>JAPQWV010000008.1:2645000-12645000 GCA_027422505.1 Craterostigma plantagineum
TCGAGGGGTGGAGCCTAGGCCATCAACAGAGGGCCCACACCAGAAACACTTCGAGGACGTCAAGAGGCCCCTCGGCTCTAAGGATAATTATACAAGACCCTCAGGCAGAGGGGTTAGTAAGCCCTCGGACTAGGGTCCCGTGCCCAGTTACAGATTGGTAATGCCTCGGGCAGTCATACCGAGGCCCGAGGGAAATCAGGAGACTTTGGCGTCCTACAGAAGAAACTGCCACGATCCCCACTCTGCGGCGCCAGTAAGCTAGGCGACAAGTAACTGCCCATAACGGAAGCCATTACGAAGACGTGCCGTCGTGGGTAGATAGTGGTCGAGCCCGAGAGAAACGGTGAAGGGGCAAAACCGCTCAAAAACCGCCCCAGCTCAAATCCCCTATAAATAACGCACGTCTCGACCAAAACAGGTATCGATTTCTGACGTATCCAGCCGTTACTCTGTTCAATTCATTACTCACTCACACACTTAAACACACCCCTTTTTATGCTACTTTACACCTGGAACATGGAAAACACCCTCTTGACCTAGGCAAGAGGGCGAACGACCCCCAAATCTTATCCTGTTTTCAAGTCTCCAGGCGACGTTTGCGGCAGAATTAAGGCGGGAAACGCTCGTCAGCCCTCCAACGCGGTAGATCCATTTTCCGGCGGCATCAACTTGGCGCCGTCTGTGGGAAACTCTAGTTTCTCTCAAAGTAGAAATTCAGTATGGTGGTTGTCGAAAATGATCACACACCGCCTCGCGAGGACAATGGGCCGAATCCCCCTGACCCTGCCGCGATGTTCGCCGCAGTCATGCAAGAGATGCGGAGGATCGGCGCAGACGTGGGAACGCTGATGGCTGAAAGAAACCAGAGAGGTAACAGAAACGGACAGAACAGAGGACGTAACGCCGGACGAGAAGACGCCCAACGTGAAACAAACGGAGAGCATGACGCCGAGTCAAGGACCGGAGATCGTAGCGATGGTAACCACACTTTGGCGTCGATGCAAAGGAGAGCCCGGGCCGAGAGGAGGAGACGCACTGACCAACAACACGCCGATCGACAAACGGCCGATTTGGAAAGAATGAGAGAGGAGATTCGCCAACTTCAGAATCTCGCAAACCCGCAAGAGACCCCCAACCTCCCTCGGGCTTCGCCTTTCTCGTCCGAGGTGCTCGCGGCTCCACTGCCCGGGCATTTCCGATCTTTCGAGATGGGAAAATACGACGGTTCGGGACCCCCCGAGGACCACTTGGCCGCTTTCGAAAGTAACGCGGCATTATACCAGCTAAGCGACCCCGTGAAATGCCGACTCTTCGTGACTACTTTAACAAGAGGCGCTCAACAGTGGTTCACCTTGTTGCCACCCGGAGGAGTCAGGAGTTTCAACGATCTCACCAACCACTTTTTGAAGGACTTCTCGAGCAACAGGAGGCGGCCCTCGTCGGCGGTGAAGCTATTAAACATAAAACAGGCTGAAAGGGAGAACTTAAGAGACTACCTTCGGCGCTTCAACCAGGTGAAAATGGAGGTCCCCAATATCGCACCCGAATTGCTTATCGGGGCGTTTCACCATGGCCTGAGAGATGGCGATCTATTCAGATCGCTAGTGAAGAAATATCCGACTACAGTGGAGGAGTTGATAACGCGGGTGGAGAAGTACGTTCGCGTCGAAGAGTCGCAGGCCCGGGAACCCGAGGACAGGAAGCGCAAAAGTCCTCCCCGAGAACGCCGAAAAAGCCCACCGAGAAATCAAGACCGCAGAATATTCCCTCGGAGGGATGATCGCCCTTACCCAGTATCAACACTTCCGCGAGCGGACTACCCGAAGCTACGGGTGAACAAACTTCGGGCGTTAGAGATATGCGAGGAGAACGATTTTCTTCGCCGACCCCCTTACATCAGCGACAACCCGAGGAGGCCAATATCCGACACTTACTGCAGTTACCACCACGAGTATGGACACACCACGGAGGAATGCTTTCAGCTAAATCGGGAGTTAGAAAAGTTAATCGCCACCAACCCCGAGGCTCGAGCCAAGCTTGCGGGGGAGGAGGGTGGTTTTGGGACCAGGCCCAGATATCCTGGGGCGGGGAATCGGTTTAACACCCGACAAGACCGCCAGCCTCACAATCAGAAAGAGGCGCCAAGAAGGACACCCGAGAGAGACGAGAGGCGCGGCTCGAGGACAGCAGGGAACGACACCCAAAGAAATCGGGACAACAGAGACACGGGACGACGGAGATCACCAGAAAGAACGGCACCCCGACAGATCAACATAATCTCGGGGGGACCTACAGGAGGAGATTCCAATCGGGCAAGGAAGGCCGGAGTGCGCCGATTGGAAAACTTCGAAATCAAAATAGGAAGCAAGCGGTCGGGACCTACCATCTGTTTTGGTCCCGAGGATTTTCATGGAGGTGACGACTCTCATGAGGACGCCCTAGTCATTCGAGCCGAGGTAGCCAACCATGACGTAGGCAAGGTCTTCGTCGATAATGGAAGCTCTGTCAACATAATATACAAGAAGGCCCTCGATCAAATGGACTTGGGAGCATACTCTATGGACAGGGTGGAAACGGCTCTGTTTGGCTTCACAGGGCATTGCATCGAGGCAGTGGGAATCCTGCACCTCCCACTCACCCTCGGGCAAGGCGCACCCGAAAAACGCGGATGGCGCCATTCATGGTCATCAATGGAACTAGCCCCTACAACATCATCCTCGGGAGACCTGCCCTGACCTCATTCAGGGCCATCGCCTCGGCTTTACACCAGAAGATAAAATATCCCGTAGGGGACAAGGTGGGGGAAGTTTTGGGAGATCGCAAGATGGCTAGGAAATGCTACGTGGAAGAGGTTCGCACAGAAATCAAGTCTTCCCGAACCCGAAGGGGGGACCATCCGAGGGGAAGAGAAGCAATATACACCATTGGAGTAACGAAAGTGGAGGACAAGGAAGAAGAAACTGAGGAAATCATAATTAATCCGCCAGAAGGAACGGTCAAGATCTCCAGGGGTTTGTCTCGAGACCTCAAGGAGGACTTGATCAGATTACTAAAAAGGAATAAAGATGTATTTGCCTGGACGTCTAAAGACATGGTGGGCATAAACCGGGAAGTCATCGAACACAAGTTGAATGTCTCCCGAACCACCCGACCTATTTTTCAAAAGAGAAGACATCTCAATGCAGAAAAAGACGCCGAGGCACGACGCCAGGTCGAGGAACTCCTCGAAGCAGGCCACATTCGGGAAGTCCAATTTCCTACATGGCTTTCTAACGTGGTCTTGGTCCCGAAGTCTTCAGGCAAGTGGCGCATGTGCGTGGACTTCCGGAACCTAAACGAGGCATGTCCAAAGGATTGCTATCCCCTACCCCGTATAGACCAACTGGTGGATTCCACCTCGGGACATGAGCTACTTTGTTTCCTCGACGCCTTCCAGGGGTACAACCAGATCCTACTCGCTAAAGAAGATCAAGAGAAGACAAGCTTCATAACCGCCGGAGGGACCTACTGTTACACCGTCATGCCCTTCGGATTGAAAAACGCTGGCGCAACCTACCAGAGGCTGATGGACAAAGTCTTCAAGAACCAGATCGGAAGGAATGTAGAGGTTTATGTGGACGATATTCTGATTAAGTCTCGAGAGAAAAGCTGCTTTTTGGCAGATGTCCAAGAAACGCTTTCGACCGCCCAAAGATACAACCTAAAGATGAACCCCAAGAAGTGCACCTTTGGAGTCAGCTCGGGAAAGTTCTTAGGGTACATGGTAACAAGGAGGGGAATCGAGGCCAACCCCGATAAGACCAAGGCTTTAATGGACATGGCATCCCCTCGGAGTCTCAATGAGGTTCAAAGGCTGACAGGGAGGATCACAGCCCTTTCACGATTCATTTCCCGATCCGCCGATCGCAGTCTACCCTTCTTCAAGGTATTGCGCAAAGTCCAAAACTTCGAATGGACACCCGAGTGTGAAAAGGCCTTCCAAGATTTGAAAGAATATTTGAAGAAGTTGCCCGTGCTCAATAAACCACTGCCCGGGGAGGAACTTGTAGTCTATCTGGCAGCGTCGCCCCGGGCCATAAGCTCGGTGTTGGTTCGAGAAGAGGAAAAAGTACAGAAGCCCATATACTTCGTAAGTCACATTTTAAAGGGTCCCGAAACAAGATACACGAACTCCGAGAAACTACTGCTGGCCCTGCTCATTACGGCTAGGAAGCTGAGGCCCTATTTTCTATCACACCCCATCGTGGTGCTAACAAACCACCCGATTGGGAAGATCGCCACTCGACCAGACATCTCGGGAAGAACAATCAAGTGGTCAACGGAGTTGGGGGAATACGACATCCAGTTCAAGCCTAGGTCCGCAATCAAGGCGCAGGCTTTGGCAGATTTCATGGTAGAGATGGTCGGGGATGGTCCCGAGGAGACATGGAAGATGTTCGTAGATGGCTCCTCCTGCAGTTCGGGAAATGGAGTCGGGATACTTCTCATATCGCCTTGGGGGGAAGAGACCAACCTGGCCATTAGGCTAGATTACAAAGCATCAAACAACGAGGCAGAGTATGAGGCACTACTCGCTGGACTTCGAGCAGCGCGGAGAATGGGAATCACCCGCCTGGTAGTGCACTCGGATTCCCAACTCGTGGTCCAACAGTTGGAAGGGAACTTCGCCATCAAGGGCCAAAATTTAGAGAAGTACGTCAAAGCATTCAAGGAAATCAAGGGAGGTTTCGAAGAACTCCAGATCGTTTTAATCACCCGAGGACAAAACGAGAAAGCAGACCAAATAGCTAAGTGGGCCAGCTCCATCGGACCACTCGAGGAAAAAGGGAGGGTCCTAACCATCTGGCAGGTCGAGGACCAAAATGCGCCCGATCCAGAGATAGCCCAAGAAGACTGGAGGTACGAGATCTACCAATACCTACGCCACCAACTCCTTCCCGAAGAGAAAGCCTTAGCCCGGAAACTCCTGCGAAGGATTCAGCGTTTCACCTTGATCGACACGACGTTGTTCAAAAGATCTTTCGCCGGGCCTCTCCTCCGATGCGTTTCCAAGGAGGAAGGGGAATGTGTCCTTCGGGAAATTCACGAGGGAATCTGCGGGAGTCACATAGGAAGTCGGGCATTGGTAAGAAAAGCACTCCTCGCAGGGTTCTTCTGGTCGACGATGAAGGGAGATGCCATGAAAACAGTCCGGAGTTGTCAGAGTTGTCAGAAACACGCAAGCCTGCAAAGAATGCCCGCGGAAACCATGAAGTCTGTAACATCCCCATGCCCCTTCGATCAATGGGGACTCGATATCGTTGGGCCATTCTCTGGAAACGTTGCTCAAAGGAAGTTCTTGCTGGTAGCCGTGGACTACTTCTCGAAGTGGGTTGAAGCAGAGGCTATGGCCAAAATCACCGAGGCAGCCATCACCGCCTTCATCTGGAAAAACATCATCTGTCGATACGGGATACCGAGGAGATTAGTATCCGATAACGGAAGGCAATTTAGCGGGAAGAAGTTAAAGGAATGGTGCGAAGAACTCGGGATAGAACAAATCTTTACCTCGGTGGCATATCCCCAGAGCAACGGCCAGGTAGAGGTGACCAATCGCACCATCGTACAAGGGTTGAAGACCAGACTCGAGGGGCTCGAGAAATCATGGTTCAACGAACTCCAAAGTGTCCTATGGTCCTATAGGACGACGCCTCGAGAAGGAACCAATGAAACTCCCTTCAGCCTAGTCTACGGGAGCGAAGCAGTACTGCCCGCGGAAATCGGCATGGAAAGCGCCCGAATCCTCACATATCCAGAAGACAACGATCAACTCCGTGCGGAAGACCTCGATCTGATCGAGGAAGGAAGAGAAAGGGCCGCCATCAGGATGACCGCCTACCAGAGGAGGATGACTAAGTCCTACAATCGCCGGGTCCGCGGCAAGAAATACGAAGAAGGGGACTTAGTAATGAAGGAGATCTTAAACCAAGAGGGAAGAAAGAAATTAGAGCCTAAGTTCGAGGGACCTTACCGAGTCGTCAAAAAAGTCGGAGAGGCCTCTTACTACCTTGAAGACGCCAGTGGAAAACAGCTCGATCGCCCATGGAACGCCCGCAAGCTGCGGAAGTATTATCCCTAGAGGGGGGTACCCTCATTATGCACTTGTTTACTTTGATTTTTATTCCTTTTCTAGCTTGCCTCTATCACTTTGAGATGTAAGCTATATCAAAATATTAATGAAGTTTGCTTTCTTTCTATACGAGGAACGTCCGAGCGAAAACTTAAAGTACTAAAAAGACATGAAGACCCGGGTAGAAGACATTCTTAAGAAGGCGGCCATTTCGAAGCCCTCGGGACCACCTCCCCTGGGATAAACTCCTATGTGCACACTAAATTCCCTCTACGAGAGGCTGAGATATTCCTTCCCCAAGGGAAGTGAGATTTTATGCGCACATTGATATCCCTCTACGCGAGGCAGCGCCACCTCTATATAAGCTAGAGGCAAAGAAGGCCCCTCGGGACAATTACCCCTCGGGTAATAAAACTGCGCACATTGACATCCCTCTACGAGAGGCTGAGATATTCCTTCCCCAAGGGAAGTGAGATTTTTTGCGCACATTGATATCCCTCTACGCGAGGCAGCGCCACCTCTATATAAGCTAGAGGCAAAGAAGGCCCCTCGGGACAATTACCCCTCGGGTAATAAAACTGCGCACATTGACATCCCTCTACGAGAGGCTGAGATATTCCTTCCCCAAGGGAAGTGAGATTTTTTGCGCACATTGATATCCCTCTACGCGAGGCAGCGCCACCTCTATATAAGCTAGAGGCAAAGAAGGCCCCTCGGGACAACTACCCCTCGGGTAATGAAAACCGCGCACATTAACATCCCTCTGTACGAGGTAACGCCACCTCCAAGTCAATCAGAGGTCGGCAACTGTTCCAAGAAATCACCGAGGCTCTCCTTGGACCGGGGGGACGCCCTCGGCCCGAGGCAAGAGACCCCGACCTACACGCTGTCACAAAACACAAACTGCACGAGGCGGATATAGAGCGATCATACAGGGAGCCATGGTTCAGGTATCTTAAGAAATACTTTATTTATTTAAATACTGCAAATTTACAGCAAATAGGAAATTCAAAAAGCAAAGGCATATACGGAAAGCAAAGAATAGCAAGGACTAAAAACCAGACTCTAAAGAAAATCGTCCAATCAATCCTTCTGGGTTGGACCGCGCCCTCGGGAGGCATCGCTACCTTCGCCCAACTCGAACTCATCCCAAAGACTTTTCCCCTTTACTGGCTTCGGCGGAGATCGCCGAGGGGCCAAGGCCATGAAAGCCGCCTCAGGATTCAGGAAATCGAAGGGATGTGCATTTTCTGAAAAGCCATTCGCCCTAATCTGAGACAAGCACCCCTGAAACCCGAAGTTGAAGTACATGGTAGCTGCCTCAGACACCTTCTCCACGGGGACCAGTTTAGGATTGGGTTGATGTTCTCGACTGCGACGGATCTCTCGCTCCGAGTGAAGCTCTTGGCGAAGCTTGCCGACCTCAAACTGAGCCCTGGCTAGTTGATCCTTCAAGCGACCCACCTCTTGAGCTTCTTCACTGACTCGCATGGTCATCTCCACATTGCAAGACCGCGCCGATTCGACCATTTTCTGCTGAAGGCGATATCTCCGAGCCCCCTCACAAGACAAGGAATAAGCCTGAAGACAAAAGGGAGGAATCAAAACGAGTACTCAAGCGAAGAAGGAAAAGCTGAATCTACCTGACCCATGGACAAAGCCCATTCCTTCTAGAAACAACTATCAGATAGCTCCTCGGCAAAGTCCTTCTCCGCGGGAGTAAGGAAATTCAGCATATAGGACAGAGAAGATTCCCCATCTTTCTCCAGCAGGAAAGGAGGGTGAAGGGGAGATCGGGGTGAAGAAGGACCTTCGCGCAAAGAAACAGGAGGCGTAGGAGGCGATGGCCTTACTCGCTTAGGTCGCCCCATCTCCTGACGAGGAGTCAGAGCCTCATCCTCGGGAATATCTATTGAAGGCTCACCGCGTTCCATACGTTCACGTACCGAGACACCTCTAGTACGAACAGCCAGAACGGGCAGGACGCCCGAACCATCGCTTACTGGAAATCAAAAAACAGTCAAGGAAGAAGTGACCGAAGAAAGGAAACAAGGGATAAGCATACCTAAAATGCGAGGAGAAGCAGTCACCCCACCAGGAGCGTCTGACACCAACTCCTTTACGGAGAAGCTTCGGCCACTGACCCGATCCATGAACGCCCGCAAGAGGTCGGGGTCATCACCCGAAGCCTAACAATAGTCCCCCCTTCCTCGGGTCAGCCCGCTTCCTCACCTTCCGGGGGCCACACAGCATTGGGCCGGGCCAAACAGCCCAGCTTTTTTGACGGCCCTACTTACCAAGAATGTTGGGACTTCCTTCGGGAATTCCCTAATGAGGCCAATCGGAAGCACACCCGCGAGCTCTCTTACCATGACCTTAGGAGCGTACTCGCCGTCTCCCTTGGTCAGAGTCTGTCTGCGGGCGCCGAGGCTATGAGGCGTGTTTCCCACCTCTCCGAGCGTAACCGGGTGATAACCCAGACCGAAGCCGATCTTCGCAAGAGGATCGCAGAAATGGAGCATGAGGCCGAGGAAGCTGCCAAGCGGGAGAAGGAGCTGAGGGAAGGAGTACTTACAAGAAACCTAAAAAGCTCGGGGGAGAGGGCAGGAAGGCTCGAGAGCTCGGGAACTTCGCGTAGAGAGAGAGTAGTAAGAGAAAGTGGAGAAGAAACAATGAAGGGAAAGAGTGGGGTATATATAGGCCCCATACGCCTGATTCGGGCCCTTGGATCATCGCCATATCAACGGGCCGCGTCGATCCACGCTAACAAAACCACGATCCGCGTGAATCCTCAGAACGCGCGCCAAAGTTCCCGCCCAGACGTCCCATCAGAACCGTCCAATGAAATAGCGACACGTGGCATGGGATACGAAACGGCTCTCAGAAACTCCCGAGGCAGCAAGAGGTTCAATCCAAGAGTAATACGCCATAAGCAGCCCTCGAGTACATCGGCGGATCGCACATTTCGCCACAACAAAACTAGACGTCCAGAATTCACTACACTCTTCTGGACTATTTGAAGGGGGGACTATTGTTACCCTCGGATCCTACGGATCCCATGGCAAAATACCCGACCCGCCTCAACTAACTAATAACCACTTTACCTAAAAGACAGGCCATGTCCCCACGCGGCCTCGGTTCATCGGGAATACTCTCGAGGGGTGGAGCCTAGGCCATCAACAGAGGGCCCACACCAGAAACACTTCGAGGACGTCAAGAGGCCCCTCGGCTCTAAGGATAATTATACAAGACCCTCAGGCAGAGGGGTTAGTAAGCCCTCGGACTAGGGTCCCGTGCCCAGTTACAGATTGGTAATGCCTCGGGCAGTCATACCGAGGCCCGAGGGAAATCAGGAGACTTTGGCGTCCTACAGAAGAAACTGCCACGATCCCCACTCTGCGGCGCCAGTAAGCTAGGCGACAAGTAACTGCCCATAACGGAAGCCATTACGAAGACGTGCCGTCGTGGGTAGATAGTGGTCGAGCCCGAGAGAAACGGTGAAGGGGCAAAACCGCTCAAAAACCGCCCCAGCTCAAATCCCCTATAAATAACGCACGTCTCGACCAAAACAGGTATCGATTTCTGACGTATCCAGCCGTTACTCTGTTCAATTCATTACTCACTCACACACTTAAACACACCCCTTTTTATGCTACTTTACTCCTGGAACATGGAAAACACCCTCTTGACCTAGGCAAGAGGGCGAACGACCCCCAAATCTTATCCTGTTTTCAAGTCTCCAGGCGACGTTTGCGGCAGAATTAAGGCGGGAAACGCTCGTCAGCCCTCCAACGCGGTAGATCCATTTTCCGGCGGCATCATCAGCAAAAGATCACAAGCAATTATTTATAAGTTTTTTTTCCTTTTGGTTTCATCATTTAATTTTGAAGATTTGTTTTATTGGAATTTTGTTTTTGTAGAGAAGCGAGGGAGGAGGCACATTTCAAGCAACTGACGAGTTAAATGGGGAGCTATTGTGTGGATGCAACGACGTACATTCATGTATTGTAAGTTCATTTTTCTATTCATGCAAGGAAGGATTTTCCATCACCTTCATTCTATGGTTGGGCTTGGGCCATAGACGACGAATCTTGGGCTTTTGCTTCAGTTAAAGCCCAATTATAATGATAATTTAATTGATTAATTGTAGGCTGGTTCGACCTGTAGTAGAAGAAGGTGATGAAGATAAGCTTCTTCTGATAAGATACATCGTGGGCCGTGGATAATGTTGGAATTTCACATGTTGACTTACAATTATCTATAATTTATTAATTATAAGGATAACAAAATTTTTTTAATTTTTATTTCTATAACTATCCATATCGTATCCGATTGAAAATAAATGAGACATAATGTTTTAAAAATAAAATTGTTATACGTATATATTGTGACACTTGCGGAGTCCCGCCATTTGTACGGATGACGATTCCGTGAATTAAATTAGAAAAAAAAAAATAATAAAGGTGTTGACGAATAGCTGCGAAGAAGATGATGAGAGGGTCCAATGACAACTAACAAATAATGTACGTACCAACCATTTTATTATATTTATATTCAATACCATTCAATTTATTGACACCTATCTCACTATCTATATATAAAATTAAATTCTTGACTTAGCCGGCCCTATAGGTTTTCTCGAGCCCAATCATTTGAGGATGTATTATATTTAATTCGATTTTAGTCGAAAGATTCCGATCCGTCAATCAAACAGTAAAGTTTAAATAATCATATTTGTATATGGTTTATACTTACCTTTTATATTCTTTTATCGCCTAAAACTAAAAGTCCATGAGATCTATCAAGAGTGGTTGAAAAACTTCCAAGAAGATTATGAGGAAAATGTTAATTAATATTGTCATTGTATCATATATCTAATTATAGGTGGAAAGCATGTGATTTGGTGGATTCTGTGGCATCTAAATACACATGCTACCGACTCTATGATATGTTAAAAAAGATTAAGAAATATTTATTACCATCCCGCATCATACGTTGAATTAAAACAACGAAATCAGGTATTTTCTTTTGTTAACGTGTTATTTTATTATGTGTTAGTACAACGGCGGCATGTTGAGGCAAATTAATTAAGTTATTACAACGTTTTCGATGCGAATGCCAATGAGGTTCACGTTATTCGTGAACATTTGGGATTAGGACAAAATATGCAATAATTCACACACACTCACACGATTTTGTTCTTTAGTCTTCAATGAAATAAGATGAAAATCAACTCTTGAAAATCTCATGAATGGCCTTTCGAGTGATAGAATAATTCACAACTACAAAATATATAATCAACACTACGAAACACTCATCCATAAACGGAGGCGCATGCACATATATATGATATGAAGCTAAATTCATATATATATATATATATGTGCGAATACAATTAAAGCTATTAAGGTCCCCTACTTTATCGGACTCCACGAAATTTTGTGGATTTGTCAGAGAGGTTTAAGAGATAAGACTTGTAAGTTGTATGGTGTTTTCATGCATGCGACTTCTATATATCTATGTATAGATGCTACACTACCATCTAATGCTCAACTTTCAAAGTCTTGGTGAGCTTGCCCACATATATATGTATATAATTTTTACGTATTTATATATAAAACAATAATCTTAATGAAGATGAATCGTGTAAATATAAAACAATGGCAAGAGTCCGATTGAGAAGAAGACAATAAACCAAATGAGGGGACCTTAAAAACACATGGGGTGACTATAATGGAACCAACTTTAAAAAGCTATTAGATTCTTTTTGTAATATCACGTTGATGAATGTTACTATAGCCCCATATTCCTTTTGTTTCTGTTATATATTTGCTTCTTTTTTTTAATTTATTTCAGTAGCCATCATGGCATTTGAATGTGTTCTCAAATGAAGGTTTTATGTTAATATGATTTTTTAGAAACCCTTTAGACAGGCAACCGTGACAATACAAATATCTTACTGTATATTCACAATGTTTACGACAATTATCTTACAGATCATTACTCCACGCACGCACACACACGTACATTGTATATTATATAGTATATATATGGGTGGTGATTATTATGAACTAATATAATTTACACAATTTCGAGCATATACAAAATGAAGTACACCATGTACAATTTCCGTGTACCTACCGGAAAACACGTTGCAATCCTCCTTTTGTGGTGCAATATATGCCAATAAATCAACCAACTTAAAGAGTTGATTTTAAAAACAAAACAAACCCTTTATTCTTATGCAAGCATAACTCCTTTAAACTCAATATTCAATTCCGTTTTTCATTTTTTATTTTCATATTTCATTAGTTGTTTTTTTGGTAAGCGTGCCAGCTTGCAGATGCGACTCGATGTTCTGTTCCTAATTTTTTTTTTTTTAAACTGAATTTCATTCATCAATCCAGATGGACACAACGGTACAATGAGACATAAAGCTCGTCTTACTACTTATTATCCATTGTTCTTATTATTGTTAGATAAGATATTGTATATATCTATAAAGTACTGCTTTTAATTTCTTTCGTGGGGCATTTAATGTATTAAGTGATAGCTCTGCTGGTTTATCTTGGAACACACTTCTGATAAACCTTATCGTTATCAACATTACTGAGAACTTTAATGACAGTAGTAAAAAGAACAGACGACAAGTATTTAAGACGTTGGAGTGATTATTAAATGAAAATAGCAGATATATATCTAACTACAACAGTTGTAGTATTAATCAAAGGGACCATGCACACGAGTGAGACAGTCTGCTGCTTATTTCAATCTACTGCATTGCATGGGCCTTTAATTTTAATTTCAACTTGCCCATGAATTTATAAATATATTCCAATAATAAGTGTTATATATAATGGCACCATCATCAATTGAATATAAACGAGTGCACGAGGACACACACATATTAATATCCGATGTCTCTATCATATACCATTCAATTCTCACCCCACACGTGTGGTCAATCATCGGAGGCCCATATATATATATACACATACAATACACACAGTAAGAGTGCATGTCCCCTTCAGAAACCACACGTACGTTACCATCTTAGCCATCACTTATTTTCTTTTGGTAATAAAAGCTAGTACATCTACAATAACGTAGGCTCCTATACAGGCATTATATATATATATATATTATATATATTATATACTTGACCCACCAAGATTATTCAAAAAAAAAAAAGGACCCACCAAGAAGGTAACAGTCGTCGGCTCTTAGCATTAATTAAGGAGAGCCAAAATAAATCCAAAGGATGAGAACGTCATTTTACCTTACACGACATTCAAGGTTGAATTTAATGTGTTCAAATCCAATATGCTTTCATGCCATATCTATCTGAATAAATCTTTTCCTCACTGTCGAGCCGTATTTTAGTAATAAAAAGTAGGGTAATTCTACAAGACCCTCACTGTCGAGCCGTATTTTAGTAATAAAAAGTAGGGTAATTCTACAAGACCCCCTTGAATTCTATTTAGACAACTATTAATTATCACACAATTAATTACAACCAAATATTAATTATTTAAAATGAGGGTTTTTTTTTCTATTTGCAACGTCTTGACTAACCACTTATCATTATTTTAGCTCTAATTACTACTTTCCAATTATCATGCATTCTAATTTTCTTTTTATTCTAATTATATCATGACAAATTAAATTTTAATTATACTTGAAAGTAATTTATCATTTCACTCCTCTATTATTCTTATTTGTTATAAATAATATCTCCACGAATCATTTTCCTTTTACATATGTGACAATAATATTTCACCAAACACTATAAATTATAAAATTACAATATAAAGTAACATTAAATATTGTTACTTTTTTTAGTACAAGGAGTATGAGGGAAATACTAGCATATATATATATATATATAGAGGAATGATATGATGCTCACCTTATGTGAGCATCTTATATGGGCACCTGCTGATTTGGCATCGATTCGTGCCAAATCAGCATCCCACTTCAACATCAAATGTGGCGTGTCATTAATCAACACGTCTTAGGCGTCATAGATAACAAAAAAAAATGATGAATATTATTATATTATAAAAAGAGGCTCTTTAAACATCACTCATAAGGAATATCTGCAGGCTAAAATGCATTGCGAAATAACACACACGCATAATCATTATTGTATCTATCATAATTATTGGTGATTAAATTAACGGTTTGAGTAGTAAAAAGTGGTATTTATTATTGAAACCAATGTAAAAAATCTTCTCTTTTTCATTTAACGTCTCCTAATGTTTTTTACACCCCTAAAGGGGTGTCAATAGTAGTACCCTTTAAGTATAATCAAATAATATATTAGTGCAATAATTCAGATGGCGAAATAATGGTGTGGTGGGATGGGCATGGGTACCATCTTTTGTTTTTCTTTCTTTTTTTTTTTTCGGAAAAAGAAGAAAAAAACAAAATGGAGACCCTCGTGCAACTCTGTACTTTCGAATTTATTATCCCACATCCCTTCTAAGCTATAATAATGTGTTCGTGTGGGTGGGCAGGTGGGCACACACGTATATAATTAAATAATTAATAACTATTTACAGTGGTTAGTATGATAGTGGATAGTTTTTTATGTTTTTATTATATATATTTTTAATTTATTACAACTAAATATTTTGGGACACGTGTAAGTATATGGAGACACTTACTTGCATAATTTTCGTCCAAAATTTAAAATTTTGAAATTAAATTACATTAAAATTTAATAATTTTTTTCGTTCCAAATTACCAAATATTTACAAATAATCCCAAATTAGTGAGCTCTTGTCGGCAGCCATTTAGTCCAATATTATTAGAGAGCGGTCATAAACAAGCTAACATCAAAACAACCCTAATCATGATTTAATTTTATGATTGATGGTTATTTGATTTCAAAAAAACAAATATATTCACCGATTATAATGAGATTAATGTAACAAATTAGACAAGCGTGTCAAATCCCTTTCGAAGGATCTCCACAAGGATCCTCACTTTCCTTACAAGTCATTTTCTAAGCCTAATCCTTTACGCCACATTATGACATACGGATACCCCATCACTGTCTAATTAATTAAGCTCCAAAGTCAATCAAGAAAAAGAAAACGAGAGGAAGAATAACACCTAATATTCAACAATCAACGCAGAAGGCGTGTTATATTTCAAATCCACAAACCAAAATTGTTTACATATGAAATGAATCATAACGCATGCATGAATGTTGCGTTTATTATGTATAGTAGTCAGTCAAATCAGTCAACGGAAGTATTTATAAATGCAAGAAAATATCAGTTACCGCAAATTGCCAGGAAACAGACATGAAAATTAGTGAACGAAGGAAACGTCTGCAATCAGTCTCTTCATCACGTGGCGCGTAAGAAGTCGAATGAGAATGTCTATTTGAGTCAATGGAGAAACATCATATCACAATATTAAAGACAAACAATAGATATATTTATTCACTAGAATAATCCAAACATTCTGTGGATTGCCATTAAAAGTGCTCATTGATTTCTCTTGTTTTTTGGGTATAGGCTACGCTATAGCTGCTGTTGCTGCGCACAAGGCTCCAAAAAGGGCTAATGTGATGAGATTTGAACAACAGTTTTATAAGATGGAAAAGGTTAAAGTGTAATAACAGTCCAAAGAAGTCAAACTTCACGAGAAAGTGTTAATAGGAGGGGAGCTACGATTCAACCTATGCTATGTCTTCGAGGTTCAATCTAGTATTTATACATATTATAGGATACGGTCTATAATTTAAGGTGGAATCAGAGGGCAGACACTTCAATGTTGTGACACAAATTGTTGACTTTTGCATAGGTCTTCAAGTCTCTTTGTGTTGATCATAGTTACACATGTGAAGGTGTGAACAAACTAAGTGTTTGGCTTCGAATGTGGGTGGTGTCCATGTGCTCTAAATATGTTGTCATCTATTGCCTTCCTTATTCCTAATAACAATGATGAATGGTATAATAACATTTTCGTTTCAACGTAAAAGGATTAATAATTAAAGAATGATTAAGTTTGATAGATAGATCAAGATTTTGCAACTGAGGCTTTTATTTTTCAAAATTTTCATTCATTTTCAGGACTATCTCCATCATATCTGGCCTGGCAAGTGTGCAAGGTTTTGGCGCATTAGGCTTGCAACCTCTCTCTCTCTCTCTCTCTCTCTCTCTCTCTCTCTCTCTCTCGTTATATATAAGTAAATAGTTATATATTATTCCAATGGGTCGATCTATCTTCTATATAAACACCCCCACGAACATATTATTACCAGACAGTTGAAGACTAAGAGATCAGTTCCCATCACTCTCGCAAACTCCTTCCTTATCTTCCTCTCTTTTATTCCCTCTCTATCTTGATTCTTGAGTTAGTTCCAGTGAAAGAAAAACCAACAAACACAAAAGAAAAAAAGAAAAGAAAGAAAATGTCTGCCTTAACTGTACTTTCTTGCATATTCTTGTTTCTGTGCATCTTCTTCACTGCTCTACTACGATGGAATGAGGTGAGGTACATGAAGAGAAGACTTCCACCTGGCACCATGGGCTGGCCTGTCTTTGGAGAGACCCCTGAGTTTCTCAAACTAGGTCCATCCTTTATGAAAAACAAGAGATCGAGGTATGCACACACACATATATATATTATATGTAAAACTGTTCATCTGAAAATTTATACTGTACGGCTAAAAAATTGCAGGTATGGGAGTTTCTTCAAATCCCACATACTAGGTTGTCCTACCATAGTCTCGCTGGATACAGAGCTCAACAGATACATCCTAGTCAATGAATCAAAAGGCCTCGTCCCAGGTTATCCACAGTCTATGATAGACATCTTGGGAAAATGCAACATTGCAGCCGTGCACGGCCAAGCACATAAGCACATGAGAGGTGCGTTGCTTGGCCTCATCAGCCCTGCCATGATTAAAGATCAGCTTCTGCCCAAGATCGATGTTTTCATGAGATCCCACCTGAGGAATTGGGATGATCAGATCATAGACATTCAAGAGAAAACGAAAGAGGTGTGTGTACGTGTAAAGATGGCATTTTTCTTGATGATGTTCCCCTGTTTCTGACATGCAAGACTCTGCTTTTTCTTTACTACACAGATGGCGTTTTTGTCGTCTTTGAGACAAATAGCAAACAGTGAAGCTGCCTCGATATCTCAGGCTTTCATGCCTGAATTCTTCAAGCTAGTGCTGGGAACTCTTTCGCTTCCTATCAACCTGCCACACACAAACTATCGCAGGGGATTTCAGGTAAGGATTTTTGGTACGAAAGTGAACCCAAAGTGTGATAATCTGAGGATGAACTAGCTAACGAACTGAATCTTGTACAGGCGAGGCAGAACATTACGGGCATGTTGAGCAAGTTGGTTGCAGATAGAAGGTGTTCTTCTAAAGGGAAAGGTCACAGAGACATGCTTGGTCACCTACTAAGTGAAGAGAACAAATACAAACTGAATGACGAGGAGATGATCGACCTTATCATCACGATCTTGTATTCTGGATATGAAACTGTGTCAACAACCTCGATGATGGCTGTTAAGTATCTTCATGATCATCCTAAAGTTCTTGAAGAATTAAGGGTGAGCGTTTATTTCCTCAAAAAGAGGAAGAAAATCTATTATTGCATTTAACTGAGAAAAACATCTAATAACCAAGTTGCTAACTTCTGCGCAGAAAGAACATATGGCAATAAGAGAGAGGAAAGGACCAGAGGATCCTATTGATTATAATGACTACAAATCCATGAGCTTCACCCGTGCGGTAAGTCAAGAGGGTTGTAATTATCTTTCGAACATGGTTAGTACAAAGCTCAATGAAGAATGCTAATGAGATATGATTATGACAGGTCATCTACGAGACATCAAGATTGGCTACAATAGTGAATGGAGTCCTGAGGAAAACAACTAGAGATATGGAAATAAACGGTGAGCTGCTAAACTCTTTGATTACTACAGAGAGGGTAGGAAAACTCATTGTCTCACAGAATAACTTAAGTGTAGAAAATCAGGAATCAATATGCATATCTATGAGTGACATAATAAGAGATCATCATCGTCATCTCTATACATGGACCCTACCCTATCAAGAGATCCACATGGAGAACCTACTATTCCAACCCACGACATTCTATTCTAGTGATGACCCATCTCTCTTGTCCTGATAAATAATTCTGTCCGCGGTCTCAGATAAGAGAGATTCAAAACTAACCAACACATGTTGTAATATAATCAAGATTTTCATAGATGATATCCTTAATGCAGGACTAAGCTCTTACTAAGCAAAAAGGTTGCGACTTGCAGTATTAAAATTGCTTACCTCATGCAAATGCTTCTTTTCAGGGTATGTTATTCCAAAGGGTTGGAGAATATACGTTTACACGAGGGAAGTCAATTACGACCAGAAGCTTTACACCGACCCGTTAACCTTCAACCCATGGAGATGGATGGTTAGTCATCGCTAGAACCAAAGATTTATTACACTTCACAATACACAGTTACACTTACACTAATGTCTGTATTTCACTCACTAACCTGTTTAATTGATTTGCAGGGAAAAGGCCTGGAGAACCAAAACCAGTTCTTGATCTTCGGTGGAGGGACGAGGCAATGCCCAGGAAAAGAACTGGGCTTAGCTGAAATTTCTTTGTTTCTGCACTATTTTGTGACGAGGTACAAATGGGAAGAAGTTGAAGGCAACAAGCTGATAAAGTTTCCGAGAGTTGAAGCACCCAATGGGCTTCGAATTAGGGTCTCAACACATTGATAGAAGACAAATGTACATAGGAGAAGAGAAGAGAAGAGGAGAGCAGATTAACGTAGTATAATCATAGTCAACCCAACTCCCCTTCAAAAATTTTCAGCTAATTTGATGACGTTGTAATCAATTTGAGTGACAAACCTTGAGTGAGTATATCGACACTATCGATCATGATTAATTACGCGCTTGACGGACCAGTGAACCGACATTAATCGGATCTTTGTATGTTAATAAATTGTCAATAATCTGCATGGGTCCAGCAACTACACTCTTCTTCAACTCATAGATAGTCAAGAATCTGCATGCGTGAGGATCCAACGCAGCTCATCAAGCATGAAATAATTAATATATAAAAATGTGATTTATACAAGATCATAATGCCCAGATCATTCTCTGGTTTCTAATTCACTGACAATACCAAAGGTTGCGCCTTTATCAGAACCCACCCACTTTATTCAGACAACTACACATTAGTAAGCGACGACGGTCGAAAATCGCGATCTGAATGAGCTAATCTAACACATAAACAAGCCCAGAGGTGAAGTAACCTTATTGCAAGCATAATCGAAGTATATCCGTAAATTACAAAGTCAAGGAGCGACACTTTTGTTTATTCTTTCTGACGATTTTTCCCTGGCATGTGGAAAACCTGGAAAACCTGGCGATGGAACGAAGGGCAGCGGTGGTAAGGGGATTGGAAAGGCTGGCGGCGGCGGCGGAGGCGGTGGCGGTGGAAGCAGTCCAGGAACTGGCGGCAATGGTATTATCGGCGGAATAATCGAAGGTGGAGGCGAAGGAAATATCGGTGGGATTATCGAAGGCGGCGTTGGTTGAAATGGATTAGGCGGGAAAGGGAAAGAAATGGGTCGGTTGGAAATGACCTTTTCGTCCTTCGGCCGTGGAGTATTTTGTGGGTCGGCCTTCGGTGGAAATAGTGGAATATTTGGGAGCAAAGGTAGCCTTGGGAGTTTTGGCAATGGAGGCAAGTAACGTCCTAAGGCAGGCAAGTCGTTATAGTCAGAAGGTGGATCTCTGATCGGCGGAGAGAAAGTGGGATCGTTTGGATTATTGATTGGCGACGACTCTTTTTCGAAGAGGAAGTTAGGCGATTCCTTCTTTGGGCTCTGTTTTCGATTGCATAGGTCTTGGGGTAAGTTCGAGGGTCTGAAGGAGAAAAGACCAGCGGAGAAAATTTGGACTCCTCTTTTGCTTGATTTCTGGTGAAGAAGCACCGAGGATTGGGCTGACGAAGAAGCTATCGAACAGATTTTTTGGTTGCTTTTGACGAGTTTGACGGAGCAGTTGTTGATTTTTCTGACATGTTTGCTGACGGAGAAGGGAAGGTTCACTTTGAATCGTCCGATGTTGTCTGTTTTTACTTGCTGACGGAAACTTTGGGTTGAGCCCTCGGTGTCGTCTTTACAAACCAACTCGACTGTCGCCCCTGAGAAAAGCGATTAGCAAATAAGTGTTATGGTAACGTATGTAACTATTAAACGATGCTGAAGAAGATGATGTGAAGAACCTGGTATGATGTGTCTGCTAGCCTTGGGAAGATCTTGCCTGAAGAAACACGTGTCACAATACACAGCTCCCACCACAGCAGCAGGTGAAAGCTGCTGCTTCTTAGCTTCTGATAAGTTACCATAGTTACTACTAAATGTGAAGCAGAGGAAGATTAGCAATATCCATAACCAAGACATTATTTTCAACATAGATTACTATTCTGTATGTGTTTGGTTGTGTTAAAGTAAATCTCTTTATATAGAAAGGGAAGAGCTGTGCTCTGCTCTCTTTAATGTCCGTCATGCGCAAGCAAGTGAAGTGCAAGCAGTTATATTCTCTTGCATGGATGTAAAACTTCTTTTGGGTTGTAGTTAGTTTTAGAATTCTTGATTAGCAATTTTGTTGGTTGAAAGTTGGCTGTTGTGAGGTGATGTGTCCACAACTGCGTTCACGAGATCCTTCATAGCTACCACATGTTGTTAAGTACAACGCTTTGTGGGAGTGTGTCTTTTACTTTTACACCTGAACTTATTGATGGAAGAAACGTTTGCTTCTTTGCATGGGTTTTCGTTTTCACATGTAATTCTTGCCCGTGATTTCCTTCAACTTAAGATTCCGAAACAGAACAAAGGAAGTTGTACAGTTGTAATAGAACACTAAAAAGGTGTAGGAAACAAGAGATATACGACAGTGATCAGATTCTGAATCTTTTCTGCGGCTGCTCATAATTCTCCATCATGTCAGCAGCGTTAGCCACAGGGTTGAAACCAGAGGTACTATTGCCGTCCTGAAAGTTTGATGATCACAATAAATATGAAATTTAAGAAAAGACACCATGCGTTTGCACCTCTATAACATGGACATATATATATTCCCGATAGTTGAGATAAAATGGCTAAGCTACCAATTGTTAAGGCGGGACTAGCAGGCACATTCAACACAAACTGACTTACGTTTGTTCGTTTCCTGACATCAAGTTGCATTGAGATGTTGGTCTGTGACATATTCACGCCAGATGATTGCAGTGCATTTGTTAGATTCTTCAGCAGCCTGCTCAAAGCAACAGAGTTTACAAATTATTTAAAACAAAAGCAACTAAAAATCATTGCAATTAGAAATGCAATCAATGGCAGTCTCAAACGACTGAAAATTCTTAAGATGCGTGATTTCAGATAATTATTAATGAATACCCATTTTAAAACCAGACCCTAAGTTACAATTTCATCCTGCTGACATAGAATTGCATCGTTAGTGCTGGCCTAGAACTATCGTTGTTGCCAAAGTCAACCACCTACCCATGTGAGTAGATTCTTGAAATACTGCGCTGATCTCCTTCATCCCTCAATTTTTCGTCCTCTGTAGTGTAATTAGGAATAGAATCATTGCTTGCACATGATCTGCCCTGCCAAAACTGCGGTTGCGACTGTTCTGCAAATTGTTCAGCATCATGTAGGGATCCGTAAGAGTGTTGGCTGATCAAACCATCAAACATGGGTGGTTCAAGCAGCATGCTTGTAGGGACGCCTTGACTGGTCAACATGGATGTGGTGTCCATGCTCTTACATAAGGCAACAGCAGTCAAGTCCATAGATTCCTGAGCACTACATGGCAATGATGGGTTGGGAACGATTTCATTTTCTGAAGCAGATATTAACCTTTCAAGATGCAATCGATCTCCAAAACTTTCAGTCAGTCCGGAATTATTGCGCTGTCAACAACAAGGAGAAGTCAGCTCATTGCACAAAACACATGCATTCGTCCTAAGACCAATCCCACATGAAACATATCTCGACGTATTACAAGAATTTCTGTAAAATAAGGAAAAACGAAAAACTAAACTTTTTGGCTTCTGAGTAAGAACCTTACATCATTGCTTGAGGTGGAAAATATAAGACAGCTGTCTAACAGAGATCTATAGTCAGCTGACAACTAACACATGATTCAGGATCAAAAATCAAAAGAAGAGAAAAAGAAAGAGAAAGGAAAAAGAAAAAAGAAAAGGTATATTTACAGCATACCCATGGAGTCGACTTTGTCGGCTCGCCACTCCAACCCTGACCTAGCCCTTCGTACATCTGCAATTTCTCCTGTAGATACTGGATATACTGAATAACCTGCATCATAACCAATTTATTGGCTGTTTTCATGAGAACTGCATTATGCAAGATATAAAAGATTATGGATCCCTGAAAGAAAGAGTATACCTCTAACAGAAATGAAGCTCTATCACGTTTCTGATCATTTTCTGGTATGAGATCCCTTAATATCTGAAACCTGCAAAACAGAACTTTTACAGTCCGATCCACCACATCAACACCAGTGAAGCTTTCGATGCAGAAACAACATCCACATTCATTATAACCTCACACAACATTGGTTTGTCCAAGATAAAACATTTCTATAGTTTGTCGGCACAAAAAAAAAAAAGAAAAAAAGAAAATACAACCCTCCAATCACATATCAGCTGCGTCGCTGCCCTGAACCTAAAAGTAACTAGTGACGTCGAAGCTTAACGAGAACCTAAAACAACCAACAACAGACACGAAACGAACTCACACGTAACAGCACACAATAACATGAGTAAAGTAAGCTCGAAAAGAGAGAAGCATAAAACTAAGGATAACAATGAAATCAACACCAACCTCTCGTTGATCTTACTTCTTCTACGTTGCTCAGTTTCCGAATGCTTCGACCGCGGAGCTCTTTTACTCTCTGCTCAGACACACACAACGCTTCTTATACCCAAAAAACACAAAGAAAAGGAAACCAACAAAACGAGATACACAAGCTCGCACGAAACTATTAAACTACGCCCACTAATATACAAAATACGTCGATCATAAATAAAACCTCCAGGTGAAGAGCTATCGAAATTCTCTTCATTCTCCACGTGGTACGCAGTTCGCGCCATTTGCGCTTCAGCAGTACCCCCAACTCTAGGTGCCGTATGCATCCACACGAGCTTATTTTGTGCTTGAAAACGTATAATGGGTTAGAACTCAGAAACACAATTTTGAATCAAATTAGGTATTTGCAGGTTTGGTTTGGGTGATGGGAGACGGAGAGTACTGTATTGCTGACAGAACAGCAAATTGCTGGGTAATAGTGTACGGTGTTGTTTCTATTCAGCTTTAGAATTGTCTAGTTTGGGCCTCCTATTGGGCCTCATATTGGGCCTCAATTTTGGGCCCTTCATTAGAAAGAAAGCGGATCTTAGTCCAAGTTAACATCATGATTGATCAATGTGCCGCAAGCCAGCACGTGCATTACACGCGTACTCGCTTTAATCGATCGACTCATCTTTTGGGATTTTCTTTTTTCGTTTTCTTTCGTGATATTAATCGATGTAAAATGAAAAGGACAGTTTCGATGATCTAGCAACCCTTCATCGACGCCACCAGCAAGGTACGTTCTCCATTAATGTTTCTCCGTATGTGAAACAATCCGATAAGATGTTTAGCATATATGTATGTGTAATCTTTCTTCTTCTTGCCTGATATTAATCGATGTAAAATGAAAAGGACAGTTTCAGCTGCCTATTCTCAGATATGAAGGTGTTGTTGAGATTCGTATGAGCTTCCAGTAAATAGGAAAACCTGCTCCGTGCTAATGATTAGTTCATTTCAATTTATTTTGTCAACTGTCTCATGTTTACAACTTCATTTTAATTCAAATACTCAAAGCAAAGCCTGCTATATTGTCTCACGAAGTTGTTCTGATGAGTGAGGAAATTTTTATATTGACAAATTATCTTCATTTTTTTCTTCAATATATGAGAACTAGGTAGAGCTGCTGCTATCTGCTTGTTCTTTGTTGGGCGGGTATGGAGGCAAATTAATCATAGGAAAAACTCTGTTTCTTCAGATATAAATTTTAGCTCACTGGAGAGCTTGCAATATGGGATCTGACAATTTTCAAGGTGGGCCCGATTCCGTTGGAAATGCGAGCTCTGTTGGAGTGGAGGGAGAATTTAATGATGTTGACTCGCTTGAGGTCCAATCATCAGATTCGATTGCTGCTCGCGACCTGCGGAGTGCAGCTGAAGTATTAACAAGACTCGAACTGGACTTAGCATGTTTATCTGAGAAATTAGTGAACTTGGACATACTGGTAATGCACGTAGCTTCAAGGGAAGGGGATTTTGAGGCTTTTTCTTTAGCTGAAGAGCCTTCATTTGATGTTGTTGAGAAAGCATTGGAATTTGATCTCCTGTATGGGTTTCTGGATTGTGAGGTCAAAGAAGTTGAGGTTTTTCTGTCTGTTCTTCAGTGTGAGATTGGTAACTCGAGGGATGTTCTATCTTCGTCCAATCAGGAAGGTGATGATCCGAAGAAAGTAGACAAGTTGCAAGATTGTGATAAAACTTTGAAGCAGTTGTTCGACCAGTTATCAGACATTAAGGCACAATCTATCATCTTCCATAGGATCCTTCTGGCTTCATCTGGAGATGAAAATTGTGGGTTACGATTCTCTCTCTTTCTCCCTCCCCCTCTATCTCTCTCACGAAACTTGCATATACATGGTTCAAATTGTATTGAATAATAACTTTGAAACTAACAGGGGAAAATGACAAAGAGCTTGCTGGACCCGAGGATGGTCAACCTTCAGGTATGGATGCAAAAATCAAGATGCAGACCGCAGAACAACAGAGGAGCATCTTGAGAATGCTGGAGAAGTCTTTGGCGCACGAATTGGATCTTGAGAAGAGACTTAACGAGTCGAGGCAAATCGAAGAAGACTTAAAGCTTCAGGTGCAACGGGAAATCTTCTTTATGGAAGAAGAAGCAGAACATATGTGGGGAAGACTGCTTGAGGCAGAAAATAGTTCAGAGATACTGTTGAGCCTTTCACGAGAACTGTACCAGCAGCTTCAAGTGGCACAGTTTCATTTGAAAGGATCGGAACAGAGAGAAGCAGAATTAAACTCTAAAATGCAAGATCTTAGAGAGCAGTTGAAAGGAAAAGAAGCTGCTGTGCAATATTCAGAAAGTTCCCAGGCTGAACTCGAAAAGAAGGTTTGTTCGCTTGAGCAGAAACTCAGAGACTTTGAGTCTCTAAGTCAATCAGTGGAGAAAAACGAGGAATTGAAGACAAAAGTTGCTGAAACTGAAGAAAGGGCTATGAATGCCGAGACTGAGTGTGAACGACTTAGAGAGTCTAATGAAAACCTTAACAATGATTTGAGCCAATCGAAGAGTCATCTTGCTGATGCAACTGAGAGGGTCGAAAAACTGGAGAAGCAGCTGGAGGAATCCGAAAGTAAGAGGTTTCAGGCCGAAGCCTCTGTTGACGCTGGTCGAGAGAGGGAAGACATGTTGCGTTGCATGGTCAATGACATGGAAAACTTAATAAAAGATCTGAAAGCAAAACTTGCTAATTTTGAAAATCAGATAGATAGTGCTGAAGAGAAGTGCATTGTATTGTCTGAAGCCAATGCAGAACTCAACGAGGAGATATATTTTCTAAGGGGTAAAGTGGAACATCTGGAGAAGTCCTTACTTCAAGCCAACGAAGCAAAGAAGGAAACTGCTAAAGACATTAGAGTTCGATCTAAATTCATTGCAGATCTAGTAATGCAGTTGACTCTCGAGAGAGAACAGCTTCATAAGCAGGTTAGGCATTTATTGATACTTTGCATTCTTTATGCCCATAGAGGAGTTTCTTATCGACCTTCGTTCTTAATATTTTTGCCAGATGTCTTCATTAATGAGGGAGAAGAAAGCTGGGACGAAGCATGCTTCAAAGAATGCAAATCATGATGCTCAAGCAAAAGAACATGCCCTCTCTGACGATCAAAAAGAAAATGGTGAAGAGATTTTGGCCTCATCAACCACAAGCAGCAAGGTTGTTAGTTTTCTCTATTACTAATTCATTACTGTCTCGTTCTACGTTCATCAACTAACACACTTCCTTTCAGGTTGAAAATGCGAGCGAGGACTCATCCCAAACTGTTACAGATATGGAACATGAGGTCTCCATGCCCGATTCTAGCATGGTGAGGAACATAGATGCCGATCAACTCAAGTTCAAACATGCATTTCTGGTACTTGTCGTATTGTCTATTCCCGCATTTGCAGCCTTTCTGTTTCGTAGCTGAAGGAGATTTCCAATGGTAAGTGGTAACAACACAATAACTTCATCCTTCAACTAATAAATTCTATTGCTGCCACGCTGCTTATACTCTTTGGTGGGTTCTTGCGTCTAACTACGAATAAAAAAGGATCGATTACGTGGAGAAGACGAGACGAAACTGCTTTCTGTGATTCTGAATTAGGTTGCTAAAAGAACTGTGGTTTCCCTTCCTATTTTGTACTGTACATGCGTCTCTACTCACGTCTTTTGTGTTCTCTTGGCGATGTTGTAATGGAGGGCAAAGATTTCTTATATGCATTTACTATAATAACTTCACGTCTTTCTCTATCAGGCTGATGACATAACCAATGAACGATTGCTAAGGAGTTTACTTTCTTTTATTACTCTCTCTCTCTCTCTCTCTATTCACGGCAATACGTACTACTACTGTAAAATCTGTAATAGACAAAACGGTTAGGACCAGAATTTCAGGCCGCGATACAACGATCAATTCTAAAGAGAACAGTTGCTTAAAAGATGATCAATGTTAATGAATTGAGTGCCCAATCACATCCTCATGATAATAGTCTTGGTTATTAAGACACTTTTACGAGTGGCTGTTACATCAACGGTGTTTTGTAATATACTAGGGAAAATTGGCCGCACGTTGTGCGGCTCTCGATTTCAAATATAACCCGTCTATATTTCGAAACTGAATAATATGAATTTGTATTTTGCATAATAATTTGAGATTAGCTTCAATATTCACCTCAATATTAGGAATTTATAAGAGTCATCATGGTATTCATATCATCAGCAACCATAGTCCAAGACAACATAATTCAATTACATAGTTCAAAAAATTACATTATGATTAATAGATTTTCGGGTGAACAATTCATATTTTAAGATGAAATACAAGTAATAGTTTATACAACATCCCAAGATCACGAAGAACTTTTCCTATCACTAACTCCATCAAGGTTCATACCACACAAATTAACACTAAAAGAAATGTTCCGATTATGATGCTTTGGACGTTAACCCAAATGAAGGTTATGTAACAGTACTCGCCTCTTTTGCAGATAGTTGGAAATTAAATTTATTTTGCTCAAGACTACAGAAGGTACTTTTGCTAGTAGTTTTTAGTCCAAGAATAAGATTAGAAAGTCCAATAAATAGTATATCTTCAATTTGCTCACAATCGTTTGAGCATCCAAAACCTCTACCTCCTCTAACTTTTCCATGTTCTTCATGTACCTCGAACTGGTGATTTTCTTCCTCGCGTTGTTGCTGCTCGTCAGAGACATCAGTATGGACAACAATTGCTTCTTAGACTAAGTTTATCAATGACCCGCACAACCGGTTGTGCATTATAGTTAAATAAAATACATCAAACAAGTAAATATTTACCACAACCTCCTACAACCTGGTTGGTGGACCAACCTGGTTCACCAACCGGTTGTGCACAGTTTTCAATAAACTATTTATGTTGTTTTTATTGATTTTTATGATAAATTAAATTATCGACTAAAATTTTATTTTTATTTTTTTACCAAAATGTATAAATTTTTTTTCTCTATAGAGATTAATATTGCTACATTTTGAGTCACAATTTCAAATTATCTATTTCTCTATTACATTATATAATCTATCATAATTCATATTATTTTTCTTTCTCCAATGACCAAAGTATCTAAATTTTATATCATATAATGTAATCTATTTTCAAACATTCAAATACTACTAAAAATAATTATAAAATATAAATATTATAGGTTGTGCTGGGTTGTTGATAAAGTATGAAAATTGTTGAGGTGTAGGTTGTGCATGTGGAGGAGAGAGAAATTAATATTTTATTCTCGTGACCGGTTGTGAAGGTCATGAATAAACATAGTCTTATCATTACTGGAATGAACCTGTTCGTGTCGGACATTTATAGCAAAGCCTCGATAATCTGATCAGCATGGGCCAACGTTTTCCTATTCTTAGGCGCGATTAACATGCTGGACAGTCCAGGTCCCAATTTCTCAGACCCCAAAAGATTACGAATTGATTCCATGAAAACCTGCATGAATCCTTATTTTCTGATTACTTTGTTGTCCTCAGAAGTCACACATAGCCAAAAACACGACCTTAAAGGCCAATTCTTGCACTCGTCTATTTGTCCTTGTAAGCTATAGCCGTAGTGAGCCTCACAAAGTCGTAAAAATCGCCTTCAACCACAGAAGTATTGATCACTTCCACCCCTACGAGATTTTTCAACACCCCACAAGCCAAAGATACCAATTCACAAGCACAATCGTTCTTATTACAAATACTTAACAGGGCATTAACTCAATGACCTTCTGCAAAGCATTGCCTTTGGGTTATTTCATCAAACACCTGGCGGCTAATTACATTCTAGACTCGTTTCCTAACTTAATGACACACATTAGAGGAGCAATCGCATCGAGGCGGTCAGCTTGTTCTTGCAAGACTCAGGATTCGCAATCAAGAATGGAGACTTTGCGCGTCTCCTTGAATTCATCGTCTTGCGAAGGAATTAACAAAGTCGTCGGTCGATCTCCGTCTCAATCTGGCATAACTTTCATCTTCTTCAACGTCCTCGTGTCAAACACAGCCGTCGCTTTCTTCAACTTGGATGCCCAAACAGACGTTAATAAATTTCCAACTTTGATATAACGTAGAAACGGTTACAAGTAAACATACCTCTAATAGTATTATTATATTTAAAATTCATTTAATGAAGTGTTGACCAGCTACCTGATTGATACCGTGCAATTCATCTTATATGTTATAAAGATATATGTATATACATTCGCTTTATGAGAGAGAGAGGGGTAATCATGGAGCTTTAGATATATATTATAAAAATATTAATAAAATACTGGCAACCTGATAATACAGGTATCACACTAAGAAAATTGACTGAAATAAATAACCTGCAACCCACTCCAGAAACCTGGCCACATTCACACTTTTATAATAGTAATAGATATACAATACTTTTATTACAAGCCCTTGACTAAGATATTTTTATTAAATAGCGAGGTTGGGTCCATGCCATGGGGACTCGATATTATTGCCCCAATTATAGAGGTATTGAATATCCTTCTCCTCTAATTTGTTTCTTTTCAGAGCAATATAATATGACGCAGTGATCATTCGTCGCGTGATCAAATAATAATGTGCAGCGGTAAAGTAAAATAAAACAAGACAAGGCACCACCATATGAACGATGTTTACTATAAAGGGTGCACATCAACTTTGCTTCTGTAGCCTAAGAAATTTAGTATCTATAGACTTTTATTCTCGATCTTTGCTTGTCTTTTCCTTTCCCCTCCCATCGTACCATATAACGTAAGCCATGATTTACACATCTTTATATTCATCAAATTTTGGACTGGTGTGAGAATACTTTGACTGGAGATCAAAATTTAATTAAAAGTATATTTGGAATCTGCAAATTAAAATGCTAATGGACATATATTAGTTTTTCTGGTGCCACTCAATATCGTAATTCGTATGTAGCTCTTTCTTTGTTTGTGTTGTGCAGAATGCACAACGATTAGTAACGGTGTAGTTAATCTTTCAACTTTCTCTTTAACGAGAGAGAGAGAGAGAGAGAGAGAGAGAGAGAGAGAGAGATCTAGGACATGTTTTAAGGTTCATCCCTTCACATATCGACACGCATTGAGAATCAACAGTTGAATATTTCTAATAAGAGGACAAAGAAAAGCAAACATCAAAGTGTATCACCAAAATGTGTTTGCAAGCACCAAATGAAGCGAATAAGGGCAGCTACGCATTTTCTTCAAGTAGCTAAGCAACTCTTTCTCCCAATCCGCACATTTGTAGTAGCCAATACAGACTTGTTTGCAACGACTACGTAATCACACACACTTCCATAATTTATAAACAAGTGTCCGAAATGTAGTCGTAGGCATTGTTGCAAAACTCGCTCTGGGCGGCCGCCTAGGCGGCGCCTAGGCGCTCGGCGGGACTGGGCCGAGGCGAGAACCTCCTAATCGGTCCTTCTGGGCGCCGGAGCCGCCTACTCGGCGCCGAGGCCGCCTAGTCGCCGAGTTTCCCGAGTTTAGTCCGACTACTCGTCACCTGCTCCTCAGCCCTTCGTGCAGCTCAGCCCGTCGCAACCTCAATCTACACAGTCGCAGCCATGGTTCGCCGGATCGGGTTTTGGTTTTTTTTCTTAGCTGAGAGAAGATAGAAGATGATATGGGGTTCTGGTTTTTTCTTTCTTAGCTGAGAGAAGATGGGAAGAAGATGACGAGTCGCGTAAAGAAAAAAACAATTAGGGTTTAATAATTGGGCTTAAGTTAACGGGCTTGTCTTTTATTGGGTTGGGTATAGTATTAATTGTAAAAATATCTATTTAATAAAGATAATAAACCTCAATACAATTTTATATACTATTAAATACAAAATATCTACTATAATATCAAAAAATATGCTTTTAATTAAATATTACAAGGTGGATTTAATCTATATCAAGAACAAACGTACTAATATATTATTGATAAATTTGGATGTATCATATAATATTTGTATAAATGATATACAAAATAAAAAGTAAATGAAAATAACTATACCGCCTAATTTCCGCCTAGAAACCGCCTACTCCCCGCCTAAGCCGCCTAGGCGCCAGGCCCCTACCGGGCGCCCGACTAGCGCCTAGCGAGTTTTGCAACATTGGTCGTAGGTAGTAGTAATGACATGTACGTAGCAACAAAATACTAATGCATGGTATTAACTACAATATTCATTATTGCACCAATATGGAAATGCTTTTGAAAATAATACTGCCTTTTGCATTATTTACGAATAAAATATTGTGTATGTGTGTGTTGATTGATAGGTAGATTGCCAATTTAATGCTAATTTTAATATAGTGAATAAGTGGGGACGAAATAGGAGATGATTCAGAAGGTTAAGTAGAATTATTCGAACTTATCTTGTCTTAACAAAAACCCGTAAGCTCATTTCAAATACTGTGCCACGTATCGACAATATGAAAAGGATCATAATAATGCTACCATACGAAAGAGTACATCTTTTCATCTCGAAATTGACTATTAAGAAATCAAAGAATGTCGGTCAATTGTTGAATATGCAAAACATTGGACGAAATAAAACATATAAAAGTGAAAGGTGAAAATGGAATAAAGAGTCCAAAACCCCATCTACCACCTCAACTGGAAGTTGGGACAAAAGCTTGATTTGGCTCATCAACACATGATTGTTGTGAAGAAAGAATCATCTTTCATCGACAAGGTTGAACATGAGTAGTAGTGGTGCACGAATGGTGGTAACAAATGACAACTATACCACAAATTTCTCTCATCGTACTTTTACTACTTCTAAAAAACCCTATTTTCAAATATTAAATACTAAACTAGTTAAAGAAAAACCAAGAATCGCATGCACTTAAAGATTAGATCCTTGAACTCCATAATTCTTAGAAATCATCCCATGAAGAAATCAATAGTAATAGTTATATTATAGGGGCTTTTAAAGTTTAGGCCCCAACATAAGTTTCATTTAGATTTTAGGACCCTGTCAGAAAATTCATAGTTTTAAGGACCCGATTTCTGCAGAAACACAAGTGTTCTTCTGTACCACTTCTTTGTTCAGCATTACCACTTCACTGTTCACTCCGATACCAGTTCATGTACACTGTATGACACTTGCGAAAATTTAGGTCCTTATCTCGTTCATAAAACTCAGGTCCTTACAACTATAAATTTTTTGACAGGGGTTTGAAACTCTTTTTGACTTAATTTGCAATGTATTATAATTGTGTTTGTGTTCTAGATCGAATTGTGCACGTCGTCATCAGTTTACTAGTTTTTTATTTCAGGAAATCATGTCATGGACTCATGGCACACATAGGACTCGCAGTTGGCACGTGTGGTCGACACATGTGTGTTGTGAAGTGACGTATAGTATAGCCAACACGAGCTAGTTGGTGAGCCGTCACTCACGGGGGTTTGTTAGCCTCGGCACGACATGGAGGAGACCTATCGTGCATGCCCACTATTATCTGTATCTTACAATTCTTGATTAACCTGAGATCATACGAGAGAGGGAGATATATATATACATATACACACACAGAGAGAGAGAGTATAGTTTTATTTTTATTTTATTTTTGATTACTATCATCATCCTATTTTAGGGGGGGGGGGGGGGGGGGGGGGGGGGGGGGGAAGAAAGAAAAGCAAATGATAAATCATCGACACCACTGCAGAACCCTGACCGTTAGTTCAGGGACACTGTCCCTAATTTATTGGATACAGTAAAGCTATTTTCAGTTATTTCTTTATTGAATTTTTACGAGGCGACCAAATATAATACAATACGAGCATGGCAAAGATAAGATCGTGAATCTGCGCCCTCAATGCTCAAGGGGGTGTTTGTGTAGTATTTAATCGGTTGAGATCCTCTATTCCACTTTCTGTATTCCACTCAACGAACGAAAATCGTTACACCTCCCCCCGACAAGTGTTAAAACACACGTAAACATCATTACACCTATGAATTTTATTACAACAAGTGTTTAAACCAAAAAAAATAATAATTATTACGTAATTTTCTAATATGGAGTAGAAAAAATCGTATTATATATTAAAATAGAAAAATACGTAATAATGAGTTTTTTTTTTGTTTAAACACTTGTTGTAATGAAATTCATAGGTATAATGATGTTTACGTGTGTTTTAACACTTGTCGGGGGAGGTGTAACGATTTTCGTTCGTTGGAATACGGAGTGGAATACAGAAAGGTGGAATAGAGGATCTCAACCGGTATTTAATAATTTCTTTCACGAGGTCGTTTTTTCCATACAACTCGATAATCTTTTTCTTTTTCAAGAACCTTTTAATTTTTGTCATGAAGTTGAGTTGAGGCGATAGGAATGAGAGAAAGTAATCTTACGTCTCCAAATCTCCTCATTATATTAATCAGCCACAATATATTATACTTAGTGCTGCTGGGTCATACAAGAAAAAAGAGATCCTAATTAAATTACTGAAAGAAATGCTCGGCAGGCAATAATAGACTTCAGTTGTACGCATTGCTTATTGCTATTCAAGATTATGTTTTAGCTAGAAAAACTAGCGAGGAAAAAGGAATGAAATGACGTCCTCACATTAAAGGATGGATAGTCTATCAAGAAATAGATTTCGTCACCTGGTCAAATAAAAAATAAAAAAATTGAACCTTTAGCAAAAGGGTGATGAGATTTGTGTGTGCTTTACATTTGAAGGTGAATTCACGAAAGCAACGAAACTTAGTAAAGAATGCCCACATGTAAGAAATCAAATTGCCCAAGACACGTCCAGGTCCAAATGAAAGAAACTATTATATGAATGATATACCTCTGAAGCAGTCGATGCAAATGTGTCACCAAATCAGTAAATCTAACGAAACATTTCATATTTTCTTTGAAGAGAAATGGAAAATACTGATTTTTCTTTCATTCAAATACGGTGGACAAAAGAGGCGTGTTTTTGTATGTATTCAACCATATCAATCACACTGGGCCTCACATACACCGACAGGGGTATGCTAAGGAAAAGAACTACAGACGAGATATACATATAGCAAAATCAACGAAAGATACAAAAAAAAAAAAAAAGATTGTTGAGACAAGAAAAGATTTGAGTCAAAATTTGTTTAGTTGTATTGTTGAACTAATAACATTCATGGCACTCAAAACATGTAGAAAAGCAATTACCATTTACCTCCCTCCATGAGCGAGTACTACTTCCTTTTTGTAGTGGACGAATGCTTTGAAAGTACATCCATATATTTCATCACTTGTTCGTCCCCACCACCAACCGTACATGATTTCTCAAACTGCGTTAAAAAATATCGATACATTGTGTCGTTAAAAGTGAATTTCATCATAATAACCAAAAATGTGACACAGGCATATATATACTTTCTTTTCAGACATCACTATATCAATTTACACACTAAAGGAAATCATCTGCTGCAATTAGGTTGATCATTAGAACTAAATCTTTTATTAATTTCATCGTTGTAAAGTCAACTCCTATATTTAACAACGCACCAAATCCTCTGTCCCAGAAATATGTCATACACCATGTCCCAACGTGTTAAACATACGAAAAATACTGATCACCGTAAACTCGAAAAATATTGGATATGGATATCATTTTGATCGTTATTAAACAAAGAATAGATTAGATGTATTTATTTATTTTTATAGGATAAATTACATGAAATAACGATGATTTTATGATTTGGTGGAATTTGAAATTCAATTGTTTTTAAACATTTAAAAAATAAAAAGAAAATATATGAGCCACATGACTTCAAATCTGACGGTTCTGATTAAATGAGACAGAGAGTGAGACAGGAAAGTGTGACAGATGATTGCAATCCCACCGGGACAGTAAAGCGATAAAAGTTACGTCTAAGCATCTGTATCTCCCAAAAATTACTAATACCTAATAGTTAGTTGGACAGAGACGACATTAGAAATTTTAAATAAGATCAAAACGAAATAAATCATGTGTAATCTAAAAAAAAGTAAAGTTACCAAGAGACCAATTTGTTTAGTGCAAGTATTCATTCCACTTGAATGAAAAAGGTGGCAGCCATGCCCCATCCTCCTACGTGGTTTCCCCTGTTCCTTTACGTTGTTTAACTTCGTTGGCCAAAAATAGCGTAAACCATCTTACTTTGGCTGAAGACTAAGACCATTTAATTAGATTGACTCCTTGATTTTCCTTCTTAGAATTCCTCTAATCAGTAGTTATATCCCCATTAAGACCCTCTCTCCTCCCACTGATGTAAGCGTTTTCTTTTCATAGAAGATTATCCGAACAAGAAGTATCTTATTGATCCCTATAGTATAGATTATCTTATATTGGTTTTATGTGACATTCAAAAACATTCTATTCATGCACTCAGTTGCATCTCTGCCAATGTTGTTTTTTCTAATGCACATACTTCCTAAGAACCATGTAACGTATGCATATGCATGCACATACACAAGTCACAACAGTGCTGTCGTCGTCGCCTTATCTTTTTTTATCTTTAGGAACTCTGTTTACTCTGATTATATAATATGGGGCCACGGCAACTTTTTGCGTCTATAAATTCAATCCATCCCATTAGTTCCCTTAGCCTTCAAACCATTAATCGATTTCCCTCAAACCTCTCCTGTAAAACTAAGAGCCACAATCAATATTCTACCCAAAACTAATCAAACCATGCAACCTAGTGAGGCTACAGATTACCTATTCCCTTCTTCAAACACTATGCAGTTCCCCGTCCACTTTGCCTTAAACGACAACCTTTCACCAACATACCAATTTAACCACTTTTGCAACCCTTCTTACCCCTTACACGTCATTCCCCAGGTACAAGAATTTAACCCCCAGCCAACATGTTTCAGCAGTAATTCAACATCTGATGAGGCAGATGAGCAGCAGTTAAGCATAATAAATGAGAGAAAGCAGAGAAGAATGATTTCTAACCGGGAATCCGCAAGAAGGTCGCGAATGCGCAAACAAAAGCACTTGGACGAGCTTTGGTCGCAGGTCGTGTGGCTCAGGAACGAGAACCATCAACTCATGGACAAACTTAATGACGTTTCGGAGCGCCATGAGCAAGTTCTTCAAGAGAACGCTCAGCTCAAAGAAGAAGCTTTAGAGCTTCGTCGAATAGTTACCGATATACAGCTCAATAGCCCTTTTCCTAGCTTGAGAGAGTTCGACGGCGACCCCTGCAATGATTTGGCTTAGAATGAACTAATCATCCATGTATTGAGTCCTTTGATTTCCTCATGTGGAGACAGAGAGCTTTGATTCTGTCCTCTTCATCTGTTTAGTCATTATCGAGTCAGGTCCAGTGAGAAAAGGTTTACTGTTGTTATCCATGAGAGAAAAAAGTAGTAAATAGTAATAATAAAATCTCATCGCACCATTAAAATTTAAATGAAACTCCATAAGCTTTGTTCTTCCGTAGTACTGTAGTCCCATATACTGATGACTGATGATGGCATATAATGAACAAGAACTAGTGCCTGTTGAATATATGTCAAAGACTTGAGCAGTTGAAAAGCATGCACAGAAGTACAGAGAACAAACACTACAAACAGATGGAAAAAAGCAGTGTCTACTACAACTCCGTATCAAACCTATCCAAAACTAGAAAATAACATTTTTTTTATCTTCCATGATAATCATGGAGTAAAAAGATCGGCTACCATAGAGGTTATAACGACAAAAGGAAAAAAGAAAGAAAAAAATTCAAATGTCCTGGTCGTTAACCTATTAGAGCTATAAATGTTTTCTGAATTGATGGAAGAAAGCACAGCCACTTAGCATTGGACGGGGAGCACATGACTAGGAAATGAACTCAACTGTTTCCATTAAGAGTTAAGACTGTCTCTCATCTTCCATCAAGTATAGGAAAAACAGAGGCAGGTGATACAAGAACGCAAGCAATGGAAAAACGATTAAAGACTCAAATTCCACACTACACTGCGGAAGGTGATATCAATGTGATCAAATCTACCTCAAATCGGCGTCGCCTACTGCTCTTATTCTTCTTGACTAAACCTGTCAAACCTCGAAATACGCAATAATACAGCAGACGCTGAAGCCTCTCTCGATAGTCAGCTGAATCTAATTAGTTAAACTGAGAATCTCGTCCATCGGCATTCTACTATGTGCTCTTGAATGGAATCGTCTCTTTCGTCGTCGTGAGCGTCGTGTACATTACGACGGATGATGACGGTCAAAGTATAAAAGCCACGTGCACATTCGGCGAAGTTCAACGAGTTTGGGCTTTACTCTCCTAAGAACTGTTGGGCTTCTCCGTTTGTTTGGCCCAAACTAAAATAATATTTAGATATTTTAGTAATTAAAATTGCCCATCCCCACTCAGATCTCATCTTGTTCCTCTCTGATAATCATTCATGATATCATTACTGGTAAGCTAACCTCAGCACTCAGCAGAGAACAAAAATTCCACACTGCAAATGCAACCGTGTGATTGTTTGAGAGATCGTGCAAAGATCATAGTTCGCTGTTCTGTTGCCCTTTCACGAGCATTTACCTGGTATTGATCGAGTGAATATATAGATTCTGACATCCTTGCGGGTCGATCGGCCATGGCAGTCCGCGGCGGCCGGTTCGGATCGGGTGGAGGATCCTCATTCCGGAGCTTCTTCAGCTACCGGATCTTCGTCTCTGCAATGTTCACGCTGTTGTTTCTCGCTACTCTATCCGTACTCTACTCGTCTCATCCATCGCACGACGACTCTGTGAGCGTTCGTTGTTGTTTACCTATCATTACATTTGTTTTATAGCTCTTGAAGATGAACGTCTTTGTCAATATAATTGATGGCATGGATGAATTCGACGAATGATTGTTAAGGATTATTGTGCAATCTCTTCTTCTGTTATTTTGGATTAAATTATTTCTAGCTCTACGCACCAGATCGCTAGTGAATGCCGCCGTAAATATTTGGCAAAAGAAAAGAAAAAGTAGAATAGTAGTGATTGGTTTGGAATTCACTGTCACATTTTGTTCTGAAACACCGAGCAAATTGCTCTTACAAAACTTCGCATAACCATCGCTGGCAAGTACATATACTGGTACAAATGATCACTGTTTTGCTGGATAATTCATTATTAGTAATATTATTCCAGTTAAAAGAGGATAATTTTATGAAACAGGTGATGGAAACCACTGGAAATGCCTATGTGCAGAGAACTTTTTTGGCTTTGCAGTCGGATCCGTTGAAGACAAGGTTAAATCTTATAAATAATCAGGCGAATAACCATATCGCCTTGGTGAATGCTTACGCAGCTTATGCAAGGAAGCTAAAGCTTGATATATCCAAGCAGCTCAAATTGTTTGACGATTTAGCCAAGAATTTCTCAGATATCCAATTGAAACAGACATATCGTAGTGCATTGTTTGAATCCGATGGGCCGGTGGATGAGGATGTGCTGAGGCAGTTTGAGAAGGAGGTTAAGGATAAAGTTAAGGTTGTGAGGTTGATGATCGCTGATTCGAAGGAGTCGTACGATAACCAATTGAAGATTCAAAAGCTGAAAGATACCATCTTTGCTGTCAACGAGTTGCTTACCAAGGCAAAAAAGAATGGGGCTTTTGCCAGCTCTATTGCGGCAAAGTCAACGCCCAAGAGCTTGCACTGTCTTGCCATGCGGCTTTTGGAGGAGAGAATTGCACATCCTGAGAAGTACGAGAACGATGAGGCCAAGCCCGAGTTCGAGGACCCGAGTCTTTATCATTATGCTATTCTTTCAGACAATGTGATCGCAATCTCGGTGGTCGTAAACTCGGTTGTAAAGAACGCTGAGGAGCCGTGGAAACATGTTTTTCATGTTGTGACAGATAGGATGAATTTTGCTGCAACAAAGGTTTGGTTTAAGATGAGGCCAATACAAGGGGGAGCACATATTGAGATCAAACCCATGGATGATTTCGACTTTTTAAATCCCTCATATGTACCTGTGCTCAGACAACTTCAGTCTTCGAATCTACGGAAGTTTTACTTTGATACCAGGGGAGAGAACGCCACCCTTGACGTGAACAACATGAAATACAGAAACCCCAAATACCTATCGATGATCAATCACCTGAGATTCTACTTGCCCGAAATGTTCCCTAAGCTGCGCAAGATTCTCTTTCTCGACGACGACGGTGTTGTGCAGAAGGATTTGACCCCTTTGTGGAAAATCGATATGGACGACAAAGTAAACGCTGCCGTCGACACTTGCTTCGGTTCCTTCCGACGACTTTCTGAGTACTTGAACTTTTCCCACCCTCTTATAAAGGAGAGATTCAATCCTAGGGCTTGCGCTTGGGCATTTGGTATGAACATTTTCGACCTCGACGCTTGGCGTCGAGAAAAATCTACCGAAGAATACCACTACTGGCAGAATTTGGTAAGTCCATTTATGATGATTCAACACCTACCATTAGAATGCGTTACTTTTAAAACTCTGAAATGCTAATTTAAATTCGAATTTTAATGAATGATCAGAATGAGGACCGTGCGCTATGGAAACAGGGAACATTGCCAGCTGGGCTCGTTACATTTTACTCGACGACGAAATCGCTGGACAAATCATGGCACGTTCTTGGGCTTGGCATTAATCCAAGTATAAGCATGGAGGAAATCGAAAAGGCTGCAGTGATCCATTTCAACGGAGATATGAAGCCTTGGCTGGATATAGCCATGAACCACTACAAGCATTTATGGACCAAATACGTCGACAGTGACATGGAATTTTTGCAGATGTGTAACTTCGGCATGTAAGGGCCCCGACCACGTCTGTTACGTGCGGCGTGGATTGAAATGAAATGAAGCCGAGACAGTTGGTTACTTAATCGTGGAAGTAAGTTTTTTGCGAAATTAAGAAGGTGATAGCTTAGGTATATTTATGAGTTGTTCTTCCCGGAATTATTTTCTAGCTATACTATGTAAAAGCTTGGACGCAAACATGCCACTGAAAGTAAAGAGTTTGATACAAGTAAACCGAAGCTCAAACCGAAAACAAGACGGGTCGTCACGTGTTGAAATACCATACGCTTGCATGTTGAAGTGCTAAATGAGTTCGTATATTTTTAAAATATTTCAAGACAAGAATTCAACCGACTTCTCAGAAAAAACTCAAGCATGCTCCAGGACGGAATAAGAAACAGTATAAAAAAGATCCTTGGATAAAAAACGATGAATCAAGCATCTCCACTCCAACTAGACTGGGACAGCTTCAGTGTGAGAAACATCCTTGCTAGATTCTCCAGAAAGAAATAGATCCAAAACATCTGCGTTATTCTTTATGTATTTGGGGCACTTGGAAAGGAAATCCTGAGCTTCGTTCTTCCTGCCAACGTTCAAGTACGCTTCGAACAAACGAAGAAATACGGACGTTGGTGGGGATATCTTCGAAGTCATCGAATCTAAGAACACAAAGGTTTCTTCTGCACTGCCTTTCTTGGAGAGATAATTGATGAAGGAATCCAACTCGGGCGGGAGACCTTGATTCTTCATCATACTCATAACATCGACGGCTTCCTCAAACCGATTTCTCTCCAAAAGCTTCTTCGTGAGAGTTCTGAAGGTGGAATTCCAAGGGCTGACTTCTTTCTCATTGACCATCTCAGAGACAATATTATATGCATAAATAGGGGTGTGCTTGCGACAATAAGTTTCGACTAGCATGTTCAGAGCATATCCAGCGTGATTTGTCCCGTTCTTGTCAATCATTTCTCGGAGACTGTTCGTCGCTTCTACAACATCGCCAGATTCGATATACCCTCTAACTAGTGAAATCCATGCATTACTATTCGAATTAGTCGAGTATGCCTCTATTTTGTCGAAAAATTCTTCCGCTTCAGCGCGTTTCCCGCCATTGGCAAGCTTATATGCAACCCTAGACAGCGCAGAGGTGCTCGGAACATAGCCAGCACTCTTCATCAACTCCAAAATTCTGTTGCACTCAGCGATTCTTCCAACGCTGATCAAAGACTTGAGAACTGAATCCAAGTGGGCATCTGTCAAAGCATTTCCACTCTGCGTAAACGCCTCCACAACTTTCGTGAACAAAATCGCATCTATTTCCTCCTTACTAGTTACTATTTTCTTTAGAAGGAAGACACAGTCTCCCATCGAAGGCTTATTTTGTCCAGCCATAGCAAATTCATACAACTCCACAGCATCCATAATCATCCCCCTCTTTACAAACCTCTGCAATATATCGATATATGCATCCTTCTCCAACTCAAACTCTCTATTTCTCATCTCACGGACAACCCTCCAAAACTTTTCGCTGTGATCCTCGTTACTCAAAACTCTAGCCAACGCACTGAACGATTTCTCATCATGCTTGAACAGATCACTCTCCTCAACCCACCGAAAGAAAATCAATGCTTTGTTTGGCTCCATTGCAAGTCTACTAAGCACATCTTCAACTACATCACTTGAAAAATCGACATTTAACTCTAGCAACTGTTTCTCCACATCAGCTCCCCATACTTCTCCCTTGACAACATTACAAACCTTCTCAACATCACTATCGTTACAAACCTTCTCAACATCACTCTCATCACTATTCTTATGTTCGGTTGATACGATATCATACAAACCCTTCAGTCTTTCCACATCAGCACCCAAACCATCCTTCTTGAATCTCTCAAAAGCCCTATTATAGGCAACTTTTGAAATGCTGAAGCCTTTCTTTCTCATAATCTCGACCATATCCCAAAACTCACTCACAAAACCATTGCCACCCAAACTCCTGAGCATCCAATTATAAGAATTTGAGTTCAACTTCTCACTCTGATTCACCGATACCCAGTTGAAAATCCTCCTGACCACACCTGGGGCAATTTGTCGATTTTCCAACACATTCAAAAGTAAATCATGGTTAATGACGACGTCATTAGATTCTAAATCGAGCTTGATTTCCTCGTCTGACTTCCCGGAATCAGAAAATATGTTAATCAGGGGACCAAGTCCATTGACGGAACCAAGCCTAAAAACCTTTAATCTCTCCACATCAGCACCCAAACCATCTTTCTCGAATCTCTCAAAAACCCTGTTACAGGTACTGTTAGAAACGCGGTAGCCTTTCTCGTTCATAGTCTCAACCATATCCCAAAACTCACTCACAAACCCATTACCACCCAAAATCCCGAGCATCCAATTATACGACCTTGAGCTCAATTTCTCGCTCTCATTCTTCGATACCCAATCGAAAACCCTCCTAGCCACATCAGGGGCAATATCGCGGTCTTTCAACACATTCAAAACCCAATCTTCCGCAATAACCACGCCATTCGATTCCAACTCAAGCTTGATTTGATCATCTGGCTTCCCGAGATCAGAAAAAATGTTGATAAGTGGAGAAGGTCCACCGAAGGTACCATTTTTAGGCTCGGGCAGCTCAGTGGATGAATTGAAAAGACGAACACATAAGAGTGGTCGCGGTGTCACGCGAAGTGCACGAGCGGAAGTGACTGAGTGAAAGTACCGTTGCTTCGTCGTCAGGACAATGGACGATTGGGATTGACAGTTTCGCCCGATAAGAATCAACCGCAGCAACTGATTTCTCATATTTTGATTAGGGGATTCTTCGAGTCGATCTGTTTCTCGTTCAGGTGATGGCGGAGATTGGAGAAGACAAAAAGCTTAGGGAGGGATTTGGCGATTTCATTAGGGTTTAGTCAAGGAATTCTGAAATACCTAAACTGCCCTCAGGATGGAATAGTAGTGAATAAAAAAATATTGACGGTCTTGGTATAGCTTAAACTAGAGTATGAGTCTATGAAGTTTCTCTGGTAATATTCTTTTCAGCTAGTCATCATTTTATCTTTATACATTTGAGTTGAGTTGCGATTATTCAATTGCCATTGAGATTTTCTGTGCCTGATTAGAGACACGCAGAGTTTTGCTGACGACTCAAAAATTTGAGGATCATGAAATAATCCCATGTAATGCAAGCAGTGGAAGGCAATAACAGACAAGAATAGCACGAAAAAGCATTTATTTTATTCCATATTGCCAATAACGAACTCGCAAGAACCCCAACCAAACCTTGAAAGCACAATAGAAAAATTTTTATTCAATGGTACTAATCCAACAAACAGAACACAAACAAAAAGCCATAATAAATCAAAGCTGCCACGAAGAAGATATTAATATATGGTATGTCTGCGTCATTACTTAACTTCCTCATCCTCGTTCTCACTCCAACAACAGCTGAGGATAGACTTGGGAGATCCACAGCCACCAGCGCTAACAAAGCTCTTGTACACAATCGATCCATCATTCCCAAGCTCTTCGAAGCACCTCTCAACACATGCATAGCCCTTCACATCAAGCGCAGCCTCCTCCGAGCCCAACTCATTCAGACCAACAGCATGCAAAGCCACAGAGAACTTCGCGGGCTTAAAGCAAGCCAATACTCTCTCAAGGAGAAGAGTCAAGTCCACTTCTTTAAAGTCATAAGCCACCGCTTCGAAGCTGGCGTAGCTGAACCCATCTTCAGGGGTTATGTGAATGGTGGAGATCGCATTGCCCTCAATGGCATTCATGGAGTAGCCGCAAGGGTCAAAGTCGAAGTCGCAGATCACAGACCCTGGGAGGATTTTTCTGATGCCAGAAACTTCGGTCATTACAGCAGCTGACTCGGATTGGTTCTTGAAGAATACAGAGGCTTTTCTCTGGTCCAAGTTGGTCATGCACATCTCCAGGGTATAAGTAGTGGTGGGAGGAGGGCTCGACTCCTTTGTTGGTTCGGCACAAGCAGAGTAAACGTGCCATTTCTCGTACTCACTGTCACCACCCAATACATAGGCCTTGCTGCTCAGACCAAGCTTGTGGAAGTGATCGTCTAGGACAGCTACTTCTTCAGAGAAGCTTCGGTGTGGGAATGGCTGAGCGCCGGGAAATATGAAGCTTCCACGGGTGTATCGAACGGAGGAAACGCTCAGACCGAGCATGCCAGCCAACTTAAGGACAGGGGGGATAGAAAGCAGCAGTTTGGTAGTCCCACACGTCTTTATGATTATCTTGTATGGGTAGACAAAGAGGCTCGACTCTGACAGGACATAAGAGTCGACGTCGTCGTTCTTCAGAGAGGAGACGATTGTGCATTGGGCTGGTTCTAGTATTTCATCCAGCTGGGCTTTGGACAGAGCACGGAGGCCAAGCCCTCCGAGATCGTAAAAGGAAATCTCGAGCCTCTTTTCGTAGCCTTCGAATCCAATGGCTGAGGTTGGTAAGGCCATTTCAACTATGGGAATACAGTGAGCTTAATTTTGAAGCAAGAAATCAGGGATGAGGAAGATGAAAGAGAGGTATAAAGATAAGAATCGGAAATATGAAAACTGTTCTACTGATTGACTGGGGGCTTCTATTAACTAAAAAGCTTGGCGGTACTCAGGATGGCTTTCGAACGCACTGCATCAAGCAACAACGTCAAGGTTAGCATCAAAAGGTAAAATGAATTAGAAAATGGGCTAGGTATAGACTGAATTAGAATAACAAAGCAATACGTTTGAGTAAGCAGCAGATCTGAATTTCTTGATTCCTCCGTGTGGTCGTACGTCTTCAATGCTGTATCCGAGGGGAGCTTCGTATGCTAAGGATTTACTACTGCTAGGCTTCTTTATACCACCTTTTGACTCCATTAGATCATTCAACTTAATCTGAAACAAGAGCAGACGTCATGGTTAGAATCAGACAGCAGCAGTTGTGTTAGGTTTAATGGCACAAAAAATGAAACGAGTAACAGAGAAAGTATGGTACAAGTAAGTAGTAACTTGGCGTAATTATAAAAAAACGAAACACCAGAAACTTGTCCACATCAGCCTCCAATAACAACATCTTTATAGAGATGCACTCGACTTCATATCAACGCATAAAAACAATAAACACCAGCATCGATAGATTTAGAACAACATAAGTAAGATAACTATATCTCGTCTACCTTTATAATGATCAGCGATGGTCTACAACGATCGACGATACAAGAAATTGTCTACAAGGCTCAGCAACAAACACCTGCAAATCAAAACCAAAAAAGAGATTCACGCAACGGAAAACACGATATCAACAATTCCGAATCCAAAACCAAATGAGAAATCACCGCAACGCAAAAATTACGATATCCACAATTCCGAATCAATACTTACAGATCGAATATAAAAAAAATATGATTGGATCGAAAAGAAAGCAAGAGAAAAGGTCTGAAACAAATTTATGAGAGAGATCTCGATCGAAAGAAAAGGCGTATCAAACGCAAATATATAGATAGAGCAAACGACGATGCTTTCTTTGATATCGATGTGTGGTGTGGTGGAACGCAGACTTCGGGCCCCTTTAAATAGGGGAGGATTGTGAGGAAGCGCTCCGACGTACGTGTTTTCTGCAAATGACTCTTTTGCCCTCGGCCATTCTAGGCCGCTCAACACTAGTTCCCATTTTTTTAGTGGCTGATAATAGACTCGAATATTATTAGCGTGATTTTTATAATTATTACTGACTTTATATGGATGATCATTCCACATACATGCGACCAAATAACTAAAAAAAAAATACAAAATCCTACGATTGAGCGGAGTAAGTAAATTTTATATGGACACGTTGCGTGTGGCCGACAGTTCGATTATTCTCTGGAATCCAATACTTATTGGTTTGAATTGGCAATATTTTATACGTAATTATATAAGTGGAAAAGGAATATAATACTTTTACGAGTTAATAATAAATACTAGTACTATCTGCACACTCTATGCATGTACTTAAATACAATTACTTTAATTTTAGTTTGAAATTTATAATTTATTTTTAGTAGATGAAATATAATTTTTTATATATAAAAGGAAAATAATGATTAGTGGTATAAGTATAATAACTAAAAATTGAGTGGTTAATGTAATAATTATTTAATTAATGAATTTAGAAATAAAGAGGTTAAATTGTAAATATTTTACAGACCAAATTAACAGTTAAGAGCATCTCCAACGAGTACTTTATTTTTGTGTAAAACACAAAAATAAAGTACATATTTATCAATGGGACTCTATATCTAACACTAAATTATGTTGATTAGCAGAGATACTCTAGATGTACAGTACACACAATTTTCAACACAAAAATTGTGTTCTACTTTCTATTTATTTATAATTTATAATAAAAAATATTTTAATTATATTAAATATTTGATATTCTTATAATAATAAAAATAAAAATAATATTAATTTCCTATTATTACTTATATTTATGTTTTATTTTAATAAAATTATAATTAAATAATATGCTAAGTTTATAATTTAGTTAATTTTAATATTATTATTATAATTTATTGACTTTTTAATTATTATAATATAAAGTTCAATATAGGAATTTGATTTTAGAGTATAAAATAGAGTTAATGGGTTGGAGTGAAAATTAGTGTAGAAAATAGAGTTTATGGGTTGGAATAAAAGCACTGTAGCAGCTGTAAATTGTGCAGAATTAACTGTATTTTCATGTTGCGGGTTGGAGATGCTATAATAGTCACCCCGACCCTTAATATAATAGTATACACAGTTTGGAGTTGTAATACAGCTGTAATTGTTTGTCTCTTTCGGCATAGCTTTTGCACATGGCTGCTGCTCTTAAGTCTTAATATATGAGCCACTGGTCCCCCTATACATTAATAAATTGTACTGGCTTTTACTTTATTATTCGCAAACGGTCCCATAGAAAATCTTTATCTCAATTTTGGCAACTAAGCTATTCTCCCAAATCGCGTCGTGTGGTTGGGAATATTAGTGTATTTCCTGGTTTTATAGAAAAAGATACACATATATTTCTTCTTTGAATATATTACTTATATTCTTTTGAAATTATTGTCAGAGCAACGTGTGGCCACGCCATGGTGAAAGGTGTATGCCAAGAAAACTCATCACGCATCCCAAAATAAAAATACGATTGCTTATTTGATTATTGTCATGCATGTCTTGCTTCTACCAGAATCCATGTTTTGGGATTCATAGATGTGGTGTGGTGAGATGAGAGCATGTTAACTTCTTTTTTCTTCTAATTTTAAAATAATATGAAATCTTATTTATACTAGTTTAATGCAATAATAACTTGAGGAAGAGCTTATCATCCAAGCTTAAGTAGTCCGTTATGTCATAAACTAAGATTGGGCATGAGTCCAATTAGGAAAATAAAAATAAATAAATTGAAAAGGACATAGGAAGCAAACTTAAAGCAGCCTTGCCGTGGAAAATATAAACTTATAATCGTGGAAGATAAGAATTTCATGCAATAAAACATTGTGAGCTGGCTTCCATGTTCATTCTTTTCCGCTGAGTCATGAACACGACGATGGTAATCTATCAAAAATAATATATTTGTAGTATAAATATAATTGACTTGTAATCTGTGATTTATCAAAAAGAAAAAAAAAAATCTTGATAAAGACCAATTATTGCACAAAAAAACCACAGATATAACTCCGATGTAAATGTATTATATTAAGTTGGGCTTGGGCTTTTCAAATTCAATAACAGAATATAAATTGGGCCTGTACAATAGTTAGGCTTAGCCTGTTACAACTATCCAATATCAAACGAAAGGTGAAAGGGCACAATTGGGCACGATATCCAATTAGTAACGATATCGAACTCCATTTTATCTGAAAAGTCTATCAAAACTATATGAGTGGTGGAAGTCATTAACTAGAAACCTAACAAGTTTAAACATAAGGGGTCGATTCGGGCAACGGTTCAAAAGGATCAGTCAGAAACTTTGATTGTTTCTTCTCACGTTCAGGCTGCTCCCATTTTTTCTTAGACGTTTTTTTTTTTTTTTGGAATGGTCCCATTTTTTGTTAGACGTTTGTACAGCTTGTCTGGCGTCTTCTCAACCTCAGCGTCGTTCATCGTTTCCCTCCCCTTCTCGGCCTCGGGTTCGATCGCGGTCTCCTCGGCCTCAATCACCGTCTTCTCGGCCTCGGTCGCCGTCACCTCGTCCTTGTTGGCCGCTTTGAAACCTCCGTTGTACATGACGCTGAGAACGCAAGGAAAGTGATTTTTAGGGTGTAGCTTGGTCAGGAAGTAAATCTAAAACGCAGAATGCAAACTGTCATGAGTATGCCGTAGAAAATTCAATAAAATCAACCTATTATTCGAGACCGAATAAAAATCGAAAAAACGTATTCGAGTTCGGATTCAAAATATTCGAACTCCAATAGATCTTCAAATAGATTTTTTTGGAACTATGCGAGATCGAATAGCGATTTAATGCAGAATGCAATGGTCATGATAATGATGCAGAAAATTCAATAAAACTAACCTATTCTTCGAGACCGAATAAAAATCGAAAAAACGTATTCGAGTTCGGATACAAAATATCGAGCTCGAATAGATCTTCAAATCGGTTTTTTTGGAACTATTCGAGATTGAGTGGTGATTTAACGTAGAATGCAAACAGTTATGATAATAATGCAGAAAATTCAAAAAAACTAACATATTCTTCGAGACCGTATTCGAGTTCGGTACTAAATATTCGAACTCGAATAAATATACAAATCGATTTTTGTTAACGGGCACAATTGGCTGGGCGCTTTACTCTTTCTTCGCTCTTTTGTCGAAATTACAATTTTGGCTCACAAGTGAAAGCTTACTTTCACTATATTGAATCCTCTGTTCCAGATTGGTGTTGCAATCTGGTGTTCCACCAACAAACCAAATTGCGACAAGTGTACAGTTGGTCAACTGAGTTTAACACTTGTCGGAGAATGGTTGGTGGAACAAAATGGTGGAACACTGTCGTGGTACATACGATCCGAAACCCATACCATCAGCGTTAGTATTTATCCCGCGAATTTAGCACAAATATCACCCGCTCTTTCCCTACTTTGCTTTGTCAAAATTAGTTTTATTACATGAATTTAAAATTATTTTAAATTCCGAATGATAAAAAGAAATACCAGCTGGCCACAGACACACACATGAACCCAATACTATCCTTACATTTTTCTTCATTACAACAAAACCCCACCATCATTAACCCTTTTTTCCTCCCTCCATCATTTCACACCATCATCTTCCTCAACTCAGCAAACCTAACTATGAAACCTCAATCCTCCGAACAGCTTCCCTTAGTGAGACCTCAGATCCCACGAAAGAAGACCTCAAAAGTACTTCTACCTCTCATCATAGCCCTAACCGTACTCATTATACTAATTCCATTGTACAACAACTACCCTTTCTTCAAAGACCCCTCGCCGCCACCACCGTCGAAGAACAAGAACGAAGAATCGTCGTCGTCATTGCTGGGATCTATTATTACATCATCCCGCGGCGGATCTGCTAACTTCAATACCTTGTCGGAAGAGTCGTCAGCAGAAGAAGAGTGCGACTTATTCACAGGAGAATGGGTTCGAAACTTAGACGGGCCTTACTACACCAACGAAACGTGTTTTTGGATTCAAGAGCACCAAAATTGCATGAGATTCGGGCGGCCCGACTCCGATTACTTGAAATGGAGGTGGAAGCCCGACGATTGCGAGCTGCCTTTGCTCGATGCTTACGAGTTCTTGGTGATGATGAAGGGTAAATCTCTGGCCTTCGTCGGCGATTCTGTGGCCAGAAACCACATGCAATCTCTGATGTGCCTCTTATCTAGGGTAAGTATACTTCGTTAATCACTAATTAGTGGTGCTAATTGATTTGCTTTTTTGCTCGTTATTGGACGTTTCTGTGTTTATGTGTTGTGGGAAAGTGATGGGCTTCCATAATGTAAGAAGACCGTTTTTCTAGGAGTTAGATTGCATGATTTTCAGACATGTACGTAGAGCTTAACAGGACTTAATCCGCAGTATTATGAGTAATTACGGTTAATTAACGTGGATTCAATTATTTATTGTCGGTTCTCATGTTTTAATTTTTTTCTTCGGTATCACATGGGATTTTATGTCATGGTAGTGGTCCGCTTCGAAAAATGGAGTGGTTTATTATTATTTAATATCGGCCGCACAAAACTCTACTCTACATTCGTCTTTGATTTGCATGTTTCTCTTACCACTTATCGGAGGGTTAAATGCGGTGGGTGTAGAAATTATCTGTAGAAATTCGGGCCGGGCCTCCGGTAATTATTAACCGTTAAAGAGACCCTCATACACGTCACACGGAGGATCGGTGCCCGGTATAAACTTGACGGGGTTCCTTCTTAAAACCAATTGGTGTTAAGAGGAGTGACCCATCAAGCTTATAAACCAATTTAATTTTTCTTTGTGTTTCGGTGTGGGACTCCACCTCACACGTGATATACTTCAACACTCCCCCCTCACGTGTGAGCCCATTTCTTTTAATCGGACGGGAACGCCATTCTTTTCGAACCCGTCATATATATATTTTTAATTGAGTCGGATCTCTGCCCGCTCTGATACCATGTAGAAATTATCTGTAGAAATTCGGGCCGGGCCTCCGGTAATTATTAACCGTTAAAGAGACCCTCATACACGTCACACGGAGGATCGGTGCCCGGTATAAACTTGACGGGGTTCCTTCTTAAAACCAATTGGTGTTAAGAGGAGTGACCCATCAAGCTTATAAACCAATTTAATTTTTCTTTGTGTTTCGGTGTGGGACTCCACCTCACACGTGATATACTTCAACAGTGGGAACTACTAACTACAATTGTAACGAATTAATTGACGTTCACCGAGTCAAAATTTCTTATATTTCAGGTGGCCCAACCCGTGGATCTATCCGACCCGCAAGCCGACAGCAAGCAGTATACCTACAAAGACTTCAACTTCAACATCTCCATATTCTGGTCGCCGTACCTAGTCAAATCGGGTCAGCTCCACCACTCCCTCACCACAGTCCCATTCAGCCTCTACCTGGACCGACCCGACCCGAACTGGACGACCCAGATCCAAAATTCCGACTACGTCCTAATCTCGGCGGGTCACTGGTTTTTCCGACCCACTTACTTCTTCCTAAACGAAACCCTCGTGGGCTGCCTCTACTGCCCCGAACAGAACATAACCCATCTGCCGCCGTCCTTCAGCTACCGCCGAGCACTTAGGACGGCCTTGGCTGCAATAAACGAAGCCCAAGGCTTCAAAGGCGCCGCCTTTCTGAGGACCTTCGCGCCGTCGCACTTCGAGGGCGGCGGCTGGAACAGCGGCGGAGATTGCAGGAGGACGGCGCCGCTGAAGAGGGGAGAGGCCGCCGGCGTGCTAACGGATATGTACACGATACAGTTGGAGGAGCTGAGGATTGCGAGGGAGGGAGTTGTTGTTGGGGGGAAGAAGAAGAAGGTGAAGCTTTTTGATGCGACGAAGGCTATGGCGATGCGACCCGATGGGCATCCGAGTCGGTTCGGGCATTGGCCCGAGGATAGTCGGGTCATGCCCAATGATTGTGTTCATTGGTGCTTGCCTGGTCCGATTGATGCTTGGAATGATATGTTGCAAGAACTGTTGAGGAGAGAGAATAAGTATAATAGGCTATGAAGATGGATGATCGTTGTATTTAAGTTCTTATATATGTCATCTAATATGTAATAGTCGTTGTTTGTAATGTTATATTCACGGTAACACTATTCTTCTTAAATTAGAATCTTCGTCAATCGAAGTGGTTCGCATTCGCCCGATTTGTTTATTACATATGTTGATATTCCTAACCCGGTTTCTCCAAATGAATCTATCTTCAGAAGATAATCAATTTCTAAAACAATTGGAAATAATTCAAAAATCGTCGGTGTTGTTGGCGACTTGACCAGCCAAAATATCCCAAAGAAAAAAAGGGAAAAGAAAAGGCAAAATCGGTGTAGCTAGATCGCCGACCGCAGACGCTGCTTTATCTAAGATTGCTCAATCTCGCCGCTGGATAAAGAATTTTTGCTGACGCGGGCTTCTTCGTTCAGCTGCTTGCTAGCTGCGGCAGGTTTCAGATTTCTCAATTCGGTTGGCTAAACCGACCCTGGGTTTTAGGTACAGATATTAAGAGCCCTAATTATTGTTTTTCTTCTTTTCCAAATTAGTTTCTTGTAATTTGAAGTCGAATTTGCTGGAAAGTATCTCATTTTATTCCATTAGGAGTTGATTGATTTTTGTTAGTTGCGGGCCGTTTCACGGTTTTGTGCGTCCAAGTAGTTGTTATTCATCCATTTCCTGGTGGCAGTGTTACCTGTTTCTAGTTAACTTTCTTCGGTGTGGAAAACATATCTTATTGCAAGTCAATATTTTTGGCTCAAATTTGCCAGAGTCTGATCAATTTGGGGATCCTACGTAGTGCTGATGTATTTCTGGAGCTTTGTGCATCAAGTTTGTTATTTGTGGTTAAGTAAATATAGGGATGTAGTTTTTTATGGTGGGCAATTGTGTCGTGTAGGTTGCTGTGTGATCGGAACAGACACTCTCAAATATGGAAGCTGAGGATATCATTAAACTATCAGCTTTGAGTAATTCAGAGCAAGATAGTGCTGATGATGATGTGTGTCAACCAGGACTTGAAGCCTATGTCGCTGAGACTTTGTCTCTGAACTTAGAGGTAAAGGACGAAATCACTGTGAAGACTGATAACGAAGATCTTGAAACTATCGTGAAATCAAAGTTTATGGATGCCAAACAAAATGGCGAACCCAAGTCTTCCGTGCCAGTTGGATTTGAATTATCAGAGTCTGTTTCTGTAGTAAGAAGTTTAAATTCTGTCAGCGCGGAAGATGCTGAAACTGGACTTTTAGCTAATCAAAATGAGGGCAATTTCAGTGACCATGAACCAGACAAAACCCTTATTAGCGAAGAGGGTACAAATGCCACTTGTATCCTTTTCCAGCTGTTGTACAGGATTTAGAATCACAAACCTGACAACGCACACTCCATTGGTTTCCATAGAAGTAATCTCATTTTTTTCTTCATCATCATATCAACAAACTTTCTGGTGTTATATGATCCATAACATGATCTTCCAGCGAGCCCTAGACGAAAGAGATCGCGGGTAGCTGTTGATGAGCAGCTACCTTCAGTTCATGTCGTCTATCGTTCTTTGACCAGGTATGTTTCTTCAAATAGTCAAATATGGGGTGACAGGTAGATTTATAATTAAGTTTCATTTTTTAGAGAAAGTAAGCAAAAGCTTGAGGAGTTATTACAACAGTGGTCGCAGTGGCATGCTAAAAACTGCTCTTCATCAAATGTATGGCTGCTTCTCTCTAGACCCAATATTGCTTTTCCGGCTTGTTTCTAATAGAGTTGCATTTCCTTGTATTAAACTTATCGCCTTTCAACTCATCCCAGGGTTTGGACGTGGAGCAGTTCACAGGGGAAGAGACATATTTTCCAGCTCTCAGTGTTGGCTTAAATAAACCCTCTGCAGTAGTATGAAACCTCGTTCTGTATTACTTGTGCCTTCTATTGACTTGCTTCTCCGAATTAGAAACGTATAGCATGTATCGTAGTACTATCATGATTTTAATATGCAGACATTTTGGTTCGATAACCAAGCAAACAAGCAGTCAGATATGGAGTTGGATGGCGCTCCTCATTATGATCGTGGTTACTCTTTAGCATTGACCGGTGATGGTAATTTAAGCGGGTACGATGTTCAATATTTCCCGCTATCTTAAAGGCAGTTTTTATAATATAATCGCCAGAACTCCTACGCTAATGTTCTACTATCTTTTCATTTAACATGCAGCGAAGCTGAAGTAAATGCCTCTCGTTGTTTCAACTGTGGTTCCTACAGTCATGCTCTGAAAGATTGCCCTAAGCCACGTGACAGTGCTGCAGTAAATAAATCTAGAAAAGAGCACAAATCTAAAAAAGGCCAAAATGCTCTCTCACGTAATACCGTTCGGTACTATCAAAGTACTCCCAAGGGAAAATATGATGGTTTGACTCCAGGCGTCCTTCATGCTGAAACACAACGACTGTTGGGCCTTCGAGTGAGTGAAACTATTCTCGTAAAAATTTATATGTTGGTCAATAATGTATAGCCTTCGGCCATTGTATTGTCTGTCTACTTTGCAAGTTGTCAAACAATTTTGGGTCTGGCATTTTAATTGTTTTTCGGAACTATAATAAATTTGCTCACTCTTTTCTTCATCCTCTATAGGAGCTCGACCCACCTCCTTGGCTTAACAGAATGCGAGAAATAGGATATCCACCTGGATATTTAGGTAAAATAATTTCTGATATTGTCGTAGTGAGCTTATGCGACCTAAACTTAAGGGAGCATCCCAACTCCGTTGGGGTTTTGATGTTATCCGATATGATAGCATATATTAGCTTGAACTCACGATGTGCTCTTTTTTCGAATAAGAGCTGTTTGTGACTAAACTTCTCTGAAATACATTGTATATTCTCTTTTTATTTCCTCAGAAATAGAGGATCAACCTTCAGGGATTACGATTTTTGGGGAGGAGAAAAACAGTATAGATGGTGAAGAAGGGGAAATCCTCGATTCCAATGAGATCGAGCCACCTCGGAAGATGACGGTAAAATTTCCAGGAATAAACGCTCCAGTGCCAAAAAATGCAGATGAAAAACTATGGGCACCACCACCTTCGAGTCTCGACATATCACGGGATTGGAGATTTAGCCACACATCCGAAAATCATAACAGAGGGGAATATGACAATCGTAGGTGGTCCGCAGACTATAGAGATGACTATGCGAAACATGGCTCTGACCGTATCAGATACGATAACTCATCTGAACAAGGAAGTCAGAGCGAAAAACGATGGGAAATAGACTCTGAAGATGACGATGGCCCACCTGGCTGTGAACCTGGAACCAGCCCTTCTCTGGCTAATCATTTACGTAGGCATCGCGGTGGGACCGACTCAGGTTTTAGTCCACATTACAGCTCTTCGAGCCCTACTTATGGAAGCTCTTGGCCAATGAGTAGACAGCGACTCGATGATTCGCCTTCTGACTCGAGTTTCAGTCCACGACGAGACAGCGCAGCGATATTACGGAGCCCTAGATATGGCAGATCATCGTGGTCAGCGCGTAAGACGTGGTGATTCATGTAGCCCTGTATTTTTCTCCGACGTAAGGAATTTTATGATGAATCAAAGTTCACTGTAAAGTAATAACCATTTCATGTTTATGGTGAGCATGCTTGAATGCTCTATAGTTTGACATATTCTGTTAGACCATGAAGTTCTTGCGCTTATGTGTGGATCGACTGGTGTTTAGTTATGTGAAATGGGCAGTGCTTAAGTTGTAGGAATTGTTGAGGTTACTCCGGTAAGAAAATAAAAATCCAATACAATGATAAAACAAATAAATTGGAACGAAATACAAATAGTTTCTTCAAAGAGTGGAAATACACTAAACACTCAACAAACGCAGACATTGTGGAAGACAGAATAGGCAGAGAAGACTAGCATTCAACTCCCCCACCTGGACAAATCTTCGTCTAACGTTTGTAATTTTGCAAATTATAAACTAGTGATACACACAACACTACGAATCGAAACAAGATCAAACAAAAAGTCCATTACCATACCAACAAAAAAGAACATAAGAATTGGGGGCTTCAACACAGAGTTAGGGATACTTTCTTCTCATGTTGTCAGAAAGGTCCACAGCTTCTTCCCAATGGAAACTTCACCAGGATGTTCAACCTCCTCCTCTACATCATCATCTTCACCAAGGGCCTCACTATTGAATTCTTCACCACCTTCTCTGGTATCTTGTAGTGTTCCATTACCCGCCTCACTCAAATCCACATTACCCGTGGAATCTTTTAGCTGTAATGATGGAAGAAAAGATACACAAGTCTGTTAGTCATAGATTTTGAACTCGTTGAGATAAAGTTTGCAAGGAATAAAAAATATTCTCCCAAATCTGATAGACCGCCAAATTGCTCATGCGCAGCATCATATCAAAATACTAGTGTCTGAGGGGAGAGAGAGAAGGCGGGAGAGGGAGAGAGAGGGGGCGAGAGAGAGTACTCACAGGACTGTCAGCAGAAAACTCGTCAGTCCTTATTAAAGGCTCATCTTCTGCACCCTTACTTTTTTTGGAGCGTGTAGATGCTTCTTTCTCCTTGCCCTTCCTCCCTCTAGTTCCATTTGCAACGGGATCAACAGGTCTGAGAAGAAAATTGTATGAACCCATAAGGATTTAAAATGTAATGGAAATAAAAAAGGCAAAGTAAATTGGAGGTACATCAGCCAATAAAATAGCCTTACTTAATGTGGCGCCTGAGGTTGTATCGTTTCTGAACAAAGGTTTGTTCGGCTGCAACAGTCTTCTGTCTTCTCTTCGGTTGATGAACTTCGATGTTGCTATCTTGATTGTCTCCGGTCAGATTGTCAGAAGCAGTCGCAATAGATTCATTTGCATTTGTCCGCTTTCTCTTAGCTTTCCGTGTTTTGGGTATATCAGATTCCGCTAAGCTTTCCTCGTTTGTATCGACATGATTCTCCATATCACCATTATTGTACTGGATTTTATTCTCGTGTTCAGAACCAGCATTCACAGCCTTTCCTTGCCTAGTTCGACCTTTCCTAGGCTTGCCCCTTCTGGTTTGTCCCAAGTCAGAATTTGACGAATCCTCAGCGACAGTAGTTTGATCTTGATCACCTGATAGGGCTATAACATCTTGATTCTCACTAATGCAACCATCTTGGATACCTAAAGCATAACTTGCAACTTGTATAGATTGGGCTAGCTCCCTTTGATCATGTAGTGTTTCTGCTGACGTCCGAGTAGGATGATCTGGGGCATCATTAAGTTCGAGTTTCTTCCCAGGTGAGAATTTTAATATCTTTGAGGTACATTTCCGGAGCCAATACATAGTTCCACCTCCATCGGGAGATTTTCCAGTGGTACCAACAGGGGAAGTTTCATTATGAGCCCTCTCAGACGTTTCTCCAACTTTCTTCAAATAATTCTCAGCCACTATTGGCAGAGGAGGTGCCTCAAAGCTTTTCAGTTCAGTTAAAGGATGGAGATCAGACAGCATAAACTCACGTATTGAATCCCCACAAGTTGTACAGCTTTTCTGGTTCTCGGCAAATGCAATGAATCTTTCTCTTTCCTTGATGAAGTGTTCCCTTTGATCTTTCAATTTCTGGCTCAAGCTTACCAGCTCCTCAATGTCTTTTTTCAACTCATTTTGCTGTTCCTCCACATGCTGCTTATTCAATGAGATTTCTAGTTTCTCTTTCTCGATTCGAGTTCTTTCCAGCTTCATCTCTTCCATCTCCCTCCCAGCCACATCCCTCAAAAAGTTGATGTTGTTAAGTTCCTTCTCTCTTTCTTCCTCAAATGAGGTTTCTCTCTCACGCAAACGACTCTCGGTCTCTGCTTGCTTTATTCGCATTTCTGCCTCTAGTTCTTGTTTTTGCATGTCAAGATCATGAAGCAGTTTACTTTTCTCACTCTGGAACTGTTCAGCCATTACTTTCCTTTCATGCTCCAGGTTATCTGCAATTGTCTCCTTTTCCAATTTAAGAGCTTCTAATTCCCTCTGCACGTATTTCTGTGTTTCCTCCTTCTCGTTTTGTAATCTTTTATCTTCGTACTGCATTTGTTTTTCAACAAGTTTCTTCTGTTCTAAAATATCTTCTAGTTCTTTCTTCAGTCCGGCTCTTTTATCATCGAGCTCTTCCCATTCTTTCTCAAACCTTTCCTTTTCTTGTTTCAAATCATCAGCTTCCTTCATAAGTAGCTCACTTTGAACCCCATATTTCTCGATCTCGTGTTTCAACTCTGTTTGTAGGCGTGCTAGTTCCATCCTTTCCTCTTCAGTAATTTTTAATTTTTCTCTCTCTTCATTTATTTTCATCTGCAGTTTTTCAGAATCAGACTTGAGGTTCTCAAGTTCGGTCTTCAAATTGAGTAACTCCTCCTTTTCGGCAAGAATTTGTATTTTATCATTCTCTAAGCTCCTTTCCTCAGCTTTCAAGGACTTTTCTCTTTCCTTCAAGGCTTTTGACTTTAGGTCGAGTTCTTTCTCTTTCTCCCTCGTTTTTTCGAGTTTCTTTTCAACAGCCTGTTCTCGTCTAGCAACTTTTTCTTCCATGTGTGTGATTTCAATTTCCTTATTCGCAATCTCAGCCACCTTTTTTTTCAACTCTTCCTCTTGAAGCTTTCTCTTCTCATCTATCTCCTTCTCAAACGCTTCTTGCTTTTCAGCCAGAACAACATTATGCTCATCCAGCAATTTCTGCATCTCCAACTGCATATAATGAAGATTGTGAATAAATGGGCCAACATGAAAATTAAGCAATAGATGAAATGCATGACAAGTAGTAGATTTAAAATAACAATCCAGAACAACAATGAACTAACTTTTTCTCTCGTGTTCAACTTTTCTTCCCACTCCAATAGTTTCGTATGCTTCTCCTCCAAGCTTTTATGGAAACTATCCGCTTCCTGCCACGAAAAATGGATTTTAGAAAATGTTATCTGTTACAGAATAAAACCTATCTCCACCAAACGTACAAAAAAAAGACTTGCCTTCTCCTTTAGAGAGACATTTGCTAGCCTGCTGTTTATATCATCTTCCTTATTCTTACAGCTAACATTTGCCATATTGATCTTCTTTTCTAACTCCACAAGATCATGCTGCTTTTGCTTCAAAAGCTTATCGTTATCATTAGCCCTTTCCTCTCTTTGATTCAGCAATGTTCTACCATCAGCCAACCTCTCCTCTGCTTCCTTCAATCTCTGTTCCCACTCATGTAACTCCTCCCTCTGTTTAGATAGAGCGGCGTCATGAGCTTCGCGCCTGACAAAATATAGCGAAAAAATGGGTAAACGATATCAACTTTAGGAATCAAACTTCCGAAATACAAACTAAGATACGGCGTACGGTAAATATAACACTTTATGCATACTCAGTTGAGAACAAGGATCGCTCTCTTCGAAGGACATTCTCTTGGCTCTCGAGCTCTTGAAATTTTCTTTCAAGTTCTGAGCTCTTCCTACTGACCTCAGCAAGTTTGGCATCAGCTGCATGGAACTCGGATTCGACCTCAAGAGATTTCTCTTCAACACTAGTAACTAAAGCATTGGCCTCTGCCAGTTTTGAATCAGCATTAAACTTGATTTCAGCTTGTTCCGAGCGCATCTCACGTAATGCTTTCTCAAGCTGTGTAAACCAAGGAAGTCAATAACTTTCCACCACAGGGAGTAGAAAAAAAAAATAATAAAGCCAATCATCCTAGTAACTTTTCAACCTTCACACAAGGAAAGCTTTCAGTGAATACACAAAGTCTTATCAATTGGAAACATCAGGAGAATCTATTTTGTGCTTAGAAATTTTGGGCAAGTGACTAATATATATGATGTTCTATCAACTTATTAGCTCGCAAGCTACTAGATCTAGGCGCTAAAAATAGCATGAGGCTTACAGCTATAAGTTGCTTCATGAGATTATATCACGAACATCTGGAACAAGATTCATACTACTCTCCATGAAAAAGTGAAAATTATATCGTATGTTGTGCAACGAACGAAACCATCCATAATCAATGGAACGAAAAATCCAAGAAAATTCATAAAATACCAAAGTACAGATCTTATCTTACATCAATCACGCACTGTCTTTCAACACCCAGTGCCTTCCTTAAACTTTCTTCACGCTTCTCCACTTCAGAAATAGCACTTGCATGATCTTCTTGTTCACTTTTCAGAGCATATGTTGCATCTTCTAAAGCTTGTGTGAATTCTTCAAACTTCAAGTTCCAATCCTTCTTCTCAATCAGGAGAAGGCCCATATTGTACTGATACTCAAAGAGCTGCGTGAAGGATGGGTTTGGTAAAGAATCACCACCAGATAAAAAATATACGAAGGCAAAAGTCACAATTAAACTGCTAAAAAACTGTATTAACAAAAATCTGTTGTCGAAAGCAAAAGACAGATGCCACCCAAAACAATGCTGCAGTTCTTAAAATCAAAAGCTTCATTACATATGTTTAATCAGAAAACCTAAAATGTCTCCAGACGAATTTTATGCAAACACGTACAATAGAAATATTCCAACACTACAGCTAGGGTAGATACTACTCATTCATGCAAGAACAGTCTCATAAATGGATATAAGCAAGAGTCCTCTACACCACCATACTCTTTAACACTAGTAAGATCCACGTACATCATAAATCAAACTCATAATTTTCCCCACAAACATTCCTTAAAACTTACAACAGAAATTGAGATAACGAAACTTCTGATATACTCCCAATTTCAGTCACTATGCTGCTTAATTTGAAAATCCTGAATGATCCAATTTTTTATAAGACGTAGGGCAACTAATCCAAACACACTTGAAACTTGTCAAACAAACCTTAAAAAAATATATTATCTGGTTAGGGTGAAAAGGGATAGGGGGCGCGCAAAATGGAAATTGCGTTAAGAAAAAAAGAGGTATACAAGATGGTCCTATACATAACATTTGGTTGACCAAAGATGATTTGTTATTGTAAATAACACAGAGAAAAATATACATTCTTCATTTCTTCCCTATCCTTTTTCAACATATATCAACAATTACAATACTCCACCTAACAACTAACTAACTCAAACAATCCCACCATTCAGATTTACTCAAAATTCCAACAACACCTCAGTGGATCTATCATCCCCAATCAGCGAACTCGAAAGTGCAGTTCTCACAAGTGCACACTTGACGCACCACCATAGAAAGAAAAACTTCACCCATCTAATTCCACCGCACAACACCCAGAACATCCTAAACTTCGAACTAAAAAAAAACCCAAAATTAAACATATCAACTCACCTCGTTTTCGAGCTTCGAAACCCTATCAACTAAAGATTCTTCTCCCAAAACCCTGTCGCTCGGTCCGACCGGGTTAGGGTCAGGCACAGAATTCGACCCATCCTTCCTTTTCGGCGGCCGAGACCACATCTTCTGAGGCGTAAACATTTGCACGGATCAAACCACTAAAATGCGTAGCAGTGAATTATTTACGAGAGAGCCTTAAAAATTACGAAGCGGACGTGAATTGAGTTCCTCAATTCCGGTGAATAGATGGTTTAAAGTCCGGCAACGTGAAACTTTTTCTCTCGCTTGGGCCTTTTTGGCAGAGCCACCACACGATCACTCACTTCTGTTCCATTTCATTTTCACTTTTTTTTTTTTATTATTTACGCTTAATGCTTGTAATTACCTTTCTATCCTATACGAAGGTTTGTTTCTTGAAGTCATATCGGGGGTGTTTCGGGGATTCAATTAGGTTTGGATTTTGAGTTGAGTCACGCTCACGCTTGCGCTTGCGCAGTCTAGTTGGATAATTAGGTAAAAGTCTTGAATAGAAGAATGCATAGTCTTGCTTTGCTCTCACAATATTATTAAATCAAGCAAAGATAACATGCAATACAAATCTCCGATCAGTGCTTCAATTTCGAATCCCCCTACTTTTTAAAAATATGAATTTGATAGCTTGTGAAACAAACGAACTTATTCTATAGGATTTTTTTAAAAAAGAAAAAGAAAAAAGAAAAAGTAAAGAGGTTCCCTTAATTAGCCTAATTATCGTATTCGGCCCAGGCCTATAAAATTTTTATAGAACTTGGGCCAGATTTTTTACATGGCCCAACTTTTCGGCCCAAGCCCACTAAACATTCAAGAGGGAAAAAGTTAACGCCGTTGCCGGGGATCGAACCCGGGTCACCCGCGTGACAGGCGGGAATACTTACCACTATACTACAACGACTTTGTTGAACCAGTAACTAGATTGTACAAAAACTAGAGGACATTGATCATCCTTAAATTAAGGAAGAATATCTATGGCAGTGTTCGATTCGAATGGACACCTTGGTATGTATGTTTCGAGATATAATCGAATATATATATATATATGGTTGTTAGCTCATGTGTAGATAGACACCGATCACCTCTTTGTGGAGGAGATAATCTAATACTTTAACAAGACGAATCCATGGATGGTAGACAATATGAAGCATTGTTGGTCACTTCAAAAGCCCTCGGCTAACGTTAGTGCTTTATCCTTCCTTTAAATCAATCAAAACAATGTTATTCTTATGGTTTTAGGAGTGTGCTTACAAGAATGAAATCAATTCCAAGATAAGGCATCAAATTCAAAGCTATCAATAATGGCATCACTCAAAGAGACTTGCGTTCATTCATAGGCTTCACTAATCGCTTTTTTCATAAGTTATGCGGCGAGACGTTTTTTCTTCATTACATGCATTAATAGTAGCCGCCGACGTTTCCATTCAAAAATCAAAGTCAGCAAAGACTCCTTGTTTAAATCTCGTCCACACGATGAAGCCTATAATAATGTATCGACGGCGAAGATTAACTCTTTCCTTGATTTTATGGCCTACCAAGTGTCACCTTGTGAAGCACACTCCGTGAAATTATGCTGGCCTAAATCACGAGAGCATAAATAACGATAGAGATAATGACAAAAAATTAAAAGATTAAAATATTATATATATAAGGTGAATTTATACAAAATACTCAATTGTATAAAAATTTGCAAGTACCATGCCAGAAAATTTTTATATAAGTATCAGTTCGACTTTGCGTACCATTTTCCCGGTCTTAACGTACCTTTTTATATGTATATTGCGTACCATATCACACATTTATATGGTGCCATACGGTACCTTGTGGTTGATTATATGATGATACCATTTTCTAGCTGTATTACGTACCACAATACGTTTCTCTATGGTACCTAAAGGTGTGATATGATGTACCTTGCGGCGGGTAGGTACTAATGTGCAAAAAATTTATTCTAACAGGTACCTGCATATAAAAAAATACTGACAGGGTACTGACTTGCTAATTTTTTATATTAACGGGTATTTTTATGTAAAAATCCCCTATATATATACACATATATATATACATATATATCTTAGATGTGATGTGGCGACTGGTGAGGGACTATTAATAACCCCATTATCGTCTCTTCTCCATGAACATCTCCCCATTCATGACTCAATTCAACTCTCATCATCATCTATACCGCAAAATCAACCACATTCGAACCCAAGACTAACGTTATAATTCCATCCATATTTTTTTTTCGTTCCTAGATAAATAATAAAATATCAAATCACAATCACATGGCGGCGGCGGCGGCGTTAAAGAAAACCGTAGTAGCCCGACTACCCTTCGCCGTCCAATCAAGAATAATCATCAACCACCGCACGCCGCCATCAACGGCCTATGACTGCCGCTTCTCCGCCGCATGCAATCATCAATCTCCTTCTCCACCACCCTTCAAACACCTCCCCCCAGACGCCGCCGATGGAATATTCCGGGGATATCTCCGCCGCGAGAAGCCACCTGACATTCAGCCCACTTATCTCACCACCATCGGTGCTGATAATCTACTAGAAAAACTCCGAGATGATAACTTGAAACTCCATAATGGGCTGACAAATCCGGCCTACGAAGAAATGGTGGGTTTGAAAGAAGCAGTGAAGGTACTGAAGGTTTCACAGCTTGAGCTGATTAAAGAAAAACTGAATCAAATAGAGAAAGACTGCGTTGGCTACGACGAGTTCTTCAGGATCTGCTCAGAAGACTGCGCTAGTTTCGAACAGGGTTTGGAGTTTGTAGAAATGCTCGAACAATCTGGGACGGTGATCGTTCTCAATAACATGGTGTACCTCAAGCCTGCAAAGGTTGGTCCTTTTTCCTCAATGATTCCATTGCGGTCTTTTTTCTCACATGCTTACTGTCCCCTTTCTTTCTCCTTTCAGATCTTGAAAGCCATCAAAGGCCTAATCCCACCACCTTCGCTGCCACACTGCAATAACAGAGATCCAAGAATCGCCCAACAGTTTGAAGAGATGGAGAAGACGAAATTGGCTATAGACGCCAGAGCAGACAACCTAGTACGGCGCGAGCTGTGGTTGGGTCTCGCCGCCCTCTTCTTCCAAACGGCGGCGTTCATGAGGCTAACGTTTTGGGAACTTTCGTGGGATGTGATGGAACCCATCTGTTTCTACGTTACGTCTCTGTACTTTCTGTGTGGGTATGCCTTCTTTCTGAGAACTTCAAAGGAGCCATCTTTCGAAGGGTTCTATCACAGCAGGTTCGTTGCGAAGCAGAGAAGGTTGATGGCGCTGGAGAATTTTGATGTGGAGAGGTTCAATGAGTTGAAGAAATTAAGGCTGAAATAACAAACTTTAAGCGAATGTTAATTCTTTCATTAAGGTTGAATAAGACCAGTAAAATATTAAACTAGACCGGACACTATTGTGAAAACCAGACAAGAACTTGACAACTAACAAAAAGTGCAACAAACGGAACAAAAGTATGCCTATGCTTGCAGATATGATAAGGTGTAAGAAGATAACTTTGAGTGCACATAACAAGCTTAGTACCTAACAAAGCAATCCCTTATAGGTTTACACAAAGATCAGACTCAATTCTTACACATTGGGATGAAGAACATGGATCCAAAGCTCTTCCTCTTCATCATCGCCTGCATTCTTCCACTCTCCTGCAAATCCATAGACTTTAACTTTCCAGCAGTTTTCAACTTCGGCGACTCAAATTCAGACACGGGCGCTCGTATAGCAGCAGGCTTCGAAACCATCGAGCCACCTTATGGCCAGACTTACTTCCAAAAACCGTCAGGGAGGTTCTCCGATGGGCGCCTAGTCAACGATTTCTTAAGTAAAAGATCGTTTTTTTTTTTCTCGAACTTGAGTTTTATTACCATTGGCTTGAGTGTTTTATTGTCTTTTTGGGCTGATGTAATGTCACTAACTAAACAGTGGATGAAATGGACTTGCCATTTCTGAACTCTTACCTGGACTCGGTCGGTGCGCCGATTTTCAGACGTGGGTGCAACTTTGCTGCCGCTGGCTCGACCATTCTACCAGCCACTGCTTCGTCCGTGAGCCCATTTTCCTTCGGGATTCAAGTTTCTCAGTTTTTGAGGTTCAAGGCAAGAGTTCAAGAAATCCAGGCGAAAAGTACGTGTGTTTTTTTCTCCCTTCCCTTTTCTTGATCTTCCTTTCCTAGTACTGTGTTGTCTTAAAACAAGAGCTATAGAGTTCAAAAACTACTGCATTTTTCACGCTATCTTTTTCTTGGTGGCGAGGATCAGCGAGAAAATACGACAGGTTTATCCCGGCCCAAGATTACTTCCAAAGCGCTCTTTACATGTTCGACATAGGCCAGAACGACATCGCCGGCGGTTTCTACTCCAAGACATTCGATCAAATCCTTGCTTCGATCCCAACAGTTCTTACAGAATTCGAAAATGGCCTTCAGGTTTGTAATATATACCTCGTGTAATAAATATCCAACGAATATATCAATCGTTTGATCTGATTTAATTCGATGTGCAGAAATTATACGATCAAGGGGCGAGGAATTTCTGGATTCACAACACTGGGCCTTTAGGTTGCTTGCCTCAGAATATTGCAAAATTTGGCAATGATCCTTCGAAGCTCGACGAGCTTGGATGCGTAAGCCTCCATAACCAAGCTGCGAAGCTCTTCAACCTGCAACTTCATGCCTTGTGTAAGAAACTGCAAGGGCAGTTTCAAGATGGTAATGTCACGTACGTCGACATCTACGCTATCAAGTCGAATCTCATAGCTAACTATTCGCGTTATGGTAAGAAGCGTATTCTTATACTTACAGAACGTCTAACCTAAAACGTTCGATCTAATCTCACTTCATTTATAGGGTTTGAGCAGCCATTAATGGCTTGCTGTGGATATGGAGGACCTCCGCTGAATTACGACAGTAGAATTGTCTGTGGGCAGACCAAAGTTATCGACGGAAGCTCCGTGACGGCGAAAGGTTGTAATGATACGACGAAGTATGTGAACTGGGACGGGATTCATTACACTGAGGCTGCAAACCAATACGTAGCAATGCAGATTCTTACAGGAAAATACTCGGATCCACCATTTGCAGACAAGATGCCATTTTTACTCAAACTAAGATTTTAAGAAACGAGTCTCTTGCTCGCGATTCTTGTCTGTAAATCGAATTCTGATTCTTATAACACCAAATCCATCGATTTAGAATAACTTACATTGCCACCAAAAACTACACAAGAAAGGTTCTTTTTTTTACAGGAATTGAAGTGCCCGTCATGTGAAGTAACAGGCAATGAGAAAGATGGCATCTGCTAATTGCTTATTCTATAATGAAAAACTGCTGCATATGATCAGTCAGGGAACATCTTTGCTCTTATATAATGAAATCTTTCGGTTATTTCTTGGAGACATATGCATAATACTGAGCCATAGGAACCACGAAAGCAATCACTAGCAAACCTCCAACTACAAGTGTAAACTGGCCTCGTTTTTCGTCGGTCTCCTCTCGAGTTTTGAAGTTAGATTCTCTTTTGTTGTCTTTAGATTTCGGACCGCCAGGATCGGGCAGGCCATCGATAGAATCCACAAGGCGCTTGGCGGAACTAAACACTGCTTCATTGTATTTTTCTTCTGTTGCTAGAACTGCAGTTAATTTAAGACCATCATCATCGTTAGAAACAATACAGTTTTGCTTAAATTTGAACATTATACATACATATATAATATTAACCTGGTAGATTCTCTGAGACAGTGGCATCAAGAACGGTATCACCAACGGCTTTGATAAACTCAGGGCCACCTGTAATTGCGCCTTCTTTCTGAGAGGTAATAAGAACAACTATGCCTTTGTTGTTCCCTTCCTCAATAGTTGGATACCATTTTTCTAACACTTGGTCCGCGTATTCAAATGCATCTGCTTTGCTCTTTCAACAAAAAAAAAGAGGAAAAGGAAACATCTTTACATCGAGCAAACTTCATACAGTTGGCCAAAGTTAACATCTTTACATGTACAATGGAAGTTTCAAGGAAGGATACTTCTGCTAGAAAGAGTTTGAGCTTACGGTGAGTTTCCGCACGGTGACAACATTGATGCGGTAACCTTTCCTCGACTCTAAATCAGACAACAACCTCTTCAAGTCAGACCTCGTAACCCTGCTAAGAACGCCGGCGTCATCGACGACGTACGAATCTTTTGGTGGACCCTCGTTGAGAACATCGAATTCGGAGGCTAATGCGCAGTTTGTCAAAACAGGGAGCGAAAAATTGAGGGCCAAAGAGATGGCAAGTGCCGTTAGTCCCTGCTGCACATATGAGAGCCAACTTGTGTTCTTGCAAGAATGGGTTTCTTGAACTGATCGCTGGGTTTGCTTCCTTAGATTGCAACAGCATACGGGCTTAACACCATGACTTTGTCTGGGACTAACTGATGGAAGGAGAAGGGTGTTCTTGAATTTGAAGGAATGAGGTGTGAGTATAGTTACCATATTTGAAACCACAGTATAGTGTTAGAATTTGAACGTCTTCATTGGTGAACTCAAATCAAGCTTCAGTTATCTGAGATCCTCTGTTGTGTTTTGATTTGTTTGGTTCATATTTTTCCAGTGATTTTTAGAGGTGGATAACGCCTACAACTCAACTCAATGGGCGTACTATTTATCAGTGGGGCCGACTTTAGATGTCTAGATTTTTTCATTTCACTACACGGATACAATACAATACAGTGAAGCATCTTCTTGTCTGGTTTAGTTCCAACTGTCTGAGTTAGAACAGACCATTTCAGGGGTTTTTCTAACTCTTCATGTCAGCAAAAACTTGAAACTTCATTTAGGATTGAACTGGTAAGATCATACGAGGCCGGCAGTGTTTTCTAATGAGCTACAAGAATCTCCTGTCTCAGTGATATAAAACTCAAAAAGATTACATCTTTCTTCTCTCCCAAACCCATTTGGTCAACTGTTTATATTACTGTTCATCGTTTATTGATTTCTCACGTTTCCATTGTTTTATATGCCCGGGCCAGTATGAATGCATACGGTTGGTTCAACTGCTGATGACATAATCAGCCATTTTTCTATTAGGCTTGCTCAGTCTTCGTCTATGCTGTGTCACAACTAGAGCTAGCACGCCATTTATTTTTTTTAAATTCAAATGGTACTTTCAAGCTTCTGGTAGAAGCTTTTCCTTCAATGATTGGTAGAAGTTTTACTTCCCTCCAGCGTTGACTCTACTGAGAATGACATTTTGATTCAACATATATGTTAGAGATCAATCACCCTTTACAAGAACTCCTTTATTCTCTTACATCAATCCACCATGACCATATTCTTGATCCATTTCTTGTTCGCCATTTCATTCTCGGGGCTCAATCCCGCCGTCGCCCAACAGCAGTATTCGGGAAATTCGATCATGGCTTGCAACGCTTCAGACGAATCGGGAGGCCCATCTCCTTCTTTCCTCTACACTTGCCACCGAGAAAACCCTTCTTGCACAGCCTACCTTATGTTTCGGACCAAAGCACCTTATCTTTCTGTCTCTTCGATTTCAAACCTGACGTCCGCCGACCCTTCAAGATTAGCCCAAGTCAACAACATCTCTACTTCTTCGAATCTACTCCCAGAAACCGACGTTATAATCCCCGTCAACTGCTACTGTTCTTCCAGTCGGTACTATCAATCCAATGCTTCTTACACCTACGAAGATAAGCAAGAAACGTACTTTACGATTGCCAACGAGACGTTCCAAGGGCTCACAACTTGCGACGCTCTTAAGAAGGAGAATCCTTACGGCGAAACTGACCTTCTACCTGGGGACATACTTCGAGTACCACTTAGATGTGCTTGTCCTACGCAAGAACAGATGAAAATGGGAACTAAGTACTTGTTTACGTACTTGGTTAAATGGAAAGATACGATCCCTTTGATCGGCGAAAGGTTCAACGTAAGCTCGAGGAATATAGCTTCAGCCAATGGATTTTTCGATGAAGACCCAATACTTTTTCCATTTACGACTATCTTGATTCCACTGAATAGAAAACCGTCGAGCTCCGACGTGCGAAGTTATTACCAACCGTCGAATGATTCTTCGCCTGCTATAATCCCCCAGAAAAGGGACAAGAAGAGCTCGATCTCCCTTAAAGCAATTTACGTGGGGCTTTCGATCGGTTCCGTTCTAGCAGTCCTTTGCTTTGTGGTTGTCTATTGCTTTTGCCACAAGAAAATGCAAAGAGCATCGTCTTTGAAGGACCAAACTCCATTACCAGAGAACTTCATGAGCATCGTCGTAAGCACGGGAGAAACCATGAAGACATATGAGTACCAAGAACTGCAAACGGCTACAGAAAACTTCAGCCAACTCAAGAAGCTGAGCAGCTCGGCCTACAGAGGCGTCCTCCGAGGCAAACCATCCGTAATAAAGAAGACCACGAATGCTGACGTGGCGAACGAGGTAAAGATCCTCGGAAGCATCAACCACTTGAACCTAGTAAGCCTCTACGGCGTCTGCCAACACGATAGTGATCTGTACCTAGTTTATGAATACCTCCACGACGGATCTCTCAGGAAATGGCTTAGGGATGAAAGCTCCCCAGGCATACGAAGCTGGCACACGAGGATCCTCATTGCCTTAGACGTGGCAAAGGGGCTCGAATACCTTCACAACTTCGCCGATCCACCTTACGTCCACAAGAACGTCACTTCAAGAAATATCTTCCTCACCAGCGAGCTGAGGGGCAAGATCGGAAATTTCGGGATGGCGAGGGAAAATAAGGGCTCGCCTCGATCTTTTAGGGTTAGAGGAGAAAAGGGATACATGGCGCCCGAGTACCTGCAGAGCGGCGTCGTAACGCCGAAGATGGACGTTTATGCCTTTGGAGTCGTAATGCTGGAGCTTATTACGGGCAGGGATGCTGTCTTCTCGCACGAAGGCGGCGGAGAAGTGTTGCTGTCCGATTTCGTAATGTCGTCGGAGGCTGCCGCCGATGAGATTGACCGGCTCGTCGATCCACGGCTTCGAATTGAGAATTCACGCGGCTATGTCATCGATTGCGCCGAGGTTTCGTCGAGGTTGATGAAGCTTAGCATGGCGTGCTTGGAAGGAGAATGGGAGAAGAGATTGAGCGCTGTTGAATTGGTTTTGAATCTGATGAAGATACAAGCAGATGTTTATCACTCTCAATCTTTTCAACAGGATTTTGAGAATAAATTCATGTCCAATTGCCATAATCTTCATGCTTAATCTTTATCAGATTTGAGAATAAGATAATAGTATCATATTTAGTTTCGACTTAAAAGTGAAGAAGGCCAATAAAATAAATATAAAATGAAACTTCTTCGGCCCAGCCCAGACAGAACAGTGGAGTCTTGGATTTAATCGGACTATTTTCTTCTTAAAAATAAAAAAATAAAATAAAATATTATTTTTTTTCCCTCGATGGCGACAGCGACACCTCCCAAGCTGTTTCGCCGCCGAGACAGTCTACGGAGGTTCCCTTCAACTCCTTATTCTGGCAATAGATCGGGGAAGTGCCTTACCCCCACTAAACAAGTAAGCCCTAGTCTTGCTTTCTATATTTCTGTACTGCCACGTGCCAGCTTGTCATTGGTTGTAGCAGTTTGTGGTAGGTTTTCTTGCTTGATTGGTGGCTCCTCAAAGCCCAGTCAGATTCCGGCGACAAGCGGCTTGGCGTCGGAGGAATATCTTCTAGCGAGTAAGGACACCTTCTTTTCTGCTTTTTTTTTTCTCTCGTTTTTTTTCGGTCTTTTTTTTTTCTGTTTTAATCCTGCAATAGCAAATGATATGGATGTGGAATATGTTCTTCTGCAATAGAAGGGTGATTTACTCTGTTCTTTATGATGTTATTATGTTCTCCATTGAACATCGACACCAAATCCTTCATGTCATCTGTCTTGCATTGGTTAATGAATGATTAGCTTCCTTAGTCTTGTCTGTTCCAATGAAATTAGTTGATGATGGACTAAAGTTTCTCAGTTATTAGAACAAATTACAAGGTTTGGCTGGCATGTATAGCTGGTTTTGTTACAAGGTTTTATGGTTCTTAACAATGCAGAAACAGAGCTGTACAATGTTTTCTCTCTGCACCAATTGTAAAGAGATATCATACTGTTGCTCTCTAAACAGTTGATGGCTTTAAGGTTCTCCTTGAAGGGATTCTGAACCGTTCGGTCACGCTTGGGAATGGGTTCAATTCCATGGTACCTAAATTGGTTTTTGTGTCCATCCGTGAAAAACATCTTACATGAAAAGCTCTCTTCTCGCTCAACTGACTGTGCTGATTTGCGATTGACATCATTCCATTTGTCTATGGGAATTTCATTTTCGACAGGTTTGTGATAATTTCGAGACTGGATAACTGGGAAAATTATGCGTTTCAATCTCCTGATGAAAAATCAGATTCTAGACCTAATGATATTTCTGGCTGTGATGCATTTAAGGCACCTTCCTCAAGAAAGAGGAAGAATAATTTGGAAGAATTCGACAAGAACATGGTTGAGTCCCCTAAAAGAAACTCCAATGAACCGTAAAGAGATCAAAACTGAACAACAAAAGACTCGGGGTACTAAGTTGGAAGGCGTAGAACCTAATGGTGGCCGTGGTTCTTTCAAAAGAAGAAGCAGAATTTTTTTGGTAAGTTGAGTTGGTACCTTAGTCTAAGCAGCCATGGCGTTAGCTAGTTAGTGGTGGAATTATTTCAGGTTGAAGTTTTAACTTAGAGAAATTACAGCTGCTGATCTTGTAATGGATACCCGTTTAACCGATGACTTACTGCATTGTTTAAATTGATAGTTGTACCTCTGCTTGCTTGAGAACATGTAAAAATCAAGATTCCAAGTTAGAAAATCTTTTCTTGCAGCAACTTTTTTTGGTTTCTTGAATAAATATCTTTTCGTTAGTATAGTATATGTTGCGCGTATATATGTGAGACAGGTTACAAGCAATGGTGGTCTCAATACTAAAACTAAAGTGCGTAAGGCCAAAGCTGCTTCTACCATTGGCACAGCCCGAAAGTGAGTTGCAAATCGGTGTGTTTGTGGTCACAGTGGTAAAGGCGAAGAATGTTCAATCACAGACTCGTTATTATTACCTCTCAATTTGGATCGTATTTCCTAATTTCTGATCTGGGCTATCTTAGTAATACGAAGATTCAACTACAACATGCTATAGCTTGACCCTTAGTCTCAAAAGGTACCTTTCCTCCCTTCATGTGTCATTGCATGCTTTCATTTGTGGGCGGTGGTGAGTGGGGCTACTGATATGATGGGAAAAAAGGTTAATGAGATGCCATTTTTTGCGTTATCATTGGCATTCACTTGCTTGTCCACGTCTCCTTGGAATGTTCTGTACTTTCATTACGTTATAATTATTCCATTACTGTCTTTTTTCTGCGTTCTTCAGACGTGTGTTTAGACTGACTGAACTAGAAAGAAACATATCGAGGTTAAAGGAACTTGCTTCGTTTCTTTATATTTATCTAAGTCATCTTCAGTCTCTTCTCTCTTCTCTAAGAAATAATAATTTGTTTGCTTCTAATTTGTCATATAGGGCTTCTTACTCGCCTTCTCATTGCAGCCTTGAACGAAGTACATTGTGTTAATGCTGCGATTTCTTGATTTAAATTACATTATTATGCTGTTAACGTTCTCGCTCGATCATTGATGACAGCTCAACATATGTCTGTCAGTTAATATTATATAAAATTTAAAAATAATAATAATTCGCGATTTCACTTGCTCCCACGATTACCTAATCATTGAAGCAGAAGCATTTAGCTAATTATTATTTGAGTTGACATGGGGAACAAGACATTTCATTTCTGGTCTCTTGTGAAATGTACCTAATCATATAACATGATAAAATAGAAGTTTCGATGGTTGTTCGTATCATAATATATAGATTGTATATATATGGTTGGCTTCAGCATTCTATGTTTTCAATTTCATTTAAGAAAAAAAAAAAACTTGGGGTAATTGTCATCATGAACCCAAGACGTACGACCATTAACATAAACTTTTAAATAACTTGTAAATTTATACAATTAAAAAAAATTACTCCAATAGAAAAATTAATACTGTTGGCAATACTTAACATTATATTATTATAATTGGCTAGATCTATAGCTAATTAATAATAATAATAACCATGGTAAGCCCCGCCTCAGCTGTAATAAAGTAGCTTTTATCATAAGGAAGTCTATGTAACGACAGAAAAGATAAGCCCAATTGATAAATGTCAATCTTATATTTTATTTTCCGATTCTAAGACAAACAAGTCTCTTATCAGCTCAAGGACAAAGGGAGTATGGTATCATCAACTATCGACCACTTACGTATTTTTATTTATTACTCCACAACATTCTATTAGGCAAAAGGATTATTAGTAATAATAGTCATACTATTTTCAAGAATCCGATGTTTTTCTCCCTACGGATTATATTTATTATATATATTAATTTGTGGCTTCCAATATCTTGATTAACCTCGATTTTTCTCGTACCTTCGGATATTGCCTTTCCCACTTCCACTTTTTGTTGACCATTTTAACTTCTAACTTCTTTTGAGTACCTTTGATCTATTTGTACATTCTTAACTTGCCTTATAGTTAATGGGTATGGAATCTTTTATACTTCCCATGATTTATAGCGTAAAAGGTCCCAAATTTATGACGTTATTTAATATATTGACATTTGAGTCCTATCTAAAATAATTTGCGAAAAAATATTTCCTCTCAAATGTTCTGTGAAATAGTTATTACACTTGGCAACATGGATCTAGTCTAAGCTACAAAAGAATGTAAATGCACGGTAAAATTTTTTTGGAGATGGTTCAATATATGAAGTCACAAGACTCACAGTCACACAAAACACAACGAAACAAAATCAAAGGTGAGTGGTGACGACTGTCCATCTCTTACCTCGCTATTTATTGTCTATACTTGCGATATATTATTGATGTTATAGCAAGTTTTAGTTACCGTTTTACCCTCTGACAGCCACCATTTTCTTTCCAGTGCCTCCATATTTTCGTACCTACCAAAATCTTTCCAAGCATCTACTGATTTATTGACTTCGACATTTGGCATTAAATTCTCTTTTCTTCAGTTCAACTAAAGAGAAGAAGAAGCATACTTGCACGAAAAAATCCGTTTCAATGGCTCGAAGCTTGTCTATTTTTACTTCTTTCAAGACAACGAGCTCGGAAGCCATGGTCGCACGAACAGAGTTTTGAAGGTTGCCAAGATACGGTATGGCAAAAAAAGCTTGATTTTTATTTACGTTTTCCATATTGTCAATTAAAAAGGATTGCCTTTTACATTAGCTATTTTTGCTCAGTCACATGACCCTCTGTAGTGTTCAGACCTTCAGAGTGACAAGAAAAAGAAGGCAAGAAGACAATAGTGGGCTTTGACTTCATCCTTGAGTTGTCTGTTTTTTTCTGCGATAAAAATCTGATCTTGATCAGCCTTTCCGCAGAAATGGGGTTTGAAGGTGGTTTTAGTAGTGGTAAATGGCCTATGCTGGTCAGACACAATCGTTCTAAGAGGTAATGACGTTTTACGAGTATCGTCTCTTCTGTGAATTTCTGCATAACGAAGCTTTGATGTTACAGTTTGTTGGCTTTTACTAAATATACAGTCCCTTCTTGTTTGTAGAAGTGGAATATAAATGCTTCTTAATGAATTGCAGTTTTCCTGATAATAGAGAAACTGACGACAGTAAGTCGATGCAGTCTGTAGAAGAAGCTCAGAGACTGAAGTTGGTAAGAGATCTCAGTGTGTCTATTGTTAACTCTTTCCATGTGTAATAAAAGCTTTGATTTTTACACGTGATGAGGATGCCCTTTATACTAGGATGTGGAACTTGATGTGAACGGCAAAATGAAGCAGCCGTCAAATGCTGATATCCAACACTCCTTAAGACAAGAGGTATGTATGTATCAGAATAAGGAATACACCTCCTTTATTTGATCAGAGTCAGCTAATTTTCGATAATATTGTCTTGGTGCAGATTTTGCTTCTTGAAAAGAGATTGAAGGAACAAGTATCAGTCCGTTGCGCTCTAGAGAAGGCACTCGGTTATAAAACTTCTTCTTCAATCCATGTTACTGATGAAGCAGCAATCCCAAAGGTAAAATATTCTTGTTCTTCCTTTTCAGCCTTTTTATGTAAGAAGTGCAATTTTACGGAATAAAGTTCTTGTCTTGGACTGAACATTTTTCCTTTCTCTCTTTACAGTCGGCAACTGAACTCATAAGAGAAATTGCAGTTCTAGAAATAGAAGTGGGACACTTGGAACAATACCTCCTTTCGCTGTACCGAAAGGCATTCGATGAGCAAGTTTCTTCGTTGTCTCCTTCGAAGAAAGACACTCGTAAATCTCCTAGGACAAGAAAATGCCTTGATTTTTCAAGTTCTGAAGTCAAAACTCAAGCAGAGGCCGACACAAGGAAAGAAGTGGCTCTTCCATCTGAAGAGAAGATTCTAGAAGCTGGAGTTCAACGCTCTCACTCTTCGCTATCTCAACGTTCTCAAGCAGACACGGTGGATAAGGCTTTAAGGGCTTGCCATTCTCAGCCACTATCCGCGATGGAGGTTTAAAAAAATTATTGCAACATCTTTTAGACCTTTCAGCTATTGTGTACGACGTGCTGAACACCGTTTGTTTGGCTTTCGTGTTTCAGTATGCACAAAGCTCTTCTTCGCATGTAATAAGCTTGGCCGAGCACCTCGGGACATGCATATCGGATCACATCGTAGATTCGCCGAATAAGCTGTCTGAAGATATGGTGAAGTGCATGTCCGCTATATACTGCAAACTCTCCGACCCCTCAATGGCTGCTAATAATGGCCTCTCCTCATCTCCATCTTCATCTTTCTCGAGCGGATTTTCTCCAAAGGATCATCAGTCTGATATTTGGAGCCCCATGTTCAGAAACGATTCGTCTTCCTTCGACAGTAGATTGGATAATCCATTCCTCGTCGAAGGGATGAAAGATTTCAGCGGCCCTTACAGTACGATGATCGAAGTGAACCGTTTGTACAGGGAAGGTCAGAAAAACGGCGACGTCGAACAGTTGCTGCAAAATTTCAGGTCTCTCATATCTCGACTGGAAGAGATCGACCCGAGGAAGCTGACTCATGAAGAGAAGCTCGCTTTTTGGATTAACGTTCACAATTCTTTGGTTATGCACGTAAGAAGAATTTCGACTTCGTTCGAAATTCCGACAATCTGTTTAGTGGCTAGCTTACTCTGTTTTCTTTCCTTGACTAAAAACAGGCAATTCTTGCCTATGGCGTCCCACAGAACAACATGAAGAGAACATTTCTACTCTTGAAGGTTTTCTTGCTTGAATGAACACATTGAGAATGTCACATTAAGAATGCGAATAAATCGTCTGACTTTTATGATTTATTTAGGCTGCATATAATGTCGGGGGCCACGTCGTTAGTGCTGGGGCCTTACAAAGTTCGATCTTAGGATGTCGAATGCCTCGTCCAGGACAGGTGTGAAAACGACCCGCCCGCCATATGTTCTAACTTTCTTGTCCTAAATTCATTCACAGTTCTTTGCAATAAGTTCTTCATACTATATATGGTTTTAGTGGCTGAGGCTACTTCTTTCTTCGAAAACGAAACTTAAAGCTGGCGACGAACGACAAGCGTATGCAATAGAACGACCCGAGCCCCTTCTCTACTTTGCGCTTTCGTCTGGCAGCCATTCTGATCCAGCGGTAATAACTTTTTTTCAATCTTTCGAGCTGTAAGAGTAAGCTATGTTCGTCTAACGAATCTTATGTTCTTTTCTTTCTTTTTCAGGTTCGTATTTACGCGCCCAAGAGGGTTATCCAAGAACTCGAGTTGGCGAAGGAAGAGTACTTACGTGCAAACTTCGGTGTAAGGAAAGATCATAAAGTCGTAGTACCGAAGATAGTCGAGTTGTTTGCTAAAGACTCGGGTCTTTGTCATGATGGTTTGATGGAGATTGTGCAGAAATCTTTGCCCGATAATCTGAGGAAAAGCGTCAAGAAACGCCAACTGGGAAAATCACGCAAGAACATTGAGTGGATTTCGCATAACTTTTCTTTTAGGTATCTCATTTCCAAACAAGTGGTGGTTGCCACCAAGTGATTGATGATAGATTTCTGTAGTATTTTGTATTGTTTAACGTTTTAATTCTTTGTAATGTTACTGTTTCTGTATATAGTAATCTCTTTTCCGTCGATTCTTAAGTTCATTATCTCAACAAAAGCAAAGCAAAATATGATGAAATTAGGGACAATAAACGTTATCATTCAGCTTATTACAAAACGACTGCTAATTTTCTAGTACGGCTTCTCGCCGACGACGTTCCCAGGAGGATTGTAGAAGCAAACAGTCAAGCTCGTCCCTTCGCTTCTGCAAGCCGCGGCGGCGCAGCCCACCTCCGCCGTCTTCCTCCACACCACCTGCGTATACACCCCGCACTTCTTCCCCTCGTCCGTACACGCGTTGCGCTCGTAATCGTAGGAGCTCTTCTCCGCCACCCAGTTCTCCACGGCGGCGCGTGGTGTCACCGCCATCCCGCCGGCATATAGCTGGTTGCCGCCGTACTGGCTCTTGGACAGGTCGGCGAAGCTGCAGTTGTGCTTGTCGCGCTGGAGGCGCACGGTGAGGCTGGCCGACTTGGCGAGCTGTGGGCTCCACTTGAGCGGACCCACGCCCACTTCGGATCGGGCGTGGTTGTGGGCGTCGAGGTACTCTTGGGTCGGGTCGGACTGGATTGGACCCGCCGGCGGCGGAGGTGTTTGGGCCCGATTGGCTGCGATTACCATCAACAGTAGTACTAGAGGTGTGAATAGATTCTGTAGATGGTTTTGCATTTTCTTCGTTTGTGTGGGAAGGAATGCGAACGTTTTCGGGCCTTGGACAAAGCTTTTAATGCTGCACGTGATTATTTTATCTGTAATAAAATAGCAAAGTTGTATTATTTTGTCGGTCAGCAACATATGAAAAAATTTAGGGGAATTCCAGTTGGTACCCTCGAGTTTATGTCATTTTCAGTTGGTGCCCAAACTGTTTTCAATTTCCGTCTGGTACCCCCGAGGTTTTATGAAATATACCTCTGTAACCTTGAACTACTAAAATCGGGAATTCTAGGTTTACTGTCCGTTAGTTGCTTATGGGCTGCCCGAAAAGACGAAAATGCCCTCGTTAAACAACTTATAAAATAAATAAGAAAAAGAACATAAATAAAGAGGAGAAAGGATAATAAATAATAATAAAATGAATAAATAGAAACAGAGGGCAACGATAGACATCTCAAGATCCCCTTTTTAATTACCACACTCCATCTCTTAAAAATCTATCGAAGAGCTCCTAATTTCAAACCGCGAACCCCCCTCTTTTAGCTTGGAGTTGAAGATTAGCTTGCACTTTCGAGAAACTATTTAGGGTAAATCTTCTTGAATCCTCATTTCTGCTCGAGATGCTCGTGCCTATGCTATTGGCATCATGTTTTTTCATTTTATTTAGAATTTTGATTGTCTGCAGAATGGAGCAATCTGAGCAACATCAGGCGAGTATTGTATATGAACATCAGGCGAAGAAAATGGCCAAAACAACAGCTAGAAGACTTGGTGTAAGATCTCAACCATCTTCTGCTAGAGAAACTCGTACAGGTAGTAGGTTCAGGGGCAGAGTAAATGATGTGGCTGCGAATGGAGTTGATGCAGCGGCTGAATCAGTGCCCAATCACGTGCATGAGTTATCTGATGAAGGCGATAATGAGGATTATGTGCCAGGGGAATCTCTTGATATAGTGGAAACAGAGTCATATTATGTTGAGGAATCAAATGTTGATGAGGAATTCATGTGTGTGACTGATTGTTTTGAGCCTAATTCAGGACATAAGTGGTCTGACAATTACGGTGACAGCGAGCTCTATGTTGACAAAATTTTTCATAATGGAGAGCTTTACACAGATGAGATATTTGGGTCTATAAAGCTGAAAGCATGGATGCTTTTTATGGATAAAAAGCATTTTAAATCAGTTTTTAAAGACTATTGCATTCAAGAAGGATTTTGTGTTGTAGTGAGAAAAGCAGACAAGGGGAGATATACATGTGAGTGTGCTGCTGAGGGTTGTCCTTATAGGCTCCATGCTAGCGTGTTGGCTGATGGCCATACATGGGCCATTAAGTCACTTTTAGACGAGCATAAGTGTAGTAGGTTGGTGGAGATCAATTCTATGGCTGATTACAAATGGGCAGCCGAGAAGTTATTGGAAGACATTAGGGCTAATCCTGATATTTCCATCAAGTCACTGAATATTCTGCTTTTGAAGAGGTACCAAATACAATTGAAGAAGTCATCGCATATAACATGAAAGACTATGCTTTGAGACTCATAAATGGAGGCTTTGACGTATCTTATTCGAAGCTTCCTGCCTATTGTGAGGTGATTAAGCAAACTAACCCTGGGTCTGTAGCTCATTGTTGTTGGGGTGAAGGGCAGACATCAGCCGAATGTATTGAACGGCCTTTAATATTCAAGTACATCTTCATCTCATTCAAAGCAGAAATTGAGGGCTTGATAAGGGGTTGTAGAGGTCTGATTGGAGTCGATGGAACCCATCTTAAGGGGAATTATGGCGGTGTGTTGTTGTCTGCAGTTGCTCTTGATGGAAACAATGAGTTATTTCCTATAGCGCATGCATTGTTGTTGCTGAAAATAAAGAAAATTGGTCCTTTTTCTACCACCTGAAGTAGTCTTTGCATGAAAGCAACAGAAGCTATTGGACCATAATATCTGATCGGCAAAAGGTTAGTGAACTACATTTTGTTTTTCCATAATACAAATTTTGATCATGATTGTCATAATACTTGCTTTTGATAGGGGGTTTTGCCTGCTCTAGAAGAAAGATGGCCAGAAGTAAGAAGAAGATATTGTGCTCGTCATCTTTGTGCCAACTTTAAGAAAACCTATCCTGGGCCTCTTATGCATGCATTGTTTTGGAGAATAGTGAATGCATACTCTGAATTTTCATTCAACAAAGCCATGGAGCGAATGAAAAAAACTGGTGGAGAAAATGCTATGAAATGGTTTGCTGAATTAGGAGACAAATCACAATGGTCACGGCATGCATTTGAGCCTTATTTTTGTCAAGATGAGAACACATCGAACTTTGTGGAGTCGTTCACCCAATGCCATCTGATGAGAGATGGGAATCTTCTGCTAGACTTTCCCTATATCAACCCTCCTCAAATGAAGATAGGCATAGGAAGACCTACTAGAAACAGGAAAAGAGAGCATGGCGAGCCAAAAAAGGGGAGAAGATCAACCACTGTTCAGTGTAAGAAATGCAAGGCTTATGGTCATAATTCGAAGACTTGCAAAGATGGTCCAACTGCACGACAAGTGAGAGACCAAGAAGGAGTTACAGTAACCACAAGGAAACGAAAGAGAAAGGAATCACAAAATGCCAGAAATGGTTCTTCCCAGCCCACACAGCTACATCAGTCCCCTTCGTCACAGCCCACAGAGCCATCATCATCACTTCCATTTGCTTGATTAGTCTATAATTATGTCGTTTTGCTTAAACCTTTTTTGTGTTTCTATGCTCTGTAATGAAGTCTATCTATGTTTTGAATGAAACTTAAACCTTTTTGTGTTTCTATGCTCTCAAATGAAGTCTGTCTTAGTTTTGAATGAAACGCTTTCATTTCACAGTTATATGAACATCTGAATATTATATAAAATGAATGATATTAGGTACAAGCCATATGTTCAGCAGGAATGATATAACTGCAAATGATGTATATGACCTTCAAAAGCTGAGTATTATGCTTTTAAGTCATGAATAACCCAAAAAACTAATTCAACAAAACAACTACATTGAACATTAAAAGTTGCAACATTCTGAAGCTATTTGAGGATAACAATTACAGCAACAATCAACATAATAACAAGAAGTTTACGCATCCACTTCAGACCTTTGGCTAACTCTTCAACCAAATTTTTCACATCTTCTAAATTTTTCTTTAGATCTTCAACAGTCTTTTGATACATGGAAGCATCAAAGTCACGCTCTACAAAACCTGTTGCTTCGTCAACGCCATAGCTTATAATGTGCTAAAAAATGTGCTCAAAGCTAACCCACATGAAGAAATTACATGACGAACATCTGAAATACGGGACATCCTTGTTTTTCATCGATTCTGAAATCTTCAAGTCAGCCTTAATTCCACAACGAGGACACTTTTGAGCTCTTAATTTCAAACCACATTGGCGTTGAGTTGTCCAATTTGAAGAACTTCCATTCGAACACTCTTCCATCTGCAAAAAATCACAATTCTTGATAAACTAACAAAAACAATGACACCATTCGAGAGTGAAAATTCAATCACCCATAGAGGAAGTATTCAAGCTTCAACATCAATCAATTAAATCGCTCAACGAAACACTACAATTGCCCGAAAAAAAAATTCAAACACTGGATAACTCTTCAGCAGAACCGTTGAGTGGTTTCTTTCTAGAAATTCAAACCATATCTTCGGCCCCAAATTCACCTAGTTTCAACAAAACAGCTAAATATCAAGCAGTGATTTTACCTCAAATTCACCGATGTGAGCCCTTTCCAAGGATGAAGACGTTCGTCACTTCGTTGTTTATTACTTGGGATATGTCTGTGCAAATGCAATCGTTGCCCTACTATGTTTATTAATGTTGTTTTTCTTATTTACTTTCTAAGTTGTTTAACGAGGGCATTTTCGTCTTTTCGGGCAGCCCGTTAACAACTAACGGACAATATAACTAGAATTCCCGATTTTAGTAGTTCAAGGTTACGGAGGTATATTTCATAAAACTTCGGGGGTACCAGACGGAAATCGAAAACAGTTTGGACACCAACTGAAAATGACATAAACTCGAGGGTACCAACTGGAATTCCCCAAAAATTTAATAGGATTTTCTCTTTTTTGGGCTCATTGGGCTCCACTCAATTGGGCCTGGCCCAACTTTATATCGCACGTGCGACCAAGAATTTTTTTGAGGCGACTCTCTCCGCATATATGTGCAGACTGTGCGAATGAATCGACGTAATGAAACGAAACCTCTTCAGCTGGCTCGCAAGTCGTGAATTATGGTTCTAGGAAGATGCTTTCTAAGATACCCAGGAATCTCCCACCGCATTTGAATGTTAACCTGATTAGAAAGTATATAAATTGTGGGGATTTGGGGCTTGCTCGTAAGCTGTTTGATCAAATGTCTAGTCCAGACTTGCATTCGTGGACAGTATTGATCTCAGCTTATACCAAGAATGGCCGGAGTAAAGAATCCGTGGAGCTCTACTGTAAGATAAAGAACGGCAACAAAGTGATTCCCGATAAGTTGGCTATACTAGCAGCTGCAAAGGCCTGCGCGGCTTCTAAGGACCTGGGAAATGCTAAGGAGATCCATAGTGATGCGTCAAAGTACGGTTTTTCTTTCGATTTGCTTTTGGGGAACGCTTTGATCGACATGTACGGGAAATGTAAGTTCGTCGAGGGTGCAGAGAGAGTATTTAGTGGCATGAAAGCGAAGGATGTAATTACGTGGACATCGTTTTGCTCATCTTATCTTAACTCTGGGCTTCCATGGCAGGCGCTTCGAACTTTCCGTGAGATGGGATGCAGTGGAATCAGACCCAATGCAGTTACGTTGTCCTCCGTAATTCCAGCTTGCTCGGAGTTGAAGTGTTTATATCTTGGTAGAGATATTCACGGTCTTGGTATTAAGAATGGGATTGAGGATAATGAATTTGTGAGCAGCGCTCTTGTGGATATGTACGCTAATTGCTCGAGCATAAAGGACGCCGAACTCGTATTTCACAGCATGCCTCTACCCGATGTGGTGTCATGGAACGTGATGATATCTGCCTATTTTCTTAATAATGAGTGTGGAAAGGCCCTTGATAAATTTCAAGAAATGAGGTGTCGAGGAGTTGAGTTAAACGCTGATTCTTGGAACACTGTCATATCAGGGTTTGTTGATAAAGGAAAAGCAGACAAGGCGCTAGAATTACTCGGTTGCATGCAGCAAGGAGGATGCAAGCCAAATCAAATAACCATCACGAGTGCGTTGACTGCTTGCACTCTCTGTGAGGATTGGAGAACGGCGAAGCAGATTCATGGTCATGGGTTCAGACATAGTCTAGTCGATGATTTGGCAATTAGTACTGCCCTAATTTTGATATACGCCAAGAGCGGAGACCTAGAAATTTCGAACAGGGTTTTCAGTGCAATGCCACTCAAGACACCATTGCTTGGAACACAATCATTATTGCGAATGCAATGCATGGTAAAGGCGAGGAATCGTTAGCACTCTTCAATAAGATGGTGGGTGTAGGGGTAAAACCCAACTCCATTACTTTTACGGGCGTGCTTTATGGTTGTAGCCACTCGAAGATGGTCGATGAGGGTCTTTCGATTTTCCATTCGATGAGTGAGATCCATAGAGTTGAACCCGACTCTGAACACTATTCTTGCATGGTTGATGTTTTTAGTCGTGGAGGTCGCTTAGCAGAGGCGTATAACTTCATCCAAGAAATGCCTGTAAAGCCACGCCCATCAGCATGGGGAGCATTGCTCGGAGCATGTCGTGTTCACAAGAACGTCGATCTAGGACGAATCGCTGCGAATCACTTGTTTGAGATAGAACCAGACAATCCTGGAAACTATGTCTTAATGTTTAACATTCTTGTAGCTGCCAAACTCTGGGGTGAAGCCTCAGAGATTAGGAAGCTGATGAGAGACAGGGGAGTGAAGAAACTTCCAGGCTGTAGTTGGGTGAGAGTGAATAATAGAGTCCATACTTTCGTCGTGGGCGATAGAACTAACGATCAGAGCAACGATATACATGGATTTTTGGAAGAAATTCGGAGAAAGATGAAACTAGCAGGTTTCTATCCTCATACGGAATATGTTTTGCAAGACATAGATGGAGAGGAAAAGGAAGATAGCTTGTGCAGTCACAGCGAGAAGTTAGCCGTGGCTTTTGGCATACTAAATTCGAAAGGGGAATCATCGCTGAAGGTCTATAAGAACCTGAGGATTTGCGGCGACTGTCACAACACCATCAAATTCATCGCAAAATTCGTTGGGTTACATATCGTTGTAAGGGATTCGTCCAGGTTTCACCATTTCAAAGATGGATCGTGTTCTTGCGGAGATTTTTGGTAACTTTCACTATTTGATTAAACGTGACTTTTTAGTATCATTTTGCTGCGCAAGATGATTTGAGCGTGACTTGCTTTCCATGGTTATCATACAAGCATGATAATAAGTAAGTTTCAGGGAAGTCTCAATACAAAGCTTCAAGTTTCGACAGGTTCGTCCCAATTACAGCATAAGACTCATACACCACGAAATCAGCAAAAGAACGCTCTAGTCAAGCTGTGCATACCATACGCCCTGGATCTTCACGTCCTTGGGAGCCTTGGATCCCAAATCAGTATCCGAGGGCTGAATGCTCTCGAAAGTGCCGATCACCTCACCAGTGTCTGGCTTGCTCTGAGTAACGCTCAGCGTAATCTTCCCAGTCGAAGACGTAGTGTTCTTGTTATTCTCCTTCTCTAGCTCCTCCTCGTCTCCCCGCCCGCCAGCTGGCAAAGCCACAGCATTGTCATAGCCCGTCGACCCGCCCCGCCCCTTCGGGTCGAGGAAGGACGACCCACGGTAAGAAGGCACCAAAAACTCGCCTGAGAAGCTCTCGGGTTTGCCCGAAGCCACCAACTGCTTGATGGTGAAGAGGAAGGGCACGCGCTCACCGCCCGGGAGCTGAACGGTCACAGCTGCGTAGTCGATCCCATCCTTCTCCTCGAACTTGAGAGTTCCATCTTGGGATACTTCGAAGGGCCCTTCGATCTCGTCGAGTGTGTAGGTCAGGCGAGTCATGAGCTTCGTCTTTTGGAACTCGGCCGGCGCGTTCTTGCTCACGCCCTCGGCCTTCACGGTGAAGGAGGTGGGCTCGAGGCAGAACTTCTTAGCGTTGTACTTGCCTGGTTTGAAGGCGAAGCTCTCCACGCCTCCTTCGATGGTGGGGCATTGGTTTGCAGTCCCTGTTCCTTTCACTTCCATGTATGTCTTGCTTTGGATTTCATCGAAGGTTAAGCGTTTTGGGGCACCCTCGGCGTTAGCACCCTGTAAGTATTATTACATGTTACACACTTTCTTGACTTGAGACTAAGTACGAGGTACTTTTGCATATCTCATCTTTCTCAGCCTTTCAATTATCCTTGTGATGAACTCGGTTATAAAGGAATTGGGCGTTAGAGCTGTTGTTGGAGGTACGATACGAGTGAAAATCAAAGAGTTTTGAAAAGAAAAAGGAAGAGACGCCATTACCGTGACGACAAGTGCAGAGGTGGCAAGAGCGAAACCAGCAATCTTGGCTGCATCGGCGAATCTCTGAGCCATGTCCTTAAGATCGGTGGTCTGAAGAGAGCACGTCAGCCTCGAGCCGCCGGCCGGTTCGAAGCCAAAGGCTTTGCTTAGGGTCTGAACCGGTCGGAGCTGCATGCCGGTCCTGGCCGTGGAGCCAGCCTTGACTGGCTGCCTCAAAGTAGCAGCTGCTTGTAATGAGGTTGCCATTTTTTCTTTCCTCTTTCAGTATCGCTAACTTAGCAGAGTTAGCAGAGTCTTTGCAAAGAAGCTTAGTTTTGCCGTAGGTTTAGTAGTGGCAAGTAAAGATAAGAGATAGGATAAGGTGTTGTTTCATTGGTTGGTCTCAGCTCCTGCGACTGGTTTCATCAATTGCCACGTGGCAGTATTTGTGGTTTAGGAAGCAGGAGATTTGGGATGTAATAAGATTAAGCCCAACCCTATCATGACAAACAAACAAACCGTTTTTTATTTCTTTAAAATATTAAAATTGCTAACAAATACCTTTCTCTACGGGTACAAACTGCCAAAACAAATTCAGTATACATTCGAACAGATCAAATGACTAACTAGTTTTCAGTTCATCAACTAAGAAGCTATCGTAACATATCCTTCTTGTAAGATTCTAACATGCAAAGAAATCTAATCAAACGACTCGAGTGACCAATGCCCAGATTGGGAACACCAACAAGAGTATGATCCCGAGGGTGTTCGATATCCCGTGTGTCTGTGTCAGTGAGTTACGAAAACCGCCCGAAGCTCTTATGTGTTCTTGGAGAAGGTAACAGCCAATCCCAAGGCTTATCGCCACACCTATCCAATGATCTCTTATCGTCTGAGCGAAGAAGTTGGGCGAAACCACAAGCAAAAGCATCAATGATCCCGGCATCTCAAGCCCATCTGCAGATAACCACAAAGTAGTTTGCTTGGCAATTGATAGCTTTAGCTTCTCGATGGAGTGGATTTATTTATTTACCTGGAAAATGTCGAGGGAAGAAGAGCCTTAGTACGACTGCGATGAGTGCAATCCATTTCCCAAATTCTCCTCTGCAAAGGGAGGTTCGATAGGATCGTAAGAATGAGAAGCAGAAAACGGCGTAAGGGCTATTCATTACCTGAGAAAGTGAAAAGAGAGAATGTGGAAAGCTCATGAAGATGTAAGGGATGAGAAGTGAGGTGAGCATGTTTGTTCTCCAGTTTGTTCGGTCCAAGATCAGCAGATATCTGTGTTTTTCATCCGAGGAATCGATCAGTTAATACAATTTTTTCCCTGTAATAATCGCTGTGTATGTATATGAATGAGAGCTTACATGGCGGCGAAGGAGGCTACCCATCTGAGGAAAGAAGAGCCGACGCCAACGCTGCTCAGTTCTGCCGCGTGGTTGATCAGTTTCTCCGCCGCGATTCTCAGCTCGTTCCAGTCTGAGTTCATCAGCTCAATCGTTTCTTCATCTCTGCTACTTTTCATTGCCAGATAATCCATACGACCCATTTCTGCAAAAAAATTGAGTTTTGAATCAAATCCTACTCAAGCAAGTAGACTGAATTGAAATCTTATATATATAAGTAGATGAAGTTCTGTTTTCGATGCTATTTTATCGTTGAATACCGTCGGCCATAGATTTGACATTAGTGATTGAATATATGCACTTGCAATGCAATAGTACCGCCGATCTTTAAGGTAGGATCTGCTGATGCATGTCTGTCTCTGTGAATGTCGTGTCTATATTTGGTGTTTTGGAAGAGAGAGAGAGAGAGAGAGAGAGAGAGAGAGAGAGAGAGAGAGAGATTGTGAAAATACAAATTTGCCCCTATGAACGCCACCTCGTCACCACTGCGCCGTCGCCGGTTGATCTTGATAAACATAATTAATCAATTTGCGTTGTGTTATAGACAAGATTGTGAACAAAGCAAACGATTTTTCTGAGTTTTTTATTTAAAAAAAAAAAGAAGAAAAGAAAAACGATATCGGCACTTAAAAAAGAGAAAAGAACAAAGAAACAAAAGATGCCAAACTCCAAAAACAGTGCTTACCATCCATCCACCTCACTTTCCCTTTCCCAAAACACTTTTCTTGCTCCAACCCATTATCGCAATCCGCAACACCTTGCCTTGTATTCTCTTACACACCATTCCCCTTGCCCTTACACTCCAGCTCACAATTGGAAGTTTGTCTTTTTTTTTTTACCTTGAGGTCCTTTCCTTGCTGCTAAAGTTTGTTGTGATCTACAGAGCTCCCACTTATTGTATTGTGATTTCCCTCAAGATTTAATCTTTCGTTGTGTACTACTGCTGCTTTCGAGAAGAGGAGTTTTCGTTCTATCGACTATTTTCTTGCAATTTTAGCGTGAGATTCGCTTGTTGAGCTGTTCTGCAGCGTAGCTGAAGTGGGTTTGTGTTCTTTCAGCTATTCCCTTCCCATTTCACCAAAGATTTAAACATTTCAAGCTATCCTGCCGATGATGTTAAGTGGGTTTGTGTTCTTTCGCGTATCACCTTAATATCTCAGAAATGGTTTAATTTATAACCGAATGTTTGCATGAAGAGGGTGTAAACTAGAGGGTTCTCACTTCTGATTCGAAAGCAAGCGTCTATATCAGTGAAAATGGCGACGGTTTCAGAAGATACCGTGGAATACTCCTTTGCGGTGGAGTACGATGGCCCACCTATAAACCGTGAGCTGCCGAAGGCTGTGCCCATTATCGTGAATCAGATCCCAATAGCCTCGGCGGTCTCACTCCTAGGTTTTCCTGATAATAAGTTGTCTTTGCCAGTAGTTCAACCTATACCTAACGCCGAGCTGATTATGTCCAAAGATTTGAAACTGAGCTCTTTATCTGGTGAGTTACTGAATGTCTCACCTACCTCGGTGATCGCCTTTGAGTCTGGTAATAACGAGGCGAGTGAGGGTTCTTTCAGTAAAGAATTAGGATTAGGGACTGAGACCACAGTGTCTCCTAGTTCAATTAACAACATGTTTGAGGAAACGAGGGCCGAAAACTGCACTGTAACTGATGTTTCCAGCGGCGATTTGAAGTGCTATGATCGGTCAGACGAGGTTAAGTGTTGCTCGGTTGGCGATTATGGTGAGTCTTGCGAATTTGCAGAGAATTTGGGTTCTTTGAATCCATCGGGGGAGCTCTCTGGAAATTCAGGCAAGTTGAGGCTCTCAAGTGGATTCAAAGAAAGTTCAAATTTGAACGAGTCTAATAGAACGGATTGGGCGTCGAATGAGTCGATTCTGAGCATGGATTACCTCTCCTCTCGGGTTTCATCTCGTCAGTTTGGAGACAGAAATGGCGAATCTATGAACGAAACAAGACGAGCGCCTATGGTAACGTTCTGTGATATTAAGTCTGACGATGGTAATACGAATGAAGAGTTTAGTTACTCTCAAAAGCCTGAGGTTATGAGACCTAAGAAAGATCCAGCCGTAAAGGTAAAGAAAGGCTCATGCCATCGTTGCTTAAAAAGGAACAGATTTACCGAGAAGGAGGTTTGCATGGTTTGCGATGCAAAGTATTGCAGTAATTGCGTGCTTAAAGCAATGGGTTCCATGCCCGAGGGTAGAAAATGCGTGGGCTGCATTGGATATCCAATAGATGAAGCCAAGCGTAGTTGTTTGGGCAAGTGCTCGAGGATGTTAAAGAGGTTGCTCAACGATCTTGAGATCAGGCAAATCATGAATGCTGAAACGTTGTGCGAAGTAAATCAATTGCCTCCCGAGTATATATGCGTGAACGGCAGGCCTCTTTATCATGATGAGTTGGTTGCACTTCAGAGTTGTCCTAATCCTCCCAAGAAGCTTATTCCCGGAAACTATTGGTACGACAAAGTATCGGGTCTTTGGGGGAAGGTGATTTTTCGCGACAAGCCTTAATCTTTTGTTTTGCGTATTAGTTTTCTGTTTGTGAAACTTTTCTAAAATTTTAAGATGTGATGCTCTTTGAAGGACGGGCAAAAGCCTTCGCAAATCATAAGCCCCCATCTCAATGTTGGGGGACCTATTAAACCAGATGCTAGCAATGGCAACACCCAAGTCTTTATAAATGGCCGTCAAATCACAAAAGTGGAACTGCGCATGTTAAAGGTTTGCTTTTTCTTTTTCTTTTCCGTATGTGATTACTATTATTGACCTTTTTTACTTATGATATTCGATGGCTACGCATATGTAGTTGGCTGGAGTTCAATGTGCTGGAAATCCACATTTTTGGGTAAACGAGGATGGATCATATCAAGAGGAGGGACAGAAAAACAAAAAGGGTTATATCTGGGGAAAGGTTTGAAATCTTGTGTATATGTTTTCCTTTTTAAGCTTTTATTTGACATTCTTCGTATGTCTGTAATTCTATCTTTTTCACTATAATTTATAAATTTTCATTTGCAGCCTGGAACAAAATTCCTATGTGCCGTACTTTCTCTCCCAGTTCCTTCTAAGTCTTCTCATACATACGGCGAGCAAGGTACTAATATGGTTAATTGGAATGTACCTGATTACCTCGAGCAGAGAACAATCCAGAAACTTCTTTTGATTGGATATAATGGATCTGGGACAAGTACCATGTTCAAACAGGTAGGTTTCTTGAAGAGACAAAATTCATTTAATTATGTTGTTATTTGTCTTCATCGGGTCCATCTTTTGTTGTATTTATGCTGTCATTTAATGGAGAATCATTGTGTCAACCTTTGGCATCTTTGTCTGATCTTACTGTGTCAGGCTAAAATTCTCTACAAAGACGTACCTTTCACTGCTGACGAGCGTGAACACATCAAATCAGTTGTCCAAACCCATGTTTATCGTTACATCGCGGTACTTCTTGAAGGTCGTGAGCGTTTCGAAGAAGAAAGTTTGAGTCGCTTGCGGCAAAGTAAAGCTTCTGATGGCTCGATTGATGCAGGTGCGCCTTTTAAAGAAAAACCCTCGCTCTTAATTGCAAGATTCCCAATTTCGTCAAGCACTGCAGCCATTTCTCGGCCTAACTTTCTACTTGCATTCATTTTGTTGGTTATCGTAGATCAAATCGAGGGAAACATTGAAGAGACTCTTTACTCACTTAGTCCAAGACTGAAGGAGTTTTCAGATTGGCTCCTAAAAATCATGGCAACGGGTACTTTAGAGAGGTTCTTTCCCGCTGCTAGTCGGGAGTACGCACCCATCGTTGAGGAACTATGGAGCAACGCAGCTTTCCAGGCGACTTACAAGCGAAGAGATGAAATAGCAGCACTGCCGAATATCGCAAGTTACTTTCTAGAGCGAGTAAGATTATAACACGATTGATACTTCTTTTTCCTGTACATTTCTGTATTATAGGAAGCAAGCGTGTTCAGTTAAAGATGGCCTCTTTATATATTTTTAACGTTTTGCAGGCTGTAGACATATTGAAACCAGACTATATGCCTTCTGATGTGGATATCCTTTACGCCGAAGGTGTTACTTCTTCCAATGGACTGTCGTGTGTTGACTTCACATTTCCAGGATTGTCATGCGACGAAGATGGTGAGAGTGGTTGCCTTCATGAATCCCTCCTCAGGTAGGTAATCGAATATGTTGTGGATTCCTAAAATAAAAATCCAAGAAAAGATGCAATGTATAGTTATGCTGTGAAATCACATTGTTGGTGAGAGTTTTCTTACAACATATGCACCTACAAAAACTACTGCAGATATCAGCTGATCAGATTACAGGCGAAAGGCTTCGGCGAAAACTGCAAATGGCTGCAAATGTTCGAAGACGTACGCATCGTCATCTTCTGCGTTTCCTTAACAGATTACGATCAATACACAGAAGGAAACACATCCAATAATAAGATGATGTCCAGTCGTAAGTTCTTCGAGGCCATGGTGACTCATCCAACCTTTGATCAAATGGACTTTCTCCTCCTACTGAATAAGTACGACCTCTTCGAAGACAAGATAGAACAAGTTCCTCTGAGCGTCTGCGAATGGTTCGAGGATTTCAGCCCAGTGATTAGCAGCAATCGATCGAACATGAACAATCCTACGTTAGGGCAGTTGGGATTTCATTACATTGCTGTCAAGTTCAAAAGGCTTTACTCAGCTTTGACTGGTCGTAAGCTATACGTATCGATGGTGAACGGTTTGGAGCCTTCGAGCGTCGATGGGGCGCTTAAGTACGCGAGGGAGATTGTAAACTGGGATGAAGAGAAACCGAATTTTAGCATATCGGAGTACTCGAATTATAGCACCGAAGCGAGTTCTTTCTCTCAGTGAGTCTCTAAATTGTATTTCCTTTGTACGTATGTTGGATTCTTGATAACAAGCTAGCTGTTTCTGTTTCTGTTCTAATTTCTGTTTAGTTAAATATTTCATCTTCTGTTTGTATTGTCTTGTATTGTATATCTCTCAGCTCAGCTGTTGTGAACCTTGTAAAAGAAAGCTACAGTAACATTATCATGTCCTGGAATTGACTTAAATCTCAAATTAGTCCTCTATATTATTTTAGTATTGCGATTTTCATCTCGTAAATCGATTTGTATTCGGATTGTGTTAAGATTTGATGTTATTAATTCCTATATGTACTTGAAAATTAAATTTGAAAGTGTTCATATCGTAAAAAGAAAAATATGAACAATTTATTGCTGCAATATAAATCTCATTTACGGTGAATGTATAAATAAATAGCATCGGGGTGGTTTTTGTAATTATCCACGTGTTGGTCGAAACCCTCCTCACTCAACTATGAGCCACCTCCTCGCGGCCACCGTCCGCCGCCGAATCCCCCTTCTAATTCCCCGCCACCTACTCATTCAAATTGCAAGCTACAAACCCCAGAAGGTGCAACCACCACCATCCCCACCGTCTCCGCCGAAACCGCCGAAGAAACCTGAGAGCTTCGTCCTCCACGGCGAGACCTGGGAGGATCAGTACACGTGGATGTCTCAGCTGAACGATAAAGTCGCGATGCGTCACATGGACGTTTACATGGAACAAGAAGAGAAGTACAACGAAGCAGTCATGGCGGATACTGAGCGTTTGCAGTCCAAGTTACAGTCGGAAATGGCTTCTCTTATGGCTGCTGAGCTTTCCACGCCTCCTTTAAGATTGGGTCCTTGGTAACTTTGATCAGCCCACTATTTCCTTTTACGTTGAATTCGAATTCTTGGGTGTTGGTGGTGTTTCATTACCATGATATTGTTTGAACTTGCTCTGCGTTGCTTGGTCGCTGTAGGTTGTATTACAAGCGAGTTGAAGAAGGGAAGCAATACCCTGTTTTGTGTAGGAGATTAGCAAGCTTGCATGAAGAGTTTATCTCCAATAGATCTCCTTCGGCTGGTTTTGATTTTACTTCTGGCAAGAAAATTGAGCAAAAGCTGATTGACTATAATGAAGAAGCTGAAAGATTTGGAGGTAATTGCATAGAGACTTCTTTTGACTCTGAATACCCTTTTTCTACGAAGATTGATGGTTTCTTTTTGGTGTGAATGTTCAGGCTATGCCTATGAAGAACTATCGGAAGTATCGCCCGACCACCGTTATATTGCATACACTATGTTTGACAAGGATAATGATTACTTCAGGTTATCTGTTAAAGACTTGAACTTTGGCTCGCTGTGCAACAAGCCTCAAGCTAACCGAGTTTCCAGTATTGCTTGGGCCAAAGATGGCCAATCTTTGCTCTATGTCGTCACAGATGATAAAAAAAGGCCTTTCAGGTTTGGTTTATTAAATTTATGTTAATAGTTGATTACCGCGTTTCATTTTAGTAGATACATGAAACGCCGCATCTGTGCCTTATCAGACTGTACTGTAGCATGCTTGCTTCAACTGACAAAGACGTATTGCTTTTGGAGGAATCTAAAGAGAATGTTCATCTGAGTGTTAGGCACACTAAAGACTTCCAATATTTAACTGTAAATATGTTTTCGGACCAGTCATCTAAGGTATACTCACGATCATATTTCGGAGCTCATTTTTGTATGAGATGCTTGTCTTTGTCCTGATCCAATATTAGGTCTTTCTAATTGACGCAGCTAACCCTTTATCGGGAATGACTCTTGTCTGGGAATGCGAGGCGAACTCTCACTGTGTTGTTGAGCATCATCAGGGATATCTTTACCTCTTTACAGATGCTTGTAGGAATGGTGAACCTGTCGATCACCATTACCTTTTACGCAGTCCCGTTAATTCATCGTCTAGCCCAAGGAATTGGGAGGTTAGCATTCTTGCATTAAGTGATCAGATACTCCGTTATAATTTGAAGATTCGAAAAATGGAGTATGTAGAGTCTTTCTCATGATTATAGCAGTCTTCTTGGTCAATATCTTGCAGAGTGTATTTGCCGATGATCAACAGTTGGTCATTGAGGATGTTGATTTCTGCCACTCACACCTAGTACTTACTATAAAGGATGGACGAATGTACGGGCTATGTTCTATTTCTCTACCTCCAACTATCGACAAGGTATACTGTAATCGTTAGGTTAACATTCAAAACAGAGTTATGTCTTAAACATGCTAATCTGGTAACGAAGTAATTTGACAGGTTGGAGCAAATCTCAGAGAGTATAATACACAGGATCTGCCCCTTCCACATTATGTCTCCCAAATATTTCCAGGACCCAATTATGATTTCTATTCATCAAATATGCGGTTTACCATAGCATCGCCCTTGGTAAATAAACAAATAGCATTACCTTCAATTTACTGGTTCATCGGTCATTTCTTCACTTACCTAACTGTATTTCAATGAAGATGCCAGATGCAGTTGTCGACTATGATTTACTTGACGGAAAATGGACAATTGTCCAACAGCAAAACTTGCTTCACGAAAGAACTCGAGTTTTGTATGGGTCGTCATCTACCGTGATAACCACTCAAAAGTCCTTCACCGAAAATAGTGATGACAGAGCATGGAATGATCTCTCAGAGTATTATAACTGCGAGGAATACGATGTCCCTTCCACTGATGGGGTCTCAGTACCTCTCACTGTATTATACTCACGCCACCACAAGAAGAAAAATGGCGAAAGTCCAGGCTTGCTTCACGGTCATGGAGCTTACGGCGAAATACTTGACAAAAGATGGCGCAATGAGCTCAAAAGCCTTCTTGATCGTGGGTGGGTCATTGCATACGCCGATGTGAGGTTTGTGATCTCTAATAGGTTTCATACGAAATAAGATAATCATTTACAGAGATGACCAACGATCGTTAATTTCAGGGGTGGAGGTGGTAATGGTAAAAAATGGCAGCTTGATGGCTGTAGAACCAACAAGATGAATTCGATTGAAGATTATACGTCTTGTGGGAAGTTTCTGATTGAAAGAGAAATTGTGCGAGAGAATAAATTGGCTGGCTGGGGATACAGTGCTGGCGGCTTGGTAGTTGCTTCAGCTATGAACTTTTGCCCAGATTTACTTCGAGCTGCTGTTTTGAAGGTAATGCTTGCCAGAACTTTAATTTCGAGTGCCAAAATAATGCTCAACGTTATTTTGAATTTTTCGTTTTGCTTAGGTTCCATTTTTGGATCCCACCAACACCCTTTTGCTGCCCATCTTACCATTGACGGCGGAGGACTATGAAGAGTTTGGATACCCTGGGGACATTGAAGATTTTCGAGCTATTCGTGAATTCTCACCGTATGATAATGCGCATCTTATCCTTCAGTTCTCATTACATCATCTTTTAATACGAGGTAATTTGCTCTTCGCTTGACCGCAATACCATTTTGACGTATATGGATCGAGGCTGGCAAAGGGTATCTGCATTTACGATAAATTAGGTTTGGTGTATGGGAAGCTGCGAAATGGATTGCACGAGCAAGGGAGTATACGATCTACGATCCTAAACGCCCGATACTACTTAATCTAACGGCTGAGATAGTCGAGGACAACCGATATTTGCAAACCAAGGAATCAGCTTTAGAGACTGCTTTTCTCATCAAGGCGATGATGATGGACGACGACTCATGATGATTGTAAAGGGTGGTAAGCCTACTTTGTGTTCGCTGACTGGCGATCAAATTCAAAAGAGGCTCTTTATTGACTGAGTGGAGTCAGTTGGTGCTAAAAAGACTCGTGTGCTTGTCTTAAAAGAGTGGATCACTAGCCAAAGAAAAAGGAATGTTGATGATTGTATTACTAATAATTGCATGGTAGTAGGTCCTATAAGCTTCATCTTGAACAGTAGCATTATTACATAATGAATTTCAGTTCGATTTATCATTCGTTATTTAGTAATTCTCTCTAACAACATATGCAGCAGCAAATGCTTGAGTGGGGACAAAGAACATTTATTCAGCAAGAACAGGCTTTATCTTCTGTTTAGATCGGTATCTTTCTCAGTTCACATTCCTACCATCTAAAGAGAAGGTACAAGGTTGTTCTAAGCCAGAATAATGAGGACTTCTAAAGCAATAAAAACAGAGGAGAAATGCACAAATTAAGGACAATGTAGTGAACCATCAGCATTACTCTTCAAACTCGCCCTCTGCAATGGGCGTAAGAACGCCCTCTTTAACAAATCTCGGGTCAAGAAATCTCGCCAAAAATGCCCATAACTTGTACACATCCTCAAAGTTCGTCAAGAATCCAAGAGAAGCAGTGACAACCTCAACTCTAATGAAACTGCTCTTACCATTATGCCCTCCATTTTCCATCGGCTTGCAAAGGGTTGTATCGTCCAGAGCTGAGGGCTTGTGCTTCTGTTTAGGATTGTTCATAACACGAATGTGGCTTAGAATTCCAACGCCCAACGAAATCCCTCTCGACTCTGCTAGTCTTTGTACATGTTCAGGGTTGATCAAGCCACGGTTCCTATCTCTTACATTAAATGCAAGTGCAGCTCCTCTCTCGTACTTAATCTTTGGACCATAGATATGAACGAGGGGCCCACCTTCTTTACCGTCAGAATCGGGCAATCTCAGCTGAAGCAGAGATGTAACGAGCCAATTGATCAAGAACCGAAGCCTTGAGGTTGTCTTGTTTAGTCCCAACATGTTTATGTGATCGATATGCCTCAAGATAATCTCTGGTTCGCCTCTCTCCGAATCTTGGCCATCATCATCATACTCGCCGTTGCTCAAATACTCATCATCATCTACGCTAGCATTCGATGTTTCCCCTGGCTCCAGGCTAAGACTGGGACGAGCGTTTTGATTATCTTCTGTACTGAACGATACTCTTCTTCCTCTGCTGTCAGTGTCTTCAACCCCAAAAAACCTTCCACCTGCAATTCTACTTCTTTCACGCCTTTCGAGCAGTCGAAATTCGCCTTCTGTTTCTCTTCTAATAGCACTCTCCTTCTCAAGACTTTCCTTCGAAGCGGAGCCATTCTCGGGTTCTTCAATCTCATTAAAGGTGAGAGTTTCGGGAGTACGAAATTCTTCTCTACCTGAAGTGCCTCTATGGCTGAACTGTTCATCATCTGTGGTTTCTTTGAAATGGTCAGATTCATGAGACACCGATCGAACAGCAGCATCAAATGATGACAACACTTGACTGTTCGTCTTCAGTTCTTCAGTTCTTGGAGAAGCCAACGACTTATTATTTTTCCTGCTAGAAAACCAAGCTGGCGGCAAAGGAGAAGAGACATTGAGCTTGTTCGAACGACCGTCATGCTCTGGGCTCTGACCAATATCTATCCACAACGAATTATCAGACGACTCATCTTCGCTAAAGACAGGGCTTTTCATTACATCTCCAACTGATATACTTTCTGTCTCCTCTAATATCGTGCTAGCCCCGTCTCTGTCTGAGCTGTTATCGTGTTCCATCTCTCTTTCAAACACATCTCTCACCTGTGCAGAAGTGTATGCGCCAGAGAAGGCAGGCATTTGAGATTCCTTTCGATTATCTGATGACTCACCGTTCTCACCATTTTCTTCATCCTCTGCAAATCCCGGGAAATTATCGATCGAGTCGCTTAAGTACATAGGAAACACGGGCGTGATTTTAACTATGCCCGAGCCCGTGTGACCAGATTGGCTCTGAAGGCTACCCATGACTGATTTCTTGATCAACAGACATCCAAAACCAGTCGGGTCATACCCGAAAACCCTGTAAAAGGATGTAATGATGAAATCTGGTCGAAACAAAGACAGTCCAAGTGAATCCATGTCCTTTGGTCCCAATGCCCCAGCATCGAGCAAGACGTGCCAATTATTCTGTTGAGCCAAGGCCATCCATTGATATGAGTATTTAGCACCGCTGACCCTTGACTGAACTGGGAACACAAATAGGCCCGTAGCTGAATCTTTCTTCCTCTTCTTCTTGTTAGAAATCTGCTTCTTTAGGTCGGTGGAGCACAGCTTTAGCGTAGGCCATCTGAACCATGCATTCTGAACTTTAGCTCCCTTTTCTCTAGCGCTCTGAGCCATCCAATTCATCGATTGGCTCTCATGATCAAACATGGTCAGCAACCTCTTGCTCGTGTGAAAGGGATAGTACTCTGCGAGCAATTTGAAGGCCGAGCCACGGCTCACGGTAAAAACAAGTCCATATTCTTTCTCAGTGATGTTCAGATAATCCATTATACGAGTCTTTATATCGTGTTCTATCGTGCCTTGCTCAGCACCGCCGTACAAGGCATGATTACTCAAATTGGCCGTAGTCTCAGACAAACTAAACGTGCAAGAATCCGAATAGTGAACAGTTTGCATCAATGAAAACAATCCAAAGCCACAATAGTCCAGGCATACCTTCGAATCAGCAGTTGAGAGATGAAAATATTCATTTAACCTCAGCTGATCGATCTTTTCAGATGATTGATACTTTGGATACATAGTGAGAAACTTCGAAAAGGCCTCATTAAGCTGCGGGATAGAGTCTGCTGACTCAAATACTCGCTCGGCTGCTAAAGCAGTAGCTCTGAGGAAATCTTTCTGGGCATTAAGTCGGGCCAAAGATCGAGATCGTCCCAAACTTTCGTCTTGATCGTTTAATGATTCTTCAAAATCTTGTGTTTTCGCCAAAGAGCCATCTTCAGATGCTTCTTCAAGAGCCTGTCTAAGCTTGTGTTCTTGCAACTTCCTCAGAACTGAAGGTTTATTAGACTTGATTTCATCGAGGGAATGATCTGAACCATCCCTTCTTCGGCTCTTCTTGTCCAAGATCAGAGAAGCACAGTGAGATAATGGTTTCCATAAAGACATATGCATCAAAGCTACCTTTTTTCCGCACCAACAATATACGAAGCTGAATTCGAAAGAGAAAAATAAGATCAAGCGATGTACTTCTTTCTTGTCTTTCAGCTGAAGTTTCAGAAAAAAGGGGAGCTCGGACGAAAATAAGAACTCCCAGCAAAGGAAAAAAAGAAAGTTATGGTAGACAAAAGAGGTTCCTCTAGAACTATAAAACTTTGGATATCGAAAATCCAAAGCTACAAGAGAACTTTAAATATGACACTCCAACCAAAAGAAGGGATTTTAAATATGCTGAAAAGCAAATAATGGGGCAGATCAGCTGAACCCTAGATTGAACGAGTCTGTAGGACATATACTCAGATGATGATAAGAACCCAGATGAAGAATATCAAAGAACTGCCTAAAAGTCAAGACTTTGAGTAAAAACAGAGCAAGAATGGCGAAACTCAGATCCTTCAATAAACAGTAGGCATAATGCATAATCTAAACAAGTTTCTTTTCTTCCCAGATTCTACTGAAGATGTAGGTAGGTAGATGAGATTTTCTCCTCACAAGTATTCGACTGTGTTAATCAAATAAAGAACCCTTCTCCCTGGTTCTCTCACCTCTCTCTCTCTCTCCCTCTCGCTCTTCCAATTTAAAGCACACCCTCCTCAAGTTCAACGATGTACATTAACTTCCGTTTGTAAATCTGTCGAGTGGATTAACATCCTTTGAAAAATATTCGTATTTACGCGTACGTTGGATTCGCCCCATCATCGACATATACTAACTGGGCTGAAAACAGTAACTGCTACTGCTAGAGCTTCGAGCGATGAGTTCCAACATAAAATTCAAACTTGTTTGGGCTGCTAATACATGGGACGAAACAATAGGCCCATCAGATCAATATTATACATCCTCAAATTCAATAGGTAAAATACAAATTCGCCCTCGACAGTTGCAAACTACACATTGACCGCCTTTATTTTACACTTTTCTTATATGGCTACTACTAGCAATTTTCCGTGTCGTTAATATAACGAACGAGGTTATAAGGATTATATTCATACCGCTGAGATCAAGAGTTAGGAGTTAGTCTCATAACTTACAATGAGATTCGTATTAGATTCAAACTTAATCGAATAAAGAAAATCTTTTATGGCTTCACATTACAACACGATACTCATATTTGTCACTCTGATGAAATAATAATAATAACAAAATAGGTATCAAATCATGTTTGCATAAAAACAGAATATATTCTTCCTAGGACAAGAAGACAAGAAGATAAATCATATTTACTGGTAAAAGTATTGGACAGGACTCTATGCATAAATAACGCTCTCATCAGACAATATATACAGTGCAAAAATGAAACTATTATTACCCTACAAAAACAAACGACATTCCGATATTTATTTATTTATTCTAATTGACGTAACAAGACAAAAGAAAAACCCAATAACATGCGCACAGCACGTACTGAGTGGTCGTTGGTCAACATGGTCAAAGTACTTAAATATATATTAGGCTTGCTTCCATTCCATATACTACGGCGTACTATATATCACGCGTGAACTAAACATTAAAAATCATAGTGTACAAGAGAGCATAATAACCTGAATTAGAACAGGGCAAATCAAAGTGTAAATGAATCATATATCTTGAACTAAACATTAAAAATCATAGTGTACAAGAGAGCATAATAACCTGAATTAGAACAGGGCAAATCAAAGTGTAAATGAATCATATATCTGACGAAGTACGTACTGAAGAATCTTGTAATAAAGACAAAGGAGAAGAAAGCGACGGGTCGAATTTAACTGGAAAACAATCAAATAATTACAATTCCACGCTATTCCGACATGATATTGTTTGTCTCCTCTTCCATCGCAATAACCCAACGGTCAAACCTCTTTCCAGAGAAGAGAGTCTCCTCACAGTGGAGGCGTGTCTGTACTTTCGATATTTATTCCCTGTACTTTGCCAATTTGTCACCTTCTTCCTCCATGCTCGTATGTATAGTATAATGATCCTTGTAAAGAAAAAATTAAACTAAAAAACATCATAAAAATGAGGCTATATTAATCGTATGGGGGACTGGGGGTTGTTCTTCTTACAGTAGTCTAATCTCTCACATTCTCTCTGTCAGAGTTATCTATGTATATGCATGCAAAAAAAGGCGCATGTAATATAATGTTCATCTCTGAGGAAACAAAATACTGAGAATCCATGCATTTCGCCTTAACAGAGACACAGTTTTGACAGAACACTCTCTCTGAAAAAGGCTGCTAATCAATCTCATATTTCAGAACACGCCTCCTCTTCAAATCATCTCTCTCTCTCTCTCTCTCCTATAAAACCTTCTCTTCGTTCATCACATACATCGCTTACAGATAAAAATTAAAAACAACTTCCCACGAAAAAAACACAGATATGGTGACAACCGCAACATCAGACACTAGCTTTCAGAGAAGGGGCACCGCGAAGGGATGTCACGCTCCGCCGCCTCCACCAGAGGCGCCGCCGCTACCCTGCCCTCGATGCGACTCCACCAACACAAAGTTCTGCTACTACAACAACTACAACTTCTCCCAGCCGAGGCACTTCTGCAAGTCCTGCCGCCGGTACTGGACTCAGGGCGGAACCCTACGCGACATCCCCGTCGGCGGCGGCTCGCGGAAGAACTCCGCCAAGAGATTCCGAACGTCCGCCACCGCTGCCTCCGCCGCTTCCTCCACCAGCGCATTCCAGCACGCTCCGGCGGCTAGCGGTTGTGGTTCTTTGGTGCCGTACTCCGGGGAAGTAGTACAGTATCATCACGTGTTCGGTGATGGCGGCGGCGGCGGTGGAAGCTTTACTTCGTTGTTGAATGGCGGCGGCGGCGGTGGAGGTATAAGTGGGCTGTTGGCCGGCGTCGGGGGCTTCGGGGTTGAGGACGTGGGCTTCGGGTTTCAGAGCAACGTCTGGCCTTTTGGATGACGGACACGTGGCAGGTTGGGGAAAGTGCGTTTGCGTTGCCTGAACTAACTATTTCCTCTACGACTACTGACTTCATGAAATGAGGAAGTAAAGAAAGAACGAAAAAGAGTTTGTGTTAGTTTTATTATCTAAAGAGTTTGCTTTGTCTCAGTGCGCGTGTATGTGTTGTGATTCGGAGTTTATAAGAACTAATTTGACGTTCGTTTTCTTGATGATGATATGAGACATCTGTAAAATGAAGACTGTTTTGAATGTTACATTATTATTGTTGCTCGCTGTGTATCGAAGACGAGACATACGTGTCTGGCCAAGGCCCATAACATATATTCAAGAAAATGATGCTTAATCGTAGTACCGAAATAGATTATGAAAAAACTAAGGATGCAAAAAAAATATGAATAGTACGTTCACCAAATCTCATATTTTTGTCAAACATTACACAATTTGTATAAATATCAGTCACGTCAATGCGCTTTCACACCTTAGCTTGAACGTTACATTATGTAGCAATTTATTATATATATAAAAAAACATATACATCGTAGCCATTGGCGGGCATTTTTTTTATAATTTATTTCTTTCCCATTTGCAGTTCTTGTGCGGCGTTTCGTCGAACAGGTCATGATCGTTGGGGTGTACATTGACAGAATGTTAGTTAGATAATCCCTTCGATTGGACTATATTATAATCAGTTTATTGGAAAGATAATGAGTCCACGTAGGGGACACGGTGAACTCTGCAGCCTCGCTGGCCAATGGCTTAGACCTTTACTGGTAAGTGATGGTAACCTTCACAATTGCTTCTTTGATTTAGTTATTATTATGGAAACGTTAATCGTTTGTCATTGAAACATACAAGGATACTGGCCTGCGTGCTTCTTCAGCTGAAGCAACCGAGAAGGGTATTCTGATAGCTCTTTCGCAGGTTCTGTATTCTGTTAGAACCATTATCTACGCAATCAATGTCGTTGATTCTGTTGTTCTTGGTGAAAATCATTGTTTTTGACTGTCCCAAGATTAGGTTTTCAGACAAGTTAAGCAGTGGACAATTGAGTTTGATTCTCATGAGGTTTGCGTTAAACATTGTTCCTTGAGTCTGTAAGCTTTCTAATATCGTTGATGAAGAAGAAAAAATGTTTTTTTACTAGCAGGGTCTGTCGAAAGATTTCGTTAATCGGCGAGAACATTCAGCCGCAGCATGCTCATATTCAGATGATCGCCGTTGTTTTTCTATGATTATTGATGACTTGGTATGCTTTTTGTTTATTCAGTCATTTTTCATCCCTTGGGCTTTGAATATGAACGAAAGTTTCATTCATTTCCATTCATTGCAGTTGTTTTTGGTTGCTTGTGATAGTCAATATATTCAGCACTTGGCAGGGAATACTCTTGTTGCCATCGCCGAGTTTTTGGATGCATCAGTATGTTTCTACTATATTCACTTGATACTCTTATTTTGGACTTCTCCCGCGTTATGTGTCACATTGGTTGTTTCTTTTCGGCAGGAAAATTATCTGGATGATTTCATTGATTTATTATGTATTTTCTTGGAACGGGCGATTTCGATCTGTCTATCTTCAGCATCAGTATCGACTACTCTTAACACCAGAGTTTCGGATATAGATCCAACTTTTTGTAGATCAAAGCTTACAAACGGGAAGTTTTTGGTGGTGGCTGGTATTTTTCGGGTTTTGCATAATATATTGAAACATCTGAAGCGAGAATATGATGGCAAAATCCCAACACCATACCTAGACTCTTTTAGTTCTCTTATCTTACATATACCCTGGGACTCAATGAGCCAGATTTTTGCTGGTCCTGATATTGGTGATATCAAAAAATGTGCGGATGTATCATTACATAGAAAGGTTGTTCAACAGAGAGAACCAAGTATGTTATTTGCAAACATGATTCAGTTTCTATGTTCCTTGATTGAGCTAAGCAATTGCGTGGAAGATGGGCTTCACTCTCGACCATTCTATCAGGAAATCATCAACCTCATGCCCAAAATCATTGTCTGGTGCCATGCAAAGCCTGAATATCATGTTCACATCTCCTGTTACTTCAGACATAAAGTGCTGGTAATCTTTTACTAGTATCATGTTTTCTGCTAACATATGAAGATATAGCTATGGTTGTGTTGATTAAGTATAACACCTCGTTTGTTAATGTTTCTTTTGAGTGGAACCCAAACCATAATTACTATTACCTTGTTTCTGATATTTGAAAACAGATGCTGATGATGAAGCTTAGCAATTCTATCAGCATTGATTCTAATGTCCTGACGTCATGGATTCATCTAGTCCAGCAGTACTTTGAAGATTTATTATTGCAACCTTTGAATCATAAAAGAAAAGTTTCTAAAGATGACTTTCGAGAGGGATCGCCCTTTTGCACAAGTGTTTCCGATTCGGGAATGTCAAGTATACCATCTCGTCACTTGCAAAGGCTTACTGTTTCTATCTTCTTAAATTGTTGCATAAATTTGGCTACCATGAAAGGGAACTCTGATGACCAACATAGTGCACTAGTTGACATGAATATGAATCCTCAATGTGGTTATCAAAATAAAGGATTCATGGAGCTCAATAAGTGGCTTGAAGCTCATGTTCCAGCTGACTTAACAAAAGATGACTTTTATGGCGAAGCATGCTTGAGATTCACTTCATCCTTTCTTGACCTATTTATGCATGAGGTTTGATTTCATTCACTCTCTTTTTTTTGGGCATCTAAGTTAATCAATCTTCCCTAGGCAGAATCATATGTATATATTGCTTCATGGATGGATAAATAAGACAGCTTTGCGTCAAACTATGTCTTCAGATGGTTTTGCTTTATTGATTGCTTTCTCGTGCTTAATTTCCTATTCTCAATTCAGGATGACCTTCTATTCGAGGCACTTTTGCAACTGTTGCGTTTGCCATTTCGTGCGAATCATAGGTAATTGATAGTTGATTGTTTGTTACATCTTTCAGTTGATACTTTTTACCTTCAAGGAATAATGAGCACACAAATACATGTAGGAATACTGGCGAGAAGCCTGTTGCTGAAGCTGAAGATTATCATAACTTTCTTACCTCAGACTTATTCAATCCTATACATCTTTTCCATTTATTTCTTTCTGAGGTAATATATTCCCAGATTCATCAGAATTTCATGTCTAAATGATGACTGTGTCTTGTGATACTACAAATACACGAGTTACTGAAGATTATTTAAATATGTTCTGTTGTGCAGTTAATGTATGACCATCAAGTTCTTCTTGACTATCTCATCTCGAAAGATACTGGATCTCGCTGTGCTGAATACCTTCTGAGGTTTAACACCAATGAGAAAAGATTAATTACCTCAAATTATCTTGTTTCTCTGCTGAGCTGAGTCTCATGTTTTCTCCAGGTCACTACGAATTGTTTGCAATTTTTGGGAATTATTCGTTGAGTTTCCTGGAGCACAAGAAACTCTTGGTGAAACTAGTTCGAAGAGGCGAAAATTTGTATCGGAATCTTCTGATTTCAAAGAGTTGCCATCTTCTGCACGGGTGAACAATGGTACAATGTCATCACACTGTAATAAATGTGATGAAGCAAAGCAAGTGAAACTAAGCAGAAGCCACAGGCAGCCATATTCATCTGCTCATGATTGTTTAATGTCGTTGAAAATTTCTATCGGAAGTCTTCACCAGAAGAATCTATTTCCATATAATCCAAAAGCTCTTCTGCAACGGTGAGTTATTTTTTTACCTTCTAATCTATTTGGTCACTTATCTTCTTATACAAAGTCGTTTCAGCAGCATCACTTTCAGATTTCGGTCTGTTCTCGTCAAATTATAAATAAGCCTTTGCTGCTCTTAGTGAATGGTTTACGATAAAATTTGTCCCCCATAGTCTCTTCGTTTTCCTGATAATGTCTATGCAAATTAGTCCACTTATTTCATGCTAATCCTGCTAATAATATTTTGAACTTTTCGCATTCTTATTTCAGTTTGGCTAGATTTGAGGAGCTGTCATCAAGCAATAACTATTGATATCTGGATGGAGCCCCATTCCCGTTGAGCATCGTATGATTAAAGCTGTGTGATGAGAAAAAGAAGCAAGGGAAGGGATTGCTTGCCCATAAAGTACTTTATCAACTATAGTCCTCTGACTTTTTTGTTATTTAGCAATTATTTCTTAATTGAAAGAATTCTAGCATGTGATTGATACATATGATATATCAATATGCATGCTCTCCACCAATTTCTAAACCTATCACACCAATGGGTTAGCTGTTGTTAAGGACCATTAATGGCATTCTTTACTCCTACATCTATGATTTACGAGTATGTATAGGCAATATTATTGATTAGGTAGGCCTGAGAAAACTCTCAAGTGTATATAGATAGATATTTTTTTCTTAACCACCTCAGATTTTAACCATTCTTAGCAGCAGCGTCCGCTCATTCTTGACTTTATGTACAACAAATAAGCACGCACTTAGCATCATTTTAGCACTATGTAGAAACATATCGGACTAGCTTTTGTTAGTAAATATCTTCGAGCGAGTGCGTCTCATTATAAATTCGAATGACTTGAGTATTGTCAGCATCTCATATCTACGTATCACAACAATGGAGTTTCCTTTGATAGCTCTATTCCTACTCTTCACCCTTTTGACAATGCAAATCCTTCATGTTTTCTCAACCAGGGGCAAGAAACTTCCTCCAGGGCCAAAGCCACTACCATTGATTGGAAGTCTCCATTTACTCGGCGAACAACCTCACAAATCTCTTACAAAGCTTGCTAGAATCCACGGACCGATCGTGTTAGTGCGTCTTGGATTAGTAAACACTGTTGTAATATCTTCGGCGGAGATGGCTAGAGAAGTCTTGCAAAAACAAGACATGGCCTTTTCTACCAGGAATATCCCGGACGTTCTTCGCTCTCATGATCACTACAGGTTTTCCGTCGTGTGGCTTCCCGCTGCATCTAGATGGAGAAACTTGCGGAAAATTCTGAAATCAAATATATTTTCCACGAGTAGGCTCGACGCTGGCCATCATCTGAGGGTTAAAAAGATCCTTGAGCTGATTGCCTATTGTGAGAAATGTAGCCAATCAGGTGTAGCCGTTAACGTGGGGCGCGCGGCGTTCCAAACCTCTTTAAACCTTTTGTCTAATACGTTTTTTTCCAAAGACTTGACGGACCCTTATTTCGATTCTGCCAAGGATATGAAGGAGCTCGTGGGAAATATTATGGTTGAGGCAGGGAAGCCTAATTTGGTTGATTTTTTTCCGTTTTTAAAAAAGATTGATCCCCTAGGAATCAGGAGAAGAATGACTGTGCATCTTGGGAAGATTGTTGAGCTGCTCAGTGGTTTGATCAATGAAAGATTGGAGGAGAAGGGCCAACCAAAAGAAGACTCATTTCGTACTGATGTGCTTGATCAGCTGCTATTTACGAGTAAACAGAGCCCAGAATTGATCGATCGAGCTCACATTGAGAGCCTCCTTGTGGTAATTTCCAATTCCTAATTCGAATTCAAGATCATATTCTGCTCTGTACAAATGCCCTCTTATAAAAAAAAGAACTCTCTCTAAACTCGCATCTTTTTTTCAGGACTCGTTCGTCGCAGGAACTGATACAACGTCGAGCACGGTTGAATGGGCCATGGCAGAAACACTTCGAGACCCTAAAATTATGAAAAAAGCAAAAGCCGAGCTCGAACAAGTAATAGGAAAAGGGAAGATCATCGACGAATCAGACATCTCTCGCCTTCCTTACCTCCGCTGTATCGTGAAAGAAACCCTCAGACTCCACCCGCCCGTCCCATTTCTAATCCCTCGGAGAGTCGAGCAAGACGTTTTAGTCTGTGGCTACACAGTGCCCAAAAACTCCCAAGTATTCGTCAACTGTTGGGCCATAGGAAGGGATACAGAGATATGGAAAGATCCATTAGAGTTCAAACCCGAGAGGTTTCTTGATTCAGGCATAGACGTTCGTGGGCGGGATTTCGAGCTTATCCCTTTTGGCGCAGGGCGAATAATATGCCCTGGATTGCCCTTAGCTGTAAGAACGGTGCACGTAATGCTTGGATCTTTGTTGAACTCATTCGACTGGAAACTCGATAACCATGGAGAATTGGACATGGAAGAGAAGTTTGGAATTACTCTGCAAAAAGCTCATCCACTCACAGCTATTCCATTTCCAGATAACGTCGGTTGATTGATTCCATTATGTCGTGTGTGTAATGAAATAAATTGTCAATTGCGATCCACCATTCTCCTTTATTGGGAAAAAAGAAATGCCAAAAAATCCTCATTTATTTCAGTGCCAACCTAAAGATAAAACAAGAACATGCAAGGTGGGATTATTCGACTTTTATGAATTGAAAAGCACTTATTGCCTTCCATTAATACACGGCAGGTAAACTTCAAGATTTAGGGGGGTTTTGCAATAACTATCTCCTCAAGTTTGGGTCAAATTCCCTGCAAATAAGAGCAAAGTTGTTGAGTTCTTGATAGCATAACCATGTGTCCAGCTCTTCCTATGCAAAACACATCATTTGGTTGGCTCTTCTCAACGTTATATCTTTGGAAATCTTCGCTCATCACTTTATCGTTTTCGCATATCACATAACAACGTTTGATTCTTCCGTATTTTTCATGCGTCAGCAACGTTTTATCGCTCAATTCATCCAAGAAGAACTTGTTTCGCCGAACCAGCATCTTAGCCAATTCCAAATCCTTAGAAATATAGAAATAAAATCATGTTTCTATATGGGGTTAAATTGTCACGATTTTTCTTTTTCCCTAATAAAATACCTCATGAGAGCAGATATCGAATAGGTTCTTCGCCATGTATTTTGGACCAAAAAGAGCTGAAACTGGCATTAATAAATCTTGGTCGAATTCAAACTCACAGTCCTCAAAAGACTTCGTCTCCGACCTCTTGAAGAACTGCTGCGAAGGAATCAATAACTTGTCGGAATGTTCCAAAATATTTAACAAATCTCTCTCTCTCTCTCTCTCTCTCTCTCTCTCTCTCTCTCTCTCTCTCTCTCTCTCTCTCTCTCTCTCTCTCTCTCTCTATCTTCTTATAATCATACCTCTTGGACGAGGGTAGAAGGAGGATCGACGCAGTTGGGCATGTAAGCTGTAATAAAGACTGCAAAACGAATCTTATCAGAGAACTTTTCCATGGCAAGAGACATGGGAATTCCGCCATAACTGTGGCCGACGAGCACCACCTTCTCGTCGGCGGGCAGTGCATCCATGAAAGCGATGAGCGGCTCGACGTAATCGGACAAGGAGGAGATATCGGCGAGTTTTTTGGGATGGACCCCACATCCGCCCATGTCTAAGGCGGTGGCTTTGTGTCCGGCGGATTTGAGCATGGCGACGAGCTTGTACCAGCACCATGCTCCGTGGCAGAATCCATGGACAAGGACGAAATGCTGCTGCTTCTTCTCATCCTCGGAGGAGGAAGAGGACATTATTTCTCTTTTTTTTTTCTCGTAATATTACGATAATAATCACTACAAAAAAATATCTTATGCGACGATTTTTTTTCAAATTTTCGTCACATAAATTTAATGTGAGGAAAAATTTTCGTCACCGGCTCGTCACCGAAGGCCCGTGGCATAAGATCAAATCGCGTCTAATGTGACGATATTTTATTTCCTCACATTTGGCATATGTGAGGAATGCAATTTCCTCGCATAAAATTCTTATTATGACGAAATATTTCTCACAGTAGATATACTATTTTGTCACATATTTTGAACTTCCTCACATTTAAACGTATAAATGCAACAAAAAATTCGTCACTTTAAATATATTTTTCCTCATAATTACCATGATATATACTATGAAAATATGCCTCACATTAAAATAATTTTCCTCACAATAACCATGATATATAATACGAAAATATTCCTCACATTAAAAATATTTTGCTCACAAATTACCATGATATATTAATGGATGGCAACGGGCCGGGTGGGTTTGGCCGGACCCGGGACCCGACCCGTTATTTTTTAGCGGACCCAGGACCAGTCCCGCCGCGGGTTTGGACCCGCCGCCGCGAGCTGGACCCGAGCGGATCTGACCCGCCAGACCCGAATATATTGATTTCTCTGTTTTTTTAATTTTTTAAAAGATAAACTAGATAAATACATTACTTGAGACTCGAACCCATGACCTTACCTTTGTAATACCCAACCTCTACCATTAGACCAACAAATCTTTTATTCATAATATTAACAATAACACTATATAACTTTAATTACAAAATGAATTATAATACGAAAATATTCCTCACATTAAAAGTTATTTATTATTAGGAAATTTATTAACTATATGTAAGGATTTTATCTATCACATTAATGTTTAGCTTTTGTGAGGAAATATATTACTATTATGTGATGAAAAAAAAAATTCCTCACATATTATATATTCACTTATGAGGAAAAAATTTTCATCACATTATATAATAGTTATTGTGAGAAAATATTATTTCCTCATATAATTTAATTTTATGTGATGATTTTTAATGTTATCACAAAAACATGATGACATAAAATAACATTTTTTTTAGTGGATTGGGTTGGTCTCTTGGTCAAAGAATGTGATGATGATAAGTATGTCAATACTACTATTCATAGAAATATCATACACAGCAAAACATTTTTTTAATCTGGAAATCACGCAAAAACCATATGAAAAGAATGATAAATATAACTACAGAAAATATTTCGAGAAAACTACCACACAAAGTAGGCAAATAGATGAGGGCGTGCCCCCCATATCTCATTAATTGTGAACTAAAGGAAAAAAAAAAAATCGTTTCTCTGTCAATTCTGTCAGATTTTTTGTTTTTGGATCACCAGTCAAGAAACTGTACATATACACGATATAGTATAGTCATGAACTCGTAGCATTTAAATTTCTGTTCTGAAACTAAGAAAATTCACAGGTGAGTACTGTTAGTGAAACTACTATTTGTAACTCCTGGGAAGAGAATAATAAGTTAACGAAGTGATGAAGACGGCCCAACATTGAATTTAAGCCCATTCATCACGGATAAAAATATTGGGCAGGTGAACATTGGCTAAAGCCCATTTACACACGGACCAAATTTAGGCCCACATAGTTATATACGGATACCATATGCCACGTGGACAGTCTTGACTGCATAAGCAGACATTTGGTAAGAGCATTGCATGGCATCCACGCGGCACTTCAGAATCCTATGAGATGTCTCAAGAACAAGATAAGAACACAACCCCAAACAGTTCAGTTGCTATATATTACAACTTAATATGCTTGCTTCTTATCCAACTCTGAACCGTTCCCACGTTCCAAGCCTTTATTTTAGCTCTTTATTTCTTTTTTTGTTCAACGATTTCCGTGATTCTCAGAAATGTCTGATGCAATGGAAATACCAGGATCTCACGACCCTGACCAGTTCCTCCAAGAAAAGACAGGTGGATGACTCCCTTTAATCTCGTAAAAATTCATCTACGCGTTTAATAATTTCTTTTATTTTTTATTTTTCGTGCCTACAATATATGTTGCAGATATGATGAGGGATTTGATGTTATGGCGAAGGAAGAACCTTAATATCGGGCTTCTTCTTGCCGCTACAGCCACGTGGACAGTTATGGAGATTTATCAGTACAACTTCATCTCTGTTCTTTCTTGGGTGGTCATGGCCATAGTTTCGTGCTTGTTCTTTTGGGGCAGTATTCATCGCCTCTTGAAAAGGTAACATATAAGCTAACAACATACAGCAATACACAGATTTTATTTTTTGAAATACTGAGAACCCTTAGTTAGTTTTTCGTGGGCATGCACAGAGAAGCACCTGACTTGTCCGAATTGCTAATTAGTGAAGAGACAACAAATGAAACTGCAAATTTACTTCGAAACAAAATCGAAGAGTGGATTCGATTGTTGCTTCATGTGAGTGTCGAGAGAGAATGGTTCGTTTCTGTTGGTGTTGTGGTTTTCTTGTATCTCATCTCCGTGGTGGCAAAACATGTCGATTTTCTTACACTTTCCTACGCAGGTAAATATAATACGTCTCTCTCTCTCTCTCTCTCTCTCTCTCTCTCTCTCTCTCTCTCTCTCTCTCAGTATATATATATAATATATATATTGAACTTTGATTGACAAAATGTCACCTTTCATAGGGTTGGTGGGTGGACTAATAATTCCTCCAATGTATGCGAAGAATGAGAATATGATAAAAGGGCTTGGCCGAAAGATAAAGGTCAAGTCGCAGAGACTGCATGCGACATTAATGGAGAAATTGCAGCAAATGAAGAGTAAGATGATGATGACGACGACGACAAGGAAAGATCAACAAGCTCTGCATGAAAAGAAGCTGGAGTAACAGCTAGCCACTGTATATAGTTTGCTCTTTTATAATCATTTAGCGTGTTATTATCGTATCTTCTTTATTTGCAGGTTGTTTTATGTGAATGTGTTGCATATGAATAATACTGACCATGCCATATGATTCCCTCATTTTACTGCAATATGTGAAGAAACAAATAATGTGACTGTTCTCCCAATGTTTTAAAAAGCGTATTACGCAATGTGTCGCGTTTTAATTTCGATGTTGCGTAGCGTAAATAGCGTAGCGTATTGCGTAGGTATTTCGGACAACCACAACTTATAATACGATAAAAACATAATATACAACTATACATGCTAATAAACAAATTTTAAATTATCTTCAATCATGAAACTAGGTCTCGTGGTGTTTAAAAAATAACGTTCGGATTACAGCATTGTAGGAAATAGAATCCTTTATATAGATTTCAAATAATTAATAGTTGTATCAATAAATTATTAATTAAAAGAAGTTGGTTGTACAATTTAGTTTGAAGAAAAAGACATGTATAGAGATCCCTTAAATAAGATTTTTTCTCATGCATATTTAGTGAAAATGCTATCATATAATGCAACAATACATGGTTAAAAGTGTTATAATATATTTTAAAAAAGTTCAGGTTCGTGCACGTATAGGACTTAAAATACACAAATTGTGCTAAATTACGCTAAATTGCACTAAATCACGCTAGTTTACGCTAAATCACGCGAAATTACGCTAAATTGCGCAAAATATAACGCTTTTGAGGAAATACGCTATATTCCATGCGCTTTAACGCGTTTTTGAGTAAATTTACGCTATCTCGCGCCACGTAGAGCGCTATATTACGCTATTTAAAACACTGATGATACGTGAGGGTAAAATTAATAGTAAATTTGAATCAATATTACGAATTCTCAGAGGACTTGGATATTCAAGGACCGAGCCCACATAAACCCCCACGATGGAGAACAAAAAATTGCTGAGTTGGTCTTTTTCTACAAAATAAATGTACAATTGGTCCGATCATAACGAGCTCTTTTCTTAAACTTGGGTCGGGAAACTGAAAATATAAGTGGAATTAGGTTCGTCGCATTTAATGTCAACTAATACTTTGCTAGGAGGTTTCATGCATGAGGCGAAGATATATGTTGGCTAAAAGAAGATGTTGGCTAAAACCTATAAATATGGGCTGCTGCTGCGTTATGCAGTGCGAGTCTCCTAAGGGATAATAGGGTTTTCTCATATACACGTATAGGCGTCATGATTGTTCTGAGTATTGCATTGTGACATCTCTCTGGGCAGTGAAAAGACATTAATTCTCATAACCAATCAAACTGTTTTTCTGCAAATTTGCTGCGGATATCAAATTCTTAAATTTTATTAAATGTCTTTTTGTGGAAAGATTATTACTCCCATATTTCATGCCTAAGAAGAAATCAGCAATCTTTATATATGTAATGCAAACGACCGAGTTTTCCCTTTCGAACAGCAGAACCCCATAACAAGAAAGTTTGTTAGGAACAAATTAACCTTGCAAAATGTAATAATCCTTCATTTATACTTATCAGTTTGACAGTTTCTGAGTTTAAGAGAACATATATGCTTGGACCTTACATTAAACTAGATGATTATTGGCTTCTCATGTCCCAGGTTCACCCTTTGTTGATAGTAAGTAGTTGGGGTGGTTTTAATAATAACAGTATGTTTTCTCCCTTTTGCGCAGCAAAAGAAAAGCGATGCTTGAAGACAAAACGCCCATATATGACAGTAAAAAGTCTTGCACTTTAACTCATTCGTTGATCTTCAAGAAACATAACAAGACTAATACGGACCTAACAAGAAGCCTCTGTCCTCTTCGCTCTTAGCTCTTACTACAATCTGCTGCTGCTGCTGCTTAGCCAATCGTGGCTGTTGAAGATGATTATGATCATTCAAAGCAACAAAATTATTATGCTGTTGAATCAGAATTAGCTCTCGAGTCTGCTGAAGTTGAGTCTGAAGCTCTTGTTCCTCAATTACTTGCCGCCCACTATTAATTTCATGATGATGATGATGATAATGATGATGATAAACACTCCCCAAAGCCAATGAAGGCATAAGTCCGCCCATCGCCACCACATTGTTAGGGTTAAACCTCAGCACTTCTTGCTCTAAAATATGTTCTTGCAGTGGGGCATCATCGCCCATGATCATCAGCTGCTGCTGATGAACATCACTACTGCCAAGCGTACGATGATGATAGTTAGAAGCTCCGAATAAGCTTTGCTGCTGCACTAAACCTAGGTGGTTAAACGTCGAACTATTCGAGCCAACGTAAGTAGCTAATTCTTTCCTTGCAGCATCTAAATCTTGCTGGACTTGCTTGAGCTTCTGCTGTAAGATTGAAATCAAGCCCACGCACCCATAAACTGGGTCTCTCATTCGATGCTCGGCCTCGTAGGCCAAGGAGTTGACTGCATCTTCGCATTGGTTAGCGTCGAGTTCGTTGAGGATCTTCGCAACGTTGCTGGCGCCGAATACTTTGTGTACGTTGGCGAACTTTTGAGGGTTGTCTGGCGGGAAATAAGGCGCGAATACGCATTCTGGCGTGCATTTTCTTCGCAGGCATTTGCAGGCGGCGCATGGCGAGTTTGAAGATGACGAAGTCATGGTAGTCTTTTCTTTTCTTTTTTTTTTTTACCTAGTTGTTTGTCAAAAGATCAGAATGGTATAATTAATTGAAGCTTGATGAGCATATCGAAGACTGTATAAAGTCAATAGATCCAAACTCAAATCTATTTCCAAAACAGTTTAATATGTGTTTGTCTGAAATCCATGAATAAGAAGTATGTATAAGATAATTGAAGATGCAAATATAAAAAGAAAATGCGACTATTCATGAATTTGAAATGAAATAGAGAAAAAATGTGTGATTTTTGGTAGTAAGGAAACTATTCAGGATGACAAATATATGAAGAAAGAGTGAAACTTCTCTTTACGGTGAATCCAAACGCCGAGAATTTTCACTTTCTCAAACCACACCTCATTTGATAATTCAAAGCAAGCAAATGGAAACAAAACATAAAAAAGGGAAAAAAAAATTTCTGCAAGAAATCTCACCTTTAATTAGAGAATCTGCTGAAAACCCTAATATATCTTCATATTCTGTATGAACTCAAATGACCTGGAAAAGAAAGACAGAAAATCAAGACGAGAACAAAAACTGCAAAGCCAGTCTTAACAGGGAAGGAAATTTTATGAAGGGAAAAAAAAAAGGAAAAAGAGAGAACCTTCTCGAGCTCACAATCCCATTCCCAATCCACGCAAAATGATATATGTAGAAATGCAATCGAAAGAATATTAAAGTTGTACTATTCTATCATCTCCTTTAATTACAAAGCATTCATACATTGAAATAAGTGAGCTGTGAGATGAGAGAGTTGAGAGTCATAAATGATCATATGGTAAAAGGCACGACGACGAAATGTAGAGTCTACGTCAATCTTTAATATATACTGCAATCTTGTTCTTACATTCCATTTTAACCAGTTTAATTCAATATATAAATGCACACACACACACATATGTATAGATACAAACAAAAATGGAAACCTGCACAAATACGAGCATTATCTGATTGCTACGGTTCATGAGGTGGGGACTCAGCTGCGGGCCCAATTGAGGAGACAAAATGGAGGTTATCGAACCAAATCGAACCCACGCCTCAGATTATTGGCTTGTCTTGGCTTCCTTGGATCTTGGCTGTTGCGTGTAGAAATACACTTTCATTCAATGCTTTCTCAGAAACAAACAAACAAGTTTGAGTACTAATTAAATACAAAGTAAATGAAATTGGTATGGTGGTACATCTTTTATTAAGTATTTTCTTATTTTGACTTCTTGGTCACCTGGGGATTGGCGAAGATTGATGGCGGATCATGAGAAAATTCACATGCATGGATTTGACATCCTAACCTAATAATTTTCATATATGTTTATTTATTTTATACCATCTACTTATCTACTACCCCTATGTCCCGAATGTTTATGGATATTTGGGAGTTGGCACGAGAATTAAGAAACTGAATATTTTAATAATATAGTACAATTAAAAGGTAGAAAAGTGTATATTTTGACACGTCTTTTAAGAATACTTACTATTATTATATTGATTATTTGTGTAGTTTTTTGCTAAATGAGTAAATGTACAAAAGACGTGGGACATCCGATTTAGTAAAATGTATAAAATAGTCTGAGGGTGGTGGGTATGCATAACTAGTTAGTTCTACTTCTAGTTGGTTTTAAACATAAAAAGGGAGCAAGGGGATGTTTCTTGTGACATGAAAAGGTAACTATTTGTCCGAGAGTCAGAAGAGACATGACATCTCAAGTGGGGGAACAAATAATAATTCTCCTACATCACATCAGCACTTTAAATGCCAAGGTTGGGTCTTTGTCGGTTCATTATTCGGCGCTGATAATATGAGCTTTCATTGCATTTTATGTAAGAGACGACGCTGTTCAATTTCCCTCCTCGATTAGTCTCAGATAAAAAAAAAAAGATTGAAAAGAGATGAATGGATGCTATAAGCTACGAGTTCAAATTGAGCATTCTCTTGATATCCTAAATTAAATCAGTTAGACGTAAATAGGCGTAGTTTTTAACATTTTATATATAAATCTATTTAAACTCCACTTTTATGAATGAGTAAATTAGATTAAGATGATTAGTGCCAAGACGGTTTCTGAGTTGGGCTTCCTCGTTAGGCCCAAATTTTCCATATTGGGCTTTCGTTGTCCAGTATGAATCTACTTAGCCCACTAATCTCAAAGCTGAACTGTCTCAAAGGCCCAAATAAAAACCCCACGAAAAGAAATAACCTCAAACTCAAACCCCTTGTTTATCTGAACTCTGAACGATCACCATCGTAGAAAAAGATGCCTCAGTGGTGGCGCGCCGCCGCCGGCGCACTCAGGTCCGCCGAGAGGACCACCAGATCCTGCCGTAGTTTCCACACGATCCAAGCCGTGCCTCGGGAGTTCTCCGGTCACAGGATTGCCGCCCGTGAGCGAGCTCAGGGACGAATCCCAGTCGTAGTTTTCTCGCAAAGCTACCTACGAAGCAACGAGGGAGACCCAAGCTCGATCGTTGCCTCAGCTTCTGTAACTCGCAAGCTGCTGTTAACTGCGGAAAGGAAGCAGATTAAGGCCATTTTGAGTAATGTCGAGCTTCCGTTTTTTTGTTCGACTACTTTCCCGCTTCAGATTAGGGCTGGGTCGGGATCTTCGACTATTCTCGACACCAAACGGGTTCTGCCGATCAAGGTGAGTTCTTTCGTTCTGCTATTTCGTTTTCTCGTTAATCTTATTGGATATGCTATGTATGAGGTCGTATGACATTGACTAACAAATTTGGTGCATAATGTTATCCACGCTCTTCTTCACTACATTATTTTACTATGTAAATATGCTGGAAAAGAGCCATCATCGAGACTTACTCAATTGTAAGATGAAATGAGTATGCTCTTTATACTTTTACTTGCTTCAACGTGCAAATTTTCTGTTTCTTTGCTCCACAATTTTCTTTTTGTCCTCTGAGCTATTACAATGTCCATCAGTGATGTTCCTCATGAATTGCGTGTTCTTCAATTATCAACTGACGTTTTCTTTCCGTGTGATAGGTACATAGGGATGAACATGGGAACATCTTGAATCTGGTTTTCGTGTGGGCAGAGGATGGAGCCGAGCTTAAGCTCGATATCCCTATTGTTTATAAAGGAGAAGACGTGAGCCCTGGTTTAAAGAAAGGTTTCAGCTTCTAATACTTCTCATCTTTATCTTTTGCGTTTGCGTTAGTGTTTCACGTGGTTTTATTCATTTTCTATCACAAGGAATCGTTGCAATGAATCGGGGTTGTTTTGTCTGTTTAAACAGGAGGTGTTTTGAATAAGATAAGGCCTAGTTTGAGATACTTGTGCCCGGCCGAGCATATCCCTCCAAAGGTTGAAGTGGACCTTAGTTCTCTCGACGTTGGAGATAAAGTCTCCATGCATTATGTCACTGTCCATCCAAGCATGAAGCTTCTAAGTAAGAACGAAGCTATCCCAGTTTGCAAGATTAAGACAACAGATGTAGAAATAAACTAGTGATACCCCTAGAGGATCCGTTGTCTGATCCTTACAGCAACTGATCACATAGTGAGTGGGTTTTTGTTTTTCGAAATTCTTGTCTTGTTGGTTTAATGGATGTTTTATCAACGAAAGAATTCTGAGTTTCATCTTCGTTCCTTATCCTTGTATGATGGAAAGCATCCATGAAATTATATGTTACAAAACATTAATTTTCAGCTCGATTGGAAAGCATTGAGTGGGTTGGTATGTTGCCCGGCTTCTAGCAGCTCTCCACTTTCCCTAACTTTAACCAAAATTTTCAAAAACCTTCCCTATTGGTCAAATATGCCATCTTTTTTCTATTCCTGTTATGATAACACTTCCCACGCGATGGCTTGAATAATATGGCGTCGTATAATCGTCGCATGAATCATATAAACTGGTCCATGCATGTGTACTCAGTATAATTGCAGAACCTTCGCTTATCTTCAAAAACCAATAACGATAAAGTTCATTTTCGATTTGCCTGTACATGTGTATAAGCTAGCGACCTGCTATACGCTGAGCATATTTGATCTTAACATGAGGGCTCACTACAATATAATATTATAATAATTGAATGAGCGAACACTTGGTCTTACTACAAGTTTGTGTATTCCATCACCCAATAACTTGGGTTTCTGGCTTCTGCCACTAAAATAACGTATGGAGTTTTGCCAAACTAAAGTGAAAAGAGACATCTTTTAAGTGCTCTTTGTCTGCCTTTATTATTTAGGGACGATAATACTCCTCACTTGCAGTGTGCATGAACTGTCTATAAATAGTCCATTCTTCTACTTCTAACTCATGCAAGATTACCACTTTCTCCTCTTCATCACCCATTGCAGTAAAAATGAAGAAATCCTTCTTTACTTGTTCTACTTCTGCACTGCTATGCATGATATTCCTAGCTTCCTTTGTAACTAGCCAACAACTCGATTTCAAGTTTTACGACACCACATGTCCCAGATTGGCAAGTATCGTAAGATACGGGGTCTTATCTGCAATTTCCAACGAGACGAGGATTGCTGCCTCGATCCTACGCCTGCATTTCCACGACTGTTTCGTCAACGTAATGGCCGAACCGAAAAAAGATTCAATTTGTTTCTTCCCTTTTTCCAAATTTCCATTTGATTTGTTTAATCCATTATGCTTTTTTATTTGTAGGGTTGCGATGGATCCATCTTACTAGATGACAGCAGCGAATTCGAAGGAGAGAAAAACGCACCGCCTAATCGAAACTCTGTTCGCGGGTTCGAAGTGATCGACTCGATCAAAGAGAACGTCGAAAAGGCTTGTCCTTCCACCGTTTCTTGCGCTGACATACTTACGTTAGCTGCTAGAGATGCGGTCTTGCTTGTAAGAAGGCTGGGAAATGAACTCATATCACTCTTTCTTGATTGATTGATAAGACTATTTCGACTTCCTATATATTTATTCGAAACGTTAACGTTTTTTTATATATACAGTCGGGCGGGCCATTTTGGGTAGTGGCGTTGGGCCGAAGGGATAGCCTAACGGCGAGCGAAGACGCTGCAAACGCAGACCTTCCATCGCCCTTCGAATCGTTAGAAAGCATCACTTCGAAATTCACAGCGAAAGGCCTCGACTTGAAAGATATGGTTGTTCTATCTGGTAAAGTATACGGAGATGACTAATATTTCGTCTAAAACTCTTATATCGATGTTGATTGGCTTATTTTGTGTGCAAAAAGGTGGGCACACCATTGGATTTGCTCAGTGTGTCACTTTCAAGCAAAGGCTCTTCGACTTCGATGGCAGTGGAAATCCCGATCCTACCCTCGAAGCTTCGTTTCTTGGGAGCCTGAGAAGCATCTGTCCAAACAGCGAAGATTCTAACAGCAACTTGGCTGCGTTGGATACTTCCACGTCGAACAAGTTCGACAACGGCTATTACAAGAATCTTGCCAGCAGTTCTGGGCTGTTGAAGTCTGATCAAGCTCTGATGAACGATAACAAGACCGCTTCAATGGTGATGTCTTACAGTAAGGTTCCTTTCTTGTTTGCCAAGGACTTTGCTGTCTCCATGGCCAAGATGGGCAAGATAGGAGTTTTAACGGGAGACAAAGGAGAGATAAGAAAGAAATGTAGGTTCGTAAATTAGACGTTTGATTTCTTTCGTTACCATGAATGCGACAGCAAGTCAAGAAGACAGTCAGTCGCTTGTAGTATTGTAATGGATTATTGACGAAGAAGCTTCAGACAGTAATCCGAAGTATATGTATGTATCATGTTCTTCTTATAAAAGCATATCCTCCCTCGTAGAGAGAGGTTCTTCTCTTCCCTTTATATAACACAAGTGGCCCAATTAGTAGCAAATTAAGTAGCCCATTATGAAAAACATGCCGGCCCAATTATAGCCCATTAACAATAATATATATCGTCGTTTGCGTCGACATTTGCCACGGTGTAGTACTGTATAATATTATTGGTTTCAGTACAACAGAGAACCCGTACGTTTTGGTATGTTGAAGATGTTGAATGAAGTTGCTTGATATTGATCGATCGATTCTTCATCGTCTCCAGCTATTTGTTCCGCCTCGTCGGACCCTCCACGGGGAAACAAGATCTTCACCTCACTTCAGCAGCTTAGCCGTTGCTCCGTGTAAGCGTATGGCGGATTCCAATTTAAGGTCTGTACATGGAATTTTTTCGTTCAACTCAAGGAATAATTGGAGCGGGTTGTTGTTCGATTGTTGATTGTGTATATTTGGTTCTCTTCTTTACCATATGCTTAGCCTCGAGACAGAATAGGCGTTTTCGTTGGCTCCCAGAAAATTGGAACTTCGTAATTGGTAGTAATCGACTGATGGTTTACGGATAATGATTCCTCCTTTTTAATTGTTTCTTTATCAGGGTTTCACTAGCAATCGAAGATGGGTGTGAAGGCAATGGCGGGGTAAAAAATGAGATTGGTGCAGCGTATGCGGAGATTATCGTGATTCGTCACGGTGAAACCGAATGGAATATCGATCACAGGATTCAGGTACTATTGGGTGAAATTTCTTGTCTAGTGAATCAATTGATTGATATCGAATCGAAAAACTAGATTAAAACAAAGAAATGGGATCTATCTGATCGATATTTGTTCTTTCAATTGTTGAGGTTTTGAATTTGCATTTTTGTTTTCGTTTTCTTGGACCTTCTTACTGAAGCATATTAGTGTTAGGAAACATTAAAAAAAGCAGCTCTTAAGCTGAAACTTCGTTTTCGTTTATGGTTTGTTCTTTTATCTTCATAAGGGACACCTCGATGTGGAGTTAAATGATGTCGGAAGACAGCAGGCTTTTGCAGTAAGTGGCTGTTATCGCAATTTGTTGCGTTAATTTCTTTCAGTATTTGCTCAAAGTAATGATATAGTATTCTTTCGTGTTGCTTAAAGGTAGCTGATCGATCGTCTTGCAAAAGAGTCTAACATATCTGCAGTATATTCTTCTGATCTGAAACGGGCTTATGAAACTGCAGAGATCATAGCAAAGAGTTGCGGGATTCTTGAGGTATATCGCTTCTTTTAACCTTAATAAATCGCATCACTTTGTCAATTTACGATAAAATGGTTTATGATCTTGCACTTTGCTCGGACACCCAACTGCTTAATTTTTGGCCTTGAATAGCTGAAAACTGCTTGTTGATACTGTTTTGCTACAGAGGGAGGGGAGGGGACGATGCTGCATTGCTTCTTTGACCATTTAATTTTTACCATTACCAAACAACCCCTAAAACTAGTTTCATGGCTCGCTTTTAATTAGGTAACTAAAGATCCCGACTTGCGAGAAAGACACCTTGGCGACCTTCAAGGTGTTATCTTTAATGATGCAGTCAAAGTGAAGCCGGCGGCTCATAAAGCATTTTTAACCAACAACCCTGATCAAGAAATTCCCGTACTCTCTCTCTCTCTCTCTCTCTCTCTCTCTCTCTCTCTCTCTCTCTCTCTCTCTCTCTCTCTCTCTCTCTCTCTCTCTCTCTCTCTCTCTCTCTCCCTCCCTCCCTCCCTCCCTCCCTCCCTCCCTCCCTCCCTCCCTCTCCCTCTCCCTCCCTCCCTCCCTCCCTCCCTCCCTCTCGATAGCGCTTTCTTGCTCAAATGTTTTGCTGCAGGGCGGTGGAGAGAGCTTGAACCAACTATACAAACGATGCACGTTGGCTTTGCAAAGAATCGCAAAGAAGCACCAGGGTATTATAAACTTACTCATTCATCTTAGGATTAGCTACAAAACACACTATAAACATTTGACTTACTTTGAGGTTTTGTCTCAGGAGAGAGAGTGGTGGTAGTCTCTCATGGAGGATCCATTCGAGCTCTCCACAGGCGCGCTCAACCTCACAGACGATGTGGGAAAGTTCTTAACACGTCTGTGAATATATTTCACTTGTCTGAAAATGACGAATGGAGCGTAGCGTCGTGGGGCGACGTGAGCCACCTGAAGCAGACGGGCGTTTTGGAGTCGGGATTTGGCGGAGACAGAAATTCTGGCTAAGTTATTACATACATCATTGTTCTTCTATAGTTGATCGAATGTCTAGAGATCAATAGAATAGTATTTGATTGCTCTATTATCAAGATCATGTTAACAGTGTTATAATAGATCGGATTTGGTTCATTGCTTTTGTAATGGGCTGTAATTCAATTGATGATATGTAGCCCAATAAGAGCCCAATATATATCTTACACAGCCCAACCCGTTTATGTGTTGTGACTTTTATTGTCAAATCGCCGGACGTGAAGAGACGATTTTCGACAGAAAACAACGTCCATTTTTCTTCCCCAAAACAACTCCTGATCTTGATCTGAGACTTCACAGATCCGCGAGTTTGGAAAAAGCTTATAAATTATGTCACAATTTGATCGATCTTCTGATTAAAATTGATTGGGAAACAATTATCAATTTCGCAGTGATTCCGAGAAAATCATCCAATGGAGTGGACTACAGTGCAACACTTGGATCTCCGACATCCTAGTCGGAGTTCCAAACCGTATCAGCCGCATACATCGGCGTTTCATCCAACTCAGGCGATCGTCGCTGCGTCTGTTGGCACTCACATAATCGGTAAAATTGCGATGAGTTGATCAAGTAATTGGGCGGAATTTGTTCAAGAGATTTTAATATGTGCTGCTTGGTTGCAGAGTTTGATGCGTACACAGGAAGTAAGATCGCGTCCATAGACATTGGTTCTCCGGTGGTCCGTATGGCATATAGCCCAACCCCTGGACATTCGTTGATCGCTATCCTTGAGGTTTAGCGTTTTCTCACTTGTGGATGAAACAATCTTTTGTGATTATATATTGGGTTGATCTATTCGGAGTGATCTTATATGTAAATGAGGTTGTTTTAGATGCTGTGGATGGTCAATTAGGGGTGCTTGTTCTGGGACGGAAGGCTACTGTCGATTATGTTCTGTGTAGTGTTTAGCAAAGAGTGGAATGAAATTTCAGTATTTAGCGTTTATACTTGGCCCATTGCCACAGCAGAACAATGTAAAGTTTTCACCAGATCATTGTGCATCTTTAGTGAATGTATTGACGTTTTTCATTCCATTCGTTGCTTCTTCATTCAGGCCCTGATACTTATTTAATTTCTTCTTCACATATGGTTGCGTCCTTTCTTATATACAGGATTGTACAATCCGTTCCTGTGACTTTGACACGGAACAAACTTTTGTTCTCCATTCACCTGAGAAGAGGACGGAACAGATTTCTATTGATACTGAAGTCCATCTAGCCTTAACTCCTCTTCAACCTGTTGTGTTTTTCAGTTTCCATAAAAAATTGAGCGTAACAGGTTAAATATGTGAATATATTTTTCATTTCATTATTTCGTTGCAAGTTAATTGAATCTTGAAATTCTAGGATGTACATGATAGCTTGATAAATTTTTAGTTGAAAAATCGATCTCTTCCCAAGCATTCATATACAAGGTTTTTCAGTATCTATATATTCTTTGCCTTGTATCTGTAGTAACGCAAATTCTTGGTAGCAGCTTTCTCTATTGTGGTTGAAGTTTATCATTTGCCAATTCAAGGATTCTGAAGTTTATCTTATTATTTGTCTCAAGTTGTTGGAACTGTGGAAGGCGGGAAAGCTCCAACAAAAATAAAAACTGACTTGAAGAAACCCATTGTCAATATTGCTTGCCACCCTCGACTTCCCGTTCTGGTGAGTGTTCCTAGTCGTACTTTTCTATGTAATGATGTGCCTTGTAGTTCTTGGAAATTTTGAAGCTGATGTTTTTTCATTTCCTATTTCCATTAGTACGTGGCATATCAAGATGGGCTTATACGGGGCTACAATATCAATACATATGCGGTTCTTTATACTCTGCAACGTAAGATTGAACCACCGTTTAATCTATATTTCCTTTCTTTCTTATATTGCCGTTTCTCCTCGGATTAAATTTATGATCTATTTTGTATTTGCAGTTGATAATACCATCAAGTTACTGGGTGCTGGGGCATTGTCATTTCATCCAACGTTGGAATGGATTTTTGTTGGTGACAGGCGTGGTACTCTATTGGCCTGGGATGTATCTACTGAAAGGCCTTTTATGATTGGAATGTAAGTTAAATAAATACTATATGATGCTCTATCCGACCTTATTGCTTGATGAGAAGAAGGTATATGTGATCCTTAGGAAAAAATAAACTACATCTTTGTTTAATATTTACTTTGATATTACTGTCATGTGTGATATGCTGTATCGTAATCACTGCATTATATACTATAGGGCTTTTTTAATGATTTCTTGTATGGCAGTCTTTTTTTTATATTTAATCATTCTTTTTTAGTGAAAAATCGTTGATAGCTGCTTATCTTGAGACATTGAGCACTTAAAAGTTAACTTGTTGTGCTGTTATTCTATCATATGTTTTGTCTCTTAAGCAGTTCAATTGAACAAAAACCTTCCATTTTATCTAGAACGCAAGTGGGTTCTCAGCCAATCATATCAGTTGCATGGATTTCTATACTGCAGTTGCTTGTAACACTTTCCAAAGATGGAAGTGTTCAAGTATGGAAAACTCGTGCAAATCTGAATCCCAATAAGACTCCAACACAAGTTAACTTTTTCGAGCAGGCTGGTTAGTTAAAAACATCTTTATCCTTTAGAAGGAAGCATATTCAGATGCTGTTTCGCTGATCAATCTTTAAACCCATGCTGTTACACATACAATATCATTTTCTCTCTTTTGCAGCTATTGAGTCTATTGACATACCTCGCATTCTTTCACAACAAGGTGGAGAGGCTGTTTATCCACTCCCACGCATAAGGGGTTTGGAAATACACCCAAAACTTAATCTTGCTACAATAACGTTTTCAGTAAGTAATGCTGCATCAGTGTATGTGGACTTTTTGTTGATGGATAGAGTATAAGCATCATAATTATGTCGTACGCATCTGGCAGAGCATGACTGGTGGAGACAACATAAAGAATAGAGCTGCATACACTAGGGAAGGGCGGAAACAGCTTTTTGCTGTTTTGCAAAGTGCCAAGGGATCGTCAGGTGTTTGTTTAATCTTTGTTCCTATAGGTTTAGCAGTCATTTGAATATGCTTGTCTCCGGCAGGTATCGTGATTCCTATTGTAGTCTTAATCAGTGGCGGTTTTTAAAGATTTTCTGGGGCATCATCCTTAGATAAAGTCTACTGGAATCTGGAAATTTGTTAGGAGTCAGAAAAGACATGATTTGTATACATTCTAATATTTTTCTGGCTGTTCTGAATATGCTGTTTTGTTCAGCATCTGTATTGAAGGAGAAACTTGCTGCACTTGGTTCATCTGGCATATTAGCTGATCATCAGCTGCAAACTCAGCTACAAGAGCAACACATGAAAGGGTGAGCCTGCAAGATAGACGAGCTGTACAATATTGTTCAGATTCTGTATCGTTCTCGTTGTTTATATTCTTGTGACTGTTTTGATTGCTGGCAGTTGTTTCTTATGCTCTTTCAGCGTCATCTTTTAACTTTTTTCAGGCAAAGTCATCTCACAGTTTCAGACATAGCAAGGAAAGCTTTTCTTTACAGTGTATGTCAGCATTACCCCTTCTGTTACCTTTTCCATTTGGCAATATTACATAACAACATCCTAATGTCTTCCTTGTCAGGGAAAAATCGTCAACATTTCTTTCATGTTGCTTTCACTTTTCATCCTTGCCTTTCACCACTGTACATCACTTTTGTTTTTGTGTGCGTCATAGCATTTCATGGAAGGCCATGCAAAGAGTTCTCCGATATCTCGGTTGCCTCTTGTTACTATCTTGGATACCCGGCACCTTTTACGAGACTTTCCTGTTTGCCAGGTATATGTGTTTTTTATAGCTATTAGGTAGACATTGGTTTGAGATAGATCGGTTGCTAACTAGAATCTTATGCAGCCGTTTCATCTGGAATTAAATTTCTTCAGCAAAGAGAACCGAGTTCTTCATTATCCAGTTAGGGCTTTCTACACGGAAGGGGCAAATCTGATGGCTTATAATCTAACTTCTGGAGCAGAAAACATCTACAAAAAACTTTACAACTCGGTAATGTGTGATAATATATATCTTAACTATGGAACATACAATTGCTATTCAACCCTTAAAAAACTCCTTTATTTGCTTGCAGATTCCTGGGAGTGTGGAGTTTCTTCCAAGATACATTGTGTACAGTAAGAAGCAGCGCTTGTTTCTTGTGGTGTATGAGTTCAATGGTACTTCAAATGAGGTTGTGTTGTATTGGGAAAACACGGATCCTCAGTTTGCAAATAGTAAAGTTACTACTGTTAAAGGTCTGTTATTCTTCATAGATGATTCTGCTGATTCTATCTTTCGAAATTCTTATCAACGAAATATATCCATCTTTGGAAAACTCCAGGAGGAGATGCAGCATTTGTGGGCCCTAATGAAAACCAATTTGCTATTCTTGATGAGGATAAGACAGCACTGTCTTTGTACCAGTTGCCTGGGGCTTCACCACAAGGCCTTCTTGGAGAAAATGGAACAGTTGATAGAAACCAGCAAGTTGAAGCTGAAGGCAATTCTATCAAGGGCCCGATGCAGTTCATGTTTGAAAGTGCTATTGATCGTGTCTTCACTACTCCATTAGGTGCATGAGGAGTGTCTTTGCTTGGTGTCAATATTACGTATAACAAATTGACTGTTAATTATCCGATCTCTTCTTTTGTAGAATCAACTTTGATGTTTGCTTCTCATGGAGATCAAATTGGCTTGGTCAAACTCATACTAGGATATCGTCTTCCCAGCAGTGATGGCCATTATTTATCTACAAAAAGTGAAGGTCGAAAATTTATCAAGTTAAAAGCTAATGAGAGTGTTCTTCAGGTAATTCTTCAGATCCCAAAATTTAAAATGGTCATAAAGTTTGTGGAAAATATTGTTGGTTTGTTGGATCTGGAAAAAATGTGAGGGTGCTACTTGTGCGATATTTTTAGATTTTCGATAGGACATCCATATTACTGTAGTGGGACCGTAATTGCTGAGCTAAATTTTTTATTACAATTAATTGATCATGTTTTTCATTGGATGACAGATGTCAAATTTGTATTTTTTATCTTTCCTTTTCAATAGTCAATAGAAAAACTGTTGAAAACCTTTGCTCTTTGACAGCTATGGCTGTTAAAACCGAATTGGAGCGTCTAGTGATTCTGAAGTGCAAGGCTGTATGAATGTGAAGGTCATTTAAATGTCGAACCTTATAGTAGTGTCTTTTTCTACTTAGTATTGACTACCTCCTTGTATGACCTGTAAGAATATAAAACTCTAGCCTTCTTTCTCTTACATTTTGAAGTACTATGGATTTAGGTCCATGTTACATTGCCCCTTTAAGTTTTCCGATTTTTTTGAGGGATAATGTTGTTTTTAGTTGTCCAATCAATATAACATTAAGCAAACAGTTTTCAATGTTCTAATGTTTTTGAAATCATCTGTACAAGGTACAATGGCAAGAAACACTCAGGGGATTTGTTGCTGGTATATTGACCACACAGCGGGTGCTTATTGTTACAGTTGATTTAGATGTCTTGGCGAGTACATCTGCAAAGTTTGATAAAGGGCTTCCTCCAATATCCTTCTTGCTTTTCTTTTTGAAATGTTTGTGTTTTCTATCTGTCACTTTATACGATCATCCTTTTTCAAATCATTACTAATGGAACTTGTGAACTCTTAACCTTCATTACTTCCGATCCCTGCTTTGGCTTGGACCAGCACTTCTCTTTTCAACTTCTTCATCTGTCAACATGCTTGGTTGGGATGGGAAAGTCAGGACCATTCTCTCAATCAGCATGCCTAATGCAGGTCAATATTGACACTCACCGCGTGTATTTTTTCTTTTTCCTCTTTAAGTGCATTTATGTGCAATGTTGCATTCACGTTTCATGGTATCCATTTCAATTGGAGTTTTGCTGATGATCCTTCCAATTCACCGGTTCCGTGTAGTCCTGCTTGGAGCTCTCAATGATCGTCTCCTTCTTGTAAACCCAACCGAGATAAATGTCAGACAAAGGAAGAAATATGAGATAAAAAATTGTCTTGTCGGGCTACTTGAACCTCTTCTTATTGGATTTGCCACCATGCAGCAACATTTTGAGCAGAAGCTCGATCTTTCTGAAGTCCTGTACCAAATCACATCAAGTTTATTTTTTTGCATGTGACTTGCTTCAACTAACTGTTTGGCTCTTCTGGTGTTCCTTGTGATTTGTGAATGCATGACTATATGATTGTTTTACGTTTATGTTTCTTGTGAAATTTCTTGAACACTTGCTGACGCTTGATTATTGATATATTTCGTGTATTGGCTGGATAAAAGGTTTGATAGTCTCCGTATTACTCCAAGATCACTCGATGTTCTTGCCAGAGGTTCTCCAGTTTGTGGCGATCTTGCTGTGTCACTGTCACAATCAGGCCCGCAATTCACTCAGGTACACATAATTAAGTTTTTGTTTACCTACTAGTCCTTAAACGTTCTTAATGTAACCTTTCCTTGAATGGTTAGGTTTCCAGAGGTATATATGCAATAAAAGCTCTCCGATTTTCTACGGCTTTGTCTGCCCTGAAGGATGAGTTCTTACGATCAAGAGATTATCCTCGTTGTCCCCCGACATCCCAATTATTCCATCGGTTCCGAATGTTGGGTTATGCATGTATCAGGTATGCAGTTATGATTCCTTTAAATGTACCTGGTTGGATGAATTGGATCATTCATTTCAATTAATCGGCTCTCGCATATACGGAAATGTCCATGTAAAAATGGTTGGCATGTCGCTATACTATTTGCAGCTGGAGCTTTTGGCTAATTAATTTCACCTAAAGAATTACCAACATTTGGAAATTGCAGATATGGGCAGTTTGACAGCGCAAAGGAAACCTTTGAAGTTATAGCTGATTTTGAAAGTATGCTTGATCTATTTATTTGCCACCTTAACCCTAGTGCAATGCGGCGTCTAGCCCAGAAGTTGGAAGACGAAGGTGCCGATCCCGAGTTGAGGAGACACTGTGAGAGAATACTAAGAGTCCGCTCAAGTGGTTGGACTCAGGGCATTTTCGCCAACTTTGCTGCTGAAAGTATGGTTCCCAAAGGACCTGAGTGGGGTGGCGGGAACTGGGAGATCAAAACTCCGATAAACTTGAAGGACATACCGCAATGGGCGCTAGCTGCTGAAGTAATGCCTTACATGAAAACCGATGATGGCACTATCCCGTCCATTATAACAGACCATATCGGTGTTTACCTAGGTCTAATCAAAGGAAGAGGCAACGTCATTGAAGTGAGGGAGGATAGTTTGGTGAAAGCATTTAAAGCTGATGCTGACATGAAAGCAGATGGAAATAAAACATCTCTTGCCGCGGCCATGTCTCACAGGCCGAAAGCGGCTTCTGATGGCGCAGCTAAGGCGGAGTCGCTTATGGGTCTAGAAACTCTCTCCCAACAGTTTTCTGGGTCGGGTGCTGTGGATGCGCAAGCAAAGGCCGAAGAAGAATTCAAGAAATCGATGTATGGTCCAGCTGGGGATGGCAGCAGCAGTGACGAGGAAGGGACTTCGAAAACGAAAAAGCTACTTATTAGGATCAGAGACAAACCTGCTAGTTCAACTTCTGTGGATGTCGACAAAATTAAAGAAGCCACAAAGCAGTTGGGTCTTCCAATACCAATAAGTAGGACCAAGTCATTAACTGGATCATCGCCTGATCTTAGTCAGCTTGTACCTCAACCTGCTCCTACTGTTTCTGGAACAGCAACAGCTCAAGTCCCTGGCGATATATTTGGAACCAATGCAATGATGCAGCCAACATTCGCATCACAACCCACTAACAAGGTGCCTGGCGTTGGACTCACTGGTGGGCCGATACCCGAGGACTTCTTTCAGAATACTATATCATCCGTCGAGGTTGCTGCGAAATTACCTCCTCCTGGGATAATTCTCTCGAAATTGGATCAAAATCCGCAAGGTTTTGTCAATAACAATATCCCAGCTATGAACCAGGCAAGCACGCCTGCTGTTGCCATTGGTCTACCTGGTGGTGGGGTACCCCCACAAGCTGCACCTCAGCCCTTTCCAACTCAGTCCATTAGTCTCGCTGATGGTGGTATTCCTCCACAACCCACGCTTCAACCTACCGTTGGTCAGCCACAGCCACCAATGCCAACCTCTGGTCAGCCACTGGATCTAAGTCCACTAGAAGTTCCAGGCTCGGGACAATCTGCTGCTCAGCCAGCTTCTCCTCCAAGAGCCGTGCGCCCTGGGCAGGTATGTTATTCTATCTCCGCTGTATATGCTAATTGCTACTAGGCTGAGCTCGAAACTCGGTAATTATTGTAGAGGTGTAATCACCCTTGATTTGGTGCCTAAAATTGTCGAACAATCAGGATATTTGGGTGAATGATCTGACATGGCTCGAATGCAAATTCTGTTTATTGTCTTTTACAGGATTGCATAGTTTATGATTTCACGATTGTTGAACATCGATAAAAATAGTTATATAACAACGTTATTCGCTACGATAGGTTCCACGAGGTGCTGCAGCTGCAGTATGTTTCAAGACTGGACTCGCTCACCTGGAGCAGAATCAACTTTCAGATGCTCTGTCGTGTTTCGACGAGGCTTTCCTAGCTCTGGCCAAGGATCAATCTCGTGGAGCTGATATCAAAGCTCAAGCTACCATTTGTGCCCAGTACAAGATAGCAGTCACACTTCTCCAGGTAAGTACAAACTTCACTTGTCTCTACCTTGGACGTATTGAGTGCCCCTTTTCTCTTACAATACTTCCTTAATCAACTATCAATATATTACAGGAAATCGGCAGACTACAGAAAGTGCAAGGCGCAAGTGCAATCAGCGCCAAGGACGAAATGGCCCGTCTATCTCGTCACTTGGGTTCCTTGCCTCTCCTCGCCAAACACAGAATAAGCTGCATAAGAACTGCCATCAAAAGAAACATGGACGTACAAAACTTTGGCTATTCCAAACAAATGCTCGAGCTTCTATTATCTAAAGCACCTCCCGGCAAACAAGACGAGCTGAGAAGCCTAATCGATATGTGCCTCCAACGTGGACTATCGAACAAGTCCATTGATCCTTTCGAAGATCCTTCTCAGTTTTGTGCAGCCACTCTCAGCCGACTGTCTACTATTGGGTACGATGTTTGCGATCTTTGTGGCGCTAAATTCTCTGCCTTGTCTGCCCCGGGATGTATTATTTGCGGAATGGGAAGCATTAAGCGCTCAGATGCTATCGCTGCACCCGTTCCTACTCCGTTTGGCTGAGATTTTATTGATCCCTGTGTCATTGCGACGCATAAATATTTCCCATTTTTTCTTCTTTCCTTTTTAAGCCGTTTGTTTCTTATTAAGAGTTTGTACTCCTAACTCTACTTTATGTGGTTTGCTCATCATTTTGTTGTATTGTTTTCTTTCAGTATGTTGAAGAGTGCGTTTTTTTCCTGGATGTAAATTAGGATTTCGAAGAGTTGAGGGGCTTTATATTACATTTGACGTTACTTAATTTGAGATTATATCCATTAGAAATAAATAAAATAATAAATAAATATCACTGCTGTTGCAACAACGCATGTACGATGTGATTATGTATTACAAAACTAAGCTCCAACTTTTATCGGCGAACGAGGTATCTGTAACTAAAATTGTACGGCATGACTTGTACTAATTCGGACAGATTTCGCTTCTCTTTGTTGTGAAGTATATTGATCACTTGGCTCCTTAGATCATCATCGTCAGATAGCTGCAAGCAAACCCAGTCTATCAATGCATCCAAGTCCTTTGCGAAGTCAAGAAGATACCAATCTAATAGCTTTGGGATTATTATCTTGTTCGACGCTGAGATTCCAACTGCTGATCGTAAGTAGTCCCTTTTCGCCGTTTCCAACTCAGATTCAATATGAGATGCTGTGTAAACTCTAACCTGCAAATATAAGCTTTCGATTAAACGCACACAATTTCTTGATTCGGCGGAGGGAGAATGGAGAACTTTACAGCAGGTGAAGACCAGCTTCCACAGCAGAGTGCAAATGTGACGAGTGGTTCTGACCACTCTAGACCAAGTGTTCCAAGAACTCTTCTTTCATCGTTCTTTGCAGATTTAGGACAAGTCTATAGATAGAAGATTTCGTGAAAGAAAAAAAGAAAATTAAAATGGAGTGAGCCCATGAAGTTAATAGCTTTCACAATCAGATAAGGGACGACTACTTACGTATTTCAAGTGATATGGGAACCTCAGGATAAGGTGCTCGATCATTAGTGCATTTAAGACATGTCCGCCAACATTCATTGTTGCCTGCATGTAAGGGCAAAGCAAGCATTGATGATAGATGTTAAGTGTGAATCAGAGTTTTTCTGTAGTTTGAAACTCTGAATTTGTCCACCTATGTAAGACTTTAATGACTACAGTAACGATAAGAAGTACTAACAAGCAAGGATTCATCATCTGCAGATGAAAGAGTGGCCTTTTTACCTTCTGCATGAGCAGAACAGTCATTTCAGGAGTTTCAGGTATTCCATGCTCCAAAAATGCCTGAAAATTTGATATAATGGCAGGATTTATTTGTCAAACAATCCATCATTCAAGCTCACTCTTGGTATTGTTGAAGGCTGCTTACTTACATTCATGATGCATGAGTTGTACATGTTTATCCAGAATGCTAGCTTTTGTTGATGACTTAGACCTTCGATCTTCACAGACTCTAACTTGTTTAAGAGAATCCTGAAATTTTCATACATAGAAAAAACATATATATATACCACGATAAGACACAGCATGTAATGGGATGCGAAGAAGATGATGATCATACTTGAGCCTTTGGATCAGAAACGATGAATTAGTCTTCCTTCTGAAATCAACCGAACGAGCTTCGACTGTGTAGAGATGCCCGTAGGCACCGCTATCTCTTTTTTCAAACTCGGAAAATAGGCCATAAGGATCTGAAAAAGCAGATTCATGGTTGTTCTTGCCCAACTCTTTCGCTGATACAGACGAAAAAGAACTGGAATCCATCGTTTTCACTCTCGATGAGCTCAATCTTACAAATATGTTGACAAGGCATTTCAATATATCCTCGGATGTTCTATTCGCCTCGCTATCGAAGTCCCTGATTATGTCATCACAAGAACCAGAAGAACTCTCACGTGCTTCCTCTACAACTCTACACTGTATCACACAAAATAAAGATTGTCCATCGTATTGACACGTTAAAAGATATGGATTCAAATCAAATGCCAATACCTTTGTATTCGCAAGGTTTGAACTTCTGACAGAAGATTCAGACTTCATTGGACCAGGATTATTCGGTAAGGCGCTTACAACTGATGATTTAGCTTCTTGGCTTAGCTTATTCTTGCAAGAGTTAGGACATGATTGATTCTCCTTTCCTAATCCCAGTTCGATTTGAGGTTTTCTATCACTAACAACTCTATCAGGACAGAGCCTTGTGCCATCATCAGCATCACTAGACAACAACTTCTTAGACGAAGAACGTTGAGATAGAGGAGGCGGCAAAAGCCTTGTTCCATATGATCCCAAGTAACTAAAATCGCATTGAGATGAAGACCTTGAATGCCTCTGTTTCGACTTTTTAGCCATCGACAAAGAAGATGAGGAATAATCAGTGCACGATGGCTTAATATCTCGGGGAATCTTTAAGGAAGATGTGTAAACAGCTTCTTGATAAAGGCCCTGTCTGTAATTCAATATTTGTTCTTCGAGTCGAACAACTTCCTCTTCTAATACTGCCACTTCAGCTAGAAGCTCGACTATCTACATTCATTACAAGAACCAAAACAACAAAAAGCTAATGCAACAAATGAGATCGAAAGAAAAATAGAAGCGGAAAATACAGATGATAAAGCTTACACATTGAGGGAGATAAGGAGGTAGACGAGGTAAAGACCCTAAGGGTCTGTTGAAAGCTCTCTCCAAAGCTTTGTGGACATTCTCTTCATGTCTCAGCCTCTTCTTTAAATTATCAACCTATCATACGAAGATGGAAATTGGAAAATTTTGAAAAAAACAGAGCTAGAACGAATAGTTGCAAGTGAAAAAAATCAAGGTACATCTTGTAATAAGGCTAGCTTTCTTTCCCTGGCCGATCGGCGGGCCCGATTCGCCATGGCTTTCTTTGAAGCTTGTGATTGGTTTCCCTGCAATTTCCCCTAACAAGATTTCAGCAAGTTCCCATTTAGTATCATACATGAGTAAACTTGTTGCGAGTAAGCAGAAAGAATCCAAAGAGATGAAGGTTTCGCCTTTTGTGGAAGAAAGTGAAAACAAATCCCTCATCACATAGTTCATGAAAACGTTATAATCCATAGAATCTAGAAAACCAGATAAATAATACAGTGGAATTACTCCCGTTTTGAGGATACAAAGGTGATTTGTTGGAAACATTACGTTTATTGCCAGTTTCACCTCTTTTAAGCATTTCTTGTTACTTCTTCTGGTAATAACAGCAACATCAGGATCTGCAGAAAGACATCAGTTCAGTGGTTGCATTGCAAATGTGAAAATGGGAAACTTGTTATTACCAGAAAAAAGAACAAGTTTAACTAACCTCAAGTCTCAATAACGGTGTAAGTCTGCTGTACATGAACAATCAGCTCAGGAGAAGAAAAGAACCAACTTTAATCACTTCGATTATGGGTGGGGGGGGGGGGGGAGTAGGAGGCGTAATAAAGTCATTGAAGTGAAAAGAAAACATAGAGCAAGGTATCTTGCTTGTGTAGTATGTGGTTCAACAATATGATAAGGGATTGGTCGAAACTATAGGTACGAGAAAAAAAAAAAAGGGAAAAAAAATAAGCATCTAGGAAACCACACACATAAACTGCAATTTTCTCGAGGTAAAAAGCTAACATGATTAGAAATATTAAAGAAAAAAAAAAAACTTGGACAGTGTGAGTACTGAAAATGGCTCAGTTCTTTTATAGGTAATTTTGTAGTAAACAACAAAAGAGACACCACCCTGCTATTGCTATGTGAATGACTGGAACAAACGAGAAAAACAAGACAAGGACATCGAGGATTTTTTTTTATGATAGATATTCAGCAACGTACTTACGTATTATATTAGGTATGTCAACATTAAATCCATCAACATAGAGCAAGGTATCTTGCTTGTGAAAAGAAAACATAGAGCAAGGTATCTTGCTTGTGTAGTATATGTGGTTCAAGAATATGATAAGGGATTGGTCGAAACTATAGGTACGAGAAAAAAAAAAAAAGGGATAAAAAATGGGGCATTTTTATTTCAGGCCCCTGTGTTAACTTTTGTTAGGTTTTAGGCCGTATTCATATAAAACATTACTATCATACCATCGAAATAGACAAGAGTTTTGGTATATCTTCAATCAAGTATAAATGTTTTCTATAAAGTAAAAGAAAGAAGTACCCCTCCCCGAAGGTCAAAATCATGCTTTTCAAATGCAAGGCAAATAGTTAGTATCCGGGCTTGCACCCCCTATAATTCTTTATCTCACTCGGTACCTTGCTTGACTTGAGGGCACGGCACTTACTTGCTAGTAAAAGTATTCATAAGAAATCACTATTCTAAATGTCTCCTTATGGTTGAGGTGGGAGTCCCTCTTTATAACCCAATAACATAACCCTCTCCCCAAGGGTTAGGCCTATTCGAAAGAAAAAATTCTTTCACAGGTATGGCAGAGTAGGAGGGGTAGGCCATGGGCTTTGCTTAACGAATTTCTTTTCGTTTGTTTCCCTTTCCCCTGTAGTGAAGCAGGAACTCAGAGTAACATTGCTATCTAATAAGGGGGAACTCGATTTTAGAAAGAGCAAACTTCATTCATTGAACGCAAGTAAGCGATAGGCGATGTGGCATACCGTTTGGCACTACCTCCAGCGCTCTCCAGAGTTCACAACGTATTCCACGTATCCATGCTGAGGAAATAACAGTTTTAAGGACCTACTTTTCATAAAATTCACAGTAAAAGGACATAAACAGTGATTTGACGATAATGCCCTTGTATTAGACGTTAAAGTGGTATAATTATCATACCAACTGTTATTCTAATTATACCAACTGTTATCATTATTATACCAAATGATATAATGTACAATTTTGTTGGTATAATTATGTCAACATGTGGTATAATTTCTACAGTTTCTGGTATAATTTCAAAATCAGTTCGCATATCGTCCAATTTCACTGTTATTTACTGGTATAATAACCAAAATATGTGGTATAATTTCTACAATTTCTGGTATAATATCAAGATCAGTTGGTATAACATCCAATTTCGCTGTAAATTATAATAATGCTATTTAAATTGGACATCATACCAACTGTTTTGATTATTATACCAACTGTTATTCTAATTATACCAACTGTTATCATTATTATACCAAATGATATAGTGTACAATTTTGTTGGTATAATTATGTCAACAGTTGGTATAATTTCTACAGTTTCTGGTATAATTTCAAATCAGTTCGCATATCGTCCAATTTCACTGTTATTTACTGGTATAATAACCAAAATATGTGGTATAATTTTACAATTTCTGGTATAATATCAAGATCAGTTGGTATAACATCCAATTTCGCTGTAAATTATAATAACGCTATTTAAATTGGACATCATACCAACTGTTTTGATTATTATACCAACTGTTATTCTAATTACACCAACTGTTATCATTATTATACCAAATGATATAGTGTACAATTTTGTTGGTATAATTACGTCAACAGTTGGTATAATTTCTACAGTTTCTGGTATAATTTCAAAATCAGTTCGCATATCGTCCAATTTCGCGAAAACATATGGTATAATTTCAACATTTTCTGGTACAATGTCTAATTTTGTTGGTATAATAACTATTTTTTTTGGTATAATTCACGTGAAAAGGATTTTGTGTGGTACCAGTTTGCGATGAAGTGGTATCAGTTTGCGATGAAGTGGTACCAATTTGCGATGAAGTGGTACCGAATAAATATATCAGTTTTTTGGGCGAATAAATATATCAGTTTTTAGCAGCATTTGGGGCCTGAACCCTAACGAAAACTTACATTGGGTCCTTCAGTTTAACGCAAACATTAATGGGGTCTGAATTCTAACTGAAATTGCTAATGGGGCCTGAATTTTAAATAGCCCTAAAAAATAAGCATCTAGGAAACCACACACATAAACTGCAATTTTCTCGAGGTAAAAAGCTAACATGATTAGAAATATTAAAGAAAAAAAAACTTGGACAGTGTGAGTACTGAAAATGGCTCAGTTCTTTTATAGGTAATTTTGTAGTAAACAACAACGGGTAAATTCCTTATCAGGCCCTGTCAGAAACTTAACTTCCTGTTCAGTACCCCTACGAAAAAATCTTCCTGTTAAGTACCCATCTGCAAAAAGTTGTGTGTTTAATACCCCTAAACAGTGAACGGACGGAAATACCCTTTTCTGATATTAAATTGGGCATCATACCAACTGTTCTGATTATTATACCAACTGTTATTCTCATTATACCAACAAAATAATGTTAAATTGGAAATTATACCAACTGTTATCGTTATTATACCAGCAGAATTGAACTTAATAAACAGATGGTATAATTTACTCAGTTTCTGGTATAATAGCAAAATTAGTTGGTATAATCTCCAATTTTGCTGTATAAAATTAAAATAACTTTATTTATTGGTATAATAACTGAGATAAATGGTATAATAACGATAATGTGTGGTATAATTTCCACAATTTCTGGTATAATTGCAAAAATTAGTTGGTATATAATTCAATTTTCGCTGTATAAAATTAAAATAACAATATTTATTGGTATAATAACGAAAATAGATGGTATAATCTCCTCAATTTCTGGTATAATAGCAAAATCAGTTGGTATAATGCCTAGTTTTTTTATAAATTATAATACCTTTATTTATTGGTATAATAACTGAGATAAATGGTATAATAACGATAATGTGTGGTATAATTTCCACAATTTTTTGGTATAATTGCAAAAATTAGTTGGTATATAATTCAATTTCGCTGTATAAAATTAAAATAACAATATTTATTGGTATAATAATGAAAATAGATGGTATAATCTCCTCAATTTCTGGTATAATAGCAAAATCAGTTAGTATAATGCCTAATTTTTTGTATAAATTATAATACCTTTATTTATTGGTATAATTACGAAAACAAATGGTACAATTTCCATAATTTCTAGTATAATAGCATAACCAATTGGTATAATGTCCAATTTCATTTTATAAAATTCGAATTATAATAACGTAGTATAATGTTCGAACATTTGGTATAATTTCTACAAATTTCTGATATAATTTCAATTTTATTGGTATAATAACAAGTTTTGTTGGTATAATTCATGTGAAATAATTTATTCAACTTCAATGGAATATGTGAGACAGGGGTATTTTCGTCTTTTTAACGCTGAAAAGACCTTTTTAGGTACTGCAGAGGAATAAATTTTCAGATAGGTACTTATAAGGAAGAAATAATTCGAGTGGTATTTAAGAGGAATTTTAAACTTTGAGAGGTACTGATAAGGAATTAACCCAACAACAAAAGACACACCGCCCTGCTATTGCTATGTGAATGACTGGAACAAACGAGAAAAACAAGACAAGGACATCGAGGATTTTTTTTATGATAGATATTCAGCAACGTACTTACGTATTATATTAGGTATGTCAACATTAAATCCATCAACTATCATACCAACCGACTCAAAATGTTGTAGCTTAAATGTAAGGGTTAAAAAAATAAGAGTTAATGGGATATATAATAAGTAGAAAACAGGAAAATTATTATCTGTCAATTGTTTTATATATATATATATATATATATATATATGGCGTTGAACGTGCAGAAAATGGACTGTTCTTTCTTTATCAGGGCTCACCAAACTTTAGGTATTCTTTTTTTTTTTCTTGATCAAATGCATTACTAAAAATTACGAAGCACGTGTGACTCATACAACTTGCATGGATCTGCATTGCATTGGCTTACTAATATACTACTAAACTGAACTAACTAATGCTCTAAATCATGAACTTAATTCGCAGTAAATGCCCACCTACTTTTATTCGGTGGGTGAGGTGATTCATCATCAGCAATTAGTTTGTTTTTGTCAGAATTATATATACATAAAAGTCAACCCAGAAACAAAAAAAACCTGACTGTAATATATATTGCGACACCAACACCACAATTATTTTCCACTATCTGTTGTTATATAAATAATAATTTCCCATGCTGTGTGTACATATAATATATTAACCAAATTATGTCGTCATCCATGTTTGTCACCAAAGAGTCGTCGACTAGTCCTCAACAAGACTGCAAAATTTGTCCTGTTGTTGTACAGCTATCTGCTCTTAATAAGGAAAAAGGTCCCCTCCCCCCATATATCATATATTATTTGTATGTAGTGCAATAAATTAATATAAAAAAATTCATAGAAGAAAAAATGATGTGGCCCATGATCGTTCTTCCCAGCGGGATATATAATATTGTATTGGGCAACGGTCGTGAAGCCCATTTATTGTCAGATTGGAAAAGCCCGTTTAATTTCTAAAAAGAGTTATGATTGGCCCTTTAGCGCATATTTAAGTTATAACTAAATTCTCAAAATAAAGCAAGCTTATGCCGTCAAAATACGTCGAGGATCTGATAAAAATAAAGTAATTAGAGTAACTTAATATATACATGGAAAAAATATTAAAATAAACAAGCACTTCGGAGGACCCTAAAATTCTCAGTTAAAGATTCCTTAAATCTTGTCTGGATAGTGAAGATTAAGAAGGCCTTCAAAGTCTTGTGTGATCACATGATCATCTCCTGTTTTCAATTTGTTCGGTTGTGAGTCTATTGCACATAAACACATGTTGTAGTATAATTTCGCTGGTTGGCTTGGTTTGAGGTTATCATGCTATTCATGGAGGTTTACTTAACTGGTATACTTCAGCTGGTAAGAAAAAATCATCATTGCTAAGACTATAATTTAGTCGCCAATTTCTCCCTTCTTTTTTTCTAGGAGGGGGAGCATATTTGCTAGCATTCTATATTGAATATCATTTCATGATGAATGGAAATTTAATAAAGCATTTTAGAAGCAACTACCAGAAAAATTCAATTTTTAATATATGTTGTAACCGCCAAGTTCAAGTTGATGGCCTTTGGCCACTATCACAACTTTTATAAGATTATTTTAGTTAGGGCTCACCCAGAAAAAGGTTTCCTTCTGCTTGATTCTTCATAGTTGCGTTATTATATTACTTGCATTACATCTTATATTTAGTAACCAGATTCACGGTCGATGCATTATATACCTAACTAGCATACGCTAAAGATTTCATACAAATATTAAATCTACACGAAAATAATTTATCAATGATATCAAAATGATATACAGGCTGTTTTAGGACGAGCTTTGGCCGGTAATAAGAGCAAAACTTTTGATGCATTTGTATTGTATTATTGTTTACTATATCTTATAGAAAAGGGCCATCTTTTTTGCATTTAAAACGGCAAGGTTTGAAGTGTGGTCTGGTCTCCATGGTTTAAGGAGCTAAAAAACAAAAATTACTACGCTATATAATATTTAACATGCTAAATCGTTTTACTTTAATTAAAATGATTCCTGAAGAAAAAAAAAAAAAGTAAACAAGATGACCGACCGAACTTTTTGTTTATTATTATATTATATCTTTCTTCACTAAAAGAATGTTACTTTTTTGTCACTTGATTCCAATGTGCGGTTGGTGAAATCTTACATTAGGTTGTGATTTTATTCCCTTGCTACTTGTCCTATGCCTCACAAGCCTACTATAGCTAGGGCTTTTGTCGGTATTTATGATATTATGCATAGAGCAAAAAAGAAAGTAATTATAATCTTAATTCATTGATTTACACTTCCAAGTGTTTGTTCTAAATAAATATCACGCTGAGAATAGTTTTTAATAATCGTAATTAAGTTGAATTAATGTTTCACCTATGGATTCTGGAGATGTTTTTGTTCGAAGCTGATAAATTATTAAAACCGGCATTTGCAAGCAAACAACGTACGGCGTGTGTGTGTGTGTGTGAATCTATATTAGTATGTACTTCCATCAGTTGTTAACTTGTACGGAAAAATCTACCAATTTACAATGCTATACTTCAAGACTCAAAAACAACATAAAATAATAGAGCTGATTGATAATCAAGTGCAATCAACAACATGCCACTAGAACATAATTACAAATAGTTAAAACACCATTAACATGGGCTAAGAACGAGTTGAAGTTTACAAAAGGCATATATACAAATAGATCCAAATCATAATTAATGAGGTATTAGAAACATAAGAAATGCAGCATAAATTGGAAACCAAAGCTTGCTAGTGAACTTGATCTTTATAAATATCACGAAAAAACCCTAGTCGTGCTTCGAATGTCCAATGCCAGGACTATGACCAGGAGTTGTAGGTCGAAACGTATCAAGAAATCCTTCATCGGATTTATAAGTATGAGTATTTCCCGCCACAATTTTAGGGTTTGAAGCATTCCCTAACAATATCCGTGCTTGGGCTTTGAAGGCATTGTTCGATAGGATGAAGACGATGAATACCAGGAAAAAAGCTACAACCTTTGCCATAAGCGGTGATTATAAGCATAGAGAATAAGATCTAAAAATATGCAAGAGATTCGCAAAGGCGTGTGCCAAGAATGAGAAAGGACGATGGTATTTATAGATTGTTCAAAAGCTAATAGTGCATGTGAGGTCCCCCAACCCCTCAAGGAAAAAGATTCCACCTTGGCAATTGGAGAGCATTAGTAGTTGGAATCATGCAATAAAATGTCTTTTAAGAATTTTATAAATTATTATGCATGCAAACACCTTGAAAATTAGATATAAGTAATTGATCGAAGGCAGACATTTTCTTGAGATGATGATGATGAATGACCAAAATATATGGAAACGCACAAGCAATGATGAAAAGATGCTCAAGATTCCACCATATGAATCCAATAAAACCAGAAAGATTCTTCAAGATTCGCCTTTTATGGCAGATACATCATAAATCGTGCACTGTGTAATGATTTGATTCTGGTCAAACAGCCAATTCCGTAGTTATATTCCAAATTATGTTTTTCAGCAAAGCATACTAAGCTATAGCCGCCAGATTTGTCTCACTAAATTATGTCATAATACTGATGATTCTCTCTCGATGCTGCTTTTGTGAAAGGCAATCTTAAAAGTTAACCACCATCAAATAACATACTTCACTTGATGAAGAATGCAGATATATAGCCGTAACATCACTTTGCATTAACACGGAAAACCCATTACTTACCATAAATTAAATCAAACATACTAAAAAAACTACGATTATTAGACAATAAAAAAGAAGAAAAAACAACCATTCTTGATGTATATGATGATGTACACACAATCTCTTGGAACTTTTATTCTTCAGCCCATTGAGCTTTTTGATCAATTGGGCTATTGGGCTTACGATGAACACTCTTTGCTAAAAATGTACAGAAAAGTTGTAGGCAAGCAAGATTACCTTGTTCGGATCGAGTTGACTTTAGAGTTTAGACCCATACTCATCAACTGAATTTTCAGTGTAAAAGGGTATTTGTGTAATTATGAGATTCTCTTCGGTCTTTTCTTTTGCTATTATCATTTGACTAAATTCCAGTTTCCACAGCAGAGCCCCAAAACTTGGCACGTTTCAAGCTCGATTGTTATTGTCGCCGAATGTCGTCTTTCGTGGTTAAGTCGTTCATTAATTTGATCAAAGCTGTTCTACTTTTCAGCTAAACTTCATTGTCTCTGCAGATTCCAGCTTAGCAAAGTATGGTTTATCCAACTATTCTTTTGTAGGTTTGTTTGGCCAACTCTTAATCTCGGCGCTTTGCGTTTGTAAAGCTTGTTTCTTCAGCTGTATAATCGCAGGTTACGATCAGTTCAATTTGTTTCTGTTGCGTTTCAGCTCGCTTTTGTTTCAAAGAAATATAATGAAATTCGTGGGATATGATGTTTAACTGTTTTTGCGATCTGTCCGTTGAATGCTGCGTGAGATGTAGTGCGTAGTGACACTTTTTTTTTTTTTTTACAAATTGGCTAGATGATAAATTTTGTCGATGATTTCTACTGACTGTTCTAAGTTCTATTTGTAGAAGTTGATTTTATTTTTTGATAATTTTGTGGGGATTGAATTTAAGAGTACGTAAGAGCAACTAACCTTTTATTTATCTATGTCACTTCCCTATCTCATAGTTGAGTTTAGAGTTAAATGAAGTGCTCTGGTATAGGAAATTACAGGACATGAAGCTAAAAATTGCTAGTTTCGAAGATTGGGATAATCGACGTTGAATTTATTCTGATTGTTTCTTTGTGTTCAAACACCGTTCTAAATCACTTGCTTGTTCTGTTTCAACCCTTACCTTGTATTACCCCTTCATTTAATTTCATTGAAGCAATTACTCTTGTTTCTATGTCTTTGCTTCAGGGATATTCGATATGCATCGTGTTGCTAGTGCAGGAAATACATCCAATTCAGGCCGTGCACGCAAGGCAAAGAGGTTCACTTATGTATTGAATGATGCAGATGATAAAAAGGTTATTCCTCCTTTTTCTAGTCAAATGCATTCAAGTTAAAAGATCGTGTATTTGATTTGAACGAGTGCTATCTGTTCAAATGTCTGTCTGAGGGGTCAGAATTATTATATTGAGTTTGTTTCTTGTGATTTGGATTTGTAGCAGGCCATCCGTGATCAGATTGTTCCAGTTGTAATTTCTCATACATGTGATCAGTCTGTTCTTATCAAGAAATCCATAGTCCATATCTGAATTTTCTGTAGACTAATTCGGACACAAGAAATGGAATGGAACTTCTAGTGAGCGATTAATATGGAAGGTTTTTATTATTGACTATGCTTGTTGATTGCATTGTTTTTCTATATGCAGCATTGCACTGGCATAAACTGCTTATCTGTATTGAAGTCCCCAGGAGCCGAAGGGCATGATTATCTGTTCACTGGTAGTCGCGATAGCACATTGAGAAGATGGGCATTGACTGAAGATGGTCCGACATGCTCTGCTACATTTGAGTCCCATGTTGATTGGGTACCGTTTATTTTCATCTTTGAAAATTCAATCCTTATACTTGGTTCCGCTACTATACTCTCTCCAGTGCCCGTTAGGCGTTAAGTGACACCAATGTCACTACATTATTTAGATGGTGACAAAAATTAACCTTTCTTTTTATCTACCCAGAGCTATTTTTAATGATTTTTTCATGATTTTTACGGCTTATAATCTTTTCTGATTACTGTGTGCTTCGTGGTCGTTGATGTTGGAATGTTTCTGCTGAGCAGGTTAATGATGTTGTCCTTGCTGGTGAGGAGACCCTAGTGTCTTGCTCGTCAGATGCTACTGTTAAGGTTCCCACTTTCCTCCTGTAAGAAGTATAGTTTCCGAAATTTACCCTGTACTCTGTTTTACTTGGTTGCGTTAGTTAGGTTTGGAGTAGCTTGTCCGAAGGAACATGTTTGAAGACATTTCGTCAGCATTCTGATTATGTGATCTGCCTTGCTGCAGCAGAGAAAAATGTAAGTCTATATATCTCCCATTCTATTCATTAATCCTGGCTGTTTTTTGTTGCTCGTTAAATAGTAAAACTAGTTATGGTCGTTTCTTCTTCTTAGAGTCCCTTTATTTCCTTTTTTCATTTCAATGCTTTACAGAGCAATCTTATTGCCTCTGCTGGCTTGGGTGGGGAAGTTTTAATATGGGATCTTGAAGCTGCACTCACTCCCATAGCCAAATCTAATGATACAACTGAAGATGAGTGCTCTACAACTGTTAATGGTTTGGGTTCATCACTGCAAAGTACAAGTATTCGGCCAATAAATTCAAGTAATAATATATCAGTGCATGCACCCCAGTCTCAGGGATATAGTCCCAATGCTGCAAAAGGCCACAAAGAGTCTGTGTATGCTTTAGCCATGAATGAAAGAGGAACACTTCTTGTTTCTGGTGGAACTGAGAAAGTAAGGCCTGGGTGTTTCGACTGTTTTTGTTGATATGATGTTAGGTTTTCTCTGAAGGATCGCAAATATCGCTGTTCATTTGTTAATCTTTCATGTGTACTGTGCTATTTGGAAAATATTATATATTAAATCCCTTATGTATGTGATGTATTTCCCAGCTTGTGCGAGTTTGGGACCCAAGAAGTGGTTCTAAAACCATGAAACTTCGGGGGCACACGGATAATGTAAGGGCGCTCCTTTTGGATTCTACTGGCAGGTTTGTTGGACAGACATGTTTCTTTTTCTTTAACCCCCATTGTACATTGAATTAGCATATCTTCTCTATATATTTTCCGTAACCTCGACTTCTTCTCAAGTTGTCATACATATTGGTCTTTGTACATGGATGGGGTTCGTGTTTAGCTACTGTAATATAATGTTTGCGAGCATGACAATCTTGAATAGTTGGTGTAATGGTTCCCAGAATAAATTGAAATTTTGAATGAACTCTTTCGAATATATTTGCAAGTGTTATGAAATGTCAGTTATGGTTTCACCAGATAACTTAAATTTACCATAGCTATATCGAGAAATCTAAATGGGCCATGTTTTATTTCCTGGTCCTAAAACTTACTGGGAAGCTTTTCCTTTAGTTCTTGTTGGTGATATATTTATTTTTGTTTTGGATTAAAAAACTTACCTTAATTTCTGGCGTCCGATAAATGCAGATATTGCCTGTCCGGGTCATCCGATAGTATGATCAGGTATGCTTACGTCTTAGATGAATAATTTAATAGCAAACCAGGGAACCACTGATTTATGAGTCAAGTTCCTGTTTCGTTTCACCAGCGTTTTCATGGTTGAGTTAACTCCTAGGATTATCTCTTTTGGGGATAGCTTTAACTCCTTGAAGAATTTGGATCATCATGGAACTCAATGTTACCACTCGTAATATGATAGTGCATGTATTTTTACAGTTTAAAAATATACTTATTATTGCATATAACTATCAAGGTTATGGGATCTTGGCCAACAGCGATGTGTGCACTCTTATGCTGTGCACACAGATTCTGTCTGGGCACTGGCGAGCACACCAACATTTAGTCACGTTTATAGTGGTGGAAGAGATCTTTCTGTGAGTATAGCCTTACAAGTACCAACTATTTTCTTTCTTTCAGTACCTAAAACTAAAACTTTCTGTACTTTTAGCTATACTTGACGGACCTGGCAACACGAGAAAGTGTAATGCTTTGTAACAATGATCATGCAATCTTGAAATTAGCATTGCATGATGATGGCATATGGGTTGCCTCAACTGATTCATCAGTGCATAAATGGCCTGCTGAAGCACACCAGCCCCAGAAAGTACTCCAAAGTGGTTGTTCATTCTTAGCTGGCAATTTGTCATTTTCAAGGGCAAGGGTCTCTCTGGAAGGCTCTACTCCTGTAAGTTGAATACTCCTTCAATGCTTTTAATGCTCGTATTCATAACTTTATTATTTCATCATGAATCTGCATTTTAGATATATTAGTATTTCTAATAGTTATTTTTTCTCTCACAATTTTTTATCCCGCTTGTACTTGTCCAAGAAAGGCAGTAGTTATTGCCCAAACTATTATTGTGTGCTTTCGTGCTGCAGTCCTTTAGACTTATATCTTAAATTTCCTATGATGATGTTGCTTTTGTGTAATTGTGTCACGAAACAGCCACCCCTCTCGATTTTCGATGAGTTCTATTCGTTAAAAAGAGCATGTTTCTTTACTATAGCTTCTACAACTTGATATATTTTATGGTTTGACTACTTTCTTTGCGTTCTGGCTTTCAATCAATCTCATTGTTTAGCTTCTTTTGGCCTCTTAATGATTTTTTCCGGCAATTTGCTGATATGATTATTCCGAAATACAATACTGGTTTAGGTGCCTGTATACAGAGAACCATCGGTTAGCATTGATGGAACTTCGGCAATAGTGCAGCATGAGATTTTAAATAACAGAAGACATGTCCTGACTAAGGTAACTTGCAATACTTTCTTATTAGCCGTCAACCATAAATCATTCCTTTGAACATTGTCTGACCTTGTGAAGTATTTTCTCCTTACCTGATTTTCTGACTACAATTCACACCTCTTCAAGGACGCTTCTGGTACCGTGAAATTATGGGAAATAACAAGAGGTGTTGTCATAGAAAACTATGGGGAGGTTAGTAATGCCAGTTGAACTTTGAATTTAACATAATTGCAGTTTATGTCTATAGGATCAGGATGCATAGTGTCTTCATGACATGCAATCAGATCCTTGCCTTGACCTTTCTCTTCTTATTTTAGGTTTCTTTTGAGAAGAAGAAAGAAGAATTGTTTGAGATGGTATGTTTATTGTCGTGCGTCCATGACTGTTCGATTATTCATTTCCACCTTTTGACCTACTCTGCTCGTTTAGGTGAGTATTCCTGCATGGTTTACTGGAGATACAAAGCTTGGGAGTCTATCAATACACTTGGATACGCCACAATGCTTTTCTGCAGAGATGTACTCTGTTGATCTTGGCATTTCTGGGAAGGCTGAGGATGACAAGGTGTCTGCCTTTTTCTGGACAAGCTATTATCTATGTATTAAATTATCCTCATCAAAAGATGTTTTTATTTTGTTTTTCTATTTGTCCCCTTTGTTCTCGTTTTATGCTTAACCATCTTTAATTTAACCCGTCCGTTACTCGTAGTTTTTCATCTGAACTATTATGTATGATTATCTTTCTTTTCCTCATTACATCTTACTGCTCTGTCCATTACCTTATAGTTTATTTTGTCCGTCGACATTGACATGAACTGTAGGTTAATTTGGCTAGAGAAACCCTGAAAGGGTTGTTGGCATTTTGGTTAACTAAAAGAAAGCAGAAGCTTGGATCTCAAATTTCAATTAATGGAGAATCACAACCTGCAAAGGATAATACTACAAACACATTGACACTATCAAGGGCTGAAGGTGATGGTAATTCTGAAAATGACTCTACTGTGTATCCGCCATTTGAATTTTCAGCAACAACCCCTTCATCCATCATTACGGAGGGTTCACAAGGAGGCCCTTGGAGGAAGAAAATTACCGATCTGGATGGGACTGAAGATGAGAAAGATTTCCCTTGGTGGGTTCTTGACTGTGTGTTGAATAATCGTCTTCCTCCGAGGGAAAACACCAAGTAATATCTGGACTTCAATTTAAATTTTCGTAATAAATTTATTATTCGACCTTTATTAGTTTTTCTACTTGTGAATTGCTTGATTATTGTTATTGTAAGTACCATTATCAGATGTTTGTTAGAAAAAGCTCCTTGTGCATGAAACTCTTTCTCTTACATATATGTAACTTTTAACTCTATTTGGATTTTCGGAGTTTGATGCATTCCACGTTCGACCTTTTGTTCAAAAGCTAAATATATAACAACATAGTTAGCTTTTGCCCCGCATGCCCCTTTTATGCTTTATTTGCTTGATGATTAATGAACATGAAGTTTTATCTTCATTACATTGCATGAAATTTTTAAAATTACTTTGCCACCCCAGGCTTATCTCGTAATATTGAAATGCATGCTTTGTTTTTTGCAGATGTAGCTTCTTTTTGCACCCATATGACAGTTCGGCAACGCCGTTCCTCACTAAAGGAAAGCTGAGCGCTCCACGCATTTTGAGAATACACAAAGTGAGAAAATCCCTATGAGTAGAATGCATTAGGCTAGTGTGTACATAACTTCACATATGCACCTTGCCCGCTTGACTTTTGTCCCTTCGTAAAATAAATATTTATCCATCAATTGGTATTCATCAATAATTATTGTTGATGCAAGATATGTAGTCATTTTTATGTACGACATAACTCTTTTTGCAGGTGGTAAACTATGTGATAGAGAAGATGGTCCTTGATAAGCCTGGTGATAGTTTGAACATGGATGGTGCTTTTTCTCCAGGTCAAATTTCTCATCAAGCTGTTGGAGATGGTTCTGTTCGTGCTGGGATAAAACCTTGGCAGAAACTAAAGCCTTCTATTGAAATCCTTTGCAATAACCAGGCGAGTTTTTCTTCACCACTCTCAGAGACCTTAAACAATCGATATTTTGTCTATCTGATAAATGAATGTGCTTTTGTCGGTTAAAACCCTCGTGACAAAAAAAGGAAAAAAAACAAGTGTTGATCAATATGGATTTATGATTCCAAGGTTAACCTACAAATCTTCTCTATGTCTTTTCTTTGCCATTGCAATAGAAAATTGTAAAATATTAAGAAATTACGAATTCCTTGATGCATGTGCGTTGCCATGGATCAACATTTTATAGGACTGCATGTCATGAAATATATCACTTTCTCTCAATGGGTTCTCTATAGAATATAGTCAGTCAGTCACTCACTCCTTTCCATCTATTATTTTGCATGTATAATTTTTAAATATCGACATGTATAAAGATTTGATTTTCTCTCTGATAGAAGTTAAAAAATAAAAAATCATCCTTTGTCAGGTTTTACCTCCAGATATGAGCTTAGCCACTGTCCGGGCTTACATATGGAAAAGACCCGAAGACCTTACTCTTAACTATAGAGTAATGAGCAGGTGATGAAAGGTGATAAAAAAAGCTTAGTACTGCTTGTTTTGAGGTATGTCAGACAATTTCTTGCAAATAAATTGGCCATTGTGAGGACTAAAAAAGCAACTTGGGACCGCATTTTCTTACATGCATTCTACTCCCTTTGTATAGCAATAGCATTTGGCAGGTGTGAAGAAGTCCAAGGCTGGTTTTTCCATTCAATCAAAGCGATCACTACAAACAAATGTGTTGCGAACATTTTACCGTAGCAAAGCGACGACCTTGGAACTGATGAGTTGACAGGACACATTTTGCTCTGGATTGTAATATTATCGGTGGAATGTAATGTATTTCTTACACATATTCAGCTGTCTACGCTCATAAGAAAAAGAGAAAAAAGAAATTAACACAAGTACCTTTTACTTAATAGTTGAGCAGCGAAGAACTACCTAACGAGCTCTCTCCGCCCTAAATTAAATGGAAATGGATGGCATGCTCTCTATTTCTCTATCCATAATAACTGCAAATTACGTGCGTGCGAGTTTTTATCCGTAATTTCAGTTTATATATAACTGTCACTTAACTATCAATATATGTGAGCTAGGATTTCTCTTTTTTTTTTCAACACGCAGACATTTGAATTTCCCTCAAAGTTACATCCCAATCAGCATCTGTTACAAAATCCTAACGCATTAACGTCATTGTCAATTTGATAGGTTTTGCCCTAATAGAAATTGCTGCTCAATTTTTGTGTGAAAGATAAGGTTAAGAAGGAGCTCATAGATATATACGTGTACAGATTACGTATGTCGAAGATACAAACAATATAATCCACACATGCATAACGAGCCCTTACGAAAGCTTCAAATGTAACACAATAACACAAATTACAAACATCGTCACACAAGAACATAATCATCGATGGATCTATCGATCATAAGCAGTATTATTATTAATTCGAAGCCCGAGCATCAATCATCAGTCGTGAATATATATTATATAATATATCAATAGTAAAACTTGAATCCCAAAGACCTCTCTGCAAAATCCAAAAGGGAATCAATCTCTTCCTCATCAATATAACCGCTACCATTACAGTCGGCTTCGCTCATTCCAACGTCGCTCTTCCACGACGAACTAAACCAATAATAATTACCACCTTTGCTTCGGCTTCTAACAGCATTCCTAAGCTCTCTCTTACTAATACGCCCATCCTTATCCGTATCGAACTTCATCAGCCATTTCTTGAACTCATCCACAGTCATTTGATACTTATTTCCGTCCAATGAGCCGCTTCGTGCCACGTCAACACATTTCAATATAGCCATCTATATATGTGTATATATATATATATACACACACCACTCAAATTATATATAGGTTGGTTGGCGGGCGTCTCTATGAGTATGTGTGTTTGTGTGTGTGTGTGTGTGTGTTATCTTAGGATATATCGCTATTTATTGACAGTGATTAATTGAATGGAGTAGTGCTTTTACGGAGAAGAGAACTAGGTTCCTTCATCATGAATAAAGTTTAAAAGCATACTTCCCTTTTGTATTTAAAATTTATTTTAGTATATTACTATTATGTGGTGGGGAATATGATTAATTAATTACAGTGATCGACGGCGTATAAGAAGGACAACTCACGGAGAATCAATGCTCGGACGCGACTATTGCTTGAAATTTCTTTAGTGGGTAATGAATTTTTCGGAAGTGGATGGCTTACGCAGTTTTCTTTAGATGCTTCTTTTTGTTTCAGTTCTAAATATATATGTTTTGTATTAAAATTCGCCACTTGGATAATCGTTTTTATTTCTTTAATTTTCACGTTTAAAATGCTATGGACGACATCATGTAAAAAAAGGCTCATGCACACATTTGGTCCGATCGGGTCAAATTTGTGCCGTTAGTGTTTTAATTATTCAAATTTGTAAATTTTATGTTTATTAGCTTCTACACATCGCATATGAACCCTCGTTTTTGGCCACTTAATTAATCTACAGTTCTTTTTAAGGGATCAAATTCTTTCTCCGAGATTGGAAATAATTGAACAATTTGCTACCTATTTCATGTCTATATGACATTTGACTTTCCCCACAAAAGTACACGACAAGATGCTGCATCTATTACAAAATCCTAACGTATTTTATTACAACGAAGAGCGTTACCCATTCAAGAAAAGAAACGAATTCAAACGTGATATATAGTATGTATTGTATTACAAAATACAACTCGTTACGAGGGGAAAACAAGATTAATTACAAACCTTGCTTGTCTCCATCCCCATTTGAAGAACAAACCTCCATCCAAGGGCTTTTGCTGCTATCATTATTATCAATCTGATCAACTGCTGTTTTCATTTCTTTCTTGTTCGAAGAAGATCCATCAAAGCCACGCTTATTCGTCTCAACATAATCATCATTACAAGTCCTCTTCTTCTTCTTCAACATCACCCCAAACAACTTCATACAACACTCATTTTCGTCATCATCATCATCTTCGTCGACTGCCGCCCTGCTATAATTAGGACAACACTGTCTCATGATACTACTGATCTTATCAGGCGAAACCCTAACGCAATGAGTCAAGAAAGAGATCAACTCATCGCACTGCTTCTTCGTCTGCGCTAATTCCAAGCTCAGCATTTCGTTGTCTCGCTTTAGCTTCTTATTTTCTTCTGATAAATCGGCTAGTTGGGTTGAACCATCATTATTAATTCCTCTATTTTTGGAGTCTTCGATATCAGGCGAGGATGACATGGAACCCGACCCTAAATCTGAGTTTGCCGGCGAAGTTTGTGGGTTATTACTGGGCTTCGAAATTTGTGTGATTTTCCGGCGGCAGATTGATGTAAGGAGTTCTTTTGATCCTCGCTTGAAGTTGTCGTTTGCGAATTCCCATTTGTCCGCAGCTGTTTTTCGAAAACCCTACACATGGTAATAATATGTTGTATACATGTAAAATGTTTTAATGGGATTGGAAAAAAAAACATCGTAATCTTTTAGGGTTTCTAGACACATTCTTGATTTGTAGCTAATCCATGCCGTACGTGATTTTGTCTATGTAGAGAAAATATGCATCACTTTCATGAATTTTAATTGAAAATCAAACACCCCGTCGAAAGCCGTAATTCTAACAAAATCAAACACGCAACTTGGGATAAGAAGTTATATTATATTTCCCAATATAGAGTATACAAATAAAAAATTTCATCGTAAAAGTAGCAACACATGGAGAACGCGCCAATATTGACTCATCTACATTTCTTTTATCATCCGTTAGGACCATTACTGATTTTTCCTATTTTAAAATCAACCGACCATACCGACGAAATTATTTATTTATTTTATTCAAAGTTGTTACCATAAGTCAAAGACTGACGGCGTTCCCACTATAATTTTCTTTTCCGTTGTTGTTAACGCCGTCAAATCATCGTATAAGGTTTTCTTCCATTCCACGAATGTATATCACGAAGGAACTAAAAAGTCGTTGGTAGTTTTTATTTTCTTCTGTAGGAGGACACAGTTGCAATTATGTAAGAACGCTTATCATTTCGAAGTAAAACCATGTCAGAGAAATACAATTAGAACGCAAAGTGCATGTAATGTACCATAGGAGAGGACTTGTATTCTTCATTCTACTTCCTTCTAGAACAAACACGACATATTCATATTTATCAAAAAAAAAAAAAGCAGACATGCAGATTTACACGCAAAGAAAGATCAGTAAATAAAATTAAAAAAAAAATCGAGTAAAAAGAAAAATTAAAGCCAAGAATTACACAGATATGAGAGAGAGAGAGAGAGAGAGAGAGAGAGAGAGAGAGAGAGAGAGAGGCTTACATAGGTGTTAAGCTGACGAACGAAGCTTGAGAAATTATTGTGCTTGAAATAGTTGGGCAACAAATCCTTCGCAAACTCCGCCGTTTTCCACACCACAAACGTTGTACCAACCTCGTTCCACGATACGACGTCGTCCGTGCTCGGATCATCCACTAGCTGATATGTCTTCGTCAAGAATGGCGCAGGAGCTGATCTTTGAGCCATTTTTTTTTCCTTTTCCTCACCAAGCTCGCTAATAATTAACTGAAAACTTTTTCTCCGAACAAAAGTAACTAAACGAAAGATGGGATTTTTTAATTTATCACCAACTAAAGAGCAAGAGTGCTGTAAGAAATTCCCAGCCCCAGCAATAGAACCCAGACAGAAAAGCAAGATCCTTAGCAATTTCCATCTACCATAACTTCTTGCGAGGGAAATAAATCGATGTCGTTTGATATTTGCTTTCTTTATTGCACCTAAACTATTTTCTGAATGGATATGTAGTAATGGGTGGGGAGAGAGAATTTATATTGTATATATAAACAGAATTGTCAAATAGAGGACAGTGTTTAATACACTACGTAGAAAGAGACGTGGGGGTTTTCTAGAAGAATTATAAGAACACCATCCCGAGACTTTATTCATACTTTTCAACGAACCAAACTTAGAAAATAAGAGCAAATATGAAACATGTTCTCTCTTAGTCGTCGGTGATTTATCATGTTTTTTTACCCCATGTGATCCATCCAAGTAAATGTTTTGTAGGATACAATATTTCATAGAATTTACGTGGATATTTATTTATATTCCCTCCGATTTTATTTATATGTCGTTTTAGCTTTCTAATTTTGTTTCTAATTAGATGTCGTTTTACAGATTTCAATACAAATATTTATCATATTTTCAGTTTTACCCTTCTTTTATGATTTTCAATATTACAACTTCCAATAAGACATTTTATTAGACAAATAGAAACGTGAGATGTGAAAATAAATTATCAAACAATTATTAAATGGAATATATTAAATAGGCTTAAGGAATTAATTAGGGGTATATTAGACATTTTATTATATTTCTTAATATAAGTGAAAAACTTTGAACGACATGTAAATAAAATCGGGGTGAGTAATGAACTATATTGGAATTTCAATAACGACCGCTACGATCCGACAAGTTGGTTTAAAGAGGTAATGAATATCCTTCCCCACTAAAATAATGACGATCGATGTTGACTCAAAGAAAACACTTTAATCATAAAAATAGTAAAAATTCATGAATTTGAACCAATACACCATCGAAAGAAGTTTCAGATAATATTTACTCTGTTGGAATCATGCGGATTAAAAATGTTAACGAGTATTGAATCTATGATGAATCCTTACACAAGTTGACCATTAAATTATCTCTTTAATAATATAATAAAAGAAAAAGGACGATATCAATACAGTTCCTCCACTAGATTTTCCTGTCCAAGGTGGTTTTACAGATGACAACTTGTAAATTGTAATAGGTTATGATGACGTGTTACCTAATCTTGTCTTTCGTTTAAATAATTAAATTTTTAGAACGAATAGAAGCATCTCAGAGAAAGCTACACATGAGCATGAGCAAAGAAACGCGTGCCTTTTAAAGTTTTCACTTTTTATATCATCGTTGAAGATTAAGACACATAAAAAAATGGAGAACCTAAAGTGGAGGCTCTTTCTTCAACTCTCACCTAACAATTCCCATTTTCCATCTAATGACAGTCTTACGTGGGATCAATTATGTGTTCATTATTTTACTTTACAATATAGTTAACTGATAAAAAACTATAGAATGAAAAAAGAAATACGAATCGTTACCAAGTTCAAGAAATCTCTATTCAGATTAGACAATAATGTATAAATATATTTCTATATGGGATGATATCCGTAACTTCTATCCTAGCACGCCATATCGTTTTTGCAAGCGAAACACGTTAAAGTCTCGAGGAAGTTGGAACGTGTGGCATGGTGTGGAACGATAAAATAACTATAGCAATTTAATAGAATTGGTCATCGTTTTGGTTACTTTCAAATTAAATTGTCTAGTCTAGATGCATGACCTTTGATTTAAATGCTTAAATAATGAAATCAGAAAATGAAGACTGCATTGTACAATATGACAAACTTTGAGCCCATTGCCTAAGCATTTTCTTAGTCGTGTGTGAATTATTATTCCCTAATTGAAGAACGGCGAAAACCAATATTTAATAGATTATTACATTGGCCAAAGTCGAATAACCTCGTGGAGTGCGCGAAGCCTTGAAACACGCTATTAGTTGGGGGAGTGCGAAGAAAGCGTATCTTACAACGAAAGCCAAAGCCATCATGCTCTTTGCATGAACGAAAGCTGGACAATAATACTACTATTTAAACTGCTGCTCTCTTATGATGCAATAGAGATATGAGAATTGAGAGCAAATGGATTCGAAGGCCATAATTGAAAACTCCATTGGATTTCCAATAAGGTTATCTAAGAAGGTGTGGAGGCAAGTGCAGTTGCTCGTCTTAAGATGGGAACTTCAAGGCATCGATCCTCGCTTTGTTGTTATTACAACATCTCCTACTACTCACCAAGCAGCCATTGCCGACACTATAGCTATACTCTGATGTCGTCGTCGTTCATGTTTTTTTATGTACTATTGTGACCTTTTGTCCGAGTGTTAACCTTTCAATAATCAACTATGCTAGTCCTATTCATCGAGGAGGTTGATTATGATGTTTATTATATATTTTTATGGTTCATATTTATATTTTAAAAATAATATTATGAATTATTGCCAAATATCAATCTTTTTTTGGGGAAATTTTCATTTCAGGCCCTGTCATGAAAAAAATTAGTTTTAAGGGACCCAATTTCTGCAGTACCACTTCATTATTCTGTAATACCACTTCATTTTTCTGAAATAACACAAAACGATCATCCGATACCAGTTAATATACTCTTTATAACACTTTTAAGTTTAGGTCCTTATCTCAAAATTTTATAGAAATTGGGTCCTTTAAACAATAGTTTTTTTGTAGTCTGAAACCTATTTAAAACTTTAAAAGGGCTGAATTCAAATGTGCTATTTTTTTTTGAAATTCGCCAAATATCAATCTAATCACACGTATAGGGGTGTTCATTTGGTTATAACCGAGCCGAACGTTCGAGGATTTTATAAACCGAAATATTTCGGTTCGGTTTCGGTTTTACCGAATTTTTTTCGGTTCGGTTCGGTTAACCGACTGAAAAATCAAATTTCATATAAAAACATAAAAAATAATATATAAACATGATTTATATTATAAAAATATACTATCATATATAGAATTTTACAAAATTTTAATTTACCTAATATTTCCATATTTTATTTAATATGTTAATACGATTTAAATTATAAAAAATATATTAACACATATATATATATATATATTTGTATAAAATTTTGGTATAAGTAATATTTTTCATATTTTATAACGTGGTGGATATATTATTAATATAAAACATATAATAATATATGACTTTTTTATATAATAATATATATGTATAGAAAAATAAAAAAAATAATAATTCGGTTTTTCGGTTCGGTTCGGTTTACCGAAGTAATAAACCAAAACAACCGAACCGAATTATTTTCGGTTATCAAAATGAAAACCGAATACCGAACCGGAAAAATTTGGTTCGATATTTTGTACGAACCGAAACTTCGGTTTCGGTTCGGTTCGGTTGGTTAATCGCCATTTGAACACCCCTGAGTATAATTTAAAATAGCCCCGATTTTGTTGTTTATCAGTGGTTCCGTTACATACAGTATGGGGCATTTTCGTAAATTACGCCATTGCCGCCAAAACATTGATTTCCCGCCAATTAGCATAGACATTTTTTCCCCTTTTCAGCGTTTGGGGAAAGAGGAAAAAAAAACCTAGCTCACTTCAAAGTGAACAAAAATGTCAGCAGATCAGCCTTCCGAACTCGGCCGGCGCCGTTCGCGTGGATTCGGCGCGTCAGCTCGAGCTACGGCCCTCGCGCGCCTCCAGTCCCTCCGGCGACGGAGCTCGGGAGACGGACCAGCTGCTGAGTCCATTCAGATCAAAATCGATGAACCGATCTACGATACGGTGGATGACGACCAGTATGAAGCGATCGTGGCAAAACGGCGCGAGGAAGCTAAAGGCTTCATCGTTGACGACGACGGACTAGGTTATGGCGACGAAGGTCAGGAGGAGGATTGGACGCATGCGGTTGCGTATTCTTCGTCTGAAGGGGAGTCCAACGATGAATCGGAGAGGAAGAAGAAGAAGAAAAAAGTTGGGAACAATTCGGAGAGGAAAGATAAGGATGCCAATGCAAAGAAGGCAGCTTCTTTGGTGGGTAAGCAACGGATTTCGAACATGTTTAACTCCTGCGTGTTCAATAAGAAAGATAATGGCAAGAATCTATCATATGATAGTATTGTTGACGATGTGATTGCGGAGTTTGCCCCTGATGAAAGTGATAGGGTGAGGAGGAGGAGAGTTAGTTGTCCGGAGAAACCAGGTCCCATTACGCCTATTCCTAATCCGGGGAGTAATATTAGATTGAGTCATGCTGTGAATTTGCCGGCTAAGGTTGAGAGAACTAATCTTGTCGGAAGCATTGGTCTGAATGACAGGGATGAAATCAATAGAAACCAGATTGGTAATTGTGGGGATTTCAAAGAAAAAGATGGGAATTCCTTGGTCGACGAGAAAGATTTGTGCGATTTGGTGAATGACAAGATAATTAAGGATAATGATAAAGCAATAGAAGAAGAGGATAGAGAAAGTTCCGTGAAAATGGTCGGCCAGCTAGATGAAATCACAGTGAATGAAGTTGAGAAGAAAGTGTTTGCTCTCAATGCGAAAATCGAAGAGGTGAAAAATCCGGCTTTTAGAGCTACTATGGAGTGGCAAACTCTAAAAAATACAGGCCATAATATAGAAGGTGACTGTGATGGGCCTGCACATAAAATGGATGTGGAGACCAGTGGTGAAGAAAGTACGGATTTGGAGTTGGATTCCAATGGATATTTGCCTTTCTACATACTGGATGCACACGAAGAGGCTTATGGTGCTAACTCCGGGAACCTCTATCTTTTTGGAAAGGTATTGTCTAGTGGTAGTTTATAGTGAAATAAATTAAAATGCTTATGTACGGATATTATTTTGTGACCTAATTTGTATTGGCTTCACATGTATTATTCAATGATTTACCTGTGATATTATCAACTTCCATTGAGTACAAGCTATAACTGACTTCCAACTGTAATTAATTTGATTTAGGTCAAATCAGGAGGCACATATGAGAGTTGTTGCGTGGTTGTTAAAAACATGCAAAGATGTTTATACGCAATCCCGACTGTTTCTTTGATGGATGATGTGAGGATTATGGAATTAGAAAAAATTCTTGCAGAGTCCCAGCATTCTGTTCCGGAACATATTAAGGAGTCTCGATCAGCTTTACACACTCGACTTCATGTAATATTGTAATATCCATTGTATGCCTTTTTATTGGTTTGCTTTCACGTTCTATTACTAATAGATCATATATTTTATGTAGGAGCTGGTGTCAGATTTGAAAACTGAAATCACAAAAGAGTTACTTGCGAGAAATGTGTCTAGTTTCTGCATGTCGCCTGTGAAGGTCTGTATCTCGCTCTAGTATATCAGCTTTTAACATCCGAAATTGCCTTCTTGATCTTTGGAGATGGTTATACTTTGTAGCATTTACTTCCTTTTTGTAGAGGAATTATGCGTTTGAGAGATCAGACATACCTTATGGCGAGAACTATATCCTCAAAATTAACTATCCGTTCAAGGTAACAAGAGTTTTATAATTCAAGTTTCCTGTCACAGTCTTCCTGGCAATGAAATGAAACATCAACCCTCGAAATTTAAGGCTTCGTGTGAAGGAATTGAAATCACTATGAACTTCCAATATCTCATTCGAGTTCAATTTACTTATAATCTCTTATTGGTGATTGTAGGATTCACCACTTCCATCAGATCTCAGGGGAAATAATTTTTGTGCTCTGCTTGGAACTAATAGCAGGTATACGATATTTTCCTCCATTTTTACCAGCTTCAATATCGTTTAGGGAACTTATTTGACGATAATTACTTTCATTGTGAATTCTTTTCTACAATTTGATAAGTTTCATGGTTCATTCTTTTCCATGAGAGCATTAACACATACTTTGGATACAATCTCCCAGTGGAGGTATAATTTCTTTTTTTTTTTTTCAATCTCCGTCTCTTACAGTGCTTTGGAGCTTTTTCTAATTAAAAGGAAAATTTACGGACCATCATGGCTATCCATTTCAAAATTTTCCAGATGCCGAAGTCAAAATGTATGAACTTTTTATTGTTCTGTTTCTTACCATATACAACTGCGTTGTGTTCGAGATCACAGTTTGGACGAAATAGTAATTTTTTCCACACATTAAACAGGTGAGCTGGTGTAAGTTTGAGGTCACAGTTGATTCTCCAAAGGATATTCTAGCCTCTAAGAGTTCTTCAGAAATTCCTCCAGTAGTAGTTACGGCGCTAAGTTTGAAAACAGTTATAAATGAGAAACATAATTCAAATGAAATCGTCTCTGCATCTGTCATTTGCTGCCACAAGGCCAAGGTATACAATATGAATAGTAGCTTTGTTTGTACCTAGTTTTTCTTGGCTAAATCACACTGCTTCAGTGTGAGGTAGTTTCAGGACATTTTGTTTGTAAAATATTTCTTTTGCCAATGTCTCTTTCCTTTATTTCCAGATAGATACTCCAATGGTACGCTCGGAATGGACTCGTCCGAAGATGCTTAGTCATTTTACTGTTATGCGTAAACTAGAAGGAGGCATATTTCCGATGGGTTTTACTAAAGAGGTGGCGGAAAAAAATTCAAACGCTGGGTCAAATGTCATTTGCTATGAAAGCAGGTATCCTTTTCAAGTCCCAACCTGTCAAGAGGTTGACCGGAATTGACCTTTGACCATATAGTTCTCACCCTTAGTTACTTCACTATATCGTTGTTGTGCACTATATTGAGGCAGCCTTATTGTCCTTTGTATGTTTTCCATGTTTCAGTGAGAGAGCTCTGTTAAACCGTTTGATGATCGAGTTGCACAAGTTTGATAGCGATGTTCTTGTTGGCCATAATATATCTGGGTTCGATCTGGATGTTTTATTTCACAGGATCCAGGTACTTATGTTCAATATGCTGTCTATAACTAGTTAAAACTATGCTTATGGAATTGTTTCCTTCTAATCTAATAGAGATATTGCACTACAGGCATGTAGGGTTCAAAGCAATATGTGGTCCAAAATGGGACATCTCAGACGATCCACCATGCCCAAACTTAATAAAGGAAGCTCTTTGTTTGGGTTAGGGGCAAGTGCCGGGATTATGTCTTGCATTGCTGGCCGTCTATTATGTGATACACATATTTGCTCGCGTGACCTACTGAAAGAAGTGGGGTTTACATTACCTTATTATTAGTTACTCTTGTTGTCTCGTACTTATTGATGCACTCCGCTTCCAGGTTAGCTATTCCTTGACACATTTGGGAAAGACACAGCTGAACAAAGATCGTAGGGAGATTACTCCGCATGATATTCCCCAAATGTTTCAGAGTTCCCAGTCACTTATGGAACTTGTGAGTCATGTTAAAAAGTTCTCTTTAACTTCCATACAAAAAGGAGAGAGTGATGCTTTTATGTGAGGATGTATATGCATATGTAGGAGGGTAAAATCTAAGATTAGATTATAAGACTTTAACAGGCCATCCTTCTACAGTTATCAAATCTAATCTATTTTCGCACCATGGTCTTGAAGCACTTCTGCTTTTTTCTCATAGATTGGTTGGAAATTGGAACTTCACTTGATTCTCACTTTACCATTGCAGATTGTGTATGGTGAAACTGACGCCTGGCTGTCGATGGAACTTATGTTCCATTTGAGTGTTCTTCCCCTTACACGCCAACTAACTAATATCAGTGGCAATACTTGGCAGAAGACACTCCAGGTGAGACTAAAACATACTTATTTTTGTCCCTTTAGTGCAAGCTAATAAACTGGTGTGACTGATACATTGTTCCAGGGTGCTAGGGCTCAACGAGTTGAATATCTCTTGTTACACAAATTCCATGATAAGAAGTTTATTGTCCCTGACAAATACGCCGCCCAATCCAAGGACGCGAAAACCTCTAAACGTATTATCAATCCAGATTACACCAATTTTGATGATGAGCCCCCCGAAAATGATCAGGCAAAGACCAAAAAGGGACCTTCCTACTCCGGTGGATTGGTGCTGGAGCCGAAAAAGGGTCTATACGACAAGTATGTGTTGCTTTTGGATTTCAACAGCCTCTACCCTTCAATTATTCAGGTGGGTTTTGCTCTGTGTTATTTTTTAACGTGAAGAAAAAGATTACTTTTGAAGAAAACAGAACTATATATTTTCTGAAAGTTCACAATATTGAACTTCTAAAAAGCAAGGAACTACCCACTAATATGATAATTCAGATACATTAACCAACAATTAGAAACTTAACCACACGGTTTTAAAACAACTTCTTAACACTCTTTTGCTGTTTAATTTTCTAAACCTGTTTTCATGCTCAAGCTATCATTTAAATACATGCGTGTTTTTTCACTTTTGAGACAGCATTTTTGTCTTTTGTTTCTTTCAGGAATACAATATATGTTTTACTACTGTTGAGCGACCAGATGATGGCTCATTCCCCCGTTTACCGTCTAGTCAGAAGACGGGAATTTTACCACAGGTATATATCACCTTCACTTTTGCAATGTTGGACAGACACTTGTAAACTTCAGCATTGCCGATAATGCTTGTAAATAATGAGTTTTCACTCCTCATGTCTGTCAGTTCCTCAATGGTCTTTACTAACTGTAACTGCGTGTTATGTGGCAACCCCATTCACTTTTCTTCAATTTTTTCATGTACAATCTTTTTACCTCATTATGTTTGTGTAGTTGCTTCGAACTTTGGTGGAAAGAAGGAGAACGGCAAAATCGGCGTTAAAAAAGGAATCAGGTCTCAAGGCTCAGCAACTTGATATCCTGCAACAAGCTCTTAAACTTACAGCAAACAGGTGTCGGATATTTGTCCTTGATTATCCTATTTTGCACGCTGAGTTTCTCCGCACGCTTTTCATGTGTTGTCTTCTATGCAGTATGTATGGATGTCTCGGATTCTCAAATTCAAGATTCTATGCGAAACCTCTGGCAGAACTTATAACACAACAGGTACTAAGTGAAGACATACCTTTCAGATCATACATATTGAGACATTGTTAACTTAAATTTTATACATAGGGAAGAGAGATTTTACAGAGCACCGTTAATCTTGTTCAAAACACACTGAATTTAGAGGTCAGTACAAGCACATATCTATAATTTTCAATGTATATAAGTGGATTCTCTATCTATCACCAAACCTAATGCTCGTTTTTTCAATCAGGTTATCTATGGAGATACAGATTCGATTATGATATATAGTGGTTGTGATGATATTGGAAAAGCTAGATCAATAGCAGAAAAGGTCATAAGGGAGGTATGCTTTGAACATTTAGCAGTGGCGATTTTGTATCGTGAGGTTCCTGTTCTCTCATTTTTCTCCATTTTTATTTTTTTAATCTTGGCAGGTCAATAAGAAATATAGATGTCTGGAGATTGACCTTGACGGCCTATACAAAAGGATGCTATTACTTAAGAAGAAGAAATATGCAGCTGTCAAACTTCAGTTTAACAATGGCATACCCTACGAGGTTGTGTGATACTTATTTCCATGGCTGAAACTCAACGATACCCAGGCAATCATATGTTGCGTTTTGCTTAAACGAGTTTGTCCAATGCAGGTCATTGAGAGAAAAGGTCTTGATATGGTTCGCCGTGACTGGAGCTTGCTGGCTAAGGAACTGGGAGATTTCTGTCTCTCTCAGATATTATCGGGCGGGTCAGTGTTCTCATCTTTTCCCATCAACCTCATAGTGCATTTGATAAAAAATTGAATGCTTTAATCATCTAAGAAACTTACCACATGATATCAGGTCATGCGAGGATGTCGTTGAAGCAATTCACAATTCTCTGAGGAAGGTAACTTAGAAGCATAAAACCTTAGGCTTATTAATTCTTGACTCACTACATTTATATGCTTATTAACGTTTATGAGGTTGCAGAAACCCTTTTTAACGAAGTATCTATTCTATGCAAATTGCAGGTGCAAGAGGAAATGAGAAATGGGCAAATTGCTCTGGAAAAATATGTCATTACAAAGACGCTGACTAAACCACCTGAAGCATATCCTGATGCTAGAAGTCAACCCCATGTAGAAGTAAGTCGCTAAATGCCACAAGTGGTCCCACCTGATTCAATGTCATCCCCTTCCATGTACTAAGTTTTTTTCTTGTTGGTAGGTGGCACTTAGGCTCAGGAGAAATGGCTACGTTTCTGGGTGTTCTGCTGGAGATACCGTGCCTTATGTAATTTGCTGTGAACAGGTGAGGTGCACCTTCGCTTTCTAGTCAGGCTTTGCTAATCTCTATTATTTTTCAAATTCAAACGTGTCGATAGATACAATTGCTTTGAATGCATGTATGTAGGGAAATAGTTCGACCTCATCTGGTGGAATTGCACAGAGAGCTAGGCACCCTGATGAACTCAAAACAGACAATGGCAATTGGATTATTGATATTGATTATTACCTGGCACAGCAGGTTTATACTTCTCTATAGAAACAGCTTTTGGTGGTTTTACGTTCCTGCTGTTTCAACTGAAAACCCCTGTTCTGCAGATTCATCCAGTGATATCACGTCTATGTGCATCAATTCAAGGTACTAGTCCTTCGCATTTAGCTGATTGTTTGGGGCTTGACTCGTCAAAGGTAAACTCTCGCTTCTGTCTCTCCCTCCCAACATACGTGAACAGAACATTAACGGATTGCCTACATGACTACTGTAATGGTACTACACCCGCAATTTACTCGGTTGAGCTTTTTCTTCGCAGTTTCAGAATAAATCAGCTGATTCCACCAACAATGATCCATCAAGCTCCCTGTTATTCACGTTAGACGATGAGGATAGGTACTTACTTCCTTTGTAATGCTATTTTACTGACCTGTTGGACTGCAGCTTCCTCCTGAATCTCTGAAATGCCTGAATTTATTAAACCCATTATGAACTCGAACCTCAGGTACAGGGACTGTGAACCTTTAGTTTTGTCATGCCCCAGCTGCTCAAGTAGTTTTCAATGCTCTCCCATATTGAACTCAGTATGTGAACTGACCGATCCCAAGCCAGCAGCACAAGACAGTCCAGGACCGACAAGTAAGTTCTGGCAGAAACTGCGATGTCCTAATTGTCCAGATGAAGGTGATGGTGTCGGGAGAATATCACATGCTGTAATAGCAAACCAGGTACTTCCCTCTTTATTGCTGGTTGTGGTGTAAAACAAACAATCTCGTCTGTGCTCATCTAACCTGTTAACCTGTTATTATGCTTCGAAATCCAAAAGATTCTCCTCCTACAGATTCTGCATTTTTTTTCAACAGGTTAAAGTACAAGTGGATGCATTTATCGCGAGGTACTACAAGGCCCTGATGGTGGTAAGTATGTGGATAAATGCTACTTAGAACTGCGATCAAAGGGATACATACAATGCTTATTATATTTCATTTTCTCAACAGTGCGATGACGAAACTTGCAATTACACCACTCGCGGTGTTAATCTTCGTGTTCTTGGAGACTCTGAGAGAGGAACGGTTTGTCCAAATTATCCCCATTGTAACGGACATCTTATAAGAAAGGTACGCTGTGCTTCAACTTTGCGACTAGTCCATATCACCATTCATTCATCACAAACTAACTCATGTTGATCAATTTTCTCCGTCAGTATACCGAGGCAGATCTGTACAGACAGCTATCATATTTCTGCCACATTTTAGACACCCTGCGATGCATTGAAAAGGTTTTATATGCTCTTTAAATCTTTCTTTATAGTTTGTATTTGTCCTTGTCAAAAATGGTCAATCACTGGCTATTATATTATCAGATCGATGGTGATAAAAAATTCTCCGTGGAGAAAGAACTCTCCAAGATCCGTCCTTTTGTCGAAACCGCGTCGTCGATAGTGCAGAAATACAGAGATAGGTGCGCATATGGTTGGGTCAAGTTGAACGATCTGATAGTAATGGTCTAACAACTTTGAAAGTTGTTTGGCCATGAAGCCTATGCCTCGATTATCAGAAAATATTATCTTAATTGTATATTACAAATCCAATGAAGTATGAGTTTGAAGTCCAGGATTTTTGGAATATATGTATTTATAAAATAGACATGCATATGAAAGTGCGACAACGGCTAGTACTACACTACATGGAGGTTCAATTATAATGTCTGAGCCCGACACTGATTCTGATTTATTAAGTTTGTCTGGAAAATTATGAATGTTTTATCAACATTTACTAATTAGCATTCAACTAAAGCATAAGATGGAGGTTAATAATTATTGACAAACAATGGATGAAAGTTCTTGCAGCAGTGTAGGTACGACGCGTCTATATAGATAGATGATAGCCGCAAGGCTTTGATTAAGTCGTGTGGATAAGCTTTTAGATATCTTATTATAGAGGTACTATGCAATAAACAGTATTTGGGCAAAACACTAGTTTGGATTATTATTATTATTTTAAGAAGAAAAATTGCCCGTAGAGTACAGTGTATCGACGACAAAAGATAAGAGCAAAACTCATCTTCTTCTTGTGTGGTTGTGACTCGTGAGTTGCTTGCTTTGCTTGTGCTTAGTGCCAAAACAAGTATAGCGTTGTCCCAATAACGCGTTCAGCTTCATTACAATATAGATATAGCTGTAGACAGACGTACGTACACGAAATTTATTAAAAGACTATACTTTATTATGGCTCTATTCCTTTAATTTCTTTAAATACAATGATGAGTAGCGCGATAGGATTATACATACATAAATTAACCATTCTTTATTAAACAAACAAAGCTCGAAACTGAAACCTATCGATGCTATCAAATATGTTATCACGCTATGATTCGGGGACCATATGTATATATATGTATGCAATAAGGCCACGACACAGGTTTCAATATCAAGGTCGTTTTCCTAATTTCTTTACATTATCTGATAATGACAAAAATCAATGTTTAAGTTATTAGGGTTTTCATATTCAGTTTGTCGACAATTTCTTTGTTTGATTATAGTTTAAATGGATTCACGTGAACCCTTTCCCCATTTCCATTTCTTTACCCGTGAACTTCAATAATCGACGTTTATATATAAATGTATATTGCATATAAACAATATTGCGTTTGTTACGAATGCTTATCGTCTTTCCATAGTTGGTCAGCTTGAACCACGAAGTTATTACACGATTCTAAGGAAATAAGAATCATTGGATGAACGAATTAACTATCGTGAATAAGTAAGTAATATTAATGTCTAACTCAAACTTATTAAATGTAGAAAATGTTTGGCTAACTGTTATCCTCAAATCATAAAGCGTACAAGTATCAATATATCACCAATCAAATGCTTCAATATGTTACCTGATCTATTTCTTTCGCACATTTATTACAATAGATGGGCAGTGATAATTATTTGTTGGCTCCTACTATTCACACCCCCTACAACCCCTATACCACTCTTTACAACCTCAAACACTTGATTTTTGTGATAATAAATTTAAATAATCACATGATTCAACAAAAAATATTTTATTAACTTATTTTCCATTAAATCAATAATATTAATTAAATGGACTATTCAAAAATTATTAATTAAGTCTTTTAACCAAGGATACATTTAGAACTAGCAAAAATGCTCGTGGCCCGCGGGCCAGCCCGCCCCACTCTGGTACTATCAAATGGGCTCGCGGGCCGCGAGCCCGCCAAAGTGACGGGGCGGGCTGTCATTTCTCAAGCCCGCAAAGGGCGGGCCTATGCTGGTAAGCCCGCGCAGGCCGTGAGCAAGCCCGCCAATTATCAAAAAATATTTTCTTAGAAAAAATATATAAATGAATTATATAGGTTTTTTTATATTTTTTAGACCCAATTTTTAGTTTAATCCAATTTAATTACATAAATAAATTTTATTAAAGATTTCAAATTGATTATGAGTAATTCACTTCATTAGTTTATTTTAATTTTTTTATATAATTTTTCATTTTATTTTTAGGACGGGTCGGGCCCACCAGCCCCAGGCCCGCACCGCCAGTAGGGCGGGGTCTGCCATATTTCAGGCACGCCCTATGCGGGTAAGCCCGTGCGGACCACGGACAGGCCCGTTAAATATCATAAAATATTTTGAAAATAAAACTAATATATAAATGACTTATATAAGTTTTATATTTTGTAGATCCAATTTTTAATTTAATCAAACTTAATAACAAAATAAATTTTTATTAAAGAATTTAAATTTGACTAGGAGAAATTCAACTTCATTCGTTTATTGATGTTTTTCTTTTATTTTATATAATATTTTTCGTTTTTTATTATTTTACGACGGGTCGGGCTCACCAGGCCCGCAACCGGCGAGTAGGGCGGGACGGGACTTCATTTACCATGTCCGCCAGATGGAAAATTGTCTTTTTTAATCTGCTTGTATTTATTTAATATTACTTTACATATTACTTAACATTAAACTACTTTTTTCCTTTTTATATGGGGTATATAATTGGTAAATAATTAATGTTTACTCTACATATTAATCAGGGGTGCAAATAGAAAAAAGGTGGGTGCCAATAGAATTATCCTTATTTGTTTAGTTGGTCCTTAAGATTCTTTGAAATCTTTCGCTTGGGAAAAAAAAATATCTTATAATACACATACACTAAATATTAATATATAATTATGATGTGTGTGTGTTAAAATCTCCATAATTTCCACCTTTCTTCACGCAGAAGTAATTAGTGTTTTTGTGTTATCTTCTTCTTCTTCATTTCCCATGAGATTATATATCAGCATCGCCACTTTTCTCAATACCTTATCGGAAGGGGTAATATAATGTAGTACTTTCGTGAATATGAAGTTTTTACTTGATTTTATATTGGTTACAATCTTGAATTTTTCACATAATTTAAACGGACTCCTCACCAACCTAACGTATTTCTCAATATTAATGCATTGACACCACTTGCGCCTTATATTTATTCACAGAGAGAGAGAGAGATATATATATATATATTTAATATGGGAGGAGACTAGTTTCAAAAATCTGGGCAAACTACTGTTTAACCAAGAAAGAAAGCAGTAGAATAATATCTCCTCAAAGGGTGTGAAAATATTAAAAGCCTGAATCTGATGACCACACCACATCTGACCATAGACAAGAAGTAAATGTCATCCATTCACACACACACACACACACTCAACTAGTTTTCTTTCTGGGCTTGAAAAAAATAAGATTTAGCCGTTGCAGACATAAATAATCAAATTTAAATAATTAAGCTGCGCAATAATGTAGTAATTATGTCTGTTATTTGATCATCACAAAACAAATCAATCATTCACATAAACAAGACAAGAAGCCACCGTCCCTACGCACGATACGTCTTAAAACTTCTCATCATTCATTCTTCAATTACAGCTCACTTCTACTCTATATAGTACCACCACTTCCTTCACTTCAATTCAAACCACTCATAATCCCATTTCATTAAAAAAAAACAACATAAAATCAACCAAATAAAAAATAATGGGGAAGGGGAAAGCGCTGGCCTTGACGGCGGCGGTCATCGTACTTGTCTCCCTCTGCCACGTGTCGTTTGCCGACGACGGTGAGACCCAAAAGCAGACCTACATCGTCCACATGGCCAAGTTTCAGATGCCCGCCGTTTACGAGGACCATACCCATTGGTACGGCTCCTCCCTAAGGTCCGTCTCCGACTCGGCGGAGATGCTCTACACCTACAACAACGCCGTCCACGGCTTCTCCGCCCGCCTCACGGCCGAGCAAGTCCGAGCCCTGAAAACCCGACCCGGAATTGTCTCCGTCGTGCCTGAAACGAGGTACGAACTCCACACTACGCGGACGCCGCTGTTCTTGGGCCTCGACCAGAACGGCGCTATGTTCCCCGAGTCAAATTCCGTCAGCGAAGTCATCGTCGGCGTTTTGGACACGGGGGTTTGGCCGGAGAGTCCGAGCTACGACGACGCCGGGTTCGGGTCGGTTCCTAGTTCGTGGAGGGGAGAGTGCGAGGTAGGGACTAATTTCACTAAGGCGAACTGTAATAATAAATTGATAGGCGCGAGGTACTTTTCGAGGGGCTACGAAGCTACTTTGGGACCCATCGACGAGTCTAAGGAATCCAAGTCGCCGCGAGACGACGACGGACATGGGACCCACACGTCGTCGACCGCCGCGGGGTCGGTGGTGTCTGGCGCGAGTCTGTTCGGCTACGCGCAGGGGACGGCGCGTGGGATGGCCACTAGGGCGAGGGTCGCGGCCTACAAGGTTTGCTGGGTCGGCGGGTGCTTCAGCTCCGATATCTTGGCGGCGATGGACAAGGCCATCGACGACAATGTGAACGTAATGTCTCTGTCGCTCGGCGGCGGCACGTCGGATTATTACAGGGACAGCGTCGCCGTGGGTGCCTTCGCCGCGATGGAGAAGGGGATTCTAGTAAGCTGCTCCGCCGGAAATGCGGGACCCAGTTCCTACAGTCTGTCCAACGTGGCGCCTTGGATCACCACCGTCGGCGCCGGAACTTTAGACCGCGATTTCCCGGCGTACGTCAGCCTCGGAAACGGCAAGAACTACTCCGGTGTCTCCCTCTACAAAGGCGAATCCTTGCCGGAAAAGCTGGTCCCCGTCGTCTACGCCGGCAACGCCACAAACGCCACCAACGGCAACCTCTGTATGACCGGAACCCTAATCCCAGAAAAGGTGAAGGGCAAAATCGTCCTTTGCGACCGAGGAGTCAACCCGCGCGTCCAAAAGGGTTCCGTCGTAAAATCCGCCGGCGGAATCGGCATGATTCTGACCAACACAGCGGCCAACGGCGAAGAACTAGTAGCCGACGCCCACCTGCTCCCCGCCACCGCCGTCGGCGAAACCACCGGCCAGCAAATCAAAGACTACCTATTCACCGACCCCAACCCAACCGCCACCATCTTCTTCCAAGGAACCAAAGTCGGCATCGAACCCTCGCCGGTCGTCGCCGCCTTCAGCAGCCGCGGACCAAACTTCATAACTCCAGAAATCCTAAAACCCGACCTAATCGCGCCGGGCGTCAACATCCTCGCCGGGTGGTCCGGCGCCGTGGGACCCACCGGACTAGCCGAGGACGACCGGCGAGTCCCCTTCAACATAATCTCAGGCACCTCAATGTCCTGCCCGCACGTCAGCGGCTTAGCCGCACTCATCAAAGGGGCCCACCCAGAATGGAGCCCAGCCGCCGTGCGCTCAGCACTAATGACAACGTCGTACACCTCTTACAAGGACGGAAAGCGGATCTTGGACGTATCCACGGGTCAGCCATCCACGCCATTCGACCACGGGTCGGGCCACGTCGACCCGACATCCGCCCTCGACCCGGGACTAGTCTACGACCTAACCGCCCAGGACTACCTAAACTTCCTATGCGCATTGAACTACACATCGTCACAAATCGCCAGCCTGGCGAGGAGGAACTTCACCTGCGAGGAGGGGAAAGCTTACAGCGTGTACGACCTCAACTACCCTTCCTTCGCGGTTTCCTTACAGGGGCAAATGGGTAATAGTTCGAGCGCCGTTGTCGTGGTGAAGCATACGAGGAGGCTGACCAACGTGGGGCCCGCGGGGACGTACAAGGTTAAGGTGTCGTCCACGAGCGAGGCGGTTAGGGCTAAGGTGAATCCCGAGAGCTTGAGCTTTGGAAAGGCTTACGAAAAGCAGAGCTATACGGTGACTTTCAGCGCAGCTTTGATGCCTTCTAACACCAATGTTTTCGGTAGGATCGAATGGTCTGATGGGAAGCGTACGGTTGGCAGTTCAGTGGCCGTGAGTTGGACTTAATGAGAACTCGTCGGTCGGAGGTTTATTAAGTTGAATGGTTTGTTGTTGTTAATTTTTTCTATGACACAAGGCAGGGCTGAGCTGAGGTGGTAATTAGTAACTAATGTATGCTGTAATGAAATTGTACTTGGACGCAATCAGTGTACAGGTTGAATCAAAGAACACATGATATGAAGTGAAAATGGAACCTTCTTTTACATGATTAATGATTGGTTAGTATATATAATTAGTGGCTGATGACTAGTAACTAATGTTAGTACGCCTTAAAGACAAACATATGGACGTTCGCGATCTGACTGGTAATACGCATAAGTAGCAGCAATTAACTTGCACTTTCTCTTCTTCATCCAACACGTGGCAGGCAGGCAACAGTTGATGTTTATAAATTCAAGAGATGAAAGAACAACATGGATGTAGTTATAGTAATTTTCAAGATAATATTATAAGATAAAGAAGAAGAAGAAGAAGAAGAAGAAGAAGAAGAAGAAGAAGAATGGAGTCGAATAAGAAGCAGCAGCAATTGATTGAAAAGAAAGGAGATTGTTGTAATTCGTTGCCGGTGGAAACGAGCCCATATACGCAGTACAAAGACTTGGAAGATTACAAGGAAAAAGGGTACGGCACACAAGACCGCACCTAATCTGCGATGTTTCAGATATGGCGGTGCACAGAAAGGTTGTTGAGCTCGCCATCCATTGCCTGCAGCCAAAGCTAAAAGATCGTCCGTGCAGTCGTTGACGAGTTGAACAGAATCCGTAAGATATATAACTACACTTATTTATTTATATGGTATACTAATATAATTGTGATTTTTTTTCTAAAGGTGATGAGGTTGATATATGATGGCGGAAGAGGGAGTTCAACCACACCTGACATTGATGATAACTTATGTCATAGCTAGTTAGGCTTACACTTCTTTGATGCTTAGCAGTAGCGATGTCTTTTATGTAATCAAACAAGATAAGAGAGATAGATTACATGCAAGTAGGTGTGTCCATTATTGACTTCGGTTGTGAAGTGGTTTTATTACTTGGTTGGACACTGTTAACTCAACGCGTGTAGTTCAAATTTCTTTTACGATTTTTTCTTCTTCTCAAAAAACTTGTTAGTCGGACCATATGATCTTCGTGTTAGTACGAGCTTACGAGTTCGCCTTCTTTAAGTCAAAATGCGGATCTTTTGCTATAACAACTAGATTGGTCATGTTCTTATGGCCATCGTAATCTTGAAAAATGTTTCTCTTTCATTTTGGGGTGCTCGAAGAGATGGGAACTTTTACCCGTTCACGTGTGAATTTTGAGAATGTTATTTCAACTTGAGAAGCCAGATACCACATGGTCTGCTAATGTTTATTGTGTATCACATAACATACAGAAAAGGCCAATAAAAGCTTTAATTGGAATATTTGGTAACAACTTGATTAGAATATTGAAAGAACAAATCAGAACAAGAACAACACTGCTGATAACATCATTAAAAGTCAACCTAATATTGAAATAACACATCAGAACAAGACCAATACTGCTGAAAACATCATCAAAAATTCAACCTAATGCTGTTAATATAATAATGAAGCGGCAGGTATTACCTTACCATGATTGCAACGACACACATAACAGAACATACTATAATAGTCCTGAAAGCGTTAATAAAACCACAATCTTTTCAATCATATTCATTTGCAGATAGAAATCGTTTTAAGACGAATTACACAACTTCTGTTTCTTAGACGCTGGGAACGGGTTTGAACCTTGGAATTCTGACAAGATCTCGACAACGTTCCTCATCGACGGGTTCAGATGTACATCGTCCTTCTGCATTACAAGACACCTACTCACCAAATTTGTGAGTTGAGATCTCACTTCCTTTGTAGCTTGGGGGAAATTTTCATGGACAAGATCGCCTGTGGATTTGTCAGCTGAAGACCACCAACAACAAAGATCGTAAAGGCTTTCTTTTTTGCTTATGAGTGCAAGAAGTAGGCATCCATAGGCGTAAACATCTTCGCGCATGGTCATCATCTTTGATTCGTCTATCGTAGCAAGTGAAAAATGAAGATAAGAAATTACTACTATCAAACGAAGAAAGAAGGAAGGCATACCACACATACACACCTATGTCACCGTATGTGTCCGAAGTCTGGAAGTGACCATCTTCATGAAGGAAGTAACCACATTTATATGCTGTCCTGATAAAGTTGTTGTAATAGTCCACGTTGAAGTGATAACTCATCACCGAATAGTCCTGCGAGCGTCAAACAAATATACATACAGACCATTAATTAAGACGGATAAAAGATGGCGATTGTGATATGCCAAATTAAAAGATAAGAATTGTAAATAGACGACAAAAGAACCTCATATATCATAAAATTATCAGCATCGATACCCCCATGCACGAAACCCTGACAATGAAATGCTTCAACGACGCTAGCAATGTCAAGTGCCACTTTAAGACGGTCATCCCATCCAAATTCATCTAAACAAACAAAATATACATTATTACATCGTAGAAAGGAAGGCAAAGCATGCTTTTTTTTTCCTATACCAGATCTTATGATGTCTGAAAGGAAGTGCTTTGGACGTGTGCCCTCGTATATAATAGCAAGTCTCCTTTCGCAGTGGTAACCAATGATTTTAACGACGTTTGGGTGATTCGTTACTTTACTGCTTCTAAGATGTCGAAGCTCGTCCTACAAAACGCATGTAGATCTCGACATACAAGTTTAAATGATGAGCAAATTAAGATGAAACAGATGAAGTTCCTCACGCACAGAAAGTTGGCGAGGGCCCGGCCCGTGATCAATATTCAGTATCTTCACTAATACGCTTTTTTGGTTGATTTCTGCGGCGAATAGCTTCCAACCTCTTAATTCAAATATGAGGTTGCTTTCTCCAAACGAATGGGTGATGTGCTCCAATTCTGAGAGGCTGTAGTGCTTGGCACCTACGAGGTCCATCGCTTCAACGACAGGACAACTACACATGAACAAAAAACATCAATTTATATATAGATAACTATATCATTATTAAGAAATACTGACTAATTGGATGCATATGAGATTTCATCGGCCTCTAACAGAAAGTCAAATAACACGAATTGGCAAGAATAAAAACATTGATTTATGTATACATGGCGTACATAATAGAGAACTGATCATAAACAGTAGATAAACAAAATATGGATCGTAAAACAAAATCATCTTTGCATCGTCAGCCCTCTAAATGTAATAAACTTGTGGAATAAAGAAAACTCAAGAACATGGAATTAACTAATAAACTAACCCACCCCTTTTTATCGTATAGATCGAAGAAGAAGGTATGATGACCGCTGAATATGGGATCCTGCGGATGGTACAAATCCTTCTGAAATACGTAAACTCTGGGGTAAATATCATGGAGTTTCTTGAGAAAGCGATCTTCTTCTTCAAATTTATCTTCTTCAAGGCTCATATCTTGTTCCAGTTCGTCTTCAACGTCATGAGGTGTCGGCAGTTTATGATCCGTGGATGCTGTCGTCATTTCTGCAGTTCAATTTGGGGATATTTTCTGGTCTTTTGTTTTCTCACAACGGAACACTACGAAAGATGCAATAAACATTTTCTGGTTTGGGCCTACGTTATTTACATCGCTTTATTTCCTTCCCAACAAGCCGACGGGCCGACGAGCTGATAGAGCCCGGAGGGTTGCGGGCCGAATTAGCCGAGTTTTTTTTTTTGTTTTTTAATTATCTCCTTTTATATTAAATCTCAGTTTTATAAGAAAAAAATAGGGAAATTTCACTTGGTACCCCTGTATTTTAGGCTTTTTCAGCCGGTGCCCAAAGTTATTTTCAATCCCGGTAAAAAAAATACATTCCAAGTGTTCACAGATTAACTATGTTTAGAAGTATTTATTTATGTAACTTTGAATAATACTAGGTATAAATTATAGTTACTAATGAATAATGAAAAAAATAATTAAAAACTTAATTTTAAAATTTTTAAAAAATTAATCTCGATAGATTAGGGCCTAGAACAGGTACTTGTTCGTGCAATTATGCTTAGAGTCAACTGAAGATATGAATGAGATTATATGTGAGTAGAGAGAGAGAGAGAGATATATATACATGATGATTAGTCAATACTCAACAGTTATTCCATTGTATATGCGCGTGTAGACATGAAGCTTTTGACCATTTGAGATTTCATTTAAATAATTTTCCTTTCCCATTCACAGTTCCAAGCACAACCATCGTCTTCTTCAGCATAACTGCAATAACAAGAAACACAATGTTAATCCATACCACACAACTGTCAGAAAAATGCCAGAAAAGAGTTGAAGTTGGGTGCTTTATAATACCTAAACACCTCCATTTTCAACATAGCTCAATCTCTTGTCTTGGAGCTTCGATGAACTAAACCGAGTTATAGAGGATATAAACTCGATAGAATCCTTCAACGATTCTTGACGAGGCAATTATGCACTGTAATCCTTCGTACATCATCTCGTATACAAGCGCAAGAACGTTGACAACATCTCCTTTCTTGCAATAGCCATACATAAGAGCTGTGCAGCTTACAGGTATCGGGGCGTAAACCCCTTTCGATCATTTCATCGAACAGGGAAACTGCATCGTCGAGGTCGCCCGATTTGCACCTGCTGTCTATCAGCGCCGTGTAGTAAACAACGTCGGGTTTAAAGCCAATCTCCACCATTTCTGACTGGTACATCGAAGTCACTTTCTCCGCCCATTTTTGTCTCCTCTCGGGAATTTCGTGAGGTGGGCGGGCGTTTATCGAGCTAATTTTGAAGTGCCCGTCGAGCGATACAGCGTAAGCAATGGTGTCGGGGAGAACGTTCCTTTGCTTCATTTGCCCGAAGAGTTCGTGGGCTTCCTTTAGGAGATTGTTATGGCAGTAACCGTCCATTACCATCGTGTGTGTGATCAGATCTGGAGAAAATCCTCCGTCGATCATTTCGTCGGACGCCTTTCGGGCCCTCTCCATATCCCCTGCCTTATAGAGCGAGGCGATGAGATCTTCGTACATTTTTTTGCTAGGGCCGCCGCCTGAAGAGCTGCTCGTCAAAAGCTCAAGCATTCTTATGGCTTCATCGTGTTTGCCTTCCAAGCAGAGGCTGCTAAAAGGCTTTGTAAGGGAGTTCTTGGATATATGGAGGCCTTTCTTCATCAGCCGAAGAAAAAGCTTGTAACCCATGACAGACTTGCCCGATTCTGAGTACCCATTAACCATGGAAGCATAGTTTTCGAGGCTCTTATCTTCCAGGCCGTCGATATAAGCTTCACATTCCTTAAATTTCCCGAAGTAGCATAGGCCTTTTATCACTAGATTGTGGGTGGCTGGGCTAGGGCTCACGCCTTCTTTTTTCATGGTTTCTAGAAGCGAAAACGCCCGTTTGATGAGCCCGTTTCTAAACAGCCCTTCGAAGAGGACGTTGTAGGTTATAACGTCGGGCTTCGGGCCATTTTTCATCATTTCCACGAACAATCCTTTCGCATCGATAATTTCTCCGTGGAGACATATACCTCTGATCAAAGTGCTGCAGACTGCAGTACGTCTGGGATCAGATTCTTGCCCTTCATCTCATCGAACAGTTCGGCAGCTTCTTTCAAATTACCCAATTTGCATAGGGCGTCGATTGCAACCTTGTAAGAAACCTCGTCAAGAAGTACGCCGGCCTTTTTAACTTCCCTGAAATGCTCCACTGCTATCGAATGCAGTCCCTTATGGCACAAGAATTGGAGAGTCGAAGTGAGGATAAAGCAGTTAGTTTTGATGCCCTTAACCTCCATTGAATGATGAATATCCAAACCTTTACCAATATCTCCACCATCGCAGCACACTTGAATCAAGGGTCCATAGTGCATCTCACTCTGTTCATGGCAGCTTTCTTCCAAGTCTTTAAGGACAATCTCGGCCATTTGAAGCTTCTTCTCGCTGACAAAACCACGAATCACAACAGCGTAAGCGTATGTGTCGAGTGGGGCATTTTCCCTTTCCCACGCTCGTAAAACGTCATAAGCTATATCATATATACCGTAAGAGCTGAGCCCTTCGATAAGCTGCAACGGAGAAAGCATTCGGCGTAACTTTAGCTTCATCCATCTCGAAAAAAACGCTCGCTGCTTCTTCGAAACGACCCATTGAGAAGATGCCTTGACTAAAATTCCGTAAGTGTATGCATTAGGAGTAACCCCAAGAACTTTCAACTGATTAAACCAAGCTACTACTGCATCGAATTTTCCATGCCCCATAAGCCCGTTGAGCAATAAGTTACACGAAAACAACGAAGGCCCAACTCCATGTTCCTTTGTCAGAATTAAGATATCTAAACCCTCTTCAAACATCACTAGTGAGACAAAACCCTTAGTCAACAAGTCGAGTGCGTGTAAGAACAACGACGATCCCTTGGTTTTGATTTCCTCTGCCATTGCGTCGAATAACTCAGACACCTCGAAAGATCTTTCCTCCGTCTGACTTATGATGAGCTCCACGAATAAAGAAAGCAGCTTACTATCCAAACCCCAACTACACAGAATCTTAATGAGACCTAAATAGCTCCCCACCCCATGCCTATACCCTTTGTCCTCCCTAAGTTGATCGAAGAACCCCAATGTAGAGAGAGGCTCCTTTTTCCATGTTCCTCAGAATCTCAGCAACTTCAGTCGAACTCAATTCGCTACCACCACCAATGTCACAAAATCGATCGCCATAAACTGTTACAAGACTGTTCCTCGAATCAACGCCAACGTCTTCCGAGCCCGAGTCGGAAAAGTACGGTGAGAAGTGGGCAAGCGAAGGAACAGAGTGCAATTGTACGAATCGAAGACTTCTCAACAAGGTTTTCTGGGCTATTTTAACATTAGGGAGCGTCGCGTGTTTTTATTAAGCAAAAGGACCGAAAGTTACCAAAATACCCCTTGGTTTGAGTAAAAGAAAATTCGAAAAATTCGAATAAATTATATTAAATTCTAGTATTATTTTCTAGTAAAAAAACAAAATAAATAATTTATTCATTTTCATTTTCGATTTTTTTTTCCACTCGAATATAGCATTTTTCTACCAGAATTTTATTCGCGTAACTCGAATAAAAAGCCGAATAGATCGATTTTTACTCGAAAACGTCGATTTCAGGCTCAAAAACACCAAAATTCACTCAGATTTGGGGTTAATATGTTTAAGAATCACGAACCCATCGATTAACACCTCATTTCGACATGAAATTTAAGTCGATCGGATCAAAATCATAATCAAATACTTCGACTTTTTTTTTAAACACTCAATCCCTTTTTTTAAATTAAAAACCCTACACTCCCTTTTTTTTTTAATTTCACGCAAAAGTAATCCTAAATAACAAAAAAACCCAGGTTTTTTCTTGAGTGACTAACCTGACTGCAGAAACCAGGGGTTATTTTAACATAAGGGAGCGTCCCCTATTTTTATTGAGCAAAAGGGAGCGGATCGAAAGTTACTAAAATACCCCCATACGCCAGACTTTGCCTTTTCAATTATCTAATTCCCAATTTCCTCGCGAGAATGATGGGTTTCTTAAGAGTAGGCAGGGCTGAGCTGAGCCGAGGTGGTAATTTATTAACTAATGCATGTTGTAATGAAATTGTACTTGGACGCAATCAGTGTACAGATTGAATCAAAGCACATGATATGAAGTGAAAATGGAACAAAGGCAGCCATTTTTTTACATGATTAATGTTTGGTTAGTATATATAATTAGCGGCTGATGACTAGTAACTAATGTTAGTATGTCTTAAAGACAAACATGGACGTTCGATCTGACTGGTAATACGCACAAGTAGCAGCAATTAACTTGCACTCTCTGTCTTCTTCATCCAACACGTGGCAGGCAGGCAGGCAACAGTTGAGGTTTATAAATTCAAGAGACATGGATGTAGTTATAGTAATTCACAAGATAATATTATAAGATAAAGAAGAAGAAGAAGAAGAAGAAGAAGAAGAAGAAGAAGAAGAAGAAGAAGAAGAAGAAGAAGAAGAAGAAGAAGAAGAAGAAGAAGAAGAAGAAGAAGAAGAAGAAGAAGAAGAAGAAGAAGAAGAAGAATGGAGTCGAATAAGAAGAAGAAGAAGAATGGAGTCGAATAAGAAGCAGCAGCAATTAGGAGAGAAAGAAAAGAAAGGAGATTCATTGCCGGTGGAAACGAGCCCATATACGCAGTACAAAGACTTGGAAGATTACAAGGAAAAAGGGTACGGCACACAAGGCCACCTTCAGCCACAGCCTGGCCGTGGTGCTGCTGCCTCCACCGATGCCCCCACCCTCACAGGCGCCGCCAGGATTTCCAAAAATGATTAGTAGTTCATCGGTTTCGAATCCACATGATAAAAAGGGCAGATTTGTTTTTAGTTTCCTTTAGTTATTCATCTGACTTTCTAGTAGTGACATATGTTATACAGTAATGTCATGGACTATGTGGTTGGTTGTTACTTGTTAGAGCCTTTCCATTATTAATTCCGTCCAAGGGCGAAGGCGATTTGATTGTTCTAGCTAGTGATCTTTGTTCTTCAATTAATAAAGAAATTATTACGACAATCGAGTAAAAGATGGTCACGCTTCATAGTTAGTAACATGCAAGGAAGAAAAGGAAAAAGGCAGTGCTTGGCCGGCTGGCTTAAAGCTTATAATATAGTACTTAGTAGCTTAGGATGCGATATCATACATATATTCTCCACAAAACAAATATTTTCAAGAATCGCCTGCTAAAAAACACAACACTTGCTGCTGCTTTTTCCTTTTTTCTCCGTTTTCCAGCTTTTTACAACTCCATGTTACGCCACTTGTCTCTCACACCTTCTATTACAAAAACATCAACCCTTTTCTTTTTCCAAATATATATCACCTCCTTTCCACCAATTGATCATCATCCTCCTAGGCCCAGAAATAATGGAGAAAAAAGATAATTGCGAAAGATGGGCAGCAATTCTAGATAATGAGGAGGAAGAAACACTTTCATTGTGTGATCTCCCACTAGTCCACAGTCCAAGAAAATTACACAAGGAAGAAGAAGAAGAAGAAGATGAGGATCGTACTATCAAACACAGTGAAAGTCCCATTCAAGGGCAAGACTTCCACTTCTGTTCCAAGTTCTTAGAATCAGATATGTGCTCAGCAGATGATGTCTTCTTTCAGGGAAGCATCTTACCTCTACGCAACTCAATCAGTTCTGAACATGGATTACAACAACAACAACATCGTAAGTTAAGTTCTTGCAGGTCTATTTCAAGGTCAGAAACCACGGATCGTAGTAGTAGTAGTAGTAATTACTCGTTCGTTTCAAGCAGCAGAAGTAGCAGCATAAACAGTAGCAGCAGCTCAAATTCATCATCAGCTTCAACTTCAACTGTTACTACTACGGTGCCTACTAATCGATGCTCTAATAAGCCCAATAAATTACAACCTCGTCGTAATAACCAGTTTCAGTATTACTCTCCTCGTCCTCCGATGAGCCCATCACCAAGGCTAAGGACGAAGTACAGACACGGAGGATTACTACTTATAAACAGCACTACTTCCGTTGATCATACTAAAACCCAGCATTCATCGTCGGCATGGAATATACTGAAACTAGGCTTGGTGAAAGCACCGCCGCCTGAGATTCTCAACACACGGCCATGTCCGAAAAATGTGAAGAGCTTAGACGATGCAAAGACGAAGAAGAAGAAGAAGAAGAAACAAAGGGCGGGTTTGTTCGGTGGATGCAAGTGTATTAGCGATGCAGTAATTGGCGGTGATGTTCGAGATTCGAGGGCGGCCGTCGTTAATAGGAGAAGCGCTTGTGAGGGCGATGATGAGGTAAAAGCGCTGTTTAGCGACGAAAGTCGTGTGGAGATGACGACGACGACTTTGAGATCGCCGTCTTCCTCCGATCATAATAAGGTGAAGGAAAAGCGGCAGGTGTCGCATCATCGAACGTTTCAGTGGCTAAAGCAACTTTCCATTGAAGAAGGTGCTTGATTGATGATCATGATAATGATGATCAACTTTAATTTTTTTTCTTTTTGTCACGCATGCTTTTTTAGTATGTTATGTTTTCTACCTTTTTTTTTTCTTTTCATCGTATCTTGTTTTTGAACCGATTCGAATCAGCAAACTCTCTTGTGTAATTTTTTCAAACTAATTATCATGCAATCGTATTTTAGAAATTAAGTGATTAATCGAAAGATAGTGGGTGCATTATGATTAGTATAGGTGGCACATATCAAAATATTCCCCACTCTGCATGGGTGTAGCGCTTATGCCAATAAACAGTTATATAAAAAATGTGTATAGATATTATCATAGCTCCACCAAATATCTGTCTATCACGCTTAATTTGAGAGATATTTGTGGGTCGGGTTTCGAATCAGATCGTCTGCGCTGAATAAGGAGGTGTATTAGGATCGATTATGTGTTTAGGGGGTGAATAAACGCTTGTCTCTTTTCGGTTCTTAACCAGTTACGGTTAGATACCGGTGCTTGATATTTTTGTGTAAGTGACTTGTGCGGAAGCAGATCGGTCGGTTTTGAACCAAGAGACGAATTTGTTTCTGGAAGTTCGATGTAAAAATCTCCTACGTCTCCCCTTCTTTCCGCAAGGAAGACACCACTAGAAGACTTGGTTCTTACAACCCCTGTTGCACGACCTTCTTAACTAGACTAACAGTACAACCCACACGGCTATACTCACCTAACTAAACTCCTAGACACCACTTAGACAGCTTTTTAAAGTCCGTCTACTTTCAAGAGCTTTTGACAGTCCCTTGAGAACAATACACTCACTCTTTAACCGAAGCGGTCTAAAAAGTGAGAACAACACCTAAACTTCTTTTTGCTTAATAGCTTGAGCTTTTTCTTGCGTTGCGTAATTTCGAAAATGGTGAATTTGTTTCTTCAACTTGCCTCTCTCCCTTTTATAGTTGGACTTGATGTGGAACCCGTTGTGAGATGGCTCCTTGTACCAAACAAAACTTTAAATGACTTTCCCCAAAATAGGTCTGTCCGGTCTTTGCAGGAGTCGCCCTTTGTCTTTTGCTTTATTCCTTATTTGGCTTAGTTTGACTTCAACTTGGCTCTCGCTGTCAGCCTTGAATTAATTTCTCGTCAGAAGCCTTCAACTTGTCGCTCTTCAAACAAATTTGAATCTTAGTCCATCGTGGCACTTCCGGTATCTGCTTTTCGGTCTCACCGACCTTCTGATAGCATCTTTGATCCGGTTGATGGTTGCATTTGGCGAACAGTTTTTCGGTATCCGGTTTCACATGTGCTTAACCGGTATACTTAATTAAGTTAAGTCCAATCAACAACACTGTTAATCTGACTTCTTTAAATTCACGATTCCTAACAAGGTGGTTCTGACAATGCCAACGTTGAAGACCAAGGGAGAGTTCTTTTCTTTTTTGATTTATTTACTTCAAAGAATAATATAATATACAGTAAAACCTCTATAAATTAATAACATTGGGACCATATAATTTTATTAATTTAGAGAGATATTAATATATCGATAAATTAATATTTTATTAATTAAAAGAGACCCTTTATATTCAACAAATTTAAAATTTATTGACGGTAAATGAAGTCAAATATGTTTCATTAATTATATTCTATGTACTCAAAACAATTTAGAAGTGTGAATTAATGAAAAATATCGTTTCAAAATTAGTCAAGGTACAATATCAAATGCTCTGGATATCATTGAAGCATCGTTCTACCAACTTTGAGAAGCGTGGGGATATTAAGCGACACAAAATAGCGACAACAACGCTTCACAATTTTTTGTTGCAGCTAGATAACTCGACATCGGAAATTGACTGTAATTAAAAAAAGTTGGGGATGAGATCCAATTAGATTAGAATTTAAGAAAATCTAGTAACAAATAGATTCTTATTTTAGCAAATTACCATAATTTATAATTATATTATTTATGAATTATTAATTTAGAGTTTTAATGGGACCTAATATTTACAAAGGAATTTTCAAAACAGTTATTAGCTTATTATCTTATCGAATTTGATGATTTTTAACAAAGGCCCAGCTCGGGACCGGAATATTTTATTATTTTAGAGAGGTTATTAATTTATAAAGTATTAATTTATAGAGGTTTTACTGTAATATAATTTGATCCGCAATACAAATAAAAGCTTCAACATGCGTGGATGTGCTGCTTTGTTTTTAGTTATTTGATTGCTATATAGTGCGTATACATTGATGTAGATTAATTTCTTGCTGCAGCATGACTGAGTTGGCCATTATTCACAATCACAAATCACATTTTGACTCATTATGAACCCACAAAATATGACAGATAATGTTCGAATTGGCTTATTATACAACCAGCCCACGTTTTAGGAAGATGCTAAAACCGACTTTAAAATTGCGGGATATTTTATTGTATCCAAAGCTAGTTCAAGGACGCATCTATTGTCAACTCCAACAATACATTAATTCCGCAATTAAGGTATCTGTCATAACGATGGTTAATAAGAAAGAGACATTGCAATTGACTTTAATTTAGTAGTATTATATTTTTTTGTAGAGCATACATATGAGATATAATATATATATCGTCATCTAAACTTCTCTAGTCTACAAATATCCATGTTATTTTCATTAGTCGTCTTCAACTCAACGGCAAGTAAACTATGGAGCTAACTCTTGTTCTTACAGCGTCGTCTCTTTCAGTCATAATCATAGCCTATGCAATCTTCTTCAACTTCGTATCAACGAAACCACGACGTATCTACAACCTCCCACCGAGCCCATCGCGACCCATTCCATTGCTCGGTCACCTTCACCTCCTCAAACAGCCGCCGCCGACGCACAGAGCCCTTGAACTACTCTCTAGAAAACACGGCCCCATCTTCTCGCTCAGGTTCGGAAACCGCCTCGTCGTCGTCGTATCGTCGCCGGACTTGGCCGAAGAAACCCTAACAAAAAACGACGTCATCTTCGCCGACAGGCCCCGCCTTTTAATACACAAGTACATAGGCTACGACTACACCGCCTTATCAGCGGCCAACTACGGCGACTCATACAGGTCTCTCCGCCGCACGATCGTCCAGGAATTGCTGGGCCAAACGCAGCTCAACGCCAGGTCGGACATCAGAGAAGATGAGATAAAGAAATTTCTGTTAAGCTTGCAAAATCACCATCAGGATTTTGCGAAAGTGGTTTTGCGGCCCAAATTGATGCAATTGCTGTTTGATATAGTGATGAGGATGATAGCTGGCAATGGGTATTTTACGGCGGAGCAATCGACGACTTTTCAATGGCTGATTAGTAAGGTGTTTGAGTTGGGCCATTCTGCAAATCCTGAAGATTTCTTGCCTTTCCTTCTGTGGTTCGACTTCCGAGGATTGAAGAAGAGTATGGCTAAGCTTGGTAAGGATTTGGATGGTTTTTACCAGATATTAGTGGATAAACACAGGGCTGAGAAGAACAAAGACACAATCATCGCACACTTGCTGTCTCTTCAAGAATCACAGCCTGAATCCTACACCGATCAGATCATCAAAGGGCTTATCATGGTACGAATCGGATTCTTATATCTTTTCCTTCTTCGGCGGCGATCGTATGAATAAAGTTTCTTTCTTTTATTTTTTTTTTCGTCGCAGAACATGATAGTAGCAGGCACAGAAACTACATACGTGACGATAGAATGGGCAATGTCAGCTTTACTGAACAATCCCCAATCACTAAACAGAGCAAAACAAGAAATCGACGGCAAAGTGGGCGTCCACCGTCTCATGAACGAGGATGATTTGACCGATTTACCCTTCCTCCGCTGCATAATCTACGAAACTCTGAGGCTATTTCCGTCAGGGCCGCTCCTACTGCCCCACGCATCTTCCCAAGACTGTAAGATCCGAGGATACGATATCCCACGTGGCACTATGCTGATGGTCAACTCATGGGCCATTCACAGAGATCCGAAGGTATGGGATGATCCATTGAGCTTCAAGCCCGAAAGGTTCGAAGGTAATAAGGAGATAGAAACGAAGAAGATGATGGCGTTTGGTATGGGAAGAAGGTCTTGCCCAGGCTCGAACTTGGGATTGAGAATGGTGGGATTGGTTCTTGGATCTTTGATTCAGTGTTTCGATTGGGAGAGAATTGGATTGGAACAAGTCGATTTGAGCGAAGGGATTGGATTAACTTTGTGTAAGTTGGAGCCTTTGGAGGCTATGTGCAGGCCAAGAGAGGTCTTGCTCAATAAGCTTGTCCAAGAAAATCAAGCAAATGAAGAATGATTCTTCAAGGCCACATATTTTTCTTTTCTTGCCATAATATAAAATAATCTCCTTGTGATTTGTTTTGCTAGTGTACCAAACTTGGAACAGTTAATTAATTCTGCAATGTGTGGAATGAGAATAATCTCAGCAGCATTTTCAATCTGCCACCCAATGGCAAATCACTCGTCATTAAATTTTGTATTCAGAAACTATTAGTTAAGATGGGAATTTATTGTAATCAGAAATGAGCAGAAGATGGGAATAAAAGCATAATTTATATATATTTTTCCATTCGGATCAGCTTTATTTTCCTTCCACCTGAAACAAAATGAAAAAGATAAACATTTTTCCCTAATTTCTTCCACCCACGACCCACCTCTGTTCTTGGCTTTCTGGGCTTTCTATACACCACAACACATCACTAATTATAATATAACCATTTTTCCTTTTTAATTTTTAACCTTGGAAAAAAGAACGAGAAACAAGGATTGTTTCATGTCTAAATTGAACTACTCTACCCTACCAACTCCTCCAACACGATTCATGACATTCACATATATCTGATTCTGATTCTGTTGAAACTGACGACCGTAATAAATAGCCTGTTGTTGACGAAGCTGCTGATGTTGGGCTTGTGATCTCTGTAACTCCACCATATAATTACTAACCTCAACCCTTATCATCTCTTGAACAACCGCCTTAAGCTCCGACCCAAAAGCCACCTCAGCCGCCGTCGGAGGCTGCTGAGATGGCGCCACAGCGAGGCCACCCTGTTCGCCGCCGACGCCATCGTCTCCGTGATACAAATTTTCCAGCTTTGACGACTCCGTTGAAGAACTGTTCAGACCGGGAAGTCCCAAGGTGAGACTGGTCAAAGGCTCATCAGGCGACGACGTTTCAGCCACGGCGCCGCCCATCTCCGACGACGACAACGAGGGGCTCGACCTAGCGGCCCTCTTCAAGCTCCTTTCCTCCTCGTCCGTACAGCTGCCGCCGTGATCATCGGAGGACGACACGGCCGAGCACTTCCTCTTCTTCTTCAACGTGGAGTTCCAATGATTCTTTATGGCGTTGTATGTACGGCCGGAGAGCAAACGGGCGATCGTGGCCCACTTATTGCCGAACCTTGCGTGGGCTCGGACGATCATCTCGTCCTCCTCCGCCGTGAATGGGCGGTGCTCGACCTCCAGCGAGAGCTGATTGCACCACCGTAGGCGGCAGGATTTTCCTGAACGGCCGGCGATGGACTTGCTTATCAGAGACCAGTTCCTAGCGCCGTGCGTGTCGACGAGCCGGCGCAAGAGGTCGTCTTCTTCCGGCGACCAAGGTCCTTTGATACGATCCATAAAAAGATTGGGGGTGGGATTTGTAAATATGTAGTCAGTAGGCGTTGAGAGTTATATAGGACAATGAACTGAGGGAAGGGCGAATTATATAGTAGTGTTGTTTGTATTTGTAAGAGAAGAGAAGAGAACAGAGGAGAAGAGGAGCGTTGGGTGAAATGAATAATACATACAAAAACAAATACAGTAAGTCACCGCTTGGCTTTGGGTTACAGCTGGAATTTATGGACACGCGTCGCAAACTCCTTGTTTATGAATAATTAATAAATAAAAAGGAAAATGATTTTACTGTAAATCAAAATATCAAAATGTGAATTTCTTTAGTTTTGCGTTTGTCTAGCTAGCTTTGACTACGAAGGGGACATGGCCAGCCTGGACTGCACTTCCAAGCATTTCTTCATCACACCCCCGCTTTAATGATAGTTATTATTTGTAATGAAAACTAGGAATAAGAAATGCTGACGTGGAAGAAAACGACAAGACAATATACTACTAATTCAATAGTCCCAGCCTGTAACTTTGTTTTATAAGGAGAGGAGATGCAGACAGATTATTATGTGAGGATAAAATAATACTATGATGAACAACTCATAACCGTTGAAGGTTTCATCTGTACTGTACGGATCGCAGTATACAATACGCAGCCTTGTTTTGACCAAAGGACGGTTCCCATCTACTTTCCTCTGAACTTCTAACTGTAAATTAAACAATTGATGTGACCGTTCTATTACTCAATTTAACCATCATTTAAGAAAAGGCCCCGTTTGATTAATTTCTAAAACAGTATTTGACAAAGTTGTGTGTAATAATGAAGTTAAGTGTGCCGGCAGTCAAAAACCAGATACGTCAAACGGTAAAAAAGAAATAGAAAGAGGAAAGGATAGGAATTTCTAGAGCTAAGTAGCTGTCCCATTAATGTAATGTAAGTAACTAACTGCTCAACGGCCGAACTGCTGTGTAATGAAGAAAGCAGTGATCTAATCACGTGGCGTTAGATGGGCACGAAGGAAACACACGAGGTTTTTGCGCCCTGTGATGAAACAGTAAGAATCTCCATCATTCCCAAGGAGATGAGATGACATTGCAATTGCTGGGAAAATATGATTTCAAATTATGGTTATAATCAACGAAGATCTAACACGGCAATTAATTAATTAAACACCATCATGATTATATAAGGGCATTAGATACTACTTACTTACTAGTGGTGTGTTCAAGAATTAACTATTATTCGTTATTCAGATAAAATTATTATGATGGAGTCATATAAAGCGGCGGGCATATGATGGCAGATGGTCGAATAAAACACAAGCACGTATGGACAAAAGTTGTCCCACGTGGGGTCCACAATCTTATTGTCGTTTTCTGACTTACGGAATGCCGTGCATTGGATAGATGGAAATGTATGTATTATTTACACAACTTAAGGCCGTGTTTGGTTGGGTCAAACCAAAGATTGGATGTGTATTGAGTTACAGCTGGACTGCATTGAATTTAGCGAACCTAAGAAACGTTTCATTCACAATTATTGATACTGATGTGTCTGTTGTGTTGATTGATATATCTTTTTTATTCGCTTTCCTTTTCCTTTTCTTTTATCCGTTAAGAGTGAAAGTGGATAAACAGAGTAATGGGCAGTGACTACTGTATTGCACAATCCCAAAGATTCCCTGTAAGGATCATAAGCGATGAAAAGAGTTGATGGAATTTAACGACATATACATTAATTAGTTCATGGCCAATCTTTATAAGAATTTAATTTCACTTGATTCATAAATACGTAGAAACTCAAACGTTTGTCATATGGGAATTGGGATGGGAGTTGAAAGATGATTGATCGAGAAAGCGAGAGTGATTTTTTTCCCTTTTATTTTAGAAAAAAATAAATTTTTGATTGGACAGGTCGAATTGATCATTTGATATAGCACTAATGCGGTGGTGGTGATGAAGAAAAATTGACGGACCCAATATATTTCGAATAATTGAATTCTATTTTGACCAAAGTATAGCAATAATTCTTCCTAATCAATCATTTAGGACATTAAATTCCAGAAAACGGGCAAGAAATAGGTAAATCATGAACTAATATGAAATGCTTTCTATGAGATGACATGCAGGATATTGAAGGGCCTGTCTATCTTATATTGGCCTTGTTCTATTATAACCCTTACTTTGGGTCATATATAATAATTAGAATTTTTAAATAATTAAAAGACAGCAGAATGCAGAAAAATATACAACTTAGCCCTTGGGCCTTGAAGTGGAAGTGGGAAAATATGACACGTGTTATGTACCCTAAATAAAGAAGGCATCCATTTCCATATCCCACAGCAGTGTCTTAATCTTAACAATAACTCGAGACGAGACGAGACTCATTTAATTGGGTTATTTTTAGATATTCCAAGGCCAAGATTTGTTGTAGCTTGTAGATGATGGCACCGATGCTTAATCTACTTCGACGAAATAGTTGTTAGAATTAAATTCTTGGACACTTCTAATTTACAGCTATTGGATTGGCTACTGTGTAACTATAAATATGTTCTTGGAAAGGCAAAATGAAAAGTCCGTGGTCGGGACGTTACACGCTCAACACTTCAGTGTGAGATTTATTTCAATATGCGTATTATCCCTAAATAAGTGTATATTAGATTTTTTTTCCCGACGATTTACATTGTGCATATATGTTTTCAGACAAGAACGAAACTAATGCTAAACTCGAGGAAGCAAAACCGATGTTAATGGACAATTTGGTTCTCACCGAAAGCAAATATGTTTTGTTTTATATGTGATCGTCTATCGTAGAGAGCACTCCCTATATACATATATTATAGATGCATCCTTTATATTTTAGGTTCACGGGGTTTATCACATGCTATGAACTATGAAATATCGTGATAGCATGTTCTATTGTTATTTTTAGGTTATTTGGAAATTAAAATTATATCCATGGACCAAATTTCACTCCATTCCTCACATTCTCTTCGCTGTTCCCAAGCGTTTTAACAATAATAATAGAGTTTCATTAAGAATAAATGGACAAACCACGTGCGATCTCATCACATCTGAGTTTCACAGCTTTAAGATTGACTAAGATTTCTATGAACATTTCACATGTACTAAAAGTATCTGACAAGCAATGAGTGGTAATGAGAACTTATGCTTAATAATGCTCTAAGAAAAAATGCCCCCTCAATATCTCCAATCTTCAAAGAATGTAGGTTACATAGTTACTAAGAATTATGAGCATATATATATATATATATATATTCATTCCTTTATATATATATATATATATATTAATATGTATGTGTTTATAATGTACTCTATTTGTTTATATATATATATATATATATATATATATATATCAACCATGCCTAATATGTTGTTGATTTGTGTTCGTAAAGAGTTTCAAGAATCGGATTCGCGAATTTCCCTTTATTATTATTCCTGCTTTTTTTTAGAACTTATTCCTGAAGATTTTACACGTGCATCGCTTTTAATAAACCAACTCTTTAAAATATTTATATAAATCAAAATGCATCCACGATGGATAACAAAAATTGCAATAATTATAACTATAACCATAATAATAATCACAACGCTCGGTAAAAAAAATAATCTCAAAGCCATATTTTTTATCCGCCAAGTCAAATACGATTATTAGGTAACGTAAAAGAGTATTCAAGATAACAAACAAAACTAAGGAAAGTAGTATTTAAAATTAGTCAACGCTTGAAAATAAATGGACAAGTTGCAAGAAACCAAAACGAAGTCAAAATCCCACGCAAGTGCATGTAATACTAGAAATTCAATAAAGCCCAATGTTCTATCAAATGGTTACAATTCATGTCTTTTGCTATACAAGAAAAAAAACAAAGTAAATCTTTTATTACTACTAGTACTCCTTGCACACTCTAACGTATGTGTTATAATATATAAATATATAAATTTGATATTATCTAATTAATAACTATTATTTAAATTTGGTTATGTATGTATATAAATTATAGGATTAAAGATGAATAGTTTTTAACTAAAAATAGTAATTAACCAAATATAATAAATAGAGTTAGTTGGGGATTTTGTATTTTATTATTCAATTTATTTTGAAATTTATAGACCAAATTGAGATCCAATAGACAGTTTATACAGGTCATTCACGATTACGGCTTTCACGCTTAATAAAAGAGTATAGACTTTTCTAAATTGATAGATTGACTTTAATCTTACAAAAGCGACGTCGAACGTCACGTCCATATTATGTCCGATTTAAATTGCCTTTAAATTGTACGGTTGAAATGTCCTCATCAAAATCTATGGATACATAGCATAGTCATGCAGTTATTGAAATTCAGAGTGTCACATGAAATTGATTACTTCAATATACACATACATAATACTATATCATAGTTATTTAAATGCTTTACCTTCATTAGCTATATTTACCTCATTCTTTGTTTAAGTGTATTATTGCTTTCTTCGGCCTACAATAGAAGCTCCTCGTAATTATTACCCCTTTTTATATAAAAAGAGAATATTGTAAAGGATGGGTAAAAGTAAAAATAAAAGACAGCTTTTTCAAATCACTTTCAACTCAATATCAAATACAATTAGTTTTAGAAAATGGAATTTGATGATCTGCTCCAATCCCTATTATTAAGTCTATAACAACAGCTTTAAAGCTGGATTAACTACTTCAATTTGATGATTAGTGACCAACGTCCATTATCAATTATTATGATTGCTACATGAGATAAAGCTGCCATTATTACAAATTTAAAAGAATGAAAACAAAAATGGCAATTTTCGTATTAGGTCCCCATATGTTTCATTTATGATTCAGACCATGTAAAGAAAAAATTTAGTTTTAAGGATCCATTTTATGCAGTACCGCTTCATTGCTCTGAAACACCAATATATTGAAATTTTGTAACACAAAACGATCATCCGGTACCAATTTACGATCATCCGTACCAGTTCATTTCTCCAGTACCACTTCATTATTCTGAAATAACAATATGTTGAAATTTTGTAACACAAAACGCATTCTATATCAGTTCATATATCGTTTATACCACTTATTTACACCACATAAAATGGGTCCTTTAACGTAAAGTTTTTTCTAACAGAGTCTGAAATCTATTTTAAAACTTATGGGGGGCCTGATTTGGAATTGACCCAAACAAAAAAGAACGATAGTGTGCTATTGATTGAACTAATCTGCCTTTTCAGTTTAGTAAAAGAAAAGGTAAATGAATAGAAAAAAAGAAGCATAAGATAATTTTGATAAATGTAAGAGTAATATATGTCAAGAATGGTAGAGAACAAGCAAAACAGAGGTTATTTATGTTATTAGAGCATCAGCACATATTCTATGCAAAAGCCTGCAGTAATCTGGAAATGAAGGCGTCTTATTATTGTAATAATCTCTGCCACTAATGACCACAGCAAATGCGTCTTTTCCTCTGGAAATAGCAAATAAAAAGGAATATGATAATTATAACTAGACAATATTAAATCCGGTGAATTATAACATGCTGTGCTGTTTCCCTTCCCCAACATTAAGTAAGATCTCAGGCTTTCCCTATTGTAACCTACCTCCTACCTTCACATATACATATAAATTTAATAGCCAACAATTTAGAAGCTCTCTTTATGAAGTCAAAATACAAAAGAAAAAGAATTACGAAAACTTAAAGAAGGTCGGTCTACTTGATTGACTCTACCTTTTCTATGTCACATAGGAAATATGCTATTTTTTTCCATCCTAATAAAAGTCTTCTTCTTTCTTTCAATAATAGACTCAACACCATCATAAATAAAGAAAGCCAAGTGTCGTTAAGAAAAAGGAGCATTGATATCATCAGCATTTATTATTATATAGGGCTCACCACCATCAATGTGTGCACTGCAACAAGTATTTCTGTAATGAGGGAGTTCGGTTTTTCTTGGTGAGCTGTGCCGACTCTTTTTTTCTATTGTTCCCTTCACATGGTTTTCTTCTTACCATAAATCTCACTTCTCTCTCTCTCTCTCTCTAGGAAAAAAAGAACACATAGCATAGAGATGTATCGCAGCTTAACAAAAGCATGAGCTCAAAACATTACATTTCCTCGATCTCTATTGCAGTGTTCTTTGCTTTCCATGTCCAATGTTTAGTAGGCCTCAACACAGATGGCCTAATCTTACTCTCCTTCAAATTCAGCCTCTTAAGTGATCCATTCAACGCTCTACAAAGCTGGAACTACACCGACGCCACCCCATGCTCGTGGGCCGGCGTCACCTGTGCCGCCGGCGACGCGAGCGTCACGGGCCTTTCCCTACCCAATTTCGGGCTTCGAGGCCCGATACATTCAACGCTAGGCATGTTGGAACACCTCAGAGTACTCAACCTTTCCAACAATTCCATCAATGGCTCAGTACCTTCTTCCCTTTTCAAAGCTCACGAGCTTCAAAGCCTCGATCTTTCCAACAATTTGATCTCCGGCGACATGCCAGAGCTCGCCGGAGGAGACATGAGGACAAGCCTCCAAGTTTTGAACCTTTCAGACAACGCTTTATCGGGTCAACTGCCGAAGAATATGAGCATTCTTGGAAATCTCACGGCCGTTTCTCTGAAGAACAACTACTTTTACGGGTCACTGCCCGGCGGGTTCGGATCGATCTTTCTTCGAATCTGCTAGACGGGTCTCTGCCTTCGGATTTTGACGGGTCGAATCTTTTCTACTTGAATGTTTCGTTCAACAGATTCTCCGGCGAAATCCCAGATTCGTTTGCCGATAAAATCCCTGCAAATGCCACCGTAGATCTCTCCTTCAATAACCTCACTGGTCCCATACCACAATCGAATCTCTTCTCTAAGCAAGACAGTGGTTCATACGCCGGCAACTCAAAGCTATGTGGGAAGCCATTGAAGACCTTATGTTCGATTCCATCTTCTGCTGCAACCATCCCCGATTCTTCAGCTTCTGCGCCGGATTCTCCGCCGGCGATCGCTGCGATTCCCAAAACGATCGATTCCAGCCCGGAGACAGCCTCGCCTGAGTCAGAAAATCAAGCTCGGAGCAAAAGGAGTCATCTTCGGACAAGTACTATACTAGGAATCGTCATCGGCGACCTAGCAGGTGTCGCTGTCCTAGTACTCGTATTTCTCTACTTTTACAACCTTAAAAAGAGGAAAACCGTCGAAAGATCCATAAAAAAGGAGGCCGAAAGCGCCAAGGAACAGCACAACTTTGACTGGGCATCGTCGGAGTCGTCACCAGGAGAGTACAGCTGGTTAAGAACGTGGACGTGTCTGAAGAAGCAGAGACACGCCGGCGGCGAAGCCGACAACGACGCAACCTCGGACACCACGAGCTCCGACGAGAGCCGAGACAGCGAGGGAATCAATAATCAAGAATTCCACGCCGCCGTTCCACAACAGAAAAAGGGGGCGCTGGTGACGGTCGACGGCGAAAAGGAGCTCGAACTCGAAACTCTGCTCAAGGCCTCGGCGTACATATTGGGTGCTTCGGGCTCTAGCATCATGTACAAGGCTGTCTTGGAAGACGGCACCACCTTAGCCGTTCGTAGGGTCGGAGAAACAGGTTTGGAGAGGTTCAGAGACTTCGAGAATCAGGTTCGGGTCATATCGAAGCTGGTGCATCCGAACTTGGTTCGGATAAGAGGGTTCTATTGGGGCGACGACGAAAAGCTGATCATCTACGACTTTGTGCCCAATGGAAGCCTCGCAAATGCTCGTTACAGTAAGTTTTCTTGCCTTCCAAAGTTCCATTTCTTTTTTTTTTTAATTTTTTCTTTGTCGAGTAAATGGCCCCCATCGTTAGTTAATTTCTTAGCCTTTCAGAATATTATGAGCCTATTCTGTTCATGTTCTTCTTCTTCGGCTAAGGTGAGAGCAGCTGTGTCTTGAACTGACGCCAAGAAAAAGGCAAGGAAAAAGGAGTAGTTAGTTAGTTGCAACGAAAACATTAATGTTTAGTTCTCAGTACACTTTCTTTCACATTGCTCAAGTCAACCCATGTTTCTTACCTAAATCAACTTTTCACCACGTCCTCATATTAGCTTTTATTACCCTTTTAATCTCTAGGCCGGCCCACCATTAGTTGTCCGTATAATATGAATTGATCGCAGATCTAAAGTTTTTATGTTACGTTTACTTTCAGGGAAAGCTGTCTCCTCTTCGCCGTGCCATCTACCGTGGGAAGCCCGACTAAAGATCGCCCGAGGCGTGGCCCGCGGGCTTTGCTACATCCACGAAAAGAAGCACGTCCACGGAAACCTAAAGCCCGCCAACATCCTATTGGGCCCGAACATGGAGCCCAAGATAGGAGACTTCGGCCTCGAACGCCTCGTAGCCACGGGCTTGGACCATAGCTCGAAAACGGGCGGCTCGGCCCGAAACTTCGGCAGCAAGCGGTCCACGGCTTCCCGCGACAACGACGCTCTTAGCCCGAGCCCGAGCCCAAGCCCGAGCATGATCGGCACAGCCTCGCCTTACCTAGCCCCTGAGTCACTGAGGAGCCTCAAGCCCGGCCCGAAGTGGGACGTCTTCTCTTTTGGGGTTGTTTTGCTCGAATTGCTGACGGGGAAGGTCATTACGTCGGACGAGGTGGGCCCGGGCTTGGCCCTAGGCGGGTCGACCACCGAGGAAGATAGGGTTAGGGTTTTGAAGGCTGCTGACGTGGCGATACGTGGGGACTTGGAAGGTAAGGAGGAGGCTTTTTTGGGATTGTTGAGGTTAGGATACGGATGTGTGTCTCACGCGCCGCAGAAGAGGCCATCCATGAAAGAGGTGTTGCAATCGCTTGACAAGTTTTCATGTAATAATAGTATTATTAGTTCGTTTTCTTCTTCGTCGTCTTATCGTTATGGTCAGCTGTGAATTTGATCGTCGAGTAATAATTTGTAGGGTTATTGGCTATGAGTACGATTGATTGATTGAGTTTGACTGACATTTTTCTTTTCATCTTCTTGTTAGTGATTGTTTGTTGTTCGTGTGGTGTAATGAATGTAATGATAGAAACGCTGCTTTTTTTTTTCTTTTAATCATTTTGATATTGGCCCGTGTTGTTTTCTTTTGAGTAAATTTGGAGTATTGAAGTTAGTAATATCGATTCGAGAAATGGTGGGGGTTCATGAGTAAATTATGTAGAAATACAAATGGGCTTATAAGGTATCCATCTAGGCCTAACAAAGCCAAAATTGTTCGAGCTCTATCAGATCCTTATCATATAACTTTTACTCCCTCCGTCCCACTAATTTTATCACATTTTGCCATTTCGGGCGTCCCACTAATTTATCACATTTCCTTATTTAGCAAAAAACTATCACAAACAATCAATATAATAATATAAAATATTCTTAAAAGACGTGTCAAAATATACACTTTATTACCTTTTCAATGTACTATATTATTATAATAATACCACATTAATTTACGTGCCCGGCAACTTATGTGATAAAGTTACCGGGACGGAGAGAGTATAATATTATTATGTTCAGATGGGAACATCTTCTTAACGAATCAGATCAGACCACGGCTAGACTGAGAATTATATCTGGGCTTCATTGAGATAGGATAAGAGACATTACGAAGGCTCTATTTCAAGAAATAGGATTATTATCTTACCTAAAATAATAAAATATAAGAAGCCCCATTGAGCTCGCAAATCTAAAGTTGGTTAGAAAATATATGTGGTGGTTTGATCAATTAATTTTATAGTTTACTTTTGCTGATAGAAATGCAAGGAGTGTAGATCCCACATGATAGAAAATGCATACGTACGTTATTGCTAGTCCGAAATTAAATGGTAAATTGATTTCTTGCCTTCGCATGTTGGTAGCACATTAAACGGTTGAGAGTTATCTTCTTACATATGTGCTGATAATTAATATTTTTTATATAGTGCACAACGTATTGTGAGTTGTTGCCAACCCTTTTATGTTTCCTGTATGCTCACATGAACACATTTATTTTGCCATTTTCCTGTTCTTTGTTTCGTACCATTTCAAATCTCACATGTCAAAGACTTTTTAAGCATTTGTTGAAATTGTTTGATTGATTGGGACGTGAGAATTCAAAATAAAATAAAAGTACCATTGATTTAAATTCACCATACCATACTACTGTCTCATTTATTGATTTTCTCTAAGCATAAATACAACGTGGAGGGCCTATCAAGCAAATACATTAAATAAATTATGCCGACTGGTCCAATGAATTGTATGAACCAAAGCTATTAATTCAAGGAGATAACTCCACTGAGATTATTGAGAATCTTGTCAAGTTCGAACATTACAAGTACTATGATTTTGAAAATGAAGAAAAACATTAAATCTTAGGTGGAGTTAAAATTATTTCCACAAGGCAAAATGTCTTGTCAGTTAGCTCACAAACAAGCAAGAAAAGTCTAAAGGAATCCCACTTGAGGACAAATCTGTTTCAACATTCGAGAACTGCCATTATTTTTTTTTTTTGTTTCTCTATAATGCGAAAACTATATTTAAATATAAGTAGGAAAACACAAGCCTATATATGTCCAACTCCAACCTGTCCTACGAGTTACGACATTGAAAAGTTATTTATTTATTTATTATTATCGATTGTTTTTTCCTTTTTCTATTTGACAAAAACAACCAAAGTCTCGGGGTCGGGACAAAGCCATACTTGTCGTTGATTCTTGATCATAACCACTTTGGACCCCATTATTTGATTTCGTTGTTAATTACTACGCTTACATTGAAAAATATAAAAAGAAATCTCTTGAATTTAAACTCATTCACAATGTCCGATCATAGACCAACCACATGGAATGGGAAGGGAATGGACATAAAATTACACCAAGACGTACTTAGAAAAAGCCGCCATGATCGAACCTTAATTTATAGTACAAAGACATGGAAAAAGAGGTGATCTTATATATTGTAGTGTTCTTGAACTCTGCTTCTCTTGAACAATGGCTCTGGCGAAGAATCTACGGAACTATCCGAGCTTAGATAAGCATCGATGACCCCACTTTGACTACTCGGCGTTGATTCGTTTCTACGCTTGCCATGGCTCGAGTTATAATAATACCTTATCTCCTCAATGAGTTTGCAGCACTCATCGACCTCGCCCTGTTATAATATTTCGAAAAATCGGGAAAATGGAACGATACACTTCATATATATTCCCTAAAGTCAAACTAAATGCAATCAAACCAACCTTGTTACTAGCCATAAGCACACTCATGATCTGATTCTTGTAAGAAGTAGAATCACAGGCCTGAGTTTCTCTGATCACATGGATCATAGTTGCAGCAGCAATAACAGAAGGAAGGTACTTCACAAGCCTACAATCTGCCACGATATAAAGTAAAAACTCGGTTCATTTGTGAGTGTAGTTGATTAGGCCTGCCCTAGCTGCACATACCGGCGATAATGGAGAGAATTAAATCGTCGCATTTGCTCAAGAATTCCCAACAATGTAAGGTTGTTACCAAATCAAGTCTCCTTGATATGTGGTCGATGAATAAGATTGGTGTTGCGAGATTTAGCTTCCATTGGAGCGTCGAAAGAACTAAGAGCTCCATTCTTTGGATGGTCTTAGCTTCGAATAGGTACTTTGATTCCTCAACCTATGAACAATGGCAAGTTAAAGAGCCAACTCAAAGAGAACAGCAGCAAACGCAGCATAGAGATATCCTTTAACATCAAATATGCCTACACTGCAAATAAGGAAAAAGACAGCAGAAAACTTACCTGAAAATCCAATAAAACAGGCACTTGAGTCTCCTCCATTTTCGCAGCAATAGAAAGACAGGCCAGGGCCGATAATTGACTCATCCACGGCTTATTGCACTGCAAACAAACACTCGTAACAAATCTACGGTAATAGTTCACGGCCAAAACAGCAGTCACGGCATTGAACCCATAATGCGAAACCACCCTTAGCATCCACTTCACAGCCTCGTTAGGGACACCAATAGCCTCCGTCTTGTCATCACAACGTCGAAGGGCCTCTTTTTTCTCCTTCGCCAAGAGGCTAACAAGCTCATCGTCATCCCACAAAAGGTCGCCTTCTATCAGAAAAGTAAAGGGCTTTTTCACCCGAGTCTCAGTTACTCGGTTTTCTAACCAGAAATCATCGTCAAAATGGTCTTCCTCACAGTAAAGCGCATCAAAGATTAGATTTTGCAGATGGGATTGTTGATGTTCTTGCAAACACGAAACCGCCATCTTCTTCTGTTGAGAAGAAGACATCGTAGGCTAAGCTCATTATCAGTAGGCAAAAAGATTCAACCTTGGGCTCATAATCATATCTTCTTACACTCACTCGTTGTTTGAGCTTTTCTTTTCTTTTTCACTCTTTATGTTATTATTCCCTCTTTTTTGGTTCGGGAAAGAGAGTGTAAGGAAGTGAAGGTTTTGGATGCTAGAGGAGGGGATTTTATCGAGAAACCTTCCATGCCTGTACTATATACTACATGGTACATAGTACATACTTTCTAATTTTACTTATTTGCGATATCTTTTGTGTTCATTCATTCATTCATTCGTATCCCAAGTTTATTTATCAACGCGGTAACGATCCAGCAGTCAGAAAACTGTTCACAGAACTACGATGATTAGTAGTAAATACAACAATATTATAACATTTACTGATCTAGCAAGCCTAATGTGCATTGGAACTGAGAAATATACAGCAGAGAGTGCGTACGTATGTCTTCATTTACATGACAAAGTTGGTGGTGACTTTACTAACCAAATGCTTCCCATAAACAACAGCAGCTCCTTCGAACTTGCTAGCCCCACCGCTCTGCTTAACACACTCTTCCAACGGTTCTATTGCAGCGTCGAAATTCGTCTGAAGATCATTTTTGCACGTAAATACATTAACAGAAATCCCACGATAAAATAGTACAGGGGCGGGGCAAGGCAAGAATGGGATGTAACCTCGTAGAAGTAAGCGACACAAATTCGGTATTTTGAAGACTTGTTCACGACACAGTGCAGGGTTGATTCGTATAGACCATTGGTTAAAATCTGCAACTTACATACATCGTTTGAGGGATATTTAGGATAGGACTGTAATATTATGACAGTGTATTGTGATTCTTAGTTCGTACCTTCAACATGTCCCCGATATTGCAGACAAACGTGCCTGGGATGGGAATGGCTGATATCCATTCACCTTTACTGTTTCTGACCTTCCGATGTTTCGTAAAAGAAAACCGATTATTTAAACGAGTTTTTCCAAGTAGAACGAAAAAGACCATTCACGAGTTAGAAGAAAACGCATACTTGCAGAGCGGTTATATCATCGTCTTGATTAACTAGAGTCAGTAAACCTGCAAAGATGAGCAGAGATCACTTTCAAAAGCATAGTCACTAATACTATGTAAGCTGATAGAGAAGAGTAGTTATATTACCATAGTCGGTGTGAGCTCCGCTGGAATGTGCAAGAGAAGTAAAGGCAAAAATATCACAAAAAATCAGTTGTTGTCTAGCTACAGACATGTAATGTAATCTTATGGTCATGGTGTAATTACGAACTCACCATCCCACATCATTGTCAGGCATTTTCTCACCATTGGAATGATGAAGAACAGGGTAACCGATTACACGGAGCACCCAAAAGGGATCTCCAGCTATATTCCCTTCAAACGCTTTTGCAGGTAAACCAAGTCCAAGAGCAATCCCTCTCAAAATCATTTTCGAAAGATCTACAAGCATATTAAGTATATAATAGTTATTGCTTTGAATTTACACGTAATTGAGATGCGAATAATGTTTGCTCGCTTAACTAATAAGGCACCTGTGCAACGATTGACGTACTCTTCCATGGACTTTTTGAACTGCGGAGGATCATTAGGCCTGCAGCAATAGCAAAAATTTTTCATAGCCAAGCCTAATCTTTTGGTGCATCGTTGCATATTGTAATACATGTACATTGGTTTACATTAGGAATATAATCAAGATAATTAGTTCAACAATGCATACCATCTATTCGTCCCTTCCATAACTTCTCCAAGAGCTCCATACATCCCAGGTTTAACTTCTCTGTAGCACTGATCTTCCAGAATCAGAAATTACCCAAAAAGGAAAAAAAAAAGTATGCATCTTTGTAAGACCATTGGATACGCTTCTTTTACGGCAAGAATGATATAAGCATGTAACGCGATTAACATTATCCTTCCACGACGTGGCTAAAGAAAGGCAGCACTAAATATATGTAATAATTTAAGTACTTCAAGAAAAAGACAAAGATCCAATATTCCCAGATTTCATGATTAGAATCTTCAATATTCACAATTTTACTTTTTTTTTCTTTTACAAACGCAAGCCAAATCCCACTAACTAAAGCTGGCGAATGAAGAAAATTCAACATACATCAATGGCTTCGTGCATGTCTGGAACACCTTTTGTTATATTTTCACCGACTCTTTGATATCCCCTGCACCCTCCCAAATTGTAATCTCATTTCAGTTAAGAATAATAAAATGTTAACAGAATTGAATCATCGATCGAAGTATAAAGAGAACGAATTTACATAAGATGTCGCCACCAACCTGTACCCAGCTTCCTCAGATAGCTTAATCTTGAGCTTCTCCTCATAAGGTAAATGGAAAAACTGTCTCGACATGCTTCGAACTTCTTTAACCAGAGATTCAGGAATCCCATGTCCCTCCTACACGAATTGCAATAAAAAAAAAAAAAAGCAGAACAACAACAACATCAAATGGAACACACAGAAAAGAATGCCCAAGTCCGTCATTAGATTTTAATGTGAGAAAACTGCTACCACATAGAAGAAGCCAGCTTCCCTACAAGCCCGACCCAGTTTCCTAACAACTTCAGCCACTCCATCATCTTGAGCCATGTTTGGGTCGTCCCACCTATTCACTAGTGGACTTACGTCTGTGTGCATAGATAGCATCATGAAGAAAAGAGAAACCATTATATGCTGAATCAAATAATTAATTGCGAATAAAAAAAAAGAACAACGAAATGGAGTCTATTACCGATTAGAGGAATTGATTTGAAGTCGGTTGCCATGGTGGTTTGTCAGCTTTCAGTCCACCCCTCCACAAAGTCTATCTATGGTAAGGAAAGAGATTCCATTACAATAGATAAGTACACACATACATACAATGCGGCGGTGAGAATCTTGTTATGTGGGTCGAAGCGTAACAAAATGGGCCATGCCCATATTATAGTTTCTGACCCAATAACATAAGATGCAAAATTTAAACGCTGCCCTAATTATGGGAAAGGTCATTAGTTACTATCATATTCCCTAATTAATTAACGAAGTAATAAACAGAAACTGGAGAAGCACTACAACATCTATCAGCTTTAATTAGTTTTATAATTTATTTTGGCCCTTTTCACTCTTCGAGCCCAACAACACCAAATACCAAACGACTTTGCAATGATAGAAGAAAATGATTAATTTTATGTATAATTCCGCCTACAAGCCAACCTATCGAGCTATATATATAAACCTATGTACATATATATGTAGATACAGAAGGATACGGTACGGGTATGGGGCTATGGCAAATTGGCAATGTACTAAAGTATGCTTTATTGCTATATAAACCAAACCAAGTACAACAGAAATTATAACTGCACGATACAAGTACAAAAATAATAATAAAGAACCCAAATATATATATATATATACAACAATACAAATACGATTGCATGTACGTATATATATTACATATATATTTAGAGAGAGAGAGAGAGAGAGAATAAGAGAAAGGAGAGAGTCGTCTTTGTAAGACCGTGTCGGTGAATTGTGTTAACTATATAGCCTTTTCTTCCCCGAAAAAAACCCTGCTCATTAACACGCATCACACGCGCCGTCGTGTCGTCGTCGCTCGAATATACTAGTAGTCGATCTATGGAGGATAGAAGTTCAGCCACCGCCGATAAAGCAGCACGGAAGGCCGTGAGTGGCCGCCGGCGGAGGAGCTCGAAGGACGACAAGCCGTACAGAGGCATAAGGATGCGCAAGTGGGGGAAGTGGGTGGCCGAGATAAGAGAGCCCAACAAGCGCTCGAGAATCTGGTTGGGCTCCTACTGCTCGCCGATCGCCGCCGCGAGGGCTTACGACACGGCGGTTTACTACCTGCGCGGGCCCACCGCAAAGCTCAATTTTTCCGACGAGATCTTTGGGGTCGTCGGCGGGGACGACGATTTCGGTGGGGGCTTCTTGACGGCGGAGGCTATAAGGCGGAAGGCGGTAGATGTCGGCGCCAGGGTCGACGCCATGGAGGCCGCCGCTGGGACACGTCAGCACGGTGAGGGTATCGATGACGACGATGCTGACGTCAAGCATGAGATCAATATCATTGATTTGAACAAGAAACCTGAGAATATCGCCGAGGAAAATAGCCTCATTAATTATTAGATTTTCCTTTTTTCTTAAAATTAGTTGGGCGTGACTATGTAATAAACATGCTTACCTCGTATTTTGCAAAGCGTTTCAGAGCTATCCATCCCTTTTCTTTCTCTATTTTACGTTTGATGTTCACTACTTGGGGAAGAAGGAATTAATCGTGTGAATATTTTATTTTACATTAAAGTTTTGATTTTTCTGGTGTTATTATTGTGGATATGTATATATATATGTGTGTGTGTGTGTCGAAAGTGGAGCTGTCCATCCCTACCAATGTTACATGCTTGCAGCAACTAGTTATTTGTTTCAAGTCTTGTATTGTACTTTCGTATTAATGTAAGAACACTTACAACCAAATGTTTGATATGCACGCACATGTTACCTAATTTAGGAGAGCTACTGCAAAAATAAAAAGAATATAAATGAAATGTCAGTATGGATGTATAGTTAGCTAGACAATCAAATGGATGTAAGTGTTAACATATCAGAGAGGACAATAAATTGCATGTGAGAATAGGGTTTTGTGGACCCTATTATCTAACTGCATTTAGATCGTGATAATGCCATATTTTTAAATTTGTTTTGATCTAATTATAGTTCATTGATGGTTTCGATTTATTTTTTTTCTTTAAAATATATATATATATATATATATATAGATACATATTAGGAATGATATGGTGCTCACCTTGCGTGATCACCTGTTGTGTGACATTTTTTTGTACCACGTCAACATGCCAAATCAATCCCCGACGGGTTCACTACTCCCATGTGTAGGTTATAGATCAATAAAAAATCCCATTGTATGCTGATTTGGCGCGTTGATGTGTTTGGTATATATATATATATATATATATATATATATATATATACACACACACACGATTGGAGAGAACTTGGTAAATTTAATAACTGTTTATCTTCTTTTTGGCCTTTGGGTATCCCATCCCATGTAATCAATCTGCCTCAACGCATTATAAAAAAAAAAAACTTAATAACTACATTAATGCAACTTGTTATGTGAACAAGGTAATTAAATAGACCATGTATATATCATATAAGACTAAAGAGTTGGATGCCAGATAGTGTGAAATGAACATGGAAACTACTACTATAGCTGGAAATGAAAATAGAAATAAGTATCGTAACATAGAATATAGTCTTCGATTAAATCTATGCTTATAAGATTAACTAATTATAAATGTCTCAATCTTGGTCATACTTGGAGAGAATATTTAACGTTGTCACCAATCAATAATACTAAGTAATGGCTTAATCAATTAATATTAAATATGCTTAGTGTAGCAATACAACGGATTACAATGATAATGCATCCAATAAAGTCAACATTTTTAAACCCATTTTAAATTAACAAATCATTACATCATCTTCAAGGGATTAATATTGCAGTTCAACCACCGGCCAAACGAAAACGAAATTCAAGATATATATGACCTATCAAATGATGATGCCACACACACCTACGAGGAAAAAAAAGATGCAGTTTAATTATAGTATCTTAAAGCTGCGAAATAAATAAATTATATCGAGCCTAAATAAAAAAGCCCATTTATATCGAGTTTAAAAGATGGACCAACAGGCTTAATTCTCACAATACAATGACAGGCCCAGAAATTAAAAATATTCTTTTTCATCTTTGGTGCTAAATAAAAAATACCGAAAACTATATTTCCAAAAATTTTACGTAATTTGTATTCCAATGAAGACAAAAGGCAAACCACTATGTCATTCTATATCATGTCTAGTGGTTACCGAAACTTTTAGAACCAGAAAATCACGAACCATATAATGAAATAGGATATTTGCATAATGGAAGCGTATTTAATAGGTATCTATATATTATAAATATGTGTACATGTACTCTCACTTTTAACTCGACACAAGTACTAAGCCCAAAACGCACGTCGGAACAAAAATTATATACAACATCCTAGAATGCAATGCTTTAGCATGTGCAAGAAATCTTAACTCTAAAGATAGGCAAGAATCTAATGCATTTTCTTTATGCTTCTCCACATATATACGATGGATTAAAAAAAAAATTTATATAATATAAAATGGTCCCCCATTTTTTATAGGAAGGTAGGTATTGATATAAGCCAACATTTACGCGTTACAAATGTCATGACAATAGTTTCTAACATTCATATCGCCTCGCCATCCAACATTAATGCCTGTCTTATAAAATATATGAAGGTCGTGACTTTAATAGTCGACGTCAAATATAATTATTCTGACGGAATAATTCCAACGAACAATGGCAAAGCAAAAATCATGGTAATTATTGTACCTGCATACGTGAATTATTCAGCGAACTGTCCAGCAGCCAATAAATATTGCCATGTAAAATCATTTGGGTGCATTTCTTGACAGAAGTACGTGATCGTGAAGCTATACATATTTTATAGTTACCCACCATTTGTAAATAATTTTAAACCATATAATGCCATATAAACAATTGTTATTAATTACAATATATTGGGTAATATATAATTTGATTTCATCGAGTCGGTATAATTAATTATGAATGGTCCTAACTAAATTTGTGTCCTTAAATTGCAAGTGAAGTGAAGGCTTAAAAACACGACAGAAAAACCAAAATAATAAGACGAGTAGACTGAGCAAGCAGCTCTATTATTGTAATTATTCCTGCTGCAAAATACAATTATAGCAAGTTCTGATATTATATGTATATATATATATATATATATTATATTTGCGCGAGTCTGATTGGAATTGTTAATTCTCTACTTTTCACCCCGATAACCTATTTCGGCCTGCAATTAATTGATTGTATACCGTATATACTTGTAGTTTAATGCATGCATGTAGTAAAATTAGAAAATTGAAAAGTGTAATGTTATCCTTTTAAATATGGTTGAGAATAAGTCTCTCTCTAAACTTCTCTCTTCTCTCTCACGCTTTGAACTTTGAAGCAAAACCCTAACAGCAGAATCGCCGCCTCCATCTTCTCCCCCTCCCTTTCACCTTTCCTTTTCTCTTCTTTCCTATCCTACTCGCCACCGTCCCCTCTTAGCTAGTTCTCTCCTCCCCCAACCTCCAATGGAGGTTGGGGGAGCTTAAGCTTAGTTTAATTTGTCTTCTCTGTTTTTGTTTTTCATAAAAAAAAAAATTTTAAAAAAATTCCATGCCGCCACCTCCGTCAGCCACGATTTCCGCCCCACCTCCGGCCTCCCACTGTCGTCCCGCTGCCCCTCTTCCGACCACCTAGTCGCTGTCGTCAGATGTCCCCTGCCACCGCCCCAACGTCCCCCTTGAGTCTCCCTTGGCGGGAGCTCGCCTCTCTTGACCCTCGGGTTAGGAGCTTTTTCTCCCCCGTGGAGCCTCTTCTCCTATTGTGGAGCCTTTTCCGACGAAGATGAAGGCGTTGTAGTGACAGTCGATGGAAATGAAGAATATTGTAAATTTAGCTTAACAGCTTTTTTTGTGGTATGGTCTTTAGTTCGTGATTGTTTGTTACTGTGTCTTTTATTTTCTGTCGGCTTTTCGCTGTCGTGTTTTGCCCGTTTGTGGGCCTTTGTTCTCCCGGTGATGATGTACCGGTGAGACCCTTTGGGCTATTTAGCCCGTGTAACTTTCATTTTGTTATTGAAATCGTTTCCGAAAAAAAAAATATGGTTGAGAATAGAACAACAGCGATAACAACAAAACAATCATATCTTCAAAACAAAAACTGACAAGTTCGTAAAGTACGTAACACTTTCAAATCCAAAATATTATAATTAATACATATTTATAAACTACATTTTCAACTCGAACACATATTGAATTATACAATGTCGATAATATAATCTCGTCTCAGAGGCCCACCACCACCTACTCAATTTGGTACCAAATACGAGGAAAATGTTAATAACATTCGGTGAAAGTGGGAAAAGTGTCTTGGAGGTAGCAAAGGGGGTGGTAATAAAAAGTTCGAGATAGGAAAAAAAAAATGTAATAATAGTAGTGTGTGGTCCAATTTCTCGTACACACGCTTAGATTAGACTTTTGTGGGAAGTGTTTTCCTTTTCATTGCTATTTCCCATTTTCACCTCTTGCGAGACACACAAAATAGTCCTCATTCACAATCTAATTATGTCAAAATATACATATATATAAGAAAGATAAATTATAGTTATAGCATATGTTCTCGGCTGAACATCGGCCCCAAGATATAGTCAAATGAGTTTGCATAGACTTGGTTAGAAGTAGATTTTGTAAGTTGCATTTTGTCACGTATTTTATATTAGAACAAATACTAAAATGTTAAAAATAGAGTCGAAAACGAAAAAGAAAAAAGTTTTAATTTGGGCTATAAGCTTTCATTACCATTTTTCACTACATAAAGCCCATTAAAGCAGCGGAAGGAAACTAAAAACGAGGTTGGCCCCCTTTTTTTCTCAATAATTCGGTAAGTTAATGTATAGCTGACATTTGATTTAAATGAATGAAAACGAAATGAAAATGATATATTTCTAAATAAAGGTAATTGAGTAACGAGACATTCATTCAAGTGTTGGTGCTGTCTATTTCCATTAGTGGGATAATATTTCCGGAGAGAGAAAATAAAAATTGCTTTTCGATTTGGTTAACGTCGGAGAGATGCGTAAGAAAGAGATTGTTCTATTATATTTCTATCTTCTCTACTTTATTTTTATTATATTGTTAATTATTTTCCCTTCATTGTTACTATTTCAAACCTACGACGGGGAAGAGAGAACAAAAATAATTATATCAAGAATCAAACTTCCATTTCTCTACGGAACTATGCCCATAGAATTGTTTTTCATTTACTAACAAATTTAGAAAAAGAATAAATCACCACTCATTAAAATTTAAGTAAAAATGGGAGAAAAGGAAAAATGAAAATAAAAAGACAGGATCTCGATAGATTGAGGAGGTCATAAATACATATATAAATACATAAATACATAAATACATACCAAACTACAGCTTTTGAGAAAAGAAAAGAAGGGTTAGTTAGTTAGTAGCGATAGCAGCAAGAAGAACACCCTCTCCTCTAACTATTTAATTCACGTATATAAATGGAAAGAGTTTTAGAAAACTATCTCTCACGTATTTATCACTTGATTGAACCCAGAACCAGAAAATCCAACAAATACTGATATATTTGCTTCCATTCTCTCTCTCTCTCTCTAGGTTTTTAAATGCGTTAGAAAATGCAAGTTGTCTATATAATGAAGCCTCTCTATGGTGACACAACTGGCTATTTCTATAATAGCAATAGGTAGCTCGTCGGATTGATTAGCTCACAATCTAAGCATAGGATCGTAGCAAAGAGAGAGATCTGAGTTTAGGAAATTGGAGTTTGTGTTTTGTTTTAATCTTTTATTTCTCAAAGTTTTGATCTTTGTGTCTGTATGTTATGTACATCCATCAGAGCCCACTGTTCTTCTACTGTAACGTTTCCTTTGATTGGACTGTGTACTGATCAGACTTTTCTTTTCATTTTTCTCTCTCTCTCTCTGTCTCTCCATCTTTCTTGGTCTTAAGCAGCAGAGCCCTTGTTTGGTGTTATCTCATCTTTTTCCTTATTTGGAGTTGATTTTCCTTTTGTTGTTTTCTTCTTCAAACAAAAATGTGGGATCTCAACGACTCGCCGGACCGAAGGACGTCGGCGGCCGGCGAAGCTTACTCAGACGACAAAGGCAAAGGCGTCTGTAAGTCATCGAGTTCTTGCTCGTCTGCTCTTGTCATGGAAGATAACTCATCAAAAGCAGAAGAACGCCGGCAAGGCGACGAAGGTGCATCAGCTGAAAAGCTTATTACAGAGGCCTTTGGCTCCTCGGCGGCTCGTGAAAACGGCGGCGGCGGCCAAACGCCTGTGACGAGGCAGTTTTTCCCGGTGGATGAGGGAATAAGTCAATTGTCCCACTGGCTTGGGGTGAAGTTCTGTCAGTCTTCTTCTTCTGTTCCCGGCGGCTTCTTGGGGAGTACGGCGGAGGCCCAGCCGCCGGTGAAGAAGAGCCGCCGTGGGCCGAGGTCTAGGAGCTCGCAATATAGAGGGGTTACCTTTTACAGAAGGACTGGCCGTTGGGAATCGCATATATGGTAATACTTCTTAGACTTCATTACTTAAACTGCTGCCGCTGGTGGGACTGACGCTTTCATCTCTTGAATGATTCAGGGATTGCGGAAAACAAGTCTACTTAGGTTAGTTTTTCTTCATAATATCTGTATTTTTTTTTTGTTTTTCAAGAATCTTGGCGATTGTTTGCTTGGAGGGATTGATTGGCTCCCTTTTTTTTTTCTTTCTTGTTTTTAGGTGGATTTGACACGGCTCATTCTGCAGCCCGGTAGGCTTCTTTTTTTTTTTATTATTACATATATAATTACATAAAGCGTTCATTCATTGCATTGAATCTGCAGTGCTTATGATCGGGCGGCAATAAAGTTCCGAGGTGTTGAAGCAGATATTAACTTCAATTTAGATGATTACGAACAAGACTTAAAACAGGTAGGTAATAATGTCAGCTCAAGAGACACACGAGGTAGATAGATAGATGATCACTATGAAAGGAAATATATAAAAAGGTTTAACTTTTTCTCTTCGTTTTGCCGGCACGTTTCATCCCTTATCGTCAACAGTTGTCGGAAAATCGTTTACAAATCCAACAAATATTTTTAACTTGACGAATCATCAGATGAGCAATCTTACCAAGGAGGAGTTTGTACATGTACTTCGTCGACAAAGCACTGGTTTTCCCAGGGGAAGTTCAAAGTATCGAGGTGTTACTCTTCACAAATGTGGTCGATGGGAAGCTCGCATGGGCCAATTCTTAGGCAAAAAGTAATAATATCTCTCTCTCTCTCATTTTAATATCTTGAGAAAGCTTATTATGACTGAGTTGTTCTTGTGAAAACCAGGTATGTTTATCTTGGCCTTTTCGATACAGAAGTCGAAGCAGCGAGGTTAGTTGTTATGATATTATCTTTGTCCAGAAAAGGAAGTACTTTTACGATTCTAAAATTAATGGCTAACATGATTATTATCTTCTTGAATATCCTCTTACTATAGGGCTTATGATAAAGCTGCAATCAAATGCAATGGAAGAGAAGCTGTGACTAATTTCGATCACAGCACCTACGATGATGAACTCAACAAAGCATCACAACCTGGTAGTTAAAACTAATGTATATTTGTTCATTTCCTCCCCGATTATTTGAGTTCCAACGTTGTAATAAGACTTGTTTGTTCCCTCCATATCAGAAATTCCCAGCAGCAATAACACAGCATCAGACCACAATCTCGACCTTAGGTTAGGGGGCAACAACAATTCATCTGCTCCAACAAATAAGCAAGTCATCAATAATGGAGACGATGATGATCATCTTCTTCATCGTTCTTCTTCGAAGCGCTTCGAAATCGATTATTGGAGGAGACAAGACAAGCCCCATATGATGTTCAATCAACCTCCTCTTCATCATCATCATCATCCATTCACGGGGTCAAGCCAAGCTCATCGAAACGATTTTTCATTGCCTAATACTCCATCATCATCGTCGTTGTTGAGAAGAAATAATAATGAACAGCAGTGGCAAACGATGAATCAAAATTTCCACCCATTGTTTGCTACTGCTGCAGCATCATCAGGATTCCAGATGCACTCTCCTCAAATGAATTGGCTGCAGAATAATATTAACTTAAATGGGATGATTAATCATCCCCAAACAAGACCCTAACTGATGTTATCAAGAATATTGTTGATCTCGCTATTTTGAAAAGAAAAAAAAAAGATGCTATTTTTTATGGGATGTTACCGTTGTCTGATGCTTTGTCTATTATTTGACAGAAGGTTTATGAAATTGACAATCTTGGATTTAACCTTAGAAAGTTAAAAAAAACAGAAGCACGAGTGAAATGTAATATCATCATCGTATTGTATTGGTGTAATGAATTGTCACCGTCGTCGTTTGTGTACTATTGAATGAATCAGTTCCTTTCTCATGGGCAAAAGCAAATTCAAAGCAACGGACAATAGCTACTATTATTATGGTGAGAGGGACTTAACCTAACTAGATGGACACTTTAGGGAGAAAAAAAAAGTGAACTTTACTACAAAATGGTTGAAGTAGAGAAATTATTAAAGTGGTGTTGTACGAAGGAATAAATAAATCGAATAGCTAGCTACCTGCATAAGAGAACGATACTAGAAAGCTGCGTTGGCAGCTACATCTTTCGTAATTAATTAAATGTTGCATGTCTTGTATCCGATGCATTATTCATTGTATTTTATTCAAGATTCCATATAATATCCCAACCCACCTTGATTTTATTCAATACTTAATTCAAGATTTGCACATTTGCGTCATCTGGGACGTCATCATCGATTATATTAGTGTAAAAGATTCCCTTTCCATTCTTGGTCATGTTGTATTTTATGTAATTCAATCACTGAAGTTCATTGGTGGGTAATTCAATCTTCTTTCGAGAAAGTTAGATGTAAGATATTTTAATTTTTTTTAGGCAGATTTAGAGATTAATCATATGAATCGGTCGAAGGACCAGGAATCATGCGAGCAGGCCCCTCCTAATATTTTAATAATGTGCCTTTTTCTCGTATCTTCTAAATGTTATTTTAATTAAGAATGCCTGCACTTGCACATTTTCAATTATTCTTTTAACCATCGTTCTTTCCCCGCAAAATGGTCCAGGTCCGATGTTTCGCTCATTGAACGACAAACGATTTTCATCAACTTTTTAAGGAAACATGTCCTATATTATTTATAATTTCAAAGCCCCATAACATAAGTCGTATCCACCGCAAGAGTTGAAACTATTAATTTTGTTTCCAATAGTTTATAAAAAATAGTTTAATGAAAAAGGGTTTTGTTTCTGACTGCAACGCAACAGTGTGTAATCGATTTTTAACCCTTTTCACCTAAATCCGACGCGTTGTAAATTGTTTTTATTACCTAAATGTAACAACTGCATCTCAGAACCATTACTATTGGTCTCTGATCTCAACTATCATAAAAATAGAAAATATCTATAGGTCACTGCGCATTATTCAAGATTCCAGGAGAAAGAGATATATCCAAATTCCAACCACATTACACACACTTCGCTAAATAGTTACATAACAGTAATCATTTACATTTGTCGTATTTTGTGAAATATTAAAAAGAAGACGAAGGAAAGCGACGTGACAAAACCCAAGAACCAGTGGAGCAGATTTAAATTAAGAAATTTCCAGATACAAAAAAAAAAAGATAAAGATAAAAGTGAATAGTGAATTCTTGAATTGGGAAACATTTTGACCCAAGATTGGTAGTTGATTATGGAACATAAATAATTTAAGATCGGTGTATGAGATATATACATATATCGGTGCGTGTAAAACACTAAAGACATTTCATTCGATAAAATATCCTAAATAAGGTGGTACCTTAAATTGGCACCTTTTATCACTATTTACAATAATAAATTATCATAACAAGTCTTCTAAGCTGCCGACAGCTGTCTTGTGCACACCTAATATAGACATTCGGACAACATTGCAATACAAAGTGCTTACGTGTCACATCACTTTGCAAATTGTTAGCATTTTAGGTCTTCGATTTGCTTATCAGCCCATTATGCTAAAACATTAATGGGCTCATTTCATGGGCTTATCTTATTGGCAAGACAATTAAATGAAGGGTCGAAGATATTGGTCAACGTAATTGATTGTAATTAATTGTAGCAAATGGATTAGAGGCATAAATTACATATAAAAAAGTAAAATACATGCCACATTCTTTCAAATTCTCATTTATTAAATTTCTTAAATTGATCAAAAAAATACATTGGAATTTTTTTCCCAAAAATAAATGCCATTTTTTTTCGGAGGAAAAATAAATGCCATTTAGACATAAGTAATATTTTTATTTCAAATCACTTATATTAGTGTAAAGTAATACAATAATCTTCAACGTGATTGAACTGAACCCACCCTAATATTCAACGACAACGAAGAGAAAACGAATATGATCTTTGCCCCTTCCACGAGACTTTGAATGAATCGTAGCACAAAATATAAAATATAAAAAAAACTGATTAATTAAAAAAACCATGCATACTATGGAAAAATATACGAAAAATGATTTAAATTATGTATTACCAATAAAAAATAAGAATTATAAACCTTATATAAATTTCGACCACAAAATACATAGACGCCATCATCACTACCTTATTTTTTCCGCCACTCGCCACCTCATTCATTTCCTTTTATCTGGAAATATAAATAGGAGCTCGTAAAGCTCGACACTTTACGTTACATACACGACATAGGTCACACACAGATAGCCACGAGAACAAAATTAACAAAGCATGGCTTCTCCGTTGGCGAACGGCGGTGGCGGCAAGAAGAACGTTGTAGGCGGGCCGACCAACCCAATGGTGACGCCTCTGCTTACGGATCTTTACCAGTTTACGATGGCTTACGCTTATTGGAAAGCTGGAAAGCACGACGAGCGAGCTGTGTAATTACGATTCTTTTTTTTCTTTTGTCGTTTTAATATCTGTCATAGTAAATCGCTTTATTTGATGTGTATACGGTGGGTTTCTTTGTTGATTGAGTCGCATGTTTCGTATCACAGCTAGCGTTGCGTTGTTTGAGTTCCCTTTATAGTTTTTTCTGCTGCGTTTTGCTTTTTCCGCTGAATCTTTTTATTTGAAAGACACGGAAAATTACGTGTTAGCTTTAAAGGCTGGGAAGTGCTAAGCCAAATTTAATGGGTTCTTTTTTTCTGCTCCGAGGTGGTTACTACGTTGTATGAGTGCGTATTAGCTGAAGCTTTTCCATGAAAGAGGCCGTGTTTCAAATTGGGTTTTGACCGTGTATGCTGATTAAGCTGTTGGGTGATTTTGTGAGGATAATTGCGATAAGTTTGTTGAATTAGTTTGAGTTAACGTGGTTTGTGCAATTAGCATGTTTTGGTAGTGTCAGAAAATGTAAAAAGACTGATCTTTGCTTATCGAGAGTATTATGCTGTTTTACAGGTTCGACTTGTATTTCCGAAAGAATCCTTTTGGCGGGGAATACACAATATTTGCTGGCCTAGAAGAGTGCATAAGGTTGATTGCCAACTTTAAGTTCGCCGAAGATGATATCTCTTTTCTTCAGGTCACCCTGCCCCCATCATGTGAGGTATACAGATACTATGTGATTAATGACTTTCTTACTTTCGCAAGGTATAATTTTGCGAATTGTTCAGTCTAAAGAGCTGCAATTATCAAAATGTTAAATTGCTCTGTTTTGTTCGTAGATTGGGTTTTATGATTACCTTCGAGCATTAGATTGTTCTGATGTGGAGATTTACGCAATTTCTGAAGGATCTGTTGCATTTCCTAAGACGCCGTTAATGAGGATCGAAGGGCCAGTAGGAGTAAGTACCTCCCCACATTATCCTTTTCTGCGCATTTATCTTTGTTTTGTTTATGGTGCTGCTATAATTAACCGTTTCGTAGTTTCAGCTGCTTATTAAGTAACTAACTATCTGCCGTCATCTTTTAGGTTGTCCACCTTCTTGAGACGCCATTTGTCAACCTCGTAAACTATGCATCATTGGTCGCCACTAATGCTGCGAGGCATCGTTTTGTTGCCGGGAAGTCCAAACTCCTCCTTGAATTTGGGCTCAGGCGAGCACATGTAAATAAACTAATCTCTTATCTGTTTCATATCAGTTGGTCTTGAAGGCTCTGTTTGGCCTTTGTGCTGTGTTATAGTAAACAATGTTTGTTTCCTTTAATAAAAAACATAAAAAAAAACTTTACAATGGCATATTAGAAGTTGATTATACTTGTTCTTAATCGACCTTTTTGGGTGGGATTTTATACCGAGTTTTGTGCAGGGTCCTGATGGGGGTATTGGAGCATCAAAGTATTGCTATATGGGGGGATTTGATGCAACAAGGTAAACAGAAAGTGGAAGAACATATTCAGATAAAATCCATTATTTCCACAAAATGGTAGCCCATGATAGATGTTTTAAGGCATTGGTAGCTGTGTTAGAAAGGATTCTATTGATGCTATAACATATGATCCTATTGAAATGGGGCTTTCCATCTTATAGATTTCCACACTAAGTATGCAGAGGATAGTTGCATTATTCCTTTCTCCTTGTTCGATGTTTTGGAGATACTTTTTTGTTCTTAAAAATGAGATGCAAGCAGTTTTCTTAATGTGAGAACTATTTTGTCGGTTATTCAATGTTTTCCCTCCAAGCATTTTTCTGTTTATAACTATAGTTGATTATTAAATGCTCGCCTTTCGTACCACGTCGTGCTCACAGCAACGTTGCTGCCGGAAAGTTATTTAAAATTCCACTCCGCGGAACGCATTCTCATGCTTTTGTGAGCTCATTCATGGTATGTTTTCTCTTGCATAAGCATTATTCAGAATAAATTGACTGGTATCTTTTATATATTCAATTTTTTTGATTTTGCAGAGCCCTGACGAGATCATTGAGAAGTCACTTAAGAGCTGCGATGGCTCAAGTGTTTGTGAAGATTTCGTTAGCTTGGTGCAAGCATGGCTAAAGAAATTAAAGGTTTGATGACAATTTTTCATCGCTTGCGCACTGTAAATTTCGTTACGATTCCAAGTTTGCGCATGTTCAGTGGTCACAGCCCATGAGCGGAGTTTTTGGTGAAACGAATCACAGTGAGTTAGCTGCTTTCACCTCTTATGCTCTCGCTTTTCCAAGAAACTTTCTGGCCCTCGTCGATACCTATGATGTAAGTAATTAACGGCTCGCTGAAACTCTCTGTTTCGGATTGTGATCATCAAATCACGCGTTTTTTTTTCTGATCTCTGTAAACAGGTCATGAGAAGTGGTGTCCCAAATTTTTGTGCGGTGGGCCTTGCTCTGAACGATTTGGGGTGCGAAAAAATAAAACCTTTGCTGACATTTTCCGTCAAAATACAGATTTCGTCGCACGTCTTCCTAAATATTTATGCGCAAATTGAATGGCTGTTTTGCAAGGTATAAAGCGCTGGGTATCAGGCTCGACTCGGGCGATCTCGCCTACCTATCGTGCGAGTCTCGAAAATTCTTTCAGGCGATTGAGAAAGAATTCGGAGCGCGCGATTTTGGAAAGACTAACATCACGGCGAGCAATGACCTCAACGAAGAAACTTTAGACGCCTTAAACAAACAGGTGAACGAATCCTTCCATATTAAGATGTGTCAATTAAATAATAACGACAACGGTTGTTTGTCCATGCATGCGCGGTATTTCTCCAGGGTCACGAAATCGATGCGTATGGAATTGGGACCCACTTGGTTACTTGCTATGCTCAGCCCGCTCTAGGCGTAGTATTCAAACTTGTCGAGATAAATAATCAGCCTCGAATAAAGCTCTCTGAAGACGTTTCGAAGGTATCCATTCCATGCAAGAAGAGATGCTATCGACTGTACGGTAAAGAAGGGTATCCCCTGGTGGACATTATGACTGGGGAAAACGAACCCTCACCAAAGGTATGTGGTAAGGTTAAACGAACTCGTGTAATATTATTTGGATAATAACTGAAGATTCGAAACGCAGGTGGGCGAAAGGCTACTTTGTCGACATCCCTTTAACGAGTCGAAGAGAGCGTACGTTGTGCCACAGCGTGTGGAGGAGCTTCTCAAGTGTTATTGGCCTGGAAAAACAGGTTTGGGAATTCTCCTTTGCTTTCTTTCCCTTAATGTCGTAAGTTGTTTTTATTCGTTGGTTTTGATTTGTGAGTGTTATGTATGTAGAAAGAAGAAGAGAAGAGTTGCCTCCGTTGAAGACGATCAGACAAAGATGCATCGAGCAATTGGATCAAATGAGACCCGACCACATGAGGAGATTGAACCCAACGCCGTACAAGGTAAGTGATTATAGAATACTTTTTCTTGATCATTTTTCCTTGTGCAAAAAGTTATAATAATTGTGTGTGTGTGATTTTTACTTGCTTATACGTTACAGGTGAGTGTGAGTGCAAAGCTATACGACTTCATTCATTTCTTGTGGCTTAATGAGGCGCCAGTGGGCGAGTTGCAATAGTTAATGTGTTATTACATACATGTGAATTGCTGATTCATTCTTCAGACATCTTTTTTTTCTCTTTTTTCATATTCTTCTGGTAAAAGAATCACATGGAACTTCTCTGTGTTTCTTCTGTATTATGAAAACTGGGGCGGTGAAGAACTAGTTTCCCTTTTATGTAAAGTTAATTTCATAGGACGATACATAGTCTTTGTTTCTTTCCAAAATAAACAATACCACCACCTTCATTTATCGATTCCCTTTATAGTAAGCAAATAACAATCCAAAATAAAGATTAAAGGAAAAATGATCAACTACTAAAACTAAGAAAACGAAAAGAAAAATCAGTGTTAAAGTAGCAGTAGCCCAACTCAACCCAAGCCAGCCCATTTACGTCATTTTCGTTATTATCGATGTGTCGTGAGGGTAATTATCATTAGCGGGCGCCTAATTAATTAGTAATTCAATTTTAAGTTAATTTAATTATCGATGTCTCCGTCGTCCTTCTGTTATTATTATACGATAAAATATATCCTAAAAAGAAAAATAGAAGCGTGCAGTGCAGCACATGAACAAGAATCACGCACGCCAAAAAGGAAATTGATAAACTAGAATAGAACCGTATTATTCACAAGTTTCAGGTGGGTAATTTGTTTGATCTTTTCGTTTGAGATCCTCGGAGGAGATCTCGGAAGAACTTTGTTCCTTTTTCGTTTTATTTCTATGAGGTTGTTGTTGAGCTCAATTAGTTTGTTGCGTGTTCTTAAATAGTCGTTCCGAAGTTATCCGTGCCCTTTGTTGATGGTTAATCATGTTTGGAAATTAAGAGCATGAGGTATTCATTCTTGTTGGCAGCTTTGATTTACCCTCTTTTACAACTGCCCTCATTTTTCTTTTTGTGTGTTTAATTCCTACTAAGCTTTACAACCTTGTTCTTGGCTTTGAGCAATTCCACCATCTAGATGTCGTGAACTAGTTGGGTGAGTGTTTGAAATTTAGTTCGTTTCCTTGTTATTTGGATTCATTCAAAATCACCAACATATGCATGCTCTGGCTAGATTCATGAGCCGGCGTTTGTGAATCAAGAACATCCCTGCATTGATTTGTAAGGAACAATGGATCCAGCTGAGCTAACTTGTGTTCGTAAAGAGAAACTCTATGTAGATAGAAAAATCCTTGAGGCAGCTCTCGAGCAGTGTCAATTAGCCCTACAAAAACTCACCTCTGGCTGTGAAGATGATGATGTTGATGATGATGATAAGACTGATGATGGGGGCGTGTATGGTGTACCTCGTGATTCTACTGAGAACTCTGTCTCTACAATATCCGACATTGACAATGCTGAGGTGAAAATTTCTTGACTGTCAATTGTTTAATTTTTTCCCAACTTAATGTATGTTTCGAAACCAGGTTGTACTATAATTTTGCAGTTACGTATTTGAGGATAATGGCCATGCCAAAGATTTATTTTTTTTTTTTTGTAATTTTGTTTTCGCCCATGGGATTTAAAAGTTTTTGGACGTAGTTCCCAGCTTCCAATCTCATTTTCTTTGTGTTACAACATGCAGTTGCTTAGTCTCTTGCAATCAAAGGTGAAATCTGCCGATTTTCTCAAGAAAATAGAACACGCTCAGGCATCCATTTCACAAAACATTATCGGTACGACTTCTACTCTTCATATTAGTCACAAGTGCATCTTCTGAAATCAGAATAAATTCAGAATGATAATGGATGACAATAATTGACCTCCAATTAATTCAATTGGATCAGAGGTTATGTCTACCTCTCTCTCCCTCTCGTAGACATGTTTTGTTCTTTCTTTAACCACAGAGGAAAGCAGTTCATGGGACATAGTGACCAAAAATGATACTTGGGATGTCGGAGACGCCTCATTAGGAGAAGATGATTTTGTTCTGGTGAGCAAAGAAGATATTGCGGACAGTATTGCTGCATTCATGGCTGCATATCTCCTATCCCTTGAACAATCCAAGGTCCGTTCGTGTAGAATAATTCACTATCAAACGTATGGTCAGTCATCTTACGTATGAATATTGATCCTCTCTTCTACTCATTGACCTCATTATATACTTTTTGCTTCTTTTTACAGGATTTGGCTCCAAACAAGCTTCAAGAAGGTGTGTCTTTCCTTTACTCCTCATTTGTGATGATACTTAACTCATTCTTTTCGTATTTGACATAATCCTACATAGAGATTGGGGGAAGCATGATGGTCTCTAATCTTTCTTTAACTTTCTGTTTCATCAGCTCTGAGTAAAACATTCTCCACAAAGAAGAAGAAGGGTAAGCTCCGTAAAGCATGGGATGGGACCAAAGTGATTTACAATGTTGCTTCATGGGGTGCTACAGCCATTGGGTGAGCTCTCCTCTCTTTAACAAACTGATGGATCTTCATCCTGTTCTTACGGACAGTTGTTTAAGACTAACAAAGGCATTAATATCCGTACTTTCTCTCTGTGTTCTTGTCTCTCTCTCTCTCTCTCTTTTTTTTTCTCTTAATTTACAGAGTATATCAGAACCCTTTGCTTTTCAATGCTGCTTCAACAGCATTCTGGACGTCTTATGGCATCGTATCGAAGCTACTTTGATATTATGCATCAGTTGACTTGTGTGATATTCCCATCTGTAAGTCCTTTACATTTTCACGCCGTTGTAGATTCGTGCCACACTATGGTTGCTTGATTCGATTTTTTCTTCCAGTTTCTGTGTTCTTGTATATAAAATTATTTGAATAGCTTCTGTGTTTTTTCACCCGCTGAAAATGTATACAAAAAATACTTATTGTATTACTGGTTGTTATGCATGTACATCTATTGCTCTCCATCTCATCACACGATGATGTAAACAATCAGTCTTTCTGTTATCACAACAAATTGTTAATTGAGCTAGAAACAGTTTTTCTTTTTTAATTTCAAGGAGGAGAAGCTATTCTATGAAGATAAGAGTTCGAACACACGGTACAAATTTGTCTGATAGTGGCAGCTTTTGGCAAAATATATAAAGGGAATTGTCCGTTCGGTGGTAGACGCATCAAACTACACCTAAGATTCTTACACTTCCAACAACCGAATTGGTAAATAGTCATTATTCTTTCCAGATAGAAGGTCCTGGTACAACTAAATGGGCCGGCCCTCAATGGTAGTAGGCATATATTCTGAATTTTAGTATCACAAATTCATACAAATTAAAGAACAATATATATATATATATATATATAAAAAATCATATAATCTGGTATTCGTCTCCAATCTACTTACGGAACTACGTGTAAAGAGATATATATCTCATGCAACAGACTCATCACAAAAGTACATATGATACAACGGTCCCTTTCAATAATTGTGCATTTTGATTCCCTTTTGGACATGATCACATATTAGTCGATACAGTTATCGTTGTTGTAATAAAGATATATACATAAGCACACATACATTTTTGTCGTATGTGGGACAATTGAAAGGCCTATCAGTCTCGTGAATCCCCAAAGATATTTTCCAATCGCAACACATAGATATGATCAGATCACAAAATAATATCGGTTGAAATACAAAAGATAGATAGGAAAAGATACATGTAAATTTCATACCAGGCCACGACGTAACCATTTAAGAAATTTTGATGCTTTAAAGCGTGGAAAATCCAAGGTGGGATATTAGTATATGGTATTAATATTCAATCTTTCCTCATCAGGGAATTCTAAATTACTTGTGTTTGTGTGTGAAGATGAATCTTCTTCTTGATCTCTAGTTCTTGGCGATGGTACAATATTACCTTATTATTCGTTTGGTCGTAGCTTCTGGTCGGGGCTAAAGTCAACTCAAGATCGTTCTCATGAAATGGTCTGAATTTCATATCATCGTTATTATTTAGACACTGCTGATGGTTTTGAGCGATATCTTGCATTAGTGTTTTCTGAATTCTGTAGAGTCGATGGAGTTCGTAAACCTGTGTCGAAGCAGACGTTAATTAGTGGCAACTTCTAGCTAGAACATGTCGGAGTTAGCAATTTTCTGAATATATATATACATATGTATATACATATACATACATACCTGTTTTCGAAATGTTTCTTCGTGCTTCAACATGGCCATTTTCATGTACTCTTCGTCATAGTGATTCAGATGCTTCTCCATTTGCAAAATGAAAACCCAAGAACCGTTTTATTTGTGTGCGGTGTGTGAAGAATTTAGGAAACACAAACTCAAAACAAGCGATTATTTTGTTGAGAGTAATCTTTCCCCATCTCAGTTTAAATTTGTTGAATATGTATATGTGCGTGTGTATGAGTAAATAATATCTAGCAACTAAATTATATAAAGATCAATAATATCCAGTTTGTCCTATTATGAGGCACAGCTGTGTTTACTTGTAAGATGTATCCTAGTCCTTGAAATACAGCGCATGTAGACAGAATCTCAACACATTTAAATATGCCACTTGAAAGTTGGAATGATCGTTCTTTTACGGGGATATTGAGATGAGATAAAATAATATTTATATTATTGCTGCAATAATGAAATGATTAATAATAATATATTTGAGATAGTCACGTCTATCTATTTTGTATAGGGGAGCAAACTCTCTTTTCGGCCTTCTTGTCTTTCTATGAGAAGAAGCCCACACATTGTAATGTTTTGTCCTTTAGTTATATATCATGCTTTTATTTGGATTTTTTTCAATAATATCTTGGACATGAAATACTTGCCAGTTGCCAAAGGTGACTAAGACCGTCTCTGACCGAACACCAAAATCCCAAATTTGATGTAAATTTCCTCCAACCAAACCCCAAACCTAAACTGAAAATGCGTTTGATATTGTCTCTCTCCTCAATTCGACGCATGTTTGCGTCCGAAGAAGTTACTTTGCGATTCATCTTTTTTAATTACATTAAAGTACTTTAATTTTTTTATGTCAGAAAAGCTGTGATAAAAGAAAATGGCCGTACCATATTTCTGGGGATTCTGAACAAGATCAAGGGTAAGATAATGAATGTCAGAGAAAAGCCACGCTTGAGTCAGAATTGACTTTGGAGAGATATTAAGCTTAGAATTGAATATCTGACAAAATGATCGTAAAACAAATCTGTAGTCTATTTATAAACTTGTAAAATATGTAGGTAGTATTGAAATTTGTAGAAATTGGTATTGAAGTTAATATTACAACATAGTATATTGAGTTTGAGAATGGGTTGAACGGTTGGAGAATAATTACTGCATTTTGAGTTTGAGAATGCGTTTGAGTTTGAGAATGCGATTCTCGGTTGGAGATGGTCTAATGAAACTAAATGTATATATTGCAATTATAGATAAACACAAGGCAGTTGAGATTTTCAGGGCAGAAATCATTAGTCAACGAGCGAGTCAAACGAAAAGGGGTTTGAGTATATTTCATGTGCAGAAAGAATGGGCCTTTCACGGGTCCAATATTTTCTCTATTTGCTGCCATTCTAAAATCTTAACTGTATCCGTTCAATGATATGGTTTATATTATTTATAAATCTTGAAAAATAAATTAATTATCATTGCAGATGTTACTCACGGAATATAACCCACCTACCATACGAACCAAAAAGGAGCAGACAACATGAGTAAAAGCATTACACGAACTTCAAAATTCACCTTTTTTTCTGTGTCACTATACCTTTACCTCCACAAGTTTCGAATTTTATCGAATATATGAACATACATGTATATTCTGAAATATCAAACAATCATGGCTATTTCGGATCAAATATTGAGTAACTTTGCGTGATTGTGGTATCTGGGCCACGTGCCTGCAGTTCTTTAATCTTGATGGCGATGAAATATTTAAAATTGATTAATTGATGACGTTCTTTTGTGTATTATCGTGTAACGATGTCTTGAGAAATGAAATTAATGTCCTTGAGATTCTATGCTAGAGAATTTCACTTCACAAAATAACAATTCCAAATTTTGAAAATTGCGAGAAACCAGCTTGTCTTCTGTGCATCCTCAATATCATCGCTAAGATTATTTAGTTTATTCGAATATTTTAAAGTTCATAACGCAGGTGTTTTTATCTTTACGTGATTATCCCTATGTGGTGAACTCAATATTCTTCCAATGCCTCATTCGATTCCCAACAACCTTCACACGAGGTTTAGCTCATTTAATAGTTGGACACTTCAATATAGGACAAAAAGCGAGTCAGTCACATTTTAGGACAAGATAAGACAAAAGTGAGTACACACTTTAATTGTATTAAATATCTTATCTTTGTTTTTCGTATTTATTTTAAGAATTTGGGTTCGTGGGAGGTAGTTTCGAAAGAACGATGTAGTTTTTAATCTCACTAAATGCAATCATGGGAATTTCTTCATATTAATTAGAGATGAAATAGTTCGGTTCGAATCCATACTTCCAATTGTGCAAAATTAAACGTTGCAAAATATTGAAAGAATAATGATATATGCTGTGTATTGACGATGGGACTACAGATGAAGACATTTCAACAGTCATGTTCCGTCCCTTATTACATGCCAGGGTTTTCTTATTCTCTTCACTGTGAATTATATCATACTATAAAGTTTTCAACTGGATAAGCATTTTATTACATTTTGGACATTTGGTGTACGTATTATTATTATTAGTTTGAGAATGGATTCTTGTGCTCCACATCCATCATCGTGTCCTAAGAGACAATCATGTATGTGTGTGTGTGTTTGTTTATTTATATATATATGTATATATATGGTTTAATACTATTTTATGGAACGCTCATTGCGTAATGCATCCGTTGCTAATTAGGAAAATAACTTGCTAATCTTTTTTCTTTATATTATTGCATGAGAATTCTTGTGTGGGCTGCTGTGTGATGACTGATGAGTCATTTAAGGGGTCCCTTGATAGAGAACCCTAACATGCAACTCCACGTCCCCCCTTTTATTTTTATTAAATCTTTTGTTCGCGTGTGTGTAATAAAAGACAATATATTCTCATTCTCATTGATAGTAACATTGCAAATTTAAAATCCAATTTTGTTAAGTTCATATGTCGTTTTATATATAGCCAACCGTGGTAGACGAGACAATCTTCGCTTCATCTTTCCTTCCTATATTGTTAATGCAAGGACGAGACAAAATTCGATTCCTATTATAAAAATCAAATATTAATTAAGAGAGATGTGCATAATATCAAAATAAAAGCACTCCTAATAATTTCTCCATCATGATCCATGTATATATACCATATCATCGTCCGTGATCAGTAATTGATAGCTAAGGTTCATTTCCGTTGGTTTTATTGCCATTACATCACATGACAAAAATCAACAAGACGACGAACAATTCACTGGCCGGCCACTTCACATGCCACCAAAATCTTTCCACATATCCCCTCTTTATTATTATTTCTCTCACTCTCTCTCTCTCTCTCTCTCTCTCTCTCTCTCTCTCTCTCTCTCTCTCTCTCTCTCTCTCTCTCTCTCTCTCTCTCTCTCTCTCTCCTAATACGATCATTTTATTATTGTAGTTAAGGTCTCTCATATACATCCATTTCGCAACCCTATTTCCTCCCATCTCGAGAGAACGAAACCCGCCTGTTTTGTTAGATTCTCAATAGTCATGAGAAAAGTCATTGATGTAGATTTTCTTTCAGTACTTCGTCATCAACCTCTCTGTGATGCTCATCTCATCAGTCTCCTTTTGCCATAGTTAATTTGCATGGTAACAGAAGAATATTTTCGCTCTCTTACAAGAAAAAAAAGAAAAGATGAGCAGTCCATTTCTCTTCGATATCATCTGCAGATAAAAAATTCTCTTCTCCTCAAGCAGCAGAGGTACCACTATTACTAGCTAGTCTTGTCACTTTCTTTCTTTTTGTTTCACTTTTCCCTTCTCTACTTAATTCTTACACTTCCATCTTCATATGTATCATCACTATACTTAAGCTCTTCACGCTCCTATATTGTCTGTTCTTTCCTTGTAATAATCAAATAAAAAAAAGGGTTCGTCACGACCCATGCTGCAATACCCTGAGACTTTCCAGTTTATTACATCTCCCCCTCCTCCTCATCATCATCATACGATGAACAAAAACCAGCAGTTCTTGAATCATCAACAACAACGAAGCCCTTGGCCTGGATTATTTCCAACCCCAAAATCCTCTTCGAACAGCAACAACAACAACAACTTTGGAGACACAAACTGCATGGAACAGTTGTTAGTCCACTGTGCAACTGCAATAGAAAACAACGACGCAACCCTAGCACAGCAGATCTTGTGGGTTCTGAACAACATAGCCCCTCAAGACGGAGACTCGAGCCAGCGTTTAACCTGCGGGTTTCTCCGAGCCCTTATTGCAAGAGCTGCCAAGAGTGGTAATAAGCTCTTAACAGCCATGGTCAACATCCATTCTAATTCCGAGGATTATAATTTGTCTTCTTCGCAAAGAAATCACAAGTTCACCATCATCGAGCTTGCTAATTACGTGGACCTGACGCCATGGCATCGGTTTGGGTTCACAGCAGCTAACATGGCTGTGTTGCAAGCAATCGAAGGGTACTCAGTCGTTCATATAGTTGACCTGAGTTTGACCCATTGCATGCAGATTCCCACGCTGGTTGACTCCATAGCCACAAGGCTTACACATGAAGGTCCGCCGCCATTGCTCAAGTTAACCGTGGTTGAAGCTGTTGACCACCGTGATTTGCCTCCTATGCTCGGTGTTTCTTACGAAGAGCTAGGGTTTAAGCTGGTTAATTTCGCCAGGTCACGCAACGTTGCCATGGAGTTTAACTTGGTGCATTCGAGCTATTCGGATGGATTTTCTTCCTTAATCGAACACCTCAAGATGAACCATCAGTTGGTAAGGGCAGAGAATGGCGAGGCTCTAGTGGTGAACTGTCAAATGATGCTTCATTACATACCCGAAGAAACCCTATCATCTTCGAACATCGACGACGACGTCCCAAACAATAACAACTCTTCCATGTTAGGCATTCAGGAAACCACGTGCCTGCGCACTATGTTCCTCAAGGAGCTGAGAAGCTTAGATCCAACGCTGGTAATATTAGTGGACGAAGATGCAGATTTCACATCGAATGACCTCGTCAGCCGATTGAGGTCGGCCTACAACTATCTGTGGATTCCTTACGACACCATAGACACGTTCGTGCCACGTGGGCAGAGCAGGCATAGGCAGTGGTACGAAGCAGACATATCCTGGAAGATCGAAAACGTGATCTCCCACGAAGGGCATCAGAGGATCGAACGCTTAGAGCCAAAATGCAGGTGGGTTCAGAGGATGATGAGCGCTGGGTTTAGAGGTGTGGCCTTCAAAGATGATGCTGTAAGGGAAGTGAAGAGCATGCTCGACGAGCACTCGGCGGGATGGGGTCTGAAGAAGGAAGAAGACGACCACCTTGTGCTGACGTGGAAAGGACACAATGTTGTCTTTGCTAGTGCGTGGTTGCCTTCTGCTGCTGCTTGTTGAGATTCTGTCCAAATGAATAAGAATCATCGTCATTACATCATTTAATTTGCTGATGGTACCTTTATTCGATCACTGTCTCGTTTAGCTAAAGCTTTTGAGTACGTCACTGATGGTGTACTGTTTCTTTTTCTTTCTTTTCCAGATTTTATATTTTGTCTATCTTCCGATGACAACGTGTTCAGGAGAAAATAATGTGTTTTCATCCTCTTTGGTCTATTATTGTTTGTTTTCTGATGAATGAGTTGGTGGTTTTGATATTTGTGGGCATTGCATTTTTGGCATTGATAACTCGGATCGTTTCTATGGACTAATAACTAAAAAGAGACTTAGGTAGTCAATATTTTAATCTGGGCCGAGATTAATATATATATATATACTCAGAACCATTTTTGCCCATTAACGTTGTGGGCTTATGAACCATTTTAGCCCATAATGTTAAGTTGTTCGTTGGGTAAAGTTTGGAAGAACCATAAAGATGACAAGGCATTGTTGATTTTAGCACATCATATATTAGGTACTACTACAATTGTGGCATATAAATCTCAATAAGGGAGATTCATATCTATAACAGGAATATCCATGATCGGTGGTTGTATTGATTGAAGTTAATTTACTAACACGTCAATATCTCAAGTTATTATGGATTTAATTATTATATTGATGGGATTTGATTTTAGAGGAAGTGAAAATGTGGATGGGTGATGGACGAGTGGTGGGGTTGAAAGCGATGGGTCATTGAGGTGAGGGAGACGAAGATGTATCGATGGGGAGAGGATTATATATGATCGATGCAGAACTAATAATAAGCATATATCCCCATCCAAATATATGCATCCATATTTACGTGGGTCCGTATTAAATTTTTTTATTTCCAACGTATAAATCATAATATAAATCAATATTCTTTATCATGCTCATATTTTCCTATCGACATTTATTTATGCTATAATATTTTTATCTCTCTTTCTCTCTATATACACATATATATATATGTGTGTACGTTATACATATGTTGGATTATATTATCAAGCAATCTAGTTTTGATGAACACAAAACTTATTATTGTGTTACTAACATATTAAATTAATTGTGTAGATGAATTTGGTTCGAAAAACAGATATCAAATATGAGCTCTGAGAGAAAAACCGAGTCAGTCAACTGTCGGTCAATACTGGTCAACGCGGTCAACTGACAGTCAATCCGGTCTCAGTCTCGGTCCCGGTCTCAGACTGGACTGCCGGTCTCGGTCTGGACTGACTGGTCTCGATCTGGACTGATAGGTCTCAGTTAGTACTGAATTCGGTTTTGGTCTAGACTGGCCGATCTCAGACTGGACTGGCCGATCTCGGTCTGGACTGGTCCGATATCAGACTAGTCCAGTCTTAGATTGGTCCGGTCAATGACTGGATTGACTGGTCAACTACCAGCACTAAGGTACACGCCTTTTACTGTAGCATGTACAAGCGGTTGAAGCTGACAGTGACAGCACTGACCACATGAAGACAAAAGCTTCCAACGGCAAGTTTAATGAGTCTAACAGCTATATCAAGGTTGGGAGGCTATAAATATACACTAGAAGTAACACAAGGATCTTAGAGCAAACAAGCACACATTCAAAGAGAGATCCAAGAGAGAAGAACAAGAGCTAAGAGCACAAAATCAAGAGAGTTCTTCCAAGTGTGTGGGGTACAAAAGAGATAAAACTACAAATGTTCAAACTCACACACCTCATTCACACAAAAGAGAGACAAGCTTAAGTAGATTAGTTGAGTGAGAGTCTATGCACAAAGACATAAAACTATGTATTTGTAGTCTTTGTACATAGACGTAAAAGAAGTGCCTTTCGTAGGGTCGCGGCCTACGATTCGTAAAGCGAAATAACTCTATCAGTGGACTTTAAAAAGCTAACGGTAGAGAGAGGTTTCGGTTGACTGGTGGACTCTAAACGCTCGCCGGTGGTTGAGCGATAGGAAGTTTAGTTAGCAGAATATAGCTTAGGGGTTATATTGTGTAAGTCTAGTTATGGAAGGTTGTACATCGTAGTATGTAAATCGAATCTTCTAATGAGAGCCTTCCTTGCGGGGAAGGGAGAGACGTAGGAGTATTGAGACTCCGAACTTCCGTAACAGATCGAGTTCCGTGCATTGCATTCATACATATTTAGCTTGTGCATAATGAAGCATTTTAGGTGTTTGATAAAATGCTTAAACCAAAACGGTTTTCAACTTGCATTGTTTTAATGTGTTTTTAAGTAGCTTTCATAAAACCGATTTTAAGAGAATTAGGTCGAGTATTTTCCGCGGTTTTAAATCCAAACTCGCTTAATCTCTCGATGCTTAAATATTTCAAGAGCTCGAGTTATTACAATTCAAGTATTTTAAAAGCTTTAAAAAGTGTTTATTCACCCCATTTAAATACATAAGACGATCCTAACAACAAACCTACACACATCCATACATATATGAATATAGATTAAGTTCTGGGCATATAATTTAGTTTCTATAGTTTGATGTATTATCTGCAGCTTCCTTCCATTATTAGACTTAACCCTAAAAATCAACTATTGTAAGAAGATTTCAGCATAGGACTCGGACATGTTTGCTCAATTATTCATCAGTTCAAGAATCTTACACAGATCATCATTTGATATAATTAAAATATATTAACAGATAATGTACAAGCAACGACTTCACAGTCCAAGAAAAAATGCCACATTGTAACCAGCATTATGTCAAAATGAACCAAACATAGACATGTGGCACGTGTAATTAGCCTTTAAAAAAAGTGATATTAAGGAAATAAAATGGCTTCTTGTCTCCTAATCTAGCATTAATTACCAGCAAGGCTAAGTCGAGGACCATGTTTCCATTCGGTTTTCAAATTGTGGTTAGAAACCCTAAAGAGACACGTTAATAGAATAGATGCCATAACTATTAATATATATTAAACTATATATATAAATAGCTTGTTATAATCTTGTCAGCTTGCATGCATTATTCAATGAAGGATCCAAATTTAAAAAAGCAGCGAAACATGTCCAAGTTCATGTCCTCATTAGCTGTAACATCGATTAATCCGTTTCTGTGTGCTCCATGCAAGAATTGACCGAGCTTTTGTACTCGTGTATAAAATGTAATTTATTATTATATACCACCCCACCACTCACTGCACTAGCTGCTGCTATAGTAGACAACGTAATTGCATAAGGCAATAATAACTATATAAAAGATAATAACATGTGGACTATGTATTGTCATTTCAATGTATTATTTCATAGCAGACAGCTCCAAGACAATGGTGCTCAATAATAGGGATTCCATCGAACGAGAACCTCACTATAGTGTCGGACACATGGTCTACATGCATAAAAAATAATTCAATTTACCAAAAAAGATAAATAAAACCATGCAAAAATGGAAGAAAATACAGGAAATCAAATGACAGCTCCTGGAGCCCCCTTTCCTAGGGTACAAAACGAATCTTATAAGCTATAATTCAATTATCTTCGTACTATTTCATTTTTCTTTTACTTCTCTAAAGAATTCGACATTCACACAGTCTGCGTGTTAGAATTCTTTGGATGCTACGAAATTATACTCTTAACCGAGAAATAATTGTTCATAAGTGCTATTTGGCTTGGGCATATATGTATGGTTATATTTATATTGTAGGTGCATTAAAGCAGTAGTATGTAGGGGTGAGCAAAAATATCCGGAAACCGGATTCCGATCCGGTATCCGGTTTTCAAAACCCGAAAAAACGGATATCCGGTTTTAAAAACCGGATCGGATATCCGATCCGATTTATTTAAACTAAACCGGATCGGATACGGATAGTGATTTGTCTAAAATCCGGATATCCGGTATCCGGTTTTATATTTAAAAAAAATAAAAAAAATAAAAAATAGTCCAAAAAGAAAAATGAAGGTCCAAAAAAGGAAAAAAATCATCAAGTAGAATATTTAAATTTATATTATTTTTATTATTGCAAAAAACTTTGTTAGAGAATTGAGATAAAAAAAAACATAAAAACATCGAGACGCGAGTTAAAAAATTAATGTGAATTTGTGGTATTGTGTTTATTATTTATTATGTAATTTTGAATCATAAATTCACATATTGTCTCAATTAATATGTCTAGAAATTCTTATATTAAAAAATATATTTTTTTTATGTGATAAGAAATAAAAAAAAATATGATTTTCAAAAAAAAATAATAAAAAATATAAGAAAAATAAATTTAAAAACCGGATGCGGATATCCGGTGTAAATATCCGAATAAACCGGATATCCGATTTCCGGATATCCGATTAAAACCGGAGCGGATACGGATACCATTTTTCGATATCCGAAAATTCGGATATCCGAATTTCGGATATCCGAAAAACCGGATATCCGGTTTTGCTCACCCCTAGTAGTATGTGTCGTACGATATGGTAAAAATAAAGTCCAATAGTATGATCGTAGATTAGACCCTAAGAAAACACGTAAGAGAAGATGGAAGAAAACAAAAGTCTCATAGAAGTGTAGTCAATTTTCCAATCCCCTGTGAACAGATATGCACTCAGCTTTTTGCCGGGTGAGATTTGAATTATTCGTTTCGACAGAGCAAAAACAACTTGGTGGATAATATATGGTTAGATATATTAATATCATTTGAGTAACATGTCTCTCTTTTCTCGGGTTTAATTAACTATGATATTACATCGATATCATATTTTTTAGTTCAAACCTTGTCTTCCAACGGCTCGAGTTTAGATACCTTCCTAACCGAAATTAGGATCTTGTTAGATTTCATGTCGGCCGAGATCTTCGTTGACTTTGAGGTTTTCGATTCCTCTAACATATTGGTAAATGAGTTTCTTTTTTTAGGGGAAAATTATTAAGCAAACGACATGGGAATGCATAATGTGAGGAGCTGGTGTTTGGGAGAGGGCCTACACTAAAATGCCATCGTTTTTCGTATTTCTCTCATTCGAATACGATTCGTTTGTACGGATCATTACATGTGTATGTAGACAAAGTAAAAGGGAACCCTTCCATTATCATTCCGAGGCCTTTGTCTAGTTCTTACTTGTGTTCTTTCTTGAAATTATTATTAAACCCCAATTTGTGAACTAATTAAAAATTATAGACTTGGAATGGGAACAACTACATTAATGATGTGTTCAAAATGAAATAAAAAAAAAAACATGTTTGGACCACCACCTTGTTGCTAACCGTTTGCACAATTCTCATGGTCATTTATATTTGTTAGATGCTTACGACGTTAATCATTGGAAAAAAAATGGAAACTTTATGTTCAATATTTATAATACTATTAATATCATAAAAGTGCTTAGACAAAATCATGATAGCCGACGAACTTGTAACTAGAGACAAGGAAAGCCACCAACACACACGATTTATATTAATACTTATCTTTTTAATCATATGTAAACATATTGCTATAACATCGTTGTCAAAGAACTATGTAAGATTTAGGTCAATAGATAATCATACTTTATCTAATATGCAGTCTCCAACTACATGTTCATGTCGCTCTCTTTCCTTTTTTTCACGGTAATGAGCATTTGCTATATGAGTCATTTTATCACAAAAACCGCAATCCATAAGCCCAATTCTTCATTAACATAAAATAAAAGGAAAATCTAGCAGTTTCTTGTCACCACTCGCAACTCAAACGACAACTTAGATGTATGGTAAGATATTAAATTTGGAAAACGTTAAACAATAATGATGGTGACGGCATTCCCACTTGCTAAAAATATCCAATCATTGTGAAAAATATATTAAATGATTCAAGCCTAATGCTTCGACTTAAATGGTTTTGAGTGAACCTCGAAAAGACCCATATATTCATCGTGGGGTTTTCTTGTTCCAATATAATGCATGAACCATTTGATATAATCGTAGAAAGACAATTCTTTTTACATATTGTGAATATGATCGATGGAGATTTGAAAGTATGGTCGGCATCCTCAAATTGCAGTTTTGAGATTGGAAGAATCTACACCGTCGGAGAGAGCGAATCGTGGCCGTCCACTTTCTTCACGTAGATAAAGATGGTGGCGAGGCCGGGCGATAGTGATAGTTATCATCAGTGCTATAGAAGCGACTCAAAACGCCATTGTCAGTGAATTAAATGATTATTCACTTTATTACATTCACTTACGTAGGTGGGGTCACACTGTCTAGGATAGCCGACACCTGTAACTTTTTTTTTTAAATTTAAAATAAAAATAAAATTGGATGGTTCTCAAAATTAAGTATATTTATCCAAATACTTAATAATAGTTTTTACTTTATAAAATACGTTGAGCTTGAGAGGTTAAAGAAATGGCGGTAACAATCGTTGTAAACGTTATCATTATTGTCTTTATAGCCTAAATAAAGAAATCACATATAAAAAGAGAAAAAAAAAATTACAGAGACATACGCAGCCATAGCCGCCAATTCTTCTTCCCACTATTTTATGCAATGATTAATATATATTAAATATTATTTATTACAGCACCGCAATTATTTCCTCTAGTTTCGCCCTTAGTTATGAAACCCACCTTAATTCCGAGCCGAATGTGGACACATGTAAGAAGAATATATATAGACTCATCTGTTATTTCTCAAATACAATTAACCAAGTACTATGTAAGGGATAGAGAATATTTATCGCAATAAATATCGGACACGTACTGGAATAATACTATTACTATTACCATATTAGATATTACAATCTTATTCGGCTTCCTTCGCAATGACATTATTCTTTCCTTACTACTACTATTAATATGGCTAAACCACGTACCCACAGTCTTCGACTTCCAAGTATAAAAAGGCCACACACCCATGACATAAACATCACAAGACAAAAACAAAACAAAAAAAAAAAAAAGGATTGAGAGGAACAACACATTAATTAATGATGACGATGAAATTCATCTTAGCCATCATATAGAACGGCCGCTTACAACCTCTATCCTCACTTTTTCCTCGAGCTGGTTTTTATTACATACCTACGATCATCATCATCATCTGAATTCCCTCCCTAATATATAAATTTTTTTTAGTTTATCCCTTCTAACCCACGTTGATATCGTTAGGACCTCTCGTCTTTTTGTGTTCACCCCACGCTTTCTGTTCTGCCGTCTTTATTATTATTAATAACCCCTCAAAAACACCAACTAATATTATTATCGTAAGAAAATGGTGATCGAAGATGGGATCGTTGCAGTTGTTATCGTGAGAGAATACGATGCAAAGAAAGACTGTTTAGCAGTAGAAGAAGTTGAGAAGCGATGTGAAGTTGGTCCTAGCGGTAAAATGTCTTTGTACACAGACCTCTTAGGAGATCCCATCTGCCGTGTCCGAAATTCACCTGCTTATCTAATGCTCGTAAGTTCTACATAATTATAGCAAGAGTATTATATTTGTTTTTTTTTAATTTTTGTAATGGGATTTGCATCGATCATCAGGTTGCTGAAATGGTGATTTTGGGGAGTGAAGAGGAGAAAGAGAGGAGAGAAATAGTGGGGATGATAAGGGGTTGCATCAAGACCGTTACGTGCGGAACAACAAATGCCTCTACAAATTGCAATAATATCTCAACTAAGCAAACAATAACTCCTCAACTTATTCAACCTGTCTATACTAAACTTGCTTATGTCTTGGGCCTACGCGTCTCTCCTTCACACAGGTAATAATAACACACAAACAAACGTCGCACTCTCACTCAGCCCCCTCCTTTTATTTTTTTTAACCTTTTTGTCATGTTTGGTGTACATAGTTCATTTCCGCAAATGGATTCTTTTTCCCCTGCTGCTATAGAATAGTACAGACGACCACCTAAATTATTTGCGTCTCCTTTTTTCACCCTTTATTTTTCTAGTCTAGTCGTACGATGAATAATATATAGGTTGCCATGTATGTGAAATAATGAAGCTTATTTTATATGGTCTGAAATTAACAGGAGAATGGGAATAGGGTTAAAGCTAGTGCGTGAATTAGAAGAATGGTTCAGACAAAGCGGAGCAAACTACTCATACATGGCCACGGAAAACGACAACCACCCATCGATCAACCTCTTCACCAAAAAATGTGGATACTCCAAATTCCGTACGCCATCCATCTTGGTCCGACCCGTCTTCGCACACCGGGTCGGACTCAGCAAGCGGGTCGCCATCGTCAAGCTCGAACCGAGCGACGCCTTGGCTCTCTACCGCCGCTTTTTCTCCACCGTCGAGTTCTTCCCACGCGACATCGAAGCTATCCTCACCAACAAGCTCAGCCTAGGCACTTTCCTGGCCGTCCCGCACAATGGAGGCGGCGCGTGGCGAGGTTCTTCCAGCGAGTTCCTGGCGAACCCGCCCGAGTCGTGGGCCGTAGCGAGCGTTTGGAACTGCATGGACGTGTACAGGCTGGAAGTGCGCGGCGCGTCGAGGGCACGCAGGGCGCTCGCCAAGTGCACGAGGCTGACGGACGGTGCTCTTCCATGGCTGAAACTGCCGTCGGTGCCGGCGGTTTTTGGGTCGTTTGGGTTTCACTTCTTATATGGGCTCGGTGGGTTTGGGCCGAAGAAGGTGAAGCTAATGAAGGAGCTATGTGGGCTGGCCCATAACATGGCTAAGGAGCGTGGGTGCGGTGTGGTGGTGACTGAGGTGGCTAGCCAAGAGCCTCTCAAGTTGGGGGTCCCACATTGGAAGAGCCTATCGTGCGAAGATTTATGGTGCATTAAGAGGTTGGGGGAAGAATGTGGTGACGTGTCAGTCGGTGATTGGACTAAGTCGCCACCTGGCCTGTCCATTTTCGTTGATCCTAGGGAGTTTTAAGTTGACTTGTTGTAGTACTAAGTTAAGTACCCCTGTTTTTTTTAACGAGGTGATTAGAGGTAGTATCGAGTTTAAGAAGGTGATAAGAATAGGAATTTTCTTGCATGTTATGTGACTTTCATGTGTTAGTTTAAGTAATAATGTAGTCTCTATCGTCTTTTTTTTTCTCTTAAATGAACGTAGTTTTTAGCTATAGATTTTCTTGGGGGGCAACGATAGTGTATTGTTCCATAATGCGTTATCCTGATCTACGTCCCTCTCACAAAGTGAGACTATCTTTTTCGTGCAATATTCTTTTATTGCGACTCATCGTAACGTGTGAATTTCAGGTAAATGTCTTATAATGTCTAGATTCACATAAAATATAATTAATGGTCAGAGAAAAAAGACTTTGCCCTTTCAAAGAAAGCAACAATCAATCAAGAAGATAATCAAAACCAGTTTAGTAGTTACACGTAGAAATCATACACAACGACGACACAATCATATTATGTCCACTCCTCGTCGCTTATCCAACATTTTAGATAGATACCGTGAACATTAGAGAGTGCATAAATCACATCAAGGAGGCACAAACCATAAAGAACAAAGCGAAACAAAGAAACCTCAGAATCCATTACCGAAATCGACTTAGGTAAGATCGTCCTCTTCGAGCTCTTTCGCTTTCAAGGCCTCCTTTGCTCTCAAAAGAAGTGTGGTCTTCCAAGCATCCTATGAAATGAACAATGTCCAAATCACTGAGTAAAACTTGCGTCGACAAAATGTAGAAGGAAAGGATGATAGACAACAAGAGGTTAATTTACCAGCTGGGTCATGCTATCGTATTCTTTGACAGCATCAGTGAACTTTGCAACGTCTTCCTCATCAATTGCAGTAGCCAAATCCTGTTATGAACAAGTTTTAACATGCAAACATATGAAATGAGAAAGAAACTAGTGCAAGAGAATAAATGGGGTTACCCTTAGCAATTTGCATTCACGAGTTCCAGAAAATGTAGGATCCAATTCCTACAGAAGGTTGAGATGGCAAAAAAGGGCTTGCGTATTATACCGATATTCATCAGAGAGAACTTGGAGTAGATACGTAATAGAATAGAATGAGGCGAGCTAACCTGGTATCGCTCCAAAGCATTGGTGATTGCAACAACATCGCCCTTGCAGAGCTCACAGATACCAGCATTAAGTAGGTGACCTTTCACTCCGTACTTCAACAAGTTATTATTGAGAGACTGCCGAGCGATATCTTCATAAATCTCGATAGCCTTCGGGTATCTGAAATTGTGTAGCCGTGAATGGGATTAAAGATCGATCTCGGTAAAACGATAATTTTCAGGTAAAACTCCCACGGATGTGAAAAGGATAGAAGAATATTAGCCTATGCAGGGAAAAAGAAAAAGTCAAACTCAACTGTTCCAATTGAGCAGCAAACTGTGCAACTTTTTGCTTGCATTGATTTGCAGATGTTGTTACTTCTTCACCTTGGAAGAGATCAGCAGCTCTCTCATAGAAAACAATAGCCTGATCCAAGTTCTGTTCTTGTTCATACAACTCAGCTATTTCCTACAAGACAAGAGCTCAGAAAGAATTTTCCTCCCATTCACTGATAAGCATCAACAATATTCCGGGAAATTTTACCTTGTAATATCTGGCAGACATATTAAGCCTTCCAATTTCCAGAAACATATTCACAGATTGCTCTAGACATGATACAGCCTCTGAAAAGGAAAAGACAAAAAACTGTTCCGATAGAAAAGAAATAGCTTCATTCAGATGAAATCAAACAAATCATTTTAGGAGGAACCCATCAAACTAGATAGCAAAATTGATGAAAAAAAACACAGAAAAGAACAGTAATATCAAATCTACTTTCAGGAGGATAGTAACTTCAAACTCTGTAGAATTTCAACAAAACCAAAAACACACCCAAACCTTTCGTATTAGTCTTTTTGTAGCAATGAGCGGCATCAGCGTATGCATTAGCAGCTTCATGCTTGCTGTCCAGCTGCAAAGGAAAGTAATATTGGGAGACATGGGTGCTAATTGCCAAAAAAAATCACAGCTGCTGCAAACTAAAAAAAAAACGTACCTTGAGGTGACAGTTAGCCAACTTAACATAAACTGTTCCAGCTTGATCCCCTGATAAAAATTATCCTAAGATCAAAACCATAATGGCGAACAAAGGCCAAGAGCTCTCATTGCACAAACTCGCGTTCTTACATAAAGTAGTGACTAGTTTCTATATAAAAAAAACATCCAGATCTCAACAAATCATCGCATTAAAACCCAATGGATCATCGATAAATCTCACCAAGAACACCAATTGCTTTTTTTTTTTCAAGAATATCAAGAGGTAACATCTAATAGAAAACCAAACAATCAATTTGATCGATTTAGCTAGAAATAGTTATCTACAAAAATAAATACGGAGAGGATAAAATGTTATTTGTCAAATTGAGATTCGCAGCATTACATGATTTAGCCAGCTTGAAGGAATTAGCAGCTTTCTCGAATAAATCAGCTGCATCTTCGTGTTTGGAGCCGAACAATCCCCATCCGCTTAATTTCTTCTCAGCTTTCTTCTCGAAATCCTCGCCCCTCGCGATGTGATCACCCATTTTCCTTTTTGATCCTCTCCAGAAAAATACTTTTTCTTCGTTAGCTTAGATTAATAGAAATGGAGTTGTTTGGCTGGGTTTTGAAGGGAGAGAGGGAGAGAGAAGAAGAAGAAGAAGAAGAAAACATTCACGGATCAGAATATTAGATTTGATCGAATATGGGAATAGGAGGAGAAATTAGCCCGCGATCGCTGCGTTGACTTTGACCCTCGGGTGGACGTTTTCGGCTCTATACTCCAATCGCCCAAGCCCAACTCGTTTTGGGCTTCTATTATTTTCAGATTTTTCCTAGTTTTTATTGCATGATAAAAAAATTTATATTCAGAACGCTACTAATTGCCTAATGCAGTTAACTAACAACAACCTAACATTATAGTTTTATTTTTTTTTGTCTGTATAATATATTTGAACATTCCATTCCGCACACCAACACCATATATAAGAGATCGATCGACAAACAATCGTCTCACTCACCTCACACAACGTAAACCATCCCAACCTCCAAGAGAGACGCCGGAGGAACCTTCAGCGCCACGTCAGCACCCCGGCAATTCTTCCTCAGAAAATTGTACCCAACATCTATCGCCAGCCTCTTCCAACACGACGACCCGCCCTTCGTCCTGACGTGCGAATGCCCGACGATGAACGCAATCCCGGCCTGCCTCGCCTCGTAAAGGTCGCGCATCTCCTCCCTCAGCATCATCCCGCTCATCCCCTCCTCGTCCTCCACCGCAAACCTAACCCTCCTCCGCTCACTAGCCTGCGTCTCCTCCTCTATACCCTCACACCCGCTGCTCGCCAGGCTGTCCACCGACCGTACGCCCATCGAAACGCTCTCCAACCTCTCAAAGTCAAAGTCAAAGTCAACCCCCACCGTCCCTATTACCGCGAGCCTCTGAGAGCTGTTATTGCTGCTGTTGCTGTTGCCGTCTTGGTCGTGGGCCACGCGCCAGCAGTCGTACTTTACGAAGTCGGCGAGCCTGGCGACGAGCTCGGACTCGAAGGAGTCGACGTCCTGGTGGACGTCGCGGTAGCCGTAGCGCATGATGCAGCGGTACGATCGGTGGGCGGCGGGCCCAACCCGGCCCACGAGGTAGCGTTCGGCGCGGGGGACGTGGGGGACGGGGACGGACTTGACGCAGACGAAGACAAGGACGCGATGGAAGGCGGGGAGGTTGGTGACGAAGCGAGAGAAGTTGGCGGGGACGCCCGAGGTGAGGTCGGTGAAGACGAGGCCGATCCCGGGGACTCGGGCTATCCCGAGGCTCGGGCCGAGGGCGAGGAGCCACTCGAGGGAGACCTTGTTGTGGAGGTCGTACTCGTACTTCTTGAGGGTTGCGTAGTGCCATACGAACATGACGGTGACGAGGAAGAGGGCGAGCAGTATGGGGAGCCACGCGCCTTCTAGAAACTTGATGAGCGAGGCCGAGAGGTATAGGAGCTCGATCGACCCGAAGAATAGGAGGAACGATAGGGCGACGAGCGGATGTTTGTGCCAGCATAGTATGATTACGAGGGACGTGAGGCAAGTCGTCACGAGCATCACCGCCATCACGGCCAAACCTAAAAAATTGATTTTTTTTTTTTGCGTGAGAAGCCGATGCATTTTTTTAAAAAAGAAAATAAGAATCTACTAACCCGAGGCGTTTCCCATGTGTTTGATGTCACGGAAGCCGATGGTGACGGCGATGCAGAGGATCATGAGGATCCAGTTGATTTCGGGTATGTAAATCTGGCCGTGTATTTTCTCGGAGGTGTGAACGACCTTAACCCTGGGAAAGCAGCCGAGGGATTGGCTCTGATTGATAATGGAGAAGGTGCCGCTGATGATGGCTTGGCTTCCCACCACCGACGCGAGTATTGCGACTATCAGCACCGGCCACCTCACAGTCGCTGCATCCACCGACGTACGAAATTAAAAATAATAAATAAAAAAACGAGCGCTTTTTTTCTTTTTTTTAAGAATTTCGATTTTAATTCCACCTGGGACGGAGACGTAAAAGCCGATCTTGTGAATCGTATGGTGGTGTTTCGACAAGTAAGCCGCCTGACCCATGTATGCCAAAATCAGAGCAGGGTATACCAAGAAGGTGAAAGCTATCTGCACATTATGAACCAATACTGCTAAGGTTGTCTTCTTGACTTAAGCAGCCAAAAAACCAATGAATTTTAATCCCACCTGAATCGCTGGATACGAAAAATGGCCGAGGTCGGCGAACATAGCTTCAGATCCTATAACAGCAAATCAAATCGTCAGAGCTTACTCCTTTTTCTAAGAAAAAAAAAGATCGGTTAGAACCTGTGATGCAGAGAAGAATCCCGCCAAGAGACATCCAGCCGCTCTTCCTCGTCTTCTTCAAGAACGTCACCATGTACACGGGCGAGAGCGCCTGATAAACGCGGGGATTCCAATGGAAGATGTTGTACAGTCCGAGGCCGCTTATGCACAGCAGCCACGTCAGAACGATCGGCGCAAAGAAGAAACCTACTCGGTGTGTGCCGTAGTGTTGCAGAGCAAATAGGCATACTAATATGAAGCATGTGATCGGAACCATAGCATCTGCAGACCAAGACAGCCATTTTTATTACGAACAAAAAACGAAAATGCAATGGTCGAAAAGGAAAAAGCTTACTCACACTGATGGTGCTCTTTGGACATTGACAGCTCAAGCCCCGAAACAGCAGAAAACACTGCAGCAATAACGATCGTACTGAAATTCGAGGATTTTGTCCTAAAAGTCGATCGACGAACAATGTGTGTCTCCGTCTTACCAGAAATTGCAGGGGTGAGCAATCCATCGCCGATGACCATACAAGTGCCTATCAGAACGAGGAGCAGCAAAGCGACGTGCAATGGCTTGTGCTTTTCGAGCAGAAGCTTCACCTTCGAACTGTACTTTTCGTCGGGCGGCTGCTCTAATTTGTAGGTAGACAGAGACTCGTCGGCGGCTTGTCGATTGGGAAGGAGCCCGACTTTAGCGTGTCTACATATCAGCGAGTAAAGAGCAAACGTACCGCCTAAAGGAAGCAATTTATGTCTGTTGGGAAATTTGAATAGCAGCAGTTAATTATGAGTTACTTATATCTCATCTCACCTTCTCCATTGTCGTCTGCTCGAAGGACGACGAAGACGTATTTGAAGAGAGGGACTAAGGTTAATGTCCAGAAAACGAAGGAAAGTACGCCGTAGATCTCTTCGTTGGTCTCAGAGTGATGAATGTCTTCGGCGAAGGTGCTTTTGTAGACGTACAGAGGGGAGATGCTTAGGTCGCCGTAGACTACGCCGAGGCTTTGGTAAGCTAATAGCAGTGTAGTTTTCCAGGAATCCTTTTTTTTTTTACAGCAGAAGGACGAAGGCACAAACAACGTTAGCATGAATCAAATTGCAAATCTGATGAGATATTTTGATGGTGAGGATGCAAACTTAATACTAACCTTCCCAGTGTTCCAGCATTTGCCATACTCGAGATCCATGAGCAGCGCGAGAAAATCAATTGTTGAAAATTACCCCCAAAAGAAAGAGGAAAAAAATCAAGAGTTGGGATGTGAATCCTAAGTCGAGGAAATGGTGATAAGACAAACTCTTTAATAACCGACTCAGCTTCCTACCAGAAAGTGATGAATACAACCAAACATTTGCCTACTTCTCACTTAGAACCATGACGCACTAACATTTTAGGCATAGTGACATCTGTTTGCGTAAGGAAGAGAATGAGAGAGGAAAAAGGGTCTTCGAATTAAGACTCCATTGATGTCATAATCTATCAAAATGAAGAGCTAAAAAAATACCTCATTACTTCTTATATCCACCCTTTCTTTATGATTAAACATCTCTTCGTTGAAAATATAGAAAGAAAGAGGCAAAACGAAAGCTTCTTCACTAACCACTCACCTTTGATATGAATGATGTACGCAAGAAAAGAAACATCAAGAAGGAAAATCTAATCTTAGGTGAAGAATAGCAATAAATGCAGTGAGGAATTAAGGGGGAAAACAAAGATGAAAACTTTTTTTAGAATAAACAAGAGAATGTACAAAGTGTGAGGGGATAAAACCAAAATCACATGATTCAACGAAGGTCGTAGCATTATTATATTAGCAGACCATCTTCACCAACTTGTCCTTGCGTTATGCCCCACGAGAATAAAGGCTCACTTTAAAGACCATCAATTCCGCACACAGTGAGAGCCCGACATACTACTTAAATAATTATTTTTTTGTGAAAAAAGTGACAACAAATTGTTGGAATATTGTTTTAATAAATGCAAATTTAACTGACACGACAAATTCCTACCAGCTTTTAAGGAGTGACAAAAATATTAACTACACACACTGCACTGTGTCACGTAAGACGCAGGAAAGAAAATATTGTTGCTGGTGCCCTTTGAGCTATGTCAATGAACACCACCAAAACCAGAACCATTTTTGAGTTTTCACTTTCTTGTTTTGAAAGGAAAATATAAGAAAAGCTATGAAATGTGAAATGGGAAATAACGAGCAGAAACGTAAGACAAATTATCTCTGCCTTTAGGGTCGACAAAGTTGGATCGATCCTTCTTTTACCTGTATCTTACTGCTAATAATAGTGATTAGCGTTTTTAAAAAGGCATTAAATTATGGAAACTAAAATCAGATCAAAAGGACAAATATATTGCTTGTGTAGTAGCATCACCACGTGACTAGAACATGGACCTATTTGTCCTCCAATGTTCGGCTCCATTAATATGTAATTTTAAATATGTCATACTCGTACACTATATCTAAGTCACAATTTATATAGCTGTATTGTAGGACGGATATTCAACGAATACTGATACATAGTACACAAAAATAATAATAGAAAAAGGATATACAAATTCATAAAATAGAAATTGCCAGCACCCTTATTTACTCTTCGGAGATTCTAAGGTAAGTGGGCTGTCAAATCTTGGAGAACTCCCACGGATTTATAGTTGCAGACCAACATTTGTGCTTTTCTCATCGTCGACGAATTTTCCCATTCAATAGAAAATTATTGCATTTGTTAATTGAGAAAAGGGCCATTCTATTAGCAGGCTTGTATTTGAAATTAAAATTATTCGTTTTGGGCCCACATCAATTTACCAAAGCCCATATCATCGGCCCAAAACCATCCTCATGACAGTGCCTTGTGAAAGCAAAGAATTGCAAGAATATATGCTCAAGTAAATATTTCTGAAATATTTACTTTAGGGATTTCAGACAGTCAAGACCATAAAGAAACCCCACAAAGTCACACACACTATATATAATCAAGGCTTATAGACTACCTTCCATTTATTTTTGTTTCCTTGACAAAATAAATCTTTCTAATTCATGGCAAAAAAACTCAGTATCTTCCACAGTTTCTGTACCATCTTCTTCCTCTTGCTGATCGTGCTCGGATCGGCCCGGGCCTGGCCTTTGCATGGCTTTAGAGACGACGGCGAGGAGAAAATGGCAACAAAACGAATTCAAAAGATCAAGAAAATAAATAAGGTTAAAAATGTTTTCGGCGCAATCGATGTGGGTCCCATGAGGACATTTAGTATGTTACCTACGGGGATATTTCCAGTTTCTGCTCCAAGTCGGCATATCAATAATATCAGGTTTGAACGAGAAGTTCATGTGTTTGGGGTAGTTTGAACGAAGTCTATGTCTTTTTTCGGGTTTATATAGGTACATTAATATCAACAACGTTTGATTTTTCGATGTCTTATTTATGGTAGACGAAATGTTTATGGCAATCCGAGCACCATCGGTTAAATATAACGTTCGACTACGAAAACATAACATAGATTTATAATCGCAAAGCAATCGCGTTTGCGAAGAAGTCCTCAGCTGAGAACACAGTTGGCATTTATTTTTGCTGTCTTTGCATGTTATGTGCAATGGCTGATAATGTTCGAAAAAAGACAAGCTGTGACAAAAAAAACAGACCCGATATTCTCAACGAAACATTAACAGAAGCCACCAAGAAAAAAAAGCTAACTCGAGCAGACGTTTCAGATCAAATAAGGGACGAATCTACGCAGAAATTATTTTTATTTATGTTCCAACATGTGTATATATATATATATATATATATATATATATATTCTACTTGAGAGTACTCATCTCCATAACTGATAAGGTCGATTCAAACAAGCTCGCTATGTTAAAACGTTACACAATGTAATATACGAAAAAAAAAAATTGATGAGTACTCTTTTCAACAAACGTCAATGCATCGAAGCTTAGGAACGATTTTTTGTCACCTTAGCATTGAAATTCCACTCGCAAGGCCAAACGAAGTCGAGCCTTTTACGCCAACTTCAAGCACGCAAGTCCTTGTCCGATTCCCAGACTGGAAGATCGCTCGACTTTGTACTGCCGTTCTCCGCGTGTAATAACGGGTCAGACTCAGCTTTCGTCTACATTGACGATTAAAACAGAGCATTTCCAGTTATATATAGCAAAACGTGAGTATACAAGAATACGAAATCTGATACCTGATTTGCAGGGGTCGATTCATCAGCCTTTTTCTGATTATCTACGACGCAATAATACGAATATAGAAGCATTCCAACCAATGCAATCAGTATCCCGAGAATGTTCCTCCAACTAAAAGGATCTTGGAGTAATACATAACCAAAAGCAAGAACCAAGCAGGTTTTAAGATGCCCGAGAACTTGATAGGTGACTGGGGATGTCTTCCCTATGACAAGGAACGTGCTGAAATTAACGGAGATTGAGATGAGGCACGAAAGAACGATAAAAGCCTGTGAAATTGGTATTAAGGAATAACAATCAGTTAAATGCCTTACGACAAGAAAATGGACAAACTCATATTTTACTTACCACAACTTTTGGTGTGTAATCGAAGGAGAATACGTTCAAGCTCGTCAGAAGCTTATCAAGAAATGGGCCCGATATAAGCAAGGTCATGGCTTGGTACAGGCAAGTTTGGTAGAGAAGTTGGGTCGAAGAGATCTTATACTTCTTCTGAATGGTGTTGGTCATCTGCGTTGTAAGTCAAGGCCTAACACGTATTTTTTTATTTATTTTCTTGATGAAATACTTATATAGGGACAAAAGCAAAAAAAAAGGTGCATTTAGACACCGAGAAAAGGATACAATTTGGGCGACGCACGTGGTAAGAACCGCGAGGAATGAAAGAAATGAGCCAAGGGCGTTCAGCTGAAGATCTGTAATTGTTGCAATGCCAACGCCCAGAAGAAGTACGGTGAGGGAAAGCTTCACATTCTGACTGCAAATAGCCAAAAACACAAAGTATTAGAAATGGAAGGAAGGAAAGCACTAGAAAAGCTCCAATCTGAACTTTCTCAATAAGCATTCTAACCTAAACTTTTTGCTTAAGAAAAGGGTCTCCAACATTACTGTGCACGGGATGATTGCCAGCTTTGTCATCTGATAACATAACACATATTTACGTCATAACATAAGATAAATAGAATGTATGACCAAACTCGAAAAAATAGGCAGATGATGTTACTTACCTGATAGAAACCAACCGAATTGAAGCCTAAACTCAGGTTTAATAGTCCAATGGAAATCCCATTTAGGATACCAAAACCAATACGTGTTTGTGAATCTATTGGCTTGTGCTCGAAAAATTTCATCGAAAGAGCAACGTGCAGAGAGCAAAAGGTAACCAGTAGATGCCAGCTTGTAAGAGTTGTAGCTACGTAATAACAAAACACCACATTCAGTCATGACATTCCAAGATACATACAGCATCATAAAGTGCCAACTTAAAGACGCACGAATCGTATACGTTATAAACATAGATAGATGCCTGAAACACCCAAGGAATCAGAATATCATAGTACTGGTTAGTGACATAACACGGCTAACAAGTTATGCGTCTTTGCCCGGTTAGAAAAATCGCAATCGATTTGCCTCTGTTGTGGACAAAATCAAACCAAACGTCAATAAGCCCATGACCATTGGCTTGAGTAGCTAAAGTTTAACACGTTTTCTCAACTGTTTAGCCAATCAAATTGAGTTCAATCCGAGGATGAGCCAAAAACAGAATACTTTCTCGAACTCAAGGTGGAAAAAACAAATACGCTACATCATAGATTCATATGTCATGGTAACATCTAAAAATAATGGGAGACGAACACCAAATAAGCAGAAAGAGGGCAGCTTTCCAACATCGAATAAGCGAATCAAACTCACCAAAAATAAAATGCAATGAGCTCATCAGCGCTTTGTTACAGATCACGATCGAAACCGACGAAACCACCGACAATGTCAGTGCTCCGACGGTTCCCAGCTGAAAACTCTTGTTCTCATTCATCTTCCTCCTGCAAATCACGAAACCCACAACGCAAATCACCCAAAAAAGAAGATCAAAATAAACATTCAAAATCGAACAAACGAAGCAATACGGTACCCAGCTGCTCAGATCGGTATGTATAATATATAGCTGAAAAGAGCTGCGGTGGTTGACGATGTTGATCTGCGATTGGCGAAAAACTAAGATTAAAAAATTCAGCGCAAAGAGTTCAGCGGTCACAGTCGTTGGTTCAACCAAGAGTTTGTTAGTCCTTACCTCAGCGTGTCAATACAACACATTTATAACTACTACTATTATTATTATGATCGTATAATCTGTAAAGACGTATAAATAAAGGTATAAACTTTCGCGTAAAATCTGTGTCAATTACAGTAATCGTTAGTAATCTCCTTTGTGAGAGTACCAAGGATGAATCACATGGCTCGATTTAACTAGAAAGTATTATTGCTTCTTCTCTTTGGATCTGAAAGGGCCTCGTCAAGTGGACAAGAATAGAAAGGTTACATTCTCATCTAAACAAACTTCAGCAGCCATTTAAACTTGAGTTTTTCCATATTCTTTCATGATTTCATAAGCCTTCTTTATCCACTACAAGACCAAGGTGGGCTTGGCTGTTAGTTTATGAAATAAAAGGACCATTATATTTTTAGGCCATGTTATTGCAGCCTAATATCTGTCAGATATGTATTAAATTTAAATGGCCCAATGAATATGGTCACGTTTACACGCACTACGAATCCTTATGGCCCGAAATAAGTTCATATGAAGGAGAAAGAAAGGAATGGTCCTTCAAAAGATTCTTGCATTTCTCAATAAAGTTAAAAGCAAAAGCGTTCGTGATGAATGAGAATATTGCTCGTTAACTTTTTGATTAGTCCCACGTAGTAAGAAGAACACCATCTCCTAAGCTTTTGATGCAGCTTTTGCTTCCACTTTCTTGGTAAGGAAAAGAATGAATGATTCAAGCTAAGATTGCATGTTGTTACAATACAATCATATTCATATATAAGCAATTTTAAAACAATTCACAAGCCATGCGTGCCATAGTAGGATGAAAATGAAAGTCCAGCTATAGTATAATTAATTGTCCCCATGTGCAAAGACGGTGTTGAAAACGCCAATTGGTTAGGTTGTCTTGGGCCAAGCTAGTGACCAACTTACTTCTTATTTAAAATATATTCCAAATTTTCTATCAACGAAAAGTAAAGGGGTAAAGCCTAGAGAAGACACATGGTAACCGCGGTCCGTTTTTTTATTTATTTAATAAACCATAACTTGGATTGTTTTGTTGGGAGTTGGAACCAAGAATCTTGAAAAACATTACAAATAGACACAACAAATAATTGTATAGTAGCTTTTGACTTCGTATTAATAAAAAATACCTCAGCGTACAATTGTTATAATTCAAGTGACAGAATTGCCCTAACCTCACATGGAAAAAAGTTGCACATGCCGCGCCAGAGCTTTATATGCTTTTCATGATGGAATGAAAAATACAATCGATAAGCCATAAAGAGAATCTTCAAATCTTCGTTCAAATTACTGCAAACTCGTTCTTTTCTTGCAATGCAAGAAGCTAAGGTGCAAGAAAAAGAACCAATAATTTCAGAAAAATCCTTCACAATTGAACAAAAGACGATCATAACAAACATGTCAAACAAGTTCATCTTCATCAGCATAACGTTAACAATCCTAAACTAACTCCTAACAAAATGGCAACAGATAAACGCAATCCAAGCCCGGCGAAGAAAAATCCGACCAAACGGCGACCAACTTACACCACACACTAAAAAACACAAATTCACCTCGAAACAAAAAAAAGAAGATCTAAGAACACAAGAAAGAGTCCACTCGCCGGATTCATCTTCCCCAGAATCACATATCACTTCCATCTTTTTTCTCCTTACAACAACAAATCAGCCCAAACTCCCAGAATCTTCTTCTCCACCGCCCTCCTCGACGGGACACCTAATCAACTCCAATATGTTGACAACTTCAGACATGTCGGGCCTGTTCGAAGGCACCTGAGAAGTGCATATCAATCCCAGTTTCATCACAGGGATCGCCTCGTCGACGGGGAACTTCCCCTGAAGCTTAGCATCGACGCAATCTTCGACCTTTCCCTCCCCCAAAGCTTCCCTCACCATATCGCAGAGCACCACCACGTCGTCCTCCATGTACTCGACGGGCCTCTTCCCAGTAATCACCTCAAGCACCAAAACCCCAAAACCATAGACGTCGCACTTTTCGGTTATCTTCACCGTCTTGCACGCAAACTCGGGCGCCATGTACCCCAAGGCGCTCTGTATCTTGCTGCTTAGAACATATCTGTCGAGCATAGGAAGCAAGCGAGCCAATCCAAAGTCAGCCACCTTGGCCTCCCCCGACTCATCCAACAATACGTTGCTCGATTTAAGGTTGTAATGGATCACGCCCATCTTGTGCAGATGGGCCAGCCCGCGGGCCGCCCCGAGCACAACCTCGAACCGTTCGTTCCACGAAAGGTGGGTTCCACTTACCGTTTCGTGGAGGCGCTTGTACAGGGTCCCGCCCGAGACGTACTCGTATATGATGAGCTGCAAAGAGGGCGTCCAATAGTAACCGTCTAGGGCCACTAGGTTGGCGTGCCTCACCTTTCCGAGAACCCTAACCTCCCTTTCGAAGTCTTCCTGGGACTTGACTAGGCTCGAGACGGTCAGCTTCTTTATGGCCACGGACCGCCCGTCCCTCAGAACGGTTCGGTAGACCGACCCGAACCCGCCCCGGCCCAATTCGCAGTCCTTGTTGAGAAGCGCGTGGGTCCCAGCGCTGCTGAAGTCGGGCCCGCCCGAGAACATCACCAGCTTGCCAGAATCGCCCCCCTCAGTGGAATTCGAGCGGCTGAAGTCTCCTTCGCCGTCGCCGGGGGAGTAATCGTATGCGGCGGCGGTGCGGGGAACGGCGGCGGCGGTTCGAACCCTGAGGTTCAGGACGGTGATGGCAAGTACGCCGACGATTATTGCGGCGGCGGCGGCGATGGCGATTAGGGCGGAGATGCTGAGGATTTTCTTGCTTCGCCCGAGGCTCTGAGTGATGGTGTTGGGCTCTGAGGGGTTCGTGTCGTTAGGGTTTAGGACGAGGGGCTTGGGAAGAACGGTCGGGCAAGTTCTGTTTACGGCGGACCCGCAGAGATTAGGGTTGTCTGAAAGTGACGAAGGGTCGATGGTGTTGAAGAAGGCGCCGCTCGGCAGCTCGCCTTGGAGTTTGTTGTGGGATATGTTTAGCCTTTGTAGGTGTACGAGGTTTGCTAGCTTCTTTGGGATCGTTCCCGACAATTTGTTGAAGGAGAAGTCGATTTCTTCGAGGTTTGAGAGCTTGGCTAACGATGGAGGAATTGGGCCCGTTATTTCGTTGTGCGCTAGGGACCTGCGGAAACTGTTGGTTAAGATGAGGAAAAGATAGTGAAGAAAGATGATGAGAAAGGAGAATGTAAGAGAACTTACAGGGATGTAAGAGATGGAAGTGATCCTATTTCTGTAGGAATGCTGCCGTTTAAACGGTTCTTGCTGAAGTCGAGAAGGGTTAAGGACTTCAACTGTTCGATGCTTGAAGGGATGCCGCCGAGGAATTCGTTTTCTGCCATTTTCAGAGATTGTAAGCTGGTTAAATCCCCGAGAGACGGTGGAAGTTTGCCAGATAACTGATTCCCCGAGATATCTAATTGCACGATCTTTTTCCTTGAGTTTCCAGCGAAGAAGAAAATGTGTCGCCTATGTTTCCGTTCAGTTTATTATCTGATAAGAAGATCTGCTGCAAGCCAAGCTTGAATAGCCAAGAAGGAATGCCACCAGTTAAAGAGTTATGACTAACATCAACGGCCAAAAGATTCATACAGCTACCCAAAGCATCGGGTAAAATTCCGACGAGGGCGTTCTGGGATACGTTTAAGACCTTCAAAGATTGAAGCTTTCCCAACGAAGACGGAATTTCACCGTGGAGAAGATTAGCTGAAAGGTCGAGCGTCTCGAGGCTGATCATATCTCCAATCCAATCGGGCACTTCGCCGGTGAAGTTATTACCACTCACGATCAGATTATTGCACAAAGAAAGCTTCTGCATTGTGCTGGGAATCTCACCAGAAAACGCATTTCGACTCAAATCGACGGATCTCAGCAGCAAGCAATTTCCTATCCCATCAGGAACCGAACCAGTAAACCTATTATTTCGCAAATTCAACGCCCTCAAATTGTTCAAACCTGAAATTTGAAGGGGGATTTCACCCTCCAGCAAATTAGCGGACAAATCGAGCGATCTAAGGCCAGGCAATGACCAGATTTCTACAGGCAACAGACCAGAGAACTGATTTCCAGACAAACTGAGAGACGCAAGGGTCGAGCAAGAGCCTAAACTCGCAGGAACTGGCCCAGAAAACTTGTTGTTGGCCAAGGAAATGGATCTCAAAGAACCACATTGGGCAAACAAATCGCTATCGATTGTCCCTGAGAACCCATTCTCACTCAAATCAAGTTCCCTCAAATCAGATAGCTGACTAAAACCAAGTGTGATGCTTCCAGTTAGATTGTTTCTAGACAGCGAAAGCTTACGCAGAAATTTCAGCTGAAGCAAACCTCTGCCCAGCTTCCCAGAGAGGCCAAAGCCATCGATGACTAGATCGGAAACTCTGTTTGATTTAGGGTTGCATCTAACGCCAGCCCAACTGTTGCAAGGGCTGTCGTCTTCTTCGTTCCACGAGCTTAGCTTCCCGTCAGGATCTTGCAGGTCGGCTTTGAACACAATTAGCCCAAGAACGTCGTCGTTCAGAGAAGGGCTCAGAGCTTGTAACGACAGTGGAGGTAGAGTACAGATTAGGAAGAGAACACTGAAGATTATGATTCTCATTTTTCGAAGACTCCCAAAAGCTAAAAACATCAGAATGCACTACACAATTGCTTCCATTAGATGAACCCAGCAGCAAAGTTAACCCTTTTCCCCGGTTAAATGGGAGTATGAAGAAATAGTGCCGAATTACAGACAGTAGTAGTCAACTACACTCTAGAAATTTCTTCAAAATAAGGAAAACCAAATTGCTTACAGTTACAGATATGTGAGAGCTATAGATGGGCAACTAAAGGTCTTTGACTCTTAACGGCTATAAATCAACTCAAAACCACGACTCTATAAAGAAGAGAGAGACCCTTATCTGCCAAGCACTACAAACCCAGAAACCGAATGGGAGAAGAAACGCGAGATGAATGTTTCAACAGGAGCTGATAGAGGAAACAGTGCCTGCAATGTAGAGATTGTAGAAAGTTTCTGTAATGAAATACGAGTTGGATGTAAGAGACTGTCCGGAATATATAATACGTCGTCGATAGAAACGCCGGAAAACGGGGAACTTCCTCACAGCGGCAGTGTGCAGAGGCTTTTATATCTCTCCCCCTCTTCTCTCTCTCTCTCTCTCTCTCTCTCTCTCTCTTGGTGGTGGTGGTGCGTGTGTGTGTTGGCACTTATTGCGAGACAGAGAGAGTGGGTGAGAGAAGGCGCGTTTAATGTAGAAATAAGATGGTGAGGAGCTTTTATTATGCAATACACGTGGCGACATTTTATTGGCTAAACTAAATCCTACGTGGATTTCATTTACTAGGGAGACGAGACCACGAGGTTCTTCTTTTTCTTTTTTCACTTTCGATGCATTTAATGCTGCTTCGTTGGTATAAATATTATCTGCGAAGTTATATAAAAACGATATAAAGTTACATGTTCTTGATAAGTATGTATGTATGTTTATTATTATTTAGTAGGTGGTGACAATAAATAAGGTCGAGTAAATAGTGGGGTTACACACTGTGCAGAGGTTTTGAGAGGGACTACACAGTTTTTTGCTTTATAACCCCTTTTTGCTTTGCTTTTAAATTATCAACAGAAAAAAGAAAAATAGCACGTATATATTCTTAATCAACTTTTATACTTTTAGTTATAAATATTGTGATGCCTCTTAATATTAAGCATGTTATAAAATCAGCATTTAATCCTTAGTTGAATGTCGTCGCATTGGCATATCAAAGTCAAAGGTTGGAAAACAAAAGCCTATCATCTCTCCCTCTGTGACTTGACGGCGTCAAGACTATCAATTTAAAGGAAAAAAGCAAATGGGAAAATTACAAACGCTCCACGACAAAACTGGACGTCCGTTAGGTCAATTTTCACATTCTGTGAACAACAACGGTACCCTATTTTCGAAGCTTACAAAAGCTTTGTAACAAAAAGAGGAAAAAGGAGGGAGGAAAAAAAGGACGAAAGATAAAAAAGAAATAGTAAAAAAGAGAATGAAAGAGAAGAGATGATAATATTCTTTCGATCTTATAATAGTAAGAGAGGCCACACCACTTTAGACTTTTTAACATGGTTACAATAAATTATATAGATGCATTAACGAGACATTTAAATAGGAAGAATGGTCAAGCAAGACAGAGGAGTAAATGTAATAAAAAACTGACAAGGCCAATGACATAAATTGAATTAAAATCACATTAGTATTTAATTGGTAGAGGTCACTGGGAAGCGTATCCTACTGCACGCACCTATCTGCTTTCCTCTGCCTCTGTTTATTTTATTAAATTCTTCTAATGTGATGAATCTTTACAGCTCACTAATTCTGGTCTCTACATTATATTATTAGCGTAACACTATAAAAAAAAATCGAATTATGACAGGAATCCAAGGACTATTCGACATTTTCCACCGCTGGCCCAATTTCCACCTAATCTCAAAGAGGCTTTTCCAATGAGCCCATTCTTGAAATAGGCCCAACTACTGAGCCGATTTGTTTTTCTTTTTAACTCCTAGATAATATATATTGGAACACTTGCTAATTCATAAAATCGTCTATTTATGTAAATTAATTAAACTTTAGGAGATCAATTCCAAATCCCGAGTTTGATTCAAAAAAGAAGTTCAAAGTGTTTAAATCTTTATCGTATATCTACTAGGAACTTGTGTAACCACTGATATTTCCGATAAATAAACTCTTTTTTATTTTCAATACTAGTATGTCATAATAGTTCATCAAAGTAAAAGAATAACTGCAGCATTATAACGTGACATCATTCATTCATGTTGTAATGTAACAACTACCTTCAATTCTCACAATAAATGCGGATGAACTCAGACTGATCCACAGCAATAAATGAACAAAATCTCAAAGGATTCAAATGAGATTGTACTAAAAAGGTTGTTGTAATAAAAAAAGATAATAAATGAGGTTGGTGTATGTTAAAGGATCTTGCAGAGCAGTGTGGAGATACGATAAGCAAGTGCGTTTGATTCTGTCAAGAATAATATTAAGGGTGAGGATTCAATGTAGTGTGATATCATAGAATATATGTTGTAATATATATTAATGTAGTACTTCCATCGAAAAAAGAAAAGAAAAGTGCCACCGCCGAAGAAGATCACGCAGTATCCGTGACCAAACCCTATACAGAGAAATAGTTCGAAGGAGAAAATCTCAGCACCATTATTACTCTCTAGCTTATATAACTACAGAAGGGATCCTTTGATTAGAGAGTGCGTGTAATTTGCAGAGGACTTTTGAAGGTTGAAGAAAACAGTACTTGTAAAAAAAAAATGGCTGCAAATTCATCTGCTGCAAAATTAGAACAAGAAGTCCATGTCTTGGCTGTTGATGACAATCTTATTGATCGTACGATTGTTGAGAAGTTGCTAAGGAACTCATCTTGCAAAGGTGAATTGTATTGAATTAAGTGTATATGCAATTTTTGAGATTCTTTAAATCATGCATGTGTTAGAAAAAAAAAATGATTTTTTCATCGTCCTTCTCTCTCAGTGACAACTGCAGAAAATGGATTGAGGGCTTTAGAGTATCTTGGCTTGTTAGGAGATGACAAGCACACTTCGGCTATGGACAATGTATGCCGTACTTATTACACGAACTACGTCATAATTATTATTATAGATATTAACATATAATTATAGAAGCTGATCTTAATTATTGTTATGCAACAGCCAGATTTGAAGGTGAATATGATCATCACGGATTATTGCATGCCTGGAATGACAGGATACGAGTTGCTCAAGAAAATTAAGGTAAATAATGTAATCCATTTCCTTACTTTTTTTTTTTCCATTTTGAAAAAACTATTTCAAGATTAATTTTTTGATAAATAATCCCCACAGGGATCATCGGTCATGAAAGATGTCCCAGTCGTCATCATGTCGTCCGAGAACGTACCTACGAGAATTAACGAGTAAGAATTACAATTTTTTTTTCTGTTTACCTATTTATTTATGTGTTGCATATATTATTTGTTATTGAATGGAATAGGTGTTTAGAAGAAGGCGCAGAGATGTTTATGCTAAAGCCGCTAAAACAGTCCGATGTGAAGAAACTGAAATGCCAGGTGTTGCGCTGTCGGAATTAAGGAAGACACATATTTTAGAGACAGTACATTTAGTTATGGTGTTTGTCTTTGGCTTGCTTTGGTATCACTTATCCTTAAAACTAAAATCTCAACCTCGTACTTTATATAATAATCAGCGAATAAGCTCTATTTCAATTAAACCAGTGTTACATAGCTTGCATTCTTGAAACTGGGCTGTACTCTAAATGGGCCTATTGGGTTTGAATTAGAAGCCCAAATAAATTGGATTTTCGCTGACGTCACTTCCCTTCCACAGCTTTCCAGTGTGTAGCATATCTTCCATCGGCTTAGATAGATAATACAATTTTCACTTGCAGAAAAAAAATAAAGAAAGAAAGAACGATCAAGTTGTTGATAATATGCAGATCCTTCACATTCCATGTCTCGAGGACAACTACTCGTACATGTAATCGCACAATCATGATGCTCCGAAGTACATAAAGACGTGATTTTTCAATCATAACTTCGTTCGGTATCCTTTATGCTAAAAAAAATGTCTTCTTATTTCGTGCTATGTCGTAGGATCGTCGATGATGCCACGAAAGAAGCAGCAGTCGTTGACCCAGTGGAGCCTCACAAGATTATTAGGGTGGCTGAGGAGAACGGCGTTCAGCTCAAGCTTATCCTTACTACTCACCATCACTGGTTTTTCTATCTATCTAATTCCTTTCTATTCTATTTTTGCTGGTTTTTGTGGGGTTTTGTTCTTGGTTTGAGACTCAGTTATTTGTGCTGATGATGGTCTCTTGTCTGTCCATTTGACCCTTAGTTGCCTAATTTTTTAGAGTGATGGGGTTTTTGCTGTGGAAGTAAAGCTCTGTTTTTTTAGAGGATTGAAGTTGTGTTTTACTACAGATTCATAGGATTGTCGACAAATTGCTTGCAATGATGATGAATGGTGTTGTAGGGATCATGCTGGTGGCAATGACAAGATGAAACAACTTGTGCCCGAAATCAAGGTTTTTGGGGGTTCTATCGATAACGTTCAAGGATGCACAAACAAGGTCGAAAACGGAGATAAGTTAACACTAGGGTCTGATGTCAATATACTGGCTCTTCATACACCTTGGTCAGTAATGCACTGATTCTTCTTTTATTTGTAGTCGCACTTGTTTCAATTATACCGAATCTTGTCATGAATAGATGATAAAACATGCGTTAGCTCATATTATCTTACGTTTGATTCCAGCCATACTAAGGGGCATATAAGTTACTATGTCACTGGAAAAGGAGAAGAGGATCCAGCTGTTTTTACAGGCGACACGCTGGTGAGTCGAGAACTTTTCGTAACTTTTCATTTGTGAAAGTATTCTATAACTCAAAAATTGGTATGTCATCTCTCCTTTTTCATTTTTGTTTCCTGAAGTTTGTCGCTGGATGTGGTAAGTTCTTCGAGGGAACTGCTGAACAAATGTATCAGTCATTATGCGTCACCTTGGGATCTTTGCCAAAGCCTACTCGAGTATTTTGCGGCCATGAGGTAATATCACGAACTGCCATGATATCGTCTTGCAACTAGTTCTATTTTTAGAAAAGCATACCAATTCATCACGTGTTTACAATCGATTTGCTTCAGTATACGGTGAAGAACTTGCAGTTTGCGTCGACCGTTGAGCCCGAGAACGTAAAGATATCCCAGAAACTGTCGTGGGCAGAGCAACAGAGGAAGAACGACCTTCCAACTATTCCATCGACAATCGCCGAAGAATTGGAGACCAACCCTTTCATTCGCGTCGACTTGCCTGAGATACAGGTATGCAATGAAAACTATACTGCTTTTTTTCCCCCAGGATTTATATCACAACTAGCACGAAAAGGCTTAATTAAAACTTGATTGATGGTCAGGTAAAGGTGGGATGCAATTCTCCAGCTGAAGCCATCAAAGAGATTAGACAGCGTAAGGATAACTGGAAAGGTTAAACAAGAGAACTGTTTCGTCTTATGCTTTGTATCATCCCATGTAATAAATAAATATGCACACCTGTCTGTAATAAGTACGTCATTACTGAACCTCTGTTTTCCCATATTTGCTTCAAGAATCATTGAAAGGATGGTGTTTGACTTGGTAATTCAATAACCCCACCGCATTAACTAAATGAAGACTTCAAATCTAATTCCCGTACAATTCTTGAAGAGTTGACCCATTCTATCTGAAGTCTACACATCGGATTATACAAAACACATGATAATCTGTTCTTTCTAACACATCGGATTATACAAAACACATATGATAATCTGTTCCTTTTCACGCACTTTAGTACTCTATAAACGTTACATGTCATCGCCTCACAGGAAAACGAAAGGAAACAATAGAGGGTAAGAAAGTTTCATGATTAGTAAAGGTGGGATTTTTAAAAGGATTCTCTTTCCAACAAATCTCCAATTCTTTAATCAGCAGCGGGTTGCAGTTGTCTGGTTATATTATACGTCCGTACACATGTAAACAGTAAAACACGTTTAATTTTCTGTATCTTTCTGAAGTGTAAAATATGCCTAAGAGGGGGGGTGAATTAGGCTATAAAAAATTTGGCTTGTTCTTCTTTGAAAAATACTTTTCTTTAAGAAGATATTTGCAGAGTATGTTATTTCCCAGAAATCAGTACGAGTATCAAAGTTATCTCCCTAACCCTGTTTCAAAATATCACGTTAGTTTCAGAAATGATTTATATGATATCACCTAGATATTATTGTGCGTTCCGGGTTTGTCTCACAGAAAATTAAATAGCAGAAAGTAGAGTGAGACGAGATTTTTATACAGGTTATATCCCCAACTGGGGTTTAATCCTGTCCTTGGGGTGTGATCTTCCCAAGAGTTCCAATCAATCACTAAGTGTTACCGGTTACACTATGATTGACCCTTACACAACCGAAGCACAATGGACACTAGACCTCGTTCTAGGCTGACGCACGCCAAGTTTCGATCCACGTCGTTTACCCAGGAAACCTATTCCCCGACTGGATGCAGCTTGCTACGGAAGGGCCACCGAATCCACAAAATTCGTCCCTCCACGTGCGTAAGACTCCACTCGTGCTCCTTTGTGCGCTCAACGTGCCCGCAGACACAACACGTCCGAAGACAAGGTTTTTAGGGTTTGGAGTTTCTAAGGATCGCTCAAAGAGTACAGATTCGCAAATGAAAGCTCAATCACAAACTACGAATGAATCGCAAATTAACGCTCAATCACTCTAAGGAATTCGATAGCTTGTGTGTTCGTTGTGTGTACCCTTCAAAGTGAAGTGTTCTCTTCTATATAGTCCAATAATCGCTTCTACACTTCACAAGGAAAGTTAAGCACAGAATATGCAAGATAAAGCTCAATAATCACGTGCATTAACTCAACCAATCATGCCAAGAATAAACCAATTAAGCTCAACAGTCATGCATGATCACTTACCATAAATACCACAGATTAACATTCATTCCATAGTAATCTCATCCATTCGTCAGCATATTCCATATATATTCCACTCAGCATATTTTCAACGGTAAGCTCAATCAACTGATTTCTTTCCCAAAATATGATAGCCAATTCGCACAGAGAAAGATTTGATCTACTGAGTATAATGCAAAGCATAACTTTCCATGTATGGTGATCTCATCCGATTTCAGCACATTCCATAAATAGACTCAATCAGCATCATACCACATATAAGCCCAATCAATTAATCACTTTCCATAATATAAATCCTAAGTCGCACAAGGAAAGCAAGATCATGATTCACTGATTTAAGAGTCACATAATATCGCACTCAACGGATATATCATTGATATTCTTTCCTAAAATAGATCAATCACGTTTCAGCTCAATCAGAATATCTTTTCCATATATGCAGCATAGTCATTCGTATCTGGGTGATCACATCGATATTATTTCCTAAAATAACTCAATCTCGCAGACAGTTTGCATTTCACTTAACATGATATATTTTCCATATATAGCACGCAACGAGATTCCATTCATACGAAAACGTTCATAACCAGGTGATCACATAAATATTCCAGTTAAGCATAAGATCACACAAATTCGATTTTCTTATTAGTTCAATCACATTCAAGCGCTTAATCGAACATTTTCACATACTTAAACATCACATAACATGCATATCGAGTTTTCTAATTTGTACCCCCCAATTTACATAATTACTTGGAATAATCAAAACTCTCATAGTCATTTGGACCAAAAAGGTCTACAATCTCCCCCTTTTTGATGATGACAAGTAATTAATGCCTATCTTAAGCATATGAGTACACTCGATATGAAACCATTTAAGCACGTAGCATGTTTAAGTATCACAGCATGTGACATATGATCAGAGCAAAGAATTTTATCAAATTTTATAGCATGCTCCCCCTGTCTAATTGCTAATATTCCTATGTAAAGCACAGAAGCAAAGATTTAGCAATTACCAGGTTATATCGTATGGAACATCTCAAGTTACCATGGAATCTCTCAAGTTATCACATCACATCAGTTTGCTCCCCCTGCCTATGTGCGGAATTCCTTAATCCTTAACAAATCATCAACTAAAGCACAGAGGATTAAGACACAAGCATATAAAAGCAAGCAAGCCGATTATATTATATCATTCCAAAATAACAAAATAAGGCATTAATTGCCTAGACTTCTCCCCCTTCAGCATCAAAAAGGAGGGACCAACACCACCAACTTACCTAAACCTGTAAACAACTTCGACCCTCAAACCCAAGAACCAGCGGAAAAACAAACTAGATCTAATCCTATCAGAGCTAGGGAATTACTAAGGAACAAGATCTAAGAGCTGGAATCGCTATCGGATGAGGCAGATGAGGATTCAGCGATATTAAGAGCCGCGGAGATCTCCTTCAGATACTTGTTAACCTTTTTGAAGTTCCGTGAGATCTTTTTGAACTTTTTGCGGTTCTCATCCTTAAGCCCCTTGAAACTCTTTTTCAGATCTGCGATCGTTCCTTGCTCGTCGTCGCTATCGTCATCCCTTTTCTTCTTGATCGGACTCTTTGAGGGGGATTTCAGATCCCTGGTCTTGCACCAGCCTCGTCGTTCATCATAGCGTATACCAACTCGCTTTAGTGTAACCATATCTACTGCATGCTTTGAGCTATCTTCCCAGGCCTTGGGCAAAGAGATTCCCTCGAATTCAAGCAGGTGCGTAAGCAGCATTCCATATGGAAGTTCCTTATCAGAGCTCTTAATGGCATGGACCATGAACTTAAGAACGAAGTACCCTAGATTGAGCGGTTTATTTTGGGATACCAGATAGAGAGTCAACATGCTCATGTTGTTCATGGTGGTGGAATGGCCTCCACTGCCAACGCGAGCGCTCCAGAGGGTAAAGTGCAGAACTTTATAAAGGAAGAACAGATCAACAGGGAGTTTGTTCAGAGCTTCTCCTTCAGAGAACTTAGGCTTATAAGGGGAATTCCATAGGGCTTTCACACAGTCACGCAGGGCACCTCAGACGTACACCAGTGGACGAAGTCGAAGTAGCAGAACCCTTCGTTCTCTACCCCCAGCATCTCATTCACCTTCGCAGCGTTCCATTCAAGTTTCTTACCGAGCACATAAGACTGCACAAAGATCTCAGTTCCGTCTTCAACGAAAGTGAGATTGGCGTAGAACAGCTTCACCGCCTCAACATACACGGACTTGTCTATCCTCAGAAAGTTTTCCCAGCCGTACTCAGTCAGCCACGTTGTTACTTTGCTCTCAGCCAGCTCATCGAAGTTGACGCTTCATCCTCGTGCAACACGCCGCTTCTGAAGTTTCTCGTAAAGTTCCTTGGCGCTCTCAGTCAGGAATTTGATCTCGTCGGTGATCTCCTCCGGATTTTCAGGATTGAACATGGCCTTCTCAGAATGATCCAGTGGGGGAGTTTTGTCTCGAGAAGGAGACTCGATCTGAGCAGAGACAGACTTTTCTGGAGAGGCAGGTTTCTCAAGCGGGACAGACTCGTCATGGGAAGAGGCAGGAGAGGGAACAGGGATTTTATCGATCTTAGCCTTCTTCTTCTTAGGTTTCGTAGGAGATTTCGTAGATTTTGGACTGCTCTTTGACTTGGAACGGGTGGCTTTTGGAGAGAGTGGTGTTTCGACTAGGGCAGCCTCTCGCTTTTTGTCGGACTTAGATCCGGCGCCTTTGGTTTTCACCATGGTTGATATCAAAGAGTTGAAGAAGGAAAGTATGAAGTGGAGAGCTTAGGGTTTGAATGAAATTGAGAAACAAAGAAGGACGGTTTATAAAAGGCCGAGTCCTTTTGGATAAGGATGGAAGGAAGTTAAAGAGGGATGTGATCTTGACAAGACGTGTGTCAGATAAGGAAGGAATTTTAAAATTTGAATTTAAAAGAATACTTAGTTGTGAAGGAAACTGCCCGTTAAGTGGAATTAACTAAGGATAAAAGGATATCTCGCGGGAATTAAGGAAGGAATTAAGTAAAGATCAGAGCTTAAAGAAAATATTGGCTGAAATTAGATTTTGACATAAATGTTGAAGAAAGTCTAATAATCTTTTCATGGATGGAAAGGATTTGAAAAAATAATGAAGATAGAATCAAGGAATAAAATCGCAGAGATCCTAAGGGATAAGATCAAGGAATTACTAAAGGCTAACATATCTAGTCACCTTTCCTATTTGAGCTCAATAATTCCTAATCGGTCACGGATATCACAGAATCTACTCTCAATAAGGGGTTTCGTGAAGATATCAGCCAACTGATCATTAGTTCCTACGAAGTTCACGCTGATATTCCCTTTCTGAACATGATCTCGAATAAAATGATGTTTGACCTCTATATGCTTAGTTCGAGAGTGGTGTACGGGATTCTTAGTGATACTAATGGCACTAGTACTATCACAGAAAATAGGAATTTGGTCGTACCTTAAACCGTAATCACTCAAGGTCTGTTTCATCCAAAGGATTTGCTGAGAACAACTTCCTAAGGCCATATATTCGGCTTCGGTTGTGGATAGGGCCACGGCATTTTGTTTCCGACTGGACCAAGTTACAAGGGAATTCCCTAGTATTTGGCAAGTACCACTAGTGCTTTTCCTATCTTCCCTAGAATCGGCGTAATCCGCATCCGAGTATCCCATTAATGGGAATTCCTTGGAATTTGGATACTACATACCATGATTGATTGTTCCCTTCAAATATCTAAGTATCCGCTTGACTGTTGTCAAGTGAGATTCCCTAGGACTCGATTGATATCTAGAACATAGACCAGTAGCAAACATAATATCGGGTCTGCTTACCGTAAGGTATAGCAAACTTCCGATCATACCTCTATACTTAGTTTGGTCAAAAGGCGTACCTTGTTCATCACTGTCAATTTTAGCGGTCTGGTGCATAGGAGTGGGAAGTACCTTGGAATCAGCCATTCCGAATTTGTCAAGTAGTTCCTTCGTGTACTTTGTTTGAGATATGAATGTTCCCGTATCCAATTGCTTGATTTGCAATCCAAGGAAGTACGTGAGTTCTCCCATTAGGCTCATCTCAAATTCCTGTTGCATAGACTTAGAAAAATTCTCGCAAAGAGTGATGTCAGTGCTACCAAATATGATATCATCAACGTATATCTGCACAAGTAGTATGTGATTCCCTTCACACTTTATAAACAGAGTGTTATCTATTGTTCCTGTTGTAAAGCCATGTCTAGCAAAAACTTACTCAGTCTTTCATACCATGCCCTAGGGCTTGTTTTAAACCATACAAAGCTTTGTTTAATTTAAAGACGTGATTTGAAAATCCTTCTTTTTCAAAACCGGGAGGTTGCTCGACATAAACTTCCTCATTTATAAAACCATTTAAAAATGCACTTTTCACGTCCATTTGAAAAAGCTTGAATCTTTTAAATGATGCATATGCAAGTAAAATACGTATAGACTCGAGCCTAGCTACGGGTGCAAAGGTTTCTTGAAAATCTATACCTTCTTCTTGGGAATAACCTTTGGCAACTAACCTGGCCTTATTTCGTGTAACGTTACCGTTCTCGTCCAGTTTGTTGCGAAACACCCACTTCGTACCTATTATGGACTTGTCGTTAGGTCTTTCCACAAGAGTCCACACTTGGCTCTTTTCAAATTGTGCCAGCTCTTCTTCCATTGCAATCACCCACGATTCATCGTCAAGCGCTTCATTCACTGTCTTAGGTTCCATGGTTGACAACAGCACGTCATGTGATCCTCAGCAATATCGTTTCGTGCAGTTGCTCTCGTTTTGATCCCTGAAGTGATATTCCCTATGACTTGTTCAGTGGGATGGCTGGAAGCATGTTTGAATTTTCTGCGCTGTTGTTCGCCTGAAGCCTCAGGTTCCTCTGACTCAGTATCTAGTTCCAATGGAATTGCGTTCACTCCTTTGTCAGTAACCTGTATACCTGCAGGAGACACAACTATACCTTCCTCAGTAGCATCTGCGTCAGGAAATTCATCAAACGTAACATGCACAGATTCTTGAACAGTCTTCTTCCTATTATTAAACACTCGAAAAGCTTTGGAATGAAGGCTGTAACCTAGGAATATCCCTTCATCTACTTTGAATCGAATTTTCCTCTTTTATCCCTATCATTCAAAATGAAACATTTGCAACCAAATACATGGAAATATCCTATGTTAGGGGTTTTATCGTTCCAAAGTTCATAGGGAGTTCTCTTAATAATCGGTCTAAGGAAAATCCTATTCGAGACATAACATGCCGTACTAACAGCTTCGGCCCAAAAGTGTTTTGGAGTATTATATTCGTTCAACATAGTCCTAGCCATTTCTTGTAATACTCTATTTTTCCTCTCGACCACTCCGTTCTGTTGAGGCGTAATAGGAGCTGAAAAATTATGACTATAACCATTTTCATCACAAAAAGATGCAAAGGATTTACTATCAAATTCTAGACCGTTATCACTCCTAATCTTACGGATCTTCATTTCTTTCTCATTTTCTAGCTTCTTAATCAGTGGCGCAAGATTATCTAAAGCCTCACTTTTGTGCGCAAGAAATAAGACCCATGTGTACCTAGTATAGTCGTCTACGATAACAAAGGCATATCGTTTCCCATTCAATGACATAACCTGTACCGGACCAAAAAGGTCAAGATGCAGCAGTTCTAGTGGTCTGGACGTAGAGATCACATTCTTCGGTTTAAAGGACGTCTTGGTCTGTTTCCCCATTTGGCACGCTTTACAGATTCTGTCCTTGGTGGCTTTCATATCTGGAATACCTCTCACTAATTCATTGCAAGATATGTGAGACATCAGTTCCATGTTAGCATGTCCCAGAAGTCTATGCCATAACCATGTGATATCCTGCGTAACTGCTAGACACTTGACATTTTGGTTAGCAATATCATCAAGAGTGATGCAGTAAATGTTACCATGTCTAGCCGCACTAAACACAATCTCATCACCCTTTTTGACAAGGCACTTGTCTTTGGCGAAAGCTACGGTATGTCCATCATCACATAGTTGGCTAATGCTAATTAAATTATGTTCTAAGTTCCTAACAAACCGTACATTATCTATAGTGATATTTAAATTGTTACCAACAGTACCGACTCCCACGATTTTGGCTTTTGCGTCGTTAGCGTACGAAACGTATCCTCCATCAACCGCCTTCAACGACACAAATTACCTATATCACCTGTCATGTGGCGGGAGCACCCGCTGTCGAGATACCACCTGCTTTTCTTACTGGAATTCTTCCTTCGTACCTGATCCTCGTCAGCCATGTAAGCGTTATCCTCGTCCTCACTTTGTTCCATTTCAGAGTCGTTAGATTCTGTCACCATGGCCTTCTGCTTCCTTGGTTTCTCATCGTTATTGGTTGGGCATTCATGTGCATAGTGGCCTGGTTTGTTGCACCGAAAGCATTTCTGAAATTTCTTCCCCGACGTGGAGATTCCCTTGTTTTTGTTCTGGAATTTGTTGGAGTTCCCTTTGAATCTCCTTTTCTGTTCGAATCTTTCAAATCTCTTTGTAAGCATGGCTAGGTCGTTCATCAGGCCTTCTCGTTCATCGTCAGAATCAGATTCTTCTTGGTTGGATTTGAATGCGATAGACTTCTGATTTTTGGTTTGCGACTTCTCATTCATTGACGTTTGAATCATCTCGTAGGAGATAAGCGATCCAATCAGTTCGGAGATGCTAAGTGCTTCTAGATCCTTTGCTTCGTAGATGGCAGTAACTTGGCATTCCACTCTCGCGGCAGTGATCTCAGTATCTTTCTCACTTGTTCACTGTCGGAACCTTCTTGCCGAGAGAGAACATTTGGTTGATGATTCCCATGAATCTGGCGTACATCTGGCTTATATTCTCGTCAGATTCCATCGAGAATAGTTCGTACTGATGAGTGAGCAGAGCTAGTCTTTCTTGCACGACTCGTTGAGTTCCTTCATGAGTAACTTGGAGCATATCCCACATGGCCTTTGCCGATGAGCAGGAACTGACCCGAATATATTCTTCCCGTGTGAGTGCGCATGCGAGCATGTTTTTTGCCTTTGCGTTTCGCGTGATTCCCCTTTTGTCATCAGCAGTGTAATCTTTAGCATCCTTTGGGGTTCCATCGGATTTCGCAGCCGTATATGGTCCGTTGATGATTGTCTCCCAAAGATCGTAGTCGACGGCGATGAGAAATTCGATCATGCGATTCTTCCACACTGCGTAGTTCGTTCCATCGAAGAGAGGTGGCCTAGAGTGGGATTGACCCTCTGCAAAAACATCACTCGAAAAAGCCATTAGATCTTAACTCAGGCGTGTTAGGCCTTTCGTTGAGTAACCTGCTCTGATACCAATGAAGTGTAAAATATGCCTAAGAGGGGGGGGGGGGTGAATTAGGCTATAAAAATTTGGCTTGTTCTTCTTTGAAAAATACTTTTCTTTAAGAAGATATTTGCAGAGTATGTTATTTCCCAGAAATCAGTACGAGTATCAAAGTTATCTCCCTAACCCTGTTTCAAAATATCACGTTAGTTTCAGAAATGATTTATATGATATCACCTAGATATTATTGTGCGTTCCGGGTTTGTCTCACAGAAAATTAAATAGCAGAAAGTAGAGTGAGACGAGATTTTTATACAGGTTATATCCCCAACTGGGGTTTAATCCTGTCCTTGGGTGTGATCTTCCCAAGAGTTCCAATCATCACTAAGTGTTACCGGTTACACTATGATTGACCCTTACACAACCGAAGCACAATGGACACTAGACCTCGTTCTAGGCTGACGCACGCCAAGTTTCGATCCACGTCGTTTACCCAGGAAACCTATTCCCCGACTGGATGCAGCTTGCTACGGAAGGGCCACCGAATCCACAAAATTCGTCCCTCCACGTGCGTAAGACTCCACTCGTGCTCCTTTGTGCGCTCAACGTGCCCGCAGACACAACACGTCCGAAGACAAGGTTTTTAGGGTTTGGAGTTTCTAAGGATCGCTCAAAGAGTACAGATTCGCAAATGAAAGCTCAATCACAAACTACGAATGAATCGCAAATTAACGCTCAATCACTCTAAGGAATTCGATAGCTTGTGTGTTCGTTGTGTGTACCCTTCAAAGTGAAGTGTTCTCTTCTATATAGTCCAATAATCGCTTCTACACTTCACAAGGAAAGTTAAGCACAGAATATGCAAGATAAAGCTCAATAATCACGTGCATTAACTCAACCAATCATGCCAAGAATAAACCAATTAAGCTCAACAGTCATGCATGATCACTTACCATAAATACCACAGATTAACATTCATTCCATAGTAATCTCATCCATTCGTCAGCATATTCCATATATATTCCACTCAGCATATTTTCAACGGTAAGCTCAATCAACTGATTTCTTTCCCAAAATATGATAGCCAATTCGCACAGAGAAAGATTTGATCTACTGAGTATAATGCAAAGCATAACTTTCCATGTATGGTGATCTCATCCGATTTCAGCACATTCCATAAATAGACTCAATCAGCATCATACCACATATAAGCCCAATCAATTAATCACTTTCCATAATATAAATCCTAAGTCGCACAAGGAAAGCAAGATCATGATTCACTGATTTAAGAGTCACATAATATCGCACTCAACGGATATATCATTGATATTCTTTCCTAAAATAGATCAATCACGTTTCAGCTCAATCAGAATATCTTTTCCATATATGCAGCATAGTCATTCGTATCTGGGTGATCACATCGATATTATTTCCTAAAATAACTCAATCTCGCAGACAGTTTGCATTTCACTTAACATGATATATTTTCCATATATAGCACGCAACGAGATTCCATTCATACGAAAACGTTCATAACCAGGTGATCACATAAATATTCCAGTTAAGCATAAGATCACACAAATTCGATTTTCTTATTAGTTCAATCACATTCAAGCGCTTAATCGAACATTTTCACATACTTAAACATCACATAACATGCATATCGAGTTTTCTAATTTGTACCCCCAATTTACATAATTACTTGGAATAATCAAAACTCTCATAGTCATTTGGACCAAAAAGGTCTACACTTTCTCGAGTCGTTTTCAGTACTTGGTTTGCCATGCTAATTAATGGTACACGTTTCTGACTTTGTCTTTGTTTGAACCTTTCTGCATCACTGCTTCTGTCAAGCTTCTCACTTTTTCTTCACCGAAGCAGCACGAAAGAGCTTTACTTTCGCCATTTTCGTAATCTGAAGGGTTTTTTTCTTCTCTAAATCTTTTCATCCATGGAGACATCTGCAACAAGCTTAGAAGAATCTGAGGCTAGAAGCGTAAATGGGCACAGCTCGACTACAAGCCTGCAGTTTCCAGTCTTGAGATTCTTACAATCCCCACTCCAAAGCCTAGCTGGAAACCCGCGTATACCCACTATGACCCGACCCGATTACCCTTCTTCTGATGAAACTCTGGAAAGTGAAAGTGGCCCTGGAGTTAGCAATAACGACGAGGTGTCGATTGGGATATATGGGGATGAGGATGGCGTGGAGGAATATTTGAGTGGCAATAGGGAAAATACAGAGGCATCGCCATATCAGAGATACGATATTCAACAAGCTGCTAAGTTGGTCGAGCAGATTCTACCCTTCTCTTTGCTCTTGCTGGTCGTTTTCATCAGGCAGCACTTGCAAGGTTGGACCTTTTTTTTTTCACTTGAACAAACTTTCACTTCCATTTTATTTTAGTATTCTGTCTCAATGGCCAATGCTCTGTTTTCTTATGCAGCGTTCGTTGTCGCCGTTTATATTACTGCAGTCTTGATCAAGTCCGACGATATTCTCAGGAAACAAACATCTCTAAAGGTTCTTACCTTTTCGTCTTTCTTATGCTATCGACGCTCACATAATTTCATCCGCCGTTGGACTTTCTTGGCAGGGAGAAAGGCGATTCTCCGTTCTTCTCAGTTACTCTGCTTTGTTCACTCTTCACGTATTCGCCATATACCTCTGGAATTGCAAGGAAGGTCTTTTATATCCCCTGTTCATGATTCCCCCAAGGACAATCCCGCCTTTCTGGCATGCAATCTTCGTCGTCCTCGTCAATGGTATGTATCTCATTTTTCTTATTTCCTCACTTCGCTAATTCGAATGCGTTCGAACTCTGTCTTAATTTAATGCAGACACCATGGTAAGGCAGGCATCAATGGTCTTGAAGTTGGCTATCCTCGTGCATTACAAGAATGGCCCTGGCCACACTTTTCGTAGACAGGCGAGAGAAGTTAACAAAAAAAACAACACCATTTATTACCAGAAACTTGTATATTTCATGCTTCTTACGAATGAATTATTACCGTGCGATTATATTCAGGGGCAAATGCTAACTGTTGTGGAGTATACTGCGGTTCTTTACCGCACATTGATACCCGCCCCCATATGGTATAGATTCTTTCTGAACATCAAAGAGTATGGTAGCATCTTCTCATCGCTGACCACTGGCCTCTACATGACGATGAAGCTCACCTACATTGTCGAAAAGGTGGAGCCTTTTTCGACAAGTCAATCCTTGTCTGTTTTGCCATTGTAATCCTATGATGTTCTTGGCTTGTTTTTTCCAATAGGTTCACCATTTGGTTACTGCTGCGAAGGCATTGTCGAGAAAAGAAGACCATTACGGTTCTTACGCTACATCCCAACAGGTAACGTATTCCTTTTTTTTCTTCGAAAAAAGTATCGGATATTCGTCGTTGAAATTTCCATGCGTCGCCCGCAGGTAAATGAGGCGGGAGATCATTGCGCCATATGCCAGGAGGCTATGAGGGGCCCAGTCCTATTGAGCTGCAAGCATTTGTTCTGCGAAGAATGCGTCTCAGAATGGTTAGATTTTCGGTTCATTTTCTTTTCGTGATGATCGAAATCGAAACGATACAAATATTACAGCTCTTTCTTTGATCGAATATTTATATTTTTTTCAGGTTCGAAAGGGAAAGGACTTGCCCATTGTGTAGGGCGGTGGTTCGACCCGCCGAGATGCGGTCCTTCGGCGACGGATCTACGAGTCTCTTCGTTTACTTCTTCTGATCTTCTTCAGATATCTGTTTATAGTAAAAAGAGTGCATTCATTTTTCACTTCTTTCTTTGGTTTTTTGTAGTTTGATTTGTATGGTAGGAACTGTTGTAAGGGATGTAACAGTGTGTGTAATGGTCATACGATTTCATTCTATTTTTCTGGTTTTATCAATTATTGTTTTAACGCAAATTGTCAATGTAATGATGTGTTGTAAACTAATTTCCAAGTACTTGTTGGGTTGTAATAAATAAATATACAAAAAATGTAAGTGGAAATATATACTTTTTGGAATAAAAGCCATTTAATTGATATTTGTCGGGGAGTTAAATTTTGTCAATCTGTCTTTATTTTCTTGAACCGAGATCGGACGTCAAAATCGTTTAAATTATGATTCATTTTTCAATCGGTGTCTTCTCTGCGAGACACTGCGAAGAGCACCGAATCAACAGCAAAACTTGCTGGGCGATCGAGCTCTAAGAATATATATTACTTGCGTTGCTGCTTAGAAGTTTCGATCTTACCTTCTAGAAATCTTCTTTGGACCAAGGATTATTTTTTTTCACTCGGTTCGGAGGATTAGGGGTTTTCAATTCACGAAATTGAGAACCCATCTTACTGCTGCTGAGTTCGAGCTGATTCGCATGCGGGTTAGCTTTTACTGCGTGTGCTGAATCAGGGTTTCGTAAATTAGGTTTTGCTTTTTCGCAACAAATCGACGATTACTGAAGATGGATGGTAGGAGAATCACGGCAAGTCCGCGGCCTTGTACGGGCCGGCGAGTGTTGGCTAAGAAGCGTCCTCGCGGTAGTTTCGATGGGTTTGTGAACAGTGTGAAGAAGCTGCAAAGAAGGGAGATTTCTTCCAAGCGTGACCGTGCTTTTAGCATGAGTGATGCTCAAGAACGCTTCCGTAACATCGGCCTGCAGGTTTAGTTTTTTACTGAATTGAGTCATTATCATTTCATGGCTACGGTGTGGATGTGTGCAAACGATTTGATGGTTGTCTTATGGTTTTAGGTTGTATTGGTTTTTGTATATAGATATTGTATACCTCACGGTTTCTAGGGTTTTTATTTTTAGGAGAAGCTGTTTTGAGTAATGTTCTACCTTTTTATGTCGAGTAACTGGTGTTTGGGGTCGAATATATCTTTCTTATTGTAGGCGTAAATTATGCTAGAAAGAGGGCTTTTTGTTAGCGGCGTCGGAATTTTCAAAGTTAGCGGAGAAGCATTTAGTTGGTAGTTTATGAACTTCTAAAGCTACTTCGAGATAGTGGGTTTTGTCGGGTGCGTGGCATCGTGCTTGCCATTTGAAAAACATAAACAAAAAAGCGCGAGCACCTCTTTAAGGGTATTTAAAAGGAATTTTTCTTACCGAACTTTGGGGAGCTGGACCTATGACTAATAGTTCGAGTTTGTAATCCTGTTATTTCTATCCGAATCGAAGACCGTTTATCGTTGTTCTTTCGTCATCTACGTTCTCCTTCATCCACCTGTCTGGATATCACTCTGATGCAAAAAGCGCACCTTTTTTTTCGGGCAAATCATTTGCTGTTAGATACCAGGAATTGCGCGTCGTGTTTGGGGTGTGACGAATGTCTGATTTGTTTCTTTATTGAGTGAGACATACAACTAACAAGTGTACCCTTTTCTATTTGAGCGTTGGCATGTCCCGTTGTACACCACTTTTCTATTTCTGCTATCAAATTAGTTCTATTTGAAAAGGGCAGGCAAGGGCTATTTCTTGAAGTTAATTCTCTTCTTCCTGTGTTGATCATTTTTCAGGATGAATATGATACTCATGATCCCAAAGGATGCTGCGATTTGGCATTGCCATTTTTGAAGAAGCGGTCAAAAGTTATCGAGATAGTTGCGGCTCACGATATCGTCTTTGCTCTCGCTCAGTCTGGGTGTGTGCAGCGTTTAGCCGAGGTATGTATGTTCCATTTCTCACACTATGTATTTTTTTGTATATTTTTCGGCGGAATGTAATTTATGAATATTATTTGTTGCTTGCAGAGATAAATGAGAGGATTTGCTATTTGAATGTCAGTCCTGATGAAGTGATTCGGAGCTTATTTTACAACAAAAATAATGATTCCCTCATCACCGTTTCAGTTTATGCTTCGGATAATTTTAGTTCCCTAAAATGCAGAACCACAAGGATTGAGTATGGTTTTATTTTGACATTTATGTATCGTACTCCCTTTACTTTTCCATGATCCACTTGTCTAATTTCCCTTCTATTTCAGATACATTAGAAGGGGACAACCTGATGCTGGTTTCCCACTCTTTGAGACCGAGTCCCTGAAGTGGCCGGGTTTTGTGGAATTTGATGATGTTAATGGAAAGGTTCTTACATTTTCTGCACAAGACAGGTGGGCTGCTGCTGAGCAGCTTAGCTATGATACCTTTTGACCTCTTTAATTCCAAGCGTGATATTCTTTTACTAACTTATACTTGTTTTTTGTTCATCTATTGTCAAGCATCTACAAAGTGTTTGACCTGAAAAACTATACAATGTTGTACTCCATTTCAGACAAAAATGTTCAAGAAATTAAAATCAGGTAATCTTTACGTTTACTCCAGTTTATTGTCTTTTTTTCTGGCGTGTCTGTTGATCACTATACTTTTTCTTCATTTTTATCCTTCCGCCTGGGCATAAAATGTTATCTTCATCTCCCTTGATTTCGATTTTTGTACAATTATGTATAACTATCGTTGTTGATGATTCTTTTTTCTCCTAAATTTGGAATAACAGTCCAGGAATAATGCTGTTAATATTTAAAAAGACCCATGGCGGCGTTCCCTTGAAGATCCTCTCGATTGAGGATGGAACAGTTCTGAAATCATTCTGCCACGCTCTCCATAAGAGCAAGAAAGTGGATTTCATCGAACAATTCAACGAGAAGCTTCTTGTCAAGCAAGAGAACGAAAACCTGCAGATCCACGATGCAAGTTTTTATTTTGCTTTCAATTCTTTCATTGCTCGCCCAAGTCTGATGATTTTTTTTTTTGTTTCTCGATTAGGTCCGTGACAATCAGATAACCGAAGTTAGCAGGACGGAGTTCATGACCCCATCTGCATTCATATTTTTGTATGAGAACCAATTGTTTCTCACATTCAGAAATCGCACCGTTGCTGTGTGGAATTTCAGAGGGGAGCTCGTCACCTCATTTGAGGATCACCTTCTGTGGCATCCAGACTGTAACACTAATAATATCTACATCACGAGCGATCAAGATCTCATCATATCTTACTGCAAGGCTGACTCTGAAGAAACACTGTCCGAAGGAGTTGGTATGACTCTCTCCCTCTCTCTCTCTCTCTCTATATATATATATATATATATATCTCGTAATATGTGAAGCACAATTTTTAGTCTAGGTCTTGTCATCCATGCATGGAACAATGATCCCATGAAGTTGTTGTTGTTTGTTGTCTGTGTCTGATTATTGCAGCAGCTGGCTCTATAAACGTGAGCAACATCTTAACTGGAAAATGCCTGGCGAAGATAAGAGCAAGCAACGCTCAGGCGTGCGACTGTGGGGGAAGGAACTGCAATCTTCAAAGGGGAGGAGCTTCATCTCGAATTAGAAGCACCGTTTCTGAGGCGCTCGAAGACATTACTGCTCTCTTCTACGACGAGGACAGAAATGAGATCTACACTGGCAATAGGCACGGCCTCGTCCATGTATGGTCCAACTAGGATACAAAAACTTGTCTGTTGTTTATGGAGAATCTTTCTTAGTGTGTGTGTGTGTATGTATCGTTGTTGTGTGGTTGTGATTGTAGTAAGAACTGATATATTATGAGGCTTGTGAGTTGGTTTGGAATAATTCTGAAGATGTTGTAGCCTTATTTCTTTTTTCTGGAGTTTGAGGCTTTGAGCTAAGTAATGTAAGATTTTATCTTTAATTTTCTTATGGTCGATGTTTTTCCTTATTTAACGTGTGGGGGATTTATATTACCTCATTAAGCCTTTTTTTCTTAAAAATAAAATTTGTAAGTAAATTTAATTTTCGGGCTTTACTGTCTGAAAAATATGTTCAATAGGGGCTTACTGTAATAGAATTAAAAGCTCGGTTGAAAAGATGAGCGAAACAAAAGCCGATATAAGAGCCCAATTAAGGCCCAAACAAAACCCTAGTACAATGAAGGCCGACCACTCTATATATACCTATGAAAGCTCCACTGTGTTCAGCTCACCGATTTCGTTCTTCTGTCGACTTCTTCTCTGTGTGTGTGTGTTTTTTTTCGAGTTAGATGTTATGTAAATTGGAGATTCGCAGTGACGACTCGGAAAATTCAAGCTCAACAGACCGGATTGCAGGTGTTATTACTTTTAATTTCACCTGCGTGTCGATAAACCCGCTGAACTGAGCGATCTCTTGATGATTCTTTAAAGATCTGTTCCTATGATTTCCTCTTTTTTGTTGTACGATGTTTTTTGGGGGAATGAGTTTACGATGAGGATAAAAAGCTCCCTCTTCTGAATTGGTGTGGACGCTTCGCTGGCAGAATCGAACCTATTAATTAACTTGCCACCACTGAGTATTCGTATTTCCTCCTTCGTTTTCAATTTTTTTTTAATTGCTGATTTTGGGATGATGATGAAGCAATCATTTCAATTTTTCCAACACTTGGACTGAGGTGTGAGATTGTATTGTATCTCAAGTGATGCATATCAGCTTCTGAATCCATGTAGAAGTTTGGCCCTTTCAATTTTACCATTTGTTTTCCGTGTTTTCAGAAATTATTTTCTCGATTTGGAACTGTCAGTTCAATCCATCAAGTGATGAGTGTTTTCATATAATCTTAGGACACCTTTAGACACGGCTTCAGAGGAGCCGTGGATGAAAACAAAATTCATATTCTGATGATGGAATGGAATTTACTCTTTTTAGATTGTGAACTTCAGGAGATCTTCGTACAAAGAAACGCTCTTCTAAAATTAGTATTAAAATCTAAAAATGAGAAATGACAACTGATGGGGCAGACCTTGTACCTCGGGATAAAGCTTTGTTACTCAGATAGTTAAATCTGTTGCAATGCTTTGAGATTTTTGATGAGCTGTAATGATGAGTTCTATCAGTTTTGCTAAACTGGGCATACACTTGCGAGCAAATTTGTCCATCTCTTTTGCTGTATCATATGTAATGATTGTTATTCAACTTTGTGTCGAATCTCAACTTGAGTTGGACTTCGATATTTCAACATGTCTCCGAGATATTAGTCTCATGCATGAATTCATTAAATAGAAATAAGGTTGAAAAACGAGTCTAATGTTTAGAATTTTTGCTTCAGATATCACGACATTCAAATACAAATCGAACTAAATATCCCATACGTGTACTGATTGAACAAGGCGAACTTATCAACGTTGAAAATATCTTCGAGGAAAAGCTAACTGATGATTATAACGTCGGTAAAAGTTTATCAAGTATCCAAATATGAATTTGATTTTCTCTGCCATAACCTTCAGAGTAACTAGTGGCGAAGCTACCATTGGGCCAGTGTGGTCTATGGACCCACTGAAATTTTTTTTTCCCTTAATATTTTGTAGTAGAAAATTTTATTTTAGTTCTAATTTCTGTTGTTTTTGTAAAATGACATCACTGAATTATTTTACTACATCTAAACCCCACTTGATAAATTTTTATTGTTTTAATTTGGACCCCACTAGGATGACATCCTAGCTCCGCCACTGAGAGTAACTGCTTCCAAATTGATTGGTTTGGCAGTCATAATTTACCATTCTATCCCTAATTTTAGATTATTCTAAATATCATTTTTAATTCTTAAAAATAATATAAAAATAAATCCAACATTATAATTTCACCTATTAAATTTAAATAATTAATATTATAAATTTTAGTTAGTCAAGTACACAAGTCGGGTGTGCCAATATACTAGTATAGATAATTTCCAAGGTGAATAATGCAAAATGTATGATTCTCGTCCCAGTGGAATGGAAAAATTAATAAAAAAATATCGTTCAATTATTTCAATTGACTTCAAAGACATTTGGAAATATCGTCGGGACACGCAAATAAAATATCCACTTGTGGAAAAGAGAATTTTGCAGACTTTTATTGCACATCAATATTTTCACATGAAACTTTATAATCTTCATTAAAGACGGTCAAGCTCATCCACCTTGTCTGTCGCGACTTTACGACGGTCGACTAGCACTTTGAAAGTACTATTAACAGCCAAAATATTACTTAATAAAAGTCGAACCTCATATGTTGTACAATCAATCATATTACTCCAAATATCGTCGTTCAAGAACTGTAAATGACCCTTGACAGGTCAAGCACCGTAACATGTCAGTTACGTATTTAGAATAATGTGTAAACCCAACAGTGAGATCACGAATCAATCATCGGCTACACTTCTATATATATATATAACGATAGCTAACATTGTAAAAACTCTTCAATCAGAAACTGACTCTTATTTCCTCTTGCAGAATTACATATATGTAAAATTACATTTGAAATAATGAAGAAAACCTTGGATCAAGCACAAGCCTTGGACCACATACGTCAGCATCTCCTCGGAGACTTCAGTTTAGGAGAATCTCTCTTCGACAACTTCCATACTAATAGCTCCCCCACGGACCTTTACGATTGCGGCGAACCCAAATATATAAGTTCCGGGTCGGATCCATTGCAATCGGGTCATTCGACCCGCCCAAGCCCGACTTATCGCCCATGGACTCGACTGTCTCCGCGGGCGGGTCGGGGCAGCACTACAGGGGAGTTAGGAGGAGGCCGTGGGGCAAATACGCGGCGGAGATCCGAGACCCGACCCGCAGGGGAAGTCGGATATGGCTGGGGACGTACGAGACTGACGTGGACGCAGCGAGGGCTTACGACTGCGCGGCGTACAAGATGAAGGGCAGAAAGGCCATTTTGAACTTTCCGATTGACGCCGGCAAACCTCCGCCGGCGGTTAGCTCCGGTCGGAAGAGGAGAAAAGGAGACGATGGATCGCCGTCGTTGTTCTGTACACCTTGAGAATACGAGCCGCTTTTATATATACGTGCACCAAAAAATATACTAGAATTACACTATTTAAATTGAATATAAATAATATTTTCTGATGGGCTAATAAGATTTCAGTTGGGCCGCCCGTTTTTATCATCACTATTGGGCCATACGAACATAGGCGGCTTTATGAGATGCAGCGATGGAACAGAGTACCGTTACAGAAATAAATCAATAATTAAAACAAACCATCTATTACCAAAAACCCTAAACCTCTTTCTTTCTCTCATCTCACTCTGTTTGCCCAGCACAGCGCCATGGCAGGGACCTCACTTTCATCTCAGTTACAGGCAATTAAAATCGCCGTAAATGCAACGTCTGTTGAGCCAGAGCCAGGTCAACGCCGACCGTTGACTAAACCATCGATTCTCTTCGACGCGAAAGCAGCGGCTGACATAGACGTTGACACTATCTACAAGGATTGCTGTATCTGGTATTCAGTTAATCCAAACGAAGCTTCAAAAGGGTTTAGTGTCTTAGAAGTTGCGGTTAAAGTTCAAAGATTTCTTTTTCTTTTTTCTATTTTGTTTTTCGGATGATCACGATTCTTATGTATGAAATTTGGTTTCCTGAATTCTTATCCATAGCCGGGCGCCTTATACTATATAGTTGAGATGGATCGATACTTGCTTTCACACAGGTTTGGAGGTTTTGATTCCCCAAGGATGAGAGGTTTAGGAACTACAAGTATGATTTGTTCAGTTCTCAGAGTAGGGACCTAGACAGGGAGTTGCGCAACATTGAAGAAAATAAGCAGATTGATACAACTATTCGCTCGTACTTGAGATTGCTATCGGGATATCTCGAATTGCACTCGGCTTTGAAGACATTGGAATATTTAATTCGTCGATACAAGTACTTTGTTTCCTATAGTACTACCTAATGATTGTGTGATGTTTTTCGCGAGCCATTTATGCTCACCATTTGATTTTTTTTTTCTTAAGGATTCACCAATACAATTCAGAAGACCTGATATTATGTGCATTGCCTTACCATGATACACATGTCTTTGTCCAAATAGTGCAGCTAACTGAGGCAGGGTAAGCATGCTAATTAAGTATATCTGGAGTGGCTTGTGAGATGATGCACATACTCGCTTCTTCGTGTCTTCTTGTTTTAAATTCTATTCATTCTGATTTTAAATGGAAAGCTGTGAACTTTGGTGAACAGTAGAAGTACATGGAAGTTTCTTGATGGTGTTAAAATGACCGGTGCTCGACTACCCAGGGAGGTTGTGGTTCAACAATGCATCAAGGATAAAGGGGTTTTGGAAGCTATTTTAAATTATGTAAGGTCTTTTAATTGGTATTTTTATTTTGAACCTTGTAATAAGGGTTTAGGGTGTTTTAATTGGTTTTGAATGTAGGGTGTGCCATTGAAAAAGATTCAGCCATCAAAGCAAGTGATCGGGTTTTGCACGGCAGTCATTTTTGAGGTGTTGGGGCATGTGATTATTGACAATGACATTGTTAACCGGATTCTTCCATTTGTGAGTTGTGGGCTGCAAACTAGTGCCAGAGAACCTGACCAGAAGGTCAAATTCTGAGTCATTTCTTTTTTTTTTCCCTGGTAAAAGATACATTCAACTATGACTGAAGAAATTTCTTATTTTTTTCTGTTAAACAGGCTGGGTCTTTAATGATTGTTAGTTTACTAGCGCAAAAGGTAGCTCTGGCTCCTGATATCGTGAAGGGCTTGATGTATTCTATCGCTGATTGTGCTAGAGCAAATGCGAGAGAAGTAGGTGACATGCAGTGGTTACGCATGTCAATTTTTGCCTTAATCAATTTCATTCAGGTACTGACAGTCCATGATACGACTTTTTATTGAATAAACTTGTCATATGAAATCCATGAACCCTTATTTGTTAATATCATCATGTCTGTGATAGGACTTTTATATCGTATCTTCATGTTGTAGTCGTTCGAATTCCTGATAGTTTGAGGATCACTAAATTAAACATTGGTTTCTAGACTGATTATTGAGACTATGATTTTTTTCTGTTTTTTTCTAGCTTCAGTCTGTCGAACTAATCCCAAAGAAGACATTGATTGCCATAAATGAAATCGGGTAATGTGATATATCCTTGTGCCATATTTTTAGACCACAATTAGCAGTGTGAAATTGTAAATTTTCATTTCTTGTTTCCTTCACAACTTTGTAGGAATATTAATCTGATCCTCTCTGAATTGACTAAGGAGTTCAACATTGATAAGTTCATAAGAGTATTGCTGCACTCCTTACTGGAGCACAGGTTCCAGTATATCCTGTTTCTTAAATGTAGAAGACTTCTGCGTTCCTTCGTTGTGCTTTTAACTAGGCATTTTACATTTCAGTACATCTGATGATCGTTGTCCTCATGCTCTATTATCAATAACTGATACTATGCCGATGGAAGAGCATGTCAATCTCATAGTACCTAAACTTATTGCCATGCACTTGAAGATATCTCAGGGCAAGATTAGTTTCATATCCTCTGAATCAGGTTTTTAGTTTTTCAGCTCTCAATTTTGTGCTATATTCTCAACCAATGTTTCGATTTGTGTTCTTGATTTGCAATTTGTAGCTTAATCTTGGTGACTATGACTTGTTTGGTTTTATTAGGGTCCCCGGGCAGACAGATTTTGGCTAACCTATGTGAAAAGTATCCAAATCATGCGCGTAGAGCCTTCTATAGTTTCTTTAAGGTTGATTTTCTTTTTCCGTGTTGGCGAGTTTGCTAAGTTATGAAATCATACCAATTTGTGGTCATATATTTGTATGATATCTTCGTAGGATGCCAAGATACCGGCCAACGATATTACTTCAAGCTATGATTTGCTCTGCAAGATATTGGACAATCATTTGGACTCAACAGATGCTGTTCCAGATCCTAGAGTATTTTTTGCTCTTGAACACTCTGAGGTATCACCCTTTAGCCTTGTTTAATCAAGTTATACATTGGGTATAACATCACAACATATAGTACCTGAAGCTGTTAAAATCACTAACTGCTTTGAGGATTGCCAAATGTCCACTTCACTTAAAAGCTGAAGTTGTAGAGTATCTATCATATTTTAGTTTTATACATTAATTTCCAAGAAGCCCCTCATGTCTACTCTGATTTCTTTCTTATCTATCTTTTTGCGGCTTTTTTTACGGGTAGTCGTGGGGATTGGTACCCATGACTTCTTGGTTTTTAGGTGCACTGGTCTTTCAACAAGAACCGTTTGAACTGATTTTATTTTGAACTGAATGTAACAAGTTCTGAAGCATGCTACGCGATTGTTTTCTGCAGGCCAAGATCCGTAGGTCAGCAATTGTGAACTTGGATGTTGCCAGCATTATGAAGGAAAAAGATGCCGGCTCAAAGGTTGTCTTACTCTCTTTCTTTCAAGTTTTTGCTAATCTGACATTGCAAGTTCTAATGCTAATATATTGACAATTTCCTCGGTCAAGATTTTCACCGAAGAATGAGGTCACCTCAAATTTAGTTTCCTTATTTCTCCATCTCAAGTGGTTGTCTTCATTATATTCTAGCGTTGGTTGGATCTTGATCCTTGTACTTTTAATTCTTTTGGTGCTTGATTTTACTTAATATCATTTCTAAACATCATTTGTTTTTTCTCTCTCCAGAATTTTTCTGCCATTCAAGATGCAATCAGTCGGAGGCTTAAAGATGATGACTTAAATGTAGTCCTTGCTGCTCTGAACCTGAACAGTCTGTCTGAAATATTAAGTCTTCCTCGTCTTTTTGAATCTCTCCACCACGTACTTGAAAGATGCATTCGTATTTTTCTGACAGGCAAGTGTGATTATCTTTACCTCCTCCTTTTTTGTCACCGTATACATCCTTCCTCATGATTCTTTGATTCTCTCTGAGAGTATGGAAGGTTAAGAAATTTAGTCTAATCAAAGTGTTAACTTTGTGCTATTTCCAAAATCCAAAATCCAAAGACATTCATTTATTGCCAGCTGCCAGAGATATTATCAAGTACGATAGTCTGATTATTGGTATTGTTTTAAGGAGAAGATAGAGGATCATCTGAAATTTACATGTTCTTTAATCATAGTTTCTTAACTTGAGGTGTTTCAAATCTGGCTATATGCCTGTTAAGTCACAGATTATATGATGGGTCGACCAAACTTGTCTTTGTCTTAATTTGGAGTAGTATGAATTTTTATTCAGTTCTATGGAGACAGTTCCTTATTAAATATGACAAGTGTCTTTGTTAAATTATAATATTATAGTTTATACCTTCTCATGTGTTTTAGTGCATTAGAAGACACTGTTACCATATTCCTTCTCATTGACATTGGGATTTTTTTTTTTCATTATGGTTATAAGTAATTTTTAAAGGTATGTGCGAACAAATGCCTAAGCTGTTGAGTCTTGACTATGCAGGAGTTGTACTTCCCATCTTCATGGATATAGCTGTTGTTGACCAACATGTAATGATATTAATGGTCTATCCTCCTTTTCTCAAGGAAAATTCATATTGCAGGTTCGTCGTCTAAAGTATCAGTGCTCTTGGATGTTGCATTTGTGTGTCTTCAACAAGTCATTTCCAATTTCAAAGATGAGGAACAATATGCCAAGGCATGGGCAACAATAATCTTCCCACTTATTTTGATCAGACCTAAGGTTTCCATATCTCCACTTATTTTGGTTGCTTCCCGATGTATATTTCTATATTGAATTTTTTACATCAATTGCTATTTCTTGCTCTATTTCTGCTAAAATCCAGACTAGGAGATTGAACTTGAAAGCTTTGGAACTTGCTGTAGCACTAAAATGGCCAATCTATGGAGCCCTTGTCTGTCCCTCTGAGTCTGAGAAGGTAGCTGCTCAGAAACAAATAACATGTTGAGAATACATTAGTCTCATTTGTGTTAAATGATTCAATTTTAAATGATTCCAGACATTAGGACCTGAACAGTCTAGTTTAATCAACCTTGAGAACATCAGGAAGCTTGCAGAGAGACTTTCATCAAGTCCTGCGGAGCACATACCTTGGTTTGCAGCATGCTGCAACTCTAATGATTTGTCGAAGACCTTATTTTTCATGGTTCTTTTGCAATCATTGAAAACGCTTAATATGGGTAAATGCTTCATTCTTGTTGTGGTAAACTTATCATCGTTGTCTTCAATCATCTGTGTGTTTCCCGCATTTGGAAAAAATGGTGACATGGTACTACTTCGGTCATTTGTTTGTTGCGATGAAGTACATAGAATTGTTTAATCCTTCCGAACATGTAACTGATATTAGTGTTAATTTTATTCGTAAATGAGTAAGCTGCTTGTTAGTAGTTGTTCCCATGGTGAAGGTGCAGGGCCTGTTACCAGCTTCATTTCTTGACCGTTTTGTATTCCTTACACCTTGGCTCTCAGTTCTTTTCTGCAGATTAAACTCTTGTCCTTTGTTTTTCTGAGAGTATAAGTGCCAGGAAATTGTTGGATATTGTTTCTTCAAGATACTGCTATAAATTTGCCTACTCTTACTATGATTTTATTATATCATTTTCCTCTGTATTTTTGTCAGATGCCAGCCAGCACTTGGCTCTTTTTGATTCTTGCTTTCTGCTTCTGAAGGAGGAGTGGGAAATGCTGGACACTATGGGGATGCATGTGGAGCTGGTATCATAATTTATACATAAAGTTGGTTCACTTATTTTTTGGCATTTGATGAAATGGTTATGACTGACAGTTTCTTATATTGCTGTCAGTCCAAGAAAAGTATTCAAGATGGTGATTGCGGAGGAATCCTACAAGATATTCTTGACACTGACATCAAGAACCTCAATCCTGAGATTCTTGCTTTCTTGTTTTTGAGATTTTTGGAAACGTTTATCAGATTAGCTCCTGAAGATTTATCGCTGGTTGGCAATTGATCATGTTATGTATGCCTACTACGTTATGTAGTCTTATTATTCCTGCTGTGCTAAGCTTAGGATATTTCACAGGATTCTCCGGGGAAGTGGGCAAGCATCATCCAAGATTTATTTTTATTTTCCGCGTCTCATTTTAACGATTCCATTAAAATACATCTACGGAGGCTGTTTAGGAAGTGCAACATCTCTATGGGCTTAATAATGCTAAAGTTGTTGACGGATGAAGGTTTGCCAAAATTTTCTTAGCTTTGTTTCTCTTTGGTTTTTTTTCATGTTATGAAACTAATGTCTCTTACTTCTGATACAATTGTTTATGGTGAAATTTAAATTTATAATTTGGACAAGAGGCATATAATTACTAGGAAATTCCATCTGAAATCTGAGCCCATTTTCGTTTCCAGCTTGGGATGATGGTTATAGGACATAACTTTACGTTTCACCATTTACATTGATGGAATTTATAGGTTTGTATCCTTTTGATAGTTTTTGTCCATGCTTAAAAATATGTGCTTTGATTGGTGACATAGTTTCATGGAAGATCTAATTAGTCTTTTTGTTTGTGTTTTATCCACTGAGGGTTGTGAGTTGGTGAGTACTATATTATCTGAATCTTGAAAACACAGCTTAAGGTGCGACATTTAATGATATTTCGAAACCAGAGAAGGCCACTTTAGAACACTAAAAATGTGTCTTAAATCAAACGTTAGACAATTTACTCCTCTTCCTTTTCAAAAATTTAGTTTGGTTTTTTGTCTTTAGTATAATGCTTTGTAGACACAGAAAATTACATCTAATTTACAGGTGTCCCTAAGGCTGCTCAAAATGAGAGCCTTCATTTATTGTCCCACATGTGTTCTCACTTGGATGAGATTTCTGGCTTTCAACTTCTTGCTCAGTTTCCATCAGTTTTTCTCCCTCTTTCAAGTGATTATAAGGTATTTGCTCTTCATTTCTTCCTTATTCAGATTAGTATGTACAACTTGGTCTTGAGTTTCATTTCTGGCTTAGTCGTGTTTTTCCCTGGTTCCGTCCTAATTTTCTGATTGAAGAATATGTGGCTAAAGCAATGGAGTTTATTCTGAGAATGTTGTTTTTACTATGAATATGTTAGTTTTTTGTATTAAATTAAATGGAATGGAAATGAAATTAGTTTGAAAAAAAAAAAAAACTTTTCCGACATTGTTTTCCACTCTTACAGATCGTGTGTCTCTTGTTTCATTTTTTTATATATATAAACAGGATTTGCGGGTGGCTGCTATGAGCTGCATTGAAGAGCTGCTTACTCTGTTCAAAAGCGCTAGTAGACATGGTATGAGAAATAGAAGGAGACCATAAACATTTGCTTGAATTCCTATTTTCCTCTGTTTTCCTTTTCATATTGCAGGCAAAAGTGGAGTCAATTTGAGTTTCCTTGGAGATCTGTTTCACTTAATTATACGGCAGAAGAAGTTGATATTATCAGACAAAAATGTCCTAGCCTCTCTATTGACATCGCTGCTGAGCTCTTCATCACATAACCTGCTGATGCCACGTATCACTGGAATGAGGTTTGACAATCTATTGTTTTACAACAGATTAGAGATCACTAGTTATTAAGCTCATGCGATATTTGCCACCTAGTTCACATAGAGTAGAATGATGTCTTTTGCCATTTGCTGATGTATTCACCTGGTGTTTTTTTTGTTAAAATAACTATTTGCCAACGTTTATTTTCAGTTTTGATGATTCCACAAAGGATAACGTTCTTGCTTCCATTGTGGGCCATTCTCTTGGACTTCCAGCACATGCTAAGGTTTGTTACTTTCGTCTATTTTTTAATTCAGTTTTTCACTGATGGTGCTGATCTTGGGTGAATTTACTTTTCTATTCTGATTTTGAACGCTCATTTTTGTTGTCTAAGAAACCAACTTCTTATCTTTATCTCGCCTTTGTCGCAGTTCAAAATTATTTCAATGATCAAAGGTGTTGGAACGAAGCTTATTTTTGTTCCTGGAGTGGAGCCATTGCTGAATGATCTCCTGGAAAGGCGTAACAAACTTCATAACAATGGTACGGAATTTTGGAAGTTGTCGCCGAATGAGGTTGACCTTTTGTGCCTCCTACTTGAGGTAAATTCATCCTTACATGTTTTTATATGCTTGTACTTCTAGCTTTTGGAAAGTGATGTCATGGAGAATTCGTTTTCACAGATATGTACGAGGCATTCTTCATCCTCTCTTGAACATGATTTTGGTAATTATATTCTAAAAGTATTACAGGTTAGCAGCTGCTTCAAGTTAGTTTAAATCATCTTAGTTATAATTTTCTTTAAAAATTTAATTGGTATTTGCATTTTCAGACAAACTGTGATGCTGATGACTCTGCAATTCTGGACCCATGCTTGACCATCTTGAGAAATATGAGCAGTTCTCTATATGGAAAACTTAGTATTGAAACACAGGTTTATTTCCTCTATCAGAAGTGGATCAGCTACATGTTATTTATAATATTGATTCCTGTTCAGTTTATTCGGTATCCATGGCAGAAACAGACTGAGAACAGTCACATAAATAAATTTGTAGTTGTTTGCTATGTGGGATGTTGTTTCGATAACTATTGGGATTAGTTCAGTAAATGTCCAAGAACATGGGTTCACAGAGACATGTGCTTTCAGTTTTGATCCATTGCCTTATGTCTAAATGAAATTTCATTTAGCATTTCTGCTATACTATTGTTATTTAACTGATACTCTGTGGCTTTTCCGAATTTCTCCTCATTTTCTTGCGTATAATTGCTAAGATTTGGTTTTTGACAAGTTTTTGTGCTCTTCTAAGTTAGTTTTTGTAACAATTGTTTCGGAGCACTTTTCAAATCCCAACTCAAATTGCTGAGTAGGGTAGTTTCATACACGATGTTGTTTGTGCATATCGATCTGAGCGTTTATTGAGGCCGTGATATTTTAGGAGTTGCAGACGTTCTAGATTAGATGTCATTTGTTCTTATGAATCTTGCAGGAGCATATCTTCCGAAGTCTCTTGCTTCTGTATCGGAGTTCCAATGGTGATATACAAAATGCCTCTAGGGATACCTTGTTGAGAATTAATGTATGTTCCTTTGATTGAGGTCTATGTTTCTGTTAATTTTCATCCTTTTTGATGGGATGCAAGTGCATGCCATATTTTAATTTTACTACCTTTTGTTTATGAGGCTGTTTGAAATGCCACAAACTAAGCCTCCCTGATTCATAAACTCATTAATGTCAATATACTTGACTGATATCAATTGCATTTCTCTATTTGGAAATTTAGGGTACTACTCTTTTATCTAAATTAAGCATACTTGGAGGCTTGACGATTACTTTAATGAATTTTATTCTTGACTATATGTTTTGATTATATCTCTTAAACAAATTTAATTGTTTATTTGGTAACTCTATTTGCGAAATTATCAAAGTGCATTTGACTTTTCTAGGAGTTTTAACTCTAACCTAAAGGTTAATATCGAGATTTGTCTGTGGGACATTGAACTTATGTTCCCATACTTCTTTTTTGGTATTGCAGTTAAGTTTCGCAGTTGTTTGTCGGGTGCTTGATTTCATTTTGGATCAGAAATGTTGTTCAGTTGATTCAGCATATGGGAAGAAGCGAAAAAAATCAGTCGAATGCCATAATATTTCCGATGTGACCTTGAGCAGCATGTTACCTTTCATGAGTGCTTTTTTGGAAGTATTACTAATGAAGAAAAACATTGAGAACAGGTTGCTACTTGTATATCTTTATATAATTGCCCTTTTCGCCCCACAAGGCAAACTTGCAGCTGATTATATCATTACTTTTCTTTGGCAGAGCTTCACTGATTGGTCCGTTATTTAAGCTTCTTCGGTTAGTATTTATGAATGACGACTGGATGATCAAAGCAGTTGATGGGGATAAACCATGTGCAGCTTCTCATGGTTCTCATCAAACATCTTCTGAGGCGATGATGTCTTTCATTCAGCAGACTCTGCTGTTGACCCTAGAAGATATCAGTGCATCCATTCCAAGTGATATTCAAATTAAGGTTTCCGCTTTTCACCTTTTTCCTATGCAGCGTTCTCGTCTTTACCTTGCAATTGGCTTGGATTGAGCGTAATGGTGACATTTTGTGTCAATATTCGCAGGATAATTTTCGGACAATTGACGTGCAAGTGTTAGTCAATTGTGCACGCTCTTCAAGTGACGCTATAACTCGCAATCACGTTTTCTCATTCATCACTACTCTTGCAAAGATCATGCCAGACAAAGTCTTGGACCATATTTTAGATGTTCTTGCCACTATAGCAGACTCTACTGTGACTCAGGTTGGCTGCTTTGTCAAGTAATAGTAGACATAAATTTTATGAATCAAACTTTTGCTACCTTATAAGCCGCTTGACTTCGGGTGAACCTCCTTGCGGCTGATAACTTTGATTTATCAATACTGGACTTATTTTATGATTCAGCTTGGATGTTTCATAAGTCCGCTGTCCATTTGGTTAAGTCCAGTGGATGGAATAGAGGAACTATTCTCTCACTGATACTTGTGAATCACTATCGTTAGTGTTTACTCGTTTTAAGTGAAAAATAACATTAATGCCCATTATCTGTTTGTAGTGGGATAGCTATTCACAACGCGTGTTCGAAGGCCTTACTTCAGCACTAATACCATGCTGGCTCTCTCGGACACGTGATACGGACCAATTACTTCAGGTAAAATTTTATTTCAAAATTGCTTGTTACCAAAGTCTCTTTGCAATTGCAGATTAACCAAAATCCTCTGAATCTTAATCCTCATTGTCTTTATTCTTTATCGATAAAATGTATTTGATCTTTTTTTCCATTTTAGGTTTTCGTGAATATATTGCCGCAAGTTGCTGAGCACAGGAGATTTTCTATTATGGCACAGATTTTGAGGTAAATGTTGCTTAAGCTATTCTTTCCTCAGATTTTTTTCTTTTTCCTGACAAATATTTTGTGCAGGTCTCTTGGAGAGGTTCAAAGTTTGGGTTCACTGCTCTTCCTCCTCTTCAACTCATTACTTGCAAGGAATAACCTCCTAAATGTCCTTGTTCATGAGCCTTCTTTGGATAATGCTATTTTGATCATTAATAAACAGTGGGAGTATCAGTTCGCTGTTAATGCGTGGGAGCAGTATTCTTGCACAATTTGGTTCCCTTCTCTGATTGCTTCTCTTAAGAAAGTTGGAAGTTGCGGATTAAATGCAGAAATGTTTGCCCAACTTCTTGTTATGATGCATTTCATTGCAGAAAAGCTGCGAGATCCTGAGATCTCATTGAAGTTTGACTCTGCAGAAAATTTAAATAATATTCAGGCATGGACATATCTTCTTTGTGTTTCAAACTTCAAGTCAGGAAACAAAAAGCCACTTATGGTTGCTCATTAGTGGTTCATTTGAATAGTTGCTGATACAAAGCAGTTCATTTGATTATCAATTGTTGTTAATAGCTTATGTGTAGAAAAATAAGAGTTATTTGTATACTCAACGCTATTTCATTCTCATTTGGGTAAGATTCAATCTGCAGGCTATAGCTGGTGAACTAATGGAGCAACTTGTATGTATTCTGCAACTAGTTGACTTAAAGAAGCAGCATATAGGCGTTCCTGCTGCTATCAATAGTGAGCTCAAAAAATTCATTCATTTTGTGTTGAAGGCTCTCAGAAAAGGCCTTGTCCCGTCAACCTATTTTGAAGTCATTATTAGGTTGGTCGGCCATGACGATGTAAATGTGAAGAAGAAGGTAAATGCAGTCCCTTCATGAAAATTACGTGTTTTAGTATTACTTTGCAAGTGTGCTATTTTTGAAAATTTTGAACTTTTTCCCATTTTAGACAGTTTTCTTAGCATTTCAAGGTTTACCAAGCTGATACACCACTAAGGGTGTGTTTGGTTTGTGGAAATTAGTAGGGAAAATAAAATATGAAAGAAAACGAATTTATTAAGTTTTTCCTTCGTTTTCCTCGCCATTTGATGAGGAAATTAGTTTCCTTACTTTAAATAATAAACTAACTATTTTTTTCTTTTCTTTCTTTCCTTAGCGATTTCTTCAATCAACCAAACACAAAAGCTAATTTTCCTTTTCCGTTTCGTTTTCTTTTCCCTACTAATTTCCTCAAACAAAACACACCCTAAGGCTGTTAAAAAATAGAGGAAACTTTTTTTGGATGTTTTGCGAATAAAAGTGGGTCATGTAGCTAGATTTTTAAATTTTCTCAGCTTATGTCTTATTCAAAAAAATTCAGTGCCTTTGGCTGTCACTTATGTCTAATTCCTATCTGAAAGGCCAATCTACATTTTTATTCGTTGTTGAGCAGGCTCTTGGGCTTCTCTCTGAGACTGTGAAGGACTGGAGCACAAATTCAAAGATTGATAAGAAGCATTCAACTGCAAGCTTATGGCTGCATCTAAATGAGGAATCTCTAAAGTCATTTGAGGACTTGTGCAAGGAAATATTGACATTACTTGACGCCTCTGATAATAACTCAAGTACCTCCTTGAGACTGGCCGCTGTATCAGCATTAGAAGTCTTGGCTAACCGTTACCCGTCACATGATAAGGTCTATGGCAAGTGCCTTGGATCCATATGTAAGAAGATTTCTCCACAGAATTTTGCTCTCTCCAATCGTTGCCTTCGAGCATCTGGTGCGTTAATTAATGCACTTGGACCAAAAGCACTGCCTCAACTTCCTATTGTGATGGGATATGTGCTCGAACAATCCCGTGATGCTTCCAGATCGGCTGAGTCGCTTTTCATGTCTGTTTTAGTGACTTTGGAGGCAGTTGTTGACAAGCTTGCTGGATTCCTAAATCCATACCTTGGAAACATTTTACAATTAGTTATATTACATACTTTATCTTTGTCTGCCTCGGAAGTTAAACTCAAGTTGAAAGCTGAAGCCGTTCGCAAACTCATAACTGAGAAAATTCCTGTGAGTACCTTTAATCGATTCATTTATGCATCTCTAGCATTTTCTATTTTTTGGGTTGTTTTCTCTTTTTCGTATTCTTCAGCCGTCTTTGCTTTTCCTTCATTAGGTCCGGCTACTGCTCCCTCATATCTTGTCAATGTACCATGATGCTGTCAAGGTGGATGAGTCGAGTGTGTCAGCTCTTTTTGAAATGCTTAAAAACTTGATTGGCTCAATGGATAGATCCTCGATTAACGGCTATCATGGGAAAATTTTTGATCTGTGCCTGCTGGCTCTTGATCTGCGGCATCAGAAACTCTCATCTATCCAGAATATTAATCTTGTTGAGCAAAGCGTCATCAATGCTATAGTTTTCCTGTCTTTGAAACAGACAGAGAGCATGTTTTTGCCTCTTTTCATCAAGACTGTTGAATGGTCAGGAATAAATGTTGAAGATGGCGAAAGTACCCAGACTGAAGATTATTACCGGGCGATATCTTTCTACAATCTAGTCAACAGACTTGCTGAAACCCATCTGTAAGTTATTGATTTGCTTTTTCTCATGTCTTTATGATGGATGTGCCGGTTACATGATTTCTTTATGAACGTATTTTTTCCTTCATTGCATTCATTTATGAATTTATTGAACTCAGGTCACTGTTTGTCCGCTACTTCAAGTACTTGATTTCTGGCTCTGTTCGTGGACTTGTTGACGATGGAGATGAGAAAGCAAAGCTGAATCAGAAGAGAAAAAAGGCTAAGCTCAACAACGTTACTGATGGAGAGAAAGCATTATATCTCGAGAGCTGGCATCTGCGAGCATTAATTCTATCGTCTCTGCATAAGTGTTTTCTCTACGATACTGGACATTCGAAGTTTCTCGATAATGATAATTTTCAGGCAAGCGCAAAGTCTTATATTATCTTCTCTTCATGCGACACGATCATCCAAAATTGATGACATTTGAGGAAATTTTCCATATGGATAGCAATTTGATAGTTTCATTTCTCCAGGTGCTTCTGAAACCCATCGTATCGCAACTTTCTGTGAATCCTCCTTCATCCGTCGATGATTATCCCTATGTTCCATCAACCAAGGAAGTAGATGATTTGTTAGTAAGCTGTGTAGGTCAGATGGCTATTACCGCTGGTTCAGACCTACTTTGGAAGCCACTAAATCACGAGGTGATTGAATAACACATTACTCCTCTTTTTAGCCTTCGTCAGTCGTCGTCTCATATTTCGTTGATTTCTGAGAAATTCATTGTGTTTGCAGGTACTAATGCAAACAAGGAGCGAAAAGGCACGATGTCGCGTATTGGGTTTGAGAATCATAAAGTATCTTTTGGACAATTTGAAAGAAGAGTATTTGACACTTTTGCCTGAATCTATGCCATTCCTTGCTGAGCTGCTTGAAGATTCTGAGCTTCCTGTCAAGTCTCTTGCGCAAGAGATTGTTAAGGAGATGGAAGTTTTGAGCGGTGAAAACCTAAGAGAATATCTCTAAAGCTGTGAAAAAACTAAGACCTAAATATCAAGTTTTCTCCAATTTTGCTTTACTAATATGGTTATTAACTAAGTTATGTTTTTTGAATTGTCTGTACTATTTATAATTAGAGAGTACATTATAATAACCGATATGGAAATATATATAACTTTATCCTTGTGCTTGACTTGTAGATTCATTCCAGTTATATCCTAAAATCTTTTTTTGTTATTTACGTGAAAGTGTAAAATGAACTTAATATCATAATTTCGTTGAGTAAAATAACATCAACTATTAATTAATGATGTATATGTTTATGTAATGATACGTAACTCCATTTTCTACAAGACACTGAGAATATATTTCGATTCGATGTATACTGATTCTTCGCCATATAATAATACATGCAGGGAAAGAGGAGGAAGAATGTTTTTCCAACGTTTATAGAAATTTTGATTATTTATTTCCAACGAAAAGTAGTGTTCGTAGGGGTTAATGTTGCAAGAAATACGATAGGAATCTATCAGGGTAATGATCGATCGAACAGTGAACGAAAATGGTGATTCCAACCCACTACTTGAGAGAATATTTGCCAAAATATAGAAAGAAAACTTCAAGAAGAGCACATCAAAAGGAAATACTGGTAAAAACTCTCCGCCGAGTGAATCTCCCAACCTAAGCCACCAGTGTGCTGGCAGTGGTTGACTCACTGCAACAAGAAATGACTCAAGCGTGTAAGAAAAATGGGTAGAATGAGATCCCTAGACTAGTAGTGTAACTACCCATCCAACATCACCGATTTCCAAATCTTTTAGTGGAATTTAACGTATAAATACAAAAAACGAAAGAGAGATGGAGAGAAGAGATCATTACTATTTCCAGACGGGTGGGAGCTTCTTGTTCTGCTTGTAGTAACGAGCCAGGCGATGAATTCTGCTCTCTACCAAAATCAACCTAAACTTTGAATCTTTGTCGTTCCTATTCCTCTCCAAGTGCTTCCTCACAGCAACGGCCTTCTTTATCAGATGGTAAAGATCCTCAGGAATCTCCGGCGCAAGCCCTATAGTACATTTTTCATTACAAAATAACATTACAGTAAAAAAAATATTCTTTATTTACAGATGCAAGAGAAGAATGTGCATGCCGTGAGCCTTGAGAATACGCAGGATCTTGCTTCCAGTGACGCCCTTCACCTGAGCAATGCCCTGAGAGTCACGGAGAATCACACCAATCTGTGAAGGTGCAATACCCTTCTTTGCAAACTTGCAGATGCTCTCTTCGACCTATTATTAAGTAGTGTTGCAGTTAGAACAATCGATAGGCACAGTTAGCCAATAATGATGGTCGAGCAACACTAAAATCATTATCGACTGATCAAAGTTCACTTCGATTCACCACTCCGTTCCATTTATCAACAACAATTAGCATGCATAATGGATAAACGGCTCGGTAAAGCTCAGTAATCTGATCAATATATGATTTCGTGGGATCCATGAATACATAATACCTCAGAACTTTTTTCACACCAATAAATTCAAACGAGTAAATATCAATAAACTCAACACTCGCACCATGATACGAATCAAAGCATTTTTTTCCAGACGTCAAATCCAACATCACAACAAGACTGGGAACATCACGTAAGATAAGAAGGGGGAAAAATGAAAAAAAAAAAAAAGTTACATCTTGGGGTGACGTATTCAGCCAGCTCGGTGGTGACCTCTTATAAGGAAGAGCAGAAGCCGAAATGCCCTTTCTGAAACAAAAGCAAATCAAACACATTCATCAAAATAGCAGAGAGAAAGGATAAAAAGAAAACAAAAAAGAAAAGGTACAACAATCCTTACCCACGACTGTGCATACGACCCATGGTAATCTTGCAGCTGAGCTGAGGTTTGTCTGATCTGATGTGATCCCTGCTGCCGAACTTCGACTGACTGGTAAGTGGTAACTTCAATTCAAGAGACAAAATTAGGGCTCTTGCGTTTAAACTGAATAAATGAAGGCCCAATTAACATCATGGATCTTTCAATAATGGCCCAAAATATTCTAGGCTTCGGCCCAATAGATCGTTATATGCAAAACATTCGTACAAAATGATATTTTTAATTCCAGACCTACGTATATAAGAAGACTCAGATAAAATTGCTTTTTCTTTTTTTTTTTTAACAATTTGCATCGAATTTAAATATTTGTTTACATCGAGTGACATAATATAAAGTAGTGCCGAGCTCAAGGTCAGCTTCTAATTCGCTGTAGTCACTGGAATTATTAAACTCGGAAAGCAGAGAATGTACAAAAATAACCACAATATTACCAAAGCCGAATGAATATACACAGCAACAGCATGGCATGGGAGTATTGAGTTGAATGAATAACCAAGTATTATCTGATATAATTGGCTTGTAAATTGTAATGTATAATATCACAACTTCAATGAAACACAAAACCAGCTCTTCGCTCTTCAAACGAGTATTCAACCTCCTCTTTCCGAAATGGCGTTATTGTCTTATGTTCGTCTGCTTCAGAACTACTAATCTTTGGGGGAGGAGTAGAAGAAAATTGCAAGACGTTACTACTTACTACTGCTTTTCCTTGGCCACGGTCATTCATACGAGAAATGGGAGAGAAAGGTTTTCTAATCCCAGGGGAAGGGGACACTACAGATATTTGAGCATCTACTACTACTACTACTGAGCTACTTTGAGGATGTTGCGTTTTTGCAGGAGATTTACTCATGTCCAATCCTACTCCTCTCCTTCCTGTAAGTAGTAAATCAAGAAAAACACATAAGAAAGATGTGCATCAATCACATACACGTAAGCATTGCGTACCAAGAGTAGGAGGAGATTGAGTTGTTGCAATGCCATTTCCCTTGAGATGATGATGATGGTGGTCAAAAGTAGGGGCATTTCTCTTGTTCTTGCATGTTGTAGCTTTGACAGAAGAATGAGGCAGCAGCAGTTTGCTGCTATTATAATGTGGTTTAGGAGGAGTCATCTGTAGCGTCGCTTTATTTCCAACCAATGAGAGCTTTCCGTTGCTTATTACACCGCCAATCGACAGTCTGGGCCGTTTCTTCGCGCTTTGGTTCTTCGAAGGGCTCGGCTTCGAACCATATATGAGCTCCTGTTCGGTTAGTATCTGTCCCTCGAGTTTCTTTTGCTCCTAATGAGATATAATTTCAATGTATCGCAAGATTTGAGAGTGCCTAAAGATCGAAACGGAGAAACGAGTGGGAAAGATGATTGCTTGTATTGTATGTACCCTTTGTCTTTTCCTTTCCACTTCTTTTTCGTTCCTTAGAGCCGTATATTCTTCTAGCATCGACAGCAGACGAACCTAAACATGAAACTCAAATATCAACCGATTCTGGTAACAAATAGAAAAGTGGATGTTTTGTTGGCAACTAACATCATCATAGAGGAATGCTTTTCCCTTTTCGTTTTCCCAACTTCTGGTCTTTGATACCAATGCATAAACCATTGCTGTTTGGGAGAAGGAAAAGATATCAAAATCTTCCTTAGAACAAATGGTTTCTAAGCTCGGTTGAAATGCCATATGAGACGTTAAAAAATAACCGTACATGGAATCTTGCTGACCAGTGCACGAGCTTTTTCAGCGCGTTTGAGTATGAGATGTGCACCTTTCCCGGGATTATAGCGATTATTATCCTAAGAATGGGAAGCTTAGTCTCAGCTTGTAATATTTCTTCTCCGAAACTCAAGAGCAGAAGTAATGAAGGCAAACCTTATTATACTCCTCGAGCCATTTTTCTTCTTCACGAGCTGTCATAAACTTCTCGACCTTATCGAGGATTTCAGACCTGCTAAGAGACTCTTCTTTTATACTAGATATTTGGTGCTCGATTGTTTCCAGCACTAAAGCAGCATCAGCAGCTCCTTCAACAAGAAATATGAAATAATTCATTATTAAGTTACAATGCAAACACTTACCAAGAAAAACTTACGGAAAGTAAAATGGTGATATGATTTTCTACCTGATTCCATAGCATCTATAGCTGCTTCGATTGCACGTGCTGCATCGTGAATAAGGTGTGTCCTCCTGCAAACAGTTTCAAGCTCTGCTTTCTTTTTCAGAACAAGTTCCTTCATTTTGCTTTCTTTCAGCTCTTCAAGTCGACGGACTTCTTCCTTGACCTGTAATACGTACGACAGTGCAATGCAACTTTCGGTACAGAGTCCCAAATTTTCAGTTTCCAAAATCAAAATCTAGCGAAACGACGTACGTAGTTTATAAAATCAATAGAAAGCATGTCTGCCTCCGTCATTTCATCTTCTGATGCAGCTATATTACAAGTGACCCTATGAAACATATGTTGCTCTTCACTTGGCGTATCCATTAAGTTCCAAAGCTCCAAGAGAGACGCTCCGAGATCTTGTAGCTGTATTGGTTGAATGAAATTGTAAAGTAATTAAATTCTCACAATGGTTTCAATTGGCCTAGAATTACATACCTGCTGCATCCTCTGAAGTTTAAGCTCGCGTAGTTTATTTATTGCAGTTCCTAACATGAGAATGGTTCCATCAGAAACATCTTTTGAACGATCTCCTTCTCCTAAGCTCGAATGAATCTCATCTACAATCTTCTTAAAATCTAAACCAAGCACCATGCACAATGAGCACAGATAGTTCAGGCGTTCGACAACCTGCTTCTGACGCTCGCTCTGCGCAGAGAAACGATATCAGGAAAATTCCATCGATAATGTAATGCGAATTGATGAAAACTACTCTTTTATGCTACAGCCATACATAACCTTTTCTTTCTGTAGTGCCGTAAGCTCTATTTGTAATTCTTGAAGTTTCTTCACAGACAAATCATTGTCATCAAAATCGGGGTAGCTTAGACCTGACCCATCTGGCCCAGAGAATTCATTCTTAAAGCTTTTTATCTCGGATAATACATCAATAAATTGATTCTTCCGATCACATTTTATCTTCTTCATCTCCTCAAGCTGAGCCAGTTTGTTTCTAACCTCAGATTTTAAGTTTTCGGGAATTTGATCAGTCTGCACAAGAATGATGAGATATACAAAATCAAATGTCAAGGATAAGCATTTCTTGCCTGTGTTTTTCCTCTCAAAAGACCATATGACTATAAACCATCATGCCTAAAGAAAACTAAATAGATCAACAAGAACCTCAGTAATAACAAGACCTTGTTAGATAAGCTCAATCAAGAAAAGAAAATAAAATAAAAACTAATAAAAAAAATAGGAAGTCACACGAAATCTTTCAAGAATCAAAAAGCAGCCAAGAAAAATCTTTAGGGAAGAAAAAATGAGAAAGAAGTCGAAAAACAGATCTACATCTCCAGCCGCCTAAATCTACAATTATGATATGATAATTAGCTGCTTTGTTATCCTCTCAGTTTGTATCTATATATACTTGTATCTTGTACGTTGAAGATAGTAAGAGAACAAAAAGAAAGAGTTGGCAAATTATATTCTCTTCAAAAATGCTAAGCCTCAATCGTCCTCACACACAATAATAATTTATATCAGAGAGCTAACATAAAACTCTCGTTCTTCCTCCTCATTCGTTCCTCTACAGAAAAAATAAAAACAACAGACCTTACTACTATCTGGTGGCCTCTCCCCCATTACAGAACATATAGCTAAAAGTTCAGCTTCTGCGTCAGCAATGGTCTGCTTAAGCTGAGCTCTCAACTGGTTTGCCTTATCCACTTTTTTTCTGCAAACAGCTAAACATTCTTCCTCAAGTTCATGCAAAATCTCTTCCCTTTCAGCTTCAGATTCTCCGATCTCATCCCATATGATCTATATACCACGTTGCAGAAGAGGAGAAATGAATCTTTATGAAGGTCATATGTGTGAGTTAATTGAAAGGAAAAATAACAAACCTGCAATTCATAAAGAAAAGTTCCACAATTTGACGCCATTTGCGAAAGCAGGTTACTTAAGCCCTTCGACATCTTAAGGAAGCTTTCCTTGCTTATAGAAGCCATTCTCAACCTCGCTCAACACATTCTAGAGTGATTAACCTGGAAATCAAAGTACTTTAAACATACCTTTTTTTGCCAGTTTCAATTTTGCAAAACGAAGAAATTTAATGCATCATCTGATTAAGCTTTTCACTTCCCACCTGAAACTAAAATGCAAGAAATTCCCACCAAACCTTTTGCTAAGCTAAGCAGCTACAACCCACAAATGAAGTGGTCAGTGTTTCTGTAGCTCGAATTCCATAGAGAAAGACCAAAAGCTTTGTTGAAAAAAAAAGTGATGAATTTTGAAACAAACTAACCGTTGGAAGCACGACCATAATTGTTGCACAATACTCGGTCGCTTTATTTAAAATAGAACCTTTCTAAATTAATTACGAAATTTAGTAAGTGGATTGGATGGATCCAATATGACACTGTCGCCCTTTATACATATATATATGTGGAAATTGTCCAAACCTTCTCCCATGTCCCATATTCGAATGTTGTTTTACAAGTACATGAATATGAATGCAAATATAATAATAACAATGAATTAGCGAAATTAAAAACACACACACACACAGAAGAGCCAAAAATGCCAGCAAACTTCAAAGCCCAACTTTAAACGGAACCCCATTTGCTGGAAGCCAATTGGGCCCACCAATAAAAGGCCCAACGGTAAACTTCCTAACTTGGGCGGCGCTTAAATTGAGCTTCAGACCAAACCAGCGAACCCTATTCTTTGTCGGAGCTCCAAGCCCAGTATTCATATACTCGCCGTAGAAGATGGTCTTCGGTGCGTTGGACCCGACCCATGGCAACCACCCAGCGGGGCTAATCAAACTCCCCAGCGCGGTTTGAAAGAAGACGGTAGTCGAATAACTTTTTCACGGCCGGCCCAGGTAAGTCTTCACGCCGGTGAGGCTCTCGGCGGGTTGAACGGTACAGTTTTGGATCGAGAGACCCGTGTTCTGATTCGGGTCGAATTTTCCCTGGGCCGTTATGGTGTTGCTTTGTCCCGGCAAGGGCTTTTTGGACAGCATATTGCAGTTCTGTATCACCGCCGCCGAGTTTCCGAAGATGTAGTCCACCGTGCCGTAGATGTCGCACTCGCGGTAGAACTGGCGATTGGAGTGCGTGTAGAGAGTGTCTTGGTATCCGTCGAATTTGCAGCGGTAGAAGACGGAGAAGTCCGACGTGGATATCAGCGCCACCGCCTGCTGCTTCACCGGCCCCGCCGTGTTGGCGAAGCCGATGTCTCGGGCCATGAAGCCTTTGCCAAATACAGCTGCGCACATGAAGGGGAGAAAATTGTCAGCGTTCTTAAATTATTTACAGTGTTTGACGCCATTTTCCGGCGGGGAAAGAATACTTACAGAAAGTGGCCGATTGAAAAGTTGGAGTTCCATCGACGACGTTGAGATTCCCAGAAACAGTGGTGGCCGACATTCCATCGCCGATTATCATTACATTCCACATGTTGGTACCGACGGTCACTTTCTCGACGTAAACTCCCTTTTTCACGTAGATCACAAACCTCTGCTCGCTCTTCAATGGAACGTCTTTCAAAGCATCAGAAATAGTTCTGTAATGACCAGATCCATCTTTCGCAACCACAGCGTCGGGTTTAATGGCAGTAGTTCCATTCGAAGAAGCTTTCGCACCATTTAAAGAAGCTTTTAGAAGCTTACGGTCCTTAAAAGACAACCAACTCAATTCATCACCATCCTCGCTCAGCAAACGTCGTCTTCTTCCTCCCACTGCACCTAAAGCGCTGATGGACTCATCCATGTACTTGATGATCGCCACGCTGTTACTGCTGTATTCCGCAGAGTTCTTCAAAGATTCTTGCAGGTGAGTCGTTAGGTTGGGATTCACCAGTGCCACGTCGTCCATGCAAGTCTGAATAAAAGTCATCGAAGAACTCAGCCGTCTGAAGATCATCGAAGATGTCAGAAGCTTTCATGTCTGGCACGGTCAGGGAAGCATTGAGGCGATCCAAGGCAAGATCGAACAGTTCTTGGCAGCTCTGTGCAGCTGCGATTGTATTGGGATCTGTGATGTTGTTGAGCCCGTAATTCTTGAAATTTCCCGACGCCTTTGAGAGTTCGTCGATGGCCACTTGGACTGATAATTTGAACAATTCTTGAGGGGTGATGTGGCCCGATTTCACCTGAGGGGCTAAGCTGTTGTAGCATGAGTCGGGGTATAAGGTGACGCTGCAAACAGCTTTCACAGTCGAAGAAAATGGCTGACTATCGTTGCTGTGATTGTCGTCTCTTACAGAAACTCCGACAACAGTGGCTACTACAATGGCGACGAGGACGAAAGAAGACAGAGCGATGATTGTCAGCCTTCTTCGAGCTCTTCGTTTGGCCATTAGGCGCTCGTGTTCTGCTTCGTCGAGCTTGCCGTAGGAGTTCATAGCAGTGGCCATTTTTGGTGTGGGGTGTTTTCTCTTCTCCCTTTTCTTTTCCCTCTTTTTTTTTCCCTTATTGGCTTGGAGTCTAAGAGGGAAATGGCGTTTGTATGGGATGGTGTAATGTTTCGACAAGTTTTATATATATAGGTAATCGAATGTTATTAATGCAACGTGCAAGGATGATGATCATTGTCAAAGGCAATGGTGTTTCTCTATTAACATAGGTGGAGTTCATGTCAGGAAGGTTATTACATTATAGACAGTGAAAGCCCAGAAGAAGAGTGCATCAGATATACCTATGCTTCTGATGTTATTATCCTAAATGTTTCTCTATTTAATCTTAATTTAAACCTTGCAATAGTCTAATGATTCTGTTTTCGTGGACATAGACTTCCATTACCGCGTTGAACCTTCAAAGCATATATCTTAAGGAGAAGACTTCGATTTGCAGAAAGTCCAGGCCAGCTAATATGAAGCTTGTTTTCCCATTAAATAACAAGAGCAACGCTATTACAACAAACAATCTAAGGCCCTAATTTCAGTAGCTACATAACTTAAACTAAAAACTATGTGTCTAATCAAAACAACAAGAATCGTATGAAATCAATCTTACTATTTCTCACGAAATTTCCCTCTTTATAATCTCGAAAACCAACTCGTTCCATGTGTCGACGGGGCCCGGCATGCACCAGTGCAAGCAATCCTGCGGCGGCGGTCGACCATCGGGCCCTCTCTTAGTCACCTTATTCGGGTCCGGGCTTCGATAGGGCCCGGGATGACCGTCGTGCCTGTAAGAAAACGCCTCCGTAATATCCATCAACCTCAGCTTCGACTTATTCGTCTGCTTCTTCAGCGCTCGCTCAAAGCCCTTGACTTGCTTCTCATGCATCACATTCGTAAATCCATTTTCGACCAAATGCCCTTCTTCGAGCGGCTTATCCTTCCCAGTGCAAGACCCGCCCGTATTCCACTCCCCGCCCTCGTAATGATCGGGCGAAAAGCTTCTTACGATGGTCAGCCCAGTGTAGTTTTTGTGTGTGCCTAACGATGTAAGGATAGTTTCGACTGATATACCAAAGGCTTCGATGTTGTTGACCTTCATCTGCTTCGACTTGTCGGGCCACCATAGCTGCCCGCCTACTATTTCGTTGTTTAGTATGTAGACGGATTGCTTGGCGAACCAATGGCCCGAGGAGAGTACAATTACGTCGAAGCCCATTATGTGTTCCATGAAAGTTTCGTCGGGCGAGTCGAGGTGGAGTTTTACTACGCCTGAAGGGGCGAAATCGAATGGGTCGGGCGTTTGGTGGACCAGCCAAGAAGACCATATGCGAACGATCGTGGTAGATGTCGATCTGAAGTAGTAGCGCTGCATTTTCTTGTTGCCTCTGTTTTTGGGTTCTTCAACCTGAGTTTAAGGATGTATAATTAAGATTAGTCGGTTGAATTCTTCTGTAAAATGATTGAAAGGGCTTTTGATCAAACACTTGAAGGGCGAAATTCTACTGACCTGCCAGAGAATGCATAGCATTGACTCCATCTGATTTCTGGCGACAGAATCGCCGATGAAAGCTAGCGTTTTGCCTCTCATTATCTCCAAGAATTTCTTGGGGTCAAACCTGGGGATATCGCACTGAGAAGGTTTCCACCTCCAATTTTCATAATCTTTGTCGGGTCGACCATTGCCCTGACAATTCTGCATCTGTGTGATTATGGGGCATGAATTGTTCGTGTACAATGGTCCAGCCGAGTCATGAACCCATTTCCCACGAAATAGATCACAACCTGAAAATTTTAAGTAGAAGAATATAGGTTAGCCCTAAAATGATCGAAGGAATTGTTTGGAGGAAATCAAGTCAAACTGAAGGCCCGGTGAATTTCAGACTCAAACTCAGAACATTTTCCCAGTCTTTAGTAAACTTTGAATTTTTCATTGTCAACTAGCTCCCCATGTTTTCGTATGCATCACTCTAACTCTAACGGCGATGAACAGCGTCCGATTCTACGTCAAGGAAATCGAAGGTCTACACAAATCAACATAATGACCCAAGCATTTCCAACTTCCAAGTCTTCATGTTTCCCTAACTTCAGTAAAAAACCACACAAGCATTCTACTCTAAACCCACTCGATTCAAACAGAAAATGATCGAATTAAAAATAAACATTTTTCAACACTAGACTAAACATTAGCAGCTTAACATCCAATGTAATGAAGATGCAATACCTGAATCGACGACACTGTCTTGATGCGAATCACTGCCAGCAACTGAAGCTGAAGGTTCTATAGTCCTATTCTCTTCTACTTGCGTTTCTTTGGAGTGGCCTGCGTTTCCCCTTGATGAAGAAGTATCAGACGAAGACAAATTCATTTTGGGAACATCTTCTTTCGCTACCTCAAGATTAGAAGGTTCTCCCTTCGAATGATCCGATTTTGTCGGCTTAGGCTCCAAAGATTCAATATTTTCCTTCGATTTATCATTCCCAGCTTTCAAAGAATCCACAGACCCATCTGACTCCGAAACTAGTTGGCTCATGGAATCCTCCGAGCTAATCTCTCGCGAACTATCGACATTGTAGAAATACCCACGAACCGTATCTCCAATAGGCTGTGATACTAGCACAGACGAGGCAACGATTAAGAATAAGGCAAGTCCTCCCACTGAAGCAACAATCGAAACGAAGCTCCTCGGATACAATGCATGTTTCGACGATTCGTTAGCCGATGCCATGTTCAAGAACTTCTTCCCCTCCGATCTGTGTTCCCACTCATCTAATCTAAGAAAAAGATGGGGTTTCAGCACGACAATGATCTCAACAAACGGCAATTATTTGCTGATGATGGGCGATCAATTAGGTCCACTCACATGGTCGTTTTTCCATTTAGATCTTCATCGGACGTGGGTGCAAATTTTTCTTTTCTTTTCTTGCTCGTTTCTTTTACAGCTGGCATTGTTGTCTAGGAAGAAACACCGTGTGCATAAAACTCGATTTGACTACTTTTCTTAAATAAATAAATAACTATTTTTATCAACTAACTAATAATAGGTAAAAAGGTTATATAAAAATTGGTGCAATAAAAAAATTACTAAGACAGATTATAATCGTAGGCGATTCGTATGATTACTGCAATAACACTGTTGAATTTGAACTAACGTCGAAGATAAATGAAGACATTCTCGAAGGTTTGTAATAACATTGTTGAATTAGAACTAACGTCGAAGAGCTTTCGTTTGAAAAAAAAAAAAAAGAACTAACGTCGAAGATAAATGAACACATTTTCTAAGGTTTTATTACATAAACATTTGACCAGTCCATTTCTAAAAGTAGGCAAAAGACAGACCATCGTCAAAGTAGATTAGGTAAGCCTAATCTTCAACTCAATATAGTGCGATATAACACGAAACAATTAGCTGAAAAACTACTACTCCACTAGCCAAACATCTATCTATGTATAAATATGGATATGATATAATAACCCTACTCCATTAAACGAACATATCCCATACTCGACCATCACTCGAAAAAATATAAAAAAAGATGACAGAAAGACAACTCTCCAAGGTTGAAAGAAAGAGAGAAAAACAGCCAATCTCAGTGCCATTCATATGGGAAATAAAGCCAGGCACTCCCAATAAAGACTGGAAACCAACCCATAAACCAGCCAATCCCATTTCGACACCTGTCAAGCTCGTCGTCTCCGTCCCCTTCGGCTGGGAAGAAAAGCCCGGCACCCCACTTCAGTCGGCCGTCGCCGTCGTGCCCCTTATAGAGGAGACTCTAAAGCTAATAGCGCCGCCTTAGATCATGGGTCATCGTTATCAGGCTCCTCGGAGCTCGACACAGTATGTAGCTCTAAGACGAGTGACTCATTTAGCTCTGCTATGTCGTCGTCGTCCAATTCCCTAATAACGGGCCAACCCATGGAGCACCACCCACGAACCGTACCATTTGAAACGGGTTCGAAGAGGTGGGTCGGTGCTTCTTTCTTGGAGTGGTTGTTCCCTTTGCTTGTGGTGCCTGGCTCGAGTTTACTACAAGATGACGAGGTTGAGAGTGGAGAAGAAAATAAGGATGTTTCTGATGATCAACGGCTAGTTATTAGAGAGGTGAAGCTTGATAATGAAGGAGGTGGTAATAATAATGTTAACCGAAGTGTTGCGAGGCCGTTGCTGACGCTTGGTGAGCTCATAGTGATGAGCCGAAGGAGAAGCATACAGAAGAAAATAGTGAAGATGAAGAAGCAAACGTCGCTGGTAAAGTTTTATATAATAACCATATTGTCTGAAAATCTAAATGATGTTTAAATTCTTGAGATTATTAATTATGATTTGCAGGAGTTTATGAGAGGGAATAATGGATTTGGCTGCTGTGTGTTGGGAGGTGCTGGTATGGATGGCTTCGCTGGTCTGCACAAGAAATGGAAGAAGCACTTGCAGCAGCTGAGACTAATGTGAATAAAGAAAAGGTCTTCTATAGTTTGTGTTTGAAACTAGAGAAAAAGATATAAGATTGTTTTGTCTTTCCTTTCAAAGATGCGAGCTTTTTTCACATATACGTGTAATAGAGCGATTTCATCTTGTGTAAGAAAGAACAAGTATTCGATGTTGTTTGGGGAAACATGACGAGTTCCTTGAGTCTTGTTTTTATTACACTCCATTACATAGCTGATTACAAGCAAGGAATAAACCGATATATGCAGTCATGTATATCAGATTAGGGTACGTGATAAATATCTCATTGAACAACCCATTATTCAATTTCTTGTGATTGGTGGACCAATGAATAATTCAGTCACCACTGCCTCCGAGCTAATCGTACTTCGATTGGAGCTCCCAGCAATTTCCTTATTATGCTGTGCGGCCATCAATTTCCTCCTTAATCCACACTGTCAATAATTTATGATATGATGAATCGCAAATAACCTACCTATGAGGATTTGGGTGCAAGATATAATTAAGACGGCACAACTAAACAGAAAAAGATTTGATTTTTAAGCCTCTACGTACTTTTTCTATCAACCTTGCATTTTCTTCTACCAAGAGCTTTTCCTGGAAAAATATACAATAGATGTATCATCATCAGCTATAGAATTGGAAAACTCGATGATAAGAAAATGAAGCTAATTGATTTAACTTACCTTCGTCTTTAGTTTTTCCAGTTCCTCCTTGAAGACTTGAGCCTTGGGGAATATGCATAATAAACAACAGATTCGTGTAATATAATCTAGCTAGATAGTAGAATAAAGAAACACTTTTTTTTTTTTTTGCATAAACGTACCTTTCTGGCTTTGATGTTCTTTAAGCTTATCTCAAGCTGGCTATCGATTTCTTGAAGCTCTTGCATGGAACATGTGCCCAAATTATGCCCTAAAAGCTTCCTGATACAAATGTCTTATTTCAGACTACATTATCCAAACTTAATGTTGCTTTTTTCTCACAGCGAATAGTACAATGATACATGACAGATAAGATGGAAGGTGATAAGAAATAGAAGTTATATTGACTATTGATTGAAGGAAAAAGAAAACCGTTGGGAACTCTCTATCATCTCTATCTTCCTGCCCAAGAATGCTGCTTCGCTTTTCAGATGCTGAAAGTAAAATTTTATAGTGTGTGACAATTATAGGGCATTAGACTCAAAACTGCAAATAGTACGAAGGTTATTACGAGATTAAAGAAAGGGATTTTTAGATTATGAAACCTGCATTTGCTGCTCGGATTCAATGCTGTTATTGCGTTGATTTTGTTTAGCATGCTCTAGGTATCTCTCAATGGTCTCCTTCATGCTGAAACATTCATAACCAAACAAGCCCAAGAAATATTAAGAGACTTAATGATGCAATCATTATGTAATGACATTAAACCTAGGTTAAATAGTTACTACAGTATATATGTTTGTGTGTCATAATCGTGATCACATGAAAAAAAGAAGCATACCCTTGAAATGTTTAATCCCACAAGAACGGAACCCGAAAAGCAGGTTCGATTTTGTGCACATTAAGGGCTTGGTGAGATGTTTTTCCCATTATTTTGTAAAACTAACTCAACAGTAATTTACAATTCATTGCATTATTGACCTAATTACATCAGAAAATTTATTTCTTGATAATGAAATCTTTATTCCATGACACTTATAGGTGTGATTACACTCAATAGGAAGCCTGGCAATGAATGTACCATGTATATATATGACCCAAGTGGTAATAACTATGCATTTTTTTATATATCAAGCAGGTATTTAATATATATTTCAATGAAAACCTGGGATCTGTACATATTTATCTAACACATATATATGTAAACATGACATACTAATTAACATCCCACGAACAAAACACGACTAGGCATATAGTTATCTTGGTATGCAGTAGTTGGAGCTTGATCTTATTATCTCAAAGAACTGTATAAAGATAGTTCAGAAAAAATCATTTTTATACACAAGCAACAAATGATTTATTTAAAGGCAAGTTGATTGATTATATTGGGCTTGAAATGATTAGGAAAAATATAAACAGTACTTGAGTGCTTTAGAGGCTCTATATTATTACATGAAACCAAGATTGAAACATCACCCTCAGTACGAAAAAAAGCAAGTTGAGGGCACCAAAACGAGGTACGAAAATGCATTGAACGAATTAAAACTTGGAAAAGAAAATCAAAGCCAAAAACTTTATGGGATTTTAATGATAGAAAATTAACAGCTTACTTGTTGCTTGAGAATTCGTACAATCTTCCTTTCTGTGAGAAGATGATCAAAGCTACTTCAGCATCACAAAGTACAGATAGCTCATGAGCTTTCTTCAACAGACCATTTCTTCTCTTTGAAAAGGTAACTTGCCTGCTCGTTGAGTTCTCTATTCGCTTCATCAGAACTTTTCCTCTCACCATTTTTCCTTTTTTTCTTTTCTTTCTTGGACGAACTGCAGATGTAATCAGTTCAAGGAACTATTATAATTCAATCACGTTAGAGAAAATAAAATGGAAATCTTTCGTACAAATTCATTAACGTGCGAGATAACCCTATACAAGCTGATAATCCATCTATCTCAACATGAAAAAATTAAGGAAATATTGAAAGATCTGAATAATAAAGACCCTCAGGACTGAGAGGGTCAAAAGATGGTTTATGACAAATTCAAGAACAAGGAATTGGTGTTTATATGAGTATAAATTGTGCAAAACATGCTCAAGAATTCATATGAAAAGCAAAAACCCAATCAGTTACATCTAAGTTAATCCACAAATTCAACCCAGTTAAAAGAGCAGGAGCAAGGCCTATAAACCCTAGAATCCTAATACCAATTGACTCCAAATAAAGGTGAGAGATACCAAAATTAGTACAAAGACAAAGCACTGTTAAGAAAACCCCAGCTTGTGAAATCTGTTATACTATTCTTTTCAAACCCATAAATATATACTGAGAGAGAGCTCAGCAGCAGGCTAAAAAATAGAGAAACTAGCTTGAATCAATTCATCTCTTCAAGCCCATAGATATGCAGAGAGAGAGAGAGAGAGAGAGAGAGAGAGAGAGAGACAGAGAGAGGCTAAACAAAAGAAAAGAAAGTGGCTTAAATCAATTCAAGAATCCTGTTCAGCTCATGACTCCGATAAAATGCCCAGAATATAAGCATAAGAAGAAAGAACACACAGGATTAAAGAAGAGGATTGGGGAACTAATAACCTCTTTATTTTCAGACCACAGAACCCAATATTTCCTCTTTGATCATACAATCAGTTATTCTCCTTGTCTTTCTGTAAAAAGTTCCACCCACAAAAAAAGAAAAGGCCCACGAAAAGATTTGTGCTTGGTAACACAAACGTAAATATATTTTTTATAAATACAGAAAAGGAAACAACAAATTTAGTAACGGTTAGATAATGGTAATAAGGGGAAAAAAGAGGCACCAAGACATTTACAACAGCTATATTTGTGTTGGAAGAAAGTTCAGTTCGAATAAACTATTAATAAAAAAGTCACGGAAATGGTCACATTAAATCATCGTACTATGACATGATGTGTCAGCGAGTAGAGTTCTGACAGCACATGCCCTGATATATATAGTATATGATGAATATTGAATTCGATTAAACTATTATATATATATATATATATATTTTCTGACTAGTGAATGGGGTGTTCATCGGTCGGTTCGGTTCGTTTTTTTCAAATTTCGGTTCGGCTTTCGGTTTTGCGTATGCTTAATCCGATATTCGAACCGTTTTAATTTGGTTCGGTTCGGTTTTTTATAATTCCGTTTTTTTTTTTCGGTTCGGTTTTCGGTTAGGAATTTAATATCAACAAAAAAAATATTACGAGCTGAAAATACATAAAACAATTTATGGTTATTAAAAAATAAAGAAGATTTATGGAACGTGACATGTGGCAAAATAATTCAAAGGTCCGAAAAACAACAACATGAAAATGGAACAAAATCTAACCAAAACATAAAAACATTCATCCGAAGATACTACAAATTATTTGGGAGAAAAATAGTATTTGATTGGTGAGGAAAACATTCACGTAAAAATGCAAAAAAGTATAACAATGAAATTATATTTACTGTGTTGTTTATTTTATCGGAGAAAAACAAATGATTTTTGATATTTTTAATGTAGTATGACAATTTCGGTTCGGTTTTTCGGTTTTTCGGTTTTACGTATGCTTAATCCGATATCCGAACCATTTAATTTGGTTCGGTTCGGTTTGTTACAATTCGGTTCGGTTTTTTCCGGTTCTGGTCTTTTCGGTTCGGTTCTTTACGGTTCGGTCGGTTTTTTCGGTTAACTTGAACACCCCCGATCACATTTTCTCACCTAGACCAATGGGAATCGAACCCACATCACATGCGCGATACTGATTGCCTTTGGCCATATGGAGTACTTCTCTTTTATATATATAGCACTACCTCTCCATTTTTCTAAAGGAATTTAGAGTATTATAGAAATTAATTTTTGTTGTGGTGGGTAATCGAATCTATCGGAGAAAATGTACGACAAAATCATTTGCATCATTGACATCAATGAAATATTCGAAAGAACCGGGATGATTGGCTAAGCGATTGAGTTACCTGTATGTAATTAATTATATGGTCCTTAATTATTTGATTTGGTCAACGTGTTGGTCCAGCCTGCCAACGAAGACCGCCGCCAGAAGAAAACAAAGAAAAAAATATAAAATATTATTATAATATTTTATTATAATATTATTTTATATATATAATAAAATAATGAACGGCTGATATTGAAGGGCGACGCGGCGGATTCCTGGCCACCCGTTTTGAGTGGTCTAGAAGAGCTGAAGACATCTATAAATAGGCTGAGGATTCTTCAGTTATTATTATCACAAGCTCATTCGAGTTTTACTATATAGAGAGAGAAGTAGTTCGAGTGAATTGTGAGGATATCAGTTCAGGTAGAAACTGATAGGGTTCCACATCCACAGAGAGGTGTGAGGTAAACACGAGTGGTAAAAGTGAGATAGTAAAAATTCGAGGGTTGTAATTTTTACTATAGTGAAGATTTTGCCGACTCGGCCGTGGTTTTTCCCTCTTCTTTAACAGAGGGTTTTCCACGTTAAAGTTCTGGTGTTTTTCTTACCTTACGGTAAATTTTATTTTTACCGTGGTAGTTACTGTGCGGGTCCCACCAAATTTACCCTGTGGGTCCCACTTCTCCCGATCGTCATACCGAGCCAAACCGAGACCTGTTCCGCTGCGGGGCCCACTGACCACCGCGGGGCCCACCACCATTCCCAACAAGTGGTATCAGAGCCTGATAGTATTCTGAGTATGCTCTGTGGTTGCAGCTTTGACTGATCTTCCACATCAGAAAAGGTACTAGTAGGTTGCTGGTAATTTTGACGGCCATGGAGAACGACGGAGGAATGATCAAGCTGACAGTAACGAATTACTCCATATGGAAATCAAGGATGGAGGATTATCTTTATTGCAAAGACCTCCATGAACCAATCGAAAATAAAGGCAAGATGCCCGAAGACGGGAAGGCTGACCAATGGAAGAAGTTGCAAAGAAAGACGCTAGCTGTGATCCGCCAATGGGTGGACATTAGCCTCTACAACCACGTCCGAAATGAGACAGACCCCTACAAACTCTGGACGAAATTGGAGGGTATGTACGAGGTGACGAATGCGCTAAGCAAGGTATTCATGATGCGAAAACTCATGAATGTGAAGCTGAACGAGGGACGATCAGTTGCTGAACATCTGAATGACTTTGAAGGGCTGGTAACTCAACTCACAAGTGCCGGTCTAGTCCTTGATGATGAGCTACAAGCTTGTCTACTATTGGGATCTCTACCTGATAGCTGGGATACGTTGGTAGTATCGCTCACCAACTCGGCACCAAGCGGTAAAGTCACGATGGAGATGGTGAAAAACAGACTCTACAATGAAGAGCTGCGACGGAAGGATGCCGCCAGTACCAGTACGGGAAATCAGGCCCTTGTTATGGAGAATAGGGGTCGGAGCAAGAGTAGAGGACCAAAAGGATTCGACAAGTCGAAAGATAGATCCAAGTCCAGGGAGATGAGGAAGTGCTACCATTGTGGAAAAACTGGCCACTTACAAAGAAACTGTAGGCTTCTCAACGGAAAACAGAAACAAGACGATGACAAGAACACGTCTGCAATCGCCTCCAACGATGGTGGAGAGGTTACTCTGGTGAATGAAGCAGATTGTTGTCATGTTGCGGATACAAGCACTGAATGGGTAGTGGACTCTGGTGCCTCCTACCACTGTGTTCCAAGGCGTGAATACTTCTCCACATATAAGGCAGGAAACTTTGGCACTACCAAGATGGGTAACCAAAGTGTTTCTCAAATAGTGGGGATCGGTGATATCTGTATCCAGACGAGCGTAGGGTGCACATTACGGTTGAAAGATGTGCGGCATATTCCAGACCTGCGTCTCAACCTAATTTCTGTGAAGGTGCTGGACAACGAAGGATACTATAATGAGATGGCGAATAGCAACTGGAAACTCACCAAGGGATCGTTGGTGGTAGCGAGAGGAAAGCTCTGCTGCTCGCTGTACAAGATGCACGGAACGATATGTGCTAACCAACTAAATGCAGTTGAAGATGATGCTTCTCCAAATTTGTGGCACAGACGGCTGGCACACGTAGGTGAGAAGGGGTTAAATGTCTTGGCTAAAAAGTCCCTCATACCAGTAGCCAAGGAGAAATCGCTGAACCCCTGCGATTATTGTTTATTTGGGAAGCAACATAGAGTTTCATTCGCGAAGAACTCAACCAGGCGAATGAAGAAGTTGGAGTTGGTACATTCTGACGTATGCGGACCCATGGAAGTCGAATCTCTGGGAGGCAGTAAATACTTTCTGACCTTCATTGATGATGCGTCTCGCAAGACCTGGGTATATCTGTTGCGGACGAAGGACGAGGTGTTCTATTATTTCAAGAAGTTCCATGCGATGGTAGAAAGAGAAACAGGAATGCCGCTAAAGTGTCTACGCACAGATAATGGTGGTGAATACATCTCTCGGGAGTTCAGAGATTATTCCACGAAACATGGCATTAGGCATGAGAAGACAGTTCCTGGTACTCCTCAGCAGAATGGTGTCGCAGAGAGAATGAACCGAACCATTATGGAGAGAGTCCGAGTGATGCTCAAAATGGCTAATCTATCTAAGTCATTTTGGGGGGAAACTGTCAACACTGCAGTCTATCTTATCAACCGACTACCTTCATCGGCGTTGGATTTCGATATACCAGAGAAGGTGTGGACCGGTAGAGACATCTCATATTCACATTTGAGAGTGTTTGGCTGCAAGGCGTTCATGCATGTACCGAAGGAACAAAGATCGAAGCTCGATGATAAATCGAATCCTTGCATCTTTGTTGGGTATGGAGACGAGGAGTTCGGCTACAGACTTTGGGATCCAAAGAAGAAGAAGACTGTTCGAAGTCGAGACGTAGTATTCCATGAGCATGAGATCATGGGCGACTCAAATGTGGATGTGACAAAATCCACAGGTGGCGGTGTAGACGATTATACACCAGTTAGCATTCCATATGACGGTGCCACGGAGGAAGGAATGCAGCAATCAGAACCTGAACCAGAAGAGCCAGTCATTGATGATGATGAACCTGTCGTAGATGAACACACTGAAGATAATGAGCAGGGGGAGCCTTCAGATGTGCAAGAAGCAGTTGAACCTCAACTGAGAAGGTCAACTAGGGAACGCCAACCATCTACGAGGTATCCGAGTTCTGATTATATTTTGATTACTGACGAGGGGGAGCCGGAGAGCTTTCAGGAGGTACAATCTTGTAGGGACAAAGATTGTTGGACAAAGGCCATGCAAGAGGAGATGGATTCTCTGAAGAAGAATGATACGTACGAGTTAGTTCGATTGCCGAAAGGAAAGAAGACACTCAAGAACAAATGGGTGTACAAATTGAAGAAGGATGATGGCAAGCTGGTCAGATACAAGGCTCGATTAGTAGTCAAAGGTTTCACTCAGAGGAAGGGGATCGACTTTGACGAGATATTTTCACCGGTCGTGAAGATGAGTTCAATCAGAGTCATATTGGGACTAGCTGCTACTATGGATCTTCACTTGGAGCAACTCGACGTGAAGACCGCATTCTTGCATGGTGATCTTGATGAGGAGATATACATGGAACAACCAGAAGGGTTCGAGGTTAGAGGTAAAGAGGACATGGTCTGCCGGTTGAAGAAAAGCTTGTACGGTCTGAAACAAGCTCCACGGCAGTGGTACAAGAAGTTTGATTCTTTCATGGTGCATCAGGGGTTCAAGAGAACAGATGCAGATCCATGTGTTTACGTCCGGAGATACTCTAACGGTAAATTTATCGTTCTTCTCCTGTATGTTGATGATATGCTAATTGTCGGACAAGATGCAGAGATGATTAGCAGGTTAAAGAAAGATTTGTCAAAGACGTTTGACATGAAGGATTTGGGTTCGGCAAAGCGAATTCTCGGGATGGAGATTACCCGAGATCGGAAAGCTGGGAAATTATGGTTATCCCAGGAGCGCTATATTGAACGAGTTCTCGAGAGGTTCAATATGAAGGATGCTAAGCCAGTTAGCACGCCACTTGCCGCGCACTTTCAGTTGCCAAAGAAATCCGATCCATCAACAACAGAAGACGGAGAAGATGTCCCAGATGTTCCATATTCATCGGCGGTCGGAAGTTTGATGTACGCCATGGTGTGTACTAGGCCAGATATCGCTCACGCAGTTGGCGTTGTGAGTCGATTTCTATCGAATCCCGGGAAGTCACATTGGGAAGCAGTGAAGTGGATCTTGAGGTACCTGAGAGGAACTTCCAAATTATGCCTAACATTTGGAAGTGGTAAATGTTTTCTTACAGGCTATACGGATGCTGATATGGCTGGTGATCTCGACAGCAGAAAGTCAACGTCGGGATACATATTTACACTCTCAGGGGGAGCTATCTCATGGCAGTCGAGGTTACAGAAATGTGTTTCTTTATCAACTACTGAAGCGGAGTATGTTGCAGCAACGGAAGCTGGCAAGGAGATGCTCTGGTTGAAGAGATTTCTTCAGGAGTTGGGAATTCAGCAGGAGGAGTACATAATATTTTGCGACAGTCAAAGTGCTTTGGACTTGAGCAAGAATACTATGTACCACTCGAGGACGAAACACATCGACATTCGCTATCATTGGCTCAGACTGGCTATTGAGGAGAAAGCGTTCAAACTCGAGAAGATCCACACAGACAAGAATGTTGCGGACATTCTGACGAAGGTGATTCCCAAGGAGAAGACTGCGTTCTGCGCCGGGCAAGCCGGCATGGGCTATCGCTGAGGCGGTAGGAATTCTTCCCCGCAAATAATGAATGAGGCTGGAGGGGGAGAATTGTTGGTCCAGCCTGCCAACGAAGACCGCCGCCAGAAGAAAACAAAGAAAAAAATATAAAATATTATTATAATATTTTATTATAATATTATTTTATATATATAATAAAATAATGAACGGCTGATATTGAAGGGCGACGCGGCGGATTCCTGGCCACCCGTTTTGAGTGGTCTAGAAGAGCTGAAGACATCTATAAATAGGCTGAGGATTCTTCAGTTATTATTATCACAAGCTCATTCGAGTTTTACTATATAGAGAGAGAAGTAGTTCGAGTGAATTGTGAGGATATCAGTTCAGGTAGAAACTGATAGGGTTCCACATCCACAGAGAGGTGTGAGGTAAACACGAGTGGTAAAAGTGAGATAGTAAAAATTCGAGGGTTGTAATTTTTACTATAGTGAAGATTTTGCCGACTCGGCCGTGGTTTTTCCCTCTTCTTTAACAGAGGGTTTTCCACGTTAAAGTTCTGGTGTTTTTCTTACCTTACGGTAAATTTTATTTTTACCGTGGTAGTTACTGTGCGGGTCCCACCAAATTTACCCTGTGGGTCCCACTTCTCCCGATCGTCATACCGAGCCAAACCGAGACCTGTTCCGCTGCGGGGCCCACTGACCACCGCGGGGCCCACCACCATTCCCAACACAACGCATATGCAATTTACAGTCAACTCTTCGGATCCAGGCAAATATTACTTCAACATATGCAAGTAAATATGAACATGAATTAGCGACCCTTACGTTATCATATGAAAACGAAACCTAGTACCAAGACACTCATTATCTAACTGCTGCTAATTAGGACAGCTCCTATGCTTTAATAATTACGGTTAAGTTCGCCTAATTATTTAATGAAACTATTTAACCTTCCTTTAAGGCTATGGAAAAATCTAGATCTAGACATATATAGACTTTGCTTTTAGGATTTGTCATACGATTTATGCCTAATGACTAGGCACTCGTTAATTGTGTAACTAATAAACTGCAATCCACCAAGCAAGACAACCTCGGTGGATTGCGAACATGGGAATAATCACTTGATTCGCTACCAAGAAAACATTTAATATTTAATTCTAGTTTAAAAGTTCAGTACACCCATGAAAAAACGCCCATCCCATCCATATATTGGAGCAAATTTAGAATATTGACCCATCCTCATTCTCGTGGAATGAACAAGTAACTATAAATTTATGATGTGATTGTACATCAATGCTTACAAGAATCATTATCCGAGCCTCAAAAGGCTACAAAACCCTAATGATGCGTTTGGTATGCGGAATTCAACGCAGAAAAGAAAAGGAAAATGTTATGATACGCATCGAATAATTGTACATTACGGCTCGCGCGTCGTACCACAACAGATTTTTTTTTCTTTTCCGCATTTCCGCGTACCAAACACATCCTAAAGGAAAAACAAGAAACAAAGCTGATAGATAGAATACAGGAAACCTGCGACAACCTCATTAGATCAAAATTCAAGAATGAAGCTTACAGCTTTCACAGATTCAAAGACAAACTATGGCAGAAAAGATGTTTAGTATAAGTTAATTATACATGTCGAATGCTTTATAAAGAAATGGTAGTAAAGAAGCCATAAGAAACTTCGACAAGAAAGGGAGTTCTATATGTCGCACGTATTGGCCATCGACTGTGTGAACTAATTATGGTACTTATGCCTGTAACGGTTTCTTTGTCTGCCTCGACCTACCGAAAAATCTCCTCTTGTTCTATCCTCTTGCAGCAACGGCTTCCTTGAATAATTATGTCTTGAATTCGACTCATTAGAATTATCCACTTCATCCAATGGTAATGGCTCGAGCCCTTGCAAATCTGATTCTGGGACGAACTTGGATGGATGTTTAGACTCATCCATCTTACGAAAAGTAATCGATATCCTGGAAACAAGACGATAATTCAAAACCAAAAACACCAAAAAACAAGAGCTCATCGATATATATCTGTATAAATACACACCAATACCTTTTGGAAGGAACAGCTGGTACACAGTGTTTAGCTACATCAGCTCCATTTCCATTCAGAACAAGGACAGATCTGTTCGAAGTAGTAGAAAGAGTCCAATTCAGTTTCGACGAATGTTTTGAATATTTAAGAAAAATGGAATTTTAGCGTGGAGCATATATTTACTTACCCGAGAGGTAATGAGATGAAGAAGTTTCCAGAAAATTCTCCAGGTCCCACAATTTTGAGGTTAGTCCCAAAGAGAATTTTGCACTCGCTAAGGAAAGAGACCGTACAAAACGGTCTGACGAAATCGTGGTGATCGATATGAGGTGGTATGCAATCACCTTCTTCGTAGATGTTGACTATGCAACTGTCTGGTACGCAAGAAGGTGGCAAAACGTGCCATCTAATGAGCCTTTTGATCATGGTTTTAAAGAGCGGAGGCAACGCATCGACAGCTTCGTTTTTCAGGATCCCTGGTGGATTACCGTTTTTGTCCTAAATAAGAAAAAGGTCCAACGATTAAACTAGGAAAAAGTTTGGATTTTTATTGGGTAACGAAATGGTTTTCGTTAGAGTAAGTTACCGTTGCGTAGTTGTAACAGCAGCCAAACTGAAGAGTTACGCGCCCCTTGCCTCTCATCCACTTCTGGGGCGCGGTGTAAGTTCGTTCTGACACGTTTAGGAGATACATATTTAGTACTAAATATGTGCGTTAAGTTTTCATAAAGAAACAGAAAAAAAGCAGTTTTCAGGCGCATTGAAATTTTTGCGCATAATTTCAATCAAAAGACCGACAACATACGAAAAGTAAAGACAGACGCATAATTAGATAATAAAGAGTGAAACTTGAGTTCGTAAACTAAAAGTATAGTTTCACTGTTCTATTTCGGTAGGCATGTTTCATACACAGAACCAAACCGATTTACAAGAGGTAAGAACAATAAATACGTATAACAACCATATGCTAGTTTCAAAGAAAAAAAGAAAGAAAGAAAGAAAAAATCACCTTTCAACAGCCCGTTCTTTCCCTTCTCCTGAAGTTCTTCGACAAATGAAACAATCCTTCTCTGCTCAGCAGCACTGAACACACCAGTGTGCAACTCCAAGCCCTGCAGTATGTTGACTAACTTCTCATTAACTCTTTCAAAGGACAGAAAGTCCTTTTGCCTCTGAACGTTCTTAAACCGTATGCACTCCCTCTGTTCTCGGCTCAATTCCACCTTGGGCTTAATAGTCGGTGCTCCCTCCACCGAAGGGTTTTGCAAGGTTGAATCTTCACTGTTAGCTTCGTTATCTTCATCTTCCTCTTCTGCAATTTCATCCTCTTGAGTCATATCAGCCCAAGACTTCTTCACGTTCGAGGAGTTGCTGGATGATTGAGTGGCTTGTTCAGTTAATCCATCGGCTCCATCCTTGCAATTACCCAGTGAACGAGTATCAGCACCATTGCCATCGCTAATGCTCGAACCAACTACTGTATTGGAATGGCCAGTGCAACCTCCGTGATCCTCTTTACAGTTGTTTAGATCTATTTTACCTGCGTAGAGAGCACAAAGGATATGAATATCGCATATCACAAAATCCAGCGGAATAACTTAAACCACAAGTAAAGGAAACACAATCAGATATTAGAAAAACCTTCGCAAAATCCTTTCACACAAACATCTCTTAACGAATACGTTAAAATCTACAGCAGAACCAAAAGCCCTGATCTCCAACTTGAAGCAAATTAAGCAAAAACCCATAAAAAGTCAAAACATAATTGAACCTTCAATCCCAATTGAGAAAGGAATCTGCATAAATTCGACACCTTTCGAAGTGAACGCAAACAAAAAATATCCAATCTCGGAAACAGATGAAAACAGGGCCCAAAGTCCCGATTTTTACAGGGTAAAGAACATCATAGTATGAATTACCTTCAGTCTCAAGAGATCGTATGGCATCGGAGAGTGTCCCCGTACAAGATTCGCACAGCCCACGAGATAGAAAGGGCATCCAATTCGACAGAAACTCGACGGCGATCTTGATTTCATCGGCTGTGTAATTCGACAAAAAGGGATCCATCTTCTCTCCGTTCTGCATATCCAATTGCTACTGAAGAAGCGCGAATTGAAATTAGGAGTATTCGATTCGGATTTGCATTTGGATTGGAACATAATACAAGACACGGAATATATACGGCATATATTAGAAAACGTGGATTTTCTTGAGAGGGGAAATCCTTTTTCAGATGGGCCTTGCCTTGGGCTGGGCGTACCTACTAAGCTTGCAATTAATTCTAAAAAATAATTTATTTAATTATTTATCTATCAAATCCACGATGTCTCGCGTTATTGTTTATCCTACGTGTCCGATCACCGGCTATATCCGTAATGAAATAGTATTGACCGGATATTCCCGGTCGCTTCCTCCCTATTTCAGCTGGCTATTTAATCACCGACCGACAACAATGGACTACCAGTTCTGAGTTTGTACTCTCTTCATCCTTTTCCGTTCACCATGGTTGTCTGAGAGAGTATGAATTGATTCTCACTATCTTTTTATGCGATTGAAAAGACTCCACTCTTAATTTTGAATTGAATTTTGTTCTTCTCTCTCATTTTTTGCCGATTGTTACTGTTTTGTATTGGGTTATCTTTTCTTGGTTTAGGGGCAAGGGTTGTGTGAGGATCTTTGATTATTGATTTCTGTCAGCTGATAGGCGATTCAATGTAAAGTAATTGAGGACATATGGGCCGTTTTTTATGATTGAAATTTGCTCAATTGTGGGTTAATTTTTAGTATTTTGCCGATAATTAGTTTCCATCTGCCAAAGTTTTTTGCTCGACTCAATTGTAGTTGAGTAATTTAGTGGTCTTGGATTAGGGTTTTCGTGAGAGCGTGGGATGTTGAGGAGGGCAACCTTGCAGGGAGTTTCCTGGCTCGGGTCAAAAGGATCAGCTTTTCAAGTTGTTTATGCTTAATTGATTTGATCTTTTAATCCGTATTTCATACACTTTTTTTTCGTTTAATTTATTACTCTACCTTAGCGGCAGCTAATTTTTTCTCTGCAATTCGGAGGTTTTTAATCTTATACCCTCTTTTTTTCTTTGTTTCATTTCAGTAAAGTATTAACTTACTTGAAAGGTGGTTGAATGCAACTGAGTAACCTTTCTCAAGGTTCGAATATGGATTCTATTCGGTAAAATTAACTTGCGAAAGAGATGAAAAATTAATAGCTTTTTTTGAGCAATAGTCAGTGGGTCTGAAACTCTATGGTGCCTTCTCGGATGGTTGGGGGAATTTCACAATCATCGTCGAGTTCTGAAATAGTTTTTCAAGGAGATGGGCCATCTCAAATCGCAGGAAATTCACAGTTAAGTTCGACTTCAGGGAACCCATCACAGTTACGCGGTCCAAACACAGTTCCAGTTTCAGGTGGTCTCAGTAACACATTCTTAAACAGTGTGGAGTATTCGGGACCTAGTGTTGGTGAAAGTTCTTTAGTAGCTGGTTCCAATTCAGGAATTTCGGGAGGATCCCGCCTTCAAAGAAGTGCTAGTATAAATACAGAATCATATATTCGCTTGCCTTCTTCACCGATGTCGTTCTCTTCTAATAACGTTAGCATTCCTGGCTCAGCTGTTATAGATGGATCAAGCATTCAACAACATGCTCAGCAAAATCAGAGAACTTCTAGCGTCAATTCATTGCCTAGTCCTCAGATGGGGCATATTCAGCTCAGTCGAGACCCAGTGGAGATTTCTCATATGCGAAAGAGACCTTGTTTGGATATCAAACAAGAAGATATTATGCAGCAGCAGGCTATGCAACACTTGTTGAAGAGGCAAGATAGTCTTCGTGCAAGGAATTCAAATCCTCACTTGCAGGCATTGATTCAGCAGCAGAGAATGCAACAAGAGCAACAACTAATTCAGTCGTTGCCGCCGATGCAGCGTCTTCAGTTCTTGCAACAGCAGCAACACCAACAACAACAGTTTCAGTTAAGGCAGCAGCTTCAAGCGCAAGGAGTGCAGCCTGGATTGGGAATAAAACGCCCCTTTGATGGTGGTGTGTGCTCACGGCGGTTGATGCAGTACTTGTATCACCAAAGACAGCGCCCTTCTGTGAGTACCATCATGGTTTTTGACTTTATCTTAGTAGTTCTCTTTTCTTTTATATGTTTGTTGTTATGCTGCCGTAAGTCTTGCTTGGTATGTAATGAGTATGGGTTTATTTAGGACAATGCAATTTCCTACTGGCGAAAGTTTGTTGCTGAGTATTATTCTCCACGTGCGAAGAAAAGATGGTGTTTATCCCAGTATGATAATGTGGGGCACCATGCTCCCGGAGTGTTTCCCCAGGCATCACTGGTAAATTATCTTAGATGTTTGTGCTGTGGAACATTTTTTTTTCGTGTATTGTCTTGGGAGGAATCCTCGATTGTGATACTTTTTGTAATGAATTGATTTATTATGTTCGGGATTGATATCGTTCAGAAGCGTTGATGATGATATATTTGTTTTTTTGGTGGTTATTTTTTGCAGGATTCATGGCAGTGTGACATCTGTGGCTCAAAATCTGGCCGAGGATTTGGTGGGTTGTCTTTTAAATACGTTATATTGTCCAAAGTAGTCTGCACTTCACTGATCTGAGAAAACTTTGCTCTTCCGAAGCTTTTTAATCCTAGTCCTTGATGAACCTTTTTCACATAAGGTTTCCCTACTGATATATATATATATATATATATATATATATTATCCTGGTTTGACAGAAGCTACTTTTGAAGTTCTTCCAAGGCTTAATGAAATCAAATTTGGGAGTGGCGTTATCGACGAGCTTCTATTTCTCGACTTGCCTCGTGAATATAGATTCCCAACTGGTACGATGGTGCTAGAGTATGCCAAGGCAGTTCAAGAAAGTGTGTATGAGCAGATCCGTGTGGTTCGTGAGGGTCAACTCCGCATCATGTTTAGCCCTGAATTAAAGGTAAAAGTCATCACTATTACCTTATTGTCCTCATATTTAATTTTGTGACGACACTGAGTATCGATTCTATTCATTTAGATATTATCTTGGGAATTTTGTGCGAGACGCCACGAAGAACTCCTTCCTCGTAGGCTGGTTACACCTCAGGTACTCGAATCTCGAATTCGAATCATATCTTTATGGTGTTGATTGCAACTCAAAGTGGCATCTTAGCATCTGCTTTACAAAGTTGATTTGCTCTCACTGGATTTCCTTCTTCTCCAGGTGAACCGATTGTTGCAGGCTGCACAGAAATGCCAGAGCACGATTTCTGAAGTTGGAAAAGATGGAGTTCCTCAACAAGATTTACAGGCAAACAGTGCCATGTGAGTGGAATCTTATTTACTCATTAACCTTTTTTCTGTTTTTCAGCTTCGCATCTATATCTATGTATCGTGTTTCAGGATTGTGACAGCTGGTCGTCAGCTTGCTAGGAGTTTGGAGTTGCAGTCACTAAACGATTTAGGATTCCCTAAAAGATATGTGCGGTTTCTACAGGTATCTATGTACTATTATATGTTCTCAATTCCATCACCTTGTCTCATCATAGCTCATATCTGTTATCTCTGCTTTAATCAGATAGCCGACGTCGTCAATAGCATGAAGGACCTAATTGATTTCTGCAGAGTACAAAAAGTTGGCCCCATTGGTAACATCTCTCTATCCTTCTCATCTCATTTCGTTACTCCTCTCATGGACTCTCTTACCATATGGTACTGAACAGTATTAGGAAAGGATTCATTGTTACTATCTTAACTATTATGTATGTTATAACGAGTTCATGCAGACTCGAAATTCACGTTGGACATCTCATTTTTGCAGAGGGTTTGAAAAACTTTCCAAAGCGTACTTCAGAACCGCCCAAGCCTCGAATGCAGGAGATAGATACAAAGCTGAATATTAGAGATATGCTTACTGATCACAGCTCAGTCAACAAACTAAAGGCGTTTCATCCTAGTTGTTTGAATAACAATGACCAACTCATGGGCAATCGAGGAGCTTTGAGCGGCCCAGCCACCTTAGCCAACTACCAAAACATTCTTATGAGACAGAACTCGATGAACTCAGCCCACAGTAATCCTATTGTGAAACAAGAGCCAACCACTTCGAATTTTGGGTCTTTGAGTTTTTCGCAGAATCAACCGCCATCGCAAATGACGAACCATTTGATGACAGGTGCTAATGGCTTGCAACAAAATCAGTCTTTGCCACAAGTTAGTAGCACCAGCAGCCAAGCATTACATGAACAAGGAAAGGTTCAACAGTCGCCTTCTGTGCAAAGTGGGAATGTGAATAGTAGCGACATATATCAGAAAGCAACAGAGGAGTCTATGAACGATGATAGCATTCTGCAGTTTATGGATGATTCGTTCTTTAATACCGACCTGCTTGGAGATGATACGAACTTCGGCTGGAAGGTGTGAGTGGGGACGAAATGGAGATACTTTTTATGCTTTTATATTGGTTTACTCCTTGTTACTGATGGTGATCTCGGTTTTCTTTTCCTCTCTTTCTACGCCCTTTTTTTTTCTTCGATATATCACTACTCTTATATAATTGGTCTATGGTGGCTATAAACTGCCAATTTGGTCTGTCAATTTATTTACAATTTGGTACTTCTATTTGTAATTTAACTAATTAAAACTTTTCATATAACTTCTAGTTCTATTTATTGTACTTATATCTTTATACATTATTTTTTTACTTTTATATTAAAGAATTATATTTCATTTTAAACACTAATTAGGGATCTCAAAATTATAAATAATATTAAATAAAATTATATTTTAAGCACACGCATAGAATGTGCGAAAATGTACTAGTATTCTATAACTAGGTTTCCTTGCAAGGGTAATTTCATATTTTTATGTATTCTTCTATAGTCGTATGATAACTTGGATATAATATGAATCATTCGATCATTCAAAGTGATGGTAGTCTCTTCCCATAACTGAAAAGGCAGAGATAGTAGATCAACTAGTTAATTTAAGGGGCTTTCAGAATTCAGGCCCCCATAAGTTTCATTTAGGTTGCAGGGCCTTGTCAGAGAACGCTTCATTATTTTTTCAGTACCACTTTATTGTTATGCAGTACCACTTTGTTTTTCTGAAATAACACAAAACGATCATCCGATACCAGTTTATATACACTTTATAACACCTATGTAAATCTAGGTCCGTATCTCTAAATTTTATAAAAATTGAGTTCTTAAAACTATGAATTTCCTGACGGGTCTGAAACCTATTTTAAAACATGTTTGGGGCCTGACACGTAATTATACCCTAATTTAATGCCTCAATGTATATATCTATTATAGACTAATGGAGTTTACATAATAGCATTTTCCCAGCACATATCGTGGATCAACGTTGACTTGTTGAAATCAAGTAAATTCTTGCTATAATCCAAGATAAACTTCATATAAACAAATCCACATGATTCTTGCGCATGGTATAGAATATATCATAAGATGGAAGGCGTGCATTATATTATATTTGGATGGATTTAATAAATAAAAATAATAATATACGTTCTCTGTAGTAGCTTAAATGTCACATCATGTTATGGATCGTTGACTTCTATATTCTCTGTAGTAGCTTAAATGTCACATCATGTTATGGATCGTTGACTTCTATATTGCATAAACAAATAAAAGCATGTTTGCCAATAAACTATATAAAATAAAAGAGTGATGTACTACTTTCAGGATTAACCTTTTAAAAATGGTCAATCAACATGTTGATAAACGTATTTTCTTACGTTTATATATGTTACATTTAAGTCGTTTGCATGATAAGAGAAGCCGTTTGGATTATTTTTGTGCTATAATATGGTTTCACAACAAAATCAAACGTTTTACGGCAGTTTTGCGACAGTTTAGTATTTCTCAATGATCACGGGGTAAACGATGTCCGATGGACCTGAAATTTTAACCATAGATAGAGGACTCGTTAATCTTGATTCTGACCAAAGGGATTTTCAATCCGAGGTCTAGATTGAGAGATATGAATTTTTGAACTTGATGCTGTTTTGCAGGAAAACGAGTCACGGCCGTGAAGCCCTTGCACGAGGCCGTGAACAGCACCAGAGAGCCATTTTCTAGCCCGATTGTGTCACGGCCGTGAACATTGACCAACCAGGCCGTGAAGATTGATTCGTGGCCGTGAATGGGGGTGCATGAGGCCGTGAATGCGGGCAGAAAGTCGATTTTTTGTGCCCGAACTCGTCACGGCCGTGAACATGAAGACTTCAAGCCGTGAACACGGGCAGAGACGTGTTTTTCTTCAGGCTTTAAGTTGTCACGGCCGTGAGAATGCATACAAGAGGCCGTGAACGTCTTTGTGGCAGCATTAAAAGTCAAGCACAAGATAAGAAACGATGTTAACTTATTTGGAACGAAAGTTGTATCAAAGTCAGAGCAAAGATCACGCTTGGAACAAGTTTTCTGTATAAGACAATATCATGGCTGCTCAAGATGGATTTTGGCTGCACAAATCAATGGAGATAGGATTCTTTTCATTTTGCAAGGCTCAAGAAAGATAACGAAGGAAGAAGAAACGAGATCTATATAAAGAGCCATTGTAATGAGAAGAAAAAGAGGAAGGAAAAAAGGTACGTGAAGGAAACACTATTAGCTCTCATATACACGTTACCATTCCAAAAATCCAAGAACACATACTTAGTTGCTCACCAAGTGCTCGATAAAAGTACTCAACGAAGAACGAGATTAACTTCGAAGTTGAATTCAGGGAAGTATTTATGATGTATTCAATGTTAGTTATGTGCTTCGTTGTGTTGATAATGAGTAGCTAAACCTATTGTATTTGAGATGAGATGAACCCTAGCGAGATCGATCGTATGTTTACGTGTGTTTGATGTATTGCTATTGTTACGACTCGTTTATGAAGCATATAATTTTGATTATGTCTATGTGATTGAAATTGTCTATTTAGCTTGTCATGTCTAAGTGTTTAAGTTAAAGTAGTCCGGGAAATCGTACGCTACGCTCGAGAGAGGGGCGAACGATTAAACCACTCGTAAACGAGCGGAATAAACTCATCGCTAGAGATAGGTTGAACTACCCCGCCGGATTAGAGTCAAATCTAATAGTGGGATTTACCGTGTTTTTAATGCAATCTTCGGTTAAGTAGTTAGGGAAGCTTGCCCGGCTATTTAATTAGTTGATTAGTTGTTTGCGAGTCTCGTATGATAAGGCGCAGTTTCGTCAGTCGTATGAATTCGTACGCATGTTGTAGGAATCTTCACGGTCTAATGATAGTGTTGCTTACGTATGCTTGATATATGTGTTGGTCGAGCTAGGGGGATTCGAAGTCTCAAATACGTCTGTTTACATAAGGGTTTTCTTCTTCGTGCTACTTAATTAAGTTGTATTTTCTAAGTATCGTTATTTACCGTTTCAACAATCAAACGTTCGTACTAGGATATTTAAGCAAACGTTTTTCTAAGGTACATAGTTCTTTTGGGATTCGATACTCGAATACTTGCTACGTCTATGCTATTTCGATAGGTATACTTGCCTGTTGAGCGTAGGATATTTCGTTAGTGTTCGTTTTATTTTATTACTCGATCCGCTCGATCAAGTTTTTGGCGCCGTTGCCGGGGAACTATCGATATTAGAAAAGCCTTAGTTTATTATTCTAGCTATTTATTATTAATATCAAAATCTTCGCTTAATCATATTTCTTTTGGTCTAGGTACGTGTACGTAGGTGCATGACCCGAAGGAACCCTACACTACCAATAGTGGAAGGAGACCCGGAGATTGAAAGGACTTTTCGACGCAACGTGCGAGAAAACGCAAGGCAAGACGTAATGACAACTCAAAATAACAATGAAATGCCATTAGCGGTGCAAGAACCTCCAATGAGAGAACTCTGGAGAAACAACGCCATGGGAACAATTAGCTCGGCAATAGTACTTCCTCAGGTACCGAATAATTTTGAGCTCAAACATCATTGGCTCCAAATGCTGCAGGCGACAGCTCAATACGATGGACTCTCCGAGGAAGATGCTTATCGCCACATCCGAGACTTTCTATCCGTAACCGATGCAATACGGATACAAGGCGTAAGCCCGGAAGCCATTCGACTCTACCTATTTCCTTTCTCTCTGCGGGGCAATGCCAAGGAGTGGTTCAACCTACTTCCCGAACGATCTATCACCACTTGGGACCAGATGCATGCCACCTTCATCAATCATTTCTTTCCACCTTCGAAGGCTCTCAAACTAAAAATGGACCTCACGGCGTTCAAGCAAAAAGAAGGCGAGAACTTGTACGACGTATGGACCAGATTCAAAGCGCTCTTGAACCGGTTCCCTCAACACGGGATGACGAAGAGCGAGCAAATTCAGCGGTTCCATGAATCTTTAAACGACCATACCGTGCAATTACTAGACGGAGCATGCAACGGAGGCTTATGTAATCTCAGCGCTACAGAGGGCTGGAATCTTATCGAAGACTATAGTGCAAATAGTTTTCGACGAGGGAGTTCAAGCAATCGAGGTAAACCTCCAGGGATGTACGACGTCGACAACACCACTGCGATGAACGCCAAATTCGACGCCCTACAACAACAAATGTCAGCGACTAATCTTCAAATGCAGACCTTGATGAACGCGCTCATGCCTAAGCTAGCAACGAAGCCGGCCGTTAACGCTGTCCAATTACAACCTGCCCCGATGATCCCTGTAGCTGGTGTACCTTCTCATACATATGCGACGTATATTCCGCCATGCGCTACATGCGGAGGAAGCCACGATGCAGCTCACTGCCCAGCTGCTATTACGACTGAGCAAGTCGATTACATGGGGAATTACCAAGGTCAGCGAAACTTCGTTCCAAATCGAGCTCATCCGAACCTGGCCTATGGGAATCAACAACAAGCTCCACCGGGATTTCAAAATCAAAGGTCGCATGGATACCACGGTGGAAATTCTGAAGTTGCCCCTGAAGGTCGCAATGATAAGCTGGAGGGAATGCTCGAGAAGCTAATGGGAAAGCTCGACTCCCGCTTGGATAGTCAAGAAGCACGGTTGCAAAACACTGAGTCTTCCTTGCGCGCCTTAGAGAAACAAGTTGGACAGATTGCCGAATCAATCCAACAACGTCCTTCCGGTTCATTGCCGAGCTACACCGAGACCAATCCAAAGGACCACCACGTAAAGGCGGTAACGCTTCGTAATGGGAGAGAGCTCGAGGAGGTGCAGAAATTGAAGAAGAAAAATGTTGAGCCCGTGAAAGCAAACATCGAGGCCGACAAAGAAGAGGAGACCGTATCTAAGCCACCCGTCAAGACGTATCAACCAAAGATTCCATACCCAGCGAGGCTTAAAAGGGACATCGTTGACGATCAGTTTGGTAAATTCCTTGCAATTTTTAAACAATTACACATTAATTTACCACTTGTTGAAGCCCTTGCGCAGATGCCTCGTTGGGCAAAATTCTTGAAGGACCTTATTACGAACAAACGCAAGCTCGAAGACGTGTCCACAGTCGAACTACGAGGGGAGTGCTCCGCCATCTTACAAAGCAAAATCCCGAAAAAATTAAAAGACCCAGGGAGTTTCACTATACCTTGTTTAATAGGCGATCTTGTAGTACATAAGGCATTGGCTGACTTAGGTGCTAGTATAAATTTAATGCCTTATTCGATGTTCAAGAAACTCGGCTTAGGAGAACCCAAACCTACTAGGATGATTATACAATTAGCGGATAGATCTGTTAAATATCCTAGGGGTATTATCGAAGACGTTCTTGTTAAAGTTGATAAATTTATCATTCCTGCAGATTTCGTAATTCTCGACATGGAGGAAGATGAAAATATTCCTCTAATCTTAGGAAGACCCTTCCTCGCTACAGGAGGAACCATGGTCGATGTTCGTAATGGAACATTGACATTAACTATAGATAGTGAGAAAGTGACATTTGATATGACCGAGTCCATGAATAATGTCGAGAAGTTAGACGATAAGTGTTTTTATATCGATGCGTGGAATGAATTCTTATCGTTGCAGGGACTTTCACAGCCCGATTCATTCAGCTCAAAGCAAGAAATAGAGGAAAACGAGGAACTCCATAAGGAAGAGCCAAACGATGACCTACACCTCGTCGTTGCCCAAGCAGATGTAGATGAGAATGTCAATGAGGAACCAATGATCGAGGTGCAAAAGAGCAGCAAAGAAAATCGTGAGAAGATCTCGGTCGAGGAACCACCAATGCTCGAGCTCAAACAATTGCCCGATCACTTGGAGTACGCTTTCCTCGAGGAGAATGCAAAGCTTCCGGTAATCATCGCGTCAAAACTGGAGAAGGAGCAGAAACTCATGCTCTTAAACACACTACGGGAGCACAAGAGGGCACTTGCATGGAAGATATCGGATATCCGAGGAATTAGCCCGACCTTTTGCATGCATAAAATTCTAATGGAAGACGACTTCAAACCGGTGGTACAACACCAAAGGCGTTTGAACCCCAACATGAAGGAGGTAGTTAAGGCCGAGGTAATTAAACTGCTCGACGCGGGAGTGATTTACCCAATCTTGGACAGTGCATGGGTGAGCCCAGTTCAGGTAGTGCCGAAAAAAGGAGGAATGACAGTTGTGCCCAACGAGAACAATGAACTCATTCCGACGAGGACTGTCACGGGATGGCGCGTTTGCATTGACTACCGCAAATTAAATGACGCGACGCGAAAAGACCACTTTCCTCTTCCTTTTATTGATCAAATGCTTGAACGGTTGTCTGGTCATGAATTTTATTGTTTCCTCGATGGACTTTCAGGTTATTTGCAGATTCCCATTGCACCCGAGGATCAAGAGAAGACGACGTTCACGTGTCCATTCGGGACATTCGCCTACCGACGGATGCCTTTTGGACTTTGCAATGCTCCGGCCACATTCCAACGTTGCATGATGGCTATTTTTGATAAACTAATAGGTGACGGAATGGAGGTATTCATGGATGATTTTTCGATTTTTGGTGACTCATTCGAGGTATGCTTATTTAATTTAAAGAAAGTACTTCAGCGATGCGAGGAAACAAACCTTGTGCTAAATTGGGAGAAATGTCATTTTATGGTAAGAGAGGGTATTGTTTTAGGTCATAAGATATCGTCGAGAGGTATCGAGGTAGATAGAGCTAAAATAGAAACCATAGAACGATTACCTCCACCTTCGTCAGTAAGGGCAATTAGAAGTTTCCTAGGACATGTGGGTTTTTATCGTAGATTTATCAAGGATTTTTCTAAAATTGCTAGACCTTTAACGCGCTTGCTTGAGAAAGATGTACCTTACGAATTTACACCCGAATGCCTAGATGCATTTTCCATACTTAAGGATAAGCTCATTAATGCCCCTGTTATGGTAGCCCCCGATTGGAGCCTACCATTCGAACTAATGTGCGATGCAAGTGATTTTGCAGTAGGTGCAGTTTTGGGGCAGCGACGGGAAAAGCATTTTCAGCCGATACACTATGCGAGCAAAACTCTAAACCAGGCCCAGGCGAATTACACTACCACAGAGAAGGAGTTGCTCGCAGTCGTGTTCGCCGTCGACAAATTCCGTCCATATCTCGTTCTCTCAAAAGTCATCATCTACACGGACCATTCGGCCCTCAAACACCTCTTCGCGAAACCAGATGCAAAACCGAGGCTTATCCGATGGATTCTGTTACTCCAAGAGTTCGACGTGGAATTTCGTGACCAAAAAGGTACCGAGAATTGTGCAGCCGATCACTTGTCAAGACTTGAAGGCGCAGCCCACGAGGTTACCAACGACGAAGTCATCCGAGACCAATTTCCCGATGAGCATCTATATGCTATACGTGAGGTATTCGATGAAACCCCGTGGTACGCTGATTTTGCTAATTATCTTGTCGCTAGGATCATGCCAAAGGGATACACAAGTCATCAGAGGAAGAAATTCTTCTCGGACTTGAAGTATTATTTTTGGGATGATCCGTATTTGTTCAGGGTTTGCGCAGACAAGATAATTCGGCAATGCGTGTCCTTTCCCGAGACGGTTAAAATCTTGAGCCATTGTCATTCGGGGCCATGTGGAGGACATTACGGAGGTAATCGAACTGCACAGAAGGTACTCGAATGTGGTTTTTATTGGCCTACAGTTTTCAAAGACGCTCAAAAATATGTAGAGGAATGTGATAGGTGTCAACGGACAGGTAATATTTCTAAGCGAAATGAAATGCCTCAGAATTTTATTCTTGTGTGTGAAATATTTGACGTATGGGGCATTGATTTTATGGGTCCGTTTCCTACCTCTTTCAAGAATCGATATATCCTAGTTGCGGTTGATTATGTTTCAAAATGGGTAGAAGCATAAGCGCTACCTACTAATGATGCTAGGGTAGTCGTTAAATTTTTGAAAACATTATTTTCTCGATTTGGCTCACCTCGTTGCATAATTAGCGATAAAGGTACGCATTTCTGTAACACTCATTTTGCAAGGACGCTCGAAAAATACGGCGTGAAACATAGTGTTACCACAGCGTACCATCCTCAAGCAAGCGGCCAAGCAGAAGTCGTAAACAGGGAGCTGAAGCGCATACTCGAAAAGACCGTGGAACACCATAGACGGGATTGGCCGAACAAACTGAACGATGCTTTATGGGCATACCGAACAGCATACAAGACGCCTATCGGATCCACGCCATATAGACTTGTTTACGGGAAATCTTGTCATTTACCCGTCGAGCTAGAACACAAAGCATATTGGGCTCTAAAGAAACTTAACTTCGATTTGAATCTTGCAGGTGAAAAGCGAAGGTTGCAGGTCAACGAACTCGACGAGTGGAGACAAATGGCATACGAGAATACCCGCATATACAAGGAGCGTACGAAGCAATATCATGATCGGAAGATCATGAAGCGGGAATTCCAAGAAGGCGACCAGGTCCTGTTGTATAATTCGCGGCTGCGATTATTTCCGGGCAAGCTAAAGTCGAGGTGGTATGGTCCATTCACGGTTACCCGAGTGTTTCCCTACGGAACGATCGAGATCACACACCCAGAAAAAGGGACCTTCAAGGTGAACGGGCAGCGTCTAAAGCATTACTATGGCGGTGACATTGAAGCACTCGGGACGGAAACAATTCACCTCCTCAACACAACCCAGATCTAAATCCTCCGAACTATGTCTAGCTTAAAGACATTAAAGAAAGCGCTACTTGGGAGGCACCCCAAGGCTATCCTATATTTTCCCTTTATTTTTCTATGCGCATTGTTTCTAGTTTTTATGTTTCTGTTTTTCGATGATCGCAGGGAACTCAAAATCTCAAGTGTGGGGAAAAGCAGTACAAATCATGCACACCGGACTATTCAGGGAAGTTTGCTTATCTATTTATTTCCTCTTCCTTGTGTTACATAATTATTACGTTGAGGGCAACGTAAATCTCAAGTGTGGGGAGGGGAATTTCTGCGAAATTGATGCAAACATCTTATATGTGCATGACTTGATTTTTGGTATAAATTTTTTCGAAAATTGGCATACTTTTTCGAAATCATGTTTCCTTCAATCAAAGGGTGATTTCATGTTAGAAATCTTGTGAGTAATTAGGATACATATGCGAGTCGACTTCTTTCTTACATAGATGAACTTGGCGATGCCTGATAGATTCGTACACATAACCTTATTTTTGTGAGATTTTTGAGCCTACGAGCTTTTCGCTCATTTCTTTAGTTGTGTGAATCATGCTTAGTTTATTTCTCTTCAGAACTTGCTTGTGTATTGCGTTTTGAAACTACTTGACGTGTGATTGCGTGAAAATGAGAAAGGCATTAGGAATTCAGTCCATAGCCAAAGTATCCAACCACGCCTGATCACCGTAGTTAGCCACTTTGAGCCTGAGCCTTTTATTTGTGAAAAACCGGATTATAAATTGCCGACCCTAATTAAGCCTTCAGACATAAACCCACTGGAGCGTAGTAGAAGTGGAAGTTGAGTGCCGGACTTAAGAAGCGCAACCCGTACTAAATTTTCCGAGCTGATGTCAAAAAAAAAAAAAAAAAAGAAGAGAAAAAAAATGAAGAAAAAAATAATACGACTAAAGAACCCTTCCTCCGATAATCTTTCACTCTCAAAAACCATATTACATATTTCCTAGATCGAGAAGTTGAAAGAAGAAGGGCTTGGTGGAAAAAAAAAAAAAAACCGACGGATGCAAAAAGAATAGAGGGGATGGATAAGAACGACGGATTTAGCGCATTCGAGAAGATGGCATGATTCCGACACAACTACAGCTCATATCCTTTTTACGCTTATTCCTTGCATATCTTACATATCTTAACCATATTATAACCCGGTAAAGACCTTCCGATTCACGCTTGAACATTGAAAGTGGTAGATTTACGAATCATTTGCAAGCTCATGGTAGGGATTAGATTAATGCATGACCCGAGAGATATCACCGACATCTTAACCTATACACTTAGTGATTTGAGTGAATCTTTGTGAGGTGCGGATCTTGATAGGTATTTCTAAGGAAGTCGTGTGGTTAGTTGTTGATTTCGAATATGCTTTCCAACTTTACTTGCATTATCTCTTACGTGATTTCATTCTTTATTGATACGTTGCATGATTTTATACTTTTATATGCCATTTGCATTTATTTGCTTGAGGACAAGCAAACGTTTAAGTGTGGGGAAATTTGATAAACGTATTTTCTTACGTTTATATATGTTACATTTAAGTCGTTTGCATGATAAGAGAAGCCGTTTGGATTATTTTTGTGCTATAATATGGTTTCACAACAAAATCAAACGTTTTACGGCAGTTTTGCGACAGTTTAGTATTTCTCAATGATCACGGGGTAAACGATGTCCGATGGACCTGAAATTTTAACCATAGATAGAGGACTCGTTAATCTTGATTCTGACCAAAGGGATTTTCAATCCGAGGTCTAGATTGAGAGATATGAATTTTTGAACTTGATGCTGTTTTGCAGGAAAACGAGTCACGGCCGTGAAGCCCTTGCACGAGGCCGTGAACAGCACCAGAGAGCCATTTTCTAGCCCGATTGTGTCACGGCCGTGAACATTGACCAACCAGGCCGTGAAGATTGATTCGTGGCCGTGAATGGGGGTGCATGAGGCCGTGAATGCGGGCAGAAAGTCGATTTTTTGTGCCCGAACTCGTCACGGCCGTGAACATGAAGACTTCAAGCCGTGAACACGGGCAGAGACGTGTTTTTCTTCAGGCTTTAAGTTGTCACGGCCGTGAGAATGCATACAAGAGGCCGTGAACGTCTTTGTGGCAGCATTAAAAGTCAAGCACAAGATAAGAAACGATGTTAACTTATTTGGAACGAAAGTTGTATCAAAGTCAGAGCAAAGATCACGCTTGGAACAAGTTTTCTGTATAAGACAATATCATGGCTGCTCAAGATGGATTTTGGCTGCACAAATCAATGGAGATAGGATTCTTTTCATTTTGCAAGGCTCAAGAAAGATAACGAAGGAAGAAGAAACGAGATCTATATAAAGAGCCATTGTAATGAGAAGAAAAAGAGGAAGGAAAAAAGGTACGTGAAGGAAACACTATTAGCTCTCATATACACGTTACCATTCCAAAACCCAAGAACACATACTTAGTTGCTCACCAAGTGCTCGATAAAAGTACTCAACGAAGAACGAGATTAACTTCGAAGTTGAATTCAGGGAAGTATTTATGATGTATTCAATGTTAGTTATGTGCTTCGTTGTGTTGATAATGAGTAGCTAAACCTATTGTATTTGAGATGAGATGAACCCTAGCGAGATCGATCGTATGTTTACGTGTGTTTGATGTATTGCTATTGTTACGACTCGTTTATGAAGCATATAATTTTGATTATGTCTATGTGATTGAAATTGTCTATTTAGCTTGTCATGTCTAAGTGTTTAAGTTAAAGTAGTCCGGGAAATCGTACGCTACGCTCGAGAGAGGGGCGAACGATTAAACCACTCGTAAACGAGCGGAATAAACTCATCGCTAGAGATAGGTTGAACTACCCCGCCGGATTAGAGTCAAATCTAATAGTGGGATTTACCGTGTTTTTAATGCAATCTTCGGTTAAGTAGTTAGGGAAGCTTGCCCGGCTATTTAATTAGTTGATTAGTTGTTTGCGAGTCTCGTATGATAAGGCGCAGTTTCGTCAGTCGTATGAATTCGTACGCATGTTGTAGGAATCTTCACGGTCTAATGATAGTGTTGCTTACGTATGCTTGATATATGTGTTGGTCGAGCTAGGGGGATTCGAAGTCTCAAATACGTCTGTTTACATAAGGGTTTTCTTCTTCGTGCTACTTAATTAAGTTGTATTTTCTAAGTATCGTTATTTACCGTTTCAACAATCAAACGTTCGTACTAGGATATTTAAGCAAACGTTTTTCTAAGGTACATAGTTCTTTTGGGATTCGATACTCGAATACTTGCTACGTCTGTGCTATTTCGATAGGTATACTTGCCTGTTGAGCGTAGGATATTTCGTTAGTGTTCGTTTTATTTTATTACTCGATCCGCTCGATCACATGTTATCAAAGCTTAGGACCTACAAGTCTTTGGGTACGAATCCTCATGCTTAACCATTTATGAGAGTTACGCGTCTAAGACTATATAATAGAAAAATCATCCTAGACGTGAAGGGGGCGTGTTGGAAATAAATTATATAAAATTCAAAAAGTGATGCATTACCTTCATGGTTAACCTTTTAGGGAAAGTGTTCACTTGACATAGCACCATACAATCTGCAATTTTCAAGCAATCAATCTTCAAGTGTACGGCATACATAATACATTATAATGTGTGTATGTACACCATTGATACGCTAAAGTTTATAATTTAATAGATTAGGGGAAACAGCCATATATTACATTCTACATATATCCATACTCTTACATAATTGGTTTAGGGTGGCTGTAAACTGCCAAATTTGATCTGTTAACTTATTTATAATTTAGTTATTCTATTTGTAATTTAATTAATTGAATATTTTTCATATGACTTCTAAGTTTTCTATTTATTGTACTTATACCCTTAAACATTACTTTTTTTACTTTTATATTAAAAAATTATGCTTCACTTAAACACTAAAAATTAGTAATCTCAAAATTATAAATAATATTAAACAAAATTATATTATAGCACACGCATAGAGTGTGCGGAAATGTAATAGTCTCAATAATGCAGTTGATACTAAACGTTCTATAAATTTGCACAACGCTGAGCTTATTCAGAAAAAAAAAACGAGGCAATATTAGCAGGCACACACACAGATATATAGCATAAGTACTCTTCATCCCTCGCCTTTCTTTTTGATCATTCAAAGTCATGGAGATGGCTACAACGACGACACTATGCCTTGTCGTTCTAACCTTCATCTTCTTAGTAACCATTATTCGATCTCTAATGCATACAAATAATAATAAACTGCCGCCGGGACCAAAACCCTATCCCATCATCGGCAATATTCTCCATATAGGCCAAGATTTTCATCGCTCACTGTACAAACTCTCACAGAAGTACGGTCCCATCATGAGCCTTTACCTCGGAAGCAAACTAATCATAGTCGTTTCCTCGCCTGAGATCGCCGAAGAGATGGTAAAAAACCACGAACATGTCTTTAAGTTCCCATTCAGGCCAGTTGTTTCAACAGTTTACGAACACGATAAGTACAGCATGCCCTTTCGATCCATGGACTCTGAGTGGCGAAGGCTTCGTAGGGTATGCAAAGAGAACATGTTCTCAGCTCAGTGCATCAAAGACAGCCAAGATCTAAGGCAAGAGACGATTAGCAGATTGTGTGATTACGTCAGCAAATGCAGTGACCGAGGCCATGCGATGGATTTGGGAGATGCCCTCTTTATTACCATGCTGAACTACGTGTCTGCCTCTCTCTTCTCGATCTCCGTGTCTGATTATGAATCTGCAGATTCGCAGGAGTTCAGGGAGACCATCGAAGGCGTGATAGATGTTGTTAGTTATAATAACATAGCCGATGTGTTCCCTATTCTCCAACCGTTTGATCCACAGGGCGTTAAGAAGAGGGCTGAGTTTCACTTCGGCAAGTTGCTTTCGATAATCGAGGGCTTCGTAAATCGAAGATTGGAGGAAAGAAAGTACTACGATGACAACGCAAAGAAGCACGACGATGTGCTTGAGAGACTCATCGCTGTGATGGAGGAAAGTGATGGAGGAGACTTCACCGTCGAAAACATCAAGCATTTATTTCTGGTAACATATAGATATATATGCCTTGTTGAATAATAGAGTATATCTTATAACTATATAAATTATAAGATCAGGGAGTTTTAGAGAGAAATTCGTAAATGAGATGGAAGCCCAAGCTAGCTAATTGTATTCTACATAATCTTTGGACTTACTACGTCTTGTATTAATTATTTGTCAGGAATTGTACGTGGGAGGATCAGAGTCACTATCCTCGGCAGTGGAATGGATAATGACAGAACTACTAAGAAACCCTAACGTAATGTCGAAGGTCCAAAGCGAGGTTAGGGCATTGGTCGACACGAACGAACAAGTTCAAGAATCGGACATTCCCAAACTCACTTACCTAAATGCAGTTATCAAAGAAACCCTAAGGTACCACCCTCCTTCCTCGCTATTTACGCGCGCGGCGGAAGAGGACATGCAAGTCGGCGGAGGCTATGTAATTCCCAAGCGCACCCAAATTATTTTCAACATTTTCGCGATTGGGAGAGATTCAAAATATTGGCCAGATTCAGAGGAGTTTCGACCCGAGAGATTTGTGGGGGGAAATAACGTCCACATAGATTACAAGGGCCGCGATTTTCAGCTACTTCCCTTTGGTTGTGGAAGAAGATTATGCCCTGGGATGCCATTAGCTGATCGAATGATGCCTAAAATGGTCGCCACTTTGGTCCATAAATTCGATTGGAAGCTCGAACAAGGAATGAAACCCGAGGATTTGGACATGGCGGAAAAAGCCAGGGCTACGCTGCGAAAGAAAGTTCCCCTCATGGCTATCCCAGTTAAGCCCTAGCTACCTCATCCTTTTTTAGCTTGAATTAAGGAAAAAAAAAAAAGACAACAATGGCGTTGTGATTTCTTATGTTTCTTTCTACTTGCATATGGTCATTTGCTTGCTTGGTGGTGTATTTTATTATGTGAAGATATATGCGAAATAGAAAAAAAAAACCCTTGTGGTGATGATATGATATGCAAGGTAAGGAGCAGCTTGCAATGTAATAATCGAATAATATTGAATAAAGAGCCGTTTTCTCTTGTCTTTATGCCATGTTTGCTCTTTCTTCTTGAAATCCAATGTGGGAAGCACTATTCGATGCATCTTTTTTTTCTTCTTTTGTTCAAATATTAGTTTATTTGTTTAATCGAAGTAATATCACAAATGAGTACAGTGTGGTACTTTGATGTGTTGGAGAACTTTGCGCTGAGATTATGGGAGATGAATCTTGAGATGTTAACAACAATTAGTTATATAGTGGAAATGAGCATTTTCCACACGCATCGTATGGATCGTTGACTTATTGAATGCATCAGTTCAGCTCTTGCTTTAATCAAATATAAGATAATATAAAATAACTAACATGATGCTCGAGTCTGATTATGTATTCTACTATATTGAACCATCAATTGGCCTTTATCAATTGACCAATTAGATTTTTTCTAGATCTATTAAAAAAAAGACTAACCATGAATCTTCCATAACCTCATAATAACTACCAAATGTTATTTTTAGTATATATTACTTATTAAAACTATTTAATAATAATTAATTTTGTTTTATTGCTAGGGCGTGCCAGAAATACTTACTAGTATATGTTGTAAGAAGGAATGCGTGCACTAAATTAGGTTTGGAGGGATTTCTCTAGTAGTTTATTGGACACACAAACATTATTTGCCCGAAAGACAGAGCGTCATGACATAGATAAGAACCTTTGTATTCCCTAATAATTTAATTGGTTTTTACTTACAATATCATTTCCTATGTCTCTCGTTATTTATTAACTTGTTATCTTAACTACTGATGATCCATTATATCATCAAGATCATATGGATGGTTTGACTTGTAACTTCTTAAATGCATCAAATGTAAACACTTTGTTGAATTTTGGCTTAATTGCATGCAAGTAAATTCACGAATCCTTGTACTAATCGAACATTAACATCAAACAACTTTGTTACATGACACATAAACGTCTTAAGGTTCATCTCCTCCTACTATAAGCTCACCAGCATACGCATCTCCAATACTGCAAAGTACAAGCATAATGCTCTTAAGTAATTATTCCGATGAAACAAATAAATTAATATTTGAAAAACAAAAAGATGGATTTTTTATTTTTTATTTTTTACTTACTATTCACAGTCAGTCTCGGGGTCGATGGTGAACCCAAGAGAAACCCCACAAAATCCCGGCACGGTGGCGATGGCGGTGGCGTTGCTACTGTAAGCGGCGACTAAATCCATCACGCACCGGCAAACACCCCGGCGATTCTCGCCGGAATCCGCCAGATTGTTCAAGCTCGACATAGCCACGCAGCACGGCGACCCGGGTAACGGGTCGGGCGACCCGTGGGTCACGAAGCTGGAGCAGGCCGAGATTAGAGCCGTCACTGTGCTGCAGTCAATTGCTGCAGAAACTGAAGTCCACAAAATTACATTCGCCACTACGAATAATGTGGATGACGACGCCGAAAGATGGCTCCTTTTTGCCATTTCTGTCGAGTATATGTTGTCCTCCTTTATTTGTCTTGGATCATTGTATAGTATTGTGCTATTTATTATTTCATATAAAGGGTTTTTGAATAATTTGGTGAACAATGCGAATCGTGTGTAGCTCTCTAGCTTTCCCATCACGGTTTCGTGATCTTCTCATTGACAAACGGTGAATTTTCCTCTCTTCTTTTTTTTTTTAACCTAAACAAACGCATGATTCGTTTGATAGATGATTTCTATTACAAAGGTGGATTGTACAAGGTTTCATGTTAGGCTTAGGGTTATGAATGATTGATTGTAATGAATTATTACATTTGGGGTTAGCTCTATTTCTTGCATCATATCATCACTTGAATATCAATAAATAGTGCTCTCACAAGTCACTGTCAATTGTCATAAAAAATAATGTTAAGCAGAGAGCAGCATGGTTACAGAGAACAAACCCTCCTCAAAGATGGTTTATGAAGATAAAAAAAATCTAATCTAAGAAATGTATAGAGTTCCACGGCGATACATGGCCAAGATTGCCGTATTAAGCACAGCCCAGACAAAGACGACCCACCATGCCATGAACAAAGCGACATCTCTATACGGTGTAATAAAAAACAGAGAAGCACCGTTCATTCGAGACAAGCCGAGAAGAAGCAGCACCATGGTAGAGGGGAAGAAGATTTGAATGGCCACTAAGCATAAGTAGTGATTGTGAAGAAAGACCTTCGCCCTGCTATAATCCAAATCTGGGATTTTGCTGGAGTGTAGCCTTTGATACCAACTCAGCACAGCTTCGTTCAAGAACATTTGTACGTTTGGTCGAATCGCCAAGAATTGGACAATCCCAGTTATTAATAGACACCAAAGCCTGAAATTCTCAAAGTTCGATCTCGACATACCGATATGGCCCACCAATTCGACAACCCCTTGTTTCCCATTTTTTGTAAAAAGGAATTCTTCGAATGGCTTAATCCACAGCAAAGAAGTGAATGTGACAATCAAATAGTTAGCGTAAAGGATCATTCTTGAAAACCATCCACATGAAATAATTGATAGGTTACAGCGAATCTGATCTGTGCCAAGCCAAAAACCCCGAGCATTCCTCAATGCTGGGATGTAAAGAACGCCAACGACAAATCCCATGTAAGCAGCAACGAGAAACCTGCCGAAACCATCCAACGATACGAATTCGAAAGCAAAGAAGCCTTTTGGGAGGATATCAAGGACAACAGTTAAACCGAATAGAAAGCCAAGAAAGCCCAACACAAAGCTCAGTAGCCTCTCAGTCTTCTTCGATGCAGACCTCTCAGAACAAACCTTCACAATTAAAAACGACAGTCTGCAAAAACCGACTAAGCCCAACAGCAAAGGGATCACAGTCCCATTTTTCACAAATCCAGCGTCAGCGTTCACGTTCAAGAATCTATGAAGCAACAGAGAGGACAAGGCAGCGATGCAGAAATTGAAAGCGCCGTAGAACTCTTTGAAATAAATTCTAGATTGCAAGTGACCTTCATCGAGCTTGAGCCTGAAGATCTGAGCCTTACTCTCATCAAAATCGAATCTTTCCTTGGATTTCTTTCTGGGCTTTGGCTGATCGTCTCCGTTCGCGCCTGGCCGCCTGATTGCAGCTCTGACCCCCGATGTGTTGGCGTTAGGGCTGACGTCATCGGGGTGGATGTACGTGTGGAGGCTGTAGAGATACAAAGATGGGATTTTTACGAAATTGAAGAGTAATGTGAGCAGTATTGTGGTCGATGCGTGGATTATGAGATTGTTCGTGGACAGAAACAGTGATGTTAGTGAGGACATAGCAAAGGCAACGAACTTAAGGATGTTAGATGTGTTTTATGACTTGGGTAGGTATTGGTTATATACAAGTGACGATGAGATCTCCCATTTATGGTGGAGCTTTACATGTTTATTTTCCTACTTTTTTTTCTCTTTTTCCTTTTTCTTTTTTGGACATTGGGCGCCTACTGTATTATTTACGAGTTTGTATTTGAGAAATTTAATGCGAAAGAGCTCAAGAAAACAACATATGTTTTCTGCAGTAAATACTAGGTTGAAAATTCCAGAACCAGAAGTAAAGCATCAGTTACTTCAAGCTACAAAACGATTAGAAAGGGTATCCATTAGGACAACAACAAAAGCATGTACTAAATGAGAGAACTCCATACAGATAAACAAAGACCTTAAGATCCATTTCCAAGCTTTGAGGACTTCGTAATGTCAATGTCTCTGACACCAGCAGTTATCGATGATGACGAACCTTCTTTATCTCCTTTGTCTTCGATCTCCCCTTCAGATTCATCCTCAAGTACTGACCCCTTCCTCCGAAGTTCTTTAATTTTAATAAACTCGTCGTAATGAGCTTTTCTATGCTCCCTAAAGCTTCTGCGTCGCTCAGAATCAGTACCTAACGCATTCATCAAATCGTAGGCGTGCTAAACCTTGAGACGTTTCACGCATTATAAAAGAAAGGGACACTTAATCAAAATGAGACCTTCATCTTCATCCATTGCATCATCGGCTTCATCTTCAGATGTGGTCCAGCCCGAGTGTTGACCGCCAGCTTTACTAGAGGAACCTACATCATTCAGCGCTGAACGTACAGCTTCTGCGTGGATTGCATCGTCGAAACCATCCTGAAAGCTTTTACCTTTGGCCATCGTTGAATCTACAGGTCATAATCGGCAAGGTGAGCACAAACAACAGAGAAATGGAAATCAAGCAAAGAAATGAAATGAAAACAAGCGAACAAGAGATTAAAATATACTGACCATCATCTTCTTCTTCGTCATCAACCATGGGATGGTATGGCGTCTTTGGTTCGGTTATTTTTTGCCTGACGGGTTTGTTTTTCTCAATCTCCCCAATATTAGCTTCATCCCAGCGAACTCTAGACCTGGCAAGCAAGTGAATTTACGCATAATGTTGAAGATTGGACATAAATTAATGTCAACAACATGGATCCTTCATCTTAAACCTAGTTTTTACATTTTGGAAAATCGTTCACGGAACGTATCCTCCAAAGACACCCACTCTGAACAGAGGATCAATCGATATGCCCCCTCAGCACAGCACAAAAGAAAGGGACTCAGAATTCACATTCAGAAAAATTGGAAATTCCAGAATAACACCACAAAATAGATAAATCAAACACTGCGTAATCGATCAAAACTCGAATCACTTGAGCCCTAGGTTAATTCGATGGGAACTCAAACCATTTATTAGATTAAAAGAAAGAGAAGATGAAACTGTGCGATTGGAAATTAATCGAAAAACAAAGAAGAGCGCTTCCATACATTCCAATTCTTCAATTTCGATGCCCTCCCGATTGCTTCCTTCGAAAATTGTTGAGCGTGATGCGTCGAGAACAGCCTTCTTATTAGATTCATTCATTCTTCGCGGGATCAAATTTATAAACTAACCCCCGCACAAGCATGAAATTACGAATAAACCAAAATTGGCGGATGTGAACCTTCGCAATACTACCCTCAACTTTATTAATATTTTCACTGTGAACCTTCCAACACAAATCTTGACAAAATGCATCCCTCGAACAGAAGTACGCAACAAATCAATACATGGCAAGTAAAAACTGCCTCTTTTTTCTATAAATCTTCTGACGATGTAATAGAAGTTCAATAAACTGATCCTCCAAGACTTCAGATTTTTTGTTTCTTGAAGAAAGGATTGGGCCCTTCAAAAGAAAAAAAGAACCAACTCCAAGAAAAGCATAGTTTGTCCCCATCCCATGCGTGCAACTCGTGGGCTTGAAGAGGCAAACTATGATAATTATACATACGATGATGTTTCAGTGATAAAGGGAAGAATCAGAATTAGGAGTATATGACCTTTCTTCACGAGCTTCATTTCATTATTATTATTACACAATACAGTCCAAATCCTAGACGTACATAGATTGAAAACTCAGATATGCAATATAACAGAGTGTGGAAAAGCTCCCCATTTGGGCTCGCAAAGCCTTTCTCTCATCCAATAAGTCACTCGTTCTTCTCGGCCTCGCCAGAATGAGCATTCACTTGTTCGCTTTCCTTCGACTGTTCCACGTTGCCATAAGAATCATTGCTTTGAGGAGCAGTTACTTCTTCTTCTTGCCCGTCAACTGCACGATCATTTACTTGCTCGGGTTTCTTGAGGGTTCCAACCTTAACGTATTTGCTCATAAACTTGTATTCCCAGTCTCTTAAGGCGTCAAGCTCGAACATGCCCAGCCCTGTGAGATCGCCGTTCAAATCTTTCTCATCGAAGGACATCTTTGCAAGTGCTCGGCTAGCATCTTTTCCAGCGAATAGTGCATAAGGCCCGCCCGGCCCATAGAACATTCTGTGAAAATATAGCCCAGAAAATCAAATTACAACAGCCATGATGAAAAGAAGAGAAGCCTATAAGTAGATGTGATTCGTTGACAAGAATATATCAGATTACTATATATAATCCCCAAACGATCACCATAAAGATCAAGACTTTATCTTGTGACAGCGGAAACTATAGGAATATACTGAACTAGAAAGAAACAAGTCAGCAAAAAACATAGCAGTAAATACGATTCTTTGATAAATATATATCATATTTCAGATGATAGACTCTAAGCATAAGATAGCCAGCCATAAAGGGCTCAACTCGAACCACCAAGAAATTCACAATTGAAGCTAAAAAACCCTCAATTACACCAAGCTCAGATACTAAATCAGTTCCAAGAAGAAGAAAAAAGATTAATTTTTTTTGTTGTTACCTGCTCTGGGACACATCGTAGATCTGACCCTTTATAGCCATGAGGAGAGGCTTCTTTTGGTCGGTGCCGTCGTACTGTTTCAGCTCCTCGTCGGTTATCTCTCCGAGCTGAACTGGCGGCGGCAAAGGCTCCACTTCTTCTTCTTGTATGGGCCTGTGCTGTGCTTGTCTATCATCGGATGATCCGAACAAGTCCGAAACGACGTAGTAAAGGGCAAGTGCTACTGCAATAACGGTGAAGAAAGTAGCTGGAGATAGCCCGGTGTATGCTGTGATCGATTCTTTCACAGATTCCCATACTTGGACGGCCATAGCTTCAGAGAGAGAGAGAGAGAGAGAGAGAGAGGAGAAGACCAACTTGGAGACACACACAGCCTTTGCTTATATAATTATTTTTGTAATTATTTTTGCTATCGTTTCCCTTTTGTTTATTGAAGTAATAATAATAATATTTAAACTTAATTGATACTAGTAGTATTCTTGCAAACTCAGCTTCGTGCTCTATGATATCATATATTATCAAATTAAACGTAAAATAATAATTAACTAAAAATAGTAAACCATTAATAATTAACTAAAATAGTAAATTAATAATTAACTAAAAATAGTAAGTAATGTTAGTGGGTGTTTTCTTTTTATTTTATTTAATATTTTTTTTCTAATTAGACTTAATTGACAGACAACGGATTAAGGAGGGCAGTGAAAAGAGTATAGATAGAGTTGTAGATGGGCAATAGCCAATTTAGGAGTTTGGACTGTTGGTTATAATATAGACGCCAAAGTCGATTTTTCTGTCTTTTAATTGATTTTGAACTTTGAACAATTGCACACACCGTTAAATTATTACGATACGAAGCCGCCCATGTTAGACTTTAGACCGAGAAATACAATTACGTCCGAGGAGATATTTGTTGACGATGTTTCAAATTAGTATCTTGTGACTTTGTTTATTATTATATTTTATCTCTCAATGAATTGCATATATCTAATAATTATTCCAGTGATTTTTGCTAACATTTCTTTTGTTGGTGGGCGGAGTTGAAGAGTATTTTTTGTATCCAACAATGCAATATAGCCCAAGCACCAATGGTTGAACAAAGCAATTACGCAACTAGAAGTTTTTATTATTATAAAAATGAATCAAAATTGCATGAATCATGATTTATGAGCGTGAATCATGATTTAATATATTATTAATTTCCTACCAGAGCAGGATGTAATATAACAAGCAAGCTCATCTTCCTTCGGAATTTTCAATCTCTTACATTTCTATGCCTTACACAATTCATTTTTGACGTATTCCTCCATGCCTTAATTTTTCTTTTTAAGTATATACTATATATTAAGGAGAAATACAAAAGGGGGCAAAGCACTCCAAAAAATATGGTCACCACGTGGAACATGTCGCATGAAAAACGAGGAACACTAAGCTTGCCTTACTGTATTTCTTCTCCTTCCTCGAACCAAGTCCTCACACTTGCTCTGTTTTTCTCTCTCTTCAGTTTTTACTGGTAAGCAAATACCATCTCTCTCTCTCTCTCCCTCTCCCTGTCTCATTACTACATGCTGTTAACCACTTGTACAAGATTTAGGTTGGGATTAATTGAGAAGTAGGGCTTAGCTAGGTAAGTAGAGAGATCGATGATGGCTTCCATCATATAAATGTTGTATTTAAAACCAGTCCTCTTTGTACGTCGTTTAGGCTTTGAGATTTTCCACCTATATATGTATGCTAGAGACTAAATCGCTAATCAAGAAAACACGAGAAAAACGGCTGTAATTAAAAAGCACTGAATGAGGTTGGGTACTAATAGGCTCTCATTTGCCTTTAAGGTGCACGAATTAAAGGCCCTTCACTTGATCTTTAGGAGAACTTTGGGCGTATCGAGCTAGGCTTAGGAAAACTCTTAAAAGTCTTGACCTCTGTTTGAATGCTCTGTTTATTGCAGAGTTATGGGGAGAAGGAGAGAAAAGGAGGTGAAAGGAAGAAAGGCTTGCTGCGACAAAGAAGCAGGATTAAGAAGAGGGCCATGGAGCCTTGAAGAGGACAAGGTTCTCGTCGATTTCATTACCAAAAATGGCCATGTCACTTGGAGAAATCTACCTAAACGTGCAGGTCAGGCCTGAAAGATCTGTTCTGTTCTGTTCTGCTCTGTTATGCTCTGTTCTTACATGTGGGAAATCTACTTGATAAAACGCAGGTCTTCAACGATGTGGGAAAAGCTGTCGACTTCGATGGGTTAACTACCTCCAACCTGGGATCAAGCGCGAACCCTTTAGCCCAGAAGAAGAGAACACAATCATTCACATTCACAGCACACTCGGAAACAAGTAACTTAACCAAGCCAGCAACTGCAGTTAGTTAATTGATCGATCTGGTCATAATTTTCTTGCCTTGCAGATGGGCAGCTATGGCGTCTCTTTTGCCGGGAAGGACAGACAACGATATTAAGAACTTTTGGAACACGAATTTGAAGAAGAGACTGAGGAAGAACGACGATGATTATGCTTCGAATCATAACGTCGTTCGTCTTGAAAAGGCCAAGTCTAATATGTCGGACGATGTCATAGAATCACAGACTTCATCGTCTTCGTCCTCCTCAGCGCAGGTGAAGTTGTTTGAATGGATCGAGACAGAGAACGATGAATCTTTGAACTGTAAGAACGAAGCAGAAGTATTAGTTACAGTTTGTGATGATTTGAAGAGTGATGAATTAGACGATGATGATTCTGGGAATGATGATGAGATTATGGAGCTGTTGCTGGATTTTCCCGAAGAAAGCATCGATGTGGGATTCTTGCAAGGGACAGATTAGATTGACTTGAACACTCCACATAGCCTAGATTATTACCTTGTTTCTCTTCTTCTTCTTCTTCTTTAAGGATGTGTATGGTGGCACTTTCCTGGTTTTCTGTAATAAATGAAATTCAGTACCTCAGAAAAGAAAAAAATAAAATCATGTTTTGTGATCTTTCTTGTTCCAAGAAATCTGTAGTAGTAATTGAAATAATCAAGCTAATCGTCGGGCCTACTGAATTTTCAAAGAGTCAAAGAGAAGACTCCCAAGCGAATAAGATAATGTCGCTGGTCAACTCACTCTCCATAAAATCACCAATGATGGCAGTACACGTGTTAACTTAACAATACAATAAATAATTAAAAAAAAGGAGTTGGCTTGCTTGTACGATAAATAAAGTTCTATTATATGTCTGGCTTCTTCATCCGATTAGATATAAAGGTCTCTCCAAGACTATCTCCTTTTATTTATTTTATTTTCCTTTTGAGAAGCAAATAATAAAGAAAGTCAAATAGTAACTTTACTTTGTTGATACTCTCTACTCACAAGAGCGAACCTCCTCGTACCTCGTACCTGAAAAATAAGCAATAAAATCTTTCTTTAACAAAACTCCATTTATTACATAACAAAACAAAGCCCCTCACCTCACGCAGATATATAACCATTTCAGCTTCCTTCATTAAACACATCTCACAGCTTAATAATTAATTAAGACAAGTTCATCGTCTTCCTCCGTCTGAGATATTATCAGTGTATTCGGAGGAGATTCATCGAAGCCGTCCATTTGAAAAAAGTCATGGATGCAATCCGACGGCCATTATTACTGAGGTCATCATCCATGGCGGCCCTCCTCCTTGCCGGGTTCGTCCTCGGCGCGTTGCTGTGCACGCGCTACCTCGACTCTTCTGCATATGCTGTAGCCATTCACAATCACAACACTCAGTAAAATATATAGTTTCCTTTCTTCTTCAAATGATTGATTCCCTGGAGATTTGTATGTCAATTGGTTGACAACGAATAGAGCAAAACAATTATATTCCAAGTCTTATTGCATGTGCTTCTACATCATGTGGATTTCATTGGAACCCGCGCTAATAAAGTTTGTTTCTTTATTTTTATGCATCTTCTTCTGATGTTTCTTCTTCTTCTTCTTCTTCTTCTTCTTCTTCTTCTTCTTCTTCTTCTTCTCTTACAGCTGATAAAACCAGTCCTAACGGCGCCCACAAAGGCACTTGATCATCATCGATACAGACCTGAAACCCTAGAAATCTCACATATAAACTGCTCCCTCATTACCAGCAACACGTCTCAAGCTTGCTCTTTCAGTCAATCTGCAAAAGCTCCAATCAAACACAGAGGAATCTTCTCATCATCATCGGCCAAATCAAACCTTACATGTCCCGACTACTTTCACTACATTTACCAAGATTTATCGCCGTGGAGCAAGACTGGGATCGCAGAAGAAACTGTGATGAAGGCAAGGCCCGCGGCTAACTTCAGGCTAGTGATCGTCGAGGGAAAAGCTTACGTGGAAACTTATAAGAAATCGTTTCAGACAAGGGACATGTTTACGCTGTGGGGTATCTTGCAGCTGTTGAGTAGGTACCAAGGAAGAATCCCAGATTTGGACATGATGTTCAACTGCGCGGACCATCCCATCGTCGAGAAAAAGCTTTATACGAACAATAATGATCCTGGGAAATACATAGTAGTTCCCCCTCCATTGTTTAGATATTGCAGTGATGATCTGAGTTATGATATTGTTTTTCCAGACTGGTCTTTCTGGGGATGGTAATAATATACGTTTGATGATCTTTCCCTCTATCAACTTCAAAATGTGATCTTTTAACACTGTTTATCTATATATATATATATATCATAAGTTAATATATTGTGCTGTAATGAAGGTCTGAAGTTAATATAAAACCATGGGAACAACTGAGTGAGGATATCAAGGAAGGAAATAAGAGGACAAAGTGGGCTGAGAGAGAGCCATATGCTTATTGGAAGGGTAATCCTCATGTTTCACAGACAAGGATGGATTTGCTTACATGTAATGTTTCAGACAAACAAGATTGGAATGCTCGTATATACATTCAGGTAAATGGTCATTTAACTTATAAAAAGACTGTCAGAAAAGGGTGAAAAAAGATCATAAAATAGCTGCTGATCAATGAATATGGCAAAAAATTTCTACATATTAGGATTGGATAAAAGAACAGAACGAGGGTTTCAAGGAATCAAACTTGGCAAAACAGTGCAATCACAAGTACAAAATCTACGTCGAAGGCAATACATGGTCAGTGAGCGAGAAATACATACTTGCCTGCGACTCACTCGCACTGCTCGTAAACCCTCATTACTACGACTTCTTCACCAGAAGTTTGGTACCTTTGAAGCATTACTGGCCCATCAAAGGCGACGAAAACAAATGCAGGTCGATAAAATACGCCGTGGACTGGGGAAATAGCCATCCACAAGAGGTATGTAATAATTCAATAATGTTCACCTATTTTCTTTTGCATTGTATCTTTCATGGAAATGGATTTATGCATAGGCTGAAGCTATAGGCAAATCTGCGAGCGATTTCGTTCTAAATGAGCTGAAGATGGAGTACGTTTACGACTACATGTTTCATCTCATGAGCGAATACGCCAAGCTCTTGAACTACAAGCCTAAGATCCCAGAAAAGGCGGTCGAGCTTTGCTTAGGTTCGATGTTTTGCTCAGCAACGAGAGAATCAGAGAAGAAGTTCATGATGGAATCGATGGCTATTAATGGTCCTCGACAACATTACGGCGGGCCTTGTGAGATACCTCCACCTTATAGCCCGTCTTCTATTCTCGACGTTCTCGAAAGGAAAAAAAGCGCAATAAAGCAAGTCGAGAAATGGGAAGAAGAGCATTGGAATAATAATAATGGTCATAATAAGAAATAGTCCTGTGTGTTGTCTATCCCTTAAAACAATATATATGCGTCGTAACAAAGAAGAGACCATAGTGTTATACTTTCAATTATCAGTCCCCATTGATCACACAACAGCAGTTAGAGCTCGGAATTCTTGCAAGAAAAATGAGTTTTGTGTAAGAGATTGGAGTAAGTAAAAGAAGAACGATTATGCGAATTTATTTCTAGTAAGCGCGGGATTTTATGATATCGAAGCTCATTTCGCTGGGATCCGTTGCCTGCAACTCGACTTGGATTCCATCGAGTTCCCTCTTAAACCTGTCCTTTGAGCTTGCATAGACCATCTTATTCCTCACTTTCGACGTCTCGGGCGACCTATTATCGGGAAAAAAAATGAAAACCCTAATTACATCGAATTTTCAATAGTAAAGATAATTAATTACCAGGCGATGAAGAAGATCTTGCTTTTCTGGACGTTTTCGCTGGTGGTGAAATCGAAATCGAAGACTGCGTATCGACATTCGTCGCGTGGGAGAGCGTTGGTGAAATCTTCGTAAGTGTGTTGAGGTTCTCGGAGCTTGTCTACGACCACTTGTTGGCCTTCGATTTTGAAGGTGATGTAACGATGGTTCCTTTTCGCCTTCAGTTCCATGAATTTGAGCTTGCATTCGTCCTCCACTGCCATCCCAGACACAGAATTCGCCTGCCCAAAAAAATAAAAAAAAAAACAGATATATTTCGAATCAGTGCTGCAATAATACAAGTAAGATAGGATTTTCCTTTCTTATAAACGGCCAAACCATGATCTATCTCGGCCAAATTTGTTGTCCTAACAAAGTACACTTAAACATTGTGTGCAAGATCAGGGGATGTGAAGCAAACCATGATTATCGTAATTTCTCAACGGATAAAACTATGCATGCAATGCAGACAACAAGCATGTAATAACAAACAGAATTAACGATGATTTTGGCGTTACCATTTCGCCTTTCAACGATCACGAAAGAAAAAGAAAATTCCTGCAAAGGAAAGAGAGGGATAGAGATCGAAAAAGGTACAATCTTTGAGGTGAAAATTGAAACGAAATGTTGAGATTATTTCTCTTTTTCTTTTTTTTTTTCCTTTTCCCATGATGGAAGTGGAGATAAAAACTGATGGTGAGGAGAAAACAAAGGAGGGAACAGTTGTTCTCAGCCATCATCTCTTCGAGTCTGTGCATGAATAATTAACGACCAAGTCTTATTATAATTTATACATGAGTGCAATAATCCGCGTATATTTGGCAATAATTTCTAAAAAAAAACTAAAAACATATTCAAGAAAATGGTAACAAGCTTGCATCATCATCATCATCATCTAGCCCAATAGAATTATGGCCACCTGAACTGGGCTTGTTTTGGAGCATTATATGTCTGAGACAATAATCAGTTTACCAACTTTTTTTTCTCGATCGGATCTGAAAAAGTTGCAATTATTGCCAAACTTTTTGCAAGGGTAATTCTTTAGCCAACAAACATCTACTTGTCCTGAAAAAGGCAAAGTCAATTACATGGTCACATCAATAATTGTTTGAGTACCACGTAAAAGAATCGAAACTGTTAAAAGGAAAAAGACGGCAAAGATATAATCTTTGCACAAGTCTTCACCTTTATGCCAAGATCAAGTGTTATTGCACTCCCCTTTTTACTTCACAGTGGCTAATGATTGAAGCTACTCAAAAGAGGTGGTGCGAACTGCGAAGAAGGGTTGAAGAGATGTCACGTGAGTTGAAGTAAATAGGTATGTTTCGAGCATAGGACGCATTGAATGCTCGAATTCATATTCTTCTTTCCCATTTGTAATAAAATATTACAAGCTATAATTGATTGGAGTGAAGGGGAGCAAGCGTAATTAAACAATAGTTGGTGGGGTTCACTTCTAATAATGAAAGTCACCGTTTTCTTGATTTGTTTTGTTTTGTTTTGAAATACGCCATGTGATCTGATCTGTCCCTGGCCATGGCCTTATTACCTATCTATTTCCGTCTCCTACCCTCTTTCCTTTTCCATGATTGATCTCAAAATTCCACGCAACTCCATCGGAATCTGACGTCACACTCCTCGCCAAGCTTACAGATATATTTCAATAACTGTCTCTTCTTACCATGAGCAGCTTACCCAACAGCGTTGATACTGTAAATGCTGCAGCAGCAGCCATTTTTACAGCTGAAACAAGAGTTCAACCTTCCACAGCTAAGGTTTGTGAATAACTCTGTTCATAGTGCGTTCTCTGTTTTCTCGTTCGTCTTAAAAAAAAAAAGTGACCTTTGATCTGAACTTGCACTGACTGATCCAAGATGAATCATGATTACCCTTTTTCTCTGTCATTTGCTTACTTTGAATCTGTAAACGCCTAATGGGATCGAATCTGTTGCTGATCAAAAGTGTCTGAATTTGGGCGAATTCGTTTTAGGACACATGAATCTGGCGATCCATGTTGTCTGAACTCTGAACAAAACCTTCCTCTAACCATATGAATCCCTATCTATGTCCAGAAAAGAAGATGGGGAAGCTTCTTGAATCTACGGTACTTTTGCTTCTTGGGATCAAACAAGCAAAACAACGCAAAACGAATAGGGCATGCCGTTCTTGCCTCCTCCGAGCCCAACCCGCCCGGCGTTCGCCTTGTCTCCCCTATTTCAGACAATCGCAGCAGTAATAACAACGACAACATTTCTTCAACCCTAGTCATGATGCCCTTCATAGCACCTCCTTCTTCCCCAGCTTCCTTTCTTCAGTCAGATTCTCCCTCGCCGGCCGACAACTTTACATCCCTTCAAGCGAACGAAACTAACACAAAGCAGATTTATGCCGTGGGCCCTTACGCCCACGAAACGCAGTTAGTTTCACCGCCCGTTTTCTCTGCCTTCACGACAGAGCCGTCGACTGCTTCCTTCACACCGCCGCCCGAGCCTGCCCAGACGACGCCTCCTTCGCCTGAGGTGCCCTTCGCCCAGCTCTTGTCTTCTTCCCTAGCTAGAAATAGAAACCAAAGGTATGGTGAGAAGGGTTTAGGACATTATGGGCTTCAATCTAGTTCTGGGACTTCGTCGCCTTTTCTTGGCTGTTACGAATATTATCCGAGCTACTATAAGTGGGGTTCGAGGCTTGGCTCGGGATCGCTGACGCCCGACGGGGGCGGGATTTCGAGGCTTGATTCTGGTTCTTTGACGCCTAATAATAATGGAGCTGGGGAATTAGCAGATCAAGGCAAAGTTGAATCTAAAGTTGCTTCCCAAGAAAACGATGATATAAGCGATCACAGAGTTTCTTTTAGGCTCTTCGACGATGATATTCCAGTTTGTGTTGTGAGGGAAGTGTCCCCTCCTCCTATGCAGCATACGAATTCGTCGTCAGATCTCGGCGAACGAAGGGATTTGAGGGCAACCTTAAACGAATGTAACGACGAGGAAATCGAGCGTAAGGATCGCATGTTGTCGCTGGGATCGAGCAAAGATTTCGACTTTGACAATGCGAAAGAAGGAGATGGGGACAGTGTTGAGAAGGAATTAACGAGCCCTCGAAATAGCTGGAGCTTCTTCCCTGTGCTACAATCTGGGATCAGATGATATAAAGATCAGAACGATGAGAGTAATATTTCTTCGTAATGTTAGGCAAGAAAGCAGATGTGGATGACGACAAGTTCTTCTATACGAGTCCTTACATAATGCAGTTACATTACAAACTGTTGTATCTAAAAGATGTTTCTCTCTTATTCTTTGACAGTCATAAGCATGTGTTTCCACGTATAGTTTTGTGCTATTTGTTAACTTATTTTCTTCCTCGTTTTCTCTCGTTGATTGACGCTACTCTAGTTTCCATCTTGGAACGTATTGTGAAGATGAATAGATGCCATTATCAAGAAGATGAATAGAATAGAACAAAAGGCATAGGGTAATAATAATGCAAAATGATTTATTATACATACCCACGGCTCGGCTGCTCCAAACCTCACGGCTCCGAAATTCCGAACCTAAGCCAACTCGTCAACGCTGCACAACAGTCAACCCACAGCAGACTCGTTTCAACTTTGGTGGCTTGCCTTGCCTTTAGTTCAGATCAGACACACAGAAGAAAGCAGACTGGATTATTCATAGAAGGGAATTATCGAGCGGTTTGAGATCATATCAAATGGCGGATAACACTGGTGAGCAGGAGAAACAAGAATCCACGATCGATCAGATCTCAGAGAAATCTGACCCCTCGGACTCTTCGTCGGCTTCTGCGAAGACTAAGATCCACCGCTTGTTCGGTCGCGAAAAGCCCGTGCATACGGTTCTGGGTGGTGGTAAACGTACGATTTTACTTTATTCGTAGCTGGTTCGTTATGATTTTAACGTTTTGCTGCGGTTTTAGACGTGGGTTTTTAGCTTCTAGCTTGGCTCTTGTTGTTTCTGGGATTTTTGGACTTGTGACGAGGACTTCTTTCTAGTAGATTGTGGCGATTTCTAAGTTGGATTTGCCACTCATATCAAAGCCCTCCCTTTTGAGACATAAGCCCTCAGCTTTATTGCATCATTATAGGATCTCATGATTTGGTACATTCTTTACAGTTGCCGATATCTTCCTATGGAGAGACAAGAAGGTTTCTGCTGGTTTGCTGGGGTTCGCCACCACAGTTTGGGTGCTTTTTGAATTGCTTGAATACCACTTGCTTACTGTAATTTGCCATGTTCTGATCTTTGGCCTGTCGATCGTTTTCCTCTGGTCAAACACGTCAACCTTCATCAACAAGTATGATTCCTAACCTTAGAATATCTGAAATGCTATTTTCAATGCTCATACCTTTGTCCGATGTTAATCAGGTCCCGCCCTCAAATCCCGGAAGTTGTGATTCCAGAAGATGTCATCCTCAGCATAGCTTCTTCTCTTAGGGTCGAAATCAACAGAGGACTTGGGAGCCTTCGAGATGCTGCATATGGAATAAGTCTCAAGAAATTCCTTGCGGTATGTGGCGTTCTTACATCACTTTTATGTCTCCATCTTCTGCCCATAACAATGGAATTATTGTTTTTTAATGAGTACCAATTGGTCGTCATTTTAGAAACAAACTTTCATAGCTAGCTACTATGGTATGGTTTTGCAGATCATTGCTAACCTTTGGGCAATATCTGCTCTGGCCGATTGGTTCAACTTCTTGAGCTTGTTTTACATAAGTAAGTCGCTTGCTTACCTTCGGTCTCCATGAAACAACGTTGTATGTATCTTTTGCTGCACTGATAAAGAACGAATTCGCCTTTTCTTGATTATTGTCGTCTCTCTCGAAACAGGTATTGTGTTGCTGTTCACCGTGCCTGTGTTTTACGAGACATACGAAGATAAGATCGAGGCATTTGCTAAGGCAGCTGAGGCAGAGTTTGAGAACCAATACGCCGTCTTCAATGCCCGGGTTTTGGGTAGGGTACCAAAACCTTCATTCAAAGACAAGTTTGCTTGAACGCTTCTTCTTTACGTTTGAGCAGAGTGTAATAATAATAATAAGGTAAAGCCAGTGGCTGTGCTGCTGCTGCTGCTACATAGTTGCCAATTGTGTTATGGATGATCTGATTATAATTTAAGACAATATGTAATATTAATTTGGCAATTCTGATTTTATTTTCTCTGTTATTATTTTGTGAGTATAGTATTTCAAACGGGACTTATGGATAAACTGGAATCGTTCAACGAGGACAAATAGTGTCAACGTGGTCAATATCAGCCAATGGAAATGATTAACGAATCTCCAATTCTTTTTTAAAGAAATTACGAATCTCCATTCTCCAATTTACAGAAAAAACTGTAAAGAATTTCCTTTTATTTCTTTAAAAGAAAAAGAAATATATGTTGTCCATAATTACCCGAACAATCATCACGCAATTGGTTTCATTGCGTGACTGACTGGCATTTTCTCGGCAAATTGGAGGATACCTATTGTTCTCTGTCCCTCTCAAGTACGAATTTCAGCAAAATTCTCGTGTTTCTTTTTTTTTTTCCTTTGATATTGTTTATTTCTTACGTCAAATTAATAGATGAACTGATCTTCTGATTTTATTTGTCCATCTGTTTTTGGTTGGTTAGATATCTGCGAAATGGCTTCCAAGCGGATCTTGAAGGAGCTTAAGGATCTTCAGAAGGATCCTCCTACCTCCTGCAGTGCTGGTATATTTTTTTTTCATTTTTTTTTTTGCTTTTATTTGTTTGGCTTGGTTTTTTTAATGTTTCGGGTGCTTTTTATCTTGCTTTTGGTATAATTACTTTGTGTTTCTTTGGTATTCCGCCTAGATCTTTCTGAATATATTTTGAGATTGGATTTGAGCATTTGTTCCCTGCGTGGTTGTTGGTTTGGGATTTTAAGGTGTCAATAAATTGAGCTAAAGCTAATCGTTGTGCTGGTGGAGTTCCTTTTAAATCTAAGTCTTTTTGGTATACTTTGGTTCCAGTTTCTTGTTGAAGGGAGCTCAAGTGAGCTTTGAGACGAATAAGATTGTCAATTGGTTCGTTGTTTTCATGATGTTTTGTTAAGTTCAAACAAAATCAAGTTGAGTCCAAGCTCAGCTTCTGAAGTTCTCCTGTGAAAAAATAATCCATACTTATATTTTGCTTTCCAGAACTAATTTAAATGAGTTGGTCGTAATGTACGAACTAGGCCTTGGTTTGGTTTTACTTTCTTTCTTGATCGATCTGTTCTCAGTATTTGCAATGATATCTGACTGCTGATTACTGTTATGGTATCACCCATGAAACATCAATAAAAACACGTGCATTATCTTAATGATGCAAACTAACCGCTGGTATGATCTTAATATGATTCGATTACAAGTGCATTTTATAACACATAACACTTCTTTTCTGATTATTTTTATCTTTCCATGGTCAAAACAAGATCATAACCCACACATCCCCTTGTATTTTTAACTAGTTAGTTCCTCTGTTGACTTGTGCTCCATTGACTTTGGTTTTATCATATTAATGGCGACATTCTTCATCAGAGAAGGAAATTCTAATTCCTTACTTGCGCTTTTCTTCACCCCACCCCATCTTTGCGCGTGTTCATAGGGCCTGTTGGTGAGGACATGTTTCACTGGCAAGCAACAATCATGGGTCCTTCAGAAAGCCCATATGCTGGGGGTGTTTTCATGGCTACGATTCACTTCCCTCCAGACTATCCCTTCAAACCACCTAAGGTGTGCATTTGTTCGTTTTACATCTTTCCACTTGTTCTAAGTACTTCCCGAGCAACTCTAACTTATTTGCCATACGTGCCTCTTAAATAATATTGGCAGGTCTCATTTAGGACAAAAGTTTTTCATCCTAACATCAACAGCAATGGTAGCATCTGCCTTGACATACTAAAGGAACAGTGGAGTCCCGCTCTTACTATTTCAAAGGTTTGGATCAAACTCCTTCGATCCCCTCGCTGTATTCTCTTCTTTTGCTTGAAGTGAAAATCTTCATGTTCGACGTCGTTATCGTATTCAGCATGATAAACGAGTAAAATCTTTATTTTCATTTCTTCCCAATTTTAGGTGTTGCTTTCTATTTGTTCTTTGTTGACGGATCCTAACCCTGACGACCCATTGGTGCCCGAGATTGCTCATATGTACAAGGCAGACAAGAACAAGTATGAGACCACTGCAAGAAGCTGGACTCAGAAATACGCCATGGCGTAAAATATTAAGCTGGCAAGGCCCTTAGTTTCGAAAACTATTTCCTCTTAAGCTTACATTGTCTAAATTGTAATCTTTAATTGATGTGTCATGACTCATGACTCTTGCTTAAATTGCTTGTTTGTATGCATTAGCTTAACTGCTAGTACTATCGTCTGATCATCATTTAAGGGTTAATTTAAGGCATCACCCAAATCCAAACAAACAAAAACACCTTAATGCTTTCTATTCTTTTCATTTATTTTTAGTTAATTATAGTAACTACCGAGGAACAATGCGTTGGTCTGGTCATTGTTTGTCTCAGCAAAGCAGCTAGGCAAAGAAAAGGATATCCCATAGCTTTTATACGGCCATGCGAAAAAATCTATATTCTATAATTACGAATACTGCAGAGATATTGCTAGCTATCTTCCATCATCTTCAAGGGCCCCCTATATCTCTTCTTGCTTATTGATCCTGTATATATACTAATTACCATCTGCGGTAAAAAAAAGCAAGTCATTTTTCTATGTAGTACAGTACTATGTAATGATGGCTTCTGATGATTAATTCGAATACCTACGTAGTAACGGTTAACTTCGTTTTACTTGTGTGTGTGTGTGTATACTTATTTCGATGTGAGGTCATACGTTTCGTGGGTCTGAAATAAATGATGTTTTTTTTCAGAATGTGATATGAATGAAGATTCCTTTTTTTTTTTCTTGGTAAGTTGGAAGGACCCCACCATCATTTATATCTGTATTGTTGATTAGGATTTTGTCCCATGTATATTTCATTGATTAGAATCGTTTTTCAATTTTTTAAGAGAGCAAGAAAAAACACGAGGACAATCTTGTCTTTCTCTTCATTTATTCAGAACGCACTCCCCATGCAAACACAAAACACAGCAAAACCTTTCATCTTATTAGTTATCAATTACCACATAAAAAGAGACAGTGAATGTTACTACCCATTTATTAATAACGTTGCAAGGATCAATTTCCAGATCAAAAAATCGAATTTTAAATATGAAAAAGGAAAAATTAAATACAGTGGCACGTAAAAGACGTGTGTGTGCATTGAATAAGAGTCTGAGTTCTTCTTGAATAATCTACTAATATGAATGACGACAGACAAATTAAAAAGGTTGCAGAGTGTCTCAGACATTGCTCAGTGCCTCGTCCTCGTCGTCTTTAATTTACTACACCAACGCCAACTCCTCGTTTAAATGTATTGTGTAGTAATTATGCATGAATATATGCATTTCTAAATTAGGGTTTTGAGAAGGCTAGAATTCAATGTCACGCGTGATCTTGCTGTGTTTGACTTTTTAGGATACACTTTATTAATGTCTCAAGCATAGTTAACTAGTTAAATTAAATATATAAATTAAAGCATCATTGACTTGTTGAGATAGTGTGGCCTATGAAACTTTAATTCATAATATATCTCTACAACGAACACCCAATAAATAATTCATGCGTGACATATTATAATGGAACTGACAGGGAGAAGATTGAAATAATTATTCCGGCAAATAAATGCAAAATTTGTGGACACCATGCAGTAGAACAATTTGCAGTTCCAAGTTGTCAGATTTCACGCTATTAATTATCACCAATCATCATTCTTGAATAGTATAACGGCTCTCTCGGAAATATTTGTTGTCTTGATTGTGTGTGTCTATATATACATATAAATGGTTATTGCAGGGAGCAAAAGGTGTTTAGCTAATGTTTGCATTACCGAGTAAAAAAAAAATTGTGTGTCATATAAGCCCTAAAGATTGTCATTCGAGCTTCTTCATAAGTATCTAAAAACCCTTATTTGTAAAATTATATTTATTCTTGCAGTTCCATCTTCTTCAATGATATCCTTAAATTAATTTCTCACTCCTGTATTTCCTCTCTCATCAGTCATAACATAACATATCTCCGCGTGAATTTTCATCTCCACTCATCCCCACAAATCCGTTGAGACAATGTAATAGAAAAAACAAGCCAAAAAGTTATATAGCTTTAAGTACCCCCATATTTACATATGAATTCTAAAAGCTAAGAGAATCGGCTTTGATAGATAGGTTTAGTCTCTTTCAGATACTTAAACTGTCTATTTTTCGGTCCCTTCTATATATACTTTCATATAGTCCCCTCAAATAATAATTAGCCGAATTGCCTTCTTTTTCATATACAAGTCGTAAGGAAAAATGGATTCTGAGAGTAATACAGCTTTATGCGAATTCTTGAACGAACCCGAGTTTTGCGATGCTTCAGACGACATTTTCAGCATCCTTGAAGCTTGGGATCAACAAAGTGCTTCTTATTCTTTTGAGGATAGTAAACTAATTGTGGCGCAAGCTGAAGATAATAACAACTGTGAGAGCACTACTACGAGGACAACAACCTTGTTAGCAGCTGACAATGACTTTGTGGGCTTCGAGTTTCAAAAATCAGTTAACAACACCGACGATAACAATGCTCCTTTTCAACAAGAAGGAGCTGCTGATGAAACTCAAGGAGGGGCTATGTTGATGCTCTTACCAAAGTGCAAGAAACAGAAGCTTAATGCTTCAGCTTCTGTTTCTTTCTCTTCCCAACAAGGAGGAGAAGATAATGGGCAGCACAGAATAACTCACATCACCGTTGAGAGGAATCGAAGGAAGCTGATGAACGAACAGTTGTCTACTTTGCGCTCGTTGATGCCATGCTTTTATGTCAAAAGAGTTATTAATACGCCCATTATCTGATCAGTACTACTAATTCGTTAAGATATGATGATATTCTTTTTTTTTTCTTACAACAACGATACTTTATTACATTTTAGGGCGACCAAGCGTCAATAATTGGTGGAGTAGTAAACTACATCAAAGAGCTGCAGCAAGTCCTTCAATCCCTAGAGGCCAAGAAACAACGCAAGGCTTCGTCGGCCTATTACAACAGCAACAACGATGTCCTAAGCCCGAAGGTCGTTTCATCAAGCCCGAGGCTACCACCGATAAGCCCGAGGAAACCTGTGAATTTTCATAGGGTAGAAACTGTTCTTGTATTGATAGAATAATCGTTATACTTTCGTTTTACAGGAAGTGGCCTATATATACTACAAAAAATAGATAAAGATGGCAAGTAGCCGTTGGAGTAAATAGAGCAGTAATTCTCTATATTTTCCTATTATAACATCCGATTCTTTGATAAGATTAACTCCTTGATCTTTGCCTTATTTGCAGCCTTGACTTTGGTAAGTTCCAATTGTTGCCTTGATAGGCCAAGGCCGGGTATGGTAGGTTGATCAATGATGAAATTATCTTCTGAGATCAATCGTTTCTTTCTTAGTTCTTCAACACTCCCCCTCACGTTGGGCTTGAATATATCTATTAAGCCCAACTTGATGAGTATGTCTTCAAAGGATCGAGCGTCTACTGCTTTGGTGAAAATATCGGCCAGTTGTTCTTTACTTGTTACGTATGGGGTTTCTATCTCTTTGCTTTGTACTTTTTCTCGAACATAGTGACAGTCCACCTCAATATGCTTTGTCCGCTCGTGAAAGACGGGATTAGTTGCTATATGTCGTGCGGCTTGATTATCACAGAACATTTTCATCGGTTGATCGGTTTTTATCTTTAGGTCCTCCAAAAGATGTCTTATCCACACAAGCTCACTTGTTGTAGAAGCCATAGCTCTGTATTCTGCTTCAGCGCTTGATCTAGCTACTACGCTTTGCTTCTTGCTTTTCCACGTGACTAGGTTTCCTCCTACGAATGTGCAATAACCGGTAGTGGATCTTCTATCAAAACTCCCTGCCCAGTCTGCATCTGAGTAGCCTACCACGTCATAAGCTCTATTTCTTCTCATCCAGATTCCTCGACCTGGGTTCCCTTTAAGGTATTTTAATATACGCTCAACAGCTTCAAGATGGCTGGTCCGAGGTGCCTGCATAAACTGACTAACACAACTAACAGCAAAAGATATATCAGGCCGTGTAACTGTTAGATAAATTAGTTTCCCTACCACTCTTTGATACTGTTGAATATCTTTTAGTGATTTTCCTTCTTCGGAGTTCAATTTTTTATTACTGTCCATGGGAGTCTTTGAGGGCTTAACTCCCATTTTTCCAGTTTCTTTTAGAAGATCCAGAACATATTTCCTTTGAGATAAGAAGAGCCCTTTGGGTGAATGAGCAATTTCTATTCCTAAGAAGTACTTAAGTTGTCCAAGATCTTTAATATCAAATTTGTTTTTGAGATATTCCTTAACTTCGTTAATCCCATCAATGTTATTTCCAGTTATTATGATATCGTCTACGTATATAAGTACCACTATTATAGTTTGGTTAGTTGTTTTAGTAAACATGGATGAATCAGCCGAACTTTTAGAAAAATCGCAATCAAGAAGTGCACGACTCAGTTTTGAATACCATGCTCGTGGAGATTGCTTTAGGCCGTATATTGGTTTCTTTAGTTTGCATACAGGTCTTGAGATTTTTTATATTGATATCCTGGCGGGAGTGTCATGTATATCTCCTCTTCCAGATCACCTTGTAAGAATGCATTTTTTACATCCATCTGTGAAATATTCCATCCAGAGTTGGTAGCCACCGATAGAAGAATTCTTACGGTATTCATTTTTGCAACTGGGGCAAAAGTTTCTTCATAATCTATTCCTTGAGTCTGCGTGAATCCTTTAGCTACCAGTCGTGCTTTGAATCGTTCAATTGTACCATTGCTATTGTATTTAATTCGGTATACCCATTTACACCCAACAGGTTTTTTATTGTTTGGGAGAGATGTAATATCCCATGTTTGATTTTTTTTGAGAGCTTCTAGTTCTTCCGTCATGGCTTTTCTCCATTCAGGTCTTTTATTTGCTTCCTCGAAACTATGGGGTTCAATCTCATGATCTATGTTGCTTAGGAAAGCGTAATGTGAATGTGAAATTTTATTATAGCTTATGTAGTTCTGGATTGGATAGGTTACTTGATTGGTTACAAAATCTCGTAGTCTATTAGGTGGTCTAGAATTTCTTGTCGATCTTCTTAGATTTGGTAATTCTATTGTTTCTCCCCCTGAAGTAAATGTTGTTACATCGTTTTCATGAATTTGTTCTTCCCTTGGATTGAATTCTTCTGTTGGTATCGTCGCATGAATTTGGTTTTCAATTGATGGTTGAAGTTCAGGAAGTGGGATGTTATCTCGGTCTTCATGATTAGTATTATCCAGGTTTTCATGTGTGTAATAAGGTTTATTTTCAACAAATATTACATCTCTAGAAATGTACATTTTTTGTTTCCTTGGATCATAACATTTGTATCCCTTTTTTTGTGAAGAATATCCTAGGAATATGGTTTTGATAGAATTAGTGTCAAGTTTATCTTGCCTTCTTATATGAACGAAACATGTACATCCGAATACTCGGAGATGTTCAATTTTGGGTTTTCGTTTTAATAGGATTTCCAATGGACTTTTATACTCTAGTTGAGCACTTGGGAGTCTGTTGATCAGGTAAGTTGCAGTTAGAACTGCGTCTGACCAGTAACGCTTTGGTACATTTGACTGAAATAGTAGACACCTTGTCATTTCGAGTAAATGCCTATTTTTTCGTTCGGATACTCCATTTTGTTCCGGAGTATTAATACAAGTAGTTTGGTGTAATATTCCTTTGGATTTTATTAATTCTAGAAAGTTTTTATTAAGGTATTCAGTTCCATTATCGGTTCTGATAACTTTAATTTTACTATTGTACTGATTTTCAATAAAATCTGAAAATTCTTGAAATTTTGAAAAAACTTCGGATTTATTTTTTAGTAGATAGAGCCATGTTGTTCTAGTGTAATCATCGATGAAAGTTATAAAATATTTAAAGTTGTTGTAGGAGTCTACAGGGGCTGGTCCCCAAACATCCGAGTGCACTAACTCAAATATATTATTAGTTTTATTCATAGATCGACAAAACGGTAATCGAGTTTGCTTAGCGAATTTGCATACATCGCATGAACTAGTAGAAATAGAAGGAAATAACTTTTTAAGAGTTGTGTCGGAAGGATGCCCCATTCTTTGATGTACCACATTGTTGGCATGTGAAGATTTTGAGTTGGTTTCGACTAAGTAGAGCCCATTTTTGAATATCCCCTCACCAATCAGGTTCCCTGTTTTCCGGTCCTGAAAAATTACTTTATCTGGTGAGAAGGTTACATTACAATTTAGTTCATTAGTGAGTTGTCCTACTGAGAGAAGATTTGAGGTTAACTTTGGTAGGTATAGCGTGTTTTGAAGATTTTTTGAGAATAATTTTGAGGTTCCAACTTTCTCAATTTGCATTTTGTTCCCATTGGCAACTGTTACAGATTGCGTGATTTTTGGACTTAATGGATTTGAGATGTTATGTATATCATAAGTCATATGATCAGACGCACCCGAGTCAACTACCCAAAAATTACGTAAACTATTTAAACTAGTATTAATCATGCCAGTGAAGTGTTGAGAAGTTGGACAAATACCTGTGCTGTGTTTACCTGGTTTATTAAAGTATCCCGAAAAATGACTAGTGGATTGATGGGCTGAGCTTGGCCCGACCCGATCTGCCATTCCACTTTCTGGCCATTGTGCTTTGGGAATATCAGTCATAGATGTTGTTGGCCCGTAATAATTTGGATTGGGCCTGGGATCAGCCAACATCTCTTTGAGCCTATCATTCAACCATTTTTCTCTTTCCCATTTTTCAACCCAATTTGTTTCCTCGCTGGTTTCTGACTGGGCGACGAACCCTTGCTTCTCGCGATTTCCTGTCGCTCTGCCTTTCCCATCGCGTTTCGGCCGGAGATGGGGGTGGAGGAACCAGCAACCGTTCCGATCGTGACCTTCCTTTTTGCAGTTGTCGCATCTAGGCTTGCTCGGCGCTCCCTTCGTCTCCGGCCGCGATTTAGGGTTTCCACCTTTAGCGCTCATGGCGTGGCTTTCGATCGTGGTTGAATCTGAGTTCATCGCCTTTCTTCGGGATTCCTCCGACTCGATTGAGGCCACCACAGCTGCTACTGTCGGTAATTCTGTTCCCATAAGGATCTGGATTCGAACCTGTTCGTAGGATGAATCTAGGCTCGCTAGTAGTTGATAGACTCTGTCTTGCTCTTTTCGTTCCTTTATTTTGGCCTCCTCGGTGGTATGTGGTTGGTAGATGTCGAGTTCGTCCCATTTAGCCTTTAGCATCCCGTAGTGTTGAGTAAACGTTTGATTTGGTTGCTTCTTTAGTCGAGCAATTTCGTTTTTGAGCTGAAAGACGTGAGCGAAATTGTTCTTCTTACCATACATTGCTTTGATCGCTTCCCACATTTCCCGAGCACTTGTAGAGTCCAGAAATAGCTCAGCGATTCGTCCCTCCATTGAGTTTACGAGCCCAGCCATTACTTGATTGTCGACCATCTCCCAGGCAGCATCAGTTTTTGTCGATGGTTGCTTTTCTCCCGCGGCTTGTTCTGCGGTTGTACTTGTTTCTGTGCCTGAGACGTGATCCCACTGTCCCTTTCCTTTGAGGCAAATCGTGATTGCCCTAGCCCAATTCACGTAATTGCTCTCATTTAGCAAGATAGTAGTTAGTCTTTGAAGGTTGGTCCCGGTAGGTAGATCTGCCATTGCAGTTTCTGAGGTTCTTTTTTTTTTTTTTTGTTGCGGAATTTGGTTAGGAGCTTAATGCTCTGATACCATGTGAATTTTCATAGGGTAGAAACTGTTCTTGTATTGATAGAATAATCGTTATACTTTCGTTTTACAGGAAGTGGCCTATATATACTACAAAAAATAGATAAAGATGGCAAGTAGCCGTTGGAGTAAATAGAGCAGTAATTCTCTATATTTTCCTATTATAACATCCGATTCTTTGATAAGATTAACTCCTTGATCTTTGCCTTATTTGCAGCCTTGACTTTGGTAAGTTCCAATTGTTGCCTTGATAGGCCAAGGCCGGGTATGGTAGGTTGATCAATGATGAAATTATCTTCTGAGATCAATCGTTTCTTTCTTAGTTCTTCAACAAAACCCCCATTGAGCCCGAGATTGAGCTTGCCCATAAGCCCGAGCACGCCCCAATCAAGCATCAACCCCAGCTATTTATATTACAAGCCATTTATTCATAATGGCGGCCTGAGCTCACCTTCTTCACTTCCTAGCCCGACAATTGAACAGCATTCTTCTTGCAACTCTTCCTCAAGCAACTCAATTATTATCAATGACGCCGTGAATGAGCTCGTGGCTAGTTCGAAATCTGCTTCTGCACAAGTGGAGGTTAAGTTTTCAGGTTCGAACTTGGTGCTTAAGACGATCACGACTCGCCGTTTGCCTGGGCAAGTGGTTAAGATTGTGTCGGCCATTGAAGAGCTTGATCTAGAGATATTGCATGTGAGCATCGGCAGTACAGTTGATGGGGCGATGATGCTCAATTCTTACACAATTAAGGTATAATTATTATCTTCTAATAATTAATGATCGCATGCATGGGATTTTGTTATTATATTAAACAGTAAATGACTCCATATATATTTGCTTTCATGATTGAAAAATAGATCGGAATTGAATGCCAACTCAGTGCAGAAGAACTTGCTCAGCAAATCCAGAAGACATTCTGCCAAGTATAATAATAAAGATCAGCTCATGATATAAGCAGTGGCAGTTATCGTTTGATTTCTAATTATCGTTATTATTACCATAATTGTACGCCTACTTTTACTTTGTTGTTCCTAAGTTCACAAAATGCAATAGATTTGGTTAGTCGTTCGACTGAGATAGAGTACTGAAACTGACATGCATTGCATCTGGTCCCAAATACTTTTACTCTCCATTAAACTATTTCAGCTTCATGTCTTCTTGTTTTCTTTAGCTTTTCTCTGCGTTAAAATTTATATAACCTGATTGAGATGTAAAATAGAATTGCAATACTACTACCCTAATTAATCATCACGAAAAAGATTGCCTTTATCTTCCAATACCATAAAACATACTAAAAAAACTGGATACACGCACATTCATGCTGCTGGCTAATTCAGAGACAACGGCTTGGCCTATATTTCGAAATCAAGTTTTTTGTCCTTTTTACATTTTATTTATATGTAGGTAGTTAGAGATGAAGTCGTACGTAATAAATAACATTTGTCCTCAACCTAAGTCTTAGGTTGGGGATATATTTATCAGCCTTTACAGCTGCCCGTACAAACTGACTTGCTCGAACGATTCATAGAATGGGCAAAATGAGGATAAGAAACTTACTGGGCCAAAATCCATATAGGCCTACATGAGAAATGACAAACATAAGATTCAAAAAATTATGAGAATATCAAATCACAACACAACATGATGATCACGAAATGTGCATATATATATTTTGATAGAATTCGCAAAAGATCTGAATAAAACGAAGCAATCGCAATAAGCAAACCTCAACCCCCTCATTGCGCATCATCAGCCCTCTCATTTATGGGAGTCTGAGCTAAACTCTTTTGGGGCTCTTCTTTATGCTCTGTTTCGGCAGTGTGTAATGGAATTTCTGCTTCGGATTCAGATTCTTGCTCGGGCTCTGTTTTGGGTTCGTATTGTTGGTGGGTTCTTTCCTCTGTATCTGCTGCTGATGCTTTGTCGTGGTGAAGCTTGACCACAATGCAGGTGATATTATCGGCGCTACCAAGACTGAAAGCAGTTTCGATCAATTTTCGTGCAGCTGCTTCGACCGCTTCCTCTGATTGTGCTATCGAGACGGCCTCCTGAAATAGCTCGGGCCTCTCAGATGCGAGGATGATATTTAATTAATGCGCACTTGATTATCATAAAAATTTCTTGCATATATTGGAAACTTACCTCATTGGACACAACATCCCAGAGCCCATCACTGGCAAGAACGAGCAGATCGAGGTCTTTGTCGACCTCTTCTTCCTACGGCATAAAGACGAGGAAAATAAACATAACGGAATGGTAAGGATAGTAAATCTGAATTTTGTCCGGGGTAACATGAAAAATTTACAAGTACCTGAATCTCGGGTTCAGCCACTACGAATTGCTTCAGCATACGATTTCCAAAAGCACGAGACATGGCCAAAACACCACCAACCCTCCAAGTGCCTGATACAGCAACAGAAATGGTAGTTCAAGCTCAATTACATTAAAGGGCTAGAAGAATAGTAATCATGTCTCTGTGACTGTGCACGATATTTATCATGCAATACGTTCTTTCGGTAAAACATCATGTAACAAGTCCTCGTTGTGATTGCACAAGATCTCTTTAAGTTTCCACATTCCAGTCCTTCAAACAGAATGTCCCTAAAGCATATTTAATCGACTAATATAGGAAAGAACTAAGGATGATACCTGCCCACATCACAACACCTCCAGCACTTTCAATCCTCTTCCTCTCATCACTTCTATTGGGTTTATGATCTTCCGAGAGAGCAATTGCTGTATCAAGCAAGGATGGAAGATTTGATCTTTATGACTTACCAAAGTAGATATACCTAAATAAGTCACCATCTGAGCCTATCATCAATAGCTTTATATCCATATATACGCTTATACCTTGTACAAAAAGAACAAGCTAGATCAGTGTTGGAACTATTGCTTTAGGAAGGACAAACCCAAAAGTTTTGACAAAATACTCATTCTTATCTTACAAAAGATCGAATCACTGATATTGATATTGATATGAAATCATAAAGTTGTTTTGAAAACCCAAAAGGCTAGATATTATTAGTTTTATTCTTTAGGCAACAAAAACTACCAAGATTCACAATGAGCATGACAATTCATTCAACTGAACCCCTTTAATTTTAATACCGAGAAATTCTTCCAACAATTCCGATCCTAATCTTTTAAAAAAAGCACGGACAGATCTATGAATAATTTGTTATGGAATTCAGGAGAAAATGAATTTTTCGAACCTCATTAAAGATCAGGGAAAAATGTCTAAAAACAAATGAAACACAAATGTGACGAATAGTTGTGGTACCTTTTCCAGCTTTTGATATAATAGTTCGAGAATCGCCAACATTAGCAACATAAAGGTGACTGCCAACAAGAACTGCAGTTGAAGCTGTTGAGCCATCATCTCGGTAAGAATCTCTTTCAGACTCTAAAAACTCTTTGTCAGTCTGCTGATACGTATCACCTGCAGGGTCATATAAGTGCATGATTAACACTCATCAAATTACCATCGGAAGCACTATCGCAGAAAAGATGGTTTAAACAGAAGAAAAAAATGCATGTTTATTAGGAGCATTCGTTACAACTACAGATCCAGCCGATTACCTACCCCAAGAATAATACCATGCAATAAACATCGGTTGCTACTGGAAGCAATTGAAAACTGGTAATCCAACTTACTTATAGCCAGTTTTGTGTTTGTGAGAAACTCCGGATGCTTCAAGATATTCTCAAAAAGATGTTCTTTCAAATATTGTGCAGCACGAGACCCACCATGACCTGCCATGAAAAAATTATCATCCTCTATACGATAAGCATTATATTATTAAAAATTCAATGAAAAAGAGAGAAGGCGCCCAATGTAAGGCACCTTCTAGAGCCAAATCAACCTCGTGAATTGGCCAACATTCCAAAACATCATTCAATCCTATGTAACTGCTACATATAAAGCGACATAAGCTAGTCGAGTTTATCGTTTCATATCTTTGCATCATATCTTAAAAAGACCATTGAAAAGAATCTGTAACCTCCAAATGGTATAATATTCATTTGAATAAATGATCTTCAAACATAAAGGATAAAAAGCTTACCATCAAATATCCCGAAAAGGCAGATTGATTGACCGTCAACTATGGACATCTTGATATCATAGAAGTCCTCCATGCTAGATCTTTTTCCTCTGAAACTGGCATACCCGCAACTCATTGCACCGTTTTCACTGCCAGCGTGGAAAGGTAAAGTCTGTGACTCAAACCAAAATATCAACATTGTCTACCCAGGTGAAAGGTGTAAAGCCAGCAGCACAAATTTTATCGGCACTACAATAAGACGATTCATTACGCCAATTATGCCACAGGAACAAATGTATGTGAAGGCTTGGACAATAGGGAGGGACATGCATTAGCAAAGAAAATTACCATGCAAAAGATTATCTTTCTCACAAAACAGCTCGAACTTTAACCCACACAACATTGGTAAAGAAAAACCACCAGTGATATACAATCACCTTTTCCATCCTCCACTGGCATACCCACTATCATCAACCTTATCAGGGAAAATATCGACCAGAGATCCTTTCGCAGATATGGCAGAATCCGCCATACTCTTTTTCCTTTGCAGAACTTTTGTACTCCACGTAGATGTCAAGAACCGACAGGTATTCAAACACCCAATAATATAGCTACACTGAGCAACCTTATTGTATCTCACAGTGCATCCCACCGAAGATCTTGCTGACCTCAAAACACTGTTGCATAACATCTAAAGCAGGTGCCTCGGTGTCAAATTGAAGCTAACATGCGCAACGATACAAAAAATGCAAATCAGCTTATAAATTCTGTGCAGCATGTGTGACATATAGCACGAGAAACCGAAAGTGTAAGAACGAACTAAAATCCCGCCCGGAAAAAAAGGACATTTATTATAAATATCTACTCCAATGGATTTTCTAGAATTGATGGTATTTCAATTAATATGCCAGTCAAGAAAAGTTAACTATAAAGATCAAACATATTAACATTACGCGGTAACTTCATTTAGCTTCCTAATATCTATAGTAACTAATTTAGCTATGTTCTTTCTTCTATGACAGATACTAACTACTTTCCACAGCATTCAGTAACCATAAAAATCATTCATCCATGATCTGAAAGAATCGCAACAACGTAGAGATCAAAGCTTCAGCTGCCACATCGACTAATAAAGGAAATCAGCGGAACAAAACCGTCGGTCACATGCATTGCACTTTGAAGGGATTGATCAAAGCAGCACTTACTCTCAGAATAGCAGACACATCACGTCACGGCAAAAGCATATTTCGGAACTCAGATCAACAGCCATTATATAGCAACGATATTGAAACAGCGAACAAATCGTCAAACACTGAGCTAAACTCGATCAGCAACACAAAAACAAAAAACAGCAACAAACTATCACGTCTGGTAACAAAAATAAAACGAAATCAATCAGCTTCCTCTGGAGCAAGCGGGCCAGCTGAAACGGATCCAATATAAGATCCGGAATCGGATCAGATATACTCAGAAACCCTAGCTTGAAGAAGAAAGGATTGTTGTGAAGTGGCAAAGTGGAGTGATTGATGATGAATCTACTGTTTTGCAGTGCACCCAACACGAGGTAGATGACGTGGCGCGACACGCACGGAGCGCGTGAGGATCGAAACAACAAATAAATAAACGAAAATTACCTGAACTTGTAACTTAAATAATTTCGTATTCCAACACTTAAATACCTACATCCATAAAAATTAAACAATTCAGTCCCTTGTCAGACTTATTTTTAACCTAGGTACCTACTTGAATTTTATTTTACTGATAGGTACCTAACTGACGGATTTACCCCTGATAAAACTGATTATTACAACCTTTACCTAGTTTCTCATTTCACCATACGTTTGTTCTTAAAAAAAAAAAATTCGCACCATCCCAAACCAACCCCAATCGCGCGTCTTTCTCCCAGAAATCGACCCGCGTATGTTTTTGCTTCAGATTCAACGTCCTGGGTTCTCGTTCGTCGTGGTATTCCCCTTCTGAAATCGATAGGTAATTACGTCGTGGTATTAACCTTCAGATTCAAGTGTTCGTCGCAGCATTACAGTACGTCGTGGTATTACCGTTGCCAATAGGCTTGTATCTAGTTTGATTTTGCCGTCATTCGTTGGGTTTAAGCATTTTTTGTTAATGTTCGTAACAATAGCTGCGTTTTTTCGAATGACATCGATTTGTTGTTCGAGTAGGGTTTCTTTGGAATGGTTCAATTTATTGTGGTAGCTTTGTGCGTGTATCTTCAAATGGGTGGAATGATTGTTGTCGATTTGGGGGTTTTGGAATGGGTCGATTTGGGTTTCTTCGAATGGTGTCAATTTGTTTTGGTACTGTACGATCACTGTATTTGGTACCATCTGTTTGGGCAAATTGGTACGCCGTGTGTGTATAAAATAGTACTGCTTATTAGCAGTTTTACTTTTTTGCAGAAATGCCCCCGCAGAACAGATCTGAGCTTTCTTCCAGGTGCCATCCTGCGCTCTTTTGATCTACGTTCGGGATCCGATGGCCTCGCATAAGATGACCTGGGCCGCTTGAGCATTCGTAAGTTTTAACATTGTGCATATTTCGTTGATTGTGTTGCAGTTCTGCGTTAATGTCGTTCTTATATTGTGCAAGCTCATTTTTTGATGAATTGTTGGGCATGGAAGTATGGGTATTTCTAAAAGAAGACTGTGGATCCAGAGTTTAACCGGCTCCAATTTGGCGACGTAGGCTGTTTAGAGACTTTGTTGTTAAGTTCAGTTATTTGACTTGGGGATGAGACTGTACGGAGACTGTGTTGTTTATGTTCGTTAAGTTATTTGTCTTGTGAATGAGACTGTTTGGAGACTCATGGATGTCGTGTGTTGTGTAGTTGTATGAGACTTTGTCTGTATTTTATGCAGTACCATAAGTTTTTATATTAGTGTACATTATCTTTTACATACAAAGTACCATAATGTGCAGATTTACCGTATCATTATGTATATATATAGCGTACCATAACCAGAATATATGAAGTACCTTATCTTTTATATTAGCGTACCTTATCTTTTACATACAGAGTACCATAATATGCAGATTAATTGTGCCACTTATATATAGCGTACCATAACAAGAATTTATGAAGTACCTTTTATTTTATACTAGCGTACCTTATCTTTTACATACAGAGTACCACAATATGCAGGTTAACAGTACCATTATGTATATATAGCACAACATAACCAGAATATACGAAGTACCTTATCTTTTATCTTAACGTACCTTATCTTTTATATACATAGTACCATACTCTGCAAGTTTGCCGTACCATTATGTATAAATATAGCGTACCATGACCAGAATATATGAAGTACCTTATCTTTTACATATATCCTGTATAGTCACGTACCATATGTTTTTATATGACCGTATCTTATCCTTTACCTACAGAGTACCATAACATGCAGGTTAATCGTACCATTATTAAACATAACCAGAATTTATGAAGTACCTAAACCCTAAACGATATTACCGTGCCATATCTTTTACATACAGAGTACCATAATATGCAGGTTAACTGTACCATTATGTAAATATATGGCCTACCATAAACAGAAGATATGAGGTTTCTTGTCTTTCATATTACCGTACCATATCGTTTACATACATAGTACCGTAATATGCAGGTTAACTGTACCATTATGTAAATATATACCGTACCTTATATATCGCGCATGAAGTACCTTATCTGTTGTACAGTAAGGTATCTTGTCTTGTACAGTAAGGTACCTTATCATTTACATATATAGTACCATAACCTGCAGGTTTACCGTATCCATTTGTATACATATATAGTACCCAGATATGCAAGTATACCGTACCATTTGTTATACAATCGAAAAATAAATACGTTCCTAAGCGAATCGCGTTGTCGTGCGTGATTTTGATAATACCTAACAATAATGAAATGAAAAAAAATTATGAAAGCCTAATGCACCGAATTCGCACATGTAGGACTCACCAAATTATTCAAATTATGTTGTAGATGTTCTTGCTTCTATCCTTATATTCTAATGAATCTTGGATTCTAAGGTTTAATTCATGCGTGTAAGGCATAATGTCTATAATTTGATACGAAACGCAATTAATACCTTATATTAGTGTTTTAGGGTGGTTCCAGATGAAAAACTAATTCGTACGACCTCGAAAAATACTAACCCTAGTATGTCGTATCACATATTTAAGGGACACTGTACCTTACCTAGCTTTGTAGGGGTATCTATTGTTTTGTTTTAAGCGTACCGTCTCAAGCACGGTTGTAGTACCCAAAATTACATATGACATCAAACATTTTATCAAAGCCAACGGCATGTCAGATGAGCTGTCTTCTTTGATGTATACCTCGTACGTCAGAATATGTCCACTCATGACAGAAAAAAGTCATAAATATGTCCAGTCATGACAGAAAAAAAGTCAGAAATTGTCTCTTTCTTTATTCACATCAAACATCTTCTGAAAGGCTACGTTTGTGATGAAAGATCCCAAAGTCTTAAATTCGAATTATTACTTTAATTTATACGGTACCTATTTCTGAAACGATACAGTACCCTCCATGTTATGTTTAGTGTACCTTATTTTCCTATATTACAGTACCATGTTAGCATATATTAACAGTACCTTGTAGCCTTAATTTACAGTACTTTGTTGGCAAATATGCCCCCGTCTCTTTGTTCTCATATATTACAGTACCATGCTGGCATAAATTACGGTACCAAACTTGCATAAATTACGGTACCAAGCCTGCATATATTACAGTACCAAATTTTCATATATTACAGTACCATGTTGGCATAATTTACGGTACCAAATTGGCAAAAATTACGGTACCAAATTGGCATATGTTACGGTACCATGCTGGCATAAATTACGGTACCAATCTGGCATAAATTACGGTACCAAACTGACATATATTACAATACCAAATTGGCATATATTACGGTACCAAACTGGCATATACTACAGTACCAAATTTGAATATATTATGGTATCAAACTGGCATATATTACAGTACCAAATTGGCATATATTACGATACCAATCTCGCATATATTATAGTATCAAACTGGCATATATTACGGTATCAAACTGGCATATATTACGGTATCAAACTGGCATATATTACAGTACCTTGTCATATATTACAGTACATTGTTGGCATCATTTAGACAAAAAGAATAAGCCATATCCTATTGACACATTTGGACAAAAGAATAACCTACTGCATCATTTGGATAAAAGAATGTTTCATTACCATACAAGAGAGCAATAAAAAAGGTTTTTGGGCCAAAAACAGTAACAAAACACGGACCCTACGTCGATACGGCCTCTCTGCAATGCGATTATTCTTGTATTTCCCACATATTTTGCACTTGTTGGATTTTCTATCTACCTCATAAAGAATCCTCTGCGTCTTTCGGCAACCAAGAAGAACACGAATGTCCGGGTGACGAATAGAATTTTCGTCATCGGTTGAGCATTCATCTCGTGCGTCGTCGCTTCATTGATCGATACTAAGAATGACTCCATTTTATACTCACACAATGCAAATAACGTCCCACCACTAACTGAACTTGTAGACGGTATATTTTCAAATAATATGATAACATGTATAAATGGTACGTCTAATTAGTTTACAATGGTACGGCGTATGCGGACATCTTGGTACCGTACATACACATACAATGGTACGTAATAAACATAACAAAAGGTACGTAATAACAGTTATATAGAAATCTGAAATTCCGATGGATTCGCCTCAATAACTATCAAATACCGACATCCCACCCTTACATCGAGCTCTTGGATCGCATTCTGCTCCCGAATCTGGGTTAACCTTTGACCTCTAAAGTGCAATCGATTAACCAAACCCCAAGCAAAATAAAAGCTTACATGACAAAATCGAGACCCTAAATCGAGAACCCAACGTGGAATAGGCTTGTGGCTCGTCGTTCGGCACCACCACGAGCGGAAGGCGGTCGTCAATTGCAGAGATGGAGCTCGAAATTTCGTCGACGTAGGGATGGAAATCGTTTTTTGCAGAGAAAAAAAAAACTGAAATAAAATTGTAAATCATTTACTAAGGGTATTTTGGTAATCTTAGGTGATTAGGTACCTAAGTGTAAAATTTTTATTCAAGTGGGTACCTAGCTATAAAATATGTCTGACAAGGTACCTAAGTGGCTTTTTAGTTTTCTATTGGGTATTATGTGTAGATTCCCGTTCCAAAATTATACTCGATTAAAAAGTATTCCGTTTGTAAAACTTATAAATGGGAGGTATTAATCTCAGATAAACAATGTCATTTGCCCAGAATAATCTGTCCACGTCAGCAGGATAATCCTCATCATAGGATCTCAGCATGAGCCCAATCTAATTTGATATGTAATAGATGGGCCGTGGCCCGATACAAAGCCACAATCACAAACAATACAAGCCCACTTATAAAGGCCCAATAGCCGTCCGACAATAGACACGTGTCAGTTTAACAAGGTTACACGTGTGTTGACTTCTAACCGCCGGGGCCATATAAAGAAAGCCATGTTCAGCTCAGCCGTGTACCTTCATTCCACATTGAGCAAAGGAGATCCACCGCAAAAAGAAGAAGGAAGCTGATGTCGATCAATTTGAGCCGTCGATTGGCGTCAACGCCGTTCAGATGCGAGCTTCCCCGTCGGTTCATCGGAACGACGACGGCTCGCCTCTCACAGAGTCAGCAACAGAATGAATCGCCGGCCGATAAGGACGAAGAGAAGAACACTAAAAGTGAAATCGAAGAGAAGAGTCGCGAAGAAGAAGGAGACGTAGAGGAGTACGAATACGTGAATAAGGAAACCGGCGAAATCGGCGGTCCGCGTGGACCTGAACCCACTCGGTTTGGTGATTGGGAGAAAGGCGGCCGTTGCTCAGATTTTTGAGCTTCGCAGCCTTTTCTCTCGTTTGATTACTTGTTATGGGTAAAGACTAAATGATCTGTATGTCCAATCATGTGATGGGAAGGATCAAATTCTGCAAGTTTGCTCCTTGATGGTTTGATTCGGACATCCTATGTACGCATCATAGTTTGAAAATATGAACTCTTCTGTGTTTTCTGTCTCCATTTATTTAGCTGGGTTGGCATGAAATGAAATGAACCGACAAAGCATCGGCACGCCAGAATTGACTTTCAGAAATTGCTCGTTTGACCTTTTCCTTTTGGTAATCAAACGCGCTTTGGGTGCTTGGTTGAAGAAGACACTGACTGATAACGCGAAAATGGGGAAGTAGATAAACTGATAACGAAACATCTTGTAATAGGAAACGGTCTTAAAAATGTCAAGAAACAAGTTCTTGATTTCTGTTTTCAAACTTTTCCTCTCCATCTTCATCTTCTCCGTAAGCTCCAAAGCGCAGAGCATCAGCTCCAATTCGTCGTGTGCTTCGTCGTCTTGTGGTAGCATCAGAGACATAAGCTTCCCTTTCAGATTAAGGACAGACCCCAATTCATGTGGTTATAAAAATCCCAGCTTTGTCCTCGATTGCCACGACAATCGAACCATTCTTACCATAAAATCAAAAGAATATCTCGTCGAAGAGATCGATTACCTCGGCTTTTCAATAAGGCTGGTCGATCCTAGCATAAACAGAAGCAACCTCTCTTCTTGCCCAGCTTATTATAACGACTACGATGATTGGCCGAGCACGGTTTACTCAAACTACTTCGATTACAACTTGCCGATTACCTTCATCCACTGTTCGACTCCTTTAACCGACTCCAAGTATGTCAAGGCTGCCTTTTGCGGTAACAGAAGCAGCATATTTTCAGATACTTCGGAGATCTTCAGTTATGTTATTGCGGGGGAACGATTGAGGGTGTCAGATCTCGAGGATTCATGCGCAGTTGACAAGGCTGTCGAAGTCTCAGCTCGAAGGCCCATGAGAGATGATAACTATTCTTTAGCAAGCATTTACGATGGATTGGCATATGGGTTTGAGCTTTCTTGGTTTAGGGTTCTTTGCCGGGAGTGTGATGAGAGCCATGGATACTGTAGCTTGGAAGGGAACAAGATCAGCTGCGAGCATTATTGCAGGGAAGACGTTCCAGTGTCTGAACTCGTTTTTAAATGTAAGAAAGCATTCCGTTCGTATTCATCTCTCTGAATTCTGTAAGAAAGCAACGTTCTTGGCTAATTCAGCTTTCACTTGAAAACTTGCAGGTCGATTTGAGTTCTGGGGAAGTGAGTAGTACTCGGTCAATCTCTTATAAAATCTCTTATCCTGTTGCGAGTATGAAGCTTCTTTACCTAATAATCTGTTTGCTCTGTTTTTTTTTTTTTTTTCCAGTCATGGTAGGCGCTTACGGTTTGATGCCAATAGGTACGTTTCAGAACCTCAGCTTTCATGTTTTCCTGCGATAAATTTAATCACTCGTTTACTTTGTATACAGAGTTGAGTTATTGATTGCGCAGGTGGACTATTAGCCCTTAGATTCCTCATCGGCTTCCCATTCTTAATAACACTCATGGTTCGAAAATGGCGAAGGAGACACTTATCCATGGACGAAAGCATAGAAAAGTTCCTCCAAAGTCAAGACAACCTCACTCCAATCAACTACGCCTACTCAGAGATCAAGAAAATGACCAGCAACTTCAACCAAAAGCTCGGGGAAGGAGGCTATGGGACCGTATACAAAGGCAAGCTCAGAAGCGGCCCTTACGTTGCAGTAAAGGTCATGGATTTACAGTCAGCTTCCAACGAACAAGAATTCATCAACGAAGTGGCAACCATAGGTCGTATTCACCACTGCAACGTCGTGCAGCTCATAGGCTTCTGCATCGAAAAGACGAGGTGTGCTTTGGTATATGAATTTCTACCTAACGGTTCCCTCGATAGGTACATTTTCGGGCAGCATGTGATAGACGGGCTCGTGCTGAAATACGATAAGATGTATGAAATAGCGCTCGGAGTAGCTCGTGGGATCGATTACTTACACCATGGCTGCGATATGCAGATATTGCACTTCGATATAAAGCCTCACAACATACTGCTCGATGAGAAGTTTAACCCTAAGATCTCTGATTTTGGACTGGCCAAGCTTTACGATCCTACGAATATGAGTGCCGTGAACTCTTCTTCTGTCATTACAGATGTTAGAGGGACGATGGGCTACATGGCGCCTGAGATGTTTTACAGAAACATAGGAGCAGTTTCTTACAAGGCTGATGTGTATAGCTTTGGGATGTTGTTGATGGAGATGGTTGGTCCGAGGAAGGGAAGTGTGGGCCCTTTCGAAGAGGACGTGGGTCGGGTTTATTTCCCTTCGTGGGTCTACGATGAAATCTCTGCTGGAAATGAGATTGGGATCGTCGATGCGAGCGAAGAAGAGAAGAAGCTAGTGAAGAAGATCGTTATAGTTGCGCTGTGGTGCATACAGATGAACCCTCGCGATAGGCCAGCGATGAACAAAGTACTTGAGATGCTTGAAGTAGATGATTACGAGCTGAAGATTCCACCCAAGCCTTTTGTTGCTCCTCATGAGATGGCAGAGAATCATGTTTTTGAGACAAAATAGACGATTCCTGTATGTGTTTGAATTGTCGATCGTACTTGTAATTAAGAACAAGATAACTCAAGTGGAAATCATGCAATTCAAGAAAAGTTTATATGGACACAATTGTTCAAACACAGAATGATAGACCAAAACATCCAACTCATAACAGTAACGTTACGAAAATTTATAGAACTCTCTCTCTGTCTAGTTAATCTTTGCCCTGGAGAAGTCCATCTCTGGATGCTGCAATGTACACGCATGCAAGATATATACAATTGGTAAATGATTCAAAAAAACGTTGTATATAGCAGAAACAAGGCATGGTAGCGGATTACATTGTTACCTAAGCCATAAACTTCTTCAATATATCCTGCTTCTGCATTTCCTCACTTGTCGGGAGTCCCATCTGTTTCTGTCTCTGATCAAACTGCACAATGAAGAAGAGTCACCAAATAAGTTGTTTGAAACATAAACCATAAAGGAAAAAGAAAAAAGTCATCTCCAAAGATGAAATTTTGAAGAGTATTTTACCATCATTTTCTCAACGGTAGACCGTGTTTCGGGATCCAGATCAGACAATTTACTGTTTTCAGGTTCCACTTTCTGGGTGTCAATCTCTGGCTCGCCCTTCACTAAGTACTTCCACCATTCCATCTGGTTATGCTTTGTGAGGAGAATTGAAACTGATTTTTGGTCCTCTAAGAGCAGAATTGTAGAGGAAAAGTTGACAAAGTCAATTAGCAAATCGGGAAGCCATATACGTCGAGTTTAGACAAATGAGCTAGTAATCATGTGGTTTCCCAAAATGTGTGTACCTAAACTCCAAAAGCAGTCATCAACTTTTACAGGTTGGAAAAGGTCACCCTGCAAGAACATATATGAAGATTGAGCCAAGATCAAATCAACCAAAGAGCATTAGAGAAATTCAACACAAACTCAATTGCTGGCATCGGAACAAATTCGATGATGACAGACTTACATCAATAACTGGGGGTTGACCCTTGGGTCCAACTTTAATATGGTTCTTTTTAATTTCACAGGCAATAGATCTGGATTTTGTACCAGGAGGAACAGGAACCGTAATGTTAACTTCTTGCAAAGATTGGCCCCAAGAATAGTTCTCCATATCCAAGCCATTTCCTTTGTTAGGAGCTGCGGCCATAGAATCAAAAGCTCAGGTAACCACGTCACGTCAGTGGAACATGTACTAGACTAGCAAAGCATTGAGTCTGCAAATCATCCTTTGTCAGGAGCAAAACCAATAAACGGATAAGGGTAAAGAAAAAGGAACCTCTTTTCCCATTGTTGGATTCTTCGTCCACTTTTGTCTCACTCTTTTTCTTCTCCTCACTAACTTTCTCTTTTTCCTCGTCCACCTTAAGCACCTCCTTAACAGGCGCCGCACCCTTCTTTACTTGCGGAGTTTCTTTCTTAGCCTGGGCCGCCGCAACATTAGTGTCTACCTTCTTCTTCCTCTTCTTCTCCTCCTCCTCCTGCTTTTCTACTTTATCCTTCACCATCCTAACAACAGCATTGACATCGTTCACCAGGGAATCGCTCTTGAACAGATCGCTTTCTTTAGCAACGAATTCAAAAGCTTCCTCCAAAAACCCTAATGGATTCGATGGATCGAGGGAAGCACTGAATTGCTTCTTCGACGACGACGATGACGTTGCTACGGTATCTTCTTCGTAATCTGAAAGAATCGCCATTGTGAATTCAGTAGATTAACTTTGAGTTTTGACCGCTTCGTCTAGGGTTTAAAGTAGATTTTGAACCTAATGAGTGAGCGAATATTCTGGGAGGAAGAGGAACCTTAATGTATTTTAGAAAATTACATAAGAACCCTACATTTGTGATATATTCTCTTTGTGCCTACCTAATTATGGAATTTGTAAGCATACCAACCCCGACCGGACAGATCTATCGTTGACATTCTTCCATAGTTATACAATCGACTTCACTCAATTAGCTGTCAAAACAACTATAAAAAATCCATTGCGTGTATCGTGCAGGTTATAATAATACATAAAAAAAAATGATCTTGGATAGAAGACTTTAATGTGAAACTAAAATCAATGTATAACATTAGTTGACTTTTGACTTTTCTTGGCCACAAAGTCATTCCAGCAGCAAGTTGTTCGAAAACTAACCAACATTGTCCCAAGATATGCCAGTTTCTGCGATCATAGTGCCATTTCGCTTATATCATATCAGGAAAGGTGAAGGCTTCTGATATCTAAGGTAAGTGCCTATGCTTACTTCACATATGTAATAACGTGCCTGGCTTACTGTCAACCATGGTTTACTTCAGTGCTGTAATTGAATGCGAAGATTATCCAAGATTCGTCTCTCCTCAGGTCAATGGCGAGCCAAGAATTCTTAATGGCCTCTGATCCAAGAGACATCTTCAACCTAACAGGGCCATCGTTTCTTACATCTGTCGATTGGTCGAGCTCATTAACTAACTAATAACTAACATAACTGCATTCGTCATTCATTTTTTACCATACCATGTCTTAGCTTAATTATCTTACAGGGAAAACTCACACCACAGAAGATCCATAGCAGCGAGCCTAATCAAAGGCGTATACGTACTCGAGCGCGACCGCCAGCTCAGCCGCCAGGGCCCGCTAGTCCAAGCCCCACCGTGGTGGCAATCCTTCAACTTCAACTTACTCCAAATCCTCGTCGACGAAAAGGACTACTCCTACTTCGGAGCAATTTACGAATATGCCCCTCCCGCCCCCACGACCAAGAACAAGAGCCTGGGCCAAAGCCCGCCTCGATACGTATTCGCCTTCCGAGGGTCCATCAGCAAGGCTGGCAACCGCGAGCAAGACATAAAGCTCAACCTGAGCCAAATGTCAAACAGCCTCGACAAGAACTATCGCTACAACTTGGGACTTCAGTCCTTGCTTCAGCTGATCCAAAAGGCGGGGCCCGAGGACGTATGGCTCGCGGGCCACGCCTTGGGGTCGTCCATCGCATTGCTCATAGGAAAATACCTGGTGAAGAGCACTGGGATCCACCTAGAGACTTACTTGTTCAGCCCTCCATTCGCCTCCCCGCCCTTGGAGAAGATCAAGAACGAGGTGGTCAAGACTGGGCTGAGGTTCGCCAATAGCGTTTTGACAGCTGGCATAGTCTACGCCAGCAACGGTCTGAAGCTTCCCAAGGCCAAGGAAGGAGACCCGTTTCTCGTACTGTCTACTTGGATACCTTTCTTGTTTGTGAACCCATACGATCCGATCCCATTTGTTCGGAGTATATTGGCTACTTTGAGCATAGGGAGAAAATGGAGTCTATGGGAGCTGGGACGATTGGGAAGATTGCGACTAAGCATTCGTCGCTGGGGAGCATCGTCTCCGTGGGGAGATCGAAGGGCAACGAGCCTCTGCATCTTATACCTTCGGCTTATCTCACTATTAATTCGACGCCTTTTAGGATTTTCAAGGAAGATCATGGCCTCATGCAGTGGTGGAGGCAAGATTTGATGTTCAAGTACAAACTGTATCAGTTCAAGTAATCAATCTCCTGCACTGAATAGTTTCTTCAGAAAGTCGATCTTCTTTTTTTTGTTAATTTTGTGTTTTTCTTATGTGATCGTGTCGATGTTCTGTGTTCTAATGTATCAACGTGGATAAACGGGGCAATAAAGCTGATAACAGCTGCGTCTATTGTGTTATGACATCAACTACTAATCTGTAATAAGAACAGCAAAGCCGAAGATTCTTCAATTTAGTACATGCAATAACCTTGCAGTTGCGGCCCTTTTTGTGGGTCACCTTCTTTGGGCCAATACGTTCCCCGAATGAAGCTGCCCAGACAATGCACACAGAAAATCACCGTACTTCCAAACAGAAATCGCTCGCATTCGCTAGCAGAAAGCTGAAACATATGATTAGAGAAAGGCATACCTGAGATGCTTTCGGCGAGTTTCCAACGATCAAACCGAGGCACGCCGCCTTCTTTTCGTCGTACGATGATTTTAACTTGATCAGTAGTTCTCTTTCTATCTGTCGGTCCCTCGACAAACGATCTTTTTTCCTCGTTGTTTCCCTTATCTGGTCTTGAATCTCAAAGTAGCCTTCAGTGACCTTTAACTTCTCAGACTCCTTTGGGAACTTGACCTCCATATCTCTCCTGGAAATGGCATATTAGTTTATTAGTTTAAGGTCTTCCTATCCAAAGCTGAGATAAAAGAATCTTACCGAGGACAACCAAAGGAGAACGTCATAGGATGTCTGATCATTCCTCCATCAAGAGATATGGCTCCATTATTTATGCAAGGAAGAGCATTAAGCATGTCTTCCCTCGATCTGTATACTTGAACGTTCGAGAAAAGGTCATAGAATAACGTCTCTCTGAGGTTGTATCCATGGAATGAGTTATTAGTGTCAATACTGATCATATTTATAGCAAAGCCCAGAAAACCATGAGGAGTTTGCCCATTGGACAATGTTGGGAAAGGAAGATCGAGCCTCTTTTGACGATCGTCAGCTATCAGCTGGCCAGAATAAGGTCTAGACAAAAAAAGAAAACCCGCAAGGCTTATTATGAAGGAACAACGACTAATCATTACATACAGTAGAACATTGACTTTTTAAGATTATGAACCTTATGTTTTCAAGAGAAATAACAAGGAATCGGTCAGACAAGGCCACCCCTGTCTTGGCTGCAAAGTCATGGATGCCGAAAGTTTTGTCAATTGAACCTTCCGTGTTATATGCTTCGAGGGCTTTGGCACCTTCGTACGTCCGGCAAACCACCGCCAGCATTTTGTCTATGCCCAAATACTCAGAAAGAAGCCTACGCCCCATATTTTAACAACAACAAATAAGCTGTCAATGTTGAAAGCCATTTGAGGTAACGAATTCGAACTAACCTGCTAAGGTTGTCATCGTCTACTTTCCCAAGAGTTGCTACAATACCAACAACGTCAGTTAGAAGAGAATGAGTGGAGCTCATACTCTGGAGCCTGCATATGATGGAAGCTGCAGACTTGTCGTGCTTAAGGATACTCTCGATTGTTTCTTCTTCGCTCTTATCATCATCCATGGCTTGGCTTTTGATCGTGGAAAGACTCGCTTTTAGCAAGTGTACCAAGTTGTTAAGCCAATAATCGAATAGATAGCTAATTTATGGTCGAAAAGAGGATGAATCGTAATTAAAAGGGTAAGGATACCTTGCAAAGCACGGTCTTTTTCTTCCAAAGAGATCATCAAAGTCTCCAACTGCTTAACATATTCCTCGTTATGCTTAATTTTAAGACCCAAATTGTGCAATTCATCAATAAGTATCTGCAACAGTTGCACATCAGAAACTTAGCCAGGCCCGCAAAAAGAGTATCTTCAGACAAGACAGCAGAACAACAACAAACTCAAAACCCATCCAATGCATTTTCAGTTTTCACCCATCAATTCAACATCACATACAGAAACGAGTGCATGTTGACTAGTAGACACGAGTAGCAGCAAAAGGAAAAGGAGAGCTCCCATCGCAAAAAGAAAAACACCTCACCACATGGAAACACGAAAAAAAAAACTAAAGAGGCGAACCCGCGGCGTCGCTGACTGTAAATTGACCGATGACCGTTGTGGATCGCCGCCGCTGAAGCTGCCCATCATCCTCCGAGATGGTGTCGCTAAGAGAGAGCGAGAAAGAGTCGACTGAACTGAAACTGAAAAGCCTTCAGAAAAGGAAATTAGTACTTAACAAAAACTGAAAACAAACTAATACAGTTGAGTTGAGCTGGTTTCCATTTATTCATTTTAATAAGCCTATCTTTTTTTTTTTTTTCGGAACTTAAAAACGGAAAATGTGATAATACATAATAATATAATGTGATATTAAATGACGCGTCCCACCATCCCACATCGATTTCTACAAAGAAAGCAGGCTTCGATGGTGTACTATAAATAGGGAGTAGATGTGCTATTGAGAAACTCATCTTTGCGCTTGGGGCAATGACGCAGCTCATGAGGTTCTAACCGAGGCGCGTCTATTGCTGGTTGAAAACTATTTCCAAACCCCCTCTTGGGCCTGGGTTCATCCTAGGCTCTCGAGAATTTCTGGAAGGGCTCCCTTTAATTAGGGTAAAGCCCTACAATTCATTAGTTCGAAATTTTTATTTATTTAACTTGAGTAAATATGTGGTTGTAGTTAGATAAAGCTTAGTTAAATAATACAAAACAAAATGGTAGTAATATAATGGGGCATTTAGGTTTCGGGGCTCTATTTAGGTTTTAAGTTTCAATTAGTTTAGATCCTGTCCTAAAATTTAGAGTTTTAAGGATTCAGTTTTACACTTAATGGGTCTCTGGTAACACTTCAAGATCTGTAACACTTTATGGGTCTATGGTAACACTTCATGGGTCTGTGGTAACACTTCATGGGTATGTGGTAACACTTCATGGTTATGTGGTAACACATGGATCATTTTCTCTAAATGAAACTTAAATTGGGTTCTTATCTGTAAATGAAACTTACATAGGTCCTTATCTCTAATTGAAAATATGAATTGGAGTCTGAATCGTAATTTGCACTAATATAATGCCCTTTGTAGTTATCCGACAATAGAACGTTGTCGATATTAGCCGTTAGATCGTATATTCATATATCGAGCAATCATCAATTGCCCTCTCTCTCTCTCTCTCTCTCGCTCTCTCCCCTAATGTGAAGACGATTCGTTCTGTTCATTCAGAGTTTTTACCTTCGAATCTCGAAATAATCTAAACACGTTGCCTCAGAAGCTACAACAGAATCGATTTGACGGCCGAAGGAAGCAAGAAGAAAAGGGTGTCTTGGATTCGATTTCGTGAATTTTTTCGTGATCTGAATCGGATCGAAGCGATGGATCATGACCCCGATCTGATACATTACGTATGCATTGCGAAGGGAACCACCGTCTTAGCGGAATTCAATTCTAGGGACGCCGAATTGGGGGATATTGCGTCCAAATGCCTCGCTAATACGCCGTCGTACCACGCCTCCTTCACGCACACCGTTCGCTCGAGGACTTACGCTTTCTTGATCGACGAATCGTTCGCTTACTTCGCTATATTCGATGATAGATTGGAGAAATCGAAGGGACTTGCGTTCCTCAACAGCGTGAAGGACGCATTTGCTAGGGTTTGTCACGAGGGGTATGATAATTTCGGGTCCCACTGTTTTCAAGGCGAGCTGAACCCTGTCTTCAGAGGGTTGATGGGTTCTGGTTTAGGTTTGGATCATCATATATCGTCCCCTAGAGGAGAAAGGTTTGGTAAAAATGGGATCTTGTCTTGTGAGCCAAGTCCAATCAGAGGTAGGAACAAGCCCACTGGCGAAAAGGGATTGAAGAAGGTGAAGAATAGGATATTCGGAGTGGTAAGGACAGATGATGAAGATGATGAAGGTAGTGGGATGGGGATGGACATTAGCCGTGAGTTATCTTCATCGTCACCCATGATGTATAAACACGGAGGATTGCATGCCTCGGAATCGATGGGCAGTCAGAAGGCTAAGAAGGTTTGGAAGAAGCAAGTGTGGATTGTCTTGTCCCTTGATTTGATAATCTGCGTGGTATTGTTTGCTGTATGGTTATGGGTTTGCAGAGGGTTGAAATGCATCTACGAGTGAAGTTTAACTCTGTCTTGATGTCTTTCTTTCCCTTCTGTTAATGTTGAGTTGAGTTCTTTTTTCAGGAGGAAAAGGAATCAACCTATGTGTAATAGCGCTCGACGTGTTGATACTGCCTTTGCCGTTTGCTTTCGATACTCTTTTTGGTTTGGATGTTCTGAATCTGTGCATACGTTGTGTTAATATTAAAAAAAAGGTTCTTGTTTGCTTCATTACACTCCATTTTTCATTCTGCGTCTGCTTAGCCCTTTTTGTCACGGCTGTTATTATGTAACCAGAAATTTCACAGGTTTACAAAGCAAGAAGAGCTGTGAAGATGTATACAGGAAACTTCAAAATCAACTTATTACAAAACAAAATATTGTACAGACAACTCCTAAGAAGGACAACATACTCTTGAGTCCATGAAAGCCAAACTTCAATCCACAATCACAAGATCAAGAAGATTCCTTACAAGAAGATTAAACACATACTTAGAGACATTTTCTGTAATAATCAATCTGAGAAGACCTTGGACTCTTTACATAATTATACATAGGTAATAAGAGGGTCCATATTATATACAACATCTCGATAACTGCTTTCAGAAAGCCGGGAAAAACCAACCTATAGTCCAACCAACCAAAAAACCAGCACCAGCAAGGCTCAGACCAACTGCAAAGGCAATTGCAAATTTTCTTACGGAGCATTTAGGTCGTCCATGGTTCTTTTTAGAGGTCTTGCCTTTACTACGTGGCCAACTAGACAAGTTGGGACTGGTAAGAGACTTCACTTGATTGTTGCTCTTAAGATGAAGGCATATCGTCTCTAGTTGAAGCAAGTGAAACCACTGTCTATAGGCAAACAGGCAAGAAGCTTGTTGGAAAAAGAGATCGATCATGTGATCCTTTTCGTCGCAAGCTACTTGTGCTAATTTTTCAGCCTCTCTTGCCCGTGTTTGGGAATGGCACAATGCTTCCAATAGCTCGGCTCTCCTGAGATTTGGTTCAGAGGTGGTAACAGATGACGGCTTTGATGAGACCACTTTGGTCGAGTTGAAACTATTGCTGCTGCAAATAGAAGCGAAAAATTTTACTGTATTACGCCTTTTATTCTGACAAAAAAAAAGTGCCATATTTTTAACTGAGAAATCATATACCTGAAAGTTCCTCTAGGCTCTTGATGCAGGCAATGCGCAAGTGCTTGCTTTTCAACCATGGATTTAATTACCAAAGGACCATCTTCTTGACTAAGTGCGACTGAAGCGAGATTTCCACCTGAAATATTCGTTTCTTTGATGATATTTAAACCTTCATCTGCTGACCCCTTCTCTACAAGATCAAACTTACTAATGCTGCTGCGAGGTGAAGACCCTTGAGAAACGTTCAATCCTATATCGTTATTATCTGCTGTTTGCCACCATGGTTCTATCTTCTTACGTTCGATCCAATGCGAATCTAAATCTGAAGAAAGCTTTTCTGCAAGTTCGCCAGGAACAGAACCGAAAGATCCGTAATCCATTGAGTAGGAATTTGAATCCTCCATCGAACAATCTCCACTGAATTTGCATGAAGAATCGTTTTTGGCAAAAGCAGCGTAATACTCATCAATGAGTTTCTTTTCTAAGCTTTCTTCTTCGTATATCTTAGCGTCACTAGAATTCACACGCTTCACCTCTGCGCCTGAGAAATTCATTCGATCGTTAGAGAAGAATCCTCCATGCCCATGATTGTTCAACCACCATTTCTCATGTTTGTAAGACTTGGCACCATGGATGAAACAGTACGATCCATCTACCGAGTCACTAGATTTACTACCAGATTCTGAGTTTAACGCAGACATGGAGATTTATACACAGCAGCAAACTAGTTCCAAAATTCAAAGAAAGCATAAATCCATCAGTCTATGATCACATAATTTCTGTCTTCAATCTCCATCTACAGTCCCATCTTTGCCGAGCTTGATCTGTGGGCAAAGACGATTGAATCGTTTATGAAATCACAAATCAGGAAAGAAACAGAAGACCCGTACAACTGTAATATAATCAAAAGATTACCAACTTCTATAAACTCAGCTTATCCAAACCAAAGTTCAATTACACAATCAAAGTCGATGAAAGATTAATCCTTACGCTTAACTAGCTCAGAATAATGTCAAGGAAAAGGCAAAAAGGAAAGCAAGGGAAGGAAATCTGATCGAAGTTACCTTCGATGATGATGACTTTGTCCTTCTGCAAAGGAATTTTAGAAATAAACGGAACTAACTGTTGGATTGCAGTGAAAACTCCCACGCAATCAGCAACAGATAACGATTGGTTTTAATTTAGATATTTTAATTTTCCTTTTTCTTTTGGTTCTTTATTGCAGTTTACTTCAGCGCTCAGGCAGCGTAAACAGTGTCGGAGTCTTCTTTAGTTAAAATCGCTAGTCAAGAACACGTCTTAAGTTTCAGATTTGCGATAATGCCATTGGTCCACGTCATCACGAACCGAAAAGGACCTCAGATATGCGTCCATGTCAGAATTGATGGAAGAGTTAACACGTGTTTAGTTATGATTGGTTAACGTGGCGCCGATGACATGTTATTTGTTAAACCATGTTAGTCTCTTCTATTTATAAAAACGTTCCTTTCAGCTCGCATTTCATTTAATTCAATCAGGATCGAGAGCTCAGAAAATTGCGAGAGAGAATAAAGGAAGATAAGAGTAGCAGTTTCGCAGATTGGTGAGAGATTTGAAGCAATGGCTGGTGCGTGGAAGCTGCGGGCATCTACCGTAGTTTTTGGAATCGTCTTGCTCGGTGAGTTTCTGACGATTATTTTACATGTTTGCTTTAACGATATCGTGGTATGTCCCTCGATTTTTGTGATATTCGTTATTCCGATTCTGGATTTGTCGTAGCATCTGCGAAGTGCATGCGTTTTGTACGCGATCCGGGCATAAATGAGCATTTATTCATTAAGATCTGTTAACAATGAGCTGTTATCGTGAATCGCGTATTAAATTTTGCTTGATACTCGAAACAGGTAGTTTATTTGCTCTCTCCATAGCAAAAGAGGAAGCTGCCAAGCTTGGAACAGTTATTGGGATCGACCTCGGTACAACATATTCTTGCGTAGGAGTTTACAAGAATGGACACGTTGAGATTATCGCGAATGACCAAGGTAACCGTATCACCCCTTCATGGGTCGCTTTTACCGATAGTGAGAGGTTGATTGGAGAGGCTGCGAAGAACCAGGCAGCTGTTAACCCTGAAAGGACAGTCTTTGATGTCAAGAGACTTATCGGTAGAAAGTAGGTTTCTGATTCCTTATTCGTTCTGCTTTATTCAAATTTGCATCAGGAATCTCACATATTTTGCGTCCATTTGTAAAGGTTTGAGGACAAGGAAGTCCAGAGGGATATGAAGCTTGTCCCATACAAAATTGTCAACAAGGAAGGAAAACCATATATTGAAGTTCAGATCAAAGATGGAGAGACCAAGGTTTTCAGTCCTGAAGAGGTGAGCGCCATGATTTTGACGAAAATGAAGGAGACAGCTGAGGCTTACCTCGGAAAGAAAATTAAGGATGCTGTTGTCACTGTCCCTGGTAACTTATCAGCACCTGGATTCATCTAGCTACGTTTATTGGATGTAATGCAACGCTGACGTGTTTCTTTTTTCTGTTTTATGTATCTACAGCATACTTCAATGATGCTCAGAGGCAGGCCACCAAGGATGCTGGTATGATTGCGGGATTGAATGTTGTGAGAATCATCAATGAACCAACTGCAGCAGCTATTGCCTATGGCTTGGACAAGAAAGGTGGTGAAAAGAACATCCTTGTTTTTGATCTTGGTGGTGGAACATTCGATGTCAGTATCTTGACCATTGATAATGGAGTTTTTGAGGTTCTTGCAACAAATGGAGACACTCATCTTGGAGGTAATCCCCTGTTAACTTCTTTGATCTTTACAGCGATCACTTCTTATAAACCTTGAGTGCGGCATTGTTAAGTAGTTATTTAACTGGTATCTTAGAATTAAATGCCTTTCTACTCCTTGACTATTGCAACTCATTGAATCTCCATGCAGGCGAGGACTTTGATCAGAGAATAATGGAGTACTTCATCAAGCTGATAAAGAAGAAGCACGGAAAGGACATCAGCAAGGACAACAGGGCACTTGGAAAGCTGAGGAGAGAAGCCGAGCGTGCCAAGAGAGCCCTGAGCAGTCAGCACCAAGTACGCGTCGAGATTGAGTCTCTCTTCGATGGCGTAGATCTCTCTGAACCTCTCACAAGAGCCCGATTCGAAGAACTGAACAGCGATCTGTTCAGAAAGACCATGGGCCCAGTTAAGAAGGCCATGGAAGATGCCGGGTTACAAAAGAACCAAATCGACGAGATCGTCCTTGTCGGTGGAAGCACTAGAATTCCAAAGATTCAACAGCTTTTGAAGGAATACTTCGAAGGTAAGGAGCCAAACAAAGGTGTCAACCCCGATGAGGCTGTTGCTTATGGTGCTGCTGTTCAAGGAGGAATCTTGAGCGGAGAGGGTGGTGATGAGACCAAAGGTACTTCCTTACTATGAACCCTTTCCGTTCGTTCTTGTACACACATGATTTATTATTTTGTTGCTAATATGGGCTTGTGTGGTGATAGATATTCTTCTATTGGACGTTGCCCCGTTGACACTTGGTATCGAAACTGTTGGTGGAGTCATGACCAAGTTGATCCCGAGAAACACTGTTATCCCGACTAAGAAATCACAAGTTTTCACAACCTACCAGGATCAACAAACCACTGTCACGATCCAGGTATGAAGTTTCACCTACATTCTTGTCCCATTAGTGTAGATGTAGACGCACCCTACTTAGTTTTATGCTGCAGGTCTTTGAGGGTGAAAGAAGCCTCACAAAGGACTGTCGATTGCTCGGGAAGTTTGATCTAACAGGAATAGCACCAGCGCCAAGGTTTTTATCCATTTCCACCTCCTAACACTACAAAGATTCCATTAGTTAAAAAAATCATATGCTAAAATAATTTTCTTGCAACAGAGGAACCCCACAAATCGAAGTCACATTCGAGGTCGACGCAAACGGCGTCCTAAACGTGAGGGCCGAGGACAAAGCCTTGGGAAAATCAGAGAAGATAACTATCACCAACGACAAGGGCCGCTTGAGTCAAGACGAGATCGAACGTATGGTAAGAGAAGCGGAGGAATTCGCAGAAGAGGACAAAAAGGTGAAGGAAAGAATCGATGCAAGGAACAGCCTTGAGACTTACGTATACAACATGAAGAACCAAATCAACGACAAGGACAAGCTAGCAGACAAACTTGAATCCGATGAGAAGGAAAAGATCGAGACGGCGACTAAAGAGGCTTTAGAGTGGTTGGACGACAATCAAACTGCCGAGAAAGAAGATTACGAAGAGAAGCTTAAGGAGGTCGAAGCTGTTTGTAATCCGATCATTACCGCTGTTTATCAGAGATCGGGCGGCGGTGCTGACAAGTCTTCGGGCGACGAAGACGATGATGGGCACGATGAACTGTAAAAGATTTTTCGTGAATCAAGACAACTTGGTATTTCTCCGAAGCTTTTCTTTTTAGCAGCTTAGGTATGGTTGGATTCTTTATTGTTAGTTTGCCAATTGCTGGGATTTCAGGTAAGAATATATGTCATCCATCGTTAAGTAAGAGCAGACAGTTCAAAGAAAAAGGTGTGTATTTTGTCTATTGCTGATGCCTCGGAACGAAAAGTTATACACATCATTGAACCATTTGCTACTTATTTGTGTACCCCCAAACTTTTTGCAGTTGCCAGTAACGAAAGAAAACTTCCGATTGGATTTCTGGAAAATTAGTGTGATTAATGAATGGTTCGTAGTTCAGACAGGCGTACACGTAACGATAAATGATAACATGATACTTAAAAAGGAGGAACCTGTAACTTCAATTATTCCTTATAATTAGAGTACACTTAATTTGAACGTAGTGGTAAGTAAATTCCAAATAAAGATCTAAACAGTGTGATTTACAAAAAGAAGGAAACAATCAAACAAGAAACCATTCACCTTAATGATACAGGCAACCCGATCCAAGACCCAACCGCAGATCATCTCGATATTGGATTTTCTCGTTCATGAACATCCAACACCTCCATTTTATCAAGGGAGTCCTTTCTAGAACTCCTAGACTTCAAAAGCCCATACAGATTCTTCACTGAATGACCCCCATTCTGACCCATTTCCTTCTCAAACTCGGATACCTTGCCCCGACCCGAACTCGATTTGCTCAGCCTCTCCCTAACCCTACTCGCCAGATCAGTCTGCAGAGCCGTGATGACTGTCTTCAGAGCTCTGTTCGGCGAGCCGCGGTTCGACACCATTATCTCACTGATCTCCGCCGTGCTCAAGCTCGCGCCGGTGGCGAAATTTTCCTCGACCTGGGGAAATAGCTTGTGGTCCTTCAGCCCTAAGTGGCTGTTTGCCAAGCTCTTAAACGCCGCGAAATCGCACGGCGGGAAATGGATGTGGACGTCTACTCTTCCCGGGCGTAGGATCGACGCGTCGATGTTTTCCTTTGTGTTGACGGTGAAGACCATCACCTTCTCCTCGCCGCAGCCGGAGAATATTCCGTCCATGTAGTTTAAGATCCCCGATAAGCTCACCTCCGTCGTCGATTTGTCGTTGAGGTAGCGCTCGAGGTCTTCCACCACTAGGAGGGATTTCGGGGCCGTCTGCGATATGAGGTACTTCAAATCGGCGTCGTTTTGGAGGTTGTTGAGGCTGACTTCGTAGATGTCGTACTTCAGAAACTTCGCCATGGCGGCGATGAACGTGGATTTGCCCGTCCCCGACGGTCCGTACAGAAGGTAGCTCCGTCGCCATACGCGGCCTATTCGGTGGTAGTAGCTTTTGGACTTCAAGAAGTTCTCTAAATCGGATTTGATCCTTGATTTGAGATCCGCGTCCATGAGGACCGTTTCGAACGTCGCTGGGTGCGTGAACGCGCACGATCTCCACCGTCCGTTTCCGTCGAGTTCGCCGCCGTTCCTTACGTTGACGTACAGTTTAACCTCTTTCTTCTTCAGCTCGATCTCTTCGGCTGTCTGGTGAATGTGCTGGAGATAGTTAGAGAGGATCCTTCGCTTGTCTTGTTTCTTAATCTTCATCGTCAGCGACTTGGCACCATTATCGTCTTCGATCGTCCATAAAACCCTGGCTCCGAGGAAACCGTCGACGATCGTCTGCTTCCTCTCGCCGAGGACCAAATTGATTTCCGTCGATTTCGAAGAATTGGCGAAGAGGTTCACGTAATCGGAATCTTCAACCGACGGTAGCGAATTCAGGTACGTGCTTATTCTCCGATAGAGCTGATTTTCCTGCAAGTTATCGTTGAATTTGGGCACTCTGTAGCAGTGATGAACGGAGCATTTATCCTCCAAAGATCTATACAACCTCTTGAAAATATGAACCACGCTCGTCCTCGACAGGAATTTGAGGATCAAACCTATAAATAGTATCGAAAGAACGAGTAGATAGATATTTCCAGCGATCATGATGATACGATAGGAAAGAGCTACTAGTTAGGGTTTGTCAAGAAAAGAGAAGTAATATAATTAAAACTTCGTAGTCTTTGGTTTTCGCTCACTTTATAATCTCCTTTCAGTGGGTCGAGTTTGAACGGGTAAACGTTTGAACTTTGAATAGCCGAATGTTGAAGTTGAACTGAAAGATCTGTTGTTATTATGCAGAATATTAGAATATCGTGTGCATGTTTTGATTTTTCTCCACCAAACTCGGGTGCTTTTATGCGACCATTATGCATTATTATATTATTATTCACTATAATTTACTATATTATTGTTATTATTTCGAATTGCTCTTTCCTCGAACCAGTTTTATTGCCGGGTACTATTATTATATAAGCTCATTCCTATTGCAAGTTGACTTATTAGGTCTAGAAATAAACTCATTCAGATGAGAGTCTACCTTAGAGCATCTCCAACCGAGCACCAAAACCCAAAATTTGGGGTAAATTTACTCCAGTCGAACACTAAAACCGATCTCAAAATGCGTCAGTCGTCGTCTCTCTCCTCGGTCAGACGCATGTTTGCGTCTTGGACGGTTAGCATGCGATGGCTTTCATTTAATTTGCATTGAAGTCCTTTCTTTTATCTGATATATCTGTGTTTCGTGTCAAAAGCTGAGAAAGAACAGATAAAAAAAATCGGTGTCAAGAAAAGCTGAATAAAGGACAGCTAAAAAAATAGACAAGACCACAGTTGATTATCATTTTATATTTCCCATACGCTCTGACAATTAATTTTCTTCTGTCACATCACAACTCAAAAGTCTTTTTCCCATCGTTGATAAATTCGTTTTATGTGTATAAATATTTTATAGTTGTCGTCTTTCTAATAAAACATTATTAGATGTTTTTATATGTATATATATATTTTTATTATTAAGCTTATTAAATTTTTGTGATTAAATCTGAAATAATATTTTGAGTCTAATCTGTAAAGTTGCAAATATATATGGATATTATTGAAATTTATAAAAATTGATGGGGAAGTGAATATTACAAAATAATCTATTGAGTTTGAGAATGAGTTGATCGGTTGGAGAAGAATTACTGCATTTTAAGTTTGAGAATGCGTTTGAGTTTGAGAATGCGTTTCTCGATTCGAGATGGTCTTACACGCAAAGATTCCCGTAACGCAAACCTCATACAAAAAGGACAAGCACTTCCAATACAACCTCAATTTAGTCCTACTTTTATTCTTAAAAACATCAAACAAGCTAAGACATCTTCCCAAATTGTGCCAGTTTATATCACTCCATAGTCCCAGCAACAAGCAAAACATCATCATCAGACCTAAAGTTTCGAAGCAGCTTCTTTGTCCAAAAACCAAGTCAACTCACCTTCGGGATCGACCAACTGCACAGGGAGCACATCGGAATTTGAAACGTCGCTCAGAGCGATATGAGCAGCCGTGGCTTTGCCCACGCCTGCCACGACAAGGGCCACGTTGGCCGAGGCGTTTATTACAGGGAGAGTGAAGGAGATTCTTTCTGGGGGAGGTTTGGGAGAATCTTTGATGCAAGAGACCCACTTTTCGTTTTCTTGAAGCAGAGGATGTCCTGGGAATAGAGATGCAACGTGGCCATCTGGGCCCATACCCATCAGCATGAGGTCGAATTTGGGGAACTTTTTGTCATCGGATTGAGATATTGTGTTGGTCTTCACTAGATGTTTGAGGCAGGTTTCGTAGTCGTCTGCTGCTCCTTCTGCAGACAGTGCATCGTTCATGGCGTATACATTACCAGTGGGTATTGGAACCTGCATTGATTGACAAACCTCGAGAGAATCAAATAGTGTAACGAGTAACGATTGTTATCTTAGACCAGACTCGTACCCTTTCGAACGTTATAGGACTACCATAGAATTGAAAGCAATCTTTAAGATCACAAATAGAGGGAGGTACCTTAGATAGAAATTCATTGTAAGCAAGTAGGTAATTGCTGTCGGGGTGATCTTTAGGCACCACTCTCTCATCCACCCAAAACACGTGCCATTTCGACCAGTCCACTGAATCTTTGTAAGGCTGCTCCAATAATTTCCTGAATAATTGTAGACTTGTCAAGAAAATTCATTTATAGCTCTTTTTTCAAGTATATGTAACGCCCTAATATCACACCCCATAATCTCGAGAAATATACTAATTCGCTGTTCCGTGCATTGATTATAACAACTAAGCAGGAAATCAAGAAACAAAATGGGGTGACATACATAGTAATAATCTAACATGCCATAGCCTTTGGACAAAGTAGACTGTACAGAAGCCTAGAAGACCAATGGCCCTTAGTTTCATCGTAGTGAGACTCTTTTGAGATGGTTTACAGTTAATGGACAGGACAATCTCCTAAGACTGCGAAGCAATCGATCCGAAGAATCCGATATTTCCAGCCACCAGTTTTGCAGGCAGTGGAACACAACACGAATTGATCAATTAAAATCGTCTTCCGTTCAAAGAATTTCTTAGGCTTTTAGCTAATCAAGTCAAGCTCGAGTCTCTATACAAGTTCCACAGATAGATCGATCCACAAACTGTGATCAAAGGAAAAGGAAACCACATCACCTGAGAGATTTGACGAGCGAGCCACCAGAGAGGACGACGGTGAAAGAAGACTTCTCCTGAGAGATCTTATTCGCCAGATCGGCGGTGTACTGCGCCAGAGACGCAGATAATTCCTCCTCAGAGTCAAACACCTTGACGACTTTCCCTTTGCTCTTCGGCGTCACGATCTCAGCCATCGAAGCTTTTGGTCTTACAAATCCTACGCCTGGCCTATTCGAACTCGTCGATCCGAAAGTCGTTGAAATTCGTCTCACCGACAGCCGCCGCGAAGTCAACGGCGGAACCCAAGAAGGCGATCGAGGAGGGTAGGAGCTAGTATCGATTGAAGTGCGCACGTTAGCAGACAGCACACTATAAGAGACTGCCATGCGCCGAGCACAGTTGCTTAGGTTATATAGGCAGGTCGGCGAAATTACCTCGAGGGCTTTGCAGAGGTTTGGTGGCGAGGAGAAGCTCATTGCATCGATCGACACGTAGAATTTCATAAAAATATTAGGGATTTTTACACATAAATACCCATTTGAAAAAAAATTTGTAAATCAGTACCCTGTCGGCCTTTTTTTATATATAGGTACCTAACAGAATAAATTTTTTGCAGATAGGTACCCGATCCGCAGTAGGTACGCCATACAACACATTTAGGTACCATATATCAATGTATTTTGGTACATCAATACAGGTAGATTTGGTACCTCGCTACAGCTTGCCGCAAGGTACGGTATGTAACGTATATAGGTACCATATACGGGTACCATATAGATGCATAACGCGGTACGCAATAAACATATGAAAAGGTACGTTAACACCAGGAAAATGGTACGCCCAATCGAACGGGTACTTAACTAAAAAATTTTCTGACATGGGTACCTATGTGTAAAAATTTTATTCAATTAGGTATTTTTCTATAGATTACACAAAATATTATATATTTATATATATGCTTTTTTTTATTTTTTAAATATAATCGATTGGCCGGTGCTTTGCTGGGTTGTACGTCGCACATCGTGATTTGTGACTTGATTTGGGGGTTATTAAACGGGGCCCACTAATTAGGGTAATTCTAGAAGCAATAAACTAATCCATTGCTACCGCCAAAGGTGCGATTTTTTCTGCTAAACTACAGTTGTCTTGTCTGAAAATTGACGCCGGTGCCGGTGGTGGCTCCGCCGTCTGATTCACTGCTCCGGCAGGCGGTGCTTATTCAGGCGAATTTACTTGGAATATCAGCAGAAAACAAGACTTCATTTCAATATACAACCACCCTTTATTTACACTGTCTTTGGATCCAAAAACACGCACAACACATCTCCTCGACTCTCTTTATACATACGACATTCAGCTTCATCTGTTTCTGGCGTAGTTTCCTCACATTGCATGAGGAAGAAGAAGGCCCATATATTTTAGCCTCCTCTGTTTCTACCTCGCCCCTGAAATCCCACGCCTACCCATATTCCCAAATCTTCTCGCAACGCCGTACACGAGTGTCTTGGTAAGCAAACCTCGGTCAAGACTACATGCGACAAGAATGGCTCCTCCTACGATCAGCAGCTTCGGTATGTGAACTCCTCCCTTTGGTTTTTCGTCGGCTGATGAGGCCAACAGCTGAGCCTCCGTGGACCCCGCCTCGGAACCTTCTAGAACCTTCAAGTAGTCTTGGTCGAGCTTCGTGCATATCTGAGCCATGAGCGCATGGTGGGTCAGAGGCGCGCCTGATGCTCTGTGCTTTTGGTAAGCTCTGAAACCCTTTTCAATGTTCTTGACAGTTCCCCACATTCCTTGCCTTACGCCGAACTTTGCTACCTCCCATGGAATGCCCATGTCTTCGTAGTGGAAGAGTATCACCTCGCAAGCTGATGATATTGCCCATTTCCTTTTCTCGATTCAACTGTTTCATTGCATACGAAATGCGATGATTTAGAGAATTCTTGGAGTGCAAAGAGTTTGCATAAGTTGGTTTTATTACCTGCTTGAATGAACCAGCTTGAGTAGTAAAGATCGACTCGCCTAGGTTTTTCTTTCCTTGGCACCGAAGAACATGGTACTCCCTGTTTTGAACATGCAAAGGGTGGGTGAGGTTCTTTAAATGTTAAGTTCTTGCAATTTCCCATCAAGAAACGGAAATGAGCTGAACTCTTTACCTTAGTTACACAGTAGTACGATTTTCCCGATTCCCACATTCGACGGCCTATTATGTACTCTCGGTCGCTGCAGAAGAATGGAAACTATACACGGAAGGATAGAGATTCAGATACAAATACTTTTGGGAGATGATTAATGAAAATTAGCTGTTAGTGAACTTTCGAAAAGCTTAACCAAAGCATGAAATGAGAACCTTGCGTATCCAATGAACCATCATATTTCCTGTACTTGGGCATTCTTCTAAAATCTCTGCGTGTACGAGCATATTGTCCCACTTCATTCGAAACTCGTCGTCCCAGAAAAAATCCCTCATGAGTTCAGGCGTTGCATCTTCGTATACGGTTCTGCTGCAATACTGAGGAGGACCATTCTGAAAAACAAAAGGAAACATAAGCTTACAACATAAACAAGATTAATTTAAATAGGTGAAGGAAGATGGATCTATGAAAGTACCTTAGGTTCCCTTTGCCAAGCTTGGTAACTCATGCTCTGTGTTGAATGGTCCATCATGTGCTTCCATGAGGGACCTCCATCATTCCTCTCAACAAGATGGCATAAGTATTCTAAGTCATCATCCGTAATAAGTGCCTCGTCTTCTTTTCGTGATTTGGACAAACTATTTCAAGCAAAACAGAATGCACAATGTGCTCAAACATCAAAAGTCAGAGGGGGATGAACATGAAATGGTCAAGAAAATCACCTGCAAACATCATCATTACAATCGGAGGAGGCCATTTGTTCCTTCTCAACAACATCATTCGACACCAAAGAAGCAAAGCAAGGGACCTTAGCGTTAGCAGCAGATGGTGAGGAAGGTGCTGATATGTTAAACTTGGAATTCTTTAAACTACCCCACCTTGGTTTCCATGCCCATCCCACGATAATACCAAAAAGAAAAGCAACCCAAACAGGAACTAACAACTTTATCACCCCCATCATTACAGCCCATGTAGTGGGCCTCTCGAAAATTTCCAGGAATGTCTCAACAAAGGCCATATAGCTTTATTTTCTTTACAAACCACGTAAGAAAATGTATATCCTAACAGAGGCTAGATGATACAACAGGTATACAAAAGGCCAAGTATATACAGTTTATACAGAGGATTGAGAAAATCAAGAAAGGTTGGATCTTTATCGATGCAGCTCGTTATAAAGATTGAACCTTTCTTCAGATTGAAAAAGAAAAAAAGAAAAAAATCGAAGAATAATATAAGCTGGTCCAATGGTTGAGAAAACGACAACCAATGTTCTTGCTTGCAGCTGTTTAAAACTCCACCGTCAGTTTTAGATAGGATTGCGTGGGGTTGAGTTAGTTAGTCCTATGACAAGAATTGGATAGATTTCTCTATTTTTGCCTCCCTATTTTTTCTGGATAGGATTGAGCAAACGAGGTTTCTTAGTTCTGCACGGCGAAAGTGCCGTGATTTTTGTCGATGTGATATTGATGGAAAGCGAATATCCACTTCCGCGTATTTATGGGAGCAAAGTTCCATTTTTCGTTTGGTAGCTATGCTGTGCTGAAGCTTCTAGCTAATTTGCTCTTTACACCATTTTAGTTTGTGTTATTTATTATTTGGTCCTCGTAGTTTCTGCTTGATGGATTTTTACCTCAAATGATATTCAGAACATTTATATGGTCCTCAGATTTAGTAGTCATCGGCCCACAAACTGACTAAGCCTTCAGCCCATATAATGTTATCAGAACGATTATAAAACCTCGTCTTTAACCAGCATGCGATTCGCGTGGAACGAACGAAGCCCTTAGCTCTCACCTTTCATCGTTCTTCGAAAATGCAGCTCGATCAAGGTGCATATATTTTGTGATTCAAATGGAAAGCTGATGCGTGGATTGATTTGTTTTGTTGAGCTACTTTCTTAAAACCTGTAACTATTAGTTTTCTTCGAATTTCATGGACGTGATTTTCGTTTGAGGGAAACCTAGCTAGACCATTTAGGCTGTCCTTTGATGTCGAGGCCTTCGTTTCCAATACGTTTGAGTTACTATGTGTAATTTGTATCCAACGGCTGTCCATTTTTTTATGTTATACAGATATGGACATCACAGAAGCCCTACAGAAGCATGTTGCAATCCTACATTGCCCTGAATGCGACAGCTACTTGCAGCCGCCAAGAACATGGCTTAAGGCCCAATTGGAATCTAATGAGCTGCTTACTTTCTGCGTCGAGAGATTGAGGAACATGGATAATTTCCGTATAGTTCATGCCGAGTTCATATGGACCGAGCCTCACTCCAAGAGGATTGAGGTTAAAATGAGGGTTCAGAAAGAAGTTCAAAATGGAGCAATCCTCGAACAATCTCACGTAGTTGAATACGTTGTCCTAGCTCAGACGTGCGAGTCTTGTACGAGGATTCAGGCAAATCCTGACCATTGGGTGGCCGTTGTACAGTTGAGGCAACATGTCTCTTCTCGCCGAAGAACATTTTTCTATTTGGAGCAGCTTATTTTCAAGAACGAAGCTGCTAAATCTGCTGTAAGGATCAGGCGAATGAACCATGGCGTCGATTTCTTCTTCAATAACCTCGGCCATGGTCTGCAGTTTGTCAACTTTGTGGACAGAGTAGCTCCAATTAGGATTCGTCACTATAGGGAACACGTGCCTCATGATGATCCAAAGTGCAATAACTTAAACTACAAGCGGACTTTCTCTGTCGAAATCTGCCCCATTTGTCACGAAGACTTAATCTGTCTTCCACCGGAAGTTTCCGTGAGCTTAGGCAACCTCGGACCACTGGTGATATGCAACAAAGTGGACAAAAACATTGCTTTGTTAGACCTATTCACTCTAAGGCAAACCTACCTCGACGCCGAGAAGTATTGGAGGTCACCTTTCAAGCCCTTATTGTCAAGCTCGCAGCTAGTGGAGTACATCGTGTTAGACATAGAGCCAGTTCATACAGGAGTCAATATCGGTGGATCAAGATACATTTTTGCCGATGCCCAAGTTGTCCGAGTTTCAGATTTTGGGCAAAACGACACCATTTTTAATGTGAGGACACACTTGGGCCATCTTCTAAATCCTGGGGATAATGCACTTGGATACGACCTATCTTCTGCCAATATCAATGGTATCGAATTGGACAAAAATATGTATAAAGATCTCGTTCTTCCCGACGTAGTGCTGATTGAGAAAAGCTATGAGGAGAGCCTCATATGACATTGATGATGAAGACAACAATGATGATAGCATGAGATGGTAATACTACTTTTTCGTTTTTTTTTTCTTTCTGGTATTTGAGTGGTAGTATAGTCTTATTCTATCCTGAATTAGCTTTTTCTTTCAATATTTTCTTAGATTTTTGGTGCATATTGCTGGAGTTTTAAGTCAATATTACAGCCACATCCTTTATTACATATGGTTTGGTTCGAATCGATCTGTGTTTTTTATTCTTATTTGTATAGTTCCATGATCCAAACTGTGAAGGCAGGGCAGACTTTACGAAAGTGTTTGAAACCAGCTTTTTCGGCTAATTTGCGAAATTCCTTTTCTGTCCTCTCCTTCCCGCTTGGATTATAAGCAAGCATCACCATATCTAGCGTGGAGGAAAGCGCAGTTGCCTCACTATCGTTGGGTTCCTCGGAGAAAATGTGCTCGGCGACGATCACTTTCCCATTCTCAGGGAGTGCCACGTAGCAGTTTCTCAGCAGTTTCAGACATTGCTCGTCGCCCCAGTCGTGACATACCCACTGTTTATTTGCAGCATATAATATTAACACTCACATGATGAAGCCAATGCATGCATGGAAACACTATATTGTATGTAACTACCTTCATGAAAATGGCATCTGCCTTAGGCACGCTAACAAACATGTCTCCACCAACATTCTCCACTCCTAAATCGAAGAAAAATAAATTGGGAAATTGCAAAGAAAAACACACACACGCCATTGAATCATACTATTTACCTGGATAGGTTGGAGCGTGCTGAATGGCGTGTGGCAGATCAAAGTTAATGCCTTTAATCGATGGATATTTGGAAGTGATGTGATGAAGTGAAGTTCCAACGTTGCCCCCAACGTCGACGAGGGATTCGAGTCCCTCGAACCCTTTGTAAATCTCAAGAATCCTCTTCGTGATGATATTGGAATTTTGAGACATGGCTTGGTTTAGAACTTCGTTGAATCTTGGATTCTTGGCAGCATATTCAAATCCACTAGCACCACCATGGGCTCTGTTAAATGGATTCCCTCCTTCAAGAATTGCATCTTTTAGATGATACCTAGATGATATATCATCATATTTTTTTAAGACATATGGGTGGTATGGTAATGAAGGTGGTGTTTATTTATCTTTCTTACCATGTTTCGACGAAGCCCTTATCTAGATTGAGGAGCACAATAGGAGCACCCATCGATACACCATCATCGTTGTTTACGAAGAACTCGCCAACTTCTCCGAGGGAATAAGCCCTCTCTACACAACCATCAGTTTCAGTACCGCCGCCAATCTTCCTTAAACTGTACTCAACGACTTCTTTGCTCGCAAGAAACCATAGGATTCGATCGATGAGCAGATGGGCCTCGGGGCTGTTATCAGCAGCACCGATTCGAACAGCTAATTCAGACGCAGAGAAAAGGGTGTTGTCCGAAGAACCTGCGTTTTTAAGGATGTCCAAGAGGCCAAGCTCTAGTACTGTCTTAAGTATTGCCGGCGTTGTGAAGCTATATGCTAGTTTCATGGCTTTGTTGCATGCTTTCTTCTCTTCTGTTATCATCGTTGCTTCCATTTTGTCGTGATTTATTATTAGCTTGTCGTTTGATAGCCTAGGAGATTGGCCGGCTGCTTACATGTAGAAGAAAAATAGCACGAACTTATATAACTACTATTCTAGCTAGGTTTGGCAATTCTATTACTTCCTAATTTATATCAACAAACAAAGATTTATGTCCTACATTAACTAGATAAGTACACTGTTGTGTGAGAAAACATTCATTACACACGATATCAAGTTGGCGGCTTTACTGATCAGACTGGTGAGGGCTATGGATTTTTTAGTATTGAAATAAATTTTCCACCTAATAATGTAAGCTCAAGTACCATCCTATTCTATAGATGATACGACAAAGAATTCAAGTTTGGAAGAATAGCTTAACAATAGGTTAAAAAACTCAAAAGATGAACCAAAGTCGTCGTAGCATAATGTCTAATGAAACTAAGTACTGTACAGCGTTATAATTGGACCAATGTACTTCCGAAAGCCCAATTGGAAAGACTGGCCCATTTCAGATGTATAAATAAGGCGATTAGGGTTTCGTGATTATAAGCGAGTTCACGGAGTGAGTCCAGACCAGACATCTACAGTATACTGAACCGCCGACAAGATGGTGAGTTTGATGATGGTTATGAGAGTTCGACTTCTGTTGATCTTTTGAAACGATGAGAGTGATGCGGTGTAGATTGGTTTTGATGTTTTTATTAGTGGGTTGATTTGTGATCTGTAAATATTAACTGTTTATCTTTCCTGCTTTCCTTTTTCTTTTTGCTCTGAGAAGTTCTTTGGCGTGGTGTTCTAGGAAATGCGGAACCATTGCGTTGGTATAGTTTTTTGTTTCTTCGCTGGTTATGTAGTTGTTAAGTCGATTGCGAGTTGTGAACATTATTTCGCAGATCTTACATATCTGTTACGATTGTAATGCATCTGTTGATTGTATATCCTTTGAGCTGTGTTCTGCAGGCTCGTGGCTTGAAGAAACATTTGAAGAGGCTCAATGCGCCCAAACATTGGATGCTTGACAAGCTCGGTGGCGCTTTTGTGAGTACTTTCCTTGGTCATATTACGATTTCTTCGTTCTGTTGTTTGGTTCTAGTTTGTGGTTCTTGGTTCTGTATCTGTACATGTTCTTCTATTTACGTTCGCTCAGGCCCCAAAACCTACATCGGGTCCCCACAAATCCAGGGAGTGTTTGCCCTTGGTTCTGATTCTGCGTAACAGACTCAAGTATGCTCTGACCTACCGTGAGGTGATGGCCATCTTGATGCAGCGCCATGTTCAGGTCGATGGCAAAGTCCGGACCGACAAAACTTATCCTGCTGGTTTCATGGGTATGGAAACTGTCTCCCTTCTTTCTTCTCCAAAGTTGTGTTAAATAACTTGAAGATGCTTTTCTACATGTGAGTTTGCTGTAATAGGAATCCATTGCACTGCTTGCCTGAGCTTATCTTTGTACGTCAGTAATATATTGTCATATGCTGCACGCACATAATTTGTTGTCTGGGTGTTTGAGAGCCCTTTTATAATGATTTTTTTTCTGTCATTTCTGCTTTGGAAGATTCGATGTGTTTGATTCCTCATGTGATCTCCTGATTTTTCATTCTTTGCAGATGTTGTATCCATCCCAAAGACAAATGAGAACTTCCGTCTGCTTTATGACACCAAGGGCCGGTTCCGTCTGCACTCTATCCGTGATGAGGAGGCCAAGGTACCTCAAGCTCTGGCTCTAGTCTTCAGAATTGTTAGTTAATCTTCACTTGCCTGCTTAGAAGACTGATGCAGAGTTCTCAATCGAATTTCCTTCTGTTCAATCCATTTGATCACCCTTTTGAACTCTGTTCTTTCCTTGTGCAGTTTAAGCTGTGCAAAGTCAGGGCAGTGCAGTTTGGAAAGAAGGCAATTCCCTACCTCAACACTTACGATGGAAGGACCATTCGCTATCCCGACCCACTCATCAAGGCGAACGATACCATCAAGCTCGACCTCGAATCGGGCAAAATAGTCGACTTCATTAAGTTTGACGTTGGCAACGTTGTAATGGTCACAGGTGGTAGGAACAGGGGACGTGTCGGAGTTATCAAGAACCGTGAGAAGCATAAGGGAAGTTTTGAAACGATCCATGTCCAAGATGCTACTGGCCACGAGTTTGCCACCCGTCTCACAAATGTGTTTACCATCGGTAAGGGTACAAAGCCATGGGTTTCCCTTCCCAAGGGCAAAGGTATCAAGCTTACCATTATCGAGGAGTCGAGGAAGAGAATTGCTGCTGCCCAATCAGCCGCTTGAGTAGTTGCATTGCGAGAGATGTTATGATCTGCTGTTGTTTTTAGTATCCTTTTTTCTTGATGAACCTATCTGTGGTTTTTGTCCTAATTATGGCAAACGTTGTACTCTGTTTTAATTTATCTGGGATTCTCTGTTACTGAATGTTTTGTTTTGTCATGAAGTTTGATGATACCCCTTCTCAAATTTGATTGTAGTTTTTATTAAAATTATTAGAAATTGAGTTGTCCATCCTAAAATCAATTGGTAATAGGAGGAGAAAGGTTCATATACTATCTTCAAGAGCTTGAACATCCGATGTGGGACGAAACTCACTTAGAATCTCAATACGCCCCCTTACGTGTGACATGACTGGCCTAACACGTGGACATATGAATCGAGTGACGGTGAGCGGATGCTCGCTCATATTAGAAATCGAGGGGTCCTTCCTAAAATCAATTGGTAATAGGAGGAGAAAGCCTCTTATATATATACGAGCATCAAGAGCTTGAATTATCCGACGTGAGACGAAACCCTCTTAGAATCTAAACAAAAATAAAATGCATAGATTCATCAAACTCAATTCTAACGAAAGAATTGTAAACATGTGTAACTTTTGGACTAATCTATTACCCTATATTACAAATTGCTCATTGAGTTCATGAAATGGCTATCTGTCCATTCAGGAATCGAAAGCTCTCATCGAGAAAAAGGCCCGAAAGAGAGGTGCGTTGGGGTTCTTTAGCATTGTATATTTTGTTGTCATCAACAAAATTATCATTTAAAAGAAAAAAACAATTCTGACCTTTACTTTTTTTACTTGTTATCTTTATCCACTAGTTTTAGATGAAATTTGTATTAACAGGGACAAACTTTGAGCCCAACGACCCAATAATAAATTTTACTTTGCAGCCCAATAGTCATCCTAGCTAGGGCTTTTCCTTGCTACTATATAAAGCATTTGCCCTTTTTGCATCGTTCCTCTGTCTCGCAGCGACGCACACACTTCACCCAGTGATCCAAAAAACGTAGCAGCACATCGATCCAAAATGAAGACCATTCTATCTTCAGACACGATGGATATCCCTGATGAGGTCACCGTGAAGGTGAAGGCTAAGGTGATCGAAGTCGAGGGTCCACGTGGCAAGCTCACTCGCGACTTCAAGCATCTGAGCCTCGATTTCCAGCTCATCAAGGACGAGGCCACTGGGAAGAAGAAGCTCAAGGTCGACGCGTGGTTCGGTAAGAGGAAGACGACGGCTGCTATCCGTACGGCTTTGAGCCACGTGGCCAATCTCATCAACGGAGTCACCAAGGGCTACCGATACAAGATGCGATTCGTGTACGCCCACTTTCCGATCAACGCTTCGATCGGCAACAATGGAACCTCCATTGAGATCCGAAACTTCTTGGGGGAGAAGAGGGTATGTTTTCGATTTACTCTAACTAAAGATGTGATTTTTCTTTGTATTTTGTATTCCTTTGTGGTGATAGCTGGTGATTGATGTATTGGATATAGTGGTTTTGTCTGTTTGGATATACGTGCTACTGCTCAAGTTGAGTTCAGAATGAGAGTGAAATGATATATCTTATCAACTTGTCCTTAAGCTATGTTCATTTCTCTTTATATCTATCCTTGTTGCAATTTACATTAGCACTAAGTAATCTCTTCCTCTGTTATCAATATCAGGTGAGGAAAGTGGATATGCTTGAAGGGGTTTCAGTTGTGCGATCTGAGAAGGTTAAGGACGAGCTGGTTTTGGATGGTAATGATATTGAGCTTGTGTCTAGATCAGCTGCCTTGATTAACCAGGTAATAAATTGCACCCCTTTTCTTTCTCAGCTTAGAATTGTTGCTTACACCATCGGCCGTGCATGTTGAATAATTTGTTTTTTATTTTGACAGAAATGTCATGTGAAGAACAAGGACATAAGGAAGTTCCTTGATGGTATTTACGTCAGTGAGAAGGGAAACATTGTGGAAGAAGCCTCCTAAGCTTTAGGCTTATACGATCGTTGAACCACCATTTTCTGTGTTTTTTCAGTCTCTTTTTTCGCGGTACTCAGTTTCATTGATGGATTTGCTGCTGTTTTTATTTTATTTTGTTTTGGTACACAACTTCCCAGTATTTATACTGTCTGTCTGTTTGGTTGAGTCCTACAATCAAAATCTCGTTTCAATTCGTGCAAATTGCTTAATAGATCTGTTGAATATAAATAAACCAACTCTGCCAATCATGCCTTTGCCGTTTGCGTCAGCTGTCCTCAATTTCACTTAAAGTTGTGGATTTCTGTTGAAGGAGATGAGTTTCAAGGCTATTACCTGCTTATACAAAGTTGAGGACGATTGAATATTCACTACTCTTATCTTAATTGTATTCACCACGAAGAATAATACGCTGATGGGATTCTTGGGCGGCTAACTTGTTCTATAATTGTTTTTCCGAAAAGATTCCTTTCCTTAACTAATTATCCATTTGATTTGTTTTAGAGGCGGCCTTATCTTGACAAGCAAAACCCGACAAAATTTTCAAGATCGTTCTTGCCTTGTGGGTCTGAGACGACATAGTCAAAGATTAATTAACTGCTAATATCTTTGGTCGTTATCACTGTCAGAAGCATGGATCTTTAATATAACAGTAGTATGATTAACTTGAAGGAGACGAATCATCTATCAAGAAAGAAAATGAACACGTGCATTTATTGTAAATGAAAAATTTTCCTGTGATTGAGGACATTTCACATATCATACTCAGATAAAAGCAACCCTCAGAGATACGAGTACTAGTTTCTAAAAGAGAGTGGTTCGATTTTCACTTTTTTTTTTACTTTTCCGAATCCTATTTTCATCTTTATCCTTGAAAAATATGATTTTTCGCAGGCAATCGAAGTCAATCAATCCCTCGAAATGGTTGAAATAGTCAAGGCTGTGACAGGGAATCTTCATACTTCATAGTACGCTTGTCTTCTTACGGCAAACGGTTTTAGGACTAAGCCAAGAATATCTCTATCGCTCCATTTGTCATTACATTGCATGTCTTACCTTCGTCACACCAATTCGATCTTATTTTTCAGAGTTCCAACAAAAGTTCCCATTTTTTTTTTCAAAGACTCCCCTTAAATAGAGTTCACTCCTACACAGATTCACATAGCCGTCACAAAAAACTACCCAGTTCATTAAACCAAGAAAGTTACCATTTTTCTTTACCTCTTCTTCGAAGAACCAAAATATGGGTTCGCAAGTCGACGAAGAGACTGCAAATGGGTCGTCAACGAATGTTTCTATTAAGCCCTCTTATTTCCGTTACAATTCACCTTTAGTACAGGTCATACTCATAGGTTTTGTCTGCTTCTGCTGTCCCGGCATGTTCAATGCCCTCTCCGGCATGGGCGGCGGCGGGCAGGTGGACCCCACAGCTGCCAACAACGCAAACACAGCTTTGTACACTACGTTCGCCGTATTTGGCATCTTAGGCGGCGGGATCTATAACATCCTCGGACCCAAGTTGACTTTGCTCTGTGGATGCTCCACTTACGTCTTGTACGCAGGTAAGATTATGAATTGCGCGACTCTAACAAATAGGGCGAACTACTCGTACCTGGGTTTGGCTTCAGTTTAATCCATCGAATTTGAGAAATTTGTGTAATGTTTGATTATCGATAGGCGACTGTTGGTATACTCTCAGTCATGTATTGCCTTAAAAGTGCAATCTTTCATCCATTTATGCATACACAGGCTCTTTTCTTTATTACAACCATTACCACCACCAAGCATTTGCAATTGTGGCCGGCGCTGTCCTGGGCATAGGCGCTGGGCTATTATGGGTTGCACAAGGCGCTATAATGACGTCCTATCCACCCCACGATCGAAAAGGCACATACATTTCCATATTTTGGAGCATTTTCAACATGGGAGGCGTGATCGGTGGATTGATCCCATTCGTATCCAATTTCCACAGAACTAAAGCAGTCTCTGTGAACGATGGCACTTACATAGGTTTCATGGTGTTTATGACAATAGGGACCGTCCTATCCCTGTCGATATTACACCCTAGTCGTGTAGTAAGAAACGATGGCTCTCATTGCACTAACGTTCAGTACTCCAGCGTTAGGATCGAAGCCATCGAAGTTCTGAAACTATTCCTAAATTGGAAGATGCTGTTGATGGTGCCAGCTTCTTGGGCTAGCAACTTCTTCTACAGCTATCAGTTTAACAACGTTAATGGGATTTTGTTCAACTTAAGAACCCGAGGTTTGAATAATGTCTTCTATTGGGGGGCACAGATGATCGGTTCGATATTCATTGGGTACGTCATGGACTTCAGCTTTAAGAGCAGAAGGGCTCGTGGGCTTTTAGGCGTTAGTGTCGTGGCTGTGCTTGGAACTGCTATATGGGTCGGTGGGTTGGCCAAACAGCTCGGCTATGGTCGTAATGATTTGCCTAGTCGAGTTCTTGATTTCAAGGATGGTAATGATTTCGCTGGGCCTTTCGTTCTGTACTTCAGTTATGGCTTGCTTGATGCTATGTTTCAGAGCATGGTGTATTGGATTATAGGAGCTTTGGCTGATGATTCTGAGGTTCTTAGCAGGTAATTGATTTACTGCCATCTCTTTTGATCTTTTTTTCTGACATGCTAAGATTAGTCTTTCGTAGTAATTTCATCGGTTATTTTTAGGTACGCTGGGTTTTACAAAGGAGTGCAGAGTGCTGGCGCTGCAGTTGCTTGGCAGATCGATACGCATAAGGTGCCATTTTTGCACGAGCTCGTGGCAAATTGGGTGCTTATGACCGTAAGCTTTCCTTTGTTGATCGTCGTGATATTACGAGCTGTGAAGGATGATGATGATGAAGAAGTCGAAGGAAAATCCAAGGAAAACGGAATGGTGGTTGGCATGCACTGATGCATACACGTACTTGTAATGATTCTCGCGAAATTTGGTTCGATAAAAAGGAAGTTGTTTTATGTATTCGACTGTAACTGTAGATGCGTTTTCCCCTCTTGCAACGTGGAAAAAAAGTCCAGGCTTTTTCTGTTACATGATTATTCGATGAAAGGTAGCATACATTAGATTCCATTAAATAGTACCAAAAAATTTGCAGAAAAAAAAATGGCTAATAAACAGAAGTCTAAAGAAAGAATGATCCTAAACACATCATTGTAATAAGTTTCTATGCAGTAGTTTCTGCAACTTTCTTGGCTTCTTCCTCCTTTTCAACGGCTTCGACTTTCTCTTCCTTGGTCTCAGCTTCGGCCATTTTTGTTGCTGTTGCTTCCTCGGGCGATGTTTCTACCAATGGCTCCTCTTTCTTTTCCTGGAAAACATTAATTTTTTTAAAGTGTAAGATAATCTAAATTGAAAATTTTGATAATGATGTGATTACCTCAACGGTTTCGGCCTCGACTTTTTCCGCTGCGATGGGAGCGATCGGTGCTTCGATTGGAGCTTCCTCGGCGTCGAAGTCCTTGGATTTTCCAACGCAGCCCCCCATTATTATTTTGTCGAAGAAAATATTGAAAATCGAAACGACGATAGAAAGCAGAGAAAGACCTTTTTTTTCGAGGAAGAAGCAAGAAAGCTCGAGCGGTGAGAAGTAACACTTTTTTCTTGCTTCTTTTTGGTTGGAATGAAGTGGAGAGGAAGAAATGAATGCTGCTTATATAGAAGATGAAAGAAAACTCCATCAATGGTTAGTTAACGACCGTTGGCAGACAATGGCTTGACAGTTAATAATGTCTCTGTTTTTCGATGGATATGATGTCTCTGCATAGGAGGCAAATGCTCTGATCCGTTCATGTCCAGTTGAGGCCGCTCGGCATATATTCGTTAGCAGTTTGTAATATTCGAATATCTTATATAATGAAATAAGGGGCAACCTCAATTAAATCCCCATTTCTAAACTTTTTATCAACTAACTCCCCTTTTCAACTCACTTATTATCAAACTCCCTAAACCAAAACATTCTAACACATCACTACCTATTTACCCGAAATGACGATTTTACCCCTCAGTTATTATTTTTTAAATCATTTCTTCCCCAAATCAACAACCACGCAGCTTTTAATTTCATGTCTCATCTTCCAACTAGAAAAGCTCCCGCCGGCGACGGAAAAGCCTCTGACCGCGCCGGAAAGCTCCGAGCTTGCCTAATTCATCGTGGGTTTCTCGGTCCAGGTAAGTTGAGGTAGGTTTTTGTTGTTTCTTTTTTCACTGTGGGTTATCCTTCGAGTTTCTTGACCTCGAGCGAACGAAATTGAGTTAGAGAACACTCTAATGAGGTGTACAATGAATGTTTGTGGCAGTAGCATGGACATAAATTGGGTATCGGGTTGTGGGTGTCGCGATTTGGGTGCGCCGTGGGTGTTGCGATTTGGGCGTCGAGGTGTAAAAAGCTGAGGTCTTCTCATGTTTTCTACTGTTAGCATACTGTGGGTGTCAAGAGAGGTTAGTATTTGCTTAAGATTTGGCTAATTTATCTGTTAAAGCAATTTATTATATGCAGTACCAAAGTCTATTGAATTACAGTACCCACATTTCTTTTGTGAAGTACCTTTTGAAGGTTTCTAGCAGTATCATATGGTAATCGTTTGTTATTTTACTTTTAACAGGTAACTTAATACGAAGATATGTTGTCTACGAATGTCTTTGGTGGGCTCATGTTGTTTGCATGTGTGGAATATAAGAATACATATTTGTTGTTTGACCAATGAAACGATAGGTTATGGAGCATTCTTTTTGTTGTTATGTTGCCGATATGTTATCATACATTCTTACGACGATATGTTTTTGATATGATATTGGTGGATGAATAATATTAATAATGATGTCGTACTATTGATGGTGTTCCAATAAAATTGTTTGCTGGAAGTTCTAATGCCTTATTTGCACAATAATATACGTGTTTTCGATAATTAAAAACGTGGTACGGAAAAGATACTACAAGTAACCTACTCGTGGTACTACACTAGCTTATGTTATGGTACCACAAACATCTATATATTGGAACTACAAATATATGTATACTGGTACTACAAATTTGGGGTAGGAATTACGATTGTTAGAAACGTGGTACGAAAAAGATACTACAAGTAACATAAGTATGGTACTACGCTATGATGGGGTATGGTACTACGAACATCTATATTTTGGAACTACAAATATATGTATACTGGTAATACAAATTTGGGGTAGGAATTACGATTGTAAGAAACGTGGTACGAAAAAGATACTACAAGTAAGATAAGTATGGTACTAAGCTATGATGGGGTATGGTACTACGAACATCTATATATTGGAACTACAAACATATGTATATTGGTACTACAAATTTGGGTAGGAATTTTTCAACGCCGTCCGAGTTATTTTTGGTCCTTGATTATGTTACCATAGTTATAAATACTTTACGATGATTTGGTATCAATATTGGAGGTTAATGTTTAGAATTAGGTATTATTACGTTGAAACCCCAAGTTTCGTTTTACTTATTGTGATACTAGTAAGAACATCTTACTACATAGTCATGATTTTTCATCGATTGAAAGTTAGTGTCTATATTTCGTGTTACCGTGTGTTTAATTTTATTATGTACCGTAATTTGGAAGTTCGCATGCCTTATTTGCACAATAATCTACGCGTTTTCGATAATTAAAAATGTGATACGGAAAAGATACTACACGTAACCTACTCGTGGTACGAGACTAGCTTATGTTACGGTACCACAAACATCTATATATTGGAACTACAAATATATGTATATTGGTACTACAAATTTGGGGTAAGAATTTCGATTGTTAGAAACTTGGTACGAAAAAGATACTATAAGTAACATACGTATGGTACTACGCTACGGTGGGATATGGTACTACGAACGTTTATATATTGGAACTACAAACATATGTATAAATGTACTACAAACGACCTAATTATGGTACTACGAAAGCGTATAGGATGGTATTGCAAACGTCCACATCTAGGTACTTCAAACGTGTTTATGTTGGTACGACAAATTAGAGTTGGCGCATTTCGACGTCGTTCGGGTTCGTTTTTGGCCGTGAGTGTGTTAAGATAGTTAACGCTACTTAGTAGATCATTTGGTATAAAAAAGGCGGGTTAACATTTACAATCAAGGATTGTTACATTGAAATGCCAACTTTCTTTCTACTTAAATGATGCTAGTAACAATATCTTACCACATAGTCAAGATTTCACGTTTCCATATATTTAATTTTTGTTATTTGTCACATTATGTAAGCTCTAAATCCTTAATGCTCAAGATTCGACGTGTTTTCGACAATCGAACGAAGGGCAGGGAAAAGGTACTACAAACGACCTAACTATGGTACCACGAAAGCATATACTATGATACTGCAACGGTCCACATCTAGGTACTACAAACGTCTATGTATTGGTACCACAAATTAGATTTGGCGAATTTTGAAGCCGCTCGCATGGCACATAAAAGGTACTACAAACGACCTAACTATGGTACCTCGAAAGCATACACTATGGTACTGCAACCAACCACATCTAGGTACTATAAACATCTATGTATTGGTACGACAAATTAGAATTGGCGTATTTTGAAGCCGCTCGCACGGCACGGAAAAGGTACTACAAACGACCTAATTATGGTACTACGAAAGCGTATAGGATGGTACTGCAAACGTCCACATCTAGGTACTTCAAACGTGTTTATGTTGGTACGACAAATTAGAGTTGGCGCATTTCGACGTCGTTCGGGTTCGTTTTTGGCCGTGAGTGTGTTAAGATAGTTAACGCTACTTAGTAGATCATTTGGTATAAGAAAGGCGGGTTAACATTTACAATCAAGGATTGTTACATTGAAATGCCAACTTTCTTTCTACTTAAATGATGCTAGTAACAATATCTTACCACATTAGTCAAGATTTCACGTTTCCATATATTTAATTTTTGTTATTTGTCACATTATGTAAGCTCTAAATCCTTAATGCTCAAGATTCGACGTGTTTTCGACAATCGAACGAAGGGCACGGAAAAGGTACTACAAACGACCTAACTATGGTACCACGAAAGCATATACTATGATACTGCAACGGTCCACATCTAGGTACTACAAACGTCTATGTATTGGTACCAAAATTAGATTTGGCGAATTTTGAAGCCGCTCACACGGCACACAAAAGGTACTACAAACAACCTAACTATGGTACCTCGAAAGCATACACTATGGTACTGCAACCAACCACATCTAGGTACTATAAACATCTATGTATTGGTACGACAAATTAGAATTGGCGTATTTTGAAGCCGCTCGCACGGCACGGAAAAGGTACTACAAACGACCTAATTATGGTACTACGAAAGCGTATAGGATGGTACTGCAATCGTCCACATCTAGGTACTTCAAACGTGTTTATGTTGGTACGACAAATTAGAGTTGGCGCATTTCGACGTCGTTCGGGTTCGTTTTTGGTCCGTGAGTGTGTTAAGATAGTTAAAGCTACTTAGTTGATCATTTGGTATAAAAAAAGGCGGGTTAACATTTACAGTCAAGGATTGTTACATTGAAATGCCAACTTTCTTTCTACTTAAATGATGCTAGTAACAATATCTTACCACATAGTCAAGGTTTCACGTTTCCATATATTTAATTTTTGTTATTTGTCACATTATGTAAGCTCTAAATCCTTAATGCTCAAGATTCGACGTGTTTTCGACAATCGAACGAAGGGCAGGGAAAAGGTACTACAAACGACCTAACTATGGTACCACGAAAGCATATACTATGGTACTGCAACGGTCCACATCTAGGTACTACAGACGTCTATGCATTGGTACCACAAATTAGATTTGGCGAATTTTGAAGCCGCTCGCATGGCACATAAAAGGTACTACAAACGACATAACTATGGTACCTCGAAAGCATACACTATGGTATTGCAACCAACCACATCTAGGTACTATAAACATCTATGTATTGATACGACAAATTAGAATTGGCGTATTTTGAAGCCGCTCGCACGGCACGGAAAAGGTACTACAAACGACCTAATTATGGTACTACGAAAGCGTATAGGATGGTACTGCAATCGTCCACATCTAGGTACTTCAAACGTGTTTATGTTGGTACGACAAATTAGAGTTGGCGCATTTCGACGTCGTTCGGGTTCGTTTTTGGTCCGTGAGTGTGTTAAGATAGTTAAAGCTACTTAGTTGATCATTTGGTATAAAAAAAGGCGGGTTAACATTTACAGTCAAGGATTGTTACATTGAAATGCCAACTTTCTTTCTACTTAAATGATGCTAGTAACAATATCTTACCACATAGTCAAGATTTCACGTTTCCATATATTTAATTTTTGTTATTTGTCACATTATGTAAGCTCTAAATCCTTAATGCTCAAGATTCGACGTGTTTTCGACAATCGAACGAAGGGCACGGAAAAGGTACTACAAACGACCTAACTATGGTACCACGAAAGCATATACTATGGTACTGCAACGGTCCACATCTAGGTACTACAGACGTCTATGCATTGGTACCACAAATTAGATTTGGCGAATTTTGAAGCCGCTCGCATGGCACATAAAAGGTACTAGAAACGACATAACTATGATACCTCGAAAGCATACACTATGGTACTGCAACCAACCACATCTAGGTACTATAAACATCTATGTATTGGTACGACAAATTAGAATTGGCGTATTTTGAAGCCGCTCGCACGGCACGGAAAAGGTACTACAAACGACCTAATTATGGTACTACGAAAGCGTATAGGATGGTACTGCAATCGTCCACATCTAGGTACTTCAAACGTGTTTATGTTGGTACGACAAATTAGAGTTGGCGCATTTCGACGTCGTTCGGGTTCGTTTTTGGTCCGTGAGTGTGTTAAGATAGTTAAAGCTACTTAGTTGATCATTTGGTATAAAAAAAGGCGGGTTAACATTTACAGTCAAGGATTGTTACATTGAAATGCCAACTTTCTTTCTACTTAAATGATGCTAGTAACAATATCTTACCACATAGTCAAGATTTCACGTTTCCATATATTTAATTTTTGTTATTTGTCACATTATGTAAGCTCTAAATCCTTAATGCTCAAGATTCGACGTGTTTTCGACAATCGAACAAAGGGCACGGAAAAGGTACTACAAACGACCTAACTATGGTACCACGAAAGCATATACTATGGTACTGCAACGGTCCACATCTAGGTACTACAGACGTCTATGCATTGGTACCACAAATTAGATTTGGCGAATTTTGAAGCCGCTCGCATGGCACATAAAACGTACTACAAACGACATAACTATGGTACCTCGAAAGCATAAGCAATGGTACTGCAACCAACCACATCTAGGTACTATAAACATCTACGTATTGGTACGACAAATTAGATTTGGCGTATTTTGAAGCCGCTCGCACGACACGGAAAAGGTACTACAAACGACCTAATTATGGTACTACGAAAGCGTATAGGATGGTACTGCAAACGTCCACGTCTAGGTACTTCAAACGTGTTTATGTTGGTACGACAAATTAGAGTTGGCGCATTTCGACGTCGTTCGGGTTCGTTTTTGGTCCGTGAGTGTGTTAAGATAGTTAAAGCTACTTAGTTGATCATTTGGTATAAAAAAAGGCGGGTTAACATTTACAGTCAAGGATTGTTACATTGAAATGCCAACTTTCTTTCTACTTAAATGATGCTAGTAACAATATCTTACCACATAGTCAAGATTTCACGTTTCCATATATTTAATTTTTGTTATTTGTCACATTATGTAAGCTCTAAATCCTTAATGCTCAAGATTCGACGTGTTTTCGACAATCGAACGAAGGGCACGGTAAAGGTACTACAAACGACCTAACTATGGTACCACGAAAGCATATACTATGGTACTGCAACGGTCCACATCTAGGTACTACAGACGTCTATGCATTGGTACCACAAATTAGATTTGGCGAATTTTGAAGCCGCTCGCATGGCACATAAAACGTACTACAAACGACATAACTATGGTACCTCGAAAGCATAAGCAATGGTACTGCAACCAACCACATCTAGGTACTATAAACATCTACGTATTGGTACGACAAATTAGATTTGGCGTATTTTGAAGCCGCTCGCACGGCACGGAAAACGTACTACAAACGACCTAATTATGGTACTACGAAAGCATGTACTATGGTACTACAACTATCATCATCTAGGTACTACAAACATGTTAGTTAAGGTACTACAAAAAAAACTGGAACAAAAACAGAAAAAAATCAGAAAACTAAGGATCAACAGCATATCAGTCCCAAAACACACATACATAACACTCAAACAGGTGGAGTATGCAACTAAGATCGTTCATAAGTATCGTGGCAGCCATGAAGCCACGATACAATTCAACGTCGACTTCATCAAGATACCTCCCACGAGCCACCGGTCCGACGCGTATCGATCCATGGACATTGCATTATGTACCCCGCAATCCACGACATACAGATTCTGCTCCCTTGTGGACTCGAACTCTGGCATGATTGACTTCTATATCCTCACCGAACCGAAAAGTGTTCTCCTCAACATTATAGCGCCTCAATAATGCCACAATTCTTGTAAAAGATTGTGAGATCTTCGGCATCTCCAAGAAAGTGTATAATGGAGTTTGCTTTAACAGTTCTTTGTTCCTCCTTCAGTGTTAGTTCCATCATCGTCTATCTAAAAAGGTTGGGATGACACCGTGATGTCGTCTCGTAATTCTTTCTCGATTTTCTTGAGTCGGTGGGTTTTTTCGACTTCGGTGCCATTTCTGCATGCGACAAAAACGAGAGAATCAAATAATGAAATTACGGTACCAATTAACTATGTAATACGGTACCAAAAAACATATACAAGCACCAATTCAATTATCGTACGCAAAAACAACCAAGACTCATACCAAGACAGTCCAAATGTACCTTTACATCTAGCAGGGAAATTAGAAGCTAACAAACCCTAAATTGAATGATACCAAGTTCCCAATTTGAAAAACGAAATACTTAAACCCTAATTTTGCCATAAACCCCAAATTCGAGCCGTAATCACAAAATTAAACATAGCCCGACATTAAATCCTTCAAGAAATGCAACTGTGAAAGCCCTAATCTCTACATTAACTCAAAACGCCACAAAAAACGAAAGTAAAAAACGGTGTCAAGACGCAGTTTCTACAGTATACCGTTCTTACAAGTCGAATAAAGGTGCGAAGCCCTAAGAATCTCGTTCGCTGCTCGTTGTGAAGGTGAAGCTGAGAATCGGCCGACTTCTCTGAAGTCATTTTCGTTCTGCTTTCCTTCGTCTGTGTTCGCCATCGTTCTCTCTGTAAGTGAATTCACAAGGTTATTTTGAAATAATTATGTTTTACAGGGGTATATTTGTCCATTAGGTAGCTATGTGATAGATAAGTTTGAAATGGGGAGTTTAGTGATAAATGAATTGAGAGGGGGGAGTAAGTTGATGTATAGTTTGGGTAGAGGGATTTATGTGTAGATTTGCCATGAAATAAATGTAATATACGTTGTTTAAATAAAGGATAAGTAAATGTCTTAATTATTATCATTCATAAAACCCACCTTTTAAATAGCACCTCGTCTCCCTTGGCGCTTCAGCTACCCAGCTTTTCTAAATCCACAGAATGGAACCTTCTACTTGCCCTATTTGCTATCTGAGTGTCGTTGCTGACGAGCTGCAGATGTAAGCTTTTTTTTAATGTTTCTTCTCCCTAATCGATTGATTTTCATGGAGTGGCTCAATAATTAGTGTTGGTGTTTTTTTTATCCGTTGACAGGCATGTGAGAGAACATTTTCCCGAAGAAGATTGCGCGGGCGATTTCATGTTGGCACATCAAATTGCTCTTGTTCCACCTAGTCCGCCGCGAGCTCTGCGTGATGGTTATGCTATTGTAAGTTCTGCTTGACCTACGTGTTCTGTTTGTGGCTCGTTTGGTTTTGGATTTATCAGCTCAAAATTTCGAATTTGAGATGTATGAATTTTCCTATAAGTTCGGGCAATCACGCACACCTAAATTGCAAGAATTTGTTTGTAAGAACAGGGACGATTTGCAATGTGTATGGTAAATAACTATAGCAACTTCAGTAATCAGAAGTTGTTCATCTAGATAGCACTGTGTTTTTCGTTATTTGTTTATCACTCAGAGCGAGTAAGTTAATTTGCAATTCGTAGAACTATTCTGATTTGTATAACATCTTTCACGCTTAAACAGATCTTGTAGTATAGTAAGGAAAAATGCCAACAGAAAAAAATACTTTGGATTAGTTCTTGATTGATTGATAGTAACTGTTGGGCTGATGATGAACATAACATAAAATGCCTCATACTGACAAAGTTCTATTTTCTCCTATGTAAATGGGCAGGATACCTCTGGAGATCTTCTGACCAGCTCTTCTTCTTCTTCTTCTTCTAATCCCAATGGAACTGAAAATTATTCTTCCATAATACCCTCACAGAAGGAGGCAAGGCTTGAAACAGAAGATAGTTTGATGGATCTACTGCGAAAATGCCTGGAATCAGACTCAGATAACTCCGTAAGCATACTCTCAGGACACGTGGATCATCACCAAAGTGAGTCATTTGATGCTGGTTGGGGATGTGGGTGGCGTAATATTCAAATGCTCAGCTCTCACTTGATAAAGGAGAGGCAAGAAGCAAGAGAGGCCTTATATGGTGGTTCAGGACATGTACCTGATATCAGTTCTCTTCAGAGGTGGCTCGAACTCGCTTGGGAAAAAGGTTTTGATATTGCTGGAGCGCGTGATTTCAAAAGTAAAATTTGTGGAGAGAAAACGTGGATTGGAACAACGGAATGTGCTGCGCTGTTAAGGTCTTTCGGTCTACGTGCTAGGATAGTTGATTTTTCCCCTGGTTCATTAATCACTGGAAAAGATAGAAAACACGAAGGGGGTGGGAAGGTTTATGGGCCAATGGATACGTTTCTAGCTTATGGGAAATTGCACGGTTCTGAAGATGATGGAAGCTCGGGAAATAATAAATGCTCTAGTTCCTCGTGTGATAAGATTACGGGTCATCAGGTTCTCATTGAGTGGGTTTGGAGATATTTTTCTGGCAACAACGTGCCTATATCAGGAAATCGCAGAGTTGTTCTTAGCAAAAAAGCGTGAGTTATGGCTTAAACGCTTGAAAAAATTGCATTCTTATGTTTCCATTCCATTCTCTTAATATGCATCAACAGTTAATTATAACAGTGTATAACTTTACCAGAGCAGGCCATTGTACTTCCAGCATGATGGGCATTCGAGGACCATCGTCGGCATTCAAGCTAAGCGCTCAAAGGGAGGAACTCAGCAGTTCAATTTATTAATCTTTGACCCAGCTGTGGTGAGATATTTGTTAGAAAAATCTGTTGCATTTTTTCTGCCTTTTTTCCTCTCAATATTTGTCCTGAAAATATCTCAGAATCTAAATGTCTCTTGTGCTGAAGGCATGTGAAATGTTATGTTTTCAGAATACAAAAGCTCTTGAGACATCACTCAGAGACAACGACGGATGGCAGAAACGAATTAAGAGAGGTGTGCACACGCTGAAGAAGCCTCAGTACCAGGTAAAAGAACGTCAGCATTTTCCGACGTTCTACTCGGATGAGTCAGAATTTATAATGTACTTCTCTTTTCTTCCCTTCTTTTTTCCCCAGTTGTGCTTTGTGGATCGTGGGATTGCAAATGGGATAGAATTAGAATGTCTGAAGTGGTTAGACAGCATCCTCGTGGACATTAGTTCTTGAGTCTCTTCTTGTCTGATATGTTTCCTCTGAAAGTAAAGGCTCTCTTGTATTTAATTAGTTATGATTGTGTGTAAGGTTTTAAGTTATATAGCACTCCTTTGTCTTGAGAGTTAGATAGTCGGGACGACTCTGTGTTGGTTACAGACTCCACTGATTTAATTTGTTTATTTTTTATTTCCATAAATTGGACTATCTAATCTATTTATGTTCTTTCAAATTAATTATAGCTCAAACTGGGTGGGCTTCGAGTGTACACTGGGCCTGACAACAATGGATCATTGATGTAAAGCCTTTAAAGACAGAACCTTGAAAAGGTTAAGCCTACTAAAATTGTCTTCGTTTATTAGCTGATGTCCCACACCGCTTAGGTTTGTATGCAGAGCTATGTTTATATTGAGAGTCCTCAGAAGACAGTACGTCCCTTCGGGGACATCCGATAAAATTGGAACGATACAGAGAAGATTAGCATGGCCCCTGCGCAAGGATGACACGCACAAATCGAGAAATGGTCCAAATTTTTTTTTAAAATTTTTCGTTTTTTTTTTCCAGCTCAAGTGAATGATTGAAAGCGTTGGGCTGCTTCCGAGAGAGAAGATTAGGGATTTTGAGCTCAGATTTGGATGAGACTTCGACATCTGTAAAGTTTTGGACTGTTCGTTTAGTGCAACTTAGTTTTCGATATCCATACGTCGTACTTATATATTGTGCGTAGTGTGGATACGGAGCTGAATTTCGGTATGGAATTGGAGTCTGAGCAAATTCTATCGGAGGAAGAAATAATAAGATCAGAATCACTTGTTGTAGTGTACGAACTAACGATTCTTGGTATGTTGCTCCACATTGAACCGCAAATTCCTGATTTATCTTAGCGCATATGCCAATTCATCGAATGAAAACGGACAGATGCTTGAGGTAGATGAAGGGGACGAGATAATAGCCGAGGCAGATGTTGAAATTGTGAGGCAAATTGGAAGAGAATCATTCTTCGACTGTGGGCTCGTAGCACCACAACAATGGTAATTTTTCTTATTCTTGCCCAGTTTGCAGTTAGGGGCATTCATTCGATCATTTATGCTCTCCATCATCTGGCGTGTGAGATATCTATGATTTCTATGCTGTATTTCTCGTACGTTGTCACTGTCACCTCATTAAAACTGTATTTGTTTTTCTTGTGATACTGATGTGCTGTTGCTGCTCCACTTGGTTGTTTACTTGTAAGTTGTAATAACTATTTCTCTATATACATACAAAACTATGCATGGGTCAATTTTTTCTCGGACTTAAAAGATTCTCCGCCACAGATTCCAAGATTCTCGAGTGCTATCTCTTGTCTGGTTTTACCTAATGCCGTCCATTTGATGCTCTGTTACGACAGTACTGTTGGCAAAAGTCCAAACAGCCTCGACTCATCAGGCAAAGCATATATAGAACAAGGTACAATATATCTATCCAAATCTACCTACACACATAGATAGAAGGAAAAATGTTTGGAACACTGTCGAAGGAGATAGAGGTAAATGTACCTGCAAGTGAAGCTTGGAACCTGTATGGAACCCTCAAGCTCGCAGATCTTGTCCGAGAATCACTGTCCCATGTCGTAAGCAAGGTCAACGTCGTACAAGGCGACGGTGGCGTTGGAACCATCATCGAGCTTTTCTTTCGTACAGGTCACACACAGATAGAGGCATTTTTCTTATATTCTTTACGATGTTATAGAGATGGAATGTTTTTATATCTTATTGTATTGGTTAGGGCCCGAGACTGTGATGGCTTACAAAGAAAAGTTCACGGTGGTGGACGAGGAGAAACTGTTCAAGGAAACGGAGGTTGTCGAAGGCGGGTTCTTGGACTTGGGTTTTACTCTGTATAGGGTTCGATTGGAGATTAAGGAGAATGAAGGGAAGAAAGATCAGTGCATCACAAAGTCGACTATCGAGTACGAGGTCAAAGAAGAGGCTGCTGCTAATGCATCGTTGGTCTCCATTGATGCCTTAGCTGCAGTCATGCAAGCTGCAAAAGCCCACTTGGAGAAGAACTACAACAATTCGAACAGCACTAATTGACTGATTTGAACTTCGAGTTGTTTTTTTAATACTTCGTGTTACAAATCACTCTTGCATCTGATTTGCTGTCTCATCAGTTGGTGTCTGTGTTGTTTTTACGATTCATGTTTCTAAGCTTCGAACAAACTCTGAGTCGAATACCATAGCAAAGGTTTGAATTCGACATAGTCTCAAGATGATATAAATCCTTTCACATTCAAATCCCCCTCAAACAACCACGGAAAACAAACCACGAAATAAACGAACAAACAATCGACACAAACTAATATTGAGTCTAATATTCCTATGTGAACCAATTTTTTAGAAGCAAGACAACGATGGTGGTAAGTGGTTGAACTGTATTACATTACGACTTAGCAGGGCTCTTCTTCTTCAGTAGGCTCCCGAATTTACGAAGCAAAGGTTTCTTCTTCTTCTTCTGACTGCTATTCTCTTTTGCAGGAGGTGATATTGTGCCATTGTTGGTACACTCAGCCGTTGGATTCTCAGCTTTCTGTTCAAGTTCGTCGTCGGTAGATTCCCGCTCTTGATCTTGAGTCAATTCCTTTTCATCTGTATTGCAACTTTCCAACATTTTTAAGTCGGATTCAGTAGAATAATCACCTTCTTTCTCTTTCTCATCTTTCCCATTTGATTCTGTAGTTTCCGAAGCTCTTTGAAAGGAATCGTCATCTTCCTCACCATGTTCTGTAAGGTTCTCCTTTGGGGTTAGATCTTCTTTCTGTGGAGAACGAGGTTGTTCTAATTCAGCTTCTGCATCTTCGGCTTCGTTTCGTTCGGTCAATTCCACCACTTTGGGTAGCAAGCCATTGTCTTTTTCGCTTTGGAACATCTCACCATTTTGTTTCTTGCCCGAAGATTCTTCAAGCAGTTTGGACAATTCAGCCACCTTTTCCTGAGAACGCGCCTCTTTTCTTCGTAGTTCTTCATTCTCTAAAAGAACGTTATGAAGCTCGTTTTCTTTGTTCGCTAAGCCTTCTTTAAAACTCATGCTCTCAGCTTTTGCTACGCCGAGGACTTCGTTTAGGTAGATCACTTCTGACTCAGCTTCTTTAAACGAACTTTTCCAGCGATCTTCTTCATGCTTCGAAGCACGGGCTTCTTCCTCTGCTGATTTCACTAGATTAATCAGCTTAGCTATTTCGTCTTCCACGAGTGATTTCTCTTCTTGGGACATCTTCACCGAGCTCATCAACTGAATCTCCTTTTGCTCCGATTCAGATTTCAAGTTCTCATATTCTTACTTGTCTTTGGTCCTTTTCAATATGAGCTCCAATTCTTCTATTTTCTTTTCGTAATTTTCTCGCTCGACCTTAGCAGACAATAGCTTATCCTTCGACTCTCTAGCTTCGGAGGAAACCTCATTTAGGGCCAATCCTAAACTTTCCAATGCTTCCTTGCTTTTATCTTCTTCACCCCTCGAATTTTCCAGTTCGTTTTCGAGTTTGCTCCTTTCTTCTAACAATGTTTGGACCCTTTTGGCGGATAGCTTCTCATTCTCTAATGACTGAGCCTTTTCCTCTCTCACAGTTTCAAGCTCAGACATCACAGATTCAATCATCTTACCAAACTGAGAAGCTTCTGCTTTGGATAACAAGAGATTCCTCTCCGATTCTTCCAAATCATTCTTCTGTTTAGTAACAGTGATTTCTAACAAGCAGACCTTTTCTTTTAAATCCGCTAGCTCAGATTCTGCTCCGTGTAATAAATCATTGGTTCCTTCTAATTGTTTGATCGCAGATTCCAAAGATTCCGAGGCTTGCCTTTCCATTCTCTTCGCTTCTTCGGTTTGAGATTCGAAATCCTTCACCCTTTCATGCAATTCCTCAGCAACTTGCAGCACATAAGACTCGGCCATCTTTGCAGCTTCAAGGTCGACGTTAAGCTGCTCTAAGACAACCTCTTTTTCTGCTACGCTTTCCTCGAAAGCCTTTGCAACCTTGAGTTGCTGTCTTAAAGATTCCACCTCCAATTTAAATTCTGACACGTAATTATTCTTCTCATTAGCCTCTGCTTCAGCCCGCGATTCAAGAGCTGATTTCAACTGAAGCAACTCAGAAGTTAGAGACTCAACCTTCTCAGAATTAATCTCAGCTAATTGAGTTGCATCTTCCGCGTGGTTCATTGCTTGGTTCTTCGCATCAAACATCATCGATAGTTCTTGCTTCGCCTTTTGAAGCTCCTCGGAAACAGATAAAAGAGCAGATAAATCGACGGCATGTTGGCTTCTGACAGCTTCGATCTCTTTCAGCCATTCTCTTTCCTTCCTTTGAGCTTCTTCTATGTTCACTTGCTCCAACTCAACTGCTCGAAACTTTTCAATCTCTGAACTTTCTTCAGCTCTTTTTTTAGCCAACAGCGCCTCCACGAGCTTTTCGTGTGATTCGTAGGACAACCTTTTCGCCTCCTTAACTTCGTTTAGAGCCTTGTCTTTTTCTTTCTCGACGATGGCTAACTTTTCCTTTGCCTTCATCAAATCTTCTTGGGCTTGATTTAACTCCTCCTGAAGTTCTGATGGTTTCAAGATGTGACTCGACCTTTTCTGGACGGAAACAAAAATGTCACGAAAGCGCGAATAAAAACAGAAAATCTCAGATATAATTAACAATTCTAAGATTAATTTTGACAGTGAACTCAAATTTGTGCCTGAAGTTGGTAATGTCTTTCTTACATCAGGCGGGGTGAAGAGCAGCTTAGGCGATCTTCTATGTGGTGTTGTGATGGATTTTGGTGATTGATCATCTAAAGATATACGAGCACTATGCATCGGGGAAGCTGAGTCAGCATTCGATTTCACCAATCCACGGCTACTTTTGCTGGCGAATCGAGGAGTGGAAGGCGAAGCATTGACATTTGGAGTTTCAGGCCGAGAAATTCTAATGGAAAGCAGAAAAAATCACATGTTAATGGACAGAAGAAGATAATGCAAATTATAGCACAAAAGGGTAAGGAAAGAAGCCAAAGAACATGACAGTTTGTCACTGCGTTACTAAGATTCCAAAATTCAACAAAAGCATTAAGAAGTTAAGGATCCCATATTCCGCAAGTAAACAGAGAATCATAAAAGACCAACTTCACTCAGTAAAAAAAAAATCTAAAATCTAACAAGAATAACTTGAAAAACTAACAACGTCCCTCGTCAGATCCAGGTAAAATAACCACTGAACTTACTTGGATTTTGCAGACATGGCGTAAAGCAGCAATCTTTATTTATCAGCAAAGCGAGTAAGAACACAGGTTTCGTCAAACGTAGGATATGAGTAAGAGTATTACATCCTCCGAAATAGAGATATAATCATTACTCTCCTAAACTGCTGACATTCTTCCCTTCCTTCTTCACCTGTATCTACAAAACAAGTACACTTCGCTGTGTAAGAGAAAGGCAGACAGTGTACAGAACTGACTGTGAGTGTGACCCATAAAACTTACAACTTGGGTTTGGTGTCTTCGTCTAGAGTTTCAATTACGCAAACGATTCACTGCTTTCATGAAGCTAAAGAAAGAAACAGAGTGAAACTTTTGTCGGAGACAGAAAAAGAAAAGACTCCTCACCATAAGAGTCCCCACTGCTTTAGAAAAAAAAAACGAACTTGGATCGACAGAACAAATATAATAATATCGGACACATCAATGATGATGATATTCCCCATTTGCAATTTGTAAATCGCATGGAGAGATACCTGTATATGATAAAATAACATTGATCATTAGGCTTATAATTAAATGAAGGCTTATAAATCGGGTTGGATTTTTCTTCGCTTTTATGGTATAAAGGACGTATTAAAAATGTATGGTTGCATCGTGCATGCATGTGATGGATGGATGAGAACTGTTAAATACAGCCTTTACACTTTAGGTGAAGAATAAACAATTCAGTAGTTGATTTTAGTAGGTTAACGCAATAAATCATGTCGATATTAGTCATATAAAGTGTGACATCATAGGTAGTTGACATTAGAAAAAAAAAAACAGTGAAATTATGACGGTAGTTACGTTATTAGTTAGTGGTATTTGTCACGATGTGAAAGCTCGGTGATCATTGTTACGTGGTTTAACTGCAAAAATAAAATGTATCTATCCATCAAAAATAAAAAGAAAAGTCTAATTAGATGAGATCATTGTGTGGTAACCAACAACAATCCACGCACGAATTACAGAATGTTTTCAAGGCATTGGGGACTTAAATCTTATGACACCAAAAAGATCATAAATAGAGATTCAAATAGCGAACTGATATGAGGTGCAAGAAGCAGTTCAAGTTTTCTTACAAGGCAGATTCTTCAGGATCGGCCTCGGCGGGAACTTGAGGAATATTATTGCTTCCTCTCAGCCGAGAAGAGACGCTGTCAATGGCAGAGTTGAGTTGGCTTATCTTCTCATTCAGTGTTTGCCTGGTTTTCTGAACCTTGTATAGTGGCGCAAAAGAGATGAGGAGGTAAATAACCAAAAAGAGAGAAGAGAGAGAAAGGGTATCTGAAAAATACTACAATCTCGTCTAATAAAGCAAGAACAGCATGGAGCGGCATAGTTAGTTACCTCCAAACCTTCGTCGTAGTAAATTGGTTTCTTGGTCCTCCTAAATCCGTACTCATCTTCATTCAAAATTGACCTTCTTATCTAGTAACATAGGATCGGGCGGGTGAATAAAGCAATATGTCGAAGAAAATAGATTTGCTTCCTTCTCGAATATGGATTTCAGAAGTCAAGAATGTTATATCAGATAACAAACAAGTTAATTTAGTTAGTGCATGAGGTGAGGTGATAATAGAGGCGGATCATGAACTGCCATGTCAGAGCTAATTTAGGAGCAACATTATCCAAACAGGTGAAAAAATCTCAGAGCCATTAACAGCTCATTAACTTAATTTGATTTCTGATGGGTGATTGCAGAGAAATCAATTCATTATGTAACTACTTCCATCAACCATCTAAAAGATCCAGATATTGATTCACAGGTGATATTATTGGAGGTGCATTGAAGTTTCAGGATATGGCACACTCACCTGGGGAGCAAAAACATACGCAAGAGTTCCAAATATTGCACCTCCTAAAACAAAGCCAGCTACGAAATCAGCACCACTTCCACTTCCCCGATCACTGCACATACCAATGAAGCATGTAAAAATATAAAACAGAACACAGTGTAATCACTGGCTAAAGTAATAAATCATGCCCCGGAGATACACCAGCTTCGTTATCATAGCAAGAAGCATACATGACAGCTCACAAAGCACGTTATTTTTTCGATAGCAATATGATTTTGATCATTTGATCCTATTGGGTGCAGCAGTGCCTCACTGAATGGTTGAATAAGGTCACTGAACTGTGCAATAAGGTCCCATATACCATGCTCAATGCTAACACACGACATAGAAACAAATAGTTCATCATTCAACCATTTCTTCTTTGCACTTTCCTACAACATGCTCAATGAAACAGCAACATTTTATTTGTAAACTTCAAAGTTTTAATTTCCTTTTTTTTTTCCGATTGAGACAATCCATGGAAAGGACAAATCAAAAAGTAAGAAATAAATTGAAAAAAAAAAGTAAGAAAATAAAGCATCTCTGCTTCAGCTCCGACTGTGTTAGTCAGCTGAAAATAAGTTCACACGTTGCAATTTCTTACTCGTAATTCGCATTAACAGACAAGCTACGATTCGCAGAAGAGCGACTTGTCTTCCGAAGCGTCAGCTGCCGTGTCTTGATAAAAACACCAGAATTCGATGATAAGACATCGCAGCTCTGAAGATGACGATTTCCTCCTGCGATCAATCAAACACGTGTTTGGTCTGTTTGCATCCGACGAAAGAAAAACACAGAAGGATGTCGTCGCAGAAAAAAAAAAAAAACAATGAGAGGATGCGCTGCGCATAAATTGCTGTGCAAAATCTTCGTAGCGATGAGCAACGATTAGCTGAAGCAGATGAACATGACTTACCAGTAACAGCAAATGGAACTCTCACGGTGGCCATCGAGAACTAGGAAGACTGAGATGCCGAGAAACAGAAGACAACAGAGAAGATAAAAGCTTTCTTGGTACTTTCTTTGGGCGAGAAAACCAAGGAAAACCAGTAATGGGCTTTATCTTATGAGCCTTGACCCAATAACCACAATTTCCAGCCCATGGGAAAGAAATGGAGAACAATTGGAAAACACATTAAATATAAGTCAACCCTCGTTGACAAATTGAAGTCGTCCCATCCCACCAAGCAAAGTAAGTACTTCATATTTTGTAACAACTCTTGAAGTAACTCGAATATTTAATTAATATGTTCCTGGCAAACAGAATAATGGGAACATGCAGCAGACGTGAATCCCAGCCCACCTTGTATAAATTCGATACGACGCAAAAGAAGATCGAAGCACATTCGACCCTTTAAATATATATATATTAGCTTGAAGTTTTCGACAATAATAGGCAACAATACTTATAAAATGGCTTCACCGCCGCCTTCTTTTGCCGTTCCTCCATACGTGTCTTTGATCTTAAGGCTTCTAACGATCGTCTTCCTAGTCTCAGCTCTCGTCCTTCTCACAACGGCAAGCGAAACGGTGGAGATCTTGAAATTTTTTACAACATCAACTTCAAAGACTTCAAGGCATTCAGGTAAGATAAGTGTGATCATGGGATAATTATATCTCCTCCTCTCCTCTCTTCTCCTCTCCTCTATCCTGCGCTATGTTTAATGATATTGAAATATATATGCATGGCTATAATTTGGCAACAGATATCTCTGTGCTGTGCTACATCAGTGATTGGCCTCGCCTATGCACTCTCTCAGACAGCCTCCGTTGTTGTCCAAATTACGACAGGGAATCGTCCTGGCGGAGACAATGCTGCATACTTCGATTTCATCGGAGATAAGGTTTAAATTTTAAATAAAATTTTCATAGGAGAGACTTAAGTATTATAATATATATATATATATATATATTGAGTTTTGGTTGGCATGCGCATGCAGATAGTTTCGTACTGTACTTGCGACTGGCGCTGCAGCGAGTTATGGGATGAGTCAGGACGTATACAATGGAACGTCTCGATATATTCACACGAGTCACATACGCTTCTACGAGCCTATGCTTTTTCGCATTCGTTCTCACCGCTATTTCTTCTGTCTTCTCATCGCTGGCTCTTCCTAAGAAATCAGTCTGTGATCGATGTAAAAATGTGTTCACAAATGCCGTCGTCTTTAAGGGTAATTTGTTGGTGCTGTGCTATGGTATTATGAAGCGAAAGTACAGTTATTGTTGGTGGTTTGTATTATTTGTTATTTTCTTGTGTAATGAAACGATTCTTGGTTTTCGGTGTACGTAATAGAACTGATCAAGTATTCGTTCCTTGTGATGTACGTGAGAAACAATCATGTGCCCTTTTTTCAAGCAGCAGAATTGATCGATCAGCAACTAAATTGTAACAGGGAAGAAGGGCTTCATCATATAACCATTCCCTTGCGTGAGAATAAAACATAATGAGCTTTCATCCGAGCTTCCGATGGCATTTTCGTCATCCAGTCCGTTTCGTCGCAATGGTCTTGGATGGGCCGGCCCGAACCGATACTTGCGTTTAATTTTTCTTTATTCATGAAAATAATGGTAGGAAAGAATTGATGATGGTAAATAGCATCCAACGGTCCAAAGGCCAGCTCATAAAATCTTTGATATTACATCCAACGGTAAAAGGCCAATTGGACAGAATTTTCAAATTAGAATAAAAAACGAACGTTTAGCAGCCAACGTAAAAATCACCACAACCTTTATATATATCACTTCTAATCTTAGCGTCAGAGTTTGAGAGTACCCAATCTAAGATGTCATCGTCGTGACGAACCCTAGAGAGATTATGAATCGGCATACTCTCGGTCCCGTCGTTGTCCGATTGATTCAATGTGACCCGTAGTTCAGATCTCTTACAAGAAGAGATCCCTCTTCTCTTTTCCAGCATTATTAATCGCATCCTTGCTCTGTTGATTGTCATGCGCGTCGCCTCAGTTCGTCGCACAGCGAGCCTGATTCAATGAGTTCTATTCTATTTGCCGAAGAATGCTGAGAAGCCATATGCTTGTGAACGGGTACGCTGTTAACGTCTTAGTTATCTGCAATGGGTTGGCTAATCGATTATCTGCTGAAATAACGAAAAGCTTAATCAGATTGATTGTCAAGTTTATCTGATTATTCGTTATTGTTTGCCTTTCTTTATTGGTAGACTTATCGGGTCAGTGAGGGGAATTAACTATGTATGAATTGACAGTCATGATTCTTGGTAGGTATTCACTAAATCTATAGGTTATAACATGTCTTCCGAAGTTAATGAATTCTGAAGGAGCTCGTAATGGTCCACTGAATGATGGATGATTAGAATATTGATCACTTTTCTGTGTAACGATGGTGGTGAGCAAAAGTCCCGTCCCGTCCGGACCCCACTAATAAGGTTCGATATATGGCTGTCCCAAATTACAAGTTCTAAAGATTCTAAATGCCACCAACGGTGAGCAAAAGTCCAGTCCCGACCCGTTCCCACTACAAAGGTTCGATATAAGGCTGTCCCGAATTTTAAATGCCACCAATGGTGAGCAAGTCCCGTCCCCATTACAGAGGTTCAATATATGGCTGTCCCGAATTACAAGTTTTAACGATTCTAAATGCCACCAATGGTGAGCAAAGTCCTGTCACGTCCCCATTAGAAAGGTGAAATATATGGCTGTCCCGAAATACACGTTCTAAGGATTATAAATGCCACCGATGATGAGCAATGTCCCGTCCCCATGACAAAGGTTCGATATATGGTTGTCCCGAATTACAAGTTCTAAGGATTATATTATGCCACCAATGGTGAGCAAAAGCTGTCCAGTCCCCATTACAGAGGTTCGATATATGGCTGTCTCGAATTACAAGTTCTAAGGATTCTATATGCCACCAATGGTGAGCAAAAGTTTCGTCCCCACTACAAAGGTTCGATTTAAGGCTGTCCCGATGCCACCAATGGTGAGCAAGTCCCGTCCCCATTACAGAATCCCGAATTACAAGTTTTAAAGATTCTAAATGCCACCAATGGTGAGCAAAGTCCTGTCCCGTCCCCATTACAAAGGTTAAATATATGGCTGTCCCGAACTACACGTTCTAAGGATTATAAATGCCACCAATGGTGAGCAAAAGTCCTGTCCCGTCCCCATGACAAAGGTTCGATATATGGTTGTCCCGAATTACAAGTTCTAAGGATTATATTATGCCACCAATGGTGAGCAAAAGTCCCGTCCCGTCAGTTGGTGAGCAAAAGTCCAGTCCCGACCCGTTCCCACTACAAATGTTCGATATAAGGCTGTCCCGAATTACAAGTTTTAAAGATTCTAAATGCCACCAATGGTGAGCAAAGTCCTGTCCCGTCCCCATTAGAAAGGTTAAATATATGGCTGTCCTGAACTACACGTTCTAAGGATTATAAATGCCACCAATGGGGAGCAAAAGTCCCGTCCCGTCCCCATGACAAAGGTTCGATATATGGTTGTCCCGAATTACAAGTTCTACGGTATATATTATGCCACCAATGGTGAGGTAAAGTTCTGTCCAGTCCCAATTACGAAGGTTCCGATATATGGCTGTCTTGAATTACAAGTTCTAAGGATTCTATATGCCACCAATGGTGAGCAGAAGTCCCGTCCCCACTACAAAGGTTCGGTTTAAGGCTCTCCTGAATTTTAAACGCCACCAATGCTGAGCAAGTCCCGTCCTCATTACGGAGGTTCAATATATGGCTGTCCCGAATTACAAGTTTTAAAGATTCTAAATGCCACCAATGGTGAGCAAAAGTCCTGTCCCGTCCCCATTAGAAATGTTAAATATATGGCTGTCCCGAACTACACGTTCTAAGGATTATAAATGCCACCAATGGTGAGCAAAGTCCTGTCCCGTCCCCATGACAAAGGTTCGATATATGGTTGTCCCGAATTACAAGTTCTAAGTATTATATTATGCCACCAATGGTGAGCAAAAGTCCCGTCCCGTCCGGACCCCACTAATAAGATTCGATATATGGCTGTCCCAAATTACAAGTGCTAAAGATTCTAAATGCCACCGTTGGTGAGCAAAAGTCCAGTCCCGACCCGTTCCCACTACAAAGGTTCGGTATAAGGCTGTCCCGAATTTTAAATGCCACCAATGGTGAACAAGTCCCGTCCCCATTACAGAGCTTCAATATATGGCTGTCCCGAATTTCAAGTTTTAAAGATTCTAAATGCCACCAATGGTGAGCAAAGTCCTGTCCCGTCCCCATGACAAAGGTTCGATATATGGTTGTCCCGAATTACAAGTTCTAAGGATTATATTATGCCACCAATGGTGAGCAAAAGTCCCGTCCCGTCCGGACCCCACTAATAAGATTCGAAGTATGGCTGTCCCAAATTACAAGTGCTAAAGATTCTAAATGCCACCGTTGGTGAGCAAAAGTCCAGTCCCGAACCATTCCCACTACAAAGGTTCGGTATAAGGCTGTCCCGAATTTTAAATGCCACCAATGGTGAACAAGTCCCGTCCCCATTACAGAGCTTCAATATATGGCTGTCCCGAATTTCAAGTTTTAAAGATTCTAAATGCCACCAATGGTGAGCAAAGTCCTGTCCCGTCCCCATGACAAAGGTTCGATATATGGTTGTCCCGAATTACAAGTTCTAAGGATTATATTATGCCACCAATGGTGAGCATAAGTTCTGTCCAGTCCCCATTACAAAGGTTCGATATATGGCTGTCTCGAATTACAAGTTCTAAGGATTCTATATGCCACCAATGGTGAGCAGAAGTTTCATCCCCACTACAAAAGTTCGATTTAAGGCTGTCCCGAATTTCAAATGCCACCAATGGTGAGCAAGTCCCGTCCCCATTACAGAGGTTCAATATATGGCTGTCCCGAATTACAACTTTTAAAGATTCTAAATGCCACCAATGGTGAGCAAAGCCCTGTCCCGTCCCCATTAGAAAGGTTAAATATATGGCTGTCCCGAACTACACGTTCTAAGAATTATAAATTCCACCAATGGTGAGCAAAAGTCCTGTCCCGTCCCCATGACAAAGGTTCGATATATGGTTGTCCCGAATTACAAGTTCTAAGGATTATATTATGCCACCAATGGTGAGCAAAAGTCCCGTCCCGTCCGGACCCCACTAACAAGGTTCGATATATGGCTGTCCCAAATTACAAGTTCTAAAGATTCTAAATGCCACCGTTGGTGAGCAAAAGTCCAGTCCCGACCCGTTCCCACTACAAAGGTTCGATATAAGGCTGTCCCGAATTTTAAATGCCACCAATGGTGAACAAGTCCCGTCCCCATTACAGAGGTTCAATATATGGCTGTCCTGAATTACAAGTTTTAACGATTCTAAATGCCACCAATGGTGAGCAAAGTCCTGTCACGTCCCCATTAGCAAGGTTAAATATATGGCTGTCCCGAACTACACGTTCTAAGGATTATAAATGCCACGAATGGTGAGCAAAAGTCCTGTCCCGTCCCCATGACAAAGGTTCGATATATGGTTGTCCCGAATTACAAGTTCTAAGGATTATATTATGCCACCAATGGTGAACAAAAGTCCCGTCCCGTCCGGACCCCACTAATAAGGTTCTATATATGGCTGTCCCAAATTACAAGTTCTAAAGATTCTAAATGCCACCGTTGGTGAGCAAAAGTCCAGTCCCGACCCGTTCCCACTACAAAGGTTCGGTATAAGGCTGTCCCGAATTTTAAATGCCACCAATGGTGAACAAGTCCCGTCCCCATTACAGAGCTTCAATATATGGCTGTCCCGAATTACAAGTTTTAAAGATTCTAAATGCCACCAATGGTGAGCAAAGTCCTGTCCCGTCCCCATTAGAAAGGTTAAATATATGGCTGTCCCGAACTACACGTTCTAAGGATTATAAATGCCACCAATGGTGAGCAAAGTCCTGTCCCGTCCCCATGACAAAGGTTCGATATATGGTTGTCCCGAATTACAAGTTCTAAGGATTATATTATGCCACCAATGGTGAGGTAAAGTTCTGTCCAGTCCCCATTACGAAGGTTTCGAATATGGCTGTCTCGAATTACAAGTTCTAAGGATTCTATATGCCACCAATGGTGAGCAGAAGTCCCGTCCCCACTACAAAGGTTCGGTTTAAGGCTCTCCCGAATTTTAAACGCCACCAATGCTGAGCAAGTCCCGTCCTCATTACGGAGGTTCAATATATGGCTTCCCGAATTACAAGTTTTAAAGATTCTAAATGCCACCAATGGTGAGCAAAGTCCTGTGACGTCCTCATTAGAAAGGTTAAATATATGGCTGTCCCGAAATACACGTTCTAAGGATTATAAATGCCACCGATGGTGAGCAATGTCCCGTCCCCTTGACAAAGGTTCGATATATGGTTGTCCCGAATTACAAGTTCTAAGGATTATATTATGCCACCAATGGTGAGCATAAGTTCTGTCCAGTCCCCATTACAAAGGTTCGATATATGGCTGTCTCGAATTACAAGTTCTAAGGATTCTATATGCCACCAATGGTGAGCAGAAGTTTCATCCCCACTACAAAAGTTCGATTTAAGGCTGTCCCGAATTTCAAATGCCACCAATGGTGAGCAAGTCCCGTCCCCATTACAGAGGTTCAATATATGGCTGTCCCGAATTACAACTTTTAAAGATTCTAAATGCCACCAATGGTGAGCAAAGCCCTGTCCCGTCCCATTGGAAAGGTTCAATATATGGTTGTCCCGAACTACACGTTCTAAGGATTATAAATGCCACCAATGGTGTGCAAAAGTCATGTCCCGTCCCCATGACAAAGGTTCGATATATGGTTGTCCCGAATTACAAGTTCTAAGGATTATATTATGCCACCAATGGTGAGCATAAGTTCTGTCCAGTCCCCATTACAAAGGTTCGATATATGGCTGTCTCGAATTACAAGTTCTAAGGATTCTATATGCCACCAATGGTGAGCAGAAGTTTCATCCCCACTACAAAAGTTCGATTTAAGGCTGTCCCGAATTTCAAATGCCACCAATGGTGAGCAAGTCCCGTCCCCATTACAGAGGTTCAATATATGGCTGTCCCGAATTACAACTTTTAAAGATTCTAAATGCCACCAATGGTGAGCAAAGCCCTGTCCCGTCCCCATTAGAAAGGTTAAATATATGGCTGTCCCGAACTACACGTTCTAAGAATTATAAATTCCACCAATGGTGAGCAAAAGTCCTGTCCCGTCCCCATGACAAAGGTTCGATATATGGTTGTCCCGAATTACAAGTTCTAAGGATTATATTATGCCACCAATGGTGAGCAAAAGTCCCGTCCCGTCCGGACCCCACTAACAAGGTTCGATATATGGCTGTCCCAAATTACAAGTTCTAAAGATTCTAAATGCCACCGTTGGTGAGCAAAAGTCCAGTCCCGACCCGTTCCCACTACAAAGGTTCGATATAAGGCTGTCCCGAATTTTAAATGCCACCAATGGTGAACAAGTCCCGTCCCCATTACAGAGGTTCAATATATGGCTGTCCTGAATTACAAGTTTTAACGATTCTAAATGCCACCAATGGTGAGCAAAGTCCTGTCACGTCCCCATTAGCAAGGTTAAATATATGGCTGTCCCGAACTACACGTTCTAAGGATTATAAATGCCACGAATGGTGAGCAAAAGTCCTGTCCCGTCCCCATGACAAAGGTTCGATATATGGTTGTCCCGAATTACAAGTTCTAAGGATTATATTATGCCACCAATGGTGAACAAAAGTCCCGTCCCGTCCGGACCCCACTAATAAGGTTCTATATATGGCTGTCCCAAATTACAAGTTCTAAAGATTCTAAATGCCACCGTTGGTGAGCAAAAGTCCAGTCCCGACCCGTTCCACTACAAAGGTTCGATATAAGGCTGTCCCGAATTTTAAATGCCACCAATGGTGAACAAGTCCCGTCCCCATTACAGAGCTTCAATATATGGCTGTCCCGAATTACAAGTTTTGAAGATTCTAAATGCCACCAATGGTGAGCAAAGTCCTGCCCCGTCCCCATTAGAAAGGTTAAATATATGGCTGTCCCGAACTACACGTTCTAAGGATTATAAATGCCACCAATGGTGAGCAAAGTCCTGTCCCGTCCCCATGACAAAGGTTCGATATATGGTTGTCCCAAATTACAAGTTCTAAGGATTATATTATGCCACCAATGGTGAGCAAAAGTCCCGTCCCGTCAGTTGGTGAGCAAAAGTCCAGTCCCCATGACAAAGGTTCGATATATGGTTGTCCCGAATTACAAGTTCTTCGGATTATATTATGCCACCAATGGTGAGGTAAAGTTCTGTCCAGTCCCCATTACGAAGGTTTCGATATATGGCTGTCTCGAATTACAAGTTCTAAGGATTCTATATGCCACCAATGGTGAGCAGAAGTCCCGTCCCCACTACAAAGGTTCGATTTAAAGCTGTCCCGAATTTTAAATGCCACCAATGGTGAGCAAGTTCCGTCCCCATTACAGAGGTTCAATATATGGCTGTCCCGAATGACAAGTTTTAAAGATTCTAAATGCCACCAATGGTGAGCAAAGCCCTGTCCCGTCCCATTAGAAAGGTTCAATATATGGTTGTCCCGAACTACATGTTCTAAGGATTATAAATGCCACCAATGGTGAGCAAAAGTCATGTCCCGTCCCCATGACAAAGGTTCGATATATGGTTGTCCCGAATTACAAGTTCTAAGGATTATATTATGCCACCAATGGTGAGCATAAGTTCTGTCCAGTCCCCATTACAAAGGTTCGATATATGGCTGTCTCGAATTACAAGTTCTAAGGATTCTCTATATGCCACCAATGGTGAGCAGAAGTACCATCCCCACTACAAAGGTTCGATATAAGGCTATGCCGAACTCTGACACCAATGGTGAGCAAAATTCCCGTCTCATCCCGTTCCGTCCCAACTATAAAAGTTTGTTGTATGGTTGTCCCGTGTTATATGAGTTCTAAATATTCTACATGCCACTAATGGTGAGCAAAAGTCTCATCCCATCCAAATTATAAAGGCTTGGCTGTCCGACTCATGAGGTGTAAGAATTTTACATGGAATTAAAGTGTTGAGTAAAAGTCCCGTCTCGTCCCGTCCCAACTAAAAAGGCACGATATATGACTGTCCCGACTCATAAGGTGTAAGAATTTTACATGAAACCAATGGTGGTGAGCAAAAGTCCCCTCCCGACTCCCTACCGACTGAAAGATTCAATATATGGCTGTTCTGGGTTACGAGGTCTAAAAATTTCGCATGCCACCACAAAGGCTAATTGTTTTTATTGATGCAGGACAATGAAGAAGGGCCAGGTACAAGCTACATGGTCGTTTGTGGATATGAAAACCAGTATATAGTATCGGAAGATTCACTACCAACTTCAGTAAGGTATGTATCTAAGATTGCATGTATATCCTCATCTCATAGCTTCCTATACTTCAAAGAATTGTAGTTCATGGCTGCACCGAGGGTATTTGATAGAGGTGGTGAAGAGGGGTAGATAGGAAACTCTAGTTATCTTGGGCAATTTTCATTTCTGGTGTTGGTGGTGTTGGTGGTGGGGCCTGGGGGCGATGTGACGGTGGTGGATGGCATGTATAGTGATTCTGCTAGTGGTGGTGATGAGTACATATATGGAGGTGAAGGTGTTAGTGGTGATGGACTTGTATAGGTGTAGTGTGGTGGCAGAGATGGTGATAGTGTGACAAATGCAGGGTGTTGGAGACGTAGGGTATGGTGGCTTGAATATGACGGTTGTGGGGCTGATGAGTAGAGATGGAGGCGATGCAGTACATGTAAGGCAGCAACATGCTTTCTTTCAATGGTGATGGGGCGGTGGTTGTAGGTGGCGGGCGGCCGGTGACCATTCAGGAATTGCAGGTGGTGGTGGTGATTGTTAAGTTCATGGTGGTGGTGGCTATGATGACGAAGTGTGTATGTGGTGGAGGAGATGAAGGATGATGGTGGTGATGGATTCTTATAGGCATTTTTTGGTGGCTGAAATGGTGGTGTGGGACTTGTATAGGCGTATTGTGGGGGCGGAGATGGTGTGAGTGATGTCGGTGGTGGTGGGCCTGAATAAGCATATAGTGGAGATGGTAGGGGTGATGAGTAGATGTGTGGGGTGGAGTTGAGGTGAAGATGGTGAAGGAGATTCTGGAAGCAGGATATAGATGTAAGGCAACGGTATTTTTGTCGTTGGTGGTGATGGTGGTGAAAAAATTGGGTGGTATGGGTTTGAGCTTTCGGTAGTAGATGGTGAGGGGAGGGGAGTTGGGTTAGCATTTTGGAGTTGCAGGTGGTGTATGGAGGTGATAAATGCAAGTATGGGTGGCGACGGGGATGGTGACGGTGGTGGAGAGTTAAAAGTGATGGTGGCGTAGGCGCAGGAGATGATGGTGAAGGTGGTGAAGGAGTGGAGGGGGTGATGTATACTTAAATTAGTGAAGGAAAGATTGTAGGATATGATTGTCTCTTATCTTGCAGGTACGTTGGGAGGCTTCATGATGTGTCTATACACACATATCATGTCATGCTGTGATGGTGACCTAATGCTACGTCTCTTAACAATGATGTCAGTGATGCCAGAAACCACATCTTCTCATCTCAGGTATGTCTGCTGTTTTTGGTGATAATCAATCCTTCAGCCTTGAATAGTGAGTGAGCGTGGAGATGACTAGATATGCTGATGGTAGAAAATGGTAGTAATGGTGTTGATGAGTACACCTATGGAGGAGTAAACTTGATGGTGGTGATGAGTGCACATATGGTGGAGGCGGTGAAGGTGATGGTGGTGATAGACTCGAATAGGCGTTATGTGGTGGGGGAGATGGTATGATGTGTTGGTGGTGGGACTGGCTTGAATACACAGAGTGGAGATGGTGTGATTTTGATGGTTGGCTTGAATACAAGTAGAGTGGAGATGGTAGAGAGATGAGTAGATGTGTAGGATGGATGTGGTGATCGTGAGGCGTGTGGTGGAGGCGTGGTTTATAGAGGCTGAATGTAGATCTAAGACAGTGGTACTTTTCCTCTCAATGGTGTATGATGGTGGTGGAGGTGTTTGTGGACTTGCATAGACGTTTTTATGTAGCTGGGATGGTGATGGCAATGTATAGGCTTAATGTGGTGGCAGAGATGGTGATGGTGTTGCTGGTTATAGACTAGGACAAATGCAGGGTATTGGATGCGTAGGGTATGGTGGCTTGAGTGTGCGGCGGTTATGGGGCTGACGAGTAGATGTATGGTGGAGGTGGTTGTGATGGTGAAGTGATTGTTGGAGGTGATGGTGAAGAGGAGATAGATGATCGAGGCGATGAAATAATAAATGAAAGGCTATGGTATGCTTTCAATAGCAGGTGGCGGAGGAGGTGGTGAGTATTCATGAATTGCAGGTGGTGGAGGTGTTTGTTAAGTGAATGGTGGACATGTGCAGGTGCTGGAGGTGGTTGTGGGGCAGAGATGATGACTGAATGCACATGTGATTGAGGATGGGTGACGGTGGTTGGTGATGGCCTTGCATGGACGTTTTTTGGTGGCTGAGATGGTGGTGTTGGACTTGTATAGGCGTATTGTGGTGGTGGAGATGGTGTGATGTTAGTGGTGGTGGGCCTGAATAAACATATAGCAGAGATGGTAGGGTGATGAGTAGATGTGTAGGTGTTGGTGTTATTAATGGTATTGGTGTTGGTGTTGGTGGTAAGGAGTGCACACATGGTGGAGGCGGTGAGGTGATGGTGGTGATGGAGTTGTATATGCATTTTTGGTGGGGAAGATGATGTGATTTTGATAGTGGTTGGCTTGAATATACAAATAGAGTGGAGATGGTAGGGGTGATGAGTAGATTTGTAGGATGGAGGTGGTGATGGTGAGGCGTGTGGTGGAGGTTTATGGCTTGTAGAGGTATGATGTAGATGTAAGGCAATGGTATTTTTTCTCTTAATGGTAATGATGGTGGTTGTGTATGGGGTTGAATATTTCATTAGTAGTTGGAGGTGGTGGATGGAGGTGATTTGGTGATGGTAGGAAAGGAGGGACATTTGAGGAGGCTTCGCTCGGAGTGTGGCTATACGCATAAGTCATGACCATTCTATCCTAATGCTAGAGAGGGAGTGTGGAACTATCTGTTCCTTGTAAGTTTGAACCAATCTTGCTCCCACTGATCTCTTCTACATGATCAAATAGTTGACTTATGATTGATCTTTATCGAATTTTCAGAGACGGCAAAACCTGAGAAAAAGCTGCGGAGAGCTACATTCGCAAGACTCAAAATATTAGAGACAGATACTTACATTGGGAGGAGAGGAGAGGAGAACTCATGGCACTCTCGGTCTTTTGCAGTGCTCTCATCTCCATCAAGAGTTCATCCTTCTTTTTTCATAGATCGTTGGAATCGAATAAGGGAAGGATATATGTAGGTTTTTAGTTTATTTATGATTGCCCGACTTATCTCTCTTTGTAGCTATTTCCATTTACAACACGTTTGTAATGATAGATTTATATTACTGCCTAATATGTATTAGCTTAAGATTCTATGTTACCTAGTGTTATCAAGTTGTCAGTTCGCTGTACAAGTATTTTGCTTTATCTATTCAAGTGAATATCTTGTTTATGGCTTCTGATTGCGAATACATGGTGGAGAAGACACAAATAGACGAACTGAGTAGGTCATCGCTGATGATGATGTGATGATGATGATGATGATGATGATGATGATCCTGTTAGATTTTCCCCAGAAATGAGTTTTGGAAAGAAGAGGACCGTCAAGATTTAGGCCATCATCGAAAAGCTGAAGAACGAGCCTTGAACGAATCAGTTGATTCATTTGGGTAAATAAATAATAATACGTGCTCTTCTCTTCTTACACGGAATAAAGAAAAGCCTCTTGTTTTCCTATACAAGATATGACATGTGTTTTGTGGTTTTATTAGCCATTTGATATGTTGAGCGGTGGAGTCTCGGCGTTAATATCAGAATCTCTGGCAAGCATGGGAGCCCACTTAGCCGGGGCTTCAAAGAGTTGCAGGCATAAACCTCAGCATCAATCACGTTTTAAAGAGTGCTGCGCTGGGTGAGTTTATCGTGGCCGAGGCAACGCCGATCAAAGTTGGAATGGAATGGAAGGACCATTACAGGTTTGGGAAGTGCGCATCTCCAAGTGTGATCCTAACTATTACAAGTCTGGTGATGGTAATAGGAAAATATATATGATATCTTCGTCGCGGGTGAAGCTCCCAGTGCGTTATTGTTGTATATTGTATTTTGATTGTTTTATGGAAAATTAAAAAGTTTAGTTCGACCAGAGAGCGTTGATGGGGCAGAGAATGGCACATAACCATTTGTCTCCTTTTTTTATATATATATAAATATTTTCTTACTGAAAAATTGTATTTCTCACATTTTGGAGATTCGTTTCGATAGGAACGACAGATCAATATTCGAAGGCTGTTTTGGGCGGCGGGTGTGTGTGTGGTGCTTTGCTCAGTCTCTCATCTTCGTCTCTCCTTAATTAGTTCGTAGACGCCCGCCCCTTTTGTTTCCTCAGGTGATTATGCTCTGCTTTTATCTCCGTGTTTTGTTTGTTTATTGAATGCTAATGGATTTTGATGGTGGTTGTTTTGCTGAAGATTAACAGTATTTGGATCGAATCCTCGAACTATCTATTGCTAATTCGAGCCACATTTTGCGTCAGGAACTATAGTAGTATAAGATGGCAGAAGCAGATGATATTCAGCCACTCGTGTGTGACAATGGAACGGGAATGGTCAAGGTAGAGCTGTATTTCACCTATCATTTGCGAATGCGCCGGTATGACTTTCCGCCGCTAATTAATTTTTTTGGTATCTTAATTAAAGGCTGGATTCGCCGGAGACGATGCTCCGCGAGCTGTGTTGTCCCAGCATCGTCGGCCGTCCTCGTCACACAGGTGTGATGGTGGGCATGGGCCAGAAAGACGCATACGTTGGGGACGAAGCTCAGTCTAAGCGTGGTATTCTAACCCTAAAGTACCCAATCGAGCACGGAATCGTCAGCAATTGGGATGACATGGAGAAGATTGGGCACCATACCTTCTACAACGAGCTCCGCGTTGCCCCAGAAGAACACCCCGTACTATTGACCGAAGCACCACTCAACCCTAAGGCTAATAGGGAGAAGATGACCCAAATCATGTTCGAGACATTCAACGCTCCTGCCATGTATGTCGCCATCCAAGCCGTCCTTTCCCCCTACGCCAGCGGACGTACCACTGGTGAGTAGTGAGCATACACCAATGCACATCAACTGTTCGATCATTTGCGCGAAAGAGATTTATTATATGATGTTGTGTCGGTCTTTTCAGTTCAACATGCTTCTGGGCATTGCTTTTCAAGATTGCTCTTTAGTTTTCACCCCTTCAAATCCGATCTAATCACCATCTTCAGCTTCCATTCAAATAGCTCCGATTCAAGAATTGAATTTCAATCTTAAGGACTATCTTGACTCACCATTTCTCTTAAGGTATTGTGCTTGATTCTGGCGATGGTGTCGCCACACAGTGCCAATCTACGAGGGATATGCACTGCCCCATGCCATCCTTCGACTGGACTTGGCCGGGCGCGACCTCACGGACTACCTAATGAAGATCCTCACGGAGCGTGGCTACACCTTCACCACTTCGGCGGAGAGGGAAATCGTCAGGGACATGAAGGAGAAGCTGGCCTACATAGCCCTAGACTACGAGCAAGAGCTAGAGACTTCCAAGACTAGCTCAGCGGTGGAGAAGAGCTACGAACTGCCCGATGGGCAGGTGATTACGATAGGCAACGAACGGTTCAGGTGCCCCGAGGTCCTCTTCCAGCCCTCGCTGGTCGGGATGGAAGCTGCTGGGTCCACGAGACAACTTACAACTCGATCATGAAGTGCGACGTTGATATCAGAAAGGACTTGTATGGAAATATTGTTCTCAGTGGTGGGACAACTATGTTCCCGGGAATTGCTGATAGGATGAGCAAGGAGATTACGGCCCTTGCGCCGAGCAGCATGAAGATTAAGGTCGTGGCTCCGCCCGAGAGGAAGTACAGTGTTTGGATCGGAGGATCCATCTTGGCTTCGTTGAGTACCTTCCAGCAGGTTATATATATTTTTTTTGTCTTGAAACTCTTTCCGTCAAATTGCTTCGTTCTTGCTGAGGTTTTGATTATTTATTATCAGAGGAAGAGTAAAACATTGGTGGTTGATATTTGTGTGCAGATGTGGATTGCAAAGGCTGAGTACGATGAGTCGGGTCCTTCGATTGTTCATAGGAAGTGCTTCTAATCATACATACATTACATACTGGTCGGAAATTTAGTTGAGTTCCTCTGTAGTTGATCTGTTTGGTTGAGCTCAAGATCAATATCTCCTACTTTATTTATTTTATTTTTCTAATGGGTTGTGAGATCCAGCAATTTATTTGTTAGAACATATGTTATGGTTATGATCAGTAAAATATACAATGTTTTTATCTGTTGAATCGTCACTGACATTTATTTTGTAATTTCGATTCTTACTCATATAGAGTTAGTCTACGATGTATTTCTCTTTGGTAAAACTTATCAATTTGAGTCCCGTAGTTCTTGTGTCGTAATTAGATGTTCTGCATACAATAAAACCCTCAAATCGCATTGATAGGATTCAATATGCGAATCAATCAGAAAACAACAGTTCTATTATTATTATTATTATTTCAGAATACTCCCTATAATTACACGTAATAACGAAGATGCCCTCTTATTTTATGCGTTATATCACACGAGGCTGGCTAGTTTTTCATCATCTTTCTGGGGAACCACATGCATCTTCTCATTATGGACTGTGATGAGTAGTGCGGCGGCGTTGATGGTGAAGAATCCACTGAGACCTCATTTCCATGAAACAAATCGGACAAGTAATTTCCAATGTTATCCGGGGAAAACTTTACGAGCAGTTGAAGATCGTCTTCTTCGCGCACCAGAGACAGATATGCATTGTACAGTTCCGTGTAAGCAGGCACTATCTTTCCTGCTATGGATAATTTGATCTCGTCCTTAAGCTTTGGATCATAAATGACCCATGATCTCTGTTGCTTGTACGCTTCATCGAAAACGGCGTTGAATCTCCTTAGCTTCTCCTTTATTTCGAAGGCCGATGATTCAAGGGAAGGGTCTTCATCATCTTCTAGAGATTGAAAAAGATCGTGCCAGGCAACTGTTTGGTAATTTTCCACATAGAGATTGACCTTCTTTCGCAGCTTGGATAACCATTCATGGCCAAGGATGACCTCAAGCGAACTGCTGCTTACTTTCTCGACGATGTACTGTAGATTGTTGGCTAGGAAGAGATACGACAAGCCAGCGCCTTTGTACAGATCAGCTTCCCCGCCGAGCTTGCAAAGGAGCACATGGATGATCCAGGCGAGTCGACTTGGCGCTGAAGACGTTGAGTTCTGACTCGGGCTTGGGCTTTCGAAGTGTGATTCTGGTAATAAAGGTAATCTTATAACTTCATTTTCAGATTCATAGCATAGGATATCAGAGAGGGTTACACAGCGATCGGCTAACAAAGTTACAAAACTCATCACTGACAAAGTCAGCGGATGTAGCCCACCACCAGGGACCAAAGTTTTGGACTTGTATTTCTGAATCTATAGCACGAACTCGGATATGGTTGCCAAAAACGATTGGCTCAACGTATGAAGGGATGTTAGAGCTTGTAGTTTGACGGGCGAGAGCTCTTCGTAAGCAAAAATAGACTCAATCTCCGGCCAGAGAATGGATATGGCCTCAAATAGATCCATCAAGATGACAACTTTGCTGGGCGATCGCTTGCTCTTGGCTACAATCTCAGGGAATTTAAAAAGGTTGATCCCCCCTTCCATGGCTATGTGGGTCATACATGCTTGCCTCATAATCTTCGAATCTTCAAACACACGCTCGCAGAGGATTCTTTTGCCTTTAAAGACTGTTCTGACTGCAATCCTTGATTGATGCAGCCACTTGTCGACTTGATGCTCGAGGGTTTTCTGGTCGATTTTATTGATGTCTGACAAAGAGTAGTTTCTTATCCCAAGACGACACAGTTCTTCACTGATGATGTTACTTCTTGTTTTCAGGTATACCTTTCTGCATTCGCTTCTATAACCTGAACTCATCATAACCTCACCGATCATCTTTAGATGCGAGGTAGCTATTTCTGCATCAGATGATATCTTAGAATATCGATACTTTCTGGGACTATCATGTCCTTCGTCGTCTTCGGAGGAGATGGGCTGAGATGCCCTCGAAGACGAAGAATAGCCTCTAGAAACTGACTCGGGATTAAAGTACTCTCTGTTGGTCGACAGAATGTGGTAGAACTCTCGTTCGAGCCTAAGCATGGCAGCGTCCATCAGCTTGATGGCTAGGATCAAACGACTGGTCATTGAATCTGAGTTTTTCGAGTTCAAGAATTGCATGGCTTTTCTCAAGCCCTTGACTCGGTTAATATATTCTTTGGCCTCGTTCACGCTTTCTTGAAAGATTGACCTGAAAGTTTTCGTCGAAGAAAGTTTATCTTTTGTGGGATCGTCCCATTTGGTGATAATTGTCTCTGCATTTTCGACGTTTTCTTGCATCATCGCCTCGACGAACGTTGGCGAATATTTATTTGGATTAGTATCGGTTAATTCAGGTGAAGGGAAGCTAGGTAACACTGAGATTTCATTTAATACTGACATATTGATGGTAATGTGCAAAGATTGTATTTTGCAGGTAAGACAAGAAGAGTACGATGAGAGGCTGCCTTAGTTATAGCATTATGAAAGATGAAGTAATAATGGTGTAAGAAAGTTAAAAGATTTGACTTTTTAAACATGGGCCCCTTCATTCATTTAACTGGCGCTATTTATCAAAGTTGGATTAATATATCCCATCCATGTGAAGATAATAAATAAAATTCAAGTTGCAAATAAGGAAAGAAATATGAATCTCCCCCTTGAGGAAGTTAAGTATATACAAAGGTCTTGAGCCTATAATCATGAACTGAAATAAATGGATTAGTTCTATTTAATATCACTTGGCAAAATGTGAGTTGTCCTCCTGAAATAACACATGATACGAGATGATCAGCTATAGGTTTACTGCAGCAAGTTGACTTTGTTTACAGTTTAATAGCGTTGACTTAACGTACGGACGCGTAGGCCTGAAAATATATACATTTTATATCTCCAAACTTGTCTGTTTGTGTACGTACATTATTAGAATATCCCTTTCTTATTCTTCGAAGCAGTTATCACATGTACGGTCAGGAAACTCGCAAGTCTCTCTCATCATCATCAGCACTGAACCAAAGACGAAGGAGACTTATATTTGATTGTGTTAAACCATTAATTACTAAATAATGTGTGTGTGTGTGTGTGTGTGCTTTCTTCTGTAGATTAAAATCTCTTGTATTGAGTACTTATGTCTGGCGCCGAAAAAACCCCTCCGTACATGGAGCAATGCCCTAATAACTAACCTAAAAGTCTGACCAAATAATACATACATATCGCTGCCGTATTAATGGTTTTTGTAGTAAATTGACTTTCTGCATAAGATAGTAGCGTTGACGTAATGGATACAAAAAATTATTATATATGTATATATAATAGGGGCAAGTTATCATATGTACGGTCGAGAAACCCGCAGATCTTATCATCAAGGAACCAAAGACGTGGAAGTCCTTATCAAAATGGTGTTAGGTTTTTACCTGATAATATATTAAAATTATATTCGATGTCCGTATTTTAAAAGTATTTTTCATGTTTGACAACTCGTACATTTAACACGTTATACGTACGGATCATCCCCATGTACGGGGATTCCAGATTTGATGATCAAGTCCTTGTCACAAGATGATCTAAGGCCTTACAAAAACAGTACATATTTATTCATTACAACATTTTATAGTGTTTAAATCTTACGTACGGCGAAGAAATTCCGTACATCGAACGTGGCTTTAGTTTAGCTGACGACTTATTGGCTGCTGCACAAAAGTCGTCTCTATCTTGATTCGTGGAAAGAGATAAATACAAAGGCATTAGCTATTGATTGAATTTGAAATTTGTGTTACTCGAATTAGTTAATATATGACATAAACTTGATTTCGTTGTAATAAACAACATACAAAAGACAATAACAATCATCTTCATTCAGTAATGAATACATAAAATCATGGTTTCCCTCGTTTCCAAAAAGAATGATCATATATATACATAGAAGCTTGAAGACTCGGACAAATGCTTGTAATAGACAGAACATGTGAGCAAATATATATCAATCATATACACACAGCACACTCACAGCAGCAAATGAATGGTGTTTATTAACATGCCTCACGCCTTCTTATTCGACAGCAAAGGCTTCTCCAAGGCACTTGTATCATTATCATCATCCTTATTAGGAATGACAACTTCTCGGCTAATCCCAGATTCAAGCCTCGACATTAAAGAATCCTCATCGGCCGTTTGTTTCAAGAATCTGTGCGAGGAAGGATTCTGCGATATTGACGAGGAGTTATTGTTGTTTAGCCTATGACAGTGTTGTAAGCAGACTTGCACAGCGTCGTGCACTCGAACAAAGTACCATTCTCTGCCTATTAAGTCCACGACGCTCGACTGTGTTAGGGTTAGTAGCACTTCTCTGTTCGGATTCGAAATCGCAATCTGGAAATTTTTTGAAATTAATTACATCGGTCAAACATGTAATAACATCGTACGTAAAAAGGCTATACAAATGTTAGGAAAAAAAAAGATGACCTGTATGTTGCGCGATTTGTATTCTTGATACAGGTCTTTCAGGGCTTGAATGGCGCTCGAGTCTATATAAGTGACGGCTGAAGGGAGAAAGACGATATATGATGATGATGAGTTTTAATACGCTTTAGGATTACAAATAAAGCTTCAATGATTAAAGCAGACTTACGGGCCATTTCGAGTATCACGAAATGAATCCTGGTGACTTCGGGCCCGCGCCTTATGTATCCGTCGGTTTCTATTTCATATTCTCGGAGCCTATTGGTTACGATATTATTTGACTGAATCTTGGGAAAAAAATTTTAAATGAAGAAAGGAAAAGCAGCGCGAAAGAAAACGGTTCCTTGATATGAGCAGACCTGTCTTTGATGTAGCTTATGTTTGCGAAGTAGATTGGCGAATCGACTCTAACGATCACAATTCCATTGTACGTGTAAGCCTCGGGATACTGCTGGACGTTTCTGTACACTGTGGTTCCTGGCAGCCGACCTAAGACAGCTGCAAAAAACCATCGAGCTCTTAGTACCGTAACAGAATATGGACTAAAGACGTCGAAAAAAAGTATATGATTGTGAGATAAAACGAATCTTCATGGACTAATGATAAAATGTTGCGGATTATCATGGGAAGTACCGATGTGAGGATTGGCCGATTCATGGATGACAAAAGCAAGGGATGCACCAACCTAAGAAGCAGAGCAGTATGAAATGAAGACATTCGCTCATTGCATGCAAGAAAACAGAAAATGGAAAATGTATTGAATCGCCGAGGCTTACACCAACGAGGACTCCGATTTCTATGCCGAGGAACAAGGTGACGATGCAAGTGATGATCCAAAGGAGAAAGTCTCTCTTGTCTACACGCCATAGGAAAAAGGCCTCGTCGTAATCCACCTGTATGGAGATTAGTTCATGCCCCGTGTGAATTGCGTGTTTCATCCTTTTTACATAAACAAAACTGAATACTATGGCACAGAAATCTCATCATGGAGAGTTGAATTGAAGCGTAAATTGCGTTATTTGAAAAGCTTACCAGTCCCATAACAGCTGAAATCACAATGGCAGCAAGAGCGCACTGGGAAAAAAAATATCAAAACGTATGGGTAAGAAGATAACATTAATTATCAAATCAAGAAACTACTGCGATATACGTTGAGAGGTTCACCATCAAGTTAACTTTGCTCTGTTATATATGGTAACATCAGTGATGTAATAAATCAGATGTGTTCATATGAACCTGGGGAATGTACTCAAACAATGGGGTCAAGAATTGAAGTGCACATCCCATAATAATTCCCATCACAATCCCGGATAATCCTGTTTTGGCTCCACTTTCATGGTTGACGGCCGACCTGGAAAATGATCCTGAACGATATAATATAGTTGAGAAATATAGTTTTAGAGAGCGAATTTGAAACAATCTGTACGAGTATTTCGATCTACTACTACTACTACTACTACTACAGGGACACATATCGAATGAATAAAGAAACTTACCAGTCGTAGGGTAAACTTGAAAGAAAGAGCCAAAAATATTAGCCACACCGAGGCCAAACAACTGCCAAGATATAAGGATTTTTAAGTCTTCCAAAAGGGCTCAAAGATACGGCTGTCCATTGGAAGTGTTTCAATTAATGAAAGCTCACCTCTTGATTGGAATCCAACTCGTATCCATTCTTAGCTGCGAGTGCCTTGGCGATCCCAACAGATTCCTTACAATGAAAAGAAATAATTGTGTATCAGACTCAATGGAAAGAAACAATGCAGACAATAATAATGTCCTAAGAAAAAGAAGACCAAAATGATCTGAATGTACCAGAATAGCAACGCCAGTAATAAGAATCGTAGTAGGAATCAAAGACTTCACATAACGAAATTCCTTTGGGATGGAAAACTTTGGTAGCCCCTGAGGTATCTCACCAACCTATCGGAGCAATAAACAGAAAAGAAAATGAAATTGGGCAAACAATTCTTTTCTCAAGTTGTTATTGAGAAGTGCATCATTCACTAAGCCAGGCCAGAGCAGCACTCACCAGTGTAATGGAGGCTGGATGATAAAATCTCACAAAGACTGTGCCAAGGACTACAGCTGTCAAGGGACCAGAAGCTCGTAAAAAGCGCAACCTCTTATTGGTTTTTCCCTGCAAACATGGACCGATGAAGAATGATGTAAGAATTGGTACAAGTCTACTGAAGCATAATGAACACTGATCAGAAGCTGCTTACCAATTGCTTCATGGTTATAAGAATAGCTAATATAGCTGATCCCATAAGAAATGGTGGCCATGAGAACTAGGGAGAGAAATCCATCATTAGATTGCAGATTTCATTACAAGGAATAAGATATAAGAGCAACAATGCGCCTGGAGGCAACAACGTTTCGTAATATGTCAGTAAAAAATTAATACCTTATCAGAACCTGCAATGATGCTCTCTGCTAGAGGAATGATCTTGCTACTACGTTCCACATCGTAGCCCAAGAAGTATTTCGCCTGAGACAAGGCAATTACAACCGCCGAGGCAGTAGTGAAACCAGATATCACAGAATGGCTGATGAATCGAATTAGCCATCCAAGCCTGTAAGCGTATAGATGAGGACTAAGGTTGGATATAAACGTAGAAAGGATAAACATAAAAGGGAAATGAGAGGACAACAACCCACCTTAGTAGTCCCATAGTGCATTCCAAAACACCGACCATAAGTGCCAAAAGTATCGCAAGATCAGTGTATAACTGTTCAGACGAGTCGACTATGCTTGTCAGAACATTAGACACTAGGAGGGATGTTAAAGCCACCGGCCCAATCGCTAGTTGCCTCGACGATCCAAATATGGCATATATGAATACAGGCACAAAACCAGAGTCTGCAAAATAATTTGAAGTCTTCTCAGCTTTGCAAACGCTAATACTAAGGATAAGCAGCAAAACTCCTTAAGCGAAGTGCAACAAACTTACACAGTCCATAGATTGGGTGAAGTCCAGCGAGCTTCGCATATGACATGGACTGTCGGAGAATCAGAAACAGAAGCTTATTAGGTGTTAAGGATTCGAACCATCGACTGATGAATGGATTGGAAAATACAAATGTAAAACAGGGGAGTGCGTAGAATAAGACAACAGAGACTGATTAAGTTCAGACCAATCACATTAAAATTGTTTGCAAGTGCAGACCAATCACATAAATACATTATCGTTGCTTCATGGTTGAGTTATTCCGACCAATCAGACGATGAGGGTATTAATCACATCAGGGAAAAGGTCTGACTGATCAACTTTGAGCCAATCACACAGCAGGTAAAAGATACTTTTGCATCTCTAACTCAGAATCAGAACAAGTCAAATGAATGACAATTGTCGAGTTGCCAGATTTCAGTCGTCCCACATCTTATTCTACCCCACACTACCTTAAAACAGACGATTTCGTAAGAACAAAGACATTTGGCGAGCGAAAGAAAATCGCATGAAAAGCTAAAGAAGGGAACTTTATCGTAAAAATTGACCTGGGGAACGAGCATGACGCCGACGGTCGTGCCGGCGACGAGGTCAGGCTGAAGATACTCCCGCCATTTATACTCGCTCATCCAACGGTAGCAAGGGAACAGCGTTTTGATCCAGTCCGTCCACGTCATCTGCCTCATCTTGGCCCTCCATTTCGCGGCCAAGGAAATCGACGGCGCCGATAGAGACGCCGACGACGACGGCGTGGAGGTGGGATGCTGCAGCTGGATAATCTTTAGGGGCCTCTGCGACAGGGACGTGAGGTCACGCGCGCTCGGCGACGCGTATGCGAAGCCTCTGCTCATGCCCTCCTCCATTAATCAAATGAAAGAAGAAAAAAAAAGGGGAAAATCGAAACAGAGCCTTCAAGCTAAAATCAGCTGCAAATGGTTGAATATTTGGATGGTTTTGCTTCTTGGCGACTTTTCATTAATTGGCGAATCAGGTCTCGTGCTGACTGTTCTGTATTATATATATATATATATATCTATCTTTCGTACGTATGCATATAACGAACGTCGACTTTTCTTTTATTTGTTTATTTAAAAAGTAACAGACTTCGTAAATAATTCTTACACTTCATAAACTCAGAGCCACGAAACAGAATCTTAGGGAGGAGAAGGCGAGCGATGAGGACCATAAGAAGCACTAGAAACGGACAACACGCGGATATATGGATCGATGCTTCGTTAGCTTTAATGTTACAGTACTAATCATTATTAGCTTTGCTGTAATAAAATTACTTGGATGTGGCAATAAAGCTAGATTCTTTTTCTACCAAGCGATGATGTTGATGTACATGGACGCTTTCATGTGGTTGGAATGTACGATGACAGTTTTGCGTCTAAGTTCAGAACAAGGTCCTACGTGTATGTCCTTTCGTGCCATGTTGGGGTTCCAAAGAGTCATCCAATTTTGAACGTGTAAGTAACTAATCGCTCCTAATTAATAATAATAACTAGTACTTTCTGGGTGCTTAAGAATATAATTATATTTACGTTATTTAAATTTTGACATTTTAACGATTATGAAACATATAAAATGAAAACTAATGTGTTGTGTATAATTATAATAACTAAAAATTTAGAAGTGAAATGATAACTTATTAAATTAATTAAATTATAAATAGAGGGACTAAATTATAAATAACATGACAGATCAAATTGGCAGTTTACACTTCATATTTATAGCCACACCCTAGATCGTTTATATAATAGAATAGATAAATAGATATAATAAAAACCTGGAAAATTATATGTTGATAAGTACATCTATATATTTTAATTCTTACTATGTTGGCATTTCCAAAGAGACGAAAGCTAACGGTTTTCCAGTAATCCAATATGAAAGAAAAGAGTCTTTCTCTATGAACATTAGTTACATATTATATGTTTTATCGGATTGTGTGGACTTTCCTGGACTGACGACTGTACAAGTTTGTTTCTTTGTTTGTCATTCTTTCATATTAGTGTGTTGTTCGTCGTACATTTGCACTGACATTATATATAATATTCGGTGATGATCTGATGAAGAGAACCGATTCGAGCAGCAGCCACCGACTTCTCATTATAACAAGTCTGAGTGAGCTATAAGATTACTAACTAATAAAGCCACCATTTTTTTTCTTTGTAAAAGTTGCTATCTTTACATCAAACTGAACTGCACCAAGTTATTACATCAAAGGAAGCCCAGTTACTGAGTTATTCACCAATATCATTAGATTGGGCATGGGCTAAAGCTAATGAATAATGAAAAACTATGCTGATACGACACTGGGTTTTATTTAGGGTAATTCTATTGGCACCCACCTTTTTTCTATTTGCACCCCCTAATTAATATGTAGAGTAAACATTAATTATTTACCAATTATATACCCCATATAAAAAGGAAAAAAGAAATTTAATGTTAAGTAATATGTAAAGTAATATTAAATAAATACAAGCCGATTAAAAAAGACAATTTTCCATCTGGCGGGCATGGTAAATGAAGGCCCGCCCCGCCCTACTGGCCGGTAGCGAGCCTGGTGGGCCCGACCCGTCGTAAAATAATAAAAAATGAAAAAAATTATATAAAATAAAAGAAAAACATCAAAATAAACGAATGAAGTTGAATTACTCCTAGTCAAATTTAAATTCTTTAATAAAAATTTATTTTGTTATTAAGTTTGATTAATTAAAAACTGGATCTACAAAATATAAAAACCTATATAATTCATTTATATATTAGTTTTTTTTAAAAATATTTTGTGATATTTGACGGGCCTGCCCGTGGCCCACACGGGCTTTCCCGCATAGGGCGTGCCTGAAATATGGCAGACCCCGCACTACTGGCGGTGCGGGCCTCCGGCCTGGGGCTGGTGGGCCCGGCCTGTCCTAAAAATAAAATGTAAAAAATTATATAAAAAAATAAAAAAAATTAAAATTAACTAATGAAGTGAATTACTCCTAATCAATTTGAATTCTTTAAATAAAGTTTATTTATGTAATTAAATTTGATTAAACTAGAAATTGGATCTAAAAAAATATAAAAAACCTATATAATTCATTTATATATTTTTTTTTTGAAGAAAATATTTTTTGATAATTGGCGGGCCTGCTCGCGGCCTGTGCGGGCTTACCCGCATAGGCCCGCCCTCTGCGGGCCTGAGAAATGACAGCCCATCCCGTCACTTTGGCGGGCTCGCTGCCCGCGGGCCCATTTGATAGTACCAGAGTGGGGCGGGCTGGCCCGCGGGCCACGAGCATTTTTGCTAGTTCTAAATGTATCATTGGTTAAAAGACTTAATTAATAATTTTTGAATATCCATGTAATTAATATTATTGATTTAATGGAAAATAAGTTAATAAAATGTTTTTTTGTTGAATCATGTGATTATTTAAAATTATTATTACAAAAATCAAGTGTTTGGGAGGTGTAAAGAGTGGTATAGAGGGGTGTAGGGGGTGTGAATAGTAGGACCCTTTATTTTATTTATATTTCGGAAGGTAATTATCTAAAATAGGATCTTAGAATTCTGAATTAGAAGCCGTTCACTAGAATTAAGATCATATAAATTATAATCCATCCAGGACGTATTTATCGCCTAATTTGTAGGTTAACGATACGATTTTCATGTCTAAAGAAAGGAAAGAATCGAAGTAAAATAATCAGATCCCAAGTGTATGGGCAATGGGAATGGTGCCGATCCAACGACGGAAAACTCGCGCCTCGACAAAGCATGTAAGAGACGTGCCACGTCAGCATCCCGACAAATCTGATTCGATAAAGTCGAATCTCCCAAAACTATCTCCAGACTAGAACTAGTTCAATAAATAAGTAAATATCTTTTTAGAAAAAAAAAAGAAAAAAAAAGGATTATCCAATGGACGCCGCCCGTAACAGTGAAGGCGGCGCCGGTTCTTTCTTCAACCTAACACCGCTTCACCACCACCACCAAAATACTACTAATCCCTCGGTGGCGACGCATTCAAGTGGAGCTATTATTCCTAACATTAACGATAACGACAGCTACAACAATAGCAGCAACGCCTCAGTTTATCCACATTTAGTGGCTTCGGCGGTTGCTACGTCGACGGAGGGAGTGAAGAGGAAGAGAGGACGGCCGAGGAAGTATAATACTCCGGAGGAAGCCGCGGCGGCGAAGCGCCTGTCGGCATCTTCGTCGTCGACCGCCGCGGCGGGGTCGAGAAAGAGAGTCGGCGGCGCCGCTGGGTCGTCTTCGTTTCCCGACAAGTCTCAGCTTAACGCGAGTTCTATTGGTAACTTATATGTCCACGTCACTATCCTTTTTTAATGATTGTTTGTTTGTGTAAAATACGTACTTTTGAATGAGCTCAAGATTTTGTTTCTATTTTGCCAAAGCAAAGCGCATTTGTTTCATTGTATTTCTCTCTCAGTTTTATAGCCTTCTGAATGATTACAGATTATTCAACATATATAAGCTAAAATGCCGCCGCATGCTCATCAAATTCGACATGCTTATATTATCTGGTCTTGTGTGGATATTGAAATTTGCTCTCCTTCATGTTAAAAAAATCATTCTTTATTTATTTGCATTTGATCAATACATTGGGAATACGATCAATGTCAATGTTTGACTAATCTACTTCTTTCGAGAGGCAGGTACTGCGGGCCGAGGCTTCAGTTCGAGCGTCGTCACTGTTGCTGATGGAGAAGTATTTTTTGCCCGTTTCTTCCTCTTCCTTATTACAACTGTATCTCATGTTTTTTACTTTCTAGGTAGAAATGTATCTCATGCAAGTACTTATTTTTTCCCATCTTCTCTTTTTTCCGTGTATTTCGAACAAAATTTGCTACGAATGGGATTTGTCTGATGATCCTAAATATGATATATTGCATCTTTCTTTATTTTTTGTTGTTTGTGGCTTCTCGATGTTTCTGCAATGAGAGATGATGACTTGTGTAGCTCTTTCTACTTAGAAAAACATCGTATGTAATTAGCAGAACTTAGATGGATATCCTCGTTTTTTTTTTTACTTTTGAAACACATTTCCCTGATTATTTTGGTAGGATGTTCGTCAAAAAATCATGATGTTTATGCAACAAAGTAAGAGGGAAATTTGCATTATCTCAGCTTCTGGCTCAGTCTCTTGTGTAAGCTTTCGCCAGCCAGAACCACCCGGCCACATTATTACATGCAAGGTAGATATATTCCATTGCATCAAAGGTCGAAGAGATATAGTGGGATCTTTCTCTTCGAAGATTCAAACGCCATAATGCATCAACGACACCTATACCTAAAACTGTGTCCAGAAAGTTGTTAAGCATTTTTTCGCCTACTGTAACCATTGAAGCATTTAGTGTTTTTTGCAATGATTGAATCCATTGCAGGGCATATTCGACATCCTTTCGTTGTCTGGATCATATATTCATACGAACCATGGAGGACACAGTGGAGGACTTAGCGTGTCCCTTTGTACTTGCGAAGGCAAAATCATAGGTGGAGAACTTGGTGGGCCCCTAGCTGCTGCTGGTCCAGTCCAGGTAACACATCACGTGCCCCTCGAGAATCTTAAATTGCAAAGTGATACCTATTATGTGATGTTGTGATGATCTATATGACTTGTCAATTGCTCCCTTTTCGTTGGAGCTGCATCGAATGAGTTAGAATTGCTTGCTTAAACAGGTCATCATTGGTTCGTTCCTCATCAATGTCAAGAAAGATATTAATGGGGTTCCTTCTTCTGACAAATCAACGGCTCCTCCTGGCGGTGGTGGTGGCGGCGGCGGTGGTGGCGGTGGTGGTGGTGGCGGTGGTGGTGTTGGCGGCGGCGGAGGTGGTGGTGGTGGTGGTTTGAACTTGCATGGTTCTTCCCATCAGTTTTTCGTACAACAGTTGACGCCTGCAAATTCAATGGGATGGAGGGGACAAATGGGTCACGGATTGCAGCAGTTATATCCTGATAATTTCAATTATCAGCACATTCCGAGAGATTAGATAAAGATATCTCCGCTTTTTTTTTTTTTTTTTTTCTGTCTTGCTTTTTTTTTTTCCTCGTAAGGTTTTTGTTCGGATCGGGTAATTATACCGTTCCTTGGCTTTCTTTAGGGGGTTATTATGGCTTTACTTCTTGTTTTGGGTCTGGTTAGGGAAGGTGTTCAGATTCTTATAAAGGGTGTAGTAACTTGTTTTGTGGTTGTCAAGTACACTTGTACTCATTTTGATCAATAAAAAGCAAGTTATATTTGTTCTTATTGCATCTATGGTTCCATTGTTTTCCTCGCTCGCTCGAGTAGATCTCTTCATGGCATTTGATGATCTATGTACTTGTTATTCCAGTTGGTTACTCATTTAAAACGAGGATATTACAAACACACACACACACACACACCTCTATTGATCATAATCTCAATCCTAACCTTCAAAACGAAGGAACAAAAACTAAGATATCAGCCGTGCAACAACGTGCTACTTCCATGCCCATCGTAGGCCATTTACACCTACGGGGACAACTTGGCTCTTCCGGGCCGGGCCGGGCCTCGGGTAGTAGGATTGGTCTTTGAACTCTAATCAATTTTTTATTCTATATTTTTACGCTAGTAAGTTCGTTCCAACTCCAGCTAGGATCCGAAGACGATGTATAAATAACCGTTACGTTACAACAAAGAGAAGTGTGTGTGCCGTGCCATAACTCGACATCTCTTTCTTCACTCGTAGATGGTGTAGATAAAGTATCCATAAAAAATATGGGGAAAATAAATTAAATAAAAAAAAAATCTACATGTAAGGGATGGCGTGTGTGCACATAAATCCATGTCTTCGAGATATATACGAAGGCGGGCCAGTTTACTCAATCTGTGGGCAGCAGAAAGCTGAAGTCTGAGTTTTCTCGGACCAGCGAAGGTGGATCGATGTCAGAAATTTCTATTTGCTGCATCGACTTAGATATGTCATCAACCGAAAATGGTATGCTGCACAAGAAGATAAAATTGTGTAAATTCAACTTGTGTGGCCTTGAAGATAGTTAAGCTGCAAACATGAAGTCAGATACCAAAGCTAACCTGGAATCATCGTCCAAGAGAAAGGAGTTGCTCACCGCATTGTTCGAATCTTCGGTCATCAAAACTCTCATGCTCGATATAACCTGTCGACAGAAAAGGAAGGGAAAGAAAGAAACATATTGAACAATTATTTGGATTGAAAGAAATGACTCGATCGTAATGGCATCTGCAGAATAGAAACTTACATCTGAAGAAACGCTGTGGGTGCCATATTTATCATCCCAATACATTGTACTGATACGATACAGTTGTTGAATGCTCAATACCTAATTAATATCACAAGAGCTTGTCAATCGTGAAGAAGAGATTAGCTTGTGAAACTTTTGATGTAGCTTACTGGACAGAGGTTATGGCTTATTTCATCCAATGTTTTCTTCGGCTTTTGGTGGATGACCTGTAAGGAAATAATTATTAACAACCGGACATTGTAATGCAAGTTAAGAATGAAGAATGAACATATAAATGCATTATTACCAGGAATCCAATGGCTTGTCTAATATGTTTCAGCTCTTCCCAAGCCGAGCCTGAGTACTGCAGTGTTTGTGATGATTAATTTGACAAATAACTAGCTAAATGAAACATAAAATGGGGAAAATATTTTGCGACTTTAAATCACCTCATCAGTAGCCCTATGGCACCAGAGTTCTAATTCAGCCAATCCAGCCTTCACATATTCCCCATTGCTAAACGAGCAGCATTCTCGTCTTAGCAGAAGACTGCAATGGTTAGCGATTTTCACTAGGGCTATATTACATGAATGATACGGACATCAGAGAAAGTACCAAGTTGAAAACTATCACCTGTTAAATAACTGAACATTTATGAATGAAAAAATCTGTGTGAACACCTTGCGGACTAAGAATGGTGGTACCTGAGAAAAAAATAACTCAACATCATGAGGGAAAGACTAGAAGAGGAGAAAAAGTGAAAAATCAGCATAAGAAAGTCGAGACATAAATAAGGTTTACAGACATGATTAGCTTTCAAAGTCTCCAAGAAATTTTCAAGGCTCTTCACGATTCCCTGCCAGTGAGCAATCAGTGCTTGCTGGGCTGGTGTATTCCCAACAGATCTTGCTCCCTTGACTAGGCTTGCCCTAGAAGTTCTTGGCGCCTATAATTGAACAAGACACAAGAGCAGTCAAGCATGTACGCAATTGTTTGTAACAAAGTGAGACCATAACGAAAACAAAGAAACCATCTGTGATATTACCTGTATGCACAAGCCAAGCAATGGAGATATCTCCTTCTTTAGATTATCCCTTATAAGCCCATAAATTTTCTCAACGTATGCAGTAAGTTGTTGCTTGAACAATAAAGCAGGATACTTGGCTTCCACTTGGCGCAATGTCTCTACTCCAGCGGCCAAGCCATTCATAAAGGAAAGATTCACACCTTGTGGAGTTCCGCGGAAGCTCTATATAAAGAGAGAAACCAGTTAGTATCTATTCACAAAAGATCAGACCTCTATGATCAATTTGCAACTCTATCTCTGCTATTTCACAATGACAAAAAAACCTGTGTCATCCTGCCAAATAAAGTGGCTGAGGACGATCGACGTCTTTGAGGTGCCATTCCAGCGGCACCACTAGCTTTAAGGGTGCGTTGGAGCAGAAGTAGCAGAGTTGAAGCATTTGACAGCCAATAAGACAACATATCGTTGTTTTCCTGAGTTTTCTGCAATTTGTATAAAATGTCTATTGTTAATCTATATCAAACAGGAATGTATTAATGCTTGAGTTTCCTAAACCATCTCAGATATGAATGTTACAAATCGTGGTTAGATGACAACCTCAATAGCATGGCCTATAGTTTGGATGATCCAGTCAAAAACACTAGTTCTCTCGACTTCGAAGGATCGCCACTGCAATAGACATTTATAAATAACACAGGCTGCAATGGGCCTGTTTCCTGCAAAGCCCAAGTGCTGTGATATGCAACGTATGAGCAGCTCCTGATTTTCTTGCTGTTTCTCATTAAGTGATTTCTGTGGTTTGTCATCGGCTTCGGTTGACGTTGGGCTATGCACTTCCTAGGAAAAGTCAAAAAGCGTGAAACTAACGAAGATAGTTATCATGATTATAAAGCAAAACATATTAAGGTCTCAATTCTTCATTACCATGTGCATCTTAGCCTCACCAAAGAGATGGCCGCTATCAGTCCTCTGTGATTGTTAAAGACGGGAGGTTGTGCAAGTCAATTGTTTGAATTCCCAGAGATGCACAAGGAAGCAATGGAAATTACCTGGATGATGGATCTAGAGCGCCCAGAGAGGAACTTATTTGGTGCTATTGACACAGCTTGTTGACGAAGAACTTTGTTCTCTGATTCCAAGTTACCAAGTTTCTCCTCTAACCTAGTTATACAGAAAACAAATATAAAAAAAGAGAGGTGATGTAAAAAAGATCGCACTGAAAATATATTATATGTATACATGCTATAATTAGCATTTGATGTCAAACTTATCAGAACATTGAGAAAAATTACAATATGCAATTGCAACTCATTTATACCATCATTATTATAAAGTGAGTTGATCATTCTCCAGCATTACACTTACAAGCAGCACACATTTGCCAAATGGTAATGTAAACTGAATGCACTTCACATTGTGGTAAGGCAAGTCAATTGAGCAAGCCTTTTTCGGAGGCTCCCCCAATCGTAGACTGTTACAAGACATGGTTGGTCGTATTACCTGTGCAGAGATTCCTGAAACTGGTGAACTCTTTTTTCTGTCTCTTCTAATTTTGCACGTCTCTCTTCACTGGATGCAAGTGCTCCGGCATACCTCTCTCGCAAGTCATCAGAAGTTTCTTTTTCGCTTTGTAAAGAAGCCTGAGAGTGATATAGATAAGAAAATACATTTAGCATATGCTAACTCATACCTTTCTTCATACTGCTTAAACATTCAATTCAAATTATTATTTAACAAAGTACTGCACCTTCAATATACTATCTGTCACGTTACCTTTAAACTCTCTATTTCTTCTTTCATAGATTCAGTTTTCTTGGTATCTTCAATATAAACTGGAGTCTCCTTGATAACAGGAGGTGCTTCTTCAACAGCCATCTTAGCTGCCTCCCTTTCCTTGACAACCAACGCATTTGCTTCATCAAGTTGTTTTTGCATGTTTTCCAACAAATTCTGAAACTTTGCAGTCTCTTGAGCTTTTGCTTCTTCCAAGTCTGTCTGCATTTGTGAGCCCAACAAACACATTCACAACAATTTTGTAATTTAATCATGGAATTGAAAGAAGACCCCCCTAGGAAGAAAGAAGGGACTAAAGCCATTGTTCCAAAGACTAGGCATACCCTTAAACGTTTTTCTAATTGCAAGCGCCATGTAAGTTCCTCAAGTTGCTTTTCAAGCTTATCCTTTGCCTTCTTGAGCGCACCTGTTTCCCTAGCAGCCTATGGTTGAACGAAGTATATGTTAAACTAATGCATTGATCAATGAAAGAGTTGATCACTTGGATCCCTAGGGTTCTAGTCGAAACTCTCGCTGACACAAATGGAAAGTCCAAGAACAGCATTATTTTGGGCAGTGAATGATGCGTCTGAATCTAACCATCTTAAGCTTTCTTAGCTCTTTCTTCGCAATTTTTTGTCTCCATTTGCATTGTGCAGCTATAGTTCCTTTCTTCAGCTTCTTATAGTAAGTAGCTGCTCTATGGCAGCGCCACCTTGCCTGAGATAAGTAAGTATATAAAAGACAAGTGTTTCTTAGCAAGTGAGTAAGTAGTTATACTACTAGTATCGTGATTTTGAAACCTGGATAACAGTTGCAGCTTTTGTTTGCTTCCTGTATCTAAATGTCTTTCGCGCATCCATACTGCGCAAACCTGTTTGTATAACGAGTACAGATAACCGCAACTTGCCAAATGCAGATCTAAAATGGTATCCCCGTGCGTTTCTCTGAATCTTCAAAATAGCAGCTTGCATTTTCACAGTTTCAAAGAGTTTGCATGCTAGGTTACCTGAACAATTGCACAAATATCAGAAATGTATAAGTAATGGTAACTAGATTCTTTCAAATATTTGAAGTGGTAAAAAATCAATATGTAAAATGCTTTACTTCTGCAATATGATTGCACATATATCGCAGCTTGTCTCACTGCCACGAAATATCTACGAGCAATATGAGTTCGCATACGCCTTTGTATAGTTTTGGCTGCACTCGTGAGAACTTCAATTCTGCGAGCATCTAGCTCGGCCATTTGACCAGCTCTAAGGAATACCTTTGTTTTCCCTATCTGTCAAGTTTAAAGAGTATGTGTACGGGATGTTTGTACTTCATGAATAGGTGGACATGATTACAGGTGAACAAGAGAGTAATTCAATAATATGTAGCATTCAGTCCAAGCAAGTACATGTACTTCACATTTACCACATCAAGCCAAAGATTAAACAGAAAATGTCATGGCCACGTCATCTAAAATTTCATGCATGCATGATGCATCAAGTTTTTATATGGAAAGAGAGGTGGTTGATTAGGTGTATTAGTACATGACACGAGAATGTTGGCCAATTTGAAAGGCATGGCTAGACAGGTTCTTTATCATGTGAAGACCGATAAATGCACTCAAGAACCAAGCAATAGCAACCCTTTTACCTGGAAACCAGCAAGCCCTTTCTTTTCCAATATCATCTTGCATGCTTGCTTTTCCTCGGAGCTACTAGGGAGGAAATCATTGAATGTCATAAATTTGAATCTTTGTACCAGTAAAAATTGAACTAACACAATTATGCAAGAAACAAGCAATGGTCAAGCATCCCATAGATGAGCTATGACAATAGTTTGGAATTGTGATTGAAATGAAGTAAACGATTTCTCCAATCAAACAGTTACGTACCTTCCATGCAAAACCTCTGGTGCTAGAATGCCAAATCTGTTAACGAACTCAAAGAAAGGACGTCGAGTAGGATATCCCGCGCAACTGATCCTGATTGCCTCTAGAACACCCTGAATACATAAGTAATCACAAAAAATTGAAGTCCATGGATTATAAGAAAAAATTGACCACGGAAAAAATAACTGAGAAGGATTGAAATACAAAACTTACACCACAACGTAGCTGTTGCATGACATTCGAGTTTTCAAATACAGAAGGTTTAAGAAGGTTGTTGGGCTTCACACATCTAATATAGTGAGGTTCTGTTGCACTCAAGGTCTCCATCAGCTGTTGAAGTTGCAGCTGCGTTGTAAAATGGTTTGTTCAAATATTATCAATGAGCAATTTGTCACGTGATAGAAAGTATTACTCTTTATGTTGAAGTTGAGCATCCCCATAACAATCGACTCTGTCCCTGACGCGACAATGATAAATGCTACGAATCTATGTCACACTAAATTACCTTAAAACGTGAACCGATAGAGGAAAACTTAGAAGATTTTGTTGTCTCCTCAGGAATTGGAGGGAAAAGACCTGCTACAAAGGAACATCTGGAAGCACTTAAAAGGTCTTGGTGTTCAGGAACAACGTAATCTTTATTTTTATCCAAGAACTGGTCGGATTGGTACTGAACCTGGAATGAATACAATAGCTGGTTAATAAATTTTTTGTGTAGACCTGACTAATTTATTTTTAAAAGGAGTATCATCAGTACGTGCCTCCCCAGCATAATGCACAATTGTAAAATCTGTACGGGATAACTTTGGCTTTATAAAGCGTTTGTGAGCCTTGAATGTCTGATAGAGCTTATTGGACAGCGTTTCAGGAGTCGACTTAGGGAACATGCTAAAAGGAAATAAAAAACAAAAACGAAAAAATTTATCATAAGCCAACAAATTATTCAAGAAAACTGAGCAAGACACACACCATATGTGAACATATGAACTGCAAGGCTGAATCAATATATTTATCAATAACTAAAAAATTAGGTGGCAGGACTAGATAAAGGAACTCCTTGAGTAGAATATACATAAACAACAGAATTTGAGATAGTAAAAGGAAGACTGATCGAGAGTTATCATAATCAGAAAGGCGACTTATTTTTATGCTATAGGATACTAGGTAAAAAGGGATAAGAAAACCTATTAAATGTTTTCAGACGTTACCATGCTTCATCAAGAAGATTGATAATTCCGCCAGGTCTCTGCAGCAGAAGTAAAATGAGTTGTTATTTGTTAATCGGGACAAAGATACAGCAACCTTGTGAACTTATCTTTCAGTGAAAGTAAGTATGGTACAATGAGTAGCAGATGCATTCTCATGCCCCTAATCACATTCACAGGTAAAAAACAATAGGATGAGAAAACCTTCAGTTTTCGAATTAGTCTATCCACACATGTAAAACAATTCAGAATGCCTCTACCAACTTGTATTTCCAGTAATGCAACGAAAAACTTATTTTAGTGACAGTATAAAAAAGAGAAAGTGACATATCCTTGACTGTCACAACTAAACGAAAAAATCAAACTGTGATATGTATATTGCTGTTAAACGTTAGTCAAATGTAACAAGTAACACAAATAAAAGCATCGTAACAAGTAATCGTCATGAGCTACAGTTCAGATACTTGAACACAAATTATTTAGACAATTTTTGTATTTGGGGGCCGTTTTCGGAGTTTGGTAAGTTATTGGGTCGTAGTAAGTCTGTCGAAGTCTGGACTAGATATCCTAGCCCAGGGTCATGAAAGTACCTTCTCAATGAGATCTAGAACATCTTGGTTATCAACAAACTCAATGTAGCTCCATTGAATTGCCTCCTTTGTGTATTCTTCTTGCTCCATCTTGAAAACATGCTGCATGCCAATCATGGAGAATTAAGATAGTTAACCTTATGTTACCTTACTTATCAGGCACCAGCTTATACGAAAACATACCTGGTTAAAATGCTGCTGTAGCTTCTCATTCGTGAAATTGATGCAGAATTGCTCAAAACTGCAGAATAGAGCTTGTCATTTGTTTAGAGGACAGCAAAGAGATCCAGTTGGATACATTGACTACCTGTTGTGCTTAAAGCTTTCAAAACCGTAAATGTCCAGAACTCCAATCAGAGATTTCGAACTGTGATCTTGGCCAATTGAGTTATTGATCTTGTTGACCAACCTGTTAAAAAGTTCAACCAAGCAGTGAACAAAATCAAGCAATTTTAATTGTTGCTAAATAAAATCAACACAAGAGAATAGAAGGATGTATGGGAAGGACTTCACCAATCAAAAAGTCTAGAATATATCGTCTTGGCAAGTCCATCCCTACTAATTGCTGCACTGAGAGGATCAAGGCATCTCTTGATTACTTCTTCAGGAGTGATCATTATACGTTTACATAACGCGTCTTCTAGGCCAACCGGATCACACCTAGGAGAAAGAGCAATCAGATAGTTTTTCATGGGTTCACGGGAGAAATATTTTTAGATGCAAATGATACGAGTATATATAATACATGAGAAGTTCACTGGCTGTTTTCAGGTGAAACTTGGATTTGTCATTTTTTGGAACTGACGAATCGATTTCTTTTCCCTTGCCAAAATCAATATTACCAAGATGAAGAATGGCAGCAACAACCCTAAAAATTGCTTCCTGTGGCAAGATTGAGAAATATATAGATAAAGAGCCATATATAGGCATTCATGATAAAGATCACGATGATGACGACAGCGATGCACTTTAATTGTAGCAGAGTATATTTCAAAATTTCTTGTAATCATATGCTCGAAACTTACCTGCTCATTTTTAGTTATTCCGACAATGTCCATGGCTCTTCTCGTGGCGAGGTACTCATGAGCATCATTTACGTCACCCAAATCATAACATTTTGATTGGTTTAGATAATGAAAAGTTTTTGGGTGATCTAACTTGTACCTCTCTATGTCCTGGAAGGTTGAGAAAGTTGTACTCGGATCAAGTCATATTATTTCAGAGAAGAAAATGTATGATATCCCATCTGTAACTACGGAACCAATAATACCTCCTTTGGTGCCGCACATAGAAGGTAAAAGCAGTGATAATTACGTTCGGGATCAGAAATTTGGCAAACACGAGATCGTTCAAGAAGATATGTTCGAATAGCTGCTCCAGATATTCTCCCCATTTTATCAAACTGAATCTCCACAAATTTACCAAAACGGCTGCAGTTTCACCACAAATATGATGGTACAAATGATTAGATATCTGTCCAAAAAGTGAGTGGGAAAGTAGTGCCATGGTATTTACAAAAACGAAATGACATCTTATTCCAACAGCAATGGTTACGCTTCTGAATAAATAAAAGGATATACTCACATCAAACATATCTTTTAACAAGATAAATGGAACAAAAGAGAAGAAACTGTAAAAATAATAAAGAGCTCACCTGGAATTGTTATTTCTAACAGTTTTCGCATTGCCGAATGCTTCAAGAACTGGATTGGACTACATTCATGAATGGAGAAATATACATGAGGGATTGTCTATGAAAACTGAAACACATTTAGAAAGGAAAAACCATTAGATCATTATCAATCATACTTCAAGAACTTGTTGTTCCACGGTGCGGCCTTCTGTAGCTGCTCGACCTCCCAAAAATGCAAGATAGCGCATAATCATCTTTGTGGTCTCAGTTTTACCTGCTCCACTCTCTCCGCTCACCAGAATCGAATTACTTTTACCTTCATTTATCATGGCCCTGTTTCGCAAAGAAAGTATTGCAGAATAGAGCATGTAAATGTCACAACTATGTACATAAGAACATGCAATACTATCATCGCAAGTAATTCTACATTTTGTATACATTGCAAAGAATACACAGTGATCATTGCAAAATAGCCTGCAAATCGCGATACAACATTTATAAGAGACTGCAAGCTACAAAATATTTAGGCTAAACCTGTAGGCAACATCAGCCACTGCAAATACATGAGGGCTTAGCTCTCCAAATGGTGCTCCTTTGTATTGTTGCATCATATGTGGATTGTATAGATGAGTCAATTTTTGGAAAGGATTTATAGCTATCAGAATATTTCCAGTGTAAGTCTGCAATATATTTGGGCAAAAGACACAATAACATGATCAGAATATATAATATAAAGGAACAACTTTAACAGAACAGTAAGAAGTCGGTGAAGCTTACATAAATTTCATTGAGCTCATATCTAGTCTTAAGATTTTGTAACACCCCAGGCTCGTGCAGGTATGATAGTTTTGTCATATCATCGACGCCTCCTGGTGAAGCTTCCATATCTTTAGGATGAACTTTTGACAACTTGGTAACAACCTGAATCACGAAAGCAAGGAAAATCAATATTGAGATGAAATCACAAAATCATACCATGTAATGAAGCAAATTAGGTGATAGAAAGCATTTGGGAATAAAGCTAGGCAGAGTGTTTAATGCAATCGAATTGTCTAACGTCAGATGCATAATCAATGTGTGCTGAGAATGAAGGGAACATACAGTCTTTCCATCACTCCGATGGATCTCAGCTTCTTGGCCATTGATTTTACTAACATATCCATCAATCCACGCGAGTCCTTTGTCTTCAATCCAAACATGAGATCCAACAATTATATTCACAGGAGTCCCCTGTCGAAAAAAATTTATTTGAAGCATGAGTAATGTGTTCATAACTGGCATTGCATATGTGCAGAGGGATGCATCAGGTAAAACATAGTGCATGAAGTCGTATTTCCAAAACCATAAACATAGTGTGACTTGCCTGCTACAGTTAGATTCAGCAGTTCACTGTATTTATGCAATAGAATATCTTTGAATACACCTATAGACTACACAAATTTGCAATTTCAAAAGACCTCACTCAGTAATGCAGATTGATTCACATTTACAACCATGATCAATAAGTTTAAGATTAAGATGGTCTATTCAATAAACCTGACAAACTCACAACCTTGATTAGCATGTCAAAATGAAGATCGACGCAACCAATCAAACTGGTCAATTTTGAAATCTAGATGTCAATCAATTTGCAATCTTGATGATCATAATCCAGACTCAAGTAACCGTCAATCAATCAAACTGGTTTACGCACAATCCTATCAACATTAGCCGCACACCAGTGATCTTCGCACTCACTCAATATAATTATTACATCACAGAATAACGATATCATGACGTACCATTACAATATCTTCAGATCAAACGATCGTTCTCATCAGCTGTTTACCATCTGCACCTGAGACAGGCACGTGCATTTTCACCTATGCGACGCACTCATTCAAGTGAACCCATTCTGAAGAAAATTGGACCAATAAAAAGCTTTTCCTTTTCTTCCTCCTCTTAGATTTTTCACGCGAAAACGAAGTACGAAACCGAGGAGAACATTCATGCAAGAGCAAACGAGTGTGAACGTTTCTTGTTTGTTTTAGCTGACTGATCATAATTTTGCTGTTTCGCCCTCCCTCAAACTTCGGATCGATTCTATTTTGTACGCCCAATTCGTGGCTGAGAACTCAGACTAGGTATTCTTCGCCATCTCTCTCTCGCGCGTAAATTATACTAATTCCGATATAAACTTTGTAATAACTCCCGGCAATTAAATATATAGAAGTTATTTATTTTGCAACTGTGATTTAACATGCTAATTCGAGGATTTTCTTCTAAAATAAGTTATATCTATCAATGATACATGGTAGTCCGATTTACTAATAAAAAAATCTTCTACTCCATTGTTTTTGCTGAAATGTAAAGCCAAAATCTCCAAATAGAATTCTTGTTCAATATGGAGGAAGCGTTTGAGATAATTTAACAAATGAAATTTAATCATTTTTAGTGACCTAACTACTTGCTAATCCGTCTTTTGGGATTCTTGAAACGTCGTCGTTGACCATCTTCATCAGCAGCACGAAACTCCAACCCCCTTAAATACCTATATTACATATAGCTTTGTTTTATTCCATTATTTCGTCAAAGTTTCAGATAAATATCAAGCTTTGCTTCGACGAACGTACTTTCTCCTGCCCAGCTACGCCTACTTCAGATGATCACTTAATATTTGATTACAATTAAACCTCAACATGTGTGTAATAAACCAAGTCAAACAAAACCTCAACACGACCAACGATGGAACTAAAACGAAACCCAAACAATCTCTAACATACGCTGACCACCACCAAATCGCCGCCGCCCCCGCCCCCGCCCCCGCCGACGTCCGTCACGGCCGGAGGTGTCCTCCCCAGCGACCTCCGACAAATGGGACAAGTGCGATTTATCGAAAGCCAAGGATCCAAACACCTGACATGAAAAAGATGCCCACAATCAGGCAGCAACCTCAGCAGTTCGCCGTCCTTGTAATCGCCCAGGCAAATCGAGCACCCCAAGGCCATGGGCTCGTCGTCCTTACAATTACTGCGATGCTTCGCTCTTGAATACTCGAATTTAGGGAAAGATTTGATCGTGGGTTCATCTAATCCGTTCGTACGGAACATTATCGAGCCTTCATCCGCCGTGTCTGCGTAGCGCCGCCGTGCCTGATTATCGTCGGCGTTGCTGCTGACGTTTCGTCCGCTCATCGCCTGCTGTCGGCGTTTGCATGAGTAGGAAATATAAGTTAAGATTACGAAGACGAGCAATACGCCCAAGGATAGGCCTAACCCATACCCAAAGCTGCCTACTGACTGGCCGGCGCCCTCGAATGAGCCGTCGTCCACTAGAGTTCGAAGTGGTGTTGGTGTTATTCATCTGTTGTAAGAGAAAATCGAAGCTTGAGTTTGTCTGAGATTTAGGAAAAGAGAGAGTGGTTTAAGAGAGGATGCAATGCGTAGATACCTTCGTCGATAGGCCACTTGCAATAGTATATTAATACATGTAGGATTTTTGTCTTTTTAGTGAGTCAACTAGATTAAACACAGATGTATTCATAGGTAATTAATAATTATTCCAAGAGGATATACATTTTAAGTTAACTAATGGTCAATGATAGCACCTAATCTCAGTTAATATACCAAGGCAAAGTCAACTTCAACGTGCAGAGGAGAGGCAACAGCACATCCATAATTTTCTGGTAGGCAATCTGAATTCAGGCACATAAAGAGTCTTATCTTAACTTCCTGAGATAAACATTCGACACATAATGTTGAAAGAACATTTGGATAAACTAACGTCTTAATCGTTTTACACTAATCCAATGTACATACATATATAAAAAGATATCAAACCTACCCAATATAAAAATACAAACTTTACGCATTTAAAATACTCCCCCATGCAACTAACGGTATTCTATCTTACAAACCTTTGTATTCTACATTATCCATGGGCCTATGGTTCAATAGTTGTGCTGTAAGCCTCCTTGGTTGGGCAGATTTGTTGGGGCGGGCACAGTTACGCTGTCCATGGCAGTCGTGATGTCGTGAATGCTCGACCTTTTTCTCTCTTTTTTTCCCGAATTATGGCGCAGGAAGTATTTCTGGGCATGGCTAGCGACTTGAGTTGGAGTCCTTGTGACGACTACGTTTCTCGAGATGCTTCGCCAGTCGCCTCGCCCATATCTATCTAGTCCGATTAAGAACAACCTGCGCAAGTCCAAGTGATTTAAATCGACTGAAGTTGTGCAACAAAGAGTAAAAAAACCAGTCACAAAAGCAACTGCTGTCGAAAATAGCAAAGAGAAGATCTAATTTGCCATGAGAATGCACAAAACTCAGGTGATGATCGACTTTCGCATTTGTTCTATGGACCTTTTAAGGATCTTCTTCATCGACTTTTCTCTTATACAAATGTCCCCCTAAAACACTCAACTATAGGGTGGCTGCCATTTGCATATGCATTAGCTCAATAATATGCTACCATATCCCAACCCTTCAAAACGGATTCAAGGCTTGTCAAAGAACATTAGTATCAAAATAGATATCAGACTGACTAAGGTTCTTTTGCATCCTTTGCCTAATTTTCTTACCATGAATAGCAGAAAGGGCCACATTCCCTCAACTCAGTTTATGTTACATACGAAAAATAGAATCTTGCGATATGCATAAACAGATCTCCCTCGAACTTACCGTAAATAGAGTTAAAATGAAAACAATACATAATTTTTTTTGGTGACGAATAGAGTGGAGACGCACAAACCTGTGCTCCTCCTCAGTCCAAGGCGTCCCTTTCTTCCTCTCGACATCGGAGTGCTTCGTGCGATTCCCGGCAGCAGCACCGAATGATATCTGACCCGAAACAGAACCCGACACGTCATCCCATTCATCCGAGTAGCTCGGAAGGTCGACCCGGCCCGAATCAATCTCTCCGACGTCGTACAGCAGCGCATCGTAGTGGTCCCTGACGTCGTCCGCCGATTTATCCGGCAAATACTCAGCTATTCGACTCCACCTATCGTTCGAACCCTCGGGGAATTCAATCAGAGCCCGTTCGAACAGCTTGTCCTCTTGTCGAGTCCACGTGGCAGAATTAGAGGTACCGTACATGGTGGTGTTGGTCACCACTCACCGCCTTTGATAAAAAAAATCAAGAGGGGTCAATTTGTTATTTCTCTGTTTAGCAAATCCTTCATCTTAATTTGTTATCTAAATATAGAGGGGAGGTTTTGGAGTCTTGCGAGTTTTTAAAAGAGGGAGATAGATATGTAACACGTTTTCAGCTCTAATTGGATGGAACTGGGAAGCAAAAACTTGATTTGAGACTTCTATCACTGGTATCAGTTCAAAATACAACCAAGAGAATTACAGTATTATATGAAATCTTAATTAATCCGAATATATATATTAAAAATATGTCGACACCATCAGCTAAAAGAACAGTTCCCATAGTGAAAACGTCGGCAAACGCCAAGAGGTTTTAGTTTTACATTATTACAAACGCCGCCTACTTACAAAATAGATACTATATGTGCGTCCACTTGTCATAAAACCACGTTTCTTGATGGCTTTTGTAATCATTTACTTCATATTTGGATAAGATGGACCGCCCATAGTTTTAAAAGGCGACGTGAGGCGCGCCTAAGTCGAGAGGCGAGGTGAGGCGATGGCATTTCGCCTCAACTCGCCCTGCCTCACCTCATTTCACCAAGGCGCGCCTCAGGCGAGCGCCTCGTACCGAGGCGACGTCGAGTGAGGCGTGCGCCTCTCTCGCCTCACCACAAAAAATACTATTTTTTTTTAATAGGAAAAAAGGCAAAAAAAATTAAATTGGCTTATTGAATAATGAAATTGGCCCACCCATAAAATATAAAATTAAGAGTAGGCCCACTAAGCCCATCAAAACACAAATGTAAAATAAAAAAGAGTAAATAGCATATAACCTACCTATGGTTTAAAAAGAAAGCGCAAAAACCCCTGCAGTTTAGAAATAGGCTAAAACGCCCTCGTAGTTTGAATAATTTTGCACACGCTCCCTATCCGGTCAAATTTAGTCTGACCTGTCAGAAAAAAAGCGGAATTCCCATTATACCCTCGTCAATGGTGTTTTGAACTGCTACAGTGTTCTTCGATTTCTCTCCCTCTTCTTTATGGGTTTTCTCTGGTTTTTTTTTATGGGTTTTCTCAGTTTTTCTTGTACTTTCTTCTCTTTGCAAGATGATGAGTGATTACAAGGTGGAGATTCATCAGCGTTCTTCTTCTTCTTCAAGTGACCCAGAAAAGAAATTCCCATGTCGCCCTTCTTCATCGTCTTCATCCTCCTTTTTCCTCACTACCACCACCGTGAGATCCATCGGCGTGAACTCCGAGCTCCGGCGCCATGTTGCTCGCGACTTTGGCGATTCCAATGCTAGTTTGGTCCTTGACGGGGCCGATCGCCTTGCGTATAGTGCTCGGAGCCATAATCGGCAGATCGATCTATTAAATTGAAGGAAAAAAATCCCAAATGGGAAAAGACTGACGGCGACGCGTGGACGGAAGGAAAAACAAAAAAGTTTGCTTTTCCAATAGGCCATGAAATTTGCAGAAAGATCGATCACTTCTTCTAAACCGAGATCTCGAAATCTCGAAATTCGATCTAAGAAGAAATTATCGATGGGTCCGTCAGATCTGATTACCACAGAAGTAATAACACCGACGACCCAAGAATTGCGAAAATAAAAAAAAAAACAAGGAAAATAACGAGAAATGTAGACCTTGAGCTGAGCTTAGTTGAGATCGCAATAAAAGCTGTTATCGTTTTTTCTTTTCCCTCACTAGGTTATCTTTCCTATGCACCGCGTGGTGAATCTGAGCGTTTCTTTTCAGCTCGAAGAAGTCGGGGAAAAAAAAGATGTTGGGAGGAAGAAGATGACTGAGGGTTATTTTAGTCATTTTACGGCATAAAATTTGGTTAAATCATGTTTAAGTCGCAGTTAGAGCGCGTGTACAACAATCTCGGGCAGTATAAGCTGCCGGGGGATTTCGTGCAATGTTTATGAAAGTATAAGGGACACGCATATAATAAAAAAACTATGAGGTATATTTGTGAAATTCGATGTAACTACGAGGGGGAAAAGTGGCATTTACCCAATAAAAAAAGATAAAACCTAGAAAGAAACACCAACGAAAAGCTTCATTAGGTATTTTTTATTCATCGTTGGTTCTTGAAGATTCTACCATCACAAGTAATAATCTATTTTATTTGAACAGGTACCAGTTAGGAGCAGCAAGCAACCATGTCGACTTCTGAAGCTTCTGAAGCTTCTGAAGTAAAACGGAAAACAGATTTAGCGTGGAATTTTGGAGATTTAGTTGACCCTAAAAATCGAGATAATATCAGATGTTCGTTCTGCAGTAAAATAATCAAAGGTGGGATTTTTAGATTTAAGCATCATCTTGTTGGGCAGAATCGCAACACGAGAAAATGTGAAAAATGTCCTGAGCATGTCAAGGTAGAAATTGCTGACTTTATGAAGAAAAAGAAAGATCACAAGCTGGCTATGGAGGTCTCCAACGCTCGTCTTGATGTCATTGAAGAAGAAGCCTTGTGTTGGGATTTGGAAGATGAAGAACAAGAAACTGTTCCTTCGAAAGGCAAACAGCCCATTCCGTCTCCAGGTGTCGCATCAAGTGTTGCAAGTGCTAAAAGGCAGAGGCAAACTGCAGTAAGCTCATTTTTCATTAAAAACACGGAAGAGCTTGCGCAAGGAAAAGATAAAGTTTTAACCAATCAAGTGGTTCAGGAGTCTAGAAAAAAAGCACGAGAACACATAGTGCAAAACTTTTCTCGGTGGATGTACGATGCTGGAATTCCCTTCAACGCCGTAACATATGACATCTTTAGAGCATTCATCAAGTCCATGTCCACATATAGTGGTCCCATGCCACCGCCTACAATCCACGAAGTCAGAGTCACATATTTGGCAAAGGAGTTGGAGCATACTCGTTTACTGATGAAGGGTCATGAAGAAGAGAGGGCAAATTATGGGTGTACATTGATGGCTGATGGATGGCATGATAGGAAAAACAGGGCGTTGATTAATTTTTTGGTTAATAGTCCAAAAGGAAGTGTGTTTTTAGAATCTGTTGATGCATCGGGTTTTTCTCAGACCGGCGAAAAATTATGTGAGCTACTAAGTACTTTTGTGGAACGTGTTGGAGCACAAACCGTTGTTCAAGTGGTAACCGATAATGCAAGTGCCATGAAACTAGCTGGTAAGTATTATTAAGTCGATGTTGTTTTCTTATTTTATGGTTTCAACTTCCAATCCAACATATAATATGTTTCTCATTTTTTTTATATAGGATCATTGTTGATGGCGAAGTATCCACATCTATATTGGTCTCCATGTGCCGCTCATTGTCTAGATTTAATGATCGAGGATATTTTCAAAATTCCAAGTTTGAAGACTACGCATACAAGAGCAGTTATGATAAATGGTTTCATATACAATAGAACGCATGTCTTGAGCATGATGCGACGTTTCACTAGCCAAAAAGACATGGTTAGAACTGGAAAAACTCGCTTTGCCACGGCATACTTGACGTTGCAACGGTTTCATAAGGAGAAGAGTAACCTAAGAAAGATGTTCACATCTGAGGAATGGACGAATAGCAAGTATGCAAAGGAAAAGCAAGGCAAAGCTGTTAGTCAATTTATAATGCAGCAATCATTTTGGAATAATGTCGCTTATGGTCTTAAGGTGGTGGGACCTTTGGTTAAAGTTCTTCGATTGGTTGATGGAGAAAAGAGGCCCCCGATGGGGTATATTTATAAAGCTATGGACAAGGCTAAAGAGGCAATAGCTAATTCTTTCGATAAAGGCGATAGAAGATGTAAAGAAATACTCAATATCATTGATAAGCGATGGGATCGCCAACTCCATGGACCGTTGCATGCTGCTGGATATTACTTGAATCCGGAGTTCTTCTACTCAGACCCTTCAGTTCCAAGAAATCCAGAAATCGAAGAGGGATTATATAAATGTATTGAAAGGCTGGTTCCGAGCATTGAAATACAAGATGAGATCACGAAGGAACTCACTTTGTACCGAAAAGCAGAAGGAATGTTCGGAATCAATATGGCTATAAGGCAAAGGAGTGAAAGAGCACCAGGTAATGACTATATATTTAGTACTTTCACTAGGCATTTATTATAGTTATTCTGAAATTTTAACTGCCTTTTAAGTCTAATTCTTTGATAAATTGCAGCTGATTGGTGGTTGTCTTATGGATCTACGACACCAAATTTACAAAAGTTTGCTATGAAAGTCCTCAGCCTCACGTGTAGTTCATCGGGCTGTGAAAGAAATTGGAGCGTCTTCGAACATGTAATGATTCTTCTTGTTCATAATTTTTAGTCTAGATCATGTTTGAATATCTTATTTATTGTACTTTGATGCAGATTCATTCGAAGAAGAGAAATAGATTGCACCAGCAACGACTCAATGATTTAGCATATATTAAGTATAATCGAGCATTGAAGCGAAGGTATGAGATGAGGGATACAATTGATCCAATTATATTATCAGAGTTAGATGACTGCAATGAATGGTTACTTGGACAAGTTGATGAACAAAATGATCGTGTTTTTGAGGGCCATGATTTGACATGGGGTGATGTTGCAATGCATACTGGTGTTGAAGAGCCATCTTATGAGTTTAGATCGAAATCAGTTGGAAATAAGGCATCATCGTCTACTAGGAACAAGGAGGCAGCTTCTTCTAAATCTGCTTATCGCCTAATGGATGAAGATGAAGAAGATGATGAACACACTAATTTTGTGGACAATGATGATGATGAGATAGGAGAGACCGGTGATGATTATCAAGTTGGGGATGAAGATGATTATATTGATGAGAACGATGAAGATATTTTGTAGAACTTTTAGATGATTATTAGGTTTATCTGCATGATATTTTGGATAAATATGTCATTTCCAAAACTTGCAACATTTATTTTGTCATGAATTATGATATGTATTTTGCTAAAACTCTTTTTGTCAAGTACAATATTATTTCACATGTTACTTTGATATATATACATATATATATATATATATTATTTATGTAAACAGTGCGCCTCGATAATTGAGACAAGCGCCTCGACTGCGCCTCGCCTTATGAGGCAAGGCGAAGCCCTCGTCGCCTTTTTGCGCCCCGCGCCTTTAAAAACTATGGGACCGCCACGTAATATGAAGAGAGAAAGGCAACACGTTTTTCAGCTCTTACCGCTCAGTTATTGCTTGGTGTTGAACCCCCCGGAAAGTGCCAGAGATTCCAATTTATATATAATTTTAATTAGCTTAATAAGTAAAATAATATATTTCACAAAGAAAGAAACAGCCGCGAGACCAAACAAAGCCCATTTCACCAATCATGATAAGAACTCATAGTACTACTAAAAAGTTTTGGGTAAAGAGCCCAAGATTCCAAGTTCTGAGAATCGAAACAAAATGCAAACACAAACCATTGTCTGAAAACATAAATGCATAATGCAGCAAAAAATGGAATGTTAAACAGACAAACTTGCCTCAGTATCTCTTATTATAGCCACCGCCTCCGCGGCCATAACCACCAGTCGAAACGGGGATGGGCTGAGAATCAGTAGACTGCTTCACTACGCCGGGAAGATCAGCCATGCCCAAAGAAGCAAGCATGTCAATGGTCTCAGCATCGACTTCGATAACGTCTGTCTTAATCGCAGATTCGTCGGGCACAAAGTCCATGCGCCTCTCTCGTTCTTCCTCTTGGAGCTTCAGAGAGATTCCACGAACTGGGCCCTTTTGGATACGCTTCATCAGGTGAGTGGAGAACCCAGCGATCTTATTGCGGAGGCGCTTGGATGGGATTATAGCCACTTCCTCGAGGATTTTCTTGTTCGTGTGGAAATCGAGGGTCATTTTGGAGTAGTATCTTTCGATCACCTGGCGAGAGGATTTCTTCACTGTCTTGGTTCTGACTCGCCCCATCTTGGTAGCAGCTGATTAGGGGTTGCTTCGACCTAAAATTGACAGATTCTAAGCACAGTCATAATCGCCTTTGGACAGCTTAATGCTGCAGACGAACAATATCAACCTAAAATTGACAGATTCTAAACACAATCATAATCGGCTTAGGACAGACAGCTTAATGTTTTGCAGACGAACAATATGGGTTTCTTGTGAATACAAAGACTTCGTGCCATTGGCATAATAATGGCTTCATACAAAAAGAAAACAGCCAAATCAAATCACATCCTAAAGCTTCGATTCACACGTCTGCGAACGGATTTTGACCCAGAAAACACCAACAACAATCGATTTCCCACACAGAAAACTACAGCGAGTCATATCCAAATAAGTGCCAACCTAATCTAAACGCAGCCGTAGACACTCATAACAAGTCTAAGGCTACTATCCGGCGCATCGGACACTAATTCAATATTCGTAGAAGATAATAGATGCGTAAGCATAAGCAAAAAGAGCCTTACCTGGGAATTCTGTGCGGCTAAGCTGTGAAGAAACCTGAGGAGTGAAGTCATGGAGCAAAGGGGCATTTTTAGGGTTCGATCAGAGTTTGCATAATGGGCCAGAGATCAATTGGGCCTGAATTGATGTTAATTATATCATTTTCTTTCTTTTTTTTTCAATTAAGTATATCATTTTCTTAGTAATTTATTTTTAGTAAAATATGACGAGAATCAGAGATAGACAGGCAATGCAAATTTAGTCAAACCATCGTCCAATCATCACAAAAATTCATTGAATAATATTTCTGGACCGAAATGGGCCAAACATACTGGCTTTGATGCAAAGATTTGCGTACTCGTGGACTGTCCGCCGATATTTTTACGTAAAATATTCCGATAGGTTTTCGTTGTCGGAATTTTATTATTATAGAATTAAAAGTCCAAATACGGTATTAAATAAAAATAATCTGTAATTATTAGTTTACTAAGTATTGATTGCAATATCTGTTAGTACTGCGCCGTATCTATCCATAATCAGTCAACTGGGGATTCGCAATCCACGTAACGGCGTAGATCTTTGTTGTTTTCCTCGTGTCCCCTAATGCTCATATGATTTGGTGAACCAACTAACCCCAATATGTTGGTTAAGGGACACTTAATTTTGATCTCTACCAAGCTTCAAACTTCGATAAAGATCAAACCTTTTTTAATTGTTGGAAGGAACAAGCAGTGTTTCGTTAAAGGTGGAGTCTTTGAAGCTGTGGGATTGTTCTACTTGTGTTATGAAAACATCAAGAATATTATTAGTAGTTCGGCTTGTTTAGCGGTGGCATATTATTACATTATAGCGTAAGAGAATAGGACAAATACCATCATCATCAGGAATTATTATCGGATACATATAAAAATCATGTCTTCAGATTTGAATTTGGTGATGACAGTGGTTGGGTTTTCATTCAGTGTCGTCTTTATACTGTTCGTTTGCACGAGGCTAATCTGTGCAAGAATTCATTTGAGCGCTGCTCGTGCAAGAGCTTCCGACCCTAGCATGGTAAGAAGAACATATCATTGCCTCTGCTTTGGATTTCTGTGCATATATTCCTTAATTCTGAATCATGCTTAATTAGTTATTGGATCTTATCCGTAAATCCTGAATTGAAAATCCTCTGTTGTTGTGCTCTCTACTTTCCATGCCAACGATCCTTATGATCTGCTGCTAAGTGTAATAAAGAATTTAGCTTTCTTCATCAGAATCTGCCAACTAAAAGTAGGTTTCTGCAGTCATATATAATATCATGCATAAATTCATCTTCTGTTGTACTCTTACTTGGCTGCTGCATTATTTAACAGTTGGAGAGGGGCCTTCACGGGCTCGATCCGCTCGTCGTGGCCAATTTCCCGACCCTAAAGTACAGAGAACTCCGTCCATCTTTTCCAGAAATTTCCCAGTAAGTGAATAAAATGCATTGGAAACACTGTACTATAATCCCTCGACAGAAAATCCTTCTGAAAATAGCCGTCCTTTTTTTCCCTGCAAAACGCAGGTGCATCATATGCCTATCAGAATACGACGAAGAAGAAACGCTCCGTGCTTTGCCAATCTGCGGCCATTGGTTTCACAAAAGCTGCGTAGACAAATGGCTCCAGCAAAACTCCACTTGCCCAGTGTGTAGGGACTGTCCCCCCGAGAGGAGACAACAATGGTCCATGCAGCAGCGCATGTTTAGCCCCGCTGTTCGATATCAACAGAACGACGCTCATTCTTACAACCGCCGCCAGAGGGCCGATAATAGCTCGAACGAGGGCGGAGATGGGAAAGTGGTGGATAGTCATTCGAATTTATGATTCACTAGGGTTTCGTATATATGTGTAGGTGTGTGTGCCTTGTGTATATATTGCCTCTGAGTTTTGAAAATACGAGTGTATCATGCATATATATATATTCCCACCTGATATGATATATCGGCATCATATTTCATCAATAGAAATATCTTGATAGATGCAGCTTAGCTTAGTAGAGAATTTGTTTAATTAATGGAATTGATCATGAGTTGGTAATTTCAAGAGAAAGGTTTGGTCGGTCGTCTACCTACAATTTGTTCCATGAAAGCTTGTTTTAAAAAACTTCAACTATGATGATCACATTGTTAGAGACGCATACAGTAATTAGAGGGCCAATTAATTGTGGCGTTGCAAAATACAGAAAACAGAGGGAGAAGACATCATCAGATAAATAAAAAAAGGGTCGACAATTTCTTCACAGTATAGAGTATGCTCTAACCACCTCAACAATGGGCGCTCTACACAAAGGGCACTTACCTCCTCCACGCACCAACTCGTTCGCACATTTCGAGCACGTGCACATATGCCCACATCTGCCGCACAAATTCGAGCGCAGTGAAGAGACGATGATTTTGAATGATAAAGACGACGAAAAAAAAAGGTACCTGTACAACAAGGCATCGATGTGATTATCGCAACAAACGCAACAAGTTCCTTTCCTAACGTGTCCCCATTTCGACCCATCATCTGACGTCTCGGCGACACCTGCATTTCACGCACCAATTTACAGCTCTCATAATCCCAAGCAAGACAAATATCGGGGCGAGAAAGTTGGGAAGAAAAAGGACAAGGAAAAGAGACCTTGTCCGCCATTTGTTCGATTGAGGGCAGCTGAAACTTCCTGGCGGACGGAGCGTTGGAGCTCAAGCTGCATGTCCATGCAAGCTTCTAACATTCTCTGCATGTGATTCATACCTTGCTGAAGTTTTGCAACGTCGCCTTTCAGATCGTTTATCATCTCCCATTCCTGATTAGAAAAGACCGTTCATACTATAGATCAGAATAATTAAGTTCCCCTATGACTGAATACAACTGAAACAAAAGTCAAACCACAATAAACTTGCTAAGAGACAAAAACAACGACTTTCTTCCGTAAAACTAGTAGTGTATATTTCTTGATCGGTTACTTTCAATGAAGTATCACTGGTTTTTTTCCCAGAGTTGCCTTGTAAGTTTGAGTGAGAGGGAGAGAGAGAGAGAGGACATTCAAGGAAATCTAATTATTTACAAATCAAATGCAGTTTCTTTTTCGAAACAAGCATGAAGATATATATATATATATATATATATATATATATATATATATATACATACAAAGAGAGAGAGAGAGAGAGCATTATGTCAACTCACAAGTTCAGAACGGTGAACGGTCTGCCGAGGCCACCCAGAGTGGCGCAAATCCTGGTGCCATAGTGGTTGTGGTGGTGGTATTGGAGGTGTAGGCAATACTAAGGAAGGCCTACCGGCAACATCATGTTGACCCTCATTTTGCACATTATTCTGTTGCTCGCCATCTCGTTCGGGTGAAGGTGGAAGGGGCATGTTCCTATGGATATCCCAATCAATAGGAGTAGTTCTTCCTCTTCTTTCCACATACGACTGAATCAATTGATCTAGACTTTCTCGGAAACCGCTGTGAAGAAGATTGGATACGCTCCTCCTGAAGATTAAAATATAACGCTGAGCTACGAAGGAACAGCTTCGATGACAAAAGAAGAAAAATAACAAGGAATCACCTGCTTAACAACTCCCTTAGTTCAATGCTGTAAACATTATCATCGTCAGGTGGGTGAAACCTTGTGACTCTTCTGTATGGAATGGATCTCCGTATTCTTGGAGGATCTCTGGGACCTTCTGACCAACTATCAGATTCTCGAGAGCCATTGTTGTCCCAAGCTTCATTTGATTGAGGTACGCGGGGTTGCTCTTCATCTTCGGTTAACACTGTTTCTGATGGCCAGTCAGATACGGCATTTTGCCAGTTAGATTCTGTATTGCTTGAGATATCATGTCTCCATCCATTCGAGTCGTTATGTGCAGATTGTTCTTGGTTGACTCTTTCGTCTTCAACAACCTGTGCCTGAACCCAGCCATTATCCCGATAAGGTACATCATATTCGTCTGTACCATTGGCAAACAAGCTGATCTCCATGTTTTCCACTTCCTCTGGTGATTGATGAACATCGATTTCCATTTCATGATTGCCACGTATCACTTCCTGTGAAGCAAGTGCATTCAACTGACTACTTCTCGAATCGCTGTTGCTAGAGTTGGAGGCAATCTCAGGTTGGCTGCTAACTTGACCGCGAACAATGTTTTCAAGTCTTGAGCGGAATCCTTCCCTACAAAAAAAATATAAAAAAATGAATACGAAAAGGCAAACAATGACTACAGACTCGAATTATAATAAAAGTGAAGCAAAAACTACCGAGCATTTGATTGATATAAGTCACCATAACAATTGTTTACTGAAACCCATAAATTTCGTATAAAAAAGAATAAGAAATAGAACCAATAGAAAAACTGCAAAACTTCCAGTCAAAGAGCACTAACAGGCCTTTGGGTGCATGTATCTGTCTATCATTGGATTATCACAAAAAAAAGGTACTGCTTGACGATTTCAAGCAACACACACTGCCAAATTGCAAGTGTTACAAGGTGAATGGAAGGAAATAAGAAATGAATAATTCCTTCTCAGATTTACCTCAGGCCAGATACTGTGTGCCTCTGTCTTAACTGATTCAACTCATTCGTTGCCGTTGAAGGCGGCCTCTCCTCCTCATCTGGCCTTTCATTTCGTAAGAACCTACCTCTAAGCAGCGACTGCAAAAAGCAAGGAGAAAATGGATTTAGCAAAAACCAGTTAGTATACATAGTACAATGATTTGTTTTATCAAAGATACTATTGAGGCATGTTCAATATGCTGTCTCATCAACTTGACAGTTCATGTTGTAGAAGAAAAATGACACAAAAGCCGCACCGCATGAATATCAGTAGAAATCCCCAGTGCATTGGCAAACAGCTAATAAGAATCATATTTTATTTTCATTAAATGAATTAGTACCGAAGCAGCCTTATTCCTAAATCAAGAATCTCCTATTGATGCCGTTGAACTTTTAATGAGATATTCACAGTTTAAAACTTCTGCAAATCTCACCAAGACTGTTATAATAAAACTTCCGTCTTAATCATACGGAAGTCAAGTTGAGAAAACAAAGAATGTGCAGATATATGCATACCTGAATACGATTACGGTGTGCAAAGTCGGAAACAGCACGATGTTCTACCAAAGACTGAAGTTCCCCTTGCCTCTCCCTTTCAATTCTAACAAGCAGATCAAGTAAAGCTTGTCGTCCTCGCAGCCTCAACAAGTCTCTTCGTATATGCTCCGGTTGACCTTCATCGTGGTCAGTCACAGACCCTTCACGAGCACGTTCGGCTTGACCATTGGGATCACTATGCTGCTGCTCCCTGCGACCACCACGTGAGCCTCTTTGCTGACTTGTTGTTTGCATCCACTCTCTCACAATCCTCACTCTCTCGCGCTCAGTTTCCCCAAGCCACTCAGCTCTTGGACTATTGTTCTGCTGCATAACATTAGAAGAATTCTCGCTAATGCCACTTTCCATCCAGCCTCGCACAATTTGCCTCACCCTTTCTCGCTCAACCTCTCCAAGATCAGGCGATTGCTCACGGCTAGAATTCTCACGATCTCTGTTCCCGTTTCGTGATCCCAATTGATTACGGGACCACGTCCCATAGTCATTCTCACTCTCACTAGCGTCGCCAATGCTTCCACGGTTCTCACCTTCCCTGCTTTCAGACACATTAACAGACATGTTTGTATCAGAACCAGCACTGCCCTGCTGTCTCAACCTTTGTCTTACTCTCACGCGAGCACGATTTAGGGCGTGCTCATCTTCCAACTCACGCCACATCTGTAAAATGGAAGAGGCATGTGTGCTTAGCCTCTCAACATTACCCTGACGTCTAGAAGTAGGGGACTGAGATTCTCGCAAGAATGAAGAATCGAGCGTCGAAACCGTGTGCAATCCGGCAAGAGCCATCAACTCGGACTCACGATTCCTCCTCTCGATCGTTGTAATCATTTCCTGTGCCTGACGAGCAGCCCAGCGGCTCAAAATCCTCGAGTGGCGCCTTCTAGCGGCAGATGATTCTGCCAGATCCTCACCGTCAAGATCAGATCTTCTTCTTCTAACAAGTCGTTCAGAATCTTCTTCCTCGTCCTCAGTAGTTGTTGTTGTCCTTGGCGAACTACAAGATGCAAATGACATGAACTCTTCTTCATAGTGGCCACGCATTAACTCTTCGAAACCCCTCTCAAATTCCGAATGAGAGCCGTTGTTCGTACTTTCCGGCTTCTGCTGCAATTGTTGCCTAACCTCATCCATTTCCTCACTCCTCAAAATACCTAAAACTACAAGTTACCAATTACAAAAATAATCCACTTCTCTCCACAATTTACCATACATCAAACACTGATCATATAAATACCCAATTCCCGAATTCATATAACAAACCGAACCCTAGGAACCCAAATTTGACATCAAGAAACCCGGTGCAACGCCACTCCGTTAATTGATTCGAATTGCTGGGCCGATGCATCATAAAACCTAACCATCCGGCAGAAAAATTTCCACTTCAGCAAAAGCCACCGACACAATAGCCAAAAAACAATGAAATTAAACTGGAACCTAAACGTTTAAAACGAGTTAATAAGGATCGCATGGAGATCATCACGATACCCGTATCGAAATCACCCCCAACATTAAATTAATCATATGCATACGGATACGTACCCGTGAAGGTCTTTACTCTTCCAATTCAGGGTGCGAACAACAAAAAAAAGGAAAAAAGAAAAAAAAAGGATAACTTTTCCAAACGATTATGCAATTGTATCTTGTATAATCTTAGGCGCTTCTCTGATTGCGTGTACGTAGGTAAAATGTGTGCGACTTTCCCTGTGGAGTGTGTGTTTACGAATGAGGATAAATAGAGAGATTAAGAAAAATAGTGGCGAAAATATCATTTCAGAGAGAGAAAGAGCGCTACACTGCAACGGAATTTATAGAAGAGAAATTACAAGAAAATGTTAATTATTATTTTATTTTATTTCTCTTGTTTGAAATTTGACAAAGGAAAGTGACTATAATTAAAAATACAAACTTAAAAGGTTGTAAGAAAAGAGATAAAGCGTGAGACGCGCAAAATGGATCGTGAGATCACCCCCTACACTTTTAAACAGCCAACACGTTAATTCTTCTTATTAGAGCATCTCCAACGGGTACATTATTTTTGTGTAAAACACCAAAATAGAGTACTACTCTACTCCAATGGGACTTTATATTTAACACAAATATTGTGTTGATCAGCAGAGAAACTCTAGATCTAGAGTACGCACAATTTTTAACACAAAACTAGAGTTTTAATTCTATTTATTATATTTATTTAATAATACATATTTTATTATATTTAAAATATTTGATACACTATTATAATAATAAAATTAAAAATAATATAATTTTATTTAATATAATAAAACTAAAATTAAATAATATGCTAATCTTATCATTTATTTAATTTTTAAATATTAATAATTAAAATATATTGACTTTTTAATTTTATATAATAAAGTTTAATAAGTCAATTATGATAGTAATATATAGAAATTTGATTTTTAGTGTAAAAATAGAGTTAATGGATTGGAGTGAAAACTAGTGTAGAAAATAGAGTTTATGGGTTTGGAGTAAAAGCACTATAGCAACTGTATTATTGTGTAATATTACCTGTATTTTTATGCGTTGCGTTGGAGATGCTCTTAGACCATTTGGAAAGTAAATTCCTTCATTTAATCAATTTTTTTCATTATTTGTTAAAAAATTAACTACTAAACCGCACCACCATTTTATTGTTATTTTTATTTTTAAGTCTGAACAACAATAGTAGCGGGTCGTTTCTCGTTTGTTAACTAAATATTATGGTATATACCAAATGTAAGATCCCTCCGAAAAAAAAATGTAAGATGCCATGTAAATTTCATAAATTATAAGATGCAAAGCGTAGTGTAGTAATTATCGTGCATTTATATGAGATTGACAGTTGTAGTGCAACTAATAAAATAAATGGAATGAGGAGCAATTTTGTGTTACAAACTCGCGAGTTAATACTGAAAGATCAGCATCAACCAATCGATCGGTCATATCTGAAATAAATATTACGTGGCCAACCTTTTGTTCATTATTTTGGAAACATTTTACATGGTAGGTTGACCTAACAGGCGACCACTGTAAATATTAGAAATAGAAACTAGAATGTCTGAAAATTAATAATAATAATATGTATAGCTATAAGTTGCATTTTATTTTTATTTACATGCATGCGTCGAAGAATGAAGCATTATCATTTTTGTATACGTAGGGATGGATTATCAAAATTAGTTATTATCTTGATCCAATGTGCTAATAAGAAAAATACGAACTTGCTCGTTATACCAAGCATGCGAGAAGGTTCTCTTGTAATTCCAACGTATGGATTTGTGAGAGAATTTGGGTTTCTGTCTCTCGGATCACAAACAGCGAATATGGGAAATTGAAATGCATCCATTTTAATTGTTACATTTCCCAAATTTGTATAACTGTGTTTGGAGTCAACCTTTATTCTGGATTCTTGATATATTATATACACACTTAATTATTACCACGATATTTGCACGACATCAAATCTTAATGGGTTTTGTCCCAAATAATATCCTTTAATGAAATAGATCATCATAGATGCATGGCACGCTGACATATCCCAAGGGCATGACTAGACTATAAGCTTATCATGTCGACGACAATTTGGACAAAGGTATTGGGAAATCAAATATGTGTACCCATGCACATTAGGTTAAAAGGCAATCCAATCGACTCATATTTCTCTTCGATCCACACGTTTTTGTTTAGTATCATTCCCATCACAAAACAATCTGCAATCCTACATACACTAACATCCTCTTGGACTCAGACATATTGTGCCTTCTTTTGGAAACAAATCACGTTGAACCACTAGACGCCTCACCATAGGGATTATTATTATTATTTTCATTAGATCAGAATCCTAGGTTGAAGATATAGTTTTCAGCGTCCAAAGTATCGTAGTATTTGTCTCTATCTGGATAAAGGAATATAATTTTTTTACATGAAGGGGAAAAAGCAATTATATATGCTTTACGTAGCAATCGTCTCTATTTGGCATTTCATTCTTGTTTTCTTTGAAAGAACGCATGTTATATGTCTTCTAATTTGACGCAGCTTTTCTTTCCGTACATGGATTTCAGCAAATATTAGAAGAAATGTAATAACATGTATTGGCCCAGCCCAACTAATCTGAACAAACGTATGGGCCCAAATGAGGAACAAAGAGAAGCCCAATATAATTTGTACGAGCTTGGCCAATTCGCCGGGAAGCACCAGTCTATATCTCGCGGGAAGTGATCGTCGGGTTGACGCGGATTTTATATCGAGACCGTTGATAGGCTGGAGATTCAATGGTTGAGATTAATGTCAATTTGTAGCGTAGGGAAATGCAGGATTCGGTACCGTAGATAACTAACACTACCAAACAGCTCAACAACACACATGCAAAACCCTCTCTACCCTTCCCAATTTCCGCGTCTCTCTCTCTCTCTCTCTCTCTCATAATAAATAATTTATCTCAACGCCTTCGCTCAAATCACTTCGAATGCTCTGACCATCTCGCCTCGCACACGACGTGATTTATACGCACGGACGCAAACACAATTATCTAAAATATCAGCTGCGGAGAGGGATGTCAACGGAAGAGAGCGATTCCTTGCGCAATGCGACGTCGTCTGAGGTTGAGCTGAAGAATCAGTCATCTCCTGAAAAGTCAACGGTCACTCAAGGTATGGGTGATTAATGCTTATGTCGGATTTTTTATTGTTTGGCGTTCGGTTGTCCAATGTGGTTTCGTATTTGATTTGCCGGATGAGAGATGCAGTTTGTCTGGAGTGCTAGCTTCTGCGGTAAACTCTAACGTGTCAGCTGTCGACGATTGATGTTGCAATTTCATAGCTGAGGCGTTGATTATTTAAACCCGTGCTAGATATACTGTTCTATTAATTATTGATGCTAATAACGTGCATATTGATTGGTGATGTAATTGGCTAAATTTTGAGCTGAACAGCAAGTTTGTAATGCGAGTTTTATGTTACCATACCTGTTACAGTATCGTCATTTGTAACTTTTCCTGTATTGTTTCCTTTTTAAATTGTTCTCTCTAATTGATATTGAGCAGATGGTGAAGAAAAAGCTATTCATCTTAGGTTCCTATTATCAAATTCTGAAGCTGGTTCAATAATAGGAAAAGGTGGCTCAACAATCAATGACATTCAGTCAAAGTCAGGAGCACGAATCCAATTGTCACGCAATTATGAGCATTTTCCTGGAACATCTGATAGAATTGTCATGGTCTCTGGACTCATTGGTTATGCGTTAAAGGCAATTGAACTCATAGTATCTAAATTACTTGATGAGGTAAGCATAACGATTTTTTTTTATGTTTTGCTTTGAAAACTTCAGATCATATTGTAAGGGACACATACTTAATTTTTTCAGTTTTATGCTGAGGAGGAAGGTAATGGAAATGATTCGGAATCAAGGATTAGACTGATCGTGCCTAACAGCTCTTGTGGTGGACTAATCGGGAAGGGCGGAGCCATCATCAGGTAACACTGATTGTTTGTGCTTCTGTTTCTATAGATCTCCTTGGCTAACGGCCTTGTGTAGTGTGACTGTGTAAATGTGCTATACAATCTTGAAAGTGGCCACTCAATATTTGGTGTATTTCTGTACTCTTGTTGACACTTCGGCTTTCATCCATTCTCTTAAACCGATTACTCCAATTTGATTTGCTAGAAGAAACTTGATGTGATTGTGAATATCCTTCTCACTCCTTTCTATTCGTCAGTAGTGCATACATTTTTTAAGTCATAATGTGTATATTTAGCCGTGATGAACTGTACATTTCCTTACTCTGTTTCGTCATTTCAATAGATCATTAATTGAGGAATCCCAAGCTGCAATTAAGGTATCTCCTCAGGATAACTATTATCCTGGGGTGCATGATAGATTAGTGACGGTGACTGGTACCTTAACAGAACAAATGAGGGCAATCGAGCTTATCCTACTTAAATTGGCAGAGGACCAGTATTACCTGCAGTCTGCTACTTCTGTATATCCCTATGCAGGTTCGAATTTAATTTGTTCTTATTTGTCTACTGTGGTTTTCTTAATTATCTTTATTTTCTTATAACATATAACTATTTTGTCATAGCTAATTTTTTGTGTCCGCACAATGTCCAATCCAGCTCTGAATTACAATGGGATGCATCACGGACTAAATGGGGTTCCGGGGAACTACCATAACAACAGGACGTCAATCAAGGTACTTGGTCATTGTGGATCGAGCTGTTGTTTGATGAATTCAAGATCGGAATGCTGTTTGTTTCTTACTGACTGATCTAATATGTTCCTGCATAATCTTCATCACATTCAACTTTTGCTTATATAAAACAATGTCATGATGGTCCAGAAGTATGCGGTACTAGTATCTTGTTCCACGAATTAATAACACTGTTTCATTAGCTATGCTTGGTGTAAAGGATCTGAAGAAAAAACGAGTACATAGATACTGCAATCAAAGCATAATGCATTGTTTTTTCAGTATGCCAACGTTGTCTTCCACATACATTCCTAAATTGTTTTCAGCCCTGATAGAGGTTCATGTGAACCCTCGATCTATGTACGTACCATTGCAGGAAGATAGAAGCAGTTCAGTGACTATTGGCATTGCAGACGAGCATATTGGAGTAGTTGTTGGCCGTGGTGGGAGGAGTATCATGGAGATAACTCAGGTTTCATATTCTTGTGAGCTTTCTTATTTGTTTTGATTTTTAGTCTCACCCGTTAGACCATGCCTGCTGTTGTCTTTACGTTGCAGCTTAGCGGAGCTAGGATAAAAGTATCTGATAGGGGTGATTTCATTTCTGGTACATCAGACAGGTATGAACACTCTAAGGAACATTTTCATTTGAACTGTTGGATTTGATACGGTTTTGCGTGTATTTGCAGAAGAGTTACTATTACTGGATCTGAAAGAGCGATTCGTGCTGCTGAATCCATGATCATGGAGAAAGTTGCTGCAGTTGCTGCTGAGAGAGGAGTGGAGTAAGTTTTGTTCTTAAAATGAATTCCTTATTTGAACGTTCTTTTTGCATTTGATAACTATGAGATGCCTTGGCTTTGAGGGAATTTGAATTATTTTATGTTAAATTTGATGTCGGAAGGAGATCTTTGTTGTTTCGTTTGTAATTTGTATACATACCCCTTTTTGGGTTTTTCGGGTCGGGTACCATACACATATCCAAAGTAGCCCGATACTCTGACCAACTTTCCCGCCCCATACCCGGACCCATAACCCGCTACCATAATATGATACATTATCCGACCCACTTCATAACCTGCTGCGACATTCCCCGCCCGCCTCCTCCGCCACCCTTCCCACTTCCTCCACCTTGTGCAATTGATCGAAGGTGTATTTGTTTCAACAGTCGTCCAATTGTTTTGAAGAAGCATTGCCATAATTTCAAAAACATCTCCTACAAGTAATTGATTGTACCCCAGAAATTACAATTTAGAAATGTTCCAAAAATATATAATAATATTTTTCTAATCATTCAACAATCCGAATTCAAAGCACACCTTTATTCTGATCAAGTAGACAAAAAAACAATACTGTAATTACCAAGAGTATCATTAAATATTGAAATATTCACCATCTACAAAAGATCAATTAAATCAACAATAATTAATCAAAGGAAAATACCCAAAAACCTCCTCCAATTTTCTGTGTCAAACAACAGCTAAGAGAAAAAGCTTTACCTAGTCCAATAATTAACACACTTTATGTTGTTCCTACAGCGACCTGCGAAGCAGCAACTTCTTCTAACCTCCTCCATTTGGAGACTCGCTTCTCTTCCAATTCACCCGCCCTCGCCTCTTTCTCCTCGTACTGCCTCTCGCAGTCTTCGAACAAATCGGCATCCATTTCCAGGAACATCCTCCTCACGTTAGAGCTCAGCCCATTGATCGCTTGGTTCCAATGAGTCTGTATATTCTTCTCCAACGCATCGAATATGATCGGCAACACCTCGTGCCTGTTATCAGCAATCAAACCCACTATGTGTTCGTTGTTCCACATGAACAGAGCTCGCTCAGCAACCTGTTAATAAGAACGGCGAAAAAAAATCAAGAAAATCAGACTGCAAAACACGGTTAAAATCATCTGATTACAGACATCCTCCCTCGAACCTGGAAATGTTGGCTCTTGAGGCTCCTTCCTATCTGCCTGAACAATGGAACGATGCACCGGTGGAACTCAGCTTGCTGAGTCACCTCGAGAATTTCTTCCAACTCCCCGAGAAATAAAACCTGCTTTCCACAGTTTGTGACGGGCCAACACTTGAGCACCCCTCTGATCACAGTGTCTGCCAGTCGATAGTCTTTCTCCACGAACTGAACCACGCAGTAAGACAGCTGATGGTGATATGAAGCCACGCTTTTCGGCTTGTGCAATGGAATAAGCGCCCTCGTGAGAAACAGCTTGTGTTCTTCTTTCATAGGCAGAGCAAACCCATTGATTACGCTCCCAAGAATCTCCAACAGTTCGCCGATCCCATTATACTTCTCCGTCTCGAATATGAAACGGTAGAATACGTTGTTTATTCCGCTCCTAATAAAGGGTCGGTGGATCATAAACCTTCCGTACAGCCTATGCAGTATAGTCTTCAAATACTCTCGCTCCCTAAGATCCTCCGTATCAAACAGATCGAGCAGTTTCGTTACGAAGGTGTGGTCGAGATACTTCTTCGCAACCTTCGTGTCCGTATCGGACGAAACGACGTATCTCAAGAGAAGCTCGTAAACGAGCTGCAAGTGGGGCCAAGTGGGGTCCATAAACATCTCATCTTCCTCGGGATCTCCGACCTCTGAGCCATTGTTGGGAGGGAACTGTCTGAAGATGTTCAGGGAAATCATCTTCACCATTTCTTCTTGCATGATTTCGTTCATCTTGCACGAGCCCGACTGGACCAAGTCGACGAGCTCGGCGAGGTTCTGCCTCTTTATCTCCTTTTCTCTTACAGACTTCATTGGGTCGGAGAAATCGAAGAAGATGCAGCAGACCTGAACCTTTCGGACAAACACGCCGTGCTTGTCTGATATGGACACGTCCTTGAGCAAGGGCAATACCTCGACTATCCCGGGGTTTTGCTGGACGGTGGGGGCGTTCTGTGGGTGGGGGACGGCTCCGGCGAGGCGCGAGGAGTGATTCACGGTTACGTCGGGGGCTGACGACGAGGGCATTGGAGTCTCGATTGCTTCCGATTTTTGGGGCTTTTTCTGCCCCCTTTTCATTATCTTGTTGAACATCGTCGTCCTCTTTGTAATGGATTGATGTAACTAACAGAAATCGACAGATCGTTCGTTGTGGCAGAAGAACTAAGATGATACCATCACCAATGGACGTCTCCTGTGGAGATTTTGCAGACCCGATGATCCAAACTACGATCCGCGATCATGACGACAGCGCCAGATTATCGCACTCGACGATAAACAACAGCAAATTAGCTCGTTTATTGCATTAAACAAACAGTTTCGGAGGAATTCGAAAGAGCCCAGATGAAATTCGGGACGAAATTCCTGGATTGCGTGAGAAAGCTACGAGATTGCAAAGCGTAAAGGGATGGAAAGATCATGAGGTAGTACCTCGACTCGATGTGGAGGATGAAGAAACACTTTCCAAAGAATGGAAATTTGTTTGGGAGAAGATCGATCCGTAAAGTAGGGGGTATTAAAACCTTCTTTTAAATAAAACAATTTCTGATGTTTGTGGGATCAGATATGCTACTTATATAGAACGATCTGTTACGAAGGATCGATCTTTAATTGAGCGAAAACAGTTCAAATTTCAGATTTTTGACAGTTTGGGTGGATGGCTTTTCAAGACTACGGCAAAAAAAGCAGCTTACAAGAACATATACAGTAAGTAAGAATCCATTTCCCCTTTTCTTGAATTGCATATGTACAACAACTGTATCTTCACAATTGACATCAGTCAATAATGTTGAGGAATAATAATATTACAACATCATCAATAGATCAAGGGAGAGAAGCAGAACATGAATGGCCTGCAGAAACTGTACAAAGTTCAATGCTTTTTACATCATCAATCGCTGGTTGACTGTGCGAATGATTCTTTCTTCTTTAGCAGTTATTCGGGCAAAAATGGCAGCCTATTCACACTAGTGCCTGAAGCACCATCGCCCGACGCATATTTGAGGAAACTCGAATGGAGATTCAAGGAAGAATTTCTGACTTTCTGAGGAAGAATTTGAAGCCTCGGGTTAGATTTGGGACCCGAATATTCGACAGCTAGCTGGTAACTCTCGACTAGCTCGACCTGTCGAGCGACAATCTCCGAGCGCCTAGGCAGAAGTTCCACAGCTTCGCCGCCAGGTATCACTATGTACTCAATGGCAAGTCTAACTTCCTGCAATAAGAAGTAACGTAATACATGTGTCATTATTAACATATAAGGTGTAATAAGAAGGAAAGGTCAGCGCCTACCTCCAAGGCGTCGATTTCCTCCAAGGATGGTTTTCTTTTCGGCGCATCGTCTTCGACCTCAATGTCGAAAGTCCCGTTAGATTGCTTTGAGATGGCGCTGAACGAGTCCATGTCAAGAATCATGCGAACTGCCTTTACCATTTGTGCCATCGCGTTGAACTGCAATTTTTTAACCGAAAAAGGAAACTCTTTCATACAGAAATCAGCGAATCCAAGGATCTTCATTGATGGAGAGGAAAAAATGCATACCTTTATGACAAATATAGGCACCTGATGAAATTTGGCCACTCCTCTTATCCAAGGATTCTTTTTTATTTCCAATCTAGACGCCAAAATGGCGTCTGCTAAAGCAATATCGTCTGTTATGTCTATTTTGTCCTCGAGTCCCATTACAGATGCCACTTGTAATAAATCAGCTTCATGTATCTGTTTTGAGTTCAATAGGCATTTAATCAACAATGGAGTTGGGCGTGCAGGAAATGAACCATGTTAAGTTTAAGGGAAAGCCAATAGAGAACCTTGTAGCTGTAAACATATATTGGCTTGTTCTTTCTAGTCGCAGACGCATTGGAGGTATCTTTCACAGATTTGGAATGATAATCCTCTTCTTCCTCGTCAGATTCTAAATTAGACACTTCAATCATCTTACTCATCACATCATCATCTTGGACATGATACTGTGTCTCAGTTAGTGTCGATACGAAAAGACTATCAGCTTCCGCGTCAATCTTGCCAGATTTGAACACCTGAGATTCCCTTTCAGTTACTACCACCTTAGCTTCTTCCACGCGGCCTTCTTTGGTGGGCTGGTTTGATTTCGACGACTTATCGGTTTCTACATCTAACTTCCGAACCTCAAAGAACGGCAATTTTCCTGGATATATATACATAACAGTATAAGCCAAGAACGGAGAATGAGAACCAATCTATGAAGGCAGTATAAGATATTGATGAGAAAAACAAAATTCAAGACCAGCTAGTAATGCGTCGACGGTAGCATCCAATCTGTGGTGAACCCTACACTCGTATTTCGATACCATCTCCACTGCACATGTAAACGTCGGGGGCCCTTTCCTTTCAAGAATAGTTTTCTGCACCTTCCTCTTCCTCGCTTCTTCGTCTCCCAAGGTAACGCTCTGTCGTTTGAATGACGTCAGGCGTAATAAAGGGATATGCTATAAGGGGTTTGTAGATAATTATTCAGGAATTCAGTTTCACCTCAATTCCACCAACAAGAATCTGCAAAGAGGGATTTTTAATGATGCTCTCAATGGTAGTTCCATGAGCAGTTGCAACGAGCTGAACTCCTCTTTGAGCAATGGTGCTAGCAGCTAATGCTTCGAGCTCCGTCCCAATCTCATCGATTATGATCGTCTGAGGCATGTGGTTTTCCACTGCTTCGATCATCACCTGCCCCCATAAACGTCAACCAAGCTAATAAGATTTCAGAAGCTCAAAAAATCCAAGAACAAAAAAAAAATAAAAAATCTCAAGAGCGCTAACATTGTGCTGCATGTGAACATTCGGCACTTGCATCCTTCTAGCACGGCCTATGCCAGAATGAGGAACATCTCCGTCGCCGCCGATTTCATTCGACGTGTCCACGATCACCACACGTTTCTTCTGATCGTCGGCCAAGGTCCTAGCTATTTCTCTGTAGCAGAATTATCAATTGGTTTCACTACTTCCAAGCTATAAATGAATGTGTAGTAATCTTTTCAAACTGTAAAAATGTAGTCTTTATGACAATAATACCTGATAAGTGTCGTTTTTCCTACGCCAGGAGGGCCTATGACTAATATGGAGCCTCCACTTTCGACTAAATCGCGTATGATCTCAGCACTTCCCGAAACTGCTCGGCCCACACGGCAAGTGAGGCCTATTATCTGCAGCTTTCTGTTTCTAATCGCGCTTATGCGGTGTAGAGAATGGTCAATCCCCGAACGATTATCATCTGAGAACTCACCAACCTAAGGATCACCAATTACGTATGTGAATCGAAGGTATACAAAAGTGTGAAATAATTAGATGGAGAACTCATAATAAGCATAAGCAACATGAAAAACCTTGGATATGGCGTAATGAAGATCTTCGATCATCACTGGCTGCTCTGTGATCTCCCAATCGCCTGATGGGAATCTTGCGAGTGGTTTTCTTCCCAAGTCCATTACAACCTCAATAAGCTCGGACATTTCTTCGTGCCTAAACAGCTCTTTTCTCATCCTCGGAGGAACTAACTCGAGGAACAAGTCCATGTCTGAAACCACCACGTCGCTCCGATGGCCGGAAGTCGACGTGGACGGCGTGTTTGGAGAAATCGACGTGAACCCATTTCCCAGAAGCGACCAGTCCTTCGGCCGGCGGATTTCCGGGGAACGAAACTCCGGCGCCGGCGACCTGGACGACGAAATCTTCCCTCCCCTGCGACGTGATAGGCAGACAGCGCCTGGGAAAGAACGGCGTGGTTTTCTGCATTTGTTTGGGTAGCTAAACCGTAGGTTTTGAATCGGATGAGCTGAGCTTAGAGAACCGTGGAGATCAATCAGCACAAAGTGGGAATTAAGGGCTCTCATTTTCTTTCTATTATGTCGTCACCAATCTTTATCTCCAATTCGTAATAAAATAATGTGTAAGGGAGAAAAAAAAATTGGAAAAATTTGAGATCAAACTGTACAGAAAGTAGACGGTGATTGGCTGCTGCGGGGAGGCAATGAGATTTTGTTGATTAGCAGAACGGAAGATTCCAATGGATCTCCTTCGGTATTGGACTTGAAGAACAGTCACATAAATAAATATAATAAATCGTCACAATAAATACAAAATTATGTTAGAAAGCAAAGTGGTGCACATTTCTCTGTCCACTTTGAAGATGCCACGTGGTTAGATGTTAGGAGCCACACATTTGTTTGGTTTTTCTTGCGGGACTTGTCTGCTTATTTTGAACGGAAAAGTTATATATCTCCGATATTTTAATTTAGAAAAAAAAAATCATTGCCTAATTGACTCAACTAATCACATTACTAGTTAGACGAAACTGAAATGGTTTTGTCATAACATTCACCATCTTCTAAAAGTGGGCGACTGAGCAAACCTAACGTGTAACCAACCATGTGTAAGAAATTAGGTAGTTAATGGCAATCACCACAAGCATGGTTTTGATGAACTAGGATTTACTACGTTGGGCCGAAAGTAGCCCAATTAATTTACATTTCAGCCCAATTATCTCCTCTGATTCTTTCATCACTTTCTTGCTAGAAATCTACTTTACTCAAAAAAAGCCGTCTCTTTGATCGGTGCTTGTTTGCCGAACCAGAGCTTTTATTGATTTTGAAGTTTTGGTAAAGAAGGAGGTGTTTGTTGGGTCACACAACGATGGAAGTCAATGCAGAGAAGAGAGATCATCGATAAACTTGTACGCCTCCACCATTCATGAGCACAAATGGTGGACTTCTTCTTGCGGGTAGATATGAATATGATGAAGGAAAAAAGATAGACAAGTAATAATCAAACAAACTGCAAAAATAGACAACCGAGAAAGCCCTAGGCTATAGCAAAGAGACCACCCATCGGTAGTAGAATAGAAAGGACCCTAACACAACATCAAAACCTCATCAGCTCTAGTCCTAAATATGTTTTCCTCTTTTAACCTCTAAAACCTCGCTAGAATAACTCTCTCTCCCTCTCTCGCTATTGCCTTCTTACAACTACTATACAAACCAACCAACCAAGGAAAAAACCGAAGCGTAACGAAAAGCTGCAAGAGAAACATAGTACTCGGAAAATCAACTACTAAGCATATGAAAAAAAGATAACCACTCGCATAAAGGGCTCGCTCGCATATGATGCTAAGCCTTATACTCAGTAACCGAACCCTCGAGCTCGGGCTGGGGCTTCTCATAAGCGGGCCCCACATTCCCACCATGGCCCGCCTTGTTCCTCATCTCGAGAACCCTCTTGTGAGAATTCGAATGAACCGCAGGGACGAACGTAGGGCTAGCAGCCGGGCGATACTCGGGGAACAACCTGCCCGACTTGAAGCGGACCCCACAAGCATTGCACAGCGTCTTCGGGCCCATGGGCCCTGCCCTCCACTGAGGAGTCTTAGTTATCTCGCAGTGCAGGCATTTTCGAGCGGCCGGCGACGGCGGAGGACAGCCATGAGCCCCCTCGCCGCCGGGCCCACTGCTCTTCTTTCTCTTCTTCTTCGATTCCCTCGACGACGACGACTCCACCAAAGGGACCATGGTGGTCGTGGGTGGTGCGGTCATTGGGGCCCGCGGGCTGAAAGCGGGCGGGCGGGGTCGCTTGCTCCGAGCCCGTTGGGTTCCACATAGAGTAGGTGGTTGCTGGGCAGTTTTGGCTATGGAGGATGATGAGTTACCGCTGCTATTGCTGCTGCTACTGCTTTCTAGGACGGAGACTGGGCTTGATGTCTGAAAATTGTTGTTGACTTTAGGATCTTTATTGCCCAGGCAAGGGATTTCATCCTTATGATGGTCCGCGAACGAGTCCTCGACGAAGGTCGAGAGCCACTCTAGCTGTACGATTTCTTCGTACTGTTGTAAGAGAATGAGATGAATGAGATCAGTCGAAAATCGTATTAAAAACAACGGATGAATTACAATGCAAATAAAAGAAAAGAAAGATTGGCGTGATTGATTTAATGGCGCGGTGAGGCGGCAAAAATATTACATCAGTCAGCCGAATTTTAATGCGGAAACTTTAACGGATTTTTTATCGGAGGAAAAACGAAAGCTCACCGGGACGGAGAGCTCTGCCGAGATGTCAGAGGCTGAGCTGTTGGCAGAGAAGATGGCGTTTGGGTTCTGTAATTCGCCGGTCGTCCATACGCTCGGAGCGTCGTTTGCGGAATTGACCAAATTGCCCCCGACGTTGATGTCTAGGCAATCGCTGTCGGCCGGAAATTCGATCAAGTCGTCGATTTGGTCGAAGAAGCTCGAGCAGTCGATGTCGTCTATGGAGTTTGGCCCCATCACCACTTTTCTAGCTGAGGAGATGCAAAAATGGTTTTTAAGTTTAAGCAAATGTGGATGAAAGGGCTTAACATGAATACAAGGAATACTTTGTGGAAATGGCAAAAAAACTGCAGATAATCCTTCTTTCATAGAGTGATAGAACCACCATTTGCAGAAGAGGTGAGAAGAATGACTAAAAAGATTCAAACTTGTGTACTATTTTCCCCTCAACAAAGACGAGGGAATCCTTCTTTAATAACGGAAGAAGCCACAGAATAGAATTATTATTACTTTCCTCAAAAGAACACTGCAACTGTTCTTCTGTTTTTGTTTTTCTTACGCATTTGTTATCACAATCACCAACAGCTTCGTTCATCCACAGTTGAAAAAACAAAAGAACGAACGAGAAAAGGCTAATAGTTGTCTTTAGAAATAATATTTTACTACGGTAAACCCCATGGAAACAGGTAATAAACGAAGCTGATAGCAAAATCAAGGTGGAGGTAAAAGCGTCGAGGCAAAAACCCAAACCTGTATCGTCACTTCAGCAAGGATGGTAAAGAGAAAGAAAGGTTCAGCTCAGTTTTGTGTTATTTCGGGCAGCGTTCTTTTATGCAGAGTAAAACGCCATTGGAATATGTGAAGTGAGGATTTTGAGTGAATATGAAGAGAAGAAGACGAGTGAGAGAGAGAGAGAGAGAGAGAGAGAAAAGAGAAAAGAGAAAAGCTAAGGGCTAATTAATAAATAAAAAAATGAAGGGAAAAAAAAGGTAGGTGAAACCTCTTGCTTCAATTTCATTGCTCTCTCTCTCTCACCTTCTTCACTACTGCTCTGTCGTGATGTTTAAGTCTTCTTCAATTCACACAGGTCCCACGCCACTCACCACCGCTCTCAACCTTTTCAAATCATTTCATTTAATATAATACGTATATTAAATATTTATGTTGTATTGTATACATAAAGACATACTCATCACTGTACTTGAGTATATCATACGTACGTACCTAGATCGGAAAAAAAATATATCACGGATACTACAAGACATGGATATTTATCACAACGAGCAAATATTATTAGTTATGGTTCCGACATATTATGACGATGATTATATACAAGGAAAGTTTTATGAGAATTTTTGTAAATATGTGGAAGTGAAATTAATGTTTCATTTATATTTGCATGTGACTTGTGCTACGTGACAGGGAGTTGATCGTCCCTATATTTATGTATATTTTGTGGTATTATATCAACATCATATAAATGTAACATACGCGGTTTCACAGTATATAGAGAAAATGCTATAAAATTTGAAATTCAAAACGTTTTGTATGGGCTTGGATGTATATAAATTCAAAAACAGAATGAGCTCCAAATTGAGTCGTTAGCTTTAGGTTTTCTATTCGAAAATTTAAATATCTTTTCTATAATTTTCAAATGATGATCTCTTAAAGTGGGTATTAGTTGAAACTGACTGAGCATGAATATTTAACAAGGAAACATAAGCTAATTGAAGTGACACCGCAGCTGTAATTAAGCTATATAATACAAATTAAACCAACATTGATATCTTACCGTAAAACGTTTAATATCATTATTATTATCTACACATAAATCCCCAATAGAAAACTTTTCAGCCACTTAGGTACCTTGTCAGACATCTTTTACAGCTAGGTACCTAGTTGAATAAAAATTTTACACTTAGGTACCTAATTACCTAAGATTACCAAAATACCCTTATTAAATAGAATTTCATTTCAGCTCTTTTTTTCTCTGCAAAAATCGAGCTTCAGCTCGCCGTCGACGACGATATTCTTGCCGACCAACTTCTTCTGCTCGTGCCGGCGCCGGACAAGGATCGAAGAGCCTCTTGAACGTTGGGTTCTCGATTTTGGGGGTTGATTTTGTAAGGTAAGCTTTTCTTTTGGTTAGTGTTTGGTTAATCGATTTTGGGCGTTTGTTCAAGGTTTATCCCAAATCCGGGAGCTCAATGCGATCCAAGAGCTCCATATAAGAGTGGAATGTTAGGATTTGATAGTTATTGAGGCTAATCCATCGAGATTTCGGTTTTCTTTTATATAACTTTTACGACGTACCATTTCCTATGAATATTACGTACCATTGTATGTTGTTTTACCGTACCTAAATACATTATGCGACACAGTCCGATTGGACATTTATATTATGTAGTATCTTTGTGTATTTGTATTATGTACCAAGTAATCTGTCTATACGTTACCAAAATGTCCATTTATGCAGTACCAATCTAAACTATACACCGTACCATTTTAACAGGTTGCCATATTATCTGAAAATATGGCGTCTGCAAATTCGTTTGATGGCAGGACGTTATTTGCAATGTGTGAGTATAAAAGGGAGTCTTCGTTACTATTAATCAATGAAGCAACGACGCTTATCGATATATACGTATCCCTCCAAAGAAGGTGGTCTGATATCGATTCCCGGCATGACTCAATAAAGTGTCAAGTTCCGTTCCAAAGTTTGTACTCGACATTGAAAGAAAATACGGATGTTTTCAATATGTATCAGCTGTTTATGCGATACAAATTTTCAATGATACCGATGAAAGTGGAACGTGCCGATGAATGTGGTACGAGTGGCCCGACGAACAGGTTTGTTTTTATTTTAAGTTGTTAAACTTTAAATTTTGGGTTTTCATATTGATGATTGATAAAATTACTTGTAGTACGGAAGAGAACGGAGAATCCGTGGAGTTTGATTTGAAAGAAACACAGTAGATGCATGGAGTCATTGCATTCGGGGAGATGGACAAATCTTTAGGGATGCAGATGAATTTAGACGGAATTTGAAGAACTACTCCATTGCGATCCGAAGAAACTTTGTATATGCAAAGAACGAGCGTAAGAAAATCATTGCCGTTTGCTACTGTATGCACATTTGGCATCGTAATATATGTTAATTTGGTACTGTGATGAATGCCAGTTTGGTACCCTACGACATGCCATTTTGGTACCCTACGAATATATGTTAATTTGGTACTGTGATGAATGCCAGTTTGGTACCCTACGACATGCCATTTTGGTACCCTACGACATGCACGTTTGGTACGGTTATATACTACTCTTTGGTACTGTTATTAACGCCGTTTTGGTACGATAAGAAATGCAATTTTGGTACTCTAAGACATGCAATTTTGGTACTCTTAAAGAAACCATTTTGCTACTGATTAATTTGGTACGGTTATATACAACTACTTTGGTACTGTTATTAATGCCATTTTGGTACTCTAAGACATGCAATTTTGGTACCCTAAACGAAACCATTTTGCTACTGTGCACATTTGGCACCGTAACATGTTAATTTGGTACTGTGATGAATGCCAGTTTGGTACCCTACGACATTCAATTATGGTACTGTAAGACATGCAATTTTGGTACTCTGAGACATGCCATTTTGGTACTCTAAGACATGCAATTTTGGTACCCTAAAATTAAAGTAACAACTGGTATTTAAGCCTTGACTATATTCCGTCACAAATGAAGCATTTCAGCAAGTGTTCACGTGGAAGACAAGGATTAGACATTTTCTGATTTTTTCAGTAATGATTGCACACTTTTCTGACATTTTTCAGTGATGATTTGAGAGATTTCTGACATTTCAGTCATGAGTTGGTCAAATTCTGAATACGAGGTATTAAATAATAAAAGTCAGCTCGTCTGACATGTCAGTGGCTTTCCTAAAATGTTTCATGTCATCAGTAATTTTGGGTACTGCAACCGTTGCTGATTTGGTACGCTTTAAACCAAAAGATAGATACCCCTACAAAGACCTTTAAGGTACGACGTCCCTTATATATATGATACGTCGTACTAGGGTTAGTATTTTTCGAGGTCGATCGAAGAACTTTTTCATCTCGAACCACCATAGAACAATAATATATAGTATGCAATACGTTTCAGATCAAATTCGGTGCATTAAACCCCGCACAGATGAATTAAATCTTAAAATACCAAGATTCATTGTAGTATAAGGATAAAAGCTAGAACATCTACAACATGTTTTGAATAATTTGGTGAGTGCTAGATCTGTGAACTCGGTGCGTTAGGCTTTCCTTTTTTTCTCGTTTCGTTATTGTTCGGCATTGTGAAAATAACGCAGGACAACGCGATTCGATTAGGAATGTATTCATTTTTCGATCGTATAACAAATGATACCGTATACTTTCATATCTGGGTACCGTATATGTATAATTCTGGATACCGTCAACATGCAGGTTATGGTACTATATATGTAAATGATAAGGTACCTTACTGTACAAGATAAGCTATCTTACTGTACACGGATAAGGTACTTCATATATTTTATTTATGGTACGGGACATATACACATAATGATACGGTTAACCCGCATATTATGGTACTCCGTTAGTAAAAGATATGGTACGGCAATATGAACGACAAAGTACTTCATATCTTCTATTTATGGTACACCATATATAAACATAAGGTTACGGTTAAACTGCATATTATGGTACTATGTATGTAAACGATATGGTACGTTAATATAAAAGACAATGTACTTCATATCTTCTATTTATGGTGCGCTATATGTTTACATAATGGTACGGTTAAAGTGCATATTATGATACTCTTTATGTAAAATATAAGGTACGATCATATAAAAACATATGGTACTGCATTAAATACGGACAATCAAATAGAACTACACAACATATAAGGTACTCTGTATGTAAAAGTTCTTGTACGGGAATATCAAAGACAAGGTACTTCATTTCTTTTGTGTATGGTACGCCATACATTTACATAATGGTACGATTAAGCTGCATATTTTGGTACTCCGTATGTAAAAGATGTGATACGGTAATATACAAACAATACAAGGTTCTTCATATCTTCTGTTTTGGTACGGTATATTAGTACATAATGGTACGATTGGGCTGCATATTATGGTACTCTGTATGTAAAGAGAAGGTACGGCAATATAAAAACCTATGGTACTGCATAATATACAGACAGATTTACAGAACTACACAACAAATGAACATCACTGAGTCATGAACAAACTCCAAACAGTCTCAAAACGGTCTCATCCCCAACTCAAAGGAAGTTAACCTACATAAACAAAGTCTCCAAACAGTCTCACAGCATACTCAAGTAACTTAACCAAACAGATCAAAAATACGGATAGTCTCATAGAACTACACAACAAAAGGCATCACTGAGTCTCCAAACAGTCTCATCCCCAAGTCTAAGAACAACTTAATGAACATAAACAACAAAGTTTCCAAACAGTCTCATCCCCATGTTGACTTCATTAGCCTCAACCTCTTCCTCTTCCATCGCATCCTCCTTGGACACATCATCCTTCCACGTCGGAACATTTGACCTTAGATCTCTTATAACCTCGTCCTTCAATCTCAACTCGGCTTCCAACCTCTTCACACGAGCACTCCACTCTAGATCCGCCAACTCCTCCATCAACCTTAACCACACATATTCATGCAACAGTTAGAAACAAAGCAAATTCTACCAATGAAACGGAGACATTTTTATAGATTCTTTTTTATCAGAGTTCATGCTACCCTACAAATTGCTTATGGTAGATCGAAGGCGCAGGATGACACCTGGAAGACAGCTCAGATCTGTTCCATGGAGTCATTTCTGCAAAAAAATCAAATGCTAACAAGCAGTACCATTTTTTCACACACGGGATACCGATTTGCCCAAACAAATGGTACCAAATACAGTGATAATGTAGTACCAAAACAAATTGACCCCATTCGAAAAACCCCAAATCGACCTATTCCAAAACCCCCAAATCGACAACAATCAATCAACCCATTCAAAAACACATGCACAAAGCTACCACAGTATATTGAATCATTCCAAACAACTCTAATCGAACAACAAATCGATGTCATACGAAAAACACGCAGCTATGTTACGAATGCCACGATGCGAATGACGTACCTATTGATTTCAGAAGAGGAATACCACGAGGAAGCGAGAACCCACGACGATGAATCTGAAGCAAAACAACCACAGGTCGATTTCGGGAAGAAGGTCACGTGATTTAGGTTTGGGATGATGTATGAGTTTTTTTTTTTTTTTCATGAACGAACCATCGCTGAAATGAACCCCAGGTAAGGTAGTAATAAACCAAGTTTAGCAGGGGTAAATCCGTCAGTTAGGTACCTATCAGTAAAATAAAATTCAAGTGGGTACCTAGGTTATAAAAATGTCTGACAAGGGACTGATCTGTTTTATATTTATCAATGTAGGGATTTAAGTGTAGAAGCCCCTTTTTCATATATCCTGGGGATGGGAATTAATAATTTGAAAGTAAACTTATCGTATGACATATATAGAGTTGACTATTATTATATAAATCGATAAAACTTTGTACATTTTTTCACCCTCAAACGACCATATGTGGTGGTTCTTACAGGCTTTGATTTGCGACTCGGTTGCACTCATCGAGTCCCTTCTTACAGGTTTTAAAGGGAATCCAAAAGAAAAACCCATAAACGAAATAATTCGTTCATATATATTCGAAAAAGATATTTTTAAAGGAGAAAACAATCATGATTGCCACCTATTTCACTGTTTCACACATACCTTTCCTTCAAAGATACTAAAACGGAAAAAAGTATAGTCAGCCCATAACATGTATGTATATATATATATACTGTAACAACTTTATAAGTTAAATAAAATCATAAGCTAACACGCGTTACGTTGTAACAATCGTGTTACGAACATTTCATAGCTGTAACTTGTAAGTAAATATGATTATCTTCATTCATCGACGATTGACTTGGTAACTTTTTTTAATTTTAATATTTCTTGGTAAAGGCCATCTCGTCACATGTAAGATTGAACATCAATGAGTCGTTGAGCAACAAGACATGTTTCCCATACAAGATTGGTGAGCATTACTGAGCTCCTAACCTATATTTTTGTAAGGTATTCCATTAATTATAGTAAAAAGTAAGTAGTATATTTTAAGGTAAAATTGGGAAATAACTTCTCAATAGAGATTTACTTTTTACCCCTTTGAACTAAGGAAGCTCATATTGCGGCGGAAGGCGTGGATACATGTAAGAGTCCACGTAGCGATGGGACCCACGGAAGTTGTGGGAGTCGGTAAGTCTGAACCGTTGAAATCTCCACCCGTTCGATCGGATGGTCAGATTTCGAGGAGCCCCACTAGAGAGCAAAACGACTAGCGTCACGTGACGACTTTATATTGGGATCTGTGCCCGACATATTCGTACGTTATTTATTTCATTATCTTCCTTCATTATTTATTTAAAGAGGCAATTTTCATTCAGCCCATTGTCATAATTTTTATTTAGGATTCAGTCTGTCTGGAAAAAATTTAGTTTTAAAGACTCGATTTCTACAGTACCACTTCATTGCTCTGGGATAACAATATGTTGAAATATAACACAAAACGATCATCCGGTACCAGTTAAGGATCATCCGATACCAGTTCATTTATGTAGTACCACTTCACTGTTCTGAAATAACAATATGTTGAAAGTAACACAAAACGATCATCCTATACCAGTTCATATAACTTTTATATCACTTTTTTCTGACAGTGCTTGAATATTAAATAAAAACTTCTGACGAGCCTGAATCCTAAAATTTTTAGGGACTGAATCCTAAATAAAAATTATGATGTGGCCTGAACTGAAATTAACCTTTATTTAAATTTTAGAGAGGTTTAATTAAGCTATGTTGCTAAGTTGTCTTGTCGATTAGTAAAACAAAAAATAAATAAAATATACCGTGGCGAATCTTATTGTATGCGTCGAACGTCGAATAACAAAAAAAATACGTCAAATGGTTATACTGTAGAAAAGGAGTACTTATTTCAACGAGTTATAAATTAAAGTTGATGTACGACTACAATGATTTGACACGTTGAATACCAAACTTCAAAATAACGAACTCAGGCAATTATTGCTTGATTTACTCATCAGATCACTAGAACGCCATATACTTTGCTATATTTCTGGACCATATAAAATTAAAATTAAAATTGAATATAATGGATCATATAGAAAATGATGAGCGAGTCCTCACGATCATCAATGGGTGAGGTTGAAGTGTCAAGATCATGTCTTGCCAAGACCTCTTTTCTTGACTGTAAATCACGTGCACACACCTAATTAGGTTTAGCTTTTTATTTTATTTCATTTGCAAATTTTAAACAAGTCAAATTAAGGGACCTTTTAACCTAAGTGTCATTAGTTAATATGCCGACAAACGCTATTATCTTCAAGGTTCTCTTGCACGAATCTTTCAAAGTAAATAGTGTCACTTGAACTGCCCTTAAATCATGTTTGTTATATAATTTAAATGTTTGTTAATTATTCTAAGTTGATATTGGACATACACATATCTTTTTCAACACATTAATGAATATGGAATCGGGCTTTTATGCGGTATGCGATTTCTCTATGTCTGGGATTTGCTAACCTACATAAATATTTAAGGAATTCGAACAATGTTGTTTTCATAAATTTATTGCATGCACATGGCGCGGTCTTCTCTGATGTGCTTTGGTGTTTGCTCATATTAATTTGCTCCTCCCAAATCATAAGTTCGGAAAAAAAATTTAAATTTTCGTTTCATAGTATATAGTATGTCCTTGTCATTTCCACCTCAATTCAATATGCACGTCGGTTGGGGGTATATATATACACTAACAAATTCATTCCGTAATTTGTGTGAATGTTTGTAGAATTTTTGTGAAATTAGTGATTACGTCAAACGCGTAACTAGAGAGGCTAAGCGTGCGTTATGCAACAGTTGACGATTGATGAGAATGATATGGATATTCGAATTGTTGAATTAATAAATCACTCATTAGTCATTACATTGTATTCATGAGTTCATGTATTTGGATTTAATAAAATGTCACACATCAGAATATATATATATCTGCTGATATAAATTTACTCAATATTTTTTAGAGTGGGCTCCATTACACGTTCACCACCCCAATAAATATATATAAATAAACCAACCGGTGAGCAGCTGGCGTGTCGGTGCCGACAGGGTATCAGGCTGCAACTGTAACAGGTAGCATGATAAAATATCAACGGGCAATAGCCGGTCAACTTCACGGGCATATTTCACGGCGTCGGTGACTAGTAAATAAGTTTTTAATCATGTTACGGTAACGTCAACGAGTTTCCCGTTGATTTGCTTTCCCCATATGTGAGAGCCTTAACCGACTATCATAACTCAGTCGAGGGTAAAAAGGTGAAAGTTGAAAATTAAAAAACTCAAGAAACTGGATTTTCGTGTATTCTATCTATGTATTACGATTTCTATATATGATATACATATATATTATCGACAGAATTACTTCACAATATAGCGGATGTAGCATTTTTTTCTACGAGTAAATTAACATAACTTAGTACGTGTACAGACACAAAAGACAAAGTGGTAAAATATTTTTAAGCGCAATTATTTTCGAACCTTGGACATGATCGGATGAGCTCGTACGCAAAACATGTAGGAGAAAATCATGTGATCGTGCCGCGTAGTTATTCCATACAATTTGAAATTAATATTTGGTGAAAGCGATATTCATCTCATGAGATTTTGGGAATCTATCGCTATAGCTGAGTCCAAGACTTGAAAGGGGCATTAATGGAAAATCATGTGACCCCTCTCGTTTCCCATGCAATGAAGATTCAAAGTAGCGAAATTTATGCCGCGGATGGATCAGTGAAATTGCACCCCATATTATTGATTTCTTTTAATATAAATGTTTAAAAAACTCATATAATATGCTTAAGAACTTGATATATAGAAATTGCTAAAGTCATTACATAGCCCATACTTTGATCTATATCACCTTCGGAAATATAATAATAACAATAAAGCCCATTACACAATAGTGTTATGGGCTGGGCTAACCAAATATTTACTTGATTGATATGAATTTGATGGGCTTTATCTTTTTGGTATTTTTCCAACTTTAGGTTATTCGTGGACCAGAGTGGAAATTTTGATATGGCCACACGATTATTATTTATTTATTTATTTTCTTTCAGTGAACAGTCGAGATAACCACATTATTCATGATGATCTTCAGTATATTGGGAACACTAAGGGTGAGTTCAAATCGAAACTAAAGTACGGAGATTGCTTAATCAATCATCGGCTGAAGCATCCATCAAATCGAGCAAGAGTAAATCTTCATGGTTTCTTGAATCAATAGTTCAAGAACACACGACTGCCTAGTAGTTTCTCCTTCAAGCAAAGCAGCAAAGCAAAACCATAATGATAAAGAACAGAGCATTGATAATAAAACCATCATCTTCAAGTTTCAACCACACAATTCATCAAGTCAAGATTTTAAACGCAACAAAACATGACAAGATTAGAAGAAAAAAGTACTCAAACGGTGTCTCGATTGTAGGCCTGAAGCGCATCTCCACTAAGCCTGCAAACCCTCCATTCTTGCAGAACTTGAGCTCCCATCTCCTCGTAGAACTTTATGGCGTTAACATTCCAATCAAGCACCACCCATTCCACTCGGCCGTAGCCCATCCTCGCCGCTTGCCTCGCAACGGCCGACAGCAGCATTTTCCCCAGGCCTTTCCTTCGATAACATTCCCTCACGAATATGTCCTCGATGTAAAATCCCGGCTTGGCCAGAAACGTCGAGTAGTTGGGGAAGAAGAGGACGAATCCGGCGACGGAGACGTCGCCGGAGCTTCCGCTCTTGAAGACGCCCTCTTGGGGGTCTTCCACGGGTAGGTCCACGCGGACGGTGCTGAGTATTGGGGTGAAATGGGCGGCGTCTTGCTGGGGTGGGAAGGGGGTGGTGGGCGAGACCTCTAGGATGAGGACGGTGAAGGAGGAGAAGGGCGGCGGAGGGTTGTGGGGTGGGAATAGGGTGGCTGAGAGGGACTCCGGCGTGGCGGAGAAGAGGTGGGTGAGTTTTTCGAAGACGGCCATTTGGTGGATCAGTCGGTGGATGTGGGGGACGTCGGCGACCGTGGCGAGTCGGATGCGAGTGTAGAGGTTTTGGCCGGAGGGAGTTGGATTGGGGAGGGTGATCGGAGCGTCCGATGGCGGCGGAGGTGGTGCGGCGGCGGCCATATTGCAGAGGGGGAGAGGGCTTTTTTTTAGGATGTGTTTGGTCCCAGGTTGTGAATTATTTATTGCACTCATCGATGTCGAGTCCGTTCTTCGAAAGTACTAAATTTGTTATTTTTATGTCCCTAAACTGTGAGCTATTTCTATATTTTCACGATTAAATTATTTTCGTTACAGACACAGTCCCGACGACCATACTAGACGGCGTCGTCTAGCCATGATCTGAAATTATAATTTTAGCCATCATCGGTGATTAACTTCTGCAAAACAAGTACTAAAAACATGTGAAAAAGAAACGCCAAAAAAACAACTTTAATCCAGTGTCTTGCAATAAATCAATATTGTACATACATAAGTATCAGATCAAATTCTGGATAATCTTGGATAGAGATGAATAGGTTCCAACAACAGATGATATGATGCCCACTGTGATGACCACTATGCACATAGCTCCCTACAAATCAAAACCAAAAGAATCGTTGTAATAATAATCTTCTTGTCTGACCTGTAGAAAGCTTTTACCTGTAATAAGCTGATCTTCCCTTTCAAGATGCTCAAGTAGCAGGCACAGGGAAGAATCAATGTCTGAGGAAAAAAGGCACAGACAAACGACACATTCGTTTCATTTCTTCGTACACATTTGTTAGTCTACGTCCAAGACTTCAAAAAACTCAAGAGATGACTTACGACGAGCATCGTGAAAAACGCTCCGATCAGCGACATCACAAGACCTGAATCCAATTACACATTTTTTTTTTCCTTCCTCCTCATATATAAACACGTAATAGTACGTAGAGGCGGGAAAGAAAAAAGAAAATGCTCACCGAAGAAAGGCACGGATACGCCGACGACCAGCGTAGAAAGGACCAAAGACGTCCTAATGAGCATCGAATAAGCGCGAAACTTGACGTGCCTCGAGGGCACCAATTCCTCGAGGCACATAGCCACGGGTGACATTGTCAGCGCATATTTCGTAAATGGATTCACCACCGTAGTCCACACGGCTATCTTAGACGCGACTAAATCTTTCGGCATGTTGAGCGTGAATTGAGACTCCGCCGAATCTCCAAACATCGAGTATCCCATGACGGCAACCGCGGCGTACATCACCGTGCAAATCCCAAAGCTGCATGTAGTTATTGCAGATAATTAACATTTGAGTGTTATATAATATACAAGATTGATAAATGTACCTCGTGAGAAGTACAGCAGGGTAATGGTTAGGCTTATCGAGGGACGAGTAGATATTGGGAAAAACTGCATGGCCCGAATAGCAGTAACCGTAGAGGCCGATAGCTACTGGGAGCGTAGAGAGGTTCAGCGTCGTCTGCTTGGATTCGAAGCCGACTTGATCGACTAGGCCGGCCCAAAACAGGCAAGCCACGACCAATATCGATGCAACAACTCCACCAGCTGTATGGTAAGAAGAAAAATGATATATGTGTGAAGAAGAAGCAATTGGGATTTAGGTGGAAAATGATGCTTTTTTACCAGATATGTAGCTGAGGACGCTGAGGTCTTTCAACCATACGGTGGGAAGGACGGCAAGGGCGGTCATTACGGCGAAGAGATGCTTAGAGTCCAATGTTAGCGCTCCGAGGCTTAAGTGCGCGTTTGGGAATAAGGACGACAAGTTGTCGCTCTCCAATATGATATACTCCACGCAGCAAGCCTGTCGTGAGACAACAATGCAAAAAAAGCGTTCGAGTTTTTTTTCTTTTTCTCCTTTTTTTTGAATTGTCGCAGCGCAGAAGTACTTACGTATAACTCCACGTACAGAACGATCTGCATCCATGTTAAACCAAGACTAATCAAACGCCGACTCGTATGAAGCTTTTAATGGCTATGCAAAAAAAGGAAAGATGAGGCGACACATACAGAGATGGCGACGCGTCCCTTTGTGCCGAATGCAGCTTGTCCAATGTCGGGATAGGTCTCGAGGCCGGGCTGGCTGTCCAAACAGTACCTTAAGAGAATCCCTGTGTAATAAGAAAGCAGAGCAAATACCAACAGTATAGAAAGCCCCAGCCATCCTCCTTGCTTTACTGCGTAAGGAGTCGAAAGAATCCCAACTCCACAGAGAACGTTCATCCCTGCGTATAGGGAAAAAAAAAGCTCTCCAATTCACTCCCTCGAAACAACTTCAAACCCCCATTTCAATGATATATACTACTACCTAACATACCGTTTAAAACTGCTTGCCCGAACGAGCTGTTGCGAGGGACGGAAGGCCCGTGGGCAGCCGCCGATGGCTTTCCGTGGGGGGTTATCTTTTGTAAGCTAGACTTTCTAGAAGGTGGTAGGGGTGGGAGGAGAGAATGAGAGCTTCGCCTATCTTTGGGCTTTGCTTCTTCGTCTTTAGTTGGGATTACAAGAGGCTCGTTGAGAGTAGGGAGTATCTCGGGCGTGTGCCTCCTCGTAAGAAACGATCCACTAAGGTGGGATAATGGCGATTGACCGAGGAAGTTTAGGCTCGGAGATGGTACGCTGCTGTACAGATCGATGGATTGCCTGCCATGCCATAGAAACCAACAATAACAAACATGGTATGTTAGAAAGCTTTTTATCAGAAAAAGACCATACAAGCAAGTGCAAAAAAAAGACTTGCTTGAGCGCTCACAATAGAAGGAAATGAAAGGGAAAACATAATCAATCACCTGTAACTTTGAGGCCACGATGGATTCAAAGAATTGGGCTTGCTTCCCCGGCGAGCATCTTCATCGTGCTCGTCTGAGTAATTGGAAGAATCTGAATCGTTTTCGTCTTCGTTATCTGAAGCTTTATCGTCGAATAATGGCTGCTTCTCCTCGTCTTCTTCTTCCTCGCTCTCTATGTAGAAGCTCTTCTCGGACACGGAGTTGTTCATTGCTTTTTCCTGCACTTCTCAAGCTTCAAAATTCTATCTGTACGAGACAAACGAAGGGGCGCCTCTTTCAAGTGTTTGCGATTTTTAAGGTTGGAAGAACACAGGCTTGAACTGACTGCAACTTGTTATATAGTCTACAAAGACATGATAGTAGTGCTATAATGATGAAAATGATCCGAAGTAATGATGGCTGCATAAGGTTAGAACACACAAGTAAGTGGATAGAAATGACAGCCTTGATTGATGATGTAATTACATGCTTATCATTAGGTAGATATCTTATAATATAATGGAACCCACCATCCAATGTGACGGTATCATATAAGGGATCGATCATTCCCCTCTGTACTAAATGATATATATGTAATTGGTGCTTGCAAGAGAATCAGTTCAATGGGCAACTCAAACTTGTACAAGATCTGAGCCCACGTGACGGCTCTCTACTTCTTGTCGAGTTGGTCGTAATATATACATTGATTCTAAGTAAGTTAATCGTGCAAAGAAAGCTAAATGGCAATAAGACAACCTCTTTCTCAAACCCAATATGCAATAACTGTCACGTCAAACAGTCATTCTTCTGCAATCATTAAACTCATTCTCAAACTCAAAAGAATATTATCGAAATATTCTTTTCCACTTTACAACTTTTTAATTATACCCATATATTTTACAACTTCATATTGTTGATACCAAAAGAGAAATAAAAATAATATTTTTAAGCATTTAGAAATTATTTAACTAACTTTTTTTACAATAAGTAATAATTATTTCAGTATTATATAAATATAAAACGCTTAAATAATTATAATACAGCAGACAAATTAAAACAATTTGTCAGAAAGATAAATTATTAATAAAATTGGGGGTCAATTTATAGCAGTTAAAAAATTATAGGTTGATGAACATTTTCAACGCATATATGCGTTTCTAGGTGAGAGAATTTAGTGTTACGCATTTTTTTTTTTCGGTTTTTGTATTGGGTGGACTGAATTTATTGGTTTGCGTAAGTTTATAGATCGATTGGAGATGGCCTAAGAGACCTCGGCCTATGAGATAATAATTAGTGGTGAGAGGTTAATTAAAACTGCAAAAAAAAAAAAGAGATATTATTGGGGATAGAAAAATAAGTAAATCTAATGTTGCTATCTCCACAGCAACTTGAAAGCTTTTTACCGCTAAGCTTCCAACAAACTATACTTAGCAACTTGTGATTCACAAAGAACTATCATCACTAAATTCACCCAAGATACGTTTGATACTAAATGTTGTATTTTTTTAAGATAATGTACGATAATATTTCTCGAAACCAATCGAAAATGGAATTGATAGAAGAATTACCTAATACGAAGAGATTAATAATGTCGAGGGATTTTTCCTTTTTATTCCGAACCTTAACCTCAAGGACGTCAAGCCGTATCTCGTTTTTTTGCCCCTTTTTATTAACTTTTTTCATTAACTAATCGAAACAATCTCCGATAAGAAACAAAGTGATAAAATAGGACATTTCTCAATAAAATCTCCAATTATCAACATTCAACGCTGAGGAAAGGAGACAAACCAGCCAGTTAACCTTGCTAAGCACATGTTGTCTGATCTTGATTATTATATTCTATGTGGGCTCACATTAAGATTTAGATATATATCGTGTTTCTGTCGTTTAGGTGTAAGGTAACTATGTAATCGATCTGTCATACATTTATTATCAATATTTTGAAATATCGCACTCAGATTATATTATATGTAACAGAAATATAGAAACCAAGAAAACCAAAAGACATGAACTTGACCTCGTTCTCCGTCTCAGTTCCTCGGCAGTTGCCAGTTATATAGGTCCACATTTAGTTTTTGTCAACATATTTATTCTAATATATTAATGGTAAGGCCCAGTATAAATTGCTTGGTATGTAAAATAGTTAGTTTTTTTTTTCAATTTTACCCTTGATTTATTACAATTTAATCATTTGATTTAAAATTTTATTTTTTAACTAACTTAATTAATAATATAAAAATTTAAAATGGCTTATATATTTGCACATATATAGGATATGATGTGCTAAATATATTTAATATTAGGGTTCACGATTACTTTTGTATTAACAATTCCTTTTATAGTTTTCATTGTCTTTTTTTCTTATAATTTAATCAAAGGCCCACCTAAAAGAATAAGCCCAAGCCACGCATACAGCCGTTACAGTTCCACTCAAAATAATGGTCGTAACGAGCGTTTTCTCGGCCGCTGCAATCAAGGTAAAGGTGTCCTCCCTTTCCTCATCTATGTATTTGTGCCTAAGCGCATGAGCTTGAGGGGGAAAAACAAAGGCGGTGTTGTAGCTTTTAATTGCATAAGCCTACCTTTTGTTATCGAGCGAGAGCTTATTTGTTATCGTTTGGTATTTGATATCGCTCGAAGATCTTTCTAATTAGTTAAACATATTAATCGGTGTTCGTTTTAGACAGCGACGGAATCAGAAGTTGTGACTTAGGGGGTCGAAAAATGTTTAAACAAAATAATACGAAAGATTTGGTAGGTGGTAAAATTGTAAAGATTTCTTCTTATATACGTTTTACGTAATATGTTTATTGTATACCTGATAATAAATTGCGTATCGTAATTAATGAAGAAATAATAAATTAGATCAAAGTATACATTGAAATCATATGAAACATCTAGTTCCTCGTATAATCATTAAAATGTTTGTTTTATACATTTTAGCATATGTATTACATATTGTTATCAATGACAAAAATGATACATTGTAACTTAGGAATCGAAGAATAAATTTAAAAAACAATAATAAGCAGCATCTAGTCCGTTATCTAATCTTCCAAATGTCTTATATACGTTTTGCATAGATGTTTAGTAGACATATGAAAATTAATTATATATTGTAATCAAATAATATTATAAGTTATAACTTTGTAAACAAAATAATAAAAATCATAAGCTCTTTGTAAATCTTAATGTACTATTACATATACAAGAAGAAATAGTATATTATAACTTTGACATAGTCAGAAATTATAACTTAAACGAGTCGAAAAATTGCTTTTAAAATGACGTTTTCATAACATGTTTAGTTTATATATGAAAATAAATTTTATAATGTAATGGAACATATTTTTGTTAAATAAAAGTAAAATTCAAATTATTTAACATAATTCAAAATGATAAATTGTAAATATACGTCTTTTTACTACTAATTTAAATTGCAACAAAATTATGGTTAGATTACTTACCTTTTTGTAGTAAAATATTATTTACGAATATGATTCATCATAAAAATATTAAATAGATGTAAATTAATATAGAGAGAAATTAAATTAAAGAGTGACTGAAAATGTTATATATGATCTGAAACGCATAGACACGGTGAACTGAAAAGTTTATATGTGATCCTTAAAATGACAATATTGGCTATTGTAAAAACAAACTATATCAGAAGTAAACATCGATCTATGGGCAGAATTCGAGATTCGAGTAGGTTCCATCACTTTAAAGATGGGATATGATCTTGTATAGATTATTGGTGATTACATCAAGAAACATCATGAACAAGAATGTGATGATCATCTCAGTATATCAAGAGTGACTGAAAATGTTATATATGATCTGAAACGCATCAGACACGGTGAACTGAAAAGTTTATATGTGATCCTTAAAATGACAATATCGGCTATTGTAAAAACAAACTATATCAGAAGTAAACATCGATCTATGGACAGAATTCGAGATTCGAGTAGGTTCCATCACTTTAAAGATGGGATATGTTCTTGTATAGATTATTGGTGATTACATCAAGAAACATCATGAACAAGAATGTGATGATCATCTCAGTATATCAAGAGTGACTGAAAATGTTATATATGATCTGAAACCCATTAGACACGGTGAACTGAAAAGTTTATTTGTGATCCTTAAAATGACAATATCGACTATTGTAAAAACAAACTATATCAGAAGTAAACATCGATCTATGGACAGAATTCGAGTGACCCACTATTAATCCTCTAGTCTTCGTATGGCAGAACCCTTAGGGGAGAAGAGGTGCCACTTGAAGTAGTCCATCACCTATTCAACAAGACAGGAAAAACTTTAGCCAACATATTTAAAAAGACTGGAAAAGAACTGAAGAACGTACTTGAGATAATGTCTTTCAATGGAAGTCTGTCTAAGGCGGTAGATATATCATTCCCATTAACAACCGATCTCTCGGCTGACTTGCAAAGCAGAATAGCCTTCTCAGAAATCTTTCTCAGGACGTTCTCGAGCGCTGCCCTCATTTGCTCAGCCGAGTCAAATGAAAAAGCCACTCCGTTTTCTCTATACGATTTGTCGATAAGGTTCAACATACCTTCGTATGTTGACCCAACAAGACCAATGGAGGTCGCAAGGCTGGGCGGCGGCTCAAGGGCCACTTCGTCTTCAACCCCGTTCAGAACAAATACTCTAGAAAGCTTGACGGTTCTTGACTTCAACTTTATCTTTTTTATTTTTCCAAGACCAAAGTTGACGTCTTGGACACTTACAGAGGTTCTTCTGTCGTTCGCGCACTTTGCCGCAGCTTTTCTGGCGATGCGGTTCACTAGGACACTGGCAATCACGGCCAGTTCTTCCACTGCTTCAGTGCTCAATTGAACTTGTTGTTCAGCAAGGTAACCTGCATGTTATTTTCAAAGAACTCAATTGGAATTGAGCGAACCATTATTGAGAATGAGAGTGTCAAGAATGAACGACCAATGGAAAGTGTAGATTGAATCCTCTGTTCCAGATTGGTGTTCCAATTTGGTGTTCCACCAACCAAATTGCGACAAGTGTACAGTTGGTCAACTCATTTTTAAATGGGTATATCAAATTGCATATATCAAAATGATGTGCACTACGTTGGCAAGTGAAAAACATAAAATGGTCATTGTTTAGGATGGGACATACCCGATGGAAGATAAGCAAAGCGAGGGCGCTGGAAATGTGTGAAGGACGGTACTTCATAAAGAGACCCTTTGGAAGCAGAAATGGGCCGAGGAACCCCGTCTCGGAATAGTACTGCGAGTTTCATCGCGAGTATGGTCACACCACTGAAAGGTGCTTTCACTTGAACGATGAGCTGGAGAGACTGGTGGAGGCAAACCCCGAGGCCCGAGCAGAATTCATAGAGGAGGAAGGAGGGAACGCCCCCCCCGCAAGTACCCTCGGAAGGAACTCGAACAAGAAATAGGAAGGAGGCAACCCTATGTGAATGACCGACGCCCTGAAAGATACCAGCGGTCCTCAGGGCGATATCAACGATCCCCCGAGCGAAGGCGAGTTGAGCCACAAGGGGAGGCCAAGGCTGGTCGGGGATAGGACAATCGCCGACGCACTCTTGAGCGTAACAGGACACCTGAAAAACCTTATGCACCCCCTCGGCGGATTAACATGATATCGAGGGTTTCTTCATACACATTTTGCTAAATATGATTAGTTTTGAGTGAAATTAAAAAAAAAGGAGTCTATGGTTTTTAATTTAAAAAAAGGGATTGGGTGTTGAAAAAGAAAATTGAAGTTTTGATTGTAATTTTGATCCGCTCGACTGAAATTTCATGTCGAAATGAGTTGTTAATCGATGGGTTCGTGATTATCAAACATATTAACCCCAAATCTGAGTGAATTTTTGTGTTTCTGAGCCTGAAATCGACGTTTTCGAACAAAAATCGGTTTATTCGAGTTTTTATTCTAATTATTCGACCTCGATTTGAGTTACTCGAATAACATTCGGGTAGAAAATTCGAATTTATTCGGGTAAAAAAATTGAATTGAAAATTAGAATTTTTTTTGAGTTTTTTTACTCGAATTACTTATTTGAATTGAAAAAATTATTCGAATTATTCGAATTCTTTTTACTCGAAAAAGTCCAATTTAAATTGGGTTTTATTACGGTAACTTTCGGTCTAGTTCCTTTTGTTTAATAAAAATAGGGGACGCTACCTTCATAAGAGCATCTCCAACAACCCTCTATATCTGGCGTTCAACGTTAAGAATAGAGGTGAAGAAGCTCCAATGAGACACTAAACACCACGCTAAATGTGGAGGAGGGAACAGTGCACCCTTATCTATAGCGGGGGACTGTTCACCCTGTATACCTTTTTCTTTTTTTTTTTTCCAATTTCCTTTTATTATTTTGATTTGATTAGGTTTTTAATTTGGGATATTTTAATTTGAAATGTGATCTAATGAGATGAGTCCTAGACATAGGAGGTAGAAGACGATGAATAGTTGTAGTGCGATGTGTCTATCAAATAATAATAAATAATAATATTAGTTTCATATATTGAATTAATAAAAACGAAATAATATGCTTAATATTAATCAATACGTTCTCAAATCAATTAAATATATTGTTTAATTTTTTTTGCATGTTTTTATCTTGTTTGGAAATATTAAAAAATAATTAGAACTTGTAATATCAATTAATATATGGAAGATATTGAGAATATTATTTATAGAGTAAAATATAAAGGAGTTGGTTGGAGTTTATTGATACTGTTCAAACTCTATATCTGAAGAAATTACACTGTAGCAACTCTAAATATAGAGGAATGGTTGGAGATGGCCTAACAGGGTTTCTTCACAGCTTAGCCGCAGAGAATTCCCAGGTAAGGCTCTTTTTGCTTAAACTTACGCATCTGTTATCTTCTACGAAGATTGAATTAGTGTCCGGTGCGACGGATAGTAGCCTTAGATTTTTATGAATGTCTACAATTGGGTTTAGATTAGGTTGTCCATGAGTTTATTTTTTTTTTCTTTTCAAATTTGATTACCGTCAGCGTACTTGTCGTCTCTTACATATGATAGAAGTAAGCATATCTAATCATCGAAATTTTCTATCGGGATTCTTCTTCGTCGTCTTTTTCTTATTTACTATTATTTATTCTTTTAATTAACGATTTTGCGTTTGATATCGATTGACGATCTTTTATAGCTGGTTAATGTCAATTGTTGATCGGTGTTTTTTCTAATCACTCCGAAGATCTCCTCGATTAGTTTGCTGGCCCTGATTTTATTTTATTTTGTTAACTGCTAGCATCTGATCATGTTTAGCCAATCCATGGGCAGGGCAGTAAATTAATCTATATTTATACGCCGACGGACGGCCCGCAATGGGGGAGAGATTGTGTTCTTCAAAGAGGTCAAAGACGACGACTACCACTATCACTGACTTGCCAGATGAAGTTCTTGTCCACATCCTTTCCTTACTATCCACCGACGATGTTGTTAAGACGGTTCTTATCCGGGGCTTTTCCAACCTATGGCAAACCGTACCTGTACTTGATTTTAATTCTAGAGGCATTGATGTTCCTGGCACTTGGGAGCATCTCAACGACGGCCCATTGCGTGTGATTTCCCACGTTTTGGATCTTCAGAGCAGCAATACTATGCCCTTGGATAGAGTATGCGTCAGGCTTTTCATCTCTAAAATTGACCCGTACTATACCAAGTATCCACCAGAAATCATCAACTGTCTGAAAAAATTGATACTTCATGCCAAAAGGAGAAAAGTCAAGTATTTAGATCTCAATTTCAACGTTCGTCGTGTCGTTTTTTACCGGAGATGAAGCTTTACGATTTATCCGACCATCATGTGTTGGTGTCTGATGATTTGATCCATCTGAGGCTGACTGCTTGTAGCGTCATCTCATGCTGGAGCGTGAATCTGCCGTCTCTCAAAGTTTTATACTTGCATGAAGTTACGCTGACCAATGTACACATGGAGCAAGTGCTAGTTGGCTGCCCGTCGCTCGAAGATCTGTCTCTGTTCGACTGTCTTACCCTTACGAAATTGACATGTACGAACCGCAATTTGACAAAACTGACACTTTTTCGCAGCAAGCATGACTTTAAGAGTTTTGAGGTGTCATGTCCCCACGTGCTGCAGTTGGAATTATCAGGGGTCATGCATCCTTTTGTTTTGTTGGATGTTTCGTCTGTGGTTGATGTTTCGATCCATCCTCACAACAATGGTCATAGGTATTACATTGGCACTTTTGACCGCACTTTTTGGGAATTAATGAAAAAGACATCCCATTGCAAGATTTTCAGGGCGGGCGGATGGACTGTTGAGGTAATGTAATGTAATTGTATTAGTAGTAGCTCGTTTTTTTCTTCGCTGTCCTAATTGCGTGTAGTTGATGGAACGAACTTACTACGACGGTTAAGTGCAGTTTCATGATTGTTCTGTTCTATCTTGTTCCTCAACAATGGAAAAACGGATTATTTCACGAGCTGGCAGTGCGTGGTCGTAGTAAGTTTAGCGATTGGCCATCCTTTTGTTATAAGAGCTTAGTTATGGAGATGGGCCTGAGGATTGAAAATCAGCCCGGAATCGCATTACTCTTGCAGAATTCTCAATCTCTTGAAACGCTAACGTTGCATTTTCACTGCAAAGGGTATCATAAATTCCTGGTACGGTCTCGAATTTTGTATTTATGTTATTTGCTATTAAAAATTCTGAGCAAGAACATTGGTGTGTCTGTATAGGGAGTCCCTGTTTGCGAGTGGGTATCATTCGCCCAAGGTGAAGCGTACTGGAAAACGATATTTCCGCGCCTCGTGACCATAAACATATACGGTGACTTAAACAATCCGTTTGTTTTTGAAATTTTGCGAGTTTTGTTGAGGTGTGCAATCAGATTGAAGAAGGTGGTAGTTTCAGCCAAGGACGTCGATTGCCCTTTCGGAAAAGAAGATTACCATTATACTTCTGACCAACTGCTACAGCTTCCAAATCTCTGCAAAGAAATTCATCCAGCCTCCCCTGAAGCTGTTGTTTATTTCAATTCTTAATTCAGTATATATTTATAATGGCTTGGTTTTCGTTGCCTGCACTGCACTAAATTATTGTAAGGTAATTATGTATTCGATCAATCATACATTTATTATCAATATTTTGAAATATCGCATTCAAATTATATTATATATAACACAAAAATAGAACACAAGCAAACCAAAACGCATTATGAACTCGACTGACCTCGTTCTCCGTCTCAGTTCCTCAGCAGTTATATGTGCATATTTTATTTTTCTCAACATATATTTAATATTAGGGTTCCTTAGATACCAACGAACGCACACAGTAAAGTAATTATCAATATCAACACAAGTTACAATAATTATTAAATATCCAATTAGTTCAAATAAAATATACACAAGAAGGCAAAAACGCCCCCACTAGTGACGAAAGGCAGATAAAAAGATGAATAAAGACCCCTACTAGCCACTAGCCAGCCCATCACCAGTCTCGCAACAAAAAATCAAGACAGTACAAAAGTACAGAAAACAAACAAACGACTGAATCCATGACAACGAATGATGTAGTGTAATAACACATCACTTAAAAAGCACTCTCAAAAGCCAGTTAGAACACAATCAAATAATCACCTCCCATCATCCGATCTAAGTGGCTCGGCGAACCCATAAGGCCTCGTAGGTATACTCGTCTGCGTATTATCCAAGCTCGGAGGGTATGCCGACGAAGAAGAAGAAGACATCATTGAGTCCATTCGACTCTGCCCTTCGTAGGCCTGCCATTTCTTTATCACCTGAGGCAGAGACATCTCAAAGTCGATGTTGTAAACATCTTCGGAGCTCTGATGCTCCGTGGGCTTCCACAGCTCGACCAGGGAAGAAAGAACGTTGACCGCGTGGCCCATGTCGGGCCTCTGGTACGGTTCCCTCGCACAGCAGTGGCCCGCCAGCTCAGCCACGGTGTTGATGCTTGCAATGGTATCCTCGCTAAGGTCTATCGTTGGGTCGATGGCCTTCTTGAATGCGTCCTTATTGAGCTGCATTCTTCGAAACCATGTCACAAGGTGGACCGATTCCTCGGGCTGGCTTTCGTCTAGGGCTTTTCTCCCAGTGATTAGCTCCATTAGTATGACCCCAAAGCTGTAGACGTCGACTTTAGTCGTCACTCGCCCCGTTACTGCAAGAAAAACGAACCAATGGTAGGATAAGATAAATGCATCTTCTTCTTCATCATGTAAGAGGTTTACGTGCAATGAGCAGCTTCTACCTGCATATTCAGGGCGCGAGGTAGCCGAAAGTACCAGCGATCCTCGTTTCGATCGAGCCTTTGCCTTCAGGGGCGAGACGAACGAGGCCAAAATCTGCGACCTTAGCCCTCATGTCATCTCCGAGCAGTATGTTCGAAGGCTTGAGGTCTCTGTGTATGAAGCTTTGGTGGGCCAAGCCGTGGAGATACTCCACGCCACGAGCCACGTCTAAGGCGACGCTTAACCTTCTCTTCCATTCCAATGGCTGCAGCCCTTCGTCGGCCCAGTTGAAGATATGCCTGCTAAGAGTTCCCTGAGGCATGTATTCGTACACGAGGAGCTTTTCGTTGCCATCTAAACAGTACCCAAGGAGGGCCACTAAATGCCTGTGCCTGACCTTCGTTAGGACAGCAATCTCAGACTTAAACTCGGCGGAACCTTTACCAGACATGATTCCGCATTCCATTCTCTTCACAGCAATCTTCGTCCCGTCGTGGAGCTCGCCTCTGTAGACCGTGCCGAAGCCTCCCTGGCCAAGAACGTTGTCCTGGCTGAAGTTGTTCGTAACGTTTTTCAAGACTTGAATGGAGATCACCATGTTTCCAGCCTCGACCATTTGTACGTCGCTCGCCGCCCGCGAAGAGATTGTGTGGGCTTCGCTCGCCGCCCCGACGCTCACCACGCTCGAGCCGGCGACTGTGATCTTCACGCTTTCGTTGTCTGAGCCCGAGTGTCGAGGATGGACGACCATGGCTGTGGGGCTTTGGACTCTGCTGAAACGCTTTTGTCTCCTTTTGTACAGACAGAAAGCTGACAGCCCTATTAAGGAGACGACGAGCAAACTGCCAATTATTGATAGAACGATTGCCATCCACTTCTGAGATTTCTTGCGCTCGTTGCTGGGATCGGTGCCTGAAGCAGAGCCTGTTGCACCTGGAGAATCGGTCGAAGAGTTCGAAGAAGGTCGATCCTTCCCTATATCAAGATTTCCACCCGTTTTAACGATGGTATTGCTCTTGAAAGCAGGGATTTTTCCGAAGAGCTGATTGTTCGACACGTCGAGTTCTGTAAGATTGGGGATGGCGGCGAGCTCCATGGGGATAATCCCGGCGAGATGATTGTTGGCAAGAACCAATCTTTGCAGGGATTTTAGCGAAGAAAAATCTGGGGAGATAGAACCGTTGAGTCCCATGTTGTCGAAGTTGACTATGGTTACATTCCCGGCGTTGCAAGTGATCCCAAACCAATTGGCGCAAGGATCGTTGCCCTTCCAATTCTCAGCAAACTTCCTCGGATAATCCATTGATTTTGCAACCGAGAGCAAGGTAACTACCCTGGGATCGCAGTCGCCGGGCTTTGGCAAGCAGAAACTATTCGTGCCCTCGACCATGTCCACAGAAACGGAGCTGTTGAACTTCGGCGTGGGGCCTTGGAACAAGTTATTCGTCAAGTTAACGACTTTCAGGGACTGAAGGTTAACCAACGACATGGGAATTTGGCCCGTCAAGGAGTTGTCTCTCAAGCTCAAGGTCTCCAAGTTCTTCAAGCCCGTAAAATCGGGCAGCTGCCCAGAAAATCCATTCGAATGCAGCCAAGCTTCTTTCAAGAACGTCATGTTTTGGAGAACATCGATTACACCGCTGAGTTTCTGCCCATTAACCCACAAAGACTCTATCTGCGAACTCGAGAAAGAAGATGGAAGCTCTCCCTCGAGGTTATTAAGAGCTAAATGCAAGTTAGTCAGCCCGGGAAAATCATCAGGGCCCAAAAAGGAAGGAATACGACCCGTGATATTCGCTGAATTCGCGGAGAAATTCTGAAGCGTCGAAGCATTCCTAAGGCTAACGGGTATTTCCCAAGCATCGAAAGGGTTGTTATCTATCTCGACAGATTGCAGAGAGGACATACCGGCGAAGAAATCGTCGGGCATGAAAGTAAACCTATTGTTGCTGAGCATCAACACTTGAAGTGCGCCCAAGCCTTTCAAACTGGGCAAAGGGCCAGAAACGTTGTTCCACTGAAGCTCCAAACGCTCGAGCTGAGTCAAGAGTGAGATTTCCTTGGGAAGCGTACCTTGGAGATTCTGATGCCCGATTTGAACCCGGGTGACCCGATTTTCCGAGCAGAAGACCTGGGTCCAGTTGCACGGGTCAGGGTCGGACCACGACAGCTCACTTGGTAAGATTAGGCTTTTCTTCAGCGCCAGCATCGCCGTGGTATCGTCGTCTGAAGCCGAGCTTGCCAGCGAGGGAATAAACCAAAGCAGCATAAGCCAGTAAACAATTAAAGACCGAATCTTTAGCCTTGTGCCCCTTTCAGTGACAGTAAAGATTGAATCTTTCTTCATTTCTTTCCTTCTTCGAGCGGAAAATGTGTTTCTTGTAACCGATTGAACTTGGGTAAGAGCGTAGGAAAGGCTGTTTGTTTCTTTTTCCTTTTTCGTGAAAAAAGGTGTGAAAGGTTGATGATGATGATGAACAGATGATATGATAGAATCAATGTATCTGCTGCATGTGTGATTGATACCAGAAAGTAGTGATAGGGTAGCTTAGTTGAGAGAGAGGGCCTTTCCTTGGGATAAGAGCTGTAGCACATGCAAGAAACGACCCCACATGAATATGTGTAACAGATAATTATATGCAAGAGACAGGGTGTTCAAACTCCAAGCCATAACATGCCAGAATTTTTATATGTTTATGTTTAATTTTCCCTGGAAAAGGAAACAAGAGAAAAGATGGATGGATGTTGTCAATTGTCATAACTCATAAGCTGTAAATTGTGAAGGATTGATTCTCTTACAACGTGGGCCGTAGGAATCTGTCTCGGTCTGTCTTCATTATTTAACAGTTGTGATTTCTGAAGAACGAATTAGGTTGCAGTAAAAGGGTCGGATCCAAAACGGACTATTGTCGGATCCAATCCTTTGGGTTTTGGGTCGTGGCCCAATAGTTAAACCTTATATTATAAGATCTTGAATTATATATTTATATATATATATATATATGTATAATCAATTCAAGTTGTCGACAGTGGCGTGAGAATTGCAGACACCGATCTTGTGAATCGCTTTCTTGACTTTGTAATGAGATGAGATCAGCAATTAACATTTATAGATGTACTGTGCCAGCACCACTTATGCAAGAAAATGTGATCATATATATACGGAGAAATTTATATATATGTATATATATATTCTCTTCTCCGTGACAAGTTTGTGGAGAGAATAAAATATACTTTTAAGAACATCTGATAGGCAGTAAGGCACAATGCAACAACATAAAGAAAAAAGAACTTGCGGAAAAAAAAAAAAGAAAAAAGAACTTACGAGGTCCCTTTCGTTTCTTTCTTTTTTATTCTTTCCAGACTATAAAATTAGTAAGGGAAATGCTTATTGTACTGTACATTATATAAGCTCGCCCGTGTAAACATGGATGTTTTAAAGAACTCAAACCCGAGCAGATACGGATAGATCTACATAGTATTATGAAGTTGTAATAATAATCGGAGCAATAGTGCTTTGTTAACACTGATTAGCATTACAAACAAAACAACTGAGTTTTTTTATAAGCTGGCTTTGATTGATGTGTTGTCTGAACGCATGGGAATATATTTTACAGCAAAAGAGGTCTTTTTGTTCCACGTGAATGCCTCTGATCTATTCTCATCTCTGACACGCGACGAGCGAGAGAGGAGAAGAATCATACATACCCATTTTCCAAGAAACCCAAATGCATGCATATATATAGAATATGATTCAAATTAAGCCGAGTTAATTGAATAAAAGATAATTATGTACGACTGAGGATCACGATCATCTATAATCACCTCATCTAAAATAATACTCCATCCGTTACATGTCGTTTAAAGTTATTGCACACAAATTAAGAAATAAAATAAATACCCTTAATTAATTATATTATCTCATTTAAGATAGGGGTAAAACTGGAAATAGTCAATATTATCTTGAAAACTATAAAACTATCTTGAAAACTGTAAAACGACTTAAAACAAAAAAAAAATTCTACAACAACATTTAATCTGAAACAAAGGGATTATGATGTTAAAGAAAAGGTAACAAAATAACACAGAGAGAATAAACACACGCCAAGAGTATATGCGTGTGAATATATATATATATATATATATATATATATGCTTGGCTCCTCGTACGCCATTCACGGAGGACCGACGAAAAACTCCGGCGGACTCTTGCAAATGGCATACAGGGAGCCAGGCATATGATAATGTAATACGTGTTATTTATCCCATTATTATTCACTTCATACACTCAAGTGTTACGTCTCCGCTTAACTAGGAAATGCATAAACACTTGATCAAATTATACGTATTGTATATACTTGTGATGTGCTGCTAAGTTAGTTCTAACCCCCAAAGCTGAATTAAGAAAAGACGAATACGATGATGATGTGGCGGCCGCATTGAAGAGACGATTAAAAGGGTTAAAGATAAAAGAAAGAAAGAATTTAGAGAAGATATTTGCAGTATAGCAAAAAGACTTTAAATGCAGCAAAAAACTAATACCAGCTAGAGAGAGGACAATGTAAGGGGAAGAATTAAGTAGATCAAACAGAGAAAAGATGGAACATGTAATAAGATTCGTGATTTGAATAAGGAGCTGCTAGCTTTGTGTCGTTTTTGTTTTGCTTTGTTCAGCGCCTTTATATAATAAGCAGAGAGAGTGGCCGCGAGAGAGCCGATCCGTACGGGATGATTAGGGTTTAGCGTGATATAAAAAAAACGTCACGATATAAGAAGTGCATACTCCCGAGAAGAAGATTTCGATATCTTTTTCAAAATATAAATCATAATCTCTTCTTTATTTAAAAGAAATATTCTCTTTTTCTTTTTAGTGGATAGTGAAAGTTAAAAGAGGGGTTGCTTTTCTGTTCTGAATCGACTCAGGCTACTTTTATCGTCCGAGTGTTTGGAGCAAAAGTATATATATAATATATATATATATAAACATTACTGATTAATTATCGGCCATTTGGTCTATATTTGTATATTAGTAAAGGGTAATAACATCAAGACTCGTAATAAAAAGAAGTTGGCAAAAGATAGAGTTTGTTATTTGAATGATTGTGTTGTGAAGTAAACGAACAATGGGGTCAAAAGGAAGCAGGTGTGACAAGATAGGATAGAATGATTAACATTCATTCATCTTCTTAAGACATCATGAGTACCAGTCAAAACCTCTGAATCAAACCAATGATTACGGCTAGCAAAACTAACTAGGCTAAAGATATAGCTAGAGCTAGCTAGGGACATCATTTATCACCAATTTGTACCTTTGACAAAGAAACGAAAGAATACATTGAATGAAGCCTGCCCCAAGCATCATAAAAATCTATCACAACACAATCATATATAACATATATATAAGGAGGTGTCCTAATTATATTTATGAGCTATCTTGAGTAGAAGAGGTGAGGTTGGGATAATTTGACATGATGTATTAAAAGAATTGTCCTCTTTGTATACATATTGCTTATTTGGATTTATAATGGTCACTTTAGAGTGAGAATCGGGTGGGTTTTCCAGATCCGACCCATCTCCACCAACACGTAGGTGAACGCTAGAAAATTGAGAATTTTCCCAGCGTGGTAATAATAGTGTGCTGCTACCGCTAGGATGAGCAAGTCACTTGAAAGAAAGTTTAGTTAGTATGATAATTCAACTAATTCTTTTTTTCATATATCCAATGTCAATGGTCGGTTTCTTTATCTCTTCACCATATAGAACAGAATTGCTAAATAAGTGTACGATAACTGATTTTTCTACCGAGAAAGCACGAGACATTTCAGGCTTGCCATTAGTCTTCTACATTAGCTGAGAAGCAAAGAATAAACGACTTCACATTCTTCCTCTATTCACTACGACACAAAATAACATATAAATAAAATAAAAGCAAAAAAGGGAACAAAATCAAACGAGAATTTTTTATTTTATATTAAATGTATGCTTCAAATGGCACTAGAAACACGACGGGTCGAACCAACGGTCGGAACGGCCTCGTGGCGGTGGCCATCGACAGAGACAAAGGCAGCCAAAACGCACTGAGGTGGGCCATCGACAACCTCCTCGGCAGAGGCCAAACCGTCATAATCATCCACGTCGTCCAACGCTCGACATCTGCCGTTTCGTGTAATCTTTCTTATCTTAGTACTGAGCTTTGATACCATGATGAAAAGATGACAGGTTTTACCCAAATTCCTAAGCTTGAGGGAGTGCGCATCATATTTTATTTTTTATAATTTATTTTCAACAGTCGGTAACAACTACGCCATTCACGACCTCAGCGGCGCTATCAACGCCCACAAGCAAGTGCCCGACGAGCAGACCAACGAGCTCCTATCGTCCTTCCATTGCTTCTGTACCCGCAAAGACGTGAGCCAAAATCATACGTTCTTGCTCGTTTTCTTCTTTTTTTTTTCTTCAGCGAAAATACTTTGTCCGCCGACTTACAGATAAAGTGCTTCGACGTGGTGCTCGAGGACACAGATATAGCGCGGGCGATAACGGAATACGTCGCCCACGCCGCGATAGAGACCTTGGTTCTCGGCGCTTCCCATCACGGATTTATAAGGTAAACTATATAATAACGCAAATTTCCTCGGTATACAGTTTTCTGTTTCTTTTTAAGTAAGCGACGGACATGCCGAGCAGAAGGCTTAAGATGGCGGATGTGCCGAGCAGCGTTTCGAAGGCATCGCCCGACTTCTGCACGGTTTACGTCATATCGAAGACGAAGATCTCGGCCGTGAAGAACGCTTCTCGCCAGGCGCCGTTTCTATCTCCCCTCAAAGCTCAGATGCAGCAAATGCAAGAAAAGGCGAGCGCCGCCGCCGCCGTCAGTACTCCACCGCCTTCTTCCGATGCGCAATTTCCCCCCAACATAAGAGCAGCAGCAGAAAGGACTACGCAAAGGAGGACGGCGGTCGTCGACGACACAGATACGTTCAAGTAAGTTTTACCTGCGTCGCTTACCGTGTTTTTTCGATAGGCTAGCAGAAAATTTTTGTTTGTTTATTCTTGCGTGGAAACGCAGGTCGGCTTTTACGCGGGGGAAGGGGTACAACGGATTAATGTTTGGCGATCAACTTGCGGAAAATGAGATGGATATATCATTCATAAGCCCCAACAGGCCGAGCACGGAGAGGGCGAGCGTTGATCGTCCCCCGACGGGTTTCTACGATAGCGTGGAATCGAGAATATCGACCAGCTCGGAGAGTAGTTTAGGTTCGATGCGCTCGGGGACTAAGGGCAGCGAATTTAGCTCGTTCACCGATTTCTCCTCGTCCTCCGTCGAAAACGTAAGCGCTTTTCTTTTAGCAGAAAAAAAACGATAATTTCTCGGTTGTTCTTAGACCATCGCGAACGCTAACAGGACGATATCGAAGCGGAAATGAGAAGGCTGAAGCTTGAGCTGCAGAGGACCATGGAAATGTACAGCACCGCCTGCAAAGAAGCTCTATCGGCGAAACAAAAGGTGAGACGATACGGCATATCGGCTAAACAAATTCTACGCGTTTTCCTCAAGAAATTCGCGAGGATATGATTTCGATGATATCAAAAACAGGCCGTGGAGTTAAACCGATGGCGAATGGAGGAAGAACGAAGGATAGAAGAGGCTCGACTCACCGAAGAATCCGCAAGGCTGAGCGCCGAGCAAGAAAAATACAGGTACAGATCGGCCGCTAATTCTCAGGCGGCAAACAGAGTTTCAGAAATAGAATCCGAAAAGCGAGTGAGCTCCGAAGTGAAGGCCATGAAAGAATCGGACGACGACAATCAGCCGATGATGGCCGTCAGGTACAGAAGGTATACGATCGAAGAGATCGAAATCGCAACCGAATACTTCACCGAGTCGAGAAAAGTCGGAGAAGGCGGCTACGGCCCGGTTTTCAAGTGCTACCTCGACCACACACACGTCGCCATTAAGGTCCTGAGGCCCGACGCCGCTCAGGGAAGATCACAATTCAATCAAGAGGTACTCTAAACCGTTGATACTAATTGCGATTACAAGCTTAAGCTTGTAGTGAGCGCATCGTATTGTCTTTCTTTATCTAGCATTAGAGGTGAAATTTTCATTTAGCGAGTGGTCACGTAGATTCGTACCCATGACCTAAAGCTCTTAAGATTGAAGGGAATATATCATACCTCAAATTCTCAATACAGTCTCTCCTTCACGTCTAGGCTGATTTATTTATTGTCTAATTTAAGCTTATACGTAAAATTCTCATTGAGTGGTCGTGAGGATTCGTACCCGTCTGTGGGCAGGTGGAAGTACTGAGCTGCTTGAGACACCCGAACATGGTACTACTCCTCGGCGCCTGCCCAGAGTACGGCTGCCTCGTGTACGAGTACATGGCAAACGGCAGCCTCGAGGACCGACTCTTTCGAAGGGGAAACACTCGGGCCCTATCGTGGCAGCTCCGTTTCGAATAGCCATGGAGATCGCCACGGGCCTGCACTTCCTCCACCAGACAAAGCCCGAGCCCCTCGTCCACCGCGACCTAAAGCCCGCCAACATACTCCTCGATCAGAACTACGTCAGCAAGATCAGCGACGTGGGACTCGCCAGGCTGGTCCCGCCCTCCGTCGCCGATGACGTCACTCAGTACAGGATGACGTCGACGGCGGGGACCTTCTGCTACATCGACCCTGAGTATCAGCAGACTGGGATGTTAGGGGTGAAGTCTGACGTCTACTCATTTGGGATTGTACTGCTTCAGATCTTGACGGCCAGGCCGGCGATGGGTTTGACCCACCACATTGCGCGGGCGATTGAGAGGGGGAATTTCGCGGAGGCGTTGGATTCGGCGGTGCCGGTGTGGCCGGTGGAGGAGGCGATGGCAATGGCTGAGCTGGCGCTGAGGTGCTCGGAGCTGAGGAGGAAGGATAGGCCTGACCTGGGAAAGGTCGTTTTGCCTGAGCTCAATAGGTTGAAGGAGATTGGGGAGGAGAATATGGATGGTTTCTTGGTGGCCGGCGGCGGCGGCGGTGGTGCTGCTGCTGCGTCGCCTAATAATAGCTTTGGGTCCGCTAATAACAGCAGCAATTCGAAACAAGGAGGAAGTTCGGCGTCGTTGCCTGATGAAAACTAATTGAGTACGTGATCGGAGAATATCTCCGGCGGTTCGTAAAGGTGAGCTCGGGCCGATGTGCTCTGTAGCTTTTTGGAGACGGCGATGATCTTCCAAGAACTTGAATTTTACTGTGGATTGTTTACTCGGCCATGGTTGACTGCAGTAATTCCATGCGATGTAGTTAGATTGTCAATCAGTGTGGTCAAAAGTTTTTGAATTTCTATAAATTAATTTCGGAAAACCTATATTTCTTGGGTTTTATGTAAGAAAATTAGATGTAATTTGAATCTTAAAATTACTGACAAAACAAAAACTATTCTTTTTCGTTAAAATATTGTTGGGTTAATTTCATTACCACTTGTCAATCTTTGGGTACATTTCTCTCAACGACCCAAGACTATTTAAAGTCTCAATTTAATAAGTGGAAATTATTGGAGAAATTAGTCAAACATGCGAAAGAGAGATCGAAAATAGGCGGAGAATATAGCAAAATAAGAAATTAGTTTTGAGTGTGAGAAGAGAATAGTAGGACTTAATTAAAACCGTAATAGAGGTTAACAGAGAATTCTTTTCGAAGAAAGAGCAGAAGAGAATATCCGATCCAGCGATTTTACGCGGTGATCCGCGCCATGGATAAGCAGAATGCACTGGATTACATTAACCAGATCTTCCCGACAGGTTTGCGAATTCTTCTCGTGTTGTGGATTGCTGGTGTATTAGTTAGTAGTTCTATAAATTTTTTGTTGTATATTTGCCTAATTGGGACGGGAAAAAGAAGTCAGTTGCTGCTGTGAAATGTTAGTGGGGAAATTTGGGCAATGATGGGAGAAAATCGCAATTGGATTACTATCAGCTGCAGCCTTGATGTTGATGCTCATACGTAATGTTGAAAGGAGTAGGATGAAGAGGGTTTGGTGTGGAACTTGTTATCGTGAGGCTTCAGGATATCATGCTATTTCCGTTTTTCTTTTTTCTTTTTAGTTTTCTGTGATTGACTGAGTTCATTGTCATTAGGTACGAGTGTGAAAGGAAACTATTGAATCTAGGTCTAGTTGCTTCACATTGGTTAGTGTTCGAAAATAGAGCATGTTTGATTTTTCTTGGACTTTGAAATGCTCCTGTCTGAGTTCATGTTATTTTATCTTTCAATCGACTTCAATTCGAGAAAGTTCTGCTTCCGCACTTATGGTTTAATAGGCCTCATTAAACAACATTTCGTCTGCTGCTTAGCAGTTGATCGAGTTGATTCCTGCTCAATCATTTTTGGGTTTGGGCAGACATTAAGCTCGGTTTGATTGTAAACCGGCTTGTGAGCCTTTTTTGTGCGTGTGTTGGCATCATACTTGATTATGCACATGACTCGATTTTATTTCTGCAATTTTCTGATTTTGTTTGCGATGAAATGCTTCATATGCCACTCGAATAACAATGAAAATGTCTGAATTGACCCTTTGTTAACGAACACGTAGAGGCATCACTATCTGGTGTGGAGCCCCTTATGCAGAAAATACAGAACGAAATTCGTAAAGTGGATGCTGAGATTTTAACAGCTGTTCGTCAGCAGGTTGGTATACTTCTTTAGCTGATTTTATAAGATCATTGCAGCTCTATAACCTACATCTGTAGTCATTTGTTCCTGATCTTGGTGAACATAACTACTGAAATTACTATCCCAATTGTCATTTAGTTGTCCAGCCCTCTCTTTAGACTTGGTAAATATAGATATTGAATTTCGTCGTTGATCTTCGTACACGTGTTTAACCCTCTCACTTTGCTCCAGATTTCGTACTGCATTTTGTTGAATGGTAACATACTTGTCAGTGATGTTTTCCCCTTCTCTCACAGAGTAATTCAGGATCTAAGGCCCGAGAGGATCTTGCTGCAGCTACTTGTGCTGTTCAGGTTTTGTTATTCTTATTGATTTGATTCTTTTACCGACATGTTGGCTTTCATATCTATCAAGTGTAAAATGATACTTCTTCAACTCTGTGCTTTCACTGATTCCTTTATGTTGTAGGTGTTTCTTGCTTAATATGTTTTACCTTTTGAATAGGAACTTATTCACAAAATTCAAGAAATTAAAACCAAGGCGGAGCAAAGTGAAACGATGGTTCAGGAAATCTGCCGCGATATCAAGAAACTTGATTTCGCAAAGAAGCATATAACTACAACTATAACTGCCCTTCACCGTCTTACCATGCTAGGTTTGTCAAGAAACTTTACAAGAGCAAAAGCTGCTCTTGTAATTTGTATGGCTTCATATGCATCTTTTCATTTCCTTATTTCACTTCTTACTGCGGCTGTTACATGGGTAATCCTTATCCATACTGATGTCCATAATACCATGGCTCTGTTTTTTACATGTGGATTGTTACAGACGTACAAATTCTCTCTAAAAGATGATGCTAGTCCTTTCTCAGTTTTTTTAGGAAAAACATGATGAACGTAGTGTGTCCTGCCGGTAGAGAAGGACAAGAATATGTAGACATGCTTAAGTTTTGATGTTGAATATCTGGTGTTTGTTAGGTGCTGCAGAGTGCAGATAATTAGTTTATTCTTGTCATTGTCACATGCTGTTGCGTTATGGTGCATGCTTGAAAATTTCAATAATATTTGGTAATTTAATGCATCTCCGTTTCGCGAGCCAGTCTCTGCTGTGGAGCAACTCCAAGTCATGGCTTCTAAAAGGCAATACAAGGAGGCAGCTGCGCAGCTAGAGGTATTAGTTATGATACTCACCAAAAATACATTAAGTTGATCAAAGAAACACGCTTTCTCAGTTATGATATTAAGCTATCATCTTGTGTATTTTGCTTGATAGAAACTTATTGTAGACATCATCGTGATGCTCTATAACTGTCTGTTTTGCATGAATCACTTCAATATCAATAAACATGTGCTCTGCTTTAGCAATTTGAATGATGACCAAGCCTTCTTTACTATTCTATGATAACAAACATTCATACTTCTTGGCACAAATTGCAGGCTGTCAACCAGTTGTGCAGTCATTTTGAGGCTTATAGAGATATTCCGAAGATTACGGAGCTGAGGGACAAGTTTAAGAGCATTAAACAAATTCTAAAGTCACACGTGTTTTCTGATTTCTCCAGGTGTGCGAAAACGCCATTTCTTTTCTAGTCACTTCAGCTGCTGTGATATGTATATAAGTAAATTTTAAGTGACAAACTAGTTGTGTGTGCTTAGACAATACCGGTATTCCCTGTTCTTTTAATTGATATATTTTTTATATGTCCATTTTTGTTGACTTACCAACGGGAAATGTTTCCTGATTTCGTTTTACAGATGACGTGAGTTCTGAAGTCATACATCATTACACTTAAGTTTTTTGTCTTGTGCATGCTCGTTTCAACTTAAGCTCTACTATTAAATAGATCTAGGAGCCTTCATTAGTTTAGGCCCATTCTTCTTGTATTATGTTCACCGCACGAATACTGGTCATGCTCTAAAATTTATCAATATAAAGCTGCATTTCCTCTTCTTTTTTTTTTTTTATTTTCTTAATTTAAGTCTCCTGTAACTTATTTTCCACAGCTTAGGTACAGGGAAAGAGACAGAGGACACTAATTTACTGCAGCAGTTGTCAGATGCATGCCTAGTTGTTGATGCTTTGGAGCCATCTGTCAGGGAAGAATTAGTGAAGAATTTTTGTAACCGAGAGCTTACATCATATCAACAAATTTTTGAGGGAGCCGGTCTGTTTACAGATTTCCTAATCATTTAAAAAGGTTTTAGAAGTTGAATTCATTCTCGAAATGTGATTGGTTTTCTATAACATTATTTTTTTTCAGAATTAGCAAAGCTTGATAAAACAGAAAGAAGGTATGCATGGATAAAGCGTCGACTTAGAACTAATGAAGAGATCTGGAAAGTATTTCCACCTTCATGGCATGTGCAGTATCTTCTTTGCATCCAGTTCTGCAAGTTAACAAGGTCGGAAATTCTCTTTTAATCAACCAGAGATGTATTTGGTGAAAATGTTGTGGGATTAAAACATCTTTCTCTTGTTATGACCCACACTTTCTTCCATCTTCCGTTCTGTGGTTTTTCTGCCATATTTTTCGGTTATAGGATTTTTTAACTAATTAGTACGATTCATCAAAATCTAACCGATGCACATTTCTTTTTCGTGATAGCAATTTCTTAGGTCAAAGAATTTCTGGATGCCTATCTGTTCATTTTTAACGTTCTACGGCATTTTTCAGGACACAAATTGTTGAGATCCTCAGCAATCTTAAAGAAAAGCCTGATGTTGGGACACTGTTATTGGTAATTTCCTGATTCTTGTCTAGGTGAATGCTTTCGCCTCTCGTTTGAACTGTAAGGAAATGTTTCCCTCCAAGGTCTCTACTAGTGAAATTGTAGTCAACTCATGCTTCTTGTGTTCGTCAGCATTCATCTTTCGTTGTGCAATGCACACAACCTATGCCCATCTTTTATAATCTTTTATGGCCGGAACTCTTTTTTCAGTCTGGGTTGCCTGTACTTCTTGATTGATATTGCTGAAGATATTATTGTTATAATTTAAACTTTTCTGTTCAGCTTGCGGAAGACTGGTAATCTTTTAAGGTTTGAAATTGCACATTTTCTGCATGCATCTTTATATGTTTGTATAAGCCTGTGAAGCATTATATCTGTTATTAGCAACGAACAGTCACCATTCTGTCTTCCTAGTAGTTATTTGTGTCTGGTTTTACCTTGGTTTGTTATAATCTTTGATTGCTGCTTCCAGGCTTTGCAGCGGACTCTGGAGTTCGAAGAAGAATTAGCAGAAAAATTTGGCGGTGGAAGTCGTAGTAGAGAACTGGGAAGTGATATTGGGGAAGATAAGCCAGAAAACAGCAATCAGATTGTTTCAGATATTCGAAAGAAATATGAGAAAAAGCTCGCTGTACATAACGGAAGTGAGAATGAGGCAAGACTACGCTACTGGTTTACCTAGTTAATGCTTTCCCTAATTAACTTACCATGAGTTTAAAAGTCCACTTTCCTCACTCTCATTAACCTATTTTTCTTACTTTCAGGAGCAAGATGGCCTCAAAGATTTGTCCGTGCCTGGTGCTGGGGTAAGTTAGGATGTTCGCTCATCTTATTTTGTGTGTTCCTGACTCGTGATTCAACTTGCATTACATTACGCTTATCCACTTAATATGTTTGTCGTGAATTAGTCCAATATTTTTATTGAGCTAGATAACTCACCTGAATAAAAATCAAAGATATATAAAGGATACTCCCATGACTAACAGAAATGATAAAACAATCTATAATGTTCATCTGTTCTATATAAGCCTACCACTGTTCTTTTTGCGACGTTTCTATTTAAGCATACCACTTGATTCTTTTGCGGATTAGTAAAGAATTCGGTATAACCTATTCTAATTGACTGAACTTGATCTGCAACAGTTCAATTTTCGAGGAATAATTTCGCCATGCTTTGAACCATACCTGATGGTATATGTGGAGCTCGAAGAAAAGACCCTAATGGAACATTTAGAGAAACTCGTCCAGGTTTGGAAAAACAGTGTGCCTGCATGTCTTGGTGGTCCTCCACATTCACACTGCACTAACCATATCTTCTGTTTCAGGAAGAAACATGGGATATTGATGAGGGAAGTCAGACCAATATATTATCAAGCAGCATGCAGGTGAACTGGAATTTTTACTTGGTTATGATGATGATTTAAAGCACTTTTGTACTAAACATTCTTTTTTTTCTTAAGGCGTTTTTAATAATTAGGAGGAGCTTGAAGAGATGCAGTGCTTTGACGAAGAACCAAACATTATTTAATTTGTTTAAGGTATGGATTCCAGTTTTGTGTTGGTGCTCTACCCTGCATAAGTTATGATGTTGCCATGTTCAAATAAGAGTTCAACATAGTGACGAGACGTATACTCTCCCATTTTGGTGATCACCTTGGTTTTCATATAAGTTTCTCTAGTCTAGATCTAGCGAGCATGGAGGGTAACGACTGGCTTCACTCAATTTCTGCTTGTGTGCTTTTAGAGCCAATTTATGTCACAATATAAATAAAACTTATGGATGTATAAAGATAATAAATAGTGGAAGGAGAAGGTTGAGTTCTTGTTTTTACAAAATTTTATACATCCTGCTGTTTCTATTCCCATTTTACATTGAAGATCGGCATGAATTATGGTTCCCTTTGTTTTATAGGCATTAGTGATTTTTTGTTTTGAGTAATGAGTATGTTGGCGTATAAGTTGGGGATGAAAAGAATTACACAATGCGCGTTGAGGAACAATGACTAGTTACATATAACAATATCTGGTGTGAAACTTCTGGTGTTCTCCATTTTTAGTTCCTTTTGTATATGAATCACACCTCGATTACTTTGAAACAGGTATTTCAAAGAATTCTTAAAGCTTATGCGACAAAGCTTTTCGCTAAACTGCCAAAGGGTGGCACAGGGATTGTGGCTGCTGCTACAGGAATGGATGGTCAAATAAAGGTTCATTATGTTTATGCTTTAGGTTATGCTGTCTCTTTTGGTATTTTATCTATATGGTCTCGTGAAGTAGTTTTTCATATGCTTACACTCATCTGTTTTTCAGACATCGGACAGAGATGAACGTGTGATCTGTTATATTGTTAACACAGCTGAATATTGCCACAAAACGGTTGGTTTTCTAACATTATTCATTTATATGCAGCCTGTTAATTTCAACTATATGACATATATAATACAAGGATCTATTTCCTGTTTTTGAGCTACTTGTTCCCCTTTGTTATGATTATGAACCTGCTTTCATGTTTCTTCAGGCAGGTGAATTGGCTGACAATGTGTCTAAAATAGTTGATCCTCAATTTGTAGACAGAATCGACATGTCTGAAGTACAGGTAGATAATGTTTTTCTTTTCGTCCTTGAAAAACAATCCTTCCGATCGCCTTCCAAGTTCCATTTGTAATAAAACATACTCCACCACTCTGTGTTTCCAGGATGAGTTTTCAGCAGTTATTACAAAAGCATTGGTAACTCTTGTACATGGCATAGAAACTAAATTCGATGCTGAAATGGCAGCTATGACACGGGTTCCTTGGGGCACACTTGAAAGTGTCGGTGATCAATCAGAGTAAGATGGAATATCTGTCTGCATGTTTGTTGTCAAGTTTCCGATATGGTTGTTTTTTATTATTTCATGGGATATATATCCTTGCAGGTATGTTAATAACATAAATACAATTCTGAATGCTAGCATTCCTGTGCTTGGAAGGCTTCTTTCTCCCATATATTTCCAGTTCTTTCTTGATAAGGTAAAAATATTATGATTAAAACATACATGCTGGATCCTCTTCTCTATATATCATCTCTCCCTGTATTGAAAAAACAAGATCCTTTTAACTATTTGCACAATTGATCACGCTTTTTGTATTATTTGCAGCTTGCATCGTCGCTCGCACCACGGTTTTACCTCAATATATTCAAATGCAAGCAAATCTCGGAAACTGGAGCCCAGCAAGTATTTATTCATTTATTTTTGCTCTCTTAGGAATCACGAACATAATCGAAATTGTTCTGATCATATTTATCTAATGTGTATGGCTGCAGATGCTGTTGGATACGCAAGCTATTAAAACAATACTTCTTGACATCCCTTCACTTGGAAAGCAGGTAATTCCACAGTTTCAATGGAATTGACAGCTCTGCCAGAGTTTTGCGATTCTTGAAAGCAGTTAGTTCCCCACAAGTCATATTTTATTAACTGTTTCGTTTGTATCCTTGGGACAGTCATCTGCTGGTGACGGCTACGCAAAATTCGTTAGCCGTGAAATGAGTAAAGCCGAAGCATTGCTGAAGGTATTAACCATCTCCCTCGATTCGCGACTCATTTGATTCGCTATATGCTTAACAATTGTCTGTTCCAATTTCAGGTCATATTATCGCCGGTCGACTCTGTGGCCGATACATGTTGTGCTCTACTCCCAGAGGGCACACCTTCAGAATTCCAGCGAATTTTGGATCTAAAGGTAGTTAGTCCCTTCCTTAGACATCATATCATATAGATTCCATTACTCTGCACTAAATATGCAAGATCATGACTTCATTCCCCAATCTCCATTTTTTTTTCTCCTGCATAAGCTGGTCTGTGCTTGTATCAGTCCATTCCAACAATGGAGAAAATATTTTTTCGGGAAACTCGTAAATAGTTTTTGGCATAATATATGTGACCTCCTCAACTCAATTGTTCATTCATCAAATGATTGGCTTCATCGTCCTACTTTCTCATTGTGGATTTTTTTGCTCATTTTGCAATTATAATAATTCCAGGGCCTCAAAAGAGTCGACCAGCAAAGCATTTTAGACGATTATAACAAACGTGGAGCGGGAACTTATCAACCAGCCGTAAAACCGAGCATGGCCAACACCACGACGGTCGCATCTGTGTTGGCTTCTGCTAATAATAATAATAATACATCTTCGACGCCCGCAATAATCCCCTTGAAGGAAGAACTCGTCGCAAGAGCAGCTGCATTAGGCAGAGGTGCGGCCACGACTGGGATTCGTAGAATATTAGCTCTGACCGAGTCAACTACCAAAGATCGGAAAGATGGTGCATTTAGGAAGCTCTTCACTGGCTGATTGACAACAATATGCAATGTGAGTTGATGATGTACTTGTTGGTTATTCTTTTACTCGATATTTTGATTTTGTTTCGTACGCTCTTCTCCAAAACAGGGTTCTCTTCTTCTTTTTTTTTTTTTAAATTTGCCTATACGGTATACAGAGACTTTGAGCTGACGACTTTGTATCTATAGAACATCGACCATGTGGTTTCAATTTTTCCGAGCAAGGTATCGGAGTACTACAATAGCCCTGCGGCCCGCGGACTTTGAATATTTTGGCCCGCAGGAAGCGGTCTGTTTTGACATCTAGCTTAGATAGGCCCGTTAAGGCCCATCAGGCCTGTTTTGATTAGCTATTTTAGGCAGGCCCGTTAAGGCCCATTACGTCTGTTTCGACATCTATTTTAGACAGGCCCGTTAAGGCCCATTAGGCTTATTTTGACATCTATTTCAGACAGGCCCATTAGGCCTGTTTTGATATCTAGTCAAACAGGCCCGTTAAAGAAGCCCATTAGGCCTGTTTTGACATTTAGTCTATACAGGCCCGTTAAGGAAGGCCATTAAGTCTGTCTTGACATCTAGTTACAAAGGCCCGTTAAGGCCCATTAGGCTTATGTCGGCCTTTTTTAGAGGCCCATTAGGACTGTTTTGACATCTAGCCTATACAGTCCCGTTAAGGAGCCCATAAGGCCTGTTGTGCATAGAGCTGAAAAGTTGGGCGGACCAGCCCATCCGGCCCGGATTGAATGGGCTGCCCGAAATTGTATGGGCTGGGTTGGGCTGGCCCAAAGTTGTACGGGCTAATGAAATATAGGGCCTAAACAAAAGAACAGTGGGCCGGACCAACCCGGCCCTAGCCCATCTGATGTTTTTGGAACTTTAAAAAATTATTTTGAAAATAGCAAAGAGATCTACTATGCTATTCGCCAAAAAAAAAGAGATCTGAAACCAAAGGAAACCCAATAACAGGCAAAGGACGAGAGAGAGAGAGAGAGAGAGACCCTATGAAGCTCATATATCATAACCAAGCTGCAAGAAATACGTACTTCAATCTCTATATATCGTCCTCCACCATTTCCACCACACATCAACTCAACTAAACCATCAATGGCCGAGGAAGCGATTCAATCAACTATTGCAGTCAATCAAAACCAAGAAAATTATAATGGATCAAACCCTCCGCTGAAGAACAAGAGAAACCTACCAGGCAACCCAGGTCAGCTATCTTGCCTCGATGCTATATCATTACACATATAACGATTATATTTGATAATCGGTAATAATATTATCATCGAATAACAGATCCACAAGCAGAAGTGGTAGCGCTATCTCCCAAGACCCTAATGGCCACGAACAGATTCCTCTGCGATATTTGCGGAAACAAAACCTCCAACTACACAGGCGAGGGCACAACCTTCCATGGAAGCTCAAGCAAAGGGGCGCCGGCAACAACAAAGAGCCGCCAAAGCAAGTCTACTTCTGCCCAGAGAAGAAACTACAGTGAAGTTTAGGGCAACGAAAGATAAGGGGTTTCGAGAAATTGAAACAGTTGTAACTATTAAGTTTTACTCGGGCTAATTTAGCCCAAAACCCATCGGGTTTTTCGGCCCACAGCCCACTAACCCGCTGGCCTAGTGGGTTGGGCCAACTGGCCCGATATGGTTTTGGGCTACCCAAATATAGGCCCATATCAAAAAATTTTCGGGCGGAATGGGCTGGCCCATGGGTTCAGGCCCAAACTTTCACCTCTAGTTGTGCAGGCCTGTTAAGGAAGGCCCATTAGGCCTGTTTTGCATATATTGTAGACAGGCCCGTTAAGATCCATTAGGCCTGTCTGATTCGAGTTTGCAGACCCGTTTGGGCTCATTAGGCCTGTTTTGACATCTATTTTGGACAGGCCCGTTTAGCCCATTGGGCCAATTTGACATCTAGTTTTAAGAGGCCCGTTTGATTATAATTGTAAGGCCCATTAGGCATGTTTTGACATCTAATTTAAACAGGCCCGTTTGTACCATTAATTAATATTATCCATTCTAATATGAAAAAAGCAAACGGGCCACACCACCAGGCCAGTATACCATTTTTCCCTATTACATGAAACAGCTGACGAAAACAAAAGTAAACGGTAAACACAAAATGGAAAACACAAAATGCATATGGAAATATAAAACTACCGCAAATCCGAAAAAGGATGACGAGCCAGGCAATAGAAAAACGTCGTCCATAGACAGCACATGAGCAGGCATATGAAGTAAATAAATAGATTGCAGTTAAGATCCCCAAAATGAATGACAAATAGCGCAAAATAAATAAGGATAGCTTAGAGAACGTGAGAGACATGGAATAGTACATTGGCTGGGAGAAGCAGTCTTCTCCTTGTTGGAATAATATTTCCAAAGGACAACTCTTAATAAATCCGATATATATAATATTCACGTCGTTCATACTCAAACGAAGCTGAAGAATGCAGCAATTTCTCACCAGCGTCTATCAAGAATATCTCTCTCAGCTACAATTTGCAGGATTCTTAAGTTTCATTTGAAGCTCTGATCTATTACTTCAATAGCACTTTCCCAATCTTCCTCACGTAGACAAATAAGGACCACATTGAGAGCCATGCTGATAGGTAGAGCAACGCTACCCCAGAAGACACAAGTGCTCCTGCACCAGCAAGGCTATAGAGAGAAGAAACGCCTTCATTCTTACAATCAATATATTAACTTGGGAAATGTGCTTGCCGAAGATTAAAACTCAAACCTTTCATCTCTGACAGCCAAAAGGATTGTTAATGCAGTCATTTGTGTAGCAGTTTTCCATTTCCCCAAACTATTAACTGCAACAGCCTGACAGATACATTAGGAGAAAGTGTGCGTTTGAGAAACAAGGATGACCATCTTTTCGGATCAGTCAATGAAATTGACAAACTTATACAAGCTTTCTGTATTGACCTCTAAAAGCTTTTTGTCCTGAGAAGCAGCCCATTCCCTAACTGCGGACATAGTTATCTACAATCAAGTAAAAGAAAGCGTCAGAGAAGGTTGAGTACTTACCCGTACCAAAAAATAGCAGCTTTATTAGTCATCTAACATTGTGAGCAATACCCTTTACCCAAAAAATGATCCTGATACCAATTGTTTCGAGCCTTCCCAGTAATGAGATGACTTAATCCTTACTGAATGAGAAAACTATCAGGCCTTACCTCTCTCCCTATTATGGCAATTGCGGGCACATTTAATAGCCACGGCACTTGTCCAAAACCACCAGCTTCAAGAGGCCTAGTACATAAAAGGATCAATGCAGTCGCTACCATAAGCTGCATCATAAGAAATCGATCAGTAATTTTTATCCGTACAGTTATTGCATACTTTGTCTTTGTTTTATTAAATCATAATATATCATATTAGAAACTGGTAAATCATACTAACATCTATATAAAAGATGTATAAAGATTACATATTGAGTCTCTCACTATGTGAGACAAGACAATGTTCCGGGTAAAAGTATTCATGACAAAGGGTTTATCTTGGGTAAAGCATTATTTTTATCTGTGCAGTTCACTTACCCCATCCTATCAACTATAACAAATATATCCATGAATTCACAACTTATATCTCACAAAATAAGAAATTAGTACATTTTTAACACATTAAATCGAAAATATTCTCTTTGTTTTCAGTACTCTCTACCCAACGTTTAGCTGTAATCAGTTTTAGTTATAATACCTTCTCCTAACATGACAAGATAGAGACAAGTAATCACGCTGTAAAGCTGGAAGTAGTGTACCTTATCCGCCACGGGATCCAAAAATGCACCAAAAGGAGTTCCTGACTTCATCTAGTAAACCAAATTCCAGTGAGATTATGTAGTAACTAGACAAAATTAAGGAACTTGACAAGTATTAAAGCAGCACCTTACGAGCTAGGTATCCATCAAGCCAATCTGTAACGGCTGCAGCAATGAAGATTCCAGTTGTGAGAGTTGGTCCCCACCAACACTCAACATAAAAGGCTATCAAACAACAAAAGAACAGAGTATCAACTACAGTGTGGGAAATAGAGGGCTACATGTAATCACACCAACAAATGCAGCTCCGCTGAGCAAAGATGTATAACCTTCATGCAAAAATGAGGACGATTCAAACTTAAAGTAAGTGAATAGGGAAGAGAAAGACTCAAAACCCTCACATCAGAGGCCAACACAACAAAGCAAATTCTAACAATCATCTGTGCTGCATATTTTACTTGAAAATGTAATAAAGATTTTGAGATCATTATCAACTCCATGTATCTAAGAAAGAACAATATTGAAGTCCTACTGTCAAAGAAAATGTGCAAGACATTTGACAACCATCTCAGTTCAAGGTGATGACTCGGGCAAAACTGTTAATACAGAGACGCAGCAAAACTTTACAAAATAAAAAACTACATAAATTGCCCAAACGTAACATATATGAAAGACATAAGTATCATATATCATCAACAATTAAACCTAACGGGTCACATGCAATCTCCAGGTTAAAATATCAGAAAAATGTAACCGCGTACGCAAAACGTGATAATTAACAATGGCGATGCAAGGTCCGGCAATCAATATGCGAAAAAGTACAGCATTATCGTTCCGATATGCATTTCTAACCAAAAAGCAAGGACAGTCTGCTTATAAAACGAAACAACGGAACAAAAAACAAAATCAACGAAAACAAATGCGGAGTCCAACACACACCACCGACAAGAAGAGGCACAGCCACGACGCGTCCGATCGTCAGTATATTCGGCAGCGTGAGAATCTTCGTCGGCGGCTTCTCACGGTGGTTCTGCGGCGGAGACACGTCGGAGCCGTAGCCGTTAGCGGTAGCTCCCATTCGCGAGCCCTCGGTATTATCGCGGCTGAAACTACGGTTCTGCCCTCGGGTTCTAAAACCCGCCGCGCAAAATCGGACTTCCCGGAAATTCCGGGGCAATTGTACGGCGCTTGGGAATGTGCTTCGCGGGGTTTGGATGTATCCGATCCGCAGAATCGGCGGCTTTGAATCGACTGTAGAGGAAACTGTACGGATGAATTTGCGAGAGCAGAAAATTGTGGTTGAATGAACGAGTCTTATGGATGCTGTTGTTGGCAATGGCATCGTTCGTTCTTTTTTAGTTTTAAGATCGAAGCGAAACGGCCGAAGAGAAAGTAAAAAAGTAACAAATTATATACATATGGCCCTCCCCCTTTCCTTTGTCGAGGAAAATGAATATTACATCTTGGTCCAACATTTATGGCGAATTCTATACAAGTCCCTAGAGTTTACCTTACAATGCGAAATGGTACCATTTTATTATGCAGCACAGCACACATGTAATGTAATGACTTGCAACAACAAAACCAGAAATTCTCATGTCATAAGTCGTGATACATGGAAATAATACTGAAACCACAAACATCATGGGACATAACATACATATATAAGAGGAACCTAGAAAAGAAAGAAAAGAAAGAAAAGAAAGAATACGAATGCTACTGAGACGAAAACTCTACAGAGAATCAACATGACGTGTTGCAGGTACTCTCTGTCTTTTTTTTTTTTTTTTCATTTTTCTTGTATTTTCATCACAAAGCGAAAATGACAAAGACGACGTGAGGCATAGTCATCTTCATGATCTACAATAGGAGAGACAATTTCTTGTCCTTCCTACCTCGAAAAGTGACCCCATAATCTAGCACTTGCACAAAGTAGAGTTTGTCCATTCTTCGTTTCTCCTCCATGTATTGTTATTTATTACCTTTGCTCCCTTCGCATTCTTGGCGTAGAGGAGCCCGAGTTTGTGGTAAACTTCTGCCCCGACGACTGTGTTTGTGGTTCGTACCTTTGAGAAGCGAGATATGATAGTGCTGTGACCACATCAGCCATTAAAGGTCTCATATTTGGCTGCTCTTGGACGCACATCGCTGCAACTGCAAGAGCTTGGTAGAGCCCTCGGGCTGGATATTGTCCTTGAAGCATTGGATCTGCCATTTGCGAGAATTTCCTACGGTCTTTGAATAATGGCCTAGCCTGCAAAACCATGATAATATGGGACGATATGTCAACAATTATATCAGAATATGTAAAACAATAGAAATAAAACCAACCCATGCTACAAGATTGTGCTCGCCAGCAGCTCTAGTATCATCGATGGCTCTTCGCCCAGTAATGATTTCCAAAAGGACAACTCCAAAGCTATAAACATCAGATTTCAAAGTGAGTTGCCCAGTCATAGCGTACTCAGGGGCACAATATCCATATGTCCCCATAACTCTTGTAGAAACGTGTGTCTTATCACCGACTGGTCCTAATTTGGCCAATCCAAAATCGGACAGCTTTGGGTGATATTCTTCGTCTAATAATATATTTGAGCATTTCAAATCTCGATATATGACAGGGGGATTCGCTTTATCGTGCAAATATTCTAATCCCTTTGCTGCGCCCGCTGCTATTTTCATCCTTGTATTCCAGTCGAGGCGATTCCTTCCTGCTGAAAGATCTATGACGTAGAACAGAAAGAAGTTAAGTATGAATGTGATGAGTTGAGCAATGCTTAAGACGTGGAGAAATGAGTGAAGTTGTGTGACATGTATATACCGTGTAAATGGTCTTCTAATGATCCTAATGGCATGTATTCGTATACCAAGAGCCTTTGATCTCCATCAGCGCAATAGCCAATTAAGTTAACCAAGTTAGGATGATGAAGTAGACTTAACATCAGTACTTCGACGAGGAATTCTCGGTTCCCTTGCAAACCATTACGGTCGAGTTGCTTAATAGCAACAACCTGAAAGAAAATAGATAGATAGTTATTTGAGCTTGGCACACCTTGGCTTTGCATTGATACTGATCTTATTTTGAGGACTTTATAGAAGCTCATAACCATGACATCTTTCCCAAAATACGAGTACGCTCATAAATACTAAATATAGCATCATCATCATCTCTCTCTCTCTCTCTCTCTCTCTCTCTCTCTCTCTCTCTCTCTCTCTCATTAGTCCCAAACTCTGATAGCTAGTGTAGAGTGTTCCACGAGAGTTAAACGGAGTTATAATGGTCAGTGGGATCAAGAATTATATTATCATCAAAGGACTCCAAGCTGGTTAATACAAGTAAAATTTTAGACAAGGAATCATACACTGGTCAAGTGTTGAGCTTCGATTCCCATGCATTTCAAGAGAAAGAAATCATATAAGTAATATCAAACAACAAGAGAAATGAAAAGGAGCACAAACAATAATAGGAGAACGGACCTGATTAGTGCTTTCGAGCCTTCCTTTGTATACTCTCCCAAATCCACCTTCACCAAGAAGGCAATCTGCCCTAAAATTCTTTGTAGCTGCTGCTAACTCACGAAATGTAAACGTGTGTGCAGCTATATGACCCGATCCACCATCAGTCGAAGAAGTTTCCTTCTTTGCATTGAATGAAGGATTATTCTTTAGCTTCTCTGTCACATGACAGAAAAAAAAAAGCAAGTCAAAATTAAATTGCATACCTGAGATCATGATTTATGATGCTTAAAACAATGTCAAAGCCAATCATACGAGAAGAATATGGAAACTAGAACGTTCATCCACACATCTCTTAGACAAAAGCCTTAAAAGATGCGCAATCTAAAGAAGATTCGATCTTTGCCACCACAATAGCTCAAATAACATATTCTCTCAAGAACGAAACAATAGCCAACGACAGCCAACCAACCAATATTACCTCTCGATAAGCATTTGAACCCAAATCAAGCTGAATCGAGAAAGCAGCACAAAGAGTAATATAAAACGCCAAACTCGCACATTCTCAAGTACATCAGTAAGTAGATACAACAAATATAAAGTCAAAGAAAGGAACATAACTTGAACGACTAGCTGAACCACCACAATACAGCTTTGGAATCCTACAATGTGAAGTGCATCCCAAAAATCAATCTGTTGCAATTTCCCCTACTCCATACCTGAATTTGATGGGATCTGATCTTTCACGGACTTGTCTTCATGTTTCTTCGTTGCTCCTCCTTTCTTCGATTTACCAGCGCAAAGAAACCAACACATTTCGGAATCTGTTTACGCAGATGCTTTGCGATTGTGAAATCTTGTGCCTGATTGTGTTAGTGATGACAGAGAGAGAGAGAGAGAGAGAGAGGAGGAGGAGGAACGACTCTTTGAAGAAAGAGAAAGGAAAGGGTAATTGGGTCCCAGAAAAGCAGACAAAAAAGCGATTTTAAGAAGGTATGCAATAAATGGGAAACTTAGCACGCAAAGCCCTCCAAAACATTTACTTTGGCGCATCACACCATAAAATCTTGTGTTAATTTATATCTGCTTTTGCTTACGAATGAAATGATATGAAAATTGAAGCGTCATTGTTTTGTTTATGCTCTAAATCGTGGACTACAGTAAACTCTAAATTAATAAATATTGTGACCCTTTAATTTTATTAATTTAAAGAGATATATCGATAAATTAATATTCTATTAACTAAAAGATAAACATTTTAAAGGAAGTTACTTTTGTATTTCTATTTGTTTCATTAATCATATTCATCCATCAGATAATTTGTTTGTAACTAAATAAATATATTCATGAATAATGTTAAGACATTGCATACAATTAGCAATTATATTCATGGACAGCGGAACTATTGACTGCAATTTAAGAAGTTAGGGATGAAATCCAATTAGATTTAAAATTTTAAGAAAACGTTAGTAACAAAAGATTCACCTTTTATCAAATTATCATAATATTTATATCGCAATATTTATGAATTATTAATTAGAGTTTTAATGAGACCTAATATTTATAAAGGGAATTTTTAAGGATTATTTTCTTATTATCTTATCGAATTTGATGATTTTTTACAAAGGCCCAAGTCGGAACCAGAAACTTTTATTATTTTATAGAGATTATATCATTATTTTTTATAAAGGTTTTACCGTATATAAAGAAACTACCATAGAATAAGATGAATAAAAACAAGCATAATTAAACGCATGAAAATTTGAAGAAAAAAAAAGAACTTTTGGACACGATGGTTAAATAAGACGAATTTTGGGGGTCACAATAAAATTCAAAATGGTACTGTCAATTTGGCGGGGCGGCCGATGGCGGGCCTTAAAAACTAGGGGTCACCCACCTTGAAAAATTGTGATTTCTGTTTATTTTTATTTTATAATTTAATTTGTTAATTATTTTTAGTTAATTAAGGTATTTATTAATAAATTATGGATAAGCAGCATATTAATTATATATTTATTAATATAAATGTCATTAAATGGTATAATTTAATATGTATTATATATAATTTAATAAAGCTGGCGGACCGGCCCGCGAGCTAGCCAACCCCACCCCGCCAAGCCCACGGCACGCGCGGGCTGGCTTGTTCAGGCCCGTCCCTTGGCGGGCCTAAAAAGTCGCAGCCCACACCGCCCTTTTGGCAGGGCAGGGCTGGACATTTCTCAAGCCCTCCAGGGAGCTGGCTTAGGCGGGCAAGCCCACGCCCGCAGGCATTGGCGAGGTGGGCCTGGCGGGCCGCGGGCAGACCCGCCAGTATTATATAATAATTTTTTTATTAAATATTGATATTTAAATAAATTTTATAGGCTTTTTAATATTTTTGGGCTTCGATTTTTTATTAATCAAGTTTCATAATACAAATAAATTATTATTAACAAGATTAGATTTGATTAGAATTAATTTCGAGCTTAAATATAATTTTTTTTATTGTTTTGGGCGGGCCAAGCCTGCTATCCGCCTAGAGGGTGGTACGGGCCTTCATTTTTCAGGCCCGCCAAACAACTGGCTTAACCACGCCTGCCCTGCTCGTCCATTTTGACAGCTCTAAATTGGACGGCTGAGGAATTTCACCCAAAAAAATCTCTTTTCGGATAGTCTGCATTAGGTTAGGACAACATAATGAATTCAATCAAAATGATGAATTCAACTTCTAACAAGGTCATTATCATCATAACCATCATAATAACAAAAGCAAGCATCCCCGCTTATAAGCGAAACAACTTGGAGGAAGAATATAAATCATCAGAACTAAGCATTAAATCCTCATAGGAAGGAGGAGGACAGTAATTGTTGACTCCTAATCTCTTGTTACTCCCATACTCTTGAAGTTTATCCAATTCTCCTTTATGCCGACCATCATCCAAACTATGCCTAAAGCCAAGCCCGTTTGTGTAGTTCTGATTCTGATTCTGTTGCTGCACGAAAGAAGGCGCGCTGTAGTTTTCAAGTTGATCGACTAATGTTGAACGCTCTGGGATAATCCCATTTCCAATATGACCTATAGAATCGTAACTCTGTTTCTGAGTAGAGAAAGGCGTATGGTGTGGCCAAGCATGCATTTGAGAAAATCTAGAGTCTTGATGTGATGATGATGATTGCTGCATTAAATTCCAGAGTCTCGACTCATCATCGAAGCGATTGGAGCCATCAGTAAAACCACCATTGAATGCAGATGGTTGAAGGGTGGAAGAAGCATTAACCAGTTGATTACCTTATAGTAATGACAAAAAAACATTAACATGTTGAGCATTATTTCGAGAAGAGGGAGACAGTGAAGTACAAACCTGGAGAGGTGCGGCTCAGGGATGTTCTATCGCATGTAGAGAAACCTGGCGGCGGATACCTAATGGGTAGAGTGAATCCGGCCAAACTTTGTCTTCCACTTGCTGTATTAACAGTTGCAATGGTACACATCATTTTTTGCACAGAAATTAAGATAATATACTAGGAACACGCTTGCAATCAGGAAAAATATTATTACCCCAATATCGTGGCTTATGTAGGTGTTGATCTGTCTCTCCGCACTTCCGAGTGATAGAACTAGAAATTTGATTTGCAAAGCCAGGACCGTTTAGGAGATTCCAGGAAGAACCACGCAACCCATCAGTTTCCTCCACTAAATCAGAGTAAACAGGCTTTTGGAAAGAATCTTCACACAAATCAAAGTCTATGGACAGAATATTTGAGATTATGCTCCTCTCAACAACATCTAATGCAGATTTATCCTCATCACCGGGCAAATTGCTATCATCGATTCTTCGTAAATGCTCAACTATTTCCTCGTCAGAAAACGATCTGGAATTTCTATATAGCCTATCACATTTAGCAGAACTCTGAAAGCTCGTCTCCAATGCTGAATTATTTAACACAGAGTCCGCACACCTCACTGATAAGGAAGCTTCATCCTCATAAGTATTTTGTAGTGAACTGCATTCCGCGCTAAAACCCCTACTTTGTTTAGTTTCTTGCAATAATGCAGACATATCAGACGTTGATGAAGGATAATTTGGAAAACGGAGAAAGGCCACTTGACTTGAGCCACGGTTATCATTTGAACCTTGATCCTCAAACCATGAAGAATCTTCCCTTGGTAGTACACTTGGGAAATTCTTATATATTTCATTTCCAATGGAATTAGAGGATGGAACTTTGAGCAATGAAGGAAAAGAATATGGATCCCCTGCAGGCGTATCTCCAGTAATCTTAATTGACGACAATTCAGAAGAAATCTTAGCAATCCTTTTATCATCAGACTTTTCGCCATCTTTCCCGAGGCTCGATCGTCCAACAATATCTACAAAGGTTGTCGCTTTATGAGGTGCCATAACAGATCCGTCCTTCTCTTTAGGAAGGCAGTGACTGACAGAACCAATGTTATTTACACGGCCATGAGTTTTTTCCTGAACCATGACAGAAGAAAGCAAAGTGCCCATCAAAACACCAACGTAAAGGCAGAAAAATGTTAGCATCTTACACCGTGATAAAATGCTTAGACAGATCTATATAAACTCAATTAAAATTCATGAAGGGTCACCTACAGATATGTTACTTCTCAGATGAGGTTTCTCACTTACACCGCTGGTAATACTGCAGACATCTTCTGGAGGGGGTAACACACTTCCAGAGCGTTCAAGTGCATTATTTGTAGAACCAACAATTTGTTGAACTCTACCCCTTTAGAACCGTAAAAAGAAAAGAAAAGATTGTCAGAAACAGCAAAACTTACTACAGGTAAACAACAATCACTTTTGCAGGGAATGCCACGATATGAATGAAATAAACGGAGATTAATTTCAGTCTAAAAAGCTCTCAAAGAAACAATGTTCCACAATAGTCTGATTTTGTAGAACCAATATGCAAAGATTCATTAATAAAATGTAAGAAACATTTTGAGATTCAAAATACTCAAATTCGAAATAAAGAAAGAAAGGTAACATCAGTTGTAAATAAATATCACTGATACAGACTGCTGCTTTATGTTCAGTACCTTGTGTGCACTGCAGCCACCTCATCTTTCCCAAAACTATCCTCATCGGCGCCAATACTATGCAAATATAAACAAGTACTATTGTTGCAAGGCTGCGTAAGAAAAATTAGAGATCTGAGCAATCTTAAGAGTTTCACATATATTTGTAACAAGACACATGTCAAACAAACATAGAAAAGATAGAAACAATATATATTACCATGTTTTTCAACCAAGCATGGCAGTACTTTGCTGTTCCAAATGATGCTCTGCGTGAAGACTCGTCGTTAACATCACATCAATTTAATCAGCCATGTCATCTATATAAGTAAGAGGAACAGTTATTACCTCAAATATCTACCATCTAGAACAAAACCATGCACCGATTGAATACATCGTAAAGCCTCCTCCTGTCTTGAATATGTAATATATCTGGAAGGAGCCATTATAAAGGCATACAGACGTCAAAACTATTCTTTTGCATACTTACCAAACAGCTTCTACAACATAGTGGGGTTTACAATGAAACAATGAAACAGAATCGTATCTTAAAGAGCCACATCAAACCAAGCATACAGAATCAAAATAGCAAATGAATATTGCATCCTTAGACTTTTATTGCTGGATTTCAGAGATTTCACTCAACTTCACAGCTCAACTTAGTTCATGGTTTCCCATCATATGAAATAAAAACAGAGAGAATAAATGGATAGCAAGAAGCAGCCAATTTAAATTCTTCTAGATTTAATAACATAAAAAACCAATCATCGCACATTTGTTAATAACAACTTATAAAGCATCGAACTCACACGCTGCAAGTGTCATTGATGAACTGTTGAATGGTCCCACCGGCTGTCCGTGACAGAGAAATCTTGGTCACTTTTCCATACTGACCAAAGTACTCTTTCCGCACTAATACCTGATAAATAAGTGCATTAAGAAAAATATGTTAGGCAGCAATCTGACAAGTAATTAGAAACAAGGTAGAATACAAACACATTAGATATATAGATGGTCTCTGAGAAACATGTTACAGAGCGAGCTTCCTTACATCTTCATCAGCTAAACTGAGAGGTAGCCCAATCACATAGGCCATTTTACGCTGAATTACTCTAACATTCGTAAGATCTTTTTTGACTTCATCAGCCTTTGTCTTGCTCTTGGGTTGTTTGGCTTTCTTATTAGTATTTCTCATCGATGTCCTATTTAGAGAAAAACTAATACAAGACTTCAACTATATTGGCTGATACTTGAAAAGGATAATCAGAAAGCAAAAGGTTTACAACCTTTCAATATTTTCTTGCATTGCCACAATTTTATCCTTCTCATATATTGATCGGCATGCAGGGCAGCGGCCCTCTATTTTATCTTTCTCTGCCACGTTGATTAGCTGATGCCAACACCAAACACAGACCTGTAAAATAGGTCAAACAATGCAAAGTTGTTTAGATCTTTCAGGCAGAGGAGAATTGAAGTTTCGTCGGTAAACAATGATATGAACAATATAAAGCAGAGAAGCACTAAACAAAAATTCCACACCAGAATGACAAGCTAACCGCAAACTTAAAGTCGTAATATCTTTCTACTCTAACAATGCAAGAATCAAGAAGATCACAGGTTGAAATATCCAATTATCCATTACATGGAGACAGGTGAATATCGATCGGAAGGGAACATACTTGATAACCACATGTGCACGGCTTGAACTGCTGATCTGTCCAATCCATTTCCTCCGCACAAAGAGGGCACCTCTTCTCTCCTTCGTTACTCATCATTCCTAGTAGCATAACACAGCCATACAGCTAAAATCGTACGCAAAACAACAAAATACACAACCACAAAAAAAAGAAGAAAGAATCGAAACAGAAAGAAATAATTTTTGTTATCAATGGAAGATACATACCGTATCACCCAGAAACACATTAAACAGAGAACATCACCCAGAAAAACATTAAACAGAGAACAAGATTTCGCCTCAACATGACAGGATTAAACTTGAAAAAAGAAAGATTAAAAAAAAACCCTAAAACCCTCACAGGAAACAACATCCAGTGACCGTAAAAAAATCACATTTCCCCAAACCAGATACCCTCATTCCTCACGCACGCGAGAAAAAAAAACATGACTATCATCTATGTCAATCGTCAAATCAAGAGGTACCAACAAGCTCAATAAGCTGAGTACGCAGAAATGTAAGCGCACATTGCGGAAAAAAAAAATCAATTTAACCACCAATGCAGGTATGATTGACAATTAATATTGTACCAACTACAAAATTCCGTATCTGTATAGCTAGTTCTGCGATTCGCTTATGCGAAAACGTCAATGAGGCCTGACGACGTCGTTTATACAGAAACTCTTTTTGTCTCGGTTCTTTTCCGTTGGTTTGTACGTCAAGTTCTACGATGCCTTCGAAAGTGAGGAGGTTGTGAATGCTATAATGCGCCGCGGGGTGGCGTAGGTGGATATGCGCCGCCCGTCCGAGGCTGTGGAGAGGATTGGTTAGAGAGAGTGAGTGAGAGACCTTTTTTCTTTTCCCTTTTTTTCTATTTTATTAAAAAAAATAAAAAAATAGCTTCACTTTATCAGGAAATGGCAATAAATGGTGGAGCGTGTGGTTTTTATTTGAACGAATACATACAGTGTGTTCATTTATACATTTTTGTACCTATTTTGTGAAACTGGAAAATGTTTTCTTTTTATGTATTAACATTCTGAATAGGATTTTGCATTTTTATGTAGGGCCACACGATTTCAAGGCCCAGTCCAAGCTGCATAAAGACGTAAATAACCCTACTGGTAATATTATACAACCACTGAAACAGCAAATCGTAAACGTTCACATCTCTCTGCTGAAGAAGAAAGTGTACTCAAACAAAGGGCAACAAATCGAGGTGGGTAGTTTTCCCTTGGTGAATGTTTATCCTTTCGATGATTTTTTTCTCTGTACTAAGATCTGGAGCTTTTGTTTAATCTTTGTCGTTATCAATTGGTGTATTTATTTTTTCTTTTTTTCAATTTTCAAATTCATCTTGAATGTAAGGGTAGGTATCCCTGTTCGAATGATTAAACTGGTGGTTGTGCCTCCGATTTGATGCTGTATTCAAAATTTGTGTGATTCAAGTAAAATTATTGCAGATAGGATTGTAACTTCTTTCTTTGATCCGCTCGACCCTTGTTCCAGCCGGTACTTGTTGTTAGTGACCGCAATTGAGCTATGATCAGTTAAACTTAATATTCTGTACACTTGATTTTCCATCGATTTCTTTCAATGGACCGATACAGAATGGCAAATGTGGCTGGAGAGCAAGTCCCGACTTCATCTGTTCTGATGGCGGCGGCGAAGCACATTGGAACGAAATGTCGCGGCGAGAACGTAGCTTTCCTGAAATGCAAGAAGGATGATCCGAACCCTGAGAAATGCCTCGACAAAGGACGCCTGGTGAATCAATGTGTGCTTCACCTATAAGTTAGTATTTCTGCATATATGGACTATGGAGCATTGTTTTAGAAGCCGAGGCTTGTTGGAGATTGTTAACTCGTATTCTTATTAGGACTTGAGGCTTGATTCTTTATTAGGACTTTGGTAGCTTATAAGGTCACACCCTTTAAAACATCAGTAGAATGTGGCGTTTTTGCTTGTTGAGATTCACTTCTGCTCGTGATATTTTCCCTACATTGAGCTAGCAAATCTTTTCGTTTGTACGTTGTCCTTTTTGTTCGACGGTCGAAAACGAAGTTGTAGTATTTATGGTGAGATTGCTACGGCAACTCACTCCTTGCATCACGGCCTCTGGGACGAGTCCCTACATTGTTTGTTGACTATTGATCCTAATTCACCTGTGATGAATCCAATAGTTGTACCATTATATCGTCTACTTAAAAAGTCACATTCGAAAACAACAAGGATTGAATGGTTTGTACGTGCAGGTTGAAAGATCTTCATCAAAGCTGCAATAAGGAGCTGGATTCGTATGCTGGGTGCATGTACTACCACACCAACGAATTCGAACTCTGCCGCAAAGAGCAAAAGGAGTTTGAGAAGGCATGTCCATATTGATTTGCATATGGTTTTCATATGGGCAACAAAGAGGAGAGAGATTGATACCCCCCTCTATCTCATCTCTACCTCAAGATAATAGTAGTTATAAAAATAATAATAATAATAGATATAAAACCTTTCCCAATTTATGAAGGGCAAACAAATGCCCTCTTATCTGGAAATGTAAGCAAGGCCTATCCTTCATAAATTGCTGGCACATTTGGTTGAAATCATGTTTGTTGGTATCTCCATGGTTTGAGATGCAATGTTTTAATATGCATAAATGCTGTATTTTGAATTCCTTGATTCGTTATTGGCATAATCCGTTGGAATACGTTTTGTACTACGCAAAGAACTATAATAGTTAATTCATTAAATTTTTCTTTCTAAATTTAAGAAATATCGGACTGCCAAGTTCAAGTCTGAGACATTAGAAGGTAAAGAGAGTATAACTTCTCCACTGACTTTTTCGTAAATGACAAGTTTCTCTTCTGGTAAATTATTTGCTTGCGTTACAACTTATAGTTGTTGCTTTCTAATTTAAGGTACGTCAGAGAAGAAACCAAAAACCGTTGCTGAGATCACATCCTTAAAGACTGTATGTCTCCCCCTCCCCCCCTCTATACATGGCTATAGCTATTAGTAGCAACAGTTAGTTTTCATGGCCGTTAAAAATTGTTCAGTCTCACCATCAACAAACTTGATTTGCAGAAGAATTGGGGTAACTGAAGCACTCAGATTGCAGATGGAAGTACAGAAGCAGCTCCATGAACAACTCGAGGTATTACAGCTCAAGGCATCGCAACTCTTGTTTATGTATGTATGCATATGATGGATGTAATAATGGGATGTGAACAGGGGCGGACCCAGGATTTTACACCTGGGGGGTCTACATTACATACGTCGGATCGCCAGTAATACCGCTATCTGAGAATGTCACGTCCATTCGACTTATACCAGTTCGATCATTAGAACTAGTCTTATTTAATAAAATGTAGACTTTTGGAGTGGATTTTGAGTTCCTTCTATTTTTATAATCCATTTATCCATATATGCACTACAGAAAAATGTAAACCATAAGAAATACACAAATATATATAATATTCAGTTTGAAAGAAAATATGAAAACCTAGATTAATAAAGTCAAAAACTAACATGAAACCTAGATAAATAATGTAAAGGATAAGATAATAAACAGCTAAATCAACAATTAAAGAAAAATGTAGATGATAAATAAAAAACAATTAATATAGATGAAAGATAGAAAACCTTCAAATTGAAGTATGGTGCCTTCGGGTGCTTTCGTTGGTGTTTTTTTTCAATTATAACATATCGGTTTTTAGTAATATTAATATGATGACCTTATTACTACTATGTTTATTACAAAATTGCCTAAAAAGGGAAAACGTCCAAGACACCTATAATCTACAAAATGGCCCAAAAGTAAAAAAGAAAGCCCAATAGACATAATTAATCAATACCACTAAATAACCCTACTATTCATCTTCTTCCACAAACCGCAAAGACACCATTGACGCACAACTTCAGTTCATACTATATACTAATTCTCATCCTGGCGGCCGCCCCTGGATGTGAACTGCAGATCCAACGAAATTTACAGTTGCGAATCGAAGAACAAGGAAAGCATCTTCAAATGATGTTTGAGCTTCAGAGAAAGATGGAGCAAAACGAAACATCAAAAACCAATTACCAAGACTCTTCATCTCATACTCATCAGAATCCAAGTACTACAGCACAAGATTCAGACACCACTAAACGGCCGGAATTATCATTATTGTCTGAGCCCACCAACGCCTTGTCCCATTGTGTTTCACCCACAAGTGATAATGTCGATAGACTTAGATATGTGCCAAGATTCTTTCCAAAAGCCCGTTTACTCTGATATAGTAGTTGGCATTCTTGTTTTTAGAATAGCCGTTATTGCACAATTGACAATCGATGGACATATAACGAAAAAAGAAGGATTTTTAAAGATCATATATAACCTTTTCACCGTGTCTAATGCGTGGCAGAAATATGATAATTGTCTGTCCAATTATTAATCTTGATTGGAAAATCATCGACATTATCACGGTGAGAAGGTTATGTATGATCTTTAAAAATCCTTCTTTTTCGTTATATGTCCTTCGATTGTCAATTGTGCAATAACGGCTATTCTAAAAACAAGAATGCCAACTACTATATCAGAGTAAACAGGCTTTTGGAAAGAATCTTGGCACATATCTAAGTATATGTACATTATCACTTGTGGGTGAAACACAATGGGACAAGGCGTTGGTGGGCTCAGACAATAATGATAATTCCGGCCGTTTAGTGGTGTCTGAATCTTGTGCTGTAGTACTTGGATTCTGATGAGTTTGCGATGAAGAGTCTTGGTAATTGATTTTTGATTTTGATGTTTCGTTTTCTTTCTCTGAAGCTCAAACATCATTTGAAGATGCTTTCCTTGTTCTTCGATTCGCAACTGTAGATTTCGTTGGATCTGCAGATTCACATCCCATTATTACATCCATCATATGCATACATACATAAACAAGAGTTGCAATGCCTTGAGTTGTAATACCTCGAGTTGTTCATGAAGCTGCTTTTGTAATTCTATCTGCAATTTGAGTGCTTCAGTTACCCCCATTCTTCTGCAAATCAAGTTTGTTGATGGTGAGACTGAACAAGTTTTTTACGGCCCATGAAAACTAACTGTCTGCTACTAATAGCTATAGCCATGTATAGAGGGAGGAGGGAGATATACTGTCTTTAAGGATGTGATCTCAGCAACGATTTTTTGTTTCTTCTCTGATGTACCTTAAATTAGAAAGCAACAACTATAAGTTGTAATGCAAGCAAATAATTTACCAGAAGAGAAACGTCATTTACGAAAAAGTCAGTGGAGAGGTTATACTCTCTTTACCTTCTGATGTCTCAGGCTTGAACCTGGCAGTCCGATATTTCTTAAATTTAGAAAGAAAAATTTAATGAATTAACAATTATAGTTCTTTTCGGGCTGTGTTTGGTTTGTAGCCCACTAAATAGAAAAGACCAAGCCCGCAAAAATGAAACCTTTGTCATGTGAATAATCATATCCAGTGATTTTGAGCAGTTTAACAAACACAATATAAATAACATAACATTTTGTTTGGTTTAAGTAAAAATTTATGATGGGTCAGACCCATTGGCCCCCTTAACACAATGAAATAAAACGCTGCAATTTGAAGAAAAAGAGAAACAGAGACCGAGGTATGATCTCCGCCTTTGATTGTGTTAATAAATTACATTGTTCAAAATTTCTCTAAAAGATACGATGTGATTGAAAGTTACAATAAAGTTGTTAGTTCATTACTGAGCCTGTTATGGGTTTAGCACTGAGTTACACAGAAGCTCGATCCAATAAAGATTTACCAAGTAAAAAAAAAGCAATTTGCATATAAGTCACGAAATGAAGATAGAAGAATGTCTGAATCTGATTAGAATAGAGGGCCGACCTTAGTGTACGAACAAAGGGATCGTAGAAGAAAATGAGGAAACTTTACAATTGAATTTAGGATTCTGTACATTGGTAAACGTATCCAATGGTATGAATGTAATACACATATTACCTAGATATTTGGAAAATGTAAGATAAATTAATATTGAGGGTCCACTTCAAATAAACAATCGAATAGGCCGTTTAATATATGCGGGCTTTTAATTTTTCATGGGCTTCAACTAATTAAACCAAATGTAAGAAAATATGAGTTAATAATTTTATAAACCATTTTCCAGGTTTATCTAGTAAACCAAACACTGACTCGTAGTTAGGGTTGCAAACGAATCAAACTTTTTCGGTTCGATTCGCGATTCGATTCGAAATTTTAAGATTCGAATTCGAATATTTAGAATACGAATCCGAATAAGAATATTTTTTTGATTCGAGAAATATACGAATACGAATATGAAATCACAATATTCGATTCGAAAATTAATCGAATTATTCGATTCGAATAATATAACATAAAATAAAGTATAATTAATATATATTCACATATAATATATGATAACTCACTAAAACATTTAAAAATAATATGTTATAATTCAATATATGTTTAAAAATAATTTATTATAATTCAATATATATTTAAATATAATATTGTTTATATTTTATTAAATAAAAAATGAAAGATGACTTTGAATACAGATATTCGATATTCGATTCGAACATTCGAGAATATATTCGAATTCGAATAAGAATCGATTTTATGATTCGATTAAATATTCGAGTATTCGTATTCGTATTCGATTGTCATCCGAATACGAATAGAATATTGCGGTATTCGACTCGATTCGATTCGTTTGCAACCCTACTCGTATTACGTAACCGTATCCCAACGGGTCAATGGTCAAAGAAACTTTATACTCTGTATCATCTGAAAACAGCTGGCCACGTTACAATTCTCAAATCGGGGATAATGAGAAAGGAGTATTATATTATTATAAGTTAATATATCAGCAGAAGCAGCGTGCACCTTATCGATCTATCGTGGCCTTTGGCAACTATGCAAAAAAGAAAGTACAAAATTTGCCATCTGACGATTCTTCATGGACTGTACGAAATGATTGTTGTCTGTATAGTGATTAAATTAACATCATAAATGATATTTGAGTAGTACTTCACTAATTGCAGTTAGCCCACTAAGTTGTAAGATCACAAATCGTGTAAGAAAAAATTGTACTTTAGATGCCATCTAACGGATGGATCTATCTAACAAGCTCGCTTGAAAACGGGTCGGATCAGGATCGGACCCGACCCATTTCCATACCACGTGCAGACAACTCAAATCCCATTATTATGTCATCGTCTCGGTCAAAGAAAGAAGACAGCTATTTCACCAGCCGTACCATGAAAATCCACCGTGTTACCAACGTGAGAACCTGCACTTTCGTTTCACATATTTATTGAACTGTTTCTTAGAAACAGATCAAGGTTTCGTCAAGAAAAATGAAAAATACAATTTTAAACATGCACAAATATCTATATATGATTAAAAGAAGACAGCACACAACTTTCAAGTTTCATCTTAGCCTCAACCGAGAATACACCTGTCTCTGCTCTTTTGTCCCTCATTATTCCATTATAAATTCCCATCCCTCAAACATCACATATATAATTCATATAATATTTTTCATTCTCAGATCAATCTTCATATACACTTCACAATATAGAGACACATAGATTCATTTCTTCTCAACACATCGCAAGACTAGTTGAGCAGTAATACACACACATACATTCGACATTCTTGATATTTAACTGCGAAGGAGCAGATCGAATATGGTGAGCTACAATAATAATAATAGCAGCAATAATGTGGTGGTGAACCATAATGGGCAAGACACTACGTTGACCAAAGTGTTTGTGGGAGGCTTAGCTTGGGAGACTCCTAAGGAAGCCATGAGAGAGTATTTCGAAAAGTACGGCGAAATTATAGAAGCCGTTATTATTTCCGATAAGGTCACAGGCCGATCCAAGGGCTATGGTTTCGTAAGTAAATTCATCTATAACTATATATTTAATAATAATTTTCTAATGAGGGTTCATTTTGGTTACATTCCTAAGAATTACACAAATAATATGTATATATAGGTTACTTTCAAAGAGCCCGAAGCAGCTAAGAGAGCCTGCGAAGATGCAACTCCGACGATCAATGGCCGTCGTGCTAACTGCAACCTGGCGGCATTAGGTGCCAAGCCGCGGCCAAGGTCGTCCGCCGCCGCCGGCGCAGGCGCCACCAATATCACCACCAACCCTCCTCCTCCTCAACAAGGTAATGAATGACTTAAATGAAATTAAGTTTTATTTCAACAGTTTTTACATTTTTTTTAACTCATTAATTAATAAAGCAATAAGTGTTCTGTTCCCACATGCCAATTGCCAACCCGTGTGCGTTTCAGTCTGTTTTGCAATATGAAAAATTAGTTTATACAGTTACAATACTGGTTATAGATAAATGTAATATAATATATTTACACCATTTTTGAATATTTAATATAATAAATTTTTTCGGGGCGTGATTTGTGAATGTTTGCAACTCGTTGAATGATATATTCGTTAAAAACTGTGAATAATTAGGTGTTAACGTTGTGCTGCCAAGAGCAGTAACACCACCCACGCTCAACCATCACTTGCAGCAGCAATGGTACTATCCGCCGACAGCCATCAGAACCGCCGCAGCTCCGCCGTTTCACCACCAGCCCGCCGTTCCTTTTTACGGTTATCCTCCGGCGACTTATCTCACGACCGCTGATATGAACTACAATCAAGTTAATACCATCCACAGTCCCTTTTCCAAATTCCTTTCTTGATTTTTTACTAATTTTGTTCCTTTGTTGGTTATCTGATTCCGACTAATTAGTTATTCAATTTTTACTATACGCAGAAGATGGGTTTCGGAGGTGGGCCCTACATTAGTGGTGGGAATGGGAACTATTATTACAGTCAAATGTACACTCCAGCTAGTCACCATCATCATCATCAAGCAATGTACGGCCAATATCTCTATCCTTTCCACCAATCACAGACAATGGGCCTTCCGGCCCATATATTCCCAGCTGTATCGGTCCCAATAACTATCATGTCCAAGCCCACTTCTTTTTCTCCACCTCCTCCTACCACAGGTAATAAATAAAGAATTAATTAATACCTTATTTTCCATTTTTTCAATCTTCTTAAAACTATATAATTATTGCCCGAGTTTCGATGAACTTACCAAGTACAGATTGGATGGAATAGCATGCATCTAAAGTAAGAAAAAGAATAATTATCATGATAGAGAAAGAATCTCTGAAATCACATGGTCACCACACCATGGTTTATACCATTGTGAAGCTATATGGAAACTGGCAGATGAATACAGCTGGTTTTACACAGAAGTTACATAGGAAAATGATTTATTCTGGAATAAATAGTTACAGTTTTGCAACGTGGTAACTGTAATTGATGTATATATTTATTACAGTTTGCCTGCCTGTGGAACAATAGAGAAGGGTACAACAACAAGCGTTGGACCAGCTTGCTTGTAGGGAAAAATTCAATGGCATAAAAAAAGGGTAGCAAGATGTTATTTTTTATTGTAATTGAATGATATGGGCTGCTCAGAAACAGGAGTATTTATCAAATGATCTGCTGTGGCTGTAATTTCTTTTTTCATTTTTTTATTTCTTGCTGATGATCTTGTAGGTATCAATTAATTGACATTGTTATTATCTATGCTTCTCTAATCTGATTCTGATTTACGCTCCTCTAGTTGAGTATAAACTCTTACATTTTTTTAGTACAACATCCACCCATTGGAGGGCACTTTCTCACATATAACCAATATGATGCTACAAAAGGCTTGGAACTACTTAATATCCTTGAAAACATCTGATATGGTACATTGTCCTTTTTTAACTTGTACAATCTATTGTAGCAAGTTTGAGATTCCTTCATGGCTTGTGTGATGTAAATTGTAACCCTTGGACAATTTTACGATACCACCGATCCCATGCATGGTCCTATTGGCTCTGATTTGAACATTGATGATATTGTCAAACTTCTCCCAGCATTTATGGTAGTTCAGATTCGCCAACGCATGCAATCAATCGTCCTGTTTTCTTGTATAGTTCCCAAATGTTCATTGCTGCTTTCATAGCATGAATCCGAGCATTACCAGCTAGTATAGCTGTAAGAGCTTTTGGGAAGAGTTCTTTGCCTTTGAAATTAATCAATACCTGTCGGCAGAAACTAGGGTTTACTGTCTTAGGGCATATAGAATCGATTATGTGCATCTGTTATTACACCAGTGAGCTTATTAGGCGCTGCAATGACTGCTATGCTATTAAAACGAAGGAACAAAAGATCAAGGTCTTCCTCATCGACCCTTTTTTCTTGTATGGATTGTTTTCTATTCATAAGGGTTTGTATTGGACTCGAAGTTTATATATATATGCTCATGTGTTGTTACACAAAAGCAGATAGGGTTTGCAATAAGGAATTTATACGTGCGTCGAGTAGCATCTATTAGGAGACCTCTTTAAACTTTAAAGGAGCAATGGATCAATGATAATGCATAAGTTTCAATTTTGTAATATTGCTGTGATAGTGATTAAGTAGCAATTGTACGAGGTTAATACCATACATGTTTATTACAATAATTCAACCTCCTTCTTTAGGGGATACCTTAGCACATATAACCAATACCACACTACAAAAGCCTTGAAAATCCTGAACATCCTTTAGGACATCCAAAGGCACTTCCTTCAACTTGTACAATCCGTTGTAGCAAGAATGAGATTATTTCATGGCTTTTGAAGTGAAAACCTTTGCAGATTTTACATCGCCGCTGCGAATAAACTCGTTGGCCTTAAATATCTGAGGTTCGACGATATTCTTATACTTCTGCCAACATGTATTATTGTACCTCGACTTTGCCTGCGACTTACCCCCACCTTAGAGTGTAGTTCCTTCATCTTTGCTTCTGTTCTTAAAGCATGAGTACGAGCACTTTTTAAAATGGTTGTAAGAGTTCTTGGGAAGATTTCGTTCCCCACATATTGATTCAGTATGTTTTCGCAGAAACTAGGGTTTATTGTCTTGGGGCAGATCGAATGGATGTAAGCACTTGTTACTTCGCCGTTGATCGGTGGATTGGGATTTTGAGTGCTTGGAGCTGCACTCGCCGTAAGAAAATTGAAAACTAGGAGGTAATAAAAGATATTCATGGTCGTCATTGCCCTAAACAGAGATATGATAACTGCTGATCTCATTAGTTTGGGTTAGCATTGAAATCAACAGATTTGATATATGCTGATATTTAAATAGTAATCGCATGTGTGAGGGGAGATGAGAAGGGCATATTTTATTTATAAAAAGGTTTCCTTGAGAAATTTGGGTGGGTGCTTAGCATTTATTGGGAGCCTTCTTCAAATTCGGACAGATAAAAACAAAATTATGCATGCGCTTTTTATAAACAATGGATGTAAGTGCGCGTAATTACATAAAGTACAGTCGCATATATTATAGTTAACTAGTTAGGCTATGATCCGAATCAAAAGGAACCTACTGCAATGCATCTAATACTATACTATCCTACGTTTTCCTAGCTAAGTCAACCCTTGCCCTATCTTACAATCCTTTATTTGCCCGACAAATAATTTCCTTTGCATAAGTGATAAGTTTATTATATATGATACGGGACACGAGATGATTGATAAGTGATAAGTTTATATTCATGCCGGGAAGAAATTGCAATAAGAAATTTATAACGTGGTGCATAACATTTATTTGGAGTCTTCTTTAGGAGCAAATGAAACGAAAGAGTACACAAGTGATAAGTTTATTTATGGTAACAATGGATGCAATATTTATACTCATTCAATTCATGTCATTACATAACAATACAGCCTCCTCCTCCTTTAGAGGGCACCTTAGCACATATAACCAATACAATGCTACAATAGCCTTGGAACTCTTGAACATCTCGGAGAACATCCTGCGAGACATCCTTCAACTTGTACAACCCATCATAGCAAGAACGAGATTCTTTCATGGCTCGTGTAATAAGAGATTTTGCAGATTTTACGTCGCCATTATGCATACACTGATTGGCTTTAACCATCTGAGGATCGATACTATGCCTATACTTATCCCCAAATGTATTGTACTTCGACTTTGCCTGCGACTTAGGGACATCTATTTTCGTGGATAATTCCTTCATGCTTACCGCTGTTTTCATGGCATGAACACGAGCACCTGCTAATATGGTTGTAAGAGTTCTTGGGAAGATTTCTTTGCCCATATATTGATTCAATACGTCTTCGCAGAAACTTGGGATTATTGTCTTGGGGCAGATCGATTGGATGTAAGTGGATGTTACTTCGCCTTTGATGGGAGGCTCGGGCTTTTGAGTGCTTGGAGCTGCATTCGCCCTAAGAAAGCTTAGAACGACGAAGTAATAAAGGATCATGGTCACCCTAACTAGGGTCATTGTTGGGCTCTCGTATAGATTTTCTTGAAGTTATTAGGGTTTGCAATGGCTCGAAAGATTTGATATGTGCTGATGTTACATAGTTGTAAGGGCAGATTTTCATTTATAAAAGGGTTTCCATGAGAAATTTATGGGTGCATAGCATTCATTAGGAGACTTCTTCAAATTAATTCCGGCAAGATAAGCGAAACCATGCATGCGTTTTGTATTCGTAATCTGCACATAAAAAAAAATACTGCATTCCATGAATATATAATAATTAACTAGTAGGTTATGATCCGAGTCAAAAGGAACCTATTGCATCTACGTACTTATGCTACATTTACCTCTTTCAAATCTTGGCCTCTTGGTATTTTGGCTAACACAAATATAATAGCAGATCTCACACCACTTTAAAGACAACAGTGTATACAAAAGCAAGAGATCATTTGATTGATCATAAAATGGGTAATGCGTGGACATTTGTTGAAGTGGTTCTGGCGATTTTCTTGCCACCCGTCGGAGTCTTCCTTAGATATGGATTTGGGGTATCATGACATTTCTCATTGCGTTTTTTCTATATATCCAAATCTATGAGATTTACAATTATCAACTCAACAATTTGTGATCTGATTAAGGTTTTCTTTTTAATAATACTATATTTCAGGTTGAGTTTTGGATCGATTTGTTGCTGACGATCTTGGGGTACTTACCTGGGATTATATACGCCATTTATGTTTTAGTTGCAAAGTAGTAATTAAGATTGCTTGTTAGAAAATGTCTTAGCAAACTATGTAAATCATTTCAAATAATATTTCCAACCAGCAGCCAAAGCCGATTTTAAGACACTGCCAGCTGGTCCAGCAACAACCGTAATGTAATAGCAGCTTCAAATTAACCATATGATTCTGTAGAATTACGACAACTTAATAGTTAAGAAGGTTCGATGCAAACAGATATGATAGCAATATAAGTTTAAATGTGACGAGAATGAGACATATAGACTAATATTTCCAGAGAAACTGAAGTTAAAATATGCAAAGAAACATCTAAATGAAAGAAACCTAGCTCAATGATTTACCGAGGAGGGATCTTCTTGAAGCCGGTCTGAAGAAATATTTATTATGGTGATGGACACTACCTTTATGAATTCTTAATAATTCATGATATACACATGCTATAATGTTTTTGTATCTATTAATCATTCCTAAAAGATCAAGTACAAAGCAAGAATTCAATTGTCCAAAAGCCAAGCAAAAAGGTGTTAACACGACGTTAACTCTCTGGCGAATGGTCGGCGAGCTTGGCTCGTTTAGCTGCAGGTGATGATGGGCTTGCCCGAGAATCTTCTTCTTTGCCATCCTCAATGGCTTTCTTATTATTAATCTTGATTGGAAGATCATCAGCATTATCAGTTGTGGGTGAAACACAATGGGACAAGGCGTTGGTGGGTTCAGACGATGATGATAATTCTGGCCGTTTAATGGTGTCTGAATCTTGTGCTGTAGTACTTGGATTCTGAGGATGGAATGAAGAGTCTTGGTAATTGCTTTTTGACTTTGATGTTTCGTTTTGCTCCATCTTTCTTTGAAGCTCAAACATCATTTGCAGATGCTTTCCTTGTTCTTCGATTCGCAGCTGTAGATTTCGTTGGATCTGCAGATTCACATCCCATTATGACATCCATCATATACATTCATGCATGCATGCATGCATACATACACATAAACAAGAGTTGCAATGCCTTGAGCTGTAATACCTCGAGTTGTTCATGGAGTTGCTTCTGTACTTCCATCTGCAATCTGAGTGCTTCAGTTACACCCATTCTTCTGCAAATCAAGATTGCCAATGGTGAGACTGAACAAGTTTTAATGGCCATGAAAACTAACTGTCTACTACTAATAGGTATAGCCATGTATAGGGAGGGAGGGAGGGAGGGAGGGAGGGAGGGAGACTTACGTCTTTAAGTCCAAGGATGTGATCTCAGCAACGGTTTTCGGTTTCTTCTCTGATGTACCTTCAATTAGAAAGCAACAACTATAAGTTGTAATGCAAGCAAATACTTTACCAGAAGAGAAGGACGTGTTATTTACGAAACATTAGATAAAAGTCAGTGGAGAGGTTACACTCTCTTTACCTTCTGATGTCTCGGGCTTAAACCTGGCAGTCCGATATTTCTGAAATTTAGAAAGAAAAATTTAATGATTAACTATTATAGTTCTTTTCGTAGTGCAAAACCGTATCCCAACGGAGAAAAAATTCTACGACCAAATTCACCTGCAAATGGCTCTTCACATGATAGATGGTCAGACTTTCAACATTCATGAGCTTCAGAACAGCTTTTGGTGTGGCTTCTGCATAGTTCATAGAAAGACCAACATAAAGATCAGGATCTTTGTTTTTTTTTTTTTTTTTTTTTTGTTTTGGGGAATAAAAAATGTGATTATAATGAAATGAAAATCAACGAAGAGCAAGAACGCTACGTTCGCAGCCACCGAGCCTATTCACTGCGCTAACAAACATTTCATGAAGTTCTGTAGTCCAACGCATCCTTGGTTTGACTACTGCACACTGTGGTGAGGCGCTAGTCGAAGGAGGAAGCTGAAGTAGGTCACTTCGTTGTTGGCGAGGAGAGATCTCTCGTGGGTACTCTAAAAGCTGAACATTGGCAGATCGAACTATAACTAATTTGAGAAGATATTAACAGAGGAAACTGAGAATGAAAATTCAAGAAATTCAGCAACTTTTTTTAAGTCTTGGTATTTTTGTTGTGCGGTAGAGATCACTTGAACGTAATCTAAAGAACCATCAATGAAATTATATGACCACCTATTTTAGCAAACGAAATCAGGCAACATTCTAAGAACGTACCTTAGAGTCCAGTTCTGGGAAATTGATATCGATAAGAAGATCACTCGTAGAATCGAGTGCATCATATTCAACTGAGATCAGATCATTTGTCCACTCACACCAATCTTTGCCATGGTCATTATCGTCTCTAGCTATTTCATCCTGGCTATTCCCTGCATTTTTATCTGAGCTAATAATATCAACAGCATCATCCTCTACTAGACCTTCATTATTCCAAAAAATTCTGTCGTTTTCTTCATCGCGCCGATCTAACAGCCTCTCCCTTAAAACCGAATGGGTTGTCATTTGATGTGATGCATGCGAATTCTCATCATTCATGGATGTATTTGGAATAAAAGTCAAAGCTTTCAACCTACATATACTACTAAGTGATTTAGAAGAGCCATGAAAACTAGTGGGACGATCGGCACTAGATGAGAACAGGTGGCCCACAGTTTTTTCATTGGACGAAAGTAGTGGCAGTGAAGATGAAGAGGAGACTACATTAGTAGTTAGCTCATGTGCTAATGTAACCTGCGGTGAATCTGGGAGCTTAGGGAACTTGCCTTCCATGGGAGAAGGAAGAATACATAACGGTCTCGGCATGGTAGTTGTTGAGGTCTCGGCGTTGTTTCTCTGAGCTTCGCTGAATTTTTTCTTGGCTATTTCTGTGGCCATTTTAATATGTTCATAAATATTTAAAAAGGCAAACGTCTTCTACCCAGCTTGAAGCTCAACATTGTCCATTAAAAAGCCTGACTCTTCTCAGAGCAATCTGCAGACGAAATACAAATTCTGATGACAGAAGGTAATCGAACTGAGTTTCAACTTTCAAGGAATCAAGTTTATTTTAGAATCGCCGATGATCAAGCTCGTCGTAATGTCAGATTACAGAAAAATGTAATATATTTCATGTATAGTTATCATCATTCAAATCGCAAGATTCTAAATATCTGATCTGACCTTTTACAGAAGTTAAAAACTAAGTAGGATGATGACAGTCACACGCGAAAACAACTCGAGATTCAAAGTGAATTCTGGTCAATGACTAAGTCAGAGAAAAAATGAGAGAGATTCTAACGAACAAGACAGGCTTAGATCGAAACACATTTCAAGCAAAACAAAGCACTCAGAAAAAGATTGAAGCACATAATACTCTAAAGAGAAAGTGGAAGTTGTCCAAAAAGGGAAAGGGGCTTGCTTACTTGAAAATCAGGTGACCAAAAGTTCAAGAAAGATAATATGCGAACTCTCATCAATTGCAGGTGCATGAGAATCTGATAGAATATGGAGCGTAGTTGAGGCAGCCCAAGATTAGTGCCATAAGAAGCCAACAAAAAGTACAATCGACATCGAAACAAAAGATGACAACATCAACAATAAAGTTCTGAACAGTAAATTTCTCCAACTTGAGTTGTTAACTGACTTTCTAAATCAGGGTGAAATGGAAGTAAGTATTTCCGAGTCGCCTTGTCTCGATTAACTATCATAAATAATACAAAAGGTAAATATTTTTTTGGAAATTATGACAATAGAAAAAAAAAATAAGGAAACAGCCACCAAGTGGACAATAATTGGTGATTGCGTTTCTTAGTGTAATAGCAATGGCTGTTTTGTCTTGTTGTGATGATTTTATTATGGATGAGGAATATTCTTATAGGATTCAACTAGATGCTTCCATTCACAAACCTCATCATATTAACGATGTATGAGCATCAAGATTTAATCAACTTCAAATAGACTGTTCTTTCGTAGAAGTTCGAATACTACTGCGGCCCACTTTGTACTTTGTAGTCGAACTACTTCGAAAGTCATAGGCCATCAACATATTGAATTCACTGAACTAAGATCGGGCAAATAATATATTCAAGGAAGGGAGAATACGTTTAATTCATGTATGCAGCATATAATATAACAGTTGCTTTTTTCTTGATTCCATGTAAATTTTGTATCTTATTACCTGGGTTTTGTCCGAAGGGTTCTTGGCCAATCATAATAGCTTCAACGGTCAACGGTCAAAGGTTTATAGCTCGATGATACAGCTTCGACGGTTTGCAAAGCTGCATGCATGGATAGACAACTGAAATTGCGAGGAATGAATAGTTACATAGACAATAGGAAGCGAGCTTAGTAGACTTAATCTATAGAAACAGGCATTGAAGTATTGAGAGGACATTAGAAGACAGAAAAAATAGGTTACTTACCACTGAAAACCATGTAACGGATCATTGGCGCCTAAAAGTATCAGTCTTGATCAGTCACTCCTGATATACTGAGATGATCCCATTCTTGTTCTTGATGTTTCTTGATGTAATCACCAATAATCTTTACAAGAACATAGCCCATCTTTAAAGTGATGGAACCTACTGGAATCTCTAACAGTTATTTCCCTTTGGACAACTTTCGATATCAACTTAATTGCAGCATGACAGTCTACACAGGCTCTCAAGTTCTTCATCACCAGCACGGGCGACCCCTTTGGAGTACTAATAAGTGCGAATGCAATCGCCAACCTTTCGCTGTGATACTTGAGCGATTCCGCTTTAGTTTCATCATTCACATTCTGAAGTGCACAACTTACGTCAGGCTTATAACCTTCCTCTTCCAATTTCTCCATCAAATCGTCGAGCTTTCTCCTTATCTCCTCACTCATTGGATGAGTCCTATCGTTGGAGGAAAAGACGTGAACTTTACGATTGATTTCAACCCAACTATGTGCAGGAACTTTTCGAACTCCACGTTCCCTCATCGCCTTCTTAACCTTCGCCACAGCTTCCCAATTCCCAGCCTCGGCATGGATATTGGACATAGTTACATAGGCTGCAGCATCTCTTAATACTTCAAGGTTAAACAGAGCACTTGCAGATTTATCAGCAAATTCTTGATTCTTATGGATCCTCGACGAATTTAAAACCGATGACCACATGATTTCATCAGGTTCAAATGGCATCTGAGCCATCAGCGACTCAGCTTCCTTGAAACGTCCTCTTCTGCAAAGAGCATCGACCAAAGATGCATAGTGATCTCTCCTTGGGACAAGCTTGTATGTCTGAGTCATGGAATCAAGGTACTGTAAAGCGTCATTAACAAGGCCACTGTGGCTACAAGCAGTCAAAACTCCAAGGAAGCTAACTGGGTCGGGTTGAACACTTGATTCTAACATCTCATGAAATGACCTCAACGAAGCTTTTCCATCTCCGTTTTGAGCATATGCTGAGATCATTGCATTCCATGAGACCACATTCTTTTCGGGGATCTCTTTGAAAATTACGACCGCTTCCTTCAATAACCCACACTTAGCATACATGTCGAGAAGAGCACTGCCACAGAATACGTTGGACATGAATCCAATTTTACTCACTGATGAGTGCAATTGCTTCCCTAATGAAAGCAAGGCCAAGTTAGCGGAGGCTCTTATGATACTCGCAAAAGTTGCTTGGTCGCAGCAGATGTTATCCCTACGCATTTTAGTGAACAGAGCAAAGGCCTCATCGTAGAGGCCTCGCTGGACATAGCCAGATATCATAGCAGTCCAAGAGACTGTGCTTTTATCTGCCAGGTTATCAAATACAACATTGGCTTCAGTAAATCTGCCACATTTTGCATACATGTCGACAAGCGAATTCCCTACTTGGATTTCCATATCTGCATTTGTCACAAATGCTTGAGCATGTATTTGCCTTCCCATCTCCAGTTCTTGCTTATTTGCTGCTATACTCAATACAGTTGAGAAAGGGAAGTTCCTCCTCTCGAACATGCTATATCGTAATTCCTTAAAGAGGTTGAGAGATTCTTTTAGATACCCATTCCACGAGTAACAAGATATGACAATGTTGTATGAAACACCATCCAAATCAGGCATCTCATCAAACAGTCTCGTCATATCTTCGACAAAATCGTGCTTGGAGTAAAAATCAAGAAGTGCATTCCCCACAAAAACATCCCATAAAAGATTGTTCTTGATCACCAGTCCATGAATTAATTTCCCAAGCGTACCCCCGTTCTTATCCAACCCAACGCAAGCACGAAGAAGCGCAGCAAAAGTAAAATCTGAAGGGCTAAGACCAAAAACCTGCATTTTGGAGAACATATTTATTGCCTCCTCGTACAGACCTTCTCTTGCACACCCTGTAATGATCGTATTGAAGGTAACAGTATCCCTTTCAATCCTCATTTCCTCAAACAATATAAAACCCAAATCAAGACTTCCGCAGTTGCAGTAAGAATCCAACAAGCTGTTACAGACCTTAAGATCACAATCTAAGCCCAACCTAACCACATGGGCATGAATTTGGCAAATATCCTTCCTCTTAACAGTCTCATCACAGCCCGACAAAAGTGTAGCAAATGTAACATAATCAGGTCTCATCCCACAATGAAACATCTCACCGTAAAGATTGAACACCTCGATTGGCTGACAACCACGTGCATAGCCGCCAATCATTATGGTCCAAGACACAGCAGTTCGCTCCGACATCGAGTCGAACAACTCCCTAGCCCTCCAAAGTTCGCCAGACTTGACGTAGCACGACATCATCATGTTAACCGAGCACGAGTTCTTCTTGGGCATTTCGTCGAACAGCTGACGCGCTTCGTGCACCCGAGTGTTTCTGATGAGGCTCTTGAGCTTGAAATTTTGGCGGGAAGTTTGTGGGTCGAACGCCGTCTTCACAGATCGTGCGTCCACCCAATTCGCGGCTATTGAGCAGTAGCATCGGTTTATGATGGCTTTGTTCCATGGCCTCATGCAAACGTTCATCAATCGATGACGTGACTGCGAAATTGGATGTTCAAATAATCTCAATAGACTATAATACAGACAGATTCGAGTTTCCACATCAGCGTATTCAGATTTCAGTCAGCCAAAGAAGACCATGCAAGTAAGCTTATATTTGAAGTACGAGGAAAGGGTCAGGGAAGGGAACATCTTATTATAGCAGTAACCATAATTGTTCTAGGCCTTCTCCATTGCTAGGTTTTTTTGGTGAGGTGGAACAACAAAAAACTTATGAGTGGAGGTTTTTACCATTGTGAGAGGTGGTAGGTTTTTTGTTGGGTTTAATTCATTCTAACTAGGCTTTTTGCTTTATGTGATGTGATGGTTTTTTTTTAATTACTTTATTTCCTTTTTATATTATATTAATACTTGTTTATTAATATTTTATTAATTTTTTATTTTTTATGAAAAAATTTAATGTGTTAAAAATGTTTATTTCTTTTATATTTCAAATAAATAAATAATATTTTTTATTATGTAATGAGATTTTTTTATTAAATTTAAAAAATTAAATAATATGAATAATTATTTATAAATTATTTTGAAAATTAGATAAATATAATTATTTAATTAATAAAATTAAACGAAATTAAATAGGGTCCCCCAATAAACCTGGGTTTTCTGATTGGGGAGAGATTTTGTTTTGGAGGTAGAGATTTTTTACTTTTGATGTGGCACTGACATGGAACACAAAAAACCTACTTTTTTGGATTTAGCAATGCCTAAGAGCATCTCCAACGGGTACTTTATTTTTGTGTAAAACACAAAATAGAGTACTATTCTACTCCAATGGGACTTTATATTTAACACAAATATTGTGTTGATCAGCAGAGAAACTCTAGATCTAGAGTACGCACAATTTTTAACACAAAACTAGAGTTTTAATTCTATTTATTATATTTATTTAATAATACATATTTTATTATATTTAAAATATTTGATACACTATTATAATAATAAAATTAAAAATAATATAATTTTATTTAATATAATAAAATTAAAATTAAATAATATACTAAATTTATCATTTATTTAATTTTTAAATATTAATAATTAAAATATATTGACTTTTTAATTTTATATAATAAAGTTTAATAAGTCAATTTGATAGTAATACATAGAAATTTGATTTTTAGTGTAAAAATAGAGTTAATGGATTGGAGTGAAAACTAGTGTAGAAAATAGAGTTTATGGGTTGGAGTAAAAGCACTATAGCAACTGTATTATTGTATAATATTACCTGTATTTTTATGCGTTGCTTGGAGATGCTCTAATGTGATTACGCCACCGCTTGACGCCATTATAATAAATAGGTCTCGCAACGTTGAATTCAGAAGAAAGTACCCAAGAAACTTACTTAACACCATCAATTAGACAAATTGCATGATGAAAAGGACAATTAAGTGCGAATCCTTTGTGATTATTACATTAGACTTCAAATTATTTGAGACCAAGAAATGGGCCACAAACAAAAGTGCAGACGACAGATCACTAACAAGAGCAGCTAGCAGCAAATTAGCACAACAATCTCGACGACAACAGAGCAAAGTACAGTTATAAAAAGGAAATCAAAATAAAATGCATAATAAAACGTATCCGAGCCATCTTCATCCAACTAGCTAGCTAGCAAGCTCTAGCTAATTGATCGAATCCAAAGCGATAATGGTGCTAAGATTCATCGGATGCATGTAAACGTTGGATCCCGTCAGAATCTGCTCGACGATCAACCTAGCGGCCCTCTCCGACGGATGAAAAGGATCCCAAAACACATACAAATCCCTATTCGGACAAAGGTTGGACAACGGCGTGCAAAGCCCCAACCCATTGTACGGCCCTTGTCCGCAGCACGCCACCTGCGACGTCACAAATCCTGCCCATGCAAGACGATAAAAACGTTTTCTGTACGGTTTTCTATTCATGGTTATTGAGCTTATTAGGAGCTACGATCAATAACTTCAATTACCGAAAGCTCTTGGGTTCGAAATGAAATCCATGTGCATTTGATTAGTGTTGGCGGCGATGAACACGTCCGAGCCAATTTCACGATTGATTTTGTTGATCATCTGCACCAACTGAGGGTTGTACAAAGATGCCGCCTTCATTAGCTCTTGGGCGCATTCGCCGCTACGACTGTGCTGCGCCAGCTCGGCGGGCACGCAGCCTAGTGGGCCCGTCCCAGTTACTATAACACGTCGAGCTCCTAGGGAATGAAGTCTCTGCAATAAAGGAAAACGGTAAGAATTTAAAAGAGAGACTGATAATGTTATGACTTACATTTACTGGCTCCTTAATTACCTTGAGAACTTTCTTGTACTCAGAGAGAACAAAGGGGACGTAATCTTGGAGGGAGTACTGAAGGGATCTTGCCGAGTAAGGCACCAAATAGTAGTTGTTGACGAAATCGTTTCCTCCAAGGGTGATCAGAACAAGCGCATCTCTTACGAGCTTCTTGGCCTTCTTCTGTCCGATGATGGCGCTCACCCTTTGCTGGTATTGTTCGAAATAGTTTAACTGCTGGTATATTCTGATGATATTGACCTGCAAAGAACGGGATAGTACGATGATGATTCCATCGATTCAACGACGCTTGTATATATGCTTTAGGAAAGATTTGAGCTTTGGCTTTATTTATTACAAATTGAATCCCAGTGTCATTAAGTACTCCAACGCCAGCCGAAGCAAAGTTGGCGCCGACTAACAGCTTCTGTCCCCTCAGCTCTGGGCTCAAATATGGCAATGTTGCTTCCCAACCCATCCTCTCACCTAATATATAATCAAAGCAGCACAAATTATTACCTCAAAAACCTCACTATGAAACTGTAAAAAGTAAAAAATCAAGACTTCAAACTAACTTACTAATGATATCGGGTAAGTTGAGGCCATTGGAGAAGCGACCCGTGGGTCGATGGGTCGGATAGTCGATGCCATAAGGTGGGGAATCTGCCCTAGCGGTGGTGGCTAAGTAGTTGTTGTTTCCATTGTCGACCAAAGAGTCACCGAAGATGAAGAATGCCTTGGCTTCTACGCCATTGATCGAACCTTTTTTCGTTGTCGAAAAGATTACGAGCAATAGGGAGAGTAGGCAAGAATAAGACATACTGGTGGCCATTATTATTCGCGCAAATCAACAATGGAAAGAAAGAAAGATATAAAGGAATGATGAAGGCCTTGAGATAATCTTGAGCGCTTTGTGCATGCTTGCATTGCATGCCTTTATATATATGACGACTTGTGCTTGCGTGGGAGGTTTTATGAAATTAAATAAGGCAAAGTTTAGGAAAAGAAGCCTAGAAAAATAATTGGTGAAGGAGGACTCTACTGTTGTGCCACATTTGACAGCTGTTGCAATCAAAGAAAAAGGTGTAATTGACGAGTTCCAATTATTTGTTGGATTTATGGGTTGTGGTCAAATCGAGGCTCGATTGGTATTATTAGAGTATTATTATTAGTATAATAGTAATCATGTAATAGTATAATTATTGGTAGTCGAAAGACTGTAATTCGACTACTTTTGCAGTTGTTTATTATTGTAATACTGTTGGATTACAAGAAGTGTGTATATGAGAAAAAGGAAAAAAATGAATCTCCATGCAGGATTTTTTATATAAAAAAAATGTTAAATATGTAAGGAAATCATGTAAACATATACTTCCGTATTAAACTCTTCCTTTGTCTTTGCTCTATTTAGTATATAATTTATTTTTACTGCAACCAAGTCTCTCTCCCTTCTCTTCTTTAATCAATTTGTCCCTTCAACCAGTTTTTGTGGCTACGATATGCCATTAATTTCGAAAGATCAAGGTTTTTTTTGGTACCTCAATGATTCAACTACTTTCAAAGCTTAACAATAATTAGTTTAGGACAACGTAGATTAATTATAAAGAGTCGTATGTCGTGGCAGTGGGGGGGAACATTTAATTGATTTAACGCCTATAAAGTTAGAAACTGCATTTGGTGCTCGTAGTTGTCTTTGTACCTAACAACTCTACGTATCCATTATTTCATGTAGATGTTAGAAGAATCTTAAGCAACCATGAACGAGATTTGAAGTAAAAATGAAATTTCATTCTAAATGCTTACTCCACTACTACGATAAATAGTGACTTTTCTTTTACATGCAGACCAGGTTCCGCTTCCACATTTTGCTCGATAAAATCTTGGTTATATATTAGGACACGTGATATACGCATCTTTCTCTGACTGTAGTATTTATTATTTTCAAAATTTTTAAAGGTGCTAATTAAGTTTCAGGCCCAAAAGATATTTTAAGTTATGTATAAGGCCCTTGTCAGAAAATTTTTAGGGTTAAGGACCCGATTTAATTTAGGGATAAAGACCTAGAATTTATGCAAGTATTATACAGTGTATATGAACTAGTATCGGACTATCGTTTTGTGTTATTAGAGAACAATGAAGTTGTACTGCAGAACGATGAATTGGTCCTGCAGAACCATGAAGTGGTATTGCAGGTCCATGAAGTGGTACTACATGTCCATGAAGTGGTACTGAAAATCACTTAAGTGTATCGGGTCCTTAAAAGTCTGACAGAGGTCTGAAACCTAAATGAAACTTAATGTTGGGCCCTGACATCAAATTGCCCCTTTTTAAAGTCTTTTTTGTTGGGATGGGAGACTCGGTTGATTTGATTGCGTAAGACCATCTCCAACCGAAAAACGCATTCTCAAACCCAAACGCATTCTCAAACTCAAAATGAAGTAATTCTTCTCCAACCGATAAACCAATTCGCAAACTTAAAAGACCATTATTGTAATATTCTCTTCTATCCGATTTTATTACCCGTGAAATTTACAACTTTACAAATCCGACCATACTATTATTTTAAATTCGATTGAAAAAATAACTCGATGTTTTTTCATATAAAAATCGTAGAAAAAAATAATTATTAATAACAGGAGTCCTTTTATATATTTTTATTTATTTTTTATTTTTTATATGGGTACTTTAATAATTAAAAATAATAAAGGGTATGTATTGTAATTTCTAAAACATCAAACGCATCTTTTGGGATATCTCATTCCCAAAATGCATATATGCGTTTAAAGCAGTAGAGAGAAGATGAAAACGCATTTTGAGTTTGCGTTTGGTGTACGGTTGGATGACTTTTAGTATATATTTTGGGTTTTTGGGTATCGATTGGAGATGCTCTAACAGAAGCAAAACCAGCGGGCTACCCGGCCCGACGTGCCCACGGCCCGGACAATTTTTTATTGGTATTATCACCCACGCGGTTGGGCCGGGCTACGGAGATTACACATTTGGGCCGAAAGAAGCTCAAATTCGTATGACACTAAAATACTGTGCCCAAACCTTGAGGCATATAATGTAGTAATACACATTCGTCGACTTGTTTTATTATATGTATATAATTGGATTGAAATTATTATATTTTTGTGTAGTTTACAGTCATGTTGTCTACACAGTAAATCAAGCGTTCTAAGAAGTATACAATATGCGTGTTAGTAATACAAGACCATTATGCATAGAGTTCTCGAGAACACATGTACTAGCTAGCTATTATATTTGCTTTTGGAGCAGTCAGCAGAAACTATAAAACACAAAATAAAGGGAAAACATCCTATACAATACTATATTAATATATCTATATATATTCAATTCAACAACACATACATCTACTCTATCTAAAAGAATTATGACAACAACCAAATGCATGGAAAGAATAACAATAATGGATTAAGAGGAATGGTCACGTCACGACACAAGACAGCTCGCTCTCAAATCTCTGCACTTTCTGAAGTATGTAAGAACAAGAATGGTCATAGTGATTATACTTCCCTTCTATCCTATTCACAGCCCACCCCAACTGCATGCAATAATTATTATTTACTTCTTCTTCAAATACAGACATAAAAAATGCTTAAACCTCACAACATTGCTGTTGACTTGTGGTGGGAGATGTTTTTTCCTTTGCTATATATCCTTACTTTCTCTTACTTCGTGCCATTACTTCGAAAAAAAAAACACACATTTTTTTTTTATCTTCTTCGTTTTATCCCCGATTCCATTGCCTCTTCTCTTGGGAGAAATTCCTCCGCCTACACCTCAGGAAAAACATATAATATTTATATTCTATTGTGTGTGTGAGAGAGAGAGAGGTGTTTATTTCTGATATCACGGTTGCACCATCTTTATATTCACACACAGTTATGATTTATCTTTATCACCTGCATAAAGATTGAGGGAGCCCTTTTGCATGCTTGGAAAGTAGAGGAGAAGAAAAGGTTTATATAATTAAATTATATATAGAGTTAGGAGGACAAAAAGTGAGGTAGTAGTAGTAGTACATTTCGCAAACTTCAGCGAAGGCTGAGGTTTTGCAGACTCAAATGGATACTTAAATTCCTTTTCTTTCTCAGGAAAAAAAAAAGAGCGAGCAAGAAAAAGTGGATGAAAGATATTATGGAACTGTACGGCACAGCAGGCAACGTGGAACGAACCGTAGAGAAGGTGGAATCAGAGTATCATTTAGTATTTAAATACATTTTGACCGCACGTATCGAGGCCGTGGAGTTTTGAATTTTCAACAAGGAAAGAAGAGGAATTTACAGGGCGTTTTAACAGTTTTTATACAGTCTAGGTATAAATAAATAAATCTCGTGGACGATGTTATTTTCTTCTTAACGTGTAGCTTTATCACACTATCTTTTTTTTTTTATTATTTCTTTCCAATATTTGGGTTCTTGATGTGATAATATTACAGTACTGGCTACCTTTCCTCCTCTCTCTCAAAACTCTCATTTTGAAAGGTAACTCTCTCTCTCTCTCTCTCTCTCTCTCTCTCTCTCTCTCTCTCTCTCTCTCAATCTAGACTCTAGAGTATATACATATAGTGCGTACGTATCTTTCTTTTTAAATGTTGATGGACACTAACTTACATGTGAAAGTGAAATGAATTTCAAGCAAAGATCTTGGTTTGTAATAAGATTAACATCGATATCAGTGGACATGATAGGAATGAAGAATGAACTCATTTACTTTCACGAGATCCGATCCAAAAATCTTCTTTTAGAAATTATATATATATTGCTTCTCCTTTTGAGAAAACTAAAACCCTAATTATATTACAGTGGGTGATTGATGACCAAAGCCACGATAGTTCTAATTTTGCTCTCATCTTTCTCAGCCGTTAGGGTTCTTTTTGGAGAGAAGAAGATTGATAATATATCGTGGCTGGGTAGGTAGCTAGTAACTATTATTCTTGAATTTATTATTTATGACAGCGCCCACATATATATCTTCACATAAAATCTTTACACATTGTCCAGTTCCCATCTTCTGAGGTCAAGAAAAACACAAAAAGCAGACAAGGATTGACCGATCCAAGCTACTAGGTGAGCATACTGCTACTTCTTTCCCAGATTTGGTCAGATTTCTTTTCCTGTACGTAGTTTCATCCTTTTAACTCACCACTCAGCTTATTTATACTAGATTGTTTTTTCTCGCAAACCTTCTGTTCATGTCTTGGTAAAAAGCTGTAGGTTTCAATGATGGCCTGAAAAAAGTTCGCTCATCATTGGACCTCGTTAATACAAAAATATTCAAATACTCACACGCCCAATTCAAAAGGGATCTCCCCTAAGCTTATGCAGCTTTTATTCTTCTTCCAATTCATCTTCTCCAAAAGAGAGATGCATACAAAACACACACACACAATTTTCACATATTATGCAGTCAACACACGAAATAAGTTTAGTTTCCCTCAAACAACTCAAAAATGACAGAAGAAGGAAGTCCACAAATAGCTACTATAATGGTACTGACAAACAATAGCACCATCATCTCTCTGACTCTTCTGTGTCATTTTTCAACTACAGGCAGACAGCAGACATCATCGTACTATTTACCTACGATGGCCTCTTCAACAACCTCCACTCCCTGCGCCGCCTGCAAATTCCTCCGCCGAAAATGCCAGCCTGAATGCGTCTTCGCACCGTACTTCCCACCAGACCAGCCACAGAAGTTCGCCAACGTCCACAAAGTGTTCGGCGCAAGCAACGTCACAAAGCTCCTCAATGATCTACAGCCCCATCAGAGAGAGGACGCCGTCAACTCCTTGGCCTACGAAGCAGACATGCGCCTGAGGGACCCAGTCTATGGCTGCGTAGGCGTCATCTCTCTACTTCAGCACCAGCTAAGGCAGCTTCAGATAGACCTCAGCCGTGCAAAGTCTGAGCTTTCAAAGTATCAGAGTAATAGCACCACCGCCGCCGCCCACTTTTACCACCACCATCAGTTTTTCCCTCACCACAACCACCACCATGTCGCCGTGAATCATCATCAGCAGCAGGTAATAACGTCTGGTTTTGATGGGCTGCTGAGTAGTAATAACAATGGAGGTAATAATAACATCAGTGGATATGATCATCATCACCATCATCATGTTGGCGCTGGGCTGTTTGCTCAGCTCGGAGGATTTCAACATGCCTCTAAGGCTACGGCGGCAGATCATGGACGACGTTCTGCTTGAATGAAATGATGAGTTGGTGTTGTAATACTGTAGTTTTCTTTTTGCTGAATATGTTGCTAAAGTGTCGCTAAACTAAGTCAATCAGTTATGCTTGTGATTTGAGGAATCTATATTAACAACATGTAGGTTGATTGGTTAGGGTTTAGTGGACGATCAGTTACGTAGTTGAGTTTTGTGGATTAAAGTGCTAAATGAAAACCGAACTTAAACTTGCGTGAGTGTGTGATATTTTTTTTATAAGTGGAGTATTTGAAAGTTTGGTAGTTGATGTGATGAGAATGAAAAATTAATACTAATGAATATATACATCTATTCGGATGGTACTTGTCCGTAATTTAGGGTTTTTATATATCTCTGTTAGAAATTTAATAGAAGGTTAATTAAACCAAGGATTTACCAAACGGTAATATAAAGAGGCGAGGAGTTAAAAAAACGTACGTGCTATATTATGTGATAAAGCCAAAAGTACTAACAATGACTAAATGGTATGATAAAGGGACCGACCTACTCAATATAACGTACTTTGTTACACGTTTTTATTTAGATCATGGTACTCTTAAAATCAAGATATAGAGAAAATTTGTATGAAAAAAATGTCGAAACATCTAAAACTTTATTATTTTATTTATTTGTTTATAATCGTTCTGGCACATGAATCACTCATTCTGGGAGATCCTAACCTCTAGAACATCGGAATTTATTGCACCCTAATCAATTATTGAAATCTGGTCTTTTATTGATCGTCGATTGGTTGTTTAAATTGCTTGTAGTATTTATATATATCTAGATAGTTAGATGGATACGACTTACCAATAATAGGAAGCGGTTGAAATTACACCATCCCCATTCAAAAGTACAATCAACTTATATTATCTTTCTAACACCGATCCAAATCAAACACCGATCGCTTGGCCATCAAAAAGACCTTTTCTTTTCAAATGCTTAAATAATATCAAAATATTTATTATTGATTCGAATTATTTATATGATATATATTTAGGCTTGCATTTCTGTAGCACACGAGTTCCATGGTTCTTCTGCTTAATATAAAAATTATTCAGACGACTAAGGAATAATTAAAAGAGAATAAACAAACAGAATCATGAAGAGTGCATCTTGTATTTGAAAGCTGGTCTTGTCTACACACACACACAAACAGCCGAAGTGTTTTTGGTCTTATTATGTTTAGGTCAGCGTATGTCGCTGGGGACGAAAATGGACCTTCAGTTTTTGTGTCATTTTCTATTGTATTATTCAAATATCATTCTAAATACCCTCTAACAAGTGAAACGCTTCTCTTTATAGAAAATTCAATTGAATAACACACAAGAAAGATATAACAATAACAATATAAGGAAAATTAAATGTAATTCAATCTCTACGTAGTATACATAACTTGTTTTGATATATATATATATATATATATATATTACTCTTATTCGTGTGTTTGTGTGTGTGTGGAAGCGAGAGAGAGAAATGAAAAAGGACGGTTTAAAGATAGGGTGTGAATTGAAAGATATCCCACAGAAGCAAAGCTCCAAAGGCCAAAATAAAGAAATGAATTTATGCATAGCATTTATTTCGGGGTGTCCCTCTGACCCGATTATTCTGATCTTCGTCTGCACACAAAACCCCAAAACCCCGATAATACAATGCTAGCATTGTTTGTATCTATATCTATAAGTAGGTTAATTTAGTTGTATATGTGGTGTATGCATAAAATATATGTGTATATATATATATATATATATATTATGCATGGTCACTTACAAAGACATCACACTGCGTGCCATGCAGAGAATTAATTGTTTAAGTTTCTTTTATTTATCCCTCGTCGCATTTAATAGATAGTGCCCAATACCAGCCCCACTCTTACAAACTCTTAATTGTATCACGGTTAATCATAAAACATCATGTGTAGTAGTATGACAAGAGAGTGAGCCATCTTATGATTATAATCAAGTTTGAGGATAACTAATTAAGATATATCCTATTACTTTCACCGTCGGTTGAGAAATGCTTATTGCAGGTCTTTGACTGTTCAGTTTCAATTTTGGGGTTTGGCCACTGCACAATTTCCCACGTTCTTTTTCCCAAGAGAAAAAATGTAAGGGCAAACAATAAGAAAAGCTGGAATTAGGGTTTTTAAGGTGTGGGGTAGGGATGAGAAAACAACGTACCATGAGGAGGAATAAATACTAAATAGCATCGTCTCTTACATCTCTCTATCTCCTTTCATTACTACTTACTAGAACATGCCTTTTGTCTCTAGCCTGTCCACTCTCTTCTCTGGAGTGGTCCTTCTTTGCTCTATTCAATCTCGGATATTCGTCCAAACTCCATTAGTATTATTATAAATAACATAAAAAATAGTCATGAGATTATATTGGTGGTCAATTATCTAACATCCTAGTCTTTGTTACCGACCGTTTTTTTTTGCAAGTAGAAGTCAAAGTTACTGCACAGTCAAAGATTTCTTTACCATTATTATTCATATAATACACATAGACCAAAATAAATCCATGCATTCGATTTTCTATTGGCATATGCATATACATGACCCATGAGCGAGCCTTTCTATAATCAGTAGCCCAGCCCAATCTTGAAAACCAAGAAAACATCAAATCACAGAGCCCTAAAGCTAAATCGCCAGAGGAAACAAGAAAAAGAGGTGAAAAAGATTGATCTTTTATCTCGTCCTAAGCAAGAAGACGCTTAGTTCTTGTCCCTGCCCTTCTTCGGGGTTGATCAAATGAAACGACTCAGAATCAGCGCTCCCCGAAACACACTCATAGTTAGCTCGCATGTACATGGCCGCCTCCTCCATCCCACACGGCGGCGGGATTACGCCGGCGCCGACCGTTACGTTCTGCATAGTCTTAAGCATGGCTCTGTTCTGCTGCGTGGCCCTTCGCCTGAACGCAAAGCCCACCTTCTTTCCATTGCAGTAGAGCGTCCACACGGGGAGAGCGCGAAGGGGGCAGTGGCTCCGATCCTCGGAGGCAGAATCGCCGGCGGCGGCGTTGAACTCGAGGGCTATCCTCAGAAGCCCGCCTCGCATTTCTTGGATGAGGGCCGACGTTGTGATTGAGAATTCGAGCAGAAGGGACGGCTTCGACGCGCGGCGGTCGTGCTGAATGCAGAACCAGGCGTGGCCTGATTTCCCATAGCCGAATATGGTGCCGATCACCATCGTCCGGGAAGACCTAGGCGGCGCGCTTGACGACGCCGTGGTGGTGGATGCGGCGGAGGAGGTGGACGGAGAAGATGAGGTGGACGAGGATTGAGAGTCTTGATGACTGCTCTTTTGGGCGGCACTGTCTTGATTTTCGGAGTGGGCCTTTGTGTTGTTGTCGTCGACGTCGTCGCGGAGGGAGGTGCTGAGTCGGTTCTTGTTGGGTCGAAGGACCGGCGAGGCGGTGCTGACGTGGACGCAGGGGAGAAGAAATCGAATGAAAGATTTGGATTTTGCCATTGGTGGGTTTTAGTTTATCAGTAGGGCTTTTTTTTAGTTTCTTTTCTTGATGAGCTAAAACAAAGCTGATGATGCGTGTATATATACAACAATGGTGACCCAATAAGGAGCCGTTACAAGAGATGGAAAAATGATGGCCGTCTAACTATGAAAACATATTCTTGGATAAGCAATCAGCAGATACAGTTGTGTGTCCTAGCAATGAAGTTTATGGTATGATCTTCAGGAAACAGGGGAGAGACAGAGGAAGAAGGTTATTACAAAAAATGCATTTGTAGATTTGCATGCAAGAAAATAAATCAAGCATATGATCCTGGTAACATATTATGATGACCCAATTGAGCCTTGTATCTCTTCTCAAAGCATATGACCCTGAGAACTAGGGTTTGTCATAGGGAACTTTGGTTTATTAGGAGTAAAAACAGTTCATACTTCAAGACAGTCTGGGTGGTGTAGTCGGTTATCACGCTAGTCTCACACACTAGAGGTCCCCGGTTCGAACCCGGGCTCAGACAATTTTTTTTTTAATTTATTTATTAAATTCTTCTTTTTATTTATTTATTTTCTTTCCTCCCAAGTCATATAGAGCTAGGGGTGGGCATTCGGATTCGGGTTTCGGGTATCCGACCCGACCTGATCGGGTTTTAACCCGATCGGAAGAAAAATCGGGTTAGATATCGGGTATCGGGTTTAAACCCGATACCCGACCACGTACATCGGGTCGGGTATCGGGTAGCAAAATGCTACCCGATTTACCCGATCGGGTACCCGACATAAAAAAAAAAAAAAAAAAATTCACCTAATCGACCATTTAATAAAATTTACTGACCAATTAGTTACATTATTTATTTATATAAAAACTATAACTAAAAAACCCAAATGGCATCGGCAAGTGCCACATTTAACTTAAATGGGTATTTAACTAATTCTATGAGATTCCATGTGAGGTGCGTTTATATAGAAATATTTCACCCACAATTTGTGTAAACATTCGATGTGGGACAATTGGTTTCCCATAAACTGACCCACGAGCTTATGTAAATTTTAATCAAAAAATTCGTTTGGCATAATGGTTGAAGCACAAATGGCAAGTGCTTCCCCTATTCATGGACGTGGGTTCGATTCCCACATGGCACATTTATGTTTATTTTCAACTAATTTTAAAAATAAAAAAAAAATAAAAAAAGGAAAAAAACCCGAACCCGACCCGCGGGTACCCGACGGGTTTCGGGTACCCGAAAATCGGGTACCCGCATTTGATCGGGTCGGGATCGGGTATCAAATTCACTACCCGATATTATCGGGTACCCGACCCGAAAAACCCGAAACCCGAAAAACCCGACCCGATCCCACCCCTATATAGAGCTATCAATTATACAAAGGGCAAGTTTTCTTGGTTTTGTCCTCTCATCTTCGATCTTCCTGGCGAAATAAGAAACCCTGAATCGACGATTTTTCATCTCCGATTTTGCAACCAATCCCGTTCTGGACTCGTTCTTTCGCATCAATTCCTGATAAAATCCCCACCTCAATCGAACGTTCAATCGGTTATAGGGTTCATTTCATTCGCAATCAATCATGGACTGGGGCAACGTCACCGCCGAGGATCTCGTAGAAGCTCTTCGAGAGGTTGACTGGTCGACGCCACCGCGTCCTCTTTCGGAATTCTTCTCTCGATTCACCGTTCCTCGCTCCTTGGCCAAATGGAACAGTCGCCTCAAGTGCAACCTATATTAGTACGATGCTGATTTTGGCTTACCCCCTAATTGATCGAACGGAGTTCTTTTTTTCTTTTTTTTTTTTTCCTGTTTCTGTTCATCTACTAGTTGCAACCCATCTTGTTGATACCACCATCCCTCATATTTAAGTAGCGCCATATACTTCTTTATTGCTTTTGAATTTGATTCTTATGCTGAAACGCAGAGTTTTAGTTATGATTAGTTTGTATGTTTTTATCTGTATTAGATTTCAGAATGGTGGTGTATTGCTTAAATGCTGAGCTTTTTGATGGATGGATCTAGTAAATTTACTTTCTTGCTGTTTTAAGAAGTTAGGACCATTGGGAGTTTCATCTTTTGATGTAAGGGTTAACTGGTTGAAATCAGAACGCTGCATGTCACCTTTTTCTTAACACTTGCTAACACATCTTGCACTACTCAACCCGCTCGTTTATTGTGTACTGAAATGCACACAACCATTTGTCAGATCCGTTGCCACGCCTGTTCATACTTGTTCTTTTTTTTTTGCAGCTACAGGACCAATTATTTCATCATGATTATTTTCATTCTTGGTAAGTATACTGTATATAATGCACGCTTGTACTTTGCAGTGGCTCACCTTTTAGTTTTTATATTCAAGCATGCCTATTTGTGTATTTAGGGTTGGGATTTCTGAGGAGGCCAGTAGCCATTGTTGCTGCTTTGATGACAGCCCTAAGCATCGCGTTTCTGAATGATAGGTACCATATCGAACTATGCAATGAACATTTCTTGTTTAACGTCATCCACCATCCCACATGTGACATGATTTCAATGTTAAGTCATTTATTATCGTTGCTTTCTTATTATCTTTCGCTTTTCGTTTTCAGCTTTGCTGGAACTTTCAGCGAAAAAGTTACACGAACTGTCAGGCAGTTTTCTCCGCATTTAGCTGCCAAAATGAGGCCTCCTCTAACGTAAGTAAATTTGTTTCCTGTAATTGCTAAACTGTGTGGTTTTGATCCTCGCTTGGATGTGATTTGATCAGGCCTGTCATTCGGGGGCGCCCATCTTCGAAACGAGCCATACACATATGTGGACGTCCTCGTTGGATGTTTGTTTTAGTTTTCTCTGCAGGTGAATAATTTTCTATTTTTTATGATTGTCGTGTGAGGTTTTCAATAATTTCGTCTCACATGCCAGTTTTTTTGTTCGTTCTGCAGCGAGTTTCATCCTCTGGTTTGTTTCTTGTGGTATCGTTACTGTCGTATGGGCACTTGCCGCTGGCTACCTCGGTACTGAATGCATTAAATCTGGATATTTTTTGCCTTATGGCAGATATTGTGTTCTTCCACATTTTCCTAATTCTCTCTATTGCTTATTATGTTCTGTTCTTTTCTTTCAAAGCCATGGTGATTCATGCAACTTTTAGGACGCCGAACTTGAAAGCTCGTTTGAACACATTCCGCGAGGAGTTTCGTGCTGTATGGCGTAATTACAGTGAGCTGTAGCTATCTTAATGTAAGTTTCTTTTACACTACTAAACCTTCCCTTCTACATATTGATGTCAGGAAAATCTTCATGTGGGATTTGAGAATGAATCATTGCTAGTTTCTTGCAGGTTGAAGGTAAGGTGGATGCTAGTTGGAATTATAAAAAAACTCGCATTTATTGTGTAAAATTGACAGATGAGTGGTCTTGAGACATCAACATTTACTTTTACGTATGCTGTTAGAAGAAAGATACCAGATCTATCTTGTAGTTAAACAGACGATGTTTACTTGAATGAAGTGGTACTACTACTTAAGCTAATGTGATTCTTCAACAAGTTAATTTGTGTCCATTAATGACGTCATCAGGCCAATAATTGGGGTTTGGGTGTAGACATACATCGTGCAGTGACAATTAACTCAAGGCCACAATTAGCTGATGACATAACATGAATTGTTTTTCATGGAGCACCTATATTTTATTATTTCGTACTCTTCTTCCTGATTAAACATTATGCGTTGGTGACTTAGGTGGCCTACATTTATTCATGTACGTAACACAAAATACCTTCAATTTTTTTCTTACCAGGTTTTAATCATCACACGTGTAAATGGCAATCACTCAAACTCAATCCAACACTTGATTGATACATTTTCGAGTTGATTTGTTGAGATTTTCGAAACATCTTTCTTCTTCAACTGAAAGAAAGGAATATGAGGAACTTGTAAAATTTTAGCCTCTCTCCCCCCCCCCCCCCCCCTCTTTTCTCTCTATTCTCTCTAACCCTAACTCATCTCCACACAGCCGCCGCCACCTCCCCCCCTCCTCCATTAATGGAGGTAGGGAGAACATGGAGGCGGGGAGCTCTCTTTTTTGCTTGTTTTCCTCAGATTAATAAAAAAAAAAAAGAAAAAAGAAAAAAAACGACCACCCACCACCGCCTTTCCACCGCTGCTGCCACGCGTGCCGGCTCCCCATCGCCGCCTCCGCCTTGCCGCCTCTGTCTTACTGCAGCGCGCCCTCCACCTCGCAACACTGCTGCCTCCGCATCCTCCCATACTGTTTGCCTCAGCCATCCCGCCGAAACACCAGTCGGCCGTCACCACCACCACCACCATATCCCGCCACAGATCCTCCGCTGTCGCCTCACCGGCCAGCTCGCTCCCTCGCCGCCTCCCTCCTTTCTCTCGACCCGCAGGTCGGGAGCGTTTTCTCCCTTGTGGAGCCTCCAGTCAGATGAAGATAAAACCTTGACGTCGAAGACCAAGTTAAAGTTTAGAGTATCGTAGATTTAGCTTAATCGCTTTTTCTGTTATAGTTTCTATAGTTCTTGGTCATAGATAATGGGTTTGTTTTCTGTCGGTTTTTTGTTCCTCGTGGACCATTTTCTCCCCATGTGGGAGTGTTGTTCCCCTTGTGGGATTGTGTGGTGCTCTTTGTGAGCCTTTGTTTCTCCCGGTTGACGATGTACCGGTGAGACCTCTTGGGCTATTTAGTCCTGTATCTTTGTTATTAATGCACGCTATCGTTTCGAAAAAAAAAAAAAAAAGAAAGGAATATGAGACGACGAATAGAAAGGTGAAAAGACATTGTTAACTCTCCCGCGACGACACAAAACGCCTCGTCTTCTCTTCTCTTGCACGTTGGTTGCCATTAAAGTTAAAAACCACAACTTGCAGCGAACACAAGAATGGCCTCCGACGACATTCAAATCCGTGTCCCCTCGCGCCGCGGCGGCGCCGCCAACGTGATCCATCCAGTCGAATCTTCTCCGGCGTCGCCGCTTCCACAAAACGCCGACGAACAAGGCGGCGCCGTCGTGTACAGGGAAGTGAAGCATTTCAAGACGTGGTTTCCGTGGTTGGTGCCTTCCTTCGTGGTTGTCAATGTGGTAGTTCATCGGGTTTGCGATCACTATGTACGTTAACAACTGTCCGAAAAATTCTGTGTCTTGCCTTGCTGGTGGGTTCCTTGGAAGGTTCTCGTTTCAGCCGTTTAAGGAAAACCCTCTCCTTGGCCCTTCTTCTTCAACGTAAGTGCGCCTTAGTCATTGATTCTTTTAGCTGGTTTTGGGCTTACGTCTGTTCTTGGGAAAGGCTATAGCTTTGGTCTTGATTGAAGTGTTACACCATACCATGGTTGTTTGTTTCTTAGCAAAGAGAAGATGATACAGTTGATTAATTGAAGCCTTGTTCTATCGAACTTAAGCTGTTTTCTGCGCATTAATTTCAGCTGGAGAAAAACTGAAAATCAGACTGCAAATACAGAGTTAACACTTCCAGTTTCCAACATCTCTCCTTTGCGATGATTACTTAACAATTATAGATGTCTCCCTTCGCTCTAAATTCAACTTCATCTTCGCCTGAAAATTCATATGTATCTTCCCATGTGTACAGTAAAACCGAGGAGTGGAATGGAATAACGTTAAAATTCTCCAGTTGTTGTTCAGGTTAGAGAAGATGGGCGCTTTAGACGTGAACAAAGTCGTCCATCAACACCAAGGATGGCGACTCCTCACCTGTATGTGGCTGCACGCCGGAGTTTTCCACATACTTGCAAACATGCTGAGTTTGCTGTTAATCGGCATACGCCTTGAGCAAGAATTCGGCTATGGTACGTACGGAACAATCACATCGCTCAAAACTGACGTTCATATTCGCAGAAACTCCCTCACTTTAATTAAGAGCCCCTTTTTTCTACAGCTCGAATCGGTTTTCTGTACCTCATTTCTGGGCTGGGCGGAAGTCTGCTCTCTGCCCTATTCATCAAATCGAACATATCAGTCGGCGCCTCGGGCGCACTTTTCGGATTGCTTGGAGGAATGCTGTCCGAACTAATTACCAATTGGACCATATATCTCAACAAGGTAATAGATAACCTATCAATCATATCATCAGATTTCTCTCCCAAGGCCCTTCTTTGAGTAGGATGTCAATAAAAAATTCGATCTTTTTTCTTCAGGTCGCCACTTTGGTGACGCTCGTGCTCATAATAGGCGTGAACCTTGCCGTGGGAATCCTCCCACACGTCGACAACTTTGCCCATCTGGGCGGTTTTTCGTCGGGATTCCTCCTTGGCTTTGTGTTTCTGATACGCCCGCAGTTTCGATGGGTGAGGCAGAGATATAACAGCAGCAATTCGACGTCATTGAGTCCAAAGTTTAAGGCATATCAGTGCGTGCTGTGGGTCGTTTCCTTAATCCTTCTCATCGTCGGGTAATAAGCAGCTCATCAGTTAAGATTTCGAAAGCACATTCGTTTGCTTTTTTCTATGAAGTAAAATTTTGAATGTAGATTCGCGGTTGGATTTGCTTTGCTGCTTCGAGGGGTGGACTTGAACGAGAAATGCTCTTGGTGCCATTATCTCAGCTGCGTTCCAACTTCGAGGTGGAGGTGCAATACAAGGCCGGTTTCTTGCGGGGTGATTACTAACTAAGACTTAGAGCAGAATCTCATTAAGATTCATTCTTCTTACACACTAGTTAGTTCTTACGGTGAATGGATATTGATTAATGGTTTTCTTTTTTTTTTTCTTCAGGCTGTGCAATCTGGGAATAACTATACGTTAACGTGTTCGAATAGCAGCAGCAGCAAGAGTAGGACATACTATCTCATTGATCCAAATGAGTCTCAGATTCAAGGGCTGTGTGCACAGCTATGTCGCTAGGCTGGTGATATATTTTTTATTTATTTGAAACATAGCTTCCTCTATTCTGTGTATTCAGTTAGATGATGATTTATTGTGTGTGATGAGATTAGTCTATAATGAAGATCATTAGCTAGCTTATAGAAAGTTCACAATTTTCACGCTGAAACTGTAAGACGATGATGTAACGAGTCAATTCAACAGAAAGAAAAACATTAGCAGCTGAAAGAAAATCCCACGTTTCTGTAAGAATTGAGAAAGATAATTATTATATGAACCCAATAATTTATGCTAATAAAAATTAATGTTAACATAACGCCGTCTGTGGGAATCGAACCCACGACCACATGGTTAAAAGCCATGCGCTCTACCTGCTGAGCTAAGACGGCTTGCACAATTTCATATGATTAAATTCATTCTATACTAACTAAATACTTCGGTTTTTAAGTCATGATGGTTAATAAATGAACCTTGCTTAATTAACCCTTGCACTTCCTTTTTTGTTTTTTGGTGGCAGCAGTCATTCAATGGAAAGAATTAATTCACCGTTCACGTAAAACAAATACCAAATCCATAAAAAAAAAAAAAAAAAAGAGTCAAAGTAATGCTAATGAGGTACAGAGCATATTTCCCAACAGAACTATTAACTATAAATCATATGCCGGCGAAGGCCTTGGATATGCGCTCTTACTAGTACGTCGATGGTTAAGCCCATGACGAACCCTTTGGTCCACGTTCTTCGAAGCAGCGGTGCCCTCCTTTGTTTCCTGATGAATCTGTTCGAGCGCTGCAATGATCTCTTCCACGGTGGGCCTCGACCTACCATCCATTCGCAGGCACTGAAGGGCTAGCCCGCCGGCCTTGGCTGCTCGAGCCACCGAGTACTGACCCTCGAGCCGTGGGTCCATCACACGGAGTATCCTCCTTTTGTTGCTGAGGTAAGGCTTTGCCCACTCGACTAAGTTTTGTTCGCCCGTTGGGCGGTTCTTGTCTATGGCTTTCTTCCCCGTTAGTATCTCAAGTAGGACCACACCGAAGCTGTACACGTCGCTCTTTGCAGTTAAATGGCCTAAGCAAAAGGAACGAAAAGATTTCAGACATCGTATGACTAGTTGTGCGATTAAGGTTACGAACTGAAGCTCTATGCATATTGATAATTACCTGTGGATAGATACTCGGGCGCTGCGTATCCGTAAGTGCCCATGACTCGAGTTGAAACGTGGGATTTATCGCCTGTGGGCCCGTCCCTTGCCAGCCCGAAATCAGAGAGCTTGGCGTTGTATTTCTGCAGATTAAGGATGGCAAATATCAGGGCTGAAGACGTGCGAGAAAAAAGCGAGCTTGCTTACTGAATCAAGGAGGATATTTGATGTCTTAAAGTCTCTGTATATGACTTGTGGTTCGGCGCCGTGGAGAAAGGCGAGGCCTTTCGCGGCGCCTAAAGCGATCTTCATTCTCAGGCTCCACGAAAGTGGCTGAAAGTATGATCCTCCTATTTCAGCACACAAAAATGTCGAAAAGGTCGTTTTCGCCTATAACAGATCGAAATATCAAGAAACGTACGCACTTACTTCTGAAAAGATGATTCTCCATGCTGCCCTTTTGCATGAACTCGTACACCAATAGCCTGTGTTCATCTTCGAGGCAGTAACCGATCAGCTTCACAAGATTTGGATGGCGCAGCTGCCCAAGATAGTTGATTTCGGCCTGTAAAGAAACATTCGAAAATGGCCCATTTACAGTCGAATTACAGAGTGTGAGTTGAAGCAAAGTATCTTTCTTTCTAGGTTGAGATGAGATGAGAGGAGATTTTTCACTTATTATATTACCAGCCACTCTCTGTGTCCCTGCCAACCCTCTTGGTTAAGCCTTTTAACAGCGATCACCATGCTAGAACCAGGCCTAGAAGCTGCGAGCGTATGCTCGTCGACCCATCCTTTGAACACAGAACCGAAGCCGCCTTCTCCCAAAACGCTGTCTGGGCGAAAGTTTCTTGTGGCCGCCCTGAGATCGCTGAATGTGAAGCTTTTAAGGTTAGACGATTGTAATATTTCGCCTTCAGTCCGAGGTGTCTGAGATGCAGATGAGAAGGACTTTTTGCTGCTCGAACTGCTTAACTCTGTCCCATCTCCAGTTATAATCTTGGAAGAAGTCCCACCTGCTTATGATATACGCAAAACAGACAGAAGAAAATGCTTATGAAACGCAATCACTAGTACAAGTCATGAGACAAGCTTCATTTTGCAATAATAACAAACAAGCACAGATCTTTAGACGTAGAATCAAATAGTGAGTTGTACAGTTTAAGGGCCATGACTGAGCACACACAGACCGCCGACAGAAAGTCCATGAATCAGCAAAGGAAACGGACGATTACAAGGAAATGAAAAGAATGTTACAGAAGCATCGTTATTCCAGCAAGATTCAAGCTTTAATTAGTTCAATGTACTGTACCTGTATCGGTATGAGAAGGGCTCTCAGCCTTGACTTGGCTGCTCAAGCAACTTCCCATGGAAGAATAAAACAAAAGGGTATCCTTCTCAAATTGTTCCTTCAGCTTTTCTTTTTGGCACAACTCAAAACCCCACCAGCCAACAACCTCAGCTCTTCAAACCTTTTCTTAAACGTGCGCAAAAGGAGTAGCTTGCTAAGCTCATAGATGCTTCCACAGACAAGCACGCCCGAGATCTAATGTGAAGTGTAAACCTTCTCAATCTTATAAATTCCTCTTGGCTCCGTCTGTTGTGTGTTTACGCATGTGCTGTAATAAGAGCAGATGTTCTTGGATATAAAAAGTGATGAAAAAGTGCACAAAAAGATGAGATTTTCGGTGGGAAAGACGAACGCAGAGCGAACCAACGTTGATGATTAGGAAGAAAAATGAGAGCCTTTTTACGAGGAAAATGGAAAACTAGATGGATAAAGATTAATACTTTTCTTAGGAGCAATGGGTAAATACACCTTTTCTTTTCTTAGACCTTTTTGCAAGAGATACAATATTGACCAAGTTTATGGTCTTCTAGTTCTTCCTGACACTAGACAAAATATGAGTTGGAGTTTGTCAGTTTCTTTCTTTATCATTTTCGTGAATGATTATTGAAAAGACTATTCAGTGTCTTTAGGGATGAAAGCAAATTATGCAATTATGAGTTGAAGAATATGCATGCAGCTCATCTAACCGCATAAATTATTATCAATTTCAAAGGTCACAATATTATGTTAGTTTATTTAATAGAGAAACACATAATAGACTAGCTGTTGCAGTTTGCAGATAATGTTTGCAGCAATCGTAGTTAACACTTAAATTCATGAAGTAAATGGAAGCGTTATGATTTTCGCACCGGTTTCTTGTTCTGAAATTCATGACGAAACTTGTGAAAGAGTAAGTTGGTGACTTAACTGATATAAATATACAACATTTATTCATTAAATGAAAAAAATTCAACACAAATGTCTACAAAAAAATTGGTAAACATTTGCTCATATTTATTGCCCAACAAACTCTTGTCGTGAGGTGAGCTGACCATGGCAATGAATGCTATCTAACTGCTACCAACCTTTATATAGCATTACAATATCAAACTTTTTGTATTCATTGCAATGCAGTACGTTTGCTATACTTGAAGCTGGAAATAAATCCCCTAAATAAAAACAAAAAATCATTATTATGATTGCATTACATTACATATTACCGTTTCACAAGTAAATTATATTATTTGCCTCACCTTGATGAGGTACATACAACACAAGTAGGGGATAATTGATTTCTTCATATAGCTTGGATTCTTGGGCAGTTCAGAAAAATATCTGCCTCATGGCCCAAGCTAAATATCAAAGTAAAGGTAAACGATTGGGCCTTAATATACACACTATATGTAGTAATAATACTAGGGGTGGGTATTCGGTACAAACCGTACCGAACCGAACCGATTTCGGTTCGACGATTTGAAGAACCGAATACCGAACCGAACCGAACCCAATCGGTTCGGTTCGGTATAACCGAAATTGTTTTAGCAGAGCAAAGGGCCGCCATGGATAGTAGGATTGAAACAGAGTACAGGGAACAGTTGGCTGGGTTGAGAAGAGAAGCTGATGTGATGATGTCAAAGATTGCCGGTCTTCAAATCATCTGCGTTTGACCAAGTTTCTTGAGTAGTTGGGTTATCATCGATCTACTCTACTGCCACCGCCGCCGAGCCCAATGACCGCTGATGATGAATGATCATCTGTGACTTTTGAATCATATATATATATATATATATATGTATATATATAACCTTGAGGTCGTAAAATTTAATGTGTTTAATTCAAGTTTTACTTTATTTCCACGTGTTGTTTATCCTATCAAAGTGAAAAACAAGAAAATGCTTATTGATAAGCAATGGTACAAAAACAATGACCGAGAAGATGGATTGACTTTCAGACATATCAGGTGTGTTCTTGATAGTTCATGACACAAATTGGTGGATGGGAGCACATAAACAATTCTTATAACTAACTCTATAAGGTCGGTACTAACTAAGTACATGGCCAGAGAAACCAAAGAACTTCAATTCCAGGCAAGATAACTGGGAAATTTTCCAGATAAAGATCCTTCAGAACTTATCGAACTCCTCGTTGCACTCTGCAGCGACTTTCCCAGAACTACGTCCCAATCTTCCGAAAGAACTGAGAGAAGATAAGCTCTTAAAGCTGCTGCTTCCTTCGCCGCCGAGGTGATTGTTGAATGATTTTCTTGCCCTTATAGGCTTTGCTGGGCTCAAATCAAGATCAACTTCTCCTTCACTTTTACTAGAAACCACGACCAGTCGATTTATGCTGCTCCGACAAAATGGGCACACTGGGATTTTAAGAGCTGATGTTGTATTGCTAGCAGAATTGGGCTTAGTATGGCTGCAAAGAGCCAAGATGCAATGAGCACACATTTGGTGACCACAGTTTTGCACCTCAATGGTACACGACTGTTCAAAGCATATGCAGCATAGCTCACCATCACCAGCCTGTTACAGCAGCAAAAGGGATAAAGTTGGGATTTTTACTGTTTAATCTTGCTCAAACGTGGTGTTGAATGAATATTCGAATAAGAGATGTGCTCGATAGGATATGTTTGCACCTCAGACTCATCATCAAGAACACCCACAGAATCTGCGATCATCAGTGGTGAAGGGGGATATGATGAGGGCTCCGTTAAGATATCCCTCTCTCTCTTTCGATTTGCTTCGATCAGCGCTTTCTCCAATAGCGATTTTGCCTCGGGATTGAGCTCGGTGATGAACTTCAGAGGCGAAGGCCAAGTTAAAGGCTCTGGCGCCAATGGATTTAAGAGAGCAGCGCAGACGTCGTGTTTGTGCTTCACAGCAACCATGTAAGGAATTCTCCTGCAAAAGACAACCTCACTGTGTAAGAGAAACAACAACAACAACAACAACAACAACAACAATAGTTCAATAAATTCTGTTCGAAAGATGTAATATGATCTTTGCAGTTGAAATTTTCAAATCAGATCATCAATGCTAACCCAGCGGAGTCTCTTTGAACGCGATCAGCGCCCCAAGCAAGCAATTCGCGTACACAGTCCAATGAGCCTCCCCTAGCAGCTAGGTGAAGAGGTGTGCTGCCTGGATAACTGCAAAGACGAAACATCGTTTTTAAATAAAGAATAGTAAACACATAAAATCTGTCTGAAAATTTATGTTTGGATACCTATATCCACCTGTAGAAGCACACACAAGAGCCCCACTGCTTAAGAGAATGTGAACAGAATCTGCATGCCTTTGGCGAGCAGCCAAATGAAGGGGCGTTGCACCACTTCCATCTCTTATATTCACAAATCTTGAAAATCCCCTGAGATTTAATTCAAGTAAGGCTTTCATCGACCATGGTTAATGCTCATGAAGGGATCAGACACAAAAAAAATAGAAAAATAGAATGGTCACCATGATTGAGCAAGCTGTGTTGAGTTAGCAGCGGAAAGAATCAACCTAAGGCAATCAGTGCGGCCATAGTAAGCTGCGTAGTGCAAGCAAGTCCTACCGTGCGATGTATCAAACAATAAAATCTGAAACAAATGAAAGATAAACATCGCATCAACAATGAAAGATCAACATTCATAAACAGCAGATCTCAGCAGTAAATATTAAAATCAGGACAAAATGGAAGATCCAAATAGCCATACATTAGCGCCACCTTGGATTAGCCTTTCCACACATGACACTTTTCCATGCATAGCAGCAAGCATCAATGGTGTCTAATCCAAACATAATCAAGAAAAAAAACAACAATGCCCACATTTAGTAAACAGAAAATAGCAAGAGAAACCAGCTCAAGAACCAAAAAAGGTATCGCCTTTACACAAAGAAAAAAAAAAGCACAAGGTAATCAAAACCGTACTTGTTTATGGCGATTGAGTACATCAGGATTTCCAAAACGATCCAAAAGCATAGACAGTACCTACAGAGGGAGCAAAAGAAAGATCCACAAGAATATCAAAAAGAAGGCAAATCATTCAGATCACTTCGAAAAAGAAGAAGAAAAAGAGAACCCACCTCGATCCGGCCATTTGCGGCGGCGACGTGTAGAGCAGAGAGTCTCCGCCTAACAGTGGTCAGAGTCAACAAAGAGGGATCTTTCTGAGCCATAGCTTCGAGCGTCTCAAGCTCACCGTTCTGAACTGCTTTGAACATCTCCTCATTGATCTCTTGCTGCACACTGCAACTCAAGCCCTGCCCCATTATTACCTCCTCCTTATCGATGGCCAAACCACCACCGTCGGATGAAGTATCGTGGTGGTGGGTGGTGGTTCTTCAAAGGTAATGTGAATGGGAAGGAGTATAGACTTTAGTACAGTATCGTAGTCGCCTTCTATTCTTTAAAGTGGAGGGAGGTCTTGGAATCTGGACTGCCCGCGTTGATTTACGGGCAGCTTAGTGCACTTTAGGTAGAGTATCGGGCAGGGATTGAGATATTTTTGTTACTACAGTTCGTGCAACTTGCGTAACATATATTAATCTTCAGAAAATAATATATAACTAAGGTCATGTTTTCTTGGCTTTTATTTATTATTTAAATTAAAGCCTAATCATACGCTTATTATCTAATTTTTTCAAAAGAAAACTAGGGGAACATTGTGTCAGCTTGGCTTGGTCCACGGTTGGACTCGGATCTCATAGTAAAGGAAATATCTTGGATATATCTTTTGGTCTGGATATTTATGAATCTGAATTTATTTTAATTGATTAAGGTTGTGTAAATAACTCAAGTTGTTGAACGTTTAGGGGAAGCTATGGGTCGGGTCAGTGAAATCAAGTTATCATCTAATTGAAGGCAGGCACGGCGTAGTTTGTTGAATTAATAATTGCAACTTCACCCAATTTGCTATGATGGTTAGATGTCTATTATTTGATTGGAACGATTTACTATCCTAGTAACAAAATAGGCATGTAGAGAGGAATATAAGGTCCACAACCTTATTCTACTTTTGCGATCAATGTTTTTGACAGAACTCATATTGTTTTGAAGTCATGGTGTGCTTATAATAAATAATCTCATTAATTCAGTTTGTCATCTTTCCAAGTTCAGACGCGTGAGTGATCTGATCTTTCCACAAAGTCAACTATGCATGGTTTGGCAATTGGTCATAATATTTTTTCCTTATGGTTTATTTTTTTTGGTAAATAATCTAATTCGTCGTTTGGTTATACTGAAACATCATCGTACATGAATAGAGAATTTTTTGTATTATTCATAATTTATATATGAACGCAAGTGGTAGTTCTACGCAATAATCCAAGTTACCCACCTATATTTATTGATTAATATATGAGATATTATTTGATAAAATCATTGCTAAACATACTCACGGAAAAGATAAGACTGTAAGAGAGTTGTAAGGCATCAAGAGATCATTTACTTACACTGTCTGGAGCGAAAGCTAACTGGATCAAGAATCTGAAAAACAAGTTTCTCCAATCTTTTCGAACTTAAAGAAAGACTAATAGAATCAACCGAAGCAAAAGGGCCATCGTCAGTTCTCATCAGAAGTTCCCTATCAATCTTGTCGAGGAGTCCATCGTTGTCAGCAACCTTGTGAGCAAATGGCAATCCACTCAGTACCATGTTGTCATAATCCTCAACCGTCAAGTTCGATGGCTGTTCCTTCGAGGGATTGTCCCATTTCACGTAGTGCAAGTCGTGGTTTACGGTAGTATTTTGATAGTCTTTGTGGTTGCAGGCCACCGTGTGGAAATAGCCCTCCTCAGACAAGAGGAAGTTTGTGTAGTACATTAAGAGAGTTCGAGGGAGATTATCCCATCCCCAAATGCAGAAATCGAGAAACGGTCTCGAAAGAACCACCCTTGGAGACCCTGATGACAAAGTTTACAACTCATCACAATACGCAATCGATTGATCTAATGACATAAGCAGTGAATTTAAGGGAGGGGACCTGTAAATAACTTGAACGATGCGGGGAGAGATCTCTTCTCTTTGGCCCAAAATACGCCAGATTTCTTCAGGTGATAAAGTCCAGGATCTATAATGATGGGCCTAGCTCTTTGGTGTCTGCGATGAAGCAATCAGACAAGTAAATATCATTGGGACAAACTAGAATAGATCATTCTCTCATTAGAGCCATTGTTCATGTGCTTACTCCTTCCAACCAAAGTCACTGGTATGCTCAATGAAATTCAGACCCCTGGGCAAGTAGGAGAAGATATGCAAGATGTCTGCAACAGTTAAAAAAACACAATATAGGTAATGGTTCAAGAGAATATCAACTAACACCACCATTGTTGCAGCACCATTACAAGACAGATCACTGGCATCCTCATTCTCATCTTAGGAAGTTTCAGTGTTTCAAACAGATTATGTTGAAATGAGATAATCACAAGTAATCAAATCTGAATTATGTTGAAACCCCAACGAAAGACATAATAATAGTAAAGTGAATAACTAGTAACCATCTTGAGGCATCAGCGGATAATCCGAAGCGCCGAGATTAACGAACCAATCCCATTTCATCTCGAGTTTAGAAAGAACGGCGACGGCGTGGAGGGTCACGGCCATCGCAGTCGGGCCCTTTGAAGTGACCAAATTGCCCTTCCCCATCACCTTGACGTTCCTAAATCTCCTGAAGACAGCCTCGGACTTGGCATACTTGGCGAGATCAAGCCTCTCTGCTTCAGAGGCCTCGAAATCGAAGTGCAACAGATAGAAATTGCGCGGGTGGTACAAAGCCTGAAGCAGGCGCTTCATCCTCGCGCCGTCGCCGGCGGTGGCCGATATGAAATAGGCAAATCGCGGGAGTTCAGGCAGGGGCACTGACTCTGAGTCAACATAGGGTAGAGAAGGGCCGTTGGTTGGTGGTTTGCGGCGAGAAATAGTGAGGATTAGAATTATAGTCAGAGCTGAAATGGAGACGAGGATAAAGGGCGAAGAGCATCTCCGATGTATATGAGCTCGCTTCATCACTGAACTAATAATCACTGTATGCCTTTTCCCTTTTCTCGCCCAACCAAACTACAACTCTGATTGTATTGTAGCCATTGACATGAATATCAAGGTTGGAAGGATAATCAAAGAGCAAGCACGACTTCGGACTTGTACCCTTTCCTCTTTCGCGGATTTTTCTTTTAATTTTTCTTTTGTCCGTTGTCGGAAAACAATATGCAAGTATTGTTCTAAAGTTCTGATGGCCCAACAAACTATTAAACCCTAATTCATTGGGCCATATTTCCAGGCCAGTGCACACAGAATGTAGACTTTTGACAGTTTAATACAAACGTTTTCTTTTTATCATTTTCTAATATTCAATTTAACAATTGATAAGACTTGAAAAAAAATTAATAATTGAGAAGAGACAAGAAAGATACGAACTTAACAAGAAAGCAATATAATAAAGAAAAACCAACATCAGCAGCAGCTTAAAGCAAAACGAAGCCTTGGAAAATCATTCCCAAGGCAAACAAACAAGCTTGTTCAGAAATAATAAAAAGTCTGGGAAAATAGCAATAAAAAAAGCAGATAATAAAAATCCATTCACCACCACTCCTCATTTAGTCAACCTCCTCAATCTTGGGACCAGCACCGCTCCCACCACTAGGCGCCGGCGCATCATCATCCATGGGCACCTCACCCCCCGCACCTTGGTACATCTTAGCAATGATGGGGTTGCAAATGCTCTCCAACTCCTTCATCTTGTCCTCGAACTCATCAGCCTCCGCCAACTGATTGTTGTCCAGCCACTGAATGGCCGAATCGATGGCATCCTCAATCTTCTTCTTGTCGTCTGCGCCGAGCTTCGATGCAATCTTGTCGTCCTTCACGGTGTTCCTCATGTTGTAGGCGTAGTTCTCCAAAGCATTCTTCGCCTCGACCTTCTTCTTGTGCTCCTCGTCTTCAGACTTGTACTTCTCCGCCTCTTGAACCATCTTCTCAATCTCCTCCTTGGACAGCCTTCCCTTGTCGTTGGTGATGGTAATCTTGTTCTTCTGGCCAGTCGTCTTGTCCTCGGCAGAGACGTTCAAGATACCATTGGCATCGATGTCGAAGCACACGGTGATCTGAGGAACTCCCCTAGGAGCAGGCGGAATTCCAGAGAGCTCGAATTTCCCGAGCAAGTTGTTGTCCCTCGTCCTCGTCCTCTCACCTTCGTAGACTTGGATCAACACGCCTGGCTGGTTGTCAGAGTAGGTGGAGAAGACTTGCTCCTTCTTGGTGGGAATTGTGGTGTTTCTCGGGATGAGCACAGTCATCACACCGCCGGCAGTTTCGAGCCCAAGGGAGAGAGGGGTGACGTCGAGGAGGAGAAGGTCCTGAACCTTCTCATTGCCCTCCCCGCTCAAAATGGCAGCTTGGACGGCGGCTCCATAGGCGACGGCCTCGTCTGGGTTGATGCTCTTGCATAGTTCTTTGCCGTTGAAGAAATCCTGAAGCAGTTGCTGCACCTTGGGGATCCTAGTGGAACCGCCGACGAGGACAACGTCGTGGACAGTGCTCTTATCCATCTTGGCATCCCTCAAACACTTCTCGACGGGCTCCATGCACTTCCTGAAGAGGTCCATGTTGAGCTCCTCGAACCTAGCACGGGTGATGGTGGAGTAGAAGTCGATGCCCTCAAAGAGAGAGTCGATCTCGATTGTGGTCTGTGCGGTGGATGAAAGAGTTCTCTTCGCCCTTTCACAGGCGGTCCTCAACCTTCTCAGAGCCCTTGGGTTTCCGCTTATGTCTTTCTTGTTTTTCCTCTTGAATTCCTGAACAAAGTGGTTCACCATTCTGTTGTCAAAGTCTTCACCTCCAAGGTGGGTGTCACCAGCGGTGGCCTTGACCTCGAAGATGCCCTCCTCGATTGTCAGAAGGGATACATCAAAAGTACCACCACCAAGGTCAAAAATCAAGACGTTCTTCTCGCCGACGCTGGTCGCCTTCTTGTCGAGACCATAGGCAATGGCCGCGGCAGTTGGTTCGTTGATGATACGCATCACATTGAGACCAGCAATAACACCTGCATCCTTAGTAGCTTGTCGCTGAGAGTCGTTGAAGTAAGCTGGGACAGTTACAACGGCATTCTTGATGGTTGAACCAAGATATGCCTCTGCAATTTCCCTCATCTTTATCAAAACCATTGAAGAGATCTCCTCAGCAGCAAACTGCTTGTCCTCGCCCTTGTAGTTCACAACAATCATGGGCTTGTCGCCAGGTCCAGCAATGACCTTGAAAGGCCACAACTTAATGTCACTCTGCACGGATGCATCAGTGAATCTCCTTCCGATCAACCTCTTAGCATCTGCAAAAGATGAGCAAGTTAGTAAAAAAACAGAAACATATCGGCGGGTGGTAAAAAGGATGCCACCTACGAACAAGCAGAAAATATCTCTCCCAAAACTCTATATCATTCGACAATGTGGAGTCATAAAAAAGTATTTCACAAATAAGAAACTACGATGCCAGTGCCATACAAGGTTCAAAACACCACAACCTACAAGGCGCACATTAACCAGCAACCAAAAAGAAAACACATAATAATTAAACTCACCGGAAGCAAATTCAAATATCAGTAGTATGCAACATAACAACCATACGGATACCAGAGAACAGTGACACTCTGTTGACGGACCCGATCGAGCTCGTTAAGCATTTAACGGTTCAGATCTAATCTAAGCACAACGCATGACAGATAAGCACATACAACTAAAGCACAGTAAAGGAAAAAACACATCCAGGATTGTCTTTCATTCACAGATCTAAGCCATCCCTCGATTAAAATGAAATAACACGAAGTCATGAAACGCAGATCTTACCGAAGACAGTGTTGATTGGGTTCATGGCGACCTGATTCTTAGCCGCATCACCGATGAGACGTTCCGAATCGGTGAAACCGACATAAGAAGGCGTAGTTCTGTTACCCTGGTCATTGGCGATGATCTCCACACGGTCGTGCTGCCACACGCCGACGCAGGAGTACGTCGTACCGAGATCGATCCCAATCGCTGGTCCCTCACCTTTGCCTGCCATCGATCTAAGAAGAAGAATTGAAAAAAGAATTCGTCGGCTAGAGAATTTAGAAGAGCGTGGTTGTCTTCCACAAGAGCAGCAAGAGAACTAGGGTTTAGAGGAGGAGCCATGAGCGGCAGGCGAGCTTATTTATATGTCAGGTTCTCTTGTTGTTTTTCGGTTCGAGAAGGTTCTGTAGTCTAGTGGCCGTTCGATCAAGATATTTGAACGGTGGATGGTTGCGAATTTCAAGTGGCTGCCATAGAACCAATCAAAAGCAATTTTGTAGAAGGCCTGCACTTTTAACGGCCCATTTTCCACATTACGTAAGTGGGGTTTAATTTCATTTTCTACAAAACAAGAAAATGCGGCATAATAAATATTAGGTGTAATTACGTGTCATGCAAAAAAAAAAAAACAAGTTTTAAGTTAGATTTCAGGACATTGTCAGAAATTCTTTTGGGTTAAGGGCCCGATTTGTATGAAATTTAGAGATAAGGACCCGGTGTTATGCAGTGTATATGAACTGATATCGGACGATGGATTTGTGTTATTTCAGAGCACAGAAGTTGTGCTGCATAACAATGAAGTGATAGAAACAATAAAGTGGTACTTCAGAACGATGAATTGGTACCGCAGAACCATGAAGTGGTGCTGCAGGTCCACGAAGTGTTACTACATTTCCATGAAGTGGTACTGAAAAACACTTAAGCGTATCGGGTCCTTAACTCTAAAAATTTTCTGACAGGTCCTTAAATCTAAATGAAACTTAACTGGGGTCTTGAACTTTAAAAGCCCCTAAATATTACTACCTCCGTCCCATTAGTTTTTGTACATTTTACTATATCGAGCGTCTCATATCTTTTGTCCATTTCCTTATTTAGCAAAAAAACTATCACAAACAATCAATATAATAATATCAAATATTCTTAAAAGACTATCAAAATATACATTTTTTTACATTTTAATTGTACTATATTATAAAATATTTAGTTTCTTAAAAACCGTGTCATACCACAAATGTTCATAAACATATGGGCCAGAGGTAGTATATTTTAAGGTTGTACACTTGTAGTAGTAACCTTGATCTAAATGAGTCACTAGTTTTAGCTCAGACAACAGATAATCCCAGGAAGTGTGGCAGCTAATAATACAAACTATGTTTCAGATTCCATTAACCACAAGAAACCTTTGCCTCAAAGAAAATCATTAATTTGTCCATCAGCTATCAATTTCTTGCAAAAGCTTAGACATTATCTTCTAAGCTGATTCCTTAGCCTCAGCCAGGTACTTGTCCAAATCAGCATCAAGATCTTCAGCAGATATCTTAATCTCACTCCTGCCTCGACCACGGCCTTGGGCTTGACCACCACCCCCACGACCCCTCATCGGGCCAGGAAAACCACCTCTCAATTGAAATCCTCCACTTCTTTCAGATGAAAAAAGAACAAGCATTGATCAGCATTAAAGATTCAGTTTGTAAATTATGAGCTGAAAATGAAAAGGGCTTTCATGGTATTAATGGGGAGAGATGAGTAAATATGGTTCATGTATTGTTGGAGAAGTGACCGCATGGCAATGATTGACCCATGTTGAGAAAAGATAGAGAACATAGGTCAAGAACCAATTGAGTTATTGCATATCTTTCACCTCCGTAGGATTCTAACGAGCTACAACAATTCAAGGTAAAATGGAAGCAGGCGAAGGCAATGGGCACATGCTTAAGTAAAAAAAGCCATAAGGGAGGCAACATCGTACCTGCCATATGAAGGCGGAGGACGAAAAGGAGGTGGGCCAAGGATTGAGCCAACGATTTCAATCTTCATAGGCAACCCATCCAATTCAACGTTGTTGTACCTCTTGATGGCTTCCTCCGCATCTCTGCGTCTCGAAAATACCACTTCTGCAGTCCCCTATCAGCCACACATATATCTCATCCGTTTAACTTGCAGAAAAAGATACAATTTTGTTAAGCCAAAGAAAAGTGGGGATGATACCTCCGATTTCCCACTCCTATCGTAGTTAACCGAACACCGTTTCAGATGACCGATAGTTGAGAATAGCTCCTGAACAAGTGGGCAGGCAAAAATCACACAAGAATATACTTTGAAGAATCAATTGCAAATATGTTATAATGGAAATGTTTAGCATCAGAAACGGTCAGGCTTCAGCTGAAATTACCTCAATGTCCTCATCGGAGACGGCATAATGCAAATTGGAAATAAGCAGCTTAATCCCACTCTCTATGGACTGAACCCTAGCTGCTGTTGCTCCACCGTGACCACCAAGAAGATCAACGGCATACATGCCGTTGTTCCATTGAACCTCAGGTGCTCGGATCTGAGAAAGATAGAATAAAAATCACCAAATTTCAGAATCAAATGCAACCAACCTAGCAAAAGTTCAATTTGACAAAGAACATGAAGCGCTTACGGCGTTGAACGAATATGGAGCGGGTCGATTGGAGGTTCGGTTAGAGAAGCGGCGAACGGGTCCCGAGCCCGTGGTTCCAGAGGGTTTGTTCATCTTGATCCTGTCGTCCAGTGATATGTCAAGATTCGCCGCCATTTTCCTTCCTCAGAGCTTCGATTCGATTGCTGGGCTGGGGCTGATGTAAATCCCTGGAGATTTTGGGGATTTAGAAAAGCTAGATAATGTTTTACCAAAGATCAAACGCCAACGGTGTCGTGGTGTAGTTGGTTATCACGTCAGTCTAACACACTGAAGGTCTCCGGTTCGAGTCCGGGCCACGCCATATAGATGTGTTTTTTACTTTTTTATTTTCTTATTCTTTCTATGTTCATTGCGATTTGTTGAGCTTTTGTAGAAGTTATTACAGCGCAAATGCCGTCCACTTATGAAACCCAAAGAAACATCAAACAACAATGGACAGAAGATGCAGGTAGATCTTTACAAGAAACACTAGTGAACAGTTCCAAAGTAATATAGCCACACCCTTAATCTTTCCAAAAGAACAAATTTTCAAGAGTCATCTTTTAAGCAGCATTCTTGACTGGTAAATTTCAGCTCAAGAATCACGGCGTGAGAAAGCTTTCTCCACCTTGAGCGTTAGAAAGAGAAAACCCGCCAACGAAACGCAGAGAGCCACTAACAAAATCACAACCATCGCCTGCAACGAGATCGACGTGCTGACAAAATAGACCACCGCTATCGAAACGCTCTGCCAAAGCTTAAACTGCGCAAAAGCGCCTTCCTGCGTTTGTTGAACAAGAATTTCTTCGACTTTAAGGTTGTTTTTTCCATTTTCGAACATGAAATGGAGCGTATCGTTCACTTATTCATTACCAGGTCGTGCTTGAACAAAATCCCGAGGAATGCGCTGATCTGAGTGTTGAGTACTCCATCGCCAACGCCCCACAAACCACCGATGAGAAGCGTGATCAACGTGGCTAGCCAGCCACCGCCACGCTATAAAATCGGACGTAAGTTTCTAGTTTTTCTGAAATTATTGCGAAATTAAATAGCATGTAAAAAACCTGTAATTAAGAAGAAGCCAAAGAAGAACGATAAGCTGGATTATTCCTCCGCCCAAGACGATCAACGTGATTGATGATAGCCCTGAAGTAAGGCGGCCAGCTGCTAGGGAACACTAGGAAATAAAATCATCCCAATAAAATTAAGCTGATTATGCATTTTGCGAGAACGATGAGGAACAATTTATCGCGTGAAAATGTTGTTCATGGCCAAGAATGTAATGAAATTGCTGTACCACAGCGTCGAAGACTCCATAGACAGCCATTGCACCGCCGACTCCACGTTCTCCAAGTGTGGGCTTCACGATTTCTTTAGTGTACTCAGCCCTTTCGAAGGGAGAATATAGAGGCGATGAAACTTCTATATATTCTATGTGCATATAGGCAAAAGGAAAGAATAATGTTACCAGACAAATGCCTGTTGTAACCCTGAGTAGGCGATGAGTGGGATGACCAATAATATTCTTACGTCGAGCATTAGTTTCAGCATTGATTTCAACAAGGAGACCACGGCAGAAGAAACAGTTACTGGTGATTCTTGTAATACCTCTTCTTTACCATTTCTCTTTCTCAAGAAGCACATAAGAACTGTGCCCAAGGTAATACTACAGAGAAAGATGATCAAAAGTAAGGTTGTGCCGCTTGTATTTCCTCCCTGCATTTTGAATCATTGCATAGTTAGCCTAAGGGTGCTACATTTTCGAGCTATCTTCCACGAATGAAGCCTCAAACAAACGTACCTTCTCATCCCTTAATACAGCAAGGGTGATAAGGTTTCCAACAAGCTGAAGAGTCATTGTAGAATAGAGAGATTCTCACATCAGTGAAGATACAATTATCCAGCAAATAGTATAACTGCTACGGCGAGTTGTATATTAAAAGACCTGATGGCTTGCGTAAATGCCATAGAACAATCCATTGAATTCCCCGATTACATTCGCCCCACTCAAGTTGTAATCGTTGGCTTGACAGTGAGCAGCAGAAGTGAGATATGTGCCCTGAGAGGAAACAGCAAAGCTCAGAGAGGAAGGCCAAAACAGCTCAAGATTTAACTAAAAACTGTACAGTGGACTGAGAAAGGAATCGAACCTGCCCAACCCATATGATCGAAGATGCGAATCCTAGGTACAGGGAAGCTGGGATCATGGTATACCTATGAATTGAAGTACAAATTGTTTCAGATAAATCCAACCCCAAATACAGGCTAAATGAATAAGCATCGAGTACCAAGATGGCTTCAGATTTGCCGCTGTGAAGAGCCAATATCCACTAGTACCAAGAACAAGGGCATTCTTGGATCCCAGCTTCTTCACGACCAACGAAGCAACAAGCGAAGATACTGCAAATGATACATACAATATCCCAAGCGATTTAGTCCCCAAATCACCTTCCTACAAGAAGTCGTAATTAGACACATAAATGTAAGACCAACACCGTGAGACAATACAAAGATGAATCTTTAAGGGGAAAAGCTAAGAACATTTTTACAGTGTTGATTGTGCTTTCCAGATTCTGAACAGCCCCATAAGCCAAGAAAATAAGCAGGAAAGCAAAGCAAAGGATTTGAACATCTCTTGTGTGGTTTAATGGTCGAGGAGATGAAACGTTCTCATCAACTAGGGGTAATCCTTCTTCCGTAGCCATGAAGATGATGGCGTAGTCTAGTAATAGAACCAAAGCTACTTTATAAAGTGAAGGGGTTGATTTTATTAACAATGGTTCAGCCGGCTATAAAAAGAAAGGGTGCGATTTTGGCTCTTATGGCTAATCCTTAGCTGCTTCCATTGATGAGTGAGACCCAAGATTCTGAATCCCAAGTTAAATAATGAGCAGACTCGTCGCTAGTTATTGTCTGAACTCTTGCTTTGTTGGGATATTCTTACCTCTCCGTTAAAAAGATTTGTTCTTTCTTTAGCATCAACAGTTCAGTAACTCAAACTTCAGTTGCGTGACGAAACATGAAGGCCACGTATCTATCAAGTCTTGGTAAGAGCAAAAGACTATATTAGGTGCAGAGTATGTATAGGAAGTTGAGCTCATTCTTGAATCTTGAATGCCTCGGACAAACATGTCGCTGCTACATATAACATCGCAAGAAAAGTCGAAGCCTTTACACATACATACACACACTAGTGCTAGACTACGAGACAATTTGACAACCATCGGCATAACATATATTTCTGACATCAAAACATGTATGGTTTTGGCCCAATCAGGCTTTCGAAACTATTATCTACAATTTACATTGATGGGCCATTGTGATCCTAACGAATAGCATGAAAAAACATAAGCTGCTTCTTTTGCTGGGCTTCAGTTGGTTTCTATGAGTCGGCCGAAAAGCTTGAATGTGTTCGATTCGATTCTAATATAAAGACTTGACTAAGCTTTCCTGCAAACACGACTCAATTAACAGCAATTCCTCGCATCTTTTTCTTCATTTGAGTTTTACATATTCAGCTGACGAATGAAAAGTAAACGGAGCAATATGTAATAGAGCACAAAGATACGGATGAGATTATCACTGGGTCGGTGCACTTTTTCTTGTCGGAGCAACAGTAAACACTTTTGTTTCTCTTTTGACTTGTAGATTTCATATTGTATTCGCACAACTACCAAGCAACAAAGCTTTATGATTATAGCAACCAAATTTCAATAATCTCAACCAATTATTCATCTTCTCCGTTAACCCTTTTCGATGATAATTACAATATTGTTCATGAACAAACACAAGATACACAATTTATTGAGAGACAGGTATCGCCATCGTATGAAATAGATCAAATAACGATATAGAAAAATGCCTTGGCACGTCCTTTCGGGCAACTAGCTTGAAAAAATAATAAAACAAAGTCAACCTTTGAGATTTATAAGATATGGATGAACATACCCCGATCTGTAGTAACAAGCATATGAAGGCACACACGATAACAACAATTAGAAATGAACAAACACGAAATGCTAAATTAATCTTACAAGAGCAAGAAATACAACACTGGGAGATATTCCACGTAGTAAAGGAAAGAGCTCTACGCAGCTTACATACTAAGTTGACCCATCAACTACACAGAAAAGCTTAGTTTTTTTCTGCAAATTACAATACACAATAGTGTAGATAGAGGCTAATCATTCTTTACTAGAACGATCTGAATTCTTGGGGTGGGTTTCGTTATCGGCCGGCTTAGCTGGTGGCTGCGGCGGAAGATTAGCCTCCACTCCGCCCTTTTGTGCCGGCGACTGAGGTGGAGGAACGGAGGGCTGCGGCGGCGGAGCAATGTCTTCCATGAGATTGTCTGGAATGACGAAAATGCCCTGCGAAGGGCGCCTCTGATGACGGTTGTTTCTCTGGGACATTTTCTTGGAAAGACAATGAATGTGTGTGTGTGTGTGTGTGAGTGTGTTGGGAGTTGGGACAACAAGCGATGAAAACAAAACGTACGTACTTGGGAAGTAGTGATAACAAAATGTGGTTGATATTTATAGGGAAAGGTCAAGTCAAAGATAATATCAATTCACTGTGCAATAAATTATTATTTTAAAATTACGTGAATCGTGTGAGAAATGAGATTATGCTTTATTATACGTGGGATCTGGTCAATTTTGTCTAAAGGGAAACAAAATTGATCTTTTTTGTGTTTCTATCTTCCTTTTCTTATTAATTTATCTGTAAAAGTTAGACCTTTTCATAACAGTTTATAGTTGAAATTATGTGCCCGAATTCAGCTAATCAAACCTCGTTCCTCACGTGCCTAACTATTCACCAGTGGCATTCATATCTCAAATCTCGTCGAGAAAAAATTTGCTCTTTTTGAATGGAGCGCATACAATCATTTCGTTGTACAATTAAAAACATTGTTACTATATAATAATCAGTCGGCAAGATTAACATTTTTGTTCTAAATATTGGACATATGCTGGTACGTGGCAGAGAGGATTAACGACAACGTGGACCCCACATCGTTTGTCCGCCTTATGATTAAGACAGAGCAAATGCACGTATTTGCAGTGACTATATAATTTTCGAATTCAATTCGTATCTCAATAATTGAGGACAAATGGAAGATTCGGATAAAGATAGCTATGAATTATATGTAATATTTCCCAGATTAAATCATTAAATTAAAAAAGAAAAAAAAAGATGTTGGGCCAAGCCCAAAAGAATTAGCCGCACCGATTGGACTTCTTGACCCGCCCCGAACCGATCCCACGTGTTGACTTGCATGAGCAGAATCTCACACGTGTCACACACATTATCTTCATCGTCCACACACTATTAAGCTCTTTACTAATTACTACTACAGATCAATGGCAGATCGGAGACGGTATCATCCGTCTAATAAAAACTCAAGCGCCGGCGATAAGGCGGCGTATTTCCTCCAAAAGCTTCGGGAACACGCGCCTCACTCGCCGAAGCTCACGGGCTTCGCCGCGCTCGTCGTCGCCGGCGGAATCTTGCTCCTCCTGAACGGTCTGACGCTCGCCGCATTGGTCCTCGGGCTAGTTTTCCTCGCGCCGCTCATCATCATCTCCAGCCCAGTGTGGATCCCTATTGTGCTGATGTTCTTCACGGCGGCGGCCGGCTTGTTGTCGTTTTCTGGGGTTGCGGTGGTGGTGCTGGCCTTTTTCAGATGGATTTACCGGCGGCGTTTTATGGCTTCTCAGCCTCAGTTCGCCGATGACGATGGTGCTCCCATTGCATAGATTAGAATAGAATCATCTATGATAGGTTGTATTAGAAATTGAGGGTTTTTCCTAAAATAAATTGATTATAGGATGTATTAGAAATCGAGGGTTTTTTCTAAAATCGATTGATATGATAGGAGGACAAAGCCTCTTATATATGCACTAGCTTCAAGAGCTTGAATTATTCGATGTAGAACGAAATTTACTTAGAATTTCAACACGACTCCTCACGTGTAGCATAACTGGCCTAATACGTGGACATGTGAATTGTGACGGTGAACGGAAGTTCTGATATCATATTAGAAATTGAGGAATTCTTCCTAAAATTAATTGTAATAGGAGGAGAAAACCTTTTTATATATATACTAGCTTGAAGAGGTTGAATTAATCGATGTGGCACCCCTTAAAATCTCAACAGTTTGTTTCTCGTTTATCTTTTGTAGGGAAACGATTGAATATATTATTTGATATAATCACTAGCGTTTGTCTACTTTCTAGACGATGAATCAATGAATGGAATGATCGATCGTTTAACACGTTTGAAACTGGGAAACGTTCTATATGCTTGAGAGCCTTCTGAATAGAAGATTCTTTACGTGGAGGGATGTGGTTGGATGACCAAGAAAACTGAGGTTAAATATTAATATAAGAACATGGTTTGTGATTTCGTATATGCCTACATTTGTTTAAAAAAGTTAGAATTTTTCAATCTTGGCCGTATATGGGCTTTAATTGGACAGGCTGTACTAAGGTAATAACACGGCTAAGTTATTTGTAAGAGTATAATTTATTTATATAATTGAAGACAAGTTCTAATTCCAACGTCGAAAGTTCTCTGTCTTTCCACACCACCAAACTATTTATATATATTTATTTGGAAACCACATAATGTTATTATTTAATTGATTAAGGAAATACAAGTCATTCAACGGCGGATCTACGCTTGCTTCCCTCCGCTTTCTAGCTCACCCTTCTTTTTTATCAGATCCTCCTTTTATCTTGCCTTCTCGCGGTGATTAATTTATTTTCTATATTTTGTTTCAAGAATTGCTTTTTGTGTGTATTGATCTGTCGTCTTTGTCGTGGAATGATATGAACTGATTCGATAGTTCTGTTTTTTTTTTCCCTTTGGTTTGCTAGGGTTTGCTTCTGGGGGAAAATATCTTAAATTTGGATTGTGTGAGCTAGAAGCGAAAAGGGAGAAGTCAGATGGCCGCTGCGCCCGCAAGAGGTAGAGCTGATTACGATTATCTCATCAAGCTTCTCCTGATCGGTGACAGCGGTGCGTGTTGTAATCCTTAATTTTTCGTCCCTTTTTTTTTCTATTTTAAAAATGATTTGCATTGTTATTGTTTAGGTCATGTTCGGTGTTGAATGGGGTTAATAGGTTCATCTATTTTTTAGATTTAGCTGCATTCTCTGATCAGTTTTTGTATTGATTCTTCTCCTTGGGTTGAAGTTGCGTGCTTGTATGTTTACTGATGGGTTTTCTGAATTTGTGATGATTAGCAGAATTTATAATATATCGTATTCCATTATTCTGCTTCTCAATGGAATGGTCATGCACTCCTTTTGTTGAGAGATCATGTACTCGTGACAAGGGAATGGTTTTCATATTGTTTTTTTCTCGTTATTTGAGATAATCAAATTAATGTGGCTTAATGATCCAGGTGTGGGTAAGAGTTGCCTTCTCTTACGTTTTTCTGATGGATCATTCACCACCAGCTTCATTACCACCATTGGGTAGGTTCCCATTAGCGTGTACTCGGTTCCTTCATGTCCCTGTAACATTCTCCTTCCCTGCTCCCACTGTAAAACTGTTTCTGACTTTCTTTGCAATGCAGGATTGATTTCAAGATTAGAACTATAGAGCTGGATCAGAAGAGAATTAAACTTCAAATTTGGGATACTGCTGGACAAGAGCGATTCAGGACCATAACTACTGGTATGCATTTGACTGGCAGAAACTTCCCTTTATCCTCTACTCAAAAATTTTCTTCCTATTCGGTTTTACGCATCGTTAAGTGAGAATTCTTTTTAGTCGTTATGTTTTCATACTTTTGGTGGTATGTAAAGATATCCCAGCTTAGAACTTTGCATGGTCTTTTCTGTGTCTTATACATTTTGAGATTCTGACCGTGCGAAATTGTCATTTTGCAGCTTATTATCGTGGAGCAATGGGTATACTGCTGGTTTATGATGTGACGGACGAGTCGTCTTTCAACAGTAATTATTCTTTATGCTTGCTTTCGTTAATATTTTTCCTTGTCTCTACGTCTGTTTATCATTTGATATTTGTACTATCTATATATTTTTATCCATACGAAATAAGAATTTATCTGTGTAGATCTTGATGCTTTATATTCTTTAGCTTGAAACTTTATTTCATCCTTTTCACAGACATCAGGAACTGGATCAGGAACATCGAACAGCATGCATCAGACAACGTTAACAAAATATTGGTGGGCAACAAGGCTGACATGGATGAAAGCAAAAGGGTCTGCTCTCTCCCTCACTCCTTCCTCCCAGTGCATATGTGCATATCTCATTAATCGATTCGAGTTACAGTGTGGTTATAGAAAGTCATATCTTAAGTGGCATGAACTTCTGCAGGCCGTTCCTACTTCCAAAGGTCAAGCTCTTGCTGATGAATATGGTATCAAATTCTTTGAGACTGTAAGTTGTTTGCGTCAACAAATTTTGATTATCTTGGAAAATTTAACATTTTCAACCCCTCATTCGAAAAGTATACCAATTTCCAGAGTGCTAAGACAAACATGAACGTCGAGGAGGTTTTCTTCTCAATAGCCAGGGATATCAAGCAAAGGCTCTCTGAAACTGATTCAAGAACTGAGGTACACGACTCTAGCTTTATTACATACATAGCTTGTTATGTTGAATAATCACATTTTAAGTATCCAAGGCAATTTAAATTATGCATCTTTTATGTTATTGCAGCCTCAAGGCATAAAGATTTCCCAACCAGACCAAACTGCTGGAGCTGCCCAAGCTGCCCAGAAATCATCTTGCTGTGGTTCCTAACCAAAGAACCAATGGTCGAACACTTGAGGCTCACCATTTTGATGACAAGTTGCTTGTATTCATTTCCCTCCTCATTGTTTTCGGTATAAACAATTGTGTCTATTAGAACAGCTTTATTGAAAGGAATTAGTATGACTATGATATATGTTTTCATTGTGGATCTTATATATATATCGATATGTTTGCGGGTTTCTTTTTTTTTTTTTTGAACGGCTTTCTTCTATTTGTTTTTCTATATATATATCCTATATATACAATTAAATGTAGGTTTACCCATATTGCGACACGTGTCCTTCAATATAAAAAATAAATAAAAAATAAAAAAAAGCTCTCACTCTAACACACGAATTGACAGAAGTACGGATTGAAACCGATCGTTTAATATTTTTGGCATTTTCGGACGGTTTTCGAAAACATTTCCGTTGTTTGAAACTCAGTGCATTCTCGAACTAAAATCCTCAAGCTTGCAAGAAATAAACTCCCAGCTTCCTAATGGGCTAGGGTCTGATTTGGGAGTTTTCTGGGGCTGTGTGGGCGTGCAGAGTAGCGCAGACAGATATTTTGCTGTAGTCCTTCACAGGGCAATCGGCGCGCTGGTAGGTTTTGTGTGCGACGGCACGGGCTGGCGTGGGCGGTCAGGGCTATCATTCCTGAGGGTTGCTGTCTTTACTCGGTTTCTTCTTTTTTTTTTTCTTCTAATATTGTTGTTTGTGATTTTTTAGTGAGGGCTTGATTTGGTTTTTCTCGAACACTTATGTAATCGTTATATTGTTGCTTTTCATACAATTGCCTTGAGAAGATTCATGGATGCTCTTTTCAGTCATTACAAATAAATGTTGAAACCTCTCCATCTCCGTCTCATCACTCTAGCGTCTACGAATGTGTATGTTACGGTTTAAACCTTGGGGGAACATACATTTGTGTTTTGCGAGTTCAATTAGGAGGCAATGCAGGTGGTATTTTCATATAAATTTCACAGAGGCGTTAATCCCATCAGTATTGATGAGTGGTTCTTCAGATGTAAGCTTTTACCCTTTTCGTTAATGTATGAATGAATAATGGGTGTTCATCATTTTCCTTATTAATTTTGCTAGAAGTAGTAAACTTTCACGCACTATTCCACTATATCGCAGAGAAGCTCGCTGGATCCGTCCGCGAGGAAGATATAAATCCGAACAACCCCACAATCTTCGCCTTTTCACCATCGTCGCCGCCGTTCATCTCTCCTTCCACATCGTAAACCACTTTGTTCTGCCACATCATCCTTATTATGTGCATTTATCTCTATTTCACTCATGTCTCTCACCCAGGTGGCAACGCCTGCTTCAAAATTAAAAAATCCTAACAATATTAACTCAAGGCATTCAAACACCAACAACGCTCCACTGGCATCGCTTACATCAAGCGGAAGACAAATAATAAATTTGGCAGTCAGAGAAGACGACGGACAGAGAGATATGGCGTCCCTGTTCATTTGTTCGAGCAATAGAAGCGCGCTTCTCACACCGAGAGATGAACATATCAATTCAATAATCAATTAGATATGGTTGTGTTTTGATTTTTTGTGTTGTGATGTTTGTGGGGATCTGCCACGGTGTGTTTGTGTGCGAGAAATTGGGCAAGGAACAAGTTTTAATTTTGTAACTGATGGCTATTCGGTTTTCGGTTTTTATTCTGTTAAAAGAGTTGTGTGTTCACATGGCTATTATTTACCCTTTTTCGCATTGGCGTTTCTATTTACAAAACCGAATTTATTGTCCTCATAAACGTAAGAATCCTAGCATTGACAAGCACTGATAAAAAATTTAATTATGAAGGTTTGGTACTGGTGCTAAAAGCAATCAGATGGATGAAGAAGGCAACAGCAGAAAGGTTCGTGTTCGTTGATTAGTTTATTGAGCCGTTGCAAATTTTGTGGAGGTTCGTCAGGTTTGGGTTCAAGCATTTTGGCACAGCTGATGATGAATCTAATAAAAAGGCATTTCTTGCAAGGTGGGACATTTTGGGCAGCTGATGATGAATCAAAGAAAAAGGTAATGAAGTTGTGACTGATTTCTACTTTTTTTATTATTGTCCTAATTAGTTCGCCGGAGTTAATAAGCCTGACTCTATAAGTCATATGCATGTTTTTCAGGTGATGTCCATGACGACCACACTCATTTAGTCAAAGGGTTTGATTGTGCATTGCTTCATAAGTGACCAATGAAATTGACGATAAAATTAGCTTGGTACGTTGGCTTTCTGATGATCTTTTAATGTATGGTAGGCATAGTTGATCCTTTGTTCTTCTCAAATTTGTTTACTTTCCACTGATTTTTTTAATGTCATCTTTCATTCTTCAATATCTGTAGCAAGTTTGTGTATTGGAGGCAAGTTTGTGGTCGCAGCCTCCATGGTCAACACCGATGAGACTGGACATTGATAACATGTACGAGGTCAACTTTTGCTGTCACAGCCTCAAGATATGTAATGCAAAAGTATGTTTTAAGTTTTATTCCGTTCTTTGGCAGGAATTATTAGTGCTAGAAGAGAGAATGGGCACGGCGAGCACTGCGCTTTCCGAGGAGGAGATCTCAGATTGCCTTGAAAAATGCATCTTCGAGCAGCCTCCTATCGACGCACACACCAATGCAGCGGATGCTTTGCCAGGTCTGCTTCCACAAACGATCCACGTTCGTTCAAACATTAACTTACTATCAGTTTCTTGAAAGAAAGAGCTCTGAGGTGTCCCATTTTGGGTGTCTGTAGGAGATTTGTTCATGTTTTGTTGTTTTGGTGGGTGATAACTAATGTGATACCTGGCCTGATGCTAATTTTTTTCTGAGCGAATTTCTTGGAGATTAACGTTGCTAATGTGAACTTTGTTTGTTTTGATGTGTATATGATTATCACCTTATATTTTGATAGTTTATATGTACATATAGGTTTTATACGTTATTCCTTTGTCAAGGGCTTTGTTGATGTTATGGCTTATCAAGCTATACAGCTTTATTGATGGTTTGGCTTATCAAGGGGTGCTGCATATATTTTTTTTTTATATTATCCTAACCTAACAAGGGTTGGATATCCTTCATTCTTTATTTAATGCAGATTTGTATGAACAAGTGTCTTAGAAAGACAACGCATAATATGATCAAGAGCATCTGTCAGGCAATCATACATGGGATGATGCGAAAAACTGTGAAACTTCCCTAAATCTAACATGAAAGTTAGTAAATTAAGTTAGTTAGTAAATTAAGTATATCACTCATCTCCTTGAACAATTTCCTCGCCTGGGCATTTCAAAAGAATATCTTGGAACATTATCTTTAACAAATTTCAAGATTACCCAGATAATTTAAATTTTCCAAATTAGACCACACAATGTTTATGTCGAATTCGTTTGAGGAAGTATTTATAAAATATAAAATTAATATTTTTATCATTAAGAATCTAAAAAATGATACTAAAACATGTGTCTCAAATAAATAAAATGTATTATTGCAATTTCAAACCTTAATTCACTATTGGAATCATTTTCATATGCAAATTTTGATCTATTAGTATAGAGAAGACTGTTTTGATTTTGTTGGAATGTGTTAACTTAATTTTTTTGGAATTTAGAATTCGTCTGAAGATGCTCTAATTTATATCCGTGCATCGCACGGGCAAAAAACTAGTTATATCCTACATTTAAATGTAGTTCTTTGTTGTGTTGACACGTGTCATGTCCATTATTTTTTTTAATTGTTTCGATAAAAACACCGCACTTTCTACGTAGTATTTCGTCGTAATCTATATTTCGTGCACAGAACCTAATTTTCGTGAACAGTAACCTATTTCTCGCTATACATGCCTATTCTTTTTCTCTTTTATGCAACAATTTGTAGAAACTGCCAAATTCCAATCCGCTCGATTTGTCTATCGATTTTTGTTGAGCTTCAATGGCCGCTCAGAGCCCAAACCGTCAGAAGAAATACCCAAAAAAACATCGGCAAAGGCACGCCTCAACCACTGCGATGTTGGGAAGCTCATCGGCCGACGCACGCTCTGATTCCTTCAATACAACACTCCAAGTGCTTGTTTGGTTTGGGGGTTTGATGATTTTAAAGGTGGGTTTAAGACACGTCACGCTGTTTGGTTCGTGGGTTTATCTAAACCATGAGTTTATATAAAACTACGCTAAACCCATGCAGACGGGTTTAAATAAACACACCTCCTCACATGTGTTTATTTAAACCCACTAACCAAACATGCATTTTATTTATACCCATTAATTTATTTTATATAAACCCTTACTTAATTAAACCCTCCTAAATATAAACCTATCAACCAAACGAGCGCATCTCGCCTGTAGTCCTATCAACGGTGAAGATCGCTTGTGTTTAGGTCGCACGCTCAAGTATTTCCAGCAGCTGATCTCGGCCGTCGCGTACTGTCACACACCCGGGGTCTGCCATCGAGATTTCGGACCAGATTAAGCAAGACAGGTTGTTCCACACCTTTTGGGGCTCCGAAGTTTCTGTTGAGGAAGGGCTGTGGCGCCGCCAAGGTGGACATCTGCAGTTGTGGGTGATTCTCTGGGGCTACGTTTCTGGACAAATTGTGGACTGGTGCTGAAGATTACAATGAGGGTAAACAAACCATCGATAACCATAGATATACAGTCCGTTCAAACCTTGTTGTGAGGCCGAATCTGAACTTGAAAGTAGGCTGAGAATCAACATGTGAAGAGGAAAGACGCGGATAGAGTATGAGGAGTTCTGCAACTTCAATTGAGGTCAAATGAACGAGGGGTATGTTGTCTTCTTACATTTACTTGCCTTCGGATAGTTGAGACTATTTTTGTGCAAATTGCATCTACAAAAGGAGGTGATATTAGCGAAGTAGTAATGAAGTTAGGAGCTGCTGATCTGACCTATGAGTGTTATTATTAATCGGTTCAATATATGGTCTAAAACAGCATTGAAATTCTGTAGCAAAGAGAGTGTTTGATGAAATGAACTGCTGATTTAATCTCACGCTTTCTTGTTCGATTGGAGCAGCCGATTATTTTGAACTGTTGTTGCATAATTTTGAATTTTTGTACCATTGAAATCAATAAATTGCACTTATTGAGCTTTGAGTTGTTGGAAAAGGATGAACTCAACTTAGTTTTTTGGTCGAGTTAGTTCAATTAAGCATGCCACATGTAAATTCAATTACTGCACTTAATCTGTTATCTTATGAGCTAAGCGTGTTATTTGCAGGAAATTGAATTTTAATGCGCTGCATGAATTCATAGCGGATGGAGGCTCGAGGAAGGAAACCACCATAAAAAATAAAGTTTTTTGTGGGTTCGTCTTTGAGTCAGAATAAATTACCATGAGTCGATAATGTGTTGAATACATGGGCATTTGTCCCCGCGCCTTGTGCGCGGCCTCATTTATCTAGTATATACTCCCTCCGATTTTATTTACATGTTGTTTTAGCTCTTTAATTTTGTTTCTAATTAGTTGTCGTTTTACAGATTTCAAGACAAATATTTATCATATTTCTAGTTTTGCCCTTTTAAATATTATTAAATGGAATATATTAAATAGTCTTAAGCAATTAATTAGGGGTATATTAGACATTTTATTCTATTTCTTAATATGGGTGCAAAAACCTAACACCTAAAAAAAATCGGAGGGAGTATATATATGCGTGTGTAGACGTGTTCAAACGGTTTCCCGAACCGTAACCGAACCGGCGGTCAACGGTTCGGTTAACCGGGGTCAACGGTTCCGGTTATAACCGGAACCGAACCGTTATTTAGATCGGTTCGGTTTCGGTTCTTAATATTGTGGAACCGGAACCGCCGGTTTGTAACCGGCGGTTAACCGCCGGTTTATATATTAAAAATTATATATAAAAAATTAATTCAAACGGTCATATGACCGTTTGTGACACCTCAATGAATACAACAAAAAACCAAAAATTAAGTCACAATCATATGACCGTTTGTCCACTTCAATACAATACAAGGAAAAAAAAATAAAAAATTAAGTCATAATTATATCACAAACGGTCATATGACCGTTTGTATATGATATTTTTATTTATTTTTTTTAAAAAAATTTTCTCTATAAATAGGGGGATTTATATTAGATTTTTGCACACTTCGATTTGCATTATCATTTCTCAACTCAAACTTTGCTCAAATTTTCATTCATCCTCTTTCGATAATATTTAGTTTGTGTTATTATTATATTTATATTTTTGGAACGAAAAATACAAAAAAATATCGATTAAAAAATATGGAAGGACGTGGAAGTGGATCTCATTCTCGTCGAGGCAACAAGGGAAAGAGTCCGATGATAGCCGAATCTGAAGCGCCCCGATGCCGAGTTGACGATAATGTGGTGTTCGATATTCCGACCGAGGATATACATTGGACTCAAGGCGATCGAGATTAGCCGTTGAGAATCTAGAGAACCAATGTTTGCTCGACGATTGGACAAGGGCCGAAACAAGAACTCAAGAACCGAACTTTAACGATACGGACGAAGAAGGTGGAGATGCATATGAGGTTTCGTCGAACACTACCGGAAGCGAAGATTAAGCAATGATCTTTATTTTTTTAAAAATATTTAAGTTGTATTTTTTTTCACATTTTCTTGAGTTTTTTAAGCAATAATAAATTCCTTTTAAAATATTGAAGGTGTATTATAAAACAAAATCAATTTTCTTTATTTTTTTCTAATTAATAACAGAAGGCAAAAAAAAAAAAAAACGGTTTGGAACCGGAACCGGCGGTTTCAAACCGAAACCGGCAAAAACCGGCGGTTCCAAAACCGTAACCGAACCGTGGTTAACCACGGTTCGGTTAAGGTTTAAGCATACGCCGGTTCCAAACCGGCGGTTACGAACCGCCAAACCGAAACCGGAACCGTCTGAACATGTCTATGCGTGTGTATGTGTGTTTATGGGGTCAAGCCTGAAATACAGTGCTATATTTTATTTGAAGGTTACTACTTCACAACGTTTCTACTAGAGGTGGCAATATTGCCCGCGGGCCGGCCCGCCTTGGCGGGGCGGGTTCTGATTTTTCAGGCCCGCCCCGCGCGGCCCGCGGGCTTCGGCGGCCCGCCCATAGTAAATAATATATTTTAAATAATAAATATATATATTTATATATAAATTATATAATTTATATAATTTATATATAAATTATATAATTTTTTATATTTTTTATAATTTATAAAATTAAAAGATAAATTAATTAATATTTTCTAAAGTTAAAATATATTAAATATTTTTTTATTTATTTTTTTGATTTTCGGGTTTTTTATTATTTTTTTTGCGGGCTAAGCCCGCCGGGCCCGCGCCCCGCCAGGGCGGGCGCGGGCCTAGCTTTCTTAAGCCCGCTGGTTGGCGGGCTAGCCCGCCCCGCCCCGCCAGTGGGCGGGCTACGGGCCGGCCCGCTCCACCGGCCCGTTTTGACAGGTCTAGTTTCTACCGATGAGGAAAAAGAAATCATTCGCGTGGTAAAGTTTGTGGCCGAAATAATCTACATTTAGTCCAAATAACATAATTATTGAGCTTCAATTTGGCCCAATGAGCCCAATAAGATATCCGAAGTACCGAAACCAAATACAACAGAATTAATTTTCACAAAAGTTTCTCGTCATTTCGATCTCCTCTCGGATTAAATCGACTCCGTTACTCACTACCCCTAAATTAATCAATGGAGAAAAGAAAGTAAGCTCGCCTAACCTAGTTCCTGCAATTTCCTGCATTTGAGTCGTAATTCTTTCGTTTCCCGCATTTCTACAGCTGAATTCGTGTACTCCTACGTGTATTAAATTTCCTCGTATGAATTGAAACGCAGAGTATTGGATTTTCCTCATGGATGCATAGAGAAGCAACCTCGAAAACGAGTTCGATTGGCATCTGATGTCGTGCCTCCTCTTTTTCCACCTAATGCTCCTCCCAAGGTCGTTTTTGCGCTGCTCTTCAGCTTAAATTTACAACTAGCACTTGCCTGAGATTATTATGATAGCCCTTTCTTTTGTTTTTCTTTATTTGTGCTATCTGTTTGTAACTTGATGTGAATGTAGTTACTATTGCGTAAATAAGTGAAATGATAATTATTTCAGATTCAGCATGGCGCTGATTCTTAATATCTCTCAAATGGGCTTTTGAGAAACGGAGTGACTGTTAGGCTTACGGTTTCGCTCAATACTTTTAGTGCTTTATTAGAATCCAATGGGAGACATTTGTCGTTTTCCTAAAATAATTTTTACAAGTATATTTATGCCCAGTTTTGTGATCTTTATGTGTGTTATGAATTGGAGTTGTAAAATGCCGCTGCACCTGACTCAGACTTGTATGCTGGTTGAACGTCCTGCACATTTCAAATGCAAGAGTTAGAGATGATATGTTGTCTTTTGTTGCTTGGCGTCTGATTCATTCTCTTTGATCTGTCTTTTCACTTTGAAGTTTGTTTCTTGTACAGGTTCTTCCAAGTATCTACTGTCCGCAAGAATTTGGCACAGTTCCTAATTATGTATATTCGTCAATATATTATGAGGGAGTTCCTCATAATGGATCGCCACCGTGGAGGCAGGATGATAAGGATGGTCACTACGTCTTTGCAGTTGGAGAGAGCTTGACTCCTCGTTGTAAGTATACTTCACGGAATACGTTGCCTAGATATAAGTACATTTAAGTGGCTTAATGAAGGCACTTATCAGACAAATCGTTTATGGGGATTATGCCACGGTTGTACGTGTCTAACTGACATTGAAATCACGAACACTGTTGCAAGATTGCTGCATTTCTTTTTAGTGATAGAAATGTACAATATTTATTCAAATTCCTTATTGGGTTTCTTCTACCCTTTTTCGCCATCATTGCAGATCGAATACTCGGTAAAATGGGTGAAGGTCAGTCTTTTGTTGATCTTATCTTATATATCTCTTTTTCCTTTCAGATCTTATGTACTTATCATAATCTTGTTATGGCATGGAATATTTTTGTTTGTTAATGTTTGATCACAGGAACTTTTGGGCAAGTTCTAGAATGTCTGGACTACGAAAGGAAGGAGGTCGTTGCTATCAAAATTGTTCGTTCAATACAGAAGTACCGTGACGCTGCCATGATCGAGATAGATGTTTTGCAGAAGCTAGCAAGGCATGATATCTTTGGGAAACGGTAACCTTCTTTTCCTTTTCGTCCTGCTATACCAGCTGAAGAAATTTGGCATGATTTTAGTATGATCTGTTTCAATGTCTGCAGTTGTGTGCAAATACGGAATTGGTTTGACTATCGTAATCATATTTGTATTGTAAGTATTTATTATGTTTACCATTAGTATTTGCTTTAGAGGCTCATAATGTATTTTGTGCCCAGTATTATGTAAGTTATGCGACTACCAGATAAACCTAAATCGCCGCAACAGGTATTTGAGAAGCTGGGTCCAAGCTTATACGATTTTCTGCGCAAAAACAGCCATCGGTCATTTCCCATTGATCTTGTTCGCGAATTCGGGAGACAACTTTTGGAATCCGTGGCATGTGTGTGCACAATTCTTTAGGAAACTTCTATTGCTCGTTTAATACCCATTTAACCGTAATTTCGTCCATATTTTTGGCTCATTCTACTGCTTTTAACACTTTCCATGCTAATATATTATATGCTTTCGATTGCGATCCATGTTTATTGGCTTAACTGACCTTACTAGTCGTTTCACCTCGCAGTTATGCATGAACTTCGCATGATTCACACTGATTTGAAGCCGGAAAACATTCTCCTCGTTTCCACTGAGTATATAAAAGTTCCAGATTACAAGGTAATATTTTATAGTATTATGTACTGTTTTTTCAACGGATTTATTACTTGTCTCTGAAATGGGTGTGGAACTCTGGATGCTCCTTTGGGTGTGGAACTCTTGGTTTGTGCTATGCTATAATCTTAAGCAATTTTTTACGTGTATGATGTATCTGTCTTGCAATGTTGGACATCGGTTAGTCTGATGCCGAAATACTTTCCGTACTTGCACCTTCCTTCTCTGTAGCTTCTCTCGAGGTCCGCAAAGGACGGAACGTATTTCAAAAATCTACCAAAGTCAAGTGCTATAAAACTCATTGATTTTGGTAGTACTACGTTTCAACATCAAGACCACAACTACATAGTGTCTACTCGCCATTATCGTGCTCCAGAGGTTATTTTAGGTAAGTTGTTACTCTGTTCAAATTCTTCTGTAGTTCTCATGCTTTAACTTAATGTCTGAGATGCGTGCGCGAAATTATTAATTTTCTTTCTCCAGGTCTAGGGTGGAACTCTCCCTGTGATATGTGGAGTATTGGTTGCATACTGGTCGAACTGTGCTGCGTAAGTGGGAAAGATATGCTTTATCTTTTTATTGGATGAGATTTCTCGTCTTAATTGTACTGTAGGTTTCAACGTCAACTGGCCCTATGTTCAAAACTAAACTTGGAAACTCAATGACAGGGAAAAACACTATTTCAAACTCATGAGAACTTGGAACATCTTGCGATGATGGAAAGGGTTTTAGGGCCTCTTCCCCAACATATGATTATGCGAGCGGAGTAAGAGATACTACAATGTAAATGTTTTGATTCACACCACGTCAGAGTAACATATTTTATATCGTTATGGTCTTTATGCAGCCGTTCTGCTGAGAAATATTTCAGAAGGCGGTCGAGTTTGGATTGGCCCGAGGGCGCAACATCTAGAGAAAGTATAAGGGCAGTGTGGAAATTACCCCTACTTCAGGTCTTCACTTCTATTCACCCTTATAATGTGCTTTAAACATTTGAAGAACTAACACAAACACTTTCTTTACCGCCTAAATTTTTGTTCGCCAGAATCTTGTTATGCAGCACGTGGATCATTCTGCCGGAGATCTGATTGATCTTATACAAAGGCTTTTGCGCTACGAACCTTCAGAACGAATCAAAGCAAGAGAAGCCTTAGCTCACCCTTTTTTCACGAGGGATATCCGAGGATTTCAATTCCTTTTGTGAATCGATAATTTCATATTGTTCTGTTAGTTATAGAGTGATAAAATACACACTGTTGCTCGCATTGAGAAAAAACGTGAGGAAAATATGAGAGAAATTTGTACAGAAAGAGGGATGAGTTTAGACGCTCTTCATTATTGATTGTGTTGTAAATTATCCGTTCGTTATTGTTAAAGCGTGTCCTTTTACTTGCTAGTGATCTTTGAGCATAGTTATTGGGTGGAGAGTGAATGAGAACGATGATAAAGTTACAACAGGGATGGAAAAGGAATATGAAAAAGGGTATAATTATATAGAAAGGTTGCTTTCTCTTGGCTTATTTTAGCGGGATAGCATGCAAAGGCTTCAACTATATAATTATTAATATGCCGAATTGGATTAAATATTTTACTGCAGATGCCTAACAATGTCATCAGCATATTTAACATTTTCATAAAGACACCTAGATAACTTCTGTACTTGGCATTTTTCCTCTAAAAGTATAGATCGAAAAGGATAGTATGCTTGGTGGATCCACACCAGATCATATATATGTGTGATGCTTTAATTGGTTTGAAAATATTAGCTTTCTTCTTTCACTGCGATTAAATGGCCTATTAAGTCAAACTTATTCGGGTAAACGTACATCACTTCCTTTTAGAAGTACACCATTGATTGATTTAAATTATTTCTTCCGTTTTTGTTTTGGTTTGGTACATATTAGATGACATTTTTATTTTATTTTATTTTGGTGGGTAGGCATTTTTAATGCTGGAAAATAAAAAGTCACGGGCCTGCCTTAAAAGTATCTGGATCTGTTGTGTTCTCGTCTTTGCATAGATTGGCAATAATATAGAATTTTTTTAGGAGTAGATTAATAAACTTTCGTCTTCGTATTCGCTATTTTCCCTCGGAGATACTTTAACGTTTAATAAGGCATAAATAAACAACACCTTTCTAGTCAAATAGAACTTGAAAAATAACATAAATCCAAAGCATCACACTGCTCTGTCACCTTTCTCTTCAAACAACACCTTTCCACGTAATACAACCAAAATACAAACTATTTATTTTTCCACTAAAGGTTAATTTCGATATCATTATTACCGAAAAAAGTAAATATCGTATCCCGGAACAAATAAATAAGAGTTGCTGCAATTATTTAATTTTTATTTTTGGCTGAATCAATATTGTCATTCATATCGCGTCGAGGGACCAAACAATTGAACCCTCGCATCGTATTTTCTTGCATGGCCCTACGCAATGATTATTAAATAATGATGTTTTTTTTGCCCTACTTGATTTGTTATTTGTTTGTATACACTCCACAAACTTCACCTACTTAATTATCTATATAATAAATTATAAAAAAAATACATATCGTGCAGGTTGGACAATATGTTGACAAGCATGGACTCTCTGTTTTCTTTTCAGATAATTAATGCGGCAGTTAAATCTTCACACATTTATAAGTACGTAAATTCACGTGATTATGCTTAATATTTGCCTTGAAGCAAAGCTTCCTCGTGTAATACATTATAATGTCACTTTTTGTTATCCGTTGCTCATCCACCTAATTAATACTCCTTATGCCAAAAGTAACAACTTCAATCACTTCAGATTAAATACGATCATAGCTCTCAGAATAATCAATCGATGCTTTTGCTTAAGGAACACTTCGTAACAGCACAATTATTAAAGGTGAAACAATCACTATGCGGCTAAACTAACTATCATCTAATACTACTCTTATATTAATGGCGAACTGCTTTGGTGTATCTATTAACCAATCAGAATTTTCTTAAATTAAAAATTAACATAAAATAAAAAATAAATATTAGATCACGTTCTTTAGCCTAATGAATCTACATATTCTATTTTTAGTAAAATATTTTTTTCTAAATAAGTATAAAAATCAAAATTAAAATTAAAGCCTTCTTATCAATTTTTATTTTCATGCCCCGTGTGCAACATATTCACATTTATTGACGTCTCGATTCTATTTTATTAAAGGGGCATTTTCATTTCAGGCCCTCTCATTAGTATCATTTATGATTCACGCCATCTTGACAAAAAATTTAGTTTTCAGGACTCATTTTCTGCAGTACCACTTCATTGCTCTAACATACCAGTATGTTGAAATTTTGTAACACAAAATCATAATTCGGTACCAGTTTATGATCATCTGATACCAGTTCATTTTCTGCAGTACCACTTCATTGCTCTGACATACCAGTATGTTAAAAGTTTGTAACACAAAATGATCATTCTATACCAGTTCATATATCTTTTATACCACTTTTTTACACCACACAAAATGAATCCTTTAACCTAAAAATTTCTCAGACAGGGCCTGAATTCGAAATCAAACCCTTAATGGGGCTGGATTTCCAATTGACCCTTTATTAAGGGGCTACCACACGGACGAGAAAATATAGAGATTTTTTTTTTTTCCCGGAAACGATCGCTTAAATATCATAAACAAAAGTACATAGGCTAAATAGCCCAAGAGGTCTCTCCAGTAATATCAACCTGGAAGAGAAACAAGGCTCACATGGAGCAACAAACACTCAACAAAAGCGAAAAAGCCGACAGAAAACAAAGATTCGCTATCTACAACACGAGAACTAAAGAACATATCACAAAAAAGGCTGTTAAGCCTAATCCACGACACTCTTCATTTTGCTCGGCCATTGACTACGAACCTTGCCTTCATCGGAAAGGGCTCCACGGAGGGAGAAGGGGCTCCAATAAAGGAGAAAGAGCTCCCGGCTCGGAGGCCGGGAGAAAGAGCTCCCGACCCGAAGATCGAAAGACACAAGGTGGGTGACGGTAGCGGGGAACAGCGGGGCAGCTGTGGGAAGGGCGGCGGACGACAGGGTGACAGCTGGCATGGCGGCGGAGCTGAGCGACGGGAGGTTGACGCGGCAGCGGCAGTCAGTGGCCACAGGTGGAAGGCAGCGGTGGAACCACGGCTGACCTCGACACCCTTCGGTCGGTGGAGGTGCGTCGAACAGTCGGGAGACGGAGGAAGGCGGACGGCGGCAGTGGCGACAGGTTGTGGGGGATGGAATTTTTTTTTTTTTTTAATTTATGAAACAGACAGAAAAAAGAAAAAAAACCTAACAAAATAAATCTACCAACAGAAGAAGAAGAGCTCCCCCTTCCTCCATTAATGGAGGAGGGGGAGGAAGGAAAGATGGAGTGACGGCGGTTCTTTTTTGATTGGGAGGATTTAGGGTTTTTAGAGAGAGAAATGTTACGCTGTCTTTTTGGTTGGTTAAGAAAATATAGAGATTTACTCCAAAGAGTTTGAGAAAAAAATCGACGGTCTATAATCATCCAATGACGTGATGCGATGTAGACCCTCCACGTGTCACCAGGCGTGGGACCCACTGTTAGCAGTCTCTTTTTGTTCCCTCTTTCGTCAACCTGTCTAAATTCAAATTCACACACACACACTGTCGTCATTAATGCTCGCATGCCTCCTCAGTTATCTCTTTCTCTCTCACACACACAACACACACTCCACTCACATGTCGAGGAAAATTTCTTCTGATTTCTGAATGTGCTCTGCTTACACCTACGCGTAGGTTATCTCAGATGAAGATGAGCTAGGGTTTGAGGCAGCAATGGAGTTCGGGGACGTGGCGTGCTTTATCCCTATATAGTTGCGATCTGATTACTGGGAAAATACAGCAGTTTCTTTTTGGTTTGACAGAAGGATATAACATTCCGCTGTTTGTTAGATTTTTCTGAAGGGAGAGACTATATTCCTATTTGTGCTACTGTGTTAGTTTGAACATTCGAAACGGAGAAATGCAGAGGCCTCGGCACAGGAAATCGGGAAGTGCTTCTGGTATTGAAGGTGAGGACTTTTTTTCCTTGTACCAAATTCTGTTCTATGAAGATAGATCTGTCTGTGAAGTAGAAAAATGAGTGTGAGCTGTCGTTCTTTGCTGTTGTTGTTTGAGCTGCTGTTCTGCGCATGGAGATTGAGAATTGAATTCCTTACTTTCACGATATAGACCAAATAAGTAGCTTTGGATTTTTACGTGGCCTAATGATTTGGTCAGTTAAGTGGTCTATGTTCATCTTAATTGATTCCTTCTCATTTGCTCTTCACTTCTTTTTTTAATTTCTCTCTCCGCAAAACATGGCTTTTCGTATGCACAAAACCTGTTTCTTTGTCGTTTTCCCTCTATTGTAACGTCATTGAGAAATTTATCAGCTTGACGAGATGTTTTTAACTTATTTTCTTGCTTTATTGAAGCGTGACATAGCGTAATTGAGATCAAGTTTCTAATTATTACCCTTCCCCTACCTTAATAAAAGCAAATTTGTGGGTCAGTTTCTACGAACTAGCACTTTTCTGCAGTGTAATAACATTATGTTGTCCTCCCTTGGTTTTCTTCCAAGGATAGTGATAAGAACGACAATCGAAAATCAACGGTGAAACAGCGTTGCCCAAATCAACGATAAACGTTGCCCATAATCAACGATAAAATACCGTTGCCCAAAGCCTTTAGGCTAAACCTTCTTTATTATGAGATAAGATAGATATTACAGAAGGGTTGAGTGCCTATATATAGACTCTACTACGATACTAATTAAGGACGTAATTCTAGAGAATCAATAATAATAAATGCTAGAAGATCCTAATAAGTAATTAGGAGATCTCCGTTATATTTAAAGAAATATAATCCTAATAACTAATGCTAAGACATCCTCCCTTCTGCTCACGAACAGTGGGCTCAAGCCCGTCCCCGCCGTCGGTAAACCAATATGGGCCTCGGCCCATGCCCCGCTCTCTATCAATTCCATTCCCCTTCGAAACAACCTTGTCCTCAAGGTTGATATCCGGAAACTGGCTCTGACAGGTGATCTTACTCATCCAAGAAGCATCAACTTCGGTCTGCCCTACCGCCTTAAATCGTTGCTCATCTTCCACTCCCTTTTTATGTCCTTTCATACATGCTGGCACCTCCTCGGGTTCCCACACCGATCCCATTGTCATCTCCAATCTCTCCGGCAATTCCGCCTCCATAGAATGGCTTCCCACCACGTTCGGGCACATCGCCAGATCCCCTAGTAACTCCACTCGGTCGCCACCCCACTCGAAACTCATGGTTAGAGTTTCCCAATTCGTGCGAACTTCTCCCAGCGTAGCGAGCCATGCTACTCCCAGAATTACGTCAACCCCGCCCAAAGCGAACACATAACAATCTACCTTAATAGCGCACCCCTCAAACGAGATAGGTAGCCGCTTACACACCCCTTCCGACTCATGTCTATGCCCGTCTCCCAACTGCACCTTGAATTTGCCCGTCTTATCCGGGTTATGTCGAAGTAAGGAAATCAAGGATGAGGAAATAAAATTGTGGTTTGAGCCACTATCAATCAATATCGTCACTGTGTGTCCTCCCACGATGCCGCGTAACCTCATTGTGCGAGGGCTGGAAATTCCTGCCATGGAATAGACCAGAAAATTGCCACCTTCTTCATCTGAACATACTTGGTCTTTTTGAACTTCTTCCTGCCCCGTCACCTCATAATACTCGTACTGTTGGAGATCAAGCTCCTCGTCCTCCTCAGCCAACATCACTCTCAGTTGTTTGAACGGACAATCATGCGTAGGTGTAAACGGTTTCTTACATTTAAAGCACAACCCCTTTGCTCTTAGGTCTTCTAATTCCCTCGGTGGAAGTCGAGTGAATCTGGAGCGAGCAGTGGACTGTCTGGACAGCCCTGAATTCGTTCCTAAGGAATGCGTAGTCAGATTAGAGATGCTCCCGGTCGAACCCCGTGCACTACCACCTACTGGCGCTGTCGCATTACTCACCCCGGGCAGCCTCGAAGAATTGCCTGAATTCATCCCCGAACCACTGAAAGTCTGACCCTCTCGCCCTCCACTCTGAAAAGACAAATTATCCTCAATATCCCTTGCTAGTTCCATTGCCGTCTCCAAATAATTTGGGCGAAGCAAGCGCAACGATCCCCGAATCGGACCCTTCAACCCATTCATGAAATAACCCAAATAATGTTCATCAGATAGTCCCGTAACTTGACCCGCCAATTGGACGAATACAGAGATGTAATCCTCCACTGTGCCTGTTTGTCGGACTCCAGACAGCCGCTCAAACTTGCTACCCTTAAATCGCGTATCGAAACGTGCCACCAACGCCTGCGTGAACTCGTCCCACGAAATTCCAGGCTTTCGCGCTTTCATCCATGTCAACCAGTGCAAGGCAGATCCTTCCATGGCAACCCCAGCTGCCGCCACCTTCCTTCCCGGCGGTGTGTTATTCAATTCGAACTGTTGTTCGGCCCGTGCTATCCACCCAATCGGATCTATCCCCTCAAACGACGGCAGAAGCGTCAGGGTAGCACCCCCACTCACCTGATCGTCCGCTGGCGACGTCACCTTGCCCGTGACGGACGCCTCCGTCTCCTCCTTCGATGACTTCAGAATCACCTTTGACAACGCAGCCAAGGACGCCGTGATTTCGGCCAATTGCGCACCTTGTGCGTCCAGCTTTGCACCTTGTGCGTCCAGCTTCTCCCTTATGTCGGCTTGATCGATCTCCAATTTATCCAAACGATCGCCGTTTGATCTCGTCATTCCGGCGGGAACGGGATCCGGCAGGTCGGACCACTTGGTAAGAACGACAATCGAAAATCAACGGTGAAACACCGTTGCCCAAATCAACGATAAACGTTGCCCATAATCAACGATAAAATACCGTTGCCCAAAGCCTTTAGGCTAAACCTTCTTTATTATGAGATAAGATAGATATTACAGAAGGGTTGAGTGCCTATATATAGACTCTACTACGATACTAATTAAGGACGTAATTCTAGAGAATCAATAATAATAAATGCTAGAAGATCCTAATAAGTAATTAGGAGATCTCCGTTATATTTAAAGAAATATAATCCTAATAACTAATGCTAAGACATCCTCCCTTCTGCTCACGAACAGTGGGCTCAAGCCCGTCCCCGCCGTCGGTAAACCAATATGGGCCTCGGCCCATGCCCCGCTCTCTATCAGATAGTTTAGTTGCGTGGTCTTACTGAGAAGCCTTTAAAGTTCGTTCGGCAGATATGTCTAAAGCTCTTCCCATTAATGTAGTTAGATCTTGATCCCACTTATACAGTAACTGGGCCAAAAATAAAGGAGCTTCGTTTTACGTGAATTCGTTCGGGATTTGCTATAAGTTTTTCTTATGATTTAGAGTTCCTTTATTGATATTGCCTAAGAAGTACTTCTACCTTGAGCAGACACTAATTGCCAGTTAATATTTGAAACAGCTAATCCAGAGGTCCAGAAACCGAAAGTTGTTTCAAGATTGTCCACTGATTCCTACTATTATGCTAATGGGAGCAATGCCAATGATATGGTTTGTGTTTACATCATTGCTCTTTGTCATTCCGAAAGTTTTCTTTTATATGATGGATATTTTTTTTAAACTTTTCTTTGGTTTTCCTGCTAATTTATTGGCTTCTGTAGTTCATGTATCAGTTTGGGCACAATCCTTCGGAACATGACACTGGTATACCAATGAAGAAGTTGCTTGCTGAAGAAATGTCAAAGGAATTCGAAACCAAGAGACGTTCGCCTAGTGTTATTGCCCGGTTAATGGGTCTTGAAGCGTTACCATCCCCTAGTCATGTTCAGAGGCAGCAAAAAACAGCCGCTCACAGCAATCCATATGATGGACGATCAAACAGAGGGAACTCAATGGAGGAACAGGAATTCAAGGATGTGTACGAGGATCTTGAAGCAGCTCATATTGCTAGTCGACGCTGCTCTTCAAGATGGAATGCTAACTCAATTTTGGAGCCTGATATGTCCTTGATCCAGGGAAAAGTTAAGGAGGCAAAGCGTCTCTCCACAGATGAAAAATTTCACTATTCAAAACAGCTAAATGACGCCTCGTATTTTCTGGTTTCCAGTAAGAACATGTCGGCAAAATTCCTTTATCAGCCAGATTCCATGTTTGTGAAGCCTGTGTACGAGCCTCGAATTGATCGTAAAAGTTCACTTGGCAGTAAGATAGCTGTTTTAAAGCCCTTGAATTCCGATAATCTTGAAGGTGAAGCCAAATCGCGTGGATCAGCAAGAGTTGCCTCATTTAAGCACGACTTTACTTCTCATATGAATTATGAGGATGATCTTCATGTAGAATCATATAATCGCCGCAGTGTTCATGTTTCTGGAAAGTCGCCAAAAGTTCTCTTACAGGATAAGAATGAGGAAAATATTCTTCCAACAAGGATTGTTGTTCTGAAACCGAACATTGGGATGATGCAGAGTGCTGGTTTACCTTGTTCATCGCCCGCTCGCTCCCATATTTGCCCCCACAGATTGAAGAAAATGGAGGAACAACATAGCAGTGGTAGAGCTTCAAGAACGTTGCTAAGAAGAAATGATTTGTGCAATAAAGTGAGATCCTCAATGCCGATATCTGAAAAAAATAGGGAAGTAGCCAGAGAAATTGAAAGAAAAATGAGAGATAGCTCTTATGACACTAAGGCGACGAACATGTCTTCTGGGTTCTTTGGATATGCAGGAGATGAGAGTTCTTGCGATCCTGATGAAACTGATTTTGAAAGTGAGTCGGAGGTGTTTCCTTTGTCCTCGAGAAAATACTTCGTTCATAATAACCTTTACAGAAATATCGGAACATCCACCATTAAGGAGGCAAAGAAGAGACTATCTGAGAGGTGGAATACTACTCAAAAGTATCAAAATTTGGAAGTTGGTTTTAAGGGTAGCACTCTTGGTGAAATGCTTTCCCTACCCACTAGAGGTTCAAGGCTGAAATATTTGCATGCTAGGAGTCGTGGCGGAATAAGCAATGCACTTGGGAGAAACGAAGTAAATGCAATGCTGGACGATCCTTTGGGCATCAGTAGTAAGGATGGTTGGAACAAGGAAGCAATCAGAACGTCGTCTAGATCAAGATCAAGATCACTTCCACCTATCACTGGAAGTAGTAGCAAAAGAGTAAATCGTTATGAGTCGTATGAAGGGCGTCTGACGCACGATGAATCTGTTCGTTGCAGTAGAAGCAAATCGTTTATTGGAACGCATAACCACCAAGAAGGCTATTCTTCTAAAATCTCAAGCTCCAGGGGAAAGAAGCCACTCTATCGTTCTCAGATGTTTATCGATGAGACAGATTCTTCATCATACTCCAGTTTTGAGACTGAAACGACATCAAATACGAAAGATATATTGGAAGATCCTCCTACTTTTCCAACGGACTTGAAAACTGTAACTTGTGAAGCTCATGAGTTTGATGAAATGACGATGGCTGGAGAACCAGGAATCACAATGTCTTCAAATTATGCTGATATGCTTCCAGGGCAGCCACATTCTATTATACAAGGAACCTCCGGTGCTCAGCATCAAGAAGACTCTGGTTGTCAGGTTTGAATCTGCATTTTCTTTTAGTATAGTTGTGTCTATGAATTGTGTCCTTTTTGAGCTGTGTGTTCTGCTAGACAGTTCTTAGCGGCAGCAAATGTTCATACCACAGTTGTTTTCAACTTATTATTGGTTTTACTAGTTGAACACTTGGGCTTGCATATTCAATATCTAAAGAACAAACTTTTTTGTGTATAACGTTCGCCAGCCAGTTGGAGCTGAACCAGAATCTTTGCAAATCTCTAAGGAGGCGGACCATCCTAGTCCAGTCTCGGTTCTTGAGGTCCCCTTTTCAGAATATGCACCATCTTCTGAAAGTTTTGAGAGAGTCAGTGCTGAACTTCATGGTATGAAATTCGCTTCTAAGCCCACTTCTTCTCTTCAATTCTTTCGACGATGATGTTCTTGTTCTTCTCATGTATCTTCATTGCAGGTCTACGACTGCAGCTTCAGCTTCTCAAAATGGAGTCGGGCACACTCGAGGAAGAAGTTGAACAACAACTGTCCCCCCCAATTCCATCCGATGCAAATCATATACAGAACCTAGCAGCTGAAGGCTGGGAAATTCCGTACACTCTTGACGTTCTAATAGACTCCAATATTGAAGAGTCCGACTTCAACATGTTCAGAACAACCTGGTTCTCCCACGAGTCCATTTTGGATCCCAAGTTGTTCGACGCATTCGAGAATAAGTACGGTGGAGAGGCCGAAAGCCTGAGACAAGACAGGAGATTGCTTTTCGACAGAATCAATTCGTTACTGTTGGAAATTTTCCAAGAAAATGTCGATTTGCATCCGTGGGTGATGCCTAAATTAGCCCGACTGCCTTCGAAACTGCAGAACGAAAGCGTTAGAGATGCCCTCGAGAAACTTATCAACAGAAACTTGCTAAACGATGAGATGTTGGACACGGAACTCGACAGCGAGATGAAGTGGCTCGATCAGAACGGAGAAATCGACGCAATAGGTAGTGAAATAGAGAGTCTATTGATACATGACTTGGTAGCAGATGTAGTAATGTGCAACAACTAATAATAGCTGTAATTTGATTTAATAAGCTAATGTAGTAGCTTATGTGTTCCAAACTGCTGAGTAGAAATGTAAACTTGAATTTACTGCAAACTTAAATAGTTGCTTGAAATTTGGACACAATCCAATCTAGGGATAGTTGCTTGAAATTTGGACCACTGCAAACTTTGGCCTTATCCTTCATTCTCTTTGACTCTTCTTGCTATCTTAAATTCTCAAGACACACCACGATCGATCTCTTGTTTGGGACTCAAAAAGAAAGACTCTTTTATTTAGATGAGATGTATTATTTGCAGAGTTATGAAAATTTTTGAGTGCCACTGTATTGCAGGAAGAAGCATGAAACTGTTAACTCGATTCTTGGCTATTTTCCAAAATTGGAAATATGCATCGGCTTACGTGGAATGGTCCAATATTTCCAAAAATGCCAATCTATTATATTATTATCTTGATGGAAAATGCCTGTACAGTAGCCATGCAATGATTCATCGTGCATTGAACACGGAAAAAAAAGCCTTTGAATGAAGCTTGGAAGGTAGCTGATTCTCCACTCCAATATATAGATAACATCTCAAATTCCAATAGTACCCGATTTCATCCACAAATATATGATGTAAATAACATAGATACAAATAGTACCGATTCCATCCACAAGTATATGATGTAAATAACATAGATACAACAGCAGCAACCTTTGAGCTTGTAGTAGTTCCTACGGACATCAATCAAACTATTTACCGTGATTTACTATGTAGTTTTTATGATTAAGACGTGTGGTTCATGAATTATACGTTAGAGCTTACACGAACTATCTCGATATAATTGCACATTGTTTGTCATCACATACTTTCTGAGTCAGCCCATGTCAAGAATCAGGATGAAATGGCCATGAAGAAAGCTATGATTAGTCACTGTCATCATCATGTGCTCATTGAATTATATGAATTTCGTTCATCCTCTGTTCATCTGTTAGTTTTTCTGTTACGTTTTGTAATTACTCGTCCTTCTCATCTGAAGTGATACATTGACCTGATTTAAATGTAATAAGGTTTAAGGATTAAAGATTCAAGAACTCATGTTGTTCTAACAAGTTCATACAGAGACAGAGAGTGCAGTATATTAGAAAGTCTATCATTGAATTATTACACAGATGGTAAAAGGCCAGTTTTCTTACACTCAGGGAAATTTTGTACAACACACGAAAAGATGCATCTAATTAGATCTTTCTCACCAAGAACCTTACAATGAGATAAAAACAACACTCCAGTCATTTTCAAGAATCAAGTAGTAGGCGCCTTCTGAGATTTCTTGCAGTGTGCAATGGCTGCTTCGATGGAGCCTTCGATCTCCGTTGCGCTGCTGCTTCTCCTTAAAAAACTAACGTCGATATTCCCATTTGAATTAAGCGAAAACGACGAAGACGAAGAAGAAGAACCAGACGAAGAAAGACTCTTAATAGCACCCGAGAAAGATCTTCTGTGAACAATGTCATCAATCCCATCTATATTACTACCGTTCTTGATTGCAGAGGCTAATGTTGGATAAGCCCTGCCTTTAAATTCAGACGAGTTTTTCTTGGACATCATAAAGTACAGACCTTTATAGCCACTGCTCCTCGAACCTTCTTCAGCGCATGAATTGTCTGACTTGTTGAACAACAATGCCTTAACATAAGCCCTCCAAGCTTTCAGCTTCTGAGCTAAAACTAAATGATGGGTCAGCTTCAGCTGCTTCGACCATGGATTCTTACATGTTCTACTTCGGTGGATAAACCCACTTAATTCTTTGGACCATTCCAAGAAACGATCATCATCCGTGTCTACCTCACAGCTCACTCTATTGCAAGAATCTGATGGGCAAGAATCTGTCTCGAGAAACGCCGTAGTTGGCAAGTGAACGGCCGATTGATCGCAGGGATCTTTGGTGACGTCACATTCCGCGGCGGCGCTGGCCCTCAGGCGGAGGAGATGAAGGGGAATGAGCTTGCCGTCGTGGAAGAGCTCATCAGCCGTACAAGCGTTTGCTTCCCTTTTACTGCACATTTGGAACTCAAACTCTCTGCTGTGCGGCGAGGATGAGCTTAGTTCTATGTCTATGTAGTCTTCATCTTCATAACCTTGTAATAACGTAGCTGTAACCATTTCTTATTATATCTCTAGTGTGAGTGTGTGGAGATGCTTATGGGGAAGAGAACTCATTGAGTTAAAAGGAACAACAGAGATAAAGCATCCTCCTTTATGATGGATGATTCCAATTCAGAAAAGGGCAAGACAGCAATGAATGGAAATATCAGGTTTGAATGTTCTATTTTTGAATATAATTATTTTGACTTCCTTACATAATAAGTTAGAAATAAGACCCGAATTAGTGGTAATTAGATGATATTTTTGTCAGTTTTTTCCATAAGTATTCATTGCACACTGTTCCAATCTCCTTACCTTACACTATATTTGTGTCCTGTTTCAGACAAAAAGGAAAAGTTCTCTCTGTCTTTGACCTTCTTCTTATCTTTTAAGAAGCTTAATACTGAGATTAAAGTGTGTTTATTACCATGATCCCTGTTGTAAGGTAAACTGATTAGATAACAAGTTCACGTGTAATCAGACAATGAAGATGGATTTCCAATCTGACGTGGCACGAATATAACAAGTTCTCTTGTGGTACCCTCAATACTTTAACCATCAAAACAAAATAGTGTCTATTTACGGATTAGTACTTGAAGAAGTTCTTACATCAAATCAAATCCTATATATACAATTAAATGTAGGTTTACCCATATTGCGACACGTGTCCTTCAATATAAAAAATAAATAAAAAATAAAAAAAAGCTCTCACTCTAACACACGAATTGACAGAAAGTACGGATTGAAACCGATCGTTTAATATTTTTGGCATTTTCGGACGGTTTTCGAAAACATTTCCGTTGTTTGAAACTCAGTGCATTCTCGAACTAAAATCCTCAAGCTTGCAAGAACTAAACTCCCAGCTTCCTAATGGGCTAGGGTCTGATTTGGGAGTTTTCTGGGGCTGTGTGGGCGTGCAGAGTAGCGCAGACAGATATTTTGCTGTAGTCCTTCACAGGGCAATCGGCGCGCTGGTAGGTTTTGTGTGCGACGGCACGGGCTGGCGTGGGCGGTCAGGGCTATCATTCCTGAGGGTTGCTGTCTTTACTCGGTTTCTTCTTTTTTTTTTTCTTCTAATATTGTTGTTTGTGATTTTTTAGTGAGGGCTTGATTTGGTTGTTCTCGAACACTTATGTAATCGTTATATTGTTGCTTTTCATACAATTGCCTTGAGAAGATTCATGGATGCTCTTTTCAGTCATTACAAATAAATGTTGAAACCTCTCCATCTCCGTCTCATCACTCTAGCGTCTACGAATGTGTATGTTACGGTTTAAACCTTGGGGGAACATACATTTGTGTTTTGCGAGTTCAATTAGGAGGCAATGCAGGTGGTATTTTCATATAAATTTCACAGAGGCGTTAATCCCATCAGTATTGATGAGTGGTTCTTCAGATGTAAGCTTTTACCCTTTTCGTTAATGTATGAATGAATAATGGGTGTTCATCATTTTCCTTATTAATTTTGCTAGAAGTAGTAAACTTTCACGCACTATTCCACTATATCGCAGAGAAGCTCGCTGGATCCGTCCGCGAGGAAGATATAAATCCGAACAACCCCACAATCTTCGCCTTTTCACCATCGTCGCCGCCGTTCATCTCTCCTTCCACATCGTAAACCACTTTGTTCTGCCACATCATCCTTATTATGTGCATTTATCTCTATTTCACTCATGTCTCTCACCCAGGTGGCAACGCCTGCTTCAAAATTAAAAAATCCTAACAATATTAACTCAAGGCATTCAAACACCAACAACGCTCCACTGGCATCGCTTACATCAAGCGGAAGACAAATAATAAATTTGGCAGTCAGAGAAGACGACGGACAGAGAGATATGGCGTCCCTGTTCATTTGTTCGAGCAATAGAAGCGCGCTTCTCACACCGAGAGATGAACATATCAATTCAATAATCAATTAGATATGGTTGTGTTTTGATTTTTTTGTGTTGTGATGTTTGTGGGGATCTGCCACGGTGTGTTTGTGTGCGAGAAATTGGGCAAGGAACAAGTTTTAATTTTGTAACTGATGGCTATTCGGTTTTCGGTTTTTATTCTGTTAAAAGAGTTGTGTGTTCACATGGCTATTATTTACCCTTTTTCGCATTGGCGTTTCTATTTACAAAACCGAATTTATTGTCCTCATAAACGTAAGAATCCTAGCATTGACAAGCACTGATAAAAAATTTAATTATGAAGGTTTGGTACTGGTGCTAAAAGCAATCAGATGGATGAAGAAGGCAACAGCAGAAAGGTTCGTGTTCGTTGATTAGTTTATTGAGCCGTTGCAAATTTTGTGGAGGTTCGTCAGGTTTGGGTTCAAGCATTTTGGCACAGCTGATGATGAATCTAATAAAAAGGCATTTCTTGCAAGGTGGGACATTTTGGGCAGCTGATGATGAATCAAAGAAAAAGGTAATGAAGTTGTGACTGATTTCTACTTTTTTTTATTATTGTCCTAATTAGTTCGCCGGAGTTAATAAGCCTGACTCTATAAGTCATATGCATGTTTTTCAGGTGATGTCCATGACGACCACACTCATTTAGTCAAAGGGTTTGATTGTGCATTGCTTCATAAGTGACCAATGAAATTGACGATAAAATTAGCTTGGTACGTTGGCTTTCTGATGATCTTTTAATGTATGGTAGGCATAGTTGATCCTTTGTTCTTCTCAAATTTGTTTACTTTCCACTGATTTTTTTAATGTCATCTTTCATTCTTCAATATCTGTAGCAAGTTTGTGTATTGGAGGCAAGTTTGTGGTCGCAGCCTCCATGGTCAACACCGATGAGACTGGACATTGATAACATGTACGAGGTCAACTTTTGCTGTCACAGCCTCAAGATATGTAATGCAAAAGTATGTTTTAAGTTTTATTCCGTTCTTTGGCAGGAATTATTAGTGCTAGAAGAGAGAATGGGCACGGCGAGCACTGCGCTTTCCGAGGAGGAGATCTCAGATTGCCTTGAAAAATGCATCTTCGAGCAGCCTCCTATCGACGCACACACCAATGCAGCGGATGCTTTGCCAGGTCTGCTTCCACAAACGATCCACGTTCGTTCAAACATTAACTTACTATCAGTTTCTTGAAAGAAAGAGCTCTGAGGTGTCCCATTTTGGGTGTCTGTAGGAGATTTGTTCATGTTTTGTTGTTTTGGTGGGTGATAACTAATGTGATACCTGGCCTGATGCTAATTTTTTTCTGAGCGAATTTCTTGGAGATTAACGTTGCTAATGTGAACTTTGTTTGTTTTGATGTGTATATGATTATCACCTTATATTTTGATAGTTTATATGTACATATAGGTTTTATACGTTATTCCTTTGTCAAGGGCTTTGTTGATGTTATGGCTTATCAAGCTATACAGCTTTATTGATGGTTTGGCTTATCAAGGGGTGCTGCATATATTTTTTTTTTATATTATCCTAACCTAACAAGGTTGGATATCCTTCATTCTTTATTTAATGCAGATTTGTATGAACAAGTGTCTTAGAAAGACAACGCATAATATGATCAAGAGCATCTGTCAGGCAATCATACATGGGATGATGCGAAAAACTGTGAAACTTCCCTAAATCTAACATGAAAGTTAGTAAATTAAGTTAGTTAGTAAATTAAGTATATCACTCATCTCCTTGAACAATTTCCTCGCCTGGGCATTTCAAAAGAATATCTTGGAACATTATCTTTAACAAATTTCAAGATTACCCAGATAATTTAAATTTTCCAAATTAGACCACACAATGTTTATGTCGAATTCGTTTGAGGAAGTATTTATAAAATATAAAATTAATATTTTTATCATTAAGAATCTAAAAAATGATACTAAAAACATGTGTCTCAAATAAATAAAATGTATTATTGCAATTTCAAACCTTAATTCACTATTGGAATCATTTTCATATGCAAATTTTGATCTATTAGTATAGAGAAGACTGTTTTGATTTTGTTGGAATGTGTTAACTTAATTTTTTTGGAATTTAGAATTCGTCTGAAGATGCTCTAATTTATATCCGTGCATCGCACGGGCAAAAAACTAGTATGCTTTATATTGGTATGTTATTTTAAACTTTAAAGATATATATTTCCAACTTGGCGAAGTATGTTTTAGTTTTGAGTGACAGATTTGCCCACAGCAGTAGCACAGCGCTTTCATCTATATAAAGAGAACTCAATGACAATTCTGTAAATACACAAGCCGCGTTGCGTAGACTTGCAAGCACCATATCGCTTACCATTTTTCTACAGTAGTTCGTTTCTATTTGGACTTTCTTCTCAAATCTCCGTTTCTCTCTCCTCAGATCCGATCCAAAAATGACGAAACTATCCTTCGTTTTCCTCCTCGTCCTCGTTCCTCTCGCCGCCGCCGAGATAAAATCCCTGAAGATCTCCTCCGATGACCGTCCTATGATCCTTTTCGAACGGTTTGGATTCACCCACACCGGCCACGCTACGATCGCCGTCTCATCCGTGTCCGTGATCTCCACCATCGGATCTCCAGATCCATCGCGGTTAGGGTTCTTCCTCTTGTCGGAGGAATCCCTAATTCAGGTCCTTTTAGAACTCCAATCAAACTCTAATTTCTGCGTCCTTGATTCGAGCTACATTAATCTCCTGTTCACCTTCCGAGATCTATCGCCTCCGCCGGCATCTTCGTTCAACCACAGCTACCCAATCTCTTCTCCGAATGAGTACTCATTGTTCTTCGCGAATTGTGCGCCGGCGTCTAAGGTGTCCATGGATGTACGGACGGAGCTTTACAATTTAGACGGAGGTGTTAAGGACTATTTATCTGCGGGTTTGACTCAGCTGCCTTCGCTGTACTTCTTGTTCTCGTTGATTTACTTAGCATTCTTGGCCTTTTGGGTCTCCGTCAGCTTGAAGAATCTGAAGTCGTTTCATAGGATTCATCTGCTCATGGGAGTGTTAGTTATCGTTAAAGCTCTGAACTTGTTGTTTGCTGCTGAGGATAAGCATTATGTGAAGGTTACTGGGACGCCACATGGCTGGGATGTGCTGTTCTATCTGTTTCAGTTCATTAGGGTTGTCCTTTTGTTCACTGTGATCGTTTTGATTGGGACGGGTTGGTCTTTTTTGAAGCCATTCTTGCAGGATAGGGAGAAGAAGGTGTTGATGATCGTCATCCCACTTCAAGTCTTGGCCAACGTTGCATCCGTTGTGATTGGCGAGACAGGGCCATTTATCAAGGATTGGGTTACGTGGAATCAAGTTTTCTTGTTGGTCGATATTATATGCTGCTGTGCAATTATCTTCCCTATCGTTTGGTCGATTAGGTCACTGAGAGAGACGTCGAAAACTGATGGGAAAGCAGCTAGGAACTTGGCCAAGTTGACCCTTTTTAGGCAGTTCTATATCGTCGTTATAGGTTACTTGTACTTCACGAGGATTGTCGTATTCGCGCTGAGGACGATCGCAGCTTACAAGTATCAGTGGGTGGCGAATGCTGCTGAGGAAATTGCGAGTTTGGCATTTTATGCTGTGATCTTCTACATGTTTAGGCCAGTGGAGAAGAACGGGTACTTTGTTCTTGACGAGGAAGAGGAAGAGGCTGCAGAGATGGCTCTTAGGGACGAGGAATTTGATCTCTGAAGATCTATTCTAGTCCCTTTTGTTTGACTCGACGACGTTGTGATTTTGTTTAGTAGTTTATAGATAGGCACTGATTGAAAGTTCCGAGTTATGTAACGGTTTCTGTTGTTTTGTACCTTTGGAATTTCCTCGATAAATTTGAGCTTTACAGAAGATAGATCTTTTGCCTCTGTATGTTGAGCTGTTGACTAAGCGATTGAACAACGTCGTCAAAGGTACAAATGAAAGAGTTCGTCTTTCGATGCAAGTTTGCTTTGTTGTAGTTAGTCGGTGGTCTTTTGATGATCTTTCTAGCAGTAAAATAAAAGTCGTATGCTTATGTTGTTGTAAAGCCCATATCTTCTACTATTATTTATTGTTATTGGATCTACTATGTTGAGGTGAAGCCCAGTAATATTGCTTGCTTTCATCTTTGAAACTTCCATTTGTCCCACACCGCTTTGTGCTACCTGTTTCTCGGATGCTCTCTGCTATAAAGACGAACCGAAGTACTCTGTTTTCAACCACGCAGCCGTGTGGTAGGCACATAGCGAACTATTCTTTCGCCTTTTACTAAAGAATACCGTGTGCCTGCCACATTAAAGCGGCATACGCCTATTTTTGGAGGGGTTTTCCTTCATTGGAATTCCCCCAACAATCCTCAGTTGAAAATTTTTATTGAGGGGTTTTCCTTCATTGGCATTCCCCCAACAATCCTCAGTTGAAAATTTTTATTGACGCTTATATTAACAACTTTATAAGCAGAGACCGAGTTGTAACATTAAATTGGCTCTGCAGTTGAAGTTTTTTTGGGCTTTCATTACATCATTTGATATGAAAAGTTGGGCTTATCGGCCTAGTTGAGCTTAAAAATTAATTAGAGCCAACCTTCTCATATTGATATTCTTTCTCAAATAATTAGAGCCCACGCAAGATGTGCGTATTTTTCATCTCAAGCTTTCACTTGTTTTGTTTGAGAGATTAACAAGCAACTTGTGTGAAAATTGAAAGCAGATTTAAGGGATGAACAAGGTAATAACGTTAGGGTCATTCTATTGACACCCACCTTTTTTCTATTTGCACCCCCTAATTAATATGTAGAGTAAACATTAATTATTTACCAATTACATACCCTATAGAAAAGGAAAAGAAGTTTAATGTTAATAATTTAAGTAATATGTAAAGTAATATTAAATAAATACTTGCCGATTAAAAATGGCAATTTGGCGGGCATGGTAAATGAAGGTCCGCTCCGCCAGTGGGCCCGGCCCGTCCTAAAAATAAAAACACAAAAAATTATATATAAGAAAAATATTAAAATAAACTAATGAAGTTGAATTATTCCTAATCAAATTAAAATTCTTTAATAAAAATTTATTTTGTTATTAAATTTGATTAAATTAAAGTTGGATCTAAAAAATATAAAAACCCATATAATTCATTTATATATTATTTTTTTAAAAAAATATTTTATGATATTTGGCGGGCCTGCCCGTGGTCCGCACGGGCTTACCGGCATGGGCTCGCCCTCTGACGGATCTGAGAAATGGCAGTCCGCCCCGCCCTACTGGCGGGTAGCGGGCCTGGTTGACCCGGCCCGTCCTAAAAGATACAAATGAAAAATATTATATAAAAAAATAAAAACATAAAAATAAACTAATGAAGTTGAATTAATCCTAATCAAATTTAATTCTTTAATAAAAATTTATTTATGTTATTAAACTTGATTAAATTAAAAACTGAATCTCCAAAAATATAAAAAAAACCTATATAATTCATTTATATATATTTTCAAAAAATATATTTTTTGATATTTGGCGGGCCTGCCCGCAGCATGCGCGGCTTACCTGCATGGCAGCCCGCCCCGTCACTTTGGCGGCCCCGCGGCCCGCGGGCCCATTTGGCAGTATCAGGGTGGGGCGGGCGGGCCCGTGGGCTACGTGCATTTTTGCTAGTTCTAAATGTGTCATTGCTTAAAATGACTTTATTTATTATTTTTGAATAGTCCATGTAATTAATACTATTGATTTAATGAAGATAAGTTATGAAAATATTTTTTGTTGAATCATGTGATTATTTAAAATTTTTATTACAAAAATCAAGTGTTAAGGGGTGTAAAAAAGTGGTATAGGGGTGTAGGGGGTGTGAATAGTAGGACCCTAACATTATACTCCCTCTGTCCCGTTATCTTTATCACATGTCTTTTAAGAATATTTAATATTATTATATTGATTGTTTGTGATAATTTTTTTTTGCTAAATAAGGAAAGGTGATAAAATTAGTGGGACGCCCGAAATGAAAAAATGTGATAAAATTAGCGGGACGGAGGAAGTAGCTTTTTATATGTGGATTTGAGATCTATCTGTTTACAACGGTGATCACTGCTGCACATTTACTTCACTTTCTCAGCTCATTACTTGATATTATTAGATAACTTTCAGTAAATGAAAACTAAGAAAGGCCACATGGCAACAGTTGAAAAGGTTTCAAAGAGAAGCCAAGAAAATAAAGCCAAAAAACACAGAAAAGCTGATATCATATTCACCCGTCCGTGCATGCACTGATAAGGATAGGAACATAAAAGTCACATCGATAAGCTAAATAGCAGCAATAAAGATGATGCATTCATTTATTTATTATGCACGCACACCCTATTTTTTACAGAAACCATAACTTGAACACACAAAAAGGGATTTGCAAAGATGGAAGCTTTATCAAGGCCAACGTCGAGTAGTCCAAGCAGGGCCAAGAAATTCCCAACGCCATTGGCGATGAGATTATTGAGAAGCAACACAGCGAGCAGAAGCAGAGGAAGCTCACTTTCAAGCCCTATGTTTTATAACGTCAGGGGCAGAAAGAGTGCGACTGAGGACAATCAGATTGAGGAGCCATCTTCGCCAGAAGTTACATGCATCGGTCAGGTGAGAATAAGAAGGTCAAAGGGTAAGAAACGAGGCGGAGCCTCCGTGGAAAGCCGGCGCAAGTGGTGGCTGCCGGCGAAGGAAGATTTCTCTTGGGGGAAGGTTTCTTTGAGGTTATGGGGTAAGGAGAAAAGGTTGTTTAGGGAACCTTGGTGCTTTAAGTTGGGCACTCTCTTCAGATTCGGCTACTGCAAGAAAGTAGACGCTACTGAGGATTCGTTCGTGGAAGACGATGATGGTGGTGAGGGTGATAAAGATGCGAGCTTTACAGTTAAAAGCAGTGTTCGTAGTAGTTGTTCTTGTTGTAGGAGAAATGATGTTAAGAAGTCGAAAATTGTCGAAGAAATAATAACCAATAGTCAAAGGATTTTGGTCGACGATAAGACTAGTCCTCCCAAGAATGCTCTGCTTTTGACGAGGTGTAGATCTGCTCCGTACAGATCTTCTTCGCTAGCTGCTAGATTTTGGGGTTCTCCATTACATCATAGTCACGAGGAAGGAGGAGATAATGACAACAAAGTCGATGAATCGATTCAAAGCGTGGGGAAATCAGAGGTATTCCAAAACCCCAGTCGTGAAGGGCCAAGAAGAGTTAGTCGAGAAATTAGTAGCAAAGAATCAACGAAGAATGTTTCAGCTAGCAGCAGTGGACAAATACACCCATTGTTGCTAACGAGGTGTAAATCCGAGCCTGCAAGAATAGAATCAGGACTTGTTAGTTCTGAAGCCAACAGTGTCTTGTTAAGGGAGACAAGGTTAGATGTTTGTAAAAAGCTTTGTTCAGATGTATAGTTATTATCGTTGAAGATTAAGCCTTTTCTGCTGTGTTTTCTTGTTAAAGATTTAAGCCATATTTTAATTGCAAATGTATAGTATCATCGTTAAAGATAAAAACCTTTCTTGTTGGGCCGAACTATATTATATGGGCTTTCAAGAATGTAAGAAAAGCTAATCTTTTATTTGTACTTTTGTGTTTTTGGTAATAGTCGATTTTATAATAATTTGTTTATTATGCCAAAACATGAGGTAATCCTTCTCATCTCATTGGGCGGCACGACCCATCCCATCATCATCCTCCTCTCATTGAAAAATAGAATAGAAAAGAAACCCTTCACTATTAAACGCCAAAACTCCCAAAAACTCCATTTTTTTTAATCTAATCTTTAAAAATTGATGTTCGTATAAATTTTTCTTTAATTGAAGTCCCAACTCGTTGCTGAGCTGATCTCTTCCAACCCACGATCCAGAACCCACGCACAATCACTTAGCAATCCGTTGATAGGCGAAAAGTAGAAAATCCGAGACTTGATCCGTCGTTAAGATAAAGATTATTGATTAAAGAAGCCACCTTTCCTCACATGCTCGTGAAATTTGCTGAAGATTCGATTTGGAGGGAACGATAAACGATGAACTCAGCGACTGGGAATAGCAATACGATGTCGTCGGCATCTGCGAGTGGGAGCAACGCTCCTGGCCCAAGTTTGAAGACTTACTTTAAAACCCCAGAGGGTAGATATAAATTGCAGTATGAGAAGACTTACCCCGCGGGATTGTTGCACTATGCCCATGGCAAAACTGTGACTCAGGCGAGTGAAAAAGTTTGCTTTCAGCCTTTTTTTTTTGGGTTTTCTGCCTTGTCATATTATTCTTTTTCGTGTTATGGGATTGAAAATTCGTGATTGTTTGGTGGCTCGTTTGAATTGGTCAAGATTGCTCGGAATCGTGGCGTATTTAGTAGTTTGGATGTGTGTTTCTCACTTTTTGTTTTTTATTTTTTTGTGGAGGTTTTATGATTTTGCGATGAGATATAGTCGTTGGTTGAGTCTGATGGAAGCTGAACTTTTGGGATTGGTTCATAGTTTGATCTGAGTCTTAATTGGAGCATTGAACATGCTTGTTTTTCTGTCATGTATGTTCAACTGCAATGACAATGCAGGTATTCTTGTCAAGTGAGATATGATATCGGTTTATTATTAAACCCTTCTGAGTTTTGGATGTCTGTTCCTTTGTGTCCTTCTACGACTTCTTAAACATTTAAATGAAACTGTATAATCCATCGGATATTGATTCAATTAAGATACCTTTATGGCCAGGTAACACTAGCTCATCTCAAAGATAAGCCAATGCAAACTCCTCCATCAACAACAACATCATCATCATCATCATTATCAAGCTTTGGTGTTACTAGCGGTGTAAGGTCAGCAGCGGCGAGATTTTTGGGCGGTGGAAATGGTGGGAGTCGTTCACTTAGTTTCGTCGGAGGAAATGGTGTGAGTAAGCCAGTGACTAGCGCCAGTACTAGAATAGGATCATTAGGTGCTTCAACCTCAAATAATGGTGTTGGACATTCGAACTTCGATGGTAAAGGAACTTTCTTGGTGTTTAATGTTGGTGATGCAATATTTGTCAGCGATTTGAACTCTGAAGATAAGGTATTTTGATGAATTTGTGATATTTTTTTCTAAAACTCGTAACTGAGTTGATGTTCTGAGGCTTTTCATATGCTACATAGGATCCGTTAAAGTTGATAAATTTTAGTAATTCAAATCCGGTTTGCCATGCATTTGATCCCGAGGCAAAAGATGGGCATGATTTGCTGATTGGTTTGAGCTCTGGAGATGGTATGGATGAATTTTCTCGATTAAAGTTTAATGGACTTAGTATTAGTAACTGTTTTATTCAAAATTTATTCGTTATGTGCTCCTCTTCTAGTTTATTCGGTGTCTCTAAGACAGCAGTTACAAGATGTTTCAAAGAAGCTAGTGGGAGCTCAGCATTATAATAAAGATGGCTCTGTCAATAATAGGCAAGAAATTGACTTTTTTTTGGTTAATCTTTGAGTTATCATGCTTTTTATAATTATACGCCTTGATGATTACGATTTCGTATTTTCTTGTCTCAAATTATCTTGTTTGAATAATTGTCTCACCTCGTGTTATTGGGAAAAAAATAATTAAGGCTGCTCAAAATTAGTTTCATATCCTGCAACCGTATTTTCCATCAGTGGAATATACCTTCAAAATGCAACTCAGGCAATTCAGTGTGCTAACATTTGCATCTTTAACATGTCTTCTTTTCCCTTATTTCCATTCAACTGTTAAACTTGGTTTCTCCTCAACAGCCGCTGTACTTGCATTGCATGGGTTCCAAACTGTAGCGGCTCATTCGTGGTTGCTCATGCTGATGGAAATATGTATATATTCGAAAAGGCAAGTATTGTGCTTTATTTGCGTTCATTCAATGTCCCCTCTCAAATTAGAAGTCTCATGAAAACTGACAATGCCCGATTATCATGTTCTAGAACAAAGATAGTTCTGGAGATCCATCATTTCCCTCCATAAGAGACCCAACTCAATTTTCTGTATCACATGCACGTTACAGTAAGGTACTTGCTACCATGGCTATGTAAATTTTTTTCTCCCCAAGTATGGCTTATTACTTTCTGTGAACTTTCCGCAATATGGTATTTGTGGGTTAATATATCAATTGGTATATCAGTGGTGCTTCATTTTGCTTGTCTACTTTTTATGTTGTAAAACAACAATCCGTATTTCGGTCATGTGCAGAATCCAGTTGCTAGATGGCACTTATGCCAAGGTTCGATAAATGGCTTAGCTTTCTCACCTGATGGAGCTTATCTAGCAACTGTAGGAAGGGATGGTACTATCATCAACTACTCTCCTCTCTGTTTTTCCATTAATCTCTTCAATTTCCCTTCTCCACCTTTGGGATTAAAAGCAATCAATATTTGCAGGTTACCTGCGAGTCTTTGACTACAAAACCGAACAAATTATATGCGGTGGAAAAAGCTATTACGGGGCTCTGTTATGCTGTGCTTGGAGGTGACTTACCATTCCATTTGTACATCAAAAGATTACGCCTCAGTTTGGTAATGATTTTGATTCTTCTCTTCCGAAACAGCATGGACGGGAAATACATATTGACTGGCGGCGAAGATGACTTAGTCCACGTATGGAGCATGGAAGATCGCAAGGTAGTAGCAATGGGCGAGGGCCACAACTCGTGGGTCAGCGGTGTAGCCTTCGATTCCTATTGGCATGCTCCAAGTTCAGACGGTGTTAGCGAAAACACAGTCTACCGTTTCGGTTCGGTCGGCCAGGTGAACTTTTACTGTAATAATCACTCCAATGAAATATATCAGTCTGAACTATTCAAACGATAATCGTATGATATTCTCAGGACGCACAGCTCCTTTTATGGGATCTTGAGATGGACGAGCTAGTGGTCCCACTCCGCGGTGCGCCGGGCGGGTCCCCCACGTTTAGTATGGGTAGCCCATCGGCTCACTGGGACAGAGCCGCCAGCCCTTTGGGATCACTACAGCCTTCTCCAAGCATCAGAGATGTGCCAAAACTTTCCCCAGTCGTTGCCCACCGTGTTCACACAGATCCTCTCTCTGGCTTGCTATTCACCCAAGAATCTGTTCTTACGGTTTGTCGTGAGGGTCATATAAAGATATGGATGAGGCCGGGCGAAAACCAAGCTGATGGCCACGATTCTTTCTCAAGTACGACGAGCCTTAGTAAGGATGTACCTCCTCAGCCTTTGGTACCTGGGAAAGTGGTTTGATCTTATTTACAGACAATCACTCGGTCATTTTTGCGGGTTCTTTCCCCTTTTCTTTCCGTCCTCTTTTTACTGGAACAATCGACTGACTGAAGGACAAGTTTGTATAGAACAGTTAATTTGGTATATTTTGATTTATTATACATCTGTCTTGGGTGGTTCATGGCAAGAAAGTAATCTAACACAGTTTGATGAAACATGGATGGGCATATATATACCTTACCTGGGAAAGTATATATGAATCTTTGGAGGCTTATTACAACAAACAATAATGTAATAGTCCATCACTCATTATTGGGATCAACTGGGCTGGTTCTGTGTTACTCCTTGGTTTTGCTCTGTATCGGTTTGCTGAGTGTTTTCGGCCTCTGAAGCTTGCTGAGGAGCCTGTACAGCAGAAGTAGTGTCTCTTTGCGAAGCTGACCAAACGTTCCTCCACTTGAGAATCTCGAATAGTATCGAAGTACCACACATTACGCCTCCAAAACCAGCAAAGGTAGCAAGAAGAACCGATAAAACTGCTTGGACATGAAGCTACATGACATGACAAGGAAATTAATATAGGACTGTTATATTCGTGTAGCTGTGTCTATGTAAGAAAGAAGCAATAAGCATGTCTTTACCAAGGAGTAAAAGACGTGAGCAAAGAGTACAACTAGTCCGAACTGAATGGTTGCATATATCCAAGCATATCTTTTCCTCACTGTCAAAACATCAGGGAAATGAAGCTGAATGAAAAAGAAAAAATTAAGCATAAATGATGCTCATATCATACCCATGGTCGTCGAGGTCATAGATGCCAAGAGACCTAGTATGCATGAAAAAGGCAACGATATGGCAATTGCACTAGATCCCAGTTTATTGACCTGTATACAGAAACATTTAAAATCATCATCTAAACTTATGTTCAAATATATGAGAGAAGTGAGCCAATAAATCGATCGCAGACTCACCAAAAGTTGCTCGAGGAAACAAAAATATGCAAGCATGCTAACAATCACAAGAACTGGAACATCCTGCCAAACCCTGCGTGTGTAAAAGCCACCAATTTTACTATCTTTAAAGTGATAATCGGTGAAAGGCTCAAAGAAAGAATACGTATTTGACTTGCCTATATTGAGATACTTCTGTTGGATTTCCAAGTCCTCGGGTTTGAACATTCTGGATTCTTAAAAGTGTGACGGGCAAGTTCTTAACCTCTTGCCTGCAAACATCGCAAGTCTTGTTTCCCTTTATGCTAAACCATTTAATAGCGCATTCTTGGTGAGCCAGTGCTAGTTCACCTTTGCAGCTACATTCCATCTTCAGTGAGTCTGAACCTTCACCGAGTTCAACTAAGCAGATTCTGCATACGGCTTCTTCTTGAGGTATGTCATCACCATAATCACTATTTTCATCTGAATTGCATCAGTAATTTATATTAGAACTGGGAAATATAGGCTTCAATGAGTTTCGAATGAAAAGTTTTACCACTATCAGTGGCAGCATTTGCCGTCGACGGTGCACCGCCAGACTGTTCTGTGAGCCTCGAACTATTAGTTATCACACGGAATACACTGCTAAGTACTCTCCATTTCTTACACTGCTGTCTTTAATCAGCACTGGAACTGAATGTGAACGATGTATTGTTACATGGTACCCATTTTTCTGCAACGTTTATTGCATCTGTAAGATTTATTTATGGAAAAAGTAACATGAAGTGACAAAGATATCATAGGAGATCTTGCTTGAAAACAATATAAAATAACTCACAGATTCACCACCAGCTATGCTGCTGCCAGTTCCACCATGAGTAGACTCGGGATTTGAGTGCAAAATAGGAGTAGCTGGTAAAGACGACGTCCTCTTCATCATTTTGGGCGTGAAAATCTTGGTAAGAGAAAACGTCCTAGGAATCGAACTCTTGTCTCGTGTCTCTGGCGAAGCTCCCAATGCTAGCATAGCAGCTTTTTCAATGTCCGAGTTTGTGTTCCTGAACTTGAAACTCAATCTGGGAAGAAGATTCCTTAACGCTGATTTTCCTCTTGACGATGAAGGGCCTGGAGATGATCCATTTATCGTCGCGTGGCTGGGACTTGGCAAAGGCGAAAAATTTACTTTTTTGGGAGTTCGAACTGGTGAAGGGGCTATGTTTACAATCACAGACTCATCGTTGGATTCCATGATCGGTCGCTTAGGTATATCCAATACCAAGATTCGTGTATGTTGCTGCTGATTGGTAATAAGTGACTCCTCTGCTACTATTTCACTAGTTTCTCCAATCTGATGAAACCATAGAACAGATAAAACACACCAATCCAACTTCTGAGTATAAAAAACATCAAATTTAAGAAGATGAAGGGATTTCTCACATACAAAAGCTGATTTTATCTAAAAAAAACATTCTTTTCAATTCATCCTTCAAGAATCTCGAAAGCTCAATGAATTCATGATCTTTTACAGTATTCTATTCCTACATCGATTAGTTCTAAAATCCACCAGCCACACATGCAAGATCATGAAAAGAAAGAACAGCGACTTCACTTTCTTCAAGCCCACAAAATAATTAGCAGAAATACTCGACAGAGATGGTTCAGGCAATTAAACGAATACCTTCGGTGGAGGCATAGGTGATGTAGCGGCGTCATTTTTAGCAAACCCATCATTAGCTAAACATTTGCTTTCAGCTGCTGGGTCCATAATTGCAATTTCCGACACTAGCCAAGAATACACACAATTTATCGACGAGCTCCAATCAAAACCTACAAACGAAAACGTGTAAAACGATCCATCTTAAGCTGAAGTGAAAGTAGCTGAAAGAAAAAGACGTGCAAGAGATTCAATAGGGTTTAATTTCTTGTATTGTATTGTATGGGCCAAAGTACAACGAGCGTGCGGTAAGAAAAATAAAGAAAAACTCGAAATCTACTCTGACAGACACATGACACCGATAAATACAGATTTGTTTTTTTGTTTTGTTTTATACACAGTCTTCTTCTTAAGTATAGTCGTAAGAAAAGTTATCATATCTTTAAAAATATATATGAAATTTTCGACATAAAATGAGATTAAATTAATCATATGAGGTACGTTACGCTTTTTCCCTTCTCTTTTTAATCAAATCAAGGTGCCGTCCATGCGTTGTTTTAAAAAACGGTTAATATTTAAGTAGCATATCCTATATAACCTTAATAAAGGTATATTTATATAAAAGAATATCCATAATTTGATGTGAATATGATAATGACAGGTTCAGAGTACATGGTTTTGTTCGTTTCTCGGAACAAATATGATCGATCATTTTTCTTTTCAAGATAGATAAAACGACATTTGCTATATTTATACGGCGATAAAAAATTATTACACAAGATTAGGTGGCGAAATGTTATTCCGTTACGCACGACTTGTAATTTGTCGTTATTGTCGAAATATTTTTTTTTGTTATATGTCATTTTGATAATAACAGAAACTAGTTTATTTGAAAATGCGTGTACTAATACATGTATATTAATTTTAAAAAAGGAAAATTTGGTGTAAATAATCCATCCTATTGACTTTCCTCTAAAAATAAACCTACCTTTAATTATTTATGAATAAACCCAACTATAATAGGTATCTTCTTAGATTAGACTCATATTACCTTTAACCTATTCAATAGGTTAAATTTTTTTTCTTTTTTATTTGTTTTCTTCCTTTTCTTTTCTATTTGAATAAATTATTTTGTATACTTAAAATAACTCAAAATTAGAAAATAAATATTTCGACGAACATCCCAAGAAATTCTTAATAAATAAATTCAAAAAATAAATAAATCAAAGTTTTAGAAAATAAAAATAATGTATTAAAAAGTCATTTTACTTTATTATATTAATTAAACCTAAAAGATTAACTCCAAGATAATAATAATTTAAAAAATCAAAACAAAAAGTTTTCAGCGTAAATGCCATGAAATTCTTGGTACAATTAAACTTTTTGAAAATTTCATAAAAAAAGTATCAATATTTAGACAGAAAATTCCTGAAATTATAAATAAGTAAACTATCAAATAAAATTAAAATATTCAAGCAGACGAAGTTCTTAGTAAATATTTTCGTTGACATATTTTTAACTTCATTTTTTTTATTTTCTAAAGTTTTGATTATGTTTTATTTATATTAAGTTCGCGTAGATATTTTTTTTTTTGCAGTTTTTGAGGGATTTTGTGGAAATTTTTTGTTTTGCTTTTTGTATTTTATTTTTATGTTGGAAATATATGTATTTATATTTTCTAATTCTGAGTTTTGAACAAGTGTATGTTCAACATGAATAAAATACAAAAAAGAATTCCACAAAAAATCCTTCAAAAACTGCCAAAACAAAATCTACGCGAAAACTTTAGAAAATATTTATTAAGAACTTCGTCTGATTGAATATTTTAATTTTATTTGATAATTTTTACTTAAGGAATTTTTGGTCTAAATATTTGATACCTTTTTTTATGAAATTTTTTAAAAAATTAATTAATGTACTAAGAATTTCCGTGGGATTTACGCTAAAAATTTTCTGTTTTGATTTTTTAATTCCTTTTCATGTTGGAATTATTTTTTAAGCTTTAATTAATATTTAAAGTAACATGACTTTTTAATACATTATTTTTTATAAAACTTTGATTTATTTATATTTTTAATTATTTTATTAAGAATTTCTTGGGATGTTCGTCGAAACATTTATTATCAAATTTTCAAGTGTCAAAAATAATTAATCAAAATAGAAAAGAAAAAGAAGAAAAAAATTAAAAAAGGAAAAAATTTAACCTATTGAATAGGTTAAAGGTAACACTGGTCTAATATGAGAAGATAACTATTATAGTTGGGTTTATTCAGGAATAACTTAAAGTTGGGTTTATTTTTAGAAGAAAATCAATAGGGTGGATTATTTACAACAAATTTTCCAATAAATTAGGGTAAATTTGAGCATATAAAAATATCATGGTTGATTTTTAAACTATTTAATGTTATTTTTATGACAGTTTATCCCAAGCTCTCATGCTTAATAATATAGAGTATAGATTAGACGCGAGAAACCTTTTCTTTTTTTATTATTTCAACATTTTTAATAATTGCTACGTCATAGCCTGCAAGCAACTTGAAAAGGGTTTGGCAACCTAATCTAATATTATAGATCAATCAGCTCATTCCAATTATGCTACCTAATTCTTACAGGCAGTTAAAAGAAAAACCTTTTTTTTTTTTTGAAAAATTAAAAGAAAAACCTTATCCCACATGATAAATTTCTTTCAAGGTTTTCTTTTTTTCAGATTTTCTCGAGCACGATGATTCTTATCAAATCCTTCAAGCTAACGTCGAAATCTTGTTTGTCCCCCCTAAACAGAAAGTGAGTAATAAAAATATTAAACGCATTGGAAATTATTGTTGTTAATCAAATTACCCTTTTGAAGCTGTAAATGGTAAAAGCCCTCGTCCTCGTTCAAAGGAAGTGATCTGCGTAATAGTAAAAAAGACGTACAGTATGTATGTCACTATCTCAAAGTCAACCGTGGCTATTTAATTTAATATTTATTAACCACTAAAATAACACTTGTGTTTCTAATAATTGAGTAGCTAGCAGCATAGAGTAATTCATTACTGTATTACAAACAATGATTAAACTATAATAAGGTTATATTCTTATTTCTTACCCGAAAGCTTGTGTGGATTCCACTTAATTCATCTTTATAAGATAGTGCATCGAAGCGTGTAAATGGGTCCTGATGAGCTACAAATCATTTAAGTTTGGAATGATAGTGGGTTATGTAGTCCTTTTATAAAATTGACAATCACCAAATACTATATATACCTATTGACACATATATGTGTGTGTGTAACTCTTTGACGAATAAAAGATAAATGGATATCGATATGGATGGATGTCACTTGTTGCTTACACTCTAATAGAGTGTGTAGACCTCACACCAAGTATTATATTTTATCGATATTTTGTATAATAAGAGCATCTCCAACCCGCAGTGCAAAAATACGGTTAAGTCTTCACAATATTACAACTGCTACAGTGCTTTTACTCCAACCCATAAACTATATTTTCTATATTAATTTTCACTCCAACCCATTAACTCTATTTTCTACTATATATTAAACTTTATATTATAATAATTTAAAAGTCAATAAAATTATAATTTATAAACTTAGCATATTATTTAATTATAATTTTATTAAATTAAAACGAAAATATAAATAAATAAAAGGAAATTAACATTATTTTTACTTTTATTATTATAAGAATATCAATTATTTAAATATAATTAAAATATTTGTATTAAATAAATTATATAATAGAAAGAACAACACAATTTTTGTGTTGAATATTGTGTGTACTCTACATCTAGAATCTAGAGTATCTCTGCTAATCAACACAATATTAGTGTTAGATATAGAGTCCCATGGAGTAAAAACATACTTACTTTTTGTGTTTTACAAAAAAATAAAGTAGCCGGAGATGCTCATGCTAAATTGCAGTTCACGAATAATTATGAAACCTTAAACTCGACGGATGTCGTTAGTTCAGGCAACAAAGAACGTCGGAATATATTAAATTCATAAATCATACAAAAAAAAAAAAATAGATATGACATGCCGTACGTATGTCTGTCTACGAGGTTTTTTTTTCTCTTTGGGCTGGGCTCTCCTCGAAGGTAAAACGTAACAACATAAAATTGCTTTTTCCTTTTCCCAGCAATTACACATTTAACAAAAGCAAAATTACATCAACACTCAGACATTAAGTACCACAACATGAACAAGTTATTCATTATTACGACAATAATCAAATCGTTAAAGAAAAGCTGAAAAAGGAGAAAAAGACTTAACAAATCGGTAGAGGCTCACCATTCCAACCATCAATACACTCCAACAAAGGATCAACGATCAACCCTTTGCTTATTGCAGCAAACACCTTATCGCATTCCTCGCCTGGAGAAATCACTCTTTCCCCCGTCAGATACTGAGTTCCCAACTCCTCCCTCACGAACTTGTACAAAGGATAAGATCTGCAATCTTCGATTCTGTTCTTCAGGGCAGGATTTCCATTCTCAAGCGCCGTTCTTGCGCTCTCAACTTCCTTGGGCAGCACTGCTTTCAGCTCCTCCTCGAAGGCTTGGATCTTCAGGAAGATGGAAGCGTTAGGGTTCTTCTCATTCTCACCGTTCTTCAAGGCGTGGTCGACGAGGACTTGTCTCAGCTTCTGCATCAAAGGGTAGGTCCCACTGCACGGATCGTCGGCGTATGCAAAGACGTACTCACGGTCAACTACTCGGAGGAGGTCCTTTTCGCAGAACCTCGATGGGTGGAGCTCGCCGCTGGCTCCCATGGTTAGGTTCTTCTTAGCCACTTGGCTCACGGTGTTCTTCACGGCTAGCCTGAGATTCTCCTCCAAGTGCCTCAGATCGATGGCCTGGCAAAGTGCGATTAAGTAGGTGGAAGACATGAGTTTGAGGATGTCCAAAGCCTCCACCGTCTTCCTAGAAGAGATGAGCCCCAACGAGTTCACGTCTTGGTTGTGCTGCTCGGCGCTCTGCACGTGGTTGGTCACTGGGTTTGCCAAGAACTGGAGCTCAGAGCAGTAAGAAGCCATGGCTATCTCAGCTCCTTTGAACCCGTAGTCCAAGCTAGGGTTTCTTCCCCCCGAGAGGTTCGAGGGGAGCCCATTGTTGTAATAATCGTTGACCAGCTCTGAGAACTGAGCGAACATCAGCTTTCCGATGGCTGCGATGGCCAGCCTCGCGTTGTCCATGGAAACGCCTATGGGCGTGCCCTGAAAGTTGCCGCCGTGCAACGCCTTGTTCCTAGACACGTCGATCAAAGGGTTGTCGTTCACAGAGTTTATCTCCCTTTCTATCATCTTCGTCGCCGATCGAATCACTTCGACTTGCGGGCCCAGCCACTGCGGCGAAGTCCTCAAGGCGTACCTGTCTTGCTTGGGCTTCTGCAATGGGTCCATTTCGTGGAGCTGCTGAGCTGCTTTGACGTAAGAGCTGCCGTCGAGGATGTACTCCATTATTGCAGCAGCTTCGATTTGGCCGGGATGGTGCTTCAGCTTGTGGGTCAAATGGTCGGTGAACTCGGGTTTTCCGTTCATAACCTCGGCGAAGACCGCCGACATGACTTCAGACAGGAGTACGAGGATGTTGGCTTCGTACAGGGCGATGGAGGCGAGGCCTGAGCCAACTGCTGTGCCGTTGACTAAGGCGAGGCCTTCCTTGGGCTGAAGCTCGAAGAAGCCTGCCTTGTCTAGGCCGGCGAGCTTGAAGGCCTCGTCGGCGTTGAGGACTTCGCCGTTGGGTCCGACGGCTTTTGAGTTTGGACGGCCGGTCAGCAGTCCGGCGATGTAGGAGAGTGGGACGAGGTCGCCGGAGGCGGTGATCGTGCCGCGGAGGGGAAGGCACGGCGTGATGTTGTGGTTGAGGAATTTGGTGATTGCTTCCAAGATTTCGAATCTGATGCCTGAGTAGCCCTGGAGGAGGGTGTTGATGCGGACGAGCATGGCGGCGCGTGTGGCTGAGTGTGGTAAGGTGCAGTTTGATTCCGTTCCATGTCCGAAGATTCCGGCGTTCAAGAACCTGCCGTTGGCGAAATTAATTCATTAGAAATATATATATATTTTTTAATGGATATGAAATTATACACCGACACTTTGGGTGATTTAAGGACAGTTGTAAAATGAAGAGAAGGGGGTAGTTGGTGGGAGATAGATTTAGCTCAACGGTCAAGACTTGACAACGACTAAGCTTAGCTTAATACAGTAATAATGTAATATAGCAAGATAAAATTAAATAATTATTTAGCACAACTCCTCGAGCTAACATTTACTCGAAGCACGTTCCTATAAAAGGTGATGACAGCTATTGTTACAATACAAATAAATATTAAAAGATAAGAAATATCTCTCTTCTCTTTATGTGCTCAACTATGCTTCCTTAGACTGTAATAATAAATTATAGATGTAAGAAAGGGTTCACTTTCCCAATTATTTACGGTGGCTTCACTAATTTTTGTAATATATCACGAATTTTGTTGGCACCTATAGCTTCTAGTCGAGACATATATGTTACCTTCTTTCCTTGGTTAAAAAAATAAGTAATAGCCAATGAGGCTCGGCTCTAGTGGCCAAGCTGAGGCATCCAAAGTTCATGTGATTAGGAGGTCAGGGGTTCGAACCCCACCTCCCACATGACTTTGGAAAATCCCCATGGGCTTAGGCCCATGACTATCGTTGTTGGGTGGGTTTGGGATGTATTCATCTGACCCCGGGGATTAGTCCCGCCTCTGGAGTGTGTGGCGATTAGCCCATAGCCGGGCAGTGTGGGGATACCTCGGGACCGAAAAAAAAAAAAAAAAAAAAAAAAATAAGTAATAACTAATAATTGCCGTTCTTAGTCCCAATAACTAATTAAGTAATCTCGATCCACAAATTATATTCGGAAGGAAAAATTCTACGTAGAAAGAGATATATTAATTATCAGAAAATAAAAGACAAAAATGATTATTATTTATTACCTAATGAGCTCCTTCTGAAGAGCAGCGCCTTGCTTCGTCCGCCGGTGTGACGTGGCACCGAACCCCGTCGTGACGCCGTAGCTGTCCGTACCCTTATTCATGCTCTCCATAACCCAGTCGCTGCTCGCCTTAACGCCCTCCCTCGCCTCCTCGGAGAGCTCCACCGCCGCCGACGCCGACGAAGCAACTGCCGCGACCTGCCCTATAGTCAGCGTCTCTCCGCCGAGCCTCACGGTGGGCTTCCTAAACTCCTCCACCATCTTCTTAACCTCCTCCACGTGGCTTCCCTTCAACAGATCCGCCGCCAAGCCCCAGTTCAGAGGGTCCTCGGCGTTTATCTGCCTTTTGATCTTCTGATTATTGTCCATGCAAAGTGACACGTGGCCGGCTCCGGCGCCATTGGAGAGCTTATTGTCGTGGTGATGATGATGACCGTTAGCTGCTACAGCCTCCATGGAAACGGTTTCAAGAATGTTATTACAAGGACGATGGAGGAAGAAGAGCAGAAAGAAAGAAAATATATGGGTGGTGGTAAGTGAAATGTGTGGTTGTGATGATATGAAGGTTTTGTTTGTTGAGGTAAGTGAAACGTGGAGAAGTATATATAATGGTGTGTGTGTGTGTGTGTGCGTAGCGTAGCTATGTTTTTGGTAGGTGAGGTTTGTGACTTGGTAATAATAATGTTAATGCTAGTCAGTGTTGGTGTAACGAGGCGGGGGTTGGTTGAGGATTGATCTCGGACGTTGGATGGGAGTTGTTTGCGATGGACGGTTGGGATCCTATGATGAATTATGAAGTTTTTTTTTTTGGTGGGTTTTAGGATTGGATCGCGTTTGGCAACTATGCGATTTATCTTAGCATAATAGATATTCGTTGGATATTAAGGTTGGTTAGAAAAAAGCATATTTAGTTAACTAATTAAGCTTGTCTATTTAATGTTTATTTTTGTACGAAAATACTCGATCTGACTGTAAATAAAATCCATATATATATATATAGAGAGTACCGCATCTTTCTGTATAAAAAGTTCATACTATTTTGTGTTGATGAACAGTTCTATTTTTTTAGTTAGCAGTACTACTAGTTATCATATAGTAATTTTATTTTTCTTTCTAATTATGAAACTTATTTAAGTTAAAAATATATTTTATATCATCATAAGGAGACTCCTTGGCTTTTTCCTGGACTTGGACAAAACCGCATTTGGCAAGAATCCTCCTCCTAATGTGGTTGGTGATGATAGATAGAGAGGAGAGGTGTCATGATAAAAAAAGAAAAGAAAAGATTTAATTAGGCATAATGACATGGTCTACCTAATTTTCTTGGTATGTCTACGTATAGCTACTTAACTAAAATTAAACGAAGATGCCGGCCAACATACGAAATTGACCAAGAGTTTCCCAGTTGGTAACTAATGTTGGTTGTCATATTTAATCTGAACACGTCACTGTTACACGAGAATGGCCCTCAATGACGACCGCCGAACTTCCTTTAACGCTAATGAATTTAGTACACCGCAAATCTTAACCATGACACAGAAATAGACGAATGAAACCGAACTAATCCATTTGGAATTAGCTGTTATTACCTGCGTTAAGAACGTAATTAACTGACAGTAAAAAACCTATTTCCACACTTTCTCCTTGAAAGATTCGCCATTCTTTGCTACTACAATCACCCACATCACTTATCATCCTATACGTAAATGTATACATCATCATATCATGCCCATAGATAGTACACGGTCAGAAAAAAGAAACAGCGAGGATCAAATACAATAACAGCGAGGAGACACAACAAGATTATTATTACCGTATTCATAGCAGCTGAGCTTTTTTCCTTCTCTTTGAAATTTCCTATGAACAGAGGCTATGAGCTGAGCGGAGAAGAAATTGCATTCTTGGGTTTAATCGAAAGCCGTCGCCTGTATCTCTTGAGCACAGACGCCAAGTTTTCCTTTCCCTTGGGAAACGCCACGTCGCCCGCCGCCGTGCCCGACCTGCCCTTACGACACGATATAGCAGTTTCTACGTCCTTGATTATGTCTAAAAGCGTCGAAGCTGTTGTGAATTTTCCACGGCTTGGCTTAGAATGGGGGGGCAAACCGCCGCTTGAGACGGGCGGTGTGCTTAGCTTCTGTACGTATTCAGCGGGCAGCTGAAGGCAGAAGCATGGAGCCATCAGCGTACGAGGTTTGGAGAAGGCCAAATCGATAATTCCCTGAATAACAGAAAGCGATAACAGATTATTTTTACTGAGTGTTGGGTAAAATAGAGTTGAGTCACTAACCTGAAGACGATTGAGTACGTAGGTGTACTTTCCCCAGAGTTCAGGCCGGCTTTCCATGAGGGAAAGCTCGAGGATACGGTGGATACACCAAACACCGAAGCTTACGATGAGGTCTATCTTCCACACGCATCCATCACCGCAGTTAGGGACGGCCATGTCTATTTTCATGGGAGGTATGAGTTTCTTGTCGACGGTTGTTCTACATTCAGCTTCGTAGAGGAATCTCTCCCTTTCAGCTACTTGGTCGATCAAGTCTTCATCGGCACCATCGTTGTGTCTAAACAACCAGTCTGATCCTTCGAGCCTCAGAAGTTTGTTTATGCAGCTTCTGAAAGACTGCAGAACTTTTGCTTCCATGTCGAAGTTCAACGTTGTTTCTTGGGGTTTTGAGGGAGGTTTATCAGCCACGCCAAACTGTTCGTAGGGCTGCTTAGACCAAAGGGAACTAGCGCCCGAGCTAGACTTGAACTGCAGTGAGAAAGCATCCCTACAAACCTTCGAAGGAGAGAATTCGTTAGACACTGACGGGGTACTAGCCCAAGACGAAGAAGCATTCAAAGACGCTTGCTGCTCATGCATTGGCCGACGAATTGGCTGCCCGTAGCCTGCCTGACTCTCCCATTGCGAACTGTTGCGTGATAGAGAAGGGTTTTGGTGATTGACGTAAAGCGATATATCTGGCAGGCTGTGAAATTTCTTCACGTCGGGCACACTTTGAGAGGAGGAGTAATACATGGCTTCAGAAGAAACCAAGTCAGATAAAGGTCTTTCCGATCTCATGGAATTGTTTCGAGAGATGGGAACGTTGTGAAAACCTGGAGGCTTCAGATTGCGCAGCGCACTTTGTGGCTTCTGCCCCGACTGAAGAGTATGCAAGTCTTGGGAGTTAGATTTGATCGAAGGCATCACGGCTTGTGGTAGCAGTGGTGGCTCAAGTTGGCCTTTTAGATCTTTGGCTGTTCGATTCAAGTACGAGGCCATATCGTAACCATGAATGGTGGCAGGCTGTTGATCGTGGCCATTAGAAGAGGATGGAACATGCACGCTATGATAGCGCCTCTCGCCGATAGAGTCTGGGGCAGTGTAACCAACATTTCGCACGTATGCATCTAATAGCTGCATGTAGCTAGACTGCATTGGTGAACTCTTTTGAACTCCGAGGAACTGCCCAGCATTACCCTGTCCACCATGATGTATTCTCATAACCTCGGGCCCTTTTCCACCAGCAGATGGAAAATATCCAGGAGCGTTGACGAGGCTGTTTTCTAGTTTCATTGGTGCAAAGGAAGATTTGGAGTCTACTTTACTGTCGATACCGAGTAAGACATCTAGTTTCTTAGCCTTGGCTTCTGAAGTTACCTGGCCGTGGAAATCGAACAACTGCCCCCAAAATTCATCAAGAATCGACGTCAGCTGTCGCCTCGCGGCACGGCCTAGACCTGCTAATCTTGAGAGACTCCCCGTACCGCTGCCAACATCATCAAGTTTTCCACTAAGGCTTCGAAGTGATTCGGGACCATCAGGTGCTGCTACAGACTGGACACTCTCGGAAACAATTTTGGCAGACTCTTCAAGCTCCCAAGAATCCCCTTCTTCGTCCTTACTCTCTATGCGACCTTCAATCTCCAACGGCTTTGCAGATATGTCCTTTGATTCACTAGTCGAGTTTACGGAATCTAGTGGTTCACTAGTAATAATCTTTGCAGATTCAGGCGAGGGCATCGTGGAAATCTCTGAAGAGGTCTCAGGAATTCTTACGGAAGGCATTGGAGATGTCGTATCGCAGTCAGTTTCAGGAATAGCTGTCAACTGAAAGTTGCTCTCAGGTGGTGAAAGGGTTTCAGGAAACATTGTTTCGGAACCTTTATCTGAGCCCTTTTGATGGCTTACAAAAATCTTCTCCTGCGTGAAGAAAGGCTCCATCTCTTTAACAGTTTTGACTAATTTATATGGAAGCTCACTAGCTTCAATTTGGTCTCTCTCTACAGGTAGGTCTGTGACATCAGCCTCAGCCTCGTTTTCCCATTTCAACTCGACAGGATACGTTCCAGAACTCACCGATTTCAATGGAGTGATAGCCATCCAAAGCGTAAAGCACAGAGAAGCAATCGAAGCCAATAGAAGAATCAGATATGAAATAGGCAAATAACCCCCAGAATTCCACTTTAAGCTAGTTACCCAGTCACTGCTGCCAAATAGCATTTCTATGTCAAAAATGAGATTTAGCGTCAACATCCCGACAAACGATAGTATAGCTAAGAATTCCTCCAGATGAGAAATCTTATAAGCACCCATGACTGATCTAGATGAAGAAATTCGAAACAGGGGGATAACAGAGGATGGGAGTAGGAAAGCAACCAGGATTTGAGTAAAGATGAGCGTTTGAAATAACCCTTCAGTTCCTGAACTCCAGACACAATATAGCCCAGGGATGATGGCAACAAGCCTTATCGTTACTCGATGCAGCCAACTAGGAATCTCCGATCTGAAGAAACCACTGGAAATGACTTGTTTCTCCAGACACCATGATAGCGGTACTAATTGATTGGAGAACAACATAATCAAAATTAAAGCAAACGAAGCTGTCGAACTCCTAAATATCTGCATGAATATCAACAAAGCATCATTAGAAAGACACTCAAACACCACTAGAAGGTACGCAGACGAAAAGGCATATAGTAATTGCAACCTGATCCAGCAACGACAACGAGTCCTGTAGAGTCAGGAAAACAAGTCCACTATTGTAGAACAAACTAGCAGCCGAGTTTATCAACACGGTGTTCAGGAGGAAAATACCACTAAAGATGCATAAAGTGGCAAAAAAATGATCCTGACACAAGGCCCCAACAACAAGATTTGTTTCCCTCGGATCCTGCTGCAATATTATTCAAGGAAACATTAGCATGCCACTGTTCGTAAGTTGACTACAACCAACTGCAAGAGATAATACAATATGCAGATGAACAAAGTCAAGTATATTTGTCTAAGAAATATCAAATGTTTTGAGTTACCATACAAAGAGATGAAGCGTAAATGACAGGAAACAAGGAATAAAGAACAAGCAGCATGTAGAAAGACAGATATACATACTGAAGGTATAAGCCTCAAAGGAATCAAATTATTGTATAATTTCAATAGCTCGAAGAGTGAACAGTAGAGCCCGCATGGTGAACATTAGGATCAATTATGGAGATAAGTGTTAAAAAATCAGTAGGAAGAAAGGGCATATTGCACTTTGTGATGCAACAGGAACAAACGGAGATTATAACAAGATAAGTAAAGAAGAAAAACCTGAACAAGAGAAGAATGGAGGTACAAATTATGGGGCATGATGTTGGCTCCAAGGACAGCCATCAGTGCATACATGTTCTCCCCAGTTAGTTTACTAAGCATCCCACCCATAGACAACGAGCTTTCTTGTTGACTTGTCAGTATTCCACAAACATATGTTACTAATAGAAACCAGACAAAGAGTAAGGACATTAGCTTTGCCTTCGAATTATCCTGTGAAACAGCAGCACAAGATTATCAGGATTTGTATGATTTAACAGATAGCAAATAAGATAGTGCCCAAAAATTACTCACAAGGACGCTCACAACAAATGGAAATAGAATCACATCAAAGCCAGTAAAGAAGACACAACTGAATAGGTCAACTCCAAAGGCAACATGAAGACTGTAAGCAGTGCCAATCACCTACAAGAAATGGTCATTCCCATTATCAGAAAATACATCACAGAAGACAAGAGTATTCAGATGATCCAGGAGTAGAAACTTACCATAGTAAGATCTGACACAACCATTGATATCTCTGCCTGAATTCCCAAAATTAAGCATGTTGTATCGTCGTACTCCTCCGTGCAAATCTGTTAGACCATCAATGACAATAACTTCAGATTTCCGCAATGAAAAATCTGAACTTATGAAGTAAACATGTTTGGTAAAGCACTAGTCATAACTAAAGAGCGACGGAAAATGGCAACCTCTGTGAGATTCTTGCCAGTGACAATCGCAACCCGAGCAGACAGGTACTGACACAGAACGGCGACTAGATTTATAACCAGGACAAGAAAGACCAAATCAGAACCAAGACGAGCACCCCCCTCGACAGCGGTAGCCCACTTTCCAGGATCCAGATAACTGATAGCTATGTAAAACACTGGTCCAGCGACTGAAAGCACCCGCTCAACAGCGCTAGGCCGATTATTTGTTACCGTTGCCTCAGACTCCATTTTTTCTTAGCTTTCAGTAGGACACACCATCGTTATTCCCAGAGCTCGCAGCTGCAGTATGTGCAAAGCATTACACGTTTTCAATATATTCATTAACAAGAGAAACATTGCACAAATGATCCTCAGTCTGAAATGTAATTGCTCCATTCTAAAACTTGATGTGTGGCTGTGTGCTATAATTGCATATATCTCCTCACTGGAACATGATTGTGGCTGCAAATTTTAACCACTGCCCTCACTTAGCAAAAGTTAGCTAAACTGCTTTTGGTGGATTCGTAGATAAGGGAGATTCTTACTTATGCATTCGGTGAAATACTAACAAGGAAATTAACAACAATGCACGCTTCGTAAAGGCACCTCCTGCGAGCAAGCGAACTGCCAGCAAACAAATTTTGGACAAGATATATAACACTTCACATATAACGGATCTTCCCAAAATGTCCGGTCAAGTCCTCTAAAAACCCTAACCCATCAAAAAAAATCCACAAGCTAAAAAATCCCAGCTTGAGCAAACAGCTTACAGAAAAAGTCACAGCAATCAAATTGAATAATCTACACCAGAGTTACCAGATCTAAGCGTGGTTGTGCACCATCGCCAGAAAACATAGCTCTTAATTACACGCACAAAACGTCAAGTCAACGTAACGTACTAATTACCAAATTGTCACTCAGAACTCCTTCCACCTTCCCGCGTCCCAATTCGATTAGTGCGTGTTCAGATTCCCAGATCATAGACTTTCGAGAAAATCCATGAGTCGATTAACACTTGAGAGGTGACGTGGGTGCACGTAGACACATACGAACAACAGATGAAGATATGGAGGAGGAGCTGTGGGCTGTTAGGAGTAAAGAAAGAGAAAAGAGATGGGATATATTATTATCCATATATTTTTATTATTCTCCTTTTCTTTTAATTCTTACTGTGCTTTATTATATTATTATTTTATAACAACAATAATGTAATCGAGACGTTTGAGAAGGGCATGTGGGGTTTCCTTTCTTTATCAAAGAAAATATACTTATTATTGGTAAAAAATATAGAAGATTTATGGGGAAAGTGAATAATGGGAAGTTGCTAAGAAAAAGGTCTTCTATCTTTCCCTTCACAGGATGATGAATCATACTTATTAAATAGAACGAAACAGAAGGGAAAGGCTGTTATGTCTCATTTAATGACCACGAAGACTTTTGATATTACGTAACACTATACATATCATTATTACCAACTAAAAATAACTGACGAACTTGATGTACTACTTTTCAAATAAAATTGAAGTAATGAGTTTCATGACTTTGACAAAGAAGCTTCTGAATTAAAATTACCTGAAATAAATATGAATATTAAGCCGTTGATTCGCAACGTAGTTTGAATATTTGAGGTAAATTATTATTTCATATTAGGTTATAATGTTTGAGTAAGCAAGTCTTTTCCCTTAATGGTCCAAATACGCATGAACCTCGATTGTGATCGACATCTGGGATACTTTTCTGTAAGACCATCTCGTGAAAGGACATTTTTTTAAAAGAAAATTCAATTTGTACTAAATTATCTAAATAAAATATCATAAATATATTGTTACATAGTGTCCAAGTCTTTGACCCTTCCAACTAAAACCAAAGCACACACTATTGGTAGTTGAGCCAAATAAACACATGAAAATGTCTTGTAGGTTGTAATATTAGTGCATAGTCAAAAATTGAGACCCTAGTTAAGGAGGATGATTAGTGCTGTCAATGCTAATAATAATAATAATAATAATAATAATAATAATAATAATAATAATAATAATAATAATAATAATAAAAACTTTGGCTGGGTTGTATCCGAATGAGGTGACACGCGTTGACTTAATTCATCGATAGTTAAAATTTGAGAATGGTGTAACAACACGTGTCAAAGAAAGCACCATTCATTTCACATTTGCGATTTCTATCCATATTTTTACATTCAAATACCTATTGGTTGGCAATATAAAATATATATTGCTTTTGAATATATAATACTCCTTGGGTTGAAAATTGAAATTATGTTAATATGGCTCCACCGGGGTCGGGTCAACAATAGTGGACCATATGTTGATAAAAAAAAGCATAGAAAGAGAGATAAAGCCTTTACTCATTTTAAACCAATTATCAAAGATAAAATTAAGGTATACGCAGCACATGCCACAATCAGTTATTCATCAAATCAGACACAAATAAACAATCACATGAATTATGTAATAAAAACATATGAAATAAATACAAAAGATCCTAACTAACATGACTCGAATCTGTTCTGGGCTCTCACAACATGGTACATTGCATTTAACTAACATCAACAAATTTATTTTATTTTAATCAAAACCATAAACAATGACTCGAGGCAGATCCCCGCAGAGCTTTCCAAGGCAACATAGTCGACGTTAGAAGACTATTTATTATTTTCCGTTTATATATTGCTGGCTTTCGCTTAAACTTTGTTTTTTTTTTTTCGCGTAAACATTGTTGAAAGTCGGTTCATTGTATTAATCATCTTGCTAATTCTAGAAATTCTAAATATTACTTCATAGAGATAATCAAATTCATATAGTTACTCAAGTCTCAATAATAATCTTAGGCTTCAACGGGCCTTAGCTTTTTCATCGTTTATCTATAACATAGGCAAACAAGCTAGAAAAAATCTAGACATGTTTATTAATGGGCCGATTTTGTGGGTCATATGTTTTGCTTGAATATGAATATTGAAATAGATGGTAATAATTATGAGTGTATTCATTGTAAAATTGTAATGAATTTAACTTGTCTGTGGTCAAGTCTGATTGAATCAAGTAACATTACTTCTGATGAAGCTTTCTTCTAAAGTGAAAAAAGTGCGAACAAAAAACGATCTTTTTCTTCTTCTTTTGACTTCAAAACTCGAAAGAAAATAATAAAGACTTTTGACTCGTAAAGAAGATCTGAATGACGTAATTAATAAAGATACAACATAACAACTTCACCACATATTTAACTCGACGTTCTATTATTATTGCCTCATTTTCTTTTAGTGCTATTGTTAGGTAGACAAAAGTTTTGAAAGGAGAAAGATGCATAAGTTGTAATAATAACCACGAACAAGGCACTTGTCACTCTTTTCATCTTTATGAATATGATCGAAAGTCGATAACATGTTTTTATAATATGATTACACTGTCGATCCACATTCGAAAAAGCAGTTCATTCAAATTTGGAGACCCTTTTTAAAAAAAAAAAAATATATTCGACAATTGATTAGTTGCTAAAGCAATGATGGTGACGACGAACGTCTTAGTTACCAACTTGTCCCCCTTGACATTTGGTGTTTTTTTTGTCTTAAAAGATTGACCACCAGAATAATTACAATTTTAATTTGACTTACATACTTTACTACCAGTCCAGTTCTTCATAGATTCTTTATGATTTCATTTTATTTTTACTAAATCATAAAACGATCATATACACATATACGCTCATTAAAGGTATACCTTTGAACAAATAGTATAAAGAGTTTTAGTTTAGTTATACGATTATAATAAAAATAACTAGCGAACAATTCATAGATATGTTGAAACTCCCAAGACCATAAGGATATTATTATACCAAAGTTCTTTCTCCTTTTTGGGTAATTCTTTTCACCAAAATTTCCAATTTGAGATGGAGTATGGTATGGAATAATATCGACCTAGATTAGGGTTTTCAGTCGGCTGCTTAGATTAATCCATGAATGGATGTATTAACTTGAAGGGAATATGCCTTCCATGCCTTTCAATTCTCGTTATTAATCATTGAGGTAGGTAACAAACACAATATCCAATAATAATTTATTTTTTTCGAAAAGAGATATACGCAATATTCATTCACTTCTGAATTTTGATATCCTCTCCTTTTCGCATGACAGCAATAACAAAGGTTAGAGTTTGAGAGTTTAATATCGAAGCTAATCGATGATAGAAACAAGATATACCATATCGTTGGAAGACAAAACATCGATGAGACATAGCTATGCAAGAAAACACACCTAAGCTATGATAGCATGCTAAACTCAATTGATATTTCAAAGGAAAACTCAGTTCCAAAATAGTTGCGGCTTGTAAGTAAAGCTGTTTCTTACATAAAGTCCATAGACCATACACGTTTCTAAGTCATTTTCCACATAACTTTGTTTCCCACTTCGTAATATTTCTAGTATCGATTGTTAAAAAAACAAGAACGACGATGGAATAAGAAATAGGATAATGTATATCCACACATATATAAAACCCATTTGAGATAATGAGACGACGAACATGTGCGAGCATGAATGTTGTAAGTTCTTTTTTTTCTCTTAATTACCTGATACGAAGAACAAGAAACATCTCATTATGATTATTGGAAACTATAATTAATTTAATATCTAAATGGGAGTTGGAGAAATGCTTGATGAAGTGTCATGGGGAAGATATGGGTGTGCGTGAACGAAAAATTAAATGTTCCCTATGTATAGGGCAAGCCCGTCTACATAGTATAACCCACATGTTTCCCAACTTTAATATTTAATTTAATTTTAATGTGATCTTCCGACAGTAACAATTCTTGAATATTTTACCCATAAAGAGCGTAAAACGTAATAAAAATTACTATTGAAGTACGCATGCAGCGTTAGGGGGTGGGGGCAATACAATACAATATATCATATGAAATGAAAATGTATTTTCCTGTAATTTAATTATATGAAAACAAGCTATTAGTATGGTATGTATATTATACAATACAAATTCGAGCACATACGATACGATACGATAATATTTCCCTGGAAATCACGTGCCAGTCACGTGTTTAACTACCAACTTGATTTTTTTTTTCTAGATTTTTTTTTTCCCACGTGTGAATGGCAACCCCTCGCCTCCTCCCAATGTTTCGCACACAGCAAAAACAATCGCAGCTCTCTCTATAAATACACACACATAAATACCTACATTATTACATCACTCACATCTAGGCGCTATATATGATTTCGTTGGATAATAGATTTTAATTGTCCAATCCAACTCTATCTATATATTTATCTATCTATATCTATATATATAGTATATATATATTCACGCACACATGCAGTGAAGAAGCTGTTAGAAGCAAGAGTCTTGTTTCGTTCTAGCTAGCTTTGAGTCATCCTCCTAAAAAAGAAGCATATTAAGAAAGAGCTGGCGAACATGGAGAGAAACTGTGGAGTGAATGTATCAAAATTCAACAGGGTTTGTGTTTTCTGTGGAAGCAGCCCAGGCAAGAAGAAAAGCTATCAAGAATCTGCTGTTGAACTCGGCAGAGTTTTGGTATTCATGGAACTCTCTCTTTTCACATATTATCTATCTTTCGGGCGATGAAGGACTCTTGTTAGACTCAAGTGCTTGTCATTTGGGTGTATTCAAAATCTTGTCTTTGCATCTTATTTGTGTGGGTGGTTCTTTGCGAGGTTTTTTGCTTATGGTGTAAAACGTTGGCTGCTAATGTTCTGCAATTTCTTTTAGCTCTCGTTTTTTTTCTCTCTCTTTGTCAGCTACAATAATTTCTTCTGTGTTGTTGCATTTCGTTTGCTTCATAGCTTTACTGCTAAAAAATGTGGCTAGAAACTAGGGAAGAAGGGAATGTTTTATCGTCACAAGTTCTGTTGCTTTCAAAAAACAGGGGTCTCTCAATTATACGTGTGAAAAATGTCCACCTTGTTCTCTTCCTCAAATGGATAAGAACATAGTACTGAATTGTACTCTGACGAGAACTCTTCATCATCTCCTTTTGACTGTGATGCATTGTATTATTCTCTTAAAACAATGCAAACAAACACCTTACTCTCCTCTGTTCTTAACCCCACTTGAAAAGCTAGCTCTTTTATTGCAGCCTAGTAAATTTGGTGCTCTGTTTTTCCTTACTGTTTCTTAAGGTTTCAAGAAACATTGATTTGGTCTATGGTGGTGGTAGCATAGGTCTCATGGGCTTGGTCTCCCAAGCAGTTCATGATGGTGGTCGGCATGTTATTGGGTAAAAAAAAGCTTCTCTACTTTTTTTTTGCTTATTATATTTTATTTTTTGGGGCTTAGCAAGTAAGTACTTGAGTGCTGGCAATCCAAGTTGTGGTAAAAGTAATAATAAAGATTGATGGTTTACGAGAGAATAGAACAGAAGTGATTAACTGAGTTTAAATCCTTGCTGTTAGTGGTTACTTACAAGTTTTACTTTGTTCTATTTTTTTTTTCCACTAAAACTGATTCTTGTCGTGTTACTGTCTCATTATGCAGAGTGATTCCCAAGACTCTCATGCCTCGAGAGGTATGTCTTGCTCTGCAGTGGATGAAAATTGATACTAATAAATATGATTATGAAATAACTAATTGGAATTTCGATATCTGTTACTAAAGCTGGGGAAAGCCTTTGTGTTCTTTGGTTACTGATAACCTTATCTAGAGAGATATGCACTTAAGTGGCTGTTGTGGTCTTTCAGCATTTGAGGTCTCACGTTCCCAGTGTTTTCCTATGAGTTTTTCCTTGGTTGTTTAAACCTTTTAATTTGCTATCTTGAGCCTTAGATCTATCTGTCTTGGCGTTTTCTGTAAATATTATCTTTTTTTCTCATTTTCTTGTGAGCGTTTCTCAACTAGTCAATTGCCACCTGCAAATACTATCATTGCTTCACTGCAAAGTGAACAGTTCTTCAATACTCTCTCTCTCTGTGGCCTCCTTTCCATTTCAGTTTTATTGTAAAATTGACTCATGTTTATTTGATACTTTGGTTTTCTTTTCTGTTTGTTTGTTTGTTTGCAGTTAACTGGTGAAACTGTAGGAGAAGTGAAAGCAGTCGCTGATATGCACCAAAGGAAAGCAGAAATGGCAAGACAATCAGATGCTTTCATTGCCTTGCCAGGTAATGCTTCTTTTAACACAACACACATTTTCTGCACTTATTGTGAAACTCTGACCCAAAATGATGAAGTCTTGAAGCAGATTCTACGCTGATTACTGAATACAATACTTTTGGCAAATTCTGTGAAAGCTGCTACCTTTGAACCCACCCTGAATGAGCACCTTGTTTACGTTATATAGTCAAGAAACTTCAAGATTAATGACTCATCAATATCTTGCACAGAAAAACAAGGACTCTTTGTTCTCTTCTCATCACTGTTTTGATGTAGCATATTATTTTTCTCCATTGAATCCATGTAGGTGGTTATGGTACATTAGAGGAATTGCTTGAAGTGATAACCTGGGCTCAGCTTGGAATCCATGATAAGCCTGTATTTATTATCCTTTCTACTTGCAGAAAAATCACAGTATATTGATGTAATAGACCCAAAAACTTGAAGAATTGGTCCTTCTTTGCAGGTGGGACTTTTAAATGTAGATGGATATTACAACTCTTTGCTGTCTTTTATCGACGAAGCTGTTGAAGAAGGTTTCATCACTCCAAAGGCTCGCCATATAATTGTTTCTGCTCCTACAGCTACAGAGCTTGTCATGAAATTAGAGGTAATAGCAATACATCTCATGTAATAGATGAAAACTTTCTGACAGCAAACTCTTATCTCTGCCGTGATTTGCAGGAGTACGAACCTCGCCATGAAAGAGTTGCTTCCAAACATAGCTGGGATATGGAGCAGTTCGACCACTCGCAAGACTACGGTATTTCCAGGTGAATTAGCTCTTAGCAGCTTCGAAAGAAAGAGTTGAATGGAACCCTGCAAATTCGATACATGAAGAAGAAGCTAATTTTTTTTAATGCTGTGAAGAAGGGAAAATCTTTTTTCTGTATAGTAACTTAGAAATTCATCTGCTACTACGAACGAAGCAATTCATTAGATTAGTCTGCTTGCAAGTTGTGACTACTAATATGCATTACTGTAGTTTCGAATGCTGTTTCCTCTATCTTACTACAAGTGATTTTATGATCAAGAAAAACATCTTTTATTACCATGGTATATGTTCATGAACGAATGTATAAGTGGTGAATCAAGACAAAGCCTTAGTGATTCTGAGAAAGAAGATTAAATGATTGGTGTGAACTTACATGCAAACCCCCATCAAGAGTTTAACATATGGTCCCAAGACAACATTGAGTAGCTAATTTTTCAAGCAATAGAACAACACAGAACTCTGTTCTTTGGAGCTTCTTAGTGATGATATCGATTCGCTTAAGCAGTTAATAACTGAGTTTAAGGGCTAAAAAGAAAACCTGCAAGTGCTAAGTTGGTAGTGGTTGAAGGACCAAAGAGGGGGACCATTCTTTCTTTTGTGTTTACAAACATGTGCGTTATGGTCCATACGCAGTAGCATTTTTAACACTCTAATATCTTAGCATGAATATGCAAATCTGCTGTGGCTAAGGATGTCCTAAAAGTTCTGCAGTTTTTACATCGATTATTTCTCATCAGATGAAAATTCTTCCCACGACAACTGATAGCTATGGTAAGAAGAAGAGTATGGAATCTATTGAAACCAACCAAAAATCTTCGATAAGTAGAGAAAACGACGATAAATCCGATCACAAAAAAAATATAAAGAAACAAATTCACATGAACGATTTCGTCAGCTGCTTCTCCATGCGAACGTAACTTTGCTTCGATGGCTTCTTCGAAAAACCGCTCAGATTCTTGTTCGACGAAGAAGATCTCCTCCTGCAAAAGAAATTCCAGTAAGTCCTATTCTTCGACTTGACAACCTTACGAAACTCCTCCCTCATTCCTTCGCACTGCCTCTCCAATTCCTCGACTCTCCCCCTTATATCATCACCATCCACGTATAACCCTCTTTCCCTCCCTCCCTTCGTTCTTCGACGCGAAAGAAGAAACCCTCTCGGGATTCTCGATGCTGTCCGAATCGAACAGCAGGCCCGAAATCGAATTGCGAAGCTTCAGCTGCTCGACGAACAAGATTTGGACGATCACTTTGAGGGGAAGCCTCGCATTCTGAGCAGCGTGGGCGCTTGCCTCTGGCGAAAGCTTGTGGCAGTTCATCAGCCTACAGATAAGCTCTCTTTCTTCGTCTTTCAGCCAAGAATGTGCCTATAACATTAGGTTTCATCATCATTGCAGTGCTGCAATAACAATGCGTAACACAGAAACGTAATGAATTCGTTTACCTTGAGATACACATCGATGGCACGATAGAGCCCATCGAAGACAGGCCTGGCGTACTCGGGGACTGAAGCTGCTAAAGATTGGAATTTCGCCAGCTCAAGGTTTACGTCCTGCGCCACCTCAGCGAGGTAAGAATCGACGAGGTTGGCTACAGTCGTCATCGAAGATGACAAGCAAAGCAGTTGAGAAGTATCTTCTTCTTCGCCAACGGTCGAAGGCGAACTATTAGCAGCAGTCGAGGGTTCTTCTTCTCCTTCTTCGGACATGAAGTGGTCCAAGATTCTCTGAAAGCAGTCTGTGTCGTAGAGAGTGCCCGCCGACCCGCCCGAGTTAGGGATCAGAAGGTCGGGCAGGGAGGCCTCGGGCAGCTGCTGACCGACCCTCCTCTCCAAATTTTCTCTGCAGCGAACGCTCGCCTTCAGCGCCATGGCCGTCCTCAGAAGCCTTAGTAGGAGCTTCGCGCTTATTACACCCTTCTTTTTCTTCGGTAGTAACTCCACGACTTCTTCCAAAAGGGAAGCTTGGTCAGCCTCGGTAGGTATCGAAATAGTCGAGCCCGAGCCCGAATTCGGATTCTTGATCATCAAGCTCGGCGATTTGTTCATCTGAGGGACGTACTTTTTCGCGTAGAAGATCAACGCCCCAGCCACACTCTCGGGCCTCATCCCAGCTTCTTCGACCGCTCGAATGAACCTTTTGTAGAGGTGCAAACTTAGGAAAGAGACGTCCTCGTACCACCAATCATTCCCTTCTTGTCCTAGCTGCTGCTGAGCCATGCTCGAAGAAGACGAAGGCCAGCGAGGCAGCATCTTATTAGGATACTCATTGCAGCAAGCCTTGGCAGACAGAGATTCGATGCATCTAGACACAATCTGTAGATCCTCGGCGTGCTGTAATACCTCGTCGCAAGTCTCCAAGGCCTTCACGGTGTCCATCCAATCGCCCAACACTTGTGTAAAGAATGCCTCTGTCTGAGATATGAGGTTTCCCTCGCCGTACTCTTCTGTCATTGAAAGGTATTCCGAGGCGCACCTTAGGCTCACGACGTTCATCGAGTTGAGCTCGATTTTCACGCCGTAGCAGAATTTCGCGACGAGCTCGAACGCTTTCGCCCCACCCGGCAACGAATCGAGGCGGATCGTGCAGCATGCGTTTTTCGTTAGTCCTTCTTCTGCGAACGTTTGTTCTTCGATGAGATTCTCGAGGAGGCCGCTCCTCGAAATGAGGGGAAATTTGTGGAGGTTGAAGCACATTACTCCTATTTCGATTCTCACGTCGCTGGGAAGGCCAGAAGTGTAGTGCCTGCGGAAAACGTTTTAGAGAAAAAGGTTCGTCGAACAACAAACAGCATAAGTAAGCAGTACACAGCAAAATGTAATAACTGCCAAACCATGCAATGGATTATGAGAATTAATTAGTTGCTCTCACCACATTTGTCCTTGGCGGTGAAAGGCTTTGGATTTTGAGCCGAGCCTCATGTAAGCCATGATAGTGTGTGCTAGTGTAGAAATGCCGAGGTAGAGAGGGGATAGTTTGTGAAGCAGTGGGCTTAGCTATGAACTAAAACTATATATAGAAAAAGCTTGTTGCAGTATGAAACGATGACCAAGTAATAAGTGTGTGCGAGGAAGTTAAGATTGTTGTTATCTGATTATAATTAGTACGGGAAAATAGCGAGGGAAATAATCTTTGTTCCCTCCCTATACTTGCTCTATTAGATTCAGTCTGCTTATTGCTAGTCCTATAGATAGAGTCCAAGTCTTGGGATGGGAACAACATGGGATTATTTGGAATGTTCGTTTGTTTGTTTGTCCGTACTAACTTTAAGATCTTTTCCTCGTCAATTTGGGCCCACATCTATTAGGCCTCCTTATAGGGCGAATGTGGCCCAAATTCTACATGATAAAAGCCGTCAAGTATATGGGTCTTGTAAGCCCATTACGTACAATCAGGCCCAAACTGAATCCACCCGTAAACCGACCCGTCGGTGGATCAAGGAGCTGACGTACTCTAATATTGTATTGGATATTAAGGCTCATCTTTTCCTGGTCGACCCGACCCGCTCCATCTTAAGCAACCATTTCCCTCGCAATCGAAGCAAAAGAAAGAAAAACTTCGCTGAAAGAATCGAAGGATGGGCATAAGATTCGTGCTGATGGTGAACAGGCAAGGTCAGACCCGCCTGGCACAGTACGACGAATACATAACAATTGAAGAACGCCGTGCTCTCGAGGGTGAGATCGTCCGAAAATGCCTCGCCCGCAACGAGCAGCAGGTGGATTTTTTTTTTATTTTTTATTTTTTTTGGTCGAGGTGAACCTTTCTGATCTGCTGTCTTGTTCTTCCTCTGAATCATTTTTGATTGCCGAAAATACCGAGTGATAATCTTGGCGAATTTGATAATGCGGATTAGCTGATTTGGATGAAGGCAACCTTAGTTAGTATGTATATAAAATTGTTTGAGCTAGTAGTACGTACCTCAGTTCAGGTGACATAGCTTTGTTTCCAATGTGGAACATTGATCTTCTCTTCCTCTGAATTGCAGGAGTTTAATGATAGCAGAAAGAATTTAGGTTTCTATGATCGGATATTGATTGATCTCTGCTCATAATGTTGGATCAATGTTTGCCAGATGGATGAATCTTTTCTTTCACTTTGATCAAGAACATTGCATTGGTGCGCTTACATTTCTTTACTTTAGCTTTATGCTCCTTGGTGCAGTGTTCTTTCGTCGAGCACAGGAACTATAAGGTTGTCTACAGAAGATACGCATCCTTGTTTTTTCTCGTCGGAGTTGACGACGATGAAGTTAGTCCTCATTTGTCCTAACATCTCATTCACTATCTTCAAACATGTAATATGTATACATCCATCTGTAGATCAACGTCTGATGATCGAGCTTTCTGTTGTATGCAGAACGAGCTTGCGATTTTGGAATTCATACACCTGCTAGTCGAGACTATGGATCGTCACTTTGGCAATGTGGTAAGTAGAAACAGCAGCAAACTAATCATAAAGAAAAGAAAAGATGCATTCTTGATCTTTTGAGTTGAAATAATTTGCAGTGTGAGCTGGACATAATGTTTCATCTCGAGAAAGCACACTTCGTGCTTGAGGAAATGGTGATGAATGGCTGTATTGTAGAGACCAGCAAGTCTAACATACTCACCCCAATACAGCTTATGATGGCTTGAGTTTTTCTTTCTTCTTTTTGAGCCTATCTATTTTCTTTTTCTGAATCACAAGGATTTGTTTTCATTAGCACACCATCTTTCTTTACCAAGAATCTAATTATCGATACAAAGTACACACACTTGTTTCGCCCTCGTTTCGCGGGACGAGTTTCATTATCATGCTTAAACACAATCTTTTTTTTTCCATGAAAACTTTGTACAATTCCTGGGCAACTTGAAAAAACGAATAGATTAGAAAAACCTCGAATCATTTTTATTCGATATACCTATATAATGATAGGTGAGTAGTTCACTACTAGGCCTGCCAAAACACGTTAGGGTCTGTGCTGTATAAAGTCCTATCCTGAATCTCAAGGTTAGCAACATGGCAATCGATTAATCGAGCTTGGAGCATCTTGCAGATTATAAGTCCACAAGGTAGCATCCACCAACCACTTTCATCCCTGTCGTACAAAATACACACATATATATTTCTTGTTCATTCTTTTTCGAAATATTTTCGCAAAAGAATTTATTTACTTACATGCTAAAACTCCAGGTCTGAAAGGTTGGATGCTTTTTATTGGGCGAGGACTGATACTTGTAATGAACTAGTCCGCATATGAACGCAACAATCTGTTGTTGAGAGAAACTGAATCACTCCCACAAACATAAATCTTTCACGCATACCATAGAATAATTAACATGAGATTTAATCTTTAACTAAGGACTACCGTAGAATATGAAGTTACAATTAGAGAATGTTAGCAAGGAAGAGAAGTACTCACAACATTAATCACAGAGGTAACGTTCCACAAAGCATATAAATGCGCGAGCCCAGCAGATCGCCTGGGTCCATGGCTAAATAGCGCGTTGATCCCAGCTGGAAAAGGGAGAAGTATGCCAAGAGGAAGAATGGCAAGAACCAAGAAGACATCGAACAATGATATGGAGTAAAGCTGGAGAAGAAGCAGAAGAACTAAGCTAAAATCACCTAGAAGAAGTATAGATATAATCAAACCAACAAGGTCCTGCAAAAAAAAAAAAGAGAAGTCAGACTCGGTTCAAAAAACATTTACCGATTCGGTTGTTCATTGCGGTTTAGGTGGAAAAAGTTTTACCTGATGAAAGACAGGCTTAATGTTGCGAACTATGTAATAGAAAGGATAATATAACGTTAGGTTATTTTCAAGTGTTTGAAGGCTCCTGGTATTTAAAATCTCTCCACATATCCTCTTTTGCGTCATTGCTTGTTCACTGACTCTGACAAGACCCAATGCTTTCTTCCAACGATTGGCCGGCAGATTACTACATCAAGCAACCACATTGACACAACATGAAAAGAGAGAAGGTAAACAAACAAGCAAACGCAAGTACATCGATTACTTACCACGATTGCGAATCAAGCAATGGAGATCTCTCGTGCATGTAATCAGATGAGTTAACGCTTCCATCCTCCATGGAACGTACAACGATTCCAAATTGGAAATAGCCGCTAGCTGAAGGTTGAAGGCGAATCAAATCAACGCGTACGCCAAAAGCACATAACTTTCTGTTTGCATGTGTTTCGAGCCAACTGATAACCGGGAGAAAAGTTGTTCTTAAATGTCCACGGCGGACTAGACGAAGCTGAGCATTAAGTCCGGCCACCAGCCGATACCAAATTGTAGGCGGAACGGACTGTGATAGAAGGCCCACAAAACAGAATTAAATTTTTATTGTCCTAAATAAGATATGAATAGCATCTCCATTAGTAACAAAGCTCACCTGACTCATTAGGTTAGTTGTAATATTATCACTATGAAGACAGAAAGGAACCATGTATGTTCCGTCTCCTCCACACAGTAAATACATCGGAAACCTCTGCTGAAGACGAGGTGGGAGGTCGGCCCTCTTCTCATCTCCGCCGAGAAAAAAATCGACATAAGCAAGCATTAAATCTGTAGTTGCAGCAACCTGAAGGAGTGTGAAAAGATCATCATAATGTCTTGCTCATATATAGATGGGTGATTGGAGAAAGGGTTATGTACAGTCTCCAAAGGAAATTCATTTAAGGGCATACCTTTAATCCTTCATAGAGAGCTCGTGACCTGCAAGAGCGCAAACAAGCATGATCGTACTCTGAACGTACAAATTCACGTAACTGCTGTACTTTCTTTTTACGGCGCCACTGCAACCATGACCATGCAAGTGGATATCCGATAACAACTAGGATGGTATATACCGATCCCTCCCACCACTGATAAGATGCTAGAGCATTGATATCATCAACAAAAATGTTGAATGCATCTTCATATCTGTCAAAAATGAATAAAGGAGCCAATCAGTGCCTACGCTTGTTGCTATACTTAGTCAGTCCAGCAAAATTAATTGGTCATCCGATAACTACAATAGTCACAAATTAAACAAATATGTTCTATTTTGCCGAAGAAAGGAATAATACAGTTGAGAAATATTTCAAAATCCCCAACCCAGGAAATATAGAGATCATACACTATTTCCTTCACTTCTTTGGGAGGAGAATGAGGTAGGTGCCAAGGTTCGCTGAAAGTATTAGCCCCTAGAAAATACATCCGGTGAACGTGACTATGGGATTCTTCAGTTCTGCTAGTTTCCAGTACCTAAGCCATTTTAGAATGGTCAACATAAATATAGGTTCTAGATAATTTATTCTATTTTGCAAAACATGCAAAAAAAAGAAGTAAGAGCACAAAAACCTCATTTAGTGACTCCAGAAAAGGAAATGAACGGTCAATCGGAGATCCACGTTGGTTTGGTAATAGACCCGATAATTCTTCTCCACTGACAAACTTCATCCTAGCGACGCTAAGGACAAGTGCCAAGACAAGGAGAAGGCTTAAGAGCATGAAACCAAATAACCATGGTCCTCCAAAAGTATGTATCAGTTCTTCGAGGGCAGTATAACAGTAGGGCATGTGATATCTCTCAGATATGCACTTGTATGGACATGGTGTATTCATGATGCCTCCTAAAGAATAATAGATCAATAAGGGCAACTAATGGACTAAATAAAAACAAAGAAATTACTGAGACAGACAAAAGAAAGATTATAAAAGGATTTCATACATGTATAATTACAAGTTTAGTAAATTTGGTATTACAGAATCAGGAATCTAACTTTGAAAGAATCACACAATTTGATGGACCCTGGAACCTCGAAAGGTGACAAAATTGCAGCAAAAATTTACATGTACCTCGAACAGCTACATATATAGCACGACGGGGGAGCTCATTGGATGGACAATCTTTACACAGGGTTTTATCGGAACCTGTCATGTTCTTATATGTCCCAAGAGGGCATTCCTGCAATTATGTGTGTATATTAAACACAAATGAGAACCAGTGAAAGATGGACTCACTTTCAACCTGAGGCTTTGTTTTTCCACTATAACAGCTTGAGAGGAGAGAATATTATTCATCAACATAAATTACCTCGCAAAATGTACCATACAGACCTCTTGGACAGGATTTTCCACTAAGGCTTCCATTTCCACCTTCTTTTCCCAAGCCTCTACCAAACCCTCCTCTACAGTTTTAATGACATAAGAAAATGCATGAGATATTGCATGGGACGTACGATACATATATATATATATATATATATATATATATATATATATACTATAATGCGAGATGTGGCTACCCGATGCCTATAGCTCCTTTAACGGTGGCTATTGGTACATATTCATCTCCAACAGGAATGTCGGACCAGTGGAAGTGAATCCTTCCACCGCCTCCACCACCACTATTAGGACTGCCATGACCTCCAAAACTCGAGATTGTAGCATCGTCATCGATAACCAAGTTATGGACAAACAAAAGTATCGTTCCTCCTGATCCACCACCTGGACCTGTATCCGACACAACCCTACCAACCTTACCGATGTATTTCCCATAACTCTCCCCATCGGCTTTAATTTCACCCTGTAAATCCAGTTTAAATAACGAGTGCTCCAGCGATCCCAGTACTGTTTAGCAAAGTATTGCGATCAGTAGCAAGCATAGTATCCAAATTAACTAAAAGATAGAATCATTAATGCCATAGTTCCTGAATTTAAGGTACACAAAGAATCAGCTATAGGTGATGCCTTTATTTAGAAGAATCAGGTAACCAGTTGTGTTGTCAAAAAAAGAATTAGATGAAGATTAAAAGGTTGTTCGGAGAGAGAAAGCTGACACGGTAATAGATTCAATTATATTTTACTTATGAAATACGAAGACACCCTTATTTGGAAACGACGACACATGCTACGTCCCAAAAAAGGTATTAAAAACAAGCTTACTGATAATGCCACCACCAGCCATGGCAGTCTCACTAGTATTTCCACTTCCACTACCAAGTTCACAAGGCAAATCAGGATTTCCATATATAATACCACCCTTGATATAACTTCCACCATAATATGCATCCCCTCCTTGACCACCATGTCCAGCACCACTACTAACACCATTAGGCAGAAGTTCTCCATGACCCAAACCACCAGTGCAGCCTGTTTGCTTAGGTTCAGATTAGGTAAATAATGCTTAAGCGTGACTTTGCAAAAGTAAAACAGAAGAGTCGCCAGTGAATTTTGACGATAGATCGGATAGTAGACTAAAGCTTTTGCAGCTTCTGAAAATGTGCTTGGAAACAAAAACCGAGAACAACTAATACAGATATAACATCATTGATCACTCAAGTAAGTCAACAAAGCATATCACAGATCGACAAAATCAATAAATCAAGAAATAACATACCCAGTCCAGATGCGCTAAGTGAACCAGAAGTACTTATAACCACAGTTCTGACCATATGGAATTGAACAACAGAACCTTCAATAAGGCCTTCGACAATAATATCCTCGACTCGACATATCTGCACAATACAAGTAGTTTGATCCTCCACTGCAAGGCAAATGCGCCAAAAAAGAAAAAGACAAATGCCCACACTACATTTGGATAACACTAGGAACATCTAACCAAAGAAACTTCTCAGCGTTGAATAAGAAAACTTATTGAAATACCTGAAGAGTGAAAGGCAATGAAGCGTTGACATTGCAATCCTCGGGCGGATGAACTAGTTCCAGAGGGCAATTCTCCTGCTCACAATAGAGCTTCGGAGTTCTATCATAGCCAAAATAGAGCACAGTTAAATCTGAAAGCATATAGCACGAGGACAAGTTGATTTTATGTACTAAACAAAGATTTACATGTTACTATCACTTGCATTTTCCAAGGGACCACGAAGGATGGAACCAGAGCCAACCTTGACATAGAGAAGCAGGCATGTTGAGAACAGAGAGTTGATTTGTCATAAATGATGGTAATAAAACAGTTGCCACAGGTTAATCACATATGTTAAAAAAAACATGAACAACCCTTTCTCCTTAAAAATGAAATTAGAAATGCAAAGTATAATAATTAGGCAGAAATGCCAGAAGGAGCAAGAAAGAGTCACTGGGGCGAAAGAAAAAAGTTGAAGTCTTAGAAGGTTTACATTGATAGCATAGAACAAGGACAAAACCAAACGCTGAGCTTCAATAAGATCTCCTGGACCAGACAAGTTCAATGAACCTTGGCCATGGAGCCCCAAGTTCGCAGTTGAATGTATCACAGAAGATCCCTGGCAACCGATAGTATCTAAATCATGAGTTGCATGCAAAAACAGAAGCGGATAATAATAAGAGGTACAGAGCGCTCATTTAGGGCGCATTACCTTGAGAATCATCAAGTTGCTCGCTTCAAGCAACGATGTTGCAACAATTGGATCACCATCACCAGCTATAAGCATTTTGGAGTTCAACATTAGGTGAATCTTGACAGACATTCGCAATGCACCGTAGACCTAATGATTAAAATTTAATTACGCTATGATGTTAGGATATTTCTATCGCATCTTTCTGACACAATTTTCATTGTAAATCATGACTGTACCTCTCTACGTAGGATATGGGGTTTACTTTATAACAATACACTTTTTTCTCTAGTATTTTAACAGATATCTTATGCTGGAGGATTTTGAACAGGTAAGAACTGATCAGCAAAACTTGCCTTTATCACTGAGTCACTCATTAGAAGTTCTTCTGCCATTAATTCAAACTCCGATAGAGCATAATGTACAAGCCCGAAGCTCATAACTGCACCGCATGATAACCTAAGTTGTCCTCGCACCTACACAGTAAGGACAATCCAAGAGTTCATTATTTTTCCAAAAACCAAACACGGAATCATCTTAGTTTGGCTTCTACACAATAGTCAGGCATTCACAACCATGATCGGTTTTCTACGGCACCAAAAATATGAGTTATGAATGGGACAGCACACAAAATAATTTAATGCGGAAGAAAAAGATGCCCAGTACTCGGATTATGCCTCGTACTCAGCCTTTGCACGTTGGATAGCAATAACATTATGATAAAAATATCAATGACGAATATTAAAATATATGTACCTAGAAATTTTAAGAAAAGCTAATGAAGAAAAGGTCTGAACAGTTCAGTAAATGACCTGAACACGGCTCCAAAGCAAAGGAACAATAGCTCGAGCACAGTTTTGAATGTCAACATTTGTCCAGAGAGGCTGGTTCGGAAATTGTAAAAGAAGTGTATCTGTGTCCGTTGTCATATTGTTATTGTCGACCAGAAGTCTGCGAGGAACAGCATCAAATAATGTTCCAGCAGCACCTGCATTAGTGGGACACCCAAAGCTACTTCCTCCTGTGGAAATTTTCATTCATGAGTAAGTGTATAAATCCTTACATATAACAGTACCAAATTTGACAAAATCAACCAGAAAGATATAATATTCTCATCGATAAACATTGCAGCATAAAATATGACCTACAGAAATTCATCATAACTTCCACAAACAATGGACTAAATTTCCTACAACACAAGCCTCTCATCCAAATTTCAGAAGGCAGTGACACACCTTAGTTGGGAATGAACTATCACGGTGAAACTTTTTTCTTATCCTAATTGTGAAGGATCCATTACTACTGAAATAAAAATACTGCATTTCAACACGAAACACGCAAACTGTAACAACTACAGAAAACCTGTTACGTCAATGGGGTCTCACCATGTACAGTGAAAATAGGGTTATCATGCCTGCTAAACACATTGATAGAAACTCTCCCACCACCTCCCCCCGCAAATCCATCACCTCCAGCAGCAGAAATTTTGCCACTTCCTGTCCTGATTCAGACGAGGAATTGAGTCAGAATGCAATAATATAGCACTCAGCTGAAAACAAAGAGAATAGAGGACCCAAATCCCAAGTAGTGATCGATGTAAGAAGATAGAGAAAAGTAAATTAACATGCTGAATACGAGAAACATGAACTCAGCTATCCTCACCATAATGTGAAAAACAGACAAAAATGACAACCATCAACTAAACTGACACAACAACAAATCAACTAAACCTCACATTTTTTTGGCCATAATATAAACACTCCCCCCTGACCCTCCGCCGCCTTTAGTCCCCCCATCCCCACCGTTAGCCAAAACCGTCCCATGCACCTCCGCCCCATCCTTAATTTCCAACCAAACCCTACCGCCTCCACCCCCACCGTACCCTTCCCCCTTAACCGTTGTGCCTCCCTTACTCCCATAACTACATGGTGCGGCCAAAGACTCCCAAGAGTACGCATCTCCCCCCCAAACATCTTCAGGAAGTTTCTTATTGTCCACCACACAGCTCGCCCCTCGCCCACCGTGGCCTCCACCACCACCAGTTCCTTCCTCCGGCGTCCCTGTAGCTGAATCCGGCGGTTCGCCGCCCCTAGCAGTGGTGTTGATAATCGCGCTATCCATCATACTAAAGCTGCCCGACACTACATAAAGCGACCCTGCACACCGAACAAGCTAATGCGAAATTGAAGTGCTGCGTACATCTAAAAGAAAAAAAAAAAAGCATGACTAGACTGGAGAACACAACACTGAACCTGCCATAACGCGCGAAAACGAGCTCAATTTGAGTTCGCCGGAGATGTTAATTTGGATTGAACAGCCCGACTCGGGGCAGATTAGGGTTACCCCTTGCAGGATGTGGATATTTCCATCCCCAGCGACGTACACATCCTCGGTGAAATTTAGGGTTGAGCTGAGCTGGCACGTGGTGTTGAGCGAGCCAATGCCTTTCAAATCCTCACAGGTGAGCGGCGGAGGGTGAGGAGGCGGGGAAGGCGGAGGAGGCGATGGGGGCGTATAGTCGCTGAGGAAGATCAGAGGCGAAAATCCGTCCTCATATTCTTCTGCGAGCGATTGAGCTTGGGTGAGGAGCAGAACGAAAACGGCGCGGATGAGGAGAGAGAAAGGGATCGACACAGACATGTCTGTCGTCTACAGAGATCATCAGAGGTAGTGGAAGGAATTGTAGGGATTGTGAAGCGGAGAAGAGAGCATGATATATGATCGTTTGCATGTAGTGTAGAGAAAAAGAGGTGGACAGGTGGCGAGAGCGCGGCGAGTTCGGAGCTGTCTCCGGCTATTCTGGGCAAGAATTAAGAGTAATTTATTTATTTCTTTTATTAAATACTAGTTTTTTTAGCTTGCAATACAGCTACTATGTGTAATTGTTGCAAGTTAATAAAATTATGAAATTCATCTTTGTTAGTGAGTAGTTACGTGGAATTTATATGTTATAGTGGATAGTTCTAATGTTTCATTTATATTTCTTAAGATTTATAATAATTAATTATTATTGAACACATGTAACACTCTAAGCCATCAATGTTTGAGATATAAGATTCCCGGGGAGTGAAAATTCTAAGAAAATAAATAAAAATATAAGATTCCAAGTGGAATTCCCTCAAAATGTTGAGACATATCAAATAAAAAAAGTCGAGTTCCAAGCAATTTCCCATCAAATAAAATAAAAAATTAAGAAAATTAAAAAAAAAAAATATGTTGAAGTACTGAATAAAACAATATAAAAAAACCAAGGAAATATGCCTTTAAAGTATATATATATATATGTATGTATATATTAAACAATAAGTAAATAAGGATAAAAATAAAATTTACCAGAGGAAAATACATTCCAAAGAGTTAAATATAATAAGTAAAACACATTTCCACGGGATTCTCTTTGCAACATAGAAAAATTGAATATGTCCTCGCAATTATCATATACACGATCATGTTTTTTTATGGTCATTCTACACACCAGTATGTTAGGATACTAAGGTATGTCTATTTACATTACATTCTTTATAGTTTATGATATGTGATCAATTGTTTTTTTTGCCATTTCAGGCTGATATACTTTTATTTTGCAACGCAGCGGTGGATGGATACAATGTCTAGTTTTATGGATATAATGACAATCCCAGTCTTACTCCACGTGCTATATCTGAATTTTTCATAATTATGGTAAGGGATGGGAAGAAATCAATATCCTGGATATCATAAAAATCATAATAACATGACAATACTAAAACAATATCATTTTATAATCTCCACAGGAAGTAACTCAATCGGGTCATCGATCTTATGTACGGCAAACGGAGTCTCCATAAGGAAGTGTTCGTAGAAATTGATGTCGAGCATAAATTTTATTCAGTACTATTATTCCATGTTCGAACAGAACTGTCATTGACGTTATTAGGCCTTCGGATAAATTGTGACAAAATATGGCGCGGATAACCCTACACCGGAAGCATACGACTGATATTCACCACTACCACCTTCTAACGACAGACCCCCCCCCCCCCCCCCCAGCATCTTCTTCCACATAATAGGAGTTATTGACCTCTCTGTCCAAGCCAAAAAAAAAATCACATTGCCCGTCGATAGAGATGATCGTTGCATTGTTAATGTAGGCGAAGAGAATCGCAAAGTACACCAATGTATAAGAATTGATTAGATATGAAGAAGAATTACAAAACAAAAAAACAAAAGACTATGAGAAATAATCCAAAAACAATCCTAAAGCAACAAACCAAATTTCACCAATAAGCACCAATACTAAAAGCTTCATCCAAACAGTAAATCGATCCACATATTCAAAAAGCACCATCATCGATCCAAGTTACCTCGATCACAAATGTACAAAACCTTGCCAAGAAATGTCCAAATGACACCTTACAAACAAGCTAATATCCACCACTGAGATACGAATGCAACCATAAACTCGAACCTATTGAGTCCCTACACGTGTTCAGCAACGTCGGGCGTACACACTCAGTCAACTCCAAGTTATATATCCTATTCAGCATCGTCTCCTTAAATTCTCCAAACCCGTGTGACGTCCATTGACCTTGATCGTCAATGGCTTTCCAAAGTTATATACTGTCAACTGATGGTCAACCTTATCAGGATTTCTACCTGGCCAAAAAAGTAAACAATATTACGAGTCTACATTATACACAAAAGAAAATTTTTCTATGTCAGTGTGCTCCACTATGAATTCGTCTATGTTTGCCAACACAACAAAAATCCATAATAAAAAACATATGACATTACATTTTATTACACATGCAGAAATATTGAATATGTTCTCATAGTTAGCCTACATTATGAAACAAACTCATAGTCAGCACAGAAGTTGCATGTAGAATCACTATATCAACTCCAATGATAAACAATACAAGCGAAGAGGAAGCAAGAACCATGTAAATCGACGATAATTCTCCTACATCAAAACGCAATGCTAACTTACGGATAAGAAGCACACAATTCAGTTCAACAATGCCGTAAAAGTGAGTGAATTAGATACAAAAGCAATCAGTTCAGAAAATTTGTTTCGACACAAGTATTGAGTTCATTAACCTTTGTCAAGGCCAAATAAGCAACATTCGCAGCCATTGCCTCGGCCTACTTCTTGTTCTTGGCTTCGGGCCCTTTAAACTTACAGACTTCGACCTCCACGGCTGAAGTGAATGTCATGTTGTGGGAAGGACCAGAAGAAGAAGTCTCATACGTTGGGAAGACCAAGCCTCTCTTTTGTGTAAGTTCATGTAATAAATTCTTGTACAAGCTTGCGTCATGTAATCAATTCAAAATGTCATGTGGTTAATCAGCGATAATAAAATCTAGTGAAATACACAAACTGTGGACTAAGGGCACTCGCCTCTTGGTTCAAATCAACAGGCAAATCTTGACAAACCTTTTGGGCGGCAGCTTGTTTTGCCTCCTTCAGTGTGGTGAAAAATGAGTCTGATTTGTACTCTTTTTCACATACAGAAATGGTAGACCTGAAGACTCGGGAATGAGGAGGCTCTTTAAGTTCGTTCTAAACGTGGAATGCCAAGTTATTCTTCTGGGCATATTGTTGCAGCTTGTTCTTGTACATGTTTTGTATGCCTGTGATGGAGAACATACGAACGAACTGAGGTTGTAAGCGAAAAGAAAAGAAAGGATGATCGATGTGTTATAAGGCCACGACAACACCTTTTCATATACCAATTATCTTTATAATTGGACAAGATTAAATCGCATTTAATTATATGATTTAATTGCCATCATTGAGATCATATCCCATGATTTTAGTCATCATGAACTAATCATAGCAAATTCTGTTTACGTAGAATATAATTTTCCTTTATATGCTATATTGCCTATAATTAGTCCTTAATTTAAGGTGATAGCCGATTTCCTCAAATCTTTACAGTATTTAAAATATATATCGCATATATATTTATCGTAAGTCCATAGCTTATATATTATTTGAATCTCATTTATATTTGTATAATATGATGATCAAAAAAGTTACTTCATAATTTATCATCATATTTACATCTCCTAATGCAGAAGACATAATTGTAGATCGTGGTGTCTTATTATTATTTTCCATCTCAACGTGACATAAGACATAATTGTAAGAAAGGATTTTCACTTGGTGGACACGTGTCGATTGTAGAGGGGAACTACATTTCCTTACATATATAAGATATTTATATTTATGTCTTATTAATTCGTTTTGAAACTTGATGTCCCTCTCATAACTTGATAATCTTATTATTCAGCAAAATGAATGAAAGAAAACGAAAAATGAGAAACAATTATGACTTGATAAACAAGTGTGTAAAATGAGTTTGAAGATTTGTACAAATCCAAGATATGTATATCCATAAAATCGAGAATTTCTTTTCATTAATTTTCATAATTCTGAAAATTTCGAATATAGCACGTGGAGTAAGACCGGAATTGCTTAGATCCATAGATAGTAATTGTTTTCCCTGAACCAGTTTGACCATAGGCAAAATGCAGATTGTAAAGGCAAACAAGTCAGTTCATCACATATTATAAGCTAGAGATGTAAATAGACATGCCTTATTATCCTCAAATATTTATTCGTGTTGAGTGACCATAAAAACATGATCGTATACAGGTTGTTTCACCCCATCTTTCCAAGCATGCTTCATTGTGAATTCGTCGTGTTTGCCAGATTTATTTCATTTTCAAATATTTCTTTCTCGTTGTCACTACTCAATTTTACATTAAAACAAAAGAATTACTAACATTATGTGTTAAAATTAACACATTTTGTCTATACTATGTTACTTCGTTTTAAGAAGATTTGTGTCAATCTCCGTGCTTAATTTGCGATCATTATTCATATTAATCTACAAAATGATAAAACAGCATGAAACATGAATAAAGCAAAAAGACTATAAGAAATAATCTGAAAACAATCCTAAAGCAACAAACCAGAAGTTCAAAATAAGCACCAATACTAAAAGATTCGTCCAAACTGTAAATCGATCCGCATATTCAAAAAGCACCACCATCGATCCAAGTTACCTCGATCACAAATGTACAAAACCTTGACAAGAAATGTCCAAATGACACCTTACAAACAAGCTAATATCCACCACTAAGATACGAATGCAACCATAAACTCGAACCTATGGAGATCCAGAAGCATTAAGCCAACCTCTCTCTTCTCTTCATTCTTGGTTTTTCCTCCTCTGAACACAAGAAAATAACAATGAGAACGACATAAGAGAGAGCAAATTTGCACATGAAAAGAACAATTCCATGAAACTGGTAAAGTCAAAACTACCTGGGGTTCTAAACAAATAACTCATACTAACTACTGACTTGCGGCATCTCTGATATCGTTGAGCTCGTCCACAATTTGGGAAAAAGTCGGCCTAATACCGACGGTTGGATCTAAATGTGATGTTGCTTGCTCAATCACTCTCCGATGTATTGAGTCCCTGCACGTGTTCAGCAACTTTGGGCGGACACACTCAATCAACTCCAAGTTATACATCCTATTCAGCACCGTTCCCTCAAATTCTTCAAAATCGTGACGTCCATTGACCTTGATCATCAATGGCTCGGTGGTGTAGATATTGATAATGAGCTTTCCAAAGTTATACACTGTCAACTGGTGGTCAACCTTATCAGGATTTCTACCTGGCCAAAAAATTAAACAATATTACGGGTCTACATTATACACAAAAGAAAATTTTTCTATGTACGTGCTCCACTTTGAATTCGTCTATGTTTGCCAACACAACAACAATCATTAACAAAAAACATATGACATTACATTTTATTACACATCCAGAAATATTGAATATGTTCCCATAGTTAGCCTACATTACGAAACAAACTTATAAGCGTTGTGGATTTTCAACATATATATATATATATTTACATTATTAATTCGTTTTGAAACTTTGTGTCCCTCTCATAACTTGATAATCTTATTATTTGAATGAAGGAAAACGAAAACGAGAAACAATTGTGACTTGATAATCAAGCACAAGTGTACAAAATGAGATTGAAGATTTGTACAAATCCAGGATATGTATATCCATAAAAACGAGAATTTCTTCTCATTCCTTTTCATAATTCTGAAAAATTCGAATGTAGCTCGTGGAGTGAGACCGAATTGTCCTTAGATCCATAGATAGTAAATGTTTTCCCTGACCAGTTTGACCATAGGCAAAATGCAGAAACATTGTATTAAAAGGCAAAAAAAGGTCAGTTCATCACATATTATAAGTTGTAGAGATGTAAATAGACATGCCTTATTATCCTCAAATATTTACTCTTGTGTTGAATGACCATAAAACATGATCGTATACATGTTGTTTCACCCCATCTTTCCAAGTATGCTTCATTGTGAATTCGCCGCTGTTTGCCACCAGATTTCTTTCATATTCATATATTTCTTTCTCGTTGTCATTACTCAATTTTACATTAAAAGAAAGGAATTACTAACATTATGTTTTAAAATTAACACATTTGTCTATGCTCTGTTACTTCGTTTTAAGAATATTTGTGTCAATCTCAGTGCTTAATTTGCGATCATTATTCATATTAATCTACAAAATGATAAAACAAATGAAACATGAATATGAATTTAACATAATGAATGTCGGTGTCTCAACTGAATGAAACAAGCTCATAAAACTTCGTATGTTGTTTAACACTTTCTGACTGTTTTTTTTATATATTTCTTTGTTTCTACTAATCTGATCTTAATTTGATGTAAAAATATTGTCTCCCTCTCTAACCTTGATATGTGATAATCATTTTGATTTCGAATCATTATAGATATTGCAATAGAGCTCGACTTATTTATTCGTTCTGATCCAACAACATTGACGAAATTCAGTTGCGTTTAGTGCACAAATCCAGGATATTGATATGTATAAAAGACAGTGTTTTAATGTTATCATGTTGTTATGTTGTAATTGAGTTATATTTTATTTTGATTCTCAATAAGATTTCGTTGTTAGTTGGAAACTTACCTATGATTTTGAATTATATTTGTAGAATTATTAAATTATTTTATTTCGTTTTTTGTCATAACGATTATTTTGAGTTGAAAAAAAGTAAATTTTGGTGTATAAAGGAGACGAGTACTTCTTACACACTCGTATGGATATGCTATAATATCTAAACGTACGTACTATAAAAATGATAGTTAAAGATAGTGGGTGGTTACTTCAAATTTATTAATTAATTTTTTTCTAATAAAGGCATACCAATTTGACGGTTTATACTAAGTCCTGACCCTTAATAAAATATACTAGTATGTATAGCACACCCAGTGCGTGTGTAAATATATCAATTTATTTTATATTTTCACCATTTTATATTATTAGTTAAGTTGTTTAACAAATAAAATTTTAATGCAAGGATAAATTTGTAATAAATTAAAATATGAAGGGTAAAATTATAATTAAGCAATTAAGGCTAAAACTGTAAATAATAATGACAGATCAAATTGACAGCTTTTATCCACCCTTAGATCTATAAAGAGTATAGATAATGATGAGCTACCAATTGTTTTATGGATTCGTAATATTCCACTACGTGGAGTATTTAAGTCATTAGGGTGTGCAATTTTACTGGCCTTTCTATCCATCGGCGGCCCATTTACAAGCTCTTACAAATAAGTTTTCTATGGGGTGTAATATATAATGGTTCAAAATCATCTAATCTGTCTATCTATTTTATTAAGGGAGATCACTTTTAGAGCACTTTTAGAGTAACTATTTTCCAATCAATTTTACTGCAAATTTTATTATTTAGTCCTTTTAATTTTAATTTTTTAGTTGTATCCTTAAACTTATTTTTCATTAAATTTAATTGTATATTAAAGATCAACTTCTCAAATATACAAAATTATCTACCTTATATCGCCCGGCGGAGCCTCTTGCAACGGTCGGCCCATTGCCAGTCAATGAAACAGCGCAGGTCTGCCACGTCATCATCCGGCGAAATCGAGAGGCTGAAGAGAGAAGATTTCGCGCGCACCAAGCACGACTATGCTTTTACGCCATGGAAGGTGTCAATTCGATTTAGCCTTCTAGTCAAAATAGATGCTTTCTGCAACCTTAGTTTCCAAAATTGGTGAAAAAACGGAATTTGCTTTCTGACTTGTGTTGTATACGCAATGTTTCTTCTTATGAAATCTGTATTTAAACATGGTATCGAAAAAAGTGTTGAATTTCTGCTTTCTAGAGCTAGATTTTAAGCTTATGCATCTGTTTAATAGGGCTAGAATTTTTCTGCCAGATTCTTATTGGAGCCACCGATTGGGAACATCACTCAATGGGAAGAGAAGGAGTTGAAAGGTATAGGACGCAGAACCTTCCTTATTCAACATCTTGCCCAGGCGTTTATGAGCTTGGAATAGCTACATCAGGGGAAGAGCCACGAATAATCGATCCAATTTCTGTAATTCCCCTTTATCTTGGTCAAGCAGATAATGTTAGAACTCGATTACAACAATATGGCCGTGATGGTGCTCATCTTGGATCTGCTTTATTTATGAGCATGTTCACAAAAGGCTTCCCCATCGTTTATAGATGTGCACCTGTAAGTACCACCTACATGTTTTTCATATCTTATATTCATTGGTGGGATTGTTTATGACATAGATTCTGCATCCGTTTTTCTTCATGGGACTCTTTATTACAGATGAAGTGTAAGAAGGACGCAGAAACGACGGAGAAGCAACTGCTCGATACGTTCGATTATGCCTGGAATAAGGGCGGAAATGGACCTCGACGCCACGACGAAATCTGCAGAAAAATCGACTGCCGTGCTAAAGCTTCTCGGTTTGCTCTTCTTGCCAAGAAGCTTCTGATTTTCAACCAGAAAAGAGCGGGCGTAAAAATTCAAGCTTTTAATGGCCCGTGGCATAAGGATGGTTCTGATTCTTCAAGCAAAGCAGCGCCCTCGGGAATTTTAGGAATTAGGAGGCTGCAATTTAGAGAAGTGCAAAGCGTAGATCGTGGTAATATGTGTGGCGTGATGATTGGTCAAGATTCTGTTTGTAAGGAATCGCCCGTAAAGGGAAGGAAGAGATGTGCAGCGCACAAAGGAATGAGAGTCAGTGGCTGCCATATATCATCAAAACTAGAGAAAGAAGGTTTTGAAGATCGAATTTGCAGTAGCACACATCAACCTTTCGATTATTACCTTACAGATGATGTTCAAAAGTTGGCTCCTATTATCTGTGGGTTTATCTTGGATGATGGCTCTCAATGTAGAAGCAAGCCTTTCGGGAGAAACAAAGGTGTTTGGAGCATAAAGGACGACGGATTCGAACATCATAGCTCGAAGAGACGATGAAACAGAGACTGGTCAAAATGTTGTAATGAAATGATGTATTCGTGATGAGTTATGTATTTGTGATCAAATAATGTATTCATTATACTCCAGTCCAGTCATTATTTATTTGATTCGATGCGGTACTGATGAATCTACACGGACAACTAGCAATGGATCGAAAAAAGATCGAATTTTTACATAGCTGTTTATTGCAATATCTTGAGTTTTTTCCTGCTACCTAACTAGTTCTAACATGCCTTAAATATCTTGACAGTAACAGACAATGATTAAAAAAAAGTATCTTACTCAACTAATTGGATTGCTGCTTCGGCTTGTCGGTGATGAATGCGGGAACATCGCCTCTCATTACTCGCCAAGGTCCGCCGTAAAACATAGGCTTCATCAATGGAACTTCATGTCCAGGGTGCTCTTCCCAAAATTTCTCCTGAATAGAAAATGGGAATCCCTTTAAGGACATGAATTTAGAAGTATAGTAGAATGGTTTTATCCATCGTGTCATTGACACTGCAGTAAATGGGCACCATGATTAGATATCATCAAGGACTACAACTGATGACGAATTCATAGATCTCACCTTATAGAGCTGCTCAGTAATTGCTGCACCTATAACACCAGTGTAGAAAGCGCAGACATACAAAGTAACAAGAGGTGTGAAAGATTTGGGTCGTCTGTAAGGCTCGATCATGTCCCACAAGAGCGTCTTCTCCCACTTTGTGTGCAGATAATCTGCATATTTTCTCCATAGATAGCTCGACATTTTTTGGCTATTCTTCTTCACACTGATCCTTGATTATAAGAAATAAAAAAAATAACCTTTTTAAAAAATAATAGGGCTCTGAGACGAAAATATGACGTGGAATAATGGCGAACATAAATAGTCATGGGTAAGAAGACCAAGAACAACACAATTATCATATTGGCATTTCAACAAACATATGACATGCCTCTGCAGGCAGCGTAGGAGAGTTCATTTAAATTGCCGTTGAATTATGATAAGGGTCAATGCTAGCAAAAGAAGTAGATGATGCACACGAAATAAATTCACAAGCCAAATTCCGTATGGAAGAAGATGAAGAGCTTACTAACCTTTTGCTGCCTCTTCCTGAGAGAGTACTCTTTTCTGAATACGAAGATAGATAATGTTTTGCAAAATCTCTTTTTCACACTCCAAATATGTTGAATTTCCATAAAAACCCAAAATAAATGAATTTTACCCTTTGCACCACTAAAAAGTGCAATGGTCTAATGGCCTCAATATCATTCTCCTCAAGTAACAAATTCCATATACGCCATCACAGCTTTAACTATGCCATTGAAATCTCTTCCGAAAAAATCAGCTCATACATGTTTTATATACATGATCATCAACCGTAAGGACTTGAGATTCTGATATTTTGTTTTTGCAGGTGATGTAAGAACAATATAGCAGCAGTTTTAGGACTTCCATAAAACACAACCAAGAATTTAACATGCAGTGCGAGGCGTACAACTTCACAGCATTGAGCTTATTATCATTATCCCCTACTACGTACGGTACGCCGAAACACAGCGTTTTTATTTCAACCCACCCTAAAATCATTATTACACGACAAGGAAAACTCATCATAGCCCGGAGAAAGGCAACTTTTCGATGCCCCTAATAAGGCAGAAGAACGTCTTCTACGAACGCCTTCGACCCATTATTAGGAGGCCCTTCGATGTTCAATATCGAATTCACCACATTGAATATATGGACATTCTCGAAAGAAGGCACCTTTCTTCCCCTAGCAAATCGAGGCCCGTGAGCCACGAAAATAGTCCTCATCGAAAAATACGCATTATCATATCCATGCGCGCCCGTACATTCTTGCGCCCCGTCCTCTTCTGCTCCACAGAATACCCTTCGGACACTAATCCTATGATTGGAGGAATACGTTCGCTCGCCGACTAATGTAATCTCTTAGGCAGTTCTTCCTTCAAGTAAACCTTAACATACTCTCCGTTCTCAACTTTCCCAGAATTCAAACCCTCGTTTATCTTCTTCGCAACTTTCTCAGCCGAGTATCCCTTTGGCGGTCTTATTGCAAGAACTGGGTAATAAGATTGAACCCATTCTTCAGGGATTCGAACCCATTCTGCCAAATCGTCCAAAAAGATCACCTTTTTATCGCAGGTGCCCACCATCCCATGATCGCCGAGCAGAATTGTGTGGACATCCTCGAATATCCCTCGTTTTTCGAGACCGTTGATCAACCTACCGATTAACCGATCTATATGGGCGACTGCTTCTGTGATCTGTGGATCGTCGGGTCCCACTTTGTGTCCCTGGCTGTCGGGATCTGAAAGGTAGAGATTTATGAACGATGGAACTTGGTCGCTGGGAAGATCGAAGTAGCTGAGGATCGTATCGATTCTCTCCTCGAATGGGACCGAGCCGTTGTAAGGAGGACAGTAAGCTTTTGGGCAGTCCCAAGAACCCTTCTTTACCTCGGACCCTGGCCAGAAATAGGTGGCGGCTTTCAGGCCGTTCTTGGCGGCGACCTCCCACAGGGGCTCGCCTAGCCACCACTTTGGGTCGTGGTTCCTGGTGGTGAACTCCTCGCCGGTGGTTGGGTCGGTGAAGTAGTTGTTGATGATGCCGTGGCTCTCTGGGTATAGCCCCGTGGCGATTGCGTAGTGGTTGGGGAAAGTCAAGGTGGGGTACGACGGAATCAGGCCCAGCTGGGCGGAGGTGCCGCCGTTGATTAGCCTGTGAATGTTTGGGGTGTCTGTCTTGAACTGATACCCAAATCTGAAGCCGTCGCAGGATACCATCAAGACGGTGGGTCGCTTCAGCTTAGAGGGAGGTCTCGCGGCGGCGTGGGTGGTTGACCTCAGTTTGACCGGCGGCGCCGGAGATGCTGAGGCGGCGGAGTGGGAAGAGACAATCGACCCAAATGCGGCGGCGGCGAGCACGGACAAAGCGACGCAAGTGGAAATCAGAATAGCTTTGAGTACAATTTTGGTAGGCTTGGGCTTTTGGGAAGGTTTGCAAATTTCATCTGAGGAGTTTTCTACTGCTAGAATGTGAGATGAATCTGAATGAGAATGCTCCATTTTAGGTTTCTTCTTCGTGGGACTTAAGGTTGTTATGGAAGCTATGGTGAGAGTGAGAGTTTGCAGCTATAAAAATGGTGGTCGTGGATTATTTGAGCTCATCACATGCGTGATTAACGTGGTAATAATATACTTTGGTAAGAGGATGAAGAGTGTGTGGTTTGTAGCCACACAGCCATCGGAGGTTAATCGGAGTGGATGACTTTGATTGGACAGTTGTGATTCTTGATAAAGGTACAGGTCCTTCAAGCACGTTTTTTCCATTTACAGAAATGGTATCAACTTATGTACTTCATTCGCTTTCTTTCACGCGCGAAGAAATTAATTGGGTTGATGATTCATATTTTGTTCTATTTGAAGGATATTGAATGACAGTTGGCCTCACCATCACATGGGTGGCTTGGCTGGGAAAGGGAACAAAAACGGTGGCAGTTTTTAACAAAGCAACATCTATTGGGCTTAAATCTGTGTCACTGGGCTTTGGGCCCAACAGCTCTAACACCATAAGGCCAACAGTTCGATGGCTATTGTCAACCTTAATCAAAGTGCTGCGGGTCATTATTGACTCCTTAATAAAGAATATGTCACCCTCTGACGACAACACATCAACGTCGACAAAATTCAATTATCATTGCGGAATACATATCAACATAAAAGAAAGTGACTTTGAAGGAAAGGAGAGACGAGAAGGCATATTTTCAAACCTATTTCTAAATATGTTTTCTCCCCTACGCACTCATTAAACTTCAGTCAACTAATCGAACTTCGGTCTTTCATGGTCTCGATAATGCATGCACCCTTGCTAACTTCGCCTTAAGACTTTGAAAATTATGCAATGAGAAGCGAAAAGGTAAAAACTATTTGTATTTCCCACAACTTTCTACCAATCATTTTACCTGAAGTGCCGAATCATATTCATTGCACAAGGCCTTCAACTGTCACGTTCATTAAGTGTGGAAGGTTATTGACATTAAAGAACTTAAAATGACGTTAAACTTTGAAGAGCCTAATCCGTTTTGCAAAATTACCTGATTTACTTTGTTTTCAGATACTTCCAGAGATTTTGACAGCTCCAAAACACGCTTTTGATTGGCATCCACAGTGGGAGCTCGACTATGCTCAGGAGCCACGGTCGTGTGGCTGTAGCGCTGAAACATCGCATCGTTAATATGTGTTTGAAGGGCAACCCATATTTCCTTTCCCTAATTTGGTCAGAACATCAAACGTTAATTCGAAAATATTAAACCGCAGAAGGTAACGACATATATGTGCTGCTACTTTATACCCATAGAAAAAGAAACTAACCTGCTTTGTTTCAAACTGAAATTTATGTAAGATTTTCGCAACTCTCATCTTGAAATAAACAATAGTGTCACTGCTGCGGGTGCCAAAATGCATGATGTCCCTTAGCTCCACAGAATGTAGATACTCCTTTGGGACAGGGCGGAAGAAGTGAAGCTTCGCGGAAAAGAGCAAACATATTTAATTATTAAGTATGACTAAAAGAAAATGAGAGGGCTCGATGTCTCTCTTACCCCACGTTCATTAACGCCTATGATGACTTTTTCAGGAAAAAGACCAATTGGGTCGTCGATCTTACGTACAGCGAAGAATTTTGAGTTCCCATAAGGGAGTGTATTTGGCGTGCTGCAAGTAAATAGCTTGAAGAATTAACATACGTAGTTGCAGAAGCAAACCTAAACTACCAAGAACAGAGAAATGGATAGAAAGATAACGGCACGACTTCTTAGAAGATGTTAAAAGAACTTACGGTGGGACAAAGTTCGAACCATCGGAATCATAATCGTCCCCATCAGAAGCCATTTCTTCAGACAAGCACGAATGACTAAACAAATCAATCTGAACTAGCACTCCAAGCAGAATAAAATTTGTCACAGAAATAATGGAAAAATCAAATTATGTTACAGAAATTGTGAAACACAAAACAGGGTCAAAACTGAGAAAGACGGAAGTTTCCTAGTAATTTGATGCGTCCCAAAAATTCACGTTCCCGAGTTGGCGCGTAAAATGGACCGTTTGCTCCCGTCGCCGCTATTGAATGCCTTTTAACTTCGTCGTCGCCGTAGAGTGCCTGAAATATCAGAGAAAATACGCTAAGGGAGGCGCCGTTTCGGCGACGCCCCTCCGACGCTCAAGTCAGATAATCATCTTCGTCATAAAAAACGGGTAATTACAGGTGCTAGGCTCAAAATACAGTTTCAGTGTTCGTTTTTGGCATACCTGGGAAAATGATTCAACCGTTACCTTTTATACTAGCCTCCTTGACCTGGTCATCACCCTAGCCTGCTTCTTTCGCGGACTCCTCGTGGCGACGTGGTCTTCCCCACGATCTTTCCCACGTTTTCCTTGCGAAGCGCGGCCGGCTCGACGTGTCCACTTCGCGTCTTAGGATCGAGTTGCTCGGGTCGTTCTCGTCGACGCGCTCGGGTCGTTCTCGTCGACTGCTCGGCTTGATCTCGGTCTTCTCTTCTCAAGGTCTCTCGGGCCATCTTCTCGAGGTTGATTTCTCCTTTGAGTCGAATTCTCCGCGGGCTGCTTCCGTTCTCGGGGTCGCCCTCGAGGTTACTCGCTTCTTTCCTCGGTTCTCTTCACCTCTTTTGTGTCATACAGCGTAAAAGGATGAGAGAGAGAGCCTTGTGTGCGTATCTGCCCTTCTCTTGGTGGAAAAAGACTTCCCTCAATATCTGTGCCGTCCTCTCTATATAACTGAGGTATAAGGGAGATAATGGCATGTAGTTGAGATTGGGTAACCACCCACTCCTTGGCCCATGATACTTAGTGATGGGTGGGGTTTATAACGGCCACGTCGGAGTGTAACTGCTCCTTTTGCTCTCTCTCGTTTATGTGACGTCCTCGGGAATATGTTCGGGCAAGGCATCGTTCCTCGGGCGGCGTTCTTTGGGCGTTGATCGCCTCGGGATGTTCTCGCGGGCCCTCGGGAGATCTTTTACGCCTTGGTGGGATGTCTCCCTCCTCGGGAGGTGATTTGGCGGGGAATATTTCCCACCTCTTTTCGGTCAAACTCGAATATTTGACCGGTTAAATCCGGGGATAACAATAGTCCCCCCAAAAATAGTCCAAAAAGAGTGTAGTGAGTTTTGGACGTAGTGGGTAAAATATTCGAGTTTAGAGAAGGGTGCAAAGATATTTGGTCGGGCCGCATTCGTGGATATTCATTTCCTCATTGCATGCCCTGCTTTCCCCCGCGCGGACTTGAGTAGTTATCATCAGTGAGTTACATCATTCATCGATGGTTCGAGATTTTCACGCCTCACTTCGTCGAGGAGTTAAGAATTTTTTGCATTCGCTTATCGAGGACTTGGGAATATTTAGCGCCTCATTCATCGAGCAGATTTGCCTCATTCATAGAGGACTTTAGGAAATTTCATGCCTCATTCATCGAGGACTTAGGAACTTTTGTGCCTCATTCTCGAGGACTTAGGAATTTTCGTGCCTCATTCCTCGAGGACTTGGAGATTTTCGCGCCTCTTTCATCGAGGACTTAATAATTTTGATGCCTCATTCTCGAGGACGTAGGAATTTTCGTGCCTCATTCATCGAGGACTTAGGAATTTTTCGTGCCCCATTCATCGAGCAGATTTGCCTCATTCATAGAGGACTTTAGGAAATTTCATGCCTCATTCATCGAGGACTTAGGAACTTTTGTGCCTCATTCTCGAGGACTTAGGAATTTTCGTGCCTCATTCCTCGAGGACTTGGAGATTTTCGCGCCTCTTTCATCGAGGACTTAATAATTTTCATGCCTCATTCTCGAGGACGTAGGAATTTTCGTGCCTCATTCATCGAGGACTTAGGAATTTTTCGTGCCCCATTCATCGAGCAGATTTGCCTCATTCATAGAGGACTTTAGGAAATTTCATGCCTCATTCATCGAGGACTTAGGAACTTTTGTGCCTCATTCTCGAGGACTTAGGAATTTTTCGTGCCTCATTCATCGAGGACTTAGGAATTATCGTGCCTCATTCGTCGAGGACTTGGAGTTTTCCGTGCCTCATTTATCGAGGACTTAGAGATTTTCGCGCCTCTTTCATCGAGGACTTAATAATTTTCATGCCTCATTCTCGAGGACGTAGGAATTTTCGTGCCTCATTCATCGAGGACTTAGGAATTTTTCGTGCCTCATTCGTCGAGGACTTGGAGTTTTCGTGCCTCATTTATCGAGGACTTAGGAATTTTTCGTGCCTCATTTATCGAGGACTTAATAATTTTCATGCCTCATTCTCGAGGGCTTTTCTTCATCTTCCCTCGAGCTTTATTTGGAGATTTTATTCACCCTTACGGGTGATCATGCCTCATCCGAGGACTTTTCTTCATCTTCATTCGGCGATTTTATTCACCCTCTCCGGTGATCGTGCCTCATCCGAGGGCTTTTCTTCGCTTCCGTTCGGCGATTTTCTTCACCCTTTCGGGTGATCGTGCCTCATCCGAGGTCTTTTCTTCATTTCCGTTCGGCGATTTTCTTCACCCTTTCGGGTGATCGTGCCTCATCCGAGGACTTTTCTTCGTTTCCGTTCGGCGATTTTCTTCACCATTTCGGGTGATCGTGCCTCATCCGAGGACTTTTCTTCGTTTCCGTTCGGCGATTTTCTTCACCCTTTCGGGTGATCGTGCCTCATCCGAGGACTTTTCTTCGTTTCCGTTCGGCGATTTTCTTCACCCTTTCGGGTGATCGTGCCTCATCCGAGGACTTTTCTTCGTTTCCGTTCGGCGATTTTCTTCACCCTTTCGGGTGATCGTGCCTCATCCGAGGACTTTTCTTCGTTTCCGTTCGGCGATTTTCTTCACCCTTTCGGGTGATCGTGCCTCATCCGAGGACTTTTCTTCGTTTCCGTTCGGCGATTTTCTTCACCCTTTCGGGTGATCGTGCCTCATCCGAGGACTTTTCTTCGTTTCTTGATACATGCTCCTCACTCGACGGTTTGTTCCCCGAGAGGAATGAAAGATCGCTCGTTGGATAGGATTTTTCGCTTGCGCCTTGTTTAGAGTGAATCGTCGACTCGAACCCGACGTTGATCTGTTATCATTGTTTAAAGTAATATATCAGATTACATATTATGTACCTTCAGGTTGCGTGTCATGTTGTCCCAGTTTTCTCAGGTCATGACTCTAATCATCGAATTGTGTTTCCTCTAGTTGCGAAGCTTGGTCGCCCGTGGCGTGATGGCATTCCACTTTGTTGCTCGAGGCGGTCATGGAGAGAGCTTCGGGCGAGTTCGGCAGCGCCTCGATATTTGTCGATTGTGATAATTCGGCTAAGAGATACGACCAAAAACACGAGCTCTTCTAATCGGCCCGATGTACTTTTTATCCTCGACAAATGTGGGCGAAACATCCGTTCGAGCGTAAGCCTCGACGAACTTGTCCTCGTGACCTCGGAATTTTATTTTATATCATCACATAACATTTCCTCAATAATAGCATAATCAATAATTCCCGAGCACAATATCGGCTTTCAAAATGATTTTCGAAATATCACTATTAAAGTTACTATCAACTTCTGCCTATTTCACGTCATATAAAAATAATCTGCCCAAGCAAGCATCAATGGCCTCGATATTAATTTGCCCCCCATATAAGTTCAATCGTTCCTAAATAGATTATGTTAAGCCTAGGCACGTTCAAGCAGTCCACATTATAATCGGCCAGATCCCCTAGTAAACTCCCGCATAAATAATATTCCCGAGTAAAACTATCTCGTCAATTACGAATCTTACCCGCATGTTTCGATGCTTCAAGTAGTCAGCTCTAACGTAAATAATGGTCCCATACTTTTATAATTTTAGATCTACCCACATAAATTGATTCGAACTTACAGCCGGGTCCGAAGTGGCGAGCAACGGCCGATCTGCCGCCGTTGGTGGAGGAGTGGTCCTGCTCGTCGCAATCATAGCCACGATCATCGCCTCATGGTGCAGCTATTCAATCATTTGGGAATCCCGACTTCTGTTTGTTTTCTCTAATTTTAGTCGAGCTCCGTAGTTCCTCGAACGTATCGCCGTCGAGTTGGGCTCGAGAAGCCTGGTTCATGGAGAAGATAAAGTATAGACATTAGTAATACGGTTGATACCTTCAGTGGCCGTGGATCATGCCGATTTCTTCGACTCTTCAAGATAGCCCGACAAGGATTTTGTGTTGGTAACGTGACTTTGATATTCGATTTCTGCGGCATGTCGTAGTGAATTCTTCGTCATCGACGTGTATTGATCTTCGATGGTGGTCGCCTCGGCCCCGCGGTAAAAAGCTAGCCGAAGGGAGGTGGATCGGCCTGATCGCCTCGGGATTCTCAATAAGCAAGTCGTCTTGAGTTTGTCGACATAGACGAGCCTCACCAAACTACCGAATGAGCTCCCTCCTGCGATCTTCATAGGCTGCTGCTCAAATAACTAATTATCATCGAGAGCAGCGGATGTCCCTCGCGGCGACATAGATGAGGCTGTCAATAATATTTTCATGGGCCAAAAGCGCCCGAAAATTCCTGCACTCAAATGGCTCCAAGAAAGCGATGGAGGTGATATTGAGTCCGTATATGTTGGCGTGAGTTTCGTCGAGCAGCCCAAATTAATTATCAAAGCATTAGTTTTCCCGTCAGACTCAGTCCATGCAAAGAATGTTAACAGCCCAAGTAACTTCTATAATTCCAGCGAAAAATAATTGAATAGGCCTGACAAAATTATTTCTAGCAGCCCAATCAGCATTCTGACGGAATTCTTAACAGCAGCCCAAAAACTAAAATGGCTCATTGATAATATGAACCTAAAAAACCCGGCGTCCGAAGTTTCTACATTTCCATTCTGGCCCGATTATATAATATTTATTCCTTCCAGAATCAATCTAAAAAGTCGCGAGTATTTCAAATCGCTATGTTTCGGGATATACTCAAATAATTCCTATCGAGTTAACAGACAAGCAAAAATGTTAGAGATATCAATGTAGTCCCCTCGTACTAGTTTTCGTATTATTCTGCTCCTCGTGCAAATAACAAAGGTTATCCCCATATTTCCTAAATATGCCAAATTGGCTCAAATACTCCGTAAAATTTATAACCGACTCAACGTTACCGTCACCAGGCGAGAGGCCGCCTCAGATCAGAGGGGAGGTCGCCGTGGTTGTAGCTTCCGATCCATCTAGCAGGTGATGTGTGTGCTCTCAAATATCAAAAAATCTCATCCTCGATTTGCTCCTCTGTTTCCGTTTCCTTACGAATCGTCGTTGATTTGAGTTTGTTGACGAGGTTTTATTGACGACGAAGGGTAAGATTGAAGGCGCATGCCGTGAGCGTCGTCAGCTTCGTAAAATTATCGTCAGTTCCCTCCGTTTCCTCGAGGTTGACGATTGGGGTCTGAAGTTGGCTGCCCGGTTTCGGCTTCGCTTGGGGGCTGCAACAGCTCGGGTCGGCTTTACATCTCCTTCGCCTGGTGTCGATGACGAAGGCGACTAGTCCGTTCAAGCCCCGACGGTGCGTTCTTCGTTGTGGTGCTCGGGGCTGCCGATACCTTCACAAGGATCATCCGTTCGCGGGGGTGATGCGAGCTTGCGACAACCTTGTCCGGGTCTGATTTGTAGCCATTCAGTGGTCTGAATTTTCGTTTACAACGGCTGGTTTTTGACTCATTCATGGTGGTGGTCTTGGTCGACGGCGACGGGGAGGTCACGATGACTAACGGCTTCGGAGTGGGCAGATTTTCTCAGAACGCATCGTATTTTTTGAGAACAAAACGTTCCCACAGACGGCGCCAATTGATGCGTCCCAAAAATTCACGTTCCCGAGTTGGCGCGTAAAATGGACCGTTTGCTCCCGTCGCCGCTATTGAATGCCTTTTAACTTCGTCGTCGCCGTAGAGTGCCTGAAATATCAGAGAAAATACGCTAAGGGAGGCGCCGTTTCGGCGACGCCCCTCCGACGCTCAAGTCAGATAATCATCTTCGTCATAAAAAACGGGTAATTACAGGTGCTAGGCTCAAAATACAGTTTCAGTGTTCGTTTTTGGCATACCTGGGAAAATGATTCAACCGTTACCTTTTATACTAGCCTCCTTGACCTGGTCATCACCCTAGCCTGCTTCTTTCGCGGACTCCTCGTGGCGACGTGGTCTTCCCCACGATCTTTCCCACGTTTTCCTTGCGAAGCGCGGCCGGCTCGACGTGTCCACTTCGCGTCTTAGGATCGAGTTGCTCGGGTCGTTCTCGTCGACGCGCTCGGGTCGTTCTCGTCGACTGCTCGGCTTGATCTCGGTCTTCTCTTCTCAAGGTCTCTCGGGCCATCTTCTCGAGGTTGATTTCTCCTTTGAGTCGAATTCTCCGCGGGCTGCTTCCGTTCTCGGGGTCGCCCTCGAGGTTACTCGCTTCTTTCCTCGGTTCTCTTCACCTCTTTTGTGTCATACAGCGTAAAAGGATGAGAGAGAGAGCCTTGTGTGCGTATCTGCCCTTCTCTTGGTGGAAAAAGACTTCCCCTCAATATCTGTGCCGTCCTCTCTATATAACTGAGGTATAAGGGAGATAATGGCATGTAGTTGAGATTGGGTAACCACCCACTCCTTGACCCATGATACTTAGTGATGGGTGGGGTTTATAACGGCCACGTCGGAGTGTAACTGCTCCTTTTGCTCTCTCTCGTTTATGTGACGTCCTCGGGAATATGTTCGGGCAAGGCATCGTTCCTCGGGCGGCGTTCTTTGGGCGTTGATCGCCTCGGGATGTTCTCGCGGGCCCTCGGGAGATCTTTTACGCCTTGGTGGGATGTCTCCCTCCTCGGGAGGTGATTTGGCGGGGAATATTTCCCACCTCTTTTCGGTCAAACTCGAATATTTGACCGGTTAAATCCGGGGATAACATAATTCAAATACAAAAATGCATAGTAATTGGTAGAATCATCGTATTGAGTCGTTTCAATAGGCTATGAAAAACTGAAGAACTAGAAACAAGTTTCGAAAGGATTAGAGCACAATAGCGAGGTCAAATTTGCTGAAAACAGATACCTTGCTACAGATTAAATAGAACAGGGACAGTACAAGGTAAGTACTCGAAGGTTCCTCTCGCTCGTTGTGGTGGTCTCCAATTTTTTTTACTCTCTTCTCTTGCTTCCACTGTTCGCTATCGAAGGTTTAGCTTATGAATGTCGAAATAGAAGATGAATCGTGGTAAGAACCTTGCTAGAACCATAAATGTGCTGGACCACATAACATTTAGGCTGAATAAATTAATACGAATTGGGCTGAAATCAAATTAGGCTTTGGGCTCAAGGTTATGATTATTGGGCCAGCCAAAAATTAGACGGTGTTATAAAGTTCGATTAAGTTATATATATATATATATATATATATCTTTTACTATATATAGTATGGATAGGTCCAGTAAATTTCGGGTAGCTGGTCAACCCGTTTGATAATTGAATTGCAAATATATTATTAGTATTAGACTGTTGTTTACTGGTTACCGTTTCATATATATATAATATTAAATTACACCTGTTGTTTAATGGTGACTGTTTCACATATAATAATAATAAATTGTATCTAATGTATAGCTTTTATGAGGTGGATTTGTAGCTTATACAGACGGGCTGCACTTACGGAGCCGCACAACATCTCCGTTGTGCGGCTCATCTCCACTAGTATATTATATATATATATATACACACACACATAAGACATAATAAATAGACAAATTATTGACTTTTATTTCCAACATTATCGAATAAATCATTTGCTCAAATTGAATAATATATTTATTATAAATTGCGTGAGAATGACCGAAACATCATATCGAGTATTAAAATCGTTAAGAAAATATCAAAATCGAGTATCAAATCGTGTTCATTCACAGCTCGCAAGCAGCTCGGCTCAGTAAAGCTCGACTCGAGTTCGAGTTGACCAAGCTCTACTCGAACTCAAGCTCGACTCATTAGTTATCAAGTCAAACTCAAGCATCCTCAAGTTCGGGCTCGGCCTAACTCACTTAATAAGCTACCAAATGTGAATGGGCCCTACCTTACCGTTCTCCAAAGCACCCTAATCATCTTCTGGGAGAACTTGGGGATAAAACCCAATCGATATTTGGGCTGAGTGGGCCCAATAGATCTAAAAACCGACAGTTCGATGGTTATTGTAACCTAACCTTAATCAAGTGCTACAATTCATCCTTAATAAACTAGAACGTCATGTCGCCTGATAAAATGTTATAATAATTAACATCAACGTGAAGAAAATTAAATTATCATTGCGGATACATACATCAATATAAAAGACAGTGGCTTTGAAATAGAGATGAGAAGACATATTTGCCAATCTATTTTGAATATGTTTCCCTCATTTCGAAACTTGAGTCGACTAATCAAATTGGCTGAATCATATAATATCAATATAAGTTTGACCGCTCGTATCAATATAATTTAGTAAGATCATAATATTATATGTGCTCACAGGCCACACGAGTTATTCTATATTGTGATGTTAATAGTCATTGTTACCCTCGGGATTTCTAGCTAACGGTAAAATAGCGTTAACGGCAAAATAACCCACGAACAAGGCATGAAGAGACACCTAGAGGGATCGCGGACCGGTTTGAGAGGGAAATGGCCCGATGAGGCCGATCAAATCCAAAAAGGGGCTAAAGGGAGCTAAGTGTAAGGAGTAAGGGAGTCGGGTCGGGACGAGATGCCCGAGAGGATCAGGGAAGAGAGGATGCTTAAAGATGAGCTACCCGAGGAGGGGAAGAATGAAGAACTGGGGTCTGGTCGGGTGACCGGGATTCCCCGAGTAGGTTAAGGCAAGGTCACACGAGGAGAAAAACGACCCGATGGGGTATTACCGCCCGATGGAGACAAGGTCACGCGAGGAGATAGAGGGAGAATGAGGAGAGGAGAACGTGGGATCGTGGAGCGGACCACGTTCCATTCGTGAGGCTCGTAATGAACGTGGGCCTGGGTGGAAGACTAGGTCATGGCGAAGTACGTTAAGGTTGGTATAAATAGTAGCAGTTAGCTCATTTCTCAGGTATGCACACTATATGATAAAAAAACTGAGTTACGAGCCAACATACCTATTTTTCACCCATTTTCTGACTTAAGCATCGGAGGGGATACGCCGGCACCAACTCCGGCCCCCTTTTGACGTTTTTTCTGAGTCTTTGTTGTTAGGCTCGACGAGGGTAGTTAACAGGGAACGAGAAACTCGCGCCAAGGAAGCTACGAGGGAAGAACAACCGCTTTGGTCGCCGTTTCAAAAGGTCGTTTTACGCGGTCCACATCAATTGGCGCCGTCTGTGGGACGATATATTAGTAACATGGTGGACACCGCAAACGACATTCAACCGCCACCGATGGAAGAAGTGCTGGTGACTGACTGGACGGAGGAGAACCAAGAAGAAACACACAAAGATGATCAAAACGAGCTGGGGGAATTGAGAGCAGAGGTGGAAATGTTAAGAGCAGAGCGAGCGCGGAGAACTCGCGTGGAATCACCACCGCGACAGGAGACTGAGGAGGAGGAGGCAGAGCGGTTGCGACGTGAGGAAGAGCACGCTCGGGCCAAAGAACAAGAAAAGGAGACAGAGGAAAAAACATTGAGGGCGGAAATCAACATCCTGCGGGCCGAGAAGAAGAGAGCGTTGGAGGAAAGACAGATCGTGGAATGGGAACGAATGAAGGAAGAAATCCAGAGGTTGAAGGAACTGGCCAATCCGCAAGTGCCCCTCCCTATTAAACGGGGCTCTCCCTTCTCGGAGGAGATCCTTCGGGCCCCTTTACCGAATAACTTCAGGTTTCCAGATATGAACCGTTATGACGGGTCGGGACCCCCCGAAGATCACCTGGCCAGCTTCGATGGGAATGCTGCGTTATACCAATTGGGAGACGCCATTAAATGCCGAGTGTTCGCTACCACCTTCGCGAAGGGAGCCCAACAGTGGTTCACCATGCTGCCTGCGGGGGAGATTCATAGCTTTGAGGACTTCACTCGGGCCTTTTTAAGACAATTCTCGAGCAGCCGTAGGAGACCTTTCTCAGCTGTAAATTTGCTGAACATGAAACAGGGAGATCAGGAGAGCCTCCGAGACTACCTAAAGCGATTCAATCGGACTATGATGGAAGTCCCGACTGCAACTCCAGACCTGTTGATCGGAGCTTTCCACAACGGGTTGAAAGAAGGAGACCTCTACCGGTCGTTGGTGAAAAAGTACCCGACCACCGTAGAAGACCTGATAGTCAGGGTGGAAAAGTACGTAAGGGTGGAAGAGGCACACAAATTCAAAAAAGGGGATAAGAAGAGAGCGATCGGGACGGTGGAGGTTGCACGAGAGCCAGCCCGTCCACTTGAATCAAAGGAGGAAAATTCCCGAGGGGAGGTTCAAGGGAGATCCCGACCAAGTTATATTCAGTGGAGGATGAGTAAAGCTCGAGCATTGGAAATTTGCGAGGAAAGATACTCCATTAGAAGGCCAGCTAGAAGTAAAGAAGGACCCCGGAATCCCGTTTCGAAATCATACTGTGAGTTTCATCGGGAGTACGGCCACACGACGGAGGCCTGTTTTCACCTTAACGACGAGCTCGAGAGAATCATCGCGGCCAATCCTGAGGCCCGGGCCGAGTTGGTGGTGGGTGGAGAAGCAAGCGCCCCGCGAAAGTACTTTAGAAGGGAATATGAGCAGAAACCATGGAAGAATCAGGCATATGCGAATGACAGACCGCGGGGCAGGTTTCATGCTTCTCCCGAGCGGAGACCAGTCGACCAACGGTCGGGGAGTAGAGCCAATCCAGAACGAAGAAATGATCGACGGAGCCCGGAACGCCCCCGAGAGCCTGCCGGGGCACCTTTACCCCCGCGCAGGATCAATATGATATCTGGAGGACCCGCAATCGGGGATTCAAACAGAGCCAGAAAAGCAGAAGTAAGGAAACTTGAAAGTCTGGGAGTGACATCGGTACGAAGGCGATCGGGACCCACCGTTTCCTTTGGGCCCGGGGACTTTCATGGAGGAGACGACGCGCATGAAGACGCCCTGGTCATTCGGGCCGAAATAGCAAATCATGATATAGGCCGAGTCTTTGTCGACAATGGGAGCTCAGTGAACATTATTTTCAAAGAGACATTGGACCAGATGGAATTGGGAGAGTATCGAATGAACCCTGTGGAGACGGCGTTATTCGGGTTCACAGGGCACGCCATCGAAGCAGTCGGACTGATCCAGTTACCCTTAACCTTGGGATCGAGGAAACTGAAGAAGACCCGAATTGCCCCCTTCCTGGTCGTCGATATGTCCTCCTCTTACAACGCCATCCTGGGGCGTCCGGCGCTCAGCTCCTTCTCGGCGATCGCCTCGGCCCTGCATCAAAAAATGAAATTTCCGGTAGGGGACCAAGTAGGGGAAGTACTCGGAGATCGGAAGATAGCGCGAAGATGCTATGTCGAGGAAGTAAGGATCGAATTAAAATCGTTGAAAAGCCGACGGGGTAGCCACCCTACAAGTCGAGGAGCCTTCTATGCTATACATGCCCTTCACGAAGCGGGAACTGAGGGCGAATTAGAAGAAGTCGTGATCAGACCTCCATCGGGAACGGTCAAGATTGCTCGAGACCTATCCCCCAAGTTAAAGGCCGACCTCGTCGGGCAGCTGAAAGAAAACGAAGATGTGTTCGCCTGGTCGGCGAATGAGCTCACCGTAATACCGAGGAGTGTAATGGAGCATCGGCTAAACATCTCTCCCACGGTTAGGCCAGTCTTCCAGAAAAAGAGACATCTCGGAGCACAAAAGGACGCGATAGTTAAGGAACAAGTAGGGGACCTCCTGAAAGCAGGGTACATTCGGGAAATACAATTTCCGACCTGGCTGTCAAATGTGGTGTTAGTCCCCAAGTCGGCGGAAAAATGGCGCATGTGCGTCGACTTCCGAGACTTGAACAAAGCATGTCCGAAGGATTGCTATCCCCTGCCACGCATCGACCAGTTAGTAGACTCAACAGCCGGACATGAGCTTTTGTGCTTCCTAGACGCTTTCCAAGGCTATCATCAGATCGGGTTAGCCGAGGAGGACCAACCTAAAGTCAGCTTCATCACCTCGGAAGGAACCTTTTGTTACGTGGTCATGCCGTTCGGATTGAAGAACGCGGGGGCCACTTATCAGAGACTAATGGATCGGATCTTCGAGGCCCAGATTGGACGAAATATAGAAGTTTATGTGGATGATATCCTGATCAAGTCCAAGACAGAAGAAAGCTTCTCGGGAGATCTCCGCGAAACTTTCTCCACGGCCCGAAGGTATTGCTTGAAGTTAAACCCTGCTAAATGTACGTTCGGGGTCCGCTCAGGAAAGTTCTTAGGGTATATGGTCACCCGATCCGGTATTGAGGCCAATCCCGATAAGGTGAAGGCCATCTCTGACATGATTTCCCCGAAGAATCTCAATGAGGTCCAGAGGCTGACGGGTAGGATCACGGCCCTATCCCGATTTATTTCTCGATCGGCCGAAAGAAGTGTGCCATTTTTCAAAGTGTTGAGAAAGGTTAAGGACTTCGAGTGGACACCTGAATACGAAAAGGCTTTTCAAGAGTTGAAGGAATACTTGAAGGAGCTGCCGGTGTTAAACAAGCCAACGCCCGGGGAGGAACTTATTGTCTATCTCTCGACGACCCCTCGGGCAGTCAGCTCCGTGATTGTTCGAGAAGATGAGAAGGTGCAGAAGCCAGTTTACTTTGTCAGTCATCTCCTGAAGGGCGCGGAGGTTCGGTACACTCCTCAAGAAAAATTGCTATTGGCCTTGGTGGTCACAGCCAGGAGATTGAGGCCTTATTTCTTATCACATCCGATCATAGTGCTCACCAATAGCCCGTTGGGGGTAATCGTGACTCGACCAGACATCTCGGGAAGATCGATTAAGTGGGTAACCGAGCTAGGAGAATACGATATCCAGTTTCGTCCCCGAGTTGCCATCAAAGCCCAGGCTCTGGCCGATTTCATCGTCGAGATGGCGGAAGAAGAACCAACCGAGATGTGGAAGATCTATGTAGATGGCTCATCTTGTCAATACGGTAACGGTGTCGGGCTAGTGATCATCTCACCCTGGGGCGAAGAAACCAGCTTGGGAGTAAGGCTGGACTTCCGAGCCTCTAACAACGAAGTTGAATATGAAGCTCTCTTGCTCGGGATGAAGACGGCGATAAGGATGGGCGTGACCCGAGTGACCCTATATTCGGATTCACAGCTGGTAGTTCGACAAACTGGGGGAAATTTCGCTATCAAAGAGGACAGATTAGCAGAGTATGCGAAGTCTTTTGAAAGGTTAAAGGAGAAGTTTGAGGAGGTTAAGGTGGAACTCATCAACAGGAAGGAGAATGAAAAGGTGGATAGGATCGCCAAGTGGGCTAGTGCATTGAATGTGCCTGAAAGAGGGGTTAAAGTGGAACGAGCACCCCAGATCCACCAGATCGAGGAAATGAGAGAACTAGAACCCGAAGACTGGCGATACAATATCTGTCGTTATCTCGAGAAACAGGCCTTGCCTGAGGACAGGATCCAGGCTAGGGTAACGCAACGAAGGGCGGGTCGTTTTACCCTCATAGACGGAATCTTGTACAAAAGGTCTTATTCGGGCCCCTTGTTGAGGTGCTTATCAAAGGAAGAGGCCGAGGAAGCCATGATAGACATCCATGAAGGAAGTTGCGGGAGCCACATTGGGGGGAGAGCCCTGGCCAGGAAGGCGATGCTTGCGGGCTTCTTCTGGCCTACCATGAGGACAGACTCGATTAGGGTAGTCCGAAGCTGTCTCAGGTGCCAGAAACATGCAAACTTACAAAGGGCACCGGCGGAAATGATGAAGGCTGTGATATCAGCCTGTCCATTCGATCAGTGGGGCCTAGACATAGTCGGGCCGTTTGAAGGCAATGCCTCACAGAAGAGATTCCTCCTAGTTGCGATTGACTATTTCTCCAAGTGGGTAGAAGCAGAAGCCTTGTCGAGGATTACCGAAGCTGCGGTGATCGCCTTCCTGTGGAAGAATATCTTGTGCCGGTTCGGTATCCCGAGGAGGTTGGTAAGCGATAATGGGAGACAGTTCAGCGGGCGCAAGCTAAAAGAATGGTGCGAGGGATATGGAATTGAGCAGATATTCACCTCGGTGGCCTACCCGCAGAGTAATGGTCAGGTGGAAGTAACTAACCGAACGATCGTCCAAGCATTGAAGGTGCGACTTGACGGATTAAAAAGAGCCTGGTTCAATGAGCTACAAAGCGTACTTTGGTCCTATCGGACCACTCCTCGAGCAGGAACAAAGGAGACCCCCTTTAGCTTAGTGTATGGAAGCGAAGCGGTATTACCTGTGGAAATAGGCCAGGAAAGCGCTAGAGTTATAGGATATTCGGGGGAGAATGACCAGCTCCGCGCCGATGAGCTGGATCTGATCGAGGAAGGGAGGCAGAAGGCTGCGCTTAGGATGGCAGCCTATCAGAGGAAGATCACCCGAGCTTACAATCGAAAGGTGTGCTTGAGAAGGTTTGAGGAAGGAGAGCTCGTCATGAAGGAAGTACAACACAAAGGGGAGCGAGGGAAGTTAGACCCCAAGTACGAGGGACCGTACAAGGTGATCAAGAAGGCTGGAGAAGCCGCTTACTACCTGGAAGACTTGGAGGGGAAGAAGTTGGAAAGACCGCACAACGCCCGGCATTTGAAGAAGTATTACCCGTGAGATGTCCTCGGGATCGCATTTTATTATCTTAATTGCCTATCGCATCTATGCTTCACATATTTCCTTAATTAGGGAGTCTTAGTAGTACAAGTCGTCTGTCTTTGTTTCCGAACATTCATGTTTTTAATGAAGTTATATATGTCCGAAAGAGAGAATGAAAAGAAGAAAAGTCCTCGGATGAGGCACGATCGCCCGAAAGGGTGAAGAAAATCGCCGAATGAAAAGAAGAAAAGTCCTCGGATGAGGCACGATCGCCCGAAAGGGTGAAGAAAATCGCCGAATGAAAAGAAGAAAAGTCCTCGGATGAGGCACGATCGCCCGAAAGGGTGAATAAAATCGCCGAACGAAACAGAAGAAAAGTCCTCGGATGAGGCACGATCGCCCGAAAGGGTGAAGAAAATCGCCGAATGAAAAGAAGAAAAGTCCTCGGATGAGGCACGATCGCCCGAAAGGGTGAAGAAAATCGCCGAATGAAAAGAAGAAAAGTCCTCGGATGAGGCACGATCGCCCGAAAGGGTGAATAAAATCGCCGAACGAAACAGAAGAAAAGTCCTCGGATGAGGCACGATCGCCCGAAAGGGTGAAGAAAATCGCCGAATGAAAAGAAGAAAAGTCCTCGGATGAGGCACGATCGCCCGAAAGGGTGAAGAAAATCGCCGAATGAAAAGAAGAAAAGTCCTCGGATGAGGCACGATCGCCCGAAAGGGTGAATAAAATCGCCGAACGAAACAGAAGAAAAGTCCTCGGATGAGGCACGATCGCCCGAAAGGGTGAAGAAAATCGCCGAATGAAAAGAAGAGAAGTCCTCGGATGAGGCACGATCGCCCGAAAGGGTGAAGAAAATCGCCGAATGAAAAGAAGAAAAGTCCTCGGATGAGGCACGATCGCCCGAAAGGGTGAATAAAATCGCCGAACGAAACAGAAGAAAAGTCCTTGGATGAGGCACGATCGCCCGAAAGGGTGAAGAAAATCGCCGAATGAAAAGAAGAAAAGTCCTCGGATGAGGCACGATCGCCCGAAAGGGTGAATAAAATCGCCGAATGAAAAGAAGAAAAGTCCTCGGATGAGGCACGATCGCCCGAAAGGGTGAATAAAATCGCCGGATGAGAATGAAGAAAAGTCCTCGGCAGAGGCACGATCGCCCGAAAGGGTGAATAAAATCGCCGGATGAGAATGAAGAAAAGTCCTCGGATGAGGCACGATCGCCCGAAAGGGTGAATAAAATCGTCGGATGAGAATGAAGAAAAGTCCTCGGATGAGGCGGGAGACAGTCTAACGATAAGAGTAGAACACCAAAAATGAATTCAAAGTCCACGAAAAAATTAAAAACCCTGTAAACGGGTGAAACTAAATAACAAAACGACAGGATGACAGAAAAAACAGCCTATGGAGATAAAATATCTATCGCCTGGCCTCCCGAGCGTAAGGTGCACCGTGAGGATGAATACCCGAGGAAGAAAAAATCTCCCTATCCCGAAGAGCCCTCCTACGTCTTAACACCGACGGCACGCCCGAGTATGGAGGGAAATTACACCGCACTTGGTTAGGAGATCGAGCCCGATTGTTTCTCCCTCGAGATCTGTGAAGAGTACCTTGGTCCTCAGCACCGATACCGCCCAATAATTCCTTCAGCTCGGCGATTTGTCGATCCTTTTCGCCGAGGAAAGTGGTCAATCGGATACAAGCATCCTCGTAGTACTGAAGCAAGGCGCGTTGTTGGGTATAACGCCGAAGTCCCTCGCAGGAGAGTGAATAGGACTAACGAAGAAAGTTAGGGAAGAATAAAGAAAGAGAACAAAGGGCGAAGGCCGATATGACTAACCCGACTCTCGCTTAGAGCCCACCAATCCCAAAAGCTGGAATCGGAAAATCTCGCCAAACGTTGCTTCTCATCGGGCTCCAGAAAATTTTCCATGAACTGGCGAGAGGAAGCGCCATCAGCCTCCAAAAGGAAACGAGGGGTTTTGCGAAGTCCTCCAAAGGAGAGTTCCTCGCGAGAAGGGCGGGCCATGACGACCTGGCCTTCCCTATGCGGAAAATCCGCGTTCGCGTTTGAAGCAAAACCTGTCGCCTCCTCCCATAAATCCCAAAGAGGGCGTGAGGGGGCATCGGAGGGGAAGTTGCCCCTGAGGTGTGAGCGCGCCATTCTGGGATTCACCAATGAACTTGGTAAGGAAAAAATAGAAAGCTTAGAATACAAGGAGGAAACGAATGCGATGTAAGCCAAAGGTGGAGTCCCACGTCGGAGAGAGGGAATAACCTGGAGAAGATAAACTTAACGGAGCTGAGGAATAGGAGTAGAACGGGTGAAGAGTAATTTTATAGGGGCACGAGCCCTCGAAGATCGGGCCGTTATAAAGATCGAGTTTTGAGGGGAATTCGAATTTTGAATAAGGGAATACGAAATCCCGGGATCGAAAAAGCCGTTGGGTAACGGTTATGACGCTCGAGAAAATAAAAGAACATACGAAGATCGTACTCGGGAAGCATAGTTTGGCGATCATCGGGAAAATACAATAAAGCGCGATAAGATGGGAATCTCTACTTACCGAAGAGGACTTTTGATCACCGTCGGCAGTATATCATAAATGTGGGAAAATATCAGTCAACGATATCCTAAACGACACGAGGCAAAAGAATTACAAATAGACTAATATAATAGAGTTCAAAAAGGAAAGAGTAGGAATAAAAGAGGAAAGACATATTGTTCATAAACAAAAAACGCAAAAAGAAACAAGTTCATCTACACAGTTGAAAATTTCTTAAGGCGGAGCGGCCGATCCGGCCTGACTCAACTCCGCCACTGTCTTCTCCACCCCGACCGTCACCGACTCGATCCCGGACATCGGCTGCTCCTCTCCTCGGCTTGGAACCTCCTCCTCGGGGCCATGCTCTACAGTGTCAAGGATGGACTCGGGGGCCTTGAGAATCTCATCGGGCTGCACATCGGGTTGCTCCTCTGGCTGCTCCTCGGGCTCCTCGGGGCCTTGAGAAGGGACGGGGGAACCTCCTCCCTCTTCTCCGCTCGAGGGCGTGGCCCTAGCCTCCTCGAGGACGGCATCGTCGGAACCCGCTTGGGCAGCTGATTCTGGCTTATAGCCATCGGGAGGACATTCAGCCAGAGCCCGATCCGCATTCAGGAAGTCCAGCTTGAATTTGTAGCGAACAAAGCCAGCTTCCCGGAATTGACGAAGACAACCCCAAAAGCCATACTTAAAGTACGTGACAACTTGCCTCCCGTAGGTCTCCCGAGGCAGATAATCTCGCTCGAGAATCTCTTCCAGATCGCGGAAATTCCGCTCGGCTTCCTCCCGAGCCCCAGTCTCCTTTGAAAGGGCTTTCACCGCCTTGTCCGCCTCAGCACGAGCGCTTTTCAACTGCTTCTTCAGCTCGTCCTCTCGCAACTTGGCCTCCTCTTTGACCCGAGCTAGTTCCTCCTTCAACTTCTTTTCAGAGTTGGTAAGCGTGATGCAGTCTTCGTGCATAAAGAGCATTCTCTCCAAGGCCTCGGCACCACAAGCAAAGCTCTGAGAGGTGAAAGAAAAAGGGGAAATAATGAAAGTTTGAACAGAAGTAACGGGGGTTGAGAAAAGAGGAGAAAAGAGGAAGGGGGTACCTGACCCATATGTTGGGCGAAGAGGGAGAAGAACTCCCGAGGGTTCATGCTCGAGAGGTGAGACTGGTTAGCCTCATTCCGGAAGCCCCGAAGAAACTCCACGCATTGAGTCCCGCGGGGTCTATGGAAGTAATCGGGCTGCTCGACATGGCCCGGGGAAGAAGGGGAGTCCTCAGTAGTGCCTGCGCTTGCTCGAGCGCTGGATTTAGCTTTCTTTGCGGCAGAGCTGCTCGGGGCCGCGGGTGCTTTCCTTTTCGGGGCCGCTTTCGGGGATCCCGATGATGAGGCCGAGGCCTTACCCTTGCCCTTGTTGAGGGCCCGAGTAACAGAGGCGGGAGGAGGAGCTTGAGAAGAACCGCCCTCCTTCATCTCGCGGGAAATCTTAAGTAAATCGGCGAGATCCATGCGCGAATCTGGTAGGAAAAGGTAGAACACCCTTTCAGAGATGTAAATGGAGAGAGGTAGGGAAATCGAGAAAGTATACCTAGATCATCTACCACTAGGCCCTTAGAACAATAGCCAAAATGACAGAGAAGATCATCCTTGACAAGCTCGGGAGCGCTGAAAGTCCGCTCCCCGAGGATCTCCATGAACCGTGTAACCTCCGAGTTGGAGGCGGCCGGGAGAGGACTAGATATGGATATGGTCGCAGGCCAGGTGCTGGTAGTATTGTTCTCGGGGCTCCCTTCGGGAGATCGGACATAAAAGAATTTCTTCATCCACCCCTTGTGAGAGGAGGGATTCCCGAGAAGAAATTCCTTGGAGGCGATGGAGGAGAAAAAGAATTTGCCAGGTTCTTTCTGGTTTATCTTCAAGAAAGAGAGGAGCAGAGGAAGAGACAGGGGAAGATGAAAATGCTGAATGAGAATGGATAGGGAAAGCAAGAGGCTGTAAGAATTGGGGGTCAATTGACTCGGGGAAATTTGGTGATAGTTACAAATCTCAGCTATAAAAGGGGCAAGAGGGAGACGAAGACCCATGTCCAGTTGGTTTAAGAAATATGTACGAAAGCCCTCGGGAGGACCGCTAACCACCTCCCGAGGCCCGGGAATTCGAACCTCAAAATCGGGACTCAGGCCGGCCCGATCAATGATGATGGGGATGTGAGACGCCCGAAGAGAAGATACGTTCACTTCGTGCCAGGGAAGCTTGATCTCTTCGCGAAATCCCTCCATTTGAGAGGTCCAATCAGATAGAGCTCGAAGATAGGTTTTCTTGCTCGGGTACCCTAAACGCTGAGGGGGGCGAAAAATATCCAAGTCAGGGTAATTATTCAGAGTTTCCATGGCGGCGAAAAATGAAAGAAAAAGGGATGACGAAGAAGAAGAGGGGGGTTCTGGCTGATCTAAGGTTGAAAATGGAGTCGGAGGGCTGCTCATGGCAAAGGGCAAAATCCTAAAACAAAAACCCTAAAATAACTGAAGGGGCGAACACAGAAGAAAATGGCGAAGAAAAAGGAATCCCAAGATAACAGTTACGCGATTCGGGGAAGAAAATCAGAACAAAGATAAACAGGAATGACGAAAGGAAAGTAAAGAGAAGAATAACTTACCGGTAATAGCGACGGAGAAGACGATGGGGGAGGCACGAACGGAGCGTCGATTTGAGAGAAGTAAAAATGGAGTTTTCTTGCGAGTGAGATAAAGAGAAGAAGACGAAATGGGAGAGATGAAGACTGAAAACCCTAGAAGAAGGGGAAAAGACGGGGGAAATAAGAAAAAAGAAATAAGAAAAAAGAAAAAAGAAAGGAAAAAGGAAAAGAAGGAAGGGACGTTTAACCCTTCAGAGTGAGGCACGTGTCAGTATCAGTCGAATAATGATCTGAGGGGGTGGCAATCTTCCCGCCCAAAAGAAAGCATGACGTGGTCGGATAAAGTGTCACCAAGGAGTAAGAAGAGGAATACTCAAATGCCCGAGAAAGTTCCCCGAGAAGGGCCGAATGGCATTTGGACCAATTATTTTACCGATAGCTAACGTCCAAATACTCGTTACACTCTTTTTGGACTATTTTAGGGGGGGACTATTGTTACCCTCGGGATTTCTAGCTAACGGTAAAATAGCGTTAACGGCAAAATAACCCACGAACAAGGCATGAAGAGACACCTAGAGGGATCGCGGACCGGTTTGAGAGGGAAATGGCCCGATGAGGCCGATCAAATCCAAAAAGGGGCTAAAGGGAGCTAAGTGTAAGGAGTAAGGGAGTCGGGTCGGGACGAGATGCCCGAGAGGATCAGGGAAGAGAGGATGCTTAAAGATGAGCTACCCGAGGAGGGGAAGAATGAAGAACTGGGGTCTGGTCGGGTGACCGGGATTCCCCGAGTAGGTTAAGGCAAGGTCACACGAGGAGAAAAACGACCCGATGGGGTATTACCGCCCGATGGAGACAAGGTCACGCGAGGAGATAGAGGGAGAATGAGGAGAGGAGAACGTGGGATCGTGGAGCGGACCACGTTCCATTCGTGAGGCTCGTAATGAACGTGGGCCTGGGTGGAAGACTAGGTCATGGCGAAGTACGTTAAGGTTGGTATAAATAGTAGCAGTTAGCTCATTTCTCAGGTATGCACACTATATGATAAAAAAACTGAGTTACGAGCCAACATACCTATTTTTCACCCATTTTCTGACTTAAGCATCGGAGGGGATACGCCGGCACCAACTCCGGCCCCCTTTTGACGTTTTTTCTGAGTCTTTGTTGTTAGGCTCGACGAGGGTAGTTAACAGGGAACGAGAAACTCGCGCCAAGGAAGCTACGAGGGAAGAACAACCGCTTTGGTCGCCGTTTCAAAAGGTCGTTTTACGCGGTCCACATCAGTCATTATTATGGTGTAAGGTATTTGGTTTCCAAATTTGAATTGTTTTAAAGAATCGCCTACCATCTTCACTAAAGCCAACCAGTCACCAATTTGTTGCAAGTCTTAGTTACGGATGCCAGTTTTTTTGGACCGGGTCCATACTCATAGGATCCTACCCAATAATTATGAGTATCAGTCCTTAAAAAAATAAATTTAATGGGTTTGGACCAGACTGAGACCCAATTAAATTAATTTGAGTCTTAAATGGATATTACTCATTTATCCATTTACCAAAACCTAGGGGTGTTCGCAATTCGGTATGCCGGCCGAACAGACCGAAAAACCGAACATTCAGTACAAACCGATCAGTTCGGTATTCGGTTTAAAAAAATCAATGTTTCGGTAATTCGGTTCGGTACAGATATACTGGTTCTTTATACCATATCGAACCGAATTACCGAATTTCCTATTTTATATTTAAAAAATAAATCTATTAACTTAAAACATATACTTTATATTAAACATAAAGTGACGGCCCAGCCCATTTGTTTTATTTTATATTCTTCTATATGGTTTATTTTTTTATTTTTTTATTTTTTTTTAAAGAACGATTAACCGAAAAAACCGAATTATAATTCGGTTTTGAATTTGGTCGAATCAAAATTTCGGTTCGGTACGATTTGTACCAAAAAAACAGCCCTAACCATTTAAACTAAATATTATTTTAGTCATTCAGTTTGAAGATGATACTTGAAGGTTGGACTTGGACTTGGAGCATGGATTTACTACTTATGGATTGAATAGTTTTTTCGTTTTCGTAATTCTTAAACATCAAACTTTGTAATCATTTCTTATTTACAGCTTAATGACTATTGCTGTCATTGTTATTGTTATATCAATTGATATTACAAAGTACTTATTAGCTTATTTAGTTAATTTTCTGTTAAAAGTTAAATATTCGTTCAATACTCAATTAAGACCCGTTTACCCGTTAGATTTAATCGATTTGGGTCTACACCCAATATATTGGACCCATCAAAGATTAGATAGGGTTCATACCCATCTATTTAATTGGGTTTGGGTCTAAGTGGGTCTATCCATACCCTACCCATTGCCTGTCTTAATTAAGTAAATAAATAGATTGCGTTTAAGCATGTAGAGAGCTCTATACTTACCTTCAAGAAAGACGAAAATGTCAATTCTCGCTTTTATGATTTTCAACTTTTTATTTTAGGTCAATAATCAAAGTCGTCTAAATGGACGAGGAAAGTTAATCAAGCAGCTTGCCATTCAAAGTTAACTTTCTTTGTCCTTTAACTTCTATATATCGTAAAAAGAGTAATGTACTTTATCCTAGTCTAAAAACATATATATAATAGAGAAAACAACGAATAGTATTGTAGAACGTCGTCCCCTCTACTTACACTACACTACTTGACCATTCTTCTTATAAATGAACATATATTATCTTTTAAATAAAATTTCAATTTGGCAATTATATCCTTGATGAAAGGACCACCTTGCTTCCTACCTTGACCCGATTCCATCTTTGACTTTGACCGTTACTTTTCTCCTCTACCTTATGCATGAATTACAACAAAGCTTAGTTTCACGACATTATAATAAATCAAAAACTCTTACATGCCTCCATATGATTTATGGCTTTACCATGCATGTACTTAACCATATCAGCATGTCATTTCACAATTTCAATACCGTAGCAGCTAATTTGTTGAATAATAGGCTGCAAAACTACTCATCATCAGAACTCACATAAAGAAGAAAAAAAAAAGTTATGGTGATGGAAACTGTTTTTCTTTCTAATGAAGCCGAACGTCGAATTTTTCTCCACCGAACGATGCGATCTTTTGCCTGCGACTATGTTTGCATTTGGTCCTACTTACCTCAACCATCCAAGTAATAATTAGCTGTTCATCTTCTTCAATTATATATTCTTTATCTCACCAATCTTCGCAGATAACTTAACCAGCTTTGTTTATAGCAGCTGTTTGTTTTTTCTTGATGGACTATGTCGAGAGCTGAGTAATCGGTCGAGTTCTTCATCTCTTGGGAGGAGATTATTCGAGGTTTATCGGGGATTACTGCACAATGTCGATGCTGGGTACGTCTTAATTAATTATTATTTTCGTTTTATCGTTATAATCTTGTTCGATGTTCAGGCGAATCCCAGGTTTTGCTTTCAAGAACAAACTTACTTACATGGAGTTAACATTACATGATGTTCAAAGACTTGTGTCCAATGACTTGCAGCTTCAGTTTTACCAAGTAAAGCACACAATTTCATAAGGTTGAAGAAACCCTCTATATATGAATTATAATATATGTTTGATCCCTTCTTTCTCTTTTTATTGCAGGAAGCTAAGATTCAGGTGGGTCTTAATTCATTCATTGGCTATATATAAAACTGAATTTTATTGTCTCATATATTATTTTTATATTATTATGTGATTTTAGAACGTTGTGTTCATCGGATGTGGCGCAGGGGAGATTGAGCTAGGGTTCTCTAAAGATCCTCAGGTAATAAGCTTATTGTGTGTTTAACATGAAAAAAGACCTATCAATTACGTACAGTGCGCAACTAATTCTTGCATGAAAAAAATTCTCAGGCGAACATGGAAATGGAGATAAGAAACTTGATCTCTTCATGCTTTCCTCATCGACTCAAATCGCCAGTAGATCGTCTCCCTTCATTATCATCTCAGCCGTTCGATCAAAACCAACCAATATCTTCATCATCGCCATCGATCAGATCACAGATTTCCATCGATAGCTTAGAACATTACTCTCAAGTTCTACTACTCAATCCTCAGGCCTCACTCATTGATCAAGAACTCATTCAAAAACAAGCACTAATAGATAACAATATTGAATTCCCTACGAAGGAGATTGCAGATTCTGCTGTGGCAAAAGCAATCTTAGCAGTGTTATCTTCGTCTTCTTCTTCTCCTTCAGCTAATTCGTCGCCTTCTCAAAGCTCTCTCAAGCCTCCCACGTCAGCATTTTCGAGTTACAGATCAAGAATGGCGGGGAGTTCGATTCGCCCTTTTCAGGCAAGAACAGCTCGGAGCAATAACATGTTCAAAAGGGCTGTCTTGTTTTTTCGAAACCTGAACGTTGTCAGAAAGCAAGAATTATTGAGTGGTTTTCAAGGAAACCAGGCCACGCCTACGCAGCTGCATCATATGATATCAGAGAGAAGAAGAAGAGAAAAACTTAACGAAAGCTTTCAAGCTTTGAGATCATTGCTCCCTCCAGGATCTAAGGTACACATTCTTTAATCGCAGCCATCGATCAAATTTAGACAACAATTCAAATGAAGAAATTCCTTTTGTAAAAAAACGCAGAAGGACAAGGCAACTGTGCTTAACACAACAACCGAGTATTTGAGCAAGCTGAAATCCCAGGTTGATGAACTCAGACGAAGGAACCAAGCATTGGAAGATAGGGTTTTGAATCCAAGTTATAAAGATTTAGGCTTTTCTTCATTATCCCAAGAAAGAACGACGACTGTGGAGATTTCACAAGTTGCCAGCACGTCATCATTGCCAGAAGAAAGATTCTTGGACTTGAGAGTTGCTGTAAGAGGTGACGTCAGCATGCTAGATTTCGTTCTTGGGATGTTGGATTTTCTGAAACGACGAACTGATAATGTGAGATTATCATCGATAGAATGTAATGAGATGATGGTGGACGAATCGTATCCAATGCATGGGATTGTCATGAGACTGAAGATTGAGGTAGTACATATATGTTTGGTTTTTTCCATAAATAAGAATAAAGATAAAAAAAAAATGCATATCGACTTTTCTTGATAATAATACATACAGGGTGGTGAGTTTGACGAGTCCAACTTCGAGGAAGCAGTGAAAAAGATGGTTGGTGAATTATCATTTCGTTGACGACTATGTAATAATATTGCATACATTTACACGTATGTATGTATATTTTGTCCCAAGGAAGAGAAGATATTCAATATTTGGAACGAGATAGTATGTACTAGGGTTTCGTGTGGGTTTTTCTAATATTTAATTTCACAGTCTTGAATGCATAATAATTTAAGTGCTGTCGATCTTGACCGGTGATCTCTATATAGATAAGATAGATATGTAATTTTTCTTTCCATAAGCCCACGTCACCTAATAATCGGACAGCTTTTAAATAAGGTGAATATATAAAAACATACCCAATTGTATAAAAAAATTTGCAAGTCAGTATTCATGTCAGAAATTTTTTTATATTAGTACCCGTTCGACTGTACGTACCATTTTTCCGGTCTTGACGTACCTTTTTATATGTGTATTGCGTACCACGTCACGCATTTATATGGTACCTATATACGTTCCATACGGTACCTTGCGACTGACTGCTATATGATGGTACCATTTTCTAACTGTATTACGTACCACAATACGTTTCTCTTTGTACCTAAATGTGTGATATGATTTACCTTGCGGCGGGCAGGTCTGCCTATAAAAAGATCAGGGTACTGACTTGCTAATTTATTATATTAATGTGTATTTTTTTTATGTAAAATCCCCTTTAATAATTGTGCATGCAACTGACGATACCTGATAACCCTAAATAAAGATGATTTCTTTGGTCAACCAAATATTAGTTTCAAGCTGGTCAGAACAATACATAATTATAAACCTTTGAATTCAAAGACAATCAAAGGTGGCATTTTGGACTAATGTAACTCAAACAACATACAAATCACTGACTATAGTTTTTCTACAGAGTACTCTGTTCCAAGACTTCCTTTTTGCTAATGCTCAATCCTTGCAATAATTTGGCGCATAACTTAATATCTAACCCTTTCCCAACAGCAACTGATATTACACCTTCGTTTTTCTTCAAGTGTAGAAATGCTCGACTCTTTCTTGGGATGGCTTTCAACAAGGTTTTGTTGTAAAACAAGATCAAGCTTAATTCTCAATATTTTTGAATTGCCAGCACTCAAAGAAGAGACATCTAACCTAAATGCAACTATGATTTCTCCAATCCTTTCATAGAAGAATCCCTACAATTGTAAATTTAAATCCCTTGAAACATACCTTGTCTTCAATTCTTTAACCATACAAAAGCCTGAGTATAGGACGCCTAACTCACGATCTAATATTTATTTATTTTAAAAGAAAATAAATAAAATTAGCTCGTAGGCCTCTTGGCACTACATAATTGGGCCAAACGCAAGGACATTTCGCCCCACACAAGCCCAATTAAACAAATCAAAATAATAGTTATTTTATGATTTGGTGAAGTGTGGAATTAAAAAAATTTAAAAATATCGAGAAAATCTGATAGCCCCTAGATCAAAAATTCGATGGCCGTGATTAAATGAGACAGTAAGTGGGATACAAAAAGTGGGACATACGATTTCATCCGATATATAACAGACAAGACTTGAGTGGGGTTATATTATAGGGGATACATTAAAAACAAAAAAAAAGAAAAAGGAAAAAAGAAAAACAAAAAGAAAAAATGTGCCCGATAATAGGCCGTTGGCCGCTGGCTATTTTGCCGTAGGTAGACGCTTTCATCCGGCGAAGAACAGCCGCCGGAGAATAGTTTGAGTAATGAATCGGTGAAAGAGAAAATAATATTGTAAGAAGTTAAACATTATTACAATTAGACAAAATGTCATGCGTGCCAAAAAGGCCGTGAAAATATAAGTTCTGACCGAAGAAACGAAGACAACGTCATTAATGATGCCACAACATTAAACAGCTTATTGTTGGTCAACCTTACTGTGAGTACTTTTGATTATTGACCAAAAATTTACGACGTCATCTTTCGTACGTGCATGGGAGAATAAAGGTACCATGACCGAGTATCTTAGTTATTTTGTTGTTATGTAGTATTATTATAGCGCGTTTACAGCTGCAATGGGCTACATTATTTCTCGATGATGTATATTCTTGTTCATCATAATCGTTGTTTGTTGAAGCATTCTTTCCTTTGACCACACATTTTCCCACATAGATGGGATGTGTTGTGATTAATACTATATTACTATATTCATGCGCTATAAATACTACAGAATGAGATCTGTGTTTCGTTTCATTACATCAATCGATACCTTTGAGCTCATCAATTGCCTGAAATTTGAGTGTTGCTTGAATCTTTGAACACGGACCATCCTCTTCTTTTTGTCATTTGTGTTTTGCCTTCTTGCATTTGAGTTAGAGAAATTGTACGGCCAACCTATGAGATGACGTTAACGTTGAAAGGCGAGAGCTTTGGCCGATCCAATCATGGAGGGGCGCCAAACATGTTCGACGAAATGCTTAGGAAAAATTCTATCAAGCTGAAAGACAGCGAGCCACCGAAGCTAGTCCTCCAACGTTCCCTCTCGTTTAAGGATTTCTTGGTTCAAGATTTCAAAAGATCGGATTGTGAGAACGCATTGGAGAACAGCGAAAAGGAATTGAATCCCGAATTTTCTCTCCCCGAGCCACCCTCAACGTTTAGTCCAAGGCCTGATAGCGAGCTCGATGCTGCAGCTGTTAAGCTTCAAAAGGTATACAAGAGTTACAGAACTCGAAGGAATCTCGCCGATTGTGCTGTGGTCGTAGAGGAGCTATGGTTAGTAGAGAGTAATTTTCTTGCTGGTTTTCGAGCTGTTTAAATTGATTTCTTATGTTTACAAATTCATAGGTGGAAAGCCATGGACTTTGCAGCGCTGAAGCGAAGCTCTGTTTCGTTCTTCAATGTCGAAAAACCAGAAACTGCTGTGTCACGGTGGGCTAGGGCAGGAATAAGAGCAGCCAAGGTCATTCTCTTGCAGCCATTTCAATGTTGCCCCTTTCTTCCTTAATCATTAGTTCTTACAAATGAGACTCATACAGGTTGGCAAGGGAATGTCCAAGGATGAAAAGGCCCAAAAACTAGCTCTACAGCACTGGCTCGAAGCTGTAAGTCCACTCTCATCTCTTCGATAGCCAAGATTTTAGTTTTTCCCAGGTTTTCTAAACATGTTACTTGAGCAGATCGACCCGCGGCACCGATATGGCCACAATTTGAAATTCTATTACGACGTTTGGTTCGCAAGTGGAAGTTCTCAACCTTTCTTTTACTGGTGAGTCTGCAGCAACATACATTTCTTATATAGATAGAATAGATTCCTCTGAAAGAAGAAACCTTTGTGACTTTTTACGAATAGGTTGGACGTTGGAGATGGGAAAGAACTGTGCATCGAGAAATGCTCGCGCAACAATTTGCAGAGGCAATGCATAAAATATCTAGGACCTGTAAGTTATAACTGCATTCTAGGAAGATGGAATTCGAATAGAATCCCTAAATAGTAAATGTTTTCTGCAGAAAGAAAGAAAATCGTTTGAAGTCATCGTCGAAAATGGAAGGCTTGTTTACAGAGAAAGCGCCGCTTCGGTGAACACTATTGCGGGCTCGAAGTGGATATTCGTACTAAGCACGACGAGAACTTTATACATCGGTCAGAAGAAGAAAGGATTTTTCCAGCATTCGAGTTTCTTGGCGGGAGGAGCCATTACAGCCGCCGGTAGATTAGTTGCCCATGAAGGCGTTCTCGAGGTAATAGAAAAAAAAAATAGTCCTTAGAAACAAACAATTTGTAGCTGAAATTCTTGTCCGATCCTAACATCTTCGTTTGTTTCTTTCGCCTTGTTTCTTTTACAGGCGATTTGGCCTTACAGTGGTCACTACCTTCCAACCGAAGAGAACTTCTTAGAATTCGTAAGATTCTTGGAAGAGAACCGCGTCGACCTCACGAACGTAAAGGTAAATTACAATCCTATCCTCCCAGTGTTTTCCTTACATATGAGATCATTCATTCATCTGATAAAATTTTCATTTATGTTCCTATATTTTTTCTTATAGAGATGTGCGACGGACGACGATTACTGTCCCATTACATCATCTTGCAAAGATTCGACGAAGTCGAATATCGCCTCGTCGGACGACAAGAACGTCCTCCAAGATGAGCCTATTTATGACTTTGCTGCGAAGCGTATGCCTAGCAAATGGAGTACGGGCGTCGGGCCGAGAATCGGCTGTGTTCGTGAATATCCCGTGGAGTTACAATCCCGAGCCCTCGAAAAAGTCAACCTTTCGCCTCGGACGAACCTCGACAGGCCCGTCGCTGATTACGGGCCTATCCCGTCCCCTCGGCCCAGCCCGAAATGCCGGCTATCGCCTAGAGTTTCGTATATGGGGCTTCCTAGTCCGAGGGCTCCTATTACCACCACATAAGCATTAATATTTGCTCATACATTGATTTATTCACTTGTAAAGGCAGTGAAGTTAGTTGCCCAGAATATGTAATTTTTGCCTTTTCTGGGCGCATTTTTTAGCATTTATTATTTTTTATCTGCCTGATTTGATTTGTTTGGGTGACGAAATTGACAAAAAATTTCTAATAATGATGCATCACTTTCGTCTCGTTTTTGTGTAATTTAGAATGCCTTAAATCACCATACCTTATGATATTTAATATTGATCTACTATACTATGTTGTAACTTGTAAGTGGGACTGAAATAAAATTGCAATCGCGTGTAGTTCAAGCGCTCGCCGAGTTGGGTCAAGGAAGGTGATCACGTGCTAACGCCACGCCTCATGAATTAAAGAACCGACCAATCAAAAGGCTTATATTTTATCCCACGCGCGCAGTATCTAGCGTGGTGGATACACTCAGTTTCTTTTGGATCACAATTCATTCACAAACGACGAAGCCCTCGCGGAACATACTCACTCCTTCCTTTCTTTCTTCTATCTATATGCTGAGCACTGAGCAGACATGCTGGGCGCCAAGCTCGAATCCTTGTTATCTATATCCTTTTAGCTTGGATGAATTTAACGCTGGCTGTAGTAGAATCTAGATCTGCGTATTGGTTTTTTGGGGTGTGAGAGAGCAGCTGAATTTGACTGATGGAACCGCGAGTGGGGAATAAGTATCGGCTGGGTCGGAAAATTGGGAGTGGATCGTTTGGAGAGATCTTCCTCGGTAAGATTATGAACTTGTAATCGTTGCTGTTTTTCATTTTATTTCTCCGAGTTAGTGTGCTGATTAGTCGTCGTTTTGTTTTTCGTTAGGGACAAATATTCAGACTAATGAGGAGGTTGCAATTAAGCTGGTAAGTGAGTCGTGTTTAGGGATATTGTGTCTCTCGTTGTCGTCTGTAATCCTCATTCGTCTTTCTAATTGACTTTGATGGTTTTAGGAAAATGTGAAGACGAAGCATCCGCAATTGCTCTATGAGTCGAAGTTATACAGAATTTTACAGGGCGGAAGTAATGATCTTCATTCTGAATTTAAGTTTAATTTGTAGCGTAATTATTTGATTGTTTTTTGCTTTTTGAATCATGAAGCTTGATCTAGCTATTTATCTGAACTACAGCTGGTATACCAAACGTGAGATGGTTTGGTGTGGAAGGAGACTACAACGTTCTAGTTATAGACTTGCTTGGACCAAGTCTGGAAGATCTATTTAACTTTTGCAGTAGGAAACTTTCGTTGAAGACGGTTCTCATGCTCGCTGATCAAATGGTTCGTGTTTTTCGTCGTCTGCAAATTCTAGTTCTTTGGATGTAGTAGTGCAAGGGCTTTCACAATGCCTTGAGTGATATCATTTCCCTATCAACTATTTCAGATAAATCGTGTAGAATTTGTCCATTCGAAATCATTTTTACACCGAGATATCAAGCCAGACAATTTTCTCATGGGCTTGGGAAGGCGTGCAAATCAGGTGCTGTCTTGTTGTGCTAATGGTGCATTCTGAAGAGTATGTATGAGTTATGATGACACCAGTTTGTTATTCATTCCTCATTGTACATCGTAGGTTTACATAATTGATTTTGGACTGGCTAAAAAGTATAGAGATAGTTCAACTCACCAACATATTCCTTACAGGTGAGACAAACGGTTGCTGAAGTTCATTTTCTGTGTTGCTTATTTTTTATGGTTTTAGTAGTTTTGACATTGACGTATTTCATGTAGGGAGAATAAAAACTTGACTGGAACTGCACGATATGCCAGTATGAACACTCATCTTGGAATTGGTCAGTATTTTTTCTTTTCTTTTCGCCTTGCATTCGTTTGGTAACTTATTTATACTCCCCGTATATCTATACTTTGCAGAACAAAGCAGGAGAGATGACTTGGAGTCACTTGGCTATGTCCTGATGTACTTCTTGCGGGGAAGGTAAACTACTTTTTCAGGTTCCCGTCGATATAGCTACCAATGCCATATTGATTATGGTTCTGTGTACGTTTTTGCAGCCTTCCTTGGCAGGGACTAAAAGCAGGGAATAAGAAACAGAAATACGAGAAAATAAGTGACAAAAAGGTTTCAACTTCTATTGAGGTAATTAATGCGATATGGATACTTTTTGTCATTCTGGAGTCACAACAACTAACATATCATTCTTCTAGTCTTTATGCCGTGGTTATCCAACAGAATTTGCATCATATTTCCATTACTGTCGTTCACTGCGTTTCGAAGACAGACCAGATTATGCATATCTGAAGAGAATATTTCGTGACCTCTTTATTCGTGAAGGTGTGAAGAGTTTTTTGAGAAAATCCTATTTTCCTTTGAAAAGTTTCCTGTTTGGTGAGAATGATTAATGTTATAGTAATATGCAATATGCTTGCAGGTTTTCAGTTTGATTATGTCTTTGATTGGACTATTTTAAAGTATCAGCAGTCGCAGATGGCTGCTCCTTCGCGGGTACAAATTATATCATTTTAACTTAGTATTTTTTTCTTCACCAAGCTTGATGATTTTACCCTTTTTACAGGGTCCAAGTGCTGGAATGAGCTCTGGTTTACCACCTGCCATCCCAAGTGGTGATAAGCCTCCAGGTACTCCATACCTCTTGTGAAGATGCACAATCTTTTCTATATAAATGTCAATCTCTCTGTTTTATACACTGACCGCATTACGTTTTCCTTCAACTCCTCGCATAGCTAGTTTCTCTTGTGTTGTTTTATCACACTACCCAGGGAAGACTTGTTGAAGTATGTTTAGTTTCTTGCTTCAGTTGATTTTATTACAGATGGGGATGCAGGGAGACAAGGTGCCTCTACTTCTGCAGATCCTGCCAGAAGAAGTTCTGGACAATTCGTAAGCCCTGGAAGCTTCACCAGACAGAAAAGCCCTGTTGCAAATGATTCGAGTAGCAAGGACGCCATGGTAAGTGAACTTCCACACAATGAGGCAAAGTTGATTATAAATAAAAAAAAAAAAACGTTTGTTTCCCATTGCTGTAGTTGATTTATCTTCACATTGCAGATGTCAAGCTCCACTTTCTTTGGAAGGCCAAGCGGTTCGCTTAGGCAAGGCACGGCATATGGAAGCAGAGAAAGCCTCACTATGGAAAACAATTCAGATCCTTTACGTTCTCGCACTAGGGATGAAAGTCCTGCAACTGCAAACAAGACATCAAGTGCTCGTAGAAGCTCGCCCCTTGGAGGAGACCAAAGACACAATGATAATTCTTCTAGCAGGAATAACTCCAACTTGACTAATAGCAAGAATTATTATGAATCGACGATAAGGGGAGTCGAGGCTTTGCATTTCGACGATAAAGATAAACCCCACAACTAACGCTGCTGCAGATAGAGAGTGAGCTCTTAAGGCTGCTCTCAATTATCTTACTGTGGATAAAAGCAAATGGATTGGTTCTTTAAATTTGCGGCCCTTCCTTCAGTTCACTTCCTTTTGCAATTTGGTCTCTTTGGGTGTGTTTTTGATTGTAAGATATGCCACCTGAGAAAAGATATTAGATATGGGTCTGCGTGCGTTTCTCTGTGTGCTTATTTACCAGATGACTTTTTGGTTTGCTTTTTGATTGCAACATTGTGTGCTGTCTGTATATTTTTTAATATTCTTCTAGTCTTGCACAATTCTTTTCATTTTCATTGCAGTAGGTAAATAGAGCAAAATACTTTAGGCAAGGACCTGCGCTTTTTGGTCAAAGATAAATCTCAAAATAAAACTGACCAATTCAACTAAGAAAAATGAGATTTATCTCAATTAGTCAACGAAATACACCTCATTTCGTTGTCACTGCAGTGCAAAAACCATCCAGGGAAGGGAAGTAATCGTTTCTGCAAAAATGGAAATAATAATAATAATAATAAAAAAGGACGAAATAAGGAGCAACAACCAAACCAAAGCAAGGAATATTGACGCAAAGCAATCATCTCACACCTATCTGTGGCCGAAAACGACGACGGCGCACTTGTCTTTGATCCACCTGAAGCTTTTCTTAATCGATCCCTTGAGCTTCCCCTCGACGGTGTAAGCTTTGTAGCTAGCGACTCTCTTCTTCCTCTGCATCTCAGGGTCAGTAAGGCTCCACCGTTTCGAAATCGCCCCATTCGCCGACTTCACCTTCTTGAACTTCCATTTCTCCGCAGAATCCAAATCGTTCGCCGCCTTGTTCTGAGCCGACGAAGAAGAAGAAGATGCATACGTGGCACTGTAGCACCTTAGATCTTGCATGCTGCTTGGGTTTGACGAATTGCTCTTCTGATGATGACTGTCTTCCATGGTTGATTGATTGGTTGAATTGATTTGATTATTGGGGGTGGAGTGGCTTTGGCTTGTGTATAAAAATGTGATTTTTATCGAAGATGGTGGAGCAGCTTTGTATCGTAATTATTAACCTTGTTTGTAGCGTCGGTGAGGTTTGGCATTTAATTAACCATTGACAAAAACGCATTATTTTTTGGATTATTTGTATTTGCATGTGAACGTTACCCATAATCTATTGAAAATGTCGATAAGACATTGAATAATCAAAATAGTACTACTTGTATCTATTGCTATACTCGAAAATTCTCTGTCTATATGTTTACCTATCATCATTTTTTGGCAGGGGGAATTTATATATACTACTGCTTAGTATTAAACCAATTGATTAATCAGCCCAGAATTCTTGGTAAAACCTCGTTCGAAAAACTAGTCAATCTCTCCAATAAACACGAAAATAATTTCATAGCTTCAAAAAGACGAAAATGCATGATCATATAAACTAACCAATCAAATGAATCCAACGGAAAGTAAGAAACAAGAATTCAAGCCAAGTTAGGAGGAGACTATCATCAGTTAGAACATTGAGAACCAAAGGCAAATGCATAGCAAGAACAGACGATTCATCACGAAAGAACAGATTCAAGCCAAGTTAGGAGACTAATTTACTTGGTTGTTCTGAGTTCTCCAAGTTCGATCGATCTTCATGAACTTCAATGGGCTGCAACTTCATCTTCTTCTTTTCCTCCTTGAGAATCACCTGCCTGGGCATAACTTCTACCAGAAATTTCCCGCCATTCCAAACTGCTGCAGAGATTTTGAGCACTTGGAAAGTAACGTGTAATTCGTACGACAAGAATATCGGGACAGTAAGTGCCATGGTGGTCACCGTGAAAAGAGCCTGGAAAATCGTGTACATAAGCAAACGATTCTTGTCTCCCAATATCCCACTCAACCGCCACCAAATATTGTTTGCTTTCTTTGCCTTCTTCGAGAGTTCTCTGTCATATAGGACAATGTAAGTCCCTCCTTACACAAATCGCAGGTAAGAGGATGATGAGGAAGTGGCAAAAACCTGTAAGAAGTCATGACTTCAGGGTCTCGGAGAAGCCTCTGTCGTCTCAGAACATATACGATGAGGAAATAAAGGAGTTGCCATATTGTGTAAGCAAGTAAAGGGACGACGAAAAGCCATGTCCATATGTTTGATTTGCTTTCGACGTAGGGCCATGAGGCTCGGCTAGAATTTTCCTGAGGATGCATAGATTCAAAGTACACTGGGTCCCACCATCTTATCGTGAAGAAAACCAAGCCTGAATCCATATTAATTACAACACTATACAAAATTAATTTAGAATATGATGCGAAGAGGTTGAAAAGCAACGAGAGTTCTCTCCCCTGATATGTGTGAACTATGAAAGTAGTGGATTTATTAGCAGATCTTACCGGGAAAGAAATGTATGAAGACGCTAACAGTTTTGTCCATAGAATAAAATACTAAGCTGTTGCGCCAAACAATCATTGCCCATGCTAATGGCCCCTGCACTCATTCGAAGAAGAAGAGGAAAAATATCAGATGATCGTGCCATAATACAAACAAAGGGATCATGCCCTATTTTCTTACCTCTGCAAATGAGAAGCAAACCATGAAGAGCTTCTCATTTCTGGGATAGAACAGTATCATTATCAAGAAGATCGTGTTGGCATAGTAACAAAAGTCCTGCACAATATGATGAAAGATGATTTGTTTTCGTGGTAACGAATAAGAAACTCAGTAAACTCATCACTCAGAACTATCGATTCCTGCAAATTTCAGAACAAATGAAATTATACTCTAAAAATGAGGCTATGTGAGTTGGATTACCAGAAGATAGTAATGCCATTTCTTGTATCGGTAATAGATCCATCGAAGGGGAACAAAGATCATGTAGAACAAACAATAGATGTAACGAACATCTTGAGGCCCTAAATGGAAACAAGAAACAATTAAGCGATGCCCTTAAGTATAAACAAATGCTTAGCATAGCACAGATTAGAGAAGTGTTTGATACTCACTTGCTCCGAGTATAAAGCAAAACCCTCCAAAGCCAAGCACACCCAACAAATACTTAACCTACGCACCAAGACAATATCAAGTTGCAGCCATAAAATCTCCAAAACGAAGAGCAGCAGTTGAATAGGGAAGAGAAGAAGAAGGCTAACTAAAGATACATGCTTTGATAATCGATCTTGTCCTTCACCTTGTTGATGAAGCTTTCGTGCTCTTCAGCTTGTTTCGCAATCTTCACAGCTTGTTTCGAGAGCATCTCCCTCGTTTGAGCCACTTTCTGTGCAAAAAATCAACCCATTTCTCCTTAGTAGAAAATTTAACCTAATAAACAACGACCCAATCAACGAAATGTCGAAATACGAACATCGCTCTCCAATCTTTCACTGAATCGCCCGCATCAGTCACTATTCGATCACCTACAGAGTATCTTAGGAATACAAATACCTTAGATCGATCTCTGGCGTTCTCAATCTTCCGTATCGAGTCATCCAACTCATTAATTTCTTCATTAGATGCCATCTTTTTCCTAATCTACACCAGCTTCTCGATTACGACAAAATTAACCTACAGATAATGGTGCCGTGCCGTGCCGTGCCGTGGTAAAAGGATAATGGCGTTTCTACTTCAATTCGTGAGGAACCCGCGAATCTCCAAATCCCAATAGTGCTATCCAAAGACGCAAATGATTGAATACTACAATTATGAATATAGAAACCAAAGATCGTATTTTTCTGTAAGCTACGTCATCCTAGGGTCAACTTGACGGAATTCTTTATTATTAATTTTTGAAAGATGTACATAGATCAAAGGATTGCCACGTCATCGTTCAAACTGTTGGAAAATCTTTCAGCCGTCATCAACAAATCTCGGAGAAAGAAAGAATTGCAAGAAAAGAAAAGAAAGCATTCCCATCAAGAATCCATCAAAGGTTGAACCAAAGCCAAGACTTGAACAAATGAGAAACCCAAGAGATTTTACGAACAGCAGTACTCTAAGAACACTAAAACAGAAACCATTATTGTAGCAACCAAAGAGCTTCTTCTTCTTGCTAGCTACGGGCACCTTCGAAACTGCACTTGGGGCAATGATATGTCCCCAGCAATAGCTCATACGTCGCTTTAATCAAGCCAACGCACTGTACGTGAAACGATCTCTTGCACTTATCGCAAGTGAGAGTATCCTTGAGAATGTTTACATTGAAGGTTTCGCCGCAAGCTCCACAGAGAGTGATCCTTTTCCCAGGAGATTGCGGCGCTGAGGTTTTCTGGCTCTTTGATGATGACTCTCCCTGTAATTGTGTCAGAATACGAATAGAGATGAACAAAACAACTGATCATTTCTGGACTGATATATGAGGAAAAAAACAAGGCATCGATTTCTTACGGTGATGGATGCGTACTCATGGTCATCATCCCAAATTCCAGTCACAAGTTCGAACAGTGTTGGTAATTCATTGATCTTATGCAACAAAAGTGTCCTGTGTAATACATGCAATCAAAAGCTGGTGAACCAGGCAGAAAAAACCCTAATAACTACACAACAGAATTTAATCGCTATACTAATTATTGATTACCTATCGGCGCTCCCAAGTTCAAGATCTAGGGCGTTGAAGAACGCAACAGAAACTATCCATGCATCAGAATGATGGGCAACATGAAGCAGCCATTTCTTGTGTTCCATGCTATCTCTCAGAAAGTTGATGCCAAATGCAGGTTGTGGACAATTGGGAGGAAGCAAGGCTGGAGGTTTTTCAACTTGCCATTGCCAAGGACCGGGATTTTTTCTAACACGCAGACCGAGGATTTCCTCCTTCGCTGCAATAAATATACAGTATATTCAAACATCCCATTCTGATGATCTTTCTTGAGTCAGCGAGCAATTCAAATGCCAAGAAACTAACCAGGATCGCACTTGTTGAAAAATTCTTGAACATCTGAATCAGCGAGCAATTCAAAAGCAAATATTGTTATTAATCAGTATAAGAATATGCCGAAAAGCCTGCTATTCAGTCCAACATTACCACTGGTGAGAGCTCTAAGTATGGCGAAACGCGTTCTTGCAAAGCCTTGGACAATGCCATCGAACTTCATACTCTGTTCGCTCATAGTTGCTTCGTTCGTACAACACCTTCACACAAACGTATACGGTGAGAGTATTAGATGTCTTCTTTTTTTAAGTTCTGAGAGTGAGGAGATTTTCTTCCTTTTCCGTTTATTTATAATTGTCATTGATGGGTAGTTTTGAAAGTCGGTTGAAAATGACGGGTTTTTAGTAACTATGAAGGGAATATATCCATAGCTTATTAGTTTAAAGATATACACGAAGTATTAAAGGGAATATATATATATATATATATATATATATAGCGATAATTTTCGATGCATTTACAGCGCGAATGATTGAATATAGTAGATTGATTGATGATATTAAAAGGAAGTTCGATATTTAACAACATACTTTTTATTTAATATAAATCGCGAAAGTGGAAGTAGTTGATATAAGAAGTGAATCCACCATCACTTTGATCTCTTATTCGCAGCAATGGTTTTTAGAAGAATATGTTCTTCATTTCTTTCGCTAAAAAGCGAACAAGAAAAAGAGGGATTGGTATGTATCTAAGAGATTCTTGCATCGCTCTATTATTCATTCACTAACAAAAACCATTCATTGTAGTAAAACTAAAACCCTTTCCTCTATACCAAACACCAATGAGAAGTGTGTCTAACTAAAGAACAATCAATCAAAACTCAAGCAGATGATGAGTCATGAGTCGTCGTCGTCCTTGACTTGGGCCTTATGAAGCTGCACTTGGGGCAATGATAGTTCTTGGTTCTTTCCGCAATTTCTTCAGTCATGGAAACGCAGTCTTGGTGAAACCATCTCTCGCATTTTTCGCAAAAGATCCAACTTATCATCTCAGAATGGCCGACCACTTCCTTCATTGCGCAAGCTCCACAGACGGAAGAAGAATCTTCATGATCACCGCTCTAATAGTGGAAGCAAAAGCCTCGTACTTGTCAGAAGAATTAAATTAATGTATAGAAATAATCGAAACAGTAGATAAAATATTGGGGTTTTCTGCTGTTACATTTCCAGCCTCTAACTTTTCTTTACTGCTGCTGACGACACTTGTTTCATGGTCAGCCCAAATTCCACGCACAAGATCAGTAAGAGATGGGAGTTGACCGATCATGCCGTACAATATATCCCTAATATATATTTTATATATATATATATTATATCATCGAGGAAAGACATATTGTGATCAGTTGATAGCTGGTAAAAATCAAGAAAATAGGACCTGCTAATACTTACCTAGCATCTTTGTTTAGTCGATTATGACTTTGGCCAGGGAAGAGTAATGCAACATAAAGTAGCCACGCATCGGAAAAGAGGGCAACTTGGGTAAACCACTGCTTTGGTTCGGTTTTATCCCTGACAAGGTTGATACCCATAGAAGGTTCTGGAATTTTCTCGACAACCGCCAACACATTATTCGAAGGTGGAACAACTTTCCAACTTCCATCAATGTCGCCTAACAAAGCCAGACTTCCATTCTCTGCAATTAATACATCTACTGTTTAGAGACAGCGAGGCAATATGATCATCATTCTTGGAGAGTTTCTTGGATGCATATATTTGCTTTTGAGAGAAAAGTAACAACAAATTAATGCACGACTCACCGGGATCACACTCGTCGTAGAACTTTTGAATATCTGATACGCATAAAGAGAGTTGAATCAGATGAAGAGAATGACTCCAGCGAGTGACATTGCAAAGCTTATTAAGGACTGATGATGCATGCGCTCAAGCCAAGCAAAAAGAGAACGTTCAAAGAGACAATTTACATACCGATGGTGAGAGCTTTAAGCATACCGCGGCGCCTGAGTTTGAACTGTTTGGATCGGAGAAATTCCTTGGTTACTTTCTGTTAGGCCGATTTTATCCAACCTTGTACTGATTCAATGGATTAGTATTACCTGATACGATGAATTACGGAAGCGATTGATTAGTAATACCACGAGACGGATTGTAGAGTTGGAACGGAGAGAGCGCGCGCGAGTTCTTCACAAAAGTCGTCAACTCTATTAAGAATCAGCAACCCTAAACGATGTATCGTTTAGGGTATTTATACATAAGCCCTAATGGGCTATTGGGCCCAATATAACTTATATACCCACAAGTCGGGTATATTTACAATTAAGTCCTAGGGCAGAATAAAACTACAAGATTAAGATAATCTAATTTAATTGAACACAATAAATAATTCCTAACAATCTCCCCCTTTGTGTTCAATTTGCAATTTAGCGCTGGTTATCTTCGTCTTGTAATTGTACTGAGTCCTCAAAGAACACGTGTGTACGTGAAAGCATTTTCTTGTGTGTTCTTCTTCAATCTCCTCCTTTGTCTTACTTTGTTACCTCTTCTTTAAAAGATCTTTCAAGCTCACCGTCTCTTGAACTTCTCTTCTCCTAAGTGTTCAAAGCTGCTTGTTGGATCGTCTCTCTTGTGTTCGATCTTTCCATTGGATAGTCACCACTCCCCTACGTTTGTTCAACCTTTTGTTGGGATTGAGGAGTTCTCATTTAACTTGAGAGACATACACGAGTCGTATCTTCTCTTTAGGTGTTCCAGCTCTTCCTTCTATTGTCGCAACTCCCCTACATTTGTTCAACCTTGTGTTGGGATTGGGAGCTCTCTTTAAACTCGAAGAGTTGTATACGAGTCTGCAGCTTTGATTCTTGAAGTCCATGCTGAAGTTGTTGTCGTATCTTGTCATTTGAGTCCGATCTCTCCGTTCAATTGTAGCTCAACTCCCCCTACGTTTGTTCAACCATGCGTTGTGATTGGGGTGTTCCTTTAAAATCGGAGAGTCGTACATGAGGTGACAACTTCAATCGTTGGACTTGTGGTCTTCGCTTGATTCTTTGACGACGCTTGAGATTTAGCATTTTCTGATCTATATGCACTTTCGTCGTGGTGTTGCTCCCATTTTGCTTTAGTACTCCTCCCCCTCATGAAGATCGAGCTGGGGAGATCGTCATGCGATGAGTCAAAATGAGGCACGTCTTTGGCAAGAGATCGCGCCGTCGTGACAAGAAGTAGGTGTACGTAGTGTGTATTTTCCGAAATGTGTCTGGGCCCCTTCAGATTGTCCCTCAAAAGAGCACGAGAGCCCAGCTTCAGAGCAGTATGCACGGCGGAATTGGTGGGTACTCAGGTTGGGTAATAACCTGACGGGGCCACAGAGGCAGTCCGTCGACACGACTTTAGAGTTAAAACTCTGAGACGTGGCCTGTGAGAACAGGGCTTTATAAACCGGGGCCACATAGGCGTCCCGTTAACATCAGTCTAGGAGCATAGCTCATAGGCGATGGCCTGAAACCGTTGTTGTTTTGATATTGCAACGGCAGGACTTCCTTCCGATCATCGAAGCATGTCTTAGAATGACATGTCTACGGAAGTTCTGATCTGATCACAAAGTCCAGATTAGAAAAGGTGTATGTGTCCTAAAAAAATATAAAATATTTAGGTAGAGAGGACACCTAGACTCGATGTGTTCAATAAAATTCAGTGGTGTGGGGCTGACTACCACTTAGTTCAATATCTCCTGCTTCCAAGTGAAGCAGTGATAGATTATGCGGCTTCCCGTGATTTAGTGAAACATCGATCTGTTGGGAGACGATGAGTGGGTAAGGCTCGGTTGTGCATGCGCCTTTGGACCAGATGAGGCGACTTCTACCCGGGAGCTGATAGAAATCAGCTCCTGCACCTATGTGAGATGGTCCGAATGTTGTGTGAGGTAAGGGATTTGTGTATCTTCCGCTCTTCGGTCTTGTCAAGATATCCAATATGGCTTTTATGAACTTGAATCGTCACTAACACTCGGCTACGTTCCGGGGTTAGGTTCAGTTTGGTCTGACTGAACCGTGGGAACTTAGAATCCATGCATCCGTCAATTTGGTGAGTGCTGCTTGATCAGCGAGTTGGAGCAGGTCGGTTGAGATCATCTTCGTGATAGTGTACGGTTGTCACGCCTTTTGGAATTCTTGAACTCTCGAGGGTTGAGTTTTCAGGTGAAGTCCATCTTGGGATGTGGAAGCGCCTGAGAGGGTTTTTCTTTCTTTTTCCTTTTTTTTTTTTTTTTTTTTTGCGAATTTTTTTTTTTTTTTTTTGCATTTTTTTTTATATATAAGTATATATTATCGTAATAGTAATATATATAGATATATATATATATATAGATATAGATAAATGTATATATACATATACATATATGGGTTAAAGTAAGTTTCTCCCCCTCAAATCGTGCACCTAAGACGTACTCCCCCTAAAAATGTACTCTCTCCTCGTAAATATAGAGTGATACTCCCCCTCAATGCATGCACGTTTAAACATGTAAATTGTCTCCCAATTAAATAGGCGTGAACGTATTAATTTATTTTCAGAGCAGATGCAAACTAAAGAGTTATTGTTCTTTAAAAAATGCATTAGAATGTACGTTTTTATCGCTCTAAGCTGAAATAGGTATTTTGTGCTTCAGGTCATATGCATACAGAAAAATTTAAGCTCGAAAATTCTTTAAGATGCATGCATAATGAAAATGTACCTATAGGAGGGTATTTAGTCATTTCAGCTCATATGCATGCTAAAATTAAAAGTTTAAAATTCTTTTGAATCACGCATGTTCTAATGTACCCTTTAGTTTCAAAGTAGGTATATAATCTTTTCATTTCGATATGCATGTCAAAAGTTTAACTATGGAATGCATATATAGAATTTACCTACGTTTGGTTGCTCGCATCGCTAACCAGTCGTGTCTGTGGAGCAACCCGAGATGCCATACACGCTGGGATGTTTGACTGCCCTCGTCGCATACCAGTTATGAGTGTGGAGCAGCTCTCTTCGTACCTACTCATGCTGGAATATCTGCAAAATATTATCGGGCCTTTGGTACCCATTTTTGGATGGGTCCTCCCTTGTTAGCATAAAACAAATTAAGCACATATGGTTCATATATTGATCCTAAGTCATCATTTGAGGTCGTGTTCAATTTGATTTGTGATTTAGGAATCCATAGCTTCAATCCTTGTTTTGGGTGTTGAGGGGATGTGGAGTGATATTTTTGCTTGGGCACCCAAATTTGCTTAACATTAGGACTATACCCTGTTGAGTTCTTATGCACCAATCGATTGAATACGGGAGTGTTCGAGACGTGGCTTGCATGAGATGATGGCTGTCGAGTAGAAGAATGATGCATCTTATAAATATTAGATTTATTAACACGGGAAATATCACAATGCTTAATAGTCTTCGATGAAATGAAGTTATGTTCATCAGAAGCATAGTTTGTAGAGTAGAAAGCCTTGGTAGGAGAGGGTTTGGATTTTGATTTCCTGGCCCAGTCCATCGTCTTCGTCTTCTTGGTTAGTTTCTTGCCTGTAGCTAAATTTGACACATTATTAGGAGTTAAATCATAAGTCGAAGAAGAACCAACTTCAGATGAATGATCGTTGAGATTTCTTAGGAGGAAAATTTCATTTAGTAGTTTCTCTTTTTCGAACTTGAAGATTTCAATTTGATTTTGGTGTTCCTTGGCTTGTGACGTGTTGATGTCTTGCAGGCGTGATAGTTCAGGTAGGAAGTTCGTCTTGTCTTTGGTTTGTTTTCTCTCCATTTGGGTTTGCGAGCTTGACTTGGTAAAGAAGCGTGAGTCGTTCTTGATTGAGGTTGCGGTTGCTAAACGAAAACGGGAATTTAAGGCAAGTGCATCATCGTAGGAATAGTAATGATTTGAAGGGGACGCGTAGTTTTCAAATAGCAGCTCATGTCTTTTGGCTTTTTCTTTTCCTTTAATTTCCTTGTGGAGTGACGCTTCTATCTTAGACTTAGCTGAATGCAATGGTGGGGATAAACCTATAGGGTTGTTGACTTGTTTTTCGAGTGAGGAGATGATTGTCAGAAGTACGTCTTTTTCCACTTGGAAGGCAATCTTTTCAGACTCAAGAGTCGAGCGCAAATCACAGATTTCCTTGAGAGATGCTGGGATATATGTGGTAGGGGGATTTGAATTTTTGCCACTTACATCTTCTGAAGAGGGTGGATATAGAGGTAAGTAGTCGTCTTCAGACAAGGATGTGTCCATGGTTCTGTCACGTTTATTCAGTTCTTCGTAGTCAAATGGGATTTCTACCCTGTCCTCTCTATTTCTCTTTTTCTTTTCTAGGATGTCAATTGTAGATGAACTAGTGAAAGGGAGTAGACTAGGTATATTTAAGCCTAGGAAGCTAATATCATAAAGAGGGAGGGGCTTCTTGACTGTTTGTACGGAACCTGGAACAAAGCCTAATCCTTCACGGGGATCATAAAATTCTATGTCTCTAGGCTTGTTTAGAAAAATCGTTCTATCTGTTTGTCCTCTTTTTGTTAGGAGATCATCAAGTTTCTTTATTTTGGAATATAGACGATTTCGTTCCTTAGATAAGAATTCATATTTTTGGGATATGGAATTACGCTCTTCCTCACTCTTCTTGAAATCATTTTCTTTTTCGGAAAGTTTTTCTTCTAGATATCTTATCCTAGTCTCATGTCTAAGGGATGTATCCTGAGCTTGTTCTAGAAACGAGTTTAACTTAGCCTTTTCTACTAGTTCGGCTCGCAAGACCTTTTCATTGTTCGCTAACCTAGTTTCTAGTTTTCTTAATGATTGGTTTTCACTAGACATAGATGTTAGTCTATCTTGAAGAATTGAAATCTCTAAATATAGATCAGAGTAAGAATCGTGTACCTCAGTTCCAGAAGATGAGTCAGTTGGGAGAGTAGCTGCAGTGGTATGTGCTTCATCTTCAGAGTCAGCTTCCACATTTGCCATGGGGCGCAGACCAACACACGCGGCGCAAGGGTCTCTGTGCGGGGAATTTCTGAGATTTGATATCTTCTCTAAAAGTTTTTCCTTCTCCGCTCGAAAGCCTACTCTTTCCGATTCCAAGGTTGCGTTTAATTTGGAAATTTTACTGTCAACCTCCGGAATTTCCAACCACGAGATAGGTCTATTACAATGTAAATTGTTTTCTCCGTCAGACGCTGCAAAGGAATTTTGGTCAACTAGCTTCGCAATAATTTTCTTTAAAGGAATAGCTCTAGTGTACCAGTTATTGCGATATTTTAGGATAATCTCATATTGTTCAGTGACTACATTCCACTCAGTTGATTTGAGTTCAAGATGATTTAGCTCAAGTACTTCATGCTTTAATTTCTCAATTTCTTTAGCTTGTTCATCTACTTTGTGTTCCCAATGATACGCCATATATGATATATTGAAAGTTCAATTCTGGAATTATTTTGGTTGGATATGGATCTTAATCGTGTTGATCAGCTAAATCATAGTTCTCTAACAAAAAAAATCAAATAATGTTAGAGAATATATATATATATATGTAGGAAATAAGATAATTGCAAGATAATAAAAACTAGGGAAGTGCAATTTTCGTTGAATGATTTAGATATTAGAATGTTTGGCTTTTAAAGAATCTGTTCGAAAGTTTTAGTATTTCGTGAAATACGGTGAAGTTTCTAAAATTTAAGCGTTGAAAACTTTTTGGTGTACACCGAAAAGTTTTGAAGTAATATCGAAACTTCGAAAAGATACTAAAAACTTCTATAGTGTGTCAAAAATATGATGTTTTTGGGTTCGAAAATAGATGATGTTTTCGAAAATATGAGTTTCGATAAGAGCAGGCCTCCGCAAAAATGTTTTGAGAAAAAGCTTTCGCAAAAGGTTTCGAAAAATGTTTCGCAGATGTACTGTTTCCAAAATAATCTTTCGCAAACTCCTTTCTTTTTTTTTTTTTTTTTTAAAGGAATATATATGTAGTTAATGATTATATAACAATGATGAGTGAATGCAAGGCAACGTAGGTGATTTCATGAGTTTGTGAATGTTATGCATATAATATATATATCGGTGCATATATTTATATATATAATAATTATGAGTGATTATAACTGAGTGAGATGCTTAAAAACACGTGGATGATTAGTGTTCTAGTGGATGGTGACGTGTGTGTTGCTAAGAATGCGAATGAGAAAGGCATATGGATGATGACTCATGAGTTTGATGTGAAATATGGATATATATAATAGTATGTGAGTGGACGTGTTTGTATATAATGATGAGTGAAGAATGATGATTGGTTAAAAGGATATCGAGATAGTAACTTGAAATTGTGAAAGATGTCGGTAAAGATGTCGAGAGGTTTCAAATGTCGAGAAGCTTGGAAAATGTCGATATGCTTAAAAAATGTCGAGATGCTTAAAATCAAATGTCGAGATGCGAAGTCTTTGACCGAGGAAGATGTCGAAGGATATTACGATGAGATGTCGGGATTCTTAATTTGTAGAGGGAAGTCTTCAAATGTCGAGATCTGAAAAATAAAAATTAAAAGTCGAGAGATATGTCGAGTAAAAATATCAAGATCCTTATACGAGATAAAATGTCGAAATAAATATCGAATGGAATGCAAGATGTCGGGTCCCTAAGTAAAATTTCGAGGCAGATGTCGAGATAAAATGTCGAAACAAAAGTCGAGATGAGCAATTTAATTCACGAGATCTCGTCGTCACGGTGTTCTTTGGCTGAAAAAAAAAATCGAAAATTTCGAGAGATGTCGAGGTGGACTTCGAGGAATATTTCGAGAACCTTAAATTGGCAGCAGATTTCGATAAAAATCTCGAGAATTATCTCCTCTTCGCAAAAACAAATTCCTGTTCGTCGTCAAAATCTGTTCTTCGGCTAGAAAAAAAACTGATAATTTCGATCAAGAATTACGTGAAGGCAGATATACACATATGCGTTCTTCAGAAGCCGAGAAGAATTTGGAATTTCTACGAGAAGAATCTGACGATTTTGAAAAAATCAGAACCGAGAAAGAAAACTGATGAATTTGATCCACGATTTCGGCTCTGATACCACTTGTTAGGCCGATTTTATCCAACCTTGTACTGATTCAATGGATTAGTATTACCTGATACGATGAATTACGGAAGCGATTGATTAGTAATACCACGAGACGGATTGTAGAGTTGGAACGGAGAGAGCGCGCGCGAGTTCTTCACAAAAGTCGTCAACTCTATTAAGAATCAGCAACCCTAAACGATGTATCGTTTAGGGTATTTATACATAAGCCCTAATGGGCTATTGGGCCCAATATAACTTATATACCCACAAGTCGGGTATATTTACAATTAAGTCCTAGGGCAGAATAAAACTACAAGATTAAGATAATCTAATTTAATTGAACACAATAAATAATTCCTAACACTTTCAGAAGAAGAGGAAGAAGAAAAGCGCTTTTGAATTCTTGGGTTTATTGGGATTTGAGCTTACGAAGAACTTCGAGGGTTATTAACTTGTAAGTAGTAGTCCTTGTGGAAATTCAGTTAAAAAGTATCGGTTTCTTTTAACTTTTAGTCCTCGTAATAATTCAAGATTGCAATTTAGATCGATGCTTTTGTATAATCTACAATTTATTTTTAAAAAAATCATTTATTTTTTTCTTCAGTTAAAACTTCAATTTTTTCTAATAAAATATAAACTTTTTGCTTCCCTAGTGATGAGTTCAGAATTACAGTCATTTTTTTTCTCCGTAATTAAAAAAGAAAAGGAGAGAGAGAGAGAGGCTTAAAGTAGAAATATCCATCAATTAAAGTCTATTGCTCAATCCTCTACTCTACTTCCGATTATTCATATCATAGACTTCCAATTTCTAATCCAATACGATATGATTTTTTCATAATAGGTCTCAACTGTAGACAATTGCAATAAAGAAACCCAAACATAACAAAAATTAAAAATCCCATCAACATTCAACAGAGCACTTGAAAAAACAGACATGAGTCAACCAACCAACCCTACAAACTAACACAATTACATGTCCAAATATCGTCTGCCGAACATCGAAGTACTCAGAGGTTTGTTTCTCTACCAAGAAACATTACACAGTTAAGCAATGTCCTTAAGTATACACAATGCTTAGCATAGCACAGATTAGAGAGGTGATTGATATTCACTTGCTCCAAAGTCCAAACCGAAGCACGCCCAACAAAAACTTAACCTACACACCAAGACAATATCAACTTGCAAACAAGCAGTTGAATAGGGAAGAGAAGAAGGCAAACAAAAGATACATGCTTTGATATATCGATCTTGTCCTTCACCTTGTTGATGTTGTTTTGGTGCTCTTCAGCTTGTTTGGCAATCTTCACAGCTCTCCCTCGTTTGAGCCACTTTCTGTGCAACAAATCAAACCCATTTCTCCTTAATAAAAAACTTAAGCTAAAAAACAACCACCACAATAAACGAGTGTCAGAAATACGAACATCACTCTCCAATCTTTTCACTGAATCGCCCGCATCAGCCACTATCCGACCATCTACAGAGTATCTTAGGAATACAGATACCTTAGATCGATCTCTGGCGTTCTCAATCTTCCGTATCGAGCCATCCATGTTGGAATGTCACGTGTGTGGGGAAAGTCCCACATCGAAAAACACAAAATATTATAATGAGTATATAAGCTTGATGGGCCACTCCTTAACACCAATTGGTTTTAAGAAGAAACCCATCAAGCTTATACCCGACACCCCTTCTTCGTGTGGCGCATGTACGTGGGCCTCGTTAACGGATAAAATTACCGGAGGCCCAGCCCGAATTTCTACATGGTATCAGAGCAGGATGGTCCGACTCAATTAAATATGCGGCGGGTTCGAAAAGAATGGCGTTCCCGTCCGATTAAAAGAAATGGGCTCACACGTGAGGGGGGGAGTGTTGGAATGTCACGTGTGTGGGGGAAAGTCCCACATCGAAAAACACAAAATATTATAATGAGTATATAAGCTTGATGGGCCACTACTCTTAACACCAATTGGTTTTAAGAAGGAACCCATCAAGCTTATACCCGACACCCCTTCTTCGTGTGGCGTATGTGCGTGGGCCTCGTTAACGGATAAAATTACCGGAGGCCCGGCCCTAATTTTTACAATCCAACTCACTAATTTCCTCATTAGATGCCATTTTTTCCCCTAATCTACACTAGGGGTGGCAAAATTCCCACGGTGAACCATCCCCGTCAGGACCCGAGGCTATTGGGACGGGGAATCACCGGTCAAAACGGGGATGGGGAGTTGACGGTGATTCCCCGTCGGTGAAAGAGCGGGGACGGGATGGGGATGGTAATCATGTTTTTAACCCATCCCCGGCCCCGAACCCGGCCCCGTTTGAATCAAGCGGTGATTCACCGTTTTCCGGTTAGATTTATGATTAAATAATATAAAATATATTTGAATAAAAGATTTTTAAAAGATCATCCTTTTAGATTCCATATTATTTAGAAAAAACTACTCCCAATATGTATTCTTCACAATACACTCATATTTTCAATCACATATTATACTAAATTTTTTATACTTCAACATCATATTTTAAATACTAATTTGTCTATATTACTTAGTTTAACTTTTTGCTGCAATATTTTTTTATTTTGTTGGTTATACATGAATATGGGGAACCCGAATATCCCACGGGGAACCCGATCCCCTAATGGTGATTACCCATCCCGAACCAACTCATCATAAGTGGTGAATTTGTGGGGATGGTATTAAGTACAAGAATTTGGTACGGGGACGGTACGTCCAATACCATCCCCGAACCCGCCCATTGCCATCCCTAATCTACACCAAGCTTCTCGATTACGACAAAATTAACCTACAGATAATGGTGCGGTGCCGTGGTAAAAGGATATGGCGTTTCTACTTCAATTCGTGAGGAACCCGCGAATCTCCAAATCTCAATCCAAAGACCCAAATGATTGAATACTACAATTATGAATATAAAAACCAAAAGATCGTATTTTTCTGCAAGCTTCGTCAATCTTAGTTAGGGAGGGTCAACTTGGCGGAATTTTTTATTTTTCTTTTTAAAAGATATTAACACAGATCAAAGGGTTGCCACGTCATCATTCAAACTGTTGGAAAATCTCTCTGTCGTCATTAACAAAAAAAAATAAAAAATTGTAGGAGAAAGACTTGCAAGAAAGAAAAAGAAGCATTTCCATTGCAACGAATCAAGAATCGATCAAAGGTTGAATATAGGTCCCCCAAACAAGACTATGGGAATATCATGAGAAACCCAAGAGAAGAGATTGTACGAACAATTGTACTCAAAGAACACCAAGACAGAGCTGTAGTACATCCATATCATCCCTAAACAGCACCAAAACGACGACGGTCTAAAGGGCGGCGGCGGCAATGCCGAAGAGCCTTCATCTTCTTTCGAAACTGCACTTGGGACAATTATATGCTGCCCCCCCCCCCCCAATAACAGGTCATACGACGACGTTTCTGTTGTTTTATTATTTTATATATGTGAGGAGGAACGAATGTTTGTTGTATGAGAGGAGAAACAAATATTTTCTAACAGAGGGACGAAGCTCTTCTTTCTATTTCTATTTTCTGATACAAACAGATTTAGGCAGATTGCCTTTTTCACTCACTGTACTACACACAAACTCACGAACTCAAACACTCCTTTTTTCTCCTTTTTCTCTTACTTTTCCACAACCTCACACACGGCACTTTGTGCCTTTTCTCTCCACTCACCCACTTTCTACTTCATACAGATGCACATATATATAGGTATATATTACACATGATAAGGCAAGAGGATAACAATGAATCATGCGCATATCTCTCCTTTGGCGGCTATAAAATTTACTCTTTTGTTTTTTTCTTCTTTTTTCCAATTCATAGTCTTCCATGATGGCTGTAGATTCATGCGTGATCTTCTTGTATGTTTGTATTGTCTTTATTGTTTGTAGTCAATATCACTTGGGCATTGAGATTAGTCAACAAATTCCCCCCTTAATCTCAATGTCTCGGATCTTTCGTCATTCCTTAAACTTAACTCTCTTCCGTCTGTCGTATGTCGCGGCTCTCCACTTGCCGTCAATAATTTCCTTCGTGATCTTCGCCATTTTTGCCATTTCGTCGTACTCGTCTGTCACCAAACAGCACAAAAAGTTTACTTCTAATTTTTCTTCTTGGATCGTCTTTGCCCTTCGATTCGGTTCTTCAGCGACGTAATAAATATCATCGTATTTTTCTTTGACCCCTGTGACGTAGTCCTTCAAGCTCGTCACCTCGTCTTTAAAAATGGCAGTGTCGGCTTCATCATGCTTCTTAACAAGCTCCTTCTCATTTATCACCTCTATTGAGACATTTTTTACGAACACATTTTCTAATTTATATTTTACCTCCTCCGCAATTTTTCGGTGGGTTTTGTCGTACTCAAGATTCTTCGGTATGGCGACCAGATATTTCGCCTTCGGTGGCTTGGCCTTCGTTAGCTTCTCAATGTCTCTTTCACGATTACGTCAGTCGCCTCTTTGTTCGCGTGCTCATCGATCTTATCCGTGACGTCTTTCGCAACTTTTCTGCTATTTTGGTCGATCTCTTTCTCCTTCATATTTTGATTATCGCCAATCCGCTTGGGGACCTCCTTGGTCGTAGTCGCGATATCGTCCACCTCTAATTTTTCGGCGAGCTTGTACTTCTTGTTGCTTCGATTTTTCAACTCGTTCATGTAGGCCTCAAGGCTGTCTCTTGCCTTGATCCACTGCTGCACCTCCTTTTCTTTCTGGCGTGCTTTAGCCTCGTTGAAACGCTCCATCTCTTTAGGGCTGACCTCATTAGGTTCCCTGATTTTCTGTTTACCGACTTCTTCGCCAGTTTTTCGCATGGCCTCCGTCGTGGCTACGCGATCGTCTTTTTCATGCTGCGCTCCTGGTTCTCTCCTCGCATGGCTTCTTCAGCCTGCTGGGGCGCCATCTTCTCTCTTATTTCTTTGTTGGCATAATCGCCTTTCTTTGCACCTTCTCGTATGTCTCTACGGCTTTTACGTTCGCCTCGTGGAATCTATTTTTCTTTTCGTCCGACGACGTGTGCATGGCGTCGTCGACCTTGTTCTTCATCTCCCGGGCATTCACCGATGCCTTCACGCCTATTTTCTCGACTTTCTCAGGAGGTTGTCGTGGCGGCGTTTCCTCATACGCCTCGTCTTTCTCGAGCTTTGAGAGCTCCTCCTCGTAGGGAGATTTCGTTGTTGGAGTGGTGGTGGCTACTTCACGAGTGATATTTTCTTTTATCACTTCAACGACTGCTTCAGTCGTCTTCTCTTCTTTCACGGCATTTTCGGCCTTTGGAGATTTTTTCTCCTTTTCTTCACCTGCGTCTTTCTTTGACGCTCCGCCTTCACCGTGAGTTGGCTCCTCGGCCTTTGAATATGTTTCCTCCTCTTCAGTGACTTCACTGGCTTTCATCTTTGATGATTCGCCTTCTTCTTTTCCCATCTCGGGTTTTAGTGGTGGTTCGACTTCTTTCTTTTCCACCATCGGCTCAGCGTGATTTTTATCACGCTCGCTCTCCACGACACGAGCTACCTCTTCTCGTACGGGTTCGCCCTCAACGTTCTTCTCGTCCTCCTTCGTCGTCTCAAGTTCGCCCTGTTTTTGTGGCTGAACTTCGTTGGTGCTATCAGCGACTTTATATGCTTTCTCCAACAGATCCCAGGCTTTCTTGGCTTCTCTCGTTGCGCCTATGGCTCCGAAACCGGTAAGATCTAACGCCTCTAAGATGAGAAGGCGCGCGAGACCATTTTCTCTCACGGCGGCTCCCAACGTCTTCCGTTGCGACTTTGTATACTTCGTCGTATCTGGTGAAAATCCATCTTCGATTATTTCCCATAAGCCTTGCGATTTTAGTAAAGCTTTCATTTCGACGCTCCAGCTTGCGTAGTTATTTTTTGTGAGTTGCGGGATTAACATGTGGGTAAATAATATCAGCTTTGACACCATCGGCACCATTGGCTCTGTTGGCTCTGTCGGCGCTGGCGACACCATCGGCTCTGATACCATTTTGTTGTTTTATTATTTTATATATGTGAGGAGGAACGAATGTTTGTTGTATGAGAGGAGAAACAAATATTTTCTAACAGAGGGACGAAGCTCTTCTTTCTATTTCTATTTTCTGATACAAACAGATTTAGGCAGATTGCCTTTTTCACTCACTGTACTACACACAAACTCACGAACTCAAACACTCCTTTTTTCTCCTTTTTCTCTTACTTTTCCACAACCTCACACACGGCACTTTGTGCCTTTTCTCTCCACTCACCCACTTTCTACTTCATACAGATGCACATATATATAGGTATATATTACACATGATAAGGCAAGAGGATAACAATGAATCATGCGCATATCTCTCCTTTGGCGGCTATAAAATTTACTCTTTTGTTTTTTTCTTCTTTTTTCCAATTCATAGTCTTCCATGATGGCTGTAGATTCATGCGTGATCTTCTTGTATGTTTGTATTGTCTTTATTGTTTGTAGTCAATATCACTTGGGCATTGAGATTAGTCAACAGTTTCTTCATTCACGCCAACGCAACGTAGGTGAAACCATCTCTTGCACTTGTCGCATGTGAGGGGCTTCAAGGCACTCTGTAAAATCGCCTTGGCCGCAAGCTCTACAATTGAAGCACTGACGTTTTCTGGCTCTTTGATGATGATTTCCCCTGTAATTAATTAAATAGGAAGCCAACAAAGAAGAAAGTATTATATATAGTGTGTCAGAGGGAGAAAATCTCTCCCTTACTACGGTGATGGAAGTATGGTCGTCGTCGTCGTCATCCCAAATTCTCGTCGCAAGTTCGAACAGTGTTGGCGTTTCATTGATCTTATGGAACAAACGTCTCCTAGCAGCAAGAACAGAATCAAGAAAATACACATACGATGATCGAAAGTTGGTAAGAAATCAGAAAGAAAAAAACCCTAATAATACCTATCGGCTCTTCTGACAAGTCCGTGATTTAGGGCGTGAAAGAAAGTAACAGAAAGATTCCATGCATCAGAATGACGGGCGACAAGAAGCAACCATTTCTTGTGCTCCATGCTATCTCTCAGAAAGTTGATGCCAAATGAAGGTTTTGGAAAATTGGGAGGAACCGAGCCTCCTTGATCATGATCAAAAACGAAGCCTCGACGTGTATTAACTTCCCAAGATTTGACGGGATGATAATCAGCAAGCAGACTGTCATGAACTGATCTATTTATGTTGGTTTTTGTATTGATCATCACTAATGTAACAGTAGTTCATCTATTGTCTGATGTATTTTTTCTATGTATGTTGATAGATAAAGAATGAAGCTAATAAAAGAAAAGAGAAGCAGAATCAGAATTTGAGATGAGAAGAAGGATTGCAGAGATCGATCATAAGGAGATGAAGATGAAGAAGTTAGGGTAGAGAATTAGGTTTTAATCATTCATAATCTTGCATCGTACATATTTTTCATATTTATACTACCTTAATATAATTGGGCTTATAAGTATATTGTCCCAATAATAAACCTAAAGTAATTAGTAGAGTTTAATACGTTTGGCCCATGTCTCTTTAGCCCACTCCATCTCTAGCAAATCCACTCCAATCGTTTACTTTATTAGTCCTTTTCTCCCTTGAACGTCCAACTTCCCCCCAGGACCTACTCCCCAACCAGAGTAGTTAGATGGGGAAGTAAAATTAATCCTTGTTCATACATAGGCTTCTCTGGCACGAAATGAGCCACTTCAAATAGGTTCATTGCTCCGGCCCAGAATACGATTAATCCAGCATGGGCTACATGAGCTCCTAGTAGTTTACCGGATAAATTAATAAGTCGGGCATTTCCGGCCCACCAAGCAAAACCGGTAGTTTCTTGGTCACGGAGCTACAACTAAAGTTCCATTAGAGTTCATCTACCACAGCTCCTCCCAAGCACGACAATGGCGGTTCCATGACAATACCCCCATCTTGAAATGATCCTTGTCCCCAAGGATCTAGGTTTGGGAGCTTAGTTCCACGGTGCGCCTCATCTTCCCACATGGCATTCTTGGGTCCTCCATTTAAACAGTGTATCAAGAACTGAGGTGTAACTCAGCATCTTCGAAAGATAGTTCCTTTACTTATGACTTGCGATGGTTTAACCAAAAATTTTCTCTTTTCTTTAATCTCTGGTAAAGAGGGCGAATGATTAGCCTTAGCTTGTAGCGACATTTTGATGATGGAGACAAGAAAGGTACGATGCTTTTGAGCTTCAGCTAGCTCCAACCCATAATCATCGGGACCAATCTTCACCCAGATCTCAAAAGGGCCGAAGTGCTTGGCAGCGAACTCCAAGTGTTGTAGAGCCACTGAACTTTGGCATAAAGATTGAAACTTGAGGTACTCTTCTTTGGCCCCCACGAAATTCCTATCATGTCCATCTTGATTCTGCCCAAATTGATGTTCGTTCTTTCTTGGGTAAAAGATCTGTTTGCTCAGCCGTTGTAACCTTATCGGCTGCCCGGAACTTCAAATATTTCGTTTAGTAATTCCAAAGTTTGGGGGGTTTCTTCCTTTATTTGTCTTTCTGTGTGATTGGGTATTGTCACTTTGTAAAAGCAGCTTGTGAAGCTTTTCATAAATGCGCCACTGCTCCTTGAAACTATAAGATCCACATGAAGGGTTTTTACGAACTAGGATTCTAATAGAGGAGCAGAATTCTTTAGCTGTAGCATACTTTCCTCGATCGAACGGCCGATATCTTAGTCTTCGAATTGATATTGGCGTTGCCTTTGTTGTTGCTCTAACTTCGATAGTTGTGGCAGCATTTTCAATTTCAGGCTTGACAGTAGAGTCTTTTTGGCCATACCCCTTCTCGCTCTCTAAAAATCCCATGGGTTCATCATAGTTGTAAGGTCCAAAAAATTTGCTTTTAACACATGTTTTCCCATCGTCGAACCTAGGATCGGGTAAAAACTTCTCAGCTGGTCTGCTTTCGCAAAAATCAATGATTTGAAATGCTGTAGCACTAGGTATTTTAGCATCTCTTCCCTCTTGCTCCGGGTACAAAATAGATTTATTCCCGCAGCTGTAAACAATCTATTTGGTGTTGCCGCTCCAATAGGATGGTGGTAGATTGATTTCCAGCCTCATTTGGTGGCAAACAGAAACCAAAGCTCTCTGTTAAGGTTTCCCTTTCTTTAGCACCAACATCGAGAACTCCTACATTCTTTCGGCCAAGTTCCATAGCATCATATAAGCTCCTAGGTTGCATCACCGATAGGATACCTCGCAGTTCATCGTTAAGACCCTTTACGAATTGAGATATGAAATAGTCCTCGAAAAGGTCAGGTTCGTCGCCCATAGGTATGTTCCATATTATGTCCTCAAATTCGTTGACATAATTCGAATACGAGCCGACATGCTTGAGACCTTCGAGTTCCTTGAATGCTTTAGCCTCCCTAGGATCCTCAAACCTCGCCGAAACCAAACCTACAAACTGTTCCCAATTCATTTTTACTTGTTTCCTCAACAAAGCTTCGTACCACATAACAGCTTTTCCCTTGAAGTGCTTAGACGCTAGCATTATTTTTTCATCATCAGAGCATTGTGATGTTTCCTTAAAATAACGAGCAAACTTGATTATCCACACCCTAGGGTTCATACCATCAAACACCGGAAAACCATCACCGAAGTTGAAACCAGTTAGAGTCGATGCTTCTATTACCTTGCTCTGAAGTGTATCACCCACGGAAATGACAATGAGGTTAGGTCTGCCCATCATTTCCCTTGGCTGCTTGAAGCTAATAGGATCTGCCACTAACGAACTCTCCATTGGTGAAAGCAAAGGCTGAGGTTCGACTGCTCTGATACCAATTGTCATGAACTGATCTATTTATGTTGGTTTTTGTATTGATCATCACTAATGTAACAGTAGTTCATCTATTGTCTGATGTATTTTTTCTATGTATGTTGATAGATAAAGAATGAAGCTAATAAAAGAAAAGAGAAGCAGAATCAGAATTTGAGATGAGAAGGATTGCAGAGATCGATCAGAATGAGATGAAGATGAAGAAGTTAGGGTAGAGAATTAGGTTTTAATCATTCATAATCTTGCATCGTACATATTTTTCATATTTATACTACCTTAATATATTTGGGCTTATAAGTATATTGTCCCAATAATAAACCTAAAGTAATTAGTAGAGTTTAATACGTTTGGCCCATGTCTCTTTAGCCCACTCCATCTCTAGCAAATCCACTCCAATCGTTTACTTTATTAGTCCTTTTCTCCCTTGAACGTCCAACTTCCCCCCCCCCCCCCCCAGGACCTACTCCCCAACCTAGAGTAGCTAGATGGGGAAGTAAAATTAATCCTTGTTCATACATAGGCTTCTCTGGCACGAAATGAGCCACTTCAAATAGGTTCATTGCTCCGGCCCAGAATACGATTAATCCAGCATGGGCTACATGAGCTCCTAGTAGTTTACCGGATAAATTAATAAGTCGGGCATTTCCGGCCCACCAAGCAAAACCGGTAGTTTCTTGGTCACGGAGCTACAGCTAAAGTTCCATTAGAGTTCATCTACCACAGCTCCTCCCAAGCACGACAATGGCGGTTCCATGACACAGACCGAGGCTTTCCTTCGCTGCAATAAACATACATATACGATTAACAGCGAAAATTAACTTCACGCAGGGATAAAGCCATCGCTAAAGCAAAAAAGATCCCTCATAAAGATCATTTCTTGAGTTAGCTAGCTATAGTTATATACTCACCACACGTACAAATGTACCAAGAAACTAAACAGTAAAAGTACGCGTGAATTCAGGGCTCACCAGGATCGCAGCGGTTGTAAAATTCTTGAACTTTTGGGAAACGTACAATGCGCACAAGCAAATGAAAAGAGAAAACTCGTCAATGCTAATTAACAAGAGTAAAGTCAAGAGGCGTTTTATTATGTCTAAATATAACATACCACTGGTGAGAGCTGTAAGTATGCCGAAATGCCTGCCGTTAAACCCTTCGACAATGGAGTCGAACTGTGGAAGATTCGAGTGCAACTGTGCGCTCATAGTGATCGATCGTCGTTCAAGTTCTGAGAATTATTGAGTTGAGTAGGATTTTCTTCTTTTTCCGTTTATTTATAGTTTTAGTGAGGGGTAGTTTTTTGTAAGTCGGTTAACGTGACTGCTCCGAGTAACTATGAAGGGATCGAATCGAACGCATCCACCCTCTAGAAAAAAAAAAAAAAAGGGTTAGCTTAGGTTATTAGAGCAGTAAGACACGAATCAGCGATTATATATAATTTCGATTCACAGCGCAATTAAATGATTTTCAATATACCATGATTGATTGATTGGTATTAATTCAAGTCTGATATTTATTAAAGATAACAATATACTTTAGATACAAATCGCGAAAGTTTTGGAAGTTTTACTGGAAAGTTGATATATGATAAGAAGCGCGAATCCAATCATTCTCTTATTCGCAGCAATGGTATTTGACGAAGAACAGATGTTTTCTTTATTTCTTCAGATGGAAAGTCTTGCTAAGAAAGGAAAAATACAGAAAGGGATTGTATGTATCTATATATCTAAGAATTGTTGCATCACTGTTATTCGTTCATTTCATGCACACTAACAGATACCACTGTAGTAAAATCCTTTTCCACTATACACCAAACACCAATGAGAAGTGAGCAAAATTCAAGCAGATGATGATAAGTTAGTGGTCGTCGTCGTCCTTGGTTTGGGCCTTTTGAATCTGCACTTGGGGCAATGATATTTCTTGATTCTTTCTGCAAATCTTTCAGTCATGGCAACGCAATCATGGTGAAACCATCTCTTGCACTTTTCGCATAAGATCCACAGCTCGCCTTCGCCGCCATCCTTCACACCGCAAGCTCCACATACGACCACAGAATCTTCAAGATCACCGCTCCAAACATACACATTATCCACTATCCAGGAAACAAACAAAAGCGTCGCACTTGTCAGAAGAATGTATAGAGAAAAAAAAAAAAAAAAAAAGGAAAAACAGTGAGTGGGGGTTTTCCGCTGTGTTACATTGGTTTTTCTTCAGCCCAAATTCCAACCACAAGATCGTAAAGAGATGGGAGTTTATCGATCATGTCGTACAGACTATCCCTACATATTATCATCGAGAAAAAAGATGATGTGATCCTCTATAATTAGCTGTTAAAACTTAAAAATCAAGAAAAGATGAACCAAATACCTATCATCTTTGTCAATTGGATACGCTTGATCAGGGAAGAATGTAACAGAAAGTAGCCACACATCGGAAGATAGGGCGACTTGGGTAAACCATTCCTTTGGTTCCATTCCATCCCTGGAGAAGTTGATGCCTGTAGAAGGTTCTGGAATCTTCCCATGAACCACCAACCCATTATCCGAAGGTGGAGCAACTTTCCAAGCTCCAAACGGTGTGCCAAACAAAACCAGAGTTTCCTTCTCTGCAATTAAATGCATCTGATGTTTGAAGAGCGAGGAGGGCAGTGTGCATATGATCACCATTATATTCTTGGAGAGTTTCTTGTATGCGTATTTTCCATATTTTTGGACAGAAAACTGACAACAAATTAATGCACGACTTACCTGGATCACACCTGTTGTAGAACTTTTGAATATCTGATAAAAAACGCATACAGAGAGAGTTCAATCGGTTACAAGAAACACATTTTCCGCTCGAAGAAGGAATGAATGAAGAAAGATTCAATCTTTACTGTCACTGAAAGGGGCACAAGGCTAAAGATTCGCTCTTTAATGGTTTACTGGCTTATGCTGCTTTGGTTTATTCCCTTGCTGGCAAGCTCGGCTTCAGACGACGATACCACGGCGATGCTGGCGCTGAAGAAAAGCCTAATCTTACCAAGTGCGCTGTCGTGGTCCGACCCTGACCCGTGCAACTGGACCCAGGTCTTCTGTTCGGAAAATCGGGTCACCCGGGTTCAAATCGGGCATCAGAATCTCCAAGGTACGCTTCCCAAGGAAATCTCACTCTTGACTCAGCTCGAGCGTTTGGAGCTTCAGTGGAACAACGTTTCTGGCCCTTTGCCCAGTTTGAAAGGCTTGGGCGCACTTCAAGTGTTGATGCTGAGCAACAATAGGTTTACTTTCATGCCCGACGATTTCTTCGCCGGTACGTCCTCTCTGCAATCTGTCGAGATAGATAACAACCCTTTCGATGCTTGGGAAATACCCGTTAGCCTTAGGAATGCTTCCACGCTTCAGAATTTCTCCGCAAATTCAGCGAATATCACGGGTCGAATCCCTTCCTTTTTGGGCCCTGATGATTTTCCCGGGCTGACTAACTTGCATAGCTCTTAATAACCTTGAGGGACAGCTTCCATCTTCTTTCTCGAGTTCGCAGATAGAGTCTTTGTGGATTAATGGGCAGAAACTCTGCGGTGGAATCGATGTTCTCCAAAACATGACGTTCTTGAAAGAAGCTTGGCTGCATTCGAATGGATTTTCTGGGCAGTTGCCCGATTCGACGGGCTTGAAGAACTTGGAGACCTTGAGCTTGAGAGATAACTCCTTGACGGGCCAAATTCCCATGTCGTTGGTTAACCTTCAGTCCCTGAAAGTCGTTAACTTGACGAATAACTTGTTCCAAGGCCCCACGCCGAAGTTCAACAGCTCCGTTTCTGTGGACATGGTCGAGGGCACGAATAGTTTCTGCTTGCCAAAGCCCGGCGACTGCGATCCCAGGGTAGTTACCTTGCTCTCGGTTGCAAAATCAATGGATTATCCGAGGAAGTTTGCTAGAATTGGAAGGGCAACGATCCCTGCGCCAACTGGTTTGGGATCACTTGCAACGATGGGAATGTAACCATAGTCAACTTCGACAACATGGGACTCAACGGTTCTATCTCCCCAGATTTTTCTTCGCTCAAATCGCTGCAAAGATTGGTTCTTGCCAACAATCATCTCGCCGGGATTATCCCCGTGGAGCTCGCCTCCATCCCCGATCTTACAGAGCTCGACGTGTCGAACAATCACCTCTACGGAAAAATCCCTGCTTTCAAGAGCAACACCATCGTTAAAACGAGTCGAAATCTCGATATAGGGAAGGATCGGCCTTCTTCGAACTCTTCAACCGATTCTCCAGGTGCATCGGGCTCTGCTACAGGCACCGATCCCAGCAACGAGCGCAAGAAATCTCAGAAGTGGATGGCGATCGTCCTATCGATAATCGGCAGTTTGCTCGTCGTCTCCTTAATGGGGCTGTCAGCTTTCTGTCTGTACAAAAGCAGACAAAAGCGTTTCAGCAGAGTCCAAAGCCCCACAGCCATGGTCGTCCATCCTCGCCACTCGGGCTCAGACAACGAAAGCGTGAAGATCACGGTCGCCGGCTCGAGCGTGGTGAGCGTTGGCGAGCGAATCCCACACAATCTCTTCCCGGGCAGCGAGCGACGTACAAATGGTCGAGGCTGGAAACATGGTGATCTACATTCAAGTCTTGAAAAACGTTACGAACAACTTCAGCCAGGACAACGTTCTCGGCCAGGGAGGCTTCGGCACGGTCTACAGAGGCGAGCTCCACGACGGGACGAAGATTGCTGTGAAGAGAATGGAATGTGGGATCATGTCTGGCAAAGGTTCCGCCGAGTTTAAGTCTGAGATTGCTGTCCTAACGAAGGTCAGGCACAGGCATTTAGTGGCCCTCCTTGGGTACTGTTTAGATGGCAACGAAAAGCTCCTCGTGTACGAATACATGCCTCAGGGAACTCTTAGCAGGCATATCTTCAACTGGGCTGACGAAGGGCTGCAGCCATTGGAATGGAAGAGAAGGTTAAGCGTCGCCTTAGACGTGGCTCGTGGCGTGGAGTATCTCCACGGCTTGGCCCACCAAAGCTTCATACACAGAGACCTCAAGCCTTCGAACATACTGCTCGGAGATGACATGAGGGCTAAGGTCGCAGATTTTGGCCTCGTTCGCCTCGCCCCTGAAGGCAAAGGCTCGATCGAAACGAGGATCGCTGGTACTTTCGGCTACCTCGCGCCTGAATATGCAGGTAGAAGCTGCTCATTGCACGTAAACCTCTTACATATCTTATCCTACCATTGGTTCGTTTTTCTTGCAGTAACGGTGCAAGCCAAATGCAAACCAAATGCAATAGTATTAGTTCCATTGTGAAGGGAAAAAAAACATAAACTTGTTTTCATCTCTATTTAATAATCAACCCAATCGTCAACACCAACAATGGTATAATATAACTTCGACTATCAACCTGATATTAAGAATCAGGATTTAACGAATTTGGATAAGAGCAGTCACACCTCGTATTATTCAGATGAATTTGCATCTCTCTTTAACTACTTCCCGCGAGTCGCCGCTTTTCACCATGCACATCCTCGCCATCATCTTCTTGCTCATTAACACTACCAATTATGTCATCATCTCGTCAACTTCACTTGAATTGTCATTCAAACTACTATCAAGAGTATCATCGTCGGTAGATGCCTCATCCTCCTATAAAGCCTATTTACATACATCAGAATTTAGAGTTTCAAACAAAAAATTAACAGAACCAGCGATAAAATGGATTTAAAAAAAATGCATACTTGGCAGACAAAGGCTGATCATCAAAATCTAAAACTCCAAAGGCAGTACCACAGTATCAAATTCTTGCAGAAATTCCTAAAATCTCGGGCTCTATTGCGAAAAAGAAAGAACTTAACACCACTCAGACAAGTGAAATTGAAGCCAATCATTCGAACACTGATAGAATATATAATGCCCATACAATATCGACCGAACAACGCCGAATCAAACAACAGACAACCAACTGTGTAGGAGTGCATAAGCGACACACATCATTGTACAGATTCTGAAAATTATAGGCTTAATGTTATGATCGAACGAACCTTGTAGCTTTTCAAGAAAGTTTCCCATGGCCTGTGTTTCCTTAAGGGGGCTTTGGCAAGAAAATTGGATGGTGAGTTCTATCAACTAACATGGAAGTGATATTATTTCTCCGTTACAGTAAGGCGACTGTTACCCCTCGAACAATTCTCAGTTTGGTACATCTCCTCTTCCCTCTATTATTAATAACAAGTGCTTGTTTGGTTGACGGGTTTATATTTAGGACGGTTTAAATAAGGATTTATATAAAACAAATTAATGAATATGTGTGTGTGGTTAGTGAGTTTAAATAAACACATGTGAGGGGGTGTGTTCATCTAAACCCGTCTGCATGGATAATTAATCCCCAAACAATGTTTTAGTGCATGCACGCAAACGAAAACGTCATTAATATACACTAAATTAAGAAGTGAAATGAACAACAGCTTCAGAGGAGGCTCGATGAATTTCTTTGCAGAGATTCGAAAGTTGTAGCAGTTGGTGAGAAGTATAACGGTAACCTTCTTGTTGTCCGAAAGGGCAATCGATGTCCTTGGCTGAAAACTACCACCTTCTTCAATCTGATTGCACACCTCAACAAAACTTGCAAAATTCGAAAAACATACGGATTGTTTAAGTCACCGTATATGTTTATGGTCACGAGGCGCGGAAATGTCGTTTCCAGTACGCTTCACCTTGCTCGAATGATATCCAATCGCCATTATCACGAGGGCCTCCCTACACAGAGACACAAATGTTCTTGCTCAGAAATTTTAACAGCAAATAACATAAATACAAAATTCGAGACCGGACCATGAATATATGATGATACTCTTTGAAGTGAAAATGCAATGTTAGCGTTTCAAGAGATTGAGAATTCTGCAAGAGTAATGCGATTCCGGGTTGGTTATCAATCCTCAGGCCCATCTCCATAACTAAGCTCTTATAACAAAAGGATGGCCAATCGCTAAACCTACGACGACCACGCATTGCCAGCTCCTGAAATAATCCATTTTTCGATTTTAAGGAACAAATACAGACAAGATAGAACAGAACAATCATGAAACTGTATATAACCCTTGTATTACCATCAACTACAAGCAATTAGGACAACAAAGAAAAACACGACCTACTACTAATACTATTACATTGCGTTACCTCAACAGCCCATCCGCCCGCCCTGAAAATCTTGCAATGGGACGTCTTTTTCATTAATTCCCAAAAAGCGGGCAGAAAAGTGCCAATGTAATAGCTATGACCATTGTTGTGAGGATGGATCGAAACATCAACCACAGACGAAACATCCAACAAAACAAAAGGATGAAAGACCCCTAATAATTCCAACTGCAGCACGTGGGGACATGACACCTCAAAACGCTTAAAGTCATGCTTGCTGCGAAAAAGTGTCAGTTTTGTCAAATTGCGGTTCGTACATGTCAATTTCGTAAGGGTAAGACAGTCGAACAGAGACAGATCTTCGAGCGACGGGCAGCCAACTAGCACTTGCTCCATGTGTACATTGGTCACCGTAACTTCATGCAAGTATAAGACTTTGAGAAACGGCAAATTCACGTCTCTACAGCATGATATGACGCTACAAGCAGTCAGCCTCAGATGGATCAAATCATCAGACACCAACACATGATGGTCGGATAAATCGTAAAGCTTCATCTGCGGTACAAAATCGACACGACGAACGTTGAAATTGAGATCTAAATACTTGACTCTTCTCCTTTTGGCATGAAGCATCAATTTTTTCAGACAGTTAATGATTTCTGGTGGATACTTGGTATTGTACGGGTTAATTTTGGGGATGAAAAGCCTGACGCATACTCTATCCAAGGGCATAGTATTGCTGCTCTGAAGATCCAAAACGTGGGAAATCACACGCAATGGGCCGTCGTTGAGATGCTCCCAAGTGCCAGGAACATCAATGCCTCTAGAATTAAAATCAAGTACAGGTACGGTTTGCCATAGGTTGGAAAAGCCCCGAATAAGAACCGTCTTAACAGCATCGTCGGTGGATAGAAAGGAAAGGATGTGGACAAGAACTTCATCTGGCAAATCAGTGATAGTGGTAGTCGTCGTCTTTGACCTCTTTGAAGAACACAATCCCTCCCCCATTGCGGGCCGTCCGTCGGCGTATAAATATAGATTAAATTACTGCCCTGCCCATGGATAGGCGAAACATGATTAGATGCTACTAGTTAACAAGATAAAATAAAATCAGGGCCAGCAAACTAATCGAGGAGATCTTCCGACTGATTAGAAAAAAAAAAAAAAAAACACCGATCAACAACTGACCTTAACCAGCTATAAAAGATCGTCAATCGATATCAAACGCAAAATCGTTAATTAAAAGAATAAATAATAGTAAATAAGAAGAAGACGACGAAGAAGAATCCCGATAGAAAATTTCGATGATTAGATATGCTTACTTCTATCATATGTAAGAGACGACAAGTACGCTGACGGTAATCAAAATTGAAAAGGAAAAAAAAAAGAAAGAAACTCACCGACAACAAACTAATCCAGATAAAAAACGAACACCGATTAATATGTTTAACTAATTAGAAAGATCTTCGAGGGATATCAAATACCAAACGATAACAAATAAGCTCTCGCTCGATAACAAAGGCAGGCTTATGCAATTCAAAGCTACAACACCGCCTCGGTTTTTACGAGAGAATTACAAAAATAATGTTAGTTTTGAGAATGGAATTGCAAAAACTAGTTGAGTTTTTAAACCTATTACAAAACTAATCAACTTTTTTAATTTTAACTATTTTTATTTTCACTTTAACCACGAAAATACTTAAAATTATAAATTTTCACTATTGTTATCTTCAAATAGCCTAATAGTTGTTAATAATAAAAATTTTACCCCAACTTTTAACTCAAATATATTAAAAAATATATTACTTAAAGAAATAATCAATAGAAAAATAAAATTACTTGGCATGACCTACTCCTCACACGTGAGTTCGATATCTAGAGCTGGGCCAGCCTGTAGCCCGTCAAAGCCCGCCTTGGGCGGGCGGGCGCGAGTAATCGCACAGTCAGGCTTAGAAATTGAAGGTCCGTCCCGCCCAAATAAAAACAAATTCAAAAAAAAAAGAAAAAAATCAAAAAAAAGAAAGAAAAAAATAACAAAAATTAAATATTTAAGCTCGCAATTAATTCTAATTAAATTTAATCTTGTAATAATAATTTATTTATATTATTAAACTTGAGTAAATTAAAAATCGGAGCTAAAAAATACTAACATACCTATTTAATTGGGCATGGCGGGCCTTCAATTTTCAGGCCTGCCAAACGGTGGGCTTACCCGCGCCGGCCCCGCCCATGGCGGGCTTTGGCGAGCTATGGGCCGGGCCCGTTTTGACAGCTCTAGATATCGAACTCGCGTAGGAAGAGTAGGTCACGGTCACGCCAAGTAATTTTATTTTTCTTTTGATTATTTCTTTAAGTAATATATTTGAGTTAAAATAATATGGGTAAAACTTTAATTATTAACAAGTGTTGTGTTATTTGAAGATAAGAATAATGAAATTTGTAATTTTAAGTATTTTCGTTGTTAAAATGAAAATAAAAATAGTTAGAATTAAAAATGTTGATTAGTTTTGTAATAGATTAAAAAACTCAACTAGTTTTGTAATTCCATTCTCAAAATAACATTATTTATGTAATTCTCTCCGGTTTTTACCCCTCTATATTGAGTTAGTTGTGGGGATATTTAAGTAAATAGCTTTGACTTTGTCAACTTTAAAAAAATAGCATTCAAATGTAAAATGATTGTACTACCCTTACTAATCGAGCCCACATTAAAAATCAATATGTTAAATGAGAATCGCGTCGGACGTTCAAGTAATAGGTCGTGGGTTCAATCCCCAATAAATTTTTTTGTTATATATAGCAAGGGCACAGGTCCCGTGCTTCATGGGACCTGTGCTATATATATATAGCACAGGTTCCATGCTTTATATAGCACAGGCCCGTGCTTCATGGGACCTGTGCTTCTCATGCTTTATAGCAGGGGTCTTATGAGCACGCGACCCCTCCTATTCGTGCTATATATATATATATATATAATTTTGTAAAAAGACGAAAATATCCTTAAATTGAAGGCTATTTCTTAAAAGGTAGAATCGACGAGACTATTTTTTAAAAATGACCGAGTCAAAGGCTACTTTTTAAAAAGACTTGTGCACACCTCAACGTGTGTGCAATAATAGTAAATGAGGTGGCCTTTATTTAGCTATTACGGAAGTCAGTTGTTGAACAAAACAAAAAAGTGGGATTTATTCAGACAAATACACGTGGCCTTTATTGATTGGTTTGGGCCTTATGAAGCTGCACTTGGGGCAATGATAGTTGTCGATTCTTTCGGCAATTTCTTCAGTCATGGAAACGCAGTCTTGGTTAAAACATCTCTCGCAATTTCCGCAGAAGATCCAACTTATCATCTCAGAATAGCCGACTACTTCCTTCATTGCGCAAGCTCCACAGACGGAAGAAGAATCTTCATGATCACCGCTCTAATAGTGGAAGAAAAAGCCTCGTACTTGTCAGAATAATTAATGTTAGAAATATCGAAACAGTAGATAAAATATTAGGGTTTTCTGTTACACCTCCAACTTTTGTTTACTGCTGCTGAGGACACTTGTTGTTTGATGGTCAGCTCAAATTCCACGCACAATATCAGAAAGAGATGGGACTTGACAGATCATGTCGTACAATCTATCCCTAATATATATATATATATATATATATAATATCGTCGAGGAAAGAGATGTATATACGTTGTGATCAATTGATAGCTGGTAAAAATCAAGAAAATAATGACCTGCTAATACTTACCTAGCATCTTTGCTTAGTCGATTATTACTTTGGCCAGGGAAGAATAATGCAACAGAAAGTAGCCACGCATCAGAAAAAAGGGCAACTAGGGTAAACCATTGCTTTGGTTCCATTTTATCCCTCCCAAAGTTGATACCCATAGACTGTTCTGGAATTTCCTCGCCAACCACCAACCCATTATTCGAAGGTGGAACAACTTGCCAACTTCCATCAATGTCGCCTAACAAAGCCAGACTTTCATTCTCTGCAATTAATACATCTACTGTTTAGAGAGCGAGGCATAATATGATCATCATTCTTGGAGAGGTTTCTTGGATGCATATATTTGCTTTCGACAGAAAACTAACAACAAGTTAATGCACGACTCACCGGGATCACACTCGTCGTAGAACTTTTGAATATCTGATAAACAAGAACGCATAAAGAGAGTTGAATCAGACGAAGAAAATTGACTCCAGCGAGTGACATTGCAAAGCTTATTAAGAACTGATGATGCATGCGCTCAAGCCAAGCAAAAGAGAACGTTCAAAGACAAAAATTACATACCGATGGTGAGAGCTTTAAGCATACCGAGGCGCCTGAGTTTAAACTGTTCGAAGTTGAGAAGTTCTCCCATGGTACTTTGAGAAGAAGAAGAGCGCTTTTGAATTCTTGATTTATTGGGACTTTGAGCTTATGAAGAACTTCGAGGGGTAGTAAGTAGTAGTCCTCGTGGAAATTCAGTTAAAAAGTATCGGTTTCTTTTTAGTCCTCGTAATATATCAAGATTGCAATTTAGATCGAACACGAATATGATTTTCCACCAATGCTCAATCCTCCACCAATGCTGCTCTTTTGATTATTCATAGACATTTTCCAATTTTTAATCCAACACGATATGATTTTTTCATAATAGGTCTCAACTGTATACAAATGCAATAAAGAAACCCAAACATAACAAAAATTAAAAATCCCATCAACAGAGCACTTAAAAACACAGACAAGAGTCAACCAACCAACCCAACAAAGTACCAGACCAGAATTTTGTTTCTCTACCAAGAAACATTACACAGTTAAGCAATGTCCTTAAGTATACACAATCCCTAGCATAGCACAGATTAGAGAGGTGATTGATATTCACTTTCTCCAAAGCCAAGCACGCCCAACAAATACTTAACCTACACACCAAGACAATATCAACTTGCAAACATAAAATCAACCAAAACGAAGGGCAGCAGTTGAATAGGGAAGAGAAGAAGAAGAAGGCAAACAAAAGATACATGCTTTGATAATCGATCTTATCCTTCACCTTGTTGATGAAACTTTCGTGCCCTTCAGCTTTGTTTGGCAATCTTCACAGCTCTCCCTCGTTTGAGCCACTTTCTGTACAAAAAATCAACCCATTTCTCTGTTGGCGTGGCAGCGGATCCGGTCGAATAATATTGCGGCTAATATTTGGGTAATTAAAGATAAAATCTGGACACCGAGATTTAACGTGGAAAACCTCCAAACAAATCGGGGTAAAAACCACGGGCAAGGAAGAAGAATTCACTATAGGAAAAATATAGGAGTTACAACCTCTCAATCTATAAAGGAGAAAACCCTCAACCTCTCTCTTTATAGTCGGAGAAAATACCGACAAACTCTCTATTATTTTCTCTATCTCTCAATCTCTCTTTCTTCTCTCTGATGGGATACACAATCTGCTCTCGTTCGTTCCCCTTTTATAGAGGAAATCCCATGTGCCAGGACAAAAACCATCACGTCATCGATTACCTCATTTAATAGGAAAAGTAGAAGAAAAATGTTGAACAACTTGCACGTAAAAGGAATACCAATTCAAAGTTCTCTTTGTTAACTTGATTGGTCAAGCAATCTGACAATCTCCCACTTGAAGATTTGATTGAGGAGATCAATCGGATCTTCACACCATACTTTCTCCCTTGCCATTCATGTTGCTTACGTCTCTACTAGGCCACTCGAGGAACGACACCAAACGAACTTGTCAGTGTTGACCGCCTTCGTCAAGAAATCTGCTAGGTTGTCTTTCGTATGAATTTTCTGCATATCTACCGTGCCCTCTTCCACTTTCTCACGAACGAAGTGATACTGGACTCGTATGTGTTTTGACCTAGAATGAAAAACTGGATTCCTTGCGAGATGCAAGACACTCTGACTGTCACAGAACAGATGAATATTCTCCTGTCCGTGCCCGAGTTCCTCCATGATCATTTTCAACCATACTGCCTCTTTACTTGCCTGCGTAGCTGCAACATATTCTGCTTCAGTTGTTGACGTCGCGACAACGGACTGAAGTTTCGATACCCAGCTTACGGCTCCGCCAGTAAGAGTGAACACATATCCCGTGGTAGATTTGCTCTTGTCAAGATCACCTGCATAATCAGAGTCAACATACCCTCTGACAGTAAAGTCTGCTCCCCCGTAACATAATGCAACACCTGAGGTTCCTTTGATATATCGTAGGATCCTCTTCACCGCGCTCCAATGCTCTTTGCCCGGATTCGCCATGTACCGACTTACTACTCCTACTGCATGGGCAATGTCTGGCCGTGTACAGATCATCGCGAACATAAGACTTCCCACCGCTGATGCATACGGCACTCGAGACATCTCCATCCTCCCTTCTTCACTGCTAGGACTCATACTTGAGGATAATTTGAAATTAACAAGAAGTGGGGTAGAAATTGGCTTACAATCTTGCATATTGAAGCGTCGCAAGACCTTCCTCAGATAATTCTTCTGCGAAAGCCAAATCTTCCTGTTATTTCCGTCTCGGTAAATTTGCATCCCTAGAATCTTGTTTGCTGGTCCCAAGTCCTTCATTTCAAATTCCCTAGCCAACTGTGCCTTGAGTTCTTCAACACGATCTTTGTTGGGGCCTGCTACCAACATGTCGTCAACATACAACAGTAATATGATAAAATCATTTTCACCAAACCTCTTGAAATATGCACAAGGGTCTGCATTTAATCTGTTGTATCCAAGGCTCATGATGAAGGAATCAAATCTCTTATACCAACACCTCGGCGCCTGTTTGAGACCGTATAGAGATTTGTTCAACCTGCAAACCAAGTTCCGTTTTTCTTTGTCTTCAAAACCTTCCGGCTGGAGCATATAAATCTCTTCTTCAAGATCTCCATGAAGAAAAGCCGTCTTCACATCTAGTTGCTCTAGGTGTAGGTCGAATGTAGCACACATCGCCAGGAGTACCCGAACAGTCGTCAGTCGAACTACAGGTGAGAATATTTCGTTGAAGTCAATGCCTTCTTTCTGAGCGTAGCCTTTAACCACCAGTCGTGCACGAAATCGCTCTACTTGATCATCGCTGTTTCGCTTGATCTTAAAGACCCATTTATTACCGATTGTCTTTCTTCCCTGAGGTAGTGGCACCAACTCCCAAGTCTTATTTTTCCGTAGAGCTTCCATTTCTTCTTGCATTGCCGCCACCACTGATCTGCATCTGAACTGTTCAGTGCTTCTTGAAGAGTTGATGGCTCTCCGTCATCAGTTAGAAGACAGTATGCAACGTTACTGTCCATATCGTAATCTTCATGCCAGGATGGTGCGGCTCTTTTGCGTGTGCCCCTTCTAAGTTTTGGCTCTGAAGATTCGCTTGGCCCTTTCTCGTGCTCCGGTGCAGCTTCAGAAGAATCTTGTTCCACAGACTTCCCTTTCACCTGAATCGCCGTAGATTCTGGGCGCTCCTTTGTAGTGCTATCATTTTCTCCGATTATTTTATCTTCTAAGAAGATAACCTCCCTGCTGATGACAACCTTGTGGGCAGTGGGATCCCACAGGCGATACCCCTTCACACCATCAGCATACCCCAAGAACAAACACTTTCTGAACTTCGGATCCAGCTTCGTAGTTTGGTGTTGACTGCTTCTGCCCAATATGATTTATCCAGACCTGCAGCTCCCAACATGGCTCTTGTTCTCTCCAACAGAGTCCTGTTCATCCGCTCCGCCACTCCATTTTGTTGTGGAGTATACGCCGTTGTGAAGTGCCTTTTGATGCCTTCTCTTTTGCAAAAGCTATCAAATTCCTTGCCAGTATATTCTCCTCCATTATCCGTCCTCAAACACTTGATCTTCTTTCCTGTGTCAAGTTCGACCCGAGCCTTGAAATTCTTGAAGGTAACGAACACATCTCCCTTACTCTTGATATACACCCAACATATCCGGGAGTAATCGTCGATGAAAGACACGAAGTACTTCCCTCCTCCTCGGGATGAAACTGGTGACTGCCATACATCAGAATGAACCAATTCTAAAATATTGTTGCTTCTAGAATTTGATGTGTTGAATTGTAGCCGATGCTGCTTGTTTGCTACGCAATGCTCACAGAATAGTAGTGACACCTTCGTGAGACCCGGAAGTAGATTCTGGCCCGCAAGAATTTTCATTCCTTGTTCCGACATATGCCCAAGCTTTTGATGCCACAACATAGTAGATCTTTCGCTTGAACCTCTTGAAGCCACAGATGCTTCCCCTTCTTGCACCGTCTCTCCCAACAGCATATACAAATTTGCAGCGACCTTTTCACCTTTCATGACAACAAGTGCTCCACGGAATATTTTCATTATTCCTTCCCGAACTTTGATTTCACAGCCAAGATCATCGAGCTGTCCCACAGACAATAAATTCTTCTTTAGACCTTCCACGTGTCGCACTCCTTGAATAGTGCGAACTGTACCGTCGTGCAACTTCAACCTCACGGTTCCAACGCCTACGATCTTTAAGGCATTATCTTCGCAACTGTACACAGATCCTCCTAAGATAGGTTCGTAGTGGTTGAACCAGTCTCTTCGAGAGGTCATATGGTAAGTTGCGCCCGAGTCAAGAAGCCATATCTCATCATAGGCCTTCCTGCTCTCCGTTGAGATAGCTGCTTCGCTACACAATACGTCTCCACCTGACGCGTTCGCCAGATTTCCTTGAGGATTGGAATTCTTCAGACTCCAACAATCCTTCTTCAAGTGACCCTTCTTTCCACAGTGGTAGCATTTCATATCCTTCTTCTTACTTCTTGATTTTCCCCTGCCTTGAATGTGACTCCCACTTGAACCACGTTCCGTTGATCTCCCTCTCATCACTGTCAAAGCCTCGACCTGTTTCGAGCCAGCTTGCTGGTCCTCCTTGTTCTTTCGCCGATTTTCTTCTTCAAGAATAGCAGCCGCGAGGTTATTGAAGACCAAAACTTTCGCGTTGTTCGTCAAGTTGATGATGAGTTGATCATACGAATCAGGCAGACTTTGAAGTAGAATTTCCGCACGTTCTTTATCCTCCGTTTTATACCCCAACGATGTTAGCTGGGAAAATAGAGTATTCAAGACGTTGAGATGCTCCGTCACCGAAGTAGATTCAGACATTCTCAAGGTGAATAATTTTCTCTTCAAGAAAATTTTGTTGTGTAACGACGTCGGCTCGTACAGACTGGTTAGGTGGTCCCAAATCTCCTTTGCCGTTTTCTTTTCTTCGACGCTGGACAATATCTCATCTGCTAGTGCCAGATGAAGATTTGCGACAGCACTCCCGTCCATCTCGTTCCATTTCTTTTCGTCTGTTACTGTGGCTGGTTTTCCGTCGATAGCCTCTAGACAGCCGTCCTTTCGCAAGATCGCCTTTATCTTTAACTTCCACAGTGAGAAATTTCTCCCGTTGAACTTTTCGATATCAAACTTCGCCGCCATAATTTCTGCTCAGTCGTGAGCGATACCTCCGACGGGGTTGCAGCAGATAATTATTGAACTCGTACCGGCTTTTTTCGTCACCGTAACAAGGGCAGTATAATATCTATTATTTTCTGATGTGGAGGGTCCACGTTAGTGGCAACCACAGAGCATACGATAAACAGATATATAAAACCCAAGCTAGGCTCTGATACCAATTGTTGGCGTGGCAGCGGATCCGGTCGAATAATATTGCGGCTAATATTTGGGTAATTAAAGATAAAATCTGGACACCGAGATTTAACGTGGAAAACCCCCAAACAAATCGGGGTAAAAAACCACGGGCAAGGAAGAAGAATTCACTATAGGAAAAATATAGGAGTTACAACCTCTCAATCTATAAAGGAGAAAACCCTCAACCTCTCTCTTTATAGTCGGAGAAAATACCGACAAACTCTCTATTATTTTCTCTATCTCTCAATCTCTCTTTCTTCTCTCTGATGGGATACACAATCTCTCTCGTTCGTTCCCCTTTTATAGAGGAAATCCCATGTGCAAGGACAAAAACCATCACGTCATCGATTACCTCATTTAATAGGAAAAGTAGAAGAAAAATGTTGAACAACTTGCACGTAAAAGGAATACCAATTCAAAGTTCTCTTTGTTAACTTGATTGGTCAAGCAATCTGACATTCTCCTTAGTAAAAAAATTTAACCTAAAAAACAACCACCACAATCAACGAAGTGTCGAAATACGAACATCACTCTCCAATCTTTTCATTGAATCGCCCGCATCAGTCACTATTAGACCATCTACAGAGTATACAAAAATACCTTAGATCGATCTCTAGCATTCTCAATCTTCCATATCGAGCCATCCAACTCATTAATTTCTTCATTAGATGCCATCTTCTTTTTCCTAATGTACACCAGCTTCTCGATTACGACAAATTTAACCTACAGATAATGGTGTTTCTACTTCAATTCGTGAGGAACCCGCGAATCTCCAAATCTCGATCCAAAGACCCAAATGATTGAATACTACAATTATGAATATAAAAAACCAAAAGCAAATGACTGAATACTACAATTATGAATATAAAAAAACAAAAGATCGTATTTTTCTGTAAGCTTCGTCATCTTAGTTAGGGTCCACTTGACGGAATTTTTATTTATTTTTAAAAGATTTAGACAGATCAAAGGATTGCCACGTCATCATTAACTATTGGAAAATCTCTCGGTCGTCTTTAACAAAAAAAATGTAGGAGGACTTGCAAGAAGGAAAAAGAAGAAGCATTTCTTCCATTGTAACGAATCAAGAATCGATCAAAGGTTGAATATAGATCCCAAACAAGACTATGGGAACATAATGAGAAAGCCAAGAGAAGAGATTGTACGAACAGCAGTAGTACTCAAAAAAGAACACCAAAACAGAAACACCACTGTAGTAAATCGGCCATATCATCAAAACAACACCAAAACGACGACGGTCTAAAGGGCGGCGACGTCGGCGATTGGTGAAGCCGAAGAGCCTTCATCTTCTTTCGAAACTGCACTTGGGACAATTATATGGCCCACCCTCCAATAATAGGTCATACGACGACGTTTCTTCATTCACGCCAACGCAGCGTAGGTGAAACCATCTCTTGCACTTGTCGCAGGTGAGGGGCTTTAAGACACTCTGTAAATCGCCTTGGCCGCAAGCTCTACAAGGAGTTTTCCTTTTTCCAGGAGATTGGGGCACTGACGTTTTCTGGCTCTTTGACGACGATTCGCCCTATAATTAATTAAATAGGAAGCCAACAAAGAAGAAAGTATTATATATATAGTGTGTCAGAATATACATACGAATAGGAGAGAACGCTCTCCCTTACTACGGTGATGGAAGTATGGTCGTCGTCGTCGTCATCCCAAATTCTCGTCGCAAGTTCGAACAGTGTTGGCGTTTCATTGATCTTATGGAACAAACGTCTCCTAGCAGGCAAAAGCATGCACAGCATCAAGAAATACACACATACGCGATGATCATCAAAAAGTTGGTGAATCAGTAAGAAAAACCCTAATAATTAACCTATCGGCTCTTCTTCCAAGTCCGTGATTTAGGGCGTGGAAGAAAGCAACAGAAAGATTCCATGCATCAGAATGACGGGCAACAAGAAGCAACCATTTCTTGAGTTCCATGCTATCTCTGAGAAAGTTGATGCCAAATGCAGGTTTTGGAAAATTCGGAGGAACCAAGCCTTCATCATCAGGAACCAAGCCTCGAGGTGTATTTGTTGGAAATTGGGATTTATATCGGAAGGGAGGAACTTGATATTGAAGGATAGTGTTTAGGGGAAGAGGCTTTATATTACAACACACTTGTTTACAATATTGTTTTGGTTTTGCTTGATTGCTTGATACAAAATGCATATGCCTCACCCCTATTTATACTAGTTTCTACCACCTTAAGATTTTGCCAACACATCACTATTCTATAATACTCCCTAATAATATCTAGGTTCTATAAGGTTCGATAGAGTTCTATAGAGTTCTCTAGATTATCCTACATATTCTAGATATTGGGCCAATATATCTCCTAAGCCCAATTTGCTAAACCCACTTATAATTATCAAAGCCCAAATCAAGTTTATTATTTCAACACCCCCCCTTAAACTTGATTTGCCATTCCGAGCATACTTCGTAGTCGTACGAAATCTTCCTTCTTGAGTGGCTTGGTGAAAATATCGGCTACTTGGTCTTTGGACTTCACGTATTCCATTTCAACATCCTTCCTTGTGATGCACTCTCTTATGTAGTGGTAACGCGTGTCGATGTGCTTGCTCCGATCATGGAAGACTGGGTTCTTGGCTAACGCTATTGCTGACTTATTATCCACATGAATCTTAGTTGGCTCGTCTTGAGGAATTCCCAGCTCCTTAAGCAGATTCCGAAGCCAAACTGCATGACATACGCATGAGGTAGCCGCCACATACTCCGCTTCACATGTAGAGAGGGTAACAATCGGTTATTTTCTTGACATCCATGTGAAGGCGGTGTCTCCCATGTAGAACACGAAGCCACTTGTGCTTTTGCGATCATCGACATCTCCTCCCCAGTCGCTATCACTATATCCTACGAGCTTGAACTCATTAGAACTTGTATAGTGCAAGCCATAGTTGGTCGTACCTTTGATGTATCGGAGAATTCTCTTCGCCGCCTTCAAGTGAGTCGTTGTTGGAGTTTCCATGTGTCGACTAACGACTCCAACCGCATATAAAATATCGGGTCTTGTGCACGTCAAGTACCTCAGACTTCCAACCAAGCTCTTAAAGAACGTTGGGTCCACTTTTTCACCTTCTTCATGCTTGGTTAACTTAGAACCGCATTCCATTGGTGTGTCGACGGGATTTGCATCATCCATCTTGAATTTCTTGAGTATCTCCTTAGCATAACCTTCTTGGGTTATGAGAATCCCGTTGTCACCTTGCTTAACTTCGATTCCAAGATAGTATGCCATGAGCCCGATGTCGGTCATCTCGAACTCTCTGGTCATCTCTCTTTTAAAGTTCTTGTACATGCTTGGGTTGCTGCCTGTGAAGATTAAATCGTCCACATACAAGCATACAATTAAGATATCGTTACCTTGAACTTTGATGTAGAGTGCGTGCTCGTATGGGCACTTGATGAAGTCTCTTCCTTGAAGGTACTTGTCAATCCGTGAGTTCCAAGCTCTCGGTGCTTGCTTCAACCCGTAAAGAGCCTTCTTCAATCTTAGAACCTTGTCTTCTTCTCCAGCTACTTTATATCCTTGTGGTTGCTCTATATAAACTTCCTCCTCAAGAACTCCATTCAGAAAGGCGGATTTCACGTCCATTTGATGAATTCTCCAATTGTTCTGAGCTGCCAAAGATATTATTAGTCGAACAGTTTCTAGTCGAGCGACTGGAGCAAATACCTCGTCATAGTCGATCCCCGCTCTTTGACTGTAGCCTTTAGCCACTAATCTCGCCTTGTATCTTTCAACTTCTCCTTTGGCATTTTTCTTCGCTTTATACACCCACTTTACGCCAATCGCCTTATGCCCCTTTGGCAGTGTTGTTAGCTCCCACGTGTCGTTCTTCTCGATAGCTTTAATTTCCTCATCCATGGCGTCTTTCCAGTTCTTATTTCTCACGGCTTCTTGAAAGCTCATCGGCTCACTGTCCGCGAAGAGGCAGAAGAGAGTTAGGTTATCTTGATCTTCTGGTACTCCACATATCTCTTTTAGGCTTTTGAAGCGTGGGGTTCTCTCGCTTGAGCTTTCGTCTTCTGAACTCGCATGCGACGATGTTATTGGAGTAGTGGGCTCGTCTTCCGCTTGCTCCATTGTTGGCTGTTCTTTGTTACTTTCTTCAAAGAATGGAGTGTAATTGTACTCACCTCTGCACGTGTTCCAATCCCATTCTCCTTCTTCATCGAATATCACGTCTCGACTGATGATAGTCTTCTTTGTCTTCGGATTGTAGAGTTTGTATCCCTTGGTGTTGTTGTCATAGCCTATGAAGATGTACTTCTCACTTTTGTCGTCCAATTTGCTTCTTTTCTCGTCAGGAATGTGCACATGGGCTGCTTCCGAAGACTCTTAGATGTGATATGCCAGGTTTCCTACCACTCCATGCTTCTTGCGGTGTCATTCCCCACACACTCCTTGTTGGAGATCGATTAGAGAGGTAGACTGCACATGCGACTGCCTCTGCCCAGAACTCCTTCGGTAGCTTCTTGCTCTTGAGCATGCTTCTAGCCATGTCAAGGATTGTTCTGTTCTTTCGCTCTGCTACTCCATTCTGTTGGGGGGATCTTGGTACCGTTAGGGGCCGTCTTATCCCGTGCTCTTCACAATACTTATTAAATTCTGTCGAGGTGAATTCTCCTCCACGATCGGATCTCATTGCTTTTATCTTGAGACCACTCTCTTTCTCAACGAGGGCTTTGAACTTCTTGAAGTTCTCGAATACTTCCGATTTGTGCTTTAAGAAGTATACCCATGTCTTTCTTGAAAAGTCATCAATGAAGAGAAGGAAGTAGTTACTCTTACCAAGTGAGCTCGGCTTGATTGGTCCGCACACATCGGTATGAATTAGCTCCAAGGGTCTTTTAGCTCTCGAGCTCGACTCATTTGGAAAACTCTTCTTGAACTGCTTTCCGATTAAGCATCCTTCGCATACTTGATTGGGGTGGTTGATGGATGGCAATCCTTTCACCATGTCCTTCTTTGATAGCAGTTCTAGTCCGTCGAAATTTAGATGCCCATATCGAAGATGCCAAATCCATGATGGATCCCTATAGCATGTCTTGAGGCATTTCGCAACATCGTTCATGATGTTGAGGACGAACATTCGATTCCTTTGCATTGGCACCTTAGTGATTAATTTATTTGAACCGTCTCTTATAGAAAGGTTATTATCTCTTAGACGAATATCATAACCTTTCTCTAAGAGTTGCCCAAGACTTAAGATGTTACTCTTCATCTCCGGCACATAGTAGACATTGGAGATGAATTGGTGCCCACCATTCTTTAAGCGAATAAGAATGTTACCTTTGCCTTTCACCGCGACCTTTGATTCGTCCCCGAATGCAACATTGCCGCTCACCGATTCATCAAGCTCTACGAACATGTTCCTTTTCCCGCACATGTGATTGCTTGCGCCGGTGTCTAGGTACCACTTGTTACTTTCGCCTCTTTCATCGTCCTTATGGGCTAGTAGTAGAATATCTTCTTCATTTTTCTCTTCGACGTAGTTGGCCTTCTCCTCAACTTTATGTTTAGGAACTCTACACTCGGAAGCATAGTGCCCAAACCTCTCGCAATTGTAACACTTAACTTTTGATTTATCATACCTTGATCTTGGGTTACCTCTCCCACGACCTCTCGTTGAGTTATCTCTCCTTTGATGATTGTTGTTGCCGTCATCATTGGGCCTCCAACCTCGTCCGTATCCGTGTCCATGACCTCCTCCTCGTTCTCCTTTTTGACCTCGTCCGCGGCCTCGTCCTTGATAATTTTCATCATTATCTCTTTCTTTTGTAGGATCAATTTGCAGCTTGAGTAGTTGTTCTACAATCCCTTCCTTCTTCTTTTTCTTCTCTTCATGAGCTTGCAATGAGCCCAATAGTTGCTCCATCATCATTTCATCTAGATCCTTAGTTTCTTCTATGATGGCTACGATATGCTCGAATTTTGGATCTAACGAGCGAAGAATTTTCTCCATGATTCTAACATCATCAATTTTCTCGCCATTCCTCTTTAGTTGATTAGTTATTGCTAATACCCTCGAGAAGTAGTCCGACACAACTTCATCTTGTTTCATATGCAAGGCTTCAAACTCGGCTCTTAAAGTTTGAAGACGTACCTTCTTTACCGGATCCGCTCCTTTATACGACGTTTAAAGCTTCTCCCATGCTTCCTTGGCGGTCTTTGCTTCCGAAATCTTCTCGAAAGCGTCGTCATCTAATCCTTGATAGATTAGGTAGAGAGCTTTCTTGTCTCTCTTTCGCAATTCTCTCAAACTATCCTTTTGAGTTTGAGATTCGGTTTCTTCGTTCTTCGGCTCAACGTAGCCTTTCTCCACGATATCCCATACGTCTTGTGATCCAAGGAGCGCCCTCATCTTGATACTCCAATTGTCGTAGTTGCTCTTGTTGAGTGTCGGGACTTGGAAAGGAACCATGCCGCTCGCCATCGCCTTAGGATCTTCTAGCTCTGATACCACTTTGTTGGAAATTGGGATTTATATCGGAAGGGAGGAACTTGATATTGAAGGATAGTGTTTAGGGGAAGAGGCTTTATATTACAACACACTTGTTTACAATATTGTTTTGGTTTTGCTTGATTGCTTGATACAAAATGCATATGCCTCACCCCTATTTATACTAGTTTCTACCACCTTAAGATTTTGCCAACACATCACTATTCTATAATACTCCCTAATAATATCTAGGTTCTATAAGGTTCGATAGAGTTCTATAGAGTTCTCTAGATTATCCTACATATTCTAGATATTGGGCCAATATATCTCCTAAGCCCAATTTGCTAAACCCACTTATAATTATCAAAGCCCAAATCAAGTTTATTATTTCAACAGTATTAACTTCCCAAGATTTGACGAGATTATAATCAGCAAGCAGACCGAGACTTTCCTTCGCTGCAATAATAAAACATACAGTTGTTATAAAGCCATGATGATGATCAACAGCGAAACTTCACGAGATAGACGATTATGAAGAGGGTATAATTAAAGTCATAGCTAATAAAGCAAAAAAGATTATCCCTCATAAAGATCATTCTTGAGTATTAGCAGCTAGCTAGTTACTCATCACGTACAAATACCACCAAGAAAACTAAACAGTAAAAGTGCACGTGAATTCAGGCTCACCAGGATCGCAATGGTTGTAAAATTCTTGAACTTCTGTAAAACGCACAACGCACAAGCAAAATCAGACGATGAAAAGAGAAAACTCATCAATGATATAAGAGTAAAGTCATCAAGAGGTTATTATTATGTCTGATATAACATTACCACTGGTGAGAGCTGTAAGTAGGCCGAAATGCCTGCCGTTAAACCCTTCGACAATGGAGTCGAACTGTAGACGATTCGAGTGCAACTGTGCGCTCATAGTTATCGTAGTTCAAGTTCTGAGAATTAATGAGTTAGTAGGATTTTCTTCTTTTTCCGTTTATTTATAGTGTTAGTGAGGGGTAGTTTTTTGAAAGTCGGTTAACGTGATTGCTTCTAGTAACTATGAAGGGATCGAACATAATATCCACCCACTAGAAAAAAAAAAGGGTTCTTAGGTTACAGCAGTAGAGACACGAATCAGCGATTAATTTTCGATCGCAGCCCAATTAAATGATTTTCAATATACCATGATTGACCGATTGACATTAATTCAAAGTCTGATATTTATAAAAGATAACAATATACAAATCGGGTAAGTTGGAAGTTTTACTGGGAAAGTTCATATATAAAAGAAGCGCGAATCCAATCATTCTCTTATTCGCAATCGCAGCAATGGCATTCGACGAGGAAGAGATGTTTCTTTATTTCTTTAGATGGAAAGTCTTGCTAAGAAAGGAAAAGACAGACAGGGATTGCATGTATCTATCTATCGAAGAATTGTTGCATCACTATTATTCATTCATTCATTCACACTATTAGAAACCACTGTAGTAAAATCATTTTCCTCTACCAAACACCAATGAGAAGTTGAGCAAATTCAAGCAGATGATCATGAGTTAGTGGTCGTCCTTTGTTTGGGCATTTTGAATCTGCACTTGGGGCAATGATACTTCTTGATTCTTTCTGCAATTCTTTCAGTCATGGCAACGCAATCATGGTGAAACGATCTCTTGCAAGTTTCGCATAAGATCCACAGTTCGCTTTCGCCGTCATCCTTCACACCGCAAGCTCCACAGACGACAGAATCTTCAACGTCACCGCTCTAACCATACATATCCAGGAAACAAACAAAAGCCTCGAACTCGTCAGAAGAAGAATATGTATAGAAAAGATCGAAACAGTAGATACAAAAAAAAAAAAAAAGGAAAAATAGTGAGTGGGGTTTTCTGCTGTTACATTTGTTTTTCCTTCAGCCCAAATTCCAAGCACAAGATCGTAAAGAGATGGGAGTCGATCGATCATGTCGTACAGACTATCCCTACATATTATCATCGCGGAAAAAGATTATGTGATCTCTACTAATTAGCTGGTAAAAATCAAGAAAAGATGACCCAAAAACTTACCTAGCATCTTTGTCAATTCGATCCCCTTGGTCAGGGAAGAATGCAACAGAAAGTAGCCACACATCGGAAGATAGGGCAACTTGGGTAAACCATTCCTTTGGTTCCATTCGATCCCTGGAAAAGTTGATGCCTGTAGAAGGTTCTGGAATCTTCCATTGAGCCACCAACCCATTATCCGAAGGTGGAGCAACTTTCCAACCTCCAAACGGTGAGCCATACAAAGCCAGAGTTTCATTCTCTGCAATTAAATACATCTACTGTTTTTAGAGCGAGGAGGCAGTGCGTATATATGTTCATCGTTATGTTCTTGGAGAGTTTCTTGTATGCGTATTTGCTATATTTGGACAGAAAACTAACAACAAATTAATGCACGACTCACCGGGATCACACTTGTTGTAGAACTTTTGAATATCTGATAAAAAAAACGCATACAAAGAGAGTAGAATCAGACGAAGAAAAATGACTAAAGCGAGTGACATTGCAAAGTCAGTAATAAGAGCTTAAGAACTGCACTGAAGCTCTCAAGCCAAGCAAAAGAGGAATGTTCAAAGAGATAAATTACATACCGATGGTGAGAGCTTTAAGCAAAGCGAATCGCCTGCGTTTGAACTGTTCGAATTTGAGATACATTGCCATGGTTACTTTCATCAGAAGAAGAAGAAGAAGAAGAGCGCTTTCCAAGTTGAATTCTTGTTTTAGTGGGACTTTGAGCTTATGAAGAAATTTGAAGGGGGAGTAAGTAGTAATTGCAGTTGTGGAAATTCAGTTAAAAACTATCGGTTTCTTTTAGCTTTTAGTCATCGTAGTAATTTATAATTGCAATTTAGATCGATGCTTTTGTCGTCTACTAATCTACAGAATTAAAAAAAAAAAAAAAAAAAAAAAAACAATTTGATTTTCATTTTCTCAGTTAAAATTTTTATTTTTTATGTAAAATAAAAACTTTTTTCCTCACCAAGTCACAAGTGAGGAGTTCCGTAATTAAGGGGAAAAAAAGATTAAAGACTTAAGTATCCATCGACTAAAGTAAAGTAAACGGTGCTCAATCCCCTCCAATACCGGTATTTCCATGACACTTTTCCAATTACGGTATGTTTTTAAAAATATGTTTCGATAGTAAACAAACGCAATGAAGAAACCCAAACAAATAGAAAAAATACCATCACAAAGCAAAATGAAAAGAGTCAACCATAAACCTACAAACAGACGCATTTCCACGTTCAAATATCTTTTGCAGAACATCAAAGTACTCAGAGGTTTGATTCTCTACCAAGAAACAACAGTACACAGCAGCACATTCAAAGACAAGTGTGAACTAAACTTAACAAAGCCAAGGATGAATTGCCCGGCGAGGCTGAGCCATGAAAGACTCAGTCCTCACCTAACGATCGATGCGTAATAACGATTCCCCCCATACACAATACCACCACCATTACCATTACCATTTCCTTGCACAGGCGAAGGACCACTATCGTGGGACCCAATGCTCGAAAACCCACCATCATTCGAAACCCTATTCGCCCCATTGTTAGTCGAGGGATGTCCAAGTTCTAGGCTGTCATTCGACATTGCTTCTTTCCTATCGAAGAGAAACGAGCCATGATCAGCATTAGCTTGACTTTGTGAGTTGGTGTGATGCAGCTCTGAAGAATCTGTTTGCTGAGTCTTTTTCGCGCTGAGAAAGCGCCCGCCCGACCCTCTAACTCTGTTCATAGCATGCTGATGCCGAGACTCGTGCAAGTAGGGCTTCTCAAGACGAAGGAATGGTAAGTAAAGCAAAGGGGTGAACGTAAGAAGTAAACAGACTTACTCTACGATTCTTGATGAGTTTGTTCTGAGACTCGAGCCTGGCGCGCGTTTGCCTCCTTCTAAGTATTGCTTGGAACTGTTTGGCGTTTACGAATATTGGACCATCCTCGGGAAAATCTGGTGGGAGTGGGACACGGCAAGAAGGTGCTACTGCTCCGCCCCCCATCAATTGAGGCTGCATCTGATACATTCGATGGTTATATAGCAGCCATCGAAAGGCTTTATTCAATTAGAGAAAAGGAGAGAGATTGGATATTTGTGAAGCAATTACCGAAGGATGAGGTCCATAAGCAGCTAACAGCCCAGTGAAGTAAGCATCAGGGGGGTAAGCATAAGGCAAAGGAGGTACCTGGGAAGGGAATTATGTGACTATTTAAAACGAAAAAATGTAGCTTTTTTGAAGGGAGAAAATGGAGGGATATAACTTACAATTTGATGGCTTATCTCAGCTTGCGAAGCATTGCTGGTAAACTCAGGATTACATAAGAAAGAAGGCCTCATGCTTGTTTGGACATGCTTTCCATAGCCTCCATCATAAGCTTAACGCAATGAAAGACCAATACTTATCTGAAATTCTGAGTAGACTATTTACAATGAAAGTTTGTGTAAGAAGAAAGGTACCTGAGTCTGATGAACCACTTTGATCTTGAGAGACTGCCTTGGCAAGTTCTTCATGTTGAGATAGGCTGGTCGATTCAGAGGGAGAAGAGTGATTTCCAGCAATAGAATAGTTCACTTCGAAGCCTAAACCTTTCGACATTTTCTGCAAATCATGCCGCTCGTGCATGTTCTGTTAAGGCCAAAAAATCGATCGTTATGGAATGGGAAAGTCATAGTTTTTTACTTGAATCAAATACTTTTCTTGAAAACCATACATCCATTATTTCGAGTGAAGCTGCTCGAGAGAAGGAAAATGCTTCTTGAATTTATCTTCTTCACCTGCTACAGAAGATAGAGAGTTAACACCCAAGACAATTAATCGAATCTACCACAAATAGAGATAACCCCACGATCCCGAAATCAAGACAAAACCTCAATCAATGTCCAAGGAAGAAACGAAAACACAAATGAAGGAAGAAATCCTTATCTCAAGCACAGTAAGTAGCACAGAGATCAAACGAAAAGGAAAACCCACATGCGTTTTAAGAAACACCAAGCGAAACACAAAAAAGGAAATCCCTTTACCTTAATCAAACCAAACAGTTCACAAGAGGGAATCAAAGACAAGACATAATCAATTCAATTCTCAACATAATCAAGAAGAAAAGAACACTTGTCTCCACACACACAGAGGCGTGTAAGAACAAAAAAGATACAACTTTTATCTCCCCTTTTCTTTCCTGTAGCAAAGAACTCGAAATAGAGATATCTCACATGCTACGAAAACTTGAAGAAGTTTATCTGAGATAGAGAGAAGAGAGAGAGAGAGACCTATGTGATCTGCTGCCAATACTTGGAGTAACAAAGAACAAAACTGTTGGGATGAAATCGGGCATGTCTCCCTATCTTCAGACTCGGCTTTTAACTACTGTTTTCATTGACGCGATAAAATATACATTTTTAAAAGGAAAATTTGTTAAAAATAATCCTTCCTATTGAGTTTCTTCCAAAAATAAACCAACCTTTAGATTATTTCAGAATAAATCAACCTATACTAATTCTCTTCTCAAATTGAACCTTAAACTCACACAACCTATCCAACAGGTTAAACTTATTTCTTTTTTTATTCTTCTCCTTCCTTTTTTTATTTCATTTTTTCTATTTTCTTTTTTAATTAACTTACATATACCGATAACTACGTGTAACTTATAAATATTTTTACACATAGTTAAATTAACAAATGATGAAAATTAAACAATGTTAAGCGAAAATTTAAACAAAATTATTACGTCTAACTTACTATAATAATTTTAAACAAAAAATTACTATAAAAATATTGAGGAATATTAATAAGTTTATATATTAGTGCATGTCGAGTGATTAAAAATAAGTTTTCGGATATCAAAATGGTATCCGTATCCGGTCCGGTTTTAATCGGATATCCGATTCGGATATCCGCTTTATTCGGATATGTTAAACAGATACCTGCATCCATTTTTTGAACTTAATTTTTCTTTTTTATTATTATAATTATTTTCTTTTCAAAATTATTTTTTATATATTTTTCATATGTGTGAATTTTATGATTCAAAATTACATAATAAATAATAAACACTACCAAAAAAATTAATTTTTAACTTGCATCTCGATTTTTCATTTTTCATTTCAATTCTATAACAAGTTTTTTGCAATAATAAAACAAAATAAATTTAAATATTCTCCTATGAGAATTTATTTTTCCTTTTAGACCTTCATTTTTCTTTTTTGGCTATTTTTTTAGTTTTTTATTATTTTTTTAAATATAAAACCGAATGCCGGATATCTGATTTTTTAAATAATTTTTCGTTGTTCTTCACTATCCGTATCCGATCCAGTTTTTAAAATCGGATATATGTTTTCTCGGGTTTTAAAAATCGGATACCCGATTGGGATCTGGTTTCCGGACAAAAAATAATTAAAAGAAGAAAATGGAATAGAATAAAGGAAAGAAGAAGAAAATACAAAAAAGAATGTTTTCAAAAAGAAAAAGAGCAGCGCCACTTGGATTGACACCATAAGAAATAAATAAATGTTAATAAATGAAAAAAACTAAAAGAAATGATATTTAACCGGTTGAATAGGTTACAAGTCACCTGTGTTTAATTTGAGAAGAGAATTAGTATAGGTTGTTTTATTCTGAAATAATCTAAAGGTTGGTTTATTTTTGGAAGAAACTCAACAGGATGGATTATTTTTAACAAATTTTCCTTTTTAAAATCATAGAAGAAAAACGAAATCTGATAAAAATTGAAACTTGACGAAAATTAAAGAAATTGGCAAGGTTAGCGACTCATGTTAGCTACAAAGAAATATATAAAGACATATTCCACCACCCACCAACACCATTTATTACATCACACACACTTCCTTAGTCTTTTTGTTTCTTTCCTAATCTTCAACGCTTAGTGCCACCGCGCGTTGGCTCCACGTGCCGCGGTGTTTTTTCATAGAGTTTCGCTGCACGTCACTATTGAATTTCCTATACCTTACCCTTCATTGTAATATATTTTATCGAAGTTTTATCTTTTAGACTATTTATTAAAGATAAAAGTCGTGATCAAATTTCGTAAGAGGACGTGACAAGAGAACAAGTCTCCAATCGTGCCTTATAATTAATTTTATAATCTCAGCCGCTGTGAAAGGCTTTATCTATAACAGTAGTAGCCTTCAGTCTCACGTCCGTTAGATACACGCGCTAACAATTGTATTTCTTATTGAGCCCTTTGAGTTGGTTTATTTTCAATATTACCCTTCGCTGGGTTTTTTGTTCTTGGCTTGGTAGAGGATAATTTGGACATTAACCACCAATATGAGAAGGTTCTAGGAGTCTGGGAAGATTTAGGAGGAAGACGGCAATTCTTGTACATTGTATCATCTTATTTGAATATTTTAAAAGCTTAGTTCGAAAATTTGAAATAAAATAACATGGCACGATGGATGTGTCGAAGTTACGATCTGTAAATACAACAAACATAAACAGAAATACCATCGCACGCTCATGATTTATTTACTAACGTCGTATTCACATCAATTATGCTTTACTTATAAGCAAAATAATATCGTGGGATCAAAAAAATAAGGCTCATCATTTCATCACTAGTCAAACATTTGTATTGGGAATTGTGGTAATTAAATGAGACAAATGGATGGCCAGCAATTATTGTTTGTCGTTTTCACTTCCCCTAACTAAGTAAAGCTGTTAAAAAGAAGACAGTTGTGTAAGAGCCGAATCTACTATCATCTAATTGGTTTACTTTACTCCTTTCCTAATTTATTTCGTTTTCTTTTCGTAGATTTGGTTCGAATTTACTAAACTTGACCATTTAATTTCCCTCCTTTGCAAAAAGACAATGGTATAAATAGACATGCATGCACCTAACTAGTTTTTTTCTCTTAACAAAACATATTATTCTCCCTCTAAAATCGAATGTGGGTCTTACTTTACCTAAATTCTACAACTTTTTAATTCAAACCCACGCCATTTCGGGCCTTGAAGAATACAAAGTGAGTTCTACATTTGTTGTAATAACCCAATCCATTTTCCAAGTAAAAAGAAATATGGATTCAAAAACGAAGACAAAAGCTACGCCGAACAAAACGTCGTCTTCTCTAGCCTAGCCACCCTTTGGGTTTTCCTTTTTCTTTTCTTTTTCTCTTTATAGGGATTGTTGCAAGATTGCAAATAAAGCCCACAAACCCCAAATCATCCATCAAACCATTAATTTCCGAAAATTTAAGAAACAAAAGCAATGAAAAGAAATTAAAAGACAGCCCCAAAGCCTCAAAATCCTCTTAAAACAAGTATTTTGGAATGCACCACTACGGATACTTTTATGTCTTCATCAGCTTCCTTCTTCGCCAAGTACTACGTTATATAGCCTATTTATCACTTTCTGTCGTCTCGTCTTCTTATCCCCCATAATATTATATTGTGTAATAAAAATCCTATCTTGGAACGACAAAAAATCAACTACATGTGAACAGAGAGAACTCTGTTTCTAGCACTATTATATATAGGACAGGGACGACCCCATTTCCTCCACTTCAAGTTCTAAACAACCCATTTATTCTGAAGTCAGCTGCTTCATACAAAACATTTGCAGAAAACCGAAAAATGCTTACATGCATAGCACGTTCTAAGCTGGCCGCCGGCGGCAGCGATTATCAGTCGCCGTCAGTCGATCACCGTAGGAAGCAGCACAAGCCGCCGGCAGGAAAACTCAACCATGAAGATGCTGCAATGAAAAATGGTGTCAAAACCCTCTCTTCCCAGGTGACCTTCATTCATATCAAGATTACCGTTACTTTTCTTTCCGATTGACTACACTGCTATTTCTCGTGGGACATTGATGAGCTGTGATAATTGGAAATAATAAGTAACCTTCGCAGATAAAGGACATGGCGTCTGAGAAATTCCGATGGTCTTACTTTCGGGCGACGAGCTCGAGCGGCCAAAAAGATCTTGAGAATCGACTGAAGGGGATATCGACCGGCGGCGAGGGAACGCCTGGCTCGGCGGCTAGTGGTGGCCGGCGAGCTGAGCCGATCGTCTTCGTCGAGGAGAGCGAGCCTAAAGAGTGGGTGGCGCAGGTGGAGCCTGGCGTTTTAATTACCTTTATGTCCTTGACTTGCGGCGGCAACGATCTCAAGAGGATTCGATTCAGGTACGAATTCTTGGTGCCTATTTTGGTCATTCGCAAATTCTCGCTGGTTTCACTCAGTTTCTTGAAAGTTGAAACCTAAAGGTCAAAGCTTTACATGCATTCTTGGTGGGCCTTCATTTTTTAAGGGGAAAAAACAACCTTTTACACATTTGTTGTCTTGTGAGAGACATTTCCTTTCATTTTCAAATCTGCTCATATCAATACTACGAGGATATAAATTGAGTTTGTCATCTTGCGAACTGATTGACATTATGTTGTAATAAGGTAAAAGAAATCTATTGATGATCACTTAAAAGTTTGGATTGTGCTGCTATAATAAGCAGCAATAGGGTAGTGAATAGTGGGCTGATTGATAATTTTTCGTCAGCCGAGAAACGTTCGACAAGTACAAATCGCAGAGGTGGTGGGCCGAAAATTCCGACAAGGTAATGGAACTCTACAACGTCCGCCGACTAAATCTCCAAGCCTTGCTTCTTCCGACGGCTCCAAGATCAGAAGACGGCGGCGCTGCTACTACTTCAAAGGCCGAACCCACACATAAAAACAGCCCTTTCAGGCCACCACCTCTCTGCAAATGCAAAGAACAACTGCCTCGTACCGTGTCCACGCCAAAAAATGGAGCAGAAATGACCACTCTGTGCTCCTCATCATCAGAATCATTAGACCACCATCTATCGTCAAATTCTTTGTCGAATAGCTCAAGCTCCTCTAGGGATATTGGCCGGTCCGGAGAGATTCCGGCGAGTGGTTCGTCGGAGTCAGAATGGGTCGAAGAGGACGAGCCAGGAGTATGCATCACCATCAGGGCTATGGCTGATGGTAGAAGACAACTCAGGCGTGTTTTATTCAGGTTTTTTTTTTTAGTCTTGAACTGTTGTATTGGGTTTTTTGTTCTTATATTTTGTTTGATGCTGACTTTGTTGAATTTGGACCAAAACTCAGCCGTGAGAAATATGGGCAGTTGGACGCTACGCTGTGGTGGGAAGAGAACAAAGCAAGGGTTCACAAACAGTACCTGTGAATTGAATTGAAGGTATTGTATTTTTTCCATTACACAATTGGCCCATTTTGAAGATCAAGAAATGGACTGGAGAGTCGAATTTGTGAAGAGTGACGTGTAACCTAGTAATATATATATGTCTTTATTTCCATCACATGTTCATGTTCTCTTCATCCTACACAAACCATAGGAGATGAAATCGACCTCAGATATGGACAGCTTCCCATACCATAAGTAGTTCACTGTCTGTACTTTGGTGTAAAACAGCAGCTGAACGAATTAAATTCCCTTGTCTGTATTAGATTCCGTTCAAGAAAAGACATGATGGTACCAAGTCTGAACAGTGAACTCCACTAGCAAAACATAACGTCGATTGTCTGTACTGTTCTTGAACAACACACGAGGAGACCATCACACAACACATGAAAATACGAGTGATCCACTCTGTTTTCTTATTTCCTTTTCTTTTTTCCTTTTTCTTTGGGGGTGTGATATATGATGAGGAGAGGATAAATAGCACTGATGTAAGAGTTAAGGCTTACTTAGCCCAGAAAGAAAAGCCCTTTTCCTGGAAGCTCTGCCCTGAGCTTGTTTTCTTCTTTCACACGCACGCGTGGGTGCATTCGACTTTCTTCTTTTTCAGCTGAAAAAAAAAAAAGTTAACACTAGCCCGACCATTATTACATCAAGTTGTAGTCTTTAAGTACCCTCGAGTTTTCCTAACAGTGAACTGTGAAGCAGTCTCTCTCTCTCTCTCTTACCTTTCAAGATCTTAGTAGCATTGTCTCAGAAGCTCCATAGCATGTCTGTGTGGGAGAGAGAAACGCAGCAAAGGCAAAGACGCACTAAAATGCCATCATTCTCTTCATCTCTACTCGAAGCTATATACCATTCGATCGACGAAGAATCGCCGGCGGGAGATTACGACAGGCGAAGAAACGGCGGCGCACAAGTCGAGGAAGAAATCGAAAGCTTGCGCCGAGCGATCATGGTCGAGAAATGGATGGAAAATCAGAGCACAATGTCAAGATCAAGGCACGTCCCATCAAATTCTGGCTCGTCGACAGATTCGAGCATGTTATCCTCTTCGGAGACAGAATCATCAGCATCGAAATCCACTCCACGGCCGTGGATTTCCGTGAAACACTATCTTTCCGGCGGAATCACACCGCCGACGAAGCATGGAGAAGGTACGTTTAAGAGGACAAAGTCAAGGGCCATGAAGATCTACGGAGACTTGAAGAAAGCTAACAAGGAGCCCATTTCACCACGTGGGAAAATAGCAAGCTTTCTCAACAGCATCTTTACTCCCAGAAACCTAAAGAAAGAAAGACAGCATTTTGAAGAAGATTGGAACTCTGTTCGAAAATCAAGGTCAATGAAGGAAAGTTCATCAACTGCTGCTACGTGTTTATTTGCATCGAGGCCTTGTTTAAGCAGAAACCCATCTTCGAAAACTAGTAACAAATCGAAGAGGGTCGTCAGATTCTGCCCTGTTAGTGTAGTTCTTGACGAGGGTTCTTCCGACAAAAGCAAGCCACGTCACGGTGAGTACTACACAGAGGTTTCATCGTGCGTGCCTCCTATTGTCGGCAGTCGATTTATCAAGGAAAACATCGATAGCCTTCGAGCTTACGAAGCTGGTAAGAGCATGAGAAGGCACGAGCTTAAAGATCTTTATGATGACAGCGTAGACATTGCTGAAGTAGATGATAAGAGCTGTGCTAGTTCTGATCTTTTTGAGCTTGAGAGCATCAGTCGAATTGGTTTTGGAGTGTATGATGGTGAAGAATTGCCTGTATATGAAACTACGAGCCTTCAGAAGATGAACAAGAGAGCTGCTTTTTAGTTAAATTAGCTGCGTGTGTATGTAGATTGATGGTGCTTCTCTGTGTAAGAAAGAAGAACTGAGTTTGATGTTAGAGCTTAATTAGTCTTAGATGTGTTCCTTGTGTTGATGTTTGTTCTCTGAACGGCAAGATTGTTGCTTGATGCGCATTGATTGTTGATAGTTGATAGTTTGCTTCAAACAGTATCTAACTAATTAAGCTAAAACTAATTCATGTTAACAAATAATCACCGTGGAAAAAGAAGTCACTGTGTAATAAATGCAGTATGGTCATGACTCATGAGTATATTTGATCCTTCGAGCTGACGATAGTATGATTTGCTTTTGGGAGATGTTGCTTGCAATATGAGATTGGATTCGGACAATTTTAGATTTCTATGAGTGATTATTTCTTTAAAACATGTTATTTTTAGCTTAGGCATAAAAAGTCTTTGCAGCAAAACGAATCTGCATGATGTTTGTTGTCTGTCGATTGGAAATTTCAAGTGTGAAAAAGTTACCGAGGCATGAAGAAAATCAAAAGGTGCAATGATACATCTTCTATTTGCTAAGGTAATAAGAAAAATGAAGAAATATTATTAGGAGACATTTTAAATAAATTGTAGATTGATAATTCATGAAAGTTGGTACAAATAGGACCCATTGTAAATCTCTCACAAGTCAAAATATAGGCATCATAACATAACGCACATGCAATTCCCACTTTTGGAACAACACAACACAAAGTAGATTTTACTAATCAAACTTTTTAAATTTTCAATTATATTTTACTATTACTATTTCTTATTTATTATATTATTGTTATCTCGTGGGCGTCCGTACGGAAAAGGTCTCCTCATCAAACGTGGGCCATTCTTTCATGGCCCATGTACGATACATTCATAGGCCCTTATAATTCGGCCCACTGAGCCCAAAATCAACCACAATTTGAACGAATAGGCAGGCTCTGTAATCACAGTCGTCGAACTCTTTCTTAATTGCACCCATCACAGAGCCATCTCCTAGATGGTAACTTGCCTATCTTGTATTTTTTTTCTTTTTAAAAAAAGGCAGTTTGGTTGAGATTTATTTCTGACAACCTAAATGAGAACTCAAATCCAAAACAGTATTAATATGAAAGATTCTGACAAGGTTACAATGGACGAAACAGAAGAAAGAGGATCATCGAACAACAGATCGACCACAGATGTTACCGATTTTCTTCGAGAATGCGTAGCAAAATTGGATCTTTCGATTTCGGATCTCTTGGGAATGGAGCTTTATTACACTTGAACTTCAGTTGGGACCAAAGTAGGAATCACAAGTTGTTCTTCCTTGGGAGGATGAATGGTGACAAGGTCGGGGAGAGGAGTGGTCGGACCCTGCTTGCCTTTGGGATCCCAGTCGAGCATGATCTTAACCTTGATTCCAAGAACTCCCTAAATAGTATATAACTCATCAATATGCCAAGGCATGAGAAAAATGATCGAAAAATGAAATGGAGAAGAAAAAAAGGGAATACATACATACCTGTCTTAGAAGGACGTGTCTAACTGCTGAGTCTATGTACTCTTTCACTGGCTGACCAGATGAAATCATGTATCCATCCTTGAATTTCATGGATTTCGCACGCTGAGCTCTCAATTTCCCGCTAACGATAACCTGCAGTCGAACAACAATGTAAAACATAGACCCCGAAGAAGAAAAAAAGAGATACCCCTCTGTGCATATATATACCTCACAGCCCTTAGCTCCACTCTCCATCACAAATCTCAAAACACCATAGCATGCCCTGAAGTGGTGAGAGACAAATTGCCAATTCAAGTTGACGAAGTATAAAACAAGACTAGTTGGTATATGGTGATAGAATGTAATGAACCATGTGTCTTCTCAGTGGCTCAAGCACGTTCATCGAGATGTTCGTGCCATTTCGCCAAGGATGAAGACGATTCTTTTAGTCATCATTCGACACGAGGATTGATAGTGAAAAATCAGTCTTGCTTTGAGGATGACATTCTCGAAATAAAATGTAGATCAGTTCATTACCTTCTAACAGCAAGACCACCAAGGAGTTTGTAACGAAGAGACTCGGCCTGTGCAATGGCACAAAGTCCTCTGCTATTGACCTTCTCAGCATACAACTCAACGCTGTTCTCCGGGAACTTGAATCTCTTCTGAACCACAGATGTCAGCTCCCTGATTCTCCTACCCTTCTCCCCTAAACCAATCAATAAAACCTCCCCACTGAACAAAAATCAGAGTAAATTAACACCACGAGGAAATTAAAACGGATGAAACTAAATTGCAAACCTAAGACATTTTGAGTGCGAGTAGCGCGGATGATGATCTCGGTCCTCATCGGAGTAACCCTGACCTCCACGCCGGAGTAGCCGTCCTCCGCAAGCTCACGCGTCAAAACCTCGTTCAGTTCCGCGAAGAAAACTCCATCAGCTACGAACTGTCAGAAAAGAAGCATATGATCCACTCATTGATTAACTACAGAGAAAAAAAATCAGATAATTTTCGACAACCTTTCTCTTTTTGCTCATCTGAGTCGCCATGGTTTGAGAAACAACAGATCTAAGGATAAAACTGCAGCTATATGCTTGGTGGAGGCGACGAAACGTAGACACAAAGATGAGGGCTTTCGTCTAAAGCTACTATTTATACGCGGGCTATTACTATTAATAATGGGCCACTAGTGGGCCACCAAAATTGGAAGATTTGTTTGAGCCTATCTTGAAAGGCCCACTAATTTGAAGTCAAAAAGTAATTACTGGTCGAATTGAAAATCTTCAAGAAAACTGAGAAAATAAAAGTAAAATATCTGAACATTAGAGAACCCTAGCTGATCTGATAATAATGAATGAGTTCATTCAATTTAAGGTAAACCCAAGATTTTAATGTCAAATTCCGAGAAAAAAGCCCATGTCTTGATGAGCTTTGATGTTCCTCGTCTGAAAACTACCCGGGCCTGAGCCTCTTGTGGGCGCTCGAAGAATGATCTCCTTCAGATGAATGAGCTTCAACGATGCCATTGCTGTTGTTATTATCCATGGATCTCGAGAAAGAAGACGAAAGATCTGCGTAGAGATCGACGACCTTTCTGATGTTGTTGTTGAGTTCTCTGATCAAGCCCACGTTTCTGCTAAGGTTGTGAGGAATCTTCGATTCTTGATTCTGATTGATCTCATTGATAAGAAGCCTATTCTGATCAAGAATGCTTTGTACTTGAACGAAGCTTTTCTGAAAGCTTTGGACGACCTTTCCTTCTAGTTGACCATCGCCTTCCATTTTTCTCTCCTGAATTTTCAAATGGGAATCTCAATCTATTACAGAGTGGGGGTGGGGGGGTGGGGTGGAAGAGTCAGAAAACAAGGAACATAAAGAATGAAGGGAGATATACTTATGAGGGGATAATCAAAAGGCAGAAGAGACAATATTTTATACAGGCATTATTACCATGATATTATATTGGGTTTTTAAGGAATGCCCATTATCTCCTATGTACTTGTGTTTAATGCATAAACAAAAAGGCAAGAAAAAAGACATGATAAGGTTTTCTTGATTTGTTTATGGAGACAATTTGGGCATAAGAGACAAGGTCTGAACTTTAACTTTAATGGCGATGCTAAATATTCAAAAGGTGCTGCTTTTCATGAAAAGCATGGATGGAGCAAGAAACATGTATAAAATGTAAATATTGAAATGCTGAGATTGATCAAGTTTTTATTTGCGGAAAATCAATTCATTAGTTAGCTTTAATCATTGCAGTTCTTGTTATTGCATCACTATCTGTAGTATAGAATTTGAGGGGCTGATTTGGATGTGATTAAAGTAACTACTGTTTCCACAAAAAAGGAAACTTTTTTCAACGTACCTAGCAAAAAGAAAAAGAAAAAAACAACTTAAATGGCACAAAATCTCATTTGGACATCATTTCAAGTTCAAGAAAAACGAATTGCTGTGCTGAAAGCCTGAAATATCTCATACATGGCAAAAATGGGATTTAAAATTAACAATATGAGAAAAGGAGACGAAAAGCAAGGACAAAATAAGGAATTCAATTCTTGGAACCGTACTAGAAAAGATTTGCACTTTTTGCATATGGGGATAGGAGCTGAATTTCTAAAATGGTAAATAAATAAATAAACAAACCTAAATCTAATGCTCAGATTTTGGCATGAACGCCACCATGAAGATCTCACGAAGCTTTTCTTCAAGAAACAAAGAAGTAATATTTATGAAGATACAGGCAGAAAATCAGAATACCCAGAAAAGCTGAAAGAGCTGAACACAATTGAAACCCGACAAAGCAGAAAAGAAAGAATTGGTCTTCTGTACCACATAACCCACTGACATCGTATTGATGCTATATAGTAACAAAATATTTATCTTTATAAACATACCTTGAAGAAGTGGGAGCATTATCTTGATTTCTCTTTCGAAATTTCAACATTAATATGAAATGGGAACCAAAACCACACATATCAAATCAACGACCGTGATTCGTTGACGAACTAAAAATCAAAGTCGCTTATTAAAGACCTAAGCAGCACAGTCCTTAACCAATGATATTTAACCACGTGTAATAATAAGGCAGTAAATAAGCTGTAAATATCGAGTTTATTACATGAAATTACGTGGGCTTCGATTATTTCTTAGGCCTATATCAACAGACGAAGGCCCAATAATCGTAAAATGGGCCTAAAACGGTACAACAGTTTTCTATTTGATATGTTCTCTTTTTTTCTTCGTCTCTCACTTTCGGTGAGACTGATCACTGATATGATCTGACAGCCAATAAACTAACAAAAAATGTCAAGGACAAAGTAACATAAGTGGGTTATGAAGTAGTACTGTAATTAGAAGGAGCTCAGAGCTACAGATTTGTCGAGTCTTTTGTAATAAAAAAAAAAGCCTGCAAAAGCTGTCTTTAAAGAAAAAACAGCACTCAACAAAGAAAGAAGATAGATATTGCAGTTAATGTCATGGAAACATGAATGGGTGATGGGAAAGGAGCATCTTTCCATTCATTTTCTTATTTCTCTCCTCCCATCAAATCGCACCCACCCACCCACCTGGGGAGGACCCATTTCATATCTGACAGCATCGTTAGCAATCTTTATTATCTTCCTTTTTCTTGGTGGTCTTAATCTTGAACTGAGTTAAAGATTCGATTTTTAATGTTTCTGTAATAATTCAACTAAATGGTTCTTATGTCTTTGCTTTACTTTACTGCATGAAAGGATCTGTCTTTTAAGGATAAACTAAATCTTGTAATGAGCGTTAGTGGTAGATTGCGAAGAAGGCAACAACTAAGCTTCTTCTTTTCTTTTTTACTTTATATTAATTGAGTCTTGATTCGAAGTCATCGTCGTCGTCGACTGGGAATAGAAAAGAGCCACCGCAGAGACACAGTCAAGAAGGTGCATCGGTGAAGAAGTAATAAAAGTACTGAAGACATGTGTGGCAAAACTGGCATATGCCTTTCAAAACAAGTAAATACTCCCAAGCCATTAATAGGTAAACAGAACAATACGATTTGCATCAACACACATTAATACACGCACAGAAAACTAGCGCAGTAGAATAGTTAAAAGAACTGTTCTTTCAAGCAGAGAAGGACAGTGGCCCACAAGTGTGGGTACTCTCATCGTCTTTCATTTGATGCCAACTTCATTGATGATGTTCTCTGCACGACAAGAGTAAATCAGAGGACTGAGTCAAAGAAGTAGATACACTAGCTAAAATAAGAGATGAAATCGGTAAATAATTAAGACAAATTCTTGCCATTTCTGCGCCGTGAAGAAGTCATGCATCGAGTTTGGAACTGAAATTGAGAGATTTGTAGTGTGAGGAGCGGACATATTATCCTCTGACTTGAGCCAATTTAAACCCTCGTCTTTGCGTGGCCGTTCATCAAGAAAATGGTGCATGACTTTCTTGGGCCGATGATGATCTTCGCTCTCATCATTGTTCATAGCATTGCAAGTGCTACTGTAGTGGTATGAGCTTTGCTTGATTTGGGACAGAGACGATGAGCCCATTACAAATGGGGACAGTTCCCTGCAGGTAGATTCAAACATGCTGCTATTTCTGCATTTTCACAAATATGCAATTAATATACGGTGCTGACATCAAGACAATATATGCATGTATTAAAACAGCAGACTAATAACCATACTTGTAATCTTTATCTGATGCAAGAGGATGATGATCAACTCCCAAGAAAAAGCTTGCAGTAGAGTCCACAGAAGATGAGGATAATCCCAGAAGTGGATAGAGCACGTGGGCTTGATTTGCTGCTTCATTATTACCATTAGCATTTGCTGATGATGCACCATTATTATTACAACCTTTAGGATCTAGATAACTGTGAGTACTTACTAGTGTAGTTAGGCAACGTATTCTTTTTGATTGATGAAGACAAGCTACTGATGGGAATGGAATTTGCTGCTGCTGACGAAGACAAGAGTTCCACAGGCTTTCTTGAACGGTTTCGACCTCTGTGCATGTGCCTCTCACAGTACTTGGAATCTGCATAAGCATCTTTTGAACATCTCCATTTCTTGCCATCTGTTCTCCTACACCTTCCTGGCTCAGGATCTATCTTCCTACCAAATCCCATGTGAAATCTGTTCCACCCAACTGCAGAAATCAACAGAGACAAATCAGCCAATAATCATATAAAGAGAAGGAAAGAGGCATCGACAGAAAAAGTTGGAAGTTACTTACTAGGTTGAGTTTGGTTGAAGAAGAAGTTAGATGAAAGAGAAGAAGAATCCAACAAGCTTCTTCTGATGGTGAAGAGAAGCTCCGAAGGTACAGGCGTCCCACTCACCATGCACTTGTAGACTTGGGCTTGGTTCTCAAGTTCTTGCCATTGTGTTGCTGTGAAAGGAAAGCAACTTCTCCTCACCACACCATTGTTGTCACTGCTACCCATCATTCTAGACAAGATTCAAATGGGAAAGAAGGAAAAAAGATGCGATCTTTCTTGCTGTGGGAAGGTTTAAAGAGAGCCCCTTGGAAGTTAAATGCAAGAAGAAAGCAGCAGATGATTGAACGCAGGAATACTTAATTCAGGGACCACCTTGTGGGTTGCAGAATCTTCTTTCTGAATTCTGATCATATATTTTTATTTTCTTTCCTGACTATTTTTCTATTTTGTTTTTGTCTGTGGACATCAGTCTGTGCACAAATTATGACTACACTGCACACATATGCTGTGCCCCTTTATTGACAGCTCCTGCCTTCTGACACACAATACGGAAATCCATAAAACCAAAAGCGTGTGTGTATTATTAGTATTATGGGTGGAAAAGAACAAATCACCTGCACAAGTCTTCAGATATTAATTATAATATTATTATCTGTTGTTTTTCTTTAGTTTTGTTGCTATTATGTTATGCCTCACTGTTAATTAATGTTTATTTTACAAGAGTTGTGTGTCTGAATTATTTCCAGTGCTGCTGCTGTCCATCTTTTATATGATGCCTATGTTACTTTTTAAATATCAAAGGCTGTAAAAGAAAGGATTTTAGTAAAAGAAACTACGGTTGAGTGCTCTTTCTGACCAAAAACGTGATGCTTCTGTTGCGTTATTTCCTGTAATTAATGATTTTTTTTTTCCATGTAATGTGTTCATTGAAGTAAACCACTTCATTGACTAATCAAATCACCTGCAGATGTTTGATCTCAGAGCACTGCGAAGCTCTATTGAACGAACAAGTGAAACCTCAGATTTGTGAGAACTGAGAAGTGTATCTTCTTATTGCATCAACACATAAAACAGCTATTTAGACTATATTTATCCATGACCTTCACAACCGGTCATGATAATAAAATATTAATTTCTCTCTCCTTCACATCCACAACCTACACCTCAACCCAACCTAAATAATTTTCAACTTTATCAACAACCCAACACAACCCATACTATTTATATTTTATAATCATTTTAAGTAATATTTGAATGTTTGAAAAATAGATTACATATATGATATAAAATTTATATATTTTGGTCATTGGAGAAAAAAAATAATATGAATTATGATAGATTATAGAATGTAATAGAGAAATTGATAATTTGAAATTTTGATTCAAAATGTATCAATATTAGTCTCTATTTGTAGAGAAAAACAAATCATATATTTTGGTAAAAAAATAAAAATAAAATTTTAACAGATAATTAATATATCATAAAAATCAATAAAAAAACATACAGAACAGTTTATTGAAAACTGTGCACAACCAGTTGGTGAACCAAGTTGGTCCACCAACCGGGCTGTTGGATTCTTTTATTTTTTTGATTCATTTTTCTCATTTCTCTATTTATTTACACACGACCGGTTGCCGATAAATATAGTCTTAAATGCAGCGCATGCAAGTCCAATAGTTAAGACCTTTTTAACTGCTTGGGATGATCCCCACATTTCATTTTCTGGATAAATCAGAGCGTTTCCTTTTCCTTTTGATAACATTACATACACATATGCTTCATCCATTCTAAGATTCAAAATTACGTATCTACAAACAATATAGGAGACTCATCTCTACGTTGTCTGCTCGTAAGCAAGATGCTTGGCATTCATCTTTGCTTCGTAGGATTTACTCTTTCTGAAAGAAAGATAATACGAAATCTGTATGGACTGAGAACAGCTGTGTTTCCAAGAAAAGCTGTTGTTTTTGGTACATCACATAGAGATAAAGAAGTTGAAATGTTAGAATTCGATGGTGTAGTATTAACGAGCAGAATTGAAAAGCAGATTATACGCTGATAATAAGCCCAATGTGTTCACCTTCATGAAGGGGCGGTCTCGACTAGGAAAGGACTCGATGAAACTCTCCTTTAAGAGCAATGAGACCTAAAGATCAGCGACAGAAACTCTTGGTAAACATTTCATAGACTGTATAGGCATATTACTAATTTCTTCTGCAGTGTCAAATAACTAGTCAGTCATTCACGAACCTTGTCGTCATTTGACTGAACGTTCGTGATAGTGTGAGAACGTAGGTTGGAACATAGACAATCTAAGTACAACCTTAATTCTCCCAAGAACCCTTTGGCAGCTTCGACCTGCAATAGCAGTACACTGTTAAGGCTGTTGTACTACTACATGCGAAAAGGAAGAATCTTGGTGCATCAATAACCACCCAATATGTGGCAATTACGATTGGATTTGAGAGATGGAAATGTGATTTTCAAAGTCGAGGCACATGCCTGTATATCATTACATTCATAGACTGGTCTTTTCTTGCCCAAGTAACTTTCTCCCACCAGCTTAGAATGGTAAGGACTAAGGCGTGAGTATAGTTCTCTATAGCTCGGCAGCTGTGGTAATGATGGTGATTTCACCTGCAGATTACAGTAGAAAAAGATGCTATTAAGTTCCATTTTTGAGCATTAGAAAAAATAAAGTACAATGTTTCCACTTCGACGTTAGATTTACCTGGTTCCTATTTGCATCTACTAGAATAACATTTGTCAGCTTTGACTGCAATTCAGTTGTTTTGTTCTTCACACCAACCTGCCCAAAGACAAAGTATCATAATGTCATCTCTGATAAGGGAAATGTAATAACAGAGAAAACCAAAATATAAGCCTATAGAGCTTTAACATAGAACCACTTCGACGAAGCTAAATATAGTCCAACTCACAATGTATGGTACTGGCGCATCCAGGAATTCCAGCATGTCATTTGGCAAAACCTGTACAGTTTACTTCCGTTTAACAAAGAAACCAACCTCGGCTTTTTTTATTTTTATTTTTTGCCAAGAAGTAGTATAGTCAAGAAATGAGAATCAGCAAATAAGTATAAAGGATAATTACTGGCATCAACCAGCTCTGCCACCGATACGGCCTGATAAGGGGGATGATTGACAGAACTAAAGCAGATAGAATACCCTGTGCATGAAAAAAATTGAAAATTAAATCTTCCATTTTTTTGTTTTTTTAATCGCAATTTTGTTTTTTTCATGATCATATATGTATTGATCCACAGATGAATGATTAATCAACCATTACCAAATTCGAACAGACAACAACGATCTGTTTCTCCAGCAGTGCCGCAGCAAATAATGTCAACACCTGTGGAAAAAACCCGAAGAATCAAAGCATTCAGCAATACATATTCTTATACAAAATATTATCCCTACATAGAGTTTCATCTTTTAAGAAAAAAAAATGTATAGCATTGCTAATCAGAACAGATGTAACTATTACACGTACATGTTCCAGTCGTAGGGAACCACATAGGCATGCAATAGACCATACAGACAGGGAAGCAGCTTCTTCTTCGACCATGAGTTCGTCGTGTGCCTATATGATATAAAAATCAAATTCTAAATGAAGAGTGCGAACAAAGTCTAGAAACACCTCATGGGCATCTCGTTTTGGAGATTAAATCTTCCATTTTATAGTCAAGAAAAATACTAAAAAGTAGCCTTTAGAAGCTTACATCAGCCAATTCCAAACTCGAGCTGCATGATCTCAAATCAATTGTCGAACTCGAACCAGCAATATGCAAAACCCTCCCATCTGGTCTGTTGTATTCTAGAGGATGAAGGTGATCCAAAGGGTGGAACTTGATTTGTGAACCCCTTGCTGGGATATTTAGATGGTAATACTCGCAGATGATTTGCAAGGAACCATTGTTGTTTGCCTGCAAAACAACAGTGAGTGAGATATCCTAATCATTTGGATGAAAACGAGGATACATTATGTGAAGATGATGAAAAGAGTTACCTTAGCCCACTCAAGGATATCCTTTTGTTCGCTAAACACATCTTGACCAGACGACGATGCATCTTCAGTTTCCACCTCCTCAAATTCGCTTCTGAAACGCCTATCGTCACTCGGCGAACCTCGAAAACTGCACCAAACAAGGATATCATCAGCGTGAAACCGTAAACTACAGGGAAAAAGAACCGTGGTGGCACTACCTCGGGGAAGAATCAGAGCTTTCACACTGCTGATACTTTAGCAGTGGCGAAACGGAGTTAGACAAGCGCCTCTCTGGAGAATCTTTATTACTTAACTTGTAATTATCGGGAATATTATTATCCATAGAATTTTCCGAATGCACGGCGTTCACTGTAGTAGAAGGGGGATCTCTCTTCAAATTGTTATCCTCCTTTCGAAGCTCATCATCAGCAGTTTCTCCAGATATGGAATCACTAATACTTGACTGGGAAGTTTCAACTGCATTTTGCAGGTCGACTCCACCATCTTCGACAGGGAAACTGTCAATTCTTTCTTCTACTGATTCGGAGTCATCATAATCCACATACGTTTCCAATTCCAAATTATTGACTTGTTTTGTCAACCTTTGCAGCCTCTCCTCAGTGAAAATGCTGCATGACAAGAACAAACGACGAAGGAGGAGGACATATAACTACGCAATTGGACGAAATGACAAGAAAAAAATTGAATGATGCACGACCCAAGTACTCACAAACCTGTTCAAAACTCCAAAATGCAGCTCAAAAAATGGAAGCCTTGAGAGAATGCAATAACAACGTTGCGTTGTTAAGATATGACGTCTCGGTCTTGTAGAGAAAGGTTGCCCATCTGACATCACGGAAATCAGTCCCGAAGGCTTTTGTATGATTTCATCAACCAAAACGCAGCAACCATAAAGAGTTGAAGCATCAGCTACCTGCACATTAAGGCTAAAAATTCATATTTGTTGAAAAAAAAATAAATCATCACAACAGAGTCAGTTACCACAAACCCAGGTTAAAATCAGAAAACATGCAGCTCAAAGACTTGATAGATAAAAGCAGGCAAAGAAACAGAGGGGGAAAAATAAGAAGAAAAAAGGTTCGACTACCATACCTGCAACCTGAAGACAAATGAAAGATCGCTTTGTTTTAGATGCTCCTATAGACACAAACATGAATCTAAGCGAAAAAAAGAAGACGTAAAAATCATTAAAGTGAGATATAATAGCCTTCAATTCCATAAATTACCTGTCCGAGAAGTATTTCATTCAACTCACTCATGGATGGAGTTCTCTCAATGGCATTCACCTGCCGTAAGGAGCCAATATATTTATTAAAACAAATCTAATGAACGACAGCAAAAGGACAGATAACAAAAACCTGAATGCCATCGAGGAAAAAGGAGAACTACACCAACCTCTACTCCAGCGGGAAGACAGTATGAAAGAAGATCTCTGTAGTTGAGCGGTAGCTTTTTTTCTGGAGGATAAACAAAGAGGACCTGAAATAGCAGAACATGAGTTTTTTTTTTGTTTGCCAATTTTAGGATCTTTAGCTACTTTTAATACATAGAATGTCGTATTAAAGAGCCTTTATCAGAAATTAAGTACCTGTGGCTCAAGATTTGGTTCTATACGATACTGATGTGAGCCGCCGAGAGCATTACGAATTATCCCAGAATTCTCATTCTTCCTAGAAAAATAAAGATCATGAAGTGCTTGAACATCAGAATCTGCAGGAAGTCCCACAACTACAATGCTTTCAAAAAGCTTCGATGGTTCCTTCCAAACTTTATGGTCCTGCAATGATCGTCAATTACAATAAGTTTGAAAATTACAAAAAACAAAAAATTGAGAAGATGCAGTAACTCAATAAAAAAGATACTTTTTGTGATTTTGAATGATGAATTTAACCAAATTGCAGATGCATTAAAAGAAAGGTAAACATTGCTTCAAAGTGGACAAATCAAGCATTTACTCTCTAGCAAACGACTGTGAGTTAAATCATTCGTTTGCACACCGCGACAGAAAAGGCTCTAACCAATAACCAAAAAATTACTGAAAGGATAAAAGAGAGAACTCTGAACTACCAATGCCTGCAAGTGAAAGTTAGCCCACTGACGTTTCTGAATGGTCAATACTTCAGGGTTATAAGGTCCACTTTTCACTTCGGTGGGACTCGATAGGCCCTTAATAATCCTCGAAACATGTTGCTGAAGTCTCTGAATTTGACTACCATTTTCAGCTTTAGATGGCTGCTCAGCGGTGGATCTTGATGATCGAACGGCAGCCGCCGCTGCAGCAACAGCTCGAGCAACATCTTCGGTTTTTTGCATGAACAGCGATGCGCTCCAGCTAGGACTGCCCGTGTCTTCTTCTTTCTCCATCAGTGAAACCTTGTTTTCCTACAAAAATGAAGACAAAGAATATAACTGATAGACAGCCCAGTTCAGAGTGATACTAATATGTATAAAGAGAGGAGAAGAACGAAGGATTTAGTTTTATTGATCCAAATCGTCCAAATAGATGGATTTCGCAAGCTTAAATCCTAGCAACCTCCCACTGTCAGAAATGAACAAATGAAGCTAAAACTAGAAGAATTGAGAACTCCATCCAACTCGATTATAATCACCTGGAAAAAAAAAGAGTTATAGGGAAAAGACAACCTTGTAAGGTAACTTCGACTCCAAGTTTTCACGAGCAAGATCACAACTTTCCACCTCACAGCTTCAGCCTCGATACCCAAAAACTCTATATCACCAATTAACACAAATCGAGCATCTTATACATCTCCCTAGAGAATAAACGAACAGTAGAAATCGCATAAATCGAGACGACAAAAGGAAAGGAAAAAGAAATATATGTAGATACAAAAAGTCCAGTAGAAATGAAAAGGGATCAATGAAATAAAAACAACAAATATGTAGGAGAGCAAACCTTGTGAAAAAACCCAATATGTTTTGTCTTATATTATCTTCAGACGGCTACGACGAATACATATTCTGTTCCAAACAAAAGCTTAGCTTTCTCCTCTCTTCAACTTTATCCTGATTGTACTTCCAATAGATCAATTAGTAGACAGAAAAAAAAAAAAAAGAGCCCGAAAAAGCATGGATAATATTGATTACAACCCAACTCTCAACATAAACTTCGCAATTAATCGTATTTAAATGATCATATCAATTAACTGAAGTGATTGTATGCTGATTCTCATGGGCATGAAGAAAAATATAATATATCCAGAAACGACGAGAAAAAAGAAAGAGGTATTATTGAAAAGGTCCAAAATGTGGGGCCATCGTTGAAATGGTAAGGACGTGTTTGGACTTTAGATGAAAGAGGTGACTGTTTCATTTCATTGTACTTATCTTACGTTATTTTCATATAAAAGTCAATATATTAAGTCTATTAATGTTTTTTCGTTATTTGATTACAAAGATTAGGAATTATTCTTATCTTATTCCACTATAATGTTTGGTTACATAATATTGATGTTTATAATTGATTGTTCTTGAGAAAAAAAAAAGGATTATGATAAACAAAAGTAGTGTAACCAAACACAATATGTCAATAAAAAGTAAAATCAAATAAAAAGGTATTACCAAACTCCCAACACACAAGTAGACTACAAACTGTATTAGACCAACTTTAAGAGCATCCATCTTCACAACAACAACCAAACTAGGTTTGACTAAAAACATATGAGCGACCATTTATTTTAGAAGAAATACATAACTAGTTTCGACCATACAATCTTCATAAAAAAATCCTTTAGTCGTCGCTGTTTTGACAAGTCACTCACAAGTCTCATTTGTCGTCGCATTCAATTTGTTTTAAGGGGAAAATGAACCTTGGACAAAAAATGGTCATCTAATTCTTCAAGTAACAAAAAAACAGACTTTTAAAACCTATTGCAGGCAATGGTTGTTAATAAAGTTTGGGCTTATTGTAGAGGATTTTTGCCAGTAATGGGCTGAACAGACTCCACGTTAACTATAATTGGGCCTACTCAAGATGGACCGATATTTTGATTTGGGCCATCATTTCAATGACAGCCCAAGTCCAAATTAAAATAATAATTAATAATAAAAAAGTATTATTTCGTTCGCTTCTTTGACATGTCATAAAATTTCGTTCTGAAGTTTTCTTTTTTTTTTTTTATATATATCTTAAGCCATATTACAATTAATTTTTTTTATTTTAAAATATGACGCATAAGCCGTGAGGTCACAACCTACCGTTACATTAAAAAATCAGACAAAATAGATTCAATTTTAAAAGATTCCTCGGTGTTAGAAGAAGCTTATCTCCATCACTAACTATTCCTGGCTGGAATTTCGTAACCTTTACTTCTGTGGGGCCCTCCTGCATCGGGTCAATTCGAAATCAGGCCCCATTAAGGGTTTTATTTCGAATTCATGCCTTGTTTGAGAATTTTTTAGGTTAAAGGACCCATTTTGTGTGGTGTAAAAAAGTGGTATGAAAGATATATGAACTGGTATAGAATGATCGTTTTGCGTTACAAACTTTTAACATACTGGTATGTCAGAGCAATAAAGTGGTACTGCAGAAAATGAACTGGTATCAGATGATCATAGACTGATACCGGATTATGGTTTTGTGTTACAAAATTTCAACATACTGGTATGTCAGAGCAATGAAGTGGTATTGCAGAAAATAAGTCCTTAAAACTAAATATTTTCGGGGCATGAAATGAAAATGCACCTAAATTAATTGCACTTCGTAGGTAAATAGTTCCAAAAAAATAAGAGAAAATCCATGCGGCATAGAAGCACACGTGTAAAGCCCAAGCGCCAAAGAAACGTTTGAATAGCGTAATAAATAACTCCAAAAATAAGACACATGCTAAACATGAATAAAGAGAGGAACACCTTCACCTACATATCACCAGCTCGAGCTAATCAATGGCGGACGTTAATAACGATAGAACACACACCATTGAATTCGATAAGAGCAAGCGTTCTTAATACCATAAACTTTATTACATGGGAATCGTCATCATCACATCATTACATAGACTCGATAAAATTATTTAAACCACAAATTCTCAGGGAGAACGCCCGACCGTGAAGCTACACAGATCCCTGGAAAACCTTAAACAAAGACAAATAAACAACACAACTAAGATTCCCATGACGATAAAACGCACGTAGACGACGATCTTTTAGCCAAGCATGCAAATGCAAGCATCCATGCCTGGTGGGCACCCACAGTAATAAGCTGATCCTCTCTTGACGACGTTGTTCCTGGGAACAAACCTACGAAGCCACACATGCTTGCCATTAATGGCGAACTTGGCCTTCATCTGACCGTCCAATATAGCTTCTATGAACGCCGCCCTGACAAAGACGATCCTCGCATATAGCGACTGTTCACGGGGCTCCACCTCTTGCATGTGTAGTGACTCGATGACGTTGCCGGCGAAGATCCTCGTGAAGAAGGCGGTGACCTCAGCTTTCGTCACTGGGTAGCCTTTGGAGAAGGTGACGAACATCGTTCGATCAGTTCGCGACGATGACGATGACGGAACGACGACGTTTCTGCTCATCACGTTATTGTTATTCATGGCGGCGGAGGTAGCACTGGGGAAGAAGCTATAGCCATGGCCATGGCCGCCGTGGGCTGAGAATTTTACAGACGAACGACGACTCATGAGGTTCAGGTACGAAGCTGGGCCTGGGAGCGGCGCGGCGGCGGGGGAGAAATGGCCGGCAAACCCAGTTGAGCGACGGCGGCGGAAATTCTCCATTATGTCCGAGACAGTGGGAAGGAGGACGGCGTTGACTAGGTCTTTGACTTCCTTGAAGACGGCGGCGCGGTGGTGGTGGAAGAATCGAAGGCTGAGGTCGTCGTCCCTGTCGAGGAGTTTGCAGGTCAGGGGAATTTCGGACAGCTCCGACGAGAATGGAAAACCTGGGTTTAGGTATTTCAGGCACGCGACGGCTTCCTCTGCAATTTCGTTGATGAGAAACGGCGGGAGGGAGAGGATTTTGCTGATGAAGTGATCGGCGGCAACTGATCCACGGCGGCGGCGCTCCACCCACATCCATAGGCCCATTACGTAGAGGCACTCCAATGGGTTGCGATGGAGGTTCGTGACGAGGAGAATGTACAGTGAACGGTCGATTCCATGGAAGATCTTGAATTCGTCGCTGGTAACAGCGAAGTAGTTGCTGCTCATGTCCATGTTTGCTGCTGGACTGTATCTGCTTATTATTACAAGAGAATTGAAATGTAAGAAGATGTTGAAGATGACCTAGTTCTTTGACTAACGAAAGGAAAGAAATAATAAATGAAAACAGTAAAAGATGATCGTCATCAAATGCTGGAGTCTATCTATGCATATGAAGCAAGAAAACACACACGTTTAATGAATAAAATCTCATAAAATATATACAGAAAGAACACAGAACATGTTGAAGCCAAGGATAAAGTAACTGTGTCGAAGATATTGAGTAAGAGAAGAAGAAAGAGAGACCTTAAAGGAGAAGAGAAGAGTGGAGAGGTTAATTATGATTGTGAGTGAATTGCTCATACAACACAAACCCCCTCATATATATTATAGTTTTGGAGCAATGCATACGTAACGGCACCGTAGAAAAGAACAAATATAATTAAAGATTTAGATGTCAGCAATTCACAAGAAAAAACCACCTGGGAAAGTTGAAATAAATGCTACCCATACTCTTAGTATTACTGTAATCAGCCTAGGGAGGGAAGAGGAAGCACACGTGGTTTTTCCATCTCAGCTAAGTGGCCTTTCACTCACATTAAGGAAAAGCAAAAATGAAAAATAAAATCAAAAGCACTCAGTAAAGACCAATATTCGAGATATTAATTACGAGCACAAAAGTGAAATGCTGATGATTTATAAAAACTTTGTCGTCATTATTTTTCAACCTACCTTCAGTTGCAAACATCTAACCCCACTTTCTAGAGAAATATATTTATTATCCCCAACACCTTTAATTTACTGAATCCTTGGCAATCCATAAAAGAAAATGCTATTCAAAGATAATTACGTGCTCTGGATTCACACAATAATATTATGGATTGATAAATATGCTTTCCAATTAAAGGGTTTGATAACATGAAATAATTCAGTTAATCTAATAACACGTAAATAATTCATCCCCGATGGAATACGAATAGGCACATTGGAATTTAGGAAATTAATGGAAGTGTAACCTAAATTAGCAGCAGATAACTTCCTCCCATGAGGTCCATCAGTTTAGAACATTTAGCTAGCCATAGAATCACAAAAACCTAGTAAAAACATTGCAGTAATCAGTTTATCCTGTTAAATTTGTCGCGCCACATTCTGTTAACTGTTTACGTTAGACCGGTAATGCTTACGAAAAACAAAAACAAAAATTCGAGGCTGACTAAATCCAGCAATGATTGGCAAACGTGCAACGGTAAACGAACTTTGTCATAAGGAACATTTTCGAATTGGATTGAAAAAACGTTCTAACGGTCGTGACGTCGTTCATATGACTTAATAAGAATGACGCAATAAAGTACCCAATTCGGTACTAGAACTTAAGACGTTCGACCGTAATAAAGATAAAATGCGGCTAATATTACGTATGTTTCATGGACAACAATGTGATTTGCACACGCGCGCTCTTTTGATGTGTAATGGATGATTTGGTAAACAATATAATCTTCAACCGTGAAAACACGCTAGAATATGCTTGGATTTCATATTGGCATCTGCTAAATTTAATGCTTTTTGTTAAGGATATGAAAACTGTAGGCGAAAAAATGCATCCATGATCATGAAAGAAGAGAACTTATAACTTTGGCCAAAATGTTAAAATTCCATGCATCTGATCCAAGCCAGCAGGTTTTGGAACGTTAGAGAAACAAGCCTGTTCATATAAATAAAAGCATTATGCCTATAGCTTTCATTGTTTCTCCATACTCTTTCAAATTAACATGATAAATAAGTGAACTCGTTATGAATGGAAAATATTTGAGCCGAATACGATGACGTATTAGCAAGGAGATGGGAATTTGTAGTAATGGTTTGATTGGGCTTTATGTTTCCTTTATTACCACATCCTCGTTGGACTATTCAGCCCATTTATTAGCAAGTGCGAAAATGATCAAATGAATTAAAAAAAAATTATAAACGTCGCCTGAGAGATTCGAACTCTCGCGGGGAAACCCCATGTACTTAGCAGGCACACGCCTTAACCACTCGGCCAAAGCGACGTTTATTTTCAAAGCTAAATCATAAGAGTCAATACCTATCCTGGTTTGAATTAATCTACTTCGATTGAACTGATCACAGTGAATGTTGCGTTCACGTATGTTCCACTGGAAATTGTTAGAAAGTTTCGCGATGTTTGAAAGTTGGCCCAATTGTGATAGCTTTGAAATTGTTAGCTACGCAACTCACATTTCACTCCGTTAGCTTCTTCTTCACGAAGCAATTCACACATACATAAACAGTTACAGAGAGAGCTTTGGCATAACGCCATGGAATTATTTCAGTTCATGTTAAATGATGTCCCCAATCCTATCTTATATACACACACACAAAACTTCCCTTGCAACACACATGTAAGAGAATCTATGGAGCATACATATCTCACCCCCTAACCCTCTCTAAAACGCCTTATCAATCTATTCTAAACATGCAATAACATCCTACGACGACTCAAGCCATCGAACGACCCATCTCCCACGGCCAAGCTCGCCCTCAACGTAAGAAAACACAAGTAAATAACCATAAGCCCAACCCCCAAAACCTTCCCCGGCCTCATACCGTTCCTCGGCAGAACGACGACCGCCCAAACGAGCCCCAAAATCAAAAACCCAATCGTCGAATACAACCCAACATCGTTGGGAACTTTGTAAGAAGAACCCGACTTTCTCGACGACCAAGCGCCTACGAGCATCGATATTCCCAGCCCAGCCAAAGTATTAAACATGGGGCCCGCATAGCACCCAGACATCGCCACCTGGACGCCATCTCGGCCGCCCATCGCCACTGCAACGTTCGACATCAGATCGCCCATCGAGTTTCCCCACGCCAGAATCGTCAGCGCTAAGAGGGACGGTTTTATTCCGAGTATTACGCCGAACGAGACGAGTATCGCGACTAATTCGTTCGCTATGATGTAGAACCACACGATGCTCATGAAGAACCCGCCCGCGACCCACGGGAGTAGGAATCTCTGGGGCGGGCTGTTCGTGGATGTGCATTTCATCGCGAGGATCGCCAGCGAAGCGCCGGAGAAAGCGCCGGAGAGGTAGACGGTTACCGCCTCGGAGGTCGTACGGGCGGAACTTTCTTGAATGTTCCATAGGAACGAGAGCAGCAGAGGCGCGAAGAAAGCGCTGGCGACTGCGTATGGCTTCGACCAGCGCTCCTCGACGACTATGGGGATGGTGAGCTTCCTCGGTATTGAGAGAGGAATTTCGAGGTAGGAGAAGAGCTCGGCGAACGAAAGGCACGGTTTTTTTTCCCTTTCCCCGTTCCATCCCCACGTTTGGACTTCGCCCTCGCCTTCGTCTGACTTTGAAATCCCGTCGGTAAAGATCAAGAATTTCGGGGCCCACATCAGATGGGGAATCTTTTCGGGCGCGTTTTCGATCTCAGAATCGGAATTTATCAGCGAGGAACGCAGCGATTCTTCCTCGGAATCTTGGTCTGAAGAAGAACTGCGTACGACTGGTAATAAAGGCGTGACAGATTCGAGCTTCGTCGTCCAGTTACGCTTCCTCGAAACCTCCCCGACGGCGACGAATAAGGCGTAAGCTGCGTATATGAGAATGAAAGCAACTGCGCCTTTTACGCTCACTTCGCCTACGATCATAATAACCAAAAGGGACAGAAGCGTAAGAGCAAAGAACCCCACGTCCCTAAACAAGCAGTACTTATCGATTCTTACGTTCTGATCTGCTACGCATATAGAAACTGACCCAACTACGATGCATACGATGAAGACAGCCCCGCCCAAGACACTGTTCAGCCCTACATCGCCTGAATCTCGGCCCACAAAAGCAGCTATGCTGGCGAAGACGTCGGGCGCACCATTGCCTAGAGGAAGCAGAGTAACGCCGGCGACAGTTGGGGGCAAGTTTAGTAAATTCGAAAGCTTTTCCAAGCAGCAGCAGAAATAATCAGCTGCAGTGTTTCCAAGCAAGTAGAACAGAGCAATTATCCATATTACTAGCACCGCATAGCCCAAAGGCTTGATTTTTCTGCAGCTACAGTAGAAGAACTTTAAGTAATTGATGATACCGCCAGAACTGCACGCGGGGTTTGCAGACAAATACTCGCATTCCGAAGCAAATCCCTTGTGCTTATGGATTCGAGAGCATATCGTTGGGTTTCTGTCGAGCAATAGATAGTTGGCGCTCGATGAATCGCTACTGTTGTCGTAGGCCTTCCTCCGAGGAGACGACGACGTAAGAGATGTTCTCGAAAAGGGATCATCATGCAAGAATGGGTTTTCGATAATCTCCTGTCCGAAGACGAAAAACGCAAGCAAAACCAATAAACAGAGACCACTGAATATTCGGCGAAGATTAGTAGACGTACGACTCCGAAGCACCATTTTTTCAACCCTTTGTATACCACAAGCTTGATCCTAACTAGACAGTGATTGCGACGAACAGATGGTCAAAGCATTTGACATTCAATGATCAGAAGAAAGAAAGGAAAGGGGGAAAAAAGTCAAGGATCGCCGACAAATACAGGGGGGTTTTGAAAGAGAAATGGGCTGACGTCGGAAGAAGATAACAACCTCAATCGTAGCAGCGTAGTAATCCACGGCACGGATCCTTCCTTTACCTCAATCATGCCAATAATTCCACGACAAAAGTGGGTGGGAATAGATAATCTATCTTTAATGTAAAAACTATGAATGTGGCAAGTGTGAACTCGGAGAACAAAAAAAAAACTTTACACGAATTAGCTTAAGAGCTACGATACGATTGTTATTAAAGAAGGTGTGTGTATTCGTCTTTTCCCTTTCGGGCAAAGCAATGAAAAGGGGAAGCGCGTAAACGAGGGGAGAGTGCGCGTGCGTACGTGGTTGTGTGTCGGCAGACACGTGTTGTTCTTTTAAAGACATCGTATTAGTGGGCCACGTGTCACTTGTCAAAGTCCACGAATATGGGAAAGCGACCTTCACAACACTAGTTTGTCTGTTTCTCTATTTGAGCCCATGATAGATGGGGCTGTAGACTATATAATAAGCCCAAAACTCACCTCATTCTTAGATTTGTAATAAGATTATTCTAAGTCCCGAAAAATGGTTTATTAACGGATTAATCGGATCCACTTCCACCCACATGAATTTTGACTTTGAGTCTGATTTCCAGCACGCGCGAGGATTCCGTTAATGGCACGTGTTAAAATTCCCTCAAGCCAACATGGCTTTCTTTTATACTATCTTTGCCACGTGCGAGACAGAGAGGATTCCCTTCACGACAGCCACACATTTAGTATTCACTCATCAGACTAGATTTTTCAGTTTTTCCCACCAATGGTTATGATGAATCAGACAAGAAAAGATCATCGGATTGTCACAACAACATGTCTTTCCGGCGTTTTAGCAACCTTCATGCTAGCCTTCGCGGTCCAAGTAATCTTCTTCTCGCCGATAGAACCTCACAGCATGCTTGAATTCGTCGCAAAGAGGAGTCCCACTTTGGCCATTCCATTGATCGGAGAAATAAAGGTGTGAGAAGTGTGGTCCCTACTACTCCTTACTGTGATATCACCATATTATATTTCTCCGTGAATTTTGGGTTTTTTGATGGAATATTTTAGGAAGTGACTAAACTAGGAGAAGGAGTTCTTACAAAGCCTGAAGACGTGGCCATAGACAAAGAGGGCGGCGCTCTGTACACAGCTACGAGGGATGGGTTCGTCAAAAAGCTGCACAAAAACGGAACTTGGGAAGACTTATGGCATGCCGAGACTGATGCCTTGCTGGGCTTAACCGTTACACCTTCTGGCGATGTCATAGTATGCCATGCAGATGAGGTAGTAATAATAATCAAGATCGATTAATCTTCCTTTTGGAAATAAATTATATAAATTAAAAAGTGACGAACTTTCTTAAGGGTTAACCTTTTAGGAAAAGTAGTTCACTTAACATGGTATCAGAGCCTATGGATCCGCAAGTCCCGGGTACGAATCCTTTTAAGAGAGTTACACGTCTAAGGTTAGATAATAGAGAAATCAGCCTAGACGAGAGGAGGCGTGTTGAAAATAAATTATATAAAATTAAAAAGTAATGCACTTCCTTAAGGGTTAACCTTTTAGAAAAGTTGTCACTTAACACTTACACATCATGCATGTTGCTAATTAAATTTCGTAAGCAGGGCTTGTTTAGGGTTAGTGCAGAAGGTGGTGGAGGCGCGACCCTCCTCGCATCCCATGTTAACGGTGACAAAATCAGGTTAGTATAGGCCTTAAAAATATCACAGCATTTTTAAACATGTGTAGGAATAATCCTTAATTTATTACATATGTATGCTTGTGTTTTTCGTAAATATAGATTTGCAGACGACGTCATTGTATCTTCGGACGGGACGATGTACTTGAGCGTGGCGAGCACGAAATTCGGGCTCCACGATTGGCCCCTCGATGTGTTAGAGGCGAGGCCCCACGGCCAGCTATTGAAGTACGACCCCATTTCGAAAGAGGCGACGATTCTCCTCGACAACTTGGGATTCGCCAATGGAGTCGCTGTGAGGATATTCAGCTCAATTTTAGAGTTGATTAATTGAATTTCCAGTTCTAATTTCGATCAGCGACCAAACCAGAGAACAATCGAACAGTAGCTAAGATTAGACAAACAGGTTTAACGTGGTTCTTCTCAATCACAATGTGTGATTGAGCTTACATCCACGGGCCAAGATCAATCTCTTCTCGCTTCTGATTTTCAGGTGTTTACAGTACGAGAGATAGCCATTTACAAGCTTTCGATTCTTCCATGGCTATCCTCTGTTATGGGTGATTCTGAAAATGAATTACACGCACTGAATTTTATATCACACGCACACTATCACACTTTGCTCATGTCTGCCAACGTGTGTTCCCACGTGTGTATTTTAGTGCGTGCGTATTCCTCACTTTCCAGCTCAGCACAGCAGTCGAACTCTCACAGCAGCTCCAAGGAACCATTTCTGCAGCAATGCCTTGAGCAGCTAAGTTCTTTGCTTTTAGCTCCACAAATCTCCACCTTAAAACCAATGAACTTCAGACTGATCTTCACGCCACAATGCCGACCATGTCAGCATTCAGTGCAGCCAACTCGCTCCAAGCAGAACTCGAATTTTCTGCCTGGGAGTGGCTTCGTCAACATATCAGCTGGATTTTCATGTGTGTTGATTTTCTTGACTGAGATAACTCCTTCTTCTATAATGTCTCTAATGAAATGTAATCTCACATCAACATGTTTGGTCCTCTCGTGATAAACATTGTTCTTGGACAGCAACACAGCACCTTGATTGTCGCAAAACACATCAATACTCAGCTGCTTTACTCCAAGTTCATTTATCAGCCCTCTCAGCCAAATTCCTTCCTTGACAGCTTCAGTGAGTGCCACATACTCGGCCTCTGTTGATGACAGCGCAACGATTCGTTGAAGTCCTGCTTTCCAACTGACTGCAGTGCCATATGAGGTAAACACATAACCGGTTAAGGACTTCCTCGAATCTAAGCAGCCCGCGTAGTCCGAGTCCACAAAACCAGTCACTTTTCCACCCTCTGTTGCAGTTTGATCAGCTGTAAACTTCAAGCCTCTATTCAACGTTCCTTTTATGTATTTTAGCACCCACTTCAGAGCTAACCAATGCTCCTTCCTAGGTTTAGACATAAACCTACTAACCAAGCTTAGAGCATATGCAAGATCGGGTCTAGTGCATACCATTGCGTACATGATCGAGCCCACAACATTTGCATATGGAATCTTTCTCATGTACTCTGCTTCTTCAGTTGTCATGTCTGAGGTATCTTTGCTTAGTCTGAAGTGCGGTGCCATTGGAGTGGTCACTTTCTTAGCTTCAGACATCTCATATCTCTTCAGCACACATCTCAGATAACTTGACTGAGACAAGGTTAAGGTTTTCCCAGCTCTGTCTCGTTCAATCTCCATTCCCAAAATCTTCTTTGCTGCTCCAAGATTTTTCATCTCGAATTCAGAGTTTAGTGCTTCCTTAAGCACATGAATCTGCTTCATATCTTTGCAAGCTATTAACATATCATCCACATATAACAGTAGGTACATCATATGCTGATTCGAGCACCTCTTGTAATACACACATGCATCAAACTTGCTTCGACTGAAGCCAAACTCTGCCATGAACTGATCAAAACGCTTGTTCCATTGTCTTGGCGATTGCTTCAGCCCATACAAAGATTTCTTGAGTAGGCACACTTTGTTCTCACTCCCAGAAATCTTAAATCCTTCGGGCTGTGACATGAATATCCTCTCCTCTAACTCCCATAGAGAAAAGCTGTTTTGACATCAAGTTGTTCCAGCTCAAGATCAGCATTCGCTACTAGTGATAAGATGAATCGAATGGATCTGTGTTTGACAACAGGTGCGAAGACTTCATTGTAATCAATCCCTTCTCGCTGTGTAAAACCTCTGGCAACAAGCCTCGCCTTGTATCTGACCCCTCCATCATTTCCTGACTCGAGTTTCCTCTTATAGAGCCACCTACAGGTCACAATTTTCTGGTTTTTGGGTCGATCAACGAGCTGCCATGTCTGGTTTTTGTGCAATGACTTCATCTCCTCTTCCATTGCTCTCTGCCACTCCTTTCTATCATCCGCTTTTATAGCCTCGAGATAGTTATGAGGCTCAGTATCATAAACTTCTTCAGCAGATATGAAAGCGTAAGCAACTAGATCAGAGAAGCCATACCTTTGAGGTGCTGTTGTATTCCTCCTGGTTCTATCTCGAGCTAGTTTATAGCTCCCAAGTTCATCATGAGCATTTGAGGTGTCTCCTTCATCACTTAACCACGAATCAGACTCCTCCCTATCATCATTCAATGCTTGTTCGACCTTTTGAGGCTCCACCTCAATCTGAAAACCATCTGAACCTTCACTGCCAGAACCAGTCCCGGAATTTTCCTTGCTTCCAATGTGAGTTTTGTAGCCCATTTCATCCTCATTAAACGTGACATCTCTACTGATAATGCACTTCTTCATTCCAGGTTCAAGACTCCATAACCTATACCCTTTAACTCCTTCAGGATATCCCAGAAAAATGCATTTAACAGCCCGAGCTTCCAACTTATCATTCTTTACATGAGCATAAGCTGTGCAGCCAAAGATCTTTAAGTGTTGCAGCTCTGGCTTGTGCCCGGTCCATTTTTCTTCAGGAGTTTTGAACTCTATAGCTGAGGATGGACTTCTATTCAACAAATATACAGCTGTGGAAAGTGCTTCGGCCCAGAATATCTTAGGCAGACCAGCTGAAATTATAAGGCACCGAATCCTTTCAAGAATTGTTCTGTTATATCTTTCGGCCAATCCATTTTGCTGCGGCGTATATGGTACTGTCTTATGTCTTGTGATGCCTTCATCCCTACAGAACCTTTCAAATTCCCCTGAGCAAAATTCTAGCCCGTTGTCAGTCCTTAACTTCTTCAGCTTCAAGCCTTTCTGTAGCTCAACATTTTTCTTCCAGTCCTTGAAGCTTTGAAATGCTTCGTCCTTTGTTTTCAGAACTTTAACCCACACTTTCCTTGAGTAATCATCCACCATGGACAGGAAATACCTTCCTCCCGAATGCGAAGCAACTCTTGAGGGCCCCCAAAGATCTGAGTGAACATAATCAAGTACCTTTTCTGAGAAATGCTTTCCTGTTCCAAATTTTACTCGATGTGCTTTTCCAAGAATGCATGTCTCACAAAAGTCTAACCCACTGATCTTGTCCTTGCCAAACAAGCCCTGTTTGTACAGCTCTTGTAACCCTTTCTCGCTTACATGTGCTAGCCTCCTATGCCACACATATGCTTGGTTTACGTACGGCTGAACTGAAACCAGACCAACTGCTTCAATACCTTCGAGTGGATAAATACCATTTCTGAGATTTCCTCTCATGATGAGTAATGATCCCTTCTTTACTTTTATAGAGCCAGATTCTGCTCTGATCGAGTATCCCAAACTGTCAAGGACACCCACTGAAATCAAATTCCTTCTCAGCTGTGGAATGTATCTTACTTCTGTCAACATCTTCTCAGAACCATCATGAAGCCTGATCCTAATCGAGCCAATGCCTTGGATTTTGCACGGTCTGTCATCGCCAAGTAACACGATACCTCCATCAATTTCCTTGAAGTCTTGAAACCATGACTTGTTAGAGGACATATGGAAACTACACCCCGAGTCCAAAATCCACTGCCTACTCGTTTCTAGCCTCGAAACAACCAGCAAATCAGCAGACTCATAGCCCTCGGCAGCTACTGCAGCCTCTGCTTCCTTCTGCTTTTGCTGGTTCTCTTTCGACCTTTGAGGACATAATCTGCGAATATGACCCTCCTCGTGACAGTAGTAACATTTTATCCTTGTCCTTGACTTGCCTCTGGACTTTGATCTGTCTGTCTTACCCTTCCTCTGGTCACGTTTATCCCATCTGCCACGCACATTCAGACCATCTGCCATAACCTGTGGTTTTGGCTCTGCCTTACTGTTTAGCTGCTTCGAATGCAATGCAGACAGCACATCTTCCATTGACAGAGTCTCGTGGCCATACAACAGTGTCTCCTTGAAGTGGTGGTAGCTCCTAGGCAGTGCACAAAGTAGAAGTAATGCCTGATCTTCATCTTCGATTTCAACCTCAATATTTTCCAGATCTAAAACTAGCTTACTGAATTGATCTATCTGCTCATCTAGTGATCTATCTTCCTGCATTCTGAACGAGTACAGAGATTGTTTCAAGTACAATCGATTTGCTAGCGATTTAGTCATGTACAAGCTTTCGAGTTTCAGCCACAGAGAAGCTGCGGTATCTTCCTTTGACACCTGCCTCAGAACCTTATCTCCTAAGCTTAATATGATCACGCTGTGTGCCTTCTCAATCATCGATTTCTTCTCTGCTGCACTCAATTCATCTGGCATCGATTTCTCATCCTTCAGGGCTTCGATTAGCCCCTGCTGCACTAGCAGTGCCTTCATCTTCATTCGCCATAAGCTAAAATCGTTTAGACCTGTGAATTTCTCTACTTCAAATCGAGCTGAACTCATCCTTCCTTCGCGCGTGCTAGCTCCACGCTCACCGCACCAGTTGTGAGGATATTCAGCTCAATTTTAGAGTTGATTAATTGAATTTCCAGTTCTAATTTCGATCAGCGACCAAACCAGAGAACAATCGAACAGTAGCTAAGATTAGACAAACAGGTTTAACGTGGTTCTTCTCAATCACAATGTGTGATTGAGCTTACATCCACGGGCCAAGATCAATCTCTTCTCGCTTCTGATTTTCAGGTGTTTACAGTACGAGAGATAGCCATTTACAAGCTTTCGATTCTTCCATGGCTATCCTCTGTTATGGGTGATTCTGAAAATGAATTACACGCACTGAATTTTATATCACACGCACACTATCACACTTTGCTCATGTCTGCCAACGTGTGTTCCCACGTGTGTATTTTAGTGCGTGCGTATTCCTCACTTTCCAGCTCAGCACAGCAGTCGAACTCTCACAGCAGCTCCAAGGAACCATTTCTGCAGCAATGCCTTGAGCAGCTAAGTTCTTTGCTTTTAGCTCCACAGTCGCCTTGTCGGAGGGCGAAGATTTCTTGATCGTATGCGAAACGTGGAAGTAATAAGTCGTTATATGCAAAAAAAGAAAAAAGATATATTTTCTACTATTTGAGTAACGAATGCTCGGTAAAAATATCTCAGATTTAGGTGCTTGAAATATTGGCTCAATGGCGATCTTCGAGGAACCACGGAGATCTTCGTGGAGAATCTCCCCGGCGGGCCCGACAACATAAACCTAGCGGCCGACGGCTCGTTTTGGATCGCATTGTTAGATGTAATCGTTATTCATGCTATGGCATTTGTGCTTGTTAGGGTTTCGTTATCTGCTATTATAATATATATTCTTGGTGCAGTTGGTTCCCGACGATCTGAGATTCTTGCATTCGTCGAAAGCGTTGAAGCATTTCGTTGCGGCGTTTCCTTCGTTAAGAATGCGCGCTTTGGGCGTTCGCCGTAGGGCAATGGCCGTAAAAGTATCGCCCGACGGCGAATTGATTCGAGGTTTCGAAGATCCAAAGGGAAGAGAGATGGCGTTTGTGACTTGTGCCCTAGAGTTCGAGGATCATTTGTACTTTGGAAGTCTTCATAACAACTTCATAGGGAAGCTTCCGTTGACTAAATAGGCCCGCCTGGCCCGACCCGACCCGATAATGATCTTGCAGGCCCAATATTTTAAAATAAATAGCTGAAGCCCAATAGGCCCAGTTGTGTAATGCTAATGTAGTTTCTTCCACGTAGGCTGAGAATACTATGCAGCAGCTGTCCTACATGGAATTCCGTTGACTTTTTATTTGATTTAATATTTATTAGGAAATTAAGGAAAGATATTTCCCATCCCACGGTGACATACACTTGGGTTGCCGACAAGGCTCTCGAGAGATGCCGGCCAAAGGAAAGAGATGAACAGGCTAGCTGAGGTGGCAGTATCTGATTGGTGAGCTTAAGGATTGGCTTAGTGGACTTGTCCTTATCTGGTGGGACAAGCAAAGGACCGTTGTGTTGTTGGGTCATTAAATGTCCCTAATTCAGTTGATGTGGACAAACTAACATAAGCACAACACAATCCTTAATACTCACATTGCGATTACAGTGCATTTTTGGTAATTATTTTTTAGATTAATTAAATAAATAAAAAGAGGCAATTTGATGTTAGGCCCCAACATAAGTTTCATTTAGGTTTCAGGCCCCTCTCAAAAAAATTTTATTTTTAAGGATCCGATTTCAGCAGTAACACTTCATGTTCTGCAGTACCACTTCATTGTTCTGCAGTATCATTTCATGGGTATGCAGTACCACTTTATTGTTCTGCATTACCACTTCATTTTTCTGCGGTAACAATTAAGTGGTAGTGAAGAACAATAAAGTGGTACTCGTAATAATGAAGTGGTATAAAGTGGTACTGCAGAACAATGAAATGGTACTACAAAAATCGATTCCTTAAAACTCAAAATTTTCTGACAGGGCCTGAATCCGATTTTAAAACTGAAATGGGGCCTAAATCATAATTAACACTAAATAAAAAGGCAAAACCATTAAAATTCCCACGTGGGCCCACCGTCCCAACGTTCCTTTTTCTTCCCCAAGACAAAATACGGGTTCTTTCAATTGCCTGTCGCCATCGATACAAACTTTCACAAAGCTTCCTCGGCGACGGTGAAGATTCAAGAAAAGAGCAAAGGCGAACGAGGAAGAGACGCTAGGAAACAATTTGAGCAATCCGTTGAATTTCTTCTCGATATGTCGGAGGAATTCGAAGCGGCGGTCGAGGACGGCCTCCGCCTAGCGAAGCGAATATACTTCGGGAAAGACCGGGCGGTGGCGGCTCCGAAGCCGGGGATGTCGATGGAGAGATCCTCGGCGGGGTTTCTCCCGGCGTCGCCGATGATGTACGCCGTGATAATCGATCCGGCGATCGTGGACAATCCAGACATGCCGAGCTACCAGCCTCACGTGCACGGCAGGTGCGATTCGCCGGCGCTGATTCCCCTTCAGATGAACAACGTGTCCCTCGAGGTGGATTGTGTTTTGGACACGGCGTTCGTCACCGCAACCGCCACGTGGCGCGTGCACTGCGTCATGGGGAGTCGAAGCTGCGATTGCCGTCTTGCTGTTCCGATGGGCGAAGAGGTTGGGGTTTTAGCTTATTATTTCGCCGCTAAGGCGATTGGGTTGCATATTTATGATGCTGTAGACTTATCAGTGATTAGCTCACTCTGTGTTTGACTTCTCTTCCACTTGGTTTCCTCCTATTTGTGTTGAATTGGAAAATTCATATTCTGTTTTTCCAGTTGACTGAAAAGAAGAAAAGAAAGATGCAATTTTTATCATTTCATAGCAGATTTATCACAGCAAGCACCTTTTTCTTTTAGCATCATTAGATTTTATCATAGACTGGTTAATTTTTTACATTGTACAAGTCCCATGTCTTGGTGATGGTTTCTTGGACATAATTCGGCTGCACTTATAATTCCCAATCATGGCTTTTGGCTGATTCTGTTTTCTTACTAACACTGTTGAACTCTAACAGGGTTCAATTGTAAGTGTTGAGGTTGATGTACCTAGGAAATCTTATAGCACAGAACTATTGGCCATAGAAGGCACAGCTGACGCAGACAAGGTAGTGAAGCTCGGAGATGGAAGCTTTTTGAAATCCAACATATTTACCCTCACAATTCCACAGGCAAGTTTCTGATTGAATTTGTTTGCTCTTATCTTTATCTTCTTTCTGTTTCTTGTGCATACAGTAGTCATAGTTGATATGAGACGTATGTGTTGATTGCTACAGATAGACGGAGGAACCAATGTTTTGGTTAAACTTAGATGGTCGCAAAAATTACTGTTTCATGATGGCGAATTCACCTTAAACGTTCCGTTTAGTTTCCCCGAGTATGTAACACCAGCTGCTAAGAAGATTCCGAAACGAGAAAAGATACAGTTGAATGTTAACGCAGGTCCAGGAGTAGAAGTGCTTTGTAAAACTACCAGTCATCCTTTGAAGGTACAATCATCTCTTTTCTCCGTCTGATGATGATCATGCATGGTTTGACGTTTGAGTAAGGAAATTGTTTTTCATTCTTTGGTGTAGGAGCGACGAAGAGAAGCTGGAAAGTTGGGTTTCTTATATGATGCAGATGTCCTTTCATGGTCAAGAAGTGACCTTAGTTTTACGTACAGTGTGAGTCTTCGATGGAGAAACTGCTAAATCTTCTACATGAGATAATCAAGGAAGCACTTTGATGCACCAGTCTTGCATTCTTTTCAGGTGTCTTCAGATCATATATGTGGTGGTGTTTTCTTGAGTCCTCCATTATTGAACGATGTCGATGGCCGAGAGATGTTTTGTTGCTATCTTTACCCAGGAAGGCAGCAGAGTGGAACGGTAAACTCACTCTTTAGCTTATAAACAGAATATGACTACATATTTACAAGCACTTCGAAAATCTTATAACAGCCTTTGCTATTATTCTAAGTTTGAGATGCAAACCTAAGTCACCTTGAATTGGTCTGAAGTTCTTCAGGAAAGAAGTGGTATTTGTTGTTGATATAAGTGGCAGCATGAGGGGTAAACCGATTGATGACATAAAAAATGCACTATATTCTGCACTCGAGAAGCTTCAGCCTGAAGACATGTTCAACATAATTGCCTTCAACGGAGATATGTTCCAATTTTCCTCGTCTATGGAGTCAGCAACTACAGCAGTTATCGAAAAGGTCAATGAGTGGATTAGTATGAACTTTGTCGCTGGTGGCGGCACAAAGGTGGAACTCCCTTTAAGTCAGGTATCCCTCATCCTTCGGAGAACTCTACAGGAACTGTCACACGTTCTTTATTTAGCAAGTTAATGATAACATTTTCTTATCAATAATGCATCTCGTGTCGTAATACTGGGCTGTGGTGTTTTCTTCAGTGGTTTATGCTGCGATTTGTGGCACAGATCTTATGATAGTTCTGTTGTCTCTCTCTCATCTTTCAAGAATCATCATTATGCCCATTCTAAACCTCTCTCTTCTCAGGCCATAAAGATGTTGTCTGATAGTCACAACTCAATTCCAATGGTTTTCCTCATTACGGATGGTTCTGTGGAGGACGAGAGACGTATATGCGATAGTGTGAAAACTCAGCTGGCAAATTCGAAAAATATCTTCCCGCGTATATACACACTAGGCATAGGTGTGTGTTCCGACACCTGAGCAGATCCAAAATGCTCTTGAAATTTCGTTCACTCAACATAAGTGTTTGGTTTTGTGTAATGAATCTTTTCCTTGCTCTATGTCAGGTACATTCTGTAACCATTACTTCCTTCGGAGGCTTGCAACAATCAGTGGAGGACATCACTGTGCAGCTACTGATGTGGGTAAGTTGTCTTCTCAGACATGTATAAAGATTGATGCATTACGCCATGGAGAGAGATGCCATCTCATAGCTTCTTTCTATAAATTCAACAGATTCTATCGAGGCTCGAGTGGAAGGACTATTTTCTAGAGCATCGTCTACCATTCTTGCAAATATCGCTTTCGAAAATCTAGACGAACTAGATGATCTTGAGGTACTTACACTCGTTTAGTTCATTCAACTCGTTAGGCAAGGACGAGAATGTTTTCATTTCCACTTCGTATTTATCAACATGGAATCATCAATTTCTCCATAGGTGTTTCCCTCTCGAACCCCAGACCTTTCGTCTCAAAGCCCGCTGATCGTTTCGGGCAGATTTCGCGGTACATTTCCAGAAAACCTCCAAATCAAAGGCATCCATGCAAACATGAGCAGCACTACTTCGCTCGACCTTAATGTCCACGAGGCAAAGGAGCTACCCATTCACAAGGTTGTGATGATAGATAGTCTGTGACTGAAATTTCTTGTCCAAATAACTAACTATTAAGGTTCTGATTATGTGTAATGACAACAGATAGTTGTGAAGCATCAGATTGAGCTACTCACAGCCGAGGCATGGTATTCTGAAAGCAAGGAGCTCATGGAGAAGGTACAGATTTAACTGATACGGTGCCATTATTACATCAACACGTTTGTCTCAACTGACCAAATATTTCCTTGCATCGACAATCACAGATAGCAAAACTAAGCATTCAAAACTCCATTGTCTCCGAATTCACTGGCATGATCTTTCCCGAGGCTAACAAAGAGAAGAAGTTCGTCGACTCAGCAAAAAAGCCCAACAACAACCATCGCAGAGCAGAAGAAGATTCGAAGATGCCTTCTCAGAAGATTCTGCGCTTAGGGCTCGGGTTTGGACACTTGATTGCTACGGCGGAGAACACTCCTCCGGGGGCAAAGGACGTAAAACCGCCCGACGCAGGCGAGATTTTCGTAAGGGCGGCTTCGAACTGCTGTGGGGCCCTCTGCGGTAGGTGCTGCTGCGTTTGCTGCATAAGGACGTGCTCGGGCATGAACGATCAGTGCGCTATTTTGCTGACTCAGCTTTGCGGCGCATTGGCTTGCATGGGCTGTTACGCTTGCTGTTGCGGCGAAGATTGATAGATGATGATGATGATGTAAGAAAGAAAGAAGGAACGAAGAAAGAATAAACACACACACCAGGGAATAAAAAGACTCAGCCGTGAGTTTTTTTTTTTATTTGTCGTAATGAGATTGTACGTTATTATATGTGCGTGTGTTTATTGTGAGATTGTGCATAATATGTCATTAAGTCGTTATAATGCATCATTGAAATGTTTTTGGCGAACAAAGGATATTAATTGTGCAGTTATTTAATTTGAAAAAAGAAATTTAAAAAGGATCTCGTAGTTGTATATTATTTATGTCCTCTTTTTAGTAACTCTTGGTAATGCGTCGGATATCTGATTTTCTTGACATGGGGTGGGGAGGATCAAATATATTAAATACTACTGCGTCTGTGTTATATTTATGTCAATGCGATTGTCTTCGATCAGCAGAACAAATGGGGCAAAATGTAAGTGCAGAAACACGCCGTCATGTGCAAACATTGTTCTACATATATGATCCATCTCTTAGCTAATATCATAGAAATATGAACGTTCTTTCAGTTATGGATAATAACTTAGTAAAAGATATTACAGAACGCAAAGGGCTAAAGCTATACAGCCAGAATCTACACTCAAACTAAGATATTTCGATTTTCTTGTGCTGTCTAATCTTTTTGCCATGGCTGCTGAATGTGAAAGCTTCTATCCTTCAAGCTTACTGCGAAGTGAACGCCTGCACAGAAAAAAAAAATACCACATATAATCCATTTCCAATCTTTATCCACGAGCCAAAAAGGGTCGAAAACATCACATTTAACATTACCGAGAAAACGTTGCAATGTCCAGGATCAGCTATATGCTTCACCAAGTTTTCAATAGGCCCTTCGCCAGTATAAACAGCTTGGAAGCAAAATCCCACGAAGGCCAACATAGCCAGCCTACCATTCTTGATCTCCTTAGTCCTAAGAACCATCACGGGCTCGGGCGACCCACGTCCCCACATGAGCGGGTCGAACCATAACCCGCCCGGGTAGCCCACGTCTGGCTTGGGCTTCTTCTTATGGGGCAGGTTGGGTTCGATATCCACGCAGCCCGGGTTAACCATATCGGCCCATCTCCTCCCTTCGACCCACCCCATAAGAGCTAGTTGGACAAAGAATAAGGTAGTTGGGTCTGCAAAGTACTCTCTCTCGCCGGCGTCGAACCATGAGAAGTTTTCGATGAATCCTAAGCTTTCGAGCCATTCTGGGATTAGGATGCCCGACACTGCTAGCATTGCCCATCGGGCGTGCATTAGCTCGGCTTGGGCGAACCATTTTAGGAGTTCAGGGTCGGATCCTAATCCAAGCGGGTCGAATCCAAAGTCTCCTGGGAGACTACAGCATATATAGAAGTATAAAGATTGGTTTTTTTTTTCAGCCTTTTTTGCTCAGCAATAACTGGTCGGTCAATCAATCGATCAATCAAAACAATGGATGAATTTGAGAAGAGCCCAGAAAGCATATTCGTGAAAGAGACTACTTGATTTGATGATTTTACTATATTTAGGAATAGGTGTGTAATGTAATAACCTGCCGTCAAGCCATGGAGGAGGTGAACTACCAGGGAACCATAAGGGCCTATCGGGGGGAAGTGGCTCGCATACACTCGAAACGCCCTTTGTGGCGTTCAAAACGCTGCGTTTCGATGGCCACGTTCTGCTTATCTTCTCAGTTGAAGACGATTTTCTGGGTAATGATTCCCTACTGATAGAATGGAAAAAAGGAAACTTTAAACACGGCTAATGAAGAAACATGGTAAGATTAAATATAGCACAGAAAGTCATCATCTACACTGCAACCTAGTTGAGAAGCTCGAGAACAATGCCGTCGTTGAAGTGGCTAGTGCCATTTGTGAAACTTTTGCTGGTAATGCGTATGAATGTTCGAAATGTGCGAGAGCTTTTATTATCCGTTAAAAGAAAATGGCAATGGATTGGATTGGATATCGAATATGGGCCAATGGTATTACAATCTGGCACATGTTTTGGATATATATACATGGTAGTAGTGAACTTCAATGGGTTCTCTTCTCAGAAAATAATTTTTACAGCCAGTGATTAACGATTATTACAGACAGCATCTAATGGTGGTCAACTCTCTCGTTTTACTCATATTTCACCTACACCAGAATGAGTATTAGTACAAAACAACAATCCAATTGAAAGCAAGAAAGAAAGTAATTTGTACGCTGTGAAGAAGATGAAATATTCAAGAGACTGAGGGAAACAATGGCACAGATGTATTGTATGTAGGTTTAGCATAGCGTGTAGTAGCTAGCACAAAGGAATCCTAGCTTAGCTCCTAAGAACCAGACAGATCCATATTCAAGAATCCGCTCCGACCCGATTCAAGGTCCGCATGACTGTAGTTGGTGAGTTCTTCTTAGGGGAAAAACAAGTCATGAATACGACGACGTTGCGCAGCCAAGCTGGAATTTCCTCGAGATGAGAAGTCGTCTCTGAAAATAAAGAAACGTGCTTTAAATAATGCTGCTACTTGCTTGACGCCGTCAAACACAAGCATCGATCGACATAGAAGTGATAGTATATAGTTTAGCTTTAGTACTCCCACCGCGTGATGATACTATGTTTGACGGCGTCAGTGTGTGGTACGGCTCCCAGGCTAACAAACAAAACACGTGTTTCAACTTGTAAAGAAAACAAATTATTTTCTCATCTTCCTTACGAAGTAAACCACCAAGCTTCAAGTATAAAAGCCACCTCACTTCATTACCATCGTCCTAAGAATATCATAAATGCACACAAGCGTTAGCGTTTTCTAGCAGTCTTCACTTCACCACCTTTTTTTCACTCTTTTTCTCTTTGTTGCTTCTATAATATATATTTTACTCAGTTCAGTGATGGGCTCGTCGTCGGAGATCGTAAATTCCGGCAGGGTCAGTTCCGCCGGCGTCTCGCTGACCCTTAACCGTATGAGTCGTTACCTAAAGGAGAAGGGCAGCTTTGGAAATCTTGATCTTGTCTTAACCCCCCCTCCAAACGGAGGATGTAATAAAGGTGCGTTTTTTTTTTCTTATATAATATACACACTAATTAATATGATTTCATTACTCAGTTTTTGTTCGATTTTTAACTAACTCTTTCGTTTCCTTCTTAACAGGGACGATGGATTTGTTGCCGATGATAGAGAGATCTGCTAAGAACGTAGTAGTCCATGAAAAATCTAACGTCAGGTGCGTGAAATTACGACTCTCTCTACCCCACACAAGAACAATTATCATTTTCTCTTTTTTTTTTTTTCTTCTGACGGTGGTGGTTTTTGTCTGTATTTACATCAGCGTGGGCAAACCCGACCCGAGGAAAAGCCAGCAGATGACCATATTCTACGGCGGTCGGGTCATAGTGTTGGACGACGTGCCGGCCGATCATGCAAAGGAGATCATGATTCTGGCGAGCAAGCTAACCGGCGCCGGAGACCCACGCGCCGCCCAGGAGCGTGCCAAACCCTCTCTCCACCAGCAGCCTCCTCAGCTTGATACAGGTAATTTATAACACACTTAAATCTCAGTTACGATAGCATGAAAAGAAAGTACAGTCTGAAACTTAAATTTTCTTGCAGATCTACCGATTGCGAGGAAGAATTCACTGTCACGTTTTTTGGAGAAGAGAAAGGAAAGGGCGACGGCAAACGCGCCGTACCCGGCGGTTCTGAAGCCGTCGCCGGTTAGAGCCGACTCCGAGGGGTCATGGCTTGGACTAGGCAATTAAGAGAACATCAATATAGCAATATTGATTATTATTTATTATTATTAATGTTAATTCGTTTTTCAGTAACCTTGCCTTGGTATATGTTATGTTTACATATAGTTGGTTATGCTGACGTATTAAGTTATTTATTGTAGACTTTTATTTGTTGCAGCCACTATGTTTCTTGAATCTTGGTAAAAGAAAATTAGTTTGTAGTAATTTTAAGGGCTTTTCTTTGCTTGAAACATTACTAAGAAATAGTCAACAAACAGTGATATAAAAATTATTTTCAAATGCAGCCAAATAGGATAAAAGTAGATGGTGATCGAGATGATGATATCGCATCACTGTTGGAAATAAACTCACGCGAACACAGTGAACACGATCTTGTTTTGATGCTGCTGAATCTGCAGCGTTTTCTGTAGTCTTTACATTGCTTAAATAGAAGTTTACATGGAAGCTAATAAATGCCTACAATCAGACGACTAATTAGCCTACGCTAATAAGGAAAAGATAATCACTTCCTAAGGAAAATACAATCATATCCTAAGCTAATCCTAAGCTAATTAAGGAAAGTAGATCACAAGGATTATTTCCCACAATCTCCTCCTAAGCCTTGTGTCCACCGTTGATGTCGATTAGGCCGATCTTGCCCCGTAGCTCATGAAACTTGGTCCTTCCAAGCGGTTTCGTTAGAATGTCGCCCAGCTGATCTTCACTTCTGATGAACTCTACATCAATCAAGCCTTCTTCTGCAGCTTCCCGGACGAAGTGGTATTTCACTCGAATGTGTTTACTATGTCCGTGGAGTACCGGATTCTTGATCAAAGCAATGGCGGACTTATTGTCCACCCTCAGCATTGGCGCCCTTGCTGCTGTTCCCTGCACCTCGGACAACACACGAGCGAGCCACAATGCTTGACATGCAGCATTAGCAGCTGCAATATATTCTGCCTCACAGCTGGACTGAGCCACCACCTTCTGCTTCATGGATTGCCAGGTGATCGGGCTGCCGCTGAGGAAGAAAATCACGCCAGTTGTGCTTTTACTTGTATCAACATCCCCGGCGTAATCACTGTCGCTGAAGCCTGTCAGATAAGGCTCATCCTTCTCCCTCCTGCTGAACCAGAGTCCCCAATCTTGTGTCCCAGCCACATAGCGCAGGATGCGCTTCACAGCTGCGAGGTGATCCTCGCGTGGATCCTCCAGGAACCGACTCACATAGCCAACCGCAAACGCTAGATCGGGGCGAGTGTTGACCAAGTACCTCAAGCTCCCGACGACGCTCCTGTATGCCGTCGCATCGATCGGCGGCTCTGTGCTGAGCTTGCTCAACTTCAGGCGCGGTTCCATGGGTACATGACATGGGTTACACCCTGCCATGCCGCTCTTCTCCAGGATCTTGCCGGCGTAGGCTCCCTGGCTCAGCGAGATCCCCCTCGCGCCCTGCTTCACTTCAATGCCGAGGTAGTAGTGAAGTAGGCCGAGGTCACTCATCTTGAATGCGGCCGCCATCTCCTCCTTGAATGACTTGATGTCGCCGCCGTTCGAGCCGGTGATCACGAGGTCATCGACATAGACCCCGACCACCAGTTGCTTGCCGTCGTTCTGCCTAATGTAGATGGCGTGTTCGGACGGGCTCTTCCTGAAGCCGAACGACAACAGCGTGCTGTCCAGCTTCGCGTTCCATGCGCGCGACGCTTGATGCAGCCCGTACAACGTCTTTCGGAGCTTGAGCACCTTGTGCTCCTTTCCGTTGATGATAAACCCTGGCGGCTGCTCGACGTAGACCTCCTCCTCCAGGTCTCCGTTCAAGAACGCCGACTTGACGTCCATGTGGTGCACCTCCCATCCTTCGTGCGCTGCGAGGGCGATGATCAGGCGCACTGAGTCCAGCCGCGCCACCGGCGCGAACACTTCGTCGTAGTCGATGCCGTGCCGCTGTGCATAACCCTTCACCACGAGGCGCGCCTTATACTTGGACACCGCCCCGTGCTCGTCCCTCTTCACTTTGAAGACCCACTTCAAGCCAATCGCCCGACGGCCCGGCGGGAGGTCGGCGAGAGACCACGTCCGGTTGTCCTCAATCGAGTCCATCTCCTCCATCATCGCCTTCCTCCAGCTGGGGCTGCGCTCTGCCTCGGCGAACGACGCAGGTTCGTCGGAGCTCATGGCGTGGAGTTCCTCCGTCACCAGTGCGCGAAGCCACGCGGCGAAGCCGGACCAATGATGTTGTCGATTCTCCGAAATCGAAGGGGAGCGTCGTCGTCGTGGTCGGCATCTAGGTGCTCGCCGGCCTCGCTCGGCGGTGAGGCGAACTCCACCTCCTGTCCCCCGCTGGATCCCGTAGGTATAGCTCCTCCACCACCATGAGGCGATGCCGGCGGCGTCAGCTCATCCTCCTCAGTTGCAGTTCCAGGTGCCTCCTCATTGCCATGGGCCACCGGAGGTCCCTGGTTTGCGATCGAGTACTCCACCGTGAACACGTCGTCGTTGCCTTTCGGCTTGTCGTCGACCTCTACAGAGCCCCAGTCCCACTGCGCTCCCTCATCGAACACCACGTCGCGCGTCATGTGGACACGCTTCGTGACAGGGTCGTAAGCGCGGTACGCTTTGGAGCCGCGCTCGTAGCCGATGAAGATCATCTTACAGCCACGATCCTCGAGCTTCTTCAGATGCGGCGTCGTGTTCCGAACGTAGACGATGCAGCCGAACGTCCTCAAGTGATGCACTGCCGGCTTCTTCCCATGCCATGCTTCGAACGGCGTCATGCCGTCCACGCTCTTCGTCGGGCATCGGTTGAGGATGTATACCGCGGTGGTCACAGCCTCGCCCCAGAACCAGCCCGGCAGCCCCTTCGCCTTGAGCATACTCCTCGCTGTCGCCACCACCGTCCCGTTTCTCCGCTCGACCACACCGTTCTGCTGCGGACTATATGGTGCAGTGTGTTGGCGATGTATCCCTTCTCCCGCACAGTACTCCGCAAACCCGATCGACGTGAATTCTCCACCACGATCGTCCGAAGTGCCCCCAGCTTCAGCTCGGACTCCCTTCGGCCCGCTTGGAGTTCCTTGATGGCAGCGGCACGATCCTTCGTAGGAATGGTGGCTACCCACATATAACGGCTAAGGTCATCGACGAGCAACAAGAAGTACATGTTGCCGCTTGGGGTTGCTGGTGTGATTGGCCCGCACAGATCGCCATGCACAAGCTCAAGTCGCTGCTTCGCACGATACTCCGCTTTCGTCGGAAATGGGGTGCGCTTCTGCTTCCCAGCCAGACATGCATCGCACAGCTGATCCACCTGTACGATCTCCGGCAGTCCGCGCACCAGCTCCTCCCGAGCTAGCTTCCGGAGCGCCGCCATGTTGACATGGCCGAAGCGATCATGCCAGCGCCATGCCACCTCGTCGCCGCGCCCGCGCACCGCTAAGCACGTCGGCGGTGCTATCTTGATCCGAAGAAGGTATAGACGGTTCGCCTCGCGCGTCACCCTTGCCAATAGTTGACCGCCGAGCTCCCGAATCCGCATCACGCCATCTTCGATCCCGATCTTGTAGCGGACCTCGTCGAGCTGGCCAAGACTCACAATGTTCGTCGTCAATCGTGGAATGAAGTAGACGCCGTCGAATGAACGGAGCTCCTCGTTCTTGCACACAAAGATGACGGTGCCCCGCCCTTCAATGCGTGCCACCGAGTCATTGCCGAAACGCACGGTGCCTCGTACCGCCACGTCGAGCTTCGAGAAGGCGATCCTAGATCCGGACATGTGATTGGTCGCCCATGGTCCCTGGATGAAACTCGCTCTGATACCAGTTGTTGGAAATAAACTCACGCGAACACAGTGAACACGATCTTGTTTTGGTGCTGCTGAATCTGCAGCGTTTTCTGTAGTCTTTGCATTGCTTAAATAGAAGTTTACATGGAAGCTAATAAATGCCTACAATCAGACGACTAATTAGCCTACGCTAATAAGGAAAAGATAATCACTTCCTAAGGAAAATACAATCATATCCTAAGCTAATCCTAAATTAATTAAGGAAAGTAGATCACAAGGATTATTTCCCACAATCACTTGGACTATAGTGTTTTCTTTATTATTTCCATCAACCATTAATAATTGAGACACCCAAGAATAAAATAATACAGACAAGTGGAACGGTGGGACGCGGTTTTGAATATTAAAACGCGGATATCTTTTGGAAAGTCAATATTTTATTTATCTTTATTTGTTTTTAAAGTCATCCTAATCAACACGTGACCATATTCTATTTATTTAATATTTCACTATAAGCCACCTTTTGTGGACTTATTCTTCAACGCTTAAAGAGCAGTTCAATGCCATATTTGGGCTTTACCAAGGCTCAAATTGATACTATGGTCCAATTCAATTCAAAACCCGAATCCGTACTACGTCCGACCCGGATTGATCTTCCGCAGCTGTTTATAATAATTACCATATACGAACTAGGACTTCATGTGTAAATTAATTAGGTTACAGAAATATCACATTTTTCGTATATACATACATATGTACATATACAACACATGAACTATACGAAAACACGTAACAAAGCAGAGAGAATTGAATAAAATACACTTCAAAAAGGTAATCGCCGGCGCCGACAACGCATTTTCACGCCTTTATACTTTTTTTCTTTCTTACAAGCCCGAAAGATACGTTACGCCCGTCGACGGCAGCCACGCATTCCCGCCGATGAAATTCCCAACCGTAAACTTCACAGCCTCCGTCCTATCCAAGACGCGAAACCCCGGCCACCTGACCCGGCCCGAAACACCCGACCCGGGACCCATATTCCCGTACTCCGCGAAGAACAAGTTCTTGTAGGTCGACCCGCCGCTCCCGGCCCATTCGACCCATCCCCTCGAATCGATCGACCCATCGATGTTGCTCTGCATCACCACCGCCCTCGAAAACTCCTTCCAAGGCCTACCCAAGAACGACTTCTTAACGGGCCGAAAGTCCGACCCGACCGTGACCCTGCAGTTCTGGAGCGAGAAACCCGTGTTCTGACCCGGATCGGTTCGCCCGTTTGCGAGGATGACGTCGTAGCCGCCGCGCCTAGGGCGGCGGAGCACCAGCGTGCACGACTGGAAAACGGCAGCTGCGTTCCCAAATATGAAGTCAACGCTTCCATAGATATCACACTCGCGATAGAACTGTCGAAGGGATAAGGCGTATAGTGTGTCTTGATAGCCCGCAATGCTGCAACGGTAAAAAACAGAGTTGTCCGAAGCCACCTGAGGAAGAAGATAGCAAAGAAATTCATCAGTCGAATTAAATAGCGGCGGGAAAATCGAGGGATTATTAAATTAGGGGATAAATTATCCACTGATGAGTGTTATCATTACCGTTAGGGCTATGGCCTGTTCGCCGTCGGGCCCCGCCGTGTTCTGAAAGCCGATGTCTCTTGCGATGAAGCGATCGCCTTTGATAGCTGACAAAGAACAACAATAAAATAATGTTAAAACGATTATATATATATTGATATATAGAATAGTATAGAGGGATGGAGAAAGAAAGAAGAGGACTCACTGAAAGTAGCAGTTCCAAGAAGGGAAGAACCCTCAGCTACATTCCCATTACCAGTAATAACGGTGGAGTACATCCCATCACCGATCAGAGTAATCCCATCTTTATTTGTGCTGATCTTTTCGTCATAAGTCCCCGCCTTTACGTATATCACGAATCGACCCCCACGAGCAGCATCGATTGCCTCGGAGATGGTTCGAAAATCCCCGCTGCCATCCTTCGCCACGACAGCATTCGCCCTAATCTCAGTGCTCTGAAGAAGAAGTCTCCTCTCCTTGACCGATAACCAGCTTGGGAACGATGTTGATCGCTGGTGATCTTCTTGGCTGAGAAGAATCCTCGATTTCTTATTATTGCCATTATTGATTATTCGATTCGCTAGTGCCAAAGGGTTGCTTCCCAGCTCGGACAAGTAACTCATCTTCTTGTATATCTCGGCCATGTAGACGTTCGAGGAGACATGGCCTTCGACTGATTCCTTGCAGGTTTCGTGGTACGTTAGGGCAGCGCTCAGCCATGTCTGAATGTCGAGCTTGTTCTTCGCTGGAGATTCGAGGAGGGCTTCGTGGGCTTGGTTCAGTTTCTTCACCGACATTTCCATCAGTTCGTGGCAGTGATCTAATCGCACGAAATTAGAGAAAGAATCTACGATCAGCATAAATGCAAATATATATATAAGAGAGAAATTCGAGATTATTATTACCCATGGCTAGGCGGGCGTGCTGAGCTTCGAGGGAGACGAACTGGGAACTGAGCACTTCGAAGTTGGAGTTGGGGAGCTTGGCTTCGGAGATTGTCTTGTTGACGAGGGCAGACAAGAAGTTGATAACGTTGGGTGAGTTGTTATTATTCGTTTGTGTTAAGGTTTGGGCACACAATGTTGGGTATCTTGTGAACCTACATTGAGTCGTTATTGCATTATCGTCTTCTTGGTAGGGAAAAGCGTATTTTGAAGCGTCGCATGCTAATGCGATTATAGTTATTATTATGGTGAAGATGAAGATAATGGTATTCTTTGGTTTCGAAGTGGCCATTTGTGTGTTTTTTTTTTAATTAGGAAGGAAGTGAGTTGGATGAGAGTGTGATGAACTTTATGCTTTAAGAAGTTCGGTTTATATAGCTTTTTTTTTCCCATAAATGTGCGATGGAGTTAAACATATATTTGGAATTTTACATGATATGACTTGTTGGCTGCCGCTGCTAAATCTTAATCAGAAACAGAATAGGCAAATTAAATGACGCGTCATCAACATTTAGGCAGAATAATAATAAAAAAAAGGGAATCAAATCTAACATATAACTTCAGCCACATATATTCATTCTTTATTTATTTATTTATTTTTGCTTTGTCATTTGACGGCCAAGTGTACTTGTTCCCCTTTTTTCGTTATAATAAGCTATCAGCCACAAGTATGCCCAGCCCAGCCATGTCCCGCAAAGTAAATATTTCGCAACTATATAGATTATATTGTGCATAAGCTGGTATTAAGTCTTTTAATTGATTGTCGGTTGTATATTATGTTTGTATATGTTCTTCAAAATAATCGATTTATTTATTTATATGGCGAAGCACTACATTTATTATTATTTATATCTTTTCGTTCAATAATGGCAGTTAATCATAGGTAAGATGTGTTGAAATAAAATCCCTGGATATCCACAAAAGTTCAACATATGGTTACATTTTAAAATCAATTAATAACAGATAGAATAGATCATTATACGTATCATTCCTCTTTTTTTTTTTTTCTAATATCGACGTTAGATAAGTCTAATATTGCATGTGGATTTCAATTTTCGTAATGCACGAAGAGACTCAACCCCAAGCGTATCTATTAAAATTAAAGCAGAATTCAGAAGAGAAGGATGATGATGGAAGTATGGGATCAGAGACAGACTTCGAAGCTCAACAGAGTTTTAAACAGGGTTCTTAAAGACTGGGTTTAAAGCAAGAAAAAGCGCGGCAGATTTAAAGACACGTCTCACTTACTAAACTGCGGCTACCAATGACGTTTTTCCATGGAGGCGTTTATACTTATAAAAACGCAGCTACTGGGGACGTTTTCTCTTAACGGGATGATCTGCGCGCCAATTAACAGATATAAAAGAGCTGAAGCACGCAGAGCTCGTGACGTAATATATGATGATCATCTTCTCAAAATATCTTCTTCTTTTCACTCAGTTTTCCTTGTGTAATTTCCCACTGTGAAATCTTGTAAAACAGTCTTGATTAATCAATTCATCGACGTAGTTCGGTCGTGGATGTAGGATCATTATATCCGAACCACGTTAAAATCGTTTGTGTTCTTCAAATTTTCATATGGTATCAGAGCGAAATTCACTTCAAGCTGCGATTAAGATCATTCAATTCTGATGGCGGAAAATGATGCACGACAATCGATCGAAAATCAACCAGCGGCCAATGCTCTTTCTTTGATCAACGATCCTTACTTCTTGAGTGGGAATGACGTCTCAGGGCAGCTACTGGTGCACGAACAGCTTCATGGAGACAATTACGCCACGTGGAGCAGGGCGATGATGATTGCCCTAATTGGCAGGAACAAAGAAGGCTTTGTAAATGGAACTCTTAAGCCGCCAGTTGCCACAGATTTGAACAAGGTTAGTGCGTGGAGAAGAAATAACAACGTGGTTATTTCTTGGATCATTAATTCAGTCTCTAAAGAAATCTCAGCGAGCATCTTGTATAGCTCATTAGCTAGGGATGTCTGGGTGGATTTACAAGAGCGTTTTGGGCAAACAAATAAGCCCCGAATTTTTCAACTCAAACGAGAGCTGATCAATCTTGCCCAAGGAACAGATAGCGTGGCTGTGTATTTTACCAGGTTGAAGACAATCTGGGATGAATTATCTAGCTACAGGCCACCCTACACGTGTGCCTGTGGTGGGCTTAAAGCAGTCAAGGATCACCTCGATGATGAGTACATTCTAGCCTTTCTGATGGGGTTGAATGAGTCTTACTCCCAGATTCGAGGGCAGATCCTCTTAATGGATCCAACACCTAACATCAATAAGGTGTTCTCATTGATAGTTCAAGAGGAAAAACAAAGGACCATGGGCCCAGGGCAGTGGAAAACTGGTGAGGAACAGAGCAGCAGCATGGCTATGCTGGCTGCTAGAAATGACATGGATACAACCAAAAGGACCTACCACAAGGACAAGAAGGAGTTCACGAGGCCGGTTTGTACACATTGCAACAAGAAGGGACATACTGTGGAAACATGCTATCAAATTCACGGCTTCCCACCAGGTTTCAAGCATAACACACGTCCAAAGGGAGCAAGAATAAACCAGGCAACAGTTGACTCAGGTTCAATGAGGAATGCAGGCATCTGTCAGACCAATCTTGGTAATCTTGGGGCTGTTTCTGCTAGGGATACCTTGGTCCAGATTCAACTGACCCCTTTCCAGCTCCAGAGCTTGAGGGCACTGGTTAATCAGACAGGCTCAACACTGCTGCAAGGCAATACAGAACAAGAGGAGCCTGAAGAAAGGGTAACAGGTACCTGCTTTACTTTTAATTTGCCCACCTTGACAGGTTCCAGGTATTGGCTGTTGGATACAGGGGCAACAAAGCATGTTTGTAGCCATATAAGTCTCTTATTTGGTCTGCATAAAATCGAAGAATCAAAGGTTATTTTACCAGATAACAGGGTAATTAGTGTGAACATGGCAGGATCATTCAAACTGAACAAATTCATCACACTAACTAATGTCCTTTATGTACCAGAATTCCATTTCAATCTCATATCTGTGAGTTCAATGGCATGTGATAAGAATTATAGTTTCATTTTCCATGCTAATGGTTTCATGATACAGGACAGTTCAATGCAAATAATTGGCAGGGGTAGCCAACAATCTGGGCTCTATGTCATGCAGGCAGAGGCAGATTTCTGCAGTGATACACATGATTCAGTTTTCCTTAATAATGTGTCTGTTGATCTTTTGCACAATAGACTAGGTCACCCATCTGATAAGGTTTTAGAAGTTTTAAGAACATCCCTGAGACATGATGCTAGATCTTCAGATTTCTTTTGCAAGATATGTCCTATAGCTAAGCAGAAAAGAAACTCGTTTCCAAATAATAATAAGATAGTGTGCTCAATTTTTGATCTGGTTCACTGTGATATCTGGGGGCCGTTTCATGTTCCCTCCCACTTGGGCCAAATACTTTGTCACAGTCATAGATGATCACTCGAGATTCACATGGTTGTTCATGATTAAACACAAATCTGAGGTGAAATCTGTGATCACTTACTTTCTAGCCATGGTTGAAACACAGTTTGCAGCAAGAGTTAAAACATTCAGGACTGATAATGCAAAGGAACTGAATCTGAGCAACTTATTTAGGGAAAAAGGAATAGTTCACCACTTGTCTTGCGTGCAAACACCTCAACAAAACTCACTAGTAGAAAGAAAACATCAACATCTACTAAATGTGGCTAGGTCTTTGTTTTTCCAGTCTGGGGTTCCCATTGAATACTGGTCGGAGTGTGTTCTCACAGCTGCTTACCTTATTAATAGAACCCCATCTGTGATCCTCGGAAATAAGTGCCCTTATGAACTCATTTTTCAGAAACCAGTTAACTATAATTTCTTGAGAGTGTTTGGTTGCCTTTGCTTCTCTTCCACCCTTGCTGCAGGTAGAAAGAAATTCGACCCAAGGGCTAAGGAGTGTGTGTTCCTCGGCTACCCTAATGGGATCAAGGGCTACAAGGTGCTAGATTTGGCAACAAGGGAGGTCTTCATATCTAGAGATGTTACATTCAAGAAAAGGAGTTTCCTTTTAATGGCAAGCATGCTGTAACAGAAGATCCCTTTCCAGGGCATGTGGTGCCAAGGCTCTGTCCTTCAGAACCTGACATAAACAATTTCCCAGTGATGACAGAGGAGCCAGCAGAACAGATTGCACCTTCCACAGAAGGCAATGCTGAAGGTCATGAAGATATGGCAGGAACAGAAGCAAGAATTCATAGTCCAGCTGCAGGTCCAGCTGCTGAAGAACCAAGGAGGCCACGAAGGAAATCAAAAAGGCCCTCATATTTACAAGATTACCATTGCAATAATGTCCACGAAAGGAGGGTCTTGTACCCAATATCTGAGGTTCTGTCCCGAGAGAACTATCCTAACCAGTCAAGCAATTTTCTCAACCAGTTAGCACTGACAGAGGAACCTAAAAGTTTTGCACAAGCCTCAAGGATACCAGTCTGGATTAATGCCATGAATGAAGAACTCAAGGCACTAGAAGAGAACAAAACTTGGTCCATTGTACCACTGCCAAGAGGGAAGAAGTCAGTCGGGTGCCGATGGGTATATAAGATCAAACTGAATTCAGAAGGAAGAATAGAGAAGCACAAAGCTAGGTTAGTAGCAAAAGGCTTTGATCAAAAGGAAGGGGTGGACTTTATAGACACTTTTGCACCTGTTGCAAAGCCCAACACCATCAAAATAATCCTTGCTCTGGCTGCCAAACTTGGTTGGAATATCACCCAAATGGATGTCAGTAATGCTTTCTTGAATGGAGAGTTGGAAGAAGAGGTCTATATGGACTTACCCCAGGGCTTAGATAAGACTTATGGCAGACTAAATGAGGGAAGAATGGTATGCAAATTACACAGGTCCATTTATGGTTTAAAACAAGCATCTCGGCAGTGGAATAAAAGGTTCTCTGATGCAGTTAAGGGCTTCGGTTTCAACCAAACACAAGCAGATCACACCTTGTTCTTGAAAGGAACTGGTGATCAGCAGGTCATACTATTGGTATACGTGGATGACATAATCATAGCAGGTCCTTCAGAGGAGGAAATCAGGCAGACAAAGTCCTTCCTGCACACCTGTTTTAAAATCAGAGACTTGGGAACTCTCAGCTACTTTCTTGGCATCGAAGTTACAAGAAATGAGGGTGGAATCTATGTCTCACAAAAGCAGTATACTCTCCAATTACTAGAAGACACTGGATACATAAGTGCTAAACCACTATCAACTCCTATGAGTCCAGCCATGAAGATCAATGCCGAGGAAGGGGATCTGTTGGCAAATCCTTTTCAGTACAGAAGGATGATTGGCAGGCTGCTCTACTTGACCTTTACAAGGCCAGATATAGCCTACTCGGTGCACAAGCTAAGTCAATACATAGGAGCTCCAAGAACAAGCCACATGGTGGCAACTCACCACCTGCTCCGATACCTGAAAGGGTCGCCGGGACAGGGAATTCTCTTCAGCTCAGATCAGTCTCTGGACCTCAAGGCCTTCTCTGATGCAGATTGGGCAGGTTGTAAGGACACGAGGAGGTCAGTTACTGGATTCTGTACATTCTTGGGAAGCTCACTCATCACATGGAAATCAAAGAAACAACCTACGGTATCACGATCATCAACTGAAGCAGAGTACAGGGCACTCGGTTCAGCTGTAGCAGAGGTACTCTGGATCAGACATTTGTTGGAGGAATTGAGTCTTGCAAATGAGAAGAAACCTGTGATATACTGTGATAACCAATCGGCCCTCATGTTAGCATCTAATCCTAAGTTTCACGAAAGGTCAAAGCACATAGAAATTGATTGCCATTTCATTCGGCATCACATTTCAGCTGGAGCGATCAAGCTTTTACCTATAAGGTCTGAACATCAACTCGCCGATGTCTTCACAAAGCCACTCACAGGTCCAATACTGAGACAGTATCTTGTCAAGATGTCTGTAGTAATCCCACAACATCCATCTTGCGGGGGCATATTAAAATTAAAGCAGAATTCAGAAGAGAAGGATGATGATGGAAGTATGGGATCAGAGACAGACTTCGAAGCTCAACAGAGTTTTAAACAGGGTTCTTAAAGACTGGGTTTAAAGCAAGAAAAAGCGCGGCAGATTTAAAGACACGTCTCACTTACTAAACTGCGGCTACCAATGACGTTTTTCCATGGAGGCGTTTATACTTATAAAAACGCAGCTACTGGGGACGTTTTCTCTTAACGGGATGATCTGCGCGCCAATTAACAGATATAAAAGAGCTGAAGCACGCAGAGCTCGTGACGTAATATATGATGATCATCTTCTCAAAATATCTTCTTCTTTTCACTCAGTTTTCCTTGTGTAATTTCCCACTGTGAAATCTTGTAAAACAGTCTTGATTAATCAATTCATCGACGTAGTTCGGTCGTGGATGTAGGATCATTATATCCGAACCACGTTAAAATCGTTTGTGTTCTTCAAATTTTCATAGTATCATCGAGTGAGTGAAGTCTCAACTGTCGGGAAAAAGTGTTGCCACCTTTCATTTTCATATTTTGATGACTTTTGAGGCTGAGAATAATCTGCGTTTTATTTGAAATTTGTAAGTATATAGTGTATATATATATATATATATTGTCAAGATTCGACATAATTACTTTGAACGATGACACGTTTTCTTTAATACTATGCATGGTAGTCAAGGTCATCAATCAAATAAAATACAAGTGGCTAGAATTAACTATAGAATCATGGGGAAATTAGACAAAAATACCTAACCAGAGTTTAAACATGGGGATCAGTCCCTACGAAATTAATTTTGTGAATAGGTACTCCCATTAGGCAGAAATTTAGTTTTAATTCCCTACGTACAAAGTTACAATTATACCCTTTATCTTTCCCAAAATAAAATAATTAAAAAAAACAAACTAAAATGTCTACAGCAAAGATGGAGCAGAGAATTCATCCAACGTCATTGGGGGAAGTATGATTTAGGGTTTTGACACTAGACAACAATAGTCTACAAGAATTGCTACCCAATCGGTGATTCTGATCTGGCACGAACTGAGGACAATAGAAGAGGTTGAGCTGACGGTTTGATGGGTTCGCTCGGTCTGAGCCGCCACTGAGTCTGGAGGTCGTGCACTACATGATGGATGTTCCACGAGCTCGTGGCGGGTCGCGGGTCTTGGCGGGTTCTCCTAGGCAGTGGGGCTGGCAAAATGTTGGATTGCATTCGGAGGTGGATGAGCCCCGTGACGACGGTGTTGGTTCACGTTCTCTACCTCATCCTCGTTTGATATTCTGATTTGCTAGCCTCAATTGGGATTGGTACCATATATGTTCAAGCCAGAGATTTAGACATCACACAACATACACTTTGGAACTCTTCGGAGTCTGGATTGTAACAGGCCATTAGGAAGGACTAAACCTGAAAGCGTATTTTTGAACAACTTTAGTACCTTCAACCATGCATCGGAACGTTTCTGTCCGTGAAGCTGCTGTACTTTTGTTTTTTTATTCCGTCGTGGCAGAGAGTAATCGGGATTGCGCGAGGCACACTAGCTTGTGACTAGCTTTCTTTTTAGGCATGATGACATTGTACTGCTTCTTATTGAGTGAGTTCTTTTTTTCTTTATGTGAATGTTATGACAACTTCTTGTAATAAGCATGATGTGCCCGTTAGATTATATGAGTTTGTGGACTAGACTGTTTTGTATAAAGAGGAGAAGTCTACTGTTCCTTGTGACAATTTCGGTTTATCTGGCAACTTAAAAAGGAGTCTCACAACTCCAAATTTAAACTGAGCAAGTACTTAAAATAATACCAAAAATACCTTAATAGAGATAAAAAGTACTTCAAATTTGGCCCAAAATACTGATATCTATGCCTAAACTACTTGTTGATTGTAGAAGGTAAAGTTGCTAGCAAACTCTTTTTTGTGGTGTTGATGAAGACCAAAGTCCTTATTATGTAAGATATTTGATTAAACTCCCACCATTTGTCTTAGAAGACTCGATCCAATTTGCATGTATTTACTTTATAAATATCAGTATCCAATTATGTAAGATGTTTGATTAAACCCCAACATTTTAGTCTTAGAAGACCAATGTTCTTATTATATTACATGTTTGACCGTGTATGAATGTGAAGTTGCTAGAAAACTCATTTTATGTTGTTTATGATGAGTAATGTCCTTAATTTGTAAGATGTTGATTAAAAACCTTCATTTTAGACTTAAATAACTCGACCATAAACACAAGTATTTTATGCATAAAAAACTGTATTGCAGCCTTAAATTAGGTATTTTAGTATTGATTTAGGTATTTTATTGCTTAATTCAAGTATTTGACCGTGAATGAATGTGAAGTTGCTAGGAAACTCATTTTATGTTGTTTATGATGAGTGATGTCCTTAATATGTAAGATGTTGATTAAAAACCTTCATTTTAGACTTAGATAATTCGACCATATACACAAGTATTTCTTGCATAAACATCAGTATTTGTGGCCTTAATTTAGGTACTTTCCGTCTCGATTTAGGTATTTTATTGCTGAATTCAAGTATTTGGCCGTGAACAAATGTGAAGTTGCAAGAAAACTCATTTTATGTTGTTTATGATGAGTGATGTCCTTAATATGTAAGATGTTGATTAAAAGCCATCATTTTAGACTTAGATAACTCGACCATATAACTGGTTTGTTTCCTTTATTATGTGTACTATGACAAAAATACCTGAATTCGAACTCAAACTACTTAAATTTCGAATTCAAATACTTGATTTATCATATAAAATACCGACAATAAAAAAAAATACTTTTAAAAGGGGGCGAGATACACTCCACAAAAATTGTTGTTTTAATGAACCAAAGTGTTAATGACATAAATCACCAAAAACATGAAAAAACTTGTTTTTTTCTACTTGCCCTACATAATTTGTCGAATCACCAAAAAATACTTTTGAAAGGGGCGAGAACTCTATCAACGGCCACCTCGTTCAACTGAGCTTCGGAGTCCTCAAAGTTGGGGTTAGCATATATCAATCGAATATCCGAATTTTTCAACAAATTAACATCAAGTTGGGGTTATGGGTTGATCTGCGTATTTTTGTTGGATTTCAAGTTGTGGTGATGATGATCAATGCTCTTACCATTCAAGATCTTTCATGAATACTACCATTAAAAATCGGTATTTTAGGTAAGAATCAAGTACTTTTATTTTGATTTAGGTTTTTTTTTCCATCAAATTCAAGTACTCAACTTGATACGAAGGTGAAGATGAAAACAAACTCATTTTATGGTTTTTGTGATGATAAATGTGCTCAATATGTAAGATGTTTGATTAGAATTACAATTTTAGTCTTATGTACCTTGCCCCAATTCCCATGTATTTTTCACTTAAAATCGGTATTTTAGGTAAGAAATCAATTACTTTTATTTTGATTTAGGTATTTTTTCATCAAATTCAAGTACTCGACTTGGTACGAAGGTGAAGTTGAAAACAAACTCATTCTATGGTGTTTGTGATGATCAATATGTAAGATATATGATTAAAACTACATTTTTAGTGTAGAAGACTCATCCCTATTCGCATGTAACAGTAACAAAAAATATGAACACGAGAATGCAACAAAATAAAGCAATAGAATTGCAACTGGCAGTAGTGGTACATTTACCATAAATTTAACTGATACAATATTGTAGCCACATACTAAATTATCAACCCAACAACAAATCATAATACATTCATGCGTAACCTTGCAACCTCGTTTCAAACAAACAAGCAAGCAAGGAATCAAATGTATTTAGTAGAAAACACCAAATATCGTAAACACTTCCAATGTGATATTACTCCACAATCTTCGTAGCTTGTGCAGCACATTCTCATTATCTATAGTATCCTCCTTTGAGGCATTTCGTCGAACATCTGCTATGTCTGAGTCTACTATCATCTTCTCCAATTGATTTTAATGTTCTAAATCACCTAACCCACCCAAATCTGGTAGCATTGGAAAGTCCACGTCACCACATCCACTCTTTATTTCATTTTTAGCACTTGGGGGACATCGATATAAAAAAAGCGAGGTGCCATTGATGAACTTGTTGTTCTTGGATGCAAAGAGCTTGAGCAATTGCTTCAATACCACGAACTTGATGAGAAAAGAAAGATTCGGTATCAAATCGAACCTTAAAATCGGGGTAGCATTGTGAGGAGTTCCATATCTGGGCCTGGGGGGGGGGGGGGGGTTGGGTTCTTGACATCGCAGGGAGCATGTAGACCAACTGGAGGTTGAAGATGAAGTGCCATTGAAAAGCCACTTTCCATCGCTCAAGCTTGTAGTCGAACTTTTTCATTCCAGCTTTGTTTTTGGCTCGTCTCCATGGAGAAATAGTTCATTATTTATCCTTTTTTTTTAATTTGGGAAAGAGAGGGTTATGTAGATATAGTACACGGGGAGTTCAAACAAATTTTGTGCCCAGTGTCAGTACCACTTCACAAATTAAAACATTGAGGGACTGACTTCTAAGATTTATTTCTTATCAGGTATTTTTCTCTAAAATCCCCTAGAATCATCCTACACCAAATGTTTTATTTTCTCCTTTACTATAACGACATGTCAACTCCTTTCCCATGCTATATCAGTCACATCGTAGTACTCTTTCATGAATGCAATGTACGAACTAATCCAAAAAAATAAAGCATGGAATTTCTCACACGACTGATTTCAAAACACTTTATTCCCTTTTTCATGGTTGTAATAACCGAATTGGGCTTATCCATTGTTTAAGTTCTTTTTTCCCCTTGAGTTCACTCTTAATACGAAAGACAAGAAGTTCAAGTGGGATACAAAAAAGCCTAATACAAGTACGAGTATGTAGTAAAAGATCAATCAAGACATTGATGTGTGTGTGTGTATGTGGGGTTGGTTGGTCCTAATGTGTTTGCATCCACGTACTAAGAATAGGGTTTTGTCATGAAGGAAAGAGGTTGTAATAAGGGCTCTCTCGAACCATCCCTTTGTTGATCGAAGGGAATTAGGGACCCCCCAATTCTTGATCAATATATTGTGCCTATACAATGGAATAGTGTAATTAATCAAGACGTAAATATAATATGATGTTACGCTAAGACCAACGACACATGGGACTTGATTATAGTATAGTCCTAGTCCGTTCTTGAATTATATTGATCCTCAATCCCATGTGGAGACAAGAAATGTAATAATTCAAGAGAACTGAAATACAATTACTGATGATATGAAATACATTTCAATTCAAGATGATATGCCGATAACGGTTTGTTAGCGTTCTTTTTTTTTTTTTAAGTTCATCGCCTGCCCGAATTTTCATAACAACACCTAAAGCCAGAATGAACCCCATTAATAAAAAACCTTCCTTTGTCCAAATGAAGAGATGATGAAAGTGAATAAATTGGAGGAAATCCTTCTAGCAGGCAAGACGTTGAGATCCCTTTTGCCCCAACACGAAGTTTGAAGCCATTAAACTATTGTTAAAGGAGATTAAGTGCAAAGAACGCTTCTTTATCATGAAAGTGTGTCACAAGTTTAGGTCGATTGACCCAATATATAAAGGTTAGGGGTGCAAGCATTCGCCAAAAAATAATGACTATCGTAATGTATAAAAGAATATCTAATAGAACAATTGAGGGTGCATATGATTGTAAAGATAGAAACTTTATTATTTTTTATGTTATAATGTTCACTTGGGGTTGTTGAGTTTTATGTCGTGACGAAGGGTTATACTTCGATTCGATCGAACCTAGTGTTCGAAGCAAAGCATCTTTTTACTTCTTTCAAATATCCAAGAACCAAAACCAATGTTTATATACAAGAGAAACGGAATCCTTACAGCCAACAATCTACTAATCCAATACTTCAAAAATTCCATCAACTCTCTCTACTTAAAGGCATAAGCATTACAATGACAACGAATTATGAACTATCTTCTAGAATCCTAATGTCAAGGAAGAAGATCATCTCCAAACAAATAAAGCATATTCTCAACAGCCCAACTCGGCTGCTCAGGCAACGAATTGCCCGAAATCGAATCAAACGTAACCAAAGAGGCCCGACAAAGAGGACAAGTTAGCTTGCTATCGTAACACAGCCACCTTTCGAGACAATGCTTGTGAAATACGTGGCTGCAGTTTCTAAGCTCCCAAACATGGCTCTTCTTCGTCAGCTTGTCCAAGCACACAGCGCACGAGGGATAGTCTCTTTCTTGCGATCTGTAGTGTTCGATGTCCTCTAGCTTAGTCAAGGCGAGGCTTTCTCTTACAATCTTCAGTTTGGCTGATGAAGATAGTAATGATGAAGAAGAATCAGATGTTGAGAATGATAGGGTTGTGGAACTTGTTAGCATCTTCAATGCGAAGGACAAAATCCATCTTGTGAATGCAAATACAAGAGCTGCTTGCCAGAGCACAACTTGGTCGTTCACTCCCATTGTATTAGAAGCAAGATGCGAATATATCAAACAATTTTGGTTGGTTGAAGTTAGAGGGAAGTTTTCTGTTGCAAGAGGGGAAGTTATATATAGATGTAGTAAAATATAAAGATGTAAGCTTTATGGAGTGGGATGACGTTTTCTTTTTATCGCAACTTTTGCTTTCCGAAGAACCAGTAAGAATAAAAAGGGGAACATTCGGACAGCCAAAGATGAGAACTTTACAACCAAATCTTGATAAGAGAAGAAGGGACTGTTAATGACCTCCACGTGATGAACATATGCTTACAAAAGAAGGCATCTATCTTCACACATGAGATCCACTTTAAATAAAGGAGATAACTCAATGTCAATAGCCGTGTGCATTTTGGTTAAGATTACCTTATCAATTATCAGGATATTCATCTCCCACGAGTTATGACCAAGTGGTCTGAACGTTCACTGTAGTGAAGGGGACACTTGTTCCAACATCGTTCGTATAGTCTATACCAGCAAGCATAAAAAAAGACCGAAAAAGGGTACACTTTGATATGTATGCAAAGTTGAGTTTTTCTATTATTGTTGAATCTCCGAAACATTGAGAAACAGTAGCAAAGAGTTGGCGTAAATTACACAAATGACCGTGTTAGTGGTCCGACTGCATGTTTTCCTCCATCTTCTTCTTCATCTTGTATTGCAATGTAGCAGGTGCACAGTCAAGGGGTGATTCGCCTGGAAGATTAAGATTTGAGATGATTTAAAACATGCTCATGATTCAGTTAGCACAAGATATGGATAATTTCAGGATGAATGATGATTAATGAGAGCATATTTCATGCGAGTACCTTGGGAGTTTTTCCTGTCCACACTAGCTCCATGGTCCATGAGGGCAAAAGCTATCTCAGTTTGATTAAAAACTGCCGCCTTCATCATCATATCATTAGAAGTTAATAATGGAATATATTTGATTTGCACTTACCATTACCAATATATTGAAAGAAAAGTTAGGAATGAGTGGGCATGGAATTGAAATTACCAGATGTAACAACGATGATCCTTGCTTGTCACAGTAATTGGCATCCACTCCCTGCAAAATAAATTTTTTAGGTTAACTAGGAAAACAACTTCCAACTGAAACATAGAACAGAAAAATGGAAAAAAAAATAAAAATTAATGAGAGGTACCTGACTCAAAAGCCTCTTGGCAGCAGCTATATCACCATTCTTGATAGCTTCTCTTAGACCCTAAGCGACAAAAAAAAATTGGTCGATTACAAAGAATGGAAGATAAAACAATTCCGATCCAGTCTATATAATATCTTATTGCAATATGTATGGGCTTAAAAAGTATAGAACACCTCTCCAGTTACTTCGTAACTGAAGCTGATTTCTGATCTATCCATGCTGTTGTTGACAACTTGAGCAGGATTGAAAAGTTTGCTGCAAGATTTGAACAATTGTTAAGATTACCCCTAGCCATCTCATGCCTACTCTTTAATATTACAGTATGTGTTAATCTTGACCACATGAAGGAGAAAGAAGCGTTGTGATCATTTAAATGAAAAAAAAAAAAGAACTACTTACAAAATCACACAGCAACAGTAACATTTCCAACTGATGAAGAAATTTGCTTACCTTTGCTTACTATTTGATGTTGAACCTCTGTTCTTAGAAGTTGTCGGTGTATTCTTAACTTTTGGGATTGAATTAAGGGAGGGAGTTGAAGCAGTCGTTACGGGCTGTCATGAAACGGAATTTAAATACAATAATCAGTAATAAGCAATGACAGATTGGTAATATAGCCAAAGTATTCTTGCCTGTGTTGTGATGGTATCCTTCTGAGGCTTTGGAGCTTCACAAACGCACAATGGCATGCCACACTTGCAATCTTTAACACCCGTGAGATTAGATTCCAGAGGAGTGACTTCAGATTTGCCATCCAAAACTGTACCAACATCTATTCTAGACATCGAATCCTTTATAGTATTGACTGTATTGGGAGTAGCTGTCTCACCATCTTTGGGCACCCTACAATACCGCGACAAGTCAATAACACGAAAAATGAAGAAAAAGAAAATGGAACACATTTCTAGGCATCGGATAAGCGCAATCAGTGCGTACGAGAGAAGACCTAGGAAGGAGAAAGTACAACAAATACAATCACCGAAGGAGGATCAAAAGAATCCCTTTTCTTTTCTACAAAAATGGATTTCTAAGAAAATCTTAGCAGAAAATTGCTTAACAAGAAAATAAAACTGTAAAACATGGTTAAAGTCTTGCAACAATCAGCAGTCCGTGTTCATGAAAACGAACTTACCTAGAACCTATATTGAAACAATCAGCACAAACTCGCACATTTGAGTGAATTCCAAACTGGGGTAAGGCCTGGAGAAATAGTGAAATAAATTAAGAAATCCTCACATTCTAAAGAATAATTTGATGCGTGTTAATCGTGCTGTAGTAAACAACGTACCATTTCATTTGATGAATGTTCGGCACACAGAGTTCGCCCACAACATCGACAATGATGCTGAAAATAAATTACTCCCAATAAGATAAGATTTATCCACATAGATAAATAATGATGTAACCATACCGAAACAGCAACAAGTTTGCCCATTTTTCCATTCCCCAGCTATTGAAAATATCTTGCAAATTCAATATTTTTTTCCTAGAGACAGACAACTCTTAGGATTTTCAGCTTGCTACGACAAAGAAAATTTCCATCTTCCTTGATCTCATTTTCTCTCTGTTTACTAATCATCAGTTACCAAATCATCCCCTACGTAGATATGCACCGAAGTCCTATTTCTAATATCTCAGAAAGAAATGCCCTTAGCAAATACTTTTACAGATAGACACGGCAAGATTCAGAGATCAGCTGATCCGACCAATACACAAAAAGCCACACATTAAACCAACTATAAAACAAATCCTAGCGATACCAATCACTATGACAGAAGCTTAAAAATAAGTTCGATAAAGAAAAGGTCACATGCACAATGTTTCAACCACTGAAGTCTGAATCGGACATGGATCAGAAGATAAAACGAGTTAAAAAATCAAAGACCAGCCAACAGAATTCCACGCATGTTATGAAAAACTGAAAACGAAGTTCATAGGAATCCGATTTGACAGATCGAAAGCAAGGATCAGCTCAACCCGACGACGGAAAGTGGAAAAACTGCATTTGCAGACGTCACAGCGAGAGGCTTCTTGAAACGGCGGCGGCTCGATCGACATTTTCCGCAGCCACCTACTCCACGATCGACGATTGTCTGATGATCGGAGACCAATTTCGCAATCAGATTCCACTGTTTATATCTGTTTTGTTATCTAAGGAAGACAGTATTCTAGTACAATCGTAGCGTGTGTAAAATTGCAAACCGCGCCCTATAGTTATTGATATCAACGAAATTGGTCCACCACTGGCAAACATTCGTGCAATGCCACCTCCTCCCTGTACGTATTTACATTTTTGTCCTTAACAAGAATAGTTAACTGCGAATTGCGATATCCACAATATACGCGCATTTGCAGGTGGGATGGACTTTGAATCAGACAATGACGAATAAGCGAAAAATAATAATAATTAATATATAATCATATTTCCGTGTATCTTCCCAAAGAAACCGTCATCCCACTTTTTTTTCATTTCGCGAAGACTTCACAGTTGATGAACTCCTTTTGTCCGAATCGAGCGACAGATTGAAAGAAACAGTTCAGGGTTTTAACCACTTCCCTTTCTGTTATCCATATCTTTTTTCTGTGTAATGATTAATCTGTATCTCTGAAATACGTGTTCTTTGTATCAGAGATGGAGAGAAAACAGCCTTCTCAAGACTGCAGTCTTTTCGGCATGATAAAGGTACCATCTTTAAATTCAGTATCTAAACGGGCATATTAGTTGATGGGTAGACGAATTGGGTTTCATGTGAAGAGTTATAATAATTACTAACTTTATGATCAAGAGAAGATAAGGATAAAGATGGTGACTTTGGTTTTACTGTCATGATTTGATTCGTGGGATTTGCAGAGAGCTGCTTGTCTGAATGGATCTTCTTCACCTGATACTGGCAAAGGAAAGAGCAAATTCAAATCCTCATCCACGAAGAAAGAAGTATGCCATGGCTTCCACTTGGTCGAAGGTCAATCAGGCCATGACATGGAAGATTACCATGTAGCAGAGTATCGAAAGACAAAAGGCCATGTTCTTGGCCTATTCGCAATCTTCGACGGTCACCTTGGCGATCGTGTACCTTGCTATCTCAAGGACCATCTATTCGACAACATCCTCGACGAGGTTTTTTCTTTCTTCAATCTCTCTCAGTTCTGTGTCTACTGTTTTGATAATCTGAGGTTGATTGTTGTACTGTTTTGTTCAGCCTATGTTCTGGGAAGATCCTGGGACTGCGATAAAGAATGCATATAGCTCGACGAATCAGCTTATCCTCGAAAACTCGATGCAGTTTGGGCCAGGTGGTTCGACTGCTGTCACAGCCATAGTCGTCGATGGAAAAGATTTGTGGGTTGCAAATATTGGAGATTCTAGGGCAGTTATTTGTAAAGGGGGAATCCCCGAGCAACTCACTGTTGATCATGAGCCTCACAGAGAAAGGAAAAGAATCGAACAGCAGGGCGGTTTTGTTACAAATCTACCTGGTAGTTTTATACGTATTTATATAAACATTCTTGCGAATTGCAGAAAAAAGTTGGGATTTTTTACTTAAAATTTCCTTCCTTTTCTTCTATCTCTCTTCTTAGGAGACGTGCCTCGGGTGAATGGTCAACTGGCTGTTGCGCGTGCTTTTGGAGATGAGAACCTTAAGGCACATTTGAGTTCTGAGCCAGATATAAGGAGTATACGCATCGACTCGAATACGCAGTTTGTTATATTGGCAAGTGATGGTTTGTGGAAGGTGAGTGTTTCATCTCCCTTAATTGCCCTTAGATTTCGATGTTCTGCAATTTAGACACATTGGTCTTGAAAACATTTTCAGGTAATGAGTAATCAAGAGGCAGTAGATACTATAAAGCACATCAAGGATCCACAAGCTGCAGCCAAGCGTTTGACCTCCGAGGCTTTGGCGAGAAAGAGCAAAGATGATATTTCGTGCATAGTGATACGTTTCGATTGACGAAGATGATGATGCTCTTGAAAACATAATGCACTGCCAGAAAAGGATCGATGTGATCACACCATTGTCTATCTGCTGCACATTGTTCCTTTCCTTTGTTAAAGTTATCAGTTTGATGTAAGAATGGAGACACTTAGCTATACAGAAGAACTATATGAAACAGTTGTGTATAGAGTTATTCTTCCTTGGTATGTCATATATCATATGTGGGATTGAAATCTTTGCTTTATAGATAGAACAATGAGACAGACATCACTGATATCCAGAGTAAGGAACACCATGCTTTGCGCTTTAGTGTCGATACAAACCAAAAGTACAGCTACAAATACGATTGAATTTTAATTGAGCGGAGTTTCATATATGAATTCCCACATAATGGTCTCATCTCGCTTTGAGTTCCAGCTCGAACTGAATCAATTTTTCCCGAATGGGCTGCAAAAATGTCTTCAAATCCTGGATTATCCTCTTCTTATCTTCAAGAAGAACACCCTTATCCTCGCTAAGCTTTGCGTGGATCTGCAAAACAAGAGAAGGTAGTAGTAGATTGAGACACAGCTTCGACTTCCCATAAGCACTTATTCTGTTACATGCATATCACAAAAGCAAAGTGCTTTTATAACAAGTGTGGCGAACCTCTAAGTCGTCCAGCTCTCCAAAGGAGAACTCTGGTATATCTATGTGGGCTTTCATTTTCTTATTCTCTCCTCCAATGTTCCATTCACCTGAATATTGATGAAGTTTCAGGCGAATTGAATGTCCAAATCACATGGAAACACCGAAGGACAACATTGATAAATAAATATAGGTAGCTTGAGTAAAAGAAGGCGCACCCTTTACTTTCAGGGTCAACTCGTATGTATAACCAACCCTTTTTTTGTTTCTAACAGTGACTAAGAACGCCTGCAAAGTGGCACACATGAACATAATCGATGATGAGTTCAACTTAGTGACTAAGATCATTGTAAGAATGATCTTAGCTTACGAGAGAATTTAACTTGGCAATAGAATCAAGCACTTACATCCCCCGAGCATTTTGAAACTTCTGCTATTTGAGCCCTACCATTAGAAAACTCCAGCGAGCCCACAGAGACAAGCAATTCCTGCAATGAAAAAACATGTATGAAATAAAAACTCCCAACTTTTTCATACCAATCACGTGATATCGGTAAAAAGGTTCTGCCTGTTAAAGCCGGCTCTTAACTATATCAAACAACACCAACAAATTTAAATCTTCGAACCATTCGCAGTTCAGTTCTACTTCTACCACATATCTAACGCTCAAGTATCGACTGTTGTGTAATAAACCAATGAGATCAAGAAGAATGCTAATCAATATATACCTAAAACATCATAAAACAAACCTTAATCTTATCAGATGCCCATTTGTTTAAATTCTTCTCCTCCCATGTGCCAGCCTGCACAGAACCAAGACAAGTAGAACAAAAGAATGCTTTGAAAAGCAGAAAACATCATAACTCAAAACAAATAGAACACCAAGACAGGGAATTTCATGTTTAAATCACGCATATCATCCCCCAGCTGAGTTCCATTCCATATGTACCTAATAGACGAAAATGAAAAAGAATAAGCACATCAATTACCATATTCCACGCAGATCCAAGATGTGTCTGATTACTCTGATGAGATATGCCATTCGGGTCAATCTTCTTGGGCGTGGGCAATGGCGCAGCGTCGCAGGTCGCCTCTCGGACCCAATACGTGTAAGATGCCGATTGGCTAGAAGCCTTGTCAGCTGATAAAGCTTCGTTCTCCATTATTGGTGAAAAACTGTGTGTGCGTGCAAGAATCAGAAAAACGTGCGAATGGTTAATTAACTAATCGAGTGATTCGAGGAAACGCTCACGAAAGTGGCCAATAAAAGAGGCTGCTTTTCGCAAGTCAAAGAATTTGACTCCGATTAGGACCAGAACTTTCCCAGACAAACTGTTGATTAATGAATTAATTAACTAATTAATCGTCTGATTTCTGTTTTTCCTTAATAAAATATCACGAAAAAAAAAATTGTTAATTACCCGACGTTGGCGGGGTTTCGCGAGTGTTCTTCTAGGTCATTGTTATTGGGCCGAAGTTGATATTGGGCCTCCGTTGATTTACGGAATGGGCCTAATTATTTAAACTTGAAATACTGAACTTTTTCTTTTTCGTATTAATCTTTTTTTGGTAACAACGCGTGTAATAATGCATGATAATAGCCAGACAACTGCTGTTTCCTCCCCGTTTTGAGGCAATAATATCTCATTCCGATTCGTTTGTGATTCTATACATTTCAAGAAGAATTGAGTGGCGCCTACCTCGGCAGCATTGGTAAATAGCTTTACGTCTCTCCCCTCTTTTCTTTTTCCCTAATGAACGAATGTTATTTCATTTGCTTCCATAATTCGGCGTTTTCATTCTTTTGGTTGCATGTTAGCATGCTTACGTAATCGTCAAAAATCGTCCCATTTTGTTGCTCGAGTCTTCTAATTCTCTGATTGCTCTAACATATTGACAGATAATCGCCTTTTTGGATTAGTGGGACAATTTCAGCTGACTTTGTCTTGCTGGGTGGGTTTAGGCGAAGGTGATTTTGTCGTAGTTGTAGTGAGAGGGATTTTGTTTTCCCATTTCATTTAGTGCGACATGATGGGAGACCGAGGTAGTCAAGGTTACACGCTCGATGAAGCACTTTCAGTCCTCGGCTTCAGAACATTTCAGAGCCTGGCCTTAATTTTTGCTGGCGCCGGTTGGTTTTCTGAGGCCATGGAGCTTACTCTCCTCTCATTCATAGGACCTACGTTAAAATCAGAATGGTCTATTTCTCCTGCCGAAGAGGGCTTTCTCAGTACTGCTATTTTCGGTGGAATGCTCATCGGAGCATATTTCTGGGGATACATATCTGATGCCCATGGAAGAAGGTAGCAAAATACTCTTTTTGGGCACTGGGTAGAAGCATTGGATTCTTGGCTCATGTTTAAAGATGAAAAAGTTGCTTTAAAATCACCATATGTGATGCACTAATCAACACAGATTGAGATGGGAAAATGCTCAGATTGCGAGAACTCCTGAGATCACAATGATCTTTTTTCTGATTGCAGCAATGGGGAGACGAATTCGAGAATTAGAGCGCCAACTCGCACATGCAAGGTTGGATTCTACAAATGGTAACGAAGGCGAAGGGTCGAAGACAATCCACTCTTCTGAGTCAGGCGAAGAAGATGAGGAATATAACCCGTGGGGGATTCCGAATTGGGGGCGACATCACAGATTTCGTCGTGAGCCTGATCAATCCTTTCAAAACCTCGGGATGAAGATTGACATTCCGGAGTTTGACGGGAAATCTCATCCTGATGAATTTATCGATTGGTTGCACACTGTCGAACGGATTTTTGATGTCAAAAATCTGACCGACGACCAAAAGGTTAAGTTAGTAGCCATAAAGTTGAGGAAACATGCCTCGATTTGGTGGGAACACGTGAAGAATCAGCGCCTTAGAGATGGAAAGCCAAAACTGCAAACTTGGGACAAAATGAAGAAGAAGCTAATGGGCAAATTCCTACCCATCCAATATAGACAGGAAGCTTTTATCGAGTATCATAATTTTAAGCAACGAGGTCTGACTGTGGAGAAGTATACGAGTGAGTTCGATATTCTGCGCATGCGATGCGATATGGTTGAAGAGGATGAACAAATCGTCGCTCGATATCTGGCGGGCTTGAAGCAAGAAATATCTGATGTTGTTTACCTTCAACAATATTATACGTACGACGATGTTTGTAGACTTGCCTTAAAAGTCGAATCACAGCAAGGTAAAAGGGCCGTTCAGTCCAAGTTTCAAAATCGCTTTTCGAGGGCGGAGACTACTACGAGCGTATCTCCTTCGAATACTAATCGTACGTCTACAACCACTCAGACTCGAGTTACTAAGCTTTATCCGGAAAAGGGACAATCTAGCAAGGGAGGATCCGTGGCGAACAGACGATGTTTTAAGTGTCAAGGTCTAGGCCATCTTATTGCTGACTGTCCTAACAGGCAGATTGTTACTTTGATCGAAGAAGACATGGAACCAACATATGATAATTATGGGGATGGCGACGAGAACCCTCCATTAGAAGACGAGGAAATAACTTATGCTGATTCTGGCGAGTCTTTGGTAGTTCGAAGAACACTAAGTGTTGTTGCTAATGAGGAAGATGAGTCATGGCTGAGACATAATATATTCCATACCAAATGTACCTGTAGCGGAAAGGTATGTAATATGATTATTGACGGGGGTAGTTGCGAAAACGTGGTATCCAACATGATGGTGGAGAAGTTGGGACTAAGCACAGAAGACCATCCACAACCTTATAAATTATCTTGGTTTAAGAAGGGCAATGAAGTGAAAGTGTCAAACCGATGCCTTGTAAAGTTCTCAATTGGGAAGAAATATGCTGATGAGGTTTGGTGCGATGTAGTTCCTATGGACGCTTGTCATCTTCTATTGGGCAGACCTTGGCAATTCGATAGAAGAACGAAGCATGATGGATTCAAAAACACCTACACGTTTCGTAAAGATGGAGTGTCTATTACCCTTGCTCCTTCGGATTTACGAAAAGAGGCCAAAAGTCATTTACTGTCTCGGTTCGACTTTCAGAGGGAGTTAGAAAAGACGGCTGAGGTGTTTGCATTGGTGTTGACAGAAGCTAATAGTGACGGTCCAGAACTCCCTCACGAGATCTCATCATTAGTGGAAGAGTTCGCTGATGTAGCGCCAACGGACTTGCCACGTGGATTACCACCTATGAGGGACATCCAACATTGCATCGATTTTATTCCAGGGGCTGTTATTCCTCACAAGACTGCTTATCGCATGAATATGTTTACTTGCTGTAGGATAGGAATTCGAGGCGTGGCCACTGTAATAGCTGCAAGTGGACTACTGAGTTCGTTTTCGCCAGATTACAAATCGCTGGTCGCCCTACGATTCTTTCTTGGATTTGGCGCGGGCGGCGCACATATATACATGGCGTGGCTCCTCGAGTTCATACCAAGCTCGTGCAGAGGCGCTTGGCTGCTCGCTCTTACAGTTTTCTGGATTCTGGGAGAAATGTTGGAGTCTGCCCTTGCATGGGTACTAAATAAACTTGAGTTTTGTCTGCTTTCGTTTCTAATCGTTTTTCTTCGCTAATATGAGGATTTTCGTTCTTGCGCCGTTAGATTGTCATGCCAAGACTGGGCTGGAGATGGCTGTTTGCTCTGTCTTCGATCCCATCCGTAGTAGTGTCGATCGTCTCTTACTTCGCGCCAGAATCTCCAAGGTACTTATTCATGAAAGGGAGAACAGAGGAAGCGGTTTCTGTTTTGCAAAGAGTCGCTTCGATGAACCGTAAAGCCCTTCCTTCGGGCAACCTCATGCTCGAAAATCAGACATCCTCAGATCATGAAGATGACAGCGTTCCCCCAGGAGAGACCCACCTTCGCAGTTCGAGCAAGAAACAGACGAATAGGTTCAAGAAATGCCTCAAAACTCACGCCGAGCTTTTCTCGCCCGAGTTTCTTAAGACCACTCTTCTCCTATGGATTCTGAACTTCGTCCACACTTTTGCCTACTACGGCCTACAGCTTATGATTTCTTCGCTAAGCAGCCAAGGAAGCAGCTGCTTAGGCTCGTCGGCAAATAACAAATCCAGCGAATCAAAGGGCGACACCACACTCTATGTCAATTCATTCATTACAAGCTTGGCAGGTATCTTCACACAACTTTATCTACTCGTCTTTTCTTACAGACGAATCAAAGTGTTCCTCATTTCCATAACACCCCTTCTGTTTCTTTCTTTTCGCAGAATTCCCAGGCCTCATAATCGCCGTAGCTTTGGTGGAATGGTTGGGTAGAAAGCGTTCAATGACTATGATGACAATGCTGGCCGTCGTAATCTTGCTTCCATTGCTGACCAAGCAAAACTCCTCCTTGACTACAAATCTGCTGATTGCCTCGAGAATGTTAATCTCTGGGGCGTTTTCGATACTGTTCGTCTACGCACGAGAGGTATATACGATGAATGGAAGAAACGATGGAAGCACTTTTTGTCCTAAGTTAAAGGGCATCATTTCTAACATAAGAACTGTGTCTCCTTCGTTTTCAGGTTTATCCAACCTCTATAAGGGGCAGTGGCTCAGGGATTGCTACGTCTTTCGGCAGAATCGGGGGAATGGTTTGTCCCTTGATAGCCGTTGGAATGGTGAGATCATGTCAGAATCGGGGGAATGGTTTGTCCCTTGATAGCCGTTGGAATGGTGAGATCATGTCAGTTGACTCTCGCTGTTATCGTTTTCGGGCTTTTGATGCTTGTTTCGGGCTTTTGCATACTGTTTTTCCCTCTCGAGACAAAAGGGAAAGGTTTAGCAGATGTTGTCAGCACCAAGGACTGACTAGTTTAGCTTGTTGATGATATATCATTGATTCTTTCCCGTAATATCAGTTTCGCAGTAATACATAATCACATTTAAGTGTTTAACATGTTCGAAGTAATGACAGTTGTAGCATATTCCGAGATCAAGAAAGAGAAGAAAGAGATACAGAGAGATCATTATTGTTACATCCAAGATCGGAAAGCCTTGTTATTACTACCTAAATACAGATAAGACTAACTAATCAAGCTTTCACCACTGTGAGGGAAAAGCTGAAGGGGAAGGCCATTCTTAGGATAGGGCACTAAATTGACATAGTTGTTCTCATCTGGGATGAGCCTACGCCATTTGAACCTCTTCACCATATGGTGAATGAACACAAGTATAGCAACTCGCGCAACTTCTTTTCCCGGGCACATCCTCGGGCCTCCACCGAAGGGGACATAGGCAAAAGGAGGCGGGCCGGGCCGCCCGTCTTCGAACCTCGAAGGGTCGAACCTCTGAGGCTCGGGGAATATGTTTGGGTCCAAATGAGTCGAATAAGCATTCCAATATAACTGCATGCACACACATGAGATAGTCAATATATGCATGTATAGATACAGAGAGATGATAACTGTATTTATTAATTATAGTTTCAGTTTTTATTACCCTCGTTCCCTTTGCAATAGGGCAGCCATCGAACGAAAAGTCAACGATGGCTTCTCTAAATGTGCCTTGCTCTGGCGGACAGATCCTCATGGCTTCACACACAACGCTCCACGTGTACTTCATCTTCTTCAAGTCATCCCAGTTCAGACAATCATCGTCGCCGCCGCCGCCGTCTTTTGAGTTGGCAATCTCCATTTGTTCTGTAATCATCCAAAATAATATGTGCATGCGCAAATACACAGATTTTTCACCAACAGCTGACAACGTAGTATTATTACCATTGTAAACTCTGTCGTAGATCTCGTGGTCTTCGGCGAGGTACTTGAGAATGGTGCAGGTGGTGCTCGTAGTGCTGTCGCGGCTACCAATCAAAAGGCCGAGCATTAAATCGGCGATATTCAGTTCGTTTACGGCGGCCGACGATCCATGACGATTTTCCCCATTCGCCGAAGAAGAAGCTGAAAGCATGTAGGACAGTGCGTCTTGTCTAGGCCGTGATGACGACGACGATGATGATGATGCTTGTAATAAGTCGTCGTCGAGCCTTCGCTGTTTAATGGTAGAAAGAATCTCTCTCCTCATAAACTCGGCGGCTTTCACGGCACCGTTGAACCTTGTCCCGGGCAGGTTTACGGGCAAGGAAAGAACACCACGGGCGAAAGATTTCAAGAGCTCGGCGAATCTGCTAACTTGCTTAGGATCTTCGACGCTCAGAGCGAAGCTGCAGACGAAGGAGACGGCGTAGTAAGTGATTAAAGGGAGAGCGACGACTCTTTCCTTGTTCTCCCATTCCTCGGCAAAGTGTCGCCGAGCTATGCGATCGAGCCTGCCCACGGTGTTCTTTAGGGTATCGTTTTTGAGGAATCCGAGGAACAGTTTCTTGAGTTTGTCGGCTTCGTTCGCTGCAGAGCTTTGTGGGTCCGAAGGGCATATCTTTTTTATGGAAGATGGCAGCCATTTTCGGACAAGCTTGTTCTCGTTGGAGAACAGTAGCTTATTACCGCTTGGGCCGCAGAACACTGCAAGCTTCGCGCCGAAGAGGTGAGTCATGAACAGCTTGCTGGGAGAGTACTTCTCCATGCGGCGGAGTATGAAACTTTCCGGCCGGCCATTGTTGCATGCGGAGAGAAACTCGAGCGTTTCTCCGACGATCGGAAACCCTGTTTTTCCCGGTGGAAGGGCGGCGGCAGAGGCGGACGGTGACCTTTTTCCGCCGCCGGAGAAGAAGAGAAGGTGGCAAGGAATGTAGAGTAAGATTGCAGAGAATAAGACGATTGAAATCATGTAGAAGAAACTCATGGTTGGAGGTGTTGGATTTGTTTATCTGTAGCTGTATACTTGTTTTTACGATTTGTAAAATATATACAGTGAGCGATCTTATATAGATAGAATTGGCCTTGCCTTTGAAGGCCACTTTTGACATTATTATTATTATGTTAACTCTCCGAATATACATTTAATAAGAATTAATTAGAACGTGCTAATTAAATTTGGTCCCTTAGTCCACCACGTGTCGTTGCTCTACGACACACGTGTAGCGTTGCTGAGGTTTTTGTCTGAAATATTTTGACGCGACTCAGAGATAATAAATACAAAATAATATGTATGCGAGTGTGTGCATTGACCATACTTTGGAAATTGAACGTACTTTGGAGTTGCGAGCACTATAGTAACCAACATACAGTTAATAATAGCATGAGGACAAAATTTGTCAGTCACCATCTTGGAATTATGACCAACTCACTTGCGTTTCGCCCTTTTTTTTTTAATGATAATTTGTTTGGAGGTATAAGCTCATATGCATCATCTAATTAGTCGTTTCTTGATAATCGTTCTCTCTCTAAATAATGCCAAAATTTCTCACTTTGCTTTTGATGGGAGATTCAGGAAAGTTGGTCCGTGGATGTTGCCAAGGCCCACATAGGCTAAGGCCCATTTGTAGTTAGCCTATCTTAAAAGGCCTAACAAATAAAGCCCAAAAGGCCCAATTGAAACAATTTGTTGTTTGGATGGTCCACCTTCTCTACAAGTAGGGTTGCAAACGAATCGAACTTTTTTGGTTCGATTCGCGATTCGATTCGAAATTTTAAGATTCGAATTCGAATATTTAGAATACGAATCCGAATAAGAATATTTTTTCTGATTCGAGAAATATACGAATACGAATATGAAATCACAATATTCGATTCGAAAATTAACCGAATTATTCGATTCGAATAATATAACATAAAATATAGTATAATTAATATATATTCACATATAATATATGATAACTCACTAAAATATTTACAAATAATATGCTATAATTCAATATGTTTAAATAAAATTTATTATAATTCAAAATATGTTTAAATATAATTTATTATAATTCAATATATATTTTAAATATGATATTGTTTATATTTTATTAAATAAAAAATCAAAGATGACTTTGAATACAAATATTCGATATTCGATTCGAATATTCGAGAAAATATTCGAATTCGAATAAGAATCGATTTTATGATTCGACTAAATATTCGAGTATTCGTATTCGTATTCGACTGTTATCCGAATACGAATAGAATATTGCGGTATTCGACTCGATTCGATTCGTTTGCAACCCTATCTACAAGTCTACATACTAAAATCAATGCATGCAATTAATTATAGTATAGACTAGACACATACAAGTTGAACGTTCCCTTCCTTTAAAATGTCTATCCCTATTTCTACTTGAAATTACGTATTTTGTCGTATTCAAATGTTGGTAACGCCAGTCCAATAGCGTGCCACACATAAATCTTTGCATTACATCAAGAGATTAGGGAAAATTAAAGTTAATTTCATCGAGTTAGAAGAACGTTAAAGTCAATGATGGGCATGCACTTGAAACGAATGTTTGCCACTCTTAAGACAAAAACCAAAATAATGAAGAAAAAATTATGGGACCTTTTCCCTTTTGGCTTTAATATATGTTTAAATATTCTCATTCCAGCTTTTAAATAAAAAATAAAAAAAAAAATTGGTGGTTGATTCCTTTGGACCACCATTTTCGATGGTTGTTCTTTTAAGTGCGAAGTGCATGTGGCCATCCACCACCATGCAATGTTTTATTTAATTGCATATCTACTGTCTAATCATAATCGGGAAATAAAAATAGAATACAGCTTGATGATAATAAATAGCATAATTCTTGTTCGATATCTCGCGATCATATTTAATATATAGGGTTTACGTGATCGGTTCAATTTATTATTAATTCATACTTGTCCATTTCTCTAATATGAATACCATAATTTAGAGCGAAGCCGATGAAAGTAGGCAGCTTCGCTTTCACCAAACTTTATAGTCTTGATTGAAATATAAAACTAAACGAGCTTTATTACGTGTTTTCTTAAAAATATATACCAAAATCAATGATAGAGCCAATTAGGTCCTATTGTTTATTCAAGGTATATTATTTGGTAGGGTTAACATTAAATATTATTTATGCAAATACTCGTTACAAAACAAGTCTATAATGCAACGATTCACCTGAAGAAAAATCTGAACTCTTTTTTTATTGGTCTAAAAACATTAATGACTTTGAAGAATATATATTTTATATATACATAAAATATAATGCTTGCCCTTTTTCATGATTTTCCATTATAATTCAAATCTTTTATCCTACTATCTTTTCGCACCATTGAGTCGAAAAGATGGGACAAGCAAATCGAATCTAATAATAGTAAAACATGAAAGTGAGCACCGAAGCTACGCATTATGATACGAAGAAAATGATATATGGAGATTGAAGACGCTTCTTCTTGAAGGAAGGAAGAAAGAGATGACTAATAAGGACAAGCATTGGACAACGCATAAACTTTTCTTGAACTCTGTAAGAATCGTATGACTCGGAAGTTGGCCATGTAGTGGTAATGAATGCCCTTATTTAAATGGCATAAAAATAATGAATAAAACAAAGATAAAAAATATCTGTTTTGGACTGCATTTGAGGTGTCTTTTGTTGCCTTCTTATATTCCGTAGCCCAGCTGAGGACTGTAAGAGAGAGAAGCTGAGAACTTTTCCTCTCTCTCTCTCTCTCTCTCTCAATTCAAGATTTCTCAGTGATAGGTGTAGGTGTGTGTGTGTGTGTGTTTGTGAGGCTCGAATGGCTGTGACAAAGAAGAGACTATCCATAAACCTCTCCTTTCTAAACCTCGCCAAGCAATCGAATGTCCGAAAATCACCCAAGACTTTCCATGATCAAAACGGCGTCGTTGGGCTTCAGATCCTAGCAGCCCTCAACCGCGATCACGACAATCACCGTCAAGATTCGATCTTTTTCAAGAATTTCTCATATGGGCTCGTCCCAAAGTCTCCACCTTCGAACCACTCGCCAATATCCAGCCGCAAAACCTTCGAAAAAAAGCTCAGCATGGAGGAAATGGAGCTCTGCGAAGAGTACACCTGCGTTATTTCTCATATTGGGGACAATCTGATCAAGAAAAGAGAGTACTTTGAGGCCGATTTGTTGGAAAAAGACGAAAGGGTTGAGATTGTTTCTGATAATCCTTGCGGTGGTGGCTTTTTGAATACTTGTTTTCTTTGCGATAAGGTGCTTCACGGTTTGGACATTTTCATGTACAGGTAAATTGATATAATCAATTCTCATCATATACTCTGCTTTCTTACCACAGACCACACTAGTTGAGTTTCACGTCTCTGTTTCTTGACTAATGTTTTTTTTTGGGCAGAGGAGAGAAGGCGTTTTGTAGCGTAGAGTGCCGCCATGAGCAGATCTCAATCGAAGAAACCAAAGAGAGGCATATTCGTTCAAAGAAGAGAGAGCCGTTGGAAGACTGCTCTGTTTCGCCTTGTTCGAGTAGCCCGCTGCAATTTTTCGCTCGAGTCGCAGCAGCCTAATCAAGCGGCGGTTATAATACCGAGTTTGTAATAAAAAAACGGCGCACAATTATATGAGCCCGCGATTTTTCAGTGTGGAGAATGTATACGTATATCTATAATGTATGTAAGGATGAACAACTGTATTTGAGTTGTCGCGAGTTCTGATAAAGATGAAGAACCTTGAAATATATATCAGGTCAAGTTTTCAAGTTCATAAGATTTCATATTGCTTACGCTGAGCTGAGACAAAAAAAGGTCGAATCTTTCCACAGTTACAGAACTATGCACTTCTTGCTGGGCAAGATTGCTTCTTATATACTTGCAAAAGCAGCCATTGAAGGGCTAAGCTAGGAAACATACATTGTTTTCAAACTCGTAATTGCGACGAGCCAATCTGATTTCCCCTTCTTGGTCGGTTTTTGAGTCGAACCAAGAGATTCTTCGGCGTTGCTTGACTTCAGCTGCAAGAATGTGTCTGAACTACCACTTACATTAACTGCAAAAGAAAAACTAAATATAGCTAAAGCAACAGTCCAAGCCCATCAAAGAATACATTTGAATGCAATGTATTCGAAGCAAGAATGTGTCTGAACTACCACTTACATTAATAACTGCAAAAGAAAAACTAAATAGCTAAAGCAACAGTCCAAGCCCATCAAAGAATACATTTGAATGCAATGCATTCGAAATTGATTCGCATGACTTAGTCTCACCTGAATCATGCCTTGGAGCCTCTTTCGGCCTAACTGCATGGCGCTTCCTCACGTAGTTTTCTTGCAGTGGACGAGGCGCTTTAAAAGAGAACTGAGACATGCTAACCCCTTCTTTGTAAGAAGGGTATTTTCCCAGATACCTTAGAGAAGAAAGAACCGCCAAATAAACACATTAACACCTGCTATTTCTCCATACATGTTATTGAAGAGTACTGAGCAGAGTGCATACCTTTCAATCTCCACCAAAGAGCGCAGCACCTTGCCAGTGGGCGCAATATAATACCTTTTTAAGACATCACAAGAATGATCAATGGCTTAAGCATGAATCCCAAGAATCTAAATAAATGTACGATGGCACTTACACATCTGCAAACTTGCAGCTTCCTTCGCCTCTGATCCTCAGCTGCCTCTGCCAGCCAAGGGGCGGCCGAGCAATGCTTGGCGTATCGATGGCCCAAACCATGCTATCGTCTTGAGTTAGATCAGTTGGATCGTCGCACGATAGGCCAGAACGCCACTCTTTGGCAGTTTGGCAAACGAAGGGTCGTTCGAGGATGTGTTCACGGATTTCCTGGTACTTCTCTTTAGTGGGAATGAGCCTCCATTTGAAGCAGTCTGCGCATTGAACTGTGAAGGCTCCTACGCCAGGCAAGATCCTAGGAGTTGTGTCTGAAAAGGGGTGGACTCGAGGGATGGGATCGTTTGGCTCATGTGATTCTTCGTTGACGACACAAGTGGGATCATGAAGCATAATATGATGCTGAGAATCAACAGATTCTGATGGGTTCAACGCCATGGTTTCTGCTTCGAGGTCGATCACTTTATCCATGGGAATTGAAGATTTGGGCTCTCTTTTGGTGTTTTTCGGCGTTGGATGGGCTTTTTGACAGTTGGGCGGTGCTGCATTATCCTCCATTATCGAAAGGCTTACTAAGCTGTAAGAATTTAACATGCACCAAGTAATGCAGACAAATAAAACAACGTAGACGACGAATCACTGTGTACACTGACATTCGGCTATATTTTTCAACATACAGTCCAATTACAAAAATAAGTAAATAAAATAATAACACCACCTGCAAGGTTTCGATGCTTGCTACATAGAAGAGAATAAAGTTAAGAAAACAAAAATGTAGTACCTTTGTGTAACGATTTACGTTGTCCCTTCTTTTTCCCCCAAAGAAAAACGATAAACTTATGGGAAGATGTAAAAAGATGAACTTCGGGAGAAAAGGTAACAACACCAAAAAGGAGACCTTGGAAGAAAACGGTACAACAGTTCATTTCTTCGGGTTCCTAAAAAACTGAGCTTTAGTGGATTTCCCCGAACAAGTTTAAATTGATTAGACATCAATGTATTGAAAATTGGAGAAGAAAGCAAGGCCTCTTAATTATGTCAGAAACATATGTGGCCCTTGCAATTACTTATTTTTGTATTTGATTTCTGTTGTCGTGCCAGTGGGCTGGATTGGATTGGATTGGAATTTGGAAATAAAAAGGTGCTTGCGAGTACTATTACAGAATAGTGTTTAAGTTTGAATCAAAGATGTATATTTGTATAATCAAAGATAACAAACGATATGTTCTCCATCTCAGAGAGTATTTTCCCCTCTTCCCACTCCAAAATTCCTACTATATTCGATTCGAACCGAACCGTGATTTCATGTTTGACAAGGAATGTTTGATCATGTTTATCATCGGCCTTTTGTGCTTCTTTTAATGCGAAAAACATGTTATAATTTTCGACTTCATAAGATGATTCGTCCAACATACCAACACCAAACCCATACAATACAAAACCTTCATCAACCAAGAAACATCACATAAACCAGTTGCATAATAGCACCTTACAACGAATTAAGATCGCAAGAAACCATCGAGGCTAACAGCACAAAAAACGAAGCAAAACATATCATTCAACTTTGAAAAATGAGACCTTTTTCATGCCTTCGATTTCAATTCAATCACCCTTTTTTCTGAAAGAACAGCCCTCAGTGAGCCTCGCTCGTCCCCCAGTCGGCTGGCAAAGCACAGTTCCGCAGTTTCCACACACAACCACCGTCTGCGAATGGCTGAACACAGTCGTTCTGATGCAACCCAATCAAAATCAGCTAGCTGCTTATGTATCGTTTTTCTGGTAATTCAATTAGGAAAAAGGGTTTATAAAACAGTAAATCAACTCACATGTTGAAGCATCCCTGGCATTTGACATCCTAAAATTCCAAAAAGAAAAGAATAAATGTTTTGTTCCAGCAATGCAGCAATACTAGGAAAATCAGGGAGATTCGGAGAAACCGCGATCGCGTACCATGAAGAAAGAGTTCGGAGATTGAACGAGGCGCTTGAGCTTGTGCTTTCTCTTCTCAATCTCGGCTGGCGGGTTGAGCAAATCGATATCGTTTGACAGGACCTATTTCAAAACAAATAAAAAAAATCATCGAACTTAACTGAAAAACAACACTTGGAAGGGCGAGTAGATCCCATTTGATCGACTCACCATTGCTGATTATCGGAATTTTGGATCAGCTGAGCGATGGCGCAATCGAAGAGGAGTGAGATGAAGATGGTGTAACCTCCATTTATTTCTAAACCTTCTCTCTACACTTCTCTCTCCCTTCTTTCTAAAAAACCCTAACAGCTCCCAGCCGCCACCACCAAATCCTCCTCCTCCCCCCTCCTCCTCCCCCCCTCCTCCATTAATGGAGGTAGGGGGAGCTCTACTTTCTTAGTTTTTTGTTTTTGTTTTTTTTCTGTTGTGTTTATAAAAAAAAAAAAAAAATTGCATCCCGCACCACCACCGCCCACGGCTGCCACCACCGCCTGTCGCCACCGTCTTCGCTGCCGCCGCACCTTGGCACTTGCCCCCTTCGACTGCCTCCGCCCTGCCGCACTGGTGGCTGCCTTCCCGTCGGCTGTCGTCCTGCCCTCGCGGTTGACGCCGCTCCCCTTCACCCTCCCCGCCGTCGCCCGCCCGCCGTCGCCTCTTCCACCTCCCCCGACTGATCTCCGCCATCGGTCGCCCCGCGCTCGCCGACAGCTCCCCGCCAACCCCACTGCCTTGACGCTCCCCGTTGTGGGATTCGTCTCTCCCGGCCTTCGGGTCGGGCCTTTTCTCCCTTGTGGAGCCCCCAGTCCGATGAAGACAAAACCCAGAAGTCGACGGCCGAAGAAAGTGAAGAGTGTCGTAGATTTTGCTTAATAGCTTTTTCTGTAATAGGTTCTTTAGCTCTAGGTCTTTAGATAATGGGTTTGTTTTCTGTCGGTTTTTTTGTCCCTTGTGGACCCTCTTCTCCCCATATGGGAGTGTTTGTTTCCCCTTGTGGGATTGTGTGGTGCTCCCTTGTGAGCCTTTTGTTCTCCCGGTTGTCGATATACCGGTGAGACCCTTTTGGCTATTTAGCCATGTTTCTTTGTTATTAATGCAAGCTATCGTTTCGGAAAAAAAAAAAAAAGATGAAGATGGTGTGGCGTGTCAAGCGAATGCGTAGGGTTTTCTTCTTTGTGGAGATGCAAGTTTAGTAATGGGCTTTAATAGAATTTGGGCATTAGATGCAAAAGCCCGGCCCGTTTCTTGGTAGATGATCCGCGATGAACACGGTAAATGAAACCGAGTCAAATAGCTGTCCTAATTTTATGTATAAATTTCATTTCATTTAATACGAATGAAAAACATGTTATATGTTCAATTGAACGAAGCAAAACGGTATTGACCTGACCTAGCTCGCCGGCATGTGACATATTATTATTAATTCTTAGATTAGTCAACCTCCCTCACAAACACGAAGTAATGTTGTGAACTACCGACCAAAATTAAACTTTGGCGACTTTGCCCATTTTGCTGGGGCATGCTTCCGACGAAGAGGTCAATATATAAATTATTATTATTAATTATTAGGTTCATGCAATGAATTATGCCGATGAATCTCTAGAAAAAAATACCCATGTCGTTACCCATCCGTAAATCCCGTCATTCAACGGTGTAATAACAAAGCCTAAATACAAAACCCAAAGATTAATTAATTATCAATATTATCCTTCGTGTGTGTGTGTGTTCAGTGTTTATGAACACCATGAGAGGGAAATGAAATATGTCCCAAGTCCGTTAAACTTATGAGAATTATGTAAAGACCATAACTCGCTTGATATTTAGAGTGTACGAAGTAAATCACCCGAGGATTATTAAGTCGGAATTATTATTTAGGAGATCGATATTATTGACTTATTCAAGTAATTCTGGCTGCTGTATGGATTCAATTGGACTACTAAGTTGCCGACTATGTATGGCTTCGCGCGTTCATTTAATGCATGGTAGGGTTGTTTTCATCAATTTACGTAATGCGTATGATCTCCAAACACACAAGTACGAGAGGAACAATGCATGCCATTTCACACTCCATTCGAAATAAAAAACAGAGAAAAAAAATGGCCCTAATCGACTTGAGAAAGCCTTTGCTCTTCTTCATCATCTTCATAAACCGTTTCATAACCACCACCAAGAGATTCCATACTTCCACCAAGATCAACAGAGCAAAACTGAAAAGAACCGTTTCATCGTCAAAGTACGATCATTACCATAAGTTCCATAACTTCGCTGAGAGATCAGACCTAAAGGACAAAGTCGTCTTCTTCGACGTCGAAGCAACTTTGCTGAGATCTTCCTCGCTTTTCCCTTACTTCATGCTCGTCGCTTTCGAGGCTGGAAGCTTAATAAGGGCCCTCTTCCTATTCGCTGCTTACCCTTTCTTACTGTTCCTCGGCAGCAAAGATTTCACCTTGAAAGCGATGGTTATGATATGCTTTTTCGGGCTAAAGAAGGAAACTTTCAGAGAAGGAAGGTCAGTTCTTCCCAAGTTCTTCCTCGAAGACGTTGCAAAGGAGAGCTTCGAAGCGCTGAGCAGGGCGAAAACCACCATAGCAGTCACCAATCTTCCCCTCGTAATGGTCGAGAGCTTCCTAAAGGACTACCTTTCGATCGATTACGTCGTCGCTAAGGAGCTCAAAGTCTTTTCGGGTCGTTTCCTCGGAACCATGGAAGAAAAAAGTTCACAAATCCCAGAAATCGTAGCTCGTAATGATGAAAACACCCTCGGACTCGTCGGCAGCAAAAGCAGCTTCCATTTGAAGCTCGAGGAAATCTACACGGCGAGCGAAGAAGAAAGGAAGAACTGGAATCATCTGAGGAGAAATTCCTATCCCAAGGCGCTCGTCTTCCACGACGGGCGACTGGCCTTTCGCCCGACGTACTCTGCTTCTCTGGCGATGTTCGCCTGGCTTCCCTTCGGCTTATGCCTATGCCTTCTGAGAGTCGTCGTTGCTTCCTCTTTCCCGATAAAGCGCATGGGCCCCACGCTTCGGTTCCTCGGACTACGAACCAAGGTGTCCAAACCCAAATCGTCAGAAAACTACGACCACAAAGGGAACTTATATGTCTGCAACCATAGAACTCTCCTCGACCCAATATTCATCGCCTACGCCTTGGAGATAAACCCCATAACCGCCGCCACCTACAGCCTAAGCAGATTCTCCGAAATCTTCTCTCCTATCAAAACCGTTCGCCTCACTAGGAAGAGAGAGAACGACGCCGAGCTGATGAAGGAAGTTTTGTTACGGCGCAACCTCGTACTATGTCCCGAGGGGACGACTTGCAGGGAACCCTATCTGCTGAGGTTCAGCCCTTTGTTCGCCGGAGTTTGCCGGAAGATTTTCCCGGTGGCGGTCGACTGCCACGTCAGCATGTTCTACGGGACGACAGCTGGCGGATTCAAGTGGTTGGATCCGATCTTCTTCTTGATGAATCCTAAGGCTAGCTACGACGTTCGGTTGCTCGACGCTGTTGAAGGGGCGATCGACGGTGGAGATTCGAAGAAGATCGAAGCTGCTAATTTAGTGCAGAGTGAGATAGGTAGAGCTTTGGGGTTTCAGTGCACGAACCTTACGAGGAAGCACAAGTACTTGATCTTGGCGGGAAATGAAGGGATCGTCGGAGATGGTAAGAAAAGATGATGTAAAATGCAGAATTAGACGTGTAAGAGCGCACGTACATTAACGAGAAAATACGAATACGTTATTCGAACTGTGTCGCGAAAAACATTACAAATCACAGATGGAAGTCGTTACTCGCAAGAAATAAGGGAAAGTAAACAGTAAGAACTCAACAGAAAGTTTTATTAGAGATTTTGTCGTCAACATCGTCAACCTACCGACCTAAATTGAGATTTAAAAGGTACAGTTTCGGGACTAAGGTTTTATTGAAAACTTTACACAGTAATTCAACCTACGCTCCTGCGTATGGGCTCTTTTTGTGTGTAATAATTTAGCCTTCGAACGCATCTGAGAGAAGGTGCTTTCCCTTGTACTAATTATGGTCCAGCTTCTTGCATTTCTGAAATGGACATAAGAATCAAAAGGTCAAAGAAAGCTTTACGAAAAAGCGGTTAAAAAGCTTAAGGAGAAAAGCTAACCTTCTTCGCAGAGCTGTTCGAATCGAGCAGCGATGTGTTTCCCATAAGTGTACTTCTTCAGAGCAGTGAGATGGTCCCTTATTAGACCAAGCAACACTTCTCTTTGGTCAGCAGAGCATTTACGTAGAACTTTCTGTATGACGTAATTTGCATACTGATCCTTCATCATCATCTGGGCCAGAAAGAAGCAGAGAAAAAAAACATGCGTAAGAAAACCGTAACGTTCTAACAAGGAGAATTAGGTTGCGATGATGATATTCTAACCAATAGATTATCGTTCTTCTCTCCATCGCCGATGATCTCCTTTACCAGCAAATCCCTCGAAGAAGAATCGCCGTACTCGAGACACTTCTCGACGACATTCGACGCAAATTTATGCTGACTCAGCTGTACAACGCAGCCAGCTAATTTCTCGATGATCTTACTCCTTTCACTAGGCTTGCCCCTCTCTAAGACGTGCTGTTAACGGTTAGGACAAACAGATTAGTACAAAATAAAGGTTGGGAAAAAAAAGATTAGAAGAAAGGGAAGAAAAAAGCTAACCTGAGTTACATAGTTGCCATACTTATCTCGAGCAAGTTCAGCGACAGAATCGAGAATCTCGTCGATTATGAACTGCATTCGTGTTTCATCATGGCAATGCTCCAAAACCCTCTTTAAGCCCAAAGCATATGATGAAGAAATTACTACACAATACTATGTTGTAAGTGATATAAACTACGAACATTCAATGGAGCCATTAATCACCTGAATGACACGACAGCCATAAGGATGCATCGAAAGTGAGGGGATTTGACCCCTAAATGAGGAAATGATGAAATCAATCTTATCCATGGGAATACTCTCCAAGCACTTTTGTATCACATGATTCCCATTTTGGTCACGAACACATCTCGTTACATGTCCGTCCAACTCTTTCACGAGTCTTGCCTTTTGTTCTAAATCGATCACTTCAAGGGCCTACATTGATATATTCGTCAAATAGAGAAAGAAGGTGTTGTTTACGGATGTCATTGCTTAGTTTGCGAACGGTCATTACCTTTTGGATAACTCGACAGCCGTACATTTGGAAGCTTAAGGGAAGAACTTGCCCTTCCAATTGACTAGCAAGGTTTTCTCTTTGCTCAGGGCTTCCATATTCAAAAAGCTTTATGCAACAGAAAAAGTTAGTGAGAAGGGAAATGTAGTAAAGATAGTTCGAAATGATATAAAGACCACACCTTTTGAATAACGTAGTTTCCGAAAACGTCAGTCGTTAGTTTTGATGCGCAAGGGACGACTTCCTCAAACACAGATGCTTTCTCTTCATCGCTGCATCTTTCCAACTTTTGCTGAATGAATCTACTTCCATGTTGATCAACGCTGTATAGCGGGGAATAGAAATGTAGATTCATTACTGCAACTAGTAAAAAACGACATGAAACAAATGAATAAATAGAGTCGCCAGAAAAAAAGCTTGCCTAAGCTCATAGATATGCCCCACAACATCTGCTAACTCGAATTTTGATCCTTTCCCAGACTTCAAATCTTCTAGAAGAGAATGGCTTTGGAATCTTCTAAAATTTCCAGCAGAAGAATGAGAATGCCTATCGTAATATCTCCCGCCAAAATAGTCGGGCTTTGCATCGTTAACAGGGCTAACAGCATAAGGAGAAGTTAAATGGGGTAATTGATCAGCATACGTCGAGCCTTCAATTGAATACTGACTCGGTACATTCCCCTTTAAAGGATTCAAATCCTTATATGTTAAACCAAAGACTTCACTCCCCTGCCTCGATCCTTGCGAACTCATTTGAGCCACAGAAGAACCTCCTCGACCATATATTGTACTGTACATGTCATGTAAACCAGGTTGGAAATATTGCATCAGATAATGCGAATGCATGGGCGTTCCAAGGTGACCGTAAAACTTCATAGGACTCCTTGGATCAGATTCATGAATGCTGTCTGAATCTGAAACTGAACCTTGATGGGGATATCCAGCCATATATGCTGAATTGTAGCTGTATGGCATGTTGTATTGGTTAGGGAAGAAAGCAGATTGCTGCATATTAGGATAGTATTGATTCGATGGAGTCATAAAAGAAGGCGTGAACGCAGAAGACTGAAACGTTGGTTGGACCTCATCAGCAGCCGAAGCATTCGAGGCACCGTAATGAAACGATTGGTGGTTTAAGCCACCGTAAGGATGACTTATTACAGGATAATTATTGATCGGAAGGTAAGAAGATCCCTCAACTTCATTACCACTTGGCTCTTGCAGAATCGTTTCTTGGGGAAGAATATCATCGCCAATCCTCACCGAGTCAATAGGGTTAATATCATTGGCAGTAATTGCAGCTGCAACTAATTCACTTTCATTGATCTTAGGCTCTAATACTAAGTCCCTCGAGCCATCAAGAAACTGATCATCCCCAGGCTCTTCTTCCTCATGAGCATGAAGGCTAGTAGTAGTTCGATTATGTTGGTAAGGTGACGGATCTTTAGGGCTGGAAATGGAGACTTTCTTGGAGAACATTCCTTCGATAGCAGCAATGGAACCTCCCATGCTAGGAGGTGCACTTTCGCTGCGACTTGGTATTACAGCTTCTTCATGGCTGTTCAAAATCTGATCTGCAAAGCATATGCCCAACTCACCAATAGCCATTTCTGCAGATGGTGGTCTGTGCCTACTGCGCTGCTTTAATTTCGGCCATCGATCTGTTCCCTGAAGTATCCTAATTGGGCTTTCGGTCGCCATTATTACAGTACTAGTAGTAATGTTCTTTCTGAAACCTACCTGTGAATTTCATCCAAGAAAGTTCTCAGTTTTAAAGAGCGATTTCCAACGCATCAACCAAGCAAGATCATCAAAGCTTAGCTTAATGAAGTCAGTCCATCGTAGTAAAGAAGTTAATCTAAACAAACCCTTTAGAGCTAACATAAGACAGATGCAAACAGAGTCAGCTAACACAATCACTAACGTCTAACGAAAAAGAAACGCAGTAAAAACAAACAAAGATTCAATCTTTCCCACTTTTTACATGAATGCAACCAATCAAATTAATAAAAAACTGGATGTTTTTTTCTCCAGACCATCATCACCGCGGGTCAGGAAAAATTCAGAAAAATAATCTCACCAAGATATTCCTTGCACGTAGCAATTTTTTCCCGGCGAAGTATCCTTGGTTTTCTATCAACGATGAGAAAGAGATGATGTGTAGAATCTCTTAGAGAAAGGCGGGCTCTTCGCGAAATTTGCCAGGTGGGGCTGGGAAGTGTTTGACAGGTGAAACCAAGACAATAATGGATAACAACAAACCTTTTAATGCTGGGGTTTTTGCCGTTTTTCTTACACATATAACAATAATCGATAGTGAACTATAGCTATCTAGACTTTCGATGTGTCTTGATTGGGACAAATTGATAAATAGGATATGTTAAAAGTATTCAAAGTTTCAAACTCAATCTTGTTCATCACACCACGTATCACAATCTTTCGCATAATACATCGTACTCACATGTAAAATACTACACGTGTATGATATCGTAACAATATACCTCGCCCCACATATTAATTAATTAATAAATAAATGAACTAATTGCCACCGATATATTATAATATAAAATATCTAATTATTAGTCGACTTGGACAAAGCCCACGCGCCGCCGTACCCTTCAGGATTCCCACCGTGACTCTGATTCGCAGCAGGGTTGTTCGTCACCATCCCATGACCATAAATCCCATGATGAAGACGATCACGATCATCATCGCACTGATCAATAAGATGATGATGATTGTCGCAATCCAACGGCAACCTATCGAACGCAGCGTTCATAAAAGTCGCCGCCACAACCACCACCGGCCCCGCCGCGATCATGGGCCCGGCCACGCTGCCTCCGATCACCTTCCCGCCCGCTCCAGCGAGGTACACGGCGAGTCCCTCCGCCAAGCCAGGCGGAGCCGGTGGCGGCAAAACGGACCCCAGCAAAGAGACGATCTCGAACCGGCCGTGGAGCGTCACCACGGACATGGTGGCCGCCGCCGCCGAGGTCGTCGACGAGGGCTGCCTGAGAGCCACGTTGGACACCAAGCCCGACGCGCTGAGAACGCACATGCCCCTCTGCTTGGCTCGCGCGAAGGAGGCGAGGCTCTCGAGGATGTCACGGCCAGGGGCTATCTCCATGGCGTGGGCCTTGAGTGAGCTAGGGCTCTCGCGGGTGATGATGATGGGGTTTTTGGGCTTGTTCTTGGAGCCTACCGGCCTGCCGCGTGGCCGGCGTCCGCCGGCGTGGGCTTGCTCGGCTTTGGGTTTCGGCGGTGGCGGCTGAGGGAATACGTCGAGGTCGGATTCTTTGGCCATTTTGGGATTGGATTGTCTGGTTTTTTGTTTTTGTTTGTTCGTAGGTTGTAAGAGTGAGAGCTTTTGGGTGAGCTTATGTAGTGGGAATGATTGTGGGATTAGGATGTAAGTAAGTGAAGGGATCGACTAAACTAATGACGGTCGTTTTGTGTACTTGGCTTCCTAACTTCCAACTGTTCTCTTCTGTTAAGGAATAAGGATTGCCTCACAATGGAAAATATTGACGCATATTCTGATGAAGAAGATGAATTATGGATGAAAAACTGTACTCCACTCACTGAAGTATTTACTAATAATAAGATATTTAATATAAAAGTAATTGGAATTTTTAATAATATACTCCCTCCGTCCCGCTAACTTTATCACATTTTTTCATTCCGGGCGTCCCACTAACTTTATCACATTTCCTTTTTTGGTAAAAAATTATCACAAACAATCAATATAATAATATTAAATATTCTTAAAAAATGTGTCAAAATATACATTTTTTTACCTTTTTATTGTACTATATTGTTATAATAATGCCACCTTAATATCCGTGTCCACCTAGAAATGTGATAAAAATCACGAGACGGAGGGAGTAATAGCTAGCTACGTGGTGTCCCTCGCAAGTTTCCGAGACGACGACAGTCACGCGCCTATATATATATATATAGAGAGAGAGAGCTAAAAAGAAGACCCTTTCCATTAGAGGGGAAAAAAGGAGAAAAATGTCGGAGACAAAGTTCAGTGTGATGGTGAGCATGTTCACATGGATGAGGAAGAGCAAAACGTCGACCCTAAAGCGTTCGAAGTTCCGCAAATTTCTGGAGACTTTTATACGTCCCGAGCACTACTTCTCAGCCATTCGATTGATTCTTCCTCTGCTCGATCGCGAGCGTGGATCGTACGGTTTGAAGGAGCAGGCGCTGGCCACGTGCCTCATCGACGCGCTCGGCATGTCGCGCGACTCGCCGGACGCGCAGAAGCTCCTCAACTGGCGAAAAGGCGGACCGAAGTCCGGTGCGTTCGCCGGAAACTTCTCGATGATGGCGGCGGAGGTTTCTTTTTTGTTCGATATATTCGCGGAATTGATTTTTATTTTTCGTGAAGCTTTTGGTTGGCTGTTAAAATTGGTTGTGGAATGCGGCGAATATTTGATGTTGGATCAATGGAGGTTGTTTTTAGGTTACCTGAGCACCATAAGTTGTAATATGGTTTCTGGACTTCAGAGAAGTTATGTGAAGTTGTAATGAGGATATCTGAGCATCATTATTTTCAGTTGGGATAGAGCTTCTCCATGAACTTTCTTGGCCTTTACAGTCTTATTAGAAGCGGAAAGATTTCTCTGTTTGTATTAAACTTTCCCTTTTTGGCTGTTTCGGATTGTTTTGGATTAATTTAAAACCAGTTTATTTGTAGCCCAACCCGGGATCAAAATGATATGATTCCTTATAGATGTTATCAGGTGCTACAACGGAGGCAAGGCATGGCATCAGGGGGACTTACGATAAGAGAATTAAATGACTTGCTTGATCAGTTGGCGTCTTGTGAGAGTAGGTCAGATTTCCAAGTTGTTTTCAGTGTTTTGGTGCAATATTTTTTATTTTTTGTCTCACATAGGAAGATAAATTTAGAGGCTACTCCACTCCACCTAAAATTAGTTAGCTATGGAGGATAGCGCCCCTCAATCTAATATGGTATCAGAATTCAGAGCGGGTTTGATTTGTGGTATCAGAGCTTCTCACTCTAATATGTTCGGATGTGTCCACATAGTTACTTTTATATGACACTGCACGTGAAGGAGGGGACTTGTTGGGATTGTTTGTAATTTCTTGAGCCTTATTTAGGTTCTTAATCTTGATTAATTTGAATTGGTGTCTATTGAAAATGTTGAATTAGAAATGACAAGTTCTTGGCCCCCATTTGTTTCATTTTACTCTGGTTAAAATTAAAAATGACGTGCAGTGTGGCATTCTTGGTACAGGTCAGATAAAACATCAATTCTGTCTACATTAATTAGGAAAACCAATGCTCAAGAAATGAAGTGGATTATCATGATAATTCTCAAAGGTAGAGTATTTTCATGCAATTTTGGCTGTGCATAAGATCCTTTTGTTTTGATCTTAGATTGTGTTTCGTTTTCTTCTTTTTTCCTCGGCTATCCAGATCTTAAGTTGGGAATAAGCGAAAAAACCATATTTCATGAATTTCACCCTGATGCGGAGGACTTGTTCAATGTCACATGCGATTTAAAGCTTGTTTGCGAGAAGTTGAAAGATCGAAGGCAGAGGCATAAACGCCAGGTTTGATTCTGATTCTAGAGTGTTTCTGAATAATGGCACTGTATGTTGCTACGCATTAATAGAGACAAAGATGCAGCATATTTTTTTCTTGAACCAATTATTTCTTGATTATACAGGACATTGAAGTTGGCAAACCTGTTCGCCCTCAACTTGCTTTGAGGGTCAGCAATGCAGCCAGTGCCTGGAAAAAGGTTTTACTTCTTAAACATTTAGGGTAGCATTTGGGTGGGGGGTGATTTGGGATATTTTTCTCAAATTGTTGACTTACATATTTACATGATTCGTGAGCTCAGGCTTACTAATGTATTTCTAACTGCATAGCTCCATGGAAAGGAAGTTGTTGTTGAGTGCAAGTTTGATGGTGATCGTATTCAAATCCATAAAAAAGGAGCCGAAATAAATTTTTTCTCAAGGTAGTTTTCATTTCATGGTCCAGCTTTTATATCTGGAGTTTTTGCGTACATGTTATTCTGCTAATTTTTGGTATACAATACTGACTTATTTGAGTATACTGCATCTTCTTCCTCTTCTTTGTCTCTAATTGGGTTTATTTGTGATTCCACTCTATACTAATAACTTTACGGCCCGTCAAGTCTTTGATTTGAATGTTGTTCAACTTTCTTGTTAGAAATATTAAGAGATGCATTTCTAAGTGGATATTATCTTTCCTGATGGCAGGAATTTTCTTGATCATCCAGAGTATGAACATGGCATGGCAGATATTTTAAGAGACAATGTTCTGGTTGATAGGTGAATATTTATTTTTTTTCTTCATTACAATTTTATAAGCTTCGCTCTGCATTTCGGATGTTTCCATAGCCTGTTTTGCTCATCTGCAACAGTTATTTAATTTCTACGCAGTTCTAAAATTGGCTGTCTTGATTATTAATAGCTTCTAACGCAGGTGTATTCTTGATGGTGAAATGTTGGTTTGGGACTCATCTACCAATCGATTTGCAGAGTTCGGTTCGAATCAAGAGATAGGTTTCACAATCAATTTATGCTTTTATAGTTTATAATTGTTTTATTTCTTCGTCATTCATGGATTCGACCTTTTATGATTTATGCCCTTTGTCACAGCCAAAGCTGCAAAGGAGGGGCTAGATAATGATCGACAGGTCATATTAATATGTTAGATTTAATCATTGTATGTCGTTCTGTAGTTTCTAGATTCTGAGATTTTATTTTTCTATTGCAGTTGTGCTGTATCCTTGGCTTTAAACATCACAGACATAGGTCGTTGTCCTTGTCCATATTTTAAACCCAGGATCGAGAATCTCTTGCTTATCATCTCTTTGGGTTTTGGAAACAATGGAATTTGTATTTTGTTGTAAAAGATTTCCTTAACACAACTTTTGGGTAGATGTTGCTTTTGACGTTCTATATGTTGGAGATACATCCGTTATACACCAAACCTTGAAAGAGAGACATGAACTTCTGCGAAAAGTTGTAAAACCAATAGCTGGCCGTCTAGAGATTCTGGTTCCTGATGGAGGTCTTAATGTGCATCGGCCTGCTGGTACTGAGAGCTGCTTCATCCTTTAATAGGATAGATTATTTAACCATAGATATTGTTTAGGACATTTTCGTGGGGAATATTTACTAGTTTTTTTCCCTTGTATATAAGTTTTTTCCCCTAGTGCACATCCTCCCTTCGTACAAAATGCTGATGCTCAACTTCTCAGGAGAACCATGCTGGTCCCTAATTGTTAACGATGTCGACAGCGTTGAGAGATTTTTCAAGGAAACTATTGAAAATAGGTCTGCTGAGTTTCATTGCATCCTTATTACTCATTATTATTACATTTTGATTGAAGTTGAGTTAAGATATTTTATTTATTGGCAACACTGGTTATCATAAATTGATGTTGTTTTTGTTTATTTATTTATTATTTATTAACTTTCTTTTATGCTAGAGATGAAGGCATTGTCTTGAAAGATCTTAACTCGAAATGGGAACCTGGCGATAGAAGTGCAAAGTGGTTAAAACTAAAGCCCGACTATGTTCGAGCTGGCTCTGATCTTGATGTCCTCATCATAGGTCTGAGATTCCCGTAAAATTTCCAGTGAAGATAACTGTATGTGATTATCTTAAATCTTAATGTAAGGTATTTCATGCAGGTGGCTACTATGGTTCTGGACGTCGTGGAGGTGAGGTGAGTATTCAGCTTTAGTCTCTGAGTTGCATCTTTATCATCTCAAAATAGGAACTTTTCTCATATTTTATTAAAACTAGAAGTGTGAATTTCTAATTAGCCTGTTTGTTCTTCACTTGAAATACGTAGATGTTTATATGGATAAGAATCTTGATTTAGCAGTTGTGATTTTGATATCTCCAGGTAGCACAATTTCTTGTTGGCCTTGCAGAGCGTCCAGCCCCAGGCGCGCATCCGAGACGGTTAGCTCTCAAGTTTGACAAATGTTTTAGTACAATACAAATTTGATGAGATATTAAGGATCTTTTTACTCGGAATATCTTTTTATTATTATTAAAAAACTTGCGTTGCTTCGTTTTGTTTTTACAATGTTGTTTTTCCTGCAATCTCTTATATTATTATTTCATTTTCGCCCTTGAGAGGCTGATTCTCGCTGTTGCAGGTTTGTTTCATTTTGTAGAGTTGGTACAGGACTTTCTGATGAGGAGCTTGATGCCGTTGTGGCTAAATTGAAGCCTTATTTTAGGTATGTTTAAATTTAGAATTTTTTTGGCTTATACTAGCTTATAGTCCACCATTGACTGTTTGATAGAGTTATGTGTTGATATTTCTGTTAGAATTTGTATTTCTTTTAAACTTGTAAGTTCCATTGTACAAGTAATTTGTTTTATAAAACATGAATTGAATCATCAATCAGACTCAGTTTATCTAGACTAATTCCTGTGCAAACTATCATTTTCAGGAAATACGAGTATCCAAAGAAATCCCCTCCAAGCTTCTATCAGGTTACAAATAATTCAAAGGAGAGACCAGATGTGTGGGTTGAAAGCCCAGAAAAGTGAGTGGAGAAACTTGTTAATGATGCTGCTGAGGGATGTTCTCTCATAATTTAGTTCATGTTCATGCAGATCAATCGTAGTTTCCATCACAAGTGATATTCGAACAATCAGATCCGAGGTACTGACTGAATAATAACTCCTCATTAATTTAGACATATTTTATTATATTCATGTTCATAAGACATATCTCCCTTGGCTCTTGAGTGTTATTTCATTTATTTTCCAACAAGGTATTTGCTGCTCCATATAGCTTGAGATTTCCGCGGATTGATCGTGTCAGATTCGATAAGCCTTGGCATGAATGCCTTGATGTTCAATGTGAGTGGATCTGATCTGAATTCCTTAACGGCTTTGTGGTCAAGCTGCTTTTGCATTTACCTGGCACTTTACAATTTTTCACGCTGCAGCTTTCGTTGAATTGGTTCATTCAAGTAGTGGTACTACCCAGGGGATGACAAATTATGTAGATAAGTGGGACGATAAGCCAAAACGTGCAAAATCTTCTAGAGCGAAGAAGAATATATCTGTTGTTCCTTCTCACTTAATTCAGACTGACACTTCACAAGTTAAAGGCAAAACATCGATATTTTCAAACATGGTAGTTTGTATCCTTCGTACATTATAGTATTTGACTGGAGTTTATTGCGTGCTTTTGTTATTATAATACAATTTAAGCCTCGTCTCTGTTTATTCTTTTTTCTCTCTCGCTATTAACCGCTTAACAGATACTGTTTCCATAGCAGTAGTGCAGAATGATGAGATAGTAGTTACATTCATCCTTTATCTCTACTAAGGGTCTGTGTAGGTTCAAGTTGTTTAAATTTTTTAATTTCCTTGACATCTATAGATTTTGTAAATGTCCCGCCATCCCATTCTCTCGACGCACTGCACAAAATGATAGTTGAAAATGGGGGCACTTTCTCGATGAATTTGAATAACTCGGTTACTCATTGTATTGCATCGGAGAGCAAAGGTTGGTGGAACTTTTACTTGTATCTGTCTTGGGTATTTAATTACTTTAGAGAATGTTTGAAATACTCCACTGAGGAAAATCATAATTTGAAAAATATTTCAGGGATCAAGTTTCAGGCTGCAAAACAACGAGGAGACGTTATTCATTTCTCTTGGTTCTCTGATTGCTGCTCACAGAAGAAACTTTTGCCTCTTTTTCCAAAGTTAGTGAACAGTACTCTATGATCATAATACTTTCAACAATAGGCATATTGACAATTAATACTATAATTCTTGCAGATACTTTCTTCATCTCTCTAATACATCAAAGAAAAAGCTTCAAGAAGAAATCGATGAATTTTCTGACTCCTATTTTCTTGATGTTGGTATCGAAGACTTCAAACAGGTATGCTTCTGTGGATAATCTATTAGTTGCTGGTTTACTTGTGTTGTCGGATGATTATTTGCTTTATAGATAATTGGCATAAGTTTGCAAGACTTATGTGGTCGTTTATTGCCTCCATGTCTGACTTTTACATTTTAGATCCTAAAAAACATAAATAAAGTTGAAGAATCGGAAGCAATCGACCACTACAAGAGAAAATTCTCGCCGAGGGAGGATTGGATTCTCCTTCTTGGCTGTCGCATTTACATCCACCTGGCGAGGCAATTTCTGTAAGATTCTTCACTTATCACCAAAGTTCTTTTATGGCTGTATCATTTATGTGGGTATTGACACTTTGATGCTTGATATATTTCTTACATCTGATATCAGGAAAAATCCAAACTGGGCAGTTCCATTAGAACTTTCAATGAGGAGAATGAAGCTTGAGATTTCTGTTGCAGGCGGCAGTGTTGCTGAGGATCTTTCTCGTGCAACTCATTTAGTCATTATGCCTTGTCCTGGAACGAATCTTGATATCGATTCGCTATTGAAAAGGTGAGCAGTATTTTTTCAACCTTATATGTCAAAGTTGAGCTATAAACTGGAAAAGAAAAAAGTCACAAATCATCAATCATATTAAACAGTTTCTCAGAGACAGAGCGACGTCTTCTTCACAGAAAAGGCTTACACATTGTCAAGTCTCAGTGGCTGGATGATTGCTTCGAGAAAAAACAGAAATTGTCGGAGCACAGCTATAATCTGAAGCCCTCGGATTTTCAAGAAGACAAGTAAGTTATCTCACACACATTGAGCGTATGTATTTGATAATTGATAGCCAAAAGTGAATCTCATCTCTTTCGCGCATATATTCGTCTAATGATACTTCAGTTTCGAACACATTATCGCCGATGAAGTACCTCGTAGCTCCGAAAAAGGAAAGAAGAACGATGCAACTTCTCTTTCCGACCAAGTTGATAGAACAAGTAAAGGAGATACGTCGGGCGGTCCAAGAAAACTCGTCAGCTTGCCTACTCGTGGAGGAACGAGAAAAAGAGGAAGACCAAAAAGCGGGACAACAACTGCAAGAAAAGGAAAAGTAGTCGTGAATCAGCCTCGTAGCAGAGCAAGGCCTAAATTAAGAAGAAATAATCCCCCAACTATTCAAGAAAGTGAACCTTCTGACGCAATTGTTTCTTCAGATAACGGTGAGATGGAAAAATCAAACTTGGAAAGAGTGGAGCCTCAGATTGTCAAAGGTAAGGGAAAAGAAACTAATCAAACTATGGGGATAGAGGCCATGAACGACGATGTACATCATCCCTTGGAAGATTCTGCTGATAAAGGGCAAGTAAGCGAAGCACACGGACAAAGACTCATTGATGCTAAGGAAGTTGGCTCGCAATGTAATGAATGCCCGAAAGATACAGTCGATCCATTCCAAGCCATAATGTTCAACATGGTACCACTTCTTGCGACTCAGAGAGTACAAAGCTCTCTATATGTCCCTGAAGATGTTAGGCCTACTACAAGAGAAAACTCAATAATTCAAGTTGAAGAAAATAAACCTTCAGACGCTGATGTGCAAGTACAACCTCCTTCCAAGAAAAAGAAGGTAAGTTACAAAGATGTTGCCAATGAGTTGCTCAAGGATTGGTGAAAATGTAATTGCTTACTGTAACTTTGTGTTAATATATCATGTATTTACGCGACAATATGAATAACTTGAATGGATGGATATTATTTTCAGGGCTATTTACAGTAAGTTATGAATTTTTTATTAGGTTATTAGGACAGTGTTACGTTATTCGTTTCGAGGAATCACCATTGAACCTACAAATTACGTACATGATATCACACAACACAAATCAAATGCAGTCAATGATCAATCCTTCATAATGACTCGAATAACAGATAATGTTATAGTAAGGAGAGCTTCCATGAATGGATTCACCAACTGAGTGAGAAATACAAGCAAGAAATTATCAAGAGTTCGAACTCGGCTCAACTTTGCATCATCAAAATTGCAGCACCCTAATAATGATAACTTACAACGGATGTAATATTTCAAAAGCTTGGACTCATTTTTTGCTCAGTAAATCTCTGATCATTAAACTTCCTCGTCTGAATAATTGAATTTAACCGAGTGGGACTGCAGGTCGATTTGCCCTCCCCTGTAGCTACCGCGCTTTTTCTTAGTTTTCTCATGTCGGAAATCTCTGCAGGGACAAAAAACTTAATAATTAGGCCCAAAAAACATACGATAAGTAACGGAAAAAAAAGGATAGAAGTTGCACAGATGTCAAATAAACATACCTTCCTTTAACCTGACCCAAAACTTCTTGTGCTTTTGCCCCATAGCCAGTGTCTGCCCCATCCTGAATTAGACGGCAGTAATGAATGTAAATAACATGCCAAAGAAGCTGGGATATTTGGATTCTCCCATATTTACGTTCACATGCCAATAAACAATAAAAAAAATATACCTTTGCCCAATATGAATTATCTTGAAGCCGATCATCCACGAATTCTACCTCATCCACTTTCACTCTTTGGAAAACATTTGCTGATTTTGGCTGCAAAAAGAACGAATCATATCGTTAAGTTTTGCTAATGACAAGGTGAAACGTGTACATAGCATGATCCTGAAGTTGTGTCCGCAACATCCTTCAGGCAAATATATTACTCGGGCAGAAGCTGAAAAGGAAGTATCTCGCACCTCGGCCGAGTTTTTCTTTTGTTCCTTGGCAGATGTATTCACTCCATTTCTGTTGATGGCCTTTTCATCGTCTTGGAGGCTTTGCTTCTCATTTTGTCCGACGATGGGCTCATTCTGCTTTGGCTGCTCAACAACTTTGCTTTCTTCCAGGTTTTTGGTCTTTTTAGGCTTTGATTCTTGACCAGCATCTTCTTGATCAGATTGAGTTTCATTCTCATCAACTGTCTTTCTTTTTCTCTTTTTAGAAGACTTTAAGGATTTATCGTCTTTATTTTCGGTGGAATCAGGCGCCTCTGCCAGAATGGCTTTTTCCATCTTTGTCTTCTTTTCTTTCTTTGTTGTCTTCTTTTCAGCTACTTGACTGTCCTCCAAATGAATATGGTCCTCTTTCTTGTCCAGGTCAACATTTTCCTTCAGCTGCTTCTTCTTTTTATGTTTAGATTCATCAGCACTCATATGGTCACATCTCTGAAGACTGCCATTAGAGATAATCCCTTCTTGTCCTTTGTCAGTTGGTTTAGGCTTTGAATCTGTCTTATTTGCTTCATCATGAAGTGATTTGCTTTTCTTCTTCTTTTTGTCCCCCTGTTTTTCGACAGGCTGGTCTTCCAACTTTGTAGTTCCATTGTCAGTGAGTTTGTCATTCTTCTTCTTGTTGTTCTTCCGTGTCTGACTTTCATTTTCAGAGGATGCTGTGTGCTTTTTATCACCATCTTCTGGACAAAGAAGTAGCACGGACATTAAGTAGCCCATTCAATAGCATGAGCGCACTAAACACCTCAGTGCATATAAAATTGGAGATCATAGAACGACAGATACAACATAAGAGGCTTACCTCGCTTCTCAGGATTTAAATCTTTGCTTGCATCAGCACTGCCAGAAGAGAATAAAAAAAAAGGAACTTTCATTTTCAAGAACAGGAAAATCACAGCTGATCAAGGGGGAAAAGGAGGAGAATTCGTAAGTCATATTTTATCTAGTTGTTTAGAGTCTTACTTCATCTCCATATACTTGGCGAATATCTCGTTCAGATTGAGTGCCTTCGCCTTCCATTCATCACCCTGAAACAAAAACAGCATGATTCTCAAGGACACAAAAAATGCAACTTTCTGAAACAAAAAGTCTAGAAAGCGAAATTCGTTTATATTTATCTCGTCTTTGCTGCATCTCTTGACAATTTGAAGACTTAACGAACATAAACCTTACTGAGAAGAGTCAAGCAGAACGCAGATAAATTATAACAAACAATGGTAAAAAGAACCCGCCTCGACCTAAAGGAAAAGACGCACTACCCATTGATTCATCAATTAAGTTAAGACAAACATACTGCACAGCGCACCAATTCAAAGCCACTTAATAATAGAGACCTGAATATTAGCTGCAGCGAGGAAACGCTTGAGCACTTTCGAGAAGCCCTTCTTCTCAAGCCACATCGCGACAGAGTAGCTCAGAATCAACTCCTGTGCAGACCTATCCGCCGCCATTGACTTAAACAGAGCTGAATTGGTACTACGGTTATGCTCCGAAAGGATGACTTGGCGAGGTTTGAACGCGAGAAGCGACGACGGAATAGGGCTTACGTCAGCACCTGTTCCACTACTTCGCATGTATAAATCTCCCTCACCGTGTGTGTGTGGCGTGTTACTATGAGGAAGGAAGAGTCGGCCGTTTAGGGTTTTTCTTGTGCTGTAAATCTTTGGACGTTGGGCTTCACTTGTTTCCAATCAATTTCTTCTTTATTCGCTTCCGAAAATTTCATTAATTATTTGTAGGAAAAAATAAAGAAATATTACATACCGATTGATGAATTTGTATTAGTTTTATCAAATAAATTAGCACTTGCATTGCAAGAACTCTGATTAATCTTAACCTTGTACTAATTAGATAACTCATATTCATGATGAATACAAATACAGAGGGAAGAAAGGAAGGATGTTTTTTCCATTAAAATTATTGCCTTGTAATAAATCCAAATCATTAGTATATTTATTCAGTGAGACTTTGATGTAATAGGCAGTGGAAATGGTGCATTGCCATCTCAACCGTCGGACTGTACCTGCCAACGGTATACGCCGGCGACTCAAGTCCTCGTTGAACAGCATCGCTTAGAACTATGTCTTCTTCCTACATATATATTTATCACAGAAAAAAAAAATCATATTTTTGCGGGCATACGTATACTTAGAGCTTGAGATTTCAGACATGTATGTATGTAAGTATATTTCCTACCTGCACTTTATCACTGTCGGCCAGGCTTCTCTGAATGAAACCTTCGTCTTTCTGCAGTTCATCAGAAACGCACATTCATAAGCTTCATTAGAAAGCAATGGCAGGCATCATCAATGGGCTGGACTTACACTAAGAGAAGGATCGAGGAAATAATCGAAGATCACTTGGCATTTACGAGCTTCCATTGGCAGAACGAGGTTTGTGTCCATCCATGGTCCATACCTTAGAAATAAATTCAGACAGATTCCATTAGAGGAACAGAAAAAGACAATTGATATGGAAATATAACAACTGACCTATTGATCATAAAGTTGGGATAAACAAATGCATATAGAGCTTTCGATCCAAGCCTGTCAAAGTCCTGCGTTTTCCCGCCGCAACTTTGGATGCTGACTCTTTTGTACATCTTTTCCACGACGGGAAAATATCAGAGATTTGTTTCAAGATAACAGCTTTTTCTCAGACGATAGTAAGATAGATGGTAGTAAAAGCTACATTACTTTGGTGGAATACGACTGAAGCTGGAGATTAGAAGCAAGGTCTTTATGAGCATAAGGCACATGATAGCCACCATCCAAGTAGTTGTCGCAGAAAACCTGCAAAAAAAATCGGGAAATTCATGTTAGTTCTTGGTGATGAACGTTGTTAGAATAAGACGAAATTCTATTGAGTAGACCTTCCAATTGCAATCGATGGTGTATACTCGTCTGCATATGTAATCAAGGGATGTATCGACTCCATTGGTACTCAGTATTTCTTCCGCTGTACTACCTAGCCATTCCTTTCCGACGTCGTTTTCAGTATCTTTCTGAGGATTTTCGGGTTTTCGAAGATTGATCAAGACAAAAGGACCCCAAGTGGCGACTTTGATTGGGAAGAGTCCCATTTCCTACCTTTTCGTTAAGAGATCAAAGGTTAGAGACCAAAATCACTTCCAAGAAAACAGAGGAGATTGTTTTGTTGGCGCACATTCGTTTCGAAGTTCTTGATTCCATTTATTCGAGTGGCCTTTACGAGGGCTCCATCCAAGCCATATGTCCAGCCCTTTAACCCAATAAACATCCAATCCAATCAGCACAATGAAAAACGTATGGCAGAAAAAGAGCTTCTTTTCTTCTTACATGATATGGGCAGACAAAGCAAGACCTTTTCCCCTCGCCAGAGGCGAGTATTGAAGCATGGTGGCGACAGACGTTGTGGAACGCCTGAAGATTGCCTTCTTCGTCGCGGCACACAACATATTCAGTACTTCCCAATCTGCTATGTACGAGCACTAATGTGTCTTACTACTGTGCAACATGTGTATATTCTTTCAGCTAAAGGTACGAACTTTGAGGGATTTTAACTGAGATTTTTACCTGCCAGTGAAGAAATCTCGTGGTTCTTTAATCTGACCAATATGACCTAACGGTAACACGAAAGATGATCAAACATAAAAAGCACAAATAATTTCTGAATAGAAACAGAGATGAAGTAAGTGTCTTACCCACGGCTTGCCACCCTCTGTAGAAGACTCTGTCGAGCTCGTGGGAGTAGAAATCAGTGTCCGTGTACCATGAGCTTGGTGGGGTCCACGCTTCTTCTATTGGGATCTTGGGATTGAATTCTTGGACAAGTTTTCTCACTTTATCGTACTTCACGCCGCAGGCTTTGACATGGCTTTTCAATGGTGGTTTGAGGTAGAGGGGCCTTTCCGTAAATGTACCGCGGCGCTCTTTCAGCTGAAGGAAACCTGGTAATTCCTGGTGGAAAATCGAAGCTTTGTGCTTAGAGATCATCTTTGAACTTCGCAGTTTTTGATAGTGGTGACCTTCACCATGTGAATGTGAATGGGGCTTCGTATATTTGTTAATTAATAATTTCCATCATCGGCTTCTATAAATCTTGAAAAGACGAAGAAGATGATGGATAGAAACAGAACAACAAGTCCTTTGAAAAATAAAAGAAGGCTAGTTTATTTGTATTTCTTTCATTTGTTGCAAGAGAAGCATAATATTAGAACAGAACTTTGCTTGATTATTCAACAGAGACTCTGATTAACACTGATAAATGTAATTGGGCCTTATTATAACGGTAAATGACCATTTTAACCCTTTTGTTCTGTACACTGTACAGTACTAATTATAGAAATCCCACTGAAACCCGCAGCTGTTTATCCCAAATTCCAAATTCCAAATTCCAAAAATGTCCTCGCCGGCGACAGCCACCACACTCGATCCAGTCCTCCACGCCCTCAACGTCATCCCTTACTCCTTCCTCCGACCACCGCGCCTCCGCCTGAAGCTCCCCACCTTCACCCTCCCATCTCCGATGACCGTCTTCTCCCTCCTTCTCCTAACCTACTTCATGGTCGTCTCAGGGATCGTCTACGACGTCATCGTCGAACCTCCTGGGATCGGATCGACCCAAGATCGGTTCACCGGGGCGGTCCGACCCGTCGTATTCATGCCGGGTCGGGTCAACGGACAGTACATAATCGAGGGTTTATCTTCGGGCTTCATGTTTGTGATGGGCGGTTTGGGGATCGTCATGCTTGATCTCGCCGTGGATCGGAATCGAGACAAGAGCGTGAAGACTTCCCTCGCCGCCGGTGGGATTGTCTGCGTCGCCATGGCCTATGTGATGAGTATGCTTTTCGTTAGGATCAAAATCCCTGGTTATCTCGGTTGATTCTTCCCCTTTTTCCATTCCCCTGCTTTTCTAGCTTCTGATAGGCTAAGACTGATCCTTTATCTGCGTCTTTCTTGTTTTTTTCCTCGAATTTTGTGTTCATCATGTTGTTTGTGCCTATCAAAAAACATCATCTATCAGTATGCATAATTAGTTTTTCTCTCTCTCTTTTTTTTTTTTCTCTATTATTGCCATTAACCAAATTCTATTACCAGTTTGTCCTTAAATGCGAATATGACTGCCCCGGCGTGTTCGGCCGCGTTCCCGACTATGGGAAGAAGGATTACGCTGATGAAGCTAATCGACAATCCCCAAGAATCCGATGCATCCTATACACAAAACCCAAAACCGTTCGCTAACATTATTAAAAATTTACGGCATATCTCAATATTAATATAAGCCCGATAAAAATATATATGTTTTTACTTCGATCGTCGATACAACGTATTCGGAGAGAAGAGCTACAATGGCAGTCATCGAAACCAACCAAGAAATTCCGCTCCAAAAACTAACTGCTGCAACTTCGTTCGATCCACCGTTATTATTATTGCCATCGTCTTCTTCTCCTCCTTGTTCGCCCTGGAAAATCAATATGTGAGCTGATTTTTTTTTTAAAAAAATAATCTTTATGTTTATATATATACTCACGTGGGGCGCTTCGGAAAAATGGCGATGAGTCCATAGCTGGAAAATGAGGTAAGATATGTACCCGACCAGCATGGCGATGGAGCTCGCCCTCGATAAATAAAGCGCGGCGACGGCCGATGATTTATTATTAGGAGATTTTAGAACGGCGTATTTAAACGTCAAAGGCAACACATGGCAAAGCAGACCAAGAAATAGAAGCAAGGAGTTGACATCTGCTTGTTTCTGTAATATGTAATAACGTCACACATGATAAGATATGGTACAAGATTTAACTAACAAATGCAGTAAAAGCATAGACTGATTTAGTTAATACGATGATTTTATTTACGCTGTCGAATGTTTGTTGCTTGGATATATTTGCAATGCCTCCGAATAAAAGAGATGTCCCAAGAACTAAGAGGAGGTTAGAGAGTATAGAGCCAAGAAGAGAATACTTTACGACGTCAACTTTGTGGTGAATTAAGGCGAATACAGCTATTATGAGCTCTGTGGCATTTCCACACGTTGCGTTCAAAAGCCCTCCAACTGCAAAATATAAATAAAATTTATTATGGAAAAACAAGGGGATTACTATTTACCGCCCCCTTTTTACTTGTTACCGCCCCCTAAAGGGCTGAAAAAGACGATTTTGCCCTTATCCTATTTAAATTAATTTAAAAAGAGAAAATTATAATAAAAAAAGAAAAAACGGCCTATTTTCACGACTGGTAAGCCAAATTAACGTAAAACATCGTTCGAATTTCGTCTCAATTAAACTGTATTTCCGTTCGGCGAAAAAAAAATAAAAAAAATAAAAAAAAAATTGACCGAAATCAAATTTCGGTCGGTACCAGTACTGACCGAAACATAATTTCGGTCAGCACTGGTACCGACCGAAATTTAGTTTCGGTCACTACTGGTACTGACCGAAATCATGTTTCGGTCAGTACTGGTACCGACCGAAATTATGTTTCGGTCGGTACAGTGCTGACCGAAATCATGTTTCGGTCAGTACAGCGCTGACCGAAATTAAATTTCGGTCGGCACTGTAATGACCGAAATTTGATTTCGGTCAGCACCAGTACTGACCGAAATGTGATTTCGGTCGGTACCAGTACTGACCGAAATTAAATTTCGGTCGGTACCAGTACTGACCGAAATTAATTTTCGGTCGGTACCAGTACTGACCGAAATTAATTTTCGGTCATTAAATTTTTTTTTTTTTTAAAAAAAATTTATTGGATTATTTATTGGGGGTTTTACATATAAGTACCTATTTGGAAAAAAAATTGTAATTTAGTACCCAGTCAGGATTTTTTTATATGTAGGTACCTAACAGAATAAAGTTTTTGCACATAGGTACCCGATCCCCGAAAGTACACCAAACAACACATTTGGGTACCCTATCTCAACACATTTGAGTACCCTATATAACAGAAAATGGTACGACGTATGTTATATTTAGGTACGCCCTGTGCAACACACAGGCATGCCCGTAGGTACGACGTATCCTATATTTAGGTACCCTATATAAACGTGTTATAGTACGCAATATACACACAGGAAGGTACGATATGACTAAAGAAACTGGTAAAATTAAATCGGGTACCTATCCACAAAATTTTCTGACATGGGTAGTTATGTGTAAAATTTTTTTTCTATTGGGTATTTTTCTATAGATTACCGTTATTTATTTGTATATTTTATTTGGATTATTTATTTTTATTATTTATTTGGATTATTTATTTGTATATTTTATTTGGATTATTTATTTGTATTATTTATTTGGATTATTTATTTATATTATTTATTTGTGTGTCATTCGAGTACTTTTATTTGGATTATTTATTTTTATTATTTATTTGAATTATTTATTTGTATATTTTTATTCGAAACGAAATAAATATGCGAAAAAATATTGAAAACATATATAAAATCCGTCCGATACAATAAAAGATAAAAAAACAATAGCAACAGCGTCAAGGGGCCTGGCGCCACCTGTCGTTGATGTCATTTTACGGACTCAAACGACACGACATGTCAGTTTATAGAGGAGAATGGAATTACCTGAGGAGGCCGGTGGCAGATCGTCGCCGGATGACTCAAACGATGCTCCATCATCCGGCACACCATGATCCGCATGCGGATCGTAATCCGCATATACGGACTGCGAAGCAGCTGCTCGCTTTCGCCTCTCCTCCAACGGGGGGGGGTCTACTGCTTCCTCCGGGTAGGGTCTTTCCACCCACGGTCTGTAATTAAAATTTTTTTTTTTAAAAAAAAAAAAAAAAATTAATGACCGAAAATTAATTTCGGTCAGTACTGGTACCGACCGAAAATTAATTTCGGTCAGTACTGGTACCGACCGAAATTTAATTTCGGTCAGTACTGGTACCGACCGAAATCACATTTCGGTCAGTACTGGTGCTGACCGAAATCAAATTTCGGTCGGTACAGTGCCGACCGAAATTTAATTTCGGTCAGCACTGTACTGACCGAAACATGATTTCGGTCAGCACTGTACCGACCGAAACATAATTTCGGTCGGTACCAGTACTGACCGAAACATGATTTCGGTCAGTACCAGTAGTGACCGAAATTAAATTTCGGTCGGTACCAGTGCTGACCGAAATTATGTTTCGGTCAGTTCTGGTACCGACCGAAATTTGATTTCGGTCAATTTTTTTTATTTTTTTTTATTTTTTTTTCGCCGAACGGAAATACAGTTTAATTGAGACGAAATTCGAACGATGTTTTACGTTAATTTGGCTTACCTGTCGTGAAAAAAAGCCCTTTCCCTTTCCTAGTCCTTGTCGGCGATCCATTGCGATTTTAGTTTTTTTTTGTCTGATTTGGATATGCGATTTGAAAAGTGTTGTCTGGACAAGGTTTAAATAGATATTTTTCTTTTTTTATTATAATTTTCTCTTTTTAAATTAATTAAAATAGCATAAGGGCAAAATCGTCTTTTTTCAGCCCTTTAGGGGGCGGTAACAAGTAAAAAGGGGGCGGTGAATAGCAATCCAGAAAAACAATAGTATTATTATGACATTATGCAGCATATCAATGGACTATTTTTTAACTCATTGCGAATCATATTAAGTATAATGTATACTTAATGTTATTACAAGAAACGTCGTCCAAGCTGAAGGTATTGAATTCTTGTGCAGACAAGAATGGCTACCACGTGTTTTTACATGCATGCCATGAACCATTACGTGGCGCAATTATCAATTATTAATTATATATCTAAGAAAATGGAAGGAAGGAAATATATATATATATATATACATATATATATAAATATAATATGGAATAACTCGACACCTGTTGGGCCTGTATAGACAGCAATTTGCCTGCAAGATTATTACAAATAAAGAGAAATTAAAGCTGTTAGCTCTATATATCGTCGTCTCTTTCCTTGAATGTATTATGAATGATTTGATCACACATTCACAAATAACAAAAACAAAATATAATGTGTTACAAAAGAATTTAATAATATAATTCAATCTCTCACTCTGTCAGAAAACTGATCCTTTCGGCAAGAGGCACGAGACTGATCAAGCTCAAAGCGAAAACCCATGGCTGTTCCAAGAAAACCCCACATGCAATAAAAGCTCGCTCATTATTATTACCTTTCCATGTAATTACAAATAAAAGATAAAGAAAATGCGAAGGAAGAAGAAGAAAGGAAAGCCCTTTAGTTCATCATCGTACTTACTCGTCCGAAATGGCAAAACTGAGCAGCAACTGCAAACGGTATAACCAAGAACAAAACAGAAATCTTCGTTCCCAACAAAACCTCTTGAAGATTCTCCAGAAAGTTCTTCAAGAACACGCATCGACCATTCTTCGATATGAGGGTGAGCTCAGATTTCTTGCGAAGAGCAGATGCAGACAAGTGATGGGCTGTTCCTCCGCCGCCTGTTCTGCCGCCGGCGCCGCCGTGTCTCGTCTCTTTGGTCAATGCCTTGTGTCCATTTTCGAGAAGCCAAGCCTCTGGCGAAGCAGCCATGTTGGTTGATAATTTTATTTCTTGCCTTGATTATTATTACTATAATGAATCTATTACATATACAATTTCCTTTCTACCGCTTGATCTTGTCTGTTTTTGGGCTTATATGACGATATAGTTATTATGACCTCCTTCTCGCGTCGTGTGGAGGCGTTAGTTTCTTAAATATTTTTAGACACACAGAAATAAACACACACACACACATAAATCACAAACTTAAATTTTATTTATTTTATGTACGGTGAGGAAGTTTCGTCGAAGGTGGGCATTTTTATTTTTACGTAACGCACTGTGGTGTCTCGTTCGTTAAGTTTTATCTTTTAGGTAAATTTATAAGTACGGATTTATTGATATAGCGTAACGGTACTCATCAAATGGCGTTTAATATGAGAACTCATATATCTATTTCATATAGAATTGGATATTAAGTTAATTTTATTAATGGAGTTGGCGACTTTATTTATTAATTTGTATGTCCGTTGTTTGACCAGTCGAGTAGATCCAGGAAATTAGTTTAGAAAGGGCAGATTTCGAAGAACTAAAATCTGTAATTTTTAGTTTGAAAAGAGTTATGGTACGATGATGCTGACTATATGTTCACAATACTTGCGGAAACTTATACTATAGAGATATTTCATCGCAATATTAACATTGTGGTACATTAATATAAAATCAAACACGTGATGATAACTGCCAACAAAAGCAATGTCTTCTTTCGAACATTATGATGGCCGATGGGATATCTCTGTAGCTAGCATCAAATATTAGGTGTAAAATAAATTTGACCTACTTATACTATTTACGTTACTAAAAATAAATCCAAATTTAGGTTGGTTCTGCGAAGCTTCGTTTCTCAACTAACCTCGAATGCGACGTCGTTTTTGCACTCAGAAAACCGCAAAACAAGTAGTCGAGTTTGCCTCAATTGTACAATCATACACAATTTATTTTATTTTTGTAATTAATCTAAATTTCAAATTACAAAGCACATTGGGCCTTACATGGGCTCTAGACTAATTTGGGGCCCAAGACATTATTTGGATAGCCCAATAAGAAAGAATCGGGCCCGGGTCGACCCGTATTCGTCTTGTTTTAATCGTACGAGACAAAATCGTAAGCTAGTGCGTCCATAAGTAAACGCGTTGCAATTTGAAATTTCCATTAGAAATTGCCTCTTTAATATAATTGAGTAATTATATCAACTTCTCAACAGTTTTTGTTATATATAAATGTGGACTGCGTATAAGTAAATTACGACTGCTAAATTTAAATGCTAATCAATGTACAACTAATTTTCTGCTGGCGAATTTTATATATTCGGACATCCAGATAATTCTATTTTAGATGATAAATTCTCTCATTTATTTATTTGCACTATATCGTTCTATCTAGTGATTGTTAAGTAAGACCATGAAAATGTTCTTAATAATAGCTAAGCTACTCGAATTAGATCGATATTACAAGAACTTTTTTTCACACACTTATCAAGTATTATTACACTGTGGATAGGAGATGTATGGAGGAAAAACTTCTTCTGAGTTCGTCGCTTGCTTGCACGTGTTCCATGCAAGCCTTATTTTACTTCATCTTTTTGTAACGGAAGCAAACAAGAAAAAAGTATTGCATTAATATCTTCCAAGTTGGTAATCTCACGTTAAAATAAATACAAAACCCAAAATCGTAAAGGTATCGGGGAACGCTTCGGTCACTATTCACTCGTCATCCTTATTTAGTCGAAGCCTTCGAAAAAGATCTATATATACCATGTTCAATGGATGAAGATTAATTCAATAGGGTTAGGTTAATAATAATAATAATAATAATAATAATAATAATAATCATGGTTGGTCCGGGTCGACCCGTTATCGTTTTGTTCGGTTCTTCCATAGTTCAACAAAGCTTCAATGTCGGAGGATGGGGTTCCATTCTTGCTGATCTCTACGATCGTAAGGTTATTATTATTCATGGCGTCTTCTTTTTCTTCATCGCCCATTGCACACGCACACACACACACACACTATATATATAGCCAAGTGCCATTTATTCTTTGTTGATCAACTATATATATATATATATATATATATATATGCAGGCTGACGTAGTGTTACGAGGATATTCAGGGTGGAACTCAAGGCGAGCCCTTGAAGTCTTGGAGAAAGTATTCCCAAAGGTAATAACGAATAACGATCTACTTCTTAACTAAAATTTATTACATGCATGCATTATATTAATCATATGACGACCCATTAATTATATTATAATATATGTTTGTTGTCTTTGTCTTAGGATGGAGCGTTTCAACCTTCACTAATCATCGTATACTTCGGAGGCAACGATGCTACGGCTCCTCACTCGAATGGCTCATTAGGCCCTCACGTTCCTCTTCACGAATACAAAGAGAACATGAAAAAGATCTACACTTATCTCAAGGCATGCAGTCTCACATCCTTCGATCGATCTTTTATATCTTTATATCTATTTTCTCTACTTATTTATTTTTAATTAATATATGATGTGCAGAGTCTTTCGGACAAGACGAGGCTTATATTTCTCACCACTCCTCCCGTCAGTGAGGAAGTCCTCGTAAAACTTCATGGGTGACCACCTTAAAAGCTCAATCTATCTTTACACACACACACACACACATGCACATATATAATATATGTAATACGTCATCAATAATCATATCATATAATCTTTTACAAACTACGTACACAGCGAGTCTGCATTGGTCGGCGACCAAGCACGTACGAACGAAACGGTTCGTCAGTACGCCGAAGCTTTGGAGGTGGTTGGAAAAGAGATGAACTTCAAGGTCCTCAACCTTTGGAAATTAGTCCAGCAAAACCCTAATTGGGAGAAAACTTGCTTCAGGTATTTAATGCAAGTGAAACTCTCTATATCATTCATCTAAATATATGTACAAATATTGTAGTGAAATTTATTTTGCTTTTTCTTTTTTGTGGGGTGTATGTAATGATAGACTAGTAGGTTGAGTGGGTTGGTGAACCAACCCATCTCACCTACTCTATTAATAATATAATATTTATAATATTAATATATATATTATAATAGCTATTAGAGGAGCATCTTGCCTATAAATAGGCTACGAGGCTTAGCTATAAAACACACCAACACCAAAACCAAATAGAAAGAGAAACAAGAGAGATAGAAATAGAGGGTAGAGAAAATAGAGGGTTTGTTCGGTATTTGCTCCGACTATAAAGAGAGATAGTGAGCGTTTTCTCCTTTATAGATTGAGAGGTTGTAATCCCTATTTTTACCCAGTAATAAATTTCTACCTCGCCCGTGGTTTTTTACCCCAAGTTAAAAAGGGGTTTTCCACGTAAATTCCCGTGTTCCATTTATCCTCACAGTCATTTCCAATTTCGTCAAGCTGTCCATTTCGCAACAAGTGGTATCAGAGCCAACCCTGATTGATATTCCAATTATGCTCTGTGGTTGCAGCTTTGTCTGATCTTCCACATCAGAAAGGATATCAAAAAGGTTTATCGTTACGGAAGAGTTTTTTGGCAAGTCGTAGTAATAGACTGTGTAAGTAAGTTCTGTCTAGGTGGCTGGTGCCAAGCGGGACACATAGTGACCCCACCAGATCTCATCTGGGAATTTACTTAGAAGGGTAATTTTGTCTTGAAAGCTGGTCGCTACCCTTTCTGCAAATTATCTGATCAGTACTATTTGGCTGGACTGTCGAATTTCTCTGAGGATAGCGACGTGGGAAAAATGGCAGCTAAAAATGAAATTGAGAAATTCAACGGGAGAAACTACTCACTGTGGAAAATGAGGATAAAGGCAATTTTACTCAAAGAAAATTGTCTGGAGGCGCTCACTGGCAGACCAACAACTATTGTTAGTGATGCCAAATGGAGGAAGATAGACGGGAGAGCCATCGCCAATATTCATCTGACATTAGCAGATGACATATTATCAAGTGTAGAAGAGAAGACTAGTGCGAAAGAAATATGGGATCATCTTGAAAAGTTATATCAAGTCAAGTCACTCCACAGCCGAATTTTCCTGAAAAGAAAATTATACCATCTACGAATGGAAGAATCTTCTTCAGTGACCGAGCACATCAATAAGTTGAATACTCTGTTCTCTCAACTTAAAGACTTGGACTACAAAATAGAGCCAAGTGAACGTGCCGAGCTTCTACTGCAAAGCCTGCCAGACTCCTACGATCAACTCGTCATCAATCTGAGCAACAACCAAGCTGCGGGAAAACTTATCTTCGATAATATTGCAGCCGCGGTTCTTGAAGAAGAAAGTCGGCGCAATAACAAAGAATACAAGCTGATAACTTCCCAACAGGCGGAAGCGTTGACAGTGACGAGGGCAAGATCGGGAGCACGTGGTCCAAATGTAAGCCGAAAACGAACAAGACCCGGAGAGTCTGGTCCAAGTGGGAGTCAGAAACGGCAAAGCCTTGTTACGAAAAATAAGAAGGCTATAAAATGTTACCACTGTGGCAAGAAAGGTCATATGAAGAAAGATTGTTGGGCTTTAAACCAAAATCCCAATGCCCAAGGAAACGTCGCCAACACTACCGATGATGGTATTGCCTTGGTGTGTGAAGCCGCAACCACTATCGCTGAAAATGGAAGATTCAACGACGTGTGGCTCATGGACTCAGCAGCTACTTTCCATATGACTTCTCGAAGGGAATGGTTTCATCAATACGAGCCAACCTTTGGAGGGTATGTCTACAGCTGCAATGACCAAGCGCTGAAGATTGTCGGGGTGGGTACGATTCAAATAAAGATGTACGACGGCACTGTACGTACTATCCATGCTGTGCGACATGTGGAGGGCTTGAGGAAAAATCTGTTGTCCGTGGGGCAACTGGATGATCTTGGTTTTAAAATTGAATTGGAGAATAAAATCATGAAGGTCTCCAAAGGAGCACTGGTGGTGATGAAGGGAGAAAAGATAGCTGCAAATCTATACAAGCTGAAGGGAGATACTCTGCAAGAAGGGCAAGCATCTGTTGCTACGACAAGTTCAAATGAAAAGTCTACAATGACTTGGCACAAGAAACTTGGTCATATGTCTGAACAAGGCATGAAAATTCTTGCTCAAAAGAATCTACTTCCTGGTCTTACGACGGTGACGCTACCATTCTGTGAGCATTGTATTGTGAGCAAGCAGCATCGCCTGAAGTTCTCCACTTCAAGTTCTAGAAGCAAAGAAATTCTAGAATTGATCCACTCTGACGTATGGCAAGCACCGGTTTCATCCCTGGGAGGAGCCAACTACTTCGTATCATTCATAGACGACTACTCCAGGAGATGCTGGGTGTACCCAATCAAGAAGAAGGACGACGTGTTTCCTATCTTCAAAACATACAAGGCGCGAGTTGAACTTGAAACCGGAAGAAAGATCAAGTGTCTCCGGTCAGATAATGGAGGCGAATATATTGGCAAAGAATTCACTGAATTCTGCAAAGGTGCGGGCATCAGAAGACAGTTCACCACGGCGTACACTCCACAACAGAATGGAGTGGCAGAGCGGTTGAATAGGACCCTGTTGGAAAGAACAAGGGCTATGTTGAGAACTGCGGGCCTGGAAAAGAAGTTCTGGGCGGAAGCGGTCTGTACTGCCTGTTATGTGGTGAATCGGGCTCCATCTACTGCTATAGAGATGCGAACACCGATGGAAATGTGGACTGGTGCACCTGCAGACTATTCAAACCTCCATATATTTGGAAGTTCAACGTACGCGATGTACCACAACCAAGAAACGACAAAGTTGGATCCAAAGTCCAGGAAATGTTTGTTCTTGGGGTACGCTGAAGGAGTAAAGGGGTATCGCTTGTGGGATCTCACTGACCACAAAGTGATTATCAGCAGAGATGTTATCTTCTTGGAGGATAGCGATCAAGAGCAAGTCGATAATGATAGCAGTTCAAAAGGCATGACAAAGACTACGCCGGTGAAAAGAAAATTGGAGCAATATAATTCTTCTGAAGCTGAACCGGAGCACGAAGAGCTCAACCCAGTCGAATCTGAAGTACCGGATCTCTGGCGGTCATCACGCGAACGTAGGCCGCCAAGTTGGCACTCAGATTATGAGATAGAGAGCAATCTTGCATACTGTTTTCTAACGGAGGATGGAGAGCCAACCACTTTCCAAGAAGCACTGAATAATTCAGATGCGAGTCTGTGGATTTCAGCGATGCAAGAGGAAATGGAAGCTCTCTATAAAAATAAGACATGGGAGTTGGTGCCATTACCGCAAGGAAGGAAACCCATTGGCAACAAATGGGTGTACAAAATCAAGCGGAATGGTGATGACCAGGTAGAGCGTTACCGTGCTAGACTGGTTGTAAAAGGATATGCTCAGAAAGAAGGGATTGACTTCAACGAAATTTTCTCACCGGTGGTACGACTTACAACAGTCAGGGTGGTCTTGTCAATGTGTGCTACATTCGACTTGCATCTTGAGCAGCTGGATGTAAAGACGGCCTTTCTTCATGGTGATCTGGATGAAGAAATATATATGCTTCAACCAGAAGGTTTCGAGGAACAAGGAAAAGAAGATCTGGTTTGCAGACTGATCAAATCTCTCTACGGGCTCAAACAAGCACCTCGATGCTGGTATAAGAGATTTGACTCCTTTATAATGAGTCTTGGCTACAACAGGCTATATTCAGATCCTTGTGCATATTTCAAGAGATTTGGCGATGACGATTTCATCATGTTGCTGTTGTACGTCGACGATATGCTGGTGGCAGGACCCAACAAAGGTCGTATCGCCGACTTAAAGACTCAACTGGCCAGTGAATTCGAGATGAAGGACTTGGGACCGGCAAACAAAATCCTTGGTGTGCAAATATCTCGAGACAGAAGCAAGCGGAAGATTTGGCTTTCCCAAAAGAATTATTTGAAGAAAATTCTGCGAAGATTCAACATGCAAGATAGTAAGCCAATATCTACCCCTCTTGCTACTAATTTCAAGCTATCATCCGAGATGTGTCCTACCGATGAAGACGAGAGGATAGAGATGTCTCGACTGCCATATGCATCGGCGGTAGGAAGTCTAATGTTCGCAATGATCTGTACCAGACCAGATATTGCCCATGCAGTGGGAGTTGTTAGCCGGTACATGTCCAACCCTGGCCGGGAGCACTGGAGTGCTGTGAAGAGGATTCTCAGATACATCAAGGGAACCTTTGATCTTGCCTTATGTTACGGAGGTACAGATTTTACTGTCCATGGGTTTGTTGATGCAGATTATGCAGGTGAACTTGATAAAAGCAGATCCACAACCGGATATGTGTTTAATCTTGCTGGCGGTGCTGTAAGCTGGGTTTCAAAACTGCAGTCCATTGTTGTAACGTCAACAACGGAAGCAGAATATGTGGCAGCTACGCAAGCCAGTAAAGAGGCAATATGGTTGAAGATGTTGCTGGAAGAACTCGGCCACAAACAGGAGAATATTGTTCTCTATTGTGATAGCCAGAGTGCATTGCATCTTGCAAGGAATCCAGCATATCATTCAAGAACCAAACACATCCGGGTGCAATACCACTTTGTTCGTGAACAAGTGGAAGCAGGGACTGTGGACATGCAAAAAGTTCACACTGCGGATAATCTGGCAGACTACATGACCAAAGCAATTCCTGTGGACAAGTTTATATGGTGTCGTTCATCCTGTGGATTGATCGAACATATGTGACGTGTAAAGGCGAGCTAGGAGAATGGTGTGAAGATCTGATTGTGCATCAATCAAATCTTCAAGTGGGAGATTGATAGACTAGTAGGTTGAGTGGGTTGGTGAACCAACCCATCTCACCTACTCTATTAATAATATAATATTTATAATATTAATATATATATTATAATAGCTATTAGAGGAGCATCTTGCCTATAAATAGGCTACGAGGCTTAGCTATAAAACACACCAACACCAAAACCAAATAGAAAGAGAAACAAGAGAGATAGAAATAGAGGGTAGAGAAAATAGAGGGTTTGTTCGGTATTTGCTCCGACTATAAAGAGAGATAGTGAGCGTTTTCTCCTTTATAGATTGAGAGGTTGTAATCCCTATTTTTACCCAGTAATAAATTTCTACCTCGCCCGTGGTTTTTTACCCCAAGTTAAAAAGGGGTTTTCCACGTAAATTCCCGTGTTCCATTTATCCTCACAGTCATTTCCAATTTCGTCAAGCTGTCCATTTCGCAACATGTAATGTAATAGAGATGGAGTCCATTTTACGGCTGAAGGGAGCAAAATTGCAGCCATGGAGATAGTGAAGGCAATAAAGGAGGCTAGTGATTGGGAACCGAGCCTCTATTGGGTTTCAATGGCGCCTGAGTTTAATGAAGACTCGCCTTATTACATGGTGGGCCCAGATGGTCAACCTATTAACTTCTCCTATGAGATTTCTGATTGGAAAGGTGACTTCAAACTAGCAACCGCCATTATCAGGCCAAAGCTTTGAGCTTTGATTTTGTTGACATCTCATCTCTACTGTGTCGTGACGTTTATCACAATAATGGGTAATCTAAAATAAAAGCTATTTTTATTGGTCTTTTGTCATGCTACAGTGTAATGCATGATTTTTTTTTTTTTTTTCCAACGAAAACTTGCTATTGCCATACAAACAAAATTACAAACGTGCTAAACAGCACACAGAGCCGTTTGGTCGCATTACGCCAAACGGAGATAAGTCCTCAAAATGAGGAAACAAGACCCCACAAGGGGGACACAACACTCCCACGTGGGGAGAAAACGGTCCACAAGGGACAAAAAAAACCGACAGAAAACAAAACCCATTTTCTACGACACAGAACTAAAGAACCTATTACAGAAAAAGCTATTAAGCTAAATCTACAACACTCTTCACTTTCTTAGGTCTTCAACTTCTGGGTTTTGTTTTCACCGGACTGGGGCTCCACAAGGGAGAAAAAGCTCCCGAGGAGAAAACACCGCACGTCGCAAACGCCAAGCGGAACGGGAGGACGGCGTCGACAGCGACAGCCGGAGACGGTGGTGGGGGAGGGGGCCGGCGGCAGATGAGCCCTCCCGGCCCTGCTGAACCTCGACTGACCACAGGCGTTGGGGTGGCGATGGGCGGCGACGGAGGTGCATCGTCTGCAGGTGGGAGGCGAAGTCAGGTGGGCGGCGGCGGTGACGGGGAGGCGGCGGCAGGTGTGACAGCGGTGGCGGGGCGGCGGCCGGAGAATTTTTTTTTATATTAGTAAATAGAAAACTAAACAACGAACATTAAAAAGAGAGCTCCCCCAACCTCCATTAGTGGAGGAGGGGGAGGGAGGGAGATGATGAAAGAGAGGGTCTTGTGGAGGAAGAGATGCGGCGTGGAGAAAAAAGAGAGAGAGGAGAGGGTTTTTTTGAAACCCTGTGTAATGCATGATTTAAAATGAATAATTATTACAAGTCAACATATGTGAGCATCTTCGTTATTAAGACGGAAAATGAAATTGTAACGAATGAGAACCTTAGAAGAAAACCGAGTTTGGTATACTCCCCACCGCATGCTCCAACCGCCGTTCTACGCGAGGTTATTATAGTCTTTTTGGTATTTGAAAGCCATAAATTGAAATGAAAATCGGGCACACGTATATATAAGGTGGTCGCGAAAATAGAGGCGTTACGAAATCCAGAGAAAATCCGCCTTGGATGTTCGCGCGATCGACTTTTCGTTAATTGATCAGCTGATTTCCATCTGGGAAATTGTCGGCTGACGTTTATGGAGCAATCGATTACCTTCGATGCTTCCGAGGAGTCTCCGCCGTTGCCGTTTCCTCACAGGCGGGCGGAGTATTCCCGGAATTATCAGCGTCGTCGTTATGATAGGGATCGTTTGGGGGAGGGGAATGATGTGGAGGGTTCGTCTACGGCGACTGCTAATGATTCCAAGTCATGTTTTGTAGTTGCTACCACCTTCTCGTTTTTTGGTATGATATGTTCTATTCTCATAACATTTTTCTTATGTGCTTGTTAATTGTATTTTGCTTTTTCATTGCAAAATTTTGAGTCGTGATGAGTAAAATCTGCAACCACCTGTTACGGCTAACTTTTGAATTGGTTCGAAAATCACATATAGACAGCTTACTGATGCACTTATGAGTCCGAAGGCTGAAATGACAGAATGGGGGCCTTTAGATTTATATATTCTGATGCTGAAAGGAACCACAAAACAGTCGAAGATGAGACTTTTTGTTGGGGTAGGGATGAGTGGTCTTTTGATATAGCCGGGGAGTAGTTGTTCTTCAGCTATTCTTTATCTGAGCTGTTTAAAGGAGCTAATGGTCGAGATGTCCTCATATGCTTAGTTCCTGATGAAAAAATTTGTTGATGAAGTCACGAGAGGAGAAATTCTTGTTGGAATATACTTGCCTGTTTTACGTATGCATATTTTCGATGTGGAGAAGAAGAATATTTCTTGAGATTTGTTACCTACCTTATATTATTGATATGCTACTTCTGGTATCAGTTGCATTGACTCTATCGTTTGGGGTGTATGGCACTGAGACCCTGCGGCTAGGACCTAATTCATCTATATTGATAAAACCTAACCATTTGCTGGTGGATTCTATAAAGGTACTCGAGCTATGTAGCACTTCGCTCCTTTTTTCGTCTATGTAGGTTTGTGCAGCTTCTAGATATAAACAAAATGCGGCAAACATCTTGTTCTCACTTAGTTTTAGCTTGTATCAGTTGGAGGAAGTTGATGGAGCTCAGGGACCAATGATATATGGATTTCACAAAGACCCACCTCTTGATGTATATCAAACTATGAAGACAAAGCTACTGCATGGGCTGCGATGGATCAAGCAAAGGATGGCACAAAACAGAGAAGTATACTCTCAGCTGAAAGAAATAAAGGAAGAGAAGAAAACGCTGAGTTGATTGAAAATCGCATTTTTACTTATAACTGAGCCAACTTATAGAAACGCCACAAGGAGCGACGGCTTCATCCATTAAGTACGCGCCTTGGTGGTTATAACGGCTTTTTGATTTCTTCTTCTTCTCGTGTATATAATACTGTACATAGCTGAGAGTTGCATTCAGTTCTTTCTCTCTGTAATCGATCACTCTCAAGATCAATAAAAGAATATTTGTTCGTGGATGTAGGATTCATTAGGAATCTGAACCACGTTAAAACTCTTGCGTTCAATTTCCAGTTTTCTACCAAACTTGACATGGTATCAGAGAAAATATAGCTGCGAAGCAATCATCAAGAATCCCTCTCAAGCAATCAAGAAGATCATCCTCTACCAACTCGTCAATGGCAGACTCAACACAAACACCAACCATGAGTTCAGCGACCACTGTATTGATCAATGATCCATTCTTTCTCAACAACAACGACACATCGGGCCAACTCCTTGTGCACGAACAACTCAACGGTGAGAACTATGCAACATGGAGTAGATCGATGATGATTGCGCTTATAGGGCGAAATAAGGAAGGATTCATCGATGGAACCCTCGAGGCTCCAGTAGCAGATCCACAGAATCCAGCTAATTCCCAGAATCAGATCACAGCATGGCGGAGAAACAACAATGTGATCATTTCTTGGATCATCAACTCGGTCTCAAAGGATATATCTGCGAGCATTCTCTATAGCACCTCAGCTAGGGAAGTTTGGTTAGATCTTCAAGAGAGGTTCGGCCAGACGAATAAGCCGAGGATCTTTCAGCTGAAAAGGGAGTTAATCAACCTATCGCAGGGATCAAATAGCATCTCAGTGTACTTTACCAGATTAAAGACTTTATGGGACGAATTGATCAATTATAGGCCAAGTTGTAGCTGTAACTGTGGAGGAATCAAGGAGCTTAAAGCCTATTTAGATGAAGATTATCTCCTCACTTTCTTGATGGGACTTAACGATTCATTCTCGCAAGTTAGGGGTCAGATACTCCTAATGGATCCCTTGCCATCTATCAATAAGGCATTTGCACTTCTAATTCAAGAAGAAAAACAGAGAGAGATGGGATCAGGATTGGCTCGAGCAGTGGAGGAACAGACCACCACCATGACCATGTTAGCTGTCAAGAATGATCAAGATTGGGCTAAGAAGAGTTCCTATACACAGAAGAAGGAGGGAACAAGACCAATTTGCACTCATTGCCACAAAAGAGGGCACACCATCGAAACCTGTTATCAGGTTCATGGCTATCCTCCGGGGATCAGGGGAACTCAGAGGTACAAGGGACCTCGAGTAAATCAGTTTTCCCTGGAGTCAGTTGGAAAGTCGAGCTCCATCGCAGCAAAGGAAGCAATGCTGCAATTACAAGTGACTCCTTCCCAACTAGAGAGCTTGAAACTGTTGATCAATCAATCAGTAGCAACCCTTCCTCAGGACAATAGGGAGACAGCTCAGCCTGGAGACAAGAACTCTGGTATGTGTCTCTCGTTCAATCTACCTGTCATAACAGAATCAAGGATATGGTTAATAGACTCGGGAGCAACGAGGCATGTTTGTGGTATTAAAAACCTGCTTACTGACTTACACCCCATAGAGGAATCAAACATTATATTGCCTGATAACACAGTCATAAAAGTGGACAAGGCAGGGTCAGTTATGTTGAATGAGAATATCACTTTGACTAATGTGTTGTTTGTTCCTCAATTCAAGTTCAATCTGCTCTCTGTCAGCATGCTAACGGACCAACTGAGATGTAGGTTCTTCTTTGACTCTAATGGATTTAAGATGCAGGATCTTTCCCTGAAGGAGATTGGCAAGGGTGAGAGAGTTGCAGGGCTGTACCTATTCCTGGCAGACCCTGTTAAGCAAGTCTTAGCTGATAGAAATGTTCCTGTCCTTACCTCTAGAGTGTCCTTAGATTTGTGGCATAAAAGGCTAGGTCACCCCTCAAATAAGGTCTTGAATATACTTAGAAATTCCTTTCAGTATGATAGAAATCAGTCGACTACCTTCTGCAAAGTCTGTCCTATAGCAAAGCAGAAGAGGTTGATGTTCCCAAATGATAATAAAGTGACATGTTCAGCTTTTGATCTTGTACATTGTGACGTGTGGGGCCCCTTTAATGTTGTTTCTCACTCGGGACATCAGTACTTCATGACTATTGTTGATGATCATACTCGGTTTACCTGGCTTTTCTTGCTCAAACACAAATCAGAAGCTAAAGGAGCACTCACCTATTTTCTTGCTTTGGTAGAAAACCAATTCAGCAGTAGAGTTAAGATAATCAGAACAGATAATGCAAAAGAACTTAGCCTCACTGATGTATTCAGAAACAAAGGCATCCTACATCACCTTGCATGTGTACAGACCCCCCAGCAGAATTCCATAGTAGAGAGAAAACATCAGCATTTACTCAACGTAGCTCGATCACTGCTTTTCCAGTCTGCTGTCCCTGCTATTTACTGGTCTGAATGTGTGCTATCTGCTGCTTTCCTGATAAATAGAACTCCCACCCCAGTATTAGCAAATAAAAGTCCTTATGACCTATTATACCAGAGACCCTTTAACTATGACATGCTTCGAGTTTTTGGTACTTTGTGCTTTTGCTCCACTTTAGCTGCAGGTCGAAAGAAGTTCGATGCAAGAGCTCGAGAATGTGCTTTTCTAGGGTATCCAAATGGAGTGAAGGGGTATAAAGTGGTGGACCTAAAGACCAGAGAAGTATTCATTAGCCGTGATGTGGAGTTTAAGGAGGATATCTTTCCATTCATAGATCACTCAACGTCTCAAGCAGAGGACCCCTTCTCCTCTTGTGTGCTGCCCAGGACCTGTGCTTTGCAGCCCACAACAACAGAGGAATTCCATCCCTTGCAGCCCACAACAACAGAGGAATTCCATCCCATACCTACCAATGAAACAGTACACTTAGACCAAGAACAGGAATTGGAGGCTATTCAGTCACCAGCAGATGAACCAACTGCTCAGACACAACCAAGTCTTCCTCATCAAGCTCAGAGAAGGTCACTGAGACAGCCTAGGCAGCCTGGTTATCTCCAAGATTACCTTTGTAATAAGCTGACAGAAAGGAAAGAGTTGTACCCCATTACAGGAGTTCTTTCCTACCATCAATTCTCCTCACAGTATCAACACTTCATCAACAGCATCTCTCTGTCAGCAGAACCAAAGAATTTCCATCAAGCTTCACACTCAGCCCAATGGCAGCAAGCCATGAATGAGGAATTTGAAGCACTAGAATGCAATAACACATGGACACTAGTCCCACTACCAGAAGGAAAAACGTCTATTGGGTGCCGTTGGGTTTACAAACTCAAATTTAACTCCGAGGGGAAGATAGAAAAACACAAAGCAAGATTGGTGGCTAAAGGATATGATCAAAGGGAAGGTGTGGACTACATTGATACCTTTGCTCCAGTGGCCAAACCAAACACGATCAAACTCATCCTCTGTTTAGCCGCCAAACTGCAATGGCACTTGATACAGTTGGACGTAAACAATGCGTTTTTAAATGGAGATCTATTGGAAGAAGTTTATATGGATTTACCCCAGGGGTATTACCTGAATTATGACAGAAAAGGCCCACAGAAGATGGTATGTAAGCTGCACAAGTCGATTTATGGCCTCAAGCAAGCAAGCCGACAGTGGAATAAAAAATTCACTGAAGCGGTCAAGGCCTTTGGCTTCTCTCAGACACAGTCCGATCATACTCTTTTCACCAAGGGCAGAGGTGACAGTTTAGTGGTCCTACTTGTCTATGTGGATGACATCATCCTCGGCGGTTCTTCTATGACAGCAATAGAAGCAGTAAAGGACTTTTTGCAGCACTGCTTCAGAATCAAAAACCTGGGAGACTTGAAGTACTTCTTAGGAGTTGAAGTTGCACGCAGCTCCGCAGGAATCTATATATCCCAGAGGCAATATACACTCCAGCTCCTCGAAGACACAGGCTATCTAGGTTCCAAACCTTTAACCACTCCGATGAACCCCTCCGGGAAACTCTCAGCTCAAGATGGAGAGGTATTAACTGATCCATTCAAGTACAGGAGATTGATTGGGCGGCTCCTTTATCTGACTTTTACCAGACCAGACATAGCCTTCTCGGTCCATAAATTAAGTCAGTTTATTTCAGCTCCAAGAATAGCTCATATGATGGCAGCCCATCATCTGCTACGTTACCTAAAAGGATCACCTGGACAAGGACTATTTCTCAGCTCCACTCCCAGTTTGGACCTCAAGGGATTCTCTGATTCAGATTGGGGAACTTGTTTGGATACCCGAAAGTCTGTCACAGGGTATTGTACCTTCCTCGGAGACTCCCTATTGACTTGGAAAGCTAAAAGACAACCCACAGTTGCAAGATCATCCACAGAAGCTGAATATAGAGCTCTCGGCTCAGCTGTGGCTGAAGTTCTGTGGCTCAAAACTCTACTGACAGAATTGGAAGTTCAACTGCCTCATGCACCTGTCCTGTACTGTGACAATGCGTCTACACTCAAGCTTGCTTCCAACCCAAAGTTCCACGAAAGGTCAAAACATATAGAGATTGATTGCCACTTTATTAGAGATCATATGGCAAAAGGCAACATCAAACTTCTGCCTGTTAGAACTGAAAATCAGCTCGCTGATCTTTTTACCAAGCCGCTCACGGGCCCTATCTTGCAGCAGTTCTTAGTCAAGATGGCTGTTATCAATCTATACCATCCATCTTGCGGGGGGCTATCAAACTATGAAGACAAAGCTACTGCATGGGCTGCGATGGATCAAGCAAAGGATGGCACAAAACAGAGAAGTATACTCTCAGCTGAAAGAAATAAAGGAAGAGAAGAAAACGCTGAGTTGATTGAAAATCGCATTTTTACTTATAACTGAGCCAACTTATAGAAACGCCACAAGGAGCGACGGCTTCATCCATTAAGTACGCGCCTTGGTGGTTATAACGGCTTTTTGATTTCTTCTTCTTCTCGTGTATATAATACTGTACATAGCTGAGAGTTGCATTCAGTTCTTTCTCTCTGTAATCGATCACTCTCAAGATCAATAAAAGAATATTTGTTCGTGGATGTAGGATTCATTAGGAATCTGAACCACGTTAAAACTCTTGCGTTCAATTTCCAGTTTTCTACCAAACTTGACAATGTAGAAGCAGCTTGGTCTGAGAATCATGAGATCGCTATCCCTGGGAATTTCCACAAGGTAAGTTTCATATATGGATACAGTTTACCTGGTCTGTTTAGACGAAATATTTTGCACCAGACTTTCTGGATTGTTGCAGGAATGGATGTACTATTTGAATGAAGGATCTCAAATAAACATATCATACAGTGTGAGGTCTCCATCTACATCTCTTGTCCTTGTAATTGCACAAGGTAAGATCAGCTTCTATTAGTTATACGCAATCACCAGCGCATAAAAAGCGTTTTCAGGCACAGGCTCCAATCATTCACCTGTTTTTGGGTACTGCTGTCAGGAGACGAAGATCTTGCTGAGTGGCTTTTGTATCCATCATATCCGAAGACAACTTTATCATGGAATCTAATTCATGGTGAGGGGGTAAACAAGAACTTTGGAATTCATTTTTTTTTTCCATTGTTATAACCCTAACTAATAACGTGTTATGTAGGAAATGGTTCAATCCAGAAGCATGTGTCTAGATCTTCTTACTACTACGTCGCAGTGGGTAACTTGAACTCTGAATTTGCTGAGGCATGTCTTCGTTCTCTCTTTTTTACTAATATATCCGTTTCAACCATTTCAGAATTTTGTTCACTTCCCCTAGGATCGCTTGCATTGGTTTCAATATATCTGACATGTGCAGGTATATTTGAATATAACAATGAAGGCCTTCCTCTATAACACAGCAGAGCCATATTACAAGTGTATGCCTTCGCTGGGCCAATGTCGCCTCAAAATGCAGTTACTTGGTCAAAGTGTTGCTATTATTACCTCTCCCGGTGGAAAGTCGGTGAGCTTATCGCTATGCAACTTTTTTGTATAAGCTTCGCCCTTCTCTTATAACCTTGTAAATGTTCACCTCTTTTTGTAATGTGAAGGGCATCATAGGTGGTGGATGGCAAGTTAAACTCAGATATGGACCTCGATGGCTTACCTATCTGTTTGGCATAGGTAAGACTTGAGAGTATCTATAATCTGTTACCCGAAAGAACAGTTTCCATCAAATACAGTTATTTCACGACGTCATATTACTAATTTCCAGGTGGACTCACCAGCGTCGTTCTACTTGTGAATTGCCGTTCTACTTGTGAATTGCCTTTTCAACTACTTTCGACGCACTGAGCAAGGAACTGAGGAAGCAACCTCAGTACCACCCGAAAGAAACCCTTTGCTTTCACACAAAGACGGTAATCTCTCGAGCGAAGATTCTTCTTACGCCTCTCCATCAGACGAGGAAGAGGGCGTTGAAGGCACGCGTGATGATGGGCAAGCAACCAAAGGTGAAGATGAATATAGCAAGAGAACTTGTGCGATTTGCTTCGACTCTCTCAAGGATAGTTTCTTCCTTCCATGTGGACATAGTGTGGCTTGCTTTGGATGTGCCGAAAGGTATATTTCATCAGTATATATTTCTTTATGCGTTGATTAGTTTTAAGACAATAGGATTTTGCAATAATGATTGTGATAATAGCAAAGGTTTTGCCTAAACTTCGCAGGATATTACAAGATTCTGGAACTTGCCCTGTCTGCCGCCGGCGTGCAAAGAAAGTGAGGCGAATATACACAGCTTGAGAAGAAGACAAAATAATGCTGTTTGTAGTGTACGGACGTTGTCTCTACATATATGTTCTTCTCTTTCCTAATCTTGTAACGTTACTGTTAATGTGTATATTTATATTTCAATCAAATTTTTATTTCAAGGTTAATTCTTTTGACTCAACTCGTGAGTTGTGAAAATGTCAAACTAAATCAAACTAAACATGTGAAAGAAGCAAGTGAAAAAGAAAAGAGAAATGGACCCAGGGTCAAACGGCGTCGTTCGATGTTTGCCCTTTTTTTTTTATATTTTTTTATCTTGATGTTTAATTTTTAATTTTTCCTTCTAAATAAGAGTCTTCTGTTCTGAGTCTAGTTTCATTGTAATCATTGTTGTAAAACTCGGTCTGGGCGTCCGCCTAGTCGCCGGCTAGGCGCTAGTCGAGTACCTACCGAGCCGAACATAGCCAAATCGGCCAATTAATCGGCCAAATAATTAATCGGTCACTAATCGGACTAATCGGCCGAATAGTCGGCCTACTCGGCCAATAAAGCGGCCATTTAGTCGGCCCAATAAAAGCCCAAAAGAAATTTTACTAACTTCAAAGCCCATCGTATGCTACTTTTGAAAGCGGCAGGGCTGTAGCAGTAACATAAAGTGGCTATTCCTATATATAGGAGATACTTAGCTCCCTTTATAAGACATAAGCGATGTGGGACAAAATTTTGCCCAACGTTGAACGTATACATTCAATTTTACATTACTTGATCCATGTCTCTTTTGAAAAAAAAAAGAATACAAATTCGTTTTGCACATTCATTAAAAACAAAGACAATTAACATATACGTCTTTTTATTTAACCAAAAATCTTGCATGTACTAAAAATATTAAATAAAATATATAAACTATAAAATAGGATAATTTCTTTCTTACATGATCTTTAAAATATTATTTTGTATCATGTTCTTTTGTTACATTATTATGATTGACATTATTATGTCTACTGTATATATAAGATTTGATGCACATTAACTTTGATAGATGTTTACATATTTAATATATAAAAATAATTATAAAATATACATACCGACTAATTTCCGCCTAGAAACCGCGTAGGCCCCGCCTAACCCCCTCGGGCGCCCGACTAGCGCCTAGCGAGTTTTACAACATTGTTTGTAATATGCAGACTCAAAACTCTAATTTTGACATTACTCTCTGCGATTGGGATCGCAGGGTCTCATGAATCTTATATAAGCCCTCGCTGGGTAACTTTGTAGATCTCATAATTTATTTGTTTAATTTTTTTTTTTTTATATATAGAAGATAATAGGAATGGCGTCGGTGTCTTCTGGTCCGCGAACCGTCGAGGAGATCTACAAAGACTACGGAGCTCGCCGTGCCGGAGTTATCCGTGCTTTGACTTATGGTACACTCTTCTAAAAGTGCTTTAAGTCAGCAAAGTAGCTGTGTTGAAATTTGGGGTGTTTTTTTAGAAGAATTCGCAACGGGGGTATGATTAATTGTGTTTATTTGTAAATTTTATGTTTGCAGATGTGGATGAATTTTACGGTCTTTGTGATCCAGGTAATTATTACAGCTCATACTCGAATTGCGTGAAGTTGCTGGTAGTCAAGTTTGGCATCGAGTTTTGCTGTGAATGTGATGGTTTCAATTCGTATATGAAGTATTGGGGTTTTAGGCTTCCCGACATAATTTCTGTCCAAGCCAGTATTTTTATGATTCCCAAAATTACGTTGTTTTGTTTGTGATGACTGAGCAAGGTATTAACTTTTAGCTTTTTCTGCCTGTTTTTTTCCTGATTAATTGGTTGTCGTTGTCTTTCTTGTTCTTGTCTCTTGTGTATATGCGATTTCTTACGTTTGATTTTTGTTCTGATTTTCTTTGGACTCTGTTGTATTGTCCTCTTTAGGGTCTATCATATTCTGTTTTTGATCTATGTTTCAATTTTTCTTTACAGAGAAGGAGAATCTTTGTCTGTATGGACATCCAAATGAGACTTGGGAGGTGACTCTTCCAGCTGAAGAAGTTCCACCAGAGCTACCCGAACCTGCACTTGGTATCAATTTTGCCAGAGATGGAATGAGCCGAAGAGATTGGCTTTCTCTAATCGCTGTGCACAGTGATTGCTGGCTGCTTTCCGTGGCTTTCTACCTTGGAGCCAGGTTAAACCGCAATGAGAGGTCTGTATTCGCCACCATTTATCTTATTCAGTCTGATGAATTCTGAATTGGATTGCATATTTGAATCAAGTTATAGCATATGCGCTTTACTTTTTCGCAGGAAGCGCCTATTCAGCTTGATCAACGATTTGCCAACTGTCTTCGAAGTCGTGACAGAAAGGAAACCTTTGAAAGACAAGCCCAGTGCTGATAGTGGCAGCAAATCTCGTGGCAGCACAAAGGTAGAAAATAAAACCGATTAGTTATCTATTTTGCTGGGACTTTACAAACAAATATCCGTACCATGTTTGTGATTTGCGAACAAGGGGTAGTTTCCTAACAGCAGATATATGAGAGTGCATTGGTTTTTCCCTAAGGCTAAAAACTCTGTATTGATTGAGCGTATATATCGTATGTTTCTTTATGTGAAGAGATCTATCGATGGTCGAGCTAAGAAAAACAGTAAGGCAGCAGATGAAAGCAACGACGAGGAAGAAGAAGAGGAGGAGGAGGATGAAGAAGAGGAAGACGAACACAGCGAAACACTATGTGGAAGCTGCAAAGGAAATTACAGTTCCGATGAGTTTTGGATTTGCTGCGATATTTGCGAGAAATGGTATCATGGGAAATGTGTGAAGGTAACACCAGCTAAAGCTGAGAGCATCAAGCAATACAGATGCCCTTCCTGTGTGAAACGAGGCAAGCAATAGAACTATTATTACATGGAGAACTCAATACTGTTTCAAGTCCTTTGACTAGTAATATTAGATTTCGACTCTCAGTAGTCAGTGATGTGTGTGTGTGCTGCTATGTTCTGATAAATTAAGTTACAAGTATCATCTGTGTGTGTTCTTCGTAGGTTTTCTTCAAAATGCTTACATCAGCATGTCACTAATTTTTCTCTGATTTAAATTAAAAAACTTGATATTTCACAAAAGTGTCTTGGGCTAACAGTCATCTGGCCCATCATTGGCCCAATATGGGCCGAGGAAAGTAATATCAGTCCGCCGAATTTAAGGGGTGTGAACAAGAGGCGAGTGGACCCCACATTTCACCATGCAATGCGGCACGTGTCATTACGCGCTTGGCAGCCGCACGTGAGGCATGACAGAAAACGCAGAGTACTTGATTTCTTGATTACATTACGACCACCAGCGTTGAATTATTTATTTTTTCTTTTATGTAATAAAAGTGTTGCATTATATTGGATTGTTGCTTACAATATTACATTTCTCTCTCTCTTTTTTTTTGTTTTTATTTTCAGGATTTGATGATGTGGCACACGGTTTGTGTTGGAAGAGAGAATGAAGCAATTATCTTTGACCGTTGTTATCTCAAGCTCATCGTCGTCAGCCTCACGAAAGCAAAACGCAATATGAATTTAATAATGTGAAAGTTTCAATTAATAATTTATTAATAATAGGCTGATTACTACAACGCATAATCCGAAAAAAGAAAATGAATTCAGAAATTCAGCAGTTTCCGCGTATATGGATGAGAGCAAGGAACTGTACTGTACGAGAAAATCTTCCGTTTTCTGATGAAACTGAAGATCAGTCGTCCTTTTCAGTCCAACTTTTCTTGGTTTTTATATTCCTTAGTGTAAAAGAATTCTTCCTTATTTTCACACCTTACGGTCATAGCTGAACACCACACTGGCCCTAACGCATACATATATACTGACACTATACTAATCCTTTTCCGCCGTCTAAAAGTTTCTTCAATTTCATCAATTCTTTCCCTCTTTGATTATCTTTTATTACAGAATATTCAGTCCACATAGATGGATCATGGCCATCATCATCAACAACAGAATATTCATCGTCAGTATAGTAATAATAATATAGGTATTAGTAGTATTGGTGGAGATAGGCTTCCTCCTCAATGGAGCATAGAAGAAACTAGGGTTTTCTTGATGATTAGGGCCGAGCTCGATCCAACTTTCATGGGAACCAAACGCAATAAGCTTTTATGGGAAGTTATTGCGACGAGGATGAAAGAAAAGGGCTATAACAAGACCGCTGAGCAGTGCAAGTTCAAGTGGAAAAACCTCGTCACTCGATACAAGGTATATAAATTCTCAATCTATAAATCTGTAAAAATAAAACCCTAATGTTCTGCCAAGCTTCGTTGATCACACATGAAACTTCTTACAGTCAAAGCTTAATCGTTGCAGTACTATTCTTTTGCTTGAATAAAAAATTCAGCTCTCGTAGCTTGAGAATATATATTTTTCAAGAAATAACAGTTTGGGGGTTTCATTTGTTAATGTTCCTACAACTACGTTTCTCACGTATCATCCAATATTTGTAACTTAGTCAGTGAATCCGAGAAACATATTGTATTATATATAGGGATGTGAAGCCATGGAAAGCGAAGGACTAAGACAACAACAGTTCCCATTCTACACTGAGATGCAGACCATATTCACCTCAAGAATGCTATGGCTGGAAACCGAGGCCGCCACGTCAGATTCCAAGAAATCGACGGCTGCGCAGTTTATCTCAGCTTCTGACAACGAAGAAAGCGGCGACTGGGAAAAGGGGGTTTCGAGGAAGAAGAGAAAAGTAGTCCTTAACAACACTACTACTGCTGCTACTACAAGTAATGATAAGTACAACAACATCATAAGTGCAATAAAGGAGATGATGGATGATTACACGAAGCAACAGATGGATATAGAGATGCAGTGGTTGAAAGCTTACGAGGCTAGAGAAGAGGAGAGGAGAGTGAAAGAGATGGAGTGGAGACAAACAATGGAGGCATTAGAAAACGAGAGGATTATGATGGATAGGAGATTGAGAGAGAGGGAAGAACAAAGGAGAGCTAGGGAAGAGGCTAGAGCTGAGAAGAGGGATGCTCTTATTACAGCTCCTTATTACAGCTCTCTTGAACAAGCTTAGCCGATCATAGATAGCTCTAAGCGATAGAGGAAGAAGAGAAGATATGTTTGCTTTCATCCTCGTAATTTAGTGTTGAATTTGATGTTTAGTAAGAATTGCGTGTTATGGGCCTATAAAAAATTGGAAAGGCCCAATGTTTAGGTCGGGCCCATTTAAGAAGCCCACACAGTAGCGACTCCAAATCGTCGTCTGAGACTATAAATGAATGAAGTCTTCATCTTCGTCACAAATATTGCACGCACTATCACTGCTAATCGCTCGCAGCTAATATGGATCGAACCCAGATTTTGTTGGTGGGTCTGCCACTTTTCCTCTTGGTTTCGGATATATTCAATCTCTTTTCGCCACCGCCGTCTAAGCCGGCGCACCACCACCAACATCATCAGCAAGCGCCTGCGATTCAACAGCAGCAACACCAAGCGTCTCTCGAGTTTCCTACACAGGTTTGAGCAGTGATAGCTTGGATTTCGATTTTTTTTTTTTATTTTGGGGGAGAAGTGATCTTTCAATTCTATTGAGTTCGTTTTCTAATTTTCTCGCGATGTTATTGTATTTGCTGCCAGAAAGCTAGCGGGATTGGTTTTGGGAACACAGTGAGCATTGACTTTTGTGCATCTTGTTCCTTCAGGTATGATTTGTCCCATAGGTTTTAGTGTTCTTGCAAGTACCGTTTAACGATTTCTTATTACTGACTTGTATTTCGCAGAGGAACTGCTGTAACAATGAAGAATATGTTAGAAAATCAATTCCCTGGAATCAATGTTGTTCTTGCAAACTACCCTCCTCCTCTACCTAAACGAATGTTGAGCAAACTTGTACCGATTGTCCAATTTGGTGTGATCGGAATTATAGTTGGCGGCGAGCAAATATTTCCAAGGTTGGGATACGCTGTACCGCCTCAATGGTATTATACCTTACGTGCGAATAGGTTTGGGAGTATGGCTAGTACTTGGCTTCTTGGTAACTTCCTCCAGTCATTTCTTCAGAATTCTGGTGCATTTGAAGTGCACTGTAATGGTGAACTGGTAAACTTCTCTTTTTCTTTTTTCTTCGCAAGCTGTACCATTTTAGCTTTTGATGTTGTCAGGTTTTGTTCTTTATTGGGTTCTTGTTACCATGCTTATTTGCCTAGCTTGATACTGAATATTATTTGGTTTCCATCCAAGTTAACCTCTTTCAATTCAAATCTCTAATATAACTACCGTGTTAAAAATAGTGGCATTTCTTGTAATAAAGTGATGTTGATGTTTACCTTTTTGACATCCCTCATCGCAGGTTTTCTCTAAGTTGAAGGAGAACAGGTTCCCTGGTGAAATAGAGTTGAAAGATCTTGTTGCTGGAAGAATTGCTACTTCAAGAGTAATCTAACAAGAAGTTATATATGGTGGAAAGAAAGCCTGCTCCTTACTGTCTTGGGTGTTGATTTCCTGTATTTACTCGTGAGATTTGGTATGCTGATATATAAGCTCCTATGTTAGAATTGATTTACAACTCAATATTATGGTAACTCTGTAGAATTGGGCATAGTTTTTCAGCAAGAAAATCTTGAAAACAAATCTTTGCCCGAGTTTTTGATAATAAACGATATTCAATTGTTTGTAATAAAGCATGTACAACAGTACAAGACAAGACAGTGCTGAAAAAAAGAAAAGAAAACCAGCAGATTATCGCCACAAAATTCATTATTCAATTGCATAAGATCTCAAGTTTTGTGTAACCAGTTAAATTGCCAGTCATCTTCAGGTGGTGAAACTTGTGGTATATATAGGTGTTAAACCTGTTTGTGCATTTTTTGTCATATCTACAGAGCCTGCGAGGACAGCGTGCGATGAAAGCAATCCAACTCTGATGAAATTCTAATCATATATGATACCACTTGCGATTTTCCATCACCTTGACAAGTTCATTAGCCAACGATGAGAACTCTTCGGCTTCATTTCGCATGTCTTCAGTTCGTCTGGTGATTTTCTGAAAGAAATAAAGAGGACAATGATCAGTACTCTTGTCAGAGCGCGGAAGTGAATTTTCTTCTTTATATTGTAGAGACAGATATTTCAATATGTGAGTACTGCAAATGAAGAGTACCTCGAGTTTCTCTTGGCGCTCAAGAAGCTTGTTTCTTGCTTCACCAGCCGCAGATGAGGCATCCTGAAACTTATTTGATGAACACATAAATCCATGTTTTCTATAAAAGACTAGCATAAGTTGGGTATAAGTGATATATACATTACATATATTCCAGGCAAGGAACCAACTTAGAAAATTACCCCTGCTTTTCTGTACTTGGCTATGATTTCTTCCCTTGTTCTAACCCGGGGCTTAGTATCGTCTCCACCATCTAATAATTTTTCACGTTCACTTCTTTTGTCTGCAGGAGAGAAATACTTTACATTCCTTCAGTAAGTACCTTTGATAGAAGCACCAACGAATGAGTACCTTTAGCTTTGTTATCTACAATTTGGGATGAAGTGGAAACCGAAGGCGGAAGTTCATCTATTTCTATGTCATCTGTAGAGATCCAATCTATTGCATCAGCATGACGATGAATATAGTACTAGATTGCATATGAAAATATGGTGTAGGAATGTACGAATGGAGAGAGGGGGTGGCAACCTATGTTAAGCTCAGCTTCCTGTTTGTGGGCAGCAGCTGATGGCTCAGGAAATGAATTCCTCATGAAGATGTCGTCAAGATGACTGAAACCAGACGACGAAGGAATGAAGTTTTGATCCTTGAAGTTGTTCGACTTTTTACCCTTGAATCCTTTTACAAAACCTCCAAGAAGGCTAGAGGTACCACCCTAGTGAAGCAATTATTATGCGTAGCAATATCAAACCGAGCACCGTGCAAAGTATCAGCATCATGAAACTTCGTAATGAAACATATGAAACCGGGGATGCTCAAAGTATCAGAATCGTGAAAAAACCTGCTTTCTCTTGGGACCTGAGGAAACAGCTATTGCAGCATCTGCCGCAGCAGCAAGTACTTCATCGTGAAGACTGGGAAGGGACTGGGGTAGTCTGAAAAGGAAAAACAACTTACAGTTATGGTTTACTCTAAGTTTATCGAAGAAGGGTGCTTAAGCAGCATTGTTCAACTAACGCCGATAGTGTACCTGAAATCATTTTCACCCTCTAGTATAGATGCAAATACTACTTCAGAGCCATGGGCCTGAGTTGAGATGCTCATTGTCAGAAGTATTATAGAGAAGCGCATATAATAATGAAAACAAGATACCATCGCCATTGTAATTACTTATTTTATCGGTGTAACTAAATCATGTAGTAGAACATTACCAGTGCAATGAGCCCATTTTCCAGGGAACACATCAATGTTTCCATGTTTGTCTTGATGGTCCACCTCAAATCAGGCATCAAAGAAATCTCCTTCACCAGTTCAAGATCAGGCATAGATCTGGTAAGCAAGCAAACAAACAAGTCAATTCTCATAAAATGAGAATCAGTTGATGTTATGAGAGAATGGAAGTTGTTGAGGTGGATTACCTGACCTCCATGATTCCCGTTTCATAGAATGCTACTAGCCCACAAACTTTTCCGTCATTTCGCAAAACTGTAGTCCAACAACAGGGTTTTGAAAGTTTAACCTTGCAAGTGGACTTAACGTCTCCCTGATAAACCATCAATTAATTAGAAAAAATAAATCGTAAAATCGATGTGAAACGCGAAGACACTCACCTGAACTAAAGACTTTGCAGGGTATATCTGTAGTAAATCCTTACAACAGAGCAAGATAGAGAAGTCATTCAAACTCTCAGGAGATAAAATATTTTCCGAAGACTTCTTATCTGGTTCACATTGCTCACTCTCTTGAGCACTATCTGGTGAATGCTCACTGCTTAATACATTATCCTTATCCAATGACTTTTCATCTACAGATCTACGAACAGATACCTGGGTTTCTGAGTAGTGCAAAGCCAATTATCAGGGCAACTAGTACACCACTGACATGAAAAATAGGTTACTCATTGATATCAAAAATAGTACTTACCTATCAAGTACATTGAAATAGCTGAAGACGGTTTCTTCAAACTCATAGGTTTTGAGCCAATCAAGGTGCCATTATTTCCATCAATGACATAAATATTTCCATCCTTAGTCAATGCAAAAATGAACTCCCCTACACCATTTTTGGGAAGCTTTGGTGAAGTTTCACCCGTATGCTCAAAAGTAACTTGAGTTAAAGATTTCCAGATTACTGATGTCACTGGTATGTCGGGTCTATTCAAAGAAATTGTTATGAAATCTACAGATGATGAATGTACATCCAACACTGCCACCTGAAACAGGCAACATCATATTTTGAGCTTTAGCAAAAGGACACTATTGCATAATCCTGCCTTCCTCTGGAACAGAAGGAAAGGAAGTGTTTCCCAGGAAATAGTCAGCTATCTGGCGAAAGGGAGAGAATGAAAATCTTAATTAGATATAAGGCACCTGAGAACATTCATATCCTACAGTAAGTTTTGAGCCATTATTGGCGAACTTCATTGCCTGAACTCCAGCTTTGTGAAGATCAAAAACAGCTCTCAACCTAGGGCCTTGAACTAGAGCATTGTGAGCTGCGAAGGGTGATAATTACTATATGTTATAAATCAAAACAGTTGAACTATTTTCTGGGGTTTCATATCTCAAGATCTTTACTCAGAACCCACCCTTTACAGTACCAAAACATAGAATAAAGCATGTGCAAATTACAAAAATTCTAACATGCCAAAGAACTCAATTGTTTATGAAAATTGCAGGACTGGCGCATAGTTAATCTAATTTGCAACAGTTAATTATCATTATCTAGTTCTAGCTCATGTACTTCTATGTTGCTCGTGTGCTCCTAGTAACAACTAGAATTTTGCTCAAGAAGAAAAAAATACTTTTATCACCTTTGGTCTCTGCGGAAAAATTAGTCGCATCGCTACAGCTGAGGTCGTAAAGTTGGACCTTCAGATATTAGATCATTAAACTAACAAACAAGAATAATTTGAGAAAGCGTAAGAAATGTTATCTTACCAAGCCACATTCTCTGCCAATGGCTAACATTAATGATAAGGGGCATAAATCGACTATGGTAACTGAGCTGGCATAATCAGCTAGTTCCTCAGTCTTACCCTGTCATTCGTCAGCAAAAATCAATATTATCCACTTCCCAGAAAATAATAGTCCACATCTTAGCTAACCTTTTCAAAATTCTTACCTTGTTCTTCAAAACAAAAAGGAGATCGAAAACTGGATAAGTAGCATCCCATACTCGGACTGATCCATCGTGATAGCCGGCTAGATACAGCCTGCGGACCTCGTTATCTATGTCTAATCGTATATGATTACTTAAACCCCCGGTCAAGGGCCACTTTTTATTACTGGTTGATGAACTCACTGAAGCTATCTAGTTAAACAACAGAAGCTCGTTACGCTATAGACAATTAATCGTGACGCCAATTGCGTCAGAAGTTCTATGAAATCAAGCCCAAAAGTTCAATGATACTCTAGTACCTTAGACCTTCGGTGCAAATGAAAAAGCTCTGCTACTGTCATCAAAGGATCAAAAATTGGGATTGTAGCAGGAAAATTTAAAGCAGAAACAGGTAGTTCCTTCCCAGGCAAGTCCGAGGAGGACAAACTGCAAACATTATATGTATATATTCGGCCAGGGTCTAATAGTACAAACAAAGAAGCGTCCTTATCGATCCTAGATGCCCCAGCAGATGGTACTAGAATCATGTCAGAAAAAGAATCAGTAAGATTAAGGATCACGCGATCAACACATTTCAGCGTCTCAATTCCAGGGTACCATTCAAGACTCAGAACCTGTACCGAGAAAATATTATATGAGCATCTCAGAAACTAAACCCACATGTTCATCTGTTTGAACTTCCAACAGAAGAAAATAAATGATTGACTTTGTATAGTAAGGCTTGCAGAGACCAAACTTCACAAATCGCAGATTGATATGAAAGTTTTCGTGGTGACTCATACCCAAATTATCTTGTAAAGGATTATTTTCAACCAAATATATGACAATCAAATGCGGCTTTTCCTTTTGGCTTGCAATAATTTCTTAACATAGCCAAGGATGCGAAGAATACGTACCGTCACGACTTCCTCGCATCCTATCGCATCACCACCATATACAATAAGTTGACCTTTATGCTTGCGAGATTTACTGTTATCCACCCATCGCAGAACAATAACAGGGAGCCTCTTTTCAGACGACGTCAGCAACTTAACAACACTGTGAGACAAATTATTAGTGGATGCAGGCTTTGAGGTATCCCAAAATAATATATCCCCATCAACATATCCCACAGCAAGAATTTCCCCATCAACAGATGCCCAACAAAGAGCACTGATCTCTTTCTCCTCTAAATCAAGCACAGCTTCATTATGTAAATGTTCACCATCTGCACCATTTGAAGGAACAACTTGGCTTTTTAATTGGAGGGCCTTGTCACCTCTGACAGTGACAACATGGGAATCAATTAGATCCCAGAGAATGATAAGCCCTCTTTCATAAGCAATCAATAGCCTGCAAGTTTCGATATTTTTTTGACATCGATAATGATACCAAAAGGTGGATCAATTCCGGAATGTAAGTTCTCCATGTATTCTCCACCGCTGTTATTCATTCAACGAATGGGAATAAATAGCAAAACGAGATAAAATGAAAATTACTCTTGCCTATTTTCAGGTGCACAAGGTTGAGGAAGAACTCCCACTACAGGCTGATGATCAGAGCGTGAAATGCCAGCTGCTCCTATAATTAAAAGGTCAATTATAAATCCATACGTAAGTTTCATTTGAATGCTCAATGGCATTTATGTCATACACAAGCTTCAATACACAGACCAAGTAAAGATCCAGAAAACGATCCAATGTTCTCTTGAAAATCATTCATGGTGATTTCTAGTCTAGGTAAGAGCTCTCACCCTTTGCTGTTTTCTCGAAGTATTTTCTTTTTCAAATAGAGTTACAGTCACATACGATGAATCATCTTAGTAGATACTAGATAGAGAAACAATGGCAGCTTGCAGCACTCACCGGCCAGAGATTCCAAAGACAGGTGATAATGCAATTTCAAGAGCTGTCCATGGTCAACGTCATACTTCAGAACAGAAATCACTCCATATTCATCACCTATATACCTATAATCAAAGAAGGACAAGCGTCACTTAGCATAAAACCAATACAATTCCAATCATGTTGCCTCATCATACAATGCAAATTTACATCCCCATCAGTATCGTACATAAACAAGGAGCCACTGATTACAGAGAAAGCAGTTACAATGGATTCCCACTGAAAATTACATGTTATTGACCTCCTCTCTAGATTCCAAACCTGAAAAGGATGACTTTAGCAACATCAACGAAAATAAACTTTCGTGAGAAAACTAAGGCAAGGCGATTCTATGCAAAATCGAACAATTTTCTTGGCTGACCTGAATATCATTGTCATTTGTGATACTTAGCAACAGACCTTTATTCTGCAGGAACTGCAAACAGAAGACACTGAATAAACGAGAAATTGTAAAAGGTGTTGTTTCATTCAAATAAGACATGTGTTTAAAGCGGCTCAAATGTTTTACAAAGTTACAAGCCGAAGGGAAGTTAAAAAGGCTGTTCTTTTAGAGGAAAGCAACACAATAATCAGCATGAATTTACAGCACAAACCTCCAGATATTTGTACGGCGACAGCTTGGGAGAAACCAGAATTCCTTCAATATTATCACCACCAATTACTTTTATTCTTCCGTCCCTGAATTTTATATGGGGAAACAGTGTTGAGAATGAGCTTAGATAATAACTCTGCATTATCTCTTACTCGACTTTGTCCTTCATAGTCGTCAATCTAGCCCAATGAAAGACACAGTTAAGCTTCTTTGGAAAATAAATTCTAAGCTTTGTATTGTTAATTGTATTGAACTTGAGCTAAACTCGTCCCTGGACAACGCCTTACTCATTTTTTGCTATGCTCTAGAATTAACAGCCAACGATCAAATCCTATCGAGCAAAAAGATGCATTTGAGTCATCTTTTATTTAAAAAAAAAACGAGCTTGATTAAGCTAAATCAAACTCTTAAGTCAACTCAGCAACTCACTTTTGCCATTTAGCTGGCACAATCCAACGACTGCACCTACCAAACTTCGACGCAGTGTTCACCACTAAACACATCACATCAAAATAACTTACAAAGTGCCGATCGCCAGCAGGCGCTGAATAGGATCAAACGCGAGAATCGACGATGTACATGGAATGCCATAGTGCACATCGATCCGAAGCTTCACCTCCTCCGACGTCAGCAAGCGCTCTTGCCGATGCTGAACATCATCGATCACCACGCACAATACAAATAAAAATATATAGAAGAAACAAAGCAGGGAAAAAGGAAAAAACAAGAATCAAGTCAATCAACGAAACCCAGAAAAAAAAAAAAGCTAAGCAACAAGCTCGAGGCGTTGACGTGGCACCTGACGCCGATGTATGGCCTTCTTCAAGAGGCGTTTCGCAAACATGCCGACAACCAAGTGCAATTTACGTTGAGAAGAAAAGGTACAAATTACAATGCCATAGTAGCTGAGCAGTTGGTTTTCTGAGATCATTTTCTCGATATCCACGTTACCTAGGTGAAAGAAAATTACGAAAACCCCCCTGGGCCCGCATAAAGTGAAATTCTTTGTTGGCATAAACTAAATATTTGATTTACTAGTGATACTGAAACTAAATTAAGGTAGGTTATGATAAAGTACCTTCTATTTTTACATTTTTTGATAGGCTGCTAAGATTATTACCCATCATTTTCTTTGGCTTACCGAATTAAAAATAGAGAGCAGCATAAAGATGCGTGCCATATCATCTCACTACAAAAGGACGCCATATTCATATTGATCTGTTCTTGGGTACGACGTATCGCTAGTTTTTGGTCCTTCTCTCTTTTTTCTTTCTAGTCTGTCGATCGTAGATATGAAAGTTCCTGCCTCCAAAGCTCAAGGTAATTTATTCATTTATAGTTTTATTAAAATTGAGATTCGATGTCGTGGTTCCAACCTGATTTCGTCCGTTTTGTATTCTGCTTATGCTTTTTTAGGTTTGTAGTTGTTTAGAGGAGCTGCGTTTGCAATTTTTCGTTTAGTAGTTTGAGTTTCTGTGTTCTGGAACATGCTATATGACTCGATTTACTGGTTTGCTTATTAGGCGAAGGCAATATAAATATAGATGGATAATTGAGATGGAGAACTTTGATGAAATCAAATTCTATAACCAGATTTTTTGATTGATCAATCATCTGCTGTGTAAAGTATCACATGTACAGTCTCATGCAAATCAAGTGAGTGGTCGATAACCTAGATTAGACATCATCTTTGGTTTTTTAACATTTTACGAGACTCGGTATGGCGATATCTCTTTTGCTGTTTTGCTTAAAGAATGACGGTAATTTTACTTTTGTCTCTGTGTAGAGGATCTGCCTAAAGAAGCAAAGAGTACATACTTTGATTTGCCGGCCTTGGATGTTTCTGTTGCTTTTCCACAAGCAACTCCAGCTTCCATATTTCCACCATGTGGTAAGGCAGTACCCATGAGAGCTTGAAACAGAAAACCATGTCCCGTGATGAACACTATGCTGTAAATATGTAGCTTTCGGTGATCATATCCAATCAATGTCTTTATGAAATGTCTGTGATATGATCTTTATGGATTAGATTAGCTTTTTCACTAATAAGGCTTCATTTTGATCATTTTATGCTTATTTGAGCTCTTGTAATTTGCAGCTTCGGACTATTATCAGTTCGATGATCTGTTATCTCCTGAGGAACAAGCTGTGCGGAGAAAAGTTCGAGCATGCATGGAGAAAGAAGTAGCTCCCATAATGGCAAAGGTAGGTATAATGCGTTTTCCTACTTTACAGAATGAGCTCCTTGTCTTACCGTATTGATGTTTCAAATTGTCATCAAACATGATACAAGAACATACAAGCCATCAAATCTTGAGTTATGCTTTGTGAACTAGATGCATCTCATACAGAAATTTCTCAAAATATGGTCTGATCAATAATTATTGGCATGTAAACGCGTAACTTCAGTACTGGGAGAAGGCAGAGTTTCCCTTTGAAGTGATTCCAAAGCTAGGAGCACTGCGTGTTGCTGGTGGCAGTATTAAGGTAATTCAATTGACCGTTTCATACCACTGTATGTCCTGCGATGATGGGTCTTAGAGATTTTTGGTGTTTGGCATCTTATTGCCATGTAACTCAGGGCTATGGTTGTCCCGACCTTTCCATTACTGCAAATGCCATTGCTACAGCAGAAGTTTCAAGAGTTGATGCTAGTTGCTCTACTTTCATCTTAGTGCACTCTTCCTTAGCAATGCTGACTATTGGTAAGTCTTCCTCATAAAGTTTATTGCGTCGTCCACTTTTTTTATATGGTAAGAAACCTTACTGTTTGTTGGTGTGTCAATTACAGCCTTATGTGGATCGGAGTCCCAGAAGAAGAACTACTTACCATCACTTGCGGAGCTGAAGACTGTGGCATGTTGGGTAAGTTCCCGATTAGTAGTCCCAATACACTTACGCTGCACAATTTATAAACTGTGACGTGCTCTTTATTGATAGGCTTTGACAGAACCTGATTACGGAAGTGATGCAAGTGCTTTGAGAACAACTGCAAAAAAGGTCAAGATTATATTGTTTTTGTTTACCGTTGTAGCATTTGGTTTGAGTTAATGTTGAAGTGACCCTATTTTAGACTGAATTACTAACGGCCAGTTATCAGGTTGAAGGAGGCTGGATACTTGATGGCCAGAAACGCTGGATAGGTAATAGCACATTTGCAGATGTGCTGGTTATATTTGCCAGAAACACTTCCTCAAATCAAATAAATGGGTAAGTAAGAACTAAACATCTGTTTTTCTTTATCTTGGACACGCTCTAAATACCTCCCTCATATGAGCTGGTTCCGAGGTCTTTTATGTCTATTGTGTATGATTCTTGGCTCTTGCAAACCTATCTATGCCTTCTCTATTGCCTATATAATATCTTCATCTGCTACAGATTCATTGTAAAGAAGGATGCTCCTGGTTTACAAGCTACAAAAATAGAAAACAAAATTGGCCTAAGAATCGTTCAAAATGGAGATATTCTGTTGAAGAAAGTTTTTGTCCCGGATGAAGACAGGCTTCCTGGAGTTAACTCCTTTCAAGACACAAGCAAGGTATGGTATCTAATATACGTAATTTCTGTGGACTTGTCAATCTACCATATCTCCGACAATAACACCGACCACTCTTTACCTTGGAGATAGAATACAATTTATTAGATAAATTAAGTATCTCATTAATCTGAACTCTACATGGAACTATAGGTGCTTGCTGTATCACGTGTGATGGTTGCCTGGCAACCCATTGGCATATCCATGGGCGTCTACGATATATGTCACAGGTATTGGAAGATAATCATCATCGTGTATAGATCTCATTCATCATCAATAACGTATACGAATTCAATTTCCTTACAAGGTACTTGAAAGAGAGGAAGCAATTTGGTGCCCCATTGGCATCGTTCCAAATAAACCAACAGAAGCTAGTCCACATGCTAGGTAACGTTCAGGCAATGTTCCTCATCGGCTGGCGCCTATGCAAGCTCTACGAAGGCGGAAAAATGACTCCAGGCCATGCTAGCTTGGGCAAGGTCTCTAACTATCCTTGCTTTCTGATTTTTTTCAAACTCCCATACAGGCTTTTCTTGATTTTTTCAAACTCCCATATAGGCTTGGATCACTAAGAAGGCAAGGGAAACTGTTTCTCTAGGACGTGAACTCCTTGGCGGCAATGGAATCCTCGCCGACTTTCTAGTTGCAAAGGTATGTGTGAGTGTGTCTTTGCTTTGTTTGTTTTCATGGTTGGTTATAAAATCCGACCGCCGATGGTTGTCTCTCTCTGTTCAGGCATTTTGTGATTTGGAGCCCATATACACATACGAAGGCACTTATGACATCAACACTTTGGTCACCGGCCGGGAGGTCACCGGAATCGCCAGCTTCAAGCCGGCTCCGGCGACCAATCGGAGCCGTTTGTAATGATATTTCCAGCTTTGTATTATATGTAAATCGGAATAAAAGTGTACTAAATACAGTACACAGTGCATGGGTTCCAACATTTAATTTATATTTTGATTCGACATTAATTTAGTTCTAAAGCAAAAGCAAAATTAATACCATTTACCAATCATCAAAACAGAGAGGAGAGACATGAAAGGAAATAATCTTTCTGCTGGGTTAAATCAGTTGCAGCACAAACATATACAAGAAACTTGAGAGAGGACATTGAGAGCACGCGATAACTTAATAGAAATACCAAGCTAGAGTTAACAGAGAGTACCCTGGCTCCTAAATCTCATCATCTAACCACCGAAGCCGTAGAGAGTACGGCCCTGCCTCTTGAGGGCGTAGACGACGTCCATCGCCGTCACCGTCTTCCGACGCGCGTGCTCTGTGTAGGTGACGGCGTCGCGGATGACGTTTTCGAGGAAGATCTTGAGTACGCCGCGAGTCTCCTCGTAGATGAGCCCACTGATACGCTTCACGCCGCCTCTCCGAGCCAAACGCCGAATCGCAGGCTTGGTGATGCCTTGGATGTTGTCTCTCAGTACTTTGCGGTGGCGCTTCGCACCGCCTTTGCCCAACCCTTTACCTCCTTTTCCTCGTCCCGACATCTTTTTCTTTTACTTAAAATTTGATAATTTCTTCCAGCTTTCAAGACTGCTTATGGGTTGGGAAGGAGTGGGACGGTATTTATATATAGTGGGCAGTGTTAGATTGGTGAAGTTTCAGCCGTCGGATTTTATTTCGCTATCGACGGATATAAAGAGGAATCCGTGGCATCCTGGAGAAATTACTTACATCCGTTGATCTCTATAATCAACGGTTGTTAATGTCAACTGACCACAAATAAGTGAGTGGTAGGATCGCGGTGGGTGGACTAATCTTCTTCTTCTTCTGTGTTTCTTGATTTTGGGCTTGTAGTTGTCGACTGTTTTGAACTTCTTTATGGGTTAATGCGAGCGTGATTTGAAACTTATTCCACCACTCTTACATTGGAAAATCTTCAAGACCGTAAAGACAAGTATCATCTTGTAATAATAATAAAGGAACAACAAAAACCAAAGCCAACGACCTACTTGTTGAACAAGTCGGCAAGCTCACCCTTCTCGTGCATAGAGGTCAATATATCACAACCACCAAGCAATTCACCATCAACAAAGATCTGAGGAAACGTTGGCCAGTTACTGTATTGCTTCAACGTCTCCCTCAACCCAGAATTGTACTCGTCGTCGAGCACGTCCACGCTCTCATATTCAACTCCCTGGCTTTCAAGAATGGCCACGACCCTTTGCGAGAATCCGCATAATGGGGCGTTTCTTGATCCTTTGATGAAAGCTACGACCTTGTTCTCTTTCACTAGTTTGTCGATTAAATTCTCTAAAGGCACCGTCAATTGTACGTGACGGCCTGGTGTTAGCCTCAGATCGGACTTCTTTCTTGGAGGCTGTTTTACCCATGTTGTGTTTCCAGATTCATTACCAGGCGGGACCTTTCCTGTAGCAGCTATGTGTTCTTGCATCCATGATTTCCAGGCTTCTGTTAAAGCAGTTTTATCAGGCTCATCTACCACGGCAACCTACAGAAACAAGGATGTTGCGTTCGTAGAATTCGAGTTTCGATTGCTGGAGTTTGGGGAGAAGTGAAAAGTAAAGTTCAAGATCGACAGTTTTCCACCTATGATGACTGCATTAGATAATTCGACGAAACATGCAATTTAACCATTTCCAACTTTTCAAGCTCTCCATTGGGGATAAATCAAGAAATAGTTAATCCAAAGTTAACAGTCAGCTAACCAACACTCAAGTTTGATTCTTTATCTGTTTCCTATTGAGACTAGCTTTGCTTGTCCGTCCAACTCCTACCATAGGATCCCATCACAAACTTCTTAGAGTTATCTCAACAAAATCCAATCCCGGTACAACGACACTACCTTAAACACTCAGCTAAGCTCCAGGCATTCATTTCACATAAGAAGGAAAAGTAATTAAGTAGCTCAAATCGAGATGTAACATGCGTCCATCAAATGATGTATCATCGGATAACAAAACAACCAATATTACCTTGGCGGAGCAACATAGATCGGGGACAGACTTCTTATGCCCTTGAACACTCGCATTGAGATTCCTCGTTATCCCTACGAACTGAAGCTCTCCGTTCACATCGTAAATAGCATAGACACCGGCATCCGAAGGGAATAACCCATCCGTTTGAGGGGGGACGTCGACGAGTTCAGCCTCCGATAGCTTCTTCAGCGCCGAAACGACCACGCTCCGACGGCGATTTTTGAGATGTGAGCTTCCGTTGCATCTTAGGCTTTTGAATGATATTCGAGGAGATAATTTCGGCAGTGAATCGAAGGAAAGAGTAGCGTTATTTCTGGAAGTAGATGAGAATTTGAGGAATGTTCGCGGAGAAGATGAGAGGTTGAGTGCAGCCATCGTTTTGATCGTCCAAATGCCGTAATTAGATTGAATTAGCTGTGATTTCTTGTTAGTACTGTTCCCATTACGTTTTGTACATTTTGCTATATCGGACGTCCCACTAGTTTTTGTACATTTCACAAACAATCACAAACGTAATATTCAGTTTTTAGCAAAAACTATCACAAACAATCAAATATTCTAAAAGACGTATCAAAATATACAATTTTCTAGTTTTTAAGTGTAACATAATATTAAAATATTCAGATTCTTAAAACCATGTCATACGTCCATGATTTAATGGGACTGAGTGAGTATTTCTTTTTATTTTTTATCTATATAAATAGTGGGCTTATGGTTTAATGGGCCGTTTAAACTCATGATGGGCTTATCGTTCGCGGCCCAAATAAAACGGGCAATAAAGTGCCACGTCATCGGAACATAAACCAACAACCTGCGTGTGTTCTTGCTGGGGTGCATTGAAACAACTAGACTAGCCAAGTTATCACTTCCCATTCTCATTTCTCAGCTGCCAAATTTTTGAGGACTTATGGCGTCTTTGGTCAACACTGTCTACTCAATTGGCTTGACTACGAATGCCAGTGCTTTGAACCAACGGCTCGCATCGAAGCCAAGCTTTGTTTCTTTGAACAGTAAGCTTTATCTGTTTAAAATGCTTCGAAAATTGCTTCACTTAGGCTTTGATGGGTGTCGTTTTGATTATTCTTCATGCCATCAGGACGAAGACTTGCAGTGAGAGCAGCTGAAACTGATCAAGAAAAAGGTATGGCGGGGTTTGTTCATTTGTCAGCGTATTTGCCCTATGTGGGTCCTTAAATAGTGCTTGATTATTAGTTTTATATGGGAGACGATAACTGAGCTAGCGAACTGAAATTGCGCGTTGGATGTGTTTAATGAAATTTGAGGCGTGTGATTGACATATGGCAGTTAAGGCAAAGGTACCAGATAAGGCGCCTGCCGAGAACGGCTCCAGTATTAATCAGATTCTTGGTATTAAAGGGGCCAGCCAAGAAACTGTGAGTCCAATTTGACCGTTTCTATTGGATGATTTTTACACGGTGTGGATTAGAAAACTTCACCGTCCAAATCTTGGCAAGCGTGGCTAGCTATTGCTCTTTGTTTAGTTGCATACTGATGGTGGTGAATTCATACATATATGCGGGAAAATGCTACCTTTAATGATGAATGCTGCATATTTATTCAGGATAAGTGGAAAATTCGAGTTCAGCTCACTAAACCAGTTACATGGCCTCCACTTGTTTGGGGTGTAGTCTGTGGAGCAGCAGCATCAGGTGTTTTTTTCCCACTCTTTCATGCTAAGTTAAGTAGTCATTGGCATGTAGTGTGTTTAACCATTGGCTATCCTTTATTTAGAACTTCTAGTTGTACCCCAGGAAACTTTCACTGGACGCCTGAAGATGTAGCTAAATCGATCGTTTGCATGATGATGTCTGGCCCTTGTCTTACTGGCTACACTCAGGTACTCCATATATTTGAACTCGATTTCCAAACTTTTCCTTCGACTCGAATGGCTAACTATTCGTTATGCTTCAACCTATAGACAATCAATGACTGGTACGATAAAGAGATTGATGCAATTAACGAACCATACCGTCCGATTCCATCTGGTGCAATATCTGAGAATGAGGTGTTTTATACTTGCTCTTCTATGGGAAGCTGAAGTAATATCTGAAATTCCTATTGCAGTAGTACTAAGAATGATATTACCAGGTGATTACACAAATATGGGTGCTACTGCTTGGAGGCCTAAGTTTGGCTGGTGTATTAGACCTTTGGGTAGGTATTGAAAATCAAAATCTCGTCTTGAAGTTCTCCGTAATTTTCTGTTTATAGATCTTCCTCTATAGGCAGGGCATAAATTCCCAGTCATATTCTATCTTGCCATCGGTGGATCGTTGCTGTCCTACATATATTCAGCTCCACCTTTAAAGGTATGTCATCAGCCCATTTTTTAATATTTCCATGGCTTCAAGTAGACAAGATTCCGTACAAGCTGAGTAGAAGAACGAAAAATCTTTCTATGTTGCAGCTCAAACAAAACGGGTGGATTGGCAATTTTGCTCTTGGTGCAAGCTACATAAGTCTGCCTTGGTAATCTCTATATCTCTGCTTTTCTGTGCACGGCTCTGTTTCAAATAAATGCAAACGCAGATAAACTTGAATTCATGTGAAGGTTCGAACTTTCAACGTAACAGTTATCCATTGTAGGTGGGCTGGTCAAGCATTGTTTGGGACACTAACACCCGACGTTATCGTTTTGACTCTGCTCTATAGTATGGCTGGGGTATACATTTTTCTCTCACTTTTATTCTCTTTCGCCTTTGTATGTGCACTTTTTTATCATTCTTTCCCTTGTAGCTCGGTATAGCAATTGTCAATGACTTCAAGAGTATCGAAGGAGATAGAAAGATGGGACTGCAGGTGGGTACCTTCTACGCCAAAGTTCAAGAAAATGGATACGGATAGAAACACAAAACACACGTAATCTTATGAAATCTCCTAATTTCTTTGCAGTCTCTCCCAGTTGCTTTCGGCACCGAGACTGCAAAATGGATATGCGTCGGCGCCATTGACTTAACTCAGTTATCTGTGGCTGGTAATTTTCCTTCCATCTCTTTTACAATACTAAAAACACCAAACCATGTTTATGTCCATTGAAGACTTCGTCTTTGTCTTTGACTCAATTCGCTACACAGCCTATCTTCTTGCATCTGGGAAACCATATTATGCTCTAGCTCTTGTGGGCTTGATTGCTCCCCAGGTGTTCTTTCAGGTATGATTTGATCTTCTTTTATGGAATCAAATGTCCATATATGTTTCTCATTAGTCATCATATTGTGATGCTGCAGTTCAAGTACTTCCTCAAGGACCCTGTGAAGTACGACGTAAAATACCAGGTATATCATCTTATTTCTTCTTTCATTACATTATTATTATTATATGCTGTTCTTCGTTAGAAGTTAAACCTCTGCTTTGATCATCCCAGGCCAGCGCACAACCATTCCTTATACTTGGGCTGCTTGTCACTGCTTTGGCCACTAGCCATTGAGATTATGAGACAGAGCCTTGTGACTAGTTTTTGTGTCTGTGTGTGTGTGTAAATGTAGAGAGTAACAGAATCTAAAAGTAATATTTAGTTCATTGCTTTCTACCAAATGACATCATATATTAATGCACTAACAATAGAAACACACAATGTCATAGTATAGTAACCCATGGATCATGGGCTTGGAGGATTAAAGGAAAGAAAAAAAAAGGGAAATCCAATCCTATGGACAAGGGGTAGAGCAGCATAGAATGTGGAGATATTATTTTAGGTTATGTAATTTGTATTATGTAACGATATATGCTGATCCCATCTGATGATGCTAGGTGGTGGTTTAGTATACTACTGCTAAGTGGTATTTTGGGGCGGTGTTCAATGGCAAGTTGCATGGAAAATGAATAAATAATTTGGTAACTTTGATGGAGATAGATTATTTTATTTAAATATATTATATGCTTGACAGAATTATTCCCATAGTTTGTTGTTGTGGTATGTTTTAGATCACTAGTTGTATTGGACCCTTGTTTTCGGAATCCCAAGAAGCACATGACATTGAGGAGCACCTTTTCATTCGACCGTGGTCTTAAAGGCAAAACCAAATTTCTCCACTTCACTTGGCCAAAAACGTAATTACGTTGCACCATACTATACATAATACATCATTGCTCTTATAATTTAATTTGTCTCCAAAACAATAAGATAATACAAAAAAAATTATACATACATTCTCACTCAACGGTGCATGGTAAAGTTCTTGAATGACGTGTGGGCAATGAAACGAAAAGTAATAAAAATATCCCAAAACCAGAAAACAGCAGTCAACCGTCTTTGAATTTATTTTTCCTACCAAAAGCTCGAACACTAAACTACTAAAACCATCAACCTTCTGAAATTCCCAAACTGCCCCTGGTTTCTAGTTCTTCGTCTTCGCATGTTTATAAATCGCCCAAAACCCAACTCTGCTCAGTACTATCAATCAACTTTGATAAGAAGAAAAAAATCATTTCTTTCCTATAAAAAGCTTTCGATTGTACTGCTAACATGGAAACCAAGCTCGGTTCTATAGATGCGTGCAAGCATGCGGCGTCTAACGACGTCGGCAGCCTCCCAAACGGCGTCGTATCCACCATCCAAACTCCATCCGTTCCAATGTTCAACTCCACCGAAGCCACGCTAGGCCGGCACTTGGCTCGTCGGCTCGTTCAGATCGGCGTCGGCGACGTCTTCTCCGTTCCAGGGGACTTCAACCTGACCTTACTCGACCATCTCATCGCGGAGCCCGGGCTCAATTTGGTCGGATGCTGCAACGAGCTCAACGCCGGATACGCGGCGGATGGGTACGCCAGGGCGCGTGGGGTCGGCGCGTGCGTCGTGACGTTCACGGTCGGCGGGCTGAGTGTGATCAACGCGATTGCGGGCGCCTACAGCGAGAACTTGCCCGTCATCTGTATCGTGGGTGGGCCGAACTCCAACGATTATGGGACCAATCGGATTTTGCATCACACAATAGGGTTGCCCGATTTTTCCCAGGAGTTGAGATGTTTTCAGACCGTCACCTGTTACCAGGTCAGTAGTAGTACAGCAGTGATGATGGCATTACATATGTAATCTAGCTTTGGGTTATGGTCTAAATCGCTTGCTTTTTCGCAGGCCGTGGTGAACAATTTGGAAGATGCCCATGAGTTAATCGACACTGCGATTTCCACGGCGTTGAAGGAGAGTAAGCCAGTGTACATCAGCGTCGGCTGTAACCTTCCGGCGATTCCACACCCCACCTTCAGCCGCGAGCCAGTTCCATTTTCACTGTCCCCAAAGTGAGCTTCGCTTCTCTCTTGTCCTGTTTGTGTTCTGTGTAATAATTCAACTAAGTTGGGAAAGATCGATCAAATGCTGTGGTATATATAATACCTCTTAACGTCTATCTCCTCCGTTTCATAGGATGAGCAATCCAATGGGATTAGCAGCTGCAGTTGAAGCAGCCACAGTGTTCTTGAACAGTGCTGTCAAGCCAGTCATGATAGGCGGCCCAAAGCTTCGTGTCGCAAAAGCAGGCAATTCTTTCGTCGAATTGGCCGATGCCTCAGGCTATCCTATCTCCGTTATGCCCTCAGCCAAGGGCTTAGTCCCAGAAAACCACCCTCATTTCATAGGCACATATTGGGGAGCAGTGAGCACATCGTTCTGCGCTGAGATAGTCGAATCTGCTGATGCTTACTTATTCGCTGGGCCAATCTTCAACGACTATAGCTCCGTGGGATACTCACTCTTGCTCAAGAAGGAGAAGGCCATCATCGTACAGCCCGAACGTGTCACCATTGGTAATGGACCATCCTTTGGGTGTGTCCTAATGAAAGATTTCTTGACTGCTCTAGCCAAGAGGCTCAACAAGAACAACACTGCGTATGAGAATTACCATAGGATCTATGTGCCTGAAGGGCACCCTTTGAAGTGCGAGCCTAAGGAGGCGTTGAGGGTCAACGTTATGTTTCAGCATATTCAGAAGATGTTGTCAGGAGACACTGCTGTAATAGCTGAGACGGGCGATTCGTGGTTTAACTGTCAGAAGCTGAAGCTGCCCCCGGGATGTGGGTGAGTCTGAGTTTTCCGTTAGGTTAATTGCCCTTTCGTGATTCATTTCGACGCTTGAAAGCGGCTCGTCTTTCGTTATTTTTAGGTACGAATTTCAGATGCAATATGGATCGATAGGCTGGTCGGTGGGAGCAACGTTGGGCTATGCTCAGGCCGTGCCTGAGAAGAGGGTCATTGCTTGCATTGGCGATGGAAGTTTCCAGGTATGATTTTATTACAACTGCTGCTGCTATGTAAATCGGCGAGCGTCGAACAGAAGCTTATTTCGTATTCTTACAGGTGACAGCTCAAGACATATCGACCATGATTCGATGCGCTCAGAAGAGCATCATCTTCTTGATCAACAACGGCGGCTACACCATAGAAGTTGAGATCCACGATGGGCCTTACAATGTGATCAAGAATTGGAACTACACAGGGTTGGTCGAAGCCATTTGCAATGGAGATGGAAATTGCTGGACGACCAAGGTACGAATTCATTACATTGCCATTACATCTCAATCAATTTTACTAAGTGAAGTGATGCATTCTTTTTCTGCAAAAAAACAGGTGAGGAACGAAGAAGATCTGATCGCTGCGATCGAAACTGCTACGGGGGAAAAGAAAGAGTGCTTGTGCTTCATCGAAGTGATCGTCCACAAAGACGACACGAGCAAAGAACTGCTCGAATGGGGTTCGAGGGTCTCCGCTGCTAATAGTCGCCCGCCGAACCCACAGTAGATATGCAGTGCTTACTTAATCATCTAATCATGTCTTCACTTATAAGCACTGATGTCTTTCATCTTTTTGAGTTTGTGTCTGTCCCATTGTTGAATTTTATGTTTCTTTCCTGCCTATAAACTGTCTGATGGAAATAACAAGTATGAACGCGTTTCATTATTTTTTTCCCTTTCAGTGATTCTTTTTTTTGAAAACCTTAGTTAAAGTAGACTACATGTACTTCAAAGTCGTGCGCCGTTGGTTTTCGGTATTGTCTGTATTATATATTTATATCACACTACCTGTACTATATATGCTTGTTTTGTTCATATCCCTTGCACTTTTCCCCCTAAACCACCGCTTTTTGCTTTAGCATGTTCTTCCTTTTTATTTATTTTTTATAATTAAGATATCCCTCTCTCTCTCTCTCTCTCTCTCTAGCGTATATAAGATATATAAGATATCTGTATATATATTTCTCCGCTCTTGAATTAGGTGTTAAACGGACATCTATATAGACCCAAAAACTTTTCTTTCTTATTCCATGTAACCCAACCCCAAGAGAGTTATAGTTGAGTGATATTTGTGTCGATGGTGATGACGACAGAAGCCTCTCCTTCAGTAGGTGTTGTAAAGAACACGAACGGATTAGGTACAGTGCATGTAGGAAATAAAATCAATAGATGTAATAATAATAAGACGAAGAATGTTAAAGTCAGTTTGAATAGGCACGTAGTAGTGAAAGTTGTCTTAGGAACACCTCAGAAGCTGTTCGATGCATGCCAACTTGTGTTTAGCTGCCTCCATGGATCTGTTCCTTCGCCTGATAATGTTCGGATGCTCTGCCATATTCTTGGTATACATATATATTATATACACTAATGATCTTTTTTAGTTAACTCTTCCTTCATATATATTTGTGTGTGTTGGATGGAATGAGTCTTGATGATGTGGGACTGGGTAAAGATCTGCAATTCTTTACAACTGGGGATGTGTCTGAAGAAGGTACACCAAGAGTCACATCTTCAACCATATACAAATCCAAGAATTTCGAGGTAATGTAAATGATCATTCAGTGCTAGCGTCATAATCAAGAATACACAAGTGTATGTGAGACTGACTATTATTGTTCTTGCTACAACTGCAGCTATCTATTTTCTTTCTTCCTGAAAATGCTGTAATACCTCTTCACAACCACCCAGAAATGACGGTGTTTAGCAAGATCTTAATGGGGACAATGCACATCATACGATTGGGTGGTCGATCAGTCTCCATCGATCAACCGCTCATCAGTGAAACTAGCAAAGTTAAAGGCAGACAGAAACTTCACTGCTCCATACTGTGATACCTGCGTTTTGTATCCCACATTGGGCGGGAACATACACGAATTCAGGGCAGTAATTCCTTGCGCCGTCTTGGATGTGATTGGACCTCCCTACTCTAAAGAAGATGGCCGTGGCTGTTCTTATTACATTGAATCTGAAACAGCTCCATTCGATAATCATCATCATCAGACGTTATTACAACATAGTAGTAACATCACCTTTAAAGAAGAAGATGGTAGCTTTGGAATCGTCTGGCTCGAGGAAGTTGATGGTGCCCCCATGGAATCTGAGATGGACGGCATAGAGTACATGGGCCCACAAATTATCGATTCTACTTCGTAGTTATGGCCTGTCTTTATCTCAGATGTGTGTCGTAATCTAATCTTGTAAGCTCATTGAAGAGATGTAAAGGTTTTTTACCCATTCAGATTGGCCAAGACATGAACTTTCTCAAAATTGTCATCTAAATTAATGTCTGCTGCTCTCAACTGGGAGAATATTACATCTTTTTTTGTTGAAGGATATAACTTTAGGAGTCTCTTTGGGCTCTGCGACTCAAATCCAAATGTTCGTGGTAAGATCAATTGCTCGCTGGTTTTTTGCTAACTAACGTATAACCACCTTACGGAAAACTTGGCATTTTTTTAATCAGATTCCATTGAGCGTAATAGTTTCGTGGATGGTCGGGATAGAAATGGATTTAGGGTTCGATATGCTCGAAACGAGCGCACTCGCTATGTCGATACTCATCACCACGTTCGCACTGCAGGTAAAAGAAAAAAGAAAAATGATTTCTTTCGGCCTTTTTTTTTTCCTGATGATTATTTTTTCACTGAAATAGTGGATGAAAAAAATTCTCTTACAGGATGGAACTTCTCACTACATGAAGGGAATGGTTCTTGTGCTGTGCTACCTTGTCATCGGGGCGTGCTTTTTCGTCTTCAGACCGCCGACGACTGGTAATTATTAGCATACAGAATAAATACGTGTTTATTAGTATAAAAGTTACCTATAATCTTGACTTATTGACAAGATTTTAACACATATTTGCTGCAGCTACAGTTGACTTGAAACTGTAAATCCCTCTCCCCTTGAAGACGATGATAGCTTGCTTGCTTCCCTGTTCTTCACTTACTAATTTTGTTTCTTCTCTATCCCTGCAATAGAACGAGCGTATGACTTTTGTCGTCTTGCAATAAAATTGAAAGTGGTATCCTGGATATTACCAAGAATAGATAAAACTTAGAAATCTTACATTTCTGTTCGATAGTACAAAGATTTAGATGCATACTTGTTAAAAACTATGAAAGCCACTATATAATGACATTGGCTGGCAAAATGAAGACATTACAGTACAGACGACTTCATTCATCATCGTCGTCGTCATCTGCTTCTTCATCGTCCTCCTGTTCATAGACAACATCGAAATACTCAATCAAAATTTAATCGTTTGAAATAGTTCGAAGCAATGGCTAAGCGATTAAACGGACCTCTGCATCCTCAGACTCGTGAACTTCAGAGGTCGATTTCTCGGATCCTTCATCGCCTTCATCAGCAGAGCTCTCCTGTAAGTTTAAAACGAAGTTAGTTCTGCAATTTAAAGAATGGAGAAGAAGCCATGAATTGAATTGAGAGACAACAGAGAGATTCCTCTAACCTGCTTCTTATTGTAGGCATTCATCTGTTTTTCGTACTCAGCCTTACGCTTCTGGGCTTTCGCCTCATATGGCGCTTTTTCCTGCCAAGAGAAAACACAAAGATTTCGTATTTCTTATAATAATATAGTACTAAACCCATGAAATTGCTATAAGGAATTTGCACTTACAGCTTGAGTCATGGATTTCCATTTCTCTCCACCTGCTTTTCCAACCTAAAGACAAACATGTTCAAAGAATACAATATAAACCACTCACTGTCTCAAGCTAGATAACTTTTCGATTAAAATTCATACAGCTGAGACAGCCTTGATGTTGGGGTTTTCCTTCTTGAAAGTTATCCGAAACTCCTCGCTGCAATTATAAGTATCCGAGGAAACTTAGATCAGGCAAAACTACCAGTAATCCTATATACACGAACAAGAACATCGGTTAGGTTAATACAGGAAAACAAAGAAGGCACTAGGAGGCCTCTTGGGCTTGTTGGGGTCTATCTTGGCCTTCTTTTCCTTCTTTGATTTCCCCTTGTCTGCTTTAATGGCGGGAGCTTTCCTTTTCCCAACTTTCCTGGGAAGAAGAACTGGTACGGTTATTCAGGATTTAAGAAGCTTGATGCTCATATAAATTAAAACTAAGAGAACAAACCGATCATCAACAGGCTTCAATGATTCTTTCGTTTCCCTCTTCGCAGGCCCTTTGCTTCTGCTCCCAGTTTTCATTTCTACAAGTCAAAACAAAACACATGTCAGCATAACGTCGAACACATGGACAGCGAATAGAGTTTTTCTAAATTCAGACGCTGCAACGTAGATTTAATTACAAGACTGAGATTTATCGACACATAAACCTCAAGACCTAGATGAAATCAAACAAGGGGAAGAACATGACAAATCAAACTTTTCACTTGCAAAATAAGCGCAAAGATATCAGCAGCCAGCTAGAGTCAAATTCAAGCTATAACACAGTCCGAGAAACAAGATTATGCAGATGATTAAGAAGATAAGCTTTACACACCAAGCGATCGGCGACCAATCGGTTAGTTAAAGTAGAGAATTATCCTTCGAAGAAAAAAAGAAGCTGAGAATAGACTAGAGAATAGTGACGACAACGCACCTATTACCTCTTTGTTTGGCTACCGAAACTAACGGTAATGTTCAACGTTGACTTCAGACTAACTCAATAGTCAATAAGGGCGTACGAACCTGAAATAGCCGGTGTGCACTGTTGACTGTGTTAAGATTTAAAATCGCTATACATTAACATTTTACATCCTCAGTTTACTGTAAAAAACAACTGAAGCGTCTCGACTTTGAGTCTTGAATTATTTATTATATTTGATTATATATGCGGTTTTGTATTATTTTCTAGACGATATTTGAAAATCTTGGGAACAAAATGGAAGAGTAATGTTACGGTGCTCATCTTGCGTGAACACCAACCACATCAACACGTCAAATCAGCATACAATGGGATTTTTTATTGATCTATAACCTACACAAGTGATTAGTGAACCCGTCGGGGGCTGATTTGGTATGTTGACGTGGCACAAAAAAAGCCACACAACAGGTGCCCACGGATTGAGCACCATAATATTTCTACAAAATGGAAAAGATAGAGGAAAATTATTACTTACTTGAGTGGATTCTTTGACTTTGAATTTGTTGAAGGCTTCAACGCGTTTGCTATGTTATTCTATGTAGTATAATTTTTTACCCATCCCATATTACCAGGTCAACTTCAATATGTAAGTCATATTATACATTATGTTGGAACTTGGCTTGGGCGTCTGAAAGAGTCGTGCGACTTTGTCGTAGGTTGCTATATTTAGGCGTCGTTAATCAATCATGTAATAAACAATAAAAGAGAAAAACAAAGTTACTTCGTAGACGTTGAAAGTCTCTCTAAGGTCATTACAATTTCCAACTGAACGGAAACAGATACTTGTCAAGAACGGTTAAAAAGAGTCCAAACCGTCAAGCCCGGTAATATTTTCGTCCTCTTTCTTTTCTGAATTTCTTATCGTCAATTCTTCCATTCCCAAAAGGTAGATAGATATTATATTTAAAAAGAAGCAAGTGTGTATATATATGGACACCCCAACCCAACCTATGTGTCCGCACATGTAGAGTTAGTTGTCTTGTCTGTACGCACGCATAGGTTCGTAAATCCTAAGAATACAATACACAGTGGCTTTTCTTTCTTCAGGTACATTCTTTTGTCGTTTCTTTCTTTCTTTCTTTCTCGCAGTTATAGTCTCTCTCTATGTGGGGCAGTGAATTAATTATGCGTTTGATTAATCTTTGCAGCTCTGACTAATAAAGGATACATACATACATACATACATGGGTTTCTCTTGTTGTTTCCGTTTTCGCAGCGAAGAAGACACTGTAAACGAAGGTCAAGGTTTAGCAGATTAGTACAAAAATCGTTCAATTGAAGCCTCCATCTGTACTAAGACCTTAAGGTTGTCATTAACAATCTGATAAAGTATTTGATTGGCTTGTTTTTCTATAGCAGGTATAGAAACGAACAGCAGCGTTAGGCTTTTTACTTACAATTCGTTGAGATCAGCTTCGAATCACTTCCATCCTTCAAACAAGATAGGGCGAGGAGGCTTCGGCGTAGTCTATAAGGGAGTATTAAGGGATGGAACTACTAAAGTGGCCATAAAGTGCCTTTCGGCGGAATCAAAGCAAGGGACGGACGAATTTCTGACCGAACTCAACATGATATCCGCCGTCCGCCATCCCAACCTCGTACAGCTCGTCGGCTGCTGCGTTGAGGACGCACACAGAATATTGGTTTACGAGTATTTGGAGAACAACAGCCTCGCCACCGCCTTACTAGGTATTAACATAACTGTTGTGTGTCAAGCCCAAGTCCCACGTCGGATAACTAAAAAGATTATTAGTGGCTTATAAGCTTGTCGACTAACTCCCTATATTGTCAGTTAAGTTTTCGAGAGGAATCCCACAGGATTATACGGGTTGGGTCGGGATTGGAATTGGACCTAAAAAATTCCCTGCAATAACAATGATAATACACCTTCTGCCTAGTGGCGGAGCTAGAATTTTCATCCCAATAGGATCCAAATCCAAATACTAAATTTTTTTATCGAGTGAGGTCCTTCTACGAAAAATATTAGGCATTTTTTTTTTCTTCAGGTTCGAACGGTAGAGGAGAAGAACGCATCGATTGGTCTAAGAGGGCGGCGATATGTATCGGCACGGCGCGCGGCATATCGTTCCTCCACGAGGAGGCCGAGCCGAGCATCGTCCATCGGGACATAAAGGCCAGCAACGTACTCCTAGACGAGAACTTCCATCCCAAGATCGGCGATTTCGGGCTGGCCAAGCTGTTCCCCGACAACGTCACACATATCAGCACGAGAGTTGCCGGGACGTTGTAAGATATATTTTGCATGATGTCTCCTTCCTCGTATCAATTTCGTAAAAAAAATGTCGAATCATCCTCGAAAACGCCGTTGTCCTTAATCCAGAGGTTATCTGGCTCCCGAATACGCGAGCTTCGGGAAGCTCACGAAGAAGGCGGACGTGTACAGCTTTGGTGTGCTATTGCTCGAGATAGTGAGCGGGAAAAGCAGCAGCAAAGCCGGCTTCGGAGACGATTACATGCTTCTCCTCGAATGGGTAAGCATACATGCCTCTTTTAATAATGGGAGGGTTCTACATATGTTCTCGGAAGGTCCATTAACCCTCGGAACGAACGAGAATGCCCTCCCTAGCAAGAATAAAATCATGAGTGCACCTCTGCATGTCTCTTTTTTTTTTTTGAAAAAAAAAAATTCTCACTCAATCTGCTATGAACTTGGGTTGCACTCTACAAAGATGAGACTATTCTCTAGGAGCCAAGTGAATATGTCACAAATTCAATCATCATGATAATCAGACCTAGAAGTTGGAATACCAACTCAACAATGTTGGATAGCAAACTCAAGTCCGACATCGGACATAAACTATGATCAATTTATAAGCTTTTTGATATTCCCTCTATTGTCAATTGGTTTTAGAGTGTAACCCCATGAGCGTATGAGTTTGGGCTTCTAGAATTGGGCTAAAGTGGGGATTTTGTTCCCAACAAGCAAGCCACTTGACCAAACCCATGCATAAGTTGTAAGGATTATCTCTCGGTGTCTGTGCAGGCTTGGAAATTGTACACGGAAGGTCGACTCTTGGAGATCGTCGACGAAGACCTGGTGGAATACCCGGAGGAAGAAGCCGTAAGGTACTTGAAAGTCGCGTTGTTTTGCACGCAGGGGGCCGCTCAGCACAGGCCAGACATGAAACAAGTCGTGAAGATGCTGACGTCCCCGGGGGTCGGCCTAAATGAGAAGTTGCTCTCCGAGCCAGGACTCTATAGGTCGTCCAAGTCCGAGGACGAAGGCCGCAGTAGTATGAGGGTCTCTTCTGCGCCGTCGTCGTCGAACAAAAGGTAAGCAATCGATCGGCGCCGTAAATTCGAATTCGAATCAATTGGATGGTAATTCGGATACTATTACAGAGATGGTTCCTAGGTAAGAAACAGATAGGTTAGGTTTTCAGTTCAAAGCCATGTCTTGTCTAAGTTAGCTATAGCATACCTCAAGGCTAATTTCATTCATTCTTTCATTAAGGGGGTGTTTGTTTCAGGTGATCCAACATTGATGCGCGTATCACCGGAATGAGGATTAAGGTGATATGTCATCAGTGTGTTTGTTTTAAGGTGATATTTCATTTTGCAGATCAACGTGATATTGAAGTTCTGTCTGTTTAATCATTGTGATGTTTAGGGTGACGTATAAATGTCATATTTGACCCTATACATATGATTTAAATAATGTTTTGAAGTTTTTTAAGGTGATATTTTATGTGATAATCATTAATATATTAAAATATACATTTAATTTATAAGCATTATTTATATTTATACTTTTTTTAAATATAAGTTTAAAATTTTAAATAACTGAAATATTTTAAGATTTAATTATGTTAGTCATGTTATTATATTTATAATGGCATATAAAGTAATAATGTTAAAATATGAGGGGTATTCTTGTCCATTAAAAAGTTAGATAGATCGTCTCATCACCGTGATATTAGATCACCTAGGTTTTTTGGGGTGATTTGAAATATGAAATATCACCCCAATTTCATCACCTTGGTGATCCATCATTCGAATGATTCCGATCAAGAATCTCCAAAACCCGAAGGAGATATTCAAAAGCAAGAGCTACTGGTCAGAATTGCATTGCTTCAGGCGCAAAAAGTTCGTCTCACCGATTACTTAGACGAAAGATCGGCCTATCTTACCCAGTTTGCCGAAGAAGCCAATGCAGAGATTGATCAGATTGGTGAAAACGCTCTCAAAGAATTGGATGAAGCTGGTTTCAGGGTGGGCCTTGTTCTTTATGTCCTGTCATAAAATTAGCTGGTTAATTTGAAGAAATAAACAGGTTTTCGCTTTTTATTTTTTACCGAGCAGATCATGGAGAATATAGAAAGCAAGATGCAGGCTTTCGAAGAATCCGTAGAGTTAAACAAGATGGAGATTGAAGAGAGTGAGAAGAAGTTGATTGATTTCGAAGATAAAATCGAGAAAGATAGAAACGAAGGGATGTTCTTTAAAAACCTGAGGCAGAAGGGTCCAATTGATATGGAAAAGGCTAAAGAAGAAGCAGAGAAAATAAGGGAAGCCGCGACGAAGAGTGCAGGATCAGAAGTAAGGCGAAACATATACCTTGCATTGATTGGTTTGGTAGTCTTCGAACTCTTCGAAGCTTCGATCGCTCCAACGTCAAACTGGAGTAAGATTGGAATTCTTGGGGCGGTTCTAGTGGGATTATCTTCTCAACTCTTCTACGAACAAAAATTGTTATCTGAAACCAAGAAAACAGAGGCAGAAGAACAAGAGGTGAGTGATAAAAAATAGATGAACAGAATTGGGATATAATCCATCAGCACCCATCTTTGCTTTTATGAATGCAAGTTCTGTGGGTAAGTAGTTATTTCAAGTTGTAAATCAACAAGCAAATGGAAGCTAATGGTGTCACAGCCAAAAACAGAGTTACCAGGAGGAAAAATTACTACTCATCGAACCGTATAACACGAGGAAGCATCATAACTTGTCGAGCTTTCAACGAATTTTGCGTGAGTTATAACTCCAGACAAAATACTAATATTTGGAGCTGATGCATCAGGCTGATGTTGCTGTTGCATCAGGCTTTAATAGTCTGGTGTTAGAGCTATGACCACCAAAACCATATTAATGATGATGCTTTAATGGAGAATTCGTAATGCTAAAACAAAGCATGGATGTATTGTGCAGCGAATGAGGAATTTCAATCACGTATGGCTTAACTCGCAAAGAAGAGTACAGGCATTTCAAGATCCAAAGACGAAAAGAACAGCCTTTATTAGGCTCACAAACATTATTACTACTATGGATGCCTGTCTCACGCATTTCATCAAGCACTATAAACCTACCATGAAACGAACCAATCAATCAAAATCCCGTAACTTAGAAGTTAGATCCACCCAAAAACATGAACCTTACTAGTAGCTGCATAACGCTGCCGACCGATTTCTAATACCTCGTCATTGGTTCCGACTCTCCTCATTCGTCGAGCGCTTCACTGATACAGTTACTGACTGATGGAAGGAACATATTAGCATGCCTATTTTACTAATTTCTTTTTCTGAGGGTGGCAAGAGAAGGGGCAAGCGAATCTTTGAGAGGAAACGGCCAGATCTATCGGGAAAGGTGGCTCCAGCCTCTAGCTTGAAGCGAAAGGCAAGGCAAAGTGCGGATATGCTAAGCCAAGCGCGCCCCGGGTGCATCGACGGACGAAGCAAGCGGGGGAGAATTGTTATGTAGTTGACCGTGATTGACCGTTGACCATGGTCAACGGAGGCCGGAGGGCGACCGGTCGAACCCGACGAACGAGACCCGTGGGGATGGTGCGATGGAAATTAAAGGGATATGGAAAATGACCGAGCATTAAGACTCGGATGTGGGCTATCGAGCGGGACGCTGGAAGGACCGACGAGGTATGCAATATGGGACGTATGTCAAGTTGGGACTCTAACGTGCTTGTTTTGTAGGTTGGCAAAACAGGGTGCGGACAACAGAGGGGCATGCACGCGGCTTAGGTGATGAGACGCGGGGCATCCAGCTGAGGACGTACTTTGACCCAAATAGACGCATGGGTGATGTGCGCAATCGGCTTCCCAGCTAAGCCACACAAGGGCGTGCGGCCAGCAGAGGCAGACAGCACGCGACGTGGGCGAAGCTGGGCGAGCCGAGTCGTAATTGGGCGAGACATGGTGTCGGGACGACATGGTGCAGTCGGCTCGGATAAGGGCAACGACACAGACTAAAAGACAATGCGGGACAACGACATGTGCATAGCTTAGGCAAGACCACATGGCATGTGCATGGCTTGGCAACACGAGCTCCAATGGCGATGGATCTAGATCTTGCCTAAGCCATGCACATGCCATGTGGGTCTTGCCTAAGCCACGCACATGCCGTTGTCCCGCATTGTCTTTTAGTCTGTGTCGTTACCCTTATCCGAGCCGACTGCACATGTCGTCCCGACACCATGTCTCGCCCAATTCCGACTATCTGAACTCGATTTTAAAACTTCATTGGGGCATGAACCATAATTAACTCATTTTACTATGTTTGTGATATAAAACATTTAAATATTAATTAATGTAAATTTGAATATATTTTAAAAGGAAGGGGATTCAACACTTAAATACCTAGATGGATAAAAAAAGATCAGATCAGTCCCCTGTCAGAGCTATTTTATACATAGGTACCCAACGGAATAAAATATTTACAGATACATACCCGTTTAACTGATTTGACGATTTTACCCTTACTTTTAATATATTATATTACTTTTTTATTATTCATCATCGCCATCATCGTCAAATATCTAGATCATTCATACTATCTCTCTTCTCACAACAAATCTCTCTTTGATTTTCGCACATGATCATCAAATTCATCGGGTACTTTGGGTTAATGCCCATGGTTAGCGTGGATATTACGGGCTGAAGGAGCACGCAGGCAACGTGACTCATCGAAGCTCCTGAACTGATGAAACTGTTCGTTCGCAGAAAACTTCTCGATGATGATTGCAGAGGTAGGTGTTTGTTCAATTTTCCCCCATTTTCGGAGCTTTTTCATTTGTAAATTAGGTGGGCAGTTTCGTTCTTTTGGCTGTTCGAATTGGTTGTGGGATGCGAAAAATATTTCGATGTTGGATCAATGGAGGTTGTTTGTGGTTATCTGGACTTGTCGGTTGAGAACCGAGTCACTTTTAGTATTAAGCGAGGTTAATCTGTAGAAGCCCCTACTTTTATATATTTATTACGTAGTACCAATTTTAATTATATTGCGTACCATTCAATTCGCTATTATGGTACTTAGTTGTTTTGATACGTAGTACCTTAATAAATATTGTAGCAGTACCAGCATAAATCATTCAACGTACCAATTTCAGGGTTGTACCAGGTTCATTAGACAACTTCAAGGTTGCACCAGATCCATTGGCTGTGTTATTATGATATTAACTGTTTCAACACGTGGTACTTTTATAAAATAATGTAGCACTATCATTTATTAGTTATCCTACCATTTGGTAGGTGTAGCATATCCGTCAGTTTGACCCAGTTCTTAAGTGGGGTGAAGACGAGTAAGAATGTCATGACCAAGTGAAGAGATTCAACGGGATCTGATTTTTGTTAGACGCAAGATGATTTGAGATTTCGGTTAGTTTGGACATACATTCGATTGTAAACTCGTTGCTATGCGTTAGATTATGTTGTGATTTGTTCTCTCTCAGTTTTTTTTATCTTCTATCAGAGACTGGAGTGATTATGGGTTATTTGTTGCGTGTAATGCTATTATTTTTTACTTTGAACGAGATACTGCATAATGGCATATTCTTTTATCCAAATGATGTCAGTAGGTCATTCTTTTGTCCAAATGTGCCAATAGGTACTGTAATATGTGCCAACAAGGTACTGCAAAATATCCCAACAAGGTACATTAACATATACAAACAAGGTACTGTAATATATGCCAACAAAGTACTGTATGTATGCTAACAAGGTACTGCAATATATGCCAGCAAAGTATTGTACTATATGCCAATGTCAACAAGGTACTGTAATATACACAATAGGGTTATAAAAGGTACTGCAATTATGTCAGTTTGGTACTGTAATATATGCTAACAAGATACTGTAATATATGCCAATTTGATACTGTAATATATGCCAAAAAGGTACTGTAATATATGCCAACGGTACTGCAATATATACTAACAAGGTACTGTAATATATGCCAACAAGGTACCGTAATTTATGCCAACACGGTACTGTAATATGTTCCGACAAGGTACTACAATATATGCCAACAAGGTAATGTAATTTATGCCAACAAGGTACTGTAATATATGTGAACAAGTTACTGGGGCATGTATGCTAACAAGGTACTGTAATTTATGCCAACAAGGTAGTGTAATATATGCCGATAAAGGTACTGCAATATACGCAATAGGGTTATAAAAAGGTACTGTAATATATGCCAACAAGGTACTGTAATATATGCCAACAAGGTACTGTAATATATGAAAATAAGGTACCATAAACGTACCATAGAGGGTACGCATCGTTTCAGAAATAGGTACTGTATAAATTAAAGTAAGAGTTCGAATATATGACTTGGGGAAGTTTCGTCAGAAAATAAGCCTTTTAGAAGATGTTTGATGTCAAAAAAGTAAGAGACAATTTCTTACATTTTTCTGTCATGATTGGACATTTTTATGACATTTTTCTGTCACGACTGGACATATTCTGACATACGAGGTAATAAAATAGGAAATGACAGCTCTTATGACATGTCGTTGCCTTTCAGAAAATGTTTGATGTCATATGTAATTTTGGGTACTACAACCGTGTCTGAAAAGGTACGCTTAACACAAAAAAACAGATACTCGTACAAAGTTAAGAAAGGTACGGCGTCCCTTAAATATGTGATACGTCATACTATGGTTAGTATTTTTCGAGGTCGTATGAATTAGTTTTTCATCTGGAACCACCCTAAAACACTAATATAGAGTATTAATTACCTTTTATATCAAATTAGGTGCATTAGGACTTACACGCATGAATTAAACCTTCAAACTCCAAGCTTCATTAGAATATAAGGATAGAAGCAAGAACATCTTACAACATATTTTGAAAAATCTGGTGAGTCCTAAATGTGCGAAATGTTTTTCTTTTTTAGTCACTTTATAATTGTTAGGTCTGGTCAAAATCACGCAGCCATACGCGATTTGCTTAGGAATCTATTTATTTTCGATGGTATAACAAATGGTACGGTACACTTGCAGATTATGGTACTATATATGTATAAATAATGATACGGTAAACCTGCCGATTATGGTACTATATATCTAAAAAATAAGGTACGTTATACAAGTAATGTACTTTACTATAAAAGATAAGGTACTTCATATATTCTGGTTATGGTACGCTATATTTGAACATAATGGTACGGTAAACTTGCAGATTATGGTACTATATATGTAAAAGATAAGATACGTTAATGTAAAAGATAAGGTACTTCATATATTCTGGTTATGTTACGCTATATATATACATAATGGTACGGTTAACCTGGATATTATGGTACTCTGTATGTAAAAGATAAGGTACGCTAATATAAAAGATAATGTACTTCATATATTCATATTATGGTACGCTGTATATTTATATAATGGTATGGTAAACCTGCATATTATGGTACACTGTATGTAAAAGATAAAGTACCTTAAATCCAAAAATTCCACGAATGTATTATGTCGTATCCAGTCTGCTCAAATCCAAAAATTCCACGAACACCAAAGATATTTCTTACAGTTACACAACATCCAACAAAAGAATAATATCCAAACAAATAACAAACAACCAACAAATAAAATCACTTAAAATGTAGCAATTTCCTCCTCTCGTCTCCTTCAAACATATGGATAAACTCTCATGTCGTACCACTGCTCGGCTCCCTGCACCAACCTCATTGCTGCCTCTGCAACAACCTCATCGAAAGCTACTTCTTTATAATCATCATTTGAGGAACCGTGACATCAGCTCTATAAGAACACGTGCCTGCTTCATTAGCTCTGCCTCCACACGTTCGATACGGGCAACTCATTCCAAGAGGCATTAATACCTCCATATCCATACACCTTAAACATTCAAATATCGATAAACTAATAACAATTTTAAAATTTAGCAAAATCTATACATCAAGCAACATATTGATAGGGTGCACGAGCTTCACCAGGTAATCATGCAACCGCTCCTATGCATGCTCCCCAATCATATCCAAGTCGTCGACATAAAAATTCAAAAGATGGTGGATTGTTGCAACCATCGGTTGGAAAAACACATAATTAAATGAAAAAAAGATAGCATACATTCTAGCCAATCCAGAAAGAATTAGCCTATACATTGTATCGACGTACAAGTGCAATTAATCTAGTAGATGAATGAGAGATTTCCATCATGTCCCAAAACATAAAAAAATTGTCTTCTTTATAGCTTCACGTTTACTCATCTTATTCTTTACACCGGGTCATCTTTGAGCGAAATACAGAAATATGACATTTGTTTGCATTGGTACTTATATATCCATTACTGCATAAACTGAAAATGGAAACTCACATTATCAACATACAATACCATTCGCTTTAAACATGGAGTACCAAACTACTGAAATAAGGAGTACCATTATAAAGCATATACAGTACTAAGTATCAAGCATATATCATACCAAAATATATAACTACGATTACAGGCCTATAATCGAACCCCTAGCACTGCATTATCGAACCACAACGAGGCCACATATACAAGCAGAAGAAGCCTCATCGGATCATAATCAAAGTCCTATTTCAAATAAGAGAGAAACCGCAATTGAAACACAAAAATTCCAAATTGGTAACCGAAATAAAAAGCCCATAATCAATCAACTAATCTAAACCCTAATAGAATAAAATACACCCAAATCGAGCAGTTAATCAACAAATATATGACTGAAATTTCAAAATATCAAAATTGCCTTTCATTTCACGCGACTAGAATCGACTAGAGAGACAAAGGAATCGCTTTGTGGGTGCAAGAAATTACTTCTTTGTGGGTGCAAGAGATCACAACAACAGATGAACGAAATCAATACAGCCTCTTTTGTGGTGCAAGTGCAAGAAATCTCGTTGGATTTGGTGAATTTATCTTTTTCTTTTTAATTTAAGCTAAAATGTAGGTAAAATTGTAATAAATAGAAGTTACAAGGGTATAATGGTCACTTTGGTACCTATGAGCAATAAATGTTACAAACGGGTACCTCAGTATAAAAGTAGTCTGACAAGGTACTTATTTGGCTTTTAAGTTTCCCATTAGGTATTTAGGTGTAGAAAGCCGTAAAAGGAATCGATAAAATATAAAAAGTCGTTAGGGTTACGCTGAAACATTTAATGTAATATACAATTGCGTTGGTGGAAAAATTAGTTTTATCTTTGTGTTCTACACAAATATATAGTAGTTTCAAATCTCCTACACTGTGCCTGTTCAGTAAATTAGGCTATGAAAAATTACGTAGTATAGATGAACGTAGTTCAAATTGCGATGGAATTTCAAGTGCCATATAATACATCAGACAATCATGCATAGCTTCAAAGAAGAGAAGATTAATTCAGAAAAAAAGAAGATAAATATGAGCTCCAAGGGAACAGACCATGATAAGCTTTCGCCCTTCATCAACTAAGTTTCTGGCCGAAAAGAAACCTTCAGAAACTCACTATTACAGTTCTTTCTTCTATTCAATGACACAAGTGCATGTTATTAGCTCTAAATCACAAGTCAGTCGGTGTTCCGAGAAAAGGAAGGTAAAGGCATTCCTTCTTGCGGGCGAAGGATGACGAGGATGCCAAACATTCCAAGCATTGGAAGTACAAGAAGCCATTTCAGCAGCTTGTAATAATATAAATGGAATGTAAGAGAGAACTCATCCGAAAAGTAAAGCCCATTCTTGTCGGTCATCTCCACCAATACGGCTCCAGAAGTCCTCACTCCTACCGTTGGTAGTTTCATTCGATACTTACCCGGGCGATCGTATGTTTGGTTTTGCCTAATCGTTCTATCTCCTTGGTAATTACCAGGAACCATCAAATTTACCTGTGGGTTTTCAAGTAACAAAAGCATTAAACTATGGAAGGACTCGTAAATTTTTGCATGGCATGAGAGGTGGAGAAAGCATATTGAATTATGTACCGTGACATTATAAGGTGCTTGGGAGCCTGATGGGAATCTGTACTTGTCAACAATTTCAAATTCAACCCAAAAGTGCTTTCCTTCTTCATCTCGAAAAGCACGTGATGACGGAGTGACATAAATTCCTTGGCGATTATAACGGTGTGCTACATTATTTCTCCCTTGAGTAGGTGATCTCCAAGCCTAGAAAATACTCGAGTAAGGAGAGACAAAAGACAAAAAATGTGGCCAGCATATCCTACCTTGAGAGGGTGATGTGGAGAAGGAGTTGAAAAACAAAATACATTGCCATTCATGGTAGTAACTATAAGATCAAGATCATCGCCACCATCCACATTGTCGGCTAAAACCATGCTATATCTGTGATTTAGTAATGGAATATGTTAGGCAAACTGCTGAATGGCATAATGTTAAGAATGATCGAAGTTCGAGTAATCTTACGATGTTTCACCGATATCAACGACATCAGCACATGAAGTGGGTCCATCTATGACATACAAATACCCGTCGAATGATGTGCTAACAATTGAGAGGCCCTTTTTCTTCTCCCCGCGTTTACTCAGGTCAACTAGAAGGATTTGATTCATGATCCTACCGTGCGTCCTATAAGGATAAGGCCGCACAAATGATCCATCCTTACCACTTAGAACATATATATTCCCAGATATGGTTGGAATGACGACATCAGTGTGGCCATCCCCATCTACATCTCCAAAGCTAGGGCCCTGTGAAATAAACGGGTTGCTTGCTATGAGCACAGAGAGAATTTTAAGTTTAACCCGTTAAGTGCTGTACTGTCGCAGCTCACCTGGGGTATAAGGCTCTTAATATGTGTTTCCCAAATTTCTTTTCCTTGGGAAGTCCAAGCTGCAACATTTCCATGCACATCAGTTGTCACCAGTTCAATCTTTCCATCGTCATTGATATCAGCTGCTGCCACTGCTCCTTGAATTTCAGCCATTTCAAGGGGAAACTTATCTCTAACATTGCCTGAATCAGGAAAACTCGTAATGTAAGTACTGCAAAAAAGGTTGAGCGAATGGGATTGTGCAAGGATCCTCACCTTTGTGGTCCAACACATAAAACAAGCCAAAAGAAGTTCCAATAAGGATGTCCAAGTTCCCATCTCCATCCAAATCAACAGCTGTGGGAGAAGAATATACGTATGCTCGGAAGTTTCCAGAGTAGGTGCTTTGATCCAGTTGAGTTTGCCATTTAACTTGCTTCGTATCGAGATTGAAAACAACAATCCCACCAGCAACATACTTCTCAATATCGATACCGTTAAGTTCCTTCAAATGCTCAGGGTTGTCATAGTACCTGTCAAACTAAAAGTTGGTAAACAGAAAATCTGCAAGTTCATAAATCAAGCATTTAACTCTACAAGAGCATAATAATTCAGTACTTTCCGAGACTAGCAAGAAATAAGGGCATCTAATGTAATTCTGCAGAACAGATCGAAGAAATCGAGATTGACTAGAAAGACATCACTATAGAAATATTTTCCATTCAAGGAGGGAAGCTTACTCTCGATCAAAGAAGTAAGACACAGCAATGATCATCTCAGATACTCCATCATTGTCTATGTCCGCTATGACCTACAAGAGGGATTATAAGAACAACCAATTGATAACAAAAAGCAAAAAACTCTAGGCTAATTTCAATGGTCGCCAACTTACAGGAGTTGACAGAATATGTGCATCAACATGAACATAATCTTCCAATTTTTCATGTTGTGCCTCAGTCCAATCCTCATCTCCCCACATGGATTCATCAACATAATCGTCATAATCATAGTTATACTCATCAGCCAGTTCATCATTATTCCTGAACAACTCAAAAGATGAATCTGCATCTGCTTCAAGACCTCCATTGTTTTCAACTGTTGCTGAGTGGGCATCCTCATTGCCCTTGGAATCGTTATCTTCAAGAAGCCTTCTTGTGGTTTTTCCACTTTCAGTACCACTCGTGTGCTCAGATCCAGAGGCTGATGTATTATTTCCACTATGTGGCATCTGAATGTTCTCATTCGGTTGAGTGTCATTCTTTCCTTCGTTTGCAACATTCGATGCATTCAGCTGATTGTGTTGAGAATCAGCAGTAGTTGTGCTCTTCGATGCATCAGTGTGGAGTTCGGGGACAGGGTTAGATACGTTCGTAGAGTCATGGTGAACTTCTGATGTAATACTTGTCGCATTAGCAGTAGGTGTACTTCTAACATTGTCTGAGACAAGTTTTGAAATAGACTTAATGCATGCAATCGAAGAACCAACTAGGTATCATAATATCATTAATAACGAACAACCACAGTGAAAATACATAATACTGCACCACATGAGAACAGCATACTCAAAATTCCCACTGCTTCAAGCCTATTGCCTGTGGTATCTAAGAGCTAAAATTAGAAGTCATACTTAAGAATAAGATACCATACGATTCAGCGAGTCCGTAAGAGCATCCTGGACAAGTTGGTCATCATGAACATCTGGGTGGGAGCGGTCTACAGGATCAGGATGCAAGCCCACAAACCAATCCTTCTTCATTTTCAATCTTGAAACTTCCAATTTATCAGACATCAAGTATCCTGAAACCCTATGTTTTAATAGAAAAAGCAGACTGAGTCAAGATTTTAACAGAACCATCCCCATTGGAGCATTCAAGAATACCACATGTTACCTGAAAAAGAGCACTTCACCGTTGTAGGTGGCCAAAGCAATTTCTCTAACCCCATCCTTATCAATGTCATAGAGAAGTGGACTAGAGTGGACAGTTGACTGATGAAAAGCAGGCCATCCTGGTATAACATAAAGTTTTCAAAAGTCAGAACAAAGTAATAATCCACTGGGTTCGAGACCGTTCCACTACCAGATTCTTCACCAGATCAATTAATGATTGGTAGCCAGTGACTAAATAAATGTGTGCTCGTTTAATGCAAGAATAACCATAGAATCGTTGTTGTAAAAGAAACAACAGAAAAATTCTTAACAAACAATAACTCACACCTGGCAATTTATCTCCATCAGAACCTTCAAGTACTTCCAAGTAGTGCACGAAGGAAGGAACCACAACTTCAAGTTTTCCATCACTGGCCATAACCCATAAAATCACCAGCAATTTTACAAATCAATTTAAAGAACGTCAATACAAATAAGCTCCAACACACCTACCACACAAAGAAAATTTACTACTAGCGATAATTTCGTAAAATTTATGGATATCACCACACGAAAAAGACGAAAGTGCACAAAATAGGCAGCTCTCTAACCCTCACCTGTTTATATCCGCAATTAAAGGTGAAGCGTAAATGCTAGAGCTCATTTCACTTTGCCACCTCAACTCCAAATGTTGAGGACATTGCGTATTCAGCAGCTCATCCTCATCACTGTTCATTAACCCCCGAAAAAGAAAGTTAACAAACCGATAATTCCACATACCCATCTACTACAAACGTAATGTCACTTAATTAAATACAAGCAATCCACAAAGAACTTATCGGCAGTGAATCCTTCTATATATCCACTCTCAACACAGACGAATAGATAAAAAGAAATGTTAATTGCCCATTTAGAAGCTTACAAGTTGGGATAACCAAGGGCGTCATCGGTGGCCTGACGCTCACGAAACTTGTTCTTATCCCCTTCCTCTGATTGCGACTCGACACAATCCAGATTCAGTAGAGCGGAAACAACTACAATCACAAGTAAAAACCTCAAGTTTTTCATGAATCCAATTCTTTCACTGATTCAAGCCTACAAGTGCAATCGCTCAAAGAAAGGCAGATGAGATCGTGCGTGATCAAATCCCCTCGGAAGGGTTTTAAAGATCTGCGAACAGAATTAGCTCGGCTTGGAGTGGTTTCCTCTTTCGAGCTAAAATGTTTTCAGTCAATGGTTCAGTTCCTCTTTTCCCAAACATTTCTATTCAACAAGTCTTCGCCGTTACCACCAGCGATTTATGCAATCAAATGGTTTGGGCTTAGGCCCATATAAATAATCGACGAGCCCAATATAAATTCGCTAGCGTCAAATAAAACAATATGTAAAATGAAAAACGCCATGTGTCCCTGATCCGAAAACTCCGTGCCAAACTTCCTTTTTCAACAGCTTTCCAAGTATCAAAGATTACCTTCGTCCTTCAAGTGATTGCTTAACAGCTGCAATCAATTCTAGGGTTCTATTCTACCCAGATAGAGAGAGGGAGAGAGAGATAGATAGTGAGAGTCTGATTTTGGCAGAATGATGAGCGAAGGAGCTGCGGCGGCGAGTAATGGCGGGATGTTGTACCACGAGGTACAGGAGTCGAAGCTTTGCGCGGTTCACTGCGTCAACACCGTGCTGCAGGGGCCTTTCTTCTCCGAGTTCGATTTCGCCGCCCTGGCGTCTGATTTAGACCAATCGGAGAGGCAAGTTATGATGGGCTCGGCCACCGGCGATTACACCCCTGAACTCTCCCACAACGTCTCCCTCGATGGAAACTTCAGCATCCAGGTTTCGGTCGATTACAATCTTTTACTTCGTTGATAGAGATAGAGATTGTACGTGATAGCATAGGAATCTATTTCAGTATTCGCGGATGCTGCTGCAGAAGCCCCAAATAACTGGATATTTGCCTATGTAAAGTGTTTTGTGATTTCGAATTCAATTCTATGAGTTATGACAAACCCTCAGGTTTTGCAAAAAGCTTTGGAAGTATGGGATTTGCAGGTGATTCCTCTTGATAGCCCGGTGGCTGAGCCAGCGCAGATAGACCCTGAACTCGAAAACGCATTTATCTGCCATTTGCAAGATCATTGGTTCTGCATCAGGAAAGTGAATGGAGAGTGGTACAATTTCAATAGCCTCTACGCAGCGCCTGAGCACCTATCCAAGTTCTACCTCTCTGCTTACCTCGATTCTTTGAAGAGCTCTGGGTGGAGCATTTTCTTGGTGAGGGGTAACTTTCCTAAAGAGTGTGCGCTGACTTCTTCTGAAGCCTCGAGTGGGTATGGGCAGTGGCTATTGCCCGAAGATGCAGAGAGAATCCTCAAGTCGAGCAGTTTGGCTTCTGGGGCTAGTGATCGACTGCATAGTCAGTTTGGCGAAGGTGATAGTTTGTTGTTAGACGATGATGATGAAGATGAGGATTTGAAAGCTGCGATAGCTGCTAGTTTGATGGATTCTACGCCAGCAACTGCTGTGAAAGAGGAAGGTACAAATGAGGGTGAAAAGAGTGAAGAAAAGGCTTTGTAAGGTATGTATTGGTAAGAGATTACGGCTGTGATTATACTTACATTGGCTTGTTTGTTTACGTCTTTTTCCTTAGTGAACAATTTCTTCGTTAAGGATCCATTGTTCGTTATATTCCGTAGTGGGCATAATTCTTGAACTAAAATTTCGTTCGTAAGTGTTGATCAAAGGCCAGGTTTTTCGTTTCTGCGTACTTGAGTTTCAAGACATGATTGATCCAAGTTATTGCGCAAGAGTTATTGTAGTTTCTTCTTTATTTCATCTTATTGCGGTGCGGGTCGAATCATGAACTTAAAAAGTCGTATGTAATTGGAACTGAACTGATATTCGACTTCTTCTCTTCCTTCTTTTATTAGGTAACTAGTATGTTTCTTCTGCACACTCAAATGCGTGTGCAATAATATAAAAATAAATCATGTTAATCTTAACTAAAAATAGAGGGGTAACATAGTAATTAACTGAAAGTAGTGGTGGTTATTTATGTATATTTTATTTTTTATTGTTTACTTTAAATAGAATATATTATTATTTTATTAATAAAAAAGACCAAATCAATTTTGATTCGGCAGTTTGTATCCCACTCTTCCCAATTATATAATAGTATAGATAATACAACCATCATTAATACTTGGAGATTTTTCATTGTAATTTCCTTGATATAATGTAATTGGATGGCATGATGTCGGTTGACTTGATATTCGGGGCGAACGACGGCTGAACATATATAATTCCAATTCAACGTTAGAAAAATATGTATTGAAGTAGTTTACTTTTACTTTTCTTAACTAATTTTCGTCAAATGATGCAATATATATATAAGTTTCTTTTTTCTGTCAATTAAATGCAATAATACCTCAAATCAAAACCGTGCAATCTGAAATAATATTTTTTGAAATAGTAATGAACTTAAATTATATGAACTAAACTAGGGGAGGAAAATAGAAACTAAAGTCTTCCCATTACGTAAAATAGTATGTGAAATGTTCTTTCGTAATTCACACGCATTTATTAATTAAGCCGTTTGAGACCATGTCAAGGACAATAGAGACTTCCAAATGTAGGAATGTTCAAACTCATCGGACGTTTCGAACACGTTTTCTCGTCAACTATAACCTTCATGCCTAATTTTCACGACCATTAAAAGCCCTATTTTAAATTAACAACATGCGATAAAATCACATCGTGAGTCGGTCTTGCTCAATGTAAACTTGCAATATGTACATAAGAGTGTGTATTCAATAAATTAACAAAATCATTGACAATATTATTAAAAGAAAAAACACGCGTGGAGCCCACCGCATCGAAGAACTGTCAAGCTTCCAACCATCTTCGTCATTACTAATATGTTTTTTTTTTAATTAAAATTAAATGTAATTAAGCCCATGTATCCACCCTATTTAAACAAGTCCCTCAAAGGCACACACTTACAAAGAAAAGGAAAGGAAAACCCTTTGATCTTCCATCCATCGCTTCCTTCTCACATAATAAAGATTTCTGCATCACCAAGAAACCCCTTCATCAAAGAAAAGAATAATGATGTCTTCCTCTTCTTCAATGAAATCACCATTGTTGATCCTCCTTGCTTGCTATATCCTCGTCCAAGGAACTCTAGGTTTGTAATAACATGCATCAAAACACAGCACACACAACATATATACTTTTCTTTTCATCCATAACTTATTTGCTGATGAATTATTCGTTATATGTTACAGCGGAGATAATCTGCGAAAACTTGCCGACTAATCTCTGTTCATTCGCCGTGGCTTCTTCGGGCAAGAGATGCGTGTTGGAAAACTACAAGAACGAGCAAAACGATTTGTTCGAATTCACCTGCAAAACGTCCGAGGTTGTCGCCGAGAGGCTGTCTGGGCACATAGAGACAGACCAGTGCGTGAGCTCTTGCGGCGCCGACCGTGGCTCCGTCGGGATATCGTCCGACGCCTTCCTCTCGCCGGAGTTTTCCCAGCGCCTGTGCTCGCCGGCGTGCTACCAGAACTGCCCAAACATCGTCGACCTTTACTTCAACCTCGCCGCCGGCGAAGGCGTGTATCTGCCGGCGCTGTGTGAGAAACAGAAGTCGAACCCACACAGATCGATGCTCGAGCTGTTCAGCAGCAGCGGCGGCGTGTCTGAGGCGGAGAGTCCCGTCGGAAGTGTTCTATCGTCGTCGGCGGATACGTTTGCCCCTGCGTCGGCGCCATCTGCGCCTTTTTAATTTATTATATGGTTTTAATATTTTCGTCGTATATTTCGTGCGTTGATATATAATTGATCATGAGTCTTCTAGTTTTGCTTTTTTTTACCTCTTGTTATCATTATTATATTATTTCAAGGGAATAATGACGGAATTTAATTCAATTCCACCGTCTGCATTTATTTTACGAGTGCAATTTATCATTTGAGAATTCAGACGAGAGTAACGTACCAAAAATAACTAGGTGTCCTTTAGGATAAATGCTGATCTTTCAAGGATACGAATGGAATGACGTGAACACCTTATATCGGTACCTGCTGATTTGGCACGATGCCAAATCAGCATGTCACTTCAACATCAAATGTGTGTGGCATTAATCAACACATCTTAGTCATCATAGATAGACACATATGATGTTAATGTGCCATGTTCACGTCTTATATGGCACTTGTTGTGTGGTATTGATATACTCCACGTGAACATGCCGCATCATCATCATATGTGTCGATCTATGACGACTAAGATGTGTTGATTAATGTCACATCACATTTGATGTTGAAGTGGTATGCTGATTTGGTACGAATCGGTGCCAAATCAGCAGCTGCCATATAAGGTGCTGACATAAGGTGAGTATCATATCATTTCTCACGAATGAATATGATATAATGTTAAACATAGAGGATTAATGTGAAATAATATCAGAACTTCTTGGGCTTAGAAAGACGGCCCAATATATTTGGGATATTCTTTGGTCTTGAATGGACTAGCATAAAACCAATAAATTTGTTGGGTCAGATTTACACGAATTACTCTTTTGGATCCATAGGAATCTCACTGTTCGTCACCATCCCTTTGCATGTAGATATTAATTGCCCAAAAAAAATGGGAGAAGAAAAATAAACCAAAAACGCAATGGTTATTAGTAATATCTTGATGTAAAATCTTGCAAAGAAGTGTCCCAATCAGCAATTTCGCGACATATATGTAGCGAAGGAGTAGCAAGAAAAAGACAGTGCCCATGTTCATTGTGTGTGGAATCTGCCTTGTTTGTAGTTGAAAAAGGGCCTACTGATTACTTCTTACAAAACACTGACCATTCCCATGTGAGAAACTAAACATATCATATACATCCATCGTATCATCAAACTGCTACCTAATGTTTGGTAGCACCAATTCTATTATATGATCCGTTAACATCTCACTGTAAAATTACGCCGTCCCAACTCTTCTTTCTTCTGTTAGTTAGTTCCTTTTCATTATCGTTTTTGTCTAGTTGGGTTTCGGTTTAGGTTGTTTTCTTGTTTGTATTAATACTCCATCAATTTTCGACTAGTTTATAATTCCTAATATAATTTAATCCAAAAAGACAGCCAGTCATAAAGAAGGCTCAAAACCAAAGACAAAAGAGGAGCAAAAAGAAGATATTCTTTGCTTAATCCTTGGTGATGTGTTGGCCTTTTGACGTGGAAATGACATGAAAATTACTCTAACATCATGTTTCTTTGCATTTTTCACATGTTTGCTTTCTTATGTCTATGGGATTTGATTACCCATTAATGATCCTCGTGAATAAAGATTTGGACCGAATACTAGTTTTTTGCGTTACTATTACCTTTTCCTTTTCCTTTTCTTTTTTTCTGTATACGCAAAGAGAAGAAGAGCGAAAGATTCAGAAATGTAAGAGGTGGGGACCCCCGCCTGCGGTCAATTATGAATCTTTGTCCCTGACTCATCCATATGGTAGTGTTGCAGTGTAGGAAATAGAAAATGATGCTGTTACATTTCAATGTACATATATCACTTAGGACTTAGGAGTATATATTTTTTAGAAAATGACATATAAAAGAAATAAAAAGAGAATCAAGAACCGATGGAGTGCGTTCATTTTCCACTTCATCTTAGCTACTTTATTCTTGATTCTCCCTTTCCTTCATAAATTCTTAGGACTATTGTCTTGATTAATCCTTGCACCTCATTTTCTCCTCACCATTTCCACTTGACACTAGAAAAACACGTACGTTTTGCTCCATATGCATGTGCTTGTGTGTCCGAAAATAGAACCAATCGAAGCACTTTACATGGGGAGTTGGAGAAAGATTCACCTAATCCAACACACACACAAACACAAACACACATAATTACACCATCCTCCAACTCCATAAATATTACCCTATTTTGAGCTTTTTGCAGTCAGTAAAAAAAAAGGAAAAAGAAGTTATGGGTTCTCTCAAGACTTAGTCTTGAGCCTTTCCAAGCTCAAAATATCTACCGAAGTGCACGAAAGTTACGACCTTGAAGGCCAAGAACAAGGCCCTTTAGAATCTTTCTTCTACTTTTTTCACTTTCTAGGCCGCCTTCAAAGAATTTCAGCTACTTTAGAAATGCCCCACCACGTGATAGATTTAGAATGCGGATGCAGCCGTAGACCCGCCGCAGACTTAGTCGGCGCCACCACCGGCGAGACGGCGGCGATGGAGGAGGAGGAAGACGAGGCAAGCGTCGTCTGCTTCTCAGATGCTGATGGGGAAGCTTCCTCCAATTCTAACGAGTTCTACTCCACAGCTGATGGCGATATTGTCTCCAACTACGATGCTGAAGAGGGTTTGGATTCTACGAGGGCTTCTTCAGTTTCCAAAGGCGTAGACTTAGAAAAGAACGTCCACCACCGTTTGAAGAGCAGCGTCGAAATAGAGAGGGACTGCAGAATTTGTCACTTGAGCTTGGTGAGTTCGAGCCCAGGTTGTGGAATCGCTATTGAGCTTGGCTGCTCATGTAAGGACGATTTGGCTGCGGCCCATGAACACTGTGCTGAGACTTGGTTCAAGATCAAAGGAAACAAGTTAGTCTCCTTTCAGTTCGTCTATTGATTCCCATTTTCTGGCAATTATACAAAGAACTTTTTTCCTATACGTTTGTTCGTCTTCAGGATCTGTGAGATTTGCAATTCGATGGTAAGAAACGTCGTCGGTCCCAACGACATTGAGTCGTCGCACCTTGTCCACGACATCAATGGCGCCGGCGCCGGCGCCGGAGATGATATAGCTGCGAGCGCTGCTGCTATAGCCTCAGGCGCTCAGACGGCAGAGGCTCGTAGCTGCTTGAATGGACATCGATTTCTTAATTTTCTTCTTGCTTGTATGGTGTTTGCCTTCGTCATTTCTTGGCTCTTCCATTTCAATATACCATCGTAAGAAGTAAAGATCGTGTAATGTAATGAAAATACTTTATCTGGAGATATGATCGTTTTGGTGGATTCGCTGTATGCATTTTGCTTTCGGAAAGAAAAAAAGAAAAAAGAAAAAACAAATTTGATCGGAGTTCGGACTAATACCTAATATCTTGCAATGGAATGGAAAGGATGCTGCTACTATTTCCAGGCACTGTCTAAAGCCGAGCTAGTAGGAAATGGTTTTACAATTACAACCAACACATCTCTTTCTTTACACAAATAATATAACCATTGGTGAATAATATACTTAGCATCGCTCGCAAGAAGCTTTTAGATCCTCCCAGCTGGTGAGAGGGGCGGGCATGCGACGTAATTTCCAGGGATTTTTCCTCCTTGGAATGCATTTGATTCGTTCGCCTTCTGATTATCTGCAGTGTGTAATTTAGCAGCGACGAGTTCTGGAAATTCACGGCAAGTAATGTGCGCCACGCTTGTCGCAAATGCCTCTAAGAAAGAAATCGATGCATCAAGTGAAACAGAGTAGTAGCCGTTGTTTAGAGGCTCCAAGCTGAGAAGAGGATGATCTCTCTTTTCCTTCTCACCCTGTAAGAGAATTCACAATCAACTCCTATGTACGGCGAAGTAATTCGAGATTCAGAATCTACCTGTTGAAATAGACGAACGATGGAGTTGGGAGTCGATGATGGGCCGAAATTGCTTTCATTCTTACGGTCAGTGAGGATTCTCAGCTTGCAGCCAACGTCCCAACCTCCACAATCACACATGCCATTGGATTTCCATCGGCTGATTAAAGATGTTGGCGTTCCTTTAACCGGCATGCCATGGCCACCGCCGACGCCGGGAAGAATGAGTGCTGCGTTGTTGAAGTTTTCATCTTCTCGTGCCTCGTGGGTTGTGCTTTTGTTCGAGTATCTTACAACAACAGCTGCGATTTCTGTGTCAGCTATAGATTCAGATTCAGGTGTTTTCTCGTTCTTGGCCTGCCCTGAAGCAGCACGGTAGAGAATGCATTCCAAAGTATCCGAATGATCAGAGGTAGACATAATCATCTGACCGACGGCGTTATAGCCAAGGTTTCCACTTTTATCCTTCGATCCGTGGCTCATCCAATTCGTGCTCTTCTTTCTAACTTCATTAACGGAGTAGAATGTGTATATCAAGCAGGGATCGCCTTTTCCGGTTGTTGGAGATCTATTCACAGCAGCTGCTAGCATATCGTTTTTATCGCCGACCACGAAATCGAAGAAACAGAGGCCGTTTTTCAGAGTGAATTGCACAAGAGCATGGTGCACTGTAACTCCTGGCTTCTTCTTACTATCTTGGGATTGTCTTTTCGAGGGGGTTGTCATGAAAGTCATGAAATTTGGTCTTCCCTTCGATGACCGAGAAGTTTCACTTGCACTAGACTGAGCTACTTTGTGCTTCAGCAATGGGTCGAGTAATCTCCTCAATGGGCTAGATCTCCCTTTGCTATTATCTCTTTTTCCTTCAACGCCATCCATGCTACGAGAAACTTCAGGCTTCACAGGACCAGATCGGACGCTAATGTTTGTAGATTTCATTTGAGGAATGACTGAGTTTTCCTTAAAGCTAAAACTTCTGCTCATCTTTCCAAGGTTAAATCTAAAGCGAGAAGGCGAAAGATATCTTCCTTTCTCACTGGGTCGGACATCAACTGACGCTGGATGATGGGGGGTAGTTTTCTCATGCATCATCGAGGTTTTACCTTCAGATTTCTTTGGTTTGACAGAACTTGCAATTGGGCCTGAATTTTTGTCCCCATTCTTTCCAAACCTCTGATTAATCACGGGCTTCTTATCTGTTGTAACACGTGACGGCAAAGGACACGAATGTCGAGTACTAGAAACGAGTTCTTCAGCGTAAAGTTCTTGGGGAGAAAAAAAATCATGCAGCTTATTCCTTATTGCTTCTGCCAATTGCTCGTCAAGATAGGTCGCAGATTCAGTAATCTGACAACTCCCCGAAAAACTACCCTCTCGCGAATGTTTGGGTACTGCTAAGACTGAAATCTGTTGAGACTCCGTTGGACAATGTTCAGCAGTACACATATCCTCGCCGGTCAGAGTCATCTTGGAATTTTCTTGTGAAGATGAAGAAAGCTTATGGTTGAAGCGCCGTTCCGATGATAAAGCTACCTTTTTCGACAGCATATGGTTGTTCTTCCCGCAGCTGTCCGAAAAACCTTTGTCAACCAACTTACAATTCTGACGAGGATTATCCACGGAGCTCTTCAATGAAGATTGAGACTTTCGATTACATGGTTCCTTTTTTTTAGACTTAATACCATCTCTATATTTCTTCTCCGGCGGAAAAAAACTGCTTCTTCCTTTCACCAATGAATTAAGTTGCGAACTAGAGGGAGTTGAGGTCGGCTGTCGATTGGGAGACATATAATGAGGACCATGCATCAAGTGCTGCTTCCCCAAATCGTGACTCCCGGGATTCAGAACATTCTGTGGTGATGAATGCTTTCTCAAGTTTGGGCTCATCTTAGGTTGCGCCAAAGGTGAAGAGAGGGAATTACTGCTCAATGGTTTTTTCTTGGGAAATATTTTAGGCATTCGTTCGTTATACTTCCACGTCTCCAACTTCTTCCAATCAAGAACTCCAAAATTCAGAGCCTTCTCTTGAACGCTATCTTCCTTCTCCACTCGTTGGAGAAAACTGGGTACATTGGACATATGCATGACAAGTTCTTCATTGTTACATGCACTATGCATGACCGATGAACGACCATCCCGTTGTGAAGATCTCGGATGTAAGATCGGATTGATGCCAGACTTGGGTCTGAATAAACATTTTGGATCGACATACATCTTGCCAGTTGGATGCCCAATCTGGTTCTTGCTCTGGAAAAATAAACTTTGCCCTGACTTTGGTATCGAAAACTTCTCTTTATTAGCACCATCTATGCTCTGACGATCTCCTGACATCTTCCCCTTTCCCACAACATGCCTCTGCCTGGCGTCCCCAGATACTTCAGCATTATCAAGACCAAGCTTCAGCATGGTAGATAGGACTGAATTACTTTACCAGCATGTAATTCTGGAGAAAGTTGTTGACATATTAGTCACTAGTAATTGTGTAAACGTGATCAAAGCCTTTTAACTACAGCAATTGATTTCACCTATAATCAACCCCAAATTGTTCATTTATATAGAACTGCTAAACCTAAGGAACTGCCTCTATCTATGTTTTGACGTAACAACTAGAAACTGCATATATGAATACGAAAAAAAAAACATATTTCTGCATACAAATAAACCCAGTTGGCCCGAGAGTTGTGCAAGCAACATTTCTTTCCCCATATGGAAAAACCAAATCGTTCGAACAACCAAGCAGGCCAGACTTAAACTACACGTTCTTTCTTTTCACTATAAACAACAAATTAAATGATCGATAATCACCAAAAACTTGAAAATAACAAAGATCCTAACAGAATTAACTCAAACACTGTAGACAAAACGCTGCAAAACTCGCATTATCGGGAATTACTCATCACGGAACGGAAAATGCAGATAAACGGAGTGTTTCAAGTAAAAAAATCAGGTAAAAAAGCAGGTAGAGATGAAGACAGAACGAAATAATACATACGTCTACGTGTAAATGCACAGAGAGAGAGAAACGAACTAACATCGAAAGAAGACAAAGCGATCAAATTGCTCTTGGAATCCGAAGGCAGTAGTCAGAGATATGAACAGAACAGAACTGCTCGAAGCACATAATCTTCAGTCCTGGCGAAGAGAAAACCCCGCGAAAATTGCGTCAGTGCAGTGCAGTGTTGTGAGGTGGTGTGCTCAACAAACAGCTAAAGTTGTTTGCAATCATACGATGAATGTAGAGAGCTAAGATCGAATCTTACGGTCCAGATTGCCGTTGCAGAAGACGGACGGTCGAGATTAGATATTGGACGGTCCTGATGAGTCAACTAGAAACAGGCCTCGATGGGCCTAGAACCGAAAATTCTAAAAACTGCGGGCCCATTTGACGTATGTGGGGCCCGTTGATTCGCGCCATTTTTGTTTTTTAGCAGTCGAGTTTTTGTGGACGTTGCTTCGTGTCTTATCCATGGTTGTAAAACTCGGCCTAGGCGGACGCCTAGGCGGCGCCTAGGCGCTAGGCGGAGCTATCCGCGGCGATTTTTGGCTAGGCGTTGGATTACTCGGTCGAACCGATTACTCGGGCTAGGCGGCCGATTACTCGGGCTAGGCGGCCGATTAATCGGGCTAGGCGGCCGTATTCTAATTTTTTTTTTTTTTTTTTTATTTTTCTGAAATTTTTTAATACAAAAAATATTATTAAGGATATTATTTCTTTAGATGAATAAATTAAATATATATTTACTTTGGTATATTAGCATATAGAATAAAAATAAATAAAAAACGAGTCTACCGTCTAATTTCCGCCTAGAAACCGCCTAGTCCCCGCCTAGACCGCCTAGGCGCTAGGCCCCCCTCGGCCGCCCGACTAGCGCCTAGCGATTTTTACAACATTGGTCTTATCGTGTGAGATTGTGATTAATTTCACGAATTTCTATCATATATTATTTTTCGGGATAAAACCTATTATGGTCCCCGATGTTTACCCTATGAACCAATTTAGTCCCAGATGTTTGCGTGAACCAATTTAGTCCCTAATGTTATCGAAAATGAACCAAATTGGTCTCTCCGTCAATCCGTCCGTCAATTTAGACGGAGATGTCATTTGCAACGGCCCCGTTGAAAATTTAAAAAAAAATTAAAAAAATATTAAAAAAGAGGGAAAAATGCAAAAAAAAGGAAAAAAATTCAAAAAATACAGTAAAAAATTCAAAAATAAGAGATAATATTACCAAAAATTAAATAAAAAATAAATAATAAAAGTAAAAAATTAAAAGTAAAATAAAAATGAAATTTAAAATAGAAAATGATAAATTAAACATTAAAAATGAGGAAAAATCCAAAAAAAGGAAAAAAAATCAAAAATAGAGTACAAAATTCCAAAAAAAGAGAGAATATTACTAAAACTAAATAAAATATAAATATTAATAAAAATTAAAAAATAATAAAAGTAAAGTAAAAACTGAATTTAAAAGAGAAAATGATAAATTAAACATTAAAAATGAGGAAAAAATCCAAAAAAAGGAAAAAAAATTCAAGAATAAAATTTCAATAAAAATAAATAATAATAAAAAGATGATAATTATAAATTTAACATTTAAAAAGTACAAAACAAAAAACGTTAATTTATTATATTTATTTTTATTATTATTATTTTGTTTTTATTTTTTTATTATTTATTTTTTAGTTTATTAGTAACATTCTCTTATTTTGAATTTTTACTCTTTTTTTGTAATTTTCTATTCTTTTTGGATTTTTTCCTCATTTTTAAGGTTTAATTTATCATTTTCTATTTTAAATTTAGTTTTTATTTTACTTTTATTATTTTTTATTTTATTATTTTTTGTTTTTTATTTAGTGTTTGGTAATATTCTCTCTTTTTTTTGGAATTTTTACTCTATTTTTTGATTTTTTTTCTTCCTTTTTTGGATTTTTCCTCATCTTTAATGTTTAATTTATCATTTTCTTTTTTAAATTTCATTTTTATTTTACTTTTATTATTTTTATTTTTTATTATTATTTATTTTTTAGGTAATATTCTCTCTTTTTTTGAATTTTTTACTGTATTTTTTGAATTTTTTTCCTTTTTTTGCATTTTTCCCTCATTTTTAATATTTTTTTATTTATTTTTTAAATTTTCAATTAGCGACGGAAATTCCGTCGCTAAAGCCGTCGCAAATGCCATCTCCGTCTAAATTGACGGACGGATTGACGGAGGGACCAATTTGGTTCATTTTCGATAACACGGGGACTAAATTGGTTCACACGAAACATCAGGGACTAAATTGGTTCATAGGGTAAACATCGGGGACCATTTTAGACTTTATCCCATTATTTTTCCAAAACACATCTTCATTAAATGTGAAATCGCGATAAAAGGAAGTTTACTTTTGTAACAAAAGACATTAGCCTAGTAGTTGTGATCTTTTATTCCGTGCGAAGCTCAAGAAATGAACAGAAGTATAGATTAACGCAAGATGATCAATCTCTCCTACAATGCATATGCGCAACTATTTTTGACTTATTGCATCCTCCATTTTCTCATGGGCTCAAAGCGCGATGCAACTATCTTTTACTATGACATTAGACAAATTTTCTAGAAAAAAAAAGGTTGGAAATTCGTGTCTTCACATGGCTGCTGTAACCTACTCACGCCGCTTTCGTCATCGTCATTGACAACTTTTTTTTCTGGAATTTTATCGTAGTTGGTAAGAAGAAAACAAATGCATAGGGATTATTAATTAGAACGTGGCCATGTTACACGTTATCTCATGTGCTGCAATAAGATACTAGCAGGACTAACTGAAGAAAGAAAGAAATCGACAGTCGAATATCCTTGCTTTGTTGAAAGTAAAGGCCCTCCTCCGCCCAAGATTTGATATTTTTTTCTCGACAAAAATTCAAACTTTCGATACATTAACGATTTACTTTACTTGGTAATATCAAGCCATGTCAGCACAAGAAAAAGAACAGGGCACAAGTCAAAGCAATCAAATTTCCACAGCAAGCCTGTGCTATGTAACGTAACCACAGTTTAAGAAAAAGTGTATTTAGGTAAGAGAAAATTGAATTCATAATCTCTACTTTGGTTTAGGTAAAATAACTTCAAGCCCGCCCACGAAAGGCCTTAACGGGTCGGGTATGACAACCGACCCGTCTTCTTGCTGGTAGTTTTCTAGCAAGCATACGATCATTCTTGGGACAGCACACGCCGTGGCGTTTAGCGTGTGTACGAACTGAGTCGTGCCCTTACTTCCACCGCCCTTTTTCGTAGGACTACTCGATGACTGAAGTACGGGGCGAAATCTAATGCCCAGCCTTCTACTTTGGTAGTCCGTACAGTTAGAAGCACTTGATATCTGTGTTGAAAAAAGAATAGGACATTCAAATCAATAGTTCGACTTGGGAAAGAAGTATATATCGTATTACCTCACCAAACCGTCCTAGCCCAGGCATCCAAGCCTCCACGTCGAATTTACGATAAGCTGGCGCCCCTAAATCTTCAGTAGCCATGTCTAATGTTCTGTGTAAGAAAGGGTAAAGATGTAAGAGACAGTTAGGTCTATGATAATCTGAAATTATGTAAAAAGAAATTGCACGAACTTGAAATGGAGTCCCAAAGAGGTAAAGAGCGATTCTTCGATTTCAATGAGCTCTTGGTGGAAGCGATCGCTTTCCTCGGGCCTGCATAGGACAAACATCTCAACCTTGCTGAATTGATGGACTCTGTAAAGGCCCCTGAGAGAAAAATAAAAATAAAAAGCGGATTTAAAAGAACGATCAAGATTGTAACTTTTTGCTGCCAAAAATAGAAAAAAGAAAACATATCTAAGCTATACCTAGTTGCAGTGCCCGCCGCACCGGCTTCGGTGCGAAAGCAATGGGAGAAGGCGACGTATTTCAAGGGTAAAGCTGAGTCGGGGACGATGGAGTCCATGTGAATTCCTCCAACTGGAATCTCGGCAGTGCCTATGAGGCATTGATCGGTGCCTTCGATTGAGTAAACCTGTCAGTTTCGTTTGCGTTTGTTAGCCAAAAATCTTGAAATCTATGATTAAGAATATAAATGTTTCCTTCGAGGATCAAGATTATTGAATAACCTGAGTATTGGTTCCTCGGGGCTGGAAACCACACTTCTCAACCACAGAGGATCGAACGATTTCTGGAGTTGTGAGGGGTGTGAATCCCCTTCTCATGACTTCGGACAAAGCCCAGTTTACGAGCCCCATCTCCAACAAAACAGCTTCGTTCTTCAAATAATAGAACTTCGAGCCGCTTACCTGCAAAAAGGAAAAAGGGAAAAAAGTTTTTGCAGCCTCAAGCCCTTCAATAAGGATTGAATTGTGTTTTTCAAATACATATGTGTACATCTTTTACAGTGATATCCTCCTTTTAGTCCCTTCCTTTCCTATCAGAAAACGAAAAAATTAGTACCTTTGGCTAGAAAGAGTACCTCAGCAGCGGCGTCAAAATCGAACAAATCTAGACTTTTTCCAAGCTCGACATGATCTTTTACAGGAAAGCTATACTCACGAGGCTTACCGACCTACACATAAAAATAAAGCGTACAAGTATGAAAAATAAAGGATTAAAAAGAAGGAAGGCGGAACACATGAAGGCATTGCAATTTTCCATACAAATCGGGCAAATACCAACCAGTTTTCTTATGATGGAACAATCTTCGCCGCCTACTGGGACGTCGGGATGAGTCATGTTCGGTACGCTTTGTGCTTCTTGTTGGAGCTCATCTGTGAGCTTGACGAGATCTTCTTCGAGGGTGACAAGCCCATCTTTGAGATTCTTACCTAGACTTGAAAAACTAAACGTTGAACAAACTACTAACTTCTTAGCACTAAATAAACAAAGAACTTCTTAACATGTAAGAAAATGATGGGCAACCTTCGTCTACAAGTTTCTGGCGCTCTGATGGTTCTAATTTCCCCTTCATCTTGTTGGCGACTATATTCCTCTCTGCACGAAGCCTCTCAACTTCCTGCGATATGGATAATACGAAGACGGAGAAAATTGAATTCAGACGCTAAGTTTACTAATAAAAATAACAGATTATCGACCCAGATAAACTTCTTCGAAATCGCGGAGCAAGAGCAAACAAATGCTGCCATTTCAAAATCAATGAAAGCCTTATTCAAAAACCTGACCTTTTGAACACTCAATAACTTGGCGTACAGCTCAAGCACAAGGTCAAGATCAGCACTTGATTTCCGGTTCTTGATATTCTGGGCAACAATCTCTTTGTTTTCCTTTATCCACTTCAAATCAACAGCCGCTCTCCATTGATTCCCCTTCGCAGCTAACCCAAGAAAAGAAAAAATGCTAAGAGAATAAAAATAAAAAGTACATAGGAAAATTACTGTAAATCAAATTCAGCTCAGAATAACTATCATATTCAACGCTTGATTGATCAATTCAATTTAGCTACTAGAAGAAAATGGTAAAAATTTCATAAAGCTGACACCTTTCTTCTCCTCCGTGGCGTTGGTAGCGATGGCTTGCGCCGCCGCAGCTGTGGAGAACGCTCTGACGAGGTTCTGGCGCCGTCGGCTAAATTGGTGTAGGAAAGGGTTCCACGAGGGTTTGGTGAACGGTCTGAAAATACAAAGCGGAGATAATTTGAGGGTACATGATTGTAACACCATTGCTATTTGCTGATTCTTGACTGTGCGTTTGCTTATCCTTTTTCGACAGAGATCGGTGTAGTAAAGTGAGTGGCGACTAGATTCTATTCTATTGCTGCTGTTGTGTTGTGATATAGTAAAAAAGATTTATGTAAATCACTAATATTAAAAAACATCACATAAAAAAATATTCAAACGAATGTACCCAAAAGGAAACTAAGCAAGGAATTAAACAAGAATAGAAGCCAGCTGAAAGATTTGCCCTTTTCTCTTCATGAATTCTTGAGTCTCTCAGACAAGGTGAAGAAGTTTCGTGGCGACATTCTTCATGTCCGAGCAAATCAGTGACGTATGGAAGAAATTGTACCACTGATTAGAAACCCCAAGAAAAAAAAGGTCTCCCCTAAACTCAAACCATCTCAGAAATCCGTGTCTGATCCGATACAGAAGCCCTTCGACTGAAGAACCCGAGCACGGCGGCGGCGAGGAGGATCCCAGCTAAGTCAGCCACCGCGTCCTTGAAGGAAGCTCCGGCTGATCTGAAGTACCCGAACTCGTCGGCGATCTCCTTGGCTGCGCCGGCGAAGAAGGAGGCGATCGACCCGATCCAAACGCGGCGGCGTCGGATGAATGCGTAGCGGCTGTAACCGGCGAGCGTGGAGAATATGAGGGAGACGACGAAGCAGAAGATGACGTGGTAGGCTTTGTCCCTCGCCAGCCAATCGTCGCCGTTCTCCATTTTTTCCCTTTTTTTCTTGAATGAGAAATAAAAATTCGGGTAGGGTAGAACCGAACCGCATCTAATACGGGCTTATAATCGGGTCAGGGTTGCCCAATCCATTATTTGGGCCTAACAATGTGCAGATTGTACTACGTAGGAGACTAGCAACCAAGAAGCACAAACAATACATTATCTGCGCTATTTTTCGGTAATATATCCGATGAAACGTAATAATTTCATCTCTAGAAATATATCAAATACGCGAAAACGTACGTATAAAAACAAGATATATCATCATATTCATACTACTGTTCTCAATTAGTTTTAATCCTCATTGATGCTTTCAAGGCCAGGCTGCCAATTCTCAACGCTCGACGCCAAAGACAATCTCCCCGGCGAATGAAAACCGTTACTTACAGCACCACCTCTCGGCGAAGCCGCGGCGGCGCTATAACTACCGCTCGATCTCCTTACATCCTCGCCTGAGCTCTCGCAGCTGTTATTATTACTGCTCATTCTCTTCAAGCGTCCATTTTCTCCACCGTTCTTATTCGACGCACAGTTGTTCTTAAACAGCCAACAACCCGACGAATCATCGTCGCTTGCCTTAGCATCTCCGTGAACGCCGCCGCCGCCGTTCGCAGTACCTCCGCGCATGGAAGTCCGCCGCCGCCTCTTCTGAAGTTTTCTGATGGTATTTATGGGGACGACGTAGTATTTCCGACCAAGGAGGAGAATGGTGTCCGGCGAAACGATGTCGTCTGGCTGGTGGAAGACCGTGGGATAGGCCACGCAGCATTTAGGGTTTCGGCCGAGCAGCTCCGACGCCAAAACGGGTCGGTCGTGGAGCTCCACGTGCCCGCCCGGGTGAACTATCTTGACGAAGAGGTTCTTGGTGCTACTATTGCAAAACCACCCAGAAATGGAATCCATTATTACGAAGAGAGAAAGAGAGACAGTGCTGCTTTCTTCTCTTCTTTACCTTATTTCTTGAAGTTTAAAGAAATTTTACTGTGTAAGAACGACTTTGTAGTTATATAGTGCCAAGGAGTTTATTCTTTTCGATGTCTTTTTCTTCTCTAACTTCGGTAATGGCTAGGCGACGAGGTTTACTGTGGCGCATAGCTTAGGAAGTTATGGCAGTATTTTGGCCGATGGCTATAAGAACAAAAAAAAATCGATTATTTTCTTGAAGAAATGCCAACGTTAGATTCCTTGCAGTTTTTACTACGTTGTTTTTAAGTGTAAAGGAATATTCACTTGGTGACTGTAAAGGGAGACACATTTATATGGCCCAGCCCAAAACAGGTAAGCCCAATTGTAAAAGGCTTCGGCGCAAGATAGTTGAACAATTAGTCAATTTTTTTTTGTAATAATGTAATTTAGTTTTTGAACAAAAAAGGGTTGAGTGCAATGAATCTACAGCGTTCACGTGGTACTTTTGGAATGTGGGTAATGATTTCAAATTGTAGTAATTATTATTATCATAATTTTGAAAAAAAAAACCCTCTTTTTATTAAATATTTACCATGATTAAAGAGTGAGCAATTCAAATGTTATTATTCCCACAAATCCGCTTTGAACGTGAGAGTTCGTTGCCTGCTTTTTCTCATTGCTTTCCTAAATGTAAGTTCAATTGTATTTAATTCTCCTTTTAGCATATAGTGGGATGATAAAAAGGTAAGGGTCATGCATGCCCACGTACTTCAAACAAGTCATCTTTATGTCATAAACACGAATAATGCCAAATATTAATGAATATAAAAAAAAATGGAAAATAATATTAAGTCCATCTTCTTCCAAACACCACCACAAAAGCCACCCACCCTACCCCACCACCATAACACGCATATTACATAATACTAGGCGTTGCTTCACACACAAACACACATGTATTTTGAATTTATATAAAATAAATCATGCCCACATTTATTCATGTATTTTGTCTTTTCTTGCGATTAGTATACATCTTTAGGCAACGTTGCCTAAAATCACAAAAAGAAACTCAATAAATACCTTACATTTTCAAGAAAGGTTACAAGATTAAATAACAATTAATGCCATCACTTATCTACGTTTATCCAAACTAGTGAGAATATAGTATTTATTTTTTGTTTTTCTTTTAATTTACCAAATATCAAAACACGTGTCCGTATTTTTCAAAGATAAAGCTAGAATGACGCTCATGTCTCATGACTTTGGACCTTCCCTATTTATTCACATCCAATAAATGTATTACAATACACACACATCAACGACGGATTTACGCACACACACACAACAAACACACATCTCCATATATATATATAAATAGATAGATAGATAAACACAGTGACGCCCTATCATCTCTCTCTCTCTCTCTCAACAAATAAAAATCTCCATACTCCTAATTAAGTAACAGGCGAGCCACCATGAGTCAACTCGACGAACCGTGGGTTCGAGCCGCCTTATCAGACGACTGCGTCGTCGCCGACCTCCTCGTCGGGATCGGCGGTTTGAGTCAGCAGCAGCAGCCGACGACGACCACCGCCGTCGGTCCGTTGAACTGGACCGTTCGTCGTCAACGCAGGTCGAGACCTCCGCCGCCGCAGAACGACTCGCCGTCTAAGAAAGCTAGCCGCCAACTCCGCGCCAGCCCGACCACGCCGCTGTCGTTGAGCGCCGGCACGAGCCAAGACGGTTCCGACGAGTCCAGTCGAGCTCGCGCCGGCGTCAGCGGAGTTTCCTACCCTGAGAGATCTAAGGTAACAAAACGCATATCTACGCTTTTTTGTGCAACGACTTGCGCACGTGACTGTTCGCTGGGTTGAGTGTCTCGTAAGTTTTGTTCGCACGTGACTGTTCTTCTTTTTAATCGTCTCTTCTTCGATGGATGGCCGTCGATTATCCGATGGATCTTTTGCATCGGTTTAGATTGAAATGACGACGTTGCCCCTGTGGAGTGTGGCTAATTAACTGCTACTGTCAGGGAAAGCCTACGTTTGTCTTTGTTTTCTTCACCGGCCATGCCCACCGTTTTTCTTGGTTTGACGAAACTGCCCTTTGCCGATCTGGTTCTTTCTTTTTTTACTGATGTGGGTATTGCGGGAGTTTCTGCACTTTCTTAAAGAATGAAATTTTCCTGACATAAAAATTTTTTTTTTTCCTTTTTCTTGGAATTTTTTTTCGTTAAATAAAACAATGCTTAGTTCTTTATTCGGACGCGCATGGTCTGACGCCCACAGAGTTAATGAATGACTTACCTTTTTGTCACACAACAACACAGCTCTTCTCACGTCGTTCGTATATGACGTTATTATCTTGTGTAATTGTAATAAAAAAGGGTTCTTTAGTGGGGCAGTTATGTGTCAATTCCTCAACTATCGAATCGGGGTTTCGAAGAAATCATTTCCACCATGTTTATTAAATTGATTCGAGTTCTAACCCTCTAAGTCAAGCTTTCTTGTGATTAGTGGCGAGGAAAAATCATTTCTTTATACTTCGTTTCACACCAACCATATAACCCAATCCGTAGCTGTCCAATACGGCTACTTTGGTCAATTCAGGTGTGTGGGCTTAGTGGGGTTTCCCTTTGTTGAGGCGTGGCGTAATTTCGTGGGTCGTTCGGTGGAGAGTTGCTATTTGTTTAATGGGGGTTTGCCTTCTTAATGAGAAATGCTGACTATTTATTATTTATAGCCGATTCTTTCTCTCTTCGTCACCAAACTAAATATTACTAACCATATTGCCAAATAATTACCAACATCTTCAACTAATTAAACTGATTGGTTCCTTTGACTAAACTCATCAAGAAATACTTCATTTGTGTTTCTAAGTTCTAGATGATAACAGTAAGATCGATTGTGGGCTCATTTTTTCTTCTTCTTACTTTCTTAGCTTACCTGAGATTGAACATTTAGTTTGTTGTCGTTTAAATAATCGTTCAGGTTAATGAGGACGGCGAGAAAGCTGTGTCCAAAAAATTGAGAAAGAGGAAGGTTCGTATGCGCAAAATATACGCACGTTTTCTTCATATTACGTCTGTATATTCGTAAAATTTATCTCCTTTTCTCCTCCATTTGCAGACATTAGCAGAACTCAAATGCGAAGAGAGCTCCCTGGCCAAGGAAGGGATAGAACTGAGAAGGGTATATTAAACTTCTTTTTTTTCCTCTTTTAAGGTAAGCCCTTTTGTAATGATCCGACTCGGTTTTACTGATTCGTCGCTTTATTGTAAAGGAAATCGCGGCATTGCGCCTTAACCTGGAGAAACAGTGGGCTACAAATGAGAATTTGAAGAGAATGAAGGTAAAAAATTTTAGGTTCTTGATTTGCCTGCCCTTTATAGACACACATTTCTGCTAAAAACTAAGAAGAAGTTGCACTTTTTTCTTTTACGTAGAACCAACGTCAATCGATCAATCATGAAGCTTCATTGCAGCAGCATTCTTCCTCGGATCAATGCCCTCGTAAGAACGCCGAGTTTAAGCCAAGCGTGATATTCGTGATCCCTGATCTCAATATCCCTTTGGAAGACGATGCCAACGCTGAACTGCTGTGTGGAGTTATATAGAGTCGTGTAGAATATACTCCTATGATATAATAAGGGTAACTTTTCTCTAGAAATAGAAGTGTCTAACCAAACCATATGACTACGCAGTGTCTTTTGTGAAGAAGGTATTGGAAGTAGGATTTTTTTTTTCCTTTTTTTGCAGTTCATCTGAAACCGAAATAGTTCGGCGTAACCCCATAATCATATGTAGTGAACTTTATTCTTTTGTTTCCCTCATAAGTCACAAGTGAAGCGAGTTTCTTACATGGATTGTAAGATCATTGGAACGAGCCCATATTCACAGAAGCCCAGTTTTTTTTATACAATTCAATTACTTTTTTTTTTTTGGGTTTAAAAAAATGCAACTGTCGTAGAAATAGGAGACTGGATAACCTAATTTCCCCCAATATCTACTTGCCAACCATTTCATACCAATTCAAAACTACCCTTAACACGAATTAAGGAAGGAAACATATTCTTTATTTAAGTCGTTTTCGATTATATTGATTTTGAATCCAATATTTTAGATATTTTGGAAGGTAACGTCATCGACACGAAGACTTCGTGCAAGACGTCATTAACTATGTTCCACTTATCCAATTAAAAAATAAAAGGGAGAGAAAATAAATCCTCGATAGGCTTATAAGTATAATATATATTTACAACTTGCGTTGTCACATGCATCATCGGAAATGGAAAGGCAATCATCATCCTCGTTATCCCCGAGGCTACGAAAATAAATTCCTATCTCATTCATTGACTTTATATACTCTCTCAACTAACTCGCCTTACTATTTCTTCAGCTAACAATAATATTATCACTTTGATCGTCAGAGGGAAGGAAGAAAAAATGTCTGTAGAAGAAGACGTGTTCATTGGTTCCATCGATCAAGGCACGACCAGCACCAGATTCATCATATACGATCGCCAAGCAAAGCCAATCGGATCTCACCAAGTTGAATTCACTCAATTCTACCCGCAATCGGGGTATTTTTGTTTCGTATTTCTATGATTGTTGCCGAATCCGTTTTTGCTAGTGTATTGAGCTCCATCGCTGCCGTCGATGATTCGTGTTTCCTGAATCTGTGATCGTATGTTTCCGTTTTCCTTAAGATCCAATCTTCGACGATGTTATCGAATCTATGCTGCGTGATTCCGTGAATAATCTTTGTCGTGTTTCATTATTTGATGCTCTGAATAATCGTAAGTTGTTGATCGCCTCTTCTTTTACGTTCTATATCATTATCAGCTGGGTCGAGCATGATCCTGTCGAAATCCTCGAGAGTGTGAGGCTGTGCTTAGCTAAGGCTCTCGACAAGGCTACTGCGTCGGGGCACAACGTCGACAGTGGACTGAAAGCTATCGGATTGACCAATCAGAGGGAGACAACTGTCGTGTGGAGCAAGTCCACTGGTTTGCCCCTTCACAATGCCATTGTTTGGATGGATGTTCGCACCAGCTCGATCTGCAGGTATTTATTACCCCATCTCTTAAAAAAATGAATTTTACATGTCACCTGTTCGACAAAATGCCCGAAAGAATAATGGTTGTTTATTAAACAATCTTCCATTTCCTACTCAGAAAGTTGGAGAAAGAACTGTCCGGCGGAAGGACCCACTTTGTTGATACGTGTGGCTTGCCCATAAGCACATACTTCAGCGCATTAAAGCTGATTTGGCTGTTGGAAAATGTCGATTCCGTCAAGGAAGCAGTGAAGAAAGGAGACGCCCTTTTCGGAACCATTGACACATGGCTCATTTGGAACCTAACGGGAGGAAAACAAAACGGCTTACACGTCACTGACGTCTCCAATGCTTCGAGAACTATGCTGATGAACCTCAAAACTCTCCAATGGGACAAAACCATCTTGGACACTCTAAAAATCCCCGCCGAAATACTACCTAAGATCATAAGCAACTCCGAAGTCATAGGAAACATAGCCAAAGGCTGGCCTATAACAGGGATCCCAATCTCTGGCTGTCTCGGCGACCAGCACGCTGCTATGGTTGGACAGGCATGCCGAAAAGGTGAGGCGAAGAGCACTTATGGCACAGGCGCTTTCATACTCCTAAACACCGGCGAAGAGGTGGTAAAATCGAACCACGGTTTACTAACAACCCTAGCCTACAAACTAGGCCCAAAAGCTCCAACCAACTATGCCTTAGAAGGGTCCATAGCCATCGCTGGAGCAGCCGTTCAGTGGCTGAGGGACAGCCTTGGGATAATCAAAACTGCCAGCGAGATCGAAGAACTGGCCTTGCAGGTTGATTCGTCAGGCGGGGTTTATTTCGTGCCAGCTTTCAACGGGCTATTCGCTCCTTGGTGGCGCGACGATGCAAGAGGAGTTTGCATTGGGATCACAAGGTTTACTAATAAATCCCATATCGCTAGGGCCGTTCTTGAGAGTATGTGCTTTCAGGTGAAGGACGTTCTTGATTCTATGCACAAGGATTCTGGCGAGAAGGGAGAGGCTAAGAACGATAAGGGGGAGTTCTTGCTTAGGGTCGACGGCGGTGCTACTGTGAACAATCTTCTGATGCAGATTCAGGTAACTGTTTCGTCTTTGTTCGATCGTAAATCCTATCGAAGAAAATCGTAGGAGCAGTTTCATTTGTTTGTATACATGTGTTGGTTGAAGGCTGATTTGTTGGGCACGCCTGTGGTTCGACCCGCGGATATAGAGACGACTGCTCTTGGAGCTGCTTATGCTGCTGGGCTGGCCGTTGGCGTTTGGACAGAGGATGAGGTTTTCTCTTCGGGAGAAAAGATGAAGGAAGCGGTGACTTTTCGACCCGTAATAGGCGAAGAGTCGAGGAAGAAGAAGGTGGAATCTTGGTGCAAGGCTGTTTCAAGGACGTTCGACTTGGCCGATCTCTCCCTTTGATCGCTCGTTTGTTTTCCCGTTTTCTTCGTTATGGTATTTCGGGTTTTATGAGTATGGAGAATATGAATAAGTGTTTATCTTTGTAGATGTTAAGTTAAGACGTGCATTTTTATTTTCTTTTCCACTATATATGTTTGCATTGGTAGCCCCTCTCCTATCTTTCTTTTCCTGGCCTGTTACAGAAGATTACAGCGAGCGTATTATAGCTCTTTGTAGTCTGAGTTTTCAATTCATTTCACTGGGTTCAGAATTTCATTGACATTCTTTCAGTTCTCCAAGTTCCATGAGACCCGTTTATGACGGGTCGGACCCATCCCTTATCGAATTTGTTGAGGTAGCATAGGAGAATACCCTTGCATACAGTAAAAATGCTAACTTTACCTTGCATTTCAATTCAACGCATACAACCCTTGATTGTAGAAATGTTGAAGTCCCATTACATTTAATTGCATCAATCATTATTATTACACGGCAGACTTCGAAAAGGGTTCATCTCACTAGCATCAATCTCTTCAATTCCAGCAACGAATAAATTCGACGTTCTTGAAGAAATACAATACATATATATATAGAGGTCAAACATCGTATTGATAACGTGGACCGACCAAAATGTATAGAGATTTTCCATTCAACCTCTGATGCCCCTGTACGTATATAGAATATAAAAAATATATGAACTTATTAATCAACCTAAATCAGTTGTTAGAAAAATTATATATATAAAAAAGTGAACGTTACCAAATACCTGGTCATCGGGTAATCCGATAACGCATGCGCATTCGACCACGTTCGCTCCTACACATTCTACGCCCAGCAGAAAAAGAAAAAAAAAAGAGTGAATCTTTGTAAAGTTCCCATATTTTTTTTCCTATCGATTGAGTAAAATTACAAAAGTAGCCTCACCTAGAAGCCTTACGGCGGCAGAAAGTGTGCCGCCAGTAGCCACCACGTCGTCGATAACCACCGTTCGTTCCCCAAATTTAACGGCGTCGACTCTCATTTCCAAACAATCTTTACCATATTCAAGCTCGTACGTTTCAGAAATAACCTCGCCTGCTCAAAAATTTTTAAAGTTCTTGAGGAAAAAGTTAGATAAAATCCGAAAGGGTTGCTTTGATTTATACATACCAGGAAGTTTCCCAGGTTTTCGAAGTGGAATGAACTTCGCACCTATGGCTAACGCAATCGACGGAGCAAAGATGAATCCTCTAGCTTCGATTCCTACACATGTTGTTCCAATCAATTCATTACAAAATGCAAATAAATAATATATTTTTATTACCAGCAACAGCAGATATGTCCATGGCCTTGTATCTCTCGGCAAAGATATCAACAGTGTCCTTGAAAGCCTTGTGATCAGATACAAGCCCAGTTATGTCTTGAAACATAATCCCTGAAAGAAAAAAAAATTCATGTTGCTTACTCAGATCAAAACATATTACACAAAAAAAGAAGCGATAGTATCAGATTATTATGCACCTGCTTTAGGGAAGTTTGGGACAACTCTAATGGCGTTAGAAATGCCCTTCAACCTCGTGTCATCTCTTAGGCCATTCTCTGATGCAAGCATCTTCGTATTCTAATACGCAAGAAACAAGAATTTAATGCAATCTTTAATTTCTTTCAAATTGATCCTTTTTTTTCTTTAATCTGATTCGGATAGTTGTTTTTCAGTGATTACTACATGTCACTGTGAAAATCCAACTCATCGGAGATGGTGTTATTTATAGACCAACTTGATAATACGTACTTTCTTTTCAAATGCTTTGTTTTGTAGCGACTTGTGTCTTTTGTAATGCCTGTAGGTTAATGAAAGTAATGATTTGAGTTTGCATATTTCTTTATCCGCCACATATTTATCAACTGTGCATCGAGACTTTTATGGTACTAAGATACGGATTACTTGTCAGTAAGATACTGTCTGCGATCTCATTATCCTTATCAACTCATCATCCTTAAAAACCATGTCTGAATCGAAGGAAATACATCAATTTTTGTCCATTATTTTAATTTAATTCCCGTAATTAGCATTTAAGATTGCAATAAATGCGTGCGCATCTTTATCCACACGTAATAAAAGATTTGATTGAATTTTTCCTTTCACACGTCAAATAATGGACCCACGAAGACAAAGGTACACACACTGTTTAAGCGCATGCGTGGTGCAATTTTACAACTATTGTTATTTTTATTTTATTTTTATGTGCAATTATCTTTTAGCATGATTGCAAGATTATTAACTCAGGTATCGGCCCCCACCACATACTAATAGATCAACAGTCATGCACACCTATCTCCATATTGTTATATATTTAATGTGTGTAGATACGATGTACTTCATTTTATAATTTAAATTCGAGATATAGACGTCAATTAAATGAATCCATTGTTTTCTGTTTATTTCATATGGTCTAACAATAGTAAATTGAAGAATTATTTTAGGTAGTAAGCATTACAATCCAATGATTGTGAATCATGAAGTAGAATAATGCGCTTTTTTCACTTTACCTTTTTGATTTTTGGCTATGATAGCAATCATTGGTTTCGGGTCTAAAAAAGCCTAAGAATACATAGGTTAAGAATAAAGATCATATAGACATAAGATTTAAAACATACTCAACATCTTAAAATTCCATCTGTGATGTTGATCTACGTGTCGTGTTTGATCGATGGATGAGATGAGTGAAAAATAAGGTTGACACGGTGAAATAATTAAAACCACACAATTTTTCACATATATATTACATCTTTTAATACTCACATTTTATTTTGATATTGTTGTCTGTAATTTTTTCTTTATTTATTCTTATATATAAGTGAAGCCCGTGAACACAGTTTAAAGCCCATTACCTTCGGGCCCAATTAAACATAAACAGAACGGGTCGGTTTCCATTAACCGTCTCAAAAACTACCAACACATGCTATATGAACGTCGGCCCATCCCCAAATCGGATCGTATTCTCTTCGAACGATCGAAGGGGAGCAACGACGCTAAACCCTCTCCGAAGTTGAAATCCCCAATTCTGTTCAAATCAGACTCGCAAGCCCTAGGGATTTAGAGAGTGTAGTTATTACCTTGTAGCCACAATGTATAACAGTAATCCGGAGATGTGGAACAGCCACACGAGCGGCGAGAGTGGTATGGCGAATCCTGCTCCGCCGGGGACGACTGGACCCCCGCCTCCGATTCCGCCTCCCCCGTCGTACACGGTGGTGCCTACCGAGTCGCAGCTTGACGAGAGGGCGAGGAAGTGGATGCAGTTGAACAGCAAGCGGTATAGCGATAAGAGGAAGTTCGGATTCGTTGAGACGCAGAAGGAGGACATGCCTCCTGAACATGTCAGGAAGATTATCAGGTTCGTCTCCGTTTTAACTGCTTACTTTGTCTAGTTTGTGCGTTAATGATGTTTAGGACTTCTTTCGGAGATGATAAGTTGTCTATGACGTTTATTTAATATGACTTCGGACGGAGGCTTTGTAGTAACAGGAACCGGCAGATAAATATTTATGTGTTGGTTGTCGGCCTGAGTGATGATACAGTTATCTTATGTTGTTATGTGTTTAGCATTTTGATTTCTGATAGTTTCCATTGTACCGATGAGCAGAGACCATGGCGACATGACATCGAAGAAATACGGCCATGATAAACGTGTGTATCTTGGAGCTCTTAAGTTTGTTCCTCATGCGGTATACAAACTTCTTGAAAATATGCCCATGCCCTGGGAGCAGGTACTTGAATTTCATTAACGGATTTTTCGTATCTTTTTTTTTTTGTTTCTGTGCTGATTTTGTAATAATGTTCTTCTGCTATGTTCTAAAGGTCCGTGAAGTGAAGGTTTTGTATCACATCACTGGGGCAATTACATTTGTAAATGAGATACCTTGGGTCGTTGAACCAATATATTTGGCACAGGTATGCATCCCTGAAATTACATGTTCTTCTATTTTCCTTCCTGCTAGATTCCATCTATTAATCCAGGCTCATGAAAATGGTGTAATCTTTGCAGTGGGGTACTATGTGGATCATGATGCGAAGAGAAAAGCGAGACAGACGTCATTTTAAGAGAATGCGGTTCCCACCATTTGATGATGAAGAACCTCCACTGGATTATGCTGATAATCTGCTTGATGTGGATCCTCTGGAGCCTATACAGCTAGAAATGGACGAGGAGGAAGATTCTGCTGTTTATACTTGGTTCTATGATCATAAGCCTCTTGTCAAGACGAAGCTCATCAATGGGCCTAGCTATCGTAAATGGCATCTCTCACTCCCAATTATGGCTACGCTTCACCGTCTTGCTGGGCAGCTGCTGTCTGATCTGATTGATCGCAATTACTTCTATCTTTTTGACATGGAGTCTTTCTTCACAGCCAAAGCTCTGAATATGTGTATACCTGGTATTTTTTCCCCTATTTTTTTCTTTCTGCCTACCATTTCGTCTTATTATTCAAATGCTTATTACATGCATAGACTCCAAGCAAATGTTTATTGAAGATATCAGAGTTTAATCTGTGTACTCTGAAATTTTATGATATTTCTGTTTTTGCCATCGATTTCTTTGTCCCCCTCTCTCTCCCCCATTCCTGCAGTTTTTTTGCTTACTTCCTCATGACGTAAACCATTTCAGGTGGTCCTAAGTTTGAGCCTCTGTACCGAGACATGGAGAAAGGAGACGAGGACTGGAATGAATTCAATGATATCAACAAACTTATTATCCGATCACCGCTTAGGACAGAGTACAGGATTGCATTTCCTCATCTGTACAACAACAGGCCCAGAAAGGTAAAGCTTGGTGTCTATCACACTCCAATGATCATGTACATAAAAACCGAGGATCCTGATTTGCCTGCTTACTATTATGATCCACTAATTCACCCCATCACAAGTATGAGCAAAGATAGACGTGATAAAAAGAATCTCGAGGAAGAAGATGATGAAGATTTCATCTTACCCGAGGGGGTTGATACATTGCTTACAGAGACCCCACTCTACACTGACACTACAGCTGCTGGTATTTCTCTTTTGTTTGCCCCACGACCCTTTAACATACGTTCTGGTCGGACAAGGCGAGCCGAAGATATCCCACTTGTGTCTGAGTGGTACAAGGAGCACTGGTATGAACTTATTCTTTTTCTCATTTCTTACAAGCAAGCTCTCCCATTGTGATGTGTTATTTTTTTTGTGTTTCTGCAGTCCTCCATCATATCCAGTCAAAGTTCGCGTCAGTTACCAAAAACTATTGAAATGTTTTGTGTTGAATGAACTGCACCATCGGCCTCCTAAAGCACAGAAGAAGAAGCACTTGTTCAGGTCCCTTCAAGCTACAAAGTTCTTCCAAACTACTGAACTTGATTGGGCTGAAGCTGGGTTGCAAGTTTGTAAGCAGGGATACAACATGCTGAACCTTCTGATCCATAGGAAAAGTTTAAACTATCTCCATCTTGATTACAATTTTAACTTGAAACCTGTAAAGACCCTGACAACTAAGGAACGAAAAAAATCACGGTTTGGTAATGCATTCCATCTATGCCGTGAAATTTTGCGTTTGACTAAACTCGTTGTTGATGCGAATATCCAATTCCGTTTGGGGAATGTGGATGCATTCCAGTTGGCTGATGGGTTGCAATATATCTTTTCTCACGTTGGTCAATTGACTGGTATGTACCGGTACAAGTACCGGCTTATGCGGCAGATCAGAATGTGTAAGGACTTGAAACATTTGATTTATTACCGATTCAATACTGGACCAGTAGGAAAGGGTCCTGGTTGTGGTTTTTGGGCTCCTATGTGGAGAGTATGGTTGTTCTTTCTTCGCGGAATAGTTCCTCTACTGGAAAGGTGGTTGGGAAATTTACTGGCCAGACAATTTGAAGGACGCCACTCCAAAGGGGTTGCTAAAACTGTGACAAAGCAGCGTGTTGAAAGCCATTTTGATTTGGAGCTTCGTGCTGCCGTCATGCATGATGTCCTTGATGCCATGCCAGGTTAGCCTTTTTCATATTTGTTCTCTTCTCTCCTCTTGCCTTAGCGGCTCATGTGTTAATACATCAGTTTTCTGCATTCATTTATTCTTTTCTTTGCAGAGGGCATTAAGGCAAATAAAGCGAGAACCATCTTGCAGCATCTAAGTGAAGCATGGCGCTGCTGGAAAGCAAATATTCCGTGGAAAGTTCCTGGTTTGCCAGTCCCTATTGAAAATATGATACTTCGTTATGTTAAGTCAAAAGCTGATTGGTGGACAAATGTTGCTCATTATAATCGTGAACGTATAAGAAGGGGAGCAACCGTGGACAAGACTGTTTGCCGTAAAAATCTTGGGAGATTGACCCGTCTTTGGCTCAAGGCCGAACAGGTCTGCAATCATATTGCTCTTAGCATATTAACTGTCGTAATGAATATTTGTCTATTTTTTGGTAACTCTTTTGTGCTGATGGGATCTGTTCATACTATTCTCAGGAACGCCAACACAATTACTTGAAAGATGGTCCATATGTGACACCAGAAGAAGCAGTTGCAATATATACAACCACTGTTCACTGGTTGGAGTCTAGGAAATTCAATCCAATTCCATTTCCTCCATTGTCTTACAAGCACGACACAAAGCTCCTCATTCTTGCTTTGGAGAGATTGAAGGAGTCATACAGTGTTGCTGTTAGGTTAAATCAGCTTCAGAGAGAGGAGCTGGGTCTGATCGAGCAGGCTTATGATAATCCTCATGAGGCTTTATCTCGCATTAAACGTCATCTGCTCACACAGCGTGCCTTCAAAGAAGTAAGCTTTCAGATTGTGTCTCCTTTATTTTACTTTCACATTATCAAGGGGATTGTAGTCACAATGGTTTATTTACTTTGTTAAACTAACTACATCTTGTTTTACAGGTTGGCATTGAGTTTATGGATTTATATAGCTATCTGATTCCAGTTTATGAGATCGAACCTCTTGAAAAAATTACGGATGCATATTTAGATCAGTATCTATGGTACGAGGGTGACAAGCGTCATCTATTTCCCAATTGGATTAAGCCTGCGGATTCAGAACCCCCTCCTCTTTTGGTCTACAAATGGTGTCAGGGAATCAACAACTTACAGGATATATGGGACACCGGTGATGGCCAGTGTGTTGTTATGCTTCAGACCAAATTCGAGAAGTTCTTTGAAAAGATTGATCTAACTATGCTTAATAGGTGAGAGTATGAACTTTCTCCTAAATTATTGATGCCTGTTCAAAATATTGCTTCTGTATCGTAATTTGTTCTTTTATCTCATCTTTCTGCAGGCTGATACGTTTGGTTCTTGATCACAACATTGCTGATTATGTCACTGCAAAGAATAACATTGTTTTGTCATATAAGGACATGAGTCATACAAACTCGTATGGACTCATACGTGGTCTCCAGTTTGCTTCATTTGTCGTTCAGTACTATGGCCTTGTACTGGATCTTCTACTTCTTGGTTTGACTCGTGCTAGTGAGATAGCTGGCCCACCACAGATGCCGAACGAGTTTATCACTTTTCATGATACTAGAGTGGAGACACGGCACCCTATCAGATTGTACTCCAGATATATTGACAAGGTGCATATATTATTCCGATTCACTCATGACGAGGCTCGTGACCTTATCCAGAGGTATCTTACAGAGCATCCAGATCCCAACAATGAGAATATGGTCGGTTATAACAATAAAAAATGCTGGCCTAGAGATGCTAGGATGCGGCTAATGAAGCACGATGGTATGTGTTTAGCCTTAGGAAATCTAATTGAAGTATATATTACTTATGCATCAATTCAGTCCTTACTCAGTTATATGGTTAATGTTTTGCAGTCAACCTTGGAAGAAGTGTTTTCTGGGATATGAAAAATCGTTTGCCTAGAAGTATCACCACGTTGGAATGGGAAAACGGCTTTGTCTCCGTCTACAGCAAAGACAATCCAAACTTGCTGTTCAGCATGTAAGCTCGCCTGTATTCTGTATTATTTACTGTATTTCTTAACGCTTAGTTGCTCAGCACACGGCACTATGTGAGATGTTAAATAAAAATGCTAAATCTTCCTGTATGTAGGTGTGGCTTTGAAGTTCGTATACTGCCCAAGATCCGGATGACACAGGAGGCTTTTAGCAACACAAGGGATGGGGTTTGGAATTTGCAGAACGAGCAGACAAAAGAACGCACTGCTATAGCTTTCTTACGGGTAGATGATGAGCACATGAAAGTGTTTGAGAATAGAGTAAGGCAGATTCTCATGTCATCTGGTTCTACAACATTCACTAAGATTGTCAATAAATGGAATACGGCTCTTATAGGTGATCACAGGATTCCTTTACTTTCTTATTGGTGTCTCTGTCTTATTTATGTTTATGCGTGCTACTTATTATAGTTGTTTACCGTTGTAGGTCTCATGACATACTTCCGTGAAGCAACAGTGCATACCCAGGAACTGTTGGATCTGCTAGTAAAATGTGAAAACAAGATTCAAACTCGTATTAAGATTGGATTGAATTCAAAGATGCCTAGCAGGTAGAGTAATTTGCTTCATTGTCTATTTTTTGCTCTGCTTGTATTTGAAATCCGGACTGGCTAACCTTTTCTTGCTGCCAGATTCCCTCCTGTTATCTTCTACACGCCAAAGGAAATTGGAGGTCTTGGAATGCTATCTATGGGTCACATATTGATTCCTCAGAGTGACCTTCGTTATAGCAGACAGACGGATGTTGGCGTCACTCATTTTAGAAGTGGGATGAGTCATGATGAGGATCAGTTGATTCCAAATCTTTATCGTTACATACAGGTATGAGTCAATCATGCTGATAAGATAATCTTTAAACCTTTTACAATTTTTTTCTTATCATCTTTCATTATTTTTATACAGCCATGGGAGAGCGAGTTCATTGATTCACAGCGCGTCTGGGCTGAATATGCATTGAAGAGGCAGGAGGCACAGGCCCAGAATAGGCGATTAACTTTGGAAGATCTGGAGGTGGGTCTTCTCTTTCACAGTGATCTTTTCTATTGTCTGTTGTCTATTTTTTTTACCCATTGTATTTGCCTTAAGTGCTCCTTTGTGACTGATTTCAGGATTCATGGGATCGTGGGATACCTAGAATCAATACCTTGTTTCAGAAGGACCGTCACACCCTTGCGTACGACAAAGGTTGGCGTGTAAGAACAGATTTTAAGCAATATCAGGTTCTGAAGCAGAATCCGTTCTGGTGGACACATCAGAGACATGATGGGAAACTGTGGAACTTGAACAATTACCGAACCGATGTTATTCAAGCACTGGGTGGCGTGGAAGGAATTCTTGAGCACACACTATTCAAGGGAACATAGTAAGAACCCTGGCATTACTTACCCAAACAAACACTAAGTCATGTTCTTAATTACTCCGTACATCGTTTCATGTTTTGAGTTTCATTTTCTGGTCTTTGCAAATTTGTATGCTAAGTTTTCTTTTATCTGTTACTCAGCTTCCCAACATGGGAGGGTCTGTTCTGGGAGAAGGCATCAGGTTTTGAGGAGTCCATGAAGTACAAGAAACTGACAAATGCTCAAAGATCTGGTCTTAATCAAATTCCTAATCGTAGATTTACTCTTTGGTGGTCGCCTACTATAAACAGAGCGAATGTCTATGTTGGTTTCCAAGTGCAACTGGACCTGACCGGGATATTTATGCATGGCAAGATTCCTACTCTGAAGATTTCCCTGATCCAGATATTCCGCGCCCACTTGTGGCAGAAGATACATGAGAGTGTGGTGATGGATCTCTGCCAGGTTTTAGATCAAGAGCTTGATGCCTTGGAGATCGAAACGGTGCAGAAAGAAACTATTCACCCAAGGAAGAGTTACAAAATGAATAGCTCATGTGCTGATATTTTGCTCTTTGCCGCTCATAGATGGCCGATGTCAAAGCCCAGTCTTGTAGCTGAGTCCAAGGATGTTTTTGATCAAAAGGCGAGTAACAAATACTGGATCGATGTTCAGCTTCGCTGGGGAGATTATGATTCCCATGATATAGAACGGTACACCAGGGCAAAATTTATGGACTACACTACAGACAATATGTCGATATATCCGTCGCCAACTGGTAAACCTTTTTTTTTTATCTTTTTTTTTGAGTGCTGTTCTTGAGCTTCCACTGAAGTTAATTTCTGGCCTGTTCCAGGGGTTATGATTGGCATCGATCTGGCTTACAACTTGCATTCTGCATTCGGCAATTGGTTCCCTGGGTCAAAACCGCTTCTTGCTCAGGCCATGAACAAGATCATGAAGGTTATAAATTTACATTGTGTTGGTCTTTTTCTACATTCATGAATTGGTGAAACGTAAATAAACATGTGACTCATGTTTTTCCCCTTCTAATGGTGCAGTCAAATCCTGCCTTGTATGTCCTAAGGGAGCGCATAAGGAAAGGGCTCCAGTTATATTCTTCAGAACCAACCGAGCCCTATTTGTCATCTCAGAACTATGGGGAGATATTCAGCAATCAGATAATATGGTTTGTGGATGACACCAATGTCTATCGTGTCACAATACACAAGACATTTGAAGGAAATCTCACGACAAAACCTATCAATGGTGCCATCTTCATATTTAATCCCAGGACCGGTCAATTATTCCTAAAGGTTTGTTTACTACCTCCATTTGTTGTTATCTTGAATAAGTGCTTTCATCCTATTTATACCTAATTCGCAGGTCATTCATACAAGTGTGTGGGCTGGACAAAAACGTCTTGGTCAGCTGGCTAAGTGGAAAACTGCTGAAGAAGTGGCTGCTTTGGTACGATCGCTACCTGTCGAAGAACAGCCGAAACAAATCATTGTGACACGTAAAGGCATGTTGGATCCCCTAGAGGTCCACTTGTTGGATTTCCCTAACATTGTTATAAAAGGAAGTGAGCTTCAGTTGCCATTCCAAGCTTGCCTGAAGATTGAGAAGTTTGGTGATCTAATTTTAAAGGCTTCAGAACCCCAAATGGTCTTGTTCAACATATATGATGATTGGTTGAAAAGCGTTTCGTCTTACACAGCATTCTCCAGACTGATACTGATTCTGCGAGCTCTTCACGTCAACAATGAGAAGGCAAAAATGTTGTTGAAGCCAGACAAGACTGTTGTGACTGAGCCCCACCATATATGGCCTTCTCTAACAGACGAACAGTGGGTGAAGGTGAGTATTTCAACGAGGCTCCTTTCTCCGATTGAGTTATGACTTGTATCTTATTCTTCTTTACTGTGAAATGCAGGTGGAAGTAGCCCTCAGGGATTTAATTCTTTCAGATTATGCCAAGAAGAACAACGTGAACACGTCAGCATTGACTCAGTCTGAAATCCGTGATATTATTCTTGGTGCTGAAATCACCCCACCATCTCAACAGAGGCAACAGATTGCTGAGATTGAAAAACAGGTGATTATCCTTTCCTGTTTTACAGTTTCTCTAATCTTTTGTAGAAGGCTTCATTTTTTGAATCATGAACACATTCTAATTGCAGGCTAAGGATGCTAGTCAGCTCACGGCAGTAACCACGAGAACCACAAATGTCCATGGCGATGAGTTGATTGTGACCACAACAAGTCCATATGAACAAGCAGCATTTGGGTCTAAAACGGATTGGCGTGTCAGAGCTATATCAGCTACTAACCTCCACCTCCGTGTTAATCACATTTACGTAAACTCCGAAGACATTAAGGTAAAGATCTTCTGAGAACTATCGTTTACCTTCAATTAACGAAAGAAGTCAGCATATGGAATAACTGCTTTACCCACTATTCTTTATCCGATGCAGGAAACTGGCTACACTTACATCATGCCCAAAAACATCCTGAAGAAGTTCATATGCGTGGCTGATCTTCGAACTCAAATCGCTGGGTATCTCTACGGCATAAGTCCTCCCGACAATCCTCAGGTGAAGGAAATCCGCTGTATCGCCATGCCACCGCAGTGGGGGACCCACCAGCAGGTTCATCTCCCTTCATCTCTCCCCGAACATGACTTCCTTAACGACTTGGAGCCTTTGGGATGGATGCACACACAACCCAACGAACTTCCTCAGCTATCTCCACAGGTTGGTTCCTTGCAATGTTTTTCTTTTCTTGTTTTTCCATTTCTGGGCGACGTGACTGAAATTATGGTATGAACGGTATTATAGGATCTTGCTGCTCATGCTCGTATTTTATCGAACAATCATTGGGACGGGGAGAAGTGCATAATATTGACGTGTAGTTTCACGCCTGGCTCGTGTTCCCTGACTGCGTATAAGCTGACTCCGTCGGGATTCGAATGGGGCAGAAATAATACGGACGCCGGAGCCAATCCACATGGCTACCTTCCGACTTTCTACGACAAGGTCCAAATGCTGTTGAGCGACCGTTTCTACGGTTTCTACATGGTGCCTGATAATGGTCCTTGGAACTACAATTTCATGGGCGTGAAACATACTGCAAACATGAGCTATGGGATGAAACTTGGTGCGCCGCGCGAGTACTATCACGAGGAGCATAGGCCTACTCATTTCTTGGAGTTCAGCAATATGGAAGAAGGCGAAACTGCCGAGGGTGATAGGGAAGACACCTTCACTTGATAACACGGAATTTCTTATCTTAGTAGCAACTTGAGAATTTGGCTTGTTTTTGTAAAAATATGGTTTCTTATCTGGATTATGTTATCGTATTGTAGTACAATTACCATGACTGGCACTATCTAAGCCTCTGTATTAAGGATTTGCTGCTTACCTACATAATCTACGTACGAGAGTAGTTAATCAAACTCCACGTTGTCGGCATTTATTTTCATGAAACAAGCAAAAAGAGCCAACGATTCGTTAAATTGACATACAAAAATTCATTATATACATATTGCCGTGGTTCATCTTTCTTCCTCGCACCTCAAAATAAACAGAAAAGGAGAAAGAGCAAGAGAACGATGACAATTTCAATCATCGTTCTTCGCATCTCCAATAAACACGACTTGCTCGCCTTCGACGCATCATTCGACATATGCTGGACTGTAAACTGCTCCTCACACCGTCCAATCCCAGCTTTAGAAATCGTCTCTAAATCATCTGCAATCCCATTCCTCGCATCATAGCACAGTCCCATATTATTACCAAGCCGTAGTTTCTTCCCCATCTTCCACATTTCCTCCCTCGTAAACGGCACAATCCCCGTCAGCATATTGTCGTCCAACCTCAGCTCACTCAAACCACTCAACCCATCGGCAAAGCTCTGAGGTATAGTGCCGTTGAATCTATTCCCATCGAGGTGAAGCACTCTCAAAGACCTCAAACGGCCCAGAGAATAAGGAATCGTCCCCTCCAAGTTCATATTCGACAACCGCAGAATCATCAAGCTCTCCATCCCTTCGAAAGTGCTCTCAGGGACGATCGTAGGCGACGCCATCGTGTTTCCGTTGAGCATTAGGGCTTGTAGGGACTTCAAGTTCTTGAAAGACGCCGGCAAAGGGCCGGTCAGAGCGTTGTAACTAAGGTCTATTAGAGTGAGATCTCGGTGGTTCTTTAGCGCCGGGATTCGGCCGGAGATACGGTTACGGCTCAGGTCTATTTTTAACAGAGAATCGCTGCTGAAAAGAGACGCAGGCAAAGAACCCTTGAGGTGGTTTTGGTTAAGATCGAGCACCCTCAGCGATGGAAACGAAACATTGGGTATCAAACCAGACAACCTATTACAGCTCAAGTCGAACAACCTCAGACCCATAATTCCGCCCAAAGAAGGCGGGATAGAACCCTCGAGATTGTTCTTATGAAGGTCCAACGCCGTCAGGCCCGTCAGCCTTCCCAGCTCCGCCGGGATGGGCCCGACGTGGCCGTTTTCCCTGAGCACCAACGTCTGCAGCGACGGGCCGAGCTCTCCCAAGAAGGAGGGTATGGGCTGAGGGTTGTTGCTCATACAACTGTAGAAGAACAAGGTTTTGAGGTGGCGCAGCCTTGTAATGGAGGGAGATATGTAAGAATGGGCCGAATCGCAGGTGGGAAACGCAGTGTCGTCGGAAAGTGCGCCGAAGGAGAGGGAGACGACGTGGAAAGTGTTGTCCTTGTCGGGCATGCACTCAATGCCGTGCCACCTGCCTTTGCACACGTCTTTGATTTCTAAAGCCCATTCGTTGCCAGTGGCTTTCATTACATCGTAGACTGCTTCTTGCTCTATGGGATCGGTTCGAGTGGAGGAGCCTCGGGCTTTCGACGGGCTCGATTGCGGGCCGCTCGAAGGCGGGCTCGGGCTGTCCGACATGATTACTGTGAAAGGGAGGGCTAATTTGGGGTTTGTGACGGTTAGTACGAGGAGTAATAAAAATATCATCTTTGATTGTTGTGTTTTTTTCAACGACGTTGTAGAATATATCTTTGTGGGGTGAGTGGAGTTTGTAGTATTGTTTGTGTGTGTGTGCATATATATATTTACATATATATGGGTAAGCAATGAATGGGATGGTATTTATTGTTTTTATGATAGTGGATTTAAGCTATTTATGAAATCACGGGGATGGAGGGGTTGATTATTTAATGGAGTATATAGGATTTATGTCTGTCACGGAGTTCATCACTTGTATGTCTGTGTATTATTAATGCATTCTTGCAATGTATTTATGTTCTTGTGGACCATCTTGTTTTTGGAATCATACATTTTATCTTTGGATCCTACGAGTCATTATACTTCCTAATATGTAATTATCATGCGATCAAATAAATAGCCTCCTTTCGTAAAAACATAAGAATACCATCGTACTTTTGACGTCATTACAGTGGCGATTTGTCTGGTTTCATTACATCAGTTACCATAGAGGTGAGGAGGAGAAACACCATAACGTTAACAAGCTCTATAATAACTATACAAATCTTTCAGCAGGTCAATTTGAAGACGTTTCCTTTCTCTTTCCCCTCAAGAATAGTATAATCCTTCTTGCTCCCACGTATCGACAAGAAAATCGATCATCTCCTGAAGATTACATACCCCATAGTGGTTGAATTGTGATGAATGAAATAATGACAAACGATCAACGCGATATAAAACAAAGACTTACGCCAAGAGGGACGGGTCTGCGAAACGATTTGTTATTTCCGAGCAGAGTATCATAGGTTGCATTCCAACTGCAAAAGAGACAAAGCTCTAAAATCATTTTGCAAGGAAATAGTTCCTAACCACCACCATTTCAAAATGTTAATATATCTTTCACCTCAACATTGGTTCGAGAAACTGTTTCGATCTGTTTTTATTATGTTTTTTCTCCCCAACCCATTTCTGTCTCGTCTGATTCCAGAGAATAAGACCTGCCGAGACAAAAGATCTTAAGATAAAAATCCCACAATAGACAGAAACCACAGAATAAAGACCGAGTTGGCTTAACTTAACTAACCATGGTTTACGAATTCTGATCCACTGCTGATGATATCGTGCCCCTGAATTTGCGTACTAATCGATGAGATGCTTCCACATGATTGCATCATATTATTGTCCAAATCGCAAGTGCTGGTTGTCCAAAAATCCTCGGATTGGGCAGCCGTTTTGCGACCGAAATTATCTTTCTGCCCCTTCAACGACTCCTTAAGCCTCGAAGTCAGTTTGGTCTTAGCATCGCACCCAAGACAGCCACTGTTCTGTTCCAAAAAAGGCGGTGATGTCGCTTGTGTAAAGAAATCAATCAGATTGATGGGAATAATAAACAAAGAAAGATCGCATCTTTCAAGGGATTAAGCACATGCTAGAATACGAAATTAGAAAATTCATGAACAATATGAAGGAAGAATCACAAAATCCTTCCCCAAGAAATACGAAATCAACGTCTCCACGGCATACAAAAGGATTTCTCATAGAGAATACGAATTGGGTGTCCTTTAGATATCAGCAAATTTATCTCAAATTCATTGCAGCTCATACGATGAGAAAGCAACAAAAATAAAAATCCCATCTTTACAATTAAAAGAAACTCACCCCATACATGCAATGATATGAAATACCCAAGCTGCAACTGATCCAAAACGTAAGAGGGCACCCACCATAAACATCGATCGAGGAAAGGTTTAATATAATCTAAAAGCTATTTCCAGCTAAGCCCTGTGATTTATGGGATAAAATCAAGCCAAAGTTAATGCTTTTCAACATAACGATTGGTTATCTTATCAATCAATATAAGGAGGTAAAACCTACCAAACAGATAGAGGAAACCGATGGCGACTCCTCTCCTTCAAGGGCTTTAAATTTGGAGGTAGAAAAGGGAATGAACAATATTTTTGAGGCGTTTCTTTTCTTGTCAGGAACTAATAAATGAGAAATAAGAGAGTAAATATAATTTATTATTGGGCCAACATAAGTTCACAGCAAAATTTGGGCCAAAAGCCCATAGAAATGGCTTATTGAGCTGGCGAATTTAGACTATTATGAGCTAAATCATCGAATCGACGACGGATTCGAATCTAGAATACTATGTTGCTCGCAGTTTTGATCGCCAACTCCGAAGGAAACATTCTTGTCGAACGGTAATGTTATTTTCTGATTACTTAGCTGCTCTAATTTCTGTGTTTTGCAGTTTTGTTTTATGTATCTTGTGGACCAGTTTTTCTTTTTGGAACAAATCAGCGTTAGATTGGAGCTGACGTTCGTTTGTGCTCAGCTAAATGATAATGATTGTGAACAATAGGAGATTTGTTGGAAACGAAAGATTCTTCGTTTGCATACTTCGCCTGAATTTCGGGGTTGGTATCATACTTAGCTGCATTTCCATCTAATTGACTAGTAGACCAGGATGCTGTAGGGGTTTATAGGATTCAAATGCGAAGAGGTTCCTTCAATAATGTGAGATCACATAAACATATAATTCAAGGTTACGTCTTTCTCTTCCAATCGTTAGAGGTTAACAGCGCAACTGAATGGATTTTGTATTATCAGAGTCAATGCAGCTTTTGATGGTTTTTGGGAGATTAAATTTAAGTTTGTTGAGTTTCTATTTCTCGTGGATGTTACAGTTTCAATGGAGTACCAGCTGAGGAACGCTTACATTGGAGATCATTTTTGGTGAAATTGGGAGCTGATAATCTTAAAGGAGTTAAGAATGAGGAGCTCCTTGTAGCTCATCACAAGTATGTATGCTAACTGTTTTCCTCAGTTGTTTACCCGTTTTCTGCCCTTCTCTTGGTATCATATTCTGGCTTCTTTTCTTATTTGTTGGGCAGATCAGTATACATTGTATACACAGTGCTCGGGGATGTCAGTATATTTCTCGTAGGCAAAGATGAATACGATGAACTGGCTCGTATGTGCCTCGTGAATTTAAGCCTCTTAATGATACCATCATATGATCTCCTAACCTGTTTTTTTTTTTCCATGTAGTGTCTGAAATTATCTTTGTTATAACCTCTGCGCTGAAGGATGTTTGCGGAAAACCTCCTACAGAACGCCTCTTTCTCGACAAATATGGAAAGATATGCTTGTGTCTTGATGAGATTGTCTGGATGGTAAGTTAATAAACACACACACACACACACACAATTGTATGCAACCTTAAAGTGGTTAGCTAATCTTTTCACTGATGATTTCTTGTGAAGGGCTTGTTGGAGAACACTGACAAAGATAGAATCAAAAGGCTCGTTCGACTGAAACCACCCACGGATTTATAATCAGACATCCTCAGCCATTGTTATCCCTTTCCCTTTTTCCGTATAGGGAAAGGTGCGGAGTGTTCGGCGATTCGAAAGACAAAACCATTTATATTTGGCCTCTCTGTATAAAACTTCCCTGCTTTATTGTTGCTTTAAGATAATATTTTCTGAATCTTCCTACAGATCGTAACATTTGTGTTCTAGTTGTAATGTAACTGTTGTCTTTCTTGATCAAATGAGTTGTCTAAATAGGCGAATTTGTATTGTATCTACCACTGCTGCACAAATGAGTTCTTAATCGATATATTTTCATATAAAAATTATTATGAAATATGCATTATTATAAAATTAACCTAAAAAAGTAAGGTGCAATTCATATCGTGGGCAACATATTTCCGACATTTCACATGCATTTTTGCAAAACCCCTAACCTAAAATTTCATAGATGACGCAAACCCCTTCCTCACCGTAAGGCACAATAACCAATTCTATCACACGTATTTCATTTAGTTTAATGGTATTACAAATCACATCGCCATCCCTCTCTGAGCCCTAATAACCATTCTGCAGTTAACGAATGACCTGCTGTTTTGTTGCTTGTCATTGTGCCTAGTCCGCGCGGCTTTCAAGAGTCCCACCGATTTTGTCCATTAGCTTATTCATGCTGATTTTCTCCTGGGTTTTGGCATTGTTTGTGATCGATATTTGCTTAGGCAGCGTCAAGCTTATTTGATTTGCAATGGGTTGTTTGCCTTCTGCAGCTGGTTGATGTGTTCGAGCGTTTCTTTGAGCTGGGTTCCGCTTCTTCTCTCGGTATGCTGCGTAAAAATATGATCTTGGCCAAAGGGTATGCGTAGACAATTGGGATTTTTATTAGAATATGCTCTCCCTGCGCTTGGTTCGCAGATTTGGTAGCGTAGTGCTTGTGCCACCTCAGCTGTTGAGTCATCAGTCGATAAATCTATCTCCCCTAAGAGCAGCTTGAGAGAACCTAGAAAATTAGACGAGCCTGCGCTGGAGAAGATAAAGAAGGAAAGGGACCCTGAGAAGTTGTTCAATTTGTTCAAGGCCAATGCTCATAACAGTTTAGTTGTTGAGAATAAGTTTGCATTTGAGGACACTGTGTCCAGGCTAGCTGGAGCTGGTCGGTTTGATTATATCGAGAATATTTTAGAGCATCAGAAGACATTGCCTCAGGGCAGGCGAGAAGGATTTGTGGTTCGAATAATAACGTTATATGGAAAGGCTGGAATGACAAAGCACGCTGTTGATACTTTTTGTGATATGCATTTGTATGGATGTGAGAGAACTGTTAAATCGTTCAATGCCACCTTAAAGGTGGTCTCCCAGTCCCGGGATGTAGAGGCAATTCAATCGTTTTTGGATGAGTATTTACAGTTTGGCGTAGAACTCGACGTGTATTCTCTGAACACCATTGTCAAAGCCTTTTGCGACATGGATTTGTTGAATAAGGCTTATTTAGCCATGGTTGAGATGGAAAAGCTTGGGATAATGCCTGATGTCATTACGTACACGACTTTGATATCTGCATCTTACAAGGCTAACAGGCCTGAGATTGCACAAGGTTTGTGGAATTCGATGATTTTAAAGGGTTGTCGTCCAAACGTTGCGACGTTCAATGTCAGGATTCAGTACTTGGTGTGTAAAGGTCGAGCACACAAAGCTCATAGCTTGTTGTGTTTTATGCGTCGGCATAGGAAATCTGGAGAATTTCCTGACGAGGTTACGTATAATCTGGTGATTAAAGGCTTCTTCAGATCAGGCTATCATGAAATGGCAATGAGAGTGTATTCATATTTGCTTGGTGATGGTTACAAGCCTAACCAAAAGATCTATGAAACCATGATTCATTACCTCTCGGAAGCGGGAAAGCTCGACTTGGCCTACACTATGTGTAAAGAAAGTATTCAGAAGAATTGGTTTCCTAGCGTGCATACCATCAATGATCTTCTTGAAGGCTTGGGAAGAGATCGAAATGCTGGTGATCTTGGTAAGGCTAGAGACATCTATGGCCTTGCTCAAAAAAGGGTACCTCCTTTCTCAGATGCTCAGCTTAACATGATGGAATCAATATTATCGAGAACAGGAAATTGAACGGTTGAGAGGCTTTGTGGGGGTGGGCCCATGGCAAGATGAAGAGCTCTTGGGCAGAAACTATGAAGTTTGGGTAACCGTAAGTTGTCATTAGTATTTCGTGAATCAATTTCAGTTATGAAGTTATCTTGTAGCTTCCTGCTTATTGTGTACTTTCACACTCACAGTGATGCTTCTCAAACCTGTCAGTGAGCTCCTTTATGTGCCTGACATTCGTTAAGTTTTCATTATTTCTAACTTGTTTCTTCTATTATGGTCAGAATTTTTGTCGGCGAAAGCTCTGCAACACAATTTTATTCAAAACCCTATAAAAACCACGAGACTGTGTTTGCTTGGCAAGGAAATCCAAAGGGTCGAGGATTTTTGCAGTACTTGCCCATGTTTGAACACCATTCCTCTCATCAAGTAGCTGAAGTGACGGCAGAAATTTTTGCATACGTTTGTTCCTCTACGGAAGGAAAAGCTGCAGAGAATGAGAAGATTATCTCATACAAAACAATGTCTCTGTGAAGGTAAAGATGCAGTAAGGATAAGACATGAAAGTTCTCAGGTGATTACTGGGATTCTACCTCATGGCTCAAACCACTTAGAATCTGGTTAATTGTTATAGAGCTAGCTAGTCTTTTGTGAATACTCCAGTTGCTTTGTTATGGAGATATATTTCATTTTAATTTTTCCAACAGTTAACTTTGAACATATATCTGATCACAACAAAAGAATTCATTTTGTATTATTGAATCATGTGAAGAGAAACAAAGCTGTACATTCTCAAGATTTCCGACGAACATCATAGGTAAACTTCCCCAAAAACTGAATAAATATTCAAAGTGGAAGTTTTGACAAAAAAAACGATAAGTTAATAAACTTTCAGCAAGCTCGATTCATCATTAAAGTCGATAAACCTCTTTGAATTGGCAGCTTCATCAGACAAGAGGCAAGAACTTGGGTATACCAAACCCGAGCTTTTTCCATATGCTTCCCAGCAAAATGAATTCGTAAATTCAGACAGCGAAATGAGTTGTATATCTTCGAGATACAATCTCTTGCACGGATAGCTATCACTGCACGATAATAAGATTGCTTCTTCAGTTGCCGACGTGCCTTTGATGTTGCGAAATGATATATTCTCTATGCTAACTGCTGAAGTCTGCATTACAGAACGTGAATCGCAGTTCTTTATATGCAAAGATATCAGTGAAATGAAAAATTAAGACATTTTGAAGCACATAGTTAGTTAGTTGCCTGGTTCAGACAGAGATCAAGGGAGTCGCAATAATACTGATCTATTATTATCGGGTTTGAAACATTTTCCATGTGTATGTTCTCGAATGTTATCTTCCTTGCATATCCGCTGCCGCCCTGCCAACAGTCTAACGTCTGAAAAAGAACCGTAAAAAAAAAGATATTGGAAAAGAAAAAGGAAAAATCTTGCCTGCCATGTTTTGATCCTGACCCCATTTTCAGTATTTTCCAGGACTGCCCCGTTTATAACAACGTCGTACACTGCAGCAGATGAGTTGGCTTTCCCCAAACTCCCTATACTGGAAAAAGGGCATTCTTTACTACTAAGCATCAACTCGAACGATGATGTCTAAGAGAGGACAGCATAGTTTTTCTTCTTTTTTTTTTCACATTACCTTATACCATGGCCTGGCCCACAGAAAATGTTCTTTATGCGAATCCGCGAAGAATTGCCGACTATGGATATGCAGTCATCTCCTATCGAATGATTTCCCGAAAAGTTCAGATAAGTACGTGCAATATAACTAATTCCAAAGAACGATGATTTCTCCATTCTTTTGAGAAGAAAAAGATACAGTTTACTAAGCAGTTTAATTCAAACCTGTGCTGATGGTAGTATCCTTAAGTTCGACGTGCGTCGTAGCACTTATGTGGATTCCATCTGTGTTAGGGCTATCAATGGGAGCTTTAACCGAAATACTCGAAGCTGCAACATTTGTACAGTTAGTAAACGCCAAGTGCATTTGTTGGCTGTCGACCAAAGCAAGATTTCTGACTTTCAAGTAGTTGCATCTGTGAAATGTAATAGCCTGCAACATCAGCTGATTAAGAACTCCATTTAACAAAAAAAAAAAAGAAAATTTCAGAGTATCTTACTATCGATGCTCACCGTTGGTGCATGCGTGCAAGGCTACAGAAGAACGATCCATGAGAAGTACAGAAGCATTCATAGACGCAGAAAGTTAGTTCCCACAACTTTTGGACGGAGATTGAATAGAAAAAGGAAAGAAAAGGGCATACGTTTGATTCGTTAGTCTTGCATGATCGAGCCCACCATTGCTGGCCCCTTCCATTTATTACACCTCCACCTTCAACAGTTAGATGCTCAACTCCATGGAAATAGAGCCATCGATGTACGTCTGAACCATTCCACGTATCAGGTTCTTGAGGAGCAATAACAGTACCGCCAATCTATATTCAGCACAGCACACCATTTCAAGTTCTAACAGCAAACATTCAAACTCATTGTCCCATTTGTCTATTTAGTTTTCGTTTCAGAGGTATGATGACGTCTTACTCTTAAGGTCACATTTGACTTGCAAGGCCCAGCAAAATCGGTTGGTCGAACGAGGTAATGTTTCCCTGAAGGAATCACAATTTTGGCTGGTGACGATGAAGAACAAGCGACCTTCCAAACATTTTGCAGGATCTGATTCAATCAGTTAACTAAAATATCAATAAACAGAGCACTTACAAATGCAGCCAACCGATAGAATAACTGACAGAAACTTTCAATGCAATAGCTCAATCTAAAATGAGCTAATGTTCGCCACATTTTCATCAAAAAAATAAAATAAAATAAAATTGTACCTTTGAGTCATCTGTTGTGCCATCTCCTTTCGCTCCGCAATCGTCGAGGTTAAAAATCTTAGCTTTTGACTTGGGCGAACATTTTGGGTAGAGCCCAGATGAGGGGAGCTGAATTATGGGATCATAGTCGTTTGCATTTGTGCTGCAGAGGAGTAAAAATGCGCTTGTGATGAGAAGAAGAAAATCAAATGTCGAATCATTTGAAGATGATGAAGACGAAGAAGAACGTCTCAGCTTCTTCATCTTTTGGCTTAATTCAGATTCAAGACTTGCAGCAGGCAAACCGAGTCAATAAGAGTAATCATAGGGGAAAAAGAAAGATTAAAAGATAAAACAAGTACTTGACAAATCGCTACATGCATGACTAAAAGCGCTTGTGAACCACAAAGCAACTCCTAACATTTATGTTCTATTCTCTCTTTTGCATTGGATTCGTTCGCAGCACTTTTGACGAAGAATTTCTTATTTTCTGTGTCTTGAATCCAAGCGAATGGGCACTGCACTGCAATGGAGTGTGTCCATTTGTCCTTTTGCATACTTTATTAAAGGTGTATATGATCGTTAAAAAGCATTGCTAGCAACGATATCAGCCACAAATCATCACAATGACAGGTAAAGATCGATCATTGCCCTTTGGTTTTTTCATAACTGTATTGCATACATAAGATCGTGGCCATGATACGATAATCACTTACATCACATCACAGCGACGTGTAACGATAATGGAAAATAGACAGAACGTATATTCCAGTCGAGATATTGCGGCCATTTTGGTGACCCCTTTCCTTTTTTAAAAGCTCACATGCAGTGTCTATTTGTTTGAAGAAACCATTTTTGGTTCTGGGGTGAGTTGTTTATTCATCATCAAAGGAAATCTCTACGGAATATGGTTGTAATAATTCAATTGGGATGAGTCTCCGATCATCATCTGACACACTCCTCCATTAAAGAAATTAAATATTTGCCGCGAAATATTGTTAGGTTGGGTCGGTCAAGAGCAAGACTGTGGTTTAGTCAAACAAAGATCTGCCCATATACCAAACTAACTCAATTTCTGACGAGTCAATGTTTTGAATTGGTTGGCTAACTTCACTCATTGTTATGTCATGTCTTCTTTGATCGCCGACATGAGCAGTTGGGATGTTTGGCTTTCGTCATTTATCCCATGAACAAAAATGGATTCATAACAGCAGCACAACGATGATTCATTGTGCGATCTTTCTTACAATTGATGACTACTTCCTCACCAACTCCATTGAGAATGATTTCAAGAAATGCATCAGTGAGAAAAGATGAGACCTTTAGCTTTTGGCTATACGTCTTATTGTCTTCATTTACATTCTACTAAAAGCTGCAAGAATACACTCATTATTCCTCCCCAGTCTTTTTATAACTGTATTTTGGCCTTTAGTTACTACGTGAAACATCGAAACACCTTAAAGCATGAATCTTATGTAGTCTGAAAATCCTTGAAATTGACTATCAGCAAAGGGCAATACATTGATTCCATCCACACATACACAAACAGTACAGACACTACAGAAATCAATGCTAGCTTCCCTTGCAAACAGGGTAGAGATCGAATGCATGGAGAAAAAAAGGAGCACACGCCATTTGTTTACCTTACACGTTTCAATTCACTCACACATTTCTTTCTTCCCAGCTCCTCATCTCCCGCGCTGCTTCGGTGCTCGCCGGCGCGTCTTATCGTTACTATTGTGAACGCTCCTTTTCCCGAAGCATCCGCAGGCAGAGACACGCGGCGACGGCGGATCGATCGCCGGCGAGACCTTACCGGTTCGGAATCCGCGTCCTCCTCCTATGGATCGGCTCCTCTCCACCTTCAATCCGACGGCTGGAGACAGATTGCTCGGTCCTTGTTGAGACTTCTCCGATTCGTTGCTCTCTAATTTCTTCAAATCGATCTCCTTTAGCTGCTGCTGTTCTTCGGCGAGCTGATTGAGGCCTGCGAGGAACTTGTCGTCCCACACCATGCCCGACGAGCCTTGTCTTCAGAATGATACTGCAGATCTCTGCAAACCTTCCATTAAACGATGATGTCTATAACTATCAGTTAGACCTTTTTCTTCTTGTAGATTTGTGATGTTTGGACGTTTTCTCGTGTGGGTGGAATGTGGATGGAGTGCGTATTTATACATGCTGATGATGGGTTGTATTGTAATTTTCCTGATTATTTGGACCTATTAAGCTATTCTCTGCTCGTTTTCCTAAATTGGGTTGGGCCTCAATGAATTGGGTGTGGATGTTGGCCCATGTATTAATTGGGCCACAGAATTAATTGGATCTGTATTTTATCAGCGGCTCAATCCCTGAATCCATTTTCGTCATCTCCCGCCTAAAACTTCCCGCCTAATCATTTGCAAGATTCTTGCGATAGTTCGTTCCGCCCAGAAATTTTGATTGCGGCTTTCCCCTTCTGAGAGGTACTTCGCCCACCTATTTTGATTGCCGTTATTCGATTTATGGTAATACGTCTTCAGATTTCGTACGTTAGTGTCTGCTCTGCCTTGCACCATTTATCGACTGTTTTTCAAGACTTGCACTTGCGGTCGATGTGTTCGATGAATTGATTGACTTAATATTTGTGCAGTTTATATCAACGGGCTACAGTTGAAAGATGTATGGAAGGAAAGCTTGTCAACTGGTGAAAGAATTCGCGAGCTGCGAGCATGGGGAGATTAGCACTTTCAACGTAAGCTTTTATCGGGTGATTTTTATTTTTTCTTCAATGTATTTATGCATGTATATCACGTTTTTTGTCGATGGTCTATCCAGTCGTTTTAAATTTTATGTCATATGCAGAATGATCTATTTTCCCAAGTTCTTGAAGAATGTAGTGGGCATTTGTTTCAACTTGACCCCTTAATGAGGTAAATTAAATATTTTGGCACTCCCGAATTGCAATGGATAGTAGGATTCTAGACCTAATAGAAGGTGTGGCTGTGAATTATTTCAAACAGATCTATAAATTGGTGTAGAAGATTCGTAATTTGTTGTGACTTAACAGATTTAGTGGATTACATGGTCGATTTCAGATCCTTGCATCTAAGTGTATTAATTCAATGTTTTACTTCAACTGTCAATGTTTGAGAATGCTATATCTTGTAATGCCAATATTTTATGTACATGCTACCTAACCACATGTAGTGTTTCTTGCAACTAAGATGTAGAATATTTGTCTGGATTAGGGCCGTAGCTTATGGTAATATGCATACATGTGTTTCATTGAACACCTTGTGGGAAATTTTGTGAAGCTTTTCCCAGAAACCTAAAGTTTTACTTCAAGTTAGAGCCATTAGTCAGTATTGTCTTACCATGAGTCGATATATTTAAGATCATTAGTGCACCAATAGAATCAAATAGGGTCATGCAGTGTATATTTTTCTCCATCTGATTTTATAGGGCTATGCAGTGACTTCTAACTTGTGCATTCCCTCGGTGTGTTTATTTATGGCGATAGAGTTTTTGCTTTCAATTAAATAACAGGAATATACAAGATCATGAACACAAGTTAAAAGATAGAGCGAGAGAAGATGACGAATCAGCCTTGTCAGAAGTTGAAAGGAGAAAATCAGAAGATGAGAAGATAAATTTACAATCAGCTTTGAGATCTAATCAGTTTGGCGCACTTGTCCATCACCTTTCTCTGGTGCGCAATAAGCGGTGTCTCATGGCATATGTGTGAGTGACCCAAACTCTTCACCTCTCTCTTTTGTTTGCTTTTGCCCATCAAGCAAAACCCTTTACTTCTTTTATTATTAACTAGAGTGGAACGTCAATCATCTTTTTCATGGTTTACTTGTTGTGTTCTTTCTTTTTTACAGATACAATCGTGCAGAGGCCATTAGAAACTTAGGATGGATGGTTGATAGTGTGATCCCTGAAGAAATCGAAGAGAAACTCAGCAGTGGCGAGAAAGAGTTTTTCAAGAATCACGCTTCAACGTTACAAAAATACATGACAGATATTGATCTTCACTTGACTGTGGTAATTAATCCTCTTACACAATCGCTTGCATACCCCTCTAATATTACGCTTTTCACTAGCTAATTGAGTTTTATTACTTGGTTGGAAATAATTACGGGTTTCGAACAACATTCGCTACCCTTCATTTAGAAATCTATCATGATCCCATTACTAAACAAAATCAGTCAAGAATGATGTTCTAAATAATTGCATCCTTTGAAGTCATGTTCAAAATGCTTTACTACTAGCTTGTTAACTGGTTTTCTTTTCCCAGGATATGGTTCCTCCAAAAGATCCTTATATCAAGGTCAGAGTTTTAGATGATATTGGCGAAGTCGTGCTTAGTGACCAAGTAGCTAACTTAGCCCGACATGCGATTTTTTTCCTTCGACGAACTGATGCAGAGCAATACATCACTCAAGTACCCTGTTTTACTTTCTTCGTTTGCTCTATGGATTTAACCGATCGTTTCTCTGATTTTGATACGTGTTTCGTTATCAGGGACAGATGGAAGAACTCACCAATTGACCCGAGTCTCCGGTATACATTGTATGAGTGAACTAACTCTAGTTCAAATGGAGGAATATCTGATCTAAGAAGGATGATTTTGTTGAAGAGCAAACTATTGTTTCTAGTTTTGTTCAAATTTTCTGTTTGTCGGATATGTTGTATTTGATATTTCTTTCTCGTGCTTATTACGGATTTTGAAAAAAAAAAGTAAGGGGAAAAACTGAAAAAAGATAGCTTTGAGGACTAAATTGTAATTATCAAGCAAAGAGGGTCATTAATGCCTGTGCTGTGAATGTGCTGTATGTGAAGTTAAATAAGCCCATTTAATCCAAAGTGGCCCAACTAAACAGAGAGACGTGTGGTATTATTGTAATTTCCAAACCGAACATTACTACGAAAGGAGCCCTTTCACACGTCTCCTCAGACCATTCCAGCTAAGCTTTGCGCCTCCTGGGAAGGAAAAACCCGCGTCGTTAGATCGGCAAGCTTCAGGTTGGTCTGAATCCTAACTCGATTTTAGGAGGTGAGTAGTTTTGAATTATTATCCCCTGTGTCAAGGATGAAATTCTCGTATATACGTACAGTTGGATGATCTGTGCTCGTTTTTGGTTTACGAAAGTACTCGTCTTCCTTTGCGTTTCGAATGATATTTCGCAATATCGGTGAATCTTGGATTTTTGGTTTTCCTTGTTAAATCGGTGAAATTTCTGAGACTTTTTACCTCGGATTGATGGTTCGCTATGGTTTAAAGGTTTTAATTTCGTTGAATCGATGTGCACTTGTGCTGGATTATGAAAAACGATATCAATAATGTCTTGTGCTAGGTTGAGTGAATCAATTTTTTGTCACCAAATTAGGATTTTGGTGGTTAGTTTTTCTACGGTCCATAATTTTATCTTTTTTTCCTGTTCATCTTCTGCTGCTGTTTGATATCTTTTCTGCCTTTGCTATATAAGCTATCATTCATGGCCTTGTCACTTACTCTTTTATTTGTTTGTTTCAAAGCTGTTTCCCTTTGGCTAAGGAAATTCAGGCTTCTGAAAATGGTGAAGGACAAAACTGTGGATCATGCATATTCTGACCAGGATATGTCACAGTCTCCTTATGCTTGTTGCTTAAAAGCTTTCGACTGCAAGAACCACGATGGCCCTTCGCCTTACATTGGAGACAAGAATGAATGGGAAGAAGCTCGATGTCCAGTATGTCTGGAACACCCTCACAATGCTGTCTTATTACTTTGTTCGTCCAAGGATAAAGGTTGTCGTCCTTTCATGTGTGACACAAGCTACCGCCACTCAAACTGCTTCGATCAGTTCAAAAAGTCATTCGCTCAAGCATCTGCCCTACAAACTGAACACGTAGATCTGAAACCTGAATTAATCTGCCCGTTATGTCGTGGACTTATAACTGGTTGGGTTGTAGTGGAACCTGCAAGAAAGTACATGGACTCCAAAATCCGAAGCTGCTCATTGGAAACATGCAACTTTAATGGAAATTATGCCAGGCTTAGGAAACATGCAAGAACCGAGCACCCCTCTAAACGTCCTTCGGAGGTGAGTCCCACAAGGCAATCAAGCTGGCTGGATATGGAACAACAAAGAGAGTTAGAAGATGCATACACCTACCATTCAGATTTTGGGATCGACTCAGATGGATTCCCTGACCCTGACGTATTCCCTGACTTTGACCCCGACTGGGAATGGCTCGATTTCGAAAATTGGCATGACTTTTTTGAGGGATCTTTCGATGTTGTGGATGACTTCCTCAGCCCTTCTTCATCTTCTTTCAGAACAACATCTTCGCTGGATACGTTTGACTGGAGTAGCTCCAGTGGTAGTGAGATGTTTATTCATACATCTCCTCTCAACGACCGAAGAAGGGACGATGGGATACAAAGTTCAAGATCAAGACACAATTATCATGACCGTGTCAGTCCTTCTAGGCCGAGATCAAGTATCAACCGTGATAGGGAAGGTTCAAGATTTGGCAATCAAAGGGAGAGCAGCAGCCGTAATAGGAGGATATCGAATCCAACTCATCCATGGCCAAGATCAGATTACTACAGAGAAAATCATGCAACAAGCTCAAGGCCAACTCAGCATAGAGAGGAAAGTAGTCGACGCAATTCAAGGTCTAGTTATCACAGAGATAATGCTCGTTCATCTACGAGGTCAAGGATCAGGCCTAGGTCGAGATCAAGGGAAAGGGAAAATGCTTCGAGTTCAAGAGTTGTAAGTTCCTCAAGGTCCAGGGAAGTTGCCCGAGAGAGGTCGAGGAGAAGAAGATCGAGGGAGCGATCAAGCTCGAGGTATAACAATAGATAAAGTTTATTGTCACGCAAGGAGGCATATTACTACTAGCAAGTTGACATTGCAAGGCAAGCCATGGTGCAAAATTTCAGACGATGTGATTTTCTTTTACTGGTTATAATCGGATCGGTTTGACTTTGAACTTATATATACTTTTGTTTTAAAAAATAATGTAAGATAAAACTGCTTGTTAAGACCAGTATAATATTCGGCCTTTGGGCCGTGTGAAGTCCAATTGATACTTGTGATGAATTTCCCGTTTTGACTCTCAAAGCCCTTTGGCCTTATCTCGAGCCTACTTTTTCACACCCTTTCTTCGGAGAAGAGAGAAATTCACCGGGAAATGGAACGCCCGTTTTTTCCGACGACGCCGACAAGAGCTGATGCCCTGCGGTGGCTGTCAGTCTCCGAGAAGCTCCTCTACTCGCGCGATCTCTTTGGCTGCAAGTCACTCGCCACGCGCGCACGCGACGCCGATCCCACCCTCACCCACGCCGACCAAATCCTGGCCGTCGCGGACACCCTAATCGCCGGAGATCGTCGCGTCGGAGACAATAAACACGACTGGTACTCCATCCTCCGCGTCTCTCCCTCTCGCGGCCGAGACGCAGACCACCAAATCGCAGCGAATTATCGCAACTTGGGGGTTTTGCTTAACCCGCAGGTGAACAAGTACCCTTACGCCGACCAAGCGTTTAAGTTTGTCGTCGACGCTTGGGCAGTTCTGTCGAACCCCAGGAGCAAGGATTCGTACGACAGGGAAATCGGGCTTTTGGTCCCCACCCAGCAACCCGACCCGTTTGCGAGCAGTCATCAAAATCCATTTCAAGGGATGAATCACAATCAACACTTTATGTCCTTTGGCGGGGCAGGCGGGTCAAGTGGGGTGAATTTTCCTGGGGTCGATGTGAATGTGGATCATAGACGGGTCGACCCGGTTGGTTCTTCAAATCAGGTAACGCAGGGCTTTATGAATTTCGGTTCTGGCGGTATGATTGGGTTCGGGCCTAGTATCAATACGAGCGGTGGAACTGTATATAGTCAGGCAAACGATGGGTATTCGTCTAATTTTGCTGTTAATGTGAATATTTCAAACCAAGAATTGGGAAAGAATCCTAATTTGAATGGACGTGCTGGCGTGGGCAGTACGAATGGAAAGTCGGTAATTAACAACAGAAATTTAAACTCCAATGGGAATGCTAAGGTCAGCACGCCGGGACATCGAAATGGCGCCAAAACGACGAACATGGAGGGAAATGCTAGGAGAGTCGATGTGGTTGAGGAGACTAACGAAGATGATGATGTTGAGAGCTTTTGGACAGCATGCCCGTATTGCTATTACATGTACGAGTATCCTCAAATCTACATCGACTGCACATTACGATGCCAGCATTGCAAGAGGGCTTTTCAAGGAGTCGTGATATCTTCTCCACCTCCAATATCAGATGGCCAAGAAAGTTACATCTGTTGCTGGGGTTTTCTACCATTTGGTTTCTCAATGGAGAACTGGGAGAGAAACAAGGGAAATATCTCACCTGGCATTCCTTCGTTTATTCCTATGACTGGGACGAAAGGTGTGAATAAAAATGCCCGTTCTTGGATTTATATAGACGACGATGAAGCTACTATCATGGAAGCTTCCGATGCATCAGTCTCGTCTGGCGATGATTGGGATAGTCGTAAGGAGAAAACTGGTAGTAAGTCGAAGAAGAATGTAAGAGGACACAAGGTCAGTGGTGCAAAGCCTAACATCAGAAGTGGTAAGAAGGCAAAACTCGGTACTAAAGGTAAGCAGAAGGTGGTCGAAGAAGATGAGATAGTAGTCGAAGGTGAAACAGAGGAGGCCTGGAATAAGGAAACAGCTGAAACGAGTAGGAAAAGAGCTTCGATTAATGCTAGGAAGCAACCCGCTAGGGCTGCGAAGAACTGTGGTAGTTTAGACTTGAACGTGGAGTTCAGCAACGAAGCTGGGGATTCGGGCTCGAAAGCTAACCAAGTGGAAAATCAAAGATCGAACGAAGGCGAGGATGAAAATATCGAAGGGGCTGGAGCTGGATTTTTTGAAGGTCTTGATGAGTTCTTGAACAGCCTTCCGATTCTTGATGTTGGGGACGATGACAAGGCTGCAAAGGAACCTTAATAGTTAGCAGTAGAGCTGAATATTGCAACAGATTTGTTTATGGTTTCATAATACCAAGTCGTCGTTAATGGGCTGAACATTGTAGACTCGATTGAATACAAATAACGAGATAATGGTAATGCCTATTTCTTTTGTAAATTTTGGTTCTATTTGAAACTTATTTTATTATTTATTTGTTGTTAAAGGTGCTTAAATAATATTGAAGCGCCCCCTTTAGTCTGAAACCATTTTCTTGATTTTTCTGTTTACATTATTCACAGGGGCCAATAAGAGTCGGACAAACAAAATAATTTCAGACACATAGACCTAGTACACATTCATTGCTCATTCGCCCAAGAACTGGGTCAAAAGATCATATATTATATGTAAATATATATACCACCATTATGTAGAGTTTATGTTGATTCTTGAAATTCAAATTCCACAATAAGCTTGAATTGCGCCTGGGGTTGTCTCACCCCACGCAGTATTGCAATATTCAAGAAATCCCAGGTTGCTGAAAGGCTTAAACTTCAATGGATGTTCATCATCGACGAGCTCTTCGGGCACTTTCAGCGTCTCTCGAACGAATGAAAACACTCCAATCGAATGCTTCTCTTTCGTCCCTTTCGGTATCACTCTATGCAAGGGGCTATATATACTTCCATTGCTCCACGCCTGAAAATAAAATCACACTAATGAATTCGACACCATCACGTTTCAAAACGCAAAATTAAGCTTTCGTATTCATTTTTTCTTACCGTGATGGCTTCTCCTGCTATGACCACAGACTGCGAAGGCAAAGGCTCGTAATCGACCCACTGTCCATCTTTGGTCTCTATCTCTAATCCTTGGGCTTCATTTGTGCTTATTACAGCCATGAAGCTCTTGTCTCTGTGAGGATCGAGCCCTATTTTTCTCTCCTTTTCGCCTTGAGTCTTGTACTTAATCACCCTCGTCATGTAAAACGACGACCCAATTAAATCCTCGTAATATTTCTCCAAACCATAACTGCTACACAACATTCTCATCACCGTATGATCGATCTCAGACAGAAGCTTGCAGTACGAATATAGAGCATCACTTCATAAAACAGTTTAAAATATTAAGTTTGCATGATGAAGTCATAACTAGAAACTGATATAATATACATAATTCTGCTTATGTAATAGTTTTACCAGAACTTAGGGTGGCCTTCAGGCCACATGAGCTTGGTGAAGTTCTTCACAGCTTCTAAGTTTCCGCCATCTTCTATTGCAAAGGCGTCGAACAAAGGCATCGCATCGTAGTTTCCATCGTAGCCAAAACCTGGGATTTTGGACATGCATCTCATTTTAGTTTCTAATGGGAGATTGAATAATTCTTCCCACATACTAAACAGTTGTTTCTGCAGATTTGGATTAGGGTTTTCGTAATTAGCCATCACGAAACAGCCGTAAGTTTCCATTGCACTTCGTATCGAATCTGATGTTGATTTCCAGGAATTTGTTCCTGGGATTAAGCTTTTCCCACTGAGGTCTATGATTGGGAGCTTGGATTTTATGTGATGAATTATATCCATATTTAATTTTCTTTTGTTTATATAATTACAGTGAGGGTTATAACTTTGTTTTGAGATTAGCTCCATATTTATAATGCTCCGCCGTTTTAGTGAAGTTAAGTCGCGTGGTGTGTTACATGTTAGTATAGAATCGTGAAATGATTATGTATGGTATGTCTTGTAATAATTTTCTCGCATGCACTTATTACGTATCTATTATATTTGCATTAACATCGTACGATATATTCATTTTATATAAAAAAACAAGTTTTATTCAACTCTCTCAGTTACCTCACGTGACGATGACAAACTATTTTTTAAATGGGTTCATAACTTTTTATTAGCGTTTACCAGTTGTAATTATGACACAAATCTGATCTCATGCAAATATTATAGTACGCTTTATGTCTCCTTCATTTCGTTGACAATAGCAGCCGGTTAACTGCTTTGCAATGATTTGATAAAAAAATACATAAATTTAGTATATCGTCGTACGGTCTATAGTAACTGAATTTTTAAAATTATATATCATGGTTAATAATTAATATCACGCTCTTATCATCTTATGTAATGGATTCACTGTCGTGACTAAGGAATCAATCTGCTGTGTTATTTCCGACACGATTTCTGATTCGGTGCGTAGGTAATTAATGAAATCATTAAAATTTTAGTTGTATATACATTCCTAATATAAAATATGGAGTAATATATATCTCTTCCCGTGGACAAAAGGCATACAAACATAATATACATACATATACTCAGAAATTATCTTATTACTGTTAATCAAATTTAAATAAAATTAAGTAAATAATACACTGGTCCCCTATGGTAATGTTATACTTGGTAAATGTAGTCAAATCAGATTTTGTGATTTTACTTAATAAAAATTATAATATGTCAATTCAGATGCGTTGACATACAAATTTAGCCAATGGGGTTCCAATCGAATTGCATAAAGCTGATGAAATCAAAGTAGACCTTAGGAAAAATGCATTTTGAAAAATTAGATGTCCGCCGCGTGATTAAAGGTGCATTTCAAGTCATATATTATATGCATTGTTTCTATTTAAAAGTAATAAAAGTACATTGTACTATATACTATTTATAATTTCCCCGTTAGTTTCTACTTGAAATTTGTATAGTACTTACATGAAATAGTTTAGAGGGAGATCGTCGAAGCGAATTGCTAAGCAAGACTACGCACCAAAAAACCACTATAAATACCACAAATAATTTACCATCTTCACACACAAAACAATATCTGAAAAATAATAACACACTAAAGCAAAAAAAAAAAAAAAGAATTGACAAAAATGGTTTCTCACAAGCTCCCCGGCGTAGAAATCAACAAAGAAAACATGATCCCAGGTACGGATTCCTTCAGTTCAACTGCAGATTTGGTAAGAGAAGCCCTCGAAACCTATGGATGTGTAGTGATCGAATACGGTAAGGCAAATCAAGAACTTCAGAAAACCTTATTCAGTTTCTGGGATAATCTGTTCAACCTCCCACTCGAAACTAAGAAGAAGCACACTTTCAAAGAACTCGATGGCGAAGCCTATGATGGCAATTACCCCGACATGTCTCTTTACGAGGCTTTTGGGATCGAAGAAGGAATAACCCTCGAAGCAGCCAAAGAGTTCAGCAATCTCATGTGGCCTAATGGCAATGAAAAGTTCAGGTAAGAACTATTTTCTTTGTCTCGTTTTCAACATTCTATGTAATGCTTCTAAACCCTAATCTAGCTAAGGTTGTCCTTTTTCGTATATATCTTTGAAGCGAGACTGTGAACTCATACTCCAAGCTGATGATGGAGTTGGACCAAACTGTGATAAAGATGATAACTAGCAGCTACGGCTTGGAGAAGTACTACGAACCGTTAACACAGTCGATATTCTACATGACTAAGCTGATAAGGTACAAGGCACAATCTCCCGAGGAAACCATGCTAGGGCTCGTTCCACACCGAGACAAGGGTTTCACTGCGATAATCAACGCGAACGAAGTCGAGGGTTTGGAGATTGAAATCCCAAATGGAGAATGGGTCCATTTCAAGCCTTCGCACGATAAGTTCGTGGTGGTTGCTGGCGAAGTACTCGTGGTATATACATTATTATGACAAACCCTATCCATATCGATCTTTGCATGCAAGAGTAATTAATACTAGCTATGTGTTTTTCCAAGGCATGGAGCAATGGGAGGATATACAGCCCACTGCACAAGGTGATCCCAAAGGGAAACACAGAGAAGCATTCGATAGTGCTCTTCTCTTTCATTCGAGGGACTACTGAGGTGCCCGAGGAGCTCATCGATGAGAAGAATCCATTGAAGTATAAGCCTTTTAGTCACTATGAATTCCTCATTCACTGCAAGAAACATGCTCAGCAGACTGCTGCACGTTGCATCGAGAACTACTGCGGAGTGTGACGATAATCGATCGACTGATGCATTGATCATATTTCAATAATAAAATTACGATATACTTTTCCCGTATTATTATATGTTAGCATATGGAGATATATATTATATATGTGGTTGTGTGCTTATGGTCGGTGTCTTGCATGGCGCTGTGTACTTTCATGCTATTTTCTGCTTTTTTATAATTTGCCAAGTGTTGGTCTCTGTAGTCTCTGTAATATATGGTCTCTACCAAGTGTGTGTAATAAAATAAGCGTGGAGGTTTTGTATAACTAAAGATGTTATGTTTAACTAAAGATATATATTTGAAGCATAAGGGGGTGGTGGCGCAGTTGGCTAGCGCGTAGGTCTCATAGCTTCTGAGTTATCCTGAGGTCGAGAGTTCGAGCCTCTCTCACCCCAATTCTTTTATGAAAATAATTTTCTAAGTCTTTTATTATTATTTTTTTCAAGCCCATGACGATTGTAATAAATTAATTTGTAGCCTATGAGGAAGATTTTAATAGGGCTACGCATTAGATTTGTGGTGGAAGCATTTGTGTGAGTCTGATCGGCGCCCGTCGGGCATTATTATTATTTCATTTTTTTTTCAGACTTGTATGTCAAAATTTGATGATGTAATGCGGAAGATGGTGAATAGTAAGTAACCCACGACAAAATTTAACAAACAATTTAAGGCAATGAATTTGAACGGAGAATGGGGCCGAAAACAATCAATTCTTTGACTGTGAAGAGCGAAAAGGGCACCAACGATTGATAATAATAATAATAATAATATATTATTATTATTATTATTATTATGTTACAGGATAAAGATTTTGGAGAAAAACAGATAAACATAGATATATGTATCTGTTAATGAAAAAGAGGTTTGAACCTTTTTATTCACGATCACGATAACCATTTGACGTTAATAATGATTCTTCTAGTTTCGAAATCATTAATAGTCAAAGTTACTGCAAGATTAATGCAAATCAAGACAGTCAATAGGCCAAATCCTTGTCATAATCATAATATTTTATTCTCTTACCGACGAGTAAGTATAGCATAATGCATTAATGGGAAAAGATTACTTATGACAATCGACCAGCTATATAATACCCATATATATATTATACCAAAAGGCTACCAATATCATAGTTCAATAATTTCCTGAAAGAAAAAAAAAAAAAAGATGATGGTGAGGAGGAGCTCATCAAGACTGATGACGGTGGTGATGGTGGCTTTGGTGATGGTGCTTCTCTGCGCCGCCGATGCAGCGGATAACTATCGCCCACAATACAATCCTGGATTTACAAGGTGCATACAGAGATGCTATCGTATTTGCCGTAGTGATGCTGCTTGCAGAAGGGATTGTGATATAGACTGTGGTGATCCTGGAAGACGATCGAATTATTACTTGAAGAATAAGAAGGATAATAATAATAATAATCCTACTATCAATTTAGATGTTAAGAATTAATTTATCTTCGATGTTTGTTATAAGAATGCGTAGCGTAGTCACACCGAACGATGGCAGTTGTTGCTTATAAATCTTGTCTGGAAATAAAGGGCCGTTATGTATGTTTTTTATGTTCTTCGCTTTGAGCTTTGCATCTATCTATAGTTTCATTCTATTGTGGAGAAAAAACTAAAGCTTTGACCAGCTTCATGTATCATAATTTTTTAAGTAAAATGAATAGAATCAGTTTTATTTTATTTCAAGGACCAATGATTCTCTATGAAGTGGATGTATATGTTTGGTGTTCGTATGATTATCTTGACATGGCCATTTTAAGTGATTGTGATCTTTCTTAATTATCGTGATTAGGGCATTCCATTTTAATCTTGTAAAAAGAAATAAATTACCCTACGATATTTCCATCAATAACTCGATAAAATGATTGCAATAAATATCTTGATAATAATCAATCAATTTCTGCCAGACGAGACGAGAGAGTAAAAAAACATCATTTTCACTCATTACAAGCTAGGCAACAAAACTTTATTACATCAACCACTTAATATTCCGAAACAATATCATGTGAAAAATAAAGACAGCGTAGCCTAATCTTCATATCTCCTTATTATTCATCGCCCGATATAAGCTTGTTGTTGTTGCTTTTCGTACATTTCTCGAAACACACATACTTACAGCCAAGGTCACTTTGCTGGCACGTCTTGACACATTCATTAAAGCAAGTAACAATATCATAGTACGAATTAGGGTTGTCTTTATTATTACCTTCTTCAACGTGGTTAGTATTATTCGCCTCTGCGTCTTCACATAAGATCATCGCCATCATAACCATGGCAACAACTACTACCTTTATTGCAGCAATTCTTGAGCTCTTCATTTTCTTTATTTATTTATATATTGGTTGGTATTTTCCGTAAGATTGACGTGGATTAATTGGCCACTGCAAAAGGGATTGTGATATAGACTGTGGTGATCGATCTTTATAATAGTCGTTCTGTGTTGTGCTGTTTGGTCTTATTTAGTAATAGACATTACCCAATAAATGTAATTTTCACTGATATACCTTAATGAGGATAATATCTTTTGGCTTGTGAAAGAGTCTATTAACTATGATGTAACTAACTCAATCTTATTACAGATTGCATGCATCCATTATATGTAATTAACTCAATCTTATTATTGTAAACACCGAACAATGGAGGATATTAGCAATTATTAGGGTTTTACATGGAAATATTTGTGGCCCGTGCAAGCAAATATTTACATGGGAAAGGAAAAAGTAGTGCTATAAACGAGCCGAGCTCGGCTCATTTTCTGGCGAGCGAGCTCGAGCCCTTACAGCTGATTCGAGCTGGAGCTCGTCGAGCTTTTCAGCTCACGGCTCGAGCTCCAGCTCATTTACAGCAGAGGAAAAAGGATAAAAGGAAAAACGAGAAAAGGCGAATCTCCGCTTTTATTGGGCTAATGGGCTTTGTCATCAGATGGGCCTTCCATGTAATTGGCCCAATTAATTAGTTTTGCATCAGACGATAAAAGCGTACGTTTTTCCTTTAATTTTTTTTCTTTTAAGTCGGGTGTAGTGTAGCTTGTGAACATTGATGAATGATGGTGCAGTTTTATTTTTCTAATGCAAGAAAATAATGGAAAAATAACATCTCTGAGCATGGAGATTTTCCTTCAACAAAATGAAGTCACTCCATCACAACTACTGCAATGTAACATCGTTACATTACAGTTGACTACATCTCTGAACAATAACCTTAAACTTTCAACACTTTGTATGATATATATATATATATATATATATATATATATATATATATATATGGATATATATCTACACTGACTAATTATTTCAGACCACTAAAGTAGTATTCGTCTCAAAGATCCTTGAAGGAACAGCAAACCTAGCCGAGAAAGAACGAGAGAGATCATCTCCGTCCTCCCACGTGGAACCTTGATCGATCGTAAGTGAAGTTCGTCGCCGAGTTTGGGCAAGATTTGAATATTCTCTTCTTCTCCTTCTTCATCTTCCTCCACATCAATCTCCAAATGGGAGCTCTATTCAATCTATCTATTACAAGAACATCGTAGTCTCTGCGTAAATTGCAACCCCGAGTTTCGCCATGAACCATTTTCTTGAAGGTAATTGAAATAATGATTGGAACTTTGGTGTTTGTTTGATTTAGTTGGTGCCTTGGGAAAGTGGTAACAAGTGTGTGTATTTATAGCTGAAGAAAGCGATGGGGCACTTTTCTTTATCCATCCGACTCCTCTAACATGTGCTTCGTAACATGGTCCACGATGGATTGTCGTGGATTTTGACTTTTTATCCAACTTTTGACCATACGAATAGAAGGCGGAATCTGAGATCAGATCGACCATTTTTGTACAAAAGATAACTGGGAATGTATTTATTGTTGATGATGCCCACGGAAAAAAGGGTATGAGCGTGACGAGGATGATGCAAGAAAAGTAACAAAAGCTCCATTGCATATTCAGACGATTCAATGTCTTCACTTTAGCTTTTGCTTTTTCTTATTAACCCTTATCCGATCCTTCAAAAGACAAGCGATAAGCAAAGCAAAGCGAGCGTCTTTAAACCTTTTTACCTTTCTCTTTTTCCTCTTTTTCGGTCCTGAATGCTTCATGTTGAGCTCAGAAGAAATGCCTTCACAGTTCAATCAACATTCAAACAGGGAAGTTCCAAGATTAACTTTCGTAGCGATTAGAAAAGCCACAATTTTTCAAGCACACTACGATTTTCCATGGATAATATGCATACAAAACAAACGACACAACAAAGAAACGGAGATTAAACAGAGATTACACTTTTGCTGATTCGATGACCACTTCATTACGATGCCTAATCTCTGCGCCATTCTTCTAGAGTAGGCGTCTCCACTCCAATGTTCTTCATATCGAAGAGATTTGCTGAAAAGATAGAACAAGAAAGAACGTTTAACTTTGTGGGCTTCGAACATCAACTTGCGAAAAAGATCTTAACGAATCGAATCGCTTAAATACCTACCGATATGTATATCAGGCGTCGCAGCAGCAGTTGCATCGACTATAACGGTAACTTTACGATAATCAAGCGCCACTGCATCAAACACGGTCTGTCTAATACAATTCGGAGTTTGAACGCCTAGATTGAATTAAAACCCATGTTAGAATCTATACATAGAAAAAAGGTTTGACAGTTTTTTCGAGCATCAGCTAACTACCAGTGATTATCAAGCTATCAATGCCAGCGCCTCGAAGATAAGAGTTGAGGTGAGTGTTGAAGAAAGCACTAAACCTCGTCTTTACCAGCTTGTAATCATCGTCTTTGATCTTCAGCCCATCGACTAATTCAGAGCCTTCGCCGCCCTTAGAAGTTGGTTTAGGCTGATTGGGAGAATACAAGTGTCGACGAAATAGCTCGACGTCTCTTCCTAAAGGGTCGTGCTCACGAATAACCTATGGAAATTAGAAGCTGCTGTGTAAGAACTAAGAACACAATTCATCTTTCTGAGATGAGCTACTTCAGCTGTGAGATAGGCATTTGAGGTGAATCAGATCACAAACCTCAAACCCACAATTAGTAGAAAAACAGGCATCGTACTCGAGAAATTTTACCCCCTTTTGAAGATTAATCATATGGATCTCATTAAAGCTGAGGAAAATACAGAATCTTAGGTTTCAAATAGGTTTGCAAGAACAGAAAATGGTACCCAAATAATGGGTATACGACGACTTCGTGCGACATCGACAGCTTCAATAACGTTAGGCACAATTGCTTCTCCCCCTTTTACATGCATAGGACCACCTGGTCGGATAAAATCCTTCTGCAAAAACAATAAACAAAATTAAGGGGAAAAAAACGAACTTAAGAAGAGCGAGCATTTGTGAAAGTACTGAAATGGAGCAAGAATTCGAATAGAACAGTGCCTGCATGTCAATCACGAGAAGGGCAGTGCTTTTCCACTTCGAATCGTTTGCTGACATTGTTGTCTTGCCAAGAACAGCAACTAAGTGTGCTTCTTCGATTGTCTGATAATGCTTAAAGGACTGCGATTGGAATAAGTAATAGGTTTGAGCTTCACTACCTCAAGAAAAAGCAGTAGTTGCAGGTCAATCACTAGCAAGAATTGCAGATGGTACCCTCTTTGATTCATTCATGGATTGGACTGTAGCAGGGAATCTTTTCCTGAAATTTCAGTTCATATTTCCGATTTCACATTATATTATATTATTCGCCGTATTCAGAGAAGCTTGAAATGATGGGCTTATATTTCATGTGGGCCTTCGAAATAGTTTCTAATCGGTTTAATAATGGGCTTCGACAGAGGGCCCAGCATTTGCTGGGAAGGGAATATATTCGCGGTTGAAATCATCGTCACAATTCCTGCCCAATTTTCTGTCTCACTTTATTAAAAATAATTCCTATCATTATCGAAAAATATATAATATGAGTATCAAATTGATCATCATAAAACAAGGAATAAATTGAATGTTTTATTTATTTTTATCATATAAATCACGTGAAATAACGATGATTTTATAATTTGGTGGAATATAAGATTGACTAGAAGAATTAATAAATAAAAAGAAAATTTATGAACCATAGGTTTAAAAATCGGATCGTTTGGAACATAGAGAGACATTGGGAACGATGATGGCAATATATTCCAAACGATAAAAGGAGTAATATCTGAACCAAAAAAAAAAGAAAGAATATTTTTTTAATGCCCCGTTTGGATTTCGGATTTTGATTTGCAATCCGGATTTCGCCCAAATCTTCCGTTTGGCAATCGCACCTGATACGGACTAAAACTAGATGGGCCTGAAAAATTAGAAAAAGGCCCGTTAGGCCCATTGAAAAATATTTATACTTAGTAAATAATGATAAATAATAGAGATAGGGACCTCCAAGACGCTTGGGGGAGCTAACAACAGAAAATAAGGGCTTTTAGGGACCTCGAGGGACCTCCGATAGGTGGTTAACGACCCCCAAGAAGAATGAAGCTTCCTCAATAAGCTTCTAAGTGACGAGACGTGTAGGAGGGAAGAAAAAAGGACGACTGACGCAAAGGCTGTGACTGACGTGACTGATGGACATAAAGTGACTGACAACCATCATACACATTATCCCAGAAGGCCTTGTCAAGAGGGAATCCGAGGGCCCCTGAAAACTCCTATATAAGGAAGACTTCACCATTTTCACCCACATTATTATTCATTCCAACACTTAAAAATACTTAGAAAATATTCTCTCACTACAAGAAACGTCCCTATGTATTTTCTTATGTGTTCTTGAAAGAAAATAGCGAGGAACATGTAGTCTGAGTGTGTAAATATCCTCAAAGTATAGTGAAACAGTTTCCTAGCGCCCGTGGACGTAGGATCTGCAAAGATCCGAACCACGTAATCCTTGTCTTATTTCATTTACGTCCTCAAACACATCCCAACACGTCCCAACACGTCCTCACACATCCCTAGACGTCCCTGCACGTCCGAATACGTCCCAGTACATTCCTAAACACGTCTCAATCACGTCCCCAAAGTCCTTAACGTCCCAGTACGTCCCCAAACATATCCCTTTATATCCCAATGCGCTCTTTCACGTCCCAATACGTCCCAGACGCATCCCTTCTAGTTTCCTTATCAATGAGCACCTTACGCACGCCGTACCACTCTGTAATATTTATTCTCCGGCTATAAAAATTCTTTTCCCACACATATAAATTTCTTTTGATTGGGATAGCCCCATATCAAATGGCGCCGTCTGCGGGAAATTCAGGGTTGAAGGCGTGAGTAATTTTGCCTATGTTGTGCGAAGCTGTGCTTAACCTTTTTCTTATTCTTTCTCTTTTCTTCTCGTTATTTCTACTGAGACGAGAGGAAAAATGCTGAAAACCGAGGGAAGAAGACCCTCTCTGTCGAAGAAGTTTGGACCTGTAACCACAGGAGCTGCCGAAACGCGACTAAAGCTCATGAGACGTAATGCCATGTACACCACCTCGACCAAGAGAAGGAAAGGAAGAAGACCTGAAGCTCTGCCTTCAGGACCGCCCAGCTCCTTGCTGGCAAGAAGACCCGAAGCTTCGCATTCGGGACCTCCCAGCCCCTTGCTGGACCGGTGATTCGAAGCTCCAGCATTCGGGACCTCCCAGCTCCTTGCTGGCAAGAAGACCCGAAGCTCCGCATTCGGACCTCCCAGCCCCTTGCTGGACCAGTGACCCGAAGCTCCGCATTCGGGACCTCCCAGCTCCTTGCTGTCAAGAAGACCCGAAGCTCCGCATTCGGGACCTCCCAGCTCCTTGCTGGCAAGAAGACCTGAAGCTCCGCATTCGGAACCTCCCCAGGGACCCGGAGCTATGCATTCGGGACCTCTCAACTCCGCGCCGATGTCCGAAGGTTCGCGGGAGGGTGAAATGGAGAGGCCCATCCAAGCATTTGCATTAAAGGAGTCTGCACGAGGTCCCGTCCTGGATTCCAGAGCAAAATTTGCAGCTCCCCCGGATGAGGGAAGATAAGCTCCACCGCATCCAAACAAAAGAGCTCCGCCACCACTTAGGGCCCCTATGCTCACTATACTGGGAGGACTTTGTGGAGAAGATTCCAAGCGAGCTAGAAAGACTCAAAGTTGCGGGTTCGGAGTCTCCCCAGCTCCCCGCTGGCGAAAAGACCCGGAACTCCACCTTCGGGACCTAAAAGCCCAGCTCCGCTCTGGCAGAAGGCTTGAGAAGCCCAGCTCCATGAAGACCGGAGCTCCTATGTGTGGGATCTAAGAGCCAAGCTCCACTCGCAAAGCCTAACCCCTTTGTGAAGTCCACTGGGGAGTTACGAAGACCAGCTCCGTGCTGGAAATGATGATATGATCTATGTGTTTGAGATCTCCATGCCGAGCTCCTCGCTAGCACGTCCGTTACGGGGTATCTCCAAATCGGCTGAAACACAGCTCCGCGCTAGAATGAAGGCAAAGAAGCACAGCTCCACGCTGACATGCGAAGGTCTGAGGGGCCTAAGAGACAGCTCCGATGCCTGAACCGAAAGAGTTCAAAATGTAGCTCCGCGCCGGTGCACAAAGATACACAGGAGACATCCCATGATGAGAAGTCTCTTAGCCGGAGCTTCAGGGCCCTATAAATCTCATCATATTCTATATTATTGCTATCATAATGATGCACACCATACTAACACTTGTTCTAATTTGATGGATGTAACAGAGGGGCTTATCCAGGAGTTAGCCGTGGTTGCGAACATGATCTAAAAATGATCGATAGGGAGCCCGGAGCGATATGCCACATAAAGGAGACCACCTCCCCGCTGGCATGTGAAGGACCTCGGAACCTGAAGGTCCAGCTCTGCGCCGACATCCAAAGATCCGCGGAAAAGCAAAGCCGAGCCCTACGCTTGCATGCCGAGGTCCCCAAGACCGAAGGTCCATCTCCGCGCTGTCCCTAAGCCCAGCTCCTCGTTGGCCTGGGAAGACACAATCACCAAAATGGTGATCTTCAGAGACCAGCTTCGCGCTGGTCGGGACCTATGACCCTAGCTCTCCACTGGCATAGGAAAACCATCATTGCCTTAACCTCACGACAAGGAGCTATCGAGCCATGTTGAACCTCATACCGTCATGCAACAACATGGAGGAGACCTGACCAGCCGAGAGACATCTCGTGATGAAAAGGCTCTTAGGCGGAACTCCAGGGCCCTTAAATCTCATTTTCATTCATTTTACCAATATCATCATAAATACATGCATCACACTAACAACTTTTATTGTTTGAATGATCAAATAGAAGGACCCATCCTCGTATGACTTCCAAGGAAGTCCGTTGGGCATAGCCTCGACCAAGGTCTGAAGGCAGTCAAGAAGGAGTTCGGGGGGATCTGGTGCCGACGAAAGGCAGACAACCCTCGTCTTCTCTAGATAAGGGCCAACTTCATTTAGGGCTTACATCCCTATAGAGCTCTAGGCAAGGGGAGTTCCAATTTCCAACAGAGCCCAAAACATATACCTGAGCAGTCACAGATCCGGGGACCTTAATGCCCAGCTCCGCATGGGCATGTGAAGGTCCGCAGGACCTTGAAGCGAGCTTCGCGCTAGCGCCCGAAAAGCCCAATTCCGCACCGGCAGCAAAGTCCCGAAGCTTCTAATAGGGATCTACGGTCTCAGCTACGCGCCTGCATAAAACATCCTAAGGATCGCGGCGCTCGAAGACCCAAGGGAGATATGACCCTAGCTCCGCGCCGGCATCCAGAGACCCTCGGGAAGGTCGAAGTCCTCCACAGCACTGGCATGTGAAAAACCACGGGGATTTTGAAGCCCAGCTCCCCGCTGGCACAAAGACATGAAGCCCAGCTCCGCGCTGGCATGAAGTCCTGAATTTCCCGGGATCTAAAGACCAGCTCCGTGCTGAAAACGATGACATGATCTATGTGCTTGAGATATCCATGCTGAGCTCCTCGCCATCATGCGAAGTCCTTTATAAGGGATCTCCAAACCGGCTAAAACCCAGCTCCGTGCTGGATGAAGGGAAAGAGGCTAAGCTCCGCATTGACATGCGAAGGTCCAGGGAACCTAGAAGATAGCTCCACATTGTCGTCCGAACCTCCGGAGATTTGGAGCCAGGGTCCTCAGCATTAACTGAGAGGAGAGAAGCTCCATTTCGCCATTACTTCAAATTCCAAGTCTCCGACAAGGAGCTCGGATACTAAGCGAGCTGGCGCTATAACCATGCATGTAAGCGAGCTGGCGCTATAACCATGCATGTAAGCGAGCTGGCGCTATAACCATGCATTTAAGCGAGCGGGCACTATAACCACGCAATTTAAGCGAGCGGGCGCTATAACCACGCATTTAAGCGAAGCTGGCGCTATAACCAGGGTAAACTAATGATGTCCCTAAGGAAATACCGCCTTGTCGGAATAAAATATTTTATTATACAATAAACGGTGCACCGTATAATATAATCGATGCCAAAGGTCGACGGACCTGCGGTGTACAGGACGCCAAAGATAATATATCTGCGGTGTGATTTGATGCCAAAGGTCGACGGACCTGCGGTGTACATGACGTCAAAGATAATCTATCTGCGATGTGAATGATGCCCGTAAGGGTGTACAAGATGCCGCCGCTGACGGGCTGCGGTGTACAGGACATCAAAGGCTCTCAGTAAGCCTGCGACGTGAATGGTACCAAAGCGAAGCTGGCGCTATAACCAGGGTAAACAAATAAATGGGGATCCCCGGAATTAAAATTTTATAGACCTAAGTGTCTACACAAATACTGAAATCGCTAAGGACATAGAGGGCCTAGCGCAATTGACACCTGAGGACAATGGCGACGGTCATTGCAACCCAGGCGTGAATTCGTACTTGGCTTACGAATTACTAAGCGAGCTGGCGCTATAACCATGCATCTAAGCGAGCTGGCGCTATAACCATGCCGCAATAATGATGTTCCCAGGAACATCCATCAGAACGCAAAGCACAAAAACATGGAATACAGGAGAACGGGAACTCCTAGGAAACATGCGAACAAGGGGAGTTAAGTTCCCCATACCATTATGTCCCGAAAGAAAAAAAATGACACATTATTTTTTACAGGTTATCACTATGATGAGAAGTCGATACAAATAGGATGTCACAGGAGCTAGGAACAACGTGCAGCAGGACCTAGGATTCTTCTTCAAGGTGCGATTCTCGAAGAGGAGCTCCACCATCAGGTCCCCGCCAGGTCCCTTCCAGATCCCATAGACAGCAGATACAACATACGAAGCGTACATAGTACAAAGAAAAAGCCCCCAACGTAGACACATAAATACAGGGAGTTAAGCTCCCTAGTACATTGCAGAAATATCGAGTAGGGCTCTTCGAGGAGATAAAGGTGACATTAGCACCGTAGCAAGCCGGAACGGAGGGTTCACAGGGACCTGCAGATCCCCGGGGAAACAGTCGAGAGAAGAAAATACCAAACAACAAACGTGGCCTCAGTTCCCGCATTAAAGGTACAAATTCCCTCAGAAAAGGGGAGTCCTTCAAATACGCTTAGCACCTGTCCACGGCTAGGTCCTCTAGGAACTCCTTTCCAGCCTCCATGAACGGGAGATGCTACTGAAAGAAGCAGGTACCTTCAGCTTCCGCCCCCACCAACTAGGCATCCCATTCTTCCTTCTCCTCAGCGAAGGAGCTCGTTCCTCTTCGCACTGTTCCGCAAGCAGAGCGTGCTCCTGCCTTTCCTTATTCCTGGGAGCTCCGCAGTTCCCTCTCGCACTGCTCCACTGACTCGGCGCGACACTCCATATTTCTGCGGCTCATATTCAATTTCCCGGGCTGCCTCCGCTTTGCTTCCAACAGCCCGACCTAAGCGTGTTCCAATCGGGTCCTCAAGATTCGATTAACTAAGCTCCAATTCCCGGACAGACGACTAGGGGGACGATATGACAGCTACGTAGCCCACCACCTGGAAGAAGAAGCAAAACTTACGAAACGCCATAATGGACTAGAAGACAACGGAGGATTGCACGCCAATAGCTCTTCGCTCGCCTCCGCAGGTCCCTGGGAGATGGCCCCCCGATCATCTGGGAGCACCAAACGACTCATCATGAGCATCTTTTCAACTATGTCGGATGGTCCACGGAAGTAGGGGGCTCGTCCGCTGAGGTCCCTGCAGATCGTGAAAGAAACTCAGCACCTCGCCTCCTAAGGAAGAGTGGAGGAATTCCCTTTTTTATTTTTCCTTTCTAAACTTTTTGATGAAGTTATTTTTCCACTAACGCCAGACGCAGGGGCAGTGACGAGAACTTCTTGAGCTCCCCCGAAACATTGTAGGAATTTCTGGGAACATAGGAGCTGCGGTAGACGATGCAACTGGGAGAACCAACGAAATAGTTCCTTCCTCCACAGCAACAAAGCACGCCAGGAACTCGTCATACCTGCCTCAAAGGGACCAAGGCACTAACCAATCCTTTAAAGATACGTCCCTAAAGAGGTAATTACGGTAGGTCCCTAATAGTGAGGTTAGGCCCATCTTACTATTTTACTCTAATTTATTTTTTGTCCCAAAAAACAAATTAGAGTAGGGGAGTGGTTGATACGGACTAAAACTAGATGGGCCTGAAAAATTAGAAAAAGGCCCGTTAGGCCCATTGAAAAATATTTATACTTAGTAAATAATGATAAATAATAGAGATAGGGACCTCCAAGACGCTTGGGGGAGCTAACAACAGAAAATAAGGGCTTTTAGGGACCTCGAGGGACCTCCGATAGGTGGTTAACGACCCCCAAGAAGAATGAAGCTTCCTCAATAAGCTTCTAAGTGACGAGACGTGTAGGAGGGAAGAAAAAAGGACGACTGACGCAAAGGCTGTGACTGACGTGACTGATGGACATAAAGTGACTGACAACCATCATACACATTATCCCAGAAGGCCTTGTCAAGAGGGAATCCGAGGGCCCCTGAAAACTCCTATATAAGGAAGACTTCACCATTTTCACCCACATTATTATTCATTCCAACACTTAAAAATACTTAGAAAATATTCTCTCACTACAAGAAACGTCCCTATGTATTTTCTTATGTGTTCTTGAGAGAAAATAGCGAGGAACATGTAGTCTGAGTGTGTAAATATCCTCAAAGTATAGTGAAACAGTTTCCTAGCGCCCGTGGACGTAGGATCTGCAAAGATCCGAACCACGTAATCCTTGTCTTATTTCATTTACGTCCTCAAACACATCCCAACACGTCCCAACACGTCCTCACACATCCCTAGACGTCCCTGCACGTCCCGAATACGTCCCAGTACATTCCTAAACACGTCTCAATCACGTCCCCAAAGTCCTTAACGTCCCAGTACGTCCCCAAACATATCCCTTTATATCCCAATGCGCTCTTTCACGTCCCAATACGTCCCAGACGCATCCCTTCTAGTTTCCTTATCAATGAGCACCTTACGCACGCCGTACCACTCTGTAATATTTATTCTCCGGCTATAAAAATTCTTTTCCCACACATATAAATTTCTTTTGATTGGGATAGCCCCATATCAGCACCGATTTGAATTTGGATTTCGTCCAAATTCGAGGGGAAATCCAAACTCTTACAATTCGTCGGATTTGAAATTCCGTGTCAAAAAGTCCGTTTTCGAAATCCAAAGCTGAGCACGTAACGAAATTTTCGTAACCGATAATAATAATAATAATAATAGTATAATAATAAAATAATAATAATGAAAAATATAATAATAATAATAATAACAATAATAATAATAATAATAATAATAATAATAATAATAATAATAATAATAATAATTAGGAGATGGACGATGAATCGAGCCGGTTCACAAGCTCGATGAGCCGACTCGAGCTCGTCATGGATTCGCGAATGAGCCGGCTCGAGTCGAGCTCGTCACGGGTTCGCAAATGAGCCGGCTCGAGGCTCACTCGTGGGCGCTCGCAAGCCGGCTCACGAGCTTGTTTTTTTAGATTAGTCATGATTTTTATTTATTTTATTCTGTACTTTTTAAATTATTTTAGAAAAAATTAGAAATCGAGTTCGACGACCTTCACGAGTTCGAGTCGAGCTCTGTTTTGAAATCCGAATTTCGAAAGTCTAACTTTTGACAAATAGTGATTTTGGATTTGAAATTACGTTTTTGAAATTCATAATTTAAAATCAAGCGATTCGTTCAAATACGCGAATCAAACGCACTCTAAGGTAATTTATCTAACAAACCTCTTAGATTTATTATGAATATAGGCTATATAGATTAGGGGTGGTTCGGTACGGTATACCGTACCAAAACCGTGATACCGTTTACCGTACCGAAATTTCGGTATTGAAAAAAATCATACCAATACCATATCAAAATTTCGTTATACCTTAAAAGGGACCGCTTGCTCCCGTCACCGTCGTTGAACGCCTTTTATCTTCGCCGACGCTGTAGAGTGCCTGAGATGTCAGAGAAAATACGCTAAGGAAGGCGCCGTTTCGGCGACGCCCCTCCGACGCTCAAGTCAGATAATCATCTTCGTCGTGAAAAACAGGTAATTACAGGTGCTAGGCTCAAAGACGGTTTTTTGTGTTCATAATGGCGTACCTGCGAAATGACTCGGCCATTACCTTTTATACTATTCACTTCGCCTTGACCTGGTCATCACCCCAGCCCACTTCTTTCGCGGACTTCTGGCAGCGACGTGGTCTTCCCACGTTCTCCTTGCGGAGCGTGATCCACTCGACGTGCCCACTTCGCTCCTTAGGGTTGATTCGCTCGGGTCGCTCTTCGTCGGCTTGCTAGGCCACCCATCACTTATTGGGATCTCTCGGGCCATCTCATCGTTATTCCCTCGAGTATATAATTCGTAATAATCGAGTGTATATGGAAAAATGTGATCAGAGATGATGAGTCGTTGATGATAGAGTTGGAGATCCAATCATAGATGGGGAACGAACGAGAGATAGTAATAGGAGTTAGTGGAAGAGTCAATCTCCCTTGTTCTCCCCCCAAGCTTGTTTATATATTACACATGTGGCCGAGATCACACGATTTGGGCTAGTGGGATCTAACCAACCACTCTTGTCCATGATTAGTGGTTCATGACAATGGTGACTTGGCTCTTATCCACGTTGACTTACTCCATGCATGCTGTCCATATCCCATGTTCTCACTCCCACATTCGTTGATGAAGATCATGAGGTGCTTAGGTGGTTACTGTCATATGTCCAAGAACATGCTAGCAACGGGCCGAACAGCTTCAAATCCCACTCGGGATTATGCTCGGGAGGTTTTCTGGCGGGAGTATGTTTTTCGCGGGGAACATTTCCCGCCTCTTTCGACTAGACTCGAATATTTGACCGGTTATATCCGGGGATAACAATAGTCCCCCCCAAAAATAGTCCAAACAGAGTGTAGTGAGTTTTTGGACGTAGTGGGTAAAATATTCGAGTTTGGAGAAGGCGTTACTTGCAAAGATCTTTGGTCGGGCCACGTTCGTGGATATTCGTTCTCCTAGCCTACCCCTCTGAAGCATGGACTTGAGTTGTTCTAACTCGTTCATTCGGGATTTTCATCGAAGTTGCCTCATTCGAGGACTTAAGAATTTTCGTGCCTCATTCATCGATGCCTTGAGGATTTTTCGTGCCTCGTTCGTCGAGGACTTGAGGATTTTTCGTGCCTCATTCGTCGAGGGCTTAGGAGTTTTCATGCCTCATTCCTCGAGGACTTGGGAATTTTCGTGCCTCATTCATCGAGGACTTAAGGAATTTTCATGCCTCATTCGTCGAGGGCTTAGGAATTTTCGTGCCTCATTCATCGAGGGCTTAATCAAAATTTTCCTTGATTCATCCAAGGTGTTGTCGGGCCTTTCTCTCGAAGGCGTAACTTATTTCCCTAATTTAATTAGGGTCTTGTCCGGACCTTTTTCTCGAAGGCATAAATCATTTCCCTAATTCAATTAGGGTCTTGTCCGGGCCTTTTTCTCGAAGGCATAAATCATCTCCCTAATTCAATTAGGGTCTTGTCCGGGCCTTTTTCTCGGAGGCATAAATCATCTCCCTAATTCAATTAGGGTCTTGTCCGGGCCTTCTCCTCGAAGGCGTAGATCATTTCCCTAATTCAATTAGGGTCTTGTCCGGGCCTTTTTCTCGAAGGCATAAATCATCTCCCTAATTCAATTAGGGTCTTGTCCGGGCCTTTTTCTCGAAGGCATAAATCATCTCCCTAATTCAATTAGGGTCTTGTCCGGGCCTTCTCCTCGAAGGCGTAGATCATTTCCCTAATTCAATTAGGGTCTTGTCCGGGCCTTTTTCTCGAAGGCATAAATCATCTCCCTAATTCAATTAGGGTCTTGTCCGGGCCTTTTTCTCGAAGGCATAAATCATCTCCCTAATTCAATTAGGGTCTTGTCCGGGCCTTTCTCTCGAAGGCGTAATTTATCTCCCTAATTCAATTAGGGTCTTGTCTTGGCCTTTTTCTCGAGGGCGTTTTGGCGAAAATTTGCGAAATCATACCTTGTCTCTCAAGGCCTTGTCCGGGCCCCTTTCTCGAGGGCGTTTTGGCGAAAATCAGCGAAATCATACCTTGTCTCTCAAGGCCTTGCTCAGGCCTTTTTCTCCAAGGCGAAGTTTATTTCCTCGTTTCTCCCGAGGTCTTGGCCGGCTTCTCTCGGTGACTTGAATTTCTGCTCTATCGAGCAGCTCGAAATTTCGAGCGTGTAATAATCCGCTACGATCTTGTAAATTTATTCTAGACAATTCATTAGTCCCAAAAGTCCATAATAATATCGAACCAGACAGATAATACTCAGTTCAAGTACGTTCCCTTTATCCGGGAAATTCATCTTAGCATACTAAAGAGATTTCACCTTTCAGAGCTCATGTTTTCACATTCCTATTTAGCCACGACCTATGCAACCAAAATCATCATGGCAATCCCATCTTCCCATATGTCCCAATATTTCGGAGATAATCCTATTTTCTTCTCTCTCAAACTCATGTCCCTCAAAAATTAAAATCTAGCCCCGAATATCGAAAGGCAAATACTTATTTCTCCCCCCGAAATAACAAGCAATCAAGATATTTCAGAGATCTCATGATGTTCTTTCAAATACCGAGCTTTGTAATATCCGTTTCTCAGCAAATAGTATCATCGGTCCTACGAACTCAAAAATTCAAATCGAGTCAATGTAATCAAACTTACAATCAACTCCCGTTTAATCACCAACGGGGGAATCCATGACCGAGGCTGGAGAAGTAATCAGGATGGATGCCCTCGTGGCCATGAGCATCAGTCTCGCATTCATCTTCGTCTTTTTCGTTCTCTTTCTTCGCGCAGATTTATTGTTTCTTCTTTGGCTTGCCAACGAATCTCCGAAAACGATCTGTTGTGAGAATGTAACAATATATCATACACAGAAAATGAGTACCTCCAATTTCGTGCGCAGTAGGCCGATGCATTTGATTTTTATGGTGTGCCGTATTGGATTATTCGGCATCGGCAGGACATCGATCTTCGCTGGTGGTCGCCTCGGATCCCTTAGCTGAGCTGTGCGGGCGAAACTCGAGGGCTGTATTAGGGCATACAACCTCGCTGATTTGAGCAGATTCTCCCTCATCTTAGGGTTGTTCTCGAAGGCAATGGGAGCCGCGACTTTAGGTTGCGAGCTCGCTCCCGATCTCTCAAAAATCGCAGCTTCCTCTCTTTCGTTCTTATTCTCCCATTCTCCGCTAAGTGAATTTGTCTTCGGCAAGACCACATATTAGAATCGGTTCAATCCTGATCTTTATGGTGATCGGGGTTGTCGCAAGAATGCGATTCTGCGTTTGGATCGGCGGCATCTCTGCCCTCGGGAATCTCACATGCGACCAACATCGTCATAGAGGAGCTCTGATGGTTGTCTTGACTTCTGTTGCTCGAGGTGGTCTTGGAGAGAGCGCTTCAAGGCAAATCTGATTAAGTCCCGATGTTGGGCTGTCGGCTAGCGGGCCCTTTACCGCTAGATGTTATCCGGGTGTGGGGAAATGCTACAGGAAACGCAGCAACATCTCAGGGCTGCTCTTCTTCGAGGTTTGCTAACCTCTCTACCGCTTCAATGCTGTTTTCGCAGCGATGGGAGTTGGCCTGGCTGCCCAGAATTATTTATTATCCTGAGGGCCGCGAATTTTGCCGTGCTACATCGGCGATGCCCGAGAGTCTTATAGGCTTAGAAATCCAGATCTGATAATCTCGAAGATATCGGGTCCTTGGCGTAGGTGAAAATCTGCAACCAATCAAATGACACAACCGAAAGCAATCTCGACGACATAAATATCATTAGCTTAGAGCATCCCAATAATGGTATGAAATTGTTCAGTGACACTTATCTGTATGGCAATTGTCTCAATAGTCAAGTTCCCAGACGTCCTTTAGAATTCTCAAGTAGAGCAGGCTGCTACTCGGATGTCAAACTTGGTTTTAAAATCCCGAGCTTGTCGGGCCATCGAGCATCCGAGTAGAATTGGCTCGAGAATGCCGAGGAGATGGTCTTCACATGCCAGGGGGCTTTACCTCAAGCTTAACAAAAGTGGATTCGGTATAGATGTTAATCCTCTTCGAGAAATAGCTTGGCGTGTCTCCACACAAACTTTGTTTAAAATTCCCGAGCAGGTCGGGGTCGTTTTCGAGCAATAGTGCATACTGGGTTATAAATTTCACCGACAGTCGATAAAATCTACTAAGATCTTCGAATTTGTCTACACCGTTCATTAATTCTATTTGCTCAAGCGATCGTCATTAAAATAGACCCAGAGAATTAACTCCAGCAGCCAAGAGAACTAATTTCCGCGGCCCAACAAATATTCCATCAGCCTACCATGACTATTCCGGCAGTGACCCATAATATATTCACATCGCAGGCCAAGATACTCCAAAGTCAATAAATTAAAGGCCCGTTAAAAACCCTATAACTACAACCATCCAAACTATATATGAGCTTGATCGATGTATTTCAGATTTCCTGCAACTAAGCCTCCCTAAATAACAGAGTATCCATCATCTTTTAGTAATATCACTATGGTATCTCGCATTTCAGAATTTGCATCATTCGCTCCTCAGATGAATAACAAAATCAGCCCCAATGTTCTAAATTAGTACCAAAACCTGACGTGTTTCAAAACTTACAGCCCACTTTCGATCGACGGTGGGTCTGTGAAAGGAGACTGAACTGGGGGCAACGGAGGTCGCCGTTATGGTTGCGTGCATCGTTCTCATTGTGTGTGCCCCCGAGAGGTACGGAAATCGCTAGTGTCTGATTTTTCTCTCCAAACGAGTCACTATCTATTCAGCCCTAAAAAATCCTCAAATCTGCGATATCATCGCTCGGGTCGGCCTTATGCCTCCTTCCCCTGTGTCGATGATGAACGCGTCTGGCTCGTTCGAGCCTCGACGGTGAGTTCTCCGTTATTGCGCTGTGGGTTGCCGATACCGGCGTAAGGATCGCCCGTTTGAGATGGTGATGCGAGTGTGTTGTGCTGCGACAACCTGGCTCTGGTCTAATCTGTAACCGCCCAAGAGTCTGATTTTTCGTTTGCCATGGCTGGTTTTCGACAGCGCCATGGGGGTGGTCTTTGACTCAGTTGACGTCGGGGAGGCCACAGCGGCTAACGGCTACGGAGTGGATAGATTTTCTCAGAACGCATCGTAATTTTCTAAGAACTAAACGTTCCCACAGACGGCGCCAATTGATGCGTCCCAAAAAATCACGTCCCCGCGTTGGCGCTTAAAAGGGACCGCTTGCTCCCGTCACCGTCGTTGAACGCCTTTTATCTTCGCCGACGCTGTAGAGTGCCTGAGATGTCAGAGAAAATACGCTAAGGAAGGCGCCGTTTCGGCGACGCCCCTCCGACGCTCAAGTCAGATAATCATCTTCGTCGTGAAAAATAGGTAATTACAGGTGCTAGGCTCAAAAGACGGTTTTTTGTGTTCATAATGGCGTACCTGCGAAATGACTCGGCCATTACCTTTTATACTATTCACTTCGCCTTGACCTGGTCATCACCCCAGCCCACTTCTTTCGCGGACTTCTGGCAGCGACGTGGTCTTCCCACGTTCTCCTTGCGGAGCGTGATCCACTCGACGTGCCCACTTCGCTCCTTAGGGTTGATTCGCTCGGGTCGCTCTTCGTCGGCTTGCTAGGCCACCCATCACTTATTGGGATCTCTCGGGCCATCTCATCGTTATTCCCTCGAGTATATAATTCGTAATAATCGAGTGTATATGGAAAAATGTGATCAGAGATGATGAGTCGTTGATGATAGAGTTGGAGATCCAATCATAGATGGGGAACGAACGAGAGATAGTAATAGGAGTTAGTGGAAGAGTCAATCTCCCTTGTTCTCCCCCAAGCTTGTTTATATATTACACATGTGGCCGAGATCACACGATTTGGGCTAGTGGGATCTAACCAACCACTCTTGTCCATGATTAGTGGTTCATGACAATGGTGACTTGGCTCTTATCCACGTTGACTTACTCCATGCATGCTGTCCATATCCCATGTTCTCACTCCCACATTCGTTGATGAAGATCATGAGGTGCTTAGGTGGTTACTGTCATATGTCCAAGAACATGCTAGCAACGGGCCGAACAGCTTCAAATCCCACTCGGGATTATGCTCGGGAGGTTTTCTGGCGGGAGTATGTTTTTCGCGGGGAACATTTCCCGCCTCTTTCGACTAGACTCGAATATTTGACCGGTTATATCCGGGGATAACAATAGTCCCCCCCAAAAATAGTCCAAACAGAGTGTAGTGAGTTTTTGGACGTAGTGGGTAAAATATTCGAGTTTGGAGAAGGCGTTACTTGCAAAGATCTTTGGTCGGGCCACGTTCGTGGATATTCGTTCTCCTAGCCTACCCCTCTGAAGCATGGACTTGAGTTGTTCTAACTCGTTCATTCGGGATTTTCATCGAAGTTGCCTCATTCGAGGACTTAAGAATTTTCGTGCCTCATTCATCGATGCCTTGAGGATTTTTCGTGCCTCGTTCGTCGAGGACTTGAGGATTTTTCGTGCCTCATTCGTCGAGGGCTTAGGAGTTTTCATGCCTCATTCCTCGAGGACTTGGGAATTTTCGTGCCTCATTCATCGAGGACTTAAGGAATTTTCATGCCTCATTCGTCGAGGGCTTAGGAATTTTCGTGCCTCATTCATCGAGGGCTTAATCAAAATTTTCCTTGATTCATCCAAGGTGTTGTCGGGCCTTTCTCTCGAAGGCGTAACTTATTTCCCTAATTTAATTAGGGTCTTGTCCGGACCTTTTTCTCGAAGGCATAAATCATTTCCCTAATTCAATTAGGGTCTTGTCCGGGCCTTTTTCTCGAAGGCATAAATCATCTCCCTAATTCAATTAGGGTCTTGTCCGGGCCTTTTTCTCGGAGGCATAAATCATCTCCCTAATTCAATTAGGGTCTTGTCCGGGCCTTCTCCTCGAAGGCGTAGATCATTTCCCTAATTCAATTAGGGTCTTGTCCGGGCCTTTTTCTCGAAGGCATAAATCATCTCCCTAATTCAATTAGGGTCTTGTCCGGGCCTTTTTCTCGAAGGCATAAATCATCTCCCTAATTCAATTAGGGTCTTGTCCGGGCCTTCTCCTCGAAGGCGTAGATCATTTCCCTAATTCAATTAGGGTCTTGTCCGGGCCTTTTTCTCGAAGGCATAAATCATCTCCCTAATTCAATTAGGGTCTTGTCCGGGCCTTTTTCTCGAAGGCATAAATCATCTCCCTAATTCAATTAGGGTCTTGTCCGGGCCTTTCTCTCGAAGGCGTAATTTATCTCCCTAATTCAATTAGGGTCTTGTCCGGGCCTTTCTCTCGAAGGCGTAATTTATCTCCCTAATTCAATTAGGGTCTTGTCTTGGCCTTTTTCTCGAGGGCGTTTTGGCGAAAATTTGCGAAATCATACCTTGTCTCTCAAGGCCTTGTCCGGGCCCCTTTCTCGAGGGCGTTTTGGCGAAAATCAGCGAAATCATACCTTGTCTCTCAAGGCCTTGCTCAGGCCTTTTTCTCCAAGGCGAAGTTTATTTCCTCGTTTCTCCCGAGGTCTTGGCCGGCTTCTCTCGGTGACTTGAATTTCTGCTCTATCGAGCAGCTTGAAATTTCGAGCGTGTAATAATCCGCTACGATCTTGTAAATTTATTCTAGACAATTCATTAGTCCCAAAAGTCCATAATAATATCGAACCAGACAGATAATACTCAGTTCAAGTACGTTCCCTTTATCCGGGAAATTCATCTTAGCATACTAAAGAGATTTCACCTTTCAGAGCTCATGTTTTCACATTCCTATTTAGCCACGACCTATGCAACCAAAATCATCATGGCAATCCCATCTTCCCATATGTCCCAATATTTCGGAGATAATCCTATTTTCTTCTCTCTCAAACTCATGTCCCTCAAAAATTAAAATCTAGCCCCGAATATCGAAAGGCAAATACTTATTTCTCCCCCCGAAATAACAAGCAATCAAGATATTTCAGAGATCTCATGATGTTCTTTCAAATACCGAGCTTTGTAATATCCGTTTCTCAGCAAATAGTATCATCGGTCCTACGAACTCAAAAATTCAAATCGAGTCAATGTAATCAAACTTACAATCAACTCCCGTTTAATCACCAACGGGGGAATCCATGACCGAGGCTGGAGAAGTAATCAGGATGGATGCCCTCGTGGCCATGAGCATCAGTCTCGCATTCATCTTCGTCTTTTTCGTTCTCTTTCTTCGCGCAGATTTATTGTTTCTTCTTTGGCTTGCCAACGAATCTCCGAAAACGATCTGTTGTGAGAATGTAACAATATATCATACACAGAAAATGAGTACCTCCAATTTCGTGCGCAGTAGGCCGATGCATTTGATTTTTATGGTGTGCCGTATTGGATTATTCGGCATCGGCAGGACATCGATCTTCGCTGGTGGTCGCCTCGGATCCCTTAGCTGAGCTGTGCGGGCGAAACTCGAGGGCTGTATTAGGGCGTACAACCTCGCTGATTTGAGCAGATTCTCCCTCATCTTAGGGTTGTTCTCGAAGGCAATGGGAGCCGCGACTTTAGGTTGCGAGCTCGCTCCCGATCTCTAAAAAATCGCAGCTTCCTCTCTTTCGTTCTTATTCTCCCATTCTCCGCTAAGTGAATTTGTCTTCGGCAAGACCACATATTAGAATCGGTTCAATCCTGATCTTTATGGTGATCGGGGTTGTCGCAAGAATGCGATTCTGCGTTTGGATCGGCGGCATCTCTGCCCTCGGGAATCTCACATGCGACCAACATCGTCATAGAGGAGCTCTGATGGTTGTCTTGACTTCTGTTGCTCGAGGTGGTCTTGGAGAGAGCGCTTCAAGGCAAATCTGATTAAGTCCCGATGTTGGGCTGTCGGCTAGCGGGCCCTTTACCGCTAGATGTTATCCGGGTGTGGGGAAATGCTACAGGAAACGCAGCAACATCTCAGGGCTGCTCTTCTTCGAGGTTTGCTAACCTCTCTACCGCTTCAATGCTGTTTTCGCAGCGATGGGAGTTGGCCTGGCTGCCCAGAATTATTTATTATCCTGAGGGCCGCGAATTTTGCCGTGCTACATCGGCGATGCCCGAGAGTCTTATAGGCTTAGAAATCCAGATCTGATAATCTCGAAGATATCGGGTCCTTGGCGTAGGTGAAAATCTGCAACCAATCAAATGACACAACCGAAAGCAATCTCGACGACATAAATATCATTAGCTTAGAGCATCCCAATAATGGTATGAAATTGTTCAGTGACACTTATCTGTATGGCAATTGTCTCAATAGTCAAGTTCCCAGACGTCCTTTAGAATTCTCAAGTAGAGCAGGCTGCTACTCGGATGTCAAACTTGGTTTTAAAATCCCGAGCTTGTCGGGCCATCGAGCATCCGAGTAGAATTGGCTCGAGAATGCCGAGGAGATGGTCTTCACATGCCAGGGGGCTTTACCTCAAGCTTAACAAAAGTGGATTCGGTATAGATGTTAATCCTCTTCGAGAAATAGCTTGGCGTGTCTCCACACAAACTTTGTTTAAAATTCCCGAGCAGGTCGGGGTCGTTTTCGAGCAATAGTGCATACTGGGTTATAAATTTCACCGACAGTCGATAAAATCTACTAAGATCTTCGAATTTGTCTACACCGTTCATTAATTCTATTTGCTCAAGCGATCGTCATTAAAATAGACCCAGAGAATTAACTCCAGCAGCCAAGAGAACTAATTTCCGCGGCCCAACAAATATTCCATCAGCCTACCATGACTATTCCGGCAGTGACCCATAATATATTCACATCGCAGGCCAAGATACTCCAAAGTCAATAAATTAAAGGCCCGTTAAAAACCCTATAACTACAACCATCCAAACTATATATGAGCTTGATCGATGTATTTCAGATTTCCTGCAACTAAGCCTCCCTAAATAACAGAGTATCCATCATCTTTTAGTAATATCACTATGGTATCTCGCATTTCAGAATTTGCATCATTCGCTCCTCAGATGAATAACAAAATCAGCCCCAATGTTCTAAATTAGTACCAAAACCTGACGTGTTTCAAAACTTACAGCCCACTTTCGATCGACGGTGGGTCTGTGAAAGGAGACTGAACTGGGGGCAACGGAGGTCGCCGTTATGGTTGCGTGCATCGTTCTCATTGTGTGTGCCCCGAGAGGTACGGAAATCGCTAGTGTCTGATTTTTCTCTCCAAACGAGTCACTATCTATTCAGCCCTAAAAAATCCTCAAATCTGCGATATCATCGCTCGGGTCGGCCTTATGCCTCCTTCCCCTGTGTCGATGATGAACGCGTCTGGCTCGTTCGAGCCTCGACGGTGAGTTCTCCGTTATTGCGCTGTGGGTTGCCGATACCGGCGTAAGGATCGCCCGTTTGAGATGGTGATGCGAGTGTGTTGTGCTGCGACAACCTGGCTCTGGTCTAATCTGTAACCGCCCAAGAGTCTGATTTTTCGTTTGCCATGGCTGGTTTTCGACAGCGCCATGGGGGTGGTCTTTGACTCAGTTGACGTCGGGGAGGCCACAGCGGCTAACGGCTACGGAGTGGATAGATTTTCTCAGAACGCATCGTAATTTTCTAAGAACTAAACGTTCCCACAGACGGCGCCAATTGATGCGTCCCAAAAAATCACGTCCCCGCGTTGGCGCTTAAAAGGGACCGCTTGCTCCCGTCACCGTCGTTGAACGCCTTTTATCTTCGCCGACGCTGTAGAGTGCCTGAGATGTCAGAGAAAATACGCTAAGGAAGGCGCCGTTTCGGCGACGCCCCTCCGACGCTCAAGTCAGATAATCATCTTCGTCGTGAAAAATAGGTAATTACAGGTGCTAGGCTCAAAAGACGGTTTTTTGTGTTCATAATGGCGTACCTGCGAAATGACTCGGCCATTACCTTTTATACTATTCACTTCGCCTTGACCTGGTCATCACCCCAGCCCACTTCTTTCGCGGACTTCTGGCAGCGACGTGGTCTTCCCACGTTCTCCTTGCGGAGCGTGATCCACTCGACGTGCCCACTTCGCTCCTTAGGGTTGATTCGCTCGGGTCGCTCTTCGTCGGCTTGCTAGGCCACCCATCACTTATTGGGATCTCTCGGGCCATCTCATCGTTATTCCCTCGAGTATATAATTCGTAATAATCGAGTGTATATGGAAAAATGTGATCAGAGATGATGAGTCGTTGATGATAGAGTTGGAGATCCAATCATAGATGGGGAACGAACGAGAGATAGTAATAGGAGTTAGTGGAAGAGTCAATCTCCCTTGTTCTCCCCCCAAGCTTGTTTATATATTACACATGTGGCCGAGGCCCGAGATCACACGATTTGGGCTAGTGGGATCTAACCAACCACTCTTGTCCATGATTAGTGGTTCATGACAATGGTGACTTGGCTCTTATCCACGTTGACTTACTCCATGCATGCTGTCCATATCCCATGTTCTCACTCCCACATTCGTTGACGAAGATCATGAGGTGCTTAGGTGGTTACTGTCATATGTCCAAGAACATGCTAGCAACGGGCCGAACAGCTTCAAATCCCACTCGGGATTATGCTCGGGAGGTTTTCTGGCGGGAGTATGTTTTTCGCGGGGAACATTTCCCGCCTCTTTCGACTAGACTCGAATATTTGACCGGTTATATCCGGGGATAACACATATCAAAATTTCGGTATACCTTAAATTTCGATACGGTATCATACCGAAATTTCGATACGGTATCGGTATCATACCTTCTATACCATTCACACGGAGGGTTTTTTACCATGCGTGTCTCGTAACTCGTTAATTCGTTGTTTTCGAATTTTTAGTCAATTCAGACTCCTTAGGCCCAATAAAAAAGATTTTTAATTCATAAAATAACCTTAAATAATTTACATAGTCTAGTCAGTCTCATTAGTAAGACAAAGAACTTTACATAATCACAAAATACAACTTTATATAGAGATTAATTAAAACGAAACTGTTATTTAAAAAAATTAGTGAAAAAATAATTGCATTGCATCTTCACGCTTTCAAAATCCTGAAGAAAACCATTAAAATGGCCAAAATTAAACGTAACTTGAGTTAGGTATAATAGGTAAAATATGGTGGGCGTCAATAATCTTAAAAGGTTGGGTATAGTTAATAATTTTGGGCTAAATAAATTTATGAAGGTCCTTATAATATTTTTATCCATTTGATATTTTTTAGAAATAATATATGTAGGGGTGTGTGTGTGTATATATATATATATATAATATTTAAAATTTTAGTATTTCGGTATAATCGGTATACCTAATTTTTAAAATTTTCATACCATTACCGTACCGAAAATTTTCGGTACGGTATCATACCTTACTAAAAACTTCGGTATACCAAAATTTTCGATACGTTACGACACGATAAGGACGGTATATCGATATTTCGGTATATTTCCCCAGCCCTAATATAGATGCACACGCGGTGCTATCATTTGCCTATTGTCTTTATCTTAATATTTTACTATGGAAAATAATAAAATATCAAAAAGGATTCACTGTCCATTTGAAAAGCTAAACAAGAGGAGCCATCTTTTTGTAATTCAGAGAAACCTTTTTTCTCTCGAGTGGAATCACAGTGGACTATTTTCGGGAAAAGTTGATAAAAGGTAAAGAATAAAAAATTAGCGAGGAAAGTAAATGACAAGGCGTTTCGTTATTATTAATAATATGATGTAGCGTGACGTCGGGCTTACGAAATGGAACACATATTGAAAGTTGAAACAAACTACAATTTCACAAATGATTAGCTAGTTTGACCGTTAATTTATGTTAAATTGAAATACAATAATAGCGATTACAACAATCTTTCTACAAATATGGACGTCGAATAGCATCATAAGCAGTCAAACCTGAGTAGTAAATTGTATAAGAATGACTGCTTTTGATGTTACACGTAAATCTGAAAAATACATTTAAAAAGCAAACTTGGATTATGAATAATGATGATAATACACTGATTAATGGTAATTTGGAGTCCAATAATCTATAGCAGTTCCATCGATGCCAACGTTTTGAATGCACGAAACTGGAACTAAACGCAGTCCCCTACTTCTCAAGTCTCCATGACTTCCAACTCCCTAAATAGAAATATCAAAAATCGATTTAAAATTCAAATATCGATTTAATGAACATGTATGTGCACTGCATACACGTTTCTGTATGAAGAAAAAATTTGTAAAATTAACTTACAGAACGCTGGCGATGGCTTGTATTTGCTGTTGCTGATGGTGATGCATTGCGCATATAAGGGCTGCTCAGTGCCTGCGTTTTAATTAAATATCCCAAGTGCAGCATATTATGGTATTATAATTTTTAGTAATGATATAGTTTTGGTGTTCTATTCTTCGTGTAAGAATGATTATTTTTGAAAGTTGAAAGTCCTCAAACATATTACCTCAATTTGACTACGAAGGAATCTAATGCAAGCAAAGGCTTCAGACAAGACAGAAGCTGTATCGGTCTGCGAAAGAGAAACAACATTTCATGCCTTATTACATTACTTCACCCCTTAACGTTAGAAGACAAGCAAAGAAGATGATGGAGCAATAATGTACCTTTCCGAAAGGAGAAACAAGCTGGTGAAGTGCAGTGATTCTATCTCCCAACTTCTCCTTTCTCACCTGCATCGAAATATTCTGAATAAATGTGCTTTATGTTAGAATTTTACAATTTTGTAAATCATGATAATAGAGAAAGATAGCAGTTGAAGAAGCGATATGATAAAAGGAAAAACAGATACCTTCAAGGCTGGTTTTGATGATGAAGAGCGTTGTTGAACTTGAACCCGAGCTTTCTTACATACCCCACCAAGATTACTACTCGAGCCGTTGCACTTCGAAAAACATAATAATAGCAAATTATGTTAAAGAAAAACTTAATAAGTTTATTACAGAAAGTATAACTAAAGAAGTTATAATAGATCGAAAACCCTACAAGACTACACGTTTGAAAGGAAAAATGTACAAGATTGAATATTATTCCATTTCGGCATGCCAAGAACATAAATGGTCACGAACCACAAGAAATCACGACCTTTTTGTTTCCTTTGCTTTCATACGTAGAATCCAACTAGCGAGCCTCCTCTTTTCCATTTTTAATTATTTCCAAACCTTTATTGCAAGCATTTTTCACGAGTTTTACTTACTTCAGATGATTGATCTTGATTCTGCTTGTTAGGATATGCGGAAATCCCCGATAATTATTTTGCCCGAAAAAATGACGATAATAAATAAATGAGACGAAAAATAAATTTGGACAGTGACACGAGATTTACGTGGTTCGGTCAGAATGACCTACGTCCACGGGCCGGAGGGTAGAACTTCTTTATTATGTGGAGTGATTACAGACACGTACACTGACGTGGTACAAAAGCAGTTATACCAACTACGGAGAATCAAAACTACAAAGAAATATAGGAGAAGTGTGACCGAGGAATAAACCCTCGCTGAAGATATTGTGGTGGTATCTGTGGCCTGTGGCTCTGAGGCAAATTTCCTCTACGTCGAATGATGGCCTTTTATAGGCAGAGAACTTCCTCAGTCTATCATGTGAACAATAAGACATAAAGACATAAAGCTATGTCTTTTGACCAATGAGTTAGGCGCCTCAAAAATGATTTTGTTCATTTGCTTTTCATTTATCCACGTGAGTAATGAGCCAGCCGATTTCTTCTAAGAGTTGCCTTCTTTGAATATTCAACATGGACGGTGAATCATGCTCACCTAACAAATCTCCACCTTGAGCTTGATTCCGAAAAATTACTCCACCTTTATTAGTAACACTTTAGTCACTATCTCTGTCTCCCTCCGTCCATAGCCCCGATGGGCTAATTCACCAATTTTAAAACACCAATCAAGTCCAAACACTGTTTGAACTTTGAAACTGGAAGAGCCATTGCATAAACAATAATGCCGTCTGCACTAGAGTAAGGAACTCGTGCCATGTACGCTTCTTTCTCTTCAGATGATGGTGACTGAGCAGCGCTTAGCCTAAAATGGCTAGCAAGAGGAGTGCTGACTGGTTTGGCATCGCTCATGCCAAATCTCTCCAAAACCTTTCTTAGGTAACTTTTCTGGGTCAGGTGCAACTTACCAGCTCCTCTATCACGTCTAATCTCCATACCAAGAATCTTCTTAGCTGCTCATAAGTCCTTCATCTCAAATTCACCATTCAATAAGGCCTTCAACTGGTGAATTTCTGCAAGATTCTTAGCCGCAATGAGCATGTCATCAACATATAACAATAGATAAATGAACGAACTGTCATTTAACTTCCGGAAGTAAACACAACTATCATACTTGCTCCTGGAGAAACCATGACCCAACATGAAAGAATCAAACCGTTTATACCACTGTCTTGGAGACTGCTTTAATCCGTATAAGGATTTCTTCAGTAAACAAACACGGTCTTCTTTTCCTTCAACAATGAAGCCTTCAGGTTGCTTCATATAAATCTGTTCATCTAAATCGCCATGTAAGAACGCTGTCTTGACGTCAAGCTGTTCTAACTCCAAATCATACATGTCAACGAATGCAAGTAATACACGAATAGAGCTATGTCTAACGACAGGTGAGAATACATCATTAAAATCAACACCTTGTACCTGACTATAGCCTTTCGCGACTAATCGTGCCTTATACCTTGCATCGTCCGTACCAGATAAACCTTCTTTCTTCTTGAAGACCCACTTACATCCGACTATTTTCTTTTTCTTCGGCGGCGGCACAAGAATCCAAGTACCGTTCTTGTGCAGAGACTCCATTTCTTCATTCATCGCTACCAGCCACTTATCAGAATTATCATCGCAAATTGCCTCCGAATAGGTAGAAGGTTCGCCGCCTCCACCTGTTTCTTGAGCCACTGATAAAGCATACGAAACTAAATTTACGTACCGCTGTGGTAGTCGAATCTCCCGTCTCTCCCTATCTCTGGCTATAGAATATTCCTGCTCGGTGCTCTCATCTTCAACAGGATCTTAATCAAGTTCTGGCTCATCTGTTGAACTCGTAGCAGGATCATTAGAAATATCTTTGTTGATCTCGAGCTCCACCTCGCTGTATACGCTATCCTTCTTTTCTTGATTAGAAGAGTTAGTAGACTCTTTCGAAGGATGTAACATAGAAGACTCGTCAAATGTAACATCTCTGCTAATTATAAATTTGGGTGACTTGGGATCAGGATTATATAGTCTATATCCTTTCACCCCTGAAGCGTAACCGAGGAAAATACACTTCTTAGCTCTAGGCTCTAACTTTCCCTCGTTTACGTGCATATAAGCTGGGCACCCAAATATTCTTAAGTTGGAATAATCAGCAGGAGTACCTGACCATACTTCCTCAGGAGTCTTAAAATTTATCGGTGAACACGGTGAGCGGTTGACAATATAACATGCTGCGGCGATAGCTTCAGCCCAAAAATCATTTGTCAACCCAGCGTTAGAGATCATACATCGAGCTCTCTCTAAAAGCGTCCGGTTCATGCGCTCGGCAACACCATTTTGTTGAGGCGTCATTCTAACAGTGTGATGTCGAGCAATTCCTTCATTCTTGCAAAATTCGTTGAACTCGCTTCCACAAAATTCTAAGCCATTATCTGTCCGCAACCGCTTGATCTGTTTTCCTGTCTGCTTTTCAATCAAAGCTTTCCATTGTTTAAACGTTAGGAAAACATCACTCTTCTGTTTAAGAAAATAGACCCACACTTTCCTCGAAAAATCATCGATGAAAGTCAACATGTATCTTGCACCACCTTTGGACGGAACACGAGAAGGACCCCATACATCGGAATGAATATAATCCAAAGTACCTTTCGTCCTGTGGACTGCTGGCGAATTGAAGCTGACTCGTTTCTGCTTCCCAAAAATACAGTGTTCGCAAAAGTCCATCTTACCAGTACTTTGACCGCAAAGTAGGCCCCGCTTGCTCAAACTCGTCAAGCCTTTTTCTCCCATGTGTCCAAGTCGCATATGCCATAATCTCGTGGTATCAACCTCCGGGGATGTCGAAACTGCAGCGGAACCTGTAACAGTAGTTCCCTGCAAAATATATAAATTTCCAGACCTGCAAGCTTTCATCACGACTAGGGCACCTCTGGCAATCTTTAAAACTCCACCTTCACCTGAGAACCTGCACCCTTGAGATTCAAGTATGCCTAAAGAGATAAGATTTCTCTTCATATCTGGAACATGTCTGACTTCTGTGAGCGTTCGGATGATTCCGTCGAACATCTTGATCCTCACTGTGCTTTTACCAACAACTTTACACGGAGCATCATTTCCCATTAAGACGTATCCACCATCGAATTTTTCATATGTGGAAAAACAATCTTGACTCCGACTTATATGGTAAGAACAACCCGAATCTAAGATCCACTCATTATCAGACCTAACAATATTTGCAGTTGCTACAAAAATAGTTCCATCGCTCTCATCAGCAGCTAAACTAGCTTCGGCGGGTTTATTAAATTGCTGATTATTTTTCTCCTTATTTTTTAATTTAAAACAATCAGCTTTAATGTGTCCCTTTTTCTTGCAAAAATTACAGATTTTATTTCTGTACCTGGATTTCGACCTTTCTTTAGATCTGCTGCTTTCAGCGTCTCTATGTTCTGGTCTTCCCCGTGCAAACAGGCCTTCTGTCTGGCTACCACTTGTTTCTCCCGTAATATCCCTGTCTATCTGTTCTTTCGACTGTAATGCAGATTTGACACTAGAATACGATATCGTATCTTTTCCATATATAATCGTGTCACGAAAATGCTTTAAAGACGAGGGAAGGGAACACAACAATATTATGGCCTGATCTTCTTCCGTCACTTTGACTTCTACGTTCGCCAAATCAATAATGATAGAATCGAATTTATCGAGATGCGAGAAAATAGAAGTACCTTCCGTCATTTTCATACTGTATAGCTTCTGCTTTAAATAAAGCCGATTCTCCTTAGTCTTCTTCATGTAGATAGCTTTTAACGCATCCCACATACCCATGGCCGTTGTCTCCGTGGCAACTTCTTGTAAAACCTCGTAAGAGAGATTTAATATAATAGCCGATCTGGCTTTCTTGTCCAATTCATTAAATTGATCGTCCTTCATTTCGGTTGGTTTCTTCTTTGCGCCTTCAAGCGCCACCTCGCAACCGTCTTGAATGAGTATGGCCTCCATCTTGAGACTCCACATTGCAAAGTTGACGTTTCTGTCGAACTTTTCAATTGACATTTTTGTTATCGTCATGGTGGCTAAAAAAATAAATCGGGTTGGCTCTGATACCAATTTGTTAGGATATGCGGAAATCCCCGATAATTATTTTGCCCGAAAAATGACGATAATAAATAAATGAGACGAAAAATAAATTTGGACAGTGACACGAGATTTACGTGGTTCGGTCAGAATGACCTACGTCCACGGGCCGGAGGGTAGAACTTCTTTATTATGTGGAGTGATTACAGACACGTACACTGACGTGGTACAAAAGCAGTTATACCAACTACGGAGAATCAAAACTACAAAGAAATATAGGAGAAGTGTGACCGAGGAATAAACCCTCGCTGAAGATATTGTGGTGGTATCTGTGGCCTGTGGCTCTGAGGCAAATTTCCTCTACGTCGAATGATGGCCTTTTATAGGCAGAGAACTTCCTCAGTCTATCATGTGAACAATAAGACATAAAGACATAAAGCTATGTCTTTTGACCAATGAGTTAGGCGCCTAAAAAATGATTTTGTTCATTTGCTTTTCATTTATCCACGTGAGTAATGAGCCAGCCGATTTCTTCTAAGAGTTGCCTTCTTTGAATATTCAACATGGACGGTGAATCATGCTCACCTAACACTGCTGATGCTGATTCTGATTCTTATTCCCTTCCACGAAATTCAAGAAACCACTAGCATCATAAAGGTAGCCCTGAACTGCTTGGCTTGGTGTAAGAGAACTACAAGGACTATACATTGAAACTTGTTCTTCCCAGTGCTTTTGTTGCTGCAAATTACCATCATGGCCGCCATATCTTTCATCACCCCTGACATATTATACATAAGTACGACGTCATTTTTACTCATATATGTGGAGAAATCAGAAAAGCGAGAGATCAGAGGCTTACAGTAGAAGTTGGCTAAAAGACCTAACAGCAGGAAAATCTCGGTCAAGGGTATGATTATCAGATGATGAAGCAGAAGAAGTAACGGTATAATCTGAATCTCCATACACAAAGCTCTGAGGACTATTGTTTATAGAAGAAAGCTGTTGAAGATGATGCTGAGAAGATTGTGGATGCATGCTCCACCAGTTAGGGTTTCCAGCCATCATTTGCTAATTACCTGTAGTAACTCAACCAATATAATTCAAAACAATATACTCAGCCCAACAAGAAACAGGTTTCACTCTGAATTATATCATTCTCTCTTGTTTTCCTCCAAAGGCGCTATTTTTTTCCCACTTTATATTTCGTTGTTTTCTTACCAAAAGAAGCGTTTCATGGTTGAGGACGTCAAAGCTATGATTGCTTTCCATGTCTTCGTCCACAGACAAGTGTATTATTATACTTGTGGGAATTGAAGCACAAGCACTCTCCTTTTTTTTTTTACACAGAAAAAATTGATATATTCTTACTTTAACTTTTTCATAAAGTGGTAGAGAGAAAAAGCTGATGTGGAGTGTTTTCAGGCAAAAAAATAATTGGCTAAGGAGCTAATTGCTTCCTTGAATAGGGTTGGTGAATGTTTATGTAGATGCCTTTCTTGGGATCATTTGTGCTCGAAAATACTTACATATTAATAAATGTGGTTGGGTACATTTACTCTAATTGCAAGAAAGATTGGATCTTTTTTTTTTCAATTATCAGTATTTCCACGGAAAATCATTCTTTTATAGCAACAATAGGTTCAATAGCTATGATTCTCAAGAGAGAAAAAAAATGTATATTTTAGCCATTTGATTAAAACTAAATAAATAGAAAACTTTATAGCTTTTGAGCTTTATATGTTGGTGGTGGCAGTCGTCTTCTTGTTGACCCTGCATTTAAACAAAAGAAAAAAAAAAGGTTGCTGCCCCTTTAACCGTAGATCATTATATGGATATCCATGCATATTATTATACAAGATACATTAAATTACACATCTATACTATTTATTAAGCGCGAGCACCTTGCTTAAACCGTCAATTTCAATTGAATTTGGTCTGTCAAATTGGTTTGCACATTCTCTCACATCATGGCCGGTTACAGATAAGAAAGAACTGACAAAAGTAACTGGCGCATGCAATAGTAAACTGTCAATTTTTGGCTGAAATAAAGCCACTGTCTACGTGTTTGTGTTTCGATAAAATAATATAAACTGCACCAATTTCCTATAAAAAAAAATTCAACAGTTGTACTAATTTTCTGATTTAGGATTTCAAACTGTTTAAATATAAACTAACCTTAAAACAAGAAACAATATTATTATACTTTATATGTTGCACACGCATCGAGTGTGCACGGACTGCTAGTACTAATTAAAGCCGACGGCACAAATAATGAATCAACTTGATGTAGGGTCCAGTGGCCATTTAATATAGAATAGAGAGATAAATTCAACTCGAATATGCGCCATGAAAAATTGTTAAAAACATCTAATTTGGTTTATCAATTGCACCCAAATTTTAAGCGAATTTGTTAGTTGCTTTGAAAAAACCACCCACTACATTATATTATTATATTTCCAAATTTGTCCTCCCAGTATTATTATTCATAATTAAATATACATAATATTATATAGCAAGCATTTGCAAAACTACTAGTTTTAATTACAAAAGGAGAAAAAAAAAACTAGAAGGGAAAAAAATCAACAACAATACAATATGCATCTAATCTACAAAACGGGCGATTTGACGAAAACGCCCTTGTACAACCTCCTTAATTCGGCGTCAACCTCGGCCGCTAGCTCGCCTTCGCCGACGTTCCTCAGCCCTCTGCTCAATACCCTACCCAAGTACTCGCTCACCTGCCACGTGTCGCCCCATCCACCCTTCCTCATCATTCTGTAAATCCTAACCGTCGATTCCCCACTGTTCGCCCCATTCACGGCCTTCACCAGCCTCAGCAATCCCTTGCTGCTGCTGTCCTCCATATCAATCGCGCCGTCCCTGTCCCTCTCCAGCTCTTCGATCAATCGGTCGACTTCCTCCGCCGCGCCGACGCCGGTCAGCGCCTGCACGAGCTGCGCGTAAGTGTCGAGCGGAATCGGCGGGTGTTCCTCACGGAGCACGCGGAACGCGTGGAGCGCCAGGGCGAGGTGGTCCGGTCTGGACGCCAGGTGTGCGAACGCGGCGGTGAGGTCGGGTTTGAGGAGGCGCGTGAGGTGGTGCGTGGGGAGCGGCTGGGACAGCTTGTGCGCTCGCTTGAGGTGTTGGATGGCGTGGATGGACTCGGAGGAGAGTGTTCGGCCGCGCTGCAGCGGTGGTCGGGCGTCGCGTGGGCCGCACCGCACTGTTAGGGAGGTGAGCGGTGGTAGAAATGCCGCCGCCGCCATTTTAGGGTTCCTTTTTCTCGCGATTCGGTGATAATGTTCAATTGATGATGAGAATTGGGAATTGTGTGAATTTCGAAGAACAAACTCATTTTTCTTTATTATTTATAATCAATAATGTATTTATATGATTTCTTATATGACCCAACAAATACATTGGGTTTGGTTTGGGCCTAACTTTTAGAAGTTGACGTAAAAGCCCACAGAGTCATGAAAGCGTGTTAATACTACGCAAATCTGTTTATAGTAAAATTCTATAAATTAATACTTTATAAATTAATAAACTCTCTAAAATAATAAAATCATCTGGTTCCGACTTGGGGCTTTTTAAAAAATTATCAAATTCAATAAGATAATAATATAATAATGTTTTGGAAAATTTCTTTATAAATATTAGGTCCCATTAAAACTTTAAATAATAATTCATAAATGTTACGATTATATATGTATGTTGATTTGCTAAAATACTACAATTATAAAATATTCATGAGCTTCAATACGACCACACCATGTAAAATATCTAAAAGATAATTACAACAAATAATTAATCAATATTATTATTGATAAATTATTGTACGTGATATATTTTATATGTACGTGATAATTACAACAAATAATTGATCAATATTATTATTGATAAATTATTGTACGTGATATAATTGTATGTAATATGAATATATATTCACTCATGTTCTAACTTGATTCAGTTATTGGCATGGCCTAAGAGATAGCTGAATTAAAAAAAAGTTTCTCTTTTAATTAATAATTAATTTATCGATATATTAATATCTCTAAATTAAAAGTTTAATGGTCCCGACGTTATTAATTTAAAGAGGTTTTACTGTAATTGCATTCCAAACCCTCGTAGTTTGAAAAATTAGTATTAGATGACGAAAAATGGAGATGGAAGTAAATGGTCCAATATTTAAGATGTTACGAGGAGAGGATATGATGACTATTAATTCAATATGGCACCGTCGGCACCGTCCATATTCAATGATGATGTTTTCGGAAATGCTAATGATTATTTTAGAAATCCACCAACACAAATTAAGGAATTTGAAAAGGTGAGAAAAAGGATCATTACAACACTTATTATACATATGTATTTTTAAAATGTATAGTCAATTAATTTTAGGTGAATGAGATCAATATCTGACGTTTGGAAAATTATAGTTCTTCTAAATCACATCGGATAAAGTAAATCAAGATTCCTTCAACCCAACCGCCCAAACCCTATCAGCCAGCTAATCTCCATTATTAAACCGTACTTAACAAAGGAATGTTTTTTCAGCAGATTCAACAAACCCACAAGAGCTAATTTATATATTTAAGTCGCCATCACATTTAGTTTTGTATTCATGGGTTTTGTTTGAAAAAAAGAAAATCATTCATCTTTTTCTTTTTGGATTGGTTCATTCACATGGATATGTTTTGTGAATTGCAGTCTATCGACATTTCAATTACGAGCACTTAGTGACAGCTAGGCGTCTATCAAGTGTTCTTTTTTATCGGGTTTGCTTTGGATATTGAAATATAGAATGTGTTTCGTTTTTTTTTTTGAATACTTTTATACTAAATATATTTGTCTAGATTACAATTAGTTGTCAAGATAGAATTTTCCACGTCGGATACTTGCCCTAATAATTATCATCTATCCTGTGACGAGGCATCCAGTATATGCTTGAACAAGATACCCATAAAGTGAACTGACATAAGTTATTTAAATAAATAATCCAAAGCCAAAAATAAACAAGTAAATAAAAATTTCAAGTTTTCGGCTATATATATCCGTGACACAGAAAGTTCCATTCGTGCCATCTCAAAGAGAGTTCCCCTCTTCCTTCCTCACAAACCATAATTATTTATAAATTATATTAACTAAAACAGAAAAGAAAGATAATCATAAATAAAAAAATGGCTGGAATCGCATTTGGAAGATTTGACGACTCATTTAGCTTTGCCACAATCAAAGCATACATCGCAGAGTTCATCTCCACCTTGCTCTTCGTCTTCGCCGGCGTCGGCTCAGCCATAGCTTACAGTACGCTAATAACAATATTCAACAAACTAAATTAGCTTTCATATCAATATTTCCATGCGTGTACGTAAAACGAAATCTGATTTCATCATATTTTACACAGACAAGTTGACCGCCGATGCAGCCCTAGACCCATCGGGGCTCGTGGCCGTGGCTGTGTGCCATGGGTTCGCCCTATTCGTGGCAGTTGCAGTCGGAGCCAACATCTCGGGCGGGCACGTGAACCCCGCGGTTACCTTCGGCTTAGCCCTCGGAGGTCATATTACGATCCTCACCGGCATTTTCTATTGGGTCGCTCAGCTTCTCGGCTCCATCGTTGCGTGCTTGTTGCTCAAAGTCGTCACCGGAGGACTGGTAAGTCATGCAGATTATTTTGAATGATCACTTCACCTAAAAGCCTAAGCTTTTAAGAGACCATATCATAATTTTAATTTATAATATTTGTATTTCTACCACGTTGCATCGCGTATAGGCTGATTTCAATATTATGTAGTCTTAGGCTCTGCGTTTGCTTTTCAAATAAAGACATGAAAATATAAACACATTAGGCAAAACAAAATACTGTTTGGTTGACTTTTCTCAATACAAATAACTAGAGGATATACCAAGATCAATATAAGTAGGTTGTGATGGGCCCTAATACAGGCTTTTATAAGCAAATGTCCCTAGATGTGATTGTGAAGTTTTCTTAAATGAGTGGCATGAGTTTCGTTAGGGGTGTTCAAATATCGGTTAACCGATCGAACCGAATCGAACAAAAAACTGAATTCCTATTTATATACAAATATATTATTATATAAAGTATATAATGATATTTATGTCTTATTTAATAATATATCCACCATATTTAATAAAGTATGGAAAATATTAGGTAAATCGAAATTTTATACAAATATCTATGATAATATAATTATAATATAAACCAAATTAATATATTTAATAAAATATGGAAAATATGAGGTAAATAAAATTTTATACAAATATATATATATATGATAATATATATTTATAATTTAAATCATATTAATACTATTATTTTTTGTTTTTTTTATTAAAATTCGGTTTTTTGGTCGGTTAACCAAACCCAACTGAAAAAAATTCGGTAAAACCGAAACCGAACCGAAATGTTTCGGTTCGGTTAATGAAATTCTCGAACCGAAAACCGAAAGTTCGGCTATTACCGAATGAACACCCCTAGTTTCGTACCCATGACTTCCCATGCTTTATTATCATTATTTTTATTATTATTAGAATTTAGGGTTCAACCCTTGATTTTTACCTGGCGTTGATTATATAATTTTGATATGTTCCATAGGCTATCCCGACCCATGGGGTGGCCTCGGGCGTGGTGATGGAGATAGTCATCACCTTTGCCTTAGTCTACACAGTCTACGCGACCGCGGCCAATCCTAAGAAAGGATCATTGGGCACGATTGCACCTATTGCAATTGGGTTCATCGTCGGGGCGAATATCCTAGCCGCGGGTCCGTTCTCGGGCGGGTCGATGAACCCGGCCCGATCGTTTGGCCCGGCGGTGGTCAGCGGGGACTTTGCTGGCAATTGGATCTATTGGGTCGGCCCGCTCGTCGGCGGTGGGCTCGCCGGGCTTGTCTATAGCAACGTGTTTATTGACCGCGAGCAACATGCACCACTTGCTAGCGGCGACTTTTAATTTATTAAGTTTGATTTTTCGAATTGTTTACTGTGTAAGTTTGTCGTTGGTTGAGTCCGAGGATTGAACTTGTGTGATTTTATGTTTTTTTTTTTTCCTCCTTTTATCTTTCTTTGTGACTTGTGGTTATTATCCGTGTGGATCTGAATTGCGTGTCGCGTCGTTGCTTTTTTATGGACAAAATAATTGAAGTGGTTGAAGACTTTTTATCATTGTGGTTTTTTTGCAATAATTGATGATTATTATATATATATGTATATATATATTTCAACATTAGTATAGTAGAAGTCCGAAGATACCATACACTATGCTTATGGTACCATGCAATAACGAATTGAAGAAGCTGACCAAACATAAAATAGATCTTATTACAAATATCATAGGTAGTGTTCTATTATATCAATCGCTGTTCGAGGAGTTATTCATAGGATTCGTTTTCACTGTTTTGAGATAATTTGGCCCAACAAGCCCAAGTTCGTAAGAGAAACTCATTGGCCCAACGAGCCCAAATAATTATACGAAAAAGAGTTTCGCCCACCGTGGGGCTCGAACCCACGACCACAAGGTTAAGAGCCTTGCGCTCTACCAACTGAGCTAGACGGGCATTTGCTTACTAAAATTCTCCCTTGAATTTTGAGAATTAAAAAGTTGTTCTTTGTCAACTGTTGAGAAAGGCCCGATTAGAGCCCAATACATATTATCGAAGATGTATGGCCCATTTGCTGTCGATCCCAAAAGTTAGAAATTCGAGTTAATGAATAATGATATTTCCAATGCATCATATATTGATTCGGTCAAAAGTCGAAGTAAAAAGGAAATAAATGGTTCATTTAATAGTTTGGAAGAGATTTGTAGAAAAAGGATTATTATGCGATTCTATAAAGTTACAAACATACAGAAAAAGGAAAACCCTTCTTAAAGCAGGAGCTGAAAAGGTTAGCACAAGGTATCCTCATGTCACATATAAAATATAAACATAAAGCTGTACGTTCGTATTATTACAGTGTTTGTATATATAGGTTGCATTTTCAGTGCACGTTGCTCCAGAAAGTTGGTGGTTTGTTTCTTGAGTAACTTTTAAGAAACAATTAAGAAATTGATTATCTGTAGACAATCCTTTTAAGTATGTACGTATATATCGCTATTACAACTTCTTTTTTTCAATTCTTTCTTGAAATCTGCAAAAATGGTTTTCATTTGACTGAGAAGGGGAATGATTGTGCTTTGTTTCTCAATGATAATACTTGGGACCTTCTGTTTCTTACATGATTATTATGCATCTTTTCAACCTCGTGATCGTGCCTGTAAATTGTTCTCCTGGTTATAATTATGTTTAATTAAAATGCAGGAAAAATCAAGTCTTTATCTTTAAGCAATATATTGTTTCTACTATTTCTTAAATTGTTTTTTAAATCTGGGATGTTTCTGTGATGCCCTTTTGTCTTGTAATACAGTAGCTCACGAGGTTGTGTCAGACTCAGAGAGAGGTGATATTCAAAAAAAAAAAATAGAAATAATGTGATATGAAATAACAATAAAAAAGGGACTATTTAAGGTCGTATATCCTTTGCAATCGTAGCAGTGTGTCTCATTTTTCATTTTAAATACTGTCGCTGGCTCGCCTTCTTCACTCATTGCCCTGAAATTTGGTTCAAATTAAACTCTTTTCTGTTCTGATCGCAAAAGCTGTTATCGTCTTTTGCAGTATTCCCTTAATTCTTTCATCGTCGTGAAACTGAAGCTTTGAAAGAACACACACACACACACATGGGAAAAGCCACGAGGTGGATAAGAGGTTTATTCGGTGTAAAGAAAGGCAAAGAAAACGTCGAAAGCAAACAGAATAATGGCGAAAGTGAGAAAAAGAGGCGGAGCTTTACGAAACCCGCCGGGAAAGACAATCCATTTGATGAGATTCCGACGAATATTCCCGCGACGACCGATACAGCATGGCTGAGATCTTACATCGCTGCGTCGGAAAAGGAAAACGACCACCACGCCATGGCGGTGGCTGCTGCCACGGCAGCTGCGGCGGACGCGGCGGTGAAGGCAGCTCAGGCGGCGGCGGTGGTGGTGAGGCTGACCAGCCATGGAAGAACGGCGCTGCTAATTGGGGCGGCTGAGAAAACGTCTGCTGTGAAGATTCAGTCAATGTTCAGAGGCTATTTGGTACGTGGAAGTTCTCAAATTTAATTAAATATATATATTTAAATGCAGTTTGAAATTTGAAACGTTTTGGTAAATGAAGTTTGCTAAATATAGATGTTATAATCAATACATGGCGATCAAATCTGATTTCATTTCAACAAATTTCTTATAGGCAAGAAAAGCATTAAGAGCCTTAAAATGTCTGGTGAAACTACAAGCCCTTGTAAGAGGCTACCTTGTCCGAAAAAGAGCAGCTGCAACTCTACACAGCATGCAAGCTCTCTTTCGGGCCCAAGCCTCGGCCCGATTGCAAAGAGCCCGTCACTCAATTCATGAGATTAGATCCCGAAAATACATCGTAAGCATTTTATTTCATTTCCATTTTTACAATATGAAGTGAAGACGACTGGACACAGCATTATATTTCATATGTTTTAGGAGAGTTTCGAAAGGGATATACACAGAAAAAGGCTCTCAGCTTCCTACGAACGTAACTACTACATGTTCGAGGAAAGCCCGAAAATAGTCGAAGTCGACACATGTAATGGTTTGAGGCCAAGAAGAATAAGCGCTGACAACACACACGAATATCGCCTCAAGCATAACTATTACCATATGATTCCTTCTTCACCGCTTATTACCACTGGCCCAAACCCTAATCGCATCAAAATTCCGGATGAAGGCCAAGATTGGGGATTTATCGAAGAAGATTATAAATGCGCAACTGCTCAAAGCACGCCGAGGTTCGCCTTCGCTGGTCGAGGAAACATCTTGCCTATTTCGTCAACGCCTAAAAGCGTGAATGGGGATTATTATTTGTACGATTGTACAAATTGCTGTCCTAATTACATGACGAATACGCAGTCGTTTAAGGCGAAATCGAGGTCTTACAGCGCTCCTAAGCAGAGGCCCGAGCCCTTTGTTTCCAAGAAGAGGGTTCCATTGAATGAGATAATGGCTTCGAGGAGTAGTTTCAGTGGTGTTAGAATGAATCAGCAGAGACAAGTTATTGATGAAGTGTTTGAATGTTAGATTTAATTAATGATGATGGTTTAGCAGTGGATTATTTAGTTGAAAATAAATGTTTAATGTTTCTTTTTTAATGTGAGCAACCGAATTTGGTGTATTGTTCTCAGACATTTTTTTTTTTTATTTCGAGTGGTGTGGAATTCTATATTTTCTTGATATATATATTCTCAGATATGATTGGTGAGTTACATGTCGGGATTAGGGTTTTTGATTAGACTTGGGAGATATTATGTCTCTTGAAAAAGGTAAGTTGGCATGATCTATGTGATTTTTCTTGAAATTCACTAAATCTGTGAAAAGGACATTAATGTAAGGTTGTCTTTGGTGATTGTGATGTCCTTTGACTGCATCACATCTCAATAGATAGCACAATCTATCAATTCAAGCAAACACCTTTTCTTTTTTCTTTCTTTTTCTTGGGATAATACGCTATGTTGATTGGGTGGGTGGTCCACTGCCTAATGGCTGATGCTATCGTAATTAATCCACTAATCGATATTTGTAGTAATAAAGATTTTGAAAATCCAAGCAAAACGATGTATAAAGAGCATCGATACACCAAAACAACAAAAGTTAGTTACGTAAATCAAGGACTTTAGAAATATTATTATTTAGTATATAGTCGCTTTCTATCAATTTTTGGAATTTGGAGGTGACCAGATAATGAAAGTAAATAAGAACCAAGCATTAACAAATGGTAAGTATTCATGGTTCTTAAATACAAATCTGCATTTATGGAAATGCATTGACTTTAGAATGAAAAAAATAAACCAAGATTCGATAGGAAATTTGAAATGTAACGGTCTTGCGTTCTTTTAGTAATACATAGGGCATTAATTATAAATCTAGACTTCTGTAGACTATAATAAATACGAATTCGTTTTGCTGAATTTCATAATGGGGTTTCAAGTCCCTACTTTGACTTTTTGTTCCAATACTAATTAATTGAATTAATCCGCAAAAATTATACTTGGGCTGGATCCAATTTGAACAGAGGGAAATAGCAAATGTTATTGGGCACCATAGTCCATGTATTGGGTTTTTCAATTCTTCTGTTTATCGACTAATCGACGTGATTTATTTCATATTTGTATCTTCAAAAGAATACATTCGGCATATCAATTTATATAGGGCATGGTTTTTTTGTTATTTGATTATCTCGAGAGTTTGGAGATTGATGAGAAAAATATTCCGGGAATTTTGCCTAAAGTCCCATCAGATTCAAAATGTTCATATGTTTTCTCCTAAATCATTCCTACAGTCAACATTCAGAAATCATTCATGCATACGCAGTCAATTGCAGCGTTCAGCTCAGTCTCCAGCAATGCATGTAAGAAAGTGACTACTAACAAAAGGTTCCGAAGAACGGCTCTACCCTACTCTATGAAGAAGTTGGAGGAGAAGCAGAGCAAGTGAGCAGATGAGATTTGTATTTCTCAAGTTCCTTTATCACCTCTTCTTCTTGCCTGTAAATTAGGTCGATCATTCGCCAAATCTGCACACAAACGACCAAATGAACGAATATAATTAGAGTTGTAAGTTGATGGAAATGAAAAGGTGAAAGTATTTTGATCGTAGATGGCATGCAAAATTACCTGCAGTGTACCTCCACCGCCAGTTTTTTCTCCATCCTCAGAGACGCTAACAATCGTCCAAGGATCAGCCGCGTTCCAGTGAAAGTCGACAACCTTATCCCTGTAACATCGTTAGCGGGAAGAAAAAGCAGCGTAAGTTTTTGGACAGAGAATATAAAAATAAGGTAAAGGCTGATCCAATTACCTGTGTCCTGCATGTCGAAAGAATAACCCAGGAGGATATTTTGAATCTCCGACTCCACCATGGTTCTCCACCTTCCCAATCTACGCAGAGAAACAATGATAAAGAAAAGTGTGTGAAGCATTTGCAAGTTTTCCTATGACATAGTCACATAGGATGCAAACATCTCAGCAATTATCATGCTTTAGTAATTAGTAGGTCACACTGAGGAAGTATTATACTAACACCACATGGGTTTACCTTTGAATGATCCCAAATGTTCAAGATGCCATCCTCAGCAGCACTACCAAAGACAGATGATGTCGATGGAGACCACTGGAAACTTATATGTGAGATTTCCACTAAGTGTATTTTGCTAAGGAGAGAGGAAAAAAAAAAAGAAAATATGTGATAACAAAATATGCAAGTCCTCAGCTCCAATACCTGGACACATAATACAGCAGCACTATGGCATTCAAATATGTGAACAGGCGATCCGACTTCACCAGAGACCAGTTTTCGGCGGTCAAACATGTGAATGGTATTATCAGCAGATCTAAAAGATGCAGAAGGAAAGTTAGTTGACAATCGAATGGATGACAGGATAGAACAAGAACTCAAGCAGAACTAAACTCTGATACAAATGTATGACTTCAAGCCACAAATACCCTGTCAGAATCAAATTCACATCATGCGGATTCCAGTCAACACAATGAATATCAGCAGTATGCGCCTTTTCAACCTGTGATGCAGTTGTAGACAAGGAGAGAATAAAGAAAATATTGGATTATTATGTGGAGAATGAGTGCATGCACTCTAAAGATTATGAGAAACAAATGTTTATGTTAACCTTAACAGCTGGAGTTGTGCCACTTCTTGCATCCCACAGCATCAGGCAAGAATCATCACCCACACTACAGAACTCCTGAGCACTGTATAACAAGGCATGAGAGACAAGATTAACTTTTGGCCAAAAGAAAAAGACATTCAACAAGTGATCTATATCATACTTTAGAATAATGTCTAGAATTATAAATCATTCGTGCTGCTTGAAATAGTACAAAATTACAAGCATCTCACAACCTTGAAGGATTAAACTGGACATCTTCGACTGTATCTCCATGCCCTTGGAAAATTCCTCGAGCTTGAACAGATGGTCCATTGCCAGCTTTACCACCATTTGGTCCACCACCTTTAGAACCAGGAGATTTTGCAGTTCCATGGTCCGAAGCGAGAGACGATACATGGTCATGGATGCTCCATAAAACCACGGATTTGTCCTTACCTGCAAAAGTTTCCACCATCCGCAGCATGATGATAACTAGAAAAAACAGCTTCCGTACATGGAAAACATACACAAACACCCATTCCACAATACATAGATAGATAGATACAAACTAACAAACAGAGAGAGAAGGGTTATATTCAACCTCCAGAGAGTACAAAGGGCTCCGTAGGACTCAAGGCTAGGGCGAATTCTGCATTTTCTTGATGTCCAGTCAATACCTGCAATGTATTTGAAGTTCAATCAATATACAAGTGATAATATCTAAATGGAGGGATAAACAATACAGGTACGGTTTGGGTCGAGATAAATGAAAAATCACAAAAGGGTAAGAAGTTCTTTTAGAGCATACAAGGTCTGGAACTGACGGTGAAACCCCCAATACGGGTTGTCGATTAGGTTGACTCTCCACGTCCCAAATGAGAACCTAGCAGCTCGAAGAACGAGTGGTCAACTCATGGAGTAACAATGCATTTTATGAACAAATATTCACGGGAGGGAAATTCAAACTCTGTAATTACTTACATCAGGACTGTCAGTGTGAGTAGCCACAATGTTGCTATTCTGTGGAAGTTCCCTGATTCTGTTTACCTGCAATTGCAAACACCATATGTGTTCCAGATGAGTGGCAAGCAAAATTATGAATTCTACAACTTAATATGTTTACAGCTCGCCATGGACTTGTATTATCAGTTTTCATGCTCTTTTTTTATACGCGCAAAATGTATAAACACGCACAAATAGGTGACAAGAAAGATACCTCGCCAGGATGTATGATCGTCTTATATTTCTTTACAAAAGGCGACCGAGACTCTTCATTGAACTGGAATATTGTGAAGAATGCAATGAGGAAAAAACAATAACATCCTGTGCTATACAGAGTTGCACTATCCAAATAACTGCCAACTTAAAAATACAACAGATCGATGATGACCGTCAATGGCATGTGTTATATAGATTCATAACCTGTGCTATGTGCTCCGCTGCAGCAACTCTGGATTTCACAACTTCAACATTTGCTATGACAAGTGTATTGGGAACACTACCATCTGTCTGAAGAGAAAAATGTTACTTTTGAGCTCAAAACATTATGTAGAGAATTCGCATTTTCAAATATTTATATAATCAGCTATGTAACACATAGTACCTGTTCAGACAGGTATAGGCGCTGACGGTTCTTGTAAGTAGCATGCTCAACTTGCGGACCCCATCTGAATGCCACAGAAGTTTTCACAATTTTTAGCACACAGCATTTGATGAAGTAATGTAAAAAACACAGATGAACCAAGAAATCTTGTCTTCACATGCATTACCAGCACAACCTCTACACCCAAATTCCTCAAATGATTATTTCGGAAAAAAAAAATTCAACAAAAAAGATGCGGTAAACTGACAGAAATGAAAGAACGAGCTAGCTCAGTCAACGCAAATTCAAAAAAACCAACCGCAACAACAAAACCCTAGAGCCAACAGAAAAGAGGACACAAATGCACCTGCAAGAAAGCGAAGGCCAAACAAGGTTGTGATTAGCAAGCCAATCGTAGAGAACAGGGACAAGTGACTTCCATTGACCGTAGCGCTCGTCCACAGTACGATCCTTCATTTTCGATTGATGCGTTCTTGAGTGAGCTTCTTAGCTCACCTGGGTTTATGCTGCTGACTCTAGTCCAATTTTGACGTTTTTGAGTTTTTGAGACTTTCACATTCTTAAATACGCCGAAAATAATTCGATTTTACGATATCGATTTAATAAAATATAACTCGTACCTACAACTTACATACCCTTTCCGGCGTCCGGTTTATAATTATAAGACTTTATATCACGAAAATTGTCTATTTTAATGGCAGATTATTTTCAACTTACCTAATAAATGTAGAGTTCGTGTGAAAAAAATATATTAATGGTTCATTTTTATTCTTATTTTCACAATTTTCATATTGGAATTTAAAAAGAAAAGAAAAACTACACGATAAGCTAGCTTTCATTATACAATGGGCCTTATTTGGGCCTCAAACAAATAATTCGACCTTCTCATGCCTATCCCTCATGGACAAATTAACTTCTCCATTTATAAATTGGCTTCGGCCCAATTCAAAGAAAGAGAATTAAGTATGCAAAAACCACAACGCAAATAAGTACAACTAACCACAACTGAAAGAAGAAAGAAAAAGATAAAAAATTCAAAGAACCGTTGAACTTTTTTCTTTCTAACAGCAGCACACTTCGCCTTTATCATAGAATAGAACCATTCATTCCTCAATGCTTACACAGATCAACCGAGTAAAGATCCACGTCAGCGCTTCTCCTATGATTTCCTTCTCTACCTCGTACGTTAATGAGCACAATTCTTCTGCTGATGCTTAGCCTTCATTGACTTCGTCGAATTCGTGTACTTAGGTTTATTAGTCAAACTCTGCTGCTCATCGTCTGCCAAAAAGGTTTCCTCCAAAGTCACAGTTGATGAATTCGAAATACTGCTCTCATCATTACACAGTGATGTTCGAAGAATCTGACAACTCTTTGGAACTTTTGACGATACTCGCTTAGTAATAATGCCATTTCGCCTTATTCTCACAGAATCATTTGGAAGAGATTGATCTCTGCATTTTGCAGAAGCTGCTACATCGATCACCTTAGATTCCCAAGGCTTTGCGGCCATCCATCGTTCTAACCAGTTATCGTCCTTGCCCATCCTCGCCGGCGTTTTGATAGTGTTCAGTCGAGAAAATGAGTTGGGATTTTTACGTAGCTGTACATAAAAACATACGTAAGCTCTCAAAATTCATTCGTTCATTCATTAATTCCACAGCGTTGTTCAATGATAAACCTGCTGAGACAGGGCGTAGGCAATAGCTCTTTCCCTCTTGACTGCGCCTTGATGCTTCGATTGAATCTTAAACTCTACTTCTTCCACTGTTCCATGGCTAGAACACCACCCTTTCTGTAAATTTAACAGTAGCATAAGATTTATCTTATCAAGTAATTATTTTTGTTAGATCACACAAACCTCAGTTTTCTTTACAAGATCCTCTGAGAGTCCTCCTTCAGTTTGAGTGCTGTGGGCCCTCACACGAGCTTGGGCTCGGGCGAGAGCCTCCATGCACCGATGGGTCACGGCGGTTTGCTTTCTAACGAGCCGCCCTCGAACCATGGCTTGGAGTCTCACCAATGCTTTCAAGGCCCTTAAAGCACGTTTTGCCTTGTTGCATACGAAGATACAATCAGCTAAACATGAGAGTTGAAAAGAAAGCAAGGGCAACTTTTTTTTGGGTTTTTTACCAGCAAGGCACGGAAAACTGTCTGAATTCTAACAGCTGCCCATTCCCTTCTTACAGCCATGAAGTCTTTGGGAGAAGCTTTGGACAGAGCTGACATGGCTGCGGCCATTTCACCTACGAAGGTTTGCGAATTAGAAGTGTCTGATCCCTCGGCCTCTGACCTGGCGGAGCCACCGCGTTTCATGGGCTTTTTTTCGCCGGAGAATCCTTCAGATGAACTCCTCGACAGCTTCCATTTCTTGCCGTCGGCGACGGATTTTTCCTTCAAAAAGGGGAGAAAACGCAGGAAAATTAGGACACGGAATGAAAGATGATAAGTTTTGGATAAGTTCATGACAGAATAATCAAAACGACGAAGTTCGCCCAAGAAAACACAAGAACAGATGCATATAAAGCTATCGAACCGATGCAAACTTAAGCTTTAGAGCATATTCAGCTTACTTACTGTTTCATTTGCAGAAGGTTTTTTAAGGCCAATCAGTGATTTTATCCACTTCCCTGAAGCACCCATAACAGATAGCTCTTCTTTTTTCAAAAAACTATGGTTAAAGCTTCGAAATCAGCTACGTTAAGAGAAAGTAGAAGCTGAAGGGCTTCAATTTCACGAGAAATTGGAAATCTTGGAACTCGGTTAAGGTGGCTTATACTTTAATTCAAATGGTGGAGCGGAGTTTTCTTTCACTTTAAAGATTGAATTTTTGAAAGAATAACAGTATAGTGGAGGACTCAGAGAACATGGAAAGTGACAGCGGAGACTTTATTACATGGTTTGGCTTCGACCTTCGAATATTACAGAACAGACCCCTACACGTTGTAGTCAGCAAATTAAAGAATGGCATATGGAATTCGGACAGTCCAACTAAAGGTTGGATTTTTCGAATGAAAGAAAATGATGATTTAGTCATCAATGTGGTTCTTGTGGGACCCTCTTTTCAATCTAAATTTAAGAATATTTTAATTATCTTTTTTTTCGAATTTCGGAATAAGGAGAAAAAACAAAATAATTTACAATAGAATCTTCAGTATACAGACAGAGAGCTGTAGCTGATTTAGGGTTTAAGCTCAAATCAACAGTCAATCTCAGTAGCTGGTTTGTGTTCGCAGTTCCTAACTATTTGAAACAAGTCTACGCTGGACCTTATTGGTTATCGCACCATGGATGTGGACATGGACGCTTCTCCCAGCTATCTTGACCCCGAAGATCTCGCCAGCAGAGAGCAATTTCGTCGATATGGGTATATCACTTCACATTGACCCCTTTTTTTGTGTGTTTTGCGAGTGGGTCGATTTTCCTTCATTTGTACGTAATGGAGCTAAAATTTACAGTAGGTATTTGTATTTTCATCTTGGCGTCGCTTAATTTTATGTTTGTCACTTACAAGAATTGCAATAAGCTGGCTCGTGTGGCTTTCCTGAAATGCGGGCATTGTTTTGGTGTTCTTTGAGGCGTTTACAAAGACTGTAATTTTGGTTATTTTTTTTGGGAAGTATAATTTGGGTTTAGTCAGTGTTCATTCATTTCTTTGCTGGTTAAATAGGTGCAGGAAGACGTGATAATTAGTTCTTAATTGCAGTGAGTTAGTATATATGTCAGATTTTTTAGACAAATGTTGTGTCGTTGGCTCGTTGCTAATACCTATTGCTCTTAATAGTCACTGGAAACGTCACCCTAGTTCAAGCCTTTCACCAAACCATGATAATTCGTCGTCAAGATTTAGTAATGCTGCACTTTTTCTCGAGAATATAAAACGCGAGGTTGAGAGCCTTGAAACAGATTACGGGGGAACCCCACTTTCGAAGAAAAGGGCAGCGGTTGATAGTGATGAAGTTAAGGTTGAAGTTGATTCGGATATAGTACGTTGGAGTGGAAGAGAGTCCCTGAAAGTTTGCAAGCAGGAGGAGGATGAGCAAATGGAAAGTGCAGATACTACTTTTTCTCTGTTTGCAAATTTGCTGGATTCTGGTCTTCAAGGTGGCTTAGTAACTATAATTGGGTTTCGTCTTTTATTTTCATATTTATTATGAACAATATATTTTGGTGTTGATACTGAATACGGATTACAAAATTTGGGATCATGCTGAAAAGAAAAGTTTGAATTGCCCTGATCGTAGCTAATTGGTAATGATTTTATTTGGATTTCGCCGTGGTGCATTCCTTGTATTGCTGATGATAAATGCCTAAAAAATCAAAGATGTGATGGATTGTTTTCCTCGAGAGATTTTGGTGTTCTGTTCTCAATGAAACCATGCATGGTCAAGTTTCTAATAAGGCACAATGAGATGTAAATGTAATGCGTTTGCTATTAAAAGAGACTCTCTTATATTAGGTTGCTGTTTGTGTACTGCAGGACTGATGCCTATACATGATCTGATACTACGGTTTGAGAACTCTTGTCGCAATGTGTCTGAATCTCTTAGGTATGAGTCAATCGACAAATATTCTTAGCTTGAATTTTCATCGATTAGTTATTCTTTTGGAGAGGGAACAAATAAAACTCTCTCCGTCTCCTAATGTAATTGTAGTTATTTGCATGCGTGTAATTTGTGCGTCGATTAACAAGATAAGAAGCTTCAGCTTCTGAGTCAATCTGGTCATGTAACTCTGTTATTGTCTGCGTCTGCAGATTTGGAAATGAGAGATATAGAATTGTTGAGGATAAACTGATGAGGCAGAAGGCGAGGTTCTTGCTTGATGAAGCTGCTTCCTGGTCTCTATTGTGGTACCTTTATGGAAAAGGAAATATATAAGTTCTTTACTTTTCAGGCAAATTGATAATTTTATTTTATTATCTCCAAGTGCTAGCTCCTCGGAATATAATTTTGCTATTGGTGCTTTGACCTTTGTGAATTTGAAATTTTAATCCTTGTCATTTCTTTTCCTGCAGGGAATGAAGATCTCCCCGAAGATTTAATAATGGTGAAATAGTGTTCTCAATGTCTGATTTATATGTCTAGATGTCTTATATATGTTTTCTGTCTGAGTCGATGGTATATCCTGATGCAAATATCATCAAAAATAGTTTTCTTTGAACAGTCGTGTTTTTATGACAGTTTCCGACGACTTCACATTTGGAGGCCTGCCAGTTTGTTACAGAGAATCATACGGCTCAATTATGCCTCAGGATTGTTCAATGGCTTGAAGGGTTAGCTTCCGTCGCTCTTGATTTGGATAGTAAGGTAATCTTGCTGCTAGTGATTTGTTGTAACGGTATAAGTTGACAAGACAAATGCTTCATAACCATAACGTCAGTAATTTCTAATGGGAGGTGGTGTCGTCTGGGAACGGTATTGGGTTTAACTGAATATTTTGAATTATGTTTGAAGCCAGAATCATTAACTGCTGCAATGTTTTGGTCTTCAGGTCCGAGGATCTCATGTAGGAACATATCTCTCTAGCTCAGGGATTTGGCAACACACTCAGAGGCATCTGAAAAGAGGTGTCTCAAATTCAAAGACCGTTCAGCACTTGGATTTTGATGCTCCTACACGTGAACATACTCAGCTACTGCCCGATGATAAAGTACTCAAACCAAAACTTTCTACAGTGAATGAATACCTAAAATTTAGCATATAAGGAGCTTTACTTGTGATAACCATTAACCATTTCTTGGAACTGAGACAGTAGCTTCAAATTTGAAGTGTAAAGATGAAAAGATCCCCTATCTTAGTTTTGTGTGCATCTTATTGTTTTACAACAGAAACACGATGAATCTCTGTTAGAGGATGTCTGGACTCTCGTGAGGGCTGGAAGGCTAGAAGAGGCTTGCAGCCTTTGCCGTTCTGCTGGACAGGTATGGATATATGCTCTGAAGTTTGAAGGATGGTCGCTGTTAAGTGCTTGCTGTTGTTGTGTCTCACACCTTTTACGACATACTTGCTGATGTAGCCATGGAGAGCTGCAAGTCTATCACCCTTTGGAGGCTTGAATTTGTTCCCATCCCTCGAGGGCCTCAAGAAAAATGGCAAAAACAGGACTCTGCAGGCCATTGAGCTAGAGAGTGGACTTGGTCATCAGTGGCGTCTTTGGAAATGGGCATCCTACTGTACATCCGAAGTATGTAGAAGGAAATTCATTTGGATGACTCAATTATTAAAGTTGTGACATTATGCACTCTTGCTTTTCCTTGTATATTGTATAATGTATTCACTTACTGTATCAAACTTTTAACTTTTTGTCCTTAACTGCATGAATGCTCAATTCTCTTGGTTTCGGTCTCATTGAAGAAAATTGCTGAACAAGATGGTGGAAAGTATGAGTCAGCAGTTTATGCAGTTCAGTGCAGCAATCTAAAGCGCATTCTTCCAATTTGTACTGACTGGGAGGTAATTTACTATATTTCACAAAACATGGATATCCTGATTTTGTTCAGGTTTTGTTATAAGATTCATTTTATTTTACGCTATCAAAATTCATCAACAATTTAAGAATTGAATATCTGTAGTTTTTGGGATAATACTCATGTTCTGCCTCCACATTCGAGTACATCTTGGAAATATTTTGCAGTGATATTTTTCAGTCACCAGACTTGTGCTATCCATTTTTTTTTTCAGTCTGCTTGCTGGGCAATGGCCAAGTCATGGCTTGATGTCCAAGTTGATATTAAAATAGCGCCTGCTCGACCAGGTGGAACAGATCAGTTCAAGAGTTTCGAAGAAGCTATTGAGATAAGTCCAGGGCTAGGAGATGTTGCATATCAGACAAGTGCTGGACCAAATGATTGGCCGATTCAGGTTTTGCATCAGCAACCCATTAACCTTCCATCCCTTCTTCAGAAACTACATTCTAGGTAATTTATGACTTTATGTTGGTGAAATTTATTTTTCTTCTTGGATGAACCCTGTTTTATTGAATATACGCCTGTATAATTTCAGTGAAACTGTACATGAACTTGTTGCTCGAGCATGCAAGGAGCAGCACAGGCAGATACAGGTAATAATTTCTATGAAGTGCATCCATATGTGGAGGCATGCTTGTATTAATTTATTATAGTTTTGTACTAATTGCCTACTTTGCTTTGCTTTTTTTTTTTTTTTCCATTTTCTCATTGCAAATTACTTATCATAGCGTTATTGCCTTTATTTTATCACGCAATTATCCCTACAGATGAATCTTATGCTAGGGGACATACCTCACTTGCTTGACCTCATCTTTTCGTGGATATCACCTTCGGAGGATGTTGAAAACATTTTCAGGTACGACATTCTTGTCATGGTATAAAAAAATGGTCGTTACAAGGATGTTATTTGAATCGTGGTATTCAGCAGGTTTGTCGTACCTGAATGGTTGCAGATGTGTTTAGTCAATAATTATTTTGAAGTTATGATCATTAAGCTAAGCTAACTATGATATCTTGGCAGACCTCATGGTGACCCGCAGATGATGCGCTTTGGTGCACATTTAGTGCTGGTGCTTAGGTACTTACTTGCTGATCAAATGAAGGATACATTCAGAGAGAAGATAATGACAGTTGGTGACCTCATTATTCACATGTAAGTGGTCATCTGTTTAGTGATGGCTAAATTTGTTATAGACATGCACATTTGTGGACATGGCATTTTAGTGCTTGCCATGATTTTCAGGTATGCGATGTTTCTTTTCACAAAACAGCACGAGGAGTTGGTTGGGATTTATGCATCTCAGCTTGTTCGCCATCGATGCGTTGATCTCTTTGTCCACATGATGGAGTTGAGACTGAATAGCAGGTCGTAGATAAACGGAAATTAATGTTTTTGGAGCTTCTTTTGTGTGTGAATAGTAATATTTGCTATCGAGAAAGCGTTTTACCAATTTGTACATGCCATGGCATCTCTGTTTTCTGGTCTATTTACTCGGGGCCAATAAGTTAGCAGTGATTGAAAATAAAACCCGGAGACCTATTTGTCATATGAAGAATTTTGATTCTAGTATCATTTAGATGTATTTATTCTTTAATTCATTGCATCTCTTCCTCTGCAGTGTGCATGTCAGACACAAGATATTCCTTTCAGCTATTGAGTATTTGCCATTCTCTCCTGAAGACGACTCCAAAGGCAGTTTTGAAGAAATTATTGAAAGGTTCTGCCCTTATATGTATTTCATTTTCAGTATGTCAGTGAAGCATACTAGAAGTGCTTACGCAATCAAAGTTTCCCTGGAACAGAATTTTGTCACGATCACGAGAACATGGTGCTGGGAAGCATGATGAGTCAGTTGATGTTGCAGAGAACCATCGTATGCAAAGCCTACAGAAAGCTATGGTTATTCAGTGGCTCTGCTTCACACCTCCTTCGGCGATCAATGATGCCGAGATTGTTACTGGAAAACTGGTATTTCGTGCATTGATGCACAGGTAGATAATTTATTTTCTTGTAGTATTTCAGTGCTACTTTGAATCATATTTTTGTTTTATCTGGTACATTGGCAGTGATTTTTAATTGTTGTCTGTCTACCCATTGCGATTGATTTAGCAACATTAAGAATTTTTCATCGGAGAGAAAATACTAAAAAACAAAGCAGAATTGCGCATGTGCACAAAATTGGCTTCACCCTGCTCTCATATTGCTGACCACTAGACTTGCTTTTATTGTTACAGCAATTTACTCTTCAGAGAGTTTGCTCTTATTTCAATGTGGAGGGTTCCCTCCATGCCCGTTGGGGCCCACGCTTTGCTAAGTTTACTTGCTGAGCCATTGAAACAACCCGCTGAAGTTCTTGCTTCCTCCGAGGAAAATGACGTTACTGAAAATTTGAGAGAATTCCAGGACTGGGTATGCATTGAATATACATTTTATCCTGGTTAAAACATACGATTTCCTCTAACATATATGTTTTCTTGCATAAATCAGAGTGAGTACTACTCTTGTGACGCGAAATACCGTAATTGGCTGAAAATTCAACTTGAAAATGCGGATGTTCCCCCGAGCGATCTTTCAGCTGAGGAGAAAGAGAGAGAAGTTGCAGCCGCCAACGAAGCTCTTTTATCTTCACTATCGTTGCTGCAGAGTGAGTGGTTCTATTTCACCAATAACAATTTCTTTTACGTATATCAGCTGAATGATTCGGAATTTTTTCTTTGGCCTTCATTTATGTAAGGAAAAGACGATCCCTGGCTGATTCCAACTCAAGATCATTTACACGAATCCATGGAACCTGTATACTTGGAACTGCATGCTACAGCTGTGCTCTGTCTACCTTCTGGGGAATGCCTAACCCCTGATGCTACCTTGTGCACGGCACTGACTAGTTCCTTGTACTCATCAGTAGGCGAGGAAAAAGTTCTGCATCGAGAATTGATGGTAGGTATATCTGCGTAAACATTGGAACTTATATATGTACAAATACGTACTTGTGCATGTGATGTGCGTATTCGGTCTTCAACATAATCAATTGTGATATGACCATCATCAAACTTGCAGGTCAATGTTTCCATCTCTCACAAGGACAGTAACTGCATTGAAATCATACTTCGCTGCTTGGCGGCTGAAGGCGATGGGCTTGGACCACATGATCAAAATGATGGTGGGATTCTCGGAACTGTCATGGCAGCTGGCTTCAAAGGTATCAAATTAGTGACTATACACAATACTGTGGCTGCTGAAAGCACACAATCTCCCATAGTTATATCATATGCTTCGGAAGCTTTGATGAGGAACTTTTATAAGAAATAAGTTGACCTTATATTTAAGCTATTCTTGTTTAATTCAGGGGAGCTCCCTCGATTCCAAGCTGGGGTGACTGTGGAGATATCACGCTTGGATGCTTGGTATTCGAGCAGCGATGGTTCTCTAGATGGGCCAGCAACATATATAGTACGTGGACTTTGTCGCAAATGCTGCATTCCAGAAATTATCCTCAGATGCATGCAGGTACTAAGTTGTCTTGCTTGTCATATAAATAACCTTCCTTTGTCAATGATCCCATATATGATTTTTAATTTCTTTGATTGTCACCTTGGGCGGGCTTAGGTATCTGTTTCGTTAATGGAGTTTGGGTGTCCGCCAGAGAACCATCACGAGTTAATCGAACTGGTGACCTCTCCAACAACTGATTATCTTCCTCTGTTTAGCCAGCAACAGCTTCAGGTAAGAATTCTTCGATACACTTTTGCCCCTTTCTATGTATGATTTCTACGAAGCAGCCAAGTGATTCTTCGACTTGTAATGATTATTTATCTATCGTTGTTGAGGGTAATGGACTCATATGATTGTTTGCTCTGCAAAACTATCAGGAACTCCTTATTCTTGAGAGAGAGTACTCCATGTTTGAGATGGATCTTGAGGATGATGAGGAGGGTGCAGATTCTTGATTTATTGTCTCTCTACTAACATACCAATAATGTTTTCAGACTTTTGATTTTGTGATGAATCACATATTTCAAGTTATGATGATTCTAATTTAGTCTGTTCACAACTTGTGTTGTATGAGGCCAAGAACAACCACTAATCCAACGATGAGACAATGATCAACGTTTGGCTCAACTACTAATGTTAGCACGTCTTCTCCAAGTACTACACCACTTGTCGTCACCTTTCTTCTAACCTGTAATAACCACCATGAGAGAGAGAGAGAGAGAGAGAGAGAGAGAGAGAGATGTACAGAATTCAAGAACTACCTCTGCAACAAGCCCACCGTGAGTATCTGTAATTCTGCAAGACAACTTGAAAATTTGATTTTCCATAACATACTCGTTTTTCTCCTTCCCAAGCCCGACTTTGTAATACGAATACCCTCGTAGAAAACCCTTAATCATCCCAATACCATAAACTCTCCTCATGCGAAATACCATCTCCTTGTTTGTGGTACTTGATGATCTGTAGCCCTCCCACAACCCAAGAGCAGAAAATCTCTAGAAAAATGACAAACACATTTTTATAAGTGAGTTAGTTGATAGGTAATAAATTCGAACCAATATCTTGTAAGAGCAATGGATTGATCCCATCTCACCTTTTTAACAGTGAACAAGATTTTGCCTAAGGCATCCATTATGTATACCTTACTTCTCCCTTTGCTATCGTAGTTATCCACTCTATACATGATTTTCCCGTTAGAATCGAACACTACACAGCCGTTACTGCTCAGTATCAGAGACTTCATCCATAGAGTGAACGTTTCTTGTACTTGGTTGGCCGAGGTTGAAGCTTCTAATGGAGCCACTCCATAATGAGGATGCACTTTCGCCATTACTTTGGTTGATATATACCCAAGAGCACATGACATGAAAGCTTATAGAAGATACATACACATAAGTGGAGGAAGATGAATATGCTTAGAAAATCAGATGCATTATTGTCCTCTTTTCGTTCCTTTTTTTTTTTGGTTCTCTTTCAAGTAAACTACTACCTAAACTTCGTAAGCGTCGACTGGCATGTAGTGCATATGTATTGACGTCGAGAGCACAAAGACAATATTTAATGATTTTCTACTAATGATGTTTGCGATCGGAGATGGTTTAATTAAATGGCATAGTTGGAAAAATGTTCAATAGAAAAATTAAGGTAAAGGTTGATATTACGAATATTTGGAAACGAGTCAAGCTAACGCCTTGGAAAGCTGCAACCCTCGTTTTCTTTGTTACAAAAGGGACGGATTCATAAACTTGGAGTATACTTTTTAGTAGTCTCTTAAAGTAAGAGCTAACCCTATTTTTTCTATAATTTGTAATTTTCGTCAACCATTTCAACATAAGCATAAGATGTCACCTTGGATCTTACTAAGTTTTCAATAGCTATGACGTTAGGTACTGTTCAAAGGCCGTTTTGTTAATTTTTAAGATTTGTTAGCCAAATTGCTATTAATTAATGTAATGTAATAGTAATTAATTGTATTGTAATTATGCATCCTTTAACCAATAGTGAGGGTAAAGGTGTTATGGTGGGCCCTTATTGGGCCTCATATCAAAATATTATTTTGATTGAAGGCCCACTTACTATATAAAGGCCCGTTCCATTTATTTAGTAGCTTGCTCAACAAGAACTGAAGAGTGTTTTCTGTGCTGAAAGTAAAACATCAGTGATTCATCCATCGTCTTCGCGCTGAAAGGTACGTCGTTAATGATTGGCAATTCTGGTCTGTGTATTTTCTGATTACTCGCTTTATAGCTGAATCTATCACGTCAACTTCACGGTCGTGTTTTGATTGTCCGGATTGAGATATCTAGCTTAAACTGTTTTCGTAGGATAATTTGGAGGAAGCTTTGACTTTATCGCGAGAGAATGTTCCTGACGAGGTAAATATATAGTATCTATACCGTGAGCCAATTTGTGTTACTTTTCATAAATTATGAGGTTAATACCTGTTTTTTTTTTTCTAATTTGATTTATCCTTAGGACTGAATATGATAGAGGAGTGAACACCTTTTCTCCTGAAGGTCGACTTTTCCAAGTCGAATATGCTATTGAAGCTATCAAGGTGAGTTATCATGCTGATTTAGATGTTGGAAATTAATTAATGAAAGAGAAATTGTTTTTCGGTCATGATTTGTTTTTGTTCGTTTACATGTTGCTCTGCTCTGTCTTTCAGTTGGGTTCAACTGCGATTGGAGTAAAGACTAAGGAAGGTGTGGTTCTTGCCGTTGAGAAGAGGATTACATCTCCACTTTTGGTTTGGACCTTCTTTCGCCCTACCTTGCCATTTTGCTTTAGCAACTGCATTTCGTGGTTTTGATAACTAGTACTATTCTCCACTGCCAACACAGGAGCCTAGCAGTGTTGAGAAAATCATGGAGATTGATGAACATATTGGGTGTGCCATGAGTGGCCTAATTGCTGATGCTCGAACACTAGTTGAACATGCTCGAGTTGAAACTCAAGTATGGTCACTTGGTTATCGTTCTTAGTTATTTATGAGCTGGGTTCATCTGTTGCTAAATGCCATCGTTTGCACTATCTAGAATCATAGGTTCTCGTATGGAGAGCAGATGACAGTTGAGTCTACCACCCAAGCTCTATGTGATCTTGCTCTGAGATTCGGTGAAGGAGATGAAGAATCAATGGTGAGTTGAGTGCTTTCTTTTATTTATGTGGTTCTCGCATGTATTATCAGAAATTGAGATGAGATTTTTGAACTCCATAAATTCCTCAAACATTGTATTTGTCTCATGCAGTCAAGGCCCTTTGGTGTTTCTCTTCTCATTGCCGGCCACGACGAGAACGGTCCCAGCCTGTATGTTTTCCCTTTTCCTTCACTTTACTTGATATATCTGTTTAACTTTTGACTTCAGCTATATATACATTGATACGAGGTGTTTTCAGATACTATACGGACCCGTCTGGCACATTCTGGCAATGCAATGCAAAAGCTATTGGATCGGGTTCTGAAGGTGCTGACAGCTCTTTGCAAGAGCAATTTAACAAGGTATCCATCTGCTCAAGTATACAATCCTAAGTATTGTTAGGTTTGATATTCATTCTATTCTACTATTGCTCATAAGTCTATACAATCTGCTATTGATGATGAATCCCATCATTCGTTTGTTTCCTCCAACATGTGTATCAAATTCTTGGCTAACCCCTCTGTCATGAAACCCCAGGATCTTAGTCTTAAGGAAGCCGAGACCATTGCTCTCTCTATCCTGAAGCAGGTCATGGAGGAAAAGGTACGCAAGCATGTAATTAAGATTCAATTATAATACCATAATCGTCATCGTTTCTCCTCCGCCAACGTCTCATTAATATTTCCAGGTCACACCAAACAACGTGGACATCGCAAAGGTAGCACCGACTTATCATCTTTATTCCCCTTCCGAGGTCGAGGAAGTCATCAATCGCCTATGAGAAGAATGGATCATCCATATATTTGCTCCCCCGTCTATTTTTGGATATCTGAATTCGTGAAACATGCTGTGTTTCTGACTTGACTGCCCTTTCGCAAACATGCTGTATTTTTTATATTTATCTAAAAAAAATACTTCTTTAAAACTATATTCCTCTACTTCACTGTGATGACGTGCTTAATACAAGATGAAGTAGAAAGAATCACCAAAGATAAACAACCTAGTTAGTTAAGAAACAGCATAAATCATCATGTCTAGTTTGAATCAAAATCCACGGCCATGGCCGGCAACCAAGAACGCCCCTGAATGAACGACCCAACATTAAACTTAGAGGCCTGGGCACGACTCAACTTCGGCCTATACCCGGCCCATTTAACCCGGTTTCTCGTATTCGAACCGGGACCTCTATTCTCATACTCAGCATAAAAAATCGACCTTGGCGGGTCCTTATTCTTGACCCAAGAAACCCACCCACGAGGGTCCAAAAACCCGCCAATCCTACTCTGCATCACCACCGTAGTCGAATAGTCCTTCCATGGCCTGCCCAGGTACGCCTTCGCCGTCAGCTTATTGCCCAGCGGCGTAATTGAACACCTTTGGATCGAAATACCCGTATTCTGATTCGGGTCTTTCTTGCCCTGCGCCGTAATGGTCACAAACTGCTTCTTCATCGGCTCTCTTGGCCATATGTTGCAGTTCTGTAGAACCACCGCCGAGTTTCCGAAGATGAAATCCACCGTCCCTGTAATATCACACTCGCGGTAAAATTGCCTGTTTGAGTGAACGTAGAGAGTGTCCTGAAACCCGTCGAAGGAGCAGCGGTAGCAGACGGACCGGTCGGAGCCCGACCGGAAGGCCACCGCTTGGTGCTTGTGTGGGCCGGCGGTGTTTCTGAAGCCGATGTCTTTCGCCATGAAGCTTCTTCCGTTTACACCTAGGAAGAAGACATAAATCGAAGTAGATTATATTGGGTTGTGGGTTTTTTAGATTGATTGATTGTTGGGAATTTATGTTTTTTCTTTTACCGAAGGTGGCTGTCTTGAAAGTGGGCGTGCCGTCGACGTAATTTTTTCTGCCGGATATTATGGTTTTCTTCTTGCCGTCGCCGTAGATCAAAACGTTCCAATGATCCTTGCCCAGAATTACGTTTTCCCTGTAGACGCCTGACTTGACGTAAATCACGAATCTTTTGTTGCTCTTCTTTGGAATTCTTGCCACCGCCGCGGATAACGTTTTCACGTTTCCGCTGCCGTCGGCGGCCACCTTTACGTCGGGCCTCGGCCGGTCCACTTGGAGCAGCCGCCTTCGTAGATAGAATGTTTTTATGATTCTTTTTATGTAAGTGTATGTATATGCGTATATACATTATTACCTATCGCCGTGAGATACCCATGTCGGAAAATCACCCAACAGTCGCCGCCGTCGTCTGCCGCGAATCTCAGAAAGATTCTCGTCGACGAAATCTCTGGCGAGCCCAATAATCTTAGACACGATTGCCAAACTATTACTAGCATACTCGGTGGAGTTCTTCATGAGTGATCTCAAACCCTCAGCAAAAGTCGCGTTTACTTCTTCCACCGCTTCCAAGCACGTTTCTTGATCCGTCAAAATCGTGCTCAGCCACGTTTCCAAGTCATCGACGGAAACCTTCCTAACGTCGTCGTCCACCGCCGCCGAGATCGACTCCTTGAGTGTGTAAACGGTGTCGTCTAAAACAGCCTCGCAAACGCCCAGCGATTCCTTCACCATTGGATCTTCAATTTTGGTGACGTAATAATGCTCCCCATGAAATGACTCCAGCACCTTCTTCAGCGAATCCATAACAGCTCGTAAAGAAAATTGAAAAATCTTTTCTGGGTCGGTCGAATTGGAGGATTCGAGGCTGGCGAAGCATGAATTTGGGTACTGCGTAACACTGCATATGGATTCGAGTATCTTTGAAGGAGACGAAGTATTATTAGCGTCCACTGAATAATCGTGTTTTTTCTGGTTTTTGTTGTATGTGCATGTTCCGATGGTAGCTCCGGCGATTAGGACAGCTAGGAGAGCTACTGAGGCTGTAACAATGATGATTCTCTTGCGTTTTTTCCATGCTGATTCTTGATCCTTGTTATCGTTTACTTTGCCGTAGCCTTTCAAGGATTGAACTTTGTCCATCTATCTACTTAATTGATGGCCGGCTGATCTTTCTTTGTACTTCCTTTTTTTTCTCCTCTTTTTTCTTCAAGTTATGTCTGAGAAGACGATGATTCTCTTACCACATTGATTTATACTGCGAGTAAGAAGTGATCCGATTATGATTCCTTATGGTTTTATTGATTAATAGACACGTGGGAAGGATTTATATATAGCTTATTGGAGCTGATGGAGATTAGCCTTGAAGATAGCAAATCCAAAAACTATATTGCCTCAAGAAAGAATGTACCAAGACCCTGCCTTTTAATTAAAATCTTTTTATACATAGATCAATATGGCCTTAAATTGCTATGTTCTTTGTTATCTTTTTTTCATTAATTTTGGTTTAACTATTCTTGGATTATATTATGTTTGACGACAGAGATGTGGACTGGACTGGTCTGAAACTGGACAAAGAATTGCTGTTTGAATCCGAGGACCCTTTTTCTATCAACATTGGTTGCCAATTAAATTGCTATCATTTTGCAATATTTATATACAACATGCATCGAGGTGGAAGTATAATATCTCTGAAGTCTCAAGTTGGTGATCACCTCACCTGACTTCGAACAGAGTTGCGCGTGCCATTAATGTTCATTGCATGTTATCCAGCGCGAAATGTGGGTCAACTTTTGAACGTTTCAAATGCTTACCTTACCCTACTATACAGATGAGAAAAAACTCAAGACACACATATTATCTTACTATCTGCTTTCCTTCCGAAGATTGACAAAAAGCAAATAATGGCAGCTTATGCAGCTCTAACATCTCTGATGCACATCGTAAACCAGGTTCAAGAACACGGACATGGCCTGGTTTATCTCCACCAAGAACAGATCGAATCTCTAACCCAAAAAGTTGTATACTTGCAACGATTTCTTGAAACTAATCATTGTATCGCAGACAGCAAAGAAGTCGAAGCTCTAGAGAATGACATAGCAGACGCTGCTTATGCAGCCGAAGATGAAGTTGAATCCATAGTCGTCGATCAAATTCATGCCCAGGCCAATCGAAAGTCGAACAACTCCGCCGCACTATGCAACCTCGACAAAGTAATTGAAGGTCTAGATGTTATGCAAAGAAGGGCCATGGAGAGTGGTAATATCATTGCAGAGAATCAGAGATTCATCAAAGCTCAGAATCAAGAATCTTCACAATTTGCTGTGATCAGCGGTAATAAGATCTCCTCCGTAAAGGGTCTTAAGGAGGAGTCGATTCGAGTCATGGACTGGCTAACAACGGCCAACAATGCTCGCCAGACGATATCGATCGTTGGGATGGGAGGGATAGGCAAGACGACACTTGCGAGGCACGTGTACGAAACGCCTTTGATATCTCAGCATTTCGACGTTCGAGTATGGGTCGTAGTTTCCCAACAGTACAGCAAGCACAAACTCCTTTCGAGCATGGTTTTGTGTCTGAAGGGAAAAGAGAACACCGACACGAATCGAATGGACGAAAACCAATTGGGAGAAATGTTGTACAAGAACTTATCGGGGAGGAAGTACCTCGCTGTGATGGACGATATGTGGGACATCCAAGCTTGGGACATGGTGAGGTTCTTCTTACCAGAAAACCGTAATGGAAGTAGAGTCCTCGTAACTACTAGGCAGTCGAACATGGCTGCTCTTTTCGGCCCACTCTGTCTGAAGATGGCTTTCTTGGACAGAGACGAGAGCTGGGAATTGTTCTGCGATAAAACGTTCGGGCAAGAAACTTGCCCCGTGGAATTACAAGGCGTGGGAAAGGCCATCGTCGAGAAATGCAAAGGGCTTCCCCTATCGATAGTGGTCACCGCAGGGATTCTCTCGAATTCTCCAAGAACGCGAGAGTACTGGATATTGGCTTCCAAGAACATCAACTCGTCGACCCTTAACTCGGGCGACGATGATCGTAGCATAAAAATCCTATCTTTGAGCTATAACTACTTGCCCGTCCATCTCAAACCTTGCTTTCTGTACATGGGACTTTTTCCCGAGGACCACGAGATTCGAGCCACACAGCTCGTGAAGCTCTGGGCTGCCGAGGGATTCCTAAAGCCAAACGAACGCAAAAAGAGCTACGAAGAAACAGCAGAAGGTTACTTAATGGAGCTTGTCGACAGGAATCTCGTCTTAGTTCGTAGGCAGAGGCACAATGGGCGCATTAAGACATGCGAAATTCACGATCTCTTGAGAGACCTCTGCCTGAGAATTGTCCACCGTGGAAAGTTCCTCGGTCTAATTAGAATGTCCAGAAATGGGCTTGAGATTCCTCAGGGTGTGGATAGAGAGCGTCGAATCATTGTTCACGAGCCTAAACCGAGGAGTAGTCTTTATTCTTCTCCTTCTTCGTCGTCGTCAATAAGAAGACAATCCGAGGTGCTTAGTGTCCTAAGATCAGCGCAGAACTGTCGTTCTCTGATGTGCGATTTCGACAAGCCTCATCACAATGTGTTGTCCTCTCTTAGGCTAACGAGGGTGCTGAGTACTAAAGCAGAAACGTTCTCACCAGAAACTGTGTTTGAGCTCGTCAACTTGCGCCTCCTTTCTTTCTTGCCCAATTGGTTCGCTTCCTACTCAGAGCGTTATTCGTTCCCGCCCCATATTCCCGATTCTAAGCTTCCATCGACCATCTCATCGCTCTGGAACGTGCACACCATAACATGCCGAGGGCTTCGTAAGAGATTCGTCCTACCGCCCGAATTCTGGCGAATGTCGCAGCTCAGGCACGTCGAGTTCGACGAGGTATGCCTCCCCGACAAAGGGCGAGAAGAGGGCGGTGCCCTTGAGAAGCTTGAAACTCTCTCTAGCGCGGTGAAGTTCATTTGCAATGGAGAGATGGTGGAGAAGGTACCCAACATCAAGAAACTGAAGGTTACTTATTACAACATCTCCATGTATCTCAGCCCACTTGAAGCTGAGGTGTACAAGGTTCTAACAGGCTCGTACCATAGCCTCGAATCACTCGAGCGCCTGAGAAAGCTCGAGTCGCTGAACTTAACCTTCCATGGGACGCCTGGGGAGAGCGATTTGCTGCACATGGTTCGATTCCCCGAATCGCTCAAGAAACTGACTCTGTTGGGCACTCAAGTCAAATGGGAACATCTTTCGAGTATGGTGGGCTCGTTGCCCAATCTTAGTGTCCTCCTACTTTTGGGCATGAAATCCGTTTTGGGGCTGCGGTGGGACCCAATGGATGGTGAGTTTCCTCGCCTGAAAGTCCTGAATATGGATAACCTCGAGCTGGTGCATTTGAACGCAGACGAGACGCATTTTCCAGCCCTTGAGAGCCTTTCTCTTGAATTTATGTCGGCCATGGATGAGATCCCTCTAAGCATAGGTGATATATCGACGCTGAGGTGTATCGATTTGTACGTTTGCAGTGATGCGACGGTGATGTCGGCGAAGAGATTGGTCGATAGACAAGAGAGCGATGGGAATGAGGACATTCAGGTTCGCGCTACTTTGACGAACAGGGAAGATGTGCAGAGAATCGTCGAGGAGATGGAAATAGAGAGCTTGGCTAGTGATAGTTTTCGAGTCAGTTTCCTCAAGTGATCACATATATTATATATAACTCTCTCTCTCTCTCTCTCTCTCTCTCTCTCTCTCTCTCTCTCTCTCTCCCTCCCAGAAAACGACAGAGAGAAAAAATGCAGGCAGAGCAGACCTCGGTGTTGATTAAATGCCTGGACCTGAAACAGCCCGCAAATCTGTTTATATCATATAATCGATGATTGATATTGATTTCAAGTTCTCTTTCTTGGCTTTCTTCATTAAACATGTCCACCTTCAACTTGAAATTCGACCCAATATACGGGGCATTCGACCCGACCCAACATCCAATCCACCCACCCTTTACAAATGTCACATGAAACGTTTCTCCAATAATTTGGGTTAATTTGTAATTTTAGTAAAATAGGTGAGTGTTATTTTTTTTTTCTCAAAGGCGATAACTTTCATTTAACAAGAACAAGCAAAATACAGCAGAAAAATTCCACAAACAGTCCCCCCGACTGAAGCGAACATGTGGGCAGAAAACCCAAGCGAAGGGTCGAAAGCTAAAACAGAAAAACAACACCCTACGTGGCAAAAAAACTCTCCAAATTGGACATTTGATACTACATTGTGAAAACATGAAAATCCAAACAAAAACGAAAGAAAGAGCTGGACCAAAAGACGCTGTAGGAGATCCTCTCGTCCCGACTTCATCCAAAAAAATGCCAATTCGCACGCCGGGCACTGTCCCGTCCTTGAAGAAGACCTACCTTCAACATGTATTTTCAAAATATCCTTTTTGAAATGAGAATTTCAAGCCACCAAGGGAACAGAACACCCACAAATGAGAAGAAAATCCAAAAAATGGGAAATGAACTCCCATGAAGGGAGACTACAAGCTCCCACAAGGATACTAAGAACCAAAAAAAGAGAGCAAAAGAAAAAGGCAAGCAACGAAAAAAAGAGAAAAGTTGGGCTCCCCCTAACTCCATTAAAGGAGAAAGGGGGAGGAGGCGATTTTTCTCTCTTAGGGTTTTAAATAAGCGAGTGTTATTGAATTGTAATAAAAGTTAAGTGAAAATGAATATTCTGATAATATTTTTGTGTTTGAGAATGAGTTTAACCGAGAGAAGAATTACGGTTTGACGTAATACTGTAAAATGATTTTGAGAAGAATTTTACTATTGGAGATCTAACTTAGTAAATACTATAAGGAAAGGAATGATCACTTTGCTACAAGCAAGGAAGGATCACTTTGCAGAGGACTGAAAACTTATATACTATGCTCCTATCTCTCAGCTTCACCTATACTTTGGAATCAAAACATCAATCTACTCCTCCATCCGCCCCAACGCTACAGTTCCGAAAGGGCGTTCATCTGAAGCAGCAGATTAACGATTTCATCAAAACCCCAAACGCTGTTTATATATTGTAAGAAACTAATGATCCTAACTAACCTCTTCCTCGGTAACATTTTATGATCGCTGCAAGAAGTTCGTCTCCAGCCACGTTTCGAACTGTCCCAATCATGTCATTCCTCGATACCCTTCGCTTCTACAGAGTTAGAAAGATTAACGAATAAATAAACTCGCCTCACAAATTAAGATATTCACCATTCCCGAGAATCGTCGGCCCCATACCTTGAAATCTCCGTGCTTTTTCACTATCGCCTCGATCGCATCGGCCGGCAAGAACTTGCTGAGAACTCTAATCAGAGCTGGGAAGGGCATCCACGTCGAGCTCGGCGGTGGCTTTGGAGAAGATTGTGGTAGAGATTCTTCGTAAAAAAAAAAAAAAGAACAGAGTAAGTTATCTAACACAATAGCAAGAAGAAAACAGTTTAGGAAGGTACATCTAAGTACTAACTAACCCCTGCAAATGCTGAAGGTGACGACGAACTCAGGCAATATGTGAGTGTTCATATTCGAAGCCCACATGATATATTTCTTCGGTAGTGCTAAACTGTCGAGCCCAGAATCGAATTCTTCAGAACTAGGGCAGCGTTGGTTCGAACCGTGATGTATAACCTCGGGTTTTCCCAGAATTACACGGCAGAGTAACATGTGAATTACTCCACCCTCAACAGCTGCTTGCAAACTGGGATAAAGATTTCTGTAAATGTTCTCATTTATTACGGTTTAGTATTTGGTAATATGAAGTTTTTACCTTCCAATGCAGTGATCTACTGGGGATAAGTAGAGACCATGGCCATAAGCTCCATTACACATCATGGGAAGGCTAAAGCCGTGTGTAAGAATGGTGTCGATGTCAGCCATGGAAGAAGCACAATACCATGCGTATTTCAGATTCGAATTTCCACCGCACTTAATCTCCATGGCTTTCGAATATAAAGAGAAAGACTGAAGCTTGGCCCTCTTCATCGTCGTGCTACCGAAGTCGTTTCTGTGAATGCTCTCAATTCTAGGCTCGAAATCAGCAGAAATCAAGCTCAAGGCAAGCTTTTTCTTGATCATAGTGTGTATTTTCTCGCCTTGGCTCATTCTGATCAAACCGTTGGTAGGAAGGAGATGGGCTCGTTGATGATCATGTGATGTCATGCTCTCACAATCCGACGGACGAGAATCCTCGAAAGGAGGGTTCACGATCTCACCATGGCTGCCAAGAAGTTCCATTGCATGGCAGTGGATCAAGAAAGTCTGAGGCTCTGTGTTTCTTGCAGTATATAAATAGCTGGTCTATCAAGACTTGGGAGGGACGAAATAACCTTAAAGGTTGTAACTTGGTCTGCAATTAATCCAGAAACTTCGTGGTGAAGCTGAAGGAGGAACAAGCTAAGTATGAATGGACAGAGCCGAAATATGATTGGGCAATAATTGACTTTACATCAAGAAAAGTAAGGACCACCCCATACGAAAACGACGCATTCTATAACATGATACACATTCATAAATACTCAAGATTATGCTGACACGTTACAATCGACAGAAAATTCAACGTGATTAAAGTTGAGGAAAACGGCTGAGGAACAAAAGATAAGTTTTATTTATCTTGGGCATAATCGAAATAGTTTGTAGTAAATCATGGGGAAGAACTCCATTAATGGTGAACTTTTAAAATAGCTAGCTTGGGAGACTTCGTAATAAGAATCTTGATTCTTAACGGCCAAATTAGAAAGCACCGCCCCATGTTTCTCCATTAATCCTAGAGAAAGATGAGTTCTTTACTGTGGACGGCGGGCGATAGTTTCTTCTCTAGCTGTCTGTTTTCTTTCAGTTTGACAGTTTCTTTAGTTTAAGGTGGTCAAATCACCGACTTCTCAAAGTTCGTGTACTTTGTTCTTATGATGACGGTTTTGCCCTTTTTAGCCCAGATAATTAGCGGGCCCCATTTGGGCCTCATTAACAAGCCTCGGCCCATTTATACGACCCAAGCCCAAACCCGAAGGCCACCATCGCAGCAAACCCTAACTTCAGCGCCTATATTACATGATGGAGCAAATGTCAGCTCCGATATGTACATTTTGGTCGTCTTCACCTGGGCGGCGATAACCATATGGTTCTACTCTGCGATTGGAATTCGTAATGTAATACGATTGCAGGTTTTTAGCTGTCTTTTCTAGCGTGATTTCTTTCTTTCTACTGAACGCCAGATGTTTAGTCAGGTCTTCGCCATTTTTTGCTGTGGTGATTGCCGTTACATATCTGGTAAACGTAAGATAGAGGAAGAATATGTCAGATTGGGTTTTCCATCTTTCATTTCTGCTTTCTCTTGTAGGTGTCCTTCGTTGCTCACTAGTTTTATTTACCTCCCATGATTAGTGAGCTACATCAGGATTCCACATCTAATGCATTTTTTGCACTGTTCGCCGTGAATGAAAGAGATTGCTTAGGTTTTTACCAAAATCGTGCTTACATCAGACATAAGGCAGGTGTCTATTGCTTTCCTATTTGCATGGACCGTTGATTGTCTGGTATATTGAAGATTGTGTCCATCGTTGCTCTATAGTCGAAGTTTTATATGATTATCTGAGCTACATCTGGGCACTACATCTCCACAAACTCGCGTTGTTTCTAGTTTTGAACAAAACTTTGTGCATTTTGATAAATTTATTTTTCTATCCCATGATTATTACCGTAAATCTCCAGACATAAGGCAGGTGTCTACCGCTTTCTGGTTGCGGAGACCGTTGAATGTCTGGTAGAGAAAAATTGATGTTCCAAAGTCCCTCACTCATCAAATTTGAATGATTGCGTGAGCTACGTTTGAACACCACATTTTCATCATTTCATCTTATTTGTTGGTATTCGCATTTTTTTATGATCTGAATTACTACAACTCCTCCTCAATGTAGAGGAAGCTGACTCGAAAACTGTCACTAGTCAAGCTCTCTAACTCCATCTCTTTGACGATTCTCTGCACATCTTCCCTGTTCCTCAAAGTAGCATGAACCTGAATATCCTCATTCCCATCACTCTCTTGGTGATCCACCAATCTCTTTGCCGACATCACCGTTGCATCACTGCAAACGTACAAATCGATGCACTTCAGCGTCGATACATCTCCCATGCTTAGAGGGATCTCATCCATGGCCGACATATACTCGAGAAAAATGCTCTCAAGGGCTGGAAAATGCGTCTCGTCTGCATTCAAATTCTCCAGCTCGAGGTTTATCATCTTCAGCACTTTCAGACAAGGAAAGTCGCCCTCTAATGGGTCCCACGCCGATCCTAAGACCGAATCCACCCTCAGTACGAGGATGTTGAGGTTGGGCAACGAGCCCACCATCGTCGTCAGATGCTCCCATTCGAGGCGAGTGCCTAACAGGGTCAGCTTCTTCAGCGATTCGGGGAATCGAACCATTTCCAGTGAATCCCTCTCCCCTGGCGTTCCATGGAAGACTAGGCTCAGCGATTCGAGCTTTCTCAGGCTATTGAGGGATTCGAGGCTGTAACACGAGCCCGATAGAACCTCGTACGCCTTGGCTTCCAGCGAGCTGTAATACATGGAGATGTTGTAATAAGCAACCTTCAGTTTCTTGACGTTGGGTACCTTCTCAGCCATTTCTTCGCTGCAATTGAACTTCACCACGCTAGAGAGAGTTTCGAGCTTCTTTAGTCCGCCGCCCTTGACTAGTCCTTTGTCTGGGAGACATATTTCGTCGAACTCGACGTGTCTTAGCTGAGTCATTCGCCAGAAATCGGGCGGCAGGACGAATCTCTTACCGAGCCCTCGGCATGTTAGGGTTTGAACGTTCCAAAGGGAGGATATTGTCGAGGGAAGCTTATAGCCTGGAATAAAGGGTGCGAAGGACTGACGATCGACGAATGTAGCGAAACAACTTGGCATGTAAGAAAGGAGGCGCACGTTCACTAGCTCGAAAGCAGTTTCTGGCGAGAACATTTCTGATTTAGTGCTTAGAACCCTCATTAGCCTGAGAGAGGACACGTGGCTATGGGGATCGTCGAAATCGCACATCAAAGAACGGCAGTTCTGCGCTGATTTTAGGACTCGAAGCACCTCTGATTGTCTCTTTTTTCTCGAGGAAGAAGAAGAAGAAGAAAGATTACCCAGTTTAGGCTCGTGAACAATGATTCGACGCTCTTTGTCCACGCCCTGAGGAATCTCAAGCCCATTTCTGGTCATTCTAATTAGACCGAGGAACTTTCCACGGTGGACAATTCTCAGGCAGAGGTCTCTCAAGAGATCGTGAATTTCGCATGTCTTAATGCGCCCATTGTGCCTCTGCCTACGAACAAAGACGAGATTCCTGTCGACGAGCTCCATTAAGTAACCTTCTGCTGTTTCTTCGTAGCTTTTTTTGCCTTCGTTCGGCTTTAGGAATCCCTCGGCAGCCCAGAGCTTCACGAGCTTTGTGGCTCGAATCTCTTGGTCCTCGGGAAAAAGTCCCATGTACAGAAAGCAAGGTTTGAGATGGGCGGGCAAGTAGTTATAGCTCAAAGATAGGATTTTTATGCTGTACTCATCTTTGCCCGAGTTAAGGGTCGACGAGTTGATGTTCTTGGAAGCCAATTTCCAGTACTCTCGCGTTCTTGGAGAATTCGAGAGAAGCCCGGCTGTGACCACGATCGATAGAGGAAGCCCTTTGCATTTCTCGACGATGGCCTTTCCCACGCCTTGTAATTCCACGGGGCAAGTTTCTTGCCCGAATGTTTTATCGCAGAACAATTCCCAGCTCTCATCTCTGTCCAAGAAAGCCATCTTCAGACAGAGTGGGCCGAAAAGGGAAGCCATGTTCGACTGCCTTGTAGTTACGAGGACTCTACTTCCATTACGGTTTTCTGGTAAGAACCTCACCATGTCCCAAGCTTCGATGTCCCACATGTCATCCATCACAGCGAGGTACCTCCTCCCCGATAAGCTCTTGTGCAACATTTCTCCCAATTGGTTTTCGTCCATTCGATTCGTGTCGGTGTTCTCATTTCCCTTCAGGCACAAAACCATGCTCGAAAGGAGTTTGTGCTTGCTGTACTGTTGGGAAACTACGGCCCATATTCGAACGTCGAAATGCTGAGAGATCAAAGGCGTTTCGTACACGTGCCTCGCAAGTGTCGTCTTGCCTATCCCTCCCATCCCAACGATCGATATCGTCTGGCGAGCATTGTTGGCCGTTGTTAGCCAGTCCATGACTCGGATCGACTCCTCCTTAAGACCCTTTACGGAGGAGATCTTATTACCGCTGATCACAGCAAATTGTGAAGTTTCTTGATTCTGAGCTTTGATGAATCTCTTATTCTCTGCAATAATATGACTACTCTCCATGGCCCTTCTTTGCATAACACCTAGACCTTCGATTACTTTGTCGAGGTTGCATAGTGCGGCTGAGTACGACTTTCGATTGGCCCGGGCATGAATTCGGTCGACGACTTTGGATTCAACTTCATCTTCGGCTGCATAAGCAGCGTCTGCTATGTCATTCTCTAGAGCTTCCATTTCTTTGCTGTCTGCGATATTATGATTAGTTTCAAGAAATCGTTGCAAGTATACAACTTTTTGGGTTAGAGATTCGATCTGTTCTTCATCGAGAAAAACCAAGCCATTTCGTTTGGCTTTAGGAATCCCTCGGCAGCCCAGAGCTTCACGAGCTGTGTGGCTCGAATCTCGTGGTCCTCGGGAAAAAGTCCCATGTACAGAAAGCAAGGTTTGAGATGGACGGGCAAGTAGTTATAGCTCAAAGATAGGATTTTTATGCTACGATCATCGTCGCCCGAGTTAAGGGTCGACGAGTTGATGTTCTTGGAAGCCAATATCCAGTACTCTCGCGTTCTTGGAGAATTCGAGAGAATCCCTGCGGTGACCACTATCGATAGGGGAAGCCCTTTGCATTTCTCGACGATGGCCTTTCCCACGCCTTGTAATTCCACGGGGCAAGTTTCTTGCCCGAACGTTTTATCGCAGAACAATTCCCAGCTCTCGTCTCTGTCCAAGAAAGCCATCTTCAGACAGAGTGGGCCGAAAAGAGCAGCCATGTTCGACTGCCTAGTAGTTACGAGGACTCTACTTCCATTACGGTTTTCTGGTAAGAAGAACCTCACCATGTCCCAAGCTTGGATGTCCCACATATCGTCCATCACAGCGAGGTACTTCCTCCCCGATAAGTTCTTGTACAACATTTCTCCCAATTGGTTTTCGTCCATTCGATTCGTGTCGGTGTTCTCTTTTCCCTTCAGACACAAAACCATGCTCGAAAGGAGTTTGTGCTTGCTGTACTGTTGGGAAACTACGACCCATACTCGAACGTCGAAATGCTGAGATATCAAAGGCGTTTCGTACACGTGCCTCGCAAGTGTCGTCTTGCCTATCCCTCCCATCCCAACGATCGATATCGTCTGGCGAGCATTGTTGGCCGTTGTTAGCCAGTCCATGACTCGAATCGACTCCTCCTTAAGACCCTTTACGGAGGAGATCTTATTACCGCTGATCACAGCAAATTGTGAAGATTCTTGATTCTGAGCTTTGATGAATCTCTGATTCTCTGCAATGATATTACCACTCTCCATGGCCCTTCTTTGCATAACATCTAGACCTTCAATTACTTTGTCGAGGTTGCATAGTGCGGCGGAGTTGTTCGACTTTCGATTGGCCTGGGCATGAATTTGATCGACGACTATGGATTCAACTTCATCTTCGGCTGCATAAGCAGCGTCTGCTATGTCATTCTCTAGAGCTTCGACTTCTTTGCTGTCTGCGATACAATGATTAGTTTCAAGAAATCGTTGCAAGTATACAACTTTTTGGGTTAGAGATTCGATCTGTTCTTGGTGGAGATAAACCAGGCCATGTCCGTGTTCTTGAACCTGGTTTACGATGTGCATCAGAGATGTTAGAGCTGCATAAGCTGCCATTATTTGCTTTTTGTCAATCTTCGGAAGGAAAGCAGATAGTAAGATAATATGTGTGTCTTGAGTTTTTTCTCATCTGTATAGTAGGGTAAGGTAAGCATTTGAAACGTTCAAAAGTTGACCCACATTTCGCGCTGGATAACATGCAATGAACATTAATGGCACGCGCAACTCTGTTCGAAGTCAGGTGAGGTGATCACCAACTTGAGACTTCAGAGATATTATACTTCCACCTCGATGCATGTTGTATATAAATATTGCAAAATGATAGCAATTTAATTGGCAACCAATGTTGATAGAAAAAGGTCCTCGGATTCAAACAGCAATTCTTTGTCCAGTTTCACACCAGTCCCCATCTTTGTTGTCAAACATAATACTTATAATCCAAGAACAGTTAAACCAAAATAAATGAAAAAGATAACAGAGCATAGCAATTTAAGGCCATATTGATCTATAAAAAGATTTTAATTGAAAGGCAGGGTCTTGGTACATTATTTCTTGAGGCAATATAGTTTTTGGATTTGCTATCTTCAAGGCTAATCTCCATCAGCCCAACAAATAAGCTATATATAAATCCTTCCCACGTGTCTATTAATCAGTAAAACCAGAAGGAATCATAATCGGATCACGTCTTACTCGCAGTATAAAATAATGTGGTAAGAGAATCATCGTCTTCTCAGACATAAACTTGAAGAAAAAAGAGAGAAAAAAAAGTAAGTATAAAGAAAGAGCACCGCCGGCCACTAATTAAGTAGATAGATGGACAAAGTTCAATCCTTGAAAGGCTATGGCAAAGTAAACGATAACAAGGATCAAGAATCAGCATGGAAAAAACGCAAGAGAATCATCATTATTACAGCCTCAGCAACTCTCCTTGTTGTCCTAATTGCAGGAGCTATCGTCGGAACATGCACATACAATAAGAACCAGAACGAAAACCATTATTCAGTGGACGCTAATAATGCTTCGTCTCCTTCAAAGATAATCGAATCCATATGCAGTGTTACGCAGTACCCAAATTCATGCTTCGCCAGCCTCGAATCCTCCAATTCGACCGACCCAGAAAAGATTTTTCAATTTTCCTTACGAGCTGTTATGGATTCGCTGAAGAAGGTGATGGAGTCTTTTGATGGAGGGCATTATTACGTCAGCAAAATTGAAGATCCAATGGTGAAGGAATCGCTGGGCGTTTGCGAGGCTGTTTTAGACGACGCCGTTTACGCCATCGAGGAGTCGATCTCGGCGGCGGTGGACGACGACGTTAGGAAGGTTTCCGTCGGTGACTTGGAAACGTGGCTGAGCACGATTTTGACGGATCAAGAAACGTGCTTGGAAGCGGTGGAAGAGGTAAACGCGACTTTTGCTGAGGGTTTGAGATCGCCAGAGATTTCGTCGACGAGAATCTTTCTGAGATTCGCGGCAGACGAAGGCGGCGACTGTTGGGTGATTTTACGACATGGATATCTCACGGCGATAGGTAATAATGTATATACCCATATACATACACGTACATAATTAAGACACTTTACGGAGCAGATCTTATTACCGACAGCAGATTGTGAAGATTCTTGATTCTGAGCTTTGATGAATCTCTGATTCTCTGCAATGATATTACCACTCTCCATGGCCCTTCTCTGTGTGAGATCTAGACATTCGATTACTTTGTCGAGGTTGATTAGTACGGCGGAGTTGTTCGACTTCTGATTTTGCCCGGCGAGGATTTGATCGACGATTTTGGATTCAAGTGCATCTTCGGCTGCATAAGCAGCGTCTGCTATGTCATTCTCTAGAGCTTCGACTTCTTTGCTGTCTGCGATACAATGATTAGTTTCAAGAATTCGTTGCAAGTATACAACTTTTTGGGTTAGAGATTCGATCTGTTCTTGGTGGAGATAAACCAGGCCATGTCCGTGTTCTTGAATCTGTTTTATGATGTGCATCAGAGATGTTAGAGCTGCGTAAGCTGCCATTTCTATGCTGTTTCAAGCTTTGGAAAAGAAGATAGAAAGCATGTGTCTGAGATTATTTTCCTCAGTAGTAGGGTCTTGATAAGCATTTCACTGTCCATTTTATGACAACGTTCACTTCACAAGTTGACTGACCTAAGAGTGTGACTGTGCAATAATGTAATGAACATTAATGATTCGCAACTACATTTACGTGAGAGGGAGGACCAACTTTATAGCCATATATACGAATCTTGGATTATCAATCATTTTTTTATTGGATATTTAAACGAGAATAACGACGTATTGGATGCAAATAATTTTCATTTTTATTGTCTAATGTACGTAATTTGATGAAAACATATGAATGATGTTAGAATATAGTTTTATTTTTCAGAATAATGTTTAGTCAATTATTATGTATTTATTTATTTAATTTTTTACATCGGAAGGAATAATAACATACTGAATAACATCTCCTTCTCCGATGAACAAAAGAAAGAAGTACGTGCATAACCTTCACTTTGAGTTGCTTATTGTTCACGAGAATTAGAAATTTAACAAGTGAAACTTTACTTTCTAGGCTACAATATTGGATGCTTTGGCTCGCTTCCACTTTGCTTGATAGACTTATTCTAGATCACTGTTTTTCCAGTTGAAGATTCATAACTCTTGGTCAGAATAAATTGCAGCCGAGTCCGCAAAACAGATGGCTGCAAAAGTGCAACCAAAGAATTTGACAAATGGTGGAAGTGGTAAAAGCTTTGATTAGTGTTGGCTCGGCTTACTTCCCTTCTTTCTCTTTTTCCTTTCAAGTTTTTGCAACTTAAGATTTTGATTTGCAAGGCGTGCTTGGATGCATGTTCTAACCAGTTCCCAGGTTTCTGTGGAACTGCGTATGGAGCAGATATAAATATGACTGGTTGTTATATATGAGATATGAAGACCAGCCTTTCATGTGATGATGGTGATGATCAACTGTTAGAAATGATGTGTGTTGTTTGATCATCGAGAATGCATCTCTGTGTCTATAAAACGTATGTTGTAATAATAATAAGTTTGTGGCGTGGCATGGCATGGCAAGCTAGGGTTTCTGTGCGTATGTTTTGTTGAATGTTGTTAGGAATATTTTATTGCGTTCAATTAAAATAGGTTATCTTAATCCTATAGTTTATCTTAGGCTATGACCTAATTGTAAATATACCTAACTTGTGGGTATATTAGTAATATATGGCCCAATAGCCCATTAGGGCTTCTGTATAAAACCCTAAACAATGCTTTGTTTAGGGTTACTGATTCATTATTGGAGTTGACGTCTTTTGCTGAAGAACACGTGCGTATCATCGTTCCAACTCTACAATCCGTCTAGTGGTATTACTGATCAATCGCTTCCGTAATTCATCATCTAAGGTAATCCCAAATTATATGAATCAACTCTCTTCAAAAGGCGATGGTGGCTTCTAGTGCTAACTCGGCAATGACCTCAACAGACCTGCTCCGAACCGCTGACCAAAATCAAGCAGCACGCATCACTTCGTATCGGATGTATGGATTTCAAGTTCCCATGGTTCAGTCAGACCAAACTGAACCTATCCCCGGAACCCAGCCGAGTGTTAGTGACGATCTCAAACTCATAAAGCGACCCCTATTTGGAAATTCTTCAAGACCGAAGAGCGAAAGATACAAAATTCCCCTAGCTCACAAATTACTCGGACCAACCCCCATAGGTACAGGTGCTAATTTTATTAGCCCCCGGGTAGAAGTCGCCGCATTAGGTCCAACGGCGCATGTACAACCGAGCCTTACCCACTCATCGATCTCCCAACAGACCGATGTTTCACTAAATCACGGGGAGCCGCATAATCTATCACTGCTTCACTTGGGAGCAGGAGATATTGAACTAAGTGGTAGTCAGCCCCACACCACTGAATTTTATTGAACACATCGAGTCTAGTGTGTCCTCACCATCCATATGTTTTTATATCTTTCTAGGACACATATACTTTTTCTCATCTGGACTTTGTGACCAGATTAGAACTTTCGTAGACATGTCATTCTAAGACATGCTTCGATGATCGGAAGGAAGTCCTGCCGTTGCAACATCAAAATAACAACGGTTTCAGGCCATCGCCTATGAGCTATGCTCCTAGACTGATGTTAACGGGACGCCTATGTGGCCCCGGTTTATAAAGCCCTGTTATCACAGGCCACGTCTCAGAGTTTAACTCTGAAGTCGTGTCGATGGATTGCCTTTGTGGCTCCGTCGGGTTATTACCCAACCTGAGCACCCACCATTTCCGCCGCGCAATCAATTCCATCATCTTGTCCCGACGACGCAATCTTCTTGCCAAAGACGATGCTCCATTTTGACTCATCGCATGACGATCTCTCCAGCTCGATCTTCATGAGGGGGAGGAGTACTAAAGCAAAATGGGAGCAACACCACGACGAAAGTGTAATATAGATCAGAAAATGCTAAATCTCAAGCGTCGTCAATAATCAAGTGAAGACCACTGAGTCCAATGATAGAAGTTGTCGCCTCATGTACGACTCTCCGATTTTAAAGAAACACCCCAATCACAACGCAAGGTTGAACAAACGTAGGGGGAGTTGAGCTACAATCGAACGGAGAAATCGGACTCAAATGACAAGATACGACCAACAACTTCAGCATGGACTTCAAGAATCAAAGCTGCCAACTCGTGTACAACTCTTCGAGTTTAAAGAAAACTCTCAATCCCAACACAAGGTTGAACAAGTGTAGGGGGAGTTGCGGCAAGTGAAGGAAGAGCTGGAACACCTAAAGAGAAGATTCGACTCGTGTACGTCTCTCAAAATTTAAAGAGAATTCCTCAATCTCAACAAAAGGTTGAACAAACGTAGGGGAGTGGTGACTATCCATGGAGAGATCGAACACAAGAGAGACGATCCAGCAAGCAGCTTTGAATACTTAGGAGAAGAGAAGTTCAAGAGACGGTGAGCTTGAAGATCTTTTAGATAAGAGGTGACAAGACAAGACAAAGGAGGATGTGATTGAAGAAGAACACGCAAGCAAACGCTTCGCTTACAAAACTCTGATACGTGTTCTTTGAGGACTCAGTACGATCACAAGACGAAGATAATCAGCGCTAAATTGCAAATTGAACACAAAGGGGGAGATTGTTAGGAATATTTTATTGTGTTCAATTAAAATAGGTTATCTTAATCTTGTAGTTTATCTTAGGCTATGACCTAATTGTAAATATACCTAACTTGTGGGTATATTAGTAATATCGGGCCCAATAGCCCATTAGGGCTTCTGTATAAATACCCTAAACAATGCTTTGTTTAGGGTTACTGATTCATTATTGGAGTTGATGTCTTTTGCTGAAGAACACGTGCGTATCATCGTTCCAACTCTACAATCCGTCTAGTGGTATTATTGATCAATCGTTTCCGTAATTCATCATCTAAGGTAATCCCAAATTATATGAATCACGTCAAGGTTGGATAAATCGGCCTAACAAATGTTCGTAAGAATAAAGGACGATTGAGTTTGTAAGAATATAAAGCTTCAGGTTTGATATGAATCACTACGACCATTCGATAACTGCACGGCAGACTCTTAGTCAACCACGTGGTGCTTTGGAAATTAAATAAAGTAAATACAGTAGTTGTGGTGAAAAAATATTTGAGAAGATGAGTGGTGAAAAGCGTCTGAAATCGTGAATAAACATATATTTCTCCAACTGTTTTCACCCCCTCCCATAACTAGGGATGCTCATTTCCTAATTCAATCATCTTCATTCTTTATTAAATCATCAAAGAAATCGTAGAACATTGTTTCTCCTCATAATCAGAACTCGTATATATGAAAGCATCGAATAAAATGCGTTAATTGGTTTCGAAATTCAAATTAACAAGATATATTATTGTTTTTGCCACAATCAAAGACGGTTTTCTTAGGTTGTAGTAGTTATTTAAGTTAATACTGAAGGTTCCTAAGCGATGGCGACACACGCAAACTAATGTAAATATTTATATGCCGAATGTGTATGCTTGAAAAGACGCACCCACCACCTTTTTTTTTTTACTTATGTCCAACTCCAAACTAATGTATACGACTAAAAAAAGATCACGAAATAACAAATTACCCTTTTTTTGATGCCACAGAAATTGCCAAATTCAATAATTAAGACATAGCGAATGGTCAAAATTCGATAGTATAGTAGCAACAAACAAAAAACGAGGATATCAAATCAAAAAACATATGGAACTACGAAGCGGTTCAAGGCTCACATTTAGAGACATAAGGAAAACAAACGATCATACAAAGACAAAATCACAAGAGAAAAATCCTCGTCTTCGAACACGACATGATAAATGACGAGGAAAACTTTGCTCAAATGCCTGTATATATATATATATATATATATAGGTAGCATAGATAGCATCATCCAATCCACCCATCCATCATTCAAAAGGAAAAAACAATCCACCCCACAAAAAAAAAGAAAAAAAATATGACGACGACCCATCGTAAAATTTACGGCAGCAGCACCATTATCCCCACGCTTCTAACGGTCATAATAGCAGTAATAATTATGTTGGATTCGAATATATCAACTAACTGAAAGCCACTCAGACCTCACGAGCGTGACAGCGCACAACTGCATTAACCCAACTCATGCCGACCCATACAGCCCTTACGGGACTACTTTGAACAATCTTTTGGACGATATCGTTGAGCTTACGCCCCAAGATGAAGATTTTGAATTTTACACGCCGGAAGATTGTGGTAATGGAGAGAGCGTTTATGGCTATGGATAATGCGAAAGGGAAATTACACCAGAAGATTGCAAGGGTTGCTTGAATGCATGCTCGAATGCTTTCTCAGGTTTTTGTGGAACTGCGTATGGAGCAGATATAAATATGACTGGTTGTTATCTGAGATATGGAGACCAGCCCTTCATGTGATGACGATGGTGATGATCAACTCAGAGTAAGTGATGTCATATGTGTTTAAATTTGTTTGATCGAATAAAGGCGCCTGCGTTTGTGGTTGTTGATTGTAAGAATAAAAGGATTTGATTTGATGCTAATATATCCTTTTCTTTCTTCAATGTATGAATAAAGAGGATTGATTTGATTTGAGTCATGCGTTGTATTTTATGTTGTTTTTTTGGACAAAAAAGCTTCAATAAAGTACAACAGTCCGATATTGCACGGCAGAATCTCAGATCACATTAGTGCGTCCTTGGAAAAATAAAATAGAAATAAATATGCAGCTCTTCGTGAAAAAAATATCTTAGAAATTCACAAACACTGGCAACCAATCATGAACAAAAATAACTCTTCAAGAATTTCAGCTCCTTCTGTATAAATAGGGTTGTTCGTTTCCTCATTTTTAGACACACTGAATCACTTCATTCGCTTGGAAAAAGTAACTAGAGGATATTTTTTTTTTTGGAGGTATATGGTTATGTTGTCTTTCGGATATATACCGTACATATGGAAATTTTATCCAATACCTAGATAGTGTGCGATAAAGTAACTAAGATAATATATTTTCTTGTTTTCGCAACAATCAAAGATGGTTTTCTTAGGTTGTAGTAGTTTATATGGTTAATATTGAAGGTTCCTAAGCACGGCGACACACACAACCCACTTTTAAATAATATGTCCCACCACGTATATGACTGAAAAAAGATACCAGAAAATAAACAAATAATTACGACGGTAATAATGACATTTTTGAAAATAAAATAAATAGCAGTAGTTTGAGTCAAGTGGTGATTACTTCCAACACACACAAAAAAAAAAAAAAAAAAAAAACAGCGACGCTCTTAAGAATTTCATGGCGGAGATGGACGAATTTCAGTTAGCTTGGCAAGCAATAATTTTCAGGTCAAGCTACTCACTTAATGAGATGTATATATCCATGTCCAAGTTGAAGTGTAAAGAATGTAACATGTAATATATATTTCAGTAACCAGTAATTGAATCTCAAGTTTCAAACAAGGGTTTTTTCTAAACAGCCACGGCCTCTTTCTTACACAATAACGATTTTTGAATCCTCTTTGCAATGCAATAAGCAGTTGACTCTATCGTAATCATCGGATTGACGCCGATCGCCGTCGGCAGAACACTACCATCGCAAACGTAAAGCCCTTTAGCCTCGAAGCACTCTCCGTTTTCGTCAACTGCGCCTTCTTCTTCATCGTATCCCATCTTACAACTGCTCATCTGATGAGCCGAGCAGTAAGTAGTCCAATACTTCTCTCCATCGCTAATCCCGCCATTGGCCTCGACTGCTTCTAGAAACTTCTCGACATCTTCTTCACTTCCCATGGCAAGCCTTTGCCCATCGCTTCGAAATGTTCCTACCTCAGCAGCTCCAGCGCTAATCAGTATCCTCAGAGTTTGTCTAAGCCCAGTTTTCAGATTCTTCTTGTCTAGTTTGCTCAGTTTGTACTTCACCTTCCCTTCCCTTCGAACTTCCCCCGAGCCCACGTCTCTTACCAAGGTGAAGAGCATGGCCGTCCTCGAGTACTTCGACATGCGTTCTTTCATGTCTTGGCCCGCAACCCATGGTAAGAAAACCGCGAAAGAGGCTGGCCCGAAGCCCGCCGACTCTATGATGGTTCTGAAATTAGGGTTTTCGCCGACCACTTTGTTGATCGACGTTATGATTCCTCCTTCGTAGTTCTTGCCCTCTAATTCTGATGATTCTGGGAAGTATCCCCATGCAAATAACACTGGGTGGAGGTGAAGGTTACGCCCAACGTTCTTGTTCTTAATCCCGCTAGAGATCAGTAATGGAGGCGTGGACAGCGCACCGCACGCCGAAATCGACGCCCTAGCTTCGATTCTGAGCTTCTTTTCGATTTTATCGCTTTCCAAAACCCTAGCTATCACGCCACTGCATCTCTTTTTTCTAGGGTTTTTCAAGTTCTTCTCCTTAACCACCTCGAACTTCTCAGCCTTAACCCCAGTTAAAATCACCGCCCCGTCGTTAACCGCGTCGACTAGCCAAGTCTTATCGGTTCCATTCTTCTCTCCCCTTCTGCAACCGTAGCCGCACGAACCACAGTAATGATCATCTGGCGAATTTCTCGCAACATCTTCGACTAAAAGGTCGAGTTTTTTGCATCCCTTCCTCAAAACTAGGTTTTGAAACCCTTCCTTCGAACACTTGTCAGTGACTCCAATTCCCTTCCAAACTTCTTTCATGGCTGAAACGTACTCTTCCCCGCCGAAAAATGCGATCTTTTTCTCCTCGCACCACTCTTTGAGGACGTGCTGGGGAGTTCTAATGCAAGCCGACCAGTTGACCGCCGAGCCGCCGCCGACGGTCGAGCCCGCCAAGAGTATGAGCTTCCCATCTACCGTGGCGAAGATGCCTCCGTTTTCGTAGAGCTCGTTCATCGACGGGCCTTCGAGGCCCGAATATTCTCGGGCGGTGAAGTAGCGTCCCTTTTCGAGGACGAGGACTTTGAGGCCCGCTTTGGATAACACCGAGGCAGCAACGCCGCCTCCACAGCCCGAGCCTATGATTACTACGTCGCATGATATGTTGATCGTCGTTTTTTTTGGGTTTTCGGACACTTCGAAGCCCTTTTGTCTGAGAAATTCTTTGAGCTGTGATTCGCTTTGGTTTTGGGCTTCTACGATTCCTTCGCCGAGGGGTCTACTCTGCGTTTGTGGTTGGGTTTCGACTTCTTCGACTTTGTACCCTATTGCATCCCATGATGGATTTCTTGAGTTATCATCTGTCTGGAAAAAAAAAAAAAGAAAGAAAGAAAAACTAATAATGGAAAAAGAGAAGGAAAAGATTCGGGCCTGAAAATCTGAGTCAAATTATTACCAGGGAGAAGAAGGTGTAGAAGCAGGTGACTTTGAGCATGAAGAAGACGCTTCTTAAAGGGAGGAGATTAAAGGGTCCTTCTGACCATTTCTGAAGAACGGCTTCTCTCTTTTCTACGGATAACTCGAAGAAATTGTGAATGAAGGGCCACTTTAAATCCAAGCAAGAACGCCCACACAGTGCTAGCGTGCCTATCCTCGTCGACAGAAGCCTCAGTACTAACTTCACCACCATCACAGCTTTGGGCAGTCCTCTCTTCACCAAAAGCTCAGCAGTCTGATCATTACAAGAACAAGATTAGTAATACGTATAGAAGCTAAAACGCAAAAACCTTAATCAATGAGTAGAACCGTTACCTCGTCGGGAAATGGAGATTGCGAAGCTGTGGATGCATAGTAAGAGTTGAGGGCGTAATCGTTAACTTGTACTGATCCATTATTGCTCGTGCCATTGTTGGCACGGTTGTTGTGAGGCGCCGTAGGAGGTATGAGTGCTTCGCAGACGGAAGCTAGTGAGCGCATTTGCGATGAAGAGAAGCCATGCTTGTAACTTCTCTTATGGTTCAAATTTCCTCCCCTTAACAATGGATGGATTTGGATTTCGTTTTTCTGATCCATTTTTCACTTGCTATCTGAATGTGCGTCTGTTCAAATGTTTTTAAGACATAGCTTATTAGTTTTATAGCACAACGATATTTGTCTTGTTTAGGTTTGGTGTCTTGACGAGCTAGCGAACCTCGTTCACGTTTTTACGTTACTGGGTTTTCTTTTTTATTTTTATGTTTTTTGTCGATATATAGGAGCGAATATTACTTTGTGCGGCCGTGGTTTTCTGCGCAAAAAATTGTAAACATCATTATGGTCCTAAGATTGAAACAAATCGTCGCCTGATGCAAGAAATTAAACATAAGCCGAGGCTGTCCGTTGTCAAAAATCTTCTTTCACAACTTAATAATCCAAAACAATCATGCACATGCTTCTTATCAAGATGGATTCGGTTTATGGGAACCTCTGCATCCATACAGATTCAATCACGTTTGTATTTATGATCACTCATAATCTATGGATATGTTTCCTTGAAAAAATATCAGTAGATTATTTCTTTCCAAAATAACAATGATCCAACCATTATGTATGATATGATGATAGGTACGAAGTAAACACGAGGTAATAATCCAACCTGCTTACCTTATAGCATGGACAGAAGCTTTTTAAGTGGCCATAAAACAAGAAAATGAACATATAAGGCACTGCCTTCGAAATTAAACCAAGAGGACTTCGTTGAGTTCGATGGGTATTTTGCTACGCCTATCAAATGAACCAATGTTTGTTTAGTACGTTGAATCACAAGACTACTAATGTGGCGCTAGAAGCTGAAGACTAGCAAGAAAGCAAAGCTTATAGCAAGATAGATGAAGAGGATAAGGGACCGTTTTGAGTCAACTTATTCTTTTTTTTTTCTGAAAGTCGAGATTTTGGCCATAGCCAAAACAAATTGAGCTCTTCCAATGGAGGACCAAGCACAGAAATCACAAGCTGCAACGCATCGTCTAATAACAGATCTAAAGAACCAAAGCATGTAGTGATATAAAACACAATCAGAAACAAAGCATTCAAACTTTCGATCCAAGACACCTTATCCCAGCATAAAAACGATGATCCCAACATTTGATTAAAACAAAACACTCAAGGATGTTCACGACAATTATAGTGAAGAAATGAAACCTAAGCTGTGAGCACAACGGCGCCACCAGCCTCCTTAATCTTCTTCTCTGCGTTCTTCGACACAAGCTTGGCCTTCACGACGAAGGGCTTTCCCTCGGGCAGAAGCCCCTTTCCGAGGACCTTGAAGTATCCGAACTGAGTCACGTCGACCAATGGGACGCCGTCCTTGCCCGCCTTCTCCTTAACCTCCTGAGGTACCATCGACCAGATCCTATCGACGTTGACCGTGGGGCAGAAGAACTTGTTCCTCAGCTTGTGGAAGTACCTCATGCCGACCTTACCGAAATAACCGGGATGGTACTTGTCGAATAGGATGCGGTGGTGGTGCATGCCTCCGGCGTTACCCCTACCGCCGGGATGCTTGCGGTGCTTTCCGATGCGTCCGTGCCCGGCGCTGACGTGTCCTCTCTTCTTCCTGTTTTTCTTGAATCGCGTCGTCATCGTCTTGGTCTGGGAATCGCCACTCAGCTGCGGGGAATGACAGCTAGGGTTCGTTCTTATGGGATGGTGGGTATGTGTTTTGGTATTTTTGGGTGTGATTTATGTAAATGGGCTTGGGTCGAATTATTCAGCCCAGTATAATAAAACATGACAATGACCATAATACCCTTGACCTGTCCTTTGCCCATTTTGTCGAGTCTCCCCGGCGACTGGCGCTGGTATCACATCGACTATTCATGTCGCTGAAAACATCTGCACGGCTAGCCCAGGTAATGATCGCTACTGTTCTTTTCGTGTCCTTGTTTAACTTTTAGTTTTTGTTTTGTTTTTTTTGGCTGTAATTTATCATTGGGAGCTTTGAAGTAAGTGTTTCTGATCCTCGCTGTATGTAGTGAACAAATTATCATAGGGAAAACGGATATTTTGATTCTTTTCTGAACCCTGGCAAGCTGAAGTAGTTCTCTTCTTTTGTTCATGATACTGTGTTTTATTCTTGATCTTGTCTTTTGTGATAAATCGATGTAAGCCTTTCTGAAATGGCGCATCCTTTTCTTAATTTTTTGTAAGGAAGAAATGCTGGACTTGCGCTTCTGCTCTGCTCTGATTGGAATTTGCAAATTTTATCCTTCTCATTTGTCACGTTGGTGGATTAGTCTGATCATTTTTACGGTTTTTTCTCTTTTTTTTTTCAGAAGGCTAACCTGCTGAAGACCATATCAAACACATTCTTTAGGAACGTAACCACGGTAAGTAATTACCCTCAAGCTAGTAGAGCTGTATCGAATGATGATTATTTCGCAACGATCCACCACATTTCCAACATTGTACGTAAGGACATCTACCTCGAGAGGACTCTCAACAAGATGCGCATATCGAACATTGTGAACTCAGAGTTAGTATACCGTGTCCTACGAAACTGCTGCAGCAACGGCATCGAGTCATTTCGGTTTTTCAACTGGGCACGAACTCATCACCCAAATTACGAGCCCACCACCCTCGAATTCGAAGAGCTGCTCAGAATTCTAGCCAAGACCCGCCATTGGGAGACCATGTGGAAGGTAGTAGAAACCATGAAGACACTTAACTACGGTTTCAGCCCATCTGTCGTCTCTTTCATCATCGAACAGTATGGAAAACATGGTTTGATCGATCAAGCTGTTGGTCTGTTCAACGGGCTCAAGAACTTCAACTGCGAGCAGACGAATGATGTTTACAATTCGCTGCTTTTTGCCTTGTGCGAGGTCAAAAATTTCCAGGGAGCGTATGCTTTGGTGCGTAGGATGACTAGAAGAGGACATATTCCTGATAAAAAGACTTACTCAATCCTTGTTAACGCATGGTGCCTAGCTGGGAAAATGAGAGAGGCCCAGTTGTTTTTAGAGGAGATGAGTAAAAAGGGGTTTAATCCGCCCGTTCGTGGCCGTGATTTGCTGATTGATGGGCTGCTAAACTCAGGCTACGTAGAGTCTGCAAAGGGCTTGGTGAGGAAAATGTCAAAGGAAGGCTTCGTCCCAGACGTAGATACGTTTAACACTTTGATAGACTCCTTGTCCAAGTCTGGGGAGACAGAATTCACGGTTGATCTTTTCTGGGATATCTGTGAGCTGGGATTTTGTCCAAACGTGGATACGTATAAACTGATGGTTATTGCTGCCTCAAGAGTCGGGAGAGTTGACGATGCGTTCAAAGTACTTCATAGATGTATCGAAGATGGCAACCGTCCATTCCCAAGTCTATATGCTCCCATTCTAAAAGCTCTTTGTAGAAGGGGGCAGTTCGACGATGCCTTTAGTTTCTTCTCAGATATGAAGGTGAAGGGCCACCCCCCAAACCGACCCGTGTATACGATGCTGATAAAGATGTGCGGGCGTGGAGGTCGATTCGTCGAAGCTGCTAATTACTTGATGGAGATGACCGAGTTGAAGCTAGTGCCTTTATCACAAAGCTTCGATATGGTCACCGATGGGTTAAAGAACTGCGGCAAGCACGACTTGGCTAAAAGAATCGAACACTTGGAGATATCTATCAGGGGCATTTGATGATATCGAATCATCATCGTCGTCATCTTCATCAGCATCATCATCAGTTAAGCAATCTTTGTATGCCCTGTTTTTACATTCACACGCTGATTGATGCCTTGATTGGTAAGGAATATTTTGCTTTTACGTTTTCTCTTTTGATAGTTAATAAGCCATATTGCGTCAGCAAGGCTATTAATTTGTATCAAGTGATCTTTGTGTGAATGAGTTAATGGTCCTATAATTGTGGGAAGGAAAGATTGATAAACTAGCCTAGAAAACAGAGAACTTGTAGCAGCAATCTGTGGCAGCATGACCTCCCATTAATGCATGTACTTAATGAAATCCTTCAACTACATTATACACACATATATATATGTATATATGTATATATATGCATGTAAAACATCTCAAATACAGAATCACATCACTCACTATAGCAGTAGACAAAACCTCTCAGTCTCACCCCATAGCCTAGCCATGAATCTCTTACATGCCCTTACTCTTCTGTTATTCTTACAACGCTCCTATGTTTCTCATGCAGCCAAGAATGGCAGGTGGCAGCTCCTCCTCAACAGCACGGGCGTAGTCGCAATGCACATGGCCTTAACTCACCACAACACAGTCGTAATGTTCGACCAGACAGGGACGGGAATATCGGGCTACCAACTCAGTGCCCGCCCCGATGGGAAAACGTGTAAGAAAACCCTAAGCAACTCAGACGAAGATGCTTCATGCTATGCTCATTCGGTCGAATACGACGTCTTGAAGAACCAAATAAGGCCTCTGCACATTGAATCCGACACTTGGTGCTCGTCGGGCTCTATGCTAAGCAATGGGACCCTTATGCAGACCGGCGGCTACGGCTCGGGCTCAAAGAGAATACGCATGTACGAGCCATGCAATCGCTGCGATTGGAGACAGTTGGCTAAGAATTCCTTGTCAGAAGAAAGATGGTACGCTTCGAATCTGAGGTTGCCCGAGGACGACGATCGTGTTATCGTTATAGGGGGAAGAAGGGTCTTTGGCTACGAATTCGTGCCTAAGCTTTCTGCCGAGGAGAAATCGTTCGACCTGCCTTTCTTGCACGAGACTTACGATAGTAAAGAGGGAGGAAATAACCTTTACCCCTTCGTCCACCTCTCTTCGGACGGGCATCTGTTCATCTTCGCAAACAAGGATTCGATTCTCTTCGACTACAAGCGACGCAGAGTGGTCAAAAACTACCCGAAGATTCCCGGGCAGGGATCGAGGAGCTACCCGAGCACTGGGTCTTCTGCGATTCTTCCCTTGGATCACAGAGATGGCTTTCGTAAAGTAGAAGTAATGATCTGCGGTGGATCAGCGCACGGCGCATTTCAACAGGCGAGGCGTGGAAGGTACATAAAGGGCTTGAGTTCTTGCGGGAGAATGGTTATTACAGGAACTAAGCACGAATGGATAATGGAGGATATGCCCGGCCCACGTCTTATGAACGACATGATCATTCTCCCGACGGGTCACATTCTTGTAATAAACGGCGCAAAGCATGGCTGCGCTGGGTGGAACCATGCTTCGAAGCCTTCTCTGCATCCTTACCTCTACGACCCGAACAAGATTCACGGCAAGCGCTTTACCACCTTAAAGTCCACGAAAATTGCGAGAATGTATCACTCGTCTGCCATCCTCTTACCAGACGGTAGGGTTCTCATCGCGGGAAGCAACCCTAACCGTCGTTATAGGTTCGAAAACGTGGCTCACCCCACCGAGCTGAGGCTGCAGACTTTCGTCCCCAGGCACATGGAGAGGAGTTTCGACGAGCAAAGGCCTCGCAACGTCTCTGTGTACAGCGGTGGGAACGATGATGATGGAGTGGTGAGGTACGGCGAAGATTTTCGAGTGAAGTTTTTAATGATGATGATGAACGACGAGCGAGGAAGTGAGGAGGTTGTTGTTACGGCTTACGCTCCGCCTTTCAACACTCATTCGATTTCGATGAATCAGAGGATGCTTGTGCTCAACTGCAAGAACTTGACGAGGACTGAAGATGGGTGGGTTAGTGCGCTCGTCGAAGCTCCGCCATCTGCTGAGGTGGCGCCTTCGGGGTACTATATGGTGACCGTGGTTAACGGTGGTGTGCCTAGCTTGTCTGAGTGGGTTAGGTTTACACGTGGTTAACTAGAGTATATGATTAACGAAGACATCACATATTAAGGTTATATTATGGAGAGGAACAAGAAAGAAACAAGTTCAAGTTGGTTCGGTGTTTTTAGTTATTTGTAATAGGTTGCTTGAATAGGGTCTTAATAACGCCCTAAACTATAAAAATAGTAATAATTGACCCACCTAAAATAGGAATCGTTGTATTTGCCTCCCTTTAATTTTTAATTTTCTTTTTTTTTTTCATCTTTTTGTTTTGGATTGAAGATAATTAGCGAGTAGCACGCACGCGTTTCGTTTTTTCGCTCAGTCGGCCAACAAAAATCCGTCTCCCTTCGCAACCCTCCACAGCTTTTATCTTCAATTTATCGAAAACCCTCTCTTCAGCTCAGCAGACATACATACACACATACATCTCTTGAGAGAAGTTGTGAGAAAATGTCAATTGCAGCTAAAACTATTCTGAAGCCCCTTTCGATGGCAACCAATGGTTGTTTTGTTTCAGTCCCATCGCTTTTCACGCCGTCAAAAGCTTCGTTGTCTCACCCTTCTCTCTCTATACAGTTTAAGCCCTTGAAATTCCAAAATGGGGTTTTGCTCTCTCTCAGGCGGAAGGAACCCCTATTCAGAATTTCCGTAATAGACGCTCAGCAAGGAGAGGACAACCAAGCTGTTCTCGAGGAACAAGAGCAAGACTTTGATGGAAATTTAGCCCTAGACGAGTCAGAAAATGGCGGCGAGGGTGAGGTTGGTTTTGCGGAGCCGCCCGAGGAAGCGAAGGTTTATGTTGGGAATTTGCCATACGATGTCGATAGTGAGAAGCTGGCCCAGCTCTTTGAGCAAGCTGGCGTTGTGGAGATCTCCGAGGTAAAATTATGCCTTTTGAAGTTCAATTATTAGACTCTGGATCTGATTTGAGCGTAGAGATTGCATTTTTTTATGCATTATGGGTGATTGTATCAGTCATAATCTGCACAATGCTTACATAAGTTATATGTTTCTTCTGAGTTTAAGTGCAAAGAAGGAAATGTCTTTGCACAACCACTGATTTCTTCCGTGTGTATGTTGGCTTGGGTTGTGGTTTTGAAGGTCATCTACGACCGGCAAACAGATAGGAGTCGTGGGTTCGGGTTTGTGACGATGAGTACTGCAGAGGAGGCTGCAAAAGCTGTGGATATGTTCCATAGATATGTGAGCCTATTATTACATAACCATGCGATTGATTGATATTTGTTATGCTAACGTGTTTCCATCTATTACATATTGGGAGTTTTAGGCTCATGGTTGTTCATTCCACTTTGCGAATGTAGGATCTGAACGGTAGATTCCTAACCGTAAACATAGCTGCTCCAAGAGGCTCAAGGCCTGAACGACCCCCTCGGGCAACATTCGAACCTTCTTACAGAATCTATGTTGGTAATCTGCCTTGGGACGTGGATGATTTGCGTCTTGAGGAGCTCTTTAGCGAGCATGGAAAAGTCGTTAATGCCCGTGTGGTCACAGATAGGGAGACTGGAAGGTCGAGAGGCTTTGGCTTCGTGCAAATGGCCAGCGAATCTGAAATGAACGATGCCATTGCTGGCCTCGACGGGCAGGTATAACTTAAGCTAAGTGTGATAAGAATCTATGTGTATGTGTTAAACCTTTTTTTGGTAGTAGTTTGAAAGACTTAAATAAAAACGTGTTCTTTTTTTTACAGAGTTTGGACGGAAGGGCGATTCGAGTAAACGTCGCCGAAGAGAGGGGAAGACGAGGAGGTTTTTGATTCGATATTTTGTCGCCTTGGAATTTATGGGAATCACTTTTTGTCCAGATTTTGAACCTTGCATTGTACTGTCTACTACAATGTTATTGCAGCTTAATTTATCTGATGAAGCCTGTCTATGAATCTGTGAATACTGTGATCATGAAAAAGATTGCAGCTTTGTATCGAAATTGGGCCGTAAACAGGTTTGAGCCCATTTAGCAGTCAGGCCCATTATGGTCTGGCCCATTGTCGTCCGCTAAATGACAATTTCACAGTCGCTTTAGCTTGTTCGCCAATTGAGTGAAGGGAACTGAAGAATTCAACGTTTCTTCCATAGATGTTAATTTTCTACTAAAAATAGATATGAACAACATATCACGAGATTCTTCAAGGACGTTGATTTCTTCCATTTCTTAAATATGAAAACATACACAGCCTACAATCGGAATTCAAGAGTTCACACTAAAACAAAACAAGGCGTGCTTCTCTTTCTATATATATATATATATATATATATATATATATTTATATGTATATGTGTGCGCATATCCCTTCGTGTTCGTATTATATATAGGAAATTCACATACTTCCTCTACTCAAGTATTAAATTAGAGTCCTAAAGAATAGACTCAAACGCAAACGTCCTTTCTATTCTACTCTTACTATTGATCATCGTAGTCTTTGTTGGTTGAGAGGGTATACATGTCATGAAAACTTATCCGTGGGAAATCGAGAGATTCAGATATATTATTAAATTAACTTAAAGTAGGGAGAACTGGGGGTTACTTGTGATTGTGAATGCCTTGGAACAAAAATATTATATTCAAGTTCTAGGGTCATTTTAGATATTTCCCAAGTCAACGTTCTGAAGTCTTTTGGTTGGTCCAACAAAGTTACAAAAATGATAGTTGGCACTCAACACAAACACAACCAATTGTGCACTAAAAGGGAATAATTAGGACGCAGCCAACCAATCCCAGAAAAAAAAAAATCCCTCCTTTTAAAGTCAGCAGCCACCTTATCCTCCACCGTCCTCCGCCGCACACCGCCCATCAGATCACCGTGAGAAATTACACCCTTAAAAATCCTTTTAATGTCTCTGAGCTCTATCAAATCCCAGCTCCACGTATTCCTATACTTCCTCACTTCAGCGCAAGCAATACTTCTCCATCCTTCAGACAAGAATGCGCTTTCAGACATTTACAGAGGCTTCGGCTTCCGTCGCTCATTACCCAGCAACCCATGCGCTTCCATGGAGGAGATATCCTGCGAAAGAAGGTTCTTAAACAGTTCTTACACCATGAGAGTCACGGCGATTGTCGTAGAGTCGCTCGGCCTAAAAGGCCAACTATCGCCGGCCGTCGGCGAGCTCTCAGAGCTGAAGCAGCTTTCCTTGCGAGACAACAAACTCTATGGTCAAATCCCACCTGAGATCGTCAACTGTAAGAAACTGAAGGCCTTAATCCTAGGAAAAAATCGATTTTCCGGCGATATCGGCTCCCTATCCTCGTTGACTGATCTTCGTGTTCTTGATCTATCCTCGAATGAGTTTAGCGGCAGCCTTGAGTTCTTGAAGAGCTTCCACAACCTGGAAAAATTGAATCTTGAAGACAATATGTTTTCGGGCAAACTTAACTTAGATGGCTTTCAGAATCTGAGATTCTTAAACTTGTCTGGCTACGATTTGCTAAAAGGGGAGAGCCTATCCATCGACGAAGAGTACCCAAAACGCTATGTTTTCGCAGAGACTTCACCTTCACCACCATCAACGGCGGCAGCGCCGACGAAGACCAAGCACGAGACTACGAGGAAGAAGATAGGGAAGACTATCCTTAAATTCTTGGTCGGAATTTTACTGGGCTGCGTATCGGGGGCTGTCTTCTCCGTCATCATCAAGACGATAGCTTACGTCATCAGAGGACGTAAGAGAAAAGAAACGAGCTTGACCATCTTCAGCCCCACAATCAAGAAACCTGAAGAATTGGCCTTCCTCGAAAAAGAAGACGGCTTAGAATCCTTCGAAATCATAGGCAGCGGCGGATGTGGAGTAGTCTACAAAGCCATCTTGCCTGGGAATAACGGCGCAGAAATCGCCATAAAAAAGATAGTCCCAAGCCCTAGGGATGGAGACGACGACCCCACCTCCTCGGCGGAGGACGGCAAGAAAATGCGCCAAATCAGATCGGAGATTCAAACAGTCGGACAAGTGAGGCACAAGAACTTACTTCCTCTCTTAGCCCACTTGCCCAGACCCAACTGCCATTACCTTGTGTACGAATACATGAAAAACGGTAGCTTGCAAGAATATCTCCAGCTAGTGTCCGAAGGCCGGCGAGAGCTAGATTGGTGGGCCCGCTACAGAATCGCCATCGGCGTCGCCGCCGGCCTCGAATACCTCCACATGAATCACAGTCCAAGCATCATCCACAGAGACCTGAAGCCCGCAAACGTACTCCTCGACGACGAAATGGAGGCGAGGATAACAGATTTTGGGCTGGCCACGGTGGTCCCAGATTCTCAGACGCACATTACAACCTCGAACATTGCCGGGACGGTTGGGTACATCGCGCCGGAGTATTACCAGACGTTCAAGTTCACAGACAAGTGCGATGTGTTCAGCTTTGGGGTGTTGCTCGGCGTTCTGATGACGGGGAAGTTTCCGTCGGACGAATTCTTTCAGAAAACTGAGGAGATGAGTTTGGTGCATTGGGTTAGGAATCTGATGACTTCCGAGGAGCCTGAGAAGGCGATCGATGCGAAGCTTTTGGGCAATGGGTTCGAGGAATCGATGCTTTTGGTTCTTAAAGTTGCTTGCTTTTGCACTTTGGACAATCCTAAGGAGAGGCCTAACAGCAAAGATGTTAGGGTTATGCTGTCCCAGATAAACCATTAGATTAGAACTTCGATCATTCGATTAGATTGAAAAACCATGTAAGAAGAAGCGTCTAATGTTGCAGTAGCAAGAGTTTTCTCCTTTGTGAGGGAATAGTTTATATTAATTAAAAAAAAAAGAAGATCCATTACACCCACGCTCACTCAACATGGTCCACTTAAGCTACAGAGTTTCAGGGTAAAGCCTGCATGATACTTTACATGATGTAGAAAAGGTTAAAAAAATTTACATGAGGCCCACAAATATTTGTAGGCATATAAGAGTTGTTTTAGTTAGGCCCACAAATAAATTAAGTGTTTTTTAGTTTGTGGGCAATAATAATTGTTTCATTTCTGTCCACAAAAGCAGAAGGTGGGTCTGTCTGGTCCATCTTCTTACACCAGAATATTAGGGGCATGTTTTTGGGGACACTCGTCCTTTGTATAACACTTGTAATTTCAATCTCCTCGAATTTTAAACTATTTGAGTTTCTTGTTTTGCTACAAATGTAAGAGTTTTTATTACATAAGATTGGGTGGAGGTCAAAATTCATTTAGCTTGCAATTGAAGCATGTTTGGACAACTAATGTAGAGTCTAAACCAGCTCATGTGGAAGTGCTTTCGAGTTCCCAAGTCATGCTATGTAAATGGTATTATAAATATATTTGATGATGTTTATTACTACAAGATCCGAAGCTTCCACATACATCTTTCATCTCAACTTGTTTCCTTAACTTTATGTAATAATTAGAGAACAAATCCAGCAGGTCACACGTGGCAATAGTGTCTTCAAATTCACGAGCAGTTTTCTTGGATGTATATAATCGTAAAAAATGCGTTATAATTTATGAATATGATTAATCGGAGTCGTAATAGTTGGGAACAGAAGCAAAGAACAAATATTCTATATAACTGACAAACATGTGAGGCCACATTCATTTTTTTTTGCAAATCCCATAACTTATTAATTACAGCTCACTAATCTTGGATTCCTAACTTGGTTTTGACCGTTTAATGTGTGATCAAGCGATATTACCAAAGCCCCTTCTTTTTTCTCTTGGGGATTGGGTGATGATGATGATCATCATCTCCAATACATATTTTTAGGATTTTCTATTTAAACTTTTAAGAAAAGCGATTTCAAGCTGTGATTCCACGGCAGTTTGGAAATAAAGAAAAAGATAAAGGAAAACAAATAAAATAAAATAAATAATAGAAAAGCAGATGTGGTGTGGCCATGCTACTATGAACAGTACACATCACAGCTGGGCACACACAATTACACTGCTAAAAAAACTCCCCCACCCCCAAGAAAACTTTACCAATCATATCTCTCTTGGCTTTTTTTCTACTCCATTAGCTATAATTCTTCAACTACTATCAAGTTCTCGGAGGAAGGAAGTCTTGTAGTAGGGACGAAGCGAAGCATGGGGGGAGTGACGTCGTCGATGGCGGCAAAGCTTGCGTTTTTCCCGCCGAGCCCGCCGAGCTACAAGGTAATTACGGACGAAGCCACGGGCCTTTTGCTGATTCACCCATTTCCACACCGCGAGAACGTCGACGTGTGGAAACTTCCGACGCGGCGGGGGACGGAGGTCGTGGCGGTGTACGTTAGGTATCCGATGACGAGTACAACGCTTCTGTATTCGCACGGCAACGCCGCCGACGTGGGGCAGATGTACGAGCTCTTCGTGGAGCTTAGCATTCACCTCAAAGTTAATGTCATGGGGTAATTGCTTGTTTCAATTTCGAGCTTAATTTCAGAGGGCTGTTTCCCTTTTACTTGCTTTGGGGTTCGAATTCACAATGCGATGTGGTTTATCTGAACTGCGAAAAGGACTAGCTTTTCCTTAGTTTCTTGATTATTGATCGCTGGAATTTCATTGTCCGGGCAAAATACCCCATCAGAGATAAATTTCTGGGGAATCGTATCATTAGTTGCTTTCAGGATTTCTTCCTTTTAGTGTATAATTGGTTTTATTTGGCTTCGATTTTTATATGTAAAGCTGCTTTAGTGCTGTTTGCTCATCTGCATCACTGATTTCATTGTTTGGTGGATGTTATCTGTTCTCTGCTTTGTTGAATTCTCAGATCTCAAGAACTTACATTCGCAACTTTATTTTCTTTGTGGTTTACTTTGTGGGAAAGAATCTCATGTTCCTTCTTCTCCGAAAGTTGTCGTAACTTCTGATGGTTTCTGAGCAAAAAAGTATGGCTGTTAGCTTTGTGAAATCAGATAGTTTTGTTTGTCTATGTTAGCCCCCTTTAGAGTACTATTGTCGTCTGAAATGTTAGTTTAAAGCATCTCAGAAACGTCTCACAAAGACGACTTTGTACCCTTTTTTCAACAGATACGACTACTCTGGCTATGGACAATCGACTGGAAAGGTATATATTCTAAACGCTTTTAATTAACTTCTTCCGCCTCTTTTAATTAACCATAGATAAAGTTAGCATCTTTGCACGTTTTCAGCCGAGCGAGCACAACACATACGCAGACATCGAAGCAGCTTACAAGTGCCTCGAAGAGACGTACAGCGCCAAACAAGAAGATATCATTCTGTACGGGCAATCCGTGGGAAGTGGGCCCACCGTAGATCTTGCCTCTCGCTTGCCTCGTCTCAGAGCTGTCATTCTCCACAGCCCTATTCTATCTGGTTTAAGGGTTATGTATCCCGTCAAACGCACGTATTGGTTCGACATCTACAAGGCAAGTTTGTTAATAGTACAATCTTGAATGCTCTGCGTTTCTTACACGAGCTTTTTCCTGTCGATTTCGACGCAGAACATCGACAAGATACCACTGGTGAAGTGCCCTGTTTTAGTTATCCATGTAAGCTTACGCCAAGGTTGTCTCTTTAAGCTGTATTTTGGTTAAATAGGCCCACTAACACTCCTCTGTTTCTTCGTATCAAGGGAACTGCTGATGATGTAGTGGACTGCTCTCATGGAAAACAGCTCCACGAACTTTGCCAGGAGAAATTCGAGCCACTATGGATCAAAGGAGGAAACCACTGCGACTTAGAGCTTTACCCCGACTACATCAAACACCTGAAGAAGTTCGTCTCAGCGCTCGACAAGCCCCCTTCTCAGAGGAACATGATAAGGAGAAGGATGGACAGGCCCGAGCATTCAAGGAAGAGCGTCGATCACATGGAAGCTCCAAGAAAGAGCACAGATCGAAGGGAGAAGCCTCGAAAGAGCACTGATAAGCTTAAACCCTTCGAATACAAATTCCACAACGACGACAGGCCGCCGAAGCTTAAGCTGTCCTTCGATCAGTTGGAGAGGTCGAGGAGGAGCGTTGAGTACCACGAGAAATCGAGGAGGAGCATCGACGTTCAGATGGACAAGGCGAGGAAGAGCGTTGATTGGATCGAAAAGATTCGACCTTCGTGATGGTTTCGGACAAGGTCGGTCCTTTTTAAGTTAAGGTGAGTTTGTCGATTGGGGGGGTTTTTTAGACGTGGTAATAAAGTAGTTCGCGGTGGTTACAGCAAAAAAGAAATGTAAGGGGCGGTACGGTTTGGTTTGGGTATACTTCGTCTCCCTCTGAGGATGATCACTGTGTTTCTTTTTTCTTTATGTATAAAAGGACCTTGTTTTGCTCGAAGTGTAGTGTGCACTACTACTGTGTTTAATGGCTTTCTTGTTGGTCGCTGGGTTTTTAAAGCTCTTAGCTCTTTATTACATCTGAGATGGTGTATATATACACTTTGCAGCAACCTTATCCTCAACAAAGCAGAGACAACATAGGTTGGCACAGAAGACAATTACAAGAATATGTGTAAGTACCGTATATAGAATTCAACGGGGCGACCCGTTTAGCAGATGGATCCTTTGCGACAGTTCAACGCGCCCGCCCCGGCCGTAATGTAGCTGACCAGCGAAGATGCCCTCGCGCCCAAGCTCGACGCCTTTGCATAGCTCGACGAAGCCTCACCGCCCGACGGCGTAAAGTAGGCCCCATTCAGCATCATGTCTCCCTTCGACCTCCAATTCCAATTCGTCCACTCGCTCTCCGGCGCATCCTCGTGTTTCGTCACCTAACAAAAATATCTCAATCAAATCGACAGCAATAGAAAAAAATGCACACCCTTTTTTCGATCTCGCGTACCTCTTTGTTGAACCTATCGTCGGGCGCTAGAAACCTATTCCCCTGGCTATTAATCGTCGGCGAAGCGCTCCCCCCTATAGCGTACATCTCCCAGTGCGTGTAATCGTTGTTGACGACGTGGAAGTACCCGTGCCTGCACCTCGGCATCCTCTGAACGAGCCCCTCGCCAAAGTGGTTGAAGGCAATGGTCACCTGTTGAGATTATAAATTGGGCTTTTGTTCTCACATCGGATACTTCAAGCTCTCGAATCCACTTAATATATCAGAGTCTCTCTCCTTCTATCACCAATTGGTTTAAAGGAAAGAATCCCTCAACTTATGTGGGTCAACTTATAACAAAAAATGTAATGTCACCTGCATGGCCTTATCCTGGAAATAGGCGTCGTTGTGTCCCAGTAGCATCACCTTGTTGTGGTGGGTCATGTAGTTGTTCGAGAGCGTGATGGCGGTCGAGCCGTGGATGGCGTCGATGAGCCCGTCGGCGCAGCTCGATAGCGAGCAGTGGTCGACCCACACATGGGACCCGCCGAAGATGGAGACGCCGTCCCCGTCCGAGCGGGTGCGCCACCCGTAGTGGGTCGGGGAATCCCTCACGTCGGCGTTGCCGCCCGGGATGCAATCGTGGATGTGGACACCATGGATGATGACGTCTGTCACGTACTGGACCGTGATGCACGGCCCGTCAGATATGTGGACGCTTGACCCGCGGCCGTCGATGGTCTTGAAGGAGTTCATTATGAGCTCCTCCTTGAGGCGTATGACCATGTCCCGAGCGAAGACGATCCACAATGGCTCGTCTTGGATTACGGCCCAGCGGAGGGTTCCGGGCTTCGGGTTGACAGGGTCGTCGTCGCCCGAGTCGGTCACTGTGTAGATCTCGCCGTCACGGCCGCCAATCGCGTTTCGGCCGAACCCTGACGTTCGATGTTAAGAATATAGAAATATGAAGAAAAAAAATGTTGAATACGGCCAGTCTACCTAAAAGCTTAAGCTTGTATGGCAGGGTTGGATTTGGGTTAACTTTTTCGATAAGGCCACAATTTTTTTGAGTTAACTTTGAGGCCCATTTTAAGGTCTTTCAAATAAATTTTAATACCATTATTTTAGAACCAATACTCAGTAATGAATAAAAATAGGCCCAAAAAATTATAATAATAATTAAAATTTTATTTATTTATATTAAGGTTGGGCCTCCATATGCTGTAAGAACATGGGCCCATAAATTGAAAAAGCGGGTTGTCATTTTTAATTATACATGTTATGTTACGAACACCACACTCACGTTTGGTGTGATTTATTTGTTATTTAATATTAGGCGTGTAATTTTCTTAAATAGATGGTGGGGAGAATTTGTATCGGAGACCTTTTTAGTCCATTGGCTCTGATTGAATGGTCACTCACCTGAAAGCTTAAGCTTGTATAATTTTTAATTATATGTATTATATTTCGAATAAAAATTGAAATACTAAGTGAAGTGATTATCCAATTTTGTAAAATACAGAACCACTAAAATTTTAAGAGCGAAGTGGTCATTAAGTACCTATTGCGCAATCGGCTAACTTCTGGCGGTTCTGTGACCAGTTGGGGTCGCACCGCCAGCAGTCGTCTATGGGGTTGCCCGTGTTGCACGACAGGAAGCCCAGTTTTCGTCTCGAGGCGTTTAGCTTCCTGCATTATTGCGGACCGAATGGAATCTTTTTTTACAAAAAAGTTTTGTAAATTTTGAAATGTAGAGCATATGATTTTTACGGACTTGTGTACTTCTTCGACTACTAGCTCGGGATCGTCTGGCGCCGGAGAAGAAGAGGCTATGAGAGACGGGAATGCGAAGAGGCAGAGTAAGACCGAGAACAATAATGCAACGAATAATGACATCATCGTCGCCGTGCTGAGAGCAGAGCAAAAGATCAATTGATGGATGGAGAAGAAGAATTGGGAATGGCTTAGAATCTATAAAGCCTGATGGAGACTATAAATAAACAAAACCAAGCAACGTAGGGTCCTTTTTCTTCTGTCCATGTTATCTAATCAATTAGCGAGTGAGTGACTGATTTCTTGTTTTGTGGAGGTTAAGGTTAACTCATCCTTACATGGTTAAGCTATAACGGTACTAATGTAGCTTAGCTGCTTTCTTTTCCTCCCTGAAATGCCTTGCCAAGCAAAGTGTGGGTCGGGTCGGATCCCCTTTACTACCGCCTCGTAATAGAATGTGTTTGTTGTCCAATCATTCTCCGTAAGTTAACTGATTAAACTGCCCCTTGCATGGAATAAAGATTCCTCTTTTCTATTAAATTCACACACGCAAAGATAGAATTAATCCCAAAAACAGAGTCTGCAGCAACTGAGTGAGGTGACTGCTGAACAATTATGCCCCATCATCGATGGATACATATTCACATTGGGAAGTTCTTTATTGCAGGCCACAATTATGGCGATGGATTGACATAAACATTAATCTCATCCTAATAAGTAATAATCTTGGCATATCTTTGACACTTTCCGAGTCTCATCTCTTACTTGTTCTTCCATATTCAGTTCTTTCTTCCATGTGTGAGAGTTGATCATCTTTTGCTATCGTGGGGACAAAAAAGAGAACGTGAGTGTCTACGTTAATAAGGAGGTTCACCTCTCGCTTCAAATAAATGGGCCTAGTTAATGTTAAATGCATCGATTGCTGCTGCTTTATTGAGCCTTCATATTCCAACTCATTTAATTTACGCAAGAAAAGTGTCGTCTCATCTCATCCCAACTAGTGTTTGTGTTGTTGCAGTTTGCCCCCCGAATTACGTAATGTTTGTCAATTAACCCCTTCAATTATTCCTCGGCGGTAATTGCAATGGTGCACATGGCATCATGCTTCTTCATTGTCCATCACATGCGCACTCTTCTTTCATAAAGAAATGTCGCTATTGCTAGCAGCGACTACGGTAATCTGCTATCGTTAAACGCATTAACAGCTGGCAAGTTTATTTGTTTAATATTTTTATATTATCAGTTTATGTCTCTCTCTCACTGACACACATATTTCTGCAATGTACCCTTGAAAGCTGAGGAAGCCATGAAATCCCCCAATTTTCCGAAACTACCCCTACTCCTCGGCCTCATCATCACCCTCTCCGTCTTCGTCTTCCTCTCCCTGACCAAAACCCAAACCACCGATCAACCACCGAGCCTATCGCCGGACCTCAAGATCCGGCCGGGATACGAATCGTACCAATCCTACCTCAACCATCAGCTCAACAAAACCCTAAACCCCAACCTCCGACACCTATGGACCACCCGAGACTGGCAGCGGAAGGTCACCGTCTTCTCAAGCTTCTTCCGTAGCCTACAGAGCCGAGGGCTACTGAGCAATTCCTCCAAATCGCTCTCCATCGGAGCTAGGGTTGGACAAGAAGTCGCCGCCTTGAAATCGATCGGTGTCAACGACTCAATCGGAATCGATCTCGTGCCCTACCCGCCGCTGGTGATGAAGGGCGATTTCCACGACCAGCCATTCGCCGACGGAACTTTCGACTTCGAATTCTCCAACGTGTTCGACCACGCGCTTTATCCGTGGAAGTTCGTCTCCGAGATCGAGCGGACGCTGAGGCCCGGCGGCGTGTGTGTGCTCCACGTGCTGGTGAAGAAGCGTGGGGATAGGTATTCGGCGAATGATCTGTACAGTGTTGGACCGTTGAAGGATCTGTTCAAGGTTTCCGAGCTTGTCGAGGCGAGGAGTATCGATGGGTTTGGATTGGATACAGAGGCTGTTTTTAGGAAGAAAGCCAAAGAGTAATTAAAGAGTACATTTTTTTTCCAGTTTCCCTTCTTTGCATTCTTTGATTTAGTTTTCGCTTTCCTCTTTCTTACCTTTCTTTTGTTCTGTAATAGAGAATTTGATTGATATGATACTCTTCCATGATTCTTACCTTTCCTCTTTCTCACCTTTCTTTTGTTCTGTAATAGAGAATATGACTGATATAATACTCTTCCATGATTCTTACGTTGGTTGGTTTTTTCTGCAATGAATATCAACTGCCACACACTTTCTTCTAAGTGCAGATCTTAAAACTAGCATTAAGCAAATAATATACAGACCAAATCCTTCAACACATAAAGATACAGCAGTGTCTACTGATCTTTTCTAACCTTTTGAAACTATAGTTATTTGTAATCTGTAGCCTAATAACAAGTTCTTAAGAATGATTTGTCGCTTGCACGCTAGTCATTTAAAACCAAACAAAAATGGAAGATGGAAAGAACATAGTCTTCCTTGTTTAGTTATATGATAGGCGGAATAGAAGATGAATCTGAAGAGTTGGGAGTAGGCTGCTTAGTTCCATATGGTGCTGAAGAAACCACCCTGTGAATAAAAGAGCAATCATAGCTGAGAAGACTATTCGTACACGAGCTTATGCTTGTCCTGTATATGTCGAAAAGCTGATAACTTTCGACTACCTCTCTTTGCGTTTCTCCAAGAACCGAGCCAGAGATTTCTTGCGAAACTGGGGCACTGTGTCTGCTAGAAAACGAACGAACAAAAATAAAGAAGAAAGAAAACTCAGTAGTCATAAAATGATTGATCACATGGTGATATTGCTCACTACCTGATGAAAATATGGGTGCTGATGAGGGCGTTCTTGGTAGATGACTGACGACTGCTTTCAGTGGCTCTGCTTTATGAGGGCGTACTAAGATCCCTCCCAGTTTTACGGTTGTTTCTACTTTGTTATTACCACCCGAAGAAATGGTACTAATCGTGGTTATAGGTGAAGGGCTTGGCCAGCGTGGAGTCGTAGTAACCTGAGTTTGATTCAAAGCAAACCCTTCAATCACAGAAGGCTTCGGCGGAATGGTTTGAATTGGATTCACAATAGGGTTTTTTGCAGAAGGAGCTGAGGATGGTCCATTACCAGCTAATAACATTATAGCCTGAGCCTAAAAATTCGATTAAGGAGTTAAATTGAATGCTCCTAACAAATACGGAAAAAAAAAGCCCTTTTTGTTCAGACACTGTACCTTTTCGGGGGAGACATGATCGTAAACAGAGACAGAACCATTGTAGAAGATGGTTAACTGAGCAGGACGGTTTGAAACCCTCATAGAGTTCCTATATATATGAGACACAGTTCAAGTTCAAGTCTCAAGACTTTTAATTTCGTTAACGTTTTTACCTCTCTTTCGTTGGATAAAGATTGTTACCTTAACTCGGTGGATCCTACGACAGGGCTGTTCGAATGTGATGTCGAATTTACGGTCAAGGGTTTCGAATTCATTGAACCGATGAGATTCTGTCCGAAAGGAGGAGATATCACAGCCCCGTTTGCCTTCTGGTGAATCGAATAAGAAACTCCTCCCATATTTTTCTCGGGAAGAACAGCTACGTTCTGCTTATGAACGCCCGAAACAAACATCATTACAAGAAAGCGAGGGATCATCGATCTTTGAAAGAAATGAAAACGCATTCTAACGCATAGTTTCACCAGCATTACATATGTCGTTCATTCATTACCTGCTGCTGCAATAAATCAGAGTATGGCTTTCGATTCCCATCGAACGAATCTGAAGTTGTTATGCTTACTAAGCCATTAGAGGCGAGGGCTTCGAAGCCAGTTCTTGGCTGCTTCCCTTGGAAAGACATGAACTGCCGAGGAACGACATTAGTACTAGGTTGTTGGTGGTTCTTGCTCAAAGGTGGCGGCCACTGCATTGTTAAGCTGCTTCTCACAGGTACTAAAAACAACGCAAGAAATAAATAAAGTTACAACAACTAATGTAAGAGATAAGCTAAAGCAGCTTTAGTTTATAAGAGAAATGGCAAAACATGAGTGTTTTTTAATCGAGTAATTAAATTAAGCAAAGCATCAGAGGTGGAGAGAGGGGGGGATGAACATGGACTGATGAATTGTATTAATATATTCATGTATAGATATGTGAGCTAAGCATCTCATGCATGTTATGTGTTATAAAAATAATATTAGTGATTGTACTAGTCGATGTTGAGCAAGTAAAGAATATATTGAAGAAGTCAAGACATACGCACAGCAACAGATGTTTTCATCTGAAACAGTTGATCGAGCGCGAAGTAAAAGCTATTCTGTTTTTATCTGTTTTATTCTATTAGTTATCGGGCTATGATTATTTCTTTTTAATTAGGCCCAATAACTTAGTAGCCCAATATGTGAGATAGTATAAATAGAAGATCCTCTGTACTGTATTAGGTTAACGCGCGAAAAACCAAAATGTAACAGATTGACAGAAATACAATTGAATTTTTTCTTTTATCTTCTTCACGATTCGATTTCACGAATTCTTCATGGTATCAGAGCTTGAGTAATTGATTGCAGTATTCAGCAATGGCAGAATCAGAGAATCCATTAATTCCACCAGGTGGAGGAAATGTGACACCGAATACAGCTCCTCTAGATTTTAACAATCCGATGTTTATTCATCCTTCGGATACTCCGAATCTCGATCTTACAACTGGAATCCTGAAAGGATCTGAGAACTACAAGATATGGAGCATGAGGATGATGATCGCACTTGAAGCCAAGAACAAGATAGGATTTATCGATGGATCTTGCAAGTGTCCAGAAAAGGAATCACCTCTGTACTCTCAGTGGAAGCGCTGTGATGCGCTGGTGAAAACTTGGATTCATCGCTCCATCTCAGAGGAATTAATCTCAGGAATCGTCTATCATCAGAATGCATTCGAGATCTGGAATGATTTAAGGCAAAGATTTGACAAGATAAATGGAGCGAGGCTATATGGATTATTCAGAGAAATATATTCAAGCACTCAAGGTGCGTCTACAGTTTCAGAATATTATAACAGATTGAAACCTCTTTGGGATGAGTATGACTCGATGATTCCATCACCTGCGAATGAAGTGTCTAAAGAATACAAGGAATTCTGTGGATGGCAAAAGATGATGCAGTTTTTAATTGGTCTGAATGATTGCTATCAGAATATTAGGTCCCAAATTCTCTTGATGTCACCGCTGCCATCTCACAGTCAGGTGTACTCAATGGTGATTAATGAAGAGGCTCAGCGGGGAATCAATCTGCAGGCAACCAATAATGATTCATCTATTGCATTAATGGCAAATTTTCCATCTAAGGGATTCAGCAGTGTTAACAGTCAAGCTGGAAGGGCAGCCATGTTCTGTGATCACTGTAATATCAGTGGTCATTCTAGAGAAAATTGTTTTAAAATCCATGGGTATCCTTCCAATTATGCACGAGGAGGAAGGAGAGGATTTGGAGCTAGAAGAGGAACTTCAGGCAGATTTGGTTCAGGCAGAGGCAGAGTGAATAATGTCATGACTCCAGAAACTGGGAATGAGAAGATCAAGGATGAAAACCTGAACAATCAGCAAGGTTTCACACATGACCAATGCTCTCAGATTCTGAGGCTGCTCGAGAAGAACACTATACATGATGACATCAAGGGAGCTGGAACCTCTGCCACTGCCAATGCATCAGGTATTTGTCTCAGCACCACAGGTAAAAAACATGACAGTAGCAATACTTGGATAATTGACACAGGTGCTAATCATCATATAACATGCAATAATGAGTTGTTTGATGCTATTGATGTTGGTGATAGTAATGTCTGCAGTGTGAAGTTACCTAATGATTCATGCAGTAAAGTATCCATGTCTGGTACTATAACTATAGATAAGAATCTAAGATTGGGAAATGTTTTATATGTGCCTGATTTCAAACACAACTTGCTCTCTGTTTCTAAGTTAGCTAGGGATGGAAAACTGCATCTAAATTTCTTCCATGATCATTGCGTAATACAGGAAATCTTGACTGGCAAGATAAAGGGGATTGGTAGGCAAGAGAATGGACTTTACATACTCACTCCAACCCCTGAAAACCTGCCAGTAAAAGATAGAGTGATTGCAAGTGGTTTTTCTAGTCATTTCAATAAGGAAGCTGTGTTTAGACCTAATAAGAATGATGATATTTCAATGTGGCATTATAGACTTGGGCATATGTCTTTTGGAAGGTTCAAATATATGAGTAATTTGCATCTTAACATTGATGATTCAGCTCAATATTGTACTCTATGTCCATTAGCAAAGCATGCTAGAACTAAATTTCCAATTAGAGAAAAAGCTGAGAATAGCATATTTGATCTTGTTCATATTGACATATGGGGACCATATAGAGAAATGACATATAATAATGAAAGGTATTTTTTGACTATAGTTGATGATTGCTCAAGAGCAAGCTGGATTTTCTTAATGAAAGACAAATCAGAAGCTCTTGGGACAATAAAGTCTTTTCTTCAATATGTAGAAAACCAGTTTAATACCAGAGTTAAGGTCATAAGAAGTGATAATGCGAATGAATTCTTTTCACATGAATGTAACTCTTTTCTAGCTGCGAAAGGAATTGTTCATCAGAGTTCTTGCACACACACACCACAACAAAATGGTATTGTGGAAAGAAAACATAGACATATACTTGATGTTGCAAGAGCTTTGAAGTTCCATTCCAATGTCCCTATTAGATTCTGGGGCGAATGTGTCAAAACAGCAGTATATATCATAAACAGGACACCCACTCCATTATTAGGTGGAAAGACTCCATTTGAGGTACTTTTTGGTAAGAAGCCATCTTACTCTCATTTTAAGGTGTTTGGATGCTTGTGTTTTGCTAAAATTCTGACACAGAGGGATAAGTTTCAGCACAGGTCAAGGCCATGTATCTTCATGGGATACTCCTTAACACAAAAGGGTTACAGATTATTGGATCTTGACTCTGAAAATTTCATCATATCTCGGGATGTAATGTTTTTTGAGAATATCTTTCCTTACACAATAAATGCTACTGATCTTGAAAGACAGGACTTTACAACACAAGATATGCAGTTCTACCATGATGATTTAGTAGCACCTTATCAACAGCCAACTGCTAATCATGATGAGGATCAGCCCCACACTGATATACCTGAAGAATATACTCAGCAAGGTTCAGGGGCAGATGACACTGAAGCTGATCAAAATGCTCCAGAAGAATCCACAGATCAGCAGCCTGTAACTGAGGTAAGGAGGTCAGGTAGAGTTTCCAAACCACCTTACTGGCATGCTGATTATGTGTCACCATATGCATCAGATACAAACATGGCATGTTCTGCTAGATATCCTTTATCAAAGGTAGTTCAATATGATAATGTAGCTTCTGAACATAGAACATACTTGGCTGCCATCTCAAAAGAATATATTCCTAGATCTTATGATGAAGCAAAAACAGACAAGAGATGGTTAGAAGCAATGAACACTGAGATCAAAGCTTTAGAGTCAAACAAGACTTGGACATTGGTTGATCTTCCCAAAGGAAAAACAGTTATAGGTTGTAAGTGGGTATATGCTATAAAATACAAGTCTAATGGTGATATAGAGAGGTTCAAGGCTAGATTAGTTGCAAAAGGGTATACACAAAAGGAAGGGATAGATTATAATGAAACATTTTCACCCGTAGTTAAGCATGTGACTATAAGAACAGTTCTATCTCTTGTTGCAATTTATAATTGGCCATTATTTCAAATGGATGTGACTAATGCTTTCTTGCAAGGTGATTTGAATGAGGAAGTATACATGATAATTCCTCAAGGTTTCCACATTTCAGAAAACAGAAAACATAAAGTTTGCAAATTGGAGAAGGCACTCTACGGCTTGAAACAAGCCTCGAGGCAATGGAACCAAAAGTTTGTCCAGGTTATCAGTAAGTTTGGTTTCATACAATCTAAGCATGACTACTCTTTATTTACAAAGCAGAAAGGTGAAAAATTTATGATATTACTGGTATATGTAGATGATATATTGATTACTGGAAATGACTTGATGATGATTGATGAATGTAAGAGTTATCTTAATAATGTATTTCTCATAAAAGACCTGGGAGAAATGAAATTTTTCCTTGGAATGGAGGTATCCAGATCAAAGGAAGGAATTTGCTTAAATCAAAGGAAATATGTCATTGACCTCTTGAGTGAAACAGGGATGTTAGGATGTAAACCGATTGCCACTCCCATGGAGCAGAACAGTAAGGTGATCAGAGAGAAGGCAAGTCCTAATGATCCAGTTCTTGACAACATACCTGGATTCCAGAGGTTAATTGGTAAACTGTTATATTTATGCATCACTCGACCTGATATTACATATGGAGTTCAGGTCCTTAGCCAATACATGCATAAACCTAGGCAAGTTCATCTTGATGCTGCATATAGGATATTAAGATATCTAAAAGAAAGGCCAGGTCTTGGACTGTTATTATCAGCTAACAGTGAATTGAAACTTAATGTGTTTTGTGATGCGGATTGGGCTGCTTGTCCCAATACCAGGAGATCTCTGACAGGTTACTTGGTGAAGCTAGGAGAATCTGCCCTAGCATGGAGATCAAAGAAGCAAACAATAGTGGCGAGAAGCTCTGCTGAAGCAGAATATAGATCAATGGCATTGGTCACCTCTGAAATCGTATGGTTGCTTGGTTTGTTTAAAGATCTCAGAATTGATAACTTGTGTCCTGTGCAGGTTTGGTCAGATAGTAAATCTGCAATTCAACTTGCTGCAAATCCAGTCTTCCATGAAAGGAGTAAACACATAGAAGTAGATTGCCACTTCATTAGAGACAAGATCGAAGATAAGATAATCAAGACCATCTATATTCCTACATCAGACCAACCAGCTGATCTGTTGACGAAGCCATTATCTAGAGATCAGTTTGATTACCTACTACGCAAGTATGGTGTAAAGGACTTGTATGTACACCATGCTTGAGAGGGGGTATTGAAGAAGTCAAGACATACGCACAGCAACAGATGTTTTCATCTGAAACAGTTGATCGAGCGCGAAGTAAAAGCTATTCTGTTTTTATCTGTTTTATTCTATTAGTTATCGGGCTATGATTATTTCTTTTTAATTAGGCCCAATAACTTAGTAGCCCAATATGTGAGATAGTATAAATAGAAGATCCTCTGTACTGTATTAGGTTAACGCGCGAAAAACCAAAATGTAACAGATTGACAGAAATACAATTGAATTTTTTCTTTTATCTTCTTCACGATTCGATTTCACGAATTCTTCAGAATATGAAACTACTGCCATCTAGAGTCAACCAACACAACACAAGGTTTTTTAAAAATTAACATGTCGCTTATAAAGATATTCATTTCGTACATGCATCATGTATTTTATTCCTCTTCTTGGAAGAGGTGACACTAAAATAATACAATGTGCTAGCTAGTGACTTCTTGGAGGCAACAACCGATTTAAATCTTAAAAAATATTACACAATAAAAGAAAGGTCGGACCTTTGGTGCATGTGGGTATGGACCAGCACAAGGAAAACGATAAATGATTAAAGAATTCGAAAGATCACTGTTCAAGAATATGACCAGGCAAGGCAAAGGCATCAAATTAAATAAAGATAGTTGGAGAAGATAGAAGAACATTTCATTTAGCATCCCACTTGCCAAAAACCCTGGTTTCTTATCAGATGACAATCACTTGAAATTAAATGCGTTTGATTCTTCCCAGAAAAAAATAGTTAGAGAAGTCTATGAATGCCGAGCCTGTAATATGGACATGTAGTCTGAAAAATTGAACTTGCCAAAGAAATGAAAGAAAACTCACGTTTTGTAAGTACTTTGAGTTCTGCAGATTATTATAACCAAATCATAATCAGCTTACAAACAGGTCTACTTTTTTCACAAATCAAGAAAATCACTATTAAGACCAATAGAGTACGAATCATGTAGTCACCTGCATCAATGGGTTCCTCAGAGCTTTCGTCCTTCATTTTACTCAGACCCATGAAATCTCGCTCCATATCCAACCAATCAAAGGTTAAAATTCGATGAGAAAAGTAATAACAAAAGAGAAAAAACAAATCGATCACCGATAACTTGCTTCTCTTTATATATCTATGCAGGGAACGGACTGTTCGTTGGCTTGATAATAGGGAAAAGTTGCAGAATTGTAATGAAAATGAGCTCCAAGAATGAGAGAAGAGAAGAAGAAGGAAGACTTTTTAAGGTCACATGTGAATGTTGATCATATATTATTTATTACCGGGAAATAAACAACGTCTACCGTACATTAATCTCGCGGAATAGGATATAGGTGCGACTGGCTATCTCCGGTTACCAGTCGACGCAGTGACGTCATTTACACCAACAGCAGTATTGGTTATTACGACTACGAGTATTTTTTGTACAACCCAATAATGTGTATGCAATAAAGTAAAAATTGATTCTTTGTGGGTTATTTTGTTTGAATAATGATTTTTGTAGTTATTTACAAAAGGAGTAGGCAATATCAAATAGAAATTATTTATTTATTTTTTTTTATAGAAGAAATATACAAATTATATGAATGTTCTGTAATGTTTATTTTTAATTAACGTTTTTAATGTAAAATAGATAACGGTGTATGACCTTCACTATAATAGATAGATATGAAAAGTCGACGTGTCACATCGAGATACACACACCTAAATTTAATAAATAAACGACAATAATTTTAAACGTGTCTCCGTCTTTCTGAGTTATTTAATAAATTTAGTCGACTGTTGTATCATTGTATCAATTATTTACATTTACACCCTTATATTATCATGCAAATGCAATTTGGACCCTTTTTATGTTATATAGAATGCATTTTAATATTTTTTTCAATATGGTTATGAATAATTTCATGCAGATCACAATAAACGGATACCAGCGCTAAAATTTTTTATCACAATCAAGTGGGGACTTATGACTATATTATTTTATGTTGATTATTTGTGGTCCTGGCTTTGGTGGAAAGTATTTTCTTTGTTTATCAGTCATTAAATAATAAAGCAAATTATCCTTTTATTTATAGGTATATTTGAATTCAGGCACGTCGGAAGTTTATTTTAAGATTCATGTCATGTCAGAAAAAACTTTAGTTTAAAAGACCCAATTTCTGCAAAATTTAGAGATAAAGACCTAACTAAAAATAAGTGGTATAAAAGTTATATGAACTGGTATATGATGATCGTTTATGTTACAAACTTTCAACCTATTGTTATTTCAGAACAATGAAGTGGTAATGCAGAAATGAACTGATATTGGATGATCGTTAACTAGTATCGGATGATCGTTTTGTATTACATATTCAACATATTGTTATTTATGAAGTGGTACTGTACTGCAGAAATCGGGTCCTTAAAACTAAATTTTTTTCAGATAGGGCTTGAATCCTAAATGAAACTTCTGACGGGGCCTGAATGAAAAGTCCCCTTTATTTAATGAATAATTTGAATTCAGGCTCATTTAAAGTTTTAAAATAGATTTCAGACCCTGTCAGAAAAAGCTATTGTTTAAAGGACCCAATTTTTGTAAAATTTAGAGATTAGGATCTAAACTTAAAAAAGTGTTATAAAATGTCTATGAACTGGTATCGGATGATCGTATTGTGTTATTTCAGAACAATGAAGTGGTACTGCAAAACAATGAAGTGTTACTGCATAAAGCGAATCTTTAAAACTAATTTTTTTTCCTGAAAGAGCCAGAATCTTAAGTGAAATTTTTGACCGGGCCTAAAATAAAAAGTTCCCTTATTTAATCTATCCGGCTGGCAAGATGCTCACTAAGGCTAAAACTTCTGTTTAACAAAAAAAAAAAACAACCTGACAAATAATACTAATATACTAATAATATTATATTAATAATCACCTAAAAGATGTATGTACATAATATATTATTTAAAAAGAGAGACGTGCAGCGTTTCGATCTTAGCTGTAAGGTGTCGGCATTCCCAAAACATATTACTTATAAAACATGAAAGAATTTCGCTAAACGAGGAAGGTAAATGGTCCACGTCCATTATGTACTTCATTATAAAACAATTGGTTGTTATTTTATTCAGAATAACAAATACATACATATATATATATATATAAACCTTGACATACGTGCCAACCGCCCCGGGTTATTAATTTAACTTAAGCAACTCGCGGTGCACATTGCGATTTTATAATCAAATCAATAGATTCTCGTAAATTTTTTTAAATATAATTCCTTGTACACATGCTTATTGAACAACCCCTTCCCCCTCTCTCTTATTTCTCTACGTATAGTAATGGGCTTAAACTACTGTCTACAGTTAGACCATGGCCCATTTACATAGCCCAATTAAATTGCCCATTTACATAGTGGTGTATGAGAAATCAAGCCATGTTATCAGAAAGGTCAGCGTATGGTCTAATCAAAACTAGACAAAGCAAAAACAGATTAGTTAATTACTCCTTTCTTTTTTGCATAACGTTTCCAATCCGAGGAGTAAATGATCGATTCTCTGCAACAAATTCATATTCATCTAATGAAGTTATATGAATGTGTTAGATAATATTTTAATTGTGTTCATTTAATTATTAGTCTATGTTCTGTAATTTAATTACGCCCTAGGACTTAATTGTAAATATACCCGACTTGTGGGTATATTAGTCAGATTGGGCCCAGTTAGCCCATTAGGGCTTATGTATAAATACCCTAAACGATACATCGTTTAGGGTTGCTGATTCATTAATAGAGTTGACGACTTTTCTGAAGAACACGTGCGCTCTCGTTCCAACTCTGCAATTCGTCTATCGGTATTACTTCGTTATTGCTTCCGTAATTCATCGTTACAGGTAATACTAATCCTTTGAATCAGTACAAGGTTGGATCAAATCGGCCTAACAAGTGGTATCAGAGCCGAATTCGTGGATCAAACTCATCGAGGCTTTATCGATTTTATTCGCCCCTTCTATCGTTTTTCTTTTCACTTTTATCAATCTCCTCTCATCCAATTTCCCAGATTTGTCTCAGCCATGGAGATTGCATAGGAGTATTTGTTTTTTCCTTAATTCTTGATCGAATTTTTTTCCTCCCAGAACGAAGAACAGTGTTGGACGACGAACATAGCTTTGAATTCTCGAGATCTTCGCTCAAAATTGCCCATCTCGACATCTTTCTCGATTTTTTTGGCTCAGCTCGACATTGATTTCGACATTTTACTCAAATATAAGGGACTCGACATCTTGCTCGAGTTTTGGCACGGACCTCGACATTTGTAGCACTCGACATTTGATCTTGTCGACATTTAAATCTCTCGACATCTGGCTCGATATTTTGTTACATCTCGACATTTGAAGATCTCGACATCTGTGGTTATCGACATTTGAAGTCATCAAAAGTACTCGACATCTTTATTTCGACATCCTAACCAACTCGACATTTAATTCGACATCTTTAATTCGACATTCTACTCTTATCGACATTTGAAGACTTCGACATTTGAGGACCTCGACATTTTCATTAGCTCTCAACAGTGATCTATATCTCGACTTCCTACTCAATTCAACATTCGTCTCGACATTTAATAAGGAACTCGACATCTTGAACCTTATTCCATTCGACATATATCTCGATATTTTGTTCGTTCGAAATCCCAAATCCATTCAAGCCTCGACATTCTTATTGCATTCTTTCGACATCTAAAATAAAAAAAAATAATAATAAATAAAAATAAAAAAAAATTTTCGATTTTATTTTTTTGCTTATATTATTTCCTATATTTCTCTAACTCTACTTGTCTTCCTTGAGTTAAGACTTTAGTTGATCAACACGATAAAGATCCACATCCAACCTACTGTAAGCAATGGACCTCTACTCACTTGGAAACGACGCAAGACCACCCATCCTCAAGAGGGACGAGTACACAGCATGGACACTCAGGTTCATGAACTTCATCGACAGCAAGGAGAACGGAGACTTAATGTACGAATCTCTCACTGAAGGCCCAGCTCAATTCTGGGTTACTATTCCAGGAAATCCGGACAATGAACCGGCCGTTCCAGACACCAGGGAACCCAAAGCGCGTTCTGCCTACACTGAAGCTGAAAAACTCAGAGCTCGGGCAGATCGTCAAGCCAGAACTTATCTTTGTCAAAGCATCCCTAATGACATTTTCATGCAGGTAAATAGCTTGCAAACTGCCAAGGAAATGTGGGATGAGATTAGTAAAATGATGCAACGAACTGAATCTGGGTACAAGGCTAAGAAATCCAACATCCTTACGGCTTATGATTCATTCAAAGCCAAAGATGGAGAAGAACTATATGAGACCTATCAGCGTTTCCTGACCTTAGTGAATGAGATGAGAAAGATAAATGTAACCAGAACTGGTGAGGAGATCAACATACGCTTTCTCTCAGCACTACAGCCAGAATGGAGGAAAATAGCTAGCAACATTCGTCAGAACAAGGATCTAGAAGAGATGGACATTCACTGTCTCTTCGACAGCCTCGCCCAGCATGTTGAAGACATAAATGAGATTCAGAAAGCATCAAAAGAAAAGGCAGCCATGGAGTCACTTGCACTAATCAGCCATCGAAAATCAAGGAAGAATCCAAAGCCTGTGCAGAATCCTAGTTCATCTGAAGAAGACAATGACAACACAAATGCAGATATGGATCCTGAACTGGCAGAGATTACCAAACAGATGGCTTTGATCACCAAACGCTTCAACTCTTACACACAGAACAGATCGTCGAATCGACTCAGGACTAGTTCCTCAAAGAAGCGGGACCGAAAGCCTGAAGATGGTGAGCCTAAGACCTCCATAAAAGATCAGAAGTGCTTCAACTGTGGCAAACCAGGACACTTTGCTCGAGACTGCTTCCTGCCTAAGACAAAGAATGTTGACTACTACACCAAAAAGGCACAGCTTCTCCAACAAAAGCAGTATGGTGTTGCACTCATGGCAGAACAAGAATCATGGCTCGAGGATACCTCTGAGAGTGAGGACGAAAACCTGGCACTCATGGCAAACGTTGAAACTGACACTGAAGATGAGGCACACAACACCATAGCCACTCCCTCGACCGACTCATCTTCAGAAACTGAGGTACACACATCCTACTCCAATCTACATGAACAATTATGTCTTCTTCAGGATAGACTAACATCCATGTCTAGTGAAAACCAATCATTAAGAAAACTAGAATCTAGGTTAGCAAACAATGAAAAAGTCTTGCGAACCGAACTAGTAGAAAAGGCTAGGTTAACCTCGTTTCTAGAACAAGCTCAGGATACATCCCTCATACATGAGACTAGGGTAAGAGATTTAGAAGAAAAACTCTCCAAAAAGGAAAACGACTTCAAGAAGAGTGAGGAAGAGCGAAACACAATAACCCAACAATATGAATTCCTGACTAAGGAACGAAATCGTTTATATTCGAAAATTAAAAAACTTGAGGATCTTCTAACAAAGAGAGTACTAACAGATAAAAATATCCTCTTAAATACTGCTAGAGATACTAGTTTTTATGATCCCCGTGACGGTCTAGGTATTGTTCCAGACTCTCCCCCAGTCGTTAAGAAGCCTCTACCTCTTTACGATATTAGTTTCCTAGGCTTACAAATACCTAGTCTTATGCCCTTCACTAGTCTTATTGACAACTTAGAAGAGAAAAAGAGAAATAAGGAAGGCTGGGCTGAAATACCCATCGACTACGACGAACTGAATAAGAGCTCAAGAACTAAGGAACCTTATCCGGCGGATGACTACTTACCCCTATATCCACCCTCCTCAGAAGAAGTAGACGTCCAAAGACCGCGTACATCTCGTCCATATATTCCTCCATTTATCAAAGAAATGAAAGAAATTAGTATCTGTCACTCGACTCTTGAACAAGAAAAGATTGCCTCTCAAGTGGAAAAAGACGTACTCCTGACAATCATCTCTTCACTCGAGAAGCAAATCAACAACCCATAGGTCTCTTCACACAATGTCACGTAGCTACGCCTAATGTGGATGCATCATCTCACAAGGAGATTAAAGGGAAAGAAAAAGTCAAAAGACATGAGCTGCTATTTGAAAACTTCGCATCCCCTTCAAATCATTACTATTACTACGATGATGCACTTGCCTTAAATTCCCGTTTTCGTTTAGCAACCGCAACCTCAAACAAGGACGACTCACGCTTCTTTACCAAGTCAAGCTCGCAAACCCAAATGGAGAGGAAACAAACCAAAGACAAGACAGACTTCCTGACTGAACTATCACGCCTGCAAGCCATCAACACGTCACAAGCCAAGGAACATCAAAATCAAATCGAAATTTTCAAATTCGAAAAGGAGAAACTACTTAATGAAATTTCACTTCTTAGAAACCTCAACGATTATTCATCTGACGTTCATTCTTTTTCCTCTTATGATCTAACTCCTAATGTGTCAAATTTAGCTACAGGCAAGAAACTAACCAAGAAGACGAAGACGATGGACTGGGCCAGGAAATCAAAATCTAAACCCTCTCCTACCAAGGCTATCTACTCTACAAACTATGCTTCTGATGAACATAACTTCATTTCATCGAAGATTATTAAGCATTGTGATGTTTCCCGTGTTAATAAATCTAATATTTATAAGATGCATCATTCTTCTACTCGACAGCCATCATCTCATGCAAGCCACGTCTCGAACACTCCCGTATTCAATCGATTGGTGCATAAGAACTCAACAGGGTATAGTCCTAATGTTAAGCAAATTTGGGTGCCCAAGCAAAAACATCACTCCACATACCCTCAACACCCAAAACAAGGATTGAAGCTATGGCTTCCTAAATCACAAATTAAATTGAATAGGACCTTAAAGGATGACTTAGGATCAATATCTGAACCTAATGTGCTTAACTCGTTTTCTGCTAACAAGGGAGGACCCATCCAAAAATGGGTACCAAAGGCCCGATAACATTTTGCAGATATCCCAGCATGAGTAGGTACAAAGAGAGCTGCTCCACACTCATGACTGGTATGCGATGAGGGCAGCCAAAGATCCCAGCGTGTATGGCATCTCGGGTTGCTCCACAGACACGACTGGTTAGCGATGCGAGCAACCAAACGTAGGCAAACCCCAAAGAATCACACCTGACGGCCGTCAAGAGAATACTTCGCTATTTGAAAGGAACTCCAAATCTTGGTCTATGGTATCCCAAAAATTCTAGTTTTCAATTAATTGGATACACTGACTCAGATTTTGCAGGGTGTCGCATGGATAGAAAAAGTACATCAGGTGGCGCACAACTGCTCGGTGACAAATTAATTTGCTGGTCCTCCAAGAAACAGAATTGTGTGTCTACGTCAACAGCTGAAGCAGAATACGTCGCCGCTGCCAGTTGCTGTTCCCAAATTCTGTGGATGCGAACTCAACTCTTGGACTACGGGTTTGATTTACATAATATTCCTATTTATAGTGACTCTAAAAGTGCTATTGCTATTACATGCAATCCCGTACATCACTCACGCACGAAGCATATTGATCTTCGATATCACTTCATAAAAAATCATGTTGAAAATGGCATCATAGAAATGCAATTTGTTAGCACCGAACTTCAACTGGCCGACCTTTTTACTAAAGCATTGGATGAGAAACGATTCCAATTCTTAGTCTCTAGGTTGGGCATGTTGAATCTTACCTCTTAATCTAGGCACATACATGCTAGGCTAGACGTAATCATGTTATATATTTTGCAAAGCCTATGCATATGTCTAGGGGGAGAAACATAATTGCATAATTCTAGGGGGAGCATTTATCTTTCAATATTTGCATTACTGATTTAAGGTGAATTAGATTTTCTATTCTCTTTATTAAAAAAAAAATAAATAAAAAAATAAAAAAAAAAAGAAAATTTATATGTCTAGGGGGAGCATCACTATTTTTTCAGTACCTTCGCATTATCGCATGGTATCTATGCACTTTACTTGCATTTTATTTTTGTATTTTATTTGCATTTTATTAGACTTACTTGCATAAATCCTTTAAGTTTTAAAATCAAATTGGACTATTTAATTATATCTCAGCAGTCGACATCTTATATGGGCCCTCAGATGTATCGACAAGCCCAAAAAAAATATATGCCTCGACAAGCTCACTTATAAACTCGACACTTCATATCGACAATTCATCTCATATATCGACATTGGGCCATTTTTCGCTTCTTCGACATTATTTTGGGCCTTGAGGAAGCCCAAGATGGTATCGACATATTTTAAAACAAAAAATAAAAACTCTCCCGACTTCTTTCGTCTTCCTTACTTCAACTCGACTTTTTCAAAAAACGTCCCGATTTTTTTCGTCTTCCTCACCTTCACATCTCGACAGATTTCATACCTCATCGTCAATCATTACCCTATAATCATCAAACAATCGACTGGTAAGCTCGACAAAGGCCCTTTAATTCCTTATTATGCTACTAATCGTTCTGATTGCAGGTCGAAACGATGAGGAACTCACTGAAACTACGATTTCATTTTTTGATTTTAAATCTTCGATTTCCATGATTCCTCGAGATTTTCCTTGATTATTAAACTGACTTTCTTCGATTTTGAACAGTTCGACATCTTCGTGATTTTAATCTGTGAATTTCTGAAACGTTTTCAGTTCGTCGACATTTTTCCCCAAATTCTCGACCTTTAACCCTAATTTGATTTTATGTCGACATTTCCTCTCGAAACGGGGTACTCGACATTTTATTTAAACAGAGCGATATCGACATTTTCTAGCCCCTCGACATTTTATTTAAACAGAGCGATATCGACATTTTCATCTCGACATCTTATTTAAAACTGTGCAATATCGATTTTTTTCTTACTCTCGACATTTTTCAGGCCATTCGACATTTTTCATTCCATCGACATTTCAATCTGCTTAAGTGGGCCTCCAAATTTAAAATCTCGATGTACTTGATTGGGCTCTTCCCGATTTTTTTAAATGGACCATCTCGACATTTTTCGGAAAATCGTTATTTGATCTCGACATTTCATAAGATCTCGACATCTTTAAGTTTTAACTTGACTTTATCGACATTTTCAAGCGTATTCATGCACTCGACATTTCTCTTTCAAATTGGGCCGTGTCGACACTTACCGTATTGGGCCTCAAATTAATCGATTTCAATTTCAAATGAACCGCTCAATGTTTTTAAACAGGCCCATTTCTTTACTTAGCGAAAATTTGTCAAGTTATATATATATCTATATATTACTACTTATATCTATATATATATCTATATCTATATATCTATATATATCTACGTATATCTATATATGTATCTATATATCTATATATTGTATCTATATATCTATATATATATATATATATAAAAAAAAACAACAAAAAAAACAAACAAAAAAAAAAAAAAAAAACAGCAAAAAAAAAAAATAATAATAAATAGAAAAAGAAGCACAGTGAGCGAGGGCAACGATGGAATATTCGATGTCTAATGACCTTTTGATCATATTTTTCAGATTATGGAGATTCCAAACCGTGATACGATCTACCCAATCTCCAAATGGATCGAGCCGCTGAAGAACAACTATCAATTAGACACAACGGCTTTCAGATGCTCGGACATGGTCATCATCGCCATTCTGAAGAACCATTTTCTGCTCCCCGCCTTCACACTCACGGCGAGCGTCCCCCAAGTTTACCTGCAACAATTCTGGGGACTCATGGACCAAGTTCCTGACATCGAGGAGACTATATTCCAAAGCCAAATCGAGAACACTTCGGTGGTCCTAAACAAAGATCTTCTGAGGACGATTCTACAACTGCCCACCTTCGATGAGCTCGATCAACCTCCCACGGTTCAAGAGATCCTAAATGGAATGCTGGAAATAGGCTGCTCCCCACCTCTTACACAAGTCTCAGCACTCTCCTTCAACAAAATACCTGCTCCATGGAACGCCCTATTCATGCTGATCAACAAGTGCCTATCACCGAAACACACCGGCTACGATCGTTGCAATCTCAGCATTCTCACCCTCTTCTACGGGGTCATCTTCGGGAAACGCTACGACTACGCTGCCCTATTCATGCAAGAAATCGTGGACCAGATCTATACCAGGGATCACCTCAAAACGTCCAAGAGAAAGGGCCTTCCATATCTCCGATGGTTCCAAGTCCTGATTTATCACTACATGGAAATCCACCCGGAGATCACTCGTCGTCCAGCGTCAAAGTCCCTAGGAGTCCCCAAGTTCAATTATCTGAAGAAATCAAAGGAAGGATCGACACTCCAAGGCATGCCTATCCCAAGACACCTCCTGGACCTCGCTGATCCTACGGATGCCGAGGTGATCAAATACAGGCAGTCACAGAACCTTCCTGCCCCTACGATACAGTCAAACCCCACCGTATCCAACCCCGGGGCCAGCCCGAGTGTGAGACAGGGTCCTGAGCGACAACGCGAAGTACGAACAAAGAGAAAACACGACCGACGACCGCCTCCTCCGGTGTCCGTCGACTTCGCACCTCCCCTCCTCACTATAACTTCCGGAACCGAACCCCTAGGAACAGGAGCTGATTTAATCAGCTCCCGAGTAGAAGCCGCCGCATCTGGTTCAACGGCGCATGCACAACCCAGCCCTTCCCATTCATCAACCTCCCAACAGGTTGATGTCTCAACATCTCACGGGGAACCATCTCAGTCATCCTTGCCTCACTCGGAGGCAAGTGATATACAAATCAGCGACTCCCAGCCCCACGTCACTGTTCCTTCTTCCCTCACATCGAGTCTAGTGTCCACTTTCCCAAATTTTTTCGATTTTGCTAGGACACATACACCTTTATCGACTATTCTTAGTGATCAGTCCAGAACGTCCGTAGAGACGTCATCTACTGATGATACTCGACGATCGGACGGAAGACCTGACATGGGCAACATCATTACCCCCGTGCCATCAGGCCATCTTGATGAGCTTGCCTTATCGACGATGCCAACGGTGAGCCTAAGTGGCCCCGGTTCCTCAAGTCCCACACACTTCTTAGTGAATGTGGGCCGCGACACAGGAGTTTACTCTGAAGTCGTGACAACAGAACGCCTTCGTGGCTCTGTTGAGTTATTTTCACCCTTCATCACCCAAGCCCACCTCGACCAGAGCCTTGAACGGAGCCTCGCCATTATACGAGAAGAAATGAAGCAAATGGAGGCATCCATCCTACAAAAAGTCGGGGCAACACCATCCTCCTCAACCCACCAAACACCATCACTTACCTCTACACCTACCCCCACCATTAAGGAGCTTCGACAGAATCTACTTGCCCGACTCCTCAGCGAGGCCGACCACCTCGATGATGAAGATACGGAGCTCCTTCACCGTCTCCAACTACCTTACCACTGCCACTACGACCCGCCCACACACAAACGTCGACATGACGACCCCGATGGCGACGGTCGTCCTGAGGGGGAGGAAAAGCGACAGCGGGTCGAGGCAGCCACTACCCATACAGGACCCTCAACCTCAACCCAAACTCAACCAGAATCCCCAAATCCAGAATCCCCAAATTCCCAACCTATTACCTTCTCCCATCTAACCAGCCTACCCTCATTACCATCCGACTTCAGACCAGACCCACCCCCACAGGAAATCGACGAGCCACTGCCTCCAGTCGTAGACATGAGCATCCCTGATCCCCTGACTGAGCTCAACGAGTATATCGATCAGGGATGGGGATCTCAAAGCCACAGCGATCATCCAACAGGAGATGACATTCAAGCGAGACTGGACAATGTTAGTGAACTGATCTGGGCGGCGGTTGAAGCAAGCCTCAGAATGGCGCCAGACGAGATCAGAAATGGAGAAGACTACGAAGAAACGTCAGAAGCATCTGAGACTCCCTGGAACAAGATCACAACACCATTTCAAGAGGAACTCAGAAGCAGAATCTGGCGAGAACGTGGTCAAATTCGGCCATACAATGAAATGGAGCTGAGAGGCCTATCACATATTGAAGGATCCAAAAAGCTGGCCTACCATTTCCTATACAAATGGACGACGAAAGGCGGATCGAGGGTCACGGATGCAGACAAAAAGAGAATGAGAGCGAAGGCACCGATCAAGGATATAGTGGATGTCACCGTCCAGGAAATGGGAAGAAACCTAAAGTACCCAGTCTACAAAGTACTACGGCTGGATGGCTCAGAAGACGTGATCACCGAAGGCAATTTGCAGTACGTTGATCCCAGCGAAGTATACAAGCTTTCAAGACTCTACAGGAAATTCATCCTACGAGAATTTCGATACAAGCTGGGATATGAAGCCATCAAAAGACACATGCTAAGGGACATTACCTTCTACACAGGGCATGACTTCCAGATAGCCATAGAGAATAATGCTAGGAAGGTAAACCTCACAAGACCAAACTTCGCCGGCATGGAGGAGGAACTCAAACCATACTCAAATGGCTTCATCTTCAAAGAACCTGAACTCTCCGTAGTCTACAGCAAGAATGGACTAAAGAGGGTCATGTTTCTCTCAGAAGTTGAGAAGTACTGCGACGGGACTCTCAGGATCATTGTCGAGAAACTGAGAAGTAAAGTTAGAAGATATTCTGACTCTTCAAAAGGTGACCTTGAAAGCTTAGGCCTCGAGCAGTTCCGAGATGAAATCGTCAGCCTAAGCAATATTGCTATTGAAGAAATTCAGAATAGATTATGCCTTCGCCGAAGCATCAGACAGTTCGAGTACGTTCTCAATCTGAGAAAATCCTTCTACAGAACAGAAGACCGCGCTACTACGTGAAATGAACACAAAGGGGGAGATTGTTAGATAATATTTTAATTGTGTTCATTTAATTATTAGTCTATGTTCTGTAATTTAATTACGCCCTAGGACTTAATTGTAAATATACCCGACTTGTGGGTATATTAGTCAGATTGGGCCCAGTTAGCCCATTAGGGCTTATGTATAAATACCCTAAACGATACATCGTTTAGGGTTGCTGATTCATTAATAGAGTTGACGACTTTTCTGAAGAACACGTGCGCTCTCGTTCCAACTCTGCAAGTCGTCTATCGGTATTACTTCGTTATTGCTTCCGTAATTCATCGTTACAGGTAATACTAATCCTTTGAATCAGTACAAGGTTGGATCAAATCGGCCTAACAGAATGACTTTAGTAAGTAATCAGCTTCTGACGTGTCTTTTGGTTGCTTACGTCAGTCGGCCTCTGATCGAAAGCAACAACTGCACTTGGCATATATATATATATATATATATATGTTAGTATTTTGAAATCATAAAGTCGATGCTGTCTTCTTCTGACAGCCTTTGCCTTGTGTTTACATTTATGTTCGTATAGTTCTTACTTCGTTATCAATGAATTAATGAACTGTCGCTTTATAAGTATTACAGATATTTATTAGTTCAGACATCCAACTGAAAGAAATATAGTATGTATTATGCAAAGTTGAGTTTCGATTACATCATCTTCAACTCAAGTTGAATAATATATTTATATATATAGTATAGCCCTACTATATATGTATTAGGGTTCAATCAAGGCTACTCTGCTGGGTGTGGCATAGAGTGGGAGACTTTAATGTCCATTTGTTTGACATTACACACTGCTATGATACTAATCACCTCATCGGATATGAATCAATGGAGTTGTCTTGTAATAGCTCAGTAGCCATTTAACAATATAATTAATATTTATAGGTAAAATCATGCAATTAAAAACACCACTCATTAGTACAATCATCTTTCTTTAACTCAGTAGCTTATAGCACATGGAAATTCACAACGACGGTTAATTAATGATAAGAAAAACTAAAGGAAAACATTTGAACATAATTGTCCAAGTTACATCACGATTATCATAGGAGATGAACACCGAACTCAAATCACCAAGTAATTGGAGATGAATCAGTTGCCGACAACTATATATATATATATATATATATATATATATAGTTCTTGGAATAATAATTGACTGATTAGCCAATCATATCCTTCCATACGAATCTCCCATGAAGTACCTAAAACAACTGTCTCTTATAACGCCATTGATGTCTGCATTGTTAGTATTATTAGGAGATGATGGAATGCTATTATTATTCCCATGATGCTCATTGAGCCTCATTACATCATCAACCTTTTGTTCGTTCCTTCCTCCAAAGTATGCCGATGATCCTCCACCAGAAAAAGACATGTGATTATTATTATTATTATTAGGATAATATGCATTTTTTGTTGATGAGTTCTCCTTTCTTTTCTTGCTGCAGTTGATTGCGTAATCATTATTGAAGTTATCCCACTTGTCTTCTTCACACATCGCTCCACTTCTGTCATGTCCAAAACAAGACACTTTGTCTGATATCTCCTCCCAACGGACATCTTCTGACACTAACCTTTGCTGAAACTTCACTTCCATGGCGCTTCTAGACTGAATCAACAATCGATTCATCTTTTCACATTCATTGTTATTGTTTCCCTTTAGACCACGAATATCTACCCCTACAGCTTCCTCCTCATGATCTAATGAAGCCCTAATAAGCTGATGACGATGATTATCACTATTATTATTATTACCACCACCGCCAAGTCTGTGTAGGGCATCCATCAAAACAGTGTCCCTAGCTTCGATCCAAGCCCTTTCCTTCGCCCAAAGCGCGTGCTCGCGTTCTATTCTTGCATCTTCTTGTTTTCTCCACTCTTCTTCACGCAATATTCTTTCTTGTTCCTTCAGTTCGATGGTATTCACCATTTTCTCCATCCAATCTTCTTGCTTGTCCATTAGTTTCTTCATCTGCGAACCGATGAAGTCTTTGATCGTGCCTTTCCAGCTCTTCTTGCTTTCTCTGTGTTTCCTTGCTGCCTTATTTTCTCCCATGTTGAGATCATCACTGTCGTCAGATGAAGTGTTACCATCCGTTTCGGAACAGTTTGAGAAACTAAGGCTAATGTCGTCAGCTGAGAGCTTGTTAGAAGTTTCTTGATTATTATTATTATTATTACTAGCTAATGGAACGTTGTCGTTGCAGTTGAAATTCCCATTAGAAGCAAAGTTATGGGCTGAATTGGAGCTCTGAGATTCACCGTATAAAGCCTCGAGTTGCCTGAAAAACCTGTAATGCTTACCATCTTGTCGACCAGCTTTGCCTTCTTTAGTCTTCTTGTAATACTTGTACAAATTCTCAAATTTCTCTCTGCATTTCTTCCCACTTCTCTGATATCCATGTTCTTCAGACATTATCCTAGCATTTAAAAAACAGTGTTTTTCTAATCAGTATAACTGTAACACAGTTTCAAGAATATCATTTAATATAAGATCTTGGAGGTAAAGTTGAACCCTAGTTCGCTCTCTTTCCATGTGATGACGGCCAATCTCCTGTTTTTTCTATGAGTTAAATGCTGTAGAGAAACCTAATTCAGGGATGTGTGTGTGATTACTCTAATACATGACACTGTTCCCATATTTTCCTTTCTCCTGAATAAGAAAAAAAAAAAGCTTCGAACAAAGCAGCAGCTTTGCTTAGAAAACCTCAAAGTTTTGGCCTTTGCTGCAGCCGAAAAGATGGAAAACAGTATTTCCGAAAATAAGAAAAACAGTGAACCTTCACTTCACAGCAGTTCTTCTTACATGAAAAAGCTCACAAAAGTTTGTCCAGATCAAGACCAATACATACAGCTGCTGAAACTCGATGTTAACTATAGGTTTATACTGCTACTCATCTCTTTTAAATATATATAAAATATATATGTATCCATGTATGCACATCAAGAAAGCAATTTCCCTTAAATTAGTCTGTTAAAATCGCCAAGAAAGAAAGAAAATCACCAGCAGTGTAGATTAACAAACCAAGTTGATATTTGACACAGCGGAAAACGTAAGGTTATCGATTTGTTCACCTGGGACAAAAATTAGGTTTTTATTACCCATGAAGATGATGAGCAACAACAAGAGAGAACTATGTATACAGAAAAGAATTACCTAGAGACTTCATCCCACAAAGGACCCTTATGATTAGCCTCCTTGAACTTTGAGTTAAGCCTCGATCTGATCTCTAGAAGGGTTAGCGTCTCTTGCCTTGGCCATCTCCCATTGTTGTTGCTAACACTAGCGCAGTAATTAACATCTCCAACAGTGCTCTCAAGCACAGCATGACTTAAACCAGCGTTGTTATTACAGCCCTCGTCGCTGTTATTACCATGAGCAGTGGTCAGATGATGATGATGACTGATAAAACTCGTTGTAGCAGCAGCTGAAGCTGAACTATTGTAGCTATTATTATTATTATTGGTATAATTATTATCCAAGCTAAACACAAGAACATCGTAAGGGTGAGATGGGTTCAAACACAAGTCTTGTGACTGCTGCTGCTGTATGCCGTGAAACAAAGGCCTCGGCCCGTTCATATATTGCCTTAGATCTCCCATACCTGCGTATTGCTGATCTTCCATTGTGTTGATAGATAGTATAATAACTTTAACTGGAGAGAGAGAGAGAGAGAGAGAGAGAGAGAGAGAGATGAAATAGTGAAGATAGTGAGAAAGAAAGAGATAGGGGAGATGATGGTGGTGTGAAAAGAAGGTGCGTTAGACACGGATCGTGTTTTAAATTTGCAAAGATAATAATAAAAAAAAAAGATTTGATTAAAGGGTTTTCCTTTTTAATAAATTCGGGTTTATTGGACTCATTAAATATATATTCTATGTTTTCGGCATGTACGGATGTATGTGATCGCATCAACTGTTGTGCGTGTGACAACGTATATAAAGCTATGTAGGGTTTTGTTTACGATTACGTACAGTTCATTGTATCGTTAAGATACAAGATTCTTGATTTAGGTTAGGGTATTATATGGCGGTCCTTGTGGGTAATAAAATAAGAAAAAAGATGCTTGATGCAATTTATACATTAGAATGTGTTATGTCTCTTCATCATCAATACACTATACAAAGATGGGGCAGTTGTCTGTATTCAGACGCATATCTTATAAGGGTGATAGATGCTTCATTATAACGAAGAGAGAAGATAGAGTAGAAAGATATCTATATATCTTGGATTTGTAGCTGGCTGGCTCTCACTACTATGTTTTCTTTAAATTCAATGTCTCCTCTTATATTCCTTTTGTCTTATTATCATCCGTAATATTGGTTCACCCAACAGTTTATATATATATATATATATAATATATATTATATTCTTTGGAATTAATGGCTTTGGCTTCGTGGGCTATTGAGCCAATGACTATCGGGACTTGAGCAGAATCACATCTTACAATCGCAATCGATTCATATCTCTTGCAATTGAAATCATTTTGTAAAACTGACTTCATCTTCTTAATCAAACGTCTTTTCGTGGTTTGTTAGTACTGGCGTAACGATTTCATCATAAAGATATGCAACGATTTCGTTGTGTAATTATTATTGAGGATGATCAGCTGCATATCATCATCATCATATGGTAGTTAAAACCACGATTATTGATATCAAACTTTAATTTACCACTTGCTAAATATGGAATCTTTGTATACATCGTGCACAATACTAAAATCAACAAAGTGTATGATCCCAACTAGCTTTTGTCATCATCACATTCACAACACCAGCAAATTCCCCCGATTAATAATAGTCGATGATTTTAAAATCGTATGCATAAATCAAAACAAAGTGAGTCATGTCAATAATTGAATGATGTTCTGCTTTGTACAGCATATTTATTGAAGAGCTGGACCCATATTTGTCTTTTAGTTGAAATACTAATAATAACAATAACTATTTTATAAAAAAAAATAAGGGGGAGAAAACACCACAATTGGCAGTTATGTGCAATTTATAGCTCCTCTTACACAACTCTTCATTAAACGCCATTGCAGTACAACTCTTGTGTGTCTTCTTCAGTTCTCTGATCAATTTCTTGCTTCTCTTTTCACATTACATAAAAAAAATTCCCTGCTTTTTTCGTCTCCTTGTGCGTCTTGTCACTTGCACTTCTTTATTTCTTGATTCCACGTTTTCTTTCTTTCTATTTGGTGTAATAAAAAGCTTACCTTACAAATTGACCCGTTTTAAATACTAGATTATAGGCATTTGACAGAGAAAAGCCATAATTGAAGTTTTCATTATCATTAGCTTTGTTTATATTTTATCAAAAGAACAAAAAAAAGGACGAAGATGCCTTCACCAATTTCAAAATGGATCGCGACAACGTGGTCAAAAGGTAATTTGATTACGTCTTAAAACAAGAGACATAAAGCAAGCGTACATCGAGTGCTTCGCTTCCGATTATCAATACTATTTATTGGGCTTAAAAATATAATTATATTTATAATATTTAATAATGAAATATAGTTTTGAAATATATAAGGTGAAAACTAATGTTTTGGAGTGTAATTACAATAACTAAGAAAGTTAGAAGTAAAATGATAATTTATTAAATTAATCAAATAGCGAAGCTAAATTGCAAATAAAATGACAGGCCAAGTTGTCAGTTTTTAGCCACCCCAACCCTTTTATATAATAGAAAAGATTGTAACAAAAATAAATAAAAGTCAATCAAAGAATGCAGGTAAAAAATAGTCACGCAATTGCAGAAATTTTCCATTACATGAAATGATTCCAAACAAAAATTAAAATAAAAATAAATTAATGGCGTTCTTCCTTGACATCTCCCAAACCAACAATATTAACAGCCTTCACTTTAAACCTCTCAAGCTTCGTCGCTCCTCCAAGATCTTCATCAAGACCTCTCTCCATCATTACATCGCAGTTTGCTCTTTCTTTGGACGTCGAATATTTCCCAAGTAGATCGTGTAATAATTCCGAATGAGCATGCTTGTTATTCTTTCCTTTAAAATCATGCAAATTTTCTCTTATGTGCCTTTCTATAGGGACGTGGCCGGCCAATTTCTTTAACGCATATAGAGGACCTTCATGGCCCATTTCTTCGATGAATTCTCTCAAAGTTGTATGTGAGTTATCGTCTAGAGTCAAACCTTCGATGTCTAATTCATAGAAAGGGATTGATGGCTGAGGAGGATATTGTAGAGGGATTGAGCTTGGCATTTCACCACCATAGGCCATGATTTGTTTCAAAAACTATGTAATTGATGATCTTTTTCTTCGGATATATGGATTACAAATGTGTGAGGATAATACGGAGTGAAATCTTATGACAAACGGGTTAGCTTGAGTTCGATATTTATAAGGGGAAACTTACGAGTCAAAACATATATGTCGTTGACTAATCAAATGCGAGTTTTGACAAGTATAGCAGTTTGAATCAGTAGTTCCATAATTAGTCAAACGTGTACAAAAGTTTATTATTACCTAATCTAGATTAATAATGATAATTAAGCAATGACTACCCTCAATTTAGAATCATATTGCAAAAATTCATGACATATATTACAATTTATCCAAAAAGAGAGTCAAAGTCAAGTTTGACGGGGTGTATACTGTCTCTTAAACTTCTTCAGTCAAATGAAAGGCAAAGTCGTTTTGTTTGATTTAGGCCATACACGCCTTTTGACGAACGACGCCGTATCTCCTGCCCTAGTTCAGGGCCCACCACTTTCATTCCAATGTCTTGGGTTCGATAGGACATCAAATTTTATTTTCGATTGGGTCCTTCTACTACAGTTGTATTTCGATAAGGCCCCTTATGTTTTCAAAAGGTTCAATTAGGTCCTTAAAATAACAATTTATTTCATCTTTTGGGCCGCCGTTCGCGCTTTGATGATAACATTAAAACAGTAAATTTGACCATAGAAAAACCAGTACTAACCAGTAATTAGTTTGTTAAAATAACTAAGTTTCTAAAATAAAGTCTACAAAGAGTGGCGCCTAACTAGTTAGTTTTTCCTAGCTGCACAAATACATTTCGTCACATAACTCTTGCAATAACACGTCGAAGATCGAAACCTCGAATTTTATCCCAACATCTTCGACTTCCTCCGACGAATTCTTCCATCGACTCGCCTCCCTTCGAAAATCCAACTCGATCATCGTATCTATCGTATCGAACCCAGCAACTTCTCTATTATCGCACTTATTCGACTCGCATTTCTCAACGGCATCCAAGACGAGCCTCTTCTTCTCCAACGACATTTTCTTCGATTTATCGAGCTCTTCGTTCCTTGTTGATAGTGGCTCGTAATTATCTTCATCGTCCGAGGATGAATCCTCGAGTTCCAATGGGTTGAGTTCTGCGAGTTTTTCGAATCTTCGAAGCCTTTGTAAAAGCTGATGCTTTGCTCCTGTAAAAGAGATAGGTTAGGGTTTGTTTTTATGAAATATAACTGTGAGGTAATTGGGCATGTAGGTCATATGCTAACAGGGACTTGTAATAGAAAAATGAAAAACAATATATAAGCTTTAAAGGGGACCCCTAATATACTACACACTGATTAATTATTACAAGTCCAAACATATATACGTGTGGAGGCAGAGAGATGAAAGGGACAACACAACGAACAAGCTTCAAAGCAATTGTTCTTTTTTACCATTTAATTCAAATACGAAGGTGCAGCAGCTAGCTAGGTCATGCAAATGGGGTGGGAAAATTTTTGATTTCTTATGAAGGAAATTGTGTACGAAACGTGAATACGTACTTTGTACATTTTCGTAACTCGATTCAAGTTTGTAACTGTCCTCGTCATCTTCTTCATCTTCTTCTTCCTCGTTGTGGTCATCGTCGTCTTCTTTGAATGGAGGATCTAATACAGATACTGGACTGCATTGTTCTTTTTCTTCATCCTTTTCTGCTCCTTTGGTATTTTCTGAATTTCTTGGATTTTCATTTACCTGTTAGTAAAGAATAATTAAATATTGATTAACGAAGGTGATTAGGACGTGGAAACTGTCATTAGGAATCCTATGATCGAAGACAAAATGCGAGGTTTGTCGTTTAGTGTGTGAGGGGAGACAAGGTTAGATTAAAATAAGGATTTGGTCATTCGAAACGTACACGATTAAAAACAAAAATTAAGTAAAAGACAGGTGACGCCCCAACTATCCAAAAAAGATTTTTTTTTTTTAGGAAGGAATCCAAAAAAGATTTTCATAACCATATAAAAGTGCAATTCGATAAAATTTACATATGATAATGTTTGGAAGGGGCATTTAGGTCATTAGTGGACCATCAGGTTAAAAAGGGATCGTTTACCGACAAGTACGAAGAAATTCGTCGACTCGAACTCACGAGCGGTTCGTTTCAAATTACATTTACAGATGGGTATATTTATTTAGGAAAGAAAGATGATGATTATTCTTTTTCCCAAAGAAGCAATTTCATTATGAATTACCAAAAATGTAACGCCACAAAAAAATTTAATTCTAACGCACCAATGGTCCATTAACGACAACGATATTCAGTTTAACCGAAAAGAAAATGTTAGTAAAGAAACGGAACCTGGGACGCCGCCGAGCGGCTGGTCGGAGACCCAACCGGAGAGCAGAATTCCGGCGATAATCGACCGGCAGTTAACGGACTCCGGCGAAAAGAAAACACGAAAGGGCTCACGCAAAACCCATCGTCATCATCATCTTCTTCTTCTTCGTCGGAACAACTCTTCGACCCAATAGCACGCTTCTTTAGATCGTTCTCCGAAGTAACTCGCTTTTTGCTTTCGCCCTTAATTTTCTTCAGAAACGATGCAAACAATCCCAGCCCACCTCCCCGACCAAGCCTTTGCTTCGGTTTTTGATGCTTCTGTATCCTCAGAGCAGCTTCTAGAAGAAGCGAAGCCGTTCTAGAAGGAACGTGGAGGAAAACGGCGCCGTTCGGCGGCTGACTACTCTTGTTAGCAGGCGAGGGAAGCTCGACAAAGGGAGATTTGGTGACGTCATCAGACGATGAGCCATGGAGTTTAAGGAAACAAGCGTGGCTGCAAAGGATGTTGCTGGTAATTGGTTGCTTCTTTCTGAGAAGAGAATTGCGTTTCTGTGAAATGTGTGCTTTGAGATGAAAGGGTTCTTGATCTTCTTTGAGAAGCTCATGCAGTCGAAGCATATTACTAGTTCTTTGCTTCTTCTGATGATGATACATCATAAAAAAGAAAATATTTCGTGATGATTAGTAAATGGAATTTAATTTGTGATGGAAGTTGGAAAAAAGGTTTCGCCTTTTAAATCAAAGAATGAGATGGAAAGTAAGAGAGATTGGTACGGAAAATAGTAATGAATGGTTGGGGAGGGTGTGGGACTGTGGGTGAGGTTGGGAAAGAAGAATATGTTTTCTTATTTTGTTATTTCTTTATATAAAATTGGCCGATTCATATTGATATCTGCAAGATTGAGGCAATGAGGTGAAACAGTGGGATTAATTAATTATTACAAGATGATGATCTGTGATTAATTGCCGTCTTTAATTAATTATTAACTAATAATCGCATCAAAAGAAGCATCATGTAGATTTGATTCTTGTCTGCTAACGTGGGAAACGGTAAGAGAAAAATACGGTGGTGAAGTTACTACTGTTCCTTCTTTCTGCTTCTATTTATTTCCATATAGAAACAAAAATATATATTTACACACGCATTTAAATTATAAACCTGACTGTACCGGTGGGGGTTGGTCCAAGTGATAAGTGGCTTGGTATCGCTTAAGCAAGGTCTCGGGTTCGAATCCTTTTGTATGCAGCACCCCCTTTGGGAGCCTCACCTGCCGTTACCAGGTACGCGACGAGGGGCGAACCGGATTGTCGGGACAACTCGGAAACCGGTCGGGTATCCGAAAAAAAATTATAAACCTGAATGTGATCTTTTTAGACTTCTGATCACTGTTGTATGGAAAGTCAAACTATAGTGAAAAAGTAAAAAAACCGTCCTTATTTTCTTATTTACTTGGGACTATTATTTGTTTTATTATCATGAGACGTAGATTAATATATTATACATATACGCAATGATCATTCACAGTTAGCAGTGGTAGCACAGATATGGGATAATGAGCATGCATGCGCTAAAGGACTTTCCTTACATCGTCCAGTCAACTTCTCGTTCAACTTTAATTCAAATTTACTGCTAGATAGATTTTATTGTGCCATAAATATATATATTACGTACCTAGTACTCTCTCTTTTTTCAATGCCACATCGATTTATGTTCTATTATAACAATATCTCTCTCACTATTTTTTAATTATTTTGCTCGTATAAGTAATTTCAAGGAAAAAACGTTGGGTGTTGGTTGATATGAGGCTTTTGTCCCTCATTAAAAAAACGGAGGATGTATGTGACTAGACCAGACGCCTTCTTTTGATTCTGCTAAGTAAGAAAGAACAAAAAATTGGTGTAACTTAATATGAGAATTGCGAATACATGGATTTTTTTTTTATCCTCGACTATTTTTACATATCTGTAGTAATTTTTTATAAGACATATTTGACTGTTGGCAAATTGGGACCAGACTGCTTTCCCTAGTGAAATGCATTACATTTCGCCACTTGTATACTGCTTACGATTCGATGTAATAATGGAGAGTAAGGACGACATTTAATGTTCATCCTATTCATTTTATACATTAGCATGGGCTAAAAAAACATGGGAATGAGAAGGGGAGAAAAGGGTAAATTAATGGTTGTTTGTCTTTGACGATTAGGTCATTGAAGATTTTAAATGTGTTTTGTCCTTTCTTTAATTTTACCTTTCTTTATGGGACAACAGATCTATATTTACCAGAAATAGATTCTCTCACAAAGCTGTTATATTAGGTTTTAACATCCAAATCTTTTTCCTTTTAAAAATGTCTGTCAAAATTCACGAGTCCTTGTATTGTTTCTTATAATTGGTCAACGCGTAAAATGTCAAAGCCAATCTTCTTTTTTCCTCAATGTATTTTTTTCAATATATGTTTAAAATTACCATGTTCTCGTACTTTACATGCAGTCATGACCCGATAAGACAAAACCAACATATGACAAAATAAATTAGACGTTTTAACAAATTCTGATGGCCAATGAAATGTTAAATGTTTTTGGGCAGACGGAAATGTACATGAAAACAATAAGTGGTCCATCTTATAACATTTGTCAACCTTTTTATTTAATCAAAATAACATATATTTTCAATAATTGAATTGACAGTAGTTAAATGCCTGTTTCAACAAAAGCCTTTTCAGAGTACGATGCAAAAAAGCTACACAAATTCACATGAATTATAACATATATCCAAAAGAAAATTCAGTCCGAACATGTACCAAATAAATGCACACATTCTAAGAAAACAAAATTGTGAATAAATACACATATACGAGGCAGAAAAAAGAGTCAATGATATTACTCCACGTAGTCGTTGAGAATGGAAAGATAATGTCTACGCAGTAAAATAAAAAAACATATCATTTGGTCATTATCAATGCAAACAAGAACCAAATCAAGACTTTAGATACGGATATTGGTGCCTTCTTTTTATGTTATTATATTATCGATCCTAAGGACTTTTATTGTGCTTGATTCATCTATTTGAAAAATAGGACTAGAGAAAAATATTTGATTGATTTATATTGCTGGTTTCTTTGTGTGTTGTATCGTTTCTTTCCTCCTATGACCTGCATGTCTTTTCCTCTATTTTTGGAATGTAATGATTCTAATTAAACCAACACAATCTGTCTATCCAACATACGCAAAGATAATTATAGAAAGAGGAATGGAAGCATTCAATTCAAATGGATTAGCAATCAGATTACATCTGAGCACAGCACATCCCATAATTCTAACTCTAAGTAGTATCAAATCCATGTTTTCCCAAAACAAGGAAATCATCCCAATATGTTTGTTAATGTCATGGAGATAGGAAATCAGTAGTTCAAAACTAAGAAGAAGGCATATTTCAATCGCCGCTGGCACAACCCCCACACCCACAGTGGACACACTCTATTACCTTCTCTTCTCTCAAGTGCTTTGGAACGCGGCAAACGCACGTTGTCTGAAAGTTGTGGTCCCGCGGCTGCATGCACCTCAAGCAGCACAAGCGCTCGTAACCAGGCTGCAAAACGTAAAGCTCGAATGATCAGAACCGATATAGTTTACTATGTATGGATAGGCAAAATCATTTTTGGTGTTGGTGCTATAGTAAAAAAGTCTCTAAGTATCATGAGCTATACCTTTCTCCACTTTGCAATTAAGTTGCGGTCAGCATATCCCTGATCCAAGCAGAACTCATACAGTTCCTTGGAGATCTCCTTTCTTCGATAATAGAGGTCAAATACGTACCTGCTCTTCTGATGGGCTATCTTAAAAATGGGCCACAAGGCTTCACATTTTCTTTTGCCATCGCCAGAATCGTTCTCGGCTGCCAAGAAATGAGGAAATTGTATTTTCAAATAGGGCAGACAGGAAGGAGTGTAAAGAAGCAATCTAGACTATCAACAGTTAGGGGCAAAAGATTTGCAGAAATGATAGAACACCTTCCCTCATCTTGGCCTGAAGCTCACGTAAAGTAGGTTCAATCAACTCCCAACCTTCTGGGATTTTTGTTTTGCTCGTCAAAACCTTTGGCATGATTTATTTCTGCAAGAGACATATAGTATATGATATATGAGAAGCTAATTCAGTGGAAAATGCACAGATTGTTATCGCCTGTAAAACGCATAGCATGCCAATTCTTGCAGAATTCCATGACAGGTAAACCCCTCACACATCTCTTGTTAATCGGACTTGTATCGCATTCAAGAAGAAAAGAAAGGCAGCTTTTTAAAGTTTTCGACGAAACTATATGGGCAAACCACGTACACGGACCTGTCCGCATAACAAAGACATGCCGTATTCCTCAGCTAGCTATTCAATAGAAGCACACCAAGACTAGTAACAACATCAAATTAAGCTCCACATGAGCACAGCGCCACTGAGATTCCCCAATTTTTTTCTCATCAATTAGCTCAAATACATAATCAACCTCAAAGAACTTCCAAATTTTCACAATTAACGATGGGAGGTAAAATAAATAAATTGACAAAACGCAGAGTTTACCTAGGGTTAGGGGAAGGAGGAGACACGCAGACCGCGGCAGGTGAGCTCGCCTGAACGGAACGGAGAGAGGTAGGCGGAAGATCTAGTGGTGGTGGTGGTTTCCGTCGCTTTAACGCTCGCTTACTTGTTACGCCTTTCACATATCACTTAATTACATTCCCACTCCTTTTATTTATAGTAATTGCATAAACTCCCCGTGTATTTTAAATCTACACTATTGGGCTCATTTTCCAGCCCATATTATCTAATTGGGCTTAGTCGAGCTTATCTCAAACCTTCTTTCTTTTAATTAAAACATTTTGGGTGCGTTTGTCCGCGGAATTGGATGCGGAAAAGAAAAGAAAAGTGTGGTCTTGCGCATTGAATCATTGTACCTTACGATTCACGTGTCGTATCATTCCACTTTTTCTTTTCTTTTTCACGCCAAAATCCGTAACCCAAACGGAGCCATGATTCGTGTACTATATTAAATACGTTCTTACGTCAGCTAATGTTATCGCAATCACCATTGTAACATTATTATTGAATCGTCTTGCTATTTGCATAAATGGGGCCATGAGCATCTTTATCTTCCAACCCATTTTCTTGTTTTATGTATCTGTATGTCGGGTAAGAATCAGCTCCATTCTTTTAAATATTAATTGTTTATGGTTAAGGTCCTAGTCAGTCATAAGTAAACATGCCAATGCTTCAAAATAATCGTAATAAAAAAAATCGAGAAAAACATAAATATATAGGGAAGTGCAAGTTGTACGCCCCTCTGTGTATCCATTTAATTATATTTCTAGAATCATGCACATATGTCAGCCAAGGTTCTGAAACCGGGTTTTCGAACCAGACCGGAAATTTTAGTGGTTAAGGTTTAGTGGTTTAACCGTTATAGAACCGGAAACAAACCGGAGTAAAACCGGTATCTTAAATATAAGAAATAGATATTTTATATATGAGTTAATAAAATAATATGAAAAATTACATGTTTTTATGAATTTTTTTTCAAACTATAATTATATAAATTAAGGGGTAAAATTAAATAAAAGTAAATTGCGTGTGTTGTTATAAATTAATCGTATGCCAAGTGTTAAATCTATTAGTTGGGGTTAAATTTGAATAAAAATAAAATAGTGAGCTAATATGTTAATTATAAATATAAAAATTAGGGTGTTGGGTGGATTCGAACCCAAGCTCACTAAGTAAAATACCCACAACTTAACCATTAGACCAGACTAATTTATTACTTTTTCTATTTTGTATAATTTATTTAAACCAAAATTTGTTTATTTATTTTAAAAATTTAAAAAAAGACCGGATTGGAACCGGACCGAATTTTTTACCGGTCCGGTCGTGACAACCTTGATGTCAGCAACATATATTAAAATAAAATGTGGGTCTCTTAACATTAAATGAAAAGCAGCCATAGTCGTCAAGATGATGGATACAAAGATGGCAAGTGGGGAATGTAAGTAAACCATGAATACATGTGAAAAACATGAATTAACCACGGCAATCAAATAAATAAAATTGGGTGAAACGATAGGTTCTTGAGATTTTATTTGATCTTTCAAAAGCTTCAATCAAAGTGATTCACGTGCATGGTCGAACTATATGGCGAGTCTAACTAAACTAACCCAAAAACGATGACTTGTCTTAAAAAATCTCTGGCACAAGATTTGAATGTTTGGTTGGTCAATCACGACGTCTAAATGAAGACAAAAAAGAAAAATTTAGTAGATAACAATTTTTCCATTTTTCTTTTGCTGGTCATAATCAATAATCATAGTGGTCTAAAGCGCGTGTAGCAAACTCGCGCTTTAGTCAATTGCGTTTACACTAACCATTTATATAAAATGAGTGTAGTAGTTGTAGCATCATAACACCTCCATTCTTCTTTCGCCTACTCCTCTCATTTCTTTTCGTTTTCAGTGTGGTGCTGCAATGGAGGTTGAATCCCACGCGCTTCCTCCTTTCGATCTCAGTCCCGCTTCGGCTTTTCAGTTCATGAACTTAAATATCACTTCCGACGGCGACACGTCGGCGGACGACGGCGGTGGACGGCACATATCAACCACATCGAGTGCAGCAAAGCGAGTTCAGAAAGTCTATCGCAGTTACCGCACGCGGCGCATGTTAGCAGACTCTGCTGTTGTCGCTGAAGAACTATGGTAATAATAGTGAAATGGTCTTTACGACATGTCCAAGCTCAAACCGTTGACCATTCTGTTTCAAAGCAACTCTAACTTATTACCCCTTTTTTTTTCTTTCTGCAAAAAATGCAATTAAATGAAGGTGGCAAGCGATAGATTACGCAAGGTTGAACCACAGCACAATCTCATTCTTCGACTTCTTGAAGCCAGAGACTGCTGCTTCGAGATGGAGTCGAGTCAGTTTAAATGCTTCCAAGGTATCTGAGATTGAAGCAAATATCTTGTGTAAGAGAGTGTGGTGATTGTCTCTCTTGGAAAAAAATTGGTTACTTTTTTTTTTGACAGGTGGGCAAGGGTCTTTCTCTTGATTCCAAGGCACAGAAATTGGGTTTTCAACACTGGATCGAAGCAGTGAGTTGCAATTTCTTTTGCACTTCTTCTTCTTCTTCTTCTTCTTCTTCTTCTTCTTCTTCTTCTTCTTCTTCTTCTTCTTCTTCTTCTTCTTCTTCTTCTTCTTCTTCTTCTTCTTCTTCTTCTTCTTCTTCTTCTTCTTCTTCTTCTTCTTCTTCTTCTTCTTCTTCTTCTTCTTCTTCTTCTTCTTCTTCTTCTTCTTCTTCTTCTTCTTCTTCTTCTTCTTCTTCTTCTTCTTCTTCTTCTTCTTCTTCTTCTTCTTCTTCTTCTTCTCTTCTTCTTCTTCTTCTTCTTCTTCTTCTTCTTCTTCTTCTTCTTCTTCTTCTTCTTCTTCTTCTTCTTCTTCTTTCTTCTTCTTCTTCTTCTTCTTCTTCTTCTTCTTCTTCTTCTTCTTCTTCTTCTTCTTCTTCTTCTTCTTCTTCTTCTTCTTCTTCTTCTTCTTCTTCTTCTTCTTCTTCTTCTTCTTCTTCTTCTTCTTCTCTTCTTCTTCTTCTTCTTCTTCTTCTTCTTCTTCTTCTTCTTCTTCTTCTTCTTCTTCTTCTTCTTCTTCTTCTTCTTCTTCTTCTTCTTCTTCTTCTTCTTTCTTCTTCTTCTTCTTCTTCTTCTTCTTCTTCTTCTTCTTCTTCTTCTTCTTCTTCTTCTTCTTCTTCTTCTTCTTCTTCTTCTTCTTCTTCTTCTTCTTCTTCTCTTCTTCTTCTTCTTCTTCTTCTTCTTCTTCTTCTTCTTCTTCTTCTTCTTCTTCTTTCTTCTTCTTCTTCTTCTTCTTCTTCTTCTTTTGTTTTATCTGCTAATCTTTCTCAATTTAGATCGATCCGAGGCACCGTTATGGGCACAGCTTACATATATACTATGAAGAGTGGTGTAAAAGTAATGCAGGCCAGCCCTTCTTCTACTGGTAAGAGATCAAGGTCCTTCCAGTTAATATTTGATCGTTTATTCCTTCCAATGAATCAATATTTGATGTGCTTAAAGGTTGGATCTTGGAGAGGGTAAATCTGTAGACCTTATAGAGTGCCCGAGATCGAAGCTTCGCAAACAATGCATCAAGTATCTCGGACCAGTAGGTCATCCATTTTGTAATAACTGTGTTTTTTTTGTTGAAGTAACATCCTTAAACCTTCACTTGTGATCTTTTTGTCAGAATGAGAGACAGCATTATGAATACGCGGTTTCTGATGGTAAAATCCTTCACAAATTAACTGGGAATCATCTCAATACGACTCAAGGATCGGCGGGTTCGAAATGGATCTTTGTGATGAGCACTGCCAAGAAACTGTACACAGGAGAGGTAAGAAAAAAAAGGTTTTGTTTTTTTATCTGAACTGAGCAAACACTTGTCATCATAATCTGTGATTTTCTAATCTCATGGGAATGAACAATATATCCTACAGAAAAAGAAAGGGTTTTTCCATCATTCAAGTTTTCTAGCTGGAGGTGCCACTTTGGCCGCTGGCAGACTCGAAGCAAACAATGGAGTTCTTACCGTAAGTCTCTTTACTATTCCTTCCTTCCTTATATTAAACTCCTTCCAACTACTCAGTTTCTCTCCTAGACATATAATGATGCTGTCTGCCATTGTTTGCAGGGAATTTCAGCTTACAGTGGCCACTATAAGCCCACTGATGAGAGCCTTGACATTTTCTTATCATTCCTCAAGGAAAATGGAGTTGACTTGGACAAAGTAGAGGTAAGAAAAAAAAGCAGTCAAAAGGAGCGGTTTATGCGCTAGTTATTCACTTGTTTATTACATACGACTTAAACTCATGACTGTAAGCAAATTAATCTCAACCAAGGTGCGCAAGGCAAACGAAGACTACGAATCGTCCACAGACTCTGCTCATATAACTCACCAATCATCCATGTCAGATTCTATTCCATGCAACGAACCCAAAGAATCGAACAAGGATTCGTTATATTCAGACACGCTTGGCAGTGAATCTGATTCCAAGGCCGATAACGTTAGAAATGAGTACAAGAGGACTCTCTCCGGCGGCCTTCAGAGCCCTAAAGCAGACGTCCCAAAGACGGCGATACTAGAAAGGATGAACTCGAAGAAAGCTGCCAAGTCGTATCAGTTGGGCCATCAGCTCACCGTCAAGTGGTCCACCGGCGCCGGTCCGAGGATAGGCTGCGTCGCGGATTATCCCATGGAGCTGAGGTTACAAGCGCTGGAAATTACCAATCTGTCCCCGAGAAATCGCCATCCTTTGCTGCCGACTCCGAGAAGGTTCGGTACCGTTCTTTCGCCGGCTTCTGTTGGTCCGGCGAATGGCAGCGTCGGAGATTTAGGACAAGGCTCGAATTGAAAACGGAACTTAGATTGTGTAATGTAGTAATGGACTGTTTATCCGTAAACTGAATAGCTCGATATTGGGCTTTTTTGTTGTGACGGCCCAATTGAACCATGAAGCTTGCGGCCCAAACACTAAAATATCTATTAACCTTTTTATTGTGTTTTTTTTCTGTTGTTTGCGATACCGTTATCGTATAATTGTGTACTTCACGACTTTAAGAGACCAAGTGATCAAGCATTAGTGGCGAAGCGTACTTCAGAGACTTTTGTGCAATCAAGGATTCAACTTAATCGAGCTACTAACCACCCCGGAGAATGTGGGCTGCGGTGAAATGGAGCTGCCCAGAAGTGGGCTTTGCTAAACTAAACACGGACGGGGCTTCAAAAGAAAATCCAGGTATAGCTGGTGCAGGGGGTATTATTAGAAGTACGACGGGCTCTTGGATTTTAGGATTTACTCGACACATTGGAATTGCATCGGCAGTGGTTGTAGAGATCTGGGCTGTCATTACTGGCCTTAACCTTGCGTGGGACATGGGATTTAGGAAACTTGAGGTTGAAGTGGATTCACAAATTGTGAGAGATATATTATGTCAGAGGACTCAAAATACCATGATTTTACGACCCCTGATTCATGAAGCATGGGAACTTTTGGACCGAGAATGGACAGTGGTGATTCGACACATATCGGGAGGCAAACTCTTGCGCTGATTGGCTTGCACGTCGAGCAATCTCTATGCCTCATGGAGTGCATGTACTCGAATCTGCTCCGAGCGGGCCACTACCTCTAATATCGGGAGATGTTCGTGGGGTCGCCATACCCCGTTTAGTTTTGCGTTAATTTCTGTAAAGGCCCAGGCCTCGCCTTTTTACAAAAAAAAAAAAAGGAAAACCCTACTAATACTTCTCTCCCCTCAAGAAAGGACTATTTTTCTTACTTAATATGTGTGGCCTCCCGCTCATTTTTTCTATTTTGTTTCCACCTTTCGAAATTGAGTATAATAAAAAGGAACTACATATGGTTGATCACAGTCGTAAAGGATGGCTCCTTTTGATGTTCATAAATTTTCTCATGGGCTTCTTTAATTAGTCGAATGTGGGCATATAATAAGGCCACACCAAGTTGCATAAATCTCAAAACAATTGACTCGTTCGTTCCGTGTATTTTCCACTGGTTTTTCTTTTCTTTCTACCATATGTTTCAATTTATTCCGCGTAGGCGTAAGCCATAATTGACCCACCAATTAAACTATTATATATAATTATTCCATCATTTATCAGATATTGTCTCTTCTTTCGGCGTCTTCCTCTCATCTTTCCTCCACACAACTATATAATTATAGCCTCCCTCCATACCCCTTTGCCCTCCATTCCACAATATAAGCGACGTTCATTTCGATTTCCTAATCCACATCAAATTTAAAATAATTAATTAGTTCCCAGAAAAAGAAGGCGAAATCAAGAAGAACCCTTTAACTTGTTTCCTCTTCAATCATTCCCTGTAATTCAAGAATTTTCTCCGACCAAATTAATCATTCCCCGGCCATGGCCGACCAAGAACACGGACTCGAATCTTCCGATCAAGGCCAAAGCTTGTGCGTCAACAACTGCGGATTCGCCGGCAGCCCCGCCACGCAAGACATGTGCCCAAAATGCTACAGAGACCTCAAACGCAGCGGCGGCCGCCTGGACGTGGAGCCGACGCGCCTCCCTTCTCCGGAGCCATCGAAGGCTCATAGCGAAGACGCGGAACGCCGAGCAGTCGGGCTGTACTTTCCGGCCTTATTCACGGAGGATAAAGCGCAGAAGGCGGGGGGTGGTTCTCTTCAGACGACCTCGACGGCGGCGACGGCGGGGAGGTGCGCCACGTGTCGGAAGAGGATGGGACTGACGGGTTTCAGGTGCCGGTGCGGGACGACGTTCTGTGGGGTCCACAGGTACCCCGAGAGGCACGGCTGCGCGTACGATTACAAGGCGGCGGGCAGAGAAGCTATTGCCAAGGAGAATCCCATCGTCAAAGGCGAGAAGCTTCATTACAAGATATGATATGGCGATCGGCGAATCGTGGCCGTTGGATTAATTTCGTCTCTTGTCTTTCTTTCTAGTGGACGACGGCGATGATGGTAGATGGGCGGTGGTGGTGATATTATGTATGATATATAATTTGGAAGTTCCCTTTTCTGTTTTTGTTTTGTTTATTTTGATACGAATTAGCTTTGCCATGATTTAGTCCCTTAATTGGTGGTTATATATGTTCCCATATGAGAAGTGATTCACTTCGATATAGGGCATTATGGCATTATTGGCAAGTTCAATACCCACTTGATTATCAAATTGTTTTACAATAAAAAAAAAATACATCACATGGAAACTCTTAAGTTGGTTTATATTCAAGATAAAGATCGCCGCTTTGTCTCAAGGGTGGGATGCATCATCAGTTTAATCTATCTGTGGGATGTGATGTCATATTTACGCGTACAAGATAAATAAAGTCTTTCTTCATTTTTCACATAATATTATAATATACGTGTGTAAATATATAATATTATAAATATAAATATCGAAAGTGCCAAGAAAGCGACTACTCGGAGTGGAGATAATAGATATTCAGGTGTCAGGTTCTACATTCTAATCCAGTCTCACGATTATTATAAAATGCAGCTTATCTATTTGATTACACCTATTAATTGGGCTGCACATTCTTAATAATTGAATAAATGCAGCTTATAAAATAATACTCAGAACGACCGTTGACTTTTCGAGACTGTCGTGGCAATTTTAATTTAAGCCCATTTGAAAATCAAACTGATAATAATGGGCTTGGCCCATTTTAATCTAAGCCCATTTAAAATCGATAACGCGATGAAACCGTTGAATTTCCTACTGTTGTATTATAGTTCATGTCGCCCAAGATATTTAGCATCCCAAAGCTGTTTGGCTCTCTCACGCTACTGGAATTTGACAACGAGGGACGATTTGATTATTAGCTGTTTTTAAGCTTCGTGTTTGTTGGACTTGGAAAACATTGTCGAATCGTTTCCTTCGGAGTGACTTTAACCACAAAGAGGTTCGTTCGACGCTGGTATTTACAGTGCGATGGCTCGTGGGACTACGCGGAAGATATCAGCAGCATCTGCAAGAGCTCATACTCGAAAGTCGAACCCGAAAACTCCTTCATCTATGCTCTCTTCAGGTCGGTTGTTGTAATACAGTCTAATCGAGTCGTGAGCTTTCTGAATTCTGATGATTTCGTGTAATGAGTTGAAGGTGTGGCTGTGAATGTGAATCATAAGACCTTAACATAGAGTACTACTGTCCAATATATATCGGGCAATTTGGTTTGGCTAATTTATGACTGGTCTTTCTTGTCCAATTTCATCTGCAATGGATTCATCTCCATAGTATTTTGTGTGTGGGGGCACTGAATTTTATTACATGGTGGACCTTTTTCAGGGATGCTCAAGAAAATAGCGTTGATTGGCTTTGTGGGGCTTTTGGCTTGGGCTTATCAGGCGACAAGGCCACCGCCGCCGAAGATCTGTGGATCCAAAGATGGTCCTCCCATTAACGCATCAAGAATACAGCTCAAGGATGGAAGACACTTAGCTTATCAAGAATATGGTGTCCCTAAACACATTGCAAAGCACAAGATAGTGTTCGTCCATGGATTCGATGGTTGCAGGCACGACGTTGCTGCTCTCACTGCCAACCTTTCGCACGTAACTGATGCTTATGTTACCTTAACGTACTAACCTTTGATGTCTCTGTTCCATTTCTCTTACTACCTTAAACTCAATCTCCAGGAACTGATCGTAGGAAAAGGAATCTACATCCTCTCGTTCGACAGGCCTGGTTATGGAGAGAGCGATCCTCACCCTTATCGTACGGTTAGAAGCTTAGCCTACGATATCGAAGAACTCGCTGATAAGTTGGGCTTAGGCTCCAAATTTTACATCGTTGGATTTTCCATGGGTGGACAAATCGTATGGACCTGCCTCAAGTACATCCCCCACAGGCACGTTCAGTGATTTATTTTACAGCTACAGAAACTTGATCTTTCTCTAATCCCCATTAAAGCATTGGCTTTTTGTTACGAAAATGAACAGACTCGCCGGAGCAGCACTGCTGGCGCCGGTGGTGAACTTTTGGTGGGCCGGCGTGCCTTCGAACATGTCCAAGCAGGCTTATGAACAGCAGTTATTACAAGATCAGTGGGCCCTTCGTATAGCTCACTATCTGCCATGGCTCACTTACTGGTGGAATACGCAGAAGTTATTCCCTCCTTCGAGCGTCATCACTCATAGCCCGAAAATCTTTTCTCCCCGCGACAAAGTTCTGCTGCCTAGGATTTTCTCCATCAGAAAAAACTTCCTAGTATTTTTTCATCCCTCATGATTCGTTTGGACATAACCCCTATTTTGGGCTTTTTAAGGGTTTTTTTCGGTATTTCTAACAGGCAGTTCCAAGACAGCAAGGCGAGTTCGAGTCTATACACCGCGATGCAAATATTGGCTTTGGTAAATGGGAATTTGATCCGACGAATTTGGAGAATCCATTTTCCGGCGATGAGGGCTCCGTTCACTTATGGCAGGGAGACGAAGATGTAGTTGTCCCGGCGACATTACAGCGTTGCATAGTCGATAAGCTGCCATGGATTCATTACCATGAATTGCCAGGCAATGGTCATATGTTCCCTTATGACGATGGAATGGCTGATAAGATAATCCAAGAGCTCTTACCATGAATTTCTGCTAATCAAGTACATAGCTTTGTTTAGTTTGTGCTTGCTTGGCAATTAAAGCTTAAGCAGTGAACTAACTCGTCAAGTGATTAATGGTTGTTCGAATAAAATATCTCTGATTTTTTGTTTTTTTTCTTGTTAATTTTTTTAATTCGGTCCCAGTTTGAGTTTGTCAAGTATTCCGCATCTTCCGTTTAATGATTTTCGTTTTTATTTTCATTATTATATTTTATACTACTACATATATCAGTTTTCGAAGCCCCATTGGTTGGCCTAGAAGCTCTCGAAGAGACGAGATTCTCTTCAAATCAATACAAACCTCACCATATTACCAAAAGATCGTTTGGGAATTTAATGATGATTGCTGCCTTCCTCCTTTAATAAATAAAATAAAATTGAAAATTAATAAAGGGAAAAAAGGACAAGTCCTCTCATCATGCAAGAAGTGGATATTAGTATATTACCCCAATTACGAACTAAACCGTGGGCAGGCTAGAAATAAGAGACCACACAACAACTATACGTACAATCGTCTTTTACCATACAAAAAAGAAACATGCTTCTTTTACGTTGACGTGTAAACTGATATTCCCATTCGTTTTTTCATTCCTTTCTCTTTAATAATCTCCTACACACAAAAGAAAATTAAGTGAACCTCTGGTTTAAACCCAATCTTCCTCATTCCATATCTTCTAGATCCTCAAAAACAACCATACACATCTTTCTCCTTATTCCATAGCGAATCTTGATCCTCCCCAAATCATGCTAAAAGTCAAGGAAATCCACGCCGCCCACGCGCCAACCCAACAGCCAGCGATTGCAGCTGCTGAAGGAACTAGCACCGATCCTCCGCCGTGTCCGCCGCCGCCGAGATCCACGCGCGGTGGCGATGGCGTAACACTACCGTACTCGCAAACCCGTGCCAAGAACGAAGAAAACGCCTGCAGCGACGGCGAATCCGCGAGTACTAACAAGAACGGTCGAACTGAGGAGGAAGCAGAGAACGGAAGAGAGAGGCTGAAGAGGCACCGGGTCGAAGTTGCGGGTCGGGTTTGGATACCCGAAATGTGGGGCCAGGAAGATTTGCTAAAGGATTGGATAGATTGTTCTTCCTTCGATGCTTCGTTGGCCAACAGCAGCATAATGTCGGCTAAAGCTGCTTTGGTCCAAGAAGGACGAATAAGGGCCTCCACGGCTAGGTTGAGACTGCAAAATGGTTGTTAAATTAATTAGCAATAATGTCCCATATACACTAATTACCTTCCTCAGTATGAACTTCGATGTAATTCCATTTCTCTTTTGGATACCCAATAACCTGATGAGAAATTATTGATTTGATTTGATCTCTATTAAGATGCTTGAATGTATTGGTATGGGTTGATAAGGCCCATATAGAAAATATCAAGCCCAATATAAGGCAGGACTCGGTAACGGTCATAAGAAAGCCCAAGACAAAAATGCATGCATGCACAGGTACACAGCTAAACTAAACATAAATATGTGCACTTGGCAGCTTCTCTTCACTACATGCAAGAAATTCACTCAATACGTGGAAGCTCGAAACCGCACGCATCCACTGCAAAAAAACAGACTCATCTCAACACGTAAACGCCATGCAAGCACTCGAAAACCGCTATAAAAAGGACCTCGAAGCACAACTCCGTTCCCCACCCACACTCGCCTTAATTCGAAGCATATCTTTAAAAATCTCAGTTCACAAAAATGGCCAAGACCAATAATAATAATCTGTTACTCTTAGCTGCCCTCCTCGTGGCGGCGGCAATCCTATCCACGGCGGCCCTGGCCTCCACCACCATCACCACCACGGTGATCACCGCCGACGATGACCAGTCGTCCCAATCCCGCCGCCAGCAGCAGGGATGCCAGAGCCAGCTTCAGGGAAGGCAATTCCGCTCTTGCCAGAACTACTTCCAGCAAGGCCGAGGCGGCGGAAGAAGCTCCGAGGAAGGCGATGAAGTGATCGCCATGGTCTCAGATGACAACCCTGGGCAGCAAATGGAGCAGCAGTATTTGAGGGATTGCTGCGATAGGATTCGCCAGGTGAAGGAGCAGTGTCAGTGTGAGGCCATAAAGCAGGCGGCGAGGAGCGCCCAGCAGCAGCAGCCCGGCGGCGGCGGCTATCAGGGCCAGCAGATGCAGCAGATTTATCAGAAGGCGAGGTCTCTTCCTACTCAGTGCAATCTTAGGATCAGACAATGTGAGATTAGGGCGATCTTCGTCTGATTATCAGAACGAACGTCGATCATCTTGCTTGTACTATAATGTCATCTTGTCTCGAATAATAAATTCCGGCGATGTAATAAGAACAATAAAAGGGGCTCCGTCGTCTGTGCTTCATGTGAGACACGGCTGCGTTTTTGTAATAAAGATTATGTGCGCCTACTATTACACAGTGTTCAGCATATGTACGTAATAATTCTGGAACATGTATAACATTAATAATAATTATTAAGGGAGAGATTTCAAATAGTTATATATTGTGTTGTAGATAAATAGACATCGTTGTAGTAACCGGTGTAATATTTCTGTGTATTAACTCATGAAGAGGAAGAGAGACGTTGCTATATTAGAATCTATTGCTTTCACACTAATGTAGTATTGACTGATTCTCTGAGTTCATATAGTCAACTACGGCAGCTCGCAAAGAGCATCTAAATATATGTGAGGGGTCGTGTTTGTGTGCCATTTATTGTATGCTTCTCTAACAGAGCTTTAGATTTTTATTTCCCCAACATATGTTCAAGAAATGTAAAATAACTATAAAATATATATTATCAATCGTAGATTTCCTTTTCTTATTCCTTTTTTAACTAAACCTTTGACTAAACGAGGAAAGCAATTTTCAATAATGTAGAGGAACGTTCGATCCTTGAGACAAATAGTATAGTTTATTTTTTCGGAGGGTGAGGTGAGACAAATATTTACATTGTAAGAAATGTCCATCATTGATTGCTCAGTCCAATAATATCTGAAAACGAGAATATGATCGTTTGTGGACTGTTCATAGTCTACTGCGCAAGCAAAGGATTTGACTTTTAGGACAATAATTATTAATGTTTAAAGTGGCATGTACTATATCAACGATGGATTTCACAAACCTCGTTTTAGCTACTCAATCCTGGGTCTAATTGATCCATTTTCACTTTCAGCAAGAAACTCGAAGTTTTCAATAGCTTTGATGAATCAAATGATCGATGTAACCATAGAAGGAAATATCAACCACACTTTTACCCAAATAACAATAACAATAAAAGAGCTAACCATCCTTCAAATTTACAATCACAATCTCGAGATGAGTTATATTTACAAGGTCATATCATGTGATTCAAAAACAAAAACATATATATTTATATATATATATATTCACGCAACAAAACCAAAAAGGAAAAAGAAATAACAATGAAAACCTGCAATATTGTCTCTCACACGAATAATGACAGAACAGAGCCACCAAATCAAACAACAACTCCAACCCACCAATCACGGGTCAACCCATTCCAAGAATGGGACCCGCATGCTCGAAAATATAATTACCTAAGCCCCCTCGCCGGTCAACGATGAACAAGACCGCCTCCCCGAAGCAAACCGCTTCATCCCACCCAAACCGGGCGGTTCAGCTACACCTTCTCCACCGCTCCTCGCACTCGTACTCCTCCGCCGTGGATCGAGCCTTTGCTCCGCCGCCGGCAAGGCCGCGGCTTCGGCTACTCTCTTGCTCCGCGACCGATGAACCTTTTTTCCTCTGTGTCCCTTCTTAGATCGAAACATATTCAGAAACTTCGAACACAGCCCAGTTTTCCTCTCCTCGACCTTTTTCTGCTCTCCGCCGTCTCCCTTGACGGAATTCGACCTCCGTCGGCACCGTTTCGACCTGACCCGACCCATACAGGAAACCTTCGGCGAGCCCGGTTCAGCCAGCTGATGGACCGTCGACTTTGACTGCGAGCCGCGTTTGGGAAACAGCCTTACGCTGGCCGGTTTGCTGCACGTCCGCCGCTGGGAGTCGGCGAAGGCGGCCTTTTGGGTCTTGGGAAGGCCGATGATCGACGCTTTGGACTTCAAATTGACGGAGAAACGCTGGGAATTAGAACTCTGATTATTAGCGTGTGGGTTCGTCGCCGATGACGGCAACCCACCTTTGGCCGAGTCTTTTCGCTCGTAGTATGCGTTTTGTTCGAACCATTCGCTCTCGGCGTCTTTTGACAGCTTGTAAGACTCCGGCGGAACATCCATCGGTGCCTCGCCGGCGGCTATGCAGTTGACTGATACGGTGGATTTCTCGGGTGGGTCGTCGCCGGAGAGGGTCGTTTCGCTTGCGATTTTCCGGTCAAGATCCACTTGCGGCATCGGAAGGGTTATATATACAATATATTGTATGTATATATGTGTGTAGAGAGAGAGAGAGAGCTTGTGATGGTGGGAATCGAAGAATGTGTTATAAACAAGCGACGTAGTTTCGAAGTGTAGTTAATTAAATATTACGTAATAAAATAATATTTATTTTCTTCCATTTGTAGGGCTACGACCACTTTTTCTAGAGAGGGAGGAAATAAGGTTCAAATTCTCATGGCAAAAGACGATACAAAATTCTAAAATGATGCGAGAAGAAAAGTCACGGTTTGCTTTATTTATACATTTAAAATTTGGAATAGTTGATTCCTTGCTTTTCTTGAATGGAATAAATAATTCTCCAATCCAAGTATTCATTAATCTTGTCTTCTCTGGCTGTGGAATTTCGTTACCATAGATTCGGAGGGCTTTGAATCGATTCGTCGTACAAATGCAAAATTTTCTTTTGGCTCTTAGTACCTAATTATTATTGTACACACTCTTCTTCACTTGTTTAGTGGTTTTATTCTCGTCGGAGTAGGAAAACAAATTATATGTGATAATTTGTTTTAATGATTATTTCCCATGGATCGATTTCAATTACCAATCTCTTTCGTTTCCCGTGACAAAGGTATATTAATCTTTACCAAAAAGAAGATATAAGAACCACTTTTACAATTTTAAAATATTCGAGGAACCTTTTTTGAAAGTAACAAGAGTGGTCGTTGCAAATTGGGCTTTATTCTGGGCTTTAATTGGGCCTTTGTTAAGACACGTTGGCCCGATACAAATGCTGTGGAATTTAAGAAAGAAAAGCACGGATTATTACAGTACTGATAATAATGTTGAAGCATCATCAGTTATTATTCATATGGAGAGGTTTCTTCATGCTCCACGCACTCAACCTCTCAATATTCACTTCCTCAGTGCCATTGTTGAATGCAAAGAGATGAGCTTCGTCGTATATTGCTAGCGTAGGATAAACTCGAGATGAAATGCACGTCTTCCCTCTTGATGCAAAGCTCTCCACAACAGAGTTATCAATCTGCAAATCAACCAAATAATTACTCTCTCAAGTTGTAATTAATCACACTACATTTTATTTTATATTATTACCAAACTCCTAAGTGAAAGCTTCTTGTCTGACAAATCTACATTCACAAATCCTCCGAAAGATGGCCTATATGCGTCTTTCCCATCCTTTATCATGGACTTTGGATTCCTTAACGTTGACCTGCCAACGAATGTAATAATAAGAAAGGATTCTTTGTGTGCGTATATATATATATATATATATATATATATATATATATAATATAAGTTATGAAATGATCAAACATATTATATAATAAAGTTTAAACCTTGACGCATCTGAACAAATGAGGACAAGGTGCTTATCTCCTTGATCCTTAAAAACCCTAAAGAACACAGGCGTGTATTCTTCGAGGTTTTTCGAAGCCAAAGTCACGAGCCCAAACGGGCCCAACCCGCCTTGTACTGTCGATCCCTTTTCGCCGCATAGTTTCTGGGCATCGTATCTGTCCCAACTTGGATCGAACTCCTCCGCGTTGTCCAAGCTTTTGAACGAAAATGTCACTTCAACATCAGCCTGCATTTGCCTTAGTTTTAGTTAGCATGTAAGCATTGTACAATTCGAATTCTCGATATTGAAATAAATTAACCTGCGCAGCTGTGATCCCTTTGATTTCGATCTTCTCCCCCTTCTCAAGCGTAAAGTTGCTCAGCTCAACTTTCCCTATCCTTAGTTTTTTCACTTCTTCGATTGGCCATAGCAGCAGTTGCTTTCCATTAGGATCGAGCCTAATCGTTCGTGGGATAAGCTAAACACAGAAACGACACGTAGAGATCAATCAATTGAGATAACTTATACTAACATTGTAACAAGCTAGCATGCCATGATTCTTACCTGAATACCAGACCAACCCTTCCTTACATCATCGTCTGTAGTATCAGACTCATTAGCCCAACCCCACAAAACCCTACGATTTTTTATGGGATCGAAGAAAGATTTCGAAGCATAAAAGTTTCCGTAATCATATCTCAGCCCATTCGAACCATCGATCATCCCTAAATCGGGGACATACCTATCTTCTTCAGCCAGATAAGTTCCAATGGTGTAATACTCAAACCTCGTCACATCAAGGCTGACCTTGAACACATGCCTAACGTTAGGACCCATCGCCGACGTGTCGAGACCGGCGCCGCCGCTCATCGCCACCGGGAAAAAGTCGGGACACTCCCAGTTGCCTGTACCGGCGACGGAGTGCAGAGGATGCTTCGCCTTAACCCAGTGGACGAAATCCCTACTTCTGTAAAGGTAAGAAATTCCCCTGTTTTCCCTTCTGCTGCCTATTGTGGTCCTCCACCGACCGTCGCGGCCGAGCCAGGCGGTTGTTGGGTCGCGGAAGGAGGTCTCGTTGATTGAAGGGTCGGCGACGATAATCGGGTTGTCGTCGGGTTTGACCCACTGGGTCAGGTACGGGTCGGAGAGATTCGCGGGCACGGCGTAGTTTTGGACTTGGGTTGTGTTAGGGTCGACGACGCCGGTGTAGAGTATGACGGGCCTGTTGCCGGCGGGGAGTATGGTGGCGGAGCCCGACCACGCGCCGTACCTGTCGAAGGGATCCGTCGGGAGGATCGCCGACGACAGGGCTTTCCAGTTGATTAGGTCTTTGGAGACGGAGTGCGCCCATTCGATTTTTCCCCAAACTGCGCCTTTTGGGTTGTATTGATAGAAGAGATGGTAGATTCCTTTGTAGTACATGGGACCTGAAGTACACGCGCGCGCGGGCGCGTGGGTTAGAGAAGCGGTACGGTATTGGGATCTAAAAGAAATGGAATAACATTATTATTATATGTACTTTCTCTTCTCACCATTTGGATCTGACGACGTAGGTTGGAAGTATCATCCGCCCAATAAGAATAAAATAAACACATGAAAGGCAGAGAGATATGTAAGTGAGGGATTCGTAATAATCAAAGGATTGATTCTTGAAATGAAAGAAGTAAATTAAATGTGGAAGAAGTTGGACTCATATTTCGGCTGTAATTTCCACTAGCTAAGCTTAGGCCGTTGAGTAAGTAAATGCATTAGGTAATTATTTACTTCTTTTTCTTTTTTACGATATGTTGAATAAATCATACGCCTAACCCTACGCATGTTATATATATTTCGTTGCCTATGAGTTATGAAGAATGAAGTGAACTCATAGGCATATAACTTTGCTAGTGGTAGGATCATGACATGGTCAAATAAAGAGCCATAGAAAATAGTCAAAATATCATCTTGCTCTAATAGATAACTTAATTTGCAATAAATATTCATAGATAAGAAATATAGTTTTTCCTTCAAGTATCTCATCTTATTTAATTTTATTAGGCTGCTCTTCATTTTATTCCTATTACAGACATGGACGGTGGTTGTAATGCAACCAAAAAAAATAGGAAGAAATGAATTTAACATCAAACTCAAGCTAAAGAGAAAACGCTCGTATTTCAGTCTACTGTGTGCATATGTGTGCGTATACTAAGAAGATCACGTTATATATATATATATATATATATATATATATATATATATATATATATCCCTTGCATGAAATAGTCAACTATCTGATAATAACGCTGATCGATCAAACATAACAATATTAATATATAACACATAGAAAGTATTCCTCCTACTAAATCAACTGCGAAAACCATATTTCTACGTTGTCCCAGATTCTTATTTTGAAGGAAAATCTTAATTAATTAGAGTTATAAAGAATTGCCAAATCTGTATGCGCATATCTTCATATCTTACCATTTATCCAATTTTTAGGGGGTTGAAAATGATAGCCTGTCCTAGACACATCTCTCACGTCAGTTTCAGACACTGACTGAAAATTCATGTAGACTTCATGAGAAGCTTCGACGCCATTGTTGATTAACAGTGAGGAGATGCACAGCAACAAAACAAGCAAAGCCCTTATAACAAATATAAAACTGTTTTCTGCAAATTCCATTATACATATAATAAATCAAGAAGAATAACATATAGAGCGTGAAATGTGGGATGCGAAAAAATGAGCAAGGTTGTGCGGTTATTTGTAGGCAACAAAAGTGTTTAGGTCTTGGTGTGAAAGAAAGTTGAAATATACATGATATTATACATGGACTTGTATATAGATATATGTAGAGGGTTTTTATATAGGCCATATAGGGAGTGCTAGAGCACAACTAAATACAACTAAATTAGTTCAATGACATTATATCTGTTTAAACACGTAAAGACAATAGTATTAATCGCGTTTTCTAAACTTCAACGCAAAATATTTCTATAGAATGAAATAGGAATCACGTCGTGCTATATGTAGATATATATTAGATTAGATATGATAGTTTGATATAATTATTAATACAGATACCGGATGTATTGCGGAAACGAATTTTATTACTTGAAAGTCTTAATTAGGTTTACGCTTCTCATTCACATTAACTCTACGCGATAATAAGCATGTGACACCTGTTTGGGAAATTGAATGTATTACAGGAAAATCGATCTCCCACATAACGTCATTCATTTATTAAGTAAACAATAACAAACTCGTGTCCATTTTTCGAAGCCATCATTAGTTGGTCAACGATTATCGCTAAATGCTTGTTTGGTTCATAGGTTTTTAAATGTTAATTTAGAATACGTTAGTGTTTTTGGTTCACTTGTTTATATAAAACATTTGTTTATCTACCACATGTTAAACCCATGTACATGGGTTTGGATAGACATACATACTGAGATGTGTTTATCTATACCCATTAATTAGTTTTATATGAACCATTACTTATTTAAACCATACCGAACAAGCACTTAAAATAATATTTAACATACTTACACAGCTTTTCGTTAACTTAAATTCTATCAGTCACGCTCACGAGGGCTACTATAATATTAATTACGGATTACATTTCTAACTTTAAGTCCATATTACAAGTTGAACTTTTGAAGCATGATGCATTATTACGGAAATATATCGATGATCATGATACATTTGTGTTATCATTATTGATCACTGTGCTTATCATTATGCTTTACGCAATTGACACATTATGTTTTTATGATGTTTTCGTTTTTCCCTTTCTCGTCTAACAAAAGGCGTGCGGCATAGGACAAAGGTACGCCATTACTGTTGAAACAAGTCATATGCGAGCAAGTTTGTTATTTACTTTTTTAATTCAGAGTGGGCATTTCGCAAGTGGATGTGGGGCTCATCATATAAATATATGCATGAAACATTACAAGAGGGATAAATCTCTGCCACCACATAATTATTACATCCTTTTTGCATTTCGAGTATGTGTGAATCGTTGCAGATGGAAAACAGCAGTAGGAGTATAGTGGAAACGAAGGCGTGCTTTCCTATTGTAAGAAAGCATTATTGGTATAAAATCAAGAATGGGGTAAGAGGAAGGCATTAATTCGATCTTACTTATATAATGTGGAATAAAAAAAGGTAATTGGGTCTCCAAGGAGCATATCAAAAGTGAGAATCTTTTTAATTTTAACCAAAGTAACATTCGACACAAACAACAGCAAAAATAAGACCTTTTATTTGACATTAAAGGACACAGTCGAAAGCCACAAGCACAATAATGCTAGAAATTCAAAACAAAGTCTAGACTTGGCATAACTGCATTTGTTCATGAGCATAGGAAATGATGATCCAAAACAAGTGCAAGTACGAAGTGAAAAATATTACAGCCTCCTTCCCCTTCTACCACCCTTTCTACGAGTGCTGTCAGTAGGGATTGGGGTAACATCCTCTGCACACACAAAAAAATTCAATAACATAAAATCGAACATCTAACACGTTATGATGTATGATATTAACATCGAAAAAAGAAGGAATCGACCTACCTATGCGACCAATCTTCATGCCAGAACGAGCAAGGGCTCTGAGAGCAGACTGAGCACCTGGGCCAGGGGTCTTTGTTTTGTTACCACCAGTGGCACGGAGCTTAATATGCAAGGCATTGATGCCCAATTCCTTAACGTTGAAAAGATTTTTGTCAACTGAAGCCAATCTATAAATTGGAAAATACAACGAAGACCCTTTCAAGGAATATGGTGTATACCTTGCATCTCTGAGAAACATCTTGGGCTGCAAGCATAGCTGCATAGGGCGAGGACTCATCCCGGTCAGCCTTCACCTTCATGCCACCTAAAGAAAATACAGATGCATTATCAATAATCGTCAGAAATAGTGCCATAATTCATCAAGTCCCCTCTAGTACAAGAAAGACGGAACATAGATCAATTAAAACCGGGCATCAGGTCTCCAAGGTGATAGATTCAACACTGATGGATCAGATGCAAATTACCCATTTTTCGCTTGAGGTTCATCATTTGCCCTTTACTACCTATACCTTAATTTCAAATGATACACTTCATTGCGACCCGCAAAGAGATATACAAGAACTTCGCCAAGCAAAAAACCCTAAACTCAAGAATTTTCGCCGACACCGCCCATAGTGCAACAAGTACCGAGAACTCACATAGAACAATCGCAATAGATTTAACATAATGGGGGAACACGTACCAGTGATGCGAACCATGGTTTCACGTCCAGACAAATCAGTCACATGCTGGCAAAAAAAAATGCAAAGAAAATAAAAACGCAAAGCCAGAAAATCGAGTGGTTTCTATGAACGAAGATAGCCAGCGCAGTACTTACAATAAATGTATCGTTAAACGATGCGAAAATGTGAGCAACACCAACCACTAGCTCGCCATCCCTGGTGGCTGGTCCGAGAGTCACATTGTCTTCCTTAGGCTCTCTCGTCTTTCGTTTCGACTACATCACAAACAGATTAAGCACAAGGAATGAAAACATCTAGTCATGTATAAAAAACAAGAAAAAAGATATACGCATATCAAAACGGAAATTCAGGCAAAAAGACATGTCAACATCCTGATGGCTAGTTGGATTTGAAAAGCTAAAGGACTGCGTATTAACAAGGGAGGAGGTTGAAACAATTGTATCAAATGATAAGTCGACGAAGCCTAAACAGACTAATAATACCATCAAGACATTCTGATTGGTCATAACATAAACAAAATCAAAGACAAGGTAGTCATCAGTTGCAGGGAATTACCATGATTTCTGCAGTGTTCGAATGCAGATGTGGATTTGGTAGGTAGTAACTGCTTCGAGTTCTCGGAAACGATTGTGGTCATCAAGGTCGTCTATTTATATCTAGGGTTTAATGACGCTGGGCTTTAAGTTATTGGGCCTCATCGGGGAAAATAGATGTTGGGCCTTACCAGTCCAGGCGATATTAGATAATAATAACACAAAAAAGGGAAAAGAAAATATTAAAAAAAATAAAAAGAAAAAATAAAAAGAAATTGACAGCTGTGGGATTTGAACCCACGCCCGTTCGGACCAGAGCCTAAATCTGGCGCCTTAGACCACTCGGCCAAACTGTCATGATGTCATTACAAATCCTTCAATTTGATTTTGTTGGTTAACAACAGTTGGGTAACCTTGGATTTCTCAGGTCAATTTGGATCTGGCGTTATAAAACCAATTCCATATCAAGAAAACAGAAAATAGGAGGGAAAAATAGAGAAAACAAATATAACTGTTCTATACATTAGACAATCTCCAAATTCAACTCAATTCAGGAATAAAGAGGAAAAGTATGGCTGTTGGCACAAGTTTCTCTAGCGAAAACAGCTGCATTTTCATGTCTCTTGACCTTAGGAAGAAGAAGAAGAAGAGCAAGCTTCGATCTGTGGAAGAAGACTTCGCCAAGCCTCTGCACTAGCGTTAGCCAGTTGAGCCTGCCCTTTAGCAAATTCATGAAACACCACTCCAATATCTGAAGTTTTCTGTTCTTGGAAACGGATGATTTCTTCGTTCATTAACTTCACGATATTCTCGAATATCCTAGCTGCCTCGGCACCTTCAGCTTTTAACTACATACGAAAAGATAAAACCCTCCAATGGGAAAATCATATACTTTACATAGGAGGAGGAGTAGTAGTATACGTGGATATGATCCAACCTCTTCGTATTCACGTTCAGCTTCACCCAATTTTTCTGACCGTGTTAATCTAAGCTTGTTCCTGCAAAGAAAACATATAAGAATATCATGAAGTATTTAGGAAGGATAAAGCAAGGATACATCCAATAGTTCGATATCGTTATCATAGCCAAGAGATCCAAAGTAGGATACTAAGATATGAAATAAGGGAGGGACTCATACAGATCTATTTCCTTAAATTTAATTGTTTCCATAATCTCACACTGATGCTTGAAAGCATTTGCTCGTTCTGCTAGTGTCTCCTGTGTCACAGAATAAAGTGTTGTTAGCTTCATAGATGAGTAGATGAAAATTTAATGAATAGTTAATTGAAGTACATAAAAAGGAAACGAAAATCTAAGCCAAGTGAGGTGAAGTGAAGTGACCTTAATAGACTGCACGGCTCGAACATAATCCTTTAGCGGCTCTTCAAAATTCGTCAAGAGTCGGTGAGCCTAGTTAACGAAAAATGGGTAAGCGTGGAATCATAAAATACTCTAAATGAGGGAAAATTTTGTGCAGAGTGAACACACCTCTCTCTGCAACTTGATGGATAACATCTCACACTTAGCCCCGAGCTCAAAAAATGCCTTTCCAAGAGTATCTCCTTCACAATCTCCAAGTAACTTGCCCGCCTTACCAAAGTCTAATAAAGACTGTCCCAATTCTGTAACAATTTCGAAGCCCCGCATCATGAACTGTTAATTTCCAGAAAAAGTTAAAGATTGACGAATAGGACTTCGGAAGTTTATTCTACCCCTGTGTCTCTTTACGAGACGATATGCATGCTTCTGGGCTTCGTCTAAGTGATCTTCAAGTTGATAAATATAATTTTTCATCTTTTCATACTCTGGAGTCGACTCTTCAACTAGTTTTTCCTTTCCAAGAACAACATCACTCACTCTAGATTGTACATCCTGTACATGGAATAATAAAGTAATCAGGACTTGCAAAGAGCTACATTATATGAAAGCAGCGACATCAATCCACGGGAATATACTTTCTAATCAACTCAAACAGTAATAGATTGGTTGACTATTGATATCACTGAACAAAGCAACATTCACGTATTCCAGAGTTGCTTGATGGGAAATAAAATAAGCTTAGCAAGCTCTTCAACTCAAAATGTAAATTAGCATCGCAACAAGCAAACATAAGAGAAATGTAATTAAAATCTTAAAATAAGCATTTTGCTGAATAAAGGTTTACTGCCCGAATGATATACCTTGAAAATCTGCATCAAGTCAGATGGCTTCTTCTTAAAAATACCAGTTTCCTGGAAACGTGCTCTTTCCATTGTCTACATTGAAGATAAATTCATAAAAAATAAGGATTTGTCACCGTAACTAATTATATACCCATTTGATGAAGCATAACGACTAAATCATTTTCAATCACCTGTTCATCAGCCTGTAAAAAGATCCTCAAATCTTCACTTTTCTGGAGCTCATGATGCGAAGCTATTCGGGTTAGAAACACATCTAGAGCCTGACGTCTCAACTCAATGAATTCAGTCGTAAATCTAAACTTCTCTGCAGATCAGATGCAATTATTACAAAACATTTACCGCCATTTTTATCTCGTCCATGTTGGTCTTTTCATGATTACCGTGAAAATGAGCTTCGAAAATTACTTTGTAATCAGGCCATACATTCTTCAGTATTATGCATAAGAAGACAAGTTGCAAGCAATCTAGTACAAACACCAAAGATTCATAGGTTAAGGGGAAAAAAAAGGAAGAACTTGTCATACCCACAGTACTCTTCTCTGGAAGTGGAGGAATGAAGATGCCCTTGTACTTTTCAAAAAGGCGATCCCTTAACCATACAAAATCACGGTATCGCCTAATAACAATTTTCTCAGGGCCCTCATATTCAGGTAAATTTGTCTGTCGAGCAGGTAATGTGGAAGAAAGAGTTCAGATCAATATACAATGAAATGAGCAGGACACAGCTAATCATGGCATTACATCAAATCAAATTCATCAACAACACAAGTAAACTGCTAACCCACCACGATCAATTAGACACCGAACTACACAGGTATGCAAAGAAAACACAAAATGCGATTCAAGAAAACGCCATCAATCAAGCAGAGAATACGCTACCTTAGTAACAACTTTGTAGGATATGTAAGCCTGCACTCCACCGCCCATCTTAGCCGGATCAGAGACCGATACCATCAAATATGGAGTTCGCGACGACGGAGATCGAGGGCTTTGCTGATGCTGCGCATTCATCTTAATCCCCCCCAACAAGAAAATTTCGAGCAATTAGACTGTATTAAAACCGCAGATCATCGAATTATATACAAACAGTATTCGCAGGTCACCGTAGTAATCAGTCTTGTGGCAACGATCCAATCCTTTTCCTGTTTTTTGTTCTCTATCTGAACTCAATTTGATAAAAGTCTACTCTACTTGTATATATTTGATTTGTTTTTCCCGTGAGAAATTAAGAAATAGCCCAATAAATTCTCTTTTATTATTATTTTATTGGACCTTATTATCGTATAAATAGCCCCACCTTCATTTGTTAAGCAGCGCTAGGAGCTGAGGAGGTGACCATGGCGGCTCTTGGAAAGCTTGGAAAAACCCTATTGACATCAGCTTCTAATCTCTCAAAACCCTACTTCGATTCTCGTTCGATATTGCCTGCCATTTTCATTTCCTCCCGAGGAATTGCATCGAAGCTCTTCGTCGGAGGTGTAAAAAATTATGTCGCTTTGATTTTACTGTTCCTCGCTCTGTAATATGTATTGATGCTACTTATCTCCTTTTCTTCCTCGATTGATCGTCTTCTTCGTTGAATTTGGGAGTACAGCGGTGATTTTAGAAATGAGAGTACTGCGATAGTATGCTTACAGCAGTGATCAGTTGGTATTCGCAGATTATGCCCCAAATGATTCTTCAAAATTAGACATTCAAAATGTGTTAAAAATTGGGTGCTTTGCTCTATGTTTAGCACTTCAGATTTAATGCCCTTCAGTCCAAAAGCCAAGAAATGCTACTTATATAGACTTATCCCAAATCCCATACGCTATCTGTATTTTTGCAGGGCTCTCATTTTACACCACAGAGCAGGGACTGAAGCAAGCATTTTCTCAATGTGGTCAAGTTATGGAAGGTATATGAAATACTATCTATAATCATCGAATCGATATCCTAAACGAAAAGAAGTTTTAATTCCAACTACTATATATTGATTGGCAGCCACAATAGTGATGGATAGAGTCTCAGATCGGTCCAAGGGTTTTGGTTTCGTAACCTACGGATCAGAAGACGAAGCTGAGAAAGCAATCTCAGAAATGAACGGAAAGGTTTGCTATTTCTTGTTTACCATTTTATATGCTTTTTTTTTTTTCCATTCGTATCCATCATCAAACTTAAATCTTCAGGAAATCAATGGAAGGGTTGTTTTCGTGGACTATGCAAAGCCTAAATCGGGTTCGGCGAGAAGCAGTATGCCTATTGCTCGAGGACCGCCCGAGCCACTTTCAGACAGTTGATTGCTTGAGTGCTTCGTCTGAAAGATAGATATGAGAATGTTTTAAGTTCAATGTCTGCTTTTCTACTTGGAGCATAAATCTGTATACAGATATAGATCGATGTAATAATAGCTATTGCTCATCCTTATTAGTCTTTTTACCTAATTCTCAACTGTTTCCTCTGATAAACAGACGAAAGTTGCATATTGTTTCACAATATGTAGATGTTGGGCTATCGTAAGCCAAATCGGAACAATAAAAAAATCCATTTTTCTCAATAAATAGTAGTTAACTACAGTTTTTCGTCCTATTTCTATATGATTTATATATATATAGGAAGGACCACGCTTTATATTTATTGCGTTGATAAACTTGGATGAAATTGAGTGTCATCTGAGGAAGAAAATAAGAAGAAAACAAAATACAGAATCACGACTAAAGTTATACAGATCAATTTCGCATTATCTTCTTCGTTGGACCCATCTCAAGCCTCCTTTCTGATTTCAATCACTTCTCTTTTCGCCGCAAGTCTTTCATCTCTATCTAATTTAAATAAAATAAAGTAAAACCTTTCCAGAAAATCTGGGATTCTTCGACCTAACTTCCATACTCCTTTTTTTCCTCTCTTCGGAAAACATATTTTCTTGATCAAATAATGGGGCACGTCACACATCTTGTGAAATATCTCATCTTTAACGATAGAAATCACCTCCTGAGAAATTGATATTCTGCTGCCACACCATGCAGAAGAAAAATCGATTAATAATTAGCTATACATATACGCTATCGAATTTATTATTAAAAAAAATTATATCATAGTACCGTCAAAATAATAAGATAGGTAGTGACAAATAATGGCAGTATTAAACTAATGAAAATAGGTCTGCAAGAGCCTCGCATTCATGACCATACAGATAACTATATTATCATGGATTCATGCATTAAAAAGTAGGGGTAACCTCAACTAAATCCCCTTTTCTAAAATTTTTATCAACTAACTCCCCCTTTCATTTTATTTATTACCAAACTCCCTAATTCAAAACATTCCTACCCATCACTACCCATTTAATTGAATGGACGATTTTGCCCCTTGTTTATTATTATTTAAATCTTTTTCTTCTCCAACCCATCGATCGAAGCATTCATCTCTGTTGCTCAAAACCCCCCAATTCCAGACCTCGTTAATTTATATGGGTGTTCATTTTCGCGCAGTTTCCTAAGATATGTGCGATTCATAGTTCGATGATTTTCTTGGCGTAATTATAGCAATCGAAGTAGAACGAAGATAAGATTCTCGTCGGAGATTGAGGATTCAGTTGAATTCGCTATGCGGCATGGGGAGAAGAATTTGCCGGAAAAATCGACGGAGGTGGGTACGCGTGGGCACTGAAATGGACTCTCGCCGTGTTAATGGTGATAATCACCTGTCACTTGCTTGGCTTTTGTTTTCGATACATCTTTGGCTTCTGCTTCCGTTTTGCTCCAAGGCTATTTTCCGTCCGCCAACAGCTCCAAAAGAGATGCTGAGCTGCGTCGCACTTCATCTGCTAGGTAGCTGTAGCTTCCTCTCCTTTATTGTTTCTTTAGGTTGTCCCAGCTGAGTAGTAGTTTGTGGTGTTTGATCTGGTGAGATGTTTTGGTCGAATTTAGTTTGAAGCTTTATCTATTTTGTTACAGATTTGTTAGGGAGAAAAGTTTTCATGTTGTTTTTTCCCCATGAATCTGTATGGCCCATGTGCTTTGCTTTGTTCTTCGATGATTTAATCGAAATGAGAAGATCTCAGCTTGCACTATTATCACTTTTATTTCCTTTGACTTATTTAGACTATAATACTCTAATATTTGATGGTTGTGTGATGGTTATGCCTTAGCAGAATTTGGCGCAGAGCTCAAACGACTTGGGCCCGCTGAGGAAGTCGGGGAGTTGGACGATTTGGAGGTGGTGGGTAGCTGATTCCGACGGTCTTTGGAGCATAGTTGCTGAAGGGTGCGCACTTCGACAGTAGAGGAAACTCTGCTTAAAAATCGTATCTTTTTTTTCGTTCCCACACCGGCGAATTAAAATGTGGCTATTGTAAATAGAAGTTTTTGTAATATTGTGATGATGTTGTTGTGTTATTGCTGGTGTCCAATACACTTTTGGATTGTGTTTGTTGGTGGGTTATGATATTAATGCTAGAAAGTATTTTTTGGTCAAGACAGTAACATTTGGTACTCCGACTATGCTACCATATTTATAGGTATTATATACTGGTACTACAAACAACCTAATGATGGTACAATAATATCATATACACTGTACTACAAATGTCCACATAAAGGTACTGCAAATATCTTTATATGGTACCACAAATTAGAGAGGGCGTATTGCGAAGCCGTTAGCACGGTACGTAAAAGATACTAGAAACAACATACTTATGGTACTACAAACGCATATGAAACAAGAAATCCCAACATTCTTTCTACTTATTATGATACTAGTAAGAACATCTTACTAAAGAGTCATGATTTTTGATCGATTGAAAGTTAGTGTCTATATTTTATGTTATCGTGTGTTTAATTATATTATGTGCCTTGGAAGTTCACATGCCTTATTTGCACAATAATCTACGCATTTTCGATAATTTAAAATGTGGTACGGAAAAGATACTATAAGTAACCTAATCAAGGTACTACAATAGATTATTATATGGTACCTCAAACATCTATATATTGGTACTATACATATATGCATATTGGTACTACAAATTTGGGTAGGATTTTCGTTTGAAACCCCAACTTTCTTTCTACGTACTATGATACTAGTAATAACATCTTACTAAATAGTCATGATTTTTGATCGATTGAAAGTTAGTGTCTATATTTTATGTTATCGTGTGTTCAATTATATTATGTGCCGTATTTTGGAAGTTCTCATGCCTTATTTGCACAATAATCTACGCATTTTCGATAATTTAAATGTGGTACGGAAAAGATACTACAAGTAACCTACCAATAATACTACACTAGTTTATGATATGGTACCTCAAACGTCTATACATTGGTACTATATATATATGTATATTGGTACTACAAATTTGGGTAGGATTTTCGTTTGTTAGAAACGTGGTACGAAAAAAGATACTACAAGTAACACACATATGGTACTACACTATCCTAGGCTATGGTACCACGAATATCTATATATTGGAACTACAAACATATGTATAATGGTACTACAAATTTGGGTAGGAGTTTTTCGACGCCGTTCGAGTTATTTTTGGTCCGTGACTATGTTACCATAGTTATAAACACTTTATTTGCACATTTGACGTATTTTGGAAGTTCACATGCCTTATTTGCACAATAATCTACGCGTTTTCGATAATTTAAAATGTGGTACGGAAAAGATACTACAAGTAACCTAATCAAGGTACTACCATAGATTATTATAAGGTACCTCAAACATCTATATATTGGTACTATACATATATGCATATTGGTACTACAAATTTGGGTAGGATTTTCGTTTGTTAGAAACGTGGTACGAAAAAAGATACTACAAGTAACATACGAATGGTACTACACTATCGTAGGGTATGGTACCACGAGTATCTATATATTGGAACTACAAACATATGTATAATGGTACTACAAATTTGGGTAGGAGTTTTTCGACGCCGTTCGAGTTATTTTTGGTCCGGAGTATGTTACCATAGTTATAAACACTTTATTGATGATTTGGTATCAATATTGGTGGGTTAAATTTAGAATTATGGATTATTACGTTGAAACCCCAACTTTCTTTCTACGTATTATGATACTAGTAAGAACATCTTACTAAATAGTCATGATTTTTGATCGATTGAAAGTTAGTGTCTATATTTTATGTTATCGTGTGTTTAATTATATTATGTGCCGTATTTTGGAAGTTCTCATGCCTTATTTGCACAATAATATACGCATTTTCGATAATTTAAAATGTGGCACGGAAAAGATACTACAAGTAACCTACCCATGATACTACACTAGTTTATGATACGGTACCTCAAAAGTCTATATGTTGGTACTATGCATATATGTATATTGGTACTACAAATTTGGGTAGGATTTTCGTTTGCTAGAAACGTGGTACGAAAAAAGATACTACAAGTAACACACATATGGTACTACACTATCGTAGGGTATGGTACCACGAATATATGCTAACACTCATGCTTCGAAATTCATGTTAATTTCAGAAATGACATTGTACCATGGTTCGAAAACTATATATTGGAACTACAAACATATGTATAATGGTACTACAAATTTGGGTAGGAGTTTTTCGACGCCGTTCGAGTTATTTTTGGTCCATGACTATGTTACCATAGTTATAAACACTTTGTTTGCACATTTGACGTATTTTGGAAGTTCACATGCCTTATTTGCACAATAATCTACGCGTTTTCGATAATTTAAAATGTTGTACGGAAAAGATACTACGAGTAACCAAATCAAGGTACCTCAATAGATTATGATATGGTACCTCAAACATCTATATATTGGTACTATAAATATATGCATATTGGTACTAGAAATTTGGGTAGGATTTTCGTTTGTTAGAAACGTGGTACGAAAAAAGATACTACAAGTAACACACATATGGTACTACACTATCGTAGGGTATGGTACCACGAATATCTATATATTGGAACTACAAACATATGTATAACGGTACTACAAATTTGGGTAGGAGTTTTTCGACGCCGTTCGAGTTATTTTTGGTCCGTGACTATGTTACCATAGTTATAAACACTTTATTTGCACATTTGACGTATTTTGGAAGTTCACATGCCTTATTTGCACAATAATCTACGCGTTTTCGATAATTTAAAATGTTGTACGGAAAAGATACTACAAGTAACCTAATCAAGGTACTACAATAGATTATTATACCGTACCTCAAACATCTATGTATTGGTACTATACATATATGCATATTGGTACTGCAAATTTGGGTAGGATTTTCGTTTGTTAGAAACGTGGTACGAAAAAAGATACTACAAGTAACATACGTATGGTACTACACTATCGTAGGGTATGGTACCTCGAATATCTATATATTGGAACTACAAACATATGTATAATGGTACTACAAATTTGGGTAGGAGTTTTTCGACGCCGTTCGAGTTATTTTTGGTCCGGTGTATATTACCATAGTTATAAACACTTTATTGATGATTTGGTATCAATATTGGTCGGTTAATATTTAGAATTATGTATTATTACGTTGAAACCCCAACTTTCTTTCTACGTATTATGATACTAGTAAGAACATCTTACTAAATAGTCATGATTTTTGATCGATTGAAAGTTAGTGTCTATATTTTATGTTATCGTGTGTTTAATTATATTATGTGCCGTATTTTGGAAGTTCTCATGCCTTATTTGCACAATAATATACGCATTTTCGATAATTTAAAATGTGGTACGGAAAAGATACTACAAGTAACCTACCCATGATACTACACTAGTTTATGATATGGTACCTCAAACATCTATATATTGGTACTATACATATATGCATATTGGTACTAGAAATTTGGGTAGGATTTTCGTTTGTTAGAAACGTGGTACGAAAAAAGATACTACAAGTAACACACATATGGTACTACACTATCGTAGGGTATGGTACCACGAATATCTATATATTGGAACTACAAACATATGTATAACGGTACTACAAATTTGGGTAGGAGTTTTTCGACGCCGTTCGAGTTATTTTTGGTCCGTGACTATGTTACCATAGTTATAAACACTTTATTTGCACATTTGACGTATTTTGGAAGTTCACATGCCTTATTTGCACAATAATCTACGCGTTTTCGATAATTTAAAATGTTGTACGGAAAAGATACTACAAGTAACCTAATCAAGGTACTACAATAGATTATTATACCGTACCTCAAACATCTATGTATTGGTACTATACATATATGCATATTGGTACTGCAAATTTGGGTAGGATTTTCGTTTGTTAGAAACGTGGTACGAAAAAAGATACTACAAGTAACATACGTATGGTACTACACTATCGTAGGGTATGGTACCTCGAATATCTATATATTGGAACTACAAACATATGTATAATGGTACTACAAATTTGGGTAGGAGTTTTTTCGACGCCGTTCGAGTTATTTTTGGTCCGGTGTATATTACCATAGTTATAAACACTTTATTGATGATTTGGTATCAATATTGGTCGGTTAATATTTAGAATTATGTATTATTACGTTGAAACCCCAACTTTCTTTCTACGTATTATGATACTAGTAAGAACATCTTACTAAATAGTCATGATTTTTGATCGATTGAAAGTTAGTGTCTATATTTTATGTTATCGTGTGTTTAATTATATTATGTGCCGTATTTTGGAAGTTCTCATGCCTTATTTGCACAATAATATACGCATTTTCGATAATTTAAAATGTGGTACGGAAAAGATACTACAAGTAACCTACCCATGATACTACACTAGTTTATGATATGGTACCTCAAACGTCTATATATTGGTACTATACATATATGCATATTGGTACTAGAAATTTGGGTAGGATTTTCGTTTGTTAGAAACGTGGTACGAAAAAAGATACTACAAGTAACACACATATGGTACTACACTATCGTAGGGTATGGTACCACGAATATCTATATATTGGAACTACAAACATATGTATAATGGTACTACAAATTTGGGTAGGAGTTTTTCGACGCCGTTCGAGTTATTTTTGGTCCGTGACTATGTTACCATAGTTATAAACACTTTATTTGCACATTTGACGTATTTTGGAAGTTCACATGCCTTATTTGCACAATAATCTACGCGTTTTCGATAATTTAAAATGTTGTACGGAAAAGATACTACAAGTAACCTAATCAAGGTACTACAATAGATTATTATACCGTACCTCAAACATCTATGTATTGGTACTATACATATATGCATATTGGTACTGCAAATTTGGGTAGGATTTTCGTTTGTTAGAAACGTGGTACGAAAAAAGATACTACAAGTAACATACGTATGGTACTACACTATCGTAGGGTATGGTACCTCGAATATCTATATATTGGAACTACAAACATATGTATAATGGTACTACAAATTTGGGTAGGAGTTTTTCGACGCCGTTCGAGTTATTTTTGGTCCGGTGTATATTACCATAGTTATAAACACTTTATTGATGATTTGGTATCAATATTGGTCGGTTAATATTTAGAATTATGTATTATTACGTTGAAACCCCAACTTTCTTTCTACGTATTATGATACTAGTAAGAACATCTTACTAAATAGTCATGATTTTTGATCGATTGAAAGTTAGTGTCTATATTTTATGTTATCGTGTGTTTAATTATATTATGTGCCGTATTTTGGAAGTTCTCATGCCTTATTTGCACAATAATATACGCATTTTCGATAATTTAAAATGTGGTACGGAAAAGATACTACAAGTAACCTACCCATGATACTACACTAGTTTATGATATGGTACCTCAAACGTCTATATATTGGTACTATACATATATGCATATTGGTACTAGAAGTTTGGGTAGGATTTTCGTTTGTTAGAAACGTGGTACGAAAAAAGATACTACAAGTAACACACATATGGTACTACACTATCGTAGGGTATGGTACCACGAATATCTATATATTGGAACTACAAACATATGTATAATGGTACTACAAATTTGGGTAGGAGTTTTTCGACGCCGTTCGAGTTATTTTTGGTCCGTGACTATGTTACCATAGTTATAAACACTTTATTTGCACATTTGACGTATTTTGGAAGTTCACATGCCTTATTTGCACAATAATCTACGCGTTTTCGATAATTTAAAATGTTGTACGGAAAAGATACTACAAGTAACCTAATCAAGGTACTACAATAGATTATTATACCGTACCTCAAACATCTATGTATTGGTACTATACATATATGCATATTGGTACTGCAAATTTGGGTAGGATTTTCGTTTGTTAGAAACGTGGTACGAAAAAAGATACTACAAGTAACATACGTATGGTACTACACTATCGTAGGGTATGGTACCTCGAATATCTATATATTGGAACTACAAACATATGTATAATGGTACTACAAATTTGGGTAGGAGTTTTTCGACGCCGTTCGAGTTATTTTTGGTCCGGTGTATATTACCATAGTTATAAACACTTTATTGATGATTTGGTATCAATATTGGTGGGTTAATATTTAGAATTATGTATTATTACGTTGAAACCCCAACTTTCTTTCTACGTATTATGATACTAGTAAGAACATCTTACTAAATAGTCATGATTTTTGATCGATTGAAAGTTAGTGTCTATATTTTATGTTATCGTGTGTTTAATTATATTATGTGCCGTATTTTGGAAGTTCTCATGCCTTATTTGCACAATAATATACGCATTTTCGATAATTTAAAATGTGGTACGGAAAAGATACTACAAGTAACCTACCCATGATACTACACTAGTTTATGATATGGTACCTCAAACGTCTATATATTGGTACTATACATATATGCATATTGGTACTAGAAATTTGGGTAGGATTTTCGTTTGTTAGAAACGTGGTACGAAAAAAGATACTACAAGTAACACACATATGGTACTACACTATCGTAGGGTATGGTACCACGAATATCTATATATTGGAACTACAAACATATGTATAATGGTACTACAAATTTGGGTAGGAGTTTTTCGACGCCGTTCGAGTTATTTTTGGTCCGTGACTATGTTACCATAGTTATAAACACTTTATTTGCACATTTGACGTATTTTGGAAGTTCACATGCCTTATTTGCACAATAATCTACGCGTTTTCGATAATTTAAAATGTTGTACGGAAAAGATACTACAAGTAACCTAATCAAGGTACAACAATAGATTATTATACCGTACCTCAAACATCTATGTATTGGTACTATACATATATGCATATTGGTACTGCAAATTTGGGTAGGATTTTCGTTTGTTAGAAACGTGGTACGAAAAAAGATACTACAAGTAACATACGTATGGTACTACACTATCGTAGGGTATGGTACCTCGAATATCTATATATTGGAACTACAAACATATGTTTAATGGTACTACAAATTTGGGTAGGAGTTTTTCGACGCCGTTCGAGTTATTTTTGGTCCGGTGTATATTACCATAGTTATAAACACTTTATTGATGATTTGGTATCAATATTGGTCGGTTAATATTTAGAATTATGTATTATTACGTTGAAACCCCAACTTTCTTTCTACGTATTATGATACTAGTAAGAACATCTTACTAAATAGTCATGATTTTTGATCGATTGAAAGTTAGTGTCTATATTTTATGTTATCGTGTGTTTAATTATATTATGTGCCGTATTTTGGAAGTTCTCATGCCTTATTTGCACAATAATATACGCATTTTCGATAATTTAAAATGTGGTACGGAAAAGATACTACAAGTAACCTACCCATGATACTACATTAGTTTATGATATGATACCTCAAACGTCTATATATTGGTACCATACATATATGTATATTGGTACTACAAATTTGGGTAGGATTTTCGTTTGTTAGAAACGTGGTACGAAAAAAGATACTACAAGTAACACACATATGGTACTACACTATCGTAGGGTATGGTACCACGAATATCTATATATTGGAACTACAAACATATGTATAATGGTACTACAAATTTGGGTAGGAGTTTTTCGACGCCGTTCGAGTTATTTTTGGTCCGTGACTATGTTACCATAGTTATAAACACTTTATTTGCACATTTGACGTATTTTGGAAGTTCACATGCCTTATTTGCACAATAATCTACGCGTTTTCGATAGTTTAAAATGTTGTACGGAAAAGATACTACAAGTAACCTAATCAAGGTACTACAATAGATTATGATATGGTACCTCAAACATTTATTTATTGGTACTATACATATATGTATATTGGTACTAGAAATTTGGGTAGGATTTTCGTTTGTTAGAAACGTGGTACGAAAAAAGATACTACAAGTAACATACGTATAGTACTACACTAGATAACGATATGATACCACAAATATCTATTTATAGGTACTACAATATATGTGTATCGGTACTACAAATTTGGGTATGAAGTTGTCGATGCCATCCGAATTATTTTTGGTCTGGTAAAGATACTACAAGTAACCTTCTCGTGGTACTACATTAGCTTATTATATGGTACCACAAACGTCTATATATTGGTACTACAAGCGTTTTTCAGGTATTATCAAAGTAATGGGAGCATAAAACAAGTCTCAAGCAGAACCTCAACCTCAGAAACATAAAAAACGTCTAAGAACAGGTTCATTGAATCTCAACCTCAGAACAACATATCAGTCTCATGTCTAAAATCTTACGAACATTGACAATATCATTCAAAACAAGTGCAACATAAAACCAATAGGATCTCTTAATATTGTGGAAGCCATGGAGCAACGATATGCTTCGACTTCGACATCGTCAAGATACCTTCCACGATCTGTAGGTCCGGCGATATATGTTATCCATGGACATTGCAACATGTACGCCGCAATCCATGCCCTCCGGATTCTTCTCCCTCGTGTACGTGAATAAATAAAGTACCATATAATTATGTAATGCAGTACCAAAATCCATGAACAAACAGTACCATATTCAAATAACATACAGTACCATGACAACAAGCAATTACTTTACAGTCGAAACTTACTCTGTTTCTCTCTCGTTCAACAGATGTATTGGAAAACGAAAGCTTGCATATTCGCTTGTTCTCTATCTCGGAACCCTAATTTGAAAGATATCAAAACACCGAATTGAATAACGAAAAATAAAACTCTAATTTTAGCCCTAAATCCCAAATTCAAGCACTAATCAAAGAAATTAACATTGCCCGACATGAAAGCCTTGAAGAAATGCACATATCGACGTCCTAAGCTCTACATTAAACCCAAATGCCAATAAAGTCGAAAAATTAAAAAACATGGAGCTTACAGTAGCTCGCTCGTTCCTTCTTATGCGTTCAACAATGGTGGAATCTTCCTCGTAAAAGCTTGCTTGTGGAAGCTAGCTCGTTCGCTCTCCTTACACAGGTGTTTGAAAGTGAAAGTTTGCTCATTCGTCCGTCATCTCTTTCTCGTCTGTCGTTTGAAGGTGAAAGTGGTGGAAGTTGGGGTGTGACTAATTCAATAGGTTTTTTGGTAATATTTATGTTTTACAAGGTTATAATTGTCCATTAGGTAGGTATTTGATATATATGTTTGAAATGGGGAGTTTTATGATAATTGAATGAGGGTGGGGGAGTTAGTTGATTGGTAGTTTAGGGAGGAGGGATTTAAGTGTAGATTTGCCTAAAAAGTATATAATATATATATATATACATATATATCTTAAGGCATCTTCCTTAGTCAACTAGGTTTGAAATTCTAACAGTAGCAGCCCATGGGTCCTAACTACATCCACGTCAGTTCCTACAAAGATAATCTATTCAAGCAAAGCATACACAAAAGTGATCAACTGGCTTTATCTGGCTTGAAATTAATAACAACCCAACTTGTTCAATAATAGACAGTTAGGTTATACACTCAATTGACATTACAAGTTGAAAAATAAAAAAAATGACTTCTTTAATATTTGAATCACCTGAGCCAAAAAATATCTTCATTAATAAAATTTCAAAGTTTCAAAACCTAATTTCCGCAATTTCTATCTCTGGACCACAAGCACCGAAAATTGTTAGGCCATCTCTGAAAAGATAAGACACGCGAACAATAATTCACAGTAATACATGTGTACAATATATTATAAATGCATTCCCACATATATTTTTCCTGCTTTCACACGTTTCCTCATAATAAATTAAAATAGATTATATTCCATAAAAGCTGTTATTAGTTGCTAACTACGTGTTAGGACACGATGTTGATGATCATTCATACATGAAAGAAAAAGGTCAGAAATATATAATAAAATAACAGCGAAGTGGTCAGAATGTATATCTGTTTCACTAGGGGAAACATATAAATCACACTGGGGAATTGGAACGGTCACATCTCTCCCACTATTTTTAATTTAATTAAATAGTACGTACCGTGAAATTGTAATGATTATAGTATTGATGATAATATGGTTGGCTTAGGGGTAATTTACAAATATAGGCATACTTTTAAAGGTAACTAACAAAAATAGGCACTGTGTGTAAGCTACTACAAAACTAGGCACAATTTTTTTCTATTTTATTTTCAGAATTTTTTCAGTCTTATAATTCTGATCCTATATTTTATCTAAAATTTATTGTATAAATGATTGGATGTTCGATATTTCCTTGACCGATTGCGATTGCGAACATAGGAATTTCGACTCGTACATAATATTGAATTGATTTTTTTGGTTCGGTATTCCATCTCCAAGTTTTTATAACTAAATTTTATTTCGATTATGTCCGGAACAAAAAAAAGTGCTTTCTATTTTTTCTTTTAATACAATATGATATATCTATAACTAAAATATTAAATACTACGTAATTTTTTTCCTTCTAAAATTTCAGTTTTCAGTTGGTTGATTGATCAAAACTGAAGAGAAATCCCTAATAACCAAACCGAACCAAAATGTTTGGTTTGGTACGTAGTTTCAAAAAATTCAAATTAAAATTTTCGGTTAACCAAAATTTAGACTCGCTTCAATTGAGTTTTTATCGTTTCAGTATCCTAATAAAGTGCTGAATTTGACATACAAATAGGTCTTATCGATTTTGGTTCCATGTCGGTTCTCTCGGTTTCGGAGCAAAAAATCAAGAATTGATTCGAAATATGGTGTGGAGCAATATTTGAATTTATATATTAAATAATTTATTAATTTAATTAATCATGAATATATATATATATATATATTATAATTAGTGGTTTTGGTTTCGAACTTTTACGTTGATCGAATCTATTCTATTTCTTTGAACTACCGGATCGATTTCGGTACTTGACTATTTTCTAATTTGCGAAATGATTTTCTTAAAATGAAAAGAATAAAAAAATCCACTAATACGACATAATATTAGAAATTTACTGTTTTTGTATAGATCATATGTTTAACTCATATTCATCTTTAATTCGGATATAAAATTGATTCATAAAAAGAAAATAAAATAAAAAGATAGGTATTCTTTAATAACTTTGTGCATTAATAAAATTAATTCAAAGAAAGAAAATAAAATATAAGGATGCCTACTTTTGACATCAAATACACACAGTGCCTACTTTTGTAATTGACACTTGATAAAATGCCTATTTTTGTTATTAATTCGTTGGCTTAGAGGGTTGGCTTGACCATTGCTCGTAGACATGGGCGAACCCACGGGCGTGGATGGCTCGGACTGGTCACTATCTGCTACTTGGCACTCTAAGTTCACTCCAAACAACCTTAGCCTCTTCGAATTATTATTACTACTACTACTATTATTATTACTATTAGTGTTATAATTATTAATAACCGGCGCAGACAGGTTCGGCGGAACTGCCCCTGTAATAAATATGTAACAAGCCATGAATATATTAGCATTGAACAATGTATTTTTTTTCATCATTGATTTTTCAACGCGCAATTGATTAATGCAGAAATTAGTTATATTTACTGTATTTAACCATTACTAATTAACATGGCCTCAAAGAGTGAAAATTTTTATATTACCCGCATGAGTGTAATCATTATTTGATGAGTAAGCCGAAGAGCCACGTTGGAGGGGATAATAGGCGGCGTCTGGCCTCCAACCACCGCCGGCGGAGGGCTGAGAACCGTCCTTTCGCCTCCACCCGATGAACATCCGGCCGCCTTCGAGACGGTGGCGGAGGAACAACACGACGTCGCCGGCGTCAAGCTTCTTCTCCTTGACGAACCTACTCCAACCCTTGGTAAGCACATAGCTTTGGCTGCTATTCCAATAGGAATACCTAAACCTCCAGCACTTTCCCACCTCGTCCTCGAAGCTCAGCAGCGAACCCTTCTGATCGCCGGCGTCGCCGCCGTTCAATGGAAAGTACTTCTCGGCGTGCTGCTTCGGGATGACGAGGCGGTTCAGCTTGCCCACGTCGCTCGGAGTCAATGGCTTCTGAAACATGGGCTCCTTGGGGATATCGCCGGCGGCGTTATGGTCCTCCTCTTCGGCTTCTACGTCGGCGATGCCGTGGAGGTGGTGGTGACGACGGCGAGAAGATGATGATTCCATCGTCATGTATTGCGACCACCTCTGCGCCGCTGCTTCTGGGATATTACTGTCTGAAGATATGTAGTGGTTTAGGGACATTTTTCTTCGATTTATTACTTTTTCCTTTCTTTCTTTCCTCGTATGTATATTTTGACGATGTCTTCCCCAAGTTTCTCTTTCAGAAGCGTGCAATGCGATTTGATTAAATAACTAGTCGGCGAGGGGATATGAATATGAGCGAAAACTAATAAGGTAGGAGAGAGAGAGAGAGAGAGAGAGAGAGAGAGAGAGAGAGAGAGAGAGAGAGAAGAATAGTTTAAGGTTTCTATGGAGTGATGGGAAAAATCAAACAATCATTATATACAGTGCCACTCAACTGTTGAAATGAGACTTTTGAAGTGCACACGAAAATAAGGGCCTGCACTGCACTGCACAGTGCAGGAGACAACACAGCGATGAATTATATATTTATATTTATATGATGGGAATATTTAGAAAAGGATTTTGGGCAAAACGTGCGATACGGGTGAATCTTGATTCTCTTGAATGTGAATTATTGTAGTTTTCTACTATTAAAATACAGTTAATATATTAGACGATGCAGTTTGAGTTGAGTTTCTAGCTAACGTTCAATGTTCTTACACAGTAGCAGATGTTTGCCATGTTCTTGAGTTGTTTAGAGACACTTCGAATATTAATCTTGGCCACTCAGCGTTAACCCTACCTATGCCCTTTTTATACGGCAAATTTTACTTTAATTAGCACTGATTAAAGTTATTTCTTGTGGGGTTAGTATATGTTGGAATATTTTGAATATTTGTTGGTTGAAAATTAGGAAAATAATTGTCTAATGATAATGCTGACATATCTGCTCCATGTCTAAGCTCCAGCTATTTGGTAATTTAATTTTAATAAATATTTCACATGAGACGAATCCCCCGTTAACCTAAAGCCATTAATTGTCGTGCGAATAATTGAAATTATGAATGCACTGCATTTAATAATCATCTTTAGAAATTCAAATTTTGCACCGACGAATAGTTCACAAATTAATTTTGAGAAAAAGGATTGACGGGGATTCATTCCATTATCGAATTCTTGTTCTAATTTTTTGTAACAGTTTAACTTCAAAATTAATATACTAGAAACAATATAAAATTTATTTCAGACAAAATTATAAAAATGGGTCACTAAATATACCATATTTTGATTTTGGGTCATTATGTTTGCCAATTACAAAACTAGATCACTAGGTATGTATAATAGTAACAAAATTAGGTCACTAGTTACAAAACTAAGTCACTAAGTATGTATATGGTTACAAATTTGGGTTACTTAAAGTATGTATATAATAAGAAAAAAGAGGTTAGTGATCCAATTTTGTTACTATACACATACTTAGTGACCTAGTTTTGTAACTGGCAAACATAGTGACCCAAAATCGAAAATTGGCATACTTAGTTACCCATTTTTATAATTTTCTCTTTATTTCATGCTAGTTTACTTTTCAATTAATTCAACTTAAGTAAGCCGATGAACCTAAAAGTTAGATCACATTCGCCGTTTACAAAAAGTGAATAAACTAAGTGAGAATTTTCCTCTTCTAATTTATGCATTCGTGTCTGAACACACTCCTCTCATTTCTCAAACACATTGCACATATATAAATTATATAACCTCCCTCATTAATTTTCTCCTGTCACGTCACATTCACACACGTCCATCATTATCTCTTCACATGCTAAATATAATTAGATCGTCTAATTTTTCAGGGGATTGTTTCTATCGAACAAAATGTCATCCATAATGCAAAATGAAGAAACGAAAAACAAAGTAGTTGTTCGATACATACCCTCGCAAATTAATGACACAATGACAAAGTCCGCAATTTTAAAATATTGTATCTATAATTGGAACTTTTGAGATAGATATGTTGGTTACATGCGTAATATGAATCATTTTATGCTTAATATAAATATAGATTTATCGCAATTAGCGGTGGTTAAGTTGAGGAAAAGGTCAGAAAACATGCTTAGTCATAGCGGGTCCAAATCACGAGAAGATGTTTACAAATTGAATTCTATTTTCTAATTTTGAGAATAAATGATATATTCCGTACGAATTTATTAAACAGATGGTATTTTTATCACAACTATGAGTTTGGAAGTTAAATAAAGTAAAGTTATGATTGGCTAGTTGCATGCAGATGCAGATGTAGGAGATAGATGCGACATTGTGAAATATTTTTCTAGAAAGTGTTTTGTTCTTGAAATGCGACTGAATATTCCCAGATTTAAATATTAATTTTCATTCATATGGTCCGCAGATATATTTTCTTTCATTTATCTACTGTGCATATTTATATTTATTTTTTGTCATGTATTGGCTTAGTAATATCTAAAATTGGAAATTTCTCCTTTTCGACTTGATAATAATCGATAGAGGAGCCAGACACGTGAAACTACGAGAACCAAGCTTTTTGCATGATAACAAAATATTATATTTAACATGTTGAATATTTCTATTCCGTATACAGCCTAAATTAGGCTAAGAACAATGTATCACAATCTATAAGATTGATACGAATCTTTATTATTTTTTTTATTTTTCGTGAGGGGAAGACCAGAAAATGGGTACGGAAACTTGTAATTTTTAGATAAACATATAAAAATATTGCGGGCGTGTCGGACTCGCAAGATCTGGTTAATCGTATATTAACCATTTGATCACAAACAACATATTTTGTGTGGCATTTATATTTAAGCGCAAGACTTAAAATAAAAGAAACAAAGCATCATATTCACCTTATTTTCTGTGAGTGCACACCATTAGTGTCGGTGCGGTGAATGTAATAACAAGATGATTTTGATATTCTAATAGTCAAAAGCAAATTAAATAGTAAGTTAACGCTTGATATTTCGTCATCTGTCGACTTGTTAATGACCGGTAATAAGTGGAACGCATATACGGATTTTCATTCTCAACCACACACACGCATTTAATTAATTAATTATATATATATATATATATATATATCGTAACGACATTTCATTAAGGGAATATTGACCTTATTTCTGGCTTACCATTTCCATTTCGGCACATGCTTGTAAATAAGTATTTCAAGGTACGGTGATAGTTCGTTACATCTATAAAATTTTCGTTGCTTCACTTCACTTCGGTAGAGATATTCACGTAACATTTTAATTGGGCCTTATGTATTTAGATTGGTATGGCATGGGTATATATATCAACTCAAAAAAGGTACTTGGGTTGTCTTATAAAGCTTCCGACTATGTATGAATAATTTTACATTTAGAAATAGGGCTCCATTCTTGGTCCAAATTAAACTAATAGGCCAACCTTAATAGTACTCGACCAATTAGGTTGGCTAACGAGTATCATGCAATGGCCCATCACTATTTAAGGGTCAACAACGACTTGGTCTTCGAGTCGCAAGAAATGCAGCAAGTTATCCATAAATATTGCCTTTTCAATGTGTAGGGATGGGCTAATAAGTAAGCTTTTAACCTATGAGTCGTTTTCTAAGTACTTGAAAAGGACATTTGACTAGCTGGTGCAACTATCATGGGCTGTTGTTAACTCTTTTTTGACTTTTAAATCCTTTAAAGACCACTTAGAATTAGACATTTCTTCGTTCAAGAATGTCGAGTTGCGGACATGGCAAAGGACACAAACTAATATAGTCCGTTACGTGTGCGTGACTAGAATTATTCAATGCTTTCACATGCTGAAATTAGATATTCATATCATATGCGTGCATATTCTTGATTGTCCATATTCGTTAATCCCCCCTCATTTAATTTCTACTGCAGTATACAACAAAATGCTTATAAGAGGTGATAAATCGTGTCGATATAGGATAAAATAATTAAATCATGTCCAATATTGGGTCGCCCTCCCATACCATTAATTACCCTCTGCCTAATGCGCGTAAGGCGTACTCTATAAATTCCCATATCCTCCCACAACTTGGTCATAACATCGTACAAAATATTTAACATTCACACACACACAATTCACTAATTTGTTTGCTATATTACAACATAGTTAAGCGTCACTATCCACATTTGCGACGTTTAGCTCGAAACCCTTAACGATGAATGGGTACTCCAATCGTCAAGCTTCCACCATCCAACATGTCCTAATCAATTATCAAACATTAATATATTCTGTTAAGCACCTATAATAAATAAATTCATCATTGCGTGGCAGGTCATTATTACAAGGCAAAGTGGCCATTATTACCGGCGGCGCAAGTGGCTTTGGCGCCGCCACGGCGAGGCTGTTTGTCAGAAATGGTGCTAAGGTTGTGATTGCCGACGTTCAAGACAAGCTGGGCAAGACTTTGTGCGATGAACTCAATCGTCTCTCCAAACAAGAAGAAGAAGATTCTATAGCCGTTGATGGTACGCAAGTACACAAGTTACAGTTATGTAATAATACTTTTAAGATGCTCGAAATCCGTTTTCTTTTTTCTTTTTATTATTATTTTTCTCATGTTAAATATGATGCTCAAAAGGGTCCCTTTTAAAATATTTATGCGACACATGAGAGGTCAATCAAAATAAATTATATTTTTGACTCGATTTGATGCTTAATGTCTTTGTTGAACGCTCTTTTATCAATAACATTATAAACAATATGACCTTTTCTTTTTGTTTTCAATTTTTTTTCCTCTGATAAATAATTTCAAAAATTATCTCACGATTCGGCGTCTATACAGCAGCGATTTCCTACACCCACTGCGATGTGACGAAAGATTCGGAAGTGCGCCGCCTCATCGACGGCGCCGTCGCCGCCCACGGCCGCCTGGACATCATGTTCAACAACGCAGGAATCGCCGGAAACCTAGACTTCAACATCCTAAACTCCGACGAAGACAACTTCAGGCGCGTCATGGAAGTGAACGTAATCGGCGCGTTCCTCGGCGCCAAGCACGCTGCGCGGGTGATGATACCCAAAAAGTCCGGCGTCATACTGTTCACCTCGAGCCTCGCCCCCGTCACCTCCGGCGAGTCGCCGCACTCATACACCGCGTCGAAGCACGCCGTCGTGGGCCTGATGAAGAACCTCGCCGTGGAGCTGGGCGGACACGGAATAAGGGTCAACGCCATCTCTCCCTGCGCCGTGGCTACGCCGCTGATCACGAAATCGATGGGGGCGCCGAGGGAGGTGGTGGAGGGGATTATAACGGACTCTGCGGTGCTGAAAGGTGTGGTTCCGACCGAGGATGACGTGGCGGAGGCGGCGCTTTGGCTGGCCGGAAAGGGTGCGAGGTTCGTGAGCGGCGTGAACCTGGCCGTGGACGGCGGTTACAGTCTCACTAATCAGAGCTACAGCAGAGCATTCAACGCTGTGTTTGGTCTAAAAGAATAGTTGTGTCTCTAAACTAAGCACAGCCATAATATCGTCTTCATTAGTGACATCATATAAGTCACCTGCGCCATGCATGAATTTTCTCTAATACTGAATAAATTTCGATTACAGTTCTTGGTCTTATCGTTGACGAATTTTTACCATAATTCATGTTTTTCAAGCTGCCAAGTGCCAAGTGCAGGAAAAGCATTTAATATGTATTCGCTAATTAGGTTTTACTGACTAATTAATGGGCATAGCTTACGTGCCCACATGGAATTGTCGATATTCTCATGCTCACTCTCCAATCGATGGCTGCTTTGCTTTGCAAGTGGTAGGAACTAAAGCACTTCTCTGCTGTCTCTGCAAGTGCCCAATAAAATATGTATATGTTAAACACATATATGTTGATTTAATCAATCAAGACGCATGTGATACAATGTGGAATATTTCGTGATGAACAAATGGAGCTTTAAAAATTTTCTTCACGTGTGTTCACATAGAGATTTTGATGATTAAAATAAAAAAGATTCCTGAACTACCCTTTAAATAACAAGTGTGAAACTACTTTTGTTTTTAATAAGATGCGGGTTTTAGGGCATCTCATGCAGAGTCATTGGTATAATATTCATATTGGACACTTTCTTATTACCCTATGTCAAATGTACTTGTGTTCTTGTCCGAACAAGAATATCTTAATTACAAAAAGTTTGTTTATTTCTTATCGTCTGCTACACCAAAGTCCAATGCCCATTGCCCACTAAAGTCTGCTAGCAACGAACATAAATCAGATCTTTATTAAGAGTTGGAAAGAAAATGTGGAGAGAGGGTGGTGTTGCATTGCATTACCCAACTTCCTATTAAATAATGACATAAATCATGATTTCAAATATTATTATATATTTATTTTGTCGATGGAAAGAAACAAAGCCTAACTAGCCCCCCGGCCTTAAAATCCTGGGTCCGCCTCTGCTTGTATCTTACATATATAATAGCTAAATGATCCTACAACAAAGCTCTCTATAAATTCCCAGCCTGTTTGTGCTCAGATTTCGTGTCTTGTACTGTACAAGTATACCTTAGCAATGGCAAAAAGGTAAATAAAAGCAATTCTCTCATTCTTACATCTCACTCATTTTTCCAATTAATGCACAAAGTAATTAAATTTTTTTCTTCTTACCATATGTGCGTTCGTGTAAAACAGATGCATGTGGATTATTTATTACATTCATTGTTTTTTTTCAGCCTACAAGGAAAAGTGGCTATAATTACCGGCGGCGCGAGTGGCATAGGAGAAACAACTGCGAGGCTTTTCGTTCGAAATGGAGCTAAGGTGGTAATAGCCGATGTCCAAGACAAATTAGGGCAAGCAGTTTGCGAAAGCATAAGCTCGTCATCAATCTCTTACATGCACTGCGATGTAACTAAAGAAGACCATGTCCAAACCCTAGTTGAGTCAACTGTCTCAAAGCACAAGAAACTAGACATAATGTTCGCCAACGCAGCGATCCCAGGCGGGGCAAATCCCTCAATCGTCGACACCCAATGCCAAGACTTGAAAAGGGTTTTCGAAGTTAACGTCTTTGGAGCTTTCTTCTGCGCCAAACACGCAGCTAAAGCAATGATCCCTTCCAAGAAAGGCAATCAAAAGAAGTTAATCTTATTTCTTGATTCGTGTAATGGGTTTTCATTCTGTTGGTTATTTCCCAACGCAGGTAGCATTATTTTCACTTCGAGCGTGGCTTCGGTGACTCACGGCGTGGTGCCTCATGCCTACGTGGCGTCGAAGCACGCCGTCGTTGGGCTGACGAAGAATCTGAGCGTCGAGTTGGGACAACATGGGATTAGGGCAAACTGTGTCTCGCCGTTCGGCGTTGTGACGCCGATGCTTTTGAGTGCGTTCGGCGCCGCTGATAAGGGGGAAGTTGAGGACTTCGTCGCCGGAATTTCCAACCTGAAAGGAGAGAAGGTGGAGGCGGCTGACGTGGCGGAGGCGGTGGCGTTTCTGGCGAGCGACGCGGCGAAGTATGTGAGCGGTCAGAATTTGGTGCTCGACGGAGGATATAGTTTGACTAATGTCGCTCTCAGTGAAGCGCTTAAGAAACGCACGTTTTCTTGAATTGCTTTTCTTATTTCTTTTATTTCGACTGTTTCTATTTGTAATAAAAGGCCCATGTACAAGCTACAAAAGGCCCATTATAAGGCCCATTTCGACCCTTCTTCAAGCTTTGGATTTTTTTGTTGTATTATGAAGCTTCGAAGTTGGATTTTTTATCGACGAAGGGAAAAAAAAAAAGGATGTACAGTTTACGACTTCAATGATTCATTGAAAACCCTCATAGGAAAATGGAACAATAAATTGATTACAGATGGGGCTGCTTTAATATGCATTTAAGTGAGATTGCAGAATTCTTTAATTGATGGAACATTAAATAATAATTATGCTACATCACTGTGAAAATTTTGGATGTACTTCATTTCGTTTCATTTCTGATGCTTTTGAGTGACATTACATAAACTCGGAGAAATACACAAAGTGATAATATTATGAATGCATGGTGAAATGCAAACAGAAGCCCAACCAAGAAATTCTTGAAGGGAAAGGACTACCCCATGTAAGACCTAAGTAAATATCGTATTTATGATTTATTTACTGATTAAAGAAATAAGATCTCCAGTGGTAATTAATTTTTTTCAGTTTCCCAGTTTGTGTTTATTTTTTGTGAAAATTGAATGCCATTGTTTTAAAAGTGTCAGGTCATCATGAATTGCAAGCTAAGTGAAAGTTATATGTCATTGGGAAATAACTTCTACATACTGTAAAATAATAAATATAAGTGTCCCAAAAATATATCATAACATCAAGAAAATACAGAATTGTTATGATTGGTTGTATTTTTTGTATATTATTTTTCGTGCATGCTTCCTAATGTAAATGAAATTTTTTATAACTATATATTATTTTTCGTGCATGCTTCCTAATGTAAATGAAACACATATTTAATATAAATCTTCTAATTTGGACATTTGCATCAAAAGTCTTCTAATTAAGTAAAACACAACCGCTCAAAGTCAACGAGATAATTTCGATTCGGTTTGATTTTAACTACCACGATCGTCCTTTAAAGGAAAATATAGCTGTAACATTGACTTCACCTATTTAGAAAACAGTATAAACAAATAATTATTCTATCTAATTGCAGATAATGATCTCCGACTTATAATTAAACTAATAATAGTGATAATTCAAGTTGCATGCCATGAGCACCGCACTTGAGACTTTCTTCCTTTTTGCCATCAACATTATTGACGTTAGTCTATTTAATAAGGCCTTGGAAAATTGAAACTATGCTTTCGTGATAAATTTCCTTAACTAGTTATGTGTATTAATTTTCTTCCTTTCTTATAATTAATTTGGTACACAAAGAAAATATAAAAAGAAAAGTTATATCTACTGCAAGCGATAATAACGCATTAATTTCTTGGCGCCCTAAGTTGACAAGTCACGAAGTATTTTAATATTAAAGAGACATAGTTATGAGAGACGTGTTTAGCACCAACAAATCATAATTGTTCATGTCCAATATAAACTCAATTAGCAAAAAAATTACTACGAAAATGTTACTTTATCCGAGTCACGTTCCACGATTTACACGAAGTCGTGTCGAACCAAGAAATAATAATAAAATACATAAATAATACAAGGCTCGTTACAAAAAAAGAAATGAAAAATCATTATTAACGACACTAATTGAATCGTTAACAGCCGTCCGATGAAGAGACTTAAAGAATAAACAGCTCGAGATCTCAACTCTCGCAATAAATCACCATTAACATATACACAACAAAAAATAAAAAAGAAAGAAAACATTCAATTGCAACGAGCTAATTGAAGTAACAAAAATACATCTACGAAAATAATAAATAGAAGTAAATAAAACCTCCGAAGAAGGTGAATGATAGTATTACGCAGTCACCAGATATTTAAACGTTTTTCGAACAACCTTCTTCATCGGATTTAATACGGATAATAAATAATACGTACTCATTACCACGTTTCACGCACCAAATACACCGACGTACTCTTATGGCATTCTTCTTCTTTTTCTTCTTCCAAGTAAATACCAAGTAAACAATTCTGATATAAAACTGGCTCAAACAATTAATATACTTTCTGTCAACTCAATTTACACACCTCTCTCTCGCCTTCTCTACATTGAATTGAATTCAGAATTCAATTCAATTCAATTCAATTCAGTTCACTATACAACAACTGCTCTCTCCATCTCTACAACACCATCCACCTCTCAAACATTAATTTAATTAAGCTTTTAAAGCAAATCTCATAACATAATCTCCATCTCCCTCTTCTTATATATAATGGCCCTAGACCTCCATAACCATCATCCCTTCAAATACTACATCTTATAAGCAACAGTAGTATCTTCTCGCAATTCCCAGGTATATGCATACGTACTATACTAAGCATGCATGATCAAAAAAATCACAAAGCTGTAATTTTTTTCTCTTACCTTGTTTCTTGTCTTGTCTGTTCTTCCTTAGAAACCCAAGAAGGGGTTGATTGATTGATCGATTGATCAACTTCGAAGCAGAAGAGATCAGAAAGAACGAAGACAGCTGCGTCACCATGAGCCGAAGGAACGGACCAAGACTCGACCTAAAGCTGAACCTTTCGCCACCAAGGGTCACGGCGAACATGAACCACCCTAGAGTTGATTCGCCGAGCCGATCACTGACTGTGTCGCCCACCTCGCCGCCGAGCTCGTGCGTCTCGTCTGAGAGGAACCTCCAAGACGAGCTGGTCCGTTACTCTTCGAGCCCAGAGGCAACTTCAATGATGCTCGTGGGTTGCCCGAGATGCCTCATGTATGTTATGTTGTCCGAGGAAGATCCAAGGTGCCCAAAGTGTAAAAGCACCGTCTTGCTTGATTTTATCCATGACAACAACGCCAACAACAATGTTATCAACAATCATCAAAACAACAACAATGGTGTGAGGAAGACAAAGAGGTCCTAGAGCCTACCTCAGCCATCTTAAAAAATGAAAAAAAAATGCTTAAATTTGATTAGTCATCAGTAGCACTACTGGTGCTCCATTTCTTATGTTCTATGTAGGTTAAGGAAGAAAGAAAAGAAAAAAAAAGAGTGGAGCTTTAATAGTGCTACCTTATGTTAAATTTTCACCCTTTCTTCAGCTATGTCTTGTACCCCTTTTGCTTCAAGAACTAATGGTATGTACGCTCTCTTGATGGGTGCAGGTTTTGTACCATGTTTTTTAGTAAGAATCTAAGTTCTGATGATATGCCAGTAAAGCTTCTAAGGTCTAATCAGAATCTTAGGTGAAGTCCACTGCCTGCAATTTTTAACTGGCTTTTTTGAACTCAAGACAACTAAAGTTTTTGCTCTTCTAAAGTCCAACCACACAATGCCACAACAGCACTGTCACAGCAGGGCTAGACCAGCCAACAATAAATGAAATTTTTCAGGAAAACAAGAAAGGAGGAAAATGTAGTTTTAGGAACATGATCATATCATAGCATCTATGGGTAAACTCAATCTACACAAAAAAGTAATCTTTAGTGTCTCCATGCATGGGTCATGTCATGGACCCACTAATTAAGTGCAAAATTGAGCCTATCTGAAGTACATTAACGGCTAACTTTATTTTGTGTCTCAAAATCATGGACCTCAGTTCATAACAAGAATTCGCTAATAGTTCTACTAGAGAAGTGATTAACCCCTTAAGAGCTTAGTTACAATAATCTTGAAGCATCAAACATTCCTAGGTTGCACAAGGCTGCTACTTGAGATGTCATTACAGTACACCATTGATGTCAACACGTGAAGCAACAATATTCAGCTAATTTTAAGGGCAAGATTAGGAAATAAATGCCTTTCCAGTTAGTTCAACGTCGGCATTACAATTTAATAAACAGAATTCAATGAAACGATGCCAACACTACGTACTATGCATGTGAAGTTATTATTGTTAACAATTAATTATGAGGTCAAACTCAAATATGTTAGTTATGTACACAAGAGAGAAGGGTAAACACGTAAAAGCACGAAGATGGGGTAGTTCGAATGCATTGAAGGAAAGAAACTAAAAGAAAAGATAATAGGGAACTCTATTTAGATTTGAGAAGCCATTAAAACCAAATAAATGCAAGAGTTATTGAGACGGTTGAGAATAATGAGGGTATTAAACGTCATGTGATAAATACAAATTGAATTCAGCAAGCATTAGCTAGGCTTTGTTGTAGTTCAATGTTCATCTTTTCTCCTTTTCGATTTAACTTAATATAAATTTGTTATTTTTCTGGGGGAAGTAAACAAAGATATCTACAACTTCACAAGGCATATATCGACATGATTTTAGGGGTTTACTGTATTTGACTTTTGAGCATGGTGTAATAATTATAGCATCGCAGCACCCAATTAAAGTAAGATCTCATGCACAATAATTATGAAATTTCAAAGATCGCCACCATTATTTCTCACGAAATGCGTAAATGTACATTTTTCTGGGATGATGAGCTGGTGAAGCAGTTTGCATTAACTCTATTAAACATCAACTTGATTAGACAAACCAATAAAATCGAAGCAGAAACCATTACTAGCCCCGTCAACTTTAATTAAATGAATTTAATTCAAAATGAACTATTGATGTGGAGCTATTATAAGTCACAGCAGGATTCATAGAATAAAATAAAATATCATCACATATTGTTATTGGGCATAAAAGTGTCAAAATGATGACACGAAACATTATTACCCAAAACTAAGCAGCCCTCTTCTTACTCACTTCTCTTTTTAAAAGTGCACAAAAACAAAAGGTAGCAAAATCCCACATCATCGCCAGTAAAAAACATATGACATTCAACTCATCATTTTCTGAACTATTATCTCAGCAAATCATGAAAACCAGAAATCGGTGGCTATGATTTTCAACAATAGAAGCTCAGCTTGAAACACTACATGTCCCATTATCCATATAAAAGAGAGCTAAACAATTGAAATATTTTGAATATTATTCTCCATACCTCGTGATAGAGGCCGAAAAATTTGAATGCAAAACGGCCAACTCCTTATAGTTCGGTTGATCATAGACATGACTGAGATATTCACACTTTGATCGAAAGGCATGATCATGTACGAAACGCATCCTGGTCAAAGATCCTTGAGATTAGACCAAGAAGAATACATGCAGTTTCAAACTAAGGAAGCTAAAAAGGATTAATGCATAATGTAACAGAAACTGATATGCTGCACATTAGATCAGAAGAAAGAAAGATAGTCCTATGCATATGCAACCTTACTGATAATTGCTCATTGTGGCTTGCATCTTTGGCTCGTAGTCATGCAATGGGGCAGAATCAGAGAAAATTCTAGTTAATAAATTAATGCTCAAGAAAACGCCACAATCCTCAGTTTCTCGTTTAGCTTCACTGCATAACACGGAACTGAAACAGGATTCATCAATTCTTAGAGAATGAATCAGTGACGTGCGAACTGAAACAGAAGCATCAATAAGCATCAGCAAAACCAAATTTTGCTCTTTATAATCGTTAGTGAGTTTGAATTCTTTGCGTCGTTTCTGCCGAGATCATTACATAAATAATTAAATATACCAGCAAGCTGTCTAAGTTTCTTGCTCTCTCACTTAATTTCTTGGAGTTTAACTCATCATTCATTCCTATTGTCCAAATCTAACACTCAACTTGATTGTGTTTCCTTCTCGACTAAACCTACGCAGCTCAAGGCAGCCTATTAGATCGCGACTGTTCTCCAAATTGTCTTCAACATCCAAGTGCTTCTCAGGCACTAGTACGCTAATCACAAAATCAAATGCAGATAATTCCAAACTGTTTTTTCTTTGTTTCAATACCATCTCCGCAAATTCCAGATGATGAAAAACATAGTCTAATCACACACACACACACACACACACACACTATCAGCGAACCCATAAGTGTAATGTACCAATTTTGACATACATATTATCGACGTGGTAGTGAACTAGCACCAATAGCACACACGTCAAACAGATAGGTAAAACATCTATAAACAGATAGAGGGAAACACACAATTAAAGGTAATGTAGGATGATCAGATAGATTTTACCACCTACTTGGATAGTTTTGAGGATTCCAAAGACCCAGCAATAGGAAATGACCAAAAAAATTGACGAGCTGCTTGTAATCCGTGGAAGTCATGGAAATGATTATCCAATGTTAAATGATTGTTTATCCAATTTCTGCGTAACTGTTGTAAGAATAATTGCTAATTCGCACCCGATTTGATACTAAATACATAAACATCCTCCATTTATTCGAAAAGCTCATAAAAATCCTCAGTAATGTTGATTTTTGTAGAAATCGAGTCGGTTTATATTTACCTGCCATGTATGTTCAATATGCATAAGATAAAATACATGTAGATATAAAAAATTCGAAATTTAGCTAATTTATTCGGAAAATTGTATTGTGATGCTTTCTAAGTGTATTTCATCAGGTGGGAGGTTAGACGTATTTTGTTTAAAAGTTTAAGAACTAATTTGCAAATTAATAAACCTTTTGAGGCAGACATATTAATTTCTTCATTTTATATCTTTTGAAAACTACATTCTTGTTTTCCTCTTAATCTTGCGTTATTCTACCGCAGATTCTCCACAGCAGCCGTCCTTCGCCAAATTATCCTTCGATCTAATCGGCATCTATTCGGTCAATAGCTCACGCAATGACTCTTGGCTCTGGAGGATCTAGTGTCGTTGGTAACCTATTTATCAATCATCTTTGAAATTTTCTTGGTATTTTCTCTATCACTCTGCCCAGTGTTTTGCTGGATTCAGGGTTTTTTCTTAGTTATTTTGTTTCAATTATGATTCTTGGTTAAGATTATAATGATTGATTATCTTGAGAATGCGGTTTTTATCGACTCAATTGTTCACTGATATCAGCTCGCGAGACTTGAATGAGCCATTATTTTCTTTGGGTTCTTGAAAAATTGAATTCATGCTTGTTTTATTTGTGAAACTTCAGCTCATTTTCCGATTTATTTCAGAAACTGGCTTAAGAAAGCCGAAACTCTGATTCATTCCTTGAGATATTTACTTGCTATTTCTCTGGGCAATCAACAGAAATCAGAGCTCGGGCTTACTAAGGACGCATCTTTATATAGCTATTGTCTTGTTTGGTCTTGCGATACGATGTGCAATTTTTATTTGCTATTGTTATTTTTTGGCTCATTGCAATGGAGTTTTCTTTTGTTTTTTCTTGGGTTGAGTGGAATGTACCAGTGATGAAATGCAGCGAGTGCGATCTTTCCACCATCTTTTTACCTGTGTTATCTCATATGTTGTGGTTCCTCGCAGTTCCCCGAAATTTCAGATTGTTAGAGGAACTTGAACGTGGCGAAAAGGGAATAGGCGATGGTACCGTGAGCTATGGAATGGACGACGGAGATGACATATACATGCGATCATGGACTGGCACAATTATTGGCCCACATAACGTAAGCACACAATTGTCAAACACTAATGTTCCCCGTCTATTTTCGTATTCTGCGACTGCATCTTATAGCAACTAAATATCTGAGTTTGGTCTAAAATCTATGGTGTACAATTCATTTAATTTCAGAGCGTGCATGAAGGACGAATATATCAGTTAAAGCTATTCTGCGACAAAGATTACCCAGAGAAGCCTCCTGGCGTTCGTTTCCACTCTAGGATCAACATGACTTGTGTGAACCACGAAAATGGAGTGGTAAAGTTGCAATATTTTTACTTGCCGTCGCTTTACATTATATCGTTGTTTGCCATAACATACTCTGCTTTCACCGTTAAAAACGTTCGCAACGTTCGCATTCTTTTTGGGATTTCCACCTCGACAACATGATGGCTGGCTGGTAGACTATAGTTCTTGAAGTAACTCGATAATTCAATTTTGAAAATCGCAGTAGATTTACAGATGAACCCTATTCTTCAAATATCCCATTATTGTTATCTTAGGTGGAACCAAAAAAGTTCGGGCTTTTAGCAAACTGGCAACGCGAGTACACAATGGAGGACATACTGACTCAGCTTAAGAAAGAAATGGCTGCTCCGCACAACCGTAAGCTCGTTCAGCCACCCGAGGGAACCTATTTCTAGTTCGATAATTAATACAAATAAATATTTTGCTACATGTCTTAGCGTGTGTCCGTGAATGATCATCGATAGTTAAGGTTTTTTTCCGTGATTTGCTGTAAAATGATGTATAGGGGATAACGATATAACGCCCCAACGAAAGATCGTCTCTTCGAAGTGTGCTATCTTGTTGAAAATGTGGATGCTTTGTTTGCAGTGTGTGATCCTTCGTTTGCTGAATATTTTCCAGATTCTTGAAATAGTATTTCATGTTGATTGATCACATTCTGAAAATTTCAGAAGCATTTAAATATTTCTTAGAAAGTCATAAAACAAGAATTCGTCGTTTATGGTTGGCTGTACACATCTTTCTTGGCCATATTCAATATTCAAAATCATTCTTTGTATATTTTTCTTTTCATCGATTTCAATGGAGGGTAAATAATCCAAGGTTATGACTGCAGGCGTAATCAGAAAATGGGCTCTTTTGAGTTGATGACAAAATAGCAGCAAAGCAAGACACTGTCTTAACACGGTCTCGATTCAGTGCTCAGCGAAAAATGATTTTAGATTTATGTATGGGAACTTGCGTAAGAAAAAGACATTACCATGGCCAAAATTATTGCACACATTGCCATCTTCTCACAATATATCAGCCATTAGAGGGGACTCACACGTCGTCGTCTAAAGACTTCGATAAATCCGCTGATATGTATTTATCAGTGGGAATTACTTTATTGTTTACATGTTTATTTGTATTTTAACGTTCAACTTTATCAAGTGTCCTCCGATAATAAAAAGTGAATAAAAACTATGTATTGGTAAAAATAATACTCGAGTACTATAATCGATTTCTACGGGATGATTTGTTGACTTTAAGTGGCACACGTACGGACTTCTCTGAGTTCAGAATAGATCTTTTCTTTTCTGTTTCGCAGAAAATCATAAGATACCGATCGATATCGTATGTAATAATTGGGAGGTAGCTATACATCACATCACGTGTAATAATAATCACAAAGATGTATACATTCATGTTATAAAATGGATATTCTGAAACACACTATTCCACCCCAATCTATGTAATTACCACATCCTTTTTTCTCAGGCACGCTTTCCCATCATATACAAAGACAAGGGCTTTTACGATGAAACATATCATTTGAAATTTTTATGCCCCGCAAGTAAATTGCTACGAACGAAGCCATCGAAACATTGGAATTTAATCCCTTTGTACTAAATTAAAAGTTTCTGTAAATGGTGCCATGTTTATAGCCACAAGTTCAATAGAGTCCGACTTAACGTTGTAAATCCCCAAAATGGTCCAAAAAATGACATGCTAAAAGATTAATTATCAGATGCCCGCGCCATCCAATTACATTTCGCCACGTGTTGGTAGTCCGAAGAACTCGAAGCTCCTAACGTTAATGGCGCAACTGTTAGGAAGAAAGATAAGTGGGATCTACTTAGTGTCACACCGTATATTAATTGCCTTCATTAATTGGCATTAAAACACACATGCAGTGTTTATATGTATTTAATTCAAATTCCAACGCCTAGCTTTCCCCACCCAAATGAGCCAGCAGTCTCGTACACTGCAGAACTTGACCGAAATTATATGCTCATGTCTACAAATTTTGTCTTGGTTAGCTACGTACTAATGTTTAGTATGATGATATTTTAAATTTTATTGAATTTCCACAAAAGTGTCGTATGGAGTCGTACGTACAATAACGTCTCATAGCGAGAGAGGATAGATGGATTGCAATTTCTGCAAGACACTGTAAAAAAAAAATCTTGGAATAAAAAAAAAGTAGAGTCAATATTCTTGCAAGTTGCATATATGAAACCAATACAACAAAGCCAAGGCAGTGATCACTTACACATAATGATAACATAATTATAAATCAAGCAATTAACAAACATAATACATCACATTCAAAGCATTTTTGACCAACAACGTTTTTTATTACATCCTTGTCACGCGTCAAAAACCTTGTGAAAACCGCTTACAACATTCTTAATTATATCATAAGTTAAACCATTACAACAAAGCGAATTAATTGATTAATTAAGCAATATTACACACCATAACATAATACGTCGTCGCACAACTAACCCTTGTTTTTATACCTACTTAATAAAAGATCAGTCGTCATCAAATTTCATCGTCAATAGTCGCCGGTTATCCACAGCCCATGCACCGCCGGCGAGGCGACGGCGTTGTTACCACCACTGTAAACTCCGTTCCAAATCTCAGTGAAGGCCCTTACGATAATCCCATGGTAGTAAGGAGAGTTGAGCTGTAAGAAACAGTTGAGCAACTCCTTCAAATCCTCCTTGCCGTAAATCTCCCTCTCGAGTATCATCTGAAGCATCGACTGTCGGAAGTCGAGGTAGATGTCGTCGGAGTCAATCTCCACCGCCACGCTGGCACCTCCGATCTTCCCAAAGCCCTGAACCGCCCTGAGGCTCTTGACGTCGTCGCCGTCGGCGTCTCTGACACTTCCGCCGCCGTTGGTGTTGTCTGAGGAGGAGGAGTAGTAGTCCGTCGTCGTGGTTGTTATCCTCGCCGACGCCGTATTGTTATGGCTGCTGTCCGAAGAAGTAGCCGTTGCGTTGGACGACGACGTGGCGGCGGAGGAGAGGTGGTGGTTCTGGCGGCGGCGGGGACGACGTGGGTGGAAGATGGCTGAGAGTTTGGGACACCGGCAGAATCTGCTCGAGCATCCGAGGCTGACGGCGGCGTTTATTAGGGTGCATCGTTTCTTGACGTGGTTATTAGAGGACGACATTGTGTTTTCTCGACGATAATGGGTTTGTGCTTTGGAGTTTTTGAGGGGAGTTTGACGATGATGATGATGATGCTATGCTGTCTTTCTCTGTGAGTGTAATAAGTTGTGCATGTGAGCCTTTTGAAGTGGACATATATTAACGTGTTCGCTTGTGTTGTGGACAGCTTCTTTTCTTTTCTTTTCTTTTTTTATTGGTGCGTTGGATATTGTATTATTCACCATTAAGTCAGTGATTTATCATTGCAAATCAAACGTACAGATCGATGCAGTAGAGTTAGGTTATTAATATTGGATAATAATATGGCTATATTTTATTTTTAATAACTAGGATATTGCTATAACTTCAAGTACATATCTGACATGATAGTGGTGATCGATGGATATATGTAATGATGAGAATAAAATAATCAATTAGCCCACATGATAGACTCTTTAAACTTTAGATCTGATTTACAAGATTTATGAAGCTTCTATCTGTTGTCACTTTGTCAGATTAGTTTAATTATTTACTTACATTGCAATATTACATATTAAATAATAATAATTATTATTTACTATTATCACCTTGTGATGTGATTTCGCAAGCAATCTTTTAGTGCAATACATTTCGACTGAATTTGAGCCGAATTTAAATGAATTCGGCGGAATTTAATCCCTGATTAGCACGTACAATCAATCCTAAATCCACCTAGGTTAGATAATACACGACAATCACAAATGTAAGGTTAAATTGGAAATCTGAGTTAATATTGATGTAATTGAAAACAAAAATCATGGTGTGTCCAATTTCATAATTAAGTCTTTTTTACTTTCATGGTAATTCTGTTTTTACCGGAAAGAAAATGCTACGAAATGTAAATTTTCTGAAAATTACTTTAATTAAAAAATAAACCCTAGAGGTGGCGGGAAAAATGTAAATTATATGCCCTCCGCAAATAAACCTGCAACCATTTCAATCGACGACGCGACAATTTCGACATGTACGGAAGCAGTGCTCAATTCGACGGCAACGCCGCGTTTTCCGGCGGAGGGTTTATGCCTTCCCAGGATACTCAATCCGCCAACGAACCCGGCTTCTCCCCGGCTAAGGTACGCGAAAAATTCGCAATCAAGTAATTATTTGATGCTCGACTTCGTCGAAAGCCCTTGTTTCCCTTTAACCTGAAGTTATGTGTATTGGAAGATTATAATTTATTTATTTATCTCGGGGCTTGTTCTTCTATTATAGAATCGCGATGCTCAGTCCTTGCTTCCGCTGACGGTGAAGCAAATAAGTGAGGCGTTTCAGGCCAGCGATGACAAGGCGAATTTTCTGATTGACGGGGTGGATGTTAATAACGTGAGGGGGATCTGTGATTTTTCTATCAGAGATTGATTTTGATCTTATTTTTTGGAATTCTTCATCTATCATGAGTCGTATGGTCTTGTGGTCGTCAATTCGTTTTAGGTAAAACTAGTGGGAATGTTGTTCGAGAAAAAGGAACTTGTGACTGAGGTGGCATTTGTGCTCGATGATGGGACAGGACGTCTTGATTGCCATCGATGGTTCGTGGTTCAGTTGGGCTATAATTTTTTCTCCTTTAATTGTTTCAGTTTTGCCCGGTGCAATTTGGACTTCTACGACTCATGTTTTTTTTTTTTTCGGTTTCAGGGTTAATGAAACTTTAGATGCCAACGAAATGGGGATGTTATCGTAATAGTTCATTTAAGATGAATCTGATCCCTTATTTTGTACTGCTGGTTTGTTCTCTTGTAAACACTCTCTGTTTCTGTGTTTTTCTTGAGTAGGGAGGGCATGTATGTGAAAGTCCACGGGCACTTGAAGGGATTTCAAGGGAAGAAACAGCTTATGGTTTACTCTGTAAGGTATTATTTTTATTTTGGTATTTATCAGATAGTGTAATGAAGACTTCATGTGGAAGTGTTGGTAGACTGTTGCAAGAACCGTATATCTATACGGACGTGGCATCTGCTTGCATATTCTCTACGAATAAACTGTGATATTACTGAGGACATATTTTTAGATACTTTATGAAATCATACCACATTTGCTGGTTTCTCTTGTAGGTTTTTCTTTGACTTTTCTTCATTCATGTGATTGTTCTCCCTCTCCAAGCCCAATAACTTTCTTCAAATTCCAGGCCTATCACAGATTATAATGAAATCACACACCATTTTGCGGAATGTATATATGTTCACTGTTACAATACCAGAGTACGGGTATGTCTTATCATAAAACATATTGGTTATTAGTACAACACTTTTATCTCCTTAACGCCTCTCTGCAGAAGATGCAGGATTCTACCCAAGCTACTGGTCACATGCCAAATTCAGCACTTAACACACCATCAAAGGGCTACCAGGCCACTTCGTCGAATCAAGTACGGTAAAAAGCAATTATGTATCATATATTATTTCTGATAATCATCCAAATTCTCTGTAGTTGTCTGTTCATGCTATGTATTCTATTATCAGTACGCAGTGCAATACAACAGTAATGGCGTCGATCAGATGATCTTGAACTATTTACAGCAGCCTTCAGTCATGTAAGTACGCTAAGCTCACTTCTGTATCTTTCAAACTTCGAAGTAGTAAATCTCTCCCATATTATCTTTCACACGCCCTTGATGAAAATTACTTCGATGTTGTAGAAATCGGGATAAAGGAGCCCACCGTGACGAACTTGCACAACAGCTTAATATTCCCCAGCATCAAATCTCGTAAACTCTCTCACACATCTCTATTCAGACGTCTGCGCAGTTTTCACATCCTAATAATATGTGCGTCATTCTTTGCACTTTCTGCTTTATCCTCTCAGGGCTGCTATCGATCATATGACTAGAGAAGGTATTTTATATTCCACAATTGATGATGATCATATCAAGTCAACTGTGAATGGTTGAGGTAGTAATTCCCAGCAAATACTAGTTAAAACTTAACGGCTTTCTTAATCTTCTTCCGTGATCCTTTTAGTTAATAAAATAAACTGCTAAACATGTGTGTCGTCGGACCTAGCCTTGTTAGTAGTAAGTATCAATGTAGTAACGGTTCGTGGTAGTAAAATTCGTTGTTTATCATATCATGGATGAACTGTCGATGAGACCCCTAAAATTTGGGGTTGCGAAAAAAAAAAATTGAAAAATAAAGCGGCTGACAGTTGCAATAACTTGTGAATACATTATGAATGAATCAATAATTGATTATTATGGCAGCTTCCAAATCATTATATGATGAATACCTTAGTAGAATTAATGCAGAAGCAAAATTAATATACAATCTTCATTCTGATGAAGGTCTAAGATCCCACTCTATAAAGAACTCAAATGGTTCTCCAGAAATGTATATACTGTATATATATTGTATGCTATCTATGATTTCCTTCTCTAGCTATGCTATATATAATGCTGATCCTCTTTCTGATCTCCCTTGTCTTGGCAAGCACACTTGATCGGAGTACATTTATGACACAAAGTTGGGCAGAAGCTGCTGCGCCAAGAACCTTTTTCTTCGATCCTCAACATTCATGGTTTCGTAAGCATTAGCGTTGTTCAAATCATTCGCTTCGTTGGTCTCACGGCGAAGAACCCTTTGATTTGCCATGAAACTCTGCTGATATGCACCTTGTGGTAAGCCTAACGTAAGAGAAACAGCGCCCCCACCGTTGCCCGAATAAGGATGAGCTTGGAACGTCTCCTCTGCCCTAAATCTCCCCATTTCGACATTAGGGTAAAACCCTCCAATGAAATTCGTCGGAGCTCCCATTAAAGCGAACCCTTCTCTGCTGCTGCTGCTGCTTTGAGGTCCATCATAGTCAAACTTCATCGACTCCATCCCGTCGGGACGAGGCTGTAATAATAGATCGGAATCATCATCGCTTCTCCGTTTAACGTTCCTCGTCATAAAACTCGGAGGAGAATTGGGCATTATGATTGCAGGTATGGGATTATTATTTTCTTGATGATTTCTACTCGTCGTCAAGTCTTTGTTGCTTCGATTTTCCTGGCTGGGGTCGGCTGCTGATTTGGAAGGAGAATCTTCCTTCTGATTTTGGCTGTCCTTATTCATTTCTTCGGCGTACATCTCCTCCACCATCGGCTTCCATAGCCTCACTCGAGCATTGATGAACCAATTAGACACCTATCAATTAATACATACATGCATACATAGTGAATATGTTGATAAAAAAAAAAAAAAAAAAACTAACAAGTTATAAATAGTACTCAAGCTTAAATCCCCTCCGTCATTACTACCTGACTCCTGGTAAGCCCCGTCTGCTTCGCAAGCATGATCTTGTCCGAATCCTTGGGGTATCTGCAAAATTGCAATAATCATCAAGCTTTCCGAACGTATATTATTTACGGGTTTTTGTAAGAAACTTACGGGTGAAGGAAGTGTTCGAAGAGCCAAGAGCGAAGAACAGAAACTGCTCGTTCGGGCAAGCCTCTTTGTGGCCTCCATGCATTATTGTGTTGTTGGATCATTCCCAGTTGATGAAGAGCTCTCTGTTGCCTTATCTGATTGTCTAAGACGTACTTTAGCCTCGAACCTTCAATCTTTCCCTCATTATTATTGTTGACGGCGTTGTCTTCTTCTTCGCCTAAGCTTTTGCTGGCGGCGCTGATTTGGGCCAAGATTGCATCTTTCAGACAGCGAAATTGCTTGGAGATTGTGTGGAGGGCTAAGGCTGTGTATGTCTTGGCTGAACCGAGCCCAGCCATTTGTTCGAAACGAGCGATCAGGGTGTTCATATGGTGGTTGTATTGTCTGTATCTCTGCTCGACCTTTTTGGGCACGACGTTGAAAATGGTGGTTGATTAGAAGAACGCACAAATAGGACGATGATTTCAAGAAAATTCTTACCTCGTCAAGCATGTTTACGAGCTTAGCTTTCTTCATCTGAATTTCCTGCTTCTCCACGGTGCTGAGCTCCGACACACGTTTTCCACCTCCGTCGCCGGGACTGACGTCCGCGGCGGCCGCCGACTTGACCTTATTAGTCGCCGGCTCTGTGTTCTTTCCAACGTTGACCACTTCGTCAAGAAGTTCTTGAGCGGCCTTTAGATACTTTGACCCCAACAAGACCTGATTTTGCGGCAGGCCGTTGTTGCTGGAAACTACAGAGACCGAAGAAGGAGAGATTGGGTTCGGAACCCTGACGCCGTCGCCGCGTGGAGGAGACGCTCCGGCGAGCCGACTCGGCGGCATCGCGTACGGCGCTTGCTGGGAGGAGAGGCTCAGGGACAGTCCCTGAGACGGCGGGCGCTGGCCCACGCGCGCCGGTCCGGCGTCGGCAGGGAGATTGTAGAGGTTGTATTGGAGACTGGGAAGGAAGCCGGCGGCCTGATCTTGGGCGGCCGAGGAAGTCGCCGGAAGGGGGATGCCCACAAAGTTTGGTGGTGGCGCGTGGGGCAAGTATACTAGGTTGTTGTTGTTGCCGTGGTTTTGCTGCTGATGGTTGGTTTCTTGCACGTTGTCGGAGAATCCGATGTAAGAAGGGTTCATGAGAAACAGTGTCTGCAAGCCATCGCCGCCGCCGCCGCTGCTTTGGAGCTCTGTGTTCCCATGGAAGTACGTCGCCATCCCTTCCAAAATTATACGCGCGCGCGTGTATTTATGTACTCTACTACAGTACTCAAAAAATTTGAAGTACTGAGGTTATTATTATTACTTCTGTCTAGTCAAGCTGATGATAAATAACAAAGAGACCACACGTTAGCTATCATACAAAAATCGATCATCAAGATTATTTCAATTTTGAAAGGAAAACTGTACGGATCAAGATGATAAGAATGAGAACTGAAGAACTTACAAAGAGATTAAGAGAGAATAACTAATTATAATCTCACCCTAGAAAACCCTTGCACACCAAGAAGTCCAACATATTGTTATTATAATAATGATAAACTGAGCCCTACTTCGTCTATACTACCACACGGATCGAGTTCTATATTTGAAAAACGAGAAATATCGAAGTTATTAACATAGTCTGCAATAAAGAATTTCATCGTAAAAGAAACGCTGACCAAGAAAGAACAGAAGCTGATGAAAAGTCTTTTAGAAGATTGTACAGAAACAGATGTAAAAGGATGGTACGCTTTGGATATATTACTTGGGAAAGAAAGATTGATTCTTGGAAGAAAAGAGATCGGTTAGGTTACTATTATTAGTACCTCGTGTGGGGAAGAGCAGATGCTCCATGTCATCAAACCCTTGTTTGCAGTTCTAGTGAAGAGAGATTATTTGCAGTTATTGAACTTAAACATACACTCAACATACAATTACTCTCTTTGTGTCTGAGAGAGAGAAGGAGAGAGAGAGAGGAAAGGAAGATAAATTTCACGCATGAGGGGTTATTTTCAAGTTATATATCTATATATATATCTGTTGAGCATAGCTATAGTGGCTGCTTAGGTTCCATATATGTGTATTGCGTTATAATATAGTAGTTATTTTTCACCTACAAGACTTGTGTGTGTCACCAAAGACTCAAAAACCAGGACGTGTAAGCAACTCTCACCATCATCTCTAGATAAGGAAATTGATGAGAGAGAGAGAGAGAGAGAGAGAGAGAGAGAGAGAGAGAGAGTGCTCGTAAAGGGTTGCAAAAAAGATGCCCACCTTTATTCACTTGCTCAATCAACCACACATAACTTATCACCCAATTTGTCAAATTCAATTTATTTTTATTTTCTCTCCGCAAAGAAAAAAGAAATAATGAAAGGCCGTAGAGGGGGGGCTTTGTTTCAAGGAAGAAAAGTATAATGTGGAACCATGGACTGAGTGAATGAATCTTATGGTTCTTACATGTTCTTTGTTGTAGATATTGACGTACTATGTTGAGAGTTCAAAGTTTCTTTTTTCAGTATTATATTTGTGTGGCTTTTCATTGAAGACCTGCGAATTGATCAAAATTCGAGAAGCTAATAAAATAACTCGACTGATTTGACCTTTTTCTTTTCACAAATCATTTGATGCAATCAGCCTCTGATCAAACTTCTGATGCCAACTAACAATAGCACGAGCTTTATTCAGTTATGAAAAAGATGTCGATATGGATATATATGTTTGTACTATAATTTATATTCTTTTTCGCTAGATGTCATGAAACGCCGTTATCAGAGCGTGTCAGAAGCTACGTATCGTATGTACATAGAAAAACATCTGGAAAAAAAACGAGGAGGCGTCTCACTCTATCTAAAATTAGGGTTAGAATATGGAAAGTAACACAGAAATTATTGTTATAAGATGATTGATGATGATGATGATGATTATTATTTTAAATACACTTAACTTTTTTTTTCTCTTTTTGGAGAAAAGGGGTGGGGAAGGGGCCCGCTCGTGCATTATTGATTTGTCTAATGTCCCTTTTTATCTCTTTATTTATTTTTTCTTTGGGAGGATATTATCTTCGATATATATCGTGTGGTGGATGGCAAAGTTTGAAAAATAGAAAGCATTTTTTAAATGCGACAAAGAACGAGGGACCGACTACCATAATTCCTACTTAAATGCCACAAAAGCTTATTTTAATTATATTTATATATATATATATATATATGTATGTGTGTGTGTACATGATATTAGAGAATAAGCTGGAATGCATATATACCATAAAGCAGATACAGAACTGATGTAATGAATTTTTTGAAAACTATAACGCTCACGGAACCTAATACACATGTTTGAAACTTAAAAATATCAACCAACATATAAAAAGATTTATTAGGTCGTTGTCGATGATTAATAGGTTAACTAAATAGTCTTTATGGAACATGATAACTTGCGTCGAGTCATTATTCAACTAATGCGTAGACACAAGGGAAATAAATATAATTTTATTTAAAATTATATATTAAATCAGGGTTTCACAGTTTTACTTGGCGTGATGAAAGTGTCAATTCTCTTGTGAGTCTTGCCATCACGTTGATCAAAGTTTGTATTTATTTTTCTTAAGTAAAACTCTCGTAAACATTCCACCTTAAAGGCATACATTGTCTATAGGGGATAGTATTTGTTTCTTTTTCTCCATGCTTGTGGGCTATATCATATAAAGACATTTCATCAAGTAATGTATTAAATCAATCTCCATCTATGGCAAACATCAACATATATTATTTCTACTACACGCTTTTGGAATCATATGTACACATACTAATGTATCGAGTAGTAGACACTCTTTCATAAACTTCACGAATCTTGGACCAGAATATATGAGATAGAACTTAGTAGAGCAATTTAATAATGCGATTTAATTATCATTCCACATGAATAATGCTTTTGATCGATGATGGTGGCACCCAGCAAAACGCTTTATAATGACACCAAGTCACGAATCTTACATATTAATCTCAAGTTCAAGAAGAAAGGAAAAGATGCGACTGATGCAATGTAAAATTAAGTTAAAATCACTGACAATTATTAAGTGAATTCTTGTACGAGGCCGTGCCGCAGCTTCGTATGTCCCTTTTTAGTGGCAGTCGTATTATGATTAAACATAGAAATGCATTTTCAAATTTAGTTGTGTGATCTTAAGACAGAACTGATAATATGGTCATGTTAGTTGACTTGCGGAAGTCAAATCCTTTACAAATCCAATCAACAACTCAACTTTTCAATCGAATTGTTATATAATAAACTAAATTAAGTACGCCCATGGAATTGTTACACTACAAGTGTGCGAGGGCATTGCTCGATCTTTCTGAGTGCGGAGACTTTTATTAATTTTTGTTCATTTTTATCTTTTATTGGCTGCAGCAAAAGGATGTCCTTCAACTGTTAGGGGATTCTCTTTCATGTGTTTCACTCCAAACGACATCCCCAATACGTAACCCCTAATTATTGCCCCATATTTTTTAAGATTAAAGAAAAGAATAATATATATTTATTTCCAACTTTTTCTTCCTGCGCACAATGTGGCCCCACGTAGGGCCCACGCATTCCATCACTCGATTTGGATTTTTTCGGTAAGAGTCGTGCAGTATTGGGTTAGGTGGGCCCTACTTGGGCCTTGGGCCCGAAGAAAAACGAGAAAAATGGCCGAGAGAGAGAAAAAGGTCAAGCAAGCAGCCAATGAGAAGACAGAGAGACGTGTAGCTTTCAACAACTGCTTGCTTCGCTTTTAAAATCTCCTCCGAGCCCCTACCGTCGCTGTCGGCAGGGACACGTGTCGGTTGGTCACACGGTGTCGTTAGGTTGTCCTCGCTCTGAACATAGTCGACACGTCAGCTTTCGCCGGTTTTCATTTGTCCTCACCGTTTTATTACTATATGGCGATTTTCCTAATTATTCACTCCATTCAGTGTATCAACGTTTGATGTCCCACAAATTGTATAGTCACTCCTGCATATGTATGCAATTAATGCAATTGTGAAGTGAAAAACAGTTTATTCAACTTATATAGTATGTAGTTTTTTTTTTATTTATTTTAATTATTAAAATGACATGAGATTAGGGTTGCAAACGAATCGAATCGAGTCGAATACCGCAATATTCTATTCGTATTCGGATAACAGTCGAATACGAATACGAATACTCGAATATTTAGTCGAATCATAAAATCGATTCTTATTCGAATTCGAATATTTTCTCGAATATTCGGATCGAATATCGAATATTTTCTTTGATTTTTTATTTAATAAAATATATAAACAATATCATATTTAAAATATATATTGAATTATAATAAATTATATAAACATATATTGGATTATAATAAATTCTAATTAAACATATATTGAATTATAGCATATTATTTGTAAATATTTTAGTGAGTTATCATATATTATATGTGAATATATATTAGTTATACTATATTTTATGTTATATTATTCGAATCGAATAATTCGGTTAATTTTCGAATCGAATATTGTTATTTCATATTCGTATTCGTATATCTCTCGAATCAGAAAAAATATTCTTATTCGGATTCGTATTCTAAATATTCGAATTCGAATCTTAAAATTTCGAATCGAATCGCGAATCGAACCAAAAAAGTTCGATTCGTTTGCAACCCTACATGAGATAGTGGGATATTTTCTTAAAAAAATAATCAATTGTTTACAAAGTCAAATAGAGAAAGATTGTCACGGTCCTTTATACCTTTAGAATTTTTCGCATCTAAGTCGAGGTTCGAGACCGGCAATAGCTCGGCTCGGCCTGAAGCCTTACTACTCGGCCCCTCACTTTTTTATGTTTGTGTGCAGAATTATGCGTCGAGAGATCGTTTTGCTCGCCCCAAACCCAACGTACTCGGCCTGTTTGATAAAGTTGGCCGAACTTAAAAGCTCTCGTGTTTGTCCCACTCGATCTCACACCAACAAGAAACGAACGAGAGGAAGGACACAAGATTTACGGAAAAATCCACTACTTAACTCGAGTGGGGGAAAACTCGGTACGGCTTAAAAGACTTGCACAAATAAGCCGCTTGTTTATAGAACTCGCCTAGCTTATAGGACACTCACACAGCACTCGAAGCTACAACCTTAAGCTCTCGTATGTATTACACGTTTTTACATCAAATCTCACAGCACTTGGCAAAATGCTACCCAAGGCCTTTTATAGAATTAGCCAAGGCATCCTCCCATGTGCCTTGATGGAATCTCGCCCATGTGAAGGAGCTGGCTTGGATTCCTGGCCATATGCTTGAGATGACTTAGTCAAGGCAGCTCGCCCATGTGCTTGGTGGGACAAGACATCTCGCCCATGTGCTTGGTTGGATCTTCAACTGGCCATGTGATGACAGCTTGGCCAAGCTGTCCAAGGCCCCCAATGCCATGCTAGTCAGCCCGATGCCATGCCATCGTGCTGTGAGCACTGTCGCTTGCCAAGTCACGCGCACGCATATGTGACTTCCCGCCAGGCGTCCACTTTCGTGTGCTGGCTTGTTCCGCATTCAGGCACAATGCCGCGCGAGCGTGCTGGCCTGCTGTGCACTCATTGTGCCCCACATGTTGACACGGCTGCGCGCCTCCTCACCGAATGCCCACTCAAGTCCATCGAGCCGATGCGTGCCACAAGCTATGTGCGCCAAGGCCAAATCCGTCTAGGGTCGCCCAGTGTTTATGTTCGAGCGAACTACCCATCTGTCTTTCGGTCACCTCATGGGTCATGTTCGAAAGTGGCCAGACCTACCCATCCGGCCACGGCCCGACAGATCATTTCTGCCGAATATATCTCGGGGTCTAGGCACCACCTAGCCCGGCCGAGTAGTACTCGGTCATCGTTGACCGAAGTCAACGGTCAAGATCTGTCAACTACGTAATAAAGACACGTTCGTTTTTTAAGTGGGGATGAGAGAATATTAATTTTAACTAAAAATGGACAATAAAATAAGGGCATAATCATAATTATTCTTTAAAATTGACATATCATGACAATTTTTATGAGGGTATGAACCTTAATAAAATAAAAAGATAGATATGTAATTTTGAGGTTAGTTATTACGATGGCTCGAGCCAGATAAAAAATGGTAATTGATTAAAGAGAGATGGATCGTGACATTAAATATGTTCACTTATCCTAAGATTAGATTTATTACATCCTTTGAGACACTTTCGTGAGTCCTAATGAGTGACCCCATAAGATTATAAAAAAAATGGACTAGCTGGAAAAACCTAAAAGGCTTAAAACATCATCACATCAATCATCCTATATATTACAATACAACATATAACGAAATCGAATTTTTACAAAAACCTAAGTATAGTTAATGCAACTCCATTTCCTTACCAACCATATATAGGATTTTCTACCTGGGGAGGCAGCAAGCCAAGATCTTTACAATGTTGCTTGTCATAATCCCTCGTCCCAGGTATCGCGCCAGTGCAAAGCCTGAGAAACTCATTCCCAGTAAGGCAATTATGAGCAAATGCCAATCCTCCGTCGATCGATTTAGCGATGAGATCATTCCCTTTTGTGTGCGAATCAATAGAGCAGTTCAGTATCTTGTCGAGCTCTGAGTATTCCATGAATCTCTGCGTGGCTGCTTCCCATGAGAGGTTGTACCTTTGCTCGTGGGTAAGAGGCTGAGGCTCGCTGGCACTGGCTTCTTTCACCTTCGCCACGAATTCTTCGGGAGATTTGTAGGTCAAACAGTTGGGGAACGATCGAAAGAAATCGTTAGAAGGGTGATCTGCGCAGACGACGAATTTCCCCATTGCCAAGGCCTCCGCTGTGGCTGTGCACAGCACGTCGCTGACGCTTGGGTTTATGAAGATTTTGTAGCTGCAAGAAAAAAACATAAGATGACAGATATAAGCAGTGTCATTTGCCTTAACTAAGATTAGTTTGAACGAGTTGTTTACCGTTGTAGGGAATCGTCTGAATGGTCTCGGCCTTTCATGAAGCTGACATTCAGATTCAGTTTCCTGGCCGTGTTCTGAACCTCTCGAGCGTCCTCTCCGTTGCCATATACGTCGAGGTTGAAGCCATCGAGGTCATTTTTGTGATTCGTTAGAAGATCGATCAGTTCTTTGTAACCTTTAGCCCAAACCATCTTTCCTAGGAAATACGCTCCTTTGGAGAAAGCTCGTTGCCCGAGCTCTTTTTCTGCAGCTACCTTCTCTCCAATCTTTAGAAACTTTGGATTGACTCCGTGAACGTTGCAGATCACAGACTTGGGTAAATCTTGTGTAGCAGCAGATAGACGAAGCACCTATAATCGAATCAAAAGAAAAAATTACTACTGGATAGACAAACTTATTTCTCGAGAAGCAGACTAGGTAATTAATGTTGATCACACCTAGCTATTACAGAGTGACCATCATCACCTTATCGCAGTAAGCTCTGGCAACCAAATTGTTGATGTGTTTAACGAAAAAAGCTTGTAGAGCTCCATTCTTCTCCCTCTTGATGTACTCTAAGTAATTTGTGTGGACAATGCCCACTACATGGTTAAATTTATCGGTCCAGCGACTACCGTGATGATACCAGTTCAAATGTTCAGGTTCCTCGAGAATAGCAATGTCAGCTTCCTTTGATGAAATAAAACGCGAGGTATCTCCAGCTGGAATAATGCTCCTCCTTGATTTTGAAAACTGGGAAAAACGCCGGAAGCATTACAAAAATAGAAGATAAAAATATAAAAGTCGGTTCCTGATATAATGAGATATTTAGTATTACAACCAACCTTTCCAGGGTAAAATGATATCTTGAAATCAGGGATAAATCCAACCCTTTCCTCAAGCCAACTACGGATATATCTCTCTTGCTCCTCGGGCGAGGCAAAAGTTAAATTGTTGGGATAGACTAGCTCTTGATCTGATCTACAAAGCCACGGAACCAACAACGTAACATTTTGCTGTGCTGATTTTGCTAAATAGGCAGCCCGAAACAATGGGTTCACAGCTGTCCCAGTCATCCAAGGAAGGCTTGCAGTAGTCACAATGGCCACATGCCTCTTTCTGTCCAAGTCTGACTCGTCGTTCTTTCCAAAATCACCCCAAAAGCCACCTTCGTAATGGTGCCCCGTACTTTGGAGGACGCTTGCTATTCTTAGATCTAACTCGTCACTAATGTTTTTCCGTTTGCTGCACAGGCTTCCCACTAACTTGTCTGATATACCTGTCACTCCATACAAGACTCACAAACTCAATTTCACAAATAAAAAGACATCATTTTAAACCGTACAACAAAGAGAAAATTGAGAAAGATCAATATTAGTACGACTTCCCAACAAACAGAAAGTCAACCCTGTTCTACACGTGTATATCCATCACGCGGATCAAGAGCAAATAAAATCTGTGTACCTTTGTCAATGCCGAGTTGATCAAGCAGGGGGCTCGATTGCCTCACCAAACATGCTAGTAGCTCCGGCACATCCAAGGGAGGTACATCCTGAATTTTTTAACAGGAATAGAACAGGGCAAATAATCAGATATAACTAACATTATAGAAGATTCAAGAAGATAACATGCTTATTATGACGGTGATCTTATCCATTGGTGCCTTACATGACATAAATCGAATCAAAAGACTTCGGTGTTTTGCACATGTCCGCATATTAGAAAGTCACTAACAAATGATTCACAGAAAGTACACCTACCTTGGATTCATTCGGATCCTTGTAAATTGCTTTCTGAAAAACAAACAGCAAGCAATTAATCAGTTAATAGGAGCTCGAGTGTATTGAGATGAGAAACTAGAACCTGCATCCCCTTATGGAAACTAGAGTCAACCAGGCGACCACAAAACTTACGCATATGAGAAATAACTGCTTAACGGCATACAAAACCGGAGGTTCTTGGTTTAGTATAACTGAGAGAAATCTAACATAAACGAATCACTACCACCTAAGCGACTTGCATCGGGAATACATAAATAGGGCAGTTAGTTTTATACTCAACGGGCGCACTAAAATATCGTAGTAGCTCATGTTTCTCAACCTACCAATGAATAAAAGAAAATGCAAGCATATGCCACGCAAATTGAACGCAGCAGTGCGCTCTTTTCCGCAATCCTAACTACCGAATACCTAAGATAGCATCTCCTTCGAGCACATAAGACAAGTGCAATAATAGAACAAACACACACTTGATAAGACGCACCAATCAGAAAATCAAACTCACCAAGCCAGACTTGAACTTCCCAACGAACTCACTATTCTTAATCCCCTCAATAATCTCCGACGAACTCTTCCCTTCCAGCTCCCTTAACTTGGTCTGCCAAGTCTTTATCGGCTCCCAGAATTCCCCAAAACGCCCCTCATCGGCCCCATCCCCAGACCTAACCCCTCCCCAATCCCTCCTCTCCTCCTCATCAACCTCCGCCATAATCGCGTTCCTAATCGCCGACAAATCGAGCTTAATCTGCGACCGAGGAGAAAACTTGCGGTCGGGAGACGAATATGTCCTCCGAATCTCCGACAGTTTGGGCTGAAGCCTCTTCACAAACTCCGGAGTCGGCGCGGGGTTGAGGGCGGTGGCAGACGCCGTAATTGTAGGGACAATGAACGGCGATTTCGTGTTGAGGAAGTTCTCCAGCTCCCGGTCAGCCATGTTCTTGAACGAGTTAGCTCGGTTCTTCAGCAGCTGGATATCAGCGTTGGCCGAGGATCGGACCTCGCGCCAGCCCTTCGATATGAAGGAAAAAGCCTTCTCGGCCGACACCACCGTCGAGGATGACGAGGCGGTGGACGAAACCGAAACCTTGGAGCGAGACTCGGGCGGCTTGAAGTTCATCTTCTATGTCTCTTGTGAATTTTTCTCGATTGTGTGGAATTTTCCGGCGAAGTTGCGAGCAAATTCTTTGGTTTCTTCGTTCAGGTTAAATTAGGTGGAGTGGAGGATATTTATAGGAGTTGTCGTCGAGGGCCTGCGTTGAACGTTTGACGTGTTTAGTGGCACGTGACTGATTGTTATTATACAGTATTTCAAATTTAGTTTATCTAAGAAAAAACAATTCACTTTCACTCCCTTCCCTAGGTAGTTATTAGCGTTACACTTGTCAGATTCTAATTGGCGGAAATTGGGTTATGCCATAATATTTCAAGAGCACGGAAAAATATTCCCTGGCTTTGGAGAGAAACCAAATGATGTGAAGATAACGAATTGTGGGTCGACTTTATTTCAATATTCACAACCACACGTAGTAATAGGAAGCAACATGAACTTGTTAAAACTCTTAAATTAGTTGGAACTAACTATGGTTTCGATTAACGGTCACGCATAACACATGTCGCCAAATATAGATAGATAGCATATGAAGCTTCTTTCCCTTGACACTAAAATAACTAAATTTATTTTTCTTGACGTTTCTTCTTATTTAGTGGAGTTGGTTTTTGGGCCTTATCTAAAGTTATCTTAATGTTGTTGATTATAAATTATAATCTCTTCTCTTGTTGAATAGAATGCCATAGAGCTGCGACCATTTTCCATATTTAAACTTTATTTTTCATCAATGCTTTCGTTTAACTCTTTCTAAGAATCTTGGATCAACTCACGATGAGCTCGTTTAGGCTTTTAGCCCTGACTTAGCATATTGATTTTGACATTTCAATGGTAAAATGAAATCTGAAAAATTCCTTGAAGATGCATTAAGAGCGTAACGGAGAATAAATTACTTATATTATTGGTTAAAAACCAATTATTTTCTTATCTGCTCACTTTCATTCTCATTGATTGCAAAAAGAAAAAGGCAGAATAAAATACATTTTTAAATATCACGATTTTCTTTCCGAGAATAGGATAACTTGGTAAATCTTTTGCAAACAAGCATCTAGTGACAGAGAAATCTCGGTAGATGAATGGTTTATTCACAGTAGTTCAAATTTAGAAATATATAAAATTTTCGGTACAAGATATTCCCATAATAATAAAGCTTCTATATCTTCGTCGATTGTAATGCGATTTATATTGATTTGTAATTAAAATTAGTAAATGGAGTCCAACGCTGCTTTCAGTCCATTATTTCCCAAATAAAAACGTTTGGTAAGTCGAAACAAGGCCAACTCAGAGGGACAATATGGTCAATATTCATTTAGTGACATTAAACAGCACTGGCGAAATTTCCCCAACAAATTCCATTTCTTATTTGGTGTTTAATTTCCTTCCAAATACAACGCAAACGCGCCTCATAACAACGCGCCGCACGCGCAATCCATTGCTTGGGGCCGAAGCAATAATACCAAAAATTCACTCTCGCGGTTCAATGTCATTTGCGTTACTCACCAGCTTTACCGAAAATGCCCTCACCGTAATACTCTTATTCCTTTCATATACCCCTAGCTGGCTCCTCTATATAAAAGCACAAAAGCTTGATAAATTCCAAAACCCAAAATTTCGTAGGAATATGCTCTGATTTTTCTTCTACCTTCTTTTCCCCTGTTTCACTCATCTGACCTCGTCATCATGGTGGAGGGACAAGGCGGAGGCGCGGCGTTTCCGGTGACTTTCTACGACGGAGAGCGAGAGATGAACATCGGAGAAGTCAACATAAGCCCTACTCTCGAGTACAAGCCCTTTCAGCACATGCTGAGTCAGAAAATCGGGATATCGCCGAACCAAATTTCAATTTACCTCGTCGACCGGCGAAGGAGCCCCAAATCGCCTTTCGAGGAACGTCGCCGGACTCCGATAACCGGTAAGGTCAACTTCGCTTCGATAATCTACCGTCACAAGGAGTGCGGCTTCCTCGTCGTGCTGAAGAGGTCGAGGAGGTCAAGGAACCGCAGGGAGCGTCTGCTCAACGGACTCGTCGACTACGGAGGTGTTGACTACGGTCATTTCACAGACGAACACGACTTTTCTCCGCCGGAGAACGTGGTTTTGCTGAGGAGAGACGTGAATTCTCTCCCACGGTTCGATCAGGCCTTCCAGGTTGGGCTGGATGAATGGCGCCGCCGGTTGGAGAGCGACCGGCTTACCGGATTCGGGCCGGATCGTGGATTTAACCCTAATACGGACACATTTCCGTGGAACGATTCCGATCAGAAGAAGAAGCTATACTGTGAGGAGTGCGAGAAATCGGCGAGCCGTGGTCCAACGGCGTCGTTTCATCACTGCGTGAATGATGAGGTGGTGACCCGATTCGTTTCCCGGTTCGGGCCAATCAGTAGGCCCAATAAGTAAGAGGAACGAACGCCTTGTCATTTTTTGAATTAATTGTTTCATTATTATTATTTTTTCTATTCTCATTTGTACCTGTACGTGGACGACGTGGGTTAGAAGACGACGTGCCTGTTTTGGTTGTTGAAGGAAAACCACCGTAGCATGCATTTTTCGTGAATTTTGGGGAACATAGTGAAAATGGGGCCCACGCGGGATGAGGCAATTACGGAGATGCCCTTATTCATATTTTAGTAGCAGTTCTAATCAACTTGGGAATGTAGTTTTTGTAAATGTGTGTGTGCTTTTTGCAGTCCTAGTTTAAATGGGCCAAATCATTGGTACTCAATTGTATTGGGCTTTAGGCCTAACTTTAATTTAGGCCCTGTCGCCTGAAGACCTTTTGTTTTTAAATTACTGTGAAGATTTAAGGAGATTCTATTTTAATAATTTCGCGAAAAATAATGTAGGCGACAGCGGCATTATTTTCAACGTAACTAAGTTATGACATCCTACGCCATATGAAGTTTAGTGTCGGCTGTCACGATACAATAATACATGTACGTCTTTCTTTTTTTTCTCATCGATTCGCACCTAATAGTACTTTGATGATCGAAAATGGCAAGATTCCTTATGTTTTGAAATTCCATATATAACTAGCCCGCCTTTATTAAAGACAACTTTATATCTACTCCTAGCCATTATTCAACCAACTTATTCCCATCCTTTGAAAGCTAATACACACAAATTCAATAGTCCCCAAGTGATTATGTCGACACAATTCTAGCAAAAGATCTCGATTTCAATTTCTGTGAAAGGAAACCGTTAGGCGGAATATGTACATAGCCGAAGTGTGTAATCAAGTTGAATTCCCAAATATTAAAACTTCATGTAGTCTAATTTTTTTCACCTTACATTCAATATAACCACGTAAAAAGATGCAAAATATAAAGGGGGAAAGAAAACTAGTGCAGCCTACATTTTTTATTTTGTACGTAGTTTCTTTAATAAACTAATGACGTACGCCTTGTCAAGAAAAAATCAAAATCAAACGCTCTCTCTATATCAATCCCATCGTAGACTCCACACTCCCATCCTCTCACTCCCTCTCTTCTCCCTCTCTCTCTCTCTCTCTCACACACACACACACACAGAAACACACAGCTGCTCAAAAGCAACCATGGAAGAAAAAGTATGCATCCACCACAAGAACAGGCGCCGCCGTCTACTCCGCCGCATCCTAACCGCCGTGCTCTCCGTCCTCCTCCTAGCCCTCCTCGTCTTCTTCATCACGTGGGCGGTGCTTCAGCCGCGAAAGCCGCGCTTCACCCTCCAAGACGCCACCATCTTCGTCCTCAACGCCACCGCCCCAAACGTAATCTCCACCACCCTTCAGGTCACCATAACCTCGCGAAACCCTAACTCCAAGGTCGGAATCTACTACGAGCGCCTCCACGCCTACGCCACCTACCGGAACCAGCAAATTACCTATTATACCCTCATAAACCCAGTCTATCAGGGGCACAAGGACGTCAACGTATGGTCGCCGTTTTTGCAGGGTAACGACGTCCCAGTGGCGCCGTTCAATGGGATAGCGCTCGGCCAGGATCAGGGCAGCGGCGGAGTTAGGATGACCGTTAGAGTTGACGGAAGGGTTAAGTGGAAGGTTGGGACGGTGGTCACTGGGAGGTACCACCTTCACGTGACGTGTCCGGCGTTTATTCCGATCAAGGGCGCCGGGATTATGGTCGGCGGTGGGATTAAGTTTCAGCTATCGCAGAGCTGCAGTGTGAGTGTGTGAAAGTGAAAGTAAATCATTGGCATAATATGAAGAATAATTTAGTTGTTATTATTACAATGTAACTGTTGATTCGTGTCGATTGATCGTAGAGATGAAGACGACGACGAAGCTCGGTCGAATATATATGATGAATTAAAATTGGTAAAATCAATATTATTGTTCGTTTCTAAGCCGCTCGTGACGTCGTCGTCCTATATATATCAAAGTCTTTAGGACAAAAAATCAAATGTCACGAGCAAGAAAACAATAAGAGTGGCTGACGGCATTATACGAAGAAGCATTAATGAATATGTTTCTTATACGAAGAAGATATATCAAAGACCTTTTCTTTTTCTCTTAGGAGCAAGCATTTTTTTTCCCACCGTCTAAAATGAAATATAAATGGAGACGTTGAAAATGGGCAAACGTGATGGGCTGTAGTGCAGGCTTTTCAATCCATTAAATGGGCCCTTAAAGGCCCAATAAACCACAACCAGCCGTGTAAAAGACGTAAATAGCCTCCATAATAAACTAAAGGCACCGTACTTTTAGTTTGGGTTTTCCCCCTTTTCCCTCCGAAAAAAAATTAAAAAAAGAAAGCCCTCGTATTTTTGCAAGAAAATATCGTGTATGTGTATGTATTCCTACAATATCGGAATCTAGTTGGTCAACAGTCAACAAAATCTCATCTTTTTTTTTTAGAGTCAAAAGAAATCGAGTTCAACAACGAATAAGGTGATTATCGTAATTTGACAAGAAATATAGGAAGTCTTGGACATACCACGGGAAATAGATGACGACCCCTTAATTCTAACATGTATATAAACCCCCTAAAAGTTCTAATATGTATACCAGTTGTATCCTCATTTTCTCCACGGATCAACAAATAATAAAATATTTAAACACTGAAAGAGAGATGGCAGTTGTAACAACAGAAAAAATATATCAGCAAATGGAGGTGGAAGAGAAGAAATCGAGATTCAATAGGATTTGTGTCTTCTGCGGTAGCAGTTCGGGCAAGAACGCGATCTATCGAGCAGCTGCTGCAGCTTTGGGACAAGAACTGGTAATAAAAAAAGTTTCGTTTCTAATAAATCATGCACCCCGGGGGGATGATCAAAATGTAATTCATATAAATTTGCCAGGTACTGATTTGATCTTGCAATTTTTGACAACCCTTTTTATCAGCTATATTTACTTCCTCATTTTTAACTTTTAAAGTTTTTAGCTTTGGCATTCAAAGTGTTTCATGATTCTTTGGTGAGGTTTAGGGCTTGTGTTTCGCCTGGCATGAGAGAGCTAGCTGTAACTTTGCTGTCGATTGAGGGCAGAAATCTTGCATGATCTTTTTAGTTTTTATTGAAATAATGGAATATTTAATGTCAATTCTAGCCTTTTAATGTGGAACAAAAGTTAATGTGACCTCTGAAATAATGACCTATTAATCTCCTTGGAGTGGGTTATATAATATTTCTGACTGGCGTCAACAATTTTTTCCTAGGGTCGTAATTAATGAATATATTTTATGCACATAATCATGATCCTACCCGAGATTCTTACTATTCACTTACATATATTTTTATGATCTCCATCATACCAAAAATTAATGTTATTCCGTTTTTAGGCGGAGAGAAAGATTGATTTGGTTTATGGAGGTGGAAGCGTTGGCTTAATGGGTATTGTTTCTCAGGCTGTTCATCAAGGTGGTCGTCATGTTCTAGGGTAATATACTCTCTCTCTCTCTCTCTCTCTCTCTCTCTCTCTCTCTCCCCCATGATGATGATGATGATGATTCTGCTTAATTACATGAATTGATTTGATTTAAATTTGATAATGCAGTGTTATTCCAAGATCTCTCATGCCTCGAGAGGTAATATCTTATTGTATTATTGCACGAAATAGTTCTATGTAAATTTTCGAACTAATATATTATATATATATGCAGATAACAGGTGAAACCATTGGAGAAGTTGTAGCTGTATCTGATATGCATCAAAGAAAGGCTGAAATGGCTCGACAAGCCGATGCTTTCATTGCACTTCCCGGTGAATAATAAAACTTCCATTTATTATAATTTCATTACATTTACACATATTAATTACAATTCCTTGGCTGTAATGAATCTGTCTATATATTTATCTCAGGTGGTTATGGCACTCTTGAAGAACTGCTTGAGGTTATTACATGGGCTCAGCTAGGAATCCATCGCAAACCAGTAATACATTTTTTTTTATCTTCGTAACTTAATTTATAAGTTAGTCAAAATCCCATCATGCTTGTCTGGGTTACACAACATTCTAAGATACGATCTTCAATCGTAATATGAGTCACTGCAAGAGTGCATTTGCATTGCATGAATTTGAGGTTTTAATACTAAGTAATATTACACTTCTTTTTTTATTTTTTTGTTTATATTATTTCAGGTGGGACTTTTGAACGTCGGAGATTTCTATGATCCTTTCTTGTCTTTTCTTGACAAGGCCGTTGATGAAGGCTTCATATCTTCAATTGCACGGAAAATCATCGTCGCCTCTCCTACTGCAAAACAGTTAATCGAAGAACTCGAGGTCATATATCCAAATATAATTAAAAATAGTATCAATATGAAATCGATTTTAAAATATTAATCTCTCTTGCAGGAACATGTCCCAGAATACGATGAATTCACATCTATGATGGTATGGGACGAGGTTGAAAAGGATAAACCTTGACGTGTGCTCGTGGAATAAATAGTTCCCTCCAATTATTTTGTCCCTTTTAGAAAGTTATACGCAATAAGAATTGGGCTCGTATTGTTTTGTTATCTATTTTCTTGTATTAATGCTCAACAGGAGTTAAAAACCGCTCAATTTTGTATCTCAATCGACCAATTAGAATTGTTCTCAAATTAATAATTATCATAAAATAAAAATAAGAAACCACTCACTACCTTGCCTTTATATATTATCACATTTATCCTTCTATTTTTAGAAATTATTATTTAATATTTAATAAATGATTTATATATTATGTAGCCTGCGTATACGAGTGTGCAATTTAGTGAAATTTTATGTTATTATATAGATTATAGAGTAGAGATTAGCGCGTAGATGTAAGGTAACTATCCGCACTCACGAGGGGTGGTGAAGGTATAAACAATAGTTTAAGGGTCATAATGAAAATAGTTTTAATTTCATTTTAGGCCCCGTTTCTTTCTGTCACCGATTCCCTCCACAACATCTATCCGAACCAAACTTCCCTCCCTTCCCTCGCACCAAAGCACGACTCTCTCTCTCTCCCTCTCCGAATAAAACAAAGGGCTCGCTCCTTCACTAAAACTAAAACCCTCCGCCGGAGATCTTTGAACATCAATCTGCATTCTCCAATTTCGCTTTAATTGACTGATTCTTCGAACTCAAGAAAAAGGCTATGGTTGGGGGTGGTCAAATATTCGGTCAGAATCTGCAGCAAACTCCGCCGCCAGCTTCGATTAGGAGACATATTCCGTTCTCGGCGATGAAGCCGCCAGGCGACGAACACAGCTCCCCTACACCTCCACGGCCAGTCGCTTCCGCAGGAGGCGATGTCCGGGAAGATGCTATATTTGTGAATTCCACCGTGCGTGTTCTTTTGTCCTTATGTTTTTATGAGAATTGATTTATGCCTTCCTCCGATTGTACTGTTGAGTTGTGCTTTTCCACCGATTTACTTCAACTGTATGCTGGGTGAGAGAAGTATGGTAGATCTGTATGGGTCTTTAATAGGAAGACAAGGTCGGTTTTTTATGTTCTTTATCATGTTTTGTTGAATTTGACATCTGACTTGAATGGTCTTCTCAGTATCATTTTGTTTGATATGTTTGTTAACTGACACCTATCATTTGCTCAGACGTGTCTAAGCCTCGCACAATTTGGAATTAGGTCATGCTGTAATGTGAAGTGCTCAATTTCTCATTCCATTTTTCCCAACGTTAGCAGTAGATGCTGTTTGGTATATATTCCTGTGGTTTTTGATGAGTCATACTAAAAGAAGTCGGGAAGCAATTATTTGATTTGTGTACTCAGTAGTGTTTAAATGTGAGATTGAACTAACCCATGGTGCTGTTTATGCTCAAATTGGCATCAAACTAAAATTCATTTTTTTGGAGATAAGAATGAACCTGTTAGGTTTGTAGAATTCCTTGTCATTGCTGCTGGCGTTAGTCCTGTGTTTTTCGCAAATCAAGTAACATTTCCTGATACTTATCCTGTCCTCCATATCTGATTATGGATAGTTTTGTTCAGCCTTTAAAGCACACCAATGGGTATCATGATAGCAAAGGCCAGCCCAGTGAGCTGTCAGAGGGTCCAAGTTGTAATAATATGTCTAACAGCCCTCTTCATATGCGGGGAAGAGGAAATGGTCGTAGAAGGGTTGCCAAAAACAAGAGATCCATACCTTCAACTCCCGTCTCTAATGCTGGTGAGTTTTTTTTTAATTGACATAATTTGTCTTGTTTGCCGTTTTTTAAATATGTCTAACACTTCATTTGCTTTGAACTAAAGCAATTATTTCTTCACTTTTTCAGATGCTCAATTACCTCTTACGCCTGCTGGAAATTGCCGCTATGATAGCTCCCTGAGTAATCACGTCGCTCTCCCTTGGGCATCAGTTTTCTTCTGTCAAGTATTAAGCTGACATACACATTGCTTTTCAGGTTTTTTGACAAAAAAGTTTATCGCGTTAATAAAGCATGCAGAATGTGGTGAACTTGATCTGAACAAAGCAGCTGATACATTGAAGGTGAACATCCATTTTTAGTGCAGTAGTTGTTTTCCGTAGTATAGTATTTGAATGTTTTATTGCTGTCCTTGTCTTCAGGTTCAGAAAAGACGGATGTATGATATAACTAATGTCCTTGAAGGGATTGGCCTTATAGAAAAGACACTCAAGAACAGAATCCGTTGGAAGTAAGCTTGCATTATATAATCATAGAAATAAAATGGTTTCTCTTTTCCTTTAGCTCCTTGCCGATAACTATGATGGTCTCTATAATTAGAAACATTAATGAGGATCGTTACTATTACTGTCCAGGGGACTTGATCCTTCGGTACCTGGTGAAAACAATCCTACACTTTTGCAGGTATCACATAATTTCTTTCTATGATATTTATTGCCACAATCTCACTCCGTAAAAATGTAGCGCCGAGTTGCATTACAAACTTCATCCAATATTAATCAACACCATACCTCCTTCTTCTGTCTGCAGGCAGAACTTGAGAATCTGTCCATGGAAGAAAGAAGTTTGGATGAACGGATCAGGTTCAATCCATAATACTTCAATAGGTTACATAAATTGAATATGAGTATCCTTTTGATATTTGGTGTGATGAATATTGTAAACATGACAGGCAAATGCAAGAAAAGTTAACACAACTGAGTGACAGTGAAAAAGGCCAGAAGTAATCCTCCACCACGCAATTAATCACATTTCATCAAGATAACTAGCTAAATTTTGTTATTTACTCGTTCCCTTGTGCTGTGTGCGTGTTTTAGATGGCTTTTCGTTACAGAAGACGACGTTAAACGTTTACGATGCTTCCAGGTTATTTCTTGTCAATGTCTTGTTTTTCTTTACCCCTCAAGAAAATTTTATTTCAGTAGTAAGTTATAGGAGCATCAACTGATTAATTTTCCAATGCTTTGTCTGAAATTTTCTTTATTCTTCCTAATGATTCAATATGATGGAGTGTTTTTTCTGACAGAATCAAACCCTCATAGCAATCAAAGCTCCTCATGGGACTACCCTTGAAGTCCCAGAACCCGATGAGGTATATAAGGAGGGCTCGAGCTCTCCTCGTATTTGAGTTTGCAATATGTCGCCATCTTTATATCGGTGTTCTTGTAGGGTGGTGATTATCTACAAAGGAGATACAGAATCATACTCAGAAGTAGTATGGGTCCTATTGATGTTTACCTTGTCAGGTACCATGTTGGTTAAATTTTGACTCTAAACAAAGATTAAGTTGTCATCTAGCTGCAATGTATCATGTATGTATCTACTTCCTAATCTAAAGTTCTTTCTTTTTTTCTCTTAATTAAGCCAATTTGAGGAAGACTTACATGATGAGATGAATGAAGTTGAACCTTTAACACAAAATGCCCCTCGTTCGACTTCTTGTTCAAGTGATGCTATAGAGATGCAGAGAGGCTCAGTCAAACTCGACGAATCTCAAATACAAAAAAGTCGCAAATTTAGCACGACTTGTGGCGCTTCACAGGATTATTCCTCGATGACCAAAATTCACCCCTCAGACATTGACGTAAGCGTATTGTTTTACGAGTGAACTTTTCTCTGTTTCAATCCCATTGGGCACTACCCAACTCGATATGTTTCAAGAAAGTACCCTTCCCTTAACTTCTGCACCTCAAATGTTCATTACTTTCCCGAACATTGCAGAATGAAGCAGACTATTGGCTTTTATCAGATTGCGCGAGCGTTAGCATCACCGACATGTGGAAGACAGACTGTATGTTTTGTTTATTCGAATCCATTTCATTTTCAAATGTTATTAACTTTAGAAGCCATACGATATTCTAGGAATTTGATTTCTTTTCCCTCACATTTTGTGCAGCTCTTTTAGGTTGGAATGACATTAATATGCTCGAAGAAGACTTGGAAATGACGTCTATCAGCTCCCCAAGACCACAGGCTCCATCACAACCAAGATAGGATTAATATGCTATATATGAATTTTTCGTAGCATTGTCATTTAATTAGTCCTTTGACTAATCATTTCATAATTACACATATCAGGATTACATTTTAATATGAACATTTCTTACTTGCATTAGTTTACTTGGATCTTAATAATATATAGTCACCAGGCTATGAGGAGGGAAAATCTCAACTTCCATTGTATCATCTTATTACATGCTTTGCTTACACATATAGAACACAAAAGTACCAAAAAGCAACACTCCAATGTTGCATGGAGCAAATACCACTAGTGCTGGTGCTTAGTAACCACACTCAAAGCTTCATATATATGTTTACAAAATAGAAGTACAGAAACATATGGAATGGTTGACCACTTAAAGGCGGGAATTCTCAGACATAAAAAGCTTTATTTCGGACCAGACTTGCTCGGAAATGTCCGAAAATGGGTCGTTTACGAAAAAGCCGTGCTGCATTCCTTTGAAAGCTACGTAGCGAACGTCTTTTCCCATGTCTTCTTTCAATCTCTTGGCGTAGTCTTCTACCCTATCCTTCATTACTTCGTCTCCCCCTACGATGACTAGCATTGGGTCAAGTTCTATGGGCTCAAGATTTGGGCTCGAAGGCCCAAATGGGTTGACCCACGGATGGTCCGCCGTCTCGCCCTCGGGAATTGACAGTCTCCAAAATCTGTAATTTTTTTTAGGAAAAAAATATAGAAATTGAAATTTTGATACATATATGACTTGAGTCGTAATCTTTATCTGTCACCTCCCAAATGAAATGAAAGTGTGGTGAAAAGGGTCCATCCATTGCGGAGAAAAACACCGAGAGAGAGAGAGAGAGAGAGAGAGAGAGAGAGAGAGAGCATGTTGTAGTAGGGTTCCAAAAACTTTTGAAGGGATATAATGTGTTCAATCAAGGAAAAAAGTAGTGAATGTAAGTTAAAGATGTAAAAAGAAGACAATCACTAATCCTAGGAATATGGTTGGTTGTTAGAGTATTCCTTAGATATTATGCTTATCGGAGACTACATATTATTTTGCCCATACCCCAAATCCAAAAGCCAAACTCTTTCTACCACCACACACAAAGATATATACATTACTGATATGATATATGCTATAACTGAGTTGTACTACTTAACAATTTCAATCCCACCTGCATATAAAAATTCTTTTCCTATGATACGTTACAGATCTACCTTAGATTTGCTACCCCACAAGATTCAAAAGCTGAATAGACCAGACTTGTGTTTATCGTGTGACCAATAATTATATAATATATGATTCTTTCATTTTCAACATTATCATTCGTCATCATCATCATTATTACTATTAAAACTTATTTTATTGGAGCACTCCCGCTGGCCGAAGAACATTAAATTTCTTTCTCACACACATATATAGTAAATAACTAGTTTTAGCCCGTTCATTTTACGGGTGTAAAATATATGTAATTAATATAACATTCGTGTAAATAATATAAGTTGAAGGGTTTAACGTGAAAATAAAGTGTTTCCCACTTGTTATTCCACTATTTTTTATTACTTTAATATAATGAAAATGTATGTCGGCAGGCAGAATCAAACTACGTTTCATTATATATATATAATATATATAAGATTAGGGTCTTATATATTTTCAATTTTATGTTCTGGGGCATTAAAAAAAGTTATATTTATTACCTGTCGAGGATCTCCAAGTTCAACAAATCTTCAGGCGGTCCATACTCTTCAGAATTGGTCCTCACAGTCCCACCAAAGAACGGCGCCATCAATACATATCCCCTCACCCTCACCGGCGAAACTCCAGGCGATCCACGGCGGAGCTCCACCGCCAGGTGGTGGGCCAAATTCCCGCCCGACGAATCACCCATTACGTAGACTCGGTCAAAGTCAACTGTTCCATCGGTCAACCACTCTTCACCACCATTACCACCACTCTTCGATAGCAAAGCCTGCTTCTGTACCCACTTCACTGAGCTCATAACATCATCCATGGCCGCAGGTAACCTAATATTATATATAAATCCATTTAGTGAATCAATAATTTGATTCTTGAGGTATTATATAATATGTATATATATACAATAATATAATAATACCTATGTTCTGGGGCAAGGCGATAGTCGGGCGCCACGACCAATGCGTCTAAGCGTGAGGAAAGGCAGAGGCAGCACGTGTGGCAATTGGGCCACGTGCGAGACCCAACGCAGAAGCCGCCGCCATGGAAGAAGAAGACAATGTTCAGTTTTTTTTGCCAGAGGAAGAAGATGAAGAAGAGGGTTTGTAGAGGCGAAGATGGAGACTGTTTTCGTCGTCGAATAAGCAATCTTTCCAGAGAGAAGAGCCGTCGTCTCTTACTTGGAATGGAAAGTCGAATTTTTTGCTGCGATTTATGGATCCATCGCTGTAAAGTTGGACGATTCCTAGACAGTTTTCGACCACATGAGGTGGAAGTGGAAGAGAACCCATTTGTTGTCTGAATGAAAAATGTGTGTATGTGTGTGTGTGTGTTTTCTGAGCTGAAGCTGTGATAAGCTGAGGGTATATATAAATAGAGGCTATTGCCTTTGTTGAAGCTAAGAAGCTATTTAGTGGTCGTGGAGATTTGATTAGTATTTGGGATTTTTAAATAATTCTCATATATAACCTTTTTAAATTTTAAATTTAAATTTCTAATAACGTGGCGTTAATTAGTCTCAAGGAGATGAATTATGTAAAGGATGATGAGTTTAAGTTAGATAGGAACATGAAAGTGCAATATTACTAACCCTATATAGAAAAGGAAAAAATGAATTTGCCCTCTGACTGGTGGATCCATTCAACTCATCATCACCATCGAGAAAATGAAATTTTGAATATCATTCAATTCAACTAATTATCTATATTATCTCGGTTATGTATGTTTGGGAAAACGAAATCAAAGGGTCTGATTCGTTAAAACTTATCTAAATCCTTATCCGAAATATGCAACTAGTATTGCGAGCACGAGTTTTCCAACATCGGAGGATTAAATTGCTCTTCATTGACTTCTAATTTGTCTCTATATATATAATTTTTATTTTTATTTTTACGATCAAACGAGATTTTATTTTACCAAGGGTTTGTGCACGTTTCTTTGAGGTGATTCGCAATTGCACCACATATTCATATCGGATATATACGAACATATACACCTAAGTAAGAATCGAAAAATCCAACACCAAGATCAGCCATGTTCCAATGATACAATTAACTTTATGTATTCAAGTTAATCTCATTGAAGATACATTTTTCTACGTATTGATTAGGGTTTTCGCCTAGATCTAATACTCTGAATGTTCTACACTAGGGAAGTAAATTTTATTACATCATATTTTCATTTAAATTAAAGTTATTTACACCATCAGAATAGACCGACAAATAATAGCCATCTGGGGCCGTGATATCTTACAGATGTATTGACATCTCTCTAACAGTGAATATACTGTGAAATGATCAAGAATATACTTAATATAAGTGATGATATATACAAAAATATGTAACGCAATAACTAGCAATTATTTGGGTTGTTGTGCTTGCTTGTTTGTTATTGCATTATCGTCATTTAATACCAACACAAAGTGATATCCAAGAAATGGTTCATGACACTAAGCGCATTTTACAACATCCCTTTTATCTTTTCACGATGGAGCTACTTCAGGCAAATTAACAAATTTTAGCGTAATGACTATAATAGAACTGGAGAGATAACATAAACTACGCAGTGAAACTTTTTAAGTGTGATTTCATCACATGTGGCGGCTCTTAAATAAGTCAATTTCGATAATATATGATAAAACGTCTTATTCTCGCAAAAGGGTTGATTGGTGGAAGATTCTGCATATACCAATAAATCTATATATAGAGAAAGTAGAGATTTTTTGACAGGGTTTTCAATATTTTATTAATTACAAGTTAATAATTATGGGGCGTGTCAATTACAAATCAAATTAATGATATAATATTGAGTATAGTGATGGCACTTTGTATGAACTAAAGATTTGATTCGATAATTTATATATGTAGTTGGATGTTATTATCATGGGGCAGCTGGTGTTCTTGAAAATCTTATCTGCTCTCTAATTAAATATATACGCAATGACTTCTCTCTGTTTTTTTTTTAATAAAGGAGCCTCAAATCGGAGAGATTATGCTATGAAAAGTGAACAGCACAGCAATGTGTCGCAATCGACAACTTTTTTGCATCTTTTTCTCTTGCCAGATGAGTACGCAATGGCTGTTTTGTGAATAAAGTTTAGATAATTAAAATATTTATGATGAAAAACGAGCTGGAGTAGCTCAGCTGGTTAGAGCGTGTGGCTGTTAACCACAAGGTCGAAGGTTCAATCCCTTCCTCTAGCGATTATTTTATATTTTTACTTAAATTTTTTTTACTATTATGCAACCATCGCGGGAAAATGATGGGCTTTTAATAGATGATCGATATGCAACTATACAATACAGCATTTATAATGGGCTTTAATATATTGTTGCATTCGGAATGGAAGCATCTTAAGAAAATAAATATTACATGTGACTTGAGACCAGACGAGACACTTTCTAATATAACCGACAAATAATAATCGCAATCCAAAAAATAAAATAAATTGAGAAAGTTAAAAAGGTAATTAATTAAGCGAGACAGACAGCAGTGTGCCATTACAAGTTTCAATTCCGACAAAAATAGTCCGTTGTAATTCAAATTACAATTCAGCCCTTCCTTATTGTACCCAAACAAAACAAAAGGTGTGACAAGACAAAAAAGTTAAATTTTCAGACGTGAATGTAAATGATAGTCGGTAGAGGGTCAACTCTAGACATTTGACTATAAAATAGAACATTTCAACATATTAAAACACCCGTGGTCCCTACCCAGCCTGTTCTGTCCATTTACCATATTACCCTCCAACTCCTTTACTTTTTTTTTTAATACAAGAAGATGGTATTTTTCCTGTACTGTATTATAATACCAAGAAGTTAATTATGATTTAGAAAACAGAGAAAAACCTCCTTCCTTACACAACACACACACACAACACACAAAAATCACATGGTACTTACCTTTTACTTCACCCAAAGTACCAAACGCTAAACTAATGTAATAAACTGCCCACATATATTCCCTTCAACGCCTTCCATTTACACTCCACCAAACACCAAACAAAGAAAAAAATCGACACGAAAAAAATAACGCCATGGATCATCCTCCGATCTATGGCGTAACAATCGCAATACTCCTCGCCGGAATCTTCACCTTCCCACCGCCGGCATTGTCCGAAAAGTCGCCTGAAAACACGACCTCAGCCGCCCCACAACAGATCAACTCCAACTCAATCCTCGTCGCACTGCTCGATTCTCACTACACAGAGCTCGCCGAGCTGATTGAGAAAGCTCTTCTCCTCCAAACCCTCGAACTCGCCGTCTCCGAGCTCAACATCACCGTATTAGCTCCGACGAACGACGCCCTCCGCCGCGGAGTCGACCCAGAGTTCCGGCGATTCTTGCTCGAGCCGCGCAACTTGAAGTCTCTGCAGAACCTCATGTTGTTCCACATTCTGCCGTCGCGCATTGAGTCGGGGAAATGGCCGGCGGGAAAACCTAAATGGCACGGTACTCTCTTGTCGGAAAAGTACGAGAAGGTGCTTCTCCACGTGGACGGTAATGGCGCCGGAACCGTAGACGCCGTCACCAAGGTTACCAGGCCGGACGACGTCGTTCGCCCTGATGGAGTCATACACGGCATTGATAAGCTTCTTGTTCCTAAATCCGTACAAAACGAGTTCAATCGACGGCGGAGTTTGCGGGAAATTACCGCCGTGATGCCGGAAGGTGCGCCGGCGGTCGATCCCAGGACACACAGGTAATTATACTAAGGATTCTTACATTGGGCTATAATTGGTTCGTCCGTACATCAATCTTGGTAGGCGTTGATGTAAGGAAACCAGTTTTCTTGAAAGAACCAATTTTTAACCTTTAAAATATGTCGGAGAAGTTTGATAAGAAGAGTCACTTGATTTCAGTTCATAATCCTTAATCTGATTCAGACATTCTTATTCGTCACTGCAATTTCTTCTTGTTTTCTTCCGTTCACAGGCTAAAGAAGCCCGGCCCACCACTTCCCGCCGGCGCCCCGCCGACCCTACCAATCTACGACGCCATGTCCCCCGGCCCATCCCTAGCACCCGCCCCGGCGCCAGGGCCCGGCGGGCCCCACCACCACTTCGACGGCCACAAACAGATCAAAGACTTCATACAAACCCTCTTACACTACGGAGGCTACAACGAAATGGCGGACATCCTCGTCAACCTAACGTCCTTAGCCGCCGAGATGGGCCGGCTCGTGTCGGAAGGATACGTACTGACCGTTCTGGCGCCGAACGACGAGGCGATGGCGAAGCTGACCGCCGACCAGCTGAGCGAGTCCGCCGCGCCGGAGCAAATCATGTACTACCATCTGATACCTGAGTATCAGACGGAGGAGAGCATGTACAACGCCGTGAGGAGGTTCGGAAAGGTAAAGTACGACACTCTGAGGCTGCCGTACAAGGTGGTTGCCGAGGAAGCAGATGGGTCGGTTCGGTTCGGGAAAGGAGATGGGTCGGCTTATTTGTTCGACCCGGATATTTATACGGACGGGAGGATCTCGGTGCAAGGGATTGATGGGGTTTTGTTTCCTGCGGAGGAGATCGGTGGTCGTCGGAGTAGTAGTAAGGCGGTGGTGGCTGAGGTTGCGTCGGGGCCGAGGAGAGGTATGTAATGTAAATGTACGTTGATTGCTAGTTTTCTTTGCTACTGTTTTTTTTATTATATTTAAAAGATTTATAGTACGCTGCTTTTTTGTCCGTTTCTTACTGTCTTAAGATGATTGATTAAATTTAACATTTATATATGTATTTTATTGTATGTTTGATTTTCAGGGAAATTAATGGAAACTGCATGTAGAATACTTGGGTTAATGGGGCAAGAATCTCATTTCTCTGCCTGTCATTAAGATTTTGGGCTCCTGGAAAATATATGCTATTGAGAAGAGCGGAGAAATGGAGTTGAGTACCCAAAATATTTTGATAAAATGTTTTTTATTTCGCATTTATTGTTTAGTTATATAATTTATATTCTTGATATGAAATGACAGTTCTTTTAGAGTGTCCCATGTGATATAGGTATGGTGGTGTGTTATTTGCTCCTCTTTGAACTTGTCCTTGGAACCTTATTGAATAGATTTCCTTTTTATTTTGTATATTTTCCATTTTCCCTCTGTTTTGGCTATTTATTATCTTATGAAGCTGTAATTACATGTCTTATTATTTATCCTTATAAAGAAGTCTTGGAGACTGTCGTTTGATCTGTCCCTTGAATTATCGTCGAATTTACAAATAATGAATGATGAGTATTAGTTGTCCATTCATACTATATACGGATTTTATTGATCTGTCTCAGTCATGTATGTCTAAATGAGAACCTGCAAAATAGGGAAGTAGTTAATTTCAAGTTGATTTTGGACTTGTTTAAAAAGAACTAAAATAAAACTAGATCGAATTTGGAATTAATCGTGTCAGAAATATAATGATTTTGATATAAGTGGTAGATGATATGTAGCTTTTAACACGAGATGCACTGTCATGTTCATATCTTACAACAATTTGCAATTGCTAGAGACCGACATGTTCATTTATTAATCCAAGAGACGTTATCGATCGTTACATATTTTATGTACTAATATGAAAAAACAGAGAATAAAAACATATACCCCATAAAAAAAAACATATAACACAAACAAAATCCTGATTACGATATATGTTTTGCTTCAAATCGGACAAAGAATATAGCAAACAGACATGAACATGCAACAAAAGGTATTCACAAAAATACAGTGGAGTTTCACATACAATAACTTACAAGTGTGGATCATTATCTCTCTTCTCAGCCCTCGTTGCCTCAACGGAATCATTTCCTCCATTAATATCTGAAGAATTCTTCTCAACACCTTCGGAATTTTGAGCTTTGTCTTTGTCCTCTGATTCCATTACAGCTTCAACCTTCTTGGTTGCTGGAGATTCTTGATTAGTAACCTTCGACAAGGAGCTTTTCTTGGTCGTTACTTTCTTCGGAGACTTCTTTAGTGCCTTGCCAGCATCAATACGTACTCGTCGACTAACATTCGCTACGCCTTTTTCGCCTGCATTATCAGAATTAGAGCTACTTGTCTTGTTTCGTCCGAGTTTCGGCGATATGGGACGTGTAATAGGAATCTGCAGAGTGTTAGTACAGAAGCTATAAGGACATCTTTTCATGTCTTTCGAGTGATTACTTGAATTTACATAAGATATTATTTACGAGTTGTTTACCTTCTTCAGTTCAACTTTTGGAGGAGGTTCCTTGTAGAAACTTGGCATAGGCGCGGCTTTAAACGTCAAGCTCTTCCTCAGTTTCTTTATCTCTGCCTCTTGATTTTCCTAAAATCAATAAAGTGAACAAATCAGAGCTTGGCTTTTGATTTCGAAACTCACCCGTCATAAACAAACAAAGACAAACACCTTTGATTTGGCCTGCAAGCTATTCGACTCCAGTTCCTTGGCATGTTTCTGCTCTTCTATCTTCGAAAAGAACTGGTAAGAAAAACACATAAATTGTTTGAGCTTTGAAATAGGTACAGAAGAATGATATATGACACTTTTTTAAAAAGTGCGTTAACTACTTGTTTTCGCCTTTCAGCTCGCTCCTCCAATCTGAAGGAGAAAGCAGATGTGTTGATCCTCTGCTGCATCCTAAGAGCAGGAGATATGCAAATGATCATTTTCTGCTAAAGTAAATATACATAAAAAGAGCCATGAAAAAGTGAAGGAAACAAGGTTGTCTTTAGTTGAAGCATACGATGAAGTAGTAGAACGAGCATCCTCGTCATGTTTTACATCCAATCCATCTGAACTTTGCTCTACCACTCTGATCATATCAACCATAAGTAACTTACTATGTTTGTCAGAACATTAAAAGATTTAGTGAGTTCAAACCAGAGAAGCAGTAACTTACTCATTAGCTACAAGTTTAGTTGCAGTTCCATTGATAGCTACTTGTTTCCCAGACTCAATCTGATCCATGTAAACAAATAATCCCATTAATGACAAACAGTCAAAGAAAGTAGAGAAGCTTTTCTTTTCTTTTTTTTTTCCGTCTTTTCTTACCTCAGAACGAATAGGGCTAGGCAAAGTAGAGCGCTTGCTGGTCGTAGTTGCTTTAGAACTTCCATTACCATTCTTCCTAGGTTGCTCCTTGGCAACCACATCAACGCTTCTCCGCGATATGTCTGAGAATCTCCCTTTCGAAGAAGGGAAGGAGATGCTCGTCTGCATCGAACTCTGTTTCATAGTTGTCCTTCGACTTAATGAGATCGATCCCTTCGAATCAGATTTATTCTTGGCAACTTTATCTTGCTTCAATCCATTGCCCTTGGAGATTTTACCCTCGCTTGGAGATGGATTAAGGCACTCTTTTTCTGTGATCGCATCATCTTCATCTCCCCTTTTAACGAGGTCTTCCTTGTTAATTGCATCAACACTGAACCCACCTTCTTCCTCCATAGATTTCTCGAAGATAACATTCTTCTCGTGTTCGTGAGGAACGCCATTTTCAGACTCCATTTTAACTCACAAATCTGCGAAAATTACTCCACTTTTCAGTACATGTAAGCTGTCAAAATAAAAATCTTACTGACAAAAAAAATGAAATCACAAACCAATCCTTGGATAGATTGTTAATAATTCGCCATTGCTTACTTCTTCTTGTTCATCATCCTCTGTTTATTTAATAGGTGGTCATATCGTGTAAGGTTCGACAATGCCACGAGATAGTGATGCTGCTGCCCTCGTTTATTGAAATAAATAAATAAATAAATAAGAAGAAGAAAACGACATGGCTCAGTTTCATGGAAGCTAAAGTGACGAAACTACCCCGCTCTCGCCTCCTACACTCCACGCTCGCGGCCAAGGGCGAAACGGTAAAATCTCGTCATCCAATGATTGTAGACAGCCTAGGAAGAAGAAGAACGTGGGAGGGGCTACACAGAGAAACAAAAACCGGGCCGGTTCGGCGCTGTCGTGACGTGGCACGAAGGAGCAACGTGATTGGTCCGTGCCTTGACTCCGTTACTACCAACCGTTGATTGTGAGCTGTCGGAAACATGCCTCGGTGGCACATCGACGATCCAACGGCTGATATTAAGTGTGCGCCTCATGTGATGAGATCTGCGCCGTTGATTACGACACGAGCGAAGTCATTTCTCTCCCTCCCACGCTGGAGAATAGGTGGCACGTTGTATTCGAAGTGGAATTCGTCGCCGTAATAATCAATAATTATTACAGCATTCTCTACGATTATCTTAATTAGGTGTGTGTACTAACATCTTTCTGATTATTGATTAGTAAAATAATGTCCAGCTAATTAATTGTGAATTCTCCAAATCCAAGATTACTATGTATATATACACACTTGATGTTAGCACATGTAATGTTGTACATATGAAAGAGTATCCGAGGTAGAGCAATCTAGTCCTCAATTCTACATCAATGATGGAAAGGGCCCAATTCAATTTTCGTCTTCTTTATTTTGTTCTTGTTCGTTTTCTACATCCATTATTTAGAGCGACAATGGAACGTGTTAGATTCCGGGAATAATGTCAGCCTATTTATCTTGTTAAGAACGTTCAATTCTTCAATAACACTAATAAACGACCTAGCATGGCATTGCAATATAAAATCAACATTGTTTGTAATGGTCTAATAGCCAAGTTTCTAAATTTAGATAATCAATCTATTCTATCTGGAAATTGATTAATAACCTATTTAGGAAATAATGTATAAAGAAAGCTCTTTTTTTTTGTTTGTGTTTGAAAATGGGAATAAAGAAAGCTCTACACTAAATAGGTATTGAGCAGTAAATTAGAGAGCGCGTTAATTCGCGTCATCAGAGAAGTTAATACCACATTTGACCTCCAATTCTTACAAGCCATAAAATGAAGAAAAACATCTTATCAAGATTTTCCATGTCAGAATTATACAACAATCCTTATCCAAGCATGATCCAATCTGTAAATCTTTTCCTTAATCGAGCTATGATTACGAACAGTAGACCCCATCCATGAGGTAGAAGACGACGACGACGACATTCAATTCAATTACAGAAGCACGAACGTAAAGCTGGGTCCACGCGTCGGCAGATGAAGAAAGTAAATACTTTTTTTTTTTTGGTTTGGTCCCATTTTTCTTCCTTCCCAATTCATTTGAATACTTATTTCTTTTCTCTCTTGATTAATCGATCTTGACTTTCATAGCCACGTAGAACAATAGTTGGTCTTGGTACAGCTTTTTTCTGTCCTACCGCGTCGACGGCAATATTATAATATCTACTGATTTGAGGACAAAGGAAATTTTAATTGTGCCGTTGAGCTCTGATCTGAACTCTTTTCGCTGATGGCTTCGGGCCCAATAATCGATAAGAGCGGAAGTGCCACGTCGGACAGGTCTCCGACGAACGGAGATTCGAGCTTGAACATGGAAAAGATTGACAGCAATCATAGCTTGAGAAGTAACAGCAGTGGGCGTGGTGAGAGGTTCGAATATTTCGGATGGGTTTATCATTTGGGAGTTAATTCGCTTGGACAAGAGTATTGCCACCTGAGATTTTTGTTCATCCGAGGAAAGTACGTGGAGATGTACAAACGCAACCCGCAGGAGAATCATGGGATTGTATGGTTTCAACACCTTTTTCACTTTGTTGCTGTTTTCTTTTTTTATGTATGTGTTTTTCTCCTCAAGTGCTTTGCTTTGCCTCAAGAAAAGAAATATAGTGTGTGAAAAAAGGACGGTTTTTTTCTTCTTTGAATGGTCTGGTCTGGCAAGTCACTTGGATGGTCAGATGTAATAAGTTCTGATGTTTAGTTTCTGTAGTGAATTAAATTCTGAAGTTAGTTTCTCAATTTGAGAACTTTGCCCACTGATGCAAAGTGTGTATCGTCTTATTGGAGAACTTGGTGATTTGCTTTAGAGGGATTGATTATTTCGAACAGATGAATGTTGGCTTTCTTACATCTGAGATAATGTTGAATTTTGAAACTGAAATACTATATAATTCAGAAACCATTAAGGAGAGGAGTCATAGGACCTACACTTATGGTGGAGGAGTTGGGTCATCGGAAGGTCGACCGTGGTGTAAGGACTCTAATCCTCTATCACTCCATGTTGGTTGTAAAGCTTTTCTCATGGAGCCATTTTATCTTTTTTAATCGATATGATATCTGAAAATTCTATGTTGTAGGATGTTTACGTGCTGAGGTTTTACAATCGGCTGGATGAAGCTAAAAGAGGAGATGTAAGCATTTTATTTCATCGCGTTTTACTTTTTTGCACGATTTTAGTCATATATGTTTGCATTTCATGCTGATTTTTAAAATGTATGGTCATTTTCTAATATTTGCTTGCATTGCATTGGAAAAAAACGTTTTTATGTTGCAAGATTGCTTGTGCTACGGCTGGTGATGCTCGAAAATGGATGGAAGCATTTGATTATGCTAAGCAACAGGTAGATGACAAGCTGACCATGGAAGATGAGTATGGATATTCTTTGTTGAAAAAAAATAAACTGTCTTCTTAATGTTATAGGTGGAATATGAGCTCTCAAGAGGTCGTGGTGTAAGGGACAAGCTGACCATGGAAGATGAGTATGTATATTCTTTCTTAGATATTTTTTGTGGCTATATTGATACATAGAACTGGGTTTACTTTTCATGTAGATAACGGTAAATGATGAACTTTCAAGAAGATATACATCATTTATATAAGAGACTGCCTTTTGTATCTTTGCAGTGGCTGCATTTTGCTGCCGGGATGAACACTTCTTCTATGCATAATCCTTTAAACATAAGCATAAATCATTGATCTAATTTGTTCTTCTTTCTGTTTTCAAGGATTAATCTTGACGGGCATCGCCATAGGGTGCGTAAGTACGCCCACGGTCTGAAAAAATTAGTGCGGATAGGACAAGGTGGGCACCTTCTCGACCAGTTTTAAAAATATCATTTCTAAATTTTTGCCAGTGAAAACTATGCGGAAAATATCATTAAGTTTTATTCCAACACTTTAGTATTGTGTTTTTCTCAGGACCCGAAGTGCTTCTGCGTAAAGCCTCAAGCTTAGGCGACGATAGAGTGGATGCTTATTTTGATGCAGATGGTGGTGGGGATGCTATTGAGGCACATGAATGGAGATGTGTCCGTACAATAAATGGTAACTTATTGTTCTTTTATTAAGTTTACTTAATTTACTCAGTTATCCATACCAAACTCAAACCAAATACACAATTCCTTATTATAAGGTTGCTTGAATAGTCGAATTTTGAGCCAGGCATAAGAAACTTGCTAAAATGTAATGTGTCTCTGATTATTTAGACCTTATTATTTTCAGGGGTGAGGATATTTGAAGATGTGGCTGACTCAAAGGTAGACGTTCTTCTGAGATTTTAGTTTCACATCAAAATTCATTGATTTTTGTTTTAAATGTGTTTGAAGAATAGTGGTTGTTGTCTATCTAAAGCTGTAAAACATGATGCACAACTACTCTTTCAATTGTCGAATCTATATAGAACTTTCTTCCACCATTTTTTTCCTCTGCTTAACATGTAAACTAGTATTTTCTCAGCGGTCACTACTAAGACAGTTTGTCCACGTTGCTTAGTATTTCATGACGTTTAAGGAATCTTATTCAGTCAGTTTTAAGTATAATAATTTCACAGTTTCGTTCCTTTTCCTTTAGAGTGGTAAAGGCATTCTGGTGAAGGCTGTTGCTGTTGTTGATGCTACTGCTGATACTGTATTCGAAGTGCTATGGACTCTCAACCGGCTCAAGAGATATGAGTGAGTTAGCATTAGTTAGCTCAGTATTTTCGTACTTCATTCTTTTCCAGTTAAGAATTCGTCTAACAGTCATTTGCAGGTGGGATACCTTGACAAGTGACTTGCAGTTGGTTGATTCTGTAAATGGACATTATGATGTCGTTTATGGGACCTTCGACCCACGCTATTTGACTTGGTGAGTTATGTTTGTTGACCTTTTCAATTTCCCCGTGACTTTCTCACTTTGTTGTCAAAAGTAGCATGTGGTGAAAAGTAATATCTGCTTGCACTTCATACATATCACAGGTGGAAATCAAAGAGGGATTTTGTCTTTTCAAGGCAGTGGTTTCATGGGCAAGATGGAACGTATAGTGAGTGTTTCTTCGATACACCATTTATATTCTAAGAAATTCTCCAATTGGTCACTCTTGATTTTTGAAGTTGGAAACCATTAATCTAGACAGAAAGAGAAAGGTTAAAAATGCAGCGAATGCTTTGTTTCTGAGCACTGACCGTTGATACCTAATTTACCAATGCAGCAATTCTGCAGTTTCCTTGTTCGCACAAGAAGTTGCCTCCAAAATCTGGATATACACGCACAAAAATAAACCGTAAGAATTTTTCTTTAAATCAGGGATTTATCAAAAAATATCCCTTTTCTTACTGGTTTTACGTTGATTTGTAGCTTCCACGTGGGAAATCAGGGATTTAAGCACGCCCTTATCCTCAAACAGCGCTAAATGTCTCGTAACTCAGACGCTAGAGATAAGCCCCCGCGGTTGGTTTAAATGGAGGAACAATCAATCCCAGAAATTCGAAAAGACAGTTCCATATGCATTACTGAGTCAAGTTGCAGGTATTGAACTTGAAAAAATATGATGAAAGAATGAGTGGGATGATGATATTTTATTGGAATGTAATCGAGACTTGAACATTTTTCTGTTCAGGTGTTAAAGAGTATATTGGAGCAAATCCATCTCTTCTATTCGACTCATCCTCTACAGTCGTAGATACAAAAGTATCAGATTATTCTGGAGCTTTAAGTGAGTATGAGGACGTAGAAGCAGATGAGTTCTATGATGCCATAGCTGCTGATTCTTCTTCAGACAGCGATGATAGTGACAATGAAGTACCTGACAGTAAGGTTTGTGTTTTTTCTTTTTCTTTTTTCTTTTTTCTATGTGTGGATATTCTTAACTTGGGCAGATTTGATTAAGTTCTTCGTGTTTTTTCCAGGGTAAAAAATTAAAATTAAAGAACATCTCATGGGCAATAGCAGGTTTGGCGCTGAGGCGATCTACAGGTACCTGTTAGTCCACCATTTGACCTATGATTTCTCCCCCATTCTATACGTTAGTCTGTTGATTATCTGTTATATGATCAGAATCTTTATTGAGAACAAACTGGACATATTTACAGTTACAGATTCAGAAAACGAGTTGAATACAAACATACCTCCTATCGATCTTGAGCCAAGTCAGTTTCATGGGACAATGAGAAGATCAAAGCATGAAAATGATAGAAATTGCTGGTCGACGCCTGATGGTTCTGGGTTCATGATCAGAGGGAAAACATACTTAAAAGATAGCAATAAGGTGAGATCATACTTCATTCAACACATTAAAATCAACGGATATTCTTGTTTCTGCAAATTCATATCATATATGGGTAACAAGCATAGCATTAAAAAGAGCCAAAAATTTTGCGACAGAGAGATCAAATATCCAGATCTCTTCGACTGCTGCCACTGATATCATTTCAGTAGACATCTGCTGCAAGATATATACCAAACATTTTATATTAAACATTTGCATCTGATTTTTTTTCCTTTTTTCAGGTGAAAGGTGGAGAGCCACTTCTCAAGCTCATTGCCGTCGACTGGTTCAAAGTTGATAAGTGCGCAACAAAGGTCGCCTTGCATCCAAAAAACCTTGTTCAGGTGATTTCATTTATATTACTAAATCAAGAGTATATAACTGACACGCACTTCAATATATGCTTATATATATCGCTATGCTTCTTGCAGAGCGAGTCAGGTAAAAAGCTACCGTTCATCCTAGTCATCAACCTTGAGGTTTGTTTTCATGCCAAATTGCTAACGCTTGCTTATAATCACCTCATAATTTTGAAATACGCACAAAATCTTCTGTTTATCTCTGTATATTATTAGGTTCCTGCCCGACCAAACTACAGCTTGGTTCTCTATTACGCCGCCGACAGGCCTGTGAATAAGAGCTCACTATTGGGTAGATTCGCCGATGGCAGTGACATGTTTCGCGATTCGAGATTCAAACTCATCCCAAGCATCGTCGAGGTCGCAGAATTTTCCAAGCATTTTATTTCCTTTTTTCTAACGATGTTCTCACACCTTTTAGGTGTTAAACCTTTTCTTTCAATTCAGGGTTATTGGATGGTAAAGCGCGCGGTTGGCACAAAAGCTTGTCTCCTCGGTAAGGCAGTAACATGCAACTACCTCAGACAAGATAATTTTCTTGAGGTGAAAAAATTTCTGAACTTTGTTTTTCCTTTCTTTAAAACATTTTCTGCATGTTCTTGAAGTACAAACCTGTAAGAAGTAAAATCTGTTCATGGTGTGCAGATTGATGTTGATATTGGTTCTTCATCGGTAGCGAGGAGTGTGATAGGTCTTGTCCTTGGATATGTGACGAGCATTGTCGTCGATCTTGCCATAGTTATCGAGGTCCATCCCTTCCTTGCACTTTTAATTTTCTCTTATTCCTTTTCTTACGATTTAGTGAAATACATATTTTCAGTATCGTATTTATATCGGGATATTAACGTGCGAAAACTCTTGGGCAGGGCAAAGAAGAGTGTGAGCTCCCCGAATACGTTCTTGGAACCGTACGGTTAAATCGGTTTCAGCTCGATTCTGCTGTGCCTTTGGAATGATTTGATGCTTCAAATTTTAGTTTATCTTCTCACAAGACTCTTATCTGCAGATTGAGCTGTGTTTTAGTATGTTGTAAGAGATCTCCATCGTCTTTTTCTTCGAGTAAATTATAAACGAAACTTTTCTGATGAACATTCATTCTTCTGTTAGTGTAGAATTTTATTTATTCATTCCATTACAAACCCAACCAACCAAACTCCATCGATTTTTCTCAACGTTTTATTTATTTGAAAACTTTATTGCGTACGGCCAATGGCCATCATCGTCTTCAGCTTCTCGTTTACGACGCTTGCCATGTCTGTTTAGCTGAAAAACAAAAAGAAAGAAAAAAGAAAAGTCAACAAAAGCTATGGAAACAATGGGGAAATAATCGAAGCACAAACAAAATAAACCTTGTTGAGACAAAGCCCAATTGTTGTCAACGCCGACATGCCATGCAAAGTAGCCGAGCAACCCATTCTTCTTCGCGTAAGAAACCTTGGCAGAAACCGACTGAACGTCGTCGTATCCAATCCAAGTCGTCCCCGAATAGCAGTAGTTCGTCACAATCGTCCCATTGTACACCACGGCGGCGCCGTTCTGCGCTATGAAGCTCCTTATCTGATTATAACCCATCGCCCCGCCGCCCGAGCTCGCCGGCGCAAGCAGCCCATGATTGTTCGCATTCGCCAAGACCCAAGAGTATCCATAGAAAGGAATCCCAAGTACCAATTGTTAGGAATCGGTGCACATAATCACGTATTACACGCAGCGGAAATTTAAAAATTTTATATCACATATCAAACCGATTCCACCAAGATCTATGCGAATTAAACTTAACTCGTTAGTAGAGATATACCTGTTCTTTCTTCGAGGTGAGCGATGTTTGATAATACCAAAAGTATGGTATCTCTACCGGTATCCACCAATAAAAGGACCAAAGAGTCGACCTTCACTAGCTAGAAGGTATTTGGCCGACGTAACTCGATTCAATGTTTTACGAAGAAAGCAAAACCCTTTTATTTTCTCTCGTATATACTGTAATTTCTTAAGTGGCTATTCGATGATAGGGATAAACATATAAGGCCACGACCTCCCCATTTATATGCCAATTATCCTCATAATTGGATAAGTTAATTAAATCTCATTTAATTATTCTCCTTGCCATAATTAAGATCATATTAGCAATCATGAGCCAATCATAGAAAATTCAATTGACGTTCAATGTGGTTTTCCTTATATTGTTCATGATTAGCCCTTAATTGAGGCAATAGCCGATTTCCCAAATCTCTACAGTGTTTAAATATATATCGCATATATATTTATCATAAGTTAATATCTTGTATATTATTTGAATCTTATTTATATTCGTATTATATGATGCTCAAATAAATTACTCTATAATTAATTTATCATCATACCTACATCTCCATGTAATATACAAAATATAGATTCTTTGATCCTTTATTCTTTTCGGTGTGACCCAGTAGGATCCATGTCACGTTGGCAATAGAATTAGAACACTTTCTAAATCTATAAATCATAATTAGCACCTAGCAAATGTATTAAGATTACCCAAGTGACATAGATAATAAGTATCTCATATACGTATCACCATCCTAAAGCAGTAATTGCTCGTGTCAATTCCTTGTCACATAATATCCTAAATAAGTTCAAGGTTGGAACGTGTCATCCTTGCAAACTTATTTATTTCTTGATTCCAAAAGTTTATCGTAAATATGATTGCTCTTAATCACATTGCATGCATTACGATATCACTTTTATCAAGGGGCCCGCGGATATCATCACTCATAAAATATGAGGGACAAAAATTCTTGATGAACATAATCAAACTGCACTAGTCACGCCTGTCGCAGCACCACCTGTATAGTTACCTTTTACGGCTAACGTTGGGCGATACTAACAGACAAGCATTTCTAGTGATGAAAGCTGAGCATCTCATATTATAGAATTCAAGACACGTATGAAACAATAATGACACAAACACAATCCATAACATGTTTCATTTCGGGTCTATCCGATATCATAATCTCTATTATATATCTGTGTGATTAAATTGATAACTCTTTATCAAATAGTTTGCAGAACATAACTATCATTTAATCCACACATTAATCTTAAACTGATAATTAGTGTTCCATGCTAAAATCGAGATTAAGGAAAATTTAGAGTAAATATTATTTAATTTAATATGGAATTCTACAATCTAAGTCATCGACTTAAATGACCCATTAACTTACTCAAGGAACAAAATGATATAAATCATTCAATTCGTGAAAATAAAGAAAACGCAACAATATAAATGTTGGCTTCTTGATCATAATACTAACAATCTCCCACTTGATCTAAAGCCAAAACCAAACATCTCTATGCACGTAGCTCTAAATAAAGTCCTCAGAATAATCATATATTTCAAAGCCAATTTCCATCGTATCTAATACCCATAGATTCACTATGAGAAGTGTGCTTGGCTTGAGGTAAAGGTTTTGTCAGTGGGTCGGCTGTGTTGCCGGCGGAATCAACTCTGCAAACCTTCACATCACCTCTATCAACGATTTCTCGTATCAAGTGATAACGACGCAGAACATGTTTGGATCTTTGGTGTGACCTAGGCTCTTTCGCTTGAGCAATAGCTCCATTGTTGTCACAATACAACTCAACTGGGCCATCAATACTAGGAACTACACCAAGCTCAGTTACGAACTTTCTTATCCAACATCCCTCTTTAGCCGCTTCAGAAGCAGCTATGTATTCTGCCTCAGTAGTGGAATCTGCTGTTGTTTCCTGTTTGGAACTCTTCCAACTAACAGCACCTCCATTGAGCAGAAATACATATCCTGATTGCGATCTCATATCATCATGGTCGGTTTGAAAACTAGCATCAGTGTAACCGTTTACAACGAGCTCAGGTTCACCACCATAAACAAGGAACATATCCTTAGTCCTTTTCAGGTACTTGAGGATATTTTTAACTGCACGCCAATGTGCTATGCCCGGAGTTGCCTGATATCTACTTGTCACACTAAGCGCGTATGACACGTCAGGGCGAGTGCATATCATGGCGTACATGATAGATCCAATTGCCGAAGCATATGGAACCTTACTCATCTCATTCAGCTCATCAGGTGTTTTAGGACACTGAGTCTTGCTTAAATGTATACCATGCGACATAGGTATGAAACCTTTCTTGCAATCTTGCATAGAAAACCGTTTCAAGACCTTTTCAATATATGCACTTTGACTCAATCCTATGAGTCTCTTAGATCTATCTCTATAGATCTTGATGCCCAAAATATAAGCAGCATCGCCCAAATCCTTCATCGAGAACACTTTCATTAACGAGGATTTGACAAACTCCAGTGATGGAATATCATTACCGATAAGAAGTATGTCATCTACATACAGTACTAGAAAAACTATTGCGCTCCCACTAGTTCTCTTGTATACACAAGGTTCCTCTTCGCATTTGATAAAATCAAACATTTTGATCTCTTTATCGAAGCGTTTGTTCCAACTTCGTGATGCTTGCTTCAACCCATAAATGGATTTCTGAAGCTTGCATACCTTCCTAGCATTCAATGGATCTACAAAACCTTCTGGTTGTGTCATGTACACATCTTCCTCTAAATCACCATTTAGAAAGGCAGTCTTAACATCCATTTGCCATATTTCATAGTCGTGAAATGCGGCAATTGCTAGAAGGATCCGAATCGACTTAAACATAACTACTGGTGAGAAAGTTTCGTCATAGTCAACTCCTTGAACTTGTTTGAAACCTTTCGCTACCAGTCGTGCCTTGTATGTAGTCAGATTACCGTCCATGTCTGTCTTCCTTTTGAAAACCCATTTGTTTTCAATGGCTTTTACACCATCAGGAAGGTCGACTAAGTTCCAAACTTGATTGTCGTACATAGACTGCATCTCGGATTTCATGGCTCCTAGCCACTCATCAAAGTCAGGTCTGTCTAATGCTTCTTTATAAGTCATTGGGTCCTCGGTATCTAATACCAATATCTCATGTAGTCCCAAGAACCTCGCAGGCATTCGGACTATCCGTGTTGACCTACGTAAAGGTTGTTCCTCCGGCTGAACCTCCTCCACAACATTTGTGGTTGTTCAATTTCGACTGACGTCGAATCAGCTTGAGGCAAAACTTGAGCCTCTTCCGCAACTTGTTGCGGAATTGGCTCTTCTTGCCTCGTGCTGGTGGAGACTATCATGGGCTGAGATACATGATAACCCATAACCATATCATCTTGTAGTGTCCCTTGAATTTCTTCAAGTCTAACGCTACTATCGTTGCTTTTTCGTGCGAGAAACTCTTTCTCCAAGAAAACGCCATGTCGAGCAACAAACACTTTGTTCTCCGACTTATGATAGAAATAATATCCTTTTGTTTCTTTAGGATATCCTACAAAGAAGCATTTATCTGATCTGGGGCCAAGTTTATCAACCATCAACCTTTTGACGTAAACTTCGCAACCCCAAATTTTCAGAAATGTCACATTTGGTACCTTACCAAACACATCTCATATGGTGTCTTTTCTACAGACTTAGAGGGAACTCGGTTCAGTGTGAATGCAGCAGTTTCAAGCGCATAACCCCAAAAGGAAAGAGAAAGTTCAGCTTGACTCATCATAGATCGAACCATGTCTAACAAGGTTCTGTTCCGCCTTTCAGAAACACCATTCCATTGCGGCGTTCCAGGAGGAGTCAACCGTGAAACAATTCCACATTCTTTAAGATAAGCACCAAACTCTATGCTCAAATATTCACCTCCACGGTCGGACCGTAAGGCTTTTATTTTCTTATTGAGCTGGTTCTCAACTTCATTCTTGAATTCTTTGAACTTTTCAAATGATTCAGATTTGTGTCTCATCAAGTAGACATAACCATATCTACTGAAATCATCAGTAAATGTAATGAAGTATTGATAACCTCCCGAGCATTAGTCGTCATCGGACCACATACATCACTATGTATCAGTCCTAGTAGGTCATTTACCCTTTCGCCTCTCTTGGTGAAAGGCGCTTTAATCATCTTTCCGAGCAAACAAGATTCGCACGTCTCAATTGATTCTAAATCAAATTGACCAAGAAGTCCCACTTCTTGTAATTTCTTAATGCGTCTCTCATTTATATGACCTAGGCGACAATGCCACATAAGAGTCATACTCTCATGAGAAATCTTGGATCTTTTGTTATTGACATTTAAAACTTGTTTTTCCATCTCAAGCAAGTATAGACCATTCTTCTCATAAGAACATCCATAAAATATATCATTCTTATAAAATGAAAAACAACCATTCTTAATGGTGAAATAAAAATCATCCATGTCCAAACATGAAATAGAAATAATATTTCTAGAGATAGATGGAACATAATGAACATTTTTCAGTTCTAAAACAAGTCCACTTGGCAAAGACACATCTATGCATCCAATAGCAACAGCTGCAACACTTGCACCATTCCCGACACGTAGTTGTACTTCGCCTTTTCTTAGCATCCTCTTATTCTTTAGTGCCTGCATATTCGAACAAATATGAGCGCACGATCCGGTATCAAATACCCATTCAGAATCAGAAGTAGCAATGTTAACTTCAATAACAAATATACCTGAAACGGTTGGAACCTTTCCATTTTTCAAGTCATCAAGATACTTGGGACAATTTCTCTTCCAGTGCCCAACGCCTTTACAGTAAAAGCACTCAGCAGTAGCAGCAACCTTGACCTTGGGAGCGCTCGAAGCGACAACCTTAGCCTTATTTTTACCAACATTTGGTTTGCCTTTTGTTTGGCGCTTGAATTTGTCTTTCTTAATCTTTTTCCCACCTGCATTAATTGCAAGCACATGAGAAACTCCTTTCTTCATGTCAAGCTCAGCAGTTTTCAGCATCCCATGGATCTCATCCAAGCTCTTATCCATTCCATGCATATGATAGTTCATGATGAACGATGAATAGCTGGGAGGAAGAGAGTTGAAAATAATGTCTGTGGCCAACTCCTTGCCCACAGGAGCTTCAAGTTTCCCCAACTGTTCCACATAACTCAACATCTTGAGCATGTGATCACCAACAGAGTTACCCTCAGACATCTTACATGCCAGCAAAGCTCTAGTCACATTATACCTCTCAGCACGTGCATGCTCTTGAAACATTCTCTTGAGCTGCTCCATGATATCGTAGGACGTGCTCAACTCGAATCGCTTCTGCAATTCGGGTGCTATCGTCGCCACAATCAGACATTGTACATCGATCTCATCGCTACAATGTCGGTCGTACTCATCGACCTCTTCAACACTTGAATTAGCATCGGGATCTTTGGGAATAGGCGTATTAATTACATATTCCTTGCGCTCTTGCCTAAGAACGATTCTTAGGTTACGGTACCAATCAATAAAATTGGTCCCATTAGAGCTCAATTTGTCCTTGTCCAAAAGCGAACGCAACGACAATGCTTGTGCTGCCATTATCTACGTCACAGAGGAAAAAGGTTTCAGTTATTTTCACGTAAATGTTTTATTCACATAATAAAACTCCCACTACAATTTAATGCCCCATAGTAGTAGGTCCAAGATCCATATTTTCACTAAGAATAAGCCAGCGTCGGCATGAAACTTTATCTTAGTTATTTTAGGTAAGCAACACCTTGCTAATCAAATCATATTTGACTCTGGTTTTGTTGACATCGTATACCAACAAAACTTCTCCCCAAGACCCAAAACGGTTTTGGTCTCTTGATAAGCAAACTCATTCTATTTGATACGGCATGTCGGACATACCCCACGACTCTTAAAGATTAAACACGGTGCCTACTGAGTAGGTCCCACCAATATTCTTTCTAAATTCGGCGCGGATAGAATAGCAAGGGAGTAAACTTAATTTAAAAGGGACTATATTCGTTAATCATATTAACAAATATTTAAATCATTCCTGATTTAAAATATAAAAGTTAAAAGATGCAAATTATCTAATAATCTTGCATACTATATTTGAGATAATAAAATCTCAACGTTCGGTCAATCCTATTAACCAAAGCGAAAATCACAACATATATATAACTGCTCATTTGATGGATATCCAATACGATGCAAACGATCAGCATGTGATTTTTCGATCATCATCAGGACTGATAAATTCCTATGGGAAACATCATATACACTCACAGTATATACACGTTGGCTATGTGATTGCACTTATATACATGTACATATATACTTACACATTTTCTGAATCGAAAACATCACATAGTATCGGCTATCATCATGATATTAATTTAAATACTTAACTAAAACATGCTTGTTACAAAGCAATCATGACAGAACACCAACGAAAGCCAAATGATTATCCCATCACATGAATACTTATCAAGCAATCTTTCTGTAGCTAACCTGATGCACATGGAATTTTATTAAAATATTAAATCATCAACATGCCATCATATCGTAATGAACATGGACGTGAATATGCCGTAGGCATCGTAGTATCATATCAAAACGTACAAGAAAACAAGCTTCTCACAGAATCAGTTAAGATATTGCATGACGGCTCTGATACCACTGTTAGGAATCGGTGCACATAATCACGTATTACACGCAGCGGAAATTTAAAAATTTTATATCACATATCAAACCGATTCCACCAAGATCTATGCGAATTAAACTTAACTCGTTAGTAGAGATATACCTGTTCTTTCTTCGAGGTGAGCGATGTTTGATAATACCAAAAGTATGGTATCTCTACCGGTATCCACCAATAAAAGGACCAAAGAGTCGACCTTCACTAGCTAGAAGGTATTTGGCCGACGTAACTCGATTCAATGTTTTACGAAGAAAGCAAAACCCTTTTATTTTCTCTCGTATATACTGTAATTTCTTAAGTGGCTATTCGATGATAGGGATAAACATATAAGGCCACGACCTCCCCATTTATATGCCAATTATCCTCATAATTGGATAAGTTAATTAAATCTCATTTAATTATTCTCCTTGCCATAATTAAGATCATATTAGCAATCATGAGCCAATCATAGAAAATTCAATTGACGTTCAATGTGGTTTTCCTTATATTGTTCATGATTAGCCCTTAATTGAGGCAATAGCCGATTTCCCAAATCTCTACAGTGTTTAAATATATATCGCATATATATTTATCATAAGTTAATATCTTGTATATTATTTGAATCTTATTTATATTCGTATTATATGATGCTCAAATAAATTACTCTATAATTAATTTATCATCATACCTACATCTCCATGTAATATACAAAATATAGATTCTTTGATCCTTTATTCTTTTCGGTGTGACCCAGTAGGATCCATGTCACGTTGGCAATAGAATTAGAACACTTTCTAAATCTATAAATCATAATTAGCACCTAGCAAATGTATTAAGATTACCCAAGTGACATAGATAATAAGTATCTCATATACGTATCACCATCCTAAAGCAGTAATTGCTCGTGTCAATTCCTTGTCACATAATATCCTAAATAAGTTCAAGGTTGGAACGTGTCATCCTTGCAAACTTATTTATTTCTTGATTCCAAAAGTTTATCGTAAATATGATTGCTCTTAATCACATTGCATGCATTACGATATCACTTTTATCAAGGGGCCCGCGGATATCATCACTCATAAAATATGAGGGACAAAATATTCTTGATGAACATAATCAAACTGCACTAGTCACGCCTGTCGCAGCACCACCTGTATAGTTACCTTTTACGGCTAACGTTGGGCGATACTAACAGACAAGCATTTCTAGTGATGAAAGCTGAGCATCTCATATTATAGAATTCAAGACACGTATGAAACAATAATGACACAAACACAATCCATAACATGTTTCATTTCGGGTCTATCCGATATCATAATCTCTATTATATATCTGTGTGATTAAATTGATAACTCTTTATCAAATAGTTTGCAGAATATAACTATCATTTAATCCACACATTAATCTTAAACTGATAATTAGTGTTCCATGCTAAAAATCGAGATTAAGGAAAATTTAGAGTAAATATTATTTAATTTAATATGGAATTCTACAATCTAAGTCATCGACTTAAATGACCCATTAACTTACTCAAGGAACAAAATGATATAAATCATTCAATTCGTGAAAATAAAGAAAACGCAACAATATAAATGTTGGCTTCTTGATCATAATACTAACACCAATTTGTTCAGAGCCACGCCCGACCTTCCCCAAGCTCCGACGCCGTAGCTGCCGCTGACTTGGCTCGAAGGGTCGTAGAGCATCGAGTGGGAGTTCGTAAATCGGTACCAAGATGGGTCGTAGAAATCGTAGGCCATTAAGTTGACCCAGTCAAGATTCGTGTTTATCGACTGGGATGGGTAGATCAGACCGTTGAGGTTCGATTGGTAGTAGAAAGCCGCGGTTAGGAGTAGGGCCGGCCTTCCGCCGGCCGACGCCTCGGCGGCGACGGCCTGACGCCATTCCGCCAAAAGGGTTCCTAGGTTGGTCATGTCCGAGCTCGTCTGTGGGTATTCCAGTCCAAATCGAGGCCTGAGAAGCCGTAGGCGCGGGCAAGCTTTATGGAGGAGGTGATGAATGCTTGGCGCGAAGATGCTTGGGCGGCCATTTTGGAGAAGGTGGTTCGATCGGCGCTTCCGCCGCCGAGGGAGAGTAGGGTTCTGACGTTGGGGTTTTTGGACTTGACGGTGGCGGTGAACTGGGAGAAGGTGGCGTTGTTGGCAGAGGGGACGGTGACTTGGTAGGTGGCTGAGTCGACGCCGGCGAAGGCGTAGAAGAGGTGTGTGAAGAGGGATGAGTCGATGCTCGAGGCTGGGAAGCCGCTCTCAGGGAACCAATAGCCGCCTTGGACGGCGGCGGTTTGCGCCGATGAGGTGTTGGGAAATGAGGTTGTTATTATTATTGCAGTTACGAAGATTGAATAAAGGAGGCGTTTTGTATTATTGCTCGTCGAAGCCATGGTTGGAATTATTGAATTTGTTTGTATCGTTATTTTATTGGAAGTAGTGACAAGTTATATATATAGCAAGCAGGCGTGGAAAAATATCAAGCTCGTTTCTTGACTATTCAACAAAGGTGATGGGGATTATCCACAAGTCATTTGTCTTGATTATATAACTAGTCTTGAAATGGTTTAATTATTTTCTGTGAATATCAAGTTAGCCTCAAATAGAACCCTTGTTACGATCAAATATCTGTGTTACGTATACCTTTAGGTAATAAACATGTTTAAATCGTACCCTCGCTTCTTGTCATGCTTGGCATTACAAAGCTTGTGGCTTCATTTCTCAACTTTCTAGACGCACCAAGAAAGGAATTGCGTGTTAATGGGGTTAACTTGGTTAGACTTTTATGGTGCAATACAAGTGGTAAAGCTACAATGAGGTCGAGTTTATAGTCTATTACCTTAGGTGATGGATATTATCTAATTGTGACTATGGCAATAATTTGCAGACAACCTTTGACCTTAATATAACTAAAACTTCGTACTTTCTTGTGTTGTGATCAAATTTGCAACTTGATGATAGTTGAAGAAGTCAATGTAGGAAAAGAAAAAGATCAATCTTCCCAACCAAGTTGTCGAGCTCTTTGTCGCACAATGTTGTCAAATTTTCTTCTCCTTAGTTACTTCCTCAAATTTACAACCCTCCTCTCTTGGATAATCATGAAATCGTGTTGGAAAATGAAATCCTCACAATTTATCTATCGTACAGAATTCCGACACCCACGTATATATTTACCAAGAAAATGACTCAGTCCAACAGAAACGAAGAACACGAGCACTATAGAGGTCTTTACATAGTTCAGAAAACAAAAGCAGATGGACATAACCAGACAAAAAAAGAGTAGCTGAGGATGATGAAACTGAAACACCATATCTTATTAGCAAACACAAACAGATAAGCTTCACATAATCAGTAAAAAAGCAGTTCCTTCCTCTATTTCCCAAAGAGGGATTTGATCCACCATATCCCTTTCTTGTCCGCCGGCGTGCTCTCACTCTCCGGCGGAACATCAGAGTGAGATGTCTTGTGCAGTTTGCTGACGTCATATCCCTCTCCTTTGGCCTTCTCCACAAGCTGATTGTACGTCTCTTCATCAAGATGAGATTGCCTGCAAAGAATCTGCAGAAAACGAATGGATAAGATAAAACCTTGGAAACTGACTTCTTCTTCCCTTCTAACAGCCAACGACATAAAATAAACGTACCCAAAGATAGTTCCTTGAGGGCTGCCCAACCAAAGCATACTGATAATCCTCATCTATGTGCAAAACCCAGTAATCCCCAGTGATTGGAATTATAGGCAAGAAGGGAGGCACGTAGAATTTCACCTTAAGCTTAGCCTCGTCACTCTTCGGATCAGCTTTATAAGCTGTGCCTTCGATGTAACCCCTTTTGCCATCGGTCCACGTCTCGTTCAAGACATTAACCGTACCATCGGAGTTAAGATTGTAAGTAGCCCTCGTATCTACGCCGTTCTTGGGCTGAAACCTCGACGGAAACGAGGCTATCTCGTACCATCGACCCATATACCTCTCCACGTCTAAAACCTTGACAACTTCCATCTCTTTCTTCGCCATTTGCAATCGGTGAAATGGGGAAAGATATGCCTCAACTCAAGGTGATAGATATAAAATAGTGGAGTGATGGATTATCTATAAAAGCCCAGATCTCGGCTTGCTAACCAAGATATTGGTGATGAGGCGTGGACGCTTCACAGCCTACCACGTATCAATTCCTGATCTTTATCTGGCGCGTGGGCTCCATGTCAGCATTGTTGCTTTTACCTTGTCAATTGTCATGCCTTGGGCTGGGATGGGACATAGAGCTTATGTGGTAATAGGCCTCCTCTGGGCCCAAATCGACCTTCCAGGAAGAAAGGAAAAAAATCTAGTACAGTAAGTACTCTTGATATAATCCCCCCAAGTCAAAGAGTGAGTCAATTAATAAAAAGACCAACACAATTTGTTTGCATGGAGAAGCTACAAACACGAGGAACTGATGGTTGGGATCATATCATATCCCTTCTCTTCTACCATTTCTTTTTTAAAAATGCTTGCTAATTCTATTCTTAAACAGGTACAATTCCTCTATTCTTTTCTTTTCATTTGATGCCCCCTTTCTTTCTTTTTTTTTTCGTTCAATCATGTGAGTTTCATATGATTTCTTTTCTTTCCTGCAATTTACATGGACTAACTACGCATGCATGAATGCCTTTTTTTTTCTTACCTCGATGTTTTTGGACAATGCAGAATGGGGAGAGACATGATAGGTCATCTTTTGTTGTGCCTCGCTCTGATCCAGGCGATTCGAACACAGCTTCTGCTCCCTGAATCAAGATGGCTGACTCTAAATGGTAAGGAAATATGAACATTCAATTCGCTTCAATGTTTTTATTTACCTTGTAATAAATATGCAGGTGCTCAGCCTGAGATAGTAGCAGAAGGTGGATACTCGGGTTTTTTCCCCGACTCGAGTCAACCAGCTTATGACTTTGCTCTCGATTATAGCCTCCCTGGAACGATTCTTTATTGCAACGTTCATTTCACCAAGGATGGCGAAGGTTTCTGCGTAGACCAGATAAATCTGCAAAATGCTACCAATATTCAAGACGTCGATCCTAAGGGAGCAAAGACATACAATATAAACGGACAGGACATTAATGGATGGTTCGGGCTGGATTACCCTGCCAAGACGATCTTCGAAACTGTCACATGTAACCTAGCAAAACTAGCATATTGAGTTTCGTTATTGGATCATGGTAGACTAGAAAGACTAATAATTTGTTGAGCTGTGACCAAAAAGATGTCATCTTTGTTCTGTGTTTCATCAGTGCGTCAGAACATCTTCACGAGGATGGGAGTTTTCGATGGCGCGCCCATCTTGGGACCGCCTCAATTGTTCGTGGACAAAAATGGAAAGCCTGCAAGAGTTTGGCTGAACATAGAGGTTTGGCTTTTAAAAAATCAAATAAGTAAATGATCTTTATTTCGCTGTTCTTGGATCTTTGTCTTTAACGTCGGCTGATGCTATGCAGTACGATGCATTCTACAATCAACACAAAATCAGCCCTGAAGCGTACCTCTTACAGAGACTGGAACAATTGCCAGAATTCATATCATCTTCAGAAGTAGGCTTCTTGAAATCTATTGGTCTGAAGCTGGGAAAAAGCAAGACGAAGCTCATCTTCAAGTTCCTCGAAGCTGACGCACTGGAACCTGCAACAAACGAGAAGTACAGCTCACTTATTACCAAGCTCCCTATGATTAAATCTTTTGCATCGGGCGTACTTGTTCCTAAAGAATACATCTGGCCGGTAAACAAAGCTCGGGTTCTGCAGCCAGCGACAAGTTTAGTTCAAGAAGCTCACAAACAAGGGCTTGCAGTTTATGCGTCGGGCTTTGCAAATGATAACTTGCTGAGCTATAATTATAGCTATGATCCGACGAGAGAATATCAGCAGTTCATCGATAATTCCCAGTTTTCAGTTGATGGGGTGCTGTCTGAATTTCCTTCAACTGCTTCCGAAGCACTTGGTGAGTTGTACTCTTTCTTCATCTCTTGAAGCTTTTTCTTGCCAGTTTTTTTGTTAACATGATCTCCACCTTTGTGCTCACAGCATGCCTACCACGGAGCAAGAATGCATCAAGAGTACTCCAAAGTAAGGAAACCAACCTAAATTCAACAAAAATAGAGAATATACTGTGATGATTCTCGGAACAATTTACGACGCCTGCTTGTCCATATGAACAGCTTTGGTCATATCCCACAATGGAGCAAGTGGTGATTTCCCGGGATCAACTGATCTAGCTTATCAGAAAGCAATAGAAGATGGTGCAGACATAATCGACTGCTCTGTTCAAATGTCCAAAGATGGGATAGCTTTCTGCTCTGATAGACCGGACCTTTTGAAGACAACTACCGCAGCTACGCTCTTCATGGATCTAGCCACAAACATTCCAGAAATTCAAAAGGCAGATGGGATTTTCTCTTTCGACTTAACATGGGAAGAAATTCAATCGCTGAAGCGTAAACTCCAGATAAATTCTTGAACTGTTACAATTCCATTCCCCGTTCTCTATTCTACATTCGTACTAAGAATGTGTGCCTATTGATCCTACTTGCAGCACAAACCGAGAGCTTCTTTGAGAACGAACTCGTTAGGAATCCTGCTAATAGAAATAGCGGCAAGTTCGTGACCCTTTCCGAGTTCTTAGAACTCGCCAAGAGTAAGGCAACCGTTGGAGTACTAATATCCATAAGGGTAAATCTTACAATCACATAAGCATCTAAATCGGATGCGTCTAAAGTACTAAGCATCTCCTCTGCTTCTATTCTACCTCTCAGAATGCAGCGTACTTGGCTTCAACCAAGAGCCTCAACATCGTCGACACAGTTTCAGAATCGCTCGCAAATGCTTCTTACGTCAAGCAATCAACTCAGAAGGTCCTAATCCAATCCGACGACACCTCAGTACTGTCCAAATTCAAAGATATTCAATCTTACCAGAGAGTGCTTTACCTTGAACAATCCGTTGGCGGGGCTCCACAAGAAGTGGCCCAAGAGGTGAAGAAATACGCTGATGCAGTCTTCGTACACAGAGACGCAATAGTGGTGGCCTCGGATAACTTTGCTGAGAACATGACAAGGACAGTGCCCGAGCTACACGCAGCTAACGTCTCCGTTTACGTCGGGTATTTCAAGAACGAGTTCGAAAACTTAATATTCGATTACCTCTCAGATCCTTACGTGGAGCTGGCAACCATGTTCGCCCAAAACGTGGATGGCTTCGTCACAGATTTTCCCGCCACTGCAAATGCATTCGTCAGTAAGGGTTTCAGTCGCGTCTTTTTCTTTTTCTTTATTTCCCTTTTCAGAAGATATGAAATCGACTTAGAAAATTCGTACTCATACTTTGAAAAACTCAAATAGGATCCTCGTGCGCCGGCAAGAGATCTCCATACGTGATACAGGCGGCGAAGCCTGGCTTTCTCTTCGAGACAGCGCCTGCAGCTGAGCCGCCGGTGCTGAGCGTCGCTGACGTCGTCGATCCGCCGTTGCCTTCTCTGCCGACGGTTAACAGTGAAGCGCCACCTTCCGATAAGTCTGCTAGTTCGCCGACGACAACTCCTTCTCAGGCGTCGAAATCTTCGTCGACTTGCATAAAAACAGGCGTCGGAGCTATGATTGGGGCAGCCATTGCAGTGTGCTTAGTGTAGAGTGAGGAGCAATGCGATCATAGTTGGAGTGGGGTGATTGATACTTGTGTGATGTGGTACGTTATAAGATGATTCGTGTATCGTCTTCCCATAATCCATGAAATGTAATATTTTAAGTTCACGGGGGCATTGTGCAATTATTTCATTGACGGGGCGAACTTGCAAACTAATGGTGGGTTTGGTCCGTGGAAATCAACGCAGAAAAGAAAAGAAAAGTGTGGTGGTACGCATCGAATCAATGTATATTACGGTTCACGAATCGTACAATCACGCTTTTTCTTTTCTTTTTTGCGTCGAAATCGACAAACCAAACGGAGCCCAAAAGAAACTATCATCGTTTTTTCAGATATGATGTGGTTGCGATGACTGTTGACCGAAAGATCTGATTTTTCAGCTGACCCATATCTTGTCGTGGCAAAATCATCAGTAATTTTAGTATTATTAGCGGGTTTTCGCCCTGTTTCTATGTAAATGATGATCAAAGGTGAAATCTGGGCCTCAGTTTCTTCGGTTTTCTCTTTTATTGTTACAAATTATGTGTTCTGAGTTGGGAAATCTTGGACTACATGTCAAGTGGCTTTGTTGTAAGAAGTAGAATCATATGTATGCTAAATCACAATCAGAAACTCCCAAAGGGATTTGGTTTGCGTGCTTGTAGCAGTTCTCCAGGTGAAAAGTGAGGTGAAGAGTAGAACTCACTCCAAATACATAATACTAAAAAGTGCTGGTTTAAAAAAAAGTATCTTGAAAATGTCTTAGAACTGAAAGCGCAGGCTCAGATTTTTCCAAGATTTACGATTGCGCAAGGAGAGAACCACGAAACCGCCATGGCTGCGAAGCCCGAGAATGATCGGGTCGCCCCGCCAAGATACGGATCGGGTCATTCCTCTCCTCCCCGCAACATAATACTCAAACTGAACAGATTCATCGTCACAGCCTCGCAACACTATAGATAGATACATCGAGAGAGAGATATAGAGAGAGAGAGATAGAGCTGAGATTTCTGGTTGTGGTGGTGATGATGATGACGACGACGACGAAGCAGAAGATTGACGTCAGTTGAAGGGTTGTTTGGCGGTCGAACTCCGGGAAGAAATCATCGGCGGAAGCAGAGAGGAGCAAACAACCCTTGGGAAAAAAAGAACACCTCAGACTCTCCGCCGCCTCATCTCAAATTCCTCTTTCCTCAATCGAAATTAGGGCTCTTTTATACGCCGTGACGTTACTAAGGGCAATTTTGTAGTTTTTCAAGGGGCAGTTTGGTAAATTCGTAACATAGTAGTAATGCACGGTGTAAGGTTTGTTTTTCGTTTCAGATTAGGGCAACAACGAAAAATATTTGACACTTCAATCGTATTATATGTGAGAATTCGGTATTATTAAAAAATTATTTTTAAAAATACTAATTTTTTGAGAATTCGGTATTATTACATGGTCCAAAACTCGCATAATGAAATTTGTCCCGTTCGTTCCTAAAATAAATACCAAGAATCCGCCTTCAATTAATTACATCATTATCTAAAGAAAAAGCAAAACCAGCAGGTCCTGAGTACACGTGGCGTGTTGCAATTGAACACACTTCCGCAAACCGCCGTTGATATTTCGACACGTGTTTTAATCCACTTATCTGCCGTCGGATCAGAATCATTAGGTAGTATATCCTTCAGTCGGAATATATGTTCATCAATCGTCATTCACCACCCCACTGATAACCACAAGAACCCATCTATTCTGTTGATTGATTCTCACATTCATTTCTCGTGACGATTTTAGATACAACTCTCCAGGGAATGCATAGAGATGAGACGATCTACGTCGGTTTCTAACCTCAATTCGGTCGAGAAACAGCTCGCCGCCGGCCGTACTTGTCACCGGAAGCACGTCGAAGACGGGTGAACGATCAAAAGAGCTTTAGATGATCGTTTTCTCTTTGTTTTCCGTCTCTTCAATCTGATTGAGGGGGAAAAAAGCTTAAGTTTTGGTGTGCGAATCCATGGGTTCTGAAGAAAAGTGCGGTGCGCTTCAAGGCAAGTACGAGCTCGGCCGACTTTTGGGCTACGGCACATTCGCGAAGGTGTACCGCGCGCGGAATCTACAAACGGGGAAGAGCGTGGCCATGAAAGTCGTGGCGAAGGACAAGGTCGTGCGCGTCGGCATGATGGAGCAGATCAAGCGAGAGATTTCCGCGATGAAGAAGTTTCAGAGCCACCCAAACAACGTCACGCTCTTCGAAGTCATGGCGAGCAAGACGAAGATCTACTTCGCCATGGAGTACGTTCGCGGCGGCGAGCTCTTCGCCAAGATCTCCAAGGGACGCTTGGGCGAGGAAGTCGCCCGCCGCTACTTCCAACAGCTGATCTCGGCCGTCGATTTCTGCCATAGCCGTGGAGTATACCACCGCGATCTCAAGCCTGAAAACCTCCTCCTCGACGGATGCGGTAATCTCAAGGTCACTGATTTTGGATTGAGCGCTTTCGCAGAGCATTCTAGGCAGGACGGTTTATTACACACTACTTGTGGTACCCCAGCTTATGTTGCCCCAGAAATCATAGTTAAAAAGGGCTACGATGGTGCGAAGGCTGACATATGGTCTTGTGGGGTGATACTCTTCGTTTTGCTGGCTGGTTTCTTGCCATTTCAAGATGAGAACATCGTCACATTGTATAAGAAAATTTACAGGGGTGATTTCAAGTGCCCGCCTTGGTTTTCGCCAGAGGCACGCAAGTTGATCGTCAAAATGCTGGACCCAAACCCAAGTACGAGGATTAGCATGAAGAAGATCATGGATTCTTCATGGTTCAAGAAATCTTCGATGAGGAGTGTTTCTGCTGCTGATGATGCTACAGAAGAGTCCATCGACGAAGCCAAAGAAATTGAGAAGCTGAACGCATTTCACTTGATCTCCTTATCCAAAGGGCTAAATCTGTCTCCTTTGTTCGAGAAAGAGGAGAAGAGAATGGAGAAGGAAGATCAACTGACCTTCGCCACCACGAAACCTGCTAGCAGCGTGATTTCTAAGCTCGAGGATTTGGCGAAAGCCAAGAACTTCAGAATTAATAGGAGCGATTCTTGTGTGAGATTGCAGGGAGAAGAGTGCGGTAGGAAGGGCAAATTGGGAATTTCGGTGGATATATTCGCCCTCACGCCGTCGTTCTTGGTGGTCGAGGTGAAGAAGGCGAGCGGAGATACGATGGAGTACAATCATTTCTGCAGCGAAGATCTTAGGCCTGCGCTTAAAGACATTGCTTGGACATCAACTAATGTGAGTTCAACGCCAGCTACTGCATGATTTAAGGTTAGCCTATGTTCGTGTTTTATTGTGGTTTTCTTGTCTCATTTAGAGACAGATATATCATGCTAATTAGTTGGAATCTTGAGGCTTTGGCTGAGTAGGAAACTGTTGTTATAATTATTGTTTATAATCGTCATTACCATTCCCATGTGTTTTGAAGTTGATGTGTGGTAATGGGAATTGTATGAATATCGCACATTGTTGATATTATTGAAGATTGTACCTTTTTTTTCATTTTTCCTTCATTTCCTCGTCATAATTCCCACTAGTATATGAAGCACTCAATGTTTATGCCCAATTCATAAGTTAGTTTTATTTATAGTTAAAAAATCCATGGTTAAAATAATTTAAAAGGATTTAATTAAAATCAATTAAAACTTAAAGGACTAAATTATGAACTATACATCAAAATTGACACACCAAATTGAAAGAACAGTTACTCTATATGCTCTCTCCTCAAAATAGATGAATTATTGAAAGAGTAAATCAAAGGCTTCACTTTGTTCGAAGATGCGAATGTATCAATCATATTATTTGGTTGGTACGTCATGTTAATTGTTATTATAGCTCCGATGAGATCGTTTATTTGATTGATATGTAAATCTTAGTATGGATTATTTTATTAAAATGAAAATATATGTAGGGATTTCCCATTTTCTACCTATATCCACCGGTCGAAGAATGCCCATGATTTTTCCTTTATGTTTGTTCTTGAGGTGATTTATATGATCTTATACCATCTCCAGTCTAGAAACCCATTCTAAAAACTCAAACGCATTCTCAAACACAAAATGAGTTAATTCTTCTCCAACCGACAGACCAATTCTCAAACTCAAAAGACCATTATTGTAATATTCTCTTCTACCTCATTTTTAATATTACTCATTTAATTTACAACTTTACAAATTAAACCACATTGTTATTTTAATTCGATTAGAAATAATAATGTCACAAAATTAATAGTAAACTCAATATTTTTTCATATAAAAAAATATAGAAAAAAATAATTAATAATAACAGGAGTCCTTTTATATACTTTTATTTATTTTTATTCTTATATGGGTACTTTAATAATTAAAATAAGAATAAGGTATATATTGTAATTTTTAAAACATCGAACGCATCTTTTGGGATATCTCGTTTTCAAACGCATATATGCATTTAAAACAGGAGAGAGAACGGAAATGCATTTTGAGTTTACGTTTGGTGTACGGTTGGAGAACTTTTAGTATACATTTTGGATTTTTGGGTATCGATTGGAGGTGCTCTTAGCAAAGCATAAATGATAGAAAGGTAGTTAAATATAAGTGTTAATTAAGTTTCAGGCCCCAAAAGATGTTTTAAGTTAGGTTTCAGGCCCTGTCAGAAAATTTTTAGGGTTAAGGACCCGATTTTTGTAAAATTTAGAGAGAAGGATCTAAAATTTACGCAAGTGTTATATAGTGTATATGAACTGGTATCGGACTATCGTTTTGTGTTATTACAGAACAATGAAGTAGTATTGCAGGACGATGAAGTGGTACTGTAGAACCATGAAGTGGTACTGCAGGCCCCTGAAGTGGTAGTACAGGTCCATGAAGTGGTACTGAAAAACAATTAAGTGTATCTAGTCCTTAAAACTAAAATTTTCTGGCAGGGGCCAGAAATCTAAATGAAACTTATGTTGGGGCCTGAAATCAAATTGCCCCAAAATATAACCTTAAAAAGAAACAATGACAATTTGACAACGCAACCTCCTGTCTGGTTTCGCACATGTTTCTTGGATGGCAAAGTACCTTCAAATTACATTAAAATCCAAATTAAATACATTTTATTCTCTCAATTAGGGGAAACAAAAAAGATAGCATCAGCAGTCGAGAATCAGTTGGGGTAATAAAACTATTTGTTGGTCCCCATTCTTGCCTTGGATTTGGAAACAAGGCCTGGGGATCGCTTAGGACCACAGTAATTATGTAAAGGAAGAAACATTAAAATAGAAAGTTTCATAATTATAAATCTTTTTCTTTGGGTTTTGGTCTCGAGAAGCAACGAGTGGACAAGAAGATTAGTTCAGATTGGAATCACAAGAGGTTTAGTTAGTTTATTATGGGTTTATTTTAAGGGGCAATTTTCATTCTAGCCCTTGTCTGAATTTCATTTAGAATTCAGTCCCTGTCAGAAAAAAATTAGTTTTAAGGACTCGATTTCTACAGTACCACTTCATTGCTCTGAAATAACAATATGTTGAAATTTTATAACACAAAACGATCATTCGATACCAGTTCATTTATGCAGTACCATTTCATTTCTATGAAATAACAATATGTTGAAAGTTTGTAACACAAAAACGATCATCATCATATACTTTTTTAGTTAGGTCCTTATCCCTAAAATTTACAGAAATTGGATCCTTTAAACTAAAGTTTTTTTCTGACAGGGGCTGAATCTTAAATTAAACTTCTGAAGGGCCTGAATTGAAATTACCCTTATTTTAATAAGAAAGTAGAACGGCTTTTAATGTCACGTCAAGGAAGGACAAAAGCTTAGCCAAGAACTTTATCTAACCACCTCATTTTAATTAATTAAAACCTCAACAATCACATCTCTCTACAGTCTTTCTTAAAGCTCTGTTTAATGTGTTAATCCATGGCATCTCTCATGCTAATCAACGTTGGTGGTAGGTAATCTCTATCTATCACACACACACACACTGCACACACGCTTGGAGAGAAGGGAGATTTATTTTGTTCGTCTCTGTCATCACTGAAGGACTTGTACCAGAATATGGTACATTTTATATTAAATATCGAGAGTTCACCTCATAAACCAGTGGATAAGGAAGTACTAAAAACCATATTAGTTCGTAGGTAGCTCAGTGTGTTGTGTGTTTTCTATCTGTTTTATCAGCAGGGGATAGAGATTAGAAAACCCTTGAAACCCTAGTTGGAACAAGGGCTTAATCATGGACCTGAGAATAGCTTCTTTTCCATTTGGGATAAGGGTTGGCCTTTGTGTTTAAGCAGATCGAAGTGTGATGGGACTTGATTTAGTGGAGATGGAAAGCGGAAAGAAAATGGTATCTTTAGGACAAAAAATTGAAGGGCTAAGCTCAAACTGTAGATTGAGTGTGCAAAAGAAGAGGGAAAGAAAGAAGAAGATTGACAGGAGAGAGTGAGCACCCGGTGGCAATTGTATGAAGATCATACCTTTGTGAATACGTGTGTTCATCTCTCTTCTGTCAACTTTCTCTCTATGTTTGATATCTCCTCTTCATTAGGTTCTTGTTTCTGGGAAAGGGAGGAATTGCAATTTTAGTCATTGTGTGTGTTTTCCTTTGTTTTATCTAGCTAGACACAATTTGGAAATTCACCTGGGGTTCATGCAAAGGGTTCTTTTTTTGTTAAGTTTGAATGATTGAGTTTTTTTACCATTTGAAATGTGAGGATATTGCTTTATTCCTGGGGAAACGTTGCTTGCATTTGATGACCGCCTGGAATTGAGAAGGTACCTCTGCCTACTGTTTTGATTCATCAGATGTTTTGGGTCTACAGAGACATAATTTAATATTAATGGATTATTTAATCTATTGTACGAGAATAATAAGGGAGCTCAGCTAGCTTTCCTATTCACTAATCCTCCAATGAAGACAATAGGGTAAGGGATTATTACTGTATCATTCCTTGTAAATAGATGTTAGAATTGATTTCAGTTTCAATCCACTTGTGAAGAACTCTATATTATGTTGTGAAGGCTGTGGTTATCATTTGCTCAAGTACTACAATATTGTTTTTCCAGACATTATATCCCATTTGTGTTGGTGTTTTTCTTCCTCAGACGCTTCTCCTCGGAGAGTTAAGACATGGAACCAGTGAGGTGTGTTCAAGTCAGATTATTGCTTGCCTCAGTATTTGAAAGCAATAATAATACAGTGTTGAACTTTGAAGGGAAGAGGCAATTTTTTGGATGTGTACATATGCACCCCCTCTAAAAGCAGAAGAGGAGGGGAAGGATTTTGTATGTCTCAAATGCCCGTGCTATTTCTCACTTTTGCTTTGTGTTGTTGTTACTTAGTTGGTTTGTTCAACTTTGATGGAAAGGGTGAAAACGAATCGAGCCGCTCGTGAGCTGCTCAAACTCGAGTTCTGTTCGACCAAAGCTCGGTTCGAGCTCGAGTTTGGTTCGTTAATAATCAAATCAAACTCAGGCTAGGTTAGGGGTGTAAACGAGCCGATCTGCTCGCGAGCAGCTCGGTCAAAGCTTGATTCGAGCTCGGTCAAAATTGAGCTCGAGCCGAGCTCGAGCTGGCTTGTTAGAAATCGAGCCAAGCTTCGAGCCTATCATCTCTGAGCTCGAGGCTCGTCGAGCTCTAATCGAGCCGATATTTTTAATTTCTAATATATTAAAATACGTATTTTATTTAATAATATATATCGAACTCGAGCTCGAGCCCGTCGAGCTCAAATACCCCGGCTTATTGACGTTATCGAGCCGAGCCGAGCCGAGTTTTAATGTGTTTAACCGAGCCGAGCTCGAGCCCCATAAAGCTTAATCGAGCCGAGCTCGAGCTGGGTCATGTTCAGGCTCGTGTTTTCACCCCTAGGCTAGGTAATGTTCGGCTCGACTGGGCCCGGCCCGAATCTCGATTAAGTTATATATTAATATATATTATATATCTCATAAGACAAAATAGAAAATTGATTTCCACCATTATCAAATAAATCATTTGATCTAAATACTTATTATAACAGCAGGAGGAGTGATCGAACATCAAATCGACAACGTGTTCATTCGCAGCTTGCGAGCAGCTCGGCTCGGTCAACGCTCGACTCGAGTTTGAGCTGATCAAGCTCGGCTCGAGCTCGACTCGTTAGTTATCAAGTCAAACTCATGGTTTGGACGTTTACATAGTTAATTCTTTTCTTGGTTTCATTGATTAAAGCAAAGTACATGGCCATTTTAAATATGTCATATAAATGGCAGAATTACAATTTTCATCCTCATACTTTACTGCTCGTGCAATTTCTGTCCCGATATTATTTAAGATTATTATTTTCGTCCTCATATTTTACTACTCCTGCAATTTTCGTCTTTACATTATTTGATGTTACAATTTTTGTCCTCATATTTTACTGTTCGTGCAATTTTCGTCCATATATTATTTGATGTTGCAATTTCGTCCTTATATGTTTTATTATCAACACTTTATACTTTTTTATTACAGTAACTGTTGATAATAGAAACATTAGTTTTTAACGGAAATTAGGATAACATCGAACAACATTTCTACTTCTTATACTTTTTATATTTATGTTTGCTAATAGAAACGTTAGTTTTTAACTGAAATTAGGATTAAGGCAAAAATTGTTGATAATAAAAGATATAAGGACGAAATTTGTAACCTCAAATAATATAGGGACGAAAATTGCACGGAGAGTAAAATATGAGGACGAAAATTATACCATTAAACAATGTATGGACACAAAATGCAGGGACAGTAAAATATGAGCACGATAATTGTATCTCAAATAATATAGGAACGAAAAATACACGAGCAGTAAAATATGAAGACGAAAATTGTAATTCGGCCCATATAAATCATACATACCACTTTCGTGAAAATAAAGTCGAGTGGAAACTATAAATTAAAAGATAAACGACAAAGGGCGGGCAAGTACCTCCATCAATCAACCAAGGTAATTAAAAAAGAACAAAACAACCGAGAGCAAACAATTAAGTCCCGGCGGTGGGAGGTTGTTTGGTCGGAGAAGACGATGATGTGGCGGTGGAGATTGCAGTTGCGAGCGAAATGGGCATTAGGCATAGCCCTTTGCTTTGCAGATACTGCATAGCAGATCCCATGTCTTGTTCCATTAAATTCCCAAATTGCTGATGCTCCCTACTTACAACCCCATCCTTTGACGACGCCGTTTGTTGGCTTAGTAATAACCCACCATTCCTTCCCTGCTGCAACTTTATTACCCAATACAGATAATTAATGCTATAAAACTAGACAGTAAATGTTACTTACTGAGTGTGTATGTAGTATGAAAAAAACATGGAGAAAGAGAGAAAGTATTACCTCAGGCGAGGAAATATCAGCAAGTAGAGGAGCAGCAACAGCTGCAGCACCACCCAATCGGCTCATGCTCAGAACCTTAAGGTTGGAAAATAAGAAATGAATTATTTTACATCAAAAAGATGATGATGACGATGATAGAATTATGTCTAGCGATCACCCAACAACCCATGTAGCCCAACTTAATTAAAAAGAAACTGACTTGCCCATAACTTCCTGTCACTTTGTCAACCAGAGGATCATTCGTACTGTATATAATTCATCATATGCAGCAATTATATTGTGACGGAAAAAAAGGGGGAAATAAAAAAGAAGAGAAGAGATAATTCGGCAGTACTTTGACTTGGAGCTGGAGGAATTTGACATAGTCGATGATCTCATCTAGCATTGAGGCCTTATCCGTCTGTGATGAGATGTTTCATTGCAATGCAAACAAAATGTTATGGATCAAACAACCATAAAACATGACATCTTAGCAGTGATTAGTTAAAAAAAAAACTTAGTAACTTTTAATAGTAGCTCCATTAATTGTTTAGATTACGTCATCATACGGTGATTATGATTCCTATATCTTATACTATTGTATTCATTCTTTCTTAATTAGATACACCCTCATTGCCTGATGGACACGTGCCGCATGTAATATTGATTTTTTTTTTTCCTTTGATTTCTATACTAACATTAATAACTACGCCAATAAACTATCCTTGAGATTGCATTATATTAACAGAAGATGACACACACGCATGCCTTGGATCACACAAAGTAACATGAAGATGATATGAAAAAGATTTAGATAGACAACGTATGTAATAAATGCAAGGTGGGTACTAACCTTATTAGCATTAGGTACAAGCTCCTGCAGCGACTTCATTCTCTCGGCAATCCTTTCTCTCCGTAACTGCATATACACAGTAGCAATACAAATTTTTACATATCGCAAACGAAGAAGAAAGGTAACTGATGAATGAAATATTTTACCTCACTATAGTAATGCACAGAAGCATGATATAATTCTATTTCTCTGCCTTTTTCGTAGTTGCTGTGTGTTGAAATTTAAAATAAAGCAAAGAAAATGGGGCATACCCTCTCAGCTATGCTGTGAGGATCAGTAGCCTGTCCTCTCCTCGCCCTAACCCTGCCACGTGGCTGCCCCGCAGCAGCAGTGGCTCCGCCGGTCGCCGTCGTAGCCTGGCTAGTAGGCGGCGACGTACCACCATCGCCGCCAAAATCCTGATGCAGATATAGCTGTCAGATTCCACTCAGCAGAATTGATGATATAGCAATAATCGACGAACACGCAGCGCTTGAAAAAAGAAAAAACGAATTATCATTGCCTGAGGAGGATGGGAAGGATGTTGCTGAAGCTGATTCGAAGCCTCAGCTAGAGATCCAGCGGAGAAAGAGCCGTTGAATAGAGCCTTCAACGAAGCATCAATATCTGCCTGTAACGATTCGCTTTCTTCAGTAATCCCATACGATGAAGAAACTGCGCGCTAACCTATTAAACGTATAAAAGATTCCACGGAAAAATAAAAGAGAGAAAGAAGGCAATCGTACGGGACTAGGGTTTGAATCGAACGGATTAACGACGCCGTTTGGATCAGGAAATAAACCTCCACCAGCATTAGCCAGCAAGTACTGTTGCATAATCTGCTGCAGAAATTCGTCACTGCCTTCGCCAACAATACTGTTGTTCTGCATATTGCCGTAGGGTTGACTGTTTGAGATCATTTCATCGTTCAGTAGCACGGTGTTTGCGCTGCCGTCGTCCACCGCCGTGGCATCTAATCCTCTGGTGGTGGTTGCCGGCTGAAAAATCATATTATATCGTAACAGGAGAAAAAAAAAAGGTGTTCAGCTGTATGCTTTGATTTCTGAAAGAGAGGAAAAAAACACGGAAGAGCGAATGTTTATGGAAATTAGTAAATGAGAAGTATGGTTGTTTTCTTCTCTCGGTGGCTGTGCAGCTGCGAATGCTTGCGTATTTATATAGTGAGAGAGAGAGAGAGAGAGAGAGAGAGAGAGAGAGAGAGAGAGAGAGAGAGAGAGAGAGACTATGATTTAATAATTAATTTATTTAGGGAGCTGCTGACTTTGTCATTAAAGTATTATGTCTGTCGCTTGTAATATCGGCCTATCTTAAGTAAATATGTTATTAACATAAACGTGGGGTGGGGGAAGGGTAACGAAAATTGAGGAAATTGTTACACCTTTCTTCAACTATACAATGTGATAATCTAATATATTGTTCGAGTAAATGCATTTTTAATATTGTAATGATCAAGAGGGTAACAATAATATAAGTGAATTACTGAAAATAAGAAGTTAAAACATGTCGACTCTCCTATAAATTGCGAGCAAGTAGGAATACTATTAATATTTTATATTATTTATTTCGAGTCAGAAAGGTGCAAGGTATATGTAATAAACCTCTAATCTAACGAGTGGCATAAATAGTTTTTCATCATCAGCACAATGTATGGATCTTTCTACCCTTCAATCATTTATTAAATAAAAGCGGTAAAATTCTCTTGCAATATGTATATATTCATACATACTAGTGGTCTTATATGTGTTGTAATTTTTATAATTTATTGGAATTCCTTCGCCTGAGTTGTTATAGTTATTAATTGTCATTTTTATTACGTAGAGTCAATCAATCCTTCACCATAAAAGACAGTTGAAGTATAGCTTATATATATATTCAGATTTTTATTTTCAAATATTAAAACATTGAGCATCAATAATCACATTTACTGTCTTGGAAACAGCGAAAACGAGCAATAAATGTCTTGCCCTTTATGATTCCGATCTTAAAAATTGCTTTCCCAATGATATTAATTTAATTTTGCATCTGGCGAACGAAACTGTGCTGCTCGACTTTAGTTTTTAGTTATTATTTCTGTACATTATGATGACTTCGCTATGATATCTCATTCACTTGTTTTTTTTTTCTTTCCGAATACATACTAAAGTTAAAATACAAAATAATATTATCGTTTACCAAATCATCAAAAATTTGATTCCTTGGGATAGAAATATGGTCACATAAACTCCGACACGAAATTTAGACAGATCTCTATGTTGATAACATTACATTATGATGAATATCTTCATTCTCTATCATTGTAACGATCTGGTGAGAGTTCTATTGGCACTATTCACTGTATCAATAAAAGTTAAAACCATTTTTATGTAGAATGCGAATGGAATCATATCTACCAATATTAGGCGATCAAATATATTTGTTTATCTGATAAAAAAAATTAATTGACATGCCAAATGTCTCTCATATGTGTCTATGACTAAACCTGTCTACGTGCCCAGATTATGTTCACATGGATTTTAATTTGTTTAATTTTCACATTCACGATTCTAAAAGAAAAAATAAATAAAACTTCAAGAGTCAAACTTCATTACAACCCAACTCAAATTCCTTTTCAACTGCAAATTATTGCGGTTGTTGAGCTCATCCATCGATCTATATCAATTAGAATTTGTTTAATTGGTTCTATCAATGTCGGCAAATTCTTACATAGATAAATATTCGAGTTTTTGGAGGAACATGTAATGTAAGATAATATAACAAGTCATGTTAATTTCAATGGTTATCATTTTATTTTTGGATGACACTATACCGTGGCATTCCGTCGTCCAATATTACACCAAATCATCATTCAATATAAAACTAAGAAAATCAACCGTATATCTTGTTTAGACTTTCGAGTTAAATGCCATTGATGGTGGATCACATTTACACAATTCTGGCTATATTATTTAAATTTTGCTCTATTACATGAATTTTGGATTATTCGACGCAATTATTTGCACGTGTGACTGTGACACACAATTCGACTTACATAAAAATGGAACATATCCATGTTATATATTAGTCGCATAATATGTGAGCAAGCCCACGACTCCTCGGATAACTCGTATCTTTACTACAAGAATTATATCGCTGGTTCGCCCCGATTTTAATATATTGGATTAAAGTATTTTATCATGGCCAAGTTACGGCGTCACTAGGAATAATAACAGCTGGATATAAATGCTAAGATAAATAATAATAATAATGATGATAATGATAAAGAAGAAACTAAGGCGTTAACCAATCATCATAATTCATCAGCCAACGATTTTGTAATGCTTTTTCCTCCGGCAGTATATCGTAAATCCTCATTAAAAAAAAATAATTTAAGTAGAAGAGTAGCCAAATAGGATGAGATGACAATATCGTACTGAAAGGCACAATATATAGCGAGGGGAACAATTTTCTTGCTTCGAGTGACGTACGCCAATGCTGGCAATCAAAGAATGACTTTTGAGCAATAATCCTACGAAGCCAAAAATAGTCCAGAGAAAAGTTTTGGAGTAAAGAAAAACTCAGTCCCTTAGATGTTCTTAATGAGTGCGATCATATCCGCAATCATTACAGGTCTGTAGGGTTCATCATCGTTTCTAAGGTTGGTTGTCTTGCTATGCCATTAAAATGTTGCAACGAACGTCAAGAAATTGAAGGAGAATATTCTTTATAGCTGCTAGAGTGTGTTCAAACCTCCCAAGAGCAAAAGGAAGTTGATTAGAGAAAACATTAGCAGCACACTTACTTTTGCTTCAAGGGAACGAGCAAACAAGAAAAAGGCAAAATCTTGCCGCCAGATAGCGAAGCACATTGTTTGACAGAATCAAAGCTGAAGAATTTGAAATAACTGTGAAAATACAGAATGTACTAAGGCTTACTAGACCAGCTTCAGCGAAAAACTCAGCAAGTCTGAAGAGCAGTAGAGTTTACTATATGAGCAGACAAACACCGCCCTTCCCAAATAGTTCGACAAAAGGGGGTTGCCTGAATTTCCACTCAAAATGCAAACAAAAGACAAATAAAGGAAGCCAATTTCAGACAAAGGGTAATTGGGTCTCAGAGAGTTGCTTCATGTGCTCAAGGAAAAGCCAAACAAGGCTCTTCTCATACAAGAGGTGTCAGAAATAAAAAGCACTGATCATCATAGAACCAAAAGACTAGTCAAATAACGTTCATGAAAGGCCTCATTGAGAAGATTAGACTGACATCATAGGATGATTCAGACATATGCTTGTCATTAAATAATGTTTAATCATTGGCCTATAAAAGAGCAAATTTATGTTGGAATCAAACCTAAAAAGGACATATAAAATGGAACAAGGAGTCATCAGATAGGAGCGAAAGACTATAAAGATTTTATAATCATACAGGATTCAGCTGAACTATGCTTAAAATCATCACATGACTCCACACTCTGTTCCTGCAGATGAGATGATTTAAAAGGCTGGTACTTGTTTGTGAATAAAAAAAGAAATTAAAGCTTCGTTGAGAAAAAAAAAAAAGGGATCTTTAGCCAATTGAGGAGCAGAAATAATCCGAATTCTTCAATTTTAAGAGCTGTTGTAAGGAAAACCTCAGAAGGAAGGCAGTAGTGTGGTTGTAATCATTGAAAAATTCTCATAAATACCCACTTTCATCATCATCGGAAATTCTCAAGAAAAATCGCATCTTCACAGATCGAAGCTAACAGAATTCATAGATCTAAAGTAGACGCGGCTGAGTAATCAATTCAGCTTGAATAATAACTGCATCAGCAAACTCGATGAGGAAATCAAAGAAGACAAGGCTCAGTTTATGGGTGGTGATATAGCAGGATGGTCGTCAAGGCATCGACGTAGCAACGCCGTTACGACGAACGAGACCAATCAAGCAATCGTCATCGCCTACAACACAGATTCATTACAGAAAGACAGCAAACAAATTTGCTGAAACTGAGAAATCGACTGCTGCTATTTATAGATAGGCGGAGACCAAACAAGCTAGGGTTTTAGAGAATGGGCCGCGGCACACGTTAATAGAGCCCTAAATCTAAATGGTCACTTCACATTTCGGTAAATTACATTTTTGCACCCCATAAAAATAAGGTATCGTATTAAGTCCCGCCACTACCACTACAGATTTAAGAATAAGATGTATTATAGGGCAATGATTCTTTTTTTTTTTTTTTCAAAGGGGCAATGATTCCAATTAAGTTCAGTAAGAAGTTAATCTGAACTTCATTTTCAATATGAAGCAACTTTGGCTATCCATTAAATTAACCTACGTTTACCGCCTTAAATCCTCACAGAGTTCGAGACTATACTGCGAAAGTCGTACATTAAAAGATACAAGTCAAACCACATTCATTTGAAATAATTCACCTTCAAGAGCGAAGTATAAATAGCGAGATCATGGACCAGAAAAGCAAGCACACAGTTGACAACAGAAGACCACAGATTCACTCATTGGTCTTAGGCAAAAGGTAAACAAGACAAAGAGCAGTAGAGAAAGTCTTCTATTTAAGGAGACTCTTGACAATGGACTTCACATTCAGTTTCTTCAAATCAGTATAAGATTGCCCACATCCCACAAACATCACAGGTGCCCCAGATATGTACACCATCGACAAAGCAGCTCCCACCTATATATACACATATTATATATATATATATATACATATTTTCATAATAACAAGAATTTAAACGGTTGAGTATGGTGTATTTTCGGAGTGGTAACCTTATCATCTATGGTGTCGAATTTGGTCAGAAGGATTCCATCGATCAATCTTGGATCAGGCGAAGGCGAGAGGTCACCTAGTTTCTGTGATTGGGTATATTTGACGAAAATGTGTTGCGTTTGGTATAAAGAAGAAGAAGAAAAACCTGCCCGAAAAACAAGAATGTAAGGAAATTACTTGATTAAACTTAGACAGTTGGTCGACTGCATCGTTCCCTACAAGAGCTTCGCCCACAAACAAGACTAGGTCTGGGCTGTTGACATAGATGAGCTTCGACAGAGCCCTCATCAATGGTTCGTTATCCTATGCCAAATTAAAACATTAAGGCACTTGATAGAAGGTATGATTCGAATCTAGCATTTTGTTCGGCGTTCAAAAGATTGCAAGGCCAATTAATTACCTGCATTCTTCCAGCCGTATCGACCAAGACAACGTCAGAACCATTTCTTCCAGCCTCTTGAATTGCTTCTTTGGCAACAACCGCAGGATCTTTCTCATAACCCTTCTCAAATATTGGGATCTGATGGTTTTGGACAGAGTTTTCAGTTGATGACACTTTTACCTTTAGAGGATTTGTTACGGTTCGTTCATAAAGAAAACGATATTACAGTCGTCTACCTGCAATCTGCGTGCATGGGTTCGCAGCTGCTCAACAGCGCCTGATCTGAAAGTGTCGCAAGCAGCCATCATTACCTTAACATCGTGCTGCAGAAGCCAGTATGCAACCTGTGACAAAGCATAGCGGGAAATATGAAGGTCATCAAAAATCGACTGCAAATGCTAAGCAAGCATTGTTTTAGTTGTATGCACATATTCTGAAAGAAAGCCTAACCTTTGCAAGATTGGTAGATTTCCCAACTCCATTTACTCCAACGAATACGACGACATAAGGATTCCCTTGCTCCTTGGCAGCATGTACATCTCTCAATATGTCAATGGAGCGTTTCGGAGTTAATATACGAACTAGTGCATCTTCCATGGCAGCCTAGGAAAAAAAAACACATTTTTGAATAAGTCGGCGGGCGTCTACAGAGAAACGAAAGGTTAACATTACAATTGTAGACAATTCCACTATATTCTATTTATAATTAATTTTGGAGACGAGTTTGGCTTAAGTACCTGAACAATTGAAGAAATTCTCGTAAAAGAGGCCTGTCTCTTGCCCTCAAGACTTGCAGCTACTGACTGGCAAAGTTTTTCAGCTATTTCTTCGGCCTGTTCATGTGTCATTTGATGTTATTAGGTTATTTAAAAAGTAGATGGATGAAGAGAGGACGATACATAGCACCACTGAATGGATAAGTAAGGTGATCAAATTATCCAAGTGGCAAGCTTGATATGAGAAAAATATCATACCACATTCTTGGTCATAAGCCTATCCTTGAGAGCTTTGAGAGCTGGTTCAAGTTCCGACTTCTCCAAATTTGCTTTCCCTGCAATACTGGTAACAAAAAGGAAAGCAGAGATTTAATCACAGACTAATTATGATGGAGAAAGATTACACCATTAAAGCAACTCGTCGAAAGTGTACGCTTCACAAATCATGGATACCTCTGAAACATGGATGAAAACCAGCCTTTCTTCTTTGTATCCGCCTTTTTATCATTCTCATTGTCTTCTTCCTCTGATTCAGAGTCGCTGCTCAGTATCTCTTCTTTGTCCATCATACTCTCCCCTTCATCTGCAATTACAACTGGTGCCGTCTGCTCCCCATTCTCACTCGCTGGATCAGTAAAGTCCAACTTTGCTTCTTTAGGTGAATCACCCCAAACTCTATTCTTCTTAGTCATCTTTTTTGGTTCCTCTTTGGAAACCTTGTTAGATTCAGCTTTCTTTCCACCTTTAGACTTACGTTTCTGAAGCTTGGTTACGTCGAAAGCTCCAGTTTTGGTATCCCCATTCTCTTTACCGTTGACGTTGGCCGTTTTGTCGACTTCCCTACTTACAACATTATCTTTGTCAAATTTTCCATTTCTTAACGGACGATTTTTAAAGTTTTCACCATCTCCACCATCACTTTCAGGTTCACCTCCACTCTTTTTTTGATTTCCTCCATCTGCAAGACCATTTTGCCCCTGGCCTTGCTTCCTACCAAGGGTATTATTCACGGATTTGACCACTTGCTTTGACTTCTTCATCTCTTCAGCACGAGCCTCGGCTTCCTTCTTCAGCTGCTGAAATACGGCGTCAAATTCATCATATGAAGTTCGCTTCGGATCATAAATCCCAGAGAACTCTTGCTTCACCATTGACAGCAGCTCATCCACGTACAAGAGATGGAGAATTCGCTGATACACAGCAACAAAGACCAGCCCAAGGTCGTTGTGAAACGTCCACTTAAGAGTGTACGAAGCGCCAGGGGCATCGTAATTAAACGATGCAGCGCCAGATCGTTCTTCCAAGAGGCAGGACCTGATCAAGGTATCAATAGGAGAGCCCCTAAGAGCATTTCCTAGCTCCTTACATGTCCAAAGGATCAAACCTCCTCTTGTGAATATAAGTAACTGTTCTAACATCTCTCCACAGCTTGAAGCAGCGATCCTAGATTGCAGACAAGCGTATCATAAGAAAAAAAATGTTGTCAAAAGGAGAGACCTAATGATATCGCAATAGCAAGAATTCTGTTTGTTGGATCTCTACCCATTATATCAAATGAGCATATGAAAAACAGCAAAACTCAAAATAACCCTAAATCAGCAAACCCAGATAAAATAAACAAAAAAAAAAAGATAAAACAATCGAAAGTATACAGATCAAAAACATGCGCAACCGTTCAGACAAGCGAGTAGATCAAGCAGAAGGCAATTCAACAACTTGAGACGCACAACCAATAAATATAACCAACAAAGGGGGAAAAGAATCAACAGAAAACAAAGAAACGAATTTTCAATCCTTAAGATAAGTTATACGCTAAATCGGATGAAATTGAAGCTGCTTAGCCGGATACACAAACGCACCTACGGTGGTGTTACGGCGGATGTGACAAGTTGACGGTCAGAATATCTTTCCTGTCTTCGCCTCGTCGACCGTTTTGTTCTAGTACAAAACATGTTCTGATTGATATCAATGTCAATGACGGGTCGGGTTTGGGTCACCGCTTGCTGATTATGATTCCTTTTGTTGGTTTCGGATCGGTCCAAATTGATCTGCAAATTTCATAAATTAGCAAGGGCATAAAGGTAAATACACGGTCCAAATTGATCTGCAATGCAATGATCCTTCTTCTTTCTTCCCCATGCAAACCCACCATCTCTCTCTCTCTCTCTCTCACTCAGACACAGACACACACTGACACACACACTCACTAAATAGAAGAAGCTGATTCATACTTTAAGAAACACTATCAACAATCCAATCCACCCAACCCACCTACATATGGTTGAATGTCACAGTATCTGTACAGATCATACAATATGGTAGCTAATTCCAACGACCACAGCACAAGAAAAGGGAAGAAGAAGAAGAGAAGGACGTAGTCTAGATTTGTTTCTCTGCCCAGAAATGGCAACCAAACATAAAGGCGAGATTTTTTCCCTCTACCAAGAAATGCCATTCCGCAGCAGCCCGAAAAATTTCCATCTTCGTCATCGAATTGGCTATCTTCTCATTACCAAACAGCTCCGCTGTTTTTATTACACATATTACATCCCCGAATTATTTGGGCCTTTTTCGGGCTTTGTCGTGGGTCAGAGTTTTATTTACCGGCAAGCTTCAACTGCAAAGTGAAATCCTCAGTTTCTCATCATAACCAGCTGTTTATTTCCATATCTGCCTCCGCCCGCTCCTCTTCCTTTTTCAGCTCCATTTTTTGTCTTCATAACCCTATCTATATATATCGATATGATCTATCTATTCGTTCTTCATTGCATACCCATCTCTATTACGTGTACGCCGCCGCACAAACCCTAGTAAATCGTCTTGTTACGGTAGAGTAGTCAGTGTTCGTAAAGATCAGATCTTTTCGTCGAAAAGGGTTTATTGGGTTTTTCGTGTTGAGTTCTAGGAAGATGAAAGATTTAATTTTGGATTCGACGCCGAGAATGGAGGAAGCTGAAGCCAGGTCGAGGCATCAGAGTCTAATGAAGGGCTTTGAGGATTTGCAAAAGGTTCTAAATTCATTTTGTCGTTGCCTTGGCTCGTAAGATTTGCTGTTTTTAGGCTCTGAGATCTGTTCATTTAGTTTTGTAATTCTTTTCCAGGATTCTTATATGGGCTGTTGTTGATGAATGGAGACATGTTTTACTTTGGTTTTGATCTTGGATATATGTTTGCCTGAGTTTGATATCTTGATGTCGGATCTTATCTTCCTTTGTTAAGGTTTTTCCGTCCTTTCTAGGTAGTGTTACAGTTCGATGAGATTGAGTTTTAATTCCTGGAATTTGTCTCGATTCTGTTGTTGCACATAAACTTCATTCCATTATGGAGAAAAACTCTAAAAATCTCCTAATGAATGAACTTCGGTTGAACTGAACTGATTCAGGTGAGTGTTATATGGTATAACGAGCTAAAGGTGAACTTACTGATGCGTAATTTTTCTCCACGATCTAATTCGTCGAGAAGCTAAATATATAGCTGAGATTCGTCGCATTTCCCTTGCTGCTGTAGCCCATTTCCATTTTGTTACGATATAAACATTCAACGCTTTTATAGGAAGTCGACGCTCTGCGAAGCCAACTAGACGCAGCAAAACAGAGGAAACTTATCCTTACAGCTGAAGTTAGGTACGTCAGCTGCCCACGCCTAATCTCAATTTCTTCCCTGCTTTAAATTCGAACGCTTTCAATTTCTGCACATTTGTGTCAACGCGCTTCTTCTGCTCGTATGTCCACACTCTATTTCCCCTCTGCGCTAATTCCTCACCATTTTTCCATTCGCAGGTTTCTACGAAGACGTCATAAGTGCCTTGTAGAGGCAAACAGAGGACGTTCAGCTTCAGCCCAACAACAGCCCAGCGAGCCAACGAATAGAATGGGTGATGATGGCGCTGAAGAAGCGAGTTTAGCGCCTAATTTCTCGCCATTGCCTCAACTGCCCGATGAACGAAGGAGGCGACTCGGATAATGAGCGAGGAACGAGCAGTTCTACGCTTAAGCTTTTCGGTAAGGTGCTAAGACCGAGAAGCTCAGCCTTGCCTAAGAGGCGTCTCCATAAACTATTCGGTCGGCAGTTTATGGCATGATGAAGACGCTCTTATTCGTCAGTTCAATGAGGGTGCGATAATTAGTTGCTAATTTGATAGGCTAAATATAGCGCGAAACAATTCATTACTTCAGCTTGCAGAACTCTGTTTCTCAATTGGCTCATAAAATAGTGTTGTTTGTTGTGAATATTTGCTCAGTCTTCGCAAGCGTTCCGTCAAGAAATTTATTACACACATTACTTCTTTTACATGCGATCACTTGAAGGAAAATTGTGAGAATTTTTTTATTTGGGACAAGTGGTTGTTTCTAGATTATTAATAGGCGAAGTAGCAGCATGGCAAAGACCAGTTCAATAACATCTCTATCAGCTTAATTGGATCTTATCTTACATCATCTGAACTGAACATTCCATCCAGTTGTAATAAGCACTGATTTTTTGCCTTGGAAGAAAGAACATATATATAATGGCTACGAGGTGCGAAGTTTTCTTGGAGATCCTCCTCGCAGTTCTTTTTCCACCGCTGGGAGTCTTCCTCAGAAATGGATGTTACAGTGTATGTACGTGAAGTTTGTTTTCATCGTCGAAGAATTATTACTTTTTTCCTTATTTCAGACAACTTTTTTGCAGTTGGAGTTCTTCATATGCCTGGCACTTACGTTTCTAGGCTACCTTCCTGGGATTATCTACGCCATCTACGCCATTGCTGTCCGAGGCGTTCATAGTACCGATGAAGATGAATATTGGCAGCCTATCTACGATCCTTAAACACGTTACTACTTTCTATTCATCTGCATCTTGATTTACGTTCGATTCGAGTCATTTTCATGTGCCAAGTTGTAAGGAAAACAGATAGAAGAAAAAAAAAAGAGATCTCTTCAAACAGAAAGCATACATCTCTTATGCGTAGAAGTAAGGCAAGGAAAAACACACAGCACTTAACAAAACATATAACCCAAAATCTGCTGTTAGCAGATGAGTATTGCTTGCTCCACTGTGATGCTGCTTTGGCTTCTTTACAAGATCTGAGCCCGACCCGCCTCCTCGCCTGGCATGAAGAACAACTTTGTTGGCCTGCCTCGGATACTCGACGATGTTTCTATCCAAATCTGCGATCGGCCCACAAAAATAAAACTTATATATATATATATATATATATATGAATGTGTATGTTTATTCAGTAAGAGTTTCTCAGACAAAACAACCTTTAGCTTCAGACATGGCGATGAAGGCAAACAACAGCTGCATGGAGACAATCAAGCAGAGACAAGCAACGACCATCCCTTGCTTTTTCATGGCTTATAATATAACTCTAATCTTCGTCGATGCCTTTGCCTAGTTGTGTAGATCTGTGTTGAATAGGCGGGACTGTATATATATATATATATATGTGTTGAATAGGCGGGACTGTATATATATATATATATATATATATATATATATATATATATTTATATAAAGTTTCGATTTTTGCCTACTTTTCTGGGAACCCATGAACTGGAAAGGAATCATTGGAATAACATCATAGTTTTTTTTTCCTTTAATCAGAGGAAGAATATGTATTCGTTTAATAACTGAGAACAGCATAGATGCTTCGTGCAAATATGCTAAAGCATGGACAGAAAGCATCTCATCATGACAAATTCAACAAATTAATCAACAGTTACATCATATTCGTCATCAATACGTACACAAAGAGATTCATTAAAATCATGCAATCAGTTGTTCAATTAACTCGAGAAGTGAGCGCCGACGATCTTGGTGGTAATGGTCAGGGCAACCTTGAGCTCAGAAACGCCTTCCTTGGTATACCCAACGTTCTTCTTCAGCATAGCGTTCCAAAGCTGAATCTTTCCCCCACATTCCTCAAGATCTTCAAGCGCCTTCTCAGTCATCTTCATCACGTTGGTGTAATCCTTCTTCTCAAGATTCGCCGCGGCGCCGCCTATGCTACCGCCCATCGCCAGCTCCTCGAAGCAAAGGGTTCGTATGTCGTCCTCCAAATCCTCGTCGGGGCACCTCTCAAGAGACGCCTCGAGCTCGCCGGTGAGGTTGGCCAGCGCCTTTTGGGCGTAGGTTAGGGTGTAGGCGGCGAAGCCCTCGGCGCTGGTCTTGTTCTCGGCGGGGGCACGCTGTAAGAATAGGTCGCAATCGAGGTCGTCGACGGCGGCGGCGGCGCCGTAGGAGCAGGCCTTGTCGATGTACTCGTGGCCGGTGGGGTCGAGCTTGATGGAGGTTCTAATGGAGGCGGAGATTGGAAGGGCGACGCAGATGAGGCAAAGAGAGTAGAGAAAGAGGTAGTTGTTCGGGGGAGAGGCGGCCATGATTATTACTGTTTGTTTTTTTAATGTTTTCTTTCTCTTTCTCTAATTTCCTATTCTTTTTTTTTTTCTTGTTTGTTTTGCTCGCTAACGTGATGATGACTCGAATATTGAATTTTTGCTTAAATAAGGGAATTTTTTTTATAGGGATGGAATTGAGCGGTTGTAACGGTTATGAACGGTTGAACACCGTCCGTACAAATATGTGGCGGCAAATGAAATATATCCCTTTAAACTCGGCCTAGTGAATAATGCTTTGAATTACTGGTAATCCGTACAACGATCAATTTGATCACTGCCTAACAAAGAATAAATTGGTGTTGTTTATTTATTTTTATTATATAAATCACATGAAGACATGTGGAATATGAATATTATGGTCTTTTCGTAACAATCAGGATTTGATTAATTATGTTGGCCCAATCCAACAGACCAATTATACCGGGCTTGCTTGATTATAAGAACGGGCCGATGTGCGGGCTTTCATACAAGGACTTTATTTATACCGAACGGTATTACATTAGATATCCTAGCCTTTATCCTACTTTATCCATCATTGCAAACACGACATGTAAATTAAAACACCACCGCACCATCATCGTACAGGTGGAGAAATTAACTGCGAAGAAGTAAAAGAAAATTTCGTAGACCATCATGCATAGCGTAAAGTAAACTAACCAAATTGGTGATTTGAGAGACCTTTTGGGTAGATCCCTTGCTCTTATATCTCTTATGGCGGCGTTAATCTATAATCATAATTCAAGTTTCATCTTCAAAGCATAAGTAATTGTAGAGAAATCATCTTCGCGAAACTTTTTGATCCAGAGCAAAGTCGAAGATCCTGCAAAATAATGTTGTAAACACACGAAGATAGATGGCAAGAACATATGTATTTTCGTACTTTTTGCCCATGCATTAATGGGCGGTATAAAGATTTGACCATTGATGGACATTTCACGGCGTAGATTGGTGCATTGATGGCACCTTGCGAGATCACCAGCATTATATAAAGATGATCACTATATATATACACATATGTATGTACTAGAATTTAGGATCCGCGCATAAATCATGAAATAAATGTTACTATTTTTCTTACGTAGCTGCCAAATAAGAAAATATAACTTCCAACTTTGGGACGGTTAAAATACAAACCTCATCAAAAAGAAAAATGTAAAGCGAGTAAAAACTACTAATATTTTTTCCATTTATTAAATAGTTTCGTCGTTTGAACAGCGCCGTGCTAATAGTTTCCTTGTTTGAACTGCGCCACCCTCGTGCAAATACATCACAGGTCGGGCAGTTTTCTTGGCAGCCAGATGAAGTTCAGTGAGAAAAACCTCCCAGAGAGTCTTTTAGTTTTCCTGCAGCTGCTTTTATCAGCAGTATCCTCGAGGCAAACCTGAAAAAGGAGAGAATGCATAATGTCTAACGTAGAAATGAAAGATGAATGAATGTGCATGAAAAAATCTTCAAATATAACTTCATAGCCGGGATTAATATGGAGTGGTAATCATGGAAGCATATATGTTAGTTCCAACTGCTGCATCCCAGCCGCAATTCACTCAGCATCTAATTCGTCGATATGAGTCAGAAATCGGGTGAAAATAATAGGATGAGAACGGGGTAAAACCTAAGGGAAACTTGCTCTTTCATATCTCTGTTAATATAATTTTCTCACCGAAGGGGACTCGGTTAACACAAACAAAAAGCAATAGAAAAATTATACTATCATCGTGAGAGTTTCTTCTTTACTCCAACACGATCTTTTCGGACATAGAATGTTTTCACTATCAAAGTGGAGTCAAACAACAACCAAACCAACCAGATCAAACTCAAAACCAAATGCGGTCCACTAAAAAGCTATTGTTAGATGAGATATATACACGTGCCAATCCTTAATCTATCTAATTCAACTCACCTGAGACCCTTAAATCTATTTGATTCTGATGAGACTGACTGCAATTCTAGCCCCTCCGAATCCCACCTGATGTAGTTAAAATGTTCATTAAAAATATCGAAGCATATATTTTAATTCAAAATGAAAAAAGAATTAGAGTGCACGAATTGTTGATTCTATGAAGTACGTAAGGGTAAACTTATAACAAAAGTATACACTAAAATTAGCAAAAGGGGAAAAAGCTCGCACCATGGTAGAGAAGAGGACACATAATATATTTGCTGGAAACCACAGAGTATTAAATGCATCGACATCATTCTACAGGGTACTGAAGCATCTATATAAACACAATGCTTCACCAATCCAGATTGTCGTTCTCGCCATTTATTATTTCAGAAAAGACAGCCTATATGTAAGAAATGTTAACCTAGCCATGATCTAAGTATCGACCCATCTTAGATTCAAGCAAATATGGTTACACGCCAACCATCAGAAAAAAAAAAAAAGAAAACAAACAAACAAAAGAAAAGAAAAAAACATAAATTGCCAGATTGGAAGGGAGTATCATGCTTCATGAGATTAAGTACGAACCCAATAATTCGTAACAAATAACTGTCGACTGGAGATTTTTTTTTTTTTTTATGTTTTACCTTTGCCGTTAGTCTCAAATAACTGATAATTGTTTCCCTCGAACAAAGGCTGACTTGATTTTGCCGCATATGAATCGCACAGAATCGAATGAAGATCAAAATAGCGAGAACTTAGAATTGAAATTCGTGAACCGCTCTAACGTCAGCGTCTTGAAGCGCTTGGTGCCTCGAGGGAGAAAGGCCGATAGAATAGGTCTGGAGATTTACAGTGGATTCGTGCTTTGGTGGGAGGAGCATTGCCTCTTGGATGGGCTAGGTTGACTAACTTTTGTCTGGGCTGGTCTTATTTTGGGCCTAGCAATTGATTTGGTCTAGACTGGGCAGAAATACTTAGTGGGCTTTTCCAGACTGGACTCGAAGTTATTGGGTTTTGTAAGTTTGAGCTGGTCTAATATTTGTACTCTGGTTCCAATTCAAAATATGGCCTATACTTTGAGTTTTATCATATCTTGACGGTCGATCGTAAAAAGTAAAAAAGAAAAAATATGGCACTACCGATAAAAATAAACTGTGAAACAGGGCGATTGATCGTAACACGGGAAGGGCTAAAGCAGGTTCACAAAGATTTTCAAAATAAATAAATAGTACTAATTGCTGTATATTTACAAAAAAAAAAAATTGAAGTGTCACTCTAGTACAATCCGCCTCTTTTACTCGGACTCGAGGACTTGGACATTAATGGTAGTCGGAGTTAAAATTTTAGAACATAGAAATGTTTTACAAGAATAATTCAAATCTTTTTTACAGGAATTTCTTTCTTCTAACTTTTTTAACACAATCTTTTTATAATATATTAACATGGAGGGATAAATGGTTAAAAGGTACTGAGAAGTTAAATCACTAGAATGCACGAGAGGATGGATAAAATGAAAAGGCAAGTGAAAGCTGAAAAGTGAGAAGGTGCAATGCAAAAATGAAAAGACTAACTATTAAGTTTGACTAAGCTAAATCAAAATAATAAGAAAGTAATTGTAGTGAAGCCTCAGAATATTGGGCATAATTAGTTTCTTAGGTGAAAAAGATTACAAAAGTAAGGTCTTAGGGCCCCGAGTAATTGAGGGCCTCAAGCCCTATGTGAAAACTAGTGACCTACCCAATGGCAGGCCTTATGTGAAAACTGGTGACCTGGTTTTGATATTAATAGCCGATGGTTATAAGAACTCTCTATATTAAAAAACACTAGTACTTTTCCTGCGTGTGCTTAAATATAATTATACTTCGTCAATATTCAATTTTGAGATTTATAACGTTTAATAGATGAAATAAAATTTTTAAACAATAGAAGGCAAAAAATGTTTACAACCTCAAAAAGTCTTACACATCTATGGTGAAGCCTCATTCACTATCCAAATACGAAGTTCCGAAGTCCATGGTGGTCGTTGGCGGCCACTCGGGCAGCACAGCACCGGTGGCTGCAGTGTGTTGGTTGGCCGTCCATGCAGTTGTAAACCGATTGCTGCTAAGTGCTAAGCAAGGTTCTGAAACCAGATTCTCGAACCGGACCGGAAATCTTAGTGGTTAAGGTTTAGTGGTTTAAACGGTAATAAAACCGGAATCAAACCAGAGTAAAGCCGGTATCTTAAATATAATAAATATATATTTTATATATGAATTAATCAAATAATATGAAAAATATACATGTTTTTACGAACTTTTTCAAACTATAATTATATAAATTAAGGCGTTAATATTAAATAGAAGTAAATAGTGTGGCTTGCTATAAATTAATCGTATGCCAAGTATTAAATCTATTAGTTGGGGGCAAATTTGAATAAAAATAAAATAGTGAGCTAATAGGTTAATTATAAAATTTAAAAATCAGGGTGTCGGGTGAATTCGAACCCAAATCCATTAAATAAAATACTCATAACTTAACCGCTAGACCAAATTTATTTAAACAAATTTTTTTTATTTATTTTAAATTAAAAAAAGACCGGACCGGAACCGTACCGGACTTTTGACCGATCCTGTCAGAACCGGCCGGAACCGGCCGGTCCGGTCAGGTCTTAACAACCATGGTGCTAAGTCGGTGGGAGAAAGGAAGGGAAAAATTAAAAGGAGCGTGTGATAGGTTCGTTCAATGGGCTAAATGCTATTCAGTGTGTAAATTGTAAGTAATGTAGTTTTTTTCTTTTTACTTTGTACTGATAAGCGGGTGTACTCTTTGTAATTTCAAATAATTGTCCCAATGTTTGCCCTTATTTTTATCAATAAAGCATATAATACGGTACCACGAACATTTATATATTGGTACTACAAATATATGTGTATCGGTGCTACAATTTTAGTGTAGGAGTTGCGATAGTTAAGCACATGGTACGGAAAAGATACTACAAGTAACCTACGTATGGTACTACACTAGCTCACGAAATGGTACCACGGACATCCATACATTCGTACTACAAACATATGTATATTGGTACTGCAAGTTTGGGTAAGGAAAAGAAAAGGGTGTGGGAATTAGTAGAGGGGCAAAATCGTCCATGGGCTCATGGAATGGTACCACGAACATCTATATATTGGTACTACAAACATGCGTAGATTGATACTACAAGTTGGGTGAGGGTGTGAAAATTAATAGAGGGGGCATAATCATCCATGAGGTACTACAAACATATGCATATTGGTACTACAAAAATATAGGGGCAAAATCGTCCATGGGGAGTTATGTGTAAGATTGTTTTGATTTAGGGAGTTTGTTAATAAATAAGATGCAATGGGGAGTTATGTGAAAGAAAATAGGGGTAGGGGGATTTAATTGAAGTTACCCCTTTGTAATTTAATCCTAACTATTTAATAATAATTTATGTATTTATTTTATTAAACTAAATTAAACTTAATTCCAATTAAAATTATAATTACAAAATATAAAAAATCCATATAAATTATTTATAGATATATTAAATAACACAAAAATTAATTTTTTATTCTGGCGGGCCTGCCTGCAGCCCGCCAGGCCCGCGGCCCGTGCGGGCTTGCCCGCCAGCCTTAAATTTTGCAGCCCGTCCCGCCACAGCTCTATAACAATAGCTTCAAAAAAGAATAATTAAATATTAAGGAAAGAAAATCAGATCTAAACTAAACGCAATCCCTAAATCATCAAACGCTACAGACCTTCTTCTCCACCCTACCATCCCTTCGTCGCGGCCCCTTCGCCTGCCGCCGTCGCGTCCGTCGTGCCGCCACCAGACGCCGTCGACCTCAGTCCATCATCCGCCGTCTTCGATTAAGAGAGAGCTAAGGTTAGATTCTAATAAAAAACTATATCCCTCTCTAAGATTTATAATTTATTTGTGCTGTAGTGTAGCCTGTTCCGTTTTCAGAATATGAACGTAATCACAACAAGAGTGTGTTCGCTGTCGTGACTTATTATTGGGTTTGCTGTTTTTTGTATGTGTTTTCTTTTTGGTATAATATGATATTTTGGGCGTTCCTCTTGATGTCGAACTTGTTATGAGTGGTTTCTATATATTTCTAGCTATGATTTGAGCTTTAAAGCAATGTGATATTTCAAGTATGATGAAAAATAGGTGACCCGTCTAATTGCCGCCTAGAAACCGCCTAGGCGCTATCGCAGCGAAAAGCTTATGTTCTTTTTATTGTTCGATCTGCGATTTTTCATCTCTCGCAGCGAAAAGCTTCGTTGTTTAATCTTCAATGTAAGTTTAATTTTCCTCAGCTTATGTTCCTTTTATTGTTCGATCTGCAATTTTTTGTTAACGTTAGAAGGTAATTTGTTCGTGAATCAATTATTTGCTCGGTCGGCTCTATCGATCTGCGTCTAGATCTGAATTTTTCCGATTCTTGTGATCTATTTGTTTGATGAAATTCGATAGCGCACTGTTACAGTTTGGTTCAGATCTGTGGGTTCTATTCTATTTTTTCCCTGATTGAAAGTTTATCCGTTGTCTTAGAGAACTCGACTTTGGGTTATTTACGCCATATCTGTTCGATCCATGGATTTCAACTTTGTTCGTGACTGAATTTCTGTTGTTATCATCGCCTTATCGACAGGCTGTTTTCCTCCTTAATCTTTCGCTACAAAGCTCCTCCCTTTGACAAACAGATGCAGTGTTTCGTTAAGAACCTCACAGGCAAGACCATAACCGTCGAGTCTGAGAGCTCAGACACGATCGACAACGTCAAGGTCAAGATCCATGACATAGAAGGGATCCCACCGGACCAGAAGCTCGAGGACGGTCGTACTTTGGCTGACTACAACATTCAAAAGGATTCCACCCTCCACTTGGTCCTCAGTCTCCGTGCTGGTATGCAGGTCGTCGTCAGGAGTCTTACGGGAGAGCCTAATCTTTTGTGAGAGCTCTGACACCATCCACAATGTCAAGGCCAAGATCCAGGACAAGGAGGGCATCCCCCCTGACCAGCAAAGGCTGATCTTTGCCGGTAAGCAGATCTGGTCAGTGTGAATTCTGATTGTTTTATTTTTTAATGCCTGACAATTTTCGCGGAATCCTATTAATCAGCCACTGAGAAAACGGCGTCTCCAAAGTCGTATAAAATTGCGATAGTTGAATGCCGCAAGGCTTTTAAGACCGTGGAAATTTACCGCGAAGTTAGCTCTCTCTCTCTCTCTCTCTCTCTCTCTCTCTCTCTCTCTCTCTCTCTCTCTCTCTCTCTCTTCCTGTGCTTGTTTTTTCTGTAGAATTTGTTTGTTAATGATCTCGATTTCTTAATACGAAATTAAATAAGCTAATCTGAGTTAAGTGCTCCGACAGTTGTGTGAGGAAATATTTCTTCCTGATTCGAGGGAAGATGGTATAAGATATGGCGGATCAACTACGGAGGTGAACGCATACAAACAGGATTATTTGAGAGAGCGGGCGGATTTGGCTTTGAAATTTTTCAACGACACCAACGTCAGAAAAGCTTTGATTTATTTATTTTTTTATGTGTTTATTTATTTATCTATTTTAACGTTTTGGTCTGCATATGTTCTTTTAGTCCACGAGATTCAAGGTCACTAAGGTTTGCAAGGCCAACCGTATTGGCTGCATCAGTCACGCGCTGACTTTCAAGGCTAGGGAAGATGGTAGTAACAAGGAACTTCTTTTTCGAGGTTTTGTTTATGCCATGATTCAGCCACAGGCATGGTATTGTGAGATTAAGGTATCAGCTAGGCTCGTTTTTCCGTAATCATGTGAGACTGTTTTGAAGTTGACTTCTATTTTTTTTTCTTTTCTTTTCCAAGGATGATGATGAAATCAAACTTCTGCATTATGATGATGATTATGTTGGTCCAGATCGCGAAGTATTACGGTAGGTTACATATTTTCTAAGGTTTTTGCTTGTATGTAAGTGTCTGCGTTGGTCATTTAGTTAAATGTGGCTCCATTTAATGAAATCTTGAAACCTTGTGGTTTCTGATGGAAAGTTTGCCTCGTGCTGAATTTCTTGTTCTGTTGGTTCTTAGCACCAAGATTTCGTTTTTCCTTTCCCTCGCTAAGAAGGATGCACTTTGTTTTATAAATGCCAGAGAACTGACCGCAGCTGAGTTGGAAGAGATCGAAGCAGTCGCGATGAGTTATCGACTGCCGTTCTTCAGAAAGGGTCAACAACAAAATGGAGTACGTGAGGGGCACGACCCTGACGTGGGTGCCACCCGGGAAGACTTCCAACGTCTGTCGGGTTAGAACTTGAAACGCGGAGTCCGAGGGGCTGAGTTGCAATAGGAGGTGTTATCTATGTTTTATAGTCCATGTTATCTATGCTTTTGTACTATATTACAATCTATGGTGGTGCGTAGAATTGTTCTTACTTTCTTGTTGGTCTTGATAACCTTAATTCCCTGTTGCTGCGTTCACTTTTGGAGACAGGAATAATTAAATTATCTTTGGATTATTAATCCCATGGATGGTCATTAGACATTAGTTCACTTTACCAGATACGATCTCACTACTATTTGTAAAGTAACATTTACTTCATCATTACATAGTTCTAGGATTAAACTATTTATGAAATCGAAAAATATAAGATAATCAATGTCTGAGAAAGAACGAGAATGAAGTAAACTCACAACTACCCAAAAATAAAAAAAAACAAACAAAATTTTTTCGCGTTCCTCTTCTTCAACGTCATCACACGAAGAATACTGAGTACTTTCTAGAACAAGCGTTGGCACGCCAAAACATCCCCAATTTGCGAATCCAAGATCTTACCATCGTCGTTCGAACCCATCACTTCCATCACCGAAGTAAAGACTACCTTCTTGTAATAATCGTCGCCCACTTTGCCAAGAATCTCCTTCACCGCCTTGAAATCCATCGTCCCCGAAAAAACCATCAGGCCAACAACCTCACCAAACAACGAAGGCGCTTTTGGCAAATCGATAGCCAAATCATCCAAAATCCCAGCATAGAGCAGACAACCATCGACGACGTTCTTAGGACTCAGAACCTTCTTCGCAGACAAATAGTTCACAAGTTCAGCTACTGGCCCGACGCAAGGAGGGCTCTTCTCGAAAGCTAGCGATATGGCCTCCCTGACAAGCTCGGGATGATAAGCAGGCGATTTCAATTCTTCCACGCACTGCAAAGCTTCGTCCAAAAGCCTCACGCTGAAGTATTCCTCAAGAAGCGAGTGTGTCTTCTTCTTCAGCTCATCCTTTTGTGGTGGTGTTTCGTAGGGCGTACGGATTCCTTGCAAAGGAGGCGTCAACTTTCTCGCTGGTGAAGGGGATTTTCCTTGCCCGGGAATTTGAACGTTGGAGCCATTGCCCCTGGGCATGGACCGGGACCTAGCAATCTCCCAGTTTCCATCGCTATCCACCTCGGGCAGTCCGGGCAGTTTTCTCGTCCCGGGCATCCCGGGCATCATCCCGCCCGACCCAGGGAGGTTCACGGGGAAGGCAGTGGGGCTTAGGCTGCCCGGGGAGCCATGGGCAGCTGCCCGACGGTTTCGAATGCTCGCCGTAGCGCCCGGGCGAAGGCCCAGGTTCTTTTCGGCCTCAGAATGGATCTCTGATATTGTTTTCGCCTTCAGCTGTGGAATTAGGGTTAGGTTAGAAGTGGCATGAGATGAAAACGTACGAAGAAAAAAGCGAATGAATACTTGGCCTACTATGGCTTTACCTCTTCGCGCCTGGGAACCCAATTATTCGCACGCAGATCCAAAACGTCGCGAACCATAAACTTGTGCCGTGCGGCCAACTGAGGGTTTTTCGAAAGATCCTTCAAACGACCAAAGTACAAATCGTTGATACGCTTCGACTTTTGGCTCTCGTCGAGCTGCTTTCCAATGGTGTTGAAGAACTGACAAATGGCCTCAACGTTTTCCTCAGGCGGGCAGCTATTAAGATCTTGGCCAAGAAGCTCCTACAGATTAAAAAAAAAAAAGCCCATGTCCACAGACTATTACAGTAAACGATAAGAACGTAAAAAAGAAATGAGAAGAGGAGAAAAAAGAAACCTGAACAATGTGATGAACGATCTTCTCTGGGACCATCTTCTGCTTCAGAAGTTCTCCAATCAGGCGAATGTTTCCGAGGGTTCGTAGCTTGACTAACCTTTCCTTGTCCTTACGTTCTTGTTCTTGGTCGGGGGCGTTCATTTCCCTCAGTTCTTCCCTTAATTTGTCGGCACCTTCGAACGCTTCTTGGCAGTTATTTAAGAGCACACGCTTGAAAGTGATTTCCTTGCCGCCTGGCTCATCAGATGGGAATGGAGGAAGCTTCTCATTGAGATGGGAACACAACAAGGCGTACATTGGGCAAAACGTTGGCTCCAAGACAGCTTTGTCGAATATCAAGGTAATAACCTCCTACGAAAAGATATGAGGAACGACTATGCTATAAGTTAGATGAGAATTTGAAAGTTACAATATTGTTATACTGTTTCGATCTGAATAAGAGGAACCAAAACTACCTTCAGAATATCGGCAGTAGTGATTCCAGCATCTATCAATTGGCCTTTTAGGGGTTCAAATTTCTCAGGAGTCAGCTTATTCAGAATCCTGCATAGAATAAAACGCTTCAAAAACTCGAGACGAAAATTGCAACAGAGGACACAATGTGTCCACTTCACTGTTTTTAGATGCAAAACACATTACCCTTTCACTGTTTTTAGAACACGGTCCATCTCAGAAACATTTCCCCTGCGAGCTGACCATGGTACTTCGGCCTTAATTAGAGCAGGTGCATCCTATACAAGATACAAGTTGAGTTAGTTTTTCAAGAAAATTATATCGAGAAATGTTTACCATAGTATGGATATAGAGCTTGCTCAATAGAGATTAAATACCCCTTGGTTAGAAGAAATTTGCGTCCTTGCAAACTGAGAGCTTACCTGTTCTCTTGGTTGGGTAGGCTCAAATCGACCAACAAATTCTCTGTCTCGTATTGCCTTGCTGGAGGCTTGTGCGGAGCGATTATGCCAGTCACGGTTGTCAGCTTCAGTATAACGATTTTGAGTCTGATTTTGGAGCTACAAGAGAGAACAGAAAACGCAATATGCATCATCGAAAGAAATATATTACGCATCATTGAAAGAAATATATTACAGTTGAAAATGGATATGCACTCAAAAATAATGATGGTAAGCAGACATGCCATTATCTTCAAATATTTACAAGCATCAAAGGTTTACTTAACAGGAATTTATCGTCATTGCCATAACTTACATTGTTTTCTCCACGACTCCAGTTGGGACTTGAACCAAAAAATTCAGATTCAACTTCTTGCTTGACCTTTTCAATTTGCTCGGTAGTGTTGACAACCTACAGAACACAATCGTCTGTAAGATAACCAATATGGACAAGAGTAGTCCCATACATGACAATCACTTCCACAAGAGAAAAAGTGAAATCAGAATTACAAATGTACAATCTAGCAAACAAAAATAAAAAAATAATTACTCCCCTAATTCAATTTACCAGACTCCTTAACAAAAATTATCTCAAAGAAAAGCTTAGATTTTTAAAGAAATACGTCGCAAACAAAAAATGTACGGGCCAACAGGGTATTAAAGTACTACTTTAAAGGCAACCAAAATACACAAGTTCTCTAAGCTATATATTATGCCGTCGCACAGAAGTCCAACTGATGGGAACTAAAAGATTCGCCAAGATTTGAACAATAATTAATATAAGAAACAGAAGATAGCATATAACTTCTATAATTTGTACAAGCACAAGTAGACTCTACCTCTCTCAGACCCAGTAGCTGGTCTCTAGTATAACGAATTCGTTCATGGCCTTCAAATCGAGACTCTCCCGCCTGTCATACATCAGATATTAGTGTAATCACATGCATAACAGACAAACACAATAACCTGTTTTCTTATAGAAACCAAGCAGATAATGCAATTTTTAAGTAAAGCCTCATCACCACGACTCACGAGGCTAACAAGCTACTTAAAAATTCCAAAGTTTATATATCCACAGGTTTCTTTATGGGCTACCCAACCACTCTTAGAATGCCCACCTAAACCCTGTGTAATGCTTTATGTCCATATTTACAGCAACTACACAACTCACGTGTGCTGCCAAGAATTAGGACAATAACATAATAGCTACATACACACGCATCAAGCACAAGAGCAGAGTAATAAGATTTATAAACTATCGAACTTTCTCAGCTTAGTTTTGTTTACTACGAACTCATCAATGGAACAATATGACTACGATGAATCTCCAACAACTACGAGCCATCAATAATTGTACTAACCATCCAAATCAACAAACCGTACACATAGAGATACTAAACATTCAGACTTCGCACGAACCCAGAAAATTTTATAGCAAACAAACATTCAAACCAGCTGCACACACGTCTACACACTCGTTCAAGAAAAGCAAATCAGCCGCCTTTAAGCAAAATTCAACCAATAAGACAATAAACGCCTACATAAACCTTAGATCTGTGTAATAATTTCCAAAAACACAGTTCCAAAAGAATAACGAATCGACCTTCAAATAAGAAGCCTGGGGAGCACCAGAACCACTGTGGGGACGAAGCAAAGATCCTTCTGAATTAACCGCCGACGATGTCGAATCGAATCGAGGGCCGCCAATAAATCGGTTTCCGCTGCGATTTCCTCCACCTGGTCTCAAGCTCAGCACCGTCTGATCAGCCTGCATAACTCAACAATGCCCGCCGTCAATCGTTCAAGGATCGATCTTTAAATAGATATTTCTATATAGACACACTAAGATGCAGTGTGTGTATACGTGAGTGTATTGATAGAGTAGTAAAAGATAAAGATAATGGAAATCTAGAAAGAGAAGGATTTTTGTGGTTTCCTCGCTCTACAGAGAGGAATGGCGTTTGCAAAGCTAAAGCGGCTTTATAGAGGAACCCTTCCCTCATTAGTCGTAATGACGGTGAGGTTTAGGGGTGATTTCGGAATTACGTAAAGATAAAAGTCAGTACTTTAATTTTAATCATCAAATAGTAGAAGTAATTGTACTACTCCTTTATTAACCGAAGCTTTTATTACATCAATCTACTAACAGCCCACTTGTCAACACGGATAAGATACTCAAGTCCATGTGTCGGACTTGAGCACAGCCCTTTTCAAGTTCAAAGCCACACCACCTCGGAACCACCGAAGACCACCAACCATGGCTGGTCTAACCGCCGCAGCTCACAGCCCTTGTAGAACCCATCATCCCCACCTCACTTGGACGGTTTCTTTCTCTTATTCACTGTCAAATGTTCTGCCTTTTCCCAACTCCGCCGTGCGGTGGCGGCCGTTGATTTTCAGCACCGCTTCCGCCACCGCCCGCTACGGAGGAGGCCCGACGAGGAGACCCAAGTCGGACGAGGATGAAGCGCTCAACATATCTTCAATAAGGTAAGTTTTCTTGTAGTTGGAGTAGAAAGTAAGATAAAGGTTGGATCTTTATTACTCTATGAGGTCGTTTGCTGAGGTTTGTGGTGGGTTTTTGTTCAATTTAGGTCTGATACTGTTAGGCTTATCGATGAGCAGCAGAAGATGGTGGGTGCTTTTAACTTTCAGTTAGTTCATTTTCTCTTTATGAGACGATGGGGTCTTCTGTGTATGTTAATGGTGGGATGGCTTGTGTGTTCTTCCAGGTTGGGGTTGTGTCTAAGGCCCAAGCTCTTCAGCTGGCAGATGCTGCTGAGATGGACTTGGTAATAATTTTTTCTTTTTCTTTCTCTCTCTTTTTTTTTTTTTTTTTTTTTTTTTGCATTTTTCCTCTCTTAGTTGTTCGTATTTAGATGTGCCTAACTTATGCTCTACAGCCATGATATTTGTGGAATTATTGCACTTTTGGGTGTTTGGGACTTCATTCTACTGCATAAGTTATCTTTAATCTCACTCATCTTCTGATGTTTGCATTTTTCCAGGTAATTTTATCACCAGATGCAGACCCACCTGTTGTCAGAATTATGGATTACAAGTAAGAACCCCCACCCACATTGCATTTATGTTATCCTCTCAATCTATTCGAACAACCTTGTAAGTTCCTGCAAATGTTTATCCAAGAAAGGCTTCAGAGTTCAGATCAGCCACTTTATAACTTGTTAATCTATTTCTGTTCGTGTTTTAATCCCATCTATGGTCCAGATTTGGCATGGAAGTGTGATGTTTCCTTTTTGACGTTGCAGCAAATATAGGTACGAGCAGCAGAAAAAGAAAAGGGAGCAGCAGAAGAAAAGTCTCGGTGAATACTCGATCTCATTTCATTACACGTATTCCATGCGTACCTCAGATGTGTAAGAAACTTATGCTGACTGATAATGTACATAAATGACAGCAACTCGCATGGACTTGAAGGAGCTGAAGATGGGGTAAAAGTCGTACTATCTAATGGGAGCTTTATTTTATCTTTTCTAAGTCCTTTTTGTTACTCAAATGAAATTCGTACGACAGATACAACATCGACGTGCACGACTATTCAGTTCGCCTGAAAGCAGCTCAGAAGTTTCTGAGAGATGGCGATAAGGTTACTCGAACTTCTTTATGTTCTAGCGAAACTATAAATTAATCTTCCATCGTACGAAAATCTTACTTCAAAGATGCTCTTTTTGTAGGTTAAAGTGATAGTAAACTTAAAGGGCCGTGAAAACGAGTTTAGAAATAACGCAATCGAGCTCATCAGGCGGTTTCAGGAAGATGTGGGCGAGGTACGTTCTGCGATTACTTTTTTTCTTCCCCCGAAAAAGAAAAAGATTGAGGATTTAATGCGACGTTTTTTCGTCGATACAGCTGGCGATGGAGGAAGCTAAGAATTTCAAGGATAGGAACATCTTCATCGTATTGGTGCCGAACAAAGCTCTTCTTCAGAAGTCTCAAGAACCACCGAAGAAAAAGGACAATTCTGCAGCTACTGAAATATCCGCCAGCGTTTGAGTTGAAAAGTTATTTTATTACCTGATGGATTTAAAGGACGACGCTGAATCTTGAAAGCTTTTAAATATTCGGTCGTAGCAGAGGTATGATGATTTTTTGTCCCGTTTCAAATGCCTCGCTTGCTCGACTGATGTATATACTCGCTTGCCCGCAACGCTTTTGTAGAACTATTTATAATGTTGTATGAATCCGAAAAGTATTATTAGTTCTTGCTGGAAATAAAGAGTTCTTCGTCACCAGTATGTTCAGAATCCCATAAAGCACGACTTCAGAAGGATGTTTTCACGTCATAAACGAACAAATCGACATGTAAACCCACACAGTTAACAATGATCCCATCTCGTTTCCTCTCTTTAGGACTTGCAAATTTGCAATAGCTACTACAGATTGTCAGATATGGTGTTTGGCTGAAAAAGTTAGATCTCTGAGGAAGAAAAACCGATACGATTACACAAAGAAGCAACGAATGAAGAACGAGAGTAGCGTTACAATTTAAGCAGGTTTTTGCTCCGCATTAGAAGCTGCAGAATCTTCGTTTCAGTTCGCTCGGTTCACTTTCAAGTATGGCAACGCGCCAATCACATTGTTGTAGTCGCTTCGATCGACTTGGACCTGGAAATAAACATAGAAAAAGGAGATAGAGATGTTCAGTTGCAAGCCCATATTCTGCTTCATTGCAATGAGTTATGTCTGAAAATGAAAGTTGAACTTTTCTTTCTTTCTGATAAGCAGCAGCAGTTTATGTAATCTGAGTTTTAACATAGTAAAGCCAATCTGTTCATTGATCTTCACATGATAAAAACATCCACTGCCCCATCTCAATCTCTATTATTGATCATGCAACTTCCTTCTATTCACACGATGAAAGAAGACTAATGGAAAGCTTATAACCAAAAGCCTTCAAATTCAACAAACTCTAAATCCCCCAAATCAAATTTACCATTAGATTTAGAACAAAAGCCGCAGACAAATCAAATGCACCGAAGAAAAAGAATTATTGTATCGATAAACAACAAACCATTTTGGAGAGCCTCTTTCTCCTCTTAGTGTTCTTCTTTCTGAGCAAATGCTGCTTCCCTGCTCTTCGTCTCACTATCTTCCCACTTCCCGTTACTCGAAACCTCTTCGCCGAAGCCTACATAATCTTCACACATAAGAGCCCAGAAAATCGTAGACTATATCTCATTACGACGAATTCTACCTTGTGGGTCTTCATTTTGTAGCCTTTTGCGCACACCACCGTTAGTGTCCGCGAATTTGCGTGGACGAAAGCGTCAGCACTGAAGCTTTTGCCAAGTAGTACAAGAGGAATTGATTGGGAAATAGAGCGCCAGGAACTAAGCTTGAGAGAGGCGGCTCGATACTTCATTGACGGCAAACGGAGAGTTGGCGGTAGCAATTTCATGCTTGGAGATAGCGTTTTCAAGCCCAAAGAGAGTAATGGTACAGCGGTCGCCATTGCTGATGAGTCTTTACGGGTGAGTGACGAAGAAGAGTCGAAAGATATATGAAATTGGATAAAGGCTGTAAATTCTTATTTTATTTTCTGTAACGAAAATTTTGTTGGTCACGACTTCATCTGTGGATCAGAATTTCTTTTCACGAAAAGAAACCCGAATTAATGTTAATTTAAGTCACACTACACATAATACTTAATTGAACAAAATTTTTAGAGATAGGTATCCATGTCAAAAATTTTTACAGATAGGACCCGATTTAGTGTTTACCAGTTTCTTCAGTCACGTCGTACCTTCCTGTATGTGTATGGTATACCATAACACGTTGATATAGGCTACCTAGTTTATACGGCGTACCTTATGTGTTATAGATGGTGTACCTAAATGTGATAATACAGCGTACCATTTTCTCAACGTATGACGTACCACAATACGTTAATATAGGGTACCTAAATGTGTTGTATGGCGTACCTGCGGCGGATTGGGTACCTATTTGCAAAAAATTTATTCTACTAGGTACCTACATATAAAAAAGAAAAGGTATTAAATTACAAGTTTTTTTCCAATGGGTATTTATGCGTAAAGATCTTCGATATAAAAAGACGGCCTTTATCACATCGATGTAAAAAGTCGATCTTTATCTCATAGTATACTAATTCGAAGTACATAATTGATAATTATTGAAACGTTTCAAACGAATTTCGTACACCAAGAATCAAATAATACACACACAAGCACAGAAATACAATCAAATCATCACTTTTACCCAACCTCCCTCGAAACACAATCCCCGCCGCCATTCCATGACAGTAAGAGTCGCCGCACAGTGAGCAATCGCCGCCAAGACGACAAACACATGAAATATCTGATGACTGTGCCCTACGACGTCGAAAGCCCCCGGCCGCCACCTCTCGGGAATCCTCGCGACGTAGAACACCGCGCCGACGCCGTACAGCACACCCATCGCCGCCTCGTAGCCCAGCGACGCGACGATCTGAGGCTGAGGCCAGTGGAGCACCAGCGCGTGCAACGCCGGGACCACGCCGGACAACGCCATCCCTATGAACAGCACGGCCCTGAACGACCTGAATCTAGGCCCGGACAACGGCGGGGCGAGCAGCGTGACGGCCGCCGCCGCGCCGGCGAGAGAGATGGAGGAGAGATATAGGATTTGCCAGTTGGGGCTTTCGAGGAAGATGTAGTATATGGGTGCGAAGAAGGAGCAGACTATCATTAGGGAGATTCCGGCGTAGTCTAGCCGCCAGAATAAGTAGTGGAACCGCCGGGAATGGCAGGCGAGAAGGTGGGACGATGCGCTGAAGAGGAGGCACGCCGTCGAGCCGAGGAGGAAGGCGAACCACGGCCACGATGGGAGGGGATCGTCGGCGGTCGTTGGGCGGGGCCCACGGTCGGACAAAGCTTGTGATTTGTTGGGTATTTGTATGATTGTTTCGTTGACGATGATTTTCTTCCCCGTGAGCGGCCAAAAAGGGTCGCCGTCTTCGGTGAACAGAGCCGCCGTCGCCGGCGTTGTTATGATGTTTTCGAAGCTGATGATTTGTCCCTTCTTCAAGCTCATTACAGCCATCCACGTAAATATCATAAATCCGATCAAATGTCTGCAAGAATATGCAAGATGTCCGAAATGGAGGAGGCGAAGAAGACGATAAAGAAAAGACACACAGAGAGAAAGAAATAACGGCGTGCGTACGTCCATATGTTGAGGGTTTCGTTATGCAGAGAAAATACGCTGAGAAGAACGTTCTTCAACGGCCATTCGCATCTGTAATAATTTCTGATGTATTCGTTGTCTTTCATGTACTCGGGCAGTTCATCGTACTTCACGAGCACGGCATTTCCCCGGTGATCGGCGCCGTGGCAGTCCGGCGACGGCGACGGCGGCGTCTTGGTTGAGTTCATCGAGCTTCTCGTCACCTCTCTCCTTCTCATCTCAGTATAAATGCTTTCTTTTTTCTTGGCGAACTAGTATATAAGTGTTTTAGGGAAAAGTGAAGATTTTGACTTTGAAAGCAATATACTCAATCGTCTCGAGTTAGGGAAGTTATTAATGGTGTCAAGGAATGAAATATTTGAGGAAGAGTGAATAATTGAGAATAATGGTTAGCGCTTAATATATTGCTTATACGAAATATATAGGTTACCTACCTAATGCTTAAAAATATGAATTTAGGAAACGAGTAAAGTTTTCATTTACGACAACGCCCTCGCCATTTGGCAAAGTTAGTGTTAACTGTTAAGAGGGAAGTTTATTAAACTAATCATGGTTCTGCAAGGAAGTCCCTTACCTTAGATGGCCTAACTCATCCACAGCCAATAATATCGTAACATTTTATTTTATTTAATTGTTATGAATCGGATTTGATTTTATCCTTCAAACCAAAATGTGATGCTAATTGATTTCCATTAATTTCTATTATGTACACCTAAATTAAATCTCATCCAAATATAGAACGAGATTGTCAAATATTACTCTTTAAGAAGAGTTCATTTCTTATACGCCGGTTCAATATGAACAATATTTCTGATACTAATGTTTTTTTTTTCCTATTTTAATTTTGGGTTTTCGTCTTTTCTTCGCCTTTATTATAAGAATGTCAACTAAGCGTACTTTAAACTTCGTATTAGTTTACTCGGTTCAATAGTATATATACCATCTAACATGATCATACTTATAGCTTACGTTCGACTTTAATAATTTTTAAAACGTGTGATAACTATCTTGACAATCTCATCATCTTCTTGGTAGTTGGGGAAGTTAAGACAGTTGACATCGTATTTTCTTGCATGCGGGTATATAATTAAATTAATTAATTATGCCAATCAATCAATGCCAGAATTACACTCATACACACTTCACTTCAATCATGTATGAAATTAGAGGTAATAAAACCACTATTCTATTATATAAAAAGGTTAGGGTGGCATATATGATGCTATAGATTAGGGTTCTCAATTAACTTTATTTGTTCATTGTGGATTTATTTCTAGGGTTTCTTTCGCAAAGAGTACGGACTTGATAAGTAGCTTGACTTCTTATTCCTTGAATCCTTGTATGTAGAGAATGCAATATTATTCTTGATTATTTCTATATAGATTTTACATCCTTTTTTTTTTTAAATTGTTCGATGAAGTTGGCCTAGGTGGGTTACGTTTACGACTTACGAATAGGTAGAAAAAAAAAACTACAGAAATAATACGAACCAATGGCAATTTCGAAATTAATGTCATTTCGAAGCCCATAGATAAAACTGAAAATTTTATGCTTCCCGCTCAAAATTGCAGTCTATAACCATAACAGATGTTCAATGCTCTTCCACCTCACCCTTACCTCACTCGATCACACGATTACCTTTTTTCCCCAACCCAGCTTGTAACCGAAGCTTCGTCGAATTCTGGGAAGAAAGGAAAATGCCAGCCATTGACGGTGTAATGGCGAATTCTTCAGCTCCGAAGCTCGCGGGCTGGCATACGCGCGATGTGATATCGATTCAAAATCGGGAATCGGGCCCTATTTTTGATGTGGGCTTGAAGTCGTGCACGGTGGAGCAAGGTGCTACTGCTAAGATTGTGGAGGAATGGCGCAAGAAGAAAATCGAGGGAGGCGTGCCTGAGTACAAGTGTACCCTGCGGTTTCTTGGTGGAGGAGCAACCAAATTGGTATTTGAATGATTGAATTCCTTGCGTTTCAATTGTCTTTAGTTTTCATTTGTTTTATAAGAAGGGTGGGTCGATTTACTTGTTGATGTTTTCTTTCTATTCGATATTTGGCATGGGAATGCGTCTCAAGAAGTGACATTTTGTGGTGGTTATTCTTAGGATAGATTTACTGGATCCAGAAATGTCATGTTTTTACTGTTTTGCAAAAATAGACAGATTCTTCATGATGCTTGCACATTAATTTAAATAAGAATTACTAGAGAGTAGAGACTTAATGGGAATCTTGCTAACTCTTCTTACTATGCTTATGATTTCAGAGGTGACAGTATAGACAACTGAATCATGATGAGTTAAAATTGATATATCTTTTTATGACGTTCTAAATGACAGTTGTTTCCGTTATTTGCCTTTTCAATGTATCTCATCCTATGTGTTAATTCTGATCCAAATCAGGACCAGTGCCGTCTTTGTCAGAAAGATGTCTATCGAGAGGAGTCAATTTCATGTACTGTTCGTGGTTGTCGGAATATTTTCCATCTCACATGTGCCAAGGATAGTCTTGGCTTGTTGACTTCAAAGCAATTCAAGTGCCCACAGCATGTAAGTAGAAGCAGAGGTAGTTGGATGGATAAGATTGATGAACAGAGATGGATGCCAGTCATTTTATTAGCAAATGGGATGGCCTAATGCCGTGTTTCCAATATTCCGTTAGATTTCTTTATTTTTATCGTTTTACCCTGCAATCAGGCATGCTTTTTATGTAAGCAAAAGAATCGTATATGGCGATGCGTACGATGTCCAATGGCTTGTCATAAACAGTGCGCCCCATTTCCAGAGCATGTAGTGTATATTCATGGTCGAGTAGATGAAGCCATTTGTTGGAGGCATTCCTCTGATTGGCGATCTGAAAAGAAGGTTTATGGCTTAATTTTCTAGCTGGCTTTCCCTTCTTAGTGTTAAGACTATTTCTTTTGAACTAATCATCTTCTGTATAACATGTCATTTCTATGCAGGGAGCGCTTCCCCCTCACAAATATGAGGTTAGAATTTTGACGAATGATCACTAATGAAGTTCTTTATGGATTTTCATCAAAGATTGTCAAACTCTAAACATTGCGCATCAGTGAAGTATCCTAGTCACCAACAACTTTTGTGTTGCTCTATTCAGGATATATTCTCCCTACTACCCCTTCCATACATTGAAGAGGAGTTCAAGTTTGACATAAACTTGAAAGAGCAGACAGCAACTAAGCTGGAACCTGATTCATATGTTCACATCAAGAGAAGTATCCTGTGAAATATTACTTCATTCTATTGTTATACTTGCGCTGTTAAATATGCAAGTGTCGCAGGCGTCAATTGTGTATACTAACTGACCACTAGTATTTCTCATACTTGGCTCAGTAAACTTGTCAAATCGGGATGGTATTGGATATATGCGCTAATCTTTAATAGAAACCTTATTAGATGTACATCTTGTCAAGAAAAAGCATAATAAAGCTGATGCTGACACTGGATGCACAGAATGCAGTTCTAATCAGTGTTCTGATGGTTGTGTATGCAGGTAAATTATGCGCATTTTTGTAGTATCTTCCATGATGATATTATGTGATCTTAACCGTGCTTTGTGCTTTGGCATTGTAGTTTTATCATTTGAGAATAGCCTTCTTATCTAAATAACAGGGTTCAATCTATCAGCTGCTCAAAAGCTTGCCGTTGTTCAGAAGATTGCAAGAACAGGCCCTTCCGTAAAGAAAAAAAGATCAAGATTGTAAAGGTACTCATGTCTGTTTTTTCTTTCCTTGGACTACTGCTGATATGCATTTTGCATATCAGACTGAGCATTGTGGTTGGGGTGTAGTGGCTGCTGAATCAATCAAAGAACAAGACTTTATCGTTGAATATGTTGGAGAAGGTAAGATCGTGCGTTACCTTTGTAGAAGGTAGCCTTAAATATTCTGCATAAGTAGTAAAGCTTTTACGAGTCTGATATAACATGGAACTAGTAGTTTATTTCTCTTTTTTTTTGTCCTTTTTTCGTCAGTGATAGACGATGCTATATGCGAAAGAAGGCTATGGGACATGAAAAAACAGGGCCTTCAAAACTTCTACATGTGTGAGATCAACAAGGATTTTGTCATTGACGCCACGTTCAAGGGAAACTCTTCAAGGTTTCTTAACCACAGTTGTGCTCCTAACTGTCAGCTGGAGAAATGGTAAGTGTATATCTATCTCATTGCAAAACTATGTATTGACATTCAATAACAATTTATTGTTTTGCCCATATAGAGCGCATGCTCCTTCGTTTAACGCTTCAGTTATTATGTAGCGCATATTTGCGCCCGCGCCGTTCGTCAAATTTAACGGTCACTTTTTCTACTTCACTTTTAAACAGGCAAGTCAATGGGAAGACTCGTGTAGGCATCTTCGCCTTAAGATCCATTGAGGCTGGAGAGCCGTTGACCTACGATTACAGGTATGTTAGTTAATTTTTTTTTCCATTAAGCATCTGAGTGTTGACGTTATTCACAGAGGTTTAACAACTTCAAAAAGATGCTTCATAACAATGTAGTCGAGTAATATACCTGGCGATCATAACATGTAATGAACGTAACCGATCATCGCATTCGCATACGAATGGAAAATGTGGGACTATAGAACAGTGATCGAAGCGATAGTCTGATAACCACAATATCTTATTATATGCAGAAAGTAATGATAAGTCGTCTCTCATGCAGATTTGTACAGTTTGGGCCAGAGGTTGAATGCCATTGTGGAGCTCCAAACTGCCAAGGCTATCTTGGAAGCAGAAAGAAAGTATTGCTTGGCTCGAAGAACAAGACAAGAAGTGTAAAGGTGGTGGACATGGAATCAGCAGAAGTATCATGGGGCGCTAAAAGGCAGAGAACATCAACAAGAAATGTTGGGCTTGCTTTGAATTGATGGATATTCTTTTCTTACAATTTGAAGAGAAGGAAGAAGAATCTCTTTCTTTTTTGAATACGAATCCTATAGATAGATAGATCGATTTCTGTTTGTCATACGAAGGGACTGTTGTTCAATTGCCGTTTCAGGTGACTAAAGATGAATAATGGTGAATCATTCCTATATATATCCAGCCATAGGTTTGTGTTTACCTTTGTAAGTGCATGATGCAGAAACTCTATTGAAATATTGGGCTAATGTTGGAGTAAGAAGAGCCCAATAACATATTAGGCCATGCTTTAATTTACCGCAAGTTTATAGGAAATAATATCGTTATTGTTGAAAACATATTAAAATAAGATTAAATCGTCGGTGGACGAAGCATGTGTCGCATCCATATCCACACACCGGAAAAAAAAGTCATGTGGCACAATATATTGTCCCTATCAAAGATCATCAACATCTTCAAATAAAATATATACATTTTGTAAACCTAACACCACTATATTGGTTAATTGCGACATTTATTAAATAAATATATAATTACAACATATCGTTCTGAAAAAAAAAAAAATCAAAATCGATATAAGCTACTTAAAATATTCTATAACCGACACGTCATGCATATCATGATTGAGAATCGTGCCTTAGCGCATTAATCAAATATCCCATGTGCAAATTCATACTTAAAAACATTTGGGATTCCGATTCCTTCCCTCCATTCCATTCCACCTGTTCGGCTCCAGAATAATTTAGAAAAATTAGTATACCCTCACAATCAATTAATATGATTAATTGAAGTGGGTCCCATCAACGGGCACAAAAGGATACGATATATGAAGCCCACATAAGTGTCGGTAGGAAAAAGACAATAGTTGAAGAAAAAGATGATCTGGCCCAATGTGAACTATGCTCTTAGCGGGGCCCCACCGACGTGAGTATTATAATAAAGCTATCATTCCATTTTGTAGGCTCTACTAAATCATTCAACCTTAAAATAATTGCTTTTTTGTGCGAATTAAATTACGCCACTTACTATTGCAGTGAAGTGTATGATTTATACTTTAATTCATTACCGTAACAAGTGAAGAAGATAATAAATAGTCAAACCCTTTAATTGTCTTCACAAAAGAAAAGTAGTAATAAAAGGTAAAAAAAGAAAAAACAGAAACAAAAGATAAGGAGAGATCATTACATCTTCATCACCACTCCTTATCATCTGTATTCCCCTTTTTACCCCTGACAGGCATTATCCTCTTTTCATTACCCTTCTTCTTCCACTCCTCTCCTCCCAACGTTAACAGAAAAAGAAAAAGGCGAAAATCTAATCTCCTAAAAAGTGAAAACACGGCGAACATGAAAAGGAGAAAAAGGAAAAAGCAAGAAAATGACGTTCGGAGAAGATTCATCACTTCAGACCCAATTATCCTTCTTTATATAAAAAAATAAAAGAAAATTAAAAATCAAGAATTTACACAGATCGGCCATGGTGGTCGTAGCCGTAATAGGACAAGTACCACTTAACAAACCTCTTCAGCCCTGTCTGCAAATCAGTCGTCGGCCGATAACCTAATTCCCTCATCGCCAAGCTAATGTTTGCGTGCGTGAACGGAACGTCGCCGTTTCCCGGCATGTCGACCATCTTCTTCTTCGCCTTAACCTTCAGATTCTTCTCAAGAAACGACACCATCATCGGAACTGTCACCGGCGAAGTATTTCCCAGGTTGTAAATCCTATACTGCGCCGGCCCACGCTTCTTCCCGCCGGAGCCGGTGCTCTTCTTCGCCGTGTCCAGCGACGCCACGCAGCCCTTCACTATATCGTCGATGTACGTGAAATCCCTCGCAAGATCAACCTTGTTCTTCCCTCTGTAGATCGTAATGGGCTTTCCTTGAAGGATATTCCTCGTGAAAGAGAAGTAAGCCATGTCGGGCCGGCCCCACGGGCCGTACACGGTGAAGAATCTCAGCCCGGTGATGGACAAACCGTATATGTGGTTGTAGGTGTGTGTGATTTCCTCGCCGGCCTTCTTCGTCGCCGCGTACAGAGAAGCGGGTCGGTCGGTCCGATCCGATTCGGAAAACGGTACCTTTTCGTTCAACCCGTAAACAGAGCTTGAGCTGGCCCACACAATCGCCGGCTGAGGATTCTGATTCTTACACGTTTCGAGGATGCTCACCAGCCCGGCGATGTTGCTGTTGACGTACGATTGTGGGTTTTTCATGGCGTAGCGAACGCCGGCCTGAGCCGCCAGGTGCATCACGTGGGTGAATCGCACGGCGTCGAAGAGCTTGGCTAGAAGGCGGCCGTCGTTGATGTCACCTTCGACGACGTAGACGCCGTGCTTGGCCAGCATCGACCGCCGCGCCTTCTTCAGGGATGGCTCGTAGTAGTCGTTGAAGTTGTCAAGGCCCACGACGCCGTCGCCGCGTTTCTTCAAGGCGAGGGACACGTGTGTTCCGACGAAACCTCCGGCGCCGGTGACCAGCACCGTCATCCCATTTTGCCGGTGGACTTGAGCGGAGCTCTTCACCTGCTTTTCCCAGTGGATGCCGGACAGATAACGGTGGCCGGAATTGAAGAACGATTGGAAACTCAGGTAGGCGGCGGTGAGAGCGATTAAGAACAGGGCCCATAAGAACATGGTGCTCGTGGAGGCGAAGCAACGGTGGAATTGACGGTGGATCGACGAATAGGATCTGTCCTTGAATTTTCCCGGCGTCGACGGCAGAAAAGCTTCTTCTTGGTCCTTCGACGGCGGCATCTTTCCTTCCTCTCTCTGTTTTCTATTGCGTAGTAATCAACGATTGGAAAACGACTTCTAATTCGATATTACAGATTGAAGAAAGGGATAAGAAGAAGAAGAAAGATACGAAGTAGGAAAGAACAGATGCAGATGATGAAAGCAAGGCACCTGCTAAGGAAGAAGAAGATATATGGGGGAATATATAGTGGGAGACCACTTTGGAGATTAAACGCGTTTTGAGGACCAGGTTGTAAATTCAAATTTAAAAAAATTAGAAAAATATAACAGATCTCCTAAATAATGTATATATATTTTTTAGCCTTTTGAATTTCGGAATATGTGTGTGCGTGTGTGTACGGTTTCTGTATTTTGGGCATATATATACGAGGATTGAATTGAATTGATCTATGTGAGGTGGGTCGACGCGGTTTCTTTGCCGAGAATATGTGGCACATCTAATTTAAATTTCAACAGATTATTAAATATTAATACTTAAAAAAATTTGAAAATTAATAACGATGATAATTTCATGGCGACGTCATAGATAAGCTCGGGGCATGTTTTATGGCGTCATAATCGTAGATTAACCAATTAATTATTACGATTAATATCGACATATATATTCAACGAGCATCAACATACTTTAGGACAGCTGTAAACAGCGGTGACATGCTGTAACCAGCAAGGGTGGTCAGAATTAGCAGTTGGGTCCCACTGTAATTTACTTTTTAATCTCTATATGTATTTTTTGCCGTATATTATTTATTTATCCTTGTGGGAAAACAATTTTAAATTAAATACGTGGGCAGCGTACATTGACCTTCTTATTATCCTAGTTCTTTCTATGCCAGGTTGTCTCTCTAGTTCCTCCAATCACGTAGTTAATAGTTCTTTAATTGGGACAATTTTCGTTCAAGACCACGTAATTCATACTCTGTCGGGAAAAAATTAGTCTTAATGACCCGATTTGTTTAGTAACAAACACTCCATTGTTATGAAATAACACAAAATGATAGTGCGATAACAGTTCGTATTTTAGGTCGTTATCTCTAAATTTTGGTCCTTTAAACTAATGTTTTTTCGAAAAGGGTCACAATTCTATTTTAAAACATTTTTTGGGGCCGAAACTTAATATACCTATTGAATTCTTTTTGGATAAAAAATAGTCATATCATATTCATTGCTCATGGCTAGTCTATGAATTCATTTAATTTTGATACCTACATTTTTTTGCTCCTTACATTTAATGTGCGTCAATATTAATGAATTTGGTGCATGTACGGTACGATCTGTTCATGCATTTGTATTGATGGGAGTCCTGCAATGCTATAAGATCGAAAAATACGCCGATGATTAATGAAATAGTAATCTTGTAATAGTATTTAAGATTTCGACATGCTCGAGCTTCTTCAAAGTTCAAAATTTTTAAATTCAACTAAAATTTTGTATATGTATAGAGAAATATGAGATGATCCGTGTGGAATGGAACTATTACACCTTATTACACTTTTTTCTTTCTTTCCATTTATTAACTTTTGCGGTTCTTTGACGACTATTAGACTAACAACAGCAGACACATTTGGTAGAAAAGATATACGATAACCATTCTTAGTATTTGCTTCGAAGTAAAGGCACTTTGTTGTTATTATCTATTTTTTGTGTGGGCATCTTTGTAGTTTTTTGTTTTTTTGGGGTGAAACTTTAATTACTTTTTATTAGGACTGAAACTGATACCTGATTTAGACTTTTTTCTTATTATTTTTTAGTTGATTTTCTGATCTGCTTTTTAAAGAAACGTTAATATTGGCGCCTTTTTTTATACAACCATCACAATCTGCTTCTCTTTATTATGATCTTTATGATCGAATTACGATGAAGAAAATCTTAATTCATTGTACGGTTTGTAATTTAGTTGTGCGAATTGGATATTCCAATCCCCTTGTTGTATATTAGCACTAATCGAATTACATTGAGCTGAAGGTGTTCGAAGAATTGTCTGTAAGAGGACGAGGTAATGCTTATGAAGTAGATAGCATAGCATAATTCAATTTTCGCCGATTGATTACTGTAGATCGAAATGCTGTTTCTTGAACAGATTGGAGGTTCTCAATGAGTATAAGATGGCCAAGGCTCTTAACGCCTACGCAGCTCTCACAGTTAATCCGTCAACAGAAGAACCCTTTAAAGGCTCTGCAAATATTCAACGAGGCCAAAACGAGATACCCGAGTTATAATCACAATGGCCCAGTCTACGCCACCATGATCAGAATCCTCGGTAAATCTGGGAAAATTGCTGAGATGAAAGAAATTATCGGCCGAATGAAAGAAGACTCGTGCGAATGCAAAGACAGAGTCTTTGCTGGGATAATCAAAACATACGCAAGTGCAGGTTTGTTCGAAGATGCATTGTCTCTGTTCAACTCTCTTCCTCAGTTTAACTGCGTGAGCTACACGGAATCGTTCGACACTATGCTGAAGATAATGCTGAGGGAAGGAAAGGTAGAATCTTGCTACGAGTTTTTCGTGAATAGCTGCCATGGATGGGAGATTAAGTCTAGGATGCGCGCATTGAATCTGCTCATGGAAGATCTGTGTCGAATCCAACGATCAGATCTCGCATTGAACGTATTTCAAGAAATGGGGTACCAATGGTGCTACCCAGATAGAGAAACTTACAGGACATTAATGAAGGGTTTGTGCAGTGATAAAAGATTAACCGAGGCTACTCTTTTGCTGGATTCAATGCTTTGGAGAATATCTCGAAAGGGCTGTGGTGCTGATGTTTCTGTCTATCGAATGTTACTCGAGGCTTTGTGCGATAATGGAGAGGTCGAAGAAGCTGTAGAGATACTCGAAAAGGTTCTGAGAAAAGGTTTAAGAGCCCCAAGAAAGTTACGCAAGCCCCTAGACGTAACCTCGATAAATTACAGAGACAAAGAGGGCATCGATCGAGTGAAGAGCTTGATTAATGAAGCGTTGATCAAAGGTTTGGTTCCAAGCTCAGATGGCTACGGCGCAGTAGCTAGCGACTTCTTCTCCGATGGAAGAGTTTCAGAAGGTAACAATGTGATCGCGCAAATGTACGAAAAAGCCCTCTGGCCTTCTTCAGCCGTATACGAAGCTAAGGTTAAAGCGTTATTACATGCGGAGAAACTCGACGAAGCAGTGGAAGTTGTAGAAAGGGAAATGATCGAGAAAAACTGCCTTCCATCCCTGAGGTTTCATAACCTCGTCATCGAAGGGCTTTGTGGGGCCCGAAGATGCAACCATGCTGTCGAGTACTTTAAAAAGATGTTCAAACGAGTTGGTTGTGTCCCCAATGAGGAGACATATACTTATCTTGTCGAAGGATTGTGTAATAACGGCGAGTACGTTGAAGCTAGTGAGCTGATGGAGAAGATGCTAGTGAGCAAGTTTTGGCCTGGAGATGAAGTGTTTGGGAAACTGATTCGTGGACTTTGCTTGGTCGGGAAAACGTATAAAGCGATTATGTGGTTGGAGGAGATGATCGACGAGGCGAAGATTCCAGAAAGTTCCGTGTGGTTTTCGTTGGTGGCGTCTTGTGTTTGTGGTAATAACCGAAATGTTGAGATGATGATGATGTCTGAAATTGTAGATTTGCAAGAGTGAACGATGTTTGTTCGGCTTTTGTAGTAACAATATTGATTTAAAAATACTGAAGAGCCCAAATTGAGGGAAAGATAAAGGCCCAAAACTCGAAAATGACTACCCAAATTCGTAAAAACCCTTATTAAACTCTCCTAACAAAATAGGATTTTGGGGTCAAACAAAACTCAATAGCCTTTTGAGCTTTATTCATTTCATTATATTACGTTGGTTTTTATGAAAATTATAATTGTGTTAGTGATTTGGAGCTAACGGTCGGAATTTTAATATGAAATCTGAAATTAAATGAGAGCCGCAACTCTTGTCGTCACGAAAGCTTAGTGAATTATATTCTTTGACTATGACAAAGTAAAGATATGGATAACTTTATCCTATCGGGTGAATTTTAGATAGGCTTCAATCTCATCAAATATTATAAATATAAGTTGTCCTCACATTTTCCAAGTGTCACACTCTATCAAAACCAAATCCATATATAGGTTTGGGATAGAAAGAATGGGCGTGAGCGTGTATCTACTATGTACCCATCCTCCATATATTATATATGTGTGTGTGTGTGTGTGTGTGTGTGTATATATATATATATATAAATTCTCTTCAATGAAATTCACGGAGATTACATTCCCAACTCCATCACTATAGATATTGTCTCTATCCCGATAATAGTATATAGTCCAAACAGTACAATAATTGAGTCAACATTAGAAAAAAGTCAATTAAATCAGTTTGGTTCCTCAATGGAAGCAGCATTGTTAGGCAAGATCAACGATTGATTGCTGACCAATCACATAGAAAGTACGAAGATAGTGAAATCGATATTGACATTTTAACAATTACAATCACATTTTTCTATTTCTTTCTTTCTTATAATTGGCCTTAGGGTTGATCAAAATCAACAGAGTTCGGTGGAAACGTTGTTGACCCAAACACCTACCTAAACGTGTCAAGAATTTTTGAATCTACAACACACATATATATTATCCCATATTAAAAGAAATAATAAGAGATATTATTGTGGGCTCACAAACAGATTGCAATCTAAGACTAACTAAAGAAAAACAACCACGTGTATTATTTGTATGTTTTAACGACATCATGTCCTTGTTATCGTGTCAATATATCTATGTCCCAGTTCTTGTATATTTGTATGTCTACACTTGTATCTGAATAAATAAGAATTATACGAGATTTATGATCATGAAGTTAAATTTGAAATAATTTCAACGAAAGTCGCATGCGATAGGGTCCATTTAGGTAGCATACATTCTTCTTTTCTTTCTTTCTCATGCGAGCATGAGAAACTAAAGTTGATTGGATATGGGATATAATAGTCAACGCATTCCAAGTTCTAGATTTTCTTTTTCTTTCCCCTTTTTTTTCTGTTCCCAACCAGATAAAAAAACAACAACAAATCGATGACAATACGTGGCAATTGTCGGTGTAGAAAATTCTTGCAATGCAGTGCACTTATATCTGTATGTAATAAGTCACCAATATATACGTCACACGATTGAAATTTGAAATGATCCATGTATGTAGACGTGTTCATACGGTTACGGTTACGGTTCACGGTTATGAACCGCCGGTTTACGGTTAATAAAAACGTCTAACCGTAACCGAACCGTGATAATCACGGTTACGGTTACGGTTTTGAACCGGCCAAGCCGGTTACGGTTACGGGTTTGAACCGCCGGTTTACGGTTTTTTTTTCTAATTCCTTTTTAGAATTTTCTTTCTTTTATAATAATTTAAATATAGTAAAAAATTTGATATTTATATATAAAATGTAAAAAAAATAAAATTTCCATTCCAAGTAAGAATTTATATAATAACCTTCAACATTTGAAAACAAAATTACACCTTAAATATTAAAAAATATTATGATTAACATTCATTATTCGATTCGAAAATCTTTGACGGACATTCTTCGTAGGCATAGTTCTAAATATCATGTTTATCACTCAATATTCTTCTAAGTTTTCTAAAGTCAATTTTTATGATAGTTGATAAAACAAAAATAAAAATTAAATATGGTGAATAAATTATCATTAGATATTATGACAAGAGCAATAAAATTATATATTTAATTATTATTTAAAAGACGGTTAACCGCCGGTTATAACCGCCGGTTTGCGGTTAGTAAAATGAAGAACCGTAACCGAACCTTCATAATTTACGGTTCGGTTACGGTTTGAACCGTAACCGTTGACCATGGTTAACCGAACCGTTGACCGACGGTTCGGTTACGGTTTGGTTACGGTTTTTCAAACCGTCTGAACACCTCTACATGTATGACCTCTCCAAGGCATAATTATTCTTCTCAAGACGTAGGCGTGACCCCTTTTTTTTGTTAAAAAAAACGTACATAAAAAAGAAAAATTGAAATACAAAAAGGTAATTGTGTTTGACTTCTACTTAACTCATGTAATGTTAGTTTCATATATGGACTGTTCTAAGATTCGGTAAATTGTTTCTTGTCAAGATTTACACGGCGTAACTTTTGTTTTCAAAATTGATTCTTTTTAGCTTTTTTTGGGGAAAGAGTGATAGGGACAAAAAGATGTTCACTAGGACACAAATGGATAAGCTTAAACAACCCTTTGACGAAATAGTAATGTGAATTTGAATATTTTAGCTATATTATACTTTTATTAGCTTTTTCGCTGAGAGAGAGAGATATTAATATTTATTATTATAAAATATTAAACGGGGAAGTTGTAGGTGATTATCATGGTTGGTTAGTAAACAACTAATTTAATGCCTTAGCTTAGTCATAGAATTATTCATTGATATATGCCATTAATTTCAATTAAATATTATAAAGTTTGTCAACCTTGTTCCACAATCCACATATATAAAAAAAATTACCCGTGAGAAAAAAAAAAGGTAGCATTAATTGGACATGCACAGGCACTTAAAAAACCGCCCAATGAGCAGCTTTTTGGCAAATATGAAAACATGCAACAGATTTGGAATGATATGGTTGGCTATTACATAACTTCACAATTTTTAATAATGCAATCATCTATGCAATCATCTCTAATTCACGATAAGAAAACAACAATTATCTGTAAAGCACTTCACCAAACTTTTGGGTTAGAACTATTTTTCTGTCACGAACAGTGGATAAAGTGCATGGTATAAAAGAAATAACGGGATTAAATAATACAGTGTCGTACGATGTTCTTAGAATTTGGATAAAGTGGGACCATAATTTAAAATTTCAAATTAAATAAAGTGTAATTAATTAGCTATTCAACTGCCGAGCTACCACCGCCGGGTACGTGTCCCATTCTTAAAAGATGCCGTTGGAAAATTCTAAGCCGTCGATCTAGCCTGTGATTGAGTAGGATCATTACACGTGGACAATTACAGTTCTTGAAGGTGGGCCCCACTACTCCGTTCTTCTAGTTTTCTCCTCGTGTTTGAAGTTGCAAGATATATATTAGAAAGAAGATTTATTGCAGTGTTCATTCACATTGCCCATTCAGCACAAGACACGGTTTTGTTTTGTAATTGCTGTGGAGTCAATTTAATATTCGAATATTTCATCAATTTTACAGCAATATCTTAAGTATCATTAGCTGATAATTTCGTATCATGGCATCCATTAGCAATATTGATTTTGACAACAAGCTAATTTATATTTCATATATATTTATTTGTAGGGGTGGTAAACAGTTCGGGGTCACCTTCGTGTTCAACCCGTTTAAAAAACGGGTTGAAAACTTCAACCCTGACCTGACGTGTTTACTTAAACAGGTTGAAAAAACAAACCCAAACCCAACCTGCTTTAACCCTAACCCAACCCGCCTACCCGTTTAAATTAAAAAAGAAAGAAGAAAAAAAACAAAATTGACAGAATTATAAATCCAAATTAAACAAAAAAAATGAGAAGTAATGCAGTTTTTTTTATAAAAACATCATGTGTGAACGTGAGAATGGATAGAGAATTAGGGTTAATCCTTTTATTTTATTTATATTAATAATATCTTAATAATATATATTCTTCGGGTTAAACAGGTCAAAAATGCTAACCCGAACCTGCTATTTTCGGGTGCGGTTCGTGTCGGGTTGGCGGGTTGGGTCGATTTTTAACAGCCCTATTTATTTGGAATAGATATGATTGATTTCATAAATGAGAATATAAGAAACGCGTTGAAGTTTTATTGGGTGGATTCAATTTATACCGATTCAAATATATTGGGCGGTCAAAATGTGCTGAACGTTACATGATTTCCCAATATATAAATATATTAAATTTTTATTAAGGTTGATTTGATTCGTTGACGAATGTTGGAAGTTTGAACTTCGAACGATTACCATATGAGAAATTGTAAAACTAAGTAATTTATATGTATATATTTAGATATCAGTTTCATCCCTTTCTATTCTAGCAAGTGAATATTAGTGGGCTCTGAGAAAAACATTTATTTTTAACAAATCCACGTTTTAGAATAATTACTATTGTTACCTACCTTTAAACTCGTCGTATGCATTCTTATCCACATGTACAGAGAAGCACTAATTATGCCGTAATTAATATACAAAATAAATAAACTCTTCAACAACCTCTCAAGGAAATAAATATATCCGAAACCGAATGAATATCCGGATAATACGTGGTACACAAGGCATAGATAAGCTCAATCAATATATTTTAATTTAACCGCCACAAAGACCAAGCTAACTTTGCAAAAGAAAATAATCCTCTATAGTATAAGATTAAAAAAAAACGGAAAGATTAGGCTAGTCTAGAAATACTTGATTAAAGACATAGGATAAGGATAATACCAAAGGACGATCCCGGGTCATTATTTAGATTTTTTTTTTTTTGGATATACCATAATAACAAAAAGAAATACTAATTTATACTAATAAATTATATTTAATACTCAGTCAATCTTAGCCGTTAAAATTCCAAGAAAATGAGCCCCATTACGTAGAGAGGAGTCTCCCCATATTGGTGAAGTCGGTCATATCCTTCGTTCTTATCCGAATCACTATATATCTTCCATTGTTACAAAATTTTAATTTTACCATAATAGATTAAATTATACAAAAATACGAACTTCCTCGTAAATTACTATAGTATAAAATTCTTTTCTGTTTTATCTTTTTCCAGCATGATATTAATATGAAAAAGCCTACCTTATATACATTCCATCAAGGCCTCATCTCATTAATGGAAATCTCACCATGTTGCTATCCATTTACAAAATCTTCATGAACTCTTCCATCCATCTCCTATAATAGAAACTCACCCACAAAGAAAAACGCAGCAAAAGCTCGTCGAAAAAAAATACGATCTTTTCTTTTCTGTGTGTGTGCTCAAAAGAAGAAGAACATACCTGACGAAAGACTGAATTTTTTTCTTGGGGTCGAAAATTACGCCGTTGTCTTCCAAGATTGTACATTTTTGTGTGATTATTCTTCTCTTCCCTTCTTCCCTCGAGGGTTAAAGCTATGTTGTCGAGATCTTATTTCAATCTTCTCAATATTGACGACTATCCAACTGATCGAACGCGTATACCTAGAGTGATCTCTGTTCCTGGTATTATATCGGATTTTGAGGACGAAGGAAGCAATGTGGACAGCCCCAAATCCTCTGTTCATCAAGAAAGGAGGGTAATCGTAGCCAATCAGCTTCCATTAAAGGCATGCTGCAAAGAAAACTCAGAAGGCGTCAAAAAATGGTGCTTTGATTGGGACAACGATTCGTTATATTTGCAGCTAAAAGATGGGTTCTCAGCAGACGTTGAAGTCGTTTACGTCGGCTGTTTGGGCGTTGAAATCGATCCATCAGAGCAAGAAGAGGTTGCCCAGTTTTTATTCGCTAAGTTCAAATGTGTCCCAACTTTCTTACCTTCTGATTTGATCGAAAAGTTCTACCATGGCTTCTGCAAACATTATCTGTGGCCTCTTTTTCACTACATGCTGCCTCTTACACCTAATCCTGGGATTAGGTTCGATAAGGCCATGTGGCAAGCTTACGTGTCAGCAAACAAGATCTTCGCAGACAAGGTTATGGAGGTTATCAACCCTGATGAAGATTACGTTTGGGTTCATGACTATCATCTCATGATTCTGCCTACTTTCTTGAGAAAGAGGTATCACAGGGTAAAGATTGGATTTTTCTTACACAGTCCCTTTCCTTCGTCTGAGATATACAGGACATTGCCTGTAAGGGAAGAGGTTTTGAGGGCACTTTTGAACTGTGATCTTATTGGATTCCATACGTATGATTACGCTAGGCATTTCTTGTCATGCTGTAGTAGGATGCTTGGGTTGGATTACGAGTCTAAGAGAGGGTATATTGGGTTAGAATACTACGGTAGAACTGTTAGTATCAAGATTTTGCCAGTTGGGATTCATATGGGTCAGATTCAGTCAGTGATGTCCTTACCAGAAACTGCAGATAAGATCAAGAAACTAAAACATGACTACGATGGGAAAACCGTGCTGTTAGGCGTAGATGATATGGACATCTTCAAGGGGATCAGCTTAAAGTTCATGGCCTTGGGATTGCTCTTAGATGAGAATCCTTCTTACAGGGGAAACGTTGTCCTAGTTCAGATAATAAACGCCCCGAGAAGTCAGGGCAAAGATATTCAGCAAGTTCAGAGTGAGATCAACAAGGTTGCTTCAGAGATCAATCAGAAGTACGGCGAAGAAGGGTACCAACCAATCGTCTGCGTTAACGGGCCAGTTTCTTTTCAAGACAAAGTTGCGTATTTCTCCATAGCAGAATGTGTAATAGTAACATGTGTCAGAGATGGCATGAACCTAGTGCCATATAAGTACACGTCGACAAGGCAGGGCACCCCTGAGCTAGACAGAGCCCTGGGAGCTGAAAACTGCTCGTCGAAGAAGAGCATCATCATAGTCTCAGAGTTCATAGGATGTTCTCCCTCGCTGAGCGGCGCCCTTCGTGTGAATCCATGGAACGTCAGCAGCGTAGCAGAGGCCATGATGGCGGGCATCACCATGCCTGAAACAGAAAAGGAGCTGAGGCACGAAAAGCACTACAAGTACGTCTCATCGCACGACGTTTCTTACTGGGCTAAAAGCTTCGACCAAGATCTCCAAAGGGCTTGCTCCCATCATTACAGAAAGAGGTGCTGGGGAATTGGGTTCGGCTTAAACTCGAGGGTCGTCGCTTTGGGCCCTAACTTTCGAAAGCTCTCTGTAGAACGCATAGTTCTTTCTTACAGCAGCACGAAAAGCAGGCTCATCCTTTTAGATTACGACGGGACAATGATGCCTCAGGACAGAGTCGATAAGTCTCCTAGCCATGAAATAATCTCTCTATTGAACAGCCTCTGCGAAGATCCAAAGAACATGGTGTTCATCGTCAGCGGCAGAGGAAAGGATCCGTTGGGGAAGTGGTTCTCTCAATGCGATGAGCTGGGGCTGTCTGCCGAGCATGGCTACTTCACAAGGTAGAATCTTTTACTGCAACCATGTTAGTCAATACGAAAGCGATGATTGAAATGCCTCTTAAATTGCAGGTGGGCGAAGAACTGCGAATGGGAATCTTGTCGATTAGGGGCTGACTTGGATTGGAAGAGAATCGTTAGGCCCATAATGGAGCAGTACACGGAAGCAACAGATGGCTCGTCGATCGAAGAGAAAGAGAGTGCCTTAGTATGGCATCACCAAGAAGCTGACCCTGATTTCGGTTCTTGGCAGGCAAAAGAGCTTCTTGACCACCTCGAAAGCGTGCTAGCCAATGAGCCCGTCGTAGTGAAGAGTGGCCAGCAAATAGTCGAGGTCAAACCTCAGGTATTGCTCTGTTCCATCACAGCGAAATAAATAGCTTATACGCCTACTTTCTTGATCTTAATTCTGGCGAAATATGTAGTGTGTGAGCAAAGGATTGGTGGTGAAGAACCTAATGGAAACCATGAAGAAGAAGGGAAAATCGCTCGACTTTATTCTCTGCGTGGGCGACGATAGGTCTGACGAAGACATGTTTGAGGCTATAGCGAGTTCTGTGGCTGACCATTCGCTGCCCGAAAATTCTGAAGTATTTGCTTGCACTGTCGGTCAGAAGCCGAGCATGGCTAAGTATTACCTCGACGACACGGTTGATGTCCTGAAAATGCTTCAAGGGCTTTCCAACGCTTCTGCGCAGAAGAATAAGAAAACTTCCCATCAATCTTTGCAGAGGTTGGCTTCATTCGAAGGTTCGGTTTGAAGTGGGCGAGAAATCGATAGTTGACTGGCGATTTTAGTGGAGAAAGTTACTACATTGTACAGATGATGATGTTACCTGGGTATATTTACAACGTAACATATTTGGTTTCTCTATTTTGTGGAATTCCATTTAAGTGAAAGGTTATATATAATTTACTTGTCCCTTTTCTGCTTTTTGTCGATGTTTACTTAAATTCATACAGTGAACAAACATCATAAAGTAAATTCCAACAATAAGTATGGTTAAAACTCAGCCTCTGCAAATTCTGAAATTTACAGCAAAATCTTGGTTCAATACTTGTCGAAGTTGTAGAACTCGATATTCTTGTATTTCTGAGAGATGATCTCGGCCTGAACTTTCCTTGCCGTATCAGTAGCACAGCCGACGAGAATCAGAACTGAAGTGCCTGCAAATCCTCTGAACGCTGTCAAGTGTGTAGCTTGTTCGATCACGGCTGGTCCAGCCGCCAAGATTGCCAGAAATGCTGAACCGAGCACTGATATTCGACTCAAAACCTGACAATTTTTTCTCCAATTCTCAGATGATCAAGAAAAAAAATGGCTTTGCAGTAATTCTGAAATTTGGAAGCAGTGGTATGTATTACCGTTTTGATGAATGCAGCTGTACTTTTTCCAGGACGGACAAGTGGGATCGAGGCGCCCTGCCTTTCAACTGCTCGCTGACATCATCGGGGTCGAGTTGCAAAAACGTGTAGTAATAGTTGAAGAAAGCTATCAACACGATGTTTGTTGGCAAGTACAGTGGGCCTGAAATTTAACTTGTATTACTAGTGATCTTTGCTTATGATTGTATTAATTCGTACTTACCGCCGGGATTAAGACCTACAGCAGCCTTCTTCAGAAAACTCACGCCTGTAAAGCGTGCAAGTGTTCCTGGGAGAGACAGCGATGAAGTTGAGAAAATGATTGGCATAACGCCAGAACTATTTACCTGTCGCATATTAATCGATCAAATTAGTATGTATATGGGACTTCTAAATTTTCGATCAAACTAAGGTGAGGGGATTTGCCTTAAAAGGCAAGTATGCAGATCTTTGTAGCCCTGCAGCTCCACTGGTATATCTTGAGGCATAATTGATTGGAATTTTTCTCTCAGCTTCCTGAAATATTGTGTAAGGAGGCACAAACAAAATGAATCATCTGTATTTCGATAAAGAGAATCAGAGTAAATATTGAAGGAGTATAATTCTTACCTGAACGTAAACGATACTGAGAACCAGCAAGAAAAAGGAGACAAGAATGCCTCCAAGTCCAACGTAGTTACCGTCTTGAAATGCCTGAGCAACAGTCCTACCGAAAGATGCAGGCAGGTAAGAGATGATGTTGGTAAAGATCAAAAGAGATGTGCCATTTCCAAGTTTCAAGTCTGTGATTCTTTCCCCAATGTACGTCGTGAAAACTGAGCCAAGAGTGAGTAATACAACAGAAGAGAGAGCCCATTCTGTGCTGAAGTCATTCACATAAGGACGAAGATACAAAACTTGGCCAATTGCCTGCCTCAAAAAGATAAAGAAAACGTTAAAACTTGTTTCAACAGTCTATTGCAAGTGAACGAATTCAATGGAATAATGCGATGCAAGTTATACAGAAAACGTACAATCTATACCTGCACTATAGCGAATCCAACAGATGCATAGCGAGTATACTGCAGCACTTTTTTTCGACCAGCTTCTCCTTCTCTTTTCTGTAGTTCTTGCAACTTGGGATAGATTTGAGCCAAAAGCTGAAATACAATCTGTGCATTGATAAATGGCACAATACCAAGCGAACCTATTCCAAGCCGCCCAATGCCTCCTCCCGAGAATGAATCTAGGGTTCCCAAAAGGCTGTTTTGATCAAGATTGCCGACAGAAGCATCCCTGTTCACACCACCGAGCGGTATGTATATTCCTAAACGCGAAAGTGCCAAAAACCCTAAAAGCTTGAGAAATTTTCCTGGTAATGGGCCCTTGAAGAAATCCCCAATATCAATGCTGGTATCTTCGATTGCAGCTGGAAAATTTCAAAGAATCCTAATCAAGGACCAAGAGGAACAGGGTAAAAATTTTATAAAAGAGAGCGAATGGAAGAATATAGACATGGACGGACGAACCTGCCACTCCTTTTGTAGATGGAGATTTATCCCTTTTGGTGCCTGGGCCACTTTTAAATACTAGTGATAACAGTTCAAGAAAGCTGTCCCATGAAGTTTTTCCATCTGAGAACTCGTCTTGATTAATTCCTAGTGGATCAAATACAGAACTATCGAAGCTGCAAAAGTTTTTCAAATATAAGCAATCATATTAATCCACTGAAAGGATCAATACTCAATAGACCAGCAAGAAGTACTACAATAATCTTTCAACATCCGCTAAAAGCACACCAAAACAGGGAAAAACAACCAAAAACACACCATACATTCCACAAAAAGTCTACCAAACACGAAACATAAAATAAAAAATCTTGAGCTTTATAGATCAATGAAGGAAAGGACTGAAGACCCAACACAGAAACGGAACTTCTAACTAAATTACATAACAATTATTGAAACTGGTAACCTTACCTTTGTTTATTAGAGGTATTGGTGCTCTTTGGGTGGACAGTGAGAGTTGCTCTACAAATGGAACTTGCAACCTTCTTCGGCGCATAACTTCGAGGCTTCACACAAAACTGACGTCTTTCGCAGTTGGACTGAGCTAACGAGCACAGAGATGACGAAGAAGACGCCAATGATATCTGTCTGATGGTTATCAACATTATCACTAAAAACCAGAATTCACACACAGAAGAAGAACCGATAATATTCGCCTGGTCGATAATGGCCGAGTGTCACTCCGAGATTAGTCGAATACTACAAATTATCCCCATTTAATTGCTTATTTCCAAATTAGTCCCTACATTTCTATTATTTCGCAATAGGCTCCGCCGTAAATAGTACTCCCTCCGTCCCACTAATTTTATCACATTTTGCCATTTCGGACGTCCACTAATTTTATCACATTTCCTTATTTAGCAAAAAAACTATCACAAACAATCAATATAATAATATAAATATTCTTAAAAGACGTGTCAAAATATATACTTTATTACCTTTTTATTGTACTATATTATTATAATAATACCACCTTAATTTACGTGCCCGGCAACTTATGTGATAAAGTTACCGGGACGGAGGGAGTAATACATAAATCTCTTTATCTAACTAGCACGTGCAAATATATCAAATTATTTTATACTTTAAACATTTTAGTAGTTAAAAATATAATTTTAATTTAAGGTAAAATAATAATGGGTTAAATTGTAATTAACATATTACATTGACAGACCAATTTGACAAATTTTATTCATGTTAGGCGCCTTATGTAAGAGTGTATATTGATCGTTATTTACCGTATCAAAACAAAAAATGCAGTAACACTTCTTGGAAAAAAAAAAACTACAACCAATCAAACAGACCATTCCAAGAATCGAATCGAATGACACCCTAAAAATAAACGCTTAAAAGCGCATGACCTTAGGCGCAAACCTAATCAGCCTAACAAGCGAATGCGCCGCAAACTTCCTAGCAAACAAATAACAAACCCTCGTCTCAACCCCATTATAAACGCAAGTCGCCCCGTCCCTAATCCCCACGAGCCTCTCCACCGTGACGTCGTTCCTGTAGAACCTCAAAGGGTGGGGCCCGCCCTTCGACCAGTCTACGTACGTCAGCGTCCTATTTGAGTTCTTGTAAGAACGGTTCACTTTCCCGACGAACGTTGGCAGATAGTGCTCGTCGGGGTAGCACGATGCCTTGCAGTGCCTTTCGAAGAGCTTAGAGTACTTTAAGTCGGCGACGATTTCTAGGGCTAATTCTCGGTCGACTTCGAACCACTGAGAGCCCTTTCGCCAGTCGGTTAGGGTTACGACTGGCTTCATTCGACGGCTGTATCGGCCCCGCCCGACGGGGCCCGCAAGGTCGTAGGACTCGATGAAGGTGGTCTTCGATTGGGTTAGGTATTCGTAGGTTGTCGTGAAGTTGTGTAAGGGAATGCACGATTCGGACAGTAGGACGAACCGTTGGTTGGCTATGTCGAGTAAGGCGTTGGCTAGCAATAGGCGCTCGGCTTCTACCATGCTGTACTTTCCCCATTCTACTACCTGCGAAATATATACATTATTACTTTTGTCCTTCATTTAGGGAGGTAAATGTGTTAGAGTACCGACCCAAATAGCATTAATGTTGCATATGTTTATTTTTTTTAATGCCAAGGCTGAAGATCATTTAGGCAGGTATATCTAGGCAGGAAGAGTTGAACCTGGTACATATAGTACACAGTGAATTATTATTCAAATTCTATGACCATCACCGATAATATTACACACAAGTCAAAACAACACACGATCAAATCTTTTTTATTACTGGAAAAAGACAAATTTCTTATTTTTTTGCCAGCAGACTGCACATTTTAATGCTTTGTCTTTTCGTACCATGAATTGGTCTTTATTACAACATGTGGATCTACGCGATCATAGGCAGAAGCGTCGATCGAATGATATATCACAATATTTAGAACAAGAATACATTATTATGACTCAAACGTTTTAGCGGCTAAAATTCAATCTTGATTTTTTCATGACAAAACCTCAATAACATTAAGTTTACCTTGTTACTTGGAATCCTTCTTCCATGGAAAACCGAATCTTGAGGATAGGTCTTGTTGTAATAAGGCTGAGCATGCACATAAATGGAGTACAACCCTTCGTATCCTCTGAAAAACATATCCCACAAAGGTGCCATTGGCAAATCTCCCTTAGCCAAGAACATGAAGGCAACTTTCGGCGTTCGCTCGAATGGAAAAACCCTAATCTTGGGCACCATTGAAGCCCTCCAAAGCAACTCATCTTCACTCATATCATGCATCATGGAGGGAACCTTCAAGTATTCCCTGAGACCTATCTTTTCGAAAGAATGGCTTTCCATGGGCGGCGGAGCGTACAATGTAGGGATAATAAACTCTTTCGAAATATCGCCAAGTTCGATCTTTGCTGGGATTTCATTGGACTTGAGGTAAGAGCTTAAGGTGATCCCTAAAACTAGGCCGAAGCCGAAGAAGAGAAAGCATGTGACGAGGCTTTGGACATTATTGACTTGTAATGATGATGATGTTATGTTGTATGGTTTTATGGGTTGGATGAGATGTTGTTTCTCTTCTTGCTTGACCATTTTCTTGCACATTTGTTCCTTCTCTTCCTTGAGATGGAGGAAGAGGAATGAAGAAAGAGCTTTTTGAGGGAGTAAGAATTATTTGGAGACGTGACTTAGAGGAAGGTTAGGTATCTCATTCTTTTCAAGATTCTCTCAAACTCGAGGTCGAGGGAAAGAAACTCAAGGGACTAACTATATATTGCAGATCTCAAGGGTGGGGGGCTTTAATAATAAGGGGGCTGACATGTAATTAATTACCCGCAGTTATATAAAAACGCCTCCTTTGACTGGTGTATCATTTGTGAGATGATGTAATGTCGATTAATTTTAGTTAATTAATGCGACTTTGACTTTCGACATTGTATCTATATGTAATAAGAACAAAACAAGAGATAAAAAGGTGCAGGCCAACAATGCGAACCGTGAGCACGTAAAAACAAGGAAATCATGATTGAGCTATATAGATCGAATATAGGTGGAAAAAGCCATAAACGATAGGAGAGGGGCAAGTGGAATTAATTTGACGCCCTTCTCAGAAGAAGCTTCTTATTCTAGTAATTGCAAGTTTTGCTGACAAGAACTTTTTTTTTTGCAAATGTTTGATGATATAGTTGAAAGATTTACTCAGATGAAGTGGGCCCTTTCATCAGATTATTTAGAAATGCATCGTTCCCATTATCAGGTCCCAAAACTGAATAGAATGATTGAAGAAATTAGAAAACTTCATGATGAATAATGTAAGGCAAACTCTATCTTGGCCATGGAGCTTTAGATGGTCAAGAGCTGGTTTTTCATGCCACAAGGCATTAATATATGCAGCTGCTTAAACTTACTGAGAGGCAATCGCTTGAGCCAATCAGCTCGGCCAGCTGCATTTCACTAGATATATAAACATAATCCCAAGCCAAAATTTCAAATGAGTACTGAAAAATATTATTGCGTAGACATAATCCCCTGCCAAAACTCAAAACAAAGCTAACAAATATTAACTATACAGGCCCTGCAGAAGGTCGAATTAAAACATAATTTCAAAGCTTTAGCAGAAAGCATATCCGTAGTACCTTTATTTCATCAACGCCTTTGGTTCTTCCCAGTTGAACGTTTGCCCGAGAACAAATGTTTTTGGTTTGAGTGAAGGAACAACCCCTTCGGCCGGCCTCTACCTCGCAGGAATCTTTATTCCTCTTATGGCTGGATTTCTTGGCAAGTGTAATAACTAATAGCCTTCTTCTTCTGGCCGACGTTCCTTAAAGCCCTATCCATGTCCAAATTCACCTGGCAATAGATGGCATATCCCTTCACTTGAGTCTGCGTTCGTTGTTGTTGAGTACTAGAGAGTATAATGTCAATGAACTCCTTCCAGTGGGTACAATTACACTTTTTTTTTTTTTTGCACCGATTTGTAGTCTTACATCTACCACTGCGCAACCATGAAACTCAGATTAATCGACTAATCGAAATATATTTTTATAAAGCACTAGACGTCAATCACCCCACTAACATTTCCTACCAAAGCGCATAAAATGCCCCACCAACCAATGAAAATAATATAATCAAACTGTTTAAACATAAATGAGCTGATGGAGCAGGAGAACCGTACAATCATTCACAACGAAAGCACAAAAACACAACGTTCATAGCTCCGCCTTTCCAAAAACATAACAAGCACTCACCACCTTCTCATTAATCACAAAACAAAAATATACATTCTAGAATCTCTTAACATTCGAGTATCAAAACCGAAAATACAGAAAGTAAAAAAAAAAATTAAGAAAATATTACAGGCGCATGCATACCTTCAACAGTTTCGATTGATAGAACAAATCGTGCAAACCTGGAAAATTAAAGAGAAAAAAAAAAGAAAAGAAAAGACAACACCTCAGCTTGTATAATGAAAATGATGACTCTGAGCAGCGATTGAGCTGGAGAAATGGAGCAAGGGTTTAGTGGCTTATGAGGCGTTAATATGGGCTTTAACGGGCCTGAAACTGGTGGATAATGGGCTTTAGATAGGCCCAATTATTATTACAGTTACATAGCCATTTCACAGCAGGAACTGGAGTTGATCATGTAGGAAAACATAAAAACTCAATATTAACGTTGCTAACATAAAAATACAATTCGGCACACACACACACGCACTCGCTCGGCGCGACGACAATAAAGAACACAGATTTACATATTCATCCGAACAGCATGCCAGGCGTACACAATCCCCCCGACGCTCAAACAATGAACACTTGGTTCTTTTACTACATATGATGTGATATGATCAATCGCACAATAATATTTTCGAAAAAAAAATGTTTGCAGAATATTCGATCCAAGTGATTTGGTTCACCGAAGGTCGATGACTTCGCATTTCAAGTTTGAATTCATGTAGACATCGGTACACTGTCGATATATAGGACTGCCATCAGAAGGCGGGTCGTGGCTATGAAATCCACGCCTTGGGCACTGCCTTATAACCGTCATGCCGCCTGAGGTTAGCCGGAAAATGCCATGGTTTCTGTTGGGATATTATCAACAAACAGCGTTAATATATTTAATCTTCGACACACAAGTGTAGTAAATATTTTAGAAACAACCTTGAGGTGTCTCTCGGTGCCATGACAATGGCGATTGATTCTGGCAACATGATCTGTAGACAGAAATTTGCATGAAGAACCAAAATCATTATTCAACTGCATCAGTAATGAACTGACTCTTTACAGCGCCGCGATAGAGATCTCCTTAGCACTTGACATAGTAACGAGAGAGTTTAGTTACCTGATAGGAGTAGTGAGTGTGGACATCGATTGACGACATGAAACAAGATTGCGTTGGATGGGTCTGCAAGACAACGGTGATTAGACATCAACATGATTCCCAATTCCCATATATAATCCTTAAGATTCATTATTGTACGGGCAAATCAGTTAACTGAAATAATTCCAAACACAAATCATAAAAGAAGAAAGTCTAATACACAACACTTACGTGAATCCATCCAAGAGGAAAAAGAGACTGTTTGTCCTGCACTTCGAATATTTCTTCCTCGTTCGTGGTTTGGCACTGTTTGTGTTTGATATGGAAAAATTAGTACAGCATTCTAATGAAATTCAGGGGGTTTCATTGATTATCAACTGTATCATTTTTGCATACCGAATCGGACGTGGATTCTTGCTTTGGAATTATGAGGGCTGTAACATAAAATTTTCTGTTTTTCTGCATCAGTTAAATCGAGATTTCAAAGTTGCACGCAGTCAAATAATCGAATGGTTTTCAAAAAAAGAGCAGCAATCCAAAGTTTCAAAGCTACTCACAAGGGAACCAGCAAGTACTCCACATGTTTCCAAGTTTTTATCCGTGTTCGACTTAGCCAGCTTCATAAAACTTTTCATCAGCTCAGTTGACTGGAACAACAAGGGCAATTGCGATTGTGAAGTAACTGGCAATTACAACTCATCGCCTAATACCAGAATCTCCAATAAGAACATGTAAGCTTTCTTATAGATAAGCCAAAGAGAATTTCCATTAAAAAAATTACAGAACTTACAATGTGCAACTGCAGTGGATCTTCAGTGCATGGAATTTCATTCTTCGAAGAAATTTCTGAAACAGTTTCAATTTGAGTGTCGGGAGATGATGTTGGGATCAGATCATGTACATCTGCAAGGATAGGAGGGGGAGAGGGTTGTCTGACAACTACAGTCTGTGGAGTACTTTCGATAGCATCAAAAGAAATGAGATTATCAGAATCTTGATTCGGAACTGATGACTGGTCATCGTTGTTGGGCTGACCAACTACAGAATCCAAGTTTAATCTTTCTAGCTCTGAGATATTGTTATCAATACTTGTATTGGATCCATCTTTGACAGATTGATGGTCATCACGATCTCTGAAGAATCAGAAACCAAATATCAGAAGTCAACATGAGAAAATTAGATGATAAACAAATATAAAAATATTGCTTTTGAGGTCTGAAAAGCAAAGGAAATCCTTCGGAATAATCAAAACCAATGCTTCGTGACACTTCATGTTGCCCACTTGTGGAACAGAAAACTGATTTGATTTTCAATATTCAAGTGATAACGCTATGGGCTTAACCTTGGGAACTGCAGAGGGGCAAGATCTACAGTGCTTGGATATTGAACCTGCAGGTGTGAATTATAGTAAAAAACTATTCAATCATCACAAAATTGCAGATTCATGGATACTCGCAGCACCTTAAGGTTACTAGGAGGTTGCCACCGCCCAGAAAGCCCAGCAGGGCCCAGAATTGAATGCTTCGAAAGAGTTTCTTCTGTTGGGCGGGGAAGGCTCAGTGTGCTGCTGCTGTTAAAGATGAGAAGCAGGAGAAGGCAAAAAAAAAGACGGACAAAAATATATGAACAACCAGTATATCAATATTAAGCTATGTACAGATTACAAGGGCCAATTCCTTCAATTTAAAACACTGTTAATTGTACATATTGAACAGACTACACATTAAGGAATGACTTACAACTTGCGAAGATACTCTGCTCCGGGGTTGGCAAGCGCGAGTGTCTTCGGTTTTTGATGAACAAACTCACTACCGATGGGCTGCATCCTCAGTCACATGCATGTTGTTCAGGGAAAACTTTATTACAAATTCTTTCTACTTTTCAGGATGAGGACCGTCTAACTTTAGGCTAGCTTGAGAAAATATATTTGAGCTGAAATTGACCCTAATATTTCACTATGTAAAAGTGCAAGCATTTGCGAAACAAATGCATGAATATTACCTTTTGAGTATTCCAAAGATTTGGTTTTTGGTAGACAGGTGGTTGTGAATATTCAAGCATTCTATCTTGCCTCATCTGAGGTTTATTAAATTGATAAACTGTCTTATTCTGCAACTCTTGAAGTTTCGCTAAAACACCTGGTTTCAACTCCTCAAGCTCAGTCAATGCAGTTATAAGTCTCTGTAAAGACAGACCAGAGACAATGTTTGATAAAGCAGGAAAGACATAAAACAAAAAAAAAAACGATTTTAGATAGCAGCGCTAACTAAAATTAATTATTGAATGAAGAATATTATTTATAACTGCTACCTTTTGATATAGTTTATGGCTTGGTGCAGACTTTCTATAATCTCGATGACAAGGTATTGTCTCTGTAACCAAACTAAAACCAACGACATAAAGCAGATTTCACAAAAGTGATTGGCACGTCAACATACAAATATGCAATGTAATTTTAGGAAAGCAACTGAATATTGGTATAGAATCTTGCTCACCTTGAAAACCTAAGAAGCATTACATACAAGTCAATGACATTACGTTCTTCACGAAATATATTGGCCTGTAAAATCCAAAAGAACAAAGTAGCAAGTCACCAACTGAACTGAAACAGTACTTGAAGATGAAGAAAACACGATCGGATACTAAAGACAGAAAACGCCATATATATCTATCGCCTCAACATCAACTATTATGTTTTGCCAATCAAAGTGATACATGCAATCAATTTTAACACGGCCAAAGAAATCGAAGAATGACAAACCATTACCCCGAATTCCTTCCCAAGGGAGCTATCACCGCCATACATATGGAACAAGCTACACTCCATTAACTTACTATAAACTTAATTCATCTCCCTGAAGTCAGTCTATCGCCACGACTAATTCATGACATGGGAAATGGAGGTCAACACAAAAACTTTTACAAATTAAGAACCCTAAAAATTGAAAGAATACCACGATAAGAATTTGGCATAAATAGGAACAAATAAAAAAGCAATCGCATCACCATGCTTCATCTCTCTACGGACTCCATCCACAAACAAGCATCCACGGTTGATTAAAACAGATATTTGATCGAAATTTCACGACAAAATCGAGCAAGTCCCGCAAATGAACATAAATTGCTAAAAACGAGGTATCAGCAACCAAACAAAAAAAGAAAAACGACGAAACAAGAGACATCCGCAGTAAGTATGGCTTGTGATACTGAGAAGAATGATCAATACACATCAGCACACCTGTTTGAGGATATTATCAGCTATACGGTAGTAGAAACGCAGAGAAATTCGGTTGTCGACATCGATCTTTCTGGCAACAGCTGAGAAATTGATGTTAACTTCTCCAGCAGAAGGGGATTGTGAAGGAACCATCGCGGATGACTCTGCAGGGCATGTAAAGATTCTTCACATATACAGTGAGAATGTACAATCAGATTACGACTAGCACTAGATTCAAAACTTTTAGGCAACTCCGAGGATGAGATATCCAAATACACAGCTCCCTTGAACATCCACTCATTACTATCCATGCTGTAGAAGTCTTCAAACAACTCACCACAGAAAATACACGCACACTGACTTTCATCTGCAGCAACCACTGGCACGCCACTCTCCACCCCTTCATTCAACTCTCCCATTACATCAGAGGAGTCACTATGAAGATAAGTAGTGGTCCCAACGACCCAATCAAGGGAACTCGAATACCACCTCCTATACATCTTGTCTGATGCGTGCCACTCCATGTGCCTATCGAGCAATTCTTGAAATTTGAATTTCACACCACATATGTCACAACTGTGCGGCAGATCAGAGACAAGATCAGCCACAAGATCGGGATGAAATTTACGCATCATATCGGGCTTGAATTCGAAGCCTATATGATTTCTCTTCTCTGTCTCCAATGGAGGAGAAACACACGCGGGGTTAGCAGCAGGCTCAAATGACGATTGCTCGTCAGTGACAGATGGAGACTTTCCTTTGTCCAATGGCAGCGAAGACACTGAAATGGAACCGACGGTTGTAAGCCCAGAAGCTAAATCTGCAGGACGGAGGGGCGTTTGGCTCGGGGCTGAGGACGACTTATCAGAACTGGAAGCGCTTATCAAGCCTTTGGCCACAAGTGAGCTTAAAAGGCTGGAAAGAGGATTAGGAACAGAATCAGTTGCATTTGAAGAAGGCGTTCGGGCAACACTTGGTTTGATATCAAAACCAAACACTTCATCTTTTGTTCTGGCATTTAACAAGCTGCTAGGGGATGATTGTACAGGAGAGTGCTGTATCACATCAGATGGCTCGACCTCGGAGACTTCGAGTTTTCCTTGTTGAAAGGGAATATATTTCTTCTTTTGAGGTGGAGGGAGGCTAGTTGATGGTTGCAACTTCAGCAACGAGGATTGGTCCCGAGATGCTAGATCTCTCTTTAACATAGGCCTTCTAGGATCTATTGGACGTCCTGTTGACATTTGGTTTCGCTCGGTTGAAGTGTTCGTCGGTTGAATTGAACTGGATTTGGATAAAGAAGGCGACGACATACGCCGTACTGATGAGTTCATTGAAGATGGCACAGATCCATGAGTCTGCAGCTGCGGCCTGGTAGTAACATTGATCCCTGGGATTTCATTCTCAGGAAACTTGAGGCTATAGCCTTGATCAGGTGTGGTCTGCTGTGATCGGTATGTTCTGCTAGCCCTATCAGAGGAATTTGGCAAACCAGTATGATAGTCCTCAGAACCTATGATGTTACTTACAGGTCCCGAGACTGTGCTGCTAGTTTCTGGAGGATGAGGATCCCCCGACCACGAAAATGGTACTTGCCCACCAGTTATTACCCGGGTCAGTTCATGTGGTGCAGAATCCACTGAAGGCTCATCTTCAATTCTTGGTCCCGTTTCACGTAGATTTTGAGGCTCTTGGTATTGAATGCCAACCTCCTGCAACCACAGTGCCAAACTTGATTGTAACGCGACCAAGGAATTCTATGGTACAACACATACAACTTAAATTACTAATTTAGTAGTATAGTATCATGACCGATGGAGAAAATAACAGAGGATGCACTGAAAGAAGTAAACAAAAGGGGACCAGACGCAATGTAAATAAACTCCTTTGGTAGCCCCCAATGGTGAAATATCGTTTTTGAAATGGATGTTGAGTGAAGTATGTGCTAGCTTTTATTGCACCTAGATGTAGTTGGTTAACGATGTACCACTGGAAGCATTTTAACAGACATTTAGGATACAGTAGAGACCATAAGGGCTAGAAGCAGGAGCATAACCTCAATCGATTTGGCTTCATGGATAGAAACATGTATGATCCATACGTAGATTTCCCCAAGCAATCAAACAACAACACATTAATTCTAACTAACAGAGACAGAGAGGTAGCAAGATACACGAGTTTGCAATCCATAACCTAGAATTTACAGAACTTACCAATCTATCATCGTTAGCAGACGTCCAATGATCTTTAGCCAGCGTGGGTTTAGAATTCAGCTCTTCCCATGAATACTCCTCTTCTTCAGAGTTTTCCCAGCTCTTACTAATACCATTTGTGTTCCCAAAGGAAAACATTTGATCGCGCTGAAGGCGTAAGTCATGGTTTGTTGACTTTTGGGCGGCAGAAACTTCTAACCCTGTTTTTTTCCCAGCACGGCTCTTTTGGTCGGGGAGATGCCCACTAACACTGCTACCATAATCACGCCAAGGCTCGTTGAACCCTTGGTCTCTAAAACTTTTAATCACTCTAGCAGTTGCCACACCAGAAAGCCCAGGTATGTCAGAATCATAATCTGTATCTAAACTTGCCATAGTTGAATATTTGTTATGAATAGGCTCGTTCTTTTGATCTCTTGGATAAACCTGAAAATGGATTCTTTTTTTCAGTAACTAATAACATATATAAGAGTGCTAGAAAACAATCCCAATCCCAACGTATGATTCTCACCTGCTCCTTAACAAATGGATCAGACCATGATTTATCAGAAAAAATAGTGGAGCTTCTCCGTGGTGCCTCAGCAATCTTCGGTGAGCTCACCATTGATCCACTTATATCACTGACTGATCCTCTTGCCTTCACAACATTTCATAAGGAAATATAATTCCACAACCAAATCATCCAAAAGAGATTAAGGATCCATATCAGGTGATGGCAAAAGTGAGCATTTTTCAGATATTATTGAGATTTAAAATACTTCACATTACGAGGAGATATACATAAAGATCTTACTCGGCTGGTCTGAAGTTGCTGTCTTTCTATATATTTGGGGGTTCACATGAATGCCGTGCCCAGGGCGTTGAACCTGAGAGTCTGCTCTCGAGACTGACACTCCTGAAGATGAACCATTATAGGTACTACTAAATTCCAGCTCCTTTTCAATCACCTGAAGGATCTGAGGCGGAAAAAAAGCTCTCCAGGTGACAAAAAAGGTGGCGCATACTCTGACGTGTTGAAGGATCAACCTGCCAATATGCATTGCAGAAAACCTGCAAAACAAAGCATAAAAAGGTAAATGTTTGAAACAGCTTACAAATCAAGGCATTCAACGAACATTAATAATGCGACATAATAGAGACGATAAACTACATAAAAATGAAGAATGTGGAGATGTTTTATTTTTATCTCGGAGTCCAACTGTCTATCGTAACAACACATATAACAAGTTTGCACTGCATAGGATGCCGACGAACACATTTATGGAACCTTGTGAAAATCCTTTCCACTTTCCCAAAACTGACCTCAGGCAGTCTGGAACCGAAATACTTTACATAATCCTTCCCGATGTTCTTCACAATGCTGTCCAGTAAGTACAAAGAGGGCAGTTTTCTATCTGGAGCAACCTGAAGATTTTCCCAAGACAAACGTAAGACCCAAAAATCACAGCTTGAAATTTAAAACAGTTATGAATCCAATTGTCGATTTATGTTGGAGTTAGTAACATAAAATAAATATGAATCAGATGGTAGATGTAAATAGGTCCTCAAATTGCTCTGCAAATGAAACCTATGAGCAAGATTCTGACAAAATCAATAATCATTACTATGCAAACCTGAATAATGATCATCAATATAACGGAATGCGCTATCAGGAAGGAATATAGTACATATTACTTCTTAGCGCGTATCCTACCTGTCCGGCTCTGAGAAGCATTTACTTACAATATGAGGAAAGAAACATTGGAAACGGTAAACTTACAGACACAAAAAGACAGCCAATATGATAGCGTAATCTAGCTATCCAATACATTTGCTCAAATTATACACAATATCAACTGCGCAAAATATACTCACGCACCCAATACGAGCGATACAAATAGGCCCCCTATAAGCAAGAAATGCCATATACTACAACTTGACCAAAAAGGAACCAGTATAACCAAAAACTAGTACACATCTGTCAAGAAAATTCCAGCACCGATGCATCCAGCAGAAAACTGCGCCAAATTGTGTACAAGTAGCCAATATTATAATTAGTGTTACTCAATACTTCATCAATTGAGAGTAACAAAAAGAGGGTGCTATCTTGAGAACCAACAAAGTAGGCAGTCCCAAAATTAAAATCTCAACCAAATGCTTCTGTACATAAATTGGCTTTCTGTCAAAAAATCATATTAACAATATGTATGGTTAATGTGAGTACAAAGCTGTTTGAAACAATCAATCATCAAGTGCTCATCATCCCAGATCCACAACACAAAGTTTTAATCGACACAATATTACGCAATCATCATAAATGCAAAATGAAAAAAAAAACCATAACTTCTACACATACGACTACGTTGCTTGACTTGAAAATTAATATAAAAGCAGAGGAAGGAGAACAGTAATGCCATATCTCTCTTGCCCCCACCACCTTTTACATTTAAGATCAATATCAACAAATGAGAAAGCTTGTTTCCAAGTTCATCCCATCCATTGACAAGAAATACCGTAAATTGCGTAAAAAATCCATAGTCACCTCAATGACATGCGCACAGATAGTTGCTGCAATCGCTTTTGCCGCGTGCAAGTTCTCCCCAGCGATGATCGACAAGTTTGTTATGATGGGCTTCGAGTTGAAAACCAGCTCCGACAATGCAATCTTGTATTGATTAACCAGCTCCTGGTGCTCGGCATGCAATGAATCGCTGTTGTCTGAATTTCGGTCCATCTGCTGAACCCGACGCTGCTGTTGATTGAATCCTGGCCGTCTATCCGGCGGATTAGGGACCATAGAAAGCCTCGGCTTCGTCAGACCTGGTTGTTCTATAGAAAAAGATCTCGCGTATGGTCTGCGTGTACCATCCATTTCCGATAGCTGCTAAAGATTACACAAAAACCCTAATTCAACTTCTACAGCTCTTCCTCATATGTATACAAAAAAAAAAGACCAATTAGCAACAATCACATGGACGCAAGCTGCTTATAATTACAACAAATCAGTGATTCTCTATTAACGTAAGGCGCCCATCATGCTATTGATACAAGAATCCCTGACTTAGCAACAACACCGAATTGAAATTCTCCCGCCCACCACAGCACAAAAAGAGCAATAGGGTTTCTAGTGCTGATGATTAGGCAGCAGCAAAGCACATAACTGACAGATGATTTTTGTTTAGGCGGATTTCTTGGGTTGGGCTTATTGTTAAAAAAGCCTTTGCCGCGTGACTAAACACGTCTTGTCTTTAGGGAAAGTTGCTTTTTATAATCTTAGTAAATTGATTTTTTCTAATTCCTTGTTACATGGATAACAAAAATAATTTTTAATGAGCAGAACAATGGGAATCAATGAGACACCCTAAATCATATGTGGCACGTTTATATTAGATACAATATCATATCATTTTCTTCTTCTGTTACATTATTACAAGCAATTAATGTGGGGACTAAAGTTTTAAGCTTGAGAAAAAAAGAAACAAATACCCCTTAAGCTGTCTCCGATCTAAGATTACAGGGCAAAAACAAGGTCGAAATATCGGGAAGAAAAAAAAAACAAGTGTCAGCTTAAGCTTAAGACAACCATCCAATGTAAGAAGAAAAGAGAAGGCGCAGCACTAATCTGATGAAGGCATTTTTCCGTATCTGCACACAACTTCTTCGCCTTCGACGAGTCTCTCCACAGCATCGAAAGGAAGACCGATTAACTCCAACGTCTTCTCCCAAAACTCTATTAGCAGTTTCGCAATGTGGGCTTCTTCTGAAGGGTTCGTAGGGCGACAGTCGTGGTGATATAAGCACAGACGGGCCAATCGTCTGATCTCAGAGAATCACAGAACTCAATCATTTGTGGATCCGTGGCTGCAAAAAGTGTGCTTCTTGACCCTGTAATGGGCCCCGACCAGTGATTGATAAGCTGTGTAAATAGACAAGACTATCACATTATAATTAAAGAAGTCCTAAGTTTACCTTCTTCGGGGCTGAAAATAAAGTAGGGGATCAGATGATAGCCAGCTTGAACTATCTTTGGAAGATCCCTAGCCTGGATGAGACAGTGATTTTTAAGTGATCTACTACAATGTTATGACACTTATGTGTAGTTTCAGAATCTTACAACATTGGTGTGTGGACGATTCCTGGAGAAGTACATATAACGTTGATGCCAGCTTCGGCGGGGATTCGCTTGTTAAGGACACTGCTAAACATGACCTGCGTTGATAGATAACTTTTAGGATCTAAACGCTTTTTGAAGACTTCAGAGGTAATAAGCACTGATTATTCCAGAGAAACCTGTGCTAGTTTACTGCCGCAATATCCCACCAAACTCGTATACTTTCTTTTCCCCGACGTAACGTTCATATCTTCAGGATCGACGAATCCCAAATTATGCATCTGCATTAATACAAATTGGAATAACGAAATGTGTAATGCATTGCTTGCCATAAAGTAGCAGGTTTCATTATTCTCTGTTCAGATAACATTTGCACTAGTCCTTTAGTGACCTATCTTTTGCAGAATAAGAGTACTATAACGGAACTTCCAAAGGGAAAGTGAATATACATAACATAATGTATGATGAGTCACCATCAGTTTTATATCTCATAACCAGTGGATACACTCAGTTCCAATATTTGTACAGGGACACAAAACTTACAATAGAATTCACATTGATGATACGGCTCGGAGAGCTTCTGATGAGTGAAGGCAAAAGCAATACTGAAAGAAGTGCTGGAGCAAGGTGGTTCACTTGCATGTGTTCCTCATAACCATCCTTTGAAAACTTTTGTGGCTCTGAAAAAGGAACTTCGTGGCAAGTATCCATGTGCAATTCTTTTGAAAATTAAAAACAGATGACAACATATTATCGGCTGCCCCCTACTTCTTCAGAAACTCACCTCCGATGGAAAATATCCCAGCATTGTTGATGAGGGCGTGAAGAGGCAATGAACGTGCATTCCACGCCTCAGCGAACCTCGTAACAGAATCCAGAGATAGAAGATCGAGCTCCATAGTCTGCAGTAGTTTTCATGAGAAAAAAAAATTAAGCAACCAACCAAGAAAATTACTCCAAGAAATCTTTCTACAAAGCATTTTAAATCGAACTAATCAAACGTTTCAGTTCACTATACCTCGATGTCAAGAGGAAGACCCTTTCCAGCCCAATCTTCCTGCCATTTGCGAATCAGTTCAGTAGCAGCTTTTGTGTTCCTCACAGCCATCACAACATGTGCCCCTGCTTCTGCTAATTGCCTAAATAACAAGCATCTGAAGAAGTCAAATTCCGGTAACCATCGAACAAATCAAAAGCTAAGGCACTTCTAAATTCGCACGCCGTATACTATGCGCCAATTTCTCAATACACAAAGCTGACATCTTTTTTATACCAACACGATCACAATAACAGAAAGAGCTATTAATCATACTAAAACATATAAAAATTGCAAGGAAAATGAAAATCGAATGAATGCAATCGAAGACCTGGCGATTTCCTTGCCTATGCCAGAGGTAGCGCCTGTGACGACAAAAGTGAGCTCATTAATTGGAGGCAAAGGGATTGGGTTCTGAAGGTTGCTGGCTATGATCCTCTGGAACAACATCTCATACGCAGCGTACAGCCATCCCATCGCCACTCGATCCAACCCAATCCTTCCTTCTTCTTCGCATCGTTCTTCGGTGCCAATTCTTCCTTTTCACTCACTTCCCCTTTTCCATTTTCAGCTGAAGGTGAAACAGATGCCATCTTCTTCAAATTCAAACACACTCACTCTCTCTCAAGTCTCTCGCCACACTCACTCAGCGTCTCCGTGGATATCGTAAACTCTACCAACGAGATTCGAATAGCGCAAACGTTGGATTCTCTCTTTCTTTGATTCGTACTTTTGCTTTCCTCAGCTCTGTTTGAATCGTCACTGCTTTTTGGATTTATGGGCTGGCGTGATTCTGGGCATATGATCTTGTCGCGTTGTGGTGCTCTTCCTTTTTATCCTTTCCCCGTCCTTTTTTTTTCTTCTTTTCTTTTTTTTTTTCTAATTTACAATAATTTATAGCTATAAACCCTTGCTATAATATTAGTCGCCTATCCTAATTAGTCCTAACCTTGCATTTAAACAAAATAACATTAGAAATTATAAAAAGAAAAGGTCGAATAGTATATAGGCCTAAGCCCATATAACAAAAGGGCCTTTCACAAATGTGTTGGTCGAAGGCAGTGCAGTCGTAGTTTGGAAACTTGCAAGTTGCATGTAATAAATACATAGGAAGACTGAAGTCAATTAGGCAAGAATTGAATGAGTGACTTCATTTGAATGTGCGCTTTTTGTTGTTTTTAGTTATTATCAACAAGTACCTTGATAAAGGGAAGAATATATTCCCTGCTGCTGTTAGAACGTCACTGTCCTAAAGAAAATTCCGATACCGTTCATATATTTTACCATTACACATTGAAAACTCGTCCACCAGAAAGTTAATTGTCAAGAACAAGATTATTCATTCATATGTATTAAAAACAAAAAAAAAAGCATAGGAAAGCGTAAGGTCAACATCGTCTCTCCCATCCCTCAACAACCCTTTACCTTACATGTAATAATAACTCGAAAAGAAAAGGAAAAGAAAATACTAAAGTTCCTCTATAATCCCGGCCGATCATGTCCAAAACCTCTGATCAGATTCTTGCCTCTGCAACTCATATCATCGTTGAACTTCTTAATGAAATCCTCATTGCTTATTGAACTCTTCGAGGCTCATCGAAGGGTCCCTCTTAATGAACCTTCCTCCACGAGCCGACCCACAATCGTTGAACGTCTCCGATTTCCTCAGCTCTTTTCCGCCGAGAGCAGCCGCCGGCAAGGGCTCGAGCCCGCGTGGTTGGGCAGCCGAGCCGGCGTTAGCTGTGCTCCAAGTTTCGCACTTGCTCAGCTGTTTTTTATCACAGTGTTTAGTTCCTTTTCTCTCCCTCCTCCGCTTATAGCGTTCCACGCCGACTCGATTGTGTTTGTCTCCTCTTCTCCTTCTTCTTCGTTTTCGCTGTAAGAATGTACTTCCTCATAGACATCCTCGGACTGTAACGATGATGGCGGCAATATCAACGGACTGCTTCCATGGCCATCTTCTTCTTCTTCGTCTTCTTCGATGCTGACTATCTTGATCTGATCTTCGTCGCCGTCTTCTTCTTCGATGAGGATTTTATGGGAAGTTGCTGCTATGAGGAGGACCATGAGGTTGATGATGATGCAGATGTAAAGGGAAGAAGACAAGAAGCACTTGATGTAGTTCCATGAACTGATGAGGGCTGTGAAGATGAGCTCAAAAGAGTAACCTTTCAGCATTATGAAGCTGTAAATGAAACCTGCTACTAAGAAGAGAACCTCCAAGCCTATGAAGAACACTCTGTCGTTGGTGCCATGGGGTAATTGTTGTTTTATATTTTGTATATGTGAGGAGGATCAAAGTGTTGTAAGAGAGGAGAACAATATTTTTCTTAACAGAGGAAGAAATCTTTTCTTATTTTGATACAAACTAAGGCGACGTGTGCCTTTTTTTAACTCTTTCTATTACATGCAAAACCCACACTCTCTTCCTATATTTGTTTCTCCTTTTTCTCTCTTACACCACACTCGTACAAGGCTCACCACTCCACTCACCCTTTTCCTCTCGTTACATCCCATATATTATATAGACATATAGACATATTATATATAATACAAATCTAAGATGATAAGATAAGATCCTTGGAAATCTGCTGTGTTGAAAACATACTCCATGCACGATCCGTTTTTCCTTATTTGAGTACTGCGCCAACCACGATTTATTCCTCTCAATTTTATTTTATTATTTTTCCTTGTGGAATGTGAGAATATCATTTGCTGCTTATTTTTGACTTGTCCTCCTTTTATAGATAACGTGTGATTCTTCTTTTTGACTATAGAATTCGTTTCTAGTTTGCTTCCTTTTATTTAATTTTTTTTCTTCTTGGTCTTGCTTTGAGATTATTGGTTAACAAATTCCTCCCTTAATCTCAAAGCATTTGGATCTTTCATCGCTGTTTAAATTTGACCCGCTTTCGGCTGTCGAACGTCGCGGCTCGCCACTTGGCATCTTTAATTGCCTTCGTTATTATCTCCATATTTGTTGTCCAGCCGTACTCGCCAGTTACCAGATAGTTGGGTGAGTCCGAGACCGTATCGTATACGACCATCTTTTCTTCCTCAATATTGTCGTCTAGCTTCTGCTCATCTTTTGTGGCGAAAACCAACGTCTTGTCGTTGCAGTCCTTTACCTGCATAACAACACATTTTTCCATCGCATCAACCAAATGCAAAGACTCGTAGCACTTCTTCATCGAGTGTTCGAAATATAGAGAGCTATCTATAGCCTTTCGCTTTCGTCGGTGCTGTAATAATATATGCAGTTTTTTCTTCCATCTTCGGAACGTAGCTCGTCAGGCTCGTCGGCTCGTTGCAAGAATCGGGCATATCGAACCTTCGTACTCTTTCTCGTTGTTCACGAGCGCATCACCTTTTCTGAATTTATTTGCGACCTTCTCCAGGACCTTTACACGGTCTTTGTCGTGCCCAATATCCGCGGGCGTTGTCGCTTGGATCCTTAGTTCCGGATCGCTTGGCCTTCCTTGGCATCTCCATGGTTTCCTTCGTTGGTACGTCAGTCGCCTCTTTGGTCACGAGGTCATCTATCTTATTCACCTCCGGGATTTCTCTGCGATTTTCGCCGATATATTTTTTCTTCATATTTTGGTTATCGTCCATCAGCTTGGGGACCTCCTTGGTCGTCGTGGTTGGTTGTAGCGATCCGTTTGGGGGCCTCGTTGGTCGTTGTAGTGATATCGTCTTTCTCGTTCGTCTTCAATTTTCCGGCAAGCTTGTACTTCTCGTTGCTTCGATTTTTCAACTCGTTCATGTAGGCCTCAAGGCTGTCTCTCGCCTTTATCCATTCTTTTATTTCCTTGTCTTTCAGACGCGCTTTTTCTTTGTCAACGCGCTCATTCGTGTTCGAACTAGCCTCTATAGGTTCTCCAGCTTCTTGTATGCCGACTTCATCGTTAGTCAGCTGCAGGGTCTCCGTCGTGGCTTCACGCGCGATCATCTCATCGCGCTTTTGCGTCTCTCCTCGTACCGCTTCTTCAGCATGCTTGGTTGTCTCTTCAACCGTCTCACCACCTTTCTCGAACACTATCTCGTGTGTCTCAATGGCTTTTACGTTCGCCTCGTGGATCTATTTTTATTTTCGTCCGATGATGTGTGCATGGCGTCGTCGACCTCGTTCTTCATCTCATCGGCATTTTCCGATGTCTTCGCGTCGATCTCCTCGACTTTCTCAGGTGGTTGTCGTGGCGGCGCTTCCTCATATGCCTCGTCTTCTCGAGCTTTGAGAGCTCCGCTCGTAGGAAGATTCCGTTGGTGGAGTGGTGGGGGATACTTCATGAGTGATATTTTCTTTTATCACTTCAACGACTGCTTCGGTCGTTTTCTCTTCTTTTACGGCCTCCTCGGCCTTTGGAGATTTTTTCTTCCTTCTTTGTGGCTTCACCGGCGTCTAGATACCACACCATGTCGTTGCCGGGACTCGTATCCTCGAGCGCCATTAAAAGAACGCCTTCGTCTTTTTGGATCCTCTTGTGCGACTAGGTTCGCATTTTCTTCCACCTTTTTGTCGGCCCAACAGTCTTTTGCGAATTGCCCGAACTTGCCGCAATTGTAGCACTCAACGCTCGGTCGATTCGAGCGACCACCATGCCATTGAGCTCGACCTCGTCCTCTCCAATTTTGATTGCTCGTTTGCCGTTGTTCCGGATTGTATCCTCGTCCTCGCCTGAATTTTGACTGAAACCTCGTCCTCGTTGACCTCGTCCTCGACCTCGGCCGTGATGCGTATATAGCGCCTTGTCATCTTTCAACGATAACTTCGTCTGCAGGGCCTCGTCCAGCGATTCCTGCTTCTTCTTTTTCTTCCGTTGCTCGTGAGCTTCGAGGGAACCGGAGAGTTCATCAACCGTCATTTCTTCGAGATTTTGGATTCCTCGATTGCACATACCACGTTCTCGTACTCGTCCGTCAGGGAGCGGAGAATTTTCTCGACGACCCGGGCTTCCCGTTAGAGCCTCGCCGTTTCTCTTCAACTGATTCGAGATGGTTTGTACTCTCGTTACATAATCGGATACGCCTTCGCCGTTCTTCATTCTTGTTATTTCGAATCGCCACGAAGCGTTTGCAGCCGTACTTGTTTTACTCGGTCGGTGCCTTTGTACGCTGTCTCCAGTTTTTCCCATGCTTCCTTAGAATTTTCGCGCCTGCTATCTTTCGAGGCCAGGATCGTCTAACGCTTGGTGGATGAGGTTGAGCGCTGTATCGTCGAGTCTGTGAGATTCTTCGACGCCTTACTTTCAGCTCGTCGTCCGTTTTTTCCGGTCCGGTGTACCCTTTTTCTACGATATTCCATACGCCTCGCGACCCGAGCAGTACCTTCATTCGGATAACCCAACTATCATAGTTGAGTTTTGTGAGGCGCGGGACGGGCATGACTTCGAATGACATGTCTCTGATACCAATTTGTTGTTTTATATTTTGTATATGTGAGGAGGATCAAAGTGTTGTAAGAGAGGAGAACAATATTTTTCTTAACAGAGGAAGAAATCTTTTCTTATTTTGATACAAACTAAGGCGACGTGTGCCTTTTTTTAACTCTTTCTATTACATGCAAAACCCACACTCTCTTCCTATATTTGTTTCTCCTTTTTCTCTCTTCACCACACTCGTACAGGCTCACCACTCCACTCACCCTTTTCCTCTCGTTACATCCCATATATATATATAGACACTATAGACATATTATATATAATACAAATCTAAGATGATAAGATAAGATCCTTGGAAATCTGCTGTGTTGAAAACATACTCCATGCACGATCCGTTTTTCCTTATTTGAGTACTGCGCCAACCACGATTTATTCCTCTCAATTTTATTTTTATTATTTTTCCTTGTGGAATGTGAGAATATCATTTGCTGCTTATTTTTGACTTGTCCTCCTTTTATAGATAACGTGTGATTCTTCTTTTTGACTATAGAATTCGTTTCTAGTTTGGCTTCCTTTTATTTAATTTTTTTTCTTCTTGGTCTTGCTTTGAGATTATTGGTTAACAGTAATATCTTAGAAATCAGTAAGGCCATGTAAGCAGTTGCAGGTGTACGTAGTTAAATAGAAAACATAAGCTAAGCTCATGTAAGAGGTATGTGTTAAGGTAAGGCTAAGAATTGCCAGGTTATGGCTTGGAAAGGAAAGGGCTTATAAGATAATGGAGAGAGTGACTACATGTAACATATATATATATATATATATATATATATATATCATGGGAAATGGTTAGTGATGGAAGCAAGCCCCCTCCTTCTAATAATTCAAAATAAATTATTACGATATTTAATTTTGTATTACTTCTTTTTAATAAAGAATACGCACTCCGCTTGTAATGCTTGGTAAATGTTGCTTATACTATTTGAATGATAACCATTCTTTGTTTGGTCCTTTTGTAGTCTTTGCTATTGGTGGATAAGATGAACTTTAAAGAACGCTGGAATTTATAATTAATCAGAGGCGATGCTCAACCAATATGTAGAAAACCTGTATACACTCACATATATATTTGATTAATGACTGCACTGCACCTAATATATTCGAACCAGCATCTATTGGGTATTGTATACCTTTAATTTAAAATTATGGGGAAAAAGGGTTAGACGTAATGATAATTCGAATATTAATATAGCATGAACTTTAAATTCGAGCTTGTTCGATATAGCTTATAAATGTAATGGGTCATGACATATTGTTATCACACGATAGCAGTAATAAGGCTTTTATTCACCTTCTACATAATATAACATATTTTGCAAGAACTGTCACAAGCGCTGGAAATGCTAAGGAAATGACGTGCATTTATTGAAAACATAGTTTATACGCTTTTGAGAATTTGATTTCAAATCATAGTCGCTACTGAAATATAAATAAGGAACAAGATTACAAAATTATGATGAGTGCTCAAAGCATTTGTCATGCATGGGGTCCTCTAGAACTGCGTCAAAGCTACCCATTTAGGAGACAAGGGCTGCATGCTTCGTAGCTTTACGTAAAACAAAGATTATTTATCAAATGCTATTCTATTCTATAATCATCCGATCATTTAATTTGTTTTATTTCTTTACATCGCCGCATAGATAATCTAAGAAATTTGCTATTATCAATAGTGTCTCATAAATTGAACCCTAAATGATAACTCGGCGCCCTCAATAATAGATATAGTGATGTATGAGTATACCGAACTATAGCCTAATAAAGTTTGAAAAAATAGAACTCCAAAGGCTGTCTGTCTATTAGAGTCAACTCAATTCATATTGGTAAGGAACCGAAAAGTACTGTACGATGTTTACATATATCAAGATTTTATTTATTACACACGCGAGAAGTAAATAATGCATACTATTGAGTGTTGAATGCTTGAAAACCGTGCTCGCATGCATGATTATAGAAAACTAGGTGGATTCGATCATCTTCTAGTTTTTGCGATTTACAGATATCATTAATCATTGAAGATAACAAGAAAAACAATAATAATAAATTATCTTTTTGTTTCCTTTCTAGTGTCATTCTTGACTTGCAGTGCTTTGTCCACTCTCAATGGGTGAGTGTGTGCAAGAAAGGCGAAAGAAGTGCATGCACTAAAATAGTTTTTACTTTATTATTTGATTGCAAAATGTGAAACTGCGTGGGGGCAGGAGAGTGAGTGTCGTATAAACTATAGACTATATATTTGATATTAGGGTACTGTATATGAATTCGCAATTTTTTTATTCCAACAGAGAATATAAATAATAGTTTGGTTTCGTAAAAAAAAATGCAATAATAGAGGCCCGGGTTCTAGTAGGAGCTCCTCCATTCATGAAAGAATGTCTTAAAATCTTAATGATAACCTAATAAAAAAATCCCACCAAAAGAACAATTTAAAATTTGGAAAAAATTCCCAGCAGCAAGAGCATCCGTACCTGATATTTATATATTCCCCCTATTTAAAGATGTTTAATCATGTAACTACATTTAATATTTGAATTTAATTATGCTAACAGTGACCTTCATGAACCGAAGATGAACAATAATTAAGAACAAGACAGCATAAGTGACATCTGCCATATGCTATGTCTAACTCTAACCTAAGCCGTTCCCTTCCAAGTTCCACTCCATAGCACTAAAACATGATATATATATATATATATAGAGAGAGAGAGAGAGAGAGAGAGAGAACAGCCTAACACACCATTGTTCACAACAGAAGTAGTCATAACATGGTGAGAAAAGTTGTATGGTATCTTCTGATCTCAGTTATATAAGTAGAAGGAAGGCAATAAATTCCTAAAAGTAGGACGAAAACAGAGGAGTAATATGCACCTTAAAACATTACACTTCAATCTAGTCCATGAAAACTTCGAGAAAATAAAAATAGTCCATGAGAAAAACTCAACTGAAAGCTCTGGCATAAACATCGATCTACGGTCCCAAGAGAGAGGGGAAACGGAAAGGGGTATAATAGAGAAAATAAATGAAAATCACCATCTGTTTTTGGGTGGTTTCACTTTGTATATTCTGACTATCCAGTTAGATGTTGTGAATGCTTCTTCCAAGTATTCTAGCTTTATGTCTTTGTTCCCAATCTCAACGCCTCGCGCTCGGTCATAACTGTTGCAAATAGCCGAAAAACATATGAAATAGATCGACGATATCAAACATGCATGTCTACCAATAGTTCGTCAAAATGGATATCAGAAAAACACGAAGAAATTAATCAGATATGTGATGATTTCGACTTCGACAAGACGTTGAACGATCAAGCTTACCCAGGGGGTTTTCCATATTCTGTGGTCACCTCACCAAACCGATAATAACAAAGCTTGTACCTGGTAAAGACAACAATATATCACAAACTTTCAATATCATTACCCTCCCTAAAACAGGACATGTATAGGGTAGATTAAACGAATGTTAAGTGAATGATGGATGAAGATCGACTTACATTAGACAGTTCAACATCTTTGGAGCTGCACCTTTGTCGACACGGTACTCGCCATTAACAAGGTAATCGGGTTCCTTAATGACGGGAAAAACGCCCCCTCCAATTCTCACCATCCATAAGAACCTGGCACAAAGGTGCTTCAATGAATCTCATCAAGTACATAAAAAATTCTGGTATTTACAAATCGACCACGTGTCTACAAGCATAGACACGAAGCATAAGTAAACAAGAGTAGAAGATATCTAATTTCTTACTTGTTGATGTCGTCAGAAGAGTAGCCAGTAACACCACCAAATACCACCAACACATAGTCCACATCCAAGGATCTCATAATCTCATAAGCTTCATCCTCATAAGATGACATAGCACGCCCAACAGTAGCAATGTGAGTGTTATTCCAAGTGTTGTTGTCAACGATTACTGTTCTGTTTCCCATGGCAGTGATCTGATAACCGTAATCCCACCAAGACATGACCTTGGCATCTTGTGGAGTGTTCTGCCTCAGCCAGAAATAGGCCTCCCTATAGTCGTCAAATATAACCCTGTTTCCATGAGCACCCCTAGCAGCCAATACAATCGATGGAGATGAGTACGCCTCTGACGTAACCCAAGTACAGTGGATTGCATATCTGCTAAGCAAGTAGAATGCACCAAAAAGCAAGGCCATAGCACCATTTCTTCCAAATGGTAGAGAATTATCCACAGTACTCTGAGGAGGAAACAAAATCAAGGCTCTGTTTGGATGGCGTTTTGTAAAGAGTTACAGCTAAATTGACAAACCACAATAAGTTGCTACAATATATAGGGTTATCAAGATCAGAAAGCAGTATTTACATGTTCATCAAACGATCATCTTATGGAACAACAAGCTAGGATTCTTTATCAGGTTTCTAATTTGAGAAAGAAAATGATGTGAATTTGATTCCGAAAATGCTAAGCATCAAATCTCACCTTTGACGTAGCTTTGCCGCTGGAAGTTCCTTTACCCGACCCAATAGGAGCTGGCTTACTTTTGGCCCTCACAAGTTGAGTTAGATTCTTTACGGTGGCCGAGACTGCAATGGCACTAATAAGACATACCGCAGGCGTAGCGACAAGAATTAACCGCACCATGACTCCAGCAAAGTACATACTAGTGAGGCCATACATCACTATGAATATAGTAGCATCTGAAAGGCGTTTGAAACAGAAATAGAGACCAGCAGGAAAGAGAATCAGAAGTACATGGAAATCAAACATGAAAGACGACCAAGCCGTCGGCTGATGCTCAGAGACAGAAGCAATTATTGGAATGTGATCTTTTGCATAAGTCGGATCAAGAAGCGAATAAAATCGGCCAGTCCATGGAGAAATGTAGCCAGAAGCAGTTCCAACGCCAAGAGCTATTGCACCCAAAACTACTGCACTGGTCACAGTGATCCTCAAGAAAGTGTGGAACTTTTTTGGATCATCTAGCAGGTATTTGACCCAATCTAGGAAGTAAAACACCTGCAACGAAAATGAAATTAGTGTGCTAAAAATAATTGCTGCCCAAAATCGACATTTGAAGTTTAAATCACTACTGATAAGGAGAACTCTAAATAGGAAAAATAACACGAAGCACATCAAAGTATACCTGCATCAAGAAAAACACCCCCATTGCAGCCATGTGCTCTCCAGACTGCACGTGCTGGAATCCCACGAAACGTATTTGCATGGCCAACAACATTCCCAGAACATACATACAATTATAAGCTACATATAACCTCATTGAGTATCTTCCAGTTATCAACAGAACCATCACATAGAGAGGGACTAGATTAATAATAAATACATAGCCACCCCAAGCTGAAACCATATAGAAATACCCAAAAGCAGAGGCCAGAGCCCAGGCAAGTGAGCCTGTATTGACAGCCTTGACGAATAAATAGAAAGTAAGCAGCAAGGCAAAAATAGCAACTCCCTCATTGTCGTAGGAGCCTGCTACCGATCTAGAGATGTAACCAGGGCAAATAGCAATTAGAGCAGCAGCTACAAGCCCCGCACCAGAATCCCATAATTCTTTCCCAAAGAAGTATGCAACAAGTGTGGTATTTGAGGCGAAAAATGGTGCAGTAAGAACACAAACTTCACGTATGTGGACCATGAACCTGGCACAGAGAGACAACACAACATTTTATTTTCACGGTTCTGTAAGAGTCCATGAATTAATAACTAAGTTCATCAAAATTTGGAGAACATTCATCTAAAAGTGAGAAAGAGGGAAGATAAAAAAAAGTACGATTTCAAACGCAACAGGCACATAAAAAGGCAGTTACATTACTGATTCCAGAAATCACAGCACGACCATAAAAGTAGTTAGAAATCACCGTCGCCCTTTACTACATATTTCTTTCCAAGTCACCTAATGAATTCATTCACAGGACAGATTCCATCTGACACTGAAATTCCCTACAGGTTAAAGTAGCAAACCAGGCGTCGTAAAAGCAACCTAGGGGTCCTCTTTCGATAGCCCCTCAAGAGATTCCATTTCATGTATCATATAGTCTTTATAACCACTCACTTTACCAAGACGTAAATGCCCATTTCTTTTACGTCATCAAATTCAGCGAATTAAATTCCCCTAGGAAGTATAAACACAAACAGATCCTGAAGAAAAGATACAATAAACATAGGAGTCGAAAAAGCATATCAGCGCACCTGAGGAAACGAAGCGTGTAGTAAATGAAAGCAGCCGTGACCATAAGCCCAGGATAAAGCGTCCCACCAATGATCCTACCAAGAGGATACCAACTCTCCGAATCGAACCAATTCCAAAACTCGTAAAACCCATTCTGAGTCAGATACTGCGTAACTCTGTAGTTGAAGTAAGGGTCGAACTCGTGGATCATGCTCTCGTATCTCAGCACACTGAACAGACGCGTGATGAAGGCCAGCACATACACCAAGCCAAGGATAGACACACGGATCAAAAGCTCTTGTTGCTTCGTCTTCAGCTTAGGGTCTTGAGCAATGAGCCGATTGCCGCTGACGTCAGCAGATCTGACGTGGGTTTCACCGCTTTGGACGATGCTGCCATTTTTTCGGACGGATCAGATTCGATTAACGAAACCAGGGACTGATTATTCGAAATTGTGTTGTCAAGATTGCTTCTTCAGCTAATTTACGTGAAGGGAATCAACGATCATTCGTTATGAATTCCATTTTTTCCCTCGAGGTGATTTTTGCAACCATTAAACCCTACTGAAGCTGTGATGAGCTAAACTCGAGTCGAGTGTAGTCCGTTCTTTTCTATTTAGCACTCTTTTGCCGATGAAGCTGAAGAGAAATTGCAGTTTCAGTCCCACATCATAACGATAATACATAGTTAGTACTACATTTATTGGCAAACACAATTTAACCTCATCGATTTTTTCAGATTAATAATTCGATGAGCAAATTTTATATAGAATGTTGTACAACATAATTGGTAAATGAATGGCCCTCGTTTGGCTGGAACATTTAAAGATAACGTAATGCAAATAGTAATTTGGAGTACGTAAAAGCTTTAGGGACACAATTGCAAGAAAAGAAAAGTGAAATGACTCCAAAGTTTCTCATATTATTTCAGTTTAACTTGCTTGCTTGGGCATATGGATGACACAACGCAAGCACTTCCCTTCCATCATCAACTCAAATGCTCTGTTTATGTCTTCAAACCTGAGATTATGCGTAATGTATGCATCCACCTCAATTTCCTGCAACCATAATGTAGTAATAATCCAATGAACTCTTATTCTTTGATCAGTTCAGTTAAAGCCAGCCATTGTCAGCCTCTGTGTTAGGCTTTTTATTACCTTCTTCATATACATGTCGACTAACGCAGGAATGTCAGATTTAGGCTTCCAGCCACCGAAAAGTGACCCCTTCAGCGTTCTCCCGCTAAGTAAAAGCCCGTAATGAGACGATATTTCGGGTCTTTCTTTGGGCACGCCGAGCATCACCGTCAAACCCCACCCCTAAGCACACAATATCATAAACCTCATACGATATCTTTCTTTTCTTTTTTTCTGATGAAAAATCTGAGTTCTTGAGTTACTTACTGGGCAACAAGATTGTAGAGCTGTGTTGACTGTTGTGGTGTCTCCTACGCATTCGAATGCATAGTCTGCTCCGCCTTCGGTCATTTGGTTGATCACCTGACAAAACAAAAGATAAATGACTCGTCTTTCTTTGAGAGAACGTTATCGTTATTTACTTATAAGGAGAAGGAAAAAAAAAAAGAAAAAACCTGTTGAATCGGTTGGTCGAGGTTATCTGGGTTAAGAAAATCAGTGACTCCAAAGGCCTTTGCTGAATTATTACGAAACCACGATTCAGAATCTTTAAGATTGTGTCTGAGATGGTTAAAAAGAGATGTACTTTAAACAAGTATACCTTTTTCGCACTTGTCTGGATTTGTGTCGACGCCAATTATTCGTGAGGCTCCCTTACGCTTAGCGCCTTGTGCGATCTATTAAAAGATTAAAAACATCAGATTTTCTCTCTAAACCAAGAAAAAACATTAGATCGTGATGAGTGTTGAAGGTTTCGGGATACTTACAGAAAGTCCTACAGTTCCCAGACCGAAGATAACAACATTAGAACCTTCTGCGATATCTGCAACCTTCCAAGCTGCGCCTAAACCTATCCATGAGACGGTTACACGGTGCCTTAGAAAAAAACCTTGGCAAGCACATTGAATGTAATAATCAAAATCAAGAAACTTGGTTTTATGGCTTATAGTAAGAAAATTAAGAAACCTGCGGCGACTCCACAGCTTAGAAGGCATATCTTCTCCAAAGGGGCGTTAGGGCTAATCTTAATGGCGCATCCAGCGTTCACCACTGTGTATTCGCTGAAGCTCGAAACTGCGCAGTAATGGTAGACGGGCTTCCCTTTTATGGAGAAGCGTGTTTTCTTGTCGCTGTGCATAAGGCCTTGGCGTTCCAAGCCAAGCACTTGGCAGACGTTGCTTTTCCCCGAGATGCAGTGCTTGCATTTCATGCATTCGCCGGTGAACAACGTAAGAACATGGTCGCCTTTCTTGAACTCAGTTACACCTTTGCCCACGCTCTCAACGATTCTAAGAAATGTGTAAAGATCAGAAGCAAAGTTGTGGGAGGAAACAAACAGCTAAGGTAAATCTATGTCACACAAATTTTTTAACCCATCTTTAGTCTAACACGACAAGGCATGTCATTTCATTTCATTCCACCATTGTCTCAAAAGATAAACCTACAATTTCAACAGTAACAACTCTCCATATCAAGTAAGATAGATAAACAGGGAAAAAAGAGCTAAGTCTTTATTTTTACAGTGAAGAGTATAGGAGAAAGTGAAGTGCGACTGACTGACTGACCCTGATGCTTCATGCCCGAATATTCGAGGAAATAACTGCGGTTGAGCCTGCAAAAAGGGCAGAATAACAAGAAGAAAACAAAGTGAGAGAAATGAACATCATCCATGGTTCATCAACCATTGAGGGATAAAAAAGGTGAGATCTTTGACCTGAGAGAGCCAAGCGGTGACGTCACTTCGGCAAAGGGAAGTAGAGACGACTTTGATTCGAATCTCCGTAGGTTGAGGTGGAGCTAACTCCACTTCTTCTATCACTAGTGGCTGCCCTGCTTCGTATGCCACGGCGGCTTTGCACCGTATGATACCTCCGTCGCCCTCTTCGGTCGACATTGAAATATAATTAAAATCAAAGATTTCTCTTTACCTACTTCCAGCTGCTTTTTTTTTTATGTTCTCTGCAGTTCGTTGGTGGGTGTTGATGTTGATTTCCAAACATCGATCTTTCCTCTTTTACTGTGGTAACTTTTTCTTCTTCATTCTTTTACTTTTGATTTTCTTTATTATATATTATCATTTATATGCGTGGGAAAACAGATGAGAGAAGAGAGAAGTGACATCGCTCTACTGAGCATCAAGAAATGGTTTCATCTTCTATCATCACAAACTGTACCCTTTTATGCTCGCCTGTTACTGTTTCTGCATTCCGAAACAGCAATAGCATTACTTCACTAACCAATGCAGCTCAGATAATTTTAACTCCGTTGAAATTCGTGAGCTTCCCTAACAAGCGAAGAGAAATTCGCGTGAGGGGTGAAGTTTCTTGCAAATTGGGACGAAGTTTCAAGCTTTCGGCATCTTTGCCATCAAATAGAAACTGGGTCGATGCAGAAGCTGGTTCTCCAAAAGAATACGAGGACGATGAGTTCATAGTGGTGAATTTCTATCACTTTGTGTTTGTTAAAGACCCATTCGAGGAGGTCTCAAAGCACCTCTCTTTTATGCAGGTGGTTTTTTTTTCTTCTTGTAATTAGGTACCATTTTTGTCATTTTTTGCTGCTCAAATCGTGATATTGGATGGTTGTAAAAAGCTGCGAGGTTAATTTTACTACATGTCATATCTACGGTTTGTCTCCTTCAAGATATGCCTTTGCTTTAACATCTAACAGCATTTACTGTTGATCTAATTTGCAGGGCCGTGATATCCATGGACGCATATACTTGAATGAGCAAGGGATTAATGCACAGGTAATTTCTCTGTCATTTTCATTTCCCACCCAAAATTCAAGCAAGTTCGTTTCTTTTCCCTTGTAGATGATCGCAACAACCTAGGCAGTAACTGTCTTAATATCTGTTTGGTCATTGTTTCTATCTTTTTCATTGCCTGATATTGTGCAGTACAGTGGGCCATCAAAAGATGCACTTGCATATGCTGAATGGGTGAAGGAAGACAACAGATTCTCCGACATATTGGTTCAGATCTCGCCCGCTGTAAATGGCCATGCTTTTCCAAAGTTGAAGCTTCGTTATAAGCCTTCGCTTGTTCAGGTCATCCACACACACTAAGATCCTCTTATAATACCAACAAACATTCACTTAATTTGTTTTTCAAGAAAGTAAAGGTCTCAAAGAGCAACAGCCGAAGATCTCTTTATTAAAATTGTGCAACTTCTTTGCTTCGCAGTTGGAAGATGGTGTTTCTGATCTCCCCGTGCTTGAACCATCCATGCGAGCTACACCTCTTACACCTTCTGAATGGAAGAACAAGCTTGAAACACTAAAAAACACCGAAGATTTGCCCATTACATCTTTCCCAAACTGCATCCTTCTCGACGTTAGAAATGGTATTATCCTATCAAGAATCAGTTCTTGGTTCAGCGGTTATCTTTTTACTGTACACAAAGCGTTCACATATGAATAGTATGTGATTAGGTTATGAATGGGACGTCGGTCACTTCCAAGGTGCTCGTCGCCCTGAGGTGGATTGCTTTCGCAGCACTTCATTTGGAATCTCAGATTCAGAATCAGAGCCTTCCTCTAATGTACCAATACGACACACATTGATCTATATATATACATTGGAACCTCATGTTAATCCAGTCTCCTCTTAAAGACAGCTCTTTTTAATCCATTCTCCTCTTAAAAAAATTTCAAGGTCACAGCTTCAGATCCTTTAGCTACAGTAGATAAAGAGAAAACTGATATACTGATGTACTGCACTGGTGGAATTCGTTGCGACGTATACTCCACAATACTTAGGTCATTCTTAATATCTTTCGTATCCCACATTTCTTATATTATAATTTCGTGTTAAACAGTCATCTTCTTGCCATTGTAGGCTGCAAGGTTTTAAAAGATTATATACTCTAAAAGGGGGCGTATCTCAGTACCTCGAAAAAGAAGGGCCCGAGGGATGGGTCGGGAATCTATTCGTATTCGACTCTCGCCTCTCCCTACCACCTTCTGCTTACAAGCCCGAAAACGTCATCAATGGCACAGCGAAAATTCTTACGCCAAAGCCATCTCATTCCTCCTTCGCCAAGTGCTTCGTATGTGGATCTCAAGTGTCTGAACTGAGACATCGAAACTGCGCAAACCTAGACTGCAACCTTCTCTTTCTGTAAGTTCCCATGTAGATGAAAGCCTTAAAACAACGAAATCGAATGATTTTTCACGAACCTATTTGCTCATTTCTTGGTAACACTTGGGCTTTTTAGGTGCTGCATGAAATGTGTAAGTGAATTTAGAGGGTGCTGCTGCTTAAACTGCACTTCAGCGCCTAGGCTTAGGCCCGTCCTAACGGGACATCAGAGATACCAAAAGTGGCATAATTATCGAGATATCGAATTGCAGCGCAGTTGAGGAACTTTTGGACGGAGTTTTTGTAGTTCTTTTTCTTTATGCAATGCTTGAAGGAAAACATGAGCTCATATATTCTTTAGCATGTGATTTTGAATTTTGTGTTTTATCTCGTGGGAGATTTCGATAGAGTATTAGAGTTTGTAGTTTGATAATTTTCTTGTTAAAATCCTAAATTTGTTCAATTGTTCGTTATATCTCGCTTAAAAGATCGGAGCTAAATTCTCAGGTTTGATATTTAAAGCAACTAAAAGTGTTTCAGGTTTAATAGTCGCTCTTTCGGAAAACGAAATCATAACATAACCTTCACAGTGGTTTCAGCTTTCAATAAAAATCCACGCTTCTTTTTTCTAATTCAATTGCCCATCAACGAAGGGATGTCGGAGGCGTACGAAAAGGTTCGCGGCGGAAGGCTAGCCTTCAAGGGCGGCGAGCTCGCCACGAGGGAGAAAGCTATAGACAAGAAGAGGAAGAAAAAGAAGAGCAAGAACAAGGAAAAGCGTGAAGAAGACGTGGAATCGTCGGAGGCCGCGAACGTGGTCGACACCGGTGGGAGCGACGTATATACGATCGACGCCGCGAAGAAGATGAAGTACGACGATCTCTTCCCCGTCGAGGCGAAGAGGTTTGGGTACGATCCCGACGCTAAAGTCAAGTCCGTGGAGGAGGCTTTGGATGATAGGGTTAAGAAGAAGGCCGATCGCTACTGCAAGTGAAATTAGGGATATTGTGCATTTCTTTTTTTTTTTTTTCCGAATTCAGCAAGTTCTGCCAATCGACTGATGTATGGAGAAGAAGCTTTTCTTGTTTTTTCTCATATGAATTGATCCTTATCGAATCTTCAGTTAAACACACGACCTGCGAAGCTGAATTGCAACATGTTGTGGTGTAGGAGACATGTTTGACAGATTGCCTCAAAGAAAAACTGTTAATTGGACTCAAGATGAAAAGCAATGAAGCTAATTGGGATTTTTGCTGAACAAAATGGAAAGGAAGGTTCATAAATATACCATTTCCACAATCCCACATTTCCTGAGAAAAACCTCTGCCAAATTTTCCTGAAACAATGCTATAAAGGTTGATTCTTGACTTCCTTACGAAGCTCGGCTCTAGATTTAGCAACCTCGACGAATATCACACGGCCATCAAGAAACTGCAATTTGGTTGACCATAAAGCTAATCATCTTCAGTTTGTTACTAGCTAATCAATGCTAAGTAAAGAAAAGACCAAGACTTTGCTAGTATTAACAACTACGATCTTCTTTATGCTTTAGAGATGGAGAGAAAAAAGGATGAATACAGTACAGACCTTTCCGTGCATTCCCTCGATCGCTTTCTTGGACTCATCTTCTGAGGCATACGTCAAGAATGCGAAACCTCTTGGCCGATTCGCTATCTTATCCATCACCAGATTTACTACGCACACGATAGGAAAAGAGATCCCACGTTAAGAGCAGATCGATTTTAGGACAAAAAACATCAAATACTTGCATGGTTTTCGATAAATTTTGAGACCTACCTTCAACAAGCTCCCCGTAGTCTTGGAACGCATTTCTTAGACTCCGCTCAGTTGTTCGAAACGATAGGCCTTCGAAAGGAAGATGGTATAGTTAACTCCATTGTAATGATTACATTAACTCGGTAAACTACTATTGCTTACTTGGAAAGATGCCAAAACATAAAAAACTAACAGCGAATTTTGTTATCAGTAACATAGAAGAGAAGCAGAGCAGACATGGAGAAGATATACCTCACAGCCAAGGATAAGCTTCCATTAATAAATAGCTCACAATAAATGAAGAAATACACAAACAATAGCTCACCACTAACGAAAAGCCTGGTCGAAGGATTGAACCGATGACTTCCGTCGGCAGACGAAGCATCTGAATGACACGACCTTACGCTTGCAAACCTACGATTTTGTGTCCGATAAACAAGATCGATATGGATAGATGTCGTCGGCGATGACAATTGAGGGCGAGAAAGTCTTTTAACTCGGAGCTGCGGCGGTGCGAGAAACCACTGCGGTAACGAAACAAGCGACGACTGGCTAACGGCGGTGACAAGCATTTCGTCGGTCGCCGTCGCGTCTCCAAGGTTTTTAATTCTACCAACAGAATCAACTTCAATTTTTATTTATTTATCGATAATAGCAAAGCAATTGAGGATGTTATTACGTTGTCACTTTTTTTTTTTTTTTTTTTTTTCACCCTTTTTCAAGAAAAAAATCTCTACTCTTTTTTCTAATCATATATGGGAAACTTACTCCACACTATGTTTCAAGTTCACATACTAGAATTAGTCATGAAAATTTTGATACGTGGGTATAGGTGGGTATAGAGCGTGTATGAATAAGTTATATCGTGTTTGATATCTGTGTATAGTCATACATGCCTTTTATGGTTATACACGTCTATTACAAGGATTTTGGTTATAGGACGTGTATATGCATACCCACTTCTAAGATGGTTATGGGGTGTGTATCACTAATCCATACACACATATACACACCTCAAACACATCTATCAAACACAATTTATATCATTACACAAATAATTATACACACATATCAAACATATTAAAATGCAATATCAACAAGGGGATTCAACACTTAAATACCTACATCAATAAAAATTAAACAGTTCAGTCCCCTGTCAGACATATTTTTATCCTAGGTACCTACTTAAATTTTATCTTACTGATAGGTACCTAACTGACGGATTTACCCCTGATAAAACTGATTTATTACATCATTTACCTAGTTTCTTATTTCACCTCACGTTCGTTCTTACAAAAAAAAAAAAATCCCACCATCCCAAACCAACCCAAATCGCGCGTCTTTCTCCCAAAATCGACCAGCGTTTGTTTTTGCTTCAGATTCAACGTCGTGGGTTCTCGTTCGTCGTGGTGTTCCCCTTTGAAATCGATAGGTAAGTCGTTTGCTTCATTACAGTACGTCGTGGCATTTCGTAGTGGTATTACAGTTAGCAATAGGCTTGTATCTAGTTTGATTTTGCCGTTATTCGTTGGGTTTAAGCATTTTCGGTTAATGTTCGTAACAATAGCTGCGTGTTTTTCGAATGACATCGATTTGTTATTCGATTAGGGTTCTTTGCAATGGTTCAATTAGTGTGGTAGCTTTGTGCGTGTATCTTCAAATGGGTGGACTGATTGTTGTCGATTTGGGAGTTTTGGAATGGGACGATTTGGGTTTTTTCGAATGGGGTCAATTTGTTTTGGTACTACACGAACACTGTATTTGGTACCATCTGTTTGGGCAAATTGGTACGCCGTGTGTGTATAAAATGGTACTGCTTAGTATCAGTTTACTTTTTTGCAGAAATGCCTCCGCATGACAGATCTGAGCTTTCTTACAGGTCCATCATGCACTTTTTTTTTTTTATCTACGTTCGGGTCTAATGGCCTCGCATAAGATGAGCTGGGCCGCTAGAGCATTCGTAAGTTTTAACATTGTACATATTTTCGTCGGCCGTGTTGCAGTTTTGCGTTAATGTCTTTTCTATATTGTGCAAGCTCATTTTCTGACGAATTGTTGGGCACGAAAGTATGAGTATCTATGGAAGAAGACCGTGGATCCAGAGTTTAACCGGTCCAATTTGGCACGTAGACTTTGGAGACTTTGTTGTTTATTTGACTTGGGGATTGGACTGTTTGGAAATTGTGTTGTTTATGTTCGTTAAGATATTTGACTTGTGAATGAGACTGTTTGGAGACTCATTGATGTCGTTTGTTGTGTAGTTGTATGAGACTTTGTATGTATTTTATGCAGTACCATAAGTTTTTATATTAGCGTACATTATCTTTTACATATATAGTATCCTAATTTGCAAGTATACCGTAATATATGTAAATTTGTTACTGTAATATATGCCAGTTTGGTACCCTACAATATGCAAATTAGGTACCGTAATATATGCCTGTTTGGTACTGTAATATATGCCTCTTTGGTACCCTACGATATGCAAAAGTGGTACAATAATATATGCAGTATTTTATGCAGTACCATATGTTTTATGAGACTGTCCGTATTTTATGCAGTACCATATGTTTTATATGATCGTACCTTATATTTTACATACAGAGTATCATAATATGCATTGTAACCGTACCATTATGTAAACATATAGCGCACCATAAACAGAAGATATGAAGTACATTGTCTTTTATATTACCGTACCATATCGTTTACATACGGAGTACCATAATATGCAGGTTAACTGTATCATTATGTAAATATATGGTGTACCATAAATAGAAGATATGAAGTACCTTGTCTTTCATATTGTCGTACCATATCTTTTACATGCGGAGTACCATAATATGCGGGTTAACCGTACCATTATGTGTATATGTCCCGTACCATAAATAGAATATATGAAGTACCTTATCTGTGTACAGTAAGATAGCTTATCTTGTACAGTAAGGTACCTTATCATTACATATATAGTACCATAATCTGCAGGTTTACCGTATCGCTATGTATACATATATTGTACCCTAATATGCAAGTATACCGTACCATTTGTTATACATCGAAAATAAATAAATTCCTAAGTGAATCGCGTTGTTCTGCATGATTTTGACAATACCTAACAATAATAACATGAATAAAAAATATAAAAAAAACGCACATGTAGGACTCACCAGATTTTTCAAATTATGTTGTAAGATGTTCTTGCTTCTATCCTTATATTCTAATGAATCTTTGAGTTCGAAAGTTTAATTCATGCGTGTAAGGCCTAATGCACCTAATTTGATCTGAAACATAACTAATACTCTATATTAGTGTTTAAGGGTGGTTCCAGATGTAAAACTAATTCGTACGACCTCGAAAAATACTAAACCTAGTATGACGTATCACATATTTAAGGGATGACGTACCTTACTTAGCTTTGTAGGGGTACCTGTTTTTTTATTGTAAGCGTACCATCTCAGACACGGTTGTAGTACCCAAAATTACATATGACATCAAACATTTTATGAAAGCCAATGACATGCCAGATGAGCTGTCTTTTTGATTTAATACCTCGTACGTCAGAAAATATGTCCACTCATGACAGAAAAATGTCATAAATATGTCCAATCATGGCAGAAAAATGCAGAAGTTGTCTCTTTATTTCTCCACATCAACATCTTCTTAAATGCTTCGTTTCTGATGAAATAAAGCCAAGTCTTAAATTCAAACTTACTTTAATTTATACGGTACCTATTTCTGAAACGATACAGTACCATCCGTGGTATGTTTAGTGTACCTTATTTGCCTATATTACAGTACCTTGTTCGCTTATATTACAGTACTTTGTTGACATATATTAGAGTACCTTGTTGGCTTTTATTACAGTACTTTGTTGGCATATATGCCCATCTCTTTGTTCTCATATATTACATTACCAAATTGGCATAAATTACGATATCAAATTTGCATATATTACGGTATCAAACTGGCATATATTACAGTACCAAATTGAAATATATTATGGTACCAAACTGGCATATATTACAGTACCAAATTTGCATATATATTACGGTATCAAACTGGCATAAAGTACGATATCAAATTTGCATATATTTAGGTATCAAACTGGCATATATTACAGTACCAAATTGACATATATTACGGTACCAAACTGACATATATTACAGTACCAAATTTGCATATATTACGGTATCAAACAGGCATATATTAAAATATCAAATTTGTATATAAATTGCGGTATTAAACTGGCATATATTACAGTACCAAATTGACATATATTACGGTACCAAACTGGCATATATTACAATACCAAATTTGCTTATATTACGGTATCAAAGTGGCATATAATACAGTATCAAATTTGCATATATTACGGTACCAAATTTGCATATATTACAGTACCAAATTGGCATATATTAGGGTACCATGTTAGCATATATTAGGGTACCATGTTTGCATACATTACAGTAGATAATTGGCATGCCGGGAATCGATATTCGACCACCTTCTTTGGAGGGATACATATATATCGATAAGCATCGTTGCTTCATGATTAATAGTAAGGAAGACTCCCTTTTATACTCACACATTGCAAATAACGTCCCGCCACCAACCGAATTTGCAGATGCTATATTTTCAGATAATATGACAACCTTTATAAATGGTACGTTGTATATTTTAGATTGGTACTGCATAATAGGACATTTTGGTACCATATAGACAGGTTACTTGGTACGTAATATAAATACACAAGATACTGCGTAACATAAATAGGCAATCGGACTGTATCACATAATATATTTAGGTACGGTAAAACAACAAACAATGGTACGTAATATACATAACAAATGGTACGTCGTAACAGTTCTTAAAAAAAATCCAAAATCTCGATGGATTAGCCTCAATAACTACCAAATCCTAACATTCCACCATTATATCGAGCTCTTGGAGCGCATGGAGCTCCCGGATTTGGGCTAAATTTTGAACAAACGTGTAAATCGACTAACCAAACCCTTTGCAAAAGAAAAGATTACCTGACAAATCAAGACCCAAAATCAAGAACCAAAATCAAGAACCCAACTTTCAAGAGGCTCGTTGATCGTTGTCCGGCGCCGGAACGAGCGGAAGGAGGTGTTCTGCAAGACGGAAATTCGTCGACGGGGATGGAGCTCGAATTTTGCAGAAAAAAAAACTGAAAAGAGAAAGGAATAAGGGTATTTTGGTAATCTTAGGTGATTAGGTACCTAAGTGTAAAATTTTTATTGAAGTGAGTACCTAGCTATAAAATATGTCTGACAAGGTACCTAAGTGGCTTTTTAGTTTACTCTTAGGTATTTATGTATAGATTCCCGTATCAACAAAATCCTTGTATCGCCATACACAAATAACTTATACCCATGTAATCCATAAACAATGATATCAAACAAGCCAAGGATGTAATACCATCAAAACCGATTAAATCTAATATATCGCAATACCATTCAAAAGGACAAGTAAACTGCACCAGAAAAAGGTCTCATCATCCATAATAAAAACAAAGGGCATATACCAACAGTTGGCCAAAGGTTCAAAATAACGCAATAACATCCATCCACAACTTAAAACCGAAAAACAAAATAGTTCGACGCAGATATAAAGAACAGAAGAACACCGATCGATCGCCTTCACCCTCGTCAGCAGTAGAACATCACTCGGTTGACGCTCCTACGCACACGAGGCAAAGGCCTCACTGCCGCCGCCGCCGACACAGTAGAACCGTCGGGATTCTTCTCCCTCGAAGCCCTCGACTGACCTCCACCCATCAAAGAACCACCATCAGAATCCTCGTGCTCCATGTAGAATCGAGCACGAAACGCAGCTAAATGTGCGTAATAGGCTGGTGGTACTGCAGCAAAAAACAGTTGAAGAAATATCAGATGTTTTGTGATCCCAGGGAAAAAAAATAAGAGTTTGTTTGAAGTAAGTGCATACCTATGGAAACAGAGCGTGTACACCGAGCATACCTGTGGAAGGAACGGAAAAAACGAACAAATCAACACTCGGGCAAAAACAGAGCGGAGTATACAGAAGGTTCTAGAAGCTTACGTGTAGCAGAGGTCATAAGTCAACGCCTGAAGGTTATCCGCTGAAAAATTGTTTTCATCCCAAATGACATGATAGTGTGCAGGCCGGCTAGTCCCCTGTATTTGGATTGTTTGTTATTGCATTGCATGTACGTCGTGATAATGTATATAAAAAGAAATGCAATTTTTTTCAAGATGTACCTTAATGCCGGCGTGGCTGCACAGATAAAAATCAAATTCATTTGGGTGGCAGATGGTTGAATCGACGACGGTGCCTACAAACATTTTCAGGAGAAGATAAGTAAGCTTTCTTGATATTTTTTTTTAATGGATCGTGGAAGAAGGGTGGTGTCAGTACCTGGTAAAATGTTTCCACTGTTATCGACGGAGTTTCGGTCCAAGTGATTCTTCGCGAATAATCGAGTATGATGACGTTTCTGTACGACGATAAACGTCACATACGGCTGATAGTCACCTTCAGGTTCCAGCGAGGCGCACGCCTGGTAATGGAGAACGAGCCAAAGCTCATGGGAATATAGATGAGTTTTGTCCAAATTCAAATGCTTAAATTAAGAAGACAGATAAGATTCTAACCTTGCGTATAGCATCCAACTCAAAGAGCAAGACTTGGTAGAACTGCCCTTCGCTGACCCCATCCCTAGTGTCAAACAAGTCGCACCGACCAAATCAGATCGAAGAAAAATGTAAGGCATGCGAAAGCAAAAACACATTCAATTTTCAGCTTTTACCTATAGAAGACGATGCGGTAAGGCTTCCGTCCATTTATTTTATAGAATTCAAGCAGCAGTTCCCTATCGAAAACACCCAAAGAAATTGGACCAACCATCATAAGCAAAGGTTGTTCTTCTTTTGTTGCTTCTGAAAGTGAGCAAATGACAGAGATCTAAAAATAGTGACCTGATCATGCCTCCATGCACAGTTCCTTTCACAGGATCCTCCCAACTTTTGTACAGATCTTGGATGAGCTCCTCCCTATGAGCCTGGGCAGAAACCAAGCCCATGTATTTACTGATGTTTGGCCAATCCATCGAGCCAACAACCTGACAAAGACAAAATCATATCATGAACTAGTCTTTAGAAGCCCCTAAAAGAGAAGTAAGAACTCTTACAGCTGCGATGGATGGGCTTGAATTCTCGCCAGGTTGTGGATGCGTGACGTCAGCACCAAAAATCATGGTGGGAACATCGCCAACTATAGGGATTCGCCGAGTCGTCGCATCGACTAGAGCCGTATTCGCCCCTCCAACCTTCACGTTAATTTTGAGAGCTACATTTGCCAAGAACTGTACGTCTTTGCGAAAAACATTCTTCTTGAGACAGCACTGTGAGACAATCCCGAGATCTGTCTCACATATCCGCTTTACGCTGCCTGAAAAAGAAGTAAAATGTTGAATTCTTTCAGGGATTTCTAGAGCAAAAAAAACAGGCGTAAATCTAGAATTCTTGAGCTCACCATAGAGGCTTCCATTGTTATCGGGTAAGATAACGAGGAGAAGATCGAGGTCTTTTTTCCACAGTTTATCCATTGCGTCGAAGTAAGTTTCTTTCAAAACTCTTTCCGCCTGATCTGGGCGGCCCTTCACGACTGGCAAGACTGGTTCATTGCTAAATGCCTGCACATGACGAAAAGAGTAATGAATATGGAAACTAGAGAAAATTTGCAAGGGAACGATGACGCGATGAAGAAAATTGAGTTTTACCATGCCAGATCTATCGCACATTCGAGCAATCTCGCGGCAGAAACCACGCGCTGCACTTTCGCTAACGTCGTGAGCAAAGTTGACACACATCCAATGGCTTACATTGCCACCCTCAACCATCCTCTGCGTTTCGGAGGGATCAACAATAACGAATATTTCAAACTATTGGCAAAAATGCTAATTGTAATAAAAAAACAATTGTGAAACCACAAATGATGAAATCGAGGTATTTGCAGGGAAAACCTTGTCTTTCATGTTCCATTGCCCCTTTTGTGGGCGGCAATCCTTTTCTCGACCCGAATCGTGATATTTGAGCTGCAAAAGTTGATGGAAGTGATGATAAAATTTATGCAACCTCATTTTTTTTCTAGCTGGAACTATAAAGAAAAATGCCGCATTACTCGGGGTGCAGCTAGGATGCGGGCTTCAACCTCGGCCATCCGTTCGCTTAACGTTATCCCGAACTCCTCCGCATAATGGTCTTTGTAATATTCATTTTGGCCCACAATCTGACAAAGAAAAAACAACAATATAAATAAAACTTTATTTGCTTGTGGAGCAGAAGAAAGTTGTGCAACAGAGGTATATAGCCAATTTAAGACAGCAAATAGAACTTCTTAGAACCCAACAAAGTGAAAAGTTAAAGTTTATAAGACCGATAAGGGGCAAGAGGGATGACATTTTTTGTCAGAATAAAAACCTCAACTATGCGTTGCTCTCTCTCTTTGGGGCGCACGCACGTGTCCGTGAGAAGTTTAGCGATCTGCTTGTCGTTCAGCCTCCGCGAACATCTCTGCCCTGCAACAATCACACAGACCTCCATGGGCAGGTAGGTAGGCCTCTCCCTGCTCCCAACCTTGAGACATGGCAGCTGTGTTTGCTCGATGGTACATCTATATGTTTGTCGGAAGTAATCGACCAAAGATTTGAGAGTGCCTTGCTCATCCACAGGAAATCTAATAGAGGAAGATAAAGTTCAGTTAGCAAATTATTTGCGCTCGATAAATTCGAAAACTAAACAATGGATGACAATTATCAACAGATTCGTTCGTACGCTATCTCTCCAGTGGTTTGTGACGTCAAACCACTGATCCTATATCTCTGTCTCGCTTTTCCTCGGTGACTGACCTCCACTTGCACTCCTTTAAGGGCTTTCTTGATCTATCAACATTCAACAAGTATGTTATAAGCAAGTTGACGTTACAAAATAACAAATTAGCCATATGCCGAGTTAGTATGAAAGTTAATAAAGAGGGAAGGTGTAAATAATTAAGAGCATATGTAGGTCCAACCAGCAGACACTCAGCACTGGACAAGGTTCTGTATTTTATGTCCCTATTGAGTAGTTGGCATACAAACTCGACTACGCGGAGTGCTTCGATAAACGCAGTTGAAGATGTATCTGCACCATGAATTGAGATGTAAACTAATAAACAGAAAACTACTTGATAGAAAGCATATTTGATCGAATCATCGAACAAATATCGAGCAAAGACTAAAGAGTAGACCAGCTCACCGATATTCAGTGAGAGTCCCATTTGCGTGGGACGTATACTCTGGTAGAAACCACGCAAACTTATGAGCCCTTCACCCAGAGGAAGGCTAGAATTTCTTCCACCTATATCAGGGGAATAGAAAGAGCGGCCAACAGGGAAATATCTGCAAATGAGGGAAATAAACATGGTTCCTATATCCTTTTATCACTATCATCATGCATTATAATCATCATCATCATCATCGCCATTACTAGTATTTACTTGATATATGATGACAATAAACCACAACAATGAAATGCAATCAAAGAACCGCATATTCATACCCAGCTCTAGCTGTGGGCCGTTCACGAAGAACTATGTCCAAAACCTGCAGTGCTTCTTGGGGCGCATCGAGTATTCTTCCGTTTATAAACATTCCCAACTGCGATAATGCAACATGGCCAGCAAATTTTATCACAACCTCGAACGACCTCTTCTTCCTGCAAAACATACGGTGTCCAAAACTTGAAACCTGGAAACGTTATCGAAACAGAGGGAGAAGCTAAGAAACATGTAAGAAGAGAAACCTCGCCCCGCCTGGACCATCCTCATCGTCACCGAGCTCGATCGTAAACTCCTTAACTTCAAAGGGCAGAGGCCCCGCAGTGTAAAGCTTCCTCCTTCCATCATACGCTGGAAGCCTTGTCCCCAGATGAGACTCTCGGTACAGCTTTACTAACTGTTTCATGACATCACGGTTAACCGCCCACGATGCTACTTCGGGAGATATCGACACCTGCCGTCCAAAACAAAACTCAGTTACCAAAGCAGTACTTGAAATTGCAGAAGTCCCCCAATAAAACAAAAAGAGGAGAAAAAACAAAAAAGAAGCCCACATCATATTGATGCACGTCTTTGTCAGACAGCTCGGCGACAAAATGGTTCGCCTTCACAATACACCTAGCACCTTTGGTGCCCTTCTCGGGCCTCAAAGGTAACCTCAGCTTGCCAGAGGCGGAGAGTGGCTGAAGTTGGCGCCTAGGAGCCTCCTCCTCTTTGCTCCTCATTATTTCCTCAGAATCTCTTTCTTGAGCTGACGTCTCTGTTGGCTGCGAAGAAGAACTTCCCTTGTGTGATTTCAGGGGCCTATCATACGCATCTGTAGTATATGATCTCCCTTGCTCGGAAGTTCGTGCCCTAGAGTGGCCACTCGATGAATAGGGCTGATAGCGATCGGAATATCTGCTGTGGGGCCGAGCTTGGGACTCTCCTCGCTGACGTTGGTAATCTGAAGAAGGTGCATCGATATACTGTTGTGGTGGTGGTGGTGATCTGTCACGGTGAACATAGTCCCCCACGCCTCGCCGGCGGGTGTCGTGGATCACCGCCTCGCCCTCGTTCATGCCTTTCTTGAGATGGAGGGCTGTCATCGTTTCGTCTTTTTCTCGTCATACTAGAAGCTGTGACGATGAATGGAATCATATATAAAAAAACAGCTATTACGAACTAAAAACAAAAAAAGATTCAAAAAGAATATTCTGTGTTACGAAATGAATTCACCACTCATCGCAAACGATGTGAAAAGACGCAGACCACGCCTAACAAACACACACCCCTTTGCCAAACCAATAGCAGAAGCCAAAATTGAATGCAGATTAATTAAAGGAAACATATACCAGAGAAACATAATTAATAATCGTTCGCCATGCCAACTGTGCTATTTAAGAAATGAAAATTTATACATTCTATGGACTCGTGATACAGCTAGCACCAAAAGCATATAAAACCAGTAGATCTATAAGTTACTAACACGCTAGACGGCTATCGCTAAATCAATCTTCATTGGTAACAAAAAATTGAGATTTAAGCCCTCTAAGCAACGCAGATTGCCTACGATGAACAAGAAAGTCAGATGCAGAGGTTTTAAACTTAATTTACCTCTGCTGAAAACAAAGATCGCCTCGCCTTCTGAAAGTAAAAAGCTATTTCTCAGAGGAAGATGGTTCTAGAATTTCAAGGACTCAGAATGAATAATAGCAATTGCTTATAAGAATAAGATAACAATCTCATATACAACTGGACGCCTATCTGTAATTACAATAGTCGATAGAGTTTTAATTGCCGAATCGACGCGTAAATTAATTTCTAAAGACGGTCAATTATTACACGAATGAAATTGGCATCAAATGAGTAGGATTACAGCTAATTGAATGTCATAATTTTTTTTCTCATTCGTAATATTATATCGTTGACTATACCAAATCACAACGTTGCCTTCGCCCCTGTCCCAATCCAAAATGGACCTACACAAAGTGTAGGAGTTAGACGAAAATAAATACTTACAAAAAGTGGTAAAGTATTATACAAGAATGCAATATTGACATCAGATAAGTAGAATAGCAGCGTTTAAAATTGAGTAAATCTTAATCTTATTCTTAATATCAATGACTACACTGAATAACAAATTTTACTCCACCACTGTCTCAAGCCTCGCCTATATTACTACAGTAACCCAGTCACTGAAGACAAACATATGAAACTTGAACCATAGACATAACAGAAGACTTTCGAAGTAGAATTTCAAACTTTAAAGACAGAGTTAGCTAACTGGGGTATGTAGGGGTCAAAACGAGCCGAACTGAACCAAAACATGGCCCAGCTCGAGTTCGGCTCGATAAAATATGCTCGAGCTCAATCAATTAAAAGCTTCTTGAGCTCGGTTCGAGAGGCTTGAATTGTAGTTCGAAATGCTTGAGCTTGGCTCGACAAGATCGAATCGATCAAACTGCTCGATAAGCTAGAACTGCTTGATAAGCTCGACCAGCATGATATTATAAAAAAAACGAGCTTATTGAGCCCATATCAATCCAGCTCGAGCTCGGCTCGATTGCAAGCCGGTCCTAATCAGACTGAAATTGAGTCGTATGGTCGACAGCAAGTAAATGAGGGAACTCAGAAGGATCAAAATTCAAAAGGCTTCAGTGTACCTGTAACCTCATTCGGAAATTAGAGCCACAAGCTAAAACGAAAATTGGTAAGAAAATCACAATAAACGAGCGAAAAATCAAGAGCACAAACACAAAAAACCACAGCACACAAACACCAATATTTTCAAGGCACCATAACCAAACACACAGCAGGGTAGAGAAAATGATGGTAATATAAAAGGATTCGACAATAGAACACCAAGCAGTCTTCTCCATAGAGAAAATTGAAGAAAAAGAAGAAGAAAACTATGGATAAAGCACAGTAGCCAATCAAACAACAAGTTAACACAAATAATGGCATAAGATCACTAACCGAGAAGAGGCCACTCCACCTATCATTCGCCATAGAGCTAACTCAACTAAGTGAAAGATGTTTGCTGAGGAACATAAAAAACAATTGAGAAGTCAAATTTGGATAAATCACTACACAAAATTAAAAAAAAAAAAAAAAAAAACCCAGAAACAGCCAGAAAGTTCACCTTACAGCTCGAATCATACTTTCCTGTACTCACCCCAAGCGCCGGAGAGAACCTTTCAACAGCACACCGCAGGTACATGTTTATCATGTACAGTGCGGTTGGTGCTGCGCCTCTACGGGGGCAAAAAAGACACGCGCCTGAGAATACGTCGAAAGGGACGATAAAACCAAAGGTAGGGAAACAACTGAACGCAAGAGGGCGATAGGGAGGACATTATGCTACACAATCAACACTGCAGATCTCGAAAATCGCAGAATGACACCCAGAAACTTCTCCGTCAGATTGAGAAGGGAAGCTTGTTTAGATTAGATCGGTGTTTTTTGCTTTGGAAGAGACGGAGAAACGGCCACCGACGGTGGCGTTGAAGTGGAGGAGCTCGATCAAGTGCCACCTGGTACGATGACGTGGCACTAGATCACAGTAATCGCATATATGATCGGAACGGAATCATATCCCTCACATACTATACAGTGGATTAAAACATATTGGGTTTCTAATGGGCCGGGTTGGTCCATTGTCACCCCAGCGGCCCGACCCGATCGATCCAAATGAAAGCAGACAAACAGTATATCAGAAGCTCAGCGAATCTGCTTATGGCGTATGATTACTTCATACAAAGAAACCTCTTGTTACAAGGCAAACATAACGATCATCATTTTCATAACATCAACGTAGCTGATGACTTATTTCAGACATAATCAAACGGAGGAACGCAGTTTGCCTGTCACTGTCAGTAATTCAAGAACTGCTTGAAGACAGAAGCGAAGTGGGCATCTCCATCGGCGACCGCCAGGCGACGCTTCAAGTTTTGATTCTCAGCTTCCAGCTGAGCAACCGTGTCTTTCAAGAACGCCTCCCTGCCGGCGAACTCTTCCACCGATTTCTTGAGCTCGGCGTTGCTTCTCTGCAGCGCCTTGAAGGACTCCTTGGCTCTTTCATGGGCTCTTTGCCTATTGTACCAGCCACTTATCTGCTCCATATCCAGGCCTGTAGTGCTCATCAGCGCCGCCTTTCTCTCTTTGGTTAGGCGCTTGGACTCCTTGTAAGCGCATTCGAGTGCGTCTCTTTGGTGTCTTTCGAAGCGTTTAGCCATATTAATTTGTTCTTCATCTCCTCCCCTTATAACATATATATATAAATATATATATTATTTTAGGTTGTTCGATAATGACATAATTAAGTAACGGTTTAATCAAGACTGGGAGTTCATCTTCGAGCTCCGTAGACTGTGATTTGGCGATGAAGCACAACAAAAGCCAAAATTTAATTATATATTATGATCAATCGTTTGATATACTTCTTTGGGTTATCCGATGCAATTTATAATTACTTTGGGAGATCCGACGAACTACTTAGGAATTATGATTCCCTAAGCTAGATGTATGCATGTGCATTGCATATTTCTTAACTTAATGCAAACCCTAGCAAGCTGTTAAAAGAACGAGGATAAACCCATCTGTGTTCAATGATGCCTCGACGTTTCTTCACTAGATAAAGGCAAAGCATCTGAAAAAAAATAACAATATTTTCATGGCTGGTAAAAAACTCGAAGGTTTAACCTGGAAAATCATCAAACGTAATGCCCCAAAGAATGAAGTCGTAGTTACTGCTGTACATGTAAAATAATTACATCTTCAAAAAAAAAAAAAACACTCCCACACGTTCAAACATCAACTCCAAATGCAGATATTCCCATTCTTATCCGAAGTAGCCAAAGGTTTCCCTAAATTACTCCAAGCACAGCATAAGACTGGAGAAGTATGCTCCTTAAGAGTGCTAACTATCTTCGAATTCGAAACCGACCAAATATTGACAGACCCATTGGCCGACCCAGCAGCTACATAGCTATCGTCGGGACTCAAGCACGATCTGCTCCAATTAGAAGCTACTCTGTTCTCATTCCCCCTCAACTTACCGCAAATCTCAAGGCTACGAATATCCAGCAAATTGTGCAAGTTATCCCTCCCACTAGACAATATCATGTTACCACTCCTAGACAGAGACAGGGACGTAATAGCAGACGAGTGGGCCCCCACTTCGCAGACAAGCTTCCCCGTCTGAATGTCCCACAGCCTTAAATTCCCATCGACATGGCCCGAGCAAATGGTCTGCCCATCCATGCTGAAACAGAGCGCGTTGCAGTTGCTGTGGAATATGAGGGTGTTGACGCAGTAGCCCTTCTGAAGATCCCATACTTTGATCGTCCTGTCATAGGCAGCGCTGACTACGTTGCGATTCGACACTTTGCTCACATCAACGGCGCATACTTTGTCCACGTGGCCCGTGAGGGTGTGTTTGACCCGACCCGAGTTGACATCCCATACGTACAAGTTGTTAGTAGGGTTGCAAATGAACCGAATATTTTCGGTTCGGTTCGAGATTCGATTCGAAATTTAAGATTCGAATTCGAAATAAATGAATACGAATACGAATACAAATACTTTTTATGATTCGAATAATTTCGAATACGAATAAGAATATGTCTGTATTCGATTCGAAAAATTAACGAATATTCGATTCGTTTAATGTAATATATATTTAAATAATATATATATTATATATATACTTGTAAGCCGAAATAGAATATTCGACCCAAATTATTTATTTGTTTTGACCCATAAAAGGAAATAAAGCAAACCCTTCATCTATTTAACTCACGCTCCAAGTGTAAAAATAAAAAGCAAATACGAACATTGAGTTGTTTCTTAGATTTTGTAATTTTTCGGAATTATTTTGTAATTCTAACAGGTTTTATGGGGAAAAAATTGAAATTTTCTTTCGAATATTCGAATATTCGAGTATTCGCGAATATATTCGAATACCTTATCGAATCGAATCGAATCGGTTTTTAGGATTCGAATACGAATCGAATCGAATACGAATACTTGGAAAAATTAACGAATACAAATTGAATATTATGATATTCGATTCGATTCGGTTCGTTTGCAACCCTAGTTGTTAGCGCTGCTCGCTGCTATGATTGATCTGTTGTCGTGTGTGATGCATAGATCAAGAACAGAGCCTATGCAACCGTAGAGGGTTTTGGTGAGGGACCCGCTGTTTGTTTCCCACATTTTAACTGCTTTGTCTTGCCCGCCCGTGACTAATTTGTTGGAGTTGTACTCGAATAGTATGGAAGAGCAGCCACCTTCATGGGCTGGGATCCTCTGCTTGCAGGTATTGGGGACCGTCGACTCAACGTCATACTCAGCAGATTCTTCGCTTTGTCGAACTACGCCGTCGACTTGTTGGCGGGCGAGGCGCTGCATGTTGGCTCCCTTGATCTGAGTCTGTATGTCCTCATAGAGAGAATTGACCTGATAGATAGATATATTAATTTAGCGGAAGCGATTAATGGGAAGGAGTTGGTTTTTATTTTGTAGGTAAGCCCACGCAAGGCTAAGGAAATAGAGAGATTATGTATGACTGAGTTACAGTATAATGACGTAAAAGGAAAACTTCACGGGGTTGAAACATTAAATGATACCTCATTCAACCGTTCGGCATCTTTCATTTTCTCCAGCATCCACCGGTCAATTAAATCTTTGTTTTCTGTCTCGGCGTGCTCAGCTCTAAGAATGGCTGCTTCGAGTTGTGTTTTAGTCTCCTGGTGTTCTACGATCAATAATTCAAGAGCCTTTGTCTTTTCGTCCAACAATGCAGTCAGTCGAGAGCACTCATCCCTGTAAATGAGTAAGTAGGCCGCTGATGAGATCCCCAGCCATCATAGTGATTCATACAATGAAGTTTTTGTCGACGTATTAAAGAAGAAATAGAGAGAATGTGGGGATGAACCTTGCTTGATTAAGATCATTCTGCAGTTCTGATATCATCGTTTCTTTCTCTTGTATTAAAGCTTTCGAAACCCTGGATTCAGCCACTTCCACCACTAGTTGTTCTGACAGCCGAGACTGAGCCTTGTAACATTGCTGGAGCTCCTCTTCAAGTTTTTCAGCCTTATCTTTCCACTCTGAGCCCTTTGCCATGCAAATAAACCAACAGATTGAACCAAAATACGTGACAGCATCATAGCACTGACATTCATTGAAGGAGAGTGGTCTTTCAAATTCGACCTTCTCAAGTTGTAAAAATCAATAAGATTAAGGTTTGGATAACGATTAACTACCCAAGCCATACACAGCTAAATTCAGAAATTTATACTACAACTTTGAACAAAAAATCCCAACTTGGAAAAACATGTTGGCATCAAAAGTTCACCTGAGACAGTATTGGACGCGAAAGAGCCGTATAAGCAGGCGAGTGCGCGCCTTCCTCAAGTAAATGGCGCTTCCTTAAAGCCTTTAAAGCTTGTTTTACGGCCGCCATTGCCAGCTCTTCTCTTGACCTAAAGGGAAATTAAAAAAGATGAAACACCCAAACAAACAATCGGAACAGAGTCCCTTAAATCAGCTGGACGAAATCGTAGAAAGTGGTGGATGTGGAATCAACTAAAGGAACCCGAAAAACGTTACATCTTCAGCGACGCTTGCTTGCTTCTATCTAGGGCTTCGTCAGCAGGAAATTGAGGGCAGGACGCGATGATTATGTAATTGGCCGATTGATGGTTTGATTTTTACTGCGAATTAAGGAAGGATGATCGTTGACTTATTATTCTCACAACTTTAGGTTTGTTATTTTCGGTCAATTTGCCATGTTATCTTAATTACAATTTATCCTTTAACTTTTTATTTATTTCAATTTCACCTTGAAAATTTTCATTTATTAAAAATAATAACTTCATATTTTGAAATAACAATATAATGCTTAAAAATGTAACATTTAATGATACAGATCGTATTTTTCAATTAATTACCTGATTTGACGAAGTAGTTCAAATAGGAATAAATAATGTAAAATTAGCTGTAAATCTATACTCACTTCGGGATAATTAAAAAGGAATCTCGTAATAAATTAAGAAAAATACCCATAATGTACATTACATATTCAGTAGTAGGAAGTCAACCTTCCTTTAAAAAACACAAAAAAATAAAAATAAAAGGCAAGAATATATATGATTACATATCCAACACTATAGTAAGTTCAGCCTTCTTTTTCTATTTTCACGTCAATTCTCAAATAAATATACGTACATATCTACACAATGAATGAATTTCCAAATCACGATCACTCGTGACTCTATAAATAACAAAACCATCCAACCAACGAAACGCATATTGAAAGCCAGAGGAAAAGAAAAAGAAAAATGGCTGCTTATAAATCTTCATCGCCATTAATCCTCGTGCTCATCTTTACTACAGCCCTAATCCCGAGAACCATGGCAGCAGCAGTTTCCCGCGGAGAAGTGATCGACTGCTCTAAAATCCCGATAGAAAATCTCGAGCCTTGCAGCGGTTACTTGACCAACTACGATCGCAGCCCGTCGAGCGAATGCTGCGATGGGGCCCGTTCTTGGCTGGCTGCTAAGCGCGACGACCTTTGCAATTGCTACAAAAAGAATCCAAAGAGGCTCAACTTTAAGCCTAACCGCGAAGACGTTGACTTGCTCCCAGTGAGCTGCGAGCTGCCCGAGTTCTTACCATATACACCATGTTTGTAGTAAGTCATAATAATAAATATTTGCATGTCATGTCATGGTCTTCTTCTCTATATTAATGTGTGACTTAGGTTTACTTTCAATGATGATGACGTATGGCTTTTCTTTGTAAGTTGAACGCGCAGCTGATGTGATGAGAATGGTAGCAAGGAGACAGAAGAATGGATGAAAGAGAAGACATTGGAGGTGGAGAGCCTCAAATCGTATTCTGTTCTATGATGTATATTTATTTATTATCATGCCATAATAATAGATAGTTTTCAATGATTCAGTTCCCAATATGCTTTAAGAGGATTGGTCGAGCACATAATATATCTCCATATCATCGTTTCGATCTCTCTTCGATTGTTTTGACTTAAGCCTTGGGTTCTTGGGCCGTGACCCACAAGAAATAAAGCCCAAATATAATCAAAAGCCCAATAAATTGAACCCCTCGCTTATCCATACAATACAAGTATATAAAGCTTAGATGCACCATTTCGCACGAAGCCCGAATTTTTTCTCAAATTCCAAAAGTAGCCCTTCGTCGGCCGGGAGCTGAGCTGATAAACGACGACGACCACTTTCACGAAGAACAGGAAGATGAGAGGCCACGTCAGCGCCGGTCACGGAAGGATCGTCAAGCTTCGAGGGCATCCCGGCGGTCGCGTCAACGCCGGAGGAATGCACCACCACCGCACTCGGGGTATTTCGGTAAGGTCGGGATGAGGTACTTACACAAGCTGAGGAACAAATTCTTCTGCCCGGCGCTCAACGTCGACCGCCTCTGCTAGATTGTCCCGCCGGAGGTGAAGGGACAAGGCGACCGTGGACAACGCGCCGGTGTTCGACGTCGCTCGGTTCGGCTACTTCAAGTTTCTCGGCGAGGGGCTTCTGCCCGACGGTAAGTCCGTTGTGGTGAAGGAGAAGTTGGTAGCGAAGAATGCTGAGAAGAAGATTAAGGACGCCGGCGGCGCCGTGCTGTTTACCGACTGAGGAGCCTCCCTTTCGAATTTTAGGTTCAATTTATGCAATTTTCTGCCTTCGTTTTAGTTGATTTCTGTGTTTCTTTTCCCAATAACTTTCTTTCTCACCATTGCTACGATGCTATAAGATTTTCAAATTACAGTTACTTGCTCTATTTGCTGTTTGCCATAATTCTCTACGTATATTGATAAAAATGTGATATTTGCCATGCTTCAAAACACAATAATACAATCAAGATCTCACAGGAAAGAATCATAAAAAAAATTGTAGTACATAACAGCAGATGTAATGATAATGCCATCGTTTTAATGATAATGCAATGCAATCTTTAATTTTATTCTTTTACGTTTACCATTTTCTTCAACTTTGCTGATAATATTCTTGCGACATTGGTGTGTAGTCATAGCAGCTGAAATCCGCCGAAGCCTGACGATGATCGTAAGCCTGGTAATGATTCCCTTCTTGCCACTGAAACATCGATTCAAGCCTACTCTCTCCCTCCCAAGAAAAGGTAGCAGCACTACTATTGCTCGAGCACTCTTTCGCTTCAGGAAAATCTTGATCCTTCGTATTGAAACTCATTCCATAAGTCCCAGACTCCAATCCAAAAGAAGGGTCGGGATTATTACATTCGAATTGGTCCTTCAGCTCATCATAGGGCCGAGCCAAGTAATACTGATAATGGACGTGGGCCATCAAGCTCGAACCACCTAGGGTAGGATCGCTGCTACTCTCTTGGGGTTCTGTCAAAAACAGAGGATGATGATGCTTTGCTGCATATCTCTCTTCGTCAGAGAAAATGGCGTCGTTCGAATGGTAGAAAAACGGAGGCTGAGTCAGCATTTGATTCTCGAATTCTAATCCTTTTGAGTCTATTATGCATGTTTCTTGTTCGTTTTTCGGCTCAGTTTCGAGTACGATAGGCTTGTGAGTGGTTGGATCAATCCCCTGTTTTGCTAGCTTCTTTTTCAGGCTTGAGTTCCATAGGTTCTTTATCTCATTATCTGTTCTTCCTGGTAACTGAGCTGCTATTTGAGCCCACCTGTCAAAATTAATTAAAGATTAATAATTTATGTAAAAATAAAAGAGAGAAAAAAAAAAGAACAAGAAAAAAACCTGTTGCCAAGAGCTTCGTGTAATGAGATGATCTTTTCTTCTTCTTCCTGGGAAAACGTTCCTCTCTTAAGGTCTGGCCTTAGGTAGTTTATCCATCTCAACCTACAGCTCTTCCCACATCTCTGTAAACCTACATTTAATAAATACGTTTAAGAGAAAACCCTGAAAAATGAAATTAAATAGTATTAGTTAACTAATTAATTAGTTTATTACCTGCAAATTTAGGCACAGAACTCCAGCAACCGACACCATATTTGGAGACATAACTGTACAGTTTCTCATCTTCGTCAGGTGACCACAAGCCTTTCCTCAGCTTCTGCTTAGCACAACAACCATGTCGTCCCATGTTGTCCTCTGATTCTCAGACAGCTTCTAAACAATTATATAGGATATAAATATTCTTTTTTTTTTTCTGGGAAATTTTTTTTTAGAAGCTATGATTTCTTAGAATCCAAGCTATGTTCGTTGATGGTGAGGTGTTGTTTGGTTTTGAAGATATCTAATCTCAGGATTAGTTTGAAGTAAATGGTTGAAGGGCAGTTCTATAAATACTGTCGTCAGTTCTCTACTTTTCTACTAGGTTTCATGTCTGTACTTTGTCGACTAACAAATACGATGTTGAAATGATTAAGAAAAACCTAAATATGGTGACTAATTAATTTGTATTAACGTTTTTCCCCGGAAATAAATTGTATTGAAGACGTACCACGTGCTACTAATTGAGGCAGCGGGCCATTTTTGGGGGGGTCGTTTTGTATAGTCTTGAATGGAAATTAATCAGATTAATTAAATTTGGCGCGTGGGCATCACCACCTCATCATGGACCAATTTTTTGTAAGTTGATTTATCGAATTATAACTTGGTTTTTAGCTATTTCGTTGTAATAAAAATATGGAATCGGCTATTTGTGACGTATATATTTTATATTAGATACTATCTATCAACCAAGTTCACAATTAGTAAGGTGAAGTAGATGAAAAACGCAATTTTTTTTTTGGCAAAATAGTTTAATTACCGACGCAATTATGGAGATAAAAAAAGAGTAAATGCACAGTCAAGTGAGAAAGGTGATTTAACAAACTTTATGTTTGCATGAAACGTGGATTTCATGACCTTTATATTTCGATATGATGTTGATGAAGCAGATATCTTTTTTGCCGACAATTATATTTCTCAAACTTGGACATATATATAATAATATATTCATATACATCCATATGGGTGATATGGGGTAATGCGTTAAAATAGAAAATTTAAGAGAAAGAAAGAGAGAAGGTGAAAGAAACTGAAAAATGTAATAAGACCATAGACATCCACCTTATGTACACTTAGCGAAACAGAACTACGTGGCTGCGTATCGATCTCACAATCAAATGATTTTCGAGTCATTTCGTCGGTTTCTATTGGTGCACAATTAGCATAAAACAGAAACATTTCTTTTTCATATACAAATACAATTATACATACAGAGACTAATCGCTATAGCAACCAAAAATGGCATATATTAGAAGGCGAATTCAAATTCATATTAGGGTTTTCAACACTGCTCGGTTCTTGTCATTGCATTATCGTACTAAATTATTGGAAAAACTTAGAAATTTGCATCATCCACCATGAGGTTACTTCATTACAATGATTGATGACACGACGGATGATGCAAAGTTATTTTAAATGGAGACATAAAAGAACTGTGGACGAGTCCACTCTGCGCCCACACTGATCTCTAAAGCTATGTATTTATTATATTGCAATAATTGTCTTTCTCTCTACGTTTTTCCATTTCTAGCCCAACCATTTGTTGCAAATTTATTAGACTTAACTTTTAACTAGGGAAGATGGGAACTAATCTTGATCCAGTAAATCCAATGTATTAAGTATTAAATTTGGGCAAGAATTAGATATGCAATAGTTTTCTAATTTTTTTTTTCAGTAAGGCACGAGTTGACTTATAAGCTTGGCTTTTGTAATGGAGACAGCGGACACGTCACGACAACCATATCACTTTTTTTTTTTTTTTTTAAGTGTTCATATTTTCTTGCAGCGACGTAATTCTCAAAGTTCACATCATATCGATAAATGACTAATAAAGTCGTATTGTTAATTACGGTTGTGATTGATGTGATTTACCGTTGCCTTTCATTGCGTGAATTTAGTTACTTTCATAGTTTCATTATTGATATTTATTGTCACTCAGCTATATAACGCCCAAAGCTATTATATCCATTTATTCTAAATCACCTACCATCTGTTAATTACTCTCTTCCACCCCTGGTTCGAAACAACGTATAATTTTCATGCGACATTATTTACTATGAAACGAAGAAGATCATTGAGATTGTTAAGTCTCTTAAGTCTAGTCGATCCAAAGTTCTAGGAGTAAGTAATATTGATTTGAATACGTGATATGAAATGCTTTATTTAATCATATAAAAACTATAATTAAACCTTTTGACTTAAGCCTCGTAATAGAACTGATAATTTTCTATATATTGTATATATATTTGAAGAAAAAAGGTAAGTAGAATTATTACCATTGTGAATCATAGTTGTGTTGTGTAATAATGCGACGATAGAAATATATTAACAACCAGCTAAATGAAGTGACAAACCAAACATTATGTTGTCAAGACGCATGAGATAATATGGTCGTGAAGATAATAATTTCATTTGTAATGATTTAGCTAATGGACATCATCTAGAATGCTCTTATTACCTTTATAAATGACTTTGATATTTTAGGTTTTTAATATCCACCAACCAATATAACTTTTTTTTTTTTGAAACGTGAAAAACACGAATATGCACGACGAACCAATTTGCGCAAGTTTAGCAAACCACCCGAATTCCGTCTCAATTAATAATTTCAAGCCAATTCATTTAACAGAAAATTTCCCATACTGGCTTTACCAATAAATAAATAATTAAAATCTTCGTGAGAAAAATAAGGCTCGTGTTTTAATTAATGAATTTCCGGGTCCATTTGAAAAAGTCCATTTTCACAGTAAATAGATATAAATTTACTTTTATTGGCTATTAGAATTTAATTGGTAGACCATAATTGTTGACAATGGGAACCGCATTTTTGGTCAAGAAAAAAGGGGGCTGGCTTCTATTTGAAGTTGATGAAAGAAGTAGCTAATAATTGTATGCGTTCTTCATGGAAGGCTCAACCTTGACTTGACATGGGCCAACTTGGTTCATATTAGCCTTACTTTCTTCATAGAACAAACTTGTCTTTTCGCGTTCGTTGATTGTTAAAGGGTATATTATATACAATACAACAACGTGCTTAACATCTCTACTTCGACATCCTATATATACAATCAAATGTAGTTTTGTTGTGGTGCTGTCACGTGTCCCACAAGAATAATTGTAATAAAATAAATAAATATAATAAAAAGGGAAAAACTACCCACTATGTTAGCTTATTATTAATAATGAAACCATCAAGCGTCACTTATCTATTATAAATAGTTATTTATTAATATAAAATACTTAGATATAATTAACACCGTGCATATTGCACGAGTACTAACTAGTATACAAAGAACAAAATGTATACTGCTGGAGTGTTGTTGTTACGACAACCTTGATCACATTCTATTTTCTTGTATATATTATTACAAAGCGTGAAGCTCTCATCGTATTTGTTAGGCATTGCTTTTCCTTGTCTTACTAGGTTGTCTGTTTCTTTAAGAATTTGTTAATTGTTACATTATCTTGACTGAGATTTTAATTAGAACAGTCAAAATCATCTCATTCTCATCGTCTCCTTACGTGTGCCAACTGCCAATTCGTTCTTTATCTCACTCATTGATAGATCGAATAGATCATTAGATCAGATCTCAAACGAATTTTTCTTTTTCTTTTCCTACGGAATCGACGCTTATAATGTAGAGAGCGTTCATCGAGGCGTGCCAAGCTTCAATATTTCTGCGCATATTCCAAAGCCAATGAAGAAGTAAGGTGCAACAATGGCGGCGTAAACTTGAGGTGTATGGCGGCTCCATGGAAGAGATCGACACTGCTCTTTCCTACGGCTTTGGTCTTCCTACATGTTGGGAAAAGATGAGCCAAAACTCCATTGAAGAAGGTGTGAATGAATCAAAGAAGAGTTGAAAATGATAAATGGTTTGAAGAAGATGTTTGATCGATCTGCCTCAGCAAAGAAGGAAAACTAGCTGTAAAATGCTAGATTTCATATGAGCCGTCCGATGGAAGTGAATACGTGATCTAACGGCGGAAAGCAATTCTTGTTCCAACTTAAAGAAGCGCTAGCGTTTTTATAGGTAAGCTGAAGAGCGGTTGTACAATACAAAGAACGCAAGGAACAAGTCGTCAATGCACATAGTTAGAATAAAAGATTACAGCATAATCTGTTTGCTATTACCAGTGTTCGACTTAGGTAGGGTTCTAGAAGCCATATCTTCTATATAGAGGAATTCACAATCTTGTAATCTCGATAAGATTCCATCAATAAAGAGTTTCATATTGGCCGTGGACGTAGACGCAAAAGTGAGTTGAACCACGTATATGTGTGTTCTTTTTTTAGCTTTTCTGGGCTGTTTTTGCATTCGTTCGATATCAAGATCGAATCTTTCGACTTGGTCATCACATACCCACGAAAGAACACTGAGATGCGAACCTAAGCGCGCCGAATTCTCAACACTACTAATGACAGATTGTACGGACAAGGTCTTTACCTATCGCCCGTCGCCCCATAGAAAGGTAGTTAAATATAATCCTTCTTTTCTGATCAATTTTTTTGTCCGAAATCCAATTTGAATTGAATTTGAATCATTAGGTCATTGCTTAACCAAATCATCATGTCTTTAGACCATTTTATTCTATTTCCAACGCTCCCTTCACGTTGAAAATCGATCGCCAGGCATTATGGAGAATTCAAGGTAATAAATCATAATTCGCCGAACCGTACGTTCGATGATTTGGGATTAGTTTATTCAAAAATTTTTCGTGTATTTTTTTATTAACATAAGCATGAGGGATGATATGATCAAGCTAGTGAGGAGCATAGCAGGGGACAACTTGTTAGCAGCAGTTATAAAATCACACAAAGGAAAGGTTAGGATTCTTTTTGTCATTTTATCGACACTTCGCCAAGATTTACGTACTTCTGTACTTACGCCTTCGAACGAACTATTTCTTTCTTCCGAAGATCGACGGGTTTGAAAAGATCAGCGGCGAAGGTAAGCGAGCGAAGATATAACTTCCGACGAGTTGGCAGATTATAGGAAAAGCACACAATTGTTGTATGGGGTTTTATTATCATTATTACAAGTCATAATATATAGACATACAATTTGATGTGGTTCTAGGAATTGGGCACATAGGTATGTAGTGAAAGATCGAAGTAAGCCAAAATAGTACGAGCAGTCGCAATGTAGCAAATGGTCCTAACGAAACAGACATGAAGAGAAAAAAGAGAGAGCATTGATTAGATTGTTTGTTTTTCGGGCTTTTGTTTGTAGCCATGCAAGAAAGAATCTTACAATCAGTCAATTTCGTAAATTCACGTGCTGGTGCTAGATGGGGCTTTTCGAGTTGATAATGGGCCATTTTAGAGCTCATAAGCCCCAATATACCGAGGCCCATTTATTTAATCCATTTGTTTTCAGGCCCAATATTAGGACCCATTTGAAGTGTTTGACCCTTTGTAAATGTGTAGTGTGCATATCGGAATTTAACATATCGACATAAAAATCGAACTTGAAGTCAAAAGTCAATCAGTTCTCCTCCCTAACAATTTGGTCCACTCCAAACAACAGACAATCATACCTGCATACTCTTTTTCTGGATTTACTCCTTTATTTATCTATTTATTTGTTTGTTGTCATACCTTCACTTCCAACCAGTCAAAGAGTTTATCTCTTCAATTGTTCCCATTTTTAACATCATCGTACGACTGCTAAATGTACTCCTTTCTCCCTTCTCTCTGCACATATATATATATATACACACACACAAAAGAACAGAACATATCTCGGCGACTCATCACATCAACAACATAACCATCAATGGACAACAACAACGAAGATCCAAAAATCGACAGTGCAGGGAAAATAATGCTAATCTCAGTCATCTTCCTCTTCTTCGTCCTAATCTTCGTCCTCAGCCTCCACCTATACGCCAGATGGTTCTTCTCCGGCCAACCTCCGGCCGCCAGGATCCGCCGGAGCGGCCGCAGGAGAAGGCGCCTGGACTTCGCCGCCGGCCACTACGAAGCACCGCCCAACCCAGGGCGGCAGGGACTCGACCCTTCTGTCCTAAAATCAATGCCCGTCGTTACATTCGATCCCAAGATGTTCGAAGAAGACGGCGATTACGATGTAGAGTGCGCCGTTTGCCTGAGCGAGCTTTCCGAGGGAGAAAAGGCGAGGGTTCTGCCCAAGTGCAGCCATTGGTTCCACGTCGACTGCATCGACATGTGGCTTGGGTCCCACCCCACCTGCCCGCTGTGTAGGACCCTCGTCGAGAAGCTGCCCGAGCTGACCGAAAAAGATCACCATCGTCATCATCCTCAGGGCGGCGATGACGTCATCGAAGAGCCGAGTTCTTCAATGGCGATCGATATTCCTCCACAGACTGACGAAGAACATATATCTGCATTATCGACGAGGTTCAAGTCATTGAAGAGGCTCTTGAACGGCGGCGGTGGTAATACTAATCCTTCTAGCCCGGGAAATTTGGAGGAGGGACAAGTTTGATCGTTCGTTTCTTTATGTTTTTTATACGAATGTGTATGTACGTACATGCAGAGAAAGAATTGAAAAAATGAAATGCTGGGTAAATTCTTTCTGTTACATAGGAATTGGTAACCTCTTTTTTTCTGTAATTGATCTTATACGAACGAAGATGAGCTACGTCGCCATGTAAATTGGGCCGTACATTCGAAGCTTATTGTGATTAGTAGAAGAAACTCCTTCGAGGCTCGTGTAGGCCACGTCAGAGTACTTGTGGGCCCGATTCGTCGAAAAACGAAAACTCGACGAGCTCTTATGTTTCTTGTAATAAGGCTTTAAACAGCAGAAAAGCATGTTTTTCCAAGACGACGATGATCGTCGTCTATTGTTCTTATTCTCTTCTTGAGATTCGTAGGTATGTATATATTTTGCTTCTCTTTGCCTCTTCCAAGAACTGAAACACGCATAGCATACAATCTTTGTAATAGATGCAGAATTAAAGGTACGGCAATGAAGTGATGTACCTTAGTGAAATCTTCGTGACTGTTAAACTCATGGCTTTGAGCGGATTCGTGGAACTCAGACATATATCCTTCCCTTGAATTTAAAAGACAGTAACTACTAATAGAAGGAATTGTATCATCTTCAGCTGAATATTTATGGTCTAAATATTCCTAGTAAAAAGTAATTGATTTATAATACAATAGTATCTTTGCCTGCCCACCTTGCGTTAGGATGTTCGTTGATTGATTACTATAATTAAATGGCCACCTAACGTTTTTACAACACACGAGACTGTGGTTGAGTTAGTTATGATAGAAATATTTGGTAGGGAAAGCTACTAATAACGTCTGCACAGATATTAAAGTTACGTATTGTATTGGCGAACTGTTAATGTCGTAGTAATTAATGAAGACGATAACTAATACCAGAAACTGCTTAGTTTGCGGGAAAAAAAAAAACGTAACTTTAAGGTCAAGGAATCGTCAATGTAACATGGGAATGTATTGTAGTGCAGTGCTTTCCACAGTAATTCTTCGTCGGGATGGGGAAATATACCGAAATACAGTCCTTATCGTATCAAAACGTACCGAAAATATCGAAAATTTCGGTATATCGAAGTTTTTGGTAAGGTATGATAACGTGCCGAAAACGTTCGGTACGGTAATGGTACGAAAATTTTAAAAATTAGGTATCCCGATTATACCGAAATACTAAATTTTTTAATATATTTTATATATATACACACCTACATATATTATATTATTACAAAAAAATATAAAATGGATACAAATATTATAAGGATCTTCATAAATTTATTTAGCCCATAAATTATTAACTAAACCCAACTTTCTAAGATTATTGAGGCCCACCATATTTTACGTACAATAAAAAAAAAGAAATACAAAATACATGTTTGTTTCTCTTTGCTACGAATGAAAATTTGGTTATTTTATGAATTAAAAATCTTTTTATTTTGGAAAATTTGGTATGTTATGAATTAAAAATCTTTTTATTTTCGAAAATTTGTATTAATAATCCATCTTATTGGGGCCTAAGGAGTTTAAATTGACTAAAAATTTGAAAACAATGAATTAGCGAGTTACGAGAGACACATGGTAGAAAACCCTTCGTGTGAATGGTATAGAAGGTATACCAATACTATACCGAAATTTCGATATGATATCGTATCGAAATTTAAGGTATACCGAAATTTTGGTATGGTATTGGTATGATTTTTTTCGATACCGAAATTTCGGTACGGTAACGGTATCATAGCTTTGGTACGGTATACCGTACCGAACCACCCATAATCTAGCTCCACCAAAATCTCAGGTCAAGATGATGGGTTTTATAATATGGGCTGCTACATTTTCATTTTTCCGAGTATTTTGAGCATATATATATTACTCTCTCCGTTCCTTAATACAAGTCGTTTAAGGATATTACATGCACATTAAGAAATAAAGTAAAATTTACATATCCTTAATTAATTATATTATCTTATTTAATTTAACAATTTATATTTAACATAATGGATACAAACTGAAAATAATCAATATTTTTTCTCTTAAAAAATGTAAAACGACTTAAATTTAAGGAGAAAAATAAATTCGATAAAGAATTTTATTGAGTAACTAGACAAAATATTTAGTACCGCTTTGACTTCAACATGCATAGGGAAGAGGAAGACTATGAAGTATGGCTCCCTGCTTTAATTTTGCTGATAGCATTTAGTGCGATTGGTGACACGTTGATTGATGAAGAGATAACGTAATTTTCCTTTTTTAAAAAATATTGCACTTCATTAATATATTGAGTACATGAAACATGAGTTTCGAGTCACTTTCTCAAAAGTCCTCTCTCCCTCTTTTCTTTATTCTTTCCGCGTGCCTTATTAAGGTGTTACTAGTGCAAACCCGTGCGTTGCACGGGTCTCTTTTTTGGATGTAGTTATTTACTGAACGTGCCTGTTAGTTGTGGATGGTATGTGAAAAAATATGTGATTAAAAAATAGAATTACTATTAAATGCAGCAATAATAACTTAGTTAACATAGGAGTAGCTAAGACCACATATTGAAAAACACTGCTACGGTGAGGAACTGTCTGAATTCTTGGATCAATTCTGGTGAAACATCGTACACGTCATCTTCAGCAAACATGAATGAAAATGCTGATCGCAGGACGTATACTCCACATTCGCCGCTGATTCATACAGGAAAAGAGATGAACAATTTACGTAAGAAATCGTGATTCTACAAAATAAATAGGGTCATGGTTTTGCACTACCTCATAGTGTGCTTGGGGAAGTTTGGATCTCTAAAAACAGCGAAGTCCATGATCGAATCAGTGATGCGCAAATCTTGAAGAATATATGGGATCATAAGTCGCGTTTTTTGAAATGCCTCTTCGAAGAATCTCATATCCCTATCAACCGAAGGTTCAGAGTCATGTACGATTATTGACTGTTTTTTATAATCAATAATGCACAGTATCCAGTGACATTGATTTATGTTGACTGGGATAACTATAAGATCTGTTTCCTCCCAAGGGAGAGATGGCCAATCCTCAACAATTCCTTGTACATACGGTCGAATGACAGATAGGTCCATACACCCATCGCTCGTATACTCTGCTGCAATTATCTGGTTGAATGCTGTAGGCATGAAAGAAACCCTCGACTTTGGGAAACTTGCATGTGACTGCTTCTCCATAAATCCTCTTAAGCATTCGTCTATGTGCTGGTGGAGAATAGAATAGAATGCATAATAAAAATATGTGGAAAAAATTAATGGAAAAGATGATTAAGTATTGTACCTCATCATGTAGCCAACTTCCCTTCGTCATAAGGTTTTTGAATAATTCTTTGCCGCGTTCTTCTCGGAATAGCGTACCGACAGAATCTCTGTCAGTCATTGTTCCGATTGTCGCCGATACACGCGGAAAGAATTTTAACATCTTGTTGACATGCACCGCAAGAGTTTTCTCTGCCGGGACGCTTTTTGAAATTAAACGGTGTCCCTCTAACGTGCTTGTATGTTTTGTCTTAGATCGTTTTTCTAATGGATCCTCTCTTGGCTGAGTGGAAATATTAGAGTGCTTTCTTTTTGCCTGTAGTTTCGTCTCCTTAGTTGAAGGGATGTTTGTTGTGAATGTTCCCATCCGTTCTCCGTCAGGTGTAGGGCTTCTCTTTCCTGTAAGAAAATCGGACGTGGAGTTATAAGTGGTAACAATGTGTTCAGTTTTGCTAAATGATGTTTCACATACCAAGTGTCTGTTCTATACGCGATAGCCTCCCATCGATTTCTGAGTAATTTTCGTTAATCTTTACTGTCAGATCGTCGAACCTCTCAGTATTATATTGGACATAGCCATCTATCTTACGTTCTATACGATCGACAAATTCTCTAGCTTTCTGATGAAATCCCGCAACAATGGTGTCTAAATACTCTCTTATTTGATTGATCATTTTATGGAACCTTTTTTTTTGGTTTTCTGTGTGTAATGGTGGTAAAATTATGAAAATGATATGATTTATATAGATTCTAGGTCGATGTTAAGGAACTGAAAAGACACTACTGTCCACTCGTAACTTCTGAGTAGAATGTATCGGTTTGCTTTGTTTAAATGAGTTCGATGATTAAATGTATTTAGTGTGTATTCATCACTGTCTTAATTATTTGGATAATATTTCGATGTGTCTTTTGATTTCCACGGTCATCATAATTACGCAGTGAATGGTTTAAGTAATAGATCGATGCGTCTTTTGAGTGCAATGGTTTGTTATGATTACAGAGTAATTATTGAACGGTCATATTTATCCATTCTGTTGTGTTAAATTTAGTAGTGTACGTAATGACTTCAATTGCACTACTGATATAGTGATATCAAATGTTGCGCCTGAAATTGCACTACTACTTACAGTAGTGTAAGTAATGACAAATTGCCCTATTACTAATGGTAGTGTACCTAATGACTTCAATTGCACTACTGATATTGTGATATCAAATGTTGCGACTGAAATTGCACTACTACTGACAGTAGTGTAAGTAATGACAAATTGCTCTATTACTAACGGTAGTGTAAGTAAGGACTTCAATTGCACTACCGATAATAGTAGTGTAAGTAACTTGTTGTAACGTTCTGTTACATAATAAAGTAGAGAGTTTTAGTGTAAGTAAAATGTTTCTATTTGACTGAAGGTCAATATAGTTTGATTTATTTTTGGACGATGTTAATTATTTTATTTGACACACCTGTTAACAGTAATCTAATTAAATGGTCTGATATGTCATGAAGTCAATATAGATTATTATTTTTAACACGTCTCCTCAATGTTTTTTAAAAAGATATCTTATTAAATTCCCGATTATGGTTATTATACACGTTTTTATTGGGAATCGGTGATGTTTTTCCACAATTATTTTTAACATTTAAATTCGGAAAATCCCTTATGCCGTTTGAGTAGTGGAAACATCGGTCGTGCAAAATCTTGGTAGTGCAAATATCAGTAGTGCAAAATCTCAGTAATGCATAAATGGCATAATTTCTGAAATAGAATATATTGATGCAGTGAATAAGAATTCTGGAATTAATCACATATCTTTTTACATAACATTGAGGAGCAACAGCATTGCGATGAAATTTTAGTCGTTGGAACGGAAGAGTATCTTTTTCTCAAGCCAGTCTTTGAAATTCTTAATCTGGTTTTTAACTCTGTAGAAGGACGATGGAATTCCAATGGTATCTAGCCTGCAAATTTGAAATATAAGAAATTATCATTATATGAATTAAGTGAATTAAATGCATGCTCATATAATAATGTGTTGGTGTAATCTATAGTGCTTGTTATAACATGTCTGTAATGTACAAATCTCTCACCTAAATGTTGTAGACTCATGGTAAACAATATTGACTATTTCATCATCTTCAAGTTCGTCTTCTTTCAAGCTTAGAATCTTTATTCCTGTCTGTGATGTTGCCCGAGACAATGCAACGTACAGTTGGCCATGAGTAAATACTGGTTTTGGTAGATATACTCCAACCTTGTTGATACTCTGCCCCTGACTCTTGTTAATAGTCATAGCATAGCAGACTCGTATCGGAAACTGTGAATGGGTTATGTGAACTGCAGTTTGTTGATAGCGTACTTTTCATTTACAGTACTGTATATCAGGCGTGAAAAATAAGATGGTCAGTAGTGTGGACGTCGGTAGTGTAGTTTTGAGATATTAAACTTATGCACTTGAGGATGACGTCTAACAGTTCTTGAGTAATTAGAAATGAGTTGCTGTAATATGTTGTACTCTTTTCGTAATATATGTAGTAATATATATAGATTAACGATAACAGGGACAACCACAATAAAATGATCTTTAGTGTGCAATTCGGTAGTGCCTTATGCAAAAGTTCAACCTATTCAGTAGTGTATAACTCGGTAGTGTATAGTTCAGTAGTGCATTACAGCTAACAATATTCAGTTAACAATATTTACATAATACTCATAAGATAAAATGGAAAACTATTGATTGAAAGAGTGGTGGGTTGTTTTCACGTAAGATAAAAGGGACAACCACAGTAAAATGGTCAGTAGTGTGTAATTGGTAGTGCAATATGCAATAGTTCATCCCTATACAGTAGTGTACAATTCGATAGGGTTTAATTCAGTAGTGCACTGCGGCTATCATTTATTCATTTATCCGATCGCTGTCATAGTAGTGTGTAATTTGATAGTGCATCATGGAGAAGTATGAAATGAGATGTTGTTATATATGTACATGTTGTCAATTGCAACAATAATTCTCCCATACTTTTGAAAAAATTACAAACTTAATAATCTGTAATTGTCATTCTGGGGAGGGAAATATGATTAGTGAAAATTACAGAAGTCATTAGACAATTCTGAACCAATACCTATGTCCTGCATTATTAATAAGGTAGATTATCAGCAACTACTAATCTTCATTTTGTGGCGGCCAATGCCAGTATTGGAAAAATACAGAAGCCGTTAGATATTTCTTGAACTCAGTAGTGTGTGATGGCAATATCCTGTGGAGCTTCTCGTTCCGAACAAATGATGCAAATGCATTCCGTAGCACATGTATTCCGCCGTCTCCGCTTTGAGAGTACATGCATAAAATTGGAAAATGTCATATTCAATAATTATATTATGTATAGACAATTATGGTACCTGTTAAGCTGTTGCAAGATACTTCTATCCCTTTTTATGACAAATAGCTCTCCACAGTCTTTGACGCCTATCTTTTTCAGTAAATGCGGTATGATTAATGGTGCATCACCCAAGGCTTCTATTGTTTTCCGCAGGTCCTCATCCGACTTTGTGTCTGAATCGAAGACCATAATGGTTTTTGTAACTGGGGAAGCAAAGCAAAGCACCCAATGCCTCTGTTCAATTTTCAGCGGGAATAATATAGCTTTAGCTTGTAACCAGCTGGATGATGGCCATTCTGCAAATTTACCCAGAATGTAAGGGAAGACATTATCTAGATCCAAGTTTCCATCATTGAATGCAGTCCTTGTGAGGAATCGGCTGAAATCTGTGTTTGCGAAAGCGACGACTTTGGAAACATACTTGCACAGATGCTGCATCTGAACGAAACCTCGCAGGCATTCATCTATATGCTGTAATATATGTCAGATGATTGTTATGAGTGTTTACTTATATATATTCTGTACAGTTTCTTATGCAATAGTGTATATTTACATCGAAAAGAATTCCTTACAGCATCGCGTAATTGCCTTTTTCTGCCTTGAGTTCGTTAAAGAATAGTTGGCGAAGACTTCCTCCCAGGAGACTTTCTCTGAAGTCGTTTGGGTTCATAGACCTTATCATTCTTTCAGCTTTTGGCCACATCTGTAGCTTGTATAGTATATGTTCGTCAACTTTCGGGGAGAAGTAAGGGACTCGAGTTGGAGTTTCATCGGTCGCAGCCTTTGTTGCAGAACTGTTGGTTGCACGTACTGAAGGTTGTGCTGCTATAAAAATTTAATTAATTAATTTATGAACGTTACGTTCTTAACAAATTGACAGTTGCGTACCTTGCATATCAATCTTGGCATTTATGTGGTCGATCTTTTTTTGTATGGTGTTGATCACAGACTCTAATGGCTTCAGTTCCTGTCCTAGCCATTCTCGTTGCATATGAATTCCTTCAGCAGCCTCGATGTTGGTCAATCTCTCACTGATGTCATGCAGAGCAGCTTCAGTATTGGTTTTCATTTGGTATGTCTGTTCTGAATTCCAATCGACGGTGTACGCCACGTCATATACACCAGCTAAAACTTCGGAAACTTATGGTTGCACGCTTTCCAACAGTGGTCTTTCTTTTACTGGCTGAGAATCCTCATGTTCTGCTTGTTCTGAACCAGCATGTATGACATAATATTGACAGTTATGTAACATATTTTGTTATAACGTAAGTGCATTATGTCATAACTATTTGCGTCTTTTACCTGTATTCCCTTGGACATAATTTGGATCAGATTCTTGTTTGTTTTCTGAAGGTACGTACGGGTTCTGTATTTCCGTCTCGTCGTCCGTAGAAGGCAACTCTTCGGTCTTTTCTTGTGAATCATCAGGTAGACTGTTGCAGTTCTGTTCATCACCTCTCATTTCTTCCGAGATTTCTGTCATGGTTTCGTTCCTTGTTTCGCCATGATGAATGTCATCGCCATCACTATCTAGAATTCGCTGTTCTTCGACGAAGTTGTTAGTTGTGTTCGGTGGATCTGATGCTTTCTCCCTCTCTTCAGTTTCTTCTCGAGACTTCTCAGCTTCAATAGGCTGCTCATTTGTGTCGGTTGCCGAATTTATCTCTGATATTTCATGCCTTATCTTGCTTCTTACTTCCGCATTTTCCTGCGATATTTCTGTCATGGTTTCGTTTCTTGGTTCGCGATGCTGAATGTCATCGCCATAACTCTCAAGAATTCCATGTTCTTCAACGAACTCGTTAGTGGTGTTCGGTGGATCTGATGCTTTCTCTCTCTGATCAGTTTCTTCTCGAGACTTCTCGGGTTGAATGGGCTGTTCGTTTGGGTCGGTTGCTGAATTAATCTCTGAGATGTCATGCCTTATCTTTTTCCTTAATTCCGTATTTGTTGTATTCATATTGAGCATTTCGTGCCTCTTCTTCGTTCTTATCTCCAAAGCTAGTGGGTCGCTGCGATCATCTGGGGCCGATGATGAATCTGAAGTGCTGGAATGTTCATAAGAACTTTCACTCTCATCTGATAATGATCTGATGTGTGGAGATTCTGTATTTTGTAAGGACATTCGGCACACTGTACAACCTTGTCTGACATAATTAGAGAGTGTGCGTATCTGTAAGTTGATGTTACTTGCCGGAAATTGGCTTTCACGGAAAAACGACTCAGCCAGTTCTTCTGCAGTTGGTTGTAGCAGGTTGTTGATTATGTCTGTTTTGGCCACTGCTTCAATAATCTGCTCCATCCTTGGTGCATTTTTCGGACTCCAATTGTTGCTTTTCCATAAACACATCCGCGGTCCATTGAATTCTGGATTTTCAATTCTTGTAGCAAACTTATCTGCCATTCCAGGGATGCATTCATAAGACAGAATCTGTTTTGCGCAAAGTAAAGATATCTGTCAATATGTTGTTAATTTTGATTCAATATAAAGATTTAGACAACTTGATGTGTAAAATAAACACGACTATTATATATGTATGCTGTGTAAAAACAAACCTGAAGAGGATGTACGAAACCCCCCAACGTCAATGCCAGAGATATTTTGCCTCCATTGTTGGCATCAGTTTCCCTATTTGATAGAATATTTCTCTTGATCGATGACAGTACTTTTCTATATCCGATAGTTCCCCATGGGTAACTGTTAAACGCGTCAAAATCACTTGCTAAATAGAGAAAGTTTTGCTCTATCAGTACTGATCTTCGTGTAGTTTGTTGTTCCAGGACACCTTGAACGAATAACACACTGGCTAGCTTCAGCTTTTCTATATTACATCCAGTTGAATCTGAGCCGGGCATATCAGAGAATTTATCGATTGCATCCTGAAGTGTGATTTTTGTTTTGCCAGGGAAGTGTTCTGTCAGGAACTTCTGGTTCGGATTTATTGTAGGTGGTGTTCCAGATTTCAGCCCTGTTAATATAGAAAATTCCATTTGCGAGAACCGCATTGGATTTTTTTTTTATTATCATCCATAGATCTTCAGAATCGTCCACCTCAACCTGTGACTTCATCAGAAACCAAATTATTTGGTTGGACAGATTGAACTGTTCCGCAGAAATTATCAACTTGGCGAATGGTGATTTTTCTACAAACTGTTGCCGTTCCTCTTCGTTGAGCTGATTGATTATTAGATTGCTGAAGTACTTATAGTCGGCACAGATGCCTAACTTGCAAGAAATAACAGCCTGTTCAGAGATTTGTGCCCTAAGTGTCACCTGTATGCAAAATCAATTTCATTTAGAGTGATTTTTTGAAGCATACAATGTGCAGTTATGCATGCCGAACTTATTTGTTACAAAATTACTGACTCAAGATTTCGCACTACTCAGGAAGTAATCAACAGTTCAAAGTGCCGCGCAGTAACAGGTGCACCAACATAAAAATGTTGACTGTGTTACAGTAATAACACGAACTTCTCATACGTAATAGTTAGTTTCTTGCTAGCAGCATAGTATAACAAATAAAGTCAGATACGATTGCAAAGCAGAATGACGACACAGGAAGGAAAGACATGGGCAGTTCAATCTCAAGCACTTATATTTGGGAACTTTGTTCAGAAATATGAAAAGTATCATATTGAATAGCGTCGTACGGGTTATCTTAGGAGTTCCATACCTGCTTCATTGTTGGATTCATTGGTGCGTTACTGATTTTCTTTCCCTTTCCTTCGTTGTTTACTGTACTGTGGTTTATTTTGACTTCTCATTTCCAATTTTCCCTCTTTAATATTAGGTTAAAATGTGGATTGATTGATTTCGGGTTTATTTAATTACACGTTTTTTCATTTCGATTTCTGATTACCATTTATGTTTTGGTATTTTGACGACTTTGGCTGGGGTAAATCGCATAATATGTCATATCTCGCAGTTGCGACTGATACCTCGACAGTAGTGATATCAAATGTTGCGACTGAAATTGCACTACTACTGACAGTAGTGTAAGTAATGACAAATTGCCCTATTACTACCGGTAGTGTACCTAATGAGTTCAATTGCACTACTGATATAGTGATATCAAATGTTGCGACTGAAATTGCACTACTACTAACAGTAGTGTAAGTAATTACAAATTGTTCTATTACTAACGGTAGTGTACGGAATGACTTCAATTGCACTACTGATATTGTGATATCAAATGTTGCGACTGAAATTGCACTACTGCTGACAGTAGTGTAAGTAATGACAAATTGCCCTACTACTAACGGTAGTGTACCTAATGACTTCAATTGCACTACTGATATTGTGATATCAAATGTTGCGACTGAAATTGCACTACTACTCACAGTAATGTAAGTAATGACAAATTGCTCTGTTACTAACGGTAGTGTAAGTAAGGACTTCAATTGCACTACCGATAATAGTAGTGTCATTAACTTGTTGTAACGTTCTGTTGCATAATACAGTAGAGAGTTTTAGTGTAAGTAAAATGTTTCTATTTGACTTAAGGTCAATATAGTTTGATTTATTTTTGGACGATGTTAATTATTTTATTTGACGCACCTGTTAACAGTAGTGTAATTAAATGGTCTGATATGTCATGAAGTCAATATAGATTATTATTTTTAACACGTCTCCTCAATGTTTTTTAAAAAGATATCTTATTAAATTCCCGATTATGATTATTATACACGTTTTCATTGGGAATCGGTGATGTTTTTACACAATTATTTTTAACATTTAAATTCGGAAAATCCCTTATGCCGTTTGAGTAGTGCAAACATCGGTCGTGCAAAATCTTGGTAGTGCAAATATCAGTAGTGCAAAATCTCAGTAATGCATAAATGGCGTAATTTCTGAAATACAATATATTGATGCAGTGAATAAGAATTCTGGAATTAATCACATATCTTTCAAGAAAGTCTTTGAAATTCTTTATCTGGTTTTTAACTCTGTAGAAGGACGATGGAATTCCAATGGTATCTAACCTGCAAATTTGAAATATAAGAAATTATTATTATATGAATTAAGTGAATTAAATGCATGCTCATATAATAATGTGTTGGAGTAATCTATAGTGCTTGTTATAAGATGTCTGTAATGTACAAATCTCTCACCTAAATGTTGTAGACTTCATGGTAAACAATATTGACTATTTCATCATCTTCAAGTTCGTCTTCTTTCAAGCTGAGAATCTTTATTCCCGTCTGTGATGTTGCCCGAGACAATGCAACGTACAGTTGGCCATGAGTAAATACTGGTTTTGGTAGATATACTCCAACCTTGTTGATACTCTGCCCCTGACTCTTGTTAATAGTCATAGCATAGCAGACGCGTATCGGAAACTGCTTGCGGCGCAATTTAACTGGCAATGTGGAGTCTGTTGGCGAAAGGACAATTCTTGGAATAAGTACCTTGTTTCCAATATGTGATCCTGTAATAATCTCGCATTCAATCACTTTATTGCCCATACGTGAAACAATCATTCTTGTTCCATTACATAAGCCTTCTTTCTGATTGAGATTTCTCAGCAGCATTACAGGAACTGCCTCTTTCAACAACAGTTTGTGATTTGGAAGACCAGAGAATTCGAGAGTGTTGAGAAAGTCAACAGGGTACATGTTTCCAATTTCACTCTCGTTTCCTGAATTGACTTCTATCGTATCTGAGCTTAAATATTCCGTTGCTTCACCGGAGGACATCGACAACATGTATCTGTTAATCTCATCAACTGTTTCATTTGTTAGACTGAGTATTGCCCTCTCTTTGAGATATGTGTGATAGGAACTATGTTGTTCAAAATCATCGTAGACATATTCTACAATCTCTTTGACAGTGTTTGTAGAAGGCTGAATAATCATCTCAGTGGGAATTTTAACTGCTTCTCTACCGTTGATTGAAGCGGCTGCTGGATTACCATTTCCGACTTGTAAGACCCAGTTTGCAAAATCTATCTCAGACTGATATATTCTCATATTCTTCTTCAAGGCATAGCAACGACAATTGTTCCACAAGTATGAACGGTTTATAACCGATTCAACAATATCTTGGCGGGTACCCTTTGGAATTACTGGCAATAATTGCCTAAAATCTCCTCCAAGCAGTATAGTTTTTCCTCCAAATGGGATTTTATCTGCACCTGTATTTTGAGCTAACATAAGATCCCGTATTGTTCTGTCCAGTGCTTCGAAAGCAAATCTGTGTGTCATCGGCGCTTCATCCCAAATAATCAATTCTGCACGACATATGAGATCTGCTAATAATGTTCCATGACGTATATCGCACATGGAATTTTCACGTAATGTTATTGGCAACTTGAATCTCGAATGAGCGGTTCTTCCACCTGGTAGCAGTAAGGCGGCAATCCTCGATGATGCTACAGGAATTACTATCTTGTTTTCTGACTGCATTTTTTTTATTAGTAAATTGTAAACATAAGTCTTCCCTGTTCCTCCTGGACCATTCAGGAAAAAAAGCTGACCATCATTTGTATTAACTGATTCAGTAACAGCATGAAATATCGCTCTTTGTTCTTCATTGAGTGTAGCAATAAGCTCCTCTAGTGCGCTTACGTCAACACGTAAGTTTAATTCGTCCATGAATAATCTGTTTTCAAGATCTGTCAGAATATTATCAGGTGGAGTCGGCATCTCAGGGAAGTCCGCAAGTGTTTTTGAGTTCTGTTTTAATAACTTCTCGACCTCGATAAGAGTGTAGTTCTGTAATTCTTCGTCAGAAAGGTTCAAAAATGAAAATGTGAACGAACGTCTTTGTCTCCATATAATATCTTCTGACAGAGATTTCCAGAAATTATTCCATAATCGTAACGGATCTGTTATTTCGCAGTATGTCAGCAGTGTGGCAAATAAATGTCGCAGTTGATTTGGAGTTGCCCATCGGTCAGCTTCTTCCATAGCCTGATGCCATTCACAATCTCCTTCTAATAATCCTCTTCTGTGACATGCTTCTTTAAAACTTCGTAATATATCTCCGTCCACGGTTCGTATATCCTCATAAGAAGTTGGTCCTTTAACAACCATGAGCAACATCTTCATGTAGTAAAGCTCAACAGCAGTTGGATGAATATTTACAATTCTTCCAAGGGCAATTCCTTTTTTTCGTGGCTGCCAAGATCTGTCACAATCTTTCCATACGAATCTCGACGGAAATTGTATGTAAGTGAGAGTCCTTGCTTCACTATTACGGGAATTTGTTAACATCCATTCAGTAAACATGGTTTTCCGAACACCATCACGTGTTAGTAAACTCTCCAAATCAACAACATCATCATAAACAACACTCTGTTGTCCTTCAAGATGTATGGGAAGTCTTTGAATAGCTGGCGATCTGTAATGTATGTCAAATTGCAATATTCTCCACATAGCTTCGCAAGCAGATAAGTATCTACAGTCAAGATATCTTTTTATTTCATCACTGTCATTACTAATTTTTCCAGAGCTATGATCACCTGCTGGATTTGTGTTTTGGATAATCATCGTCGCTTTGTCGACTCCCTTTGTAATATACTTGAACAGGTATTTGATTGCCTTACTTCTATTGCACCATTCGACGTTTATATGAGCATAATATTTTTTCAGAAGTGGTAGATTGTGCGGCACAACATAACTATTATCCATGCGGATTTTCTTTTTATAACATGAATTTTGTCTGTTCTTCGTCGCCGATATTTTACATAACCATTATCGTGCACTGTAGTCGATTCATTATACTGTTTAGGGAACTTTTTTGTGCACCTGAAATTTTCCATACAGGCATTGTTTGGTCTGTCAGGCCCACATGGTCCATGCATCATAAATTGTCTGACCAAATAATATCCTTCCTCATCGATATCTCTGTCAGGAATCTCTGCTGATATTACTGAGTCAACTTCCGAAGGACTTGGACGTCCATCATGTCCGCTTAGCCAAATCAATATATGTGCATGTGGCAAACCTCTTTTCTGGAATTCTATCGTATACAAAACTGGAAAAAAAGGAGATCATTTACGACTGAATAACGATTCTGACATATTTTGGTTATCATTCGGATAAAATATATAATGCCATTTTGTAGAAAAAATACCTGCAACAACAGGTCCAAAAAACAATCCTTTTCGAATGTCAGAAATTAAGCTGTCCAGTTTTATCTTGAAAACTCGACATTGCAAATCAGGCCTATCATTAGAACTTTCATTGCCATATTTCGCCAAATGGTCTGTAATCTCATCCCAGTTAGGATTCGCTGTGATCGTGATGAATAGATGTGGATTGCTATACCATCGGCATAAAGCGAGTGCATCATGATAGTTTTCCAACATATATCTGGGAGAACCAGTGAACGATGATGGTAAGACGATCTTCTTTCCAATCGATCTTGCATCTGTCTCTCCCTTTGTTACAGCAGCAGCAATATTATTATAAATATCTGCTCTCAATGTCTTTTGATTATTCCTTATCCAACGCAGCCTTTCTGTTTCAATAGCAGTATAAGCATCGACAACATACTGATGAAGTAAACGTCCAGCTCGCACAATACCTAGTCCTTCTGATAATCTCGTCTGTATTTGATATGCATAGAATTCACGCATGGTTATGTAACGTCTCTTGATAGAACTGTGCACTTTGTCTGAATACGCTATTTTGTCATGGAAACCAGACTGTCCAAATGGGAATAACAATGGATACTGCATGGCCATAAAGGATGGATGTGATTCGCTGATTCTCTGCAGTGGACCATTTTTGGTCTGCACTATGATGTCTCTTTCTCCGATTGTTTCAGGAAGGTCGCCAACTATCAATCCGGCAATTTCATCACTGGAGGGAAGTTCATATTGTTTTCCTCGATTGCCTCGTCCAATTAGTAATATTGATAATTCCGCAGTTTCGCCCGACTCATATCTGTCCCGCGCCATCCGGAAAATTTTGGGCAGTTTATTGCATGCATCCATCATTTCAATAAGTCCAGTAACCACTTCTGTATCCAAATTTTCCGAGCTTTTTTTGGACAACGTACCTAAACGGTTAGATACTTCATTTGATGTGTCGTAGATGTAGAGCTGCGCAAATTTTGGGGAATGACCTTCAGCGGGAAGTAATGAACCGATAGTATGACAATTTTGCCCGTGTATTCTGTATACATACGAACCTGCCCTTGCCTTGATTTTTGTGTCTATCTTTGCACCCATTGATGTGAATGAAAGGATTGAGTTATAGACTCTTATAGATTGCCGGAAAGATCTATCAGATAACTTTTCTGAAAGATACAATGGAGGTTCTGCAAGAGGAGACAGTGAAACTCTTCCTTGACTACAGCACAGGGAAAAAACTGATTTGCCATCATTCATTTTCCGTTTTACTGATTCTGATTTCCACATCAGTGCATGACAGTAACAACATTGAGTGATGGTGTCTGTTGTTTTTGTCTGAGAATTTCTTCTGATTCTTTCACTTGATACTGAATCTGTTAAAACAAACGCTTCTTTCATATTAAAACATCATTTTGGACATTACTACATAAACATTTAGAAATTTGTAGTACTGATATTTACCATGTAATGAACTTCGAGGTATCCGTTCATTGTCTCCAAATAATTTTCTATGATCGCTGTGCGACCAACGTTTCCTCTATATTGGCGCTGTTAAAATATTTGGATATTAAATAAGTATATCAAAGTCGCCATGATATTCGAATCTGCCATGGTAAAATATGTCTAATATTATTGTTGATGAAATGTGCTACCATTCTGAAGATGATCAGTAGAATCATTGATATTTGTCGCTTCGAAAGATTTTCTTTTTCTTTTTTGTTGGATGCCCGCGAGACGATCTACAACATAAAATAAAATTTGCAGAAGCATGTTATTTAAAACTTATATTGTAATACAAATACAGATCGTGTTACCGAGCTCATCAATTTCGGAATTTTTCTGCAATATTGGCATATGTTGGTATTGGAAAAATCTTGAGGACTCTTGTATGGTTTGTGGAAGTGTCTCATAACTCTTTAGCAGATTCTGGCAATGATCATGTTCATTTTTTGAATGACAGTCCACTTGTCTTGAAATTCTTCCGGCTAAATGGTCAAGAAATACAGGTAGCTCATGAAATATCTTTTTAACGGAATCTTCAAAATCTTTCTCCATAACTGATTCTTTAATCTTTGCGTCACTATAGATCAGTTCTGTGCTGTTATACCGATGTCTTTTCAGCGATGATATTCTAATCCTTTTTTATGATGTAAAGTTTAACTTACATAAAATTTATCATCTTTATAACTCCCCGTCCTCTAACAGCAATTAATATTATTCTCCCAGCTATCTGAGGAGGCACGTTACATATTTATAGTTGTCGCTTCGGGATTGGATGCGTGACATGACATACAGCTGAATATAATATATCATCGGACCTTAAATTGTAAGTAATAATGTAGTGAAAAGCTTAAATGAAATTTTATTTAGTTTTTAGACAGTGCTATAATGTTGAACAATAGTTGTATTTATTTGTAAAACGTTATGGCGTATCAACTAATAGCATCTGTTTATGTCCTTTTAAATTCCTCAGACACGAAGGAAATAATGATACGTAATTGAATATATGAATAATTCACCCTTTTAACGATACAATGTATTTTCGCTACCTTAATGCGATAGTTGATACGAAACATGCGCTAATTAATTATATGGCAGTAAACTTAATAGCCATTTTAACGATACAATGCATATTTGGTAGATTACTTAATGCTATAATTCATACCAATCATGTAATTGTTCTAATGCAATAATTAATTATCTGGAATGTGACGCGTCAAGCTATCGACAAATGCAGTCCATTAGTGTAGATATCTTTGCAGTCACAACGTTTCTGTAGTAGAGCAAGCTATCGACAACTGCAGTGCAGTAGTGCAGATATCTTTTAAGTCACAACGTTCGTCAAGCTAAAGACATCTGCAGTCCAGTAGTGCAGATATCTTTGCAGTCACAACGTTACAGTAGTGCAATTGCTCATCCAGTAAATCCTGCAAGTAAAGGTTTTCATCTCTACGATGTCAGGAGTATAATATTATCAACAGATTGCACTACTGCTGGTTTGACCACAGGATTGCACTACCGAAGTGAACTTCACCACTGAGGAGAATTGCACTACTAAAGTGAACTGCACCACTGAAGAGAATTGCACTACCGAAGTGAACTGCACTACCGATCAGAATACTTTGTAAATCTAGAGACGTCCAAACTGCCAGTTCAATCTCACATAGTGGACATCGTATGTAGGACCCCGGTCCCCGCAAACTAGGTCGACCAATAAATTTTGTCTATGACTTACGTGATTTTGTGTTAATTACGTGTATGTGATATGTTAATATGAATTCATGAATTTCATGCTCGTAATTTAGTGGGAATTACGTGCTAATAATAACGTGCTTACGACGATCCCTAAATTTATGTAAGGGATTTTTAGGCACTATTAAGGAAGGAAGAAGACTTAATAACAATTATATGAGAAAGTGGGCTAGAATTCTATTTGGGCCATGAACTTACTATGATAAGAATTATCAAGTGGGCTAAAGTAGAATTAGGCCCAAATTTGCAAGAAGCCCAATTAGGAGACAAAGCCCCCATTTCAAGGAAAACCCATGCCTTACCTAATAAAAATAATACTTAGTCAAACAAACTCAAGAACTCGACAACACACCCAAAAGAAAACCCACGAAGCAAAGACGAAAGGAAAGAAAGGAGAAGGAGAAGAAGCCGAGCCAAGTTTGGACCAAGAAGCTCGAGAAATTCGAAGTTAGTAAGTTAAACACCCTCCTTAAGCTCTTAAATTCCTTACTTTAGAGGTAGTTGAAGAGCATTAATGGCATTAAAGGCATACGGTTGGGGAAAAACACGAGAAACCCTAAAAAGCCGAACTTAGGGTAGCAATAAGGGTTTAGGTAGGTGCGAATGTGAAGTTAAGTAGCTTAGTATGGGATTGAGAGCTTGAAATTCTAGGAAGAACAAGCTGCGAGGCGAATTTGGGGGATGATGAACGCTGAAGATGATGAAAATGGCGAAACAAATATAAATGTCGAGTGCTTAAGAAGTCGACATAGCATATCGACAAGTGTTAAATGTCGAGGTTCATGCAAAATGCATGCCGACATTTTCTAATCCAAATGTCGAATATAATGTCGAACTGTTAGGCTAGATGTCGACGTGATATATATATATATATCGAGATTTTCATTGTATAAAATGTCGAGGCAGGATAGTAAAATGTCGAGTCCTTGCATTCGAACGAAATGTCGGAACCACTTAGGAAAATGTCGAAGCATATGATAAATGTCGAGACTCACTTATAAGACATATCGAGATCTTAAGTCATGTAAGATGTCGAGGCCATTGTCTAGCAAAATGTCGAGTCACTCTATAAGGATAAATGTCGAAATGTCATAAAAGATGTCGAGTAACATAACGGGAATTATTAAATGTCGAGATTCATGTTGGAATGCTTGTCGACATTTTCTGTCCCAATTGTCGAAGCATAATGTCGGGATGTTAGAGTGAATATCGAATGATAAAACGCCGAGTAAAATGTCGAAAGGCTATGGTAAAAATGTCGAGACCTTGCCAACAATGTCGAGGCCCTTAATTGAGTTAAAAGTCGAATCATTCTATAAGGAATAAAAATGTCGAGCTAGAGAATAATGTCGAGTTCATGCATAAAATGTCGGGTCGAATATAAACTGTCAAGGTGAATTTCATGTCGACATTTTATGTTTCAAAATGGCGAGATAAAAGTCGAATGGAATTGAACGGAAAATGTCGACACAGATGCAAGGTAAAATGTCGAGATGTTACGATAGAACGTCGAGACCTTATAACCGAATAAAATGTCGAGAGCTAACAAAAATGTCGAGGTCTATGTTGGACTCATATCGACATTTCCTGTTTGAAATGTCGAGACAAAATGTTGAGTAACATAACGAGATTTTCTTTATAAGGTCGAGGTTTAATTTAACCAACCACTCGAAACCTATTTTAACCCATGATACCCATTTAGGGCTTGAAGATTAGCATTCTTAGACCATTAAATAAAATAGTACACTGACAATAATATTTCGTGCCTAAGGTCGGGACTTAGGAACATTTACGGGTCCGGTGACTGCTAATCTACGGACTCCAGGTGAGTAGGAATTTCAACTACGATACGTAACTTACCTGCGTCCGATAATGTGAATCTACGTGCTCGTGTATATTACGTGGAAAATGCATGTTACGAAAAGATTATTTTATAAGCATGATAAGCATGATTTGCATATTCACATGAGCATGACATGAGCACTTGCATGCATAAGTAGTAAGTATGACACGAGGTAAGAGCGTGCGTAAGATCGCCTGTGTGCGATGTATACTCGCCGATATTGGCGTTTGTGTCGACTCAATGAAGAGTCACGGCTACCCCTATGCAGCCATGGCAAAAGAAGCCATAAGAGCCTGTATAAGAGGCTGGGGGAATACCCCGTATGCGGGAGATGCAACCTGGAGGATGCGGCCCGGGGCACGCACTGAGTAAGGGAAGATTCCTTCGGGTGACCTTCTAGTGCGTAAAGCACTAACCGGGAGGGAAGATTCCTTCGGGTGACCTCCACGGTTAGTGGCCTCGGTGTTGGCTACCAGTGAGAAGCGTCCGCGTGGAGGCCGCACTGAGTAAGGGAAGATTCCTTCGGGTGACCTTCTAGTGTGAGAACCTCCACACATGAGATCTCTAGGATATGGCGCATAGTGGGAAAGAAAGCCGAGGGCCCATATGAAGTAAGAGTATGAGAAAAATGAGTACGAGTCAGAAAAGAACGAGAAAATGAGAAAGAGAGTATGAGCATTAGAAAACGACGACGTGGATTGTCGATCGTTAGGACACGTGCATTCATGCATAATTTCTGCTTACTGAGCCTCGGTGGCTCATTTTTATGTTACGTATTGTAGGTACCGACGATCACGGTACGTGATCCGTCTTTTATGCGAGGCCGACCTTTTGAAGCTTTCCGGCTGCTTTTGAGGTGGGAGTGTGTGTATGGATGACGACCTGTGAAGGCCGGGCGCATAGGGAGCTTTTTGCTGCACACGTACATACGCACACACTTGTATTTTGTCTGGACACGGCTACGAGGAATTGTAGAACGAATATTCTTTTGACATGTATATAAAACTTCCGCATGCACATTTTAAAATGAAAAATTTATTCGCATTTTTACGTATACGCACCATAACAAAGCATTAACACTTAGAATTAGAACGGAATACGAGGGCGGGACGACGGGTCCTGACAGAGTGGTATCAGAGCTTCGGTCACAGGTCCTGCAGACTGTCCATACACACACACTCAAAAGCGCGGAAGCGGCCTTGCTCGTAAGTACTATGTTATGTGAATTACTTGTGTGGTTTGATTTATTGGCCTTAGGAATTGTCAGGATAGGTGAAAATGGTAAGAATTAGGGGAGAAGGAAGTAGGGAGTCGGATCAAGGTAGGGACCCTAATAACCCTACCGACAGTCGGGATGCTACCATCCTGCAACTAACAGAACTGGTCCGGCAACAATCGGCCCAAATCCAACAACTGATCCAACAGCAAAACGCTGGTGGACAATCAGCCAACCTACCTCCCCCACCGGAGCAAATTGAGATGATTGGGGAGAGATTCAGGAAGCTTAATCCTCCGTTGTTCGAGGATGCTGTGGACCCCACCTCCGCCGAGGATTGGCTGAGAACGCTGGAGAACATGTTCCAGCACAGCCGCACACCCGAGGCGGAGAAAGTCATGTGCGCTGCCTACCTGCTGAGGGGGAGCGCAGGACACTGGTGGGACACCGTCTCAGCCATCGAAAACCCACTAACGATGAGCTGGGACCGGTTTAAGGAAATCTTTCGAGGGAAGTACTACACCGCCCCGGTCAGAGCCCAAAGGATGAATGAGTTCATCAACCTCCGCCAAGGAGCAATGACAGTGGCGGAGTACATCAGGAAGTTCGAGCAGCTTTCAAGGTTCGCTGCTCATATGGTCAGCACGGACGCGCTCAAGATCGAGCGGTTCATGGAAGGGCTGAAGCCCGAGTTATATCGGGATGTAAGTATGGCGGGAGTACAAGGGGCCACATATGCACAAGTGGCTGAGAGAGCGCTTGTGGCGGAGCAGGCAGAATCTAGAATTGCTCGCGCCCAGGAAGCAAAGCGCAAGTTCGTGCAAGGGCCACAAGGGAGCGGAAGTAACCCAAAGCGACAGTTCATTCCCAAAGGTGGAAAGCCAAACTTCCAGAGTCGACCCGGACCACCCCCACAGTTCAAGCCCAATCAGGGTAGACCCCAGTTGGATCTACCTGTTTGCCCGAAGTGCGCACGGAGACACCCGGGAGCCTGCAACTCCCAGAATGCCGTCTGCTTCAAATGTGGCAAGACGGGCCATTACTTAAGGGCATGTCCGGAAGGTGGATCCGGAAGCCAAGTTAGGAACCAGATAGAACCACCAAGGGTACCGGCCAGGGTCTACACGATAACCTCCGAGGAAGCGGAAAATAACCCGGCTGTAGTAACAGGTACCCTCCCCATCTACCAAACCCCCACATGCATCTTAGTCGACTCGGGGGCGACTCATTCATTTGCATCCGTTAAGTATGTCACAAGAGTAGGAGTCACGCCTCGCCGAGCTGAATGCGAGTTTAGGGTCACGGTTCCGAACGGGGATCCCACCCAAACTAATCAAGTTTTACGGGATTGCCCAATAGTAATCGGGGATAGGGAACTACCCATAGACCTTATAATTATCCCTATGAATGATTATGAGGTGATTCTTGGAATGGATTGGCTATCGAAGTACGGAGCCGTCATAGACTGCCACCGTAAAATAGTCACGCTCAACATGGACGGAAGTGAACCCCTTAAGTTCGTAGGAAATAGCAAGGGGGTTATGATCTCTAGGATATCAGCGTTGAAAGCCCAACGACTGATCAGATCAGGATGCGAGGCCTATCTGGTATTCGCTATCAATTCGGAAGAGAACGCCTCCCCGAAACTCGAGGAAGTACCAATAGTTAAGGACTTCCCCGACGTATTTCCCGAAGAGTTACCGGGACTACCGCCCGAACGGGAAATAGAGTTCGTTATAGATCTGGTACCTGGAGCGGCACCAGTATCTAAGACCCCCTATCGGCTAGCACCGACGGAGATGAAGGAGTTAAAGGACCAACTCGACGAACTCATGCAGAAGGAGTTCATACAGCCGAGTTTCTCTCCTTGGGGAGCGCCGGTGCTATTCGTGAAGAAGAAAGACGGATCCATGAGATTATGCATAGATTATAGGGAGTTGAATAAGTTGACGATCAAGAACAAGTACCCACTCCCTAGGATAGACGATCTATTCGATCAACTGCAAAGTGCAACAGTTTTCTCCAAGATCGACTTAAGATCGGGCTACCATCAACTGAGGATCCGGAAGGAGGATGTCCCGAAGACGGCCTTTAGTACCCGTTATGGCCACTACGAGTTTCTGGTGATGCCATTCGGGCTAACTAATGCGCCCGCAGCTTTCATGGATTTAATGAACCGGGTGTTCAAGCCATACTTAGATAGGTTTGTCATCGTCTTCATTGATGACATCCTAATCTACTCGAAGACGAAGGAGGAGCATGAAGAACACCTGAGAACGGTTCTAGGAATACTACGGGAGAAGCAACTATACGCCAAGTTCAAGAAGTGCGAATTCTGGCTTGACCAAGTCGCCTTCTTGGGACATATAGTATCAGGAGAGGGGATCTCTGTAGATCCAAAGAAGATAGAAGCTATTAGTAATTGGCCCAGGCCGACGAACGTAACGGAAATCCGCAGTTTCCTCGGTCTGGCAGGATACTATAGGAAGTTCATAAAGGACTTCTCGAAGATAGCATCGACACTGACGAGGTTGACCAGGAAGAATACGCCATTTCAGTGGACCGCAGAATGTGAAAGGAGTTTCCAAGAGCTGAAGGAACGGCTTACGACAGCCCCAGTTCTCACAATACCTTCGGGAACCGGAGGGTTTACGGTGTATAGTGATGCGTCGAAGAACGGATTAGGGTGCGTACTAATGCAGAACGGGAACGTAGTAGCATACGCTTCCCGCCAACTGAAAGAGTACGAGAAGAATTACCCGACGCACGACCTAGAACTGGCGGCAGTGGTCTTTGCTCTCAAGATCTGGAGGCATTACCTCTATGGAGAGCGGTGTGAAATATACACGGATCACAAGAGCCTCAAGTACTTCTTTACGCAAAAGGAGCTGAATATGAGGCAGAGGAGGTGGTTAGAGTTAGTCAAGGATTACGACTGCGTAATCAACTACCACCCAGGCAAGGCGAACGTAGTAGCCGATGCCTTAAGCCGAAAAGCAGTCAGTGCAGAACTGCAACTGCTGGAGGTAGAAGTCGTAAGGTTAGGCGAAGTTGAGGCGCAACTAGCGGCCTTAACTTTGCAACCAACGTTGCTGGAGCAAATTAAGACAGCGCTAGGAGCAGACGAGTTGTACGCGAAAATTAAGGAGGCACAGCCGGAACAACCAACTGGAGACCTCACGATACGGGAAGACGGACGACTATACTTCAAGAACCGGTTGTACGTGCCAGACGACGCCGAACTACGACGGCTAATAATGACCGAAGCACATGCTACGGCATACTCGGTACACCCAGGAGCAACGAAGATGTACAGAGGCTTAAAGGAGAACTACTGGTGGCCAGGCATGAAGAAGAACATCGCAACTTTCGTGAGTCAGTGCCTGACGTGCCAGCAGATAAAAGCCGAACACCAAAGACCGGCGGGAACCCTACAACCGTTACCCCTTCCGGAATGGAAATGGGATAACATTACCATGGATTTCGTAGTAGGACTTCCGAGGAACACGAAGGGGCACGACGCGATTTGGGTGATTGTCGACAGACTCACTAAGTCCGCCCACTTCTTACCTATTAGCACGACATTTTCCATGGAACGGTACGCGGAGCTCTATATTCAAGAAATAGTGCGACTGCACGGCGTTCCATCCTCAATAGTCTCGGATCGCGACTCCAGATTTCTTTCGAAATTCTGGACGAGCTTGCAAAAGGCAATGGGAACGAAGCTATCTTTTAGCACCGCCTACCATCCGCAGACTGACGGTCAATCCGAACGGACGATACAGACGTTGGAGGACATGCTGCGAGCATGCGTACTCGATTTCAAAGGAAATTGGAGTAGGTACCTCCCACTAATCGAGTTCTCGTACAACAATAGCTACCACGTCACCATTGGGATGGCCCCGTACGAAGCGCTATATGGGCGTAGGTGCAGATCCCCAGTACATTGGGACGAGGTAGGTGAACGAGCAATGTTAGGCCCGGACATCGTACGAGAAATGACGGAAGCTATTACCACCATACGAGAAAGAATGCAAACGGCACAGAGCCGACAGAAAAGCTACGCGGATCGAAGACGTCGACCGTTAGAATTTGAAGAGGGAGATATGGTGTTTGTTAAAGTATCGCCAATGAAAGGCGTGAAAAGGTTTGGCAAGAAAGGGAAGCTAAGTCCTAGGTACATAGGGCCGTTTAGGATACTGAAGAGAGTAGGCGAGGTAGCATACCAGCTGGAGCTACCTGCGTCATTATCGCAAGTGCATGACGTATTCCACGTCTCAACACTGCGAAAATACATAGCTGACCCAGACCACGTGCTAGGAAACGAGTCCCTACATCAACAATTGAAGCCGGATCTAAGTTACGAAGAAATTCCGGTGGAAATATTGATGTACGAGACTAAAAGACTTAGGAACAAAGACATTCCTTTAGTGAAAGTGTTGTGGCGAAACCAGTCCACGGAAGAAGCCACATGGGAACGGGAGGACGAAATGCGAATTCGTTACCCCGAATTGTTTCACACGGACTGATTTCGGGGGCGAAATCCTCCTTAAGGGGGGAGGATGTAGGACCCCGGTCCCCGCAAACTAGGTCGACCAATAAATTTTGTCTATGACTTACGTGATTTTGTGTTAATTACGTGTATGTGATATGTTAATATGAATTCATGAATTTCATGCTCGTAATTTAGTGGGAATTACGTGCTAATAATAACGTGCTTACGACGATCCCTAAATTTATGTAAGGGATTTTTAGGCACTATTAAGGAAGGAAGAAGACTTAATAACAATTATATGAGAAAGTGGGCTAGAATTCTATTTGGGCCATGAACTTACTATGATAAGAATTATCAAGTGGGCTAAAGTAGAATTAGGCCCAAATTTGCAAGAAGCCCAATTAGGAGACAAAGCCCCCATTTCAAGGAAAACCCATGCCTTACCTAATAAAAATAATACTTAGTCAAACAAACTCAAGAACTCGACAACACACCCAAAAGAAAACCCACGAAGCAAAGACGAAAGGAAAGAAAGGAGAAGGAGAAGAAGCCGAGCCAAGTTTGGACCAAGAAGCTCGAGAAATTCGAAGTTAGTAAGTTAAACACCCTCCTTAAGCTCTTAAATTCCTTACTTTAGAGGTAGTTGAAGAGCATTAATGGCATTAAAGGCATACGGTTGGGGAAAAACACGAGAAACCCTAAAAAGCCGAACTTAGGGTAGCAATAAGGGTTTAGGTAGGTGCGAATGTGAAGTTAAGTAGCTTAGTATGGGATTGAGAGCTTGAAATTCTAGGAAGAACAAGCTGCGAGGCGAATTTGGGGGATGATGAACGCTGAAGATGATGAAAATGGCGAAACAAATATAAATGTCGAGTGCTTAAGAAGTCGACATAGCATATCGACAAGTGTTAAATGTCGAGGTTCATGCAAAATGCATGCCGACATTTTCTAATCCAAATGTCGAATATAATGTCGAACTGTTAGGCTAGATGTCGACGTGATATATATATATATATATATATATCGAGATTTTCATTGTATAAAATGTCGAGGCAGGATAGTAAAATGTCGAGTCCTTGCATTCGAACGAAATGTCGGAACCACTTAGGAAAATGTCGAAGCATATGATAAATGTCGAGACTCACTTATAAGACATATCGAGATCTTAAGTCATGTAAGATGTCGAGGCCATTGTCTAGCAAAATGTCGAGTCACTCTATAAGGATAAATGTCGAAATGTCATAAAAGATGTCGAGTAACATAACGGGAATTATTAAATGTCGAGATTCATGTTGGAATGCTTGTCGACATTTTCTGTCCCAATTGTCGAAGCATAATGTCGGGATGTTAGAGTGAATATCGAATGATAAAACGCCGAGTAAAATGTCGAAAGGCTATGGTAAAAATGTCGAGACCTTGCCAACAATGTCGAGGCCCTTAATTGAGTTAAAAGTCGAATCATTCTATAAGGAATAAAAATGTCGAGCTAGAGAATAATGTCGAGTTCATGCATAAAATGTCGGGTCGAATATAAACTGTCAAGGTGAATTTCATGTCGACATTTTATGTTTCAAAATGGCGAGATAAAAGTCGAATGGAATTGAACGGAAAATGTCGACACAGATGCAAGGTAAAATGTCGAGATGTTACGATAGAACGTCGAGACCTTATAACCGAATAAAATGTCGAGAGCTAACAAAAATGTCGAGGTCTATGTTGGACTCATATCGACATTTCCTGTTTGAAATGTCGAGACAAAATGTTGAGTAACATAACGAGATTTTCTTTATAAGGTCGAGGTTTAATTTAACCAACCACTCGAAACCTATTTTAACCCATGATACCCATTTAGGGCTTGAAGATTAGCATTCTTAGACCATTAAATAAAATAGTACACTGACAATAATATTTCGTGCCTAAGGTCGGGACTTAGGAACATTTACGGGTCCGGTGACTGCTAATCTACGGACTCCAGGTGAGTAGGAATTTCAACTACGATACGTAACTTACCTGCGTCCGATAATGTGAATCTACGTGCTCGTGTATATTACGTGGAAAATGCATGTTACGAAAAGATTATTTTATAAGCATGATAAGCATGATTTGCATATTCACATGAGCATGACATGAGCACTTGCATGCATAAGTAGTAAGTATGACACGAGGTAAGAGCGTGCGTAAGATCGCCTGTGAGCGATGTATACTCGCCGATATTGGCGTTTGTGTCGACTCAATGAAGAGTCACGGCTACCCCTATGCAGCCATGGCAAAAGAAGCCATAAGAGCCTGTATAAGAGGCTGGGGGAATACCCCGTATGCGGGAGATGCAACCTGGAGGATGCGGCCCGGGGCACGCACTGAGTAAGGGAAGATTCCTTCGGGTGACCTTCTAGTGCGTAAAGCACTAACCGGGAGGGAAGATTCCTTCGGGTGACCTCCACGGTTAGTGGCCTCGGTGTTGGCTACCAGTGAGAAGCGTCCGCGTGGAGGCCGCACTGAGTAAGGGAAGATTCCTTCGGGTGACCTTCTAGTGTGAGAACCTCCACACATGAGATCTCTAGGATATGGCGCATAGTGGGAAAGAAAGCCGAGGGCCCATATGAAGTAAGAGTATGAGAAAAATGAGTACGAGTCAGAAAAGAACGAGAAAATGAGAAAGAGAGTATGAGCATTAGAAAACGACGACGTGGATTGTCGATCGTTAGGACACGTGCATTCATGCATAATTTCTGCTTACTGAGCCTCGGTGGCTCATTTTTATGTTACGTATTGTAGGTACCGACGATCACGGTACGTGATCCGTCTTTTATGCGAGGCCGACCTTTTGAAGCTTTCCGGCTGCTTTTGAGGTGGGAGTGTGTGTATGGATGACGACCTGTGAAGGTCGGGCGCATAGGGAGCTTTTTGCTGCACACGTACATACGCACACACTTGTATTTTGTCTGGACACGGCTACGAGGAATTGTAGAACGAATATTCTTTTGACATGTATATAAAACTTCCGCATGCACATTTTAAAATGAAAAATTTATTCGCATTTTTACGTATACGCACCATAACAAAGCATTAACACTTAGAATTAGAACGGAATACGAGGGCGGGACGACGGGTCCTGACATCGTATTTTTATAATTTTTGTAACGTGAGAATTGAACATATCATAACTCCCATGAGCATGAGTGGGAAAAAGGTATAGACAATATACAGAGATATCATATCATCGTTTTCATTTACAGATACAAAGTTGTTGCTAGTGCAAACTTATAGTTCATAAAGGAAATCAGGCGATCAATCTAAAAATATTTCAAATCAGATCTCATCTAATCTCATAAAAAACATAGTAATTTTTGTGCAATTTGGATAATCAACTTTTAATTGAGGATCAAACCTTTCCATTTCGAAGTTTTTATAAAAGTTATATGTACCGGCTGTAGCAAAAAATTTTTTGCAATGCACAAACTCGACTACCTTTTTAACAACACAGTCATTGTAATAACAAAAGTAGATGTTCATTCACGTTGCAACGAAATTTTACATTATAGAGAAATATGAAGTGCACAAACTGCTACTTATATCCATCTGTTGCATGCGGGAGCCACTGTCAGATATTTTCTGAAATCTTCTATCTGACGTTTTGTAATTCCGTAAACGGAATCATCAGAGAATACTAAAGCAAACGCCGAACGCAAGACGTACACACCACACTCCCCACTGTTCCAGAAGATCAGAATAATGGATCAATGAATTCAGACAATGGCATGTATGAAATATATGCATGAACGAAAAGGAAATCTTTAACTTACGCAAGAGCTTGCTGAGGGTATTTGTCATCTCGCGTAATGGTGAATTCCCGTACGGTCAGTTGTCAACCCAAGATGTTCAAGTAGAAATTGCATGGTGTGTAATGTCTTACCAAAAGCGTGGTTGAACAATCTCATGTTTACATCACACGCTTGGTACGAATCGTGAACAACAACAGTCCGTGCTTTGTAGTCCACTATTGCAAGAACCCAATGACACTGATTGACGTTCACTGGCACGACAATTAAATCAGTCTCCTTCCAAGGTGTTGCGGGCCAGTCAGCCAACATTCCTTCAGCGTAAGGTCTGAGCACAGAAAGGTTGTGCTGCCCTTCCAAGAGGTATTCTGATGTAAATATGTTGTTGAATGCAGTATTCATAAATGCAATGGAACGGCGTGCAAGACTTGTTTGTTGTTGAAGTTCAATAAATCCACACAAGCATTCATCAATATGCTGCATGAAACGAATTTTCATTCAAGCATATTACGACAAATATGATTGGAAAGTATGACATGACATACCTCATCAAGCAGCCATACAGCGTTTGTCATCAGGGTTGTTAGAAACTGTTTGCCGCGCCTCATACATAAATATCCAGTAACGTGCACATCTGCGCTCATATTTTCAATGTTCGTGGATACATCGGGGAACATTTCAAGAATTCGACTGATACGAATATCAAATGCAGTTCTGACAGATGTACTTCTTCCAGCATCAGAAACGATAGTCCGCTTCCTTTTTTTAACCATTGCTGGAACTGTTTGTTGTTTTTTGGGTTGTGGTTGTTGTTTCTTTGGCGGACGTACATCAGTACCTGTTGATCGTTGCAGATTATGCGGTTCTGTAGGGCATGTGTTTCCTGAACATTGATGACTAAGAAGGTTCATAGCAACATAGCAATGTAATGATAGTTCTATATATTGTTAGGAAACAGTCGTATACCGATTTTTTTCTCTATTGTCAGCAACTTGTGATTTATTTGTTGAAAATGTTGATCAATCATTGTCCCCATACTCTTTAACATAGCGGCATGAACATCATATCTTGTCTGCAGCGCAGCAAACCTCTCTGAAGCATGCTGTGCATAATCGTCGATCTTCCTGTCAATACGGCCAATCATCTGGCTTATTGCACTCTGCAGTTCCCCAGAAGTTCTTTGTATAAAATTTCGAATCTCATTCATCATCGTGAGTTTGAGTTAAATTAAAGTTACTATGATTATTGTTCTTCTACATCAATGAGATTTATATATGCAAAATGGTAACCTACATAGATTGGTCAACAATAAATGTGACCTCTACAAACACGTCCATATGAAATTATTAATAATTAATCAAGAGAAGCTAATACGATCAACCCAATGCTGAAAAGTTTGCAAAAGGGTAAATTACTGCATGAATTAATGGGCTGGAAGCCTAACGGTTTCTTGGCCACATTCTCCGCTAAGAACAAATTCATTTCTATAGTAATTAATTAGCTAGTTATGCATGGAATTTAAACGGTTGGATGAATTTATACAATACAACGGTTTATTGCCTAATAATGAGATATACGTTCCAAATAAAGCGGTGGAAATCTAATCCATCAATAAGCTCATAACACGTGATTTTATTAAGTACTGACGCATAAGCCGCAAGAAATGTGTCACAATAATTATATAACTATAAACCCTAAAGTCGAAGTATGCTTTCGTAATATATGTAGTAATATATGTACACTAACGATAAAAGGGACAACCACAATAAAATGATCATTAGTGTTCAATTCGGTAGTGCATTATGCAAAAGCTAAACGTTTTCAGTTATGTTCGTTCAGCAGTGTAAACTATATGCCGATTCCCTTTTTGGAACAATAACACTTAAAAATCAGAAACGGTAATATCTGATCGCTCTCATAGTAGTGTGTAATTTGATAGTGCATCATTGAGAAGTATGAAATGAGATGTTGTAATATATGTACATTTTTTCAATTGTAACAATAATTCTCCCATGCTTTACAACGTTTTCCTATTTCGGACAATATCCTTTGAAAAATGAAAAACGGTAACTCATCTGATCGTTTATGTTAATGCATTTTCCAATGTTATGTAAACAGGGTATTCTGGTCCTTTATAGAGAAAATAGATGAAGTCCAAACTATTCAAGTGTATAATTCGGTAGTGTATAATTCAGTAGTGCAATACGGCTAACATTTATTCAGTTAACAATATTTACAACGTTTTTGCAATTTCGAACATTTATTGAAGTGTAAAACGGTAATTTGTCCGATCACGGGGATAACTAATATCTGTTTTAATTCCTAAGAAATGGATAGTAGTGTGCAATTTGGCAGTGCATTATGGAGAAGTAACTCGTCAGGCTTGAAATTGTGAAAGTCAGACCACAGGAAAGGCATTACAATGGCACCCAATCGAAAAACTACTTGAACTTCTCAATCTTTTCCTCCTTTATCTTCTTATTTCTGACATGTGGAATGCGATCGGCATCAACACGCTTAGGCCTTTTTAACGCTGACAGAACCATATCGAAATCATCAGGGGCGTTTTTTGTTAAAATGATGTCCTTTGGACCAACAACAGACTCCACAATGCTTTCACAAACAGCATCCTTAGGCATTTCTATACAGTATGTCGATTCTTCCGGGAGGACGCATTCAACTGGGGATACGACTTCCGATAGAGCCTGCGAAACCTGAAAAGAACTTATGAATCCACTAGCTCGATATAATTTACAGACACGTTAGATCTCAACTATTATAGTAATAAATATTATCTACACTGTTTACCTCAACAGAATTCTCCTCATCAGGCACGCCTTTAATAGGATGAATCTCATCCATACGGGTCACCGTCAAGCTCTTATAAGAACTTCGAAAATCGAAAGGCTTGATCCTCAAATAAAAGTTGAAAATTTTCCCAACCAATGAACGGATACATTCAGGAAGTTCTTCTTCATCAACGTTTTCGCCATCCATCACACTTTTCTGAGACAATTGGAACACTGATTATGATAACAACTATTCAGTATTCACAGCATATTGTCAAGAATTCTCGCTTACCAAGCCGTTCTTCAAATCCTCAGCCGTTGTGTTTGTGTATTTTTTGGCTGGCACATCAAATATAACGAATGTACCGGTATCAGTCCCATCTTCAACGATGGTCTCAATACGGAACCTACACAAAATAAGAAAGCAAAACAGGAATATTCACAACAGGTCACTTTAACAGAAATTATCATTTCCTTCATTACACTGCATAATACCGCAAAACACCCAAAGCATTCATATTGTCGCATTTGTTGCAGGCAAGTGCACTTTCGGACTTTCTCAACTTTGACGAACATCTCGAGCAAGAAATATAGTTCCAACCACTCCGGCTAACGACATCGGTTATTTTCGCCTGACATAAAAATAGCGGTCCTGCAGAACAAAAAACATTAAAAGCAACGGAAAGACGATTCATGAGACTACATGAATACATGAATACTACCTGCTCGACTTCCGTACGAAGAATCATGTATATATCAGACAATGTGCTTTTTGTTGCTTGCCTCACATTGCTAAGTAACTGTATAGCTGTCGAAGTAACATGCACGTTCATCCTAGGAAAAATAAATATAATGTATGAGAGCATTGCACTGTTTAATGTACGAATTAAATACTGTGAAACGACATGTCACCGTCTGCGGAAATCGGAGACGGATGCACTATCTCCATTAACATAAAGAGTAGTTGCAGAAGTTGTATTCAAATACAAACCACCTGCGAGACAAATATAGTCAGAGATTACAGTAGTGTAAGTAATGACAAATTGCCCTATTACTAACAGTAGTGTACGTAATGACTTCAATTGCACTACTGATATAGTGATATCAAATGTTGCGACTGAAATTGCACTACTACTGACAGTAGTGTAAGTAATGACAAATTGCCATATTACTAACGGTAGTAACCTGAAAATATCTTTGGATTTATATTCGTCACGATAATCACAATAGCGTCCCCAAAAGTTCCTTTCAACCTCTTGTAAAACTCAAGTGCTTTATCATCCCAAGCTTTAATAGTTGCACGATGCCCACTGCAAAGAAAAATATCGTCATATCATTATGCCCCACACAACAGCGACAATCAATGGGAAGGGTAAAAAACATCGTAAACTAAAACGCACCCTTCCAAAATTATATTCACCATCGTACGTGTTGAATTACTATTGTCACCTGGCTCAACAATGGACGAAACCACCGCAATTACATCTACACAAATATAAACCACATGAGGGCTACATTAAAAAATAGAGCACATACACATATTTGATAGACATAAAGATGCAAATACCTGGTAAATAATCACGCCCACCAGCGTTTGATTCTAAATATTCAAAGAACGAAACTGAAATTTCTCCTTTTTGATGATGACACCATCACCAATACTGCGAACCATTGTTGTACGGTTACTATAACGTATCATATAACGATTCTCTGTTGTCCGATATGTCTGCGGAGCAGTGACAACATCAAAGTTTGATATGGAAAAAACGCAGCCTTCCTCAAGCAAGCCTTCAAATTTTGGAACGATCGAACTATTGATTGTAGCCTGAATAAGTGTATCCTATAACGGAATAAACTAACATTAGATTATGTAACAAAAAAAGGCAATAAACTGGATTTTGGCACCTCTTCATCGAGTAACATCAGCCCGACTAATATCAGTTCTCCATTTTTTCTAAAATTGGTAGCTCTCCAGTGACGAAGCAGCCTAACAATGATGGTATTGTTGCCCATCCCAGGACTCAAAACGCTAAGCACAGAATGATTATTTGGTGCAGCCATCATGAAACAAATGATATGTGTACCTAATAATAGCCGGGAAAAAGTGTGTTGACAAAATAGTTATACCGTTTATTTATATATAATGGCAAAATTAGAACATTTAAAATGAAAAAAGTTATTGTTATATTTATAACCCAAACGCTCCAACTATAGGATAGGATTCAGAGAATGTTTCATAAATGAAGATTAATTTACTCAAACGTTTTGGTGCCATACATTAAAGGCAAACCTTTAAGTTCCAGTAATATAATAATCAATTAACGTTTCACATTTTACTCGAACCATCCACGTAAATCCCACAACATTCAGACCCAAAATGGTAATTGAACACTTGAGCGCTGACGTGTCACCCAGCGATTGGCTATAGGGGTGGTCAATGAGAGGTCAACGATTTTACTTTTAATAAGTATATGATTAACAACATGGCATCTGCGTTAATAGTTTTAATACATAAGAAACGGTGAAAAATTAATGAATAAATGTCACTCATCGCAATAAATAACTAATCCTACTAATTGTCTAGGTAAACGCGTTTAGCTTCTTACACGAATCATTCACATTAAACTAACGAAAAAGTGCACGTGTTGAAATACAATTGTCAAATGACATGACATAAGCATCAAAGGATGATGGCCATTAAAATATCAAAACTCCTCTCAGCCTCACAGCCTCAATCTCACATTATTATTTAACAAATCTCCCTAAGCACACAGTTTCATCATCCGCTACACACAGATTCTTCTTCCCATTCCTTCGAACTCTTCTATAAAAACAACGTAGCAAAAGAATAGAGCTTTAACATATAGCGAAGGAGGGTTGAGTAATAAATAAAGATGCTTCCCATCATTTGCAAGAGCAGCAAGAAAATGGGTTCTTTGGTGGGCCCCTCCTGTAAAGAATCCGACGATGGAGAAGGTCTGAGGATACTCATCGCCTTAAGGAATGGAAAATCTGAGTCTGCTGTAATAAAGCCATTGTTGAAAAACGTTAAGCCCATATTCTTATTAGTTGATCAAGTTAATAATAACCAGTCTAATAAACACCTCAGAGATCATCAATCTTTTTGCTATCTCAAGTCGTGTCATCTTTGCTACAAGACCTTAACTCTCGATAAGGAAGTCTACATGTATAGGTAAGTGTGTGCGTGTGTGTGTTTTCAGACAAGAAAAATTGGAACATATCATTAAAATTTTGGGTTTCTCCTTTTCAGGGGTGATTTGGGATTTTGCAGCGAACAGTGCAGGGAAAGGCAAATCTACATGGATGAGAGGAAGGAATACGAAATTTCAAGCGAGAAGCTTTTGGCATCGTTTAGAAATAGACGACGGCAGCACGGCGGCGGCCACCGATGTGAGCAGCCGAGGCACGACCTACTGCCACCGTCTCAAGAAAATCGTGTTATATTCCTATAGATTGAGAATATTCTCCACTCCGAATTATATTAATATATATATCGTTATACATGTGGATGTAAGATAAGAGAGTTGAGTTTATAGGCACCTTGAAAGATTATTCGTATCGAATCTTTTTTTTCTCTCTGGTACCTTCTGCTATTGTAAGTGTGATGACCCCACTCTCTAATCACTAATTACCGATGAATCGCGTCGGGTTTAGCAGCGAAAGCCGCAGAGAACCCATCTTACAAAAACATTTGTTTATACAAAAAGTTAATACGAATGGGCCGAAGGCCCAATACACCCTATCACTCGCCCACAGGTCGTCATCCATGTACAGCCCCGCCCTCAAAAGCCCATGGAAGCTCCGATAGCCAGACTCCACCGTCGATTACCTACAACACGCAAACACTGAGCTATTGCCCAGTAGGTGAAATAATGCATGCACGTGTGACTCGCTCACGTTCACTCACCCCCAATTCTCACCAATGCAATGCCACTCACTATCACTCATCACAACCGGGATACACTCACCACCTCACAACGGGCCCCGGGCTTCATACTGTGCACCATCACGCGAAATCACTACCACGATCACGATCACAACCACAACACGATCACAACACTACGACAGTGGCCTACACCGAGCAGCCTCCCCGAGCCATATCAGGTCACACTCTCAGGTCGCCTCTTCTGCCAATGCGGTGCCCACGCTGGTAGCCTACGCTAGGTCCCGTAAGGGTACCCAGGTCGCACCCTCCAGGTCGCCTCCTTCCGCATGCGACAGCGTGGCCTACACTAGCTAGCCTACTTGGGGATATCCCAAGTCGCTCCTTTCTAGGTCGCCCGCAGTCTGCCGCATAATGTCCAACGGGCCAATGGCTCACCGTCACAGGCGCTGGCGCACAGCAGATGCCCACACTCACGTGACTCCTCTACGGGTCGACAGCCAATATCGGCTACTCGCTCACTAGGTACAATACAGTACTACCGTTCCACCACGGTACACTCCGTGAAATGACGTGAAGTGCACATGCAGGCATTTAACGTAATAATACATGATATCGTGATGCCACATAAAAACGTACGTAAGCACATAAAACACATTATTCATTGAAGCACATAAAATCACATAATTATCACATTGGTGTTTACGCGTTGTAGATGAAAATTCACCTACCTGTCCTCCAAATGCAATCAGTCACGATATCAGGTGAATTTCCTAAGTGTCGCACCACTGAGCAAATAAATATTATTAGTATGTTTACTAATATTATACATGTATTAAAGTAATAAAATAATTATATTTTAATACTAACCTAAGTTAAGTTAGTATTTAATTGTAATATATTTAGGGTTCGATCATGTGGAGTAGAAATAAGTTTCGATCGAAACTTGGGGTATCCCATACATGAATCGCCTGATTGGTATCATTTAAAAATCTAGTTTCGATCGAAAGTACTCTCACATAATAATCACATTCGCCGGATTCTTGATCATGTATGGAAATGGTTTCGCCGCTTCAAGATTTGCTCGATTTACCTAAATTCTAAATTGCCCGATTACTTAAGCATCACGTCGCCCACTGTTGCTCAATTTAACTTGTCGATCAACAATTACTGGCGATGTTTATTGTCGGCTGAAGGTCATCATAGTGAAGTTAATAAAAAATATTCTAGAACTTGAGAAAATCTACATCCATCGAAAGTTGTCTCATTTAACAATTATTAAAATTTCTAGTTTGGCTATTCATTATTTGTCGAAACTCATCATAGCGAAATTATTAAACTAGTCTAGGATTTTAATTACTCTGATTCGACCGAAAGTCACATAGTAATTATATAATCGCCCGAAAGTTTCTGTCTACTTTATTAGTCGAATATCACCTTTGTTCAGCTAATCACTATCGATCGAAAGTCATTATGTTAAGAGTATTAAAATATTCCAAGGCCTGATATAACTCAATCGCCCGAGAATCTCTACTTAAGCCTTAGTCAAGAATCGGGTCAAGTTAGGCAAATCCTAGTTTCGGTCTCTATCTTACTTGGTTACAAAAATGCTCTATTTACCTAAATTCCAATTTGGCCGATTCCTCTAAAACCCTAAAAATGAGACTCTTACACCATCAAAATCAGCTTCAAAAAGCATTTCAAACCTAAAATACGGTACGCTCTAAATTTAACCCTTCACTATATTTTATTACCAAAAATATTTTAGACATTAAGAATATTGAAAATTGATTCTATTGAAGAAGCCGAAATTCCAAAATCTATCACTGTTCTATAAAGAAGCCCTTATATTTCCAATCTAATCCACCCTTATAATTGCCTTGGAGATTAACCTAAGCTTAGAAGAACATCGAAACTTTAAGAGTACATTATGTGTTCGAAAGTCATTAATTCATCGATATGTATATTAATTCGAAGGTCATAGGGTCTAAAAACATGTTAGCTGTCGAGTAATTTCTATGAAACCACATAATCATTTTGAGGACCTTACATGAATTAACACTCAATCACCTGGTGTTAAGGGAAAACGTGAAATCCGACATCATGTATGAAAAAGCAACGTAATATATAAATAGGATATTCACCTCTTTGCCTTTACTTCTTTGAGTTGTTCAAAGGGTTTGAGCATGAAGTACCTTATTCTCTTATTTCTTCCGCTCGTATTTAATATCACAGTTCTTTTCTTTCTAATGTTTTCCTTACTAGCAACTCGGTATGAACGATTTGTTTAGATAAGTATTCTCCCTCGAAATTAACAAACTGATTAGACAAGGTGGTGAATGGAAATGACGTGTTTTCCCTAAGGCTTAAGAAATCCCTATTAATATGGTTGTTATCTTGAGATCTTGGGCCAAATTTCGAGAATTGGTTTCTTAAGTGTAACCAATTTTCATTTCCACTAATATTATCATTTAGTTGTCTTAATTTCACATTTGGGATTTTGGGTTAAAATTCGAAAATTAATCAACACTAAGTGTAGCCAACTCTCAATCCTCTAACTACTATATTATTGTTGTTTATTCCTTTGTCATTAAGCAACGTTACTTATTTTGGGCTTTTCCTTATTTGGGTCTAACTATTGTTTCAACCTTATTTAGACAATAATCTATTCAAGCCCAAAATTTTATTATTTTGGTTTATCCGAAATTTCATAAATATTTCTTAGGAATTTTATTCCTAATATTTTCTTCGCTAATTATCTTGAACTTTCCTATCGTAATCCCGCTTTAAATTTTACGGGTATTACATCCCTCCCCCCTTAAAAGAATTTCGTCCCCGAAATTACGTTGATTGGAATAATTCGGGGAATCGATTTCTTTTACTCTTATAGTGGTTTTCGGATGTATTTATTGCCGTAGTTCCCGTACTCGGGAAAAGCGAACGACAACCCCCTCTTTACTTAATTTAATACCCATTAGACAAAATATTTATATTATCTTGTCTTACAGTACAAAATATTACAGCTCCTAAGTTCATAAGTTCACAAAATGAGGGTATTCTATCTTACATATTCGGTTCTACCCTAGGTTGTTCTTCATCTTCTTCCGCAGTGAGGGTAAATACTCTAGCAGGTACCCTCGGAGGTTGGTTCTGCACAGGTTGTTGATTCTGTGCAGGGGTCGGATTAACCGGCAGATTCTCACGACAAAATCGCGAGATATGGCCCGCCTTTCCACAGTTGAAGCACTTGATGCTAGGATTAGGACCAAAACAGACGCCGACATGTTGACGTCCACACAGTTGGCAAGTCGGCATCGGTGGTTTGGCTAGAGCATTGTTAGGTCTCGCATTTGGCCTTTGTTCCCATCTGGGTTCATTTTGCCTCCCTCGGTTTGGCTGATTAGGAGCATGGACGACCAATTGTTTCTTTTCGTTGCCTTTGCGACCGTATTGTCCCTGCTCCATCTTTCTCTTTGCTTCTCGATCTTTAAATAGCCTCGCCTCGGCTTCTTCGGCCACCAAAGCTCGTTCGGCAGCCTTAGCATAGGTCATATCTGGAGATCTCGTCACCGCGACATCTCGGTACAGTTCAGACTTCAGGCCGATTAGAAAACGTCCCACTTTAAGATTGTCTGTCGCTACTATGTGAGGAGCAAAGCGAGACAGTTGCTCAAATTTGCGGATGTACTCCGCAACAGACATCCCGCCCTGACGTAGATTGATGAATTCCTCCATTTTCGTGTCACGGGCAGAGATGCTAAAGTACTTTTCCTCGAAGAGCTCCTTAAAGCGCTCCCAAGTCATTGTACTTGGATCTTCCATCACTGTGATGGTATCCCACCAGTATCCGGCATTTCCCCGGAGTTGAAAGGCAGCACATAGAACTTTCTCCTCTTCGGGAGTTCGGCTATATTGGAACATGGATTCAATAGCCCTAAGCCACTCACCTGCTGCAATTGGATCTACAGTGTCTTCGAAAATGGGCGGATTGAGTTTACGAAACCTATGCCCGATGGTTTCGGTTCTATCGATCTGGGGCGACGTATGTCGCTCTGACGAATTCTGGTTACGGATCAAGGCATTAATTTGTTCGGATTGGAGCCGAACAAGAACTGCAAGTTGGGAAATTGTACGGTTCGAGTCATGTTCATCGGGACTGGTTTCCCTTTCCTCGTGGTGTTGTCGGCTCGATTCGCCATTAAACTCACTCCTAGTTCGTACCATTTTATCCTACTAACTATAATCAAAGTTTCATATTAGCACATAAAAATTATCACATATACATAAACACTTACAGACGAGGCTGGGCTTCCATGCTTTTGAGCGGCCGTACATGGACAGTCTACAGAATCTATATCCTAAGCTCTGATACCACCTGTGATGACCCCACTCTCTAATCACTAATTACCGATGAATCGCGTCGGGTTTAGCAGCGAAAGCCGCAGAGAACCCATCTTACAAAAACATTTGTTTATACAAAAAGTTAATACGAATGGGCCGAAGGCCCAATACACCCTATCACTCGCCCACAGGTCGTCATCCATGTACAGCCCCGCCCTCAAAAGCCCATGGAAGCTCCGATAGCCAGACTCCACCGTCGATTACCTACAACACGCAAACACTGAGCTATTGCCCAGTAGGTGAAATAATGCATGCACGTGTGACTCGCTCACGTTCACTCACCCCCAATTCTCACCAATGCAATGCCACTCACTATCACTCATCACAACCGGGATACACTCACCACCTCACAACGGGCCCCGGGCTTCATACTGTGCACCATCACGCGAAATCACTACCACGATCACGATCACAACCACAACACGATCACAACACTACGACAGTGGCCTACACCGAGCAGCCTCCCCGAGCCATATCAGGTCACACTCTCAGGTCGCCTCTTCTGCCAATGCGGTGCCCACGCTGGTAGCCTACGCTAGGTCCCGTAAGGGTACCCAGGTCGCACCCTCCAGGTCGCCTCCTTCCGCATGCGACAGCGTGGCCTACACTAGCTAGCCTACTTGGGGATATCCCAAGTCGCTCCTTTCTAGGTCGCCCGCAGTCTGCCGCATAATGTCCAACGGGCCAATGGCTCACCGTCACAGGCGCTGGCGCACAGCAGATGCCCACACTCACGTGACTCCTCTACGGGTCGACAGCCAATATCGGCTACTCGCTCACTAGGTACAATACAGTACTACCGTTCCACCACGGTACGCTCCGTGAAATGACGTGAAGTGCACATGCAGGCATTTAACGTAATAATACATGATATCGTGATGCCACATAAAAACGTACGTAAGCACATAAAACACATTATTCATTGAAGCACATAAAATCACATAATTATCACATTGGTGTTTACGCGTTGTAGATGAAAATTCACCTACCTGTCCTCCAAATGCAATCAGTCACGATATCAGGTGAATTTCCTAAGTGTCGCACCACTGAGCAAATAAATATTATTAGTATGTTTACTAATATTATACATGTATTAAAGTAATAAAATAATTATATTTTAATACTAACCTAAGTTAAGTTAGTATTTAATTGTAATATATTTAGGGTTCGATCATGTGGAGTAGAAATAAGTTTCGATCGAAACTTGGGGTATCCCATACATGAATCGCCTGATTGGTATCATTTAAAAATCTAGTTTCGATCGAAAGTACTCTCACATAATAATCACATTCGCCGGATTCTTGATCATGTATGGAAATGGTTTCGCCGCTTCAAGATTTGCTCGATTTACCTAAATTCTAAATTGCCCGATTACTTAAGCATCACGTCGCCCACTGTTGCTCAATTTAACTTGTCGATCAACAATTACTGGCGATGTTTATTGTCGGCTGAAGGTCATCATAGTGAAGTTAATAAAAAATATTCTAGAACTTGAGAAAATCTACATCCATCGAAAGTTGTCTCATTTAACAATTATTAAAATTTCTAGTTTGGCTATTCATTATTTGTCGAAACTCATCATAGCGAAATTATTAAACTAGTCTAGGATTTTAATTACTCTGATTCGACCGAAAGTCACATAGTAATTATATAATCGCCCGAAAGTTTCTGTCTACTTTATTAGTCGAATATCACCTTTGTTCAGCTAATCACTATCGATCGAAAGTCATTATGTTAAGAGTATTAAAATATTCCAAGGCCTGATATAACTCAATCGCCCGAGAATCTCTACTTAAGCCTTAGTCAAGAATCGGGTCAAGTTAGGCAAATCCTAGTTTCGGTCTCTATCTTACTTGGTTACAAAAATTGCTCTATTTACCTAAATTCCAATTTGGCCGATTCCTCTAAAACCCTAAAAATGAGACTCTTACACCATCAAAATCAGCTTCAAAAAGCATTTCAAACCTAAAATACGGTACGCTCTAAATTTAACCCTTCACTATATTTTATTACCAAAAATATTTTAGACATTAAGAATATTGAAAATGATTCTATTGAAGAAGCCGAAATTCCAAAATCTATCACTGTTCTATAAAGAAGCCCTTATATTTCCAATCTAATCCACCCTTATAATTGCCTTGGAGATTAACCTAAGCTTAGAAGAACATCGAAACTTTAAGAGTACATTATGTGTTCGAAAGTCATTAATTCATCGATATGTATATTAATTCGAAGGTCATAGGGTCTAAAAACATGTTAGCTGTCGAGTAATTTCTATGAAACCACATAATCATTTTGAGGACCTTACATGAATTAACACTCAATCACCTGGTGTTAAGGGAAAACGTGAAATCCGACATCATGTATGAAAAAGCAACGTAATATATAAATAGGATATTCACCTCTTTGCCTTTACTTCTTTGAGTTGTTCAAAGGGTTTGAGCATGAAGTACCTTATTCTCTTATTTCTTCCGCTCGTATTTAATATCACAGTTCTTTTCTTTCTAATGTTTTCCTTACTAGCAACTCGGTATGAACGATTTGTTTAGATAAGTATTCTCCCTCGAAATTAACAAACTGATTAGACAAGGTGGTGAATGGAAATGACGTGTTTTCCCTAAGGCTTAAGAAATCCCTATTAATATGGTTGTTATCTTGAGATCTTGGGCCAAATTTCGAGAATTGGTTTCTTAAGTGTAACCAATTTTCATTTCCACTAATATTATCATTTAGTTGTCTTAATTTCACATTTGGGATTTTGGGTTAAAATTCGAAAATTAATCAACACTAAGTGTAGCCAACTCTCAATCCTCTAACTACTATATTATTGTTGTTTATTCCTTTGTCATTAAGCAACGTTACTTATTTTGGGCTTTTCCTTATTTGGGTCTAACTATTGTTTCAACCTTATTTAGACAATAATCTATTCAAGCCCAAAATTTTATTATTTTGGTTTATCCGAAATTTCATAAATATTTCTTAGGAATTTTATTCCTAATATTTTCTTCGCTAATTATCTTGAACTTTCCTATCGTAATCCCGCTTTAAATTTTACGGGTATTACAGTAAGAAGTGGAGATAATGTACACTTAAAAAAAGATCGAGTTTTATGAGTCACTTTCAGGAATGGGACCAAGGTATTCCAATATTTCTTGGACATTTATGGTTATAACTTTATATGGATTAATATAAGGGGAATTTACAGAAAAGTACCTACTTATATAAAAAGTTGCAAGTCAGTATCCTGTCAGTATTTTCTATATGTAGGTACCTAAATTTTTTGCACATTGGTATCCGTCCCGCCGTAAGGTACGTCATATAACACATTTAGGTACCATAGAGAAACGTATTGTGGTACATAATATAGTGAGAAATGGTACATCATATAACTCATTAAGATGGCGTATAGAAACGATATAGGTACCATATAACGCGTGACGTGGTACGTAATACACATATAAAGGTACGTCAAGACTGGAAAAATGGTACACACAGTCAAAAGGGTACTTATGTAAAAAATTTTCTGACATGTGTACTGACTTACAAATTTTTTATCTAAATGGGTATTTTTCTCTAAATTCACCTGATTGAAAAAAAAGGAAGATATTAAGCTCTGCAAAGATATTAAAATGATTTTCTGTATATCAGATATAAATATTGTTGTGGGCCTACTTCGGGCCTCGAAGCATATTTTGACGGGCTACGAGACTTTTGCTATCGGGCCATAATTTTTAGGCCCTGTGGACTAGAGACCATTAGTGTCCGCCCATATTTGATAAATCGTCAAAAGATTTTTGTTTTTTCTCGATCATCTATTCTCTTTTATTAAGAGGGAGGGCCTTGGTTAAACTGCTTTTATTTAGACTTAATTTGGTCTGTATAAATACTTAATTAAAGGAAATTACTTAAAATAACCATCCACTAACTTTAATTAAAGGGAATTACTTAAAATAACCACCCACTAACAGCAATTACAAAGCTCAATTCAACAAAAAACATTAAATATTTTTTTGCACACACGTTAGGGTGTGCAGACATACTAGTTAATTTTACCGGAGCGGAGTTAAATTCTAGTTAATAAATCATCAACTTAAAAACTGCATTCTTTGTCTTTTTTGTTTATATTTTTTTTCGGTTTGTTGCTATAATTTTCGAGAGATGTTCTTGGCCATTGCCACTTGCACATTTTTATGGGAAGTCACACACACACACACACACACACACACACATATATATATATATATATATCAGCAGCAGAAGTTAACACACACACACACATTGCTAGACAGAAAATTACTGGCTATATGCACTTATTTGCTAGAACGAGAAACTTAACACACACACACAACATATATATATATATATATATATATATATATATATATATATTATATTAGAGAACGCAGGCATATATTTATTTCACTGGTTTTCCCCTTCAAATCAGAGCACAATGCCAACTGCACCAGGAATAAGAACGAGCAGTTGACCAACCAAAGCATTGATCGTTGTAAGAACGATAACGGGGATCCTAAGGACAGCGCAAGTAGGGACATTATTTATCAAGCAAGAAGTTGCAGGGATTGTAAGATAGCAGCTTCTAAACTCTGTTATCGAATCTGCTGCAGTAAGGACGAAAGAGTAAAGCCCAGTAATGTCCGTAAAAGCAGATTTAACCAACGACCCATTTCCGCAGACAAGATCAACCCTTGTCTGGGAGATGGGAGGGAATAATGTCCCTGCCGTGGTGATTGAAGTGTCGGGGCATGTAAGAACGCCTCCGAGGATTGCGCTGTTGATTAGTGCAGCTGAGGATGAGAGCTTTGCGGTGGATGAGATAATGGTGATGAAGAGGGCGAGGAAGAGAATGAGTGAAGCGCGAAAAAAGGCCATTTTTTCTATTATTCAAGCTGTTGTCTTTTTTGTTTTTACTAGAGATGTTTTCTTTTTTGTGCTGTGGTTTGTGTGTGCTGTAAGAGGGCTCTCAAAACATATGCAATTTTATAGGGGGCGAAATTGTACAGCAACAAATGAGTATGACTCTACCCTCCACTAATGTTTAGGGTTCGGCACCGAGTAATCGACCTTATATTTCGATGGCAACTTGATATTAGGGTTTTAAATATCAGTAGTATAATGTATCGTTGAATAAAGGGACTATATTAGGGATGGCAATTGCAAAAGTTATTAATTTCTAGGAGAATAAAGGTGCTTTCTGATTGATTATCGCTAGCTGTCCCAATGAAAAACAAACCCAAATTTGGCAACCTAAAAGGATATAGTCTTTCTGTCAAGTAGAGTAAGTTATGGATCGGTTTGTCTACTATATTTTATCATCAACTACCTACAAAATCACTTTTTCGCAATTCTCTTTGAGATCAGTGCCTAGTTTAACAATAGTAACTGTCGTCGTTAGAATATCTCCATAGTTGTACTTTTTTTTTACTGTCTCCATAGTTCATATAGTTGTTGAATATGATGTTTAATATGTGTTCTTTAGAGTGCCCGAAGAGACGGGTAACATGTACTTACCAGCTACGACATACTTTAGAATAAAAGATATCGTAATTAAATCCACAACGACATTTTGCGAGCGTTGATTAATCTATAGTAATTTGCTGATCTGCGTAGTTTACAATTACAAAAAAAAAAAGATATTTATCTTTCAGTAAGGTCTTTAAAGTCGGATGGCGCTGTATGAGGAAAAACATTCCATTTCCACACACTCGCACATGGGACCCAGATCTCCTGTAACCAATATAATGTACATTTACGATACAATGTCATTTACGGGTGTTTTAACACTAATCGGAACAATATTTAATGATGTTTTTGAAAAGTGGCACAAAAAGTGGCATACGGGTGTTTTAACACTAATCGGAACAATATTTAATGATGTTTTTGAAAAGTGGCACAAAAAGTGGCACAAAAATGTGGGACAGGAGATCTAGGTCCCTCGCACTGTAATAATGAGTGTCAACTTTTTAAGTTATGGGAACAAATCGTTGAATATTATTAAGTTGTGTGCTGCAATGCCTTCGTTGTAACTTATTCCACACGGGGCAAACATATAGATGGATCAATGCATGGATCAAAATGGCATGGAAGAAACTAAATTGAGTAATACTCCATTTCATGATTCGTGAAAAGTGGTTCAGATTTTAATAACAACATTCATAATCACTTAATAATAATCTAATGAAGGATTTGTCAGTTTTAGTAAAGCCATGTTAATGTTGAGCCTTCAACACTGGCAATGTTGGGGTAACATTCTAGTCAACATCTGTTGACTGAGAGTGTTCCCTTTCTCAGTTTTATCTTTCATGCCCAAAACTTGTTTAATCCGTATCTTGGCTATTTTTAGTGATGTGCAGGACTTATATAAGGATAGGGAATGGATCAAACCGTGTGGAAAACGTGTGGAGCTGCTTGAACGAATTTGGGAAGTGCACTTACCTTAAATAGAAGATTTGAAGATCAAAAGAGAATTGGTTAAGTGACTACCAAGATTAGAAGATCTGAATATCAAAGAGAATCATTCAACCAGCTACCATAAATAGGAGATAAGAGATCGGCCGATTAGATGAGAAGAATCGAACTAAATATATACTATATTTAGAGAGATCTTCGAAGAGATATTCAAGGAATCTTTTATCAATTCAAGATGGAGCCAAGACCTTTAAATAAGAGTTATTTTCGAGCTGCAAAGCACGACTTTCGAGAGAGCTTTCATGAAGTAACTTTGAGCGACATATTGAGCAAAAACGATGAGCGAAACACATATAGAGTTTGAGCGAGTTTTACATATTGCGAGAGTTGTCTTTTAGTCTAGCTTTTCAAAGGTCGAAAGATCTTGTAGTTTGTAGAATCCTTTTTGATTCGTAGGTTTTGCTAGACGAGTTTTTGACTATCCTTTTTGATAGTTTGTAATCCATCTTTATAGTGGATTTTTGCGCCTTGAGGCACGCAGCAAGTTATTTGACTTGCTGCACAAAATCACATATCGTGTTCGTTTCGTTTGATCAATAAGTACTTTATATTTCCGCTGTGCGCTTTGAGTGATAGTGAATGTTAGCCTAACATTTCGTCCAACATCAGTACAGTACTTAGTGTGTTTTACATCCATTAGTACGGGACCCCCTTCAAAGTGGTATCAGAGCCTACGCTTGACGTTACTAAGCGCTGAAGATCCTTTATAATGGATTTTTCAAGTTCAAATTATGTCGGCAAAGTCCCAGTGTTAGACGGCTCCAACTACGCCTATTGGAAAGTTCGTGTTCGGCAGTGCATCAAATCCATAGATTTGCGAGATGGGAGTCTGTGCTCCACGGTTATTCTACACCAAAAACTGCCCAGGATGTTGATGGTGAATTCGTTGAGAAACCAGTCAATCAGTGGACTCTCCAAGAGAAGAGCGCCGCCGAGTTCAATGATAAAGCCCTTAATGCCATCTTCTCTTCTGTGGATATCTTCATGTTCAAGATCATACAAAATAGTACTACGGCAAAGGATGCGTGGGATCTACTTCAGAGGTACTGTGAAGGCGATGCGAGTGTGAAGCAGACACGTTTTCGGCTACTCCTCAACCAATTCGAAAACCTCAGAATGAAGGATGATGAGGATGTTACCACATACTTCGTCAAAATTCTGTCGATCTCGAGCGAGTGCGCCAGTCTCGGGGAGCCGATCGCGAATAAGGTATTAATATCTAAAGCAATTCGAACACTAAATGCGAAGTTTAATGTAAAGGTAGCTGCGGTCGAGGAAGCCCACAATTTGTCGACGATGGATCTCAACACGTTGATGAACATCATGAAGAACTTTGAGACCAATCTCGAAGTACAAGATAGGGCCTCCCGCGGGAAAAGTCTCGCACTGATCAGTCAGCCATCCAAGGATCTAACTGAGGTTGACCCCAATTGCGATGAGGATATGGCTATGTTCGTGAAGAAATTCACAAAGTTTCTTCAGAAGAAGAATGTCGAGCAGAATGTTGGCCCAACATTCAGGAAGGGCCAGAATGCCAAAGCAGAACCTTCGTCTGCGCCTCCGTTCGTTAAACGCAAACCTGATGGAAAGAAGAAGAACATCAACTATGATTCTGTGAGATGCTATGAATGTCAAGGTTGGGGTCATTTCGCCAACGAATGTGCCAACACACTTCGCAAGCATGGGAAATCACTTTGGGTTGATCTTTCCGACGATGAAGATGAGGAACAGTACCCTAAGGAGTCCAGGCATTCATCAGTAACCATACACTGCTTCTCAGACAACGAGAAGAAGATCATCAAATTGGCTTTACGGCGGTAACTGATGTTGAGCCAACATTTGACTCAACATCTGGGAAACAAATCATTTTTGATTATGATGACTCAAACTGTTTTGATGGGTTTTTGAGTTCTGATGACTTAGGTACAGAATGTTGCGAAGAAGTTCAGCTGAGCGAAGCCCTTGAGTTGATGTCCGCACAATACGAAATTGAGAAGGCGAAAAATTTGCAACTCAAAGCCGCTGTTGAAGTACTGTCCGAGGAGAATGAGAAGAATGAAAAACTGATCGAAAGCTTGGTGGATGGTATGAACAAAATGGAGGCCGTGCTGACACGTAAGGACACAAAAATTGACAAGCTACAGAAGCGGGTTTACGAGGCTGACCAGACCTTCTTGAAATTGAACAAGGGTAAATCGACCCCTGATGAGGTATTGTCCCTAGGTGTTTTTGATAAGCAAGGTTTAGGATTTAGTTCTCAGCCCATTACTGATCCAAAACCCGTAACCCATGTTCAGCCTAAAATAGTTTTTGTGAAACCTCGTGCCACGAATGATGTTAGTGAAAATGTGAGAGTAAACCCGAGTCCGAAGCATGCTACCCCTGAGAATAAGGATAGCTCATATATTTGCCATCATTGTAAGCAAACTGGTCACTTAAAACCATTTTGCTGGAAATTGAAGAGGGAGATTTCTGCAAAGAAGTCGATGTCGGCTGAAATGTCACCCAACATTCTGCTCAACATTGAGAAATCAGTGTTGAAATGAGTGGATGGAGAAAACTCAGCTGGCTCATCTTCGAATTCTAGTAAACAGAATGCTGTTATATCTACTAAGAAAGTTTGACTCGAGAAATCTGGTCCTAAATGCCATGTAGTGTATACCTCTTTGCGAGCTAACGTGACAGGTTCATGGTACTTCGATAGCGGGTGTTCCCGACACATGACGGGTACCAAGGATTATCTTAGCGATTATATACCATTAAGAAGTGGATCTGTGACGTTCGGAGGAGGTGCTAAAGGGCGAATTCTCGGCCGAGGTAGACTCAACGTGCCCGACTTTCCCAAGTTGAGCAATGTGCTCCATGTCGACGGGCTCGTTGCGAATCTAATCAGCATAAGCCAACTCTGTGATGATGACCTTGAAGTAAGGTTTAATAAAGAATGTTGTGAAGTGTTTAACAGCAATTCTGTGCGAGTAATGGCAGGTAAAAGATCGAGTGATAACTGCTACCTAGTCGGCGACAAATCCGGAGTGAAGGACGTGTGCCAACTATCAAAAGCCAAGGACGATGTGGTACTTTGGCATTTCAAATTGGGCCACGTTAACTACCGAACCTTGGAGCAGCTTATCAAACACGGAGCCATCAGAGGAATCCCAAAGCTCAAGGAGTTTGGTAAGGTTGTTTGTGAGTCATGTTTGAAGGGTAAGCAAGTGCATGCTAGCCATAATGTTGACCAACATGCTGCCCAACATTTTAAAACTGCTCATTGTTTTCAGCTTATTCACATGGATTTGATGGGTCCGATGGAAGTAGATAGCATTGGTGGTAGGAAATATGCATATGTGCTCGTGGATGACTTTTCTAGATATGCATGGATATTCTTTCTTAGGGAAAAATCTGAATCTTTCGAATTCTTTAAAATTTTGTGCCATGATTAAGAACAATTTTAGTGCTACTATTTTTCGTATTAGGTCTGATCATGGTAGAGAATTTGAAAATCAATCATTTGATGAATTTTGTGATAAGAAAGGTATTATGCATGAGTATTCATCTCCTAAGACGCCCCAACAAAATGGGGTGGCCGAAAGGAAGAATAGGACTTTACAAGAAATGGCACGTGTTATGTTGCATTCTAAGAGCCTTTCGAAGAGGTTTTGGGCTGAAGCATTGCATACGGCATGTCATATATCTAATCGTGTGTTCTTTCGTCATGGTACTAAAATGACTTCGTATGAATTGTTGAATGGGAAAAAGCCTACTGTCAAGTACTTTCATGTTTTTGGATGCTACTGCTATATGTTGAATGATCGTGAGTACTTGACTAAGTTCGATTCGAAAAGTGATAAGTGCATTTTCTTAGGATACTCGTCTAATAGCCGCGCATATCGTGTGTATAACTTGCGCTTGAAGTCCGTTCAGGAATCAGTGAATATTGTGTTTGATGATACTACTGATCTTAGCAGAATATCCCCTCAAGTTGATATTTCAGATGTTATACAAGCTGTCAGTGAAACAGAGGATGAAAATGTTGAGCCAACATCTGACTCAACATCAGTGCCAGAACAGAACACTGAGGCTGGACCCAGTGAAGTGCGACGAGATCCGCCAGCTAAGATTCAGAAAGATCATCCCTCTGACCTTATTATTGGAGACGTGAACGAAGGAAGGAGAACCAGAGACAAACCACGCAAGGATTATAAGTCTATGGTAAGAAACGTATGCATGAACACAGTATACGCTGAGGTACGTTTTAATTGTTTTGTGTCTGAAATAGAACCTAAGAATGTCCTTGAAGCTCTCAAGGATAATTTCTGGATAAATGCGATGCAAGAGGAACTCTTGCAATTTGAGAAAAACCAAGTATGGACCTTAGTCCCACGGCCGAAGGACATTAATGTCATAGGCACGAAGTGGATCTTTAGGACTAAATCTGATGAACTTGGTAGAGTTGTTAGAAACAAAGCACGTTTAGTAGCTCAGGTTATACGCAAGTTGAGGGCATAGACTTTGATGAGACTTTCGCTCCCGTGGCTAGGTTAGAATCAATTAGGTTGTTATTAGCTATTGCATGTTGGCTTAACATCACGTTACACCAAATGGATGTTAAGGGTGCGTTTTTATATGGGTATATTGATAAAGATATCTACGTTGAACAGCCTAAGGGATTCGAGGATCCACATTTTTCTAACCATGTTTTTAAGCTGCAGAAAGCTTTGTATGGACTAAAGCAAGCGCCTCGAGCTTGGTATGGTAGGTTAGCTACATTTTTACTTGAATTTGGATTCACTCGAGGTGAGGCAGACCGTACGCTGTTTGTTAAAAGAGTCGGTTCTGATCTTTTAATTGCTCAAGTTTACGTAGATGATATCGTTTTTGGGTCGAGCTCACAGTCCATGTTAGATCAGTTTGTGCAGGCGATGAACTCCACGTTCGAAATGAGCATGATTGGAGAGCTAACTTATTTTTTAGGCTTGCAGATTAAGCAGAGCTGCATCGGGATCTTTACGTCCCAAGAGAAGTACGCGAAGAACATTGTCAAGAAGTTCGGGTTGGACACAGCAAAGGTAATGAAAACGCCTATGGGGTCTACGCAAAAGGTAAGTAAGGACAATGTTGGACAGAATGTTGACCCAACATTGTATCGATCTATGATAGGCAGTTTATTGTACCTATCTGCTAGTAGACCTGACATCATGTATAGCGTATGCGTATGTGCTAGATATCAGTCTGAGCCTAAGGTTTCTCATCTTAATGCCGTTAAGCGTATTCTTCGTTATGTGAGTGGAACGTGTAGCCTAGGATTGTGGTTCTCCAAAGATACTAATATGAGTCTTGTAGGCTATAGCGATGCTGATTGGGCAGGTGACGAGGATGATCGCAAGAGCACAAGTGGCGGCTGTTTCTTCTTAGGTAATAATCTTGTTGCATGGTATAGTTAGAAGCAAAATTGTGTGTCTTTATCTACTGCTGAGTCTGAGTATGTTGCGGCGGGTAGTTGCTGTACGCAATTAATATGGTTGAATAGCATGTTGTGTGACTATGGGTTAGAGTGCGAATCTGTCCTCATGTATTGTGATAACCTTAGTGCCATCAACATATCTAAGAACCCTATCCAGCATTCACGCACGAAGCATATAGATATAAGGCATCATTTTCTGAGAGATATGGTCGAAAAAGAGTTAGTCCGCATTGAGCATATAGACACTAAACATCAGTTAGCAGACATTTTCACGAAAGCATTGGATTTTGAAAGGTTCTCGGACCTGAAGAAATCCATAGGATTGCACATGTCAGGTTAAATGTCGGTCCAACATTTGGATCAAACATAGCACATGTCAAATATGATGGTTACTGCTTAAATGTTTGATTAAATATTCTGTCTGTTTTCTTGTGAAATGACTTGATTCTATTCGACTGGTCCCTAAATGAACCCAATCCCTCTTTAAAAGGCTCTTGGTAATACGTTCCTAGGTACACGGCATTCGCTGTGACGATGTACTTATTGCGACAAAAAGCCAATCCTTGTTGTGTATAAGCATGCTCATAAAACTCTCGGCTATCTTTAGGTATTTGGTAATAAGTTTCCTTAGGTACACGGCATTCGCGGTGACGATGTATACTATGCGACAAAAAACCGAACCACGAAGCTGAGGGTATAAGGGCAGTGAAAAAAATTTGGTTAGTTATATGAGGTGAAAGGGTAATAAAGGGAACTGGTCTTGAAAAGGATTAAGCAGAAAAGTCTAGGATTACGGATTCAGGATGTTGAGTCAAATGTTAGGGCAACATGTGTGACTGTCAGTTTGATATTGCTACATTTTATGCTTTCGTTTTATTTGTGTCTGTCTTTAGTACTGCATTTGTTAGTCATATGTGTCTAGTTTAGAAATCTCTCAGAATTGCATTAGAACTCTCGAAGAACAGCTAGTTACGCTTGTCTCAAGTGATCGTCATTGTCGCTCAAACGGTTAGTCTTGCTTGATTCTACCTTGACTTTTGACTTTGTGTCTTTTGGGTTGAATCATGATCTGATGTGCTCCTATTTGCTCGCATGACTAATACGTCCACACAATATATTTTAGCTCCATTACTTAGACAGTTGTGACCTAATTCGACCTTATCCTCTAAACTGTCTAAATTCTATTTGAGTCCAATGGTTAATTTTTTTTGTCCTTATTCACGATGAAATTATTGCTGAGTGATCGTTTACCGTTGGAGTTGCTCGCTGATATTACTCTCTCTGTTCTTGATTGTGATTGATATAGTAGAGGGTTACTCATTCTGTTCTCACTTATTTTTTTGGATTTATCTTTGATTTCTTTATGGCGAACTAACTTGTTTCTGAGTCTCAGATGTTGGCCCAGATGTTAGCCCCACATTTACCTCGACATCTGCAAGTTGGCTAACAGAGAAGTTCTCTGCGTTTTTTTTCTTTCTTCCCAAAAAGGGGGAGAAAGTTGTGCAGATAAAAAGGGGGAGATAAAGAAATTCAGGGGGAGCAGAATAAGGAGCCGAACAAACAGGGGGAGCTGACCAAGAAGGAGAAGCAGCCGAGAAAGCATCAGAAGGAAACTCCATACTCCATTGAGAGTGAAGATCTGATCCTTTCTACTTTTGCATACATAATTGATTTTTGTGTGCTTGCTAATTTACTTCGCTTATTTTTATCTTTGCATGCTTGATTGAATTGTTTTTACTATGTGCATGCTGATTTGCTTCTCTGGTATGTTTACATGTTTGCCTGCTTACTTGCCGAATATATTTATTGTGCAGATGTTTAACTTAATAAGACCTTGTTATGGCTATGTACTATTTTCGTAGTACTTTGAATAGTTTAATCGCTATTCTGTTTACGTTTTACTCTAACCATCTTTTGATGTTTTGTGGTTGGGTAGATTTTGCCTTCAGGGGAGTCTCACTATGTCTAACGTCTGCTTTAGTTTGGGAAGAAAGATAAAAAGGGGAGATTGTTAATGTTGAGCCTTCAACACTGGCAATGTTGGGGTAACATTCTAGTCAACATCTGTTGACTGAGAGTGTTCCCTTTCTCAGTTTTATCTTTCATGCCCAAAACTTGTTTAATCCGTATCTTGGCTATTTTTAGTGATGTGCAGGACTTATATAAGGATAGGGAATGGATCAAACCGTGTGGAAAACGTGTGGAGCTGCTTGAACGAATTTGGGAAGTGCACTTACCTTAAATAGAAGATTTGAAGATCAAAGAGAATTGGTTAAGTGACTACCAAGATTAGAAGATCTGAATATCAAAGAGAATCATTCAACCAGCTACCATAAATAGGAGATAAGAGATCGGCCGATTAGATGAGAAGAATCGAACTAAATATATACTATATTTAGAGAGATCTTCGAAGAGATATTCAAGGAATCTTTTATCAATTCAAGATGGAGCCAAGACCTTTAAATAAGAGTTATTTTCGAGCTGCAAAGCACGACTTTCGAGAGAGCTTTCATGGAGTAACTTTGAGCGACATATTGAGCGAAAACGATGAGCGAAACACATATAGAGTTTGAGCGAGTTTTACATATTGCGAGAGTTGTCTTTTAGTCTAGCTTTTCAAAGGGTCGAAAGATCTTGTAGTTTGCAGAATCCTTTTTGATTCGTAGGTTTTGCTAGACGAGTTTTTAACTATCCTTTTTGATAGTTTGTAATCCATCTTTATAGTGGATTTTTGCGCCTTGAGGCACGCAGCAAGTTATTTGACTTGCTGCACAAAATCGCATATCGTGTTCGTTTCGTTTGATCAATAAGTACTTTATATTTCCGCTGTGCGCTTTGAGTGATAGTGAATGTTAGCCTAACATTTCGTCCAACATCAGTACAGTACTTAGAGTGTTTTACATCCATTAGTACGGGACCCCCTTCAAGCCATATTCGATTGTTAGGATAGAACTATGATTATATATCAAAGGATTCCATTGTTGAACAATAATAATAGTGTCTTTCATAATCACGCAAGAGAGAATCACGGAGACGAAAAGCTTCATTCGTTATATATAATCAAACAGAAGGATACAGATAGTAGACGGCATGCACAAGTCAAAATACCATCTCTCAAAGGCTTTTGAACTTCTGCAACATCGATTCGCACAGTGACATATAACAGACGAAGAACAATGTGCTAATGCACTTAATTACATACTAAGCGTGAAGTAAAACGCACACACATAAACCACACATCAGATCAGGTCAGTAAGCTGATTGCACCAGGAATTAGAACAGGAACTTGACCAACAATGGCATCGATCACTTGAAGAACGATGATGGGGATCCTCAAAGTAGCAGTAGGTATGTTTATCAAGCAAGAAGTGGCTGGAACTGTTACATTGAGATAGCAGCTTCCTGGGTCGTTTAGTACGGTGTCAGCGGTAGTAAAGACGAAATTGTAAACTCCAGCGGTGTTTGTAATAGCGGATTTAACCACCCTTGTGAGCAGGCCCGGCCATTGGGTAAAGCTACTAAAGCATGGGCTTTAGGCCCCAACATTTTATAGGGCCCCATTATTTAGCTTAGTAGTATTATAGTGTGCAAAAAAAAATTAATTAAGCCCAGCCCAACAAATATATACCTATTATCCTTTCTTTAATTAAACTTGCATTTAAGTTTATTTTGTCTTTTCAACTTCCAGACCTCATTTCTTTCGGCTGTCTTCTTGTCTTTTCAACTTCCTAATTTAGTTAGCCTGTTTGTGCCTATAAATAAATCTCTCATATCCCTCATTGCTATATCCAACGGTCTCAACTCTCATTATCTATCTAATAGTAATAGCTCCATTGAATCTCCACGTCAGACAACAACCAAGCTCAACAAAATAATTCAGGTTTATCTTTGTATTTTTATCTTTTATTTATTATTATTGGTGAAGCTATTTTATTGCATTTCTGAATTTTTTTTGCATTATTTTGTTGTTTGTTAGTAAGTGATGTCTACAAGAAAATATGAGTCCGGTCACTCAAGAAGATTGAAAAAACAGAAACTAGAAGCTTTAGTTGAATCGCAAAAAGGGTCATTATTAAAATATGTTACTCTTACTAAAGATAAGACTAACACCCAAGAAAATTTTGGGCAGACTTCTATGAATGAAGATGGTATTCGTGAGGCTTCTATAAATGAAGAAACTATACCCCTAAATATTGATGCCAAACAAATTTTAGAGGAGGAAGAAGTATTTGATGATCTACTGAAATATGATAATCTCGAACTAATAATATGGAACAAGAGAAAATAATGAATCAATTAGTTTAACTACTAACTTTTATGATCCGAGCAAATGGATAAATATTGATAATAATTTAAGAGATTTACTAGTAGAAAAAAGGTCCAGTTAAGATCGATGATATTGAATTTCCTAAAGATGAGTATTGCAGACACTTTTCTTCTTCTCTTTATGTTCAAAACTTAGCTAACGGGGAAACATTAGAAAGAAAATGGTTAGTTTATTCTAAAGATTTGGATAGGGTATTTTGCTTTTGTTGCAAATTATTTAATGTTACTATATGCAAAAGTAAGTTAGGAAGGGATGGAAGTAACGATTGGAGGAATATTAGTGCTAAACTTAAAAGACATGAAATTAGTAATGAACATATTGTGAATATGAGTGCTTGGATTGATCTAGAACTGAGGTTGATGAAAAATAAAACAGTTGATTAACAAGAATGTTAGATATTAATCCTAGGGCATTTTATACTCCATGTGGTTGTCATAGTTTAAATTTAGTACTCTGTGATATGGCTAATTCGTGTAATAAAGCTATCGAGTTTTTTGGTGTGATACAGCGTATATATTCATTATTCTCTTCTTCTACTAAACGATGGCAGCTGTTACAAAATCACATACCAAACTTAACTCTTAAATCAATGTCACAAACACGTTGGGAAAGTCGTGTCGAAAGTGTTAAAGCAATAAGATTTCAAGCCCCAGAATTACGAGATGCATTGTTGGCATTAAGTGATGATTGTTTGGATTGTAAGATAAAAAGTGAGGCTAGATGTTTAGCTAAATATGAACTTGAAAATTTCGAGTTTTTGTTAGGGATGGTTATTTGGTATGAAATATTGTTTGTTGTTAATTCGGCTAGTAAAACTTTGCAAGCAGAGGATATGTGTATGGATGCTGCTATTGAACAATTAGATGGGCTTATTCGTTTTCTACAAAGATACAGAGAGAATGGATTAGAGGATGCTATAACTATTACCAAAGAAATTTGTTTAAAGATGAATATAGAACCTAGATTTAATGAGAAACGTATTGTTAGGTGAGCTTGCACCGTCCAAGCAACATGTGGATGTTGACATTCAAAGGACAACCATCAAAAGAATAGTAACCCCACGTGAAGTTGAATAGTCAAAGTGTGCAAAAATGAAAAAGAAGAACGTGCGAAGTTTATTGTGTGCGGCAGCCTTATTGGTTTGTCAAATGAGTGCGCACACTTTTATGACTTGGAATATGTGTGTTTACACACAAGAAATCGAAGCAAACGTTAGCCTATAAATAGATACCATTCGACAGAAGAAGAAATTGCCTCAGAGCCACATATACCACCACAATATCTTCAGCGAGGGTTTATTCCTCGGTCACACTTCTTCGTTATTTCTTTGTAGCTTACTCCTTATATTGTTGTAGCTGTATCACGTCAGTGTACGTGTCTGTAATCTCCACATAATAAAGAAGTTCTACCCTCCGGCCCGTGGACGTAGGTCATTCTGACCGAACCACGTAAATCTCGTGTCATTGTCCAAATTTATTTTTCGTCTCGTTTATTTATTATCGTCATTTTTTCGGGCAAAATAATTATCGGGAATTTTCCGCATATCCTAACAAATTGGTATCAGAGCCTACCCCGATTTATTTTTTAGCCACCATGACGATAACAAAAATGTCAATCGAAAAGTTTGACAGAAATGTCAACTTTGCGATGTGGAGTCTCAAGATGGAGGCCATACTTATTCAAGACGGTTGCGAGTGGCGCTTGAAGGCGCAAAGAAGAAACCAACCCAAATGAAGGACGATTAATTTAATGAATTGGACAAGAAAGCCAGATCGGCTATTATATTAAATCTCTCTTACGAGGTTTTACAAGAAGTTGCCACGGAGACGATGGCCATGGGTATGTGGGATGCGCTAAAAGCTATCTACATGAAGAAGACTAAGGAGAATCGGCTTTATTTAAAGCAGAAGCTTTATAGTATGAAAATGACGGAAGGTACTTCTATTCTCTCGCATCTCGATAATTTGATTCTATCATTATTGATTTGGCGAACGTAGAAGTAAAAGTGACGGACGAAGATCAGGCCATAATATTGTTGTGTTCCCTTCCCTCGTCTTTAAAGCATTTTCGTGACACTATAATTTATGGAAAAGATACGATATCGTATTCTAGTGTCAAATCTGCGTTACAATCGAAAGAACAGATAGACAGGGATATTACGGGAGAAACAAGTGGTAGCCAGGCAGAAGGCCTGTTTACAGGGGAAGACCAGAACATAGAGACGCTGAAAGTAGCAGATCTAAAGAAAGGTCGAAATCCAGGTACAGAAATAAAGTCTGTAATTTTTGCAAGAAAAAGGGGCATATTAAAGCTGATTGTTTTAAATTAAAAAATAAGGAGAAAAATAATCAGCAATTTAATAAACCCGCCGAAGCTAGTTTAGCTGCTGATGAGAGCGATGGAAGTATATTTGTAGCAACTGCAAATATTATTAGGTCTGATAATGAGTGGATCTTAGATTCGGGTTGTTCTTACCATATAAGTCGGAGTCAAGATTGTTTTTCCACATATGAAAAATTCGATGGTGGATACGTCTTAATGGGAAATGATGCTCCGTGTAAAGTTGTTGGTAAAGGCACGGTGAGGATCAAGATGTTCGACGGAATCATCCGAACGCTCACAGAAGTCAGACATGTTCCAGATATGAAGAGAAATCTTATCTCTTTAGGCACACTTGAATCTCAAGGGTGCAGGTTCTCAGGTGAAGGTGGAGTTTTGAAAATTGCCAGAGGTGCCCTTGTCGTGATGAAAGCTTGCAGGTCTGGAAATTTATATATTTTGCAGGGAACTACAGTTACAGGTTCGCAGTTTCGACATCCCCGGAGGTTGATACCACGAAATTATGGCATATGCGACTTGGACACATGGGAGAAAAAGGCTTGACGATTTTAAGCAAGCGGGGCCTACTTTGCGGTCAAAGTACTGGTAAGATGGACTTTTGCGAACATTGTATTTTGGGAAGCAGAAACGAGTCAGCTTCAATTCGCCAGCAGTCCACAGGACGAAAGGTACTTTGGACTATATTCATTCTGATGTATGGGGTCCTTCTCGTGTTCCGTCCAAAGGTGGTGCAAGATATATGTTGACTTTCATCGATGATTTTTCGAGAAAAGTCTGGGTCTATTTTCTTAAGCAGAAAAGTGATGTTTTCCTAACGTTTAAACAATGGAAAGCTTTGATTGAAAAGCAGACAGGAAAACAGATCAAGCGGTTGCGGACAGATAATGGCTTAGAATTTTGTGGAAGCGAGTTCAACGAGTTTTGCAAAAATGAAGGAATTGCTCGACATCACACTGTTAGAATGACGCCTCAACAAAATGGTGTTGCGAGCGCATGAACCGGACGCTTTAGAGAGAGCTCGATGTATGATCTCCAACGCTGGGTTGACAAATGATTTTTGGGCTGAAGCTATTGCTGCAGCATGTTATATTGTCAACCGCTCACCGTGTTCATCGATCAATTTCAAGACTCCTGAGGAAGTATGGTCAGGTACTCCTGCTGATTACTCCAACTTAAGAATATTTGGGTGCCCAGCTTATATGCACGTAAACGAGGGAAAGTTAGAGCCTAGAGCTAAGAAATGTATTTTCCTCGGTTACGCTTCAGGGGTGAAAGGATATAGACTATATAATCCTGATCCCAAGTCACCCAAATTTATAATTAGCAGAGATGTTACTTTCGACGAGTCTTCTATGTTACATCCTTCAAAAGAGTCTACTGATTCTTCTAATCAAGAAAAGAAGGATAGTGTACACAGCGAGGTGGAGCTCGAGATCAACAAAGATCCTTCAGATGACCCTGCTACGAGTTCAACGGATCAAGAGGATGAGCCAGAACGTGATTCAGATACTGTTGAAGATGAAAGCACCGAGCAGAAATATTCTATAGCCAGAGATAGGGAGAGACGGGAGATTCGACTACCACAGCGGTACGTAAATTTAGTTTCGTACGCTTTATCAGTGGCGCAAGAAACAGGTGGAGGCGGCGAACCTTCTACCTATTCGGAGGCAATAAGCGATGTTAATTCTGATAAGTGGCTGGTAGCAATGAATGAAGAAATGAGTCTCTGCACAAGAATGATACGTGGATTCTTGTGCCGCCGCCGAAGAAAAGAAAATAGTCGGATGTAAGTGGGTCTTCAAGAAGAAAGAAGGTTTATCTGGTTCGGACGATGCAAGATATAAGGCACGATTAGTCGCGAAAGGCTATAGTCAGGTACAAGGTGTTGATTTTAATGATGTTTTCTCACCTGTCGTTAGACATAGCTCTATTCGTGTATTACTTGCATTCGTTGCCATGTATGATTTGGAGTTAGAACAGCTTGATGTCAAGACAGCGTTCTTACATGGCGATTTAGATGAACAGATTTATATGAAGCAACCTGAGGGCTTCATAGTGAAGGCAAGAAAGACCAAGTTTGTTTGTTGAAGAAATCCTTATACGGATTAAAGCAGTCTCCAAGACAGTGGTATAAACGGTTTGATTCTTTCATGTTGGGTCATGGTTTCTCCAGGAGCAAGTATGATAGTTGTGTTTACTTCCGGAAGTTAAATGACAGTTCGTTCATTTATCTATTGTTATATGTGATGACATGCTCATTGCGGCTAAGAATCTTGCAGAAATTCACCAGTTGAAGGCCTTATTGAATGGTGAATTTGAGATGAAGGATTTAGGAGCAGCTAAGAAGATTCTTGGTATGGAGATTAGACGTGATAGAGGAGCTGGTAAGTTATACCTGACCCAGGAAAGTTACCTCAGAAAGGTTTTGGAGAGATTTGGCATGAGCGATGCCAAACCAGTCAGCACTCCTCTTGCTAGCCATTTTAGGCTAAGCGCTGCTCATTCACCATCATCAGAAATGGTGAACTAGCCCGCGGGGGCTATGGACGGAGGGAGACAGAGATAGTGACTAAAGGTGTTACTAATTAAGGTGGAGTAATTTTTCGGAATCAAGCTCAGGTGGAGATTTGTTAGGTGAGCTTGCACCGTCCAAGCAACATGTGGGTGTTGACATTCAAAGGACAACCATCAAAAGAATAGTAACCCCACGTGAAGTTGAATAGTCAAAGTGTGCAAAAATGAAAAAGAAGAACGTGCGAAGTTTATTGTGTGCGGCAGCCTTATTGGTTTGTCAATGAGTGCGCACACTTTTATGACTTGGAATATGTGTGTTTACACACAAGAAATCGAAGCAAACGTTAGCCTATAAATAGATACCATTCGACAGAAGAAGAAATTGCCTCAGAGCACATATACCACCACAATATCTTCAGCGAGGGTTTATTCCTCGGTCACACTTCTTCGTTATTTCTTTGTAGCTTACTCCTTATATTGTTGTAGCTGTATCACGTCAGTGTACGTGTCTGTAATCTCCACATAATAAAGAAGTTCTACCCTCCGGCCCGTGGACGTAGGTCATTCTGACCGAACCACGTAAATCTCGTGTCACTGTCCAAATTTATTTTTCGTCTCGTTTATTTATTATCGTCATTTTTCGGGCAAAATAATTATCGGGAATTTTCCGCATATCCTAACACGTATCATCCATAGGAATAAACGATATGATGAAAATGTTGAGAATGAAACTGTTAAAACTGCTGAGGAGTCTTTTAGAAGTGATTTTTTTATTTATATATTAGATCAAGCTATTGTTTCGCTTGGAAGTAGATTTGATCAATTTAAAAGTTTTGAAAATATTTTTGGATTTCTCTTTAGTATGGAAAAATTAAGATTAATCGATGATAAAAAATATAGAAGAAAGCTGTTTAAAACTTGAAAATGTGTTGACACATGGGAGTAGTTTAGATATTAATGGACAAGATTTATTTCAAGAACTAAAATATTTAAAGAATATTGTAATTGCAAAGGTTAACACTCATTGAAATATTAAATTATGTTAAAAAGGTACATTCTTTTCCTAATGTATATATTGCATATAGGATTATGTTGACGATTCCGGTAACTGTTGCTTCAGCAGAAAGAAGTTTTTCCAAATTAAAAATAATAAAAAACTACTTAAGATCAACAATGTTGCAAGAAAGATTAAATGGATTAGCTATTTTATCAATAGAAAACGAGTTGGCTGAGAAGATTGATTATGAGGATTTTATAAAAGAATTTGCATCAAGAAAAGCTAGAAGAATAAATTTCTTGTAATGTTTTTTTTTAAAGTTTTCACTAAAAAATTATTCAAAATTTTTAACTCCGCCTTCTATAAATTTTAAATTTTATAGTTGCCGGTCCCAAGCCCGGATAAAGGAGGAGGGTTGTGTGAAATTGACACTTAAAAAATTTTGTTACTATATAATAAATTTATTTTCAATAAAAAGGCCTCATCGAAAATTTTTGCTTTAGGCCTCATATTAGGAAGAGCCGGCCCTGCTTGTGAGGGACCCACTTCCGCAGACAAGATCAACTCTTGTCTGGGAGATTGGCGGGAATGTCCCCGCCACCGAGACAGAAGTGTTGGTGCATGTAAGAACGCCACCGAGGATTCCACTGGTGATTAGTGCAGCCGAGGAGATCTTTGCGGTGGAGGAGATGGTGATGAAGAGGACAAGGAAGAATATGAGTGAAGGACGAAAGGCCATTTTTTTCTTGTTATTAATTGAAGTCTTTTTTAATTCGTTTTACTACAGATGTTTTTTGCTGTGGGATTTGTGTGTGCTGTAATAGGGCTCAAAACATGCATATTTATAGGGGGAAATGGTACTGCAATGCACCATATTGTTCGTTGCGAGTGAAGAGTATTATGACTGTATCTTCCATTAATAATGTAGGGTTCGGCACACTACCTTATCTTTTGATGGCAACTTTGATATTAGGGACGTTGTTGTTTTAATATTAAAATATATCGTTGAATAAATGGACTTTTATGTATGATAGGCTGAAAATATTTAATTTCTCGGAAAATAAAGTACGTTCTATTAATTGACTATCACTGTCCCGATGAAAACTAAAACCATCCCAAATTTGGCAACATAAGGAGATACTCTTTTTCTGTCAAGTGGAGATAGATATTTGACCTTTTGTCTATATCTTATTATCCACTACACGGACAATGCTTTTAAAGATCATGCCTTGTTTTACAACTTAAATCTGTAGATCAGAGAGCTCCTCGAAAACTATTACCATTGATCTTAGTTATACCTAGTTAAATGTCAGTGCTGATCATTAAATACAAGTGGTAAATAAAGGTGAAGACTTCAATAATATCTCCATGATTAACTAAACTTGTTTTTGACTCTTTTAGAGTGCCTTAAGAGACACGGATATGTTCTTTTATATCTTGTTGGATCTAAGAATACAGCATATGCTTTAAGTTTAGTATAAAAGAGCGTAATAAAACCCCCTACCACGTGAGAGCATTGATACAATAATGTAAAGCATTAGCGCGACTAGCTGATAATCTATATAGTTTACAATTGCGAAAACAAAAAGTTGCTTAATCTTTTACAGTCGATATTTTAGGTCCGTTCTTTAAAGTTGTATGTGCAAGGTGATCAGAAAAACATTCCACTTCCACACACGCACACAGACACATATAATAAATATGTCAACTTTTTTATGTAATGGGAACAAATATTTGAATATTACCCAAGTTGTGTGATGCAAGATATGGTTTTTTAAAACTTCACCCCAGCTTTTAAGGGTTGTTATTGGTTAGCAACGCCTTTGTTCTGACTGAAATATTCCACATACGGCCAACAAACATATGGATCGATGCATGGCTCAACTTCAATAATCATCCATAATCACACGTTATATTTGTTGACTCGAATTACCGTATCAGTTCGAGAACTCTTATAAAATGCACCTTCAGTTATAGGTTTTTTATCTTATTGGAACTAGAGTTTAATACAATAGATATTATATTATTGTAGTTGTCCATTGTTGTAGTGAAAACAGTTTCTCCTTGTATATCATCCTTACCTTATCTTTATAACTTGACATTATTATTATTGTCTGTGATCGCGTGTATGGGAGGGAAATGATTGTCTGATCATCTTGAGCACCACATACAACATCCGAATTTAAAGATCTGACCTAAAAATATCAATTTTAATAGATAAAGCAACTTCTTTTTTTTTTTTTTTGCAACTGTAAACCACACGCAGATCAGCAAATTGCTATGGATTATATCAATGCGCTCAATGTCGTGGTAAAGTTATATTACGATATCTTTTATTCTAAAGTATGCTATCTGTAGCTAATAAGAACATATATTACCCGTCTCTTCGGGCACTCTAAAAAACACATAGCCACAAATTCAACCCATATGGAGATATTCTAACGGTGTCTTAACTTTTATTACAACTCGTGTTCAGCAGAGCGAATGTCATTATATCTTTAAACTATAGATATGATATGAAGATCGAAGTATGTAATAGCGTTGCAAGTTGGATCAAGGCATGATATCTCTAATAGCGTTGTGAAAAAAAATGATGATCTTTTGTCCGTAGTGGATAATAAAATATAGGCAAGCAAAACGGTCCATATCTCTATCTCCACTTGACATAAAGAGCATATATCCTTAGGTTGCCAAATTTGGGCTAGTTTTAAGTTTTTTCAATGGGACAGTGATAGACAATCACGAAGCTCTTTTGTTCTCTTAGAAATAACTTTTGCAATCTGTCGCCCCTAAATGTCCCGAATATTCAACGATACATGTTACTGTTATTAAAAACCCTAATATCAAGTTGCCATCAAAAGATAAGGTAGATTTACTTATTGCAAGTGCCGAACCCTACACATTAGTGGAGGGCACACTCATACTCATTTGTTGTTGTGCAATTTCCACCTATAAATATGCATGTTTTGAGCCCTATTACAGCACACACAAATCCCACAGCAAAAAACATCTGTAGTAAAACGAATTAAAAAAGACTTCAATTAATAACAAAAAACAAAATGGCCTTTCGTCCTTCACTCATATTCTTCCTTGTCCTCTTCATCACCATCTCCTCCACCGCAAAGATCTCCTCGGCTGCACTAATCACCAGTGGAATCCTCGGTGGCGTTCTTACATGCACCAACACTTCTGTCTCGGTGGCGGGGACATTCCCGCCAATCTCCCAGACAAGAGTTGATCTTGTATGCGGAAGTGGGTCCCTCACAAGGGTGGTTAAATCCGCTATTACAAACACCGCTGGAGTTTACAATTTCGTCTTTACTACTGCTGACACCGTACTAAACGACCCAGGAAGCTGCTATCTCAATGTAACAGTTCCAGCCACTTCTTGCTTGATAAACATACCTACTGCTACTTTGAGGATCCCCATTATCGTTCTTCAAGTGATCGATGCCATTGTTGGTCAAGTTCTTGTCCTAATTCCTGGTGCAATCAGCTTACTGACCTGATCCGATGTGTGCGTTATGTGTGTGTGTTTTACTTCACGTTTAGTATGTAATAAGTGCATTAGCACATTGTTCTTCGTCTGATATATGTCACTGTGTATGATTCGATGTTGCAGAAGTTCGTCAAAAGCCTTCGAGAGATCATATTTTGACTTGTGCATGCCGTCTACTATCTGTATCCTTCTGTTTGATTATATATAATGAATGAAGCTTTTTATCATTATCTAATCTACAAAAAACTTGGAAACAGAAGCACTTCTCTATTCAACTGCTACAGAAAAAAAAATATATAATTTTTTCAATGAAAGGAGGCCCTCATCGAATCATGGAACCTGGATTAATTCCGTGTAGTGGCGAACACCACGAGGAAGAAGATTAGAAGAAATTCATCTAGATTTGGATTTATGTAATGCTTTGTTCTATCGACTCTTTCATCTCTAATATATGGGGCTGATCTTACATCAGTCGTCGGTTTTAGACATGAAAGTATATTATGCGGAATCTCCCTTGCTTATTCATTTATTACAAGTAAAGGAATAAATAAATAATCAAGAAACGTGATCCATGAGAATGATCATAGCATCCTTTGAATATCAATGAATCGTCATGCTTGTCAAATGTGAACTCGAGGGTTACGGCACGATTTAATTTAACTATACCTTTTCTCCGACCATTATAACCATATTTTATAATTTAATTAGTACGAACCCAGCTACACCATAATTTTAATATCCAACTTTTTTCACACAATTATAACTACAAAACGTCGGCCACCTGAACGTGGAAAGTTTCCATTGGCTAACGCGGCGTAAAGAAAATTTCAAAATAATAATAATCATATTTCGATTATAAAATAATAATTGCGCAGTACCATTGAGCTGGAAAAACATTAACTAACACACGGCACGATTGAGTTGAATATGTAATTATTTTCATTCAATTTTAATGGTTCGGTCAGTACATTATCATTACGGATCTGCCGCGACTTACATTAAATCTGATATATTATATGTTTCTTACAAGCTCTAGCGGCAATCATTGATCCTCATTTTCCACGATTGATTTAATTTCTCTTTCTTTTTTCTTCTTTAAATCTTTTTTTAATGTATTTATATATAAAACCCCATTTTCTCGTCTTTCTATTCTCAACCACACATCCTCACAAGAACATAATCCATGTGCCTTAGCTTCCTTGTTAACAATTACACATCTCTACTTGCAAGAAACACACACAAAATATAAAAAGGAAGCACACACACACAAATATAAAGATAGATGCATATTTAAAAACATGATATCCATCAAAGAAACTAAAGTGGACGAAGAAGGCGAGTGGGAAAAGGAAAGATAGATCAAGAATATCTTTTCCAAAGCCAGCAAAGCTTGTGTTCACATATACATATATTCAAAGGTAAGATTGATCTGATCTGTATTTTAGTTTTCTTGGTCCCAATAAACTATATAAATTTGCAATTTTTTTGTTAATTTTTCAAAACATAGGTAGGGGGGATGTCTATGACTACTTCTTCAAGTATGTTTGCCGGGCCCGACGGGCTTGTCGTGGGTAATTTTTCGGGCCCTTCAGAATCCGACGTCGTTCGATGCGACTGCTGCGGGCTAACCGAAGAGTGCACTCTTTCTTACATCGAAACAATTCGAAAGAGATACGGCGGAAAATGGATCTGCGGCCTATGTGCAGAAGCCGTGAAATACGAAGCTTTGCGCAGTAGAACGGCGGCGCTAAGCGCCGACGAGGCCATGGCCCGACACTTGAGCTTCTGCAGCGAGTTTCGGGCCACGTGCCCGCCGCGTGACGCGACTACCCATTTAATCCGAGCCATGAGCCAACTCTTGCGAAAGGGTTTGGAGAGCCCAAAATCGATAAGGTCGACGCCGTCCAGCCCGATAATCAACAGGCGGCGATCGTCCGCCGCGATGGCTCGGTCGGATAGCTGTATGCCGAGTCTGACCCTGGTGGATACGGCGGCGTACGGCGGAGATGAGGGTGGGCTTGATTAGAATCTGAGGGCAATTTGGTAATTGGATGGGAGCGCTGATGGAGGTTGACTTGCGTGTGAAGAGACTTGGGAGTTGGGAGGATGATTTTGTAATAAAAGGAAAATGGAGAGGCTCAATGCTAATATTCTCAATTCTGAGACAAATATATATATTCTGAAATTTTAATTTAGTGAAGAAATGGGAAATGGATACGATGATAAGAAACTAGAAAGCACGAAAATCGATTGACAAGATACCGAAAATTTCTGGAGGTAAACGTAACGAAGGAGCTGTAAAAATGTCGATGAAATAGTTTGTGGGGAAATACATGAACGGCTTCAATTTGTGAGGTCCATTCATAAATTGTAATACATTTTGGGACCCTACCTGTAATTACAGCCCCACTATCATTACAAATAATTAAAGTTTGCACCAAACCTCAATCATTGATATGTCCACCCAGGGCTAATAAATCGTCTTTATTGTGATCCCAGCGCTCTCAAGTCTAGATCTAGGGAAGTCATTTTGCAAATTAAAACAATTTTCTTACATATATAATATAATATTTTGACATCTATAAAAAAAAATACCCAATTGTGACATCTATAATATTTACTTAATATATCAGGAGGAAAAAAATATGGCTTCAATCAATCAATCAAGACGCTTCTTTTCTTTTTCTTTCGTAAAACGCTGCCTTATCCCTGTGCTTCCACTAAATTAAGCTTGAATTGTATTAAAATCTCATTATCAATTATGAAATAATACTAATACCCATTGGATATGTATTCCACATGTTTGACGTTTCAATCGACATATGCTTTAATAGTCAAAAGAGTTCAAGTGTATTCGAATCCTTGACTTAGTAGTTGGAGAGACATTTCTCGGCCATTTCGTCATTAATATAATAACGAGTAGGTTGATTTGGTAAACGACTTTAAGAAGTAGATATTATTAGAGAAAAAAGTAAGTTACCAGAGCTATTTTGTTGAGAAAAGGCGTTCTTTTGTCGAATTATATATGTCATATTTATCTCTTTTTAATTTTCATTGATTAGGTAGTGTTATGCTTCACATGAATCAGATGAAGTCGAAATTTACGTTTAATATATGTTCTATACAAATGATTTCGAACAATATCGACCTAAATGCAATTATTAAAAATAACTAATATTGTAGTAAATTAAACACCAATAATGAAGGGAAAATCCCATCAAAGTCCCAAGCAAACAACAAACTGAAACACAAGCAAATGTGCAGTAACCAAAGATCCGCACACAATACAGTTCTTAATAAGAAGAAATAAGCCAAAACATATAACCAAACAACTTCACCATATTTAATTAAGTAAACCCTCAATGATAAGAGTATAAATAATCAACTAAAATAAGCATCTTCAAAGCCAACTACTCGCGGCCCTCGGTCACATGCTCAATCGGGTCCTCCTCTGTCGGCCCATCACAGTCCTTCAAATACTAGTAAAAATCTTAATCAAATCCACATAATATAATTTTGTCAATGTAAATATATAGTATATAATATATATATATAGATATATATATATATAAATATAATACAATACCTGCCCAACATCGTTTCCTCCTCCACAACCACCACCGTGACAATTCTCGCCTTTTTGCATTCGCAGAATGCCATTGAAGAATAATTCAAAACTAGGCGGCAGCGGCGCCGTCGAGGAAGAACAGACGTTCATTCTTGGGTCAGCGATCGTGAGGGCAAAATCGTAATTATCCTCCGCCCGCCTGCTATCTCGCCGCCCGAGGTTCGGGATATCCCTGCCCGGCTCGGGCTGGACTTCCCGACCCATCCTAGGCTTCGACCCGAACCTCCTCGGTTCGGGCTGGGCCGACCTTGACTCGGGCCGGGCTCTGCGCTGCTGTCTTGGACAGCTTAGGCTATTGTTGCGGCATTTCTAGTTCAAGATTGTATATGATACAAGTTCAGGTTAAATATTATTTCAAATCAACATAAATTGTATATAATTCTCTAAGTTATATATATATATATATATATATATATCACGTAACTTGCAAATGGCTGGCCACTTGCGTCCGCGTGAGCCCCGGGACGTTCATCAGAGCGAGGATATTTTTCGGGAAACAGCCTAAGAATATACTCAGACATACATATAATGGGTATAGGGTGTTATAAGATTCATCAATCATTCCCCAAATAAAAATATGCAAATAGATTTTCAAGAAAAAAACGTACTTCCCTCGTCTAGTTTCGTCACAGCATCCATGAACCTAGCATGGAGCTCATCTGTCCACGCAGTGCACGCCTTCTTCTTCAACCCTCGACTCATCGGCGCTCGCCCGTTCGAACTACCCCTTCGTTCCTCTGTTGCTGTCGCCAGACTTAAGTTTCTCATCATCATTGTCGTCATCGCCGCCGCTGCGCTGACGGAATTGGTATTATTGTTATTAGGGTTTCTTTGACCTAGAAAAAGCCCATGATGATCAATGTTGTTGCTATTAGGGTTTCCTTGACCTAGAAATAGCCCATGATGAGGAATGTTGTTGCTATTAGGGTTTCCTTGACCTAGAAATAGCCCATGGTGATCAGGAATGTTGTTGCTATTAGGGTTTCCTTGACCATGATGAGGAATGTTGTTGCTATTAGGGTTTCCTTGACCTAGAAATAGCCCATGATCAGGAACCTTGTTGCTATTAGGGTTTCCTTGACCCAGAAATAGCCCATGACGAGGAATATCGTTGCTATTAGGGTTTCCTTGAACCAGAAAAAGCCCATGACGAGGAATATCGTTTCTATTAGGGTTTCCTTGACCGAGATGAAGCCCATGATGAGTATTGTTGCTATTAGGGTTTCCTTGCGCCTCGACTGCGTAGTCGTGAGTCGGCCCGCCACCCATCAAGGCCAAGCGATTCGTCGTATTCATATTCCCGAAAGCCACTCTCCGCCAAAGGCATCTGATCGTATCCATGGCGAGCGGCTTTTGCACGAATAGGAGCGCGCCGGCCTCGAGCGCCCTCGAAGGAGCGCCGAGCAGTATGTCCTCGGAATTACCCATCACTGCGATTCATGAAAAATTCGAGTTTATAGTTTCATTCATTACATCTATCAATTTTATTTACCCGTTTGAATAAGTAGTTGTAGTAATAATCTTACAAACAATGGGCAAGCCGACTTGGACTGAGCATCTGAGGAGGTGGTCTCCGTGGAGGTCGGGGGAGTTTATGTCTGCGATGACCAAGTCGAAGCTTGTGTGCCCAGACGATATCAGTGAAATCGCAGCAGATGCGTAGTGGATATAGGTCAGTGTGTGTATATTTTTATGTAATAACAAATTAAGCAACCCTAGGGAAATGAAATGAAAGATAATTGAGTTTAAATAGCTGTGGTTACCTTGGTATTGGCATAGTTGAAGCATATGTGCAGCGTTCATCAATTCTTCGACGTTGTGGTCGACGAGGAGAACATGGATTTGGTGGGGCATAAGCTCATTGTTCGTCGAAGGAGCCATTAGAGGTAAGCCTTGACCAGCGTTGTTGAGCGACGACATCGTTTGGAATTATTCCTACGCAAGTAGAACATATATATGAAAAGAAATGAATCAGAAAACAAAATGTATGAAGAGTAAAAAATGTATGAAAGAAGGAGAAGGAGAGAATCACTGCAGAGTAGTGAGTGCAAAGCTCTAGGAATGACAGTCAAGTGAAAAATTCTTCCAAGTGTGTGAAAATACAAGGCGGGGAGAGGCCCTATTTATACAAGAAGTTTGAACCTCATCAGTTTTTCGAGATCAGAAACTAAATAAATTTTTTTCCAATTAGTCGTAATTGTTTAGGATTCGATTCTGTTCCTTACATGGTTTTGCCATCAATTACATGGCGTCGTTCTATAAATGAATCGACTCATTTCGACTTCCATATCTATGAACTGTTGAACGTGACATAAATATCGATACGGTGAATAGGAATGCTCATAACGCGGTGCTCACCTAATTTATTGCGTTTCCTGAATAATGTCCCGTCACGAAAAAAGTAATTTATTTAAGAATATGATAAATAAGGATTACGATGGTGCCCGAATTTCATTTACGAAGAATAATATATGCATCGTATGCTGCGGATTTCTTTCATTTTCTTATGTCCTTGTATGAGAATTTCCTGGAAAAGATCTCTTAGTTGTTACAAAGTATTCAAATCTGCTTTCCATATAGCAGCTCTGCATATAACATGCATGCATGCACATGCATGCATACGCTGAGATTTTCATGTGTCCTGACTATGGCTTTGTTAATATATATGAATCACAACTGAAGTTAGGGTTTTCATGAATACAGCGAAATAACTTATAACTACCGTTTAGCTTCATTTTACATTCTCTCATCGAAATATATGTGTTCATGTGAGTTGAGCTTCTGTTGGCGCCAGTTTTAGTTTGAAAGCTAATATATGTAAAGGCCCACACCACTGCTTTGTATTAACGTAGGGATACCATTTTTAAAATTGTAATTATCTTCTTATTAATTCTGGATAATTAGGCCCAAAAACGTATAAAATTACAGCACATTCGAATCTGTAAAATATTTTAATAATCATATAGTGTGATGTTTCCAATCACATATAACAATGATTAACCTTTGATTTACCAATTTACAGTTGTTGATCCTTCGACTTATTCATCAGTGATGAAAAGCACTCTTTCCAGTTCAAGATTTTGTCGGATCCATTAACAACCTATAATAACGACATTAACAGAAATAAATAAATTAAAAAAGTGGAAGTTTATCGTCCCATAATAACAAATATATATTCTAACACTGACCTCAAAGATGAATCCTTGTTGAGGCACATTCTCTAAAGCTTCTATGCAGATAAATGCTGCATCTTCCTTGCTAATACTCCCCTTTGCTGAGCATCCCTATCGATCAAAATCACTTACATCGCCACATATTGTTACTGCAATAAAATCGAATATGTTACGAAATTATCGAATCCATTTACCTCCTCGAAGGAAAACCCTTGTTCTCCGCCGGGAGTGTTCTTTAGAGCCCCAGTTCGTATAATGGTGTAGGGAATCCCCAAAAGTTTCAGCGAATTTTCATCTCTTTCGATCAGTTTTATCGCATTGCTATTCATGACAGCTTGAATGCCAGTCGAGCCGCTATAAACAGACAACTGAAAATCTTCACAAAGTCTAATGGTAATAAAGGTTTCTGTGATTGAATAAGTTGCTGTCAAATGATTTATTGTAAGGAATGATTTTGCTGATATACACCTGTGATAATAGGATCACATGCTCTATGCCCTTCCAATCCTCAACATTCGACACGAAACCTTCCTGGAAATATTATAATTCATCGAACGGAAACTCGAATTTAAGACGAGAGCTGTTAGAAAATCAATATAATTTGCAGGGATGAATACATTACATTTGGGCATATGACAGCACGGACGCCTCTCAGAGCCTTCTTCAAGAAGGTCTTATCCTTTGTGTCTTTCGCCACGGGCTTTTTCAGACAATGAAACCACTTATAAGGATTCTTGTTTTTCTTTTCAAAAAACGAGAAGGAAATACGACAAAATCAATCGGGCCAACCTCAACATAAGTTCCGAAAGCTTCCATGGCAGATCTCTTGTCCTTCACCAAAGCTTTGACTCGAACTTTCTTTAGGATTAGCGAGAGTATGATCATCTGTAGAAGTAAAAGACTTTAGATATTCTACTGATGATAATGGCATATATGCTTGTTCAATCATAGAATCGAAACCTGCCCAATCTCATTGTCTCCATCAGAGATTAGTACAGCATCTCTCATCTCCTCTTCTGTTTTCCAAAAACAAGAAAAAACCAAATAATTACCAATTAGTCCAGAAGGAGTTGGAATTATCGATCAAAACCTTTTTCTTCCTCATCTTCTTCAAGCTCATTTCCATCTTTAGGCAGAAGATCAGGCGCACCATACCATTTCCTCAACTTTGGACCACCTACGCAATAAGAAGTCACATTCTTAACTCAGACATCTCAGAACTAGACGCCAATCGGACAATTTGAGGCGAATAAACAACAGTTAAGATTAAAAGATGGGTCGGCAACCTTCAATGTAATCAAGAATCTGGTCCATGAAGCTGAGCTGCGGCTTCTTCTTCGATGAGAAGCAGGTGAAAACACGCTTCCCAGGTGGCCTTACATTTTGCAAACTGCGATTTTGATGCGGCAAAGTGGTGCTGAATAGGCACAAAGATGAAGACGACGACGACATTGATTCAGCTCAGTCGATCGATGTCGTTTGTTTCTTTTCTTTCTCTTCAGAATGAATCGAACGCTCTCTTATCTGCTCAATTTCTCTGCTGGCCAATCGTTTCTTTTTTTTTTCAGAATGTGGGTCCCACATCAATCTAAGTTAAGATACATGTAAATAGTACAGAGGGTACCTTAAGGTTATATATTTATCCTTTATTAACTATAATAATTGTTTACTTTCGAATGTAATGATGGTCATTCAGTTAGAATAGTGATAGCCCATTATTGTACAAAGAGGAACTCAGTTGACTCAAGAGCAAACATATCATTACAGCAAAGGAAGAACGTTGAAAATACAGTACAAGCCAGACTAGTATCAATAGAAAGAAACCTAGAGAAGAAAACTGGCAATTAATTCATGCGCCACTTAAGAATAAGACAAAGAAAATATAAAATGCAGACGTAACAAACTTGATTTGCAAATAAATAGAGGGCCACTTCAGTTCTCAGACAAAAAAAAAACCACAGAGTGGCCAAAAATGCACAGAACCAATCCTTCATTGTTCGAATTTCAGTGCAGAAGAAATCCACTCTACTGCGGAGTTCTCTTTCTCAGGATCTAAGCGAGCGGATAAAGGGAGCAGCGAAATTGCAAGCTGTTCAAACAATAATCTAAGCATCAATCAACCCATACTATTTGATAATCAGATTAAACAGAGACGTTTTCAAGCAACACATGGACTGATTATTTCCACCTAGAACGACGAACGTCCGAATGTAATGAAATGCACACAACCATACACGTTCATCTTTGGATTTACTTACATAGCCGTTCTCAAGTGCTCTGAAATCAAGATCTTCTCCTTCTTCTTGCTGCTCCTTTTCAACCATCTGAAAAAGAAGATGTCCCGAATATTATTGAAAGACAAAAAAAAAAAGGAGAACGATCTGTTAACTATCGGCAACCGATGCAATGGAAAAATCTCAAATCCAAGTTTCATAGGTTAATGGAACTACATAGATAACTCATTCAGTTGAACAAGAAATAGTCGTAGACATAAAAAAAATAAGAAATGGCAACCTCTGCTCGAAAGTACTTGACCGTCCTCTCGAAATTTGATTTCCCAGAAACCCCGACTGATTCCACAATCTCAAGGTTCTTCTTTTGCGTGGACAAGCGACGTGCAGCACCCTATGAGGAGAAAAGCGTTTAACTTAAGACAATGAAACTATCAGATCTCACAATGAAACATAATATATTTGACATAAAAAACAATTATATTTTCTAAGCTACTTACAGCAGCAGAGGCGTCTCGGCCAAGTTGCGCAAATTGGAAGCCTAAGCCTGGTTGGCCTCCAGCAAATCGTGCAGCTGCCTTGTTCCTCGTTCCTGATATAGCTTTCCAGCTAAGATTAGATCTCCATAGGCTTGGCTTGGTAACCTTAATTCCCTGTAAGAAATTGAAATGAAACATATAACTCTATTCCCATGCCAGAATACAACGGTCTGCTACAATGGTTTCATACGATAGACGTGTCATACATAGTGCAACCTATGACGAACCTTGTTTTCCATGGGCGACTTGGGAACTTCTACGTTCAATGAGAGACCTGTTGGGTAAACTCCTTTCTCTACATCTCTTATGGTGGCATTAATCAGTGGCATGCAAACTTCAACAGCATCTTTGAAGTCACTATCCTTACTTGTATCGTTCCTCCTGAAATAATAACTTGAATTAGAACCTATACAACTCAGGGAACATGTAATGATCGTCTGACCGAAATTCCATGAGATTACTATATATACCAGTCTAGCGATATTGATATGGATGGGACACCATTGATTAAAGCTTCCCTAGCCCCCAGCAACAACTCCAGAGAAAAACCTACGTTTGTCAGTCATCTTCATATAAGCACAGTTCTTCCAAAAGGGAACTTATAAAATTACAAAACCAGCAACTTACATATGATGGCCACAGCTGGAACCCTTGTTGATACCACTTATCACCTGATTATTTTTAAAAAAAAAGTTGAAATAATTGCATGCTTGAAGTTGTAAATCAAACGAATGGAAACAGAGAAGGCACAGCATACCAAGAGAGGCTTAAACCATGAAAACAGAGCACCTGACAGTGCTAGCGATACACAATCTACAGGTGTTCCTGAAAGTTTCACGTAATATGTGTTGGCCTTAAGTTCATTTAGAAGCAAATTCGATATCCCAATCTAAAGTGAGCCAAATTATAATGCCACAACTTAAAGTGTTACACGGGAAAGTAGAATAATTCAAGATCGTATATACCAGAAACTTCATAAGCAACAGCGCCGCTAACTTCAACTGAAGCTACCTCGACTGTTTCCTTTAGAGATACTGAATGCCCTGAAGTAGATTTGTCCCTGTAATGTCAACGATAAAATGGAAAAAGCGGATTATCAATCTCCATTTTTCCAACAAGCCTCAAACCAACTACAGAGCAACAAGTTCAATGTATCAATTTCTTCAACCAACCGAGCCAAAAATTTAATTTTGGCAGAAAAAGAACACACGCAAAGTTTCATAAGCTAATGGAAACAAACAGTGACAAGCTAGAGTTTCGAATTCCAACAAACAAAAACGACAAACCAGCTTACTCAGACTTGTTAAAAAAAAAATCATAACCACCAATGCCAAACCTCCCATATCAGTCAATACATAATGCAACAAACCTAATTAGCCTTCTATACAACATGAATCATAAGTTATCAACGCGGGACAAATCCCAGGTTTCTTTTGTTTTAAAAGAAACAAGAAACCGCGTAAAAAGAATGAGTAATCACGATTGAGGTGCGACGACGTGGACGCTGTAATTCCCCAGAGCGACAAGCGCCTGAACCAGGTAAGAAAGCCCAGGCGACTCAATCCCATCACTATTCGTGACCAACAACACCGGCCTCGAGTCATTCTCAGGCTCATCGACGGATTCGATGACCCCGCCACCGCTTTCGTCGGCGGACGGAACGCCGTCGTTTTTGGATTTGACGATACGGTTTGATAGAGCTTGCTGGAGGTTGGACACGAGCCCAGGTGGCATCACAGGTGTGGTGGTCATTTTTCCTGTCTTTTTTTCTCAATTCAAACGGGGAAATGAAATCGAGGAGGGAGACAAGCGAATGAGGTTTGCCTATATGATTCTTTTATTTATTTAGTTTTTTCTTTCAAGATTTGAACGAAAGAGATGCAAAAGTCTCTGGGTAAGCTAAGTTGTTTAGTTTTGTGTGATTTTGAGCTTTTTTTTTTTTTCCCCTATATCCGCGTGGTTGAGACGCGCTTGCCTCTTTGGCTGGGTTTGGATTGTAATAACCGCTCACTATCTTTTTAGCAATTAAGAGAATAATAATGCTCGGAAATCGGATAATTAATTACATTATTTTTATTTTCTTCGCAACTAATAGTAATTTTCTTTGATTCCCATTTTAATTTTATGTGGACTTGAACAGTAGATGTCTTGCTATAGTACAGGTATGGTGAGACTCAAATGTCAAATTTATTTGCTGCTTTATTACAGTTAACGTGGGGCCCAAATGCAGAATCCTCTTAAATAGTAATAAATGATTTTGTTTGACTGGCGCGTGCATGGGACAGCCCTCGACAGAGCGTCGCCAGCAGACAGAATAAGAAGAAGAACGTGGATCGCCGGCAGCTGCAACGTGGCCGACACTTTTCTCCGATCTCCACGAAAATCAAGTTCAAAAATAAATAAAAAAATAAAGTACTTATCTTCGTAATCGAACAACTGAAAGAATTACACAGCTAGCAAATCTACGATCTTCCTTCAGGTTTCATCTTCAAGGCTTCGATCACCGCGGAGAAATCGTCGTCGCTTAAGCCGCGAGACTTGGCGACTTTGTAGAGCTCGTTCGCCGCCGCTGCTATCGGCGTCGCCTGAGATACCGTCTCTGCTAATCCCAGAGCAAGCCGAAGATCCTACAAACATTACACATGATTCATCGATTTAGCTATAAGAATCGTATATAGGTACGTATGTATTTTGCTTTGCTTACCTTCTGTTGATGCTTCAGTGGAAATGCTGTGGGGTATAACGATTTCACCATTGATGGGCCTTTCATGGCGTACATTGGCGCACTGATTGCACCTTGTGAGATCACCTGCATTATTGAATTTATACAAAGATGATGATTACGTATATATTTTTCTATATGAATGATATTTGTGAATATAATCTGACCTCGACGAGGACACTTGGGTCAAGACCGACTTTCTCGCTAAGAAGCAATCCTTCGGAAAACGATGCCATCATGCTGATGAATCCATTTTTTGCAGAATATTATTGGAATTCTATCTTGGGAAGTTGATAAGGAAGAAAGGTGTAATCTTTGGTGGGAAATGTAAGATTTAGAACCTTCCCATTATCATATTCACGACGAGCTTCATTGCAGCTCCGTTGCCAACTTCTCCGAGGTAAAATCTTGACTAGAAACGTTTATTTGAAAAGTAAGTGAAGGGGAGAAATGCTGGTTTTTTATGTAATAGCTTCGGTGAAAGGAAGTCTGAGGATTTACTTTACCTTTCCCATGATGTCTAGAAATGGAGAAGCTGTTTCGTAAAGAGATTTATCGCCTGAAAAAGAAATGCTTGCTGGTTAATACGATACAACAAATCAACGAAATGGGCATTCATAGATAGATGCTTATGTTCAAGAAAATATAAGCACATCTGAAACAGTTACTGTAGCAAGAAAGTCTTTGAACTAAGTAATATTGCCTGCTGTAAGAAAGATTAGCTGGCCATCTTCGGCGGGTTTTTTCGAGCCTGAAACTGGAGCCTGTACGTAAAATGAAAAACATGGCTGTGAAATATAAGTGCTGACGTTCAAGAATGAAACCAAGACAAAGTTTGATGAAGTTTCTTTGTTATTCGTTATTCCTTGACGAAAAACCTCCAAAAAGAGAGCTCCTGCAGATTTTATGCTCTCGCTGATCAACTTCGAAGTTTCACCGTCGACAGTTGAAACATCTATGTAACTGCAGAACCCATTGAAGAGAAGAGTTGGGTAAGAAGATATTAGAGTGACGATTCTCTCCTCTAACCCAGGAGAGATTTACAGTTCCTTTCCAATAAAATACGAATCATGATCGAGCACTATAGCCATGCAAATTTGGACGTTTTCGAAAATTTTACCCCTTTCCCTCGCTCATACCGCTTGCAGCTCCATTCTTCCCACATGCTACATCCACCTTGTTAGAAAGAAAACTGAAGCTTATAGTGCCAAGAACAAACACAAATATCCAATCATTTTAACCTAATGCTTCATGAACTCACCGCACTTTGGGGGTCGGCAAGCATGGCAAATGTGAGATCACACGAGGCTGCAACTTCCTCGGGAGAAGACATGTATCTGCAAATGCCAGACAAAGAACTCAAAGTTATGTCGCCTCGCTCAAAAGAAAGATGATAGACACAAACTAATGGTTTGATATGGCGTCTTTCTAACATATCAAGGGATTTGGATAGAAAGATTTGAGTCGAAGGGCTCACTTTGCACCCAGTGAGATAAGGGGATCACATTTGCTTTTCGTCCGATTCCAGACAGTAACATCACACCTGCAATACAATTACAGGCAACGAATGGACAAAGAACAACACAGTCATGTTTATGCGTTCCAAGCAAATTATTTTTAGGGATAGGTCCAACAATTTTTCAACTCAGCGATTAGATTAAGGCATATACCCTACCCTGCTTTTATGAGATTCTGAGCCATTGGAGACCCCATAATTCCAAGACCCAGAAATCCAATTCGGCTTTGCATTCCATCTGAATCGAACAATCAGAGCTCACAAAACACTCAGCCAACGAGAGAGAGAGAGAGAGAGAGAGAGAGTATTAACCTTTTGAAGACGAAGAGTCGGCTTCTTGGGAAGAAAAGGCCCTAACGTGGAGCGAATTCCTTGACTTGATAGAAGAACAAGAAATGGGCTTGGCTCTGAACGAGTTAGGGATCAAAGGACAGGAGCTTGAGCACATAGCAACCATGACTGCTTTGGGTGATGAAAGAATTGCAGCCCTAGCAGTCAGATAATGACGTTTGCTGCTGCTGGTGCTGTTGAATTTGGCATTGCAGGTCAAAATCTTGGCCATTCTTTTTCGAAATCCTTTTTCCTTATCTGTCAATACTATATCAATCACCACGACATGGGCATAAGAAACTTCCAAATATTCCTCCTGCGTATTATATAACCAACAAGGGCAAGAGAGAAGATGAAGCCACGTTGACAGAAAAAAGCTTCCTCACGGTAAGGAGTGTGGTGGGTAACTTGGAAATTTACTATCCTTCAGTTTAGCAAATAAGCGTTTCACGTAGCTTAAATACCCACAAGAATAAAATATTATTAGTTCAATACTCAGTCTGAAAATTTTATATATTAAGTACATAATAGAATAAAGTTTTTACATTTTTGTTTGTTAGTACCATTTCGTATCTCTTACGCGGTACCTAATTTCCAAATATCTTGTGTGATATCCCAGTAAGAATAAAGTACCTTTTTTCAATGTTGTGTACCATAAAAATTAGGCATCTAAACATAAAATAATTATGATATGGGACTGATTTTGATTTTTTTTACATGTCAACTACTAGGGGTTGGCATCGGGTCGGGTATCGGATAGTTCGAGTCTGGGTAGTTCGGGTTCGGATTAAGATTTTCACTATCCGAATCCAACCCTATCTACAACAGGTACCCACTTGTCGGGTATATATCGGGTTCGGGTACCCGACGTCAGGTACCCCGATTTTTGAATTGGAAATTGGTTAAAACTATTATAATTCAATATCAAAATATCCATGTTATATATTAAATATCACTTTATTTGGATATTTTGTGTTCAATAAATATAATATATACATATTTTATATGTCATTTGTAAAATTTTAAGAATATATTTTAATTTTTTTAATATGCATTGATATAAAATATCACTTGCTAATTACAATTAAAATAAGAAATTAGTCGAAATATTATTTAAAATTTTAACATCACTCAACTTAGATATTGATATCTAAATATGTAATTGGTTAATTATTTTTTGGTCCCGTAAGTTAGGGGGTGTGGCATTATAGGGACCGCTATTTTATGGTGTGGCATTTTAGGGACATTAAGTTTTAAAATCGTGCAATTCATAAAAGTTATACCTGATTTTTCCCCAAAATACATCACGTGCCACGCACGTGACTGATTTTTATACCGGAAACTGACGTGGCGTCGGACCGATGACATGCCCGTTTTACATAAATACCACGTCAATAAAATAATCTGACTTGACGCAATGTCAGAAATTAATTAAAAAAACAAAAATCTCTGTAAAACGAGCATGTCATCTGTCCGGCGCCAGGTCGGACCTTCCAGTATAAAAATCGATCACATGTGTGGAACGTGATGTATTTTGGGGGGAAATCAGGTATTAAAATCGATCACGTGCATGACACGTGATGTATTTTGAGAAAAAATCGGGTATAATATCTATAAATTGCATGATTTTAAAACTTATTGTCCCTATAATGCCACACCCTAAAATAGCGGTCCCTCAAAGCCCCTAAGTTACGGGACCAAAAAAATAATAATTTGTACTTATATATTTGTAATGTTTTTGTACAAAAGCTATTTTTTTAAATAAAATATCTGGTACCCGATTAACCCCATCGAGTAGTAAATTACTACTTGATACCCGATCCGATTAATAATTATCGGGTACCGGGTTACCAGATACATAATCCGACTACCCGACCCAAGGGTTCGGGTAAAGCCCGAATACCCGAATCTGAATGCCCACCCCTATCAACTACTATAATAATACTAAGCATGGATATCATTTAGTTTTAATATTATATTGTATACTTAATAATTGAAACTTGAATTATTAGATATTGAAACTCCAAACTATGATACCGTGGGACCACTTCAATTAGTTGGCCCACTTACTGCACCGTAATTTAAATGGGCTGCTTATCAAATAAGAGCCCAAATCAAAACTCATATTGACTCTTTATTTATTTATCATTTATTATTAGTGTTTATACTCTTATATAATTGGTTTAGGATGGCTATAATCTGTCAAATTTTGTCTGCCTAACTTATTTATAATTTAGTCCTTCTATTTGTAGGGTGGCTACAAATTGTCAAATTTGGTCTGTCAACTTATTTACAATTTAGTCCTTCTATTTGAAGTTTAAGTAATTGCATACTTTTCATATAACTTCTAATTTTTTTATTTATTGTACTTATACCCTTATACATTATTTTTCTACTTTTATATTAAAAAATATGTTTTATCTGAAACACTAAAAGTTAGTAATATCAAAATTATAAATAATATTAAATAAAACTATATTTTAAGCACACATAGAGCGTGTAAAAATGTAATAGTTAACACTTTTCCTAACTCGTTTACAATTCATTTTGTAATTTAATATTACATTTACATCCAACTAAAGTAAAACAAGGCCGTTACATTTCGAATTCTCTTTGCTAGATTCAACGCCAACTTTTCAAAATTCTTAAGCCATCGATTAACTAAATTACATACCTTATCTATTGCCGTCTAATAATTGTTTAACCATTACCGAGGCTCATCAGATTATCAGATCCTTACATTATTTATTATTAATATTGATCTAAGGGTTTGAGTAGACACACGATAGCCTAGTAGTAAGTGGACCACTGATCCATGGGCAAATATACATGACTGCATTATAAGTGCGGTCAAAGAAAAGCACAAGTGCCAAAACAACTTCACAAATATGTCCTTTAGCAAGTGAGAGAATTTCAAGAATTTCAAGATAAGCTGTTTACGAAGATGATGATGCAAGCAAAACCTGAATCAGTCAAATCAAAACCCTAATCATTTGCTTGGTGAAAAGAGTATATAACCACGTTAACAAAAAGAAAGAATGAAAAATAATAAAAAAAATAAATTTACAAATTGCTAATATTCAAACAAACAAGGGGTTTCTGCATTTAAATACCCACCGATATAAAATTCCTACAGCTAGCTCCCTTGTCAGACATTTTTTATGCTGAGATACCCGTTTGAAACATTTGTTGCGCTTAGGTACCTACCGGACGAAAATACCCTTAATAACTTCCTTTTATACGAGTTTACCACACATTTTTACTTGAAGAATAATGAAAAGAATTCCCCAAAAAAATTATCGCTAAATTGAAAGTTGAACCCCTTCGAATCGAACATCCCACTCCAAATCGAATACCAACTTAAATTCTCGATCCTTAACTTTGTCAATCGCAGTAGTTGTTCCCATTTCTCTCTCACTTCCGAGGTGCTCCATTTGAAATTGTCGTCGTCGTCTCCAAATTGGTACTTTTAGTTTCGTTTCTTGGGTTTAAGGTCTTACTTTTGGGTTGAGTTAGTAGGTTGTCTGATTTCGTCGGATCCCTCGTCTGTGGGTTGCTCTTGTTTCTCAACTAATTCTTTTGGTTATCGTAGTATTGTTGCTTACGGTAAATTAAACTATTTATCCTTAAATGAGCTAGATAAATTTGGAATGCTTTGTCATTTGGCAATAGACTATCTCCATGAATTTAACTTCTCAACTATGTGTGTTTTGTTGATGGCTTAGCTGATGCATCTTGCTCTATCATCTGTTGTTAATACACGGTTATGTTCAGTAAAGGCTTTACATGAGAAAGAAGAGAGACCAAATGGTGGACTTACATGATAATACATACTGAAACAATCTCAGCGTTTTTCCGGCAAAACACCATCTTGAAATGGATATGTGATGGATTGACGCTGAGGTTTTTCGAATGGGTCAATGATGTAGGGACCCTACTTTTCTAATTAAGATTATTGGCGGATTTCCGCAACGTAAGCCGCGGAAGGCCCGTCTAATTAAAACTTTTTCCTAAAATAATATACATTATTATAACATACATCTACATGGTCATCTCTATACACGGGCCGAAGCCCCAAAAATATCAAAAGAACAAAAAGCGCTAATGCCGCTCCACAGGTCTTCATCCATGTACCGCCCAGCCCTCAAAAGTCCGTGGAGCACCGCCACCAGCCGCCTCAGTCTTGACGCGCACCGGCGTCAGACTCAGTACCTACAACACGTAAACACTGAGCGATTTGCCCAGTAGGTGAATAAAAATGCATGTATGCACGTGAACGCTCATTCCCGATCCCAATATCTCACATGCAATGTTCACTCTTTCTTTTTCCACAATCCTATCTCAAATCACGCAACACAGGGCCCTAGGTCAGACTCGACACCTCGCGCGCCCATAATATAAAACAATCTACGGAAGCTTACACTAGCAGCGTTTTGACGATCACGCAACTGCCCTGCTAGGTCGCTCTTCCGTAAGCGGTAGCCTACGCCGACAGCGTTTTGACGATCACGCAACTGCCCTGTCAGGTCGCTCCCTCCGCTGAATATACAATCACGACGGTTTTGCACCTCGGGACGTTCACGCCCGAGTAGACAGATCGATCACGCCTGTCTGCCGTCAGGTGTCATATGAGTACTAACCTCGACTCCTTAACGAGTCAACAATCACAATCATCTCGAACTACCCCGCTCAGCGGTACGCCCAAACTATTACCGTCTCCACACGGTATCTCACCACTGTGATATGATATGCATATGCCATGCATATAAACGTGATAACATACGAAAATGTGATTCCAATAAAATATACGTAAAACACGTAAATCACGTAAATCACATAAGCACATAAGTATCACATAATGTTTACGTGCCGTAGGTGAGTTTCACCTACCTGTCCTCCAGATAATATTGATCAAGAACTCTGGTAAATTCCCTAACGAGTCGAACCTCTGAGCAATAAAATATTATCACATCAGTATACTTACTAAGTCACGTAATTCTAAAATTTCCAGAACCCTATGTATCAAGATCCTAAAAATATCAAAAACCCTAAAATAGTGAAAACCCTAGAAATACCGAAAACCCTAAAGTGTTGAGGACTCAACAAATGCCGAAAAAACCTTAATATATCATTGCCGAAACTCGATAAAGAATCACCACGAGCACTTTGGGGAAACAACTACATGAAGTTTCTGAAACTCTTCATTACTTTAATCATATTGAAAACTTTAAGATAATTATATTGTAATATGTTGAAAACATTTTTGGAGCTCACTTAGTAATGACATTGAAAACTTTAGCATGACAATAGAACTACAAAAACGTTAGACCAAATATAAAATGTCGAAACTTTACATGTCAAAAAGTTTTGGCAACAGATAGAAATTACCAAAAATATTATATGTACCTAACACCAAAAATTTCATTAAACAGTTAACCTAAGTGCAGAAGACTTCCTAAAATCAGGTCACCTCAATTACCCGTTAATATTCCAGACTCAAAAGTGCATAGCTACTGAAAGTATATAAAATCCTCAACTATGTCCATAGACCGAAAACTTTACTAGCAACTTGAGATTTTTTTAACCTTACGTACAAATTTCCTAAACCTAAACCTTAGCTTCAACACATATCTCGTATAAAATATATAAACCTTGGAAAGATGGCATCAAACACCATAAAATAAATCATGAAAATAGCTACTTGCTGTAGAGGATTTTCATACCTGAAGTCGATTTGTTATTTCCTAGCTAAAAATTTCGTCCCCTAGGTTTGTTCTGTTCTTTCTTTGCCTTTATGCAGACAAGTGTTTCTTATTTATTAAGTCTTTACCTCTCGTAATATAGATACACCTAGATATATATGGGTTGGTTCCTTTTTCCCAATTGATGGTCAATTACTTAGGTTATGCAAAATATTATTAGTCATCCTTAGAAATAATATACCTAGCTTACACGTGTACCTCTAGTCCATAGGTTATTATTACCATAAATATATAAGTATGTATTTTCTATTAAAATATAACATGGCCATCACGAAAACTTGCCCATAATTACGTATGTTACGAAAGCTTCCTAGCCCAAGGAATATTTATCTAGCACATTAAATGTTGTTTAGTTCTTAGGGTCACTTTAAAACATTAATTCGAGACCATCGAAATTTATATTCTTTACGAGCATCGTATTATTTATCTAATTACTACCAAAATTCCTAAATTAGCATTAAAGTGTCTAATTACATTATGGATCCCGTATTAAATTTTACGGGTATTACAAATGATTTTGGTACTACATGATCATTGTATTTGGTACCATCTCTTTGGGAAAATTGGTACCCCGTGTGAATAAAATTTGTATTGCTTCTTCATTACTCATTAAACGTTTTGCTTTTTGCAGAAACGACACAAAAGGCACCACAACATACGGATGTGGTATTCTCTCCACATGAATTTAGCATAGACATGGTCTTGCATCACGTAGGTCAATCCGTGGACCTCAATTCGAAGATAAAATCGAAAACCCGAGCACAGTTGTGTGCTAGATCTATGTAAAGTTGTTTACATGGTTGTGAGACTGGGAGACTTTGTCTTTTATGTTTGGTGTTTGTAGTTCTATGAGACTTTGACAGGATTGTATGAAGTACCTTGTTTGTTATATTAACGTACCTTTATGTACACATATACAGTATCATATCCGCAAGTGTACCGTACCATTATGTATATGTAACGTACCATACCCAGAATATATGAAGTAGCTTTTTAAATTAACTTACCTTTATGTATACATATATAGTATCATAATCTGCTTGTCTACCGTACCATTATGTATATTTATAATGTACCATGCTAGAATATATGAAGTTCCTTATCTTTTATATCAACGTACCTTATCTTTTACATATACAGTACCATAATGTGCAAGTATGCCTTATCATTATACATACATATATAGTACCCTAACCTGCAAGTATGCCTTACCATTTGTTATAACATCGAAAATATATAGATTCCTAAACTAATCGCTTAGGGCTGCGTGATTTTCACCATACGTAACGATAATAAAATTACTAAAAGGTAATATATACTACATAAAGTGTCTTAGGGTGGTTCCGGATGAAAAGTCATAATTCTAAATATTAACCCATTAATACTGATACAAATTATCAACATAGTACCAATATACATATGTTTGCAGTACCAATATATAGATGTTCGTAGTACCATAACATATGCTAATGTAGTACCATACATTGTTTACTTGTAGTATCTTCTTTGTATCACGTTTTTAATTATCGAAAACATGTATATTATTGTGAAAATAAGGCACGAGAACTTTCAAAATACGGTACATCAATAAAATTTAAACGCACGATAATGTAAAACATAAACACTAACTTCCAATTGATCAAAAATCTTGACTATGTAGTAAGATGTTCTTACTAGTATCATATTAAGTAGAAAGAAAGATGGTGTTCCGATGTAATAATGATAATAATTCTAAGTAACCAACCAATATTGATACCAATTATCAATATAATACCTATAACTATGGTAACATTGTCTCTGACCAAGGCTAAAGTGTTTTTGCATCGAAAGTAATACGAAATGCGATTAAAAAACGCTTACCCTAATATATAGTACCTTATTTGTGAATGTTATGGTATCCTATTTTACTATGTTAGGGTACCTTACTAGGCTTGTATAAGGTGCAAAATATAAGTGTGTCGTAGTACCAAAAATATTCATTAGTCACAAATAATATCCAACCGACAAGACCTGACAAGTCAGATATTGTCTTGACTCATAAAACATTCTCCGACATGTCAGATCTTTTATGATCTTTCAGCGACTTTTTCAGATATTTCGGACTTTTATTTTATCATCTACTGTTTCTAATATTTCGTACCAAGTTTAATGTATTTGTAGTACTATGTTCGATGAACTTGTGGTATCATTTTAATGTGGTTGAAGTACCTTTTATAGATATGTCATAGTACTTAACGTCTATGTTATGTAGTACCTCGTTTCGGTAAAAATAACCACCATATCAATAACCAAAGATGCTATAACTACTTAAAAATCTTCAGAAATCGAACAACCTAAACTTGGAATAATTGGAATCCATGGCTAAAAAAGCATAAAAGAACTGAGATCTCTCCACAAGGCTAATTTTAATAATGTCCACATGAAGTATTAGTGAGTCTCTTATACCACAAGATTCAAGAGTGTAGTTTCTTGTTTCATAGATCCCATATTTCAATCCTAACCTACAACAAGCAACATTTCATTGTAAGAAACATCATAGTGGGATCAACATATGCATCAAGGATCAATCAACACAGTAATTGTGGTTGTGGTACCTAACTAGTTATACATATGTTGTGGTAGCATTTAATTGTGGTTGTGGTACCTAACTAGATATGTTGTGCTACCATTTTAATGTGGCTGTAGTATCTAATCTAGTTAGATGTGTAACCATGATACGGTAACTCAATCTTGTAATGGTAGAGGTTATTATAAGGTACAACATATGAAGCAATTAAGTACTACAACGACACGTCCAATGGTACACAAAATAGACGAAATTGGTACCATATAATGCTATATACCAAAATCAGGATTTCAAGAAATTAGCCTCGTTTACCAACAAAAATATATTGCAGTCGCTTACAATTTGATGCCTAAGTACCTTTACATGTGTAGAAGAACAAAAAAAACTCGCTAATCATAGTTCCACTTGCACCGCTAAAATGAACCAGGCCGTTAAAGAAAATATGGAGCTGCGAAAAACCTTTTCCACCCTTATACGAGAATGCATCGGCTTGAAAATTACTGCAACGACTCAGAATAACTGGTAGATTTTTTCCCAAAAATGAACCTCAATTGCAAACTCAAAAACTCAAAATCCGGACGAAATTTGGAGTGACTTGGCCGAAAAAAGATGATGTCGTGGTGGGAGATACCATCTCGATCCTTTTCCAGCCATATAACAGCTTGAGGATGATAATTGGGAGGATTCGGTGTGTGGATTTTGCAGAAAAGAGCTCTTTATGTTCTTGATGGGTTTTATGTACGATAGAAATGAAAAAGTAATATAATAATATAAAATAAGGTTATTTTGGTCTTTTTAAGACCATGGGTACCTTACAGCAGACAAAATACTCAAGTAGGTACCTCAGACTAAAAAATGTCTGACAAGGTACTGACCCGTAAGTTATTTATAGTAATGGGTATTTAACTATAGTAACCCCAACAAACAAAGAGATATCCAACTAATTGTTGAAAATTGAAGGAAAGGGTAGGGGAAAGGGCCAAGGGGTGCTTTTTCATACTTTTTCTTTTAAATGATTACACTCGCTCTTTTATCATGTTAATGCGAAAAAATATAAAACATAACATGCATACTTTTTAATCAAATTTACATATGAATCTAGCATGGTACGACTTGTTCAGCATTAAAGGCCATCTTTTTTTTTATGACTTGTTACTTTACCTAGTAATGAAGGCAGGAGTCCCACCTATATTTAAAAACCAATTATCAAATCAGAGTAATAGGACAACAAAATTTAAATTTGACGTCTGCAAAAATACATATACATAACATACTAGTGGTAACTGATAATCAGGAATATCCCAACATGTAGCAAATTCTGTAAAAAAAAAAACAGCTGCCATTGTTTGGATTGGTAATTGTGTCGGTGTTTCTAGTAAATGGTGCAATACACATAGTTATGTATATATAAAAATATATGCTAAATATCGGGTGTGTGCGTGTATGTGTGAAAAAAACGTCACGGAAACCACATGGAAATATCAAAGTCCACACCTAATACTATACTATATAACCTCGAGCGGGAAAAGAGAATATACGTCGATTCAAAATAAAATCAGTAACTTAAGCTATGTAGATAAAAATAAAATACATAATAGAAGGATGAAAAACATACTTAATATCAGATCATTTGACTAGACCATTCGTGTGAAGCTCAAAAATCTTCATGAACTTGCGAAAACGACCTCCTTCGCAATCTAAGGCCCGTAAAGCTACTCCTCGACGCCATTACCTCCGTCAACGAAAGCCTTCTCTTCGGCCCGACGGGCTCGGGCCTATGCCTCGGAACGCTGAGCGACCTCAACTTTGCGCTAAAAGACTGAGTGTTCGCCATATAATTAGGACAATTATTACCATAATAGCCCGCAAGAAAACCGTCCCCGCAAACGCTCTTTGAATGCGTATTCGCTGGAAATACGCTATTTCCCCGCCCCACGAATGCCAATCTCGGCGTACTCTGAGCTGTCGACAAGTTATGATTCGCTTCGATATATCCCCAATCGTAATCCCGAGTATGGGGTCGATTAGGGTTTCTTGAATTGCCATTAGGGTTTCGACATGGAAAAGGAGAAGGCATTATGTTGTAATATTGATGATCGTCAAAGTTTTCTGGGATGGATTTATTAGTGCTAATTCTTCGAGGCCTAATCTCGGGCCCGCCGTACGTATCGATCTCGACTGTTTTCGGGCTCTCTTCGAACGAATCGCAAGAAGGGTCGTATGAAGAAGCTGAGAACCTTTTGCTGTGGAATAATGAGTCGCTTCTATTATTCTCCTACCAAGACGTGAAATGAAGTTGTTATTATCGTATCGATAGCTTTTGCAATGAGGATTGATTTCGAAAAAAAATCTTACCATGGGTCTTCGGGCTTTTGCCTCGGGGCGGGACCTACGGTGGCTGAGAGTACAGCGGCGGGCTCGAATTGCGGCTTGGGCCCGAAAAAGGGCCCGCATGCTGTGTAAAGTTGCTGCTGCTCTTTTTCTTACAAGGTAGCCTCTTACAAGGGCTTGTAGCTTCACAAGCCCCTTTAGAGCCCTCAGAGCTTTTCGGGCCTAAAAAAGCACAGAAATGTGAAATCAAATGAAAATGGAAGGCGATGGGTATTGTTTATGTTGTAATTTGACTTACCAAATAGCCTCTGAACACAGTCTGAATCTTCACAGCAGCAAATTTCTCTCTCCCACCAAGGAACAATCCACCCCTGCCCTTGCTGGTGAGCCTCACCACCGCCACGGCGGCGTGGGCAGCGGCGACGGCGGCGTCCGCAGCAGCTGCTGTGGCTGCGGCCACCGCGATGGCGTGCTTGCTCTGTTCGTTCTCAGACTCGGCAATGTAAGATCTCAGCCAAGAAGAGGTGTCCTTGGCAGCTGATGAACTACTACTCTCTCTTGCAGATTTGACGAAACCCCATCTCTTGTTCTTCTCCTTTACGTCGCCGGAATTCGAATCGATTTCCACGTTTTCTTTGTCTTTTTTCTTCCCAAGCAGGCCCTTTATCCACTTCGCAGCTTTTCCCATTTGTGCTGTAATGAAAAAGCTTCAAGATTTCAGAATGGTGAAAGTAGTTTAGAGTAGTGCGTAAAGATCGCAGCTTTTTGGTCAAAAACAGAGTCTAAGCTGAAGCCTGAAGTAAAGTTAGGATCTTTAGTACAGGGTTCAAAATGAAAGTGAAAAGAACATACTCGTAGGTTGTAATATAGCCGAAGTTATATAATACAACATTGGAGCCTTTAAATTGTTTTTTTTTTATAAAAAAAGTGATTATTGTTTTGAATATCATCTCCTGCCTGACACAAACTGTGAGCAACTATATATTACAAGACAAAAGAGCATCACTGTCAAGACCGAGATTAATAGATTCAAGAACATTTGGAAGAAGATGGAAGCATTTCATACAGACACAGAAATTGCAGACGCAATCATAAGGAAAACAGTGAAAGAACCATCATTTGCAAAATTCAAGAAAAAAGTTGTAACAATCACAGCTATTAAGAGTTGAATGCCTATGTCATGAGTTTCCTTGAAAGTTACTCAAGGAACAAACCTACTCTCAGGTTAAAAAAAGCACTCAAAATCTCCAACTCCTCCAATCAGAATCTCCGAGCACTGTGTAAGTAATATTTTATGGGAACAACTCAACAACTTTATGGAGCAATGCATCTATACTTAATACATTGAACCGATGCTTATATTTTGTTTCAAAAAGTTACTTTTTTTATAGTTTAATATGGGATTTATCTTGCTTTCACTTCACCTTTTCAGCTTCTTACATGGGCCCATTGATTGCTCTCATCCCTCTTTAAAAATATTGAATGCTCATTGATTTTCATTCAATTAATTATGCGTTGACCCAATCAATATATACGTGTATTCCAGTGTAGAATTTGCAGTAAGGTGTTTTGAGTTCTTCCACTTTTACACACTATCAATGGCGAATCTTGTGGGATCTGTTGCCATTGCATTTTCGTTGACTCGATAACAGTCGTATCTTCCTATTATAGTGCAAGAAAAATCTCATTTTTTTTGCCAAGTACTGATTTTTATTACAAGGTTCAATTCAAACGCGTCAGCAAATCTTGGATATTTTAAAAGATTTAAATGCAATAACGTACGATATTCAAATTTCCTACTCAAAGCTTGCTTACTACATGGGATAAGATAAAGATGGATGCATCGAGTGGGAAGATAATTAAATAATTGAAGCCCATAATAGGTGAGATGATAAGGAAAAGCATACTTGATGTAATCTTCCTAACCACCATTTTAATGTGGCTTTTTTTTTTGTGTCATCAATTAATGCCTGATTGAAGCCTTTGAAATTTAAGGTTTTTGGTTTATTTAGTAATTTTGTTTATTTATTTATTTAAAAAATCATATAACTCTTATTAATATCGCATCAAAATTTTTTTTATTCAAAACTCAATATGAATCTTATTTAAACTTAGTATCAGCTATTGATGGATCCCAACTTTTCTCATAGGGCCCGTTTGATGTCCCCAATAAAGCCATATAATATAAATAATAATATCTTTTATGGTGTTTGGTTACTATGTGTAGCCCAGTTTTGATTTTAAAGCCCGTCAAGCCCGTAACAAACATTCTGACTAAAAGGGACCATATAACTTATGATGGGCTTCTTACAAGTAATAAGTGTTGGGCCTTTTTCTTAAGCTTGTAAGCAAACGACGCCATATTATATTAAGGGTGAGGGGTGGCATTAACTGCTAATTTGGTCTGTAAATTTAACCTCTCTATGTCTAATTTCATTAATTAAATAATTATCACGCTCAGCCTCTCAATTTTTAGTTATTATACTTATACCCTTATTCATTATTTTCCTTTTATATATATAAAAATTATATTTCATCTATTCAACATAAATCATAAATTTCAAAACTAAATTTAAAACAATTATATTTTAAGCATACACATAGAGTGTGCAGATAGTACTAGTATTAATAATAAAGGAAACAACTGGAGTAACCTATGACCTATGGAGAGTATGTCTAAACCTTGGGGGCTCGTTTGATATCCTTGTTTATGGATTACATGGGTATAAGTTATTTGTGTATGTCGATACAAGGATTTTGTTGATATTTTATTTTAACATGTTTGATATGTGTGTATTAATTATTTGTGTAATGATATAAATTGTGTTTGATAGATGTGTTTTAGGTGTGTATGGATTAGTGATACACACCCCATAACCAAAATCCTTGTAATAGACGTGTATAGCCATACAAGGCATGTATGATTATACACAGATATCAAACACAAGGTAACTTATTCATACACACCCCATACCCACCCATAACGATATGATTAGTTGTGAACAGTATTATTAGTGTGTTTCAAATAGCCGATACTTACAGTTATTGGGCTACTACAATAATTATTGGGCCAATACAAAATATTGGTATTTGATTCAAAAGAGCATGCGCGTATATTTGGCGATTAATCAGCTTATTTGAAAATTAAACTTTAAAAAGATTAGTTTTGGTGTTTGCAATTACTCCTTAGTCCTTACCGAACTCGCATCTTCACGGGCACCAAAAGCAAACAGAAATCCGACCCAAAAAAATTAATAAAAGCTCGCATCGCGCTAGAGATCTCATTTCACTCCTACAGATTCTCCAAACCATTTGACCCTCTCAGCTCTCTTTGTTTGTTAATTGCCAAAGGTACGATCTTTTTTCGATCGCCCTTTATTTATTACTTCCCTCCGTTCCGAAGGAAAAAAGGTGGACGATGGGTAAGGTGGCAGTGTGCGTGGCGGTGATCGGAGCTGTTGCGGTGGCCGGAGTGGCGTTGGTGGTGGTGAGCCGTCGTTCGAAGAGCGGTAGGAAGTGGAGCAGAGCTGTTTCTATCCTCAAGGAGTTCGAGGAGAAGTGTGGGACGCCGGAGGTTAAGCTGAGGCAGGTTGCCGATGCAATGACCGTGGAGATGCATGCTGGCTTGGCGTCTGAGGGCGGCAGCAAATTGAAGATGCTTATCAGCTACGTTGATAATCTCCCAACTGGGTAATAAATGTTTCTCTGTTTCTTGTTTCGCTTGTTTTTGTTGTGGAAGATCTTGGATGAATTTTTGATGGATTTATCCACATGAGAATTTAATTTGGAAGGTTTTGCGAGGAATTATTTGCATACATGTGATGGGATAGCCATGGAGTTGGGATCACGGCTGACCATGCTAATTGATTGATCCTTTCATAGGAGTAGAATAAGCTTCTAATAAGTGGAGCAAAGTTTGTTCTCATGATTGTGTTGAGGTTCAGAACTTTGGAATCTTTCCTTTTTTTTTTTTTTTTCGGTTTTTGAGTCTCTTAGATTTGGTGATGTATCTATTCGATTGTGTACTGATTCTGGCCCAGATCGATACACTCTCTTGTGCGTTTCAGATCCTAAACGGAAAGGAATTTCACTACCTTTTAGACTGTTGTAAGGGGCAATGCATTGATACATCACCATCTGTAGTTTCAGTGTTAAATCTTTTCCCTTTTCTACTTTAGTTGGGATGTTTTCTGTTATTTTTTTATGCTTCATCTTTGCTCTTGCTTGAGAGAAACATCGACTCATTATGGTTAGAAATCGTTTCAGTCCTAAGGAAGGTCAGAGTTTCCTTGTAGCTGGTTCTTGCCTTTGTTTCTAACGAATTGAACATATAGGGATCTTATTATGAGAATTCATACTTCTATTTTTGCTTGAATAACTTTTATGGTATGAACAGTCTTGATAAATCTAAAGAACTGTTATCCTTTGCTAGAGACGAGGAAGGTGTATATTACGCTTTAGATCTTGGCGGCACAAACTTTCGTGTTCTGAGAGTTCAATTAGGAGGCAAAGAAGGCGGTATCGTTCATCAAGAATTTACTGAGGCATCGATCCCCCCAGCATTGATGTGTGGTTCCTCGGATGTAAGCATTCAATTCCTTTTTTAATCCTTTTAGGAATAAAGAAAGCGTTTTATCATCTGTATAGTTCTTCTGACGAGATGCTTTTCTCAACAACTTTCAGGCACTTTTCGACTATATCGCGGAAAAACTCGCCAATTTTGTTGACGAAGAAGAAAAACTGTACGAACAACCCACTGGAAAGCAGAGGGAATTGGGCTTCACCTTCTCCTTCCCCGTCATGCAAACTTCGATAAATTCAGGAACTCTGATAAGATGGACCAAGGGCTTCTCCATTGATGATACAGTAATGAATTCATCTCAATTTTTCCATCAAATTGATTGCGTTGGCCTCTACCTTCTCAGTATCTCTACCGTGTTATAATCGTAGGTCGGCCAAGACGTTGTAGCTGAGTTGACTAAAGCCCTGCAAAGAAAGGGAGTCGACATGCGAGTAGCAGCTTTGGTTCGTTTGTTCGTTCTTTCTTGTGTGTGTTACAAAAAAGCTATCACCTCCCAACGATATTAACCAATTCGTTCATTCAAATTCAGGTAAATGATACAATTGGAACGTTAGCAGGTGGAAGATATACACACAAAGACGTCGCCATAGCTGTGATTTTAGGCACTGGGACTAACGCTGCATACGTAGAACGTGCCCAGGCAATTCCAAAGTGGCACGGCCCATTGCCAGCAACTGGAGAAATGGTTAGAAAAATTTGTTTCATCTGCTTTAGTCTGTACTTACGAAGCAGAATATGGGCTGGGGAAAAGAGGAAAAAGATTCGATTTTCTTTTTCGATTTCAGGTGATAAACATGGAGTGGGGAAACTTCAGATCCTCTCACCTTCCGATGACAGAGTTTGACCATGCTTTGGACGTTGAAAGTCTAAATCCTGGCGAACAGGTAATAAGGTTTCGTAAGCTAATTCGACGAAACTCATTTCCTTACGAAATTCTTGGTTCGATTTATTTGTTCAGATATTTGAAAAGCTTACTTCTGGTATGTACCTGGGCGAGATTCTACGCCGAGTATTGCTAAAAATGGCTGAAGAAGCAACCCTTTTCGGCGAGGAAGTCCCCCCAAAGCTCAAGATTCCATTCATATTGAGGTGCTCCATAAGTGAAAGCTGTAATTTATATGTACTCCTTTCGAAGATAATATTAATCTCATACTTTTCAACTATTTTTTTTAGGACGCCGGTCATGTCAGCCATGCATCAAGACACATCTGCTGACCTAAAAGTGGTTGAGACAAAACTAAAGGACGTATTAGAGGTAACTACTCATCTCTTGCATCACAGACTTGACTACGGAGTTGTTTATTGCTTAAGATTTGCTGATACGATCTGTTTCGTAACCTCAGATATCGAATAGCTCCGTAACCGCTAGAAGGGTCGTTATCGAGCTCAGCAACATCATCGCCACTCGTGGGGCCCGCTTGGCCGCCGCCGGGATTTTGGGAATCTTGAAGAAGATGGGAAGGGATAGCAGTAACCATAATAATCCAAACGAAGAAGGATCGAAAACGGTCATCGCAATGGACGGTGGACTATACGAGCACTACGCAGAGTACAGAAAGTGCTTGGAGAGCACTGTCAGCAAACTCCTCGGAGAAGAAGGTCCTTCGACGAGGGTTGTTTTTGAGCACTCGAACGATGGCTCGGGCATCGGCGCTGCTCTCTTGGCTGCTTCTCATTCCCTATACCTCGACAGCGAATCTTCCTAAAAGGCGGGGAATTGTCCCCTGACTCTTTTTTTTTTTAAATTTTCCGCTCAAATTTGGGTAAAAGTTACTCCTCTTTTCGAGCTGCTTAGACATAAGGTGTCATTTGTGCAATTGGAGTAGAGAAGTAGGTAATAATCAAGAATTTGCTTTAAGCATGCTCTTGCCTCAAATCACAATTAAGAAACTTACCTTGTTTCTGTCTGGTTCATATCTCCTAAACCTTAGAATAAAACACTTCACTTGTGACTGATTGGGGTTTCCCTTTGCAGCAGCATCACTAGTGTTGTATTAACTTCTAACATTGGCAATCTTTTTATTCGGAAGACCTCTCTTTTGCAGTCGTGGCTCGAGCTTGTGCGTCGGGCCATGGCTGGGCGTCGACTTGGCTCTGAAAGACTCAGTGTTTGCCATAAAGTTTGGTCTTTTATTAAGCTGATGCCTAAAGAAACAACCCCCGCATGAGCTTCTGACCCCCAAAGCGAAACCTCGACTGTCAATTTCAACATTTTCCCGACTATCGTGAGAAAACGAGCGAGAGTCTCGCTTTCTGTGCAGTGCTGAAGCAACTCTGTTCCTTACAAGGTTTCCCCTTACGAAAGCCTGCAGTTTCACAACCCCTTTCAAGGCACTTAGGGCTCTTCTTGCCTGCGAAAAGTCTGTGAATCAAATTCAGACCAATCAAATATTGTTAGGATCGAAAGTGTTAAAGTATGCAGATATACCAAATGGCCTCTGTAAACTCTCTGAATCATCATCACAGCAGCAGATTTTTTCGCCCTCTCATCATCATAATCATCGCTGGACAAGATTCCGGCGAAACTCAGCCGTGCCGCCACCACCGTGGCCTCGGCCGCCGCCACGATGGACTCAAATGCCGCCACGCTGGCGGCGGCGACGTCCATGGTGTGGTGGGCCCGTTCGGTTTCGGCCCGGCCCTCGATGGAGGAGCTGAGACGAGCCGCCTTGTCGAGCGCCGCTTCGGCGGCGGCTAAGGTGGCGGCGGCGGCCACGGTGATGGGCCCGAAAACAGATGAAGGCCCGAAATGGGCCCGCGGTGGAATGTGTTTTTTCGAGGATGAATTTTCGCGGGGATCGGCGATGTCTTCTATTTTTCGTTTTTCTCTCTTTGTTACGATTAGGCCTCTGATCCACTTGGTGGCTTTTCCTATCGTCTTTTCGAATCTGAAGAGTTTCTGAAGCAAAATCTTTATCAAAATCCAAATAAATGGATGCAATGCAATGCAAGCAAGGAACTGAAATTACCAGAAAGCCATGGCCATGCTGATGCACCATGTTTCTTGATGAAGCAGCCATTTTTCTTCTTCAAGGATTTCGGGAATGAAGCAGTGGTTGAGATAAGTGTTATATATACATATGCAAATGGCAGATAACCCTTTGAGCGAGACATCATAGCTGATTTGACGTTAGCTTCCATTTCCAAAGGAGGCAGATTTTCTGTTAGATTTCCATTCTTAGACTCGTTTGAAGAGATATGAAGACGTCAGCAACAGCGACACGTTGGAGTAAGCAGAAGGGTTACATTCATTAATGGCGTGGCGTGGATGGATGAATCTTGGCAAATGATTGAAGCCCTTATTACAGGAATGTTTTTTCAGCTTTTATAGAAAGCTCCTTTTAATAAATTGGAAATTACTAAAAGAAGGTTTTGAAGAAAAACACAGCAACAACATTGTCAAACTCAACTGTACTTTTGATGCATATTGTCTTGTCGGCCAAGATGGCCTAAGGGAGTTTCAATTCAACTGCAAGGTGGTCTATATAGTTTGTAAAAAGAGCCAAACAATTAATAAGTAGATGATAATAATAAAAATGTAAGCCCGTCTAGCTCAGTTGGTAGAGCGCAAGGCTCTTAACCTTGTGGTCGTGGTTTCGAGCCCCACGGTGGGCGTCATTTATTTTTATTTTAAAAGATAATTTATTCATTTTTATTTACTTTTCAAATTGGACCACCAGGCAGGAATTGGGCTTCTTTTCTACTTGTTAATGAGCTTCGAAGCTCAAAATTAGTTATATAAATGTTGGGCCCGAAAAACATAATGTGCGGGTTGAACGATTAATGAGCCCGAAATCATTTATTTTTATTTTGTTTACGTTTTTTTGCTTTTTCATGATGAGCCGAAAATTATCAACTCTTTTTATCTGGCGTGATATTTGTACATATATGGCTTCATACCAACCTTATTTATTTAAAACATCAAATGAAGGGCCCATATTTACACCTGTACATGTAATAATGACCGTACGTAACCTCTCTAATCATTCAAATCATCGAACCTAATAGACCGTACGTAACCTCTCTAATCATTCAAATCATCGAACCTAATAGACCGTACGTAACCTCTCTAATCATTGAACTCATCGAATCGATTTGAACACCCGCGTAATTTTCATGGTAACCTCTCTAATCATTGAACTCATCGAATTGATTTCAACACCCGCGTAATTTTCATGCATATTCGAGATGATTCCACATATGACATAATAGTACTTGGTACTACTTCGACCCGTGATGAAGATTACTGTAATAATACTATGTGTGCTTATTGCATTCGACTTTGGAAACCATTTCAATAAAGGCAAATATTATGATCAGTCTGACGCTGCAATTACTTGAAGCACGCTAGAGAATTTCCACAAAACGCGCCGACTTACAAGGGAAAAATGTGAAAAAACATGCATGTAAATTTCGCCAAGAAACTCCTCTACGAAATACAATATTATTATTCCCCGAAATACATACAAAATGGCTCGAAAATTTCAAGAATAGTACTCCAAGTAAGCCATAGTACTATTCTCCCTCTTCAAACCCTTATAAAACCTCGTTATAAACTCCTCGGCAGCCTCATCGATCTTATAATTATCTCCATTATCGTCACCTTCTCCGAAATCCCTCAAAGGAAAGGGCGAATCGGTAACTCTCAACTGCCTCACAAGCGGGCTCGGGCCAAATCCTGGGAGGGCGGGCGAAGCGCATGCGCTGATGATGTTCATAGCTTCAAAAGCAATAGCGCCCATCACTTTTTCGTCGACTAGATTTCTCCTTTGCTCTTCATTGAGACGTAAAATTGGATTGTATAAAGGGCTATCATTGAAGCTAAATTGGTATTCTTTAGCTAGGGTTTTGTGGTGGTGGGGGTGGAATGTAAGGTTTCGTAGGGCTGATTTGCTTGCGATTTTTCCGTGTTTTACAATCATGCTAAGATGGGCTTGAAGCTTTGCTTTGGACACGCCTTTTCGAAGCATGAAGTATGCGATTCGTAGTAGCTTACGAAGCTTCTTGGCGGCCATTAGAGGTTGGTTTTGTTCCATTTGGTTGTTGTTCTAGGGCTTTTGTGGGATTTTTTTTTTGTAAATATCTTTTGGAAGGGATGAGAAAGGGAGGATTTTGGAGATGATGATTGTTGTTGATGTTGCTTGTATGATTGAAGGAAGTAGAGCTGGTATTTAAAGGAAAAGTGACGGGTGAAGATGTGTACTATAATTAACATATGTCCTATAATACGTTGCATTGGGACTTTGGGATATGTCTATGTTTTATCAAATTTTTTTTGTTGGGTTCAATTATTAATGGGGTGTACTAGACGAATACGCATCCCATCCGTGTCGACAGCTTAATTTATTTTAATTGCAAAAAGGAAAAAAATGGTTCCTAATATAAAGATTTTCTTATATTACCACCATGGAGAGGTATAAAATTCAATTTTAGTTGGCACTGTTTCGAATCACCTAATACTTTGGGTGCGTTTGGTCCGCGGAAATCGACGCGGAAAAGAAAAGAAAAGTGTGGTGGTATGCATCGATTTATTGTACATTACGGTTCACGTGCCGTACAATCATACTTTTTCTTTTCTTTTCCACGTCGAAATCCACGAACCAAACGGAGCCTTAAAGCGTAGGGAATAGTGGCATTGGGTAAACACCTGCATAAAACAGAAATTTTTATTTCATAATAGTCGTAAGTATATGTAAGCGAATACATATGTGGATATAATTATGTGCATTAATATTCACATACTAAAGAAGCTAATTGGTTGCATTGTGAAATCCTCAAATTGATTTTATGTTGCGTAAATAACTATCAATTTAGTCTAAACGATATCTTATCCGCATAATCCACCCCTTCATTCTTTCCGAGAACAAAGACAAGCACAAAAAACTCAATTCCGTGCGATGATTAATATCTAATCATACGATCTTCTGATATTTTTCTCTTTAAATATGATTGTTAAAGAAAGGACACGTGGTCTATTTGCTGAGTAGTAAACCCCATCTTTAAGGCAAAAATTGGGGAAAAGTTTTTCTTACGCGACACTTGTTATCTATAATACATATTTAAATAATACTCCGCAGCCTTTTATTTCCATCAATCATCAAATTCAAAAACTGGTTCTCGAACTCGACGTGCCCATAAAGAGATGAGATCAGCATAAAAGCAACTCGTGGAGGTCTTATGTTAAATTAGATAATAGTTTCGGGGGTTTAGTGCAATAATCGAAATAGTTTTAAGTATATAGACTTTGTGTTCGGCCCAGTAACAGTGGGTTGGGTCGCCATAGCCCACACCTCGAAGTTTATTAACTATTTATGAGAAAAAGAATTTAATAAAAACGTGTCGATATGTCCGAGTGGTTAAGGAGACAGACTCGAAATCTGTTGGGCTTTGCCTGCGCAGGTTCGAATCCTGCTGTCGACGTTTTTCTTTTTTATTTTTTCTTTTATTTCAGAAACAAATTTATTCATTTCTTTGCATTGAGTGAAGTCTGAAGTGAATTACAAAAAGGCCCTTCTTTTATACTCCCTATGTCCCTATAAGTTTTGTACAATTGGTTTGTGGCACGGTTTTTAAGAAACTGAATATTTTAATAATATAGATGTAGAAAAGGGTATGGGTGTGACACGTCTTTTAAGAATATTTAATATTATTATATTGATTGTGTGTGATTGCTAAATATGGAAATGTACAAAAGATAGTGGGACGCCCGATTTAGTAATATGTACAAAAGTTACTGGGACGGAGTGGGACGGAGGGAGTATGAGAGCAGCTACTGTTGGTCCATACTCCATAGCCGAGACGATGAGCGCTTTTTAGTTTCTTGAAGAGGTAGTACCATTTCATTACCATAGCAAATAGTCGGGGCAAGAAGAAGGATAAATGGTAAGACAATCCCAGTCTCTTCCACAAGAGTCAGTTCTTTGAACGCACCACCACATGAAGATGCGTGGATCACGGCGTGCCGTAATCTTCTTCCTAAGTGGCAATCCCTCTCTTCAGCTGATGGCGTAAGTTTTTAGTTTTTTTAGTTCGATATTTTTCGAGTGCTATTTTAATTTTTGGGAAAATGAACAGCTGCGAGTTGTACGATGAGCTGTCTGATTGATATTGTAGCTGTTTTTGTTAAGTCCGGCAGAGATTGGGTTTCCATTGAACTTGTGGAATTCGATTATTTGATCCTTGCTTTAGATTGAATTGGGTTCACAAAGTTTCAGCTCTTGCGTAATATACAGCTATTACGAGTGATTGAATTTGAACTGTTCAAGTATCTATTCCAAGCCATTAACAAAGATTTGGCAGAAATTACTGTTACCTACTTGGTGGGTTTCTCTTGGCAGGAGTTGATCCCTATTGAGATATCTAGAGTTAATCAATTTGATGCTGCTAGGCTTGATGTAGAAATGTCAGCCATGCTGAAGGAACAGTTGGTAAAGGTCTTTTCTTTGATGAAGGTAAAAATCGTTCTGCTGATCATCCGAGAGTTTGAAGAATGATTTGAGAGTTTCGAAGCAATTTGATTTTTTCCTTTCAACGTTTTTGGGATTAGCCAGGAATGCTGTTTCAGTACGAAGCTGAACTAGACGCCTTTCTTGAATTTCTCATATGGAGGTTTTCCATCTGGGTGGATAAGCCAACGCCTGGGAACGCCCTGATGAATCTGAGGTACAGAGATGAACGTGCAGTTGAAGAAATTGGAAAAGGTTAGTAGTAGATCTGTTTGTGTAAGTGGATTATTTTGTCTATTTAGTACCATGTTGGAAATAAAATGGCCAATTTCCTTAAAAAAAAAATAGAGTTGAGCATAATTGCTTGGAATGCATTCTTATGCCTTACTAAAGTATATTTTCTTCGAGGCTCGGTTGGTAAGTGCTTCTTAGTGCCTTGTGTGAATAGATCACTAGAGAAAAAAGATTCAGGAAACTCAAAGTAGCAGTATTTTATCTTCTTCGATTGTAGTGACTAGTGACCTATACTTTCGGCATGCATTTATAGTAAGAATCGGACTAGAAGGGCCAGGGTTAACTTTTTCCCAGAAGATATGGTATTGCGTTGCAACTGTTGGCGGTCAGTATATTTGGGCTCGCCTTCAGTCTTTTTCTGCATTTCGCAGGTGGGGTGGCACAGAGCAGGTATATATTCTACTCTTTTCAGCCTCTTATTTTTCATATTGGCCCTTTCTGCTACGGAATTACAGTTGAACAAATTGCACAGAAGTATTAAGAACAACTGTGAAATGCTTGCAATAACTCTATTTGTCCTTTTTAACCAGACATCACTTGCCCGTCGGAGTTGGTTTCTGTTACGACGTGTTGAAGGGTTCTACAAGGCTGCATCATTCGGAAACCTACTCATGTTTCTATTGACAGGAAGGTATTGCTTTGACATTCAATACGTAATAATCTTGATTCTCCAATATTTGGACATAACTGAGGAGTAATAAAAGTTATTTTTTTCAACAATCAACCCCTCAAAGGCAGCTCTTCATTTCATATGCAGGTATAGGAGTCTTACTGAGAGAATCTTGCGTGCAAGGCTCGTCTATGGTAGCCCCAATATGAACCGATCTGTAAGCTTCGAGTACATGAACAGGCAGTTGGTATGGAATGAATTTTCGGTAAGTTTCTCCCAACAACAGTTAATAGATTTCTCCAAAGCAATTTTCCCAACCCTGACAAGATTTTGCCATACCTAAACACGACATATAATAATGCAGGAGATGCTCCTATTGCTTCTTCCTCTGCTCAACTCATCCTCTGTTAAAAAGTTTCTCCATCCCTTCTCGAAGGATAAATTGTCGATGGCCAAGGAAGACGACGCTTTTTGCCCCATCTGCCAAACAGCTCCCACCACTCCATTTCTAGCCCTCCCATGCCAACACAAGTACATAAAATATGTCCTTTTACTGTCATTTTAGTTTAATAATCCCTTACTATTTCGCAACATTGTCCTTAAAATTTCATGCAAACCGTCATATGTAGAAGCCACTCTAATGTAGGAAACATGCAAATTGCAATAAAAACTAGGCTTGAAAAGTTTCTAGTTTATAGAACTTGGTGTTAAAGGCAGAACCTTTATTGTCAGGTATTGCTACTATTGCCTTCGGACACGATGTTCTGCGTCGTCTTCGTTTAGGTGCGCCAGGTGTAATGAGCCCGTCGTTGCAACGCAAAGGCATGGTGGTTCGGCTATTACACGGTGAAGATTCGTTTTATTAGGTGGGATATTGTGATAATATCCCAGGGGAAGTATGAAGGTTCAGAGAGTTACGAGGTTGTCCAAGAACGTACGTACAAGGGCATCCACCTATTGAAAGAAATTTCATCGAATTGAGCTCATTAGTTCGCTGAGTAGAAATGCTTTATTGTAAAAACGATTTTTCCTTCAAGTTTCTGATCTAAAGCTCGAATCTTGGGGTTATTATTCTTGGGAGGAGAATATATTGTAGATATGGTTTCGTTCGTTATTAAGCTCGGTTGATGATTGGTAATTCAAAAGGTGTGTATATAAAACAAAATTCCTTTTGTTTTTGATTAATAAATGTTCCTTAGGAAGAATAAGTACGTGGGTGGCGTAAAGCAAGTAATATTACAAAATGCTAAATCTACTATAAATAAATGTATATCATCTAAGGAAAAATGAGAAAAGATGCGTCTTTCTGATGTATTGATTGACATTATTTGGCCTATATATATTCCCCAACTCCCCATCAGCTTTTATCTCCGTTTAATTCTACTTTATGATAAAGTTAAAGTAAGAACAAAAGAAAATAATCAAAGTTATTATATTATAACAAGCACAGGTTGCTGAAACCCCACAAGTATAAAATACTTGTTGTGATGATGATTAAGACATTGTGGTTGTTCTTCAACCTATTCTAAGAAAGCAAGCATAGTTCTGAAAGTTTCAGCAAAGCTTGTTTTGGTTCGCTAACATGGAAGTATGAGAGGAAGTGAAAGATAAGAGCAAAATATTGTTAAAAAAAAGAAAAGACTGGGGAAGTTTGATAATCAGAGTGAAATCTGAAGAGATCTATCCATCATCTCCTTTCTGCGAAGAAAAAAGAAGTTATTACATCAGAGATCGGAGTTCTGAGTACCTGATGATGGCTGGAAACCCTAACTGGTGGAGCATGAATAATAGCATGCATCCACAGCATCATCAGTTATTTGTGTATGGATCTTCAAATGTTATTACATCTTCTGCAGATTCTTCTTCTTCTTCAGCTGAGAATCATAGTCCTTGCCCAGATCCAGATATTCCTCTTAGGTCTTTGAGCCAACTGTCTCTGTAAGCATATATCTCTTCCCATGTATTACTATTTGAGTTGCTTGTTTTGCTTTTCTTTCGTTCTCTTGAATCGCATACTCTCTTACAAAAACATATATGCATGTTGAAATTCGGGTCGGACCTCCGGTAATTTATCGGTCATCGAGGCCCACGCACACACGCCACACATGAGGAGGGGTCCCGATATAAGCTTGATGGGGTTCCTTCCTAAAACCAATTGGTGATAAGAGGAGTGGCCCATAAGCTTATAAACCATATTATTTTCTTAACAAGTTTCGGTGTGGGACAAACCCTCCTCACACACGTGATATTCAACACTCCCCCACGTGTGAGCCCAGTTCTTTTAAACGGACGGGAACGCTATTTTTTTCGAACCCGCCGTATATTTTTTAAATTGAGTCGGATCATCCCGCTCTGATACCATGTTGAAATTCGGGCCGGGCCTCCGGTAATTTATCCGTCATCAAGGCCCACGCACACACGCCACACATGAGGAGGGGTCCCGATATAAGCTTGATGGGGTTCCTTCCTAAAACTAATTGGTGATAAGAGGTGTGCCCATCAAGCTTATAAACCATATTATTTTCTTAACAAGTTTCGGTGTGGGACAAACCCTCCTCACACACGTGATATTCAACAATGCATGCCTGTGACTCTAATATGGTGAGTAGTTTGGGAAGCGAAGAAGAAGATAGATACGGTGCGACTCTCTTCCGGCAACAAAAGAAGTTGGAAAACTGGGAAGATCAAGTCTTGAATTTGAATCCCTATAACAATTCTCTTACAAGGTCCTTAGTTGACGATGATGATGGTGGTGGTGGTGCGAAGCACGTACTATACGATCGAAACCATGATGTGTTGATACATCAGAATACTTCTACTACTGTTGTTAGATCTTGTAATAATAATAACACAAGTTGGCCTCTCCCCATCTCTTCGCCTACATCCTGCGTCAACGCTTTGAACAACAAGTTCTTCGATTTTTCGGGTGAGAAGAGAGTGAATAAGGGCCAGAAACAGCACAATCAAGGACACTCATCTGAGGTAAGTAATCTAAGTATCATCACATTTAATCAGCAAGGAAGAGTTAGATTAACTTACCGTTAGGTTTTGTTCGAAGGTAGAAAAGGTATATGTCAGAAGACGAAGAAGGGAGGGTCGTAGACGTACATGTTATGAATGGTATAGGAAAAAAAACATTCTAATTTCTTGTGTTCTTGATAATTTCAATTTCTAGCGTGCAAAAATGGAATATCATTTTTCTTTTCAGACTACATGTGTCCTGATATAGGGAGCTTTTTCTATTATTGTATATTGGCAAGTTTAACCTGTTTCTGCCATTTTTCTTACATGTTACTTGATTTAACTATATTGTTGGAGAGAATAAATCTATTTGCTAATATATTATATTGAAAAAATGAAGTGTAACAGCACGAGCAACGGTGGGGTATCAAAGAAGGCTAGGGTTCAACAGGCTTCTGCCCAAACTGCTATGAAGGTTATTAGAAGAATCATCTCTCTCTCTCTCTCTCTCTCTCTCTCTCTCTCTCTCTCTCTTACAAGATCTCAATCGTGATCCAGGTGAGAAAGGAGAAGCTGGGAGATCGAATCACTGCAATTCATCAACTTGTTTCTCCATTTGGAAAGGTGAAATCGCTGGAAAAAAGTACAATATTTATCAGCTAAAATAATACATATCTGATTAAACAAGCAAGGAGGGGCATGATTAATTTCATTGCAGAAGCATAATCTATTAGTACGAAAAACAAATGACTAAACTATAATCTACACTGAAGAATTCATTATTACGACACTACTGAAAGTGAACTTGACAAATCTGTAACTTTGTACGCATTGTGACGTGTTTTCCCCTTTTGCAGACTGACACTGCTTCCGTGCTTTCAGAAGCCATTGGCTACATTAGATTCCTTCATGGGCAGATTGAGGTATATTGTGTCTGATTTTTCCTTGTAATTATATATTCTTCACACACACACAAAATAACAAAGCATCACTCCTGAAATAGTGAATTATTCCTCTCGGTTACTGTTTATAATTTATATATTATTTCTTGATGTACTTTCTTGAATAATTGCAGGCACTGAGTGCTCCATATATGCGCAGTGCATCAGCAAGTACGAGTCATCACTTACTACATTCTCATGTAAGTTTATCAATACGACACAATCCCTACATTCATGCGCATTTCTTCTTACACATTCTCCAATGCAAAGACCAAGCTGTACTGTACGTACGGTGTGTTGGGAATGTGATTGTGATTTCACTGAATTATCCGATCAAAGAACTTTTAAACGAGGGCTTTTATCGAGGAGGATTAAACGGTTTGATTATAGAACAAGTCATGAAAATGAATTCTTTAATATACACATGTTTGTGCATAGTGCACATTTATCTCCTTACATATTCTTCTTGTTAATTAAGATTAACAATATATATATATATATATATATTATATAATTTCAGGAGTTAGGAAGGGAAAGTGTCGTCATTAAAGAGTTGAGGAGTAGAGGGCTCTGTTTAGTTCCAATCTCTTGCACTCAAAAGGTCTGTAATAACGATAGTGGTGCAGATTACTGGGCTAGTCCAGCAGCTTTTGGAGGAGGCTTTTGATGATAATCATTAATGGTTTAAATTAATTAATTATGGTTTTAAATGTTTATCTTCATGGGTAGTTTTATACGTGTACACCATCATGGTTTGGCCTTAATTAGCGTACTTCGCCATCATGTAACATCAGCAGCAGTCATTCTCTTACCAGAAGCAAGATTTTTAAGGCTTGACTGCTTATGATGCTACAGTTAAATGTTATCATGAATTTCTATTTAATATGAGCTGAAGATGGATCTATGTCATTATCGAAGATCGAATGATCGGTGTCCTCCTAAAAGAAAAAAAGAGAAGAATATAGCCTTCTTTTCATTACTGAAACGTGAGGTGGGACCTACTTCCTATCTTTTTTGCTGCATATTTACTATGGCAAAATTATAAAATTAGGTCACTAAGTATACAAGTTTTCGTTTTTGGGTCACTATGTTTGATAATTGCAAAAGTAGGTCACTAACTTTTCATGTGAAAACAATTTTGGGTCCGTTTTCAATTTTAGGTCACTAAGAATATATTTTTTCGATTTTGGGTCACTAAGTTTAGATTTTTTCAATTTTGGGTCACTATGTTTATAGCATTAGTACCAAATGAGTGATCCAAAATTGAAAAAAATATAAACTTAGTGACCCAAAATCGAAAAAATATATTCTTAGTGACTTAAAATTGAAAAATAACCCAAAATTGTTTTCACATGAAAACTTAGTAACCTACTTTTACAATTATCAAACATAGTGACCCAAAAACGTCCCGCAACTAGAAGAAGATGACTTCGGGGGTCACAGGGGGGTGGCTTAATGTAGAGCAGTCCGCCCTTTTCACTACAGGGTTTTGCTTTCTTTTTGGGGTCTTTTCTTCGGACGTGCACTCTTCCCGATCAAGTGAGTCATGGATCGAAAAAGTTCTCGTCAGTGACACAGAGACTTCTTCGTACGACCCAAACTGTGGAAAACAAGAAGAAAGTGTGATTCCCGTGGCGGGGGAAGCCCAGACTACGGTCGTGGAGCAAGCGGGAAAGGCTATTGTATACTTAGTGACCTAATTTTATAATTTCTCCTATTTAATATATACTAATATAAGTGCATAAACCAGATTCGTAGATTCCCCATTAATTAATAACCACTAATGTCGAATACTAATAAGAAATTGACATGATCGACATGTTTTTTTCACTCGTTTATTGCGTCACCGTGGCGTAATATCACTGTCAGCTATCACCCCCACGCTAATGCAATAAAGAATTACGTTGTTTTTTTTTTTTTTCCGTATAAGTCTTTAATACACACTTTCACTTTATCCACTTCTCTTCCACTAAAAGGATGCATAAATTATTATTTTTTTCCCTCCAAGTAAAAAGTTTTTTGTTTTTTCCTTCTATAAAGGCGCATTATGCGTGTTTTGTTTAACTCAATACCTAGGGTAGGGTGTCGTGTTAGACTTACGGAAGTCAACGCACTCATCATAATTGTTAGAACTTCGAGAGAGAGAGAGAGAGAGAGAGAGAGAGAGAGAGAGAGAGAGAGAGAGAAGCTGGTATTTTATTCTACCTTCGACTTTAGGGTTTAGGGTATTAATGTGATATTGTCCCATATTATTCTACCGTCGACGTCACATAATGTTCTCATAACAAATTTGCTGTTAATGTCTTCCCATGTGTCCATTAGGCCCATTTAATGACCCAGTAGAGTCTTGAGGCCCATTAAAAGCCCAACAGTCCACCAAAAACTAACCCTAACTGTGCTTCTTAACGTCGCCGCACCACACTACGCTACGACCTTCGTTCTATTCTTCCCATCCAAACAGATTCGAGATCGTTGTACAGTGAATTGCAATGGTAATTGATTTCTTCGAAGCTCCAAATAATACTTTGCAAACACGGATTTAGTTTCATTTATGCTAAGCAGTGCGTGCGTGTGTGTACTTGTGTAGGGCAAGGGAACGGGCAGCTTTGGTAAGAGAAGGAACAAGACACACACACTGTGTGTGAGGTGTGGGCGGCGCAGCTTCCACCTGCAGAAGAGCAGATGCTCGGCTTGCGCTTATCCAGCTGCTCGCAAGAGGACATGTGAGTTAAGCCCGTGCTTTGATCTCAATGATGTTTGGATTTCTCAATTTTATCTGATTTCTAGCTTGAGTTGCATTTGATTTGGGGAAAAATATTGTTTTTTTTCTCCGTGGCTTTGCTCGAGGCGCAGCGTTAGAGTTAGAATACAAGTGACTGAATTTCTGACTTACATTGGATTATGAATCAACTTCGGTGTTAAAGTTTTGTTCTTTGGATAGCCATCAAGGGAACCATTTGTCTTTTGTTGGTTGTTGTGCTTCCGTTAATGTTTGCTTCATGTTTTCGTAAGTATTTAATTCCCCATTTTGTAATCTTCGTAAGCTTTGGCTCTTGCATTGAGTTTGAAGAAAACTGAACTTGTGATTAAGATGCACACATAACTCAACCCCGTTTTATTTCGGTTCTATCTTGATCAGTGGAAATGTAATGATTTGAGTCTTTTTGTACGATCTATGTTGGATTCAGACAATTGGAGCGTTAAAGCCATTCGAAGAAAGACGACTGGCACTGGTCGAATGAGGTATCTCAAACACGTGCCCCGCAGATTCAAGACTGGCTTTAGAGAAGGTATGCAAGCTTCTTTGTAGTTGCTGCTATTTTCTTTTTCAATTTGAATCGAATATATTGCACTTCGCTATGAATATATTGCACTTTGCTATGTGATATCTTCTGGTTGGTGTAAGGTACTCAAGCCGCACCTAGGAAGAAGGCAGTAGCTGGATCTGCTTAAGCGGTATGTCTCTATGAAGGCAGAATCGTCATTGTACCATTTTGTTCTTTGCCTTTGAAGCTTTTATTAACATTAAAATTTCAGACATTTTGGTACTTCTGAACAGCCCATCATATGTTGGCTGCTTATTTTGATGTTGAATTGAACCATTTTGTTTGCCCCATTTTTTTGATGTTGCTCTCTCTTCTAGGGGTGAGCAAAAATATCCGGAAACCGGATTCCGATCCGGTATCCGGTTTTCAAAACCCGAAAAAACGGATATCCGGTTTTAAAAACCGGATCGGATATCCGATCCGATTTATTTTAAACTAAACCGGATCGGATACGGATAGTGGTTTGTCTAAAATCCGGATATCCGGTATCCGGTTTTATATTAAAAAAAATAAAAAAAAATAAAAAATAGTCCAAAAAGAAAAATGAAGGTCCAAAAAGGAAAAAAATCATCAAGTAGAATATTTAAATTTATATTATTTTTATTATTGCAAAAAACTTTGTTAGAGAATTGAGATAAAAAAAAACATAAAAACATCGAGACTCGAGTTAAAAATTAATGTGAATTTGTGGTATTGTGTTTATTATTTATTATGTAATTTTGAATCATAAATTCACATATTGTCTCAATTAATATGTCTAGAAATTCTTATATTAAAAAATACATTTTTTTTATTGTGATAAGAAATAAAAAATATGATTTTCAAAAGAAAATAATAAAAAATATAAGAAAAATAAATTTAAAAACCGGATGCGGATATCCGGTGTAAATATCCGGATAAACCGGATATCCGATTTCCGGATATCCGATTAAAACCGGAGCGGATACGGATACCATTTTTCGATATCCGAAAATCCGGATATCCGAATTTCGGATATCCGAAAAACCGGATATCCGGTTTTGCTCACCCCTACTCTCTTCTCTCTACATTGCGCAAAATTACAACTTCACTTGTGCACTGATTTTACATTCCTGCAAATGTCCTTGAAGAACGGAAAGAAACGGAGAAGGAAAACTAAGAGTGTCTTCCTTAATTCAGTCTAGTTTAGCCTCCTCATTGTCCGTCTGTCTGAAAACGTAACCAAGTTCTGGAAAAGCCGAGAGAATCAAAAGCTGAAGAAGACGATAAGCTAGCTGCTTCATACACACAGATGACTGCACATGAAAAACATAGGATGGAAAATACTTAGATGGGGTTTTCATTCTACAAATCTCTAACAAGTAATCACCTGAATGAAGTAGTATAGATCTTTCGCACACCGTTCGTATTCCCTTCGACCAACGAGCCCAACTACAGCCGCTGGCGCCTTATCTACACGACACTTTCCCCGAGTCATTATCATAGTTTCAGACAAAAGAAATGGTAATAATAATAATAATCATCATTACCGACGATTATCTCATGGACAAATTTCGCTCGCCTTTCCTCCAATTCTTGGGCATCGTCAAGTTTTTCTTGCAATGGCGAATTTTCAGGAAAATCCCCAGACGGGCTAGAAGGAGGGTTCAATCGACTTGGGTGCTTTGTGATGAATATCCCATCGGGCCATAATATCTATACGCAAAAAATCAACGTGCCATGATATGAACTCCTCGACCGAGCGCTATTAAACTGCGTAAAAGAACGACTAAATCGATACGAAAAGGTACATGTAATACCTCCTCCAGTCGATTAACTCCCGAAGCAACGACGGACCCTTTACGCAAAAGCTGAATTTTTTCGACTATCCAATCGTCGAGAGCGTCGCCCATTCCTAACCTTAAGACGTGCTTCGCCACCCAAAAGGCCCTTCTCCTGGATTTATTATTATTTTTTTTACGTTTGAACGAGGAATTGCATAATGAAGAAGTTAGAAATCTAACGAATGCAATGAAACTGTAGAGCTAAGTAAGACCTTATCCATCCGCCGTCTTTGAGCTGCAAAACGACGTCGACCAAATCGAGTATGGGGGCGCTTAAATTTGGCGGCCTCCACTGTAAGAAAAATGCAAATTTCATGTAATAAACTTAATAAAAGCGCAGAGGCTAAATCGAAGCGTATATATGTCAAAAAAAGACCTCGATGGGAAGAGTTGGATCGGAGGCTTGTTCGAATCTGACGGTCCTCTCTGACTTAGCGGTGGAGGAAATGTTCTTTAACTCTGGGATTTGTGCGTCCCTAATTTCTTCAATCTTTTCGGTGGTCGAGGGCGAAAATTCGTTCGCAGGTTTAACGACGTCGACGTAGTCCTCATCGTATCGATGCATCGTGGTATTTCGGTCACTAATTGACTACTAAAGCTATAGAGCATGTTAAAAAACAGAAGCTTGAAATACGTAGATTAAATTCAGACAAATTGTACCTGGGAGTTTCTCGATAATGTAGAGTGGATTTGAAAAGGTATACATCTGCATGTGTTTAGAAGCGAATATGAAATCGGTCGGAGAAGTTATGAAGCTTTTAGGAAAATAGAAATGAAACAAAAAAACAAACCTGAGAATCAACGCTAAGAAAATCCCAGACTTCAATGGAGCAGGAAACGGTTGGAAGCTGTATGAGTTTCTGAAATAGGTAAGACATCATATCAGTTCATCTATGTATTCTTGGGCAAGCATAGAGTGAAAATATACAGAATCTACATATAGACCTTCACATATTCGTCGAGTAATTTACACCGTTGTTGAATGACGTATAAGTCCAAACTAGTCGACAAGAAATACTTCGGTGGTAAATGAAGATTATACTCTGGGAAGTCTTTAAGGCGCCTATGTAACTCCTCAAAGTGCCGAAATCTGATATATAGCATGAACGAAATTAAATGGAGAACGAGACATAGAACAATGGGTAAACAGCAGAAATCACTGCACCTTCTCTTGATGGACCAACTGTTGTTATTTACATCTGTTACTGACAATGAGTAAACGGCGAACGTTTTCGACCCGCTCTTAACAACGTTGGCCCCAACGATCTGCAAGAATATACAACAGTTTCCAGCCATCAAATGCTTAAGGTTACATAAAAAAAAATAAAAAAATTGCATACCTCACATCTTAACCTCAAAAAAGATTCAGCAACTATGGATTTTTTTGCTGAATCAGCAGCTAAGCTCTGGCCTTCAGGCAATGAAGACGAAGACATCGATGATGAAGTTTTCGCCCCACTACGTATTCTACCTAACAGCTCTGCCTCAGAATCCTCGCTCGACTGTATAACAGTAGAATTTGCCAGGGAACTACTCAGAATATCTTGACTATCTCCCGACAAGAAGCTACTTCTTTCAACCTCTTTCCATACGTGTTCGCCAGATCTGCACCTCTTATTTGCTGGTTTATTTCTACGCAGCCTTTTAAACTGATGAAGATTTTCGCGGGGCTTTCTCCTCTTACCCCTCTCAGAGAATTCGAGCGGATGATGAATTTGACTTGCGTTTCTCTTACTCTTACCATCCCAAACGATAACGCCAGGCGAATCTAGCCCAGTGACACTTTCTTCTTCTTCCTCATCCGTATAACTATAGTTCGAAAACTCAGTCTCAGATGGAACACTTCCTTCTTCATCCTCTTCGTCGCAGTCATCTGAAAAAGTTTCGTGTTTATCAGATCTTAACGACTTTTTTCCCAAAGAACTGCTTGTGGTGTCTGATTCTTTCTCAGGTCTAGGGAGTAGTTTTGGCTTTTCCATGGAGTTAGGTTTCCTCTGTGAAGAACCACACGGCTGGTTTGTATATTGCTTCCTTCTGTAGTCCCTTCCCCTCACCCACATATTCTCTAAATGCTCGGGCGCAAGCGCCTCTGTTTTCCTCCGTAAAATCAAGTCCAACTTATCGCCCCACTCTTCCCCATTCTTGTCAGTATCTGTCAAACCATCGACAGACAGCAAAGGGTCATTATCTGTAAGGGTTCGAAGCTTTTTGTCTGAATCAAGAAACACATGGTCGTTCTTCTGCTGTTCTTTATGCAAAGGTACCAATTCGACGCCCGTAACAGAAGGATCTGGCGAGCATGATGATGGAAGATCGGACAAATTCTTTTCTTGCATTTCAGATTGTGATGGCTGTTTACTCTTACTCGCTTCGTCAGCGTCGAAAGAAATGACAAGATTTTCAATCATCTGATTAATGAACCTGACGTAAACACGACATGTAAGATCAAAGAAATATCTCACCGTAAGAAAATGTGTGTAGATATCAAACTTACTGTGGGTTGGCGAGGCTTAATGCTGGTCGAAGTATGGCACACGCAAGCATTTCCCTGGTCATATGTCGAAACAACGAGCACTGAAGATCTGATGGCTTCGATGTAGATGAGATGAGGCCCTCAGCCACACGCTGGAGAAACTGCCAAGAAATGGAGCAGTTTACAACACTCGAAAACAAAAAACGAAAAGATAATCAATGGAGGTAACCAAAAAGAGAGAGTTAAGACAACCTTGTACTCATCATCATCAGAAAATAACGCAGGGTGCAACTTTTTCTCATCGATCAGAACAGATTTCAGCGCAACATCGAGCTCTTCGATGGTTAAAACTCGCGTCTGCTGCTTCTCAATCTTTGCTTTGGAAAGACGAAAAGACTCAAGCTCACTGGTCACAAGATTGATGACATCTCTGCGATGGTAGAAAAGGGATTACACACTCTAAAACTACAACATTGGAACCCACAAACAAATTCAAGATTTTAAAACCTTAGAAAAAGATCAATTAGGTTGACGTTTCTCATTCGACGCGAAATTTCTCCGACCAAACCGTTTGTGATCTGCACGAGCACTTCTGGGCCTTGTCTATCGGGAGTTATATGGGAGTACCATAGATCTATTACCCACTCGGTAATAATATGCCTGGAGAATCTATCGATGGCTTCCTCAACTACAGGTGAGTTCACTTTATGTCTCCATTCAGACTGATCGACAACTTTAGGACTTTCGAAATGTTTTCTTTCGGACAAAACGTTTGAAGAAACTGGTTTTGCTTTGTAAGTTGCAGCTCTCCTCCGCATTTCAAAATCCCAGGATATGTAGCGAATCGTTATTATGAACATCGTGGCGACGGGGATGTTGATGAAGATGGATTTACTTAATACTGAAAAACAGAAACAGAGTTTGCTATGAATAAGAACCTTTTCGCCTACTCATCAAATGAATCAGCAGTAATGATCAAAGGAGAATATACTCACTTAAACACAAGTATAAACACATAGCACAGGCGCATATTGCAAGAGATCATACATATTATCAGACCATACTGTTTCCTTGTGTTCAATGGGAATGCCAATTGCCCCAATATTAGTTATGAAGTATAGGCAAACTGTACGATTAAACATTTACCACGAACACTCACAGCTCACACCCAACGAAAATGACACAGAAAATAAGCAATAGTCACTGTTCTACGACAAACCATCCACGAACAATTGGAACCAAAGAAACAATCTTAATTCATCAGTTGTCAGAGAACAAAAAGCTTCACTAACATGACATGAGGTAGGATAATCCAATGGCCGAGACCACCAATAACACAGTGCGCTTCTTAGCTTCCTCAAGCAAGGCTCCGACGGTAACAGATTCTAGTTCGTCGCTGCTCATTTTGCCGATAATTCAATCCTCTCACAAAGAGCAAAAGAACCCACGTTGAATATCAAACGTAAGGAATTATACCGATGAAGCCCTTAAACGCCAACAATCTCAAAATCACCCTAGCTGTTCGTATCATCCGACTCCAGGAAAAGGATTAGAACTTTTGCAGAATTTTTTCCAGTAGTTTCGTCTCACTGCAGCTGATAGATCAAAAAAGTTAAGTACGTGTTATAAACTGAGCTTGTCAAGAAGCTAAAAAAGTGAAGACTGAAGAAGAAAACTGTCTGACAGTGATGGGCTCTTTATCTGATTTGGTAATTTTAACATCTGTTCATCGCATCGCATGTTCTAGCAAGTATGTTACACGGTGGCGTGGAGTCATTGAGTTGCACAAACTCAGTCTAACTGTTAACTGTGTTTTACCGTATTTGCCCCTCTGTTGCTATGTTTCGAATTCGAATCATTTTCCGACATTTTTCACAATGACCAAATCGACAAGAAATGTGGTTGGAACATTTTCCCTTTGGCACTGAGCTTCAACTTGAAATCCCGCGCACAAAGAACAACAATGGCGTCCAAGAAATCAAAGCCCTTTATTTCTCACATTATCAGAAACAACAGACGATTGTCGGCCAGCAAAATCAGCATAAAATCAATCGCCCATCCTTGGGCTCCCATCGACGATTAACCTCTCCAAATCTTCTTCTAAGCCACGGCGGTGATCCCCCAGCTCAGAACTCACCTCGGCCAGCTCGTCAACGTCGGCATACCTCCTCACCGCGCAGACGATGGCTCTCAACCTACTACACGAATCGCCGCCGTCGTTCTCAAAAACCCCAACGCCGACAACGACACCATCGCAGCCCAATTGCATCATCAGGGCGGCGTCGGCCGGAGTTTCCACCCCGCCTGAGGAGAAGTGGACGACGGGCAACCTCCCCATCTGCTTCGTCTGCGCCGCCACGTCGTAGGGAGCGTTGATTGTCTTGGCGAAGGCGAAGACTTCGTCTTCGTCCATGTTGCTCAGCCTTCTGACGCCGCCCATCACTTTCCTCACGCTCCTCACCGTCTCCGCCAGGCTATCTCCGTCGCTGCGCAGTAGAGAGGCGCCTTCGCGGATTCTGTGCAGGGCCTGGCCCAGATCGCGGCAGCCGTTGGCGACTGAAGTTGTGCTTGTTGATGAAGTGGTCTTCATCGGCGACGCCCAGGGTTTCGCTCTCGTCGACGTAGTCGACGCCGAGCGATTGGAGGATCTGGGCCTCGACGAAGTGGCCGGCGCGTGCCTTCGCCATGACTGGGATCGTCACGGATTGCTTGATCGCTCTGACTAGGGAAGGGTACGGCATGCGGGAGATGGTGGTGGGTTGTGGCGGCGGCGGCGCAGTTATGCAGACGCAGCATGCTCCTGCGGACTCGGCGGTCTTGGCCTGGTCGACGGTTGAGACTTCGACGACGGCGCCGCCGCGGAGGTCCTGGGCTATGGCTAGCTTGATGGAGTACGAGTTCTTGATGTGGTCCGTCGTCAGGGAGGAGGATGGTGTAGCGTAGAGAGTCACCGCTTGGTCGTCGGACATTGTTGGACTATGTTTGTGAGGTGTTTGTCGAAATATCTGACCAACAATAGATTCAATGCAGTGGTTTAATGGAGGAAGGGAAGGGATCTGAAAGTTGATATGTCATGAGCTGTCCCTTGCCTGGACAAGTCTTAGCTTCGTCCCAATAATTCTTTTTATTAAATCGAAACAAAAATAAAAAATAAAATCCATCAAGAGGTAGTCGAGCTCCACTACACAAACCAGAGGTTCGTCTCCATGTTACACAAACTGAACTGAGATGATTGTCTAGTTTCAACTTCAACATTTGGCCTTGAGCTTTCTTTATTGTTAACGGATTATCAAGTTTTGATTTTTCCCTTACATACTCGTATGTCCCCAGAAGTAGGCAGCATAAGCCGACATTTTTCCCTTGCACACTCGTATGGAGATTCATGGTGTTGGTTTGTTTTGTGGCCAAAGATTTTCAATTGGATTCAAACACATGACATCAATATATGTTTGTTTTACTGGATACGCCAAACAAGGCACTTTTTTTTTTTTTTTTGAGAGGGTATATCCGACAAATGAGACTCTGTCCAAAGAGAATGGAGATAAAAAGGATAGAAAGAAAGCAAACTTATGTGGCTTCAGTTCAGCTTCTTTCACTATGACAGCAATGCACTTAGCTTATCAGAGAAAACACAATGACGTCCACAACAGTGTGCTCCTCCTTCTTTGTCTACCCTTTGCCGCCGGCGCCGCCTCCGCCGCGCGCATTTTCATCTTCTTTCACGGCTAAGAGGAAGACCACACCGTGCATTACTTGTTCGTCGAGCCAAGAAAACCTCAAACAGAACACCTATAGCAAGAGACGAGCCGCCGTGTTGGTGGGCTTTTCTGTAATTCCACTGTTTATCTTGAAGAAAGTCGAAGCTGCTGAAGCAGCAGTTTCTGGTAAGTTCTTGTATGTTTCTTCATGATATTTCTGTAAGATAAAGGAGTGATCTCTTAAGTGCTGTCTTTTGCTCTTGTTTCAGAAGTTACTGAGGATGTAAGGAAAGGATCATCCCAGAAACCGAAAACAGAGGTTTTGATTTGATTCCATATACGGATTTCTGCTGCACAATTCACATCTGTGTGTGTTTTTCTTGCGCAGCAAAATCCCTTTTCGCCTCTTTTTAACATACTCGGTATCACTGGCTCGGGCGCACTCGCAGCTCTTAATTCGACGATAAGGAAAGAGAAGGCTGCCTCAGATGCTATGATCGAATCGGTTAATCCAATCAATCTCATTACAGTTTCGTACGTTTATTCGTTTATAGTTCTTACATTCGCTCGACTTCTTCTTTCCCATTGTCTGCATATAGATTGATCTCAAGCTTAAGCAGAAGGGAGCTGAGTTCACTTCCCTGGAGAAAAAACTCGAATCGAAGCTATCGAACGAGCGAGAAAATCGAAGCAAGGAGCTTTCGAAGGCCACCGATGAGAAGCTGTCCTTAGCCCGCGAATTGGAGTTGGCGAACGCCGCCGTCAAAACACTCGAGAAAGATCTTCGAGCAGAGGAACGATCGATCGAAGAGAGAAAATCCCAGATTAAGAATCTCAAGTTCAGCTTAGCGAAGACTCAGGGCAAGAAAACAGAGCTTCAAGAACAGTTGAAGGATAAAGAAAGCCATGTAATTCTCTTGCAAAAGAAGTGTGAATTAATTTCGCCCGACATCAAGGATAAGGAAGGTAATCTGCAGAAGGCTAACGCCCATCTCGCCGAAAAGGTTGCAGACATAAGTCGACTAATGTCAGAATCTCAGCTATCTGAGGATCGAGCCGTAGGTCTAAACTCAGAGGTTTGTCGATTGAGAGATGAAATTTCGAGAAAGGAAAACGAGCTGGCGACGAAGAACGCTGCGTTGGATAATCTGATGAAAGAGTTGGCCGACGCCCGCGCAGATGAATCGAGCAAAGAGTTCGAAGCGCTTGTAATGGAATACGAGGAATTTAAGACATCTATGGAAGAAAACTCAGCTTCGACCGCTGAGCTGTTGGGGGAGCAAGAAAAGGTGGTTCGAAAACTCGAGGAACAGCTTAAGGTTGCCTTAGAAGAAGTCGACGAGGAGAAAGGTTTCATATCAGATTTGAGAGGCGAAAGGAACCATCTCAAGGAAACACTCGGTATGGAGAAGAAGAAGGCGAAGAACCTCGAAAAAGAGCTTCGAAATTTGCAGGAGAATGTAGAGAAATCGAGGGGAGATGTTTCTGGGCTCGTCGAACAGTTGGTGGAATCTCAGAACTCTTCTTCCAAGCTCGAAGAAGAGCTGAAAAAGATTCAGACTGAGTTTAATGAAACTAAAGATTCATTACAGAGGAACCTCGGCGAAGCGAAAGGAGGCGCCGAGGACTTCGCAAGAGATTTAACTGCTGTTAAGGAGAAGCTGAGGAAATCGAACAAAGCGCTGAAGATTAAGTCTCGAGAATTAGAAGTCGCCGAGCAGAAATATGAGGAGCTAGAGAAGAAGCTCGTTGAAGCTCGTAATAAAGCAGAAACTGCAGCTCGTGGCATGGAAGACGAAAAGAGGACAAACAATTATCTGAGGAAAGATTTCGAGAAATTGAAGGCCCAACTCGCCGAAGAAAATGAAGGTAGAAGAGGTCTCGAGAAAAGGTTAGAAGCAGCGAGCGAATCGGTCAGTGAGATAGGCAAACGCACCTCTGATCTCTCTAAAGATCTCGAGAAAGTTAAGTCTCTGAGTTCAGACATCGAAGATGAGAAAGGAGCGCTCGGAAGGTCTCTTGAGGAGCAGAAAAAGGCGTACGAAGAAGCTGTGGAGAATCTGAAGGATGCTCAGAGCATGGCTGAGAAGATCGAAGAAGAGAATAAAGAGTTGGAAAGTAGAAGCAAAAAACAAGAAGACGATTTAGCTTCTGCAAAGGGAGAGTTGCTGAGGCTTACGAGCAGCAGAAACGTTGTCGAAGATCAGCAGCAGCAGCAAAATAATGAGGCCGTCGGCGGTAAATCGAACGGTTCGTCGCCGAGGAAGGTCACGAGGAGGAGAAAGGTCAACCAAAAGCGAAGTGATTCGTAGCGAAGAATTCATATTTTTTTGGTGCATAATAGGCCTTTGAATGCATTATACGATGAAGATTTTTATTTCATTACACGACACATACATTACAGATTTTGTCAGTAACAGCTACTTCGAGAGATCAAAAGCTCCTTGCGAAAAAAAAAAAAAGCTGATGTAATAACTAATAACGAGTCGATTACTTCAAGGCTGAGCTTTCCATGACGAAGAAATATCAGCTACAGCTTCGCCGACCGTCAGATAAAGCCCTTCTAGGCCAAAGGGTTCCAATGCGTTCGATTGGTGCAGTTTTTCCATTACACTTCCGACGGGATTTACCAGCGCAAGCTACGCAATAAGATAAGAAGATATAATTTCGATTATATTCGAAAAGTGCTGAAAGAAAAATAGCAAACATTCATAGTTCTATGGTCAGCTTATTACCTTGAGCGATCGTTTCTCGAGCACTTTTCTGAGTTCGCCGATCATATCAATGCCACTTGTATCTACCGCCGTCACAGCTGATCAAAGACAGAAGAAAGAATTTAATAAAAAAAAATAGATGTTATATTCGGATGTTATGAAAGTACGATGTGTAGGAGGAAGGAAGGAACTAACCAGTCATGTCAAGAATCACACACTTGATGTTACTTCCTTTGTCTGAAGCAACCAACTCTTCTTCTTCTTCTCTGATCCATCTCAGCACCCTAAAGATTTTCAACCAAAAAATGGCCTTAGATTATAGAACTAAACATCGAACTGTAATGATTTCAGAGCTAACCTTTCTTGTAAGTACGTCGAATTCGCAAAGTAAATAGGAGACTCAATAGCAAGTATAACAAAAGATGGCACTCTAACAGAGTTTCTATATCTGCTAAGGCTATGATATATCTGAGTCCCAGGAATGTTTCCTAAAACAACTGTATTCGGCCTCGTGACGTGCAGTAGAATCTTGAAAACCGAAATTCCCACCTGGGATTTTATTACCAAGATCTCATATTCAAGTAAAGTATAAAAATATATGAACTTCAAATTCCACGAGAATGAGACTTACAGCTATGGCAAGACCCATAGGCACAGAGATGAAAAGAACGCCGAAGAAGGAACACATGCAAGCCAAGAAATCAAGCTTGTCGACTTTCATCAGCTTGTAAGCAGATTGGTAATCGATTAGCCCAACCACAGCTGTAATAATAATGGCTGCCAAGATAAGGTTTGGAGTGTAATGGAAGAGTGGCATTAGAAACAGAAGAGTTATGAGCACGGCCGACGCCATTATAATATTCGACACCACCGTTTTTGCTCCAGCGTTATAATTCACAGCAGTGCGCGAAAACGAGCCTGCGCAAAAAAAAATTAAAAACTAAAGCAACGATTTCGTTTTATGCGAAAAACTAAACGCTGTAATGAATAACCTGTCGTGACGTAGCATGAAGTGCAAGAACCAGCCATGTTCATTAGGCCGATGGCCATCATTTCTTTGTTTCCGTCCACTTGGTAGTTCTTTAGAGACGCGAATGTTCTTCCCACGGCAATTCCCTCCTAATTTTTTGGTTCCGAAAAAGCGTATTAAGAGCCATCGTTTGCGTTCGCAGTTCATCAGTTTTAACGAGCTTACCGTAAGAGAAAGTATCCCAGTGATGATCCCTGTTTTGATTGCCAAGGCGAGATGAGGGCCGCTCAGATATAACATGTTCAACGACGGTGGATTTAAACCCTTTGGTAAATCTCCGATCTGCAGAAATTGCTTCATTACCACCGAGAAACTCGAAGGAAGAAAAATCTTAAAAATCGAGCGAAGTTGTAAAGTTCTCCATTTTCTCTTACAATGGATATCATGTGAAGCCTCGAATTGAAGCAGACGACCAAAACGGTCGATGTAATGACCGATGCCAACGGCGCAGCAGCAGAAATCCAGAAAAACTTCGGCTTTCTCATGCTCTGCGTTTAATTATTCCAAAAATTAAAGATTGGCGCAAACAAAGAGTGAAAAGAGAAAAAGCAAAGAGATTTTACGAACGCTTACTATTTGCCTCGTCGTCAGCAACAGTACGAGGAAAAATACCCCGATGATGATCGTTTGCCAAGTCCACTGCAGATCGTTACTTAAAACTTAATAAAAGAAATCCATTCGAAAACTTCCTAGAGATAATCAGATTTCTTCCTACCTCGTCTCTGTGATGAAGAACAGAAGATAAAACAGGGATAAGCTGCATTTTGCTGGTAAAATGAGCAATTCCAAGCAGCCCTTTGAGTTGCTGCAACGAAACGATCACAGCAGCGCCAGCCATGAAGCCGACGAGCGTGGCCTTCGACAGAAAATCAATCACAAATCCCAATCTGTTGTAACATTTCCCAGAAAGATAAGAACAAGTTACTTCTCAAATGAGAAAAGTAAGAAGAACTTCATTCATTGCAGCCCATTTTAGTAGTAAGTAACCTTAAAAAGCCTAAAGAAGCCTGAAATAATCCTGCAAACAGCGTGGAAGTGAAGGCCAGCTTAAGGTAAAGGGAAGGTTCGCCAGTGTAAGAAACTGCTTCGCTGAGCATCGTGCCCATTACGAGCGAAGCTATGGAGACGGGGCCCACGGCTAAGTGCCTCGAACTTCCGAGGACAGAGTATATGAGAGGTGGCACGAAGCTTGAGTCTGCATTGCAATAAGATATTATTGAATCTTGTAAGGAAAGAAATATAGTTAAGACATGGAAGATCGAAGAGGTTACTTACAAAGCCCGATTATAGGAGGCAGATTGGCTAATTTTGCATAACTAATTCCCTGATTTAGAAACAAAAATGATCATTGGCAGTTCAATGAAAGAAGAAGTAAAGCTCCATGAAAATCCATAATACGTAAATTGCTTGATATACTTTCAGAACTGTGACAATAAAGAATATTTTTGCTCTCATCCCGAAAACAATTTTAGAATATTTCTTTAATACAAAACTTCCTAAACATAACGAAACAACCCAAAAAAAACCTCTTTCTTTTTTTTTTTTTTTCCTTTTTTGTGCTAGATATTCCGTCAAATGCGTAAAGACTTCATTTCTTTTTTCTTTTTTCGGGAAGAAAGCCATACCTGTGGGATTGCTAGGCTTGCAATAGTGAGCCCAGAAACGACGTCGGATTTCAACAACTCGAGGGTGTACTGAGGGCCCCACTGAAAAACGGGAAAGAAGAACTGCAAACCAAGGACCACTCTCCTGCGCATAGTTTGATCCTTAAACCTGTGTAATGGGTCGTCGGGGAAGAAGATTTCTGAGAGTCTCTGCCTCAGTTTTTGCAGGGTTGTCTTCTCCGGCGGCAGACAGACTCTGTGCACTTCCATCGCCGCCGGAATTTGTCCGGCAATGTGGATAGATGGGCTTCCAACACTTTCAACTCTGTTTTGATTGACAGACATTTTCTTTCTCTTTCTGGGGAGGAAAGTGTTTGTCTTTGTTTGAGTACGAGGACTTTAATTTCTTCCGACTCCCTTCTTTGTGACGGTTGAAAAAGGTGGTTATTGTCTGGGAAATCGAGAAAAGAACTTCGTCGGACTGTGTTTTGGAAATGAAGCTTATAGGGTTTACTATATATAGATAGACGTGATAGAAAACGCAGTTGAGGAACGCGTTTTTAACTCCGTAAATGTAGCATGCAATTCTGAACATAATCTAAGCGATGCGCAAATACGTAGGGTTTTGAAAATATTTGACTTTGTAGATTAATATTATAAGTATATATATTTTCTTGAAACGGTGTGTGAATTTGAATGAGTTTCAAGAAAACTTCATTGCCACGATGTACCACTTTTTGGTATTTTTGACAAATTTAGTACTTACCATCTGCAACTTAAGTATTAAAGAAAATGTGTTGCATATATCATAATCATACCATAAAACAATATTTTAGAAGTACATATGAAAGTCAGAGATATAACCCTATATCGTATTCAAAACTTAATGAACATGCATATTAACTCGGTAGTTTTCGATAAAAGAATGGCATTCGCTTGGTGAAAGATAAATAGGATTACTGTTTTATTTTTTATTGATTTGGCACGACGATCACTAAGTATAAAATGTACTCGAGAGCTTAAATGAGATTATATATTCTAATTTAAAAGGGGAAGGTCAATTAGCAAGATGAAGAGACGTCACAATATCATTGAATTTTGACCAGAGAAGCACACTGCACACCACACATGAAAGAAGCACTTAGAAAAAAAAAACATCAATTGCAGTTTTACAATATCATCTTGACTAAGAAAAAAATCAAATATTCCATTATTACAGTTTGGTGGTCGGCACCATTTTCATGTAGATTCAAGAATCGAAATAATATAATATACAAAAAGAAAATTGGAAATAAAAGAACCTCTCCCCATGAACTATGAACTATCATTTATTACATAACTCTGTGAGCTTTCTTGAACAAGCTTTTGTTTGCTTCATCTTCACATTATTGCATTTTTGCCTTGCATTTTTCTCAGATTTGTAGCTTAGCTCTTAACTTTGTAAATAGAACATTGGAATGTGCTGATAATATCCCATGGAATAACCTTCTCCATTACAAAACTTCGGTGCATTAAGGTTAACCTAGAATTCTTAGCACTGCAAGAAATGACATCAAATTCGAGTTCGAAATCAAAGTTAAACTCTCCAAATAGGGGTTTACAAAAAAAAAAAAAAAAAAATTCCTTCGAAAAAGTAGTTGATTCCATGATATGCGGCAAGTAGTGGATGCTTTTGCGTGTGTGATTATAATACATACGACGACAAGTCAAAGGAGGTGATATAGAAAAATATCCCTATACATTAAACGAAGATGATTCGAAGCAAAAATGAGACACCATGGATGGACCATATTTAAACACCTTTAACTTCTCGGCGTGGAAGCGCCACTTCTTCATGAGAATATACCCTTCAACTTTTATGACATTACGTTGATTGTCCTAAACACGGCAAAGAAGACTCGGAGAGAGAGCTTTGCGTGTCGAGCTCTTATTCGCACAATAGCGTATTGAAGATGAACAACCACTTAACCATTTAGGGTTTAGTAATGTTACATCAGAAAGTATATATTATTGAACCCCTATACGTCAAATGGCAATCGACGTTTTCTTTCGTTGCAACTGAGCACATCAAGAACATCAGTTATCAACATAGACATGATTATACTTAAACATGATGTCGATGTTTTTTGCTATAGATTCCATATTCCCTTATGGCACGTGCACTGCACTTGCCATGGAGTTTGATTCTCTAACATTTTGCTTTTTGAGTTCCCTGCTGATAATGCAAGGAGTTTATTCCAAGGAATATACCATCTCATAGAATATAAAGTGGAAGGCTATGTTACTGATAGAGTAGTACTAAGCAATCATGATGCACACTTAGGAAAAAACCCTCTCATGGTCATTATATTCGCACTTTATTTGCTATGAATAAATCAAGCCAACTTTGGAGGATAACCATTGAAAAATCAATCTACACCCACTAAATAAAACTTACATACAAATTAATATGTCTGAAATTATCATAGAAAACATTTGTCTTTTGCCGATATCTATATTCCACTTTGGAACGTGTTATATTGTGATTAGTTCAAATTCCTTTCTTGGAGTCGAGAAAGCACGCTTGTGTTTCGAAAACATGTAAATGAGTCTTTCGACACGTAACATGCTATTAGCTAATAGGTCATATCATGGAGAAAATGATCTATCATTATTCATTTGGATTGGAGGTAAAAGCAAGTTGCATTTTGAGGAAAGTTTTGACGACCTTATTTTAGGAAATTAGGGTTGGTAATGGTAGTAATATGGGAAAGCTATAGTAGTTCTTCCATCTTGTCTACAATAAGAAAAAGACATAAAGCAAATTAATAAAATGGAAGGAAAGGAACGTGTGTCAATTTGCGTTGATAAGCAATCTCTTCTATTCTTTTAGCTTCTGCATTATTTGTTTTCAACACTTTTTTTGTGCCGAATTAAAGTACGCTTAATTATTAGTACAGTTGAGTGTTCCATTTAACTTGTTGACTTTTCAACACATATGCGTGGTGGAGGAGGAAATCATTTTGGTTTTTTCATTCAGTGACGAATGCAGTGACGATCTCTTATTTGGCCTTTGTTGATTGTTTTGCCTATAAAAGGCATTGTTCTCATTCGAACAAAGGCACTCCAAAATTAAATAGAGAGAGCGAGAGTTAGAGAGAGAGGTGAGGAAAAAATGAGAGAAAAAAAAAGAAAAGAAAAAAAAGGAGGAAATCTTGTCCGGGTGGATAAGGGTGAGCGAGTTTTAGTTTTTACTAGGTAGTTGAGAGTGGGTACAAAAACATTACCCGAGTGGGTAAGGGGTCTCGGGTTTGGGTTTAAATACGAGCGTTATTTTGTACGGTGTAATATTCTCAAATATAGTAAAACTATTGTCTCTCCGTGGATGTAGGCGGTATTGGCCGAACCACGTAAAAATCTCGGTGTTCTCTTGGTGTCATTACGACTTTAATTAATATCCCGATAAATTGTTGCGGGGTCCAAATACAACTACCGCTGGCCCAGAATTAAATATTATCGCTCAACCCCAACAAGTGGTATCAGAGCCAAACCCCGCTGGTATTCTAAGTATGCTCTGTGGTTGCAGCTGTGTCTGATCTTCCACATCAGAAAAGATATCAGAAGGGAACATCGATCGGGGGGAGCCAGTGTCAGAGCGAGGTTCAACGAGGTGATGCCTTGTGCTGAAGAAATGATGGTACAAGATGGTTATCGTTGATGGGATGCTCGGTGTGGGCGGAGCTTGTGCGGCGGTGGAATTTTGGCGAGTTATGGCAATAGTGCTGTGAGGCAGGTCATTAGCCTTTCTTGGAAAATATCTGATCAGTACTATTTGGGCCGGGCTGTTGAATCTCTGCAAGGATAATAACGACGGATGACAGCAAAGTGCGACAATGTGCTAGTGCGGGAGGATTCACTCTGCGGCAGAGAAGAGTGAAGGATGTGCTCGTTTGTCGAGGCTGGGGTTATAAGCTTTGATGGGAGACGAGGAAAAGTCGGAGTAAATGACGGAAATTTTGGGGTCAAGATGTGTCGAAAGAGGAAGAAGTAAGGCCCATTTACTTCTTACCTCTATTCCTGATTCTGGTGATAATTTGATCACAACCATCCAGTACGAGACGGTGCAAACGGTGGATGGTGGAGTCAACTCTTTTGGAGCAAGAAAAGAGAAGGCGGTCAAATTATGGTGATAGTCGGGCGTTGGCTATACAAGGAGAGAATCGTAGAGGAAGGTGTCACGCCAGGGGATTTGGAGACAGCAGCAGGTCCAAATCCAGGTGGCGGGAAGGGCAAGTGATGCTATATGTGTGGTGAGCCGGGACACATCAAGAGAAATTGTCCAACTTGGAGGAAGAAGGACAAGCGGCTAGGAAAATTCCACAACGGAGGTAGCACACGGTTTATCATGGAGACGTTCTCACAGTCTCTAATGATGGCGCTCGTTCTCAGGAAGAGGATATTAAATTCGGGTTTGCTCCAAGAGAATATTTTGATGCGTTCTGGAAATTGCGAACGGTTTTTTCGATCTCCATGGGCTGATGGATATCGTTGTGTTGTTCGGTGTGTTGGAACGGGGAAGATCAAAATGGTTGACGGAGCGGTATGCATTTTGGGTGGTGTGACGTGTCCCAAAGTTGCTAGAATTTAATATTCTTGAGCCAGTCAGATTTCAGGGTTATGGGGTTTCATAGCAGGGGGAGTCTGGCAATCACACATGGCAGAATGGTCCTACCAAAGGGAGAAGAGTGCAAAGGTTTGTATCGTCTGGACGTGAGTATGGTATATAATACTCAGACTTCGATGGATTCACGAAAATTGCGCGCGTGGTATAAAGGCAGACGATGGTGAGAAGGAAAGTCCTGCTGGAGAAGGGTTTACATCGAAGTCCCTCTTCGGGAATCGACAGGTCGAGTCGGTTCAACATAGCTGCACATAAGATTGGCCGCTGAATGAATCAAGTGGGGTAGGATCAGAATTCTTGATTCGGATTATGTGTAGGTGCTACAAAGGAAGGCCAATGGACGTTCGTGGTATTTACGAACGGGTTACTCTCATTCTCGGGTTCGCTAGAGGTTCTCTATAGAAGACGCAGGTGTTGAAAAGGGAGGAGAATTGTTGACTTTTCAACACATATGCGTGGTGGAGGAGGAAATCATTTTGGTTTTTTTCATTCAGTGACGAATGCAGTGACGATCTCTTACTTGGCCTTTGTTGATTGTTTTGCCTATAAAAGGCATTGTTCTCATTCGAACAAAGGCACTCCAAAATTAAATAGAGAGAGCGAGAGTTAGAGAGAGAGGTGAGGAAAAAATGAGAGAAAAAAAAAGAAAAGAAAAAAAAAGGAGGAAATCTTGTCCGGGTGGATAAGGGTGAGCGAGTTTTAGTTTTTACTAGGTAGTTGAGAGTGGGTACAAAAACATTACCCGAGTGGGTAAGGGGTCTCGGGTTTGGGTTTAAATACGAGCGTTATTTTGTACGGTGTAATATTCTCAAATATAGTAAAACTATTGTCTCTCCGTGGATGTAGGCGGTATTGGCCGAACCACGTAAAAATCTCGGTGTTCTCTTGGTGTCATTACGACTTTAATTAATATCCCGATAAATTGTTGCGGGGTCCAAATACAACTACCGCTGGCCCAGAATTAAATATTATCGCTCAACCCCAACATAACTAAGTCTATTTATGTCTTAAAGGTGCTGCTGTGTAAAACTGTTGTAAAAAGCTTGATAATCAAAGAAGTTGACCACAGTTATGTACCTCCTCGGCTCTTAATAGAATGCGATGTTCAAGAAACTTGAAAGCATTACGCACTATGGTTAACTATAGTGTTATAAATTTATAACTGTACTATATGTAGTACGTTGTTAATGGCATGACAATTTCTTCACAAGCGTTGACTTCTGATCTTATGAGACCCGACCCGAATTGATGTAGCCAGACATTTTGGGCAGACTTTACATTTATTAATTAATCTGATGGCTCAATGACGCAGAAGTGACGTATATTTTTTATAGAATAGAAATTAGAATTTCCGTTATGACAGGAGGCTTTTCTAACAGTCTTACATTAACGAAATTCGATAGCCCATCATCCAATAATGATAGAGATATGATACAAAGTATCATTAATAATATAAGTAATAATCCAAGTGAAGAATGGATGGAGGCCCATGGCCGTCTAAGGTGAAGTACTGTAGCTCTCCGTACACTTGTCCGAGCAAGATCCCACACAGTTGTTCATCTTATCTCCGTCTGAAGATATATCAGTTAAACGAATAAAGGTCATTAATTTGTTCATGTAATTGCTTATACAGATGACATATTGCCCTTTGTCTAATCAAGAGAAAAAAAAAATAAAAAGAAAGAAAGGCTTATACTTGGCTTGTTCTTGGTGCTGAAACCCATGCACGTGGAAAAGGCACAGCCCAGTTTGCAGAATCCCAGGTTGTCCGATTCTGAATCTTCCTCCTTGGGAAGAATATCAGAAAATATGCAATCTTTCAAACAATGAGTGGTGCAGTTGCAGAGATTCTGGGCAGGATCAATCATGCACGTAATGAAGCATTTGGTGTAGCAGTCTTTGAAGGAAGCATAGGATTTCTCTGTCTGCATTAAGCCGACAACCATAACTACTACAAGCAACATGGCCAGTTTCCTTGCCATCTTACCTTCTGCCTTATCAAGACAGAAAACTTTGCTTAGATTGTAATAAGAAAAACTCTCATGGGCCGAATGTATATATACACGCAGAGAAGAGCTCTCCCCTTATCAGTCATGTGATTAGCCAGTTGGTCTGTTTCTTGTTTTATTATATGAGAAAAATGCATGCGTTTTATATTTTCAAGAACATATTAACAGAGGTTTTATAAATTCTGCGATTCTATGGGACTTAGAGTTGAGTGCCAAAGAAAACTACGGACTCGAAAGTTTGATCAGACATGTGATGGTTTTCTGGCTTTTCCAGCGGTTTTTATTACGGAAAAATTCAGATTTTAATTTAAATAAATGAAGAGATTTGTTACGTAATATTTGTGGATAGGATCGAGTCGTAGAATGATTAATATGAATCATCAGGGACGAATAATACGTGTGTATTTATTCTGGCCCGTGATTCTTCTGTCAGAAAAAGTCAATTGGCTCGTGAATGCATCGTCGTCGTTAATGTGTTAAATTATTGCATGTCGTTTTCTCATTATATGTGTGCTTCTCTATATTTTGAAGTATTCCAATTTCCAACAGGGTAGGGTTTGGGCTTTCTGAAAAATTGGGCTCATTATAAGTGACAGTCGATGGTAATGAAATTGGGGCAGTGGTGTGGTCGATATATTTTGGTGCATGAAACGTAGCCTTAAATTTATATTTAGATAATAAGATTTTCTTAACCATCTACGTAAAATAATTGCAGATTTCTATGCATGTCAGTTAAACATCACATGATTCGTAGTCGTGCAATCACAGAAACCAAGGTTTGTATACAGAGCATTTGAGAAATCTAAGTTAATTGAATTGATTCCTTCGATTTTCATGTTTGATCAAATACAGTGGAAGAGAGAAGAGGAAGAGATGGAACCGTATGGAACTATTCAATTTTATTTTTAAGATTTATTTTTAGAAAAAAAGATGAAGAAAAAGAAAGTAAGCGTAACCGAGCATGCAGCTCGGTTCGTTTTCAGCCCTACACCTAACGATAATTAATACTTGAACCAAAATGACACAATTACTAATTATTAATAGGACACAATGTCTATATGAATGTTACAACATCGGGCGTGCCAATGTATCAACTAATATATATTAAGGAGAAAAAAAAGAAAATCCCAACAGCTATTTCGTGTAATCTCATGATTTTCCATGTCTACTTCCTCATAACAACAAAAGGCATGGGGTCCCTATCTTACACACTTGTCTGTTATATATATATATATATATATATATATATATATATATATATATATATGCTGTTTTCTTTCTTTTACAAAACATAATCTGCTACTGTTTTCTTTCTTTTACATCGTTAATTAAAGAGGCAAGAAAGATGCTCGGCATCGGAATATTCCGTCGGACAGAAAACGGAGCTAACTCTAAGGGCCGCCCGGCGGCGTTACAAAGCGGCGGTGGTTGTCTGAAACTGCTGACTTGAACGCTGAGACTTAGAATTGCGAAGATGAAGCTAGTTCTACCTCCACAACACCTCTATCCAAGGAATAACATTTTACTTTACAATAGCTGATTTCATTTTGCATTATTGCAAGAAATCTCTGTCAGTTAAGTCTTTTGTAGGTAGGTCTGAGGTTGTTGGGTGGCCGCCGGTGAGATCATACAGAAAGAACATCGTCGCAGACATAAGTACGTGAAAGTTGCCGTCGATGGAGCTCCATATCTGAGAAAAGTTGACCTGGGAAATTACGGTAGCTATGATGAGCTCTTGGCTGCGTTAGAGGACATGTTTAGGAAGGAGACAGTTATTATTATTATTATGGACACTTACTCGAATGGGATGGAGTATGTGCCTTCATACGAGGATGGAGATGGAGATTTGATGTTGGTCGGCGATGTTCCATGGAAGTTAAGCTTCGATTTCAGTTTTTCATGTCTTCTCTTTTCTCTTGGGCTCAAGCAAAAGTGGATGGAGAGATGATTCTTACAATGATAGGAAACTGTATGAATGTATGTCGTAAGTCATCTGCAAAATATCAAGGACTTTTTTTTTCCTTTAAATTATATAGATTTTTGTACCATTTATATAATATTTAAGGAAAAATAGAAAAATAGAAACCAATTTGGGGTGAGAGAGGCTCGAACTCTCGACCTCAGGATAACTCAGAAGCTATGAGACCTACGCGCTAGCCAACTGCGCCACCACCCCATAAGTTGTCGAAAAAGCAAAAGACAATTTATTTAATAGTTGGACTTATGTTGGTAATAGAAGTATCAAGTTGACTCGTTTGAAACGGAGTACTAAATAACTTTGGGCTTCAATATACTTAGCTTTAAAGCCTACACTCAGTTTAGTTTTCTTTATATTCGATTGTCCGCCTCGCAGGAAACATGTCAATCAAAAGAGATAATCGTGACATAATCAAAGATCACTTGCAAATTAAATTTACTAGTAATTTCCGCACGCTCCATGCTTAAAAATATATTATATTTATGTCACTTTAATTTTGAAGGTTATAATATTTAATAGATGAAATATAATTTAAGTATATAAAATGAAAACTAATGTGTAGGGGTATAATTGCAACAACCAAAAAATTTATAAGTGAAATGATAAATAATTAATTTAATTAAATTATAAATAGAGGGCTAAATTGTAAATAAAATGACAGACCAAGTTGGTTTTTAGCCCACCCTAGCCTCTTTATAAAATAGAATAGATAAATAGAGTGATTAAATTGTAAATAAAATGACAAAATAAGCTCACAGTTTTTAGTCCACCCTAGCCTCTTTATAGAATAGATACCACAATCAAGCCACATACAGTATCAGCTTGGCAAGGACCACACAACATGGCAAGATCTTCAGTAATCATCTGATGGAAACACATACGAAATTATCTTTAGTTATATATCTTTAATTAAGGCCAACATATAATTTTAGGTCACTAGCTTGACATGTTTTCGTTTTTTGGGTCACTATGTCTGATAATTGCAAAAATAGGTCGCTAACTATGTATGTTAAAACAAATTCGGGTCACCCTCTCATTTTTGGGTCACTAAGTATACGTGTTTTCAATTTTGGGTCACTAAGTATACGTGTTTTATGTTTTGGGTCGCTATATTAAATCCATTTTCCCATTCATAAAAACATAGTGAACCAAAATTGAAAATATGTATACTTAGTGACCCAAAAACTGAGAGGGTGCCCAAATTTGTTTTGACATATATAGTTGGTGACCTAATTTTGCAATTATCAAACATAGTGACCCGAAAACGAAAACATGTATACTTAGTGACCTAAAATAATAATTTGACCTTTAATTAATAATGAGTCCCGTACTACATGTATCTTTTTAGTGATGATCGCTAAGATTGGATTGCTAATAATTCAGATTAAACATGGTTTAAATATCATTTTAGATCCCCATCCGAAATGAATAAGACAAACCACGAATGGAGGTCCGCAATAGTGACGAGATTGGTGCATCATCATCTGTGGTCCATTGTACGGTCAACCAATACATTGATGCCTTGAAAATTATTGTCCAATTACTTACTTATGGTGGGATATTAGGACCAGATAATCACAGCCAGTTACTTTAATTCGTGTTAATTTGACGTGAGGGATCATGACCCTATCTATAAATATTAGATTGGTTTGTCATTTACTTATTATTTCATTATCCATTTTCCGAAATGATTCGATGTTTTCGTCCTTGTCTTAGTTCTCTTACATATGTCTAATAAAAACGGAGAGTTCTTGCAGCCATGAGTCAATCATCAAACCCCCAAGAAAACCCTAGTTCTGTGCATCGTCAGCAATTCTTGAAACATAAACAAGATTTAACATATTTGCAGCAATCAAATAATGGGTTCTCATGCACAACCTCAGCAGCTCCCTGTAATAAAGTTCACCGAAGCAAACACGAACTCCACCACAACTTCCTGGAAATCAATCTCCAATTCGGTAAGGAATGCCCTCGAATCTCACGGATGTTTCGTAGTGTCCTACGAAAAGCCAAGGCCAAAGATACACGGCGAAATGTTCGATTTAATGAAAGAGTTCTTCGATCTACCCCTCGAAACAAAGAAGCAGTACACTTGCCCACTCCCAGGGCTGGGCTATGGCGGGAACTTTCACTTCATGCCTTTGTTCGAATACTGTGGCATTGAAGACTGTTATACCCTCAAAGGCGCAGATATGTTCACTAGGCTCATGTGGCCCCATGGATATGATAAATTTCGGTATATGTATACCGTTTTATGAGTTCTTGATTTGGTAATAATAGATTTGAACGTAGTATTAGATAATAGTTTATTTCTGTTGATGTGATTGGTAAAAACAGCGACGCAATAAACTCCTACTGTAAGGAATCAGCAGAATTGCACCAAACTGTGATGAAAATGCTGCTCACAAGCTACGGCTTGGATGAGAAGCATTATGAGCCGTTGATGGAATCGTTGATATATCCGATGAGGCTTATGAAGTACAAGCCGCCGCCGCCGTCATTAGGTGAAGAAGACCACGGTAATAAAGATTCAATTGGGCTCGTCCCTCACAGAGACAAGAGCTTCATGGCCGTCGTTAGTACCAATGAAGTCAAAGGTCTGCAGATACAAACTAGGGATGGTGATTGGATAGATTACGATCCTTTTCCTTCTTCCTTCGTCGTCATAGTAGGCGAAGCGCTCATGGTAAGAAAGAAAAGGGCATATCGTGATTTACTACAGTCTTGGAGAACGTTTCTTGATCATTTCTTGGTTAATTAATTACAGGCGTGGAGTAATGGAAGGCTATATTGTCCTCTGCACAAGGTGATAGCATCTGAGGGAAACAAAGACAAGTATTCAGTTGGGTCGTTCACTTTCGTCCGAGGAGTTCTTCAAGTGCCCGAGGAGCTCGTCGACGACGAACATCCGCTGAAGTTCAACTCCTTCAGCAACCTCGAATTCCTCGAATTCTGCCAAGATGGCGGCGCTAAAATGTCGGGCGCAATCGAGGCGTATTGCGGTGTTCGTTGATCCCTGAAGAATTTAAATTCCAAGTTCTTTTCGTTTGTTTAGCTACTATCGATAAATGCGTGTATGTGTGTGTGTAAACTGTAAAGTAGTGCGCCCGTCATCGTCTTGTCTTGTCTGAAGCACTGTAAAATACTATTACAGCAGTCACAGTTTCACAAGAATGTACAAATAAAGCTGCTAAGGTTGTCTGTCGCGTGCTTTTTTGCGATTTGCTCCCATTTTTTTCACACAATAAAACAGCCTTTTATTCCCTACTTAAGTTGTCCGCGAAACTACGAATACCAATAATTTATATATGGCAATCAAGCGATGAAATACTGCAAATCAAGCGTTCCTAGGAGAGGAAGGCGACTCCGACGAAGCACTCCCAGCAGACCCGCTCTGACCCGAACCCGACCCGGCGCTGACCGACCCGTTTACATCGCCATCCTTGGGAGATGAGACGACTGGGACTTTAACAGCGGCGGCTCTTTCCATCTCCTTCTCAATCTCCTCTTCTTGCCTCAGAGCAGTGAACTGACCGTCCAGCGACTTAGCAGCTCCCAGCCATGCTAAAACGATCACTAGGAGAATTCCTCCAAGGTAGGGCGTCGAATTCGCAAGGGAGCCAAACGTTAAGATCATGAATTGCTGGATTAGGGCACCGCCCGACTTCCCCAGTGGGTTGCAGACGACGTCGATCGCAGCCTTGCCTTTCACCTGATGTGAAGGAGCGCCAAAGATTGCACTGAAACCGTTCGAAGAAACGTCCAAAAAGAAGACAAGAAGAACAAGTTACCTTTGTGTCCTCGTCTAGAGGGATGTAGGCCATCTCCTTGCATGGATCGAAAAGGCTGTACTTTGCGCTCTTGCTGAAGATGTTCTGCAATGCGCCGACGTAGACAGCTGCTAAGAGGGGAGTCAAGCCGAAGTTTGCCAGGGCGGGTGCAAAGGGGTCGCCGAAGAGTATTAAGGAGAAGAAGCCGACGCCTGTAAGGAGCAAAACGGTGGGCGTAATCTTTGCTGCAACTCCCCAGCCGTACTTGTTGAAGATCCATTGGCTTAAGAGCATCATTGTGAAGGTCGCTATCCCAGTGGCAGTAGAGAAATCGCCCATGAACGATGAGTATGCGTTTGGCGTTGGAAACTGCGTCAAATTGGGGTAGTGTAATAATCAGCGAGGATTCAGGAAATTGGTGGGGGAAAAGTGATGAAGGTTTGATTTTTATTACCTGGGCTTTGAGCTTCGATTTCCATGTGACTTCGACGAGGTTGATGCTGATACCGTAAGCAACCACTAATGTCGCTAAGTCTCTGATGTATTTTGACGATACCAAGAACTTCAAGCTCTCCATTGTCCCCATTTTTGGCTTCTCCTGAAAGAAGAAAAGGGATACACTTTAGACAGCTTCGAAACTTCTTGCAATCAAAAGAATGTTTTTGTTGTTGTTACCTTTTTCTTGAGACTGCGTGTAGGGGCAGGGACATTACGGTTGACCCACCAATAGAGGAAGCATATTGCTAGTCCCATCCCTACGACGATGCTCATCATTCCCTTTAAGGATACAGCCCAGCCATCGACGCCTGGGCCGAGGTTTTCTCGCAGCTGAGAGAAGTACTTCACCGTTCGACCTGAGAAAACGAGGGCCACGTTCGCTCCGAGGCCAAATAGTGGGTAAAATTTCTTGGCTTCATCAACTGTAGTAATCTGCAAAACAGGGGTATGTAGCCCATTTTAGGACGGTTATATATCACCTCAGAGAAACATTGGGATAAGATCAAGACATGGAAACTGTGATTGTTTCAGCAACTGAGAGCCCCTTTTCAGAAACAACGAGTACAAAACAGAGCTGCTATTTACTAAAACTCAGAAGTCAAGTTCACCTGATTGGCAAATCCCCAAAACAGAACAGAGATGACAACACTCCCCCAAAGCTCAGCCATGACGTAGAACAAGCAGAAACTCCATATCCTCATAATAGCGAGTGGTCCAAGAAACCTTGGACCTAAGATGTTCAGAAGCTTATCAGCGAAAGCCGTGGGGTGAAAGTACTCGCTAAGAGGATACAGCACGAACCCAAACGCCCCGAAAAAGGCGATAAACGGAACAATCACGCTGTAGAAAAGTGCCTGCTTGGGCAACGCATCAGCCATCTTTGTGTACAGAAGCATAAACCCAATAGCCATGGGCAAATTCACCCACGTTTTCAAGAAAGGTATGATCTCAGCGCTCGACCCTTTAGCTGTCACCACCAAGACATCCTTTGTATCCCTCAGAATTGTGTAGTTAAATAGGATACAGAAGAACATCAGCCCAAGGGGTATTATTTTCTTGAGCGTCACCAACTCAATACCCAAAATCTTAGGTGGTGAAGGTTCTTTATCTCCGTACAACCCATCAGCTGCAGCAGCCTCGGCTTTGACTATGAACGAATTTTTCTTCAATCGATCGTTTGAAGCTTGGAATTTTTTCGAAAGCCCATCAACGGATAAAGGTGACACGTTAAGTTTTGACAAGGGGCTTATGGGGTTGAATCTGTACCTTAAACCATGAGATGGTTGCTGAACAAAAGACCTCCCTTTGGGGTTTGAAGGTAGTGAGAGAAGCCCTTTCGATTGAAGAACGCCTTGCATTTTTTGCCCCAGCACCTAACTTTATCACTATTAGCTTACTTCTCCAAAGAAGAGTACGAATTTAGATCTACCGTAAAGCTTTGATTTTTATGCAGTTGGGAACGAAGAGGAAGAAACGACGATGAGGTTTGGTGGAGCAAAAGAGATGCCAACTGGTGTTCTTGCTGAAGGAAGGTTTCGGGGATGGTAGTGAAATATTTTTTATATATCACCTTATTATAATAAAAAGAAAAGATTTTAATATTCTTTTCTTTTATTTCTTTGTGGAAATTCTTGGATTTGAGAAAAAGATCTTTGATGTCAGGGAAGGGCTTGCAGTTAAACAATGGATTAATTAAATATTTGCTGATTTTTTTACATAAAAAATACTCCCTCCGATTTTTATTTACATGTCGTTTTAGCTCTTTAATTTTGTTTCTAATTAGTTGTCGTTTTACAGATTTCAAGATAAATAGTTATCATATTTCCAGTTTTTAACCCTTTTAAATATTATTAAATGGAATATATTAAATAGTCTTAAGCAATTAATTAGGGGTATATTAGACATTTTATTCTATTTTTTAATATGAGTGCAAAAACCTTAAACGACACCTAAAAAAAATTGGAGGGAGTATTGTTTTGCAGTATACCGTAACAATGATAATTTGCGAAAACAATGATAGTTTGGTCTTGGTGCGCCTTAAAACATTATACTTCCTCCGTCCCAAACGATTTTGGACATTTGGGGTTTTACACGAGTTTTAAGAAATTGAATATTTTAATAATATAGTACAATCAAAAGGTAAAAAAGTGTATGTTTTGACACGTCTTTTGAGAATATTTAATATTATTATATTGATTGTATGTGATAGTTTTTACTAAATAAGGAAATGTCCAAAAGAAGTGGGACGCCCGATATAGTAAAATGTATAAAATGGTTTGGGACCGAGGGAGTAGTACTTTTGCACACCCATACGTGTGTATAATATTATTTAATTATGAAATAATAATACAAAAAATAGAAGGACAAATGTTAGTGGGTGGTTATGTTTGACTTAGTAATTTTATTAATTAATTTTTTAATACATAATAAAAAAGACATAATACTTGTCAAGTTATGATTGGTTAATAGATACAACAAAAAACAGTTTTTAACTCATCATCACAATTAATATAAGAGCATAGATAGAAAGTAAAACATACAGAGAGAAACTTTAAATCCAAACTAAATTAAAGTTGGATACTTACGTTAGGTAGATTTTGGCGTCCAACTAAAAGTTTCAAATGAATCATGTGAATAAAGTGCACATACTGCCAAGACATGGGACTATTTTCACCAAATTTAATAATGAAACAGATATAGATATTTAATTGAATTTCTTGTTCAAACTTTAGCAAATTTCAGGCTAACTAATCATGTCGACGCTGCTTTACATCAATTTAACATGCAATGGAATAAAAAGTTTCAATTTTTAATTATCGCGTTTTATCGTTTATTTATTGTCGGAAATAGAAAAAGGCTTCTATATTTTTTCGTAACCTTCGTTCGTTTGGAAATAGGAAAGGATTAGTACTCATCGAGGAAATAAATTTAGGATCTTGTGAAGTGCAGCAATGCCAATGACCAAGTTTGAATCTTGTTTTGATACTTGCCATTCTACATTTTTTGAATGTTGACATTTATGTTATAGAATCTAATCAATTATTACATAAAATGAATATGCAAAATTCATGTGCATATTCCCTATCTCAAGTGCAGACAAGTGGAAAGAAAAAAAAAAAAACAATTTCATCAAGGCAAGGAACTATATTGTTACTGGCAAGTTTAAATTGTTTGATAATATGTCCAACGATGTGATATTAATGTGAAGTCGTGTAAGCTTCCCGGCCAACCATTGTTTACCGGTCAAATGTCATGTTTTTGTAGCACTCGGAAAGTCATTTGGTATTATTTAAAGGCTAAATTGCATATAACCTACCTGAGGTTTAAAATTAAGCACCAAACCCCCCGTGGTTTGTAAATAGCATAAAATACCCTTGTGATTTATTTAATAATGCACACTCTCCCCTCCTCGGTCAGCTTTCATCTCCCGGTCAAATATTCCAAAGAATTCCCTTTATACCCTTTTTATATTTTGACACCATCCATCGTTAGAGCATTCTGGGTTATAACCAGCGATTAATGAATTCTTGGGACATTCCAAATTCCAGCCACTGCAATCCATAGCTGACAGGCCAAACAATTCATCCTCTCTTCTCTCATATTTCATCATCCAAGCTGAGGGCACAACCTTAGAATGCACATCGATGGTGTGCTCTCTGGCCAATTTAAGACACCTCCTAAACAATTTAGGATCGGGCAAGGACCTGAAGATCGCACATTGTTCCATGTAATACGCAGATCTTTCGATCGTTGGGATGAAATTCGAGTCTCCTGTAAGAATCAGCTAGGACCTCTACAAAGTCAACAAATATGAGGCAAGCGCGGCTGTTGGGATGTGCACTGTGAGAGGCCTAATGGGTCAGACTTGGAGTGCAGAGCTGTGAAGGAGCGGCGAGCGGCTGTTGCGCAGGCGGCGGTGGATTTAGGGGGACTTAGTGGTGGTCGAGATGCCATAGATCTGGTGGGGTTCGTGGTTGCCAAGAGGTGGCGAGGTAGTTGGCGGCACTGCGACTGGAGGTGATGGGCACTTTGAGAGGCCTCTCGGATCAGATCTGGGGTGTAGGGCTGCAAAGGGTCACAAGGTTGCGGTGGCAAATGGAGAGGTTATAATCAGTGGTTTCGGTCTGCGAAGGGGCGGCGAGGGGCACAATGAGAGGCCTCGAGTCAAATCTGGAGCGTAGGGCAGTTTAGGCAGGGGGCCGACCGAGCCGCGGAGTGGCTTTGGGTTGGGTCAAGAGGGCTGCGAACGAGGTGGTGTGGTGGTGCTGCTGCATAGGGTTGGATCGAGCGGCTCGACGAGGTTGCTACAGACATGGCGGTGTTGGGCTGTTTGGGACGGCGTGGTCGCCAATTAATTTCCCTTTTTGATCGTTATTTGGCCAAATTCTAAGAATGCACTCATGCCGTGAACTTTCTTTCCTGATATGTTGCAATTTGAAGTTCTGATTTTGATTTCTGATGGCAGCTATGTAAGATGCAATTTTGATTTTGAACTCTGCCATTTTTCTTCAACTATTCTTGTGATTTTTTATGTCGATGGTGACATGCAATGGAAGATTTTGGGAGGGAGATGACTTGAAGGGTATTTCGGTCATGTTAATTTAAATTTTTTTATCAAAACCTATTCTATTTGCATCAACAGCGCGTGCGAAGCAAACAAGGCAAAAAAGGTTGACTGAGGGGTTCGGTGCTTAGTTTTGAAAACCATAAGGAGGTTTCACGTAATAAAAAAACCATGAGGTAGAATGGTGCATTTTAGTATATACACAAGGGGTATAACGTACTTTACCTTATTTAAATAAGAAAAAGGTCGGCTATAAATTATAACTTCAAGAATTGCAAGTTGAGTATGATTCCCACCCCACCAAACCACAAATGTGGCGAAGTATGCCAATCATACTCTCCATTTTCTGTTGAGTATACAGCAACAAATAAAAATACAATCACAATAATATGCCAGTTAAGACTTGAAAGCGACCACAATAATAGACTAAATTATCAAAGCCTTTGTCACATGAATGTGTAATTTCCGATCTAAAATGTTGAGAAGCGTTAATCACGTACTTGCCTTATTGACAAAACACATTATTTAATATATATATATATACACATATATATCTGTTATATTTCAAGAAAAGAGCGGGCATCTTAAAAACCACTCCAAATTGATATGTGTTACCCCGGGTTCTCACCCCCAATGCGGCGAAATACTCAATCGACCATAACTAGCTTAAGGACCCCCCCGTTTCGCCTGCCAACTACCCCAGCGGGAAGAACACCCCGCCTCTGACCCAACAGGGGCGACGTCCTCTTCCCTCGAGACATAGGGCAAATCCCCGACCTGGGGAATGCCCCAGAATCCCCAACCTGACATAGGGCAAATCCCCGACCTGGGGAAGAATGCCCCGGAGTCTCCAACATGACATAGGGCAAAACCCGACCTGGGAAGAATGCCCCGGAGTCCCCAGCCTGACATAGGGCAAATCCCCGACCTGGGAAGAATGCCCCAGAGTCCCCAACCTGACATAGGGCAAATCCCCGACCTGGGGAAGAATGCCCCGGAGTCTCCAACATGACATAGGGCAAAACCCCGACCTGGGGAAGAATGCCCCGGAGTCCCAGCCTGACATAGGGCAAATCCCCGACCTGGGAAGAATGCCCCGGAGTCCCCAACATGACATAGGGCAAAGCCCTGACCTGGGGAAGAATGCCCAGGAGTCCCCAGCCTGACATAGGGCAAATCCCCGACCTGGAGAAGAATGCCCATGAGTCCCCAGCCTGACATAAGGCAAATCCCCGACCTGGGAAGAATGTCCCGGAGTCCCCAACATGAGACAAGGCAAGTCCCTGACCTAAGGTAAGGAGGAAGCTCCCTTCGGAACATCCCGAACACTAGCTCTTCTGAAGACCCACAACCCTTGGTGTTACCCTCGGACTTTCATCCCTAACGCGGCAAAATACCCTGTTGCCCTGGCAAGAAGGACACTCCGCCCGGCAAAGTAGAGAGGGAGCACATCGCCTCCTCAGAATATGTAAGCCAGGGCCACTCAGGGAAAACACCACTCAGGGAAAACACCACTTAGGGATAACACCACTCAGGGAAAACACCACTCAGGGAAAACACCACTTAGGGATAACACCACTCAGGGAAAACACCACTTAGGGGTAACACCAATCAGGGATAACACCACTCAGGGATAACATCAATCGGTCCCGACCTGACGAAGGAGGGAACTTTGTAGTGCACGGGGAAGCTTCGGAATCCCACGAGGCGATCACGCGTCGAAGTCGCCCCAACCCGGGGGACTACCACACGCCGAAGTCGTCATATGTCCCGAAGCAACCACACACCGAAGTCGCCCAAGGCCCCAGGGGACAACCGCATGCCATGAAATGATCGAAGCCCCAGGGGACAGCCGAAGGCGAATCTCAGAACGTGTCTGAAGGCCACTGGAACGTGCACGATCGCCCCAACGTGGGGGGAGGGAACCGTTCAGGGACGAATCCGTACCCACCAAATCCGGAGGAAAACTGCCAAGGAACGCTGAACGTGGGAAGTAACTGTCAAGGGCTGGGTGTGTCCTCGCCGACTCTATAAATACCACTAGAGATTCCCTTAGAAGGTACGTTTTTCAGATAATCATACCGTTACTCTGCCATTTTTTCTCCACACATCACCTTAAAACGGAACTACCCTCTTGACTAAGGCAAGAGGGCTAACGACCCCCCAAAATTCCCTTGTTCAACAGTTCTCAACCCAAGCACACGGCGGAGCTCAGGTGGGAAAAGGCCCGTCAGTCCATTTCCGCGGTAGGTTAATTTTCGACGGCATCAATATGTTAATCTTGATCTTTTTTTAAATAAGTAATAAATAATTAAATTTATATAAACAAATAAAATGAGATTCCAACAGTTACGGACGCATTGTCCAAAATCCTATCCTATGTAGGAGGTAGGTGAAGCTTCGTGTATAAATACACAGTATATTTTTCGTAACGTCTTTCTCAATGGAAAATCGAACGTGAACACGTCAAATATCTAACCCAATAACGTTTCCTCAAGAAGAAAAAATACACTGAAAATTCATATATAATTAATTCAGAAAATATCAGTTTAAAGTTTCAAGAAATAACGGATGCGAACATCAAGGAATAAAGAAATAATTCCATTCCTGCCTGGTGGCTAATTATCCACGTTGAAGAGTGGTCAATCATACTAAATCTCAGCACGTGATAGGTGGTCCACGTGTACTCAATTAGCTGCAGTTGGCGAAATATTTGTGTATCTTTTTACTTATCATGGTAATAGTTTTCGGGTTTAAGAATCGATTTTCCAGAACTTGCTAAACATGATTCGAATTCCATGACATTCATTCGTTATTTCGTTCACCTTCGGCTTGTCCCCTTCTTCTTGGACAACATGAATTTCTCACCAAAAAAATCTCAAATCAATAATTCGGCTAACGTGAACAATTATTTAGTATAAAGCCTTGTTGATATTCAAGTATTTTTCAGTTTGTAACGAGGCCCATTAATATTCGCACAAATATTTAACATTCAATGGATGACGATTTTTTGGATGTCGATTTCAAAATGAATATTTCTCTATAATACGTTCTCAACTACTAAATAGTAAATATCCATTGGATGGAATCATTCATTTTCGAGACACCAAATTAATTGACTGCACATGCGGGCTAGAGTAAATATTGAATGAAGCCAAATTTCACAGGCTTAACTAGGAATTCCAATTTACGATAACCATAATTAAATAAACATTATTTCCTCAAATCAACGATACTCATAAACACATGGAATTGCAGATCCAAACTGCCTTTCCCATAATCATCATTTAATAAATCAATCATATAAAAACGAAATTATTGCACTGGAAAATTGTCAGGAATATAAACTCACCAGTTCGATCTTGTCCGGCTATTGTTCGACTCGAGCCAAGCATTACCTTCCCATTCTAACTCCGATTACTCTTACAATCTCAGTTAATAATTAGATAAATATTATTTTCCTTTGTCTTTTAATTAAGTAACAACGTATTTAATCCCTCGATATTGAGGATTGTGCTCGGGCAACCTGTCTCAGTTAGGTCAAAAACCAAAACCGTATCTAATTATCGATATTTGATAAAATGCAACTTGATTTTCCAAAAGTTCACTAGACGAAGGTGTATCATTACAAGTAAAATCTTAGGTTAATCCAACTTGTTGGGCCATTTGGTGGCAAGAAAATGCACATATAAACATTCGCAATCCTTCATTTTTATAGTTCATACAAATAAAAATATATATCATGAGGACGATGGAAATGAATACAATGCCAATGATGTTGCTGTCGCTCTACGCCATTGTTCATCCTTAATTAGCTTTGATCAATGGTAAGTTTCTTGCACTTGAACTATGTTGTTATAAACTCATACAAGATTGAATCTACCAAACCCTATAACTTCGAAACCTTAAATATTCTCTCAGGAGAAATACCAAAAGGTAACTTCGAGCTCGCCCCAAAACCCTAACAAATGAAGGGAACTACAGTCACATATCCCAAATCCATACCCTACTTGGAAACTTGGGGCGTCGTAGAGGACATAAAATCAGGTAAAAAACAAGGCGACATGCTTCTTATCGTCCCAGAAGGTTCCTCGGCGGGTAGGCTTGGGGACGACGCTCTTGTTAGGACATAAGTCAAAGTCCTATTATCGACAATGTTGCTCTCAAGGCATTGGTTTCGCCGGGAAGACAACGAGGTAAGATATGCAGTTTCTTTTGCATTTGACATATAGTTACTTAGGTTTACTTATTTTTTCGTCATGTATATTTAGGGGAGTGACATTAAATAAGATGGGTGTCCATTTGACAATAACTTTCGAGAATGTAGCAATTTGAGGGTGCATAAATTAATCTTCTAAGTTTAGGACTGTAAAGCTTCAAAATTGAACCAATTCGGGAACAATCAACATCAGAATTTTTTAAACTTATGTCCTAAAAAATAGAACATTTATTTGAGGACAATTTTGAAATTCATGTCCTCAAATTTTGAAGAAATTTAAGGACAATCAACGCCAGAATTTTCAAAAGTAGAACCTTCAGTTTTAAGTATCATCCGATTGCTTCAATTTTGAAAATTATTATCCAAAATTGCAACCCTTAAATTTATGCGTCCTTATAATGCTACCATCACCTAAAATACAGGACCAGAAAAATAACTAAGCCGACATACTTATCTGAATATATTTTCGATCAGCCAAGCCCTACGCATGCATATTGCAGGTAACCTGTTAAAAACCAGGAACTTCGAAGTGGGCCCGTACGTATTCAAGAACACGTCGTGGGGCGTCCTAATCCTGCCCAACGTCGAGGACGACCACTCTCCCCCCGTGGGGTGGAGGGTCGAGTCCCTAAAGGCCGTGAACTACATAGATTCGGACCATTTCAAGGTGCCCGAGGGTCGTCGGGCGGGAGAGCGCTTTGGCCCAAATCGTTCGAAGAGTGCCCGGAAAACCTACGACTTGGTGGCTTTCCTCGTGGGCGACGGCGGAGATTCTTTCGAACGGCCGATGACGGTCGAATTTGGCCGCTGGCCAGCAAGTTTTTCGAGTCGAATATGAGTCGAAAGGGCTCGGAGGGTTCGAGAGGGCTAAGGTTAGGTTTAAGGCTGTCTTGCCAAGAACTAGGGTTAGGTTCTTGAGCTCTTATTACCATATGAGGGGAGATGGGACTTTGTGTGGGCCTGTGGTTGATGATGTGAGGTTGTGGAGTGTTCGAAATATTTAAGTGATGTGATACATAATAGTTAGGGCTATTTAAAATTCAGGCCCCATTAGCAATTTCAGTTAGAATTCAGGCCCCATTAATGTTTGCGTTAAACTGAAGGACCCAATGTAAGTTTTCGTTAGGGTTCAGGCCCCAAATGCTGCTAAAAGACTATTTTACCCTTGTTTATTCAGCTTTTCCGCCCAAAACACTGATATGTTTATTCGGTACCACTTCATCGCAAATTGGTACACTTCATCGCAAACTGATACCACTTCATCGCAAACTGGTACCACACAAAATCCTTTTCACGTGAATTATACCAAAAAAATAGTTATTATACCAACAAATTAGACATTGTACCAGAAAATGTTGAAATTATACCATATGTTTTCGCGAAATTGGACGATATGCGAACTGATTTTGAAATTATACCAGAAACTGTAGAAATTATACCAACTGTTGACATAATTATACCAACAAAATTGTACACTATATCATTTGGTATAATAATGATAACAGTTGGTATAATTAGAATAACAGTTGGTATAATAATCAAAACAGTTGGTATGATGTCCAATTTAAATAGCGTTATTATAATTTACAGCGAAATTGGATGTTATACCAACTGATCTTGATATTATACCAGAAATTGTAGAAATTATACCACATATTTTGGTTATTATACCAGTAAATAACAGTGAAATTGGACGATATGCGAACTGATTTTGAAATTATACCAGAAACTGTAGAAATTATACCAACTGTTGACATAATTATACCACAAAATTGTACACTATATCATTTGGTATAATAATGATAACAGTTGGTATAATTAGAATAACAGTTGGTATAATAATCAAAACAGTTGGTATGATGTCCAATTTAAATAGCGTTATTATAATTTACAGCGAAATTGGATGTTATACCAACTGATCTTGATATTATACCAGAAATTGTAGAAATTATACCACATATTTTGGTTATTATACCAGTAAATAACAGTGAAATTGGACGATATGCGAACTGATTTTGAAATTATACCAGAAACTGTAGAAATTATACCAACTGTTGACATAATTATACCAACAAAATTGTACACTATATCATTTGGTATAATAATGATAACAGTTGGTATAATTAGAATAACAGTTGGTATGGTAATTATACCACTTTAACGTCTAATACAAGGGCATTATCGTCAAATCACTGTTTATGTCCTTTTACTGTGAATTTATGAAAAGTAGGTCCTTAAAACTATGTTTTTATATGAATAGGGCCTGAAACCTAACAAAAGTTAACGCAGGGGCCTGAAATAAAAATGCCCCTAATAGTTAAGTTGATTTTTGATTCAATATGTTTACATTTGTTTGTTCTAAATTCATTTTATCACATGTAAAAGTATCATTCTTGATTTGTATCCAGTGGCGGAGCTACCCCAGAACCACTGGGGTGCATGGACCCCACTCAAAAAAAATTCATTATAAGTTTTAATAGAAAAATGAAAATAATATATAATATAACTAATATTTGCAACCCAACTGAAGAATTATATTCAAAATTAAAATCCCACAAAAGTATTATATACAAAATAGACCCTACTAATAATATTTTTGTATTTAATTTGGACCCACTGATTTATAAGTCTAGCCCCGCCACTGTTTGTATCACAAAAAATGTTTCTGGTCAAGGATGCACCATTTGATTGGCATATAAAAGGATCAGTGGATTTGGGCCTGGCCATATGAAAGAAAGTTAAGAATCAGAACATAATATTTCAGCAATGAATATAGAATAGAATTCGAGTTTTAAATGTGTAAAGAGAAAATGAACAATGGGAACAAAACCAATTATGAGTGGTTGACTTGTTATATGCCCCAAATTGCTTCTCGTGACATCTTTCCTTTTGTCGCCAATCAATTTCCAATTTACCGACATTAAATTAAATACATGAGAAAATATTATATTCAGAGATTAATAATTTATCCACGTCTTCTTTCTTATCCCGAATTTCGTCCTTTCCCCATCTCCATTTCTTTTTTCGAATTGCCAGTTATCTTATCAGTCATGATTTTTATATTTTTGAAAAATCATGAAATGTTATTATACATTCTTCTATATCTTTATAAGAAGGAATACTATAAAATATTCAAGTATAAGATTTTATGCAATCTTATACTGTCAAATTAATACACTTGGAAGTTGGAAACCATAAAAAATACCCATCCATCGTTTTCATTCCCTGCATTCATTTATAATATCTTATAAATATGTAAATATTAAATACGCACATCGTCTATAGATACACAAAATTCTCATCTCTGCTAATAATTCACACCTAATAATCCCAACCCTGAGAGAGAGAGAGAGAGAGACACACACACACACACACAGAGAGAGAGAGAGAGAGAGAGAGAGAGAGAGAGAGAGAGAGTTCTTATTCTAATGGAAGGGTTACAGAGATCTGCTGTGTCTTTCAGGCGACAGGGATCTTCAGGCATGGTTTGGGACGATAAGTTCCTCGCCGGTCTGAATCAGCTGGCAAACGAACAACAAAAACTAAAGGAAGGAGAAACCAGCGGTAATAACGATGACGATTCGAAGAAAGAAAACGACGACAAGAAAGATCAGCAAGGAGGACCCTCTAATGGTGGAAGTCCACTGCCTACCGTCGGATTAAGGATGGAGAGGAGCCGATCCAACGGCGGAGGACGTGGGTTTCGTACCGGGAAGGTCTCTCCGGCGATTGACCCGCCGTCGCCGCGCGTGTCGGCTTGCGGATGCTTCGGGAAGAAGAATAGTGCTAATCGTGGTAACAAGACTCGCCGGCGCGCGGCGGAGAAGCGCGTCGTGTGAAACGCCGGTGATTTCGCGTAAGGATGTATCTTCTTTCTTGAATTACGGTGTCGAGTCCAAGAAACGTTTTCTTTCTTTCTTTTTTTTTTAGAAAATCGTGGATAGATTTTTAGTTTTTTATTTTGTTTATAATTTGGTGTAATAATATACATATCCTTGTGTTTATGTCCTTATGAAACTGTTTTGTTTTGTTTCTATTTATGTGTTGGATCACCTCATAGTTCATTGATTTTGATAAAGTCGCACTGGTAATGTAATTGGAGAAGATTAGGACATAATATTCGTTCTTAATATTAATTGCCATGAGAAATGGCTTCACCTTAAGGTACTTCTATTTCAAGTTGCGATAGCATACATTTGAAGGCATAGATGGTACAAACGTAAATGCTTTTGATATGCAACTTCAATCAAAATGGAAAATGTTCAAAAGTTAAATAAGTGGCGTATAAAACATGGTTATGTTTGAAAGATGAAGTTTTAGTAAGAAACGTTTTTGTAATACAAATTGCACAAATGTGTCCCTTCCATTTGATGATATGTTATTTAACGAAAAATCTACAGTTTTCAATAAATGATAGTATCCATCAAGCATACGCCACTATCTGTGTCTTGTATTGTGCTTATCTTCCTTTTTATTGTGGGAGAGGCTTGTAGTATAGTAACTACTCTTAATTAATTAGTGTTGTCAACTACAATTACAACGTTACCCATGATATTATTAATGTATTACAATTATATCCTCAAATCAATTTCTTATACATGATAAAAGTAATAAAATTTAAATTTACAATTTAATTTAAAACTAACTTAAAATATAAAATAATATATTATATTTATATATTGCACCTGTTATAGAAGGTGCTTATATACTAGTGATTAATTATTGATGACTAATGTCTACGGCGTATGGAATTTAATTTTGGCCTTTCGGAGGATGAAATCGCAAGTGATGCCTATGCATATGTTATAGTTGTATAAATTCATTAATAAATTGTGATAGTTCGAACAGTTGAATTGAGTAAACAAAGTCAATCTCACACGTCAAGCACGCGTAGATTTGACCAAATCCAATTTTGACCTGCCCCAACTCTCTGACTATCATTAATGGACATACAAAAAAAACTCAACTTTTTAGTTTATAATAAACCAAGGCCATGTTTTATTAAATTACAAATTCCAATTATAGTTGAACTGATCCAACCCTTGACATCATGGTTTTATGGTCCACCATCAGACTTTTAAGTAAAACGGCACCTATAAAATAAAGCATGAAAGTCAAATATAAGGGAAAATCAATAGACTGCAACTCACTGCCCTTGATTGCATGCATAATTAGACATTGCATGTGACAATTATACAGGATAAATACTAAAAACAAAAGAAAGGATAAGAGAATAGAGTAGATATGCAATATCTTTTGATTAATGAAAGTTGCCTACTCTTCCATCATTAAGAAAAGAAAGTGAACTTTTTTACCTATAGTGGCCACAGTATATTAGCACTAAAATAAAATCAACCTGGGCCCAAAGAATTCGATACAACCCAAGAAAGAATGATCGACCGTGAAAAAAGTCTTTCACAGGTATTTTCTTGCCAGTGTACGGACTTTTGTGTCGAAATGTGATGATGTAATGCGGCTTCCAGGAAGGTACAGAGGGTTGAGAAGAGTCTGCAAAATGTTAGTTTCTATATCAGTATACAAATTCTAATAAGATCACATTCTACGTTCATAGAGCTACGCCAAGATTACAAGTAAATTTATGTGATCTCAAGTGGCTTTATTGGAATACGTAAGGCGTATGAGGAGTAAATGATTTCAAACATAGTGAGAAGTGATGCATCATTACAACCAATGTGCTTAGACGCTACTACAACAAATCCAAGTTTGTAAGGGTAACATAATTGAAAACAGTCAAATTTGGGAGATGGAACAGAACTTGCCTTGATATATAGTTCGTGAACATCCTGGAAGAAGCTTTTGATTCCATCGTCGTTGCGAGAAGCAGCATCAGTCGAGTATGTATGGCTTTTATTAGTCAAAGAAATCAGATAGATGACAAATCTGAGATGCTTGAATCACTTATTGAAGGTTTACAGTTACAGCACAACTCTCAAAGGATGAAGCTACAGAAAAAGAAAAGATGAACCACAGTTTTGAGTGCTAAATGCAGTAAATCTCAATTTCACTGAACCATAGCTAATCAACGACCACGCCATTAACAAGAGTCTCCCAAACGTTATTTCAGCTCCCAAATAGTTCAACCAATTCAGTAAAAAAGACATTATAGGGTCATTTTATAAACGTGGCCTGAAACCTATGTATTTCCTTCCACATTGCATTAATGCAGGTTTGCTTCTACAAAATGACAAGTGAAATCTCAAACAATTAAATGCATAGAAGGATATGACCAGCAGTCACATACACCGACACCACCAAATCGTTGAATCTGTCAATGCCTTTTAGAAACCTGCACCGTGCAACGCACATGAAAAGCCGTATCCATGCTACAAATCTCTCATTACATTGTGAAATATTCAACAGTAAGACACATATTATATGAAGTGAATTAAGTCAGAATCTTACATACATGGCACTTGTAGTCCATGCTATGTCCTGAACGATGTCCAAGGCGGCATGCAATATGAACTGGCGTTCATGAGCAGCATCCTCCTTCTGACACAACATATTATAAATCACAAATCGAACAGTTAAGGAGGAAACTGATCATGAAAAAAAAAAAAAATCGATCATACTAACACATCCGAACAGTTTCAGATTTCAGCGAATGATCGTAATATGCAGATGCTCCACAAAAGGGAGCAATTAATCTCTACAAGCGCAACCGAAAAAAAAAAATATAAAATTAAGCAAACGTAAAGCAGATCAGCTAAACACCTAATCGGAAAAAGTGCCCGACAAAACAATGCGAGATCGAGCTGAATAAATGAACAAAACAATCGTACTTTGGGAACAGATCCAACTTCAGCTTCGTAAATTGGAATATCATTCTTGCTAACTATCATAAAACACGCAGTGCTCGCCATCGAATTTGAAGAAGCTATTTGGAAGGTTAATTTCCTAATTGTAATTGATTCCTATTTTCTTTTGGTAACCATCTACTGAGTGAGACTGACCTTCAGGCTTCAGCTGAGCGTCGAGCTCGAAGCTTTGGAAAATCTATAAAATATAATCATTGTTAAATATATAACTAATGCTGATGGGCCGATCTTTAGTTGGGCTCAGGCCCAAATTAAGCAAGGCTTATATTTCTAGGGCTTGTGATAAATGGCTGGGGCGTTTTATCAGATTTTTAATCGGTATTTTTTCCTAAAATTGTTGAAAGCGTGGCAAAGAGAAACTTCAGATAACTCACACGTGGACAAACGTCTCACTATATAAATTCGGCCGACTCAATTCCCCAAATCGAAGCTGAAAACCCTAGCTTTAAGCAATTTCCGCTCTTGACATTATTACGCACAAACAGTTCGGTGAATCAAATGGAAGAGGTAACCGAGGGAGTCAAGAAAATGAACGTTTCTGAATCTGAGAAGAAAAATCGCATCCAAGTGTCAAATACGAAGAAGCCGCTTTTTTTCTATGTCAATCTCGCCAAGGTTTTTTTTTATTATTTGTTTCTGGTTTCGCTCCATGGTTGTATTTAGGTTGACCTTCTCTTTGATTTCGTGAATGCAGAAGTACATGCAGCAGTACGAAGAGGTGGAGCTTTCTGCTCTCGGAATGGGTGAGTGATGTGATTTTATCTGCATTTGGGCGTGAATTTGCTGTTTTTCTTTTTATGTGCTGCGATTACATAATAATATGCTTGAAGTTGCTCGAACCGTGATGTAATCCTTGCTTTTATAATTGGCAGCTATTTCAACTGTAGTCTCGATTGCTGAAATCTTGAAGAACAATGGATTTGCTGTCGAGAAGAGTGAGTTTTCAACATAATATTAAATATATGAAGTTTTGCATGATCAGATAGATATGACATGATACTTTCCATCATCCATGTAGAGATAATGACATCAACTGTGGAAATAAAAGATGGTTCAAGAGGAAGGCCGGTGCAGAAACCCAAGGCAAGTACAGCTTACTTAGCTCAGACACCTATCAACTGTATTATTCTCTAAGACAAACAACTGACATAGTTGTCCATAAACATTTATGATGATTGCTGCCCTATGATGCAACGGACCTGCCTATTTTGAAATAAGTATATAATACCTGGGGATAATTTTACATAACTGATGAGACTTGTACCTTCGTACATTGCGACCAAAATTGATATTCGTAGTTCTTCGTTTCAGATTGAGGTAATTCTTGGGAAGACAGCAAACTTTGATGAGTTAATGGCTGCTGCACGAGATGGTGGTGGAGAGAATGAACATGCCGAGGATTAGGGCTGCAAAGAGATTCCGGCCTCTCCCCTTCTGGTTTTATTATATGTAACTTATCTTGTCTTCGAGTGGGATGATTCCATAAGCTTGTCTTATTTTTGCCTTTTAAAGTTGGTATTTTGAACCTAACTTCTCGTGGAGACTGTTCTCTAGTGCAAGTGATTCATATTTCATACTCTTATTTAGTATTCATTTCATCATCCTAAGTGATAGAATAGTTCTTCAGGTGGTCCTTACCCCTTAAATGAATGGCAAAACCCTAAACCACTATTTATAAATTGTTAATTAAAATAAGGATAAAATTGTAATTGCATGTAATTATTGTTAATACCATCTAAACCCATTTACAAACACATCCCATGTTATTACTTACCCTTAAACCCATAACCAAACAGTCAAAAAATTCATATCCTCTATTATGTAAAACCAAATAAAACTAATACTGCTTAAACACAACCCCAGAACACAAACGGGCCCTAAGTGATAGAATAGTTCTGCTGGTTGTCCTTACTCCTTAAATGGTAAATTTTATGGGTTAGGGAGGTAGTTAAAAGATACTTTCTCCAATGGAAATTTAAATGAAATTGTCCCCTATTTTAAGGGGTCTTTACACATAAATATCCATTTGGAAAAAACTTGTAATTTAGTACCTTGTCAGATTTTTTTATATGTAGGTACCTAATAGAATAAATTTTTTGCAGATAGGTACCCTGCAAAACTTGTGAATCTGTAAAAATTTTATTCAATTGGGTATTTTTCTATAGATTCACCCCATTTTAAATTAAAATGAATTTAATTTATATATGATATGCATATCATATTAATCGTTATTAGAATTCGATTGTTTTAAGCACGGTCGGCAAAAGGCGAAAGTCACACTTGGCGAATGTTCAAAGCTGTATTGCGGTCTCATCCCAGAAAGCTATGCGCTGGTCTCATATATCGAAGCGAGAAACTGCCACTGCTGAATGCGAATCAGCGCCTTAGTAAGCTGTTAAAATGGGGTCGGGTTGATGAAGCCAGAAAGCTGTTCGACGAAATGTCGCTTAGGGACGAGTTTACCTGGAACACAATGATAGCTGGCTACGCCGATTCAGGGAAGATAGAAGAAGCTAGAAAGCTCTTCACTGAGACCCCTAAAAGGAGTTCCATCACTTGGTCATCGCTCATTTCAGGCTACTGCCAAATAGGAAACGTAACTCAGAGTTTTCGGTTGTTCTACGAAATGCAGAGCGAAGGCTACAAACCCAGTCAATTTACTCTAGGAAGTTTACTCAGGCTCTGCTCGATAAATGATCTTCTTTCAAGTGGCCAAAAAATCCATAGTTACTCCGTAAAATCTTCATTTGATGGGGATATTTTCGTTGCCACCGCTCTGGTCGATGTATACGCCAAAAGTCTACACATCTTCCAAGCAGAACTTCTATTCGAAGGGATACCATCTGATGCTAGAAATCACGTAACTTGGACAGCCATGATCAATGGCTATTCACAGAACGGCGACGCTACAAAAGCCATGGCTTGTTTCCGTGGCATGAGGGAGCAGTGCTCCGAGGCCAATCAATACACATTCCCTGGGGTTTTGTCCTCATGCTCGGCTCTATCGGACCTTCTACTCGGTCAGCAAGTGCATGGCTGTGTCCTCCGTGGTGGCTTTGGGGCCAACGTATTTGTTCAGAGCTCATTGGTCGATATGTACACCAAGTGTTGGGACTTGGCCAGTGCTTGGAAAGTCGTGGAATCAATGGAGAAAGACGATGTGATTTCTTGGAATGCTCTAATCGTTGGCTGCGTGAGATGGGGCGATCCCAAGAAGGCACTGTCCTTGTTCAGAAAAATGCGTGCGAAAGGCATGGAAGTCGACGAATTCACTTTTCCCTCTGTCTTGAACTCCCTTGCCTTGACAAAGGACGTGGAGAGTGGGAAGTGCCTTCACTCGTTGGTGGTTAAATCTGGATTTTACCGTTATACCCTCTTGAGCAACGCACTTATCGATATGTACGCTAAAAATGGAAGCTTGGACGATGCGTTTGCAGTATTCGACTCATTAACCGAAAAGGACGTGATTTCATGGACCTCCCTCATCGGCGGCTGCGCTCAAAATCACCTCCACGAAGACTCCCTTTCCTTATTTTCCAAAATGATGAGAAGTGGAATTCTCTCCCCCGACTACATGGTCATCTCCACTGTCATAAGCTCATGCGCAGCGCTAGCTTTGCTGAATTTAGGACAGCAACTCCACGCTTTCTCCATAAAATCAGGCCTCGACGAATCCTTATCGGTGGGCAATTCCCTCATTTCACTGTACGCAAATTGCGGGTGCTTAGACGAAGCCAGCCAAGTATTCAACTCTATTTGCAACCCAAACGTCATTTCATGGACTGCATTAATCATGGGCTACGCTCAGAACTGCCAAGGCACAAAGTCGCTCGAGCTATACGAAGAAATGATTTCCTCGGCCGTAAAACCCGACTTCATAACGTTCATAGGCGTCCTCTTCGTATGCAGCCACACGGGCCTAGTGGAACGTGGCCGTCACTATTTCAAGTCAATGGTCGAAGATTACAACATTAGCCCTGGTCAAGATCACTACTCTTGCATGATCGATCTCTTGGGAAGATCGGGCAAAACTGACGAAGCAGAGAAGCTGCTCGATGAAATGTATGTCGAATTCGAGCCCGATTCTACAGTGTGGAAATCTCTGCTGGCCTCGTGTAGGATTCATGGGAACGTCGGCCTAGCCGAAAAAGCAGCGAAAGCCCTCTTCGAAATAGATAGTAAAGATCCCGCCCCCTTATGTTATGATGTCTAATATATATTCTTTCTCTGGGAAATGGGACAAGGCTGCTTCGGTTAGAAGGCTGATGAAGTCGAGGGGCGTTGAAAAGGAGCCGGGGTTCAGTTGGATGGAGGTCAAGGGCAAAGTGCACGAGTTTACGTCTGAAGATAGGAGACATCTTAGGTCGGGCGAAATATTTGCGAAAGTCGAGGAAATGATGGCTCGGATTAAGGATTATGGGTACGTGCCCGATACGAGCTTTGCCTTGCACGACGTGAGTGAAGAGGTGAAAGTTAGCAGCCTTGCGTTTCACAGCGAGAAGCTGGCTTTGGCTTTCGGCCTCCTTTTCTTGCCCGAGAAAGCAGATGTTCGAATATTCAAGAATATTAGGGTTTGTGTTGATTGTCATTCTGTGATGAAGTTTGCATCGAGGGTTTTATGGGAGGCGTATCGTTCTGAGGGATTCGAAGAGGTTCCATCATATTAGCGAAGGAATGTGTTCTTGTGGAGATTACTGGTAATGAAAGTGAATCATCAAATGAGTGAAACGCAAATTTCAAGTCTCAAATACGAAGAAGCCGCGGGAGTCAAGAAGATGAACTTTTCTGAATCTGAGAAGAAAAATCGCATCCAAGTCTAAAATACGAAGAAGCCGGTTTTTTTTCTGTCAATCTCGCCAAGGTTTTTTTTTATTATTTGTTTCTGGTTTCGCTCCATGGTTGTATTTAGGTTGACCTTCTCTTTGATTTCGTGAATGCAGAGGTACATGCAACAGCAGTACGAAGAGGTGGAGCTTTCTGCTTACTTAGCTCAGACGCCTATCAACTGTATTCTCTAAGACAAACAACTGAGATAGTTGTCCATAAACATTTATGATGATTGCTGGCCTATGATGCAACGGACCTGCCTATTTTGAAATAACTATATAATACCTGGGGATAATCTTACATAACTGATGAGACTTGCACCTTCGTACATTGCGACCAAAGTTGATATTCGTCGTTCTTCGTTTCAGATTGAGGAAAACAGCAAACTTTTGATGAGTTAATGGCTGCTGCACGAGAGGGTGGTGGAGAGAACGAACATGCCGAGGATTAGGGCTGCAAAGAGATTCCGGCCTCTCCCTACTGGTTTTATTATATGCATCTTATCTTGTCTTCGAGTGGGATGGTTCCATAAGCTTGTCTTATTTTCTGCCTTTTAAAGTTGGTAATTTGAACCTAACTTCTCATGGAGATTGTTCTCTAGTTGCAGGTGATTCGTACTCTTATTCTAGTATTCATTTCGTCATCCTTGTCGACCCCGTCTTAAACTACCTACTAAAAGTCCTGAACTAACATGTGCTTGCTCTAATGGGATTGTTCTTAATTTCTACACAGGGGAAGAACTATAATTTTCAGCAAAATGGCAACAAAAGCAAGCACTGCATATACATCATTGACATCATACCATGAAGAGATCAAGAAAACGGAGCAAATAATCCTTAGATCGAAAAACACTTCTATTACCAAATCCCATCAGAAAACACATTCAGCAGCAGCATAAAGACGAACAACACGACACGAATCCGAAAATAGTCTTCGGAAAACAAAACACACAGCCGAGCCGCTCGAAAAACAACAAATAAGAAAGAAACACGGACCAAAATCCAAAGTCATAAGACAAACAAACTCAAAACAGGCCACAGAATCTTCAAACAATTTCACCCCATAGCAGTAGCAGCAGCCGCCGCAGCCTTGCTAGTGCTCGCTCTATTCACCTCGGGCGGCTCGTCTCCCCATTTTTCTTCGCCCTCCTTCGGCTCCAACACATAAATCCCACCGTCGTTAAAGCCCATCGCAATCTGAGTGTGCACTTTCGGGTGAGCCGCGATAGCCAATGGGCAGGTAGGCTCCTTGTCTCTGTTCAATACATAAAGCTAATCATTACACGCCTTTTTTTTTTCTCATGTAGTAAGAATTCGATGCAAAGCGAGTGCTTACGATGGGTTGCTCGGAGCAATGTAAGACGCGGGCATAATCTTGCACACGACCCTCAGGCCCGAAGAAGTTAGTACGTTGATCGCCGCGTTACTCAAGGCGACGTAGATGGATTTCCCGTCGCACGAGAAGGTGGCATCGGCTATTGCGGGAGACCCCTCCCCCAAACGCCACTGTAAGAAAAAAAATAAAAAGAAGAAAAAAGTTATGCCTTTGACACTGTTAAAGAAATAACTCCACATATGTCCCACATCGATTAGTCATGGAGAGGCAGGCTGACTAGCTGCTTATAAGTTGATGGACTGACTACTCCACCTATCACCAATTGGTTTTAATATGAAAACCCCATTCAACTTTATATATACAGTCAACCCTCTCTCCTATGCTCGCCTATTTCACAAATACTTCGTCGTTTTTACGTACCCTTTTGATCAATTCGAGCGTCGCCGGGTTGCGTATGGCGATCTGAGTCTCGCCGACGACGAGCAGGTAAGCCTCGTCGGTTGAAAGCTCGACTCGGGCCTTCAAATGCCTGACGTGCAGTGTGGCCGTCATCTTTTTTTCCCAAGATTCGACGTCCCATGCGACTATCTGTTTTTTCATAAGTCAAAACTACGCAAAAAAAAAAAGTAAGGAAAACAAAAAATAGACGAACGAACCTCATCTGCGCCGATCGATACGAGCGTGTTGTGGTGGCTCGAGAATGTGAGCCCCATGACCTTGCTCTTGTGGCCCCTCCTCAGCCTGAGTTTTTCCTGCGAGGAAAAAGATCCGACGGCTCAGACCGTAATACGTAATCGGATAATTCAAGGAGACGATGGGATTCGATCGATTATTCTAACCTCGTCCTTTTTAAGGTTGTATATGACTACTGAGCCGTCGCTCATTCCTACGGCGACGACGTTGTTGTCTTGTGGTACGAATGCAAGACAAGTCGCCGCCGGCGGAGGAGCTAAAATCACCGTCATCGTCTGCGAAAGGGGAAAAAAAGAGAATGACTAATCCCTTCGTAATAAAAGAAAAAATGCGTGTTTGTACGAAATTTTTAATCGAACCTTAAACGTTGGTGCGTTGAAAAGGGTAACTCTTCCTCCCGACGAAGAGAGGATGTAAGAATCGTTCCTCGACACGGCCAAGCACGGCGTGGCTTGCGTGGGGTCCACTCGGTTGGTATCATTCTTCATCAGCGCGTAGCGGTTCGTAGGAGTCCAAAGTTGCGGCGGAACGGCCGCCGTAGCCTGAAATTATAAAGACGTAATTCTCATAAAAAATCGCTATCAAGCCAAAAAAATAAAATAAAAAATTCGAGAGCTCTCAATACCTTTCTGCGTATAAGATTTTCAGCTCTCGGCCACTTCCAAACCTTATGCTGGCCATTGTACGACAAGGCGATAATCTTATCCCCGGCGTTGGTGTAAAGCAGCTTAACAGTCTGAAATTGTGTACGCGAAAAAAAAAAGAAAGCAGCGCTTCACGGTCGAATCGAAGATCGTATAGTTTAAGCGAAAACTTACGCTCGTTGGCATCGAATTATCGGGTACTCTTAAAGAACGAAACTGAGACTGATCGTTAATCTCAGTTATCCTCCAAGCCCTCGCCTGACCGTCCGAAGTGTGTAAGTTCAGATCGAGGTTAAGCTCCTGCCCGGCCATGGAGCCCGCCGCAGGACCGAACTTCCCAGAAACCGGCACCTGAAGGTGACCCGCGGTTCAGAAATTATACGTACGAAAACCCTAATTTACGTAACGTTCATATCATCACCTTCGTCGCAGATTTCGTCGCGCTTAGTAGTTGTACGCCGTCGTTGTTGGCGAGTATTTTAACCTTATTGCCGTCGGCCGTCACGGCCAATAGCCTCCCTTCCTTGCTGGCGCACACGATGGGGCAAGCCTGCCAAAGTTAATTTTAATAGTCTAAGTCGCATTTTGGAATATTTTCGTCGACCAAAGTTTTGAGTGCTAATAGATTGATTTTATTACCGAGAGGCCGCTGAACTTGACGGAGGCCAGCAAGTTAACGTTATCCATGTCCCAATACTTCACGGAAAAATCGTCGCCCGCGGCTAAGAAACGGTTCTTTAGCATGTCGAAGTGAATCACTTCTGCGGGTTTTCTCACTAGCCCCAAGTACGTCCGCTTTGCCACCCCTTCGTTTTCGTCCCACTCTTTGATGAACGATTCCCTGTCTTCGCCCATACCGCACGAGAAGAACCTGGTATTGTTTTTTTTCGAGATAAAGTAAGAAACACTTTTTGGAGGAAAAAAAAAGCACACGCACGAGCGGTAAAAGAAATCGAAATTTGACCTCGAGCCGTCCACAGTGTAGGCCATGACGTTAAATAAGCTGCCGGGCGCGTCGAAGTCCACCCTTTGGCTCATGTCGTAGATCCATGCTTTTATTTCCCCGCCGACAGAAGTTGAGAATAAGTACTGAAATATATATAAGATCGTCGATTTGTTTCAGACATGTCGTAAGGCGAAGATTTTTTTTTAAACAGTATTGCTTTCGGAGATATCTTTACGTACCGCAAGGTCGTTCCTGGTATTTGAGCATATCGAGTACACCGGCGCGCCGTGCCCTTCGAAGGTGTAGAGCAAAGCACCATTCGAAAAATCCCATACCTGTGTATATATATATGCATGCAATGAAACCTCGTCAAAAATCAAGAATAGGTCTTTTCGTCGATTTTTTCTCCCCGAAGATTCGAACCTTGATCAACTTGTCTTCACCGCATGTCGCGAGACGTAGCTGATTTCCTGGGCTCGAAAAAGTGAGGTCGTTGACGCTCCCTACGTGAGCTTCGATCTGAAACAGATAATTTTACGAAGGACAATGAGATGTCATAAAAAAGCTAAGCTGTAGAAGTTTAAAAGAAAAAAATGCGTACCTCGACCTGGTTCTTGAACTCGTCGCCGTCGTGAGCGTACACTTGGACGATGTGCTTTGAGTAAGCGACTCCTACAGATATATAAGCACGACATGCAACAATTAGTACTACACTAACGCACCGAACACAGCTCCGTCAGGGCTCCACTTGACACGGTTTACCGACACGATGCAATCGTTCGCGAGATACGCCTGGCGAAAAAAAGTATTGGGATGAGAACTTTTTGTCCAATCGGTTAAAATCAGACAATTTAAAAGTCTATACAATGCTTTGGGTGTCAAACCCAAGTTCCACATCGGATATCGAAGATGTTGGTCGGATATATAAGCTTGTGGGCTAACTCCCGTTATTGCCGATTGGTTTTAGAGAGAAACCTCATAAGCTTATATTGACTTTGGCTTGGGCTGTAACTGAGTCTAGAAAACCCTACGCAATGTAAGAAAACAATAACACCTTCAGCGTCGCCGAGCACTTCGACACATCCCAGACTTGAAAGTTCCTAAATCCTAGCCTTCTTCCATGTGCTACTTCCCAGGTAGAAATGTCGCCAGCATGAGTACCCACTGAAACGAAGAAAAGCGCAAATCAGTATACATATGTTTATTAAGGATCAGACAAAAATCTCCGTTCGAAACTCCCAAGGAAGAAGATAAAGACAAGTGCATACCGAGGAGAATAACTTCTCGTGCGGGATGAAAGTCCAAGCTCTTCACTACAGAGCTTTGCTCGAGGGCGGCCACGACCTCCACTGGAAGTTCGCCGTTGCTTGCGCTGCTCTGATCCGAATAAGTAACCAGAGGATGAGCGCTGCTTCGGCTCGTAGGAATCACCGGCGGCGGCTAATAGACGAAGAAAAGCCGAAAAATTACAAATATATCGATAAAAGCAAAAAAAATATCAAAACGAAGAATTCGTACAACATGTTACCTGCACAATTGAGGTTAGGGTTCTTGACCTCTTGGGCACGTTCACAGATACTGCACAATAGTAATTCCATACATAACGTTATTCGGAAATTATGCCGCGCGTAACATAACGAGCGGAAACGAAGAATGAATCAAAATCACTTACGATTACGGTTATTATTACCAACCCCCGACGAAGACGGCCTTGAGGAATTCACATCTGCCGCACTCAGCATCCAAGGCGCAGACGGACTCGCAATAAGTGGGACCGCCGCGCTTTGCTGAAACGACTATTTACGGAAGAATAAACGAACAAATACGAACCAATAAGTATATACAAACATAATAAACTCACGCTTATATGAGCGGTCGACGCAGACATGAGCGACTCCAGAAAATGGGAGGGCTGTAGCGGAGGCCATGCGCTGTTGCCCGACGAGTTTGTAGTCGGGGGAATAATGCGAGGCTGAGCAGCGTTCGCCAGAATGTTCGAAGGCCGAGCAGCGCCGTTCGTCGGAATCTCACGCCGGGCAGCGCTCGAAGAAGGAATATTATTGGAATATTGGGCCTGCGGCCGAAAGATGCGATTCATCCAGTGATTATTCTCGGGCGGAGGAATTTGAGGCATAGCGCCATCGACGACTAAACGGTTGGGAGGCTGAGCGCCGTTCGCATGAACGCAGACGTGGTCCACGTATAGGGTTTCGATCTCTGGGTTGAACTTCGGATTCTTGCATAGCTGGTGCTGCCAGTTCAAGCTGTAATCGATTGGACCAAACCAAAAAAAAAGCGCGTTTTATCGGTTAGAAAAAAAATTGGGTATGCGGGCGAACGACGAACGAAGGTTTACTACTACCTCTGATTGATCAAGTCCCTCAGCCTCGAGGTGTTGATATGCGGAAACTTAAGCTTGTTGGCGAAAAGAGGGTTTGTGTCGATTAACTTCTTTAGCTCCACCGTTAGCCCGACTCGGGCCGAGCTGGCAATGCCGTACCTCGATAGCTTTTCGTGCTCCCTAATTCTCGGGAATTTATGTTTATTAAGTCTCATGATGTAAGATTAGAGACGATTAAATTGGAAAAATCGGGCGCAACGATACCTGAAGTTTTCCAGGGTGAGGAGCGTGGTGAGGTCCTTGTAGATCGCCTCGTCGAATGCTGCAAACACTTTCAGTTCGTCCGCCAAGATATTCACGGCCTGAACGCGGTCGCCCCTACCGATCGGAAACGAAAGGCGATTTAGTAGTAAGCTAAGCACAGACCAAAAAATGGAGAAGTGAAAATAAAACGAAGCCTTTTTACCTGTCGAGCGCTTCGAGGTATTTTTGTTTCCGAAGTTCGAAAAAGATCTTAACGGAATACTGGTTGGCGTCCACCGAGGTGAATGCCAGGAGGTATTTGTCCGCCTCGTCGAAGCGACCGTCCATGATTGCGTCCTCAAATCGCTTCATGTTGAAGTAGATCGCAGTCTCCATCTCAAACCTTCGATAAGTAAAACACTCGCCGTTAGAAGATAATATATAACTAGTATTTTAAGCACACCTGGATGGAAATAAAATGTTAAGATATAAAATTTTTAAAAGCTATTTGAATCTCAAATATAGAAATTTTAATTTAAAAGGATGGAATTGGAATAAATGTACAAATTGATGAGTTCCATTCCAATTAGCTAGTCTTTTTAAGTGGTGTTCACACACACATTCCTGAAATAGAATTACAGTATGTATATATAAACAAGCTCAATCGTTTAGCCTTACTTGTGGAGAGTGCCCTTGTAGTTATCTTCCTCTAGGAATTGCAATATCAGATAGTTAAGCTCCTTGTTGAGGGAAGATGCCATCGTATTTCCTCTGGTATAAAATGCACAAGAATGATTTCACTGCGAGAATAAAAATAAAGGAAAAAACTGAGATTAGATAAAAACAGCAACAACAGATCTGGAAATATTAAGACTACTATGGTGTCTGAATTCGAAAAATAATGAAGGAAGGCGACGCATGCGAACAAACGACATCATAGATTGAATAATTGAACAGAAAAGACGTCGGCGGCGGAAAGCAGACTAGACACAACGCCGCCGCCATAGTTGTACACACGCGACGATGCCTAAGTTATGAATAATTAAGACTCTAAGAAAATAATGACGCTAATTGAAAAATTCGACGCGCATGGACAATTAAAATCCAAACGACGACGTTTATGGGAAGCAACGGAGACGACGAGGGATTAAAATTAAAGAAAAACGACGTCGTCGGCGAAACTCGACGCGCATGGACTAAATTAAACCTAAACGACGCCGTTTATGGGGTTCAATGGAGTGAGCGACGAATAAATCAGACCGAACGGCGCTCGTCGATGGAAAGCGCCGGCGCCGGCGAATTTTCAAAAACAAAACGACGCCGTCGTTTAGAGAAACGCGACGCCGATCTGTTTATGTCTCACCAAAACCCTAGCGAAGAAACGCCTAAAACACACATAGGCTGGCGACTACGCCGATGATTTCTATAAACAAAACGCCGCCCTCGCGGCGCCACTTTTGTTTTTCTCGTCGGAACCCTAGCGATAAACGCCTAAACGTACAGACGCTGGAAGGTTTTTTCGACCGAAAAAAGCCATGCGAAACCGAGAAAATAAGACCTAAAAATGAGAGGTGAAGAGCAAGAATGGAGCTCAGACAAAGGAAGACGCAGACATTATTAATATACCTTGATTTTTTAAGGTTGCTCGATGTGTTATTCTTCACTAGGGGGTGGTACTCTTTATATAGCTAGAGGGGGTGGCGAGTACTGCTACGCGCCTTCAGTCGCGTGTTGGTGTTTTTTTTACTAAATATTTGCCACTCTGTCTGGTGTAAATTGTGACGACACACACTGTGATGAATTATGATGACATCATTGTGCTGTCAGAAATTAATTGAGTTTGATAACTGCATGAGCAGATGATAATTATCATGTCGTAAATGATAAGTAGCATAACTTATCAATTTGAAAAAGTTACATATGCCGCCGCTTCTTTCCGTAACGGGAGAGTGGAAGAGTGGTGTGGACTTGTTAGCAAATTACAAATAGACCTTAGAATTATTTTTTTCCTTTTCATGTTATAGGGCAATATCTAAGATATTTTATTTCCACTTTTAAGGAAAATAAGATTTCCAGGTCTAGTCTTTATTATAAAATACACAATCCTTGACCAAGGCAAAAAGAATGGATTTGTTATATAATTAAATTATACTTTTACCTTTTATATTATTGTGTGTTAATGTCAAAGAATTTATAATCTATAAAAGAGAGATTTGGAGGGTTCTCAAGGAAAAGATGACACATGAATATCAATAAAGTAGAATAAAGATGAGATGCATCATGAACCTGAAAAAGACAAAAAAATAGAAATAAATATAAAGAGGTGGTGTAAATCTAATAAATTTGAATGGATACTGTAATTAATAATTGTTGTATTAGAAAGGTAACTAGGGACATTTGAAGCTGTCAGATATCTATCAATACTGGAATTAAATAATATGATTGATGTAATAATGAAAGGAAATCCAATTGCAATTAAATAATTTGAGCTTGACAAAATATTACTTGTGGAAAGAATCTCACAGCCAACTACATTGCACAAAACTGAAAACCTAATTAGAATTACATACCAACTCAATAGCCCATGGGCTTTATGGGCTGGGCTAACGAAAATGGATATATTGGAACTGCCTTTTAAGAGCCGACCCGATTCTTCCCGACCCGACCACCCGACCATCCGACCCGTTTGGAAATAGCATATATGGAGTTTGCTTGCGTACAATTAGTAATTACCCACCACACAAAATGGAAATAGCAATAATTGATGTATTAAACAGTAACGAAAATAAAATCCCTTCTCCTTTTGGGTTTTTTGGTCTCTCTCTCTCTCTCTCTCTCTCTCTCTACGTTCACTAGAAAATTAGAAACGTGGAATCTTGAAACACGACGAAAGTCTTCACATTATCCGCGAAGCGAAAAACATTCACCTGCAAGAAAACTTCCCAGATCCTAAACTGTTCTGAAGAACTTCGTCAATGGCTTCCACTGCCACATCACTGGCTTTTCCTTCTTCGCTGGGTTATGCGCATCAAACTCACAATAATAAGCCCTTTCTTGGCTCTTCAACTTCATGCTTCTTTGCGAACTTGCCCAGCAAGAAGTTTCTAGGAGCTTCTTCATCGTCCTCAGCTCAGCTGAACAAGAAAATGTGTGCTAGGAGGTTTAGGAGAGTAGGTATAGTGGCCGCAGCTGATTATTACTCGACCCTTGGTGTGCCCAAATCTGCTATCGGGAAGGATATCAAGGCTGCCTATCGCAAATTGGCAAGGCAGGTAAACAATTGGGAACTTCAATTTGTTTTTGGTTAAAAGGTTTGGTTTATATTCTATGTTGAAATTGAGTGGTTGACTTTGTTCTTGCATCTTAAATTTATGTAATGAAATTTGATGCGTTTTTTTCTTCTTTGCTCCTTAGTACCATCCTGATGTCAATAAAGAGCCTGGAGCAACTGAAAAATTCAAGGAGATCAGTGCTGCTTATGAGGTAAATATCGTAAGGAAAAGATATGTGCTATATGATCCTTATGATTTAGTCTCCATTTTGTTTTTTCACTACAAAGGTCTCCTACAATATGTGTTGTTCATTTGATGTAAGATATGAGTGTGCTGTCCATAAACTTTCCATGCTTTCTGAAAACTGAGTAATATTTTGGGACTTGATGTCAGACTGGGCTGTTGACCCAAATTGATTTGAGGATTTTAAAGAATGGGTTTGTCAGGTACTATCAGATGACAAAAAGAGAGCTTTATACGATCAATACGGTGAAGCTGGAGTAAAGAGCGGTATTGGTGGAGGCGGTGGTTACACGGTATTCCTCAAATGTCTTTAGCTACAATCTCTTCGACAAATATGAAAATTCTGATGGCCCATAGTAATGATTTCTGAAATGAATTGATGCTTGTCCTATTGCAAATGAATTGATGTTACTTATGTGGACAAATGCATGCCCTATTTCCATAGGCAACGAATCCTTTTGACCTCTTTGAGGCATTTTTCGGGCCTAGCATGGGCGGTTTCCCTGGAATGGATGGTTCTGGCTTTGGAACTTCACGACGTAGTACTGTTTCTAGAGGTGAAGATATACGGTGAGTAAATTTCAATAGGCCGTCCTATGACATCATCTCATTTTTTTCTATGGGTTTTGATCCCTTGAAGCTGTGGTTAAACATTTTTTTTTCTCGAATCTCAAAGATAATATGCTTGGTGGGTCTGATTCTATCTTGATGGAAAATTACATTCCGCGAAAAACTTCATTTGGTGATTAGGGATTGACTCGTTATCACACTACCTTTCTTGTTTCACAGCTATGACATAACATTGGAGTTCACAGCCGCCATATTTGGGGCGGAGAAAGAGTTCGAACTTTCCCACCTCGAAACATGTGGTGTATGTTCGGGAAGTGGAGCTAAAGTGGGGTCCAAAATGAGGATATGTTCGACATGTGGTGGCAGAGGTCAAGTCATGAGGACCGAACAAACACCTTTCGGTATGTTTTCCCAGGTATGCTATTAGCATATTCTCATGTTCTTTTAGTCATAGTAAATGTATTCTCCTATCATGTTGACCTTCGTCTCTCTTTGTAATAACGAAAGGTTTCAGTATGCCCAACATGTGGTGGGGACGGTGAAATGATATCTGAGACTTGTCGTAAATGCTCGGGCTCAGGGAGGGTAAGAGTTAGGAAAGATATCAAAGTCAAAATTCCTCCCGGCGTGAGCAAAGGCAGCATACTAAGAGTCGCTGGAGAGGGCGATGCAGGGCCAAAAGGGTAGGGCTCGATTCAGAATACTCTTGTTTTTCTAGTCTTTTTTGCAGAAATATTTATCGTTACAGCTCCATTGAAATCTTGCAAGGTATGGTGCTATTTCCATTTTCTGACGAATATGCTTTTGCAGGGGCCAACCTGGAGATCTTTTCGTCTATCTAGACATTGAAGATATCCCTGAGATTCAAAGGGATGGCACCAATCTCACTTCTACGATCTCAATTAGCTACCTTGATGCAATTCTGGGAACTGTAATACAGGTGCCTGCAACTGAGAAGAAGTGAAAATTTTGCTTGCTGAAGATATGATTCCTTTTTTTTTTCTTCCATTGGTAGATTTCGTAATGTTTACTCTGTATATTTGAATAGGTTAAGACCGTCGAAGGAATGAACGACCTGCAAATTCCTCCTGGCACTCAGCCTGGAGATGTTCTTGTCCTTGCAAAGAAAGGTGCACCGAAGTTGAATAGGCCATCGATACGCGGCGATCATCTGTTCACCGTTAAAGTTAGCATACCAAAGCGTGTAAGGTACAATTCACTTTCCCCATTTTCACCAATGGCCCTGAAATTTGCCTCCAAAGTTAATCTGATCCTTACGAAGAGGAAGCGCATCACCAATGGAGATTCTATATCTTTTGGATTAATTTGTGATCTCCCTTGCCTTACACCAAGAAGAAAGATAGATTAGCACATGGATATTACTATTAGATGGTTATACTTCATGTATAGGACACAATTCTCATAGTTGAAGAGAAGCTTCGGTGATTCCAATGCTGGGAATAAGATGGTTTTTTTTTTATTACAGTGCGCAAGAGCGTGAACTACTCGAAGAGCTTTCTTCTCTTGGCAAGGCGCCAGCCAGTCGTTCGAAGCTTCGTCCTCAGGTTACTCAACAGCAAACTGGTAAGACAGAGGAAGTACTTTTAACGATTTGTGACAATGAAACGAAGCTGTAACCTACTTCTGATGAATGTTTGAATCTTACACTGCACACCGTTACAGATGAGTGTGTTTACGATTAGATAAATGACCATCTGAGTTGAAATTTTCTCTTCGTATTTGCAGATAAAAGTGTGGAAAGCCAAAATGGTTCTGTCCCAGAAAGCAAAAGCAATTCAGAAGAAGATCAAGGCGAAGATGTATGGAAGAAGTTGAAAGACTTTGCAGGGTATAAATCTCTTATTCACCTCTCTACTGATATATGTCTCAGGCTGATCTTTTTTCTGATAAAAATGTTTTCTTTCACTTTCCTTCTTACAGATCTGTTGCAAATGGAGTTACGAAATGGTTCAAAGATAACGTATGATTCTTCTTCGGCTCGAAGAACGACCGCTCGGATTATTCTTTCAAATTTTTTCGTCTGGATCATCTTTTGCTGCTGCGAACGATAGCATTGTCAACGTTACATTGTAGAAGAGCCAATCTTGTACGCATGAACGAATCTCTGTAGAATATTAGTAACTCAGAAGATTTTTGGAAGCATATCTAAAGCTTTTTGATAATTACTGCAATATTCAGAGGGAGGATTAGTCGAGTTATGGTAGTCGATGTCTTTCATTATTTAATGCAGATTATGGTCCAAAATCCAGTTTTAAACGGTTAGGTTAGGCCCACGAGCTTTATTGCAACGATGACATTGCTTTGTCGTCTTTTTTCACATGACTGCACATGTGTTCCAACGATTGCCATAATCTGTACTTTCTCAACTGCAATTATCTAACGAAAGAAACAAGATTGCTGTACTGCCATTACTGCGTAGGTATTTGCATCACAGAGATCAAATTTATCTGATTATTTTGTACAATTAAATTAAATATAAGATGAAGTCAACGATGCTCTTAGTAATGCTAAATGATGTCTGCTCTCATCTTACAAGAAGAAAGGATCACTTAGACTTCACTCCAACAAGTGTGACTCAACTGTCAGGAAAACGATGCCCATAAATGAGTCTTAACTAATTCAGACAATATCTTTCGTCACTCTCAAAGCTCAACTACCAAAACCAAGTTGGACCAAAGTGAAGGGAAAAAGAAACCACCTTTTGCAGCTCTTCTTTTATGCGTCTCCTTCCTCAAGTTCTACTACTCATTAGCTAGCTTAAGAAATAAAATAAGAGAGAAAAAATAAAAGACAAACCCATGGATTGGTTCTCTTGGCTGTCGAAATCTGACCTCGACCCTTCCCTCGCCCGAAGGTACGCCCTCACTTTTACCTACAATGAGCTCGAAAGAGACGATATATCAAACTTCAGCCACGAATTCCTCCAAAGCATGGGCGTTTCGCTGGCGAAACACAGATTAGAGATCATCAAGATGGCTAGGAAGGAGAAAGGCGGCCGAAGAACGATGAGTTGGCTAGTTTTCGCACTTAGGCAGGCTAAGAGCTACCTAGCCAAGCATGTTAAGACATTGGCTGTTCGCCGACAGAATTCTTCCAACTTACCCATCGTTTTGCCGACGAGGAGCAGCAGTTTGAGATGGAAGGTAGCTTCGCTGCAGAGAAAGAAGACGTTTTTGATGAATTCAGCCGAGCCCAAATGGCCCGGCGAAGACAACTTGGAGAACAAAGAATGTCTTGATGGTAAACTGCTGCTTACCTATGGAAGTTATGGTACCTCTGATGACTCTCAGTTTATTGTTGGGCTTAAGGATATGGCCTGGGATGGTCAAGCTAAGTGCGAGAACACTAGCTTTTCGAGCACGGTGGTTCGTTCTTTAGACGATGGTGGGTATTGGTCGAGTAGTACCGAAGAGATAAAGTGGGATTTAATGTTCGGAAACATGAAGCCTACTTGAACCAAAAAAGGGTCATTCTTCATGGTAGTTATCTCATTCTCAACTGTAGTCATATCTTAACCATCAATGTGTAGTAGTAATAAGGGAGACTTCTGATAATGAATGATGTTTACTGTCTAATCTTATGCTGTGCCTGACTAAAATCTACTGCTAGATGAACATAGCAGGTGGATTTTCTGGTAGTTTCCATGGAAAAAAACAACCTCAGAAGTCAGAATTGTATGAAAAAAGTCTTGCACAGAAGTTATGATGCTAGAATCAGTTTTCCGAGTATTACAGCAGTTATCTCTTCGAAAAAGATACATCAACCACTACATATCAAGCATTTCATCTAACTTTCAGCATCTTATAACAAGCATTACATATAAACTTCAGGACATGATTAAAGCACAAGTGCACCGCCCCAAAAAACCCAAAAAAGAAAGAGATTAGCATAAATCAATGGCCCGAACTCTGAGGTAGGCGAAAAGAACCCCCAGCATAGAGCATCTGATAAACTGGTCTGATTCTAATGGTAAGAACGACGCTCAGCAGAGCCCCCAAACCACAAATCCCAGAAAGAACAAAGAACGTAAGTCTAAAGCAGTTCGGGCCCATGCAAGAAGAACCTGTTTGTTTCGCAGCCTCAGAGTCGTATACTTTGCCCGCGAGCCAGCCCGAGAAAAGGAGCGCCCCGACGGGATTTCCAAGCGACATGAAATTGTATATTACGCCAAAGTGTTTTAGGCCAAAAAGCTCAGAAGCAGTTGGAATCATTATGCCAAACTGAAAACCGTAGCAGATTCCAAGCAACGCCGTGGCTGCAAAGAGGGTTCCATTGAAGGCTGAGGCGTAGAGAAGAAAAGTTAAGACCATGATGATTTGTGTTACTGTCATCCAAAATGTCCTAGGCAATGTCCTTGTCCTGCAATACAGTTATTAAAAGGACTTATTACATAGATCCATTTCAGAAGTTATGAAGGAACGAACAAAGCATTCTTTGTTACCTCACGAAATGTTCAGAAACAGCGCCAGAGCCAAGGCGGCCAAGAAAGTTAGTAAAGCTGAATAAGCTCAACAACATTGTCGTATCGTTCACGCCAACTGAAACCCCAATCTGAGCGAGATTATTTAGCACCGTAACGCCAGAGCCAACGCCGACGAAGTAAACAAGCCACAGCAGCCAAAAGTCGGCCTTTACGATCGCTTCGCGAAAGTTGAAATCTTCGCCTCTCCTCGGTTTTCTCTTCTTCTTCACCGCCCCTTCTCCTAAAGCTAGGAGCAAATCGACCTCAGTCATATCTTCAGGCTCGTAAAAGCTTCCAAGATACGTCGAAGAAGGAGAAGGCTTTAAAAGAGGATCCACGACACCTGAGCTATGATTGTCCACACTTCTTGAATCTGAAGGTTGTCCTTGTCCTGGCTTCTTCTTAGGGAATAGGGTCATCTTCAGTGGAATTGCCAAAGGGGCCATCAAGAGAACGACCATTATGGCAATGAACTGTTAGAGTGAAGACGGTGGAATACTAAATTATATAAACTTTATTGATAACGAAAAGGACGACACGACGACAAAGACGATAGATAACTAATCCGAGAGTTCAAGAACCAAGAACTCCGGCCCTCAATCCGATAGTCAAAAGACTACGGCCCTCAAATATCCAAAACCTAGACTTCAAAGTAATATTAGAGATCCCTCTCCTTTTATAGGAGAAAACCTCCCTAAAATATCTCTCTACTACTTAGTCAAATTCCTAATAACTCTCTCTACTAATTCAAATTCAAACTACTAATTAACTAATTAAATAATAATTATAATAAATATAATATTCTAACATTATCCACCCCTTGAAAAATCGCCTTGTCCTCAAGGCGGTAAAAAATGGCACCAGGGTCCCATATCTTGAAACTCGTGCAGCTTATAACTTGGTCGGCTCGCACGAGAACGTCTTCCTTGCTACATCTCTTGGTCGTCGACACCACGGAAAAGCTATTTGAATCTATCTTGCCTTGCTTGACGTGCTTCTCAAAATTTTAGCAATATATTCTTTCTTCGACACGTTCTCTTCTGTCCGCTTGCTTGATGTTCCTACACTTACCACGACGTTCTTTGCATGCTCGCGAGCTTTTCCTTCGCCATGGAAATCAAGGGCAACCCGCGGAGAAGCGTTCGTTGTTGATGAAGGGGCTGCTTTGATGATTATTTCCACGTGTTGTTGAGACGGTTGAGGCTGTTGTTGAGCCACCAATTGAGTCAGTGTCTGGGAAGGAACGTTTGTGACTTGGCCCGAGTCTGAATATCAGTCGACGATGCGGTTTGTGATGGCACTTGTACTAGATGTTGTTGCTTCCACTCCTCAAATGTTAGTCCCACAGCTGTTGTACGCAATCCCATTCTGGCGTGGATGAGAATGGATAGTTTGTATATGCTCGCGGACACATCTTCCATCGTCTTCTCTAACCTTTCGACTCGCTGTTCTGTTGAAAGAGTCATGGCGTGGATCCAAATCTGAAACTGGAATTTTTTTTTTTTTTTTTTTTTTTTTTTTTTTTTTTTTTTGGGCGATGAACAGTAACTCGCGTGGCGGGGTTCGGCGGCAGGTCGGACCAATTTGTTAGAGTGAAGACGGTGGAATACTAAATTATATAAACTTTATTGATAACGAAAAGGACGACACGACGACAAAGACGATAGATAACTAATCCGAGAGTTCAAGAACCAAGAACTCCGGCCTCAATCCGATAGTCAAAAGACTACGGCCCTCAAATATCCAAAACCTAGACTTCAAAGTAATATTAGAGATCCCTCTCCTTTTATAGGAGAAAACCTCCCTAAAATATCTCTCTACTACTTAGTCAAATTCCTAATAACTCTCTCTACTAATTCAAATTCAAACTACTAATTAACTAATTAAATAATAATTATAATAAATATAATATTCTAACATGAACACATAGGATATACCCTTTCCAAGAGACAAAGAGTTCTTCAAAATCGTCGTTGTAAGAAGATAAACGGCGAGAGATACACTTGCGCCTTGAGTGAAGAGAAAATGACCGTGCTCTGACAAGTCTTCCCCAGAAGCTGGCGTACATGGCCTGATGAAGAACATCATCAACAAGCCTATAGCTGGGATTCCGAGAGTTAAGACAAGTAGAAGGCTCGAAGCTGATTCGTCGAGGATCATGGTGAAGATTTCTGTAAACACAGCTGCGCTTAAACCTACGTATCCCTTGAGTATTCCAGCGACTGTTCCTCTACTTACAGGGAAGTTCCTCATGTTTGTCACCAAAACTGCTGTCCCAAGCCATGCGCTGCTGTTTGTGGCTATACAGAGCGCAATCCATAGCTGAGGAGAAGGTTTTGTAATCAAGTAAGACTTACTTCAGTTCAGACAACAATCAGCAGATGTTCACAAGTATAAGGAGAAGAGTGAAAATCAAATTCACTAAAGGTCGACTCTTTCATATAACAAACCAAACTACAGTACAGTACAAATCAAACATCCCAACTTTCCAGACAAAAGCTCACGAAATCTGCAAACCCCCAATCGGAAAGGCCATAAACCCCAAAACACACAGTTATTAACTACGAAGAGGAGAATCGGAGAAACTCACCACCCAATAAGGAAGCGACGCAACAGTCTTGCTAACGGCGAGCCAAAGAACTCCATAGCCCAGAAAAGACATGACGACGCCGACTAGGAGCACAGTCCAAGGTGGGAATTTATTGCAGGCAATCCCAGGCAATAACCCCACGTTTTCTCCGATATCATTAGCCACGCCAAGAATCGTAAGCTGCTGCTGATGAAATCCCAGAACTGATTTAAGCGAATGGGAGTATAGGGGAAAGGTGTACGCATTTCCAGACGCGATTTGAACCCAAACGGCTGCTCCTAAACCAACCCATGGTGGCCTAGTACCTTCTTTCAAAGCCACCATTTTTTTTCCTCTCTTTTTATTTGGGTAGATCCTCGCCTGGTCTGGGATATATATAGAGATTTTGGTGAAGAATCGATTGTCGTCTTCGTTTGCGTCGTATTTAAGATAAAAGTGGAGACCTTTGATTGAACTGTGTAAAGGTTACAAGTGGAGAACTGAGAGAGTATGTGGGTGAGATGTTTAGGAATTAGGACAGTAGTTAGGTTCCAATAGCAAAGAAAAGATCGGGTGAATGACATTTTTAGTCCCCGATGTTTGGGGCATGGGCGTTTCTGGTCCCCCATGTTCCGAGGTGACACTTTTGGTCCCAAATGTTACCGATTTTGAACGATTTTGGTCCCTCGATTAATTTAATCGCTAATTTAGACGAAATTTAACACGTGAGAGCCCATAATCTCCATTTACTCGACATAAAACGTCATAGCGCATCTTTTTCTTCGACTTAAACGCACGTGAGCATCATTACGTATCACATTTAACTCATTTTCAAGGTTGTCGATCCTTCCTAAAGGTGATGTATAATGATGTTCATGTGCGTTTAAGTCGAAGAAGAATATGTGTTATGAGGTTTTACGTCGAGTAGAAGGAGATCATGCTCTCATGTGTTAAATTTCGTCCAAATTAGCGATTAAATTAATCGATGGCCCAAAACCGTCCAAAATCGGTAACATTAGGGACTAAAAGTGTCACCTTGGAACATGGGGGACCAGAAACGCCCATGCCTCAAACATCGGGGACTAAAAATGTCGATCTCCCGAAAAGATCCAAAAAGTCTAAATTAAGTAATAATCAATACTAAATTTATTCAAAATTTCAAGAAATTTGTAATAGTGCTTAATAAAAGGTGGGATTTTTCTTACTCTTTTGATTTCACAATGTTTTAATAATTTTTTTTTTTTGAAGATTGGCAACGTCATCGCAAACGCATGTTGTGATTTACTAGCTTGATTGCGACTATCGATTATAATGTATTAATACCTTAGGATGCTACCTACGTGGCAAAGAACTAATAATATTACAATTACAAAGCTCGAGCTATTCCATTAAAAAATGATATACTGAACGACCTCGAGCAATGACGTATTTAATTTTGTCACGAGCACGGAAAGAGAAGTTGCCAACAATAGTTATTTTTTTTTTTATGTCCACTAAATAAAAATCAAATTCAACACAAGTATTAATTGGTCCAATTTAGAACTTCTACAAACTGTCCTCTTCATCAAGATATTTACTATATGAGGTCTAAACGTGTGTTAAGTTAACGTTGTTTTACATTCTTGTTTGTGTCGTGTGTGCTGTGTGCATCTATCAAATATCATTAAATATTATATATATATATATATATATATATATATCAGTATTACTCTTTTTTAGTTACACTATTTATCAGCATTGGCCCATGTAAGCCCGAAATCTTGGCCCATTTAGAGCCCGCAGTCTTGGCCCATATAAGCCCGCAATCTTGGCCCATCTAAAGCACGCAGTCTGAGGACAAGAGCTTCTCTGTGTACTCTCTATTTTGATAATTACGAATTATATACAAATTTAAATTGTCAAAAATTAATTGAGAAATATATAATGTATTGTTAGGCTTAGCTTGGCATGGGCCGTCGAAATGTCGTTGGGTACAGTTAATGTTTTCCATGAATATTGAAAACTTTCCTCTAAAATCTAGAAGCTGCTATTAATTATTATTCTTACACGACGTTTAGTTTAGAATCTGGGGCAGTGCAGTATTATATATTACAGTCAGATCTGAGTTGGTCAGATTTACCACTACGGTGATCGTATACTTTATTTATTTAGTTAAATTCGACCTCTAAAATTTTACTTATTCTAATATAATTTGGACTTGATCGATTGTATGTAGTGTAGTCCTAAGTCAAAAAATTACAGAATCGACCCATCTTCTTCTTCTTCTCTCTCTCTATCTCTATCTTCTGGAAATTGCTTCGGTTAAAGCCATTCGAAGATTTGATATGTTATGTTCTTCAGCAATAAATAATTCGGTGCAATTAATATAATTGAAACAGATAACTCGTCGTCGTTGCATAAGCATTTGCCCATGACAACAAGGTACACAATTGAATTTATTCGATGAAATGGAAAGTGAAAAAGAAACAAGTGATATCTATAGATAAATACCCAATTGAGTAAAAAATTTGCAAATCAGTACCTATGTCAGAAATTTTTACTGATAAGTACCCGTTTTACTGTTTGTACCAATTTTCTCAGTCTTGACGTATCTTTTTATATGTGTACTGCGTACCACGTCACGCGTTTATACGGTACCCTATATGATTCTATATGGTACCTTAATGCGTTATATATGACGTACCATTTTCTCAACGTATTACGTACCACCACAATACGTTGCTACATGGTACCTAAATGTGTTATATGGCATACCTGCGGCGGATCGGGTACCTATGTGCAAAAAATTATTCTATTAGGTACCTGCATATAAAAAAATACTGACATGGTACTAATTTACAAACTTTTTTCCAAATGGGTATTTATGTATGAAGACCCGAGAAATAATTTGTAACATGATTCGACTAAAGCTAAAAAGAGATTGTAATATTTCAATAAAACTCAATAATTGTCACATGATTGGTTACAGAACTCAGAAGCTCACAGTTTTTTTTTCTTGTATTCCGAGAACTCAGTCTTTTGTACTGTTCTTACACAGCACAAGGAAGAAGACGAAAACTGAGATACACCCACTCGCAGATAGAGCCAACTTTGAATAGAATAAAGACAGCTTCGTTCCACCTTAAAAAACTGTTCGAAATTTGAAACTGACACTCAAAGATCGGTCAAGAACAAGTTAAAGATCACATCTTTTTCTTTTTTGTCTTTTTCCTTTTACCTCGAAGGAAGATAGAAGTAAAGGACTGGGCAGTAGTGAAGCTTTCTTTCAATCCAATTACTAACTTCCACCTTTCCTCTGCTCAGTTTGAACAGACTGTTTCTCACAACAGATCCAATAATGTCGAATAATAGTACTGATCTCAGTGCTTTTTCTCCAGGTATACTTGTTTTTCTTTTCTTTACTTCACCATGGATGATTGATTCTATTGGCATTTCACTGACACAGTGGATATGAGATGGTGGATTCTTACATCCTTAGATTCTGTGATTTGCGATCTATACTCTCATAACCTAAACAAAGCATCTGATATTTCAAATCTTTTTCTCCCATGAAATCAGAAGTTGCCATGGTCAAAGTAATACACCATCAAGATTTGAACAAGACGATCCTCATAGCCCTTATCTTGGCTTCATCTCTTTTGGGCGGTATTTTGCTGCTGCTATGTGCATTTTGGATCTGTAGAATGAGAAGGTTGAAGAAATATGCTTCTGAAAGCAATGGCTATTTAGGTACTCTTCATTACAAAAAAATCAATTCTTCTTACACCCTCACACAGTATATCATTACCATTCATTTTCAGTCGCAGATGCTTCGAGTAGGATATCGTTAAACCCCGTCTTCACATACTCAAGAATGAGCGGCAAAAAAGCTTCGATTGCAGCCATCGAATATCAGCTATTAGCTTCTGCTACAGCCAACTTCTCCCCAGGAAACATCATAGGCGAGGGTGGCTTAGGCTGCGTATATAAGGCTCGATTCACAGACAACTTCCAAGCAGCTGTCAAGAAAATATTCGACGGCGGGAAGGAATCTGAAAGGGAATTCGAGGTGAAGAAGATTCTCGATCATCGCCCTTTTCTCTGTTCTCGACGATTTTATTTTTCTAAGTCAGCCCACCTCTTTCTTGAAATCTGCAGAATGAGATAGAAATTCTGAGTAGGTGTCAGCATCAGAACATAGTTTCACTTCTGGGATATTGCATTCGCGGCGAAGAACGCTTCTTGATGTACGAAATGATGGATTACGGTAGCCTTGAATCCCTTCTACACGGTAAATAATCCCCATTCGATCGACCCTTTTCTGATATATATCAAAATAAGGGGCAAATATCTCATTATGAACTTCCATTGATGCTTAGGACCTTCACATGGATCATCACTGACTTGGCATCTGAGGCTGAAAGTTGCCCTGGACATCGCAAGGTACTCATTGTTAAAAAATCGTTCTTTTTCTATCACATTTCGCAGTTAGTAATAATGAAGATACTTTTTCCTATATTCTCATCGCTGATAAAGAGGGCTCGAGTACCTGCACGAACACTGCTACCCGCCCGTGATACACAGAGATCTCAAATCCTCGAATATCCTTTTAGATTCAAGCTTCAACGCCAAGGTAAACATCGACTCAAAAAGTACTTACGCTTTAATCTCAGACATGGGCTTTATGTTTATCGAATAAAGTTCGAATCTTTTTATCAGATTGCTGATTTCGGGCTTGCGATCAGCGGAGGAATCTCAAAGAAGGCAACAGATATTAAACTTTCGGGAACTTTAGGTTACGTAGCGCCCGAATACTTGCTGGACGGTACGCTACTAATCAAATACCTCGTTCGTTCTTACATTACTTTAAAGAATCGTAATAACGAATCTATGCGGGCGAAAAAAAATGTATTTTGTTAGGTAAGCTTACGGACAAAAGCGACGTGTATGCATTTGGCGTCGTACTCCTCGAGCTTCTGACTGGGAAAAGACCCGTCGAAAGAGTCGACGAAACGCAGTGCCAATCGATAGTCACCTGGGTAATGTCAGAAAATATTCAAATTTCGATCCCAAATGATGCAAAAAAAAACTCAGATTTGCTCCTGTCCTAATTATGATAAAATTACAGGCAAGTCCTCACCTTACGGACAGGACGAAGCTTCCCAATATAGTCGATCCTTCCATTAAAGACACGATGAACTTGAAGCATTTATATCAGGTTTTTATCGATCGATTAATCTCTTGCACGATTTGTATTGATTGACACTGTCTAAATTCTTAGAACTTTGTTTCTTTCTTTCTTTCTTTCTACGTAGGTGGCTGCTATAGCCGTTCTTTGCATACAGCCCGAGCCAAGCTATCGACCATTGATAACAGACGTTTTGCACTCTTTTATCCCTCTCGTGCCGACCGATCTTGGAGGAACGCTTAGGGCTGCTACAGATTCGACGAGTTTATAGAATTTCGATCATATATAGTATCAATTAACTACACTTGTGAAATCAAGAAAACAGTAAAGATTCAATCCTTCTTTTTTGATCCTAAAAACATGAAGAATATAGACATTGATTACCCTATAATGTTCTGCAATGTTGAGACAGAATTCGAAATCTTCGTTCCATATTTCTTCTTCGTCTTCTTACCATTTGAATCCGCGGGAACTATTCATACAGGGAATAACCGCCCAGCTATAGTTAAGTGGGAATAAAAAAAAAAGAACGCATTATTCAATCATTGAATGCTTCTTTTCTTCCAGCTTTATAGCAATAATATCTAAAATAAAAAGAGGGCGAACGACAGTTTAGTCCCGATGTTTGTGGAATGGGCGTTTCTGGTCCCCCATGTTCTGAAGTGACACTTTTTGTCCCCAATGTTACTGATTTTGGACGATTTTGGTCCATCGATTTAATCGCTAATTTAGATGAATACACGTGAGAGCCTGTGATCTCCTTTTACTCAAACTCATAGTACATCTCCTTCGACTTAAACGCACATGAGCACATTTAACTCATTTTGAATGTTGTCGATCCTTTCCGAAATGTGATGTATAATGACGTTCACATGCATTTAAGTCGAAGAAGAAGATGTGTTATGAGGTTTTACGTCGAGTAAAAGGAGATCATGGGTTCTCACGCGTTAACTTTCGTCTAAATTAGCGATTAACTCAATCGGGGACCCAAACCGTCCAAAATCGATACTATTAGAGACTAAAATTGTCATATCGGAACATGGAGGCCCAGTAACGCCATGCCCCAAACATCGGTGACTAAAACTGTCGTTCTCCCATAAAAAGACACATGCTTACCAACTCTGGCGGGGCGATTGACCCACCTGGGAAAACGATTCTCGGCGAGCTTCTGGCAGGCGTCGCCGGAGAAATGGTTGCAGTTGTTGGCGACGATGTGGTAAGAGTCTCCGCCGTACTTTCCGGCGAGTTTCTGCATCACTCGGCCGACTTACTCTTGCTTAACGTTTCCGATTAAAATCGACTGCCTAAATGTGAACCCTCGAGCTCCCCTCGGCTTTAATTTTCCGATCGCCGTCATAAATTGGTAGCCGTACCCTTATTCGGCGCGTAAACTACAACAAAAACAAGCGCCGTTAAACTAAACGGGCGAAAGATTGAATCTTGGCGGAAAAAGTATTTCTGGGCCGAGGAAATGATACATTCCCATCCCTAGCCAGTGAGCGACGCCGTTGATGGCGGCGATGTCATATACGTTCAAGTAACCAGTCGCTTTTCAGCCGCTGGGTTAGTCCTCGCACGGCGGTGGCGGCGGCGTCTTCATTGCAATCGATGCGATGACGTATGAGCTGAAGGGAGAGTGAAGCTGGGTATGTCTCTTATTCGAGTATTTAGATTAAATCGATTGTTTTGAAAAAAAAAAAAAGATTAAATCGACTGTTTATTTTTGTTAGTTCTTGAAGATTAGATGGAAGCAGTCAACGACAAATAAGGACGTGTTGCGTTTTTTATCTGATTATATTCGATATAAATTATAAACAGAACAGATAAATATATATATGTATATATTCATATTTACCGGTCTTCTTAACTCTTAACTCACATATAGACCTGTCAAAACGGGCCGCGCGGGACGTGGCGGGCCAGAAAAATCAGAGCCCGCCCGCGGGCCGCGGGCAATATTGCCACCTCTACTCACATATATACATATCGCTGTATTTTCCCATTTCTATGAGCGAGAGCATGTTCAATGGGTACTTCATTTTATTGTAAAACACAAATAAAGTACGTCTTTACTTCAATGGAATTTTATATCTAACAATAATATTTTGTTGATGACCAGAGATACTCTAGATGTAGAGTACACACAATTTTCAACACAAAAATTGTGTTGTACTTTCTATTTATTTATAAATTATTTAAATAAAAAATATTTTAATTATATTTAAATATATGATTTCTTATAATAATAAAACTAAATATTATATTAATTTCGTATTACTGTTTATATTTTATTTTAATTTAAATTTAAATAATATGGCTAAGCTTATAATTTAGTAAATATTAATTATATTTATTGACTTTTTCTAATTATTATAATATAAAGTTGAACATAGAAATTTGATTTTAGAGTGGAAAATAGAGTTAATGGGTTGGCGTGAAAATTAGTGTAGAAAACAGAGTTTACGGTTTGGAGTAAAAGCACTGTAGCAGCTGTAATGTGCAGAATCAACGGTATTTTCGTGCTCGGGGTTGGAAATGCTCTGAGTGAGATTGTTCCAAGATGTTACTCATCTATCGTCAGTTACCCCTCAATTCACGCATCAGAAAAAATAAACTATAGCGTTATATTTTCTACTGTGGACTAAGTCAGTAAAATATAAATTTGAAAAATAAAATTTCCGCTGCCGGAATTATGTAGTTCATGTTTGATTAGTTTACTTATATACCTTATTAATATAATTGCTTTATATACAACTCAAAATTTTATTTATACTATTACACGAAAACCCCAGTGCACAAACTACGAAAACTCTTTACAAAGTACGCTAATGCGAGGAAAATTTTATTTATACTATTACACGAAAACCCCAGTACACAAACTATGCAACATATATGATATCTATCGCCAGCAATATTTCTTTTACAATAACAAACAAATCGAAGTCGATAAATATTAACTATTGAGTTACTTATATATATATATACATATATATATATATATATTCATATATAAATGTATTTACACTAATTGAACGGTGGGGCTGATTTAGAAGGGGTACCCGAGCCTCCCCCAACTGGACCATGATAGGGTGCTGGAGGTGGAGAATATTCAATCATTTTTTTTCGGAAGGAATATTCAATCATTTTACGGCCGTGGAGATATGATTTCTGCTTCTCACAAATCACATACACTTCTGAAAAATAAAAATAATTTATTAGTAACAAGAAACTATGCAGTTATAATATATGTTGGTGTATGTCGGAATATGATATAAAATATTGAAAGTATTAACGTGCATGAGATGTAGATTGTGTACCTTGAGATAATCCTTGGATGATGAGTAGAGCGCAAATCCATAATAATTTCATCGTATTATTGATGAATTAATTGTAGGGTTTGATATGGTAATGAACTACTGGGACTTGTTTAATTTATAGTGGGTGTGGCTTTGATTAAATATTCTATCTGAGTCTTGGTTGAATTAAGACCAAGTCAAGCACAACTATTTTATACGTATACAAGAACAAGAAGGCGCGCGACTTCGAGTAGATGAATGAGAAAGTACCTTGAAAGTTCTTGGCGATTAAATAACTAGTTAAAGGCGATGACTCGGTAAAAATCAAATCTAGAAATAATAAATATATGGTCAATCGAAAATTCTTGTCCATGTATATCTTGGGGGACAAGCAAATTTGACATTTATGCATGTATCGAAAGTAGGTAAAGTCCATTTTCGAAAAGAAAAAAACGCTAAAACAATTAATATAGTAACTGATATTCTTCTTGTCATATAGTCTTGCAATGATATTGATCACTATAATTCATATACTTTTTTTTTATTATGACGATCAACTTACGCCAAAGACTATATGTGCTGCTTCTTTTTTTGTGTACGTAATTCTATTTTATCGAATGTAGTGTTTGCTGCAAGAACCTAACCCCAATATGCCCAAGTACATATGCATAAGCATAGCAAGCATTGCTTTACAAATTACAAGAATAATACTAATGTATTATTTATGATACGAACTTGAAGACCTGCTTATTATGGATTTAAGAATTATACAATTGAAGAAATAAATTATGGATATGCGAAGATATTTTTCAACACAATGTAATAATGTATTGGCCAGCAATATCTCTTACAATAGATTATACTCGTGAAATATTTAAATATTGAGATAATTAGGAAATAATTATATTATATGAACTAATTAAGGGAACGGTGGAGCTGAAACAGATGGAGTACCGCAGCCCGACCCGACCGGCCCGTGAGGAAGACAACCAAACATTTTACGGCCGCCGCTATAATGAAGATTATTATTATTAGCCTTGTGCTCCTTACACACTGCATACACCCCTAAAAATTAAATTAAGAAATAAATAAATAAATATCAATTTTATATTTGTTGATACATTATATATGTATATACACACACACAATAGACATATGTATGTGTGTGTATTAAAAGGAAACCAAAGTTACGGGAATATTCTTATATAAGATGTACCTTGAGTCCTGAGTAGAGCGCAGCAAACAAGGAAGAGAAACCAAAATAATAATTTCATATTGGTTTTTCTATGTTTGTTTTCTGTTTGTTTTTTCCTCTTGTGTGAGATGAAGAATTTTGAAGGTTTTGATGAAATGCTATTAGGTGGTATGCTGGTTTTCTTTTTATAGGGGGTTGGCTTTGATTAAGTGTGAAATTCATTTCAACAGATAAACGATTAGATATGCACCAAGTCTTCGCAAAATTAAATGTTTCATAAACTTAAAGTCAAACACATTGAAAAGGAAATCTGAATGGGCCTTTTTGACTGTAGATGATGATGAATAAGAAAAAGACCTTGAAGAGTTCGTGGTGATTAAATATTAGTTAAATGGCCGTTAGTCAGTAAGATATCAATTTTAAAAAAAAATCAAATATGCATTGTCAATCCAAAATTATTTTCCATTTAATAGATAGAGACAATTGGGCCTAAAAATACTGTAAAATAGAAATATTATTGTTATCAATATGACTATAGCACACCTCTAGAATAATCAAAAAATTCAATATTTATTGTCATTACCACGATTTATATATTTTACAACCAAACATACATCGCAAGCATCGCTTTCATTGAAAAAAAATCCGAAATTAAAAAAAAATACTTATTATTGAGAAGGTGGGGCCACAATTCTAGAACGAGCCCGGCCCGAGGAGACGGGCCCGTGCCTCTCCTCATCGTCGGACGAGTCAACGCTAATCATCTTACGCCCGTAAGGATTTGACTTTCGAGGCTCAGATACTGCTGGCAAATTGACTCCTGAAAAAAAATTAAATATAAATATTTATATTCTTATGATTATTACAAGTTCATAACATGAATGGATATATATACATGCATTTGCCTCGTTCGTCTTGTGCGTAATATTAACAAAAATATGTATGATTTAATTACCTCTAGTTCCTTGGAGGAGTAGAGCGCAAACAATAACGAAGGCTATCCATAAGAATTTCATTGATTTCATTTCCTTCGTTTTATTTTATTTTCTTCTCTTCTATCTCTGTGTGAATGGATTGTCGTTGGGTTTGGTTTGTACTAGTATATATAGGGGTCCTTTTTTGGCTATGATTTTGAAAGCAAAAAATAAATTATAAGTAAATAACCAAGAGACCAATGAGCAAAGCCAAAGATCGTTTACCAAATTTGAACATCGCACATGCGTCAGAAGAAGCTGGGAAAATTCTTGGCAATATCAAAATGAATAAAAATCAATTTGGATGTTCGATAAAGAAAATTCCATATATCTTTTTGGGAGTTGGGATGGGACCATAATTTGACTGAAAAGAGTATTCATCGAAATATATAGTACTAATATTTATGATGGGTTTAATCTTACGAGCATTACTCACAGGGCTTGAAAGTGGAGTTGATCGAACTGCAAGTGAACATTCATCTTAAATAATATTTGCTAGAAACATAAATGGATATGATATAATACGAAGAACAAAAGAAATGAAAACGTAGAAAGTTATATATGACTCAAAAAGTTCCAAAATGTGAAAGTCAAATGTCTTCCTCGAGTAGAAAGACAAATGTCATCATCAATACATTTTACCCTCTTACATTACATTACAGCAAGGACCTCAAGTCAACTTGACCCACTATAACATCGGAAGCATCCCTTTACACACATAAATTAATAGTCTGAGTTTGAATTGAAACTGATCCAAAAATACAATATAAGTTATTGGTATAATTTAGTAATTATTTAAATGGTGGGGCTGAAGAAGAAGAAGGACGGCCGGCGGCGGAGCCCACCAGACCATGTTCGTATTCGCCACCACGATCAATCATCTTACGTCCACGGAAATATGATGAATGCTTCTTACTTAGTGCCGGCGAATAGGCTCCTGAAATAATACATTATATATATATATATATATATATATAATAGTATCCATATAGAGACTAACTAATTGTAAACTATAACACACTAATACAATGAAGATATTGAAATGGGAATTACAATCCCTACTTGATTATATGAAGAACGGATGTTTACAGTAGTTTCTATTCTCTCATCGATACAGAACACAATGAAAGTGATGACCTATATCTATTTCTATAATTACACTTACTATCCCTGAACAACTAAAAAATAACAGAGCTATCCCACTGTTTTCATATATCACAAATACGCCCTTATCATATTTCAATACTAATATGTGACATACGTACCTTGAGTTCCTTGAACTAGTATTGGAGCCCAAAAAAGCAAGAGAATCCATAGTAATGTCATTATCTTCATACTTTCTACCTTTTTTTTTTTTTTTTTTTTTTTTCTATTTTATTGATTTTCTTTAACTATTGTGGGTTGCAACTGCACTGAAGATGAACAATTGGAGACTTTGGAGGGTTCGATGAAAATAAGGGAATGAACTTTGTATATAGGGGCTTTGTCGTTGATTTTACCTTAAAACTCGTTTCAACACAAAAATAAAATACTAATCAAGTACGCGCTACATTATAATGTTTAATAAAATATTTTACTCCTATAGATGTATGAAAAACCGCGTGGAAGTTCTTTATGAACACAGAGTCGTTGAAATCAAATGGAAGAATTTGAAATTGGATTAATAAACTATAGTCAATCCAAAATTCAGTTCATATATTTGAAAAAAAAATTAAAAAGGAAATAAAGGTATTATATCCATCCCATGTCCATACTCCATACCATATCTTTCACCGTAAGGCAACGCCCAAACGAGGATAAGCGAGGTCCACACAAACACCAGCCTTTAATATTTGCTCCGTTATTATTGGTAGTACTAATTTAGCATGTTCAATGCATGTGTTAAAAAATAGGTTTCGGATCGTCTGTGCCACAACAGTGTTCCACCATTGTGTTCCACCAACCATTCCCCGACAAGTGTTAAACTCAGTTGATCAACTGTACACTTGTCGCAATTTGTTGGTGGAACACCAGATTGGAACACCAATATGGAACAGAGGATTCAATCTATAAAAAATATTAAATAAATCTTTGGACAAATTGTAATTATGATGATTTTGTGGTTTCATAACTAACAAAATAGTGTTTAAATTATTAAATAATTTTATTATATTCATCAATGGCAAAGTTGTGAGTAACATTAAATTGACACACCAAATAGCAGTTATGTGGTGCTCTCCCGTGCAATGCACGATATTAACTATTTATAATTATTTTATATTAATAAATAACCCTTTATAACGAGTAGTGTGATAGTGAGAAGTTTTTTATGATTTTATTATGAGACACGTGACATCATTTTAGGGAACATACATTTGTATAAATAACTGATGGGCTTACTATAAGATAGGTAGGTAGATTGATGTCAAATGCACAAATAACTTATTTTGACCCTTTTGACCCTAAATAACTGATTGGGCTTACTGGGCATGAGGTGCTTCATGTGTTGGGCCGTGTGTATTAGCTTCGAAATTTCAGATAAATAAATCCATGAATGAGCACACTTTATAAATTAAAGAACAAAAACTTATTTTGACCCTTTTGACCCTAAATAACTGATTGGGCTTACTGGGCATGAGGTGCTTCATGTGTTGGGCCGTGTGTATTAGCTTCGAAATTTCAGATAAATAAATCCATGAATGAGCACACTTTATAAATTAAAGAACAAACATATCATATCGCTTTGTCGATTTCTATATTCACATGCTCGATCTCGTGGTCACACTTTGATACAAGTTAATAAATAGTAGGTTTTAATTTGATTCGTCAGTTGAGTGACTAAGCGAACAATTTCCACGTATATATCTGAATTAAATATCTTCTAATGATAATACATTCGATCCAAACAGTGACGGACAATAAATTCAATCACGAAATATGAACTATACAACTCAAGTAGGGGGACCAAGAGTTGCATATCTCTCACAAGGATGGTAGTGACAAAATTATTTAAAATAAAACCCGTTAAATAAATATTTAAACTTGAGCAAGCAAGCCATGTTTTATGAAGAGAAAGACCGTCAAGCAAAACGTCGTCGTCTTGAGCCAAACGGGGCACCACCTAAGGCACAGCTGTCCTGTCTGTCACCTACCACTTGTTTAATTCAAAGTATTTTCTTTTTTTTTTTTCATTTCAGTTGAGAGCAGCGCACCAATAAGGAGAAGCACATTATCACTAACATTGTACAATAAAATAATAATATTATACGGATCAGAATTGACCGTTGGGTCAAGGCTGACAAATGGGCATGCTTTTATTACGTTTTTCTTTACTTTTTTTTTTTCCTTTTTATCTTACTTGTTTATTTAAAGGTTTTGACAGTAAAACAGCTCTTCCTTTGTTTACTTGCTGTCGGGTGAAACACACATAAATGGATTGGGTGTGGTGGTGGTATCGCTTTTACCTCTTAATCTCGAAGGACTAGCATTGCAAATAGAGAATATTCGAAGGACGTAATTGTAAAGAATCTCATTTGATATTTCAGCAACCACTCGGACCAAAAAAAAGGTTAATCAGAGTGACAGCAGAAAACAACTAAAACTAATTAGCAAACGCCTCCCCACTTTTCTACCACCACCATTCCTTACCCAATTCCCAAGCTATTCCTTGCGCACAAACCCCATAAAAATCATACATTGAACGGATTCCACTTCATTCATCACATGGGTTTTCCCAGAAAACCTTCACTATAAGAGACAAACTCTTGCAATAAGGACTTGGTGTGTGTGGATCAACTATGGCTTCACTTTCATCTCCGTCAAGGTACGTTTTGGCCTTCCTCTTACTGAATCTCTACCTCAAAGTGTTGGATGCAGACTCAGACGTGTCCTTGCATTTCAAGAACTTCGGTAAAGGTTCGAGCTTTGAGTCACAGCTTGCTCTGTACGGCGATGCTAAGGTTGAGAACTACAGTTCGTCGATTCAAATCTATGGTGGTAGTGGTAGGGTTGTTTCGAAAATGCCCTTTAAAGTGCTGTCAAACGCGAGCCAAACGGCGTCGTTTTCGAGCTATTTTGTGTTTTCAATGTCTGGGAAAGATGGTTCCTCCTTGGCTTTTGTCATGTTTCCTCTTGATTTCCCTTTGAACGTCTTTGATTCTAGCTCGATGGGTTCGCCGGGCGATGGCAAAAGGAAGATTCTTGCAGTTCAATTCGATAACTTTAAGGATGGAAAGTACGGTAACGATAATACGGATGAAATTGAAAGCCATGTATCTGTTAATGTTAGAAACATATCTTCGATCCACTTGAAGCTAAACGAAGGAGAAAAGCTGCAATCTTGGATTGACTATGAAGCTAGCAGCAAAAGGTTTGAGGTGAGGATAAGCAATTTGAGTGACAACAATAGGCCACTCAATCCACTGCTAACATACCCAATCGATCTATCGAATATCTGGGAAGAAAACGAATTCATCGCCGGGCTGAGCTCTTCGAGTGGAAACTCATCGCACTGTAACATCTATTCGTGGAGTTTTAAATCAAGAACCACCCCACATTGGATGCATTCTCAGCCTATGAATCCACAACATATGTCTGAGAATGGTAGAGAGATTAAAACATTTCCCAAGAGAAGCGATTGTGCTTTGAAGATTATCGTCGCACTAATCTTCGGAATAGGTTGCGGGGCAATGGGAGCTATCTCTATGCTATTCTTGTGGGCTATACTGGGCAATAAACGCCCCGTCGTGCCCGAGGGAATTCGTGGGCCAAAGGATGAGTTCGAGTGTAAGAAGTTCGACGTTGTCGTCGTAGGTAAGAAGACCATCGAAGATGGTGAGAGATAGCTGAGTTTGTTTGAATTAGTTGATGATTGATTGCGTTTTGAGTTTGTAAATCTTCCTCCTTTTTTGTTCGTTCTTGGATTTTGCTGTGGGTGCTGTAATATAATGATCAATGGATCGTCGGTGTAGTTTTTTGTTAAATGTTTTGTGTGTACTATGTGATCATTAAAAGTACAGCTTCTCCGTCTATTTTGATCCATTTTTTGTTTGTGTCTAAATGTTCTTAGTTAAACTATAAACTTGTGTTCTTTCAGATTATTTTCATCTTTTTATGTTTTTCACGCTTGCCATTTGCTATACTCTCTTGGGTGTTATATTATAAGAGGTGTTATTCCTTATGGATTATTGAACGACTTTCATATATGAGATTAATGCTACGCAAAAAGAAAATATAAGAAATTAAAATAATAATTAGAAAATTTTCATTCTTTCGAAAGGCCCATATAGTTTTGGGCCTGATACGACCCAAAATAATTTAGGCCCAAACCTTTGTTTGTGTGGCTAAGGGGAAACGACCCTATGGTAAGTGATGACTCATCTCAAAGCACAGTGGTCGTTATTATCCTTTTTTATAATTAATTATTATTATTTATTTTCCAGCATAGGAATCATCGAAAATAAATCATTTTCTCAACATTTTCAGCTTTGATTAAGCGGAAGCAAACCAAACCCACCCAAGCCTGCGGCGATTTTCACTATGCTACGCTCTCATTCTCCAGCTGTCCCTCGTTAACCGATTTCCTTCGATACCCAGCTGAGATCTCTTTATTACATTCACTATCCAAGAGGTTGTCCTTAATTTCTTGCTGCATATGATAATGTTGAGAACGATGATCTAGTTAAATAAATGGTGTGATGCCTTGCCTTCTTTTTTTTTTGTTTTATCGAAATGATGAGCTTGGATCTTTGCTCGAGTATTCGTACATGTGGTCTGTCTCGTGTGAGACAAGCAAATGTCTTGTGTTGTTTTTTCATGTTTTCCTATGTTCTTGGAGTTCGTTTATTTATTACATTGTAATTCTATTTAGCTTTCCCTATCAATCTGTTCGTGGGTCGTTCTTGGATTAACTTTGTGTCTATTGATTACTTGTTGCAAGAACTAGTGATGCCTGGTTCGATTTCATGAGGCAATGAAGAAATATCATTTTACATTGATGTATGGATATCTTTCTCTTCTGTCTAAGATAGTCCATGTGTTTCTGCTTGCTTAGCAATAAATGTTTTGCATCACTACAAACATTTTCTGAATCAGCCTTTTTTGAGCATTTACTATGCTGTAGAAATATACTATATAGGATATAACAATTCACGTCGTTCTAAAGGCGATTTTCTGCTGTTATTTCTACAGGTGGAAAAATGGCTTCCATGAACTATTCTCCGGGAACCATGTCTAGCGTTTCTGATCTTCTTAGGAGCTCAACTAATGGTGTTTGTGGTGTACCCCTAAAGTTCCTCAGAAAGGCTCGTCTTGGAGCTAAAACGGTACGCTTCACGGTATCTGCAAAGGTCAGGAAAGTGAAGAAATACGAATATCCATGGCCCGATGACCCCGACCCAAATGTGAAGGGTGGAGTACTTAGCCACCTCTCACACTTCAAGCCTTCGAAAGAGAAAACAAAGCCAGTTACCTTGGATTTTGAGCGCCCCATTTTGGATCTGCGGGCAAAAATTGTTGAGGTATATTTCAGTTTGACCCGCATTATGTGCTAATCTTTCATATTGCAATGGAATCTAATGCCTTGCCTTGAGTTTTGATACAGGTGCAAAAGATGGCGAATGAAACTGGCCTTGACTTCACCGATCAGATTATCTCGCTGGAGATGAAATATCAACAGGTTTACTCCGTTGTGACACGATTTTTCATTTTCATGTTCTGTAACTAACAAAGCATCTACATTAAATGGTGAAATATGTTTGTGGTGATATGTGTTTCTCATCAGTTGCACCTTTCCATGTATTGCTGCAGGCTCTGAAAGATTTATACACGCATTTGACTCCTATTCAGCTTGTGAACGTTGCACGCCATCCCAACAGGCCAACATTTCTTGATCACATCTTCAACATCACTGAAAAGGTTGTCTTTTGAATATGATGAAAATCACTCCCTTCACTCTCTCTCTCTCTCTCTCTCTCTCTCTCCATCTCTTTCTCTCTCTGAAATTGATCTTTTTGTCTGTATATCCAGTTTGTGGAGCTACATGGTGATCGTGCCGGATTTGATGATCCTGCTATAGTCACTGGCCTTGGTACGATAAATGGGAGAAGATATATGTTCATTGGACATCAGAAAGGAAGGAATACTAAAGAGAATATTCATCGCAACTTTGGGATGCCTACGCCTCATGGGTACCCTTTTAATCGGAACACTTTCACATTTACACTGCCCTGTGCATAAAAGTAGCAGTCTATCACGCCACAGCTTTCTTGAATTATCATGAATCAGATGCAGAATATTGCGTAATGACTTCTGTGACAATCACTACTTATAGTAACTTTCTATGTTTCTGAAGTTATCGGAAGGCTCTGCGTATGATGCGCTATGCTGATCACCATGGATTTCCAATAGTCACGTTCATTGACACTCCAGGGGCATATGCCGATCTTAAGTCTGAGGAATTGGGACAAGTACTGTGAAGTGATACTTTAGTTTTAGTGCAAAGCTCGCTCTGACCGAAATGTTTCTAATACTTTTTTTTTTCTGTTCTTTCTATGCATATGTATTAGGGAGAAGCTATAGCACAAAATCTGAGGACTATGTTTGGTCTGAAAGTACCTATATTTTCAATTGTCATCGGAGAAGGTGGATCTGGTGGAGCTTTGGCTATTGGTTGTGCCAATAAGCTATTCATGCTTGAAAACTCCGTTTTCTATGTTGCCAGGTGATTCAATATTTATAATGTACTGTTGCATATGATCTCATGTTTAACGTATTCATGGTGTATATCCTACGCATTAGCCATGAGATAGTACATTTTGAGACGTTCTTTTAAGTTCGATCATTGATGTTAATGGTTCTTTATTCCATGTATCAGCCCTGAAGCTTGTGCTGCAATCATATGGAAGAATTCGAAATTTTCACCGAAGGTGGCGCCGATTGTCTGATCTGTGTTACACTTCGACCACAAATGACATAATATTTCTAAGAAAATCATTATTTTTCCTTTTCAGGCTGCCGAACAGCTCAAGATTACATCTCGAGATCTCACCAGGCTAGGAATCGTCGACGGTGTTATCCCAGTAATATTCATATGTTTCTTAGATCAAATTTTCTGACACCATCTTAGTGACCGTAGTTATTCAAAACCAAACCCATGTTTCGATTTTTCACTATCGTTCGTTTTTCTTCTGTGACATTGTTGCAGGAGCCTCTTGGTGGAGCACACACAGATCCCTATTGGACATCTCAACAGATTAAGACAGCCATCATTGAAACGATGGATGTAAGTCAACACTTACTCTTCAGTTTATATGCTCTTCATATTATGAACACCAAGAAACAACCTATGTACTCCAGGAGTTAGTTACGATGGACGCAGACGCAGTACTAAAACACAGAACCCATAAGTTTCGAAGTCTTGTCGGATATATCGAAGGCGCACCTATAGATCCCATAAAGAGAGTCAACATGAAACTGAAAGACGAACCCATAGTCCCAGTCAACAAGTCCTCAGAATCTGAACTTAGGGACGAGGTCGAAAAAGTAAAAGAACAGGTAATGAAATCTGGTAAACTTCCCATATCAGCGTTGAGGGATATGATCGAAAAACTCGAAGATGAGATAGAATTAGAATACGACGAGGCTGCGGAGGCTCTAGAACTCGATGATAAGATTATGAAGGTTCAAGAAGAAGCTGCGAAAGCAAGTAACACGAACGACGAGCTCTCACAGCTCGCCCTAAAGGAAAAGATCGAGCAGCTGAAGCGTGAGTTCGACGAGAATCTACACAAGGCCCCTAATTACTCCACCCTTATGTATAAGCTCAATACGCTGAAGGAACTATCGAAAGATGAAATGAAGCTTGAAATCAATAATAGATTTGCTGAGCTCGTCAATAACGAGGAACTAAAACGCAAGATTGAGTTTCTTGAGGGTGAAATCTCGGGCATGGGAGAATCAGATATTGAGTCGAGCCCAGAGTTAAAAGAAAGAGTCTTACAGCTGAAGAGAGAGATACAATCAGAGCTTAAGAGTGCACTTAGCTCCAATGGTTTACAAGTCGTTCCTTTAGATGTGGGAGCCAAGAAAAAGGTGGATGAGTTTGAAGAGGAGACAAAAGAGATTATAGATTCTGCTGTCAATTCCTCTGATCTGAAGGAAAAGATCGAAACTTTGAAGGCTATATTAGCTGAAGCTGATGGTGAGGAGTCGGAGAAAAAGATTAGGGCTTTGATTTCAGAAATTAAGGAGGCTATTAAAGAGGCCGTGAGCAGTGGGGAATTGAAGGAAAAGCATGAGAAGCTGTTTTCTGAGGTGTCTGAATCTACCAAATCTTCAGTTGAAACTTCGACCTCATCCGATGAATCACAGATTAAGCCCAACTTCGAAGCCAACCGCGTTGCTATCTAACTCGTGTAAGCGTTTTGTTATTATCGTTTAATTATTTTCTAGTTCTTGTTCTTGTTCTTAATGCTTATTATTTCTTGGAAGCTGATGATGAATCTGCTGATACAAAGGATATTTTTTCTGCAGATGGTTGTTGATGTTACTGCAGCGCGAAGAGTGGGAGGTGATTTGCTTTTGCTTATTATTTGTTACATGGCTCAGCTCAGACATTTATTACTATGTTAATTTTCCAGCCGGAAAATGGTTATAGTTATTTATTGAGTTTTAAGATTGATTTGGGAATAATCTTGATGCTGTTAGATTTTTATTTCCATAAAGATAAACTGCGGTTTGTGTCCTAAGAATGCTCAAGTTTGGATCTTTATGCATCTATTGAAATTTGGTGTATATCGTTGCGTGGGTATATGATTTCAGACGATTGTTTGTGTTACGCTATATCATTCTCAATGACGAGCTTTTAAGATTTGTTTGAATATACATTCGGCCCAATATCTATATTTCATTTCGATTATTAATTTATCAAAATAGATGAAAAATGATTAATAACCCACCACACCATTAATTGAGATGCTTTTTTACATGGTTATACAGAAGGAAAAATGATGATTTGTTAGACTTCTGAAAATCACCAAAGATTAACTAACTTATTATCCATCTGAACTACTTAAAATCTGGGTATTTTTGCTAAATGACCTAGTCTCAAATTCAATTTAGGTGAATGACCTCCATTTTTTGAATATACAATTGTACTCTTACTAATTAAGGCCAAATTACTATAATACCCTTACTTAAAGGGTAGTTGTGCGCACTAAATACAATTAAAGGATAAGAACAGTTAAAAAAGAAAAAAAAATACTAAAGAGGAACCCAGACAGACGCGTGAGACCCAGACGAAAAAAAGAAGACACATCAAGTCTTCCAAAAAAGAAAACAACGAGATCGTGAGAACTCTGTGAAGATTTTCAGCATTACAGCGAAACTCAAGCAATGGCCTCTGAAACTGTTAGTTATTTTACTTCTTCAGTTGTTTCGAGACATGGTCGAGTAGTTTTCTCTGTTATTTGGGTGTTTGACGAGTGTTGATTTCGTGGATACTCACACAGCGGAACAGGTTCACACAACCGACCATTATATGATTGTTGATTTCGTGGGTGTTTGATGGTTGTTGGGTTGTCTGAGTTTAAATGATAAAAAAGGGTTTTTCAGAATTCGTTCGATTAGAAGAGAAAGGGTTCTCAGATGTTAGACTGGTTCTCTGATTTGAGTCCATATCTGAGGACCCGTGTATGTTCTGAGAACCCGTCCGTGGTCTGAACCTATCTGAGAAAAGGTTCTCAGACATTAAACCGGTTCTCCGATTTGAGTCCATGTCTGAGGACCCGTGTAAGATCTGAGAACCCGATAGTTTGAGAACCTACCCTCGCGATGTGATGGGTTCACACATTTCTTATGAGTCCTCAGATTGGTGCTCAATTCTGAGGACATGTATAAAGTCTGAGAACCCGTTTACTCGACTAAATATGATTTTCTTTTGAATTTACATAAGTTCTATTGAAACTATACCTTTCTCAGGATGATGACTTCGACCTCAAAGTCGTCATCACCGCGGATTACGTACAGGCCTGTGAGCGTATAATCCATTTCCTGAACCGAGCCGAGCTTCGTGAAGTACTGTAAACGCAATTTGGCCACGTAATCTGTGTTGCGCCACACTTCAATAACCTTTCGAACCAATTAATTTGTTTTTTAATGAAGAGGCAGATTTCGATCAACAATCGAAAAGAATTATGGATGATCATCAATCAAACCCCAGTCCGCTTTTCTATTGGTAGAAGACTTGCCTTCATGGAACCAATATCCATGGGGGACCGTTGCTTTCAATGAGGTCCTAAACTCGTTGAAAAGAGATCTTGTACGGAAGAAGAGTGAGTTTATGACGAGATTGAGTGGAGGTGGCAGCGACTACTCTAGTTCCTGCGTGAGCGGATTCGTACATCCGCTTCAGGCAATATGGAATTAATTTCAGCAAACCCTAGCTAGTATATTGTAAATTTTCAACAAATCCTAAAGAATAATGTTGCTAATTTTGGTCAGATTCTAGCGTACGAATGCATACCTGGGATCGTGCCTCGAGTTTATGTTTTTTATTGAACGATTCTTATTGCAAATTTTAAAGACATGTGAAATGTAGTCGTTTGACTACGTACGGGTCCTCAGACGCAAGACGGGTTCTCACAAAATGATTCATCTTTGACTACCCATTCTTTGCGTGAGTACCCAATAATAACCCTGTTAGAGTAACCTATATATTTTAAAGACATAATTATTACACAATAATTCACGAGTGAGTTAAAGGTCACTTTCGGAACAGTCAGACATGTCATAACTGTCGCTGTCACTGTCACTGTCAGGAATCATTCACGAGTGGGTTACCTATTCGGCGGGTACTCAGATTCTTTACAGGTTTAGGAAACAAATACAAGGACCCTGTTGATTATCTGAGGACCCAAGGCAAATCGTAGTCAAAGTTTGTTTGACTGAAAGGGTCCTCGTAGGTTGCACAAGTTCTCACAACATAATTTCAAAGCCGAGTACCTTTTCTTTTCCTGAGTACCCAATAATAACCCTTTATCATATATATTTTAAAGATGTCAGAACTAACACTTTCTATGCCAAAAACAGTTAGACATGTCATATCACTGTCAGGAATCATTCACGAGTGTGTTAAAGTTCCCTGGCGGGTACTCAGAGTCTTTACGGGTTCTCTGATATGAAACAAATACTAAGGACCCTGTTGATTATCTGAGGACCCTAGGCAAATCACGTTTGATTTTCTTACGATTTGGCGTGTCTAAAGACGGTTTTGTGTTCAATCTTTAATGGTATAGTAGTTTGCATCGAGGAGATAATATATGTTGGGGAAACCTCAACTTATTTAAAATTTTGAGTTAGCACGTTGTGTTGAGTGATGATAAGGTATGATTGTTTGAATAATGTTCTACAACTTTTGTATAATTATCGATGTTCCTCGTTTTTTATTAATGACGCAATTGACTTCTCATTAGTCGTGGAATATTATTCATGACGAGCGGTTCCTTCAATTAAACTGTTTCGGGGTTCAAAATCATAGTCAAAGTTCGTTTGACTGAAAGGGTCCTCACAGGTTGCACAGGTTCTCACAACAAAACTTCAAAGCTGAGAACCTTTTTTTTTCTGAGTACCCAATAATAATCCTTTTAACATATATATTTTAAAGTTGTCAGAACTAACGCTTTCTCTGTGAGAGAATTAAAGGTCGCTTTAAAAAATAGTCAGACATGTCATATCACCGTCTGGAATCATTCACGAGTGATAACAATCAATGGCGGGTACTCAGTGTTATTACGAGTTATTTGATATGAAACAAATACAAAGGACCCTGTCGATTATCTGAGGATCCTAGGCAAATCATGTTTGATTTTCTTACGATTGGCGTGTCTAAGGAATGTTTTGATTCAATCTTCGGTGGTTTAGTAGTTTGCATCGGGGATATAATATATGTTGGGAAAACCTCAGCTTATTTAAAATTTTGAGTTAAGACGTTGTGTTGAGTGATAATGAGGTATGGTTATATGAGTAATGTTCTACAATTGACTTATCAAAAATGGTGGAATGTTATTCATGACGATCAGTTCCTTCCATTAAACTGTTTCGGGGTTCAAAATCGTAGTCAAAGTTCGTTTGACCAAAAGGGTCCTCACAAGTTGCACAGGTTCTCACAACAAAATATCAAATCTGAGTACCTTTTCTTTTCATGAGTACCCAAAACCCTGAAACTGTGCAAACTCTAAAACCTTATAAATTAAAAATAAAAAAACACCCTGGAACATTCAAAACGTAAATTACGAAAAAAAATTAAAACCCTAAACACCCTGGAAACCAAAAAACACATTAAACCACAAAAACCTAGAAATTATACAGCTGAGAACCTAGAGGTTCTCAGATAAATAACGGGTACTCGGGAATCATTTCATATCTGAGAACCTATGTTCTCAGATATATAACGGGTACTCGGGAATCATTTCATAGCTGAGAACCTATAGGTTCTCAGATATATAATGGGTACTCAGGAATCATTTCATAGCTGGGTATTCGTTATAAAACTGAGAACCCGTATTGAAGAACCCAAAAAACCCGGAATTTGATTATGAAATTCATCAAGACGGCAATGGCTTCGTTTAAATTAACACAACAAATAGCAAACCCACTCAAAGTTATAGTTGGCGGGCGAAAACCCGAAAAAAATGATTTACTTTCAAGAACCAATGTGATAAATTCTTGGTTGAACCACTCGACTTCAACAAACCGTAAGCTTTTCTGAATTTTGTTTCTCCAATCGATGGTTGGTGGGGCCATAAATGATCGTTCTTGCATCATAAGTACTGATTAGTGCTGGTAGTGGTTGTAGCTTCGTAAATGTCGTTGGATTTTCTTTTTTTTTTCAATTTTTTATTTTTTCACCCGGAATGTCGTTGGGTTTTCTTTCTTTTTTTTGTTTATATATTTAATCGATGATTAGTGTTCAGCTAATTAAGTTATTTAAATGGAGGTCACTTGACCAAAAACTTATAGTCAACGAGGTCATTTTGCAAAAACTTATTCACTCAAAGGTCATTTAGCTAAAATACCCCTTAAAATCTTGTTTCCCATTAGTAAAAAAATCAGGAAGTGTATTAATTAGGAGGGGCTTTTACAAATCAGGCCCCTTCATAGTTTAAACTTAGATTTCAGGCCTCTGTCAGAAAATTCATAGTTTTAAGGACCCGATTTCTGCAGTACCACTTCATTGTTCTTTTGTACCACTTCATTGTTCTGCAGTACCACTTCATTATTTTCTAGTACCACTTCATTGTTCTGAAATAACACAAAACGATTATCTGATACCAATTCATATACACTTTAATAACACCTGTGTAAATATAGGTCCTTATCTCTAAATTTTATAAAAATTAGGTCCTTTAAATAATAGTTTTTTGTGACAGGATCTGAAACCTATTTTAAAACATCTTTCGGGGCTGACACTTAATTACACCAAAAAATAGGATAGAATTAGGAAAATAGCATACTCTTTGGCAGGTGAATCATGTCAAGCTACTCCTTTGATTAAAAGCCACTATCATGCAAAATGATCTCACTCACCAATTTGCAATTTAGGGCCCACAAAGAATATTTATTGCAAACAGGACCCTGTGGAACAAGCCATTCCCCCAAGCTCTCATGGGGTGATTGCAATTTGCAAACCATCTCCATGTAAGTCTGCTTCTGACAATCAAGACGCATAAATGCAGTAATCAAGAATCTAACAATTCAATGGCAATGTCCAGGCTTACACAATTACAACATATCATTACGAACTCGGACAATAAAATCGAACATCGAAAAAGAATCCATATAACATCACAAACTCACTCGACAATCAAACGTCCGAGGAAATCCCAGATGAGCGCAAAGTCTCCCAAACCTCAATCCCTTCGACGTCTTCCCTACACACAAACAGCCTTTCGCCTCCACCTTCGATCTTCTTTATTAAACCCCTCTCTTTATCCCCCGCCTTGTCAACATAGTTCCTACGATACATCTCCTCTTCATTCTCCTCGTACTCAATCCTCGACCAAACCTCTAACTCCCCGCCCCGCCCCACAAACACTTGCGTCCTATAACAGCTCAACACATAGCTCTCAACAACATCCCCTCCAACAAGGCTCAAGCTCGGGTTTTTCTCCTTCAGATAAATCCAAGGATCATCGCTCAATTTCCTCAAATCTGCCCTCGCAAGATCGCCAGACTTCGAACATACCTTAAACAGTGCAGCTTCATCGCAATCCACGGCTATGTCTGCGAAAGAATCGCCGAATCTGCTGCTCCTACCTGAACCTGGCTCGTTTGTTTCCCAAACTACGTCTTTACTGCGAGGATCCCATAATCTTACATAGCCCGAGTAACCAAATGCGCCCGATGTTACTGAGCTCCCAAGAAGGAGATTCAAACTTGGGACGTAGTTAAGGTTCGTGGGGACTGTGTTCTTTGATGAATTTCCAGACAATCGACCGATTTCACAGAGGACTTTGCCTGAAGTTTTATCAACCATCAGCACGCAATTCTCACCATGTTGGCAGTCGTAGGATGCGTAGACAAAGTCGTCGGAGTCGGCTATGGCGTGTACCTTGGCTTTGTATATCCTCACGTCAGAGGGGTCGACCCAATCGACGGAATTGACGCGGCGGCCGTTCACCACGCTGTAGAAATGAAGGCCGGCGCCTCGAATTGAGCCTACGGCGCATACCTCGGGGCCGACGGCTTTCACCGAGCTGATTAGGTCGAAATGCGTCCGTACGGTGCCGGCGTGCGAGAGGGACCAGTCGTAGAGCGAGACCTGACCGCCGTGGGCAACCCAGACGGAACTGTCCGTGTCGACGGGGTCGAAATCGGAGACGACCGCGTTCGAAGACGGCTTTATGGTGGAGGTGAGCTGGGCGTCGATGGCGTTCAAGGGGTCAGGCGAGAGGGATTGTCTTAGGATCGATTCGAGGCCGAAGAAGTTCGCTTCTTGGAGGAGCTCTTGGATTGAATGGCTGCGCGTGGCGGAGGAGGGGAGGCGGCGCGTGCGGAGGAGCGTGAGGATTGTGGAGAAGGCGTCGGGGTCGCGGTCGATGAATATGGGCTCTGACGATTGGGACAGATCTCGGCTCGATAGCTGGTGCAAGAGCGAGTCGGGGCCGGAGGAACGGAGGGTTGCGACGGTGGTTTCGAAGATTCTTCCGCCGACGTTGATCTTCACGCGCTGATCTGATTCGGCCATGTTTTAGGTCGAGGCTGGGATTGGAACTTCCGACGACTGTGTTGTGATTGATGAAAGTCTCAGCTCAGCTCAGCTTAGCTTACGATTTGGGTTTTTACATCTTGGTCCCTAATTTTCTAAATGTATGCAATTTCGGTACACAAAAAGATCTGATCAATTTTTGCCCAAAGAACAACATTACATTACATGGATACATATCGTTTATTCCTACACCCCAAGTCCAACAACAATATTGACTCCAAGTCCTAATTAATTCTTACATAATAAATTAAATTAAATAAATAATAAATTACTTATTATTCTCTTTCTTGGGCTGATGATGAACAACTCGCCCATCATTTCCAGCCATCATCAAGTACTTATCCTTCCTCGTCAGATTAGTACACTCAAACCCCAAAGTCCCACCAATCAACCTCTGCACATAATTCGCCACCTCGATCGACGACTTCCCGCCAGAGACGGTCATCTCCGGCGGCAATTGGTCCAAGAACGTCACCTCGTACGCCGGCCTAGGGTTCATAAACACGAAGTAAGGGTCCAAAAGCTTGTACCCACGCGCCGTCGTTCCGTAGAAAACCCCCTGCTTAACGCCGATCGCCACCGGGACTATCCTATCGCTCAGCTCGGCGAAGAGCGCGCTGAATCTGAGGAGGAACGGCTCGCGGCAGGTGGTCCCCTCTGGGCAGACCACCACGTCGCCGCCCTCGTCAAGCAGGCGGGCGATGTTCGCCGCGTCTCTGTCGCGCTCCCTCGTCAGAGCCACCGCCTTGATCGGAGATATCATCTCTGAGAACTTGCTGATGCTGTACGTCACGCAGCTCACCTTCCGCCCAAGAGCCACCGCGACCACCACCGGGTCGAGCACGGTGCGGTGGTTGCAGACGAAGAGGACGCCTCGGCGGCCGGGACTCTGCGGCGGCGGTTTTCCTTTGACGGTCAGCTTGATTCCGAGGATCATGTACATGTATCTTGCGATTCTCTCGGGCAATGGGACGTTGAAGAAAACCCTAATCAGCGACAGTAAGAATCCGATCGGCAGCCATAGGAAGGTGATTAAGGCGGCGATCGGCGTGGGTTTTTGTACTAGGCGGCCCTCGTGGAAGATCACCGGCGAAAGGAGGTTGTTTCTCGGCACTGGCGCGGTGGTTCTTGATCGGCGCACCATGAAACCCTCCTGCATTGGAAAACGAAGCGACAATATTCATTAATAACTCTTGTAATAAAACAATAGAAAAAGACAAAAATTGCGTAAGAAAACGACATGGGTAGTTGCGCATTAGAATCAAATGAGTTCATATACCTTGCAAATAGACATGAAGTTATGATCACTATCCCTACCACCAAGTCCCAAGTCGGGCAAATCAGCGCCAAACTCCTTCAAAACAGCAATTCTCTTGAGCTCACCGATTAAAACGCCTGGTTTCTTTGCAAACCCGCTAAACCGACCCGTTTTAGTAGTCTCAAGCTCGGTTCCAATAACCCTATCCGCCCCCAATAAATTCTTACAAAAATGCTCGACCATAATCCTAGGATTCGCAGTGACAACACACCTTTTCTTCCCAAATGAGTTGAACACCTTCCAAGCCTTGGGATGAACATCTTCTGAGTAAAACCTAGGAAGGACTGACCTTGCCACTAACTCCACGTCCCTAACTTTCAAGCCCGATAAGGAAATGAAGATCAATGTTTCGATGGCCAATGATTCAGACAAGAATATGTATGTAAAGTAAACGAATGGGATGGATAGTAATAGGACAAAGGCTCGTACGAGGCTGCCTGCCTCTAGGGCTACGAGCATGTAATAAGGGAACGATGAGTTGGAGATTAAAAGGGTGCCGTCTAAATCTGAGACTATTGATTGGCTCGATCTTGACGGGCCTATGGTGCATTTTTCGATCGACTCAAAGCGCTGAAGGGCGACCATTTTTGTCTTGTTAATGAGCAAAGATGGAATGAATTGAAGGTAGGGTTTTTTTTTTTTGGGTTGGAATAATGTGTGTTGATTGAGGAACGTTGAATGGAGAAGGGTTTGTATTTATAGGTGGAGAAAAGGGTAAAAAGGATAAGTCCATATGGTTGAGAAGTAGTAGTCGTGAATGGAATGGTTGACTTATTTAGGTAATATTTTATGTTTAAGATATTGTTACTATGTGATATGTTTTGAGGAGATAGTGGTTGGATATAGGTTCCAATTAATTAGTCTACTTTTTTAGTTTTGTGAGAATTTTTTTTATTGCTTTGTATTTATTTTTGTAACGTGCCTTGTATGTATGATCAGTAGGTACATGACGAAACGTGAAATTAATTGAATAAGTGAGAATGGTTATAAGATGATTAAATGGGACTTTTCCCCGTATTTAATGAAGGTTACATTTAGTTAGATCGTAACCCAATATGGGTGGGAGATTACCTATTCTAGAAATATGATGGCGTCACCGTGTCAGCATCAATACATATTTCTTGACGTAGTTTATTTTATCCGATGGATCTCATTTACTTCCATGCCTAACATGTGCATTCCTTTTTAAATTAATTGTAATAATCCAATAGGAAATCATGTCTTTCAAAATATTAAAATGCATCTCGTATGATATTTTAAATCACTTCAACATGCATATATGTGACAAGTCGTTAGCGTAATTAAGGGGTGCAAAAGGTATGATATGTCTTAACCGACTAGAAGCTAAGATATTTTGAATTTTCGCATCTTGTTTATGATTAAATAGGTAAGTTGAAAGCAATTAAGCTATTTTAAAGTTAATATTAATTTTCTAATTAATCTTGTGATTTACGACAGGGGATCTCTTGTCACACCAAATCCTAATGAAAGGCGGGAATTTGTAGGAATATGAGATAAGGATGGGTCTCGTCAACTGTGGTAAGGACATATTGACCTCTGTTCTAAATAGGGGTGGTTCGCTACGGTACCGTACCAAAACTGTGATACCGTATACCGTACCGAAATTTCGGTATCTAAAAAAATTATATCAATACCATACCAAAATTTCGGTATACCTTAAATTTCGATACGGTATCATACCGAAATATCGGTATGATATTGGTATCATACCTTCTATACCATTCACACGGAGGGTTTTTTACCATGCATGTCTCGTAACTCGTTAATTCGTTGTTTTGGAATTTTTAATCAAGTCAAACTCCTTAGACTCCAATAAGATAGATTATTAATACCAAAAAAAATTTTCAAAATAAAAAGATTTTTTAACTTCGAATAATTTACATATTTTAGCCAGTCTCCTTAGTAAGACAAAAAACTTACATAACCACAAAATACAACTTTATATACAGATTAATTAGAACGAAGCGGCTATATTTAAAAAATTAGTGAAGATTAACAAAAAGTAATGCATTGCATCTTCACGCTTTCAAAATCCTGAAAAAAAAAACATTAAAAAGGCAAAAATTAAACGTTACTTGAGTTACATAAGTAAAATATGGTAGGCCTAATCTTAGAAAGTTGTGTATAAGTTAATAATTTATGGGCTAAATAAGTTTATGAAGATCCTTAATTTTTTATTTTATATTTTTTGAAATAATATAATATATGTAGGGGTGTATATATATATATTAAAAATTTTAGTATTTCGGTATTCGGGATAATCGGTATACCTAATTTTAAAAACTTTCATACCATTACCGTACCGAAAATTTTCGGTACGGTATCATACCTTACCAAAAATTTCGGTATACCAAAATTTTCGATATTTTCGATACGATTCGATACGATAAGGACGGTATTTCGGTATTTCGGTATTTTTCCCCAGCCCTAGTCCTAAATACAAGAATTCAGTAAAATAAATAAAAAAAATCATAAGTTAGTACAATCATATATTAAAAATTAATATATAACTAAATAAACGTTCGTGGTAGAAAGTAGTCTAGACATAGTGTTGGTCTTAGGTAAGGTATGACTCGAGAGACCAATCCAAGAGTTGACTATTAACCAATTATATCATCATGATTCCAATTACAATCTCAGTCAACCATGCGTGTTGACTAAGAACAATAAAGGCTTTGACTCCATGGAAGAGCCCATTTTAACGGGCCTGGCCCGAACGAAAGAGCCCACATACTCCTCGCGAGTTACCTTAATTAAATATATGCATTTATAAGTTATTAAAGGAAAATAGAACAAAATATGATGGGTTGAGTGGGATTCATCAAGTTTCCACTAATCAATATCTAAATTTGACTTTCATAAAAGAATCTTAAATTCAGGTGAGAAAAAGATTCCTTTTTGTTAATTCATGTCTGCCACAATCTATACATCACTCAAGTACAAATGTCCTGAAAAAGATTTCAATACTTCAAAAGATAAACTCAAGGACCATTGATATGGGGATGGGCTGACCCGACCCATCAAAATTTACCAAAGGAGCATAGTGGGTCCCACCTTCAGCTGGATAATAGGGTCTCGAAATGGACCAAAATATTATGGAATACTATTGCTAATAAATGTTTTTTTTATAAAATGTGTAGTAACTAGTAAGTGTATATGTTAAAAAACATAATCAAATATTTTGTCGGGCATGCTGTAATACCCGAGTCCCGTAAGTAAGTCGGCCAATAAATATGCATACATATTATATGATTTACGTGACTGCATGAGACATATTTTGTGATTTTTATGTGCCTAAATGATTTCACGTTATATGCTAACATGACATATATGAATTAGAAAATAGAAGAATTAATTTAATATAGGTCAGTTATTGAATTTAGGGTTTCTAGTACATGACATGCTAACCTAGAAGATTTGATAATATATTAAGTTCTCTTAGGCCCAAGTACTGGAAATAATGAGGTACTAATAGAAAGGTTATTTAAGCCCAAAAGAGGGGCCATCGAAACATAGTTAGGAAAGAATTATTGAAGACTTAAAGATATATACATATATATACACGATAGCAATTATTTAGTCGTTAAGGAACCTTAAATAATCAATAAAATAATATGTATTACATGAATGTTGATAAAGATAAGGCTCACTAGGTATCGATGTCATTTAGGCATTTTTATACGCAAGATCTAGTAAGGATAAGAATAGAACTTACTCATTATTAACAATGAACTATCGAAAACCCTAAGCAAGGAGAAGAAAGGAGAAGAATCAATAAAGAACGAATTTGAACTCGGAGAAAGGTATAATTTTTACCATAACTTTTATATGTTTAACTAGTAGTTTAATATACCCCAAGCATGTTGAGTAGAAATAGCTACTTACGATTAAAAGTTGTATAGTTTTAATTTTTGTGCACTTCGAGCATATTTACGGTCCTTATAGAATTTATACTGCTTTTAAGAAATAGGGTTTTCAATTGGAAGTTAGATTATCTAAGGAATGATGAACGATGATATAATCTGTCCAAATGATAAACCTCGAAGCCATAGTAATTTTTAGGAATTAAATTCGAAGTTGGAGTAGACATTGAGATACATGTCGAAAGGTTTAAGATGATAATGTCGAAATGTTTGAGTGTAGATATCGAAATCTTTGTGATTATCCCAAGAACAATTATCGAAATCTCATATGTTGTATCGAAATGTGTTTTGAAAATATCGAGACCTTCATAAGTAATCAAGAATGTCGAGTTACTAGTATATACAATGTCGAAACCTTTGTTTTAATAATAGTAATGATGTCGAGATGTTAGGGTTGAAATATCATGTGATATATCAAAATTTAATCCCAACATATCGAGACCTAATGCATATCGACATCTTAGTATAAATGCATATCGACATTGTTATATGGTATTGTTTAAATCTCGAGGTCTATCTGGGATAGGGAGGTCGACATTTTGTTTATAATTTCCACAAGCAACTCGACATTTTACTTGTAACATGACACCCAATTCGAAATCTGTTATAGTATCCCGATATGTTGTCAACTCGACATCTTGTATGCTATATTGAGAATTATCTTATATCATTTCAGTATCGAAATTTTATTGTGTAATGTCCAAATGTCGAGCCCTTGCATAGTGAAATATCGAGACCTCTATATCGACATTTCATATATTGCTTAGTTAAATGTCGAGACCTTGGTGCTAGTTAAAATATCGAAATTTAATTCCACAGCTAGGCTCAAGTATCCATGTCGAGATATATCTTAATTAATGCCGAGACTTATATAAATAGTATTTCTCATATTAGATTAAAGTTCTAAATTTTAGGGTTTCGAAATTTATAGAAGTTAAAAAAATTAGGGTTTTCAAATTAAGTCATTTCATGAAATAATAATTAGACTAACAAACCCTAATTTTATATGTTTCTATATATAGGGTTTGAAGGTTTACGACTTACAGAACGATAAATTTAATAGCTAAGGATACCAGGTAAGTGGAAGTCCCATTTACAACACATAACTATATGGGCATGAAAATTATATGTTATGTGTTTTATGATTTTATGTGACTTTCTACGTGAATTATTTGCGTTATATGACACGCATGATTTAATTACATGATATTATGGCATGACATGCATATTTACGACATGAGCATGTGCACGCACGTTAGAACGAAAGGCATGATATAATAGCGTGCATAATATACGATCGCCTGAGAGCGATAAAGATTCGCCGATATGGGCGTCTGATGTCGACTCACAGTTGAGTCACGGCTCTTGTATGCTACCATGGTGACGCCGTATGGCGCTACCGTCAAGACATGACATGTACAAGGCAAGACATGATTTTAGGGCTAATGCCCTCATGGCGGGTCGTGAAACCTGGAGGATGCGAGCTGAGGGAGTAAGCGACACCGAGGGTACCTCTGGTGTTGACTACCTCAGATTAGGCTACCAGTGTGAAACGTCCGCGTGGCGTATGAAACCACCTTGGGACAGAAAAGGCGCCCTAGGGTTAGCCTCCCTTGAGTGGGTATTGCCACTTATATTTATTTATCCCTAGTGGATTCGAGCTCCATGATGGTGCATAGCAAGATAGCCGAGGGCCCTATATGACAAGACAAGACAAGGAAAAATATGAGGTCTAGGGAGCATTGGCGAGGATGCCTTTGCGAATTTAGGACACGTGCATGGCATGCATGGCTTTCACTTACTGAGCTTTATAAGCTCATTCCACGTATTTATGTGTTGTAGGTTCACGGGATCACGGTACGTGATCTTTACGATGGCGAGGCCTATTTTTGAAGCTTCCGGAGGACTTTTGAGGTGGCAGTGTGTACATGGATGCGACCTGAGTGGCGGGCCGATAGGTTATTTTGAACACGCATGCGCACTCACCTTGTATTTATGTCCTAGGGATATTTTGTACTGTACAGGAGAATTTCCTTTATATAAAAGGAAAAATTTTGTACGCATTTTCGTATATAGATTTCATTATTATCGCATGCAGTCACATAAAATAGTAGTAATAATGGGCGGTAGGAGTCAGGGTTGCCGCAGGTGGTATCAGAGCTTTCGGTTACAAGTTCTGTAGACTGTCCATGTACACACACTCAAAAGCACGGAAGCGGCCTTGCTAGTAAGCTTTATGTTTCTATGAATGTTGTATGTGCGTAATTTATTGGCCATAGGGACTATTAGGGTATCAGGACAAGAATGGGTAGAACAAGAAGTGAGGGTAGCGGAAGTGTTAGCAAAGGTAAAGAGCCCGAAACATCAACCGATAATCGCGATACAGCGATTCTTCAGCTCACCGAACTTGTTCGCCAACAGTCTACCCAAATACAAGAACTAATTCAGCAGCGCAACACGGGCGGACAACCAAGTAGTGGACTCTCTCAAGCAGAGAGGGTTGAAATAGTAGGGGAAAGATTTCGCAAACTCAATCCTCCGACTTTTGAAGATGCTGCCGACCCTACTGCGGCTGAAGACTGGCTCCGAACTCTGGAGAGTATGTTTCAATACAGTCGCATTCCAGAGGATGAAAAGGTGTTATGTGCTGCCTTCCTACTGAGGGGAAGTGCAGGCCATTGGTGGGATACTATTCTCGCCTTTGAAGACCCTATCACAATGACGTGGGACCGGTTCAAGGAACTCTTCAGGAGTAAATATTTCACCGCCCCAGTACGAGCCCAGAGGATGAATGAATTCATCAACCTACGCCAGGGCCCGATGACCGTAGCAGAATATATAAGGAAGTTTGAGCAACTGTCCCGATTTGCTGCTCACATGGTGAGCACAGATGCGTTGAAAGTGGAACGCTTCCTAGAAGGCCTGAAACCTGAGCTATACAGAGACGTAAATATGGCTGGATCCCAAGGAGCTACCTATGCTCAGGTGGCTGAACGCGCGTTGATGGCGGAGCAAGCCGAACTTCGAATTATGCGCGCCCATGAAGCAAAGAGGAAGTTTATCCAAGGGCCAAAGTGGAGTGGAGGCAACCCAAAGAAGCCCTTTAATCCTAGGAATGTCAGACCTAACTTCCAGAATCGACCTGGACCTCCTCAACCATTCAGTCCTAATCAGAGGAGACCTCCAATGAGCATACCCCCATGTCCCAGGTGCACACGTCGACATCTGGGCGTGTGCTATTCTCAGAATGCAACTTGTTATAAATGTGGCAAGACAGGCCACTTTTCCAAGGCATGCCCGGAGACTGCGTCTGGAAGTCAAGCCCCTGCTCAAACTAGGCCACCTACGGTACCTGCTAGAGTTTACACGCTGACTTCTGAAGAGGCGGAGAACAATCCGTCTGTGGTGGCAGGTACTCTCCTTATCCATTCGACCCCGACATGCATATTAGTTGATTCAGGAGCCACGCATTCATTTGCATCTACTAACTATGTGGCGAGACTCGGGGTTACGCCGAACCTAGTTAGCTATGAATACAATGTTACCATACCTCACGGAACTTCTACGAGAACCAACCAAATTTTACGAGATAGCCCAGTAATAGTAAACGATAGGACCTTACCCGTTGACCTGATAGTCATTCCAATGAACGACTATGAAGTAATTCTCGGAATGGATTGGCTATCGAAGTACGGAGCAGTTATTGACTGTAACCGTAAGCAAGTGACCTTTAATCTAGAAGACAGCGAACCCTTCACATTCATGGGAACTAGCAAGAGTAATAAGATTCCCAAGATTTCAGCAATGAAGGCCCATCGTTTACTCAAGACAGGATGTGAAGCTTACTTAATATTTGCGATATCATCCGAAGAACGGTTACTTCCGAAATTAGAAGAAGTCCCAGTCGTACAAGACTTTACCGATGTATTCCCTGAAGATTTACCCGGACTTCCGCCGGATCGTGAAATTCAATTCACGATTGACCTAGTGCCAGGAGCGGCACCGATTTCTAAGGCACCGTACCGACTCGCTCCAGCAGAATTGAAGGAATTGAGGGAGCAACTAGATGAACTGTTGCAAAAAGGGTTCATTCAGCCGAGTTTCTCACCCTGGGGAGCACCAGTCTTATTCGTTAAGAAGAAGGATGGATCGATGCGACTCTGCATCGATTATAGGGAACTGAACAAGATTACAATCAAGAATAAGTATCCCCTCCCTCGAATTGACGACTTATTTGACCAACTACAAGGGGCAACCGTCTTTTCGAAGATAGACCTGAGGTCGGGATATCACCAATTAAAGATTCGAGAAGAGGATATTCCGAAGACTGCTTTTAGTACCCGGTATGGACACTACGAGTTCCTAGTCATGCCTTTTGGGCTGACTAATGCGCCAGCAGCATTCATGGACCTGATGAACCGAGTATTCAAGTCATTCCTAGATAAGTGTGTTATCGTATTCATTGATGACATTCTTATCTATTCGAAGACCAGGGAGGAGCATGAACAACACCTGAAGACGGTATTGGAAATATTACGAGAAAAGCAGCTGTATGCGAAATTCAAGAAATGCGAGTTCTGGCTCAATCAAGTCGCATTTCTTGGACACGTTATCTCAGGAGCAGGAATTTCTGTCGACCCTAGCAAGATTGAGGCTATTAACAACTGGCCTCAACCGACGAACGTGACAGAAATACGGAGTTTTCTCGGACTAGCCGGGTATTATCGGAAGTTTATCAAAGATTTCTCCAAAATTGCATCAACCCTGACGAAGTTAACAAAGAAGAATACTCCATTTCAGTGGGACGATGCTTGTGACCAGAGCTTTCAGGAACTTAAGCGACGACTCACTACGGCTCCAGTGCTAACTATCCCTACAGGCACTGGAGGGTTTTCTGTTTATAGTGATGCGTCTAAGAATGGTCTAGGATGTGTTCTGATGCAGAATGGAAATGTCATAGCATATGCCTCACGACAACTCAAGGATTATGAGAAGAACTACCCGACTCACGACCTAGAGCTTGCCGCTGTGGTATTCGCTCTCAAGATCTGGAGGCACTACTTATACGGCGAGCGATGCGAGATTTTCACTGACCACAAGAGTCTCAAATACTTCTTCACTCAGAAGGAGTTAAATATGAGACAACGACGATGGCTTGAGTTAGTCAAGGATTACGACTGCGTGATTAGCTACCATCCAGGGAAAGCAAATGTAGTGGCTGATGCACTAAGCCGCAAAACTGTGAATACAGAGCTACAAAGGCTCGAAGTGGAGTTAATACCTATGGGCGAGATTGAGACAAGACTAGCAGCGTTAACACTTAGACCTACGCTGATGGAACAAATTACGAAAGCCCAGGAGAATGACGAATTATATCTGAAAATCAAAGAAACTCCTATAGAGCAAAGATCAGCAGACTTCACCATACGAGACGACGGAAGTTTATACTATAGAAGACGTCTCTATGTTCCTAGCGACCCCGAACTTCGCAAGACTGTCATGATGGAAGCTCATACCACTGTATATTCTATTCACCCAGGAGCAACAAAAATGTACAGAGATCTACGAGCCAACTACTGGTGGCCAGGAATGAAAAGAGAAATCGCAACTTTTGTGAGCCAATGCTTAACGTGTCAGCAAATCAAGGCAGAGCATCAACGACCGGCAGGAACCTTACAATCCCTGCCAGTACCTGAATGGAAATGGGATCACATTACAATGGATTTTGTTGTTGGCTTGCCTAAGACTGTGAAAGGCCACGACGCTATATGGGTCATTGTCGATCGATTGACCAAGTCCGCTCACTTCCTGCCTATCAGCTCAACCTTCTCAATGGAACGATACGCGGAACTATACATTCAAGAAATAGTACGACTGCACGGAGTTCCAATTTCGATCGTTTCCGATCGTGATTCGAGATTCTTATCCAAGTTCTGGATGAGTTTGCAAAAGGCCATGGGAACCAAGCTATCATTCAGTACTGCCTACCATCCTCAGACAGACGGACAGTCTGAGCGAACAATCCAGACATTAGAAGATATGCTAAGGGCCTGCGTACTTGATTTTAAAGGAAATTGGAGCCGATACCTTCCGTTGATTGAGTTCTCATATAACAACAGTTTCCATGCAACAACCGGAATGGCTCCATATGAAGCGCTATACGGACGTAAATGTAGATCTCCAATTCACTGGGATGAAGTTGGAGAACGGGCAATACTAGGCCCTGATTTGGTACAAGAAATGACAGAAGTCATTGCTCAAATACGAGAACGGATGAAAACGGCCCAAAGTAGGCAGAAAAGCTACGCAGACCAAAAGCGTAGACCATTAAAATTTGAACCAGAAGACTTTGTATTTTTGAAGGTATCTCCAATGAAAGGCGTAAAACGATTTGGGAAGAAAGGCAAGCTGAGCCCACGTTATATAGGACCGTTCCGAATCCTCAGAAAAGTTGGCGAAGTAGCCTATCAACTGGAACTACCGAATTCGCTAGCTCAAGTACATGATGTCTTTCACGTATCGACGTTACGAAAATACGTCGCCGACTCAAGCCATGTGTTAAACACGGACAATCTTCATCAACACCTCAAGCCAGATTTGAGTTATGAAGAGAAGCCAGTAGAAATCCTTATGTACGACGTGAAACGATTACGGAATAAAGAAATTCCATTAGTCAAGGTTTTATGGCAGAATCAGTCCACGGAGGAAGCTACATGGGAACGAGAAGATGACATGAGAAACCGCTATCCCGAGCTATTTCTCCCTGCCTGATTTCGGGGGCGAAATCCCTTTTAAGGGGGGGAGGATGTAATACCCGAGTCCCGTAAGTAAGTCGGCCAATAAATATGCATACATATTATATGATTTACGTGACTGCATGAGACATATTTTGTGATTTTTATGTGCCTAAATGATTTCACGTTATATGCTAACATGACATATATGAATTAGAAAATAGAAGAATTAATTTAATATAGGTCAGTTATTGAATTTAGGGTTTCTAGTACATGACATGCTAACCTAGAAGATTTGATAATATATTAAGTTCTCTTAGGCCCAAGTACTGGAAATAATGAGGTACTAATAGAAAGGTTATTTAAGCCCAAAAGAGGGGCCATCGAAACATAGTTAGGAAAGAATTATTGAAGACTTAAAGATATATACATATATATACACGATAGCAATTATTTAGTCGTTAAGGAACCTTAAATAATCAATAAAATAATATGTATTACATGAATGTTGATAAAGATAAGGCTCACTAGGTATCGATGTCATTTAGGCATTTTTATACGCAAGATCTAGTAAGGATAAGAATAGAACTTACTCATTATTAACAATGAACTATCGAAAACCCTAAGCAAGGAGAAGAAAGGAGAAGAATCAATAAAGAACGAATTTGAACTCGGAGAAAGGTATAATTTTTACCATAACTTTTATATGTTTAACTAGTAGTTTAATATACCCCAAGCATGTTGAGTAGAAATAGCTACTTACGATTAAAAGTTGTATAGTTTTAATTTTTGTGCACTTCGAGCATATTTACGGTCCTTATAGAATTTATACTGCTTTTAAGAAATAGGGTTTTCAATTGGAAGTTAGATTATCTAAGGAATGATGAACGATGATATAATCTGTCCAAATGATAAACCTCGAAGCCATAGTAATTTTTAGGAATTAAATTCGAAGTTGGAGTAGACATTGAGATACATGTCGAAAGGTTTAAGATGATAATGTCGAAATGTTTGAGTGTAGATATCGAAATCTTTGTGATTATCCCAAGAACAATTATCGAAATCTCATATGTTGTATCGAAATGTGTTTTGAAAATATCGAGACCTTCATAAGTAATCAAGAATGTCGAGTTACTAGTATATACAATGTCGAAACCTTTGTTTTAATAATAGTAATGATGTCGAGATGTTAGGGTTGAAATATCATGTGATATATCAAAATTTAATCCCAACATATCGAGACCTAATGCATATCGACATCTTAGTATAAATGCATATCGACATTGTTATATGGTATTGTTTAAATCTCGAGGTCTATCTGGGATAGGGAGGTCGACATTTTGTTTATAATTTCCACAAGCAACTCGACATTTTACTTGTAACATGACACCCAATTCGAAATCTGTTATAGTATCCCGATATGTTGTCAACTCGACATCTTGTATGCTATATTGAGAATTATCTTATATCATTTCAGTATCGAAATTTTATTGTGTAATGTCCAAATGTCGAGCCCTTGCATAGTGAAATATCGAGACCTCTATATCGACATTTCATATATTGCTTAGTTAAATGTCGAGACCTTGGTGCTAGTTAAAATATCGAAATTTAATTCCACAGCTAGGCTCAAGTATCCATGTCGAGATATATCTTAATTAATGCCGAGACTTATATAAATAGTATTTCTCATATTAGATTAAAGTTCTAAATTTTAGGGTTTCGAAATTTATAGAAGTTAAAAAAATTAGGGTTTTCAAATTAAGTCATTTCATGAAATAATAATTAGACTAACAAACCCTAATTTTATATGTTTCTATATATAGGGTTTGAAGGTTTACGACTTACAGAACGATAAATTTAATAGCTAAGGATACCAGGTAAGTGGAAGTCCCATTTACAACACATAACTATATGGGCATGAAAATTATATGTTATGTGTTTTATGATTTTATGTGACTTTCTACGTGAATTATTTGCGTTATATGACACGCATGATTTAATTACATGATATTATGGCATGACATGCATATTTACGACATGAGCATGTGCACGCACGTTAGAACGAAAGGCATGATATAATAGCGTGCATAATATACGATCGCCTGAGAGCGATAAAGATTCGCCGATATGGGCGTCTGATGTCGACTCACAGTTGAGTCACGGCTCTTCTATGCTACCATGGTGACGCCGTATGGCGCTACCGTCAAGACATGACATGTACAAGGCAAGACATGATTTTAGGGCTAATGCCCTCATGGCGGGTCGTGAAACCTGGAGGATGCGAGCTGAGGGAGTAAGCGACACCGAGGGTACCTCTGGTGTTGACTACCTCAGATTAGGCTACCAGTGTGAAACGTCCGCGTGGCGTATGAAACCACCTTGGGACAGAAAAGGCGCCCTAGGGTTAGCCTCCCTTGAGTGGGTATTGCCACTTATATTTATTTATCCCTAGTGGATTCGAGCTCCATGATGGTGCATAGCAAGATAGCCGAGGGCCCTATATGACAAGACAAGACAAGGAAAAATATGAGGTCTAGGGAGCATTGGCGAGGATGCCTTTGCGAATTTAGGACACGTGCATGGCATGCATGGCTTTCACTTACTGAGCTTTATAAGCTCATTCCACGTATTTATGTGTTGTAGGTTCACGGGATCACGGTACGTGATCTTTACGATGGCGAGGCCTATTTTTGAAGCTTCCGGAGGACTTTTGAGGTGGCAGTGTGTACATGGATGCGACCTGAGTGGCGGGCCGATAGGTTATTTTGAACACGCATGCGCACTCACCTTGTATTTATGTCCTAGGGATATTTTGTACTGTACAGGAGAATTTCCTTTATATAAAAGGAAAAATTTTGTACGCATTTTCGTATATAGATTTCATTATTATCGCATGCAGTCACATAAAATAGTAGTAATAATGGGCGGTAGGAGTCAGGGGTGCCGCACATGCTAAGAAATAGGGTAAAATCCATGATGAGGGGAGGCAAAGCCGTATCAATTTAATAAATCATTTTCAAGGTTTTTGGCCGTTTATTGAGCGATTTCTATACTTCTTTGATCATCTCCACGATTATAATTAATATAATTACACATTATAAATTATTATTATTATATCACTCCAAAATCTCGTCATCCAATATGTGTATACATAAATATATGTGATGTACGTTGACTTCTAATCTTCAGATTAACGGCCGTTGAGCTTTGAGTAAGACATTATATAATACTCCATATATTAATTAGTGGACTTAATATGAATGCAGGTAGATGCATAGTAAAGGAATTATATATATCGGATATTATAAAAATGATCGCCTGACTAACAGGAGATGATTAAACTAATATTAGTAGTAATACAAATGAAAACATGATGAAATCGATGAGTTTTGCTGGTTAATGCAACCGAGAGACAAGGAAGTCAAAATTGATCTATATATCGTTGACTTTGTTTTTCTTTAATATTAATTGCACCAATAAATGTAAGCATGTGCTTCGTCTGAGACGCTGAAACCTTTACTTACGGAAATGGATTTATGGTATCGAAGACTACAGAAGATGCATTTTTCAGAAGCATTTATTACACCATCATTGCTTGTCTAGCAGTTTGAAACGTTTATATTTATGGAGTTCTTTAATAATTTTATCTCGATACGTTCTACTCCCTCGTCCCGGTAACTTTATCACGTAAGTTGCCGGACACGTAAATTAAGGTGATATTATTATAATAATATAGTACAATGAATAGGTAATAAAGTGTATATTTTGACACGTCTTTTAAGAATATTTAATATTATTATATTGATTGTTTATGATAGTTTTTTGCTAAAGGAAATGTGATAAAATTAGTGGGACGCCCGAAATGGCAAAATGTGATAAAATTAGTGGGACGGAGGGAGTATTATTTTACAAAGGTGAAGTAGCACATAATTGTAGAATGTTAGTCTATGGAAATAGATGACGATATTGATCGAAAAAAGCATCGTAACGTGTCTGTGGATTAACATAAATCTCCATAAGATTCTGAAGTAAAAAATTAAAAAGCCAAAAAAAAAAAAAGGTCCAGACCAGCGTTGAAAAAGGAAGCATATTTAAAGCCGAGAAGATGCTATTCGCTCTTATTTTGATTTGTATTAATCTTATCACTTATCCAAAAATACTTATCAGTAACAATGATTATATGACGCTTTCTGCGGGGAAACATATCTTTTTCCTAATTTTTATTCACATATAATAATTCATAATTTTCACCATCATGCTGATGGTGGGATGATGGATTGAAGAGCTATTACTATACACAATTGATGTTTTTTTTTCTTCTTGAGTTAGTGGAGTGAACATCTAAAGAGAATATGTCGGATTATTTCTAATCTATAGTTTCGTGTGCGACATAAGATAATTATTGCAGCCATAACTTTGTGGTGCCGTGGAATAATATCTCGAAACGACATGAGAATTATCAAGATATATATCACAATATTAAATTGCGATTTTTGAAACTATAAACCACTTGTCTATATTTTTCACTCCATATCGTAACAATGATCAAGGATCACAAAAAGTGAAGTCGCCAAAGACAAAATAAATTAAGGAAAAAGGTTAAACCTTAAATGCACTTACAAAGTCGACGTTGGGCCTAATTTTTTTTACCGATGTGGGACTTAATAAAGGCCTTTCATTTCCGCGCATGATTTGTGCGTTCGCTTTCCTTTTACGGCGTGGACTTATTTATTATTACCACATTTATTTGCGGTCTCAATCCAAATCGCTATATAATTCCATTAATCAAGTAATATATACCTTTTCTTTACCAAAAAAGAGTAATATATACCTTTTTCGAAATAAAGTAAATGCACAAAGGGTTCGTTTGGTGTAAAGCCTACACGTGATAATTACCTTCATTTCACGTTTGCACTTCGCATCAACTTTATATATGTCGTTTATTCCAATTTGATGGCCTCTTCCACTAAATTAATTTTTCTTCTTTCTTTTTCCTCGCATTAAGAATTACAACTAGTGCATAGGGTAATTATCTTTCAGCCTCAGTCAAAAGAGAGAGGATAATAAATAAATAAAGAAAAAAAAGAAACAAAATCACACTCTCCCTTCCCGTGTAAAGAAGAAAGTTTACTTTAATGTTTATATATACATAGATACAGATAGACATGTATCTGCCAACTTTGACAGTAATAGAAGCAAGTCTCTCTCTCTCTCTCTCTCTCTCTCTCTCTCTCTCTATCGCCTCCCTTCTTTCTCCTTCTCTGAGTGCTCTTTTTCAGCTGAACTTAATATACTTTCAAGATCCCTTTCGTATAAAAAGAAAACGCATTAAGTGTTCTTGTGGGCTGTGGCTACGAAGAATTCTGCAACTATTACTACAGAGATAGATGCTGCTGTAGGCTATTACTCAGTGCAGTGCAATAATATTTCTGGGCTCGCATTGAAGAAACAAACTCAAAGCCCCTTCATTGGTAAGTAGGCTCTGTTCTTTGACACAGTAAAGTAATTGGATCTGAGCAAGAAAAACTTTCACTTCCTTCCACTTTTTTTTGTCTCATTATCGACCCTCTCTCTCTCTACAGATCTGTAAGAAACAGAGGAAAAGCCAACAACAATGTCGAACCAAAAGCGAGCACAGGAAGCCATAGCTGTCTCCACCTTCAACGGAGAAGCTGAGAACGGCGGCAGTAAAGAAGAAGGCAACGCCGGAGAAGACGATGGGCAATCTCTCTTTAACGTCAAAAGCTTTCTCTGGCACGGTGGCTCAGCTTGGGATGCATGGTTTAGCTGTGCTTCAAATCAAGTACTCATCTTTCTTCATCAACTGTCAATCTCTTGCACAAAATCCTATCTTTTTCACTGCGATAATAATAATAATATATTACATTGCATAGGTTGCACAAGTGCTATTGACCCTTCCGTACTCATTCTCACAACTTGGAATGCTGTCTGGGATCATCTTCCAAGTGTTCTACGGCATAGTTGGAAGTTGGACAGCTTACCTCATCAGCGTCCTCTACATTGAGTACAGAAGCAGAAAGGAGAAAGAAGGTGTTAGCTTCAAGAACCACGTCATACAGGTTATTTTTAATTAAATTAAAACCAATTGATCTACAGTCGAAAAGTTTCCATTTTTTTAATCTCAAACTTCTGATTAATTCACAGTGGTTTGAGGTTCTAGATGGATTACTCGGCCCTTACTGGAAAGCTGTGGGTCTGGCCTTTAACTGTACTTTCCTGCTATTTGGATCTGTCATACAGCTCATAGCCTGCGCAAGGTTGAGAAACAGAAAAAACAAGAATCCTAAACAAAAATATTCTTATTAATTTATTGCAATGCAATGAAGTTCTTTTCTTGATTTATTACAGCAACATATACTACATAAACGATCACCTAGACAAGAGGACATGGACGTACATATTCGGCGCCTGCTGTGCCACCACTGTGTTCATCCCTTCCTTCCATAATTACAGAATGTGGTCCTTCTTAGGACTTGGTATGACTACTTACACGGCTTGGTACTTGACCATAGCTGCCCTTGCCCATGGCCAGGTAAATTAATTCAATTCATTAATATTAAATTACATAAAGTAAAGCCAAGCCCATAATCGTCATCTTCAAATCATTGTAATAAATAATAATAAATAATAATAATAGATTGAAGATGTGCAACACACTGGTCCAAAGAAGCTGGTGTTGTACTTCACCGGCGCCACCAACATACTGTACACCTTCGGCGGACACGCCGTCACAGTGTAATAAGCCATTCCTTTATCCCTTTTCTGTTCATGAATAATGGGGTATAATTTTCCTTATAATTATTATTATAGTGAAATCATGCATGCAATGTGGAAACCCCAGAAATTCAAGTACATATACTTGCTAGCAACGCTATACGTATTCACACTTACGATACCCTCGGGCTCGGCCGTCTACTGGGCTTTCGGCGACAAACTCCTCAACCACGCAAACGCCTTTTCTCTCCTCCCCAAGTCGGGATGGCGCGACGCCGCCGTCATCCTTATGCTTATCCACCAGGTAATGTTATAATTTATTACCGTTCAGTTGGACATATAACATATAAAATTGATAATTTTCCCCGTAAGCTTAAGCTTTTAGGTGAAGTTGTCGTTGAGCGTGCTATCATATCCTAGATATCAGAGAGGTATAGGTTACGATTCCTCACGATCACACATTTAAAAGAATTCCACGTCTGAGCCCACATAGTGCAAAAATTCAACCTAAACGTAAGGGATCGTGCTGGGAAATATAATACATAAAAGCGATGCATTCTCCACGAGGTTAAGCTTTTGGGCGAGCCTGACATTCAACGATTAACCGTGTGGTTTCTTATTATTTACGTAGTAGTTGTCGTTCAGCATGGTGTCAGAACCCAAGGACCAAGAAAGGTCTTGGGTTCGAATCATCACGATCAGCCATTTAAGAAACCAGCCTAGACGTGAGACAGCGCGTTGTGAAATATATAATATACAAAATTAACGTATTGTATACACTTGCTCCAGACAAGCTTAAGCTTCTAGGTGAACTGGTCTAAAAACTATTAGAAATCGAGGGTTTTTCCTAAAACCAATTGGTAATAGGAGGAGAAAGCCTCTTATATACATACTAGCTCGAAGAGGTTGAATTATAAGATGTGGGACAACATCCACTTTTTTTATAATCTCAACAAAAACTCAACATTCTGCACAGTTCATCACGTTTGGATTCGCGTGCACGCCGCTCTACTTCGTGTGGGAGAAGGTGATCGGCATGCACGACGCGAAGAGCATATGCCTGAGGGCGCTCGCGAGGCTCCCCATCGTGATACCGATATGGTTCTTGGCAATCATATTCCCCTTCTTCGGGCCCATCAACTCGGCCGTCGGGGCTCTACTGGTGAGCTTTACGGTCTACATAATCCCGGCCATGGCCCACATGCTCGTGTACCGCAGGGCATCGGCTCGTCGGAACGCGGCCGAGAAGCCGCCTCGGTTCATCCCGAGCTGGGCGGCTATGTACGCGGTCAATGCCTTCGTGGTGGTTTGGGTCCTCGTGGTAGGGTTTGGGTTTGGCGGGTGGGCCAGCGTTACTAATTTCGTCAGGCAAGTAGATACGTTTGGGCTCTTTGCAAAGTGCTATCAATGCAATTCTCCGACGACCGCCCCCCACCATTGATGATGATGATGATCGGAGATTTATTTTGTAGTTGTTATTGTGGCAATGTTTGCCCGTTGAGGTGTGGTTTTTAGTTGTCTACATAATTTTTTTCGATTTCGTCTTCTATGTATCATGTGTTGTCTTGGAAACTGTTGAAATATACATAAATTTGAAGCAATATTTATGTAGCTTGGAAGCAAATGGCATAGTCATTATTACTTTGCAATTTGCATGTGATCACATGGTTCCACGTTACGCTTTGTCCCCATTTTTTCTTTCGGCCGCACGTGTGTGTGTGTGAGCGTACGAGGACGCATCATTAAGTGCTTCTTTTGTTGGATGGTTTAATTAAGGATTTTAAAGGTGGGATTAGGGCATGTTAGTATGTTTGTTTTGTTTATCTAAACATGAGTTTATATATAACTAAGATAAAATCATGCAGATGGTTTAGACTAACCAAACACAAATTTTATTTATACACATTAATTTATTTTATATAAATCCTTATTTATTTAAACCTTTCTACGCACATGTAAATATTATTCAGCCACTTGACTAAAAAGTAAAAAGTATTTAATATACAAATTGATCGATATACCTAAACCTTTCAAAATAATTGTGCAATTTCGTGGGAAGAGAATCCGAGAAACAGGACGTTGAAAATAATAATCGGAAGACTAAGTATCTATTTGCATGGAAGCCCATGTGACTGTTGGGTTTATTGAGCCTAATGGGCCACTGGGCCCAAATTGGGTAATTAACCCGTTAATAAATTTAGTTCTGGTTTTAATTAAATCGGGAAGTCATCGGATGTCGAAACGAGAAATCGTTGAAAGATTACGAATCTATGATTCACGGGGATTCTAACAATATTAATACGCTCAAAACCGATATCGGGTGAATGAGAAATTAATTTTCGAAGTTGGCCCAATAATCATTAAAATGATTGGTAGTGTTTAAGTGGGGAATCAAGTGTCCCACATTGGTTAGACACTAAGAAAATCTTCACTATATATATAGAAATCCATGTGGGTTTATTCAAAAGGGCTTGCCATGTGTATAGCTTAAATGGGCTTGTGGGCTTAAGTGGGTTTAAGTGGGCTTGAGAAACTTGGGTGAGTTTTGGCCCAAATAACAGCCCGGTGCGAGTCGGTGCCTCGCACCGACGAGCACCGAGCACCGAGCCCGTGCCCGTGCCCGTGGCCGAGGCCGAGCCGAGCCGAGCCGTGCCGTGCCAAAGTGCGCAATGGGCGCGCACTTTGCACTTCGCACGCCCAGATGTGATGGCTTGATCCATTTGATCAATTGGGCTGAAGTGGGTTGTCGGGCTAATTCGGCCCAACTCAAGGAAGTGTCGGTCGGCCCAACTAGAGGCGTCGGTAGCCGCCTCGGGCCGTCGGTCGGAGAATCGGGCCGCCGTCGGTGGGACACGCCTGAGATTCGGGCTGTCGGTCCGAGAATCGGGCCTGTCGCGGGCCGGTAAATAAACCGACAGTCCAATAGATGCAAAATATTGCAATATAATCTCTGGAAAATTACAGAAGCAGCCTAGCAAGTTCTTGAATTTGCGGAGAGGTCCCTGCGACATAAAATCTATAAATAGGCCCCAATTGAGATGGAAATATTCATTCACTTCAACCCACACAAATTACATCATTCACTCCCAACTCCCTAAAATCCCGAAGCAAGAAAAACTCGAGTTTCGAGTACGATTCGTCGTAAAACTCTAGTCGTTGTGCTGCGATTACGAGTTAAGAAAATATCGTTGTATCTTGGGGACGATCGCTGATAACCGAAAGCACAGAATATCGGGGCGATTTCGTCTTACGGACAGTGTGTTCAACACACGCCTTGACTACGTCTAAGGTCATGGATAGTCTTCATCAACTCCAGGCCTACTTATTTTTCATGTTGTGTATAATAGTTATCACATATGCCCTCATCATCATCTGGGTACTCGCAAATTGTACCTGCTTTTGAAGACTCTCGGAAGGATTTTTAACTCCTTTCATTCTAGAAGCGTTCATCTGAGCCGATTGAAGAGTCACAAGAAACCATTTCATTATATTGCCGCCGACCAGACGCAACCGATCAAACAACAATCGTAAGACGAAATCTCTGTTCGTGAACTGATCGATGGCCACCAACGCATCAACGATCCCTGCCAGCAGCCACGCGGAACGTCCTGCCAAATTCAACGGGACGGAATTCAAACGTTGGCAGCAAAAGATGATGTTCTATCTCACTACTCTCCACCTCGTCCGTTTTCTGAAAGAAACTGCCCCTTCGGTGACTGAAGTCGCTCCACCAACTGAGGGTGAAAACCCTAACGACGCAGCTTACGCTGCTCGTGTCGCTCAATCTGAGCAAGAAAGGGCTGCGTTAGACGCATGGAATCATAATGATTTCATGTGCCGCAATTATATTCTGAATGCCCTCGACGACTCCCTATACAACGTCTATGCAGTGGCTACGACTGCGAAAGAGTTGTGGGATTCGTTGGACAAGAAATATAAGACCGACGATGCCGGACTGAAAAAGTTCATCGTCGGCAAATTTCTGGATTATAAGATGACCGACTCTAAGCCGGTGCTGGACCAAGTCCGTGATCTGCAGCTGATTATCCACGATATTCACGCCGAAAATATGCAGATCAGCGAAACCTTCCAGGTAGCTGCAATTATCGAGAAGCTGCCACCTCTGTGGAAGGATTTCAAGAATTACCTCAAGCACAAACGAAAAGAGATGGGGCTTGAGGACCTGATTGTGCGGCTTCGGATCGAGGAAGATAATCGAAAGAGCGAAGCCAAGAACAAGAGGGGCGGTATGGAGGCGGGAGCCAACTTGGCCGAGCCGAGCTATGGAAATAAGCGCAAAAGGCCAGGTCCGCCACAAAAGAAGCAAGACCAGAATTCAAAAAAAATTAAGGGCAACTGTTATAACTGCGATAAACCAGGGCATATGGCCAAGGATTGTCGTAAGAAAAAGAGAGTAAATAAGACTCGGGCGCATCTCACTGAAGAGAAGCAGCTGGAGACAGACATGTCGGAGCTAGATCTGACTGCAGTCGTGTACGAGGCAAACGTCGTGGAAAATCCGAACTACTGGTACATCGACAGCGGAGCAACTCGCCACATCTGCTCCGACAAAGAAATGTTCTCCACCTACACGCCTATTTCGGGTAGGACGCTCTATATGGGGAACGCGGCGACGTCCAACATCGTAGGATTGGGACGGGTGGTGTTGAAAATGACTTCAGGCAAGGAAGTGACGCTTGTGGACGTGCTGCATGTCCCAGACATCCGCAAGAATTTGGTGTCCGGCGCTCTGCTTAGTAACGCTGGATTTAGACAAGTGTTTGAAGCTGGAAAATATGTACTGACCAAGAATGGTCATTTTATTGGCAAAGGTTACCTCGAGAAGGGCCTTTTTAAGTTATCTGTAATGCCTGTAAAACGCGATATTAAGATCGCTGATAATAATAAAGCCAGTTCTTCTTACTTGGTTGAGTTGTCTAATTTATGGCATGGTAGATTAGGACACGTGAGTTTAAACAAACTGAAAAAGTTAATAAGTTTAAACTTACTTCCGCAAATGGAAATTGATTCACAACACAAGTGTGAAATCTGCGTAGAAGCAAAAATGGCCAAGGCACCATTTTTCTCTGTCGAAAGAAACAGTTCACCACTAGAATTGATCCATACTGATATATGCGATCTGAAATTTGTGCAAACTAGAGGTGGAAAGAAATACTTTATTACGTTTATCGACGATTGCACAAAGTACTGTCACGTATATCTTTTAAGTGGTAAAGACGAAGCTCTTGATACCTTCAAAAGATATAAGAATGAAGTTGAGAATCAACTTAATTCTAAGATCAAAATAATAAGAAGTGACAGAGGAGGAGAATACGTGGCACCGTTTGTGGAATTTTGCCAAGAACATGGTATTATTCATCAGACGACGGCGCCATATTCACCTCAATCAAATGGCGTTGCTGAACGCAAAAATAGAACTCTTAAGGAGATGATGAATGCGATGCTAATCAGTTCAGGGCTACCTCAGAATTTGTGGGGGGAAGCTATACTGTCATCAAATCGCATTCTAAATATGTTGCCACACAAAAAACGGGATAAAACACCGTACGAATTGTGGAAAGGTAGACAACCTTCCTACGGATATTTAAAGTGTGGGGGTGCCTAGCAAAGGTCGAAGTACCTAAACCAAAACAGGTCAAGATAGGACCAAAAACGATTGATTGCATTTTCATTGGATATGCAGAAAATAGTAATGCATACAGATTTCTGGTGTATAAGTCAGAAATTCCCGACATGAATTCTGGGATGATTATTGAATCGAGAAATGCTGTTTTCTTTGAGAACATCTTTCCAACGAAGGAGAGAAAAGAAATAAGTTGTAAAAGAAATTATGAAGCCGTTGAAGTTTCGCCTCCAGAAGTTGAGGAACCACGGCAAAGTAAGCGTAAAAAAGTGGCCAAATCATTTGGGCCTGATTTCCTAACATATATGTTAGACGATGAACCTAGGACAGTGCAAGAAGCTCTGTCGACTCCAGAAGCTCCGTTCTGGAAAGAAGCTGTAAACAGCGAAATTGAGTCCATCATGCAGAATCACACTTGGGAGTTAGTAGATCTCCCAAAAGGTTGTAAACCTTTAGGATGCAAGTGGGTCCTTAAAAAGGAAATATAAAACTGATGGATCAATTGAGAAATATAAGGCTCGTTTAGTAGCCAAGGGATATTCCCAAAAGGAAGGGTATGATTTCTTCGATACTTATTCACCTGTAACGAGAATTACATCAATACGAATTCTATTTGCTATTGCAGCATTGCATGATCTCGAGGTACACCAAATGGATGTAAAAACGACATTCCTAAATGGAGACCTTGAAGAAGAAATATACATGGATCAGCCTGAAGGGTTTGTAATACCTGGATAGGAAAACAAAGTGTGCCGACTCGTGAAGTCGCTTTACGGGCTTAAACAAGCACCGAAACAGTGGCACCAAAAATTCGATATGACTATGTTATCGAATGGATTCAAAATCAATGAGTGTGACAAATGTGTTTACATTAAGGGCACACCCAATGAATTCGTGATTGTCTGTCTTTATGTAGACGACATGTTAATCACGGGAAGCAATCAGAAAATGATTGTAAACACGAAAACTATGCTGAAAAATCATTTTGATATGAAGGATATGGGTTTGGCGAAAGTCATACTAGGGATAAACGTCTTTAAGACGTCCGAAGGAATTGTGCTGACACAATCTCATTATGTTGAGAATGTGTTAAAAAAATTTAATGCCTTCGATGATCCTCCGGCTAAGACTCCTGTAGATATAAATGTACATCTGGCTGAAAACAGAGGAGAACCCATATCACAGCATGAATATGCTCGAGTGATTGGCAGTCTAATGTATTTATCGAACTGCACTCGACCTGATATAGCATATTCAATAAGTAAACTCAGCAGGTTTACGAGTAATCCTGGGAGTAATCATTGGATAGCCTTAAGAAGGGTGCTGAGATATATCACACTATTAATCATGGCATACTCTATACGAGGTATCCAGCAGTTCTTGAAGGATACTGCGATGCTAACTGGATATCTGACAGCAAAGACTCCAAATCCACGAGTGGTTATGTATTTACCATCGGTGGTGGAGCAATCTCTTGGAAATCCTCAAAACAAACGTGCATAGCTCGATCTACGATGGAATCGGAGTTTATTGCACTAGACAGCCGGTGAAGAAGCAGAATGGCTTCGGAATTTTTTGGAGGACATTCCTTGTTGGAATAAGCTGTACCGCCTATTATGATACATTGCGACAGCATGGCCGCAATTGGTAGGGCACAAAATAGTATGTATAACGGTAAGTCTCGACACATACGTTGAAGACATAATACCGTACGACAACTGATCTCTAGTGGAACAATCTCTATTGACTATGTGAAGTCTAAAGAGAACATAGCAGATCCTTTGACGAAAGGCATTGCTAGAGATCAGCACTATAACGCAGTAAGGGGAATGGGGCTTAAAAACCACACACCCAAGAACAAGCTCGGTGGTAACTCAACCATGATGAGTGGAGATCCCACAAACTTGGTTCAATGAGACAACTAAGCTGAGTGTAGTTCAGTAGCTTACTTGATTTTTTTTTTTATAAGCTCATTCTCATAAGCTGCCCAAGTAATTACCCGAAGACGTGTGGTAAAGGGTAAGCAATTTTGTTTTTAATGATGGTTATACCTGATGGTGGAGTATTTCGGGATACTCTAGGATTAAAGTCCTAATAGTCGATCACCTATATAAGTGAGAAGTGGAGCCGCTTTAATATAACACTTATGAAACCAAGATATGGTCCAAGGCCGAAATGGACACAACGTGAGAATCGAAAGAAATTAGATTCGTCACTGTGTGTACGCTGTTGTCTTAATTTACACAAAAACTGTCAGTTCAAGACATCATGTTCACTGAACAGCGAGTAAATTCGATTGCGTTTCACTATGGAAGGTTCAAAGCCACAAGCTACCTATCCCGATGCAGTGACGAGTTGTCGAGTTTTTCTTGCAAGAGTCAGCATGCATAGCATTTGCATTAATTTCCATTCATGTGGGGGATTGTTGGGTTTATTGAGCCTAATGGGCCAGTGGGCCCAAATTGGGTAATTAACCCGTTAATAAATTTAGTTCCGGTTTTAATTAAATCGGGAAGTCATCGGATGTCGAAACGAGAAATCGTTGAAAGATTACGAATCTATGATTCACGGGGATTCTAACAAATATTAATACGCTCAAAACCGATATCGGGTGAATGAGAAATTAATTTTTGAAGTTGGCCCAATAATCATTAAAATGATTGGTAGTGTTTAAGTGGGGAATCAAGTGTCCCACATTGGTTAGACACTAAGAAAATCTTCACTATATATATAGAAATCCATGTGGGTTTATTCAAAAGGGCTTGCCATGTGTATAGCTTAAATGGGCTTGTAGGCTTAAGTGGGTTTAAGTGGGCTTGAGAAACTTGGGTGAGTTTTGGCCCAAATAACAGCCCGGTGCGAGTCGGTGCCTCGCACCGACGAGCACCGAGCACCGAGCACGAGCCCGTGCCCGTGCCCGTGGCCGAGGCCGAGGCCGAGGCCGAGCCGAGCCGAGCCGTGCCGTGCCGTGCCAAAGTGCGCAATGGGCGCTTTGAGGCACGCACTTTGCACTTCGCACGACGCATCGGAGCGAGGAGCATTGAGGAGCTACTTAAATTTTTCCTCCGGTAGGCGGCGACGGCGACGGTGCCGGTGACATGGCAGTCGAGGTGAGGATGATTGGGCAGCCCAGATGTGATGGCTTGATCCATTTGATCAATTGGGCTGAAGTGGGTTGTTGGGCTAATTCGGCCCAACTCAAGGAAGTGTCGGTCGACCCAACTAGAGGCGTCGGTAGCCGCCTCGGGCCGTCGGTCGGAGAATCGGGCCGCCGTCGGTGGGACACGCCTGAGATTCGGGCTGTCGGCCCGAGAATCGGGCCTGTTGTAATACCTGTAAATTTAATACGAGATTTTATTGTATTAATTTTGTAATTCCGCAGATTTAAAATTTTGGTAAATAAATTTATTTGGAGTATATTTCGTAAAAATAAAAATATAAGAAAAAGATTTGGACCAAAATAATATTTGGCCCAAAAGAATTAAATTTCGGCCCAATAGGTAATATAAAAAGACCCATAAATAATTTTCCCATAGAAAACAAAGTCCCGAGTCACTATTCATTTGTAATAAGGAAGGGGGCCCTAGTATGCAATTAATTAACGAGAGTGGAGTGGTTAAGCAAGGTGTAGTAGGTTAAGAAAGCATAGCAGTAATCACATGCCGTTGGCATTTGGTCTTTGGGGCCATCCCTCTTTTGTCTTCTACCGTTAATAATTATGGCCACCACTGAGCTAAGACTCGATGCTATACTATAATTATGGCCACAGCACCATCGTTGCAAGAATTACACATAAGAGAGAGAACGAGAGAGCTCATCGATCATGGCTTCTCTCTACCTCGCATCGCCCGCCAAAACCCGAACCACCACCGCTCCGAAATCATCGAAATACCCAAGCTTCGCCGCACCCATCCTCCTCCCCAGCGACGGTACACCCTCCAAGGTGCAGCTCAACTTCCTCAGCACCCTCCCCTCCTACATCCGCCACGTCCTCCTCCTGTCGGTCGACTTCACCGACCTCTCGTCTGACGCCGAAATCGAGAAGCTCATGTCCCTTACTGTCGCCAGATCCCTCCCCTCCATAGACCGAGCGGTCGAAGAGATCTTATCATCAAAGGAAAATAAAATCGATGCCTTCGTCTGCAACCTCTTCTCTACCGACGACTTCGACGTGGCCCTCAAGCACGTGATTCCTCCGTGCATCTTCATCCTTTCCACCGGCTACTACCTCTCCCTATTCCTCCGCCTGCCGGAACTCGACGTTGAAGTCTCCGGCGACTACAGGGACGTCCCGGAGAAAATCAAGCTGTCGGGTTGCGCCCCGATCCACGGCAGGTGTCTGCTCGACAGGACCGGAAGAGCGAAGCCTACAAGTGGATCTTGAACAGCTTTAAAGAGCTCGGTCGAGGCGTAATAGAATATTTTAGACCCAAAAAGGCGGTGGAAATGAGAGCTCGAAGCTTTACGCGGTGGACCCACTTGTCAGAGAAGACGGAGACAGTAGCGACGAACGAAATCCTTGCCTGAAGTGGCTCGATTCGCAGCCCGAAAGCTCGGTATTGTACGTTTCCTTCGGGAGCGGTGGGACCCTATCTCATGAACAGATAATCGAGCTCGCGTTGAGGCTGGAGGCGAGCGATCAAAGAGACTCGTCAAGTTAGGATATTCTCAGATTTGTAGTTACGCTTATCGGGAGGACAGGTAGGTGAAGATCACCTACACGCGTAAACATTTTTTTTAACTCGTGATTTCTACGTGTTGCATGGTACTTTACGTGATCGTATGGAATTTGTAATTTACATGCTAATATATGCTCGAACGTGATCTCATGCTCGCTATATGAATACTTGTGTGTCGTTGCCATTCTATGCCGTTCAATTTTCATGTTACTTGCGTTTACGTCGTAAATGTTCGGGGTTTAGGTAGGAAGATTGGAAAATAGGAAATTTAGGAGAAAATTCGGGTATTAGTATAAATTAGGGTTTTCTAGGGTCATTCTAAATTTTTCAGAAGTTTTCGAGGTGTTAGATAAATAACTAAAATTTGGCTAGGGGCCTCTATGCAATTTTCAGAATTTTCATAGAGTTAAGTAAATATTCAAAACTCGGCCAGGGCCATTTACACAATCTTCAGAATTTTCGGAGAGTTAAATAAATATTCAAAACTCGGCTAGGGGACTTTGTGCAATTTTTGGAAATTCCGAGGGGCTAAATAAATATTAAATATTTCGGTTGGTGTTAATTGTAAAATTTTCAAAATTTTCGGGTACTAAAATAAATAATAAATTTCTCGGCTAGGGTCAAATTGAGAATTTTCAGAAGTTTTGGGACTAGATAATTATTAAAAATACTCGGCTGGGGTTAATTGTAAATTTCTAAAACTTTCGGGGCCGAACCGAAATTTTCAGTTCGATGAGTAAGGTTTCGGGACGAGTAATTCGCAAACACGGGTTTCGGGCCCGATTATTTAGAGTACGATAGTTTTCGGATCGGACCGAGCTGATACCTCGGGCCGATAAGTAATATCGATAATTGCATTTTTATGTGTTGCATTTTACTTGCACGGCATTTGCATACATGTGTTACGAGGGGAGAGGATCGTGCAAAGTCACGGTAATATTGTATACTGATGTTGAGTTGGGTAGTTTATGACCGAGTGATGGTCGTCGAATTGTATGAATAGTGAGGATAGGACTAAGGCGCACTATATGATTGAGATGTGGGGAGTGGGCCTCCCGAGCTACTGACCCTTGTGGGGAGTGGGGCCTCCCGAGCTACTGACCCCTGCGCGCGTGTTGCTTTTAGTTCCTAGCCTCGGGCCCTGATGTATTGTGATGAGATGAGTTGAGATGATGATGAGATATGAGAAAAGAGTCGAGCGTGCATTTTGTGAGATGTGTCGAGTTTGGGATTTGAAAGCATTTGCATTCATGCATATTTTCATCTACTGGGCAAAAGCTCAGGGTTTACGTGTGTAGGTAAGACGGCTGATGGCGGTGACTCCACGGACTTTTGAGGGCGGCGCAGTACATGGGACGCGACCTGTGGAACGAGTTTATGTTTTGTGTTTTTGAATTTGGGCTTGGACTTATTGGGCTTCGGCCAAATGAATCAAAATGTGTTTGGGTTTGAACTTATGGATTTAGACATCGAACGTACTGGTATTATTATATTTTAAAAGATTTAATTAAATGGGTTTTCCGCTGCTTATGCTGTGAAAATCCGCCAAAATACGAATCTAGGAAGTTGGGTCGTTACAGGTGGTATCAGAGCCTAGGTTATAGGTTCTGTAGACTGTCCATGTACTGCGGCTCAAAAGCCTGGAGGATCAGCCTACGCCTGTAAGTTTAATACATGATCACGTGATTTGCAATTTTCTGATAAATGCTTTACGTGAATATTTGTGTGATTTTTTTGTGTTCCTCAATGTGTACGAAAACTAGAGATTTCGTACTTTTACACTTAAATTGGTAGGAGAGTTTAGGTTGGATTAAGGTAGGAAGAGAATGATCAAAATTCGGACCTTTGATAGAATTTGGGGTTTCTTTGAAATTCAGGGGAAAATTCGGGCCAATTAGGAAATTCAGGAAAATTTAAATTTTAGTCCTTATTAAAATTTGGGCTTGACCAAATTGGACAAAAGAGAGTCGAATAATAAAAAAAAAATTAAAACTCGGGACTTGTAGAAAGTTAGGAAAGGAGACGAGGACATAGAGAAAGCATGATAGAGTCATGCATAATGATTACATAACTGAAAATCATATTACAACCCGAATACATAAAAAAAAAAAACCTTAGAAGAAAACATTGACGACGTTCGGGAAGTTCTGACGGCGTCTTCTTCCAATATGGCCGAACAAGATGCGGCTTCCCATGACTTAATCTTTCACAAATTAAACGCAAGTGCAGTGAGTGGCAACCCACATACAAAAATGGCGATTGCAGCGAAGAGCAATCCTAAAAGAAGGAATAACTCAAATTTAAGCTTTTCGAGTTTTTCCCTCCAAAAAGGTTCCTGAGCAGCATCCTCACGATCCGCATTTCCTCCAAGGTTATACATTTCAAGTTTAAATGATGTGGTTGGAGAGAATTGTGTTGTGGTGCAAACTAGCGTGCATCAAGTACCTATTTATAGGCGTTATTGAAGGGAAGGATAAGCATCATTAATTCGAGTTTTCTTTGAACGCTGTATAAAGATAAGCTTCATAAATTTCGAGATCAAATTTTTCTTCGAACGTCGTAATCTCGATTTGAGAGATCACGCATAGGAAGAAATCACATTGGACTTTTATCACAAAAATCCAATCCAAAATCTCGAAGAAAGATGTTGATGTTCATTACGACAAAGAAATTGTGCTCACGTTTAAGTCAATGCCTTAATTACATGCACAGTTTAGACTACGCTGTTTCATCAATAAAAATAAATAAATAAATAAATATATACGACGAGCTAAAACACGGCTGAACTTCAGCCTATGTTCACGGATCAACCGAAATTCTTTTCTTATTGATCCCAACATGAAAGTTGCCGATCTCTACCCTTTATAAAACTCTTGTGTTTTCACCGCATGATGATTTTACTTAAAAGGAGTTACATGCTCAAGAAAGTGAACTGGGAAATTTGACAAACCAGAAATCATGTTTTAAGTGAGAGTTCGCGATCTATCTTCACCGTGTATTTTATTCGATCGAAAACTCCACAAGTCCCCACGTGGTCTTATATTTCCGCGGGTTAGAGCAAGAATCGCAAGCGACTCTATAAATGAAATAGCACCTTCGCTATTATCTGCCTGATCTTTGATCCAACGCTCATAATTCACTAACCTCTTGATTCACTTCCTAAGCATCTCAGCCGTTGACCTCTTCGCGCGATGTCCTACGAGCATAATTAATCTTTAGTTTTCAAATCATGGCCATTGGATTGCGCGCCGTCTTAGATCCAACGGCAGGTACTCATTATGACAATAACGGTGAAGAAAGCCAGACTTAACTCATGAAGAACATTCCAATTAAGCGGACGGAAGCATGTGAAGAAAGCTTCCAGGAGTTGAAGAAACGACTGACAACTCATGTTCTTGCAATTCCCTCTGATATCAAATGATTTTAAGTATACAATAATGCCTCGAAATATGGTTTGTGGTGCATGTTGATGCAGAACGGGAAGGTAAGTGCGTATGCTTCCCGAACAGCTCAAACCGTACGAAAAGAATTACCACACACACGATCTGGAACTTGCAACCGTATTGTTTGTCCTGAAAATATGGCGACATTATTTATAGGGAGAACAATGCGAGAATTTTTTTTTTACAGATCATAAAAGTCTAAAGTACTTCTTCACGTAGAAGCAGTTAAACATGAGGCAAATGCGATGGCTCGAGTTAGTAAAAGACTACGACTGTGTGATAAATTATCATCTAGGGAAGGCAAACATAGCTGCAGAAGGTTTGAGCCGTAAATCAGTGAATACAAATCTGTGCCAACCCGGAGTGGAAAAATCAACTTCGGGAAGATCGAGATAGGATTAGCAGCGTTAACGTTGAAGCCAACGTTGTTAAATCGAATTTTTGAGGCACAAAAAGAAGATGAACTATATCTAAAGATCCAGGCGGAAGGACGAGAATGCTCCGTCGGAATTTGAATTTCGAGGTGATGGAAAACTTGCAATTTCGAGGTCATCTATATGTGCCACCCGATGAAGAGATCCATGAACTATAATGACGGAGGCGCATACGACAATCTACTCGATACATCTTGCAGAAAAAAAAATAAATAAATAAATAAATAAATAAATAATATATATATATATATATATATTTGAGACTCCATGGAATCCCAAATCATCTTAGATCAGGGTTCGAGGTTCCAGTCCCAATTCTAGGTGACCTTACAAAAAGCTACGGGAATGAAACTGTCCTTCAATATGGCATATCACCCTCAGACTGACGGACAGTCTGAGAGAACAATCCAGACGCTCGAACATATGTTGAGAGCATACATTCTGGATTTTCGGGGAAGTTGGAGCAAATACCTCCCACTGATCGAGTTTTCCTATAACAACAACTATCAAGGCACAATCGGGATGTCGCCTAACGAAGCCTTGCACGGACGTAAATGTCGATCGCAAATTCATTTGGAATAAAAGCGACGAGTAGGCGTTGTTAAATCCCAAAATGATTCATGAAATAACTGAAGCTGTGAAAAAAAAATCCGAGAAAAATGCGAACGACTCAAAGTCGACAAAAGAGTTATATTGATCAACGACGACGACCATCAGAGTTCGCGGAAAACGATCAAGCATAAGTCTGCTTAGAGTGCGCAGCGAAAGTATAATGGGAATAAGGATATGTAAGTCTAGAGGATATAGAAAATATGTAGGCGAGTTTAGTCGTAGAACCAAACTCGTGTCCCCTACCACTAAATTTCGGGGACGAAATTCTTTTAAGGGGGAGAGAATGTAATACCTGTAAATTTAATACGAGATTTTATTGTATTAATTTTGTAATTCCGCAGATTTAAAATTTTGGTAAATAAATTTATTTGGAGTATATTTCGTAAAAATAAAAATATAAGAAAAAGATTTGGACCAAAATAATATTTGGCCCAAAAGAATTAAATTTCGGCCCAATAGGTAATATAAAAAGACCCATAAATAATTTTCCCATAGAAAACAAAGTCCCGAGTCACTATTCATTTGTAATAAGGAAGGGGGCCCTAGTATGCAATTAATTAACGAGAGTGGAGTGGTTAAGCAAGGTGTAGTAGGTTAAGAAAGCATAGCAGTAATCACATGCCGTTGGCATTTGGTCTTTGGGGCCATCCCTCTTTTGTCTTCTACCGTTAATAATTATGGCCACCACTGAGCTAAGACTCGATGCTATACTATAATTATGGCCACAGCACCATCGTTGCAAGAATTACACATAAGAGAGAGAACGAGAGAGCTCATCGATCATGGCTTCTCTCTACCTCGCATCGCCCGCCAAAACCCGAACCACCACCGCTCCGAAATCATCGAAATACCCAAGCTTCGCCGCACCCATCCTCCTCCCCAGCGACGGTACACCCTCCAAGGTGCAGCTCAACTTCCTCAGCACCCTCCCCTCCTACATCCGCCACGTCCTCCTCCTGTCGGTCGACTTCACCGACCTCTCGTCTGACGCCGAAATCGAGAAGCTCATGTCCCTTACTGTCGCCAGATCCCTCCCCTCCATAGACCGAGCGGTCGAAGAGATCTTATCATCAAAGGAAAATAAAATCGATGCCTTCGTCTGCAACCTCTTCTCTACCGACGACTTCGACGTGGCCCTCAAGCACGTGATTCCTCCGTGCATCTTCATCCTTTCCACCGGCTACTACCTCTCCCTATTCCTCCGCCTGCCGGAACTCGACGTTGAAGTCTCCGGCGACTACAGGGACGTCCCGGAGAAAATCAAGCTGTCGGGTTGCGCCCCGATCCACGGCAGGTGTCTGCTCGACAGGACCGGAAGAGCGAAGCCTACAAGTGGATCTTGAACAGCTTTAAAGAGCTCGGTCGAGGCGTAATAGAATATTTTAGACCCAAAAAGGCGGTGGAAATGAGAGCTCGAAGCTTTACGCGGTGGACCCACTTGTCAGAGAAGACGGAGACAGTAGCGACGAACGAAATCCTTGCCTGAAGTGGCTCGATTCGCAGCCCGAAAGCTCGGTATTGTACGTTTCCTTCGGGAGCGGTGGGACCCTATCTCATGAACAGATAATCGAGCTCGCGTTGAGGCTGGAGGCGAGCGATCAAAGAGACTCGTCAAGTTAGGATATTCTCAGATTTGTAGTTACGCTTATCGGGAGGACAGGTAGGTGAAGATCACCTACACGCGTAAACATTTTTTTTAACTCGTGATTTCTACGTGTTGCATGGTACTTTACGTGATCGTATGGAATTTGTGATTTACATGCTAATATATGCTCGAACGTGATCTCATGCTCGCTATATGAATACTTGTGTGTCGTTGCCATTCTATGCCGTTCAATTTTCATGTTACTTGCGTTTACGTCGTAAATGTTCGGGGTTTAGGTAGGAAGATTGGAAAATAGGAAATTTAGGAGAAAATTCGGGTATTAGTATAAATTAGGGTTTTCTAGGGTCATTCTAAATTTTTCAGAAGTTTTCGAGGTGTTAGATAAATAACTAAAATTTGGCTAGGGGCCTCTATGCAATTTTCAGAATTTTCATAGAGTTAAGTAAATATTCAAAACTCGGCCAGGGCCATTTACACAATCTTCAGAATTTTCGGAGAGTTAAATAAATATTCAAAACTCGGCTAGGGGACTTTGTGCAATTTTTGGAAATTCCGAGGGGCTAAATAAATATTAAATATTTCGGTTGGTGTTAATTGTAAAATTTTCAAAATTTTCGGGTACTAAAATAAATAATAAATTTCTCGGCTAGGGTCAAATTGAGAATTTTCAGAAGTTTTGGGACTAGATAATTATTAAAAATACTCGGCTGGGGTTAATTGTAAATTTCTAAAACTTTCGGGGCCGAACCGAAATTTTCAGTTCGATGAGTAAGGTTTCGGGACGAGTAATTCGCAAACACGGGTTTCGGGCCCGATTATTTAGAGTACGATAGTTTTCGGATCGGACCGAGCTGATACCTCGGGCCGATAAGTAATATCGATAATTGCATTTTTATGTGTTGCATTTTACTTGCACGGCATTTGCATACATGTGTTACGAGGGGAGAGGATCGTGCAAAGTCACGGTAATATTGTATACTGATGTTGAGTTGGGTAGTTTATGACCGAGTGATGGTCGTCGAATTGTATGAATAGTGAGGATAGGACTAAGGCGCACTATATGATTGAGATGTGGGGAGTGGGCCTCCCGAGCTACTGACCCTTGTGGGGAGTGGGGCCTCCCGAGCTACTGACCCCTGCGCGCGTGTTGCTTTTAGTTCCTAGCCTCGGGCCCTGATGTATTGTGATGAGATGAGTTGAGATGATGATGAGATATGAGAAAAGAGTCGAGCGTGCATTTTGTGAGATGTGTCGAGTTTGGGATTTGAAAGCATTTGCATTCATGCATATTTTCATCTACTGGGCAAAAGCTCAGGGTTTACGTGTGTAGGTAAGACGGCTGATGGCGGTGACTCCACGGACTTTTGAGGGCGGCGCAGTACATGGGACGCGACCTGTGGAACGAGTTTATGTTTTGTGTTTTTGAATTTGGGCTTGGACTTATTGGGCTTCGGCCAAATGAATCAAAATGTGTTTGGGTTTGAACTTATGGATTTAGACATCGAACGTACTGGTATTATTATATTTTAAAAGATTTAATTAAATGGGTTTTCCGCTGCTTATGCTGTGAAAATCCGCCAAAATACGAATCTAGGAAGTTGGGTCGTTACACCTGTCGCGGGCCGGTAAATAAACCGACAGTCCAATAGATGCAAAATGTTGCAATGTAATCCCTGGAAAATTACAGAAGCAGCCTAGCAAGTTCTTGAATTTGCGGAGGGTCCCTGCGACATAAAATCTATAAATAGGCCCCAATTGAGATGGAAATATTCATTCACTTCAACCCACACAAATTACATCATTCACTCCCAACTCCCTAAAATCCCGAAGCAAGAAAAACTCGAGTTTCGAGTACGATTCGTCGTAAAACTCTAGTCGTTGTGCTGCGATTACGAGTTAAGAAAATGTCGTTGTATCTTGGGGACGATCGCTGATAACCGAAAGCACAGAATATCGGGGCGATTTCGTCTTACGGACAGTGTGTTCAACACACGCCTCGACTACGTCTAAGGTCATGGATAGTCTTCATCAACTCCAGGCCTACTTATTTTTCATGTTGTGTATAATAGTTATCACATGCCCTCATCATCATCTGGGTACTCGCAAATTGTACCTGCTTTTGAAGACTCTCGGAAGGATTTTTAACTCCTTTTATTCTAGAAGCGTTCATCTGAGCCGATTGAAGAGTCACAAGAAACCATTTCATTATATTGCCGCCGACCAGACGCAACCGATCAAACAACAGTGACTACTATTGATGTTAGAGAAAAAAATTAATAAATATGTATGCACGTTACGAAATAATTAGATATCGATCATGTTCAAAGTCCAATCTTTTCATATCATATCAATGCGGATAGCATTAATTTGAAACCACAACGATATGCACAGTTTAATTATTGACTAATTTGAATCAGAACAATTAATTGTTTTGTTTTTCTTTCCGTTAACGTTGACTTACATTACATCCGAGTGCCAAGCCGACTCGGTAGTAAAGACGGTCAACGATCGAATTTGCATTTACACTTTTAGCACCACCATGTTTTCTAGATTCTTACAAAGGCCCAATTCTATGTAATTTAAAAACAAAGCCCAAATATTCGAAGACGAGGCCAAAACACAGCCGGCCTATTAATTTGCAACATTATACTAAGAGTAAAACGCAAAAATGGTGATTGAACTATATCACAGTTTCACTGTAGGTGCTCAAACTTTTAAATATGCCTTTTTGATTTTTAAACATTGCAAAACCTGTCATTTTTGGTTCCTTGACCTAAAGAATAGGTAAAAGAACCAAAAGGAAACATTTTGCAAAGTTCAGGAACCAAAATGATAATTTAAAAGTTTAAGTACCAACGATTAGAATTTTTTTATATATACATGATATTATGTAAAACTAATATAAAATTCATATTCGATTACTACGAGATTTTCTTTTTAATTTTATTATAGAAAAAAGTATCTCAACACAATTACACCGTAATTATGTATGCCTCTTGAAAAAACAATGAAGTTAAAAAATGTGTAAAACTTTAATTGCTGTTGGTGTGATTGTGTTGGTACGCCTCCTGAAAAAACAAATCGGAAGAAATTATTGTGGTGATCGAAACTGAATATATTCGGTTACTACAAGATGTTTTAATTTTTTTTATTTTAAAATGTATCTCAACACAATTACACTGTAATTATGTATGCTCTCTTGAAAAAACAAAGAAGTTAAAAAATATGTAAAAAAATTTACTTGTTGTTGGTGTGATTGTGTTGGCATGCCACGTGAAAAAAAAAAATCGAAAGAAATTATTGTGGTGATCGAAACTGGATATATTCGATTACTACGAGATTTTAATTTTTTTTATTAAAAAAGTATCTCAACACAATTACACCGTAATTATGTATGCCTCTTGGGAAAAAAAAGTTAAAAAATATGTAAAAACAAAATTTAATTGTTATTGGTGTGATTGTGTCGGTATGCCTCGAAACTGGATTTTATATTTAATTTTTACTATAGCATGTATGTAAATTAAATTCTAATTATTAGGTGCTCAAACTTTTAAGTGTGCCGTGATTCCTGACCTTTGCAAAGCTGTTCCCTTTTGGTTCTTTTACCTATTCTTTTTGTTCCTGAACTTTGCAAAACTTATTCCCTTTTGCAAAGTTTAAAAATTAAAACGACACGTTTAAAAGTTTGAGCACCAGCGTTTAAACTGTGGTATAATTCGAGCAGTGTTTTGCCGTTTACTCTATTTTTAATGTAACGTCGTCTTTACCAATTCTCTACTTGCGTAGACGACACATCCATGCCTTTGAGAAAATTTTTCTTCTTCCATCGAAGCTTATGGCCTCGGAGATAATAACAGAAGAAGAAGAAGACGATCGACGAAATGGAATCGACAAAGAAGAGGAGAAAACGAGGATACGCAAAATCATATCGTACCAAAAGTCTCTATACTATTCATCTTCGTCGTCGCCGTCGATTTCATCGTCGACGGCTTCGGCGACTTCGTCCTTTTCTTCCCCGCGAAGAAGAACGGCGAGCAGCTTATTCGACCTCATGAGAGATGGAAGCACTTCCTTGAGAAGGCTCTTCGACACGGAGCACGCGAGCCTGGGAAATTTCTTCAAAGATTACAGCGTTTCTCCGACGGTCAAACCCATTCTACTGTGGGGCAGCGATTCCGACGAAGAAGCTCGCGGCGATCCTTGGGCCGGCGTAAAGAAACACAACGTAGCTCGTTCTTCGGCGGACAGCTCCGACGATGAAGGCGGCGGCGGGCAGCCTCGGATAATCCGAGAAAAGCCCTACAGAAGAAGAAGAAGGCTGCTTCGAACAAAATCTTACAAACGCTTGCCGGGATTTAGTTTCTGGCGATGTGGGGTTGTGAGGTTTAGGCTGAAGCTGATGAGAAGGCTTAGGATTGTAATAAGGAAGAACAAGAAATTGTGATTACGTTCTGCAATCTTTCTTTACAGAGTTAACAATCAAGAGAACAGAGCGACAAAAAACCCTTATGAATCGCGAAACAGGGGATCGACGAGTGGGTCGGGGACAACTAGGGGAAGCTTGTCTACGTACAAGAAAAGCCTCTTGAGATTTTCGCTGGCTATGGAGGATAGGTCTTCGATGTCTTCGCAGCAAGTGTATACCCAAAGCTCGCCGGAGTTTACCCTCTTTAGGCTGTCCCGGCAAAAGGGACAAGACTGAGACCGAGCCCGCCTGGGCAAATCGATGTTCTTTAATTAGTTCTGTATTCTATGGTTCTTGGGATTGATAAAGATAAGCATCGTTTGCCAAGAATTAATTTGGACATTACCATCTCTTGTAGCATTTCACGCATAGAGAATGGCTGCACCTGGGCAAGACAACCTTGGTGCTTGTTTCAGTGCAGATTTGGCATTCTTCTTCTTTCTCTCTTTCGTTTTCAGACAGCAGCTTGTTAGCCTTGTCTCTTTGTTTCTTGTCCTCTACGTGGGTAAGCCCTCGATCAACTTGCAACAGTGAAGGGAATATCACGCCTGCATTTTGGGGGTTCATCAGTTTTCATCATCGTATTCTAATGAAAGAAAGTGAGTTCGTTACTAGGACTACCCACCATAGAATTCCTTCAGAGTAGCTTTCCTTTCTTGAAATGGCATGGTTGTCTTACCATAGTCTTCCTAAAGATTAGATTTTGTTATGAAAAAATGAAATCTTTATTATAAAATCAGTTCATTATGAGGCTAAGACTGACTACCTTACCTGGGATATGAGAACCCTAATTAGCCCAAGAGCACCAACTAGATGACAACAATCAGCCCATTGCAGAAAGAAGAGAAAGATTTGGGCAAAAGGGTTATACGATAACCTCATCTGTAAGCATTCCACGTCAAATTCCTTAGAATAATCTGCTGCCCTGAAACGAAACAAAAGCACAGTTATACGTTGAACGAAGAGATGATAACAGAGAATGCAAGAAAAGATGGTGTACAGTGTGTTGGCATGTTGAATGTCAGCTTCAAGTGCTTTGAGAGAATCCTTTAGAGACTTCTTCATCGTAAATCTCTTCCCTTTCGTTCCCATTCCCAACGAATCTTCACCTCTAAACTCTAACATAAGAGACAAACTCTAACGTCAATGCTTTTCCGAGAAGGAAAAACAAGAAAAAGAAAATAAAGACAACCTTTTTTTAGTCGATATGAGCCAGCCAAAAGCAAAAGAAGACACCATACGATACTGCAATGGCCTGCACGCAATACTCGAGTTCTTTCTCAATTGGAATGCACGCTTTGTATTCGTTCTTTTGTCTGTTTTTTTTTAAGTACCGTATTGCTCAAATTAAGGTACGCTAAGTTGATTGCCTTGTAAGAGTGAGCTTTATCTCTTCAAGAATAAAAATGGTGGTCGAGTTCTTTCGTCTGTTGTTTGGTGGAGTGCCGTCTTTGCTTCGAATGATAATTCTCGATTCATCATCGTCCATTGAATCCCATTTTGTGGGACCCTCTTATATTGAAATATAATCAGATTTTAAGGACAGCTCACACATTAAGGAGCTACGTGTTCATGTACATCATTCTATAATTTCTACAGGTGTATGCTGAGAAGCTGACTTCGGCTTATCACATAAAATTTTGCAATATTAATAAAAAATAGTTATCGATTTCAAAACGTTCTGACGATCGACATATTTGACGTCTTCAGTTTCTTTCAAGTTGTCGATCTGGCGATTGTTTGCTTCAAAGATTCTCTAACGGTGCAGCCCAGCAATATTATGTAAATATTAAAATAATATTACATGTGAATTCTGATGCATTAATCCTACGCAATAGAGTCTGCCAAGAAAACGAGCCTGGCGTACAAACAAGTTTCCAAGCATAGTTATTACCATAAAAATACATGTAAAACCACACAAAAAATTCAACAGCTTGGTGAAATCTCGTCCCTTTTCCTGCGATTATCATCTTCCTTAATCATCTCAAGCCGTTCCTCGGCAGTTGAAATCAAACCTTTCACATGGTCGAACGTTGTCAGCCTCGCACTGCAGTAAAAAGATGCCAAAAGAACCATAAAAATAAAGCTCAAGAATTCATACAAAAAAAAAAAGAAAAAGAAAAAATTTAAGAACGAAAAATCGATTTCTTCAGAAACCTGCTGCTAGGCAATGTCTTCAATGCAGTTGGCACGAAGCCACGGTAAAAACCCGAAAAACCATCGCGGGCCAAAATTCCTGTAAATAAATTCCGCAAAGTTAATCAACAAAACGATCAAACTTTCAACGCGATTATTACCTGAAAATGCATCGAAGACCGTAGAATAAGGGCTGCCCTTTACTTGCATTTGCCTCCTAACAGTGTCCAAAGGATAGCATAGCACCGAGCCAATGCCTGCTGACACCAGCGATACCGCCATGGAAACTTCTGTCCTTTTTTGGTATTTCTCGGGCAGAGACTTCTTCACCCTGGAAAAAAGGAAATAATATCGAAGAAAAGTTAACGAATCGAATTCGAACCCTTAACTACTGCTAAAAGCAATCGCAGAAGTCGAAACGAATGGTTTATTCAAAGCTCACAAGTCGAAAATGCAGAAGTTCACCGCTAGATAAGGAGCGATTCCCATGAGGGCTGGTCCTAGGCCACCGTAGAAAGATGCTAAGCCTTCTTCTTTCAGCATTTTGAATGCAACCTTGAATACAGAATGGAGTTTGCAAGTACATTTTTGGCTAATCTCAGTATATGATGCCAACAAAAGATTTACATGTTTTTGTTACCTCGGTCATTTTTCTGTAGCCAGGTTCGACGGCCATTCTCAGCCTAAGGACGTCTAGGGGATAGGTTACCTAGCATGGAGATCAAGATTGCGTTTTTAGTGAGAGTTTGTAAAAGCTAAGTTTTCGATGGGTTTATTGGATTGATCAAACAACATAAGACCATGTTCGAATTGAACATCTTTGTTTATGTCTTCTTCGACGTAAACACATAGTCATTGTTGAGGATATTTAACTTGATCGAGCTTTTTTTTGTGTGTAACTCACGACAGTTGAAGTCATGCCAGCGCAAGCGCCTGCTGAGAGTCGTCCGATTACTGAAAGTTCGCCGTCTTTTCCGCGAAAAAGTTTCTGAAGTGGGAGAAAGGAAAACAAAAAAAAGGACAACTTCAGATCACTGAACGGTTTGTTTATGTTAAAGGTTTTGAATATCACCTTGTATGTTTCATAAGCAAAAAGTTGTACTGCACTGTAAGGTATGATCCTTACAACCTAAGACCATTTCAGAAAATGAAGGATGTTAAGAATTGGATCGATCCAAGAATTCGATGTAACACTACTAATTCCATTTCAAATATTTGGACAGAAGAAGGGAAAAAAAAAAAAATCAGACCTGAGGCAAGTTTCCTTTCCAGTACCCTCTTATTCCTTCTTCTTTACCAACCATTGCAAAGGCCTACATTTAAGTTAAGAAGATTTTCATGTAATAAAGATAATAACACAAATGCTGTTATTATCAAAGTAGATAATCAGGCAAATTGAATCTGAAAAGATGAAACCTCAAGAAATCCCAATCCATTCTTCAAACCTAGTTGTCCTGGTCCAGTTCTAACGCCATGAGTCTGCATAAAACAATACGAAAAAACAAATCTTTTTTTTGAAAAAAATAAAATCAGAGCATTTTACTGGAGAATGAACTCAACGATTGAACAATGAAAAGAGGCTATGATGATGTTACGACCTGCATCAGAAGCTTGACGCGGTCTAACGGAGCCGTCACCGTCTTAGAGATGGCTCCGGCGACTGCGCCAGCGGTGAACACGGCGGCGTCTCTAGGAACCAAGGCCAATAACACCAAAGGATGTTCGAGAAGCTGAGCTGAACTTGGCCTCTGTGTTTTTTTCTCCACTTTCTTCTCCACCATTGAGGCGCAAGCAAAATCACTCATCCTTCCATTGCTGAAGAACTCGTGGGTCGGGTCAAGACCATGGATCTTTCGCCACGCCAGCGTGGATCTAGCTCTTTGCTCTTGGCCCATTATCCTAAAGTTTGGAATTTCTTTTTTCAGAGGAAAACGTCGTAGAGTGAATTATTTTGAACAGCGAAGAGTGAATAGGTTTAATGATTCTGCTTAGTTTGCCTTGTTTGATTTTGCTGCATTTCATACCGTAAGTCGTCGTTCTCGGACTAATAGTAGGTAAATATTCTTTTTTTTTCAATGTAAAATAGCTAAAGTTGCATTACGTAATAAATCCATTTAAATATTACCCCTCGTATTTCACTCATCTGTCTTCACTCAGCGACGCGGAAAACTTTTGGACCTCAGAGGAGGGGCGAGAGTCGATACCATACCAAGATTTAGGGTTTTTATGTTCTTCATCTATGGCGGGAGCGACGAGGACTTCGCGGGAGAAGATCGCCAGTCGCATTAATTTTGTAAAACACGGCGACTTGCCGGCAAAACTCGCGCATTTGCGTCGGCTTCGCGACGAGTTGGCGGCTGCAGACTCTTCGGTGGTCGAGGAATTCATTTCCCCTGTTATTAAGCTTCAACGCGATAGCTCGAGTCCTGCTCGCAGATTGGTGACTCAGTAAGTTATTTTTTTCCCAATCAAGCAACAATTACGTCCTCCCTCAGGTGCAGGAAATGCGGCAACGATGATTCAAGTGTTTTCATGTGTCTTTGGAGCTGTTTATGAACTGCCGAACTGTTCTCAATCTACGTAATTCGTTAAGTTTGGCGCAATTGAGTGACTGTTTGTCCAACTCTTTGCGTTCCGAGACTAATTTCACAACAGTTGATTCAATCATACTGTTTCCACCTGTTTCCACTATTTTAAGAAATCTGTCACATTAATTAGGCTATTTTTTTTCATCTCCTGTTATTCTGCAGAAATAATTTGTTATGGTGATTAGTTGGTTCCTCATCTTTTATCTGCTGTAAAAATATCAAAAGTAAATCTGGCTTAATGTAGGATAATTAGTGAAGTTGGTATGAAGCACTTGAACCTGTTGCCTGAAGTCATACCTGCATTGACATGTTCTTTGAAGGATGAGACGCCAGCTGTCGCTAGACAGGCCATCTTATCTGGGGTTGATCTATTTCGCTCTGCTCTGACCAAAATCGCCACCCAGGTTGACCTATTTCCCCGTCGGTAATGCGACTCTATAATAATTTGGGCATCATATAGTGCTGCTAATTTTGCTGCAACTTTACAGGGCTCATACTCAGGAGAAGTTAGTCAAATGGTAAAATCTTCATGGGAACATCTGCTCAAGTTCAGAGACGAAATGTTTTCAATGGCTTTTAAGGTAACTGAGGCTTAGAACAAGGGATGTGGAATATACATGAATTTGGTATTAGATCTTTTAAGCTACGTTTAGGTTGGTCGCGATGGAACAAGGTTGCCTGCTTTGAAGTTTGTTGAAGGGATTGTTCTGCTTTACACGCCTGATCCTAATGGCTCGTTGGAGCCACCGTCCGATCAATGTTCTGAAGGTAGATATGCACATGTTTACCTGCTGGTTCTTTATTTGATGATAACGTGGAAGTTGTGCATAATGCGGAAATGATCTTAGACAAACACGTTTACATAATGGTTAAATGGTACAAATGTTTGCTTTCTTGCAGGAAAACTCGAGGAATTTAATATTTCGTGGCTTCGAGGTGGACATCAAATACTCAATGTCGGAGATTTGTCAGCTGAAGCCAGCCAGAGTTTAAGTTTACTTCTCGATCAGCTGAGATTCCCTTCTCTGAAGTCACATAACTATTTGATAATCATTGTGCTTATCAAAAGGTATGCTGTCTAACTCTGTCTTTGGTTGCTCCTATGCATTTTTCCTCATACTCAGTTTTTCCTTTCTTCAAGTCTTTTGGAAGTTGCTATGAAAAGGCCAGCCTTTTACGGTCGTATACTTCCTGTGTTGCTTGGCCTTGACCCATCAGTCTCGTCTAGCGAAGGCGTGCATCTTACTGGGGTACGACATGCTTTGAGAAAGGCTTTTGAGTCTTGCTTGAGCTGTACCCACCCTGGTGCTGCACCGGTATCTGTTTTCATTCCGTGATTTCACACTTTATTCTTTCTGTTTTTCCTTCAATCTTTGACTAATATTCCTCCAAGCATTAAATATCCTATTTTCTATTTATTAGGACTTGTGACTTTCTAGAATAGAATATTAATGGATTCTTTCTTTTAAAGTGGAGGGCTCGTCTTGTCAGTGCACTGAAAGATGTCAGAGTTGTAACGTCCGCAGTTAAACAGCCTGCTGAAGAAGTAATTGGAGACAGTGAAAGAGTCCACCAACAAGGTGATTTGCTTTCGAATCAAATGCGCAAGGTAATCTTTTCTTTACATGTGATTGGCTTCCATTTAAGAATAGTTAAATGATCCGTGCTGCTTGCAGGATGAGAAATACCCTTTATCTGCTGCCAGTGAACACAGAAACAGTGGAACAAAAAGAGTCGTGGATTTTCCTGATTCTGAAATGTCCGTAAAGCGTGCAAAATCAACATCCGAAAATTCAGAGGGCTCGGTACGTGAAATTAGTGGAATCCGGGAAAGGAGCCCTTCAAGCCATCCAACAGCTTCGGGATCTGATTCAGATAGCGGTCCCGTACAACAGCTTGTATCTATGTTTGGTGTGTTGGTTGCTCAGGGTGAGAAAGCTGCAGTTTCATTGGAGATTTTAATCTCTAGCATATCAGCTGACTTACTGTCAGAAGTGGTTATGGCAAATATGCGGAATCTTCCATCGAATTACCTTCAATTTGAACAAATTGAAGATACACACAGCAGTATGAATGCTTATCCTGGTACGAGTGATAGTGATGTCCACCTCAGACACTTATCGTTGTTGCTAGAGGACATACTTCCACAGTCCACACATTTATTAAAGAATGAAGAAGGAATGTCTGATTCTCACCAACCAGCTTCTGAGCTCATGGTAGTATCTTGCCTTGCCCACCATCTTTTTTGGGCCATATCTATCTTCTCTTCCGAATACGTTTTTGCTAAGGCGAATTTGTGGCATTTCTTTTCTGTCCCTTGATGACTTTCTTTGAGAAAATTTGATATATTTGCTTGTCTTTTCAAGTTTTGCACTTCATTTTGCTGAAGTATATGTCCTTACGTCTTCCTTAGTGGATACAATTTATCTGAATCGCAGGTAACAGAGGAAGAAGAGTTACCAAATGCAACTGATAATGATATTGTGCATGATGGCTTGAACTATTCAAGTCAACAAACTACTTTGCCAATGAATGAGTCCGACGTCGTTCCTTCATCTTTAGAAACTGCGTATGCAACCTTTACACCTGAAATCAATGATGTCGAACTTGGGGATAACGATATTCCCGGGTTATCCTTTTCCAATCAGGATCAAAGTCTTCCTGAAAGTTCTACTGACTTTTCAAAGGGTTCGAGTGATTTGGGCAATGCAAATTTAGAACGGCTGACGACTCTTGACCATACACCTGTACAACTAGCCCAATCCTTGTCGACAGGTAAGTCAGAGGAGTTAAGCCCAAAAGCAGCTGCTACTGATGCAACCAGCATTCCTTCGGAGACACCAACTTCTGTTGGTCTGTCCTCCCAGTTTGTTCTGCCCAAGATATCTGCCCCCATCCTCAACCTTCGCGACGATGAAAAAGACCATCTTCAAGAAATTGCTTTTATGCGCATCGTTGATGCTTATAAGCAAGTTAGTGTTTCTGGGGGTTCGGACGCCCGTTTTTCTATTCTCGCACATTCTGGAATGGAGGTAAATAGTTTGATGTATACGAACCAGTTCAAATTCTTTGTACCTGTTACTAAAGTCTTGTTTTGATGCATATGTTTGGTGCAGTTTCCACCAGAGCTAGATCCATGGAAATTGTTGAGAGAACATATACTATCTGACTATGTGAATCATGAGGTATAAGAGCAACTCAATATCTCATTTATTTGGTGTGATTAATGATTGTGTCTTGTTGGAGTTAGCTTTGTTTTGCTGGGGCATTTTAACTTCATTTTTTTTTTCTGTTTCGGACTGGCTTGTGACTATGCCTCTTCCTCCATTTTATTCCCTTACTAGCATCCGACACATTGCATGATTTTGTTAATTTCTGTCTGGTTGCTAAAAATCCTCCATGGCGGTGTGGCGCAGCGGTTTTGGCTGTCCGCCATCCCCCGCTATCCGCCATATTCCCGCCACGCCATGGATATATGGCGGTTTTTTGGCTTTCCGCCATGTTGCGCCATTCGCCATTGATAACACTGTCTGTTCGTAATTCACATTTGAGGCTTGTTTCGTGATATTATGTAAAAGAAAAGCATGGGCAATTTGGTTTTCCCAACTACCTTCTTGGGGGAAACTTTCATTTTAGAAATAGAAAGAGCTTTCTTTTTTATATAGAATAGATGTATGTTTTTTCAGTCTTTTACAAGCGATTGTTGTAAGCCAATCCAACATATTTAAGATCTGAAAAGACTTTGAGAGTGGTTTTTAAATGTCAGTCATCCTTATTTGGATTAGTTGGATAAAAGACTTCCTATTCTTGCCATGTAGAAAATTGTATGTGAACTAAATCCAGTTTACACACAGACATAAATTTAGAAATATGTACATACATCAAATTACATGCTTTCTTATCAGTGATCATTCTCCTTAGCAACTTCAGCAGTTTGGGCGTTGTATTTCTCTTGCCTGCAAAGTTGAATCCAATATATTTATTCATCTTTCCTGTTGTTATTTCCCTATTCAAGTTTGTTATTTTTGTAAAAGCTTCTGATTTACTGTAACATTTGTTGACATGTGTCTACAGGGGCATGAGTTAACATTACGCGTCCTGTACAGGCTGTTTGGCGAAGCAGAAGACCATGATTTCTTTTCGTCAACAGCTGCGACATCTGTATATGAAACTCTTCTGATCCAAGTGGTGTGTTTTTATTTCCCTTGCCAGTTCTGTTTTATGAGTTGATTGTGATATATATGCCATCTTTAACTTTTTTTCTTTTTGCAACTCAGGCGGAAACCCTGAGAGTTTCATTCCCAGCCACTGACAAGTCTTTGAGTAGATTGCTTAGCGAAGTTCCAAATCTTCCGAAGTCTATCTTTGAAATGCTGGAATGCTTGTGTTGTCCTGGTGGTAGTGATAGCAATGATAAAGAGTTGCGCAGTGGTGATCGGGTAACACAGGGGCTTAGCACAGTGTGGAGCTTGATTTTGCTGAGACCTCCAGTTCGAGATGCTTGCCTCAAAATTGCCTTGAAGGTTCTCCCTCCCCTCTCTCTTTCCCTCTCTCTCTCTCTCTGCTTGAGTACACACTTTTCATATACCATGAATGTTATCTGTATCTCACTCATCAAAAGCTTGGGGCCGATTAGAAAATATGTACGCTATCCTGGTTGTTGAACTTTCAGTATCTGTCGTGGTAGTATGCTGCCTCAAAGCAGCTGACTTCTGTCTTTTTTTTTTAGTATTTTATAATGTTCTACAATCTTCATTATGATGCAATTTCTCAAACTGTAGTACTAGCCCTTTCTGCTCTAGAAATTCTTACAAAATTGCTTGGTTTCCGTGAAATTTGATCTCTGATACAATTTTGAGTAATCCATTATTCATTTAATTGTGATTTTTTTGTAGAGTGCTGTTCATCATTCCGAAGAAGTACGAATGAAGGCAATAAGGCTGGTACGTTATTCCTCCCCTGTATTGTTTTGAATGATATTATGTGTTGAGAATAGAGGCTTACTTTCAAAGCTTGATCTCATTGCTGTAATCCTTCTCCTCTTTATAGGAGATTACATCGTACTTCTAGCAAGGACAAGATATGTTTTTAATACAATATCTTCTATACCAGGAAAGAAGTAAAAGATCAAATCAAATCTGATCTTTTCCATATCAACACATGTCAACACTCCCCCTCAAGCTGAGAATAGATATTTGTCATTCTGAGCTTGCTAGTTAGATCATAAAATCTTGAACCAGAAAGTCCTTTTGTAAGGATATCTGCAAGCTGAAGTTTGGACGGAACGTAGGAAAGCTTTACAAGGCCTTCCTCAAGTTTCTCCTTGATGAAATGTTTGTCAATCTCTATATGTTTAGTCCGATCGTGTTGGACAGGATTATTGGCAATACTGATGGTGGATTTGTTGTCACAATAAAGCTTCATCGGTCCCTCTCTTGTGATTTTCAAGTCGTCTAACACAATCTTTAACCAAAGCAATTCGCATAATCCTTGTGCCATTGCTCGAAATTCAGCTTCAGCGGATGATCTTGCAACCACATTTTGCTTCTTGCTTCTCCATGTCACTAAATTTCCTCCAAGAAATGTACAATACCCGGTTGTAGATCTTCTGTCCACGATTGATCCAGCATAATCGGCATCCGTATATCCTTCTATCGTGATCTTGTTTCCACGTTTAAACAACAGTCCTTTTCCCGGGCAGCCCTTTAGGTAATGTAATACTCTGTATGCTGCATGTAGGTGCGGCTCTCGAGGGTCATGCATGAACTGACTAATCACACTTACTGAGAACGCTATATCTGGTCTAGTATGTGCTAGATAGATAAGTTTTCCAACAAGCCTTTGGTACATCTGTTTGTCCACTCGTGGCTCCTCTTTAGAATCTCCTAATTTCTGATTCGGATCAATAGGAGTTGAAATTGGTTTGCTCCCCAACTTTCCGGTCTCCTGTAATAGATCTGTTACATACTTCTGTTGGGATACAAATATGCCATGTGATGAGTACGCAACTTCGATTCCAAGAAAGTACTTGAGTTTCCCCAACTCTTTAATCTCAAACTCACTTGCAAGCCTTTCCTTCAGATATTTCCTTTCTTTGTCGTCATTGCCAGTGACTACCATATCATCGACGTAAACCAGAAGCGCTGTGATTTTTCCATCGGTTGAGTGCTTGATGAATAACGTGTGATCTCCTTGGCTTTGGTTGTACCCTGACTTCTTCATAACCTCGGTAAATCTCCCAAACCATGCTCGGGGAGATTGTTTAAGGCCATAAAGAGCTTTTCGTAGCCTACACACCTGTCCACTTGATTTTCCCTCAAATCCAGGTGGAATCTTCATGTAAATTTCCTCCTTTAGATCCCCATGGAGAAAAGCGTTCTTCACATCGTACTGTAAGAGAGGCCAATCACAGTTAGCTGCCAAAGAAAGTAATATTCTTACAGTGTTCATTTTCGCCACCGGGGCAAACGTCTCTTGATAGTCAACACCGTACGTTTGCGTATAGCCTTTGGCGACTAGTCTGGCCTTGTACCTTTCAAGCGTTCCATCGGCCTTGTACTTCGTGGTGAATATCCACTTACAATCAACGATATTTGTCCCTGGTGGTTTATCGACGATTTCCCACGTTTTATTCTTCTCGAGTGCTGTTATCTCCTCTTTCATAGCATCCTTCCATTCCCTTTTTGTCACAGCCTCAGAAACAGATTTAGGGATAACAATAGTGTTCAAGCTCATGATGAATTTCTTATGATTTGGAGAGCACCTTTTGAGAGAAATGTAGTTAGCTAATGGGTAAACAGGATGTTTAGTACATGTTCTAGTGCCTTTTCTGAAAGCAATAGGAAGGTCAATGTCATCAAGTATTTCAAGAGAAGGCTCAGAATTTTCAGGGCTAACCTGGTCTATCTCAGGAGGTGCCGAGTTTGAGTCATGGACTTGCGTTGGAATAGGTTGGGTCCTCTTCCTTCTTGAGTACACCTGTTCGAACCTTGGAAATTTATCATTAGTGATAGTAGCTGGTTCAGACAATAAAGGTCTAATTTCAGGCTCAAGATTTGGTTCAGAAGTTTCGGGTTGAAGTTCGGGTTCAATAGCTTTAGACACAGGTTCGGACACTTGAGGAAGATCGAGTGGTTCAATACTATCGAGTGGTTCAATATGCTCCCCCTGAAGATAGGAATCTGAAAAATATGGTTTATTTTCTGAAAAAGTAACATCGGCTGAGATATAGATCTTTCTGAGCCTAGGGTTATAACACTTGTACCCTTTTGTGTGGCTGAATACCCGAGGAAGACACACTTAATGGCTCTAGGATCAAGTTTTCCTCTCAAGTGACTATGAATATGAACAAATGCTGTACATCCAAATATTCGAGGAGTGAGGGCATTAGAAATTTTGAAATGGGGATAGAAACTATTGAGTGTTTCAGCAGGACTTCTATTACCGAGAATTTTTGAGGGAAGTCTGTTTATGGTATATGTCGCATTCAGGACAGCCTCACCCCAGTAGTTTTTTGGAGCATTACTTTGAAGGAGCATTGCACGGACTGTGTCAAGTAAGTGTCTGTTCTTTCGTTCAGCCACTCCATTTTGTTGGGGTGTGTAGACACAAGATGACTCATGAATAATTCCCTGCGATTGGAAGTATGAGGACAAAGTGGCATTAAAATAATCCTTGGCATTGTCTGTTCTAAATCCCTTAATTTTGACCCCGAATTGGTTTTGTACCATATTGTGAAAAGAAGGTATAATGGAGCTAACATCGGATTTTTGCTTTAAAAGGAAAAGCCATACGACCCTTGTGCAATCATCAACAAAAATAACAAACCACTTAGCCCCAGATATATTAGGAGTGGATGATGGTCCCCAGATATCACTATGGATTAACTGAAATGGATGAGCACTTCTTTTATTGCTGATAGGAAAATTACCTCGGGTATGTTTTGCCAAACTACAAACGTCGCATTGAAATTCAGAGATATGAAGACCTTGAAATAATCTTGGGAACATAAACTTTAATATCATAAAAGATGGATGTCCTAAACGCTTGTGAACCAACCATATAGATTCCTTTTTGGACAGACTTAGAAAGGACATGGGTTGACGATTTTGTTGGTTGGAAGGTGACTTAAGATAGTAGAGACCGTCCCTTTCCTCAGCAAGTCCAATCCTCTTCCTCGTTCCCTGTTCCTGAATAGCACAGTAAGAAGGGAAGAAAGTAGCGTAACAATTAAGGTCACGCGTCAGTCTTTTAATAGATATAAGGCTAGTGGAAAGTGTTGGGATATGCAAAACACGTCTAAGGATAATAGTGGGTGTAAGATATATATCTCCAATCCCTGCAACAGCTACTAATTGGCCATTAGCAACTAGGACTGTCTTATTCGTACATGAACTATATGATCGGAAAAAACGAGATTTTGGGGTCATATGGTCAGTGGCACCTGAGTCGAGAATCCAAATCTGTTCTTCGGGAGTTTCTGAGGCATGTGAACAAATAGGAAATATCAGTTTACCTGAAGGAGTCGATGAACAGTTTCCAGGGGCTGCTATTTTCAAGGATTGAAGCAAATTTCTCAAGCTGTCAATCTCCTCATGATTGAATCCTCCAGCAATCACCTTTCCCTCAGTTGTTTCAGCCACATTTGCTTGTGATCTCTGGTGAGTCTCACGATTTCCCCATTCCTTGCTTGGTGGTTTTCCATGTAATTTCCAGCAAGTTTCCTTCGTATGTCTGGACCTTTTACAATGCGTGCACCACAAATCATCCTTATTCACCCTCCATTGAGTTTCTTTAGTCTGCTTCTTAGTGATTTCTTCTTTGTCTCTACCTTTGAAGTTTGCTTTTACAGTCATGGCAGAGGATTCAGTAGGCTGTGGTTCCAACATAACTCCTCGCCTACTTTCTTCTCCTCTGACAATGGCTATGGTTTCCTCCAGTGAAGGTGTCTCAGCCTTTCCAAGAATTTGTACCCGTACTTGATCATACTCCGAGTTCAGACCAGCCAGGAAATCGTACACTCGATCTTTTTCTATGAAGGTTTTAATAACCGCAGCATCAGGGGCACACTTTATGTCGATCACACGATAATAATCGAGTTCCTGCCATAAGTTCTGCAGAATTTGAGCGTATTCAGTAACCGTTTTTTCCCCTTGTTTCGTTGCGGCTGTCCTAGATTTGATCTCATATATTAGGGCTGCATCACGAGCTTTGGAATATGTACGTTGAATGTAGCCCCAGATCTCCTTTGCTGTGACTAAGAACATACAAGTGTCGCTGATAGAAGGCTCCATGGAATCCCAAAGCCATGACATGATCATTGAGTCTTCTTCATCCCATGCTTTGAAGGTTGGGTCGTTTTCTGATGGTGCAGCAGACGTGAGATGATCCAGTCTGCCCTTACCCTTCAAATAGGTCCTCACAAATTGAGACCACTTTAAATAATTTTTTCCATTGAGTCGATAAGAGGGTCTAATAGTCTGAAAATCACCGGTCTTGTAGGAATCATAGGGATTATTCGGATTAGGCGCAGAGTTATTAGGCGGTGGATTGCTGGAAACTTCAGATTCCATCGTGAACACGGCAATGAAGGCAGTGTTTTAGTTACAGCGATGAAGGCTGTCTAGAAACAGGGTTGTCAAGATAGAATTGTCTCTGATACCATGTTGAGAATAGAGGCTTACTTTCAAAGCTTGATCTCATTGCTGTAATCCTTCTCCTCTTTATAGGAGATTACATCGTACTTCTAGCAAGGACAAGATATGTTTTTAATACAATATCTTCTATACCAGGAAAGAAGTAAAAGATCAAATCAAATCTGATCTTTTCCATATCAACACATGTCAACATTATGTAATTGTCAGTTGTTCATCTTATGATTTTTATCATTCTTCAGGTTGCAAATAAGCTTTATCCTTTATCATCCGTATCTCAAAAAATTGAAGATTTTGCCGAGGAGATGTTACTTTCAGTTGGAATTCAGGATCAGAAGTCATTGACAAAGGGAACTGATGGATCGCATGACGAATTACCCAAGGTCGTTCAGTTTCATAACATTATTTTGCAACAGTTTCATGATTTTGTGAGCCTTCAATCTGTATCAAGTGTTTATGATATAATTATATGAATCGCTAACACTGAGTATAGTTTTCTTATAGCGAGAATATGAAATGAAGTTCATTTGTCTGTACAAGAATATATGCTGTAGCTTTACTCGTTATGAATCTGTATTATATCTTGACTTTGACCAAAAGTATTTTTATCCATCGGTCTGCTAATCCTCTAATCTGGGTTATTTTCCCAGGACGAAAGCCTTTCAACTTCTACTCTTTCCGTTCTGACTAGACATATTTCGATCAACGATGAGGAAGTGCAACGTGGCATGTCTCTATACTTTGCACTCTGTACTAAGGTTCTTTCGTTATCTTGTTATCTATATTAATATTCAGGTGCTATTAAGATTTCGAATTTCCGTCTTAAAAGTATATTGTGATTGACAGAGACACTCCCTTATCCAAAAGATATTTGATGTTTACGACCGCACGTCTGAGGTGGCAAAGCAGGTTTGTACTTAGATAGATTTATGCCAATCAGAAAACATGTATCCACACCTGTCAAATCTTTACTATAGATAATGATGGCGCAGGTGATTCATCGTCAAATTCCTTTACTTGTTAAAACAATTGGCTCATCCCCAGACCTCCTTGATATAATAGCTGATCCACCAACTGGAAGTGAAGGACTAGTAATTAAGGTTCTTTTTTCAAAATATATAAGTTTCCCATGTCTTGATGTATACATGCTCTTATTTTTGTATGCTCCTGCAGGTTGTGCATACTCTAACGGAGGGAACAGCTCCTTCTTCAGAGTTGGTGTCCAGCGTCATGAGGTTGTTCAATTCAAAGCTAAAGGTAAATTTGTATTGCATACTCTGTCAATTTTTGGCATCCGGACTGGCTAAAGGTTTAGACTCTTAGTGTTTGGACATAAGATTACATTTCTTTCAAAAAATTATCCCATTTGGTCATATTTCTTATACTTTTACCATTGCTATCTATGGTAAACATCTCGTGTAGCATTCTCCAGACAGTTATTCATTTGTGTGCTATACTAATTTTTCTATGCATGGCTTTGTGCAGGATCTGGATATTCTGATTCCCGTATTACCTTTCGTGCACAGAGATGAGGTTAAAATTGTATTTTGTTGGACTTTTTTATACTATTTTTTTTCCCAACGATAGCGAGTGTTTCATAGGACTTTTTTTATACTAACCTTTCTGATTGTTCTCTATTTTTCTAGACACAGCACATAAGTGCATTGCATGTTCTGTATCTGAATCGATGTGCTTATATCTGTTATATGCATATGGGGTCTATGATATTTTAATATCATGAGGGATCTGCAATCATCCAATAAAATTTACTTTTTAACGATACATGGTGCTAGAACGTGTTTTAATGTCATGATTGACTTTTTTTAATCATGTAATTTTTCTTGTTCTGCCTTTCTGACTCTTCTCGTCTGCAAATTTCTTTTGGTATCAGGTTTTACGTCTTTTTCCACAGATCGTGAATACACCACTGGATAAGTTTCAAGTTGCACTTTCTCGTGTACTACAGGTGCTTTATTGTACTTCCTTTATTTCTTGAAGAGAGATCTACAGCATCAAACTTCTAATGCTAAATGTGTCGAGCATGCATCATAGAGAGACTATCCAGATTGTTTGGACTTTTTTTTTGTTTAATGATGGTTCACAACCGAGGAACTGAATTTTTTTGTGGTCTTATTACTCTTTAATTCTTTTACCCAATAGTTTTTCCTACTATGATTAACCAGGGATTGAATAATTCTAGTCCACTGCTTACTCCCGAGGAAGCGTTAATCGCCATCCATGGGATTGATCCTGATAGAGACGGAATTCCCTTGAAAAAGGTTGTAGTTGTTATGTCAATGCTGTGTTATACTCTGAATCCGCTCTAATCATAAAAATACTCTTTTTCAAACAGGTCACGGATGCCTGCAATGCTTGTTTCGAGCAAAGAAACATTTTTACACAACAAGTTCTCGCCAAAGTCTTGAATCAGTTGGTATGGAAATTTTCCCAGCTAACTAGCGTGGGTCTTAGTGTCGTCTAATTTCTTAGTTAAACAATTGTCATGGTTGTGCAGGTCGGGCAAATTCCGCTGCCGTTGCTATTTATGCGTACAGTATTGCAGGCAATAGGCGCGTTTCCAGCATTGGTAAGAAGAAATCTACTCACATTTGTATTCAGTTGTGGCTAATTTTTCTGCTTATTTCATGATAAGCACATTCCCTTTATATTCTATCTTGTATCTGGATGCAAATGACACGAGGCAAAGATGCAGATCATTGAGTCTTATGAGATAATTTTCACCCCCTTTATGTTTTTATATACTATCCTCTCTCACATTCACAGTTGGGTTGTTTGAAGGCATTGATAAATCTCTGTTTTTATTATACCATTTCAGGTGGAGTTCATAATGGAAATCCTTTCTCGCCTTGTGACCAAGCAGGTACCCCCGTGGATTTCCCGATAGATTTTCTCTTTTCTTTTATTGGCTGGTATTTATTTAGAAACATTTCTGCAATGTAGATTTGGAAATATCCAAAACTCTGGGTTGGATTCTTGAAATGTGCTCTTCTGACTAAGCCTCAGTCTTTCCGCGTTCTGCTCAAGGTATGTATGTACATATGTATGTATGTATGTATGTAATTCCTACTGAATCCAACTTTATACCTTTTCAACAAATACCGAAAAATTGTTGTATGTTCCTTCAGCTGCCTTCGGCCCAACTGGAAAATGCTTTGAACAGAACGCCCGCCCTAAGGCCTCCCTTAGTTGCCCACGCAGACCAACCACACATAAGATCTTCTCTTCCGAGGTTCGTTTATTATCCATCTCCATTACGAAAGAAGGCGATTGTAATAAACGCATGCTGTTTTTCTTGTTAAAAAACTTATCATCCAGGTCTACGCTAGCCGTCCTCGGGCTTGTGTCCGAGCCTCAAACTCAATCTCAAACCTCTCCTCCACCTCAAGCAACAGAAACTACTACTGCTACTACTACGACTACCAATGCTCAAACTCAGACTACTACTGTTGAGGCCAGCAGTTCAGAAAAAGAAGCTATGTCCACCGCCGATATTGCGTCGAAGGAGTCGTCTTCTTCTGTTGCCGATTGAGCCCCCCATAGAAGATCCATCAGTTACAAACAAACATCAATACATTACTGTAGAAATTCTTAGGTCTGAGCTTCAAAGGCATCAATCCAACGCTCAGCATTGGTGGTAAAGGCGCCAGGCGGTACAAGCAGCAAGACACTTGGTACAAAGAATCCAATGCTTTGAGTTAGTTGAAGCTTCACATATCAGGTTTCAAGCTATCATCTTTGTAAGCTTGCGGATTTAGTTAGAGCGAGGATCAGCGAAACGCGTTCTGAAGAAGACATGGTTATTGTAACTCCAATTCGTGTATTGCTAAAGCAAAACTCTAATGGTCCTCAAATTCATGTATTAATAAAACGAAACTCTGTGGAGTATACTTGAAATCTCGAACCAGATATTTTATTCTTACGCAAGATCCAATATCCTGGACTGTTTAACACACAAGCCAGAACACTCAACCTAGGATTCGAGGGGTCTTCAACAAACTACAATCAAAAGAAGACAACTAGCCAACCATCGTTGGAAAAACATCTTATCTTTCAAAAAATTAGACTGCAGCTTTACTCACATCCCCTCATAATTCCATTATATAACAGATAAGAGCCAATAGCAGCAGTTGAGCCTTCCTCTTCAAGACATCACGACAACTATATACTAGAAGGACCAGAATAACAGAGAGCGTGAGAGATAAAAACACGTCACCACAACTAGACTAGAGAGACCAGAACTGCAGCATTAAGAGCCACGGTTGGCATCTGCTGCAGCTGAGCCATCCTCTTCAAGACCAGACCCACAGTTGTCCACACCAATTGATGAATCATCCTCGTCAGAACTTGTGCTGTCCAAACCCATGAACAGAAAACAATCAAAACTATTACCAAGTGATTACTCTTTTCAGCTACTAGACAACACGTCACGGCGTTAATAAGAATTATTATTCTTGGCTTGGGTTAACTACTGTCTATACCATGTGGGAAAACGCCACTGATTTTCAGGTGCATATGGGTCGTAATCCTCATCGTGTCCAGGGGGCATTTCAACTCCTACATCGCCGTCCTCCTTAAATAAAAGATAAATCAACCACACCACCGTAATCAATCTATGAATAACTGCTGTAGGTTTAGAAAAAAAAAAAAATCAACCTTGATCTGACAGAACAAAACCTCACCCTGCCAATCAACAGCACCTCGAAAATAAACAAGTCCTTCAGTTCCAGCAGAATCCAAGCGGGCCGTGAATATCATGTAGTCATCATGATCCCAGGCATTGAGCTTGACTACCTCCACCAAAATATAATTCGTATTCTGTGTGTAAACAACCAAAAGGACAATATTTAAAAACAAAAATTACATTATTTATATAGATATATACAAAGAAACAAAATGTCCCAACAAACATTTTTCTCATTGTAGCGTTCCAAGCATAGTTTCGTCCGCTTTCCTGCTTCGTCCAACACTTCTTTTCTATAGATGGTTTTTGCTCCACCAACATCATAAGCACGGGGGTTGAAATACTCATCGCATAACTGCTAACACACAAACAAATAATAATAGCTTCGATGCTGATCTAAATATCCAAGTAAGAAAGAAGAAACGTACCTCACACAAAATGTACAGAGGTACATACGTTGACGTCCTAATCTCCGCGGCATGATATGTATCAGCCATCGATCAATCGTCCTGCAAATAAATTATCAATTGTTCTTGATGTCTGTATAAACAGACATCGAGATCCACACAAAACAAACGAGAATTTTGGCTGCCCCTAATTACAAATCGATAAACACCAATTCTTAAATGATCACGACATCTCTTTCACAACATATATCCGCGTCGCGGAGAGACCTCGGCTATATAGGATAGATGCGGACATTATATTGGCTTACCGGCGACGATGTTCACCAGGAAGACGAAACGTGCGCAGGGTTCCAGCAGCGACTTCCCGTCAAGGTCTTCGAACCGGGTTTTCGAACCGGACCGGAAATTTTAGTGGTTTAAGGTTTAGTGGTTTAACCGGTATAAAACCGGAATCAAACTGAAATTAACCGGTATCTTTAGATTTAAAAATATATATTTTATAATAAATCAATCAAGTTAAATAGAAAATATACATATTTTTTTGAACTTTTTCGAAATTATAGTGATAAAAAATTAAGGGGTAAAATTAATAAAAGTAAATTGCATTTGGGATTCAAAATTAATTGAACCATGGGCTGTGAAGTATTAAACCAATCATGTGGGGGTCAAAGTTAAGTAGAAGAAAAGTATTGGATTGATAAGTTAATTAAAAAAATAAAAATTATGGGGTAGATAGAAATCGAACCCAGGCCCGTTATTGACCCAATTGGGAGCTTTACCACTACATCAGCTAGACATATCCAAAATTTCATTCGGTTTTATTGAATGTTACTAATATTTTGTTTTCTTTTTTTTAATTAAAGCCCGTTATATTTAGTTTTGTTTTGTGCAGGCTGCTAGGGAAAAGTTGGACTGGTACGATCAACTGAAGGGGGATGAGGTCATCCAAGTCTTAAAAACCTACCCCGTCATCGCGACAATCATACCAAAGCTTCAAAAATGTAAAGAGGTTCGTTGTAGGTAGTTGATTTTTGGTATCTGCTTATTGTTCTTAGGCTTTAAATCATCCAAATGCGTATAGGTGGTTTATGGGGCCCAACCTGTGATGAAAAAAAGTTGTTTAATGCCGATAAGAGGTATCACTGTGTGTTGCTGGTTGGTGGCTTCACGGTGAAGAGGGAGTATGGCGACTGCCAGTATGTGATCGTCCAAAACTCTTACGGGATTAGTTTCGGCTTCCGAGGCTACGTGGCCATAGAGTTCGACCCTGATGATATCTTTGTTCAGTTCTGGATTCCAATTCTTAGTCCTACAATGGATCATTTGAAGAAGGTGCGTTGCGCGGGTTCAATTTTATTTCAACATCATCATCACATATTTTTATTGTTTTTTTTTTCTTTTTTGGTTGTTTCCCCACATCTATGTATCTAGCACAAGAGAGCTGGAGGTGCAGCTACCGATAGACTGATAGTCTGTCCCAGCATAAAGACAAGCAGATAGCCAAGTAGCTAGCATTTGAGGAGAAATTGGCCCATCACTTTTGTTGCTTGCCACCAGGGTTTTGAAAACCGGACCGGACCGGCCTGTTCTGACCGGAAATCGGTGAACCGGTCGGTTTTCCGGTTCGGTCCTGGTCCGGTTTAAGCTTTAATTTAAAAAAAAAAGAAAAAATAACGATAATTGAGTAAATATCAGTAATGAATGCTAATAGCAGATTAATTGCGTTGGTCTACTGGTTTGGTGTTGGGCTTGTGACCCAAATGTCTTGGGTTCAATCCTCAATAGTCTTGTAGTAATTTTATTTTAAGAACATAATATTTATTTTATTTAATTTTGACTCCAATTTTAAAGATTTAGTTTTATTAACCCCATGTATATTTAATTTTCAACCACCAATACAATTTACTTAATTAATTTTGACCCCTAATTTTATAAAATGTCTGTTTGGTAAAGTTTATAAGTAAACATGTATATAAATCTATGTTATTTGCTTAATTATTACATAAAATATATATTTTATTATATTTATAGCAACCGGTTCGACTCCGATTTTATTCCGGTTTTATACCGGTTAAACTATTAAACCTTAAACCACTAAAATTTTCGGTCCGGTTTGAAAACCCAGTTTCAGAACCTTGCTTGCCACTGGAAAAGAAAATTAAAAAAGTACTCTTTTTTATTCCTCTAGTGCAAAAAAAGAAAATTCACGAAATTTCTTCTTCACCAATTCTTCAATATATGAAGATCGTGGAAATTGATTATATTTGTTTATTACGTATTGGTTATCATTTAAAAATAATATTTAAAACCATCAAATTTCAAATCAGAGCAACAATAATTCCAAAACACGAACTCGCATACGTCAAATGAAAACTTTTGGACCTCAGAGGAGGGGCGAGAGTCGATACCATACCAAGATTTAGGGTTTCTATGTTCTTCATCTATGGCGGGAGCGACGAGGACTTCGCGGGAGAAGATCGCCAATCGCATTAATTTTGTAAAACACGGCGACTTGCCCGAAAAACTCGCGCATTTGCGACGGCTTCGCGACGAGTTGGCGGCTGCAGACTCTTCGGTGGTCGAGGAATTCATTTCCCCTGTTATTAAGCTTCAAAGCGATAGCTCGAGTCCTGCTCGCAGATTGGTGACTCAGTAAGTTATTTTTTTCCCAATCAAGCAACAATTACGTCCTCCCTCAGGTGCAGGAAATGCGGCAACGATGATTCAAGTGTTTTCATGTGTCTTTGGAGCTGTTTATGAACTGCCGAACTGTTCTCAATCTACGTAATTCGTTAAGTTTGGCGCAATTGGGTGACTGTTTGTCCAACTCTTTGCGTTCCGAGACTAATTTCAGAACTTGATATCAGCTGATTCAATCATACGGTTTCCACTATTTTAAGAAATCTGTCACGTTATTTAGGCTATTTTTTTTTATATTCTGTTATTCTGCAGAAATAATTTGTTATGTGATTAGTTGGTTCCTCATCTTTTATCTGCTGTAAAAATATCAAAAGTAAATCTGGCTTAATGTAGGATAATTAGTGAAGTTGGTATGAAGCACTTGAACCTGTTGCCTGAAGTCATACCTGCATTGATATGTTCTTTGAAGGATGAGACGCCAGCTGTCGCTAGACAGGCCATCTTATCTGGGGTTGATCTATTTCGCTCTGCTCTGACCAAAATCGCCACCCAGGTTGACCTATTTCCCCGTCGGTAATGCGACTCTATAATAATTTGGGCATCATGTAGTGCTGCTAATTTTTGCTGCAACTTTACAGGGCTCATACCCAGGAGAAGTTAGTCAAATGGTAAAATCTTCATGGGAACATCTGCTCAAGTTCAGAGACGAAATGTTTTCAATGGCTTTTAAGGTAACTGAGGCTTAGAACAAGGGATGTGGAATATACATGAATTTGGTATTAGATCTTTTAAGCTACGTTTAGGTTGGTCGCGATGGAACAAGGTTGCCTGCTTTGAAGTTTGTTGAAGGGGTTGTTCTGCTTTACACGCCTGATCCTAATGGCTCGTTGGAGCCACCGTCCGATCAATGTTCTGAAGGTAGATATGCACATGTTTACCTGCTGGTTCTTTATTTGATGATAACGTGGAAGTTGTGCATAATGCGGAAATGATCTTAGACAAACACGTTTACATAATGGTTAAATGGTACAAATGTTATCTTTCTTGCAGGAAAACTCGAGGAATTTAATATTTCGTGGCTTCGAGGTGGACATCAAATACTCAATGTCGGAGATTTGTCAGCTGAAGCCAGCCAGAGTTTAAGTTTACTTCTCGATCAGCTGAGATTCCCTTCTCTGAAGTCACATAACTATTTGATAATCATTGTGCTTATCAAAAGGTATGCTGTCTAACTCTGTCTTTGGTTGCTCCTATGCATTTTTCCTCATACTCAGTTTTTCCTTTCTTCAAGTCTTTTGGAAGTTGCTATGAAAAGGCCAGCCTTTTACGGTCGTATACTTCCTGTGTTGCTTGGCCTTGACCGATCAGTCTCGTCTAGCGAAGGCGTGCATCTTACTGGGGTACGACATGCTTTGAGAAAGGCTTTTGAGTCTTGCTTGAGCTGTACCCACCCTGGTGCTGCACCGGTATCTGTTTTCATTCCGTGATTTCACACTTTATTCTTTCTGTTTTTCCTTCAATATTTGACTAATATTCCTCCAAGCATTAAATATCCTAGTTTCTATTCATTAGGACTTGTGACTTTCTAGAATAGAATATTAATGGATTCTTTCTTTTAAAGTGGAGGGCTCGTCTTGTCAGTGCACTGAAAGATGTCACAGTTGTAACGTCCGCAGTTAAACAGCCTGCTGAAGAAGTAATTGGAGACAGTGAAAGAGTCCACCAACAAGGTGATTTGCTTTCGAATCAAATGCGCAAGGTAGCATGTTAAATCTTTTCTTTACATGTGATTGGCTTCCATTTAAGAATAGTTAAATGATCCGTGCTGCTTGCAGGATGACCCTTTATCTGCTACCAGTGAACACAGAAACAGTGGAACAAAAAGAGTCGGGGATTTTCCTGATTCTGAAATGTCCGTAAAGCGTGCAAAATCAACATCCGAAAATTCAGAGGGCTCGGTACGTGAAATTAGTGGAAGCCGGGAAAGGAGCCCTTCGAGCCATCCAACAGCTTCGGGATCTGATTCAGATAGCGGTCCCGTACAACAGCTTGTATCTATGTTTGGTGTGTTGGTTGCTCAGGGTGAGAAAGCTGCAGCATCATTGGAGATTTTAATCTCTAGCATATCAGCTGACTTATTATCAGAAGTGGTTATGGCAAATATGCGGAATCTTCCATCGAATTACCTTAAATTTGAACAAATTGAAGATTCACACAGCAGTATGAATGCTTATCCTGGTACGAGTGGTAGTGATGTCCACCTCAGACACTTATCATTGTTGCTAGAGGACATACTTTCACAGTCCACGCATTTACTAAAGAATGAAGAAGGAATGTCTGATTCTCATCAACCAGCTTCTGAGCTCATGGTAGTATCTTGCCTTGCCCACCATCTTTATTGGGCCATATCTATCTTCTCTTGCGAATACGTTTTTGCTAAGGCGACTTTGTGGCATTTCTTTTCTGTCCTTGATGACTTCTTTGAGAAAATTTGATATATTTGCTTGTCTTTTCAAGTTTTGCACTTCATTTTGCTGAAGTATATGTCCTTACGTCTGACTTAGTGGATACAATTTATCTGAATCGCAGGTAACAGAGGAAGAAGAGTTACCAAATGCAACTGATATTGATATTGTGCATGATGGCTTGAACTATTCAAGTCAACAAACTACTTTGCCAATGAATGAGTCCGACGTCGTTCCTTCATCTTTAGAAACTGGTTATGCAACCTTTACACCTGAAATCAACGATGTCGAACTTGGAGATAACGATATTCCCGGGTTATCCTTTTCCAATCAGGATCAAAATCTTCCTGAAAGTTCTACTGACTTTTCAAAGGGTTCGAGTGATTTGGGCAATGCAAATTTAGAAATGACGACTCTTGACCATACACCTGTACAACTAGCCCAGTCATTGTCGACAGGTAAGTCCGAGGAGTTAAGCCCAAAAGCAGCTGCTACTGATGCAACCAGCATTCCTTCTGAGACACCAACTTCTGTTGGTCTGTCCTCCCAGTTTGTTCTGCCCAAGATATCTGCCCCCATCCTCAACCTTCGCGACGATGAAAAAGACCATCTTCAAGAAATTGCTTTTATGCGCATCGTTGATGCTTATAAGCAAGTTAGTGTTTCTGGGGGTTCGGAAGCCCGTTTTTCTATTCTCGCACATTCTGGAATGGAGGTAAATAGTTTGATGTATGCTAACCTGTTCAAATTCTTTGTACCTGTTACTGAAGTCTTGTTTTGATGCATATGTTTGGTGCAGTTTCCACCAGAGCTAGATCCATGGAAGTTGTTGAGAGAACATATACTATCTGACTATGTGAATCATGAGGTATAAGAGCAACTCTATATGTCATTTATTTGGTGTAATTTATGATTGTGTCTTGTTGGAGTTAGCTTTGTTTGCTGGGGCTTTTTAACTTCATTTTTTCTGAGACTAAAAACATGCGTCAGTTTTTGTAACATTTACGAAGGGTGCAGTTCTTTCACCCGTTTCTGTTTCGGACTGGCTTGTGACTATGCATCTTCCTCCATTTTATTCCCTTACTAGCATCCGACACATTGCATGATTTTTGTAAATTTCTGTCTGGTTGTTAGAAATCCGCCATGGCGGTATGGCGCAGCGGTTTTGGCTTTCCGCCATCCCCCGCTATCCGCCATATTCCGCCATATTCCTGCCATGCCATGGATATATAGCGGTTTTTTGGCTTTCCGCCATGTCGCGCCATTCGCCATTGATGACACTGTCTGTTCGTAATTCACATTTGAGCTTGTTTTGTGATATTATGTAAAAGAAAAACATGGGCAGTTTGGTTTTCCCAACTACCTTCTTGGGGGAAACTTTCATTTTAGAGATAGAAAGAGCTTTCTAATATAGAATAGACGTATGTTTTTCCGTCTTTTACAAGCGATTGTTGTAAGCCAGTCCAACATATTTAAGATCTGAAAAGACTTCGAGAGTAGTTTTTAAAGGTGAGTCATCCCTATATTGGATTAGTTGGATAAAAGACTTCCTATTCTTGCCATATAGAAAATTGTATGTGAACTACATCTAGTTTACACACAGACATAAATGTAGAAATATGTAGATCAAATTACATGCTTTCTTATCAGTGATCATTCTCCTTAGCAACTTCAGCAGTTTGGGCGTTGTATTTTTCTTGCCTGCAAAGTAGAACCCAATATATTTATTCATCTTTCCCGTTGTTATTTCCCTATTCAAGTTTGTTATTTTTGTAAAAGCTTGCTGTAACATTTGTTGACATGTGTCTACAGGGGCATGAATTAACATTACGCGTCCTGTACAGGCTATTTGGCGAAGCAGAAGACCATGATTTCTTTTCGTCAACAGCGGCGACATCTGTATATGAAACTTTTCTGATCCAAGTGGTGTGTTTTTATTTCCCTTGCCAGTTCTCTTCTTCATGAGTTGATTGTGATAAATATGCCATCTTTTAACTTTTTTTTTTTGCAACTCAGGCGGAAACCCTGAGAGTTTCATTCCCAGCCACTGACAAGTCTTTGAGTAGATTGCTTAGCGAAGTTCCAAATCTTCCGAAGTCTATCTTTGAAATGCTGGAATGCTTGTGTTGTCCTGGTGGTAGAAATAGCAATGATAAAGAGTTGCGCAGTGGTGATCGGGTAACACAGGGGCTTAGCACAGTGTGGAGCTTGATTTTGCTGAGACCTCCAGTTCGAGATGCTTGCCTCAAAATTGCCTTGATGGTTCTCCCTCCCCTCTCTCTTTCCCTCTCTCTCTCTCTGCTTGAGTACACACTTTTCATATACCATGAATGTTATCTGTATCTCACTCATCAAAAGCTTGGGGCGGATGAGAAAATATGTACGCTATCCTGGTTGTTGAACTTTCAGTATCTGTCGTGGTAGTATGCTGCCTCAAAGCAGCGGACCTCTGTCCTTTGTTTTTGAGTATTTTATAGTGTTCTACAATCTACATTATGATGCAGTTTCTCAAACTGTAGTATTAGCCCTTTTCTGCTCTAGAAATTCTTACAAAATTGCTTGGCTTCCATGAAATTTGATCTGTGATACAATTTTGAGTAATCCATTATTCATTTAATTGTGATTTTTTTGTAGAGTGCTGTTCATCATTCCGAAGAAGTACGAATGAAGGCAATAAGGCTGGTACGTTATTCCTCCCCTGTATTGTTTTGAATGATATTATGTAATTGTCAGTTGTTCATCTTATGATTTTTATCATTCTTCAGGTTGCAAATAAGCTTTATCCTTTATCATCCGTATCTCAAAAAATTGAAGATTTTGCCGAGGAGATGTTACTTTCAGTTGGAATTCAGGATCAGAAGTCATTGACAAAGGGAACTGTTGGATCGCATGACGAATTACCCAAGGTCGTTCAGTTTCATAACATTATTTTGCAACAGTTTCATGATTTTGTGAGCCTTCAATCTGTATCAAGTGTTTATGATATAATTATATGAATCGCTAACACTGAGTATAGTTTTCTTATAGCGAGAATATGAAATGAAGTTCATTTGTCTGTACAAGAATATATGCTGTAGCTTTGCTCGTTATGAATCTGTATTATATCTTGACTTTGACCAATGGTATTTTTACCCGTCGGTCTGCTAATCCTCTATGGGTTATTTTCCCAGGACGAAAGCCTTTCAACTTCTACTCTTTCCGTTCCGACTAGAGATATTTCGATCAACGATCAGGAAGTGCAACGTGGCATGTCTCTATACTTTGCACTCTGTACTAAGGTTCTTTCATTATCTTGTTATCTATATTAATATTCAGGTGCTATTAAGATTTCGAATTTCCGTCTTAAAAATACGTTGTGATTGGCAGAGACACTCCCTTATCCAAAAGATATTTGATGTTTACGACCGCACGTCTGAGGTGGCAAAGCAGGTTTGTACTTTGATTTATGCCAATCAGAAAACATGTATCCACACCTGTCAAATCTTTACTATAGATAATGATGGCGCAGGTGATTCATCGTCAAATTCCTTTACTTGTTAGAACAATTGGCTCATCCCCAGACCTCCTTGATATAGTATCCGATCCACCAACTGGAAGTGAAGGACTAGTAATTAAGGTTCTCTTTTCAAAATATATAAGTTTCCCATGTCTTGATGTATACATGCTCTTATTTTTGTATGCTCCCTGCAGGTTGTGCATACTCTAACGGAGGGAACAGCTCCTTCTTCAGAGTTGGTGTCCAGCGTCATGAGGTTGTTCAATTCAAAGCTAAAGGTAAATTTGTATTGCATACTCTGTCAATTTTTGGCATCCGGGCTGGCTAGAGGTTTAGACTCTTAGAGTTTGGACATAAGGTTACATTTCTTTCAAAAAATGATCCCATTTGGTCATATTTCTTATACTTTTACCATTGCAATCTATGGTAAACATCTCGTGTAGCATTCTCCAGAGTATTCATTTGTGTGATATACTAATTTTTTCTGCATGGCTTTGAACAGGATCTGGATATTCTGATTCCCGTATTACCTTTCGTGCACAGAGATGAGGTTAAATTGTATTTTGTTGGACTTTTTTTATACTAACCTTTCTGATTTTGTGTTCTCTATTTTTCTAGACACAGCACATAAGTGCATGTTCAGTATCTGAATCTGGGGCGCTTATATCTGTTATATGCATGTGGAGTCTATGATATTTTAATATCATGTGGGATCTCTTATCATCCAATAAAATTTACTTTTTAATGATACATGGTGTTAGAACGTGTTTTAATATCACGATTGACTTTTTCTAATATGTAATCTTTCTCGTTCTGCCTTTTTCCGAGTCTTCTCATCTGCAAATTTCTTTTGGTATCAGGTTTTACGACTTTTTCCACAGATCGTGAATGCACCACCGGATAAGTTTCAAGTTGCACTTTCTCGTGTTCTACAGGTGCTTTATTGTACTTCCTTTATTTCTTGAAGAGAGATCTACAGAATCAAACTTCTAATGCTAAGTGTGTCGAGCATGCATCATAGAGAGACTATCCAGATTGTTTGGACTTTTTTTTGTTAAATGATGGTTCACAACCGCAGGAACTGAATTTTAGTCCACTGCTTATTACTCTATAATTCTTCTACCCAATAGTTTTTCCTACTATGATTAACCAGGGATTGAATAATTCTAGTCCACTGCTTACACCCGAGGAAGCATTAATCGCCATTCATGGGATTGATCCTGATAGAGATGGAATTCCCTTGAAAAAGGTTGTAGTTGTTATGCCAATGCTGTGTTATGCTCTGAATCCGCTCTAATCATAAAAATGCTCTCTTTCAAACAGATCACGGATGCCTGCAATGCTTGTTTCGAGCAAAGAAACATTTTTACACAACAAGTTCTCGCCAAAGTCTTGAATCAGTTGGTATGGAATTTTTCCCAGCTAGTTAGTGCGGGTCTTAGTGTCGTCTAATTTCTTAGTTAAAAAATTTTCATGGTTGTGCCGTTGTGCAGGTCGGGCAAATTCCGCTGCCGTTGCTATTTATGCGTACAGTATTGCAGGCAATAGGCGCGTTTCCAGCATTGGTAAGAAGAAATCTACTCACATTTGTATTCAGTTGTGGCTAATTTTTCTGCTTATTTCATGATAAGCACATTCCCTTTATATTCTATCTTGTATCTGGATGCAAATGACACGAGGCAAAGATGCAGATCATTGAGTCTTATGAGATAATTTTCACCCCCTTTATGTTTTTATGTACTATCCTCTCTCACATTCACGGTTGGGTTGTTTGAAGGCATTGATAAATCTCTGTTTTTATTATACCATTTCAGGTGGAGTTCATAATGGAAATCCTTTCTCGCCTTGTGACCAAGCAGGTACCCCCGTGGATTTCCCGATAGATTCTCTTTTCTTTTATTGCATGGTATTTATTTAGAAACATTTCTGCAATGTAGATTTGGAAATATCCAAAACTCTGGGTTGGATTCTTGAAATGTGCTCTTCTGACCAAGCCTCAGTCTTTCCGCGTTCTGCTCAAGGTATGTATGTATGTATGTATGTATGTAATTCCTACTGAATCCCACTTTTATACCTTTTCAAGAAATACCGAAATATTGTTGTATGTTCGATCGTTCGTTCAGCTGCCTTCGGCCCAACTGGAAAATGCTTTGAACAGAACGCCTGCCTTAAGGCCTCCCTTAGTTGCCCACGCAGACCAACCTCACATCAGATCTTCTCTTCCGAGGTTCGTTTTATATTATCCATCTCCATTACGGAAGAAGGCGATTGTAATAAACGCGTGCTGTTTTTCTTTTGTTAAAAAACTTATCCAGGTCTACACTAGCCGTCCTCGGGCTTGTGTCTGAGCCTCAAGCTCAATCTCAAACCTCACCTCCACCTCAAGCTCAATCTCAAACCTCACCTCCACCTCAAGCAACAGAAACTACTACTGCTCAAACTCAGACTACTACTGCTGAGGCCAGCACTTCAGAAAAAGAAGCAATGTCCACCGCCGATATTGCGTCGAAGGAGTCGTCATCTTCTGTTGCCGATTGAGACCCATAGAAGATCGATCAGTTACAAACAAACATCAATACAATTATAATACAATACGGTGTAGTTTAGCAAGAGACCCTTTGTTGATGAGTGACCATTCGATTTGAATTGTAACTTTACTATAACTAAGATATTGATTACATGGGGAAGGCTTTGCTTTTACTAGTTTGGTCGTGCCTACGAGTAACTAACCTTGGTTTCGTTCAATTTGCATTTCTTTCATGGTAAAATAGTACAAAAATATAATTGAGATAAAATTCTTCTATTATATAAAAGGGGGCTAGGGTGGTTAAAAAATGTCAATTTAGCCTGTCATTTTTTTTTTCAATTTAGTCCCTCTATTTGAAATTATATTAATTTAGTAAGTTATCATTTTACTTTAAAATATTTTAGTGGTTGTAATTATACCAACACATTAGCTTTCGTTTATATTTAAAACTATGTTTTATTTATTAAATATTAAAATGGGTAAATGACACTTTTTCTCCTCGTAGTTACATCGTATTTCACCAATATACTTCATGGTATTTTTATTACATGCGTGTCCATTATGGTTTCAGAAATACTGCACAAAACCCCCCGGTCAGCTTAGACTGCCCGAGATTGTTGTACACGCGCTATTATTGCGTGTATGATAGGTACAAAAGTAATATTTTATTGTAAAATGACCGAAATAACCTCACGGTCGTCTTCTTCACACCACTTAAACTAATCTTTCTATTAGGGCTGAGTAAGAAAGAAGTCGACTGAGGCGTATCGTCGAAGGTTGAGCTTCTGTGAAGAAGACAAAACTGTAATACGTGAGTCTCCTCCTCTCTTGTCTCTTTCCATTTTGAAGCGAATGTCTCTGTTTTAGTGACACTGGGTGAGATTTTCAATGGTTGGCCTGCGATTACGAAATTTCTCCCGATTGTTACTCTATATAGGTTGGGTTGGTTCAATAATCTGTTATTTAGGTCTCGACTATAGGATCCCCCCCGGAATGCGTTCAATTTTGTCAATTCTCTATTTTGTATATATTCTGGCAGCATTTGGTTCAATTTTGTAAACGTATTCTGGCAGCATGTCTTCGACGTCACAGAATGTTGTCAAATTGGATTTAAGGTACAAGAATCACAGGTGTAAATGTGGTGAAGTGGCTGCTGTGCGAATTGTTGGTCCTAACAAGGCCACAAGAGGTAAACTCTTCTGCAATTGCCAGAACTACCACTGCGATTTTTTCATGTGGTTGCGTCCGTTTGAGAGCAAAGGTGAAGATGAAATGCCGTCATCCGAAGACGTGCAATCAAGAAGCTGTGGTATAAACACAGACCAGATTGGGGACCTCATTGATGCATGTGACCAGTTTGAGAAAAGAATTGGGGAGCTCGAAGACAAAGCAAGAATGTTTAAGTACTTCGTTGGCATTATTACAATCTTGGTTTTAGTGACACTCTTCAAGTAGCATGTTTCAATCGTGGTTTTAGTAGTTATCTTCGGCTATTTCAATGCTTTTGGTTTGTACTGGAATGACTACTTATCAATGTAATCTTTGTACCTGGTTTCAATACTTTTGGTTCTAATCCTCTCCAAAATAGCATACCACGTAACAGAACAACACAAAACACAATCTGGTCATTCCAAAACAGAACAGTGTCTTCCAAACATAACAGTCATGCCAAACCAACACAAGACAAAACCCAACATTACAAAACATGCAAAAACTTCTTCCAAAACAGAACATAAACCAAACAAAACAGAACACAGGTCTGCAGTTTCTTCCAAAACATAAACCAAACTATTCCAAAACATAAACCAAACTATTCTCCCTTCTTTTTTTGCGGTCTTGGGGCTGCAGACCTTGACTTGGATGAGAATTGGACACCTCTTGAGAAGCTTGAGGCTGTGGGCTTGGACAAGCTTTTAAATGCTCTGGAACTACCTTCTGCAACATCTCCCTTCCTTTTTGGTGCTTTTTGCTTCCTTGATGGCTTTCGATTGGTGCTAGAACCTTGTTCAGATTCAGATAAGTGATTACATAGATGCTAACCATATGCATAATGTTAAATTTGATAGAGTAAATACCTGAGTTGGAATTGCTTGGTCTGGAGCAGCCTCATCTGCAACATTTGGTGCATGCATTGGAGGAATTTGAACAGGGTCTACATCTACAGGAGCTGTAGCAATCATTGGAGGAACTGGAGCAGATTCTGTCCCAGGCATTGTAGGTATTGGTGCAGATTCTGTCCCAGGCATTGTAGGCATTGGTGCAGATTCTGTAGCATCCATTGGAGCACCTTGTGAATGACCAGAAGCCTACAAAAGGGAGCACATGAATCACATTGTTCATTAAGCTGATTAAATTTGAAGTTAGTTACCTTGTGGAACTTTGAATTAGGATGAGGCTGGTTTTTGCACTTCCTTCTGTTGTGCCCTTGTTGCAAACAAATTGCACAAGTTACTGTTAGACCTTTTCTAGTCGATGTTGACTGAGGATTGTAGTCATTTGCATCGGGCCTTCTCTTCTTCTTTGGTCTCCCTGCTCTTTTCTGAACATGTGGTGGTGCCACTGGACCAAGTGGAGAGACTTCGAAGTCATGCATCCCAGGGACAGGTGAGATGTGATGATCATATACCTTCATGTACACCTCCTTGCTGAAAACCTTATCAATGTAAGGTTCATACCCGAGTCTGTGAAGGTCTAAACATGCAATGGTGTGGCAACATGGGTATCCAACCCTTTGCCACTTCCCACAGGTACAATTCTTTTCATCCAACTTCACCACATGATTCTTTTCATGGTGAATGACCTCAAACTCCATACATCCCCCCAAGTAGGAAAACAGTTGGCACTCTTCACTCTTTCAGCTTCAACTTTCTTCATGATGTTAGGGCAGATCTTTGTCAAACTTCAACATCCATTCTCTCTTTTTCTGAATTCTGGACATGCACTTCTTTCTGATCCACTCCATCATATCAATGATTGGCAGCTCCCTTGCAGGCATGATGTAATTGTTGAAGCATTCACTCTGATTGTTCACTAACACATTAGATTTAGTTGTCAATGGGAAATGACTTCTAGCCCATTGATGTTCAGGAATATCCCTGAGCCATTCATAAGGTGACTGTTGATCACCTACCTTAGGGTACTCATTCCTGATCTGCTTCATTACCATTTGGTGTTCAGCCAAACTGTGTGTAGAAGCTGCTTTCCAGAATAGTTTCTTCAACTCTACCCCCCTGAATTTGCATTTGAAGTTGTTGTACATGTGCCTTACACAAAATCTGTGCTCTGAATGTGGAGCTAGTTTTGAAATTGCATCAACTAGCCCCTTCTGTCTGTCACTGATAAATGCCAGATTTGCTGCACTTGGATCTCCAATATCCCTCAAAAGCAGATGTATAAACCACTCCCATGTTTCTCCTTTCTCAATCTCAACAAAAGCCCAAGCCAAAGGATATATGTTATTGTTGCCATCCATTGTAATAGCACTCAATAACTGCCCTTTGAACACCCCCTTCAAGAAACAACCATCCAATCCAATCAAAGGCCTGCACCCAGCTTTGAAGCCATTAATCACTGGCCTCAGACAATAATAAAATCTTTTAAGGGCAGGTGGATTTTCCTCCCTGTTCACATGCAGAATGCAAGAATTGAGAGGATTATATTTCACAACTGTGGCACAATTGTCATACAGTCTGGTATACTGCACTTTTACATCTCCTTTAAGCAACTCCATGGCATACCTTCTCGCTCTGTAAACCTTGAATGTACTAACCTCCACCTTCACATCCCTCCTGATTTTCCTCTGAAGTGACAGTAGATCTTCACTTGGGTTGTCCTTCACATAATTCATAATCCTCTTTCCAAGATATTTGTAATCTGCTTGAGAATTGTTGGTCTGATGAGAGCAGTTGTGAGTTCCCGAGTGTGATTTGATCTGCCATTCTGTGCCTCTCATAACAGGCGAAGCATGCAACCTCCAAGAACAACCATGTTTGCAGAAAACTGTGACCTTCATCTTCTCATTCTTCACAAACTTCAAATCCAACCCCTTCTTAACTGCCCAATCCTTTAAGGCTGCCTTAAAGGTTGCTCTATTTGGAAATCTAAGCCCCACAGGTAACTCATTATTAGCCATATCAGTGGACTCATCCCACTCTGGATGAGCAGGAGCAGCTGTTGTTGCAGTTTCTTCCTCTGATTCACCCATCTGTTTCTCCAAAATGTCATAATCCTCTTCACACAGATCTTCCTCTAAGCCTTCATCAAATACATAGTCTTCATCTTCTGAATCAGAAGCCTCCGAATCAGTAGTTTCTTCACCCTCTACCTCCTCATTGTCACCTTCTGCTTCTTCTGCTTCCTCAGGAGAGCAATTTGCATTTACACCCTCATTTGCATTTACCCCAAACCCTTCATTCTGCTCAGACCCTGACATTGCCCCATCCTCTTCATCTGCATTTGCCCGAGAACTATTTCCCTGCTCAGACCCTGACATTGCCTCATCCTCTTCATCTTCATTTGCCCCATCCTCTTCAGAGCAAGCATTCTGGTCCACAGAAGGAAACTCAGAGTGACCATCAGGTAGGGGATAAGTAAGGAGGGGCACTTCTTGGCTCGGGTCAGAAATTAATCTACCTTCGCTGTCTCTAGCTTCCATAAAAGTACCCAAATCTTCTACAAAAACGTGAACAGTTGTCTGATTCCTATGTTCGTTGAGCAAATCCCATATATCTGAATCATTTTTTATCACCCTCAGACCTGTATCCAATTCAGCACCAGGCAAACAATAATAGAATTGGACACAGGGTGATTTACCACCAGCGCGCCTGTAAAACTCTTTCAACCTACCCAGGAAAAGCGTATCCTTATCAACACACTTAAATAATACCTTCATTCCCCCAAAGTATCTGACGTGTGGAATCCATTCAATCCTACCATCGACCCAAAGATACAAGTTGCAGTACGAGTGACCCATTTACCCAGAACCCACGGCTTCGTTCGAACTGTTTTAGGAATTGCAGGAACGATGAGATTATACTTGAAACTTTAGGGTTTTGAGCTGGGTTGAGTGGATTTGAGTCGAACTGAGCGGAGCTTTAGGGTATGAGTGAGCAGTGAGCTGTGTTTCAGTGTTTGATTAAGCGGGAATTGTTGTCAAAGTGAAATCTTCTGAATTCTGTAAAGTACGCAAGGGTATAACTGGAATTTTAATTTTTTTCTGACCGTAAGACCTAATTTGACCGAAAGGGGAAAGTGAGCAAAGTAACATAAAACATAATGTATTTATATGCTATTTACAGACCGCAGGGGGATTATGTGCACAATTTTTAAACCACATGTGGGTAATATGCTATTTACCCTATTAAAATTCAAGTAACATAAGTATATAATTATATTTTTAAGCAATTCATAAAGTGTGCGAAAGTAATTCGTGTAGTTAGAAAAGTTGCCAATCCGATGGCCTATTATTATAGGCAAAATCGATCCACTCCTAAGCTCAGCCCAGGTGACGTAATGTATGCATATCTAATTCCATTATTTATTCAGTTTGCTAAGAGAAGGGAAAACTGATTTTCTGCAGAAGAATTAACACGAAAGAAGAAAAGAGAGTATAGCAGCTCCGAAATTGAATGATTGAACGAGGAAGAGGAGGAAGATAATGGGCGCTGACTACTACAAGATCCTCCAAGTTGACCGTTCCGCCAAGGATGACGACCTCAAGAAAGCATACCGCAAGCTCGCCATGAAGTGGCACCCCGACAAAAACCCTAACAACAAGAAAGAAGCGGAGGCCAAATTCAAGCAAATATCCGAAGCCTACGATGTATGCCTGCGATTAATTAATGTTTCTGTTGCCCCTTTTCATTTCCCCTAATTCGATTGTTCAATTGTCTGATCTGCCTGTCAGGTGCTCAGCGATCAACAGAAGAGGGCAATCTACGACCAGTACGGCGAAGAAGGGCTAAAGGGTCAGGTCCCGCCGCCGACGAGTGGCATGGATGGAGGTGGGGCCCAGAGCTTCCGTTTCAATCCGCGGAGCGCTGAGGATATTTTCTCTGAGTTTTTCGGGTTTACGAACCCCTTCGGTGGGGCTGGTGGGTCGGGTTTTGGCCGGAGTAGGTTTGGGGATGATATGTTTTCGGGGTTTAGGAGCCCGGCTGAAGGCGGGCTGAGGAAAGCTGCGGCGATTGAACGGATGTTGCCGTGCAGCTTGGAGGATCTGTACAAAGGGACGACGAAGAAGATGAAGATTTCAAGGGATGTGATTGATGCCAGTGGGTAAGGTCTTAATCTTTACCCAGAGTGTTTTAGCTGTGGGTACCCTTTTATATGACACCGGGGGGTTTGTGGTAATTGAAAGTTATCTTTGTCGGAGACATGCTGTTTATGGTGAGTGATCGTGCGGGCATAAACGGTTATTTTTTAATTTTCCATATTTGTAATAAAAATCCCGTCTTCAACTAGTTTGGAAGGTTCCCGTTTGCCCAAATCTAGAACCCCGCTTAGTAGCTGGGCTGTCTTGGGAATAGTTTGGGATCAATGACTGGTATTATTTGATTCACTATATTACAGAGCATCCGATAAAGGGAAAGGTTGTTTCATTAGACCTCCGTTTGCTAGTAGCTCTTTGTTTCACGTGGTCACATTTAACTTATGGGTTCGTTGTTTCTGGAATCTAGTGTATGTTAATGGCAGCAGATTAGTTTTAATGAAAAATGTTGCGAGCTAATAATTAGTCTTGTTCTTTTTTTTTTTTACTTTCACTTTCCCAACATAGGTACTTGTCCACCACTGGTCTCTTCATTTGTATTAAAATTTATCAATCTTGCGTGTTGGCTGTCTAATCGTCTTAGTCGTAGCTTGTGAGTGTAAGTTTGTTTATCTGTTGGTTTCTTCTTCTTCTAGTAATAAGTTGTACAGTGACTGCCTTAATTTTTTATCATTGCTTATATAAAATATATTCTTAATAGTTCACCTCTAATAATGTGGTGAAAGTACACTTCTGCATTTCATCTGTTATTGTAGTTATGCATTATGTGTTGTTTGATCTCAAACTGTTTCTAGCACATACTTCTCCAGATTAACAAGACTTCTGACTTGTTTACTCATTGTTCCTCATTTTGACAGGAGACCCTCGAGCGTGGAAGAAATCCTCGCAATCGAGATCAAACCTGGCTGGAAAAAGGGAACTAAAATAACTTTCCCAGAAAAAGGAAACGAACAGAGAGGCGTTATTCCCTCAGACTTGGTCTTTATCATCGACGAGAAGCCTCATAATGTGTTCAAAAGGGACAGTAACGACCTTATTGCTACGCTGAAGATATCGTTGGTTGAAGCTCTAACAGGTTATATCGCACAAGTGACTACACTTGATGGTCGTAACCTTACAATACCTATTAACAACGTTATCTCACCTACGTATGAAGAGGTTGTTAAAGGTGAGGGAATGCCCATTCCCAAGGAGCCCGGTAAGAAAGGGAACTTAAGAATCAAGTTCAATATCAAGTTCCCTAATAAGCTTACTTCTGAGCAGAAGGCTGGGATGAAAAGATTGCTAGCATCTTGAAAGAAGGAAAGAATTTGATACTGTTGTAGTTCTTACGTTTTTCGTTCCATTTTTCTTTTTCTTTTTCTTTTTCTTTTTTCTGGGGATGAAGTTTGAAGCATGAACAATTCTTTCTCTGAAACATGCTATCTGAGAGTTGTTCTTGCTGGCATGTTATGGGTGGTGCAAGAACTCTCATGTTGAATGCATTTTAGACATGCAATTGTGTAGTATTTTAGTGTTGCTGATTCCGATTTTTTCTCTCTAATTATTCAAGATATTTTTGCCCGATGAAATTCGTCGTAAAAATTCACTATATTGCGCCATGGTTGATTTAAGTGAAAATTGTCCAAGGCATGAAGGCTCTAAAGCTAGTTAGTTCTCTTATACAAACATATACTACAAATGAAAATACAAATACACCAAATCTCACTTGTAAGCGAGACGAATAAGGGATAGAAATCACTCAATGAAGGGAAAGGGGTGAGATAATAGTACGTTATATGACCTCAAATACAACACACAACAAGCCTCATTTTTGCTCCACTAAAAACCAAAAACCTTGGTTGACAAAGTGCAACGCAATTTAATAACAGCAACATCTTAGACTTGTACAAATTTTTCCTCACCCAAGTTGATTGAACCGTCCTTCATCAGCTTTACGCTCAGGCTATTGAATCTCCCTCTCGAGTAATGCCGTGAGGCTTTCCTCCAATCCGTACCAGTTTTCATCATGGCCGCAAATTCATCGTAGCTGATGAGTCCATCCTGGCATTTTGATCATGATGATGATATCATAGAATGATCCTTTATTACCAGTACTATTATGTTCGATTTTGAGGTACGTTAATGTTAGGGGATGAATTGGATTTTTTTTCTAACCTTGTCTGTGTCAACTTCCTGGAATATGTCGTTCGCCACGTCATCCACGCCGTCTTCAGCCAAGGCAAGTCGAAGCTCCTCGGGTTCGATGAAACCATTTCCATCTTTGTCGAAGTAAGAGAAGGCCTTGTGAAGGTGTTCATCGTTTGCCATCCTTTGAAGATGGAGTGAGATGGCAAGAAACTCTCCGTAATCCAATGTTCCTTTACCTTGACTGTCCACCTGTTGGTGAAGATAGTGTTGAAATTACACATTATATATAATATATATATATATATGGATATCTCATGAGTCTCACTAAAATTTTCAAGTAGAAGACATACAGCTTCAATGAGCATCTGTATTTCAGATTCAGCCATTTGCGAGTTGGACTTGAGCATTCCGGCCTTGAGTTCTTCAGTTGAAACGATACCATCATTATCGGTGTCCATCTTATCAAACATCTCCTTGATGTCCTCGACTTCTTCAGTCGACAAGAAATCAGCGATGACCTAATCACAGCATGCCATATGGTTATATTGAGAATATTTGACAAGTATGTATATCATCATTAACCAACCCTGAGAGCCTTCCTCTTAAATCTGTTCATCAATGAAAATTGCTTGAGCCTTGACTTGACAACGTCCCCAAGATTAACATTTGGTGCTTTCTTAGCATTTTGGAGCCAGGGATGTTCTGGAAACATTGTGTGTTAGTTTACTAGTGTTAAACTATCTATAGAATGCATACTGATTATTGAAAAATAGTCTATATCTTACGTAAAATTAACATACCGAGGACTTGCTTCGCAGTTAGCCGCAGCTTAACATCTGGCTCGAGCATCTGCCTAACAAGGCTCTTGGCACTCTCCGATACACTTGGCCACGGCTCACGCTCGAAATCTATTTTCCCACGTATGATGGCCTGGGCTACACCTTGTTCGGATTCTGCGAAAATAATTTGGAAGCAAAGAACCGTTGGATTATATTACCGTTTACAGCCCCTAGCAGAGAGACAAGAAGCCAAAAAGGCATTGAATGGCAAAACATGTAATGACTTTAAAATCAGACGTTCCACTAACGTGGTACCAGACTCAGATACACTGTAAGAACAATTGCACTTTTATAGCAGAACTCATATTAACATTCAAGATGTTTAGCATTGAAAATCTAACAATAGAGAATATCCCAGACCAGAGAAATGGAGAGAGTAAAACCGTACCAGCCCAAAATGGTGGAACCCCGCATAACAAGATATAAAGAATCACCCCTGCACTCCATATGTCTATTTCTGGACCGTAGTTTCGCTTGAGCACCTCGGGAGCCATATAATAAGGGCTTCCAACAATTTCAGAAAATCTCTCACCTAAATTCCGCAAACAAAAGAAACATTTTTCATACACTGACAAGCAAGACAAATAAACATTTGATAACATCTGAAAGATAGTTCGCTTTTGCTAAAACGAGAATCAGCAAATTTAGGATTGAATTCCTCCAACCAGTAGCCTCTGATATGATTGGCAATCAAGCAAGACAAATACTAAATAACGAACCTTTCCCCATCCAATCCCCAACACACAATTAGACCCAAAAAACACTTCAATCACAACTTTCCCACTTACCAGGCTTGAAGAATATCGAAAGGCCGAAATCAATCGCCTTGAGCGGCGAATTTTCCTTCTTATTGGCAAACAAGAAGTTCTCGGGCTTCAAATCCCTGTGTATCACCCCTTGATCATGGCACAGCTGCACAACCTCCACAATCGTCCTCGTCACAGCAGCCGCAGCTCTCTCAGAATAGTGCCCGCGCGCCACAATCCTATCAAACAATTCCCCGCCCTCACACAACTCCATCACCAAATGCACAGCATTATCATCCTCGCACGCTTCCTTCAAGCTCACAATGCTCGAATTCTGCGGCAAATGCCTCATTATAGCCACCTCACGCCTGACGTCCTCAACATCAACAGCCGTTCTGAGCTTCCTCTTAGGAATCGATTTGCAGGCCAAGAGCTCTCGATTTTCGCGGTCGATGCAGAGGTAAGTGACCCCAAACTCGCCACGGCCGAGCTCGCGATCGATGACGTAGCGGTCCTCCATGTTCACCTTCTTGACGCCTGGCAGGACCGCCGCGGCTTTGTTCGCGCCGTTTGGGGGCTTTTGCTTCTTGTGGGCGCGGTTGTTCCCGGACGACTTGACGTTAACGCTGACGTCTTCTCTGGCGACCGACGCCGGAGATCTGCAGCAGTTCCCCATATCTTGATTCGAGAAAAAGCTGAGCTCGAAACCCTAATTTCACTCCCCCCCAGTACGCAAATACCCACTAGAACATGGTAGAAGAGACTAAAAAGCACAGATTTTTAGGACTCAGTAGCGTAGAGTGGTGAGGTCGGAGACGATAACGCAGCTGAACTTCACCACAGCTCAGAGTACTTCGAAGACAGTGAAGATGAGAGTGCAGTGTGTGTGTGTGTGTGCGTGAGAGAGAAAATATATACATGTATGTAATTTCTGGGTTTTTTTGAAGGTATATATGTTTGTCGGTAATATATATGAACGGAACGGAGTTGGAGAATGTGAGTTGGCAAAGGAGATGCTTTTCGAAGTAATAGTCGAGGTTCCGTCCGACGATTTCAGTTACACCATGGCAGAACACTTTTTTCTTGATCAAGATTTCCTTTTTCTTTTGTCACTTTTGTGAGACGCGAATTATTATATTATAATGTTTAGAGTTATAGTATGTTGATCGGATCGATCAATAAGTCGGTCAAAGATTATATTACAAGCTATTAAGCAATTCATTGTTATGCATTGACATGAGTCTTTGTCTAAGACCAGACAGTCAACATCGCATTTGACTGCTTCTGTCAAACTTCATTTCATTAGAATGAGAAAGAAAAGTTACTTGCAAGCGATTCATGTGTGGAGATGGAGATCATGTTGTCTTTAAGCTATTATTTTTATTTTTATTTTACTAAAAAAAAAGAGAATTTTGATTGTCGTTTTCTGTTTAAAGATTCAAGACTCGGCCACACCTCCTTACCATATCCACAAACTAACGTTTTTAATCTCTAAGTTAGCTTCTCACTATTTCTTTTTTATTTTTTAACTATATTTCAAACAATTTGGTGTGTCAATTCAAATTTCAATTATATTCTTCATAATTTAAGTTCATTAATATTATATCATCAAGTCAAATTTCTTATATATATATATATATATATATACACATAGATATAAAAATTATATTAATATTCATTTAAAAAGAAATTTAAAATATAAAGTAATCTATCAATAGTAATATATTGCACATGCTTAGTGCTTAAAATACTAGTATATTACGTCTTTCCTTTCACTATGATAATCGAATAAAATATATTTTAACAGTATTCATTTTTCTATAATATATTTTCACATATTAATATATAAAACCACAATATCAGCTTAAAATTAGGGTATTAAAGTACCATATATATATATATATATATAACACATACACGTGAGTTTTATTTTATTTTCATATAATAAATGTGTGGGAATATAAGTAATAAATGAAGTTGAAAGAATTAGTCAAGTTAATTGAAAACTTCTATACAACCACTCTCCATAATAATTAGGGTCTACATAGCAAGTGAGGGGTGCCAATAGAAATTCCCTTATGACTCGTTTGGATTCCGGATTTCGATTTGAAATTCGGATATTTCCCAAATCTTTCGTTTGGAAATCGAACGGATTTGGATTTCGATTTCGTCCAAATGCGATGTTAAATCTAAACGTTGGCAATTTGTCGCATTTGAAATTACTGTCAAATGGTGCGTTTTCGAAATCCAAACTTGAGCCCTCGTAAATAATAAATGTAATAACAATAAATAATATAATAATAATAAAGAGGGGGTACTGCATGATAAGTCGAGCGACTCGCGAGCTCAATGAGGCGGTTCGAGCTCGTTACGGGCTCGCGAATGAGCCGGCTCGAGCACGACGAACGGTTATCGAGCTCGAGCTCACTCACATGTGATTGAAAGCTCGCAAGCCGGCTTGCAAGCTTGTTTTCTATTTTTTATTTTAATTTTATTTTTTTTAATTTTTTAAGAAAAGTTAGAAGTCAAGTTCGACGAGCTTCTCGAGATCGAGCTTCATTTTGAAATCCGAATTTTGAAATTGTAATTCCAAGCAATGTATTTGGATTTGAAATTAAGATTTTGAAATTTATAATTTCAAATCACGCAATTTCGTTCAAATACGTCAATCCAACCGCAACCTTAATAGTTTTCCTATTAGATCCGTTAATGAAACTAGGCTTGCCTAGAGCCTCTTACTAACTTTTTTTTTTTCCTTTTAATCAACAAAATCAGATGAGCATTTTCAATTACCAACTAACAACAATAGTAAAGGTAAGAATTGCATACAATAAATATAATCCAACTTGAATTGTTAATATTAACCTATCCACTGCATGGTGCAATTGGAGACAAAACCCAACTAATAACTACATCGATTATTATTTGCTATAATTAGTTACTCCCCCGGTCCCAAAGGATTATGGATATTTGGTGTATAAGACGGTTTTTAAGAAACTGAATATTTTAATAATATAGTACAATTAAAAGGTAAAAAATTGTATATTTTGACACGTTTTTTAAGAAGAATATTTAATATATTATATTGATTGTTTGTGATAGTTTTTTGCTAAAATAGGAAATGTAGAAAAGATAGTGGGCACCCGATATAGTAAAATGTATAAAATGGTTTGGGACGGAGGGAGTAATATATTTACGAATTTTAAGTTTCTTATCAGCGAGGAAGGTAACTGGGTTTATTTTAATCTCGTGAAAAAAAGGGGAAAAAGTTAATCGCATAAAATTAGCGATAAGGAATTCGATGGGACCATAATATAAAAAGGCCCAGCACAATGCAACGGCTAAGTCGAAAAATAGTCAATGCAAATCCGCGGAATGTGGTCCCCACATGCATGCAGCGTGCCACGTGGATTTTTTTTCCTTTTTCACTGCGAATTTTAATTTCTTTCTTTTTTTTTTCCTTTTTCATTTATTTCTCGTTTTCATTCATTTCATTTTATTTAGTATTTTGTAGTAATTTTCGATCAAGTTGGCTCCAGAAAAACCTGGTACGTCACGCGCCGTTTTGCGTAGCCAACCTTTAAATATTTTATTTGATACTTAAGTGTTATAGTTTGTTTATGTTGTTAGAAAATAATCAAAGAGACGCGCCTTTGCGTCCTTTTCAATACTATTGTGGGAATCATTTCAATGAATTTTTCAATTAAGTATCCCAGAAAAATGAATACGAAAGTTGAAAATTTTGAATTTTCTCGCGAACGCGTGAATTAATGGTCTCTAGATATAGCAGGCGGAATGATTTTTTTTCCTATATAGTCGTAATTAATATGCATATTCGAGATAAATAATCACCATCGTTTTCCTATATTTGTTATTGTTATCCTCCAATACACGCTTCGACTCTATTAGACATGCCCATGCACAGTTCATTCGTTACAAAAAGAATTCCAACTAGCGTAGCTAATACTTAAATACTACATACGAATGAATAAAAATATATTTGAATATACAAATATATATAATCTAGCAAATAACTAAAGACTGAGAAACTACAATAGGCAACAGCGTGTAAAATAAATAAGCTCATGCCTCTAATAGGATGAAGGCATATCTCCATTTGACTCATTTTCGTGGCCTCGTTAGGAATATGAACAAGTGTGAACGTCAATAAAAAAATTGAAATTTTCTTGAACTCTTAACTGAATAAAGACTACGTAAAAAATATACACATATAAGCTAGCTAGCTCAAGCTACATACTATTTCCACTGTTATTAAAAGGAAACGAAAATGAAATATCATCAGTTTCCGCGTAGCAGAATTATAGAAAGAAAAAATCATTCTTTCGCCTTTCATTTTCTAAAGCCACCATGGACCCGTTACGCCAAACATAGAAAGATCATTCGTTTTAATTATTTATTTTCTTATCTTCGAGGGAAAGATTTCTTCAAGTTTTCACACCAGATTTTCACACCCCTTTTTCCTTGATGCATATACTAATACACCACCAAACCCTTTTATCTCAAGTTTTCCCTTTTCTTCCCTTCAAATCTTTTCCTCTAAGCTTTTCATCATGACCTCAGATTAATATAATATCTCTCTCTCTATATATATATGGATCATGGCCATCATCATCGTCAGCAGATTCAACACCACCATCATCAATACTCTTCAGCTGCTCCTATTGAAAGTACTACTGATAATAGGTTCCCTCAATGGAGCTTGCAAGAGACGAGGGATTTCTTGATGATTCGCTCAGAGCTCGACCCTACTTTCATGGAGACCAAACGCAATAAGCTCCTATGGGAACTGATTTCTACGAGGATGAAAGAAAAGGGTTATAACAGAAGCGCTGAACAGTGCAAGTGCAAGTGGAAAAACCTAGTCACAAGATACAAGGTATATATTCTTCTTTTTGTGTACATATACAGAAAAAGATATATATTTCTTGACTGTGTATAACTTAAGGCCCATCTACATCAAATGCGTTTCTGGGTAAAAAGGTTTTAACTTTGTAGATTAAATCGATAAAGCAACCCATATTATTATTTACACACTTTGTATAGGGTTGCGAAACCATGGAAGACGAAGGATTGAGGCAGCAGTTCCCATTCTACAGCGATATGCAAGCCATATTTGCCGCAAGAATGGAAAGAATGCTGTGGCTCGAGGCTGAGGGGGGCGGCGCCGCCGCCGCCACGTCAGATTCGAAGAAGAAGGCGGCAGCATCGTCGTCCGGCGGCCAATACTCCTCCTCCGACGAAGAGAGCGAATCTGAGCTAAAAGGGGTCGCAAGAAAGAGAAGAAAAGCGACAAAGGGAAGAAGCGCACATCAAACAACAGCAAACCCTATAAATCCCAGCAGCAGCAGCAACGATACGATTGTAATAAGCGCAATAAAGGGCATGTTCGATGAGTACGCTAAGCAGCAGATGCAAATGGAGATTCAATGGTTGAAAGCTTACGAGGAGAGAGAAGAGGAGAGGAGAGTTAAGGAGATGGAGTGGAGGCAAACAATGGAGGCTTTGGAGAATGAGAGGATGATGATGGAAAGGAGGTGGAGAGAGAGGGAGGAGCAAAGGAGGGTTAGGGATGAGGCTAGAGCTGAGAAGAGGGATGCTCTTATTACAGCTTTGTTGAACAAGCTGCGAAGGGAAGAAGATCATTAAATCATCTGCCTTTTCATTTATTTTATTTGTCGGGGTGAAAGAAAAGAAAAAGATGTAATTTTTTTTACCTTGAACGTGGAACGTGGAAGGTTTTTATTCTATTGCACACGACGATTGGGACTTCGGGAGCTATTCGAAATCTTGGAGCAGAAGTAAAGAGCGGTACTTGATATTAAATTATTGTCTGTTAAGGTGGTAATTAATTAGCATTCACATGTTATGGGGTCATCATATTCTATGTACTACATCACAGATTTTTAGCAATACATTTCTCAAGAAAATTGTGTGATACGTTAGGAGTTGGACTGAACTAGACCAGACATCCAGCGTGTAATTCAACAAAAGAGAAAACATTACATGTTCGATGCAATGATTTAAATGGTCGAAATTCGAATTTTAGTTATTATATCGTGTGGTTTACGAATGATTAAAAGATCTGCAGCCAACGGGGGTTGGTCCAAGTGGTAAGCGGCTTGATATCGCTTAAGTAAGGTCTCGGGTTCGAATCCTTGTGTATGCAGCACCCCCCTTTGGGAGCCTCACCTGCCGTTACCAGGTACGCGACGCGGGGCGAACCGGATTAGTCGGGCAACCCGGAAACCGGTCGGGTATCCGAAAAAAAAGATCTGCAAATTATCTGTGGTACTATAAAATAAGACAGAAGAAAAACTTAAACATGTCATGGGGATGCTCAGATGGTAGAGCGCTCGCTTAGCATGCGAGAGGTACGGGGAACGATACCCCGCATCTCCATTTAATCATAATTTTCAATTTTCAACGATTAAATAGTATGTAAAGCGGGTAAAATCTCATCTAAAATGCAAGAAAAATATTACAGAAAAATGGAGAGTTGGTTTCTATTGCTCGGCCCTAAGTTACTATGTAATGGGAGGATATCTTATTTATTTATGTCGTTATGATTCCATAGTGTTTGACGAAGTGGCACTAGCACGCGGGCAAATATATTAAGACAGAAGCCAAGAAAAGTTCCACGGTCGTCAGAAAACCATATATATATACTAGTAGTACTGTCTCCACACTTGCTTAAAATATAATTATTTTAATTTTAGTTTTAAAATATATAATTTATATTTAGTAGATGAAATATAATTTTTATATATATAAAAAGAAAATAATAATTAGAGTATAATAACTAAAAATTGAAGGGTTAAATGTGATAATTAATTAATGAAACTATAAAGAGGTTAAATTGTAAATATTTTACAGACCAAATTAACAATTAATAGCCACCCCCACCCTTAGTATAATATATAGTATAGATAGTATAGATATACATTATCCACATATAAATTTATGCAATATCTAGATATTACCAATTCGCCTGAAGCACGCTGTCCTAATCTCAAGTCAACTCTTCCCTCAACCCATGCACAGTTTAAAAACCTCCTCACTACACACACAGTCCGCCGCCACAGCAAAAATCAACTGACAAAAATGTCACCGACAATCGCCGCCCATCTCTCCCTGTCCCTCCTCCTCCTCCTCACCACCGCCGCCTTAACCTCATCAGCCACCACCACCACCACCCCGCCGCCGTCAAACTCCCCAATAACCGCCGACCCATTATTGTCAACTCACAACATTTCCCAAACAACCCACATTACCTTCACCAAACCCAACTGCCCAAGCAAGTGCGGGGCCCTCACCGTCCCCTACCCCTTCGGCATCGGGCCGGGCTGCGCCATCGCCAACTCCTTCGAGCTCAACTGCAGCACTGGCGACGGGTCGACGGGCTTGCCTCGGGCCTTCTTCGGGCCCAACCAAGTCTACGACATCTCCGACGATCAGATGAGGATTTCCAACGTCGTCTCGGTAAAGTGCTACGACGAAAACGGCGCGGTTGTCAAGCAAACGTACGCTAATTCCTCTTTGCACGGTTCTACGTTTAGCTACTCGACGGCCAACAAGTTTACGGTGATAGGGTGCGACGATTTCGCCCTCGTGGCTCCGCTCGAGGACAGTTCCTTCACGAGCGGGTGTATTACTCTGTGCTCGAGAAGAGAGGACGTCGTTAACGGGTACGTACGCGTAAGAGATATTTGAATTTTCTTACACGAGTTGGTCGTCGATTTCGCACGAATGGTTTTACTCTCTTACAGATCTTGCTCGGGCATAGGTTGTTGTCAGACGTCGTTGCCCAAGGGCTTGAAATCGTATCTGACAATCGTCACCGGCCTAATAAGCAATCACACCAAGGTAACAAAACTTCGCGGTCGCCCTGAAAATAAGAACTGTGACAGTGAGACCAAACTTTAACATATGGACACTCTATAAGAGTTTGATCCATACATATGTAAGACCCCTTTGTTTTCAAATGAGTCCGTCACGTCACTCAAGGCTCTTGCCTACACGGTGACTTACCACTGTGATTTGCAAGATATCACAGTGGGCGCGTTTTTACTCATCTTACTGAGAAAAAAAAAAATCTAATCACGATGATGAAAATATTTATTTGTTCATGCACATTTTAGGTATTTTCCTATAATCCATGCGCCTACTCCTTCTTCGGCGACCCCGAAAAGTTCAATTTCAGCGGCGTGGCGGACTTATCGGACCCCAACTTCGCAGAACGCATACGCACAACCGTGCCGGCCATCGTAGATTGGGCTATCGGGAATTCGACTTGCGCGCAAGTCGACAAATCCCCGACCTATGCGTGTAAGGGCAACGCCACTTGCGTTGACTCGAACACGGTCTTGGGAGGGTATAGGTGTAAATGCCGCAACGGATACCAAGGCAACCCTTACCTCGACCCGGGATGTACTGGTAATAAAAACCAACGTCGTTATTACCAATACGTTTTCTTGCATTCGACGGCTTTATTTCCTTTTTTTCTGATCATCGTGTATAGACATCGACGAGTGCGCCGACCCGAGCTCAAACGACTGCGTGTGGAAATGCGAAAATACCCTCGGGAGTTACCGCTGTCATTGCCCGACCGGCGAGCATGGGGATGGTAAGAGAGGCAGCCAAAGTTGTCGCCAAAACAGCACTCAGTTCCTCGTCCTAAAGGTCAGTTTAGGCCTGGGATTTGGGTTCTTGTCGGCGGTTATCGCCTCGACTTGGCTATACCTAACTTTCAAGAAACGGAAGCTGTTAAAGCTCAGGGAAAACTTCTTCAGACAAAACGGAGGATTGCTACTAAGGCAAAGGTTGTCCTCCTTCTCCGACGAGGCCAGCCCGTCGACTAAAGTGTTCAGCGCCGAAGAGCTCGAAAAGGCCACAGATAACTACTCGGCTGACCGAATTTTAGGCTCGGGCGGGCACGGGACGGTCTACGGAGGAACCCTAACGTCGCCAGAAACTCGAGCCGTGGCCATAAAGAGATCGAAGATCGCCACCGCCGCCGATGAGGAGGAGGGCGGCCATCAAGTCGAGCAGTTCATCAACGAGGTGGTGGTCCTAGCCCAGGTGAACCACCGCCACGTGGTCAAGCTCTTGGGCTGCTGCCTAGAGACCCAAGTGCCTATGCTTGTCTACGAATACGTACCAAATGGGACCCTCTACGACCACCTCCACGGCGTTCGGCGAGGTCAGGCGTGGCTGAGCTGGGACAGCCGCCTGAGAATTGCGTCGGAAGCTGCCGGCGCGCTGTCCTACCTCCACTCGGCAGCGGACGCGCCGGTCATCCACAGGGACGTGAAATCGGCGAACATCCTCCTCGACGAGAGCTGCGCGGCGAAGATCGCCGACTTTGGGGCGTCGAGGGTGGTGGCTTTGGACCAGACGGCGGTGACCACCATGGTTCAGGGGACGCTGGGCTACTTGGACCCTGAGTACTTCCACACCAGCCTTCTGACGGAGAAGAGCGACGTCTACAGCTTTGGGGTGGTGCTCGCCGAGCTGATGACGGGGATGAGGCCGGTGGACATGGGGCGGAGAGCGGAGGAGCGCAACCTGTCGACGTGCTTCGTGGCGGCGGTGAAGGAGGACAGGGTTTTTCAGATCTTGGATCCGAGGGTGGTTAGGGAGGGTTCCTTCGAGCAGCTGCAGGCTATGGCTGGGCTTGTGAAGAGGTGCCTGAAATTGAACGGCGAGGATAGGCCGACGATGAAGGAAGTGGTGATTGAAATCGAAGGTTTGAGGAATTCTGCCAAGCATCATCCATGGGCTCGTCAAGCTTCGGCGGTGGTGGTGATGATGAGGAGTGTGTTGGGTTGACGTTGATGGATATTTATTCGGGTCGGGCGCCTTCGTTGGATCTGTATACGGTTCGGATGAGCACTGGTGGGTTTTCGGGTCAGTACAGTCCGAACAGTGACCCGAGCCAGATCTTCCCTGCCGATAGTCCTCGATGATCGATCATGGCAATACTAGCCAGCTTTTCGTTCTATGTATGTACGCGCAAATATATGTGTGTATAATTGTATATGTTTTGTAAATGTGGATTTTCTATTTTCGATTAAAATAATATCTGGAAATCTCCTGACTTACTAAATATATTCTACTACCTGAAAAAAAAAACCCTACGACGGCTATATAAAGCAGCTGCAGCACTCCTCTGCCGACCTCCACTACAGTCGGTCATCTTCTCGTGCCAAACCCTAATTGCTTGTTATCTATCCGTCGAGACTTCGGAAGCTCTTCAATTGGTGATTATTTTCTCGTTGATTAATGGTTAAGAATGTTTTGATGTTTTATGCAGTATTTCATCGTTGAATTTGTTAATTGAAAGGTGGAAACAATGTCGGACGAGGAAGGGGAAGAGAAGGAGCTGGATCTATCCTATCCTGAAGTCGTGACGAAATACAAATCTGCTGCTGAAATTGTTAACAGTTGCGTATCGTTTTTTTCTTGATCTCTCTTTCTTTAGTTTTCGGTGGGATTAATAGTTTTTTTTAACGATTGATGATCTGTGATCTGTTTTGATGGATTGTGTAGAGGCACTGCAGCTGGTGTTGTCTGAATGTAAACCAAAAGCTAAAATTGTTGACCTTTGTGAGAAAGGAGATGCTTTCATCGCAGAGTGAGTAGTTGACTTTTATGTGTTCTTTGAAAATATTAAATTTGAAACCTACAAATGGTTATATTACTTTGATTTCTGCGTCTTTACTGCTGAAACTTGGTTTGTGGTATATCAGGCAAACTGGGAACATGTACAAGAATGTGAAGAAGAAGATAGAGAGGGGTGTTGCATTCCCAACTTGCATCTCCGTGAACAATACTGTCTGTCATTATTCGCCTCTGACTGGTGATGAAACGGTGTTAGAAGATGGAGATGTTTTGAAAATGTAGGCCTTTCCTCTAATCTTTTTTCTGAACATGTAATGGTGTTTGCACAAAGTTGGTGATAAAGGGACACTTTATTTGCAGAGATATGGGGTGTCATATAGATGGCTTTATAGCTGTAGTTGCCCACAGTCACGTGCTTCATGAAGGACCTGTCACTGGCCGGGCAGCTGATGTTATTGCTGCGGCAAATACTGCTGCTGAGGTTGCATTGCGTCTCATTAGGCCTGGGAAGAAGGTAATGTTCTGCTGAGGTTGTATCGTATCGATGAAGTTCCTCATTGTCATAGTTACACTGATAGAGATATCATGGAATTCCTGGTTTAGGTATTTTCTGAATTTGTCATTGCTTAAGGTAGATTCCATAAAATAAAATTCATGTTGTTTAAATTTTCTGACAGTCTTTCTTTATTATCCTCTTGGTAGAATAAAGATGTTACCGAGGCAATACAGAAAGTTGCTGTAGCTTACGACTGCAAGATTGTTGAGGGTGTCCTTAGCCATCAAATGAAACAGTTTGTTATTGATGGTAACAAAGTTGTCCTAAGTGTGTCAAACCCCGAGACAAGGGTTGATGAAGCTGAATTCGAGGAAAATGAGGTTTATGCTGTTGACATTGTCACTACTACTGGCGAAGGCAAGGTAATCACCATTTTTCTCAGCAAACCATTTATGGCCGATTCTATCATTTCATCAACAGTTTCCTACACTTACGCTGACAATAAATTTTCGAAATTTGCAGCCGAAATTGTTGGATGAAAAACAAACAACCATATATAAACGAGCCGTTGACAAGAATTATCTTCTAAAGATGAAAGCTTCTCGATTCATATTCAGCGAAATAAGCCAAAAGTTCCCAATCATGCCATTCTCTGCAAGGTCCATTCTAATTTTACTTCGTCCCTTTTCTTTTTCACTGTTACAGCTTTCCCCTTTCCAGTCCAAGATTGTGAATGTAATGAATCTCTTACAGGGCTTTGGATGAGAGGCGTGCTCGTTTGGGTTTGGTGGAGTGTGTGAATCACGATCTATTGCAACCTTATCCAGTTCTTCATGAAAAACCTGGTATGTACGAAAGAAGAAGACAAACTCCCAAATTTTCTCTACCTTTTCCATCTCTTCATTGCACGACCCATTATATTTGCAGGTGACATGGTGGCACACATCAAATTCACCGTCTTGCTAATGCCCAATGGATCAGATCGAGTCACTGGCCATCCTCTGCAAGAGCTTCAACCTACGAAAACGATAGATGATCCCGAGATTAATGCCTGGCTATCATTGCCTGTTAAGACGAAGAAGAAAGGCGGTGGAAAGAAGAAGAAAGGTAATGAATGCAGAAAATCAAGATTAAGCGAGTATTTTTTCTCGTCAGTTGGTATTTATATATGTTGGTTGGGTTTGTATTTTTGCAGGTAAGAAAGGAGACAAAGCCGAGGATACCACAGCCGACGACGACGAGCCTATGAACGACGCTGCTGCTTCCTAGATTATTACATTAAATGAAAAAAAAATCTACAGTTTTTTTTATGTTTTCTTGATGAAATTTTGACATATTCACTTGTAACTTAGTAGTACTGTGTTTGATTTAAGAGATGTCATTACTTTGGGTCTCACTTTAGCCCTTTATATTCAGTATCCTTTCTTGTGTTCCTATTACTTACCCATTTGGTCTGAAGAATTTCAATTTTAAAATAATAATTATATAAAAAAAGAACAATAATATGTTTGAAGTGTACGGTTTTGACAACGTCAATAAATAGGTGATGATATCTTAACTCCTATTGGCTGTACACTCGTGGAGCCCTTCGAAAGCGCCACGTCAGACTCGAATGAATGAAGAAGCGTCTCGAATTTTCCTCTCCCGCGAAATCCCATATAATGAAATCCAAGGTTGCTGCTGCTGAGATCAACGTCCTGAGAATTGGAACTCCTCCTGGCAATTCAAGACGCACAGAGTAGCACGTTTTTCGTTTCGGAAATTGAGGGATTAAACCATGAGTCGGTTGGCATTGATGTTAGTTGGCGCCGGATTTTTGTTTCTGCTCTGCGTAGAATCGAAGACGCTCGACCCCTACAAGGTAAAGTCTGCAATTGGCTCCTTTTTTTTTTTCCTTCTTTTAATCCCCTATATTTTCCCTCTTGGTTGCTGATTTTTTTTCTTTAAAATTTGACCTGCTTAATTCAATGCCTAATGAATCGTCTAGTTTAGTCCTTTTCCCATTCTCTTTTTGGATGTTGAAATATTTTGTACATGGCCCTGCGACTCTATTTTTTAGTTTATGCAGTAGATTCTGCCTGGGATTCCCTACGGTTGGAACGATAACGTGATATACGGAATTCTACTTAAGTTGGTAATAGATGATTGTGTTTTAGCTGGCTGAGTAGGAAGGAGAATCATTTCAATATGGAAAATTATTATGTTGTATCTTACGAAAATCTGTGTGTATCAGGTGCTTGGTGTTGATCGCAATGCAAGCCAACGTGAAATTCAAAAGGCATTTCACAAGTATGTATTGCTGCGTAGTGCTTTCAAGGCTTGAGGCTTTGATCTATCTCGAAAAAACTTGACCCTGTACTATCGTTTTGCAGGCTATCGCTACAGTATCATCCTGACAAGAACAAGAACAAAGGTGCCCAAGAAAAATTTTCGGAGATCAATAACGGTAACATACAGCATTTATTCTTCGTTCCCAGATAAAAATTAGAAGGAAAGATTACCTTTGATGGTCAATTTAACAAAAGTTGAGAAGTTGGGAATTACAGTGAGGAGTAGGTTTGCATGGTAATGTTGTATTGTAATAATTTTTATGAACTTGATGGTACTTCCGTGTTCATTTGACCTCAATTGATTCTGAGTTATCTGTAAATCGAATCCTATGGTAACTTAAGAAACTATTTTTTCCGGCTAAATACCATTGTTCAGATTCTTTATCTTATCTGTGTCCGGAGTTTTTTATTCGAGTCTGTCAAATAATACTAAGAGATTCTGAACTCAACTTTACCGTTCTATGTTTCAGCATATGACATCTTATCTGACGAACAAAAGCGGAAAAACTATGATCTATACGGGGATGAAAAAGGGAGCCCTGGCTTTGATGCTGGGGGACAAAGTGGATATACGCATTTCACCAATGATGGCCCTGGACAAGGTGGATTTCATTTCAACCCAGGTGGTTGGGAAAATATGGGCGGCCAAAACGGAGAAAGTTCATTTTCATTTTCTTTCGGCGGCCCTAGATCTGGGAAGAAGAGCTCGTTCGGTTTTGGTTTCGACGATATTTTCTCCAATCTTTTCGGAGGCGGAATGGGTGGAGGGAATCAATTTGGTGGCTTTGGTGGATCAGGCAGGTCACAGTATGGATCTAGTTCTTCCTCAAAAGATGTGCAACATATTGACTCTAAGTTATTCAAGAAGGATATAGTAAATAGTGGGATGACATGGCTCTTGTTCTTTCACACATCGAATCACCCAAATACCCAATATTATGAATCTTTAGTCGGTGAAGTTGCTACCTCCCTCGAGGGAGCACTGAAGGTACGTGACGTGTAGTTATTGTCTCCTTTGCTTTGCATATCAGATGCATTGAAGTTAGGGGTAGTGATGCTTATGAACTTGGTATAATCACAGGTTGGCAGAATTGATTGCGAGACTGATGCATACTTATGCAAGGAACTTGGCGTGAATCCTCGAAGGGAACCGAAAGTATTCGTTTATTCGTGTGTGTCTGTGGAGAAGGGTTCATTGGTAGAATATGATGGTGAACTGGACGTTAAATCCCTTAAAAGCTTCTGCCAAGACCATTTGCCGAAACTCTCTAAGAGGATCAATTTGAGCAAGTTCACTGTCGAATCTGAGGTGGGAAAGCTACCCAAACTCTTGCTTCTTTCGACGAAGAAGAACACTCCAGTTATTTGGCGGGTACTTAGCGGCTTGTATCGCAAGCGTTTTGTGTTCTACGATGCTCAGGTAATTATATCTTATTCTTACTCTGAATGTGGAAATCCATTGACGTTGGAGGATCCTTAACTTCATTTTCCTGGAAAATAAATGCAGGTTCATGATGCCTCTGATACAGAGGTGAAAAAGCTGGGAGTGGATTCTCTACCAGCTATTGTGGGATCGAATGGCGAGAAGCATGTTTTGAAATCTGGGATTTCTGTGAAAGACATGAAATCTGCAATCAAAGACCTCGGTAGCCTGCTCGAGAATTTCGATACAAAGAACAAGAAGGCATCTAAGGCAAAAAAGGATCAATCTGAATCAAGAGAAACAGATATTCCCTTGCTCACAGCATCGAATTTCGATGATATCTGTTGCAACAAAATCCCAGTCTGCTTGATTGGTGTTTTCAAATCTCCCAAATCAAGAGAAAAGCTGGAGAAAATACTGAGATCGGTAAGTACTCTTAGAGACACTATACACTTGAGTATATATCACAACAAAGGTCAATTGAATTATGCTAAATTTCTCCTCTCTATTGATTCTATAGGTTTCTCAAAAATCATTTTCCAGGAGGCGTAATTTAGCAACTGGGTCGAAGGATTCGGTTTCATACGCTCTTATTGACGCCTCAAAGCATCAGTCTTTCTTGAGTAGCTTCGATAAGAATCTCTCGAAGTCCTCGGATAAGCTTTTGGTAGCTTATAAGCCGAAGAGGGGAACCTACGCTATTACTTCTCAGGGTGAAGTAACCGAAGAAGCAACTGAGAAATTCATAACTTCGATACTCAGTGGTGATTTACAGTTCGCCAAGACAAGGCAAAAGCCTTCTCTAAAATAATTAGTTCCTAGTTGCCACTGTAATGACATGTGCATAGGTAATTCGTTTTCGGACAACTTGTTCTTTCCTAAGAGGACTTGATAGGTTTTTTGTATAGTTGAAGCTAAAATATATAATCTAGAATTGCAGATTGCGAGGAAGAAAACAGTGTTCGTTTTGGTTTCCAATTGCAGAGTTGTTTAACTTATATGTAAGCTGTTATATTCTTTGAATTAAGATGCTTCTGGTAATAACTAATTATGGTTCTTCACCTTTTCAATTAAATTTATCAAAGGAAGATATTCTTGAGCTATAAAGTTTCTTACACGTCTACCTCAACGTGTCAGCTTCCCAATATTCTTGCCATGCGAACCTTCTCAAACATGCCCACGTAAGTCACCATAATCCGTTTTATCACCTATACAACATATATATGACACAGACTTCTCCATTATCACAAAACTCAACCCAAAACTTTGAAATCGGCGATCGTCTCTTATCCAATCCACAACCAATCGCAGAAAAAAAGGAATGGCGACTGATGCAACCGGCGAGTTCAAGCTGGTCTCATCCAATATAAAGCACGAGGGAAAGCTTCCTAGGCAGTACATGGCCGAGGGCCAAGGCGCAAAGAAGAACATCTCTCCGCCGCTAGAATGGTACAACTTGCCGGCGGGGACGAAGAGCTTGGCCTTGGTGGTGGAAGACATCGACGCGCCGGACCCTAGCGGGCCGCTCGTGCCGTTCACCATATGGGTGGTGGTCAACATTCCGCCGACGCTCAAGGGATTGCCTGAGGGGTTCTCTCTTACCGGGGAGGAGATGGGCGGCGAGTTTTCTCAGATCAAGGAAGGGCACAACGATATGAAGAAAACTGGGTGGCAAAGTCCTAAGCTTCCCAGCCATGGGCATAGGATTGAGTTCAAGCTCTACGCTTTGGATGTTGAGGACTTGGGACTTGGACACAAGGTATTACTTCTTTCTTAGAGAGTAAGCATTTCTATGTTGAGCTTTGATTGATTGATTGATTGTTACTTTGCTGTGATTGATTGATTGGTTGATTGCAGGTGACAAAGGACAAGTTGGTGGAAGCTGTTGAAGGGCATGTGCTTGGTGAGGCTGTTCTTATGACGACTTTCTAGAGATGGATCTCAAGTTCTTATTACATATGGTGATAATAAGAAGAGATTCCCAGCAGTACTCTGTTTTTCATTTCTTCTTTCCGAACTGCCTTTGTACTGTTGCTGAGAAGTCTGTTTGTTTGTAGCTTAGCTTTAACAGCCTTGCCGAGAGGGATTTGGTGATGTCCATATGAATAAGAATAACAATATACTACTCTTGTTTCTTCAGAAATTCTGCTAATCTTTCTACGTATTACATGTGGTTAGAGTTTGATGAAGAAATGAAACAATGGTGGAAGAGACAAACAACTTGGTAGGAACGTTTTCTGGACCACCATTTGTCAAATAATACATAAAATGCACCATTTTCCACGTAAATCGAGTGCGTGTCTGTGTGTTCTTGCAAATGTGTTGATCATAGTATCATACAAGTTTTACCACTTATTCAGATCCCCAAAGGTTTTAAATAGGTTTTAGATGGTGTCAGAAAAAACTACAAGATCTAGGGGTGGGCAAACGGGTTTCGGGTACCCGACCCGATCGGGTAATTACGTGAATTTAAAAAAAATTCGGGAATTTAAACCCGATACCCGATTGATAATATCGGGTCGGGTTTTGGGTAGCTTTGAGCTACCCGAAATACCCGATCGGGTACCCGACTTTTCGGCCCAATAATTTATAAATAGTCTGCTCACATAAAGGCCCAATAGGAAAAATAATTATTAATACTTATCATAAAAGCCCAACCCAATAAATAACAAAAGGGAAAAAAAAAATTAAAACTAACCCAACCCAACGCCAAACACACACACACTCACACACACACTCAACTCACACACGCCTGACGCCATTAGCACAGAGCAGCTTGCAGCTCACCATCACATCACCACCCACCACCACCAGTCCCGCCGTCGCAGTTGATGATGTTGTTTAATTTTATTTATTGTTGGTAGTGTTACTTTATTTTATTGTTGATGTTGAATGAATTAAAATTAATTTAAGCATATTACATAAAATTTAAAAAAAAAAAAATCGGAAAAACCCGACCCGACCCGCGGGTACCCGACGGGTTTCGGGTACCCGATTGTCGGGTACCCGATCTTCAATCGGGTCGGGATCGGGTTTAGGGTTTAGTACCCGATTTTTTCGGGTACCCGACCCGAAAAACCCGAAACCCGAATTACCCGACCCGGTCCCACTCCTAACAAGATCCAATTTCTTTAAAAATTTAGAGCTAAGTCCTAAAAAATGAAAAATTTAGAGATAAGTCCTAAAAAATGAATTGGTATCGGATGATATTCGTTTTGACTCAATTTCCGTAAAATTAAGATATAAGATCTAAACTTAAAAATAAATTGTTATTAGATGATCGTTTTGTGTTATTCCAGAATAATAAAGTTATACTGCAGAAATTGGGTCCTTAAAACTAAATTTTTTGTCATGTGTTATTCCAGAATAATAAAGTTATACTGCAGAAATTGGGTCCTTAAAACTAAAATTTTTGTCAGGCCTGAATCAAGTGAAATATTTTACGGTGGCTAAAATGAAAAGTTCCCCGAATAATCCGAGAGAGATTTCCAAGAACCATATCCAAAGCATCAAGTAATGATGTGTAAGCTATACCAATTCATAAAGTTAGCTATTTTATTGCAAGAAAGTTGATTAACTTCTCGAATCCCAATAATTATATATGCTTTCGATCTTGCAAAAAGATGAAGAAGGGACACAATGTATATATGGAATGATATTGTATGCTTTAACATCCATGCCAAGGCACACTGTAATGAAACTACGCATAATTAAGCTAGAGATAAGTACCTCAAGATCTCACTTAGAATATATAACCCTATAATAATTCATAGAGTCAGATCAAGAGTACTTACCCCTCTTGCATTTTCATCGATAATATTGCTAAAATGTTCTTCGCTGTTCTTCTTAATCCGCTTATTCGAAGGCGAAGGATTAGTGTACAATGACAACGTCAGACTGCTTTCGTCATCATCCTTTAGCTGCTCTTCTGTTTCGTTGCTGATCATTTCTTGTCCGAGAGATAAGTTCAAATTGATTACTTCTTCACAATCTGACGACGATGAGGCCGCCTTTCTCTTGTTCAGCAGAGAAGGTTTTTCGTTGAAATTTGAATCTTCTGACGATGTGAGAACTCTCTTCTCATGATCCATCTTCTGCTGCTGCATCATCATCATCTTTAAGGAGGAGTTGAAGTCCATATGAGGGTTTTGTCTGGACTGAAGATCTTTTGGCCTGTAATAATAATGGCTGTTCAATATCCTTTCCCTGACAGCATCTTGATATCGTGGACTGGCCATGTTTCGACGACCCACCGAGGTTGAACTTTGATGACAGTTTCCATGGAAGTTCCAAGCAAAACCACGACATCTTGATGGGAAACTGGGAATTTCATGGAGATTATTCATTGTTGAGACTGGAAAATCTACTTAAGAATACCCCAGAAACTAAAATTTGTACTTAAAGGTTGGCTAAAACGAACATGTTAACTACCTGGGGTTGGAAATCTGCCTCTGATTAAAGCTTGGAAGAAGAGGAAACTGACTCAGATTGAAGATATTCCTATCAACGCCTTCCATAAATATCCTTCGACGAGACATTCCTGTATAGATATGAAAGGCAAGAGGTGTTAAGACAAGACAACTAATGAAACCCTAATACATGATTAAGAAACGTGAGATTTTAATCACTTTTGTCACCTTGGTTTAGTGCATCGAACTTCTTGCTCCTGTACATCTGTATAGATAAATAACCAAACCTCTTTACGTATCAAATCAAACTCATCACCAATATGATCTGTATTATCTTTGTAAAATCCTAAGGAAGTTACCTGCAAATGGCTTTTAACATGAGCAATACTTAGCCCTTTGATGTTCATAAGCTGAAGCACTAATTTTGGCGTGGCTCCTGCATCAGATCAGCCAAGTTAAACAAATAATATGTACACAAATTACGCCCTCTCAAAACTGTGTGTTCATTCTAAGACAACCTAAAACGACAAGATTTTAGTGAACAAGAGGAACTTACGATCTTCTCCGCCGAGCCTCTCCACTGCGTTTTCGAACCTAAGGTGAAGCTCAGGCGTCCAACGAAGCCTAGGCATCTTGGATCGAACATAAGGCCTCAGAGTTGGCTTATTTTCGCTCTCTTCAACAGTGTTATTGCTTGAGCTTTTTACCGATCCATCTTCTTCTTCATCTTTTTCTTCCTCGTCGCAAGGGCTTGTTACAGAATTTTCCAGATTCTCGGCGTTTGCTGATCCCATGGTTATGTAATATTAATACTCCGAAGGCTCTTTGATATACTAATACTACCACTTTAGAATCAAAATTGGTTGGCAAGAAGAAAGTAGGATATACATTAGCTAGCTAGGCTGGGAAGACATATCGATCTATCTATCTATTCAACACGCTTAATTTGAGATGAACTAGGGGCTTAATTTCTTGAAGCTCATTAGGATCAATGATGTAAGCTCTAGTATTCTATATATGTATATGCTTACCTTTCTTTCGCCTAAGTCACTAAAATATCCCTCTAACAGAAGTGTTTGAAGTAGTAGAGAATTCCATCAGTCACTAGTTTTTGGAATATGGATTCTCTCTGATCATAGTTTCTTCAGGAATAGAATATAAAAAACCCTAGACATGGAGAAGAAGATGGAAGACCATAGGGATAGAAACTCTCTCTCTCTCTCTCTCTCTCTATATATATATATATATATATGTGTGTGTGTGTGTGTGTGTGTGTGGAACAATAAAGATTCAGAAATGAGGCATCGTTTTAACTATAATCGGTAAACTTGTTATATATAGACAAAGACATGTATGTGAGAAAAGCTTGATATTGATATAAATTGTTGAAACGTATTATAGACATTGCACTCATGTGAAGCCAGTTCAAAAAAATGCTATTTTATTTATTTCCATCATGAAAAAACACAGCAACTTAGGTTTAGGTGTGTTTGTCTTCACAGACTTCAAGATTTCTGACTTTTTCTACTCTAGCCAGACCAAGACACGTCTCATTTCATCTCTCGATTATAATATTTAGTAATTAGTGTAAGAATCGGTAAAACCCTTGGACTGAAGTTGGAGTCTAAGTAAATTCAAACTTAAACTTTTCTAACCTTTTTGTCTGTTTATTACTCGGAGAAGCAATTCCAACTGTTGGGACCGTTCAATCATTTTTATACGGTAAATCCATATGGGAATTCAACTTCTGTGTTCTTGAACGTCAACACCATGTTTTATAGAAAAGTCTCCTCAAACTTGGCCAATCCTTTCACATTTGATCTTTTCCTGTAATAGATTTTGCTCCTTTGAAAATCAGACATTGTTGTTACGATATCCTAATTAAGGGACAATAGTTTATATTTTTTAATTCACAAAATACAATGACAACCACTTAAAAGGAGGTAAAAGACAAGATTTGTCTTTTTACTTTATTTAACTGTAACATATATGACAGGCATACCGTTTGTCGATAGGATAAATGAATGTCCCCGGTGAATCATTGATTTACATTATCTCAAATTTCAAGTACATTTATATATATATATAATCGAAAATAAAAAGGAGAAAAAAAATTACATGGGTTGCAGCTGCCTTTGCGTCGAGAATCACGGGTCTTGTTCTCAAGCTGGACTTGGGACCTACAATTCTCCTATTGTATGAAAATAATTATCACAATGTATTCGTCCTAATCCTTCTATTCTTTATTTATTAATAATTTGCAAACAAGATAGTTATTAATTATTTAATTAAATACTTGGTGGGTTAACGGAATAAAGCACAAATGGACAGTATTATTAGGGTGCATTTGCTGCTTGGTTGGACCTATTTGATTTGTACTAATATATCCGTAACCATATAGTTCTGTTGGATTGGATTGGATCTAATTTAATTTTCAGGTAACGTATGCCAATAACAATAGGCTAAAGTGAGTTATTAAATGTGATTACGTTCGCCACATAATTTCCTTATATAACCGAAATTATATTTATACTCTAATATAACGTGTGACTATCCTCGGAAGAAGAAATGATCTTTATCACGGGTCTCTTGAGTGCGGTGACGATAGAGTCGTAAAACCCTCAAAATTAGCAAAGCCTCTGCTAATATATATAACATAAAACTATGGCCATATATTTATGTTTCTTCTTCTTTCAATAATTTCACGGCCGACTAATAATGTGCAGGCAGCATGTTAATTAATATTTAGTCTATAGAAACCTCATTTTACAGACACGAGACGTCCTGCACGATGACTATATAAAAATATATGAAATTAATATTTAGTCTATAGAAACCAGCTAGCATCCAACCTGTGAAGTCAACTCTCCAACTGAAGTTGTTTGTAGTATAGTACTGCAGTTTCTCCATTGATTAAGGCAATAATAATATCAGGGAGATAATAATAATTATTGTAAGATAAGATCCATTCTTACAAGGTTCCTTTGGAATTGTGTGTCTGCCTATTAATGCGGATCTACGCATTATTTGAGAATGAGGATGTCTGTCGTCTTATGTTATCTCTCAATGCATATATGCATTTATTCAAACATATTCAAATTCCAAGCTCATCATATTCATTACGGTGTCTATTATGGGGCATATGTTCCATAGCTAGTAGAACGGATATTTCATGTACAATTATAATGACCTACAGCCTTGAAAATGCATGACCTTCATATATATTATATATATATGTGATACATTACATACTAGAGTCAACACACATAAACCAAACATGAGCAGCCAATTAATAAAATAAAATACTAGATTTATATATGATCATCTAGAGAGACGAGGACAATGGTCCAGGCACCTTATGTTTTTCAACAATAATTACATTTTATATACTTATATACAAATGTTAAGAAGTCGTCCGTTGACAGAGATAGCATGAAGAAGTCGCGTAATAAAAGTTCCTAATATTATATAACTATAAGGCGAAGTAAAAGCATGCCTCCTACCTCTTTCATTCTGTTTTAATTGTTTGTTATGGTCCGGAATAAATAATAACTACCTATATTAATAATAACATGAGTTCATCGTACGTTAAGTTAATCCTACGAATTTAAAACTAATGAGATGCCGACACTATATATAATATTTTTCGTATCTAATCCTATTTATCATGTTGATGAAAATCCTAAAAAATGACCAAGACTTTTTCAAAAATGGGCTGGAGAACACCCAAATGCCTAGCATAGAGGCCTATTAATTTCAAAAATGGGCTGGAGAACACCCAAATGCCTAGCATAGAGGCCTATTAATTTTTAAATGGGCCAACATAACAAACCAATAGCTTCATTTATCTGTCCGACTGTGTTTGGTTTGAGAAAATTATGAAAAAGAAAAACGAGAAAAAAAATGATTTTGATCAGTTTTTTTTCGTTTTCCACACCATTTAGTGAGGAAATTAATTTTACTTAGTTTTTTTTTTATATTTTTTTTTATTATTTTTTTATTTATTATTATTATTTTTTTTAACTGTCCCGAGGTATCCCCACACAGCCTGGCTATGGGCTAGCCCCTGCCAGCCGTGGGCCTTATAACGCCACACAGACTTGGCAAGGCGGGGGCTATTTGCGCCACACATTCCAGAGATGGGACTAATCCTCGGGGCCAGATGGACACGTCCCACCCGACATCGATAGTCATGAGGTATAACCCTCATGGGGACTTCCCAAAGGCATGTGGGAGGTAGGGTTTGAACCCATGACCTCCTAGTCACATGCACTTTGAGGCCTCCCCCTCAGCCAGTAGAGCTGAAGGGTCATTGGCTAATTTTACTTAGTTTCAAGTCAAAATAAACCAAGTTTTCTTTGTTTTTCTCTTTTCCTTATTTCTCCGATCAACCAAACACGAAAATAATTTTCCTTTTCCTTTTCCTTTCCCTACTATTTTACATGAACCAAACACACCCTTAATTGAAATCGAATTTAAACCTCATATGATTTGAACCCAATTGGATAAGTAAGATTGTCATCTCAATTTTTGACTTGGGCTTCTTATATCACCTTTTCCAACAATCTAGTAAACCAAACGTAGCCAGTGGATTTAACAACTCTCCTCGACAATTCAAGATAGTGTAAAGACGACATTGAACAATTGAACTACTCAAGAATCTCATGACCTTATCCTCATATGATTTACATCAATTATTACAACAGCCATCTCAGATCATGTAAGCTCCGAGGGGAGAGTACCAACACAAAAAGAACTACCACAGAAACAAGGCTTACCATCACTCGTAAGCCTAACATCTCCATAACTAAAAGTAAGTTCTTCGTCTTCTCCTATCTCTTTCGACGCAAAGAAGCAGACACGTGGCAAAAGAGCTCCCGAGCTTCTTATGATCTTAGTTTCGAGGCTTCCTCCGTCGCAAGAATGGTTGATGAATCTCGCTACGTTCCCTATTTTCGTGGCGTCGATGTTTATCCTAATGCAAGCGTCTATAGAAGGAAGATGCTCTTTGACGACCAAAAGAGATGGAGAAGACAGAGAGACAGTGCTGAGTTTGTCGTAGGTTTCTTGTCTGAGTCTTGCTTCCCCGGTGGAGACAAGCTCGCCTTCGAAAAGGATAGAAATAGAAATGGTATATAAATTGCACTCCCATTTCAGTTAATTGACTTGTCGAATGAAAGAGCTTTACCAGCGTATTCGCAGACGAATTGGCCTTTGTTGATCTTCTGGGCTGAGCGCAAGCACCATCCTTTCCTCGCATCCCACGCTATCCTCAACCCGACCCGAATCCCGTCTTGGGTCGACCGATTCCCGCAACCCGACCCACATCCACAACTCGGCCCACATTCTCGGCCCAATCCGTCGATTCCGCCCTCCCCCAGACAGGGGCAAGTGCCCTCGCCACATTTCTCGCAATTGCAGCCGGCCGCTCCGGCGACGCGGAGTACGAAGGGGTCGGGCCGGGCGCAGTACGGGTTCGGGTCGGACGAGCCCCATGGTTGGCGGAGGTTAGGGGGGATTGGTGGGGTTTGAGATGGGGTGTAGAGGAAGTAGGGGTAGGATGAGTTGCCGGGAGAAGAGATCGGCGTCGGAAGATTCTCTAAGGTTCTCGAAGCGTCGGAGAGCCTTCGGGCGGCGACGAGCTTGCAGATGCGGCTGAGGGATTTGCAGGTTACGGCTGTTGAGGCCAGCTCGGCGGCGGTTAGGTATGGGAGTACTTCAGCGGCGCAGGTTAACAGCGGTGGCACGCCGGCGGCGGCCGTGATCTTGGACTTGAGGTTTGTTTCCTCCGTCATGGCTTTTTGGGCTTAGGAAAAATTAGTATAGCCAATTGAGCTTTGTCGGAAATTTGAGCTCTGTCTAATGGAATTTTTCAATATATAGCCAATATATACGTACATATATAACTATATATTACATCAATATATTACAGACAGCAGTACCATGAAAAGACTCAGTGTCCTCAAAACCACGTAGAATAGAAGCAGCAAAGGTTAAATAAATTATGTACAAATTCTCTGTATTATTCTTGATGATCACCTCATCTCGGAAAAGTACGTCTTGGGCGAGAAAAGCCGCCTAGGAGAAAACATACCCATAAATCTCGGCGAAGCAATGGCATCAATAGTCCTGTAATTCGGCATAACATACCCTTCTACTCTATCATCCAAAGGCAGATTCGAACCACTAAAAGTCCCACATTTGGCCAATTTCCCTAACCAAGAACTCTTCTTACCAGGCGAACTCTTACCCCCTCGGTTAATCTTATCGCATAGGTAAGCCTTAATCGTGTCCAGCCCTTGTTCGACAACTTCAATAGGAGGCGAAACGAGTGGATTCCCTTCGACGCTCAGCTTCTGAAGCTTCTTAAGACAGCCTATGGACTCAGGCAATATTGTTATCTTGTTGTAGCTTATGTCTAACTCCACAAGAGATGTTAAAAGCCCTATGGAGTAAGGAAGCTTTTCGAGGTATTGGAAGTTTTGGCTTACGTTGAGGACTTGGAGATTTACTAAGTTTTCGAGATCGTCGGGTAGGGTTCTTAGGCAGTTGAGCCTAGCATCTAGGGTTTGGAGATTCGTCAGATGGGACGTCGAATGGGGTAGAAACCTTAATTTGTTTGAGTTTACGGAGAGTTTCTTGAGGTTTAGGAGCTCGAATCCAATGGTGTCGGGCAAGTGGGCTAGCTTGTTGAAGTTTGCGTTAAGCTCTTCGAGGGATCTGCGATCGATGCATGTGCTTGAGAAGATGATTAATATCTTTGATACAAGTCATACATATATTTATATATATAGCAGAAATTGTTTTGGTGAAGAAAACAATAAAAACCTGCAATTTTCTATGGTTCTTGGGAGAGATTGAAGGAGATTGCCAGAGACGTTCAAAACCCTAAGCTTCGAAAGGCAGCCGATGGAATTTGGTAAGGATTTGAGCTGATTCGAATGAACGTCTAACGATACAACGTTCAGCAATCTTGCTGTCAGTGATTCTGGGATGATCTGTCAATAAAGGTTTGATCAACACAGACAAGAAAAATAATATTCTGTACTTTAGAACCAAGATTGAATTTTTTTCAAGAAAAAAAATGTGTATGTTGTAATAGAATATACCTGGAGATTGTTGTTGGAGATGTCTAATTTGGAGATGATGCCGAAATTAAGGGGTGAATTGGGGAGAGATTCCATCCACATCCCACTTAGATCCAAGACTTCATCTTTATTATTATTATGATCATCTGTTTTCTCTTCTGATACTTGATCTGCTATACCCTTTCTTTGGTTATTCATCCTTGATCTTCCAACAACGTCGTTATTATTATTCCTCGTTCCTTGTTCCTCGTACATCATGATCCTTCGTCCTATGGTTATCAAAGAACTCTTTGTTTCCCTATACTACGAGATTAATGGTGCTAATAAAGTAGAGGATGTATGGTCATATATACACACGTACGGATATGTTTTATAGAGAGAATTTATATGATGAGTAAAATGAGATAGATACGTACGGACGAGAGGGGAGTGACGAATGGCAAGTACAATTGAACTTGGCTGGTCCGAATAATCCGTACTAACGTTACTTTTAAGAAAAATATTTCTCCATTAAATCTAAAGTCAAACCTTCGGTTACTTGTGAGCTGTGTAGTGCGCTCCGATACTTAAGGTCCTAATTCGTATTAATTACTTTATTATCATATTATTATTGTTTTAAATTTCTTTAAATAATGTATTGTTGTTGGTCCACAGTGACTGCTGCTAGTTGAAGTTCATGTTCATCCGTGGACTTGCTCGGAGAAATCAAATAGAGTTATATTTACGTTGCTCAATTCAAACAAAGCAACCATTTTTTTCAAGGCAAGGAAACATTAAAATATTAAAACATCATCATTAATTACGACTAGGAAAACTTGTTTATTCTTATCACAAATACATATAGGATTTTTTAAGCTCAATTCCAACCCAACCAAGCCCCACGTATAAGCGGGGTACCTTTCTAAAACCAATTGGCAATAGAAGGTGTTAGCCTATAGGTCACTCATAATTTTCTAATTTTCGGATGCAGGGACTTGTGTTTGACATCAAAATTTATCAATAGCATATTCAAGATTTTGGGGAATGCAAAAGTCAATCCACGCTTGTTATAAAATATGCATCATGTACTGCAAGACATGATAAATCGTTTGTCATACGACATTGATCTAGAAAATTCATTTCATCTTAAACTAAAGAAAGAAAACTGAAGTCAAAACCACAGCCAATTGCTTGATTTAATCGAGTCTGCTGTACTCCATATATTCAACGACACAGATTAAATGGCATTAATCGTGGCTACGTATCAGTGATGGTGGCTGAATTTTTTCCAATGCCCATCATCTATTCATTACATAAAATCGAGTACATTCGACATCTATACCATTATATAATTGGGAAGAGGGGGATACAAACTGCCAAATCAAAATTGCTTTGGTCTGTAGTTTTTAATTAATAAAATAATAATATATTCTATTTAAAGTAAACAATAAAAAATAAAATATACATAAATAACCACCCACTACTCTCAGTTAATTACTATGTTACCCCTCTATTTTTAGTTAAAATTAACATGATTTATTTTTATATTATTGCACACGCATTTGAGGGTGCAGAACATACTATATACGGTCAACTAATTAATTTTTTTTTTCCTGAAGAAACTGTTTGAAAATAGAAGTGTCGTGTCCAAGAAAAACTCTTTAATTTCAAAACTGAAGATACGTTGATGTACTCTGAAGTTTGAAGAGTTTAGTTGCATAATGCATAACATATATAATAATCATATAATAAGATAGAGAGAGATGGATACATTGATCATCCATTCCACAACCAAAAGATATTATCATATACTCGTCAGCAACTTCCTTGAACAGTCTACTTAATATTAACAAAAACCATATTTATTCTGATGAGATTAAAACACGTACGTTCGTTAGCTTTGAGAATAAAACACGTACGTTCGTTAGCTTTGAGTCACATTCTTGCTTGCATCTATCTTCTCCACATACTGGGATTGGATATAAATATTATTCTGCAGTGCCGTCAACTCCTTGTTTGCCTGTGGAAAATCAAAATGAAACGAATGATTTGATTGAAATATCTCTCAAGGTATATATTTTCAGGGAGCAATTTAAAACAAGACTTCGTTTTTACCACTTGGATTTTTTTTATGCGTTTTCTTCTTGAAGTAATCAGCAAAAGGTCTCTCTGGGACAGGAATGAGTTTCCCAACAGCACCAAGAGGCCAACTGTGGAAGAGAGATAAGAAAGACAAGAAAAAATATAATGTTGTCGGCATCGAATAAGTGTGTATATTAATGAATGCAATTGCTACCACGTTTAGTTAAATCGAATCTTCCGAACAATATGCTTGTAATATTAATTAACCTGATAGAAGCGATGGCCAGAGACACGAGCCACAGTTTCCAACTGAGCCTCACAGTAGAAGCAAACTTTCCAAGGAAAAAGATAATGACAACCTACGACAAGAAACGGATATAATGAAGAGGGAAAGAAAAATATTTATTTTAGTGAATCACTTGCGAAGTGAATATAAAAATACCTGAAGAACCACAGTAAGGCCAACTATGCCCATGAAGAGACGATTACGTGTAACACCTTTCCAAACATTGATCTGATCTGGCTTTCGAGCATTGAACTCATTGAATATCTGAAATACATGTATTTGAACAAAACAATTATCAATCAGTCAACCATGCCAAATTCGTCTAAAAATCAGGAAATTATCCTAAAAAAAACATACTATAGAAACAGTCATCACAAAATACCCCAGAACTAAAAAAAAAATGCTACTTTCTAACTACCTGGCAAAAGACAAAAGCATTGAATATCAGGGTATTCTTCACTTTGAATGCATGGTCACGGCTGTCATGCTTCAGATTCAGTAAACTCATCCCACGGAAATTGAGGATCAGTAAAACAGTGACTTGATATATAGCCTGCAAAATCCACCAAATATGATGCAGAAGAATTCCTAGGGGTGTTCCCAATTTCACTTTTGCTGGACATTTAAAATGCAACTATATATACTATTGACGAAATGATTTTGTTGGATACCTGTATGAGCAGATTCCTCCACATGATATTCGTTATCAAAGGTTCCCTAGAATATATAAAGAAACAGGATCAGAAAACCGAAAGAAGATACAAACATGATAAAGTTCTTGAGTATAAAAAAATGAACAAAAAAAGGGTAATTTGTAAAAGGTAAACAGCCACAAAATATATAGCACATATTCAGACATGTCCAACCTTCTGCCAACAGGAGTTCTTTCCATTAGATGATCTGTTGGAGGTTCTGTAGCAAGTGCTAAAGCTCCTAGTGTGTCCATGATAAGATTAACCCACAGAAGCTGGACGAAAAATTAACAAAAACAAAATTAATTAGAAACAAGAGTACTGAATTACATATGACACGAAGAAAAAGGACGAGAAAAAAATCTCTGCAAAAGCAAAACAGAGGGAACTGCACCTGCACAGCGTTAAGAGGAACATTTCCAGAAGAAACTGCAGCGACGACATTTATAATCAGTGCCGCAACATTCACCGTGAGTTGAAACTGAATGAAATTCTGGATATTCGAGTAAACGGATCTACCCCATCTCACAACCTAGCGGGCAAAAAATTAGCTTTGATAAGGCTAGCATATACTTAGCTTTTAAGCCAATGAGTTCAGCTTAACTGAAATACTAGAAATTTCCAAGCATGAACTTCGATATGGTAATCCGTAGTAATTTCTATTTATTCATACACTCACCTTCACAACTGAGGCAAAATTATCATCCAGTATAATGATGTCAGAACTTTCCTTGGCAACTTCAGTGCCTTGGATACCCATAGCAAGACCAATATCAGCCTACACAAACAAAACTAAACCAGATAAGATAAAATACCAATGAAATAGTCAACCAGCACACCGTAAACGTACCTAAGAAAGACTAGTTGTGACAAACATTAATTTAAGCATATTGAATCCGTAAGTTTAATAGATGGTATAAAACTTAATTCCGTTGGATGTTGCAATGAAGAAAATTAGTGGAACACAATACAGTATATAGAAAAAGTTTTAAAAACCATACCTCATGTAATGCAGGAGCATCATTTGTTCCATCACCAGTAACAGCAACGACATGTCCTCCCTTCCTCAGTGCTTGCACTAACAATAGTTTGTCATTAGGTGAGGAGCGCCCCATTACCTAAGCAAGATATGAAAAAAGGTTAAAACAAACAATAAGAAGCCAACACATGATAGTACTTCAATTCTCGACGTGTACCGAAATTTTGTCAGCGACTTCTAATCTTTGCGCTTCAGTCAAGTTACGAAATGTTTTTCCTTCAATAAGATTTGGCTCAGTGGCATCGGCATCTGACCCTAAAATCCCACACTCTAGAGCTATTGCTCTTGCAGTTTGGAGATTATCTCCAGTAACCATGCGTACCTATGAGATATCAAATTTACAAAGAATCATACCCATACCAAACAAATATTAATAGGAGAACCTAGAGGTGACACCTCATGGAGCAGACTAGAATCATGGATGCCAAAGAATACAATTTCTAAAATATGATTCAGCATGCAACAAGTATATTATGTGGAATAATGGCAAACTCCCGTACCTTAACTCCGGCTCTGATGCATAATTGAACTGAATCTCGTACACCTGGACGACAAGGATCCTACATTTAACAAGTTCCAGTCTCATTAGATGAGAGGATCACATGGGAATCACAATAAACACCTATACCAGCTTGCATGATGGTTATAATCTAGATAAAGTTATCAGAGGTGAAAAAAATAAGCACCTTGATCCCAACAATTGCGAGTAAAATGAGGTCCTCCTCGGGTAATTGCCAATTTTCGAGTTCATCATCAGTTGGAACCTTCTCAACCTCGCAATTTCTATAAGCGATGGCAACACAACGGAGACTTGTTGCAGCCATATCTTCAATAGATTTCTTGAAAACTGACAACTGAAAAACAAGTAACAGCAACACACTGACTACAAAACTGAATTAATTTTTGTTCAATACATGATAATGAATCAAATTACGAAGAGATAAGATGCTCATCCCAAAGAGTCGGTGCAAAGTATTTTAACAGGAAGAATTTGCAACAGCTTGCAAATATTCTACCATGCCTAGAATTAGTTAATCGACTAAACAAAAACATTTTAAATGAAGTACACACAAACCTGGTCTTCAGTCATAGGCACAACATTATCATTTGCATCGATGTAGCTTGAACAACAGGCCAAAACAATTTCCGCAGCACCTTTCCAATGCACACGTACCTCAGAATTCGACTGCCGGAAACAAACATTAATCATGAACCAGTATCAATGGAAAACCAAAAACTATTAACAATGCCAGTAAATTACCAATTTCACAGCAACCCCACCACGCTTTTTCTCTGAGTTAAACGGAAAAGCATGTATAATAACAGACTCTGTTCGGGCAGCAGAGAAATCCATTCCAAGCTGTAAGAAAAAGATAATAGTAAGTAGTCGACAATAATCCAAATAATAAATTAATAAAATTCCATTACATTTAGACCCCACTGCAGAATAGCCTTCTCTGTTGGTGACCCGGAAATCTCCAGGTTTCCACCACCCTGTTTATGACGCACAAACAGCGTAAATTTTGAAAGTTAGAAATCAAGAACATGAGACACCACTTTCATTTTGAATATCAGAATTAATAGTAAATAAATGGAACAGTTGAAACACAAAGTGGAAAAAATGGCATAGTGAAAGAAAATGTGCCACAATGTCACAATGCATCCATACCTCAGGGACAAACACACTTCCAGTAGTGTTTTGAGCAATGCCTTCAATAAGCAAAGAGACAACCCTAGGCGGAAGAGCAGATCTGTTTTCAGGGGTGTCAATCTTTTTCCCACATGCATGTGCTTCAACCACAGTCATCTGCTCAAGGACCAAAGTGTCTTGCATCAGACTAATTGCGAAAATATTAGATCATTCATTCAACACTTTGCACGCAAATCCACCACGATAACATAAAGAAAAAAAAGGAAGAAATCAAATCAGAACCTGATTTAAAGTTAGTGTTCCAGTTTTATCGCTGCAGATCGTGGTGGCAGAGCCCATAGTTTCACAAGCTGATAGCCGCCTAACCTGGATTCAAAAAGATGCAAACAGTTGATGTAGATAACAAGAAGCATCAAATGAAAAATCAACAGAGTTCAATGCCCCTTTATCCGACAATAATGGCATACCAGAGCCTTATCCGCCATCATCTTGCGCATTGAGTATGCAAGGCTGCAAAAAAGCGATCAACAGAGCGTCTAAATTTGAAGTCAATGGTAGAATTAGGACAGCCGACACCTATGCGAACGATAATCGAAGCACCAAAAGCTATACACAGCTCTTAGATTCCCATGGAATAGTTAAACAAAATTTTCTCCTCTAAAATTTTGGAAATATGTCAGGTGAACCAAGCAAGAAAGACAAAAAGATAATGCAGACAGCTCATTGCTTTCTTCTGTAGTCTATAGGTTATGAAATATAATTTTCAAAAAGAGATTACAAACTAACGTCAGAGTAACGGCCAATGGAAGCCCTTCGGGTACAGCAACAACTACAATTGTCACCTGAAAATTCAGCAAACAACAGCCAAGGTCAGCCAACACCCAAATATAAAAATCAATGAATACTTGACATATACGTAAATCTACATACAGCAACAGTAAATATTCTTATGAAGCCATTTATTGCATCACCAACTCCTGTCTTCCCGCGTTGGAATTGGACCTCGCCGGCAGCATTTTTGGTATGCCCAGTGAAAAATCTGCTCAATGCCGAAGTCACTCAATGCATAAATATGCCAAAAAGGAAAAAAAAAAAAGAAAAAAAAAAAGATGTTCGTGAGCAGTATCCATAATAACGTTAGTATACCTTATCACAAGAACTACCAGCACAAGCACCGCTACCGCAAGACCAACAATGCCGATAAATGTAGCCACACCATTTAGGCGTACCTAACCATTTTGGTAAAGAAAGTCAATATCTGTCCAATGAAATAATCTGAATGCTTTCAAACAAAATAAAACCTGCAATGGAGTTTCTTCACCATTATCCTCTGAAATACTGGCCATAAGCAGTCCCCATTCTGTATTAATTCCAACACTGGTGACCTGCAGAACATAAAATATCTCAACCTGATACAGACCACCTAGGAATGGTGGACAGACATTCATTGCTGCGTTAACATGAATGCTAGAGTTCTTCGTTCCCTATATTTCAGACCCATCAATCATGATAAAAAAAATATCCAATAACTGCTTAAATTATACTTAATTCTACGACCAGACACTTGAATTATAAATTAGTAGTCAATTAAATGATCCATATGTCATGCCAACCATGCATTACTTGAAAATTAAGATAACATGATTACTTGAAATACCATAAAGAGAATACTCGTGTCTAACGCCAAATGAGACATTAGTTGACAATGAAGACAAGACAAGCGAGCACACATAAAAACAGAAAGAAGAAGAGAAGGAATAAACGAAGGAACAATGAGGAATGGGCATGGTCCCCGTTTGTTAAACTTAACATTTGTAAATTAAAAAAATGAGTTCTAATTAAGAAAATACCTGTTACGTTAATAACGAACAACCAAAAGTCCATTCAAATACTAGGATCTAGCATAGGCATGCAAGTGAAATATATACAAGAGCTTACCAACATACTGCCGTAACCATCAGCAACCTTGCATCCTGACATAAGAAACGGTGCTTTTGATGAGTCCTTGTGAACCTATGAAGATAAAATATTATGGAGATCAGTATATGAAAATAGAAAAGAAAAAAGGCTACATTAAATAAGCTCCTGACTTACAATTTTACTCTCTCCGGTCATGCTGGACTCATCAATCGCGAGGGAGTGGCCAGAGATAACAAGCCCATCTGCAGGTACCTTGAGAACAAAAAGTAGAAGAACAGAAAAACAATTTACCATTACTGCGAAGATCTTTTATAAATACGATAGCTGGGCCGTTTTTTCCTCTCCTGATTATGTCCCTTTTAATCTTTTTGCAATACTTCAGAGGAGAAATTGAGAGAAATAGTCCATTACCTGGTCACCAATTTTCAGCGGCACAATATCACCAACAACTATATCAAATATAGAAACCTTCATTCTTCGTCCATTCCTAACAACCTGCATATTATTAACAAAAAATGTAACAGTCACACACGCGATGAGAGATGGCGGTGAATGCTACAACACTAAGTAAAAACACACCTCCATTTGTATGTTCTGCTTTTCCTCATTCAAATTTTGAAACTGAAGGGATTGTCTGTAATCACTTACAGCTGCAAAAACATAAACCGCGATTTTAACAATTAAAGAGAAAAGGACGATATTATATCACCACTACACTACTTAGCCACTTCCAACAAAAGCGCACGGATACAACATTTTCATGGAATAGAGTTCAGAAACTAATGCACCCGAAGCAACCCGTTGGTTTAGAATACATATGGAAAACAATAAGGTGAGTGATTAAATGCCACAAAGGCTGAGCATATATATAAGAATTGGATAGATGAGTCATACAGGAGCGGATGAAATACCTGTAAATATGATGACTATAATGACTGCCATTGCAATACTTCCTCCATCATACCAACCTTCTTTAATACCCTAAGAAGGAAAATAAACTTTGGTTGGGTAAATGAAGTAAAAGGAATGAGTAACTTATATCCCCACAAATGCCATCACTAAATCAAGCCACATGAAAAAGGCAAGTACGGTCTATCATCTCATTCATCCACGTAGGAAGGAAGCAATAACTTATCAACTTCCTCGGTCAAATTAGATGACTGTCAATCTCTGCTTATCCCCACATACTCTGATTTATACCTCCTATCTCAAAAATTATTCTTATCTTACAGCATAGAGTCGTAACATCTATGTCTAAAGGAAAAAATCCGTCGGAAACTACATCATATAGCGAGATTTGTCTGGTTAATGGTTATCTCCAGAAACATGCAACAATACACTAAGAAGAGAAAGGCGCTAACAAATAATCAAGAGGTGTAATCAAACCAAAAGTATTCAGAAGTAGTCAGTTAATTTACCTCGGTTTTGATGCCTAGAGCTAATGAAGCAGCTGCGGCCACCATTAATATGATGAGTGTGGTATCGCAACAAGCATCCCACACAAATCTCTACAGAAAATTAAGTGTTATTGTGATTAACTCTAACACACCTGTAAAATATGATTTAGCTCTTAAAACTAAATAAATAAATACTCACCCAGAAACTGCGTCCTTTCTTTCGAGGATATGTGTTTGATCCAAAAGCGTTTTTTCTATTAATGATATCGTTCTCATCACCAGAAATGCCTTTCTCTGGATTAGAATGCATCTTCTCAGCTATTCCAGTAACCTGAAGCCCACAATAGAATATCACAAATGATAATTTGCATATACCCCCATACGGTTTTGTAGAAAAAGGGCCAAACAGAAAGAATGACTCAAATTTGAAAACTCACCCCTCCATGTTGCTGCAGTACAGCTAGATCATTCTCCCTATTAATTGCCACTAGTTCTTCTGCACTAATACCAAAATCGCCAATTCTCGTCGGGGTTGAAGGTGCCTTTGATGATCCTGAAACTAAAATGCAGAAATTCGACATTGATCACCGTGCCAAGGAAAAAGACACAGTCTAGCTTAATCTAATTCGCTGAAGACTAAATAAAACAAACAAAAGATTTGAATGCTACCGTGATCATCAAATCCATACAGAGGCAGCCAACGCAATAATATATCAGCTTAAAAATGCTGCTCTTCTATCAAACGCATATGGCATATAACGAGATGACAATATCCAAAAGACAGAATAACCACATGAAACTGAGTGAAGACAATGCATCTATGACGAAGATAAAGTAAGCATGATACTAATGACAGCCTAGAATTTTACGACGAGCAGAATCATCGTTTTCAAGAATAAGTAAATTTAAAACAAAACATTTGAGATTTACCGCTCATTCCTTGCCCAGCAGCTTGGAAAAGAACAGCAGCCTGGTCAAGTAGTCAAAACGATTAGCAGTCAAAAGCGTTAACATGTACACAATCCAATTAAGACTGCAACATCACAAACCCGAATGACTTGAGCATGCATCCTTATCTTAGCGATCAACTGCTTCCGCTCTTCTTCTTTCTTTAGGTCCAACGTATATCGAAATCGCCGAGAAGCATTCAGTACAAGTGCAGCTTGCTGATAACACCAGTCATAGTTAAAAAGTCTTAATTACGGTTCAATATACCAACAATTACTATTGAAAACCAGAAAGAATATGAACTCCGCCGCACATAAAAAACGATCAATGCGTGTTTTCAAACTTACCCTCCACCGGCGCAGCCGATCGACAGGAGCACGTTTCGTACGGACAATATCGAACGGTCCAGATCCTTCATCGTCTTCCTCATAGTACCGGCGACTGCCGGTGGCTTCGATGTCGTTCCGGTGACGCCTGTACGGCGACGACTTGTACGACTCCTCGCTACTCATTTTCCGATTGCTTTCTTGTTTGTTTCAAGTCGCAGGAGAGATGACAAATCCACTACGCCTTATCTGTCAACAAATCATCGCCCACTCCATTATGCATTCGCAAGTAGAAAATAGAGCAAACGATAAACACAAAATCAAAAAACATGATACCGTTGAAGTGATTCTGCTAACACAAACTTCTTTATTCCAGCTCAGATTTTCACTCTGCTAAAACGAGATTGGCGTCCGAGCGTCGCAAAACACATGCGGTGGTTCACACAGGCACACACACAGAGTTAGGGGGGAGAGAGAGAGAGAGGAAACTGCTAGGAAGTTTCTTCAATTGAAAAAAGAAAAACGTAAAGGGATTCTTAAAGTTAAAATAAAATCCATTCAATAATGGAATTATCTTTTAATTATTTAAAATTTGAATCCAAAACCTCGCAGTCGCACACTCGCACTACAGCCAATACCCAAAACAAAAAAATACGGTAAGAAAATTATAAGCAGAAACGTTTCCTTCTTAGTTGGAGAAATATTTTTCCTATGATTAGCAGCCAATATATACTTTCATTATTAAATAGTGAACACAATAATTTAAATAAAAAAAGAATTCAAATTCGGCATAACGCGTTATTGCCGACGTGAGTCGCACAATATATGGTGGATGCTTAGTCACGGCTGAGTTTCATAGTTCGATTTCCATTTATAGACAATTGTAACACATGCAATGATCCCAGATATAAATTAAAAGACTTATATATTAATTTATTTTATAGAGAGTAAAGAATTAAGGGGGATTAAAATTAATAGTCGACATACAATAAAATAATAATATGCTTGGATTGGACTTCATGTTTGACTATTACAAAATACCTGCCAAGTGGCACGAATGATTTTCGTGTCGCTTGGAGATTCTGATTATATAATACTAATGTTCGTAATCTACTTTATGACTTTGTTACTCGACAATAGCCCTTTTAAAATCACCACTGGAAATTTTGTATTATGAATTGATAAGAAGTCCTAAGAACGAAAGAGCCCATTCTTAACCTTATATACATACTTGACAACAATATTAATTTTTTAAAAAGAAAACAAGAAAAGATTTCATCCAAGTGAAAATTGCGTTTCAGACATTATAAAAGCAAGAAAGTTACTGAGATAATACGATAGAAAACCACCGCCGATCGAGATGTTAAGAACCGACCCACGTGAATCCAAGCAATGAAGCGTGTGATTTTTTCCCCTTTTTATTTCATTTAATGAAAGCTATTTTCTCAAACGATGTAATTTCATATTATTCTAATCAAAACAATTGAGAACGAAAGATACAAAAAGGGACACATACCGAAGTGTAACTGCAGCAGATTAGGTTTTGTTTGATCGAAGAGAATAATAATACACGTCTGTACGTAGCTGTATTCAAAGACTGCTTGGTAAATAATATATGACCTCCGTTTTCTGGTCACATATATATAGATATATATTACAAATCTGATTAGCATAATGAGAAAAGATTTCAAAGATATCGACTAAACTTGGTATATTATATCATACACGTGATTTAAGACCATATAATACGAAACCCTAAAACATAAGACGACCAAGAACATGTAGTATTCTTACCAAATACTGATGAAAGATCGATCCAAGAACCAACCCCTGTGAGCAATAACGTATGTTCCAAGAGCTTGGAAAACAGTATAACTATGATAATACTTTATTGGTGTTTCTGTATTTTTCTCATGTTGGAATCATCTTTTCGGAAATATGGACGACAAGAAAGGAATAAACACGCTTTCGATGAAATTCGATTTGGGAATTGCTATTCACCGCCCCCTTTTTCCTAGTTACCGCCCCCTAAAGGGCTTGAAAATGACCTTTTTGCCCTTATGATATTTAAATTAATTTTAAAAGGGAAAACTAACTGAATATATAATTCTGGTACGAAATACTGAAAACTACATACACAAATAAATTCGAACGATCGATCGATACGAAAAAAAAATTTGATTTAACATTTTAGGACCGATCGATCGATATTTTCGGACCGATCAATCGATATTTTCGGACCGATGGATCGATATTGTCGTAAAAATCATTCGTACGTAGATGAATTAGCGAACACGGATCGAAATAGTTTGAAAAAGTCCCGACCGAAACACAATTTCGGTCGCCACAAGGCACAACCGAACAGTAATTTCGGTCGCCACAAGGCACGACCGAAACAGGATTTCGGCCATGACATGCGGCGACCGAAATTGTGTTTCGGTCGTGCCTTGTGGCGACCGAAATTTCGTTTTGGTCGTGCCAGGTCCGACCGAAATCTTGTTTTGGTCGAAGCTGGCACGACCAAAACAAGATTTCGGTCGGAGCTGGCACGACCAAAACAAGATTTCGGTCGGACCTGGCACGACCAAAACGAAATTTCGGTCGCCACAAGGCACGACCGAAACACAATTTCGGTCGCCGCATGTCATGGCCGAAATCCTGTTTCGGTCGTGCCTTGTGGCGACCGAAATTAATGTTCGGTTGTGCCTTGTGGCGACCGAAATTGTGTTTCGGTCGGGACTTTTTCAAACTATTTCGATCCGTGTTCGCTAATTCATCTACGTACGAATGATTTTTACGACAATATCGATCGATCGGTCCGAAAATATCGATCGATCGGTCCGAAAATATCGATCGATCGGTCCTAAAATGTTAAATCAAATTTTTTTTTCCGTATCGATCGATCGTTCGAATTTATTTGTGTATGTAGTTTTCAATATTTCGTACCGAAATTATATATTTAGTTAGTTTTTTATTTTTAAATTAATTTAAATATCATAAGGGCAAAAACGTCTTTTTATAGCCCTTTAGGGGGCGGTGACTAGGAAAAAGGGGGCGGTGAATAGCAATTCAGATTCGATTTTTGAGAGAAAATGGAGTATGATGTGTTTATCTATCAGAGAAAGGGTGAAAAAGAAAATAATATATTGTATCTTTTCTTTTTTTTTTTCCATGATCTCATTATTCATTATTCTTTTATGATTAACCGTGTTGAAATATCAGAGTTTTATGTGCTTTATATTAATTGCGTTAATGACTAATTGATTTTGACTGTTGATTTAGTTCATTATTATTGTAAGCGGACAGTATAAAATAAAAAGAGACACCAGGAATTTACGTGGAAAACCCCAAAGTCGGGGTGAAAAACCACGGACAAGATAAGGAAATTTTACTATGGGTAATTTAGGAGTTACAACTCTCTACCGTAAGGAGAAAACTAGCTCTATCTCTCTTACAATAGGAGACTCACCAACTCTCTAAATATTTTTCCTCACAACAATTGTATATATTGAATATAAGAAGAAGTTATTGTTTTCGATGATTTACAATGACTTATAGCTAGCCTATTTATAGCTGGAGATTTTAGGCTCGGACGAATCAGAATTAGCCGCATAGCTAGACACGTGGACGAACCAGAATGAGCCGCGTAGCTATATACGTGGACGAACAAGAATCAGCCGCGTATCTGTATACGTGGACGAACCAGAATCAGCCGCGTAGCTGTATACGTGGGCGAAGTAGAATCCGCGGTGTAGCTATATTACGTGGACGAATCAGAACGAGCCACTTAGCTATACTAAGTGGCCAAATATAATTATTACAACATTTCTCCCACTTGAAGATTTGAATGAACTCAATCAGATCTTCACACCATCCTTGCGAGCTCGCCATTGCATGTTTACTTATGATCGATCAATCCACAAGAGGAACGACACCAGATAAACTTGTCCACGTTGATTGCTTTGGTCATGAAGTCGGCCAGATTATCAGCAGTGTGAACTTTTTGCATATCCATTGTTTCCTCTTCCACTTGTTCACGAACAAAGTGGTACTGGATCCGGATGTGTTTGGTTCTTGAATGAAATGCTGGATTCCTTGCAAGATGTAATGCACTCTGACTATCACAATAGAGAACAATATTCTCTTATTTGTGACCGAGTTCTTCCAGTAATCTCTTCAACCATATCGCATCTTTACTGGCTTGCGTAGCTGCTACATATTCTGCTTCCGTCGTTGACGTAACAACAATCGACTGCAGTTTTGAAACCCAGCTTACAGCACCGCCAGCAAGATTAAATACATATCCAGTTGTGGATCTGCTTTTATCCAGTTCACCTGCATAATCAGCATCAACATAACCATGGACAGTAAAATTTGTACCTCCATAACATAATGCATGATCAGAGGTTCCTTTGATGTATCGAGAATCCTCTTGACAGTACTCCAGTGCTCCCGACCAGGGTTGGACATGTATCGGCTCACCACTCCCACTGCATGGGCAATATCTGGTCTCGTACACACCATGGCAAACATTAAACTTCCAATCGCGGATGCATACGACACCCGAGACATCTCTATCTTTTCATCTTCATTGGATGGACACATATTGGTAGATAACTTGAAGTTAGCAGCAAGAGGGGTGGATATTGGCTTGCTGTCTTGCATGTTGAACCTTCGCAAGACTTTCTTCAAGTAGTTCTTTTGAAAAAGCCAAATCTTCCTATTGCTTCTGTCTCGAGGGATTTGTACGCCAAGAATTTTGTTTGCCTGTCCCAAGTCCTTCATTTCGAACTCACCAGCGACTTAAGTCTTCAGATAATTGATACGGCTTTTGTTGGGTCCTGCTACCAGCATATCGTCAACGTATAACAGCAACATGATGTAATCTTCAGAGTAAAATCTCTTGAATACGCGCAATGATCTGAATATAATCTGGTGTAGCCGAGACTCATTATGAATGAATAAAATCTCTTGTACCAGCATCGTGGTGCTTGCTTGAGCCCGTAAAGAGATTTAATTAGCTTGCAAACCAGATCTTCTTTTTCTTTTTCTTGAAAGCCTTCTGGTTGAAGCATATATATTTCTTCCTTCAGGTCGCCATGGAGAAAGGCCGTTTTAACGTCGAGCTGCTCCAAACGCAGGTCAAATGTGGCACACATTGACAAGACAACCCTGACTGTTGTAAGTCGAACCACCGGTGAGAATATCTCATTGAAGTCGATCCCTTCTTTCCGAGTATATCCCTTTATAACCAGTCTTGCACGATATCGCTCTATCTGGTCATCACCATTCCGCTTGATTTTGTACACCCATTTGTTTCTAATAGGTCTCCTTCCTTGCGGTAATGGCACCAACTCCCATGTCTTATTTTTACTGAGAGCTTCCATCTCTTCTTGCATTGCTGAAATCCAATAACTTGCATCTGAACTCTTCAGTGCTTCTTGGAAAGTCGTTGGCTCTCCATCCTCAGTTAGAAAACAGTATGCAATGTTGCTCTCAGTATCATAATCTGAGTACCAAATTGGCTGCTTACGCATTCGTTTTGATTGCCATAGGTCCGGTACTTCAGTTTCGACTGGGTCGAGCTCTTCGTGTGCTGGTTCGGCTTCAGAAGAATTATTCTGCCCCAATTTCTCTTTGCTGGTGTTGGTCTAGTCTTTGTCATGTTGCCATCATGCTCGACTTGCTCCTGGTCGCTATCTTCGAGGATATTAACATCTCTGCTGATACCAATTTTGTGGTCTGAAAGATCCCACAAGCGATAACCCTTTACTCCTTCAGCGTACCCCAGGAATAGACATCTTCTGGACTTTGGATCCAACTTCGTCGTTTCTTGATTGTAGTACATCACATATGCAGGACTTCCAAATATATGGAGGTTTGAATAATTAGCAGGTTTGCCAGTCCACATTTCCATTAGTGTCCTCATCTCTATAGCTGTAGATGGAGCCCGATTCACAACATAACAGGTAGTGCAGACTGCTTCCGCCCAAAACTCATTCTCTAGGCTTGCAGTTCTCAGCATAGCCTTTGTTCTTTCCAATAGGGTCCTATTCAGCCGCTCTGCAACCCCATTTTGTTATGGAGTGTATGCCGTATTGAACTGTCTTTTAATACCCGCATCTTTGCAGAATTCATTGAATTCTTTGCTAGTATACTCTCTTCCATTATCGGACCGCAGACATTTGATCTTCTCACTGGATTCAAGTTCGACCCGCGCTTTGTAAGTTTTGAAGGTAGAAAATACATCATCCTTCTTCTTGATTGGATATACTCTGCATCTTCTGGAATAGTCGTCTATGAATGATACGAAGTAGTTCGCTCCCCCCAGAGATGTGACTGGTGCTTGCCAAATGTCAGAGTGCAGCAATTCCAGAATTTCTTTACTGCTTGCTTACAATGCAATTCTCACAAAATGGTAGTGACACGGTTGTGAGACCGGGAAGTAGATTCTTCTGAACAAGAATTTTCGTGCTTTGCTCAGACATATGACCAAGCTTCTTGTGCCAAGTCATCGAAGACTTCTCGATTGAATTTCTGGTGGCCACAGAAGCTTGCCCTTCCTGCAGAGTTTCCCCCTTCAGCATGTATAACTTTGCAGCGATCTTTTCTCCCTTCATTATTATGTGCGCTCTTTGAAAGATTTCCATGACTTTGTTCTCCAGTTTAATTTTGAGACCAAGATCATCTAGCTGCCCCACAGACAATAGGTTTTTCTTCAGACTCTCAACATGCCGCACAGCTTGAATGGTACGGATGGTGCCATCGTACATCTTTAATTTGATCGTACCAATCCCTACGATCTTCAGGGGTTGGTCATTACAGCTGTACACGAACCCTCTAGAGGTTGGTTTGTACTGATGGAACCATTTCCTTCTTGAGGTCATGTGGAAAGTAGCTGTGGAGTCGAAAAGCCACATATCGTCAAATCTTCCCTTTTCTCCGATGGTGGATGCAGCTTCACATACTAGAACAAATCCCTCGTCTGGAGCGTTGGCCACGTTTCCTTGAGCATTGGGGGTTTTGTTTAGACCCCAACAATCTTTCTTCACATGACCCTTCTTGCCACAGTGATAACATTTGATAGCTTTCTTATTTTTAGGAACCAATTTTTGACTCCCACTAAGACCACGTTCTTATATCTGATCCGCTTTCGGCTCTCACTTGGACCACGTTCTCCAAGTCTTGCCCTCGTCACAGTCAGCGCCTCTCCTTGATGGGGAACAATCACCTTTTTCTCCTTGTTATTGCGCCGACTTTCTTTTTCCAGAACAGCAGCTGCAACATCATCATAGACAAGTTGCTCTGCAGTTTGGTTGTTGGTTAGACTGATGACGAGATGAGCATAAGACTCTGGCAGACTTGCGAGTAGAAGCTTAGTACGGTCGCTTGACTCTATGTTGGAGTCCAAGTCCTTGAGTTGGCCAAACAGAGTAACCATTTTATTGATGTGCTCTGTTGCTGAAGAAGATTCATCCATCTTTAGAGCATACAATTTCTTCTTCAAAAAAATCCGGCTATAAAGAGACTTGGCTTGATATAGCTTATCAAGATGATCCCAGATTTCCTTTGCACTGGTTTTCTCCACGACACTTGACAATATATCATCTGCTAATGCGAGATGAATATTGGCAGTAGCCTTTCCGTCAATCTTTTTCCATTTGGCATCACTTGTAATTCTTTCAGGCCTACCAGTGATAGTTTCCATACAATTTTCTTTGAGCAAAATTGCCGTGACTTTTACCTTCCATAGGGAGTAATTTTTCTCATTGAATTTCTAAATCTCATGCTTAGCTGCCATTTTTTTTTCTCTTATTTTTTCTCTCTCCCCCAGAAACTTTAATGGATGAATAATAATAATCTAACAAACTTTCTGATGTGGAGGATCCAATATTATTGGCAACCACAGAGCATATGGTAAGTAGATATTATAGACACCCAGCGTGGCTCTGATACCACTTGTTGTAAACGGACAGTATAAAATAAAAAGAGACACCAGAAATTTTCGTGGAAAACCCCAAAGTCGGGGTGAAAAACCACAAGCAAGGTAAGGAAATTTTACTGTGGGCAATTTAGGAGTTACAACTCTCTACCGTAAGGAGAAAACTAGCTCTATCTCTCTTACGATAGGAGACTCACCAACTCTCTAAATATTTTTCCTCACAACACTTGTATATACTGAATATAAGAAGAGGTTATTGTTTTCGATGATTTACAATGACTTATAGCTAGCCTATTTATAGCTGAAGATTTTAGGCTCGGACGAATCAGAACTAGCCGCATAGCTAGACACGTGGACGAACCAGAATGAGCCGCGTAGCTATATACGTGGACGAACAAGAATCAGCCGTGTAGCTGTATACTTGGACGAACCAGCCGCGTAGCTGTATACGTGGGCGAACCAGAATCCGCCGTGTAGCTATATTACGTGGACGAATCAGAACGAGCCACTTAGCTATACTAAGTGGCCAAATATAATTATTACAACAATTATTACGTGACAAACATTAATGAGATGATTAATTAGGTGTGAAATCAATTAAGGCCCGTTGATATACTTACAGTTGTTAATTTAATTAATGACTCATAATAATGAGACATTTAGTCTATAAGTAGTGGGTCGTAATAAAATTAGTGAGGGGACTACCGTCAGACAGATGTAACGAGGAAGGCTTGTGTTATGCTAATTAATTATCTTGGTAATGAAGACACTTTCATATTCGAGAAATATGTTGATAATTAGCAGTATGTGACATACGTTATCTTATATCAGAAAACGATACAACAATACACTGCTAATTCCGATTTACTGCGTTATTGATTTCTTTAAAATTCTTTTTTTTCTCTCGTAAGTGTGTCGATACTGTTCTATTGACAGTGAGGACACTTGAGTATGCTAACTAACATTCAAGTTAACTGTTCTCTTTTTCTTTTTGTTAATTCCAAGATCCTCACAAAATCAATTTCTCTTTCTACAATTTGACTTCTATCTTACTAAGCATTTGAATCGTCTATTGGAAGGATGCTAATGGCATCGACATTATTTTCTTCACTCTTACGTTTCATAAGACATTAAATAATATATCCTCGTATGAAAGACTAATAATGCAGAAAACCGTCATATGTTATAATAAAGTTCATGAATAACGCGTTTGCTTGAACTTACAGCTTAAGGTGTATGCAGTGAGAATGCAAAACAGATCATTCGTCGTAACATAAAATCATACCTTTTGAACCATCGATATCTCTTTCAGATGCTGTAATGACTTAATCCGCAAGTTTACTTATGTTCCCCAACAACTTTACTCCCATCATCTTCCAATAACTCATGTTAAATAGTATTATCGATATACACACCGCACATACATACCCTAATATATATATGTATATGTACATACATAAGTCTCGCATTCAATTTCGCGGAAATTACCTGGAAATTGTCTTCCATCGACTAGTGTGACCTCGTGGGGCCAGGCTTGACCAGTGTTGTTTTATCCCCAAATTATTTCTTTCTTTCTCTTTTATCTACTTGATTCATTTTAGATAGAATCATAGAAAAACACTATATAGAGAGTGCACAGATTAATTCTACAATGTCTTACTAAATGCTTCGTACTTAACGACGCTTTTTCTCAACTCGAAGTTTATAAGTCCTCGTCGTCCCTCTCACTTGAGTGTGCTATATTATATTACCTCATTTTGCTATGAGATGGTGACGTCATTTCTCTTGCGTGTAATGGAACACACGAGCTGTGACAATCAATTTATTTGCTCCTCTCCCCATTTATTACATAACCTTGAAATGTACACTCGGTATAGTGAGTTAATTGAACTACTTAACATTGTTCTTTGTGTCTCCATTTTCACTTGACAGAGAGAAATCTATGCCTTAAAGCTTCAAACTAAACAAGATATGGATCCCCCACCCCCCATTAAATTAACCTTATTAATATCCTAAACCCTAATTTTCTTCCCCTATGCTTGTCACGGTTAGCCCCGCCCGAAGCCAATCCTATTGTAAGGATGTTTGTATGTATAGTTTCAATCAATGTTAAGTGCATTGAAGTGCCTTGCAAATATCGTGAAACGCGCATGAGATTGTGCCATTATTCATTCTGCGTCGAAGCTTCATCATCATGTGACTTTCATCAATAAGCATTTTGAACTTCAAATATTTTAGATTATTTAGTTCTTTTTTCCACCATTGGATTAAAGAATAAAGAAAAGTTTTAAGCCGAGATGGGCTATAAAATACAAATGTATGTTGGGCCATTTCGTTAAGGTCACAAAATAATTAGGGGCCGTTTGCGATATATGAGTTCTAATGGACTTGCAGAAGCAAAGTAAGCCCAACATACGTAGTTAACTATGGCCCACTATAAATTAGAATATATAAACTCTAGGGTTTCGTACCAATGAGCATGAGCTAGCTTTTCATTCAGCTGAGACTCTATTTCCCCAGCCTCTGTTGGATCAGGTATTGCGGTGATTCTTCCTTTTACTTGTATCTCATGTGTGCTTGATGATTATCGGTTGTTTTTTGCTAGATCTGCAGATTACCACTGTAATCGGTTTGTTCTATATGCGAATATAAAAGCATTTTGGAATTTGATATCTTATGCTCTGATTTCTGTATTGATTCTGTAAATCAGTGATGGCCGAGGTTGCAAAAAGTGGCGTTCCAGTGCCTGAATCGGTGCTGAAGAAGCAGAAGAGGAACGAAGAATGGGCACTTGCAAAAGCCAAAGAGCACGAAGAAGCTAAGAAAAAGAAGGCTGAGACGAGAACAATTATCTGCAAGAGAGCTAAGCAGTATGCCAAGGAGTATGAGGATAAGGTATACATGATATCTTTTACGTGTGCTGAACTCAAGTGTTTCTAATTGGCAAATGGTCTCACCATTTTGTGGGCTTCTTTCATTGGTATTGTAGGAAAAGGAATTGATTCAATTGAAACGCGAAGCTAGATTGAAGGGTGGCTTCTATGTCGACCCTGAAGCTAAGCTGTTGTTTATTGTCCGAATCCGTGGGTATGATAATTTTTTTGCTGCTCGTATCACGCTTACGAGTATAATGTCTTGTAAACAACAGCAGTCACTTGGCAATTTTCTGATCTTTCAGTATCAACGCAATGCACCCTACGACCAAGAAAATTCTGCAGCTTTTGAGGTTGCGCCAGGTATTCATATTATGGGTGTGGTGCAGTGCATTTTATTTCTCCTATCCCAGCTTGTTTATGTAACAACAGCTCATAAGCTGCATTTTTGTCATTGTTCTTCCAAGCTGAACCGAGTTTCCTTATGTGACAGACTGAAAGTATTAATAATATCTTGATTTAATTTGTGTCCATATGGTTTCGTGTTGACAATCTCGTAGATATTCAACGGGGTCTTTCTGAAAGTGAACAAGGCGACAATGAACATGCTTCACAGAGTGGAGCCTTACGTTACTTACGGCTACCCAAACCTTAAAAGCGTAAGAGAACTGATCTACAAGAGAGGTTACGGAAAGGTTAACAAGCAGAGAATCGCCTTAACGGACAATTCCATCGTCGAACAGGTATGGTTTTTACACTGCGAAGCATATGGCAAAAGAAGTGTCTCCATTTCCTTTTCTTCTTCACACTTGTGATGCTATTACTTCTCTGCCATGAAAGGTGTTGGGCAAGCATGGCATAATCTGCGTGGAAGATCTCATCCATGAGATTCTGACGGTTGGCCCACACTTCAAGGAAGCAAACAACTTCCTTTGGCCTTTCCAACTCAAGGCGCCGTTGGGCGGACTGAAGAAGAAGAGGAATCACTACGTTGAAGGTGGTGATGCTGGTAACCGTGAAGACTATATCAACGAGCTCATCAGGCGAATGAACTGAGAGTTATATGATCTTTGTTTGAATGGGATTCTTTTTCTTTTATTGGAGTTGTGAGTTATGACAACTTTCCTATGTTCCCTTGCTCTAATTTTGTAGTAACCTTTTGTGAGATTGACATAGTTTATGGATCTCTCTCGTGATCGTTTTTTGGGTCAAAGATGCCACTTTTCATAGCTTGGGGACCACAGTGCAATTAGTAGTTCAGACATTTTGATCGGTCTCCACTTGAACGCAAGAAATAAATGAAAATAAAACATCGAATCTTAGTCATCGTGTCGTGGTAATTCTCTGGTTAAATATCGAAAAATTGGTGCAGATTGATTCTTCTTGTATATTTTCGAGATATTTGATGACTATATTGCCCTCGTATCATTTACGTCAACTGAGGAAAACACACTACTTGGGTGCTTACGGTCCTTTTCAGTAAATCGAGAACTCATTCCAAATCCAAAATATGTGATGTGTTCTGTGGAAAACGACCTTGGCTTGGCACTGGAACTGCGCGCCTTCTTCAAACTGACAACGAACGTTCTGAACCTGCGACTCGAAAACCAGAAAGACACGTTAGAGGGGGCCGGTGTGGTTGCCGGCGACGCCCCTCCGATGCTTAAGTTAGTTGGTGGTTTATTAAAGGAGTAAGACAGGTACTAGGCTTAGTGAAAATGGTTTTAGCTTAAGTGTGCATACCTGGGAATGATCCCACCGTTACCTTTTATATTGACCCTGAACTTCGTTGCCATGACCTAGCCTTCCTCCCACCCGCGTTTTTCGCGGGCGTCATGTGGGATCGTGGTCGTCCCACTCAGCCCACGTTCTTCCTTTCACATCTTCCTTCCACGATCCTTTGACCGGGCATCTCCTCAAAGGCGTTCCCTGATCGGGTCTTCTTCCTCTGGTCTCGGTGCTGGCCAGGTTCACCATCCCCGAAGACTTCTTGCCCAGTGATCGAGCCTGCGCCCCGCTTTTCCTCGGGCTAATTTTGTCGGGCGTTCTTCTCTTCCTCATAACCGCTCCCTATCCTTGTTAGGCGACGCTTCCTCGGGCTTCACCCGAGGGTATCTCTAGCCCTGCCTCGGGCTTGCCCTCCAGCCCGTTTGAATCATCAATTCTATCCCCTTCGCGCCCCTAATTCGCGGGTTATCTTACCGTTTGATTTTAACTCCCTCGGGTCCGAGCTATTCGGGGTATTTACCGTCCCCACAGCTCGAATCGGATTGCCCTGATCAACTTCCTCGGGCATCCTTGGGTTCCCTGACGCGAGGGGACTTCCTTTACTCTTGCCGAGATCGCTCGGGCTTTAACGCTCCTTCTCTCCCGCTTCCTTTTACGCGGGTCCCTCCCAGTCGCGGGTTATTTTACCGTTAGCCGATAGTCCCGAGGGTAACAATATGCTTTTCTCATCACTTAAAAAACGCACTTTTTGGGAACAAACGGAAAGCTTGTGTAATAAAATGCTATAATCTGCGACTGAGGTCGAGTCTCGATTCCGCTTTACTACCTTTGTTGCAGCTGAGATCGATTGGTTCTCTGTGCGATCTGTTGGCATGCGTCTTTTTCGTCGTTTCACTTTTGTGGTTTTATAGTTTATAAATGTTTTGTTCTTCTTCTTTTGGTTTTGCAGGAAGGAAAGGCGTGATGTTCTGTGCTGTAAGGAAGAAAGCTTCTTCCGCTTCGGTATGTTCCTCTATCTTCTGTCGTTGATTGTTTTCGGTCTGATTCGTGGTTGGATTTCACTGCGTGATTGAATGAAGCTATTAATTTTTTTTTAAATCTTCAAGAAAATCTGAGTTGTGTTTTTCGGACTAGGTGTACGGTAGATCACTGTATAATCTGAAGGCGGGACCTAGAGTGTGTTCGGGTATACCACAAGAGGTAATGCCGATCATTTTCCTCTTACGGTGCTAATTATCGTGAAGACCTCATTGAGCTCCCTTCATGGAGCTACCTTTATTAATATCATTGACATGTTTTCATGCCTTTTCTTATGAACTGATGAACAGTCATTACTCTCTACGAGGAATGTGCTGGTGCTCGGACTTTATATAACGTTTCTCTGGTATGCTCTTTACGCCTCGTGTTACTGCCTGCGTCAGTTTTTTCGTTTTTATTGACCTATTTCTTGCCACAGGCCTGGCATGGAGTTCGGCGTCAAAAAAGTGAGTTACGTTTCATTGTTGTATCTATCTGAGAATTTGAGTACCTTTTTTTTTGTCTTTTTCTTCTTTGCAATGTTTGTCACGCGTGGGTTATAGTGAAATAAAAGACGGGTAGCTGAAGATGTTGAGCTCGGAAAATTGGCTCTGGGTGGTGAAAGAGGGCAAGCATACCATGATATATAGGTTATCCTAATTAAGTTTGCATGAGTCGTAATTCATCTGAAGCTGATACATTTTTGGTGAAAGTATGACTGAGAGAGACTGATTGCATATCTAATGTTCATCTAAAAATAAATGTGCTTATGTTAGTGCTTTCTGGCTTAGAAAACATGACCTCTTAATTATTTGATTTTTTGCATTACGAACAGGATAGTTGTAAGTGAAATTCTGCGAGATGCCTCTTTCAAGCAGACCTGGAGCAAGTCATTCTGTTCTAACACGGGTATATCGTCTGCTTGATCACTACCTTCTACTTGTCTTCAATTTGTCGAGATGTTCTAATTTGGTGGAACAAGCTTGCCAAATACGTCCATGCTCCATTTTGTTGTGGCATGGGAACTGGAAAGTCGAACTCGCATAAGTATGTAGAAAATCTCTCTGCACTCAATTTAAGAACGAGGGAAAAGATTATGAGGTCTAAATCCACGAGTTAAGACAGTTATTGAATAATCAACTTTTTGCATTTTTATTGACACAGAAAATATTATATTCGTTTTCAGCATTGCTCGGCTTAGATCTCTTTTCTTACTTTATGAGATTTTCTGGTAACATGTCACCCCCTACTCTTGATGCATAAGCAGAAGGTGATCTCGTCGAAGGTGTCGTCCCTTTCATGGGAGAATCCATCAGTGATGGCACACTAGCAACATTCTTGAAAAGTATGCTCTTTTTTATCCCTCGTCATCTACATTATAATGACCGAAGCGAAGAGTTGATTCCTTGTGATTGTTGACTTTTTGTTGGCGAGCAGAACCTGGGGATAGCGTTGAAGTTGATGAGGCTATCGCTCAAGTTGAAACAGATAAGGTGCGTCCTACTGATTTCTGATACTTAAGGCATTTGGTTAATTCTAAGTATTTGGCTAACCACTTACTTTTTAGTTGTTTCTTATCCCAGGTTACCATTGACGTCAATAGTCCTGAAGCAGGTGTCATCCAAAAGGTAGCAATGTGATGAATTTGGCATGCACTCTATTGCTGGTGATTTAATGGCCGCTGAGCTTATGTTTTTTTGGCTATATTACATTTCATAGTTTATTGCTAAAGAAGGTGATACGGTGGAACCTGGCACCAAAATTGCTCTCATATCGAAATCTGGTGAAGGCGTAACTCATGTTGCACCATCTGATGAGAAACCATCTGAAAAAAGTGCTTCCCCACCTCCACCGCCACCTGCCGAAGAGAAAAAAGAAAGGCCACCACCTAAAGCAGAGAAGACAACTTCCCCAGAAAAGCCTTAAAGGAAGCACTCTTCCTCCTCCCAAACCCTCAGCCTCAGAGCCTACGCTTCCCCCAAAAGACAGGGAAAGACGGGTAGGTTCCTTGTCTTGACATGTTGGTAAGGATGCTTGAGTAAGAACTATATTTGTCTTGCTGAAAAAGGTGCCGATGACAAGGCTGAGGAAACGAGTTGCTACAAGATTGAAGGATTCACAGAACACATTTGCATTGCTGACTACATTCAATGAAGTGGACATGCAAGAACCCTCTCTCTTTTTTCCCGTACATGTACATATATTCGTTATTCATTAACATTTTTTCTTTTTTTTTTTTGTACAACAGGACTAATCTGATGAAGCTTCGATCCGATTACAAGGATACATTTGTTGAAAAGCACGGAGCGAAGCTGGGCTTGATATCCGGATTTGTGAAAGTACGCTGCCATGGCTTCTCATATTTGATCTTTACCTTTTCCTTTTCAAAACTCGACACGCTTTTCTGATCTACAGAAGCAGCCGATAGTGAACGCTGTAATTGATGGCGATGACATCATTTACAGAGACTACATTGATATCAGCATAGCTGTTGGAACCCCCAAGGCAAGATGCGTCTTATCTTTCATATTCCTCGACAGAGTTTGGGATCAGAAAAGAAACTTAAAAACTTTTCGACGTATGAATGTTTAATGCCATCGGCTTAACTTTTCAGGGTCTTGTTGTTCCAGTCCTCCGCGGTGCTGAAGGCATGAACTTTGCAGAGGTGGAAAAGGAGATCAACACCCTTGCAAAGAAGGCCAACGATGGTACCATATCGATCGATGAGATGGCTGGTGGTACATTTACCATATCGAACGGCGGTGTTTATGGAAGCCTTCTGAGTACTCCAATAATTAATCCTCCTCAGGTTTGATTTATTATACAAAAAATTGATTCGCTCCCTTCTTTCGTAGCTTCAAATCTTTTCGTTATTTTAATGCATTAAAACAGTCGGCAATACTGGGAATGCACTCAATTGTGAACCGTCCTATGGTTGTTGGGGGTAACATCGTTTCTAGGCCTATGATGTACATAGCACTGACCTACGACCATAGGCTGATCGATGGCAGAGAAGCTGTTTTCTTCTTGAGAAGAATCAAGGACGTCGTTGAAGATCCTCGGAGGCTTCTTTTAGATGTCTGAATGAGCACTAGCTGAGAAAGACAACTATTTTGCTCTTAGTTTTTCTTTGGTCGAAATAAAGATGCAGGACCACAGTTTTGCCTTTAGGGATATAATTCCAATTTCGATTTTTTTCATCAAAAATATATTTTTCTGATTCACATTTATCATTTGAGGAGTGAAATCCTAAGCTTTGAAACCAAGTAACATTGGACTTGGAACAGAGAAATTTGGGAAAATGAGAAGCATTTATATCTCCTGAATGTTTTTCCTTCTGGGATCTTTTTTTATGGTAACACGTTAACCTAATGGTTCTTACCTTAGTTTGAGAGTCTGTATTACACTACAAAACTTTCGGAAGATCTTCACCATGTAAGAAGCCAACAAGCCTAACCAACTTGACCAACAAAAAGTTAAAAGCAAAAACTTTCATTTCCTTTCTGTACTTTCAAGGAAAAACAAAAATCCATGCTCGATAGAACGAAATCACATCCCAAAGAAAACGCAAAAAGGCGTCGTCACCTTTTCTCCCTTACTTCAGCTATCGGTACATACACTACAGATCGATCGATGGGGTTGACCGTTTTGCCCTTGCGGGATCTGCATTTTGGGAGCTGAAGGAGAGTTCGCCTTAGGTTCTCCACTCTGTTCTTGACTTCGAAGAGCCTCTTCATCTCGGCCTGCGCTGCTTTGCTGATCGAATTCTTCTTCGCTTCTTTTGCTCTCTCTTTCAAGTGCTTCAGGCTCACATCATCGCCAGGTTCAACAGAAATCTTATATCGCAAGACGAAGATACGTTAAAGTCCAACACAAGAATTGGGCTTCAATTTTTTTCTTTACCTTAATGGAAAAAGTGAGAGGTACCTTGCTAATAATATCTGCTGCACTTTGTGCTGCTGATGCTTTCTTCTTCTTCCCCTGCTTTACCTTGACAGATTTGTTCGATGATTCTTTGCTCCTCCCTTCGTTTAAGTTATCCGATTCTTTGGTAGTAACACGGACAACGCCCGCACAATCTTCGACTCTTTCTGTCTGTTCGTTATATTATCACGATGCTAATTTTACAGACTTTTAAAAAAAAAAAAAGAACGAGATTTGATGATTAGGGGGGATTGACTTGCCTTTCTTGCTTTTAGCGCTAGGTATCGAGCATTCTTGAACCATTTGTTCACCTGCAAAACCACCGATATCGCAAAATATATTTACGATTCGAATCAGATCGCCATAACAATTCACGGTTAGTAAATATTCGAAATTTCAAGTATTTCCAATAAATCACCTTGTCAAATTCCAGACTCAGCTGCTCTGACAAGTTCACCCTTACGTCTCTAGCGGGAAGTTCGTTCTCAGCAAACGCGAGTCGAAGCTTCTGAAAATGAAAGAAAACTTGGGAGAGTTGAAAAAAGAGACGGTAGAACGATTTAGAAAATTTAAGGTACCTCGACCGCATCATTTGGGAGTCTGCTGCTTGATTTTTTTGCATTCTCTTTCGCTTCTAACGTTTCTTTCTCTGTATTTCTCTTCTCGCCTTCGCCTAGAGACATAAGCGTGTTCGCAGCATCGCTCTCTTTTACTCTTCGTCTCATTGCTTTAGGGCCCCAATCTTCATCATCGCTCATCTGTTCGCTTTCATTACCATTCTTCCCAAACATTTCCTACGAACCAATTCAACTTATCCCATGATTGACGATGCATATTATATAGTAAATCCCTCCAAAATTTGGTGTTGAATCGATATGACTGTTGACAGGCTTTCTGGGATTTAAACAGAGTATATCAAGGAATTGAATACTCACATCATTCAGCTTTATGTAGTCTACAGCAGCTCGATGTCTCGGGCCAGACACAAGTTCTCCACTGTCGCCCTCGGATAACTCGTTGTGATGAACTCTTCCATCGTTCTTGGGAGAATCCAAGCGAGAACTGAAGCTACAATCTGAAGCATATGATTCGCTAGTCGAAGAACTGTTACTACAGCTTTGTCCCTGTGGATCGTAGTTTTCATCTTCTGAGTCATCTGATGGCCATTCTTCGGGGTGTAAAACTAAGTTTTCGCCCTCGGGCAATGCAGCTTCTTCCTTGAAAACATCCTGTAATGGTTTAAGATGAGCTTTTTTTTCAAAAAAAAAAAAAAAATCGAACAGAGAATATCATATTGTTAGAGATGCAGCAAAAGGTTTTTCGGTATTCAACCTGCCAACTAATGTCCAATGGAAAGTTAGTCCCAAGGTGGGCGTTAGTTGCTTCCAATATTTCCATCTTCTTCTTACAGAATTTGCAGAACCATGACTCCTCCCCTGTGGAGAGAGAAGTTCATAGCATATATAATATTGAATATGTAATGATATTACATATATCGCATAATTCAGAAGTGGAAAGTTATAACAAATGTGCAATAATAACATAAGGTTTTGAGGGGAGAAAGCTCACCACATTGCGTTCTGAGAGGAGAATCGAGACAGTTTTTGTGAAAAGCACACTTGCAAGTCCCAGTACAACGTATGATGTCATCGTCGGGAAGGGTTATTCGATTACTACATTTTGAACATGATATCTGAAAAAATAAACGAGGAAGTCTTTTAATTGAATTCCCAGTATAACGTATGATCTCAACGGTCGAACCACCTCAAAAAAGTAACATTACTGCGAGTTAAACGCTGTCTCATATAAATATAGACACTTGACAATCCACGGATTTCAGTAAGAAAGACTAACGTTTTTCTGATCAGATAGATTGGGAACCATTGATGATTCATCTGCAGTATTTGCTGACGAAGTAAGCAAATCCAACTGGTGAATGGCTTCACGTATTCCTAGTTTGCAGTTCAATATTTGCTTTCTAGCTCTCTCTAGTTCCTTCTCGGGCCTAATCTTCTCTCGGCTGAAAATATAATTGATAATCACAGGAAAATCAGCTTAAAAAACTATGAATGCGTTTGAATAACGGCCAATCAAGAAATTAGATTCCTTGTGGGTCTAAGTCCTCACTTCAGCACGAACGAACTCAATCGCATAGATAAGAACATAATTTTCCCAAGATTCGTTTTCCCCCTTTCTCCTCCTTAAGGTAAGAGAAGAGTTATAACAGTTATAGCATAGCGATAAACAAGTGAAAATCCAATACCTTTGACCTCGCCAACCTTCCGCGCAGTAAGCATCGATCAGATTCTGCTCCAGCTTCAGTTTAATCAACAGATACCTTGTCCTCCTCTGCAACTTAGAAGCTTCATCGATCTCCACGTTTGTTTTCCTCTTCTTTTTCCTTCTCCTTCTCTTAATCTTTTGGGACTCACTGTTATCTAGTTTTCCAATGTTCTTGTCTTCGTTTACCGTAGTGTGATCACCACTCAATGGAGTTCTCTTCTTCGATATCTTGATCTTGGGTTCTGTTATATTTTTGGCAATTCCCTTTTTATTCTTGATTATCCTATCATCTCCCCCATTCGAATCATTGGCAGTTTTCCCCTGAGAAAACAACGCATGTTTCCTTTGATGTGACTTCAGCCTTTGCTTTATGCTATGTAAACTTTCATCGTCTTTAGCGCGAAACATTCTTTCGGCGATTTTCTTCCTTAGAAGCGCCACATCGAAGGGCTGAAAAACCCAACGAAAAAGAGCTTCAGAATCATTCGATCTATCCAAATTATAAACGGAAGTTACCAATAACAATCACAACAATGCTACATAAAGTCCTTCTAGCCACCTATAAACTCAACCTTTTTCAACCCAAATCAGTAACCTTCATCATGACCTTCAATATAAACATTGGACTGCGAAAACTTGATCGACTGTACGCAATTTCAAAGAAAACCAAGAAGCAAAAGCTGATCTTTTCACAATAGAAAATCCATAGAACCCAAAACGGCAAACTCCCCGCAACAAATAGAAAAGCTGAGAGAATGAAACTAACGTGTTCAATCAGCAAGGGGCATAAGATAACAGAGGTTCCCCAAGCAAAGAAAGGAGAGAATGAGGGATCCGTAAAGTTCAGTGCAGTGCCATTGATGAATGCACGAATAAACCGAAAAGACACACCATAAGGAAGGTAAATCAATCAAATGTTGAAGAGGGCAGATCGACTGATGTTAACTAATTGCATGTATTGGGAAAGATCGCTCTTTTATATCCTCAAAATCTGCAACACGAAACTGAAAAAGCTCTCTCTTTGAAGCTCTTTTGATGGCCGGCTGAAACGTCCTTTCGTCCTCCGTTGTTTGTGTCCTTGTTTCTTCACTACCATCGCCGAAAACAATTATAATTAAAAACTGTAAATTTTATTTGATGATAATTTTTGCTTTCTTGATTATGCAAGAAAGTATATACTTTCTTTCAATTTTGCAATTTCCCAATTCATAACAAGGGCAATCACATTGCAGATTATAGTCGAATTGCGTAAATCATTGAATCTTTAGGATCAAACTCGTGGGCAACGTTGACGGTTATATCAATTCTTTTTAACCCTTGCAAATAGTTTATTTCATAATGTAATGTTTATACTTCTTTTAGTTCTTTTTTGTGTCGTGTTTATCTGACAAACTTAGCAATAATAAATTCTTTTCAAACCTTCAGTTCAGCTTATGACCTGAAACTTTAGTGGAAAGCTTATAAATAAAAAAAAGGATTTTTTTTTGACCCACCAAGTCCATGACACGTATGCCATGACAATGGATGTCACATACATTACATTCCAAGACAAAAAACGTTGACGGGTCGGACCGAACCCGAAAGTCCATGGGTTAAAATAATGGGCCTATTAAAGTCCATTTGGGTCAAAAGTGGGCTTACCCATTTGAATCTTATGAGCTCAGTTGGCTCATAGCTCTGTGGCCCCACTAGATTCTACTCTCACCGTTTCTTGCCGGGTCCTTCGTAGTTCGTTGGTGAGGAAATAAATGATTAGATTAGATTAGTTCAATTTAATCTTGGGTAAATTCCCTTTCAGTACCTTTCAAGGTTTGAGATTCCTATTCAGTACCCCATGAAAAAAACTTCGTGTTCAGTACCCATCTGCAGAAAAGTTGTGTGTTTAATACCCCAAACAGGGAACGGACGAAAATACCCTTTTCTGAAATTAAATTGGACATCATACGAACTGTTTTAATTATTATACCAACTGTTATTCTAATTATACCAACAGTTATCATTATTATACCAAATGATATAGTGTACAATTTTGTTGGTATAATTACGTCAACAGTTGGTATAATTGCTACAGTTTCTGGTATAATTTCAAAATCAGTTCGCATATCGTCCAATTTCACTGTATAAAATTCAAATAACGTTATTTACTGGTATAATAACCAAAACATGTGGTATAATTTCTACAATTTCTGGTATAATACCAAAATCAGTTGGTATAACACCAATTTCGCTGTAAATTGTAATAACGCTATTTAAATTGGACATCACACCAACTGTTTTGATTATTATACCAACTGTTATTCTAATTATATCAAATGTTATCATTATTATACCAAATGATATAGTGTACAATTTTGATGTTATAATTACGACAACAGTTGGTATAATTTCTACAGTTTCTGGTATAATTTCAAAATCAGTTCGCATATCGTCCAATTTCACTGTATAAAATTCAAATAACGTTATTTACTGGTATAATAACCAAAATATGTGGTATAATTTCTACAGTTTCTGGTATAATTTCAAAATCAGTTGGTATAATTACGTCCAATTTCGCTGTAATTTATAATAACGCTATTTACCGATATAATAATGAAAACATATGGTATAATTTCAACATTTTCTGGTACAATGTCTAATTTTGTTGGTATAATAACTATTTTTTTGGTATAATTCATGTGAAAATAATTATTCAACTTTTTTGAATATGTGAGACAGGGGTATTTTCGTCCATTTAATGCTGAAAAGGGTTTTTTAGGTACTGAACAAGAATAAATTTTCAAATGGGTACTTATAAGGAAGATATAATTCGAGGGATATTTAAAAGGAAGTTGAAATGTTGAAAGGTACTGAAAGGGAATTTACCCTTCAATCTTATCTGATGCTGACTAGGCATGGACTGAAAGTTTTCGGATTTGTTTTTTTCCATAATGTCATAATTTAGGTGAAAATATGTTTCTCTTTTTTCAAACTCGAACGATGATGATATTTTAGGGTTTCGGTGAGATTCTTTTTGCAGATTCTCTCTTTTTCGTACCCAGACAAGTAGAATCAAGGGTTTCGGTGAGATTCTTTTTGCAATTTTCTAAGGTGGTGTCGATGAAATGAAAATGGTTTCGTTGTCCAGATCAAGGGTTTTTCTGAACTGTTGTATGTGTTCTTTCGCTGCTTTGACGTTTAAAGTGGAAAAATATTGTATCTTTTTCATGGTTATCATGTATATGTTTCTTGGATTGTAGTAATTCTGCAGTTGACTTTGTTTTCTCTGGTGACACGGTGCTGTTTTTAAAGGTTTGAACTGAAAAACTATGTTGGATGATATTTTTGCTCTATGCTGTTTCTGGAAGGCCTAGAAAGTTGTAATACATATACTTGTAAAACATATATCGTTTGATTTGAAAACCAATGATTGGGCGCTGAAGTGTTCAGGTTTTTCCAGTTGATAACTGAAACTTGTATATTTATTATTTGGTCAGAATGACGATATAAGATAGAGTTTTTGATCTTTGCCTATCTTGGAGAAAGTGTCCAATAAATGATCGACGCTTTTGTCGTATAAAAAAGCTGGCCCGACAAGTATGAATCATAGGATCTTATGTTCTAAAAAGCCTTGGCCAATGTGTGCAGTTTTCATCGGAAAGCGAAATATATTATGTAGCTGAAATGCGGATCATAGTTTGACAGAGATCTTTGATGCAATTTCTGGCACGTTCTTTTTGGGACATCCGTAATACGAATGGCCACTGAAAGTCCAATTAGGATACCACAAGGAACAGATCAATGGACAACCTTAAAACCATTGAACAGTTACAGGCCGTCCTTTGGCGAGATGGCCATTCAACGTGTGGGTTTGTTCTTGAAAGAGAACGAACTTCGAAGCCACGAAAACGATGCAGTACCAACCCGAAGTGAGAGCGCACCCCCGAGCATGGAAGGTTCCATGACTGCTATCGAAACTATGTTTTCGAAAAGGGTCTCCATTTCGTCTTTACGCGATATTTCTGACTCTAAGTTGGATAAGAAGCTTAAGAGGGCTATGCATGGAGCTAAGTTTGTCGATGGTCCTAGAACAAGCCTTCCTTCTCACAAAGAAGAGTCCGAGGATGACCAGTTGTCTGAACAGAGTGTGTCTGTTTCTGTGGAGAAAGCTGCTTTGTGGGGTTACCGCAGCAGTTCATTGGACTCGAGCCAGGTACATTTATATCATGAATAAGTTAATATACGGAAAGTTTGCCTAAAGTGATGATCATATAATTCCAAAGAATCTCCGAACATTTTCATCATGTATGAGGATGGTTCATGCTTTTTTTTTTCCTGGTTTCAAGCAGGTATTATCACTTGATGGCTCAAAGCGAGAATTGGATCAAAGACCTTTTCCCCTGGACTCTTTCGTTGAGCCCCCTTCACACGAGAGTGACTTACACACATCGCCTTCACATTCAGACACTCACATATATCAGAAAAGTGAGCCTTTGACTCCCTTAAGTACCATACGCCAAGCCCATACGGTTCCACAAGATTCAAGTAGTCATCGGGTCGAGGGATCTCATCCTTACGGTACTTTGACCCACCCATTTCATTACGTCCCTTCAAGTGCTTCGGGTCAAGAAATCCAACACATGCTTCAATCGCCCGGGTTAAAACCTCCGCTTTTTACTGCTTATAGTCAATACTATCCCAGTCCCAGCATGCAACAACAAGGCTACGTTCATCCTCAGTACAGCGCGCCTTACAGTTTCAACTCCTCTGTTTTCCCGCCTTACATGGGCGGATACTCCCAACATGGCAGTGTACCTATGGCCTTCAATGGTGCATCTTTTCCTTTATCTGGGGTTGACATAAGCAGCCTTTATGCTTATGATCCTCAGAATCTGATGAAATTCTATGGCCAGTTTGGTATGCAGATGCAAACGCACTTACCAATTCAGTATGTGCAGCCATCATCATCTGTACAGAGTATGTACGGTCCTTTCGATCAAACTTCAAGAGGTGGTTCTTCCATGGCCCAAATGAGTCCTCGCGAGCTAAGAAAGGGAGTCGAACATAAACCTCAAAACTTGTCTGGAAATGGCTATAACAGTATGAGTCCTGTAAGGCGGACTAACCATTCGGGTGCGAGATATTATGGTGGTGTCTCTCATTCTTCTTCAGCCAGCCCGGGTAGATCGAGTGAATTCCAAAGCCCTAGATGGAACGGTATGAACTCATATTCTCTTCTTGAAGAGTTGAAATCTGGGAAAGGTCAAAGATATAAGTTGTCTGATGTCGCGGGGCATGTATGCGAATTCAGGCAAGCCATTTTCGTCGACCCTGTTTTTTGAGTTTCTCTCTATTATCAATTACTATGTGGAGTGATTTTTTTTTTTCCAATTTTATTTCCACATCAGCATCGATCAACATGGGAGTAGGTTCATTCAGCAGCAGCTAGAAACTTGTAGCGATGAAGAGAAAGCTCATGTGTTTGACGAAGTTGTCCCCCATGCTTCCAAGCTGATAACGGATGTTTTCGGGAACTATGTTATTCAAAAGGTGTCGAACTCAAAATCTCTCGGAGCTACATAGTTTAACTTTTACCGTTGCTTATTTTTGAACAATTTGGCATTTTATTTTTTCTGGGGGTTATCAATATCGTTGTTCTCTGTCTCGTGATCTTTTTAAAAGCTTTTCGAATATGGAAGCTCGAAGCAAAGGGAAAACCTTGCAAATCTATTACAAGGCCAAATCCTCCCCTTAAGTTTGCAAATGTATGGGTGTCGAGTTATCCAAAAGGTAATCTTTTTGGCCTCTACGACTCCGAGTCTAGCATTAATTCCAATGCTCGACTTATACTTTTTTTTTTATGTCTAGGCTCTTGATGTCATTGAGTTAGAGCAAAAGGCCAAGCTTGTAAGAGAGCTCGACGGGCATGTAATCAGATGCGTCCGTGATCAAAATGGCAACCACGTTATACAGAAATGCATAGAGAGTATCCCCTCAGAGGAGATCGAATTCATCATTTCTTCTTTTCGTGGGCAAGTTGCTGGCCTTTCGATGCATCCCTATGGGTGCCGTGTCATACAGGTGATTTAGTTACAGTCTTTTCTGTTATTAATATGTAAAATTGCGATATGCTTATGTTTTTTTCTTGATTTTTTCCCGGGATTAAAAAGAGGGTCTTGGAGCGTTGCGAAGATGGATCGCATACGCAGTTCATCATCGATGAGATTCTTGAATCAGTCTGCACTCTTGCCCAGGACCAATATGGTAACTATGTCACACAGGTTAGTTTCTTTTTTTTTTTTCTTAAGACTTTTTTAGAACTTCTATTACAACGTATCGCTCGGGCGGGCCCTAATTTCAGCTTCACAATGCAGCACGTTCTAGAGAGAGGAAACCCTCGTGAACGAAGCGTGATCATCAGGAAATTAACCGAATCTGTGGTACAGCTGAGCCAGCACAAATTCGCATCGAACGTTGTCGAGAAATGTCTGGAATATAGCGACGCTGCTGCGAAGGATTCGCTGATAAAGGAGATCATAGGGCGAGGTGAAAGGAACGATAACTTGCTGGTAATGTCTGAAAATTTCGAATTTGCTAGTACGATTTTATCCGTATTTATATCGAAAAAATTATTTAAGTGCTAAAATTGCGCTGTGGTTCTTCTAGATGATGATGAAGGATCAGTATGCGAATTATGTGATTCAGAAAATAATACAGAAATGTTCTGATGACGAGCGCGACGTTTTGCTCGGTCTTGTAAGGAGCCATCTAACGTCTTTAAAGAAATATACATACGGAAAACACATTGTTGCCCGCTTTGAGATGCTGTGCGGAGAAGGTGATTCATTGTCTCAGGTTATTTACTACATTTGTGTTTTATTTTTCTCCTCGAAATCTAAAGAATCATTGTTCTACTAACTCAGAAACACAAGAAACTGGGCAGTAGAAGCGGGGTTCTTTGATCGTTCGGGCGAAATGACTCTTCGAGATTTAATCTTCGATAACTATTAAATCCTCGATCAGATGGTTTTAGTGTTAGATTACGGTCGTATGTGTACAGTAAAGAAACTGATGTGCTGAATATCTTAGGATTCATGGATGGTGTTTATTCATGTAGATTGAAATAAAAACTATTGACTTTCTGGGCTGGTGAAAGTACCATCTGTACACGAACTAAGGCTGCTTAACCAACAAAAATCTAGCCATGTTAAGAGCATTCGAATCATTAAAAGATCATATCTTTGAACAGCCCTACAGCCAGAAAAGATAGCAAGCAACCACTTTTCTCCCCCTTGTCAGTCAATTTCTGCAAGATTCAACAATCAAAAGCAGCTATAAATCACAGTAATCTCTTTTAACTACTCATCGTATATATACCGATTCCCCTCCTTTCGATCAATTTGTGTTACCTATACCAGAACATGGGCGTCGACATGTTGTTTGTGGGTTGTGAAATCATACAATGTTGCTGCGGCCATTGATGCAGTCCTTCACTCGAAGTCATCATCCCAACTGCTTCACCATAGGCATTAGAGTGGTGAAAACTTGAATAGTTTTCGACATCCATGCCTGAACTCTCCAAGGCTTCATCGGCATCGACCATCTCAAGATTCTCGACTTTCGAAGAAACTTCTGGGAAATTCTGCAGTGGGACCCACGGGACAACAGCTAGAGATGCATTACCCGGATTAGAATCATCTTCATCCTTAGTCAGACCACTTTGTTGCTTGGCCAGTTTCCAAGAACCCAACTCGCTGGACCACAACTCTTGATCTGCAAAGTTGATACACAAATGGAATGACTCTGATTAACACCTTCTCGCTCAAGTGAAACCCCAATCATCGATAGTCAAAACCGTACGTACGCACAGAACATACTTTTCAGGCCTGAAATAAGTTGAGGATTGATGGAGACCAAGTAGTTCGAAGGATTTAGAGAGAGAGGATTCGCATTTGCGTTGGGATTAAACAGCACGATCGCTCGCTCGTTATTCTCCGGCAAGCTCGGTAGTTCTTCGATTTTCAAACCACCAGCCGAAGCACTAATAGGAAACGCAAGTTCATCAGGCGCCGAAGCGCTACCAAAAGTAACGATCGGAACATCGTGGTCGTTTTCTTCGACGATTGGAGGCAAATCAGCATCCTAAATAAAAAAAAGAAAGATATCAAACAGAAACCGTTAATTCACACCTCAATCCGAATCGCTCGTTCAGCTGCTGATTCCAGCTAAAAAAAAAAAAAGAAGAGCAATACAATAATAAAACTCACCAGCCTTCTGATTTTTCTGGCGGGTGACGGAAGCGAGAAGTCAGAGAAATCATCATCGGCGTCATCAAAACCTTTCCTCTTCATCGTCGGCGGCATCGCAGCATTCGGATGGTGATAGTAGCATCCGTCGTACAACATCATCGCTCAAACTATAGATTGAACAATTCGATCGATCTCTAACAACAACCTCTTGATCGAGAGAACTCTCTCTTAGCCTGATTCTTCCTAAGGTTCGAAGCGAAGCGCGAGTTGTATTGTAATTGTTCGTTAGGTGTCTCCCGAAGCTTCCAGAGTACAACTTATTCTTTTCCAATAAATATGGTTTGACACGTAACTAATGTCGGAAATTTCCCGCTTTATCCATCGTTAAATATATAAAATATCTCCCATATTTATTTTGGTGGTAAGTCACCACCTCACAACTTAGTTTTGGACAACAATCATACATGATCCATATACAGCAGTCTCTGAGAGAGAATGAAACGTTTTATTTTATTTTTTTCTAACAAGTTACATATTCTCTTGTTCAGGGATAAGAGTGAGTATAATTGAAGAATAGCTGAGCATTGGGTACAAATTATTATCGAGGAAATGAGCGTATTGCTTAACGGCTACCTCCCTCTCGGCCTCGGCGAGATCGTCGGATAAAAAGTCGAAGGGCGCTTGCTTGGCTGTGTCTACTAGCGGGCCCCACCTGTAGCCGTCGCGCTCGGGCAACGCAACTGTTACGGGGATGTGACTGGCGTTGAATGCAACGTACAATTCTCCCTTCGCAGAATCAATCTGTTGGCAATACACAAGAGACAAAAATGAAGGGACAGGTTCGCGGAAAAGAGGGGTATCTACATAAGGCCTTGTTTTTTTGCACCAATTTGGCCTAATATGATGAGTAGATAGTGCAATTGGAAGTAGTGTAAATTTGAGTTTGGTAGTACTGTAAATGATGAGTTAGTTGTATGTACCAGTGTGAATGACACGAATCGGCTTGTATCGGACCAATTTGGGGCGCCAGGAGCGTGGCCATGCCATTGGAGCCGCTCGGAAGTTGGAAATTCATTTAATCTAAGTGATTCGCATTCGCTGAATGGTAAAAGAAAAGATATCAGATTAGTAGGCTCTATTGGAGGAGAAGCAGAATTGTAGTAGTATAAGTACCGGCGGAACTTTATCATGAGGCTGCAGAATCTAAAGAAATCACTTGATGACTCTTCCATCTCGTCCCACCTAAAGTAGTTTAACTGCAGATAGGAAGTGGTGAGTTCCTTGAAAAATGAAAGCTGGAGACATATATATATATATATATATATATATATATATATAGAGAGAGAGAGAGAGAGAGAGAGTTACATCATTATCATGGCAATATGTGTTGTTATTTCCACCTTTTGTGTGGCCATACTCATCGCCCATATATATCATTGGAACACCCTGGTCATAAGTAACAGAGTACAGAGCATCATTATTCCGTAACACGTTGAACTGTTCAAGCGCATTGTATACAGTAGCTTTGAGATGATGATTATCTGGCAGAAAATTTGATGGGAAATTGACCTTACCTGGGAAACCATGAGGCACAAGAAAAAGTTTCTCATCTGCCGTCTTCTCAGTTTTTGAACCGAAATGCTCGCAAATTCCCCCTCCTGAGACAAGGAAGAAGACGTGCATCAAGAAATGCTTCTAAAGAGGAAAAAATATCCCCATTTCCTTCTGTGGTGCACACAGTATAGCTAGAGGCGAATCATATTCCCGACAAGTATACAGCATATATGTTACGTGGAATCTAGCTTTCTTATTCAGGGGAAGGGACAGATATTGTGGGGAAAATATTTTAAAAGAACGCCGTTAATCCACTTATAGAAACTGTGAAAACCCATGCACAATGTATATTGATTATTCAAAATCAAGCATTACGTGCATTTTAGATGAGCCATTAACCCATTCATACATCATTACGAAGTAGTAAAAACAAACACTGGTAAGAAAACTCACTTGGCCGCAATTCCAACTGTTGTTGTGATTCTCCCCATCTTTGTTGTCCTCACCATTAGATAAATTATGCTTCACGTTGTATGTTACTAAATCGGCCAAAGTAAATCCATCGTGAGCACAAACAAAATTTACGCTGTTCCAAGGTTTCCTTCCACCTTCCTGATTCAGATGGCGAGCAACCACAACACATTAGTAATATCAACCAGAACGTAGAACTTAGGTCGCAGGACATGCCTTTTTTCAGGATGATCGTGTATGGCCTTAAATCACAATAGAGTAAATTATGACTTCTCCGGCAGTATATACTGTATTCACATCATGCTGACATTGAACAGCAATTTGTGAAACAACTTAAATAAATTACCTGGTATAAGTTGGGGCTTCCACATAGGCATTCTGCAAAAGCCCCAGAGAAAGAATCTGTGCCCTTGATAAATTGCCTCACTACGTCACGGTACTGGAATAAATATAATAAATGTTCGAAGTGAAAACATAGGTGAAAGTATCATTTGATGCACATGGTAACATGAGCTTTCCTACTCCCTCTTCTGTAGTAGTGGGAGTCAAATTGCTCTAAAAAATGTAGATTAGTAGCACAAAGTTACCTTTCCGTTCCATTCTGACCAAACTCCCCAATGGGGAAAAGATCCAACTTGGTAAAGGCCTCCACAGTCCCATGCCTCAGCAATAAGCTGTTAATCAAGAAGGGGAGGAACATTAGACTACAATCAATATCCCGAAGAATAAAAATTCCACTATTTTATTCCAACAAAATTTTGAATTCTAATCAAACTGGGAAAGCCCTGATAATTCTTTTCTACCAGAGGTGGTTTGTGCACAAACTCCTTAATTCAAAACAAGATCCAAAACTGTAGGTCAGATTATGATTTTCTATCGTATAAGGGGTTTGTCCCTTCGAGGTAGTAAAGACTGAAGATGCAAAATGAATTGTGAAAAGGAAGCCCCACGATTTATTAGGAAAAATAAACAGTGCAATGAGGATGAGTTTGCCAACTATGACAGTTCTATCCTAAAACCACTTGATGCTAGGTGTAATGGCCTCTTTATTGAGTCGAGACGATGCTTTCCCAACATAGATAACATTCTAAAAAATTGTATAGAAGAGACATGTGACGACCTCGCAATACGGCCTCAAAGCTACACCGTTTTCTTGATGCAACATCAAAAAGGGATTGCTTTGAGAATTAGAATCATCTACCAAACACAAGAAAAATACCTTAACTCCACGGAGTATAGGATCATTGCTGATCATGTCGATCAAAGGTGGACTAAGCAGAGGAGTTCCAATAGTCGTTGTCTCACCTTCAACTGCACTACCATACACATTAACAGCATCCCAGAGACTGGACAGGTAAAAGATAATGTAAACAGAGTCGGCCCAAATTAAGGAATCTAAATTATGCACTTAATACCAGACCTGCTACTCCTTGTCAAGATCGATGCAAGATCAAAGCGAAAGCCATCAACATGCATTTCTGTTACCCAGTATCTGTTAAGAATCAGGACTAACATAAGCATCAATTAGGAAATATGTTGTTTAAGGTGGTTTTCTGTAGAACGGGAGAAGTAAAACAGAATTTCAAAAAAAAATCATGGATCTAAAAGCCAAGAAGTACTACACCTCAAATGATCAAGGTTTTAAAATAAATTTACCTCAAACACTCCATGATAAATTGGCGTACGGTGGGATGATTGCAGTTGAATGTATTACCACAGCCAGAGTAATTATAGTATTCACCCTGTTAAACCGATTAAATGACTTCAGAAAGAAGTTAATCGTATGTTATATAAAATCCAACGTCAACATTCCCAATAAAATGGATATTGGGTTCACTGTGCATACTACTCCTAGACCTTCCTTCGCATGACTGGGACTCCATCCTGTTTCTCAGATATGTCCGCCGCAGATAGTCTACTTTCCGGGTAAATTCAAAAAGCGCATGCCAACTCCAGACAAGCAAGATTGTGTATAGTTGTGAGCATACCTTTGGAGCAAGCATATAGAAGACACTATTGTCAACACCTCTAAATGACAATATGGGGCCATTTTCATTCCCTTCAGCAGTGTGATTAAAAACAACATCCATAATCACCTGTTAACGTAAAAAGGACAGTGAGAACTCACGAAATATTACATCAGAAATCGTAGAACATCAGATGGTAGCACTTACCTCAATTCCATGTTTATGTGCTTCCCTAACTAAATATTTGAACTCATTCACTGCACCATTGCCGTAATAAGCAGTGCCAGCAGATGAGTATCTAGCCATTGGTGAAAAGAAACTGATCGTTGAATAACCCCAGAAGTTCATCCTGAGATTGAAATAAAAGTTGTAAATATTGAATAACGTCTGTCAAGAATCATGCCAATAATAAAGATCTATTACACGAACAACAACAGCCCACCTAGTTTCATAGAAGATCTATAAGGAATCATTTATTATGTAAACGAATTTCAGATTCACAAAGACAAAGAGTATGGAGTTACTTGTAGTCACCCAAGACAAAGTTGTAGCTGTAGTATTCCAGTTCATTGAACTCATGGCACGGCATTAGTTCAATGCAATTCACACCAAGTTTCTGCAGATACAGATCATAAAATGATAGTTGGCGTACAGAATTGTTTCATTGCTTTCCTGGAAACCCGCTATCATATAATATGATGTTTTTCTTTGCAGCGGCGATGTGAAACAAGCAAAAATTTCTTCGAAGCATGCCATTAGTATGTGTTGATTATCAGAACTAGTTATAAAGCTTTTATATTGACGAAAACAATACCAATCGAAAGAAGCTTTACAGCTTGCTACAGATAACACACGAGATGAAATTTTACCTTCAAATACTCAAGTTTCTCCACCACCCCACGGTAAGTACCGGGCCTTGTTGAGTTGCTTGACTCATGCTTTGTGAAACCACGGACATGCATCTCATAGATAACCAAATCTCTTTGAGGCAACTTTAGTGGCAAATCTCCTTCCCAGTCAAACTAAACAAGTAGAATGTATACTCATACTTAGCAAGATTCATATCCGTTTAACATGTTTGAGAATATGTAACCTATCTGTGTTCTTTTCTTTTCCTTTCTCTTTTTCCCTAATCCTAAAATAATGTTAATACAAGTAATGCGAAAATACCTCGTCATCAATAGAAGGCACCAGACACGCCATCTGGGGCCAACAATCATTGTGAGGCCCCAAGGCTCCATATTTCCCTCTGCTCAGAACAGCCTATATAACATTCCAAACACTAGCAAGTCGTCATAATCCCAAATGAGTGAAACACATCACTACAGATAGAATCTGAGGGACAAAAGAGTACTAAAATCACCAACCCTCCCATAAGGATCAACCAATATCTTCGAGCTATCAAAGTAATGTCCATCCTCCGGAGAAAAGTCGCCAGCAAATCTGTATCCATAAACCATACCTTCCAAATTTCCTTTCACAAACAGATGCCAAACATCTCCTGTCTTATTCATCACGGGGCTCATCTCTATCTCCTCAGTCACCTTCTCCTGTAACCAAATATTTCAGCATTAGCCATACAAAACACAATATAACTGAAGAATTAAATTTAACGCAAGTAAGTGGAAAATTTTTCAATTGGTCATAAACTACAAAGGCGGGGAAAGCTGTCCACTAAAATGATTCGCAACAATACAGCAGTTAGTGCTGATTTTTCATGCATTTCGTCATGTAGGCACATATGACAACGTCTTTTTTAGTTCTCCAGACTAGATGACATAAACATTGTTGGACAAGTACGCAAAGAGAAAATTCAGCAAGCGTAATGCTTAAACAAAACACCTACTCTTCTACGTGCAACGTTTCCAATCAAGTAACGTCACTTACAACTACAATACGAATCCATAAAGTTCGACCGTGAACTTAAAGTTACCTCAGCTAAGTCGGAGAGCGTAAGCAAGCACAGAGAAGCTGACGTGGCATTGCGCGAAGGCACCGCAAAATTAACGCCTCCATCTCTAACGGTGGCACCAAAAGGCATAGGATAACCCGACGAAACTTCGAAACGACCGCGTTTCGTCGCCGGACGCTCTTCGACCACCACCGCTTCACGTCCTTTCGCAGCGTCGCTAAAAAATACCGAAGAGGACGCGCGCCTGCTAGTACAATCCAGCTGCTTGACCGGAATTCCGACACTCAGTTTGTTCCTCCCAATGCAGTAGTTGTTCAATAAATCGAATTTAGGAGGGAAGTGCCCGGACATTGACGATACGCCGAGGTTCAACTGCACCTCCATTGGACGAATTGGAGCTCGATTTCAATCTTCAATCGACGAGTGACGTCACCATAGGAGTACGAAGAAGAGATAGAGTACGTGAAAGTGTGTGATCTGCGATCAGTGGTGCTCAAATATCAACGTGATTTTTTTTTTGCACTTTTAGAAGCTAACACCGTGTAGTGTATCCGTACTGTAGTCCTTGTCTTGGAACGTTGAAAGATGACTGAGTTGATCGATGCTGAGCTGTCACTATTTCACGGACTCTTCACATAAAAATAAAAGCATGAGCCCAAATTCCCAGGCCCAACTAGAATGTACAACTTCAGCCCAAATGGTAAGGCTCATAGGTAACCCAGCCCATAAAATGAGGCCCATATAATAAGCATGAGAAAAAGGGGTAAATTTTGAATTTATGGTAAATGTGAGGAGTAAATGAAATACAAAAACATATAACTACCAAAACTGCTACAGTTTATGAACAGTCAAAGATTGTCAGGCGTCAGAGTGGATTTTTCTCTTACCGTATCTATCCTCGGATTTATCAATCAAGTACTGATACACACCCCCCATGTCCTATCACTCTCCCCATAAGCACGCCTCATGATCATCATCATCGATTATAGTACTTGTTGTTATATTAATAATAAGTAGAGAAACTATTTATAAATGTTTTAATTCGGCTGAAATATGGGATCTTTACTTCACAATCCAACTTAGTTTATTCATTATAAACGGAACGACCCGACGAACCCACAATAATTACCATTTCAAAGTAGGAATAGTTGGATTGGACAATAAGCTGAAACAGAAAATTATAAACGGATAAAAGCAGGCTTATTGCATAATGTAGGTTATTGAAATGATAGTTGAGTGTTGTTTAATGCACTGCAAAACATGAATATTTGTAGTAGTAAAATGAACAGGCGATATTAACCAAGACTAGGTCTCTTCCACAGTTCCACTTTACTATATTTGTTTGTTATATATCGTTATATTTAAAATACAATGTGGTACGAATCGTACACGGACATCGTTATTTGGAGATTCTGAATTGGATCTGTCCAAGTCCAACTACTTCCAACAAATAATAAAATTATAAATAAATCAATCAATCAAGCCACCCTACCCTAACGGAGTGACCCACACGTCCCACGGTTCCATATTAGTTTAAATATTTAAAGGGATAATTTGCAGTAAAAATTATCTTGCAAATCATAGAATCTCATTCTCAGATCTTGGGATGTAACCGTTTATCAAAAATATTGTAACCCAGTTACAAAAATTAATCTTCTTCAAAGAAAACTTCAGCTTTTCTCAAACCAGGTATGGAAAGATCGTCTCATAAACGAGAAAACTATTCAAAGATTAACCGAAACTATAGACGGGATTCTTCCATTCAAAGAAATAACGAAGGGAAAATCCATTATATATCAAATATAAAAGAAAAAGATCATCTCATTGAGAATCCAGCTTGAACCATTAAAAAAACACAGGACTCAATCAAGGATGGTCTTTAAACTAAAAAAGGACAGAGAAGAAAAAAAAAAGGTGTAATGGGCTCTATTTTGCTTTACCCAATACACTCCGTCAACTCTAACCTAACGGCAACCCAAACCTAAAACCAATGCACTTCAAAACCTGGCATTGTTCAGCAACGGAGCATCCGAACCTAACCCGTGACAAAACGACGTCGTCGTGGAGGAGCCTCTGCGCAGAAACAAGCTCAGAAACTCGTCCAATCGGAGCTCGCGGAACCGCTCTTCGTCTTCTTCCAAAAGCCGAACCACCTCCTCGAAGAAATCCGCCTCGCAGGGGAGGAGCAACCCGCCGGAGCTCCGAAACCCGAACTCTTCCTCCGCCTGGTGGAGCAGCGCCATAAATACCGGGAGGTTGAGAAATCGAGTGGGAATGACGAATCGGCGGCGCTCGAGTCCGACGTAGACGGCGAGGCAGCCCGAAGGAGTGGTCCGACGCTTGGATCTGTCGCCTGATGGCGCGTCGTCGTCGTCGTCGTAGTCGGATGAGGAGTAGTGGGCGGCGCGTGGGGAGAGGCGCGTCATTGCCCTGTTCTTCCAGCCCTTGGCTGCTTGTTTCAGGCGCGTGATTTTGGAGATCATGGTTGTGTTTCGCCTCGCCGATTTTGGTGCGAAGAAATGCCGAGGATGTGAGGAGTCGCCGCCGAGGTTTGGGATTATATGATGTTGAAATAGCTTGAGAGAAAGAGAGTATATATATATTATATATAAAATGGAGTTGTAATGCCTAAATTAATATTAGTGCCTGCACGTTTGTGTTTTGAAAATTTCAAAGGTTCAACATTTTAATTTAATTACAGAATTAACTGTTAAATCTACTTTTTCAACCTTGAAAGTTGCGTAATTGCATCTACTATCCTTTTACCTTTTCTTATATGTTATACAAATGCTTTAATCATGGAGCGGTATGGAATTAAATTATTTTAAAGCGGCAGGAGCAGTAGTACAGTATGGTATAATAAGTCTTGTATAAATTTCAAATAAGATAGCACCGTGTGGGCTGGCTGGGCAATGGGCATTTATTGGAAGATTTGTATTTGTGTTATTTTTTAAAGTTTTTACTTGGTAATTAAGATATTCAAATAAGATCCTTTAATAGGCCCAGGCTCAATTTGGTAATGGGCTTCAAAAAGATCGACTCTATATTAGGCCTGTTTGCAATCAAGCCCAATAATCCCGTATGCCATTTGCCATTTTAGTGTGGACAATTGACTAATTTAATTAGTCCTAATTGATCAACTCGTCGTGTCATTAAATTTTTTACTTGGACTTCTTAATTATATAGTTTGTGTGAATTTGAGACATTTAATTTATTTCAGTTTCAAAGGGTAGAGATTAAGTGCTCCGCTTATGACATTAACAGATAAATGTCATAAGTTCATTAAAAATAGTGAAGGATATAATCATAATCAAATATTAGTGAAATGTCCCCACATACAAATGGTAATCGATCATCAGTATGTCGGCGGATTAGAATGTTTATGTATAGTTGGGAAATCATCTTATTATCAAACATTAACTGGAAAATTTATTATTATTCCGATGTTTTGTTCTCTCAATCAAATTTTACCGTTTAATTGTGTATATAATTTTATGATTTCCGACCAACCAAAGCACACGATTTCTTCAAGACCACTCAATCACAGTCAAGGATAGCACGTTGTTTGTTTGCATATCTCAGCTCAGCATTCATCTCATAACAATCAGAAGGAAGAATCGTCGTCATCAAATTGAAGATTTTGCTTCGATCATTTGGGAAAATGGGTGCGATGCATTGGCCTTCTGAATCTGAGGTATGTAGTCGGTTTAAGCTAAGGTGGAAATGTGGTTTGATTTTCTCTTAATGTGGGGAGTTAAGTGCTTTAAGCAATTAAGCGGGGAACTGTCTTTCAGTTGATTCGTCATTGTGTGTGAGCTAAGATGATGGTTGTGCGCTTGTCGTTCTTGTTTACTAGAGAGTTACAGAAATACGTACTCGATGATAGTATGGTATATCAAATTCTCAGTTTTTTTTTTTTTTTTTTCTGTTTATACATTGTTTTGGCTTTTATTAGTATGTACTATGTAAATGTTCGTTATACCTTCTTGGATATTGGAGTTGCTTCATTTAGTGGTTAAAAGATCCATTTTTGTACAATTTCTATGTTATAGGAGATTCTTGTTGGTTGGGTTTAATGTGTTGTCTTTGCAGTTAAATTTAATTAGAGAAAAGGTTGCACAAATGTCCGGTAAAAGTTCCCAAGAGGTCAAAGTTGTCGTATCTCCTTACAGAATTTGTCCATTGGGAGCTCATATTGATCATCAGGTGCGAGTTTTTTGAGATTTCTGTGAAGGGACCCACGAAAATATATTTTTTTTTTGGGTTGATGTTTGTTATGCGCTTATGGTAGATTTCGGGGTCTTAATGCATGACTTAGGAATCGTACTTGTTAATATTTCGATTTGCTGACCGAGGATTTTGTAGTTTAACGTTCTCAAGATAATATTATATTAGAAAAACGAATGTATTTTGTCATTGTTTACAGGGTGGAGTTGTCTCAGCAATGACAATCAATAAGGGTATACTTCTCGGTTTTGTTCCATCCATTGATTCACAGGTGGGAACCTTTTTCTTAATCTGATGGGATGGGATTAACTGATATAAGAAAGGGTCCTTTCGATCATTCATTCTGCACTAAATTTCCGTTGGTGATGGATGCTATGTTGGCTCATAACCTTCTTATTTGTAGGTAATAATAAAATCAGAACAGTTCAAAGGAGAAGTAAGGTTCAGGTGCTGATATGCTAATTTTCTCTGATTCTAGAATTTTTCACATGGTGTTGCTGCCTGCTGCATATTATGCTTTGTAGTTATCGTCTCTTTAATCATCTTCATCGTTCCCACTGTAATAATGCTTGTCTCTGGCTTCACAGAGTAGATGAAGAACAAATACCTGGAAGTACAGCTAAATCAAATGGTTCGCAAGAGGAATGTAGCTGGGGAAATTATGCCAGAGGAGCAGTTTATGCATTACAGAAGGGGAAAAACTATCTAAAACAGGTGTTATATCTCTTTTTCTGGGTATCTTTGCGGCCGCTGCCTGGTAAATATAGTGCTTGCTTAGCATCAGCTGTTCATGGTCTTACTATTAAGGGGCTTATTGTTCTCTCTACAACATATCACTTTCGTTATTAGTATTCTTGGTCTTATTCATTCTTCTTATTTATTATTTATTGCCATGTCAATGTGGATTATGGAGAATAGCGTCATTCGTCAATTTTCCTGGCTAACTTGCGCATGACAATTATATCATTATTCGTGAACTATTTTATTTCCCCTATATATCGATGCATTATTTGTGACTTTACAGGGTATTGTTGGTTTTATTTGTGGTGCTGAGGGGTTAGACAGTTCCGGGCTTAGCTCTTCGGCAGCTGTAAGTATACTCCTTTTCCTTTATCCTCTTTCCTTTTATCGACTTAATCAATAGGAGATCGGCCTTTGTCGTTGCTTTCTCGCTGAATCACCATCCTCTACGCCTTTATCTATGGCTACCTCTCAACATGATTCACCTAGTGTGAAAGAGCTGTTTCCTTTCATGGAAAACTTCTTTTAGACAAAATCTCTAAAGAGGACGTTGTAGATGGGCTGACCCTGAATTAGTTGATCTCTTCAATTCTGATATTCATTGAGCTATACGACCTGATAGGAGCCAGACTATTTATTTCAATGTTGTATCCCGATACCCTATTACTTTTCTAAATGGATAATTTTTGTTTCTGTCACCTCTTAACTCTGAGAGCAATAGCTTTTATTGAAAATCGTTCTTTTACCCGAAAGTGCTGAGTTGCAGGTTGGTGTTGCATACCTTTTGGCTTTTGAAAGCGCGAACGACCTTATGGTATCTCCAACTGAAAACATTGAGTATGACAGGCATGGACTTATTGATCTATTTGTTCAAATTTATGTTATCTTCCTGTCTTAAAAACATTTTCTCATCAGGATTTTTTTGAAAAGATGCAGGTTGATTGAAAATGAATTCTTAGGTCTGAAAAATGGCATATTGGATCAATCTGCCATATTACTCTCAAGCTATGGTTGTTTAACATACATGAACTGCAAGGTATATATTCGCCATTTCAAAACATTTTAGGGATCACGGAGTTGCTTTAAAAACACTGATTTCATCAAAACTTTTGTCAACTGATTTCCATTTGCAGACAAAAGAATATAAACTAATACCTTCCCCAGAAAAAAATGGAGTTTATAACAACGATACAAAGAAGCCCTTCAAGATATTGCTGGCATTCTCAGGACTGAAGCAGGCTTTGGTATCCAATCCCGGATACAACTCTCGAGTCGCAGAGTGTCGAGAGGCTTCTAAGATTCTCCTTCAGTACGATTCTTGTCACCATTTTATTTAACAGTTTGTGAAATTTCAAGTTATTGAAATGCATCAGATAATGCAGCAAAGTTACTGACCATTTTCTCTTTCGTGTCATATTCGTTATGCAGGGCTTCTGGGAAAACAGGGTTGGAGCCTCTCCTATCAAATGGTACTTGAATGCTGATTAAATTAGTTCCTTTTTTTTTCTTCGAAAGCAAAAATCTGTCATGGTTTCTGAAAGTCTGTTAACTCAATTGCAGTTGAACCCGAAGCCTACGATGAGCACAAGGTGTCTGTGTGTAATTGTATTTCTAGATAACATTTAACATGCATATATCAGAAAGAAGCTTTACATCCCTCAAATGATTGTCAATGGGCCATCACAGCACAAATTAGATCCCCATCTCGCCAAAAGAGCGGAGCATTATTTCTCGGAGAACAAGCGAGTAGCAAAGGGTACGTAAGCTTATTGTAATTCTGATAAATACCCTCAAAATGTCAATAAATTTATATGCCTTTTGCATCCATTATATATGTGTATATATATATATATATATATATATATATCCCAATCTTCATATCTGCAAAAGGGCTCGAGGCATGGGCTTCTGGCAACTTTGCGGAATTCGGAAAGCTCATCTCAGAATCGGGACTGAGCTCCATACAAAACTACGAGTGTGGTGAAGCTTCTTGACCTTCTCTCTATACACTCGCTAAACGAAGTTTCCATTTTTTTAACCGAATATTCAATCCTAAGCACGCTGTGCATCAGGCTGTGAACCAATGATTCAACTTTATGAGGTCATAGTAAAAGCTCCCGGCGTATATGGGGCCCGTTTCAGCGGGGCGGGATTTAGAGGGTGTTGCATTGCGTTCGTGGATGCTGATTTTGCTTCAGAGGCGGCCTCGTTCGTGAAAAACGAGTACTTGAAGATTCAACCTGCATTAGGTAGAACCATGGATGGAGATAAGATGGTCCTAATATGTGAACCAGGTGATTCTGCTAGAGTAATTTGAACGGGTGAGTTTCATTTTTCTTCCCTAAAGCCCTATACTGCATGTATAAGATCACACAAATTGTGTGATTTATGTTTGGCTCGGCCTCGATTATATTCATATTTTATGTTTTATTGATGATAGGAGACATCAATATCTATATTTATGTATGTGTGTTTATTTCACAAGAAACAGAGAGAGAATGCAGAGGAAAAATTCAACCAGAAAGTTATTCACACATGACAAATGGTATTTGTCTCTGGGTATAACAGATTGAGAACATTATAAAGCTCATATTGAGTTAGATAGGGAAATTATGAAAGGAAAGAGTTGTTCATCATCAATCAATCAATCGATATTGGGAAAGGTGAAGTGTTTCAAGACATCCAGAATTTCCTGTAAGGTCTCCCCGCATCCTCGTCTTGCATGTGCTGCCAGACCACCAAAATCATTCATAATTTGGTCTCAAAAATCACCAAACAAGCAGAATTTGAACTCTCTGAATGAATGCTAGCTAATATGTTTATGCATCCAATTGAAACGTTTCAAAGTATCAAGATGAGATTAAGTGCTACTACAAGAAAGAAAGAATTTGTAACCTTATCATCTTATCAACCAATGCCTGTAACAGTTGTAAAAACCAACCGAGCTTAAGAGAAGATAAAAGCTCTCAATAGTTCAAACGGGGCTCTATGATCGAGATTAAAGATCACATCCATACCAATCAGAGCAAAAAGAGAAAGGGTATATTAAAATTCAGGGCCCAAATGATTAAAAATAGTTTTCAGGACCTTTAAGAAAAAAATTTAGTTTAAAGGACCCAATTTTGCGTAAAATTTAAAGATAAAGACCTAAATTATACAACTGTTATAAAAGTATATGAACTGTTATCGGATGATCGTTTTCTGTTATTTTCAGAACAATGAACTGTTACTGAGGAACAATGAACTGTTACTGAATAAACCTATTTTTTTTTCTGATAGGACCTGGACTAAAATTTGACAGGGGACTGTAGGAAAAATTTCCCCAAAGAAAAAATGTAAAATAATTGATGGACAGGCAACTAATCGGACGGTAGGTAGGAGGAGGTGAGGCAAAACAGAGAATCAAACTACAGTCATCAACAACAGAAACTTACAAATTCTCTGACGATGCCCTTGTAGACCAGCACGGGAATTGCGACGCCGAATATTCCGACGAGCGCCAGGTTGCGGCGAGACCATCGGAAATTGTGCTCGAGGTTCTCTCTGGCCGACGACCAATCCTCGATCCAACGGTTCTTGTTAGCTTCCATTCCTCCACCCATCTTGATCGTCCACTCCCCAGCTGAATAATGAAAATCAAATCAAACTTGAACAAGGACAGATGAGGTGAGGAGCTTAACTTGACGATGAAGATCATCTTGTTGGGCCTCATGAATTGAGGCTCAACACTAAATGGGCTTTCAAATTTGGGCCGATCATTAAACGGCTTCGGGCCCATTAAACGGGCCTCACAATTTGGGCTCCTAAATTATTACAGAACATACATAAAGGAATCATATATATATATATATATATATTTAATATAGGCAGCAAATAAAACCTTCAATCATACGTAATTTAGAACACCTGAATAATCCATGAAAGACACAGCTCATACAGTAAGTTAGGAAAATGGGACAGCAATCTGTCGTGATACATCAACAATGATCGAAGGATATAAAAACTAGTGAATAATTTTAATTTGATTATTATCATATCAATGGATCATTGGGTCCGTAGTAGTAGCAGCTTTCAAGACATCCAAGAGGGAGTCTACAGGTTCCAATTCTTCATGCCACATGGGCAATGTGTCTCCTGGGTGGAATTTCTTGCTCACACCATCTTTGCTAATCTACATACATAAAATACAAGAAAACAGACACAATCTACATTAATAAAAGGATTCGTATTGAATGTGTCTAATGGTCAGGAATATTGATTCGACGTATGAGCTGTGTGATTGATATGCCTTTGTTTAGGGTTACTTACAGTCACAGTCCTTACTACTCCACCACTGGCTCCGTCTCGGGCAATAGCAAGTGACACTGCCTCCACTACCAGTTTCTGGCGAATTCAAACAACATAAAAATAAGTTTTCTTTCCAACAACAATAACCATGTCATGAACGAATGGCAACCGTGGCCCGAATAGAGATCAGGGCAAGCATCTGATTACGTTAGGGCACATGCACATTAAGATGAGGGCAGAGTATGTACACATTGGATTACAAGTCTCAAAGCACAAACCTCAGCTTCCTCTCGGGTCATTCCTGCCTTCCAATGTTTGTCAAAGTACCCGTATAAGTAGGACGATCCAGAGCCTGGCACAAAGGGAAGTTCATATGATGTTAGACTCTACCGTTTGGTTTACAGGTAAGACTACAAAGGTCTAAGAGATAAAAGAAAAATGCCAATCCTTGCTAGATGAAGCGAATTTCCTAATAAAGGGGAAGACTCAATGAAGTAACAACAGAGATACCTCCAATGGTAAATGTCTGCTCTAGAAGTGTCCCACCAAGGGGGACACCATAGATTTTGCCTCCTTCATGCTTGTTCCATCCACCAATGATGAGGCCAGTTTGAAGCATGTTCTGCAAATACATCAGCACGACCACCATGACTTCTAGCACACTACGAGTAGCAAAGGTGGAAAGAAGTATTATAAGTTCCAACTGTCCAAGTTTCACATACCTTGTTATTGTAAGCAAACATCCTCACAAGGTTGGCAGCAACCTTCACAGTTGCTGGCTCTCCTAGCTGTATGCTGCATCAAGTTGCAGGAGGTAGGAATTTCAATTGTTACGGAATCAGAAGAAAGTTAGTCTCAAAAGTACGTTAGTTCTCTGTATCTACATTCTACATAACAGAATAAATATTTGCGAGAAACTTTGGACATTGTGTAGTGTTGCAGAATGTTCAACAATACAGTCTTAAACGTCATCATACTTACGTGTGTTGACTGAGATAAAGGCGGACATAATCAGAGAGAATCTGAGAATCAGCAGCCTGATCAAAAGGACGTCACACATGTTAACGGGAGGCAAATTTTAAATCATCCGCATGTTTCATATGTGCTAAACATAATTAAATCTTACAAGAAATAATACGAATATCTCTGAATTTGTGTCCATGAAAAAACAATAACACTTTAAAAAGACAGATTCGTGTTTTTAATCACTTCTTATTCTTCTTTTACGCAATTTCCCAACTCTAAACAAATCAATTCAATCCAGATAACAGGGATAAAAACAGAATATAATATAAAGTAAAAGAAAAAGGAGTACACAAGAATAACCAGTATCAAGAAGCTAAAACCCTAATAGAGGAAAACGCAGCTCACCGAACCAGATCGGCAAAGATAGACGTTGTCCGTCAACTGAGTTATCTTGTCCGATGCCCTATTCGCGACGTACATCCCTGCAAATACAGTACGATCAAATACTTATCCGAACATTTCATCGCAATACCGGGAAAATCAAAAGTAAATGAAAAAAAAAATAGTATTTTACCGGTGCTAGTTCGTGAATCAGCTCCCAGAACAACGCCGCCGTCGTAGGTGACGCCGATGATGGTCGTCCCCATCGAGTGAGGACCGGTGGTTTGATTGCCGTGGCCGTAGTCCATGTTGAGCTTTTTTTTCTTCAGAGCAGAGAGGAGAAACAGAAGCTGAACATAAAATAACAAAAGTATTTCGTGTTCCCTAAGCCGAGAGTGATGTGCTTTTTTACTTAGAGAGAGAGAGTCGTTGACGTTTGGTCCTCAAATTATTTGGAATTTTCAATTGAGCCCTAAAGTAAATATCGATTTGGTAGAAAAACTAGGGCTGGGGAAAAATACCGAAATACCGTCCTTATCGTATCGAATCGTATCGAAAATATCGAAAATTTTGGTATACCGAAGTTTTTGGTAAGGTATGATACCGTACCGAAAATTTTCGGTACTGGTATGAAAGTTTTTAAAATTAGGTATACCGATTATACCGAATACCGAAATACTAATTATATATATATATATATACACATACACCTACATATATTATATGATTTCAAAAAATATAAAATGAAAAATTAAGGATCTTCATAAACTTATTTAGCCCATAAATTATTAACTTATACACAACTTTCTAGATTAGGCCCACCATATTTTACTTATGTAACTCAAGTAACGTTTAATTTTTGCCTTTTTAATGTTTTTTTTCAGGATTTTGAAAGTGTGAAGATGCAATGTAATTACTTTTTGTTAATCTTCACTAATTTTTTAAATATAGCTGCTTCGTTCTAATTAATCTGTATATAAAGTTGTATTTTGTGGTTATGTAAAGTTTTTTGTCTTACTAAGGAGACTGACTAAAATATGTAAATTATGTAAGGTTAAAAAATCTTTTTATTTTAAAAAATTTGGTATTAATAATCTATCTTATTGGGGGCCTAAGGAGTTTGAATTGATTAAAAATTCCAAAACAACGAATTAACGAGTTACGAGCCATGCAAGGTAAAAAATCCTCCGTGTGAATGGTATAGAAGGTATGATACCGATACCATACCGAAATTTCGGTATGATACCGTATCGAAATTTAAGGTATACCGAAATTTTGGTATGGTATTGGTATGAGTTTTTTGGATACCGAAACTTCGGTATGGTATACGGTATCACAGTTTTGGTACGGTATACCGTACCGAACCACCCCTAAGAAAAACGGGAATTACTATTCACCGCCCCCTAAAGAACTGTAAAAAGACGATTTTACCCTTATGATATTTAAATTAATTTAGAAAGGAAAAACAAAATTCTGGTACGAAATACAGAAAAATACATACACAAATAAATTCTAACGATCGATGTAACGTAAAAAAAATTTCGATTTAACATTTTAGGACCGATCGATCGAAATTTTCGGCCCTGCAGTGCATGGCCTAACGAAATTTTCGGCCCAGCAGTGTAACGGCCGAACAGTAATTTCGGCCCTGACAGGTCCGGCCGAAAAAACTGATCGGCCGTTACACTGCAGGGCCGAAAATATTGATCGGCCCTGACACAGCACCCGAAGTTCAGTTCATGTACAATTTTGGGGTCGATGCGCTCCGAATCGGGCCAAACATAAAACACAAAAGTTGTAGATAATCAAATTGGCTTTCCAAAGGGATTTGAATCAGGGTCGTCCGATTTGTAAATCGGAAGTTATTGTCAAAATCGTGCAGACTACCAGTTTCGGCCGATTCCACTCGGAAAGCAACCCTAAGTTAGAATCGGGCGAATTTTTGAGGTCAATGGACTTCGAATCAGGCCGCCATTAAAACACAAAAATTATATATAATTAAGTTTGCTTTTCATAGGAACTTGAATCAGAGTCGTCCAATTTGTAAATCGAAAGTTATGCTCAAAATCGTGCAATCTGCCAGTGGACTCGACCGAAACTGGCAGTCTGCACGATTTTGACAATAACTTCCGATTTACAAATCGGATGACCCTGATTCAAATTCCTATGGAAAGCCAATCTTTAACTTTTATGTTTTATGTTTGGTCCGATTCGGAGCGCATCGACCCCAAAATTGTGCTCGAATTTGAACTTCGGGTGCTGTGTCAGGGCCGATCAGTATTTTCGGCCGCGCAGTGTAACGGCCGATCAGTATTTTCGGCCGGGCCAGTCAGGGCCGAAAATACTGTTCGGCCGTTACACTGCGCGGCCGAACAAGATTTTCGGCCGGGCTTTGTCTGGGCCGAAAAAAATCGATCGGCCCGCACACAGACCGGCCGAAAATTTCGTTAGGCCGTGCACTGCAGGGCCGAAAATTTCGATCGATCGGTCCTAAAATGTTAAATCGAATTTTTTTTTACGTTACATCGATCGTTAGAATTTATTTGTGTATGTATTTTTCAGTATTTCGTACCGGAATTTGTTTTTCCTTTCTAAATTAATTTAAATATCATAAGGGCAAAATCGTCTTTTTACAGTCCTTTAGGTGGCGGTGACTAGGAAAAAGGGGGCGGTGAATAGTAATCCAGAAAACAAGGCAAGGCCAATGCAACTCGGCGCACAGAAAACAAGGCAAGGCCGATCGCGGGTGTCGGCCGGTGCAGCACCGGCCGAACCGAAATTTCGGCCGGCGCTAGGCACGGCCGAACAAGAATTTCGGCCACCACATGTGACAGCCGAAATTGTGTTTCGGCCGTGCCTTGTGGCGGCCGAAATTGCTGTTCGGCCGTACCAAGTGCCGGCCGAAATTTTTGTTCGGTCGGGACTTTTTTCAAACTATTTCGATCCGTATTCGCTAATTCATCTACGTACGAATGATTTTTACGACAATATCGATCGATCGGTCCGAAAATATCGATCGATCGGTCCTAAAATGTTAAATCAAAATTTTTTTTCCGTATCGGTCGATCGTTTGAATTTATTTGTGTATGTAGTTTTCAGTATTTCGTACCGAAATTATATATTTAGTTAGTTTTTTCTTTTTAAATTAATCTAAATATCATAAGGGCAAAAACGTCTTTTTCCAGCCCTTTAGGGAGCGGTGACTAGGAAAAAGGGGGCGGTGAATAGCAATCCAGAATCCGAAATGTTTCCCCGGTTCGACCCATCCAGATTCGACGTGTCGGCGCACAGAAATCCCAAATAATAGACTAGAGTCTAGAGATCTTTGTTTTCATGAATCATCTTATCGGATTGCAATAGGAAATTCAAGTGGAATAAGATCGAATAGGAACTGTAGAAAGAATGGTAAGAAAAGATGATTGTGTGATGTCTTGTCGGAAATGTTCAAAAAAGAATCACCCTCTCACTCTCACCCTTCTCATAAAACTAGGTGTTTAATTTTACAACAGCGGAGAAGCTCAAAATCGTTGGTACCATAATTGGACACTGGAGAGTGAAGTAACATGAAAATTAACTCAAGAGGAAAACGACAGACAAGACAGCTAAAACAAGCTTCTAAATTCCCAAAATAAAAATCCAAGTTTGTTCTTCTTCCATGGAGCCAACTTTGATGCATGATGTACTTTCCAAGAGTTCTATTATCATCACACAGCCAACAATTTTCATCTATGGAGTTTGGTGGACTCACTCACAGTTATGATTGGCTGACGTAGAGCACAGGCACGAGCCCAGCCGTTTTCCCGTCTCTTCCAGGCCGTTTCTTCTTGACCTGAAATGATCGATTGAATCGTAATAAATTAGCTCTCGTCCATGGTGTGTATAGATGATGATTAGAATCTCGAAAATAAAAGCAACCGAAATGTTGTGTATTGGTTGAGGCAATATACACTTACATAATACCAGCCATCTACTTCGTCTTCGATCTCAAGTTCTTCTCCAGCCGTGAGATTAAGCTGCGAACAAGAAAGCACAGCACAGGATGTTATTTGATCCTAGGAAGTCCAAAGCTTTCCCAAAACATCGTCGATTCAATAGCAAAGCATAACTTTCTGGCTAGACATAATTGAGCTACGATTCAAACCTCATCTTCGCCCCCAGCAGTGAAATCATAGAGTGCAGAACCATATTGTCGATTTCCCGATGATTTTCGGGAATCGTCAAAACTGTCTGAACTGGTCCCAGCTAATGGATTTTCAAAAGACTCGTATCTTTGATGTACGGGCGATGAATAAGGAGGTGGTTCTTCCCTTATCTGCGTGACAAATAAAACATTAGTTTCCTTCACTTTCATAATTGCATTCACATAGATTCTTATAAAACGAGGTTTGAAGGGTCAAACCGGGGAACTAACGCCCTCATAATTGTTGTATCTGCTTCCACCACTCCGTTCCTGCATAAGAGGCGAATACGTTATGTTACAGTTACACGCTTCAAGATTTCTGGTAAGTAACACGAATAGGTGGTCCAGCTTAGGATGATGTTTACATAAATAAGTTTGACAAAACTGAAAAACATATCAAGGAATTACTATTAGATGTCAACAAACAGGTATAAAATGGAACTAGCACATTTATACCTAGTTTATCCAGCAAAACAGCACTGTTTAACAGCAAACTTACCTTCGGCTGTGACGAGGGCTTCGAACTGAACAGTGAGGGATAGTTCATTCCTCCAAAATGAGAAGATATGGAAGTCTCAACAGATCCTTCAGAGTCTGGAGAAGAAGATCCCGAGTATCTTCCATCATCGTCCTGTGGAAGTAGACAGAAAGATCTACTTGAATTTTCAACATAAATGCAGTGAAGAGAAGTTTTTAAAAAAGGATTTCAAGAATCCTGACCCCAATCTCTGTTGTTTCTAAAAGGGTCTTTGCCCACATATCGTCATAACTCATAGAAGGTCTGGCGAAAATGTTCTCCTCGACATCAGGGGCATCAGTACCAGCACCGGCTAAAAATTCGTTGACCTAATAAGAGGAAGACATTTAAACTTAATATCGATTACCGCCAAAACCAAAGAACATCCATGCTTATCCCATAAAGAGTCATCACGAATCTTCATCAAATCTCATCAACATGCCATTAATTTGTGATTCCTAGAAAACAAAAATGCAAACTTTATTCATTACAAAGACTAATTAACTTATTCTCCTCATCATTTCATCACAACAAATTCCTAGCGTGCCACCAAGACCAATCTCCCCCAGTGGATACTGTTTAAAACTTAACCTGAATCCAGCGCTAGCCAGTGAATTATCAGCAGAAATAACAAGAAATAACATGTGCAGGGGTGGATGTCAAGTAACATGGACAAAGGTTAATGTTTCAAATAACTGGAATCCCATATTGGCTCCAACAAGATCTTGAGTTTAAGTCCACTAAAGCCTATTACAATATACAGTCAATTAAGAAAACCCTTACTCTATTCATGGCAGGTGCATCACCAAGGCTTGTAGCCCAAAAGTTGACAAGGTCGTCATCTAGTGACTCTGGCTCAGCAGATTTTGATTTTCCATTTTCATGGATAAGGTCAGAAATACTTGTTTTAGTAGTTTCATAAATAAGGTCAGAAATCCCCGTAGAGACAGCAGGATCACTGAGTCCAGCTGATGCGCTTATATTATGACGAGTGCGATAGATGTCAATAAGTTTAGCACTGTTACACAGAAATAGCAGTGGAGAGACGTTAATCGAGAGAAAGTGTACGAATAAACTAAATGAACATGACACACAAAAAACCAGAGTATCATAGGATTCAAGTTAGATCATAACATGATTAAATGGAAAAGGACTTTCCATGCAAAAGAGCATTTTCTACCACAGTCAGCACAGGAACGCTGCATTCTGTTCTAGTCTAACATACAACAAGACTATTAAAGATTATGAAAAAAAATTGGTACTAAATTGTTAAAGAAAAAGAGATACCTAGTCGGCCCCAGAGGAAGATATTTTGCACGAGGAACAAAACAAAACAGCGAGACGAGATCTACCAATCTCTCATGAGTTTCATAAAGCTTCTTGAGTTCCTCATCTGTCCATTCTTTCTTGGAATTGTCGTGATTACGCATTTCCCTGGCCATAGATGCAAATTTTTATAAAATCAAGGAACTCATCTGCAAGATAATATAACTCAATAATATAAAAATCTGCAAGATAGTCATAACTCAATAATGTAACTGCAAACTCTCTCTGCTTACTTAATCAGTTCATCTTGTGCGCTATACATTTCATCCAGTACTTTCAACATAGGAGTTATTAACGATCCAAGGCCTGTGCCACTCGCTCCCTGATCCTCTCCATTACTAGTATGCATATCAGAAAACTGAGACTGGACGCCTCCTTGAGCCAATGTATGCAAAAACTCATAGATCTGAAGCCTGTAAGGCTCACCCGATCTGATTGCAATTGTTGTCAGGGCTTGAGCAGCAATGATGCGAACCTAAGCACAAATCAACAAGATCATAGAGAGACAGAATAACTCTATAGTCTCATGCATCAATGTTATAGAACAAATGGAGAAGGAATTGACTTTCTACAACGACCTGTACAATTACAGACGGACCAAAAAAAACCAGAACTAATACCTCCCAACTGCCACTGAGAGCACATCTTTGGAGTCGAGTCAGAGCACCAGCTAGTGTAGGATTTCGGGAGCTTGCAGCAGCAACCATTTTGTCTGCATCGAGCATCATTAATGCAGTACCAGGTGGTGTTGCTGATTCCCAAGCATATTCAGAAGCTGCATAATTGGCATTTTCGCCAAGGAACCAAACCTGCAAACCGATCAGAAAACATAAGTGCGTCAAAACTACAAAATGTGGACGAACAATGAAATTATAGTAGCAAGTGCTACATTACAGGATCATGACGTTATAGAATGTTACTTACCGCTGCTTGAACTAGCCTCTGAAGGGCAAGGGCAGACTTTGGATCAGATGCAGACACCTTATCGACTGAAGTAAGCCCCAACGTTGAACCAGGTAGAGGAGGTGGTAAATCGAGAACAATAGTGACAGCCTCAAGAGCAGTATGCTTCCCATCAGGTCCAGCTCCGACCAAACAAGTCTGAAACATACGGTAGAAAATAAAAACAACTAATTGGCAAAAGATCCAAATCATGGTCATCTAAAGAACTCACTTTCCACAGTAGCTGAAGAACGTCAGCATCTATTTTCCCTGGAACTTTAGTTGCAAATATTCTAGCAATCTCAAGGAGAGTAACTGCCATGTCTGGAGTAGCCTACAACAAGACGACACAACGAAAAGGAATGAGATAAAATCACCGAAAAGGCACGTACAACATAAGCAACAACATAGCAAATTTATTTCCAATAGATACCATAGACTCGGTTATTATTCCAAATGGCCTACTCCTACGACGAACCATTGATTGGATTATTGATAAAGATTTATACTACAGTTTCCATATTTTCTTAAGAAAACTAGAACGTGAAAGGCTTTGACGACTTAACTTGATGATAAGTAAACTTTATGGATACAAAGATGAGTAAATCAGCAAGGATCCACCAATCAAAGATTCAATTCACACCCAACTACCTTGAAACGAGCATGCAGCGTGAGCAATATATCATTCAATGAAGTTGCAGGCCAAGACGGATCGGATAGCTCAGACGCAATTATGGACCCAAGTTCATCAAAAGATTCATGTGGACTTTGCATCCATATGAGGGCCTTTATGACCATTGCACGTACGTAGACACATTCACAGGCAACCGTGGTCCTCACAGCTTCCATTAGTGAAGCAAGCAAGCTCGCGATTGTATCCTTGGCACCCATGCCGCTGGATATAGAGGGAACTCTCCGAATACCTATCATCAAAAGAAACGACGATAGATAATAAACATAAATATGCACTGACAAGCTCAACAAAGCAACAAAGTAAAATTTGACAACTCATATTTCAATGGTTCGTCAGACAATGGTGCTGCTTAGAAAAAGATGGAGCGGTGTTGGTATACCGTTTCAAGATCTCACACACTACCTTCAGACGGTGCAGTTGGGTTTATGTCTGCATCATATGAGTCTTCAGAGAATGTGTTAACATGTGCTCCTTCGTCAATATCAGGTAGACCTAAAGCAAAAGCAGCAGCACGACTTTTCCCCATCTCCTGTACAACTCTTGCAGCGGAATGCAGTACAGGTCGTGAGAAACTACGAAAAGAACTCTCCAACCTATTAAGAAACAAAAGGCTGAGTGATACAATTAACCCCGAAAGACTCCCAAAACACCATTGATACCATTGATTAAACACAGAAACATGATCAATATGCAAGTATAAAGTTTCGTGACCTTCGCATCACAAGTTTAATAAGTGGTTGTGGACGTTTTGTCTTTGAATATTTATCTTTGCTGGGTTTTGGAGGAACTCCATCTTTTGACTCAGAACTTGAGTCCTTGCCAGAAGGTGCATCTGGAACTTTGAGCATTTCTCGGCATAGGCGGTACCAACCGGCAGCTCTTTCTTCGGTGCTTCATCAAGCAAGTTGAAAGGTCAGCGGTGTAACATGAAAATGAGGTATTATTATATGAATTCCTTATGAACTGTCATTATTGATGCAGTAGATCAATTAATAACACTATTATGAGTGTCACATTTGATAATTCTACCTTTCAGAATGATCTACTTTTCCCAACACACAGAAGATTGCCTCAAAACAAACTCTTTCACTGGGATCTAAGAGAAGTTGATAGAGCACCGAATTGAATTGGGCCTTCAGATCTGGGCGTTCTACACACAGAAATTTAAGATCATAAAATAACTTTTATTTTATAAAATATGTTAAAGAAAGAAAAAAATTATTCAAAAACAAGAATCCTTGACAAAACAAGTACCATCTAATGCCCGGGATCTTGACACATTATGGCATAATTTGGCTAGTGCAACTCTAGCAAGAACATCATGCAGGTTGAGAATGTCATGAAGAGCACCTGTAACATTAGTGATTATTCTAGACCGCAAATCTACCAGTATCAATTTTTTTAGGAAAATAAAGAAGAAAATGAATATAAACCATACCACCAGGTTGTGCATGATTTCCTGAAAAAAGTCAGAAGATGAAATGTCAAAGGATAGAAAAGTTCAGCAAACCACGACTGATGCCACGATCCACACCATAGGTAGCTCGCAATTAAGATACTTAAAGTACAAGCTAATTATGGAAGCCTAAGAGTTGGTACGTGAAAATGCTGATCGTACATTATGCAAACAGATTTTATCCAAACCAATCAGGCCTGAACAACTTAAAAGAAAAAAATGATATCCTAATATCCTGGGGCGTATATGCTCGATCCCAGTTCCCACCCTAGCCGAATATGTGGGATGTTTACCCTCCAAAAGTAGAAAGACAGTTAAATGCCCCACAAAGAAGGAACCAATCACAATACTTTATAACAATTAGCAGTGGACAAACAAAAAGAAGTTAATGCTCACTACAAGTATTATCCCTTGATAATTTTTGTAGCAAGACGTGGTGGCTCGCATTAACTATATCTTTAGAAACCTAAAAAATACGTTTGTATTGCCCTGCAGTGAGGCTTCTAATTATTATTTCGGTTTCCCAAAGTTTGAAAAAACAATTTCCTCGTAAATTGTTGGAGAAACTGAGATAAACTCTTTTGTGTTGTGGCTAGTTGCAAGATACTCTACCAAGTATTGTAGCCCATGCACAACACGCAAACAGTTGCACATTGAAAATTTCATTCATTGCACTATTTATAAAATACTGACCACTAATACAACCATTTTACCTAACGTCATTGCAACTGCGTAAGGATCTTTCGAGGCTAACTCAGATAAAATTTCAAGTGAATGCCTCACTGCCACAGGATCAGAGAATGAAATGCTGCAACAATGAAAAAAATGGTTGAAGAAATGGGTTGGAGAGCATAGTGACGAGTGGAAGAATGTGATGTATATTAAAGAAACAATTCTATAAGAAATAAACAAGATCATGCATAAATAATTACAATGACACTACCCAACAACTTCAATTTCCAAGCCAAATAAAGAAGAGCATCTTTGAGACAGGGTATCGAACTGACCCTTGTGCGGCACGATGAAGAAATACTGGATTTCCTGGATCTAGAGGAAGTCTTCTCAATGCACTCATTGCTGCATATTGCAAATTGCTCCTAATGATGGACTGATAAATAATCCAAAAAAAAGTTAATGCTAGTTACTTGAACGGTCATTAATTTATAACCCACATTTGAAAGTACACAAAATAAATAGAAGGGAAAAAATTAAGCAAAATCTGAAACTTTAAACTAATTGAACACACTAGTTATTTGGGCATACCTCCTTGTCACCCCCCTTGATTCCAAATATACCTTTCTTTTTCTTCTGCGGATCAGCCACCTGAGAACAAGATATGATAAGAAATCTTAGGATCAAAGTTTAAATAAGACACCAGGTAAACTAAGCGGGGTACCCACATCATTTTTTCTCAACCTTATAGTGGCATAGCTAATTACAATACTAGTGCTGATGACAGCAGCAATAACACCATCATTAGCAGCAGTAGCAATATTGTTAACGAAAACAGCAGCATCAACTAAAGTATCAATGCAAAGGCATGAAAGTTCAATAACATCAGGTACACCATGTCAGCATATAAGGTCTCAGCAGTTATCGTATGCCTCATGAGGAAGTAAGATACGAACTAAACAGCTAAAAAATAATTACGTGTAAATAAGCAGACAAAAAGGAGTTGAGTCAACCAAACCTTATCCAGTATGCCAAACACAATCTCGTACAACTTGGATAGAATTTCAAAGCTGTTAGAAGGAGCATACGTCAAAGCCTTCAGAGCTTGCAACCTCCGTGGATGAACTTCAAAGGGAAAAATTGAAGACAACAGTCCTTTTTCAACTTTAGCAGGATGCTTACCTCGATTTTAACTTACTTAGTACAATAAGCTAGGTATAAAAAATGACACATTAGCATAACAATTTTAACATCAGAATATTGAGATTCATAACTCACACTCAACTTCTTCATTTGAAGCCTCCGAAGCTAATCGTTCCACTATTCTTGGGACCACATCAGCTCTCATCACTCCTCCAACAGCATCTATGTCAGCCAAAGCATCCCAATTTGGTGTAGGAATTCCACCGCCAGCGCTAACACCTTGTGAACCAGAATCTGATAGGATTCTGGCCAGATAATAATAAACATACCGCAGTACGGTCCTATCCTCGCACTGCTGGTCAAGCTAGAGTAACAAAAGAGAGAAACTATTTACATCACTATCAATTAAAAAAACGAAAAAAGAAGGATCAGTATAACAGACAATTTTGGACCTGGAACAGCGACAAAGATAACTTGAAAGTAATCAATGACCAAAATTTTAGTAATTAAAACTGTACCCCCCCCCCCCCTCCAGCCTGGGCTCAGGGGACATAAAGTATTGGGAAACTACAGAACTATAAACTTTCTGTTGTAATTTGTCGTGGGCACACAATTAAACAGTTTTGAGTTCCAACAATGTATGACATAGGAATAGGATGAGTAAATTGGCTCTCATGAGCATAGTATAGAACCAAGTGACTAGCAAGAAGAAACTTCATACCATCAGAAGCGAAGGAGCCAAAGAAGGATCAACAGAATTGTAAACAGCAAGTTTGGGAAACACGTGATGCACCAACTGCCTCTGCGAATTTTTCTACACATATTCATAAAAAAACAGTCAGTCAGAAAAAAACGAAAAAAATCATATGAAAAACTATGAGAAGAAAATGATAGACTGCATGAAATATGCAATATCAAAAAAGAGAAGCAACTGTACTTGATCCGACGTGGCCGCCAGCTCGTGAATACTCCGTGCAAGTTGAGCATAAGAAACGGGCTGCCAGGTTAATTAAAAGTAATCGGATACGATCCACATAGAACAACAAACTGTGACGTAGTATATTAAATCTTCAAGTTCACTATAAGTCACATAAGAATTCTGAAGCCTACACGACTAACAGATTCATAAACTTGCAGTGGTTATGGCACCAACCAGGCAACCATAGCTATCACTACAACACGAATCACATAATATATCGCGTTTTGAAGCATACCACGACAATACCGAAAAAAGAAGTTACCTTTTTCTTCTGCTTTTGTGTCCTAATATTTGCACGAACAGGATTGAAAGCCGATTTAGCAGCAGAAATCGTGTCGCTTTGGATCTGCAGCAGAGTCCCCCTCTTCGACTTCCGATCTACTGTCATCGGGACAGGAGCTCCCACCGCCGGACCTGCCGAATCAATCGCCGGAGCTGTCGTGGACGAAGAAGGAGGAGGAGGCTTCGAAGATGAACCGTCGGATGTTATCAGATCCATCAACGTGGTCCCCGCAGAATCCTGTGAAAACTCAAACCAGCAAAAATGAGGAAACTAGAGACAATTTCATGAGGTTTAAACAGCTGCAGAGAGCTCAATTGAAGTACCGCCATCGGGGATTTACGAAAATGAAGGAAGAGAACTTGTTGGCGTGATCTGAGTTGTTCTGATTCTTCCTCTCCTGCCTCGACTGTATCTTATCAATATAAAACTGTTTCCATTTTCATAGGCAAGTTTCACTGCATTTTGACCCGTTGCTTGCGATCTGCGGGTTGTCTTGTTTCACGGGTCGGGCCGGGTCCGCCCTCGACGCGAACATGGTGCCATGCCAGTGCGAACTGATTTTCGATAACAAATATTATATTTTTATCTATTTTTTTCCTTTACTGTTGTTTTAAGTATCCACCAGACCACCACCAACTGAGTTTCGAAAATAAATTTTCTTTTTTATTTAAATATCTCCACTCCATCTTCAAGCAAAATTCAGAAGAAATCCAATACAATTTACAAACATCATAAATGAGGGGCAATCAGAAATTTAGGTTGTCCATAATCATTGAACTCAAAGACAACATAAAAAACTCCATGAGCATATAAAAAAGGGATCATTGTAACCTTCGCAGCTGCATTTCTTCAATAAACCGCAGCCTATTTTGAGCGTCAAAACAGATTGTTATTCACTACATGTAGCAAGTAGCAACAGCAGCAGCTTCTTAACACAATCCAAGAAAAATAGATTAAAGAAAGGTTTGTCTCAAGAAAAATGCTTAGAAATAGATTATCATGAACCAGCCACCTTCTGTAAAAACATTAGGAGCAGTGATTTCGAACATCACTCGACGAATGCTATTATGAACTTGGATTAGGAACATTTCTAGAGCTGTTAAGGTTGAGAGACCCAGCCATGTTGTCAGAGAGCTGATTTATCAATTCGCTCGTTGTGTTGGTGGCAGTTGTAGAAGCAATGGCTCGTTGCTTCGCTTTCCTCTCCAAAAGCGTCTTCTCAAGTTTATCGTAAAATTCGAAATCGTCAAGAAGGGACGTCTCGGCGACATGGTTCTTGAAAATCTTCAACATTTCGATTCCCTTTTCAAGTTTCACCTACAACAAACGGCGAAAATGGTAAGTTGGAAGCGTTCCATCAAACAGAGTTTGAAATTCAAACAGCAGATGGTCATTTCACAAGCCATAGAAGTGAAATAATGAATAAAGGAGTAACCTCTTGTGAATCCCGACTATGAGTCACTGGCTTGTTCTCGTTATTTTCAAGAATTATATGGCGAAAGAAACTGTTTGGAACGTCTTTGACGATGTGCCATTTGACAGGGAACTGACCGTTCCACCGATCTTGAAGCCAGTAATCAGCATCACGGTCAAAGTCAACGGGTCCAACCATTTCAGCTACACCACAAAACTGTCCGCTAGCGTTAACCTGGGGAGAGATAATTCAGAAATAGCATCAGTTTGCAACGATCAACAAGCCTAACACTCAGATTATACTTCAGACAAAAAAAAAAAAAGAAAGCGAGAAAACATACTGAGAAGAATAGGAAGATGGGACAAGACCCTTCGATTTCCTTGGCGTCGCGGTAGGCAGCATCCAGCTTTCGATTCCCGAGAGGTGTGCTGGCCCAAACACCATACTTGATACTTTTATGGATGTTGTCTTCGCTGAAAGACTTGATGACAAAGAACTTTGCATGTTCATAATCAGTGATGAAATTCGGATGGTTAATGGGATCGGTGATGGAGAGCCCATTGTATTCCAGGGCCAAAGACCCCTGTTCGCCCGAGGAGCTCTTGCTCTTAACCTTCATAGCCCTTGGCCCACGATTTCTATCGCCGAGATTATCAGTAGAGAGACTCGAGGAATCACGGTTCCTTTCGCGTCTCCCATCAGTTTCGGCGCCAAATCGATGATGACTTGAACCAGAACCAATGCTTTGGTAAGAACCCACGCGAGCAAATTGTCTGGCCGAAGAGTTTGATGTTAGCCCAAAACCTTGAAACGGTGTCTGTCATCATTAGAATAAATTCGTTAGCCTTTATATGAGCTTAAACTTTCACAAAATGAAAAGAAAAAAAAAATGGCAATAAACCTGTCCAGCATTTTGCTCATATGATCCCAGTATGCCAATTGGCTGAGGGTACATGGCTCCAGGATTTAATGGAGACATGAATTGATTAGCATCCATGGTATTTGAATGATTTGCCACTGATTCTTTGGACCAAAAGTCTCCCGGGATATTGTAAAGCCCAAGGGCGCTATCTCCAGATGGGTCCGTGCCAAAAGAGCCAAAAGGTAGATAATAGCCCGATCCTGGCCCGAAAAATGCATTGTCAACAAGAGTTTCTTGGCTGGCATTTCCCATTGGAGGTAATTCACCCTGTGAAGCTGAAAGTCCTGAACTAACATGTGTTGGGCCAGGTGACACTGAAGGTGTGTAGTATGAAGGAGTCATAGGCACTTGATGGGGTGAGAAGAATTGGCCTTGACCATCAATCAATATTGGAGATAAAGGGCTAGCAATAGGGGAAAATTGACCATAGGCATCGAATCCAAAACCCGGAGAGAAATAGAATGAGGAGTTATCATTGTACATCCCCTGAACAAGTTTTCAAATGCCAGTTAGTAACCTGCAGATCACATAAACAATCCGGCTCTAACCTAAAGAAGTTTTACCAGCTTACCGGAGGTATGACATGTAAATTGTTGGTGTTAACATAATTTGCATGCTCATCCCAATTAGCAGTGCCACTGTTGTAACCAGAACCTAAGGAAGACCAAACCAATACATTTAGAAAATGTAAACAAATAACTAGAGATCACCACCCGGCATCAAATTGACATGGCTTAGGCTACTGCATTATCAGACAAGGTAAAACTACAGAACATAAGATAACAAGAACAAAGTTTGGTGGTTAATGGAGTTATACACGACTTTGTCATGGCTAACCTCCGATATAATAACCATGTTCCTGAGATATATATGAATTAAGTGGATGTACTGATGTGTGAGCTCCAGTCGCTCGCGAAGTTGCAGGACGAGCTTTGTTGTTCCTTGAAGCACCTGAGATGCTGGCAGAATCAGGAGAAGGATTCGCCGAAACAGTCCTTTCATCCTTTTGTGCAAGTGGGACCTGTTCAGTTCCATTATGCAATTCACCAGCCGTACCAGCTGCATCTGTAAGTGCATAAAATGTCAACGAAAACCAATACATCTAATTTGATCCAATATATAATACGGAAATAGTAAACGAGATCGCCTATTACAGCTTAAGTGGAAAGCAAAAACAGCAAAATTGGGCGATCATCACATGAAATTCGTTCTACAAGTGAGAATTCAGTGCAGAAAGCAGCGGTATTCCAACCAAGCAAATCACAGTAGGGAATCAATCAACGCATAGACACCGAAGAGGAACTGAACTGTATTCTAGTCAATTTACAGCAAATATGAAGAAGGGCTGACTAAATATTCTGGAAAGTCAATAGCATATCAGCTCAGATCTCCACACAGCATCTCATTCTACAAAGCAAGTTCAGTTAAAAGAACGAAAAATACTTCTCAAGAACTTGAATTTAAATCTCAAAATGGGAATCACCAATCCAAGGATCAACTTCGATAAACTAAACCATTATTCGGGTTCCTCAAACTAAAAACTGATTACATGATATCAAACCTACTGAATTTTCTCGGCGCACACAACGAAACCCTAAAATTGAGAAGGGGCGAGAAGAAAAGAATAAACGCATAATACAATTAAAATCGCCCACGAAGATCTCAAACCATAGCACAATTAAAAGTTCACAACCGACCATGAGACGATATCGGACCAAATCGGTCGATGCCCTGTTGCTTCCCTTCCTCCATTCAACCTCTCAGTAAATTAACTCGAACAAAAATCAAATCGAGAAAAAAAAAAGAAGCAGCTCAGAAATCACAGATCTACCGAGGTTGACCAAGCAAACAAAAGAACCTGGGCAGAAATTTAATAATGGGAGGGGAAAATCGATTCTTCGCGGGAGAGGTTATATAAACACTAACAAAGGGGTTTAAACATCGCCCAACCCAACCACACGAGTCTAACTACAAATATTTATACATCTCGAAATATATATGTGATTTGCTGATTTTTTTTTATAGCCCAACTTTATGAAAGAAACATAATACGAAGAAATATGTTTTAGATTTATATATAAAAAATGGAGTGTGTAAGAAGAATTATGCCCATAAGTTTTTATTACGATTTTGGAATATAGAAATTTAGACTATGAGTTGAAAAATTTAACAAAGTTGTTAACAAGGATTCCGATATGAATATTTTTATTTTTTATTTTAATTGACATTTTCCCGTCTGTCTCTGTGTTGATGAGTTTCTTTTTTTATTAATTTTTATTATACATCTCCGGCGAATGATGATAAAGAAAACACAAGCGCAACTAAGGCTCTGTTTGGTGCAAAGAATTCAATCAAATCATACAAAAGAGAAAAAGACTACACCAAAACCCAATCAAACGCGGAGAAAACGCTCTTTAATCGCCGTCCAAATCCATCATTCCAAACAGAGCCTTAAAAGAACCCTTTTGGCTGAAACAAAAAGCAGCCGCCATTTTCTTGCACAGATGAAGAAGAAGATGAAGCGCCTCCTCCACCGTGGGGCATTAAAGCTTCATCCACCGCCGCCCCCATTACACCGCCGTTACTATTCGACCACCGCTTTGCCTCCAACGAAGACCCATTCTCATTCATTACAGAAGACGAAGAGCCATCTAGGTACCAAGGATTCGATGACAGAAGAGAGCGAACACTCAAAACGCCGCCGTCAGGCGCTGTACTATGAGAGTCTGTTCTTGCATCAGCTATGTATTGCATGCCTGTTAGAAAGAAAGAAAGAAAGAAAGAAAGAAAAGAAGAAAGAAAAATCATCAAATCAAGAAAATGGTCTAGGAATCTAGCAAAGGAAAATATGAAAGCTTACTTTGATGGGGACAAAACCTCTCCCCTGAGCCTATGTGTGGAGGAATCTCATTGGTTAGAAAACAAGCTGGTTCGTCGAGGCCCGGCCCGATTAGAGACGATGATTCTCTGGGTTGCCTCGGCATGTAATAACCCCTGTTGGCATTTTCTTGCCACTTCGAGCTTGGTGAGAGTGAGCTTGGTAGACCGTTTAGTGATATATTATAGGATGATCTTTGATCTGTTTTTTTAAAAGAATGTTAGCTTCAGACAGTTGTAAACGTTGGCTTCTCTTTTTTTGGCTGTAATAGGAGAAAATTTACCATATATTGCAGAAGGAAGTGATGAAGACGGTGAACTGAGGTGGTGGTGATGTAAGGGCTCCGGCGGCAGCCTTCGCCTCCTTGCGTTGTGATCGGAAAGCCTTTTCCGGCAACTCCTTTTCTTGTCGTCGAATTCCGACAGGTCGTGAAACCTTCGACGACAGACAAATTAAGCTCAAAAAATTTATCTTTAGAAATAAATAACCCACAAAAAAAAAAAAAAAAGATTTTTCCTCTTCTTACCTGCTGCATTGCTGGCAAAAGCGGCGGACCAATCCACCTACGACGACTCTAGGGCTCTTAGAGTGGGCCTCGCAGATCCTATGCCGGCGGTGGTAGTCCTTCGCCGCCGTCAAACTGAGGTTGCATCCCTCCACCTGGCAGCAAGGGTTCTGCATATTCTGATAGGATGCCCTCGACCTCTTCGACGGCGACCCTTCCTCCTTATAATTCTTCGCCTGAGGAATCAAAATCGACGGAGGTGCTGTTTTTGTTAGGCCGATTTGATCCAACCTTGTACTGATTCAAAGGATTAGTATTACCTGTAACGATGAATTACGGAAGCAATAACGAAGTAATACCGATAGACGAATTGCAGAGTTGGAACGAGAGCGCACGTGTTCTTCAGAAAAGTCGTCAACTCTATTAATGAATCAGCAACCCTAAACGATGTATCGTTTAGGGTATTTATACATAAGCCCTAATGGGCTATTGGGCCCAATATAACTAATATACCCACAAGTCGGGTATATTTACAATTTGGTCCTAGGGCGTAATTAAATTACAGAACATAGACTAATAATTAAATGAACACAATTAAAATAATATCTAACAATCTCCCCCTTTGTGTTCATTTCACGTAGTAGCGCGGTCTTCTGTTCTGTAGAAGGATTTTCTCAGATTGAGAACGTACTCGAACTGTCTGATGCTTCGGCGAAGGCATAATCTATTCTGAATTTCTTCAATAGCAATATTACTTAGGCTGATGATTTCATCTCGGAACTGCTCGAGGCCTAAGCTTGCAAGGTCACCTTTTGAAGAGTCAGAATATCTTCTAACTTTACTTCTCAGTTTCTCGATAATGATCCTGAGAGTGCCGTCGCAGTACTTCTCGACTTCTGAGAGGAACATGACTCTCTTTAGTCCATCCTTGCTGTAGACTACGGAGAGTTCAGGTTCTTTGAAGATGAAGCCATTTGGGTATGGTTTGAGTTCCTCCTCCATGCCGGCGAAGTTTGGTCTTGTGAGGTTTACCTTCCTAGCATTATTCTCAATGGCTATCTGGAAGTCATGCCCTGTGTAGAAGGTAATGTCCCTTAGCATGTGTCTTTTGATGGCTTCATATCCCAGCTTGTATCGAAATTCTCGTAGGATGAATTTCCTGTAGAGTCTTGATAGCTTGTATACTTCGCTGGGATCAACGTACTGCAAGTTGCCTTCGGTGATCACGTCTTCTGAGCCATCCAGCCGTAGTACTTTGTAGACTGGGTACTTTAGGTTTCTTCCCATTTCCTGGACGGTGACATCCACTATGTCCTTGATCGGTGCCTTCGCTCTCATTCTCTTCTTGTCTGCATCCGTGACCCTCGATCCGCCTTTCGTCGTCCATTTGTATAGGAAATGGTAGGCCAACTTTTTGGATCCTTCAATATGTGATAGGCCTCTCAGCTCCATTTCATTGTATGGTCGAATTTGACCACGTTCTCGCCAGATTCTGCTTCTAAGTTCCTCTTGAAATGGAGTTGTGATCTTGTTCCAGGGAGTCTCAGATGCTTCTGACGTTTCTTCGTAGTCTTCTCCATTTCTGATCTCGTCTGGAGCCATTCTGAGGCTTGCTTCAACCGCCGCCCAGATCAGTCCACTAACGTTGTCCAGTCTCTCTTGAATGTCATCTCCTGTGGGATGATTGCTGTGGCTTTGAGATCCCCATCCCTGATCGATATACTCGTTGAGCTCAGCCAGGGGATCAGGGATGCTCATGTCTACGACTGGAGGCAGTGGGTCGTCGATTTCCTGTGGGGGTGGGTCTGGTCTGAAGTCGGATGGTAATGAGGGTAGGCTTTCTGGTAGGTTAGTAGTTAGGGTTAAGTGGGAGGAGGTAGTAGGTTGGGGATTTGAGGTTTCTGGTTGAGTTTGGGTTGAGGTTGAGGGTTCTGTATGGGTGGTGGCTGCCTCGACCCGCTGTCGCTTCTCCCCCTCAGGACGACCATCGCCATCGGGGTCGTCATGTCGACGTTTGTGTGTGGGCGGGTCGTAGTGGCAGTGGTAAGGTAGTTGGAGACGGTGAAGGAGCTCCGTATCTTCATCATCGAGGTGGTCGGCCTCGCTGAGGAGTCGGGCGAGTAGATTCTGTCGAAGCTCCTTAATGGTGGGGGTAGGTGCAGAGGGAAGTGATGGTGGTTGGTGGGATGAGGAGGATGGTGTTGCCCCGACTTTTTGTAGTATAGATGCCTCCATTTGCTTCATTTCTTCGCGTATAGTAGCGAGGCTCCGTTCAAGGCTCTGGTCGAGGTGGGCTTGGGTGATAAAAGGGGAAAATAACTCAACAGAGCCACGAAGGCGTTCTGTTGTCACGGCTTCAGAGTAAACTCCTGTGTCGCGGCCCACATTCACTAAAAAGTGTGTGGGACTTGAGGAACCGGGGCCACTTAGGCTCACCGTTGGCATCGTCGATAAGGCAAGCTCATCGAGATGGCCTGATGGCACGGGGGTAATGATGTTGCCCATGTCAGGTCTTCCGTCCGATCCTCGAGTATCATCAGCAGATGACGTCTCTACGGACGTTCTGGACTGATCACTAAGAAGAGTCGATAAAGGTGTATGTGTCCTAGCAAAATCGAAAAAATTTGGGAAAGTGGACACTAGACTCGATGTGAGGGAAGAAGGGACAGCGACGTGGGGCTGGGAGTCGCTGATTTGTATATCACTTGCCTCCGAGCGAGGCAAGGATGACTGAGATGGTTCCCCGTGAGATGTTGAGACATCAACCTGTTGGGAGGTTGATGAATGGGAAGGGCTGGGTTGTGCATGCGCCGTTGAACCAGATGCGGCGGCTTCTACTCGGGAGCTGATTAAATCAGCTCCTGTTCCTAGGGGTTCGGTTCTGGAAGTTATAGTGAGGAGGGGAGGTGCGAAGTCGACGGACACCGGAGGAGGCGGTCGTCGGTCGTGTTTTCTCTTTGTTCGGACTTCGCTTTGTCGCTCAGGACCCTGTCTCACACTCGGGCTGGCCCCGGGGTTGGATACGGTGGGGTTTGACCGTATCGTAAGGGCAGGAAGATTCTGGACCTGCCGGTATTTAATCACGTCGGCATCCGTAGGATCAGCGAGGTCCAGAAGGTGTCGTGGGATGGGCATGCCTTGGAGTGTCGATCCTTCCTTTGATTTTTTTAAGTAGTTGAACTTGGGGACTCCTAAGGACTCTGCCGCTGGACGACGAGTGATCTCTGGATGGATTTCCATGTAATGAAAAATCAAGACTTGGAACCATCGGAGATATGGAAGGCCCTTTCTCTTGGACGTCTTGAGGTGATCTCTGATGTAGATCTGGTCCACGATTTCTTGCATGAATAGGGCAGCGTAGTCGTAGCGTTTCCCGAAGATGACCCCATAGAAGATGGTGAGGATGCTGAGATTGCAACGATCGTACCCCGTGTGCTTCGGTGATAAGCACTTGTTGATCAGCATAAATAGGGCATTCCACGGAGCTGGTATCTTGTTGAAGGAGAATGCTGATACTTGCGTGAGAGGTGGAGAGCAACCTAGTTCCAGCAAGGCAGTTAGTATTTCCTGAGTGGTGGGAGGTGGATCGAGCTCATTAAATGTTGGCAGTTGTAGAACCGTCCTCAGAAGATCTTTGTTTAGGACCACCGAAGTGTTCTCGATTTGGCTTTGGAATATAGTCTCCTCGATGTCACGAACTTGGTCCATGAGTCCCCAGAATTGTTGCAGGTAAACTTGGGGGACGCTCGCCGTGAGTGTGAAGGCGGGGAGCAGAAAATGGTTCTTCAGAATGGCGATGATGACCATGTCCGAGCATCTGAAAGCCGTTGTGTCTAATTGATAGTTGTTCTTTAGCGGCTCGATCCATTTGGAGATTGGGTAGATCGTATCACGGTTTGGAATCTCCATAATCTGAAAAATATGATCATAAGGTCATTAGACATCGAATATTCCATCGTTGCCCTCCCTCGCCCACTTTTTTTTTTTTTTTTTTATTTATATTTTTTTTTTAATAGATATATAGATATATATATATATATGTATAAATAGATGTATATATATAGATATATATAAATAAAAATATATAAGTAGATAGTATGTAAAAGAGGTAGATATATAACTTAGACGAAAAAATTTTGTTGAGGAAAGAAGTGGGCCTTTTCTAAAGTTAAAGTCATTTTTCGTGAAGTAAATAGGCTCAAATGAAATCGATGATAGAGGCCCAATACTGTGAATGTCGGGACGGCCTAAAAGATGTCGAGATAGGGTGATTTGTCGATAAAGTCAAGTTATGTTTGAAAAAGTCGAGATCCTTTTAAATGTCGAAGGCCTTATTTTAGGTAAAATGTCGAAGAGCTCAAAAATGTTGAAAGGCCTTATTTTAAGATTTGTTAACGATATCGACATTGAAAGGCCCAGTTTAAAATTGAAAGATGTCGAGAGGCCCATTTTGACGAAAAATATGGAGAGGCCCAATTTAACGAAAATGTCGACTGCCTCAAAAAAAATGTCGGGGTTGTTTTAAAAAGTCGAGAAGACCAAATGTCGAGACGAATTAAAATTTAAAAAGATTCGATGAAAATGTCGAAAGCTATTAAGTAGTAAAATGTCGACACCGTAAAATGTCGAGACTGTGAAATGTCGAATCCGAAAAATGTCGATAGAAAATCAAACTAGGGTTAAATCTGGAGATTTGGGGAAAATGGCGAAGCGCTGAAAACGTTTCAAAAAATTCACAGATTTAAATCATGAAATGTCGAGAGGTCCAAAATCAAATTAAATCAGTTTAAAATTTAAAGTAACTCTCAAGTAATCATGTAACACGAGGATTAAAAGTAAGCAATGAAATCGGAGTTTCAGTGAGTTCTTCGCCATTTCACACCTGCAAACAAAAACGATTAGTAGCATAAGAAGGAATTCAGGGCCTTTATCGAGCTTACCAGTCGATTTACTGATGATTATAGGGTAATGTTTTGAACTAGAAGTGAAAATGACGGTGAGGTGAGAAGTCTGTCGAGATGTGAAGGTGAGCAAGACGAAAAAAGTCGGGACGTTTTTTTTTTTTTTTTTGAAAAAAAATCGAGTCGAAGTGAGGAAGACGAAAAATGTCGGGATGAGTTATAAGAATGTCGAGACTATGTTGGGCTTCCTCAAGGCCCAAAAAAATGTCGAATAGTCGAATAAATGGCCCAAAGTCGACAAGTAAGAAGTCGAGAGGTGATATAAAATGTCGAGGCGTATAACTTTGGGCTTGTCGATACTGAGGGCCCATATAATATGTCGATAGCTGAGAAATAGTCAAATGGCCCAATTTGATTTTAAGACTTAGAGAAATTATGCGAGTAAGTCTAATAAAATGCAAATAAAGTGCAAGTAAAGTGCATAGATACCATGCGATAATGCGAAGATACTAAAAAAATTAATGCTCCCCCTAGACATATACGCCCTTTTTTTTTTATTTTTAAATTTAAGTTACCCTAAAACAGTGATAGAAATATGAAAAAAAATAATGCTCCCCCTAGAATTATGCAATTATGTTTCTCCCCCTAGACACATGCATAGGCTTTTCATATAATATGGTTATGTCTGAGATGTGCTGCCTAGCATGAATGTGCCTAAATTAAGGGGTAAGATTTAACATGCCCAACCTAGAGACTAAGAATTGGAATCGTTTCTCATCCAATGCTTTAGTAAAAAGGTCAGCCAGTTGAAGTTCGGTGCTAACAAACTGCATTTCTATGATGCCATTTTCAACATGATTTTTTATGAAGTGATATCTAAGATCAATATGCTTCGTGCGTGAATGATGTACGGGATTGCATGTAATAGCAATAGCACTTTTAGAGTCACTATATATGGGAATATTATGTAAGTCAAACCCGTAGTCCAAGAGTTGAGTGCGCATCGCTAACCAGTCGTGTCTGTGGAGCAACCCGAGATTCCATACACGCTGGGACGTTTAGCTGCTCTCGTCGCATAGCAGTCATGAGTGTGGAGCAGCTCTCTTAGTACCTACTCATGCTGGGATATCTGCAAACTATTACCGGGACTTTGGTACCCATTTTTGGATGGGTCCGCCCTTATTAGCAGAAAACGGGTTAAGCATATAAGGTTCAGATATTGATCCTAAGTCAACTTTTAAAGTCCTATTCAATTTGATTTGTGACTTAGGAATCCATAGCTTCAATCCTTGTTTTGTATGTTGAGGGGATGTGGAGTGATGTTTTTCCTTGGGCACCCAAATTTGTTTAACATTAGGATTATGCCCTGTTGAGTTCTTATGCACCAATCGATTGAATACGGGAGTGGTCGAGACGTGGCTTGCATGAGATGATGGCTGTCGAGTAGAAGAGTGATGCATCTTATAAATATTAGATTTATTAAAACGGGAAACTTCATAATACTTAGTTGTCTTCGAAGAAATAAAATTATGTTCATCAGAAGCATAGTTTGTAGAGTAGAAGGCCTTGGTAGAAGAGGGTTTAGATTTTGATTTCCTGAACCTGTCCATCGTCTTCGTCTTGGTTAGTTTATTGCCTGTAGCTAAATTTGACACATCATTAGGAGTTAAATCATAAGTCGAAGATGAACCAACTTCAGATGAACGATCGTTGAGATTTCTTAGGAGGGAAATTTCATTCAGAAGTTTTTCTTGTTCGAACTTGAATATTTCATATTGATTCTGGTGTTCCTTTGCTTGTAATTTATTGATGTCCTGGAGGTGTGAAATTTCGGCTAGAAAGTCCGTCTTGCCTTTACAGAAGAACCGTGTGTCGTTCTTGATTAGGGTTGCGCTTGCAAAACGAAAACGGGAATTCAAGTCAAGTGCATCATCGTAGGAATAGTAATGATTTGAAGGAGACGCGTATTTTCAAATAATAAATCTTCTCTTTTGGCTATCTCCTTCCCTTTTAGTTTCTTGTGGAGTGATGCTTCTATCTTAGGCTTAGCTAGATGCAGTTGTGGAGAGAGATCTATGGAGTTATTGACTTGTTTTTCGAGTGAAGATATAATTGTCAGAAGTACGTCTTTTTCCACTTGAGCGGCAATCTCAGTCTCAGAAGATGAGTCAGTTGGGAGAGTAGCTGCAGTGGTATGTGCTTCATCTTCAGAGTCAGCTTCGACGTTTGCCATGAGAGCCAGGTTTTCGTCTTCACTTTCAGAGGTATCCTTGAGCCATGATTCCTGTTCTGCCATGAATACGGCACCCGACTTTTTTTGTTTTTCTGCTTGAAAACCTACTCTTTCTGATTCCAAAGTTGCGTTCAGTTTGGAAATTTTATTAGCAACCTCTGGAATTTCCCAACAAGAAGTAGATTTGTTAGAAGATAAAATATTTTCCCCGTTTGACGCTAGGTTCTTAGAGGAATTTTGATCCGCTTGCCCTCTTTTTGTTAAAATGTCCTCTAAACTCCTAATTTTAGAGTATAACTCGTTACGCTCGCTATATATGAAGTTATATTGACAAGTCTTAGTGAGTATCTCGTCTTCGCTCTTTTTCAAACTAGTAGTTGACTCACTAATTTTCACTTTCAGTCTTTCTATTTCTTTGTCACGATCATCGACTCTCATTTGCATTGCTTCAAGCTTGCAAGTGAGATGCGCTTTTTCACTTAAGCTGGCAAGGAGACATTTATGATTATTCTCTAAGCGAGCTTTTAATTCCTCAATTTCTTTAGCTTGTTTGTTCACTTTCTGCTCCCACTGATACGGCATATATGACATATTGAAAATGAATATTGAGAGTTCAGTTCTAGAATTATTTTGGTTGGATATGGATCTTAATCGTGTTGATCAGCTAAATCTTAGATCTCTAACAAAGAAGATCAAAAAATGTTAGAGGATATATATATATATATATATAGGAAATAAGATCACAAGATAATGTCCCACGTGAATGACTTTGCTGAAATGATGACTCAATGATAAAGAAATAACGTTCAATAAAATTTTTTTTTTTAAAGATTTTTTTTTTTTATTAAAAGGAATTTTGTGACTGGTAATATAAAAATATTTTCGTAGAGTAGCAGTGAAGATTTCTCGAAGTGAATAAACACGTGAAGTTCGAAGTTAGGGTCTCGAAAGGATTAGGATTGGCAAAATTGTAGGATTTCGATAACTTGAAATTTAAGGATATTTCGAGAGATAAGGTAAGCACAAGATTTAATTGTAGTTCTTCAATGAATATTTAATAAAATACCGTCGAAGTGCAATTTTCAAATAATGATCGATGTGAATTTCAAAGAATTTGTGACATATTGTTAGATATTATTTAATTGTGTTCATTTAATTATTAGTCTATGTTCTGTAATTTAATTACGCCCTAGGACTTAATTGTAAATATACCCGACTTGTGGGTATATTAGTTAGATTGGGCCCGATAGCCCATTAGGGCATATGTGTATAAATACCCTAAACGATACATCGTTTAGGGTTGCTGATTCATTAATAGAGTTGACGACTTTTCTGAAGAACACGTGCGCTCTCGTTCCAACTCTGCAATTCGTCTATCGGTATTACTTCGTTATTGCTTCCGTAATTCATAGTTACAGGTAATACTAATCCTTTGAATCAGTACAAGGTTGGATCAAATCGGCCTAACAAGTGGTATCAGAGCCGAAATCGTGGATCAAAACTCATTGAAGCTTCGTTCGTTCCAACTCGCTCGTTTCATCCCCTTTCTCGTCGGGTTCATCGAGATTTTTGATTACTATTCGTTGTTCCTATCTTATTCTCGAAATTCTAACAATTGATTCTCATTAAATTTCTCAGAATAATCTCGGATCATGAAGATTGCATAGACGTTCTTTTGCTTTTCCTAAATTTTGATCGAATTCTGCTTTTTCCAGACGAAGAACAGTTTTTGGACGACGATCATACTTTTGAATTCCCGAGATCTTCGATCAAAATCAGCCATATCGACATTTGAAGTTGTCGACATTTGATCCTGTCGACATTTGAAGTTCTCGACATTTATGGTTGTCGACATCTGAAGTAAATTAGAGCACTCGACATTTTCTAAATCGACATTCTACCATCTTCAATATTTAATTCGACATCTTTAGCTAATTTCAGCTCGACATCTCTGTCTTCGCGACATTTGAAGACCTCGACATCTTTCATTAGCTATCGACATTTTTCTCATCTCGACATCTTACTATGAAGGTTCTCGACATTGTACTCGACATCTTGAAATTTCTCGACACTTGAAGGCCTCGACATTTGTACTTGTCGACATTTGAAGTCATTTGAAGTTCTCGACATCTCTCTCGCAATTTCTCTCGACATTTTTGACTCGACATCTTACTAAACATCTCGACTTTTAGTGCTAAATTTGACTCGACTTTTATCTCGATATTCATCCCGACATTTCTTTCGATATTTTACTAGGAAACGAAGATCTCGACATTATTCTCGACATTGTGCTATATCTCGACTTCCTTTCCAGTTCGACATCTGTCTCGACATTTAATAAGGAACTCGACATCTTGAACCTTATTCAATTCGACATTTATTTCGACTTCTTCAATAATTGGTTTCGACATTCTACTTGAATTGTTTCTCGACATTTGTCTCGACATCCTACTATTGTTCAATATCGAGATTTTATTCATCCGAAAATCCTAATTCAAATCTCGACAATATCTCGGATTCATATCTCGACATTCTGAAATATTCGAAATCACTTCAAGTCTCGACATTCTCATTACATTCTTTCGATATCAAAAAAAAAAAATTAAATTAAGTAAAAAGAAAATTAATAATAAATAAAAAAAAAAATCTATTATCGATTTCAAATCAATTTTTGTGCTTATATTATTTTATTTATTTCTCTAACTCTATTTGCCTTCCTTGAGTTAGAAATTTAGCTGATCAACACGATTAAGATCCACATCCAACCTACCACAAGAACGGACCAACAAGTCTCTACAAAAAAATTTGCGAAGGTCAAATTGTTTCGACACTTCACGGTATCTCTCAACAAAATCAAAATTTTTCCAGAATTGAACTTTCAATATCCACTTTCAATATGTCGTATATGCCGTATCAGTGGGAACAGAAAGTGAACAAACAAGCTAAAGAAATTGAGGAATTAAAAGCTCGCTTAGAGAATAATCATAAATGCCTCCTTGCCAGCTTAAGTGAAAAAGCGCATCTCAATTGCAAGCTTGAAGCAATGCAAATGAGAGTCGATGATCGTGACAAAGAAATAGAAAGACTGAAAGTGAAAATTAGTGAGTCAACTACTAGTTTGAAAAAGAGCGAAGACGAGATACTCACTAAGACTTGTCAATATAACTTCATATATAGCGAGCGTAACGAGTTATACTCTAAAATTAGGAGTTTAGAGGACATTCTAACAAAAAGAGGGCAAGCGGATCAAAATTCCTCTAAGAACCTAGCGTCAAACGGGGAAAATATTTCACCTTCTAACAAATCTACTTCTTGTTGGAACGCAACTTTGGCAGTATTCATGGCAGAACAGGAATCATGGCTTAAGGATACCTCTGAAAGTGAAGACGAAAACCTGGCTCTCATGGCAAACGTCGAAGCTGACTCTGAAGATGAAGCACATACCACTGCAGCTACTCTCCCAACTGACTCATCTTCTGAGACTGAGATTGCCGCTCAAGTGGAAAAAGACGTACTTCTGACAATTATATCTTCACTCGAAAAACAAGTCAATAACTCCATAGATCTCTCCCCACAACTGCATCTAGCTAAGCCTAAGATAGAAGCATCACTCCACAAGAAAATAAAAGGGAAGGAGATAGCCAAAGAGAAGATTTATTATTTGAAAAATACGCGTCTCCTTCAAATCATTACTATTCCTACGATGATGCACTTGACTTGAATTCCCGTTTTCGTTTTGCAAGCGCAACCCCAATCAAGAACGACACACGGTTCTTCTGTAAAGGTAAGACGGACTTTCTAGTCGAAATTTCACGCCTCCAGGACATCAATAAATTACAAGCAAAGGAATACCAGAATCAATATGAAATATTCAAGTTCGAAAAAGAAAAACTTCTGAATGAAATTTCCTCCTAAGAAATCTCAACGATCATTCATCTGAAGTTGGTTCATCTTTGACTTATGATTTAACTCCTAATAATGTGTCAAATTTAGCAACAGGCAAGAAACTAACCAAGAAGACGAAGACGATGGACTGGGTCAGGAAATCAAAATCTAAACCCTCTCCTACCAAGACTTTCTACTCTACAAACTATGCTTCTGATGAACATAACTTCATTTCATCGAAGACTATTAAGTATTGTGATGTTTCCCGTTTTAATAAATCTAATATTTATAAGATGCATCACTCTTCTACTCGACAGCCATCATCTCATGCAAGCCACGTCTCGACCACTCCCGTATTCAATCGATTGGTGCATAAGAACTCAACAGGGCATAATCCTAATGTTAAACAAATTTGGGTGCCCAAGGAAAAACATCACTCCACATCCCCTCAACATACAAAACAAGGATTGAAGCTATGGATTCCTAAGTCACAAATCAAATTGAATAGGACTTTAAAAGTTGACTTAGGATCAATATCTGAACCTTATATGCTTAACCCGTTTTCTGCTAATAAGGGCGGACCCATCCAAAAATGGGTACCAAAGTCCCGGTAATAGTTTGCAGATATCCCAGCATGAGTAGGTACTAAGAGAGCTGCTCCACACTCATGACTGCTATGCGACGAGAGCAGCTAAACGTCCCAGCGTGTATGGCATCTCGGGTTGCTCCACAGACACGACTGGTTAGCGATGCGCACTCAACTCTTGGACTACGGGTTTGACTTACATAATATTCCCATATATAGTGACTCTAAAAGTGCTATTGCTATTACATGCAATCCCGTACATCATTCACGCACGAAGCATATTGATCTTAGATATCACTTCATAAAAAATCATGTTGAAAATGGCATCATAGAAATGCAGTTTGTTAGCACCGAACTTCAACTGGCTGACCTTTTTACTAAAGCATTGGATGAGAAACGATTCCAATTCTTAGTCTCTAGGTTGGGCATGTTAAATCTTACCCCTTAATTTAGGCACATTCATGCTAGGCAGCACATCTCAGACATAACCATATTATATGAAAAGCCTATGCATGTGTCTAGGGGGAGAAACATAATTGCATAATTCTAGGGGGAGCATTATTTTTTTTCATATTTCTATCACTGTTTTAGGGTAACTTAAATTTAAAAATAAAAAAAAAAAAAAAAAAAAAGGGCGTATATGTCTAGGGGGAGCATTAATTTTTTTGTATCTTCGCATTATCGCATGGTATCTATGCACTTTACTTGCACTTTATTTGCATTTTATTAGACTTACTTGCATAATTTCTCTAAGTCTTAAAATCAAATTGGGCCATTTGACTATTTCTCAGCTATCGACATATTATATGTATGGGCCCTCAGTATCGACAAGCCCAAAGTTATACGCCTCGACATTTTATATCACCTCTCGACTTCTTACTTGTCGACTTTGGGCCATTTATTCGACTATTCGACATTTTTTTTGGGCCTTGAGGAAGCCCAACATAGTCTCGACATTCTTATAACTCATCCCGACATTTTTCGTCTTCCTCACTTCGACTCGATTTTTTTCAAAAAAAAAAAAAAAAAAAAACGTCCCGACTTTTTTCGTCTTGCTCACCTTCACATCTCGACAGACTTCACACCTCACCGTCATTTTCACTTCTAGTTCAAAACATTACCCTATAATCATCAGTAAATCGACTGATTATGGAGATTTCAAACCGTGATACGATCTACCCAATCTCCAAATGGATCGAGCCGCTGAAGAACAACTATCAATTAGACACAACGGCTTTCAGATGCTCGGACATGGTCATCATCGCCATTCTGAAGAACCATTTTCTGCTCCCCGCCTTCACACTCACGGCGAGCGTCCCCCAAGTTTACCTGCAACAATTCTGGGGACTCATGGACCAAGTTCCTGACATCGAGGAGACTATATTCCAAAGCCAAATCGAGAACACTTCGGTGGTCCTAAACAAAGATCTTCTGAGGACGGTTCTACAACTGCCAACATTTAATGAGCTCGATCCACCTCCCACCACTCAGGAAATACTAACTGCCTTGCTGGAACTAGGTTGCTCTCCACCTCTCACGCAAGTATCAGCATTCTCCTTCAACAAGATACCAGCTCCGTGGAACGCCCTATTTATGCTGATCAACAAGTGCTTATCACCGAAGCACACGGGGTACGATCGTTGCAATCTCAGCATCCTCACCATCTTCTATGGGGTCATCTTCGGGAAACGCTACGACTACGCTGCCCTATTCATGCAAGAAATCGTGGACCAGATCTACATCAGAGATCACCTCAAGACGTCCAAGAGAAAGGGCCTTCCATATCTCCGATGGTTCCAAGTCTTGATTTTTCATTACATGGAAATCCATCCAGAGATCACTCGTCGTCCAGCGGCAGAGTCCTTAGGAGTCCCCAAGTTCAACTACTTAAAAAAATCAAAGGAAGGATCGACACTCCAAGGCATGCCCATCCCACGACACCTTCTGGACCTCGCTGATCCTACGGATGCCGACGTGATTAAATACCGGCAGGTCCAGAATCTTCCTGCCCTTACGATACGGTCAAACCCCACCGTATCCAACCCCGGGGCCAGCCCGAGTGTGAGACAGGGTCCTGAGCGACAAAGCGAAGTCCGAACAAAGAGAAAACACGACCGACGACCGCCTCCTCCGGTGTCCGTCAGCTTCGTACCTCCCCTCCTCACTATAACTTCCAGAACCGAACCCCTAGGAACAGGAGCTGATTTAATCAGCTCCCGAGTAGAAGCCGCCGCATCTGGTTCAACGGCGCATGCACAACCCAGCCCTTCCCATTCGTCAACCTCCCAACAGGTTGATGTCTCAACATCTCACGGGGAACCATCTCAGTCATCCTTGCCTCACTCGGAGGCAAGTGATATACAAATCAGCGACTCCCAGCCCCACGTCGCTGTCCCTTCTTCCCTCACATCGAGTCTAGTGTCCACTTTCCCAAATTTTTTCGATTTTGCTAGGACACATACACCTTTATCGACTCTTCTTAGTGATCAGTCCAGAACGTCCGTAGAGACGTCATCTACTGATGATACTCGACGATCGGACGGAAGGCCTGACATGGGCAACATCATTACCCCCGTGCCATCAGGCCATCTCGATGAGCTTGCCTTATCGACGATGCCAACGGTGAGCCTAAGTGGCCCCGGTTCTTCAAGTCCTACACACTTTTTAGTGAATGTGGGCCGCGACACAGGAGTTTACTCTGAAGCCGTGACAACAGAACGCCTTCGTGGCTCTGTTGAGTTATTTTCCCCTTTTATCACCCAAGCCCACCTCGACCAGAGCCTTGAACGGAGCCTCGCTACTATACGCGAAGAAATGAAGCAAATGGAGGCATCTATACTACAAAAAGTCGGGGCAACACCATCCTCCTCATCCCACCAACCACCATCACTTCCCTCTGCACCTACCCCCACCATTAAGGAGCTTCGACAGAATCTACTCGCCCGACTCCTCAGCGAGGCCGACCACCTCGATGACGAAGATACGGAGCTCCTTCACCGTCTCCAACTACCTTACCACTGCCACTACGACCCGCCCACACACAAACGTCGACATGACGACCCCGATGGCGATGGTCGTCCTGAGGGGGAGAAGCGACAGCGGGTCGAGGCAGCCACCACCCATACAGAACCCTCAACCTCAACCCAAACTCAACCAGAAACCTCAAATCCCCAACCTACTACCTCCTCCCACTTAACCCTAACTACTAACCTACCAGAAAGCCTACCCTCATTACCATCCGACTTCAGACCAGACCCACCCCCACAGGAAATCGACGACCCACTGCCTCCAGTCGTAGACATGAGCATCCCTGATCCCCTGGCTGAGCTCAACGAGTATATCGATCAGGGATGGGGATCTCAAAGCCACAGCAATCATCCCACAGGAGATGACATTCAAGAGAGACTGGACAATGTTAGTGGACTGATCTGGGCGGCCGTTGAAGCAAGCCTCAGAATGGCTCCAGACGAGATCAGAAATGGAGAAGACTACGAAGAAACGTCAGAAGCATCTGAGACTCCCTGGAACAAGATCACAACTCCATTTCAAGAGGAACTTAGAAGCAGAATCTGGCGAGAACGTGGTCAAATTCGACCATATAATGAAATGGAGCTGAGAGGCCTATCGCATATTGAAGGATCCAAAAAGTTGGCCTACCATTTCCTATACAAATGGACGACGAAAGGCGGATCGAGGGTCACGGATGCAGACAGGAAGAGAATGAGAGCGAAGGCACCGATCCAGGATATAGTGGATGTCACCGTCCAGGAAATGGGAAGAAACCTCAAGTACCCAGTCTACAAAGTACTACGGCTGGATGGCTCAGAAGACGTGATCACCGAAGGCAATCTGCAGTACATCGATCCCAGCGAAGTATACAAGCTATCAAGACTCTACAGGAAGTTCATCCTACGAGAATTTCGATACAAGCTGGGATATGAAGCCATCAAAAGACACATGCTAAGGGATATTACCTTCTACACAGGGCATGACTTCCAGATAGCCATTGAGAATAATGCTAGGAAGGTAAACCTCACAAGACCAAACTTCGCCGGTATGGAGGAGGAGCTCAAACCATACCCAAATGGCTTCATCTTCAAAGAACCTGAACTCTCCGTAGTCTACAGCAAGAATGGACTAAAGAGAGTCATGTTCCTCTCAGAAGTCGAGAAGTACTGCGACGGCACTCTCAGGATCATTATCGAGAAACTGAGAAGTAAAGTTAGAAGATATTCTGACTCTTCAAAAGGTGACCTTGCAAGCTTAGGCCTCGAGCAGTTCCGAGATGAAATCGTCAGCCTAAGCAATATTGCTATTGAAGAAATTCAGAATAGATTATCCTTCGCCGAAGCATCAGACAGTTCGAGTACGTTCTCAATCTGAGAAAATCCTTCTACAGAACAGAAGACCGTGCTACTGCGTGAAATGAACACAAAGGGGGAGATTGTTAGATATTATTTAATTGTGTTCATTTAATTATTAGTCTATGTTCTGTAATTTAATTACGCCCTAGGACTTAATTGTAAATATACCCGACTTGTGGGTATATTAGTTAGATTGGGCCCGATAGCCCATTAGGGCATATGTGTATAAATACCCTAAACGATACATCGTTTAGGGTTGCTGATTCATTAATAGAGTTGACGACTTTTCTGAAGAACACGTGCGCTCTCGTTCCAACTCTGCAATTCGTCTATCGGTATTACTTCGTTATTGCTTCCGTAATTCATAGTTACAGGTAATACTAATCCTTTGAATCAGTACAAGGTTGGATCAAATCGGCCTAACACATGTCTTTGAAGAATCTTCTCGATGAGTTGAGAGTTTGAATTAATTTGATAAGTTAAAGAACAACGATAGTTTTCGAAGGATAATTTGACATGTTAACAGTGGAGGAATAAAAGAAATTAAATTACACGAGATTCGGTAGAATTAAGAATTATTTCGAAGCATAAAGATAGATCTCGATAGTTGTTCGAGGAGCTTAACATTGAATTTAACGATAGAACTCGAGTAAGGAAGATCTCGATAAATTGATTGATCGATGGATAGGATATCGAGATGTATAGGATGATGAATCTCGAGAATGTATTTAAGGATGTCGAAAAGAAGAGAATGTCGAGATTCTTGAATTGTCCATATTTGAACTCGAAAATGTCGAGATTCTTAAAATGTCGAGCTGCCAAAAAAAGTCGAGAGACTTAAAAGAAAGTCGAGATGCTATAGGACACGGATTTCGAGAATAATGATGTCGAGACTCTTAGAATGAAGTAGTCTGATTTTTCGAAGTGTGATATCGAGATTCTTATGAAGATGTCGAGATGCCCAAAAAAATGTCGAGCTAGATATCGAGACGAGCAGTTTAAACTCAAAGATCTCGAGAAGTATCTCCTCTTCGGAAAAATTTCCAGTTCGTCGTCGAAATCTGTTCTTCGGCAAAACAAAAAAAACTGATAATTTCGATCAAGAATTATGAGAAGGCAGATATGCACCTACGCGTTTTCCATGAGCCGAGATAAATCTGAGAATTTGGACGAAGAGGAATTGATGATTTTTGAATTAAAAAGCGAAAATTTTGAAAATCAAGCCGAGATAAATCTGATGAATTTGATCCACGATTTCGGCTCTGATACCACTTGTTAGGCCGATTTGATCCAACCTTGTACTGATTCAAAGGATTAGTATTACCTGTAACGATGAATTACGGAAGCAATAACGAAGTAATACCGATAGACGAATTGCAGAGTTGGAACGAGAGCGCACGTGTTCTTCAGAAAAGTCGTCAACTCTATTAATGAATCAGCAACCCTAAACGATGTATCGTTTAGGGTATTTATACATAAGCCCTAATGGGCTATTGGGCCCAATATAACTAATATACCCACAAGTCGGGTATATTTACAATTTGGTCCTAGGGCGTAATTAAATTACAGAACATAGACTAATAATTAAATGAACACAATTAAAATAATATCTAACAGTTTTATTATTACAGTCCTCCGGAGATAAGCCTTCTCCGGCCGACGACGGCCGACTTCCCAGCCTAAGGTTAATCATCGTATGGTTATTATTACAACTTCCATCAGTTTGTGAATCGAAGATTGATCCCCACCCTAACTTCGGCGAGCTTTCTGATGAACTATTGCCGTACTCCATAACTAAGGCACAAGAAACCTCGTCAAGGGTTTAAATTGTTCTCTTTCTCCTTCGTCAATTATATGTAATGAAGTGAACTTCAATGGCTGAAGCTACGTGAAATACAGGTGTTATTAGTAGGTAGCAAAATAAGGGTTTGGTGTTACCTTCAAGAACCACATATACGAAGACAGCTAGAAAAAATTGAGTTAATTTTACATTTATTGTCAGTCGCTTTCGGCTCTTGAATTCTATGACATTGAATGTAAAGTCTGATTTATCTTTTTTTTTTTTTTCAAAAAATGGGTGATTTTAACAGTCATGGGGTTTGATTTTTATTTAATTTTTGTCAGTCTTCCCATGTGGTAATGGATTCTATTTTGGCTGAGACAGGATATGCATTTACTAATATGGTTTTATATGGGGCTGTAAAACTGTCGCAAAACCCATCATTCTGTTGAACTGTATTGTATTTATTCAGAGTAAATATTGGGAAAGTGAAGGGTTTTTAATAAATTTCCCGATCTAGTTTAGATTCTTGGAGCAATATTGTCCGAATCTTGATTGCAAGAATCTGGCTTGGAAGAATATAAGGCAATATATATTCGTTTCGTAGTGCACGTAATCTGATGAAACCTATGTCTGTTTTATGAAGACAATTTGCTCTTAGACTGGGCAAACATATCTAATTCAAAGGGTTATGATGACCACCTAAAGTGGTGATCATAGTTTACAACGTCGTTTCTTTTTATCTTTTTTTTACTTTCTTTTAGTCCAATTATTTTGGAGGGACAGTTTTAACTGCATCTTAAAGGCAAGGTTGTTGAACCGCCATTTAAGATCTTTTTCTTTATTATTTTTCCTTTTCCTTTTTTCCCCTCATCTTGATATATGATATAACTGATCCACTGTTGTGTGTTTCAGGTATAGTATTATTATCTTTCTCGTAAAAATAAAAAAAAAGCAACGTAAATAGCGATTATATGCACGTGTTTATTTTTCAAATATCTATACTCTTTTATTAATGGTGAGGGGCTTTTAAAAACTGTCTAATTTTGATTCAATTTGGTGTAGCAATTGTATCAAAAAATCGAGCCAATTAGGTAGTTATTTATTTATCAAAACTGTCTCACGTGAAAATGAAAAACTGCCGGCATACTATATTTACTTAAAATGAAAAATAAATACTAAAATATACAACTGCTCATTTAGCTGGCACCCACGTAGGGGGTGCATTATGCTAGTAGTTCATAAGTACGCCATCTTATTGACATCACCAACAAATTGTTGTAAAACTGAAAATTAATTGAAGGTTGACTTCCACGGCCCGATCTATATCGCTACAGCTGAAAAAACCACAAAAAATTGCATAGCTAATCGTCTATAAATTTAGTGCAATGATAATTTAAAACTAAAAGGCCATTACTCAATAAATAGATAGACACATTCATTTTCCAAGTCTAAACTGTGGTTCTGTAGACCACATACATTTAAGACGATGACAAAAGGGGACCGATGATAGTTGAGAAACGTTACTATATACCCTTTGTCTTGTCTATTTCTATTTTTCAAGTCACGTGTAAATTAAGACGTACACATACAATTAAAATAAAAACAAAGTTACCTAAGTTCCACAAAGCAAGGAACTCCGATAGAATCTGTTGTACGGAAAAATTTAATTAAATTAGGATTGATGTTCCCACATCTAGTATAATATATTTAACTTGATAAAAAACGACATCCCCTTCCTTAACTCAGAATATAAGTCTCACAATTCTGAAAGTAATGCAGGGACTGAAAAAAAAGGCAACTTTCAATTTGGAACCACATTATATATTTTGAGAATATTAAATTTAATTTTTTAAATGAAAATTAATCAAGGCCCATTGTCTAGCGAATCGAATTCCCATGGCCCGTCTATAGCACAAGTAATAAAGCCCAACCAAAACCAATCACATGAGATCCCAAACGACACCGTTCCGCAAAATCCCAGTAGGGTTTTTTTATTGCTTTCGCCAGCATAGAAGCAGAGATTAGGGTTGCAAACGAATCGAACTTTTTTGGTTCGATTCGCGATTCGATTCGAAATTTTAAGATTCGAATTCGAATATTTAGAATACGAATCCGAATAAGAATATTTTTTTGATTCGAGAATTATACGAATACGAATATGAAATCACAATATTCAATTCGAAAGTTAATGGAATTATTCGATTCGAATAATATAACATAAAATATAGTATAATTAATAAATATTCACATATAATGTATGATAACTTACTAAAACATCTAAAAATAATATGTTATAATTCAATATATGTTTAAATATAATTTATTATAATTCAATATATATTTAAATATAATATTGTTTATATTTTATTAAATAAAAAATGAAAGATGACTTTGAATACAGATATTCGATATTCGATTCGAATATCCGAGAATATATTCGAATTCGAATAAGAATCGATTTTATGATTCGATTAAATATTCGAGTATTCGTATTCGTATTCGATTGTCATCCGAATACAAATAGAATATTGCGATATTCGACTCGATTCGATTCGTTTGCAACCCTAGCAGAGATCAATTAACGAACGAAAGGCACAATTACCGTATCAAATCGCAACCATCGAACGATGAAGCCCGTGGTTGGGATGGTGGTGTCGAACAAGATGCAGAAATCGGTCGTCGTCGCCGTCGACCGACTTTTCCACCACAAGCTTTACAATCGGTACGTGAAGCGAACTTCGAAGTTCATGGCGCACGACGAGAATAACGACTGCAACATCGGCGATCGAGTGAGGTTGGACTCGTCCAGGCCGTTGAGCAAGCGCAAGCACTGGATCGTCGCCGAGATCCTCAAAGGAGCGAAGATCTACGATCCATCTCGAAATGAAGCTCCTTCCTCCGATCGTTCAGCTGCCAACGCCTCCTAGCAAGCTTGTTCGCGGTAATCAAACAAAGCTTTTTCTATGTTTTTTGAAGCTGAATCACTTTACTTTTAGTTCTTGATGAAGCATTTCTGTTGAGTAAATAAATGCATTTGCCTCCTATCCTTCAAGTAATTGAGTTACACAGTGTTGATGGTATGAACATTGAATCGCTATGGTCTGACCATTCATTCATGTTTTTTCTGCTTCTGCTCGAAAATCCTTAAAACAAGATTAGGACATGCTGACCTTGCACCGTTACTGGTAAAAACTATGATTTCTAAGGTCAGCTGAGTCTTGGCTCAGCTCATTGATATCCCCCCTTGCCCTTGTTTTATTAGCTTTTTCTTCCATTCTTCGGCTCCTCATCGAACCCTAGAAACAACGTTGGAATTACAGATGCGTCTTGTTTATTTCTGCTGAAACCCCACCTACAATCTAACAAACAGCTTTCATTTTTATACATCAGTTAAAATGGTACCCTCGTAGATAGGCTATATAAGATCATGTATATTTTACTCATCATCCGCCACATCATCAGCTAAATTCTTCCCCATAGTCTCAAACGGCGAGAGCCCCACAGCTAGCCCAGACAAAAGTATCACAAGCTGAACTAAAATCACTGCATACATTTGCCTGCAGCTGTTCACCAATCCAACCGCCACAAGCGGGCTAACCATGCCTCCTATCCTTCCTATGGCCGTTGCTATTCCAACGCTAGACGTTCGTATACTCGTCGGATAAACCTATTCAAGCCCAGCAATGTGAAGACAAGAATGTAAGTACTCGTATTATTCTAAACTCCCATTTTGTGCTTATTCATACTTATCACCCATGTATAGAAGTTAGAAAGAGAACCAACCTCTGGGGCATAAATGCAGGCGACGGTGAAAGTCGCCGAGACAAAGGTTCGTGCGACGAACAGCAGCACTGTAATGGTTGTCTCATTCTGGCATGCGTATAGAGGGAAAAGGACGATGGCCGACACAGCGAACATGGCTGCCATGGAATACTTGCGCCCTACTCTGTCTACTATGAACATGGATATGATCAGTCCTGGGACTTCTGAAGACAGCAGAAATAGAATCAACGGTTAGTAAAACTTAGTAGAACGAACTGTAAATTAATGATGTAAGCATGTTACCTGCCAAGCTGGTAATAAACACATCTATGTAGAGCCCATTGTTTCGGCCTTTCTCTTCATGCAAAGTCAAGTTCTTACACTTAGTTTGGCTGCTGCTGAGTTCGGATGTGAGCAGTATAACGCCGTAGTAGGCAAACGTATTGCCAAAGTATAAGAGCCATATCGGAAGGTTCGTTTTGATCAATTTGGAGGAGAAGATTGTGAACACTAGCGAGGGACTATCCTTAACAATATATTGTGTTGTATCGTCTGCACCTATTAGTAAGGAAGAGCTTACTGATTCTGAAAACTCTTTTCCATTGAGTTTTGCTGCTATTTGAAGAACTTTACGGGCCTCGTCGTATCTTCCCTTGATGCATAGAAACCTTGGAGACTCGGGTATTATCGCATAAAGCATAAGTACGATGAAAGATGGCCCCGAGGAGAGCGCAACTAACCATCTCCACCCAAGATTTGGCATGACAATCTGTGAAGAAAAACACAGAAAATTGCCGTCACATTTGTAAAATGAGAGCAGATGACCGATATTTTTATCAATTATCTGAGGATCGTAGGAGAGGAATGTACTTACCCATGCAAGAGCAGCCTCGAAGATCGTCCCAACCGTCCAAAAACTCGAGAATACCATCATCCAAAAACCTCTATCCGGCGAGGGAACAAACTCCAAAAACCACGAATTGAATATGTGCATGCCTCCAAGACCGACGCCTGCTAAGCAACGAAGGGCTATCAGCGATGCGTAATTTGGCGAGAAAGCGCTCAACAGCCCTGCGATGGCCGTGAAAGAAGCCACGCATAACAGCCCCTTTCTGACACAAAAAAAGAAGCATTGAACAAGAAATTATCAAGTGTTGTGTTTGGCCAATCATCAAGAATGTAAAGAGATGGGCAAAGAAACTACTTTCGACCGTAGGCGTCGGAGATTAGCCCCCAAAGATATGCTCCGATCAACATTCCGGCGAAGACCACGGTGGATATTAGGCTCTTCTGGCCAGGAGAGAGGTTCCACTGGGATTGAACGGCGGACCCCACGAAGGATAGGATCATCATCTCCATTGCCTCGGCGATCCATCCTAGCCCTCCGTAGGCGAGCAATAGGCCTTGGAATCTACCGAAGCCAGTCGTGAGAAGTGCTTGGTCGAGGCCTCCCATCTATACAAGCAAAAGAAACTTTGGTGTAAGAATGTAACTGTACAGATTTGAAAGAATTCCATTTGTGATGTACAATTTAACAGATGAGAAAGATCTCAAAAACTCTCTTACCGCTGATGCTACCTGCAAAGATGCAGAAAGGTTTTCTTACGCATCAACCTAAGCACCTGCAATGAGGATAATCTAACCCATCGTCAAATGGTCGAATTCTGAGTAACAAGCACAGAAGTAAGAAGCAGATTTATCAGGAAAATTGGTCCTTTTTATCTATCCGAAACTCATCCATAAACACAAAACCCAAGCCTAGCTGTAAACAATGAGAGGAAATTACGCAAATGGAAACCCTGGCCTTACAGAATTTTGAGCTCTTCCATTCTGAGGCTGGAATCTAGAGTCAACTGTCGTCGAAAAACTGAAAATGAAGTTCGTTGTGTTATATATTCGTGCACGCGAGGTAGCCTCCAGTTCGGTTTCGTCCAGTTCGTGCAATTTGCCGCGTAAGCGTGTTCGACGATTGGGGGAAAGAACCGTAGGCATATTAGCAGCCCACTGCAATAATGAACTCTTTGACCTGGAGCCCACTTTAAGAACTTTAGTGACCCGACCCAGCTAAGGATCTCAATCCACAATGAAGGAGCTTACTTGGAATATATGAAAAATATGTGGGTCGTTATATCATAATTTAGAAAATCGAGGACCTGTATCGTAGTTTTTCTTAATTTATTTATTCAACCTTTCGTTTCCCTCGTGGGAAAAATTATAAAATGAAGTGAAAATTTATGAAATAGAAAGATACACTTGATTGTCCGGCTTAGCTTAAACCCTAGAAATCATGCCTCCAAGGAGAGAACTCTGCAGGAACTTTCAACGCGGAAGGTTTTGGGACTCTGTTTTAGCTTATCTTCTCTGTCTCTAGGCTGGTTTTATATTCGTTCTAATTTGGTTTATATATTCTAGGTTTCCACATCTGTGAAATAATTTGTGTTTACTCTATTCGACTCCGAAAATTAGTTTACTGATGCTAGTAGTTTGATTTGTCGTTGGAAATTTGTATTCTGTCGTCACGTGTTTTACTGGGTGTTTACTATGTAGAAGATAGTTGAAACGATTATTTACGTGATTATTTTTGCGATTCTTACAGTCAAGGTAGATTTCTAGCTGCATAAAGTTCTGTAACATTCAAATAGTTTTTCTTGTCAATATGTTGAAGTTGTCAGTATGGTGATCGATGCAAGTTTATTCACGCTGCTGATGCGCCGCAACAACAAAAGAGCAGTCCTTTTGGATTTGGGATGCCAGCCAGCAATCAGTTTCAGCGAACTAATCAACAACAACAGGCACCGAACCCTTTCGGATTTGGCGTTCAGAGTCAGAGCAATGCCCAGCAAAGAGGGGGAAATGATTTCGGCTCAGCACCAAACCAGTTCAAGGTTTTCTGCCATTGCTGAATTTTTGCATATTGGTTTAGTTGTGTCATAATCGTAACTCAAATTTCAGCTTATATGGTGTGTCAAAGTGATTTCCTTTTTTCGATTATAGCCTTTTGAGAATAAATGGACGCGTTCCTCTTCAACAAATACCAATAATGCCTCTGTCGGTCGGAAACAAGAATCCCAACCCCCAGCAGCTTCTCATAAGTGAGTGAATATCATTTTATGAAATTTGTATTCGTTTCGTATGTTTACTGTTATGGAGGTTAGGTGATTCTTATATACATGTGCAGGTGTACAGATCCCGAGTCCTGCAAACGCATTATGATGGAAGATCTTCAAAATGAGAGACCGTTATGGAAGCTTACATGTTATGGTCATAAGAGAGAGTGAGTTTTGTTATTCACCAACTCTATCATAAGTTATACATCGGTTAGCTAAATTGCGATAGGATGGATCAGTCGTTCATTATTATGGTGTTTGGTGGCTGAATTGATTAAGTTTCTTGCAGTGGTCCTTGTGATATCACCGGCGATGTCAGCTGCGAAGAGTTGCGTGGTTTGGCATATGATGATGCTAAAAGTGGAAAGAACTTACAGTTCATAGTGAGCCAATTTTCTGTTCTTTTCCATCTCGCCTGCTAAATAACCCTGGAGTAGATCGTACGTCTAAATGAAGAGGTCCTTGGAATTTTACTAGAATACAGAAAAGTTCTAAAACATAAACGCCAAACATATTTCTTGATGAAGTTATATGAATGCAAACTTTGATTCTGGAGACGAATAAGTGATTGTTTTGGGTGTGTTAAAATTAGGAAACCATTGAATTTTTATTCTGACCATCGAGGACTACCAGTAATGCAAACCATTGAATTGTATTGTGCTGCTAAATTCATTCTGATAATCGCTCCTTTAATCTTGATACAGATTCAGCGGGAGAGAGATTTGCTGAACTCCATGGAAGCTCAATTTCAGAATCTTATACAGAAGCCTTCACTCTCTTCAAATACTACGATTAGCAACCAGAGTCCCTTTGCTGGAAACCAATCAAATACACCCTTTATCAACAACAGCAATCCTCCCGCAGTGTCGAGTTTTGGTCAATTGGGTGCTTCACTAAATACAAAGTATGGAAATAGGAAAAGTTCAGTCCCAACATCTTTCTGCGTTTGCGATTATTCATATTGTTATCTCTATTGACGTTTCTCATCTTTTATCACTGCAGTGCTGTCGCCACGCCTAACTTTAACTTTGGCCGACTAAGCTCCACTCAGAATAATGCTCAGCCAGCTGGCGGCATGCTTCAGACAAACCAATCTCCTTTCAATATTTCAGGTACAGAGTTTTTTCTCTTAAGTTCAATCCTCAAGAAATTGATTGTTCCTAAAGTCATTCCTTCACTGTTTCTGCGCCAGGAACGAACAGTAGCCAAATGGCACAGCAAAAATCTGCTTTCTCAGTTGCTTCAGCTAACTCAAGTACTCGTCAGAATCCATTCTTCAACTCGGCGAGCAACTCGGCCACAACTGCTCAGCAAAACCCATTTGCAATTTCATCAAACTTGAGCAGCAACTCAGCTCATCAGAATCCATTTTCAACTTCAGCAAATCCATCGCAGCTAGGACATGCCAATGGAGGCAAACAAGTAAACTTTCATGCCGCTTCGCTAGTTTCGAATCCTAGTGCTACGACGTAAGTCCTCTAAAAAAGAAAGACTTTGGCTTTTATTCGATCTAAATCATCGTATATGCACTTTCTCGCCTTCGAATGGATTTTTTTCCAATTTCGTTTTTCATCGGCGTGTACTTCTTTCCTTCTCATAACAATTTACTTTCACTTACAGCAATAACATGGGCAGTAAGGATCCAAAGGTGGTAGTAGAAGACGACAGCATTTGGAGCAAACCAGACTGGAAATGGAATTGTGGCGAGGTAATAAATATTTAGTTTTTTCCTTGCATTTAGGCTGAAACTGTGAAGAAGCTCATATGATATATCTTTGTCTGAATTTCCCTTTTCAGATTCCTGAAGAAGCGCCCCCAGATAACTATATCTATTAGCATTGTGTATTCAATGCTCTGAAAATAAACCCAAGTTTCTTGATATTCGTTGGTTCATTCATTCCTATGGTTTATCATCTGTTGGTTATAGAATATTAGGTTTAGAGAGAGAGAGTAATTAATAATATCTGAGTCTTACAATGTTTCCACCCACTAAAGAATCTTAGTTGTCTGTTATTCACTGGATATAAAAACATGAGACCATACATGTTAAGAATTCATTTGTTCTGTGTTACACTCTATTGCAAGAATCTTATTTAAAATAACGACCAAGGTTAAAACATCAGTTTCTTTCATTAATCATATATCATAATCATATATTTCGTGGAAGACGGTGACTACTCTTATATTTTTATCAAGTCCAACCAAGAAAGTCATGGAACCGCGTTCCTTATTTTATCCTATCCAACTGGCACTGCCCAAGACTCGAGACACACACACACGTCTTTTTTTACAGTTATCTTAGATCTGTTCTAAATCTGAAAATAGCTCGAAATCCTTCACATTTAATACAACGACAAAGGAGTAAGTAAATTCTAACACTGATAGGTCTATTGGCGGTGTGACATGAGTAAGTTTTTTAAGTTAGATTCTACCTTGAACTATTACGAAATGCTTAATATTATGTGTACTGTCAAGGAAATAAGTTGCCTTTGTCTGAAAAAATAAACTGTATCATTGTATTCAATCATTGGCCCACTAAAGTACGGTAATCTTCCATTGTAATGTAATAGCTTCAGAAGTCAGAGGCGACAACTCACTACGATTTTACTTCTTTCAACGTTAAATCAGAAAAGCTCAACGACGAATGTAGAGGTAGACAAACGCCATTACACATTCACGTCATCTTTAACCACTCTTCTCATCGCCCCCATTCAATGCTCGATTCGCCTCATTCCGCCGCCGGCGCCGCCTCGCGGCCGACTGTTCCTACGGCACGGCGTCGGCGGAGGCTAAGCCTCCTCTCCCTCTTCCTTATCCTCATTACCACCGCCGCTCGCGCCCAAGAAACCACCGCCGAGCAATCCAAACGCCACCATTTCCAAAACCCAAATCTCGGACGAGCTTACACAGCATTGCAAGCATGGAAAAGCGCAATATTCTCCGACCCATTCAACTTCACGTCGAACTGGGAAGGGCCCGACGTTTGCTCTTACAGTGGAGTCTTCTGCGCCGCCGACCCATCGAACTCCTCCGTTACAGTCGTCGCCGGCATTGACCTCAACCACGCCGACATCGCCGGGTACCTGCCCGACGAGCTCGGCGAGCTGACCGACCTCGCTTTATTACATCTCAATTCCAACAGATTCTGCGGCGCAGTTCCCAATACGTTCAGGAACTTGAAGCTATTGTTTGAGCTCGACCTGAGCAACAATCGCTTCGCCGGAGGATTTCCCGGCGTAGTCCTTTCGCTGCCTTCCCTGAAATTCTTGGACCTGAGGTTTAACGAGTTCGAGGGAAGAATCCCAAGTGGGGTTTTCGAAAAAGATTTAGATGCGATTTTCTTGAACGCCAACAGATTCAATTTCGGAATACCCAAAAATCTCGGGGATTCGCCGGCGTCGGTTATCGTCTTGGCCGACAACGAACTCGGCGGGTGTATTCCGAGCAGCATTGGGGAGATGGGCGAGACGTTGAATGAGATTGTTTTGATGAACGATAATCTGACGAGCTGTTTGCCTGACGAAATCGAAAAGCTGAAGAAAGTGACTGTTTTCGATGTGAGCTTCAATGGTTTGAGGGGCAATTTGCCCGATGAAATCGGTGGAATGAAGAGCGTCGAGCAGCTGAATGTTGCGCATAATAAGCTGACGGGGGATTTTCCGGCGAGTATCTGCGAGCTTCCGAGGCTGTTGAACTTTACCTACTCTTACAATTACTTCACCGGCGAGCCGCCGAAGTGTGGTGGTGGTAGGGTGGTTGAAGATGGGAGGAAGAATTGTTTGAAGGAGGAGAGAGATCAAAGGAGCAGTAAAGAGTGTTCGAGCGAGGATGCTAAGAATTTTGACTGTAATGAAAGTCAGTGCGTCGGAGGCGGCGGCGGCGGTGGCGGTGGTGGAGGTTTTCCGAAGAGGGGTAGGCCCAGGGCGGCGCCACCTCCGCCTAGGTTTAATAGAGGACCAATGCCAGCTATCAAGTTCCCACCGCCGCCGCGGCCTGTTTCAAGGAGACGGCCAAGGCCGGCCCCACCTACGCCTAGGGGTAGTCAAGGGCCAACTCCGTTCATCAAGTTTCCACCACCTCCGCCGCCACCGTCGTGGACGCCGCCGCCGCCTGCTAGGCGCAATATTTCCAGGAGAGCTCCATTACGTAGCCCACCTTCGCCATTAAAGTCCAGGGGGCCAACGCCAAAGCGGCGTTTTCCGGCGCCGCCACCACCACCTTCAGCACTCCCTCTGCCACCGCCGCCGCCACAGCAAGCGGTACCCTTTCCTCCACCACCACCACCATCATCGTTGCCGCCGCCGCCGCCACCTCCACCTGTCCGGCGCAATATTTCCAGGAGAGCTCCAGTGCGTAGCCCACCTTCGCCGTTACAGTCTAAGGGGCCAAGGCCGAGGCGGCGTTTTGCGGCTCCGCCACCACCACCACCGCCTACGGCGCTCCCACCGCCGCCGCCACCTCCACCTGGTCGGCGCAATATTTCCAGGAGAGCTCCAGTGCGCAGCCCACCTTCGCCGTTACAGTCTAAGGGGCCAAGGCAGAGGCGGCGTTTTGCGGCTCCGCCACCACCACCACCGCCTCCGGCGCTCCCACCGCCTCCGCCGCCGCAGAATGAAGCACCGTTGCCTCCGATAGTAGGAGTATCATATGCATCTCCGCCACCGCCGACCATTCCATACTACTAATGTGTGGATATAAATATTATCAGATGTTTTTGTTCGTGATGACTTGAAGGAAATGCCGTGTAATTAATTACCATGTATTTTTTTTCTAGTTTTTTTCTCTCCCTTGTTCTGAACTTCATCTTCATCCTTGTGTATCCATTGATTGAATGTTAAATTAATTTTTTTTTTCGGTACGAATGTTAAATTAATTTAAATCCGCCCATTAAAGCTACTTTCTTGGTTATATTAGTTTTGCATTTTTTTTTATTTGCCTTATATCTTTTCCCTTATCTGAAACGACTCGTCAGTCGTCACAACTTTTCAAAAAGGTAAGGATCAATTTTCTTCATAAATTTCGACACATTCTTATTACAGATTAGATCTTTTACTATCTTCAGACCAACTGTACATTTACTACAATGTCAAAGCAACAATCTTCAAAGCTAATGATCAATTGTCTCCACCAAATTGAATCCATAAGCCTCCAATATTTCCAGTGCTGCATTGCAATAAGCCGCAAGCAGAAGAAGTATAGTTAAAAACATCCCACGATTCTAAGTGTTCATCAAGAAACAAACAGAGAATCCTTTTAAGAATTCGACTCACCAGGCATGTAGGTTTCAGAACTCATAGGCCTCAAGACACCATGTGATTTCACGCTTTTTCGAAGTATGAGCTGCGAAATCGAAATCGAAAATCGTAAATTTTTGTAATCAAGTCTCAGATTTAGCTGTTAATGAAGAGGGACTAAGTTTAGTACCAAAGCTCCAATTGCAGCAGGAATCCCAACTGTTAATGCCATAGCTGTGTATTGTCTTCCTCCTTCGATCTTTCCAAAATCAAGCAACGTCGCTCTGTGTTTTTCACGAGGTTGTTCGTCTGGGAATTCGACTTCGACTTGGTGATGCAAGATTACCATGTCCTAAAGATCATAATTATTATCAAAATCACCTTCCAAGGCCATGTTTTTGGTTACAATGTAATGGTGTGAAGCTTACGTGTTCTTTGTCTGAATAAGCCATTCGTTCCTCCATTCTAAGGCAGGTTACGTGGAACGGGCATTTGCATGAAAAGGGTATTTCCGTCTTTTCCAGGAAGCCCAAGAACCTGGACAAAGAAGTTCACTTGAGAGTAATAAGCTTATAGAAAAGAAAAAAAAAGAGTAGCAGATTAGAGATCGAAGCTATTATTACGTGATAGTCTTTGCAGCTTTCATAGCAGTTTCTTTGTCGCTGCAGAAATTAAGCGCAAAAATCTGCTTCGAGATCTCAACAATTTCGTCAACGGAGTTTTTCAGATCAATACGAAGAAGCGAAAGCAGAAAGTCTCTGTAACTCGGCCTAATCTTTTGGCTTTTGAGGATTTGGCTCTCATCAGTATCAAAGAAACCGATTCTTGCCATTGTTCCCATTATTTCACCAAACCCTGTAAAAAAATATCGAAAAATATTCCCGTCTCAAAATGTCTTAATCAACGACAGGAAAAAAAAAAGAACCTTACCTTCATATCTGAGGGTACCACGAAATATAGTCGATGCTTCTTTGTCGATACCATAAAGCTCTCCATACGTTAAAGAATTACGATTTGGTAGGCATTCGAATGCAAAGGCGGGATAATCTGGGACACAAAACCTTACAGCTGAATCATAAAGCTTCTCCCCTGTCATAATAATAGGCATACAAAAGCAACAATAAATTAAGACAATTTTGTCAAATATTTACCGATTCAAACAAAAGAACCCACCTTCAACATTCACGATTTCATCGTCGTATTTGTACGTCGCTGGATTTCGACCAGCTCTAATGGCCCCTTCTGGGCTCCAACTAAATTTTTAAAGAGGATAACTCTCGTAATAATTTGCGGTTATTTAAATGTCACAATTTAAAAAAAAAAAATGAGTTTACGCCATACCTGAATTTGTAAGCTAACGGATTGTTTGCAGCGTCTGGGGATGGAAGACCACCGCAATAAGAAGTGAAAGACTTAATTTTTCCACCACGTGCGTGAGCTCCATCGATCATCTTCATTGCCAGCATATGGTCTATTGTAAGAAAATAATACAGTTTTGTTATTATTATTACATATAGCCCATCAAAAACAAGAATGATAATGTTTAACATATAAAAAGACTTACCGATTCCAGGATCCAACCCCATTTCGCACAAAATCGTAACACCAGAAACTTTCGCCTCTTCGTCAAACTTGGACATGGAATCGTCGACGTAGCTAGCAGTGACCAAGTGTTTCTTTGACTGCACAGTAATATCGTGTTTTTCAAAAGAAAGCATGAAAGCTACTAACGTGGAAATGGGATAGAGTAAGCTATAAGAAGGCCTAATATATAAGATCGTTTTGAACCTCGAGACAGGCCATGGCTATGGTACTGTGGCACTTAGGAGGTAGTAAACTGATGACAACGTCGACCTTAAAACGCCAGAAAGAACAAACATATTAGTCACTGTTTATTCGGTTCTTGAAAATTCCTTAAAGATATATACTGGAAAAGCTATTTCGTGATCCATAACATCACCTGCGAAACATATTTGCTGAGGTCGTCCTTGTTCGTAATGTCAAGCTCGATCCCCTTTGCGTTTGGAATGCCTTCAGTAACCTGAAGTTACATCATACGTCCCATTTGAGAACATAGACACATGATTTAACAAATAAGTGAGTATACAAAAGCTTTAGCAGAGACCTCTTTTGCATCTTCTATGTACAGAGAAGCGACTATAACATGGACGCAAGCCTTCAACCACTGTCTAGAGGATGTAAGAAACTCGACCGCCGGCCTACAAACACGGCCGGCGCCTAATATGAGGACCGAAGAAGCATTGCTCGTCGCCTCGTGCCCGTTAAGAGAATCGCTGCTCTCTTGTAATTTCCCAACCTTAAGAGATATCATGTTGTTTTTGCTGTCCAAGTGCCTTGGGCTCATTGGATGAGAAAGTGATGTTAAGGAATCGATGATCTTGTCTAGGACTGCTTTGTCGTCAGCGCCAATCTGTGTAAGAGTAAACCAAAAAATAAACAAAATAATCGTACGCGAATAGAAATAGTTAAAGAAAAAAAACAATTATGATAGCTTAGAGCTCAACTTACTTCGAGTTCAGAATAAGAAGTGGTATCCGTGCTTTGGCCTAGCTGGCATTTCACCAAGTGAAAAGAGCCGCCCGCTGATTCAATAATGTCTAGAGCTTCATTTATCAAGAACTGATCGAACAAATGGCCACTCAAAGAAACCTGAAATGTTATCATCATACCATTAGAAGCCCGAGTGTGATAAAATAAATCAATAACAGGAAAGAAAAGAAAGGCCCGTAAAAATTTTTTTACCAGCGTCGTATATTTCATATTTTCTGGCTTTGAAGGTGTTACGGTTTCGTTGAGGTCTCTGCGATACGAAGAGGAAGAAATATATATACTAAAACCGATTAAATCAGATGAAGTTATGATAAGCTCAACATACTCTGTATCAGATGATCTCATTCTAGGGATGTATTCATATAATGAGGTCAGCGATCCATTATGAACTATACACGCTCTCTTTAAGTGAGGAGGTAATTCTTCAAGAAGCTTAGAAGAAGCTAAGCTTCCGACGAATTGGCTTAAGATATCGCCAAAGTGTTGGGAGGCCTAAATCATTCCAAAGATCGAAGGTAAGAAAACGAAAGGAAAATCTGTAATGAAAAATTCGCCAACACCTCTTTAGCAAACTCTGTGGGTAGGATATCTACGGCTGAACAGATTATACCGTCCCCGTCCATGTCATGATGGTATGAGCTATCATGGGGATTGTATCTATAACATATTCGAAAAATTCTTAGAGATTGAATTCAGACGACAGAAAGAAAAAGATGGCAGCTTTATGATCTAAATGCAAGTTTAAGTTTACCTGATGAAAGGCGAGTCTATGGACGTCGTTCTATTCACAAATTCGAGCGAGCCGCCCACATCACAAGTTATATCAGCAATTCCAATGAGTGGGCAGCCATTCGATATCAGATCTTGCAGTTGCTTATTGGTCAATAACCGAGGAAACCTTTTTTCCCAATACATACAGTTCACTGCAAGCAATGCAAGAGAAAAAGAAAGATGATATAATTCGCAATATTATCCATTAAAACAATGAGCAGAGAGGGAAATAACCTAGCACAGATGTGAATGGAGCTATTTTTTCGCTGAAAACGGGCCTGTAGTTTTCTGGGTGTGCATAGTAATCTGCCTGGTAAGAGAAAAAAGATGATTTTTGTTACGATCAATCGTTGAAACATAAAAGTTTCGTGAAAAATACAAGAAACAAGACTTGCCTTGTCGAAGATTTTGGATGGGTCTTTGGGCTCTACCATGTCCTTGGAGGTTACCACACAGCCGTATACTTGAAAGGCTCTCTTCGAAGGTTGTCCTATGTGGTTAGAATCCCTGGCCTAACCACAACAATACATATCATCACAACATTAACAATCAGCAATCATTCAAAAAACAATTAAGATGACAAAAAAGAACAGCAAATTGAACGACCTTTTCGAATAGTTCAGGGAGTCTGCTCGGGTCAACAAAACTGTGAGGTAAGAGCTTAAAGATCTCACGTGCTCCTTGCGAGACTGCACAAAAACAGAGAATATAGGATCAAATTGGCCAACAAAGGCTTATTCATGCAAATAAAAACCGTGTAAGAAGAAGATGGGCTGATCATACTCATACCATTTCCATCGCCCGTGAACACAAACACGAGTGGGCATATACCAGAAGGTAAGCCCATCGTGGCTATCTCTTCGCCCACAGAAATTATGGCAGATTTTGCAGCAGCCAATGAAGAATACATGTAAGATGCACCCAAAGAAAGAAATGGAGTCGAATATCCCAGGCTAAGAAACCCTGCAAACAAAAGAAAAGATTGCTTAAATTGCTCCCCAATAAGCCTTTAAATCCAACTTCATAATAACTTCAAACTCGCTACAACGCTTACGCTGTCCTAAGCCACCGAAGAAGTCAATCATTCCTGCCCTTCCAGCAAATTTCCCAAATGCTAATATCCTCGTACCATCATCGCCTGTTATAAGCTCGTAATCAAACAGAGTAGCCCTTTCATCCATAATCTGGTAAGTCGAAAGGTTATACAATCGATCAAATCCCAAAAACTGAGGAAGCCAAACACATCATTATGACGAGAAGCTTTTCAACACAGAAACGCACCTTATCAAGAAGAGGCATGTTTTCTTTCTGAGCCTTATGAGTGTGAGAGAAGAACGCATAAGCTCTATTGGGGAGTATCATCTCCAACTGTATAACAAAGCTCCCACTATCTTGAAATGTAACTTAAGCTTAAATCAGAAAGAAGCAGCAAAAAAAGAAGAAAAGGAACAACCTTTGGCTGTTTAACCCCGACAATTAATCCGCATTGGGATAAATCTTCAGATATTTCACAGCCAACATCTTCGTAACGTTCATCATGGTAGATTCTTTTCTTCGATGGCTGCACAATGATTCGAGCAACGCCAGTGCCCCCACGGAGTAGTCTAGCACAGTGTGAAGGTGTTAAAGGGACTCTTCTCTCCCACTTATTTGTGGATTCAGAGAGGATTCCCACGACTCCATTACCGAGCATTCTGTAATTGGTATGCGCCTGTAATAAATCCTTTGATTCAGTTTACTCTTTGTTGCCCTGATATGAAGAGGTAAAAGACGACGTCAGATTTCTCTATGATTTAAGGTAAGAACAGAGAAATCGTTGGCAGAAGAAATCGTACTGATAAATATCCTTCAAGCCCACAAAAAATCCACCAACGTGAAATACATTAGAAGGTGAAAATCACAGGTTGATCGAAGACACGAAACAGAGCATCGTTTGTTATAAACGAACCAAAGAAGAAGAACAAAATCAGAATCTGAGAATAAAAAAAATGCATGCCCATGGCGAATCTGATGAAGAAACCTTAAAAGAACAGTAAATAAATGCGAACAAGTAGACGTGGGCTTTGGGCCGGTTCGGCCGGAACCGGCCCAAAACCGGCCCGCTAAACCGGCCCAAACCCGGAACCGGTTGAACCGGTTCTGGACCCGGTAACCGGCCCATTTAATTTGGGCTGGGCCGGTTAGCGGGCCTCGAACCGTGGATTACCGGTTCCGGTTACCGGATCCGGTTCCACGGTTCCGGTTCCGGTTCCGAACCGGAACCGGAACCGGCCCAACGGCTATATAGCCGTTGGGCCAACGGGCTTCTGCTTTTTATTTATTTTTTTTTATTTTTTACACTGTAAAATTACAGTTTGACCCAAACCAAAAATCTATAAATACCACCTCATTTTAACCATTTTAACTCACAATTACATCCAAATCTCTTCCAAACTCTCTCCAAAAAGCTCTCAAAAAAATCATCCTATTAATATTTAATATTATTAACACTAATAACTATTTTATTTACACTAACTCCACTACTACACTACACACACTCACTTTTATTACAAATAATCAAATTATTATTTTATACTAATGGCTTCGTCGTCGAGAAATCCTAACCCTCGTGACGAAGATGTTTATATGGTTTTAGGTCACGCCGACACATTTCGGGGAACTGGCGACACCGACGAGGACACCGATGTACCGCAAACGGAACAGACGAGAGCGACCGACGAAGGACCGAGCCAAGCTTCTACGGCGACGACAAGGAGGAAGCAACAACCGCGTGGTCGGCGGTCTAAGGTATGGAATTTTTTCGATTTAGAAATGGATAAAAATAAGTCCGATGTAGGTACCGGTTTTGCAAAATGTGCCGCCACCCCTACACGATTAAGACCGGACCGAATCAAGGTGGGACGGGCTCGTTGAAAAAACACCTCCAGAGGACGCCACAACTTCGGGGACGATCTAGAGCCGGTAGGAAACGAACCCCGACAACAACAAATAAACGTAAGTACGGTAAGAATTTTGTTATTACTAGGGAAATTTCTAAAAAAGCATTAGTTAAATTCGTAGTTATGTGTGAAGAACCTTTTGCATTGCGGAAAGTGAAGGGTTTATCGAATTTACGAGTACGATACAACCCGGATTCCATAACGTGACCCGTAAAACCTTAGGAAATATGTGTTAGAACTTTTAAGGAATATCAAGCTAGCTTAATTAGTCATTTAGCCAACATTACGTGTAGGATTAGTTTGACTACCGATATTTGGACTAATATTACGTCGCAATCTTATTAGTCGTCACCGCCCATTGGATAGATGAAACATGGACCATGCAAAAACGTATTCTTTCCCTAGATCCCCTAGATTCGCAACATAATGCCACTACGATATCGAACTATGTGTTGAATGTCGTTAATAAATATTGTATTCAAGATAAAATTATGTCTATCACCTTAGATAATGCTAGCGCGAACAACGTAGCGATAGGGATCCTTCGTAGGCAACTTAGGTTACCCTTAGACGGCAAATTATTACATGCTAGGTGCGCTTGTCATATTATTAATTTGTGTGTGCAATGTGCTTTTGACGAAGTTTTGGGAGATATTGTAGAAAAGTTTAAGGTAATAGGTAAGTTACTACGGGAACGCCGCATCGGAACGTCGTGGAAGCAAACCGTCCTTGCCGCCGGCCTCACGTACAAGAAGTTTCCGTTGCCAGTCCCGACTAGGTGGAACTCGATGTACCACCTCCTCAGCACCTTCATGCGTTACAAGGACTTGCTGACGCCTTTTTGGAACGAGGCCGCAGTCGGCACCACCTCCAGGTATGAATTACGACCACTTGATTGGGATATTGTAGGTTGTGTCGTTTCTATACTTGAGGTGTTCGCCGAGGCTACGGAGAAGTTTTCCGGAGTTCACTACCCGACGTCCCCATTAGTCATCCCGAACCTCTTCGCGATGTGCTACAAGTTCGTGGAGTTTCGCAACAATCCTTACTTGGGTGGTTTCATCCAAAGTATGGAGCAGAAGTTCAGGAAGTATTGGGAAACCATCCCAATAGTACACGGTTTGTCGGCCTTACTCGACCCTAGTTGCGGTGTAGATACATTTGATATTTTTTTCGAATATTATGCTCAGTTTCTTGGAAAGAATGTGGACGACCAAAAGGCGTCAATTCACGCTTCTCTCCAAGAACTTTTTTCTTTTTATGCAGCTGAGCAGGGACATAGTGTGGAGCAGCCCGTACCAGCGAGCGAAGCCGGTTCGTCGGAAGGAGGCGGCGGCGCATTGGGACTACTACGAAGATTGAAGGCACAAAAGACGAAGACCAAAACGCGTGCGTCGGGGTCGAACACGAACGAGATCCAGCTCTACCTGAGCCACAACTTCCAGACTCCTGACGACTTCGACGTATTGGCCTGGTGGAAGTCGAACGCGACGCTATATCCGACCCTCTCCGCCGTCGCTCGAGACGTTTTAGCCGTGCAAGCGTCTAGCGTCGCCTCCGAGTCCGCATTTCTCTACCTCCGGGCGAATTATCGGCGACAGACGCGCGAGCCTTAACCCGACATCCCTCGCAATGTTAACATTGTTGAAGGATTGGTATTTGGCCGAATCGAAGAACCGACGGGAGAACGCCATCGACGAGTTCCGTTCTTCCAGTTCGGACGAAGACGAAGAGGCCTCTAACATAGTTTTAATTAATAGTCAAGTCGAATAAATTGTATTTTTTATTTCGAACATTTTTTCCTTTTTTGTATTTTGTACTTGTAAGTTTTAAATTATTTTTCTTTCTTTTATGTTTTTATTTGTATTTTTAGGTAGTTTTTTTTTATTTTTTTGTACTTTTCTTATCTTTTTTTTTTTTTTTTGGAATAAAATTTTGGATATTTTCTAAAGAATTTTTCCATAGCAAAAAAAAAAAAAAAAAAAAAATATTAACGGGCCGGTTCCGGTTCTGGACCGGAACCGGCCCAATAGTGGCCCGTGGGTTCTTAGAATGGTTCTGGTCCGGTCCCTGGAAAATGGTTCCGGAACCGGAACCGGGACCGGAACCGGAACAGTGCCGGAACCGGTTGAACCGGAACCGGTAGAACCGGAACCGGTGGAACCGGCCCGGAACCGGCCCAATCCGGCCCATTACCCACCACTACGAACAAGAATATACCATCGTCATCTTAACCCCATAAACGAGCGAAAGGAAGAGAGAGAGAGAGAGAGAGAGAAAACCTGAGTTTCTCTGATTACACATAGGTTTCTGTTTTTCCAGCTGAAAGTGTTGTCGCTTTTCCTAAGATTCACTGTGACGAAGAGAGATAATAAGTAGAGATTATAATTACATATATATATATATATTATTAACAGTTTGTCATATCAATTACGCAAGCCTAACTAATACGTTGTTATCTCTAAAATAAAATAATAAGTGTTGGATAATTTTCATCGTAACCATACTAAACTTATCCATCTTTTAACTGTAACTAAAAGAGACCATTTCTAGGCATTTTTTAATCTATTTTTAATATTCTATATCTTGGACGTTGTATTAATGCATCGAGCCAATCTTAGATATTGTTTGTATATATAGGCTGCGTTTGCTCTCCTAGTTATGGCCAGATAATATAAATAATAACCCATTTGTTTATGTTTGGTTGCTTTTTAACCGGCCCGAGATTAAACTACAGCCCACGAATTTATTACGGGCCTTATTACAAATAGTCCGAATTAAAAAGCTGGGATAAATACTATATCTGAGTAAAAATGGACATTTACCAAAGTAGCCTTACTGTAAGAAATACGGGCCGGGCCTCTGGTAATTAATATCCGTTAAAGAGGCCAACGCACATGCGCCACACGAGGAAGGAGTGCCGGTATAAGCTTGATGGGGTTCCTTCTTAAAACCAATTGGTGTAAGAGGAGTGACCCATCAAGCTTATAAACCATATTATTTTCTTGACAAGTTTCGGTGTGGGACAATCCTCACACACGTGATATTCAACACTTACTATACGTAACCACACCTCCAGCCCTAAACAGTGCATCGTCCTCATTTATGTGCAAAGAAGATTTGTCTGCAAATTTGGAAGTCTTGGAGCAATAACCCGGTATGTTTTAGGATATATTAAGGTATATATTTTGTGTTTGAGGAATTTATAATACAATTCCTTAAACAGTATGTATCAGATTTGGGTACAAATGAGTCTGACCAGAACTGCGCGAATTCGAGTCGGGTCTGAGGACGACGACCTTCTGATCGGGGATGAGCTCTTCCGACGAATCAAGGAGGAGCGACACGTCAGCTTCCCCGTCACCGTCTTCAATCGATGCATAATTATGTTCGTCGGCGAAGAATTCGTAAGTCTTGGTCTTGAAAGCGAGCGCAAACTTCTGAAACATGTCGGTGAGCTGCGGCTGCAACGGCTGCGGCGCGGCGGATGCGCTAAACTCGTCTTCCATGATAGCCAAGAATCAAAAAAAATCTAGATTTAGCTTCGGCGAAAGCTGGCTCTTTTATTCAGAGAATTCGCCCGTGCTTTTCCTCTGTGTGCGCTTAATTTTTGGAGATTTGATCTTAGCTGGTAATATGAGCTTGCTTTTTTGATGGATTATATGATGGTTGTATTGCTACTTTGTAGATTTTATCTTGTCCACTTCCATTGGTTGAGAAACTTGCAAGCGATCGACTTTTTTTAATTAGTTTCGTTGAAAACTAACGTTTGGTCTGCTTTGCTTGCAAAATTTTTCATTATCGTCAAGCATGCTCAAACGAGCAGACCGCTAACCACGAAGCTAGCATCGGGCGAAGTGAAACTCTGAACAGGTGGTGAGAGCTAATTTAGGTTTTCCTTGCACTGGTCTTCAAGTGTTTGTTTCGTCTTTACTGTTTACAAATGGGTTCTGCTTCATTAAAGACGATGAGGGTAAAATTGTCATTCTGTATAAATAACATATAGAAGGATCTAAAACCAAACGTGATATTAATATGAACTTGCCTAATTTATAATGGCCCAACTTGAATTATTTATCTTGGGCTTTATAAGATGTCTTGTAACCAAACGTACCAATAACGCCTTATTTATTGAGCATTAAATATATACACGTGTATTTTGTGTAATGTCTTATTCCGTAGAAAATATGATCACGTAAGTCTAATAGATAAAAACTTTGACGTGTAGGACAATAAAGTGACAGCAATCCGACTTTGGGCACATTGCATGGCTGAACTTATATATACGAAAAATTAATAAATAGTGATCAAATACAATCCAAAGCACTCTAAACTATGATTTATTTTTACTCATGCAAGAAATCAACCCTACCTAACTGACTAACTCCGTCGAATATTTTGACAACTCAACATAGGCCCAGGCCCATCAAACTGTAAACAGAGAAAGCCCATTTATATGTAATCGGGCCTAGGTGGAGGGCCCGTTTACTATGGAGCACTCATTATTAAATAATTTTGTTTGATAGAAAATAGATATATATATATATATATATAGTGTTGAGGCGAGACGGAGAAAGTGAATCATAGACAAAAAGAGATGTTTTTTGAGGTTGTCTATGATTATTTCGTTAACAGTTTACGGTAGCTTATGTTAAGCACATGACCAAATCCCTACTGAATTTATAGAAGACAAAAAAAAATATGCTAACTGCTATTTGTCTAGCTGAGAATCGTATCTCAATAAAATCCAGGCACATGTTCTCTAGAGTTATAGGTCATTGAATATTGTAATGATTTTACTTGATTATACACATATATTTTCTAGGTTGTCGCAAAGCAACAAAATAATTAAAAAGAGATAAATATGAAGAGACAAATAGTGTTTGATTTCAACATAGGTCACCTGTAAACTAGGCTCTCATAGGAATAACATGAACCATATATTTCGTTTTGGACTACATTAAAATAACATTAGAAATATAATAATAATAATAATAATAATAATAATAATAATAATAATAATAAGAACTACAACCGCTTATTTATTAGTCATAGGGACACCTCATGGAAGATGGAATGTCATGGGCTTTTCTCGAAGTCTATGACTCTTATCTCAAAATTAATTAAAAGATTGAGAACTATTTTCCCAAGTTTTCAGTAGTTGAATGAAATTGAGATCACAAGTGATTCATTCACTAAAGAACTGATCAGAAATTTGGATAGTTCATGGCATTGCATTAATTATATATAGACAAGTATACTGCATTTAATACGTATGGGCATTGAAGTGTTAATAATCCATAATTGTTCCAATGTTTTCATGTATACCTCAAATATTCCATGGAAATTGGAAGACCGGCCAATGTAGAGACAAAAATTATAGCACAACAACTCTACGATGTCGATATTGGCAAAACCATCTTGTATGATAATATACATAAAAATTAATATGTACTGTGTGTATACTGTATATCATTTACTCCCACCCAAAATTAGGTTAATTCATTGCACACTAAGGGGTCGTTTGATACCGTGTTTTTAGATTTGATGGGTATAAGTTATTTGTGTATGGATATACAAGGATTTTGTTGATAGTGTATTTAACATGTTTGATATGCGTGTATTAATTATTTGTGTAATAATATAAGTTGTGTTTGATAGGTGTGTTTGAGGTGGGTATCAAATCTATTTAATATATTTAAATTACTCTTTTGACCTTTATATTAAATAAAGCTTTAAAAATAATTTACAACAGCTTCATCGTCTCTACCCAAATTACAGAAGCCCTTCAAATCCAAAATTACAGCTTCATCGTCATCCATGGCAGAAATTGATATCAAATTACATAGCCGGAGTCTTTCACCAGCGGAAGCCAAGCAAACCCAGACCCAGACCGTGAACCACAAGCCGGGTCTCAAAAGTCGACTGACCTTATCGGTGCCTCAGTTCATCATCTCGGCCACCGGCAATTTCCCCATCCACAGTATGATCTCTTGCGTCGTTTCGTCCTCTAGCTCTGGTGGGCGAAGGAAAACAGCCAGGTAATGTCGACGACCCACAAGTCTCGAGATTCTTCTTCACTGTAAAGAACAAAATCCACGTTGAGGGGTAAATTTGGTATTAAGGGAATATGTATTAACATACCCACGTTGAGGCTGGGTTTTCTTATACCGGGCTTATGAACAGAATTCGTGTAGTGGATGTGTTTAGCCATACAACTCCGGTACGGGTTTACACGCATAACAAACACCGTTCAATTTTGTCATAACCCATCTAATACACAAGCATACATTCGTATCAAACTCGCTGTTGGAGATTGTGATAGTTCAACAGGTAAAATGGTGGTAAGCAAAAATAAAATAAAATAAAATATTAATCCTTATTTGCGAACATTTAATTTTAGTATTTTTTTAAAATATTGCTCATGGCAAAACCCTCACCGGCCATTGCACATGTCTATCGCTTTCATCAATCCTCGAAGCATTTTTCGATTGCACACCAAACTTGTAATATGTCCTACATTACATTACATATACTTTAGGTTCACAATTAATAAATAAATAATATACAAACAAATGGGAACAAGGTCTTAAGGGTGGGTCCCATCATCTGCAATTAAGCGCTAATGGCTTAATTAATAATTAATCTTGTCCGTATAGATTTGTTCGCAAGGCTCTGATTTTAGTGTCAATTGATTAGTAGTTCGTATGATTGAAAACATGTTAGAATATTACAAACGCATGCGAACGTGTCAACTTAGTGAGTATTAACGTTAATTTGTTTATCATTAACGCATGACATGGGTAGTTGAAAGAATCTTTCAAATTTTCAAAGATGCAATTGTACGCCTTTTGTTGTTAAAATGAAAATCAATGTCAATTCAATCGAATATTCCAACAGGGAAATTAAGTTAGAAAGTTATATATTAAAAAGAAAAAAAAAAGAAAGAATAATGTTAGAAAAGCCATAGCCAAGCAAAGCCAGCCCCGACCACACCAAACCAAGAAACACATCGGACCCAAATTCCAAACCTCCATGCTCCAACCAGCCTTAATTATATTACGACCCCACAACTTATCTTAATTCCACTTTCGCCCCTTAAACCCCATCCACTTATTATATAACGCCCAAACTTCCGTGCTGTTTCTCAAACAAACGCACACCTAAAAGAAAATAAAAAAAAAAGAAGAAAATGGCCAAAGGACTTAAAAAGCTCAAATCAGTCCTCAAGAAAATGCAGTCCTTCAAACTCAATCGGAGCTCCGTCGCCAGCGCCGCCGCGTCGTCCGACGAGGAAGACTGCTCCGGCAAGAACCTCCACGCAGTCAACGTCGGAAAATCACGCCGGAGGTACCTCGTGTCGTCCGACGTGATGGAGAACCCACTTTTCCGCGAGCTCGTCGAACGGAGGAAATTCCTGGCCGACGGCGAGGGAGAAGGCGGCGCTTCGTCGTCCGTCGCCGTCGCCTGCGAGGTGGTACTGTTCGAACACCTTCTGTGGATGCTGGAAAACGCCGACCCTAAGCCCGATTCTTTGGACGAGCTCGTCGAGTTCTACGCTTGCTGACGTGGACGGCGGCTGAAAAATGGTGTCTTAACAGCTTTATAATACGCGGCGGATAGTGAGTCTGAAACTGTTGGAAAAAATTTTTTCACCGTTCTTGGCGACAAGAATGTTGTTGTTTCGTGTGTTTTAAGTTTTAACTTTCTATGCTAATTTTAAATGTAATGATGATTTAGAGGTTTGTTTAGGAAGAACACATTTCATGTAATACTCACTCAGGTGGCAAATGTCTGTGTCTTCTTCTTACGGCCAGCCTAAATGTGGTAGTAGTAATCGTCTCATCGATGTATGTAACTTATGTTTGTTGATAATTAATAAAAAAATTTTGGTAACATAATTATATGTTTTTATTCAATCTACGGTCGTCGCCAAGCTAATCATGCTATGCCATTAATTACACTAGTATGTTATGCACACTCAAATGCGTGTGCAATAATATAAAAATAAATCATGTTAATTTTAACTAAAAATAGAGGATAACATAGTAATTAACTGAGAGTAGTGGGTGGTTATTTATGTATATTTTATTTTTTATTGTTTACTTTAATAGAATATATTATTATTTTATTAATTAAAAACAGACCAAATCAATTTTGATTTGGCAGTTTGTATCCCCCTCTCCCCAATTATATAATAGTATAGATATTCGTCGGTTAGTTAGTAAACCCACAGGCTTTTTGGTGAATTATAATTATAGTACGTAACAACGCGTTAGTTCGATGCTTCTTAAATTATTCTCTTAAAAGTTGTATTCTCCGATTTAATGATTGGATGGGTTGGTCGTAAGTTAAAAAAAGTGATGCTAATAATTGTGAAAGATATGCGTTTCATATTCCTATATCCCCGTTTGTTGGGATTTAATTGGATTTAGTAATTTGAATCAAGAAGCCAATAAAACTCGACAAACCGTTACCTTTATGATTAGGATTTTGACGTCGATCGTGCGAAGCTGACGACAGCGTAAACTTATGTAGTTTTATGTCCTACAAAAATATTGTGAATAATTAAGTAGTTAAATTGAACAACATTAGGAGTTCGAGAAACAAACGAATAGCAAGAAGACGACCGCATTTTCCGGCTTTTTCTATTGGGGCCAAGACAGCTAATTCATATTTTGTAAATTTTAATATTTATATCACATATTTAACAACAAAAACCCGAATAAAAATTATAATTTTACCTTACCTCTTTTTCTGCTTCTTCCCGACACGACAAATAAATGAGTAAGAACAAATAATAATAATAATATTATTTATAAAGAAAAAAAAAGTTAACTCTTTTTTTACCAAAATGTGAGAGAAGAGAAGCCATAAATATATACACTCTTTTATTAAGTGTTGTAATATTTAATTAAAAGAAAACCACCCAAATTTTTATATTGTCATATTTATCCTTGTGTTTTAGTATAGTTCAATAATTAATACATGCATTTATAAATAATATAGCATACATTTATAAATAATATATCATTAATAATGTCAGTAATATGATAAATAGGCCAAACAAGCCCATGTGTGTGGGCACAACAAAGGCCAGCCTTAAGCAGGCCCCTTTGCAATAAACTCGCACTGTCTCCTACGGTCCATACAAAATTTCAATGTAGTACACAATCTCAAACGTGCACTAAGCTAAGTTGTAATGTTGTGTCATAATATCATCATATTGTAAAGAACTCAAAATACATAAATATTAATCAGAGACTGTGTTCGTACCATTGCTGTGTTGTATTATTGCTCATTTAATATGTCACATCACAGCAGTATTTATTTCTCAAAAAGCTTGGACCTAAGAGGTGTTAGTAGGACTGAGACTTCTTACCATATACCATCAACCTTGTAATACTTTTCGTCGGTATTAATTTCTATCATATAAATTTTATAAAAATTACTAACAGAAAGGGCATGTAGCTCAAATGGATTAAATTTCTATAATTAAATTTCCAGATTTCCTTTTCATAACAGGCTATTTAAATTTCTTAACAGGATTCATATGGGCCTACCAATTCGATTATTAATACTTTTTTTTACCTTATGTTAAAGTTTAATATAACATATGGCCGTATAAATATATTTTATGTTACTTTTCCTTTAAATGGGCCTTAATCTGTGATGGCCCAATTTCGAGCAATTTGCTTGTTCATACTTTGAGATATGTGGTGTGGCAGATGATTTATTATTGGATTAGTTGACACCGTCATCTTCTCAAAAGAACTAAAACCCTACCTCAAAAGCTGCCCAGCCATGGAGGAAGAGCTCACAGCACAACCGCCCACCGCCGATGACGATTTCTGCGCCGCAGTGCTTACGAAGTTCTCCTCGTCTACTGCCACCAACGAGCACCACAACCACGTCTGCGCCGCCGTGGGCGCCACCTCTCAGGAATTGAGGGACCGAAACCTGCCTCTGACACCAGTTTCGTACTTCGGAGCTACGTGCGCTTCGCTCGACGAATTAGCAGCATCCCATGACCCGCCTGGGCACGTCGTCGACGCGTTGATCACCGTTTTGTCTATGACCTTCGACGCAGTTCCGGCGGCTGTGTTGAGGAAGAAGCACGATTATCTTTCGGAGCTTCTGGTTAGAGTTCTGAAGGTTAAAAATGTTGGTGAGAACGGCGTAAATCCTGGGTTGAAATGCGTGGCTAGACTCGTGGTCTTGAAGGAGAAGGCTGAGTGGGCTAACGTGGCGCAGTTGTGGGGCATTATCGTTGATTGCGTGACCGATGATCGGATTAAGGTGAGGGAAATAAGACAGTGTCTTTTTTCTTCGTGGGTGTTTTTTTTTTCTGGATATGATTGATGATTTTTTGTGTAGTCTAGGTTGTTTCTTTCCTTTCTGTAGCATTGGCGGAATTAGCTTCATGGTGTTTTGTTTTAGTAGACATTTGAGCGAAGCTTTTTTTCGTTCCCAGTCATTTTACTTTGTGGCACCATTTAAATTGTGAACATAGGTAAGGAAGCAATCACATTCATGTCTGCGTGAGATATTGGAGAATTTCCAGTCAGTGCGATTATTTGCACCACTACTGTCTTCTGCAAGTGAATCCATAACAAACGTCTTTAAGAGGTTCCTTCTACTTGCTGGAGGATCAAATGCAAACATCTCAGAGGGGCCCAAAGGAGCGCAGGAGCTCCTTTACATTCTCGATGCTCTCAAACTATGTCTCCCATATCTGTCTTCGAAGTCTCTGACCAATATCATGGAGTACTTCAAATCACTTTTGAAGCTGAAACATCCTCTAGTCACAAGGCGCATAGCAGATGGTCTGAATTCGCTGTGTCTCCATTCCACCGAAGAAGTTTCGGCGGAAAACCTGCTCGATTTGCTATGCATGTTAGCTAAATCTTTATCCACAAATGAATCATCTGCCGATAGCATGACATTCACCGTTCGTTTGCTGGATGTTGGGATGAGGAAAGTTTACCTTCTTAACAGGCAACACTGCGTGGATAAGCTTCCAGTTGTCTTCAGTGCCCTGAAAGGTCTTTTTTAATCTTGGAATTTCTTCGCATGTTTCGGCATTAGATCATTTTTATTGTCGTTTTTCTATTGAAATATCAATGTATTTGTCTTTTCTTGGATGAGTTGTTGACTGAGATTTTTCATCTTCCCTCAGATGTATTGACTTCTGGGCATGAGGAAGCAATGGTGGCAGCTGTGGCAACGTTCAAGAGCTTAATAAATTCCTGTATCGATGACAGTTTGGTAAAACAGGGTGTTGATCAGCTCACCATTAGTACTAAGAGAGGGTCTGATCCAACTGTGATGGAAAAAGTGTGTGCCACCATCGAAAGCCTTCTTGATCACCACTACGAAGAAGTCTGGGATTTGTCATTTCAAATTGTATCTACTATGTTTGACAAATTAGGTAATTGCACTCGGTTTTTCCTGTTGTTATATTCCTGCTTGAGAGAATACCCAAGTATGAGGTCATTTTTTATTTTTATAAATCATTACTTTGCTATGATACATAACCTTTCATCATCTTCCATTCTCTTAAAGGATAAATTTGTTCAGCCTTGCCTTTCCTTTCCATTTGATTTTCTACTTCTAACCCTTTCACGAAGTCTATATATTAATGTGGTTCCAATACTTGATATTGCAGGAGAATTTTCCTTTTACTTTCTGAAACAGACGGTTGAGATACTGGCTGAGATACAGAAATTGCCCAATGAGGATTTTGCATTCAGGAAAGAGGTAACTCTTAGTGGATGGTAAACTTGAGGAGAAATCTTAATTGGATATTTGTCTTTATTATGATTGGGAAGTCATATCTAGGGTCCCATTTTACCTCGAATATTGGAATCCTGCTGTTGTAGTTTCTCATCTGACTTGACTCTGAAGCATGTATTTGGGTCATATTTCCTGATGGGAGATTTCTGCCGTATCATAGTTTATATTCTTGAATGCTGTTTAATGAGATACATTAGTCATGTAAAAAAGGATTTTTCTTGATTTTTGCAGCTGCATGAGTGTATGGGTACAGCTCTTGGAGCTATGGGAGCAGAGAAATTTCTTAGCATTCTACCCCTTAATTTGGAGGCTCAAAATTTATCAGAGGCCAATCTCTGGCTTTTCCCAATACTTAAACAATTCATAGTTGGTGATCACCTGAAGGTTTTCACTGAGACAATTCACCCTATCATAGGAGTAATGAAGCACAAGTCATATTTGGTATGTACTTACACGAGCATGATTTATAGTGTATATTATATTTCTGATGTGTAATCAAATGATACTTGAACCAGCTCGAACAAGGAGGAAAAAATACATTTAGCAAGGAGTATTGATGGCATTGTGTATTCCTTGTGGTCACTACTACCAGCATTTTGCAACTACCCTGTTGACACTGCTATAAGTTTTGAGGGCCTGGAGAAAATATTATGCGCTGCTCTTACTGAAGAACCCGACGTTCGTGGCATATTATGCTCCAGCTTGCAGATGCTTGTTCAACAAAATAAAAGAGTCATGGAAGGGGGAAGCAAATAGTCCAAGTTCTGAAATAAGCATGCCAGAGAAAAGAGCTGTTGCTTTATACACTTCACAAGTTGCCAACGATAACCTGAAGGTGTTAAAATCATCTGCCCATGATTTATTGTCGGCTCTTACTGGAGTCTATTTCAAATCATCCAAAGATACGACTGGAATATTGCAGGTCCGTCTGTGTCTTCAGTTATATACCGGCTCGAAAATTCATTTAGAGTTCCTAGTTTACAAAGATGACGGTTTATCATCACAGCTAAATTGGCGTTGACGTGTTACTCCCTTTATTATCTGCAAAATCGACAATCTTCCACTTTTCACTGTGCCTAATTTGTTTGTGCAATTATCTGGCGTGTTAATGCCTGTTCTTTTAGTCGGCAATTGGCGATCTTGCTTCGATATCAGAGAAAAAGGAGGTGACAGTTTTTTTCAAGAAGACAATGCAAAAACTTCTGAAGGTTACTCAAGATGCTGGGAAATTAGGGAACTCCACCAATTTTAATAACATGCAGGTTGACAACCCCTCAAATGATGGTTCACTGTCGATAACCAGGTTAGGATCTTTGATACAATTTGAAGTAGTGTAACTATCCTCCCCTCCCCTCCCCTCCCATGGATGTTAGCAGCAGAAGATTAGCTGCAAGTTAGAGTATTGATACCCTCTACAATTCTCTGCATACAGGACCCAATTATTTGATCTCGCAGTCTCATTTTTACCGGGATTAGATTCCAAGGAAATTGATCTTCTGTTTGTTGCAATAAGTCTTTCATTAAAGGTTCGAGAGTGCTCTCTTATATTAGCAGTGATTTTTCTCGAAATGAAGGGCGATATATGACCTTAATTTTCTAGGAGTGATCAGTTATGTACACCTTGTTTCAGGACTCTGATGGTATGATCCAGAAAAGGGCCTATAGAGTGCTTTCTCGGATATTTCAGGTACAATCTTGCTATTTTCAGGATAAAGCTTGTTATTTCAGTTACTAACTTGTTATCTTTGAGACTTGTTAGGTAAATGGACTTTAGGATTTCGATATGCTGTATAACAATATTGCTTTATGCAAAATCCATGCATCAACCCTTAGATGTTTGAATCAAGTATTCCGGGAAAAATGTACTGCTATACCAAAGTGATGCATATTGCATGGTAGAAAAGTAGGAAACTATTGTAGGTTGTAATGTGAATAGTTTCGTTGTATTGTATGCATGTTTATTTCTCTAGTTCAGTAGTTATTCCTGTTTTACTTTTCAATCTAATGGGATAATGTTTTCTACTACAGAAGTCGGATAATTTTATTTCAAGAAAACTCGATGCTGTGCTCAATCTTATGATTGAAGTGCTGCCCGCTTGTCATTTTTCGGCCAAGCGTTACAGACTTGACTGCTTATTCTTCTTGATCGTCCATGTTTCTAAGGTAGATTTACCATTTCATTTATACTGTTGAATAAACTTTCTGTGCAATCATTTTAAAGTTTTATAACGTGTATACCTTCAGGGAGGATCTGAGCAGATGCGGCGTGATGTCGTTGCTTCTTTTCTCACTGAAATTGTGCTAGCCCTCAAAGAGGTATATTCTTTTGTTGTAATTGGAACTGCCTCTGTGAAAACTGGATCTTCTCTAGTTATGGCACGAGAGCATAATCACTCACTATTAACATTTTTTTATTAATTTTTTAGTTGCGTTCAGTGAGACATACCTGATGGTACTATAACTACTGTTTGACTATGTCGCTTTCGCTGTTTGCGAGGGATATAACAAGGAGATTGTTTACTGTACCATAGGATATCCTCTGCCCACTACTGATTACTTTTCTTTGGCAGGCAAACAAAAAAACAAGAAATAGGGCATATGATATTCTCGTCCAGATTGGTCACGCATGTGGAGATGAAGATAAAGGAGGCGAGAAAGAGAAGTTGATTCAATTTTTCAACATGGTAATACAGCTTTAACGCTGTTGAAAACATGCCCTGCCTCTTTATTTTAATTACTTTAATCCTCTATATTTGCTAATGTGCCAGGTTGCTGGGGGCTTAGCTGGTGAATCCTCCCATATGATTAGTGCTGCAATGACAGGCTTAGCTCGATTGGCTTATGAGTTCTATGATCTTGTTGCCGCTGCTTATAATGTTCTTCCATCCACATTTCTTCTCTTACAAAGAAACAACAAAGAACTGATCAGGGTCTGTCTCACTCGCTGGGATAATGAAATTCGCATTTTAAATTTACACTCTCTTTGATTCAGATATCTGGCTTTTATTTCAGGCTAATTTAGGTTTGTTGAAGGTGCTCGTAGCAAAATCGCCAGCTGAAAGACTGAAAAACCACTTGCAAAGCATCGTTGAAGGCTTGCTCAATTGGCAAGATAGCACTAGAAACCATTTCAAAGCCAAAGTAAATGTTTAAATGAAATCAATGCCAGAAAATGCTTGTGTCATTTTATGATATTTGCTCCAACGTGATATCTGCTATTATAGGTTAAGCTACTCATCGAAATGCTTGTGAAGAAATGTGGTCTGGAAGCAGTGAAGCAAGTGATGCCAGAAGAGCATATGAAACTTCTTACCAACATACGCAAGGTTTTAAATTCAAGCAAACCACAATGGGTTTTTATCTCCGATTTCTGTAGAAATCAGCACAATCTTAAGTCAGTTATCCTTTCTAATTGCAGATCAACGAGCGGAACGAGAGAAAACATTACGCCAAATCCTTAGAAAACAGATCAGTTGCATCGAAGGCAACGACATCCAAGTATGTTGTCCTTTTCCTTGGCTGCTATACCCAATGCATGAAAACATAACAGAGATGAAATAGAAATGTTCAGATTTCTCAAACATCACCACTTCGTTGGCAACTTTGTTTTACCCTTTATAAAAAACATCTAAAGTGGCTCAATGTACTGATTCCTTGATCTTGATAACAGGCTTAGCAGATGGAACCATACCAAAATATTTTCTGACTTCGAAGATGAAGACACAATAATTAGTGCTGGCGAATATGAGAATGCAAAGAGTATCCGTAGCCACAGAAGCAAGCATCCATCAGAGTTACAATCTAAAGCATCATTGCTCAAGTCAGTTTGATATATATAACGCCTAACACAATACATAATGCGACATATTTATTTCACTTCAGTTTTTCTGACTATCCGAATAACGCCCGGCCAGATCCAAGAAGAGACGAAGGGCAGCAAAGAGCTTGCAAGAAGACTTATTCGACGAAATGGACGACGAGCCCCTCGATCTACTCGATAGTCAGAGAATGAGATCTTCTCTTCGATCATCAGAGGTTACTAAAAAGAAGTCAGACTCCGACGATGAAGTGGAAATTGATGCCGAAGGGCGTCTGCTCATTCGTGAAGATGACGGTAAGAAAAGAACATTCGAAAGGAAACAGAAAGAGGACTTGCCCTCGTATTCAGACGACGAAAGGAGTGAAGCCAAAAGTAACTTGTCGACGATCTCAAAGAGGAATCAAAAGCGAAGAAAGACAACAGAAACTGGGTGGGCATACACTGGTAAGGAATACGCAAGTAAGAAAGCTAGCGGCGATGTGAAGAAGAAAGATAAGCTCGAGCCATACGCATATTGGCCGCTCGATAGAAAGATGGTGAGCAAAAGGGCCGAGCATAGAGCTGCTGCTAGAAAGGGAATGGCTAGCGTTGTGAAGCTTACGAAGAAGCTCGAAGGGAAAAGCGTATCGAATGCCCTTTCTGTGAAGGGCTTTGCAATGAAGAAAGGCAAAAAGAAGGCCGGCGGCCTAAAGAGAAGATAGGCCGTAATTTATTATTTCATTTGATGGTATGATTTAAGATGTAGACTGAAGTCTAAGGCGTGAGGGAGTGTTGTGTCCAAGGCATTGCTGTCTTTTTAGTCCTTTTTTCTTGCTTTCTTTATATATAGTAGTCCGTGCTAGTCTTTATTAACTTGTCGTTGAAATATAGTTTTGTTGAAAGTGGTGAATTTTGTTGAGATTATTATTTTCTATCGTGTAAATTTGACCTCTAAAGTGCGAGTAATTTCTGGGGGTTTTGTTCTTAATTGTGCGAAGCCCTTTCAATCTTTTTGCGGAACGTGCCCATTTAAAAGTTTGTGAGTTTTTCCCATTCCTAATGAGCGGAAATCCCAAAGTAAACGATATGGAAGCCCACTAAGATATTAGTCTTTACTCGACGAGCAACTGAATGGACGATGATGGATGGCACTATATTAAGAAATAAGAAAACTATGGAGCTCCAAGAATATTATTCACCATATATGCCTACATTGAGCTATTAGACAAAAAATCCTCAATAAGGACGAAATGTGTAGACATACAAGTCAAAAGTTGATAACGTGAACATTGTCCACCTAATTTCGTTATTTTACTCGTGATTTTCATTCACTAATTCCCTGATGCGTCTTTGAATTATTGTTATATCAGAGCAAGTATATACAAAAAGAAGAGAAGTTCCCGGGTGTTTGATTTGAGGTGATCCTATAAAACATCACCGTGATCTTCACATCACCTCCTCATCACTGGGTTCGTAGGTGATGAGTCATCACCGTAATGAAGGATCACCTACTTGATCAAAGTGGAGTGATATTCCAACTTTTGGATCACCCCAAAAAAGCTAAGCGATCAAACATTACGGTGATGAGGTGATATTGGAATTTAATATTACCCATGATATTTTAACATTTATTCCTTATATACTCTTATTCATATTTTAAATTATATAACTAACTTTAGAATCTTAAAAACATATTTAATAATTAAAAATATAAAGTAATATTGATAATTATATAATAGACTGATAAATAATGTTTAAAAAAATTTTTAAACTCGATATTAAAACATGATCATTGTTACGTAAAATATCATCTCAACATAAACATATTAATTCACATTAACTATATGATATACATAGGATTAAATATGTCACTTATGCAATATCTACCAACATATCACCGTGATTAATCAAACATAATATTCTTGATATGCGAAATGAAATATCACCCCAAAACAAACACAATGATGATATATCATCTTGATCCACATCACGACGATACTCACATTACAGTGATGCAAGTATCACCGTGATGTGGATTAAGGTGATATAACATTACTGTGTTTGTTTTGTGGTGATATTTCATTTTGCATATCAATGTGATATTAGAATATTGTGGTTGTCTAATCACGGTGATGTGTGGGGTGATATTGCATAAATGTCATATTTAACCCTACGAATATTACATAAATTATGTGGATGATATATATATGATATTTATATAATAATGATTACTATTTTATTATCGAGTTTAATTTTTTAAGAATTAATAATAAGTTTTCCGTATAGTTATTCAGTATAATTATTTATCATGAAATATATTATTTTAATATATAAATAATCTAATTATATAATTTAAAATATGAATAAGGATATGTATTAGGTATAAATGCTAAATTAAGGGATAATGTTGTCCAAATACAAATTTGAAAGATCACCCCATTATCGTGATGTAAAATCACCTAGCTTTTTTGGGGTGATCCAAAAGGTAAAATATCACCCCATTTTCATCACCTAGGTGATCTGTCATTACGTGATGACTCATCACCTAGGTTAAACAAACATGGTGATGATAAAGCGATGAGAGGATTACGGTGATGTTTTGGAGGATCACCCCAAAACAAACACCCCCTTAATGTATGTTTAGCTTCTAATCATGATGTAGAAAAAAATAAAAATTTGATTGAGAAACTTCAACGTAATAGAGAGATTCTTATCACGAAAAAGAGTCTCAGTTTCCTTAAATCTATATGTAGTTAAATACCTTCAGTGATGCAATGCAGACTTTGAATCATTAAAGAGAATAACTTCGCTGCACATTCTGGGAAGACGCGCGTCTTTGTGCTGTGCTCACTTTATATATATTTATATTATTGAATATATAGTCACTGATCAATTAGGGTTTTAATTAGAATATCTAAAACTTTGCGCGTTGAATAAAAATTATTTCGTTTACGTATCCAATTTCCTATCATTGTTTTTAATGCTTCATTAGCACTGATACTATCATAGGAAATGAAGAACCAGACCACGGTTTGCATAAATTTGACTAAAGTAACACCTCATTTGCGACAATGTAAATTCATACGATTTACACCTTTGCGAAATATATAATTCACAAAACCCTTATTTGTTTCCCACCTTTTCTTATTTAGTAGAGTCCTCTATTACGATTTACGCCTAATTAACAAATTGCGATTAGAAAAAAAGAAAAAGGAATCTTGAAGTGGTAAATAAACATTTCTTATAAGCGGCGGCGAAAAGCACATGGACATGACATGGTTTTTGTTCACTATTCAAAACGAACGGTCCGCTAAATGCTGCTAGGAAAGAAAGTACATTAATCTTCAATTTTTAATATCTTCGAAATAAATAAATAAGAAAAAAGCCCATTACGGCAACTTTTGTCTGCATGCAATATTTGGTTATTATAAAATACATTATAAAACTATCCCAAAGGCCAAAACCCACCACCAGGAATGAAATAATAAATTAATGCATATTATAGTACCATCACGTTTTTAATTCAAATTGTTAATTATATTCGATAAGGCCAGAAAGCAAAATATCATGCTTCCTCGACCCCTCCTCCTCTTATCCACGAGTAACACATACTAAGCATATTTCCACACGTGCCCATCTCTCTCTCTCTCCCCCCCCCCCCCCTCCCCCCCTCTCTCTCTCTCTCTCAATAACTATCTCTTTCCTCATGGTAAGCAAACCTGAAAACGATGACCACCGCGTAAGTTTCTAACATGAACCTATCCACGTAAGCAACAATAGTTCTTTCAACGCGGAACTTAAGAAGAACTCCTTTCCATCTTATGACTTTGACCAACTTCATCTCACTCTTCACTTCACTATAACAAACAACGTACATATATATATACATACGCATCTTCTCCAACTCAAAGCACACGCAATCGAAGAAAAACAAAGAAAGACAAAAGAAACAACAATATTAATTAGAAAGAAAGGTTAAGAATAACATGGTGAGGCCATCGACTGATCCACGTCAGGAAGCATCGTCTTCTTCGGACAAGAAGTACAGAGGCGTACGAAAGCGCGCGTGGGGAAAGTACGTCTCGGAGATAAGGCTTCCCAACAGTAGGGAGAGGATATGGCTCGGCTCCTACGACACGGCGGAGAAGGCCGCCCGCGCCTTCGACGCCGCCCTCTACTGCCTCCGCGGCGGCGGCGCGAGGTTCAACTTCCCCGACGATCCGCCCAGCATAGAGAACGGAAGGTCCATGACCCCGTCGGAGATACAGGTAGCGGCGGCGCGTTTCGCCCACTCTCGAGAGCAGTCGTCGGGTTCCGACGATGCCCAGTCGGAGACTTCCGATCAGCCGCCGTGGTGGAGCCCCGCCGCCGATTCGCGCTATTATTCGGGCGGCGGTAGTGGGGTTCCTCATTTGGAGTATGAATTGCCCGAAATGCCCTTGGACGGTGGGTTCTTGGATCGGTTTGGTACGTTGGGTACGGGGAATGATGACGTGGCGGAAATGGGGTTATTTCCGGAATTTAACGAATATATTGATATTGGCACCGCTGACTATTTCGTGCCACCTTTGCCCGGGCCCACTGATAATAGTAATTACAATAGTTGGCACGAAAGTAATAATTATGACGAATTAACCACAGGAGGAGGATCTTTTCTTTGGAATTTTTAAGAATCCGAAGAAAAACGAAGAAGAAATTATTATTTATTCTTTAAATTTTTTTTAATTGTCAAATTCAAGAGTCTGATTGAATTATTATTTAATTTGTTTTGTTGATCTTCTGGTAGGGGTCAGAAGTTCCTGGAATATTTGCTACTGGGGTTGATGGCCACTTTTATTATATTCATTTTATTCATTGAATTCAATCATTTCTTTATATGTTCATCTGAACATCATACTAATAACAGTAAACATCATTTGGAACAAAATATAACCCAATGATCGCGATAGGTCATCAAATGGATATTAATAAGGTTGTAATGAGAAAAATAGGTAAATGAATTTAGTCTGCAATTGATAACCTTTGCCACGAGAATCCGGACAATTGATAATAAATACTATATTTACTACAAGTACTATAGTTGTGAACTTTATTGTTTTTTCCTATTAGTAAGCGAAGATCGTTTGATCCACTAATTAAAATTAGGCTTTTTGTGGACATGTATGTATTAATGCATAGAAGACTTGCAAATTCTACGTAAAGGCCCATAAGAGATCTTATTTCTATATTTATTCAGGTCGTTTTGAAAAGGCTTATATCCAATTGGGCCCAAATACAGAAATCATATACAGTTAAATATTACTTAAAAGGTTCGAGCAGTGGGTCCCATGATTGTTACGGGCGCTATAATTTAAATTCAATTTCATTACGTTTGCTGGTAAAAGACTGAACAATGGGCAACCTAATTATGATAACAATACGCCACTTTGATGAATCTAATTAAATAAATACATCTATCATTATTATTGTACATTTTTGTAGAGAGATTCGCAATCTTCTTCCTTTCTTTATTTGAGAGATCTTCAAATCTCTCCATAAAATAATCTGAAGTTGCAAACCCGTAACTAAAGGAGGCTATAAAAGATTGCTCTTGCTGCATCAGAAAGCGACATACATTTTAATTGAATATTATTTTTAATTAATTAATAAAATAAATCTTATCTCCACCATCCTTTTCGTCGCTGGCAAAAGAACAATATCTTCGTAGGAATTGGCTACAAAAGTACAGCAAGTCACAAGGGCAAAAATGTCATTCCACATCAGACCCACTGTGAGTCATAAATCAGCGGCACCACGCATCGACACGTCGCTTTCTTCTCTACGAATTAAATGGGCCCACCACGCAAGTGGGCTGTAAACTGTTTGGCCCACTAAGTGGCCCATGTATAACTACACATGTCACCCTATCATAAGCCAACAATTTTTTAAGGCTAAAAATTACATGTATGATTTAAAAACAATATGTAAGAGTTGTGTTCCAGTAATTATTATTTGGAGACTTTTCATTTCATTTCATTTAGGATTCAATCGGGAGAAAAGTTCAGTTTCAAGAACCTGATTGCTGCAGTACCACTTCATTGCTCTGAAATAACAATATGTTAAATGTTTGTAACACAAACGATAGCAATAACAATATGTTAAATGTTTGTAACACAAACGATTATCCTATATCAGTTCATATAACTTTTATACCACTTTTTTCTAGTTATGTCATATTCCTAATTTTTTACAAATTGGGTCCTTTAGTTTTTTCTCATTGCCTGTATCTTAATATCTTAAATTAAATTCATATATACCCTTTTTACATCTTTATGTCAATGTCACTGAGAATAATTAGTCATCATTGTTAATATATATTATTATTACAAAAAAATAAAAATATTCTTTTCTTGCCGAACCAAAACCACGGGCTTAGACGGTTTAGTCATAACAACCCCATTCATCATCAAAAGATATATGAAGACAAAGAGAGCTTCATAGGAGCCAAGCCAAGCCAAGCCTTCTTCTTCTTCACCTTCTCTCTACATCGATAAATTCAGACAAAGCTTCTTCCTTTCTTACGGAGCTATATAGATCGAAGAGACGTAGGAAGAAAGGGAGATTATTAATCAACCATGGTGATCAAAACCTCAAACCCCATGATCAAAATCTTCACTAGCTCATCGAATAGCCGAGCTGAGTCCAAGAATCAATCGCCTAGAAGCCTAAAACCTTTTGCTTTAGGTGGGGTCGGTCTGGGCATAGTAGCAGCGCTGGAAAGTTCCGGCGATGACCCTAGTCGGATTCCGGCGAGTACGGCCTTGTTTGGTCGGAATTTGAGTCGGAGCAAGCAAGTTCCGATCAATCCACCGAAGGTTCACGGTCAAGGCGATTTTCGTTTAAAGGCCAAAAGGGCGAGTCTTTTTCAAATCACTCCGGCGAATAACGTTGATCTTGCCGGAGAATTTCCGGCGTCGGACTTTCTCAGCTCTTGCAACATGTGCCAGAAGAAGCTCGACGGCCGCGACATATACATGTATAGGTATGCGTCTTTTATGGTCTAAAAAAGTTATCTTTTTTTTTTTTGGGTGTTCTACTTTTTATTTCTGAATATTTCAAGAAACTAATGGGTTTTTTGTGTCTTGAACCAAAAAAAATTCAGGGGAGAAAAGGCCTTCTGCAGCTCGGAGTGTAGGTACAATCAAATAGTGATCGATGAGCGAAGGGAAAAATATTACAGCAAAGAAGCTTCAAGACAAGTTGTTGATGTTTCGAGGAGTTCATCGCCATGTGTTAATGGGCAGAAACAGATCTATGCGACAGGAATTTTGGCCAGTTAGATACTTGGCACACAAATAAATAAGCTTGTCTAACCTTTATAGTGCGCAGGAACTAGGAAAAGTGATGTTAGATTCGTAGATGTTTCAAAACTCATTAGTATTATGTTATGATACCGTAAAGAGATGGATTTTGGTTATATTTCTTCATCTTCTGCCGTATTAGTCCACATGCCAACTTATAAATTCAAATTCATTCCTCACATTTTGAATTAGATTCAAAACCATCCCACATATTTCAATTTTCTTCAGAACTCTAGCCTCTTTTTTTTTCTTCAACTATATACTTCAACATGAAAAAGATGAATGCTATATCATCAGCATAGACTTTCTTCAACAAATATCCGAAAATTTTCGAAAAGACATTATGGAGCATATACTACGACTGAGTCTTCCGAAATTGATGGAAAGTTCCACTCCACAGCTTCCACAAAAGATTCTAGTGACCATACTTCTGAAACTCCCACTCGCTGTTATCTGTTAAAACACATATATTGCATTGAAACAAAGAGGTTTGGTTACTAAAAAGGCATCACCATCTTGTATATATGATCTCCATAAACGTATAAATCACACGTACCAAGAGGGCAAACTTGACGAGTCTTCAGCCAACGGCTAATGCAGTGAAAGTGGAATGCGTGATTGCAAACCCCTGGAGATTATGAACACGAGCAAAAGGGCATTAAAAAGTGTCATGTCACCAAGGAGATTGTGTTAGTTCAATCTTGAAAGAGTTGCATATATGATTATCATATTTAAACCTACAGCCTGTACATGTATCTTTCTAGCATGAGAAAATGGGGCAGTAATGAATATGTATTGTGATGAACTGTGAACAACATTGCATTGAGCTCTTACACTAGAGCTTGAAAGGAATAAAGGCGGTGTCAATCAGAAAGGGGATATGTCTCCATCGTCACAGAGTAACTAAAAGCAGCTGCAAATATGGCTAAAGCATATTTTACTGGACAAACAAAAGAGGCTCAAACATAATGGGGTGGGTTGCAACGTTACAGAAACTCAATGTTTTAAAGCTATCTCCAGTCAAACACCATATAACAAGAAATTGAAATTATAAACACTATGTTCCATGTAACAGCAAATAATACAAAAGGAATAAACACGAATTTCATCTGCATACCCCAAGCAACGGTGCACTCCTCGCTGGTCGCACTAGCTTGATTAGCCTGACACTCAATGCCTATTTACAACCATCGCCACATTTAACCCAAAAATCGGAAAAGAAACGTCAAGAGTTGCCAAAACAATTAAAGGAAGAAAAACATAACACTCACAGAGATCCATGATGTGGTTCCTGCAGATAGCACAGTTATCAACAACAATATCTGCACCGAATTAAAGGAAAAAAAAAATCAAGAATCGAGGATCATTGCTAGCAAAATAGAGTTAGGGCTTCAAATCCATTCGATCGTAGTACCCCAAGCCCATAGAGCTACAGCGTTCCACTTCTTAACCTCGAATCGCTTCTGCTTCTTGGAAGATAACGTCTTGGTGTCCGAAGGTCCGGCGAACGATGATTCTTCGTCAGCTGGAAGCTCATTCAGGTCGGGATTCAACAGCGATGCCATCCGCAAATAGTGAATTTGGGGAATTTGAACTTCTTCGAAATTGTTGATTGTTTTTACACTTCGTTTCCTTGTGGAAATATTGGACTGATTGTTTGTTTCATATATTTAGAACTTACAAACGTCGTCGCTCCGTTAGGCTCTGATTTTGAAGTTTGGGCCTAAGCCCAAAAAATGAATAAATTTGCTTATGCTCAAAGTTCAAACAAAAGGTTAGTGAGGTCAATAGAAGTTATGAGTTTGAGTTATTTTTAGGGTAAACTTCACTGAAATCTCTATTAGGCAAACTTACTATCATATAACTCCATTGACTGAGAAATATGTCACTTAAGGACTCGATTTATTATTTGTACCAGTTTCTTCAGTCACGCTGTACCTTCCATTGTTTGTATTGCGTCTCACAATACGTTGTGATAGTGTACCTAAATGTGTTGATACGACGTACTTTAATGTGTGATACGATCCGCCGCAAATACACGATACAACACATTTTGGTACACTATATCAACGTATTGTAGTACACAATACAAACATAGGAAGGTACAGCGTGACTGGATCAACTAGTACAAATAAATTGGGTCCTTAAGTGATATATTTCTCTCACAAGGAAATTAAGTGATAGAAAGTTTGCAAATAGGGATTTAAGTGAAAGTTCCCCTTTTTTTATTAATTTGAAAATATATTTTGAGTATTTTATATTATTAATTATGTTATTTAAAATAAATATAAAATCATAATAAATTAAAATTTTAAAACTAAAATTATTTACTTTGAGATGACCGTTTTTAACTCATCGATTCTTTAATATAAAGTATAGATTTTAATATTTTAATATAAAGGACCTAACTAATCTTCGACACTCCTATCGAATTCAATGAAGATCAAAGCATTTATTATTATTATTGTTGTTATTGTATTATTATTAAGGCAATATCTTAATATGGGCTGAATTTCTAAAAGAACTTAGACAATCTCCAATCGAAAAACACATTCTCAAACTCAAATTCAAAATGCAGTAATTCTCCAACCGATAAATTCATTCTAGAACTCAAAGACTATTTTGTAATATTCACTCCCACACTAATTTTTTAAAATTTTAATACTACCCGTATATTTTTTCACTTTTACAAATTAGATTACAAATATTATTTAAGATTTAATCGATAAATAAAAATAATATAATTAATAATAAATTATATATTTATACATATAAAAGAGTTGATGGACAAGAGCCTGAGCTACGTGTCATAATAGCTATCGGGACAAAAGATCCCATATAGTATTTGTCAATTTGGCGTGGCGGGCCGGCCGGCCGGCCACCCGCCAAAGCCCGCCACTTGGCGGGGCGGGGTGGCCCAAAAATGGGGACCGTCCCGCCACGTGGCGGGCCAGGCCCGCCCGCCTAGAAAATTATTTTGCTATTTTTATTTTTATTTACAATTTTAATTTACTAATAATATTTAATTAATTGTGGTATTTATTAAAGAATTACGGAATAAATATGCTATTAATTATGTATTTGATAATAAATATGATATTAAGTAGACATAATTAATAAATCATTAATTACATTATCTAATTAATTTAATATTTATTTTCTATATAATATATATATAATATTATAATAATGGTGGGCCGGCCCACCGGCTAGCCCGCCCCTTGGCGGGCCTAAAAACTCGAAGCCCCCCTAGAATACTAATCCCATAGCCAACACCGTGCCAAAATAATAATTATTAATTCTAGGAGGGCAACTTGTAATATATAAATAGAAATGCGTTCATGAAGTAGTAAAACGCAAAGATGCGTTTATTTGTGAGCGAAATTGCTGTAAACTCATTTTGGGTATGCGTATGGGTATCGTAATTTTTTTTTTTTCGCGTTGGAGAATGGGTATCTATTGGAGATGCTCTCGAAACCAAATATTATGCATCCTCTATAAGCGGTTAGATAGGTGCACTGCACTTTATAATGTTTTTCAATAAATGAGCTTCTCTACAAACGAAAGGGACACAACACATGTATGTCATAATCTATTCTATATTACGGAAATAAAAAAATTGAAATAGATCGGAGATATTTTATACTTTCATTATATATCATACATAGAGATGCAATACAAATTCCACGCACCGACGATTTCGAATGAATATACATTATTTAATTTCAATCCAAAATATATAAACAAATCAATAAAAAGTCATCGTTCTTAATTGTTTCTTCTTCTTCCACATGTGACCAACCATCTAAAAGAGAGTGGTAGCTGCCAATTGTGACTTTCTGCGAACACCAATCGAAATCATAAATCAGCTCATAACTCGACGAATTTTTTGCCAATCAATTTCGCAGATTGCGCACTTTTTTTTCTACGTAATTTCTGTGATGTTTGTTATGAGAAATGGGGCACCACCATAACAGCCATCACCACCAGCACGCCGCCGTCGAAGATGGCGTCTCGTCCGGCGTGTCTCAGCGCGTCAACAGCCCTAGATTCTCGGGCCCGATGACTCGCCGAGCTCAATCGTTCAAGAGAAACGGCGGCAGCAGCACCAATAACAGCAGCAATTCTTCTCACAATTCTACTACTCAGAACCGCGGTTTCAGCCACGAGATTGATCTCCCTCTTAACTCTCCTAGATCTGAAACCCAGGCGGCCGCCGACGGGCATGAGGTTTTAAGATCGGCCCATGTTAGCAGCTTGATTCAGAGGGCTCATTTGAGGAGGAAGATTGCGTCCTTGAGTGTGGACTACTTGGGATTGGAGCTGAAAGAGAGGAAGAGGTTGGGTCAATGGATGTTCTTCGTGTTCTGTGGGGTGTGCGTGTTTTTGGGCGTTCTCAAGATCTGTGCTAATGGTTGGTTTGGATCTGCGATCGATAATCAAATTGGCGGCCATCAGGTGAGCGAATCCATTCTCATGGAATCACGGCGGGGGAGTCGATTATTGAGTTCACTGTGCTTGTAGGCTGTTTTCGAATCTGCTTTTTCTTCTGTTTTTTGCACTAGCATGTATGCTTAATGCATATTGGATAGTTCAGAACTGAATTATGCTCTACAATTTATTTGCTTAGATAGTGCTGTGGATGGGAAACTTCATCTATATTCAAGAACTCGTTGATTAGTTAGCCTAAAAGTTCTCTTGCAATATTGCATCGAAGTCTTACTTTCTGCATTGTCTATTAACCAGGAGATTTATGAGTCTGGGATTCGTCTCCTAGATCAATATGATCAAAGATCTCGTGCCTTTGGAGACGTAGATGAAACAGATGCTGATGGGAGTGGAAAAATCGACGTTGAAAGAACCCTGAAGATAAATGCCCCAGGCGTGCCTGATCTTCATGATAGTGTTTCTGATGAGAGTTTTAAGGTTTGTCAGGCTTTACCTCTTGCACTTGGATGTGAAGATACACTTTTGTCTTTCATTTGAACGAAACTTTATTCTCAGCGGTCAGGGATATGGGCCGATCCTGATAGTGAGAATTTCACTCAGTGCATCGATAGACCAAAAAGCAAGAAAAGTGAGTTACTTTGCATGCTTTGCTTTAATGGCTTTTTGTTGTTGTTTAATTTACGTTCGTGTTTATTGATTCCCTTCTTTATTTCTCTCAGTGCTGGACTTGACGACGAACGGTTACCTTCTGACAAACGCAAACGGCGGCCTAAATCAGATGAGATTTGGGGTCTGTTATTTGATGATTTGAGTACCACCTTATGAAAGATTCATCTATGATTTTAAAGTCCGATAAACCGATCATTTTAGAATGCAGATCTGTGATATGGTTGCTGTTGCTAAAATTATGAAGGCTACCCTCGTTCTTCCTTCCCTTGATCACACTTCGTATTGGGCTGATGAGAGGTAATTATTTTCTTCCACTTTCTTGTTTTTATAATCTTACGTTTTCCTTGGAATGTTTGACTCTAACTCGGTCATTGCTTGCAGTGGTTTCAAAGATCTTTTCGATTGGAAATACTTCATCGAATCACTTCAAGACGACGTTCAAATAATCGACGAATTGCCGCCCGAATACGCCGGCGTTGAACCCTTCTCAAAGACGCCCATATCTTGGTCTAAGGTACACATCTAATTTCAGTCTCTCATATCTTAAAAGCTATTAAATGGCTATGGTTGAATCAGGTCAGTTACTACAGAGAAGAAGTCCTTTCCCTTCTAAAGCAGCACAAAGTAATGTACTTCACGCACACAGATTCTCGACTGGCCAACAATGGAATCCCACCTTCGATTCAAAAACTAAGATGCCGCGTAAATTACAGAGCGTTGAAATACTCTGCGCCCATCGAAGAACTCGGCAGAACCTTAGTATCAAGAATGCGAAACGGTGGAAACCCTTACCTTGCTCTTCATCTAAGGTTCTCCGCCTAGTCCCTCTTCGAAGCATATGTTCTCTTTTCCTTTTTGGAGGAAATTCAAGAAATAAATATACCCTTTTGATTTGGTCTATGTTCCGTTCATTTTTTTTTATTACAGGTACGAAAAGGACATGCTCGCCTTCACAGGTTGCAGCCACAATCTTACCACCAAAGAAGACGAAGAGCTTCTTCAGATGAGGTACGAAGTCAGCCATTGGAAGGAGAAAGAGATCGATGGCAACGAAAGGAGAAAACTCGGTGGCTGCCCATTGACTCCAAGGGAGACAGCTCTGTTGCTAAAAGGGTTGGGCTTTCCTTCGAATACTAGGATTTACTTAGTTGCTGGTGAAGCTTACGGTAATAGAAGCATGCAATATCTCACCGAGAATTTCCCCAATATCTTCTCACACTCGACCATCGCCACCGAGGAAGAATTAGACCCATTTAGGAATCACCAAAACATGCTCGCTGGCTTGGATTATGCAGTTGCTTTGGAGAGCGATGTTTTCGTCTACACTTACGATGGAAACATGGCTAAAGCTGTTCAAGGCCACCGTCGATTTGAGGGCTTCAAGAAAACTATTAATCCCGACAGGTATATAGATATATATATTTTTCTTCAAAAATAATCCCGTCGCTTTTTTTACAGAAAATACTTAATGCGTTATATTAAAATCCAGGATGAACTTGGTGAAGTACATTGATCAGCTCGACGAGGGGAAGATTACTTGGAAGAAGTTCAGCTCCAAGGTGAAGAAGCTTCACAAGGATCGTATTGGAGGTCCATACATGAGAGAAGTCGGCGAATTTCCTAAACTTGAAGAGAGTTTCTATGCAAATCCTTTTCCAGGATGTATATGTGAGAAAAACCCCGAAGATAAAAGCTCGAATTAGCTGTTCTATGGAACTCAAATTCTTGACTAACCACCGAAGGGCATGGAGCAGTAAGATGGTCTTCGATAGAAGCTCAGTTGAGAGAGAATCTGAAGTTTAAACCTTCTGCAGAAACCTGCTCGAGCTTGTGACAGATCAAGGTTTCTAGTTCGAAGCATATATTACATTCTTTTTCTTAGCGTAACCGTAAATTGGGCAGTTGATGCACCGTAAGAAATCGGTTGCATATTCTGAATTGTAGTTCGACTGAATTTAATTTTCAGGCGGACGACGACGATACATAGCCTCCACTGTGATACAATATTTGCTGCCATGACATATATGAACAATGTGTTATGTTCTTTTTACCTCAAAATTATACTCCCTCCGTCCCAGCAACTTTATCACATAAGTTGCTGGGCACGCAAATTAAGGTGGCATTATTATAATAATATAGTACAATGAAAAGGTAAAAAAGTGTATATTTTGACACGTCTTTTAAAAATATTTAATATTATTATATTGATTGTTTGTGATAGTTTTTTAGCTAAATAAGGAAAGGTGATAAAATTATTGGGACGCTCGAAATGGAAAAGTGTGATAAAATTAGCGGGACGGAGGGAGTATGATTTTGTAACAAGGCCGAGATTTTTTCAGTTCAAGCTTCACCAATCGTCTTCTTCGCTACATCGGATGTTTTTTCTTTCATTTCTTTCTATTAACAGAGAATCATAGGTAAGAAAGGCCCAAAGCTAAGAGCTCAGCCCAATCGATTTGTATTTTAAGCCCAATTAATATTATAATAAATATTCGATCTTTGTTCTTATCGATTTGGCGTTTTGGAACTGCGGTGCGGTGGTGCGTGAGACGTTTTCTGTCGATTTCTTCTTACCTAAGATTTGATCCGTCGCTCTCACTTCTCAATATCGGCAGCTTTTCTTTATATCTCTTCTTTTTTTTTGTCGGGATCGGATCGATAAGCTTCTAACTTGTTGCTGCTTGAATTGATTTCAGCTGTTGTTGTGAGGTTTTGATCTGCCTTTTTAGCTAGTTAGTGCCCCTCTTCAGCGATGAATTCTAGAAGGTTCGTGCTCCCACTTCATTTGATTTTGAATTTATCAACGCCGATTCTGTTGGTCCATAGAACAAAATATGGAATTTAACAATTGGGTGCTCGAGTCTTGCATGTGGGTTTACAATGACCTAATTGATTACCCTTGTCGAGGTTTTGTATTTGTTTCGTACTGATTTTCAGCGGATTGATTCTTCAATAACTACCTCATTTTAGGATGATTTGTATCTAGCTTGCAATTGGGTTTATATCCTTGAATTGGGGATTGCAGTGATGGATTTAGCTTTCCTTCCATGTTACGTTTATAAACCCTATGTTTGTTTCTGGGAAAGGTTGAAATTAACCTAATTTGATTCACGGAATGGGCTATTAGTATCTTGTATGTATTCTTTTCAGTGTGTTTGCTATTGTTTTGTGTTTGTACCTATATGTCGATCGTTTATTCAAGGGAGCGTAACTCTAGAACTGCCCTTTTCGATGGTATCGAGGAAGGAGGTATAAGGGCTTCATCGTCTTACTCCTCTCATGAGATTTCTGAGCAAGAGAATGAGAGATCACTCGATGAACTTCACGACCGAGTTAATTTGCTGAAGAGAGTGAGTTTCTTTTTTTGTCTTTACCTTTAGAAATGTACGACTTTTCACGTCCTAATACTTCTTTGCCTGAACAGTTGTCTGGCGATATAAACGAGGAAGTCGAAACTCATAACCGTATGCTTGACAGAATGGTAACGTTGTAGTTTTATATCTATGATAAAAAAAACTTGCCTCTAATTCTAACATTTGGTCGTAGGGCAACGACATGGATGCTTCCAGGGGAGTTTTATCTGGGACAATGGATAAGTTTAAGATGGTATGTTGTCTCGACTCAAAGCTCACTTACATTCTGTTTCCTTTCGACCTATTTTTCACGGCCTTCGACGAATTTGTAACTCAATGTTTCTTCAGGTGTTCGAGACCAAGTCGAACCGCAGAATGTTCACTTTGGTAGCATCTTTTGTGGTGCTTTTTCTTGTTATTTACTACCTTACTAGGTGAATGATTAGTATATATGATGGACGAGTTTGTGCATGAATGGATGTTATGATAAATTCACAATGCTCTATTAGTGGGGTGGGCTGATGATGATATATGATGATACTATTTACTTATGATCATAAAGCTTCTGCCCCATATGTGTGTTTTTGTCTGTTTTGGAGATTTGAGGTTGTTGTATTTTGTACGGATGGGTAAATCGAAATATATGAGGTGCCTGAATTGATGACGATCAACAAAGCTTGCATTTTTTCTTTTTAGAGGCTCAAATTAGTTTGGAGAAAAGATTTTATGCATTTTCACTTGATAATCTGATGAAATAATTGTAAGGAAGCTCCCCAAGCTTCACAGCTGTCATAAAGCTTAAAGAAAACATATTTTTCATCGAAGTCTCTTCTCCACACCCGTTAAGTACGAATGCATAATCGACAGTCAGGTGATCAGAAAATGATCTTATCAATTTGCATACTTTTTTAATCCCACTCACTAATTACGGGACATATAATCTGTAGTATTTGGACATTCTCTCTCTCTCCTCTCTCTCTCTCTCTCTCTCCGACCTATAGCCGATAATACAATCCAGGGTCATCACTCTATCTTTTATGATATATTGTCGCGAGTTCTTCAAGGTACGTAATAATTCATATATTTTTTTATGTTAACAATATGATGAGTTATATGAGCAAAATCGTTTTCTATGCCAAGAGTGTTCTCTATCTTTCCAAGAATTTTATGAACTCATCTTCTCCATTCTGAGTTTGTGACAGCGAGTGTGTGTGTGAGCATATGTCTACTTTTTTTTTTAGTTAAACTTCCATTGAATATCTTTTTCTCTGACGTTCATGGCTGGGCTGGCTTTGATTCAATTCAAACAGTATGTTTTTCCATTTTAAGGAATTTCAGTTCTTTTTAGTAGTTAAGTCATGCGGATGCCCCTCAGTAAATTGCAGATCTTTTCCAGGATGCATACCGTTTCCAACATTTTGATTCAATACGTCCTATATTATTATTTACACCGATTTATTATTATCATATATAGTTTTTATAATACTTTTTTGCTTATTTCCAAAGCTACTACTGCATAATCTTGAACTACCATCTATTTTCCTGAAATCTCTAGTGCCGTGTCGGACATTACTATAAAAAAAATTTTCTGAAAATTTCCAAGCTGAAATTTTATACATATTTTACGACATCTTAATCACAAAGCTTATCATTAGTTGGTAACTTGGGTAGTCCTATATTATTGTACGTACTTTACGACGTCGTTTCTTGTTCAATCATAGTCCGTAGCTTTTGCCCCTTTTGCCCAGATTCATAAACCTGATCACGTTTTGTCTGGGCCTTCTTGTTGATATATGTATATATACACAAAGGTGAGAAAACTATGTAATAACGATCCCTTCAAAAACTATTATCAAATTATATGTATGTATATATAGATATATATCGCGTTGAAGGAAGGAAAAGAAGAAGACAGCACAAATGGAAGGTGAGCCATATATAGATGGTGGAAAGATGGCAGAGAGGTTCCATAGGAGATCAGTTGAAGTTGAGAACATTCTAGATAAGAACAAGCTTCTTATAAAGGAGATAAACCACAATCAAGAATCCAAAATCCCGTACAACCTAAAGAGAAACGTGGGATTAATCAGAGAACTGAACAATAACATAAGCAAAGTTGTTGATCTCTACGCTGGTCTGTCGAAATCCATGGAGGAAGAAAACGATTCTTCTTCTTCTTCTCAAAGAGATTCAACTGCTACTGCTTCTTATTACATGTCTGCTGGCCGTAAGAGGAAGAAATAATAATAATAATAATAAAATTATTGATTCTTTCTCCTTCTACTGCATGGCAATATATCATCACTGCTTCTTCTTCGTCTTGCAAAAAAATAAATAAATAAATCATTTTTTTAGCTTATGATGTTGCCATGGATGAATGATTGAATGTCGTCGTTTATGCTGTAAATGGCTTGCCTATCTTTGTAATGATTTCATGAAAGGCCACTTTCTCGGATTCTTGTTTTTTGCTTTTATCGCTGTTTTGTCAAAAAGGTTGATTTTTTTAATTTGTTTCTATTATTTTGCTGTCGATCACTGATTTCTGGGCCTTGTAAGAAGAAGACAAAAAGTCAATACAAATTGAGCTAATTCTCTGCAAAGATGCTCCAAGAGTTAAAGCAGCTTTAGATAAGATAATATTTTGTTTTCTTTCAGTTTCCTATCAAAACCCAGACCACTGTCCACTACAACAGAATCTCAAATAATGTAATGAATAAATTTTAAGTAGAATGATTTTATGTGTAATGTTGGCATAGTTCCTACAGTCGGACTAAATTCAATTTAGAACAAAAAAAATCGAAATTTCAAAACTGACTTATGTGACGAGGAAATTTCAATAATGGGTCATAAACTGATCTCTTAGCATTTGTGCCGTACTATGTTTCTTGCTACACAAACAATAAAAGTCGTGAAAATGATCGAACTCATAATCTTTACGTGGAGATACCATATGCTCGATGGCTCGACGTTTTCTAGGGACAATTAACGTGTTTTTGTTATGATGGTATCAATTAACATAATAATAGTTTAATCTTTTGTTCAGTTCTAATAATTAAGGGGTGTATTCTTGCAATTGGGACTTCAACATGGCTTATCTCTTCCCTATCTTTATCTCTACTTAGGTTATCTTGCCATTTTATATTTTTGATGTTACTGTCCACTATTATCTTCTACATATATATATCTCAATCTTCTGCAATAAGTAGCTATGTATAAGTGGTTAATGCCTCATAAAGGGGCCCAATTATCTTTTTGCTTTATTGTGCTTGTGCATAAATATTTCAATATTAATGTATTGAAATGACAGCAAAATTTCATCAGTTCACATTACATGGGGAGATGCATGTATGATAGCTCTTAGCCCTTATTTGGCTTGGGGAATCATTTCACTACACCCTTTGTTTCTTACCGAAACAGACAAATCATCTTTATATTATTGTATTTAAAATGTGCCTCTCCTCTCGTCACCAGCCAGCCCCATCATTATAGGCTATAGCTTCTATATATATTTTATTTTCAATCCCATGGAATTTCTCTCATAGACTAGAAGATATATATATATATATATATATAATATATATAGTGGGCCGAAAATCAAACCAACCCATTAGATCTAGAGCTGTCAAACCGGCCGGCCCGTCCGGCCCCGCATCAACCCACCACTAAACGGGGCGGGGCGGCCATCCCGCCAACATAACGGGCTACTAACTAGTAGCCCGCCCCGCCTGGGTTGGCGGGCTAGCGGGTCAAGCTAACTCTTTATTTTTTTAAAAAAATTGTGTTTTTTTCGAATAATAGTTTTATTAATAATGAATGTTGGAATAATCAATGGAAATCCATAAACCAGTTATGAATTATATAAGTTCATAACTAAATCAATTATAGTTACTAATAAATATTATTTATTAATATTAAGCATACAAAAATGTATATAATATATATACATAATAAATAAATATAATATATATTTACTGGCGGGCCAGCCCGCTCCGACCCTCCCTGACCCACCTCAACCCGTGGTCCAAACGGGCTGCCCCGTTTCGGCCCGCTTTTAAACGGGCCAGGAATTTGATCAACACCCCACCTATTTTTCATGGCAGGGTGGGCCAACCCGACGGGCTCAGCCCGTTTTGACAGCTTTCATTAGATCATGGGATCTCTTGATGGTTGGAACGGGTTGGGTTCGACCCGACCCATTTAAATAAGATTCGATTCGTTGAGCCTTATATTAAATGGAAAGGACATACCAACTTGGTGGTCAACTGTTGATTGACTAATCAACTTCGAGCATTAGATATTTTATTTTGTTTTTAGCCATCGCCAGCTAATACTATCTAGATATTACTCTCTCTCTCTCTCTCTCTCTCTCTCTCTCTCTCTCTCTCTTATCAAAAGGGCCCAACTTGCACCAAATTTCAAATTATAATTTGGTTTTTCGTATTTAGAGTTGCGTCGCCTCATTTATTGTTCTTGCATGATGCTCTTAATAGTACTATGATTTTCACAGGCTCATCCTCGTGACATTGTCTTCAAGATTTCCTTGCAACACTAAGCGTAGTGCGTACCATTTTTCTAATGCTATATTGCAATAAAATCAAAGATAGCCGTTGATATAGTTGCAAGCATATTTCTAAGTCTGTCCTCTAAGAATTAATACAACTAAACAATAGGAGAGGACGAATCAACACTAATTATTTATACCCTCTCTATAACTATTATTTAATGTTTGGACCACGACTTGCAAGTTCCAATTTTCACTACACTAGCAAGTAATCAAACAACCTTAGGAACTAGAAATAAAATAGCAACTTGCCCAAAAAATTTCTTTAACATCAACATCTTCTTCTTGTCTGCCTGATAAAACAATAGTTCGACAACTTGGAAGTATATCTATATAATTTAACCATGGAAGAGATAGATGCCTTGTCTTCATCCCACTTTTCGTCCTTAATTTACCCACACTATTATATCACTATCCTATATCTATATATATATATATATATATATACTTCTAGTTCAAAGAAAAGAACCCACACCCACAGTTTGTTTTATCTAAAAAAAAAACAAATTAACTTTAATTCGATACTCAACTTCACAACCACGCCTTCAAGATCTTAACCCTACTAGCCTAGCATAGCACTACTATGCTAAAGCAGTCGGCAAATCCAAAAATCCTCTTGCATACGATTTGAATCTATCCCTTCATCACCAAACTTAGAGAGAGAGATAGAGATAGAGAGATTTCTATGGAAAATAATCTAAGCCCACAACATTCCATGATTCATCTTCCACCACCTACGTCGCCGCAGCCGCCGCCTTCCAACCTTCACATGTTATACTACGGCCTGGCGGTGGTGGGAACCGCCGCCGCGCTTCTCGTACTATACAACCTCGTCCTCGTCAAGCTCTGCTCGGAGCAAATCGTCGATCCAAGGCTGGGCAGCATGCATCAGCTCGCTAAGTCGAGTTGGAAGCACAGCTTTAAGCGCTCCATTCCCAGCTTCAAGTACAAGAAAGAAAAGGCCAACAACGCGCCGCCGCCGTCCGCCGCCGACGAAGATCAGTGCGTCGTTTGCCTGTCGGCGTTCGAAGAAGGGGAAGAACTTCGTAGGTTGCCAAAGTGCAGCCATTCTTTCCACGCTCAGTGTATCGATATGTGGCTCTATTCCCATCTCGACTGTCCGCTCTGCCGTTCGCCGGTTTTCGAGAAGCCCGGCGAGTTGGACCGGCCGGTTCAGCCTCACCTTGACAACAACATATTAGGCCCATTGGCTTTCGTGTAGTAGTACTAGTGTACTTCGAAAAGGACGACGATTTAATTTCCCTTTTTAATTATTTTCGCTTGTTAGTGTTAGTAACTGTTTTTATGCATGTGAAGTCAAATCAGCGATAGTGAAATGAACAACGCTTCAAATCATGTGATTATACAGATTCTCTTCAAGCGTTTATATGCAATTAGATTAGCTAATAAAAACAAGGGAATTACTATTTACCGCCCCTTTTTTCCTAGTTACCGCCCCTAAAGGGCTGGAAAAAGACGTTTATGCCCTTATGTTATTTAAATTAATTTAAAAGGTAAAATATAATAAAAAGTAAGAATTTTCTTTAAATTCCTACACGACGCAACACTTTTCAAATCACACAACCAAATTAAACAAAAAAACAGAGAACTTTGCAAATCGTAATGGAGCGAGGACACGGAAAGGGAAAGGGAAAGGGGGTCATGTCACGATTGGTAAGAAAACTGTCGTAAGTTCATTCGTATGTAGATAGATTGTCGAAAACGGATCGAATTAGGCTGAAAACGGGCGATCGGACGCGAAATAGGGCGAAAACGGCGCGACCAAACCGAAATTTCGATCGGCCTAGTCGCGACCAAAACGTGATTTCGGTCGTTCAAGACACGACCGAAATCAGATTTCGGTCGCAACAGGCTCGACCGAAATATGATTTCGGTCGTGTCTTGAACGACCGAAATCATGTTTCGGTCGGATCTGGCTCGACCAAAATCAAGTTTCGGTCGGTTCCTCGCCGACCGAAACTTGATTTCGGTCATTCCACTGTTTGGCCGAAATTTTTTTCGGTCAATTTTTTTTTAATAAATATGTAATTGCACGCCAAGGGTGGGAAGTCCCTACTTGGAGGGAGCAGCAGACCGGCCCCGGAGGCGGAGGAGGGATCTGGATAGCGTCATACGAGAGCGCGCGGCGTTGATGCATCCGTTCGTAGGCCACGGGAGGAGGAGAGGCAGCAGCGAGCTCTTGATTCTCATTCCGTATATGCGGAATACGATCCGCATGCGGATGAGGAGGCGCCTGCGGATGAGGAGGTGCCCTACGATGCGGCGTCGTTTGAGTCATCCGACGACGATGCGATACCGGTCTCCGCAGGTAATTTCATTCTCCTTTATAAACTGTATTGTGATGTAGTGTCTTAATATACGTAAAATAAATAATATTTATTTTTGGGAAATTGTTAAAAAATAAAATAGGGAGCAAGCGCTCCAGGGTCGTAGATGACGATTCGTGGAGGGTGCAGGGGCCACAGCAAGGTGGTCCAGAAGACGGCGAGGTGATCCCTAGTTACTTGGGGCACATCGCGCCCCGCATCTGGATGGGTGAGGAGGATCGACCCCTGCTGAAGTGCGAGCAGCGTGCGTCAGTGCTTCGGTCGCTTAAGCAGTGATACTGCCAGTTCCCGCCGCAGACGCAGAGCGAGATCGATGGCACGGGGCTTAGCCACCTCACAGATGCCATGCTGGGTCACTTGGACCAGCCTCTTCTGAGCGCTTTTGTGGAGCGCTGGCACCCTGACAATCGCAGGCGCGGTCCACTCTTGATCCTCGGGATAGAGATGTTCGTGAACTACTCGATGGAGGCCACGCATAACGGCGGGATCGCGACCTTCTGCCTCACGCACAAGATCGGCTAAGCGCTCTTGATCAGAAATATCGGGCACTACTCCCTCGTCTGGCGGTGTCCCTCGGGATAATGTATCAGAGGGTGATTGTGCGTGGATTTTTCAGGTGGGCCCGTACGAATGAACCATTCCTTAGTAGCTGGATCTTGCTGGGCTATGACTACAAACGGACACCTGCACTTGTTAGACTTCGACAGCCTCCCCAATTCATCCTCCTTGCCTCTATAACGTTCTCCGCGAGAACATCTAATCAATTTTTTTGTTCGTAATTTCTTGTGCGACGAAATTATCACCTCGAAACCAAGACCAATAGCGACGCCTTTCGCCCAGTTAATGGCTTCCACGCCGGTTGAAAATCATCCTCCTATGCGAAAATGCCGACTGTAGTTTATCCGTCGCCCGTGGAATCCTCCGGGACACTCTCCAAGTCTGACAAAAAAAAATAATAACCGAAATCAAATTTCGGTCAACCTAAGAGGCGACCGAAATGAGATTTCGGTCACCTCTGTCGTAGCCGAAGCCGGATTTCGGCCCCGACAGTCGTAGCCGAATCCAAATTTCGGCTACGACAGTCGCGGCCGAACTATAATTTCGGTCACCCTCTTGGGCGACCGAAATTGATTTTCGGTCATCACAAGGGTTGACCGAAATTGTTGTTCGGTCACCCCTTGTGTTGACCGAAATTATGTTCGATCGGGGCGAAATTTTCGCTCGAATCCGACCGTTTTTCGAGAATTCACGTCTATAAAAACGAAATTTACGAGAATTTGATTACCATCCGCTCCAATAGACGCTTTCTTTTGACTTTTCCATTTCCCAAATAGACGATTCATTGCGATTTGAACGTTTTTTTTTGTTTTGTTTGAGTCTCATTTGAATGTTTAATTGTTATATGAAAATTGTGGTCTGGAAAAGGACTTTAAATAGAAATTTAAATTCAAAAGGGCAAAATCGTCTTTTTCAGCCCTTTAGGGGGCGGTGACTAGGAAAAAGGGGGCGGTGAATAGCAATTCAGTAAAAACAACCACACAAGTTAATTTATTTCACAACTGTAGCTGTTATATCAAACCCATGATCAACGGTACACTTTCTCACAAGAAATATAATCTTATCTTATACATTCATTTCATTACATAATGTAATATGATATCCTTACATCTTTCTCAAGTTGTCCAACCTTGCCTGAAGGTCACTGTCAATGCCACCATCGTCGTGCTCGGCCTGTGGGAGTGGGACCTTAGCGCTCGAAGCCGAGGCAGTTACAGCCGCCGAAGGTGCATTCACAAGCTGTAATAAGCCACACACACAAAAAAAAACCCCACAAAAATTAAAAAAGGAAAAAAAAAAGAATTTCAGTTACTTACTACTTGGGAGAAAATGGTACCTCAGAATTGATGTCAATGCCGATCTCATCAAGAACCTGATTCACCAATTCTTCGGTCTCTTCTTCTTCTTCGTCTCCTTCGAGTGCATCGTCGATGGCGTCTGCCATTACCTCGCTGGTCAGTTCCATCTTCTCGTTCTGCCTTTCGAATTCTTGCATGATCGATCTTCTGTAGCGAAGGAAGGTTCATCTGCCTATTCATCTGCCCCATTGCTTTGGTCACGCCTTTCATTGCCTCTCCCATCGCTTGCGTTGATTTGAGCGTCTGGCGATAAGTGATTCTTGCAATTATCAGACTTTGAACTTAATGCCCACATGGCGGGATTCATGCTTTTGCTTCAAAAGAGGAATATCAAACTGTACATAAGCCTTAAAGACCAATATCTGACCTGGATTCTGAGAGAAACACCTTGGAGTTGAGACTTCAATTTGTAGAACTTTTCAATCTGATGCCGAGTTCTGATAAGATCCTTGGCCATGACCTTCACCGCTCCCTGTAATGCATAAACACATGAACTCCTCGTTATCAATCGCCATCAATGGAGAAAGAGATGGAAAACTAGCAACTGAATATGTTTATGAAAGAAGTGGCTATACCATCTGGCCCTGCTTGGCACTCTTTTTTATCTCTGCAATGAGTTTCTTCTCTTGTGTTTGTAAACCCTGCCTCTCCCTCTCGATTTCCCGGATGGATTTATCGAGCATTCTTTTGTTCTCTCGCAGAAGCTCTGTAAGAAGGTGATCATAGGATATGACGAAGGATTAACAAGTAGCTCAGTTCCCAAACAGGTGCACGAACAATTGCCATCAGCCATGGATCCACAAATAGCAGATAACATATAGACAAAGTGTTAAAACAACAGATCCTGGATGTAACGAGCTTATTATCTGAATCCTTGCAAAATTTCTTATTGCACAAAATCATTCCGATCAAAGTAAATCCATAAATTTTACCTCATCTAGCTAACCAAAACTCAACTAAACCAAACAAATAACACGGTTTCAGCCCAAATCAACCCCTCCAAAATTGCTGATGCGATAAATCTATTAGCAATTAGCAATAAAGCTGACCAATGAAACGCATAGGATAACACGGAAAGATCGGAAGAAAACTGAACCTGCAGGGGTCTTTCTCTTCCCGAAAAGGAAACTCATGGTGACAGAATGATTGACTGCCAAATTCCAGCTAAATTGCTACACAGCAATACTTCCTTCTTTCCCTCTTCCTCGCCTTCTCTCCGATCAACGCAACTCAACTATTCTGCAGCGCGATGAATCCTAAGGAAAAAACGAGAATTCTCGCGCAAGCAATTAACTCGGTGAATATTATTCCGGGAAATCAACACGGAGAAGATTTCTTTGTTTCTCGTTCGTTAGCTTTTGATTGATGCCTTAATCGATCCGACGGTTCAAACATGTCCCACGTGGCAGAGATCGGAGCTCTTTTGACTCTTGTTAGTGGGCTGGGCCTAATTTTTAATTGCTGGAGGGTAATTTAAGTTTAATGTTAAATTTAATTTAATTTGCTTTGGTTATAAAAGTCGGGGATTGCATGTGCGTTAAAATGCCCACGTTTTGACTTATGAGTAACCTAATGGGACCCTTCTTCTTCGTCCACTACTCAGTACTACCTCTCAATTTTCAAATCATGTCATCTTTATGATGGTATCTTTTGTTATTTAAATACTCATTTATCCCTACTTTACATTTAACGAATTTTACTATAATGATTTCTTTGATTTTCGTTCTTGCCGACAACATATTTTGGAAGACAATTACAATTTTTTAGGAAGTTTCTCATGGCCAAGTAAGGTGAAAGCGATTTAAACCTCACATTATCAGAACTATGATTGGAGCCTTGGACGCATGAATTAGAAACTGAAATGAACATTGATGATAATAATGAGGTGAGAGAAGAAATAATGAACAAAAAAAAAATTCAAATCTTTCTATTACACAGACATCATCATGCATGCAGATTTGGCTTTTTTGCACTTCATTAAAAAAGAACAACTAAACAATTACACACTTCACTCGCATTTTTGACATGATATCTATCGTGCAAGAATCATATTATCTTCAACCTAAAGGAAATGAAAATCCTAATTATAACTAACCATCATCACAATTTTCTCACCCAAGCTAACAAGAGAACATCTTTAGAAGCAACAAGTAAGCAATTGAGAGTTTCCTCTTATTACACACAAAGTAACAAACACGTTGTGTTAAATAGACGGCATCTTTTTTTTTTCTAATAAAAAATGGAAACCCAATATGTCGGAATTCATAATGCCATAGGAACCAAACACAAACGACATCGTTTAATGTAACACTGATAACCCATATCATAATCATGAACATAATTAACTATAGAGATTAACAACTAGAAGTTCGAGTTCATCATCGTCTCAAGGCTTGTAGTTTCATACAGAGGCAATTCTTCGTCGTCATCACACACTGCTAAGCCAATATCAAGCTCGAAAAGATCAGAACTGCAACAGCTTTCGTCATCCACGTCTCTCTGTGATCTTCTCATCACGGTCTTCGCCTGGTGATGAATTTGGAAGCCATGGATGCTTTTCTCGACAAACTGATCACTCCTAAAACGATACTCGTCATGCCCTTTACCTGTTTGTGAATATTCCTCGTCTACAACGACGTTGACTGGACAGAACCTGACAGATCTCTTCGATTTATTACTGCAGTTCGAAGGCGGGTTTTTGCTAAGGCAAGATCTCGAGGAGGAGCACGATTTTGATTTTCTAATGGCGCTGCAATCTTCTTCTGCTTCTTCCATTACAACGTGGGCTTTCTTAGTCGAATTCTTGGGGCTGAAAATGGAGTTGAAAAAAGCTGCTAACTTTCCGCCTGGCGAAGTGGGCTCTCTCACCTTCTTCAAGTCTCCGTAGATCTTCATCGCCCTTGATTTCGTCTTACTGAATAACCTTCCTTCGTTCTTGGAAATCAATGGCGGCGGCCTTGGAGTGGATTTCGAAGCCCACGAAGATTCTGTTTCAGAAGAAGAAGAGAAGAAGATGGAATCTGTTGACGAAGAGCCATCCGAGCTTGAAGAAGCTGGAAAATGCCGCCTGCTCGGTGTCCTTCTGTGATTTTCCATCCATTTCTCCACCATGATCGCCCGCCGTAAGCTTTCTACTCCTTCATCGGCGTCGTCCCTTCGACGGTTGACCGTCGTCGGCGGCGGCTCGTCGTCGGTGGAATGGTAGATTGCGTCGAGTAGGGACGATGAGAAAGAAGGCATTTTTGCGTCGTTCTCCTAACTCAACGCATAGATAGAGTACTAAGAAACTTAATAAGCAGATTTATTTTCCCATATTTCCTATTTTGATTCCGTATCTCTTCCCTTTCCCTGTTTGATCGATTTTATATTGGAGAGGATAAAGCCAAATGCCACGGCTTTGATCATGGGCTCAATTATTTATGATATAATATTATATAGGGAGAGAGATACATAGAGTAGAGAGTACTACATAGTCCATACTTGTGTTATGACATAGAAAGGTACTACTTTATATATACACGTGAGACATATAGCTTTACAAGAGAAAAAAGTGGATTATAATAACAGACGCATGCGCATGTGGAAAAATGCTACGTTACTCTATCTGATTCTTGGGTATATTTTGGCTTTTAGGGGAATGACCAACAATAACTCTTTGGATTGATAAACTAGACATTATTAAATTATGGCATCACATCACCCATTTCATAATTCGGCCAAACATAGACACAAGAAATTTGTATCCTTAATGAGTTATACACAAAATGATGATTAATCACTAATTATATAGCCATAATTGGCACTTACTATACCTAAGCAAACGTATTTGACGAGTCAAGAATCAGTTCACACTCACGGTATGTTAAATTGAAGCATGGATTAGAAAATAGACCTATAATACATTGGAAATTAAAAGCCCGACATGACAATAGCAATTACTAAAAAGGTGTTTTTCCGACAACATGTTCTTGGTAATTTTGGACCTTTTGGACTTGTTGGTATAAAAGGGTGGTTCCCATTCTATTTCATCGTCCTTTTCTCATCGTGGCGCTTTTCATGATGAAATTGTTAATTATTATGTACAGCTTTGATAATTTGAAATTTTCTTAGCAACAAAGGCCATGGATTGTTTGCATTTTGTCATCCCGTAAGTGCATCCTATATTTGACTTTCTTTATATTATAATATATATCCTTAAATGATGCTGACATAATGACGTTAATATTTGATTTTTAAAAAGACGATGACCAAAATGGGCCGCAAAAATGTTAGCTGGACCAAAATTCGTCTTGAGATCATGCCGCCACGTGGCAGGGAGAGTCCACTTTAATTATTTAATTAATTAATTTCGCCAACGCTGAAAAGATAAGAAAAATTGGAAAAAGATTATACCTATATCCTACTTGGCTGTCCACATATATATCCCAAAACGATTCATTCGTCATCCATGAGTGAATTCTCCAAATTACCCTCGGCCCCCCTAAATTTTGACCTCCCTCTTTTCTCTTCCCAAATCTAGTAGCAATTCCATTTTCAAAACCAAAAAAAAAAAGCACACGCAGTGTGGTGTGTTTGTGCGTGGGGTTTTACGAAGAAACCATGGAAGGCGGCGCTTTCAATGCTCCTCGCACGGTCGAAGACGTTTTCAAAGACTTCAGAGGAAGGCGTAACGCCTTGATTAAAGCTCTCACCACTGGTACACCTTTGTTTATTTTAGTTAATTTATTTTATTTCTCTGTGTTTGTATGTATGTTGAAGCGGTTTTACAGTGCATATGATCATTTTCGCTCCGTTTTATTTGTTGCTGTGGCCTAGGGTTTGTGGTTTGGGTTGTATATTTACGGCGTCTTTTTTTTTTTTTACCTGCAGATGTTGAAACCTTTTTTCAACGGTGCGACCCAGGTGAGCTCAAAATTTACTATCTCTCTATATTTTTTTTTAGGTTATGGTTTCACATACTGTCTACTAGCTTGGATTTTGTTCGCTTTTTGTCTTTTGTATTTCGGAATTTTTTGTGGTGTTACAAAGATGATTCGGTATGTTTGTGTTTTCTTCAACTGATTTCAGATTTTGTGCAGCAGCTAAGTAAGACTTATATGTCTGATCTGTTGATAAGATGAAGCTGTTTTTGACTTTTTTCTACTATGTAGGTTAAGTTTGTATATTTGCTGCTGGCTTGATTGGTTGCTGGCACCACAGTGTTTATTAAACTTTGGCAGGGGATAAGTTCGTTAAAATTGCCTATTTTTATGGACTCCATTATATTGTTGTCGCCGTTTGCATGACTAATGTTCTGTTGTTATTGATATTTGATTGTTTTCTCATGTATTTGGTCCTGGAAGATTTACCATGCTTGATTAATTCTTACACGATCTTTCTCCTATCTTCTGGTATGCTGTGTTGTATCAGTGCAGTGGTGGATGATGATCCTTCGGTGTTTGACTAACTAACCATTTCAATTTGTGCGAACTTTGTTATTTTACAGAGAAGGAAAATTTGTGTCTGTATGGATTACCAAACGAGAACTGGGAGGTAAATTTACCTGCTGAAGAGGTGCCCCCAGAGCTCCCAGAACCTGCTTTGGGAATCAACTTTGCCAGAGATGGTATGCAAGAGAAGGATTGGTTGGCCCTTGTTTCTGTTCACAGCGATGCATGGCTACTCTCCGTTGCTTTCTATTTCGGTGCTCGATTTGGATTTGACAAAGCTGACAGGTGATCTTGTTTGTTTGGTGTTTCATGGAAGTAAAGTTTCACCTTTTTCGTAGAGATAGACCTTTCTAACCTCCCATAATAATAATGTATTGAATTTCCCTTCAATTCCATTCTTTGGTTGCATCTGAATTCAGGAAACGCCTCTTCAACTTGATAAATGATCTTCCGACGGTCTTTGAGGTTGTCACTGGCTCTGCAAAGAAACAAGTAAAGGAAAAGTCCTCAATCACTAACCACAGCAGCAGCAGCAACAAATCCAAGTCAAGCTCAAAGATGGTATTACAATACCCCCCATTTGTATGCTTCTTAAACGCTCAGAATCATCTTCTCTTTCGGAAAACCTTTTTCTTTTCTTTTCCATTCTTTCAGGGAAAATCCTCAAAGGCCCAAGTAAAGGACGAAGAGGAGGGAGCTGAAGACGAAGCAGACGAAGAAGGAGAAGAAGACGAAGAGGAGCAAGGCGAGACTCTGTGTGGAGCATGTGGAGAGAACTATTCTTCAGACGAGTTTTGGATATGCTGCGATTTATGCGAGCGATGGTTCCATGGGAAGTGTGTTAAGATTACTCCTGCGAGGGCTGAGCACATCAAGCAGTATAAGTGCCCATCGTGCAGTAACAAAAGAGCTCGCCCTAACTAGCTGATTTGATGGTAGGAAGGAACTCATCTGTAAGATTATCTATCACATTGGCTTTGCTTTGTCATAATTTGTGCTGAGAATCAGTAGAGTAAGTAGAATTGTTTTTCTTAGTCTATTTCGAAACCCTTTGGATTATTTTCTCATTACGTTCTGTTCTCTCTTCTTCCCAAACTGGTTTGACTCTTTTTTTATTGAATATATATTAGTTATATGCCCTGCTAGCGAGAGAGGCAGATCTTAAGATCTCAACTTTGACCACAGCGGTGTTTTCCATCACAATTTGATATGCTATTCAAAGTAAATAGTTCAATCAAAATCAATCAAATCTCGAAATCATATATAGAAAAGCAACAAGAGACTAGTATTGGACATTTCTTTCGCGCCGTGAAACAGGAAAGAATTACATTTGAAAAAGAAAAGAAACCAACGGATACTTGGTCTTATACAAAGCCCCGCCCTAGAAGCATTTAGTTTTGCACTTTAAATTTTCTATTTTTATTCAGACATATAGAATAGAAACTATTGGCTGCAATACTCAAACGCGATTGAATTCGTAATGTTTATTAGAAATATTGGAAGTCTTAAAGCTATCTACCCCTAGTGTTGGGCTAGTCACCTTATGAGTAGGAGTTGACTTGGTCCATTTGGGCTCAAGACGGTGGTGGTCGACCCATAAGTGACAATGATGTTCAAATTCTATTTATTGAACTTGGTTTGTGCAAACTATGATGAAGCAGTATGGAGATACCAAATTACTCCTCGAAAGGTATGGCTTGATCTTTCGGGGCTTGGGATTCTCTTTTCCAAACCGTATCCTACTAGGTATTTCAAAGTAATATTATCTATTTTTTTCTTTCATATTCATCAAAATTATATATTTTCTTTTTGCATTTAGACACTCGGTGTAATGATATTTATAAGAATATGATGTTTACGAGTGTTTAAACTTTTGGTCGGGGAGGTGTAACGATTTTTCCTAAGTTGGAATACCTAGTGGAACACCGTTTGTAGTAGAGGATCACATTCCAACAGTAGCTCGGACTACTGGCCAATGCTTGACGTTGTCGGGCAGTCTGACTCGACCATTATCGTCGTAACTTTGTAGCTCGAATTGGCCTGGCAAAACTTGCAGGTGATTAATGGCCTACCGTCCACTGTCATGGAATGACATGTCAAGACGGCCAGACATAGTACTAGCCATTTTTACACACCTTCTGCCTTCAGTTAGGCCACTGCGTTGGCGTGTTGGGCTAGACCATGGTTGTTATCGGTAAGGACTAACATGTCCATTAAGGCTCCATTGGATCTATAGGTCCGAATCTATACCCACTTAGGTTTAGGGGTGGCAATGGGCGGGTTCGCGGCTGGTAATGGACATACCGTCCCCGTACCAAATTCTCGTTCTTAATACCATCCCCGCTAATTCACCGTTTAGAATGAATTGGTTCGGGGATGGGTAATCACCGTTCGGGGATCGGATTTCCCGTGGGAGATTCGGGTTTCCCATATTCATGTAACTCATTGCAACAAAAAATAAAATAAGTAATATAAACAAATTAATATGTAAAATATGATATTGGAGTATTAAAAATTGATATAAATATGTGATCGAAATATGCGTGTACTGTTAAGAACTATTGAGAGTTGAATTTTTTTTATTCTTACGATCTTGAATATAAAAGGATGATTTATGAAAATTCTTGATTCAAATTAGTTTTTATATTATTTATTAATAAATCTATCCGGAGAATGGTGAATCACCATTTGACTCAAACGGGCCGGGTTCGGGGACGGGGATGGGTGGAAAACATGATTACCATCCCCGTCCCATCCCCACTCTTTCACCGGCGGGGAATCACCGTCAACTCCCCATCCCCATTTTGATCGGGGATTCCCCGTCTCAATAGCCTCGGGTCCCCACGGGGATGGTTCACCGTGGAAATTTTGCCCCCTACTTAGGTTCAGACATTCAGCGCAGGGGTTTTGACTCATTCACCTCAGGAGTCTCACCACGCCGTGAGTGAGTTTGGTACTGCCCACACACACTCCAAGTGGATCTAAACTCAGACCCATTAAAAGATCCAACGAGTTTTTAGTGGGCATTCCACCAAACTCCGGCGACTTCGACGACGATCAATCCCTGACGCTTTCGACTCGTCTGCTTCGGCAGGATTCTCTCTTACCCCCGTTGACCGTCAGTCTCGTCATCTTCGTGGCAGTCGCCGACCACAATATATAAATTTCGTAAAGCTTTGATAGAGTCATCGGTTGAAATTTAACATCACGCCACTAAATTTATAATTTATCGACATTCCTTCTTTGAGATCTCCATCTCGCTAATCTTACATTACAATCTTGCCAAACATAGGAATATTGGCAGTCGGCTAGCGAAGATATCCCCGGGCCTACACGACTACAAGCCCAAGCCCAAGTCCAAGCCCGAGCCCAAAATCTGGAATGTTCTCCATGATATTTTTCATTGAGAAACCCTTTCTTCAACAATCTATCTTCCTCTGCACCAAACATTGGGGACAAAATGAAACTTTGAAAACTTTGAGTGCCCTATATGCTCTTCTTCCACAAATCTCCTCCAGGTAATAATTCTACATACAATTCTCCTCCCTCCTTTTTATTTTTGCAGAGTTTTATTTTACAGAAAAATCCCTACATCTCCTCCGCTCACCAGTTAAGCCCCTCTTTCTTTCTACCTTCGATGGATGGACGTATAAACTATATGCGCTTGCGTGTTTCTTGGACTTCGTTGTTTTTGTGTTTTCATGTCACGTTTAAGTGTTAAAAACTGTAGCTTCCTTTGCTTTGCTTCAATGATCTTTGGCTTTGTAAACGGCACCTCTCTATAGGCAGGTTAAATGTGGTTGAGTTACTCGTATTAGGTTAGATATCAGAGCTTAACTTGGCCTGGGTTCATGAATCTACTCTCTCTCTCTCTTTTTTTTTTCCTTCTAGAACCTGTCCTACTCTTCTCTTTACTGCAAAACTTTCACCTCATGCAGATGTTGGTCGTCGTGTTAGATGTATTGCTTTTTTCTGTAGAGCTGCAATCTGTTTCTTTTCCGTGTCTGCAGCAATTCTCAATGATCCATATGATTGTTCTTGGACGATGAGAACTCTAATTGCATATGGTTGTTCACAGGCGATGATGATTGCCATCTCTGAACAATAGGCTTAAATATCACAGAGAGGTTTAGTGTTTTACTCTCTCAATCTCTAACCTCCTTCTTCATCCCTGCAATGGACTGCAACAAAGAAGCCATCCGAGCCAAGGCCATCGCCGAGAAGAAAATGCAGAGCGAAGACTTCGAAGGCGCCAAGAAAATCGCCCTGAAAGCCCAAAACCTCCACGCAGAGCTCGAAAACATAGCTCAGATTCTCACCACGTGCGACGTCCACTGCTCGGCCAAGAACAGAGTACTCGGCTCAGAAATGGATTGGTACGCCATACTCCAAGTCGAGAAATTCTCAGACGAGCAAGCCGTGAAGAAGCAGTACCGAAAGCTGGCGCTCGTCCTCCACCCCGACAAGAACAGATTTCCAGGCGCCGACGGCGCTTTCAAGCTCATCTGCGAGGCGAAGGCTCTGCTCTCAGATTCGAGGAAGAAATTCGAGTACGACAGTAAGCTTAGGTTCGTGTCTCAGGTCAATCGTTTCCAAAGCCAGGGATATGCTCACTCGACAGCCGCCGTTAGGCATGAGAGGTTTTGGACGAGCTGCCCTTCTTGCAAGACGAGGTATCAGTATCTGAGGAGGTATGTGAATAACTACTTTCAGTGCCAGAAATGTAGAATGTATTTCATGGGCAGTGAAATTGGCCTTCACGGTGCTTCGGTGGGGCCCAACGTGGGCCAGGCAAGCCAGCAAAATGAGCCTCGAAGAGCCGAAGAGAACCAAAATGGCGTTAATGGAAGCGTTGGTGACGTTAAGATCTCTGCTGTCAGTTCTGATGAAAATGTCAAGAAAGAAGTGGATTCCAATCGAAGCGCTGAGAAGGCGAGTGGCAATGAAGGAGATTCATCTGAGGCTAAAGAAGATAGAGATGTGAGCGCTGTGGGCGACGAAAAGAGAACGTTTGTTGCAGAATCTGACGATAGTTCTGAGACTGAATCTGACAAGGAGACGCCGGTGGATTATGCAAGAAGATCATCGCTGAAAAGGGGTAATGTATCGAAAGATTTCGCCAGTCCCTTCAAGAGATCTCGGAACACAGAATCTGAGAATGGAGAGGAGCATAACATTGCAGCATCCGAATCTAAGAAGGTGGAAGGAGAAGCCATGAAACATAAGGATTCTGAGAAAGCAGAAACAATGGAACAGAAAGATTCTGAGAAAATGGAAGCAGAAACAACGCAACAGAAAGATTCTGAGAAAATGGAAGCAGAAACCGTACAACAGAAAGATTCTGAGAAAATGGAAGCAAAAACCGTAGAACAGAAAGATTACGTCGGCGTAAACAAAGTCCCTACGGGCGAAGAAATTGAAATCTCAAGCGATTTCAGCTTCAGCGACGAAGAGCTAACCGAAGAAGAAGAAGTTAGCCAATGCCCCGACCCAGAATTCAGCGACTTCGACAAGGAAAGAGAGAAAACCCGATTTAAGGAAGGCCAATTCTGGGCTTGCTACGATAGCTTCGATGGCATGCCAAGATTCTACGCTAGGGTGAAGAACGTACACATTTCTCCCTTCCAACTCACCTTCACTTGGCTCGAAGCTGACCCCATCAAAGCGCCTCAGATAAAATGGGCCGCCGAGGAATTGCCCGTGGGCTGCGGAAGATTCAAGCTCGGGCGGACGGAGAAAACTTCTTCCCTTCCCATGTTTTCCCATACCATGCGCTTCGAAAAGGGGACAAAGAGGAACGGCTTCGTCGTCTACCCCATGGAAGGAGAAGTGTGGGCTATACTGAAGGACTGGGATATGAGCTGGCGATTCGAGCCTGAAAAGCATAAGAGTTTGAAGTACGAAGTCGTCGAGGTGATCTCTGATTTCGACGAGCGCATTGGCGTGGAGGCGATTCACATGAATAAGGTCGAAGGGTTCGTTAGCATTTTTGAGAGGGCTGTCCATGCACGTAAGTTCTTGATAAGGGTAGATGAGCTATACAGATTCTCTCACCGTATTTTGTGTAGTAAGATGAACGGTAATGAGAGGGAAGACGTTCCTTCGGGCTCTTACGAGCTCGATCCAGCCTCGCTTCCTACGAATTTGGAGGATTTGTTCTTTCCCTACGAAACGGTGGTTGTCGATGGCTCTGAAGAAGAAGAAGGTAAGGCTGAAGGTAAGAGAAAAGGCTAAGTGAGCTGAGTTTCTTCTTTCGTTTGTCTGTTTTTCTCTTCTTTATTGGGATGGATGTTTGTTTATTATGGATATTGTTTTTGGCCTCCTATATAGGACGTTGATAGAGAGGTGATAAAACTGAATTGTGGATTATTGGAATCAATTGCCAGATTTAGATGCCCCGTGATTGTTTTACTTAAATAAATTGGGTTCAGACCAATTATATTATACTATCTATTTCCTCAAAATTCGAGGGGCAAAAATGAGATTCAATTGCGCATTATATCATGTAGGAAAGCAATATTGTTTCTTTTTGTTTGGTTGTTTGTATTTTATTATATTCCCAGCACATGTTAATGTGATTGTTCAGACTGCGTAGCAATAGCACTCCATGTTGACGTATAAAGATAATTAAATATTCGGTCCTTTCCAATATTATAACATAATCCAATCCGAATGGGAACCCCCGGCCGGGTCGGGCCGTCGGCGATTCGGGTCAACAGCACTCGAGGAAATTACACGGATGCCCCTCTGTTCAGCATCTCCCTATACCTCAAAATAGAATCCAACCTCTGCATCTTCAGATGCTGCCTGAACCTGTTGATAAAGTCGTCGGCCTTGGCGTCGACGCCCTCATCGTCGGCCTCCGCCGTCCTTTCCCTCGTCGTCACAGGCCTCCGTCCCTCCACCGCCGCCGCCTCCTCCTCTGTCGCCGCCGGCGCCAGCCTCTCACTCGCCGACTTCGTCAGCGCCTTGCTGCCGACAGTCGCGATACTGCACCCATCTCCACCGCCGGTCTCCTCTTGCCGACCAACATCGCCGCCGCCGCCGCCACGTCGACGGCGGACGGGCTCGGAAGGTTCCTCTGGCGCCGGTTCCGCCGGCCGGTTCTTGGATATGTTGAAGGAACTAAGTCGTTCGAAGAACGAAGGCACGCGCGCTAGTTCTCGGCCGCCGTGATGGTCTTCCTGGATATTATTACCGTGGGCGGCGAGCTTGTTTTGGGGCATAAGGATGAAAACGGCGGCGATCATAACGTTGACGGCGAAGAAGAGGACCGTTGGGCTGAGCCAGCTTGCCACTATTTCTTGAACTGCACTCATGGTGTTTAATTGCTTCTTGATGTAAGGACTGTATGTGTCTATTTGGTTGGTGTATATAAAGGCAATATATGTATGTATAGACTATATGGTACGTAGTGGAAATAATTATTCCTTATTGGTGATTATAGAAAAATTCCATTTGTATAAAAATTTGCAAGTCAGTATCCTGTCAGTGTATTTTTTATAGTAGATACATACTAAAATAAATTTTTGGCACATTGGTACCTGATCCGCCGCAAGGTACGTCATATAACCACATCTATGTACCATATAACAACGTATTGTTGGTACATAATACAGTGAGAAAATGTACATCATATAATACATTAACGTACCATATAGAAACATTTATGTGTACCATATAAATGCGTGACGTGGTAAATAATACACATATAAAAATGTACGTCAAGATTGAAAAAATTATACTCACAGTCAAACCGGTACTTATATATAAAAATTCCTTACAGAGGTATTAACTTGCAAATTTTTTATGGCAAAATTATAAAATTAGGTCACTAAGTATACACGTTTTCGATTTTGGTCACTATGTTTGATAATTGCAAAAGTAGGTCACTAACTTTTCATGTGAAAACAATTTTGGGTCATTTTCAATTTTAGGTCACTAAGAATATATTTTTTCGATTTTGGGTCACTAAGTTTAGATTTTTTCAATTTTGGGTCACAATGTTTATAACATTAGTACCAAATGAGTGACCCAAATTGAAAAAAATGTAAACTTAGTGACCCAAAATCGAAAAAAATATTCTTAGTGACCTAAAATTGAAAAATGACCCAAAATTGTTTTCACATGAAAAGTTAGTGACCTACTTTTGCAATTATGAAACATAGTGACCCAAAAACGAAAACATGCCCAAAAACGAAAACATGTATACTTAGTGACCTAATTTTATAATTTCCCCATTTTTTATTCATATTTTTTCTCTTATAATATGCGGTTCGGCCTTTAGGCCCAAGAACTTTATTGTATAATTAAGTCGGGCTTCTTGGGGTTAGTGTTATGTCAGTCAACTTGGATTTATTTACTTGTTTTTTCGTCAAAAATCTTTTATATGGTAGTTACACTCAGAAAAAATCTTTTATATGGTAGTTACACCGAGAAAAATAGTAGTAATCAATTCTTAGATAGGATTGAATTTTAATTACGCGTTTAATGACATTTTCTTTATTGCGTGGTTGTTTCCAAGAAACAAGACCATCTGAAGAGAGTAAAATGATGGTTAACCGTTTGAAATTTGAAGCTCATTTATCGGTCACTGTCATAACCTAGGGATTTTTGAAAGAAAAAGGAACAAAAATAGATGTGTGAACCATTATTAAATTAAACCATCATTACCGATGAATTATATATAGGTGGAGAGTCGTTTACTATATTTAATAAAAGAGGCATCTTGCGAATATTTTATCACCGCTTGATTTTATGTATATATAATATGAGGTACGTAATAAAAAATAAAAAGCGAATATCGTCCAAGTGAAATGTTTGATTGCACGTTTTATGCTTCAATAAATATTTTATGAAAGAATATGAAACTGCAATCAACATAGTAGACGGCTGCAATCTGCAAATAGTTTTTCAATAAAGTGGAAGAATCGTCTGCATCTTGCGTGGCTGTTCTTATCTGCTTCGTTTTGTAGTTACATTGGATAAAAGTTCTATACAACATTATAAACCAAGTATAAAAAATAAAATTTCTTGCCAACTCCATATAAACATCGGAAAGTTGATAGGCACAACTGAGATTAAATAGACGAGGACCCTATTTTCCTTTCGCCATTTCCTCGTCCAAACAAAGCATAAGGAAATCATTATACGGAGGTCTTTTATCTCATTTTCAAATATAGGCATATGTAACTAATTATTTTGACATGTGCATTGGAATATGCGTAGCGTATCACTAGCCAAATTTGAGCATTATAGTATCCTAAACTCAACAGTATATAAATAAGAGCCAATGTTGTCGGTTTCCCACTTGTATATTAGTCTACGTTCACACCTCATTTAATGTAGTGCAGTGCAGAAGACATTAAAACAAAAGAACCAGTCAAATTTTTATTTATTTTTTAATATAAGATGGAAAATGACGTCCCCTCCCCATAAGGATATTTAATCATTCGAACGATTAATCATGGTAATAAATGGGCCCTCTTAATGACTTTAGCTCATTATACGAAAGTTAGCCCATCTCCAAATTTAGCACATTAGTACTGTACGGACAAGAACTTGAGTTTCCCGCCCAATTTACACCGTACATTCCTCATATCAACTGCCACGTCACTCGCCCAACCTCACTCTGCCACGTTTCATCACGCCACCACCGTTTTAAAGGGTACGTTCCTCCCCAGGAAAAAAAAAAGAATTAGAAAAGGAAAAAATGGAAACAGAGACCATAGAGAGAAATCCTGGAGAAAAAGAGATCGACGCGGCGGCGGCGACGTCGTCATGGTTCGTCGTCGAGGACGAAACTTCGGAGGAGCTTTCGAAGCTTCTTGACATGTTCGTCGAAGAAGCTCCTCCGCCGCCTCCGATCAGAGTGAGGTTCATCGACGACCCGTACTCAGCCTCCGTCGTGTTCCAGTCGTCGTCCGCCTTCGTCACCATCGACGGAAACGAGGAGTCGTGCGGTTCGTCTTTCTCCGACCTCGAGTCGTCTGCCATGGCCAGCGTCGACCGAAGCGGACTCCTCGGCGCGTGTGGATTTTTCTCCAACGAAGACGAGGACGAAGGCGCGGTGGAGTATGATCTTGAAGGCTTGGTGAACGATTTCGACGGCTATGAGGACGTGATTGAGTCATCCTAGAGCGACGAAGCTGACTATGATTTGACTGTTTTTTATCTTGTAGCTCCCCTTTTGACCGTCACCAGCTTCTGAATCCAAGTTAGTACATGTTTTCGGTTTAAATCCGAGTATACGTTTAGATTTTGCTCTTTGATTGAGTTATTCGGATTCATCAATTACTTAGTTGTACATGAAATCTGGCTTCGATAATCACTGCACAATGTACATGCATGTTTACACATCTCACTTCTTCACAATTGCTTTGAACTTAGGAACAATGTGCCTTTAGCCTTGCCTTGCCTTAGAAGCATAAACACAACAATGCCATGACTGTACAGTTTGAGGCATCTGTGTGAGAATACAATGAGCCTTTGCCTATTTGGTCGTATTATAGCATCCTCTTGACTAGAGAGATCTTAGTCGGGTCACCACCCCACTCTTCAAACACAACCAGCAAATTCCCACTAGGTTTCACCCAAGACCTTGGAACATGGTACCTGTTGAATTGAATTTCACCTTTTCTCATCAGCCAGCATTTGAATGCTATGATCATTATAAACCAAGCCATGCCCACATCTTACTTACCATCTCTGAGAAGGCTGGCCACAGTTTCTTTGGCATTTCTTCTCGGTGAAAGTTCCTGCATAGTTACATTCACCGCAGCTACCCTTTGCAATGTAGCCCGGCCAGTGCCTCCCTATGCTCTGACCGTTCACCCATATCTCACCTTTTCCCATGCTCATCATGTCCAAGGCCAGCGGGTCGTTCCCTTCTGGCGCGTCGAACGTGGTCTAGTGTAGACAATTGTAACCGAAAATTGAGAGAAATTATTACGACGAATCATCATGTGTATTCGTTTTATGTTGGGTCGTCTTTGGGAAGTGAGAAAAGTTTCACCTTATACCACGTTAGGGGGAGCTTTTGTGCCAAGTCCAACGATGATCCCTCTGTCCAAGAACTTCGAGCGGTAGTGTCAAGGCGCATGTTTTCCCCTTTTAGACCGGCCTAGGGTTTTTTTTACAACTTAGAACCATCTGAATCCCATTCTTAGGAGTTGAAAAGACTTGTCTGAATCTGAACTATATCTCATACCTTGTAATACCATTTCTGCTTAGTCAAATCTCTTGTTCCCTCGTCGAGGCCGCTTAGAGTGACAGGACCGAGGACTCCAGCGTTCCACCGCTCGTAGTGAACGCCCACGTTCTAAGACGTCAAGACTTCCATTAGAGACCAAATATTCGGCATTTTATTAGATTGAGATTTAGCTAACTTACGGGTAGACCCACAGATACGCTAAGCAGAGAGATTTTGTTAATTCCCGCCCTCAGATTCACATCACCGCTGAATGTCACCTTAGGATTGTCTAAGCTCCCATAAACCGTCCCTGTCATAAAACCATATTCATGTAAGGACGTCAATCCCTCGATGTTAACGCATTGCTACTATGCTAAGGGTCCATAAATCACCTATAAACTCGCTGTTGACGAAAACATGCAAGGCATGGCCAGCCGATTGAACTTCGAGGACGGGCCGCTTATCGCTCGTCAAGAATCCTTCGTTCGGAGCTATATCAGCCCTTTTATCATTTAAAAAAAAAAAATTTGCGCGTCAAAATTCTCTTCCCCGGTGGCTACAACTTATAGAAAAAAAAACCCGACCCTTTTGTGTACTTACTCTGTCAAGTACCATAGGTAGTCCGAGGAATCTCTTGTAACGTTCACTTGCTCCCATAACCCTTGCATGGCTAGCGTGTCGCTGCCATCGGCCGAAGGAGTCTCTTCTGTATACGACTGCCAAGATAGGGCACCGCCAATAGGCACCATCTTTGCCTCCGACGCCTTAGAGCTAATCTGCATATGTGAACCAAATTCCAAAAAAAAAATAAAATGAGACCATCTTTTTAGAACTTGTTAAGTTGTCGAAGAACTCTGTTAGTTACTTACCTTCGCCGTGTTATAAACCGCGGTTTTGCAGTCGGGCAGAATGCTTATCGACCAGGGAGGCAAGTCGTACTCCGCCCCCCTAAACGTCAGCTTCGTCGAGTACGCCGCGTCGTAATTGGAGAGGAAAGCAGCGCACGCGCCCGACTTAGACGTGAAGACGTGAACCTACAATATTCGTCATCTATCACGCCGAGCATAAAAATATTTAGGATGGAACGACGTAGGGATCCATAGGGAAACATAGTATCTATTTAGATATGCTCGAATGACCCCTTGAGAATGTGAGAACGCATTTTTGTTCACTACTTTTACTACCTCTTGGTTTTTGCCGGGCCACGTCACGGTGGGGTAGGACGAGACCAAGGCGGGCTCGCATTGCTTGATGGCTCTGTGTAGGTCCCTTAGGTGGCTCCATTTGGGCTCATTTGGAAGTCCTACAATAATAATAAGATTAAGAGAACGAACGATAAGAGTTATCGATACATAAACGATAACGTTTGGTCGTAGTAACCTTACCGTATTCGTCTATAGGAGCGCCGTAGTCGTAGCTAGTCGCCACGAATAGCCCGGGCGCGTTTCTCCCGAGGTTCGTTCCTCCGTGGTACTATATAGATTCAACACAACACATGGAATTTTTTTATTACATGCTCTCTGTTCTGTGAGATAGAGAGAGAGAGAGATAGAGATCTCACCATGTAATAGTTGAAGAAGGAGCCGTTATTCTGGACGAACCTCGCCACAGCGAAAGCCAAGTCTTCGGCCGGTCTATGAGGAAGAGGACCGCCAAACTGTGTATACCTGTCAAAACAAGGATAAAAAAAATCCGACGAAATATATTAGAAATTGTGGGTTACAGCCTTAAATCAATTTGCAAGCAAAGTTCGACGTTTTATATATTAAGGTTTTGTCTTTCTTATCCAATTGGGTATCACCCAACTCCGCTCAGAAAATGACACGTGGAAATATTACATCCTATCCCAACCGTGTTAAAACACGCATACATGTGTTTCACTAAATGAACGTTACACGTGTTATATATTTAGTGGGAGTTGTGTTATACTCAATTGGGTAAGTAACCAAGGCCTACATATTAATTGAGTCGTATGAGCTGAATTATCAGATGTGAGATGGAAATCTCACCAGCCAGTCCAGGCCTCGGTCCACATCTTCGGCTTATAAGGTCTATTGGGTCGGAATCCTTCGCAATAAAAACCGTTGCAAGTATCTATCTGCATTTTTAAATCATCGTAGTACTTATCAAACACGAGCGAGAAAAAAAAAAAGAAAGAACGAAAATTTTGAAAAAATTATTACAATGGGATCCGGCGCCGTTTCTTGCTTGCACATGATCCAAGGAACGCCCGTGTTGAGCCCTACGGCCATCTTTGCGGCCCATGCGGTGTAGGCTTTCCCGGGAGCTCCTATTTCCCACTCGACGGGCCCATATTCGTTTTCTATCTAAAAATTACGTAATGATGAAATTTAGCGACGAAATTTATCGTCCAAGAAAGCGAAAATCGTCGCATTAGAAACTATTAAGACCTGGGACATTATTATGGGTCCTCCCTGAGGTTCGAACAAGTTTTCGGACCTCATCGTGTCGACGATTTTCGCTGTGAATCTCCGCATAGCCACCTTTTTTTATTTGACGGGAAATTTGATTCAAATTCAGACAAAAAATACTAACTTTTGATGACATCGTTTGTGTTAATGTAATGGTGGGCTAACCTTAAAAGGTTCATTGTCTGTTCTAAATTCCATTCCAGGCACGTACTTCAGCCAAACAGGGAATCCCCTGCATCATATGGAAAAAAAAAAAAAAACAGAGCATTTCAAGAAGTTTGTCCCGTCTTGGAGCTTCTAAGCAAATAATTCAAATAATGGAAGCAGAGCATTTCAAGAAAATTGTCCCCTTTCTTTCTCTTGGAGCTTCTAAGCAAATAATTCGAATAATGGAAACAGAGCATTTCAAGAACATTGTCCTTCTTCTCATCGACCTTCTAAGCAAAATAGTTCAAATAATGGAAACAGAATTTTGAGAACATTGTCACTCTTTCTCTTGGAGATATTAAGCAAATAGTTCAAATAAGACAAGCCAATTATTTTTTTTGGTTTTGTCTTTCCTACCCAATTGGGTATAACCCAACTCCGCTCAGAAAATGACATGTGTCACATTACACTCTACCCCACTATGTTAAAACACCACAAACGTGTTTCACTAAATAAAAGTTAGACATTACACCCTACCCCACTATGTTAAAACACCACATACGTGTTTCACTAAATAAAAATTAAACATGTTAATTTTTTAATAGGAGTTGGGTTATACCCACTTTGGTAGGTAAGTCAAGGCCATTTTTTTTTACCCGAAATTCCACTCGGCACAAACGTAGGGCCCGATGCGGAGGTGAACGTAAAGCCCGGCCCGTTGGACCAGTTTGATGAACTTGACGAGATCGAACCTCCCTTCGAAATTGTACTGGGCAGCAAAAGGTGTAAAAAAAAGAACACATTTTTTTCGTTAATTCATAGTAAGAAACAAAACGAAAACAGTCCAAGAAATGACAAAAAAAAAAATGATAACATGGGATTTATTACTTTTCCAGGCGAGGGCTCATGTCCATTCCAAAACACATAAGTCTGGATAACATCTAAGCCTCCTTCCTTAGCCTTTTGGATGAGTCCTGGCCACATCTGTATATATAACATAAATTAAAGTCTTTTTCTATATCCAGAAAAAGAATTATAAAATAAAAACATATTGGAAAATCAAAATGCTGGTTATTACTCTACCTCGGGGGTGCTTCTTGGGTAGTGTATGGAACCAGAAATAAGAATCCTTCTTTTCCCATTAATGACGAATGCTTTATCATCGTAAGAAACCGTAGCATTCACTGAATAAAAACACGCCACGAATGACAGGAGGAGAAAGAGGAGCGAAATGCTCAATCTCTGCATTTTTTTTTTTTTTTGCAAACTTGAAATGTTTTCCTCGGAATCCGAGAAAAATATATAATGGTTGCTTTGTTTGTATTTTCTTTTTGTTGAATCAGAAAACAGAAAGGACGAAAAGTACGGGCAAGTTGTGTGTCTTTATTGCTTCTTTTGAGAAGATGGTGTAGTTGATGGATGCTTCGTAGTAGTAATTAAGAATGGTGTGTGTAATTGCGTTTTATGGGTTTGTTATTTGTTCATGGGATGAAAAAAAAAGTGCAGTGTAGCTCAACTGCTTTATAATACGTGACTTACATGTTGGATTGGGTTTGGTCATCGATGATTTGATGATGACAATTTGGTATGTAAATTGGATTTTATTGTGATAAATAAATTCTTCACACGTCTTCATATTTTTCGGGCAAAATAATATTTTGCCGAAAGAATTAGTAGGAAATTCAATTCCAAACGAAAATTGACCTAGTTAGTTTCTTGATCTTTCTACCCGCTTAGATTGACAAGAAGAAAATTTCGTTTTTTTTTTCTTCTTTAAATCGTGTGCCATTAACCATATTGAATGAAGATATTAACGTCATGTATTGAATTATTTTTCTTTATTTTTGACTTTCGTGCAGTGAACTACATTTATTTGTATCGGAAGCAGTTACGGAAAAACAGATGGCATCTAATTTATTGTTAGGCATACATTCCTTATACCGTATTTAATATTGCACATCGAATATAGGGAGGAAGATTGAAAATTTTCACATTTTCTTGGTGGGGCCCACACAACATATATATGGTGGAGCTATTCATAATTTATTGTAAACTATCTTCCTTACGTTTGCTTTCTTGCATTAATAATTACAAACAAACTATGATAGTCTCGAGAATCATTATCTAATTATTTATCCCTTTTACGATTGTTTTGGTAAGAAAGGAGCCTTTTCGATAACCGATACAGCTATTAAATACTTCTTCAATTTAAATATCATTCCGATATTGGCGCACTAGTGGTTGTTTATTCACACACCTTTGAAATTTAATTTACATAAGTCTCTTTTTTATTTGGCGAGGAGAAAAGTGAGCCAAACACGTATTGATGGATGGGACTACGATATTTAATCAATCAAAAATTGGATTTGTGTACTATGATTCGACATATTGTAGCACATCAACTCAATCAAACAATTACATATTATTTCGGTTTGTTCCTGCATGAAATTTTTGACTTATAATGCAACAACGTATGTATGGAGATAGACGAGATGTCATATTCTCACAATAATTGATTCTTACGATAAGAACGAATTGACAAAGTTGCCTCTGTCTCATCAATCAACCGAAACCAATCAATATTTTTGCATTCGGATGAGATTGCCACCCAATATTGGAAAATGATCTTTACATTTATCACGCTTTCTTTCTCTATCAGTATATAAACATTGTCTAGCAATTATTTAATTGAAAAAAAAAATTACTATTGATTGTAAGTTTAAAGATCTGTTTTTTTTTTTCGCCTCTCATCTCGTCATAGACATAGGGTGACGAGATGTATTTCTTGCCACTTCTAAATAAGATTAGTTAGGAGTAGGCTTAGAGAGGACCACATGACATCAAAATTCAATAATCTTCTACTCGTATCTCTTCAAACTTAAATCACCTTTGACTCGTAGTTCGAAACCGTTAGGGTTTCTCAATCTACCTTTGAGACTTTAGTCAATAGTAGCTATAATGACAATCTTGACTATCTCACAACTCAAAAGATTATAAATTAATGATTGCCATCAATATTGGTACATAACCCTCCTACTTTCACACACTATATTTCTTATTTAGAGAGAGATGCCCATTAAAGACGTTATTGAATTTGTCCAAGGGCCTCAATCTCATGTAGTAAGAAGATTGTGTAATATATTTAGGCTTCATAACATTTCTCACGAGCTGGGCCTTATTAGAACAATGGCCCTTTAAAACATATTACTAGGCCATTAGTTCAAGATCTCATCTGGGTTCATACACACAGGCCCGTAGCTGAAGAAGTAGGGACCTGAAGCGAACCTTGAAAGTTGGGCCCTAATTTTAAATTAATTTTTTTTTAAATAAGATACATAATATAACATAAATTTAACCGTAAATGTAAGTTATCTAAATCGTAAATTTAAAACCATCTAGATGTTTTATAGGCAATAATATTGATCAAATTCTGCATAATCTCGTTGCAAAGAAAAAAACTGAAATCACATAATCTAGTTCACTCGGCAATCCATCGAACTCATAATTAACATTTAGAATGCACTCTAAAAGGAATAATCGCACCTAAAAGAAAGTCATTTGCAATTGATAGAAAATCTTCAAGAAATTGTATTGAAGTTAAAATGTTATGCTTAAGAAGAGAATTAAGATGAACAAATTTTAAAAGAGAAAAGGCGTGTACAAGTAATTAAAATCATGTGTTCATTTGCGATGGTATGGCTTTTTACTTTAATTCAAATTCGACCAACATTTGGTTAAAAAATGTTAAAAATAATAAATGAAACCCTCTCATTCTCATCTCACATAAGTTATCATATGAGATACGAATGACTTTTAATTATCTTCCCGACGCCAATCACTAATTTTGTCCCAAAAAAATTAATCTGAACTAATATATCTATGTATGATAGATTTTTTGGGCCCCCTCGAAAGTTGGGCCCGAGGTGACCGCTTCACTGGCCTTATACCGGCCTGCATACACACACAAAAAGTTGTACGTGTTTTGAAATCTTTCAATTGCCAATTTCTATTTTGATCTCATATCTTTTTTTTTTTTAACAGAAACGATAGCTTATTTTGATCTCATATCTTAGCAGGTGAAAAGAAGGGCCTTTCCTAGGCAAGGCTTTCAGGCAAATCTTTTGTGTCATATTGCCAAGTACTAAGCACTTGATAAAAAAAAGTAAACTTTAGCAAAGCATACATCAATGGAGATCTGAGTCAGAATCCCTTACCATCGTGTAATACAACCAACTGTTCCATTCCAAGCACTAATCTCATCACTCGTTTCATCCATATTGCCAAGTACCAAGCACTTGATAAAAAAAAGTAAACTTTAGCAAAGCATACATCAATGGAGATCTGAGTCAGAATCCCTTACCATCGTGTAATACAACCAACTGTTCCATTCCAAGCACTAATCTCATCACTCGTTTCATCCTCAGATACATGCCAACATCATCCAATAAAGCAGCAATTATACGCCAAAAAACACCATAAACAAACAGCAAATTACGTATACGATTTACTCAACAAGCATTTCTTCATTCCCTTCTTATCATCATCATCATCAGCAACCCAAAGGATGGAATTTGCAGAATAATCAAATCAGCCAAAAGTATATATACATTTTCTTTCATCATCATTCACTCCCTTTTTTTCCGCAGCAAAGAATACCCTCAGCAAACACTTGGGAGAAACAGCGTCAAGAAATAACTTGGCAGTCCCTTGTTGACTGACCTTCGCACTTTCCTTCTCTACCAAAACAGCAGCCACTATGCGCTCATACTCACCGCCGCCGCCAGCCACGTAAGCAACTATAGCCGCCTGAACCGGGCCAAGGCTAGGGTTGTAAGCCGCCGACTCAACGTATGAACCTCTGTAAACGTTTCCTTCGCAGTCCATTAAGGCGACGCCTGACGGGCAGTTGCTGTAAGGAGCATGGGAGCTGTTTGCAGCTCTCAGAGCTTCTGATCTCAAAAGGGTTTCGTTCTTTTCCGCGTTGTCGGAATTTCCGTTCGCTGTGCAAGGGAGGAAGGGAAAAATCGATTTCGATTTCGATTTCAGTGGGTAATTGGGATTTCTACCTAATTGCACATGATTGGCAAAGGAAAATCTTGGATTACAGTAATGGTAGTAATAGGGTACCTAAATGACACGGATTCGCATCTCCATTAGCATCGCTACTGCCGTTGCAATCATGATCGGAGAAGTGCAGCCCATTATCGTGCTGCTCAAGCAAAAGCGGCGTCTCTTCGCCGAGCAAATCGCGGGGGCCGAACGGCTCCGGGAGGAAAGCCGACAGCGGCACGTAACCGGGATCTTCGTCCGGCGAGGAGTCGTCGTCTTTTCGGATGTGGATCTTCAGCTTATCGGCGTGTCTGAGCTCCTGAAGGAACTGCCTGCAGTGTCCGCACGGCGGAGCCGACACGGCGAAGGCCGCGAGCGCCGGACAGCGGTGGAGCAGCAGATTCGTGAGGAGGAACTGCTCGGCGTGGACGGAGTGGTGGAGGGGCAGATTGGGGAATTCTAGATTGACTCCGACGAAGACTCGGCCGTCTGAACCTAGACCCACCGCGGCGACGTGGAATTCGGAGATCGGAGGACGGGCGAGGGGCTGCGCGGCGGAGACGAGGCGGGGGAGGAGGTGGCGCGTGGAGGGAAGGTCGATGGATTGGGTTAGAGATTCAGCTTCAGATGCCTGAAGGACGAACGAGGGTATTGAAGTCATTTCCACTTCTCTGAGTTGGGATCTGTAATTTACTTATATATTACAGTTTGGAGAAGAGAGGGGAGTTGTAGTTATGGTGGTGTGGTGGTATTTATAGAGTTTTGTTTTCTTGCATGGTTTGTCTCTATTTTCTTTCTACTTTTTATTTATTAAGTATAATGATTCAATATTACGATATTTTCTTTTCTTTTTTTAAATTTATGTATTTGTTTCTCTTTTAGAATTGAAATCGAAAGGAGTAAGAAATCTTTTTTGGCATACCCGAACAAAGTAACAATAGCTGGAAGTGGGAATATGCCTTAGCAAAGCAACCATTGATGACGGACTAAGATCATATACCAATTTAGAGAAATGATTGAATAAATACAAATATCATCATAAAGTAGTTGTTGGATCTTCTCCAAGATATGTTATGACCAGAAGAGAGCAGTAATCTATCATACATTTGAGGCCTATTCAATAACTAACTCGATAGAATTGAAACTTTACAACGTGAATTCCAGTTTATGGCTGCTTGCTACTTTGAATTAAAAATGAAGTCAACGTCTACTAAGAAAATACAAGATGCAAACAAAAAAGGGGGACATCAGCGAAGTCCATTAAATTAAACTATCTTGGTGGACGAACGACTTAACCATAAGGAATATTATATGATATTATATAGTTGTGCCTTCCTTTGGAAAATACAAATAGCGGAATGAAAGCGAGTAAATTTTTGGTCTTTAGGTAAAATAATAATGAGGTATTTTCGTGCCAATGAGGCTGTGTTAAGTAATTGAAGCGACTTTGGGGTCAAAGCCAATAAAACAAAAAAAAGAAATCAAAATCAAATACTTGAAAATAAAACCATGATTAATATAATATGCAGGCAAATGTAAGGAAGGACAGATTCATTAGAGAGTCCGAAAACATATTATAGCACTACTTACCACAGACATTTTAGTCCCTTGTGCTGTTTTTAAGCCACTCAAGATAATCAATATTCCCACCAGTTATGGGCATTGCAATCACCTCAGGCACCCTACATAGTTTAGTAAAAGAAAAACTGAAAGTTATTCTCAATTACATAATTAATCATCATATTTCTATGCATTTTTGTCATATACATACAGTTTAAACTAATGCACACAGATATCTGCTTAGTACTAAAATCATCATCTTCGACGTTTTCTCAGTCTTTTATCTATCAAGGCTCCTTAAGACTTTTAGGACGATGAAAAAAGACGAAGAAAACTCACTCATAGTCGTGATTTGCTTTCACGTGCTCAGTCAAAGCTTCTAGAAGAGACTCCCTGGTTTTGATTATGAGCAGCTCCTCTGAATCAGTTTGTATCTGACCATAATTACATGGAAAATGGAACATATTTCTCAAACTTTTAGGGACCTGCTATATTCTTATCAATGCTCTGTCTAACAGCTAAAAGAAATAAAATTGTTAGATAATTTACCTCTCCTTTCCACTCATAAACCGATTCAACGCCTGCATACAGAACGTACAATAATCATCATACTTTGCCCAATGATATATGAGGAGTACATAGGAAGAGTTACTTTCTTGTTTGATCAGAAGTCTATATTATCGTAGTAGTTACAATTGAATCAAGAAAACCATGATTTCATTCAACAACAAAATAAATAAGAGAAGTGGTAACCACACCATTCTTATATGCAGCAAGTAATCAACCACCAGTTTCAACAAACTGCATGAAACTTCAAAAGGAACTACTGTTCAGAACTATGTTTGCAGATTTGAACTACTAATTGAAATTCATTTAGGGGACAAAGCATAAACCTGGCACTCGATTAACACAAGCAGCGAGTCGAGCTTTGACTATGCTCTCAGCAAGTTTCTTCCCTGCACCCAATTAACCGAATAACTGGACAATAGCATCTCTACATTTTCCACACTATTAGGGACCAATGGTAGTAGTTGAATGGAATAAACACACAAATAAAACTAACCTGCTTCCTTATTTGCAACTGTAACATAGACAACAATGCTGGGAACTGTCTTTTCACTCCTTTCCATTCTTACAGTATGCACTCTTCTATCCTGCGGCTTGACACCAATATTTTCTCTGCGTATATGTTGAGAATACATGTGTTTATTCATAAGTTTCTTAACAAGAAATCAAGTTTCGTCAAAAGGCAAGCCAAGAAAAATTACCGCAAGGGAGGAACAAAGGGAAGAGATTGTGCAGCGAATGATACAGAAATGGTGGAGCGTAGATTGGAGATACCGAAACTAAGGAAACACAAAGCACCCACCAATGGCAACCCGCGAGCAACCACTGTGGAGGAGACAACGGACGAAAATCTTAATGCCATGAGAAGTTGTAATGAGGTATGGCTTTATAGGTATTCTTATTGCTTGTCTTCTGCCAATGATGAAAATAATGATTACCCAAGTCACCAAGAAGAAGCAGCTCATAAAAAAAAATAAAAAAAAATCGAAGATTTACGCGCAAAATTCAAACAGCTGAGATTGAGAAATATCATTTCTCCTTGGAGACACATCAACTGCTAAGAAAAACGCAAACAAGTCCTAATCTTTAACCTTCATTTCAAGATGCAAAAAAAAAAAAAGAATAATTTGAGGCAGGAGGCTCATTAAACCTAACCTAAATCGATGTCGACAAACAAAATTTTATTAGGAAAGCTGATCAATTGAGGCAGGAGAAGTTCAGTAACGAAATTAAAACTTGGAAATCATCAGCTGAGAATAGTTCCTAATTAAAATAGTTTTTTCATCTGAGAAAAAAAGCAAGTCGAACCGACATAGGGAGGGATGAGGGCCAAAAAAGTAGCCTGAGGGGAAAGGGGGATGGGTAATATACTGTTAAGATCCCGGCTATTATTGGGGCAGTTTCTTACTTAGAGCTTTTATCGAATAGTTTGTGGGCGCACTTTCTATATTCGAGAACGGTGATATCAAAGGATTGTCGAAGGAGAAGAGATAGAGAATTCGAGAATGACTGGTAGGGAAGAAGAAGAACTCATAGAAAAGAAGAATAAGAGGAGCTGAGATCGAGAGAGGGAGACAGATAGAGACGAGATAGATAGATGAATTTGTAGAAGAAGATTAATCTGAATTTGCTTAATCTGAATAAAACGATTACATCAACTATATACAATGTTGCAAAACTCGCTAGGCGCTAGTCGGGCGCCCGAGGGGGGCCTAGCGCCTAGGCGGACTAGGCGGGGCCTAGGCGGATTCTAGGCGGAAATTAGTCGGTTTATATGTCCTTTTTTTCAGTGCAAAAAATACTCTAACATACTTGATCCCCACTACATTTTGTAAGGATTCCACATCATTTCCCACAAAACAAGATCAACATTACCGTGAAATATTCCAAGCATTCCCACAACATCTCGAAACAAGACCAACAAAAGTAACATCGAAATACAGTTTAGTTTGAAAATTTAGCATCCGAAACAAAAGAAAAGAGACCCACTGGACCAACAAACATTAATTGAAAACAAAAACAAGTTGGTCCATCATAGAAAAAAGACATCAACATATTGCATCCTCGTGAAATGCCTCCAAGTTATCCTCGTTTACCTCATCCTCAGATTCGAAATCATCATCATACAATTCTCTTATCGGTCGATATTGTGCATGTCTGACCTTATCCGCCTCTTCCTCCTCTTCCTCAATCACATCATCGTCAATAACTTCAATTCCATCAACAATCCATTCTTGTGCGGTAGTAGCATCATATGAACATAAAACATCTACATCGCTTCTATCTTTTTCTCTTTTTTGTCTACTCAATAATCTTGCATTAAATTGGATAAATACAAGATTATTGAGTAGAGTTGCACTAAGCCTATTCCTTTTCTTTGTATGAACCTAAGAAACAAGTTAACAAACTAAATAATATAACATCATTCGTGACAAATATCTTTCTCAAAAAAGAACAATAATAAAAATAATATAACATCATTCGTGACAAATACACTAACCCCTTCAAAGGCGCTCCAATTTCTTTCGCAACCGGATGAACTAGTAGTCAATGAGAGGATTCTCATGGCCAAACTTCGAAGATTTGGAGTTATCGAACCAAAAGTTGACCACCAAGTCACTACATAAACAAAATAAAATAATCACTACAATTAGTTGTAGGAATATAATGTAAAAGAATATACCTGGATCAAAGCTATCGTCCTTCGAGAGGCATCTAGACGCTACATTTGACCTTCCAAAAATTGAGCTTTTCTCTTTGTAGATAGGAAGCTCATCCAACAAGATCGTATTTTGCATTTCGTTTGAGAATTGATGGAACATTGGATGGTTGAGAAATACTTTGAGAAGCTGCGCTTGAGGATGTCATCTTGAAGTCTGAAATCAAATCAAAAACGCGTGTTGTTATCTTGCATAATCCATAAACATCGAAGAAGACAATTACAACTTGGAGCTCAAAACTAGACCAATCGAAAGCATACCTATTTTTATTTCACACCTATTTCATACAAATTACAACAAATCTATTTTATACAATTCATCACAAACACAGCAATTAATCATGATTACAAAACAAATCTGAACAATTATCAGTGCACGATTTGCAGCTCTTAAATAAATTAATAAAATAAAAATATATACCAGACGGGCTGAGGTGGGCTGAGAAGCCGTGGCAATGAGGGGAGCTGCGACTGGCAGAGGTGGCTTGAGGCTGGACTGAGCTGCGACGGGCTGTGGCTGGGCTGACCGGAGGCGTGGCCGCTTGAGGCTGAGGTGTGCGTGTGGCCGCGTGAAGAGAGGAGCTTCGACGGGCAGTGGCTTGAGGCTGGACTAAGGCTGCGATGGGTTGTGGCTGGGCTGAGGGCTGAGGCGTTACCGCGATGAGGGGAGGCTGCGACGAAGATCTGATTTTTTCTGTGTTGGCTTGTTGGGTAATGGGTAGTGACGATTGAAGGGTTAGATTTTGGGATTTTCTTTTTATTTTTAATATAAACAACTTTTAATAATATTTTAATATAACGAGTAATCGCTAATTACTCGGGATACTCGGCGATTACTCGGCTTGGGCGTCGAGTAGTCGGTTCAACCGCCTATATGGCCCGAATAGGCAGAAATCGCCTCGGCAACGGGCGCCTAGCGCCTAGGCGGCGAGTACTCGGCCGCCCAGCCCGAGTTTTGCAACAATGACTATATATAGTCCTGCAAGTACTTAGATAAAACATATTATTGTTCGGCCCAAATAAATCTTCAGCCCACTCCACGAACAAGCCCGACCCACTTCTAGCTCCATGTCGTCTAGTCCTTACATTTCCCCCCGTTGAAAACATCCTCGTCCTCGAGGATGTGAGTGTAAACTCCTGACATAGAGAGCGTAATGACCGCTAAGACTCCACGGACGTCTTCTACGATAGAAGACCTGTTTCTTTTTGCTCGTCCACGGAATGTAGCTGCCGTGCTTGATAGTCGCAGCTCAACTGTTGCAACTTTTCCACGATCGAAAGGTTGGTATCTTCTTGCACGTCGTCGGGCTGCTACAGTTGCTGTCCAAGAGCAGAACCGTGACGACCACATCATTACAACCAAAGTGCTTGATTCGTCATCCCTTTCACCCAAGATATTTCTGCGAACGAAAGGAGGATGTCTAGAAAACACCAAGTCGAGTGTGCATTTGAGTGTTTCGTCCTCATTGGTAAACCATTCGAGGAGCGATATCACCTCTACAATCTCCAATCCAGCCGTCTTCATCAGGTCTTGGCGCTTACTCATGCACAGGCGGGCAAAAAGCCTAGATGCTTGTCGTCTTCCGAGCTTCCTTGGTTGTTGATTGTTAGGGAGATTGGGCTTGGCCATCGCCCCATCAGAGTTCCACAGCCATCGTTGCCCAGCTGTTGGACTTTTTCCACGGTCGAAGACTCGGTATTTTAGTGCTATTGACGTGCGTATTTGCAAGTTTTCCCCAATGGACAAGTTCGCCTTGATTACGACAACACTAGGACGACCTCGATCGAAAGGTAAGTGCTGAGGGCGCTTAAAGATACCAGCGTATTGTTGGCAGGCCTTGCTAATTGTCGGCGTGTAGATGACTGATAGCAACTTCCCCGCCTCATCAATGAGGACCTTGTAGGACAATCTCTCGTTCCTCGCCTCGAGCTCCATCGTAACCAGGTACCTCTGAAAATGGACATCATAGAGGCTCATGCTTTGCATAAACTGTTCTTTAAATTCTTGAGCGATGATAGTAGGAGGTAAGAGACCACGCAAGTAGTGAGCATTTCGTTCCTTCTCCGTAAAAGTGAGCCCCCTAAATAACATCCCAACAATTCCCTCATATGAATGTAAGGCACTCACTCTTTCGACTATACGCCAACGACCTCGATCAAATGGAAGGTTAATAACCTCGTCTACCATCGTTCCCCCGACAAGCAACTCATTCACACCCAACGCCAACTCATTATTAACGTAAACCAACTCATCAATCAATATCGACGACATAGGCCCCTTATCAACGAACATTGATGAATCTTCACCTACCAACACTGATTTTTCCATCGTCAATACTGATTCCATACCAAGCATCATTGGTCCATCCTCAATCCCAATCGGATCAACCTCGGCTGACAACAAGTTAGCCTCAAGCATGATAGAATCTTCGCTACACTCATCATCAATCATCAACGAATCACTCTCAAGCAATGAAACATCACATATAACACCGTTAACATTAGCATCATCCAACACAAACATCTCATCAACCAACACCAAAAACTCATCTGCCCCTACGATGGATTTTTCATTGCACTCGTCAACCTCAACTGGAAAGGATTCAGCACTAACAGTAGCATCAAATTTATCGAGTACAGCATCACTGAAATCGTTCCAAGTCAGAGAATCCTTATTCTTATTGCCAAAAAAACTCTAAATACCAGTCCTTAGCATTACCTTCAATGTATAGATAGACAATTCGAACCTTGTCTCCTTCCTTGCTGGCGTTTAGAAGTTGAAAATATTCCTCGCACCTTTGGAGCCATGCTTTGGGTTCCGATCCATCGAAGAGGTAAGGTGTCTTCTCCTTGATTCGAGCATTAATAGCGTTAATATCCATCGTTGTCCGAGAATCGTCGGCTCTGATACCAATTTGTAAGATCCCGGCTATTATTGGGGCAGTTTCTTACTTAGAGCTTTTATCGAACAGTTTGGGGGCGCACTTTCTATATTCGAGAACGGTGATATCAAAGGATTGTCGAAGGAGAAGAGATAGAGAATTCGAGAATGACTGGTAGGGAAGAAGAAGAACTCATAGAAAAGAAGAATAAGAGGAGCTGAGATCGAGAGAGGGAGACAGATAGAGACGAGATAGATAGATGAATTTGTAGAAGAAGATTAATCTGAATTTGCTTAATCTGAATAAAACGATTACATCAACTATATATAGTCCTGCAAGTACTTAGATAAAACATATTATTGTTCGGCCCAAATAAATCTTCAGCCCACTCCACGAACAAGCCCGACCCACTTCTAGCTCCATGTCGTCTAGTCCTTACATTGAAGATTTACGCGCAAAATTCAAACAGCTGAGATTGAGAAATATCATTTCTCCTTGGAGACACATCAACTGCTAAGAAAAACGCAAACAAGTCCTAATCTTTAACCTTCATTTCAAGATGCAAAAAAAAAAAAGAATAATTTGAGGCAGGAGGCTCATTAAACCTAACCTAAATCGATGTCGACAAACAAAATTTTATTAGGAAAGCTGATCAATTGAGGCAGGAGAAGTTCAGTAACGAAATTAAAACTTGGAAATCATCAGCTGAGAATAGTTCCTAATTAAAATAGTTTTTTCATCTGAGAAAAAAAGCAAGTCGAACCGACATAGGGAGGGATGAGGGCCAAAAAAGTAGCCTGAGGGGAAAGGGGGATGGGTAATATACTAACGGTGAAGATACTAGCCCAAGGAGAAAGGTAGATGAAGAGCCAAGTCCAATGTCATGAACCCGATCAGAGATGGTGCAGCGGTGGCGAATTTATCACTGGTGCGGCGAAGGGAATAATTGCCTGCTACGACGGACTGAGAGGATGAAAGGAGTGGGCTTTTGGGCCTGTTTCTTATTTTAATTCAATTGGTTCGTTTCTTATTTCAATTAAATGGGACAAATAATATGTGAGCCCATAATCTCGGTAGTAGTATGTATATAAACAGTATATCAGTTGCAACTTTTAGGATTCTGCAGAAAATTAACCCTAATTCTATAATCTTCTTTTGTCGTCTTCCTCTCAAGCAGCCTTATTCTTCTTCTTATTCATTATCCCCGTTCTCTTACGTTTACATATAAGTGCAGAAATAATCCAACAGAAAGCATGTCAATGGAGTTCCCAAAGAAGTCCTTTTGCTTACTGGTACTCCTGTCCTACCCCTGCTGGAATTAGACCAGCCGAAGAAAAGATCTGCTACCCTTTCCAGTCCTGTCATCCGGCAAAACATGAGGTTTTGGTTCTAAATGTGTTGGTTGGAGCGATGGGATTTGTTTGATTCCCATTCCCTGCTGCCTTGGGTTACAGAGATGGTAGCAGGATCTGTTTCATCCCTTTCGATAGAGAGCACATTTGCCATGAACTGCCATTTTTTCTGCACTTTTTCAGCAAACTGGATGAGACTGTCATCCAAGACCAACAGCCCTCTGTCCGGCATGCAATTTCCGTGCAACTATAGTTTCTTTAGTCCCTGCTATGCCAGCAATAGGGAATCCTTAGAAAAAGAACGACCTCAGACAAGCCCTACCATCGCTTGGCAACCTTCTCAAACTCGATTTTATACTCAAGCAATGTGGACACCTGACCGAAGCTTAGCAAGTGCACCAGCATGATCGGACACTCCTAAGCCCGAGGACGATCTTCAAATACACATGTTGATCCGTTTTTCTTTTCTTTGCTGATTAAGTCAAGTTCAATTCCTTTGGATGCTTTGAGGGGTTCAGCAAAGCATAATCGGGCTATTTTTTCCCACGGATGAAAGTTCTTGTTTTAGAAAGAGGCGGGGTCCCGCATACCCATCCAAACTTGATGACCCAAGAAGGATAGGAGATGGATCTGAGCGGGAGTTCAAGCAGATGTTAGGGTGAGAAGTGCCAAACGGTATGCCACATCGCCTATCGCTTACTTGCGTTCAATGAATGAAGTTTGCTCTTTCTAAAATCGAGTTTCCCCTTATTAGATAGCAATGTTACTCTGAGTTCCTGCTTCACTACAGGGGAAAGGTGATTCAGACCTTCAAGGAATTAGAACCCATTGAGGGGGGCCTCGGCCGGGGATGGGGAGAGTGGCCGAGGATATCCATGGGAGTGGTCTATAAGGTCCCAAAATCCGTCTAAAGAGGAAGGGAAAAGAATGCTGGAGCTCTTTAGGCACGGCCATACATAACATAGAAATCACACTTGGAAATGGTGGACAATTAGTTAGAGCAGCGGGTGCTGTAGCGAAACTGATTGCAAAAGAGGGCAAATCGGCCACATTAAAATTACCTTCTGGGGAGGTCCGTTTGATATCCAAAATCACCTCCGGGATGCTTTCAGTCGCCTTTTTAGGCTCCTTCCAGACTGCAACAAACTCTCAAGTGTAGCTCGGGAACCCTGAAGGGAGGGCACGAGCGGCCCCTGCAGGAAGCGGTGTCCTGGCCGAGAAAAGAGTAAAAAGTATTGACTGTTCCATTCGCTTTTAAGTTTCCTCCATATACATTACACGCAAACCCATATACGGAGCTATTTTACATCCAAGTGCTGAAAAAACTCAGGAAGAAGCCATTGCCCAAGAGCAAAAGAAGTTGGACGAGGAGATGGAGAAGCGGCGTAGGAGAGTTCAGGAGTGGCAAGAACAAAGAAGGAAGGAGCAATCTGAGAAGGAAAAACTAGGGGAGTCTTTGAATAGCGAGCACAATTCTGGGAAGACATGGACGCTCGAAGGAGAATCTGACGACGAAGATGCTGGGCCTGATGGGAAGGAATCAATTGACGCCGATGATGACGGAGCTTTGATGCCCAATGGTGAGGATGAAAATGGTATGGACATCGATCACGATAAGGAACTGGTTCCTCCCGTGCAAGGCGATGCCGCTGCAGACGATGATATTGATCCGTTAGATGCATTCATGAATACTATGGTGTTGCCTGAGGTAGAGAAGCTTAACAAGAGTGTGCCTAATGTCTCAAGTGAATCGCGGATGGATGTTGATGGCAATGGAAAACAAACCCTGGAGAATGTTAGAAACGGGACAAGAAAGGGGCGAATTATGCCGTCGGAAAATTCTGACAGCGACATTGATGATGCTGAAAATGAGGGAGATCCTACGGAGGAGGAAGATGATGAAGAATTCATGAAGCGAGTGAAGAACTCCAAAGTCGAGAAGTTGTCTATTGTCGACCATTCAAAAATCAATTACCCTCCCTTTCGAAAGAGTTTCTACACCGAAGTGAAGGAGATTTCGAGAATGACCCCCGAAGAGGTTGCCAAGTACAGGAAACAACTTGAACTGAAGATACACGGAAAGGACGTGCCAAAACCTATCAAAACCTGGCATCAAACAGGGCTATCCACAAAGATTTTGGACACCATCAGAAAGTTGAAGTATGAGAAACCTATGCCCATTCAAGCGCAGGCGTTGCCCGTAATCATGAGTGGTCGAGACTGCATTGGCATTGCGAAAACAGGTTCTGGCAAAACCCTTGCCTTTGTGCTGCCCATGCTGAGACATATCAAAGACCAACCCCCTCTTGCCTCTGGCGATGGGCCCATCGGGCTTATTCTCGCCCCAACTAGAGAGCTCGTCCAGCAAATCTACCGTGATATCAAGAAAATTTCCAAGGGCATGGGCCTGAGCTGCGTGCCTGTATATGGTGGCTCGGGCGTCGCCCAGCAAATCGGCGAATTGAAACGAGGAGCTGAGATTGTCGTCTGCACGCCAGGTAGGATGATCGACATTCTATGCACCAGCAGCGGTAAGATAACGAATCTTCGCCGCGTGACTTATTTGGTCATGGACGAAGCTGACCGAATGTTCGACATGGGATTCGAACCTCAGATTACTAGAATAGTCCAAAACACGAGGCCCGACCGTCAGACCGTCTTATTCTCTGCAACTTTTCCCCGTCAGGTCGAGGTTTTGGCCCGTAAGGTGCTGACTAAGCCTGTCGAGCTGCAAGTAGGTGGGAGGAGCGTGGTGAACAAGGACATAACCCAACTGGTCGAGCTAAGGCCCGAAAACGAGAGGTTCAATAGGCTCCTAGAGATTCTCGGCGAATGGTACGAAAAGGGGAAAACCCTCATATTCGTCCACACCCAAGATAAATGCGACGCGCTGTTTAAGGATTTGTTAAGGCATGGATATCCGTGCCTTTCCCTTCACGGAGCAAAGGATCAAACGGATCGAGAATCCACCATAGCTTATTTTATGTATGGAACTGCGCCTTATTGTTGAATGGTACTCTGTTCTTATTGGTGAATGGTACAAGTTTTGTAGGAATTCAATATATACTGATTTTTTCGTAATATTTGACATCCATTTATAATATAACAAACTTTATTCAACAGAACATACTCAAAGACATAGATAAATAGCGTACGATAGCAACCATATTCCCATTATTTGTACTAAAAGATAGGCTGTTGCCGATATTCAACTTTGTCCCTGCACGGAGAAACATATATGTTATCAGATGAGTTTGGTAAATTATTAGCTTTTTGAGACTCAGTGAAAGAGATAAAGCAGGCAAGAGTTGATTGTTGGTACCATGAAGCGGGCTTTGTATGCTGGTATAATTTTCGAAGGATCGGCTTTTGTGGGCTTATAAGCGTCGAGCTTGTTGATTTCCTGGAGAGGTTAAAGCAATGACAAAAATATTCAATTTCCCGGCGTATATAGCTTATGCACTTTGGTCTGTATGATGTAAAAGAATGGGCCTCGTAGTACCTCGATAAACAAAGCTAATTTGGGTCTCCCCGACGTGATATCGTGGTTCAGCACTTCTTTAGCGAAGATGTGGAACCTCTCAATAAACGGAGCGTACACAGCATCGACCTGTTACAAAATCAAAGTTAAATCGAAGCCCCTCTTTTGAATAATGACTAGTCATACCCTGTTTTGAAGCAAAAGAGGTTTACCTGGCTAAACTGGCCCAGAAAGAACGGTCCATCGTCGTACTTCTGAAGCGCAGCCTCTAAGTAGTCGAGTTCTTGACCTAATTTTAGCATCAGGGATGCGGAAAGTGTTTTAAAAGTAAATTCAATGTTCAATATATTAGGCTTAATGGAGTCTGCTAATTTAACCTGCATGCTTTTCTGGATCTCCTGCCCTGACCGAACCGAAGAAACTTTTCAAGAACGCATCTGAGTGATCTATCAGCTCTTCGGCGGCCTTCTTCTTTTCTGGATCCTAAAGTGTTTCAAGTAATCGAAATAATAAGCTTTTTGGAATACGGGAGATAGTTTTTTGGAGGAAAAAGAATTGAAAATCTTACATCGGGTAAAAGCGATGGCCCCTTGAAGTTGGCATCTACGTATTTAACCAAATCCAAACTCTCTCCGATGATTTTGCCATTGTGTTCTAATGCAGGAACCTACAGAAGAAGCAAAAACGAATGAATAACAAGGTTTCTTTCCAGACGAATGGGTGAGAAAACATCTCTATCGATAGATAAAGGCACCTTATTTTCAGGATAAACTTTTTCCTTGTACCAAGCAGGCCTGTCAACAAGGTCTATAGGAACTGACACGCTCAAATACTAGCAAGTGTACTAGGTCGTGCAAGTAGTATAAAACGGACGAAGTCCGAGTATCGATCCACGAAGACAGCTCGATTAATTCTAAGAAAATATTCCTAATTCTAATTTAAACTAACGGAATTTTTATAGTTTTGATGATTTGATAAAAGAGATAAAAGACGCAAATAATAAAATAGACGCAAATAAAATAAATGAGATAAAATCAATTGACGACGAACGTGATCAAGGCACATACTCGGCACGGATTAATCCTACGTATTCATGCAATCAATATTTATTTAATCAATATAAACTAGTCAAGGTAGAAATTCCTAATGTACGCGCTACCCGTTATTCACGTAACTAGCGACCCTATGCGATAATGACCAATCTCTATATTCCTATAAGACTGCAATCATTTCACACGCCTTCCGCTTTATGAATTTCCCCGAGTTTAGACGCTTTCGGCGCCTAAGGTCTCGAAAACCACACGTACGAAACCGAATTCCATCTCTGGTCGGTTTTACGTCGTGGTGTCCTATATTTATTATTCTAACCGGTCTAATCACTTTTTCAGTCTCATAAACCAATCAAAAATCATGCACATGGTGATCAAGCATACGCAAGCATTAAACTCAAATATAGAACACGTAACTAAATTCATACGATTAAATAAATTACGAATAGCATTACTACGAATTCATAATCCGGCCTAATACGGCCTCAATCACAAGAAAACTTAAGCTAGCATATTAATAAAATAGAAACACAAAATATTCAATGACATAGTAGAAAAATAATGTAAAAACTTCGCTTTGGCGGCTCGAAATTATCTCGTCTCGTCGCTGCGCTCTGTTTCTTTTCAGCCGCAAGGTTCGCCTTCTTTTATTTCTTCTGTTCGATCCTTTTTCTTCCTTATTCTCAGCCGCCAAGCAAGTCTGCCCCTTTGTTTTATTTCAGCCGTGTGTATATATAGGATTTATTCCACCGACTTAAAGCACTAACTCTCCTAATATTTGGCATATTCAATCTTCAAGCACATATCTCTTCCTTATAGCTCGCACGTTTGAATATTCAAATATTGAATATTGATATTTGGTCAAGTGGTGTTGACCCATTCTCTTTCCTTGCTTGTTTACGCGGTAAGCCATGCCACTTTGATTTGGGCTCTCTTGTGGGCTTAAGATATTAACGGGCTGCCATCTGATTCGCAAATAGAATTGATTGAATGAGCAACTTGCTTGCACCTCCTTATATGCTCGTCTTTTGCCTGTTGTTTCGTCTGCTTCTCTCCTTGACTGGATTTTCTCATTTTTGGTCCGTTTACGTCGTTATCTATCATTCATAAAATGCAAACGTAAGCATCGAATATTAAAGTATATTATTATGAATGACAACCGAAATACGCCTTAATGGGGTGTAAAAATAGCGTAAAATCCCAACTTATCAACAACCCCCAAACTAGCTTCGATCGTCCTCGATCATAAAAGCGGAATAAAACCAAATCAAGTTAGGATTATAGAACATCTATCAATGAAATTCTCCTGTTTCATCTCAGAAAATGTAAAAGCATATAGTCGAGATAATCATCAACTAATGAACGATCTAGTCAAAACACGAGGCATGAGGTAATATGTCGCAATCTTATCATAGCATGAAAGACATTTCTAGAATTATACTACGATCAATCCACAACTCTCACAAGGATCGCTCAAGTCGCTCGGGGCGTTTTCCAAAGGGATCTGTATAAAAACGCTCAATTCACGACATGAAAAGAATTTACTCTATGCTTGCAAATATATCATATCATAGTCACAAAGTAGAAGTCATGCACGAATTAAAGGGTCTTTCATCAAGGGTTGTAATGGGGCTCGGGTTTGAAAGGTGCGTCATATAGGAAAGTGAGCTAAAAGTATCAAACGTGTCAATCATCGAATCGCTCTTCTCACTACTTATTTCGCTCTTCTAACGCCGTCTCTATTTTTCACTCGACTCATCCTTTTACCTTTTCTAGCTCTTATCACTCGCCTCTTCTTTTTTTTTTTCTTCTTTTTTTTTTCATTCATTTTTTTTTTGAACCAGCCCCTCCTATCTCTTCTTTTTTTTTTGTACGTCTTATCGAATGGAGAGGTTTCTAGTCTGCTGCAATATTACGACGAGAGATCCATATCATAGGCCAAGTTCATAACTACATGTATCGGCGATTAGCTCCTTCTCAACCAACAAGCCACTTTTCACGATACGATAAATAAACACGTTGATACGGGGTCGTATAGGCTAAATTTGAGGCAATTAGGCTAAATATCTGGGCTCCAAATCAACAAATAAGTCAAATAAGGCTCAAAGGGGCTCACTAAGTGGTAAATACGTAAGGTAGGGAAATATTTAGGCCAGTGACTCAATCCTAGTGCCCTTTTCATTTTCGCACATAAAAATCCACATAGTAACCATTGACATGCATAACAGAGCAAGTTCGAAAATATTAAGTCCATGCGTGTCACACAAGAATAAACACCGAGCATAATGAGTTGCTCTGAATTTTTCTGAAGGCTCAAGAACTCACATATATAACTGGGTTTGTGCTTCATGATACGCAATACTCTCCTAAAGCACTCAATATAGCCAAATAATCATGCTAATATCACGACAATGCAACATGTGAGACTATCACACTCAATTCATCGAATCATATCCCGACACGGTAAAATTTTAAAAATTTTTAAAAATTTTCATCATTGACAGGAGATTCCACAGATGACGTTCAAATCGCAACCTTCATCAGTTATACCCACTAAAATGACCGAAACACGTCGATACCTAAATATGTAAGCATATCTAGCATGTGTCACATCCCACCCCCAAACTAAATAGCACATTGTCCTCAATGTGTAAACTAAAAGCAAAGAGAGAGTAGAAGTGATACTGCCCTGAATTTTGCGTCGATCGATATAGAAGACTTTGTTGCTCCACAGTAAACAAGCAACCATCGCAAACGGGCAACCCCCAAACTAGTTATGAGCCTGCGAAAAAAACATGACTAGGCGTACCGTGAAAGCGAGTTTTATTTTTTAAAAAACTAAATAGTACTTAACAGAATAATAATATATATGCATCGATAATACTTGGGTTGCCTCCCAAGAAGCGCTGTTTTTAAAGTCGTTAGCTCGACTCTTGAGACGATCAGGGTGGCTTGGTGTCTAGGCTTTTGTTGCTCTGGAGGTCCTTCAGCTCGCTGGTATTCTCTCCAGACGAGGTGTTCCTGAAAGGCACAGAACAACTAGAAGCAGAAAAATCAGAAATTACGGGTTCCACGAGATATACCGATGTTGTTTCGCCAATTTTCCCTTCGTCATACAGCTTTAGCCGTTGCCCGTTGACTTTGAGAGAGTCTTTTCCGTTCATAAGAATTTGTACGGCTCCAGATGGGAAGACTTGCTCGACTATATACGGTCCGCACCATTTACTCTTTAATTTACCTGGAAATAGGCGTAGCCTTGAATTGAATAGAAGGACATGATCGCCGACTTTGAACTCCCTTTTTATGATCTTCTTGTCATGCCACTTCTTTGTTCGCTCCTTATACAACTTAGCGTTCTCGTAAGCATTCTGGCGAAATTCTTCCATTTCGTTCAGCTGAAGCAACCTATTTTTACCTGCTTCAGAACAATCAAAGTTAAGCTTTTTAATATCCCAATATGCACGATGTTCTAACTCAACAGGTAAATGACACGCTTTTCCAAAAACAAGACGAAATGGCGAAGTCCCTATTGGAGTTTTATATGCGGTGCGGTACGCCCATAACGCGTCATCTAGCTTGAGAGACCAATCTTTCCTTGAGGCGTTCACCGTCTTTTCCAAGATCTGCTTCAGCTCCCTATTCGAAACCTCCACCTGTCCACTAGTCTGAGGATGATACGGGGTAGAGACTTTATGCTTAACACCATACTTAGATAGCAAATTATCAAACAATTTATTGCAAAAATGAGTACCCCCATCACTAATTATTGCTCGTGGTGTACCAAAACGACTAAACACATGCTTCTTAAGAAATCGAATGACAACTCGAGCATCATTAGTCCGACATGCTTCAGCTTCTACCCACTTAGACACATAATCAACCGCCACGAGAATATACTTATTAGAGCATGAAGTGGGAAACGGTCCCATAAAATCAATGCCCCAAACATCAAATAACTCTACTTCTAACATGGCATTTAAAGGCATCTCATGTCTCCTAGATATAGTACCAGTACGCTGACAACGATCGCATGAAGCTACATATGCATGGGCATCCTTAAAAAGAGTGGGCCAGAATAAACCTGATTGAAGTACCTTAAACGCTGTTTTTGTTGGTCCGTGGTGTCCACCCGTCAAACCAGAATGACAATGAAATAAAACAGAACTTACCTCATCGACGGGAATACATCGTCGGATTACCTGATCAGAGCAACTTTTATATAGGAATGGATCATCCCACATGTAGTGTTTTGCATCAGAGAGAAATTTCTTCTTCTGATGAAAACTCAAGCCTGCGGGAATCTCACCTGTAGCAGCATAATTTGCAAAATCCGCAAACCAAGGCAGTGATGTATCAATTAAAGCATATAATTGTTCATCAGGAAAACATTCATCAATAGGTAGCTCCTTATCCTGCTCATGCAAATTATCTAATCTAGATAAATGATCAGCTATCACATTCTCAACACCTTTTTTATCACGAATCTCTAAGTCATACTCCTGAAGTAGTAAAATCCAGCGAATCAACCTAGGCTTAGCATCTTTCTTAGCAAATAAGTATCTAAGTGCAGCATGATCAGTGTAGATGATTACCTTATTCAACACTAGGTAAGAATGAAATTTATCTACTGCAAATACCACGGCTAGTAACTCTTTCTCAGTAGTAGCGTAATTCCTCTGTGCATCGTCCAGAGTTTTACTAGCGTAGTAAATGACCTGAAATATCTTATCCTTGCGTTGTCCTAAAACCGCACCTACAGCACCATCGCTAGCATCGCACATCAAAATAAATGGGAGTGTCCAGTCTGGTGCGACCATCACTGGGGCTGTGGTGAGTTTCTCCTTTAAAGTTCGAAAAGCCTGCAGACAATCATCAGTGAAGTTAAAAATAGCATCTTTAACAAGTAAATTAGATAATGGCTTAGCTATTTTTGAAAAATCCTTTATGAAGCGTCGGTAGAATCCTGCGTGTCCCAAGAAGCTTCGAACTCCCTTCACTGACGTGGGTGGTGGCAACTGCTCAATCGCGTCAACCTTGGCTCGATCCACCTCAATTCCTTTATGCGATACCTTGTGCCCGAGAACTATACCTTCCTGTACCATAAAATGACACTTATCCCAATTTAAGACAAGGTTAGTCTCTTCACATCGTGATAGAACAGATGCTAAATTATCAAGGCATGTATCAAACGTAGACCCAAATACAGAAAAATCATCCATAAATATTTCCATAAATTTCCCAACTATATCATGAAAAATAGCGAGCATGCATCTCTGAAAAGTAGCTGGTGCATTACATAATCCAAATGGCATACGTCTATAAGCAAAAGTACCATAAGGACAAGTAAAAGTCATCTTTTCCTGATCCTCGGGCGCTACAGAAATCTGATTATAACCTGAGTAACCATCTAGAAAGCAGTAAAACTCATGTCCAGCTAGTCTTTCTAACATTTGATCAATAAAGGGGAGGGGGAAATGATCTTTACGGGTGGCATCATTCAATTTCCTATAGTCTATGCATACACGCCACCCTGTAACAGTTCTCATGGGAATCAACTCATTAGAGGCATTCTTTATAACGGTCATACCTCCCTTTTTAGGAACAACTTGGGTCGGACTAACCCATGCGCTATCAGAGATAGGGTAGATAATACCTGCGTCCAAAAGCTTAATTACCTCCTTTTTCACCACTTCTTGCATTGCTGGATTTAGGCGTCTCTGTGGTCGTGCGACCGGCTTGTAAGAATCTTCCATCAAAATCTTGTGCATGCAAACGGTCGGGCTTACTCCCTTGATGTCAGCAACCTTCCATGCGAATGCTCGTTTGTGTTCTCTTAGCACCCTCACTAGCTTTTCTTCCATTAGATCTGTCAAAGTGGGAGAAATAATCACAGGTAAAGTATCAAGAGCGCCAAGGTAAACATATTTGAGGTGACTAGGTAAAGGTTTAAGTTCTAAAATCGGAGGATCCTCTATTGATGGTCGAGGTTGTGTGGCTAATGATCGATCGAGACGCTCTATTTTTGGCTTGGCCGACCTCCGGTGAGGTGGGTTCGCTTCTAAGCTTGCTACGGTATCGGCCATTTCCTCGGACTCGTCTCCGACTAGGCATGCTTCCAAGTTTTCCTTATTCCTGAAAGTTTTAGAATACTCCAGAGCACATGCGTCAATACTATCAATAAAGGAACAAGAATCATCATCTGGAGGGTGTTTCATTGCTTTATAAACATCAAATATAACTTTCTCATCCCCAACCTGTAGGATGAGCTTACCATTACCAACATCAATAAGGGCTCTTGCCGTATTCAGAAATGGTCTTCCTAAAATAAGAGGCATGTCGGTGTCTTCTTCCATGTCTAGCACCACGAAATCGGCTGGGAAGTAGTGCTCTCCAACCTTCACTAATACGTCCTCCAATACTCCTCGTGGGTAGGTGATCGATCTATCCGCTAGTTGGAGGACCGTAGATGTAGGCTTTGGCTCACCAATCCCTAGCTTTTTCACAAGTGAAAAGGGTAACAAGTTAATACTCGCTCCTAAATCACAAAGAACATTAGTAAATGATAATGAGCCTATAGAGCAAGGAATAGAAAAACTCCCCCTATCTTTGAGCTTTGGTGGTAGCTTCCTTTGTAGCACTGCAGAGCATTCTTCGTTAAGGGCTATCGTGCCATATTGCTCTAGCTTGTTCCGGTTTGATAGCAACTCCTTGAAAAATTTGGCGTACTTCGAAATCTGCACGAGAGCTTCGCAAAAAGGAATGTTAATTTCTAACTTTCTAAAAATATTAATAAAGCGCTCGAAGTGCTTATCCGGTTTTCCCCTTCGTAATGCCGCGGGATATGGAGGTCGAATCTTGACTGGTGGGAGTGGGTCGACCTTCTTTTCCACCGTGAGAGGATCCGGCTCGTCCTCGACTTCTTCGGCTCGCTGGTCCTTCCTTTGGCCGTGATGAGCTGTGTCAGTGACCGTGATGTTGCTCCCGTCGTTGTTTTCTGTCTCCTTTGCTTCCTCCACTTCCTCAGCCTCTTGCGTTGATTCTAGCGTCTTCCCACTCCTCAGCTTAATGGCCTTGACGTACTCTCGAGGGTTCTTTTCGGTGTCGCTTGGGAGTGTTCCTGGTTTGCGATCTGCCACTGTATTTGAGAGCTGTCCCATTTGCATTGTTAAGTCCTTTATTGCAGCCCGTATATCATGGAGGCCTTCATGGACTCTCCCTTCTAGACCCTGGAGTCTCTCCTCCGTCTTGCGATTTTGATCGCCTTGAACCGCCGCCATTTTCTCCAAGGCTATCTCCCAATCGGCCTTTTGTTTTGTTGGTTGCTCAATTTGTTGATTCTGAACTCCTGGAGGCTTGCGAGTTTCCGTACGACAGATTCGGATGGCCTCGCCAGCTTGGGTCGTATGTGTTGGAATACGCATTCTTTTGCCTATTGTGGATGTAGTTCACCGCCTCAGGGTCCGTGGATTGTATCTGATCTAACCTTTTATGTATGGCTTCAAATTGCGCCTCCAGTGAGCTGCTTATCTCATGTACTCCAGCCGTCCTTCGGTCCAGATCATGCTCAGTATATCTTGCAGGGTAGGCTGCAATTCGCTCGATGGCTTGGAGTGCTTCCTCGTCGCCTAACTCCATAAAATTTTGTGTGCACCCGCCGTCGACAATTCTTTTATTTGGTGTGCTCAGCCCTAAGAAGAATGACTGCATCTGAACGCTCAGGGGTATGCTGTGGTTCGGGCATTGTCTTAGAAGGCTCTTGTATCGGCTCCATGCATCACTCAGAGATTCGCCACCTTCTTGTTTAAAGTTCACTAGTAGGCTCCTAATTTCGCTGGTCCTTGACAGTGGGTAATATTTGCCTAGAAAGCACTCCACTAGTTGCTCCCAACTAGTGATAGATGCATGTGGCAATGACGAGAACCATTCAGAAGCCTTACCTGTCAAAGAAAAAGGAAAAAATGTCAGTTTTATCACTTCTGTAGAGACGCCTGGATACTTAATAGTTCTGCAAATTTGAGTAAATTTTAAAATATGTGAATTCGCGTCCTCGTTTGTAAGCCCATGAAACTGCGTTGAACCCGTCACCATCTGTATAGTAACGGGTTTAATCTCGAAGTGATTATTCGGTCCCGGGGGAATGGCAATCGGGTCGCTGTCATCGAAAATTCCCGGAAGCGCTCGACTTAGTAAAGTGGGCCGTGGAGGAACCATCTGTTCTTCCTCGTGTTCTTGATTGTCCATTCTCAGTCTACGATTTCGATTGTTTCGCCGACACGTTGCTTCAATTTCTGCGTCAAATAGCAATGGTACGTTCCTCGAGCTTCGTGTCATGCACTAATACGAATTGTCTGCAAAAGATGAAAAATCAATGTAAGCGAATTGGCAAAAATAAAATAAAAATGAAAATAATAATAATTGATAACTAAAATGTCTAAACTAAAACTCAGAATAAATCCTAAAATCAATAATATAGCTATCCCCGGCAACGGCGCCAAAAACTTGACACGCTCAAATACTAGCAAGTGTACTAGGTCGTGCAAGTAGTATAAAACGGACGAAGTCCGAGTATCGATCCACGAAGACAGCTCGATTAATTCTAAGAAAATATTCCTAATTCTAATTTAAACTAACGGAATTTTTATAGTTTTGATGATTTGATAAAAGAGATAAAAGACGCAAATAATAAAATAGACGCAAATAAAATAAATGAGATAAAATCAATTGACGACGAACGTGATCAAGGCACATACTCGGCACGGATTAATCCTACGTATTCATGCAATCAATATTTATTTAATCAATATAAACTAGTCAAGGTAGAAATTCCTAATGTACGCGCTACCCGTTATTCACGTAACTAGCGACCCTATGCGATAATGACCAATCTCTATATTCCTATAAGACTGCAATCATTTCACACGCCTTCCGCTTTATGAATTTCCCCGAGTTTAGACGCTTTCGGCGCCTAAGGTCTCGAAAACCACACGTACGAAACCGAATTCCATCTCTGGTCGGTTTTACGTCGTGGTGTCCTATATTTATTATTCTAACCGGTCTAATCACTTTTTCAGTCTCATAAACCAATCAAAAATCATGCACATGGTGATCAAGCATACGCAAGCATTAAACTCAAATATAGAACACGTAACTAAATTCATACGATTAAATAAATTACGAATAGCATTACTACGAATTCATAATCCGGCCTAATACGGCCTCAATCACAAGAAAACTTAAGCTAGCATATTAATAAAATAGAAACACAAAATATTCAATGACATAGTAGAAAAATAATGTAAAAACTTCGCTTTGGCGGCTCGAAATTATCTCGTCTCGTCGCTGCGCTCTGTTTCTTTTCAGCCGCAAGGTTCGCCTTCTTTTATTTCTTCTGTTCGATCCTTTTTTTTTTCCTTATTCTCAGCCGCCAAGCAAGTCTGCCCCTTTGTTTTATTTCAGCCGTGTGTATATATAGGATTTATTCCACCGACTTAAAGCACTAACTCTCCTAATATTTGGCATATTCAATCTTCAAGCACATATCTCTTCCTTATAGCTCGCACGTTTGAATATTCAAATATTGAATATTGATATTTGGTCAAGTGGTGTTGACCCCAAAAACTTGACACGCTCAAATACTAGCAAGTGTACTAGGTCGTGCAAGTAGTATAAAACGGACGAAGTCCGAGTATCGATCCACGAAGACAGCTCGATTAATTCTAAGATAATATTTCTAATTCTAATTTAGACTAAGGGGATTTTTATAGTTTTAATGATTTGATTAAAAGAAATTAAAGACAAATAATAAAATAAACGCAAATAAAATAGGTGAGGATAGAACAGTAGATGACGACGTGATTAAGACACATGCTCGGCACGAAATATTCCTACGTCTTCATGCAATATCATCTATCTAATCAACATGAATCAAGTCAAGGTAGAATTTCCTAATATATGTGCTACCCGTTATTCACGTAACTAGCAACCCTACGTAAATAGAGAACCAATCAACTATATGTCTATATGACTGTAGTTCCTATACGTGCATTCGATCTTCGTGAAATTCCCCGAGTTTAGACACTTTCGGTGCCTAAGGTCTCGGAAACCACACATACGAAACCGAATTCCATCTCTGGTCGGTTTTACATAGTGGTATTCAATGTTTTGTTCTAATCGGTTTAATCACTTAGTCCGTCTCGTAAACCAATCAATAGTCATACGCATGGAGGCCAATCACACGTACGCATATGAAGCACAAACAAAGAATACATAACTTAAATCATATGATTAAATAAGAAAATAATAGCATTAATACGTAGTCATAGTCCGGCCTCACACGGCCTCAATCACAAAAGGAATTAGCCTAGCATATTAATATACGAAAACGACAAAGAATCGGAAGAAAACATTGTCGAAAACGAAATATTAAAATGTAAGAAATTCGCCCTCTTTCGGTGCTCGACTTGTCTCGCTCTTGCCTGTCGTTCGTCTCTGATTTCAGCCGTCAATCTCCTCTTTTATTTTCAGCCCCTAGGTTCAGCCGTCGAAAGTTCCCGGAAGCGCTCGACTTAGTATAGTGGGCCGTGGAGGAACCATCTGTTCTTCCTCGTGTTCTTGATTGTCCATTCTCAGTCTACGATTTCGATTGTTTCGCCGACACGTTGCTTCAATTTCTGCGTCAAATAGCAATGGTACGTTCCTCGAGCTTCGTGTCATGCACTAATACGAATTGTCTGCAAAAGATGAAAAATCAATGTAAGCGAATTGGCAAAAATAAAATAAAAATGAAAATAATAATAATCGATAACTAAAATGTCTAAACTAAAACTCAGAATAAATCCTAAAATCAATAATATAGCTATCCCCGGCAACGGCGCCAAAAACTTGACACGCTCAAATACTAGCAAGTGTACTAGGTCGTGCAAGTAGTATAAAACGGACGAAGTCCGAGTATCGATCCACGAAGACAGCTCGATTAATTCTAAGAAAATATTCCTAATTCTAATTTAAACTAACGGAATTTTTATAGTTTTGATGATTTGATAAAAGAGATAAAAGACGCAAATAATAAAATAGACGCAAATAAAATAAATGAGATAAAATCAATTGACGACGAACGTGATCAAGGCACATACTCGGCACGGATTAATCCTACGTATTCATGCAATCAATATTTATTTAATCAATATAAACTAGTCAAGGTAGAAATTCCTAATGTACGCGCTACCCGTTATTCACGTAACTAGCGACCCTATGCGATAATGACCAATCTCTATATTCCTATAAGACTGCAATCATTTCACACGCCTTTCGCTTTATGAATTTCCCCGAGTTTAGACGCTTTCGGCGCCTAAGGTCTCGAAAACCACACGTACGAAACCGAATTCCATCTCTGGTCGGTTTTACGTCGTGGTGTCCTATATTTATTATTCTAACCGGTCTAATCACTTTTTCAGTCTCATAAACCAATAAAAAATCATGCACATGGTGATCAAGCATGCGCAAGCATTAAACTCAAATATAGAACACGTAACTAAATTCATACGATTAAATAAATTACGAATAGTATTACTACGAATTCATAATCCGGCCTAATACGGCCTCAATCACAAGAAAACTTAAGCTAGCATATTAATAAAATAGAAACACAAAATATTCAATGACATAGTAGAAAAATAATGTAAAAACTTCGCTTTGGCGGCTCGAAATTATCTCGTCTCGTCGCTGCGCTCTGTTTCTTTTCAGCCGCAAGGTTCGCCTTCTTTTATTTCTGCTGTTCGATCCTTTTTTTTTTTCCTTATTCTCAGCCGCCAAGCAAGTCTGCCCCTTTGTTTTATTTCAGCCGTGTGTATATATAGGATTTATTCCACCGACTTAAAGCACTAACTCTCCTAATATTTGGCATATTCAATCTTCAAGCACATATCTCTTCCTTATAGCTCGCACGTTTGAATATTCAAATATTGAATATTGATATTTGGTCAAGTGGTGTTGACCCATTCTCTTTCCTTGCTTGTTTACGCCGTAAGCCATGCCACTTGATTTGGGCTCTCTTATGGGCTTAAGATATTAACGGGCTGCCATCTGATTCGCAAATAGAATTGATTGAATGAGCAACTTGCTTGCACCTCCTTATATGCTCGTCTTTTGCCTGTTGTTTCGTCTGCTTCTCTCCTTGACTGGATTTTCTCATTTTTGGTCCGTTTACGTCGTTATCTATCATTCATAAAATGCAAACGTAAGCATCGAATATTAAAGTATATTATTATGAATGACAACCGAAATACGCCTTAATGGGGTGTAAAAATAGCGTAATATCCCAACTTATCAGGAACCAATTTTATCTCATCATGTAAGCCCTGCGCAGGCATAAAGCATAAACAAAAACTTCGATTAGCATCAAATCCTAAAGAAGATCAAAGAGGTAAGTCAGAGAAATAAAAACAGAAGGCAAATGGGAACATAAGAACAGTGATGATTATTAATCCATGGCACACTACCTTGTAGTTTCGGACAATCCAAACACGCTGCACGAATGGACATTGGTCATTGATATACAACCTACGCAGTTGAAAAAACAACACTGTGATTCATCATACATGGAAAAACACACAAATTAAACAAGTTACCAAATCAAAGACAAACTTCACACCTTGTGGTTCCATCGAAGAGTGGTGGAGGCTCAGATTTAGAATCTAAATGTGGAGGAATAACCTCTTTCACAGAACTGCCAATGAGCATGAAAATAATTATCACTGCGTCGATACTCGATAGTGAACAATGAATCGTCGAAGATTCTACTAAACAGAAACACGATCACATAACTACGAAAAGAAAAACTAAAGACGTCGAAGTATAAAGCAAAAGATCACAGTTTATAGGCCCACAGAACAACAAGCTGAAAAAGGAACTAGCAAAAACAATAGCAAAACAGGCCGAGCTAACAGACAACGAAACTAAAATCGGGAAGGGACCCAAAAAAACTCACGCGTCGGCCATTAACACTGTGATGGTTTCAATTTTGTAGTGTGATCAGCTTCCAGGAATCTTCTTGGTCTGTTATTAAAATCTCAAGATCGCCTTTATATAGAAACTCTTGTGGTGGAGCAACGCTGTGCTAGAAAGGTAAAATCGAGATGGTTCCGCAACGCAACCAATGACGTAATAGGGAATCTTCAGATATTTTTCAAAGAAGATTATACAGTAAAATATATTATATAAAATTCATATGTCAATGAATACAGACGTTTTTATAGGAAATGTTCGCTTCGCATGCTCCGAATATTATTGCCGTTCATATTATTATAGGAAAAAGTTGGACCTTTTAATTTGATGTGTAGTTGGATTGGAAGAGCTGAATTTTCAACGTGTATGCTGTAATTGATGACGCATTAATAAAAGCCTTTTTTCGAATTTGGGCCCAAATTCGCTGTTGGGTTTTAAGCTTAATGGGTCATTGGGCCCAAATTTGGGTAATTAACCCACTTTTTGACGTAATGGGCATATTAGTCATTCCACAACGAGAAAATAATTCCATTTAATTAAAATGTGAAAATTATCTCTATATTCACTAGGGTTGTCAATGGGACGGGAATTCCCCGTCCCCGCGGGGATCCGCCCCGAATAGGACGGGGAATCCCCGCTATTCTATCCCGCGGGGCGGGGACGGGGGAATATTTTTCCCCGCGGATATCCCCGCCCCGTTCCCCGTCCCGTCTCCGAAATTAAAATAATAATTATTATATTCAATTAATATTATTATAAGATAAATAATATGAAAATATACTTTGAATAATATTAAAATAATAAAAATATGATTCAAATATAGTTTAAATAATTTAATTAATATTAAAATATAGTTTAAATAATATTAAAATAATATAAATTGAATTTTTTTTTAAAAATATTGATGGGGCGGGGAATCCCCGTGGGGACGGGGACGGGGACGATTTCGTCCCCGTTTGCCTCGCGGGGCGGGGACGGGGATTAGATCCGCGCCCCGAACCCGCCTCGTTGACAACCCTAATATCCACCGTCCCAACCAGGGACGGATCTACAGCGGGGCTCGGGGGGTCTGTTGCCCCCCCGACCGGCCGGCTTAGCACTTAGTGGTATGCCCCGCCTGCCGTGTTTTTAAATTTCTGAAGTTGCAGAGCCCCCCCTCTCTGTGGAAGACGATTAGGGCATGGAGTGAAGAAGGTGACTAGTGTGGGCTGGGCTTTTAAAAAATTTGTTTGGGTCATGTATTTTATATAATTGTTTTGTCTTGGGCCATTTTTTTGGTGTTTTTTGGGCCTCAAAGCAGTTTTTTGGGCTACTTTTGGTCATATTTTTTTTGTTTAATATGTTTAATTGTTTAATCACTTAATTATCAAAATAAATAGAAAAAGTTGGCTGCAAAACAGCGAGGGTTTTCTCTGATTTTTTTGTCCAAAGTCAGTGAGAACAAACTATCCATTTATTGAAGGATCGAATCATATTAGGGTTACTAAAATCACTGCTAGGTAATGTTTACAATTTTATTGAGAAGGGAATATTCGTCAATATTGAAACCGAAGATATATTGCATGAGTTTCAGCGTATGAGGTCCCGTAGGATACAACTGCCACTGCTTTGTCGTTCTCGTAGTGTTCGACCGGTCAAACTTAGTTTTAATAATCATAGCCTCTAATGTAGTATAAAACACTTTTTTGAAATTAATTTATCGAGAAATTCGAATTTACTATTTTTCTTTTTTTTTCGATATGCTACACTAATATCGAGCCCCTCCAGTATTGGATTCCTGGATCCGTCCCTGGTCCCAACCCTAGACTAGAACCAACCAAGCGGTTTCGAGGAGGATAAGTCGGACTCCGAGGACGAGGATGAAACGGTCAAGAAAGTGGGGCCAGACCTGACCCACCAAGCCGCCCTAGCGCAAGTGGCTGCCCTGGCTGCCGCCGCCGTCGCCGACGCCTCAATCCTTGCCTAATGGTGGAGGTTTTCCGGTGACCTTGCCTGCGTGACAGTCACTCTGCCTAACGTTGCGGCGGCGGTCGCCGGATCCGGCGCCGGAGCAGGTGGTGAGAGTGCCGCCAGGGCGGCGGCCTTGGCGGCTGCTATGAATCAGCAGCATAACTTGGCGAAGATTCATGCTGATGCTATGCCCGAGCACTACACGGCTGAGTTGGAGATCAACGATTTTCCGCAGAACGCTCGGTGGAGGGTTACGCATAAGGATACGCTGGGCCCCATCTCGGAGTGGACAGGGGCTGCGATTACGACTCGTGGGCAGTATTTCCCGCCGGGGAAGACGGTGGGGGCTAACGATAGGAAGCTTTACTTGTTCATCGAGGGAGCTAATGAGCAGTCTGTGAAGAGGGCTAAGGCGGAGCTTAAGCGTGTTTTGGAGGATATTACGAATCAGGCTACTTCGCTGCCTGGCTCGGCTCAGCCTGGAAGGTACTCCGTTCTTTGAGAGGGATGGAAAGATAAAAAGATGTTTTTGGTTTTCTTATTTATCTACAGACTAAGGCTTTTTATGTCGTTCATTTTTGCTATGATTATTTGTTGAATGGTATGAGTTTTCTAGATTGACTTTGTCATACTATGAAACATCCATTTATAATATAACAAACTTTATTCAACAGAACATACTCAAAGACATGGATGTTGTCGACATTCGACTTTGTCCCTGCACAAAGAAGCATATGTATCACATAAAGTTGGTTGTAAGACTCAGTAGAAGAGATGAAGCAGGCAAGAGTTGATTTGCCGGTACCATGAAGCTTTGTACGCTGGTATCATCTTCGAATGTTAAGGCCGTTTTCGACGCTGCGATCAAAGTGGTTCTCAGACCTCTAAAGCTCAAGAAACAGAAGAGGTTATTCACAGCGTGTCGCCTTCTTTGAACTTATGATTCTCTCTCTGGATGGTTATTTGTGAATCTATTCATCATGGGATTTTCAATGGCTTGCCTTATCTCTTTTTCTTGATTGAATTTTAAAAAATATATGTGGTTTAAGGGATCCATGATTGACGACTGTTCTTTCTATATCTTTCCAGGTATTATGTTATAAGAATGAGTGAGAAGTACTGCTGCCCAAGACTGCAAAAATGAAGGCCAAAGCAGAAGATAAATATTACAACACCTCAAGCAGCAGTTCTAATTCGAATTAGAGCCGATTCAACGAAATAAATGCCTTCCACATGGTTTCAGTGCGAGCCCAGCAATCACCACACATTAGTGAATATCGAAAAACAATGCAACTGTGGTGGATTGCCATGAAACTTCAAGAATCAGATTCATTTTCACCATAGTTCAGTGCCGAGAAAACAATAATTTAGCATCAATATCAATAACCGATCGTCTATGCGCACCTCTGCACATCTCTAGGCTGGACTATTCATAATGCATAGTCTCCTTCTGATTTTGATGAGGTTTCAAGATTTTGACGAGGGACGCTTCCTTTTGACGCTGATTTTTCTTCCATTTCTTTTTCTGATTTTTGCTTTTAACCGCGAGGGATTTTGACTCATTCACCTCGGGAGACTCACCATCGCTGTGACGCCTTTGGTCTCCACTTGGTGGTTGGGTGGGCAGGTCGATGATTTCGTCCGATGATTGGGCTGTGATTGCGGTGGTTAGATCTCGGCTGTTGATTTTGAGCAAGAGATTGATTTGACCCTTGAAAAAGGCCTTCTCGGCTGATATTGGTGGGTACTTGCCTTCATTTTTCATCTTGGGTTTCCGAGATGTGTTCCCAGTGTGTGTTGGGATTTTCTTGATTGTTATTGAACTACATATAAGAATTGGAACAAAATTAAGAACATATCCAACCGAAAAATTCATTCCCAAACTCAAATTCATTCTTAAAACGCATAATGCATTAATTACAATTCTCAAACTCAAAAGATCAATATTGTAATTATTTTCTAACAGATTTTTTAATATTACCCATGTATTTTACAACTTTACTAATTAGACTATATTATTATTTTAATTAGACTGAAAAATAATAATTTCATAAAAGTTATATAAACTCAATATTTTTTCATATAAAAACATAAAAAAAATATTTATTAATAATAGAGTCCTTTGATATATTTTTATTAGAAACCATTCGATTCCTACATTTTTAACATACTAATTTAATCAAATAACAACAAATGAAATTTCCTTCCCGAAAAAAAAACAACAAACGAAAATTTAATTAGAAGTAGAAACGCCGAACCAATCAAATAATAAAAAGTATAATGGGTAAATTCCTTATCAGGCCCTGTCAGAAACTAAACTTCCTTATCAGTACCCCTGACAAAATTTCTTCCTTATCAGTACCCATCTGCAAAAAGTTGTGTGTTTAATACCCCAAACAGTAAACGGACGAAAATACCCTTTTCTGAAATTAAACTAGACATCATACCAACTGTTTTGATTATTATACCAACTGTTATTCTAATTATACCAACTGTTATCATTATTATACCAATTGATATATTGTACAATTCTGTTGGTATAATTACGATAACAGTTGGTATAATTTCTACAATTTCTGGTACAATAGTAAAATCAGTTGGTATAACACCAATTTCACTGTATAAAATTAAAATAACTAGGATAATAACGAAAATAGATGGTATAATTTCTACAATTTGTGGTATAATTTCAAAATCAGTTGGTATATAACGTCCAATTTCACTGTATAAAATTAAAATAACTGGTATAATAACGAAAAGAGATGGTATAATTTCAACAATTTCTGGTATAATTTCAAAATCAGTTGGTATGACGTCCAATTTCACTGTAAAATTAAAATAACTGGTATAATAACACAAACAGATGGTATAATTTCTACAATTTCTGGTATAAATTCAAAATCAGTTGGTATAACGTCCAATTTCACTGTATAAAATTAAAATAACTGGTATAATAACGCAAACATATAGTATGATTTCTACAATTTCTGGTATAATTTCAAAATCAGTTGGTATAAATGTCCAATTCGCTGTATAAAATTATAAAACGTTAATTACTTGTACGATAACCAAAACAGATGGTATAATTTGTACAATTTCTGGTATAATTTCAAAATCAGTTGGTATAAATGTCCAATTTTCGCTGTATAAAATTATAATAACGTTATTTACTGGTACGATAACCAAAACAGATGGTATAATTTTTATAATTTCTGGTATAATTTCGAAATAAGTTGGTATAAATGTCCAATTTGAAGTGTGAGACAGGGGTATTTTCGACTTTTTAACCCTGAAAAGACCTTTTTAGGTACTGAACAGGAAGAAATTTTCAAATGGGTACTTATAAGGAAGAAATAATTCGAGGGGTATTTAATAGGAATTTGAAAACTCAAAAGGTACTGATAAGGAATTAACCCAAGAATAATTAATTTCACTGTTCTGCCTGCAACAGATTGAAAATGCCGTCCTCTTCCTCGGTTCAACCGACCCGCTTCTTTATAATATATTTATTTATTTGTTCTATTTCTGATATGGATGTCTTTAATAATTAAATAATAAAAGGACTTCAATGCAAAATTTGGAAAGAGCAAACGCATCTCGTTGAGGCAAACACATATTTCAGTCTATTTGATGAGAGAGAAATATCGCATTTGAGTTTTGATATGGAGTACGATTGGAGTATTTTTACTTCATATTTTGAATTTTGCAATTCGATTGGAGATGCTCTAATAAGCCTGCTATGATACCATGTAGAAAAGTATAGTGTAGAATGTATAAAGCGTTAGTTTCATTGATCGATCTCATATATTATTGCAGGTTTACAATTAGGGGTGGCAAAATTCCCACGATGAACCATCCCCCTTGGGACCCGAGGCTATTGGGACGGAGAATCCCCGGTCAAAATGGGGATGGGGAGTTGACGATAATTCCCCGTCGGTGAAATAGTGAGGATGGGACGGGGATGGTAATCATGTTTCCCACCCATCCCCGTCCCCGAACGCCTCCCCATTTGAGTCAAATGGTGATTCATCATTCCCGGAATAGATTTATTAATAAATAATATTAAAAAATAAATTTGAATCAAGAATTTCATAGATCATCCTTTTATATTTTAGTTCGTAATTAGAAGAAAAAATTCCACTCCCAATATCTTCACAATACACGCATATTTCAATCACATCTTATATCATTTTTTTATCCTCCAATATCATATTTTACATATTAATTTGTCTATATTACTTATTTTATGTTTTTGTTGCAAAAAAATTTAATTTAATAGATATACATGAATATGGGAAACCTGAATCCACTACGAGAAACCCGATTGATTACCCATCCCCGAACCAATTCATCATAAACGGTGAATTAGTGGGGATGTATTAAGAACGAGAATTTGGTATGGGGACGGTATGTCCATTACCAGCCCAGAACCCGCCCATTGCCACCCCTATTTACAATGACCCTATATATAATGGTTCTAGTACATCGAAATGACAAAATATTCAATTTCGCGGCGTATATATTTTATGTACTTTGGTCTGTATGATGTAAAAAAATGGGCCTCGTAGTACCTCGATAAACAAAGCTAATTTGGGTCTCCCGACGTGATATCGTGGTTCACCACTTCTTTAGCGAAGATGTGGAACCTCTCAATAAACGGAGCATACACAGCATCGACCTGTTACAAAATCAAAGTTAAATCGACGCTCCTCTTTTGAATAATGACTAGTCATAGCCAGTTTTGAAGCAAAAGAGGTTTACCTGGCTAAATTGGCCCAGAAATAACGGTCCATCGTCGTACTTATGAAGCGCAGCCTCTAAGTAGTCGAGTTCTTGACCTAATTTTAGCATCACCTGAAAGAGCTCGGTTAGAACAAACACTGAAACCTCTTCTTTGTGTAGATTTGCTGTGGAAGTGATGACAGTTCGAGAGAGACCACGCAACCTCAGCAGGCAAATTCTTCGAGTCATATTGCCAAGTAATAAGATGATGAAAAGTGAAGAATCAAAAACTTTAACAAAGCATACATCAATGGAGATATGTGTCAGAATCCTTACTTGACCATCGTGTAATACAACCAACTGTTCAAACCACTAATCTTATGATTAATCCTCAGACATATGCCATCATCACCCAATAAAAGCAGCAACAATACGCCCAAAAACACCATAAACAAACAGAAACTTACGTATATGATTTACACAACAAGCATGTTTTCATTCACTTTTCAGCATCATCACCATCACCATCACCATCACCATCACCATCATCACCAACTCCAAGGATGGGTTTGCAGAGTGATCAAATCACCCATAAGTATATATACATTTGATTTCATTAAGATTCACTCCCTTTTTCTCAGCAAAGAACACCATCAGCAAACACTTACGAGAAACAACTTCGAGCAATAACTTGGCAGTACCTTGTTGACTAACCTTCGCACCTTCCTTCTCCACCAAAACAGTAGCCACTATGCGCTCATAGCCATGTAAGCAACCATAGCCGCCTGAATTGGCCCAAGGCTAGGGTTGTAAGAAGCCGAATCAACATATGAACCTCTGAAAACACAATTATAGACTATAGTGCACCAACCTGAAAACACGATGCAAAAAAAGAAAGAAAATCACCAAACACATGAAGGGGAGTATTCTGTCACTAGCCAATATAACGAAAGGCCTTTCATTTATTCTTTCCATTCCATTCCAATGCTGCTTCTTACACAGCAGCAAATGACTGAAGATTATTACATCCAACCATACTACACTACTACACTGGTACACATACTCCATCAGCTGATTTAACAATCAAACACTCGCTAGTTTTTATAGATTTATACAACATCAACCTAACTAAAGAAGGGGTATGAACACGAGGAACACAAATCATATACGAAGAGCTGAAAACCTCCCTCTTACGCAGCCCCGTGTCAACGTCATACAACCAAAGTACGCCAGGAAAGCCGTCGTTGACAAGAATCTCCTTTCTATCTTCAGAGAAAGCCAACGGAAAAGCAATAAGCATTGGCGATCCACAGATCCTCACCAATCTGCTCCATGACTACTTCACCCCATAATCCTTCATCACCCACAGATCAAAATATCCAACGTCTCTATTCATGTAGCACCCATATTATTTAACCAACATATTATACTATAAAGTTTAATCTCATATATAAAGTAAACTTGTTATGGAAAACGCCATTTTGAACGCATTTTTCGACTCGTTTTCAAGTTATAATTTCTGATTCTTTTCTTACGACAATATGTTATTTCTTCTTATATATGTAATATATGTTATGAAAAACGTATATAAGACACATTGAGATTTCCAAAGTACTTGTCGTTTTTATTATTTTGTTTAAATGTTTTACATATCCATCAAGTTATAATAACTCGTAAGTCTATTATTGATTTTGTAATAAACATTTATGCAAGGAATATATAAGACATTTTGACGATTTTAGTTAGAACTAGACGTTTCTTATTATTGTTTTTTAAATTCATTTTTCGATACATATGTTACAATGTATCATTTTGTCACTAATAACATTATGTAATAAATATGCATATGTAAAACATTTTAACGATTATACGAAGACTTAGACGTTTCTTATGATTTCAATTTATACTTTGATATCCAAGCTACAATTTATTTTTCTTCATTACAATATGCAATTTATTCTCAGATAAGTAATCAACATGTTATATAAAACGAATATAGAAATTTATTCTAAGAAATGTAATCAACATGTTATGTAAATGTATATAAGATATCTTCACGATTTGTATCATATTATTTTGTTTAAATATTGACAACAGTTACAATTATTGGTTTTGTCGTTGCATATGGAAACACTCTCGGACCAGCACCATCAGCAGATTTAACTGAAGCTATCCTAACAACCTTGTAATCGTTGTTGACGCCGTCATAGCCGAAAACTCACAACCAAAACGCGAACCCTAATATGGAATTGGTTTCTGGGACGAGTCATTTTGTTCCAAGCGATGGGTTCCACATTTTGACACTGCAATGCGATGTAAATGCACATCAAGCATTGCTCGATCCTAAAAACGAGTGCGGTCATAAGGGTTTTTGATTGGGCACGGTAAATTGAGGGTTTGGAGTGTGGCGGGGGAAACTTCGCTTAAGAGAGAGTTGAGATGGATTGAATGGTACGACGGCTCGCCGTGGAACACGACGCAGGTCGTGGATTTTGATTTTTTGACGTGATTCAACTGTGATTTCGTGAAGGGAGTGTCAACGAGATTTCACCATCGTTTGGAGACTAACCTTAAGCGAAGAAGAGATTTGACGGGCAATCCCTTGAGGCTTTCGTGGATGAGACTTGCAGGAGAGTGACCAAATCTGACTTTTTTCCTCTCTTTTTTGTTCTTTGTCTACTACTTTTCTTTTACTTGTTTCCCATCGCTTTTTTATATAAATATGTTTCTCATCGCTTATATAAATAAACGAAAAACGGTGGCTGTAACAAAACAAAAGGTATGTAATTCAAACAATATCCAATAACAAAAGGATGACGTGTCACTGCCTTGTTTGGTTTAGGTCAATAACAAAGGACCATATAATTGGGCTGTAAAGCCCATCTAAAAATTAATTGGGCTATTTTTGAAAGCCCAAATATATATTTGTATTTATAAATATATAATTTTGAAGGTTTCGCTTGTAGCATCATGGAAGTTCTTTGGCTCTCTCTCAGTCCGAGCTCAGTGGCGAGAGTAGTGGTAAAAACCTATGTTATATGATATCATTGTGTTGGTGAAGTCTTAGCTCGAATTGTTCGAATTAAAGGTAAATTAACCTTACTTATCTGTAAGTTTTCGGCTTGATTTTTCGATCTTGTGTTTTGATCCAGGATTTGTCAGATGTATGGTTAAGTTGGTTAATTTTAGGTTTTAATCAATGCTTCTTCTGATTTAATGTTGTTGCGATCGGTGAGTCTTTCTAATCTGATTGGTCTCTTTGGGTTATATTGATTTCGTGCTATTTGATTCATTTTATGGTTTTATACAACATCAACCTAACTAAAGAAGGGGTATGAACACGAGGAACACAAATCATATACGAAGAGCTGAAAACCTCCCTCTTACGCAGCCCCGTGTCAACGTCATACAACCAAAGTACGCCAGGAAAGCCGTCGTTGACAAGAATCTCCTTTCTATCTTCAGAGAAAGCCAACGGAAAAGCAATAAGCATTGGCGATCCACAGATCCTCACCAATCTGCTCCATGACTCCTTCACCCCATAATCCTTCATCACCCACAGATCAAAATATCCAACGTCTCTATTCATGTAGCACCCATATTATTTAACCAACATATTATACTATAAAGTTTAATCTCATATATAAAGTAAACTTGTTATGGAAAACGCCATTTTGAACGCATTTTTCGACTCGTTTTCAAGTTATAATTTCTGATTCTTTTCTTACGACAATATGTTATTTCTTCTTATATATGTAATATATGTTATGAAAAACGTATATAAGACACATTGAGATTTCCAAAGTACTTGTCGTTTTTATTATTTTGTTTAAATGTTTTACATATCCATCAAGTTATAATAACTCGTAAGTCTATTATTGATTTTGTAATAAACATTTATGCAAGGAATATATAAGACATTTTGACGATTTTAGTTAGAACTAGACGTTTCTTATTATTGTTTTTTAAATTCATTTTTCGATACATATGTTACAATGTATCATTTTGTCACTAATAACATTATGTAATAAATATGCATATGTAAAACATTTTAACGATTATACGAAGACTTAGACGTTTCTTATGATTTCAATTTATACTTTGATATCCAAGCTACAATTTATTTTTCTTCATTACAATATGCAATTTATTCTCAGATAAGTAATCAACATGTTATATAAAACGAATATAGAAATTTATTCTAAGAAATGTAATCAACATGTTATGTAAAATGTATATAAGATATCTTCACGATTTGTATCATATTATTTTGTTTAAATATTGACAACAGTTACAATTATTGGTTTTGTCGTTGCATATGGAAACACTCTCGGACCAGCACCATCAGCAGATTTAACTGAAGCTATCCTAACAACCTTGTAATCGTTGTTGACGCCGTCATAGCCGAAAACTCACAACCAAAACGCGAACCCTAATATGGAATTGGTTTCTGGGACGAGTCATTTTGTTCCAAGCGATGGGTCCCACATTTTGACACTGCAATGCGATGTAAATGCACATCAAGCATTGCTCGATCCTAAAAACGAGTGCGGTCATAAGGGTTTTTGATTGGGCACGGTAAATTGAGGGTTTGGAGTGTGGCGGGGGAAACTTCGCTTAAGAGAGAGTTGAGATGGATTGAATGGTACGACGGCTCGCCGTGGAACACGACGCAGGTCGTGGATTTTGATTTTTTGACGTGATTCAACTGTGATTTCGTGAAGGGAGTGTCAACGAGATTTCACCATCGTTTGGAGACTAACCTTAAGCGAAGAAGAGATTTGACGGGCAATCCCTTGAGGCTTTCGTGGATGAGACTTGCAGGAGAGTGACCAAATCTGACTTTTTTCCTCTTTTTTGTTCTTTGTCTACTACTTTTCTTTTACTTGTTTCCCATCGCTTTTTTATATAAATATGTTTCTCATCGCTTATATAAATAAACGAAAAAACGGTGGCTGTAACAAAACAAAAGGTATGTAATTCAAACAATATCCAATAACAAAAGGATGACGTGTCACTGCCTTGTTTGGTTTAGGTCAATAACAAAGGACCATATAATTGGGCTGTAAAGCCCATCTAAAAATTAATTGGGCTATTTTTGAAAGCCCAAATATATATTTGTATTTATAATATATAATTTTGAAGGTTTCGCTTGTAGCATCATGGAAGTTCTTTGGCTCTCTCTCAGTCCGAGCTCAGTGGCGAGAGTAGTGGTAAAAACCTATGTTATATGATATCATTGTGTTGGTGAAGTCTTAGCTCGAATTGTTCGAATTAAAGGTAAATTAACCTTACTTATCTGTAAGTTTTCGGCTTGATTTTTCGATCTTGTGTTTTGATCCAGGATTTGTCAGATGTATGGTTAAGTTGGTTAATTTTAGGTTTTAATCAATGCTTCTTCTGATTTAATGTTGTTGCGATCGGTGAGTCTTTCTAATCTGATTGGTCTCTTTGGGTTATATTGATTTCGTGCTATTTGATTCATTTTATGGTTTTATACAACATCAACCTAACTAAAGAAGGGGTATGAACACGAGGAACACAAATCATATACGAAGAGCTGAAAACCTCCCTCTTACGCAGCCCCGTGTCAACGTCATACAACCAAAGTACGCCAGGAAAGCCGTCGTTGACAAGAATCTCCTTTCTATCTTCAGAGAAAGCCAACGGAAAAGCAATAAGCATTGGCGATCCACAGATCCTCACCAATCTGCTCCATGACTCCTTCACCCCATAATCCTTCATCACCCACAGATCAAAATATCCAACGTCTCTATTCATGTAGCACCCATATTATTTAACCAACATATTATACTATAAAGTTTAATCTCATATATAAAGTAAACTTGTTATGGAAAACGCCATTTTGAACGCATTTTTCGACTCGTTTTCAAGTTATAATTTCTGATTCTTTTCTTACGACAATATGTTATTTCTTCTTATATATGTAATATATGTTATGAAAAACGTATATAAGACACATTGAGATTTCCAAAGTACTTGTCGTTTTTATTATTTTGTTTAAATGTTTACATATCCATCAAGTTATAATAACTCGTAAGTCTATTATTGATTTTGTAATAAACATTTATGCAAGGAATATATAAGACATTTTGACGATTTTAGTTAGAACTAGACGTTTCTTATTATTGTTTTTTAAATTCATTTTTCGATACATATGTTACAATGTATCATTTTGTCACTAATAACATTATGTAATAAATATGCATATGTAAAACATTTTAACGATTATACGAAGACTTAGACGTTTCTTATGATTTCAATTTATACTTTGATATCCAAGCTACAATTTATTTTTCTTCATTACAATATGCAATTTATTCTCAGATAAGTAATCAACATGTTATATAAAACGAATATAGAAATTTATTCTAAGAAATGTAATCAACATGTTATGTAAAATGTATATAAGATATCTTCACGATTTGTATCATATTATTTTGTTTAAATATTGACAACAGTTACAATTATTGGTTTTGTCGTTGCATATGGAAACACTCTCGGACCAGCACCATCAGCAGATTTAACTGAAGCTATCCTAACAACCTTGTAATCGTTGTTGACGCCGTCATAGCCGAAAACTCACAACCAAAACGCGAACCCTAATATGGAATTGGTTTCTGGGACGAGTCATTTTGTTCCAAGCGATGGGTCCCACATTTTGACACTGCAATGCGATGTAAATGCACATCAAGCATTGCTCGATCCTAAAAACGAGTGCGGTCATAAGGGTTTTGATTGGGCACGGTAAATTGAGGGTTTGGAGTGTGGCGGGGGAAACTTCGCTTAAGAGAGAGTTGAGATGGATTGAATGGTACGACGGCTCGCCGTGGAACACGACGCAGGTCGTGGATTTTGATTTTTTGACGTGATTCAACTGTGATTTCGTGAAGGGAGTGTCAACGAGATTTCACCATCGTTTGGAGACTAACCTTAAGCGAAGAAGAGATTTGACGGGCAATCCCTTGAGGCTTTCGTGGATGAGACTTGCAGGAGAGTGACCAAATCTGACTTTTTTCCTCTCTTTTTTGTTCTTTGTCTACTACTTTTCTTTTACTTGTTTCCCATCGCTTTTTTTATATAAATATGTTTCTCATCGCTTATATAAATAAACGAAAAACGGTGGCTGTAACAAAACAAAAGGTATGTAATTCAAACAATATCCAATAACAAAAGGATGACGTGTCACTGCCTTGTTTGGTTTAGGTCAATAACAAAGGACCATATAATTGGGCTGTAAAGCCCATCTAAAAATTAATTGGGCTATTTTTGAAAGCCCAAATATATATTTGTATTTATAAATATATAATTTTGAAGGTTTCGCTTGTAGCATCATGGAAGTTCTTTGGCTCTCTCTCAGTCCGAGCTCAGTGGCGAGAGTAGTGGTAAAAACCTATGTTATATGATATCATTGTGTTGGTGAAGTCTTAGCTCGAATTGTTCGAATTAAAGGTAAATTAACCTTACTTATCTGTAAGTTTTCGGCTTGATTTTTCGATCTTGTGTTTTGATCCAGGATTTGTCAGATGTATGGTTAAGTTGGTTAATTTTAGGTTTTAATCAATGCTTCTTCTGATTTAATGTTGTTGCGATCGGTGAGTCTTTCTAATCTGATTGGTCTCTTTGGGTTATATTGATTTCGTGCTATTTGATTCATTTTATGGTTTTATACAACATCAACCTAACTAAAGAAGGGGTATGAACACGAGGAACACAAATCATATACGAAGAGCTGAAAACCTCCCTCTTACGCAGCCCCGTGTCAACGTCATACAACCAAAGTACGCCAGGAAAGCCGTCGTTGACAAGAATCTCCTTTCTATCTTCAGAGAAAGCCAACGGAAAAGCAATAAGCATTGGCGATCCACAGATCCTCACCAATCTGCTCCATGACTCCTTCACCCCATAATCCTTCATCACCCACAGATCAAAATATCCAACGTCTCTATTCATGTAGCACCCATATTATTTAACCAACATATTATACTATAAAGTTTAATCTCATATATAAAGTAAACTTGTTATGGAAAACGCCATTTTGAACGCATTTTTCGACTCGTTTTCAAGTTATAATTTCTGATTCTTTTCTTACGACAATATGTTATTTCTTCTTATATATGTAATATATGTTATGAAAAACGTATATAAGACACATTGAGATTTCCAAAGTACTTGTCGTTTTTATTATTTTGTTTAAATGTTTTACATATCCATCAAGTTATAATAACTCGTAAGTCTATTATTGATTTTGTAATAAACATTTATGCAAGGAATATATAAGACATTTTGACGATTTTAGTTAGAACTAGACGTTTCTTATTATTGTTTTTTAAATTCATTTTTCGATACATATGTTACAATGTATCATTTTGTCACTAATAACATTATGTAATAAATATGCATATGTAAAACATTTTAACGATTATACGAAGACTTAGACGTTTCTTATGATTTCAATTTATACTTTGATATCCAAGCTACAATTTATTTTTCTTCATTACAATATGCAATTTATTCTCAGATAAGTAATCAACATGTTATATAAAACGAATATAGAAATTTATTCTAAGAAATGTAATCAACATGTTATGTAAAATGTATATAAGATATCTTCACGATTTGTATCATATTATTTTGTTTAAATATTGACAACAGTTACAATTATTGGTTTTGTCGTTGCATATGGAAACACTCTCGGACCAGCACCATCAGCAGATTTAACTGAAGCTATCCTAACAACCTTGTAATCGTTGTTGACGCCGTCATAGCCGAAAACTCACAACCAAAACGCGAACCCTAATATGGAATTGGTTTCTGGGACGAGTCATTTTGTTCCAAGCGATGGGTCCCACATTTTGACACTGCAATGCGATGTAAATGCACATCAAGCATTGCTCGATCCTAAAAACGAGTGCGGTCATAAGGGTTTTTGATTGGGCACGGTAAATTGAGGGTTTGGAGTGTGGCGGGGGAAACTTCGCTTAAGAGAGAGTTGAGATGGATTGAATGGTACGACGGCTCGCCGTGGAACACGACGCAGGTCGTGGATTTTGATTTTTTGACGTGATTCAACTGTGATTTCGTGAAGGGAGTGTCAACGAGATTTCACCATCGTTTGGAGACTAACCTTAAGCGAAGAAGAGATTTGACGGGCAATCCCTTGAGGCTTTCGTGGATGAGACTTGCAGGAGAGTGACCAAATCTGACTTTTTTCCTCTCCTTTTTGTTCTTTGTCTACTACTTTTCTTTTACTTGTTTCCCATCGCTTTTTTATATAAATATGTTTCTCATCGCTTATATAATAAACGAAAAACGGTGGCTGTAACAAAACAAAAGGTATGTAATTCAAACAATATCCAATAACAAAAGGATGACGTGTCACTGCCTTGTTTGGTTTAGGTCAATAACAAAGGACCATATAATTGGGCTGTAAAGCCCATCTAAAAATTAATTGGGCTATTTTTGAAAGCCCAAATATATATATGTATTTATAAATATATAATTTTGAAGGTTTCGCTTGTAGCATCATGGAAGTTCTTTGGCTCTCTCTCAGTCCGAGCTCAGTGGCGAGAGTAGTGGGAAAAACCTATGTTATATGATATCATTGTGTTGGTGAAGTCTTAGCTCGAATTGTTCGAATTAAAGGTAAATTAACCTTACTTATCTGTAAGTTTTCGGCTTGATTTTTCGATCTTGTGTTTTGATCCAGGATTTGTCAGATGTATGGTTAAGTTGGTTAATTTTAGGTTTTAATCAATGCTTCTTCTGATTTAATGTTGTTGCGATCGGTGAGTCTTTCTAATCTGATTGGTCTCTTTGGGTTATATTGATTTCGTGCTATTTGATTCATTTTATGGTTTTATTCTTGCGAAAGTATCTGATTCATTTTTATCTAGTTTGATTCGAAGGAACTTGTTGATAACGGTGATGAGTTGAATTTGTTGTGCTAGTTAATGGCATCAAAGCTTCTTCAACTGAAAACCAAGGCTTCCCAGGCCTCACGTTTGCGGTCAAGCATGGATCTGCTTATTACAAACAGTTGATGGGGCATAATAAACAATTCGTCAAAGAACCAACACAATAGAAACTTGCGATGAATTGTCCAAACAACTGTTATACACTCGTCTTGCAAGGTTAGTTCTACACAGCTTTATTCTATGTGTTAGGCAAATTTAATTCATCTGCTCATTCGCCCAATAATATCAGCTTTTGGGTAAAATCTTCCCAAAAAACGGGCTCCTCTTTTTTCCTCTCCAGCCGTACCACCACACCCAACAAAAAATCAAGCTTCTCCCCTTCCTCCATCAATGGAGGTTGGGGGGACTCCATTTTTCTTCCTTCTTTCTTTTTCTTTGTCTATTTTTTTTTTGTGTGTATTTTGCTCCTCCTTCGTCAAGTCTCTCGGGTTGGGAGTTTTAGTCTCCTCATTATAGGAGTGTTTCATGTCCCTTTGTGTGAGTGCCCTTTCCGAAGAAGACAGGATTCGTAAAGTCGAAGGGCGAAGAAAGTGAAGAGTATATTGTAGATCTCACTTAATATCCGTTTTTATGATAGGTTCTTTAGTTCTTTGTTGTCGACATTGAATCTTGTTTCTTTCGGTTTTTTCTCTCTTTTTTAGTTGTTTGCTTGTCATTATTCGTACGTGAGCTTTGGTTCTCTACCGATATACGATGTTATCGGAGAGACCTCTTTGGGCTATTTAGCTCATGTATATTTCTTATTATTGTGAAATTAAAGCTATGGTTTCGAGAAGAAAAAAAATTATTTTGTTCTTCTTACGAACATTACGTATGGCCCCGTTTGGTGATGATATATTTGGTAGGAACATTTTATCTTTATTTCCTGTGCAGTACACAAGAATCACTTACTCACTCTTATTTTGTACTATGAACACATCTCATCAGTTAGATCTTTCTGACATACAATACAAAGATGCACCATCTGATCTGTAATTTGGCTCTTTAATTATTGTTCTGACAACTTCATTCACTTATTCCTTGGTCATGAGAGATCCTTACCTTAGCCTTCGTGAACGCAGGATTTTGGTTTTATTGCGTGAACAATTAGTGATTCAATTCAATCCCAGTTTGAAATCCTCGCCGGTTTGTTCCTTTATATTTCTTTATATCATGTCAGATGCTATTGCTATTGATAAATGAATTCTTGTTTTGAGCTGAAGTAGCTTAATTATAAAATACAAACCCACCGATTTATGAAACTCTAATGGGCAAATAATACACCGTGTTACGCGACCATACTCCATTCCGCAAAGATTAAATTAGAAAAAATGAAGCTAGATAGTTGATCCCTTTGATGAATCCGTGAAATATAGCAGGCGAATTTCATAATCAAGAACTATCCTCCTTTTTCTTCTCAGCGGCAAATGTTGCTGCCACAAGTAAAGGTAAGGCGATGGTTGCATCGCAGTGCACCTGCTTGCACAGAACAGAAGAACAACATGACATGAAAAATGCACATATTTGAGCACAATTGGTCGTAAGATATGAGGTTTCAGTCAAAACCTTAACGGTCTGAGCAGATCCTCGAATCTTGCCCCAGGAAACAGCTTCGTCAGGGCGGGCGCCAGAATCGCTCCCATCGAACTCTTGGGCCGTGTTGATGAAAACTGCGTAATCAGCGCCGTTTCTCATCATATTCGCGTTGCATATGTGGTGCTTGGGCAGCCCTCCTCCGAGTATTATCATCCCAGTTTTTCTTGGACCAGCGTGGACCGCCTCGCCGTTCATGGCTCTAATATCTGTTCATAGATTAATGGGCTTCAATCATTCCCAACATTAAGACAAGATTTCATGGATATCTACTTAGTTACCTTTTACAATGTCGATCACTAAGCCAGGCTCTGACTTATGCGAGTGGAAGTACAACATGTCACCCAAAGAACCATCCGTTAAGCCAGGGCAGAACACTGGGATATCGTTCTTTATTAGAGAAAAAGAGAATGAAAGAACAATTTTAGCTGCAATGGAAATAGACGAAAATTCATCTGATATATGTCTCTTCGAGCAAAGAGTTTGAGAATACCTTGTATGCCCAGTACAGATAGGACTTGTCATCGTTGATTTCTTTCCCCAGGCGTGCTATTACTTTCGAGGGCGTCCACAGCACATTCTAACATCACACGAAAATAACAACTTTAAGGTAAAGAGAAAAGAAAAGAAAATGATAGATCATTAACGTGAGTACCTCGTTCGTCTGTTCCTTCAACATCTGATCGAAAATGGGTATGATCCAATCCTCGAATTTGCAGTAGTTGTCATTTGGAACCAACAAGTTACCAATTCGATTCAACCCTTTGGAACGAAGAACAGCGCCGGGCAGAGAAAAGTCGCCTCTGTAAGTCGGGGCGAGGCACTTCACAAGATCCTCTTCAACGCCACCTGCCGTGGTAACCACTACATCGACCTGCATTTCATAGACGCAACACACAAAACCTCTGTTTTGAGCTGAAAATCTCAGGCAAAAGACCTTTTCTTCGTACCATGTGATGCTGGCATAGAAATCGGATTGTCTCCCTTATCCCAGAAGATATCAGATTAGAAGTAAAACCGAGGAACACTTTGCACTTCACGGATTTTCGGTAGGCTAAATCTCGCTCCTCTTCGCTGCAATCGTCCGCCAAAGCCTCGTCAGAAAGCCTCCATTCGCGCTTCAACCACAGTTTAAAGCAAGATTGTTGATTTTTCTTTCAAACTAACGCAGTAATTCAGTTTGCAAGTGAATGTCAGCGGAGAAGAATATAGATTATTAAGGGAAGAAAACCATTTTATTGACGACGTCAATTGCGTCGCCGAGATTTGAGGCTTGAAATCCAGTGTGCGAAAGAGACTTCAACAGCTCGAGAAAATCTACGCCGTTGTTGAAGTCGTAGCCTTCGATTCTGGCGCCATCGTACGGCTCCGACTCCTTGAACACCGCCGATCTTACGCTCTCCGGCAACGAGTCTTCCATCGCCGCCTTCTCTTCGCCGTGACGGCTCATCAGTAACAGCTTCTTCGGCGGTAAAAGTACGCGGGCTTGGAGAGTGTTGGCGATTAGGCTCGTCAATGGGCCATTTATATTGGTTTGAATTTCTTTGTATGGGCTATTGCAGACAAATGTCTGACGCTACCATTTTAGGTATGCCAACATTTATCTTGGTTTGAGTTTCTTTGTTAGGGTAATTGTATGAAGTACAATTTTAAGAAAATAAAAAGAAATTAGGATTGTATCATACAAACGCTTTTTTTGTGCCTATCATTGTGTTAGATTTTTAGACTAGATTTGTAGTAGTTTAACTTCAAAATTTGTATTTTTTTTTCATCTTTCAATTCTCTTTTTAATTTTTTTAATATGTTGATGGAAAGTTTAGCCTCTTGCAATTCTTTTTTTTTTTTTTTATGAAATTCTTGGAAGTCTCAATATCGTTCTTTTTTCAATCGAAGATAAATCGATTTGATGAGTTACCCAGAAAACTGATATTTGTTTTTATGATTCTCGTGGGAAATAGGACACTTGGGCACGTTTTAATATATGAAATTCAAGATATTTCTTTGCATTGACTTAACCAAATAAGAACGGACATCGTAACAACCATGTATGCCACACATCTTGGCATTGCCACCAAATTGAGGAGATATTTTCATTTTTATACTAAAAAAATAACCAATATGGTACAATCATTATCGCTGCAATCAACATGAAATCAATGATTTGTGGAATTTTTTTCTTGAAAAGAGCATCACTAAATATTGAACTTTGAAGGGAGAAAAAACAAGGTCAAAACATATTCGTAGGACGTGAGTAAGTTCCTCGTCACAATGGGCCCACATTCTCTGGCATATGATGGATAAATCCTAACAGCACCGTACACGTTCTGCTGACTAGGATATGGCACAATCAAAAGAAAACGATTCGTAATCCCACCCCATGCGCGTGCCGACACGTCCCAAGAGAGAAAACGCCCATAAAACATGCGAGTGACACGCACGCTCTCAAACGAGCGTCGCACGAAGATCACGTGTTTGCGAAATCTCTGATCGGATGAGTTCAAACGACAGCTAAAGTCGAAGATCATATTTCAGTTTAAGGACTCGGACTAGATTTTCAGTTGAGGACTCGACGCTGTTTTTTTTGCCCGACGAGGACATCTTTTCCACCTATAAATAACCCCCCAAACCTTTTATTCAGTCAAACACCATCGAATTAATAGCTTATTTCTCCTTGTTCGTTTGTTTATTTGAGGTTTTTCTGGGAAATTAAAATAATGACGATCATCATCGAGCAACCTGATCTTGGTATAATTTCTCCCTCTCTTCTCTCTCTCTTGAAAATCCCATCTGATATATAGCGTATATGGTTGATTTATTTGTGAATTAAATTCAGGCTTGGACGTGGTGGCGACCAAGAACGTCGAAGCTGACGACGTTATTACGAAGGAGCTCGTTCTCGACGGTGGATTTCCGACGCCTAAATCGAAATCTAAAGGTGGATTTGAGGCCCCTGAGATCAACGCCTTTGGCCAATCTTTCAGGTTTTGTTTGTTCGTCAATTCAAATATCTCTCATCTTTTATCAATTCTTCTAATGTTTGATAAAACAAATAAAATTTTGATCTCTTTATAGGGACTACGAGAATGTCGACGGTGCGAGGCACGACGTCGTAGAGCAGCACTACAGATTGAATCACATTCACCAGACATACGACTTTGTAATAAATAATAATGATAATAAGCCACCATTATTTCCCGTTATTATTACAAGCCTATCAAATTGGTCTGAACAAATCCATATATAGGTTAAGAGGATGAGGGAAGAATTCACGAAACTAGACAAGAAGGTGATGAGCATATGGGAGTGTTGTGAGCTACTCAACGAAGTCGTCGACGAGAGCGACCCCGATTTGGACGAGCCGCAGATCGAGCATCTCCTTCAGACCGCCGAGGCTATCAGGAAAGATTATCCCGACCAAGACTGGCTTCATCTCACTGCTCTTATTCATGGTACGTGTTAGAATGACCACTTTACCTGAAAGCTATCATTTTTTTAATGTTATATTATTATATTTATAACATGTTTCCCACGTCTAGACTGATTTGTTTATTTTATAATATTGGACGTTAAAAATATTGTTCATGGCTTTTAGGGTCGATAACGGTCAAACCCCACATTAGATAATCGAAACTTGTATAAAAGCTTGTGATTTACCACTCTATTGCCAAAAGATTTTATACTGCAAAGCCACAAGTTTTATGGGTCTCTACAATGTGATTTTGGAGATCTCCCCTTTGGTGTCACAGCTAGGTTCCCCATTCGATAAATGGAAGAAGTTGATATGTATATAAGTTTGTAGACTAACACCTTCTATTTTTTATTTTTATAGATGAATCTCACAAGCTTATACGGGCTTCGTGGGATGAAATTTTGGCCTGAAAAAATTCTTATTCCCTAATGGCTCTAGTATCATGTTATATGAATATTTCACCTAAAAGCTTAACTTTGCAATTGCAGGAACAGAACCATTTTTTTTTCAATTTAATGCATTATATTTCCCGGATAATCTTGAAATAAAGATTCGATCTTTGATGCGTTTTTTTTCTCCCGAATTGCCAGATCTCGGGAAAGTGCTGACCCTCCCGAGCTTCGGCGGGCTCCCCCAGTGGGCCGTGGTGGGGGACACGTTCCCACTCGGGTGCGCCTTCGACGAGTCGATCGTCCACCACAAGTACTTCTCGGAGAATCCCGACCTGAACGACCCCGTTTACAGCACGAGGCTCGGGGTTTACGAGGAAGGTTGCGGTTTGGACAAGGTGGTCATGTCGTGGGGCCACGACGACTACATGTACCTCGTGGCCAAGGAGAACGGCTCCACTCTGCCCTCGGCGGGCCTTTTCGTCATTCGATACCATTCTTTCTACCCTCTTCACAGGTCGGGCGCCTATACTTACTTGATGAATGATGAAGATAGGGAGAATATGAAGTGGTTGAAGATTTTTAATAAGTATGATCTCTATAGCAAGAGCAAGGTTAGGGTTGACGTCGAAAAGGTTAAGCCTTATTACCTCTCATTGATTCAAAAGTACTTTCCTGCCGAGCTGAGGTGGTAGATGATGATGGTGTAATGTAATAATGATTTATGAAATGAGGAGGAGATGCTTACCCGTAACCCTGTTTTCATTTTTTATTTCTTTTATTTACTTTGTGTAATATCAGTAAAATCATCATCGGTGCATCGTCTTATATGATTGTTCTTGAGATGGGAAGATTGGTTTTTCAGTGAATTGTTGGCCCATAATGTGAATTACAAGTTTGCATGAATGTTACTACAATTCATTCTTAATTATATATAGGTAAGCCCCGAATTGCATTCGTCTATAGAGAAACACAATAAAATCAATGTATTTATTTATTACACAGTCTCGTCTCGAGCATGATCCGCTCTCTTAGTCCTATTTTAGACATTGGCAGAATTGGTCTTTTTGCTCTTATATGTAATAAATAACAACCAAGACCACACATGTAGTGTTGGTTTCATTTCAACAACAAACACTACATGCTCCAAATCTCAACAATTCTTACAATGAGAAAGTAAAGGAGAGCCATGACACATGTACAACTTCCTCTCCTAATCTCTCCACAAACAAAAACTGATAATTATTAAATAAGACTATTAATTAATTTATTATCTCCTATAGACTCGGGAGAAATTCACAAGGAAGCCATCAACCACACACAGATAGGCTTAAACCCACCTCCCTCTCATCTCAAAAATCATTACTATACTACTAATAATTCATCACCTTCTGTTATTACACCATCATCTTTCAGCTGTGAGTTTGAGGGAAAATAAACAAATGGCTTACATGAGACTCGGATCAAAATCTGAGGTTTTCCAGCGCGAAGGCCAGATATGGTAAGCAAAAATTTCCCGATGCATTAAGCCTCCCCTTCAATCAGCTTCTCCTTAGTTTGTTTGTGTTTTCAAATCGGAAACATTTTGCAGGCACTGCACGTCGGGACTTCCGAGCGACGTCACCGTCGAGATCGGAGAAATGTCCTTCAATCTCCACAAGGTATATAATTGAGAACGTAATAACATAAAATTAAGATTCCCTGAAAAAATAATCTTTTAGGTGAAATGGTCATTTAATTCTGTCTTGAGTCTAAGTCTGCAAGGATATTAGTGGTAAAACATCTAGGTCATGTGTTCGCATCACATGACTATCGCACAGGGTGAATTTATGACATATTCACTAGATCTTTGGAGATCAGTTACAACCTATCGTAAACCGAGAGGTTACGGATTTTTCGTGAAGGAAAAAGAATTCACGTCTAAGGCCACATAAGAAAGAAAAATTTCAACTTTCACTGCGCAGTTCCCGCTGTTGTCGAGGAGCGGACTCCTCGAGCGCCTCATTGAGGAGTCGACCTTCACGGACGGCAACAACGCGTGCATCATCCAACTCGGCAACCTCCCCGGGGGGACGAAATCGTTCGAGCTCGTGGCCAAGTTCTGCTATGGCATCAAGATCGAGCTCAACTCCATGAACGTCGTGAGCCTACGGTGCGCCGCCGAGCACCTCGAGATGACCGAGGACTACGGCGAGGCCAACCTCGTCGCCCACTCCGAGGCCTTCCTCTCCCAAGTCTTCTCCAACTGGACCGACACCATCAAGGCCCTCGAGACCTGCGAGGAGGTCCTCCCCCACGCCGAGGACCTCCAAATCGTCTCCCGCTGCATCTCCTCCCTCGCCGCCAAGGCCTGCTCCGACCCCAAACTTCCGGCCGCCGCCGGCGACTCCTCCGGCACCGGAGTATGGAACGGGATAGGCCCCGCGGGGGCGGGGGCGTTTGGGGACGACTGGTGGTACGAGGACGTGTCGTTCCTCAGCCTCCACCTTTACAGGTGCGAAATTTCGTTATTGGACTTTATTGGATGAGCGTTCATCGTAAAATCAATTGGTGATAGGTGGAGCCGCTCATCTACTTATATACTAGGCAAGCTCTCCTCAATTAACCGATGTAGGGACACACACGAGTTATTTAGGGTTCTCATTATTGACAACAGGCGGCTGATCGAGGCCGTGGAGGCGGCCGGGATGAGGCCGGAGAGCGTGGCCGGAGCTTTGATCTTCTACGTGAAGAAGTACGTGCCTCAGATGAATAGGCAGTGCAGCTTCAAGAATTTGGGCTCGGGCTTGTGTTCGGGCTCGGGCTCGACGATCTCGATCCCTACGGAGGCCGACCAGCGGGCCCTCTTGGAGGAGATCGTCGAGCTGCTGCCGAGCCGGCGGTGCGTGGTCCACGCCAGGTTCCTACTAAGGCTGCTGAGGACGGCCATGGTGTTGCGCACAAGCCGTGAGTGCCGAGAGAATTTGGAGAGGAGGATTGGGATGCAGCTCGACCAGGCTTCTGTGGAGGACCTGCTCATGCCGGAAATGGGCGGCGGAGGCGCCGCCGGAGGTGGTGGTGGCGGAGGGGATAGGTCGTACGATATAGACTGCTTTCAGAGGATGGTGGAGCACTTCATGGCTGCTTCGATTTCGTCGTCGGGGGCAGTCTCGCCTGTGATTTTGGAGGAGGAAGGAGGAGGAGGGGTGTGCCTGACGGCGGTGACGACGGTGGCGAATCTAGTCGACGCCTACCTTGCTGAGGTGGCGCCGTACGGCGAACTCGAGTATGCTAAGTTCCAGTGCTTGGCATCTGCGGTTCCTGACTATGCGCGCCCGCTCTCCGATGGGCTCTACCGCGCTATCGATATATATCTCAAGGTTAATCACTCTGTTTTTTTTCTTTCTTAAAAATAATTTTGTTTCAGACATGAATGTTCGGTTGCTTGTAAGGCAGGCTCATCCATGGCTGACCGACGTAGAAAGGGAACAGATCTGCCGATTGTTGAACTGTCAGAAGCTGTCCTTAGAGGCGAGCACTCACGCCGCCCAAAACGAGCGGCTGCCGCTGAGGGTCGTCGTTCAGGTCCTATTCTTCGAGCAGCTTAGGCTGCGCACTTCAATCTCAGGCTGGTTCTACGCCGAAAACCTCGACGGCGCCCACGCGGAGGCGATGACGTCGAGGAACGACGGCGGAGGAGGGCCGTCGTCCGTACTCGAGGACGTGAGGGAGCGCGTCGGCGAGCTGGAGAAGGAGTGCCAGAGCATGAGGGAGGAGTTTCGGAAGTTGGTGAAGGCGAAGAAGATTTGGAATATTTTTTGCAGGAGGAGATCTCAGCCTTGCACCAGCTCCAAGGCCGAGAAGCAGTGCGGCGCGGCGAAGAATCGTTCTGAATAAAGGCCGCGACTCTGTTCCTTTTGTTATTTTTCTTTTCTTTATTATAATGTACAAAATGATTTCCCAACATAAAGAAAAAAAGAAGGGAAAATCGAATTCTTGACCTTGTGGTAGTCGTTTAGAGTATACTTTATTTTATCTGTTCTTTTCCCTTTGCCCTTGATCATTCATCGTCTTGTTATCTGGCCGACACTTCCAATTATTACATGACTTGAAATATAAGCATATACTTGAGGACGTGTAAGTAAATCGATCGTTAAAAGAGTTGTCCAAACGAACAAGAAACGTTAGACAAAAGATTGTTTTTTTTTTTTGATAAATAGACGACAGATTATTGACTAAACAATTAGTGGAGTTTACTTCAAGAAATGGTCTTTCTCTAAACGATGTTATTGTCTTACCTACCAATTAAGTAGGACTGTAGAATAAAATAAAAACTAGTTATTTATAATTATATATAAGTTTACATCAAAGTCCAAAACTTCACCCTTGTTTTAATTTCGAGCCTACACCTTTAAAATTGACAACCGATCGGCAGAGACCACAAGAACAAGAAAGCATTAACATAGAAATATTTATTTATTCATTCTAATATTGCAGAAAAGTACATTAATTAGTACAAAATACAAAGTCGAGGGGCTAAACACAAATATTCCCCCTCTCAACACAAATCACTGCAAAATGGCTGAAAAATGTAGCCATTTGAGTTACGCAAAGTCTTCACGAGATCATATTCAATAACTAATGCTAGAATAATAATCTTCGGTATTGTATTATTAAGTTTAACTCTTTTTTTTGAAAATTAATCTTCGAACCCAATCTGCTTCCAAATTGCATTTCGAACCCTACTTAAATCCATACCTTTCAAAGTCCTCCCAGCACCTTCATGCACGGAGAACGAAGCCACACGCGTCCTCGCAAGATACACGTGTGGGGGTATTATGTCATTTCCATCAAAGCCCTCATCGTCGTCGCCGTCGTCCGCATCAAAACCTATTCCGCCGGCGCGTCTTCCGTACTCGCCGGGAAGGATCTTGGACCAGTCGGTGACGTTGACCGGAAGAGACTTGGGCCCCATGGGCCGGCGGCGGTCAAGGTCTTTAGTAGGCTTAGGCTTGCGTAACGGTCGTTTGACTTTGTTACTATTACTCTTGGCCGCCTGATCTTGCCGGCCGGCGACGATGACGTCATTCTCCGGCCAGACGTCGGACTCGTCGAACTCGAAAGGGAGCTCTGGCCCGTCGCCGACGTGGGCCTTTGGGTTCAGTTGTTCGAAGCTTCCTATGTAGCGGTGGGCGGCTTTCTTCGTCGTGGCCATTGTTTTCTTTGTTGTGTTAGGTGTTAGGTGAGAGAAATGTGTAATAATGAGAAATGTTGATTTCGTCGTATTTATAACATTGCGTTGCGGATGGAGTTTTGCTTCGTATGGATAAGCTTTGTATTATTGTTTGGCGTTTCTCTTAATTTTATTTAATTAATTAGCGGTGTCGTCCACGAGAAAGTTACGTTATGTTCATACAATAAGGTAAAGATACATTGTATTTGCGTAGGCGTTCGGCGTACTTTACTACTTCCTTCTCTTAATTAAATTATTGAAATCAAATTCTCAGCCCTTTCAATTTGTAGTCATAATAAAGTTGATTCTGTTTCTTCCTCTCTTTTAATTTTGTTTTCACATTTAATAATATAAATTAAATTCAAGGTATTCCTAGTAGCATATCTCACGTCCGATGGATAGCCAAATTTTTTGAAAAAAGATAAGTTCTTGGGATAACACATTCAATGATGTAATAAAATAATGAATGCCATATGATTTTATTGTTTCACACGCTTGCGTATTAATTCAACTGTATGAGAAATTGTTATATCAATCACATAAAATCTTCAAAACCCTAATTTAATTTAATTAATTCTTGGATTTCTTGCAAAGATGTGCAAGCATGAACTTAAAGTTTATGACTTGATCCTGCCCACCCAATCACATAATAATGACACGTTGGAATAATGTCAAGTAGATAATAAAATCCCATCGATATGAGATTAAACTATCGATACATCTCGAATTCGAGTGAACAAGTGTCTCCTATGTAATTCACGTCACGCCTTAGGAGATTGTATGCACCAAGAATTATATTATAAAATATTAATACGATTCATCTTACATTTCCCAAGCTTGTGAAACCTTAAAAGGAGCATCTTTCGGCTCATGTTCACGCAAAATCATGAGATGCTTTGATAAATGTCCCACGATGACTATTCCCATTTATTAAGTGAACGTAGATACCGAGGCTAAGGATACTAATTTCTTGCACGAGACTGAGCCACATCTTCTATTAAAGTGGTAGTAATATGTGGAGCTTTTGTAATGTATTGTTTTTCCTCAAGCTGCGTAAGTACACAAGACATGAAATCTTGGTCGTCCATAAGTTAAAAAGATTGCTTGAACTTTGGCATCGTATGGCATGGTGATGGTGATATATAGACAACCCTAAAGCCCAAATAGTATTACAATGCAATTCCTTGAACTCAACGTTATCTGCTTTTACACGAAGCATAAGTGTAAAACCCAACGAAGAACCCCCATTGAAATGATTCTTGATATCTTTAAATCCAAGCAATACTATTTCACTTAAATTCCCAAATATTAATTTACACTACATATGGACGATCACCAAACTTATTAGTTCTCTAGTCCCAATCAACCCTTCCCAATATAAAAAAACCCCAACTCTCCTCAACTTACCCCATTCAAGAAAACAACAGAGAGTAATCGTTAAAAAGAAAGATTTTAAAACATGAAAAAGCTGCTATTTTCCGTACTACTCATCTTCTACCTCACAACCCATTGCCGCCCCTCCTCAGCCCAATCTCCGGCGGCGGCCCCCTCCCCGCCGGGACCCACAAACCTCACGGCCATCCTCGAAAAATCAGGTCAGTTCACCACCTTCATCCGCCTACTGCAAAACACAAAGGTCGCCGACCAAATCACCACACAGCTCAACAGCTCGAGCCAGGGGCTCACTGTCTTCGCGCCGACCGACGGCTCGTTCGCCGGACTCAAGCCGGGGACGCTTAACTCGTTCACCGACGAGCAGAAGGTCGAGCTCATACAGTTCCACGTTCTCCCTTCCTTCTTCTCGCCGGCTCAGTTTCAGACGGCGACAAACCCAGTCAGGACTCAGGCCGGCGGCAGCCAGGGCTCGTTCGCTTTCAACGTGACGGTCGCCGGCGGGAACAGCAACGGTAATAGTCAGATCAACATAACGACCGGCGTGGTGAACGCCACCGTGGCGAACAGCGACGGGCAGCTGGCGGTTTATCAGGTGGATAGGGTTTTGCTGCCCCTCAGCTTCTTTCAGAGCCCTTCGCCGGCGCCGGCGCCGGATAAGGCTGAGAAGAAGGGCGGTGGGTCGGCTGATGGGGGTTCGGATTCAGGCTCGGACGGTGGTTCCGGTGAGAGCTCCGCCGGCGGTGTATGGAGTTTCCGTGCAACTGCGGCGGTTAGGATGATGTTTTTGGTTAACGTTGGATTTTTTGTACAGGCCGTACTGTGAGATAGATGGGTGTAATAATCTTTTATTGCGCGGCGGCGTTTTTTTTATTGATTGATGAGTGGAGATTTTTTGTGCTATAGTATGTTATTATTTGCTGCATATGATCATACTACATCTCCGATTATTCTATTTTGTAATAGGGGTGAATTTACCGAAAAATATCCATTTATATAAAAAATTTACAAATCAGTACCCATGTCAGAGAATTTTTATTTAAGTACACGTTTGGCTGTGTGTACTATATTTCCAGTCTTGACGTACCTTTTTATATGTATTACGTACCACGCCACGCGTTTATATGGTACATATATCGTTTATATACGCCAGTTTAATGTGTTATATGACCTACCACTATATTATGTACCACTAGAGCTGTCAATGGGCCGGGCCGGGCCTTAAAAATCCCAGCCCAGCCCGCCCCATAGGCAGGGCGGGGCGGGGCGGCCCGCGGGCCGCATGCCATTTTGACAGCTCTATGTACTACAATACGTTTCTCTATGATATGGTATCTAAATGTGTTATATGACGTAACTTGCGGAGGGACGGGTACTAATGTGCAAAAAAGTTTATTCTAATAGGTACCTATATATAAAAAAATACTGACAGATACTGACTTGCAACTTTTTATATAATTAGGTAGTCTTCTATAAATTCCCCTTTGTAATATCCATCATCAGATTTTGTTATGACCTCATCCTCATCGAACTTGATATTTTTTATTATTTTACTTTTTAAAATAAATCGAAAGTACTGTTTTGATTAGAATGCAAGACAAGACAACCTATTTAGATAATACAGTGACAGCGAAGATTTGATATGTTCGTAGTGCCAAAGAGTGGTGATTGTATTACGGCCCACCACATATTTATTGGTCTCAACGAGCAGATAGTTCCTTATATATATATTTTTTTTTGAATAAAGCTTATTGTGTAGTAAGATTTATTTCATAGTTAACAGCTTAATTAATTAAAACATCCCAGCAACGAAGAACAAAAGGAACTAATCGCAAAATCTCGAAAATGTGAAAAACAAAATTCAGATAAAGATAATGAATTTCCCTTTTTCATTGAACGGTGACCGCCGACCGACCACCGAGAAATATAACCGTTACGATATAACACGTGGCGCTCATCTGTCTCCTCCCATCCTCCACTTTGGATTCTCATCTCTCACCCACACCACCGTTTTCACTTTTCAGACACACACACACACAGTAGTAGTCTTCAGCTTTCTCTCTCGTCCTTTTTCATGGCTTTTCCTCGAATCTAAATCGAAATAAGAGAATAATGACTTTACTTCAATGCTGCTGCTACTTCTCCATTAATTTTCTCTTCTTAAATTTGCTCGGCAATGTGCCTACGTCGGCGGCGACGTCGTTCGACATGGGGACACTGATTCTGGCCAACATGAAGCTACTCGGCGACGCCCACTTCAGCAACGGAAGCGTGAGGCTCACGCGTGACGTCACCGTGCCGTACTCCGGCGCGGGGAAAGTGATCTACTCAGAACCAATCAGCCTTCGGCGACCGGGAAATCCATCTCCGGCGAGCTTCTCCACGTTCTTCTCCTTCTCCGTCACGAACCTCAACCCCTCGTCCGTCGGCGGCGGCATAGCCTTCGTCGTTTCTCCCGACGGAGACTACCTCGGCGACGCAGGCGGCTACCTCGGAGTCACCGGCGCGGCGAGTACCCCGGTGACGAGCGTCGTGGCGGTGGAATTCGACACTCTGATGGACGTCGAGTTTAAGGACATCAATGGGAACCACGTGGGTTTGGATCTGAGCTCGGTGGTGTCGACCAAATCCGCCGATTTGGACGCCGTCGGCGTTGACCTGAAAAGCGGAGCTTTTAATCAATTGCTGGGTTGACTACAATGGGTCGGCGATGACGATCAATTTGTACGTCTCCTACTCCAACCTGAAACCCAACGCGCCGGTGATGGCGAGTGAAATAGACATCGGCGAGTCCATAAACAGCGATTTCATGTACGTCGGCTTTTCAGCTTCAACGCAGGGAAGCACAGAAGTTCACAGCATCGAATGGTGGAGCTTCACTTCATCTTTCGAAATCCTCGGCCCAAGCTCGCCGCCGCCACCACCGCCGACGGCAACCCTGATGAACCCATCAGCCGACAAAGAAAACCCAGCGCCACCTTCTCCACCACCCAACGCCGCTAACTCCACCTCAAAAAGCAGCGGTAAGTGCCATAACCAACTCTGCAGAAATGGTACCGGCGCCGTTGTAGGAGTTGTGACGGCGAGCGCATTTTTCTTGGCTTTCTGCGCATTCGTCTTGGTCTGGGCATACAACAAGAAATTCAAACCCAGCGGTAAGAACAACGACAGCAACAACCGAGATGTAATAGTGGTATCTTCAGACGTCATCAAAATGCCCAAAGAATACAGCTACAAGGAACTGTTCACAGCTACGAAAGGCTTCGATCCAAGCCGTGTGATTGGGCTGTTGGTCCAGCCACCTGTAGCCAGCCAAAGAAGAACGCCCACCAAAGCTGAAGAAAAAAAAATAATATAATATTATTAATATTATATTATAATATTATTTTATATATATAATAAAATAATGAAAGGTTTATATTGAAGGGCGACGCGGCGGATTCCTGTCCACCCGTTTCGAGTGGTCCAGAAGAGCTGAAGACATCTATAAATAGGCTGAGGATTCTTCAGTTATTATCATCACAAGCTCATTCGAGTTTTACTATATAGAGAGAGAAGTAGTTCGAGTGAATTGTGAGGTTATCAGTTCAGGCAGAAACTGATAGGGTTCCACATCCACAGAGAGGTGTGAGGTACACACGAGTGGTAAAAGTGAGTTAGTAAAAATTCGAGGGTTGTAATTTTTACTATAGTGAAGATTTTGCCGACTCGGCCGTGGTTTTTCCTCTTCGTTAACAGAGGGTTTTCCACGTTAAAATTCTGGTGTTCTTTCTTACCTTACGGTAATTTTATTTTTACCGTGGTAGTTACTGTGCGGGTCCCACCAAATTTACCACGTGGGTCCCACTTCTCCCGATCGTCGTAACGAGCCAAACCGGGACCTGTTCCGCTGCGGGGCCCACTGACCACCGCGGGGGCCCCACACCATTCCCAACAAGTGGTATCAGAGCCTGATAGTATTCTGAGTATGCTCTGTGGTTGCAGCTTTGACTGATCTTCCACATCAGAAAAGGTACTAGTAGGTTGCTGGTAATTTTGACGGCCATGGAGAACGACGGAGGAATGATCAAACTGACAGTAACGAATTACTCCATATGGAAATCAAGGATGGAGGATTATCTTTATTGCAAAGACCTCCATGAACCAATAGAAAATGAAGGCAAGATGCCCGAAGGCGGGAAGGCTGACCAATGGAAGAAATTGCAAAGAAAGACGCTAGCTGTGATCCGCCAATGGGTGGATATTAGCCTCTACAACCACGTCCGAAATGAGACAGACCCCTACAAACTCTGGACGAAATTGGAGGGTATGTACGAGGTGACAAATGCGCTGAGCAAGGTATTCATGATGCGGGAAACTCATGAATGTGAAGCTGAACGAGGGACGATCAGTTGCTGAACATCTGAATGACTTTGAAGGGCTGGTAACTCAACTCACGAGTGCCGGTCTAATCCTTGATGATGAGCTACAAGCATGTCTACTACTGGGATCTCTACCTGATAGCTGGGATACGTTGGTGGTATCGCTCACTAATTCGGCACCAAGCGGTAAAGTCACGATGGAGATGGTGAAAAACAGACTCTACAATGAAGAGCTGCGACGGAAGGATGCTGCCAGTACCAGTACGGGAAATCAGGCCCTTGTTACGGAGAATAGGGGTCGGAGCAAGAGTAGAGGACCAAAAGGATATGACAAGTCCAAAAATAGATCCAAGTCCAGGGAGATGAGGAAGTGCTATCATTGTGGAAAAGTTGGCCACTTACAAAGAAACTGTAGACTTCTCAACGGAAAACAGAAACAAGACGATGATAAGAACACGTCTGCAATCGCCTCAAACGATGGAGGAGAGGTTACTCTGGTGAATGAAGCAGACTGTTGTCATGTTGCGGATGCAAGCACCGAATGGGTAGTGGACTCTGGTGCCTCCTACCACTGTGTTCCAAGGCGTGAATACTTCTCCACATATAAGGCGGGAAACTTTGGCACTACCAAGATGGGTAACCAAAGTGTTTCTAAAATAGTGGGAATCGGTGACATCTGTATCCAGACGAGCGTAGGGTGCACATTACGGCTGAAAGATGTGCGACATATTCCAGACCTGCGGCTCAACTTGATTTCTGTAAAGGTGCTGGACAACGAAGGATACTATAACGAGATGGCGAATAGCAACTGGAAACTCACCAAGGGATCGTTGGTGGTAGCGAGAGGAAAGTTATGTTGCTCGCTGTACAAGATGCACGGAACGATATGTGCTAACCAACTGAATGCAGTTGAAGATGATGCTTCTCCAAATTTGTGGCACAGACGGCTGGCGCACGTAGGAGAGAAGGGGTTGAATGTCTTGGCCAAAAAGTCCCTCATACCAGTAGCCAAGGAGAAAGTGCTGAACCCCTGCGATTATTGTTTATTTGGGAAGCAACATAGAGTTTCATTCGCGAAGAACTTAACCAGGCGAATGAAGAAGTTGGAGTTGGTACACTCTGACGTATGCGGACCCATGGAAGTCGAATCTCTGGGAGGCAGTAAATATTTTCTGACCTTCATTGATGATGCGTCTCGCAAGACCTGGGTATATCTGTTGCGGACGAAGGACCAGGTGTTCTACTATTTCAAGAAGTTCCATGCGATGGTGGAAAGAGAAACTGGAATGCCGCTAAAGTGTCTACACACAGATAATGGTGGTGAATACATCTCTCGAGAGTTTAGATATTATTCCACGAAACATGGCATTAGGCATGAGAAGACAGTTCCTGGTACTCCTCAGCAGAATGGTGTCGCAGAGAGAATGAACCGAACCATTATGGAGAGAGTCCGAGCGATGCTCAAATGGCTAATCTATCTAAGTCATTTTGGGGGGAAGCTGTCAACACTGCAGTCTATCTTATCAACCGGCTACCTTCATCGGCGTTGGACTTCGATGTACCAGAGAAGATGTGGACCGGTAGAGACATCTCATATTCGCATTTGAGAGTGTTTGGCTGCAAGGCGTTCATGCATGTGCCGAAGGAACAAAGATCCAAGCTCAATGATAAATCGAATCCTTGCATCTTTGTTGGGTACGGAGACGAGGAGTTTGGCTACAGACTTTGGGATCCAAAGAAGAAGAAGACTGTTCGAAGTCGTGACGTAGTATTCCATGAGCATGAGGTCATGGGCGACTTAGACGTGGATGTAACAAAAACCCACAGGTGGCGGTGTAGACAATACACCAGTCAGCATTCCATATGATGGTGCCACGGATGAAAGAATGCAGCAATCAGAACCTGAACCAGAAGAGCCAGCCATTGATGATGATGAACCTGTTGTAGATGAACACACTGAAGGTACTGAGCAGGGGGAGCCTTCAGATGTGCAAGAAGCAGTTGATCCTCAGCTGAGAAGGACAACTAGGGAACGCCAACCATCTACGAGGTATCCGAGTTCTGATTATATTTTGATTACTGACGAGGGGGAGCCAGAGAGCTTCCAAGAAGTACAATCTTGTAGGGACAAAGATTGTTGGACAAAGGCCATGCAAGAGGAGATGGATTCTCTGAAGAAGAATGATACGTACGAGTTAGTTCGATTGCCGAAAGGAAAGAAGACACTCAAGAACAAATGGGTGTACAAATTAAAGAAGGATGATGGCAAGCTGGTCAGGTACAAGGCTCGATTAGTGGTCAAAGGTTTCACTCAGAGGAAGGGGATCGACTTTGACGAGATATTTTCACCGGTCGTGAAGATGAGTTCAATCAGAGTCATATTGGGAATAGCTGCTACTATGGATCTTCACTTGGAGCAACTCGACGTGAAGACCGCATTCTTGCATGGTGATCTTGATGAGGAGATATACATGGAACAACCAGAAGGGTTCGAGGTTAGAGGTAAAGAGGACATGGTCTGCCGGTTGAAGAAAAGCTTGTACGGTCTGAAACAAGCTCCACGGCAGTGGTACAAGAAGTTTGATTCTTTCATGGTGCATCAGGGGTTCAAGAGAACAGATGCAGATCCATGTGTTTACGTCCGGAGATACTCTAACGGTAAATTTATTGTTCTTCTCCTGTATGTTGATGATATGCTAATTGTCGGACAAGATGCAGAGATGATTAGCAGGTTAAAGAAAGATTTGTCAAAGACGTTTGACATGAAGGATTTGGGTTCGGCAAAGCGGATTCTCGGAATGGAGATTACCCGAGATCGGAAAGCTGGGAAATTGTGGTTATCCCAGGAGCGCTATATTGAACGAGTTCTAGAGAGGTTCAATATGAAGGATGCTAAGCCAGTTAGCACGCCACTTGCCGCGCACTTTCAGTTGCAAAAGAAATCCGGTCCATCAACAAACGAAGACGGAGAAGATGTTCCATATTCATCGGCGGTCGGAAGTTTGATGTACGCCATGGTGTGTACGAGGCCAGATATCGCTCACGCAGTTGGCGTTGTGAGTCGATTTCTATCGAATCCCGGGAAGTCACATTGGGAAGCAGTGAAGTGGATCTTGAGGTACCTGAGAGGAACTTCCAAATTATGCCTAACATTTGGAAGTGGTAAATGTTTTCTTACAGGCTATACGGATGCTGATATGGCCGGTGATCTCGACAGCAGAAAGTCAACGTCGGGATATATATTTACGTTCTCAGGGGGAGCTATCTCATGGCAGTCGAGGTTACAGAAATGTGTTTCTTTATCTACTACTGAAGCGGAGTATGTTGCAGCAACGGAAGCTGGCAAGGAGATGCTCTGGTTGAAGAGATTCCTTCAGGAGTTGGGAATTCAGCAGGAGGAGTACATAATATTTTGCGATAGTCAAAGTGCTTTGGACTTGAGCAAGAATACTATGTATCACTCAAGGACGAAACACATCGACGTTCGTTATCATTGGCTCAGACTAGCTATTGAAGAGAAAGCGTTCAAGCTGCAGAAGATCCACACAGACAAGAATGTTGCGGACATTCTGACGAAGGTTATTCCAAGGAGAAGACAGAGTTCTGCGCCGGGCAAGCCGGCATGGGCTATCGCTGAGGCGTAGGAGATCTTCCCCGCAAATAATGAATGAGGCTGGAGGGGGAGAATTGTTGGTCCAGCCACCTGTAGCCAGCCAAAGAAGAACGCCCACCAAAGCTGAAGAAAAAAAAAATAATAATATAATTATTAATATTATATTATAATATTATTTTTATATATATAATAAAATAATGAAAGGTTTATATTGAAGGGCGACGCGGCGGATTCCTGTCCACCCGTTCGAGTGGTCCAGAAGAGCTGAAGACATCTATAAATAGGCTGAGGATTCTTCAGTATTATCATCACAAGCTCATTCGAGTTTTACTATATAGAGAGAGAAGTAGTTCGAGTGAATTGTGAGGTTATCAGTTCAGGCAGAAACTGATAGGGTTCCACATCCACAGAGAGGTGTGAGGTATACACGAGTGGTAAAAGTGAGTTAGTAAAAATTCGAGGGTTGTAATTTTTACTATAGTGAAGATTTTGCCGACTCGGCCGTGGTTTTTCCCTCTTCGTTAACAGAGGGTTTTCCACGTTAAAATTCTGGTGTTCTTTCTTACCTTACGGTAATTTTATTTTTACCGTGGTAGTTACTGTGCGGGTCCCACCAAATTTACCACGTGGGTCCCACTTCTCCCGATCGTCGTAACGAGCCAAACCGGGACCTGTTCCGCTGCGGGGCCCACTGACCACCGCGGGGCCCACCACCATTCCCAACATGGGCACGGTTCATTTGGGACAGTGTATCGAGGCATAATCCCCTCTACAAACACCATAGTAGCAGTGAAGAAATGCACTAATAGCATAGACAGAAGAAGCGAATTCTTATCCGAGCTATCAATCATTGGAACTCTCAGGCATAGAAACCTCGTCAAACTCCGAGGTTGGTGCCACGAAAAAGGCGAGAGCTTACTAGTCTACGACCTAATGTCCAACGGCAGCTTAGACAAGGCCCTCTTCGAATCTAGGACGATCCTTCCATGGCTGCACAGGCGTAAGATTCTGCTCGGCGTAGCTTCAGCCTTGGCTTATCTCCACCAAGAATGCGAAAACAAAGTGATCCATAGAGATGTAAAGGCCAGCAACATCATGCTTGACGAAGGGTTCAACGCTAGGCTGGGAGACTTTGGGCTGGCCCGTCAAATAGAGCACGATAAGTCGCCCGATGCAACCGTGGCGGCGGGCACCATGGGTTACCTGGCGCCGGAATACCTTCTGACGGGCAGGGCCACGGAGAAGACAGACGTTTTCAGCTTTGGGGTGGTGGTCTTGGAGGTGGCGAGCGGGCGGAGGGTTATAGGGAGGGAGGTTGGCGGCGGCGGTGGGCTGGTGGAGTGGGTTTGGGGGTTGCATAGGGAGGGTAGGTTGTTGGCCGCCGCCGATCCTAGGCTTGGGAATGGGTTCGACGAGGCTGAGATGAGGGCGGTGGTTCAGATGCTGGTGGGGGAGAGTGAGGTGCCGACTGTGCCGAGGACGAAGCCGACGGTGAGCTTTAGCACGGAGGAGCTAATATTGACGTTGGACGACGGTGTTTCGGATTTGAAAGGTTTGATTGCCATTTCGTCTTCTTCTTCGTCGGAGATTAGTTTTGACGGCGGCGGGGGCGGTGGAAGTAGTAGGTTGGAGTTGGTGTAGAGTTTTGACCATTTAACATTAACACTTATTTTTTATTTTTTGATAAATCAAAGTAATATAGGTGGTGTTGGTGCTTAGTGTTGATGTATTTATTGATTAATTGGAACATCGTTGTATGTAAGATTAGTTGTTAACTTACAACTTACAAGGCCTTTTTTCGTTTGGGTAAGAAGCAATTAAATTAGGCTAAGTGAAGTGCTTTGTGCTCTAAAGAGTGAAATCAGGCAACATGTTAAAGGGAAAGCATCAATTAAGACGAATTTACTTTTCAATTTTCTTAACTAGCCCATTTATAGATTGGGTTTTAATTGGAATCTGAGCCCAACATCTGTAATCCATTCCACCTATAAATTGCAATCTGATCGATCAGCTTTCCGTAGCTAGTAGCACCACTTGATTAGATTTAGGGTTAGCTTCGGCGGCAGCTTCATCGTCAACCTTTCGATCCGAGTTTCGTTCTCCACACTTTGCAACAATGGGGTACGTATCTCAATTTCTGTTTTTTTTTTTTCACTAGAATGAAATTGTTCAAGGAATTTGAATGTGGTTAAATGATATCTAGCTGAAATGATGTATAAGATCTCACGAAGAAGTAATGAACTTTTGATCTGACGATTAAGCCGTTGCTTTTATTCAATGTTATGCCTGTGATACTGTTGAATTCTTTTTTGAACGCTCGAAGCTACCAATTTGTCACTCTAAATCGGGGGAGTTCTTCTATTGGAATTTGCTGTATCAAAACGTTTTAAAGTTGTTTCATTTGGTTCGAAGTGCTGTAGCAAAGTAATGTGTGAGTTTAGGCAGCAAATTATTCTCCTTTTCTAGTTTATTGTTTTACTTTTTTCTTTTGGTTACCATTGACGAGCCATTATTGACCTCTACGTCACTGTTAGGAAGACACGTGGTATGGGAGCTGGTCGCAAGCTCAAGTCCCATCGTCGGAGGCAGAGATGGGCTGACAAGGCTTACAAAAAATCACATCTTGGAAATGAATGGAAGAAACCTTTCGCTGGTTCTTCTCATGCCAAAGGCATTGTGCTCGAGAAAATGTGGGACTCTGTACTTTTCAGTATTCTTCTGTAACTTGCCGGAATTTTTGGGCCTAATCTGACTTTGTATGTTAATGTGCAGAGGCATTGAAGCCAAGCAGCCAAACTCTGCTATTCGTAAGTGTGCTAGGGTCCAACTCATCAAGAATGGCAAGAAGATTGCTGCTTTTGTTCCTAATGATGGGTGTCTGAACTACATTGAAGAAAACGTGAGTTGTTTGCTCTGTGTTTCTTTTATGAATCATCCTCTATGATTTTCGTATTCTGCTGTAATTTTCCCATGGCTGTCAAGCAAACTCTCCAATGTATTATCTCAGGACGAAGTGTTGATTGCTGGATTCGGGCGTAAGGGCCACGCCGTGGGAGATATTCCCGGCGTTAGATTTAAGGTCGTGAAGGTTTCTGGCGTTTCGCTCTTGGCTCTCTTCAAGGAGAAGAAGGAGAAGCCAAGATCTTAAGATCTGCCTCTTCTTTTCAATGAAAGAGTTGCTTTTTTGCCTTGGATCTTTTATGGATCTTTCAGTTAATATTCTGTTTTCTACTGTTAGCGAATGACTGTACTGTGTACTGTACGCTTGTTATTTATTATATTTGAGCAATTTTTCTATTTGATACACAAAAGCTTGAAATATTCCACAATTCAGATATTACATACGTCAACCGCCAAAATGGATTAAAAGTTTTACATTAATCTGAATGATCGCTAGGCATGCATCTGCGAACAAAAATACATTGTTTCTGAAAAAAACAGATAAGAAAACATCAGATTTTAAATCTAAATAGGATTTCGAAACACCATTAGTCCATAATTCCATATAATGCAAATCCATTCCCAGCTAAATACCCCCAATAAGTTTTCGCAAATAACCTTTTCGTAACTTGAAAGACGAGTAAGTAAAAAACTTCATGACCTTGTTGTCTTCTGCTTCTTGTTCTTGCCAAAGTCACCACCACCTCCCTTCTTAAATGCCCTGAAGTCATTCGTCGTCTCGGCAGTATTTTGCTTCTTCAATCCTTTCCTCCCTCCAAAGCCAAATTTCGAATCTTTACGATCCCTAAGATCCTTCCTCTTCTTATCGAAACCCTTCTTTCCCTTTCCACTGCTCTGCCTCGCCTTTCCACCCGAACGATCGCCAGGGGCAACGCCCGGGCGTTTCTTAGTCGTCCTCTCGAAAGATTTTCCGTCCTCAAAAGCTAAACTCAGATCTCCGTCCTTATCATCCATTGCAAACCCACTCTGCTTTCTCTGCTTCCTCCAGTTTTTCACAGACTCGATGTCTTCTTTCTTCTGCTTAGCCCTTTCCTTAAGCTTCTGCGCTTGAATCTCCTTGGCTAGCTTCTTGTTCTCTCTTGCTTTTCTCCTCTCCTCTGCTTCCTCTATCTTTTTCTTCTCAGCCAAGAGACGTCCCTTTACCTTCTCCATGTGCGTGTCCGATTTCACCATCTCAGCGTAGTAATCTGAAGGCCTCAGAAAAGGCAAACCAACCGATTGAAACTTACCGAAGGCCTGCCTTGCACCATCGAGCGCTTGCGTGTAGAAGGCAAGCTCACGGTTGAGGTCATCGTTTACGTCGATGTCTTGGCCTTGATCGATATCGAATGAGAGTTTCTGCATCCAGTCAACGTTTTTCCGGCCAGTTGATATCTTCCAATTTGTCGAGCAGTCCATCCTTGTTGTACACAGCAGTTTTCGAAGGCTCATTTTGCTTCACATCTTCCTCTGATTCAGATTCAGAGACATCCGAAACCATGGGATCATCATCCTCGATTAATGAATCGTTGATCGGTTCTTCAGGCATCATCACCTTGTATCAGATTCCCAACAACACAATAGCCTATCGAAAGGACACCTTAACTTCATATTACAAAGAAAAAAAATCTAATCGCATCAAAGCATCGCACTCATTCATTAGACCAACAGCACACAATAAACAAAAAATTGGAGAAATGAAAATGCAGGCTATCGGAAATAAAATAAACTCGGAGTACGAAAATCGCCATTGCATCAAAATTATCCATCCAGCAAAAGCCTAACGGGCGAGAATATATAACTTTTTTCCCACTAGAAATCTGAGTAACCAGCCAAACGGGGAGCTACTTAGCAATTTCACCACTAAAGAGTAAGTCTACAATGAGGAGAAAACCAAACCTGCTCCGAAAACAGTATTAGGTGACTGCAGCGAATGCTAGCTCGTCTTCTCGGTGTCTCCAACGGTGTCGAAAGGTCTGAATCTAAAGTAGGGTTTAGCAGTTGGTTTTGGTTCTTAATATGTAGCTTGATGGGGAAACGTTATAAATTACTGGGCTTATACTTCAGCTATAGCATGGGCTGAATACGATATGGGCCACCGTCTAAATGGGCTCGACACTGATTGTATTGGAAGAGATAAATTCAGCAACGTGGCAGTTTTTTTCTTAAAAGCTGAATAGATATATCATATATAATTATAAAAATATAAGTGTTCTCATATGCTACCACGAATTCCTTCACTTAAAAATAAATTAAATAATAAAACCCCCAAAAAAATCCCAATAATTCCACAATAACACCCACTGTCAACATCAATTTGATATAATATATGCAGATAGTTTTTAATACCGTGCATTGCACCGTAAAACTAATTCTTCTATTATATAAAAAGGGCTAGGGTGGCTAACCAATTTGATCTATCATTTTATTTGCAATTTATTCCCTCTATTTGTGTTTATTATTTCATTCTAAATATTTGAAAAAACTATACTCCATCCGTTCCAAACCATTTTATTTCATTTTATTTACATTTATTAAAACGTGTGCTGAAAGTACTACATGAATTCTCTAGGATACACCTAGGAAATTTATCCCCTAAAAATATGATTTAACTTTGAAAACATTTTCTAGGAAATTTATTCCCTAAAACTATGATCAACTTAGAAAATATTCGACTGAAATTTGTTGGGGACTGACCTTTGATCATCCCCTCCAAAAATTGGCGTATGCCGCTTAAATGTGGCAGGCACACGGTATTCTTTAGTAAAAGGCGAAAGAATAGTTCGCTTTGTGCCTACCACGCGGCTGCGTTGATCAGCTACTGCGTTCTGAGACGTTTATTTATAGGAATCTGCTGGTATTTATTTTCCTGGACAACTCGGTGTGGGACACAATAAAGAAATGATATAGTATGTTGATTTTGCTTAGTCAGGCCTAATAGCCCAACATTTGATATATACTATTGGGCCGGAAATATGATGGAAAGCTTCAAGGCCTGATAATTATATGTGTAAGCCCCATTAATAAGTGATGCCATTTTCGGGGACGACCATGTTTGGATTATTCGCTTTTAATTTTCAGTTTCTTTCCACTTATTGAAAAGAGGAGAAAATCTACGGAGACTAAGATCCCCAAATCGATAATACGCAGCTCCACGGAGAGTAAGATCAATAGGAAAAGTGTCTGGTCTTTGCTTTGAAGCCAGATAATTTGAGGTAGAGGACGGAGCGAAGCTTTTTTCAAGGATAGTTGGGGGCTCTCGGCCAATTTTCAGTTCTACGATAGGTATGCTGGAGTATTTACGGTTAGATTTAGCTTATTTCATCATATATGCGTTTTCGGTGGAAATTGCTTATATTTTGCGCGTGAAAGCCAGAAACTTAGGGAATTCTTGTGCTCATTGATTGAGTTACAGATACTGTGAAGTTGCATCTAATTTCTATATTACTGGAAGCAATTCGATGACATTTGGGATTTCTTTTAACAGAAAATTCTTCTCTTGGAATTCAGGAGTTTCTGGTTCATTTTAACTAAGGTTGATGGAAGATTCGAAGACGAAATCATTGAGGAGGGACGGTGTTGAAATGGATGAATCAAATGATAGTCATCACAGCGAGGAACGTAGTCGGGAAAAGGAGATGAAGGGTGAGAAGCACAAGGAGAGGGATAGAGACCGTGATAGGCGCCATAGGAGGGAAGATAGTGTCGATGAAACATCCAAGGATAAAGAGAAGCATAAAAGCAGGCGACGGGAGAAAGAACGCATAAAGGAGAAGTCGAAGAGCCACGATGATGGAGTTCGGGATGTGGGTAAGAGCAGAGAAAAGCTTAGGGACCATAGAGATGTTGACAGAGAGAAGGATAAGGAGAGATCAAGGGACAAGGATAGAGACCGTGAGAAACGAGACAAGGAGAAAGAAAGAGAGAAAGAACGGGAAAGGGAGAGGGAGAGAAGGGACAGGGAGAAGGAGAGAGAAACGGAAAGAGAGAGGAAAGATAAAGAGAGAAGTAGAAAACATCGTGGCAGGTCATACAGTAGCGATGATGATGTCAGAGGTCATGAAAGGAAAAGACACCGGCGAGATGGTGATTATCAGAGTTCTGAGAAAAAAAGCAAGTTGAACCGGCATAGGGATGAGGGCCAAGAAAGTAGCCTGAGGAGAAAGGGGGATGGGGAATCTGCTAATGGTGAAGATACTAGCCCAAGGAGAAAGGTAGATGAAGAGCCAAGTCCAAGTGCTGAAAAAACTCAGGAAGAAGCCATTGCTGAAGAGCAAAAGAAGTTGGATGAGGAGATGGAGAAGCGGCGTAGGAGAGTTCAGGAGTGGCAAGAACAAAGAAGGAACGAGCAATCTGAGAAGGAAAAACTCGGGGAGGCTTTGAATAGCGAGCACAATTCTGGGAAGACATGGACACTCGAAGGAGAATCTGACGACGAAGATGCTGGGCCTGATGGGAAGGTATCAATTGACGCCGATGATGACGGAGCTTTGATGCCCAATGGTGAGGATGAAAATGGTATGGACATCGATCACGATAAGGAACTGGTTCCTCCCGTGCAAGGCGATGCCGCTGCAGACGATGATATTGATCCGTTAGATGCATTCATGAATACTATGGTGTTGCCTGAGGTAGAGAAGCTTAACAAGAGTGTGCCTAATGCCTCAAGTGAATCGCGGATGGATGTTGATGGCAATGGTAAACAAACCCTGGAGAATGTTAGAAACGGGACAAGAAAGGGCGAATTATGCCTTCGGAAAATTCTGACAGCGACATTGATGATGCTGAAAATGAGGGAGATCCTACGGAGGAGGAAGATGATGAAGAATTCATGAAGCGAGTGAAGAACTCCAAAGTCGAGAAGTTGTCTATTGTCGACCATTCAAAAATCAATTACCCTCCCTTTCGAAAGAGTTTCTACACCGAAGTGAAGGAGATTTCGAGAATGACCCCCGAAGAGGTTGCCGAGTACAGGAAACAACTTGAACTGAAGATACACGGAAAGGACGTGCCAAAACCTATCAAAACCTGGCATCAGACAGGGCTATCCACAAAGATTTTGGACACCATCAGAAAGTTGAAGTATGAGAAACCTATGCCCATTCAAGCGCAGGCGTTGCCCGTAATCATGAGTGGTCGAGACTGCATTGGCATTGCGAAAACAGGTTCTGGCAAAACCCTTGCCTTTGTGCTGCCCATGCTGAGACATATCAAAGACCAACCCCCTCTTGCCTCTGGCGATGGGCCCATCGGGCTTATTCTCGCCCCAACTAGAGAGCTCGTCCAGCAAATCTACCGTGATATAAAGAAAATTTCCAAGGGCATGGGCCTGAGCTGCGTGCCTGTATATGGTGGCTCGGGCGTCGCCCAGCAAATCGGCGAATTGAAACGAGGAGCTGAGATTGTCGTCTGCACGCCAGGTAGGATGATCGACATACTATGCACCAGCAGCGGTAAGATAACGAATCTTCGCCGCGTGACTTATTTGGTCATGGACGAAGCTGACCGAATGTTCGACATGGGATTCGAACCTCAGATTACTAGAATAGTCCAAAACACGAGGCCCGACCGTCAGACCGTCTTATTCTCTGCAACTTTTCCCCGTCAGGTCGAGGTTTTGGCCCGTAAGGTGCTGACTAAGCCCGTCGAGCTGCAAGTAGGTGGGAGGAGCGTGGTGAACAAGGACATAACCCAATTGGTCGAGCTAAGGCCCGAAAACGAGAGGTTCAATAGGCTCCTAGAGATTCTCGGCGAATGGTACGAAAAGGGGAAAACCCTCATATTCGTCCACACGCAAGACAAATGCGACGCGCTGTTTAAGGATTTGTTAAGGCATGGATATCCGTGCCTTTCCCTTCACGGAGCAAAGGATCAAACGGATCGAGAATCCACCATAGCTGATTTCAAGGCCGACGTCTGCAACATATTGGTTGCGACGAGCATAGCTGCGAGGGGATTGGACGTAAAGGAGCTCGAGCTCGTCGTGAACTACGACGCTCCCAACCATTACGAAGACTACGTCCACCGTGTGGGAAGAACGGGCCGGGCCGGTCGAAAGGGCTTCGCCATCACATTCATAACTGAGGAAGACGAGAGATACGCGCCAGATCTCGTGAAAGCCCTGGAGCTGTCCGAACAAACGGTGCCCGAGGACCTCAAATCATTAGCAGAGAAATTCATGGCTAAAGTCAACCAAGGGCTCGAGCAAGCCCATGGGACGGGCTTCGGCGGGAGAGGCTTCAAGTTCAACGAAGAGGAGGACGAGGTTAGAAAAGCTGCAAAGAAAGCCCAGGCGAAAGAGTACGGTTTCGAGGAGGATAAGTCGGACTCCGAGGACGAGGACGAACCGGTCAAGAAAGTGGGGCCCGACCTGACCCACCAAGCCGCCCTAGCTCAGGTGGCTGCCCTGGCCGCCGCCGCCGCCGCCAGCAAAGTCAGCACTCCCTCTTTGCTCCCATCGCCTCAATCCTTGCCCAACGGCGGTGGTTTTCCGGTGACCTTGCCAGGTGGCGTCACCGTCACTATTCCTAACGTGACGGCGGCGGTCGCCGGAGCCGGCACCGGAGCCGCCGGAGCAGGTGGTGAGAGTGCCGCCAGGGCGGCGGCCTTGGCGGCTGCTATGAATCTGCAGCATAACTTGGCGAAGATTCATGCTGATGCTATGCCCGAGCACTACACGGCTGAGTTGGAGATCAACGATTTTCCGCAGAACGCTCGGTGGAGGGTTACGCATAAGGATACGCTGGGCCCCATCTCGGAGTGGACGGGGGCTGCGATTACGACTCGTGGGCAGTATGTCCCGCCGGGGAAGACGGTGGGGGCTAACGATAGGAAGCTTTACTTGTTCATCGAGGGAGCTAATGAGCAGTCTGTGAAGAGGGCTAAGGCGGAGCTTAAGCGTGTTTTGGAGGATATTACGAATCAGGCTACTTCGCTGCCTGGCTCAGCTCAGCCTGGAAGGTACTCTGTTCTTTGAGAGGCGCAGATGGGAAAGATAAAAAGATGTTTTTGGTTTTCTTATTTTATGTATGGAACTGCGGCTTATTGTTGAATGGTACTCTGTTCTTATTGTTGAATGGTATATGAGTTTTGTAGGAATTCAATATATACTGATTTTTTCGTAATATTTGACATCCATTTATAATATAACAAACTTTATTCAACAGAACATACTCAAAGACATAGATAAATAGCGTACGATAGCAACCATATTCCCATTATTTGTACTAAAAGATAGGCTGTTGCCGATATTCAACTTTGTCCCTGCACGGAGAAACATATATGTTATCAGATGAGTTTGGTAAATTATTAGCTTTTTGAGACTCAGTGAAAGAGATAAAGCAGGCAAGAGTTGATTGTTGGTACCATGAAGCGGGCTTTGTATGCTGGTATGATTTTCGAAGGATCGGCTTTTGTGGGCTTATAAGCGTCGAGCTTGTTGATTTCCTGGAGAGGTTAAAGCAATGACAAAAATATTCAATTTCCCGGCGTATATAGCTTATGCACTTTGGTCTGTATGATGTAAAAGAATGGGCCTCGTAGTACCTCGATAAACAAAGCTAATTTGGGTCTCCCCGACGTGATATCGTGGTTCAGCACTTCTTTAGCGAAGATGTGGAGCGTCTCAATAAACGGAGCGTACACAGCATCGACCTGTTACAAAATCAAAGTTAAATCGAAGCCCCTCTTTTGAATAATGACTAGTCATACCCTGTTTTGAAGCAAAAGAGGTTTACCTGGCTAAACTGGCCCAGAAAGAACGGTCCATCGTCGTACTTCTGAAGCGCAGCCTCTAAGTAGTCGAGTTCTTGACCTTATTTTGACATCAGGGATGCGGAAAGTGTTAAAAGAAAATTCAATGTTCAATATATTAGGCTTAATGGAGTCTGCTAATTTAACCTGCATGCTTTTCTGGATCTCCTGCCCTGACCGAACCGAAGAAACTTTTCAAGAACGCATCTGAGTGATCTATCAAGTCTTCGGCGGCCTTCTTCTTTTCTGGATCCTAAAGTGTTTCAAGTAATCGACATAGTAAGATTGAATATGGGAGATAGTTTTCGAGGAAAAAGAATTGAAAATCTTACATCAGGTAAAAGCGATGGCCCCTTGAAGTTGGCATCTATGTATTTAACCAAATCCAAACTCTCTCCGATGATTTTGCCATTGTGTTCTAATGCAGGAACCTACAGAAGAAGCAAAAACGAATGAATAACAAGGTCTTTTTCCAGACGAATGGGTGAGAAAACATCTCTATCGATAGATAAAGACACCTTATTTTCAGGATAAACTTTTTCCTTGTACCAAGCAGGCTTGTCAACAAGGTCTATAGGAACCAATTTTATCTCATCATGTAAGCCCTGCGCAGGCATAAAGCATAAACAAAAACTTCGATTAGCATCAAATCCTAAAGAGGATCAAAGAGGTAAGTCAGAGAAATAAAAACAGAAGGCAAATGGGAACATAAGAACAGTGATGATTATTAATCCATGGCACACTACCTTGTAGTTTCGGACAATCCAAACACGCTGCACGAATGGACATTGGTCATTGATATACAACCTACGCAGTTGAAAAAACAACACTGTGATTCATCATACATGGAAAAACACACAAATTAAACAAGTTACCAAATCAAAGACAAACTTCACACTTCAGTCACGTACCTTGTGGTTCCATCGAAGAGTGGTGGAGGCTCAGATTTAGAATCTAAATGTGGAGGAATAACCTCTTTTACAGAACTGCCAATGAGCATGAAAAAAATTATCACTGTGTCGATACTCGATAGTAAACAATGAATCGTCGAAAATTCTACTAAGCAGAAACATGATCACAGAACTACGAAAAGTAAAAACTAAAGACATCGAAGTGATAAAGCAAAAGATCACAGTTTACAGGCCCACAGAACAACAAGCTGAAAAAGGAACTAGCAAAAACAATTGCAAAACATTGCCGAGCTTAACAGACAACGAAACTAAAATCGAGAAGGGACCCAAAAACTCACGCGTCGGCCATTAACACTTGATTATGGTTTCAACTTGGTAGTGTGATCAGCCTCCAGGAATCTTCTTGGTTTGTCATTAAAATCTCAAGATCGCCTTTATATAGAAACTCTTGTGGTGGAGCAAAGCTGTGCTAGAAAGATAAGATCGAGATGGTTCCGCAGCGCAACCAATGACGTAATAGGGAATCTTCAGATATTTTTCAAAGAAGATTATACAGTAAATATATTATATAAAATTCATACGTCAATGAATACGGACGTTTTTATAGGAAATGTTCGCTTCGCATGCTCCGAATATTATTGCCGTTCATATTATTCTAGGAAAAAGTTGGACCTTTTAATTTGATGTGTAGTCGGAAGAGCTGAATTTTCAACGTGTATGCTGTAATTGATGAAGCATTAATAAAAGCCTTTTTCCGAATTTGGGCCCAAATTCGCTGTTGGGTTTTAAGCTTAATGCGTCATTGGGCTCAAATTTGGGTAATTAACCCACTTTTTGACGGAATGGGCATATTAGTCATTCCAGAATACGAGAAAATAATTCCATTTAATTAAAATGTGAAAATTATCTCTATATCCACCGTCCCAACCCTAGACTAGCTAGAACCAACCAAGACCTACTGCTGTTCTGTCCTGAAACACGTCGGTTTTCATCATTTGATTATTCTAAATCTGCAGCTTACCCGTAAACGATGGCGACGGCGGCTTCTTCTAAGCTGGAAAGCACTGCGGATCTCAACTCAACGCCCTCGAACGCCGACGACGCGCCACCGGCGTCGCTTGAATCAGGCGGAGGGGAAGAATCGAAGCTTAAACCGGCGGAGAAGGCGACTGAAGGAGGCGACGAGGATAACGATATTAGGAAGAAGATGAAGCGCGCGGAGCGATTTGGCGTCCCGGTTCACATGTCTGAGCAGGAGAAGCGCGATTCTCGCGCCGAGAGGTATGCATACCCTTTAAATTTGTTTTGGGTTGTGCTTTGGAGTCGTTTTGCGTCGGCGTCTTTGTGTGGGAACGTTGGGGTTAGGGTTGGAGAAGTTGGAGTTAAAGCGTTAAATTTTTGGAACTGTTTCCAATTTTTACCATTTAGCATTAGCGAACACTGGTAAAAGTTTGTCTATCTCGTGTATAAGGTTCGGTACTGGAGCTGTTGGCAATGGATCGGATTCCCCAAAGCAATCAGAGGAGCTGAAGAAGAAAGCTAGAGCAGAAAGGTTCATTTTTTATTTAGTTTGCAGTTCTATGTATTATTCTCTTGGATTAGTTTGTGAGCCGTTTGAGCAACGTTTGTTGGTTCATTAGGTTTGGGATCAGGCAATCTGATGCAACTGATGATGACTCGAAGAAGAAGGCAAGGCTTGCAAGGTTTGGGACCACTTCTACAAACAACTCTGTAGAGGAGGAAAAAAAGAAGGCCAGGGCACTCAGGTATGTCATTTAGCTTTTCTTTTGGTTGTATCTATGTAGATTATAAGAAATGGTTGAATTTATAACTTGCTTTTAATGTCATTTGAATTCTGCAGGTTCTCTCAGCCATCTTCTGGTTCAAAGACAAATGAGAAAGCTAACGTCGAGACGGTAAATGGTGTTAATACATGATCGATCAATTTATTTATGTATAAATTATTATTTCTGATTCTCGGCCCACCTTCTTGCAAACTTCAGAAGACATCTGTTCCTGAAAGTGCTGGTGTGGGAACCTAAATTTCAAAGACATGGTAAGATGATGTCTTAGAGTTTTTAGTTTTGACATTTAGGTTTATCCTCTTTTATGGAGTTGTGGTGCTAAAATGTTCTAATTCAATGTTAATCTACTGTCATTCCTAATTATTATTCATTTTACTTGTTTCAGGATTGCTAGTTCGAGTTCGGAGTTTTTTCGTCTTGTTTGTTTATGACTGTTTTTGTTATTTAGGATTTAGGACATAGATAAATGTTTCCTGTTGAGTTGAGCCCGTTGGGCAATTGACACAGAGTCCCCCTTTTGTCAGTATCAAGCATTGGCCCATCAAATCATAGAAGTATTGAGCTATGTGTCCAATGAACTGAACTAGGAAATTGGTTATTATATCTTTTAGGTCCTTCCGTATCTTTTTGTTGGCATGATGGTGATTTTTCTGTTTGAAGCTCTTACAACATGGTTCCTAGTTCTCCAAGTGGAATTCTAGTTTGTCATGCATAGAAAACCCTTTTTTGCTGTTAAGAGTTATGTGCCTTAGTAAGCTATCATCTATATATCCCCGATTTTGGTGCACTCATATTAGCTTATGGATTTCATTGGAGGGACTGATCATGCATTGCATGCTAGGAATAGGTTTCTAACTATGCACAATAGTAAATCTCTCACCTAACACACATCTGTGACATATTGGAAACCTAACAGAAGGTTTTGAGGTAAGAGTGATGTCATGGCTTGTCTCTAATTGTTCATGTGTTTTGGACTTGCGTGGGTCTTCTGCATGTGTCTTAAGAGATCAATCACTAGAAAGTAGCTATTATCGAAAAGTAACAGAAAATCTTCAACTTTAAGGTGTTTTCTAGTTTATTCCACCTTATGTCAGTATGTGTATATCTATTCTCAGTACTTATGATTCGGATGGGCTCGCTTGATATTGACTTTTCGGAGGTTCTTGTCTTATTGTCCGTGGTATCTTCAGGGAAATCGCCGTAGGTTTATTGAACTTTGCAGATACAATTATAGCTGTTTGCAGCATTTCTATATAGTTTTCTGCTTATTTCCTTTTCTAGTTTGGACGGTAGTTTGCTTCTGAATGTAATAACGAAGTAAATTGAATCTCTTTTTAAAGCCAGCCTCGTTGCTTGCCATACTTCGAACGGCTGAATTGATGTCCACGATCAAGAAAATCACAAAATGCTTCGTTGAAAAAAGCTCTATTTTCCTCAAATGACTGCGAATTCCCAGCTTTGCATTGCAATTGAGTACATGCGACAAGTCGAAAATCATTCCTCCGCCGCGTTGACTTGAAGTTTGACGGGAAGACGTTAAACTTAACAGGACTTGGATTAATGTTCGGTTTTACTGATATATCTTTAAACTATAGGGGTCATTGCGCAATAAAGAGTCCATTTGATCGTCAACGTCGTCAAGCCTAGAAAACTCTCCTATTTGCTCGAGAAAATCAAGTATTAATGGCGCTGCATTGCTCGATATCCAAATAGGCAAATACCTTTCCGACCAAATCCCAATGAGCTCAAAAGATCAGTGATACTAAGAATGAGCACGAAACAAAGCGAGGCCTAGGGAAAAGGAAATGCTTCGAGACAACGTAGGACCTTCCGAATTCTTGTCTTCGATATCGATAAGCGTTGCTTGAAGTTCAGGGCGTTGAGTGTATTAATACTACGACTTTTGATCGCTCGATCTTCGGTATGTAGTTTTCAGCTGTGGAAGTTGATAAACCTTGCACATAAATATGATAATTTTTTCTTGATGGGCTTTCTTTAGTTGGAAATTTTCAGTTTATTAGTTGGTTCCTCAAGAGACTAGACATGGATGTTGTTGGCAAAGTTAGCGACCTTATAATTCAGGGCGTGAACACTGTTGCCACTCCATTTCATCCGTTTGGTGGAGCTGTTGATATAATAGTGGTGAAGCAAAAAGATGGGTCCTACAAGAGCACGCCTTGGTACGTTCGCTTTGGAAAATTTCAGGGTGTTTTGAAAGGCGCCGAGAAGATTGTACGTATAGAAGTAAACGGCGTTGAAGCTGATTTCTTCATGTTTCTTGATAATTCTGGTGAGGCTTACCTTGTTCGTGAAGCTGATTGCGGTGAGGTTGACAGTTCGAAGCCTTTAGATAAACATAGCAATGAGGTTGATTCAGGGAAAACCGATTATGATCGCTTTGAGGTTGATGACTCTGAAAACGGAGAAGTAGAGGTAAGGGACGAACGTTCAATTCTAGGAATGGATCGATTGGACAGAGCTGAGTCTAGTGGAAACATATATCACGATCTTCAAGATGAATTGTCATCTCTTGAGTTTCCAGAATATGGTAGTAGTGCAGATCATGAATTAGAAACACAAGATTCTGATTCAGAAGTAGTCTTGGTTAGCATAGATGGGTATATGCTAAAGGCGCCTATCTCATCATCAGAGAGTAATGATGAACGTGAGCAAGACAGCAAATCTTTGTCTCCCCTTGACCATGAAGGCTCAGAAAAGGAGGCAATCGCTAGTATTTTTGGTTGTTCTAATAGCGTGGACAAATCGCCTCAAAATGATAATACTGACAATGAGGGTGAAAATAGTGAGGTTTTGCCATCTGATCGACAGTTAGAGACGTCGGAAGGAGATAATGACCATCCATGTTCTGCAGAACTAATTCAGGACTCTAACGATAAGGATGAAAGCATGAGTAAATCCACTGGGTTAAAGGAGGAAGAGGTGTTTCAAAGTTGCTTGGATTTATCTGAATTATCCCAACAGTCTGTGGACGATGATGCCTTAGAAGATCAACCTAAGAGTTCTCCAAAAGGTTTAATAACAAACGACGAAACGGTAAGAACTGAAAATGTGTTATCTTCCCATGATTCTGAATCTTTGCCCGAACTGCACGCTGGAGCTGAAAGCAGTGATAGAAATGACGTAGGAGTGGATAAGTTGGGCTCTGAAAGCCTAAATATTCCATTCGATAGCAGTGTCAGTGCGCTTGAGCATGGTTGTGGTAGTTCATCAAGTGATGAAGTTTTTCTTGATTCATTATCTGTGTCGCCTAGCAAAGAAGCTGTTGAAAGTCCCACTAATCATTTGACTGTCGAGTCTCCTCGCATACGAATTGTAAGAACCAATGTTCCAACGTCTGATCAAATTGCATCTTTGAACCTAAAAGATGGCCAAAATACGGTGTACTTCATCTTCTCCACTCGAGTTCTTGGAACACAGAAGGTTGACAGTTTCTTCCCTGATTAATTTTTGTATTCATCTTACAAGCGTGGGCGTTTCAATGTAAAATCATTTATTGGGACAGGTTGACGCTCACATATATGTCTGGAAATGGAATACACGAATCGTAATTTCTGACGTGGATGGGACAATTACCAAGTAAGATGCACTCAATTACATTAATTTATATTGCTGCCCGTTGTGTTAGCATTGCTTAGTAGTGTACCAGAAAGACATAACAATGAAATTGCATTGGCAACCTCGGGGTTCTTGAGTTTTAGTATTCTTTGATAGCACCATATCAGTAGCTATTGGTGTACCTTACTTAGTGATTCTATCATTTGGCTAAAACATATAACTATTTGCGTAATAAAAGGTCACTACACTTGTACATAGTTTAGCTGTTCCACAATTCCTTATTCATTGTTATAGGTCCGATGTTCTTGGTCAGTTCATGCCTCTATTTGGAAGAGACTGGACTCATTCCGGGATAGCTCGTTTCTTTTCTGCAGTTAAGGTAATAGGTCTAATATAGGATTTTAAATCCATTTCATGCTTTCATCAACATAGAAAAAAGAGACATGGAAGGCATCTTCACTATTTCTTTTCTTTGTTACGGCGATTTTAAACCCAGGAAAACGGCTATCAGCTCTTGTTTCTGAGCGCCCGTGCTATAGTTCAAGCATACTTGACCAAGAGTTTTCTTTCCAACCTCAAGCAGGTACCCACATTCTAACACAAAAAATGCCCCTTCTATGGTCAGTTATTCTTTCGTTTCGACTTGTATACATGCAATCAAATGATGAATTCTCTGATTAATAATTTGTCCAACTTTCTTTTAGGATGGGAAAAGCTTGCCCATTGGACCTGTTGTCATCTCCCCCGATGGCTTATTCCCCTCACTCTACCGAGAAGGTAAGCTTCTTTTTCGCTCCAATTTTTCCATAGAATACCCCTATAATGATGGGTCTTCTAGTCAATATGATCACACAATGCATCTAAGAGAAAACTTTTCATGGATGACAGTGATAAGAAGAGCACCTCATGAATTCAAAATTGCCTGTCTAGAGGTGAAGTAACTATCTTTCGTAGGCAGCCATTGGTAAATCTCATCTATCTAGTTATGAATAATAGCAAGTGTCTTTTACTAGGATATCAAGGCGCTGTTTCCTCAAGATTACAACCCATTTTACGCGGGATTTGGGAACAGAGACACCGACGAGCTCAGCTACCGAAAAATCGGTATTCCAAAGGGCAAAATCTTTATCATCAACCCACAGGTAAACAAATGGTTGCTGCTAAATACTCAAGCTTCTACATATGCATTATATACCACTTCATTTCTGAGTAGCTTCTTTTTTTTTTTTCTCAGGGAGAGGTCGCAGTTAATCACCGTGTCGATGTAAAAACTTACACTTCGTTGCATACTTTGGTGAACGACATGTTCCCTCCTACATCTTTGCTCGAGCAGGTGAGAATCGACTGGCCCCGAATACTTGTCAACTTTTCGTTCTTTTAGTCGTTTTTCATATACTTTGTTGTAAGTGTAATATTATCGGCTATTTGCAGGAAGATTACAACTCATGGAATTACTGGAAAGTGCCTTTACCAGAAATTGATGGCTTGTAGCCTTGTAAAGAAGCCTCGTGTAATTCTTGTGGCTTTGTATTGTATATCTACACTGTATATAGAGGTTAAGGGTGTACATATTAACTACTGAATTAATTTGGTTGAAATGTGTAATTATCAATTTCCAAGTGCGATATAGCAAACCCAATATTCCATGGTCACAACTCACACCCATTCGTTGAAAAAAGTAATTTAAAAAACGGAAAGATAGCGATAAGAAGAAAAGGCATCTGATTCTTCAGATTTCTGGATCAGAACAAAGGAGCTCGCTCAATGTCACATTTTCATTCATCCACAGTAAAAGAAAGCTATTAGATGATATTAAATGAATAAATGTATACTTCTAATAGAAGAATATATACCAAAAGCAGGGGAAGAACTCAAACTTTCATCATTCCATGATCCTCGTTTTACAGAGATACGCAAGCATTTTAAAATGCAACAGCCACGTGAAATTAAATGCATCTGCTCGTACACTATATTTAGAAAATCGTTACAACATTAAAATAATGAAGAGCACAAAATTGCAATGCATTCAAGAAGCTTGCACACGTAAGAGAAACAACAAACAAACAGAGTCATATGTTACTACCTCATTAAATACGGTGTAAACAAATGCCTTTGATGAGCCTTATCAGCAGATTCTCCACACCATTATTACGACTTTCATATCTTTTTTAATATTATTCCACGCAGCACTGCTTTGTTATAAAGATGAAAGGAATCCATATATTCTGCTCATCACAAGCAGCTACGGCCATATGCTCTACCATGGAAGGAGCTTCTTTTTCATCAGCTTTATCTTCTCCTTCTTCTTCCACTTTACTCCTCGGCGACGGCGGTGGTCGAGCCATTGATCGTCACAATCCCATAATCAGAGACTCGAAAAGATACGTTTCCATATCAGTTCCTCCTTGCGTTGGTTCTCAGCCACCACCTATAAGCCCAAAGCCCCACAAAGTTACAGTCCACAAAAAGCTCAAGAATGAAAAGAAAAGGGTCCCTCTTAAGCAGAAAGATGATCGAGCCAAGGTCAAGTCAGAGAATACTAGTGATGCTCAGAATACTAGTGATGTGAGGAGGACATGGAGCTGCACTAAGCAGACTGGTGAATTTATCAGCCCATGCAATTCTACGAGGTACTTGCTGGGCGGAGACAAGGCTTTGCTACACTCTTTCTCTGAATTTGAACAGAGATTTCCCAGTGGAAAGGCTAAAGAAGCTGTGGAGAACAGAGATGAGTATCATGAGAAGAAGCCCGATTCTTCATCTGCTTCTCCACACCAGGTTTTTCGATGGTTGATTTCTCTTATGAAATGGCTGAGCGATCCCTCTTAAGTCATACGGTGTTAAGTTGGATCTTTTAATCGTTTGCAGGTGGTTGTTCTGAGGGTGTCACTGCACTGCAGAGGATGCGAAAGGAAGATGAGAAAGCATATCTCTAGCATGCAAGGTGTGTGTATTTTCTTGCAGGGACATTAATCAAATTAGCTGAGAAACCTTGATTACGCTACGCTACATAAGTGCAGGTGTGACGTCATTTGATATAGATTTCGCTGCGAAGAAAGTGACGGTGACTGGAAATATAACGCCATTAGAGGTGCTTTCGAGCATATCCAAGGTTAAGAATGCTCAGCTTTGGCCTCCTGCGTTACAAGCTTCTAACGTTCCTACAGATAGTAATTCAGAATTCAAGAATGAGCACAAAGGAGCTGTTTCTACATGAGATTTTGTATCAAACCTCTGTTTTGCGTTTCATCTATTCCCTACGTAAATCCATTCAAGTATTGGTGTTTGGACATGTTTTATTGAGAACTATATATTCATAAGCAATTCCTTCAAACCATTACGAGAAATACATTAAGACATTTTCTACGACGACGCAACAGCCACAAAAACATCACTACATAAGGCAAGAAAGAATCATTCACCTAACGCTTTGAGACAGCTCTCTCGCTCTCCATCTTCCCCGCAAAAACTTTCGTAGCTGTCATATTATCGTCGAAGTAGTTAACATAAGGATGTTCCCTTGGCACCAGCTTTACGTATTTCTCGAAACTTTTTTTTGCTTCACGATCTTTTCTCAGCAGAGTGTAAATCATTCCCTGACACAGATATGGCCTGAAATCCCTTGGCTCCTCTTTTACCAGCTCCTGGTAAACCTTCAACGCATCTTCGTACTTACTGTCGAGGACCTTCATTTGTGCAATCAGAAGCTTGAAGTCCCTCAAGTCCCTATCTTTCTTCATCTCCTTGCACAATTTGATAGCCTCCTCGACTCTTTTCTCGATTTCCTTCAAACCCTCCGTGGATTCGTACTGAGAAACCACTGTCACGAGACCGTGGTATGCCTCGACGAGAAAAGGGTCTTTCTTGATTAGCTCATTGAAACCGTTCATGGCCAATTCTGACCCACCATTGACGGCGTACAAATGATACTTCAACAGAGGCCATTCGATTTCGTTCGGCTCAAGCTCCATAAGCTTATCGAGAATCTCGATTGCTTCAGGTATCTTCTTCCCCTTTATATTGGCTTCCATCATCTTCTTCAGCCCGCCCACGTCGTCCAAGTTCGAAACCATGTTTTCCTCGACCGATTTCGCCCCATCTTCATCGGAGACTGAAACTCCATCAAATGCCTGACCGCCAGCTGAAATAGGAGCGGCGGCAATTGCGGGCTTTGCGTAAAAATAAAACCTCGAAAACAAAATCGCAGCGCCGACGACGGCGGTTGCTAGGGCTTTATTCAGAACACTCCAAATCGGAGTTAACGACAGCTCGGAAGCGTCATCTTGCTTGAACTTCATCACTATCTGGGGTACTCCGTAATCTCTACGATTAGGGTTCCGATGAGAAAGTCCGACGAAAAACGGAGGTTTGGGGTTCCCGGTGGAGAGGGCCTTCGATATAGCTGGACGGCGAAGATTGACCGATGGGAGAAGAGGCAACGAATAGCCGCTCGATTTAAGAGCGGATTGATTCAGAGCTTTCATGGATACCACGGTTTTCCCTTTCAGCCAAGCTTTTCAGCGTCAGTGATGGCTCTAAGACGAACAGCTTTTAGCTCAGATGAGTGATCATATTATTCATGGAGAAGACGACTGCGCTGCGAACGGTGATCCCCGATTTTAATTTGGGCTTTTTTGGGCCATGATCTAAGGTGGGCCCAAATTAAATGGGCCTTTTGCGAGATTCGAGGCCCAATTAGGCGAATGAGTACGGCTTTCATGTTCAGTGAACTTAAACATACAAGACAAGCAAGCTAGCGACAGTTGTTCAGTTGCCAATTTGATCTCTCTCTTACAATGGTCCCCTCTAACACTTCATTTAATTCAACTACGTTGTTAGCATCATGATATTTCACATTCCATCGAACGTTTAGGGAGAAAAAAATAGTTGAAATTCCCAAGAGATAAACAAACATGTTCAAAAGCACGAGACACAAGGGATATCGCACTATCTTGGAGCCGCCACGTGTCAATATTGGATGCGAATTTGATCATATCGTAGCCATCACACTCTCCTAAATATATGTCTTTCGTCGGTTTGTAGAGTACGGCTTATATTAGTAAAATATGTCATAGATTTTTTGTAGTAAAGATGGGCTCAAATCCACATTCTCGATGCAAATAAATGGTCGACATAGAGAGCCAAAGTGCTTTATAACATCGTTGTCCGAATCAAAGGTAGCTATAATAATACATATGGCATCTTTAATTGTATTATTCATTGGTCTTCGTCGTCATCCATCATCACTTGTATGTTTCTTGTTGGACGAAGAGTTCGATGTTGCTTTTTGGATCCTTTGGCTCGTCGTCGTCATCTCTTCCTCCGTTTGTGAAGATGTTTTTTCATCTTCTCTTCTCTTTGCATAGGTCTCAAAGAACTCTTTGTTCTCTTTCTCGAGCTCGTTCCACACTATGTGATCATTATTTTAAAACAAAAAGAAAACAAGGGTAATTTGTAATAATGAACCCCAATTAATTGAAGATGGAATGCAAGAACAAATGTTAACTATGGACATTTGGCATGCTACATGATCGAGCTATTTATTCTAATTATTGAAAGGGAACAAACATGACTTTCTCATTTGTTTTTTTTTCATCGTGGGGACATTGTGACGTAAGAGGAGAATAAAAGCTTTCAATGATTCGAAACATATAGACCATAAATAGCGCGTGTGTGTTTTAAAATATTGAACCATATTACAGATAGATGCATACCTGTGGATGTAATAACGGGCTTAATATTTGCATGTTTGGAGAGAGCTTCCATGCATTCCTCTTTACTCATCTTAAACACCAGACATTCTTCTATCAAGTGCTGCACCTGTTTATTTTATTACAGCATATAAACAAAAGAAGAAGAAGAGGAGAGATCAGAATATGAAATCTTTCATATATCAAAAAAGCGAAAACCCTAATCAAGAATGAGACATACACAAGATCATATATTTTTATGTATAAACTTCTTCGACGCCTAATACATACCTTGTGGATGTACTGAGCCGAAGATTCTGGCGGCGATCCCATAGTAAAGGAAGCAAAGGGGATATGCTTAAACAAATAAATAACTTCTGAAGTTGGAAAGATTAATTACAAACTAGCTAGGGCTAAAAGTGAAAGGCAAAGAAGAGAAAAAGATCTCACAAAACACAGTTGTAAACCCTTGCAGGCGAGGCGTTATAGTATATATAATCGATTCGACGACATACACACAACCATCATTAGCCCGTTTGATATAAATACAAATTAACATTCTGCTATTTTTTCGGAAGGATTTTTATTTTTATTTTTAAAAAAAGGTCACTGATCAAGTGAATAATGTCATTAAAATTTGATTCGGTCAGTCGTCCCACGTGGGAGATGAAAGGTGATTGGTCGAGAGAGGATTAGAGGAGATTCTACTATAAGCACCTCATCAAATCATTGTTCCTTACGTACGCCCACGTGGCGCCAGGGCCCACTAGGCCCGTAGAACCCGCTAGAATGGGCCCATTTTAGGCCCGATAGAAATTTAATTCGACCATAGTAATTCAATCTCGGAAATATTCGCGCTTGGCCCACCAAAAAGCCCAATCATTTGTACAGATGTGCACGTGGCACTGCCGCGGCAACCTCTACTCTATTCTCCGAAACGAGAGATATTTTGATATTTTCATACCTAATAACCTATACATACTTAATGTGGGCAATATATAAAGTGAACATATTCTTTTATGTTATAAGAACTTTTTTAAGGTGAATCTACGGAGGAAATACCCTTTTGAATAAAAAATTTGCAAGTCAGTACTCATGTCAGAAAAATTTATATAAGTACCCGTTTGATTGTGTGTACCATTTTTCAGTCTCGACGTACCTTTTTGTATGTGTATTACGTACAACGTCACCCGTCTATCGGTACCTATATCGTTTCTATATGCTACTTTATTGTGTTATATGATGTACCATTTTTCACTGTATTATATACCACAATACGTTTCTCTATGATACTTATATGTGTTATATGACGTACCTTGCGGCGGGACGGGTACCAATGTGCAAAAAATTTGTTCTAATAGGTACCTATATATAAGGAAAAACACTGACAGAGTACTGACTTGCAACGTTTTATATAACTAGGTATTTTTATGTAAATTTTCCCTTTTTTAAATGAAAATTTTTAATTGTAAATGTTTATTGAATTGAAGAGAATATTAATTTAGGGATATAATTGGAATGAACTGAGAAGAAAATATTGATTTAGCACTAATTTAGAATATAAATGGTAAACTTGTAATTGTAAGTGACGTACCAATTAATTGCATGACGGTTATTATGATGGCTTGACCCTTACTAAATTAGCTAAAATATACTCCCTCCGTCCCACTAATTTTATCACATTTTGCCATTTCGGGCGTCCCACTAATTTTATCACCTTTCCTTATTTAGCAAAAAAACTATCACAAATGATAAACGTATTTTAATACGTTTATTGTTATGTTTATTTGGGTTATAATAGGAAACTTTTGATCATTCCATGCATTTATTGGCTCTATTTACACTCATTTAAATATTGTAGGACCTTCGAATGATTATCGAGAGAAGAGGAACGAAAACGAGGCGAAAACGACGCGAAAACGGCAAAGTTTGAAGCTGTCAGTAATAAGTCACGGCCGTGAACGATCTTGCAAGAGGCCGTGAACGAGGGCAGAAAGCCTAAGGAGAAAAGGTCCCAACAGTCACGGCCGTGAATCACCTTGCACAAGGCCGTGAACGTGGGCAGTGAGCTCAAGATCCAGTGTCACGGCCGTGAGGCCTTATGCAAGAGGCCGTGAACCACGGCAGAAACTTGAAGAAACTACATTCACGGCCGTGAATCATCATGCAACAAGCCGTGAATGCTGGCAGAGGCTTAAGTAAAGAATAGACCTCAAGTGTCACGGCCGTGATGGCTTATGCAACAAGCCGTGAATCAAGGCAGAGTGCTCAACGAAGAAAAAAACCACTGATTCACGGCCGTGACTTCCGATGCGAGTGGCCGTGACTGGCACCAGAGAGTCAATATTTAGGGTTTAAGCCGCCGTCACGGCCGTGAAGCATGTTGCACGAGGCCGTGACTCATGCCAGAAAGTCAAGAAATAGGGTTTTCAGCCGCCTTCACGGCCGTGAAGGCCCGTTAAGAGGCCGTGAACGTCCCAAAATGCAGGGTTTTAGCCCATTTTCGAAGCATAAAAGGGGGACTCTACTCAGAACTCAAGAACAACTCCATAGGGACGAAACTTAGAGCTAAAAAGAGGAGGAAGAACACTAGAAGCAATCCGTGATTCGGAGAAGCTCAAGGGACGATCTAACAACGAAGCCACGCTCATACGATCGAGGAACGAGAGCTACACCTCAGAAACGCCATTTTCACTTCTTAGGGAAGTTTTCATGAGTTCTCTATCCTCGTTTACTTTGAATCTCGTTGTTGTTTTGCCTAATATGAGCAGCTAATCCTCTTGTGTGTTTGGGAATAGATGAACGTTGGGTTATGTTGTAGTTAAGGCGTAGGATAATCGTGAACACGTGTATTCGACTATTTATCGATCTATGATATTGTTTCTTCGTATCAATATGTCTATGTGTTGATGTGCATGTGTGGTATATCATTTAGGGCGACAGCTAAATAACGATTAGGCCGTTCGTAGACGTTAGGAATCGAGTATAGGGCGACAGCAAATACTCGATCCTCGCCGTCTAGTAATCGCTAAACTTAGATCCCCACGAACGTTTAGGGCGACAGCAAATCCGTGAGTGGGTAGAAAATTACTGCGATTTAGTCGATAATCACGTATGAGCGATATTCCGTAAGCCTTAGCCAACAAAACTCAGCGGGATTCGAATCCCGGACACATATTTATCACCTTAAGTCACTCTTACTATTTCTAGTTGTGCCTCCTTGTCTTCCAATCCTTTAAGTTGCGTTGTTAAATTAGTTCATAATACAAACAAATCCTGCTATTTTATTTAGGTTAAATATCGAATCGATAGGTCAATACTAGTAATCAATTTATTCCTCGTGATCGATACTCGGATATTCACTATAGCTATATTACAAACGATAGGTACACTGCCTATCGCGCGTGATTTTAGTTATAATATATTCGTTTTAATTATTACTTGACGTACTCGCACAAACATTTATTTAAACATACACGCACGCGATCAAGTTTTTGGCGCCGTTGCCGGGGAATAAATTGATATTAGGAACACCCTAGTTCGGTAATTTAGCTACTTTCCCAGTTTTTGGTTAATTGCGTTATTTGTTTCTACATCATTATTAGTCTCGTTACCTTTTCAACGTATTTGTCTAGTTCTTCGCTAAATTTCGTTTTCACTCATTGAAGGTACTGTTTGACGGTGGTTGACCCGAAGCCACCCATCAGGTCCAATTGTTGAAGGAGATCCAGATTTCGAGCGGAAATTGCGAAGGCAGCTCAGATACAATTCCGAAGGCACGGCTAGTAACTATCAAGAAGCGTTAGTAAGCTACTCAGAGGACAACTCTCAGGAGGCGGCAGAGAATTCTCGAACAGAGGCATCTGTAGACGGTCGAGAGACAGAAGTCGAGATGGCTGAACGCAGAGTACCGGTCCACCAGGACCAAGAAGAGGAACAATCTCTACAAGACCTACTCAAGAGTGCCTCCCTCGGCGGAACTGAATCGGCAATCGTTATTCCGCCGATCGAGAACAACAATTTCGAGCTGAAGCACGCCTGGCTTCAGATGATCTTTCAGACGGCCCAGTTTGAAGGAAATCCCGATGATGATCCGTACTCCCACCTGAAGGCTTTTCTTACAGTAACAGACACCATTAAGATTAATGGGGTCCCGAGTGATGCGATTAAACTAATGTTGTTTCCATTCTCACTCAAGTACAGGGCGAATGATTGTTGGAGATGTTACCGCCCAGATCGATCACTACGTGGGAAGAACTACGAGCAGCATTCATCGGCCATTACTTCCCACTGCAAAAGGTATTACGGTTGAAGACGGAGATTTCCCTTTTTCACCAGAAGGATTCAGAGAATCTTTACGAAGTGTGGGAGCGATACAAATCCTTATTGAAGAAATGCCCACAACACGGGATGTCGAAAGCTGCTATGATCAACCGATTCCACGAGGGCCTCAATGATCAGACTGTCCATATGCTAGACGGAGCCGCAGGAGGAGGACTCGTGAAGCTCAATGCCACGGACGCGTGGAATTTGATTGAGGATTACTCGAGGAACAGTTTCATGAGGGGCAATACCAGGATGAAGACACCCGGTGTGTTCGGAGTCAGCGAGGAGACGGCCACTAGTGCCAAGATCGAGGCGCTCCAGCAACAAATCGCCTCGACGAACTCCCAGTTGCAGACGGTGATAGGTGCATTACTTCCCAAGTCCGGGCAGATACAGCCCGTGAACGCCGTAGCGACCACCACACCGACGCAGCATACATACATACCCTTGTGCGGGATTTGTGGCGCAGCCCACGAGACCTCAGAATGCCAACTTGGGCAGCCGCTGGAGCACGTAGACTATATGGGCAATTACCAAGGTGGCCAGCGAAGTTTCCAGCCTCGGGCACATCCAAACTTGGCATACGAAAATCAGAACCATCAGGGCCAAGGACCGCCAGGATTTCAGCCCAGACCATCCGGATTCCAAAACGGGCCGCCACGACAGTACCAGAATGCACCCGCAGGAGGATCCGATGACATGAGGGAGATGAAGGACATGATGAAGACGCTCCTCACAAATTTCAGCAACACCACTCAAGCCCACGAGAGTCGAATGAATAAGATGGAGGAGTACATAGAGGTACGTGCCCAGAACACAGACGCCTCTATCAAGAAATTGGAGCAACAAGTGGGCCAGATGGCGAAGCAGTTAGCTGAGCGAACTCAGGGATCACTCCCAAGTTATACCGAACCAAATCCTAAGGAGTATTGCAAGGCGGTCACCCTGAGAAACGGAAGAGAGTTGCAAGAGGTACCTCCCAAGAAGAAATCAAATGATAAAGCTGAGGTCGAGGTCCACGACGAGCCAGAAGTGGAAGTAGGCAAAGGCGACAATATTGAGAAAGCCGAAGCTGAGAATGAAAACGCTGAAGCTGAAAAGGAAAACGTCGAGCCTCAGAAAGAAAGGCAAAGGAGATCGAGCGGCCACCGGTGAAGCCATACCAGCCAAAAATTCCTTACCCGGCTCGACTAAAGAAGGACAAAGACGAGGCACAATTTGGTAAATTTATGGGTATGTGTAAGGAATTGCATATTAACTTACCTTTTGTTGAAGCTATTACACAGATGCCCAGCTTCGCCAAGTTCTTGAAGGACTTACTGACGAACAGAAGGAAGCTCGAACACGTCTCCACTGTATGTCTGCGAGGAGAGTGCTCGGCGATACTCCAAAACAAGATCCCTAAGAAGCTTAAGGACCCAGGGAGTTTTACTATTCCCTGTCTTATAGGAGACTTAGTTGTTGAGCGTGCGTTAGCTGACCTAGGTGCTAGCATTAATTTAATGCCATATTCAATGTTTAAGCGCTTAGGATTAGGTGAGCCACGACCTACTAGGATGAGCTTGCAATTAGCCGATAGATCGTTGAAGTATCCTCGAGGTGTTATCGAGGACGTTCTAGTTAAAGTGGATAAGTTCGTAATTCCTGCTGATTTCGTTATTTTAGACATGGAGGAGGATGATAATGTCCCGTCGATATTAGGCAGACCGTTCTTAGCCACAGGAGAACCATGATAGACGTTAGGAATGGTACATTGACGTTGACAGTAGATGGAGAAAAGGTTACATTTAGTATGACGGATTCGATGAAAAAGAGCGGCGAGCAAGATGATAAATGCTATTTCTTAGACGTATTTGAGCACGACTTTCTTTTTTCCGTGCAAGGTCTATCACAGGTCGGCGAGCAGGACATGCATACACTTATGGCAATTGACGAGTGTGGGGAGGAGGTCGACGAGCCTATCATAGCCATCGATGAGAGCAGCGAAGAGGACAAAGAAAAGAGCTCGGTCGAGGAGCCACCAGTCCTAGAGTTAAAGCCGCTGCCCGACCACCTCGAGTACGCATTCCTTAGCAGCAATGGAGGGCTACCAGTCATCATCTCGTCGAGCCTAGACAACGGACAGAAGGGCCAGCTCTTGGATGTGTTGAAAGCGCACAAGAAGGCCTTGGCATGGAAGATATCCGACATAAGGGGTATCAACCCGAGCTACTGCACGCATAAGATCCTCATGGAGGACGATTTCAAGCCGGTCGCTCAACGCCAAAGGCGGCTCAACCCAAATATGAAGGACGTGGTAAAGAAGGAAGTGATCAAACTGCTAGACGCAGGGATGATCTATCCCATTTCAGACAGCGCATGGGTCAGCCCGGTCCAAGTAGTCCCAAAGAAGGGAGGCATGACGGTCGTCACCAATGACAGGAACGAGCTGATTCCGACGAGGACGGTGACTGGATGGCGCGTCTGCATTGACTACAGGAAGTTGAACGATGCGACGAGAAAGGATCATTTTCCTTTACCGTTTATTGATCAGATGTTAGAAAACTCGCCGGTCATTCATTTTATTGCTTCCTTGATGGTTTGTCAGGTTATCTGCAGATCCCCATAGCACCCGAGGACCAGGAAAAGACGACGTTTACGTGCCCGTTCGGAACGTTCGCGTACCGAAGGATGCCATTTGGCTTATGCAATGCCCCAGCCACCTTCCAGCGATGCATGATGGCCATATTCGACGAACTGGTAGGTGAGGTAATGGAGGTATTTATGGACGACTTTTCTGTGTTCGGTTCCTCGTTTGATGCATGTTTGTCAAATCTGAAACTCGTACTCGCACGATGCGAGGAAACAAACTTGGCACTTAATTGGGAAAAGTGCCACTTCATGGTTCGAGAGGGTATAGTTCTCGGTCATAAGATCTCCTCTAAGGGAATCGAAGTGGACCGAGCTAAATTAGAGACGATAGAAAAATTGCCCGTTCCCTCGAACGTGAAGTCCATTAGGAGCTTTCTAGGACATGCGGGGTTTTATCGTAGGTTTATTAAAGATTTTTCGAAGATCGCAAGACCCATGTCTAGGTTGCTAGAAAAAGATGCCTCGTTTGATTTTAATGACGAGTGCTTGCATGCTTTCAATTTACTTAAGGAACGACTTATCGCAGCACCTATTATGGTCGCCCCTGACTGGGGGCTGCCCTTTGAACTAATGTGCGATGCTAGTGACTATGCAGTTGGGGCCGTGCTAGGGCAGCGTAAGGACAACCATTTCAGGCCGATATATTACGCGAGTAAAACGCTAGACACAGCCCAAGCCAATTACACGACCACCGAAAAGGAGCTGTTGGCCGTCGTGTTTGCTTTCGACAAGTTCAGGTCATATCTTATCCTATCCAAAGTTATTGTTTTTACTGACCATTCTGCTCTTAAGTACTTGTTAGCAAAGCCCGACGCCAAGCCACGGCTAATCAGATGGATCCTACTACTGCAAGAGTTCGATATAGAGATCCGGGACAAGAAGGGTGCGGAGAACCTAGCGGCGGATCACCTCTCTCGACTGGAGGAGTCCGAAATATACCACAAGGACGGAAGGCCGATACAAGATAGGTTCCCAGACGAGCATCTTTACTCGATACAGGTGGTAAGTGACGACACTCCCTGGTTTGCAGATTACGCTAACTATCTTGTTGCGAGGGTCCTACCAAAGGAGTATACCAGTCAGCAAAAGAAGAAATTCTTTTCTGATTTGAGGTACTACTTTTGGGAAGACCCATATCTTTTCAGGCGATGTGCAGACCAGGTGATACGACGATGCGTTGCCGCTCCAGAGACGACACAGATCCTGAGGCACTGCCACAATGGACCGACCGGAGGGCACTACGCAGCTAACAGAACCGCCCAGAAGGTGTTGGAAAGCGGATTCTACTGGCCCACGATATTCAAGGACGCCCAAAGGTACGTTGACACTTGTGATCAGTGTCAGCGCGCAGGTAATATATCGAGACGTGATGAAATGCCCCAGAACTTCATCCTAGTTTGTGAAATTTTCGACGTTTGGGGTATAGATTTTATGGGACCATTCCCTAGCTCGTACAATAATAAGTACATCCTAGTTGCGGTCGATTATGTGTCTAAATGGGCCGAGGCGCAAGCCTTACCCACGAACGACGCTAGGGTAGTCGTTAGATTTCTTCGAGCATTGTTTTCACGTTTTGGGGCGCCTAGGTGCATTATCAGTGATAGGGGTACACATTTCTGTAACACCCAGTTTGCACGCACTTTAGAACATTACGGTGTTAGACACAGCCTATCCACCCCATACCACCCCCAAGCTAGTGGTCAAGTAGAAGTAGTGAACCGTGAGTTGAAACGCATTCTAGAGAAAACCATAGATGAGAATCGACGGGAATGGGCGAATAAGCTTAACGACGCACTATGGGCATATAGGACTGCATATAAGACGCCAATAGGCACTATTCCATATCGACTAGTTTACGGAAAGGCATGTCACCTTCCTGTTGAACTAGAACATAAAGCCTACTGGGCGATAAAGTCTTTAAACCTCGATTTGGTGCAAGCTGGTGAAAAACGTAAGCTCCAGATCAATGAGGTTGATGAATGGCGTTTGTCGGCATATGATAATGCAAAAATGTATAAGGAACGCTCAAAAGCGTATCACGATAAGAAGATCAAGCAACATAGAGAATTTCAAGAGGGGGATCAAGTCCTACTTTTCAATTCTCGTCTTAGGCTTTTTCCCGGAAAGTTAAGATCTCGTTGGTCTGGACCTTTTACAGTTACTCGCGTTTTTCCCTATGGTACTGTCGAAATTTCAAATGTTGAGCAGGGAAATTTCAAGGTTAATGGCCATCGACTAAAGCATTATCACGGTGAAGGAGATGACATGGGCACAAAGGAGGTCATGTACCTCGATTTTAAGCTACCATAGAACGAGAAAGGTACGTCCGGCTCACGACGTTAAAGAAGCGCTTTTTGGGAGGCAACCCAGGTATTTTTATTTATGTTTTAGGCATTTTAAAAAAAAAATTAATAATCTACAACTATATACTAAATTAAATAAAACAATAATAATAAAAACATTAAAATTTTAAATGATAATAAATTTATTTCGAATATTGAGGATGGTTACAATGCAGAGTCTAGAGACGAGATAGGAATGATAGTCTTACTTCATAAGAGATGGTTACAATACCATTACAACGTGTGAAAGACCAAAACAAAAGCAAATTAAAACTGCAAATAACACAAAAGATAGAGCAATAGTTTATTTGCTTCATAAGGGCGGGTTACACACAAGTGCACCTTGTGATAACCCAACACACGAAAGCAAGTAAAACTCCAAACAAGCCCAAAAGAAGAGCAAGGTAGAGTGATACCATATCTAAATTACGACGAATCCTTGCATATTCTTCACTCTCATTCTCACGGTCTTGCTGCTGTCCCCAATACATTGTGGCTAGCTAACTTAGAAATTCTCAAAAATAAGATTGTAAAGACGTGGGATGTATGGTAGATGATGCTATTGTGTTGTTCCACCAATGTCTATTTATAGGCATGAATGGCACAAAAATATCATTATCATACCCGGCAATCTATTAAATGATACAGACGAATTTTTGACTTGGAAGATTTGACGCCGCGTGAGAAAGTGATCTTTCTCTTATTGATTCCAAGATTTTTCCTCGCTCAAATCGTCCTCGAAAAAAAAAAAAAAATTCGTCGATTGCGTGTCAATCATAGTTAAAATAAATATTAAATAATAATCATAATACTCTAAAAAAATATATATATAATAATTTAAAAAAAAAAAACGAAGGACAAGTCACGGCCTTGAGAAAAACAACTCACGGCCGTGAATACTATAAGCTACGCACACTGCCCCAATTCACGGCCTATGACTTCCTAGCTCACGGCCGTGAATTGGAAGATTAAGGCCACTGCTAAGCGTCACGGCTTGTGTACACCAAGTCACGGCCGTGACTCTAACGGTTTAATAAAAAAAAATATTATATATATAAAAAAAAATATATATATATATATTAATAATAATAATAATAAACTGCAGTCACGGCCAATGACTCTAAAGTCACGGCCGCGACTTGAAGCGAAGTGCATTGTCACAACACATTTCGCACACTGTCCAAAGTCACGGCCAGAGGCGTACACCTCACGGCCGTGAACACGAGCGGGAAATTTAAAAATAAAAAAAAAATAATAATAATAATAATAATAAAAAAAATTAAAAAATTAAATAATAAAATTAAAAAAAAAAGAGAAAGAAATAAAAAATAAAAATAAAAATAATAATAATAAAAAAATATATATATATATATTAATAATTATATTGAAAGTCACGGCCCGAGGCCCAACAGCCACGGCCGTGACACTCTAGGAGGCAACTCACTGCCCGAAGTCACGGCCAATGACTCATAGGTCACGGCCGTGACTTTGACGGGAATACATTCTCTGCTCCTATTCACGGCCATTGACTCACAGGTCACGGCCGTGAACTCTTCGATTTAAACCACATTCCACCATTTTATCGTCATTTTCAACCTACACAACGATCCCAATCGAAATTCTCGTCTCTTCAACTCCAAACTCACCCATTTCCGACCACGTCGCCGCCTCGCAAACGCATACCGTTGGACTAATTCCGGCAACATCAACGAACAACACCGATTCACACTCTTAATTCGGTAAAATCAAAAGGTATGGACTATCACCACCCTTAATTCGATTTAACGGCGAATTCCAAGATTGAGGTTGATTTTCGTGTTTATATTGCTCTTTCATCATTTTTTTATGCTATAAACATGTTGGGGTTGACGGATTTGCAGTTTTCGTGTGTTAATTTCGATTTTGGGCGATGAACCCTAATTTTCGAAATTGGGGCTTTTACAATTTGGGTCAATTTTGGTGTTTGTCTTGCTCTTTTACGATCAGAATCTTGCAGTACATACGATGGGTCAGATCAATTTCGTGATTTAGTCCTCAAATTTCACTTTGGGACGACGAACCCTAAAATTCGAAGAAATTGGGGTTTTCCCATTTAGGTTTAATTTGGTGTTCGTCTTGTGCTTTTATGGTTGGACACATGATAATCGTATCTTGGGAATGTCTAATTTGTTGATTCCATGCGTTAATTTCGCTGTGGTTTGATGAACCCTAATGTCGAAATTTAGGGATTTTGGGAAATTTGGACGGAATTGAGTGCTGTTACGTGGTTTTATAGCGTTGATTAATCGGTTGAAGTTGAAGAGTGCGCTTGATTGACCGATTATTGGAATTAGAAAGAGTATTTTAGTACGTCTATTATGTGTTCGACAAAATGCCGCTTTGAATGTTTATATGTTCTTGCTTTGGAATTGTGAATTTTGTCGCTACGTTGGTCGAGTCGAGCTGTATTGATTATATTCTTCTCCCAACTCACATTTGGACTTTTAGGTACTATGGGTCGAAGCCGCGCATCTGCATCAACGAGTCGTCAACGTCAAGGCCAAAGCACGAGCCGCACGATGTCACTGCTCGAATCTATGGGGCAGTTTGACGATGAGACGCACCAAGCCCGTTACAACCGGCTAAAAGGCACGGAATTCATTCTGACTGATCAGATTGATCAAGAGACGCTGGCGAAACATCATATTGACCAGCAAGTGGCGGGGTACATGTCCCTGAGCGGCTGGCTCGAATTCTTTCAAATCGACGAGCCAGCATACAAGGAGCTGACCCTAGAGTTCCTCTCCACCTTCTCCTTCGAGGACGGGCGCAATGGAGTTAAGTTCCGGGTGTTTAATGAGGAGCATGCCGTCGATATCGACGATATTTGCCGGGCGCTAGGATTGAGGGTACCATATTTTGGGCGCCAGGGGCCATTCTCAGACGGATATTACAAGGAGTACCTTCAGCATCCGGCAGAGCGCCAGAACTGTTGGGCTGAACTTGCGAGACCCGGCGAACCTGCCTTCAGTGTGAAGACCTCGAAGGCGTCTTCACTCAGGAGCCCTGGCCTGCGCTACATCCACCGATTACTATCGACCTCGCTCACCCCTAGGGGCGACTCGCACGGCGCAATTGGACTGCGTGATTTGTTCTATTTGGCCAAGATGCAACGTGGTCAACTGGTGCATCTAGGGTTGGGGATGGCCTATGCCTTCAGCACCCAAGCTGATGTTCGTAGTCACGGGAAGCTCGCTGTAGGGCCTTTTGTTACGAAGGTTGTCAGGGGACTCAACCTGTGGCCAGAGGATCCACCAGAGATGGCGATAGTGGGTGGCCGAAATCTGGTGAACGAGGAGATGATGCTGAAAATGAAGATGCTGATCAAAGCGCCAAATTGGTCCAGCTCAAACAAGGTTTACGTCTGGCACGAGGTTTATCGTGGGCAGACGGACCTGGGCGAAGAATTCCCCGAGCCACTAGAAATTGAGGGTGTGGGGCCAGTTCCGGTTCACTCAGACACTGCCGGACCTTCCCATTCCTCCGGCTATCACGAGGGCGAGTCATCAGGGGTCGGTCATTACGCGTCAGTCGCAGACTTTCAATCATTGCGCCAAGAAATGCTACGCTACAACGAGGATGCCATTCGACGCGATGAGGAGACACGACGGCGCCAGGAAGAGTATGAGCGCCGAAACGAAGAAGCCCACCGGCGCTATCGCGAAGAGCAACACCGATACGAGTTGGCTCTTCAGGCCATGGAGAACGCGATGAAGCATACACAGGAGTCGGTCCGGCTTGCTCAAGAATCGATGGCTCACCTTCGGCCGCGGCCACCATCACCCCCACCACCACCTTAGTGTTATTTATTTTGTTATGTTTTTCTATTCGTACTCTTTTCTGTTGGTCTAGTACTTAAGTCACTTGTGATGACTAAGACTTAATTTGTTATGTTTTAATATTTTCTATGTGCGTTTAATTTTCTTTTGAGTATTTTCAGGAAACGTGACACGACTTCGAACTACGACACAAAATATGTCAAACTCAGAAGCAACAACCATGTTCAACTACATCAAATGCTCGAGGCAGGACCACGCCAATTTTTTTCAGGGAAGTCACGTTCTTTTCAACTTCTTTTACCTTCTTCTTCTTGATTTTACACGTTGGGGACAACGTGCATCTCAAGTGTGGGGAGGGGGAATTTTGTTAAGGAATATTGTTGAAAAGTAACGTGAAAAATTTTTATGACGTGTTTTGGCTTTTAAATCTATAGAAGTTTGGCATGATTGTTTGCGTTCATCTCGAATTTAGATTGCACATTAGGGAGTCTAGTGAGCGATAAGGACATGCATCAGTGATTTAATCTTTTCAGCATGAATAGATATAGTGCTACTTTGAGAGATTCACACACATAACCCATGTTCCGTTGTGAGAGTTTGAGCTGACGAGCTTTTGCTCATTTTTCTTGGTTGTGTGAGTAGTGCATAATTTACGTCTATCTAGAACTTGCTTGTTTGATACGCATTGAAATTGCTTATAGTATGTTTTGATGAATATGACGAAGGCATTAGGAAATAAGCCCACGGCCAAAGTTCCCAACCACGACTGATCACCGTAGTTAACCACTTTGTGCCTAAGCCTTTTTATTTCTTAAACCTCGTATATCATAACCCTCTGACCTAAATAAGCCTCCAGAGATCATTTGAACCCGAGTTAAGCAGGAAGTGAAGGTTGAATGTCAAAGTCGAAAAGCGAGTCGGATGACCCGACAACTCCGAGACAACGCCGAAAGCAGTGGAGAACGCCTCAATGTGAAAAAAAAAAGAAGAAGAAGAAGAGTGAAAAAAAAAGAAAAAAAAAAAGAAAAAAAAAGAGAGTAAAAGCGAAGTGGAACGAGGATAAGCTATTGCGAAAAGAAAGAAAAAGAACCATTCCTTTGATAATCTTCCGGTCTCGTGAATTCCACATCATTCCCTCATTTCGAGACTTGGAAGAAGAAAGGCTTAGTGGAACGCAGCAGAAATAAGAGAATATGAAGACAGCGTAATCAAAAGGGTTGATCCTGGCGCGCTTTAGACAATGACATGAAGACCGACACGACTGCTACTCATATGTGATCCCACTACCACCTCATCACTATCTGATCCCATTTAACCCGAAAAGACCTTCTGATTCATGCTAACTGCTTTAAGTAGTAGACGTGTGATTGACTTGCAAGCATATGGTATAGACTAGATTATTGCATGAATTGAGCGATTCACCGATTTATTAGCCTATACACTGAGTGATTTGAGTGAATCCCTGTGAGGTGTGGATCTCGATTAGTAGTGCTAAGGAAATTCGTGTCGATAAGTGCTTATTATTGTTGCAGTGTCCATAATTGCTTGTTTGATTCCTATTTGTGTTTTCCATCTGCGTTGGTGAATTGTGAACGGCGTGCCGTTATCATGATACCCTTTTCTTGCTTCTAATTTGCTTGAGGACAAGCAAAAGCTTAAGTGTGGGGAGGTTTGATAAACGTATTTTAATACGTTTATTGTTATGTTTATTTGGGTTATAATAGGAAACTTTTGATCATTCCATGCATTTATTGGCTCTATTTACACTCATTTAAATATTGTAGGACCTTCGAATGATTATCGAGAGAAGAGGAACGAAAACGAGGCGAAAACGACGCGAAAAACGGCAAAGTTTGAAGCTGCCAGTAATAAGTCACGGCCGTGAACGATCTTGCAAGAGGCCGTGAACGAGGGCAGAAAGCCTAAGGAGAAAAGGTCCCAACAGTCACGGCCGTGAATCACCTTGCACAAGGCCGTGAACGTGGGCAGTGAGCTCAAGATCCAGTGTCACGGCCGTGAGGCCTTATGCAAGAGGCCGTGAACCACGGCAGAAACTTGAAGAAACTACATTCACGGCCGTGAATCATCATGCAACAAGCCGTGAATGCTGGCAGAGGCTTAAGTAAAGAATAGACCTCAAGTGTCACGGCCGTGATGGCTTATGCAACAAGCCGTGAATCAAGGCAGAGTGCTCAACGAAGAAAAAAACCACTGATTCACGGCCGTGACTTCCGATGCGAGTGGCCGTGACTGGCACCAGAGAGTCAATATTTAGGGTTTAAGCCGCCGTCACGGCCGTGAAGCATGTTGCACGAGGCCGTGACTCATGCCAGAAAGTCAAGAAATAGGGTTTTCAGCCGCCTTCACGGCCGTGAAGGCCCGTTAAGAGGCCGTGAACGTCCCAAAATGCAGGGTTTTAGCCCATTTTCGAAGCATAAAAGGGGGACTCTACTCAGAACTCAAGAACAACTCCATAGGGACGAAACTTAGAGCTAAAAAGAGGAGGAAGAACACTAGAAGCAATCCGTGATTCGGAGAAGCTCAAGGGACGATCTAACAACGAAGCCACGCTCATACGATCGAGGAACGAGAGCTACACCTCAGAAACGCCATTTTCACTTCTTAGGGAAGTTTTCATGAGTTCTCTATCCTCGTTTACTTTGAATCTCGTTGTTGTTTTGCCTAATATGAGCAGCTAATCCTCTTGTGTGTTTGGGAATAGATGAACGTTGGGTTATGTTGTAGTTAAGGCGTAGGATAATCGTGAACATGTGTATTCGACTATTTATCGATCTATGATATTGTTTCTTCGTATCAATATGTCTATGTGTTGATGTGCATGTGTGGTATATCGTTTAGGGCGACAGCTAAATAACGATTAGGCCGTTCGTAGACGTTAGGAATCGAGTATAGGGCGACAGCAAATACTCGATCCTCGCCGTCTAGTAATCGCTAAACTTAGATCCCCACGAACGTTTAGGGCGACAGCAAATCCGTGAGTGGGTAGAAAATTACTGCGATTTAGTCGATAATCACGTATGAGCGATATTCCGTAAGCCTTAGCCAACAAAACTCAGCGGGATTCGAATCCCGGACACATATTTATCACCTTAAGTCACTCTTACTATTTCTAGTTGTGCCTCCTTGTCTTCCAATCCTTTAAGTTGCGTTGTTAAATTAGTTCATAATACAAACAAATCCTGCTATTTTATTTAGGTTAAATATCGAATCGATAGGTCAATACTAGTAATCAATTTATTCCTCGTGATCGATACTCGGATATTCACTATAGCTATATTACAAACGATAGGTACACTGCCTATCGCGCGTGATTTTAGTTATAATATATTCGTTTTAATTATTACTTGACGTACTCGCACAAACATTTATTTAAACATACACGCACGCGATCAACAAACAACCAATATAATAATATTAAATATTGTTAAAGACGTGTCAAAATATACACTTTATTACCTTTTCATTATACGATATTATTATAATAATACCACCTTAATTTACGTGCCCGGTAACTTATGTGATAAAATTACCGGGACGGAGGGAGTATATAATTATAATTAGTTCATTTTTTTTCCTGAATGTATCCACGCAACGCCATGACCATATATAATTCAATTTAGTTTGAAGAGAATCTGAACCTCATTGTTGATTATATAGGGCAATCACGACTTCCGGCGGAACTAATCTAATGTTTCTATATTCGACTTACTACAAGTTCAGTCTAAAATGAATATGAATCCCATTATTGACTATGAGACGATCATGACTTTTAACTGGACTAACTCTCCTAACATGTAATGATTTTCAATTCCACCCAAACTACAACTACCTAAATTGGAGAAACGTATTAAACTTTGTGATTTGAATAATTGGAGAATCGTATACTTACGAGTTATTTTATATAGTTTTCAGACATTTTATATATTACCAACTAACGATGAATCGATGACATGATTAGACGTAATTCTGAATCTATTCATTTATTATAATTTATCTATCAATTGTTTTAAAACTACCATACAGGCTGTTAGCAAAAGATAACCACAGAAACAGAAATATAAAAATATCTAGTTGTATATTTGATTATTTGGTTTCATGATTAATCAAGGCTAATAGTTTCAACGATTGCCTTCATCAAAGTGTTTGGTTCGAGAAGGTAAATTTAAATAGTGAAATGGGACCGATTGATTGGTTTTATTCAATTATATCCATTGTCTTAACTTGATTTAAAAAAAAAAATTTATCATCTATCAGTTATCACATGCTTAAACTCGCTTTTTAGTTGTTTAAAAGACAAAACTAAAGTAAATTGTTCAACCCATGCAATGTTGTCTTCGTCATCCTATGTAATATTTAACTTCCAACCAAGGAAAAAGGAAATTCCTGGAAAACATAATAGGGATTCGGACATTAATTATTCCGTAGGTTAAAACAAGGAAAAAAAAACATGTTTCCACTTTTCTTAATATTTAACGACCCAAAGCCAAAACTTAGATTTGTGTATTGGTCAAATCAAATGTAGCATGTTATTGTCTTATAACCCCTACTTTAAAGCCGTTTTTTGCTTCTTGTTTTTGTATCGAACTGATGAAACTTGTCTCGTTTCCCTTGTCGATTATCTTAAAAGAAATTGTCTCCGAAAGAGAATATAATGTTTACAATATTATAAGCATATAGTTGCAAAATTTTATGTATTTATGTTCATATCAAGTCTCTTTTGGTTTAATAGAATACTCTTGAATCAATTGTCTTTTACAATCTTTGGGCTGCATGCATTTAAGTCTTGTAGAAGATGCAAGATTAACGAGTCAATTTAGTTTTAGGGTGATTCTATTGGCACCTTCTCTTTTTCTATATACACCCCCCTAATAATAAAAGTAAGTCATTAAATACTTCTATGTTTAAGATTTATCATTTTATTAATTATTTTCACAATTTTCCCTAAAATAGAATGTCATTATCGTAATTATATATAATTTACACATGGAAAGTTAAATCCCATAATTCCTAAAGAGAATAGATCGAACTGTAAAAATATAGTTTACTAATTGGGTTGATTCACTTCCTTCTTTGATTGATGCATCGACATCACCGTCACCATGAATTGATTGAAAGCTCCAATTGAATAATTTAATAGAAGAGTTGGAGATGTATAAGTTACAATATGTAGACATGTTTGGTGCTGAAGGATGGCTCAATATCTATAACTCGATAAATTTTTTCGAGTCAGATCGGTCTGCACCTTGTGAAAACTGGATGCCTATGCCTGATATGGGCGTATTGATTGCTTCGAAGTATAGCGTGATATTACATGTTATAAGCAATAGAGGCAGTATGACATACTTACCGCTTCGGCCTGCTCCGCCACCATGGTATCATCACGTTGCTATTGCGATTGGTCATGTTAATAATAATCACTACGTGAAAATTTCATTAGCCGAAGGATACCCGATGCCGACTATCATGCCACAATGGGTATATTTCAGAGATAAAAGTGCAGCCGCATGGAGTACTCCTTATATTAATCGTATTAATAATTATGAAAAGCAGATGCGTGCTAATTGTACTCCTGATCGTGCTATATTGGAATGATATAAAAATATAATAATAGTCTTTAGCTAATTGTTTATTATTTATGCGTTTATTTAAATTGTATGTCAACAAAATATGTCATATAAATATTTTATTAAAATAAAATAAATATTTAGATTAATAATTTAAAAATATAAATTTTTTAAAGTTAATTAAAAAGGTTCGCTGATTAATAAAAATATTAAATAAAATATAAATTAGTTGAATAACAAGTGTAATTAATTTTATTTTGAATTATATGAAAAAATAAATTAATTAAATAGTATTTGTTGATTTCATTTGGCTAGGTAAAATAATTTTTACAAATTTCATGTAGAGGGTGTAAAATGGGTGTAAAAGTGGGTGTAAGGGGGGTATGAATAGTAGGACCCTTAGTTTTACATCTATGATGACTAGAGATTGAATTTGAATATAATTAATCCCTCGTAAATTTTTACTATTTATATTTATGGATTTTCTTTAGATTAATTGACAAAATTGTCCTCTCAACGTCCTTACAAAATGAGAAGCAACTGCAACTTTTTTCCTCCCATCTCTTGATCGTCTTCTAACATTTCATAAGATAATCTTTTTGCTTCCAAATTACTATATGTTCTATCTCTGCAATACACGGTACAACTGAGGGAAACATATACTCAAGCGAATTGTGTATTCTCATTAGTTCCATTCTTTTAACGTGAGTGAGTTCGATTTCTTTCTTTCTTTCATTAAAACCTTTTTTTCTTTCCTATGCTTTGCTTCATGTTTTATGGTTGTAGACTTTCTCCACGTTTTGCTGACATATTCGTTGTTTTCCTTTTCTATATAATTGAAATTCAGTTTAAGCTAAGCTTGCCTTAGTTTGTTGCTGTAGCCAAATATCATGACAGAGGATTTAGTTTAAGGTTAGCTTTCAGAACTAATCGATTTATCCAAAAGTTAACTTATTTCTAATTATGATCTCCACAAACGAAGATTGAAACTTGAAAGCCCCTTTAGAGAGGTATCATTAGTTCATCCTCTCCACTCTGTCTTCATATCTGTATAGCTTCTTCCCCAACAAATCATTGACAATAAAATAAGAAAAGCTTCGGCGTTCTCTATGCAGTAATAGAACAAAAACCTAAACCCTCTCTCTTTCCTTAATACATTTACGTTTATCTATGAAAAAACTTACTACCATGCAACTTCGTTTAGTGATTTTGTTTTCCCTCTTGGCTTCGTCTCTAGTTTTTCTCTGCAACTTGCTTCCTTATTTCACTGAGAAGTTCACTTTAATTAATTCTCCGCCATATATAGTTAATTCTCAGCCGTTGACATGCCTTCAACATGAGCTATGCAGTTCTAAATATATATTTCTATTGTATATAGTAATGTATATGTCTATTTCCACAAATCTTTTAATATGTATAACTACGCACCAAGACTCATCCTTTCATCCAATAGCAGAAGGAAATTAGATCATAAAATATCTTTCATTTCCACTAATTTAAAAATGAATGCAGCAGTTTCAAAGCTTCATTTTTTCCAACAGAAGTGAGAGAGGAAGGAAAAACACTTGAGGTACTATACTATTTTCTGTGAAATTTTTACATTATCCCATGGATGGTGTTTTACTATCTAACTATTTGCAGTCTTCTTGTCAAAAGATGAGATCCAATAAATGGCTGAACATTAAGACTTGCAGAGATATTGGGGCATACTCAGACAGTTACCCAGGTGCAATTTTTGCTGTGAATTGCTGATTTTCTTCGTCTTTTCTTGCGATAAAAGTCGTAATTTGTCTCATATGATCAGATCCAATAATCCAACGAAGAAGAAAGAGTTGCTCTAACGACGACGGACTTCACGTGGTCGTGCCTGAAAAACTATCTGGTAAGAATCATACACTCACTCAACCTTATCAATTCCTAATAATTGATATAATACGATATTGTTAATATATAAAGAAAAAAAATTGTCTTTAACGTCTATATTTTATGCTGCACATCAGAAGAGTGGTTGACACGAACAACAACTCAGCAAGGATTCGATTGTCTTGCTCAACCAGCCAATGACAGCCACAATCTCAGGTAATAGAAAAAATAAAAAACCATCCACTTGGTCATAAAATACTCAAAAATGTCACCGGAATTAATTTACTTCTTTTATTTTCTTTCTTGCAAAGGATATTCGTGGGAACATGGAACGTCGGCGGCAATCCACCTCACGACGGACTAAACCTAAAAGACTGGTTAAAGACAAAATCGCCGGCGGACATCTACGTCCTCGGGTGAATTAATCTAACTAAAAATATCATTGTAATAATATAAATCAATTTCTTCCCTGTCTATTCGGTATTTGACGTTGCTTCTTGTAATTATCGACGCGCATAGGTTTCAAGAAATCGTCCCCCTCGACGCAGGCAACGTCATAGGACCCAAAGACTGCGGCCCAGCTTCGAAATGGCTCTCCTTAATCCGACGAGCCCTAAACGGCGACGATCACCGGCGACCGGCGAAGCCCAGAGTCAGCTTCTCCGATTTGCTCCTTCTAGAAGATGGGCCGATGACGACCAAACCGTGCGATGAACTACAGCCCAAGTACTTATTGGCAGCCAGCAAACAGATGGTCGGAATCTTTCTGTGCGTATGGGTTCGTGAGGATTTGAATCAGCACGTCGACGGCGTCGAAGCCTCGTGCGTCGGGCGTGGGCTAATGGGGTACCTCGGAAATAAGGTAATAAGCACTCAAAAACCCTAATTTAGACGGGCGAATCAGCTAATTTCAGTTCGTTGCGACTAGCTAGGGATCGATCTCTATCAGCATGAGATTTCAAGGGACGAGCTTTTGCTTCGTCTGCACTCACTTGGCGTCGGGGGAGAAGGCCGGCGATGCGATGAGGAGAAATCTTGACGTGGCGGGAATTCTGAGGAGGACGAGGTTTCCTAGACGTCCTTTCACCATTTTGGATCATGAGTAAGAAAGCCCATCGAAAATCACTTCATCTTCTTCGATCTTTAAATTATTATATGGGTGTATTGTATATATATAGGAGGATTATTTGGCTCGGAGACTTGAACTATCGGCTTGGGCCTATGTGCGACGAGGCACGGCGACTGCTATGTAGAAATGATTGGCGAGCTCTTCTTGCCAAAGACGAGGTTCGAGCAATAGTACGATAATACCCTAAAACACTTATTTTATGAATTATTTTCCATTTTTTTGCTCGTCTGATGCAGTTGAGGATAGAGAAAATGGCGGGTAGAGTGTTCGAAGGGTGGGAAGAAGGAGATATATGCTTTGAGCCCACCTACAAATACATGGCTGATTCCGACCGTTACGTTGTCCAAAAGCGGCGGACTCCTGCCTGGTAATGAAAATAAAAAATGTTATTTTTTATATATATATTAATTTTCCAACGAAAAACCAAGTTCATTGAATGATTTAGCACCATGAAAATTAATAATAACAGTAATAGTATAGTAGAAGGCATCTTGGCCGGGAATCTAGCCTGTAATTTAATTAGATTTCTTATGTACTCACCTGACGCAATCGGTACATTACATGTGTGAAAGTCAGTCAAACAGTAGTACTGTGCGGGCATTATTTTTATTTCCTCAAATATTTAATTATGTGGTCGGCATTGACTTGTTTTTACTTAATAACCTATTGAATTGTCAATCAACATGGTTATCTTTGAATTAAACAAACTGATAATAGGTGCGACAGAATCCTATGGAAAGGCGAAGGGATTGAACAGATGTTCTATAAGAGAGGAGAATCAAGATTCTCAGACCACAGACCCGTTTACTCACTTTTCTCCGTGCAAGTAAATACCATGAAGAAGAAGAAGAAGACAACCTCAGAAACTTCACGTACTTCATCAGAATCACTTACTACATCATCGTCCTCGGACGAAGAAGACCTTTGGTCGGTCACTAGAACGCAGAGCTGTATCCAAACCGCCCAGAGATTTTCAACTTAATGGGCTTTGCCCGTCCCCCCTCGGGCTTTCTGTAACGTCTTCCGTTTGTAACAGAAAACAGGGGAAGACGGCCCAGAAAGTGTTTATTTGTATATCAAGACAGTGAGTGTGTTATAAACTTCAATAATGAAGACAACCAACCCCATTATGCGAAAGCTACTAACAAATTCACTATATGGGAAGAATGAACAGTTATAGTTCATGACACAAAGACATATACATATAGTGACTGAATACTTGACTTCTCCTCCAACAACGTTAACTCCACTCCAATAAAAACACAATTGTCAAGAATCCAAAAACAATAAAACGGGATGCATATAACAACCAAGTCGAAATGGTTCATCAAGATAAGTCTCTGACCATTTCATATTAAGAACCACAGCACGATGATTTCTGGGCAGCTTGGGCAGCCCCGGCGGTTTGGTCTGGTTGGGCGATTCTTATGGCCTGTGGCTGTAAGAAAACGAAAGAAAGGAAGGATTTAGAACTGATACTTGAGGCATGGCGAAACGCATAGCTGTGTCGTAATAAAGCACCTCAGTTCTAGCGTCGGTTTCAGAAAGCCTCTGCTTGATGTCTCTTGCTATTGAAAAGAAGACTTCTTCGACGTTCATGTTCGTCTTAGCACTCTGTTTTTGGGGTGAAGTAATTTAGAGCGAAGCTTCAGTTTTGAATTCAAGATACGCATGATTTGCTTTTTGCTACTTACAGTCTCAAAGAATTTGATTCCATATTCATCCGCAAGAGCTTGACCCTTGGAAGTAGGAACAGCCTACATACAAAGTTTTGAGCATTTCTATCAGACTAATGTAAAACTATAACAGTCTATCCTGCAGTGTAATATCGTTGATACAAGCCAAAACTGTGTGCAGGTGGGTGTGTGTGTGTGTGTATAGAGAGAGAGAGAGACCCTTTTGCTCTCATCCATGTCAGCCTTGTTGCCCACCAATATCTTGTTTACATTGTCCGATGCATGTTGCTCAATGTTTCTGATCCAATTTCTAATGTCTGAGAGAAGGATGAAATGGATTTAGAATGTGTTGAACAAAAAAGATCCATAACTAATCAGCTAAAACTTAACATAACATGAGGTGGAAATACTAACGGATGGAAAATAGAAGACAAGCTAAGAACCGAAAGATGTTTCACATGACCAAGACAATGTGCAAGAATGAATATAGAAGAGTACTTACTGTTGAAAGATGACTCATCTGTCACATCATACACAAGCAGTATACCCATTGCTCCACGATAGTATGCTGCAATAATGTAACTCCATTGAAAGCTCGTGATCATTTTAAGACACATAAGAACCTTTGAAGTTGTACGTGCTATGAACAAGAGATCAGATTCCTGCAATAAAAAAAAAAGGTACCAGTTGTGATGGTTCTGAATCGCTCTTGCCCAGCCGTATCCCAGATTTGCAGTTTAATTCTCTTTCCATCAAGCTCTATAGTTCTTATCTTGAAATCAATACTTCAGACCAAAGAAAAAATAGAATCAGGTGATGCAACAAGGATTAGGTCAAAAAGCCCACAAGCTTGAGTCATCTGAATTTCATCTAAACCTACCCAATGGTGGTAATGAAACTGGTAGTGAAAGATCCGTCAGAAAAACGCAGAAGAAGACAACTCTTACCCACACCTGGAAAATACATTCCATGTCCGATTACAAACAAATTGAAGGATGTTAAAAATTTTCAAGTCATACAGGTAAAAATCGCTAATTTAGATAGAGAGCTCCGCAGGGCTTCCTTTAGCTAGAAATGAACATATAACTAAAAGCATTACCATCAACCATACATTATGAAATGTACAACACACATCTGGTACTCTTGTCAATAATTCCATAATATCAAAGCACCTTCCTAAGGGACAAGACGAAATCACTCAACAACCAGAATAGACCTAGATAGCTTATTATTCATACCGTGCAGCACGGAATCGATCATCATCAACACTCACACAATGCAAATAAACACCCATGGATGTTATAAGTGACTCAAGTCCGATTTAGAAAACCCGTAAGAGAAACAAATAAAAAGAACCCCTAACCTCAAATCGGCAAAACGAGCAGAATACTTGGCGAAATAATGTAGTACCACAGATATTTACATATATGCAATCATAAAAACACAAAGCTGATTTTGGAAGAGACAAAGCGCACCGCTGTCACCGATCAAGAGAAGCTTGATGAGATAATCATAATCAGCACGAGCTCTTGCGGGTGGAGCAGCCATCTGATTTCTCCCTTTTATGCTTCTACCTCAATCTGCATTTACGAAATTTCTGTCCCCCAAAAGCAAACCCTAGCAACAAAAGGGTCAAATTAAAAAAGAAAAAAAGAAAAAAAAGCGGTCGATTCACAATATATACGATGCCACAATGAAATCATAGACTTCAAACAGAAGGGATCAATTACCAGATCGCCGCGAAACAAACGAAGAGATGGATCTAACAACGAGGGACGATCCAAAGAGTGGAGGGAAGCAGAGCACAGATCGGTCGTTGAATTCTGTTTCCCCAATCTATTTTTTTGCTTTTTTTTTTTCTGTATTGGTCTTTTTATTTTATGGTTGGCTTTCAATTGAATTAATTCGGTGGTGCAGCGGTAAGAGAATTTTTACATTTATTAATAATTGGACTTCAAATTAGTGCTGTGTCTGACCTTTTCTTCAGACAGCCTGTTACTAGGCCCAAAAACGGTGGATTCTGTCATCTACATTTTATATTTGCAGTACTGATTAATTGAAGTGAAAAAAAAAAGGATTAATAGTATGCCCTAGAGGAGAATCACATTCAATCGGAATATGGGATATATCCCCAAACATCAACGTAATTCAACACTTCAACTAAGTTAAATCTAAAAAGAATTTCAACTTATCTTCTATAGAACAACCTCAGTTCTGATTCATGTAACTCACTCAAATTATACAAACTACAATCATATAAATCAAACTCGTGAACAAGAGGATTGAAATCCACCCTCTCAATCACTATCGATAAAACTATTTATTAACTACATACAAACAAGGATGTTGCAGTTGATGAGTTCCTACAAGCCTCATAAGCCTATTGAGCTATCAAGCTGATCTAGTACCTCATGATAATAATCGAATTGTTCGAGAACCTAAAGTACGAATTTTGAATCTATAGTCCTCATACCATACCCAAAATCTTGGTTTTGATGACAACCAATAGCTCATGAATGAAAAATATCAATTTTTGAATCTATAATCATATATGGGAACAACGAAAATCCATAGCTTCCTTTTTAACAGATATGGTCATATTAGATGAGAAAGAAAACATTCAACCTTATTTCGTAAGTTGGTTTGTTTGAACAAAGACCAACATTCTTAAATAGAACCATGCTTTCTTCTGTCATTTATTATAGCGCATGAACTCCAAATGTCGATAAAATTAGCCAAATCCCATCAAAATACAGTGAAAGAAACAGTGAGCAAACCAACCTTCAGATTCAGCAAAGCGAGATTTAAACTTGAAAAGACAAACAACTGCACTGAAATTCAGCTATAAACATGCTTTCCTAATAAGACAAGCCACCATCCAACATCTGTTAGATTCCTAACCTAAGCCTTCTTCGGTGACTTGGTGGCTTTAGAAGGCGACTTTTGAGCTTTCTCAGCAGCCTTCTCAGACTTCTTCGGAAGAAGCACTGGGTTTATGTTGGGCAAAACTCCGCCGTGCGCAATGGTCACGCCGGCCAACAGTTTTCCGAGCTCCTCGTCGTTCCTCACGGCGAGCAACACGTGCCTTGGGATGATTCTGTTCTTCTTGTTGTCCCTAGCCGCATTTCCAGCCAACTCCAGGACCTGAATCGACCAAATCGAAATTAGGGTTTCCCTAAATCGCCCGATTAAAAGTTCATTCCCCCAATTCCAAAAAAAAAAAAAGAAACAAAGTAGCAAACCTCGGCGGCGAGGTACTCGAGCACGGCGGCCATGTAGACGGGAGCGCCGGTGCCGACCCTCTGGGAGTAACGCCCCTTCTTCAAGTACCTACCGATTCTGCCGACCGGAAACTGCAGGCCGGCTTTTACGGACCGGGAAACGGGTTTCTTCTTCGGACCGCCCCCTCTCCTTCCGCCGGCGCCCTTCTTCAACTTACCTCCAGTTTCCATTCTCTGTTTCTTCTCTGGAACAACTTTACTATTTGAGAAAATAAATTAGATGGGCAAAGCTTGTCTGCAGTACTGATTGAGCTTCGTGTGCGTTGGGTTGTCTTATATACGAAGTAGATTTTAGAATCGTGGTTTTACGTACGTAGATCTTACGTTTTAATCAACGGCTGTCAAAGGAGCTCTCTTCGATCCGCGACATTCAGCTTCAACCAATGAGGCGATAGCTTCACGATTTGAAATATTTATTTTGAACTTAGGGCGGGGGTTTTAAGAAACTAATTACTCCCCTTATTATTTTTACTCATAATTATTAGGGCTAACGACATTTTTAGTCCCGATGTTAGGGGTATGGGCGTTTCTGGTTCCCATGTTCCCATGTGACACTTTTAGTCCCCAATGTTACCGATTTTGAACGATTTTGGTCCCTCGATTAATTTAATCGCTAATTTAGACGAAATTTAACATGTGAGAGCCTATAATCTCCTTTTAGTCGACATAAAACGTCATCTTCTTCTTCGACTTAAATGCACGTGAGCATCATTACGTATCACATTTAACTCATTTTCAAGGTTGTCGATCCTTTCCTAAATGTGATGTATAATGATGTTCATGTGCGTTTAAGTCGAAGAAGAATATGTGTTATGATGTTTTACGTCGAGTAAAAGCAGATCATGTGCTCTCACGTGTTAAATTTCGTCCAAATTAGCGATTAAATTAATCGAGGGACCAAAACCGTCCAAAATCGATAACATTGGAGGCTAAAAGTGTCACATCGGAACATGAGGGACCAAAAATGCCCATGCCTCAAACATCGGAGACTAAAATTGTCGACCTCCCTAATTATTATTATGGGTTGATTAAGATCTATTTCCCTTATCCACTCCACGTCACCAAAAAGTTGAATTTTTGATAGTGTCTAATATCTAAATACTTTGGTTGGTGTCCCTATATGCTTACAGGGATAACCATCAGTTGATAAAGGAGATTAATTGGTTAATTTTTTTTTTCAAGGGAGATTAATGGGTTAATGAAAGCACTAAATCACGGATTAGTCTCAACGGAGAACAAACATAGTCTCCATTGACTGTAGTAACAGATACCAGAAAAGAACATGTAAGAAGAGTACAATCTCCACCGTCCACAATAAATAAGCTAAATACGTTCAATTGAAGTGCTGTGTTTTTTCATGTAGTGTACTCAGCATTGATCTTCACATATTCGTAGCTCAAATCGCATCCCCAAGCTTGCCCACTTCCACGCCCATCGCCTATGGATATCCGAATCACAACGGTCCCACGGGTCGCCCCGGCCCGATCCATATAATAGCTCGCAGCACCCCTGCAATATTCACGAGAGAAAGATTGAAAAAAATTACATACGTTAGAGCGCGAATACAGATCATACCTATCGAATGGAAGCGGTTGGCCCTTATCCATCAGCAGTATGTCTCCGAGGGATATGCGAAGTTCGTTTGGATCGAAGGGTATTCCAGCGTATCCCGCGGCGCAAGCTATGCGTCCCCAGTTTGGATCCCGACCGTATACTGCGGCCTACTACGACGGAGAAAACAAAAAAGAAAAAAGAAGAGAAAATTGAGGTAATGTAAGATTTTTGTGGAGCGTTTTTTTTGTTGTATGTGCGTTGTCGTGCCTTGGTTAGGGAAGATGATGCCACGGATCGGGCGACCTTCGATGCGTCGGCTTCGGTGGATGCTCCAGACACTTGTACCTGCATTTTTTAAGTCGGAAACGATCACTTTGTATTAGTGTAGTTTTCAGATGTTCAGAAACTGTTGAGGTTAATTGCTTTTCTCGTCCTATAATTTTAGAGGGAGCTGGTACTTTCGGGAAATATGATTTAGGGTTGCAATTGAAGAATACTAACTTTCGAAGCTGAAGCAGTCTGTGAGGAGGACATGCGTCGTAATTCGTAAACCTAATTTTAGGAGTTTCTTATTTGGAAATAAAACCTACCTGGCACTTTCAGCACACCAACTTACGAGGTTACAATTTAAAGAAACAAAATTTCAAAATTGAACCAGATTAAAAACGCGATTAGGTTCGCGACACACATTGTCCTAAAATTGCTTCAAATTTTGAAAGTTAGCGTCCTTAAATTCCAACCTCCCAAGTTGGATTCATAAGGGTGTAGTACGGTATTCGGATTTCGGTACGGAAAAGAAAAGAAAACATGTGATGATAAGCATTGAACCATTGCGCATTGCGCTTCGTGTATCGTATCATCATACGTTTTCTTTTCTTTTCCGCATACCAAGCGCACTCTAAAAGTGTCGTCCCCTCCAAAATTACGGGACGAAAAAAGTAGACGACCCTAAACAATTATGTTGCGTATTCGAGCAGTGAGACTGACAGAAGAAGGGGGGAAACGACCTCAATCAAGCAAGTCGCTCCTTCGCCGTCCCAAGCTATCGACTTAGCAAGACCTTGCATCACCTGATTAAAAAAAAAACGTAAAGTAGCAAAGATAACGACGTGTTGATTAAACGCCGAATTGAAGCAAAATATGCATACAGCATCGAGGCACGCTTGCAAGTGCCGTGCGTCTGAACTATCCAAAGACGAAATCTCGTTCAATCCCGAGAGGCCACTAGCCAAAGCAATAACACAGTCATTAGTACTTGTATCTCCATCTACCTGCCAAAGAAAAAGCATCATCATCAAATAACATATATTGAAAATACGATCCCTCGAAATTTGATGCTTAACCGTTATTTGGTTAAAACTACGGTCGACGGCAACGCGCACCATCTGGCGCCACACGTCGCTTGCGACCGAGGCGTCGGTGGTTATGACCTGTAAAGTTTTAATTATTTTATCGTTTTTTATTCTGACGAAATTATTGGCTTCATGAGTAAAATAAAATATACCCCGAGCATCGTCGCCATATTAGGATGTATCATTCCCGATCCCTTGGCCATACCGCCAACCCGTATTTGAGATCCTCCCAACTGAACGCAATGAATGTTGACATAGTTTAGTTTTCATGAAAAAAAAGAAAAAAAAAAGACAGAAAATGGAAATCATGGGCTATGAACGGACCTCTGATTCGATAGCAACGCTTTTGCTTACAAGATCGGTGGTCGTTATTGCTACGGCGGCGGAGTCTGCACTGCAAATTAAGCAAAATATTTTAAGGGAAAAGAGAAAAGTTGACTAAAGGGATGAACTGTAGACCTTCAGTACATATTCTGAAATCAATAAAAGACATATATCTCATTTCCGTCACGGCCCAGAAGAGCCATAAATCGATCTTGAAAGTTTTACCTCTGAACAGTCGATGATAGCCGACTTACTAGATTAGGAAGGGCCTTTAGAAGAGCATCCTAAAAGCAACAAAGAGAGCCATTGAACTCACCATCAGTTGTCTTTTCACTAAATAGCAAATGAAACCAAGATTCCAAGAGAAGGAACTAACCTTCTTAATGCGTTTGCCAATCACGCCAGTGGATTCGATCAAAACCTGATGAGGCTTTAGCTCTAACAACTGAGATTCGTAAAGAAAAGAAGTTAAAGGCAGAAACTTTCTATTTTTCTCAAGACCAAAAAGGCACGTCGAGTGGAGTAAGTTACCTCAGCTAAGGCATGAGAGCACTCTATAACATCCTGGTAACCTTCATCCCCCTGCAAATGAATTTATATGCTCGAAAGAAAATCACAGCACAGAAAAACAAACAGAAAAGGAGAATTACCGTGGCTGCATTTGCTTGACCTGCATTTATCAGTATGGCACGAGCCTGAAACGCCACAATTAACAAAATGTAAGTCAGACCCTTTTTGTAGGGAGGATCATCTAAGTTATATTTGACTCTAAAGAACATACTGTTGTCGAGTTTTCTAGCATCTGTTTACAGTATATTACAGGCGCTGCTGCAACAACATTTGTAGTAAAGCAGCCTAATAACACAAGTAGAGTAGGAGTTGTTATAACTGCGAGATTATAAGAAAACAACGAATCTAACGAAAATGTTGAATACAGAAACCAACCCGCCGATACAGCGTCAACATCGCAGGTGACAAGTGCAAGATCTGGCTTTTCTCCTAATGCACGAAGTCCTCCGTACATCCCAGCAGCTTTGAAACCCTTAGCAGCCGTAACTCCACCAGGAATCTACACAATTATCGAGACATACGCCTTCGCTAATTTAGATCGATAACAAGATAAGCTCCTTCTTTCCATTCCATGTATGAGATGAGATATGACAAAGGCCAGAATTCAAGAATTTCACATGTTCACATTCTGCTAATAAGATGGGGTAATTACTAAAAGTAATGGGCATGATCCAACCCACATTATCATGTTGACAGAAGCAGATTACAATTCGGTAAAAACAGTCACTCAACCAAAAAAAGATTGAATTTTTTTTGTGGGCATATTCGTGAAGTTAAAACATGAGCTAGAGACCTTATTCCATGGCCCTTCAGGCAATGATATAGGAGCTGCTGGAATGTAATTTGACACGTCAGATTCAACTGACGTCATTGCACACACTCTGCTGCTACTTATATTGAGATGACTCGGGGAGAAACACAGCTGCAGAGTAAAATAGAAATACAATACATCTGAATTAAGAGAAATTTATCTGCACGGCTATAATTAATTATATAAGTAAGGACCAGATTGACTCGAATACAGATAGCGCAAGAAGGAAAGACTGCACCTTTGCTTTACTGGGTTGTTTATAGTTGACAATTAAGTGATATGAAACGGACAGAGACATCCTTGGAACTTATTGAATTGCAAACAAGATTTTCCTCCAAGAAAAGGGAAGAACAAATCCAACTTTGATGAAGCTGAGAGAAGGAACTAATCAGTTTTTCGTCGAGTGTAGCTCCACTAGGGCTTAGCTACAGTGCAATTAGTTAGGTGCTTTGATTCTACTCCGTGTTCGTACACAGTGTACTATTGTACATTTATGGGCTTCGCTTCTTATCTGATCTGCTGGGCTCAGTCCATCAAACATCACAGACTCTTTACTTTAGGTTCCGATTTTATTTAATTGATTTTATTTTTTTGGATAAACGAGGAGAAATTAGAAGATAATTAAATCTTTTTACAATGGAGACAAGATTTCTTGGTCAATCAAACAGTAAAAAGATCAACAAACAAAAAGAAGTAAAGTAGAAACAATATTCATCTTATCCTAAATCAAGCGCCAGGAGCAGCGTCCTTGATCCTAATAGAAGTAGACGAACCATACTCATCCCCCTTAGCCGACGCCATTTCGGGCCGCCGCTCATCAAACCCGCCCGAACCGGCTTTGAAGAAGTACCTATAAGCCCACCTCATGGCCGCCACGGCGGCGAAAACGAACCCAGAAAACGACAAGAGACACGAACCAGCCACGAAAGCCAAGAACGCAAGTGGTATCCAAATAGGGCTCGTGACGACGATCAAGGGAACGAAGAAAACGAGCCCTAGGACGGCCGCCGTGAGGGTCAGGCCGTTGAGGAGCAGCAAGATGCCGCCGGCTATCACCAGCGTGGCCAGTCCGGCGATCTTGGGCGAGTGCGGCGCGCTCTCTCGGAGCTTGTGGAGGAAGGAAACCCTCGCCGCCGCCGCTGGCTTTTTATGACGTGGATAGTCGGGTTCCATGGTGTGCACTGTACTGAAGAGAGGTGTGTTAAAGCTTGCATGGATGGCGATGGAGGATATTTAGCAAGGAAATATATATTTATATCTGTGTTGACGCGTGTGGTTGTTGATTCATGCAAAGGGGACACGTGGGAGATGGAGGATGAGATTGACTTGAAATTTGTTTTCGGATAAAGTGTCCGAAGAAGCCCAACAACCCATATCTAAAACTAAAAATATTTAGTTTGAAAACTTCTGGATTTCGAAGTACCTAAACTACTTTCGAGTTTATGATAGAGGAGTTGGTGATCGATAATCTTTAAGACGCATTTCCATTCTCTGTCAACTCAATAAAAAAAAACGATTAGTTGAGAGTAGGTTTATCAAACCCCCATTTTTAAAACCTCATCATCTCATCGGTTTCATTACAGAATAGTAAAAATGAATCTCATGTTCTTGAACTCTATGCTCAACAGATTGAGCCATCCGAGGTGGAGAATGCTTCTATACGCCGCCATATGGACAACTCTGCTGACGTTAACGGTGGCTATTGCTTCCTTCTCGCCGGAGATAGCTTTTGTCTCGGCTATAAGCGCAGATTCTCTTGCGTCTAAGGAGTGCAGCAGATCAGAATATGCTGACGTGGGCTCCGTTTCTTTACCGTTAGATATTCCTTCGGAGAGATTATGCTTCTCGGCGAGGCTTTTCAGACGGTCGGCGGTGGATATGATTGTGCCGCCGGTCTTTGCTGCGCTTGTGGTGAGCGGTTCGGCGTGTGTGGTTAAAGCTTTGGGCTTGTGGGAAGAAGATGACCATGATTAAAGTGAAACCCTATAGAATTTTATCGTTTTCGTTTTACTATTTCTTCTTATTAATTCGATTGTTCTTCATTCTTGTTGTATACTTGTATTATACACCCGATTTAATTTTGCTTTCTTTTCTAATAGAACAAACTTCCCAATATTATGTAAAGATTTTGAACTGTTGAGTTGATTGAGATGTGAATCTTCTTTCTATTTATTTCCGAAGGAATATATGCAACTTTTCTATGTGCGCCCAGCTATTCTTTGATCTTATTCACAACGTGTCCAAGCAATATATAGACATGTAGTATAAATATTTGTCACCTTATCGAGTTGTCCCCCCTTCATGAACGTTGTCGTTTCAATCAAGGCAAGTCTAATAATGCTAGCAATGCAATACATTGAGATTCTCTTGATTTTATTTGAAAATGGTGCCTTAGAGGGATAATATTCATTTTTCCCATTCTATCGCGTGAATATGCTTCCTTTACGATGAGTCTGGAAATTGTTTCCACTGTTCAAAAAAATTTAACTCACTTCCCACTACCAAAGGGAAACAAGGGGTATATTAGTCAAAGCAAAAGTAATACACTAACTGTTCAAGAAAACTTGAATCTGAAGCAACCATCTCTAAGATTGTAAAATAGATCACAAATATACACACATATATATAATATAACATCCTGATTGTAAATAATGTGCTACTAGTCAAGAGGATCCACACATCTTTTTTTATTGATGATCTGCTTTCACTTTGTTCTATAAATGCAGTGTATATTTGTGAATATATTTATAAAGTTACAAAACATATGGCATGGCCTGTATAGAGGTTGGTGCGCATACACACATTTATTTTCCTATGGTGCCTGAAGCAAAATAATTAATAAATAAATGTGAATCATAAAGTTAATTAGCTATACAGATCATGGCAAAGAGCAGAAACCAGTGAGTCGAAAAAGCTTGTCCTTGGTCAGAACACACTGTTTATTTTCTTTTCATGAAATATGTAATTGTTCGTATACCTCCTCCTATTCGCTAATTAAAGATACAGATACATAAGTTCCATAAAAGAATACAAAATGGGGATCATAATTGTTTTAATATTTTGTCTATATACAATTAGCTCCATCGCTCCTCCAAAAACATGATTAGATGTGTTGCATTTAAGACGAAAAATGATCAACACTATCTCATGCAATAATAGCCAATAACAGCAACTAATATGCACTATATATATAGACTTAAAAGACTAAGAAAACCCTCACGAAACCCTATTAATGCAATAAAAACAAAACTGGACCGCGTGCAAATAAAACAAAATGGTATCTGTGCTTTTGATGTGGAGAGGTGTGTGTTTTCCATATGTGTGCGTTTCTATGTTCTTTATATATATAAGAATACGAAGCGTAAATCCCCTTGCTTTATTTTTAGCTCCCACTCATTCTAATATTCTCCCTTCTCTCTCCATGTTCTAACCCTTAGTTGATGTGATTCTCCAATAATACACGGTCGTCCAAAAACTAAATACCCTTTTGCAAAAGAGAAATCAACGATCTCTATTACAGCCATGGTTTTTTCTTCAATTCCTTCCTATCTTGATCACTCCAACTGGCAACAGGTGAGTCTTTTAATCTTTTTTTTTTTTTTTCTCTCATTGATGCTCAAAAGATCAAGCCATATCATAAAAGTAAAAAAAATAACGATGTAAGTATTGCCCAAATTCTCCATATCTGCGCAATTCTTGAATATACTTGTTTTTCATTCTCTTGCCTCTCTAATAAACTGATTCCTCTCAGCAACAAACTCACCCAATCATCATCGCCACCACAAACGACGACAACCCTTTCCTCCCAAAACCACCATCTCAGCAGCCGCAGCACCACCAGCAACCACCACGGCCACCACCACCTCCGCCGCCGCCGCCTTCCCATGGAGGCAACAGTTCATTCCGTCCAAGCTCCATGGCCGAACAAGCCCTAAAGTGCCCACGCTGCGAATCCACCAACACAAAGTTCTGCTACTTCAACAACTACAGCCTCTCCCAGCCACGACACTTCTGCAAGACTTGCCGGAGGTACTGGACACGTGGCGGCGCGCTGAGGAGCGTCCCCGTGGGCGGCGGTTGCCGGAGAAACAAGAGGCGTAAGTCCACAGCGAGTTCAGATCCTCCGGCGAGCAGCATCGCAGTTAGCTCCACCAGCAACGTGCCCGCGAGCAGCAATGGAGGCTCCAATACACCTTCTAACACGTTGGGCCTCACAGCATCGCCACAGATTCCATCTCTGAGGTTCTTGTCTCCTGTGGGTCAGCTTATTACAGATGGGTTCTCAGCCGACGTGGGATTAAACTACAGTGGGACGGTTAGTAGTAATAGCGCACCTCCTATGGTGGGCACAAGTGAAGGCATGACGACTTTTCATGGAGGCTTTTCTGTAGATCCATGGAGTTATTTGCAGCAATACCCTAATTTGTTTGTTTCTGGTTTTGATTATAGTACTTCGGTGACAGCTTCTATTAATGGTGATGATGAGATCAGAAGGCCTAAAGTGTTCTCCGAGCTCTTCCATGGTGGGTCAGCTAGCTTCGATGAAGATGGATGATACTATTCATCATGAGTTAAAATCTGTCGAGGCACAACTATTGGGTGGAATGCCTTCTAGTGTTAGGAAAAATGAGCAGTGGAATAATGGTGGCAATAAAGCTTTTTAAAACATTTAACTGTTAATCACCTTGCTGCAAGAAAATAAAGTTTTGGTGGTCTTTTTTTTTTTCAACTTGGGGGGTAAAGCTTCGCCTAGGTGGAAAAATTCTAATTATTAATGTATGAGACTCAATCCAAAGAAAACCCTTGTGACGAGATGCGAGAAAAATATAACATGAAGGTTTGGTTCTTGATGATTTGGGCTGTGCATCGACTGAAAACCCTAGAAACTACGCAGTTTGTTATATAGTTAACTAATTAATATTTGTAGTCTAATTATTTAGCGTATGCTTGCTCCGTCATTTGTCTGGAAATTAAACACGTTTCTTTAAGGCTCCGTTTGGTTTACGGATTTTGACGTGAAAAAGAAAATGAAAAGTGAAATGACGTGAATCGTAATGTACAATGATTCAATGAGTATGACCACACTTTACTTTTCTTTTTCGCATCGAATTCCGCGGACCAAACGCACCCTAAAACTCCATTTGTGTGTTGTATGTTGTAATATTGAGATTCCAAGTAGGCCATATTGAATTGGTCACGTTGCCCCCTTTGCTTAATCATGTTCCAGTCCATTCCATGGAAATAGAATCTGATTCCTTATATTCTTTTTTATAAAAATACAAATATAACTTTGTCCCACCTGCATATTCACCAATTTCCTGAGTTAGAGACATGATAAACCATATACCATCCTATTAAGTTAGCCGAATAAATTTTTATTTAATTACTTTCACCATTTTTTTTGTAAATTCTGTATAATTTTGTTACTAAATACTAATCAACAAAGGGAAAAAGCTTGCAGTCTTTGTTGACTGGCATCTTTTATATAGAATCCTATGTATTTATTCCATTCCATATATTCATCTCCCTTACCGTGAGAATGACTGGAATATAAACATAACTAAAAAATGTATAACTCTGTTATTGATTATCTTGACGATATTTTTTATTGAATTATAATTTATTCTGTTAGTGGGTTAGCGTTTTCCTTCATATAATAAAATTTGAATATGTAAATGGAGGAATTTATTATTAATTTGCGTGTTCGACGTGTAAGATGGTATTGGCCACTTGTTAGTTAGTGCTTACTTTATTATGTGTCGATCTCAATATCACGTTGCATGCATTATTCAAGTTATTGCGCAATGCCATGCACGATTGCGTAACACAACTACTTTCTTATCCTATCCTTCGCGAATATTGTTTCATATTACAGAATATGTATTAACATATTAGGAAATAATTGATAAAATAATGTTACATAGTAAGTACAAGTGCTACTAAATTTATGGGTGGATATTGATTACCACTACATGATTAGATATATGATATTCAGTTGACTCGGGGAAGAAATAAATAAGTTACATATGCTTTAGTTTCCTTAATGACAAAGGAGGCCACAGCCGCCACACAAGTAATTGATTTGTTACAAAATGTGATAAGATTAGCAAAAAAAAATTGTGATTGTAACATATGAATGACATGACTCTTTATAATGAAAATAACTTGTCATGGAAAGAACGGAGATGACATCTTTTTTCTTTCGTAACACGTAAAAATCTCTCTTTTTTGGTTTCTACAAGTCCGACCCGTCATTGATAAAATATAATAAACAATGTTGATAATTAATATCAATGGTAATTAAATTACTTTATGTGACCCATTTACCATTATGGAACGAAGAGCAGCGAAGATCCGACCCATTTTTAAATGCTTCAACGAATTGGTGATTTGGGCCTCCTCAATCGACCCAAATGTTGCAACACTCAAGTTTAGGACTTTGTATTAATTATCCTTCTAGGTCTGCTATTTTGACTTTTCAGGTCCTAGTTTGGTAATCTTTGAATAATAATTGATTATTTAAAGTTCAATTATTCAAAATATTTGACGGACATGATACGCATAATTTTCCAAAGAACACAATTTAATCCTAATTTATTTGCAACGTGTGTACGCATGGCAGCCCATGAGTTCGTCTTCTATTTACTTTCTTCGTAAAAGTAAGTAATAGAATCTTGGCTTTACAGTTAATTAATTATTATTCCCTTAAATTCATTTAATGCGGCCCCAAAAGTTTGACTTTTAGGTGGAAAAGATCACAAGACTCAGTCTCGCCTTGAGAAAACAACCCTTTTTCTAAAAGTAAATGAATTTCGTATCCCATCAAAGAACCCTGCGATCGAGGCAGAATAGAAAACCGTGTTGAAAATTTATGATTCGATTATTATATATTTAGTTCTTGATTTAAAATATTAATTTGATTTAGTTTTCCGACATGATTAGGTGTGAAGGAAAGAGTAACCAAGTACGTATGTACACATCGTTAGGTAACGAAGCTCATTCACGGAATATGAAAGCCAAAAGGGCCAAAGTGTACCAATCACTCATCCACATTTGGTGATCTGCAATAATTCAAACTCAACCAACTCGTATATGTTTCACATCGAAATAAAACCAACTAACTACTCTTTTTATGACGACCTTAATCATTAATTAAAACGTATTCACTATCATAGTATATTCTTATCTACTTTAGACCCAAAAAAAATCTCGAGATATTTTTCTTTCCCTTGTGGCGTGCGAACGTGGAACAAGCAACAATGACGTCACGGAATAGATTGGGACCTGACAAGTTGTCGTCACTTTTGAAAACACACACTGAATCTTCACATTTAAATACTTTAATAATCGCGTGATTATGTGCTTTGATCCAAAAAGTTGCAGTGTCCCCCTTTTTTTTTCATCTGTAACGTAAAATGTTCTACTTACTTGCCCGAAAATAATTAAATGAGAGATCCCATTCCTGCCCGAAGGTCCAAGAAACGCAGAGTAGGCTGCCCGTAGATCGATACGGGCAGTCCGAGCAGTAGATCAGTGCATCTCTCTCTGCTTTAAAGGAATAGGATAGAAACTATTCAGAGTGTGAGCTCTGCTGCTCTTCTCCTCGTTCGCTCCTCCCCCACTTGAAGAATCGCCGCCGCCGCCGCCATAGACGCCAACCGACGGTGGTGGTTGGGCTCGTCTGAAAGCGAAAAAAAGTAAAGAAAATATGGGACAGGGCTTGAGCTGCGGCGTTCAGCAAGAGATTAACGCGGAGCTGTTCAAAGCAGTTCAAAACGGCGAGCTTGCGACGCTCGAAGCAATGGCTGAAAAACACCCGTCTCTATTGACGGCGAGGACTTTACGTCGGAGACTGTCGGCGCTCCACGTGGCAGCTGCTAATGGCCGGACCGAGGTGGGTTCTTCTCTGTTTTCAGTGGGATTTGTTTTTCTTTCATTTTCACTGTGAGTTCACATCTATTTTACCCACAATATTTTAGGTTCTTTCTATGCTTTTGGATCGGTTTGGAAACTCAGATGTTCTGAATCGGCATAAGCAGGTTTTCTTGATTCTCTTATTATAGTTTCCACCGTAAAAAATTGGTTTTTTTTCCCGTCTGGGCTGATCTTTGCATCGGTTTCTGGATTTTGATTGGATTAGACCCCATTGATGTTGGCCGCCATGCATGGAAAAACTCCATGCTTGGAAATCCTAATTGAAGCCGGCGCTAATGTATGTTCATCATCTTCTTCTTCTGATACCTCTGTTGAGATCTCTTACTTACTGATGTTTGCTAATTTAATGATTGATTTCCTTTCCCTTATTTCCCAGATTTTGTTGTTCGACACATCGTACGGTAGAACATGCTTGCACCACGCAGCTTACTACGGTCACACAGATTGCCTTCGATTGATTCTCACAGCTGCTAAATCCACACAGCTTGCTCAATCATGGTGATTTAATCTTTCTACGCATTTCTATATGTTCTATGAATGCTTGCATTGATCATTGAGTGAATAGAAACCTCACCTTACTTTAGGGGATTCTCGAGATTCGTAAACATAAGAGATGGAAGTGGTGCAACTCCACTGCACTTGGCCGCACGCCATAGGCACGCCGACTGCGTTCGCTTACTCCTTAGCAGTGGGGCTCTCGTCAGCGCTTCTACAGGCGGTTATAGGTCTTGAAAAAAATCGAATCTTTTTTCAAATCTACGCCTTCGAAATTCTGGGATTTTACTGATCGAAGGTTAGTCAATTTTTACTGCAGTTATCCAGGCAGTACGCCTCTCCACTTAGCTGCCCGCGGAGGCTCATTGGACTGCGTCCGCGAATTGCTTGCTTGGGGCGCTGATCGCCTTCGAAGAGATAACGCTGGGTAAGTGTCACCTTCCCAAGTCAATTTCCTACATTTTGAGGCCAGGAAAAACTGATGTGGTTTCTTCAAATGGCTCTTTTTGAAGTCTGCTCATCAGATTCTGGCGACGTTTCTCTTCGTATACGTGTTGATTCGTCTCTGTATAATCTTCAGGCGAATACCTTACATGGTTGCTGCGAAGCACAAGCACCAAGCGTGCGCCGCCCTTTTGAATCCCTTAGCGCCAGAGCCTCTTACATGGCCATCGCCACTGAAGTTCATCAGCGAACTCAACGCAGACGCAAAAGCCCTATTGGAAAAAGCCCTAATCGAAGCCAATAAAAAGCGAGAGAAGAACATCCTAACAGATGGGCCCCACTCTCCATTGCCCCTCCCAAGCTCGCTCGCCACGGACGAAGAATCTGAGGTACTGAAGTACGAACCGAAAAACAGCAAAGATTCATCTTTTTGTTCGTCTGAAAAGTTTCTTGCTATAAACGCAGGCTGGCGACGCTGAGCTGTGCTGCATATGCTTCGAGCATTGTTGCACCATAGAAGTGCGAAACTGTGGGCACCAAATGTGCGCTAACTGCGTATTGGCCCTTTGCTGCCATACGAAGCAGCAGGCAAATTCGACTAACAGCGCTGCAATTAAAATCCCAGTTTGTCCCTTTTGCCGAAGCAGCATAAGTAGGCTGGTCGTCGCCGAGCGGGGAGGGGAGAGTGAGGTTGAAATTGATTCGTCGAGCCCGTCATCGAAGAGGAGAAGGGCGAGAAAATCGTTGAATGGTGTTGGGGAAGGTAGCAGCAGCAGTTTCAAGGGTTTGTCTTCGTTTGGGAGATTGGGTCGAAGTTCTGGGAGGGTTGCTGCAGAATTTGACGAAGAGTTTGATAAGCTTTAGTGCAGTGATTAACCGTATTCTGGGCGACGAAATATATGCAGATGATTATTTCGACAGTGTTGATTGCAAGGAGGTTGTAAGGAAAGGAGAGAGCTTTGAAGGCTGTTAAGTACTGTACACTATCATTCTTGGAGGTACCTAGTTAGTTATTTGTTCATGTAATTTGTTTGAGTTTGAGTGTGTAATGTGATTCAATGGCTCAGCCATTTTGTGTCAAAGAACAAGCAAAATGACACTTGTGTTCATCCTCTCTATGTTGAAGAAGTTGGAAAGAAAGCTGATTATATATATATAGAGGAACTTTATGGTGCTCACCTTATATGGGCACCTGTTGATGTGACCGATTCGTGCTTCAACATCCCGCATCGACATCTAAGGTTATGTCGTCTTAATTAACACCTTCCAGGTGTCATTAATCGACATTTCGGATGATGATGTGGCATATGGACGCCTTATATAACATTTTACGTGTTAATAAAATACATCGCGTCATTTTTGCATATGAGGCTCCACTTAAGCAAGCGTCTACTAATGTTTGTCTGTCGTAGTAAAATGGTTTGCGATTTGCATGGAATGGAACGAAGAGTAGCAATCAATTGAAAGGGAAAATCTGAGAAACATACACTCGTTAGAGCATCTCCAACGCAACGCATAAAAATACAGGTAATATTACACAATAATAAAGTTGCTATAGTGCTTTTACTCCAACCCACAAACTCTATTTTCTACACTAGTTTTCACTCCAATCCATTAACTCTATTTTTACACTAAAAATCAAATTTCTATATATTACTATCATAATTGACTTATTAAACTTTATTATATAAAATTAAAAAGTCAATATATTTTAAATATTAATATTTAAAAATTAAATAAATGATAAAATTAGCATATTATTTAATTTTAATTTTATTATATTAAATAAAATTATATTATTTTTAATTTTATTATTATAATAGTGTATCAAATATTTTAAATATAATAAAATATGTATTATTAAATAAATATAATAAATAGAATTAAAACTCTATTTTTGTGTTAAAAATTGTGCGTACTCTAGATCTAGAGTTTCTCTGCTGATCAACACAATATTTGTGTTAAATATAAAGTCCCATTGGAGTAGAATAGTACTCTATTTTTGTGTTTTACACAAAAATAAAGTACCCGTTGGAGATGCTCTTAGGCCTTAGTTGTTCTTCGTTATTGTATTGTTTCATTCATTCATCTTCATGCAAGTAACATCAAGAAATTTAAAGAGAAAACATCATCATCATACAACGTAATAGAGATGGCCCATGAACCATCCTCTCGAATTATATGGCCCGAATTGTTTTGCTCTTTAAATAGCCGAATTTTTTTTTTAATTCATTTTAATCGCCTATAATGTCGTGTTGTGTTGCATTGCATTTACTATAATTAATAAAACAAAGGCAACAACGACATTACAAAGAATATACACATGCTGTCTTGTCTCTCCACAGAGTTGATTTGACATATTTCACAGTTCTCAAGAAAAAACCGTTCATTTCCCTATCGCGGAGGCATTTTCCCCGTCTTAATCGGACGAAGATTGATCGTTGAGTATTTTATTCATTTCATTTTCATTCTTTCTCCTTTCCCTTCTATTGGATTTGGAACTTCACCTCATCCCTTTTTTGTCATGTTGCGTTTTTCCACAGTATTTTATACATACAAGAGAAAGATTTTATTTTATATTTTTTTGAAAAAAAAATGTATGCTATTTGTAATTAAAATATTGAAACGTGGTCCTCGACATACCCATTTCCCGTTTCTAGTCCACACAAAGTTAACAACTATTCCACCTCTATTCGGCCCTATATACCCATATATCATAATATATATATATATATATAGAATATATATACATATGTGAAGTATGCTTGAGTCATTTAAGCTGCAAAGAGTCTAAGGTAGATTGTAGCAGAACAGCTTAGCTTGTAATTATGTAATTTCTAGGAAATCAATCTTGGGAATAGATATTCTACATTGAGCATTTGAGAGTTGGAACATATAAATCTGTGTCAATAATTAATTACCTATCATCAACTGTCTCGTCTCGATCGTACTAACTGATTTCTTAACCAACGACAGCAATCCACATTTTACGGACATCCCTCTCACAAACTTATTCTTACCTTCTTTTATGATTTACTGTTATATAATGGTAACAAATAAGAACACACAGGCACACACACACACACAGAGACCAAGAAATTGAAAGATCAACCTCGAAATGTAATATACCTATTTGTTTGCATAGAAGTATATATCAATATATATATATATATAAATATAACAGCAAGGAGACGGTATATTAATAAGAACGTACACGAATCAAATGTAGTATTATACGTCAAAAAAGCCGTACGGTGTGCGTACCTTTCTTTGATCAGTATTATACGGACATCGATCGATTAGTCTAATCATCATCACTATCTTCACCATCTTCCTTATTCTTCGCTCTCTTGCACTCTTTTTCCTCTACATTGTCTTTACTCTGATCACTCACTGGGCGAAAAATCGACTCCACCTCGTTGGCGGTAGATGGAGGCGGCGAAGGTGGTTTTCTCTTCAACGATATGGACGGCGGCCGTGGCTTCACCGGCGCCGGAGGACACTGTACGGCCGCCGGGATTTTACTCTCCACCGAAGTCGGAGTTTTGAAGCCCTCATCGTCAGAAACTAGCTTGCTAGCTTTAGTAGCGTCTTCATCATCATCATCGACGGTAGAACTAATAATCTTTCCTTTGCCCTTCTGTAATAACTTCTCGTTTTCCGCCGTTTTCTCTGCTGTTACCGATGATGCGGTTTCTTGCAATTCGACGCTGTTAGCTTCTTCTTCTTCTGCTTCAGCTGGAGAATTTGGTGGTATTTTGCTGCTACTGGACATTCTTAGGAGGTGGTTAGAAGAACATGTGGGGAATATACGTTATTTGGAGTAGTACGAACATATGAAAGAAGCTTGAAAGAAAATTGAAGGTGGGTGTTTTGTTTGTGAGGTTTAAGGAAGAAGATATGAGGGCTTAAGAATGCGAATTGTTGTTTAATAGGAGAGGATAAGAGCTTCAGCTAACCATCTATTTTCCTTCCCTTTTCATGGATTCTTTGAAGTGAGGATTTAAGATGAGAGAGAAAGGGAGAGATATGACGGCCTAGAGAAAGAGAGGTTGATGAAAGAGATGAGCCTTTTTCGAACAGTAGTGTTGGCGAGGGATCCGAGGTACGCTAACTCTCAAAAAAATATATTTATTATTTCCCTTTTCATACAACCTTTTCAAATTCAAATAAATCCGTCCCTTTCCAAGTCTCTCTCTCTCTCTCTCTCTCTCTCTCTCCACATAGACAAAAGGTAAAAGCTTCCACGTATATTGAGATGATTTATATTTTACATGATGTTATGCAAGTGTTAATATATCATAAGAATCATTTTCGTTGTTTGAAAGTGAAGACTTAATTATATGTATGCAAACTACACACGTGGCTTGCTTCATGGGACCAATAAGATTATGTTAAAAGCACACAAATTTCTTTATATCTTTTTCTAATAATATGGTAAGTGTGGATTTGGGGGATTCGTGATGGGTTAGGATGATTAATTTCTTTGAAAGTCGAAGTTGTATGGTCAAGGTTTAGGACTTCTTTTTAATACAATATATTATGATGAACCCTCAGATTGACTCAAATTACTCTTTGACTGATCAATATTATCACTGCCTGCAATTAAAAGAGAAAACGAAAAGGGGAAAAAATACCCAACAAATGAACTAATGAAACAATTATTGAGAAAAGTATTTCCCTTGACCAACCCCTTTTTCTTTTGGTCTTACATGCATTAGTTGGCTCATAAAGCTTCTTGAATGAATTATAATTAAGAATGCTACCGTATGTGTTATGGAAGTATACTTATTGATTCAACTTCTCCTTTCTATCTCAAGAGCCAATAAAAAATAAAGCGTGTAAGAAAATGGTGGAACAGTTTCTCCCAACAAACTAAAACGGCTGTCACAATCTTGAATGATGATTAATGCCATTAAATTAGTCGTTAAGAATTAATTAAAAGCCATAATGGTCCATTCCCAATTCCATTTGGCTCCTTCTGCACCGTTCCACGCACTCTACAAATCTGCATGCAAATGTATTCCAATCATGCCTTTTAAATTATATATATTATACATACACATGCGTTGTGGCATTTTTTTCCATGTAATTAGGGTATAAGTAGTATATACTTACATCACATATATGGTTTTGCTTCCTGTGTAGGGGAAGACTAGAAGATATATGGGGCATATCTAATCAAGTTAGTTTATAAAAATATTCGTTATATGATCATATGTTCAGGAGGAATGGCTAACTTGGAATAGCAATCACATTTCCAAATTATAATATTGCATATATATGTACATATACATGCTCTAGACTCAATCATATAGAAAATGTCCCACTCGCCAAGGCTGACGTCTCAAATGATGATGTAGTTTCATGCAAACCCTACGGATAATCATTTATGTACTATTCGATTCGCGACGAGGATTTTCGTCCTTCTCCTTTACCCCAAAGAACGAGGGTAGATTAAAGGGGAGACATTTATAATTATGTAAGAAGTCTTACGCAGAGAATAGGGGTCTGTTTTTATTATTGATTTTTTTCATGTATGCGCGTACACACGTATACAATCTATCTATATATAATGTATAATTTAATTTGTAATTGGGCCTGATTTCAGGCTCATGACCTATTGTAAATCCAGCTTAATCGGCTAGATATTCTGTAAGTGAGGCATTTCATCATTTCTGTTGTGGGTCAGTTGACTTTTTTAATGGGCTGCCTAGTGGGGTTGACTTTTAACTAATTTAAGGATTTAGCCTTCTTTTTAGACAGAAGGATTTAGGTTGGGGAATGAAGGGTCAGTCAGCCTTAATTAGTTTGCCCACAGTTTCAAGTCAAGCCTGCAAATCATTTCAAACGCGTAGCAAAGTGACGTTAAGAAAGCTTTATAGCCATTCATGTCCAATTATTGTGTTAAATATGTCCTAAAATACGAGGAAGTGGACGTTTAACATAAGTATCACTATCGTAATGGTCCCAACATATACTTATCGAGCCTTTGAAAAATCGATGTTGATGACCAAATATTACTAGTTTTTTTTTATAAAGGAGGATGACGTCAGAGATGCACCAAAACCACAACCCAACATTTAAAAACAAGAAAATATATGAGTAGAACTATTATACAAATATGCTGTAAACTCGTTTTACTAGAAACCTAATCACAGTTCTTACTTGCATCATCGTCCAACGAATCATGGGCAAGCTTTCTTGTCTGCTTGTGCTTGGTCAACTTTGCGTGTGTAATTATTTATTTCTAGAGTTGGTATTTTTATACTAATGATTTAACTACACCACTTCATCTTGTCGATGCTTCCCTTAGCTATTCCCTTTTTATTTAGTTTGTATATTCGATTTATAGATCAATATCATGCAAAGTCTGCCGAGGATTTTCACAAGTCATGCGATCCTGTCCCTTTCTTGACACCCGTTACAGGAAGAAGAAAGAAGAAATGCAAATCAAATATTATATATATATATAATAATAATGCCCAACTTTGCAGATTTCATATTTATTTACATATATATATCGATATCCATAAAGAAATCTACCACTAGTATTCATATTATGCAAGAAGAGATGATTAAGCATGCGCGTGTATTGAATAAACTAGGAACAAGTCATAGTTTGACTTTTAAGTCCTTGCACTATTACTCTAATGAAAGTCTACGCAATTTCGAGTTTGACCGCCAATTCAAACTGTAGTAGAGTGCGTTTGGATTCACGTATCTAAAAGGAATCGGATGAACCGGATTCACATCGTCGAGCTCGAGCCGGCTCATTCGCGAGCCTGTAACGAGCTCGAGTCGGCTAATCGAGCTCGTGAATCAGCTCAACTCATTGTTCGCCCCCTAATTATTATTATAATTTTTATTTTTATTACTTTTTATTCTATTATTTATTGTTATTTATTATTATTACTATTATTATTATTTACGAAAAATTTATTACGGGCTCAACGTTAGATTTCGAAAACACACAATTTGACATTGAGTTTCAAATCCGCAAATAATAAGTGTTTAGATTTAACCTCGAATTTGGACGAATTTGAAATCAAAATCCACTCGATTGCCAAACGGAAGATTTGGGAGAAACATGGATTTCAAATCGAAATTCGGAATCCAAACGGACCATTAATAATTTCCCAATTTCATATCTGCAATTCCAAAGTCGTAAAATTCTCATCTCTTACATACAAAACTTTTGACAAATTCACATTCCACCCCCAGAAATGAAGGGGGGGAAAAACTCTTATCAACAAGGGAGGACTAAACAGAGGAGCTGATTGCCTTACATCATCATCATCATCACACAAAACCTAGTCTTGATGATACTTAACGTTGTAATAACCAAGAAACAAAAAAATTCAACCCCTATACTTAGATTAATCACACAGATGATCTCCATATTCTCCCCTCGAACGAAATAATAATGATCGAAACATCGTCATGGTACCTCCTTCGATCTCCCTGAGGCACGTCGAGCAGCTGATGGAAATCCATTCCCGCCTCCTTAGCTGCCCTAAACACGACTTCCTCGACCAAGTGCTGAGCTGGATCACCCTCGGGAAAAGTCGACATGAATGTCTCGACTTCTGAGACAGCTTCTTGGTTCGTAAAGTACTGGTAAAGACCATCCGAGGATAGTATCAAGAACTTGTCCCTCGGCTCCAATCTGTGGTGGCACATCGAAGGGGAACATGTTATGTATGGCGATTTCCCGACATACTCTATTCTGAACATCTCAAGGAGCGCATTGTTCCACTTGGGCTGTATTTATAATATAGAATAAGACAACATGTTTTAGGACACACAGTGTTGGAGACTATCGCTGATGTAGTGAAGAAAGAGAGGGCTTATTCACCTGCTTCAGAAAGCCAGCGCCGAAGGCTCGAGTGACCTTCAGAGAACCCTTCACTCGAGCGTTTGTTACGGCGAAAGCATCGTCGGGGTGTGCGTTTCTAATCCTTCTTACTTCCTGGGAAAGAAAAGATTCGATTTTTAGGACATGGGATGATCAAGAAACAGGGGAAGATCAGTTATTTTGAAGTCTAACTAACCTCTTTAACAGAGGTGCTGTGATCCATGGTGAGCTGTAATGAACCCAAGCTGTGTTCGTTCTCGTACTCGTAACCGTACAGCGTTTCGCCCGATCCCTTCTTTCGAGAGTCTTCCTCGACGTGTTTTCGTGCCAAAACTGCTCTGCTATCGCCGACGTTCATCAAGTATACGTCGTTTCCCTTCAGCACCATTGCCAGCACGCAAGAGCCCATCAATGCTAGTTCGGGATTTTCCACGAGCATCATATCTGCAATCTCTAAATATGAAGCCTCGGTCTTCTTCAGAGCCTGGGAGAGCGCCTTTAAGACTCCGAGGTGGTTTACTGTAGCGCCGGCGCCGTCTCCTCCGGCGGTGAAGTCAGGGGCCAAGTTGCTCAGCTTCTCCCTTAACTTGCGGTCGATCTCCTCCCTTTCCTTGGCATCCAAACTCTTGGAAGCTGACCTGCTATTCACTGCCTCGCCGGCGTCGTTTTTGCTGTCTTCAGACCAAAGTATCCCTTTGAGCTCTCTGTAGACGTTGCCGTAGAGGTTGTTCAGAAGGAAGTCCGTGGCGTCTGGCCCGTTGAACCCATCGTATATTCCGACGAAGACCCACCCGTGCTCCTCGGAGATGACGACGTGGACTCTGTCCTCGCCGGCTTTGCCCTGAGCCCACTGCAAGGTGCCGCTGCCGCCGAAGGATTCGTTGCCGAAGCAGTCGTCGCTTTCTTCGTCGACCAAGCTCATTTCGCTGCTCAAGTTATGGCTCGTCGTCACGAGGCTGCTGCTGTTCCCACTATTGTGCTCGTTCTCGCCGCAGACGGCCGCAGCGCCGCCGGATTTTACCTGCTCTTGGGACAAACCCCAGAAAGATTTGTGGAAGACGTTTTTCAGGTTCTTCACCAGGCCGGCGCGCTTCTTGAAGGAGGACTTGAGAGTTTTCCGATGCCTGCCGTTGTTGCTGTCGCTGCCGCCGCCGCCGTGGCCGTCAAAGGGACCTGAGATGAAGCTCCTCTCTATGGGGCCCGAAAGAAACCCTCTTTCGATTGGGCCCGAGGCTGGGACGGAGCTTCTTATGATCGGGCCTGACCTGAAAATCGATGAGTTCCTTGGGATGGGCTGAAGAGGTATCGATGTGAAGAAGTCTGAGCTCTCGAAAGCTGACGAGGCTGACGCGACGGAGGCGAGGTGGTTGTTGTCGGCGGTGGAGAGCGTTGAAGTGTTGGCGGAGATGGCGGCGCCGGAGATGGTGCGGAACGGCGTCGTTTGGTCTGGCGCCGACGTGGTCTGGGCCGCCTTTTGAGGCGCGTCGGGCCTTATGTAGCAGAAAGAATGGCCCAATCCCTCGTCGAAGGCGTCGGAAGGCGACGCGCCGTCGCTTCGTCGGCGCGAGATCTCGCCTGGGTCGCCGGCGAAGCAGATGCCTATCTTCCCAAACTTGTTTCCCATATCCTCGCTTGTTCTGCTAGAAATCCGACGAAAGGGAAATAATTAAAGAATAAGAACAGAGAGAGAGGGAGAGAGAGAGAGAGAGAGAGAGAGTAATGGCGTTCTGTTTAGTTGAGGGGTTGAAGAAGAAACAGAGTTGTGGAGATGAGATGATGAGGAGATAAATGAGGAGAGAGAGAGGTGGAAGAGTTGACTTTTGGAGATTTAAATAATAATGTGGGGATTTTCTTTTTACTATAATATTCCGATGCTTATTGGTTTGGGTGGGTTGAAATTGAATATCATTTTATTTTCTAATTTTTCCCCTGGATGATGATGTGGTGTTCGTGAATAGTGTGTGACTGACATGGTGAACGGAGCGTAGTACTATTCAGGGAATATTTTATTTATTTATATAAGAATAAATCAACATATATGGGAAGGAGAGAGAAAGAGATAGGTTTCTTAGGAGGAGTGTAGTTGAAATTAATTGTTATATATATATATATATAGAGTCAAAAGGCTCCACTTTCAGTATTTGCAATTTGCTCCCTCGAGGCGGTGGAATGGTGATTCAGATGTCATCACAGATGAGCAAATATTTATTTTGAAATGATATTTGCAATGATACATAGATGTAACTTGAAAAGGAATTATTGATAGAATAATATCATTGCACAATATATCATATCATCTCTACGTTTTCGGAATCGATGAAAGCGCTTTCTTATTCTTTTTAGTTTAAACTATCTAAAAGTTGACTTTCTTATATTCTAAATTTTTAAGAAGAAAGTCAACGTGAACAATAGCGCACTTTTGTTACATTATCTGCATTTATATTGGGATTTGGGCATCGTATTCTCTAAACGTGTATTTCTAACATAGCTTGGGATATATAGTTTGTGAAATAAAAATACTAACAATATATGAAATATATCTCCCTTTTTTCAAATCTCACATTGAAAAAAATGAAAATCAATGTTTGCGATAAACATAACACTGCCATCATATATAAACAGCATCAATCAAGATGATGGCATTATAAGAATCATTCGTCTGAAAAAACAAGTATTTGATTGGGCGTGGCTTACATACAGTAAAGTTTGGTATATTATACATACCTATTAAATATGCAATATTGGTAATATTTTTTGGAAAATATATCAATTATTGAGGTTCCCCAAAAAAGCAGGAAATGAAAATGATAATGCAAATGCAATCCATCCAATAGGAGAGCAACGACGACTTTGAATGAGGAATTTTCAACAAAACAAAAGAGGTATGAGGCGTGATGTATTAAAAGTTTGACATTTCTTTATTACCACATATATAGATTACAGATTAAAGGCTTTGACTTTTTAATTAGATTAAACGTGCATTGATATTGTCTGACTTTTTGAAATTCAACGTTCAAAATTACATTTCGAATTGAGCTTGGTGTTCCATTCCACGACGCTATTCCGCTTGCTGCTCACTAAACAAATATCAGCAATATTTATATATAGGGAAAATTATAAAAATTGGTCACTAATTATGCCAATTTTTTATTTTGGGTCACTATATTTATCAGTTAGAAAACTATGTCATTAAGTATATATATAGTAACAAAATTGGGTCACTAACCTTACTTTTTATATACACTAGTACTTTTTTGCACACCCGATGTGTGTGTTTAAAATTATATTGAAATTATTTAAACTTTGAAATTATAATTTTTAGTGTTTAAGATGAAATATACGTGACGCCCGGGGCCGAAGAGGGCGGGGAGTGATCGCCGGTGCCAGGGTGCACGGACAAGAAGCGGCTCCTGGCAAGGCTTCTAGGCGAAGGGGTACATGAACGAACCGATCCGACACCCGAATGAGAGGGGATCCTGAGACTGACAATGTATGGGCGTGTCAGGCTAAGAATCGTATAATAGAATTGATAGTACTACGTATATCACCAAGGTCGACCTACCTTTTCGGGAGTCCATCCGAAAGAACTTCGAAGTTAAGCGTGCTTGACTTGAAGCAATCTTAGGATGGGTGACCCCCTGGGAAGTTTGCCCAGGGTGCGTGTGAGCGAGGACGAAGCACGCTGAAAGGTTAAATGATGGTACAGTGGGGCCAGACTATCAGTCGGAGTGTGGTGGGCCCAACCCCACAGGTCCCGGTAGGGACGGATGCTACAGTGACACCCGGTATGGGACGGGTCGTTACAATATAATTTTTAAAAAGATAAAAAGAAACTTAGTTGTAGAGCCATACACACCAAATTGTGGCAGTTTATATCCACCACAAACCAATTATATGATATTATAGATACTTCGTGACCCAAATTTGTAACTATATACATACTTAGTGACCTAACATTGTTACTATATACATACTTAGTGACCTAGTTTTTTAACTGGTAAACATAGTGACCCAAAATAAAAAAAAATAAGTATACTGACCCATTTTTATAATTTTGCCTTACTAAATATAGACAAATTGAGTTATCACAATAAATCCATATCCTTTACTCATTTTTTTGCATGCTATTTCGCGGTGGGTTACAGTTTATAAAAGTCGCTCGTTTGATATGTGTGTATAGGTGGTTATGGGGTGTGTATGAATAAGTTACATCGTATTTGTTATTTGTGTATAGCCATACATGCCTTGTATGGTTATACACACCTATTATAAGGATATTGGCTATAGGGCTTGTATATGCATACCCACATCTAAGTTGGTTATGGGGTGTGTATCACGAATTCATACACATCTATACACACCTCTAACACATATATCAAACACAGTTTATATCATTACACAAATAATTAATACACACATATCAAACATGTTAAAATACGATATCAACAAAGTCCTTGTATAGCCATACACAAATAACTTATACCCATATAATCCATTAACATGGATATCAATCGACCCCTAGACTTTCACATGTGACTAAAAAAATAAAGATTTATATATCCGCTGCTTGTGATATGTTTTGATCATAACCATATCTGCCAATTGGCTAGTTGTTTACTAATTTTGATCAAAACCTAATTATTAAATAAATGCTGAATAATCATTTTCTATTTCGAGCATGATATAAGTAGGCGTAGGCCTACCTAGAACTGTTTATTACCTAATCAACTTGAACTCAAAGTTCAAACAGAAGAGTATGAAACATCAATTGTTATGTATACGTTGTGTTATATACCCGCACATATATATATATATAATATTTTCACGATGAAGTTAAAACAAAAATAAATAGAATATCACTTTCACATTTTGAACTATTTAAAATATAAGTGTGTGTGCTGTGTGCAACTGCCAAAATTCTACCTAATACAGTTCGCCTGCCAAAGGTACTCTTACTCTTACATATATATACATAGACAAACGAAAAAGTCATGAAATATTAACGTAGGACTTTAAAATAGTTAGAGTTTGAGGAAGAGTTTAACGAGATATACTTCAATCCACAAAGCATATCTTTTAAATCCATTTAAATTAATAAACAGCATTATTGACATGTCTGATGATGAGGAAGAATTTTCACTTTCGACAAAAGGCACCACTTAAAACTAATTATGCTGCACAAGTCTTCCGAATTCCTTAAAAAACGACATTATACTTTTAAAAAAGGAAAGAAAAAAATAATAATAAATCTACACGCGTGAATATTCCAAAATTTTCAAATCTTCCAAGTTTTTAAGAAAGATATATGGGGATCAGATTCCAATTCTTAAGTGGGTATTACATTACAACATGCTTTTGATCATTAATGGGATAAAGAAATCAATATAATAAATTTTGATTTATTTTATTTCATAAGTCGAGGCTGGATTGTTTGAGATGGAAAGTGCCTAATTGGTCAACAAGGGAAGCCCATTAATACAACGCAGGCCTTTATGTATACTAAATAGCCCAAATTAGCCCAATATGATTAATTTAAGTATCTGCTCTTACTTTAGGGCAAAAGGAGGTAGAAAATAAACTCAAGGCCCTTGCACAGGAGAAACTAGCTTTCTTTGGGCCAAATTTTTTCTAAATAAACTCAAGAATTCTATATATATATATATATATACATATTTAAAAAATATAACCATTCTTGAAATCAAAGACTGATAAATTACTTGCATTTACCACCCTTTATTCTAGCTGTTTATCTTCAACTAGGGGTGGGCGTTCGGGTTCAGGTATTCGGGTTTTACCCGAACCCGATCGGGTTCGGGTCGGGTAATTCGGGTTATTTGTCGGCCCGATACCCGATAATTATTAATCGGGTCGGGTATCGGGTAGTAATTTACTACCCGATCGGGTTATTCGGGTACCCGACAAATTATTTTGGAAAATATATATTATTTTTATACATAAACATTAAAAAAATATAATTACATATCTAAATATCAATATCTAACGTGGGTGGTGTTAAAGTGATATTTTATTTTAATTGCGTAGTTAACAAGTGATATTTTATTATCAATGCATAAATCATTGTAAAAATTTAAAATATATTATCAAAATTTTATAAATAAACATATAAAAATATGTATATATTATCTTTATTGAAAATAAAGCATCCAAATATCTTAAGTGATATTAATATATAACATGGATATTTTGATATGTTTATTGCATTATCATATTTTTTTAGTAATATTTTTTCAATTCAAAATTGGGTACCCGACGTCGGGTCGGGTTCGGGTAGTGAAAATCTTAACCCGAACCCGAACTACCCGATACCCGACTACCCGACCCGATGCCCACCCCTATCTTCAACTGCTTTCATCAATCTCAATTCATTTTATCTCGTGTTACATTTTTTTGTTAGGCAGTGCTGTGCTACAATGGTGATATTGTTTTATTTATTCTTTTTTTTTTTCCTATGTGCTGCTTTTCATAAAGAAATCATTATCTTGTTTGAAAGGTATCGATGCCATTTTGGGTCGTTTGGTTAGTTGGTAGACTACGTAGTGATAGAGCATCCAAAGAGTTTATCATAGCAGTTAGAATATCAGCCATTCTATTCGAAGCTGATTTTGTGTCCGAAGAAGGGCATTTTTATTTATTTTGGATATAAAATACTATGTGCTTCTAACTAAAGAATGGCATAAATTATCAAGTTGCCATGCATATTACTGTTAGATATTAGTGAACCTTTTTTCCCGAAACAACTTGCCCTGGGAATAAATATCAAAGAACCCATCATTAGAATAGGAATAAATAAATTAAATCAAGGGCGCTTGTATTTTCTTGGCGCACACAGAGATGTATATCATTCTTTTCAATTTTAAAATAATATATATATATATATATCATATCCTGTCCATCCAGTCGATGATGGGACAACGAATAACTTAATTTTATATCCACATGGAAAGATTTTACCTTTTAGATGGAATGTAGCTAAAGAATGAGGGTATTTTTAATTAAATAAACCAAAAAAAAACATTCATTAACAAAATAAACGAAATAATAGAACCATTAATAAAATAAACATTTCCGTATACTAGGAATACGAGTTATAGTAACTCGTATTCCAAGAGTACGAGTTAGGGCACGCTGGCGCGTTCGTCCAACGTGGACTAACTCGTACTCCTGGAATACGAGTTACTGTAACTCGTACTCCTGGAGTACGAATTAGATCTGTTTTTTAAAAACCCTCGTCGCGACGAAGAAGACGAGACGACGACGAGACGAGACGAGACGAGACGACGACGACGACGAAGCTCGCATCACTGACGCCGACGCCGACGCCACCCCTCACCGGCCGCCTTTGCCCCGCCGCCTGTGCCTTCACGACCCCGCCTCGATCTCAGCCCCCGCCGCGACCTCAGCGCCCCGCCGCCCCGCGCCGCTGCCCCGCCACGACCTCAGCGCCGCCGCCCCGCCCAGCGCCGCCGCCCCGCGCCGCTGCCCCGCCGCGACCTCAGCGCCCCTCCGCGGCCGCTGCCCGTCCGACGTGCCGCTGCCCCGCCACGACCCGTCGGTCCGCCCTGCCACGCTGCCCCGCCCGCGCCCCGCTGCCCCGCTGCCCGACGCGCCCCGCTGCCCGACGCGCCCCGCTGCCCCGCGGCCCGACGCCCCCCGCCCGCTGCTCGACGCTCCGTCGCTGCCCCGCGGCCCGCTAACCCGCCGCACATACGACGTCGTACGTGCGAATAGTTCGGGTACCACGTTATGATTCGAAATTCGATTTTTTGTGTAAATTCAATTATATCAAATGCTTTTATTGATTGTCGATTTGTTTGGTTTTTCTTTTAAATGTAGAATGGATTTCGACTCTTCTTACGGACCTATAGATAGCTCGGTGTTGACGATGCAGTCAAATCACCGTAGTAGGGATTTATTATTAGATGAGACAGCGTTAGATAGAACTATTAAGATTAGGGCGTTAGAGAATGTAGTGTGGGGTACTAGAGAAGCACCGAACGTCCTTCACGGTCGCTTATTAGGAAAGTTGAACGAGATGGGTCTGTACAGCGTCTACAGCTGTATGTCGCAGAGGGTTGACCCTCATTTGATTACAGCGTTAGTAGAGCGTTGGAGGAAGGAGACCCATACGTTTCATTTTCCTGTTGGGGAGGCGACTGTTACCTTACAGGACGTAGGTATCTTGTGGGGGTTGCCTGTAGATGGTAGTTGTGTCTCTGGTGTGATTTATACTAGGACGGTCACACAGTGGATGGATGAGTGTGAGGAGTTACTAGGTTTTAGACCGCCGGCAGATAAAATTAGGGGGTCAGCGCTTTCGATGAAGTCATTATCGAATTGGTTGTTGCACAATCCGATAACGGATGATAGCGATGAGGAAGAGGTTGATCAATCAGCACGGGGTTATGCGATGCTGCTCTTCGGTGCCGTGATGTTCCCCGATTGTAGCGCCAGCACCGTATCATTGAGTTACCTTCAGCTGTTGGAGGATATTGAGGAGGTGAGCAATTATAGTTGGGGCAGTGCGGTGCTGGCGTTCCTATACAGAGAGCTTTGTTCGGCATGCGAGCCGAAAAAGCTAAATATAGGCGGACCCCTACGGCTGTTGCAGGTAATTATATAGAAAACGTTATTATATTTTAATGGTTTTAAACATTTATTTAGAACAAGTGATTTGTTTTAGGCATGGGCATATGTGAGGGTTTTGCCATTTCAGCCAGTACGGGGTGATCTTCGTATCACGATGGAGCCCCATGTCGTCGACGGGATACTCTTACCGGCCCCGCCACATGCTGCGAGGTGTGGTCGTTATTCCGAAAGTAGCGAAATATTTTACATTCTTACTTTTATAAATGTTGTGAAAATATCTGACAGGTGGAACTCATTCTTCGATTTTACTACGCCGACGAATTCGAACGTACGCACGATCCGCGAGTGCGTTGATCGCATGCAGCCGCATCAATTTGCGTGGACTCCGTACAACATGTCTCTGCCAGAGATTGTCGCTCTTTCTCCAGCGTGCTTACCGATGGCTTGTCGATCGAGGTGTCCACTGATATTGTTCAATATCGTGGAGTTTCATTACCCCGAACGAGTATTGCGGCAGTTCGGAATAGTCCAAAGAATTCCCATTAATATCGTGGACTCACACGTGGCCGGATCATCTCACTCACACGAGGCCGGCCCATCTCATGTACACGGGGCCGGACCTTCTCAGGCGTATGGGGCCGGCCCATCTCAGGTGCACGAAGAGGTGAACCCGTCCTTCTTTTATGACTTGTCGCCCTTTTCCAATCGTCTGCAGCCCAGCAGAGCTCGCAGCCGCCTTATATGGAGCATCAGGTATATTCCTTTAATTTGGCATTTAAAGCGATCAAATTAATTACTAAAACTACATTTTCGTTATCAAATTTTAGGCGTTTACGACACCTTCCCCACGTCTGCGACGAGATCGAAGTCCGGATGATGATGATGCTGAGCAAGGCAACCGTCGAGGAAATCGAGTGCGTAGGCCAGCTCGTTGTGGGACCGGCGGTCATTTGGCTCATCATGGCCGATAGTCGTTATGTGAAATGCTTTGTCACAGGACTATTATTTTGATATTATTTTTATGTTTTGTAATGACTATTATTTTGATATTATTTACTTATTATAATATTTTTATTATGATTATATTTATTTTTATAAATGTTGTGATGATTAAATGTATTATTATTTATTATTATGATATATTTATTATTATTTAGGATGATGATTATATTTATTTTCATTTATTATTTTGATTATATTTATTTTCATTTATTATTTTGATTATATTTATTATTATTATTGTTTATTATTATGATTTTATTTACTATTAAGGAATGCATTTTGAACGGACGTTGGATATATACTACAAAAACGGTGAAACAACAATATATGTTCGTCTCAACGCCTACCGCGTTGTCTAGCACGAGTTTCACCCCTGTCCATCTCATTTCTAATGCGATTTCGACTATATCTACCGGGACCATTGTTTGAGTTATTAAAAAATATCGACAAGGGATGGGTTTATATAGAAATTTATATCGTAATGTTGGGGTACGAGCAAGAGTAACTCGTACTCTAGGAGAACGAGTTACGTGAATTATTAACGTAACTCGTACTCCCAGAGTACGAGATACTTTTATTAGTGGCCGACACATGCATGGCCATGCAGGTTGGTTGGGCCACCGTAACTCGTATCCTGGGGATACGATTTACTATCTCGTATCCTCAGGAGACGATTTACGGCACCACGTCAGCTCCACGTCAACGATTGACCAGTCCACCGTAACTCGTATTCCTGGAGTACGAGTTACTAACTCGTATCCTGGAAATACGAGTTACGTTTGGGTCAATAGTCAGCGGAGACTAATTCGTATTCCCAGAATACGAGTTAGTAACTCGTATACTGGGAGTACGAATAGTTTTATTTTATTAATGGTATTCGATTTACGTTTATTTTGTTAATGAATGTTTTTTTTTGGTTTATTTAATTAAAAATTCCAAAGAATGAGTGGATGACACAGGCTTAGGATTCCTTTTAAATCTACGAAATTTCTCTATGGAATAAGCTAAAATAAAGCCGTATAATACACTTATGCTAAAAATACCATCTTGTATTTTTATTGATTTTTTTCCATCAATCTATCATAAATAGTTTTACAACAAGCATAAGCTAAAGGACCATACAGCGCCGAGCTTTTGCCATTTAGCATTGGCAGATCGTAGCTATTTTTTTAAAATTCGAACAGTTTGTCCGAGAGTCTTTATATCACCTCAACTCCAAAGTCAACTATTTAACGTAGAAAAAAATGATCTTTTTTAAATGAGTCGTCATGCACTTGGATTTTAAACATGAGATAGGAAAAGAAGATCACTGGTCGAAGATCTTCGGTTTGCCCAAATAAAATAGACGAATCAATTGTAAGGACAAGAAATAACCAAGATTTACTTACGACTTTCTTTCACATATTAAAGGACCTGCTAAAAGACAACAAGATTCTCTTCTACTTCAAACTTCAAGGTCTTTATGAAATTTCTTGTACGTGCAGTTAGAATCTGTGAAATTTAAAGTGTATCTGCTTCAGTCAATCTTCCTCCAACATTTACCCGCTTTGACTCTATTTTATTATTTTCTAACATCATAAGATTCGATTTCTTTTCTGCCGTGCTCCATCTTTCGTTTAGCTTTACTTTTCTTGAACTCGAACGGTTTAGATTTCAACCTCAACGAAAGCTCTCTCTTTTATTGTCTTTCTTCAAACATTTGCAGACCCAATTCAAATTATCCATTGATTGCAAATTATATCTTTAATTTAAAGGAGTAAATGCAATTTAAATCTCTTTCTCCGTTACCATTACCATTTGTTGGCAGTGCATTGAATTTCAGTAAATGCTATAACAACCATTACGTTAGACAAAAAGGCATTAACATTGACAACTTACCAAACCACATGGCAAGAACAATAAATCCACGTATAACACAACAAACTAAATAGTAACAAAAAAATCACAAAGATTTCATTTTTACTAGCAAGCAATCACTCGTTACAGCAATTCTCATGCTGCGGGCTACAATTGTCTTTTCCTTACCAATGCAGCCTCTTCAGCCCTAACTAAGATAGCAAGAAAAAGCAGCACAGCAACAGCAACCCACAAAAAAAGAGGCACACAATTACCATTATAGTTTTTTGTTTCAAAGTCCTAATCGTATGTAGTAAAATTACTCCTACTTTTAATTAAACCCTGAAGTTCTTGCCCATGAAGGTCTGGCCAAACTGCCAATTGGGTGGAGCAACGTTCATGGAGGTAGACGAGCGATGGTCGCTGGCCGTGACCCTAAAGGACAGAGCTTGGCCCACTAAAGCGGCGCTGGTCTGCCAATTCTGGCCCCAGTTTCGGCTCATGGGAATCCACTGTGTGTTTGTTCCCTTGATGCTCACGCGCACTATGTCGCCGGCGCCGCCCACGTTGGTCACTAGGACCAAGTTGAAGTAACGAAAGCCGTTGACCGTGAACCTTATGCCGCCTTGCTTGCGGCAGGGAACCCTGTTAAAGAAAGAAAGAAGGAATGAAAAATTTCAGTCAAAGCTTTGATTTTTACGAGGCAGGACCAGGAGCTTTGCCTTGGTTGAAGCAAAAGCACTTCTTTGACATCATTACTGTACTAGGTTTGTTGACATTCAGTTCGGGTAACATGGGCCACTGTTTCCCGGCGGTGGTCGTTAAGTGGGTCCCATAAAACGCGTTGGAAGTTTTCTTCCTTTTCAGTTACTATTATCGAGGAAGGGTTTTGACCAATTTACCAGAATGACCTAAAGAACAACAGGGGAGTTTTTCAGTTCCCTAAGCCCAAGGGCAAGGCACTTACTGTTTTTGCATTTAATGAAAGGGAAAGAACTATGGATATGGAAGGTTAAAGGACAAACTACTCAAACTAGGGTTGGTCCCAAGCTACTCAAATGCCGTCCGTGTGGGGTTCTTACAAGAATCGTTTGTGAAGGGACAAGTGTCTGTGTTTGTGAGCAGTGACAAACAACAAACCATTGGCGGAAACAAAGAGGTTCTTCGATGGTTAATCGACCCTAACATAAATCTAGTTAAACAAGAAAAAGGACTGAAGCCGGGGAAGAACTCAGACTAGAAAAAAAAATGAGATCTATTTGTTACCTGCGGTAGTTGACGGGGACAATGCCGGCGCGGTACTCGGCGATCTTGAGGAACATGGGCATGGCGAGGTCGAAATGGGTCCTCGGAGGGTTGCACCACCCACCGTTGTCGTTGGGCAGGGCGTAGTTCGGCGGGCAGAAGTTTGTCGCCGTGATGAGTATGGATGGGTTGCCAGGGTTGCACCACTTGCCGTACTGGGCGGCGGCGGCGTCGCACTTTAACTCGAAGCACGCGCCGCAGCTGAGGCCGCTGTTGAACAGAGCCGTGCTCAGCGCCGCCGTGTTCACGCCGTACCCCTGGCTGTACAAGTTCCCGTACCCACACGCGCCACCTGCCGTTTCAAAAGAATGGTTACAGTAGAGAGAGAGAGAGATGTAATAACACTACTTCCTTCCATAGAGAAATAGACACGTACCCATTGTGCCTGAAGCGTCGCTGCCGCCGTAGAAGGTGGCGTGGGCGTCCTGCCATGGACCGTCGGAGTAGACGCCGGGGATTCTTCCAAAAGCAGACGGCGTAAGAAAGCAGAGGATGGTAAAAACTGTGGCAATGCGGGCAAACACCTTCATTTTGGCTTTCAAATTTTTGTGTGATTTCTTCTTCTTCGGAGAGAGAGAGAGAGAGAAAGAGAGATTTGTTGTGAACAGAGAATGTAAATGGAGGCTAAGGTGCACACAGGGGAGTGAAGGGACGAGACTATGGTACTACTTATGGAGGGAAAAAAGGCAACCTAATTATATTTATTGCTCTACACTACCCATAATTGATATTAATTACACTCATCACCCTCTTACCCAATTTTCATTTTTCTATGTTGGCCAAATTTCCTTTTTGGTCTTATGGTGTGAATTGCATCAATTGACTAGTTACGTGTTTTTTCAACAATACTGGTAACGAAAGCTAGATTTCCTCCCATTGTTCAATGTATTTATTTGGTTCCACTTACTTTATTTTTTTCTCAAATTTGGTTAATTCTTACTCGAAAATAGAAATAATGTGAACACTTTATTTATTAGTTTGAATCCATAAATGAGGCCCAAGAGTTCACGTTGTTTAACTCATAATGTAATAAATGCTTGCAGGACACGAAGAGCCCATTATCGCGCCTAATAAAAGCAACTCCCGGGTATTACACTTCTGGCTTTAATTAAATTTTTTCCTTTAACATAATAAATTAGATTTGGTGTATTCAACTAAACATAAATAACATCTGCACTCACTTTCCACCAATCCCAACTGTTTCGTCCTTGAAAAGGGAAGAAATTATTAACATAGAAATCTTGTCCCCCGTTTTAATTTTATCTTTTAGATTACACGAAGTAAAAGAGTAGCTAGCTCTTCAGGAAAAAAATATCATGTGATGTGATTACTATTACCACTAATCTCATTCATGTATTTATTTCCACGAAAAATAAAATGCAAGCATACTGAAAGCGAGCCATGTGGTTGGCTATGCTATGCTATAGGAGGAAAATCCAAAATGCCTATCAACATATATGGGAAAAGGGAATTGGGAGTCTGAACAAATTGCAAGGTTCCAACCGCATGTGAACCCAATTACAGAATTTGTTTCAGATAAATTTCTTTTTCTTCCCGCAAATGAACACTCACCTGCATGTGCCTTTCTTCTTGTCTTTTATATACATATGCATATCTTATAATATTCTTTCCTCCCATGATTTAGAATCGCAATAAAATCGTTTGTCGATTTTGTTTTGAGCATTTTAGGCCTCCATTTTAGCTATTGCTTGACCTTACTGTTAGGATATGCGGAAATCCCCGATAATTATTTGCCCGAAAAATGACGATAATAAATAAATGAGACGAAAAATAAATTTGGACAGTGACACGAGATTTACGTGGTTCGGTCAGAATGACCTACGTCCACGGGCCGGAGGGTAGAACTTCTTTATTATGTGGAGATTACAGGCACGTACACTGACGTGATATAAAAGCAGCTACAAAAATATAAGGAATAGGCTACAGAAAGAATTAATAGGAAGAAGATCAGTTTGTGGTGTATTTCTTCTTCTGCAAATGAGCCTATTTATAGGCGATGGAATGCTTTGATCTGCCGTCTGAACATATGCATGTGAGCATAAGAGAATTAACTACGGCTTCCTTTGACTATGCAATTAGCAACCCACGTGAGAATTATAAAGCAACTTTAATGGACCTTAGATTTGTGTGGTTTCGTTCTATTCGGCGCCTACAATGAGAATAGCAACCAATTCTTCATTTGCCTTTGTCCCACGTTCCTTTACAGCTGTATTGGTTGATTGGTCAAAGACCACGTTTGCAAAGGTCACAACAAATCTCCACCTTGACATTTGATTCCGTGAATAACTCCACCTTAATTAGTAACACATTTATCTCCCTCCGACCTTAGCCCCTGACGGGCTAGTTCACCAACTTTAAAACACCAATCAAGTCCAAGCAATGCTTGAACTTGGAAACTGGAAGAGCCTTCGTAAACAAATCTGCAGGATTATCCTTTGTGTTGATCTTCTTGATAAACACCTTCTTATCTGCAATGATATCACGAATAAAATGATACTTAACATCAATATGTTTAGTCCTTTCGTGATACATCTGATCCTTGGTCAAATGAATCGCACTTTGACTATCACAGAAAATCGTAATAACTCTCTGACTCTGAGTTAATTCGCCGAATAACCCTGTCAACCATAATGCTTCCTTGATCGCATCAGTAATCGCCATGTATTCTGCTTCAGTAGTAGATAACGCCACTACATGTTGTAGAGTAGCTTTCCAGCTAACTGCACAACCTCCAATACAAAATACATAACCAGTAAGAGATCGACGTTTATCGAGATCACCTGCGTAGTCTGAATCGACGAAGCCAACGAGAGTATCACTGTTTCTGCCAAACTCCAAACAAAAGCTTAGAGTACCCTTCAAGTATCTGAGAATCCATTTCACTGCTTGCCAGTGTTCTTTCCCTGGATTAGCCATATACCTGCTAACAACACTAACAGCCTGTGAAATATCAGGACGTGTACATACCATTGCATACATAATACTGCCGACTGCACTCGAGTAAGGAACTCGTGCCATGTACGCTTCTTCCTCATCTGATGATGGTGACTGAGCAGCGCTTAGCCTAAAATGGCTAGCTAGAGGAGTGCTGACTGGTTTGGCATCGCTCATGCCAAATCTCTCCAAAACCTTTCTGAGGTAACTTTCCTGGGTCAGGTATAACTTACCAACTCCTCTATTACGTCTAATCTCCATACCAAGAATCTTCTTAGCTGCTCCCAAATCCTTCATCTCAAATTCACCATTCAATAAGGCCTTCAACTGGTGAATTTCTGCAAGATTCTTAGCCGCAATGAGCATGTCATCAACATATAACAACAGATAAATGAACGAACTGTCATTTAACTTCCGGAAGTAAACACAACTATCATACTTGCTCCTGGAGAAACCATGACCCAACATGAAAGAATCAAACCGTTTGTACCACTGTCTTGGAGACTGCTTTAATCCGTATAAGGATTTCTTCAGTAGACAAACTTGGTCTTCTTTTCCTTCAACTATGAAGCCTTCAGGTTGCTTCATATAAATCTGTTCATCTAAATCGCCATGTAAGAACGCTGTCTTGACGTCAAGCTGTTCTAACTCCAAATCATACATGGCAACGAATGCAAGTAATACACGAATAGAGCTATGTCTAACGACAGGTGAGAATACATCATTAAAATCAACACCTTGTACCTGACTATAGCCTTTCGCAACTAATCGTGCCTTATACCTTGCATCGTCCGAACCAGATAAACCTTCTTTCTTCTTGAAGACCCACTTACATCCGACTATTTTCTTTTTCTTCGGCGGCGGCACAAGAATCCACGTACCGTTCTTGTGCAGAGACTCCATTTCTTCATTCATCGCTACCAGCCACTTATCAGAATTATCATCGCTTATTGCCTCCGAATAGGTAGAAGGTTCGCCGCCTCCACCTGTTTCTTGCGCCACTGATAAAGCATACGAAACTAAATTTACGTACCGCTGTGGTAGTCGAATCTCCCGTCTCTCCCTATCTCTGGCTATAGAATATTCCTGCTCGACGCTTTCATCTTCAACAGAATCTGAATCAGGTTCTGGCTCATCCTGATTTGTTGAACTCGTAGCAGTGTCATCTAAAAAATCTTTGTTGATCTCGAGCTCCACCTCGCTGTGTACACTATCCTTCTTTTCTTGATTAGAAGAGTTAGTAGACTCTTTTGAAGGATGTAACATAGAAGACTCGTCAAATGTAACATCTCTGCTAATTATGAATTTGGGTGACTTGGGATCAGGATTATATAATCTATATCCTTTCACCCCTGAAGCGTAACCGAGGAAAATACACTTCTTAGCTCTAGGCTCTAACTTTCCCTCGTTTACGTGCATATAAGCTGGGCACCCAAATATTCTTAAGTTGGAATAATCAGCAGGAGTACCTGACCATACTTCCTCAGGAGTCTTGAAGTTGATCGGTGAACACGGTGAGCGGTTGACAATATAACATGCTGCGGCGATAGCTTCAGCCCAAAAATCATTTGTCAACCCAGCGTTGGAGATCATACATCGAGCTCTCTCTAGAAGCGTCCGGTTCATGCGCTCGGCAACACCATTTTGTTGAGGCGTCATTCGAACAGTGTGATGTCGAGCAATACCCTCATTCTTGCAAAATTCGTTGAACTCGCTTCCACAAAATTCTAAGCCATTATCTGTCCGCAACCGCTTGATCTGTTTTCCTGTCTGCTTTTCAATCAAAGCCTTCCATTGTTTAAATGTTAGGAAAACATCACTTTTCTGTTTAAGAAAATAGACCCAGACTTTCCTTGAAAAATCATCGATGAAAGTCAACATATATCTTGCACCACCTTTGGACGGAACACGAGAAGGACCCCATACATCATAATGAATATAGTCCAAAGTACCTTTCGTCCTGTGGACTGCTGGCGAATTGAAGCTGACTCGTTTCTGCTTCCAAAAAATACAGTGTTCGCAAAAGTCCATCTTACCAGTACTTTGACCGCAAAGTAGGCCCCGCTTGCTTAAAATTGTCAAGCCTTTTTCTCCCATGTGTCCAAGTCTCATATGCCATAATCTCGTGGTATCAACCTCCGGGGATGTCGAAACTGCAGCGGAACCTGTAACAGTAGTTCCCTGCAAAATATATAAATTTCCAGACCTGCAAGCTTTCATCACAACAAGGGCACCTCTGGCAATCTTTAAAACTCCACCTTCACCTGAGAACCTGCACCCTTGAGATTCAAGTGTGCCTAAAGAGATAAGATTTCTCTTCATATCTAGAACATGTCTGACTTCTGTGAGCGTTCGGATGATTCCGTCGAACATCTTGATCCTGACTGTGCCTTTACCAACAACTTTACACGGAGCATCATTTCCCATTAAAACATATCCACCATCAAAATTTTCATAGGTGGAAAAACAATCCCGACTCCGACTTATGTGGTAAGAACAACCCGAATCTAAGATCCACTCATTATCAGACCTAACAATATTTGCAGTTGCTACAAAAATTGTTCCATCGCTCTCATCAGCAGCTAAACTAGCTTTGGCGGGTTTATTAAATTGCTGATTATTTTTCTCCTTATTTTTTAATTTGAAACAATCAGCTTTAATGTGACTCTTTTTCTTGCAAAAATTACAGACTTTATTTCTGTACCTGGATTTCGACCTTTCTTTAGATCTGCTGCTTTCAGCGTCTCTACGCTCTGGTCTTCCCCGTGCAAACAGGCCTTCTGCCTGGCTATCACTTGTTTCTCCCGTAATATCCCTGTCTATCTGTTCTTTCGATTGTAAAGCAGATTTGACACTAGCATACGATATCGTATCTTTCCCATAGATTATGGTGTCACGAAAATGCTTTAAAGACGAGGGAAGGGAACACAACAATATTATGGCCTGATCTTCGTCCGTTACTTTGACTTCTACGTTCGCCAAATCAATAATGATAGAATCGAATTTATCGAGATGCGAAAGAATAGAAGTACCTTCCATCATTTTCATACTGTAAAGCTTCTGCTTTAAATAAAGCCGATTCTCCTTAGTCTTCTTCATGTAGATAGCTTTTAGCGCATCCCACATACCCATGGCCGTCGTCTCCGTCGCAACTTCTTGTAAAACCTCGTAAGAGAGATTTAAGATAATAGCCGATCTGGCTTTCTTGTCCAACTCATTAAATTGATCGTCCTTCATTTCGGTTGGTTTCTTCTTTGCGCCTTCAAGCGCCACCTCGCAACCGTCTTGAATAAGTATGGCCTCCATTTTGAGACTCCACATTGCAAAGTTGACATTTCTGTCGAACTTTTCAATTGACATTTTTGTTATCGTCATGGTGGCTAAAAAATAAATCGGGTTGGCTCTGATACCAATTTGTTAGGATATGCGGAAATCCCCGATAATTATTTGCCCGAAAAATGACGATAATAAATAAATGAGACGAAAAATAAATTTGGACAGTGACACGAGATTTACGTGGTTCGGTCAGAATGACCTACGTCCACGGGCCGGAGGGTAGAACTTCTTTATTATGTGGAGATTACAGGCACGTACACTGACGTGATATAAAAGCAGCTACAAAAATATAAGGAATAGGCTACAGAAAATAATCAGAGGAGAGGACGAAGATCTGTAAGAGTGTGGTGGTGTCTTTTCTTCTTCTGCAAATGAGCCTATTTATAGGCGATGGAATGCTTTGATCTGCCGTCTGAACATATGCATGTGAGCATAAGAGAATTAACTACGGCTTCCTTTGACTATGCAATTAGCAACCCACGTGAGAATTATAAAGCAACTTTAATGGACCTTAGATTTGTGTGGTTTCGTTCTATTCGGCGCCTACAATGAGAATAGCAACCAATTCTTCATTTGCCTTTGTCCCACGTTCCTTTACAGCTGTATTGGTTGATTGGTCAAAGACCACGTTTGCAAAGGTCACAACACTTACTTAAAAATTTCACATTTTTTGTACTATCTAAACTCTGCGTACTTACGATCACACACTTTGATGATGAGATTACATTCAAACTCAGTACGAATCATTTTTATTGCAGTGGGTCTGAAATTCGGTTGGAGAAGAAGAGATATATTTTACAAAGAATCGGAAGGTATACGTAAAAAAAGCTCGAGGCAATAAATCTCCAAATCTACGCAACAAATACGTAAAAAAAAATTTGCAAGCACAAATACACTCCTCAGATCACCGACAAAGCTGCGCGCAAAGCCCCCGAATCTGAGAATCGGACGGATTGTTAAGCATGTACGTGCTGTTCTTGCTGCTGTTCGAGCAGTACAAAGTGTACTGATTTCCCGATTCCACGGCCTGCACATTTCGTCGATATCAAAAACATTTCTCGAAATTGAATAATTTAGAAAGAAACGAAGATATCGATCGCTGAAACAATCAGAAATTGAGGGATTCAAACTAAAACCGCCTCTTTGATATATTAATCAGAAACTGACCTGGCACGAGATGGGCTGTGTGTTGCAGCTCCACCTAGACGTCGGGACGCAGCTCAGGTAATGGCACCACGAGCAGTGATCATTCAAATCCACCCCTCGAAGGAGCAAAACAAACCCGACGATAAACCTACATTCAACAAATTCCCGTAAAAAAAAAGAGATAAAGTGGCAAAAGAGAGTAGTCTATCGATCGATCGATCGAATGGTTTACCCGACGATGAGGAGGATTAGAGAGAGAGCCCATAGCACGCACTGATAGGTCTTAAACTTACGGCTCGTCGCCTCAGAAGCGTATCCGCGCGACGAATTGTATCGCCGGCTAACCCAACCGAACTGAGGCCTCATCAGGAAAACAAACCCGAGGAGAAATCCCGACAAGAACCCTCCGAGATGGGCGAAGTTGTCCACGTGTGGGAGGATGCCTACGGCGAGGTTGATGGCGATTATCATTACAAGGGTCACCAAAGCTGCTACCTGAGAGAGGAAATGGAAGAGAGTTATCGTTATATTTACGTTTCTTTTAGAAAGAAAAAAAGCGATCTTGGACGAAGGAAAGGAGGGGCCTCATGGGATTTTCGATCACCACTAACCCAATTGGTGGTAATAAAAGGAGTAACCCCCAAGCTTTATATACAAAGTTGTACTTGTTTCGATTATCCAGTGGAAATGATTGAGTTTGATACCCAACAGTTACCTTATTTGCGTACATGCTCCAGTTGGTAATCAGTTCGGACAACATTGCTCCCAAAAGTCCGAAGAGTGCGCCCGAGGCGCCGACGGATATGTTCGTCTGGATGAAAAGGGCAGACATCAAACTCCCGCCCAGCCCAGAAATCAGATACAGCAAACCGATTCGAGCTACAGATGATCGAGTGAGGCGATGAGTAAATAAAGCCTAGAGATTGTGTTTTATTTTAGCTCAGCTTCTCATTGAAAAGGGTTGGGTAGGGCAGTGATAAGCTTACCAAAGCCAAATTCTCGCTCGAGCTGTATGCCGATTACAAGGAGGCTCAGCATATTTGCGAGGATGTGAAATACTCCGCCGTGAAGCCACATGCTTGTGATTAGGCGCCATCCTTCGTGTTTGTGGACGACTTTGCTCACGTCTAAAGCTCCCATCTTTTCTAGCCTGAAGAAAATGGAAGATGAATGATGCTTTTGAATGTAATGACTGGACCGTAGTATATGGGAGTTGGAGTTAGAGCCATGGGTCAAACGAGACATGGGATTGGGAAAGAAAGTAATCGTCTTTGTGTGAGCTCAATTCAGGCCTTAAGTGTTGGATCATACATTTTATCGAATACCTTGGAAGCATTAAAACCTCTCAAACGCCGGCGAAAGACAAGAAACGACAGTCAATTGCTATCAATCACACTCAGAGAGAAACAAACCACACTTACGTGGCAGACGAAGGGCCGAGGAGAGGGTTTTCCTTGAAGGGCTGAAATGAGAACCTTCCCAAGAACCCGGCGAGGCAGGACACTGAATTCTTCGGGCAGTTGTTGACGGACATGGTGATCACGAACATCACGACGTTGGCGACCACGAAGGTGGGCACCAGCCATGGGAACCATTTCTTGAAATGCTTAACTTCCCTGTAAACCACGCCGCCTCCGTTGGGGCTGGCGGTGATCGGCAGCGCTGGCGGTGTAGGAGAAGAATCGATGGGATGGATCATGTTGGCGCCGCGGCGAGATGGGGCACGGATCTGAGCGTCGTTTGGCGCCAGAGAGGCCATCGGCGGAGATTATGTATAACTCCGAGATAGGATTCGTCAGGGTCAACGGTGGTTTAACCAACTGTTTCGCGGGGAGAAGAGAAGAGAAGAGAGGACAATGGTTGTTGAGCTGTTGATGTTGGGTGAAGAAAGAGTTCTGCCGACGCAAGCCAACAAATCAGTTCTTAATTTTTTTGTCTATATTATTTCTGAAGAACGATTTTTCTTCCCGCGGTAAATACACACACACACACACTACGATAAGAAGTACAAAAGGAGAACAATTCTGACGTGATTAGCTCGTCATTAGTAAGAAAGATAATCTTATATTCAAATAAGCCTGACGTGGATTGTCTAAAGGAGACGCGGTGGCTCTTTCCACTTGGCAGCAAAAGAAAATTAAACAATCAACTAAGAGCCAATAATTAGAATTACTCTATTTCTTTCTCTATACTTGACTTGGGAAATAAATTCAAAGTAGATGGCATAACAATTTGGACCTATGTGGATGCACGTTGGCCAGGAGTGCTAAGAAAGAAATTGAAAATAATAATTCAAAAACATGGTTTCACATTTGCCAAGTCATATGTATATTTAAATATATATATATACAAAAACGTCAATGCACGCCAACTCATTTTCACTCTTGAAATTTGGCAATGGTGTAGTTGACGATACTCTTAACTCTTACCGACTTTTTTGCAGTTTACCGTACGTAGAACTTCTCCAACAAAAGTTAGTTTACCAGTTCTGTCTGGGTGGATAATAGTCATCTATCATTTTTTTTTCGCAATTTAATTAGATTTTATGCAATTTAATCAGATTTTAATCATTCAATCTCTCTTTTTTCAGTGGGTATGAATGAGCCCAACATCCACCTATAGAAAGATTAATACAAAAAATCCTACAATTTATATATAATAATATGCATCAGTATCAGTCGTCTATCACATCGTTATTTCATTACACGACCATCATACGCTATTTCATAACCTATACGTTTACGTAATAATAATCACACGCAAAAACTATAATAGAATAATATTAATAATAATAATCAGGAGAAAAAGAACTTGACGAAGCCGGCGACGAATAAGCATGAGACTCATCATTCAAAGTGGTGGAAGACAGCGAATCTCCACCGTTCATCACAAACGGCTTTCTTATCATCAATGGCACCACATCCTCAAGCAAACCTCCTCGGCCCACCACACCGCTTATTGGGCCGTGGCCCGCATTTTCATTGACTACGGCCCAATTGGGCCCATTAACTTCAATCGGGCCTTGAGGATCGGGCCGTTTCTGCTTCTTGACGGGCGGATTCACGGGCTGACGATTAGGGGCAATTTCGTCGTCGTGGAAGAATGGATAAGTGAAGTGGAGGTGGAGACCTTCGTAGGTTATTACGAGGGTCTCTGCGTCGTCCGGGCACCGCTCCACTTGTTTCTTCGCGCTGCACCTCGGGTTCGTGCAGCGGTAGTAGCTTCTGCATTAATTTATACAGTTTTGGAAATATAATATATCAAAATTAAAATACGTTAGGCTTCCATTTCGAGGGTAAACTTTCATCTAAAACGTTCAAATCATAGTCCATGGAAAAGTACGAATCCTCATGACCGTGAAATGAAAATTACACGTCTAATTCTATTTTAAAAAAGAAAGAAAGAAAGAAAGAAATCAGCCTGAAGGGACACATTCTGTATAAAATATACTCCCTCCGTCCCGCTAATTTTATCACATTTTTCCATTTCGGGCGTCCCACTAATTTTATCACCTTTCCTTATTTAGCAAAAAAACTATCACAAACAATCAATATAATAATGCCACCTTAATATCCGTGCCCACCAATATATGTGATAAAGATAACGGGACGGGGGAGTATAAAACTAAAATATGATACACCATGTTAGAAATCGAGGGTACTTTCCTAAGAACAATTGGTGTTTGGAGGAGAATGCCACTTATATATTGACGAGCTTGAATTATTCGACGTGAGACGAAGCCTAATTTTTAATCTCAGCACTCCCCCTTTTAATATTAAGCTTTTAGTTTAAGAATTAAAAATGGTACCGAGCGCCCAAGATTAGAGGTCATGAGTCTCTCTCATTACTATGAGTTACGCATCCTCACGATCCGCCCATTAAATGCAAAATCACCCGCATAATAAGAATAAAAAAGAAACTAATATATACGTGAAGGACATATTGGAAAAATATAATATATAAAATTAAAATACGATGCACTCGCGATTAAGCTTATTGATTAAAATAAATCGTTGAAATTTGAATATGTGTGCATAGTTAGTACCTTGGATGTGGGCTGTTCTTGATGGATTTCTGGCCGTACTTCCTCCACTTGTAGCCATCGTCGGCCATCCCATTGCCGCCCCAGCTCTTTATTCTCAAGCTAAACTTGGTGCTATTATCTTCTTCACGACTCTTATAGTAGTCGTAATCTGCTGCTCGATATTCTGATTCGTCCCCGCCAAAAGTGGGGTTCGATCGAGTAGCAGCAGTTTCCATTATTGCAGAATTCGCCTCCGTTATCGGATGGTCGTGAGGTACCATGAAAAATGGAGATATGTCGTCGAGGAGCTCTTTCAATAGCTGATTATCTTCTTCTTGGCCAGTTATTACATCTGTAAGGTAAGCGAGCTCCTCCATAGAAGTAAGGAAATATTTTATTTTTATTTTTTTTATTGGGTAGTGACTGACTAGTGTGAGTGTTTTATAAGCTTTTGCTTGCTGGCGTTGAACTATACTTATTTAAGCTTGGAAAGAAAAGATTAGGTCGTAAAGAGTGGAGCAGATGGAGAGGAAGGTTTCATGTCTCGACTTGGAAAATAATTATGTCACAGAAGAGGCTTTTTTTTAGTTATTGGTGGTTGCTAATGTTTTAGGGAGATAAGGTGATGCAATAGGAAGGCACATATATGTACTTGCTAATCTTTTACTGATGATATGATATGAGAAAGATTACTGGGTTGACTTTTTGATATTCATTCTCCATCTCCATCAAAGTGGTAATAATTGTCAACCGTTGTACTACGGACAAGATTTTCTCGACAGTTGTTACATATGATTAACTTTTTTTCTTTTTTTTTTTTCTAGAATTTTGCAATTCAGGAGATTAGGATAACACGAGGAGAGGCATAAGTACAAGAGCAACTGATCCACACAGCAGAGGCCATCTTCAATATATTTGTCTCTGCTTACTCTCTATTTCTTTTTTTTATTACTTTATTTGGAACTACAAAATATAAATAATTAATTTAAAGGCAAGGTGGGACACGGAATAATATATATACGTACCTAACGAAACGAATGCATCTTTAAGGTAAGCTCAAATGTCAAAGTGCTAATGAATTTGACATACTTTTAAGTGAACTGTTACTCTTGGAATGTATGTTAATTCCTAGAGCAGTTGAACTTAAATCGAATTCTCTCAAACAAACGACTAACTAACTATACACGATGATCGAGCCAAGAAAGACTCTTAATAAGTCGAAAGTCAAACCATGTCTTCTAAGTAGGGTTTTTTTTTTTCACTTCAATTCAATTAATGGGTTCCCTTCGAAACAGGGCATCTAGGTAAAGGTTCATCATGTGATGACTAGTGTTGTTTGTTTGTACGTATTCTTCATGGGGGTTGACTTTTATATAAGTCCAATAGAAATTGAAGGCAAGGGCAAGGGAGACAAAATCGCGCGAGTCAAATGAGTTATTGGCGTTGTCGCGTAGCTACGTAAGGATGAAAATGGGCCTTCCGTCAAAAAAAGTCAACCCTCGTTTGGACACGTGTGATAGGTGGCCCACACATATGGCAAAGTCACATGTGTAAGAAAGACTCTTTGCATGGTGTACTTGCATGTTATTACAACAAGAACAATGCACCTAGTAGTTAGCAGCCTATAAGAGTATACGAAAGTAGTGAAAAGTAACTTTACTTTCGCAACAAGATAACAAAAGGGTTTTTTTTTTGCCCAAACTCTATGATGACTGTATATTCGTTAATGAATTTCTATACACAACTCTTCAATTTCTGCCATGGCGACTACGATGACACTCCTAAATACTAAATGATATAATTCGACAGAAACCATGTTGAATGAATATCTCTATTACAAGTGAAGTGAGATTCGGTCAGTACCCTAAAAATACAGTTGCTCGGAGTAGCCTCGAAAGTGGGAAAAAAATGAGAAGATGGCTATGCAGTGGATCCTTCCATGGATAATGCTATATTGTATTTGGTTCGAAAACGAAGGCCAGAATCTGTGCGTTGCGATGTGGGACAAAGCCAGGAAAAAATATTTGGTCCAAGAATCTGTTTAACAGTTGAAAATAGAAAATTCAAGCCATTGTGTTAAATTCATCTAAAGAAGATCCCACAAAGGAGAGGGAAAGAAACTACCACTTACTTCAGTTAGATTTTCGTACAGACCGATGTCGTAAGGATGAGAATAGAGTTGGCCGCCTTTTTCTGCGAGCCACTTGGCTCTCACACCTTCATGGTACTGCAAATAAACGAAAAGCCTTTCTAACTGGAAATTTTCTCAGCTGATCGAAAGAAAGAAAGAAAAGTGTAATTCGTTGACCTCAATTGTGGTCTTGTTCTGCACTACAAGATAGATATGCCAGCCAAGGAAAAATGAGAGTGCAAAGCATAGAGGGATCAGCAGAATCCCTGAAGTGATCTGAAAACGTATCATCATTTAGTAACAGATGAGCGTCAAGAAGAAGAGGCGAAAAATAGAAATCAAGAAAGTAGTTACATGTATAATTCTGGGTGGATCTTCAACATCTTTCTGAGAATCAGCAGTTACACTGCCAAAGAGGAGTACCTGAGATATAGGACAGGGTGATATATTTGAATTAAAGAGCAAGTATTAAAATTGACACACAAAGTGCCGAAGGATGAAAGAAATGGGCTTACCATGGAGTATATTGATTCAGTGACAGCATAAACAACGAAAACGAAGAAGGTTTTATAGTTCGAGTGCCCCACACAGTTGTTCATCCATACACAATGGTGATCCTTGCATAAGAGGGCGGAAGGAAACAGTTCATTCATCAACATTATCTTCGAAATTAGAGAAAATGTGCAGACGAAACGATGTTCGCTTTGCATACCATTCTCAAGACACATCGATTGCATATTCGACAATGATGGGCACGAGGTGGTTTATAGAGCGAACACTTTTGGCAGTACCTTAAATCACCGCCCTGAAGAAAACAACCTCAGATTTTCAGCTAGCACAGAGCTTAACTCCAACTTGCAAGGAATTATTCCACATTAACACACAGCTTTGCCTTCTATGAATCAAACTCAACCGAAAATCTTTGCAAATGGGACATTTTATTCTCCATCTTCACACTAATTTTTCACAGATCAAGCCACATAACAACATAACCCAGTAAGTGTTCTAAAGTTGAATCAAAGACAGGACACAATCGAATCACAGGAAGTTTCTCCTGGCAATATTCTTACATAAAGGTGAAAGTTTTAAGACAAAGACACATTATGGCACCCAAGAGAACCACGAATCGATCAACCAAACAGCCCACAACTAATCACGAAGCCAGTGGAATTTAAGGAAAACAACAACCAAATCCCACCAGAAAAAAAAAAATCTAAAATTGGAAGGCTACCTTGCGCTTGATTTCGTGTATGGGATGATCGGCGTCCTCAACGTCGGGCATGTAAGTAGGTGGGACCCGACCCGGATCGGAGCAGACCGCCAAACTGTAGCTGACGACGCACATGACGGCCAAAGCCGTGTATACGACGGCGTTTAGCATTCCCGGCGAGGACCATAGGCCGAACCATTGATCGATGAACACCAAAACAGTGGTGAAGTAGATGTATGCGATGGCCGCGCTCACCGCGCAAACGTGCCACGATAATTTCCACGCAGGTTTCATTTTTCGTCGCGCAAAATCCTCCTTACTATCACGCGCCGGAGATAAAATAGCGGGAAGGACCGGCGTGGTGCGGCGACGGTGAGGTGGGACGATGGCAACTTCGAACGAGTTTCCGATTATGCACTTTTTTCAAAATAAAAATTGGGGCTTTATGTATTGTCTCATAGTCTGTATTGGAGGCTCCCCTCAAAACGATAACAATTATTGTAATAATCTAATTGTCAAGTTGCTTCTCCGATTGCTTTTGATCTCATCAACTAATTGGGTTTTAGGGATTTGTTGGCAGGTTTCTGTCCCAACTCCCACTTTTGAAGGAAAAAAAAAAAAGCTCTCTTTGTAATTTATAAGTAAATCATTATCTTTCGTAGAATCAAATGGTTTTACTCATACACTGATCTTGAATTGAACACCTCCCATAATAAAGACTCAATCTTTCTTGGACATGGGATTTCATTTCAAACTAAGATGTCATAAAATTTTCATTTAGCAAAGACAATATGGGGTTACACGCATTGTCGGAAAGAAGCTTATGCTGAAGCACAAATCAAGGAGATAGATAATCAATTTCATGGCTGACTATTTGTCAATCTGATTGAGCTTGCCGAGGCCATTGCAGCGGGCGCATACAATCTGAGCTTGGTCTTTCCTCGCAGCGTTGGCCCGCAGCGCCGAGCCCGACTTTCTGACGAACCCAGCGCCGTCGCATTCTGGGCACCTAAATAATTCATCGGCGTCTCACGGCGGTCACTAACTAACTGTGATTTATTTATAACATTATCAGATGAGGAAGTGATGACGTACAGATCTTTGCGAGAGAAGAGGACGGGAAAAGCAGTGCCTAGCAACGCCACGGTGCAAGCTCCGGCGATCAGATAGGTTGTTCCTTCGGCCGAGACGTCGCCGACGGCGGCGACCACCGTGAGTGGCTTCCTGGTTTGCTTAACTTTCTGGGCCGTCGTCCATTGCTGCTGATTTATGCCCGGGAATGGCTGTGGGGTTCTTCTGCTGCTGCTGCTGAGCGGTAACAGAGCCTTCAAAGGAGCAGTCGATGCCATTCTTTTGTGATTCTTGCTTAGTGTGGTGAATTAATCTAATTTTTCTATGACAAAAATAAAGCGTTCGAAGTCAGATTTTGTAGCAGTGACGAGTGGATAAGGGAAAGGGAAAATACTTCTATGTCGTGATCAGAGGAGAGAGGATAAACATGTCCCACTTTGACGAGTGAGTGGTAAACCTCAGCTTAGGACATCGCTACAGTTGAAATATCTCCTTGTGTACAACCTGGCAATTCAAATAAGGTCGAGTCCTTATCGACACGAAATAAAAAAGAAAAAGAAAAGCAGTGGATATGGACCTTGGCCTAATATGCTAAGTAAAACTTAAATACATGGATGGAGGATTATGATTCATGTACTGCCAATAAAACTCTATCCCCATCGTTCGTTTGTCTGCCTTTGCACTCATTGTTTTGTTAGCTTCGTATTAGTTCGATTGTTAAGTTTGCAGAAGAAAGGAAAAACTATAATGGCGGAGGACAATCCTAAGCATCTTTCTGCTATTTATAATGTAAATGAAGTGCAGAGAATTTACTGTATCAGTAACTTACGACAATCTTGATTGTAGCTCATTAAGTACACACTTTTTTCTGGCGGTCTGCTATCAATCTTTTGTCCAATTTAAGCTTAAACAATTTGAGCAAGCAGTTAGAAATTAGTTCGCCAGGCCATATTCGAGTTGTTCTTCCCTTTTCCTCTTTCTGCTCATTTGTAAGCTCGTTTCTTCAGGCGTATGCGTATTAGCTTCGTCGTATAAACTGAACCATTCAACCTTCAACACAGTCACAGGGCTTGAAGGCCCACACCATGGATGATCTTCCAAGTCAAGCACGTTGAATTCTTGCACTGCCAACAGTTTCTCCAAGAGCTTTTGGCACTTGGGCATATCACCCTATGTAAAGAGAGCTTCGATCGGTTACATATGGGACTATACTGAGGTTAATTACCATGTATTATATTATAATATCCATTTATTACCTGTTGATCCTTTGGGATAAGAGATTCGAGACGTTTGAGTACTGAAGCATAACGTTTTTCATCAGACATGCATTTTACTGCAGACATGGCTACCACACATGGCTGGAACTTGAGGAATTCCGAGTCTGAAAACCACACCATGAAATTTGTTAGCACTAATAAATATATCCAAAATAGTTGAGATAAAATTAATCTGAGCCGTGTTTATACAACTTATTATGCTTCTACCTAAAACAGCCCTAAGAAGTAATTCGGCAGCACTCTTTGATGAATCTTCCATAAGGATCAATAAGTCTATGTATGAAAATGAAGTTGCAGAATCCATTTTCCAGTCTAAAGCTTTTAGAAGCGTTAGTTCCATTCTCGCAATCATAGTCGAAGCAAACAAATGATCTTGGCCGCCGTCGTCCACCTGTAAGAAATGCATCATCCATATCTAAATATTATATATGTGATGTTGATATGTCTTATACTGATGTATATTATTATGTGTATATATATTCACGGAAGGCATTGATGAAGAGACCTGAAACTGATGCAATGGGATAGTATTCGTTTCATTGAATTTGCAAGCAACGGACAAACATGCAACGGAGAGCAGTTCGAACATCCAACAGTTCCAACCCTATTCATACATATATATTTATATATATATATATATATATAATAAAGTTTATATACGCACACAGGCGACTATACACACATCTAATCTGTAATAAAATGATTTTCGAAGCCTCACCTGGCAACGACTGACTGAAATAAATCGGTCGAAGTAAATTCACGGCAATAAAAACAGTTCCAAACGAGAGGTTCAACCTGTTTTGAGACTTTATGAAAGAAATACATACGGTTATAATGTAGGGAAAAATAACACAGTGTTGATTGAAGAAGGAAAAAAGATTCTGAAAAACTGAATTTATATATAATACCTTAACGAACCATTTAACAGCGATACTTCTAGCTCTGTAGATCATTGAGTTTGACTTGATGAGGCTCGAGTAATCATTCGCAGGCATGTATCTCGATTCTTTGTCTAAAAGGACAATGAAACACTCTTTCATCGATAAGAATAAAGAGTCGTCGACGTCAGTAGCAATAATGAAGCCTTCATTTTCCTCGAAGAATGCATGGCTGCTGCTGCTATTAAGTTCTTCTTCAGCATCGTCGTCGTTGGGAATCTTCAACCAGCAAATGGCTTCGTCACACAGAAGAAGGCTCTCCATTATTAGATAGATAGATAGATAGATACTTGGGAGAGATTATTGTGTTACATTATTACATGCATGCAAGAGATTTCATATGAATGAATAGGCGTGTTACTGATGATTGATCAGTTTATTACTACAACACTGCAAAAACACAGACACACACACAGCGAGGGACAAACATGGGTGGTGGTTATAAAGTGGTGGGGAAGAAGGCGGTTAATGGAGAAGTTGGATCATGAGATATTAAAAAAGGAAAAAAAAGGAAAAAAAAGAAAAAAGGGAGACGACACGTCCCTCATGACATGGGTTAATGTTAATATGATATGATGCTTGGCTGATATTTTTTCTCTGGAATTTTATTCGCCAGCAAAAGATATATGTGGTAGGTTTTTTGACTGCAGTAACACATTGCGTGATAGCACGAGGAAGGACCCATTTTCTTGGTTGGCTCGAATTAGTTTCAATTTAATCTAATTTTTTATATATATTGTGGTCAGATTTAGTTAGGGCTGATGATATTTTTTTTGTAGCATTTACTACTACTACTATACTACATATGTGGACCACCTTCCTAGCACTTTTTCAGTATGAACAACCAACCAGTGAACGTTGCTTACTTTAATTAACTCTATGCATGCGAAATCAAGTGTAATCATGAATTCACTGTATCATCGAAGTTAGTTTTCTTTTCATTTATTTTATTGGATGTTCAAGTGTTGTTCCACTATAAAATATAAAACCTGCTATTATGATCGTAGTAAAATCCATTAGGGGTGGTTCGGTACGGTATACCGTACCAAAAATGTGATACCGTATACCGTACCGAAATTTCGGTATGGAAAAAAATCATACCAATACTATAACAAAATTTCGGTATACCTTAAATTTCGATACGGTTTCATACCGAAATTTCGGTATGGTATCGGTATCTACCTTCTATACCATTCACATGGAGGGTTTTTTACCATGCGTGTCTCGTAACTCGTTAATTCGTTGTTTTCGAATTTTTAGTCAATTCAAACTCCTTAGGCCCCAATAAGATGGATTATTAATACCAAATTTTCTAAAATAACTACAAAATACAACTTTATATACAGACTAATTAAAACAAAACGGCTATTTTGTACTACCTCCGTCCCACTTGTTTCTTCCAATCTTTCTATTTCGGACGTCCCACATAATTCTTCCCATTTCCATTTTTGGTAAAAAATTATCCCACTAATTAAACTAATTACACCATTAATATTAAAAAAAATCTTCTTGATTTGCGTGTCTACTAATGACTTTTCTCTCTCTATACCTCAAAAGTTGTACTATAATATTAAAATAATGTGCTTTCTTAATCTCCGTGCCCGCTAATCTTTGGGAAGAAATAGCCGGGACAGAGGAAGTATTTCCTCTTGTTTTTTTTTAATGTAAGTAAAATATGGTGGGCTTCAATAATCTTAGAAAGTTGGGTATAGTTAATAATTTATGGGCTAAATAAATTTATGAAGATCCTTATAATATTTTATCCATTTTATATTTTTTTGAAATAATATAATATATGTAGGTGTGTATATATATATATATAATATTAAAAATTTTAGTATTTCGGTATACCTAATTTTTAAAATTTTCATACCATTACATCATACCTTACCAAAAACTTCGGTATACCAAAAATTTCGATATTTTCGGTACGTTTCGATACGATAAGGACGGTGTCTCGGTATTTCGGTATATTTCCCCAGCCCTAGTAAAATCCATTAACGGAGCCGTCATAGCATAATAGCCCTTTGGTTAATTGAGATTTTATTGGGCCGTTAACCACCAAAGGCCCATTTTCGTAGCCTATGCCTAAAAAGCTGTCCAAACAAGACGACTGAAGTCGTATCGTAGGGAATCTATGGAAAATGGAAATCATCTCTTGTGATATGCCTCTTGGTTTTATATGAATATAATAAAATAGATCTTGGGAATCTATATAGTATTTAGATGGGCTGTCTAGGAATTATATAAATATTCATCACCGTTCCTTTTTTTCTTTCTACATTCTAACTGTTGATGATTTTGAAATATAATATAACACACACACACATACATATACATGGTTTTTAACTCCACTGGCGGACATTCGATGCCCATGTGCCCTTTCTTCAAATCTCTCTGCATTTCCCATCAGAAACCAACTAATTAAGATAATTAAAAATAAAACAATCATCTCAAAATCTAGAAATTCGAGAATATCAATCTGTGAGTGTGACAGGCTAGCTGTTTTTCTTTTCATCTCCATCTCTTAATTAATAAACATACTGATATTGTGTATTTCGTACATGATGACAAGGGAACAAATCGAAAAATTACTTTTTTCCAGTTGAGTGTTCTTCCCACTATGTATATATTATCCATTACCCAGAATCAAGAATCACGGATTGAGATGGATATTAGGGAGTATACATGTAATACGAAATTAGCCTATATATTTACTATTACAGAAAAGTAAATCTTATTTTATTAAAACCTTACTTTATTACATATGGAGAGAGCCCACGTGTTTCCAGGAACGTTGAGTGAATGTGAAGCAATTAAATTAAGCGACTAATAATAATATTTGATAAGATTGAGTATTTTATTTTGCTATGATCTATGCTAATGCTACTGCTAAGGTATATGGGGCTAGGTTTTTGATGAAGTTGCTGGTTAAATGTACTACTTTGTTATACACAAATAGTCTGTTATTATATTACTAATTTAATTGAAGCGTACAGAAGAACAAACAAAATACCCGCAGATAACGCCTCGGAGTCACCATGCAATAATGATACTCTCCCATTTAATGAATAAATAAGGGTATGTTCGAAATACTTTATTCAAATGATTCCTTGGTAGTTGGTTGGCATTTTTGGAAGCATTGAGAAAGCAAACCAAAAGTGAGATAAGAGTACACAAATTATGGACTCGCGCTATTTCGTAATTATAATGATACAGTAATATATAACAATAATATGTTGGAACAAAAAAGGGAATCCATGTTGTGTTGTATCTGACTTGTTTGTTTGATTGGGAAAAGATACTTTTTTACCTTTGTCTCTCACTCGTCTCCGTGCGACACTCGAAAAAAAATAAGACCAAGGAAGTTTTACTTTCGTACAAATATAGCTTTCCTATTTTTATTTTACACACAATGCTGATTAATATACCATTGGTCCATTTAATCTAAGTCAAGAAAAGAACCCATCACTTAGCTAGTTTTAGATTTGCATATAACGAACGCATGGATAATTCGAAAAGTCGATATACGTTATTTACAAAACTGCAAGCAAGAACTTGAGGGATCATACAACTCAAACTTAATTCCAATTGAAATCAGGCAAAAGGTTCCTCGCAACACAAACGATGAGAGCCATAATAAAATTGATCAGCAACACACACACTAAAACAAATGTAAAGGAATGAAGTTCCCACACGTTGTATTTATAATACGAAGATATATATCCGTCTACGTACTCATTGCCATCACTTCACCTTTGGAGCATCTCCAAGCCTCAACTCAAGATCCAATTCCTCAGCAGCACAATAACAAGGTTTTAGGACATCTGATTGCAGCGGTAGAAATAACCTAGTTTCATCTTTCGAAGCAATCGATGATGTCTTCTGTAATAGAACATTATTATTAGAAGGGCGCTTAGCTTCATGAACTCTCCTCCTCTTGCAACTTGCATCGTCTTCTTCTCCATCTTTGGATGTATAATAATTCGATTGAAGTGTCGACAACAACCTTTTCTTCCCTGCGTAGTAATCGTCGTCTCTTTCTTCAAGCCTATAACAAGAATCAGCAGCAGGCCCATGATCAAGAACTGCTGATGATATCTTATTACCATGGTTGACCTTGATCGAACTACCCTCAAGAACTAGCAGGCTCTTGGACAGAGGCTGTAATGGTTGAACTAGTAGCTGCAAACGGTCCTTTCTTTTCTTCTCAAAACAAAGGCTCGGTGTATTATTATTATTATTACTAGCAGAATTAGGAGGTCTAGAAACCCTAATCACAGGCGAAGGTCGTTGACCATATTTGAATTCAGGGTTAGGGCTTACGTACAAGGAAGATGACAATATAGGAGGCGCTTCATTATCGTATAAAGATGTAGTAGAAGAATTCGTTATTAGTAGTTGAGACGAGGATTGTTTCAACTTAGCCCTATCTCTCCTATGAACATTCATGTGTCCGCCCAAAGCTTGAGCTGAACGAAACTCTCTTCTGCAGAAGCTGCAAGAATAAGATCTTGGAGGCCAAACACAACCTTCGATATTCCCAGCTGCTGTGTCTTCGGCGAAAGCAATCTCTTCCCAAGAGGAAAAATAGTTAGAGGGCTTCATCATGATTGATTAACTGTAATTAGCTTCACCCTCCAAAGGTTTGAAATACACTTTCGACTGAGAACTGCTAGAAGAAATCAGGGTTTCCTTAGCCCACATCTAGGATTTTCTTGGCTGTTCCATGCTTGAAGAAATATATGTATATAAAAGATCTTGATGTTATGGTGAAGAAGGTGAATTTCTTGAATTAGTGAAAAGCTGGCAAATGAGCAAACTTATGCTGTGTTAGGGGTGGATAACATTTGTTTTCTAGTTAGGGTTTTTATAAATCTTTTGTCTTCTTCCACACTTGAGACAGCAAAACACACTGTTCTACGTCGTTAGTCGTGGAATTTTCTTTCTTTTACGTGGGCCCTTCGCTCTATTTTTTTTAAAAATATTGTATTTTGTAGACTCTTGTAAATCGCGGTCGCGAACTGATGCGTCAAAATTACTATGATTGTGCTAGTAAATAGACACGGTCTTTGATTGTTATATTTAATATAATACTGTAATTGTCGCAATGATATTGATCAGCTAACGAAATTCGAAACACAAGCAGACGAAATTGTATAAGATATATATCTTATTAATTATATTTCTATCCCTCGTCTTGAGAAATTAAATCAATTCTCTACTCTACACAGAAATATATTTTGAGCTATATATGTTTGTATATATTCGTAAAGGACCTCATCATAGATAACCTTTTGTTTAATTCGCAGCAGGCCAATATATGAGGAGATGATAATTGTTAAGTACAAATATGTTGACTAATCAAAGGAAAATTCGATTGGTCGTCCACACCTTTAGTAAGCTTAGGCGTCAATAACACGCAAAGCCATCTCATTAAGTTAAGACGATACAAAGGCCCAACACAGTACATAAGTTAATCATATAATATATATGTTGGTTCGAATATAAGATTGACTCATGTTAGGACATTTCACTTAACTCGCATGTCTTCATTCTCAACTTGCTAGAATAAAAAATGAAGGGTCCTAATCGGGTTTTTGTTCCTTAGTCTCAGAGATAGGAAAATGATGTGAAAACATATGGGATATTGATGAAAGACGAGAAAAAAAATAAAAGTTTAATATAACAATTTTCCGGACAAGATCTTGAAAGGGCCATCGTCAATTAATGATCATAGCACAAACTTGTATTAAATCAATTAAAAAAACAAATGTCGGTAAAATTACGAACATAATTGTATATCGAAAAGGTTACTGTTCTGTAACAGTTGTTAATCTGTAACCACCACTAACTAAGACAAAAAGTTAGATGGTGAAGATAACATATTAAATAAAACACTAGTTTATTTATACACAATGCGCGCGCGCGCGTTACTTAACGCATAATTGGTTGATATGATAACCAAACATGAAATTGAAAATCGACAGTTAATTACCGCTGATTGAGATTAGTCGATTACTTATTTAAATGGGCCGAAAAATACTTGTTATCAAAGGCTATTTACTTGGTCCAGTTTGATTGGGTCGTCCCATAACATTTATCGTGCGATCGGCATATAGAATTACTTTAGAAATAACCAAATATTTGTATTTTTTAATCACCCATTAAATATCTGAAAACTTTTACTTGAAAAGTTATGGAACTACATAGAATTGCTCGCATATAACTAGGCTATAATTTGGATATGAAGGTCGATTCGGCAGATTAATATAAGTTTCAATACTAGAGGACAAAATACGCTATTCTGACAAGTACAACCAACCTATTACCAATTATAATTATTAAATAAGTATTTCAACCCTGTCTCGTTATATCATATATTAACTTTTCTATTGTATTGTACTATAGTAGTTTATTCCAGGGTAAAATATAGTACCAAGGCATCGGTTATGTTTTTGATACACACACCATATTTTAATTGATTTTGGGATGGTATTTAATGATTGAAATCAAATTACACAGTTTTTTTCCCCCTTTTTAACATAACCATACATACATAATCTGTTACACAGTGAGCCTCGTTTGGTAAGGGTATTACAGTCTTTGAAAGCTATTTCTTAAAAAAAGCTCTTCGCAAGCTATTCCACTAATTATTAGCCTAGCCTATATATAAATGGGTGTCACTCATTCATCATCTACTACTTCACAAATTACCCAAGGAAACTAAAGCCCCTCAAGAGATCTATATATCTACAAAATGAACAAAAGCCAGGGAAAAAGATGGAGCCTTGAGGGACAGACAGCACTTGTAACTGGTGGCACCAAAGGAATTGGGTAAATAATTAACTATGATCAATATGTGAATTTAATTGGCTTTTTTGATAATATATATACTTACATATATACGTTTATATAGATATGCTATAGTTGAGGAGCTTGCAAGCTTTGGTGCGAGCGTGTACACTTGTTCAAGAAACGAGGCTGAGCTCAACGAAAGGCTGAGAGAGTGGGAAGCAAAAGGATTCAAAGTGAAGGGTTCGCCCTGCGATTTATCAGACAGTGCGCAGAGAAAGCAGCTCATCGGCGACGTTTCTCAGGCCTTTCAAGGCAAGCTCAACATATTGGTACGCAACGCAGAGTATATTCATCATATAAAGAAGAAGGACGTACCCCCAAAAAAAAAAACCCCATTTTTATTACAATGAGATAGTGGACTTATAATACGTCATCTTGTCGGCTGGCTGGCGTGGCACACAAAGAAGGCCGAAACCGCCGGCCCACAATATGTATCTATTTATCTATAGCTATATTTAATGTTAATAGACTGATACAATTTTTGTCATCTTGTTTAATTTTGAACTGAATGGGATGTACATGTACACGTGGCAGGTGAACAACGCTGCAGTGAGTATGCTCAAGCGAGCTTCTGAGCACACGGAGGAAGATTTCACGCGCATAATGAAGACAAACGCCGAGGCTCCTTACCACATGAGCCAACTCTCTTACCCTCTCCTCAAAGCGTCCCAAAACGGAAGCCTAGTTTTCATCTCTTCCGTCGCCGGCGGAATGGCGCTGCCGGCCATTTCTGCCTACGCTACTTCCAAAGGCGCAATAAATCAGCTGACGAAGAGCTTAGCTTGCGAGTGGGCCAAGGACAACATTAGGACCAATGCCGTGGCTCCATGGGGTGTTAGAACCACTATCATCAAACCCGTAAGTTTTATAGTAATAAAAATAATATCTTTTCTTTAATATTTATAGTATGATCTTTTACTTTTGAAATGTATAAGGAGGAGATTGATCCTACGATTATTGGGATGTATGGGCCGTTAGTTGACCGTACGCCAATTTCGAGGTATGCCGAGGCAGAAGAAGTGTCTTCGGTGGTTGCGTTTCTCTGTTTGCCAGCTGCTTCGTATGTTAATGGGCAGGTTATTTATGTCGATGGAGGATACACTGCTGGTCCCTATTGATTAGCTTGTTTCAAATGTTTTGTCTTTTCTAAGACATTTCCTATGTTTCGTTTTCACTTTCGATGTAATGAGAAAGACAGCGCTTTCTTCATTGATGATACCATGCAAGCTGTAATTGCGAGAAAAAGATGGGAAAAAAAAAAGTTTTTTTTTTGTCTTATTGTTGAGGGACTTTCATTGAAGCCCCACATTGTATGCGTCTCTTGGGGCAAGGGAAAACCAACCATGGGTGATGTGGTGTCCCATAATCTACCCACCCCAAGTTACGACAAGAACTTAAAAGAGTTGAATATTAAAGCAGTATGCCTTTGCACTTTAGGCACCCAAGAAACTAACAATCTTTGTCTTTCACACCATCTACTATTGATACGATCGACTGATGGAATTAGCACAGCTTGCATGTAGTATGTGGTGCAATTGGGCAAATTAAAACAAAGTATAACAATTCATTTTTTATTAATAAGGAGCAAAAGCATAGCACACTCACAAGTTTCTGAAAAACATATTGGTAGGTACTTTACACGCTACACACAACTAAGAGTTAGCCGCCGCTTGGCCTCGCTGCAACAGTTGCATGAGCGGCCAAAAGATATCGAGGCGATGGAAACTTCCAGAGGTCTGCGCAAGAGGGACATTTGAGGAACTTATGTGGTTTATACAGAATTAAACTGTAAAACGAAAAGGTTGTATGCTTATTGCAGATACTGTGGTTGGCTTTCTTGATCAACTGATGCCATTATGAGACGTTTATGCGTTAGAGAAGAATAAAAGAATACCTCGACAATGAAGCAAGCCCATGAATTAGCAGAGCTCTTGTCCATTACGCCTTGAAGGATGGTCAGCTTCAAACGGTGAATGACGTCGGCTATCTCTAGAAAGCGACCATGGTCAGTGCAGAGCATCTGATCAAACAAACAAACATATGATCAAGAATTTTTTTTTTACGTTGTACAGTAACCCAGAAAGATAGTAATGGCACTTGTGTGTGTGTGTAATATATATACCTCTATAACCATGAGTCCAGGGTGGTCAAGATCTTTCACGACGATGGGGCACGATTGTTGCCCGTTTCCTAATTCGACAGCCCAACTTGTGCCATTATTCTGATGATGATGATAGTTGACTTCGGCTGCTGCTGTGAGCTTCTCATCGGTTTCCTGAGGAAGGATTCGAAAGTTAATATTGTTGTTTTTTTCGCAATTTCACTAATTATGAGACCGTGCTACAGCATCTTACTAAGATAGGGATTCATGTTCTTTCTTGAATTCATTTACTTTCTATTCTAACACATAACAAAACCCTTATTATGTAACAGACATAAGTTCAAAATAGACTAGGATTAAAGGACAATGAGACACTTGAAAACCTAAGTACTTCTTCAGCAGATAGATGCATCTCACCTTCTCAATAACTTGATCTCTTATCTTATCAGCCTGATTGATGACGCTGTTTAAGAAGAGCATATGCTTTATTGTCATATTGAGGAGCCCATCGATGCTACTCTGCATTCATAATGGACGGACATGATAACTTAACTAGTCGAAAGGAGAAAACACACACACACACACACATATATATATATAGATAAAGAAAAGCTTGTGAGTCGAAACATTTTTTTACCTTTCCACTGTGTGGGACGAGTTCTCTTAGTTCCTTGATCCTGTCTTGAATCAGTTGTCTATCGCGCGGTCTAGTCCTTTGTCCATTTGTAATGCAGCCCCTTCTCTTGTTACAAGTTGACAGCCTTGACATTTTTCCACGGCTTACAGAATTAGATTCCCTTCTCTGTTGTTGCTTCCCTGACAGAACACTCATATCACTTTCCAAGGAAGATACTGAAGCAGACAGCTTACTTGATATCAAGAAGCTTGAAGGATCCAAATCCACTGAGGCACCACGTTTTGAATGACCAGTTCTTTTAGAGGAAGAGAAGACCTTATCAGATGACAAGCTCGTGCAAGTCGTATTATTGGACCCATCTGATGAGTGATTATCCGAGTTGCTACTTGCATTGGGGACAACAGCGTCGGAGAGTTTTTCTAATTTGCTTTCTCTCTTAGAAATACCAAGTATATCCACACCATTGTGGAGTTCTCTATCATAACCTGAGGTGCACGCACTATCACGATTCGAGATGGATGAATCATTGGTACTTGGATTTGCAGTTGGCGAAACTGTGGTATGAAACTGATTCTCCCCAGCGAAGCTGAAAAGGTTAGTTTCAGTCGGACAAATGGTACCATCATTGAGAGTCGAGTTCTGCCCATATGCACGTTCCACAGAATCAAATTCCATCAATTCCTTCAACAAGTCCCCATAAATTTCGAAGTCTTCGCTATTCGATAGAACCCTTATATCGTCAGGATGAGAGGACGTTGAGAAGTCCTCCGTCACATTTAAATTGCTTCCTTCAAATGACAATTGGGATGATCCAAATTTGTCCTCGATCATTTGACAGTCAAATAAAGTGTCAAACATATCCGTAAAACCACCAGCAGTTATGTTCCATAGATCTTGAACTTCGAAAACGGGCATCATACGATTGCAGTCATGAACCTTCTGTTCCTCGTGAACCTTCGGCATTTTGATAGTAGATGGGTTCCAGGTGACGAAGGATGGCTGATGATATGGTTGTGGGTACCTCCACTGAGAATTATTGGCTTCAAAATCATTCTTTACATGAGCAACAAAGGTAGGATCTTCAGCGACCTGTGTTCGTTGGAAAGTTGAATAAAATAACTAATAAACAGAACAAAGACTATAATAGACTGAAGGAGACTAACTCAAAGCCAAAGGAATTAGAATACATACCATCTGAACTGATCCAAGTTGTAGAACTCCAGCGGGAATCAAAGGCAGAAGCAATATTGTCTGCATTTGCATCAACCATTAAGGTTAAAAAAGAAAAGGAATCGTAAAACAGAGGCGTAAAACAGGAAATGATGAAATGAAAATTTTGGCAATTACCTTAATACCAGCCGCGAATTGAAGCAGCCACTCATCCTGAAACTGTTATCCATAGACAGTGTTATTCATAATAGATGCAAATATACGAACATTGAATCTGATATCATATTTTTTCTTTAAATACTGACCTCCAAGATAGAATCAAACACACCAGAGCCGAGACTGTCAGGGTATATCCAGGAAGATTTTCCGGCAAGAGCCACTTCTCCGATAATGCTGGATTCAACAACATATTATAAGGGATTTTGTTAAACTCTATAGTCAAGTTAACATAAGCCAAATAAGTAATTTAGATGCTATGTCATTCTGGCTGTCTAACAAGAATTACTTGACAGAATGCATAGGGAGTGTTGATAAATTGCAGTATTTAAGTTACATGTACATATAAGATATAAAGTGCAGAAAAAAACAATGAAGGATGATCTCACATGCTACCTTGTATGTATGTACATATAATTTTCAGTCTGCAAGATTATATCTAGTAATGATAAGAATCGCATGCCTACATGTGATGTATGTATGAATAATTTCGAGACATGTAATAACAAGATAGATCAATCTTACCCTTTTCCCAATACATGAGAAGCACTAGACATTTCTGCTAATGCAAGTCCAACTGGATATTCGCCGTGATCATCCATATACAGATTTTCACTTGGTCCAATATTGGGATTTATGGTCTTCATTGTGTCACAGAAACCATCTTCCCAAACCAAAACCCTGAGAAGAAGGCATCAGAGTCATAAAGTCTTGACAGAAAGTCACTTCTATGAAGCATATTTCTCAAGATATTCATTGTAATTTAACAAGGTAGTTACTGGAACACCGCAATCAACATTTGTCCCACTCCCAGCTTCTTTCATCATTATTAACTACTCACATTCTTATATCATATGATGATGGAAACTGTTTTCTTGCTTTGATATACATATAACTCAAAAAGGTTCCTGCTCTATGGACTCTTTCAACAGAAAGCTCCATCACCAAAATCGAGAGAGAGAGAGAGAGAGAGAGGTTCAAGTCAACTTACATTTCGTCTTGGTGACTGATCTTCCAGAAGGCGGCATAATTCCAAGGAGAATGATGACAAAGACTTTGCAGGAAAGGGCGCAAGCAACTAGTACCCATGGCTTATAATCTTGCAGTAACTAATTATCAGTATAGCGTGAAATAATTAAACAACCAGCTAAACCAGAACACCAACTAACTTCCTCGATAAGATCCTCGTCCAGCCTGAACAATCCGCAAAACAGCTCTTCGTTTCATTGGAGGTTCAACGGGTTTCAATAAATCCAACACACCACGCATTTCTAGTAAAATTGATCTTGATAAAGCTATTGCGAGAGAACTGGCGGAAGAAATCAACGACAAGAGGGAAAATATTTCCCTTTCGAAGATCTCAATAGCCTCCAATCACCAACGAGTTCTGATAGGCTTGTAAGAAAAGTAACATAAAGGAAAAGCGCGATGGATTTCTTATGTATTACAACGACAAAGAATCTCAATAGCTGAAAGCCAGATTTTTCGCTGGACAAACTCCGAACTGCAAAAAAAAAAAAAAAAAAAAAAAAAAATGGGATAAATCAGCTCAGAATTGTACGATAGTCCTTACTTTCGAATTCACCGCTGCACTGAAGGCCACACTGTATTTTCACAGTAAACATGCTTAACTACGTAATACGCCAACTGTAATCGCAAATCGCTTCCCAAACTCAGCAAAACCAAGCAAATTAACAAAAAAAAAAGGAAACCAAACTAATCCTGAAACATCACCAAATCGATAAGCATATACACTGCGTAGTAGAAGATTACGAACTTACCCGAAGTGTACGCTTCAAATGACTGAATCGTGGTAGCTTTCGAATTCGTTAGACTCCATAATACGTTTGTTGAAGAGGGAAACTATGATTAAAGAGGCATGCGGAAAAATGGCGGACAAAGCAAAGCAACTCTTATTTATGCAAAATATAATATTATTTGATTAATGAGAGTAGTGCTATATATAATGATTGAGCTGACGGCCCACCACTTTATTTTTTTGATATCGAGTTGGATGAACCACCTTTTACTTTATGTTTTTCTTTTGTTAAAAACCAAAATTCTTTGACTTGCATAATGAATCTATTTTAATCTACTTGTCGTTTTCCGGAATCGAAAATTTTCCCAGAGTTGGATTTAATGATTCTTAGATTATGAGAAAGTTGAATTTGAATTCTTTCCCATTCAATTATTGGTTTATAATTTCACAAATTTAATGATATTGAATTTGAATTTTGAGGTATATCTGGTGTTTCCTTTCCTCAACTCTCCTCAGCAGCCCTCCATTCATAGGGTATTCATACAGTAATTGTTTGAAATAACGAAAGTCATATATAGGAATAATCACGCCTAAAATCCTACTCTTTTTCGTTTTTTTTTTCTATGGAAGAGTCTCATATATGTAGTAGAAAGAAAGCGGGCAACTATAGTTTAGTTACCACCCATTAATATCTGTGTTATTATTTCTGAATAGGCAAATATTACTCGATGACCGATCTTGCTAGACAAAGACATTGACAATTATCGAGCCAACAACTATTAAAATTATCATCGAAATGACAAAAAAGGAGAAAAGGAATCGCATGTTTTATTATTGATGAATGACAAAAAAATCTACATTATGTACTAGAACGAGTCGATCATGGACGAGATATAACATAAATAAAATTAATAATCAATAAATGATAAGATATTACGACGTCACGAAACTCGTTATTTAATTGAGATTCAATAAGCGAAAAGCAACTTCGCTTCTTCAACTTTGAAAACAACTAGCTTAGTAAATTAATACGTGCGAGTATTTAAGTGCACCGACCGTGACATTGTATATTGATATTAACATATATTCAACTGCTTGTAAAATCAAAGTTGATAATTGAGCTCTTGGGTCTTGGCACCGAAAGTAACGACTAGATGACGATAGCATTGTATCAAACATCAATGATAGTATATTATATATACATATGTGTACATCAATAATGTGTACATCAAATATATGAAAATAAATGTTTCAATCAATACATGACGAGGCTTAGGCAAATCGATGTGTTAAGAGCTTTGACATTGCTTGTTAATGTTGGGCCCTTATATCAAGAATGGGCTCATCTATATGCAAATGGGCTCATAGAGAGGCCCAACATATGACCACAAAATAAATAGTAAAGGGTAAAAATGGTGCTGAACTATACCACAGTTTCAATGTTGGTGCTCAAACTTTTAAATGTGCTGTTTTGGTTCTCAAAATTTGCATAACCTGTAATTTTGGTTCCTTTGACCTAAAGAAAAGGTAAAAGAACCAAATGGGAACCGTTTTGCAAAATTTAGGAACCAAAACGACACAGTTAAAAATTTAAGTACCAACAATTAGAATTTTTTATATATACAAATGCTGTGTAAAATTAATATAAAATTCAATTCGATTACTACAAGATTTCTTTTTAATTTTTTATTGAAAGTATCTCAACACAATTACACCGTAATTATGTGTGCCTCTTGAAAAAATAAAGAAGTTAAAAAATATGTTAAAAAATTTTAATTGTTGTTGGTGTGATTGTGTTGGTATGCCTCATGAAAAAAAATGAAAGAAATTATTGTGGTGATCAAAACTGAAAATATTCGATTACTATGAGATTTTTTTATTTAAAAAAGTATCTCAACACAATTACACCGTAATTATGTATGCATCTTGGAAAAACAAAGAAGTTAAAAAATACGTTAAAAAATTTTTAATTGTTGTTGGTGTGCTTGTGTTGGTATTCCTCGTGGAAAAAAATCGAAAGAGATTATTGTGGTGATCGAAACTGAATTATATTTAATTTTTATCATAGCATGTATGTTAATTAAATTCTAATTATTAGGTGCTCATTTAAATGTACCGTTTTGGTTCTTGAACTTTGCAAAACTGTTCTTTTTTTGTTCTTTTGCATGTTTTTTAGGTGGAAGGAACCAAAAGTAACAGGTTTTGCAAAGTTCAGGAACCAAAACGGCACATTTAAAAGTTTGAGCACCAACAGTGAGAATGTGGTATAGTTCATGCATCATTTTTGCCATTTATTCCGAAATAAATGATGAATATAATTAGTACAGCTGCCAAAAAGACACGAAGAATCTCCATATCTGGTGTATTATAAATTTTATTTTGTTATTTGTTTAAATCGTTAATGTATTGTATGCAGTGATGAGTGGACTATAGTAATAATCAATAGTTTCCTTCCATGAGAAAAATACCATATAAAATATAAAATTTATGGTTGACACCTAACCAATAAGGAATTAAACTAACTCAGAAAATAGTTTTTTTTTTCATAATTAAATATCTATTACTATTCCTTTACGCTTCCTTCCTCAGCAAAAAAAAAAAAAAAAATGAACTGCCTAAGCACTTATGCCCCCAGACAATTATTACCGATAAGCATAATTAATTATTTCACATTCCATTATCACATTTGATGAAGTCTTACTCGTGCAGGCATCATCGAAAGTAACGCTTGAACTAAACTCGATCAAATCTCAACAAATAACGTTATCTTCTCAACGTGTAATAACATCCTTATTATCAAGCGTCGTATAATTAAATGCAATTATTGTCCAACTCACCAACAAAAAAAAAAGAATAACGAAAGTGCAGATTTCTTTCTTCTTCAACTAACCAAATACATTATCGAATGAAAGATTAGTGCCACAAAGAAAAAGCACCACCGTGAAGAAGCAGTCATATATTATATATATAATATAAGATTTGGTGGGATGTAATATAGAATGTAGTTAGAAAACAACTTTCAAAGGTTCGTGCACAAGTGTCATGATGATATCCACCTGAAAAATAAAACCCTCTATCGCCATTATTTCTTTAATTAATGAAGTGAGATGAGAAATCAATAAAAATATAAGCTTTTGTATATATATCTTAGCGTAGTAATCAACAACTGTGAGCTGCATCCTTTACGCCACGTCATCAACCATCTCCCCCCTTCTTCCCTTTTTAAACCCTAACCCACAACGCAGAGAAATTCACATATATATCTCTATTTACCAATTCATCAATATATATATGTGATAGTATATCTCTATGGAGGGCCTTATTCCATTTGTATATAGAGCATTCACACAGTACAAGAACGACGAGCAGTCGGCGGGGGTAATAGGGGGTTTTTTTATGCACGAATCGCCGTCGGCTTCGTACATGAGGCTCCCGGCCGGCGACTCCGGCCGGTTTTCGGCTTCTGATCTGAAGATTTTCCGGCAAGAGCATGGCACCTCCGCCGTCACGCAGCCCATCTCCGCCGTGAAGACGGCCGTCTCTCCGATATCTTCAGTTCGTACTGAGAAAGCAGTTTAATCAAACAAACAAGTGTCAGTGTGTATACGGAGAAAATCAGTGTAAGTATATATTGTGTTACATACATTCGTTTGCCCATGGAAACCCAAAGGGCATTCGATATTAATATTTTGTTATGACATAAAAAAATAAATAAATGAAAAAGCATGTGACCAATCATGTCTATTGATTTCCTGTAATATCGGCACATGCTTTGTGGAAAACCTAAAAAGGGTTCACAAACTTGTGTTTATCAATGTAAATAAAACCCAGCTATATCAATTGTGTCTTTTGGCATATTACACGTTACTTTTCCTCGTGTAACATTCTGTTTGTTCATTTTAATTAAATTGTGAGAATATAAATTTGGGAATTGTTTAATGCGAAACTTTGGCAAGTCTTACTTTTGGACGTGATCAATGCTCGTTAATCATTATTAAGGAGTAATCATATTCTATTGTTCAATAAAGAAGTGAAAGTGTTACGCGGTAATTCCAACTAACACACTATTATGTCTTTTATGACGTCACCGTAATTATCTTTGGAAAAAAAAATTGTGCCGCCCATTGTCAATGTATATATATTATTGTTAACCAGTAAGTAATATTCTGACTTTTTCTCAACCTTCCCTGGTATTTTAAAATTAAAACTCTGATAACACTCAGATAACGACACAAACTGAAATAAATAAAGTTGATTTTGTCCAATAACAGCTGTAATATGAACTAATAATTTATGCACTCTCCGACTGTGCTATTTATATAATGTGGAATATTTTATAGAAATCATAATTTAAATTTAATTTGTATGTTATAAATATGTAAATAGGAAAAATTGATTTATTATAATTTAAAGTTGGATAGTAATTAACTAAAAATAGTAATTAACTAAAAATAGAACTAAACTAATTAAAGGTAGTTAGTTAGTTTATTTTTTAATTTTGTTAATTAATTGTTTCAATTTCAATTAACAGACCACTTTACGGTTTATCCTAGCCCGTCACACTTAATCTATATATATAAAAGTTGGATGGTAACTCTCCTGCGCATGACACGTCAGCAACGGAGTCCCCCCCCATCCAATCACAGTGCGCGGATGATATTCTGATTAATATTCTGATTTAATGTTGGTGAGTTCCGAGTTTTATTTGTATAGAAATGCTGACGTGGCAGTGTGTGAATGATTCTATATTTTATTTGGGGCGATTTCACCATATAATACGATGTTCACTCGCCGGAGATATTAATCGTAGTGTATTAATTTCCCACTAATGGTGGTTCATTAATGGGTTGTATGTGCGACCGTTAGAGTCTTGCCTTTATACATTCATTCTTTTAATGGTCTGGCAGGTGTACGGTCATATGATGTTAGATGCGTTGCATGTGATCTTCCTATTAATGGCTCGACCAATATTCCTTATTTCCATTCTGACAGACCGTGAATTTTAACAGTCTTTCAATATTGATGAATGATGTTTCGTATGGGATGTCTTTATTGATCATTTATTTTCTCATTTCATCATCGGTTTCTGTGGGTGTAGTATTTGAACAGTCTTTGAGTCCGGCTATATCATGGTCAGTTTGTCATGTTGACTTCAACGAACTGTGATTTTTGTGAAATGGCTGATATTACCAAATATTCTGCTCTAGCTGAATTAAAGCCTAGAACGAAATGTAGACCTATTGTTGCGCGCCTTCTCCGTTCATGGACGGCAAGAAACATCAAGAAAAATGGAGAGGCCATGAGCCTAGATATGCTGTTGTTGGATGATAAGGTGATTATTCAATGTGTCTTCTGCGTTGTTTGTATCTTTATTACCGTTGATTTCCTTTATTGGTGTGTGTAGGATACTGTGATGCAGGCGTCTATTCATATCCAGAGGGCTGATCGATTTGCATCAAAGCTTAAGGTTGGCCGTGTTTATTCAATATCTGACTTCGAGGTTGTTGATTCTCCCAGCAGCTATCGCATGACTGACGTTGCCTGTATGGTGAGATTCACTGATCGTACTGTCGTGGATGAGGTGGATGCCCAGTCGCGCTCAATAGGCCTTGACAAATTTAGATTCATGACTTATGAAGTTTTGATGCAGATGGCCAACCGCAATAAGGAATTACCGGGTATTCTGTGCTGTTGCGGAGCTTAAGATTGTATTTACATTTGTTATTTCCGTTACACTTTTCAGGCGGGGTATTCTGTGCTGTTGCGGAGCTTAAGATTGTATTTACATTTGTTATTTCCGTTACACTTTTCAGGCGGACGTATAGTTAGCCTGCGTTAGTATTCACCGCCAAGCCTTTTTTACAATCATCTAGACAGACTGTCAGTCATTTTACTTTGTATCATCTGTCGTACAGTCTTCATTTTTTGGATTGCTGTAAAGTTAGCCTGCGTTAGTATTCACTGCCATGCCTCTTTTACAATCATACTAGACAGACTGTTAAATTTTACTTTGTATCCTCTGTGGTACAGTCTTCATTTTTTGGATTGATGTATAGATCTACTACCACCCGTGTCTGCACCGACAATTTTCATTAACATGATATTTTTACAGTCAACCATTTTAATTCCATGGCGTTTTCAGATTCATATACAGTTAGCCTGCGTTAGTGCTCCCTGCCTTCCTCTCTCTTACAGTTATACAGTTCACTCTCTCTTACAGTTATACGGTTCAACTTCCATACCTTCTCGGATGCATCTACAGTTTAGCCTACGTTATTGTTCACTGACATGCCATTTTTTTACAACCATACAATTGAATTTCCATATGTGTTTGGTCTGCTTTAGCGTGGCTGTGTGAGCATGTATTTGCTAGCGATGTTGTCCCTGACTTTTTTGTTTGCTTCTCCATACAGATGTTATTGGTTTATTATCCCAAGTGGTTGAGCCAGATGTTTCCGATGGCCGTAGTGCAAGGCGTGCAGAGTTGAGGATTTTCTTGCAGGGGTATTTGTTCCCCGCCTATTTAGTGTTGAGTTGTCCCAAATCCATATGTTCCGCCTAATTCATGGGTATATTTTTATCGTTCGCGATTTTGCAGTTACCTGAACGCCACTGTGACAGTGTGGGCCGAGAAGGCCGACGAGTTTTGCGACGCTGTTCGATCCCGTATTGGAAAACAAGTGGTTGTAATTGTGACAAGCGTTAACCCCAGATTTTTTGGGCGTAAGTGATTTAGTTTATTTTCCGTCGGGTATTCTACTGTCTATCTTTATTAAAACGGTTCTTGCAGAAACCCTCTACTTAAATACCACATCCGCGTCGAAGTTGTATGTCGACCGCGATGTTGATGAAGTTTGGCAATTCCGCAAGAGGTGATCTCACCTGATTTAACCTTATGTCCCTTTTTTAGTTCATATAATTACATGATGTCGCTTTTTGCCGCGAACAGTATGAGTATATTGGAAAGTCCTGTCGCACTGTCCCTTGGCTCCCAAATGCCTAACATGCAACTGTGCCGTATTGCTGATATCTATGCATTCTTGCATAAGGAAGATGAACATGCATGGACTCATATATTTCCATTTGCGTGTAAAGGATGATTGGTAACTGATTGGGGATGGTTGATTTGCAGGTCAAGGATTTTGTTTGCGTGGCTAAAGTAACTGAGATCCTGACGAGGAATGGTTGGCATTATATCTCCTGCTCGAAGTGTTCCAGTAAGGTGGAGAAAACGGATTCGTCTTTGATATGTAATAGGTGCTCAGACCCGAAAGCTATTGGCATTCTACGGTATTATACATGCGGTTCGTTGGCCTTCAAATATTTTCCCCGAACACGTTAATTGAAAGCCTTTTTACCTGTTTCATCCTAGGTTCCGAATAGAGTGTATGGTCGCTGATGACGCTGATACTGCGACGTTCGTTATATTTGACGGGCCTGCAAGGAAGTGTACAAACACTACAGCTGAGGAGATTCGCGGTGGCCTGGTATGATATGTGTATGTTAATTGTTTAGACCCTATCCTTACGAGCGCAATGAATTTCCAGGCGCCTGCTGACTCTGGTGTCGTGGTGGGGGATGTTGAAATACCCGATTGCATATCACGGTTGGTTGGCAGAACCTTTAGGTTCTGCGTAAGGGTTAAGCCTTTCGATTTTCGCAGCATGTTTCGAAGTTTTGCAGTATCCCGTATGGTGGAGCAGCCTGGGCAAACGCCCGGCGACGTCTTGGTGGATGGGTCGAAGGTAATTTATTTTTCCCATCAGACTGTGTATTGTGGGTTGACCCGTGTTATTTGTGTGCTGATTTTTAGGGCACCGTTGGCGATGATAATGTGGCAATCGTGGGAGACGGGCTCGATGGATTGGGTCGTGTTTGTCGGGATTATGAAGCAACCGTTGTTGAAAATGTTGATGTTGCTGTCTTTGAAAACAAGTGTCTGCCTGAAAATTCATTTCCGGTTGTCCCTGAGCGAGCAGCGGACAATTGTATGACGAGCATCGGCGGGCGAAATGGTGGTGTTGGTGAGACTGTGACCTTCAAGAAGCGGAAGTTTGGCGTCAACTAAGCCGTTTGTATGGAACTGCTTATAGAGCATGTGTCTTGGCTTGAATGTTGAATAAGTATCCAAAAGATTACATTTAGTGCATCTTATCTTTAGTAAGTATTTTTAAACTATGCGATTCTGCCGTCTGTGGTCTTTCGATCTTAATTTGTTTCTTTATCTAATAAAATTGAGCCTTCGATATAAGTCCATTGAATATCAATATTATATTTAGTTCTTACTTATTCCAAAGTTTTGGGGTACTACGATTGGCCTACCATAGACGTCGAAATCCAACTCCATACTGTAAGGGCGCCTTTTCCCAATAGTCGATGCTCAGATTGTATCACTGCCCGGATATATGCGTGCGATAGTGCTTTGTGGATTCCTGAATAAGTTAGATACTGTAGCCCATATTCATTACATTTTTAATTAGTTGGCTACGTGTAATAATGGTTTTGTGGAGGCAAGAACAATTTAGTGCCTGAATAACGTATTAAGACCGGATAATATAATGTTATATAATATAACATAACATCATGTAATATAATAATATTTATAATATAGTATAATTCCATATTTGTGTAATGATATTAATAGAGCAGGCTAAATATGTCTTATAATAATATACCATGTTAATCTGATGTTTGTGCATTTTCTACCGTACCCATGTGTACAAGAAAGTCAATTCATAGTCTGTATATTGCCCTTATATTTGACCCATTCATGTTAATTTTTTAATTGTTGGGCCAGCCCATTTCAGCGTTTCAATTGAATGCATTTGTGGAATTCTGCCCTAAATTATTATGACTTGTGTTAACGACGGCCCATGCAAATCTTCAAAAAAGCCCACTATTAATGAACGAAGGAAAAACATTACAAAATTCCTTCGCCTTCGTTTCACCTGATTCCAAATTTCCCAGAACTGAACCTGTTTATTCCGTGGTCATACAGTCCAGAGGTGACGCCTATTCCATTGAATACTAATTTGAAGTTGTTGAAGGACGACTGTCTGGTGCCTCAAAAATTTTCCCGTACCGTATTTTCCAACCAGTCTCCATTTATCAAATAAACTGGAATGGCGGAAACTGGCTCAGAGGTATTCTCTGTGTTTTAACAATTTGTACGATCATTACTCAGTATCGAACATTTAGTCTGCATATTCTGAGCTTTACTGGGTGACCGGACTGTGTCTTTTGCATTAAGATGGTCCATTGGCGAATGACCATTTCTCCCTCTTTTACGAGTGAGCCATATTTTTTTGTGTGGGTCTAATATACAATTTGGTCGAGATGTTCTTGCAGGCTTTTCTATGGTCCAGTACGTATTCGTTGTATATATCTGTGTATATTTCTTATGCAATCTGTTGGACATGAACAGTCATCGGATGTTAGTGCATACTGTTGTTGGATATTGTTCTACATTTTGTGTAAGAGCATTGGTTTTCATTTTCAGATGGTGTTTGACACTCAGCTTCCACAAGAGAATGTAGTGCCCTGCAAATTAACCTTATGTGCTGACTATAAAGGGATTTGCAAACTTATTCGGGACAGCCTAAACGCAGCAGAGTTTGCAGAAATGCTTGCACGATCTCCGTTCGGCCATCTCATAGCCTGTGCAGAAAGGTTCTATCTGTCGAGTCAGCTAATCTGGTACATGATGCAAGCACAGACTCCGCTACGAAATAGGGATGAACTGTGGATGATTATCAATTCGAGGCCTATACGATTTTCGCCTCAGGAATTCTGTTTGATTACTGGTCTCAGATTTTCTGCTGAGCCAGAGGTGGACGAAGATAATTCGTTTATTACAAGACACTTTCCAGGCGAGGAAAAGGTTTCGCTGCAGGATGCGATTGATAGGTTGACGGAAATGGGTTGTAACTCATCGTCTGCTGTTGACGTTGAAAAATTAAAAATGGCCAGTGTGGTTTTTGTCGCTGGAGTTCTTGATCAGCGTGCATGCCGAACAAATGTGAAGATAAACCCAACGATTCTTCACTTAGTAGAGAATTTCGGCGACTTCAACAACTATCCTTTTGGAAAGTATGCATACGACATCGTTCTGACGTCAGTGAAAAGAGACCTCTCTTCTTTTAAAAACAGTGAGGGTACAAGCAGTTCAAGAAGATACCAGACGATGTGCTTGGGTGGCTTCGTGCACCCAATTCAGGTAATCTTACACGACTCTACACACACGGTTCGTATCCTTGCATATTTATACTAAAATGTGTTGTTACCCACTGTTGTTCTCAAAACAGATCCTTGCTTATGAGTGCTTGCCGGGTGTTGCAAGTAAATATGCAACGTACTTGGCCGATATAGTTGAGCCGGTCCCGAGAATGTGCAAATGGAAGACAAATGCATGGCCAACAAAGCGAGCTCCAAGGTTGCAGGACGTTGCCAATACTGTTAGGAATTCGGCTGTTGAGAATAATAAAGTCTTCTTACCTACAGCTCAAGAGGTTGTTGCAGGCTACTTTGCCGATAGCAGCTTCGACGGACGTCCCCACAACGAATGCCTTCAGCATGACAGTTCCACGCCATCAAGAAGCACCAGTGGAACAAGGTCGCCAAATTCTCCCCTGTTGGAAGATGAAGACACCGAATTGCAAGGCCAAGGTAGCAGTGAGAGAGTTTTGCCATCTCCAACATTATGAAGTTTCGTGGACAATATCCGGACCAGTCGTAGAGCTATGCATCAGAACCCAAATGGTGTTATCGAGGGTAATGCCTACATCGAATCGAATCATGAAGAACGTACACAATCACCTCCTCAGTCGCATGTAGATGTCATGGCTGATATAAACGATGCGTCGCCGGTAGTTGACGAAATGCCTCAGCAGCCAACTGATTCGGACGACAGTGCAACTGTGTTCTGTGTTGATGGAAATAATGGTATAGATACCCGTGATGAGTTCGTCAACGTCACGGAAAATGAGGTTCGTGGAACTTCTCCTGTTGAGGAGCCGTTTGTTGAGGGTGAGTTGGAAAGGGAGCAAGCGAAAAGCAAGCTTAAATCTCGGTCGTCGCATCGTAGGTCGAGAGGTGCTAAGAAGGTCTGGCGACAACTTAGAAATCTCAGTACTGTTGTCGAGCGCCAGACTCGGCAGGTCGTGCGTATGAGCAGCCAAGTTAAAGCAGGTATTGATGGTTTGAACGTGAGACTGACTGATATTGAAGGTGCTAAACCATTGGAAAATACGTTGAGAACTATTGGTGACCAGTTGCAGCAGTTGACAGAAATGATATCGAAAATACAAGGCACTGAGCCTGGTAAGATACTTATTCTTCCAGGTAAAATTTGCAATATCATTCCTCTAATTTTCTCACGTCCTATTTGTCTTATAGAGTTAATTGGCCGAAACACAACAGACGACGGAGATGAAATTCCACCTGCGAAAAGGCAAAAATCATTAGGGCAGGGTGCGCAGCCGTCGTCTAGCCCTGCCAGATTCCCATACGGAAAACAGAATATTGATGAGCACGTTCTGTACAAGCTGCAAATGTGGCCGAAAGCAGCTGCTCCATAGAACGCATGGCCACCGATCACTCCGTAGCAGGCCTTTGCGGGACAGATCTTAAAAAAGAATTCTTTGTTGAATTAAAGACTCGCGGCACCTGCCTTCGAGCTGTTGTAAGTCGACGTTTGAGCATTAAATCATGAGATATCCCCCACTGCATGTGGGGCAGACATTTATGAATATCCATTGTTTTTCCTGACTTTGGTTACGCAACATGTCGACGAATGTATGCGCGGGTTCGTTGAAATGTAGCTGAGGTGTGCCAGCCCTGTGAAGACAGTCGCATTCATGAACACAAATTTCAGCCGGTTGGTGAAATCGCTCCCAATTGTTAGTGGAAAGGCTGTTTTGTCAAAAGTGATGCCATTTGTTCTTGGAAAGTCTGCCCAATGGCCATCCTGTAGTTGGAAAAATGCGTCGGTGATTGTGCTACCAGTGAATGTCAACAACGATCGTTGGGTGTTGGCCACCATTCATCCTAGGAAACGATCATTCGCGATTCTTGATTCAGACATATCCGCAGATCCAAGTTTCACAGCGACCCGTGCGGCGATGGGCAACACAGTTTGTATCACAAAATTGTTGCTACGACACCTAGGCATTGAACGTTCTAATTTTCAGTATGAATATACACGTGATGGGCGGATCGCGCAGCAGGGATACAGGTGACGTTATACAAATGAAATGGTTCGCATGCGTCATGGTCTTCTTTATTAGTTAACCATATTACTTGATTGTCGTTGCAGCGGAGAATGTGGCATCCACATGTTGCGGAATGCATTCGGCATGATGTTCCCAGGCGACAATCTGTCTTGCATTAAACCATGCCAGATAGAAGAGTTCAGGAAATATTTGGCAGCATCTGTCTACTTTAATTATTGGCATTGGCCTCCATATAATGAATAGGCATGTTGAAGAACATTTAACTTATTTTCGTACTATTTGCAATGTGTCTTTGAGGTTGATGTCAGTGCCTCTGAACATGCTTTTGTGGGTGTTTTTATCGTTTCTGTCCTTGACATTTTTAGATTACTCGGCCGTCTTAGACATGATGGTAGCGTATGTAAGGTTGCTACAAATTTTCAACATTATCAGATAACATTTCTGCAATTAATTACAAGCTGAATACTGTATGACTGACCCTATAACCAGTAGTCCACCCCGTCGTTTAGCAGGCTGCAAAAAGTCTGGTGCGTTAAATGTATAACTGTAAAACAATGTAAAACTGTAGAATATGTTTTGCAATTTTTGTGTTTAGGAAAAGGGTAAGGATAATCATGCATTAATCTTATATTGCAAATTCAAAGACTAATGTGTTTGGGAAACGTTATGACAAGATATATTCGTATATATCATAGTATCATGGTATGTTAGATTTTCGACTTATTTTTATTATTACTTATGCACCATAAATTGTTATATATTTTATATCGTAGGGATTTTTAAAAAAAAAATAAACAATTTTCATGTATTAATTTAGCTGCATTGATTGGGGGGGGGGGGGTAAAAACCCTTCAGGTAGGGCCTCACTAATTATGTGAATATTTGCAATTCCTGGCCCAGCCCAGTCCGAACTTTCCATTGATTTGATTTAGCGCAGTGTGCCTTAAATAATTATGTCTACCAAGCAATTGACGGCCCAACCCATCCGATAAGAAACTTATAGTGCTTATCAGCGAAAAAAAGGCTTAGAAATTTCACTATTCTTCGCTTAACCTGATTTGAAAATTCGAAGCATCGCAGTGTATTTATATCTTGGTCATACAGTCCACAGGTTCGCGGTATTTCATCTAATACTATTTAGAAGTAGTGGAAGGTTGATCATTTGAAGTCTGAAACAACTTGCCTGTGCGGTATTTTACAGCGAACATCAAACGATCAGAGAAACTGCAATGGTGGCAACTGATTCAGAGGTATTTTGTGTGTTTTTATAGTTTAAAAAATGCTTAATGTCTGTGCGTCAGTTAGCCTGTATATGTCGGCTTCTTCAGTCAAAATCTCCAGTAAGACAGTGAAATGTCGGCTGCCGCTCAATTACCCCTTTTATAAGTGGGCTACATATGTATGGTAGAAATATTATGCAAACTGTTGGAGATAAGTGGTCTCAAGATGTTGTTGCATGGTGTTCCATATTTCTGCATATATGCGTAATATATTTATCATATATTTGTTATGTAGGTTTTTTATGTAATCTGATGCAGATTAATGGTGGTGAAATGTTCTGCAACCTGCTCTTACATACTGTTATATGTTTTCTCTAACACTTTGATTATTAAATTAACAGACGTTATTAGACAACCAGCTTCCACAAGACGATATTCTGCCCTGCAAATTAACCTTATGTGCTGACTATAAGGGAATTAGCAAACTTATACGCGACGTGCTAAACGCAGCAGAAATTGCGGAATTCGTGGCACGATCTCCGTTTGGACATCTCATAGCTTCTGCACATATGTTCTATCTGTCGAGCCAGTTAATTTGGTACATGATGCAAGCGCAGACTCCGCTACTTCTTAGGGACGAATTGTGGATGGTTATAAACTCGAAGCCTATACGATTCTCGCCAACAGAATTCTGTTTGATTACTGGGCTGCGATTCTCTGCCGAGCCAGAGGTCGCCAAGAATCATGCTTTTGCTCAGAGGCACTTTCCAGGCGCACAAAAGATTACGCTGCAGGATGCTATTGACAAGTTCAGTGAGATGGAATGTAACTCATCGTCTGCTGTCGATGTTGAGCGATTAAAAATGGCCAGTGTGGTGTTTGTCGCGGGAGTATTTGATCAGCGTGGCTGCAGAACAGATGTGAAGATAAATCCGATGATACTTCACTTAGTGGAAGATTTCGACATCTTCAACACATATCCCTTTGGAAAGTATGCTTTCAACACTGTTATGGCTTCACTGAAAAGGGACCTCTCTTCGTTAAAAAATATTATGGGAACAGAAGTGTCAAGAAGCTACCATACCTTATGCTTGGGTGGGTTCGTCCACCCAATTCAGGTAATCTTATCAGCCTCGACACGCATTATCCGCAACCTTTCATATTCACAGTGTAATGTCAGACTAACCACTTTTGTTTTTAAGCAGATCCTTGCCTACGAATGTTTGCCAGGCGTTGCACAGAAATATGCAACACGCTTCGATGATATGGTTGACACGCTACCCCGTATGTGCCGATGGAAGACTACTCCTTGGTCAACGAAGCGAGCACCGCGATTACGAGACATCGATGCCGCTGTTAGGAAGTCAGAGGTTGTCAACAACTTCTTTATTGCTACGGCACAAGAGGCAACTGCAGACTATTTTGCCTATAGTAACTTGGATGCCATTCCCGCAAACCATGGTCTTCAACAACGCCCCTCGCCGTCATTGAGGACTATCGGCGAAAGTGATTCACCACAGACACCTGTGTTGGACGATGACGATGTCACAAATCTGGGCGGAAAATCTGTGAGCGAACTCCTGTCCATACGGAAGTCCTTGCATGAAACGCCAATTGTTGCGCTTGATGGTAATGACAACATCGAATCAAATGTCGTAGAACAGATCCCGTCGACTCCGGATCCACACGTAGATGATGTGCCTACTATCAACAGTTCATTTGTCGTGGTTGACGAGGGCCACCACCAGACAACTAATCTTCACGACGATGTTAATGCAACGGTCAATGCTGCAAACGACGATATGGGCGCGCATCATGAGTACTTCAACATTGTGGAAATTGAGGCCGCGAAGTCGTCTCATGTCCAGTATCCGTCTGTTGTACATGGGCTGGAAAAGCAGCCAGAAATGAGCCAGGTTCATCGCCGAACCACAAATCCTGAAGACAATGTGAATGCATCGAGTGATGCTGGAAATGATGGTATCGATGCGCTTTATCAGTTTTTCAACACTGTGGAAGAAGAGCGGGGTAGGCCTTCTCATGTCCAGGAGCCGTGTGGTGTACATGGTTTGGAAATGAGCCGGTTTGATTTTCAGCCGTCGCAAGTTGGGTCGGCGGGAACTGAGAAGATCTTGCAACAATTGGAAAGGCTAAGTATAGCAGTCGAATACCACACGGACCAAGTCTTCCATATGAGCAATCAAATAAAAGAAGGCTTTCATGGAGTAAACGTGCGGCTGACTGATATTGAGCATGCTAATCCAATGGAAGATGTTTTCAGATCCTTTGGTGACCAGCTACATCAGCTGACAGAAAGAATAGGGAATAAAGAATCCGCCGAGCTCGGTATAAATAACTTTTTCCCTGCTGATACGATTTACATTCTCAATCTTCTAAATGTCTGCTATCATATTTCACTTATAGAGTCAGCTGGCGCCAAGACAATCGATGAAGGGACTCAGCTTCCACACGCAAAAAGGCAAAAAACACTGGAAAAATATGTTGCTCCATCTCTTCTGACGACCAGAATTCCATACGGAAAGGCAAATATTGATGAGCATGTTTTATACAAACTGAAAATGTGGCCAAAAGCAGCCGAGTCCATAGAACGGATGAGCGCGACGCACTGCGTAATAGGGCTTTGTGGGACAGAGCTGAAGCGAAATTTCTTCAATGAACTAAAGACTCGCAGCATTTGCCTACGAGATGTTGTAAGTTTACGTTCGAGTGCTAAATTATGAGATATTTCCCACGAATTTACAAATAACCATATCTTTCTGAAATTGGTACGTAGCATGTCGATGAATGTATCCGCGGATTCATCGAAATGCAACTAAGGTGTGCCACCCCTCTGAAGACAGTTGCATTCATGAATACAGTTTTCAGTCAGTTCATCAAGTCACTTCCGGTTGTGAATAAAACGGCTGACCTGACGGAGTTGATGCCGTACGTTCTTGGAAAGGCTACCAATTGGCCATCGTGCAGTTGGAAAGATGCATCCGAAATTGTCCTGCCTGTCAACGTGAACGACAGTCATTGGGTCTTGGTCGTTATCTTTCTTAGGCAACGGGTATTTTTGGTGATGGATTCAGAACGATCAGCTGATAAACACTTTACACAGACACGTGCTGCGTTGGGCAACACACTCATTATCGCGAAGATGTTGTTACGCGATCTAGACATCGACCGTTCTGATTTTCGGTTTGACTTTAGGCGTGAAGGCCGAATCCCGCAGCAAGGTTACAGGTGACATTATGCAAATTAATCAATTCAGAAACTTTATGGTTCTATTTATTTATCTAATCATGAAGATTGGTTTCCAATGCAGTGGAGAGTGTGGTGTACACATGTTGCGGAATGCATTTGCAATGATGTTTCCTGGTGACAACTTATACAGCATAAAACCATGCCAGATAGAAGAATTCCGAAAGTATTTGACGGCATCTATCTACTTTAATTTTTGGCATTGGCCTCCATATAATGAATAGACGTGTTTAAGACCATTGATGACATCTGCGTCCTACTATTTTGACGAATATTTCTGCCCGATGTATGAAAACGCTGATATAATACTGTTGTTGTTTTACCGTCTTGGGCATTGAGAATATTCCCTGACTCGACAATCTTAATTCCTAGCAATGATTTTAGTCATACTCCTCCGAAAGCCTTCAACAAAACTACTCAGAATAGCAAATTAAAATTAGTACAAATAGTTAGGTTTTATTGTCTGCCTGATCCTATAACCACTATTTCCTAAGATGACTCGGCAGACTGTTGCCGACTTTGTATAACTGTTGACTTATTGTGAAGGATACAACTTAAGACAATCAGATATTATAATATCAAATAAAGCATACAGTCCAAGTTGCGTGCAGTCTAAGTTGAATATACATATAACATACTATAGGCGAATATAACATTATAAAATATAGTATTGCAACATACTATTGGGCTTATCAAATATCCTAGAATGTTATATAATATAACATAATATAATCCAATATAATAACACATCATACAATATAATTCATTCGAGTCTAATGTAGTATCAAATCGTATAATATCATTTCATATCATAAAATATGGAATAATATAATTTAATATGATATGGTATAATGTAATACAATATAATAGACTGTAATGTAATATAATGCAATATAATATAGTGTAATACAATATAATATGATATGGTACAATACGGCATAATATAAAACTACAATATAGTATAACAAAATATAATATAATCTAATATAGTAAATATCATATAGTAAAAAATAATATATTATAGTATAACATTATATAATTTAATATACAATATTCTGAAATTTCTTCTATGACTATATTATCAAGAGAACTGTATATGAAGTCCTCATGAATTGACATGTCATAACATACCATACGCCACATTTTCCATTCAATACAATTTAATGCAGGACTAAGGAACAAAAATTTACATATACACATTGAATTTAGGAGCGCCGCTTCAACTGGTCCTTTGTTGTCGAGGCAACATAAATTGACCAACTTTATATGTGGACTCGCTTTTCTTTGCAAGGTGTTTGGACGAACGTTTACAGTACGCCAGAGACCATTTAACTATCCCAACACCTCCGCCTTGGCACCAAGTACAAATTAGTTGTTATGGACCCAGATTTGGCAAATTATTTACAAAAACGTTCCGACAATCTTTCTAGGACAATTGCCGACCTGACAGAAAGGATTGATCAGAAGATAAATTATTGCACAGGCTACGAAGAGCAGGAGTGTAGAACGTCACAGTACAATTGTGAGGGCCTTACATATCACCTTCAAAGAACTATACCGGGATTTGACAAACAATGCGAGGCTGTCCGCAAAAGCCTTCACAGAATAAGTACAACAGTTGGTAATGAAACCTGCTCAACCACTACGACAGCAAAATCTATTTAGTATTCACAAGGAAAAGACATTTAATCTTTCTGAGCTGTTTTCCAGGTATATTGCAATACGATCAAGCGAAACACGCAAGGCACATCCGCATCAAAATTTTACAGAGAAAGCGTGGTTTGAACAACAAAGATCATGCACCAGCAACTATTGGGCAAGGTTCGCCAACATATTTGCGCATAAAGTATGTGCCATTGCATCCAATAAATGGGAATTTCATTCCGTAACCATAAATCTTACTGGTACAGTGAATATTGCCAAGCGTTCTGCAAACATATTGCCAAGGCGATGCAAACGTCAAAGACCACCAGCTGTTCGAACGGAAGGTTCCCATATTTATAAAATAATTATGGACCGAGTAAGTATTCCACATTTGTTTAATGTGTCCTGACTTTCACATGGATATTTTCCAGACCATAGGAAGACACGCTACAAAGAAGAGGAACTCATGCATTGCCGTTTTTTGCAACGCATTGGTTTGGAAAGCTGAGTCAACAAAGGGTACAGGCCTACTTAATAGTTCCCAATTTTCAATTTGTTGTGGCCAGGGTCGGGTGTCATTACCTCCACTACGTCAGGCGCCTCAATACCTATTCAACAAGTTCTCGGAGCATAATTTCCGACAATATATCAGGGTTTATAATTCCATACTGGCATTCACGTCTATGGGGGCAAAAGTCGACTCATCAGTGAAACAGAAGGCAGGCGCATACGTTTATCGAATTCACGGACAGAACTATCATAACATAGGTTCCTTGCTACCTGCTGAGGGCGACAGACTGAGATTCGCACAGTTATACATCTATGACACTGCAAATGAAGTTTATAACCGCATGAATACACTGACACGCGGAAGTTCTGAGAATTTGGACGCAAGCGTTGTTGCGCAGCTAATAAAGATTATGGATGAAAATAATGAGCTTGCGAAAGTGTTTAGGATGGCAAGAGACAGATACGAAGCAGGAGGGGCAACGGAATTTTCTATAAGGTTGGTTGGTCGTGCACGCCAAGAAAGGCAGTACGATCTTCCAACTTCTGAAGAAATAGCTGGACTTATTGTTGGCGACTTGCCCATGACAAATGGGCAACGAGATGTAATTGTTCAAATGAAGACAGGGCAACTTCAGCGAATAAGCGAGTTACATCCGTCATTCATGGCAATGCAATACCCACTGTTATTCCCATTTGGCGAGATTGGATTTCACAATCAGATTCTATACAGTGAAAGAGTTCATTTGTCATTAAAAAGAAAGTTCGTAACAATGCGTGAATTTTACGCATACCAGATACAGACGAGGTTGACGGAAGGGAGGGGAATAATTCAAGGTGGTCGGTTATTTCATCAATACGTCGTTGATGCATACACGGCTGTCGAACAAGAACGGTTGCGTTGGGTAAGAAATAACCAACAAACATTGAGGGCAGACGTCTACAACAATATATGGGGCGCAGTTTCGAGGGGAGAAACTAATGCAAAAACTGTTGGGAAAAAAATTATCCTGCCATCGTCTTTTACGGGATCTCCGAGGTATATGGTAGAAAATTATCATGACGCTCTTGCTTTATGCAGGTGGTATGGCAATCCTCATCTTTTCATCACCATTACCGCCAACCCAAAATGGGATGAAATTGGTCAGCATCTACAGAAGTACGGAAACGACATTTCAAATGATAGGCCAGACTTACAATGCAGATTATTCAAATTAAAACTCGAGCAGTTAATAGAAGATATTAGGCGAGGACGTTTCTTCAAAAGTTGCAAAGCAGGTATGCTATATTTAATACCAATCGCATCACAAATTTTACATAGTTGTTGTGCAGTCTTACAATCTTACAATGTTACATAGTGCGGTCCCATTACTTCTTGCAGCCACACGACTGTGCATTCCTTCACACAGTCATGCAGTCTGAAAAGCCATTGTATGTTAGTTAACGGCATTGCCATAAATTTTTCCAGTCATGCAGTTTTACCTGTGCTGTGTGGTTACATGGCACCTTAATGCAATTTTATCGTTGGTCTTTTCATCACCCGTTTCTTTGCTTATTAATCACTGACGACAACGGTTTTTCTCCCAAAACAATGCAGTTTTATATACGATTGAATTCCAGAAACGAGGATTGCCCCATGCACATATATTGGTTTGGTTGAATCGGACTGGGGCGGAACCAACTCCAGCGGAGGTCGATGAAATAATTTCCGCCGAAATCCCTGACCGTCAAACTGATGAAGAAGGATATGCTTTGGTTGAACAATTTATGATGCATGGTCCGTGTGGTTTTGAAGGGGTCAACTCACCTTGCATGGAAAATAATAAATGTAAGAAACACTTCCCGAAACAATACAGCAACCGCACGACGATTGATGACGCTGGACACATCTGGTACAAGCGAAGGAGGAGTGAGGACAAGTTTGTAATAAAAAAGAATATTGTCATGGACAACAGATACGTCGTCCCTCATAATATACAGCTACTGAAGAAATACAAGGCGCACATTAATGTCGAATGGTGCAACACGAGTAGGGCTATTAAATATCTATTCAAGTACATCACAAAAGGTGTAGACAAGGCCACGATGATAATTGAAAATCTGGCTAATCAAGCACGAAATTCTGCTGAACCAACTCCCCAGAAATGCGATGAGATCACAAGATACCTTGATTGTAGATATCTGTCAGCCTGCGAAGCTATGTGGAGAATATTTGCCTTTGACGTGCACTACAGAACGCCGGCGGTGCAGAGGTTGCCGCTTCATTTGGAGGGACAACAAAGCTTAGTGTACGATGAGTCTGTGGATCTCAGCAATATGTTGAATAGGGATGGCATCCACAAGACTATAATGACAGAATGGATGGAAACAAACAAGCGAAATGAGGAGGCAAAAGACCTGACTTATATTCAGTTTCCATCAAGATTTGTATGGACCGCGTCAACGAAGAGTTGGACACCACGAAAGAAAGGATTTGTCATTGGTAGAGTGGTTAACATTCATCCAACGGCAGGTGAGATATATTACATGAAGATGTTATTGACAATCGTTAAGGGGCCAACGTCGTATGAAGACATACGTACAGTCAATGGTGAAGTTCTCCCATCTTTCAAAGAAGCGTGTTATAGAAGGGGATTATTAGATGGGGACTCAGAGTGGCATCATGCAATGGATGAAGCTGCGCAATGGGCGACTCCGATACAGCTTCGCCAGCTCTTTGTCACATTGTTGATCTTCTGCGAAGTAACCAACCCCCTCAATTTGTGGAATAGCTTCTGGAAAACTCTATCAGAAGACATACCAATGCGTCAAAGGAGACTATTTGGCTTCGCAGAAATGCATCTTTCAGACGAAGAGGTCAAAAACTATGCGCTGGCTGAAATCGAAAAACTAATGATACAGAACTCAAAGACACTCTCAGACTACCCCCCAATGCCACTGCCATCAAAGAACATCCTAAAGGATCTAAACAACAGATTGCTAATGGAAGAAAGCTATTACAATGGTGAGGAGAACGACGTTGAGCATCAGCGCCTAATTGCAACCTTGAATGAAGAACAACACATCATATTCAACGAAGTCATCAGCTCAGTTCAAAACGACACTGGTCACCTGTTCTTTCTCTATGGTCCTGGAGGAACAGGGAAGACCCATGTCTACAAAACAATCATTACAAAATTAAGGTCAGAAAATCAAATTGTAATACCAGTTGCATCATCAGGTATTGCAGCTTTGCTGCTTGCAGGTGGAAGAACTGCGCATTCAAGGTTCAAGATCCCTATTATACTACAAGAGAACTCCATGTGCGACATAAAGCAAGGGACGATGTTAGCAGAACTTTTAACGCAAGCAAAATTAATCATTTGGGACGAAGCGCCGATGACAAACAAGTATGCGTTTGAGGCGCTGGATAGAACTATGAGGGACCTGATGTCCAACACGATTGGAGGATGTGAGGACAAGCCCTTTGGTGGAAAGACGGTGCTGTTGGGAGGCGATTTCAGACAGTTACTCCCAGTTATACGAAATGGTAGCAGACAAGATACGGTGGAGTCGGCCATAAATAGGTCCTATTTATGGCAACATTGTCGTGTACACGAACTCACTCAGAACATGAGATTACATCATTCGGAAATAGAATTTGCAAATTGGATTTTACAAGTTGGCAATGGAAATGCAAAGGTCGCTGCAGATACAGACGTGGAGACGATTAAGGTACCAGAAAACATGTCTATTGATTGTGAGGGCGACACGATTCGTAGCATCTGCAACTACGTATATGTTGATTTTGAAGACAATATGACTAATCAACGTTATATTAAGGAAAGAGCTGTCCTCACACCCAGGAACAAGACGGTTGACGAAGTGAATGACTTTATGCTATCCATAGTACCAGGCCATGAGACAGAATACTTGAGTTCGGACAGCGTGGAACTTGAGACCGAAGTGGAAATCAGCGCAAGTACGATGTATCCGGTTGACTTTTTAAACACGCTTGAGATTTCAGGTGTTCCAAACCACAAACTCAACCTTAAGCATGGAATTCCAGTAATGTTATTACGGAATTTAAATCAGAGGGACGGACTATGCAATGGAACAAGACTCATTGTATCGCGTCTTGGAACCAACGTTGTTGAGGCAGAAATCTTAACTGGAACGCAAGTTGGCAATAAGGTTCTAATACCAAGGATAATTATGTCTCCTTCTGACACAGCGTGGCCCTTCAAACTACGGCGTAGACAGTTTCCGCTTAAAGTCTGCTACGCAATGACAATAAATAAGAGTCAAGGCCAGAGCCTAAAAAGGGTCGGTGTGTATCTTCCCAGTCCAGTTTTCACCCATGGGCAACTTTATGTGGCACTGTCTAGAGTGACATCACCCGTGGGAATCAGAATATTGAGCATGAAAGAAGACGACGTGGAGGACAACGAGGTCATAAACATGGTTTTCCATGAAGTTTTCAACAACATTTAACCACATGTAAATTGTTGTATGACAGTAGTGTTTAGCATAAGTTGTTACAAAATTATTCAACATAACAGTTTTGTTGCGATAGCAGGTCACATTCTACCAATACAACAGACATACAGCGTAACAATCATTAACTACAACAGTCATGAAATTGTGTAAGTCAATTACACAGTAACAGTATACCTGCTACGCCGTATGACTCAACTAATAACAACAATACTACTGCAGCCGAACACGTGACTGCAATATATTTAGACATTATTACCAACATAAATAACCATATAACATAAAACAGCTCACATTCAGCCATTTCAACAATCATGACTGCAAACAAAGGTAATTGTTACATCCGTACTATTCAATTTGTTAATGTAAGAATGTTTACTTCCATGATACTTTTTCGGTCATACAGTTTAGGTCCCTCACATCTTCAGCCACGTGTACAGTTAGTCTACAGCGAGGAAGTTGTTTGGAAACAAATCATGTGACTGTATGGTGGCAAAAAAATTATACAGAACATAAATAACATTCTAATGCAAACGAATGAAACAACAACTGTTGAACAACCAGGAATTGCAGCTACAATAGAAGAAACTATAAGCCAAAGACCCCTTTGCTACATACTTAAGTAATAAATTATTAATACTATTATATAAAACAATAACAAAAATATTATCTATTGGCAAACATATATACAATCCCATGATATACTGCCTTATAGAACAAACTGTTGCAATAAAACCGATTGACAACGCAATTACGTGTGGCAAACCAAAGAATAGGTATCAGTGAAAAAGAATATACAGTAATACTAATTACGGATTTTTTAATCAGCCCACTATTATTCTCACAAAACAACAACCCTTATTAATAAAACCTTTCCACTACTCAAATACTAATTAAAAAATTCATTCATTACTTGGTGATTGCTCCATAATAATTGTGACCATTGAACTCGCCCCAAACATAAATTACATACACGAAACGACACACCTTATGCAACCAAAGCGAACACACTCATTTTAGAGAAACGTTCCTTCCCAATGAGTTGTGACTTTACGGTTTTCTACGTGCGTTTTTACATTATATAAGATCTCCCAAACTCCATTTCATAAACGATTAACTGCAAACCAATTACAGGAAAACAAATGACGAATGATATGAGAATTATTTTGACAACATTGTTGCGGAGCTTCAGCAAGCGGCGACCCAATTTGCTGACAAGATAGAACTTAAGATAGATACATATGTGGAGTCTGCTGCCCAAAGGTTCAACGACCTGCATTCAAGGCACAATCGACAGATTACTGTCTTAAATGAATTGACAACAAAGATCAACAAGAATTACTCCGAAATGCAACAGAGACTATCACATATAGAGTAGGCGCTTGGTATGTCAACAGTTTTTTCTATACAGTCTTACCTAACCTGTACTTCATATAAATAGCAATGCAATTGTTTTGGCAGGAAAAAACAGCCCAGCACCAGGCGACAATCGGCCGGCAGAAAACATAACAACCATTCATTCAAAAAGAAAGCGTCACAACGTTCCCAAAGAGACTACACATCCTCAATTGCAAAAAAAGTCTAAGAGCAAAATGACCCCCCCACCAGACCAGGAACATCCAAGGTCAAAAAAGGTTCCTAAAGACAAAACCCTCGCAACAACTGTCAAGAAAGTCTCAAAATTGTTTCCCCGCGTAGCCGCATCAATAGGGACTATGTCCCAGGACGACTCTATCAGTACCATACTAGGAGAAGAGCGAGGCTACCAATTCTTCCAAGGTCTCATGACAAAGGGAACTTGGCTGAGTGATGAGGTACAACATCATGTTATTTAATGCGAACTATGTAACAAATTATTACAATGTATTGTTATCTGAAACAGCACATAGACTAATGCATGCGTGGGTTTATCGAGAAACAAGCCCATGCAAAGTTCCCCAAGTCAAGGGTCGCTTTTATGAACACAACGTTCAACCAGATAATTGCAACGGAATTTCGAAGTGACGGACATACTGACCTAACATCCATACGCCCATATGTTCAGGGTATTGTTGACAACTGGCCATCTCTTCCGTGGCATGAGTCGGACCTCATAGTTATCCCGGTTAACATTAATGAGTGTCATTGGGTACTATGCATTGTGGACTACAGGAAACGTTACATAACAGTGCACGACTGCGACCCTTCGGTTGACAAGGATATGAGATTCTTTGAGCATGCGTTTAATAAAACACGGCTTACGATCCCCTATATTCTTCGAGACCTGCGAATGACTGACTCCATTGTCGACTTTGATGTGTATAGGGATCCTGACTTCCCCCGTCAAACCATCAGGTAATTCTAACGTCTCCATGTATAAAATCTGTACAATAAACATTTGGTAAAATAATAATTCATAACATTTTCTCAACTGTGGACTAGCGGGGAATGCGGCATATATATGCTGCGGTCGGCATTTTCCCTTATGTTTGCAGAGGACGATGTCTACGATGTTCTGCCCGAGATGATCCAAGAATTTAGAGAATATCTGACTGCTTCGATATTCTTCAATAAATGGTCGTAACCTTTGGAGAGTGGTCTACTCAATCTTTCATGACAGGAGTTCTATATTAGGGTTTATGTATCGTTTTCTCCCATAATCATTATCGCAATATAACATTTTGAACCATGTTACAGCTTTCATACTACAATAATACAATAATGTGAGCACCAACCTATACAACCAATGTATTAAATACAGTACCAAAAACACCAACTGTATAACTCTCGGCAATTATTCATATTTGTTGCATTGTATATTCCCGTGAACCACCTTACATATTCAAATAGAAATAGGGAAATAGGATGACATTATGCTTCGCTGCTCACATTACCTAACATGGCCACACCTATCGAGCACAACTCATACAACAAATAGATTGAGGTCATTCCAGACGCTTCAAATTGTATGACAGTATAACTGTATACTGCAGCCTACGAACGACGGGGTTAGCATGGAGCTAATTCGATATTACACAATAAACACAATTTAAACCCACGAACCCACAATAATTAGATAGGAACCTCAAAACGCAGTACTATAAGGCACATCACTGATTTCAAACAAAATGTAGTCGGCAAAATGCTGTAAATAGTCCCATTTAATTCGTCGAGCATGGCATGTGATGTTAGATATAATGCATTCATCTGAATTTCATTTTTGATTAATTGAATCGTGGTATAAAAAAGAAACGCGAATGCATTGAATTGGTCTTGCTCTCCAATTTTCCCAACCCAATAGGCCCAATACTAAATAAAATGTCCACAATATTATTAAGCGCCAAATCTGGGTCGAAAGACCAAAGGAGACCAAAGGACAGCTAAACATAGACCAGATTCGTTGCATTTGATTGGCATGTGAACTGATCTGCTGACGTGGCAGCCCATAAATGCTTTTATTCAGTTTTTGCTTTCAGAAGCATGCGAAGAGCCTAATAAATAATGTCCACTAGCTCACGCCATAATTATCTTATTAGACTGTTCATAAAACGAAGAGTCCAATCAAACCAAAAGTTTTTTCATTAATAGGGTAAGAAGAATCGTTCTTGGGTCATCGAAGCCAGCGATTGGGGGAGTAAAAGAATCTCTGATTTCAAGCTGTTTCACGCTTTATTAAATACAATTCAGATCTGCGTTTGTTTGATTATGTCCTCTCTCACGGTCTTCTCCAGAATAACGCCATTTTGCTTCGGCCCATCTTCTCCATATAAACTGTAACCGGTCTGCACTTCAGCTCAGGAGTCTGTATGACTCAGTTTCGTTGCACAAGCAGAGAAGTACATGGAGTAAACGAGCCTAGCTTGAAAAGCAATCCATTCCTAAATCAGTTGAGTTAGAGCCAAAGTTCGTCGACTCCGTGTACTTCCCTGCTGTGCAAGGAAGCGTGGATGCCGATTCTATTGTCAGAACATGTCCGCAAAGGGAGTCCATCTACCACTGCCATGCCTCTTTTACAATCATACTAGACAGACTGTTATATTTTACTTTGTATCCTCTGTGGTACAGTCTTCATTTTTTGGATTGCTGTATAGATCTACTACCACCCGTGTCTGCACCGATAATTTTCATTAACATGATATGTTTACAGTCAACATTTTAATTCCATGGCGTTTTCAGATTCATATACAGTTAGCCTGCGTTAGTGCTCCCTGCCTTTCTCTCTCTTAGAGTTATACAGTTCACTCTCTCTTACATTTATACAGTTCAACTTCCATACCTTCTCGGATGCATCTACAGTTTAGCCTACGTTATTGTTCACTGACATGCCATTTTTTTACAACCATACAATTGAATTTCCAAATGTGTGTGGTCTGCATTAGCGTGGCTGTGTGAGCATGTATTTGCTAGCATGATTTATCAATTTTGGCGTTTACAATTCTTTCCCTATTCTTTTAGGTGAAATATGAGCGTAATATGCCGTAGTTTCACGGAATCTAACTTGAAAAGGCATCATTACTAAAACAGTTCAGGTAGAGGCGAAATTCGTGGCCACCGTCAACATGGATGCTGCCACTACTACAAGAATACGCCTCCGTGGTGTAAAGGACAAGAGGACATTGGAAGATAACTTTTTGTGACGACGTAATAAGTACAGATGTCTTTTGTATCTTTGGACACCATTTATCATAACTGCTTTGCGTATCCGCTGTTTACAATGTCGACATTGAAGCTCAACTTCTTAGTTAGCTTCCGAACATAGTGTTTTCCAGCTGTTCTAAAATTCTGATCATGACAGTGTCAACTCTTTATAAATTAGACAACAGCTTTATATGTGGCCACAGAATACATATAGTCGTACACTCAAACAAATCGGTACAGCCTTCTACAGTCCAATCGAGCAAATAAGCGGTCTTACAGTGAAGCTTTCAATAACAAATTTAATGACCTATGTACATAACTGTAAGAAAAAACGATCTTTATTGACTAATGCTTCAATTTGCATGGCAACAAACTACCCCGTGCATCGCACGGGGGCCAACCTAGTATAATAGAATAGATATCAAGGAAAAAACACAATTAAATTCTACAATCTTATATAACAGTCGCCATTATCTATCTATCAATTTCAGTAATGGAGATCACTTTAAAGTAACTGATCTCTTAATTAATTGGTATGTCAATACCAAAATTACGATTTTGCTCTTAATTTAAAATTCTTCCATTTATCTTCTCTAACATCAATTTTTTATATACTTATAAATAATATAAAATTAAATTTAATATTATAATTTTCAACTACTAAAACAACTTAAAATATAGGGGTCTTTACAGATTAATATCCATTTGGATAAAAACTTATAATTTAGTACCCCGTCAGTATTTTTTTATATGTAGGTACCTAATAGAATAAATTTTTTGCACATAGGTACCCTCCGCCGCAGGTACGCCATATAACACATTTAGGTACCCTATAGCAACGTTATTGTGGTACGTAATACGTTGAGAAAATGGTACGCCATATATGACACATTAAGGTGCCATATAGTATAGGGTATCGTATAAACGCGTGACGTGGTACGCAATACACACATAAAAAGGTACGGCAAGACTGAGAAAATTGGTACAAACAGTAAAACGGTACCTATCTGTAAAAATTTCTGACATAGGTACTGATTTGTAAATTTTTTAATTGGATATTTATCTATAGGTCACTAAAATATAAGTTACTAATATTATATAATTATGTAGTCACGCACAACTGTAGTGCGAGAAATATTAGTTATACATTATCACCCATACGGTACAATGTTTTAGTTTTTATAATCGTTCGATGGAATGGACCGAGTATCGTTTTGTGTTGTTCGAGTTGCATTTCAAAATTGCAATTCCATATTATAAGTATAGAATATAGTTACTTTAATTGCATTTTCAATATTATCTGTAGTTTTCCGTTTCAATTTAGTACCATCTTATGCTTATGCATATAACAACCAAAGAGTAATTCATTTTCAGTGTCATTATAATGGGCCCACATGCTTTTGTCATAGAGTCTCTATATTAAAATTGGGCGGCCCATTCCATAGACGTATTCGCATCGGACGGCCCAGATTTTGGCTCGAGAAGATTCTGTTGTATAAAATCCGACTTCTTCAGCTGCTTGACGGTGTTGTTTATTCATAAAGGTGACTACTGACTGCTCTTCTTCCCTGCCGATTGCGTATCCTCCTTGCGATTTCACTGCGCCTTTGCTTTTCGTTTCTCTTTGGATATCGATCGTAGGTCATCCTTGTTTTCAATCGGCAAAAATGGCGAACATCGATTTGAAGCATTTCGAGCTCAACACCGGAGCTAAAATTCCGTCGGTGGGGCTGGGCACGTGGCAGGCGGAGCCTGGTGTTGTCGGCGAAGCCGTTAAAGCTGCTATCATGGTATGAATACATCTGAGATGCATCTCTGTGTGTATGCATGCGTATGAATAGAGTATTATCTGTTGTGAGTTTGTTACTGTGTGGCGTTGGTTTCAATTTCGCCTTGTTGACAGATATGTAGGTGTGTGCCTTCTAATATTTTGAATTGGTTATGTCCTTAATCGCCGTATGTGTTGGCGAAATAGATACTGAAACTTCATATGAAAATGGTTATTCAGATGACAAAATGACGTGGTTGTGTTGTTTTTTCAATTGTTGCTTGAAGTACTTGTGGTGATAGTTTCTTTTTTACGTATTTCTTATTGTAGAGTGGATACCGCCACATTGACTGCGCCCGAGCTTACAACAATGAAAAAGAGGTATGGTATGATATAGTATATGCCTCGTGCTTGCACCATTATTCCAGAAAGCTCATGGCTTGGTGTCTTGTTTATATTTAAGATCAGTTGTAGATTAAGGACATTCTTTTTCGTGCAAATTTGCTTAGTGACATCCTGCAAATAGTACACCATTTACTTGCTTATTGTTAATACCTAAGTAAGTCAATGAGCTATACATCACTATTCTGGAATTGGTTTTTCTAGACTTTTTCGTTTTTTTCAGGCGATGCGATTGATGCAAATTAGGTGTGTCTAGGAGAAATAACCTAGTACTAGCTCTATGTATCTTATGTATTCTTTTTATTGTTTGTTGTGCATGGATGTTAACAATCATATGAGTAGGAGTTGTGCCCTTTTACCATCATCCGATTGGTCTCCTCTATCGCAGATTGGTTCGGTTCTTAAGAAACTCTTGGATGATGGAGTTGTCACGAGGAAGGATCTGTTTATTACCTCGAAGCTCTGGTACCAATAATATTAAAAATCTTTTAGATTGTTCCTTTGTTTAATATAGCTGCCTTCACGTTGTAAACGTAATAAGATGTAGGTCCCTTTGTAGCTCTCGTCTAACAACTTCGTTAACTGGTGCAGGTGTACCGACCACGGGCCTGAAGATGTAGCTGTGGCATTAGACCAAACATTGGCAGATTTGCAACTTGACTATGTTGATTTGTACCTTGTAAGTGACATCCTATAATTTCATTCTCCCGGATGAAAGCATAATGATGAGGAAAATGAGAAGGCATGTTATGATTGCTAATATGATCTCTAAACTCGATGCATGTATTGTTGGAAACTGAAGGAACCTCTGTAGTATTTTAAGATTTGGGGACGTTCATGTACTTTTCCTATATCATGATGACGTGCTTATTGATGAAGAATTGGATACATTGTTACAGATTCACTGGCCTGTCCGAATGAAGAAAGGGTCTGTTGGCTTTAGTCCAGAAAACCTCGTCCCAACAGACATACCTGCAACATGGAAGGCCATGGAAGCACTCTATGATTCTGGCAAGACTCGAGCCATTGGGGTTAGCAACTTTTCGACCAAAAAGCTCGGCGATCTTCTTGATATTGCTCGCGTTCCTCCAGCTGTCAACCAGGTTGAATGCCATCCTTCATGGCAGCAGCCGAAACTAAGGGATTTTGTAGATCCAAGGGAGTTCATTTGTCCGTGAGTTCGAAATTCCCCACAATAACTTCATGGATTTGATTATATATGATCGATTTTGGACTGTACATGGCCTGCAAACCTACCTCTCTTCTATAGTTAGATAAGTGATCAGATAAAAATTTGCAGGGCTATTCTCCGCTGGGTTCTCCTGGATCGACATGGCTGAAAAGTGAAGTTCTTAAGCATCCAATTCTTGTTTCTGCGGCGAACGAGCTGGGAAGAAGTCCTGCCCAGGTGGCACTTCGCTGGGGTTTGCAGATGGGCAACAGTGTGCTTCCAAAGAGCGTAAATGAGAAAAGGATCAAAGAGAACTTCGACGTTTTTAGCTGGAGCATACCTGATGAAATGTTCTCCAAGTTCTCCCATATTGAGCAGGCAAGTCTTCGACGTTTTTTTTTTACGTATATTTTTCAATACTCCTAAATCAGAAACCGTCACAAACAAACCGTGTACCTTTATTGTCATTGAACTTGGAGAAGTTTCTGATCTGTGGTGTGTTATATGACTTGGCGCAGGCAAGGCTGATTAAGGGCTCTTCTTTTGTCCATGAAAAGCTCAGCCAATACAAGACGCCAGAAGAACTTTGGGATGGAGAGATATAGCTAGAAGAAATCTAGTCAAATTAATAATGTTTGGATTGGTGTGGTACACCCCAAACTGAAAAAATAAATGTCAGGACAAGCTTTGTGTTTGACGATGAATCTTGATTTCTGCCATGGCATGGCACACCAATGTTTCCTATTTGGCAAACCCTTTTTTTTTTTCTTTCTATGTTCTCTGGTTAAGGCTTCACCAATGTGTGTGTTAAGATACGAAATTGGCAATGCCATTTAAACAAGAATATAAGCAATTGATAAACAAAAATATAGTTAGGAACAACGGGGATGAATGCCGAAAAAAAACACAGAAAAGGCAAAAAGAAATCAAGAATTCAGTTCAGTACAACAAAAGCGTAAGCAACGATTATAACCTCATATAGGAATGATGTCCCAAGCATTGGAAGGCACGCACCATCCATGGAATGTATTGTATGTATGCATGTCTACAGAGCAGCACCTTCTGAAGATCCACTTGCAATGTTCTCAATTTCTGCAAATGAGCAGGTGATTCTTTTTAGAAGCAAATATGCACCAAATCTATCTATTCTTGTGGAATTGTTATGAAAAAGAGTAGCGGAGTTACACAAAAGATTTAATAATGTTTTCTTTACAGAAAGCAGAATTAGCAACTCCAATTTTAGAAAAAGGCTACCTATGAGTGATCTTTGTATGTCATAGATACATACATACCACCATTGGACTTACTCGATGAGACGTTTTCCGGCAAGGTGACATATCTTGGACAAGAGCTTCTCGATTCAACTTCGCAATCCCGAGGCTGCACGAAAACGTAGCAAGTCTCAGAAGAAAACTATTCCGTTCCAACCGTTAATTAGTTTTCGACGAAACCAAAGAGACGATTGAAGAAAATCTTGATTTTGGAATAAACAGAGATCGAATTCGGGTGGATCTAACCTGTAAATCCTTGTCGAAACACAATCGAAGTTCCTCGACAGCATCGCCTGTGCATTCAAGTTCGGGAATTGCGTGGAAAGCACTCTGAATTGCAGAAATAATGCCGCCTAAAGGATATCTCTCGGAATTCGACCCTACATACCCAGCTTCTCTCAGCACTTCCTGCATTATTACAACATGTAGCTAAACGTTGAAGCAGACTAATAACTCAAGTTACGACGACAATTGAAAGCGTGAATATGCCACCCTTTTTAAGAAGGAAGTATTGGCTTTAGAAGTGTTTGCACAGGAGCATGACATTACTCTTAAACAAGGACAGTATTTGGTGGATGGAAAGCTGTGATCTTACGGTGACGTTATATTTGAAGTAAAGGTTGAGAGCCTTTGCAAAGTAGTCGTATTCGTCTTGCACGACTGGGTACGAGCAAGTTCCATGCTTCTCTGAAAAGCAAGGAATAAACGGAGAGCAAGCAACACCAGTTTTTATCCAGTTGAAATGAATGCCTCATCATCAGAAGTTCTAAACAAACTATTCAAAGACTCGCTAAAGATGGGTGGAGAAATGGATTCATATGATAGAACTCGAACTTACCCCACTGTCTCCACATATTCCGAATCCATACATGGAAAAAGAAAAAGAAGTTCTATCAACTTCATGCTATAATCAAAGTGAAAAGTAAGGTAATAAGCAGAACCTCATGTTCCCAAAACAGTCCTTTTCCACCATGGCAATCTGAAGGTGAATCACAGCTTAAAGACGGCCAATACTTATTTAAGCTGCCCATCAATGTAGAAATCTACATGCACAAGTACAACATGTGAAAAATGGGGTTCTTATTTGGCAAGGGACAGAAGGGCCTAGCATATAAAAAGCCACTATTGATAGGTACTGTATTTTCGTGAACTTGCAAGTTTTGTATGGGAGATTTGGACAAGTTTTGCGATTTACGATTCTCAGTCTCAACACACGTTAATTAAAACGTAGAACATACATACATACATACATACCTCTTTAACATCAAATCTTTTACCAGAGCAACATGCCGGCCAAGTACCATCACTGTAATCTGGCCAGAGCCCATCTGCTCAACAACAACAAAAAGAAAATTCATCACACCTGGGATCACTATAAGGCTTGATATCACCAAATAACAAGAAAATGCTACAATTGGGACTTACGGATTGTAAATTCTGTCAACGATTCCGAGCTGGACAAAGGACATCATGGCAAAAATAAAGGTTCCGCGTTGAGAGAGAGAGAGAGAGAGAGAGAGAGAGAGAGAGAAGAGATGAGATTTAAGAGTTACCGATCGCAACAGGCATTGGAGGAACAACAGTGGTGGCGAGTCGCGCGACAAGCCGTGCCGGGCCATTGAAGAGACAGCTTGAAGAGATCGAATTCTCTCTGAGCTTCAATCTCTTTGTCGCCGCAAAAGAGCGCAATCGTTGTCAATACAATCAATAAAAGGTTCAAAATGTTGACGAATCGTAGCTTGCAGAGAGACCCCATCCGTGCCGATCCTATCGCGCCGCTATTAACCAAGAGAAGAACGAAGCCCCCACACGCCACTCGTTGACTATTTATTAGCTCTCGTTCGTTAGCTGTTATATATGGAGTTGAAATGGATTTCATTTTTATCTTTAAGTTTTTTGCTGTCCTCTCTATGTTGTTGACAGGTAACACTGGTAATATTCCTCCTAATCATGAAGGCAAGAAATTCCAAGACTTAGTCAAATACCAAAAAGCAAAAACATCATCATCGTCATGTTTGCATTGAGTTTAGTTCAGTTGTATTACGTTTCACAGATTAGAACACATATATTCAAGTTTCAAGTGAGATAGCAGGATAAGAAAGATGGCTTTCCAAAATTGGACAGTGAAAAAACTTCCCTCTATTCTGTATCCATCTGTCAATCTCTGTCGACTGCTGCTTCATGGATTTGCAGCAGTCAGTGCAAGCGAGCGTTTCACTTGGGCCACGATCTGAGGCGGCCCTTCCATCGCGCCAGTCCCGCCTTCTCCGTCCACGGGTCGAATCATGCCAATTCCCATATCTTCGAGCTGTGTTAAATGGAATTCAGTCATGGGATTGTTCCACATCATGGGGTTCATTTCAGGGGCGACGAGGAACGGCTTGCGCGAATCCCATGCCCTCGCCACGCAGGTCACCAAGTTGTCGCATAACCCACCAACAATCTATCAATGGTCCATATCACAAATTACAAAGTGAACTGGTGATTATGACAGACAACACTGTGTCCAAGTCTAACATGCATATCAAGATAAAGTTGGACAAGAATTCAATTACCTTTGCGAGTGTGTTCCCTGAAAGTGGAGCGATGACAATCGCTTCAGCCCATCGCTGTAGCTCGACGTGCAGCAGCAAGTCGCCGAGCTTATGAGGGCTTGACCATTCATCGTCGTCGGTGTAAAGAGTGATGTCCCTGGGAAACTCATCTCTGTCTATGAAGCGGAGAGCAGAAGCAGTTGTCACAGCCCTCACATCGGCCCATTCAGCGAAGTAGTTGCACAGCTCACCAAACCCCGCAGCGGCCGTAGTTCCGCAGCAACAGAGCACGATCCGATGGAGTGATCGAGTCGACATTTCGGTTATCTGAATTACTCAGTGAGGAATTTTTTAAAGAGAACAAATTACCTCAATGAAAGCTGAAAGATTGGCTGGACAAAAAAGACCATATCTATTATCTTATTTTTGCTACGAAACATGATCATATCTATCAAATTTAACACCAAATAGCCCTATGTTTATCTCTGTAGAGCATTTTGTCAACACCACAACAGATAATCAACGTATGCTTCAGTGTGCAGAATAATTCGTACGAGTTTAATCAAGAACCTATGGAATCGAGTTCGGAAATAACACTTTCCATTACTATGATTACCTCATAATGATAAGACAGGAAACTCTAATTTGATTTTACAAAATCATGAATCAGTGAAAGCAATCAGACATTACAATCAATCGAAAAGTATATGATAAATGCAAGCAATTGCATGAAAATTTCAGTAATTAAATTGATGATTTCCTTTACTTAAAAATCATCACGTTCCTTCACTGATTACACAGCGCACATTACTGACTAAAAGTAAATTCTTCTCCGGGAAGGAAAAATAGGCACGAAAGTTCAAAAATCAAACTCTATATGCTGCTATGCATATTAACGAACAAACTGAAGTATGTGGACATGCACGCAGATAATGGCAAATGTGCGGAGTCATCCATCGCATCAAAAACCGATTTCCTTCAGCATCGAAATGCTCGAAGCAAAAACAATACATAAATAACAGAAGAATCATCCTACAACAACAATTAAAGTACCGAACAACACTAGTAGGAAGTGGAGCATTAGATCAGAGTACGGCAACTGACATATCAGCTAAACTATCAGGAGAAAACAACAAGGCAAAGGCGAGACGAAGCAAACAAAGGACTAGAGCATACCTGATGGTAAGTAACAACAGACGACACGGTGAACAGCGAATGATATGAGCGGAGAGCTTTCGTTTAGCTCTTGGACGGAGAGTGAACAGAAATGGATTCACAGATGTCGCATTTATAGTCTCCCAAATCCGTTACTGCAATAAAAACGAAAAATAAAGAAGAGAAAAAAAAAGGAAAAGAGACAAAGAGAAACATTTGAAACTAATTCTGTTACGGAGGGGGCGCGGAAAACGACTTTCTTCTATACTCTTCTTCTTCGCATCGCATATTGATCCTTCCCCGCTACGGTGATGTCTATGAATTAATATTTATTATTTAGTAAATTGCAAGAAATAGAGAAAAATATATACATATCATTTAGTTATATACGTTATGAAATCATAATCTTTACAGAATTAGGACACAGAGGTATTGTGTTGCCTTTTCAATCAGTTCATTGATTTAATCCGTCCGAGATAGAAGAAACAGAGGGGAGGCATATACGTTGCAAATTCTTGTGCAGATACAAGCATACTCATCATCAAGGACTTGAACCACAAAAATGTGTCTTTCCCAAAATTATTTCATTGCAGCTTAGTATCATTCATATAAGGGCATTTACTAGTATAGTTCTTCATTAAGAAGCTTACGGGGATATCAATAGATTTCTGATAGAGTAGTAGATATTGCTTATCTCAGTCATAGTGCCATCCCCATAGTCTCTTAAGGTCTTTCTTTCGATAGGCTTTTCAGGCTGCTTCGATATGACTTTAACACCGAGTTTCTTCTCGATTGTCTTGAGATGGTCTTCGGTGAAATGGTTTTCCCAGAAAAATTTGTTCATAGACGGGGCGACGAAGATTGGCTTCTTGCGATCCCATCCCTTCACAATGCATGTCAGCAAGTTATCAGACAATCCCTTGACGATCTACAGTAAAACACATTGCAGTTATGCGTGAAGATGCTATAAGTAGATGAAGTAACTCAACAAACACATTGAAGTTAGAGACAGGTTGCACTCAAAAGTGCCCCAGCCCATGAAATTTTACCAGTATATGTTACCAAAGGGATCTTATAGCTTTTGGGAAACGGAGAATCACCTTCGCCAGAGTATTCGCTGAGAGAGGAGCAATAACCAAGACGTCGGCCCAATTACGAAGTTCAACGTGTAGCACGGAGCCACCGACTTTGTTCCAATTAGACCATTCGCTTTCATCCGTGAAGAATGGCACTAGGCCTCCTGGAAATGATTTGGTGTCTATGAAATACAATGATTTCACGGTGAATATTACCCTGACCTCCGCAAATTCGCACAGCTGACGGCACAGAACTGAACATTTTACTGCAGCAACACATCCACAGACACCGAGCAAAACATGAGGTTTTCTGGAAGGTTTGGCAACGCCAGAAGGTCCCGCATCAGCCATAACCTATTCAATGATAAGGCCATGAAGAGAAAGATCAATGTAATGAAGGTTTTTACTATGCTGCTGCAGCTCCTAAAAAGCTAGGGAAAATGTAAAGACAGCTCCAAGACACCATGGTAAACCAGCCAAACCAAATTCCTTTACTTTCACACATATGTGGTGAATAAAATGTAAAAGATGCGCATTAATGAGAATCCAAGGGAATATGACAGGCTCAGGTAAAATAATCACATAACTCAACTTAATGTAAGTGACTCGTCTGTATGAAATAGATAATTTACGATGGATTTGTCCATTACCAAGTCCAGGAGACCATAAACTAACAGCTCACTGGTGACATTTTGCGAAAATTGAAGAAGTCGAAGGGCAGGGAAGAGATTGACTAGCGAAAAGACAATCAAGAGCAGAAGATGTCTTTCAGGATATAAACAGACATCAATCGGAGCAAGCAATTGCAGTTCACAGATCGATAAACTTACTGTAGCATTTGCTCAATTAAAGCATCCATCAAGTACATGAATCTCGGGAGATAACTACAGCGTGAACCATCGCAATGACTCAGCAGATAATCGTCGAAAAACATAAAAACACAAATGATACATAAACATCCAATCAATCAATTCATGGAAAAAAAATGAAATCAATATGGAGGCAATACATCGTAATTCGCGCAGAGGTAACATATCAGCGAGGGATAATAACAGACGAATGTACCTTGATCGATGTAGAGAGAAGCGAAAATGATAACGCGAGAAATGAACAGTGAGCCAAGCTTAAACTAAGGTTCGGCGTTATAATAAGAAACAAGCGCCAAAATCAGTTTCAAGCGTTTAGTTTTCTTTTTCTTTTTAATTTCTTTTATTATTTATGACTGTTTTACGCGAAATAATTAATAATTAAAGTCAATGAATAAATGTCCTTATGATTAATAAGATTCCCAGGCCCAGCCCATAATCGAAAGTTGGGCTTCCACGCCCAGCTGAGAAGCCCCTCTCTCTCTCTCTCTCTCTCTCTCTCTCTCTCTCTATCTCTCTCTCTCACACACACACACATCGGTGATTTAAGCTCGTCGAACAATTTTGCAGCCAAAGCAAACAAAAAATGTCTCTGCATCATGTACTGAGATTTCCTTCCTCTCGTTTTCTAGCTACCTCTCTTTCAAGTACCAATTTTCTTACTCCTCTTCCAATCTTTTTAACTTATCTCTGTGTCACTTCTTCGAAATATCTGATGGAAAGATATTTATGTATATCACGCAATAGTTTAACAATGGTATCAGCTATTCTGATGAAAATTGACATATGGGACTCCGTTGTCCGCCTGAAAATGGCGAGGTGTAGGCAAAGTATATGCAAATTGCAGATTCCTAGAGTCCTTATGTTTATCTCTGGCAAAAGCTTGTCTTTATTTGGATGGTCGAAATTACCAATTAACGTTAAATCAATAGGTCTTTTGGTTTTTGATTATTATCCTAATTGTGTTATTCAGCTAGAGGATTGAAGCCCAACTCGCGTTGTTCCGTTAGAAGTTTTGCTGCTTCGAGTTCAGAGAAGATTAAAATACAGAGGAAGTAATTGTTCGGTGACCTTCTTTTGTGCTTCTATGTAAAAATGAAATTGCATTCTATCATTGCTCATTTTATGTTTATTTCTAGGAAAAGGAGACTAGATGAAGTATGTCTTGAAAGATTTCAGCAATATTCTCGTACTTACATACAGTCTTGGATTACACAGGGTAGCCTCTCTTCTCTACCTTTGAACTGTGCGTAATTCTACTCATAAAGACTGAGATAAAAATCTTAAAGGAAGCATCTTTAGATAAGTTGTCTGAGTAACATAGTCTTATTCGTTTCTATACCGTAAAGCCACTTCTCTTATTGTTCATAAGTTTTGTACATAACGTTGGCGCTGAGCACTGTAGCCTTCTGCATATTTTTCTGTTGATTGAAAATCATCATTTATTTTTGTCCCTAAGGAAAAGTAATCGTCGATGGAAAAGTGATAAACAAATGTGGGACTCCCGTTTCTGATAAATCTGTTGTCGAAATCAAGGCCGAGGTTCCAAAATACGTGTGTAGGTGATTACTCTCTCTCTCTCTATACATAAAATACTTTCTTGAATATATCGCAAACTCTTATCATTATTTCCTTGGCCTATATAAAAAATATTCGCAGGGCGGGGCACAAGTTAGAGGCTGCCCTCGAACAACTCGAAATCGATGTCACTGGGAAAGTGGCTCTTGATTCAGGAATTTCGACGGGCGGTTTCACTGATTGCTTGCTTCAGTATGGCGCTTACCATGTCTACGGTGTTGACGTTGGTTATGGGCAGGTAAATCTTCGTTTGCAGAAAGGCTTCTTAATAAAGAGGGCTCTTCTGTTTTTTCCTTCTATGATATGTTAATGTCAATAGCAAGTCCAAATAAAATGCTTCAATGGCCTTGAACATGCCTACGTTCTCCTGCCAATCTATCTGGGAATTTTTCATCTGTAGTTGGCTGATAAGATACGGCGAGATGATCGTGTGACTGTTATCGAGCGAACTAACTTGAGATACCTTTCCGAGCTTCCACAAAAGGTTGATATTGCAACGTTGGACCTTTCCTTCATCTCAATACTAACGGTAAGTTGCAATAGCTCTTCGCATTTCATGCCTATATTATTACAGCCCATATGATAGATGAAGCGGTACTTGAAATTTGCAGGTCATGCCTGCAGTTGTCAGCTTGATGAAGGATGATTCTGTCTTAGTTACGCTGATTAAACCTCAATTTGAGGCGCACAGATCGCAAGTACGTAAAGCCATTTCAGACATGCTTCAGTTTCTTAGTTTTCTGCTCCTTAGCTTCATCTTACGATGTCTTTTTCGACTTTTAGGTGGGCGGCGGTGGCATTGTAAGAGATCCATTGGTCCACCAAGAGGTAAGCAAGAAGAGTTGTCTATCTTTTTAACTCATTATTCAGCTTTTTATTTTCTATTTTCGGAAAATCATAGGTTCTTGCGAGGATAATAAACGGCGTGCAAGGCCATGGATTCGTGTGCAGAGGTTGGATAGAGTCCCCGTTAAAAGGCGCTGATGGGAACAAAGAGTTTCTGGCATGCTTCAACCGAAGAACGACGAACGAAGAAACGAAGCCATTCAAAATAGACGACATCATTAATCTGTACGTAAATATGTAGGATGCAATGATATGATCTTCATGTTCTATGTATTCTCTCAATTCAATCCATGCTGCTGAATTTTTTTTCCTGAGCTACCTTTGAACAAACATATTCGTGTAAATGAATTCCAACGGTTTTTACGGAGAGATTACAATTTCTTAGCCAGTGCTCAAAAAAGGCTCAACAATGTGCCCAATACAGAAATTAAAAGAATCTTGATAGTTTTGTCCCGGGGAATCGCTCTAGAGAAGTCGAATCTTCGGCCTCGGTCCCTGCAAAAAGAAGCAAAGCCCATCAAAATTCAATCTTTTGCTATTTGATTCGACCGAACAGTGGTTCGATGGTACGTAAAAAAAATTAGGAATTACTTTTGTAACTCGGAAAGCAGACCACAGTAGATGGCGTTCTCAGGCAACTGAGCCTCCGTGTTGTCTGTCTGTGGATTCACAACGCTTAGGTAAAGTTCTTGCCCGAGATACCACGTGTCGAGATTTTGCGCTCTGAGGTTCCAAATCCCGGCGTTATCAAGGTAGACTAATATAGCCGTCCAAGCGCCGGGAAACACCTACGAAAACACACACACACAGAGACAAACATAGTTTGGTGGTCAGAAAGAAAGTGAATAGTAGTGTATATTTGCGCTGAATAGTGTTCATGGAGTTTTATGCTGATTTGTAGTATGTTCTTTAGCTCTTCTGTACGAACTCTGCATCACGTTTTCTTTCGGTCTTGCTATCAAATGTTATCAGAAGAATCTCCGAGGCTCTTTAGCCCCTTGCAGTGATGAAAAAAGAAAATCGTTTCGACGAAAAAAAAAAAAGACAAATTAGATCTCATTACCTGGGTAGTGCTTCGAGCTACTCCGTCCCACTTATTGTACGTGCTCCTACTATTCTCGGTCCAAACCCCATAGTCCATTCTGCAAACCCATCGAACGTCACACATTAGAAGAAGTTACTAACTCTCATAACATTTTACCGGAAAAAAAAGACCCCTTACCCGACGACGAAGAAGGCGTATCCATCGAGATGATAGCTCTGAACAGAGGTATCGTTGTTCTGAAAAATAATCTCCATAAACCCTTTGAAAGTCCCATTGATCACAGAAGCGTCGACCTTCGCATGCCTATTCATGAACCTATTGGGAAAGTCGAGCTTATAAAGCCCGACTACGCCAAACTGCTGCGCAAGCTTGAGGGGCGTCGAAGGAGCCACGTAAGAAATCCCGTTAAGAGTCGTACGCCATTTTCCATCGATAAGCTCGGGCGGCCTATTGAGGATTACGTATACGTCTGTTACTGTTATTTCTCCGTACTTGAAAGAGCCCTGCGGGTTCGGGCGGGCCGCCCCAGCAGACACATTCCATCTGCGTACCGTAAAATGAGATCATCATTGCATAAAGTTTCAGTCTTTGAGATGTTTGTAAGAAGAAAAAAACTGAGCTTTACAACCTTATCGATCTTGCTTGGTTCATGGAAAAGGAGGGGTCGTTTTCGTCGGGAGGGTCGGGAAGCGGGCCCGAGGCGGGCCCCTGGGAATTCGAATAGTGAAGTATGGCTACGGCGGGCGGGCCTGAGGAGTTGAAGAACCTAGGGCTAGCGACGATGTAATAATCGCCGGGAATTTGATCCATTGTTACCAAGAATGAGTACGATTGGCCAACGTGGATGTCCATGTTCGAGTAGTTTTGCTGAACAGTGTAAGAACCTTCTGTTTCTACGAGGACTAAGTTATGGCTCTGAATTCTGAAGTTTAAGCTGGTCGAAATCCCGACGTTGTGGACTCGAAAGCGATAGGTTTGGCCTAAGAAAACAGATTATATTGAGCAAAATAGTTCGATTGATATATAAATGGGATGTTCCGAAGAATTTACTGCATTGCATCAATTTTTCGGTAAAAAAAAAAATAGGAAAGAGAGGCTAAGAAGAAGATAAACCTGGCTCAACATTGATTATCTGATACTGTATACCATCCTTTACAAGGGCTCTATCAAACTGATAAGAACCTAAGCCATTAATCAAGAAACCGTCGGGAGAACCAAGGCTAGCCCCATTTTCCATGTCTTTTCTCAGCTCCTATAAAACCCGAAAATTATATATATATATATATATATTTCCCAGCTACAAAGGGTAAGAAACAAGACCAGTAGCATCATTTTTCAAACCAACCTTATGACTCTTTATGTACCAATCGCTTATCAAGAGAGTAATGTCTCCAATTGGAGTTAGAAAAGGCAGAGGAATGACATCTCTGTTATTTATGACAATGCCTCCATAGCCGCCCGAAGCTCTTTGGAAAGCGAGGGAAGGGAAGTAAAAGAAGCTTCCAATCTGATCTTTGACCTGAAACTGGTATGTCCAGTTCCAACCAGAAGGGATGGGGCAGTTTGTGCCCAAAACTCCGTCTTGCCAAGAATTCTTTCTGTTTTGAATGCCATTCCTGGAAAAAAGAAAGTCCTACAGCATCAGTTAGTTAACATCCTCAACCACATGTCGGTAGCTAAAAGGATGCACACCATGTTAGAAGGAGTGGTTCGTCGAGGTCGTTCTTGACGTTGATGACGACGTTCCAATTGGTTGTGACGTTGAGGATTGGCCCTGGAAATTGACCGTTTACGCCAATCACCTGACATTTTAGGATCGAAAACTCTGTCTTAATTCTTGAAAGTAGAAAAATCCCAGCAACCCCAATAAGTAAATTAGCAAATATCCAACTAGAAGATGGACGATGAATACAAACTCTGTCTTGCAAGTGCAGCTTCAACACGGAAATACACAAGTGCAAACCATAATAGTACAATAGAGAACATATCAAATCGAAGCACACCCAACAAATTCAGCTGAAGAAGAGAAGAAGATCGCGAAAAAGGAGATGAATTTAGACCTGTTGCTTGACCCCAAGAGGCGATGCGGACATGTAAGAGACAGTCCACTCATAGTACACGAAAGGGTCGCCAGCTAAACTAAGTCTTAACGAGCGCAAGATCAAGGCGAAGCAGAAAAGAACTCTGTTGACATATGTTCTTAAGAGGAGCATTGGTCGAATTTGAGCACCTCCTTTTCAACTTTTTCTAGTTCTTTCTCGCGCCTGTCTCAGTGTGTGTGTGTGTGTGATTTGAGGAGATTGGTGGGATTTGTTGTCTGAATGAGTGTGTCAGTGTGTGAGCTGTGAGAAAAAAAAGTGCAGCAGACACACAGTTGCTGAAAGTTGAAATCTTGCGCTTAATATTGCAAGTTGGATCTCGAGCTTTTTTGGGTACTCTCTACTCCTGGGAAATCGAGCCGTTACTGCTTTCCTTTTGCCGTTGGGAAATTGCATGTATAGTCCTAAGAAAAAGATGGCTAGCTAATCAAGTCCTTTGCTTTTCCTTTTTCTTCGGTTTTGTTTTCCCCTTCGTCTTTGAATTTTTTTATTAGATGAGAAAACTTAAGCCCAAGATAATATGCCCCAATCTTAATAATTGCAGTCCGTGATCAAGCCCAAAAATTAAATTAGATGACAGTTTGTTTTCTTTTTGAATATTTCTCATATATTAACTAGTAGTATTATTACGTTTTTCTTCTTTGTAGTTTTATATTTATCATATATTTTATACGCTATTATGCTGAAATGTTCAACATACTGATTATTTATTCCTTAAATTTTTATTTAGCCGCTATAACGTGGCATACAACTATTTGTAAGTTTAAATATTTTTATATATATACAAGTTAATAGAGGTGATTTCCTTTTATCATTTTGCTTATGTTTGTTTTGTGTATGTATAGGATTAAAATATCAGCCAAATGTCGTCCAAATATTTACGTTACGCAGTTTTATAGTTTATTAATAGGACTGAGCCCATCTAATTCCGTTGATACCTTATATACTTATCAACAATAATATGTCTACATCACAATTATAATAAACACACACACAGTTGCCAGGAACGTCCAAGTCCAATACTCAAAAGGAAAATGAAATGCCGTACAAGATACATGTCCAAGACTAATTCTCAGTGATTATAATTTAATCGAGACGTCTTTAATAATCCATTGAACATTTCAATCAGTTTATATATTAGTGTATTATGTGTATATATAGTTAGCTCCAAAGTCTGTCGTTCTTGCATCACTTTGTACATTGTACTACTATTATCTCGTTCCATAGATCAAAATCCAAACTAGGATCTCTCAAATTTTTTTTCCAGGTACATACATTTTAAATCAATTTTTATTAGCATACATATATATAAGAATCATTTTAACCGTTGCATAGTAATTTTTCGCTTTAAACTATTATAACGCTTTCGATTGTTAACGTTATATACTGGACAGTAGAAATAACTCCTAATGCCCACAATAAATCATTTTAACCGTTCTAATACCATCAAACCTTATTTGATCTTTACAACTAGCTAATATGTATTATATATAGGGAGAATTATGAATCAGTCCCTGCTCAGTAACTTTGTAAAGCGTTCAGGCCCTGTCAGAAGCCCCATTAGTTTAAATGACCAACTATTTCAAAAATTGCAGAGATAAGGATTAAAAATATATATTGACGAAAAGACCCTTCCTAACATACTGAACTAAGTGTTATTTTCCGGCGACTTTCTGTTATGCTGTTAGACTATATTGTTATAAACGTCTGGTAAACTGTTATTTTCCATCCCTTATCTGTTACTATGATGCAGAAAATTGTTATCGACAAATAATATTTATTATGAATCTCGTTTTTACAGTAAATCGAAATCCGAAATTTCGAGTGCCCATTAACCAACCAATTTTGGCGTGTAAGGTAGGATATATTGTGGTATTGACGATGCAAGATGTAAGATATGTAATGAATTTTATTTTAGGGTTCTAACTTGCGAAAATAAGATGAATTCAAAACCGTTTTGCGCAACGATTACATCTTATATGTATAAATTCGAAGTACCCATAGTATGGGCAGCTCGGTGCGGCACATGTTTTGCTCGTTCGTCCGACGTTCGTGTTTTAATTTTGCGAAAACGGTCGACCCCAATAATTTGGGATATTTTTACTGTGTCCAAACTGTTACTCGCAGTCTCAAATATGGTACTTGTTTTGCCAAAATCGTTACTAGGTCTGTCACAACCGTTATTAAACTAAACTTAATTGTTACCATGTGTAGTGTTCTCATTTGCGAAAATAAGATGAAATCAAAGCCGTTTTTGGCAACGATTACATCTAATATGTATAAATTCGAAGTACCCATAGTATGGGAAGCTCGGTGCGGCACATTGTTTGCTCGTTCGTCCGACGTTCATCTTCTAATTTTGCAAAAATACGATCGACCCCAATAATTTGGTATTATTATACTGTGTCATCAAAGCTGTTACTCAGTCTAGCAAACTCGTTACTATGTCTGCCAAATCCGTTATTTAACCGAATTAATTGTTACCATGTGTAGGGTTCTAATTTGCAAAAATAGATGAAATCAAAGCCGTTTTGGCAACGATTACGTCTAATAAGTACAGATTCAAAGTACCCATAGTATGAGCAGCTCGGTGCGGCACCTTGTTTGGTCGTTCGTCCGATGTTCATCATTTAATTCGCGAAAATACGATCGACCCTAAAAAGTTGGGTGTATTTTTTTCGTTTTGGCCGATTTGTAAAATTCTCGGGATCTGTTACTAGTATATGCGCTTCTGTTACTATGTTGACTAAATTTGTTACTAAATTATTGGTGAAATTTCGGCCGGGAAAACCAGAATGAGATGAATTTTGGGCGGGAGTCAAAATAAAATCAAACGTAGATTATTTGTTACCCGATATGTGTAAAACTGTTACTAGTTATATGTTTATATGTTACCAGAATTATTATAGTTTGTGAATTAGGGTTTTTGATTAAAATCATAACCTAAACTTATATATTTTATATAAAACTTCATAAGTTGACATATTTTAGTGAACATAGCGTGTTTGAAGTATAAAATTTAAAAATCATAAAGTAAATTAATTACATATAAATTGTTATTTTGACTATGTATTCTGTTACTCGTGTTGTGTTTGATTGTTACTGACATATCAATTTCTGTTATCTTCTCCTCTTCAATTGTTGCTGATCGTTCTTAAACTGTAATTGCATGAAATCAGAAAATAATATAGGGTTGTGATTAAGATTAATTGAAGATGTCATTAATTTTATCGAGTCATTTATGTTAGGTCGACATCTGAATTATAATAAACATCTAATAGTTCATTTATGTAACGTTTTGTATAAGTAGAATCAATTTGGTAGAAGAATGATCATCCTTTCAAGAAGAGTGCTACTTGCTTTCCATACTATATACTCCAACTTCTTCAATTCCAACATAATCTCCACGAAAATTACAACCTAAACTAATATATTTTTATCTAAAACTTCGTAAATTGATATATTTTAGTGAATGTAGCGTGTTTGAAGTATAAAATGTAAAAATCATAAAGTAAACTAATTACATATTAAATTGTTATTTTGACTATGTATTCTGTTACTCATGTTGTGTTTGCTTGTTACCGACATATCAATTTCTATTATCTTCCCTCTTCAAATTGTTGCTGATCAGTGATAAACTGTTACTGCATGAAATCAGTAAACAAATAGGATTTGTGATTAAGATTAATTGAAGATGTCATTAATTTTGTCGAGTCATTTATGTTAGGTCGACCATCTGGATTGTAATAAACATATAATAGTTCATTTCCACAACATTTTGTGTAAGTATAATCAATTTGGTAGAAGCATGATCATCCTTTCAAGAAGAGTGCTACTTGTTTTCCAATTATATACTTCACCTTCTTCAATCCCAACGAAAATCACAACCTAAACTAATATGTTTTTATCTAAAACTTCGTAATTTGATATATTTTAGTGAATGTAGCGTGTTTGAAGTATAAAATTTGAAAATCATAAAGTAAACTAGTTACATATTAAATTGTTATTGTTATTACGTATTCTGTTACTCGTGTTGTGTTCCCTTGTTACCTACATATCATTTTCTGTTTTTTTCTCCTCATTAATTGTTTCTGATCAGTGTTAAACTGTTACTGCAGGAAATTAGTAAATAACATAGGGCTTTACCAGAATCATGCGTACATTTTTAGCAACAGAAGCGATGTTTGTTCAAAAAAACATCTTACACATAAGTATCTGATAAACGCATTCTAGTGCGTTTATCGTAGTATTTATTCGGGGTATAATAAAGCGTTAGCAATCAAATTATGCATTTATTCGATATATTTACACTTATGCAGACGTCACGGCCGTGACGATCAATGTTCCAAGCCGTGACGCCCGACAGAAACTAATAGTCTATCACTGCCCCTGGTCACGGCCGTGACAGGTCATGCACTTACCCGTGACCCGTGGCAGAGAGGCCCACTGATGATGGTCACGGCCGTGACTGTCCATGCATCTGGCCGTGACCTTGGGCAGAAAAGGCGAGACGCGCGCGATGTTGGTCACGGCCGTGACGGCCCATGTCCCAGGCCGTGACCGACACGGAAATCAGCTTAAAAAGCCCAAATTCGACCCAGAAAAAGAAACAACTTACCAGAGACAAAACCTAATCATCCCAGAGACGAAAAATAGCAGATAAGAACGCAGAATCACGCCCCGGAGCAGAAGAGACGGAGCAACGACGCAATCACGCCCAATTGATCAGAGAACGAAGATTTATCAAGCGAGCACCGACAATTCGCCAGTATTCAAGATCATGAATTCCTCTTCTCTGTTCTCTACTTTCTTCGTTGTTTCTCCTTCTAATATGCGTAGCTAAATTCCCTATGTGTTTGGGATTAGATGAACGCTAGGATTATTCGTATTTAAGACATATGTTTATCGTGACTTGCGTATTCAGACTATTTATTTATCTATGAAATTGCTTCGTCGTTTTAATATGTCTATGTGTTAAAGCGATTGTGTGGGAAAACGTTTAGGGCGACAGCTAAATAACGTTTAGACCGTTCGTAGAAGATAGGAATCGAGCATAGGGCGAAAGCAAATACTCGATCCTCGCCGTTAGTAATTACTGAATCTTAGATCCCCGCGAGCGTTTAGGGCGACAGCAAACTCGCGAGCGGGTAGGATAATTACTGCGATCTAGTCAGAATCACGTAGGCACAATATTGCATTGTCTTAGGCGATCACACCTAGCGGGATTCGAATCCCGAGCACATCTTTATTATCTGAAGCTTCGTATCAGTTTTAAGCGTGCTAATTGAATCTCTAGTTTAGTTAGAAGTAATCTGTTGGGTTAAGTCGTCAAAACAATTTGCGTATTTTATTTAGGCTAAATATCGAGTCGATAGGTCATTACTAGTACTTGATTTATTCCTTGTGTTCGATACTCGTCTACTCACTTTACTGCACTACACACGATAGGTCCACTGCCTATCGCACGTCGGTGATAGTAATTAGGTATTCGTTTTAATTATTACTTGTCGCACTTTTCATTCACACACCACGTGTTGATCAAGTTTTTGGCGCCGTTGCCGGGGAATAAATTGATATTAGGAACACCGTAGTTCGGTACTTTAGCCACTTTTATTTTGACGTTTTCTTTTTTTACTATTTGCGTTATTTGTGTTATTTGCGTTAGTTGTCTTCCTGCGTCGCTATTGATTTCGTATCATTATTCTACGTATTTGTTTACTTCTTCGCTAATTTTCGTTTCTCACTCATTGTAGGTACGATTCAGCGGTGAATGACCCGAAGCCATCCATCGGGCCCCATCGTTGACGCAGATCCGGATTTTGAGCGAAAGTTGCGAAGGAAGCTTAAGTACGATACCGAAGGAGCATCCACCAGCTCTCAGGATCCATTAGTCTGTTATTCAGAGGATAGTTCGCAGGAATCCATCCAGAATTCACGTGTAGAGGCAGCCGTAGATAGCCCCTACACAGAAGTAGACATGGCGGACCACCGAGTGCCCATCCATAACATTCCCGAGGAGGAACCATCACTTCAGGACCTTCTCAAGAACGCCGCGCTAGGCGGTACGGAGTCGGCGATTGTCATTCCGCCGATAGAGAACAATAACTTCGAGCTGAAGCACTCATGGCTTCAGATGATTTTCCAGACGGCCAGTTCGAGGGAAACCCGATGACGACCCTTACTCCCATCTGAAGGCGTTTCTGACGGTGACCGACACCATCAAGATCAACGGTGTCCCGGGCGATGCAATCAAGCTGATGCTGTTCCCGTTCTCGCTCAAGTTCAGGGCGAGAGACTGGTTGGATATGTTGCCGCCCAGATCGATCACTACCTGGGAGGAGATGCGAGCCGCCTTCATCAACCACTACTTCCCACTCACAAAGGTGTTAAGATTGAAGACGGAGATTTCTCTGTTCCACCAGAAGGATTCCGAAAACTTGTATGAGGTGTGGGAGCGTTACAAGGCGCTACTGAAGAGGTGCCCACAGCACGGGATGTCGAAGGCAGCCCAGATCGATCAACCGATTCCACGAGGGGCTCAATGATCAGACGGTCCATATGTTAGACGGAGCCGCAGGAGGAGGGCTCGTGAAGCTCAACGCCACTGACGCGTGGAATTTAATTGAGGACTACTCGAGGAACAGTTTCATGAGGGGCAATGCCCGGATGAAGACAACCGGTGTGTTCGGAGTTAGCGAGGAAACGGCCACTAATGCCAAGATCGAGGCGCTCCAGCAGCAAATCGCTTCGACGAACTCACAGTTGCAGACAGTGATTGGTGCATTGCTTCCCAAGTCCGGGCAGACTCAGCCTGTGAACGCCGTGGCCACCACCACACCGACACAGCACACGCCTTACGTGCCGTTATGCGGAATTTGTGGCGCAGCCCACGAGACCTCAGATTGCCAACTTGGGCAGTCGCTGGAGCACGTAGACTACATGGGCAATTACCAAGGCGGCCAGCGAAGTTTCCAGCCTCGGGCACATCCTAACTTGGCGTACGGGAATCAGAACCATCAGAGCCAAGGACCACCAGGATTTCAGCCCCGACCTTCCGGATTCCAAAACGGGCCACCACGACAGTACCAGAACGCGCCCACGGGAGGATCCGACGACATGAGGGAGATGAAGGACATGATGAAGACACTCCTCACGAATTTCAGTAGCACAACCGCAGCCCACGAGAGCCGTATGACGAAGATGGAGGAGTACATGGAGGCGAACGACTTGCGTGCTCAGAACACAGACGCCTCGCTCAAAAAGCTGGAGCAGCAGATGGGCCAGATGGCGAAGCAGTTGGCGGGGCGCACTCAGGGATCGCTCCCGAGCTACACCGAGCCGAATCCCAAGGAGTACTGCAAGGCGGTGACGCTGAGGAACGGGCGAGAACTACAAGAAGTGCCCGCCAAAAAGAAGGCCAAGGAGAATGCCAACTTCGAGCGCCACGACGAGCCCGAAGTTGAGGAGGTCAGGGCGACGACACCGAGAAGGCCGACGCTGAGAAGGAGAAGGTCGAGCCCGAGAAGGATAAGGTGACGGAGATTCAGCGGCCACCGGTGAAGCCATATCAGCCGAAGATCCCGTACCCGGCCCGACTAAAAAAGGACAAGAACGAGGCGCAGTTTGGTAAATTTATGGGTATGTGTAAGGAATTACATATTAACTTACCTTTTGTCGAAGCTATTACGCAGATGCCCAGCTTCGCCAAGTTCTTGAAGGACTTGCTGACGAACAGAAGGAAGCTCGAACACGTCTCCACCGTCTGCCTACGAGGGGAGTGTTCGGCGATCCTCCAAAGCAAGATTCCTAAGAAGCTAAAGGACCCAGGGAGTTTTACTATTCCCTGTCTCATAGGAGATTTAGTGATTGAGCGTGCGTTAGCAGACCTAGGCGCTAGTATTAATCTTATGCCGTATTCAATGTTTAAGCGTTTAGGACTAGGCGAGCCACGACCCACTAGGATGAGCCTGCAATTAGCGGATAGGTCGTTAAAGTACCCTCGAGGTGTTATCGAGGACGTCTTAGTTAAAGTCGATAAGTTTGTGATTCCCGCAGATTTCGTCATCTTAGATATGGAGGAAGATGAAAATGTTCCCTTGATTTTAGGTAGACCATTCTTAGCCACAGGGGAGACCATGATAGACGTTAGGAATGGGACGTTAACCTTGACGGTAGATGGGGAAAAGGTTACCTTTGATATGGCCGACTCGATGAAAAAGAGTAGCGAGCAGGATGATAAGTGTTATTTCTTAGACGTATTTGAGCACGACTTTCTCTTTTCCGTGCAAGGTCTATCACAGGTTGGTGATCCGGACACACACACGCTTATGGCCATCGACGAGTGTGGGGAGGAAGTCGACGAGCCCATTATAGCCATCGATGAGAGCAGCGAAGAGGACAAGGAAAAAAGCTCGGTTGAGGAGCCACCGGTCCTGGAGTTGAAACCGCTGCCCGACCACCTCGAGTACGCATTCCTTAGCAGCAATGGAGGACTGCCGGTCATCATCTCGTCGAGCCTCGACGACGGACAGAGGGGCCAGCTCTTAGACGTATTGAAGGCGCACAAGAAGGCCTTGGCATGGAAGATATCCGACATAAGGGGTATCAATCCGAGTTACTGCACGCACAAGATCCTCATGGAGGACAACTTCAAGCCGGTCGCTCAACGTCAAAGGCGCCTCAATCCCAACATGAAGGACGTTGTCAAGAAGGAGGTGATCAAGTTGCTAGACGCGGGGATGATCTACCCCATTTCAGACAGCGCATGGGTCAGCCCGGTCCAAGTGGTCCCTAAGAAAGGAGGCATGACGGTCGTCACCAACGACAAGAACGAACTGATCCCAACAAGGACTGTGACCGGATGGCGCGTTTGCATCGACTACAGAAAGTTGAACGATGCCACGCGAAAGGATCATTTTCCTTTACCATTTATTGATCAAATGTTAGAAAAGCTAGCGGGTCACTCATTTTATTGTTTCCTCGATGGTTTGTCAGGTTATCTGCAGATTCCCATAGCACCTGAGGACCAGGAGAAGACCACGTTTACGTGCCCGTTCGGAACATTCGCGTACCGAAGGATGCCATTCGGATTGTGCAATGCCCCAGCCACCTTCCAGCGATGCATGATGGCCATATTCGACGAATTGGTAGGTGAGGTAATGGAGGTATTTATGGACGATTTCTCGGTTTTCGGTTCCTCGTTTGATGCATGCTTGTCAAACCTGAAGCTCGTACTCGCCCGATGCGAGGAAACGAACTTGGCACTTAATTGGGAAAAGTGCCACTTCATGGTTCGAGAGGGTATAGTCCTCGGTCACAAGATCTCCTCTAAAGGAATCGAAGTTGACCGGGCTAAGTTGGAAACGATAGAAAAATTGCCTGTCCCCTCGAACGTGAAGTCGATTAGAAGCTTTCTAGGACATGCGGGATTTTATCGTAGGTTTATCAAAGACTTTTCTAAGATCGCACGTCCTATGTCTAGGTTGTTAGAAAAAGATGCCCCGTTCGATTTCAATGACGAGTGTCTGCATGCTTTTAATTTGCTTAAGGAGCAATTAGTCACAGCACCTATTATGGTCGCCCCCGACTGGGGGCTGCCCTTTGAACTAATGTGCGATGCTAGTGACTATGCAGTTGGGGCCGTGCTAGGGCAGCGTAAGGACAACCACTTTAGGCCAATCTACTACGCGAGTAAGACGTTAGACGCAGCCCAGGCCAATTACACGACCACCGAGAAAGAGCTTTTGGCCGTCGTTTTCGCTTTCGACAAGTTCAGGTCATATCTAATCCTTTCTAAAGTTATTGTTTTTACTGACCACTCTGCTCTTAAGTACTTGTTAGCAAAGCCCGACGCCAAGCCACGACTAATTCGGTGGATCCTGCTACTGCAAGAGTTCGACATCGAGATTCGCGATAAGAAAGGTGCAGAGAACTTGGCGGCGGATCACCTCTCTCGACTAGAGGAGTCCGAGATATATCAGAAGGACGAAAGGGCGATACACGATCGGTTCCCAGACGAGCACCTCTACGCGATACATGTGGTAAGTGACGACACCCCCTGGTTTGCAGATTATGCTAACTATCTTGTTGCAAGGGTCCTACCAAAGGAGTACACGAGTCAGCAAAAGAAGAAATTCTTTTCTGAGTTGAGGTACTACTTTTGGGAAGACCCGTATCTTTTCAGGCGATGTGCAGACCAGGTAATACGGCGATGCGTGGCGGCCCCAGAATCGACGCAGATCCTTAGACATTGTCACAATGGACCAACCGGAGGACACTACGCAGCAAACAGAACCGCCCAGAAGGTGTTGGAGAGTGGATTTTACTGGCCCACGATCTTCAAGGACGCCCAAAGGTACGTTGACACTTGTGATCAGTGTCAGCGCGCAGGTAATCTCTCAAAACGCGACGAAATGCCCCAGAACTTCATCTTAGTTTGTGAAATTTTCGATGTATGGGGTATAGATTTTATGGGTCCATTTCCTAGCTCGTACAACAATAAGTACATCCTAGTTGCCGTCGATTATGTGTCTAAGTGGGCCGAGGCGCAAGCCTTACCCACAAACGATGCTAGGGTAGTCGTTAGATTTTTGCGAGCATTATTTTCACGTTTTGGGGCAGCTAGGTGCATTATTAGTGATAGAGGCACTCACTTTTGTAACATCCAGTTTGCACGCACTTTAGAACGTTACGGTGTTAGACATAGCCTATCCACCCCGTACCATCCCCAAGCTAGCGGTCAAGTCGAAGTAGTGAACCGTGAGCTGAAACGCATCCTAGAGAAAACCATAGAGGGAAACCGGAGGGAATGGGCAAATAAGTTGAATGATGCACTTTGGGCATATAGGACCGCATATAAGACTCCCATAGGCACTACACCATATAGATTAGTTTATGGAAAAGCATGCCATCTCCCCGTAGAAATAGAGCATAAGGCATATTGGGCCATTAAGTCCTTGGATCTTGATTTGGGGAACGCCGGCGGAAAGCGGCAACTCCAAATCAACGAGTTAGACGAGTGGCGTTTATCGGCTTACGATAACGCCCGCATGTACAAGGAACGCTCCAAAGCCTATCATGATAAAAAGATTAGGCAAAGGCGAGAGTTTCAGGAAGGGGACCAAGTCCTTCTTTTTAACTCTCGACTTAGGCTTTTTCCTGGCAAGCTTAGATCACGCTGGTCCGGACCGTTCACTGTCACCCGTGTTTTCCCTTACGGTACTGTTGAGATTTCAGGTATGGAGCAGGGGACTTTTAAAGTGAACGGCCATAGGTTAAAGCATTATCACGCAGGCGAGGAAGACGTGACCGAGAAGGAAGTGCTGTACTTGGACTTCCAGACGTGAGCGAACAGAAAGACGTCCGGCTAACGACGGTAAAGTAAGCGCTTCTTGGGAGGCAACCCAGGTATTTTCATTTATTTCTTAGGCACTACCTTAAAAAAAAAAAAAAAAAAAAAAAAAAAAAAAAAATTTAGGGCGGTCACGGCCAACTGCTTAAGAAGTCACGGCCGTGACGTGCGTACATAAGCACACTGCCAAGAGTCACGGCCAGAGGCTTAAGCCATCACGGCCGTGACACAGTAGGAGCTCTCATCGACCTTTCTGCCACATGTCACGGCCAACTGCTTAAGCAGTCACGGCCGTGACCTTATCCAGAAGCACTTACTGCCAGTCGTCACGGCCAACTGCTTAAGTAGTCACGGCCGTGACGTTATTTAAAAAAAAAAAAAAATTTCATCTCGACTTCGTCACGGCCTATGACGCAACCGTCACGGCCGTGACTCTCGACAGAGGCAACACCGCCTAGCGTCACGGCCAGGTGACCCACAGGTCACGGCCGTGACGCGTGCGATTTTAAAGGCAATTAGCCTTTCTTTTTTTTTCCTTCTTTTCTCTCTCTCCCTCTTCTCTCCCTCTCTCTCTCTCGCGAATCTCTCTCCCTTCCTCCCTCTCATCTCTCAAACCACCACCTTCGACCACCCTCGACCGCCGCTGCCGTCACCCCAACTCCGGCGACACCCACAACAACACCCTCAACCTCCATTCAATTCGATTAAGAATCCAAGGTATGAACTTTCTTCTTTGCACTATTTCGATTTAAATTTTGGAGAATCTCGTCGAAATTGTTAGTTTTTGGATATGAATCTGTTCTTAATTGTTCATTACATGATATATCTACTATTGGGTATGCTTAATTCGTTGAAATTAGTTGCGAATTTTCGGATTATGTTGACGAACCCTAATTTTCGAAATTGGGGATTTTTGAAATTGAGCCTCAATTATTGTTTCTATTGCCCCTTTGTTGCTAGATATATGCTATGAACGCTTTGGGTGTGCTTAATTACATGAATTCGTGGTTCAATTTTGGGGATTTTACGATGAACCCTAATTTCAAAATTGGGGATTTCTGGAATAGTTTAGGTACATTCCGTTGTGTGGATGATATTAATTAGCTTCGATTCATCATATGATATATTTGGGTGCATTACCGTGTTCAATTTTGGATTTGGCTGGAGTGATTTTGGTTACACGCCACATGCTCGATAAAATGCCAACTTAAGCCTTTCCTGTGTTTGCATATGCGAGTTACTACGTCGCCGTTATTTTGGTCGAGTCGAGCTGCTTTGAATTTAATTGCTGTATTCTCGTTGCACTCACACTTTGCTTCTAGGCACTATGGGAAAAAGTCGTGCCTCGACCTCACGTGACCCCGCCTCGGCCCAGCCCTCTCGCGCAAGTCGACGCGGGCCCCCGCCGACAATGCTGGAAGCCATGGGTCAGTTTACGGACGAAGCTCACACAGCCCGCTACAACAAGCTGAAGGGCATGGAGTTCATCGCCATGGACCAGATCGATCACGAGACACTGGCGAAGTACCACATCAACCAGCAGGTCGCCCATTACCTATCGACCAGTGGTTGGAACACTTTCCTGGCGATCGACGAACCGGCATACAAGGAACTCACCTTGGAGTTCCTTGCCACGTTCTCCTTCGACGAATACGGCGACCACTTAATCCGGTTCCGGGCGTTCAACGAGGATCAGATCGTAAGAGCCGAACGTCTGTGCCATGCACTTGGAGTCCCCGAGCCCCCACACCGACCCTTCGCGACATTCTTCGATACACCGAGTGGACGAGATGGGTGCTGGGCTGACATCTCTCGACCCGGCGAGCCGGCATACAGCGCGAAGACATCGAAGGCATCCGCGTTGAAGAGCCCCGGCCTGCGCTATATCCACCGCCTCCTGACGACCTCGCTTACACCAAGGGGTGACTCACACGGAGCAGTCACCCTCCGCGATCTGTATATCCTGACCCATCTGCACCGAGGCGAACGGATCAATTTGGGAATGGCGGTGGCCCACGCTTTCAGTGCTCAGGCGGAAGCACGACCTCACGGCAAGATAGCCGTAGGCCCACTCATCACCAAGGTGGTCAAGGGCTTACGCTACTGGCCAGCAAATGCGCCCGAGATGGAGACAGTCGGAGGGCGCCACCCCGTGAACGAGGAGATGCTCGTGAAGATGAAGATGCTGGTGAAGGCGCCTACCTGGACTCGCGCCAACAAGGTGTACATATGGCACGGAATGTACCATGGCCAGACGGACCACGTACCCGTCCCCGACGACCAGCTCTACCTCGAGGGCCCCCATCCAATGGAGACGGACACGACAGCCACCGGGCCCTCCTATTCCTCAGGTTACCATCACGGCGAGTCATCCGGCGTCGCTCCCTACGCGTCGGCAGCGGATTTCGAAGCGCTGCGCCAGGACGTTCTAGAGACTCGGCGCCGACAGGAGGAGTACGAGCGAAGGAACGAGGAAGCCCACCGCCAGTACAGGGAGGAGCTGGACCGCTACAACGAGGCCCTGCGAGCCATGGACCAGGCGCTCGAGCTGTCCAGGCGATCGATAGACCTCCTTCGCCCGAGGCAACGCTCGCCGCCACCGCCACCATCAGCACCTTAGGGATTTTTCTTTTAACCTTCTTTGGACATTTCATTTGGTCGAGTAGTCGCGTGTGTTTTACGTTACTTCTACCTCTTAACGCTTACAACTATGTTTATAGTTAATCTATGACTACTCTATTTTATGTCTATTGATCTTTCTAGCCAGCGCAGGGAAACGCATAACGGCTTACAAACGCCTAACGGATAACAACACAACCGTCACGCGCGAAAACGAGTACCTCACGAACCCGTCCTTTATTCGTCAGGGGAGTCACGCTCTTTTTAAACTCTTTTTCCCTTCCTTTTATCCTTTTTACGTTGAGGACAACGTCAGGTTTAAGTGTGGGGAGGGGAATCTAGTTTGAGAACTTACGTGAAAATTTTTAAATTTTTATGACGTGTCTCTGAGCTAAAATTTTCGTTAGAAAGGCATGAATTCTTGAACGCTGGCACGAGTTTTCGCGTTTATTTCGAGTTAGTCTGCATTATTATGAATCTTTGTGAGCAATTAGGATATGCATGACTGACTGAATCATGTTTGCCTGAATAGATATAGCACTGTTTTAAGAGCTTCGTACACATATCCCCATTTCATTGTGAGAGTTTGAGCCTGACGAGCTTATGCTCAATTTTTTCTGTGTGACGTGCCTAGTCTATATCTCTCTAGAACTTGCCTGTCTAATGCGTGTTGAAACTGTTTTTGGTGTGTTAGTGTAGAAATGATGAGGGCATTAGGAACTAAGTCCAGAGCCAAAACTTCCCATCATGACTAGCCCAATAGTTAGCCCCTTTGAGCCTAAGCCTATTCGTTGCGTACCTCATATGATATGAAATGCCCCTGACTCATATAAGCCTCCAGAAATTATATGAACCCGAATTCGTTAGAATAGAGCAGAAGTCGGACTTGAGAGTTACTGTTTCAGTGTATGGTTCGATTTTTCTTCTCTGTTATTCGTGAAATGACTCGCCCCTGATTTGACCGTTTTCTGAAATGACCTGATCCCGTTTTCATAAGCATGCCCATAAACCTTTCGGCAAGATATAGGTTTCGGTAATAAGTATCCCTAGGTACACGGCATTCGCTGTGACGATGTATTCTTTGCGACAAAAGCCGAACCTTGATGTTTTGAGGGAATAAGGGTAGTGCACTAGAGCGTAATAAAAGGGAAAGGGCAGAAAATGAAAGGGAACTGAGTTGACAGGGGTCGGGCAGAAAAGTCTAGGATTTCGGGGCGAGAATGTTGAATCATGTGCTGGAACGTGTGATTTTCTATTCGATCATGCTATGCTCTCTGAAATCTTCTTGATTACATGCTCATTATATATGCGTACCATTTCATGATCATTTGATCCATGTTCTCCCGAAAAGACCCTCAGATTTATGCTTGCCACTTTAAGTAGTAGATATGCGATTAGCCTGCAAGCCTATGGTAGGAGTTGGACTAGCGCACGAATTTGAGCGATTCACTATAAATCTAGCCTATACACTGAGCGATTTGAGCGAATCCTTGTGAGAGTATGAGTCTCGATTAGCAGTGCGAAGGAAGTTTAGGTCGACAAGTGCAAGTCATTAGTGTAACGTCCATGATTGTTTGCTTGATTCTTTTTGTGCCTTCTGGCTTTGATGATAAATTGCGAACGATCGTGCCGTTATCCTGATTTATGCCTTATCTAATTCCTAATTTACTTGAGGACAAGCAAATGCTTAAGTGTGGGGAGGTTTGATAAACGCATTCTAGTGCGTTTATCGTAGTATTTATTCGGGGTATAATAAAGCGTTAGCAATCAAATTATGCATTTATTCGATATATTTACACTTATGTTGATATTAAAGGAGCTTAGGACGAGTTTCGGGCGAAAAGGAGCGAAAACGGAGCAAAACGGAGCAAAAAGGACGAAAACTGCTACGGGTCACGGCCGTGACACCTAGAGCATCTGACCGTGACCCGTGACAGAGCGCAAGAACGAATACACTGCCAGACGTCACGGCCGTGACGATCAATGTTCCAAGCCGTGACGCCCGACAGAAACTAATAGTCTATCACTGCCTCTGGTCACGGCCGTGACAGGTCATGCACTTACCCGTGACCCGTGGCAGAGAGGCCCACTGATGATGGTCACGGCCGTGACTGTCCATGCATCTGGCCGTGACCTTGGGCAGAAAAGGCGAGACGCGCGCGATGTTGGTCACGGCCGTGACGGCCCATGTCCCAGGCCGTGACCGACACGGAAATCAGCTTAAAAAGCCCAAATTCGACCCAGAAAAAGAAACAACTTACCAGAGACAAAACCTAATCATCCCAGAGACGAAAAATAGCAGATAAGAACGCAGAATCACGCCCCGGAGCAGAAGAGACGGAGCAACGACGCAATCACGCCCAATTGATCAGAGAACGAAGATTTATCAAGCGAGCACCGACAATTCGCCAGTATTCAAGATCATGAATTCCTCTTCTCTGTTCTCTACTTTCTTCGTTGTTTCTCCTTCTAATATGCGTAGCTAAATTCCCTATGTGTTTGGGATTAGATGAACGCTAGGATTATTCGTATTTAAGACATATGTTTATCGTGACTTGCGTATTCAGACTATTTATTTATCTATGAAATTGCTTCGTCGTTTTAATATGTCTATGTGTTAAAGCGATTGTGTGGGAAAACGTTTAGGGCGACAGCTAAATAACGTTTAGACCGTTCGTAGAAGATAGGAATCGAGCATAGGGCGAAAGCAAATACTCGATCCTCGCCGTTAGTAATTACTGAATCTTAGATCCCCGCGAGCGTTTAGGGCGACAGCAAACTCGCGAGCGGGTAGGATAATTACTGCGATCTAGTCAGAATCACGTAGGCACAATATTGCATTGTCTTAGGCGATCACACCTAGCGGGATTCGAATCCCGAGCACATCTTTATTATCTGAAGCTTCGTATCAGTTTTAAGCGTGCTAATTGAATCTCTAGTTTAGTTAGAAGTAATCTGTTGGGTTAAGTCGTCAAAACAATTTGCGTATTTTATTTAGGCTAAATATCGAGTCGATAGGTCATTACTAGTACTTGATTTATTCCTTGTGTTCGATACTCGTCTACTCACTTTACTGCACTACACACGATAGGTCCACTGCCTATCGCACGTCGGTGATAGTAATTAGGTATTCGTTTTAATTATTACTTGTCGCACTTTTCATTCACACACCACGTGTTGATCAGTATCAGATACACATAACACCAAATTGTAACATCCTCGTCGTCGCTGCTCGTGGCCGTCGTTGCTCGTCTTCGATTTCTTCGATTAATTTGGGGGTTATCGATTTGGTATTAGCGAAAAGAACTTAAAGAATAAAAGTTATACATAATTAAGTTAGATATTCACATGAATTTGAATCAAGGTCATTTGAATTTTAAATCGAAAGTTATACTACAAAAGCATAAATTGTTACCCAATATTCATGAACTGTTACCCAGAATACATAAAGCGTTACCCGGGATGCATAAAGTGTTATCCAGAATGCATAAATTGTTACTCAGAATGCATAAATTGTTACTTAACGAGCGTTTTATTAGCAAAAGCTTCAATCACGGGCCGCGTCAAATTTCTTCGCGATTAACATCAATATTTTCATTGAATATTAAGACTCACGACCAATTTCACCTTATTCGGTCACTAAAGTTCAGATTTTTTCTTGTTTCAACGAGATTTTCGAATTACTTTTAATATATTATTCCATTATAAACTTCAAAAATTTTCATTGATTATTGCCACCCATGGGAAATTGTCATCGATTTAACCTTATTCGGTCATTAACGTCGAGATTGAGTCGGCTTTTAGATCGTAAATTCTGGTCTTCGTTGAACATGGTTTGTGCATTCATCGTTTGAAGAGACGAATGCATAGTGTTACCCAAAATGCATAAATTGTTACCCAGAATGCATGAACAGTTACCCAGAATGCATAAAGTGTTACCCATAATGCATAAATTGTTACCCAGAATGCATAAATTGTTACTTAGCGAGCGTTTTATTAGCAAAAGCTTCAATCATGGGCCGCGTCAAATTTCTACGCGATTAACATCAGTATTTTCATTGAATATTAAGACACACGATCAATTTCACCTTTTTCGGTCGCTAAAGTCCAGATTTTCCCTTGTTTCAACGAGATTTTCGAATTACTTTTAATACATTATTCCATTATAAACTTCAAAAATTTTCATTGATTATTGACACCCATGGTAAATTATCATCGATTTAACCTTATTCGATCATTAACGTCGAGATTGAGCCGACTTTCGATCGTAAATTTTGGTCTTCGTAGAATGTTGTTTTTGCTTGAATCGTTTGGAGAAGAAGGTGGCACATGAGCGTAATTTTGCCAAATATGAAGGATAGAAAGGTCATTTACAATGACCTTGGTCCTTCAAACTATTATTTTCTGTAATTAGGTCCTTGGGCTCAAATTAAACTGTTATGGGGCCTGAACTGTTCTAAAAATTCGATAATAGGGTCTGAACCCAAATTTACCCTTATATATATAAAGCTATATATGTAATATAGATCTTGTGTGTGTATATTTCCCAAAATAATCATACTCCGTAGCTTTCCAAGTCTCTCCAGCTGTCCCACTCAATCTAATTAACCCTTTTTAAAGCACCTTAAATCAAGGCTTATCTCCTTATTCTGACCCACCAAATCAAGAAAATATGTCAGAAATATAATAGTATATTTTAATTTTTAAATTACTTGAAACAACTGTACCTTACTCATCATTACTTTAAAACGCGTTTATTTGTTTAGATTTTCAGACACAAACAAACACTGTTTTTACACCCCTTCCTTAACTACGCGCCTTCATCGTATTTATAAGTCCTTTGTCTCTTCCATTATCGATCTTCATCATCTTTACCAGCTTTTAGACAATGGAAGATTCTCGCCGTGTTCATCCCATTCAGAAACAGTCGCCGGCGGTAGAATCCGCCGACCAAACGCCGGCGGCGAAACCCCCGCCGTCAGAGACCTTCGTCGTGCAGTTCCCCAAGGACCAAATCCTCCGCTACCCACCGCCGGAAAACGCCAAGAAGTACAAGCATCTCAGCCGCCGGAAAACCCATACTCGCCGCCGGTGCTGCCTGGCCTGCCTCTGCCTCGTCCTCGCCGTGATCGCGGCGGCGGCCGTTTCCGCCGGCGTGATGTACCTCGTCTTCAGATTCAAATCCCCAAAGTACCAGGTGCAGAAGCTCTCCATCGACGGCCTGAATCTTACGTCGGCGGCGCCGATCTCGCCGACCTTTGACGTCACCGTTAGGGCAGAGAATCCCAACAAGAAGGTGGGGATATACTATGTGAACGGCGGGGACGTCAGCGTCCTTTACGACGGCGTTAAGCTGGCCGACGGCGTTACGCCGGTGTTCTATCAGGGAAGGAAGAACGTGACGGTGTTCGAGCGGAGACTGGTCGGCTCCGACGTGGTTCTCGGCGGAGACGTGAGGGCGTCGTTGACTGACGCCGTTAGTCGTAGGAGCGTGCCGTTTGTTGTTAGAGTGAAGGCGCCCGTTAAGATTGAGATCGGTTCCGTCAAGAGTTGGGAGATTACCGTTAAGTTGAGATGTTACGTTTTGGTGGATTCTTTAGGAAATAAAGCGAGTATCGTATCGAATCATTGTGATTATAGTGTGAGATTGTGGTGATATTATATTTTTATTTTCTCATTGTGGGGTGATAGAACAGAATTATTCAATTTTGATTTTATTTGTTTTCGTGATTTGCAGTACAAACATACTCATGGTGATAATGTCGAACGAGTGGTGATGATGATTATGATGGAAATCTTAAAATTAATTGATAAGAAAAAAGTTTTGGTTTTCCCACAAGCGGAGACTAACTTTCTCTACGTAACTAAGTTAGGACATTTTCAAATGTTAGTTGGGCATATTTAGATTAGAAGAGTTCCATAACAATCAACAACTAAGTATTGAGTGTGTTGACACATTCCTGATATTGGGTATATATATTATATATATATATATATAGAGAGAGAGAGGGTGAGAAAGAGAGGAATGATATGGTGCTCACCTTATGTGAGTACCTTAAATGGGTACCTGCTGATTTGGCACCGATTCGTGCCAAATCAGCATGCCACTTCAACATCAAGTGTGATGCGGCATTAATCAAAACATCTTAGGCCTAGGCGTCATAGATCGACACATATGATGCTTGTGGCATGTCCACGTGGAGTATATTAAGGCCACACGACATGTGCCACATAAGACGTGAATATGCCACATCAGCATCATATGTGTCGATCTATGACGCCTAGGCCTAAGATGTTTTGATTAATGCCGCATCACATTTGATGTTGAAGTGGCATGCTGATTTGGCACGAATCGGTGCCAAATCAGCAGGTGCCCATTTAAGGTACTCACATTGTGAGCACCATATCATTCCTCTATCTACTATATATATATATATATATATATATATATATATATATATATTATCTCATGACAGGTTTGATTGAGACTTTTGGCAAGAGTCCGTCGCTCTTGTTTGTCTTTGGCCATTTTGTCCTAACCAATTAAGTATATATATTATATTTCTTTCGTTATAATTAATATCGCCCTAAATTTTAATATCAAACTGCTCTTAGATTTTTTACAATTCTTAAACTGCATTATGAGAATATTTTCACTTCTGCCGACTGGTGGTAATTTACGCCTTTTATGATTCAATCAATTGCCATGGCAGTGGCACTATTGGATTTTAGTAGATTATTTTTTTAAGGACAAATTCAGTTATCTCCTATTTTATTTGCATTTCTAACTTATCTTTTGACAAAAAGGTAAAAGGACAAAATAGATAAAAAATATATATATATTTAAAAAGGAGAAACTAGTTTTTCTCATGGGCCAATAGATAAAGGTTGATCAACTATTAGGCTTTCGTCGATCCATTTTCGAATGTTACAAAGAGATTTGCATCCTACGTAATTCCTTTGTACGATGTTACATGCAAATAAAACTAGTTCATAATGTGAATGAGTATTTTTCTTTTTTATATAGACATTTTTCGTTATTCATAATTAGTTAAACATGTGCTGCACACCCAACATATTTATTTCAAACACGTAATTAATATTCCTCGCTGGTCACTTATCAACCACTATTTTACATCCACGATCACATGCAGGATTTCCCGAAAATTCAGAAACCGATATACACCTAAATATATATTACATTTTATTACAAAGCTAGCATGTTTGATTGTTAGAAAGTTCTCATGTGAATACTCTGTTAAATATTTAGAACACAAAGGGGAAAAAGAAAAGGCAGAATTAATTAAAACATAGTTAGGTAGTTGGTGCCTTAGCTGTCCCGATGTCCAAAAATTAAATTTCGATCTACAAAAGTTGAAAGAAATGGTTGGCATCACTTCATTCCCAAAGTATATTAATTCTCCGATTCATTCATATAAATACATCGCGTCAATTTTAATACCACCATTCTCTCCATCTCCACACTAAAAGAAGAAAAAATTCGAAACAAAAGAAAAGAAAGCACAGCCATTAAAAACCAATGTACCACTCCACCGCCGCCGGAATAATCATCGTCGCCGCGTTCTTGGCCGCACTCCCATGCCTCTCCGGCCAGCTCGCGCCTTACTCCGCCGGCCCCACAATGCCGCCGGCCGCCACCGTCGAAGCTCCGACGCCAGGCCTGGACTGCTTCACTTACCTCATACAACTTTCGGACTGCCTCACCTTCGTCGAAGCGGGCAGCAACCTGACCCGACCCGACCCGGGCTGCTGCCCCGAGCTCGCAAACTTGGTCGACACTCAGCCCATTTGCCTTTGCGAGCTGCTCGGAAATCCCGGGCAGGTTGGGCTGACCGTCGACGTTAGTAGGGCTCTTAAACTGCCCGCCGTCTGCAAAGTTGCTACGCCGCCGGTCAGCTTATGCGCAGGTAATACATATATGTCCGTTTATTACTCGGATGAAGAGTATGCTTTCTTTCTTTCTTTTGATTTTTCTTTTAGTTTCTATTTTCTTGGCAATTTTGTTGCATCCATTGAGTCAAGTGTGTCCCACAGCATTTAATTGAGAACCGTTGCGTCCCAACTGTCCAGGCCGAGCCATATTTAATGCCTTTTTTCTTCAATTTTTAAACTAAAAGATTGGTTTTTTCCTTACATTTGATCGGTCTATTGTTAACTGAAATTCTTATATTGTAATATATACGCAGCTATAGGTGTCCCCGTGGCAGCTCTATCACCAAGTGAAGCTCAAACCCCTTCTTCACCGCCAGGTTTAAATCAAGAAATCCAATCGAATGAGGAATATATTATATATATATATATATATATATATATATTTATATAAGTCTAAATATGTGCAATTTCTATATTATTACAGAGGGAGTGACATCATCATTCCAAAGTCCAAGGTCTAGCCCATCTCCAGGAAACGAAGCATTCGATGGATCAGTTGGAGTTCCAGGAAGTTCAGCAGCCACTTTACACAGTGGATTACTAGCAGCACTCTTTTCATTGATGATTCTAATTTTCTTCTACTGATTAAATTTAGATATTAGATATCTATTTGAGCTCTCTATGTATTCCTCCTGCGTGTGTGTTGTGATGATTTATCATTTATCATTTATTTGTTGTATTTATTAACGTAAAAACGACCTCTTATGTTTTATCCAGTTCGAATAATAATAACAAGAATAATAATGATATAAGTTTCTGAGTATATCTCTCTAACACAAATCACAGTCAGAATCAGACATTCATTCTAAGCGTTCGAATCAATCCATAGAGCACAGAAGTTCCTTAAACCTTTCACAAGCAAACTCAGGCAAGCATATACAAAGAACCATGGCGGCTCCATTAGTCGAATCGTCGGCGGCCCCTCCTTCAGGCAAGAAAAGGCAGACCTGCGGCGTCGGAGTTAGGTCGATGGGCCCAGCGTAGACCGGCGGACCGAACCCGAAATCGGCCGATTCGTAAATGGAAAACCTAGTCCACTGAGTTATGGTCAGCTTCCCCCCAAACTCCAATCTCCTCGGCCTATACAGCTCGATGTAATCCACCGTCGATCTGAGGTACTCCTCGGTGATTCCCAGGCGAGCTTCGTTCACCAGCCGGGCTATCTCCGGCAAGCCGCCGTTGACCAACTTCTCCGCTTTGGTCGTCGCGCAGGCGACGCCGAGGGCGTTTCCGTAAAACCCCTCTTTCAACGGCGGGTTTCTGAGCTTCGCTCGAGCGTTGACGGAGAAGGTGAGGCGAAGCTCGCAGTCGAGGGGCTTAACGTCCAGCGCCTTGACCCACGATTTCCAGACGTGGGCCGAGATTGAATCGAAGGTCGTGTAAGAAGAAGACGACGACGACCGCCGAGCCGAGCTCCTGAGCCGAGCTTGGAAGTCGCGGCTTATGCGGTAGCATTTCTGAACGGGCTTGCTTAGGCTCGCCGTGAGGTTCGAGCCCTCGTCGTCGACGCTTCTGAACTCATTGTGGTCGAATTCGACCTTCAATGGCCGACGAGGTTTGAAGGCCTCTCTGTCCCAGCAAGGATCGACGGTCAAAACCAACGCGCCGGCCCTCGCCGTCTCGGCCCACGCGCGGAGGAACTGCATGGCACCGAGCCCATCGCAGAGGCAGTGGCACATCCTCAAACCGAGGCTGAAACCGCCGCACCTGAATCTCGTCACCTGGGCAATCAGCAGCGGCATGTCGACGACTTTGTACTGCCCTTCGCCGGGAAAAGTGTAGATGAGGTTAATCCAAGCTGGGTTAGGCACGTTGAGCTCTCCGAGCTCAGAAATGGCGGCGTCAGAGTGTGCCTCGACGAAAAGTGCGCCTCGATCTTGGGTAAAGAAGACCTCGAGCTTTCCATTTGCAGTTTCTCTCAGTCGGCCAGTGAAGGGATAGTATGGGACTAGCAGAGTCCTAAGAGAGTCTTTAAGAACCTGGGGAATGGATTTATTAAGGCCATGATTTTCGCCCGGAGATCTGTAGAAGTATATTGTCGGAGTGAAGACACGGACGCCGACCATGTCGTCGAGGTTGGAGAGGTAAAGGCCGTTGGGGTACTTTTTGGGGATGGAAGAATGGGGAAAGATGGGATCTATTCGGTCTATTGTTATGGGAATATTGAGGGGAGGAAAACGAAGCTCTTGAACCCATTCACAAGCCATTGGTAGTTTTTTGGAAGAGAAACTATCTATGATATATGCATGGGATAAGAAGGCTGATCAGAGGATATAAAGCAGCCGTTTTGTTTGGATTTTATGAATAAAAGGTAACGTTGTTATCCTTGTTGCTTGTGTTTTGTAGGTGAGTTACAGGTTTGTGTTTCTTATAATCAAAGACAAATTAGGGCAAATCACTTGGCAGACATGACTCTTTCTTTACAAGTTGCTTTGGTCATCATAAAAACAACTCCTCATGAGTTTCTTGGGTGGGGATAGGATAATCTTATTACGGTATGATCATTTCATTAGGCCGTTGCATGTCTCTATGATTTCTATTTCTTATCTTGTTTTAGTCCCATGTTTATTTAACTTGGGCGTCACGCGTCAATTCATTGAGAACCAGAAAGGAAAAAGAAAGCAAAAAGATCAATCTTTCAAAACTTCTACTATAAACAAACATCCTATCTAATTTAATGTACACAAAAAACTCATTAAGATAACAAAAAATTAGTCACCACTATAAACCAACAGTCATCCCAACCTTTTTTTTCTTCAATTTTTTCCTTTTTTTTTTTCAATTTTTTTCTTTTTCTTTTTTCAAATAAAACTGTTAAAAGGATAATATCGGCAAAATTTCAGTCGCGGTGGGGTGGCCCAACTCAACAATTAGCAGCAACATTCTTAGCTTTCCTTGGGAAGTCGTCTATAGTCCGATATTCTTCTTTGAGAAGCCTATCAAGTTCGGGATGTTTCTTCAGCGACTCATCGCATTTCCTAAAATGGTGAAGTGCCCTGCAATTCAATCATTGACATCACTAAGCACAGTCCAGACAATGTTCTAAATCAGAAAGAAATGCAAAGACGATGAGTATTACCAGTACTTCTCCAGGCCGTAAAGGTTCCCTCTTTTATAGAAGTCGAGCGTCAGTTGCTCAAAGTCGTCGTAGAGGTTTTCTTTAAAGTCTATCTCCAGGCCATAACTGAAAAAATAGATATTAAGAGAGGACTAATTACTCATCTAAACAGATTATGATAAGAGGCTGTTGACAGAATTAAAATTAACAGATACCAAGGAATGCATAAAAGCATACCTATAAAACCTGAATAAACACTCTATCCCATAATTGTGACCAGCGTCAGCATCTTCAAGAGCAAACTTGAGGAATTCCTCGTACATGGGAGGGATGTACCTATTCCTTAAGAAATGTGACCAAAACCAGTAGAGCTTATTCATCTCCTGCACACGCACACACACACACATGAGTACATAGAAAAAGAGATACCGTACCCATGAAAGCAACATAATTGCCCAATCTAAGAGTGAATGCATCAACATAAGGAAATTCATCAACATTAATGTGAAAGAGAATAATAAAATCAAGGCCATGCATACTCATGACATCGGTAATTCTAATAATTGTTGTTTAATGATAAGTCTAGTCAGTGAACCTAGAAATGGGAAAGACGGATGACATGCACTAAAGAAACATTAGCCAAGTAATTCAAAAGGTACCTTACTGCGGCCAATCCCCATTTTCTTCCGTTCACTAAGGCACCGCTTCCGATACTTCGTGTATCTGATACAGCAGCATTTATTAGCTAATCGTAAAAGTTGATGAAAACTAAGATAATTTACAGCTTGAAGTTCCATCAAAGTCTTACTTCTGCTGCTTGAAACCACTTTCTTCCAAAAGTTTATGACTTGGATGTTGAAATGGTGGGAATGGTTTAGGCAATGAACCAACAGGTGGACTAATTCCCTCAAGATTGCTATGAGGTGAAGCACTCAATTTCGAAGGACAAATACTGTAAAACATTAATCATGTTTTAAAGCAGCAGAATTTCACACACTATATACATAGGCTAATTTAATCATGTGTGAAGCCACATTGAGTATATTACAAGTGAATGATGCTTACCCCTGACTGTCAGGAGTTGTACCGAAGAAAAAACCAATAAAATCACCAGGTGGACTTTCGTCCGTTACGCCAAGAGAGTTGTGGCCACTACCACGAGCTTTGAAGTTCCTGGGGAAAAGTCTTTGCTTACCAATGGAGTGTTGTTTGGAGCTACCTTCTATCTGCTTCCTGTGGCATTCTGCAGGAACTTGACAGTTGTTTCCGGTGTTTGAGTTATCAAGAGATGACTCCACTGCAGATACATCACTAGAAGAACATTGGGAGGTCTCATCTCTGCTCTCGATGTTAATGTCGCCGTGGTTACATTGAGATTGCTTTGACTCCAGTTCCTACAAAGTGAGTCATAGAATACAAATAATTTCGGATTTCATACAAAAGAAAAAATAGAATTTAATCTCACAACCTGCTCATAAAAGTATAGGCCATCATTAATTGCAGAAGCAAGCTCACTGGATATGGTTTTAGATTCTTCACCAGGTCCTTCACTAGGACTGTTATTCTGTATCCACGTAATCTAGTTAGTCACGCAAAGCTACCGAAATAGTTGATTTGAGTATCACTATACCCTGAGAAGGATGAAACCCTACATTACCTCTGCATAAATTTTTTTATTGAGAAAGAGCAGTGATTTGGATGGTATAAAGTCTAAATATGTCTGAAGATCTCAAAAAGCCAAGATCTTACTATTTATCATGTTATCCGTCCCTTATTTGAACTGAGGTTACAGTGAGGAATGTGATTTGATAAACTAATTCAACAATGTAACACCTTTATATGCTATGCTATCATTTGGAGCTTTTACGACAGATGTGCAGAATAATGAAACAGAACAAAATCCTCACAATATGTCTAAGAGAAAGTAACTAAATCCCACGAACTCACCTGAGTAACAATAATAAGTCTCTCGACATCATGATCATTATCAATGACTTCATCCTCTTCATCATAACCCTCACCCAACGTCAGGGGCTCATCATAGCATTCACTTGTTGAAGGAAGTTTCTTGGCCTCACCTTGGTCAGTCCTTTCATTCTGATTAATATTATCATTCCTGATAGCATCCACATCCAGAGACGAAGATTGATGGGTAGAAGAAGCCGGGATCCACTTTGTCCAATCATTACGTCTCCGTATCTTTTCACCCTACATTGATTGTCATTAGAAGTGATAAAAAGATGGTTGATATAACAACAATAAATAGCTAGGATAAAATACAAATATAAGTCAATGAATGGTATACAGATGAAGCAACTTGCCAATTTCTAACTATTCAACCTGCACTTCAATAGTCTCTGAAGTCTGAAGTGCATCCAGAATAAATGGTATATCAACGTTCATTTTTTTAACCTGAAAAGCAAGATATGAGTTGTAACAGCATAAGCATATATAATAAGTTCATGAAAAGAATATAGTGATTGATTGAATAACCAAGCATAACGACAGAAAAACAAATGACAACAATTGTGCTGTTGCACTAGTCACACAATCCAAATAGACAAGCCAAAATTAATTTTGTGATTTCCCTACATATTGCCGTCAGTGAATGCCAAATGTTACCAATCATAGATATCAGGACAAAAGAATTAAAATGACATGAACTCAAAACGAGGAATTACCATGTTAAAGTTTGCAATGTCTGATATTGGAATCCAACCTTGATCATCCATCAATGAAATCATATGGTGTTCAGATCGCAGATTTACATCGCTGCCATTTGCGAAAAAGTAAAATCAACATTTTATATCATAATCTGCAATGAATAATATAGTTGCTGTAGTTTTGAATATACATGGCATGTGATGTTATAAAAGGATCATATAATCACCAAAAGGTAATCAATGATTTAGGTAGACAAACCTAACGCTCATAGCTGCAAGAGATTTTAATAACACTAGTAAAAGAGCCAACATGGAATTAGTTCAAAGAATTTTTCATATATCTATAGGATGCTGATTGCTGAAGTCAGACACACTGTAGTAGGGTTGCAAATGAACCGAATATTTTCGGTTCGGTTCGAGATTCGATTCGAAATTTAAGATTCGAATTCAAAATAAATGAATACGAATACGAATACAAATACTTTTTATGATTCGAATAATTTCGAATACGAATAAGAATATGTCTGTATTCGATTCGAAAAATTAACGAATATTCGATTCGTTTAATGTAATATATATTTAAATAATATATATTATATATATACTTGTAAGCCGAAATAAAATATTAGACCCAAATTATTTATTTGTTTTGACCCATAAAAGGAAATAAAGCAAACCCTTCATCTATTTAACTCACGCTCCAAGTGTAAAAATAAAAAGCAAATACGAACATTGAGTTGTTTCTTAGATTTTGTAATTTTTCGGAATTATTTTGTAATTCTAACAGGTTTTATGGGGAAAAAATTGAAATTTTCTTTCGAATATTCGAATATTCGAATATTCGCGAATATATTCGAATACCTTATCGAATCGAATCGAATCGATTTTTAGGATTCGAATACGAATCGAATCGAATACGAATACTTGGAAAAATTAACGAATACAAATTGAATATTATGATATTCGATTCGATTCGGTTCGTTTGCAACCCTACACTGTAGGCATAAATTCAACTTTTATTTGTTTGTTGTGTTTGAAAAAGTAGTAGTCAACAAAAATCGATTGTTGAACTGAGAAGAGGGTTTGGAAGTTCACCAAAATGGATGTGATTGATTTCAGACGCTTAACCTGAAATAATATTCAATTTGCCGAACAACATTAGCCCTCAGAGCTAGTACTGGTGATGGCGGGACAGGAACTCCATGGTTTACATAATATGGCACTAAAACAGGAGGGTAAGGTACCCTCATGGATCCAGCAGGAGGGGGAGCGGGATAGTAATATATAGCTCCTGGAGGACCTACAATTTAAAATGGACATAATAGCTTATTGGATATGATATCGGAGTAACACAACTCAGCGATCAGATATCATTTATCAGAATAGGAAGAACACATCATAGGTACCTTGGAAATTTGATCCATCAAGGTAGCCAACAGGACCGAAAAATGGAGGCCTTACTAGAGGTCTAGTGGTCATAGGTTGTTGCAGATAAATGGTATTGCTAGAAGCACCTGGTCGCTGATTTTTCACGGAAGAATTTGTGAGGCCACCGTGCTCCTTCTCATTCGAACTTTTACCAAGAGAGTTGGAATCATGAGCACCAGAGAATGTTTGCAGAGGAGGCAGGAAGCTTCCATTTGCAGCCCCTTTACTATCAGAATTTACCAGATGCGCATCAACTTTCGACATAGAACCAGGAAAAGAAAGAGGGAAAGTATATTCAGGGACAGGAATTGGGGCCACGGGATACATAGTATGAAAAACCGGTGCAACTGCTGGTGGATAGTAGGGCAAGAGTACAGGATTCGGTGCTACGTCATTTGGGGAATGCTTGAGCCCACCCTTATTTTGATGTCCATGGTGTGGCTTACGGGAAGATCTTAAATTACCACGTCCATGGAACTTCTGCTCAACTGTAGCCTGCAAGACAGAATGACTTTCAGTCAGCCTACTTCAGACAATGAATATACTTAGTACCTAACAGATCTTAACAAGAAAACCAAGTCAACGAGGTTGAAATTGAAGTTTAACACTAAGGAGTCTATCAAATCTGGAAGCACTTCATCTCAAAGGCAAACAAATTTTATAACTTCTTAAATAAATGGAAGCTAGCGTTTAGAAATTAAGAATGGTCAGAATTTAGAAATTCATCAAGCTGAAGAATCTCGAACGTCCATAAATCATTAAAGATAGAAACAGGTCATAACAAAGCCGCAATTCAAGTATATAATTGTTTAAGAAAAAATAAGCATGGAATGTGATTAGCAATTTATCAACCTAAAATGTTGATGTTACTGATAACCAGTGGCTCAGTTTCAGGTCTGTTTGACTACTGCCATGTAAATTTCATATATTCCTATTCATGGACACCTAATAATACTATTCCCTTGCCTTCAAAAGACAACTTGGAGGTCCGTGAAGACAAATTGTTTTTCTCCACGTTGATTACTTCAAGACCCCACCGAAACAGATGCTGTAAACTCTTCGTAAAATCAGCGCACACATCTAACCCACATCTAACCCCCATTAAGGAATGAGATTCAGGTGATAGCATGTTACAGGAAACGACAATGTCTGAATTTGATGCTTCAAGACAAATAATTACATTACGCTATACGATATTTTCTATAGCAAATAAAAACACCATGCTACTGGAATCTCTGATTCTGCGGACCAGATGTTCCTATACAAGTGCTAGCGCTACATTGGTTGAGACTAATAATTCAAACCCCCGTGCTCAATTCACTACCTTATTCCAAGCTAATACAAATTTCAAGAAGAAAGAGACAACTTCCACGCCCAGATGCTCAAAACCACCCACATTTCTCGAAAAGCAAGAAATCAAACACATTTCATAAAAAGTAAACTAACAGAAGAGGTAAAACTATAATCAGAGAAATAAAAACCAAAGAAAGGACAACTATAACGAAAACAATAACGAAACACTGAACAAAAAATAAAATAAAATTTAGAAACGGACAGATGGCTTAGCCGCCGGAGCTATAGGAGCAGAAGACGCATTGATGTTCTTCGCCCTCTGCTGCTGATTTGCGTCTGAAAGCGCCGGCCACGACTCGGAATCTGATACCTCCATCGTCACTTGTGGCGGCGGCACGGCTGAGGTTTTCCACGGCGACTTTGGGGGAATAACATCGTTCTGATCACCGCTCTCTTGAGTCCCCATACTCGGGCTCGGATCAGTGCTGATAACAAGGAGATTGAATGAATTTGACTGTGAAAGAATGAATGGATGCACTCGCGCGAGAGTGAAGGTGCGTGCTGCGTCGTTAGGGTTCGTTGTGTTTGTTCTTCGTTCTCAGTCCCCACACTTCTAAAAGGGACGGGTTTGTGAGTGTGGCTTATAGGGGTATTTTCGTCTACTCGAAAGGTTTTGTTTATGCTTATAATTTTCTATTTATCATTATATGAAAATGTAATATTGTTACAATGAACTTGGAAAGCTTTTTATTCGAATCAGTGCTTGTTTATTATCTTAATTAATCCAATAAAGTCTAAATAAATACAGGAAATTGACGTCATAACATGATTGTCCACCTCACCGTTGACTCTATCTCGCTCCTCTGTCCTTCCAATATTAAGAGAAATTACACTTTCAGTGACTGATGTTTATCTTTTATTCTTTTCCATCCCTACGTTTTAATTTGAACACATTTGAGGACTTAAATGTTTAGATGAAAACAAAGCAGGCACTAAGTTGAAGAACATACGAAGATGAGGCACTAAAAACAAAAAGTAGAAGTCAGCTCAGCTAAAAGAAGTTATTTAGAATAATGCACATCATTGCCACTAATTTCTTGAAAATTCTGCAGAGGGAATTGAAAAGAGAAAGGCAGGGGATTTCTAATCTACAGCGGAGACATGGCGGATCAGCTAACAGACGATTAGATCTCAGAATTCAAGGAAGCGTTCTCTCTATTCGACAAGGACGGAGATGGTATACTTATTTATTATTGATCTTGTTTATTTATGTGTTTCCGCGGGGGATATATCTATCTATCTGTGAGACGCGTTTGCTGAAATTGTTGGTATGGTAGGGGTGGTTCGGTACGGTATACCGTATCGAAACTGTGATACCGTATACCGTATTGAAATTTCGGTATCGAAAAAAATCATACCAATACCATACCAAAATTTCTGTATACCTTAAATTTCGATACGGCATGATACCGAAATTTCGGTATGGTATCGGTATCATACCTTCTATACCATTCACATGGAGGGTTTTTTACCATGCGTGTCTCGTAACTCGTTAATTCGTTGTTTTTGAATTTTTAGTCATTTCAAACTCCTTAGGCCCCAATAAGATGGATTATTACTACCAAATTTTCCAAAATAAAAATATTTTTAATTCATAAAATAACCTTAAATAATTTACATATTTTAGTCAGTCTCCTTAGTAAGACAAAGAACTTTACATAAATATGGTGGGCCTCAATAATCTTAGAAAGTTGGTATAGTTAATAATTTATGGGCTAAATAAATTTATGTAGTTCCTTATAATATTTTATCCATTTTATATATTTTTTGAAATAATATAATATATGTACGTGTGTATATATATATATATATATATATAATATTATAAATTTTAGTATTTCGGTATAATCGGTATACCTAAATTTTAAAATTTTCGTACAATACGGTATCATACCTTACCAAAAACTTCGGTATACCAAAATTTTCGATATTTTTGGTACGTTTCGATACGATAAGGACAATATATCGGTATTTCGGTATATTTCCCCACCCCTAGGTATGTGTTGTTGAAATTTGTTCTCTTTTACCTCGTCTATTGTCTCATTTGCCCAGAATCTTTTGTTTAATCATGGATGACGCATGCTTGATCCCCTATGCATATCTCTAGGGTTTGTTCCTTGAATATGATTGGCTTTTGTTCATTTGAAGTTGGTATAGCTATTTGCTAACCTTTAAATGTGTTAATGTGGTATCCTAATGAGGCAAATGTGTATGTTGGTTTTAATTTTGGCGTTCGTTAGCACCAGTTGTACATTTTACTAGGATTTGGACTTCTGTATGGCCTAATTGCTTAGTAATCCGCCTTTCATCGAAGCTACACATAGTCACATATGTAACCTCACAATATGCTCAGTAATTGGCTGCTGCTTTCATGTGCATCTCTTGCATTACTATTACTTGGCCTCGTTTTTTCAAGTGAAATGATAATTTGGCGGCTCTTGACTTAACCAAGTCTCCATGTATTACCACATCCAGATTTTTGCTCTCTGCTGCTGATCTTTTTATTTAGAATTTTGAATCTGCATGTCATTCTGTAGTTCAATTCACTTGCATAACCTTCACAGATTGCACCTTAGCAACTTATTTTGTTTGCTTCCCATAAAAGAAGTTTGCTTGACAATTCGTCAATATACGTCGGCTCCATTTGGTACCGTTTACAATGGGTTACAGATAAATTGGTGACCCATCCACAATAAAGAATTGGCTTTAACTTGTAAGGGCATGTTCAAAATCTTACCATTTTGATCTGTTATTATTAACATGGTTTTATGACCATTTTACAAAGTACACATTCCTTTCGTAATCAAGCATCGTCAAGGCGTTGTAAAATTTTGTATACAATGTAGTTTCTCACGACCTTTTATGTCCAGGTTGCATCACGATCAAAGAACTTGGCACGGTGATGCGGTCGTTGGGCCAAAATCCCACTGAGGCCGAACTCCAAGATATGATCAATGAGGTTGACGCTGATGGCAATGGGACCATAGACTTCCCCGAATTCCTCAACCTAATGACTCGGAAGATGAAGGACACTGACTCCGAGGAAGAGCTCAAAGAAGCTTTCCGCGTATTCGACAAGGACCAAAATGGTTTCATATCAGCTGCTGAACTTCGCCACGTCATGACGAATCTCGGGGAAAAGCTCACCGATGAGGAAGTTGATGAGATGATCCGCGAGGCTGATGTGGATGGCGACGGGCAAATCAACTATGACGAGTTTGTCAAGGTTATGATGGCCAAGTGGAATGCAAGCAAAACTTAAACTGAGCTTTGATAAAGTCTGGTGAGACTATTCTATCTTCTCTGTTTGAACATTTGGTGTATTATTGGCTTGGATTGTTACTTCGGGGTTTTCTTTATCGTGGCGCTTGTTTTACTCGTGTGCCTACTTTGGTTTGCTGCTTATAAGTTTAATTTCCTCAAACATTATTTGAAAAAATTTCAAGCCCTCTGTTATGTTTGTATGTTACTTTCCCAGTCTGTATCTGACTCTGCTTAATTATCTGGGGTGTGATGATGTTTCTTGTTCTGCTCATTTAGATATTGTTGAATTATTATTCGTTCTGCTAATTTAAATTTGGTTGGTTATTTCCCCATCAACCTTTATCCCTAGATTGAGATATATACTTTTTTTAAATTAAATTTTTATCTTGAACGTAATTTTTGGTGCAGCTGGAAGCAAATACTAACAAGAACATCAATCAATCAACAATTGCCCGAGTTTTTTCAGTTCAGCAGATCTAAACATGCAATTATATAATCAGAAAGTTGCAGGCCACTGATTATCACAATAGCTTGCAAGCCATATTTCTTCATTTGCATCTCATTTTTGGCATCATATATATAGGGTTTAGGCTATGATAATTCAGAGTAATGTTTGCTAACTAAGTAATTAAATCATCCGCGTTATATTTTGGTGCGCACAAGCTCGAGTATATACAATCCCGAAAGCGCATAATCGAGAGTATATACTATTTCGAGCGTTAGATGTACGACGAGCAGCAGAAGTGCGCATTTGTGTATACATCTCGGCGCGTCTACGATGTGTCTTTTTCGACAGCATCGAAATCTAACCGTTTTGATTTGAACGCTCATTCACAACAATACTCGTATTCCCCGATAATTAAAAAAACAAACGACGCGCATAGAAAAAATGTTCAAAATTGATTGTAAAATTGCCCAATTTTATCGGTATAAAATTCGCATCGAAATATAGGTATGTATCAAAATAAAAACCATATTTTTTCTATAAGCCAAACATATTTGATTGCAATAACAGCCAAATTTTGCTCACTTTTTGTAGGGTCATGATATTCAGCAACATCACCATCAACATGATTACATCATTGATGTGGACAGCGTAAAACGACTCCTGGTAACGACGAAATGGCGCGGCTTCTCTTGTTCTAACGATCGCTCACTTCGAACCTAACACTCAAAGTTCAACAGAAAACAAGTTAGAGGTGCGCCGGAGTGGTTCTGGCGACGCCCCTCCGACGCTCAAGTCAGATTATTCCTCAAGAAAAAGGTGATCGCAGGTGCTAGGTATAAAAGTGGTTTTTTTATTTCAGAATGCGTACCTGAAAATGATTTAACTACCTCCTTTTATACTAACCTCGTTTCACTTGCCTTGACCTGGTCATCACCTAGCCTAGGGGTGGTTCGGTACGGTATACCGTACCAAAACTGTGATACCGTATACCGTACCAAAATTTCGGTATCCCAAAAAATCATACCAATACCATACCAAATTTTCGGTATACCTTAAATTTCGATACGGTATCATACCGAAATTTCGGTATGGTATCGGTATCATACCTTCTATACCATTCACACGGAGAGTTTTTTACCATGCATGTTTCGTAACGCGTTAATTCGTTGGAATTTTTAATCAATTCAAACTCCTTAGGCCCCAATAAGATAGATTATTAATACCATTTTTCAAAATAAAAAAGATTTTTTAACCTTAAATAATTTACATATTTTAGCTAGTCTCCTTAGTAAGACAAAAAACTTTACATAACCACAAAATACAACGTTATATACAGATTAATTAGAACGAAGCGGCTATATTTAAAATATTAGTGAAGATTAACAAAAAGTAATTGCATTGCATCTTCACGCTTTCAAAATCATGAAAAAAAGGCAAAAATCAAACGTTACTTGAGTTACATAAGTAAAATATGGTGGGCCTAATTTTAGAATGTTGTGTATAAGTTAATAATTTATTGGCTAAATAAGTTTGAGAAGATCCTTAATTTTTCATTTTATATTTTTTGAAATAATATAATATATATAGGTGTATATATATAAAATATAATTAAAAAATTTCAGAATTTCGGTATTCGGTATAATCGGTATACCTAATTTTAAAAATTTTCATACCATTACCGTACCGAAAATTTTCGGTACGGTATCATACCTTACCAAAAACTTCGGTATACCAAAATTTTCGATATTTTCGATACGATTCGATACGATAAGGACGATATTTCGGTATTTCGGTATTTTTCCCCAGCCCTAACCTAGCCCGTAGAACGTGGTCTCTCCCACCACTCCACGTTCTTAAATCTTCCTCTTCCCATCAGCTTTTCCCTCTGACTCTTTCTTATCATCGTGAAACCACCTTGCTCGGGGCCCCTGCCCTTCTTCGGGCGTTTCGATCGTCATCCGATCTCATCCTCCCGGTTCCTCGGACTATCCGCTTCGGCCTTCCCTTCAGTCTCGTCTTCGCTCGGGCTACTCAAACGGTTCTCCATTCTACAAGCTCGAGCATCTCATCTTGACCGTCTCCCATTAGCCTCGGAGCTGCCCTTCTCGGGCTTCCCATTTCTTCTCGAGGGGCCTTCCTTTGCGAGCCCGTGGTCATTCCCCTGCCTCGTCCTCAGGGTTACCCACTCCATCGTTTTTCCTCTTGCGCCCTCAAGTTCGCGGGTCGCTTTATATATAACGTTATTTTACCGTTAGCCTAAAATCCCGAGGGTAACAATCATCATTCATATCATCTCACAAGATTATCCATATCTTCTGCAACACTGCACCCTCTATTACATAAACTATCCCAAACAATACATCTTTTACAAAGATTGCACCTTTTCAATATATTACATAAACCCATCATCATATCATGATTTACATCATCTCACAAGATTACGCATAATCGTTTACGACACTGCAACTTCAATATTACATAAACTATTCCAAGCATTACATCTTTTACAAAGGTTGCACCTTCTTTCAATATTACACAAACCTTTGACCAACAACTCCCCCTACACTCAACGTTTCATGGTACCTATAGATACAGAAGATGAGCAATAGTCCCCTCACTCCAAAGCACACAAAAAAACAATCACTTTTATTTCTTAGCTTATCTTCTACAAAAAAAAAAATCACTTCTCCATGGCTGACAACAAATAGCGCTGCACAATACCAATGCAGTCTGTGCATAGAATGTTTGGTTCGCAAACATGCTTTTAGAGGCCATACAATCTCTTCATCACCATTTGCTTTGGCAACAACCACCACCACCGTACGGCGCCTGTCTACTGTGTGGAATAGTTTCGGCGAATCGACGAGCGATTATTGCGCATCTGCGCTTTTGTCGGGGCCCACTGCCCCGGCCCCAGGGCCAAAATCACTAGGTTTATTGTCCACTTAAGGAAGAAATTGCTGTAGAATAAATAAATCTAATGGGTTGTGTTGTATCCGTTATTTGTGTTACCCTTGATATATTATCGCGTTTCTCGTTTGGAATTATGATGTGTCTCTCGCATCGTCGGGATATAAAGAAGCGTAACGACTTATATAGCGCGAAAAAGTTGGGACGATACGAACTATTACGTTTAGGGTCTGTACAGTAATGACAATACCTAATTGAAGTTGATTTTCCAGATTCGCAAGATGAAAAAGGACGATATGCTCATGAAAACATTTAATGTGTGGATGATATTGTCTAGTTTTATTGGAGTCATTCACCTTAAAATAGTATCTCACAATCGCCACGTTTACAGATATATCAAATAAAACCCTGTATTTCTTCTTGTCAAGCATATTTGGTTGTAGTCAAAAAGTAAAAGCAGTCCAAGATATTACAGTAAACTATATGAAATCATGGACACCAAAATGCACCATTTTTTACTGTGATTAAGATTAATAATCGATTGCATGATTGTTATTATTATTTTTCACAATATTGTGCAAATATTTGACTACTTGCAACCTTCAATATTACGACCAACTTTGTCAAGATTACATATACTTACAAAGGATGGGACATACTTCCCCTTATACAAAGCAATTATAATTCCTCTTTTCTTTAGCCCTTGTAAATGTGCTTAAATTATGAAATTTTCGTTTGGAAAAAAAAAACAATTTTTTCATTTATTTAAAAATCTATGTTCAAAGCCGTACACGCAAATGGCCTAAAAGTACAACAAAACAAAACTAAGAAGTATCATGCAACAAGCACCATATGAACAAACTATCAAGTGTTTGAGAAGCAATCTCTAAAAAGCTACTCCCTAGCAATATAAATACTACATTACGTACTTATGCGAAATAGAAACTCAAAAGTACTATCAATAATATAAACAACAATGCGTTTCCTCACTGTTACAAAGCTTCTTACGTTGTCCATGGTGCTTCTACTGCTCCTAATATACGCAGCAGACGGGAAAAATCCCGAGCAGTGTAGGACCGTTTGCCGCGAGAAAGAGACGTCGTGCTTCACAAGGTGTGGAATCGATGAAAAGGAAGAATCGTGCTATAAAAAATGCGCGACTACTTATCTTCGATGCAAGGACAATTGCTTGCATGGAAATTACATAATGTATTGATCTATATACCATATACAATTGGTGTCATGTGTGTGTGTGCAATATGCATTATAAATATATCAACTATTGATGTGATGTGATGTATCCATTTATAAAATTTCATACCAAGTGTCCGAATTTGATTAATAAATTAAACGCTCGGTATAATAATATACATGTGTAACAATATTTACTGTGTGTTAAGGAAGAGGTGTAACGATTTTTTCTAAGTTGGAATACCTATTGGAACACCGTTTGGAATAGAGGATCTCATAACATTACATTATCCCTGGGAGTTCTGATCTTCTCCAAAGAAGCCAAAACCTCGGCCATGCTCGGCCTGCACTTGGGATCTGTCTGAAGGCAATCCAAGGCGATCGAAGCGGCCGACTGCGCTCCTTTTTTCGAATACTGACCGCCCAACCTCGAATCCATAATCCTCAGAACCTTTCTTCCGTCGAACAAAAAAGGCATCGCCCAGTCGACCAGAGTCTCCTCGGCCCCGCCGGCGCTTTCGTCACCCATCGCCCTTTTTCCCGATAGGAGCTCTAATAATACTACGCCGAAGCTGTACACGTCGCTCTTCGGCGTTAGGTGCCCTGTATTTTTTTTATTATTATTTTGCATGATTTCAACGGCCCTTTACGTTATGATGGTCTGAAAAACGACTCGACTAATTTAAAAGTGCGTATAAAATGCGATTAATTACCCGTCGCTACGTATTCTGGGGCGGCGTAGCCCCTCGTGCCCAAGACCCGAGTGGAGACGTGGGTTCTGTCTCCCCTCGGGCCTTCCCTTGCGAGGCCAAAGTCCGAGAGCCTTGCGTTGAATTCCTACAAAAAGTACGGTGGTAAAGGCGATCTGTAAGGCTTTGTTTGGATAAAAGTAATATGGAAAAGAAAATTGAAGGGTAAATGGTTTTATTTAGTGTTTATTCGTTTTCCTGGAAAAAAAACTAATTTTCCTTAATTTAAGTATAAATATAGGCTGTTTTTTCTATGTAAAATTCGTGTGTGAAAAGTACGACATGAAACAAAATTACCCAAAGGTTCAGGCCGGATTGTAGGAAGTGGTTGATACGTTTTTGAACAATGATGCTTTGCACTTTGGATCACTACACGTACATACATTTCATTTCTCTTTTCCTAACTGAAATCCCCGTACCAAATGTAATCTAAAGCTAGATTTTCTTTTCTTTTTTATTTCCTTATCTATTTCTTCAATCAATTAACATAAAAATAAGTTTTACTTTTTCATTTCAATTTCCTTTCCTACCGATTTCCTCAAACCAAACTGAGCTTAAGTTAAAAATAACTAAACTCGAAGCGAACTACGAAAGACACGTCTCATACCGCGTCTAGGAGCACGTTGGCCGCTTTGAGGTCGCGATATATGACGTTTGCATCCAAACCGTGCAAGAACGTTAATCCCCTCGCAACGTCCACCGCAATGCGCATCCTCACTGCCCAAGGCATAAGTTGCGACCCTTCTGCGCCAAAAAAAAAAAAAAACCGAAGCCGTCAATTGAAACGCCGATTTCATAGTTTACAAAAAGAGTTCGGCTTTACAAAAGCCGAGCTTAAGCTCACTTCTGAACAGATGATTCTCCAGGCTTCCCTTGGGCATGAACTCGTAAACAAGAAGTTTATTGTCCGATTCCGAGCAGTACCCTATCAGCTTCACGAGGTTCTCGTGCCTTAGCGTGCCCAAGAAATTAACCTCGGCCTAAATAAAACGATCATTACGACGGCCCACAAACCAAAAAATAATTCGATAAATCGATCGGTATTCATTTATATTATCGTCGTATACGTACGAGCCATTCGCGGTGGCCTTGGAAGCTTAGCTCCTTCAATTTTTTAACGGCTATTACGATGCCGGTGCCCGGCCTGCATGGGGCGAGCGTGTGCTCGTCGATCCATCCTTTGAAGACGCAGCCGAAACCGCCCTCTCCGAGGAGGCTGTCCAAGCGAAAATTCCTCGTGGCGTTTTTTAGGTCGTTGAAAGCGAACGATTTGAGGTTTTTCGACGGCCATGGCTCGTCTAGTTTTTTATTTTCTCGGTTCGGAGAGAGATGATCGGCGTTGGGCTCGGGCTTTTCCGTCGAGCCCTTGCTACTCTCTGAAAGATAGGAATCGAGCGACTGAATTTAGTGGCTGTTCTTTTAGGGTGCGTTTGGTATGCAGATTTCAGTCGAAAAAAAAAAGAGTAAAAAAATGTGTGAAGTGACAAGGTTACAACACGAATTTTCGCATACCAAACGACGCCCTTACCCTTAGAGATCATGCAAGAAAAAGAGGAGAATCAAAGATGTAATAAGAGAAGATAGACATACCATAGAATTGTCCTGAGGAAGCATGGGCGAGCTTTGGAGGCTTTCCTAAGCAAATTCCCATTTGCTAGAGAGGTTTTGTTTGCTTTTGACAAAGGCATGTAATGGAAAACCTATGAATCTTGATTTATATATGTAATGTGAAGTCAAGGAGAAAAGGATGAGTACGACTCGGCAAAAATATATTTTTTTATATCTAATTTTGTTTATATTGAAGTACGAAGTTATTAAAAATATACGGTCAAGGGTCGCGAAAAAAACCTTCACGGAAAAATGAGGACATGATATGATCTTTTTTTTTCTGTCAATGTTGTGGTCCCAATGTGGAGCATACTACATCGACTTAAATATTATGTTTGACTGGAGTTAATATGCGTTGAAGATATTAATTAAAAATAGTTTAAAGTCTGTGGTAATGAAAAAAATATATATGGATGATCGTAGGGGTGGTTGTTGACTTGATAATTACATGCGAATCTGTAGCATGAATGTAAGGGATTTCTTGATACGAATCATGTATGAAAATATTTAACAAATTTCAATTTTCCTATTTAACAAATCATTTTTGTCATGAGATTATCCCAAACATAGTGATCATAATGCTTGGGACTGGATAACACTATTAAATTCGGAGACATTTTGCATTAGTTATTGTTTTATTTTGTTTTCTTCATAAATCATATTGTTGGTTGTATTGCACGAGACAAGGCAGAAAACGTCAAGATGCACGAAATAATATTGTTTTTTAACACGGCTAATTGTAAATAGATTATTCGTGCAAAATTTAAGATGATGGTTCATGGTTCTATTGAAAAAGTCGTTGATGAATTATACTAGTCAATTTGTACAGTCCCCATCTCATGTTGATTAGTTGAATATAGAAGCGTTACCAATATCTTATATGGTCAAAGAAGTACTGCGTTGTTTGACCGAGAGCAACTCTATTTTCTTAAAAAAAAATCTACTAAAAAATAATTGTCGAACTCATTCGTGAGTTTTGTAATATATGGTTTCCGGAAAAATTCGTGGTTGTACCGTACCATCAATATAAGTTATTATAAGAATTTATTTGGATCAAATCATAATTTTTTTGAAGGGGTCCTATTCATATTGATCTCAAGCAAATAGAGAAGATTAATAGGGGTCCTATTTTTTTTTTTTTTTGTGTGATATTCGAATTTAATAAATGGGACGTAGAGTTTGAACAATTCTTCTTGATGCAATTTCTCGGAATCAAAAATCTAATCCAATCCAAGAAGGAACAATCAATTCAACCCATTAAATATAATGTCAAAACTTCAATTTAGATAATAGCGATTGCATATGATTATTACATTAGCCTTACTCTTTCTTCGCAATGACCAGTCACAACTCACAATCATTAACCAAACTGATACAATAGGAAATAAACAAAGATAACACATAAAATAAATTACAAAAACGCAGACACAAAATAAATTACAAAAACGCAGACACAAACGAACAAATTCTGATGCATAATAACAAAATAAATTACGAGAGCTTTCTTTCCTCCCAATAATATTCAATATTACCAAGGAAGCATCCACGCCATGCTCTTTAGCACTTTTTCGTTTTTTCTAATAGATATTCCCTCTTATGAAATAAAAAATCAAGCCTCATTATTCGCAAAATTATAACAAATGCATTCATTAAACGATAAAACACACTCATCAAGGCAACTAAAATAATGCCCCCTATTGCAAGAGAAAAAGAAGCAAAGATGAATACAAATAGTTATGAGTCTTATGATCTCATCTGCTGTGCTCAGGTTGAAGATCTTCCTCCTTCTTCAGGTCCACCAAGCAATATCTATGACCAAGAAAAATGATAAATATTGCCATGACTAATAATCGAAAAATAGTTCAAATTACGGCGAAAAAAAATTGTATTCTTTTCTCGCCGCGCTTACGTTGCAGTCGAACGCAAATCTCCGAGCGAGCATTATCGCAGCATTTCTTTCCCTTTCGGTTTCGAAAGCGAGTATAAAGGAGAGACCTTCCTTCGCCTGAAAATAAATCGCCTGTGCCGCCGCGTTTCCACCTCCTCTAACTCCACACAGCTGCGAAAAAAAAATGAACTCGAATCTAAAATCTTAAACCGTTATCATAATCGCCGGCTTTAAATGCATTTTGCGGGCGTAAGATAATTTTACCATCATCGAATTGGAATAGAACTCCTTCGCCGTAGTCGTCTTTCCTCTGCATAGCTTTATCCTCATCTTTCCTACGTGGAGTACGTAAATGGATTGCGATGGATGATCGACGCCGTTCGTTTGCATAACCACCACCTGCAAAAAAAGGCGCATTTTCATTACAGTACGTCGAGGTATATAGATCGCCTGAGTTGGTTCGAAAAAAATCGAGACTAATGGTAAGGAAACAGAGGTAGCATTGGAGGGACGTCGAATTTAGGGTTCAGCATTATAGGGACACAGAATGAAGTATTTGAGGGACATTATACGCCAAAACCCTTGATTTTCCTCCAAATTTTAGGGTTTTATCTTAAATTTCAGTGGGTGTATTACACAGAGAATTAACTTTCAAAATTAATCAATTTCAGGACAAAATTAGGATTTCGGCTTACGGTCCACCCACTACAATGCCACCCTCCCTAAATTACAGGACTGAAAAAATAATCAACCCAAAAAAAAGCGTACGCTGAACTCAGTGTCGTGCCTCCTCGCCAGTGCTTCCACGTAGTTTCCCAATCCCGGAGCTAAAATCGACAAAACAGCAAAGTTTCAGGTTTACTTCGAATCGAAATTCGAGAAAAAAAGATTAAAAAAAAAACTGACACGGATCGATAGGCGAAGAGGTCGACACGGTTATTGTCTGTTCATGGGCCGTAATATCGGCCCTAAGAAATCGTCCCACGTCGTAAGGCTCAGGCGCATAAATAGGCTTTACAGCGCCCGATATAAGTTCCCATTTTCCTCCCTCGGAGGTCGAACGGTACCACTGAATCGAACATTCCGAGACATCTAAAACATTATCGAGACGCCGATATATGCGCAAATACGAGCCCAGCGCTTCAGAGCCGTTCAATTCGTATAAAAACTGGCGCTTCGCCTTCCTCGCCCTTCTTGCTCATCGCCAGCTGAGGTTATACATACGCAAATCAAAGGTTGCTTCGTTATGGCGTGTAAGAAAAACGACTGAATAATATTATGTCTGAAGGATTTGTCGATGAGGTTATAAGAGGGCGAATAGAACGAGGGAGAGAAACCTCTTTTTGGAGCAGCGTGGAGCGCTTTGACTTTTCGGCGAGCTGAATCCTTAGCGCCCGAAGCTCGATCTCCATGTCCATGACCTGAAAGAACACACCCGTGTTTAAAATAGATGCTCAGAATGTAAAAAGAAGTCAACGTAAGAAGAGAAAGAATGATCAAGAATTGTGACTACGGATATAGATGTGATTATTTATACCCTACTAGGTTGGTGCAGCATTTTGATCCTCCGAGCTTCTTGAACCTCTTTTATCAGCTCATCCATGTCCTGAAAAAAAAAAAACACAGGTCTCATAGTACTATGCAATGTCTGAAATTATTGGCAGAAATCTGATGATAAGTATTAAGTTTCCATTGATTTTACGACGATCCTATGAAGTGGAAGAAAATTTCAGAAGAACGAACCTTCTTCCCAGAAGCTAGGGACGTCTTTTCGTGTTCTTGAAGAGCTTCTTCTACCCTTCGAACCGCCGCCCTTGCATTTTCGATTTCAGCCCTTGCAAAGGCCCTTTCTTCATCGACGAGCCTCTTCGCATCCTCAGAAGCCTGCGAAAGAATTCCCAGGTGGCGATAAAGACAGAATTATATATACAACGAGCAATAAAAGAAAAATCACTGAAGCAGTATCTCACCTGCTTGAGGAAAGTAGCAAGCTTCTTCACTTCAGCCTTTTCTTGAATCAGCTCCCCTTCTCTCTGAGTTAACTGAACTGCCAGCGCTTCGACCTTTTTTGCAAAGGATTAAGACATAAAAAAACATCAACCTAATAATAGTTCGTTCGATTGAAATAACATACATTCATTGAAAGCTAAACCAACCATAGATATAGCTTCTTCGACGTCGTCTTTGTTCTTCCCAGTTATACGCCTTCTGAGATCTTCGAGCGCATCCCTTAGCTTCTTTAGCAGCACGTGCTTCTCCAACGAAGCTGCTTCTTTGATTCTCGCCTTTATACCACAGCCCATTTATCAACAAAAAGATGACGATTTTCACACAAATATATCCTTACGAAAGAAAGCTTTTAAGACAAAACCTCATCAGACAACTTTGTAGCAGCAGCCACGCCCTTCTCGAATTTGCTAGCGAGGTCACGAACTGAAAGGCGCTTTTGCTGCTCGAGCAACATTGCAGTTTCTCGGGCAACCATTTCCTTCATAGCAGAGGCTTTGAAATCTACTATCTGATTATCGTTAGCTCCGATTTTGTAGCTTGGAAAATTGCCAGACGCAAAGATCACATCGGCGGACGCCGGGGAATGGCATCCTTTTGCGTCGTATACGTAAAGTTGTTCAACTTCGTCATCGCTCAATCGCCCAGTTAACGTTAGAATCGAAATGCTAGATTGCCTTTGTTATACTGAGATAAAAAGATATAGTTATGCAGAGTGTATCTAACATCATCTACAAGCTCAGAGCTATGAAGAAGGCCAAGCTAATCTCTAATACAACCCAAATCTCGGACATAGGAGATTGTCTTAAGGGTTTAAATTCTTTGGGCAAAAAAGGTCAATATATGTCACTGTTTATTCCAACTAATGTCTAATAGAACCAAAATCCCACCACATTGCACACAAAATACAGTCGCTCAAACACACAAGTGGAGTAAAGAGCACACAAATGCAAACAGAACAATTAATGGAAACTCATAAGTAGCTCAAACATTTCAACTTCAGTCTTTTGTTAGGATAAAGTACATATAACGAAAACTTTCAAATTAATGAAGCAAGAAAAAAAGTACGTAGAAGCGGGCAACTCGCGAACAAGACAAATGAGTCAAGAATGTACCTCAAAGTTGGAGTCAAGACTACCAAATGACTTGAATCAATTCAATTTCACAGAGTTTGAATGGAGAGAGAGAGAGAGAGAGAGAGAGAGAGACTTTTTGAAATATGAGAGAGAAATGTTTATACATGCTAATCTATTCAATCAATAGTGTATTTTTCCATGTATCTACTTTTAGTCAAGATATGCAATTACATTTTGGATATTCTTTCACATGGTAATGCATGTACCCAAGAAAGAGCAATATTGACTATTGTTTAAATAAAGGTTATCTATCAAATACAAATTCATTCAGTAAGATATTAAAATAAGAAATTCGTAACTGAAGAAGATATATTAACCTCTATTTGCTAATTTTAATTGGAAAGAGACTTTATTACTTAACTATTGCTTGTCCAAGAAACTGTACAAGTATATCTTTTACATTGTCCTTGTATGAACTTTACAGCAAAGCCAAGCCATTCGTTTCATTCTAACTGCCACGAATTCACGAGTGAAATAGTAGTTGATTCGTTAGCCTTTCAAGATACATAAAGAAATTGGCAGTTAGCGTAAAGATTATTGCAAGAAATAAAAATAGTCAACGGATTCGATGAACCCAGAAGAGGATTAGCGTGCCGACAACGACATTAACAAGTTGACATTTAACATAGATACGTTTTAATAAAGCGTAGTTAGTCAATATTGTGACTTTTTTTACCTTAGCTTTCTTCTCTTTTTTTTTTTTTGTTGGGGAGAACGAATATGAAAACAATTTATGTGTTTAATTACGGTATGGGTTGCGTAGGCCTGGGGTTGGTTTGGTACGCAACTTCGTTTTATTTTTTATTTGCAACCCTTAGGCCCAAACTATTGTTGAAAAATAGCCCAGAATTTTGTTTTTTTCTTTAATGTAAACTGATTTCTGTATACGAATATGCATACCAAATGGTTTACTCGAAAGCCGTTGTAAATAGTGATCGACATTGTGCTCTATGAATTATAATTGGTAAGTTTAGTTATCCTATTGCATGTGAAGTGGTTTGTATCTGGTAATAACTAACATTAAGATCAAAATTAGGTTTGAATAAAAAGACATAACTAATAAAGCAATTCAAGTTACTTTATGCATAAAATAGTTTATTTCTTTAAAGAGACCACCACCACGGTCCACGTATCGACAGGTGAATAATTAAGGGGATTCAACACATAAATACCTACATTAATAAAATTTATACAGTTCAGTCCCTAGTCAGATGAATTTTTAAACTAGGTACCTAGTTGAATTTTGTTTTACTGATAGGTACCTAACTGACGGATTTACCCCTACTGAAACTGCTTATTTACATCTTTTACCTGCTTTTCTTATTTCACGTTCGTTCCTCCATTTTAAAAAAAAAAAACGCACATAGTCGCACCAAATCGCGCGATTCCTTGGCAGATCGACCCGGGTGTTTTTGGCTTCAGATTCTACGTCGTCACTCCAGTCGTTCGTCGAAGTATTAGCTTCTGAAATCGATTGGTAAGTCTTTCACAGTGTTACCGTAAAGTGCGACGATTTCGTCAAAATTAGGGTTTTTTTGTGCGCGTTTTTGGAATGCGCGTGATTTGTTGGTCGATTACGCTTTTTTTGTGCGTGCATTTCGTCGTGGCTGCTTCATTTGGGATTTTTTTGGAATGGGTCGATTTTTGTTTTTCGAATGGGGTCATTTTATTGTGGTACTATATTGTAACTGCATTTGGTACCGTCTGTTTCGGCATTTTAGTACCCCTTGTGTGAATAAAATGGTACTACTTGGCAAAAGTGTTCGAATGGGGTCAATTTTTTTGGTACTACATTATCACTGCATTAGGTCCTCTCTGTTTAGGAAATTTGGTACCCCTTATGCGCGTAAAATGGTAATGCTTGTTGACATTGGTTTTATCGACTGGGGTCAATTTGTTTTGGTACTACATTATCCATGATTTTGGTACCCTCTGTTAGGGTAAATTGGTACCCCTTGTGTGAACAAAATAGTACTGCTTGTTAACTGTGGGTTTTTCGAAAATGGGGTTAATTTTTTTTGGTACGACATTGTCACTGAATTTGGTACCCTATGTTTTGCAAATTGGTACCCCTTTTGTGAATAAAATGGTACTACTTGTTAGTGTTACCTTGAAATGGGGTCAATCTGTTTGGTACTACATTATGACTGAATTTGGTACCCTCTGTGTTGGAAAACTGGTACTCCTTGTGTGAATAAAATGGTACTGCTTGTTAGCAGTGGGTTTTCCGAAAATGGTGTCAATTTTTTTGGTACTGCATTATCGATGCATTTGGTACCCTCTGTTTGGCCAAATTGGTACCCCTTGTGTGAATAAAATGGTACTGCTTGTTAACAGTTTTGCTTTTTTGCAGAAATGCCCCCGCGGAAGGGATTTGAGCTGTCTTCCAGGTGCCATCCTACGCTCTTTCGATCTACCATTAGCAATTTGAAGGGTAGGATGACCCCAGATCAAAAAGAAGCTATACGAAGGTCTTCGTTTCATTTTTTTTAGATATGCCTAAGATGTCGCATTCGTTTGCTCGAATCATGGCATTGATAAAGCGTTATAGTGTAGAGGCGAACACTTTTAGGTTGGGGGAGAATACGAATGTGGTATTCTCCCCACAGGAATTTAGTGTTGTAATGGCATTGCATAACGTTGGGCAGCCCGTGGACCTAAATTCGAAGATGAAATCGAAAACCGTTGAACGGCTTTTCGATAAGAAAAATGGCAATGTAACCCGTAAAAAAATCTTAGAGTTGTTGAATGAGTTTGTCGGAAAGCTTGGGAGGGAGAACACGGATGAGTTCCTCAGGTTGTTTGTACTTTTCTTGTTTAACTCTGTATTATTCCCGATGGGGAATTCGAAAAACCCAAAGTTTGTGAATGCGTACGTCGACGATGTCGACATGATGGGGGAGTACGCATGGGGAAGGGCGGTACACGATTTTTGGTGGCCGAGATAAAGCAAATGGCTGCGAATTCGATGCGGAGCGACTCGTCCAGCCTAATGATGAATGGGTGCACTATTGGGCTGATGGTAATACTCCATTACGTTGTGAGTTTTCCTTTTTGATTATGCGTTTATTGATGAATATAATGCTTTGGCGTCTTTCAGATTTGGGTGTATGAGCACGTGCCCTCGTTGGCGCAGAAGCGGGAGATGTACCTGGGCCGCTAGAGCCTTCGTAAGTTTTAACATTGGGCATATTTCGTCGATTATGTTCGGGTATGCGTTAATGTCGTTTTTAATTTGTGCAGGCTGATTTCCTGACGAAGTATTGGTCTGCGAAGTACGATTATCAATGTAGGAAGACCGTGGATCCGGAGTACAACAGGCCCCAATTTGGCGAAGTGGACTGCGGTGTGCACGCATGTTTGACCATAGAGGAGTACGTTGTCGACACCGAAGAGTTCGAGAAGTATGGCAAGGAAGTCAGCATGGATGTCTATCGTGCTACTATGGCTGCTCGCATTTTACGTGACGAGCGTAGTTGTATGTTAGATCTTTTTCAGTAATTATCTGGATATGCTGTCAGACTCTTTGGAGACTCTTGTTTAGTTTGGTTAACTTAGTTTGAGTTGGGAATGAGACTGTCTGGAGACCTTTTGTTGCCAAGTGTGTGCTATGTTGTGTTGTTCTATGACTGTCCGTAATTTATGCAGGTTATCATATGTTATTGTATGACCGTATCTTATCCTTTACGTATAGAGTATCAGAATATCCAGGTTAACCGTACCATTAATACTATACATACCGTACCTTATATACAGCACATGAACTACCTTGTCTGTTGTACACTAAGGTACCTTGTGTTTTACAGAAGGTACCTTTTCATTTACATATATAGTACCATAACCTGCATGTTGACGGTATCCAGAATTATACATATACGGTACCCAGATATGAAAGTATACGGTATCATTTGTTATACGATCGAAAAATGAATACATTCCTAATCGAATCGCGTTGTCCTGCGTTATTTTCACAATGCCGAACAATAACAAAACGAGAAAAAAAAGGAAAGCCTAATGCACCGAGTTCACAGATCTAGCACTCACCAAATTATTCAAAACATGTTGTAGATGTTCTTGTTTTTATCCTTATACTACAATGAATCTTGGTATTTTAAGATTTAATTCATCCGTGCGGGGTTTAATGCATCGAATTTGATCTGAAACGTATTGCATACTATATATTATTGTTCTACGGTGGTCCGAGATGAAAAAGTACTTCGATCGACATCGAAAAATACTAACCCTAGTACGACGTATCATATATATAAGGGACGCCGTACCTTAAATATCTTTGTAGGGGTACCTATCCTTTGGTTTAAAGAGTACCAAATCAGCCACGGACGACGTACCCAAAATTACTGATGACATGAAACATTTTAGGAAAGCCACTGACATGTCAGACGAGCTGACTTTTATTATTTTATACCTCGTATGTCAGAGTCTGACCAACTCATGACTGAAAATGTCAGAAATATCTCAAATCATCACTGAAAAATGTCAGAAAAATGTGCAATCATTACTGAAAAAGTCAGAATATTGTGCAATCATTACTGAAAAAGTCAGAAAATGTCTAATCCTTGTCTTCCACGTGAACACTTGCTGAAATACGTCGTTTGTGACGGAATATAGTGAAGGATTAAATACCATTTGTTACTTTAATTTTAGGGTACCAAAATTGCATGTATTAGTGTACCAAAATGGCATGTCTTAGAGTACCAAAATATCTTATCTTATCGTACCAAAATGACGTTCATAACAGTACCAAAAAGTAGTATATAACCGTACCAAACGTGCATGCCGTAGGGTACCAAACTGGCATTCATCACAGTTCCAAATTAAGATGTTTGGGTGCCAAATGTGCATACAGTAGCAAAATGGTTTCTTTTAGGGTACCAAACTTGCATGTCTTAGAGTACCAAAATGGCATTAATAACAGTACCAAAGTAGTTGTATATAATGTCGACACCAAGTGAATCTGACTAGCAAAATGGTTTCTTTTAGGGTACCAAAATTGCATGTCTTAGAGTACCAAAATATCTTATCTTACCGTACCAAAATGACGTTCATAACAGTACCAAAAAGTAGTATATAACCGTACCAAACGTGCATGCCGTAGGGTACCAAACTGGCATGTCGTAGGGTACCAAACTGGCATGTCGTAGGGTACCATGGTGGCATTCATCACAGTACCAAATTAACATATATTACTTCACCAAATGTGCATACAGTAGCAAAGCGACGTCTTCTAAAGGAACCAAAATGATGAAGACTTAGGGTACCAACATTGCATGTCTTAGAGTACCAAAATTGCATGTCTTATCGTACCAAAATGACGTTCATAACAGTACCAAAAAGTAGTATATCCCCGTACCAAACTGGCGTGTCGTAGGGTACCAAACTGGCATGTCATAGGGTACCAAACTGGCATGTCATAGGGTACCAAACTGGCATTCATCACAGTACCAAATGTGCGTACAGTAACAAAGAGTAATATATAATCGTACCAAACTTGCATGTCATAGGGTACCAAACTGGCCTTGATTACAGTACCAGATTTACACATAAATACTGTACCAAACGTGCATCAATTACAATACCAAACTGGCAGTCTTTACAGTACCAAATTTGGACAAAAACTTCTACTTACTGGCATCATTTAGACAAAAAGAATGAGCCAAGACCATACAAAACAACACCGAAAAAGGTCATGGGACAAAAGCAATGACAAAATACATGGAAAATACGGACGCTACGTCGTTACGGCTTCTGTACATGTACGGCGATTATGTCCGTATTTCCCACATATTTTACACTTGTTGGATCTTCTATCTACCTGAGATGGAATCCTCCGTGTCTTTCGGCGACCGGGGAGAACGCGGATGTCCGGGTCGCGAATAAAATGGCTCGTCTCGGACCCTCTCTTTCACTATGTTCCCTACCCACGGCGCGTCCGCTCGCGGATGATCACGACTCCTTAGAGTATCTTCACCACAACTGTGTTGTAGAATGGATCTCCGAATCGCAAATGAATTGTCACATTTATAACGCGAAGCATATATCCGCCACTTGCACGTCTCATCCTTGCAAACGGCAATGATTTTCTTACGCTCGTTCTTTGCATATACAAAGTTTCTTCGAATCGCAATGGAGTAGTTCTTCAAATTCCGTCTAAATTCATCTGCATCCCTAAAGATTTGTCCATCTCCCCGAATGCAATGACTCCATGCATCTACTGTGTTTCTTTCAAAATCAAACTCCACGGATTCTCCGTTGTCTTCCGTACTACAAGTAATTTTATCAATCATCAATATGAAAACCCAAAATTTAAAGTTTAACAACTTAAAATAAAAACAAACCTGTTCGTCGGGCCACTTGTACCACATTCATCGGCACGTTCCACTTTCATCGGTATCATTGAAAATTTGTATCGCATAAACAGCTGATACATATTGAAAACATCCGTATTTTCTTTCAATGTCGAGTACAAACTTTGGAACGGAACTTGATACTTTATTGAGTCATGCCGGGAATCGATATCCGACCACCTTCTTTGGAGGGATACGTATATATCGATAAGCGTCGTTGCTTCAATGATTAATAGTAACGAAGACTCCCTTTTATACTCACACATTGCAAATAACGTCCTGCCATCAAACGAATTTGCAGACGCCATATTTTCAGATAATATGGCAACCTGTTAAAATGGTACGGTGTATAGTTTAGATTGATACTGCATAACTGGACATTTTGGTAACGTATAGACATGCTACTTGGTACGTAATAAATACACAAAGATACTACATAACAAATGTCCAATCGGACTGTGTCGCAATGTATTTAGGTACGGTAACACAACATACAATGGTACGTTATATTCATAGGAAATGGTACGTCGTAACAGTTACATAAAAGAAAATCGAAATCTCGACGGATTAGCCTCAATAACTATCAAATCCTAACATTTCACTCTTATATGGAGCTCTTGGATCGCATTGAGCTCCCGAATTTGGGATAAACCTTGAACAAATGCCCAAAATCGATTAACCTAACCCAAACCAAAAGAAAAACTTACCTGACAAAATCAACCCCAAAAATCGAGAACCCAACGTTCAATATGGTCTTCGATCCTTGTCCGGCACCGGCACGAGCAGACGGAGTTGGTCGGCAAGAAGAAATCGTCGACGGCGAGCTGAAGGTCGGATTTTGCAGAGAAAAAAAAGCTGAAATGAAATTCTAAATCATTTAATAAGGGTATTTTCGTAATCTTAGGTTATTAGGTACCTAAGTGTAAAAATTTTATTGAACTGGGTACCTAGCTATAAAATTGTTCTGACAAGGTACCTAAGTGGCAGATTTTTTTCCTATTGGGTATTTAAGTGTAGATTTCCGAATAATTAATTATTATTTTAGGTCTTCATTTTGATTGAAAAGAACAATAATTGACACGTGATCACATGCAAATTGCGGCCAGAAACCCACCACCGACTATCTTAACTTTCATGCTTTGTATTTATTCATTTATCTTCCCAACTAAAAAAGATAAGGAAAAAAAGATAAGTGATTCTTGTGTCTCCAAAACATTTTATTTTATACAAATCGAAGTACATCAGAGAAGGTAATGATTAAATTATCTAAAACATCATTGTCATTCGGATTTGCTTAATCTGCATACAATCTATCAGTAGATCCCTTGATCGTTTATAAGTGATAGAAACTCTCATAAAGAACTATTTGAAAACTAAAACTTTGATTCAAGTGATGAACAATCACAAGATACAAAACTCTTACCGTCACTTTATTCACTCACGAAGAGCATAAATACTCCTCTCATCGAAAAAGACAGCGAGCCAAACACACACACACATGACACATCTATCATATCCTCCCTTTGGATTTTGATAATATATTCTTTCGATCTCATTTACTATATCGTCAATCAAGCAAGGTATCAAATCAACCAATAAACGAAGCAAATGAAGAGCTACAATTGCTTGATTATTTTTCTTCAAATATGTATCTGTGTTGCTGTTCTTCACCATCATGTAGTAAGTGCTGTTGAAGGCTACAAGAACCACACAGTTGGCGATTCTCTGGGCTGGTACGATTCTCTTGAGAGATCTAATGTCGATTATCAAGCTTGGGCTTCCAATAAAACCTTTAGCCTCGGTGATTTCCTCAGTAAGTATTTCGATTTATCTATCTATATATATATGTGTGTGTGTGTGTGTTCTTGACGACGATGCCTTTTTATTCTCTCATTTGGTGACTCTTGGAAGAAAAAAATGTAAATTTGCTGGTTTTTATCAAGGTCATTTCAATGTTCTAGGGATCAGTCTTACTTTTATCAATTGTTCGTCTTTGATATTATAATCATCATTAGTTCAATATGAGGTTGGGTTAGATATAATTAAGTTCTTAGAAAAATCAATAATGATACACATTTTAGGCAAAATTGAGAACTTACTCAAAGGAAAAGAAACCCTACAGATTGGGCAAGTACAACTTCTGACAGGAGTTAATTACAAATCTAGGTACTTGACCAAGAGTCAATTACAAAAGTAAGCACTATGTGGAAACAGTGGCAAAAATAGGCATTACTTTATTTTATTTTCTGTTGTTGAATTAATTTTATTATGTGCACAATTTTATTATAAAAGTAGGCATCTTTTTATTTGTTTCTTTTATATAATCAAATTTAAAATAAAATAAAATAGAAATTAAACAAACAATTGATCCAGACACTTCGCTCGCCATCTTGAAGTAATTAATAAAAGATATGATATATGATATGAGATAATGTGTAAATGAGATCCGGTTCAGTGTAGTAATCGTCAAATCGTCAATAAGCATCCTTTTATTTTATTTTCTCTTTTTGAAATAATATTATTATGTTTACAAATTCTTCCCAAAAGAGGCATCCTTTTATTTTATATTATTTCGTTTTCATGAATTAGTTTTATAATCAAATGAAAAAAATGAAATGAAAATTATATCAATCCAACAAAAAAAGGAATTTGAACAAATAAATGAAATAAATATAATGCAGAAATATAACACTACAACAAGAGTAATCCCCACTTGAAATTTATTCCATGAAGAAACAGCTTACAGGGTTTCCAATGTTTCATCATTTTCATTAAATTCCAAAAACCATACAATACTTATCATATGTGGTCATTTTCATTAACATCGAAAAATCATATAATTAGTTCAAAATGTGAATATTATTTATTGAATAAAATTAATTTATTAGTAGGTATAATGGTTTAAAACTTACATATGAAAAGTATCACCCATGGATGTTATCCTGAGTGATGTGTATTGAGGTTATATAATAAAGACAAAAGAATGTATTTAATTAGGTGTACGGACACGTTGTACATACAAAGGTACAGTTTTGAATGGATTTATTTTTATTCGGCCGGTCGTTAATTAGTCAATTATAAATTATAATACATGTAAAATATAAACAGGAAATATAGAAGCAATAAAAAAATTATGAAAATATAATATAAACAAAAATTATGCCTGTTTTTACAATAGTTTACACACAGTGCCTAGTTTTGAAAATCACATTGTAAAGGATGCCTAGATTTGTAAATCACCCTTCTGACAGCCTTGTTTTTGTCAAAACTACCATGTTGTATGCTCTCCTATTATATAACTTATCTTAGTATCAAACAATATTTTTATTGCTGTCAAAACGGACCGACGGGGCGGAGTGGTGCAGGCGGGCCTTCAAAACTGAGGCCCAGCCCGCCCCATCAGCGGGCCGCGGGACAGGCCCACCCGCCTATTTTTTTAATTTTTTATTTAAACTTTTAAATTATTAAGAATTATTTAATTATTATGATATTTAAATATATATTAATTATGTATTAATTAATAAATGCATCATTAATTATAAATGAAATCATTAATTAATTCATGTAATTAAACTAATATATATTTAATAATAATATAAATTAATTAAAATATATGTCTGGCCGGCCCGGCCCGGCTCCGTCCGCGGGCTAGCCCATTTAGGCCCGCCAGGTGGGCCTTAAAAATCCCACCCCAACCCGCCTCTTAGACAGGGCGCGACGGGCTGCGGGCCATTTTGACGGCTCTAAATATCTTAGACCATCTCCAACTGAAAACTCATTCTCAGACCCAAAGTGCATTAATTGTCACGTCAAACAATAATTATTCTCCAACCTTTAAACCCATTATCAAACTCAAAAGAATAGTCTCAGAATATTCTTTTCCACACAAACTTTTACAACTTTTTAATTATACCCATATATTTTACAACTTCATATATTATACCAAAAGACAAATAAAAATAATATCTAAGCATTTAGAAATTATTTAACTAACTTTTTTTTACAATAAATAATTATTATTTCAGTATTATGTAAATATGAAACACTTAAATAAATATAATACAGCAGACAAATTAAAACAATTTGTCAGAAAGATAAATGATTAATAAAATTGGGGTCAATTTATAACAGTTGAAAAATTATAGGTTGATGAATAGTTTCAACGCATATATGTATTTACTATGTGAGAGAGTTTAAGTATTACGCATTTTTTGTTTTGAGATTTTTGCATTGAGTGGACTGAATTTATTGGTTTGCATTTTAGATTACAGGTCGATTGGAGATGGCCTTATTTAGATCAATGTTATAATAATCAAGAAAGTAATAATAATCCTAATTTCATACCTCTTTCTACTTTTGCTACACAGTTTTCAACACAGACAGCAACCACTCTGTAATACAAACGTACAACCAAACCACGTACAAGCTCTGCGACTACTCCGACGCCTCGGACAACGACACCGTCCAATGGTCGGCGGCGGACCCGTCGTCCACCGCCCCAGTGCCCGTCACCGTCCCCGTCCCTCTGATCCGCGTGGGCCCCATTTATTTCTTCTCCGGCGACTACGACGGCGAGCAGTGCCAGAACGGCCAGCGTTTCAGCGTCAACGTCACTCGTGGCCAGGGCTTGCCTCCGAGCCTGAGGAGCCCTGATTCGCCGGCGCCGGAGAGCCCTCAGGCCAGCGACGATGAGTCGGCGCCGGAAACCATCGTTCCGGCGAACTTCGATAATCCTAAGGATGGTGGAGGAGACGACGGCGGCGATGTGCCTACTTCTGATGCTTCCGTTTCTTTATTGATTGGATCATTGTATGGTTTGAGCGGTGGGATTGTTTTGAATGTTCTGTTTTTGAGTTTTTGGATTGTTTCTTAGATTAGATTGAGGTGCTATTTATTTGTTGGGTTCGATTTTTTTTGTCTCTTTATTTTGAATATATACTGTTCTTCTGTAATATATATTGTATACATTATACATATATGATACTGAATACCGAATTTATAGTAGTGATTATTAGTTTTTTCATATTTGAAGTAACGACATTATTATACAGCAAACCCCTTAAACTTGAAAGTGAAGGGAAAAGAAGGGGAAATCGCCAATATTGCAGGCAGTGTATTGAAGCTGAGTCACATAAAGATTACCAGGGAATTCTACGTGAAATAAAAATTTTCGGCCAAATTTGAGATTCACGGGATAAGAAAAAAATCACAAAAAGTTCGTTAATTGCCAACTTTAAAAACAGGTGGAAATTGCAAAAACGTGTCGTGTGATCTCATGCTTGTAAAATGCAATGGACCCTTTCTATAGTTATCGAATTGTGAATGGAGTTTTATACAACAATCCCTTTGGTATAATAAGATCTATAAGTTGATCCATATCTATCTTGTTTCCTCAACGCATTTTGGCTCTCGCAAACATAACACCAGCTAATAAACCTGCAAGAGAAGGAACATTATCATGTCACATGTAAATTGCATCTTATACAAATAGACATAACAATATATATATATATATATATATAAAATATAAATTACCAAAGAATATACTGGCAGAGTTCTCCAAACTCGTTGGGACATTGAAAAGAAAGATACCAGCAACAGAAAGAGGTATCTTGTTCAGAGATCCCACCAGGCTGCAAAAATATACAGAAAAAGGAAAAGCAATTTCTTGACATGTATATAAGCAAGAAAATTAAATTTCATATAAATATATATAAATTTATTTAAAGCTTGCCTGTATGTAGTAGCTCCAGTCTGATGAAGAAACCACATAGAAGTGAAGCTAATTCCCATTCCCAAAATTCCACTCAGTGTCATCACAAGCCAGAAAGAAGGCAACCTCAAAAGTGGTCTGCATTATCATTTCAGTTTATTCATAAACTCAAAAAGAAAAAAATAGACACAAATTCTATACAAATAAAATTACTCACGTCTGTAACAGGTAATCATATTCATGGAATGCGAAAATTAGAACAGCTCCCATCGGAATCGAAAGGCTGTTGTTGAGCATAACCATCGAGAATTCGTTAAGCTCGCCCGACTTCGTCGCTAGCTTTGTCGTGTCCATCACCCTCCGTAGAGTTAACTAATAATTTCGCATTTTTCGACGCATCAAAGATTTAATTTTTTTTGTTTTTTAAAAAAAAAGCGCTTGTCGTTGAGCAAAGGCGAACGAATGCTCACGGAGTATGCGGCCGTCAAGAAACAGTTGAGAAACTGCCATGTGTAACCGACGGCGTGAAAAGTTAGGTCTGTGATTCCCCCAGATGTCGCCGAGATAATCTGTCGTGCGATTTTTTTTTTTAAATTTCAGATCGAATCTCAAAATTTCGAGGGTTTCGTCATAAAACCATTTGACAATATGTGAAGTTTCTTCTTGTTATATTAACTTGAGACCGACAACTTTAGGTTGTGTTTGGTATGCAGAATTCAAAGTGAAAAAGAAAGAAAAAAGTAACGCTACGCATCGAACCATTCTTCGAGACCGACAACCTCAGGATGTGTTTGGCATGCAGAATTCGAAGCGAAAAAAGATAATGAAAAGGCCAACGGTACGCATCGAAGTATTGTTCGTTACGCTTTACGCGTCGTACCATTAAACGTTTTCGTTTTTTCTTTTGCACCTACTTTCGCATGCCAAACCCACTTCATAATCTCAACGATTTACGAGAAAAAATTACGAGCATTTCGACGTACCATTAAAAAAAGCGCTGCCCAAACCCTCTTGTCGTGGCGCTTGTGGAAGAGATACATCTCGCCCACGGCGGTCATCACGTTGGTCACGTTCTTCAATATCGTGACCATGGCGACGTTGATGTACTTCAGGCTGCAAAAAAAAGAACAAGCGCGCTTTTTTTATTACTACAAAAGCGCGCCGAGAATAATAATTAAATAGCGCCGCCGCGAATTAAAATTAGTACCTAAACATGCTCGTAACGAGCATCCCGACGAATATAATGTTGACGGGCAACCAAACCCTAATCAGCCTCCACGTGAAGGGTTCGGTCGTAATAACGCCGAGCAAACTTAGGGCAAAAACGATTACTACGGCGACGATGTTCTGAGAAATTAGGGTTTTTAGTTCGGAAGTAATAGCTTAAATAATTCGATATAAGGGGTCGTTTTTAAGACGAGAGAATAATTGAAAAAACCTGGTAAAGCATGAGGGAAATTCCGGCGTTGAAGTTATAGCTCGAGAGGACGTACTTGTTGACGAGTATCATACTACACGACGATAGGCAATACGCAAATCCCGATAATAACGCCTGCTGATTGCGCATTTTCGAGCCTTTTTTGCTCATTTCTATGTCCTTTTCAGACATTGCGTTTTCGATGTCGCTGTCGTCGGCATTACGGTACGTCATTTTGCAAGGGCCGATCTTGGCTGAGAAATTTATCGAATATTATTGTGTAAAGAGAGATTAGAGATGTAGAGCCAAGAATTACAGGGAAAATTAAGATAATCTTCTTATCTAAACATATTTGGGATGTTGTCCCAACGAAGCGAAAGGCCCCAACGGAGAAAAGATTGTTCTTTTTTCCTGTAATTTGTTCTGTATGATAAATCTACGGATTAAGAGGAATTATCAGCGACACACTGTTTGCTTAAGCTTCTTTGTGTTAAATTCTGTACTGAATACAAGAATACTGCAAACCAAGTACAGGAAAAAGCTAAGCAGAAGAAAATCTTAAAGTCCCTTTAATGAAGAGATTCCATGAAAAATTAACAGATCTTCTAGATATATCATCAATCCCATGATATTCGACGCAGAGATATGATGAGAAAGAGTAGAAATTACCTGGGATTCACGCAAACAATGAGGTAAAGGCTGAGAACTTGTAAAGAGAATGAGATCTTCTACTGGGAAAAAAAAGGTGTTGCTTTTAAGTGGAATGGACGTGATGTAGAAGCACTAAAAAGTCAAAAGCCGAAATAAATTATTGAAAAAAATTTAGATGGGATGAAATAAAATATCTAATATTAACAATGAAGTCAACTTCTCAGTGGAAAAGCGAAGCTAATGAGAATGAAAAAGTCTGACATTTTGGTTTCATACATGTTGGATCTGGGTCTCTTTCACCAATTTGACGTATGCACGGATGAAGGGTTTGCATTGTACCTAACTAAATTCTTCATTCGTATCCATGTAATGATAACTCATCTTTTTTTTTTTAAATATTTAGAATTTGGAATCTATTCGGAAGATATGACTCACTTTTTTGTATTGTTATATATATGGATCGAAGTTATGTTGACCTTAGCTTCATAGCTTGTCAGGCGATCTCGACAAGCTAAGAACATGCATGCATTAATTATATCTTTCATAAAGAACAATGTGAAGGTGAAAGAAAGTGTGTGGCTAAATCTCTGAATTAGATCTCAAAATAAAGTGTTAAAAAATTCTCAATCCGTTTATCGTTGACTCTCTTTCTTTTTGGATTGTAAACATATATAATTATATTATAACACTCGAGACAAATATAAACAATAATAATAATAATAATCATAAGAAAATGATTTACGAGATAAATAGGAAAAGTTGTTAGGTTATGCACGCCAAACAGTTGCCCATATACAATCCCTGTCTCTAACATTACATAGTACACACACAAACACATTCGAACATGAAACCCAAATTATTATTTAAAAAAAAATCATTGGAAAACTAATCTTCGCCATCTTCACAACCCTTCCTTTTTTTCTAATATCCTTTTCAAGATCAAGAAGATATTACAATTAATTACCTTCACTTCAACTTACACCAATTACTTAATTCTTTTCTGTGTACGACGCTTATTATTACAATATTGAATTCTTCTTGAAATTGTATGAATTTTTTACGCTGTCGCGTTACTACGTAGCAAAGACGCCGCTCCTTCGTTTCCTCGGAATCGTCGCTGCCGCTTCTGGGTTGCCTTTCTTCATCATCGCAACGAATTCGTCGTAGTTTATATTACCATCCTATAAATCATTGCGATGTCCTCGTAATATTAGCTAAAATTCGAAGATAATAGAGCAGAAAAAGAAGATCCCATGTAATAAAGAAGGAACTCAAATACACTCACACTATCCCCATCTACTTCAGAGATGATTTCCTTAATGTCCTTCCCATTATCCATGCCGAAATCGCGGAGAGCTTGCTCTAGTTCTTCGATGGTGATGAACCTGATAATCAGCAGAGATACGAAAATCCTATGAATCCTAAACAAAACATAAATAAATCCCATAATATAATTAGGCAGTAATGCGTTTTTAATTACCCGCTGTTATCTTTGTCGAAATACTGGAAAGCGGTGTAGAGATGGTCTTCTCTATCCATCCTATTCATGTGCATCGTCGCCGTAATAAATTCTTCGTAATCTATGGTTCCATTTCCATCAGCATCAGCCTAATGAAAAGAAGCCATGCTTTTACGGTCAGAAAGAATCTCTCTATAAGGATAATGAAGATAATGATAATTAGAGATGATGATAGCTTACAGCTTCCATCAATTGCTTCACTTCATATTCGGACAGCTTTGTTCCTTGCTTGGCCAACCCTTGCTTTAATTCCTCGAGCGTTATTGTCCCACTGTTATCAGTGTCCATCCCTTTGAACATTTCCTTCAGTCCCATGATTTCTTCCTCCGATAAGCACCCTGCGATGACCTGCTCGCAGGAAAAAAAAAAGGGGGATGACGATGCGCTCTTTTTCTTTTACGGCCCGAGAAAAAAAAAAGCGCTCTTAAAAGCGTTCGCATTATCGATTTAATCGACGATTATTTGTTACCCTAAGAGCGACTTTCTTGAACTGATTCATAGCGGTGAACTGTTTGAGCCTGTCGAGCACGGCGTTGTCGAGAGGAGTATCAGGCGCTTCTCCATCCTCCTTAATCCATGGATGATCTTTTAAAAAAAAGCGCAAAACAGCGAACATTTCAATTCGATCGTCTGATATTACGCCTCGAAGATTAATTTGTGAAACGTACTCAAAACTTCGAAGGCGGTGAGCCTTTGCTTGGGGTCGGAGGTAAGCATCTTTCTGACTAAGTCCTTCGCACCGTTCGAAATCGAAGGCCATGGATCGCTGGTGAAGTCGATGTGCCCGCGTAGAATGGCATTGAAGATTCCATTCTCCGATTCTGTTAACATATTATTACCGTAAAAGAAGGCTCGAAAATTACATAAAAACACACATACACATAACACACACCTGCCCAGAAAGGTGGAACGCCGCACAGAAGGATGTAAAGCATGACGCCGACGCTCCAAATATCGACTTCTGGCCCGTAATTCCTCTTCAGCACTTCCGGCGCTATGTAATACGCGCTGCCCACGATGTCTTTGAACTGTTCGCCTGCCATTTATCACCACAGATGTTATAATAAAACCCTAAACTTCCATGGCAGGGAGCAGTTTATACCTATATATGTTGGAAATAAAATACATAAATTTAAAATCTGATTACAATCCCCTCAAGTTTAAGCTTTTAGGCGAATTGGTCAAATAAAGTCGGTATCAGAGTCCAAACATAAAAACCATGTGTACGAATCCTCACGACTACCCATTAAATCAAAATACACGTCTCATTCCAGATAAGAAAGAAATTAGCCTAGACGCAAGGGATTTGCTGGAAATAATAAGATACACAAACTGAAAACACGATACGCTCCTTTCGAGCTTAATCTCTTAGGTGAGGTAATCTGATTCAACTTGGGTATCAAAGTCCAAACCTAAAAGTCATGGCTACGTTTCCTCACGACCACCAATTAAATCAAGATACACGCCTAAGACCTGATAAGATTGAAATCAGCCCAGACGTAACCAAGGGGGGCACGGTAGAAATAACACAAAAAATATAATTCAACACACCCCCTTCAAAAGCTTAAGCTTTTAGGCGAGGTAATCTGCAACGGCGGCAACCAAGAAAGAATAATAACCAAACCTTCTTTGAAGAAAACAGAAAGCCCGAAATCCGTAGCCTTGAGTGGCGAATCCTCGTCCTTATTCAAAAGCAAGAAATTCTCGGGCTTGAGATCCCTATGAATGACCCCCATGGAATGGCAAGTATGCACAATCTGCACAATCGTCCTCAGAAGAGAAGCCGCCCCACGCTCTGTAAAATGGCCCTTGGCAATAATCCTATCGAAGAGCTCTCCGCCGGCGCACAGTTCCATGACCAAGTGCACGGAGTGCTTGTCTTCGTACGCCCCCTTAAGCTCGACGATGTTGGGCTGGCCCGTCAAATGATACATTATCTGAACCTCCCTTCTTACATCCTCGATGTCCTCCTTGTTCACGAGCTTCCTCTTGGCTATGGTCTTTACGGCGAACTGCTCGCCCGTCTGCTTGTGTGTGCATAGGTGGGTCACCCCGAACTGGCCCCGCCCGAGCTCCTTGCCTACGGTGTAGTGGGCCCGAACGTCTTCCATGGGCCGGCCCAGGACCGGCCCGATGGGTGCGGTTTTGGACCCGCCGGGCTTGACCGAGTGGTTAGGGGAGATGGTTTTCGGGGGCGTGGTGGTGGGGTCGGCGGCGGCGGTGGTGGTGGGGTCGTCAGAGGGCGGTGGGGAGTTGTTATCGTCCGTGGTGCTTCCCGGGCAGCAGTTACCCATTATTGTAATAAATGTTTTTTTTTTTGTTTTTATATTAAGGATTGAAAAGGTTGGTTGCTGGCCGGCGCACGACAAGGCGATGGGAAATTGGAAGAAGGGTTTTTTTTTTTTGGATGGATTTTTTTTTTGTTGTGAGGGCTGTGAATGTATTATTAGTTTTCTGCAAAGCTAGTTCCCTTTTTTCTTTTTGCATGCATGCATGCATGCGCAAGAAAATATTATTATTTTTCTTTTGTGTGATTATTAATTTCTTGGGGGTGGAGTGGAATGGAACCGCGTGTTTGTTTTGAGATAAATGGTGGGCTGAGAGTATTTTGTGGGTGGGGAAGAATGGTTAGCATTGACTACGTTCGGACATTGGAAAGGTTATGTGGTGATTGGGCAAACGAAAGATTGTAAAAGGGATTTGACGATGACATATATATATCCTTAAGTACACACCAACTATATGATAGTTAAGGAATTCAAATAAAATCGAATTACTGACATCAATCTGGGAAACATCACGAGCTCGACCACTTGAGACTATAAATTTTATTTTATTGAAATTTGAAAATAGATGAATCTCTTTGAAAGCTATATTTTGAGAGTTGCTACATCTCAGAAAATGTTAGTGCTATACCACATTATATTGTTTTTGATACGATGATCTCAGTAATAAGTGCAAACTTTTTTTTTGTCTCTTTTACGTTGATTCCCAGTTGGGGAGATTAGCAGATGCCTCGTTCACAGCTTTCACCAGCCTCACCTGCACATACATACATACATACATATATATAATTATGTATCTATCGATTGCTTCGAAACAAGTAGACAACATAGTACAGTTGATATCTTCGTTTTCGAAGCTTAGCATACCACGCTTTCAGGGACGCCAGGTGGCGGCAGCGTAATGTTTCTCGGCGGAGGGCCATCTGTATGAGACCTCTTGTCGAACCTCCACTCGCCGATCTTTCCATATGTTAATTCTCCCTATTTTTCGTCCAAATCTCTTTAGTTCCCAATCGCCCGACGGGCAAAGAAAAAACTCGGTAATAAGAAAAGAAGGCATTTAATTTCCTTACCTTCATGTTATAATCGCATCCATACGTGTAATGAATGATGAAGCTCTTGCCAACTTCCTTGTCCCACGGCGGCTGTGTTGATAACAATCATCGCAAAAAAAAAAAACTATCAGTAATTATTATGCAAAAAAAAAGAAAAGATTAAGAAACGATCCTTCGACGTTCGACCTGTATCATGAAGTCCTTACGAAGAATGTGATGCACTCCGTGCAAAGCAGATGCCACCGCATAGCCATACCTGGAGAAATCTCGCAGATCAAACGCTTTTTTTTTTTTTTTTTTTTTGCAATTTCATCGATGAAAAGAACTGTGTAGTAATAAAAGATTGCTAGGGCTAAAAAAACGTACATTTCAAGAACCCAACCGAAAGACTTATCGGTCTCGTTATCGCTCTTCATTCGCATGGATACGTTCATCCACGTTGGAGCTATTTTCTCCAAAACCGACTGTAGCAGCAGCAGCACCAAAATTCATGTAATTTAAGGGCATATATAATGAATGCTATGTAATAACATATGCTTCTGTATAGTATATACCTTCTTGATTATCACGGGCGAATTTCCTATGGGATCGATGTTAGAAACTGGGCCATACTCTTCAGGGTAATACTTCCTTATAATTCTCTCCTTCTCTTTAGGCGTAATGTAGAAGAAGGAGAAAGCCGCCGGGATTTCACCAATGGCCAAGTTCGGCAATGGATTGACGAATATGTGGTCGGGCTCAGCCATCAGAATATATCTGAAAACAAAAAATTTCATATAATCGCTTTTGAGGGTAAGCAAAAAAAAATAAGCGCCGGTGAAACTTAACTCTTCCTCTATTACGGCCTTCTCCAGCCACTGCACAAACGCCCACGGTCGGTTTAATACAACATATCCCTGCAATAACGCCGCGCTATTATTTTACAACAAAAAATTCTCAAAAAAAACCCGAGGCAGCGTATTTGCTGGTCTATTAACCTGATCGAGCCCTTCTGGCAAAGGATCGACGACGAAGGTAGGGATCTCTTCCATCAGATTGTCGGGATTCCCAGAATGCAAAACCCTAGTTTTGAGATTATACAAAAATCGAACTTTCATAATCAATTAATATACTCAACTGGGACAACTTCGCCTATCACCAATTGGATTTTATTAATACCTAGTGAAACCTCCCATGTCAGAACCTGGGAGGTCCTTCATCCTCTTGTACGAATAGTACATAATCCTCGACTGCCACTTGTTGTAAGGCGCATCGGTGGCAGTTAGGGCGACGTGGAATTTAGGGTTTTTTACGGCGACCAGCGCATTATTAGGCATTCGAACGATTGGGTCGATCGGCGGTTCTCGGGAATGGCTTCTGCTCGTCCTTTGCATGGCTAAAGTCAGAAGGTTATACGTTGCTACGAAGAAACCGAAGGCCAAGAGCACTAAGAACAACGGCGAGGCGCGCCCGACGGTTTTTCTTGGCGTTCATTTTGGTCCTAAAATACAGAAATAAGAATCAATCATTAACCAGTTTCGGCCAAAAGAAATAAAAATTGCACCTTTAACACGGAGAAGCCAGCGATCAGTGGGAAAAAAAAATCATCTTTGACATGAACAGCTACAAGGGTAATGTATATATGCAACAGTATACATGCTCAGCCAGAAAAAAGAAAGAAAAGGAACTAATAAACACACAGAAAGGAGCTACAAATTCATCCCTCAGCTGTGAAATTACTGTTGAACAAGTTCAAGAGTGGAAATTCAAAATCTTCTGAGAATAACTAATCTGTTAGATTTAGGCCGCATTATGGGCTTTGCCTGAACGTATAAAACAACAATTTGGTGAAAGTAAAGAAGAGGAAAGATAAACTGTAGTGGAAAAATCAGTAACAAACCGATTATTACAATGAGTCGAAAGCCAAAGCTGAGTTCTGCGAGCGTACCTTTCGTGAAGGAGAGGGGAGACTGTAAATATGTCAACTTCTCCTTAGCAGTGGTTTCAGACTTTCTACATATGCTCGAGGTGAAATGTGACATTATTGCTAAATAAATGCAAAATGCCGAAGGAAAAATAGGTCCTTCATTACGTGCCGTACTCAAAGTCAACTATATAAAGTATGTGTGTTTACCAATTTGGATAGAAACTGAAAAGGAAAAAAGAGCAAGGACAAATATAGTTATTAGTTGCTAAGCCAGTGAGTACTTCTTTGGCGTATGTACAGCGATGATAATTTAATGGCATCATAGATTATTCCTCGCTTTTAATTTTGAACTAGGAGGTTTTTGTTGCAATAGCATGCCCCCCATAAGTCCTTGATTATTTTAGTACTTGGGAGTTGGGATGGGAATATTGCACTTGTACAAAATGGGATAAGAATACACCTTTCAACTACTAGACATCTCGCAATTTATTTACATCAAATAACATACAGAAAGAGAATTAGGCATTTACGATAAATAAAAAAAGATGGAGACTAGAAGGAAGGAGATCGTGGGGAAAATATGGTTTTGTTGGTATGTAAGTAGGCAGGCCTTAATTTGTTAGATTTTGGTTATAATTAGGCATGCAAACCAACCTCGCTATTTATCCCTCATTTCCAAATACATTAAATTCTTTGTCTTCATCATTCATTGGAAACTCAGTCGAAACAGTTGAATTGAAAGTTCAAGGAGAAAATGCAGTTCAAAGAGAAGCATCTATAAGAAAAAAAGAGTACATCTACATTATAAAAACAGAGAGACTTACTAAACAAAAGATTTAATAAGATTTCCCACAATGAATTAAGCTTCCAGCTCCGAGAAAGAGGCCAAAAACCGCGGCGCTGCCTAAAGTTGTCTGTCCAATGTATCGTATTTTCATAAGACCTGGAACCTGCAAATATATCGAATATGAAAGCCCACTCACAGAAATTTAACACACCAATTGACTTGAAACTTGAAAGTGCTGTCATAAGTCTAGACACCAGTCCCATTCATGACTTTCTTGTTAGATGCTATAAATGCTGTAGACATTTCCTATCCCCAGAATTCAAGGTTTCCACGAAACAGAATGATATCTTCTTCAATATGTGCCCTTTTAGGCTTTAGAGTTTTCAAAATTGAGAAGCTTGAATGTTGTCAGGAATTTTGTACAAGGGACATTAACATGCATTCATGCAGATTGATACTAGTATAAGATCAAAACTCCGACGTTTAGTGAAGTTTCTGCATGAAATTCGGTAAATTAAGACAGGGATTGATTCAGATGAAGATTTATTAACCACTTCTCGCACATACAAATCGATGAAAACCAACTGACAGTTATTTCATATGTTGCAAATGATGAGATCACGTATGAAACTACCGAAAAGAATGCGGATAACAAATACATAAGTGGTTTCTCACAGCTCACAACTTGGTACATTTTTCTACGTTTCAGTAGAAACTTTAGTTCATGCAATTATACACATATGAACAAATACAATAAGACTAGTTGAGTTATAATTAGCAGGAGGAAGTAATTTCAGACAATACCTTGTACCTCACAGCCTCATAAGTTCCATAAACAGCACCTGAAAATCAAAATCAAGTTAAACCATTCATGAGCAAATAATCGAAAACAACTCCTTGAAAGGGAACTGACTGTAGGTTATGTAATAGCTGGCCAATTTCACTGTGTCAAAGGGGGGGAAATTAGCATCTACGGACTGGCTGATCAATAAGGAGGACGATCGAAAGGATAACAACATACGAAAATCGATTTTGCCTAGGCGTGAAAGAGAACTACTGCTCATCCAATTCGTTCTCCAGATTACAGAACTAGAAAAAGAAAAAAAAAAGGAAAATTCCCTAGTTTGACAGGGAATACTAACGATTTAGCTAGGGTTTGTGGAACTTACCAACAGCGCCGCCAATCGCTCCTCCGACGGCGCAACCCGCCGTAACCCTAGCAAGACAGCTGTCTCTGGCCATGCCTTCCTATTTGTTTCTCTTGGTTCTGTTCTGTGTTAACTGTAATGTCGCAACTCACTCTCTCTCTCTCTCCCCTCTCTCGCGGTATATATACTACTTGGCTGCTGCTTCACTCTCTCCCCTCTCTCTGTTCTGTGTTAACTGTAATGACGGCCCGGCCCGTAGCCCGTCAAAGCCCGCTGCTTGGCTGGCCGGGCCATACCTCCGTATGACATGCCTAAGAAATTGAGGCGCCCCAGCCCGCTGGCGGACCGTGGGCTCGGCGGGCAGGCCCTTCCACCTGGAAAACTTATTTTATATTTAATTTTTAATTTACAATTTTTAATTTATTCAGGATATTTTAATTAGTTATGGCATTTGTTACTAAATAATGTAAGAATGTGTCATTAATTATGGTATAATTAATAATTAATTAATCATTATTTAATTCTCTAATTAATTTAATATACATTTACTATATAATATAAGTTATATAAAATATATAATCATAATCGCTGGCGGGCTAGCCTGCCCCGCTGGCCTAAAAAATCGCAGCCTGTCCCGAACGAGCGATGGGCCACGGGCCCAATTGACAGCTCTGAGTATATACAAGTAATTATAGTTTTTAATTTTTATTTATACCTTAATGGCACAATTGTAAATAAGATGAAATTGGCACAATATTTGACAATTATGTGATGCTCTATTGGCCATGTTTGGTTATAAGAGCATCTCCAGCTGAACTGCAAAACAAAAAAAATTCACAAATTCACTCCAACTGATACCAAAAACCAATCCCAAAATGGGATTTTTTATCTCTCTCCTAAAAAACGCATCTTTGCGTTTGTGTCGGTTCGTATGCGATTGAACTTTTAATTTGCATTTAAGTACTGAAATTTTCAGTTCTTATATTTTGTCAGAAAAAGCTGACGATAATGACTGATGAAGACGGTGCAATTTGAGCTGTCAGAACGCTTTGAAAATGTTCTTTGAAACTTGGAATGGAACACGCGAAACTATGGCACGTGAAGTTGTGTGGCAAAGTCAAATAAAAATGTAGTCATATTATATGTGGAGAGAGAAATACAAAACACACAATGCATATAGAAGTTAATTTATGGCAACCGTGGGTTCTTCTAAGCACATATGTTGTAAAAGTCATGCTATAAGTAAGATTTATATTACCAATTATATGATACACATCCTTTATTTGTATTCCACCGTCAAAGTAAGTTAGTCACACAAAATTATGTTAGCCATAATCTTATAATCAATGATATTTATATGTCTCTAATTTGTAATCTCAATTTAATATCTAACTGATTTTCGTATATAACTTTTATCTTATAATTAATGATATTTATATGCTTATTATTTTTTGTGATTAAATCTAAAATAATATTTGTAGTATAATTTGTAAAATTTTAAAATATGTGGATAGTATTGAAATTCGTAAAAAGTTATGTGGAAATGAATATTACAAAATAGTCTATTGAGTTTGAGACTGAGTTTTTCGGTTGGAGAAGAATTACTGCATTTTGAGTTTGAGAATGCGTTTGAGTTTGAGAATGCGTTTATTGGTTGGAGATGGTCTAAGATCCAGTAAAAAGGTCCATAATAAATTAATGTAAACAAGCCATTATCATTTATCTCACACGTTCCACTTAATTTATTTATATCGGGCCACAAGTCTAATAGCGGGCTTCTAGCTAAAAACATGCTGGAAATAAAGAAACTCAAACACAATATAAAACTTATAGTTTATTTATATAGTTTATGAGACAAATTAGGCAAAAGGGATGAATTTACAAAAATTAAGTGGGATGAACATTTTAACCTATTGAAGATGATTCGCTCAATGTCAAATATAAAGGTCGGGACCGTCGTGACGAATGCAACTGATAAACACTCGAAAAGCAGTGGAAAACGCGGCTAAAGCTGAGGTGGAGAATGTCCCCGTTGTATCGACTAGCATCGCTTACGGTGCTTACATGGCGGTATCTGCTAATCTACGGTATGCAATAATATCGCCTATATTTATACATCCAAATAAAAGCGCTCGATTTTTTTTTTTTAAAATATTCACTAATTCTTGAGCAGATATCAAATATTGGTCGGAGTTGTGGAACAGAGAATTCTAGGACCATTGCTTGGACTACAGAAGCTATTCTTGAGCGCTATTTGCTTCGCCGTTCGAACGGGGAACACTTACTTGGGTTCCCTATTGTGAGTTGCCTTCGTTGTTTCGTAATGACTCGGACGTAACTATTAGTTTTTTTTTTTTTTTTTTTACTTTTTTCCTTCTTACAAGTGGGTCGATTATGCTCGTTTCGTGGGGATTCAATAGCGTTCGAGAAGTAGAACGAATAATCGTATAACCTTGGTTCATGGAAGATCGGGAATTAGCACTCAGTTTGGCGTTGAGAAGAAATGAAAATGCGTAGTGGTACGACAATCTAAGCGTTACACATCATTGCTTGATTTTGATACACTAAACATTGTTTTTCATTATCTTTCCTGCGTACAAAACAGTCTAAGGGCGCGTTTGGTACTATGATTTCAGTCAGAGAAAGAAAACGAAAGGCGTGAAGTTAATAAAATTGCCAAAACACAAACTACCATTGTTCGATGCGCTAACTTAGTTTTCCGTATTGCTTTTCGCGCACGAATTATGCATACCAAATGCAGTTTAAAAGATTCAAATCAAGCGATAATCTCATCAACCCCACACTCTCTGATCCTCACTTCCACCTTCTTCCCCGAAACACTCGTAACACCGCAACACTCACACCTACCATTCCATCTTCGCTTTCTCGCCGGAGAAACGACGCTTACTTTCTCCACGGAATCCGCCATGCGATTCCCGCCTGCCAAACACGCCCTCGATCCCCGCGCCTTCGCCCTAACATACGTTGTAATAATGGCGTCTCCCATCCACGTTTTCCTCACGTTCTTGAAATAAAACACGTGGGGCATTTCGCATGGATCGTCGTTCGCGGGCCTCGTGTTGAACATGTACTTGGGCTTGGGCCCGTCGTTCGAGCCCACCCAAGGCCCGAACGTCTCGACGGGCTTCTGCAGCTCGCTCCTCGGGATTGTTCTCTCGTATATATTTACTGAATATCCCCAAGAAACCGAAATCGACCACTTCAGCGGCTCGTAATGACAGACCGTCTGCTGCAGTATTCTCGACTGGTCGTAGTTTGCGGCCCTCATGAGGTGCCACGTGGATTGTGGGCGGCCGCCCACGACGGGGAAAATGGGGTCCACGGCGTCGAAGTGGTGGAGGGAGAGTAAGGGCGTGTTTGGATGCGATGAGAGGAAGCCTGATATGTCGCCACGTAGATCAATCTGCAATATTTTGGAATTAAAAAAATGATGTTAGAAAGTGGCTTTATTTATTTCTGTCTTTTTAAGCTCCGTTTGGTTTATAAACCCATTTAGCGGAAAGGTCCATGCCAAAAAAAAATAGTATAAACAATCCAAGATAGTGAGGGTACATTGAGGATCGATAATAGAAGAGCTTGTTTGATGTTTGCGGACTTTATTAATTTTCACGTGCTTTCTCTAAATGAACCAAACATGGGAAAATGAATTACTAACTATTTTATAACCCATTTTCTAGGTTCATCAGATAAAGCAAACTTAGCCTTCCATCACTTTCACATATGGTAGAAAGATTTACGTAATGTCGACTTATCTAAGAGACGTAAACGACATGTATTTCAAGACCTTTCATGGTTTGCCCGTCATAATTACGAAATATAGATCCGTCACGTATCCGGCTATATACATATATATAAATGAATTAAATTGAAATTTCTTCTCAAATCTCATTGGTTAGGTTACGACGACGCCATGACATGGTCGTCCAAAAAGCTTAGTTTAATCAGATTGACTTTTCCTATAATTGGATCAATAATCGCTCACTGAAAAAAGAAAAAGGGAAAATTGAATAAAAGAGCTTATTAATTATTTACCTGGTGAATGCCCTTGTGAGGAGTCAGATTAACTCCAATATCAGAAATGCACGCCATCGTTATCATATCAGCAGAGCTCAGCTGCGAATATCTCCTCAAGCACTTCTCCATATCTCTAGACAAAGCCTTAGCCAAGGGATAACTCAGCATAAACCCGGCCCCGCCGAAACCCTGGTTAAAGGAGTACCAATAGTTCGACATGATGAACTCAGACTGACCTCCTATGTAGTAGTATTTCGTGTGGTCGTAGCTCCTTAGGACTTCAACAATGTTGTCCAAGAAAAACACAGAGTCGTCGTCTCCCATGACTAACCACCTTAGGGTTTCTCCCCCGTTGTCGAACTGATTGAAGACCTCCATGATTCCTCTCACCATGCGTATCATGACAGGCGCTCGTGCCTTAGTTTCTTGCAAGAGTTTGGCGATGTCTTCTGAGACTTTGTAAGGGGGAGAGGACTTCGACCATGGTAAGAGATTCCCGCTAGGGTTTCTATCGAGGTAGAGGTACCCTTTGGTTTCGTGGGGTCTCCACCAAGATTCGATGTAGGGTTTTCGATGGTGGTAGGCGTTTTCTGAGCCTAGGAGGCCGAAGGCTATGTGGCTGAGGTTCGTTGGAGAATGGGATGAGCTGTCGAGCGTGGGTTGGCTGAGATTTGACGTCGTCGAAGGTGGTAATAAGTAGGGTTTGGGCCATGGATTGAAGAATGTGATTAACGATGTGATTATGAGGAAGAGTGATATTAGGAGTGCTTTGAAGAGATTGCTCTCGTATTTGAAAGAGAGAGCCAATGCCATGTCTCTAATTCTTTTTTTTTTTTTTGGGAAAAAAATTACGAGTTGGTGGGTCTTATGGAAGAATGAAAGACGCCATAAAAGAAAAGTCGTTGAGATTTTCTGGGTTAATAATATTCCAAGGTTGTGTTGTTTTATAGCATTAAATGCACCTACCTGTCTGTCTCAAAAAGCCGTAGCTGCCTTAGTATACATTTGTAATAAGATGAGGATGAACTCGTCTTATCGGATGTTGTTTATATATTTAACTAATCACGTATTTTGAATTCAAATATTATTTAGCTGAATCCTAATAATGGGGTGTAATTTATAACACATAGTGATATTAAATTAAAGGAAAAGGTAATGAAATGTTAATGTACGCTGCTGAGTTCATTATTGCATCTCGCTAAATCACCGTAAGATGAGGAACGTCCAATGATGCAGATATTAGAATATCTCAGTGCAGTAAGTCTAACTCTTAGTCCCTACGCATTGTGAGACGAAAATAATTATCAACTCCTTTTTCAAAATCAACTTGCCATGTGCAACCTGATGTCCTATGATTAGTTTAATAAACTGAGAATTCATTAACCTAGCTAGATTATTCTTGCAGGGTATAAAAGGAAATTAATATATCATAATTGAATTACCCTCCAAACTCATTATCAAAATTATGCAAAAAGGATTAGCACCGATATTATTCACTTTACTATCGAAAAAACCACACGAAATGCCCATAGCCATCTAAAAACAATTCTTTATCCTCACACGGAGAAAGTTCGATAACCGTTCTGTAAAGAAAAACAAAAATCAAGCGATAATCTCCTCTACTCCACACTCCCTAAGCTTCACCTCAACCTTGGCGCCACCTACTTGAAGGATGTCACAACATTCACTTCTATCAACCTACATAAAATAAAATAAAACCACATCAAAATAAAAAAAAAAACAAACATTCATGCAATTCACCCAAATACAAAACCCTAATTCACACACCTTAATCCTCTTCTTCGCCGGCGAAAAAACCCTAATCTTCAAAATCCCCTCCGCCGAGTGGTTCCCGCCCCTCGAACAAACGCCCAATCCCCTCGCCTTAGGCCTCGAATAGGTCGTCACAATCTCGTCTCCCCTCACATTCTTGAAAACTTCCTCGAAGAAAAACATGTGAGGCGCATCGCATGGATTGGTGCTCCTTGGCCTAGTGTTGAACATATAGAAGGGGGGCTTCGGGCCCTTAGCCCAAGGGGTGAACGTTTCGATGGGCATCTGCAAGTAGCTACGAGGGTAGATTGACTCGTAGATTTGAGCTGAGTAGCCCCACGAGACAGATATGGACCAATTGAGTTCCCGATGGTAGCAGATGGTCTGCTGCAAGAGCCTCGACTGGTCCGCGTCGCCGGCCTTCATGAGGTGGCGGGTGGCTCGGGGTCGGTCCATGTTTGGGAAGATTGGGTCCATGTGGTCAAAGTGGTGGAAGGTCATGAGTGGGACTTTTGGGTGGGCTGAGAGATAGCCTGAGAAGTCTCCATGCAAGTCTACCTATACATTAATATTGAATATAATATTTGTGATGAGATTTATATTCTATCCCACATCCAACAAATTAAGCTTTCATAATTAATTAATATACTAAGAGACAACTTACCACTTTTATGCGACCAAAATTTGAAAACCTCTAAGGCTTTCATTTCTAAAAATCATCTCGTATGTGTCGAATCACATACTTGGATGCCATGTTAGAAGAAGGATCATATTGCCCAAATACAGCTAATTTCAAACTGAGCAATCACGAAATCAATGAAAAAGGGGAAAAAAATCATGTAAAAGAAGCATGCATCATATTGAATCCATATTATCTAATAAAAGTCAACTACACATATATGTTTGTCAGTGCCTAGACAATTTCTAGGTGGGATATGCCGTGCTCGGTATAGACCGTTACCATTGAATTCCTACAGCCATTATGGTTGTATTAACATACTTTTATTTCTAGTAAATAATTATTTAATGGTATGCATTAAATGAATGAGGAATTCTATAGACGTGATTTGATACCAGACCCTCGTCTCCCTCTAATATATGCCGACCTATGTGTAATTATGATAAGTGCAAGTGCAACCTAGAAATCAAATATTATATCACTTCTGAAAAAATATATAACATAACGCTGTATTTACAAAAATGAATAAGGTCATCAATGGTAATAAACAGTAACGTGTTACGATATTTATCTCTTCGTTATTATAGAACATGTGCTGCGAGTTTACGGGTAAAGATGTTCTACTATTTTATTTAAAAATTAATTATGAGTTAGAACATTTCAGATAATGAACATTTATGCAAATATTAATATATTAGTTAATGAGAGTTGAACATATACGTCTAAATCGGAATTCTCTCAATTAAATGAAATGGGATTTCATCCGTTACTAGCATGCATGACTTCGGAATTAGCAAAATATAACTTCTCCAAATACTTAATTCACTTTTCCACATATATATGTAATGTAACCCCCTAATTCCAATTTCATATTGATGACCCAACTTAAAAACAATGTTTACTAGAAGTCTAAGCAAAATTAGTCAATTGTCAATGATTTCAATTTCAGCACACATTAAACCCTATTAATTACAATTTGCCATAATACCTACCCATAATCCACCCTTATTCATTCCAAACTTCATCCTATTCTTTTGACCATCCTACGTCTCAACTAAAAATCTACCCCCCCCCCCCAAACGCGAAAATAAACGCTCGAAAAATCAAATTACCCGACAAGATTCGTCTTTCGATTCGAAACCGTTATCGAATTTATCGATCAACTGTTCCGTATCAAAACCCTAATCGAATAAACACACACACACACAGACACACAGAGCCAAAACAAACTAATGAAGATTTACCTGATGAATCCCTTTGTGAGGAGTCAAGTTGACCCCAATATCTGCAATGCAAGTCATCGTAATCAAATCCGCCGAAGAACTCTGAGCATACCTCAGCAAACATCCATCCATGTCGTGGACCAAAGCTTTCACCAAAGGATAGCTCATCACAATCCCACCGCCCCCAAAAGCTTGATCGAAGGAAAACCAATAATTCGATATTACACTCTCAGAATGCCATCCTAGGTAGTAATACTTGGTGTGATCATACTGAGCGAGCACATCAGCAATATTATCCACGAAAAAGATCGAATCATCGTCTCCCATAACTATCCATCTAAGGTCCTCTTGCTCCTCTCGAAAGAGCTCTAATATCCCATGTACCATTCTTGGCATGAGATCATACCTAGGCTTAACCTCCTTAAAAAGAGAGGATATGTTGTCTACCACGCGGTAAGGAGGTGCAGTTTGAGGCCATGGTAAGAGATCGGGCGTAGGTTTTCTGTCTAAGTAAACGTAGCCACGTGTCTTATTAGGTCTCCACCAAGATTCTAAGTAGTGCCTTCTATTGGGCCAAGTCTTGACCGAACCCATGAGACCGAAGGCTATGTGGCTAAGGTTCGTAGGAGATTTGTCTGAGATTGCTGAGGTGGTGCTTGGGTTCGAAGACATGGAATTCGCCGGCCATTTGATTGAGAAAAGGTCTAAGTTTCTTGTGTTGATGAAGGGTGCGATGATTATGTAGAGAAAGAGGGCTAGGGCGAGGAGGGTTTTCCAAAAGAGGCTTGTGGTGAAGAAATCTTTGGCCGCCATTGATAGTATATGGGAAGGAGGAGGAAGAAGAAGGTGATGAGTGTTCTAGGGTTCTGTGTTTTAAATGATAATAATGAAGGGGGGGATTAATATTATTATTATTACAGCGAATTCATGTGGGGCAATCACATGGTGTTTCACCTTATGTAACTGAGGATTTTCATGTATGTGTGGCGAGGTTTTTCATCGGATTTTGGTAATTATTGGATTACGGAAAGTTCTTTTTAATGGGAAATAATATTTATTTTTCTAATTTTTTGTGATTTCGTCTATCTTTCTTACAATGTTTCTGACTTGTTCTGACAGGGAAGATACAGCCCATGATTAGTTAATGAGATCTGGTGAAAAAGGTTTTGTATGGCAAAGATAATTAATATACGCATGTTTAGGCATTTCCATAATCTCTAAAACCAAAAAAAAAAAAAAATGGTAATAATTGTATGTGCAGAAATATCCAAAATTGAAGGAAGTTTTGAAGTTCGGGTCAAAGGGTTGACAATTGTAAATCCAATTCTGTAACTTTTAACAACTTAGCCTTTTAAACCAATTTAACAAAAATATATTTACAAGAAAAAAATGGCACACGGTATTTGCATATTGAGTGCTTGCCGAATCATAAAATATTTTTGAACAGTTTTGACTTTTGACCTGCTCACTAACTCAATTTGTCTATGCTATGCTTGCAATACAATCAACCATTTTTTTTCAATAGACATATTCGATTAACCTTCTTTTCATAATCATAATATAACGATTTCATTCTCTAAACACAAAACATCTTTATCCAATATTTTTTCGAAATTAAGTTTTCTTTAACTAAATCAATGTGAAACTGCAATCTTAATTTCAAACGTTCGCTCAAATAAATGCCCAAATAAAAACTTATCCAAAATAAACTTCAAAAAAAGAACTGCAAATTGTACTAATAAAGACAATCCCAAATTTTCACAAATATTTCATTCATACGCAAGGTATATTCGTCATTGTGTTTCACAAATTTTCAGGCAGCCCCTCCTTCTCCGGCAAACTTTAAACTTCTATTATACTCATGAGTACATATGTTTTACCGTAGCAGACAAATGAATATCATGAATGTATCCTTTATCCCATCTTTACATGTAATGTAATAATAACAAAAGCGAACTATAAGACTCTCAACTCCTACTAAACAATCGGAGAACTGAGGCCCTCCTGCGAAGCGAGCGGCCTGCCGACAATATTATTATTCCCGCCGCCGCGGTTCCTCATCGTGGGACCCGCCCGAAAATGAGGGGCAGCGCCGTTCGCCCTCTGATGATGAGCGAACGAAGGCCTCTTATTTAGTCCGTAAAGAGCCCTCATGGCGTAAAGCGAATGAAAATAAGGCGCGACCCTCTCCTTCAGCTTGAGGATCAAGAAGAAGATCAGCCTATAGGCGAAGATTAGGGCGTAAACTGCCAATAAGTCCCACCACTTTGAATGGGACAGCGATATTCTGAACATGTTCGTCAGGACGTACTCGCCGGTCAGCTTCGGGCTGCCCGGGAATAACGGGTCGAAAACGAGCCCAAGCAAGTCGTTCTTGTATCCTCCCTGCGGCGTAACGAAAAAAAAGATCGTTTTTTTTTTCTCGATTCTACAATTAGGCGCGTTTGGTGTGCGAAATTCGTAGGTGGAAAGTGCGACTGAAAGGAAAACTAAGTTGGCGCATCGAACGGTGATGCTTTGCGCTTTCGATCGATGTACTTACCAAAAATTTTATTTTCTTTTTCCTGATTGAAATCCTCGTACCAAACGCAGCCTTAGGGTTTTAATTAGAAAGAAAATTATTACCTGAAGCGACCACGCGCCGTATCCGATGTAAGAGATGGGATAGCGCCAGACGGGCTTTGGAAGGTCGGGCAATAGTCGGAAGAAGCCGGCCGTCAACATCATGATTCCCTGAAAACGCCGCACGCATAAAAATAAATAAATAAATAAGCAATGATAATATCAGAAAGTACGACGTTTTGGAAATATCTTATAATGTTACTTACAAGAATTCCGGCCCCGGCGATAATTCCCATCAAGAAGTTGGGGACTAGAGAAGCGACGATCATCATGACGCTCTCCACCATAGCGATGCAGCCGAAGATATTCAGACAGAAGAAGGCGTAATGCGAGAATCCCGGGCGAAACTTCACCATGTAGAACGTTATCGTGCCCGTGATGGCCGAGACCGCGACAAGGAAGGGGAAGGACGAGAAGAAGTTCGACAGTATGAATGCTCCAACCCCGTAGTACCCATTGAGCCTTTCTTTGTAAAACACCTATAATCGGATCGCATAGCAACGCATGAGCTCGTTTAGTACGTATGCGTTGGAAGTACAATTTATATAATTAAAAAAATTATTCACTCCCTTCATCATGCTTAAACTTTCAGGTGAAGCGGTCACTCAACGGTATGAAAGCTATTCTGAAGAAGGCTCGGAAAGAACGAGAAAGAAATAAATTCTGACCTTCATCTCTTCGATAAAAGACGGGAAACCACCAATGGACATGAAAGTCATGAAACCCGTGACAAAGCCGCCGCAAGCTCCTCGGGCCAAAATAGCCGTGTAACTCGTCCCTACGTCGTAAAAAAGCGTCCCCACGCTCAGAGCAACAAGCGTGTATATGACTATCCTGGACCAGTAGTACCCGGGATCTCGAGACATGTTTACGAAAGATCTTCCAGTCAGCGTCCTCAGCTGCTTCCACCAACTCGCTTGGCTTCCTCTGATAGCTTCGAACTCGAATTCTTGCTGCGAGAAAAATGGTCGAGCTTCTTGAGCTATAAGTATATATATGTATTTAGTAACATGTCTTTTTTAATGGGTAAAACTTACTACGACGGAGACTTCTCGCATCCTCGATCTCGCCATTTCTGAATAGCGTGATCGCTTGTACCTTTCGACGAGCATCGATTTTATTTCTGATGTTGCCAAGTTCATGAGAGGATCTGCTACGTCTGGTTTATCCTGTAAGAAAAATAAAACACGAAATAGATTGATCGAAGCAGACAATATCGGACGACGTAACTAAGCGAAGTATTTTTTTGCCGTTCATACGCGAAGTCTTAGAGAACCCTTCAACGTGGCGGTGACGACGTCGAAATCCGAGTTAATGCATCTCAGGAAATGATCCGACGGGTTTCTCCTGCTCGGGCAAGGAAATCCCGCTTCGGCGAAAAACTGAAAAAAAAAAAAAAGCATTCAGATTGCGATTGGTACGAGGATTTCGGTTAAAGAGAAAGTAAAAGGAAATGCGTAAAGGTACAATGGTCGAGCGCAAACCATCACGGCTCGATGCGCTAATAACTTAGTTTTCGATCGTGCTTTCCACATATCATACATAATCTGACTATACAAAAGAAAGAACGAAGCACCTTCACCGCTGTCTTCGCCTCTCCAAAATAAACCGTCTCGCCTCCCGAGAGCAAATAAAGATCGTCGAAAAGCGCGAACACTTCGCCGCTCGGCTGATGGATCGAAGAAACGACGGTCCTCCCGTCCCTCGCGAGGTTCTTAATCGACTGAGTGACGAAAAACGCCGAAGCGCTGTCCAAACCGCTCGTGGGCTCGTCGAGGAATAACAGGCTCGGGCGTATTAATATCTCGAGGCCGATGCTCAACCTCTTCTTTTCCCCTCCGCTTATTCCTCTTAACTGCCAATTCCCGACAAGCCTGTCGGCGCAGTCTTGAAGTCCCATTTCAATTATCGTCCCCTCGACGACGCCTTTGATCTCCTCGCCCGACATGGAGCTCGGGAGCCTTAGGTTCGCCGAGTAGCTTAGGGTTTCTCGGACGGTTAGTGTTCCCAACAAGACGTCCTCTTGCGTGACGTATGCCTGAATATTAGTAGACGACGACGTTAAATGATAGTAAACCTAGTGATGACAATAAGATTCATTAATGACTCATTGAATCTGTTAAGAAGTAGAAATCCTAATAAGTCACATGTGTCCCACATCGTATAATTGAGGACGTTTGATCAATATATAAGTAGGTGAGTCACTCCACCTATCACCCATTGGTTTTAGGATGGAAGTTCATCTCTTACATGGGCCACTCCTCCTACGTGAGCCGGTCCATAAGGCCCAATAACAAAAATTCACAGAACCTTCAAATGGATTAGAGTCTAGACCCACTTAGACCACCTATGATGCCAGGCCAAGAAGGTCGAATATCCAATGGATCTTTAATGGGTCTAATTGTTATCTCTTAATAAAACACTTGATTTATGTGCATTTAAATGCTTACAACTAAGCCATAGTCTAGTCTTCGTTTTCTCCCATTGAGGAGAATGTTTCCGGCCATGACTATGTTTCTTGATAATCTACCTGCGGCGAAAGCAAATATTACGTTATAAAAAATGAAGTGTAACATAATCTCCGTGATAATAATTTTAATACACAATTGCAACATTTATGTTGTGTAGGTGCAAGAAAGCTGGCATAGTAAAAGATTACTATACAAAAGCAGAAACGAGATTTTTTTCTTTCAGTTTCCGAAATAATGGAGTACTTCCAATCCAACTACTCTCTACGAGTCATTTATTTCTCTACATATCTATATCTCTATATAATCAATATATTGAATACGAGAAACGGATAAGGCAAATCCAAGAATCACGGCATCGTCGTCTTCGTTGATTTTTTGTCCAAAATGGTCACCCTGATTGATGTCTTGATATAAGTTTAACTATCTTTGTACTATTTCATTACATTCAGCAGGGTTCAAAATGATAGAAAATAAAGGCAATGAAAGTTTTAGAACTAATATACCATAAATTTTGCAATGATTAATCAAATTGACTATATGTAAATACCGATACCTGCCAAAGCATCAAGGAGAGTCGATTTTCCAGAACCAGAAGGACCCATGATCGCCATGATCCGACCCGGTTCGGCATACCCGTTAAGCCCATGGAGCAGCTTCTTAGTCGGGCCGTGACCGAAGTTGGGCAAAACCACCGTCAACTCCTCCCAAACCAAGCAAGCCCCTCCGGCGTAATGACGCGGCACCACCGCACTCTCCACGTCATCAGCACCACCGCCGTCGTCTAGCTCTATATTGTGCTTCTCCATATCGATAGATGAAAGAAATATTATTATTCTCTTGCTAGAAATGTTTGCTGCTCTTTGTTAATATATATGATGGTTTAGGCGGTGTGGCGATGGTTCAACTTCAAGAGACATTTTTTTATTTATTTATTTAGTGTGTGGACACATTAATTGATGTGATGTGAGGGCGTTGGAGGTTAACAGTAGGTAGTTTAACTTGTACTGAAAGACCATTAGTCCATCGATAATATATACTCTTATCACATAATTATCCTACTACTTCCATTATAATTTACATAAATAAATACCTAGAATATTCATATACGCCTTATGTGTTGTATCTAGCTAAGGTATTGAATTTTAGATCGTCGTACATATATATATATATATATATATATATTTATGTTATTAGAATAAAGCATGTCTAGCTTTCTGTCATGCTCATGCATTATTTTATAAATTCAATTCAGTTTATTTTTGTTAAACAAGATTATATATTCTATTTGTTGCATGACTTCTTACAAGATCATACGTATAATCATAGAAATTGTGTTTCAACTATGATGTTTCTATCCGAAGTGATAGGTTCGTATATGTGTATGTATATATATATATATATATATATAATATAACTGAGAGAAATTGTATTGTATAGGAATATGGGGACGGCAGTAATGTTGTAAGGATATATGTTCTAGAAAAAGTATCGGAAAAATAAAATAAAGGAGAAACAAACAGAATATATGTACAAGAGTGTAAGAATGAGGAGCATCGTAAGGTGAGAGAATGGACGAATACTATTTAATGATATGGGGTCCAAAAACTATATTGTTGTTAGTTGCATTAATTAGTTTTGGAGATTATTAGCCAAAACGAAAGTCCTAAAAGATGAATTATCAGTATATGCTAACGCAGACCCTACGGTGAACCATATAATTAAATTCAAATTGACATATATCTAGCTGGTGGTGGTTATTATTTCCACGAAAGTGACATAGACCAAAGAACTTTATAATTTGGACGAAAAAAATAATATCTAATGTTAATTGTGTATCTGATAAATATAGACAAATATCATATCTCTAATAGACATTAATCACGTTTCGGTTTATATAAATAAAAAATTAAAATTGGCGGTATGAAATTTGCATAAAACGATAGCGATTGCCTTTCTAAACAATATATATATGTATATATAGTTTCACTTCTTTCTTCATACTTCATCCATAAGGAAACAATTAAATTATCGCATGGAAAAGTAGATGATATATGAATGATCAATTTATGATGGATCGTGATGTAATTTAATGTAACTTTTCTTTATTTATTATTTTTTTGGGCTCCAAATATTTCTCTCCTTTAGTGTTGGCTATTGAATATAAAACAGCTGCACCCGAGTACTTTTGGCCTCGAGGACTACTTTTTTATTTTCTTTTACTTAATGTGTTTTATATTATACAGTTCAGCTTTTTATTGTAATAGAAGTCGAGGTAATATTGTCGAATAAATCATATAATTACCATCTTATTTATTATTACAATCAAAACACAATCGTCAGTTAGTGGGGATGGTTAAACTCCTACCCGCCAACATATGTCGGGTCAATCCACAGAGGATCCGTTATAACATTTTAAATGGGCTTTATATCAGGCCCAAAAAGAAGGATGGCCCAATCGTGTGAACAATGTCTAAGATAATCAGAAAATTAACGAAACCCCACGTAAGAAAATATTTTGTCCAAGGTTAACGACAAGTCAAACAAATGCAGAATGGCAAAATTGATGAGTGGGACCCACTGAGAAGGTGACGCAATGGATGACGTGTTACATCCAGCGTGATACGTGACGTGTGGTGATCGAGGGAGGGGCAAAAGTGGAAAAATCATATAAAAATTTGCAATTCATACGTGTAATGGACGAAGATCACGTGCCTACGCTGTGCCAATTTAATTAAAAATCATATAAAAATTTGCAATTCATACGTGTAATGTCAGTGCTTGACAGGGACAGCTGTATTTGTGAAAATTTGGCTGACATTATTAAATCATGAATAAAAAAACTATACTTTATAATAAATTTGTTATTTAGTATAGTAAAAAAAAAAAGAAAAAAATTTATGGGGAATTTACAGAAAAGTACCATTTGTATGAAAAACTTGCAAGTCAATACCCCGTCAGTGTTTTTATATATGTAGGTATCTATTAAAATAAACTTTTTGCACATTGGTACCTGATCCGCCGCAAGGTACGTCATATAACACATTAGGTACCATATATCAACGTATTGTGATACATAATACAGTGAGAAAATGGTACATCATATAACACATTAAGGTACCATATAGAGACGTATATGGGTACCATATAAACGCGTGACATGGTACATAATACACATATAAAAAGGTACGTCAAGACCGGGAAAATGGTCAGTCAAACGGGTACTTATACAAAAAAAATTCTGACAGATGTACTGACTTGCAAATTTTTTATTCAAATGGGTAGTTTTCTTTAGATTCACCACGTACCATTTTTTTCCACTTATGTCTTATAAATAGATGTTCAAAATTTTATAAGTTATTTTGTTTTTATCTTATCCTTTTAGGATCTGTAAAGGATATATTAGTCAATATCAATGTTTTTGGGTCAATTTTAATTTCTAGCGAGACTATCAATCATGTACCGTAATGTATAATATGATAATCAAGTAATTAAAATGGAACGAACTCTTAGACATCTATATCAGCAGTTAGAACAAGTAACATATCCCCTTTGGACTATGCTACGATTTTCTACTTTCGCTACTTCGATTAAAAAAAAAAAGAAAAAAGGACGATGTTTTATACAATAAAATAAATTGTTTTACTAATTTGAACACATGAAGGGCCCACTTAGATCCTCTATAAGTTTCAAATGTTTTTTCCCATGGCATCATTATGCCATTTAAAGGACCAGTTGGCTTTTTGACGATAGACAAAGTCATTATTTCAATAAATATCATAATCAAATCTAAGCTCCTAATGAAATCTCACAAGAGATACAGTATGTTAAAATTTGCATCCCATTGCATGTGTTAGGACCCTTTCGTATGTAATCTACAATTGTATGCATGTATATATATTAATAAAATGTCGGTAATATTGTATTAAGGCCACTTGTGTGGCGGCTACTTTGCAAAGGTTAGCATATGAATTCTTGATTACGTAATATTGATAGTGAAAGATGGTTTTGTGTTTTATCATATTAAATGGTGCTTAATAAAATACTGCTCTTTCATAGTGATATTTTTTATTTTTCAAGATGCCTTCATTCGTCCGTCTTTATTATTGGTCTAGTCATTGTTCGGTCTACTTTATTATTTTTTTCTTTATATAAAAGTATATTTCTGAAATGGCTGCTTTCATCGTTTGTGTTGAATTGATAATATATATATATAAATATATATATAGTCATTCTGTATTTGGCAAAAATAGATTTGAGCTACCCAATTCGATACCTTACGATATCATAAAAGCATGCCGTTATGTTCTATTGAGTCATTTCAAATGGGATGTGACTTGAATGATATCATATCATCCAATTGTAAAACTCAAAAAATGAATGAAATAAATGACAACTATTTTAACTTTATGGCAATAAAGAAAAACAAGACCATATATCTTAACAAATTTAAAACGGTATCATTTTATTATATAATATAATCTAATACAATACACCTTTTGCCACCGAGTATAATCACACCATTAGCAAATTATCATCCCTAATAAAGTCAATTACACCATTAATCTATCTTTTTATTTTCTTTCATTCCAACCGAATTATTACACCACGAGATATAGGTGGCAATAATAAATGATAAAACAATTGATATAATAATTGAAATTTTGATAACGATTTTCGTGGCATCATGCGATGATTATTAATTGGTTAAGATTGGTACCAAGCAATGATTAGCCACCTTATCTCAACTGCTACTACCTCGTTTGGGGAATAATTCGACAATATTCCAAGCTGCTTATCTGTTTCATTTACCAAAAACCACACAATATCAATAAATTATTTCACCACATAATAGATTTCGTGTATTTATATATAATTTGCACCTTGCATACACCTGGCATACATGTCCATGAATAAATGATTTTATTCAAATTTTAAAAGAATAATGGTGTAATGGTTGGGAATTAAATGGTGGCGGGCGAGTGCATTAAATATCTCGGTCTGCTACGAAAGTTGACGCTTCACATTTAGCCTCCACACAATTCCATTTTACATTCTCCATGTTATACGTCTTTGGTACTTTTGGTCCTTTATGATTTCTATTATTTGCCTAACATTTAATAATAATGACAACAACAATAATAACTATACTATATATTAAACCTAAAGAAAAGTATACATATACGAAACACTAGAAACGTAAGCAATATAGAGTATGGGTAAAATACTAATATAATGAGATGAAAAGAAAAGTATACACTAGAAAAGCAAAATATATACGGCTCGTTTGATAGATGTGTATGTGGATTACATGGGTATAAGTTATTTGTGTATGATTATACAAGGACTTTGTTGATGTTGTATTTTAACTTGTTTGATATGTGTGTATTAATTATTTGTGTAATGATATAAATTGTGTTTGATAGATGTGTTTGATGTGTGTATGAAATCTGTTAAATATATTTAAATTACAATTTTGTCCTTTATTAAATAAAGCTTTAAAAATAAATCATATAGCATATGCTCGTTGATCTGACTTCTTTTTCTTTATTTTTTCCTTTCTTTTCTTTACAAAATCCACGTCTTCATCGTCCTAATGAGTAAATCTGTAATTTTGTCACCAGAAACCTCGAACTTTCTCTTCAGTCAGCTTCCATGGAGGCGCCGAGCTCCGATTCGCCAATTTTACAACCCTCGTCGCCGTTGACTAGAACCGTCGTCGGTCAAAGCTCAAGAACCCTACAGTTCTCCAACCTACGGCTCCTGCGAACTCCGATCCAAACTGTAATTGAAGCATCTGGGATTCTCAATTCCTGGGGAGATTCCTCTGACCACAAGGCGCTGGTGCAGGACTTTGAATTTTATTTTCAGATGGCGATGTTGTTGGGGATGGAGATGGGCAAATTCGGCACTAAGAACCCATGTATTAACATACCCATGTTGGGGATGGGTTTTCCTACACCAGGCTGATGACAGGATTTTGTGTAGTGGACGTGTTTAGCCATACAACCCTCGTATGGCTTTACACGCATAACAAACACTGTGCAATTTCGTCATACACGTCTATTACACAGGCATACATCTGTATCAAACGACCCCATAGTGGTCTTATTTAGCACGTGTTTAAAGCGGTTGATCGGGCCCCACAGCACGTTGATCGAGTCAACGATTTCTGTTATCGATCGTTGACCACTTAATTCCGCTAATATTTTTCCGATGGCCTCTATTATATTTTAAAGGGGATTTACATAAAAATATCATTAGAATAAAAAATTAGCAAGTCAGTACCCTGTCAGAATAATTTTTTTGCACATTGGTACCTATCCGCCGCAACGTACATCATATCACACATTTAGGTACCATAGAGAAACGTATTGTGGTACGTAATACAGCTAGAAAATGGAACCATCATATAGTCAGCCGCAAGGTACCGTATGTAATGTATATAGATACTGACTTGCAAATTTTTTATACAAATTTTTATGTAGATTCACCTATTTTAAATTAATAAATTTGGAATAAGAAAAGTGAAAAAGAAAAATAATTATGTGGTGGTTGGTGACAGATAAAAACTGTACGATTTTCTGGTGGAGTTTCTTTTTTGTTGATGCACAGCTGGATTTAGCGGATCACAGCTGGCAAATGCCAATTGTACGGAAAATAAATGAAAGAAGAAATATGCAGCTACTTCGACGCCGCCTCGTATTAAAATAAGATTTAATGAAATTCAAACTTTATATTTGTGTAATTATGTAGAATCAAGGGGATTTTAGAGATAAATACCCCATGGGAATTTAAACTTATGGTTCAGTCCCTCCAGCTTTTATTTTGTAACCAGGTACCTAAAACTTAGTTTTTACTCCCTTATATGTGAATTACGAAATTACCCTTTCACTTTTTATCTCAAATCGCCAACCTACCGTCACCAAATCCTCAACTCCTCCTGAATGTTCGTTGCTCGCCGTCTGTTTCTCGATACTCATTAATTCCGCTCGTAATCTCCCGATTGTTCGTTGCTCGCCGTCTGTTTCAATCGACGGTGCTCGGATGTTTCTTCTACCTCACTTTCTTGACATTTAATAGCAACTTGTATGCTAATGAACTACTAGCAGGTTTCTTCTTCGTAACTTGGTATGATTTTCTGATTTTTTGTTCTATTTATAGGAGGATTCAGCTCATAACGGTACGAGCCACCTAATCGTAGTCGACAAGGATCGAAACGTGGTTTCGATGACTACTTCTCTGAACCAATGCCCCCGCGGAGGTTTTCGCTCGATTTCGAGTGGGATCGTTGTCAACAACGTGATGGAGGACTTCTCGACGCCGACTGACGAAGCCCGCGATAATCTACCTCCATCTCAGACCAACTTCATCAAGCCGGGCAAAAGGCCTCTGTCTTCCATGTCCCCAATCATCGTCCTCAAGGTAGTAAATATCTCATCTTGAAATAAAACGTGCACTTTTTGTTGCTGGTGAATCATAATGGCAAAACACACTTCCAATATTCGTATAGGATGGTCAATTCGTCGGAGCTATTGGAGGAGGTGGCGGGCCAAACATTGTCCCGGCAGTGACTCAGATCTTCCTCAACCATTTTGTATTGGGAATGGAACCTTTAAAAGCTGTTGAAACTCCTAGAATTTATCACTCGGTTCGTAAGCTATTCCTTTACGAAAATCTAGACATTCATTACATGTTGTATCAAGGACATCCTTATTTTGCAACCCTTTTGTGTGTTAAGGTTAAGATTTTGTTTGCAGTTGGACTTTGAGAGTGTGTTATGAAAGCTGGAAGGTCTACAATGGAGTATAGTTTGAGCTTACAGCAGATAAGAAGCAAGACTTGATTAAAAGAGGCCATAAGCTTAAAGGTGGATTTGGGGCAATATGCCAATTCGTGGGTCAGAGTATTGATGATGGTATGAACGACGGCAAAGGAATTCTTACTGCGGTTTGTGACCGAGAAAAGGCGGTTGGCCGGCTGGATCAGACAGTTGAAAATTGAGTAAAGTTTTTTGTTGTTGTTTGGTATTTTCTTTATAGTTTCATTAAAAAGAAGAATGAAAAGTTGTTCTCCCATTTGTTTCTTTTCGATCGAGGTCTGAGCTTGGTTTGTGTGTTGTGTTTTGATGGAAGACTTCATTGAATCTCAGACAACATAAAATGAGTTTTCTAGCAACTTCACCTTCGTACAAGGCCAAATACTCGAATTGAGCAATAAAATACCTAAATCGAGACTGAAAATACCTAATTTAAGACCTAAAATACTTATATCTGCGCGTAAAATACTTGCAAATTGGGTCGAAGTATCCAAGTCTAAAATGGTGAATTCTTATCAACATCTTATACAATAAGGTCATTGCTCTTCATCAACAACATAAAATGAGTTTTCTAGCAACTTCACCTTCGTACAAGGCCAAATACTCGAATTGAGCAATAAAATACCTAAATCGAGACTGAAAATACCTAATTTAAGACCTAAAATACTTATATCTGCGCATAAAATACTTGCAAATTGGGTCGAAGTATCCAAGTCTAAAATGGTGAATTCTTATCAACATCTTATACAATAAGGTCATTGCTCTTCATCAACAACATAAAATGAGTTTTCTAGCAACTTCACCTTCGTACAAGGCCAAATACTCGAATTGAGCAATAAAATACCTAAATCGAGACTGAAAATACCTAATTTAAGACTTAAAATACTTATATCTGCGCATAAAATACTTGCAAATTGGGTCGAAGTATCCAAGTCTAAAATGGTGAATTCTTATCAACGTCTTATACAATAAGGTCATTGCTCTTCATCAACAACATAAAATGAGTTTTCTAGCAACTTCACCTTCGTACAAGGCCAAATACTCGAATTGAGCAATAAAATACCTAAATCGAGACTGAAAATACCTAATTTAAGACCTAAAATACTTATATCTGCGCATAAAATACTTGCAAATTGGGTCGAAGTATCCAAGTCTAAAATTGTGAATTCTTATCAACGTCTTATACAATAAGGTCATTGCTCTTCATCAACAACATAAAATGAGTTTTCTAGCAACTTCACCTTCGTACAAGGCCAAATACTCGAATTGAGCAATAAAATACCTAAATCGAGACTGAAAATACCTAATTTAAGACCTAAAATACTTATATCTGCGCATAAAATACTTGCAAATTGGGTCGAAGTATCCAAGTCTAAAATGGTGAATTCTTATCAACGTCTTATACAATAAGGTCATTGCTCTTCATCAACAACATAAAATGAGTTTTCTAGCAACTTCACCTTCGTACAAGGCCAAATACTCGAATTGAGCAATAAAATACCTAAATCCGAGACTAAAATACCTAATTTAAGGCGACAAATACTGATATTGATACATAAAATACTTGTGAATTGGATCGAGCCATCTAAGTCTAAATTGATGGTTATTACATGATAAGAACATTGCTCTTCATCAAACTACATAGAATGAGTGTTTTATCAACTCCACATTCGTACAAGGTCAAATACTTGAATTCAGTAACAAAATACCTAAATCCGAGACTAAAATACCTAATTTAAGGCGACAAATACTGATATTGATACATAAAATACTTGTGAATTGATCGAGCCATCTAAGTCTAAATTGATGGTTATTACATGATAAGAACATTGCTCTTCATCAAACTACATAGAATGAGTGTTTTATCAACTCCACATTCGTACAAGGTCAAATACTTGAATTCAGTAACAAAGTACCTAAATCCGAGACTAAAATACCTAATTTAAGGCGAGAAATACTGATATTGATACATAAAATACTTGTGAATTGGATCGAGCCATCTAAGTCTAAATTGATGGTTATTACATTCCACAAAATTGTTGTTTTAATGAACCATATCAAGTGTTAATGAGATGAATCACTAAAAACATGAAAATGGTCGGTTTTATCAAGAATTCCACATAATAAGAACGTTGATCCTCATCAACACCACAAAATTAGTTTCCTAGCCACTTCACTTTCGTATACGGTCAAGTACTTGAATTCAGTGATGAAATACCTAAATCGGGGACTAAAGTACTTAATTTCATGAAGTAAATACCGATATTCATGTATAAAATACTTGCGAATTGGGGGAGAACATCTAAGATTAAAATGGTTGGTTTTATCAAGAATTCCACATAATAAGAACGTTGATTCTCGAGCAAAACACCCGCTCTGTAGAAAAACAAAGAATACCAATCGAATGTACTGTCTATGTCATTAACACTTGATATGGTTCATTAAAACTACAATTTTTGTGGAACGTATCTCACCCCATTTCAAAAGTATTTTTTGTATGAGAATCGGTATTTTACATGATAAATCAAGTATTTCTGTTCATATTTCAAATATTTTTTGTTCGAATTCAGGTATTCAACAGATTATGTAGGGCAAGTAGAAAAAAAACTAGTTTTTTCATGTTAATGGTGATTCATGTCATTTAACACTTGATATGGTTCATTAAACAGAACACTATATTCAAGAAACTCGGTATAATCTCACGGGCACAAAGGCCATGCTTATTACAAGAATTTCTCATAACAACCACCTAAAGAAAGAAAGAATTCAATTCGCTAAAAAGAAGTACGTCATCTGCCCGCAAAATATCCTCAGCCACGACGAAAAAAAAACTACAGTAGCTTAATCGACAGGCCTGTAAGACTCCGAGAAAAAAGCTCAGGCATCAAATCTTGAAACATCGTGTGGCGGAGGAATTAAACCCCGAGGGCCACCGCCACCATGATGGCTGTAACCAAGTACGACATCACTGTAACCGCTATGCCTAAGAACAATTTTGTAGCCTTGGAGTGATATTGTCCTACTAGCAAAAAAATATATATATATAATCGTAAAGCTTCAAAGGTGAAGAAAGCAATTTACGCATATGATCATTAGTTACTTAGCTTGAAGAGTGGAGCAGATTACGATCCCATAGATTCATCTCTTCGTCGCACATGATGTTCGAACCACCTTCAAACCCGTTAACGCCTCGGGATTATGAAGTGGTATGTCCTCCTTGACACGAAATCGTGTCTCCAACCCTTCGAACAAGATAAAATCAAATGGAATCTGCAAATCATCGAAAACGAAGAAGTGGGTTCTTAGAATTTTTATTACCAGCGGTACAGGAAATCCGCCACGACCCACGATCTGCCACGAGCTCCATTTTCCTCTCCTATTGCCACGAGCCCAAATCAGTGACAGCTCAGACCGAGCGAACCAATCAATTCGCCAGCTTAACCTCTCCTACTGTCTTCAGCTCGTCCCAAGTCAGAATTGCCGACGAATACCAATTCTTGTAGCTCTAGTGTTGTCCAGTGTCAAAATCCCTGAATCTTACTTCCCCAAGGATGTTGGATGTATTCTCTGCTCCGTCGTGTGTACTGTGGACATTTTATTTGCTTATGATTTTATTTGGAAGAGACAATGGGTATTATTGTAACTTTGCACATAAGGGAGTTAAAACTAAAATTTTGTCCAATGGCAGTACCTATTCACAAATTTAATCACGTAGGGACTGATCTCTATGTTTAAACTCAAGTTAGGTATTTTTGTCTAATTTTCCCTAGAATCAAACCCGTAAATTATGTCGAGAAGCGCAAAAATTAGTATTTTTTCAAATAAACATATTTTTTTTTTCTTTTCTTTTTTGTCCGCCGTGCATTGTGAAACAGTAAAAAGCAAATCTATTCTCGCGGTCGGAAATTTCGTTAATGCCCTTGGTTAATCAGATTCCGACGACCTCTCTTTTTGATGTATTTTATAAATAAATTACAGCTTAAGTTAGTGTTTTGTTTGACCACCTCAAATAAATTTTTGGAATTTTATAAGAATAGAAATTGTACAACCCATTAGCTAATTTAATCTCTTTGCATAAATTGCTGTAGACCTTTTTGGTCCAAACAGTTATGAGAGTTTTGATTATTCCAAGTAATTATGTAAATTGGGGGGTACAATTAGAAAACTCGATATGCATGTTATGTGATGTTTAAGTATGTGATAATATTCGATTAAGCGCTTGAATATGTTTTAAATGTTAAGAAAATCGAATTTGAGTGATTTTATGCGTAAGTGGAATATTGACGTGATCACCTGGTTTGAACGTTCTCGTTTGGATGGAATATCACTGCGTGCTATATATGGAAAATATGTTCTGATAAGTGGTATGTGGATTGTACGCATGATTGAGTTATATAAGGAAAGAATATCGTCTGAGATCATGCTAATTTGATTGAGCTATATATGGAAGATATATTGTGTTAAGTGATATATGAGCTGTACACGAGATTGGGATATTTTAGGAAAGTATATCACTGTGATCGCCCGGATATGATTAAGCTATATATGGAAAAGATATTCTGATTGAGCTGAAAACGTGATTGAGTTATTTTAGGAAAGAATATCGATGTGATCACCCGGATATGAATGACTATGCTGTATATATGGAAAGGATATTCTGATTAAATGCTTACATATGATTGATCTATTTCAGGAAAGAATATGAATGATAAATCCGTTGAGTGTGATATTAAATGACTCTTAAATCAATGAATCATGATCCTGCTTTCCTTGTGCGACTTAGGATTTATATTTTGGAAAGTGATTAATTGATTGAGCTTATATGTGGTAAGATGCTGATTGAGTCTATTTATGGAATGTGCTGAAATCGGATGAGATCACCATACATGGAAAGTTTGCTTTGCATTATACTCAGTAGGTCAAATCTTTCTCTGTGCGAATTGGGTATCATATTTTGGAAAGAAATCAGTTGTTTGAGCTTACCATTGATAATATGCCGAGTGGAATTATATATGGAATATGCTGACTAACGGATGAGATTACATTGGAATGAATGTTAATCTGTGGTATTTATGGTAAGTGATCATGCATGACCGTTGAGCTTAATTGGTTTATTCTTGGCATGATTGTTTGAGTTAATGCACGTGATTATTGAGCTTTATCTTGCATATTCTGTGCTTAACTTTCCTTGTGAAGTGTAGAAGCGAAAATTGGTTCTATATAGAAGAGAACACTTCACGATTGAAGGGTACAACAACGAACACACAAGCTGTCGAATACCTTTGAGTGATTGAGCGTTAATTTGCGATTCATTCGTAGTTTGTGGTTGAGCTTAATTTGCGAATCTGTACTCTTTTGAGCGATCCCTAGAAACTCCAAACCCTAAACCTTTGTCTTCGGACGTGTGAGCGCACAAAGGAGCACGAGTGGAGTCTTACGCACGTGAAGGGACGAATTTTGTGGATTCGGTGGCCCTTCGGTAGCAAGCTGTATCCAGTCGGGGAATAGGTTTCCTGGGTAAACGACGTGGATCGAAACTTGGCGTGCGTCAGCCTAGAACGAGGTCTAGTATCCATAGTGCTTTGTTTGTGTAAGGGTCAATCATAGTGTAACCGGTATTACCTAGTGATTGATTGGAACTCTTGGGGAGATCACACCCCAAGGACAGGATTAAACCCCAGTTGGGGATATAACCTGTATAAAAATCTCGTCTCACTTTACTTTCTGTTTTTTACTTTTTCTGTGAGACAAACCCGGAACGTTGGAAAATATCTAGGTGATATCGATTAAAGGATTCTGAGATAAACGTGATATTCTGTAAACAGGGTTAGGGAGATAACATAGACAGTCTTACTGCTTTCTAGGGAATAACGTACTCTGCATTATCTCTTTAAAGAAAAGTAGTTTCCAAAGGAGAAAAAACCATAATTTTTTAAAGCCTAATTCACCCCCCCCCCTCTTAGGCATATTTTACACTTCATTTGGTATCAGAGACAGGTTACTCAACGAAAGGCCTAACACGCCTGAGTTAAGATCTAATGGCTTTTTCGAGTGATATTTTTGCAGAGGGTCAATCCCACTCCAGGCCTCCTCTCTTCGACGGTACGAACTACGCGGTATGGAAAAATCGTATGATCGAATTTTTGATCGCTGTCGACTACGAGCTTTGGGAGACAATCATCGACGGACCGTACACAGCTGCGAAATCCGATGGAACTCCAAAGGACACAAAAGATTACACTGCTGATGACAAAAGGGGAATCACGCGAAACGCAAAGGCGAAAAACATGCTCGCATGCGCACTCACACGTGAAGAATACATTCGGGTGAGTTCTTGCTCATCAGCGAAGGCCATGTGGGATATGCTCCAAGTCACTCATGAAGGAACCCAACGAGTCGTGCAAGAAAGACTGGCTCTACTCACTCACCAGTATGAACTGTTCTCAATGGAATCTGACGAAAATATAAGCCAGATGTACGCCAGATTCATGGGAATCATCAACCAGATGTTCTCTCTCGGCAAGAAAGTTCCCGACAGTGAACAAGTAAGAAAGATACTGAGATCACTGCCACGAGAATGGAATGCCAAGGTTACTGCCATCTACGAAGCAAAGGATCTAGAAGTACTTAGCATCTCCGAGCTGATTGGATCTCTTATATCCTATGAGATGATTCAAACATCAATGAATGAGAAGTCTCAGAATAAGAACCAGAAGTCCATTGCATTCAAATCCAACCAAGAAGAATCTGATTCTGACGACGAAGAAAAGGACCTAATGAACGATCTGGCCATGCTTACAAAAAGAATTGAAAGGTTCCAGCAGAAAAGGAAATTCAAAGGAAACTTCAACAAATTCCAGAACAAGAACAAGGGAATATCCGCGTCTGGGAAGAAAGTTCAGAAGTGTTTCCGATGCAACAAACCAGGCCACTATGCACATGAATGCCCCGCAACTAGCAATGAGAAACCAAGGAAGCAGAAGGCTATGGTGACGGAATCAAATGACTCTGAACTGGAACAAAGTGAGGACGAGGATCACGCTTACATGGCTGACGAGGATCAGGTATCTTGTTCTTCCTCCATTGAGAAAATCCATATCCTAAACAATTTATATGGCTATGAAAGTGACTCATCTGTTTCTGATATAGAAGAAAGTAAGGAAGATCTGTGTAGGTTACTTCAAAAAACGGAGAGAAAGATTAAGTCACTAGATTCCTTGAATAAGGAATTAATAAGGCAGCGAGATGAACTAGCTAAGGAAAAACATGAGGCTGTTCTAGAAATCTCACGTTTGAAAGAAGAGTTAGTTACTGCTAAGAAAGAGGGAATTCCCTGTGACTGTGAGAAAATAGAGAAGAAAAACAGTGACTTATCCAGAGACATTGTAGAACTCAGAAATTCTTTAGAAAGGGAAAAACAGAAGGTTTATAGCCTTCTTGAGGGTAGACAGAACCTAGACATGATGTTAAACATTTCTAGCAATATTGATAAGATTGGCCTAGGTTATTCCACCGAAGTGAAGCCTGCTAAATCCTCTGTGTCTAAGTTTAAATGTTTCTGTTGTGGTAGAAATGGTCACTATGCATACAACTGTCCCTTAAAGAAGTTTGATAAAGCTAAGTATGTCTGGAGACCTAAGAAGTTACCTGTAAATGCCCCTGACGTATCTGATTGTAACAGGAGATCACCTACTGTGCAGAATGATATCTCGTATGTTAACAGAAGTTATTTTCCCGCTAACATGTTAGGACCCAACAGAAATTGGGTACCTCAGAAAAGTAATTCTTGCTACAGGTACGAAGGAAGAATTCCAGTAAGAAAAGTAAGTGGTACCTCGACAGCGGGTGCTCCCGCCACATGACAGGTGATATAGGCAATTTTGTGTCGTTGAAGGCGGTAGATGGAGGATACGTTTCGTACGCCAACGATGCAAAAGCCAAAATCGTGGGAGTTGGTACTGTTGGTAACAATTTAAATATCACCATAGATAACGTACGGTTCGTTAGGAACTTAGAACATAATTTAATAAGTATTAGCCAATTATGTGATGATGGACATACCGTAATTTTCGCCAAAGATAAATGCCTTGTTAAAAAGAATGATGAGGTTGTGTTTAGTGCATCTAGGCATGGTAATATTTACTGCATCACTCTTGATGATATTGCTAACCAAAACGTCAAGTGTCTAGCAGTTACGCAGGATATCACATGGTTATGGCATAGACGTCTGGGACATGCTAACATGGAACTAGTGTCTCACATATCATGCAATGAGTTGGTGAGAGGTATTCCAGATATGAAAGCCACCAAGGACAGAATCTGTAAAGCGTGCCAAATGGGGAAACAGACCAAGACGTCCTTTAAGCCTAAGAATGTGATCTCTACGTCCAGACCACTGGAACTGCTGCATCTTGACCTTTTTGGTCCGGTACAGGTTATGTCATTGAAAGATATACAGGTTACTGACAAACAAGTGAACGCAATTCCATTAGAACTAGATGATATGTCAGAGGAACCTGAAGCTTCAGACGAGCTACAACGCAGAAAATTCAAACATGCTTCCAGCCATCCAACTGAACAAGTCATAGGGAATATCACTTCAGGGATCAAAACGAGAGCAACTGCACGAAACGATACTGCTGAGGAATCACATGACGTGCTGTTGTCAACCATGGAACCCAAGACAGTGAATGAAGCGCTTGACGATGAATCGTGGGTGATTGCCATGGAAGAAGAGCTGGCACAATTCGAAAAGAGCCAGGTGTGGACTCTTGTGGAAAGACCGAGCGATAAGTCCATAATAGGCACGAAGTGGGTGTTTCGCAACAAACTGGATGAAAACGGTAATGTAACACGAAATAAGGCCAGGTTAGTCGCCAAAGGTTATTCCCAAGAAGAAGGTATAGATTTTCAAGAAACCTTTGCACCCGTAGCTAGGCTTGAGTCAATACGCATTTTACTTGCATATGCATCTTTTAAAAGATTTAAGCTTTTCCAAATGGACGTAAAAAGTGCATTTTAAATGGTTTTATAAATGAGGAAGTTTTTGTCGAGCAACCTCCCGGTTTTGAAAAAGAGGAATTTTCAAATCACGTTTTTAAATTAAACAAAGCTTTATATGGTTTGAAACAGGCCCCGAGGGCATGGTATGAAAGATTGAGTAGGTTTTTACTAGACATGGGATTTATAACAGGAACAATAGATAACACTCTTTTTATAAAGTGCGAAGGGAATCACATATTACTTGTGCAGATATATGTTGATGATATCATATTTGGTAGCACTGACATCACTCTTTGCGAGAATTTTTCTAAGTCTATGCAACAGGAATTTGAGATGAGCCTAATGGGAGAACTCACGTACTTCCTTGGATTGCAAATCAAGCAATTGGATACGGGAACATTCATATCTCAAACGAAGTACACGAAGGAACTACTTGAAAAATTCGGAATGGCTGATTCCAAGGTACTTCCCACTCCTATGCACCAGACCGCTAAAATCGATAGTGATGAACAAGGTACGCCCTTTGACCAAACTAAATATAGAGGTATGATCGGAAGTTTGCTATACCTTACGGCAAGCAGACCCGATATCATGTTTGCTACTGGTCTATGTTCAAGATATCAATCGAGTCCTAGGGAATCTCACTTGACGGCAGTCAAGCGAATACTTAGATATTTGAAGGGAACAATCAATCATGGTATATGGTATCCAAATTCCAAGGAATTCCCATTAATGGGATACTCGGATGCGGATTACGCCGGTTCTAGGGAAGATAGGAAGAGCACTAGTGGAACCTGCCAAATACTAGGGAATTCCCTTGTAACTTGGTCTAGTCGGAAACAAAATGCCGTAGCCCTATCCACAACCGAAGCCGAATATATGGCCTTAGGAAGCTGTTCTCAGCAAATCCTTTGGATGAAACAGACCTTGAGTGATTACGGCTTAAGGTACGACCAAATTCCTATTTTCTGTGATAGTACTAGTGCCATTAGTATCACTAAGAATCCCGTACACCACTCTCGAACTAAGCATATAGAAGTGAAACATCATTTTATTCGAGATCATGTTCAGAAAGGGAATATCAGCGTGAACTTCGTAGGAACCAATGATCAGTTGGCTGATATCTTCACGAAACCCCTTATTGAGAGTAGATTCTGTGATATCCGTGACCGATTAGGAATTATTGAACTCAAATAGGAAAGGTGACTAGATATGTTAGCCTTTAGTATTTCCTTGATCTTATCCTTTAGGATCTCTGCGATTTTATTCCTTGATTCTACTAATAATATCTTCATTATCTATTCAAATCCTTTCCATTCATGAAGTGATTATTTTTAGACCTCCTTCGACATTTATGACAAAATCTATTTTCAGCCAATATTTTCTTTGATCTCTGATCTTTACTTATTTCCTTCCTTAATCTCCGCGAGATATCCTCTGATCTTCATTTAATTCCATCTAATGGGCAGTTTCCTTATCCAGCCATGATCTTTGAAATTCAACTTTTGAAATCTTTTCCTTATCTGCCTCACGTCAAATCGTTATCACATCTCTGCAAAATCCTTTTCATTCTTATCCAAGAAGTTTTTGGCCTTTCTAACCATCCAATCTCTTCTTTATTCAATTCATTCAACCCTAAGTCTTTCACTTCATTATTTCGCTCCTCAATCCTTCGATCTCAATCGTGACGAAAACCAAAGGCACCTGATTTGTCTCTGACAAGAAGCGAAAGACTGCTCTGATCAAATCCAAATCTCTCCGAAAGCCACTCGTTCGAAATCAGGAAGAAAAATGATCTAGAGAGCGACGACGAGCATGGAACCATAGCTGATTTGAGACGGAGTATCAAAGGCATCAAGGATTATAGCAGGAAGAAGTTCGATGAGATCTCATGGCACTTTAAAAGGGTTAAAAAGTTTGTGAAGGAGATCTCCACGGCTCTGATTGTCACTGAATTCTCATCTGCCTCATCTGATAGTGATTCCAGCACTTAGAACTTCTATCCCCAGTGATCTCCTAGCTCTGGTATGCCTAATTCCCATCTGCCCTTAGTACTAAGTTGTTTTACTTTGCTGGTTTTTGGGTTAGTAAGTTGAGGTAAGTTGCACGTTTTTGGTAAGTTAGTGGTGTTTTGGATCCCTCCTTTTTGATGCTGAAGGGGGAGAATTTAGGGAAATTAATGCCATGATCTAATATGCCGTGTTTTGGTTTCGGTGTTGGGTCGTTCATTTTGTTATCTTGGAATGCTATAATATAATCGGCTTGCTTGCTTTTATATGCTTATGTCTTAATCCTCTGTTCTTGAGTTTAATGATTTGTTAAGGATTAAGGAATTCCGCACATAGGCAGGGGGAGCAAACTGATGTGATGTGATAGCTTGAGATATTCCATGATAATTTGCGACATTCCATGGTATTGTGACATTCCGTATGATATGATCTAAAAATGTGTGACATTCCATGGTGACTTGTGACATTTCATATGATATGACCTGGTAATTGCTAAACTTTTGCTTCTGTGCTTTACATGAGAATACTAGCAATTAGACAGGGGGAGCATGCTATGAAATTTGATAAATTTATTTGCTCTGATCATATGTCGCATGCTTTGATACTTAAACATGCTACGTGCGTAAATAGCTTCATATCGAGTGTACTCACATGCTTAAGATAGGCATTAATTACTTGTCATCATCAAAAAGGGGGAGATTGTAGACCTTTTTGGTCCAAACAGTTATGAGAGTTTTGATTATTCCAAGTAATTATGTAAATTGGGGGGTACAAATTAGAAAACTCGATATGCATGTTATGTGATGTTTAAGTATGTGATAATATTCGATTAAGCGCTTGAATATGTTTTAAATGTTAAGAAAATCGAATTTGAGTGATTTTATGCGTAAGTGGAATATTGACGTGATCACCTGGTTTGAACGTTCTCGTTTGGATGGAATATCACTGCGTGCTATATATGGAAAATATGTTCTGATAAGTGGTATGTGGATTGTACGCATGATTGAGTTATATAAGGAAAGAATATCGTCTGAGATCATGCTAATTTGATTGAGCTATATATGGAAGATATATTGTGTTAAGTGATATATGAGCTGTACACGAGATTGGGATATTTTAGGAAAGTATATCACTGTGATCGCCCGGATATGATTAAGCTATATATGGAAAAGATATTCTGATTGAGCTGAAAACGTGATTGAGTTATTTTAGGAAAGAATATCGATGTGATCACCCGGATATGAATGACTATGCTGTATATATGGAAAGGATATTCTGATTAAATGCTTACATATGATTGATCTATTTCAGGAAAGAATATGAATGATAAATCCGTTGAGTGTGATATTAAATGACTCTTAAATCAGTGAATCATGATCCTGCTTTCCTTGTGCGACTTAGGATTTATATTTTGGAAAGTGATTAATTGATTGAGCTTATATGTGGTAAGATGCTGATTGAGTCTATTTATGGAATGTGCTGAAATCGGATGAGATCACCATACATGGAAAGTTTGCTTTGCATTATACTCAGTAGGTCAAATCTTTCTCTGTGCGAATTGGGTATCATATTTTGGAAAGAAATCAGTTGTTGAGCTTACCATTGATAATATGCCGAGTGGAATTATATATGGAATATGCTGACTAACGGATGAGATTACATTGGAATGAATGTTAATCTGTGGTATTTATGGTAAGTGATCATGCATGACCGTTGAGCTTAATTGGTTTATTCTTGGCATGATTGTTTGAGTTAATGCACGTGATTATTGAGCTTTATCTTGCATATTCTGTGCTTAACTTTCCTTGTGAAGTGTAGAAGCGAAAATTGGTTCTATATAGAAGAGAACACTTCACGATTGAAGGGTACAACAACGAACACACAAGCTGTCGAATACCTTTGAGTGATTCAGCGTTAATTTGCGATTCATTCGTAGTTTGTGGTTGAGCTTAATTTGCGAATCTGTACTCTTTTGAGCGATCCCTAGAAACTCCAAACCCTAAACCTTTGTCTTCGGACGTGTGAGCGCACAAAGGAGCACGAGTGGAGTCTTACGCACGTGAAGGGACGAATTTTGTGGATTCGGTGGCCCTTCGGTAGCAAGCTGTATCCAGTCGGGGAATAGGTTTCCTGGGTAAACGACGTGGATCGAAACTTGGCGTGCGTCAGCCTAGAACGAGGTCTAGTATCCATAGTGCTTTGTTTGTGTAAGGGTCAATCATAGTGTAACCGGTATTACCTAGTGATTGATTGGAACTCTTGGGGAGATCACACCCCAAGGACAGGATTAAACCCCAGTTGGGGATATAACCTGTATAAAAATCTCGTCTCACTTTACTTTCTGTTTTTTACTTTTTCTGTGAGACAAACCCGGAACGTTGGAAAATATCTAGGTGATATCGATTAAAGGATTCTGAGATAAACGTGATATTCTGTAAACAGGGTTAGGGAGATAACATAGACAGTCTTACTGCTTTCTAGGGAATAACGTACTCTGCATTATCTCTTTAAAGAAAAGTAGTTTTCAAAGGAGAAAAAGCCATAATTTTTTAAAGCCTAATTCACCCCCCCCTCTTAGGCATATTTTACACTTCAATTGCGAAATAAAACACCCAGTAAAAAATACTAAGGTCAAAATTGATTCACAGACAAAATTTTTATTTAAAAGAAAATGATATTAATGTTTAAAGCGGGTCGGTCAAACTGGAGAAAAAAAAATCCACGGCCAAAAGCGCCCAAATCCGTCATTTCTCTCAAACCGAATGGGCAAATCCGTCATTTCATTGTCCCTATATAAGTACCCGCCACTTCGCTTTCCTTACCTCTCTCTCCCTCTCTCTCTACAATCTGGAAAAAAAAAAGCACAAAAAAGAAATCTCTCTTCGTTTTTCTGCACAGCACCACAACACAATCCCCCCAAAAGACGAAAAAGACCCATAAATAATAAATAGCACAATCCCATCACTCGACATGGTGGATTGAATTGAATCTCTCCTTATTTCCCTTTTTATTTCTTCGGTGTATGATCGAGGTGGCTCAAGCCCTCAGCAAAAGGAATAATCTCCGTCCATTATTTATTGAATTTTTTCCCGTAGTATATGGGGAAGGCGGGACTGGCGGCGGCTTGTGCGGTGGCGGCGGTGGCGTGCTTGGCTGCGACGGTTGTGGTGGGCCGTAGAGTAAGGAGGCGGAGGGGCTGGTGGAGGGCGATGAAGGCGGTGGAGGAGTTCGAAATCGCTTGCGCTACGCCGCCGTCGCGGCTGAGGCAGGTGGTGGACGCGGTGGCGGTTGAGATGCACGCGGGGCTCGCTAGCGAGGGCGGGTCCAAGCTCAAGATGCTCCTCACTTACGTCTACAAACTCCCAACTGGGTAATAATTTTATAGTATTACACCACTGCCACTTAACATCACTGAACCTTCGTTTCGTTTCTGCATTTATTTCTTTAATTAAAAGACTATTTTCTGGGGTTGTGGTGAATGATTGATTGATTGATTGATTGAACTTTGTTCGTAGTGTCTTTTGTATTTCGTTGTGTCCTGCTGTCTTTCATTTTCTTGTCTCTTTTGTTTTTTACTATGCCTTTTCTTTGCCGTGTTGACGTCGTATGGTTTTAAGATTTTTCTTTTCCTTATCATGATTTCTACCAAGTTGTTGGATTTTTTGCTGAGTTAGAGTTACTTCTTTGATTGCTGTATATATCTCATAATCGAATACAGCCTGTTCATCGTGTATAGGAAATAGGAATTAGGAGGTGTTTTCGAATTGCACTGCACTTGTTAATAAGTTTTGTTGATTGTTGGCAAATGGCTATCTTTTTGTTTTCGATTGTGTGACAGCTTTCTTGACGTTGTTCTTTCCCTTTCTCTTTTGTCTTTATATGGCGCTTAAATCTAAGTTAATTAATCTATCTTTCGCTAATGTGCTTGATATGAATCTACCTATCCGAGTTTTATAGCTTGCCATAGACGACAAGGTGTAAATAGTTTCTCATGTAAAGATCTTTCTAGGAGGGTAACGTTTTTAGGCGAATCTTTGTTGGAGGGTAACATTTTTAGGCGAATCTTCTAGATATCGTATGTCAAGAGTAGGTGCGGATGGTGATTCTATCATAAATTCGTATGTCATGGTTGTACATGTTTGTCTGATTTGCCTTTATTTCAAAATTTCAGAAACGAAAAAGGGACATATTATGCGTTAGATCTTGGCGGGACAAACTTCCGAGTATTAAGAGTTGAGTTAGGAGGCCAAAGGTCGGCCATAATCAGACAAGACGTTGAAAGACAGCGCATTCCCGAGCATTTGAAAACTAGCACTACAGAGGTTTCTATATGATTTGTTCATTGCTGTGAATTGATTATTTTCGGCGCATGTGTCTATTTTTGGACTTTGCTTTTCTGTTTACGTCGTTCTTCCTTCATTTTCAGGAGCTATTCGATTTCATTGCGAAATCCTTGAAAGATTTTGTGGAGAGGGAAGAAGAGCTTTCAGATGTTTCGAAAGAGGGTAATAAAAAAGAGCTCGGCTTCACCTTTTCGTTTCCCGTGAGGCAAACTTCTGCGTCCTCGGGAACATTAATCAAATGGACGAAAAAATTCTCTATCGAAGACACGGTTAGTCCTTTAGTTTCTCTTGCTTTTGATCCTATGTTTTGAGGAAAAGACAATTCTTGAGTGTTTTAGGCTGTCCTCTTTTGTTGCGCCTTTTTTATGAATTGTCACGAGTAACCTCTGATAATCTTATTTCCGTTACCTAATTGCCTCTTATTTTTTCGTATTTATCAAGGTCGGCAAAGTTGTTTCCCAGTGCCTAGAAGAAGCAATGGCTCGTAAAGGCCTAAATATGCAAGTCAATGTTCTAGTAAGTTAGTTTCTCAATTTTATCCATGAATTGATTGAATCCCAAAAGGTCGAAAATTTGGAACTCGTAAATGCTACATTTTTATGAGTCCTTACAATGGCTTTAGGAAGTTCGATTTTTTTTTTTCATTTGATGTCAATATATATTTTTTTTGAGCAGATAAATGATACCGTAGGTACGTTGGCGCTTGGCCATTACAACGATGAAGACACCATAGTTGCCGTGACTATTGGGACGGGCACGAATGCATGTTATTTAGAGCGAGCAGATTCGATCATTAAATCCCAGGGATTTCTTACATCATCGTCAGAAGGCATGGTAATAATATGATATACTCTATATCATATGCTTCTTCGAATCTTACAAATTTAAGCCTAGCTTCATTTTTTTTTGGTATTCTTTTTTGTACGTATTTTAGGTCGTAAACATGGAATGGGGTAGCTTTTGGTCGTCCCATCTCCCGAGAACATCGTACGATGTCGACTTGGATTCTGACAGTCCTAACCCTAACGATCAAGTGAGATCGATTTACTACAAATTTTGGCTCTTTCGTCATTTTTCTGAAAATTCTTACAATCGTTAATTGCATGGAACTATAACTAAAAAAATTGTCTCAGGGTTTCGAAAAAATGATATCGGGAATGTACTTGGGAGAAATCGTGAGAAGGGTCATTCTACGGATGGCCCAAGAATCTGATGTTTTCGGACCTATTTCTGCCAAATTACTTACGCCCTTCGTCTTAAAGTAAATTAATTTCGCTCTTGTTATGTTTTCTTTTTCTTCCATGTGATTATATCAAGTAATTCAATTTTTTTTTTTTTTTGCTTTTAGAACGCCTATTGTTGCTACCATGCATCAAGATGAGTCCACAGACTTGATTGAGGTTGCCAGAATATTAGAGGAGACCTTTGAGGTAATAATTTTATCTGAATGTTTTTTTTCCTTCTTAAAAGCGTGGCGGATGATTGTGTAATATCTTTTTTTTTCGATTTTTTTTTTTTTTCGATTTTAGATTAGTGAAGTTCCTCTTAACGTTCGAAAGCTAGTGGTAAAAGTATGCGACGTAGTGACATGTAGAGCCGCACGGTTGGCGGCCGCTGGTATTGTAGGAATATTGAAAAAAATAGGACGAGATGGTAGCGCTAATTTCAGCGCAAGTCGTAATAAAAAGATGTTCGAAAAAAACGACGAAATAAAAAGGACGGTGGTGGCCGTCGAAGGCGGGCTGTACGCAAATTATGTGATGTTTAGGGAATATATGAAAGATGCGATGGTAGAAATACTCGGCGAGGAATTTTCACCTTACGTTGTAATAAAGGTCATGGAAGATGGGTCGGGAATTGGAGCTGCGATTCTCGCCGCCTCGCATTCTTCTTCGGCGACGGCGAAGTGTTACGGTAAAGATGAAAGTACAGATGATGCATAATTATTTTCGTATTATTTTTTGTTTTTTATGGTGTAAATAGTTTCTCATGTTTGTAGGAAGGAACTAAGTATTTGTTTTTTTTATTAGTAGATTTTTATGTGAAGGTAAATAGGGGCAGGTTTGTGGATAATGTTCTTGTAGTTGGTTATAGTAAGGTTGATTCTTATAGGTGAACAATTTTTTTTTTCTTTCTTGGGAATATTTAAGTTAAACATGGAATTTCAGTTTTCTTTATTATTGGGCTCGGCCATACTAATGATGTAATAAAGCTTTAATCAGCTCTTTGATGAATTATAAATAAATCATTAACTTGGATACAGAAAAAAAAAAGGTGCAAACTTGTAGGGTGTTCGTTACATACTAGTTCAAAACTTACATGTGAATCGAAATATTAATTTCAATGAACTTCCCATTTCCACGTGATAAATACTTTTGTAATGTTTGAAAATGTAATATCGAATATTCGGTTTTGATTAAGCCGCCGATTCATATATATTTCCTTGAGCTATCCACACAACATATATTATAATATATTGGACCTCTTTGATAATAGTACGTATATTCACATATTTCACGTCGAATAAATCTCAAGGTTGTTATATATCGACTGCCAATATATATACTCTTCGTCTTCGACGCGTCTTCGATCCCACTATTAGTCTCGCTTCAATTTCAAGAAAATTGCAGAATTTTGTTTTTGCGGAGAATTGCAGAAACCTTTCGATGACGATGAAGATGGATATTTGCTTCTGTCAAACCCACCACTGCTGTTCGTATCACGACTCATACTCAATCGCCATGGAAGCCTTCTCCGAGCACTTCGATTAGCCTTCGAAAACCCCTAAATTTCTTAACCCTAGCCCGCTAAAACCCTAAAATCGATGACCCATTCTGCTCAAGCCGATTCAGAAGCTGAAGAGCAATCGCCGTGCGGGCGATACGTTCGATACAGCAAAATCTTGGGAAGAGGAGCTTTCAAGGAGGTCTACAGAGGCTTCGATGTAGTCGAAAACGTCGAAATCGCCTGGAATCAGATCTCAATAGACGACGAAAAGGATTTGAATCGCCCAGAAATTCGAGGTAATTTATGCTCTGAGGCCGTGATGCTGAAATCCCTGAATCACAAGAACGTGATGAAGTGCTTCGATTATTGGATCGATCCCATTAACAGATCCATGAACATGGTCACGGAGCTGTTAGATTCGGGCAGCATAAGGCAGCACATCAAGAAAAACGGAGAAGTCGATTCTCAGACGATGAAGAAATGGGGCGGGCAGATCCTGAACGGACTCAAATACCTCCACGGGCAAAACCCGCGGGTCGTCCACCGCGATTTGAAGTGCGCCAACGTATTCTTGGACATAAACAGCGATTTAATCAAGATTGGGGACTTTGGCCTTGCTATAGCTATGGAAAAGGACGGCGGTCCTCTGCGCACCTTTGCTGGTACGCCTGAGTTTATGGCGCCGGAGTATTACGACGAGGAATATAACGAATTGGTGGATATCTACGCTTTTGGGATGTGTTTGTTGGAGATGGCTACCTGCGAATGTCCGTACTCTGAGTGTGCTTACCCAGCGCAGATCTTCAAGAAAGTGATAACCGATGTGAAGCCAATTGCTCTTGGGAAAGTGGGCGATAGTGAGGTGAGAAGGGTCATTGAGAGGTGTCTTTTGCCTGCTAGTTTGAGGCCTTCTGCTTCGGAATTGCTGAAAGATCCATTCTTTTCCGAAGTGGATGGAGATATGGGTAATGTCGTGGAGGGTTTTGCGATGGAAGATGGGGCAGTAATGATGGATGATGATTATTACATGGATGAGTCTATACTGTCCGATATATCTGCATTGTATGATGATGATGATGAAGGTGGAGGAGTTGAAGCGTCGTCTAAGGGTTGTGTGGTTGACGATGGTGAAGACCTTTCTATGAGGTCGAAGGTTACGTTTGAGTCTTCTTTGGGAGGTTTTAATCTCAGGAGTTCTGATTCTTTTGGGTATTATTAGGAAGAACAAGAAGTGATGAATGTAGATAGCAGAGTTTCCTTTTTCTTTCTTTTTTTTTTTTGTATTTATCGACAGAGAAGTTGAACTTTGAAATGTGAATTATCTCAGCTCAGAAGTAGGCTATTTTTTTTTTTGTCTGAGTTGTTCCATCTCATATCATATTCCATTGTATCTGCATTGTAAACTTGGCAGCCCATTCTTGAAAAAAGGTACCATTTTTATTTCATAATCTGAGAAATGTAATGATTTAGATAGAAGGTTATCCCAATAAACATAAACTATTCACAAAGGTTCAATTAAGCTTCGTTGCCTTGACTATCACTATTTGCTGTATTATATTCAATTGACATTGAGACTTATATGCTATTTATTTAGATATTTTCAAAGATGTGATTCTATTTCTACTCTTATAAAAGTATCTATATCCATCAAGAACCACAAATTACTTGTGTCCTAGATAGGCACTTACTATCCACACATTGCCACCAATCAAATCTCACAACCTCAATCTTTCAAGATAAGATATCAGTTAGTAAGTACTACAAAAGACACCACTTATATATCAAATCCCCTCATAAAACACACACTCAGACATACACAGAGCAACATAGCCATGGCTTCCATGACCATAACCACAACATTCTTGAACGGCGGCGCATCTGCCGCCTCAATCCGGCCTACCTCCGCCGCCCGCCGTGGCGGCCGTTTGGTGGTCAGGGCTTCTAAAGGAGAAGCAGAAGGAACAGCTTTGAACGCTAATAAGGACGACAATAGCAACTCTAGGAGGAATCTGATGTTTGCAGTCACGGCCATGGCCTTGTGCTCTGCCGCCAAAGCTGCCATGGCCGACGAGCCCAAGCGTGGAACCGCCGAGGCTAAGCAGAAGTACGCCGCTGTTTGTGTCACTAATCCGACGGCTCGTATCTGTCGCTATTGATGAGATGAGATGAGATGAGATGGGAGAGGAGAGATGATGGTGCTATGTATGAGCTCTATTCATATGTTATTGCAATGTAAAATATCTATTTTGTGCTAATTATAATTACCTATCTGCTTTAAACAGATTACACAATTAGGGGTGTCCAACGAATTTAAAAATCGGTCCGCACCGAACCACACCGCACACGACAATTAACCGTCTAAACCACGGTGTAATTTTATGTACTAAACCGCACAACTAATGCACCAATAATTTTCTGTACAATTATATATAATTTTATTTTATGCTAATTATATATTTACTATTTAGTATATATAAGCTCCATTTTTCGATTAATAAATATTTTTTTAGGAATGATAACCCAAATATATAGGGTTAGAATAGGTACGACTCAAATAGGTATTAAAAAATCGAGCCACTACTTATAGTTCAAAGTTCAAATAAGCTATTTGATATTTTTTCAATATTATGGTTCTAATATAGTATAGTATGTCGTTCTTTATTCTTTGTTTTGCTTTTTAAGTAATGGACGGATCCTTCACTAAAATATAATTTCAATAAGTTAAAAACCGCAAACCGCACCGCATCCGTCCAAACCGCACGTGCGGTTTGATTTTTAAAAATCGCAATTTCAGAATCTTTTTTCGAAAGACCGTATATTGCGATTTGGTGTGGAATTGGCCAAAACCGTACAAAACCGCACCACGCACACCCCTAGTAAACATAGTAAACAACTCCTCGGAGTGTCGCTAATGACAACTTCACTTTCACTGTGATCACAATAAGTTAACTTTCAGCTATCTACTCTACTACCTATATATGATATGCGTTTAAGAACCAAATATTGGTGTTATTGATATTTATTTTTCTCGACACCATAGTTATATGGTAAACTTGACGTTATTCGTCGTATCTAAGTTAAATGATTGATCTTTCATATATGAATGTTATAAGTCGGTGAGCGAAGTAGAACTCAATATCTTGTTCTTGATGGCCCAAAAACGCTGAGATGTGATAGTTTGTTCCATCAAAATTAGAACCCAGTAACTATTACATAAACAATGGCTGTAAGAAAGACTCAAATGGTTTCTAATCTTTGCTTCAAATCACATCTACAGTATATTAGCTTGTGAAGCATCCATAAACCCCAAATTCACAACTTCTCACTCCTCAGGCCCCCCCAAAAAAAAAACTAAACATATATAATATAAAAGTACAAACAACTCAACTCTTCAGAAGCAGATTTTAGACGGAGGCATACCGTATCAGTTTAGACCTCCTCGATCCTTCAAAGGAAGAGTTTTAGACGAATAATCATAATTATACATTTTGATGTTGCATTGAGGCGTCGCCAGGCATCGATGATAGCTGCGCCAGTGCTGTTCTTGCTCGAAGCTGCAAAGAGATGAAAAAAAAACAAGCTTATAGTTGCAGGACTGTTAAAAAAAAACATACACAACCATATTCGTTTTTTTTTAAATTTATTTATTGACCTTGACATCAACGCAAGGATCACTGAGCAAATTCTTTAGCAGAGGAACTACGCCGGCGTTATCTAGCTGATTAGTATGTTCTTGTGAATGAGGACTGCTGGGAAGAGTGAGGTTTATGAGAGTCCAAAGAGTGGCTATTCTTAGTCGACTGTCGGCGCTCTTCAATAGCTTGATTAGTAAAGATTCTTCGGCGCTGTTATCGTTGCTTGGGAACAACTGAGACATTACAGCTCGTTTGTGTCGCTCATTCCCAGAAGCCACATTGCAAAGGGTGTACATAGCCTTGGATCAGAAAACTATAATTAGTAGACAAATATCAGACGAAAAATATAATCAATAAGGCAACTGTTTGATTGGTCTTTCATATAATATCAGCAGAATCAGAAGTCTGTGTAGGTTGTAACCAGTGTGAAATGGGCTTTCCAAGGTACTTCAGTATTCTAACTTACCAATACTTCTTATTGACAAACTTGAAAGAAAATAAAAATCCTTACTTGAATGAGGACATCAACGTTTGAAGCACTTTGCAATTGCCGACCAACAGAGTGAAGGATAGGTTCGTCCTCTTGGAAAACATACTCTATGGACCGTAGATTACCGTCGACTATATTGCGAACCATAGCCAAAGCTTGCGCTTGAACAGAAGCCTCATGGTCTGCCACAAAATGGTAACATAAAATGGAAGGTGAATAAGGTAGTTGGACGCAAAAAGAAAAAAAGAAAAAGAAAACTACGTTGATGTGCACTTGAATCAATAAAAGAGAGATGGTTTTACCACGTATGAGATTCGACAGTGTTGCTGTGGTTAACTCGAGAAGAATTTCCTCTTTGCATCTGTGATTTACTAAAAACGTCAAATTCTTTAAGGCCCATGTGGCGCCGAGCCTAATAGATGAATCCATAGACTTCGAAAGCTGAACCAGCTGTTTCACACATCCACATTCCATAAATATATTTTTATCTGACATGAAATCGACCGCTATGTTGCTGATGGCTCCAAGTGCTGCAATCTGAGAAGATAAAAAATTGAATGGATTGTCATCCCAGCAGTAAGATGTTTATTTAATTGGGAACAGATATGCTATAGACTTTTACTATCACTTAGTCAACTGTTTAAAGGCAGCGTTGTTAGACAGAGAGCAAAATATTGGTTAACTTCTGTCGAAGCGTAATACAATACCGAAATCATAATTAATAAGAAAAACGAGAGAGAAAAAACCTGAACAGAAGTACTGGAGTCGGACAATAGCAGAACCAGGCGACTGATAACAGCTTCATTCATAAATTGACCTACACTTAGATTCTGACAGGTAATTTATTAGCAAAGTAAATAAGACAAATTTTTGGATTAAAACTCCCATGTACGAAACCACACCTTGACAGAACGAGAAAGATTTTTCAACAGAGTGCAGGCAGCAGCTCGCACTTCAACGCTATCATGAGATAGTGCCTCTGTTACAAGATTTAATACCTGCAGACATCAGATCATCATTGAAATTATTGATCAAAATCAAATCCACGACCAGTTTACTCAAAGTATCAAAATTTCAAGATCATCAGTCCCATAAAGAAATTATGTACCAGGAGTTTTTCTGGTCGACAGGCCCACCATGTTTACAAGGTTATTGATTTTGAATAGACTAAACCTCCTTTGATGGTTATCATCTCTTTATTCAGTTAATGGGGTAATGAAGAAATTAAGCACGGTACACTAGAGACTACAGGTAAAGGACAGAGGTTTTTCCAGACTGAAAAATTATCAAAATCCAAGGAGACTATTTGATGCACAAAAGTATTCATGAGCTGGAAACAGATATTAAATGGATTATTGATGAGCCCAGGCAAACTCGGGCGGGGATGGTTAATCCTAAACATTTGGTAGTACCCATATATCGAGTCCAAATTGTATAACATGAGGGAGATTGAATCAATGAAGATAAAGGAAGAGAATAAAAGCTGGAATCAAACAGCACAGAAAAAAGATACAGACAGAACCATATAACTTAATACAAAAACTAACCTCCAAATCAAGTACCCTGTCCCTGCAACATTCCAGCGTTGAGGAAAGATCACTGAGGGCCAATAGTAAACCTTGCAACCGTTTGGGCTGTATCAAAGCCGTCTTTAACAGCTCACACAATCTGTCGACCACATTCGAATCGAACGCCATTTTCTGCATATCCTCCTTACCAGATACTAAACTGGACAATGCAAACGGTGCTTCATCGCCAACTGGGCCCACATCATTAAGAAGGTCGAGTACTATCAGCACCAACTTATTCTTACTTCCCGGATCGTGCAGGTAACATGCAGATGCATTTCTTACACAGATCAAACACGTGCATGCTAACAATCTCGTACGGTTATTCTTATCCTTCAACAGTTCGGTTATAACATGGAGTGGCCGACCATTTTCGGGTTCCATGAACTTCGAAGAAACCTCGGGATTTTCCTTGATGAGAGCAGACAGAGATTCTAAACTGGCATCTCTCTGCGCTAATGAACCACCCAGAAGATTTATGAGCCTTTTCAGCAAACCAGCCTCACTTAATGTGTGCTGCTCTTTGGTTGTCTGGCATGAATGTGTGATGATGCTCGCGCCAAGACTGCTGACGTTTTCGTTCTTGCTGCTCAGTAACGAATGGAGGAATTCCACATTTCCTTGTTGAAGAAAATCATATTTTGGAGCTAATTTAGATTGGTAAATCAGTTTAAGAGAACGAGCAGCAGCAGCAGCAACCTGCAACAAAAGGTCGAAGCTTTGAGACAAGATTATTGTCTATAATTGATATAAATCTCCACTAGGAAAAGTATTAGATTCAGAATCTAACTTACAATCTCAGCAACTTTCAATTCACCCCTTTCCAACTCATTTATTCACATCTTTTGATGAAGACTAATTGACAAATATACAAGCATCCCTTTAGAAAACTCATATTTCAATCCCAATCAACAATCAAGCAACAACCTCTACTTCATCACCGAGAGGAAACAAAGAAACTTCAAGAAATCGTCCCAAAACAAAACCATACGCAAACCGAACCAAGGATTCAAAAAACAGAACGAAAAAAAAAATCCAATTTGCCCCTGGAAAGTAGATACCATAATAACCACGAAGGAAACACCCGAAAAAACAAATTACAATTCAACCTTACCTTCTCATTACGATGAAAAATAAGCCCCAACAAAAGATTCAAAGCCCCAGCATCCAAGACGGCCCTAACACCAGCGTCCAAGCCACAGGCGAAGCTTCCCAACACCGCGCCGCACTGAATCAAAACTTCCACATTCATCTCAGAAGCACAACCGTTATCCTCGCAATTCCCAGCGCAGGCATTCGATAAAATCTCAGCAACCAAAGGAACCGCGCCCAGCTTCAGAAACGCCAGCTTCTTAGTTCGATTACCAATTATTAGGTTTTTCAAATCTCGCAACGACTTCAGCTTCAATTCAAGCGGCGTGTGGGGAGATTTGAGGCGCCCAATCAGGTCCTCAGGTAGGTGGGGAGAGCTCGAGGTGGCGGAAGCCGGCATTGTACAGCTTGCCGTCTAATGATTCGTCGACGGTAGGTACGAACAATTTCTCAGCGATAAAATTGGGATTTTTTTTCTTCTTCCCCGATAATCCAACCGCAGACGTGCGAAATAGATTCCGTTTGATGAATTGCAAGAAACTTCGCTTTGGATAGGATCGAATTTCGTAGTGGCAAAGTTCAATTTCTTTTTTCCCTTTCCTTTTTAAATACAAATGAATCGGAGAAAAAAGGTGACGAACTGATGAAGAAAACAGTCGAATATGACTAAACAAAGACGATTTTGAGCTAAATATAGAATTTTATTTTCCTTTTCTTTTTTTTTATCACGACATGACGTGCTCCTGACGTGGGCCCAAACAAACACAAGCCAAGAAAAGATAAATTTGAGTATGTATATTTGATAAGAATTATAAAAATAGTATAGGAAAAAAAATCTTGATGTTACGACATCGAATTCGTTGGAACTCATTGATGGCATGCGAGAAATTTGGGACATGCCGATTAAGAGGTTCACATTGATTCAGAATTTTTGTGTATATTTATACTATTTATTTATTAACGTTAATGACAGTATGGTAACTGCTTTAATTTAATTTGATACCTCAATCATGATTACTATTTTAATTTGAGAAATTGCCATTCAATTTTTCACTTTATTATATTAATATAGATACTTAAAAATAATAATACCTTGTAATAAAAAAAAAAGTATCATATTTCTCACATAATGTACAATCTAGTTTAGCAGGAGATCTATGTGTATCACCGCTACATACACCGAAGGAACAATGTTGGATACATCTCATTATTATTTTTACATCTAAAGGATCGTTACAACACCCTAAACTGTTATAAGCCTTTAAGAAACATCCATGGCCCCGATGCAGTCCCTATTCTGAAAATTAAATAAAAAAAAATGTGTTCATATAGCAAAATAGAAAACACAACTAAAATAGTATTAAAAAAATTCAAAACCTCCAAAATCCGGCAAGTGCTCTAAGAGTCATGTAAATAGTCAACGCAATCCATATTCCGACAAATCCGTTAGTAGATGAGAGATACAACAAAATCACGATGCTAAGTATAGCCACCGTAACCTGCAAATTAAATACATATATAAATAAATAAATAGACTTATATACATGTAATCAATTATTGCATCTCATATCATACCATGGAATAAGCCGCGTAGGCAAAGTCCGATGCTCCAAAGTTGACTCCATCGAACACAAATGCTAAAGCGTTGATAGGTTGTGTTGCCGCTACAAACTGATTGACATGATAGGGCATAGAATGAATGTAATAAAAACCTTCGATAAGTTTCTCATCATCGCAATTATTACTACAAACAAGCTACTGAAAATGTTGGGGGTTAGTTGGAAATATAAAATATCTAGTGTCAACATGACGTCAGAGCTCAAGTCGAGAGGTCTCGAGTACGAATCATTTGAATTTACGCATTTAAGAAAATTATACCTCTTAGTACTCTATATATAAGAAATAAGCCTAGAAGCGAAGGACGTTTCTGAAAAAATAATATAAATGATTAGAACGTGATGCATTTCAGCCGAGCTTAAACTTTTAGTTGAACAGCCATTTAGCACATTATTTTATTACCGGAATTCCGACGCTGATTAGTCGAAGAACGTCGGCGTCTGTGGTGAATATATGTGCTCCGTAGTTCAAACCGATCCCGAGAACGACGGCCAACGACACTCCAAGAACTAACCCCAACTGTCATTTGATAATTAATTTGATCATACGCATACTATTGCATAACTTCTTAGAACATATGAGATACACTTACCTGCAAAACCCTAGAGGCTGTCGAAATCGCCCACATATAGTCGTTCCTCGCAAATGCGCTCGCAATAATCGCCTATATTTGCGCAAATGCCAAGATTGAGAGAGAGAGAGAGAGAGAGAGAGAGAGAGAGAGGGGAGAGAGAGATTTATTGAGCCCACCTGACCGGCCACGGCTAAGCCGTCGGCTAGAAGAGAAGTGGCGAGCCAAACTTGTAAGCAAACTTGAAACGCGGCCATTTGCGTGGGCCCCAATCTCGCGGCCAACGAGGCGGCGAGCGTTACGCAGAACGTAACTGCGATGACCCTCGTGAGTAGTAAGAAACCTGCAAAAAAATATATGAAGTCGAAAGCCGTGTTAGGGAAGGAACGTACGAGAATTTGCGCTTCGAAAATAACTGTTTTAAAGTTAGTACCGTTCTTGAGGAATCGACCTAATTGCAGATGCCTGACGCTCGGAGGCATTAGATCGACTTCCTCGGTTAGCCTCCAAAAGAGTATCAGGGATATCAGATACCTGAAAAAACATCGACTAATTTTTTACTTTCGTCTTCGTCGCACGGATCGTCGAGACCAAACGACGACTATGTAACAATGCTAACGATGTTCGTTAAAAAGAAAAAAAGGAAAAAAAAAGCGTACTGAGAGATGACGTGGGCAGTGGCTGCGCCTCGAACTCCCATGTTGAAGACAAACATGAATATCGGGTCCAACATTATGTTGGTTAAATCTCCCGCCACTGCATTTCATCGATAACTACTCACTCGTTCACTATTTTCTCGAAAGAGCGAAAAAATCCGAAAAAATATAACAATAAATGCTTGCCTGTTGCGTAGAGGGGAGTTTTCGTGTCTTTGAATCCTCGGAAAACTCCTTGCATGGCTAAGGATAAGAGCACGGCCGGCGCGCCGACCGAACGTAGCTTCAAGTATTCGTACGCTGGCAATAGCATCGGCGAACCCTGCAAATTGTTTATTTTCATCAGAATCGTCGCTCCCATATTTCGAAAAGACGCTAAATTATTTTTTTTCACGGAATCTTACTGATTTGATCCCCATGAAACTCAACAAAGGCTTCGCCGCTAGTATGAGGAACAAAGCTTGGATCACGCCCAGCACTCCGCCGATGATCAAAGCCGAAGACGCCGACGGGATATTCTTCTTCGCCTTCGTCGTCTCCAATTTTTCGACATCTTCATCCCATCGCAATAAAAAAAAAAAATTACGAAATACCATCGAACAATAACGGTAAAATAGGTTGCCCTAAATTGTCCGAAGGGGTGGAATTCCATCCAATTATCGTAGCGGCGAATAAAAAATATGCTCATCAGAGTGTGTGGCGTAAATCCATAGCCGACTGAGTGTGGCGATATATCAGGTCGTCAAAAAAAAAAAAAAAGTAAAAACGGCGAATTTGCTACCGTTACTCGGTATCAACTTCTTATTTTCCCCGTCCGCGCTTGAACCCTTCTCCAAGCTCTCGACGTCCTTCGAATCTTTAGGCGCATTGCTATCTTCTTCGGCGACGAACGAAGTAGTTACGCTCACGAGGGGGAATATCGCTATCCTCGACACTTGATTGAAAAGCGCAATCGAAACTCCCACGGCAGCGAGTTCGACGGGGCCTGAGAAAAATTTACCGAGAAGTCCCCAAATCAAGAACTTATTACGCAGTGCCTCCTAATTCGACCGAACCATTTTTTTTTTGAAAACTACCGATTTGCCCGATGAACGCCGTATCGACCAGGGATGCGATTGGATCGGCCGTGAAAGCGAGCGCTGCTGGCAATGCGATCCTTGCCACCTCAGCGCCGAGTTCGTCCAATCTCAGCGCCGAACTAATAACGATAACAAATTTACTAAAAGCTTCGATTTTTATCGAGAGTATGTAATAAAGATGCGATTTTGATGATTATGTAATAAAGGGTTTTTCACCTAACGTCCTTGAAGAATATTGATAGAGCCATTCTTGCATCCTTAAAGAATGCGAACTCTTCTCGCTTGGCCATCGTCGAGGAAAGTGATTCTTTTCTTCCTTTTTCTTTTTCTTGTTCTATGTATTAAAGAGACACTGAGGTGGTTTTATTCTCGAAATAACGGCTCTTGCCGTGTCTGAATTTCAGACGTCTAATACCATTTCAGAGAGTATTACAAGGACTCTAAGGAAAAGGACGACACCAATATACTATAAATATGATGAATTTGTTGCCAAGTAGAATTAGTTATTATGTGTAGTAGTCTTTAACAATAAATATGCTTATTTGTTTCCACTCAAATTGAGGCCTTTTTTTTTACGATGCCAACTTATCGTAACGTCCCATTTGAATAGAGCATAAATATGTAAATGTGCTGCGTCACTATTGACGGATCTAAATCGATGATATAAAGTAGAGATAGATCGATAATTTCACAGTATATTCTTTCTTCTCCTTCTTCTTCATACGTTCTTTTTTTTGTATATTTTTATTTCTGGTCCATATGCTTTCCTTAGGTGGGGCAGGGGTGACGTGGGCCCGAAATGCTTAGGCGGTTGAATGACTTCGTCGAGTTATTTTTCTCCACTCGTTAAAAGTTAAATCTTTAGTATTGTTTGTTATTATATTATCAATGACAGATTTTGGCTATATTTTGTGCTAGTGGTTTCTAACAATATTGAACCGAAGTTAAATAATTTATTCTGGGATTTGGATAGAGCAATTTCTATATATAAAATATATTGATATATTATAAAATAAGAGGTATGGATGCCCATTAGGAAAGGATGGGTCTTTATTATTTAATTTGCTATAATTCTATTGGTTGATTCTTGAGACTCTAGGTCTATAAATACCACTCATTGGTCATTTGAAATTTTACACTTTTGATTCATTGTATAAGTTGGTTATTATATAATATATAAATATTTTATAACACGTTATCAGCACGAAACTCTACCGACAACGCCGATCCCCGACGACGACGCTAATTTCTGCCGAAGATTTACGGGCATAATTAAGGTATAATAATTTTATTATACAAATTTAATATATATATACAATATACAACAAAATGCCATAGTCCGACTGGTTTCGCGGAATACCGTCAAAATCTAATTGATGGGAGGTCCAGATTTCGAATCCCAGCGGTGGCATATTAATTTTTTTTTTCTATCCGACTAGCTTGGTTCGGTTTGTCCGACTAGCTTGGTTCGGTTTGTCCGACTAGCTTGGTTCGGTTTGTCCGACTAGCTTGGTTCGATTTATACCGCCTATCATGTGATGGTTTGTACCACCTGATATGTGCCGGTTTATACCGCCTATTATGCGCCGGTTTGTAACTCTTGCCAATAACTACGTCTAATTATATATTCGAAATAATTGGCTATACCGACTATATTTTTCGAATATTATTTTTATTAAGATTAGTTATGCATGTAATATTTTGTTATATTATCATTTTTTAATGCTTTTTGTATTTTATAGTAATATGACGAATTTGGCGAGCCTTGAGTTTGTTGCACTCGATATCACTGGCCGAAATTACCTATCTTGGGCACTAGATGCCGAAATTCATTTGAAAGCAAAAGGTCTAGGTGATACCATCAAGCCGACCAATGAAACATCCGAGCAGGACAAGGCGAAGGCAATGATTTTTCTTCGCCACCACATTCATGAAAGTCTCAAAATTGAGTACTTAACAGTGAAAGACCCGAAAGACTTGTGGAAAAATTTGGAAGATCGATATAACCACTTGAAAACTGTAATTCTCCCAAATGCAAGGTACGAATGGGTGAATTTACGCTTGCAAGATTTTAAATCGGTAAGCGAATATAATTCTGCTGTTTATAGAATTACTTCTACACTGAAATTATGTGGAGAAACTATTACCGATGCAATTATGTTGGAGAAAACGTTCACCACGTTTCATCCATCAAATGTTATTCTACAACAGCAGTATCGAGAGAGAAATTTTGAAAAGTACTCAGATCTTATTTCTTGCTTACTATTGGCTGAGCAAAACAATGAGTTGCTGATGAAAAATCATGAATCCCGACCGACTGGTGCTGCTGCACTCCCTGAAGCGAATGCAGTCAATGGTAATAATGATAATAATCGAGGTAACGGTCGTGGACGTGGTCGTGGGGGATATCGCGGTCGTGGACATGGCCGTGGCCAAGGCCGTGGTCGTGGCCGGAGTTATCATGGTGGTGGTTATCAATATTTCCGTGGTGGTTATCATAATTATCGTGGTGGTCATCAAAATCTTTCCCAGAAGAAGAAAGTTTATGACGGTAAAAATGAAAAGAAGCAAACTGAACAGAAAGGGAATGACGAGAAATGTTATCGATGCGGTGGTCCGGGCCATTGGTCCCGCACTTGCCGTACGCCCCAATACCTTGTTGAGCTGTACCAAGAATCAATAGGCAAAGGAAAGAAAACTGAAACGAACTTTGTTCAGGGTACAATTGCTTCAACTTCTGGTGTTAATGAAGAAGGTGTTAATTTCGATGCCGACGATTTTCTGCTCCTCAATGAAGAAATTTAACCTGTTATCATTTTAAAAAATTAAATGCTTTATTGTGTGCTTTGGTGTGTGTCGTTTGAAAGTTTGTTATGTTTTTCTATGATTTGGATGATATTCCTGTGTTTGCTATGTATCGTTTACTTTCAATAATATTGTCATGTTTGCTATGATTATTATTTGGATGTTATTCATGTGTTTGCTGTGTATCGTTTGTTTTCAATAATATGTATTAATGATAATTCCATGTTTGTTTATAAAGGATTTTACATGATGGACACGAGCATGTGCAATGGAGAATTATGTCTTGCGGACTGTGCAACGACTAATACAATTCTGAAAAATAAGAACTATTTCGAGCATCTTGATATGAAAGAAATCAGTGTGATTACTATATCGGGTAGCACAAATATAATTGAAGGCTCCGGAAGAGCTAATATATTATTGCCCAGAGGAACAAGGCTGATTATTGAAAATGCCTTATATTCCCCTAAGTCTCAAAGAAATTTATTAAGCTTTAAAGCGATTCGAAATAACGAATATCATGTTGAGACTGCACAAAAGGGAGATGTTGAATATTTGCACATTACGAAAGTGATTTCTAATGAAAAAAGAATCATAGAAATATTACCGTCTTTTAACTCTGGGCTATACTACACATATCTTCGAACAATTGAATCATATGCTATCCAAAGGTTTACCAATGACAGTACGTTTAATGTTTGGCATGACCGGTTGGGCCATCCCGGTACAACTATGATGCGAAAAATAATTGAAAATTCACGCGGACATTTGTTGAGGAACCCGAAGATTCTCCAGTCTAAAGAATTAATATGTATTGCTTGCTCTAAAGGGAAGTTAATTATTCGACCATCCCAAATGAAAGTAAAGACCGAGTCTATTGCATTTTTGGAGCGTATACATGGCGATATTTGTGGACCGATACATCCATCATGTGGACCATTTAAATATTTCATGGTATTAATTGATGCATCAAGTAAATGGTCCCACGTATGTTTATTATCTACGAGAAATGTGGCATTTGCGAGATTACTTGCTCAGCTGATTAGATTAAGAGCACATTTCCCAGATTATCCGATAAAGAAAATACGTTTTGATAATGCTGGTGAATTTACTTCCAAGGCATTTAATGATTATTGTATGTCTATCGGTATCGATGTCGAGCATCCCGTGCCACATGTCCATACACAAAACGGTCTTGCAGAATCGTTGATTAAACGCCTGCAATTAATTGCAAGGCCATTGTTGATGAAGTCGAAACTTCCGTCGTCTTGTTGGGGACATGCTATATTACATGCAGCAGCACTAATCCGCATCAGGCCAACAAGTTATCATAATATCTCCCCGTTACAAATGGTTTATGGTCAGGAACCAGATATTTCTCATCTAAGAATTTTCGGATGCGCAGTATATATTCCAATTGCACCACCACAACGCACAAAGATGGGACCTCAAAGGAGGTTGGGAATATATGTCGGTTTTGAATCTCCATCAATTATAAAATATTTAGAACCCTTAACTGGAGATCGATTCACGGCCAGATTTGCCGACTGTCACTTCGATGAAACAAATTTTCCGACATTAGGGGGAGAAAAGAAACAGTTGGAAAGAAATATTAGTTGGAATGAATTATCGCTAAATCATTACGATCCTCGAACAAAAGAATGTGAACTAGAAGTTCAAAAGATAATTCATTTACAAAGCTTAGCGAATCAATTGCCAGACAGTTTTGCTGACCCAAAAAGAGTGACAAAGTCACATATTCCAGCTGTTAATGCTCCTGCTAAAATTGATGTTCCTGCAGAACAAAGAGATAATGCGATTGAGCTTAAACCACAACTAAAGCGTGGTAGGCCCTCTGGTTCCAAAGATAAAAATCCTCGGAAAAGAAAAGGAGCAAATAATAAGAATGGTCCAATCGAGGATTTATCAACTAGAGAAGAGTCGATGGGCATAAATGATTATAAGAATGAAAGTCAGGTACCTGAACAAATCGAAAATAATGATAATGAAGAGATCTCTATCAATTACGCCCAGAATAGAATAAGATGGAACCGAGATAAAGTCAACGTTGACGACAAATTCTCATTTAACGTAGCGCTACAAGAAATGAATGAGATTAATGAGAATGAGGATCATGAACCAAGGTCTGTAAAAGAGTGCAGACAAAGAAATGATTGGCCAAAATGGAAAGATGCAATCGATGCTGAATTAAAATCACTTGAGAGACGAAAAGTTTTTGGACCTGTAGTTCGTATACCAGAGAATATAAAGCCGGTTGGATATAAATGGGTTTTTATCAGAAAGAGAAATGAAAAGGGCGAAATTATGAGATACAAAGCCCGGCTTGTTGCACAAGGTTTTTCGCAAAGACCTGGTATTGATTATGAGGAGACATACTCTCCTGTGGTGGATGCAACAACTTTTCGTTATATAATAAGTCTGGCAATACGTGAAAAACTCGATATGCGTCTAATGGATGTTGTCACTGCCTATTTATATGGCTCACTTGATAGTGACATTTATATGAAGCTTCCTGAGGGATTTCAATTGCCTGAAAATTCAAGGCCCCGTGATGAGTACTCAATTAAACTAAACAAATCGCTTTATGGATTAAAGCAATCTGGGCGTATGTGGTATAATCGTCTAAGTGAATATTTATTGAAAGAGGGATACAAAAAATGATCAAATTTGCCCTTGTATATTTATGAGAAGATGTAGAAATGATTTTGTCATCATAGCAGTATATGTTGATGATATCAATATAATTGGAACTCGTGGAGAGTTATCAAATGCCGTTAATTGTTTGAAAAAGGAGTTTGAAATGAAAGATCTCGGAAAGACGAAATTTTGTCTCGGCCTGCAGATTGAATATTTGAAAAATGGAATATTCGTATGTCAAGAAACATATACGAAAAAGGTATTGAAAAGATTTTATATGGATAAAGCTCATCCGTTAGATACTCCGATGGTTGTTCGATCTCTAGATGTGACTAAAGATCCATTCAGACCTCGAGAAAATGATGAAGAATTGCTTGGTCCTGAAGTATCATATCTTAGTGCCATAGGAGCACTAATGTACCTTACGAGTCATACGCGACCTGATATAGCGTTCGCTGTAAATTTATTGGCGAGATATAGTTCGTCACCAACTCGTAGACATTGGAACGGTATTAAACGAATTTTTCGATACCTTAAAGGAACAACTGATTTGGGATTATTCTATTCAAATGAGTCCAGGTCAGATCTAATTGGATACGCAGATGCTGGTTTTCTATCCGACCCACATAATGCTCGATCGCAAACAGGTTATCTATTTACATATGGTGGAACTGCTATTTCTTGGCGGTCAGTTAAACAAAGTTTAACCGCCACATCATCTAATCATGCGGAAATTTTAGCTATTCACGAAGCTAGCAGAGAATGTGTTTGGTTACGATCGATAATCCAGCATATACGACAAACCTGCGGGTTATTATCGGAGAAGTTAGCTCCGACGATCTTATATGAAGACAATGCCGCATGCATTGCTCAGTTAAAGGAAGGTTACATCAAAGGTGATAGAACCAAACATATATCGCCTAAATTCTTCTATACGCACGACCTTCAGAAGACCGGCGAAATTAACGTACAACAAGTTCGATCAAGTGACAACCTCGCGGATCTATTCACAAAAGCGCTACCTCCAAGATTATTCGAAAAACTTGTAGATTTAATCGGACTCCGAAGGCTCAAAGATCTTGAGTAATGTTTACATCAGGGGGAGACTACATATGCTGCACTCTTTTTCCTTCATTAGGTTTTTATCCCACTGGGTTTTTCCTAATAAGGTTTTTAACGAGGCAGCTAATATCTATTTTTGTAATGGGCATCCAAGGGGGAGTATTATAAAATAAGAGGTATGGATGCCCATTAGGAAAGGATGGGTCTTTATTATTTAATTTGCTATAATTCTATTGGTTGATTCTTGAGACTCTAGGTCTATAAATACCACTCATTGGTCATTTGAAATTTTACACTTTTGATTCATTGTATAAGTTGGTTATTATATAATATATAAATATTTTATAACATGATACTAATTGTTGGCCGGCAGTTTCCACTCGATTTAAAGCAACAGCCAATAGGTGAAATTCACTTGCAAAGTATTAAAATACTTTTCTTAAAAGTTATATAAACTTGTAAAAGCTTGTAATAAAGTTCTCATATAAATCCTCATGTTACCCTTTTGCGTAATGAAATTATTAATTACGTAATTACCGCAAAAATTACTTCTTAGGCATGGTCCCTTGGACGTAACTTTGACAATAATTTAAGGTGAATCTATAGAAAAATACTCAATTATATAAAAAATTTGCAAGTCAGTACCCATCAGAAACTTTTTTATATAAATACCCATTCGGCTGTGCGTACTATTTTTTCGGTCTTGACGTACCTTTTTAAATGTGTATTTCGTACCAGGTCACGCATTTATATGGTACCCATATATGGTACCCATATACGTTCCATACTATACCTTGCGGCTGACTATATGATGGTAGCATTTACTCGCTGTATTACGTACCACAATACGTTTCTCTATGGTACCTAAATGTGTGATATGATGTACCTAGAGGCGGGCAGGTACCAATGTGCAAAAAATATATTCTGACAGGTACCTGCATATAAAAAATACTGACAGGATACGGACTTGCTAATTTTTTATATTAATGTGTATTTTTTTATGTAAAATCCCCATAATTTAACAATAATTGACGGCTTTGACTGTATAAAGAACAAAGTCACGTCTTGTTTAACTTATTCTCAGTAAAACTTAACTCGATCAATATTATCATGATGTGTCACATTTCATTCCATTTATCATTTACTTAACTCGATCAATCCTCGTTAAGGGATTTAGATTATCATGATGTGTCACATTTCATTCCATTTATCATCATGGAGATGCTCTGGCTGAAGTTTTATACCAAGCATTTTCATGATTTTGTATTTATCTTATTGCATGTCACATATCATATCATTAGTCTTTTTCTCGTTCTTTCAAAACCATCTTTAATTTAAGAAAAAAATATATATATCGTCGCCGAATAGATGCCCAATATCGATGTCAGCTCACATTATCTTCTTCTCTCAGCTTAGTGATCCACGCAAGACTCGCATTATATAAATCACTACCTTTTAACACACACTATATACACATGCATTGATAAGTTATTCGAAAAAGATGCAATACCTACGAAGTGCGTAGTATAACCTCTTATAGACGCCAATGGTAATTGATAATTGATTGATACCCAAGTATAGTACGTAGAGTTATGATTATTATGATTGCAGGGTGATGTGCACTTTGAAAGCATTTATATATTTTGACCTTATCAAATTAATTGATTTGCCGTTTTATATACATATATGGGTACATCGCGGATGGGATATGAAAACCAATAGTGCTATAGTCAAATATAAAACGTACACACAAAGGAATTGTTAAAAGGCTGAGCTCTTTATTACTGTTGGGCTAACATAGCCCAATTTAGATTATTTTGGGCTACAGTGACGTCATTTTCTGTTGGGCCGTGGCATTCTAATTTGTATAATCGTAAAAACAATTAATTTTAGTTATTATTATTTATAATTAAGAAAAGGATAAACCTCTGAGCTCTGCTCTTGCTCAGTCTTCTTCAATGGCGTTGCTAGACTCGCCCGCATCAGTGTCGTCGTTTACCTCACTCACGCTATTTCCGAAAACACTGCCGTCTATATCATCCGTCGCCATATCACGCCGCCGACGATGTTGCTACCGTGGAATTCGCCGGCGGTTTATTCCTCCGATGGTAGCCGCCGCGGAGGATGCGAATGTCTCCGAGCGCGGTGAAGAGTTTTATATGGACGAGGAATGTCCGTCGGACAGTGAATTTGACGTCGAGGAGCTCGAGGAAGTTGCGCAACATGTGGTGAAGAATTTCAATGAATCGCTGTCTCGCGAATTGAAGTTTGGTTTGCTTCTTCCTCAGTTCTCGCTTTATATTGTCATGCTTTAAAAGGACTTTCCACTTTTTTTTTCTTCATTTCATTCCCTTTTCCCCGTTTTTTTCAGTTGATTCAGCTGATACTGTAGTCTGTTGAGAATTTTGTGATTCTGACATATAAGCTTGGTTATAGGTGACGAAGTATCCAGCCTAAAGGAAACCCGGGGAAAGAAGAATAATCGTGCAAGCATCAGTAACATTGTTAGTCTGATCTTTCTCTACAATGAATTAGCTCTGATACAACTGCATTTTACATAACATTTTCTTGCACGTTCGATCAGACTAACGTAGGATACCACACGATTTTTTTACTATTAAAAGTGGGGATGCATCAGCATCATATGAGTCTGAGCATATGATTTCTTATTTGAAGAGTGTAGGAGAATAGTTATGAGAATATTCGATTTTCACTTCTTTAGGGTTCATCAGTAAGAGGGCGCATTTTGTTGCCTTCGTCGAAACAACTGTTGGTAAAAAATTGTCATGAATCACTCAGTTTGTTCTACTCTATGTCAGGTCCCTGACCATCTTCTTCAAAGGGTAGCAATAGTTGGGAGGCCAAATGTAGGTAAATCAGCTTTGTTCAACCGTCTTGTTGGGGTATGCTTTTATCGTTTCAACACAGCCGAGAAAGCCCAATTCAATCTTTTAATTATCTGAATCAGTATTTGTGGTCGTAATCGTATTAGTCTTTACGAGGAAACTATATATTTTAGGGGAATAGAGCCATTGTGGTAGACGAACCTGGTGTTACTAGAGATCGGCTGTACGGAAGATCCCATTGGGGGGATTATGAATTTATGGTGGTTGACACAGGAGGCGTTGTAACGATCTCAAAGTCTCAAGAAGATGTCATGGAAGAATTAGCCATATCAACGACAATTGGCATGGAGGGTATTTCTCTTGCATCTAGGGAGTTTGCTGTTGCTAGGATGCCCTCGATGATCGAAAAGCAAGCGACTATGGCTGTGGAAGAATCGAGTGTCGTTATATTTGTAGTTGATGGCCAGGTATATCTTCTTCTTTTGTTTGTTCGCGTGAAATGTTATTTGTGCAGCTTGTCATAGTTACTTCATTGGTGGGTATTTTGCGAAAATTTATGTGAGATTCTCATCTGAGGGTATGTCTGAGGAATATTTGGATTTAGAGTCGATTCTGTTGTGGCATAGTTTCAAGCCTAAAGAACGATTGATTCAAAAATCCGCTATGATTCATTAACCATTTCTGCCTAAGTAATAGTCAAACTCAGATGGAAGCAAGAGGGCTAAGTAAACTTTTTTTGTGCATCTTTCTTGTTGCCATTTTTTTTTTCTGAGTGGACTGAACATATAACCATGTCTTTACAGGCAGGCCTGACTGCAGCTGATGTGGAGATAGCAGATTGGTTACGTAAGAACCATTCAGATAAGCAGGTTATTCTCGCTGTTAACAAGTGTGAGTCTCCTCGTAGAGGGATAATGCAAGCATCGGAATTCTGGTCTTTGGGGTGAGTGTAAGTTCTCCTTTTTTCTTTTCTAATGAATGTTTGAAAAATCACATAGTCTCGTGGTTTCTTCTTTTGTTGATTTCTGGTTGACATTGCAAACGAGATTAGCTTCTTGATTTCTCTCTGTCCTAGTTGTAGTGTATCTATTTGAATGGCTAATAGATCATTAGCTACTCATATTTTCTCAACTAATTGAATGCATGTGTAAAATCGAAGACTTTTTTTCATCATCAACTTCCAGCAGTAAGGCTTCTTTGGTTTTAACTTGAGGCATCTCAAGTTTAACTGAACACTTATCCTAATTCCTATCCTTTGGTAGCTACTCACCGCTTCCTATATCTGCAATATCGGGGAGTGGAACAGGCGAGCTCCTTGATCTCGTCTGCTTGCAGCTGGAGAAAATTGAGGTACCTTCCCTTCCCATGTGGAATTGGTCTTGTATATTTCTGCGCAAAATTCATGTCTCGAGGCATTGCTTTTCTCCCTTATGAATTCGTTTTGAAGTGGAGTCTCAGTCTCACATGCAATTGGACTACCCTAAAAAGTTTATAATAAATAAGTAGTTATTTATGTGGTTAATCCCAGGGCACAGTGTCAAATGACGAAGAAGAATACATTCCATCGATTGCCATTGTTGGGAGACCAAATGTTGGGAAAAGTAGTATCTTAAATGCACTTGTCGGAGAGGATAGAACTATAGTTAGTCCGATCAGTGGAACTACTCGCGATGCCATAGATACTGAATTTACTGGCTCCGACGGTCAGGTACTGCCTCATTTACATTCAGACTCGATATCTGCAATTTTTATGGCGGGGGGTTGCACAACAAAATTAATACGTGCAACTTCTTTATCTTTAAGAAGAGCTGCGGCTGAATGGTTCCACATTAAGATGTTTGAATTATTATTGCTTTCTCATATCCAAGTTACGTCTCCAATTTTCTTTAATAAGTTGTACCTCAGTTCATTCACTTCGCACGCACAAGGGCCTTTGATGATAACGACAACGAGCATCTGAAAATTCAAAAAAAAAAAGGTCGTCTTAATAGAGCAAGTGTTTACTCGTGGCAGAAATTTCGTCTCATAGACACTGCTGGGATACGAAAACGGGCAGCTGTGGCCTCTTCGGGCAGCACCACAGAGGCCTTATCTGTGAACCGAGCGTTTCGTGCCGTTCGACGTTCGGACGTCGTGGCTCTGGTTATTGAGGCTATGGCCTGCATAACAGAACAGGTATTACTACTTGAAGCAAAAAGATTATATTTTATCGTAATACTTTCTTGTCTATGTAATTAGCCCTTTCGGGTTCGAATTCGAAGGATTTCAGGATTGCCGAACAGATAGAAAAGGAAGGGAAGGGTTGCCTGATCGTCGTGAACAAATGGGATACGATACCCAACAAGAATCATCAGACCGCATTGCACTACGAAGAGGACGTGAGGCAAAAGCTACGAATCCTCGGCTGGGCACCCATTGTGTACTCGACTGCCGTACAAGGACACGGTGTTGAAAAGTAACAAATTTAATTAAAAGCGTAGATAAAATGCTATCGTACTCTTTTAATTTTCTTTATTTCGAGCGTAGAATCATCGCTGCAGCCTCGACGGTCGAAAAGGAGAGGGCGAGGAGGTTATCCACGGCGACGCTTAACCAAGTGGTAAGAGAAGCAGTGGCGTTTAAGCCGCCTCCGAGGACGAGAGGCGGCAAAAGGGGCCGTATTTTCTATTGCACGCAGGTATTTTGTTTATTTTTCTCGTCTTAATTTAATCCGAGATAAACTTTACCGAGGTGATTGATTCCCGACCCCTTTTTACTATAAACAGGCAGCCATTAGACCGCCGACTTTCGTCTTCTTTGTGAACGACGCTAAGCTTTTTCCCGAGACTTATCATCGGTATATGGAGAAACAGCTGAGGTCGAGCGCGGGTTTCGCTGGCACCCCAATCCGCCTACTGTGGCGCAGCAGAAGAAAATCGCAAAAAGACGATCAAGGTATACTTTTTCCCCCCCTTCTATTAATTGGCTTTTATTAATCAATCCATTTTATTTATACGTTGCAGAGAAGGATGGTTCGCAAGTGGACCGAAGAAGAAGCTTGGTGGAAACACCCTCCTAAAGCTATAGGAAACCCTATTAGTTTATCCAGTCAAGCTTATGTATGTTATCAATTTAAGTGCCACAACATATGAGTGGCCAAGAAGGGGAACGAGTAATTAAATGCAGTTTACCGTTTGGATTATTGGACATCTCTACATAGGTAAGGTCCATTTTGTTTAGTAGTATATGTTAGTGTTGTCTTAGAATAACGCCCACCATAGTACCATAGCTGCTTGCATTTCATAATGGCAATTGGCAACAAAGGATTTAAGCTATTAATATATCCCATAAGATGAGCGTTATCAATATATATAAATAAAGCTTAATATCATATCTGTTGGGGTTGAGCGGTAAATAATTAATTTCCGGGCCAGCGGTAGTTGTATTTGGACCCGTGACAATTTATCGGGATATTAATTAAAGCCGAAATGACACCGAAAGAACACCGAGATTTTTACGTGGTTCGGCCAATACCGCCTACATTCACGGAGAGACAATAGTTTTACTATATTTGAGAATATTACACCGTACAAAATAACGCTCGTGTTTAACCCAAACTCGAGACCCCTTACCCACCCGGGTAATGTTTTTGTACCCACTCTCAATTACCCCAGTAAAACTATACCCGCCCTCACCCTTATCCACCCGGACAAGATTTTCCTTTTTTTTTCTTCTCATTTTTCTCTCTCTCACCCCACTCTCTCTCTCTCTCTCTCGTTACTTGTTTTGGGGTCGGTTACAAGTGAAGCCTTCATTCCCCTTTTATAGACTAATGCCATGGAATGATGCCAAACAAAATGCTCTCATCGCTTACATCATTGGAAGGAAGAATCAAAATGATTTCCTCCACCTCCACCACGCATGTGTGTATGAGTTGAAAAGTCAACAATTCTCCCCCCTTTTCAACATCTGCGTCTTCTTTAGAGAGCATTCCAGCGAACTCGAGAATAAGAGTAACCCGTTCGTAAATACCACGAACGTCCATTGGCCTTCCTTGTAGCACCTACACATAATCCGAATCAAGAATTCTGATCCTACCCTACTTGATTCATTCAGCGGCCAATCTTATGTGCAGCTATGTTGAACCGACTCGACCCGTCAATTCCCGAAGAGGAACTTTGATGCAACCCCTTCACCAGCAGGACTTCCCTTCTCACCCTCGTCTGCATTTATACCACGCGCGCGATTTTCGTGAATCTATCGAAGTCCGAGTATTATATACCATACTCACGTCCAGACAATACAAACCTTTGCACTCTTCTCACTTTGGTAGGACCATTCCGCCATGTGTGATTTCCAGACTCCTCCTGCTATGAAACCCCATAGCCCTGAAATCTGACTGGCTCAAGAATATTAAATTCTAGCAACTTTGGGACACGTCACACCACTCAAAATGCATACCGCTCCGTCAACCATTTTGATCTTCCCCGTTCCAACACACAACGATATCCATCGGCCCATGGAGATCCAAAAACCGTTCGCATTTTCCAGAACGCATCAAAATATTCTCTTGGAGCAAACCCGAATTTAATATTCTTCTTCCTGAGAACGAGCGCCATCATTAGAGATTGTGAGAACGTCTCCAAGATAAACCGTGTGCTACCCGCATATGGAATTTTCCTAGCCGCTTGTCCTTCTTCCTCCAAGACCGGACAATTTCTCCTGATGTGTCCCGACTCACCACATTTGTAGCATCACATGCCCTTCCCGCCACCTCGATTTGGACCTGCTGTTATCCCCAAATCCCCTGGCGTTACACCTTCCTCTATGATTTACTCTGAAAAATAGCCAACGCCCGACTATCACCAAAATTTGACCGCCTTCTCTCCAAAAGAGTTGACTCCACCATCCACCGCCTGCACCGTCTCGTATCGGATGGTTGTGATCAAATTATCACCCGAATCAGGAAGAGAGGTAAGAAGTAAAAGGGCCTTACTTCTTCCTCTTTCGACACATCTTGACCCCAAAATTTCCGTCATTTATTCCGACTTTTCCTCGTCTCCCATCAAAGCTTATCACCCAGCCTTGACAAACGAGTACATCCTTCACTCTTCTCTGCCGCAGAGTGAAACCCCCCGCACCAGCACATTGTCGCACTTTGCTGTCATCCGTCGTTATTATCCTTGCAGAGATTCAACAGCCCGGCCCAAATAGTACTGATCAGATATTTTCCAAGAAAGGCTAATGACCTGCCTCACAACACTATTGCCATAACTCGCCAAAACTCCACCACCGCACAAGCTCCGCCCACACCGAGCATACCATCAACGATAACCATCTTGTACCAACATTTTTCCAGCATAAGGCATCACCTCGTTGAACCTAGCTCTGACACCGTCTCCCCCCGATCGATAATCCCTTCTGATATCTTTTCTGATGTGGAAGTTCAGACAAAGCTGCAACCACAGAGCATACTCAGAATACCAGCAGGGTTTGGCTCTGATACCACTTATTGGGGTTGAGCGGTAAATAATTAATTTCCGGGCCAGCAGTAGTTGTATTTGGACCCGTGACAATTTATCGGGATATTAATTAAAGCCGAAATGACACCGAAAGAACACCGAGATTTTTACGTGGTTCGGCCAATACCGCCTACATCCACGGAGAGACAATAGTTTTACTATATTTGAGAATATTACACCGTACAAAATAACGCTCGTGTTTAACCCAAACTCGAGACCCCTTACCCACCCGGGTAATGTTTTTGTACCCACTCTCAATTACCCCAGTAAAACTATACCCGCCCTCACCCTTATCCACCCGGACAAGATTTTCCTTTTTTTTTCTTCTCATTTTTCTCTCTCTCTCTCTCTCTCACCCCACTCTCTCTCTCTCTCTCGTTACTTGTTTTGGGGTCGGTTACAAGTGAAGCCTTCATTCCCCTTTTATAGACTAATGCCATGGAATGATGCCAAACAAAATGCTCTCATCGCTTACATCATTGGAAGGAAGAATCAAAATGATTTCCTCCACCTCCACCACGCATGTGTGTATGAGTTGAAAAGTCAACAATATCAAAATTATAAATAAATTAATATAAGCTAATAAACCATATATGAAGTATGCGTACACGTACTTTTGTGTGTCAAGCAAGCATATCTCTCAGCGATCTTAGCTTTACCCAAGGTGGTTCTATATAGGGGCTCGGGGGTAAAGGACCCCCCCGACCGCTGGAAGGAAGGAGTAGTATAACACATTCCATGAAGTTGTGCGTCAATGGAGTCTTGGCGGTGAGGAGGAAGAAGATAAATATTAAGAGTTACTTAGTGATATTGAGTAATTATGTCAATTGAACTTTTTTCTGGGGCCATTTTGTAGGTGTTTATTTTATATACATTGGGCGGTTTTCCCTTTTAGGCCAATTTGTAATAATACATAATAGTAATAAGGGCCATTATATAATCGTTAGTAATAAGGTGTTTTTGAATGAACATTGTCGGGAAAATATAAAAGCAAGAGTCAATAACGACAAATATTAAAAACACATCAAACTTTCTCTCTCTTTATCTATCTCACTGTTACCGCCGCAAACTCCTCACTTCTACGCCTCCAAATGACTGAGCTCCGCCCTCAGCTCCGCTAGTTGTTCCAGCGGTACTACTCCGATTTCCTTCACGATAAATAACATTAAAACTCTTAACCCGTCTTAGTGAGGTAGAGTGCTGGGCCTGCAAATCCAACATATAACGATTGGACTCGAAGTTCTTCTCAAGTATTTGAATAACACTTGGTTCGTCGATTATCAAATCTCTCATTCCAAGTAGTCTTTCAGCATCCCTCTTCAAATTTTCCCGAACTTCGGTAATCGTAATAGGGTGCTGGCGATCTGGCAATTCCTTGAAGAGCAACTTGAGAAATAAAACGGCCACTATAAAGTCCGCTAAAATATAATCGTGTCTCATGGACGTTTCTCTTCGTTCTCGCTATCTCCCGCTTCTTCGCTAAAATACGACGGTCAAGCCTTGTTCTCCTCGCCATAGTTCCCCTCACCCTCGTCCCATTGCCCTCGTGCCCCTTATTCTTCGAACATCCGAAAGTTCCAAAGTAAGGAGTTTGGATATACCATTTTGACGATGCGAACGAAATACGAAGTTTGAATATTCCAATTTGACGAACTAACATGTTGTTGATATATCTAGGATGGTCAAGTACGCACATAATGTTATGCTGAAATTTAAGACGGAATAGTGTACTTCAGAAAAACAAAATAAGTAAGAAGTTTGAAGAATTAACATGTTCTTAACATACTTAGAAGGGTCACATACGCGCATTATATTTGTTGAAATTTATGACCGAATAATGTACTTCAGAAAAATAAATTACGTAAGAAGTTTGGATATTCAAGTTTGACGAATTAACATGTTGTTGACATACTTATGAGTGTCACGTACGCACATTATGTTTTCAGAAAAAATGGAGTAAGTAAGAGCTTGAATATTCCAGTTTGACGAACAAACAACATGTTGGGAGAACGCTGTTGGGAAGGACTTTGTTTGGAAGAGATTGGGATAACAATACTGTCATCGTAAAGTCTACCAAACCAACATCGAACTCAAAAAATGTTCTCCCAACAGTATACTTTTCGGCATCGTTCTCTCAGAGTTGTTGCGTAGGCGATCACGTTTGTGACGCCCACATCCACTGTTTTTTATATTAAAAATTTCTATTTTCATCCTTGACGTTCATGAGCCTTAACCTCATACAATTTTACAATTGCTCTAATAGTGGACAAACGAAGATTTTTTTTAACTTTTTAGAAATGATTAAAGAAAAACAAAGTATTTCCAAAATGCAAAAAAATCGATATTGAGTCAAATTTAAAGGAATCTTACCACGACGTTCAGTATGTCTAAGAGCCTGTTTAAGCCTATCAGCGCTCAATGAGCCGTCCAATTATTCAACGAAGGTGTTGTCCCACTCGACAACAGTAGCAGTTGCCTCCCCCTCCCTCAATAGCAGTGACAGTGGCAGTGGCGTCCCCTCCCTCGACAGCAGTGGCAGTTGCGTCCCCCCCTCGACAGCAGGGGCAGTGGCAGTTGCATCCCCTCCCTCGACAGCAGGGGCAGTTGCGTCATCTCCTCCTCGCTCGACAGCAGAGTTGTCCCGTCCGTGGCCATCGCCTCCTTGAAATTTCCCTCGATTTCTAAGCTTAAATCTCATTTGATTGTAGGATGGCTCCAATACTATAAAAATGGAAGAAGTTTTAATATTTTAGGAATTATTGATTAAAGAAAAAAACATTTATACAAAACAGAGACAAATCGATATCCAGCCATATATACGGGAATCGTACCAAGCCGCTCGGTGTGCCCAAGAGTTCGCATAAAACCATTCGCATTTCTACAAAAGGTGGTTTGCGTTGAAACACTCCAATGCGCAGTCCATTTATTAAATGGCTCTTCCAAAAACACTGCGCACATATAGGAAAATTAATGATGAAATCAACTATGAACTAAAATGATGAGTTACTTACGAATAGGAATCTCTTCATCTCTCATCTGATGTTATGTGCCCCCTCGGTTATAAAATCATGGATCCTCATATGACTTTACCAGTTTCTACAAAGGAAAGCTTCTGCTATTTTTGATGACATCAGCGTTGTCCTCATCGATATCCTTGATCCGATGTTATGACTTTATCATTGGATGTGACATTATCAGATAGCGGTCTAAAATGTCGAGTGGATGTGACATTATCGGATAGCGGTATTATTATGACCTGATGTTATGTTCCCCCCCCCCCCCCCCCCCCCTCGGTTATAAAATCCTGGATCCTCCTATGACTTTACCTACAATGGAAACTTCTGCTGTTTTTTACGACATCAGCGTTGTCCTCCCCGATATCCTGGATCTGATGTTATGAGGATCGAAGTGGTATAAAAGGTCGAGTGGATGTGACATTATTAGATAGCGGTATTGTTGTGATCCTGTTAGAGTGAAGAGTCAAATGAGAATAATGATTTTATTGATAACTGAGGATAATGATTCCGGCCACCGAAATCGAAAACAAGCAAATTAAAGAGAAAATTCCCACGTATGAATAGCCTTCACCACACTCTGGGAAGTGCTATTCTCTTGGTATTTCTCTCTTATTTATTCTAATAAAATTATGTATCTGAAAATTAAAATCATAATAGTAAATCATAATTTCCCTTATTCTTAGTCATGCATTGACCTTCCTTGATATTAGCTTCTCTTATTACGCCTCCTTGATATCAGCAATCACCTTAGCCATATCCTCCACATGTTGTCTTGATTCCTCTCTGATATCCTCAGAGCACAAAGCCTCCATTGGCCCAACATTTCGCAGCCCAATATCTGCGTGTTTAGCCCGACATTGATAGACTCGGATCGGTACCTGATTTGCTTGAGCCGCTTGAGCATTACTCGTAACAAATCCGATGTTATGTACCCCCCATCGGTTATAAAATCCTGGATCTTTCTGTGACTTTTCCTGCAAACAGGCTCGAGCTTTTTTTTTTTATTGAACTCGAGCTCGAGCTCGTTTATGTCGAGCTCGACCCGGATGTAGTGGTTCGAAAGCTCGGGAACAGGCTCACGAGCTTTTTTCTTATTATTAATTTTTTAAATATTTTTTTATATTTTTATAATATTATTTTTTCTATTTTTTTAAATATTTATATTAAAATCTCGATTTTATAAAATTTTTTTAAATTTTTTTTTATTTTTCTATAATTTATATTATTTTTATTAATTTATTAATTTTTTTATTAAAAGCTCGAGCTCGATGAGCTTCGTGAGCTCGAGCTCATATGGCTGTAAACGAGCTCGAGTTCGAGCCGTGAGCTGAAAAGCTCGACGAGCTCGAGCTCAGCTGTAAGGGCTCGAGCCGAGCTCGAGTCGAGCTCGTTTACAGCCCTAGCATAGAGTGTGCGAAGAAAGAACTAGTCTATACTGTTTTATTATGCGTCATAGTTTGCTATAAATGGGTTTGCTATAAACCGTTCAATTAGTCTGTCAATTGAGTTCTATGAATTTTTTTTAAATAAAACAAGAAAGAAACACATCCACTACCTTTACTTGCTATTTTTAGTTATACAACTTTTAGTTAATTATTAAATATTATGTCAATACTTTTAGTTAATTATAATGTTTATGATAAATTATACGTATAATAATTTATCAATAATAATATTGATAATTTTATTTGTCGTAATGATCTTTTAGATATGTGACATGGTGGACGTAGCAATGAATATTTTATAACTGTAATAGTTTAAAAAATCATATAAATACATAATTGTAATATTTATGAAATTATTAATTTAAAAATGGGACATAATATTTATAATGGGTGCTCCGAGTCGGATTCCGGGGCGGTGTGGAATTTGAAAAATTTTCCGAGATCCCCGTTACTCCGGATCGCTCGTATATAAAAAGAAAACAAGCATGTATGACACATAGACACGTAATAGGGTTTGGGCGTTACCCTCGTAGCGAAGATCTCTCGGTTGTCGTAAGCCGTTCCACGCTTCCACAAGGCGCGCCGAAGAGAGTCACGCCGATTCCGACACGTGCCACAGACAAAACCCTCCTAACGATGGCTAGAGAGGGAAGGGAATGCTTGTAGAGATATGTGTGTGTGTGTGTGTTGGATTTTCTCAAAACTCAAACCCACTTGTGTTTTCTCTCAAAGATCACATCTTTTTCTCTCAACTCTCTCTTGAAACCTTTTCTTAGTAGAATTGACTTATTTTCATTATGAATGACTTAGCCACGAAATTCATCTAAGGCTCATACACTAAAACCATCTTTCAACCATTGAAAATGATTCTAATCATAGTTAAATTAATCATGTCTTACATGACATAATTCTATATTGATTCTCTTGTATAAAGTCATAAAAATGACTAGACAATGTCCCACATGTCTCACACAAAAACAATGAACGAAATTGGATCAAAATTGACCACATGTCCCATATTTTATCTCCTGGGGTAGTGTACTCACTAAAAATTTTGTTGCTTTCAATTCAGGCGATATTGCTTATATTCGTTCGTCCACTATCGGAAAAACATACAGAAGGATCAATAAAAGAGTAATAGAACTACTTTGACTGGAGCTTATTTGGCTAGTCGACTAATGGGCAAACATTAAGGTCTTGTGAGATTTGAATATCGTATGTCATTTATTTATTTGATTTTCTGGTAAAACATGTGCTCGTAGCAGTTACTATCAAGTAGTGAATACTGAGGTTTTATATCATTAGACAGATTAAGTTATTCGTCGACCAAGAGACATTAGAATTACTCGGTAACAAAAAAATATTTTTTTGAACTATTATTCTAATATTATTTAAAATTATAGTAACTGTTCATGCTCAAAATCAGAACGCATAATAAGAATATTCTGAATATCATATACGTACGACTGCTCTGATGAACATTAACGTATGACTGTTGATGTTTATGTAAGCATATGCAATACTGTATGACTGTCAAAATATGTATTACTGTAAGTCTGTACTACTGAACGACTGAACTACTGCACAATTGTTAACTTGCACGATTATGATCTATCAAACTGCATAACTTAGAGTTTGCACTACTGTCATACTGAAGGAATGCGAAATTGTACCATATGTTAGTAATAAGATTATTAATAAAGTTCATCTAGCTTAAGAAATCGTACAGCATCGCGGGAGAAATACTATCAACTATACAATTAAATTATATATTATAGTTCTCGTACAATTTGCTTTTTGAATGCAATTTTAACATGTTTACAACATCACAATGAATAATGAAACACATTATTGACTCTCGCATATGGTCATTTAGAGTCGTCAATTAGGCCAAAAGGGCGGGGCGGGCAGCGTCTTTTAGGCCCGCCGGGGCAGGCTTGAGCGAGCCACCCGCGTGGGCTGCGGGCTTTGGTGGGGCAGGCTAGCCTGACCCGCCAAATTATGTAATTATATATATTGTACAATACATATTATACAGAAATTTACTATTAAATTAATTAGATAAATTTAATTAAGGATTCATTAATTATGTCTAATTAATGTCATATTATTAATAAACACATAATTAATGTTATGTTTATACATAACTTTTAATAAATACCATAATTATTAATTCAAATTATAAGTAAATTAAAAATTTAAAAATAAAATAAGTAATAATCCAATTTTTGTTCGAAGTGGGCTCCATTCTTTAAGGTGGAGGGCCAGCACGCCCGCCCCGCCAAACTGTGGGCTTTGGCAGGCGGCAAGCCGAACCGGCCCAACCCGCCAAATTGACAGCTCTATGCTCAGTAAAATAATGTAAATAATTTCACGACATATAAGAATATAATGATTATAACTATAATCATATCTATAACACGTATGATCACTATGCAATATAAGACGTAATGTTCCCTTTGCATCGCCACGGGAGCAAAACTAGTAGTATTAAAATCAGTGAACAAAGTCTTTAACATCGGAAAAGGACGATAGAAAATGATGAAGCCAAATAATAACAATAATAATAAATAGCTTTCCATGCTCACTACTCCCACCATACGAGGCTGTTGTTGACATGATGTTAGGGGAGTGGGTAATTACCCACTCTACCACTCAACTATCTACTCTATTATTATCTACTCTATTACTAATAATAATATTATTATATTTGTATTAGTATGATGCCTTGCCTATAAATAGGCTACAAGGCATTGAACAAAAATCACACCAAAGAGCCAAAGTAAAATAGAGAGAGAAAGAAAGAAAAAGAGGAGAAAAAAAAATAGAGGGTTTGTTCGGTATTTACTCTAACTATAAAGAGAGATAGTGAGTGTTTTCTCCTTTATAGATTGAGAGGTTGTAACCCCTGTTTTTACCCTAGTAATAAATTTCTACCTCGCCCGTGGTTTTTTACCCCAAGTTAAAAAGGGGTTTTCCACGTAAATTCCCGTGTCCATTTTATCCTCACAGTCATTTCCAATATTATTACGCTGTCCATTTCGCAACAAGTGGTATCAGAGCCAGTCCTGATTGATATTCCGATTATGCTCTGTGGTTGCAACTTTGTCTGATCTTCCACATCAGAAAGGATATCGAAAAGGTTTATCGTTACGGAAGAGTTTTTTGGCAAGTCGTGGCAATAGACTGTGTAAGTAATTTCTGTCTAGGTGGCTGGTGCCAAGCGGGACACATAGTGACCCCACCAGATCTCATCTGGGAATTTACTTAGAAGGGTAATTTTGTCTAGAAAGCTGGTCGCTACCCTTTCTGCAAATTATCTGATCAGTACTATTTGGCTGGACTGTCGAATTTCTCCGACGACAGCGACGTGGGAAAAATGGCAGCTAAAAATGAAATTGAGAAATTCAACGGGAGAAACTACTCACTGTGGAAAATGAGGATAAAGGCAATTTTACTCAAAGAAAATTGTCTTGAGGCGATCACTGGCAAACCAACAACAATCACAAGTGACGTCAAATGGAAGAAGACAGACGGGAGAGCCATCGCTAATATTCATCTGACATTAGCAGATGATATATTATCAAGCGTCGAAGAGAAAACCAGTGCGAAAGAAATCTGGGACCATCTTGAGAAGTTGTATCAAGTCAAGTCACTCCACAGCCGAATTTTCTTGAAGAGAAAATTATATCATCTACGAATGGAAGAATCTTCTTCAGTGACCGAGCACATCAACAAGTTGAACACTTTGTTCTCTCAACTAAGAGACTTGGACTACAAAATAGAGCCAAGTGAACGTGCTGAGCTTTTACTGCAAAGCTTGCCAGACTCCTACGATCAACTCGTCATCAACTTGAGCAACAACCAAGCTGCGGGAAAACTTATCTTCGATAGTATTGCAGCTGCGGTTCTCGAAGAAGAAAGTCGGCGCAATAACAAAGAAGACAAGTTGATAATGTCCCAACAGGCGGAAGCGTTGACGGTGACGAGGGCAAGATCAGGAGCTCGTGGTCCAAATGTGAGCCGAAAACGGACAAGACCCGGAGAGTCTGGTCCAAGTGGGAGTCAAAAACGGCAAAGCCTTGTTATGAAAAATAAGAAGGTTATAAAGTGCTACCACTGTGGCAAGAAAGGTCATATGAAGAAAGATTGTTGGGCTCTAAATAAAAATCCCAATGCCCAAGGAAACGCCGCCAACACTACCGACGATGGAATTGCCTTGGTGTGTGAAGCCGCAACCACTATCGCTGAAAAGGGAAGATTCAACGACGTGTGGCTCATCGACTCAGTAGCTACTTTCCACATGACCTCTCGAAAGGAATGGTTTCATCAATACGAGCCAACCTTTGGAGGATATGTCTACAGCTGCAATGACCAGGCGCTGAAAATTGTCGGGGTGGGCACGGTTCAAATAAAGATGTACGATGGCACTGTGCGTACCATCCATGCGGTCCGACATGTGGAGGGCTTGAAGAAAAATCTGTTGTCTGTGGGGCAATTGGATGATCTTGGTTTCAAAATTGAATTGGAAAACAAGATCATGAAGGTATCCAAAGAAGCACTAGTGGTGATGAAGGGAGAAAAGATAGCTGCAAATCTATACACGCTGAAGGGAGAGACTCTGCAAGCAGGGCAAGCATCTGTTGCTACAACAAGTTCAAGCGAAAAGTCTACAATGACTTGGCACAAGAAACTTGGTCATATGTCTGAACAAGGCATGAAAATTCTTGTGCAAAAGAATCTACTTCCTGGTCTCACAACTGTGACGTACCATTCTGCGAGCATTGTATTGTGAGCAAGCAGCATCGCCTGAAGTTCTCCACTTCAAATTCTAGAAGCAAAGAAATTCTAGAATTGATCCACTCTGACGTATGGCAAGCACCAGTCGCATCCATGGGAGGAGCCAACTACTTCGTATCATTCATAGACAACTACTCCAGGAGATGCTGGGTGTATCCAATCAAGAAGAAGGACGAAGTATTTCCTATCTTCAAAACATACAAGGCGCGAGTTGAACTTGAAACCGGCAGAAAAATCAAATGTCTCCGGTCAGATAATGGAGGGGAATATACTGGCAAAGAATTCACTGAATTCTGCAAAGGCGCGGGCATCAGAAGACAGTTCACCACGGCTTACACTCCACAACAAAATGGAGTGGCAGAGCGGTTGAATAGGACCATGTTGGAAAGAACAAGGGCTATGTTGAGAACTGCGGGCCTGGAAAAGAAGTTCTGGGCGGAAGCGGTCTGTACTGCCTGTTATGTGGTGTGGTGAATCGGGCTCCATCTACTGCTATAGAGATGCGAACACCGATGGAAATGTGGACTGGTGGACCTGCAGATTATTCAAACCTCCATATATTTGGAAGTTCAACGTACGCGATGTACCACAATCAAGAAACAACGAAGTTGGATCCAAAGTCCAGGAAATGCTTATTCTTGGGGTATGCTGATGGAGTAAAGGGGTATCGCTTGTGGGATCTCACTGATCACAAAGTGATTATCAGCAGAGATGTTATCTTCTTGGAGGATGATGATCAAGAGCAAGTCGAAAATGATAGCAGTTCAAAAGGCGTGACAAAGACTACACCGATGAAGAGAAAATTGGAGCAATATAATTCTTCTGAAGCTGAACCGGCGTACGAAGAGCTCGACCCAGTCGAATCTGAAGTACCGGATCACTTGCGGTCATCACGCGATCGTAGGCCGCCAAGTTGGCACTCAGATTATGAGATAGAGAGCAATCTTGCATACTGTTTTCTAACGGATGATGGAGAGCCAACCACTTTCCAAGAAGCACTGAATAATTCAGATGCGAGTCTGTGGATTTCAGCGATGCAAGAGGAAATGGAAGCTCTCTATAAAAATAAGACATGGGAGTTGGTGCCATTACCGCAAGGAAGGAAACCCATTGGCAACAAATGGGTGTACAAAATCAAGCGGAATGGTGATGACCAGGTAGAGCGCTACCGTGCTAGACTGGTTGTAAAAGGATATGCTCAGAAAGAAGGGATTGACTTCAACGAAATTTTCTCACCGGTGGTTCGACTTACAACAGTCAGGGTGGTCTTGTCAATGGTTGCTACATTTGAGCAGCTGGATGTGAAGACGGCTTTTCTCCATGGTGACCTGGATGAAGAAATATATATGCTTCAACCAGAAGGTTTCGAGGAACAAGGAAAAGAAGATCTGGTTTGCCGATTGATCAAATCTCTCTACGGGCTCAAACAAGCACCTCGATGCTGGTATAAGAGATTTGACTCCTTCATAATGAGTCTTGGCTACAACAGGCTATATTCAGATCCTTGTGCGTATTTCAAGAAATTTGGCGATGACGATTTCATCATTTTGCTGTTGTACGTCGACGATATGCTGGTAGCAGGACCCAACAAATGTCGTATTGCCGACTTAAAAGCTCAATTAGCCAGTGAATTCGAAATAAAGGACTTGGGACCAGCAAACAAAATTCTTGGCGTGCAAATATCTCGAGACAGAAGCAAGCGGAAGATTTGGCTTTCCCAGAAGAATTATTTAAAGAAAATCTTGCGAAGGTTCAACATGCAAGATAGTAAGCCAATATCTACCCCTCTTGCTGCTAATTTCAAGCTATCCTCTGAAATGTGTCCCACCGATGAAGACGAGAGGATAGAGATGTCTCGACTACCATATGTATCGGCGGTTGGAAGTCTAATGTTCGCAATGATATGTACCAGACCAGACATTGCCCATGCAGTGGGAGTTGTTAGCCGATACATGTCAAATCCTGGTCGAGAGCACTGGAGTGCTGTTAAGAGGATTCTCAGATATATCAAGGGAACCTCTGATCTGGCCTTATGTTACGGAGGTACAGAGTTTACTGTCCATGGTTTTGTTGATGCAGATTATGCAGGTGAACTTGATAAAAGCAGATCCACAACCGAATATGTGTTCAATCTTGCTGGAGGAGCCGTAAGCTGGGTTTCAAAACTGCAGTCCATTGTTGTAACGTCAACAACGGAAGCAGAATATGTCGCAGCTACGCAAGCCAGTAAAGAGGCAATATGGTTGAAGATGTTGCTGGAAGAACTCGGCCACAAACAGGAGAAAATTATTCTCTGTTGTGATAGCCAGAGTGCATTGCATCTTGCAAGAAATCCAGCATATCATTCAAGAACCAAACACATCCGGGTCCAATACCACTTTGTTCGTGAACAAGTGGAAGCAGGGACTGTGGACATGCAAAAAGTTCACACTGCGGATAATCTGGCAGACTACATGACCAAAGCAATTCCTGTGGACAAGTTTATATGCTGTCGTTCCTCCGGTGGACTGACAGAATCTAAGGAAAAGGCGAGCTAGAAGAATGGTGTGAAGATCTGATTGGTCTTCAATCAAATCTTCAAGTGGGAGATTGTTAGGGGAGTGGGTAATTACCCACTCTACCACTCAACTATCTACTCTATTATTATCTACTCTATTACTAATAATAATATTATTATATTTGTATTAGTATGATGCCTTGCCTATAAATAGGCTACAAGGCATTGAACAAAAATCACACCAAAGAGCCAAAGTAAAATAGAGAGAGAAAGAAAGAGAAAGAGGAGAAAAAAAAAATAGAGGGTTTGTTCGGTATTTACTCTAACTATAAAGAGAGATAGTGAGTGTTTTCTCCTTTATAGATTGAGAGGTTGTAACCCCTGTTTTTACCCTAGTAATAAATTTCTACCTCGCCCGTGGTTTTTTACCCCAAGTTAAAAAAGGGTTTTCCACGTAAATTCCCGTGTCCATTTTATCCTCACAGTCATTTCCAATATTATTACGCTGTCCATTTCGCAACACATGAGGCGTACAACAGATTGATCTACCAAACCCTTCCAATTGAAATGACTGATTAATTTCACCACTCCTAACATCATAAGCTAATATAGGGCTTTCCCAAGTTTCGAGGCCGAAGATCAATACCTCCCTCGCCGCTAGCCAACACAACGGAGCTACAGTTTTCGCATATTTCGTGAACATTCCCTTAAGTCTGTCATTCAGAGGTTTCCTTCTTATCCTAAACAACATTCTCCACTCCCCACTCTCCGAATCCATCTCCCAAACGTCCCACCAAAACTTGCCCGACACATGAATAAACAATAGGCTGCCACCCATTGGCAGAAAATAATGCCTTTTAATGGATGATAACGGAGGAGGATGAGAAAAAAGTCGAACTGTTTCAGTCTCTACATTCAACGTCAAGACTTGTCTCGACGTCACCCAGTGTACGTAGCCTCCAGTAACACGCGGCAAGCCGTCGAACATGCTTTCCTCCTTCGAAAGAAGCAAGTGTTTTATGTCGATATGCCTCCAAGCTCGATCCAATCCAAGGGTTAGCAGTATGATTTGAGTCTTGGGAGTGTGATACTTAGATCCCCATGTTTCGACAAGTTTTTAAGCCATGGAAGACTCAGCAAATGCCAAACCACAAGTTCTCAAGTCTCCCCCCACTTTTGGGAAAGTGGGAACGGTTAACTGCTTTGTCAATGGGTTAGAAACGTAGTTTTTGTCAGTTTCGTTTCCCCAAACAGTATAGAACACCACCGAACCATTGAAGCTTGTCTTTACCAAGCCGTTGAAACCACAGTCAAACGCAGACATCTCAAGACGACGATTTCCTCCTCCTCGCATTTCCAAATAAAACACAGTTTTAGGGGAAGGATATTCTGGAATATAACCCCACCTTTTATGCTTCGAAGATGCTGGCGGGCGAAATTGGGGGAACGGATGATGAGGCTCCATTCTCTGCAAACGTGCCTCATCACGTGGTGTAAGGGTTGGGCGAGAAGGCGTAGGAGAAGCTCGAAAATTATCTCCTGGGGAAGGTGTTGTATGGCCGCCATCTTCTTCTTCGCACACCTCTTGCAACAGTGATGAAACGTCGTGAGATCGAAGGCGGCGGCGGTGACGGACGCCTGCATCGTATAACATAACTATCCATTCATCGAATCGAATTTGATGAAAAAAGAAAGATCTAAAATTTAGGTTAGCAAAGTAAGCGTCGGAGAAAAAAAAAACGACTGATTTTAAATTGAGAGTTTGAGAAGAAGGAAAAAACGAATCCAACCGCAGCCTTTGATTCTTCTGCATCATCGGACTTGTTTTTCTTCTTCATTTGGACCATTAGCGGCGGCGGCGGCGATGGTAAGGAGAAAGATGGGCGGCGGGAAAATTTTAGAGGAGATAGATTTAAATAATTTTTTCACAAGGAATTGTTGTACTTATACGTACATGGGAAATAAATTGGGCTATCGAAGAAAGTAAAGAAGATCGATAAATGGGCCTAAACGGTCTTATATGGATATTAATTTTTCAGAACTATGTATTTGTGTAATAGTGTATCCTACTAGGTATAAATTATAATTATATGAATAATGAAAAGATTTTTAATTAATTAATTAAAGGGGTCTTTACACCTAAGTACCTATTTGGATAAAAACTTATAATTTAGTACCCTGTCATGATTTTTTTATATATAGGTACCTAACAGAATAAATTTTTTTCACATAGGTACCTGATCCCTGAAAGTACACCCACAACACATTTGGGTACCCTATATAACAGAAAATGGTACGACGTATGCTATATTTAGGTACGCCCTATGTAACACACATGTATGCCATAGGTACGGCGTATGCTATATTTAGGTACCCTATATCAACACATTTGGGTACCCTATATAACATAAAATGGTACGACGTATGCTATATTTAGGTACGCCCTATGTAACACACATGTATGCCATAGGTACGACGTATGCTATATTTAGGTACCTTATATCAACGTGTTATGGTACGCAATATGCACACAAGAAGGTACGACATGACTAAGAAACTGGTAAAAATTAAATTGGATACCTATCTGTAAAATTTTCTGACATGGGTACCTATGTGTAAAAATTTTATCCAATTGGGTATTTTTCTATAGATTCACCTTAATTAAACTTTTAAAAGAAAAAGGCTATATGGTCTTGTCCGCTCAGTCCAGACCGGTCCGACCAAGTTTTCTAATCTACTCATATAGTTGACTTAGGTATTTTTCACTATTTTATAAAAAGATAGATGAATTTAGTGTTGGGGTTGAGCGGTAATATTTAATTTTGGGCTAGCGATAGTTGTATTTGGACCCCGTGATAATTTATCGGGATATTAATTAAAGCCGAAATGACACCGAGAAAAACACCGAGATTTTTACGTGGTTCGGCCAATACCGCCTACATCCACGGAGAGACAATAGTTTTACTATATTTGAGAATATTACACCGTACAAAATAACGCTCGTATAAACCCAAAACCCGAGACCCCTTACCCACCTGGGTAATGTTTTTGTACCCACCCTCGAATATCACAGTAAAACTGCACCCGCTCTCACCCTTATCCACCCGCTCTCGGATTATCTTTTATCTCTCACTCTCAGATCTCTCTCGCTCTAGACTCTCATTTGGGGTGATTATAACTGAAGAATCCTCAGCCTATTTATAGATATCTTCAGCTCTTCTGGACCGCTCGAAACTAGTGGCCAGGAATCCGCCGCGTCGCCAGTTGATATGAGCCGCTCATTCCTTATCTTTTAAGATTTTTCTTTTTCCTTTATATATATTATATAATATTATTTTATTATTATTTTTTTCTTCTTGTCAAATGAGGCGGCTGGCCTAACATTTAGCAGCTTTCAAATTTACGTATTTCTGCTCGATTGGTAAATGTTCGCCCATTAAAGAGTTGTTCCAAGCTCCTCATGTTGAAGTGTTCGTCATAACTTTCAAATATTTCTTTTTTTGAATCCTTGAGTTGCATTATTTAACAGGTTAATCAAGCATTACACGCTTTATCTACAACTTCCAATTTTCTCAAGTAGTTGTTCTAAACTAAGTAAAATATTTTTCGCTGATATGGCACGAGCTTTGCAAAAACAGAAATGGTTGAAACAACATTCGCAAAGCTAACGCCAAACGTTTAAATTTTTTAGAACTTTCCACTTGGTACCAAAACTGGTTCCTACTAAATATATCTATACTAAATTTATTAAATGGTATTTCTTATTATTTAAGTCCATTATGTCGTTTCTAGCTTGTATCGAATTGTGATGGTTCTGAAAATACTGCTGTGTGAGGCACAAACTGCAAAACTGCAATTGAACTGACCCAGGTTTCCTACTTGTCTGCTTATTTCTGGGAAATTCAAATCATTAAATAAAAATAAGTAATATCAAGCTGTTGACATTCTTTTTTTTTTTCCGAAAAAAGCTGTTGTTGAACTTCACTCCACGACTATCGCGAGTCAATTATATGCTCTGGCAAGAGACTTGAATAAATTCCCGCACATTAAACTTGCCATAGGACTATTCACTATTGTATTTTTTTTTTTTGTATGACCTGCCTTGGCTGACCAAGTATCTATGAACCAATTGTACTCCTTTCACTTCAACTACTTAATAAACTATGACTTGAAAAAACCATATTCATGTGCCATTTTTCAGAATGTTTTGTGGGTTTTCAACGTAAACTGCTGAGGCTAAAAGGTCGAAAGTTTTATACACCACGAGCATCAATTTCATTATTTTCTCTTCATGGCAAATCTAATCTACGTAGTAAAAAGAAAAACAAATCAATTCAACGCAAATGCAATTCGAGTATGTATGGCCCTTCCATGAACAGCTATTGAGCAAGGTAAGCATCGTTCAACTTCAACCTTAACAAAGAAAGAAGAAAAAAAAACAGACAATGATCTATAACGAAAAAGCTCCTATGGTAGTTATTGCATTTTGAGTTGAACGGTTTAATAATAACCTGTTAGTCGGAGATTCGATTACTCATCACCATCGGGTTTGGCCAAAGGATCGGGATCTCTTTGCTGTTCTCCATCATTGTTCGAGCTACTAGGACCAACTCCATGCAAAGCATTCGTATCCTTCGAGAAAACAATGTATCGAAAATTTCGGACAGAAAAATATAATCAGGAGAATGACAAAATTTTCAATCATGGTGGCTCCATGCTACACTGAAAAAGATTACGTTTCGCTCATCATCATCATTCATCAAAGTGTTAAACACTAATATGAGGAAAAAAAAAAAAAGAAGAAAGGGGGTTATACATATATACCTGAGAAGAATAGTAATAACCTTCGTATTGGGCATTTGCGTGAGCCGAGGAAGTTCCATAAGCATAGGAATCGTAGCTGCTTTGTGAACCATAAGCATAGGGATCGTAGCTTTGTGATCCATAAGTATAGGGATCGTAGCCATGTCCATACGCAAAGGTATGCTATACAAGTATACAAGTGATTCAATATTCGATATCCCTAACACGGCAAGTCATATCCCTCAAGAAAATATTCGTATACCGAAAATTTCAGACAATAAGATATATACCTGAGGAGGATAGTAATAACCTCCATATTGGCCGGCATATGCATGAGCCGAGGAGGTTCCATAAGCGTAGGGATTGTAGCTTTGCAATCCATAACTACCATAGTGATCGTAGCTTTGTCCATGCTTATAGGTACCCTAAAAGTGATCTTTTAGTACTCAATAAGGAAGCCAAAAAAATGTGCTTTTTTTTTCGCTTGAAACTTTTACCTGTTTTTCCCAACTGACGCCGACCACCTGAGAACCTATTTGAGCACCATTCATCCATCGAATCGATTCTTCAGCAGACGCCCTATTCATACGAACAACAATACGCCAAACTTCTTTTTTGTTTTCTCAAACGCAAAGATAGAGAACTGTTTTCGGGCATTCGTAAGGCTGTATGTTTACTTCTCTCTCTCTCTTTTTTTTTCCCTTATTAAGAGCGACGATAGTAAAAGCGTTTACCTGTGAGCGAATCGCACAAATGCAAAGCCTTTATATGAGGGAATTTTCACAGACAAGACATCGCCGAACTGGGAAAATCTCTGCGTAACCTCTCGTTCGGTTACATTACGATCAAGATTACCAACAAAACCTGCAATTTTTTAAAAAAAAAAAAATTTCAGCAGTGTACATGTAATATACTCAGCAACAAAACATACACACATACATCATATGGATCTTATCTGTCTATATATATATATCTATAATATTACGCCCCGGCGATGACTTCTTACAGTTGTATTATTCGGATCAGTTTCCACCCGCCTTTGTTGCATCTGAGGGGCATAACCTACAACCATCATTAAATATACAATTAGCAGAGAAAAACGAAAACCCCAGCATATAAATATATATATGTATACTATGTATATGTATCTGCTAATAAATACAAGACTATATATCATCACACTCAAACATTTACTTATACTTACTAGCTGGCTGTTTTTCTCCAGGTGTTGGTCTCTTAATTCTAATCTGCATGGGCTTACTCAAGCCGTACGACCCATTCATCTCAGCGACAGCCCTATCCCTCTCTCCCTCGTCGGTGAAATTCACAAACCCGAATCCTTTGGATCGACCCGTTCGGGGATCCATCACCACACTGGCTCCTCTAACCGATGGGTATCTGACCCGAAATATTTCTTGCAATAGAAGGTCGGTGACCTCCGGCGCCAAATTGCAGACGAAAATTGAATATTCTGGGCGAGGAAACCCTAATTCCGTCGATGCCCACTTCAATCGAAAATTTCCCAACACACCAGGGATTTGCTTTCCGTCATACTCCCGTAAGATGGCTTCTGCTGCTCGACGGTTCGCGATATCCAAGAAACCGTAGCGCTTTGACTCGCCTGTCTTTTTGTCTCGGACTACTGCTATGGAGAGAATGACCTGAAAAGCAAAATTGATAACAACGACGAAGAACATTTGATCAGTTTCAGTTCATCAAGGACGATCGACGAAGCAGAGAAACTAGAGAAAGAAAGCTCAAGAAAGTTATTACGAGGCAGAAAGTAATGACTACAATTACGGAGAGTTGTGTGTAAGTATGGAAAAGCGAACCTCGGCGTAGCGAGCGAACCATGATCGGAGATGGTCCTCATTGGCCCAGAACGGCAAAGAACCGATCCACAGCATACGAACTTGTGGTGACGTCACGGCTTGATGATGGGCCCTCATTTGATCCTTCTACGTCGACCAATTAGGTGAACTGAACTGATCTTGAAGCAAGCGCGCGGGCGGGAGGGAGGATTCTTGAAGAAAATAACAGATTTTTTTTATTTTTTTTCAAAAAATAATCTCCCAAGTGTTTAAAGACTATAAGACGTGTGTTGTAGCTATAAATATATAATATTCACTTTATTTAAATTCAATATATTTTATTCGTAATTATATTTAAATTTAATTATGTATATATAAATCATAATACTAAGTAATGTGATAATTTAACTAAAAATAATAATTAACTAAATATAGTAAATAGAGTTATTGGGTGATCTTTTATTTTATTACTTCAATTTTTTTTTTTAATTTGTAGGCCAAAATGGCACTTAATATGACAGAATAGATAACAATGGACTTCTATCTAACCCAATATAAGGTGTTTTCTTCAAAGTAGGAAAATCCCTTTATTCTATTAGAGTCATCATATAAGTAATAAGACTAGGGGTGAAAGATGAGTTCGAGCTCATTTAAGTTGAGCTCGAGCTCGAGCTCGTTTATGTCGAGCTCGAGCTTGAGCCCGGATATAGTGGCTCGAAAGCTCACGAACAGGCTCACGAGTTTTTTTTTTTTAATTTTTTTATATTTTTCTATATTTTTATATTAATTTATATTACTTTTTCTAATTTTAAAATATTTTTATAAAGAGCTCGATTTTTTTTTATTTTTTAAATTTTTTATGTTTTTATATTAATTTATATTATTTTAATTAATTTTTTTTATTAAAAGCTCGAGCTCGAGTTCGAGCTCATCTGGCTGTAAATGAGCTCGAGCTCGAGCCGTGAGCTGAAAAGCTCGATGAGCTCGAGCCCAGAAAATGAGCGAGCACGGCTCGTTTACAGTTTTACCCTATTTTCAGTTTTCATTTTCAACTTTAATTATAATTATAATCTCAATACGAACAACGTATAATTTATAAATAAATACATAAAACTTGGCTCTTGAGTCTCCCAAGTGGGAGTTTGTTCTCATTATAGGAGCTCTCTTGATTCTTCCTCCATGTGACAGATCCTCTACCGAAGAAGATAAAATTTGGAGGTTGAAGACGGAAGAAAGTGATGAATAATGTAGGTTTAGTAGTCATATTTATGGAGTGTTAAACTGTCTGTAGTATGTTCTTTAGTTCTTTTTGTCTGAACTTCGAATTTTGTTTTCTTTCGATCTTGTTTTTCTTATTTTCCTTTTAGTGTGTTCATTTCTCACTAGATGAGAGTTTCTTCCCTTCTGGTTGGTTCACCGTCTCCAGATGGCTTGTTGGGCTATTTAGCTTTGTATTTTTGTCAATATATAAACCTATAATTTCGAAAACAAAAACACACACCCTATACTTACCTTTTTACTACTACCTCCGTCCCAAACGATTTTGGACATTTGGTGTTTTACACGGGTTTTAAGAAATTGAATATTTTAATAATATAGTACAATCAAAAGGTAAAAAAGTGTATGTTTTGACACGTCTTTTGAGAATATTTAATATTATTATATTGATTGTTTGTGATAGTTTTTTACTAAATAAGGAAATGTCCAAAAGAAGTGGGACGCCCGATATAGTAAAATGTATAAAATGGTTTGGGACGGAGGGAGTGATAAGTTATGATTTTTCATAATATTTATACCTCGTAAAAGCAGAGTTATAAGATGTTATTGGTCTAAATATCCTTAAATATCCTATGTTTACATTCGAATTTCTTGTATCGCAGATATAGGAATAAACAATGATCAAACGCAAGAAGATTCGAGCATAAAAAAATCATAAACAATCAAGTTGATTGTATCACCGTGGCTAGCGGGGATATGATATTGATTCATATCAATATTGTATAGCCTGGAAAAAAAACAAATAGAGGAATAAACACATGGTTCCACTTCAGCCCAATAAAACTCTAGGTCCACCATCCATTGAGCCCATTAGGTGTGTAACCCTTGCTTGGAGGAAGCAAACTAACGACAAAAGAGGAGCAAGGCTGCTGAAAGAAACATGAAGCAAGCATCTCACAGCCACATCACACACGAGGCTCAAGAAGGAAAAAAGAGAAATAAAAAAACAGCGGAATGTATGCTATGGCTGCACGATGTCAACATAGGAGATGAAATTACGAGATTTCAAGTCGGCTCTATGTTTATTCATCGAAAATGATGGGTTGGAATACTTTAGTCGCTGCCATCGTCTATAAAAGAGCAGCTCTCGTGCAATTTGAAGGGAGGAAAAAAAAAAGGGAGGAATCGATGAAGATCTGATTTCAAACCCACTTCTCCAAACCTCCCAAAGCACGCAGCTCACCCAACACCCACGAGCAGATGCCATCCATTATCCTTACAACCAAGCAGCTCTCCACCTCACGCATAGATCTTTCCCAACTGCTATCATAATATACTCCCACCAGTTGAATAACACGAAGGAGGCAGCTCTTGACTTCCAAGTTTCCATTTCCCAGACGAAAGAAGACGAGGCGGCAACTTCGAGGGAGCACGAAGTCGGTCATCATAATAGGGGAGGTTTTACCTTGGCTTTAATTCTATAAATGTCATTGAATACTTTATGTTTTTCTTTTATTAACATGTGTGTGTAAGTCTTTTTGTGGTTAAGGCCTTATTAGGCCGGATTATGAACTCGTATTAATGTTATCGTACTTTATTTAATCGTATGTGAAAGTTATGTGTTCTTCGCTGAGTTTAATGCCTGCGTATGATTGATCGCCATATGCTTGTTTTATTGATTGGTTTATGCGACCGAGAGGTGATTAGATCAATTAGAATTAAAGTGTCGAACGCCACGACGTAAAACTGACCAGAAATGGAATCAGTTTCGTCCGTGTGGTTTCCGAGACTTTAGGCGTCGAAATCGCCTAAACTCGGGGAAATTTATAAAGCCAAATGCGTGCGGAGTAACTACAGTCATATAGGGATATAGTTGATTGGTTAATTCTCGCATAGGGTTGCTATACACGCGAGAGCGGGTAGCACGTATGTTAGAAATTTCTACCTTAACTTAAAATCGTATTGATTAGATAAAGTCGATTGCATGAAGATGTAGAATAATCCGTGCCGAAATATGTGCTTTAATCACGTTTGTCGTCAATATTCGTAATCGTTTTATAGCTGTTTATTTGTGTTTTTTTTAATTCAAGAAAAAAATATATATAACTATTAGTTCGAATCGTATTTTAGAATTAATCGAGCTATCCTCGTGGATCGATACTCGGATTTACGTCCGTTTTATACTACTTGCACGACCTAGTATACTTGCTAGTATTCGAGCGTGTCAGGGAGTATATTTTTTCACCTATTTAACTTATTTCTGCATAAATCAATTTTTCCTTATAAACTTACAAGTAATAAACACTTATAATTAAAACTTCGTCTATTAAAAGCCTTAAACTAATAATAACTATAAAACCAACAAGACACGCATATAATACTAGAAGTATATACATAACAACACTTTAAAATATATATATTTTTATACTATATTAATCGCTCTATTTATTCTACTATTTTAATCGTTTTTCTTTTTTGTTCAAGTCTCCTCATATTGGCCTCGGTGAAGCTCTTCGCCTATTCCCATTTTCGTTAATGGAAATCTGTGTTTTTGGTCACTTTCTTCGTTCTTATTTCGAGACTCATGCAAATACTCATTATGGGTACTCAATCCGAGCACTTGACTCCTCCGAAGAACGCAGAAAAGGACCCATTGAAGCAGGTTCTTATTCAAAGCTGAGATCTTTTTTCTTACATTTTCCTTTTTAGTGGTGAGATATTTGCTGTATTCTTTGATTTGTATATATATTGAGCCTCTAGCTGCTACCTTCACACACTTGTAAGAAGATGAGGTATAGAATAGGGCTTGGCTGGGGTTTATGTTTGTAATTATTTATTTTTTTTTTTTTGTTACAATTTGATGTGAAGTGTGTATTTGTTTCTTCAGAAATCAATGTATTATGATTCAACCTTTCAAACAAGAATCAACCATTTATCACCTTTCCACCTTAAGATAGATTTCTCTGCGGAAAAAAAACATTCGCAAAAAGCACACAAAAATATGGAATATATAATGATATAAAATCACATCGTATATCAGTAAATAAATTTGGCGTAACTATGAAAAGAAATAGAACGGAGAAAGAAGCAGACTTTCAAAATTTTTAATTGATTTACCGTTGATCGTAGACCAGAATCAAGGATCGCGAGCATGGGCGATTTTCTCAACATTCAGCCCTCCGAGCTCAAATTCCCATGTAAGTAAACCACATAATCACCTGAATCATATCCAGTGTTTACGCTATTAGATTTGTGATTGGGAATTGAAAAAATTGAAGTTTTTACGTACCCCTGTTTTGACCTTTCGTTTCTTTCTCTAATTTTTTGTTGTTTTTTGAACTTTGAAAAAAAAAACAGTGTTTTTGTGTGTGGGTTTTGATTAATTTTGTGTGGGTTTGCTTGTTCGAAAACAGTTGAATTGAGGAAGCAGAGTCAATGCTCAATGCAATTGACGAATAGGACGGACCAGTTCGTCGCGTTTAAGGTGAGATTCGATTCGTTTTCTGCGTAGTTGATACGTTGTGTGAGAGGTTTCTACGCAGCCATGTCTCCTTTTTCTGGTTTGTAATCTAAAATAAATCAGGTGAAAACAACTAATCCAAAGAAGTACTGTGTTCGCCCTAATGCTGGCGTTGTCCTGCCCAATTCCATATGCAATGTTACAGGTTTGTAAGAAATTTCGAATCTTAGACTTTTGTATTATTGGCTTTACAATTCTTGATTTATAGATTTTTAATATGTGTGTATGTACGTAGTTACAATGCAAGCTCAAAAGGAAGCTCCGCCCGATTTTCAGTGCAAGGATAAGTTTCTTATTCAGAGTTTGATTGCTCCAAATGGTGCTACGAATAGGGACGTCACGCCTGAATTGGTTATAGTTTGACCCTTTTTCTGAATTTCATCGATTTTATTTAACTTTGTCTGATGTTACTGCACAGTTTAACAAGGATGAGGGAAAAGTCATTAATGAGTTTAAACTGAGAGTCGTTTATATACCTGCGAATCCTCCTTCGCCAGTACCCGAAGGAGACGAGGAAGAGAACTCTCCTGGGACATCTTCTAATGAAGATGAGATTAGAAAGCCTAATTTGTCTGAAGCAGTAAGTTGCAGTTTATTACCTCCTCGGCTTGTGATTGAATATGTCCGTTGAATGCAATATAATGTTCCAGGTTGCTAGATCGTTTACACAGCATGTTGAAAATTTGGCGTCTGCTGAGGTAATTTTCAAGTCCCTCTCGAAGAAAAAGTTAGGAATTATTGTCAAATGAATGTGCACTGCTCTATGCTGTGATATCTGGGATTTTGACATGGAACTGCTGTCTGCTGTGATTATTCTGTGAATGATTATATTATATTCTTGGCACAACAATGTAGTTCATTACATGCTTAGTATTAGTAATACACAGTTATTTATCTCGGTGACACCCAATTTTTTCTAATGTAGATATATTTATTTAGTGAAGCTCTTGCCTTTTTCTAGTACTGTTGTTTCAAATGGCTGATATGGGATGGAAATCTGTAATAATTCTCAGGGGTTGTCTGTTATCTCAAAGTTGAACGAGGAGAAGGACTACACACTTTGGGAAAATAAAAAGCTCCTTAACGATTTGGTTAGTTATTACACACACAAAGTAATCGCACTATCGAGTACTGAATATGCGATAACTCGTTCTTCGTTCTCATCATTTTGATTGTCGCTGCCTTTGTTATGACAAGGAATTGATGAAAAAACAAACAAGGCAAAGGCAAGGCGAAGGTGGGGGCGTATCCATGTATCTACTGCTCTTAGGTCTATTTTTTGGCATATTGATTGGATACTTCATTGGGAAATAGTAATCTTGAAAATATGAGGTCTTCATTGTGATTCTCTGATTTTTTAAAGTCTTTCTGTAAACAGATTCTTCAGGGTTTTCTCCTTCTGAATATGATTGTAAGTGTTGCACTTGATCATTTATGTATGGGAGGAGTTCATTCTTTAGGGTTTTCTTTTTTCTAATATCAATCACAGCTCAATAAAGAGATACTCTTAGAAGCAAAACCCACTCAAAAGCATTTGAAATAACACACCATAAAGCTAACAAAAACGCACAGCAGCTTCCTTAATACCCTGCCTTGAAAGGAAATCGAAAAAGGAAAAATGGTAGCTTAAAAAGCATCAATGAGTACATGAAATGATCTCAATATTTCTCATGGATAATACTTATTGTAGCGTCGTAGCTCTTGGATAACCAATACAATTCACATCAAATGTCCAAAAAGGGTTTTCACAAAGCTCATCAAAAGCCTCAAATTAGGGGAATCATTTGAGGGGCAATGCATATGTGGACCATTATGTTAATCAAGAAAATAAAAATAAAAAAGTTCGACCCTTTGTTAATTGTTAGACGGAGGATGTGTTTTCGGTGGCAGATAATCCGAGTTGAAACCTCCGTAATTTTCTCCTCTTTTCTTGTAAGTAACCCTCCAAGACACAACCTTTGCCCGTAATAATAAAGTAGGTCGTCGACGATTTATTTCCTCATTCTTCTTGACTTTTACCTTATGATCATGTCTGGGCTCGTTTAGTTCACTCTCCTCGATCATATGCTCATCCAAGAATTTCGATGTATATGCCGAAGAAACCCTAGTTTGATTCGCTATCATGCTTTTCTGCATACGATATCAATTGACAATGATCAAATTTTCGGCTACAAAATCTCCCTTTGATATTTGTCACAGCTGTAATGGATACCATGCAAGAAAATAAACACAAGGAAAGCTAAATGGAAAATGAACAAACCGTTCTATTTAACTCTTTTGCTGTGGATAATTCCTTGTGCAATAATACCCTTCGAGCACAGCAAGTATGTAGCGAACAACACAGAAGTATTAATAATACCACAAGGGATGATTTCACTGACATTTTGAAGCATTCGAAGACTTGTGATAATATATATCGATCTTCTTCAGAACGTACAGTTGTTTTGTCGACTCTCTATTGCATCAGATGTACGATGTTTGGATTGTTTGTAGGCGAAAGAAGGTTGAAAAACGGTTTTAGTTCTTGGTCATATACATGGAAAATGAATGGATCGAGTTAAGAAATGTACGCAATGATTTCTTGATGTTAAAAGCACAGAGCTAAAGGGAGATGATCTTCGAATAGGACTGTATGTATATAGATCTTTATGTGATCACTTGGGATTAGTTTGGCTTCCTATATGATAGAGAAATTAGTGTGATAACAGTCCAAAAACATGAATTATTCCTTTATTTTATTTAAAGAACTATCATTAAAATAAAAGACAACGACATGTGATGCAGTAACACAAGAGCCTGTCTAAATTTTGTTTCAGACGAGGAAAACCCTAACTTAGTTCGACCTTTTCCCCCACTATATGTATGCTACTAATTAATTTATACGCTGATGATCGACCTAACTATATGTCTAGTTGAGTTAAGCATTTAATATATAAAAAACATATCTCTACATAGATATCAGCAGTCGTACTTAATCTACGGTTTTGAATGAAAGTCAAAGACCTGCCTCAATTCGTTGACCTAAGTGCTTTCATTGGCCTATATGTTCATCTATATAGATATAAATTTAAGCTTAATTAATATTTGTATCGATGCGGTTATGGGGTTTTTGAGATCACCAATCTAAAACTGTATTGTCTTCTTAAAGCTTAGCATTCTTGGTAATTGCATCTATCACTGTCCCCATTACACAAATCAAGAATATTATATACAATATATATATTTTTATATATCTATAAATACATGCGTTTTTTATTCTCTTCTGATTACAAACAGTATAACCATGATTTTTTGCAAATTCAAGATAAATTAATTAAGCAGGGCAACGTACGGGGTTCTGTTTCATTGACACGTGGAAGAACGTCACTATGCATATATCTATATATACCACTAGAAATTTAATTCGCCAATGTTACATTAGTTTGATAAAGTTTTTGTACGATCGCAATATGGGCTGTGGATTTTCAAAACAGATGTCTTCAAATTTTGCTAACTGTCCTTATTTGTCTGTAAGCCCAATATGTATTTCTAGCTCATTTTCTGGTTAAAACCTCAGCAATTTATGTGGATCATTCTGATATTCTTATTTTCTTACTAAAACAAAATTACATGTCGTGGTTGTGTTTGATAATTGATTTATCTAGTAATGATGTTCGTCACGTTTTCATGACTCAATCTTGTAATCATGTTTTGAAGTATAAATAAAGAGTAGCTCGAGAATACTTCCTCCCTCTTGATTGTAATACTACATACGAAGGAAAATTGCTAAAATAGCTTTCCTTCTTTCCGACAAAAGTCAACGTTAAATGATAAGAACTGAAAACCCTGCCATCCGCAAAAGGCAGGAAAAAAGAAGTCGTGCAAAAAGTCAACACAGATAAGAAACGATTCCTTCGAAAGGGAATAAGTCATTACTGAAATTAATGTTTTTATCAAACAACTAATTTCATCCAAGAAAATATATAAAAAGCAATAGTAATGGTTAGCCATAAATGATAGTGATGCACTAGTAATAGTGGACTTGAGTTGAAAGTCTCATTAAGAAACCTAGTTTCACATTTTGGTTTAGGGTTTTCTACTCCAAACTTAAATAATGGATGCAATGCATATGACTCATAGTGGAAAGGGCCAACTTAAGTTGACTAAGATACAAGAAATTTTAGTTGACTTGTGGCCACCTAAGATAGTATACCAAATGACCAAATGGTCAATAATACCAATTTATTAGAAAATAAAATCAAATAGAAGCTTCGTGATGTGATGCCTTTACTATGAAAGTAGAAAAAAGTAAAAGAAACAACGAAAAGTAGAGAAAAAAGAAGTTAGCGGTTGGTTAATATTTTCATTGACTTGGTTCTATCATAATTTTTATTTATTTAGATCATAGTTAGTACTCCATTAGTTTATTTATATCTCGATCGGTTCAAATTCGATTGATATACTCCACATCAATGCACGATGAAACTATACACTTACACGATCACATTAGGACGATATCGATTAGATCGACATGACATGTAATTTCTATTTTTAGAACTTAAATCAACTACTAATGTAAACATGGGTTCTTGAAATGACGCCTGCAGCTTGAATAGTATAGGTTATTACAATAGTTTTGTTCATGTGTAATTATTTTTCAAAAGAAAATCTATAATTGAGAAACAAATTGAGAAAAGAAAAAAACAGATGAGAAAAATAAATATCAACAAGCGTCACCATTTTTATTAATTCTAGCTTCTTTTTTTTGGCAGATTAGTTCTTCGTTTTATTTCTTCTTATTATTATTGACACAAAAAACGACAAGCCGTCTCATTATGACCATTTACGTATAGAAAGCCATCCAACTAACATTAATGTTGGACACATTGACATTTGTCTTCATAATATGTTATTATTTTATACTTAGATACATATTGAGGCTTTACAATTGGGAATAGATGATTTCATGGAGTGAAAAGTATATTCTCTCCCATTATCTAATTGCACTTTTATTTCCCTTTACACAGTATTTTTTTGAAGTTATTTCACAAACAATAACCGGTGATATGCTAAAATAATTATAATTAAGTATGCATTTATGAACGTAACAAAGGTGTCGGGAAATTGACAAAGATGTTGACCTTTTATCGCCCTTTTGTTATGCGTCGCATTATTGATTTTAATGTATATCACACATTGATTGATTCTCGCTTTTTTTTTTCATTCCCCCCATTTTCTAAGTTTGGAATTAGTGGCTAAAACCAAATCAATCCATTGTATCTAATATAGTCACTATAATTCACTCCTAAACCATTTGCATTTTCAACGAATCAAAATTTATCAAGTAATAATTCAATCCTAAACCGTTTGCATTTTCAACTTCTCTTAATTATCTCAATCTATAGACTTTATTACGAAATCTAATTCATGTAACATGTGAGATTCTATAGATGCATGCATTTTTTGTAGCTTGTAGAATCTAAAAACCCTTTAACTAGTGGGATGTAAGGACTTGTGATCCTCATTTTTCCTTTTTTTTTTTCTCATTGACAAATTATAGTCACTAATATATTTAAAAATAGAAAAAATATTGTAAAAGGTAAAGGAAGAAAAGGGAGAACGGAAAAAGTGCGGGTTCAGGAAATGATATTTCTTATCATATTTAGCTTTTTTTTATATTTATTAAAATAAATAGTGTTCCCTTAAGAAAAAAATATTTTTCATCGCACTTTCTAATTTCAAAGCAATTTAAGAAAAAAAAAAAAGTGATTGATCAGTTTGTTCCCAAGCAATGTATAACCTATGAGCAGCACCATCAAAATCTCATTGACAGGGAAAAAAAACAGAGCCATTTACTATCATATTCATTATGTAAAATTTATAGTACATGCATATATTAGAGAAGATACTTCGTCTGCAAATCTCACTTTACTATTACAAAATACAACATAATAAAAAGAAGATAATAAAAATGGGTTCCACTGTAAACCTATTTGAGTAAAGCTATTGACTTTCACATTCAATCTCCGTCAAGTCAAGACGCAAACAACCCTTACAAAGGAAAACAACCTTCGACCGACCCGAAATCCAATCGGCCTAGAAAGAAAACGGGTCAGAGCTCGAAATCGGGTCGGGTCATAATCTCATAAACCATTTTCATCCATCGGCGGAGGAAGATTCAGATCTATGTCTATCATCATCTCGCCATCGTTAATGCTACTACTGCTCCCAACATTCGACGAATGGGTCCTCTTGTGCCCGCCGAGGGCCTGACCCGAACCGAAAACCCGATTGCAGTAAGGGCATTTGTGTACCGAGCACTTTGTCTCGGGCCGGGTCGTCCTCTCCACCGCCGCGGGCTTGACCCGCCCGTGGCTTGCCCTGTGACCGCCGAGCGCTTGGTAAGACTTGAAAAGCTTATTACAAGCCTCGCATCTGTACCTTCCTCTGACTTTATTACTGCTGCTGGGCGGCTTCTTTAGCTCCGCCGCCGACGCCGGCACCGGCGCCTCCTTCGCCGAGCACAAATCTCCGGCGGCGACCTCTTCTTCCCTAGTCCATTTGTCCCTGGAGAGCATCATCAGGCAGTGGGCGACGTGTTCCTCTGTGGGTGAGTCGTCTGAAATCGAGCTCGACGGCGGCTCGTTTTCTGGTAGTAAGAAGAACCCATAGCCGTCGCCGCCGCCGTGGGCGGAGGAGAGCTTCTTCCTCTTCGATCTTGTGAGGACGGCTCTGTTTTCCACCTCCATGGATGATTCTCCATCGCTCTCCTCTGTTTCGCTTTCGTCTTCTTCGTCTTCTTCTTCGATGAGATCGGATGAGAAGTCATGATCGGCGGAAGACGGCGAAGAAGGAGGAGAATCCGCCGGCCGGAAATCATGGGTTTCTTTTTCTTGCCGGCGATTGTTGATCATCACGTGAGATTTCATGTGCCCACCTAATGCTCTGCCGTCGGCGAAGTTTCTGAAACAGAGTTTGCATCTGTGCCTCTTCTCCATCGTCTTGAAACTGAGATAATTTATTTTTTATTTAGAAAAAAAAAAGAGGAGATATTTTTAGTTTGTTGAGGAGGCGCAGAGAGGATTGTTGTAAAGGCTAAATATGAGTAGGTGACAAGCATACCACTAACACATGAGAAATACACACACACACATATGAATGAATGGTGTGTTACAAAGTCTTTTATATATAATGTTAATTTGTCAAGATTTGTTGATTTTATTGAGGGTTATGACTTTCTATAGAAACGGTAAATTGACGTTAATGTGAAAAATAAATTGAAGTGTAAATGGTTGTAATTAAAAGGGGGGTGGGGTGACAAACACGTAACATGTGAGATTTGTATTGAATTTCCTTTGTGTATTAAGAGGTTAAAAATCTCAACGAATAAGGAATTGAGGAGTGAACTATTGAAATAATTATAAAAAGCAAACCGCGAGTCGAAGTTAATGAAAGTGACTATTTTCTAAGATTAAATAATTAAACAAAAGGATTCGCAATAATATACTGTGGGAATTGTTCAAGATTTTGCTTTTATGCGAACAAGCCACGCATATTGATGTTTTTATCTTCTTTTTCTTTGTTCCACTTTTATTTAGTGAAAAACGGCAACGAAGCGATGCAATAAAGATATATGAGATATGAGATTAATAATCCTTCAATTTAATGAAGGATGAAACTATCTGATGAACTTCTCACCTCCTTAAACTCAATATATTAGTTTCTTGATTGATTAGTAAATGGACATATAGTGCTTCACATTCCTTTCTGCAAAATAAGTATGATATTTTAGCGGGAAATTCTATATGCACCCCCTTGATTCTATTTAGCCACCCCTCATTAATTAACACAAAAATAATTGTACCTTTTAGGTATATTTGACCAAATTTATATTTGAATAAATCGTAAATGCTTAAATGGTTGTAGAAGTTTGAATGGTATTGACCAAACTCTTTGACTAACATTATTAATGCTTGACAAATATAACTAACGTTTTTTTATCAATTAGGTTGGAAACATTTGAACGATTTTTCACTTACAATTTCCTCTAAAATCTCAACTATATATATGTCAAAAGATTGTTAATTGCAAATAAAAAAATACAAACTACACTTAGACGATGCATATTAACGAGTAAGATCTCACAAGTCTTTTTGAAAGACTATATGATTCCAGTTCTTTTTCTACTATATATTTATCTTTGTTTGCTATAATATTAAATTTAATTACCATGCTTTCAAATTTATAAAGGTAATAATAATCCTATGCATTTTCATACATATTTTAGGAGAATGAGATTCGCAGCTGCATGGGCTACTCCATACATGAATTGTATTAATGATTATGAAAAAAATTTGCCTTTAATTGTAGTGTTAGTAATGCTATATTAGATTGATTTAGTTATTATTTGGTGGTATTTATTTACGTCTAAATATGTTGCACACACAAATATATTATATAAATATATATGGACAACTAATATTAATTGAACAGCATGTTTAATTATATAACAAATATTTTTTTAAAATTTCTTTCACTAAATGCAACAACATGTAATACGCTCGAGTATTTTTTTTTTATTTTTCTAAAATAATGTTTACTATATATTACGTATGTGTGCATAGTAATTGGTGGCATGTTATTTACGTTTAATGTTGATCAGAATATTGGCATGTTATTTGCTTCAAAGATATGTGTTTGTAATTAATGTTGAGTAAATGCTAGCATATGAGTAATTTATGTCTGTTGAATCCAGCGAAATAATGTTAGTTTACATTCCCTAGGTATTTTGCACCCCCTAAAAGGGGTGCAAATAGTAGTACCCTATTTTAGCCTACTTAGTAAAATTACATTCCACGAAATCAAAACTACGTATAATATTTATTCCATATACAAAGTCACATCACTAGTACACTCAGTACCAAGACCTCTCAAATACACAACCTTAATTTCTCCCTCGTTCAAAATTCAGTTATTACCACCAAGTACTAACCAATTCTCGAACAATCATGGTCGCCTTTGAACTCCTTGTCGAAATCCGCCGTCGCCCCCGAAGAACATATCCCCACCTGCAACCACTTCGACGAGTCGACGGCGCTACTTTTCATATCCGCCATTTTATTCGCCAACTTCGAACTACTAATACAACTGTCCGCCTCGTCCTCCTCCTCCTCCTCAGCCGACGTCCTCCTATAACAACCAACATGATCTCTCTTCGATCGTACCCCTCGGGACTCCCCGCCAATCGGATCCCTCCCAAGGAGCCCATCGTCCCATGCCGGGACGACGTTCAGATTGAGCTCCAACGCATCTGGCCGTACGAAGTTAGGGTTTCGCAACTGAAGCGTGGCGGCGTCCGACGAATTATTATTATTGTTATTGGATGTGATCCAGTGGCACCTCTTGTGTCCTCCCAGTGCCTGCCCGGACGAGAAAACCCTGTGGCAGATCGTGCATTCGTGGGCCGCCGCCTTCAACTTTTTGCTGACGACTGGCGACCAGTTCGACGGCGGTAAGCGTAGGCTCTCCTTGTAGTCGTCGTCGTCCTCGGGCGGGTCCCGCCTGGCGGCGTAGCAACCCTTGACCTTCTTGTGGCTCGCCCTGTGCCCACCCAGTGCCTGGTGGGAGGCGAACCTCTTCTTGCACGCCTTGCACTCGAACAACAAGCCCTTACCCTTGTCCGGCGGCGGCGGAGGTGCCTTTCTCCGGCGAGTCTCCTCCTCCTTGTCGGCGGAGGCGCACGACTCCTCCTCTTCCTCCTCCTCCCACCGTTCGGGCGGCTGATCGACCACCGCGTTAGCCAGCTGCACGAGGCAGGCCGCCAGAAGAAAGTCTTCCTCGTTTACGTCCGAGCGCTTCCGCTTGGGCCACCCGGCCGGCCGGGCACGGCCTTCGTACCCGCAATTCCCGTTTTCGTCGCAGTGCTCGCACCTCATCTTCTTGGACCGGCTAGGGTTTGCACGCAACCTGTACGCACAGCTCTTTTTACTGTCGATGGGGCAATCTTCGACGTCTTCTTCGTCGTCGTCGAGGAGATTCGACGCGAAGTTGTCGTCGTCGGCGGGGATGCCGTGGGCCCGCATGTGGCCGCCCAGAGCTCGGCCGCAAGTGAAGGCTCTGTTGCATACTCTGCAGTGGTGTTTGAAATTGGGAACTCCGTTGTTGTCGTTGTCGGCGGCGGCGTCTGGGCAAGCCATTGCTATTATGATGGATTATTGTCGATTATTCTCTAAGTAAAGGCGGAGCCTAACCTAATACTTGTAGTGGAAGGTTTCCTTTGGCTAGAGTGAGTGTTAGACCTGTTTTTTAGTTGGGAGTGTATTCATAATTTAGTGGAGGAAAAGGAAAAATAGGATTGGTGTGGTTAATATTATGCATGGTTATAATGAATGTAAGTCCGTATGAGTGAGGTTGGATAGAGTTGTGAATTTAGACGAGCACCAAAAAAAGAATCAAAGAATATATATCATTGGCTATCCCTTGCATTTCGGACCATCGCCTAAAGAAACAACATTGTTGCGTAGGTTGAGATGGATCGATTGAAATTCGACACGAACTCGTGATTGTCGATCGAGCTCGAGCTTTTCCGTAATTATTCCAAAGCTCAAGAGTCAATTTTTCTTGAGATTTTTTATTAATTTTTTTTTATCATTTCGATATTTTGTTAAAAAAAAATCAGCTTTAAGCTCGAAGCCGTCGAATAAACGAGCTCACTCAATTTAAGTATTTAGCTTTGAATTGAGCCTATTAGAAATTTTGGCTTGAGCGCAACTCCATTGCACCAATTGATTAAAGTTGGAGTTTAGTTATTTTTTGTCTACTTAAAGCCCATATTATTATTATTATTATTATTATTATTATTATTTATATAGTAAGCTCGATAACAATCTTTTTAAACTTATGGAGATCAGTCCTGAGATCTAGCTTATGTAAATCTTTTATATCCAACTCAACTAGTACTAGTTTTATACACGTGCATTTTACGGATGTAAAATAATAACTAATATAACATTCTTGTATAACAATAATAATATAAATTAAATGGTTTAACGTGAAAATAAAGTATTTTCCACTTTGTTAGTGGGCGGATTTTCCATTATTTTTTATTTTTTATTTGTCTAATATAATGAAGATGAACACATGTCGCAAGCAGAAGCAAACTACATTTCATTGTATATATATAAGATAAGGTGTTTAACACATGCAATGTGTGTGCAATTAAGTTATCAAATTATTTTACAGTTTGAGTATCTATTCTATTTTATTAACGTGAGGAGTTGGTATAAACTGTCATTTGGTCTGTTAATTTCAAATGAAAAATTAATAATTGAACTAAAATATTACCCGCTATCTTCTAATTACTATTTTTAATTAATTGATATAACTTTAATTGTATAATTTATATATACATACATAATTAAATTAAATTACTAGTTTATTTTATTAATTAAGTTATTTATCAAAATGACAGACGAATTGGATAGTTTTTATTCATGTTACGCTCTTTATATAAGGGAGTTACTATTTACCGCTCCCCTTTTTACTAGTCACCGCCCCCTAAAGGGCTGAAAAAAGTTTTTTTTGCCCTTATGATATTTAAATCAATTTAAAAAGAAAAAACTAACTAAATATATAATTCTGGTATGCAATACCGAAAACTACATACACAAATAAATTCGAACGATCGATCGATAAGGAAATTCGAACGAAATTTTCGACCGGGCTGTGCACGGGCCGAACTGAAATTTCGGTAAGGCTGTGCGGGCCGAACACATGCCCGACCGAAATTCCAATTCGGCCCGTGCAGGCCCGACCGAAATTCCAGTTCGGCCCGCACATGCCCGACCGAAATTCCAATTCGGCCCGTGCAGGCCCGACCGAAATTCCAGTTCGGCCCGCACAGGCCCGACCGAAATTTCAGTTCGGCCCGCATCGGCCCGATCGAAATTTCAGTTCGGCCCACCAGACCCAATTAATTTTCACTTTTTCGTTTTTTTTTTTATTTTTTATTGTAATTTATAAAAACCCAACATATATAGTAGTATTTAGGGATTGAACCCATGGCCTCTACTTGATAAAGAAAGTACTTATCCATTGGACTACATAGCTTTTTATTAACAATTATGACATATATATAAATATATAACGAAAAAATAACCGGGACGGGTTTCGGGTCGGGGATCGGGCCGGGGTTGGCTGGACCCGAGACCGACCTGGACCCGGCCGGGTTGAGTCTTTTAGGACCCGTAATATTACAAAATAATTATAAAAAAATTAATAATACAATATAATAACAATTAAATAATCTAAATAAATAATCCAATTAAATAATCCAATTAATAATCTAATTAAATAATCCAATTAAATAATCGAATTAAATAATACAAAATAATCCAATTAAATAATCTAATTAAATAATCCAATTAAATAATCTAATTAAATAATCCAATTAAATAATCTAATTAAATAATCCAATTAATAATCTATTTAAATAATCCAATTAAATAATTGAATTAAAAAATACAAAATAATCCAATTAAATAATCTAATTAAATAATCCAATTAAATAATCTAATTAAATAATCGAATTAAAAAATATATATACATAACCGAAGAGAAATTTCGGCCACTATAGGTGCCGGCCGAAAATTTTTATCGGCCCGGGCGGATCCGACCGAAATGAATTTTCGGTCATAACAGTTCCGACCGAAACATAATTTCGGTCGGAACAGTCACGACCGAAACACAATTTCGGTCGGGACCATCACGGCCGAAATGTTTTTTCGGCCTCTTCAAGGTACGACCGAAATACTGTTTCGGTCCTACCTTGATGTGGCCGAAATTATTTTTCGGTCCGACTCTAAAAGACGAGATTGTTTTTCGGTCGGGACTTTTTTCGCGCGTGATCGAATCAAGTTCGATAATTCACATTCGTGTGAGCGAATTTTACGTTAATTTGTTTTGTTTTGTTTGAGTGTGATTTGAATGTTTGATTGCGATTTGAACGTTTTTTTTGTTTTGTTTGAGTCTGATTTGAATGTTTAATTGCTATATGAAAATTGTTGTCCGAAAAAGGACTTTAAATAAAAAATTTAATTCAAAAGGGCAATTTTGTCTTTTTTCAGCTCTTTAGGGGGCGGTCACTAGGAAAAAGGGGGCGGTGAATAGCAATCCAGTTTATATAAGAGTATAGATAATACAATAAACCGAATTTGGATTTTCTCCTTAAAAGTCCCAATACAGAGACGGAGAGAGCAACCACCAAATTATTGAAATGAACCAAAAACAACTACAAACAAAGATTCAACTCAACCAAAAAAAAAAAGAAAAGAAAAGAAAACAAGAAAAAAAAGCACCAAATACTCATCATCGATCATCGAACAACCCCTACCTACTTCACAGTGTCAAATCACTCCTCCTAGAAGAAGAAGACGCCGACGACGAAGTAGCCCTCGCCGGCGGCGGCTCGAGCCTCTGCTCGACAGAACCCGAACCACTGTTCATCTTCTGGACCCTCGGAGGGCTCGTGACGGTTCCCGTGCCCCTGGACCCGTCGTCCGAGAGGTGGCTCCTCATCTCCCTGTGCTCCTGGCAGATGGCGCACCAGTGTAGGCAGCAGTGGACCATGCAAGGGTCGCACGGCGAGTCCTTTAGGTGGTACCTCCTCTGAAGAAGCTGTCGGCCCATCCCAGTGTATATGCCGCACACCCACCATGCGAAGAGCAGGCCCTCCGTTAAGAGGCACACCGTGTCTGGGTCCATCCCGCCGTTGGCCGCCGCCGCAGTTATGACGGCGAGGGCCATCCGCCCTCGACGCACACGGCGTGGCCCACGCATGCGTGCTGATTGGGTATCTCCTCGTTTAGGGTCGACACGTTTCGGCCGAAGAGCACGCATGGGCAGAATAGTCCCGTTAGGCCTGGGGTAGAAGAACAGTAGAAAAAATTGAGGGTTCTCTGTCTTAAAATCAATTGATATTAGGTAGAGTAGCATATGACCATTCAACATGGTATTAGAGCCAATGTAAAAGAGAGGTCACGGTACGAATTCTCAAGAGCAGCCATTTAAGAAAATTGGACGTATAAGGCTAGATAAGAAAGAAAATCAGCCCTAGACGTGGGGGGCGCATTGGAGATAGAGTTATATAAAATTGGAATGTGATGCCACTACTCCTTCAAGCTTAAACTTTTCGGTTAAAGTGGTCATTCTAGGGCTACTTTTAAGCTACTTTCTCGATATGGGACGAACAATATCATTAAGCACTTACAGCTGTCGTTGTCTTCGGCGCAGCCGAAGATCCCTGTGGTCCAATCTTCGTCGGCGGGAGGAGAATATGACGCCGGCAGGGGTTGTCCGCATTGTTCGCATTTCGGAGCGTTCAGCTATTGTTAGAAAGGGGAAAAATCAAATCTTTTTCATTCGTGTATGTGATGATATGCCACGAACAATGCAATGCAATTTTTCTCAGATCAGAAAAAAATTATTTTTAATTATGAGTAATGAAATATTAAGAAAATTGATGATCGATTGATGAACATACGGCTGCGACGTCGATGGGTTGATTTAATTCGCCAGGGGTGATGCTTTGCAATGCGTCCTGGTCTTTGGTTAGCTTCACGTACGTCCCCTCAGCCATCTTTGATCATAACCTAATAATAATGATAATTGGATCGTCGAATGCTCCGTTACATTTATTGATCATTAGTCCACAGATTTACAGAGAATTCAAACATGGGAAAGAAAGAAAGAATGAGAATTGATAGAAAAAGAGAGGGTACCTAGAGAAGAAGATGATGTCTGTACGCACGAACAAGAACCAACCTGTGGGCCTTTTTCTATATATACGCAATAAAATAATATTTGTGTGCAGTAAGAGTTGCTAGATTTCACTTATTTTCCTCTTTCCCTCTTGTTATATGATAATTAAATGCACTAGGTTCCTATTATAGGAATATCTATATATTTGTACTCATGAATAAAATTGCATAATCCCCCTTTATTGCAAATCTACATTTTATACTAGGTTCGATAGAAGTGGACACTTATTTCAACAATGACACCAAAATCTCAGTTCAACCAAAGATTCGACCCAGCCGTCAAATCATGGTCAGCGGCTGGCTAGTTTCTGAATTCGCGAAGATAACACCCCGGCCTGTAGTGAGGTGTTCAACATATCGGTTAAGCCGAAAAAGTATGATAGCTATTTATTCGTCGAGAGAAGCTTTGAAGTGGGGAAAAATGCAATGATGAAGGGCCTAACCTTCTCATCTATTGACATTAAAGAACTCAAATGATTGTTTAAGATTCGAACAACAGCATCCAATGGAGTCATTCGGTCAGTTGGCGCAAGCTCTCCGCCCTTTACGCAACACAATTAAGCCTTCCCATCACCGGATTCTGATCACATGACAAAGAATGACCAGAAATAAGACAGAATAAGCAGTTACTTGATTGGCATAAAGGGTGTTAACGATTGATATGATCCGTTCTGCCATGTGCTCGAGCTCTCGTTTTGTCTTTTCAGCCAGTTCGTACCTACAAAAGTAGAAACGAAAAAAAACAGAATATCAAGGAAAGTTGTTTTATCTTTATGTTTTCTGGTGAACTCAGATGTAGTTTTCTTTGGCTATTCGATAATTATAATATAGGCGTAATTCAAGAGTTACATTGAATCTCTAGTGGATGCAACTTCATCATCAAGAAGAAATCTTTGATGATCTCTGAATAGTTTCTCAGCTTCCTTCTCCACGCTCTGCAAGACTTTATCAACCTATTGGCAAACGTATTGAACCAACAAAAGAAAAAAGGGAAATGGGTAAAGAAACAAGCAAATTGTCGCACAGTGACTACGCCTATGCTAAACAACAATATGTGGAGATAGAAGATTATGGTTTTTCAAAAGTGTAACAGAACAGTAAGCTTAAAAAATTGATATACATATAATAATGATACGTACCTCATCTTGATGAGTTTCAATTAACTCCAGTAGCCGTTGTAAGGTACCTTGTGTCGCAACCACTTTTGCAACTTCGCTCTAGTGCAAAAAATTATGGAAAAATATATTATTCCCTTATTTAACTAAACCATAGGCTGCAGATCAAGCAGGGAAGCATCAATGCGTAAACAGAGTAAACATGAAATCAGCAGCATGGCAACATATATTCATCATCTAGGCTGCTGAGGACTACTTTTGAACCAGAAAAATAAAGTTGCATGCATGCCCATATTGATAAAGTATCTTTTTCACATATGTCTACTCTGCACATTACGAAGCCAGTGGAAAACTACACCATATGGAAATTTAGCATATTTTATGCAGCAGTGATGATATTACCTCCAGCCTGAGAAGAATATCGCGATTTTGTAGAATTCGATGGTCCCACTCAGCTATAGCATTAGCTTGCTTACTGAATTTGTTTGCACGTTCTTGAAGTTCAGCATTCCATTCCTTGATGATCTACATAGAACCGAAGACTGAATGAGGTTTCAGCACAAAGTAAACGTAAGCCTTCTCTAAAAAGTAAACGTAAGCAAATGGAAAAACATAAAAGCTAAATATGAAAACTAGGACAATGTTACATGGACTAAGGCACAACAATGTTTCCCAATCAGCTCACTTACAAGAGAGAATAAAACCAGTGGTTTCGTCGACATGCACATTGTTTTTCAATTAACTCACTTACAACAACTCTGCCTAGTTCCATGAAAAAATATTCACAATACACACATGAAAGCAAGTAGATATGACATGCAAAATCGATGGATGAAAAATGATATGACCACCTCTTGAACTGTCTTCCCTGTAATTTCAGATGGCAATTTAGGTGATGTGGTCCTACGTAGCAAAGTTAACGAAAACTGAGATTCTTCATTTCTCAAAATGCACCGTGGACTAAGTTTCACCTAAATTGTCAATATATGCTTCAATCTCCAATAAAAAAAGTTTGATAGGATAGCCATCTACCAATGACTTATCATGAAGATTTCATCTCTGAGCAACGAATACACCATCGCATAACAGTAGATCAAATCAAATTTCACAGGAACAAATACTGACCCCCTACTCGAGGCAATAAGCACAGAAGATGACATCTGAGCCTTAGAATTGGCAATCACACACAATGCAGCTTTCGTTTCTGCAGCATGGTTCATCAACCAAATTCACAGGAAGAAGCCATATCAAATGACAATATTAGTTGACTGAGCATTACAAGCAACTGAGAAAACTTATAAAATGCAGAAAACATATCTCAAACAATGCATTCTTTCATAGAAGATGCACAAAAAATCGCACCGAAACAAGGATAAAAACTAGTCGTCTGCGCCTGTGATGAGGAAGCAGTAATTGAGACTGCATCGGAAGGTGTTTTAAACGACAAGGAGAACGGGCTCATGCTAGCAAAGGACAAAGGCGTCGAACAATATTGAGACGGAGCTGAAGAACCAACGAAGAGCGACGACGCCGTCTGCGACGCGCCGGATTTTTCGCCGGCCGCCGCAAACGTCGTTTGAACGGCGCCAAACGGACTTCTGCTGCCAGACGTCGTCGTTCGGGAGACGCCTATGCATAACGATGAGGAATCAGACAATGACGTGTCGGAGAACGACAAGCGGGTGCCGCCCATCATGGCGGTGGAGAGCGTGTATTTACTCGCCGCAATTTGGGATTATTTTTTCCTTCCGAAATTGCCGATTTGGCGGGAAATTGCCGGCCTTTAGGGCTTCTAACAATAATAGTATAATAATAATAATAAATAATAATAATAATGAAGAAAATATAATAATAACAACAACAACACAATAATAATAATAATAATAATAATAATTAGGGGGTGGACGATGAGTCAAGCCCATTCGTAAGCTCGATGAGCCGACTCGAGCTCGTCATGGATTCGCGAATGAGCCGACTCGAGCTCGACGAGCTCTTGTCGAGGTCGAGCTCGTCACGGGTTTGCGAATGAGTCGGCTCGAGCTCGATCTCACTCGTGGGCACTCGAAATCGAGTTCGACGAGCTTCACGAGCTCGAGTTGAGCTCCGTTTCGAAATCCTAATTCGAAATCCTAATGTTTGCCAAACGGTGAATTTGAATTTAAAATTACGATTTTGAAATTCATAATTAAAATCAAGCAATTTCGTTCAAATACGTGAATCCAAACGCACTCTTAGGTTGCGTTTGGATTGACGTATTTGAACGAAATCGCGTGATTTGAAATTCATAATTTCAAATCAAAATTCATTGTTTGGCGAACGTTAGGATTTACAAATTCGAATTTCAAAATGAAGTTCGTGCTCAAGCTCAAGAAGCTCGTCGAACTTGACTTCTAACTTGTAAAAATTAAAAAGTACAAAAATAAAATTACAATAAATAAAAAACAAGCTCGCAAGCCGGCTTGCGAACTTTCGAGCACCTACGAGCTCGTCGGGCTCGAGCCGACTCATTCGCGAGCCCCTAACGAGCTCGAGCCGGCTCATCGAGCTCATGAGTCAGCTCGATTCATCAGTCACCCCCTCGTTTTTATATTATTATTTATTGTTTTATTATTATTATTATTGTTATTTTATAAAATATTACTACGGGCTCAAGTTTGGATTTCGAAAACGCATAATTTGAAATGGAATTTCAAATCTGACAAATAGCAAACATTTAGATTTAACCTCGGACTTGGACGAAAAATCCAAATCCGCTCTATTGCCAAACGGATGAATTGGGGGAAATCCGGATTTCAAATCGAAATCCGGAATCGAAACGGACAATGGATTTCAAATTGAATTTCGAAATATACAATGGACAATAAAAATTGTCAAAGGAGAAAGTATGCTATAAGAATAATATATAGAGGTTAATCACTTAATCATGCGTCATTGAAACCTCAATAGGCAAAATAACAATGAAACACACTAATATTAACGTGTAAAGTAACAGTGGATTTTCTAGCAGTTATTAACAAAATGATGGCAACCCGTGACTAGAGTACTTTATCGAGGAAAAAGAAGATTCGTGTCAACTAAACAATTAGCATCATTATAATATATTATATAATTGGTTTTACTAGCTTCACAGAATATCAGCCCACAGAATATCATATATAAGCCCGCAGAATTGTAGAGCGAAAAAACTAAATACGAATAAAAACAATTCTTTAGTAGTTGATTGCATAGAGATCAATATATTGTCATAATGTTGATATATTATTCTAACTATGTATTATTTCTACTTGTCACCTAATTATTACACCATGGGGCGAACCAATATGGCAAATCCCACTTTGTCTGTCACTAGACAATGTCACTTTGTCTCCATTTACATTTGGTCAAGCTATGTAATCACCCCACAAAGATCTATGATGTCAAATAATTTGTTATATAATTTATACATATATTCCCTACATCCTCTTCAAAGATCCCCTTAATAGAACCAAAACTGTGCTTTTGATTACAAGACAAAACCCTGAAATAGGAAACTCCAATGTTATATTTTATAGTGTCACATTCAAGTTGGTATTTAATTATTGTAAATTATAATGTCCCACAAAATATATATACACATAGTTGAGGATGAAATCATCAGATTCCTTATTAGACGGCCAAAGGTGGAGGAATCAATTACGTGAATGCCCTCTTTTGCTTGTAATCTTGTGATAGTATCAAAGATAACTAAAATGATTAAATTCAATTTTTGTTATTATCATTGGGCATCGTTGTTGTTTTAGATGTGGTAACAAGGAAGATGGAATCTACTATGTTAATATTGAGGATTCTATTTAATAATTTTGACGACATGGACAAGTGGTTATTATGAAGCATTTGCTCAATAGGACGAGATGTAATAATCAAATTTAATTTTAAATTAATTGGCATCGATGTAACCCTCCAATAATCATGACAAAGCAATGGATTCGCCTATAGTGGGGGACATAAACTTACATATTGAGAGGATTATATATACGTATAGAAAAGCACACACGCATAAAAAATATATTTAACACTATCGACAGGTTTCGAGAAATTTTAGCCTATTCACAGAGTTGAATTGTTCACTAAATTGGTGATGAAAATGGCCTTCATTTATATATAGATATTATTTTTATTTTTCCAGCTTGTTAGCGATATATAGTGATCAAGCACTTCACGATACTTTGATCAAGACAAGTTTGAACTAGTAGTAGTAATAATATATGTTATATTAAATAATTATATTCTAGTACATTGCAAGAGTTAAAAACTACCTATTTCTAAATAGATTGATAATTTAGTTCTTGTATATAATAAATACATAGGTGAGGGCTGTTACCCCTTTGTCCTTAAGGCACTCTTACAAGGTAAAACAACGAACATTAAGAGTTATATTTTGTCCACCAACAAGTAATAAAGTAAAGAAACACATTGGCCCACACCAATTGTGTATAGTTTTATTATTATGTATAAAAAAAAGGTTTTTATAATACCAATTTGGTGATAGTGACCCACTACTCCACCATGCAACAAATTCATGTTGTAGGAATATTGATCTGAAAAAAATTCCCTCGATGTAAGGAATTCTTAAATAAATCAAAAAAGTAATGCTTGTTGTTATTTATTTATTTATAATCATACGCATGTAACTTTCCATCATCGAGGAAATTGCAGCTATTTATCATAAATTGAGAAAATATTCAAAATGAAGGCAGGTTTTCTCCATTTTAAAGATTCGACTTAGCTATATATTGTTACGATGCGTTCGTTCTTTTCTATTTATTCCTTATCTTAACTACATAAGTACCAAAAAATAATTGCATAAGTCGAACTAGAGAATAAAAGATAATTAATTTGTCTTTAGGAAGCACCACCAAAAACAGCGATGAATCCAAGTATTTTCATTGTTAATTTTTCGAAATTTTCTAACATGTGGGAACTGGGAACTATGTATAAGAGCATCTCCAACAGTACTGCAAAATGCAAACGCAAACGAAAAAATGTAGTAAAACTGCTCCAACAGTACTGCAAACGCAAGCGCAAAATGCGTTTTCTACTTTCTCTATCCTGTTTTAAATGCAAATTTGCGTTCGAACGCAAAAATGCCTTTGATGTTTTAAAATTGCAAATAAGCCATTTACTTGTATTAAAATATCAAATAAAAAATATAATAAATAAAAATATATTAAAGAATTTGAAAATTGTATACTAATCATGATTATAAATTGACATAACAAATAATTATTTTAACCTTCACACGTATTTTAGTAACAATTTTTTATATCTTATTATTATTTTATTTTTTATATGTAAAATAATCAAATATTGTTTTGACCACAAATATATAATTAAATATTGTTCTGACCAATAATGATTTGATTAAATATTTCAAAATTAAAAGAATATTGTGGTTATTTTTGATGTAATTAAATATAGAGGTGATATTGAAAAGTTATAAAAGTTGGTATGAAAGAAAATATTACAGAAATATCATTTTGCGTTTGCCTTTGCAGTTGACTGTTGGAAAACATTTACTGCAAACTATGTTTGGTAGTGCAAAATGTTGCGATTGACTGTTGGAGATGGTCTAGGACTAGGAGTAGTACTATTTTTGCCTTAAACTCTCCTCCCCGTCAATTATTGCGAAACCAGTGACTGAACTTCACTATTCTTTCGATCTTCTCCACTATTCTACATAATAAAATTATTCCGAAAAGCCAAGGAAAAAAAGTACAATATAATAACGTTCGTTTCTCGAGTTGTACGCAAGCAAAGCTTCCTACAATCCCAATTTTCTCCTAATATATACGTGTATATTATATATAGCCTTACACACTATATATAGATACACACGCACTAGCCAAACCTCAAATCCCATACTAAATCTAAGCAAAATAAAATAAAAGGAAACACTTCCCAAGAAAATACGATGATGACCAAATCTTGCCACCGCCATCTCCTCCCCTCACCACCACCGCCGCCGCCCCAGCCCAAATTTCCACCACCACCACCAACGTACAACCCCACAAAGCACAACGCCACCACCACCACCACCCCTCGGGCCATATCAATATCCACCACCATCCCAACCACCACCACCCAAGAAAAGGTACAACACCACCACCCAAACAATACACTAGACGAAACCCTAACCGCCTTTTCCGACTACCAATCCCTCTTTTCATCCCAACGGGCCGAGACGGCCCGGCCCGTTTCCCTACGCCTCGTCGACGGGGCTTTGCCCCACGACTTCCCCTCGGGGACTTATTACCTGACCGGGCCGGGCTTGTTCTGCGACGACCATGGTTCCACCGTTCACCCCTTGGACGGCCATGGCTACTTACGGGCCTTCGATATCGACGGGCCTAGTGGACAAGTAGAGTTCATGGCCAAGTAATCTTAACTACATATACATAATTCTTGACCAAATATATGTCCTAGCATAGACATAATGTCTACAATTTGCTAATATATATAGTTCGTTTTTCGATAGATACATAGAGACAGAAGCTCAAGTCGAAGAGCACGACCCAACGACTGGGGAGTGGAGGTTCACGCATCGGGGCCCGTTTTCGGTGCTAAAGGGTGGGAATATGGTTGGAAATACTAAGGTAATGAAAAACGTGGCTAACACAAGCGTTTTGAGGTGGGGCGGGAGACTGTTTTGCCTGTGGGAAGGAGGAGACCCTTACGAAATCGATTGTACGAATTTGAAAACCCTCGGGAAATTCAAAGTTGTCGATCTTAATGGATATAAGTCGTCGGAAATCAATGATGATGATGATGTTGATGATGATGATGTCAGCAATGGTGGGAGATTTCGGGCTACTTTCTTAGATATGGCTGCTAGGATATTGAAGCCTATATTGTACGGTACGTCTCAATTTTTTCGTTATTTTCAGTCCATATTTCTACTATTTTTTTGTTAAAATAGGATCGCATTTTTAAGATATGAAAAAATCATGAAGGTTATGAATAATGATGTAGGGATTTTCAAGATGCCACCTAAGAGGTTATTGTCTCATTACAAGATCGATGCAACGAGGAATAGGTTGTTGATTATGTCATGCAATGCGGAAGATATGTTACTCCCACGAAGCACCTTCACTTTTTATGGTGAGCCAATAATACGTATCATTTGATTAAATGATATTTAGATTTACTAACTCTTAGCAATTTTATAGAAAACCATGCTCCCTTGAATATTTTCTCATTTTTTCGACGTAGTATGTGACGATCGAAAACCATGTCCTCATCGTCTTGTCGATTCGAGAGGGTCTTTATTATTAAATTATTTTATTTATATCATCACAGACATCGTATGGCATGATTGCATCATTATCTCCGAACGAATATGCTTCGTGGAAAAAAAAACACAAGAGACATTGCATCTCTTACGTAAAAAAATTCCAAATTTACAAGTCGCTTTCGTGATCTGCATTAAAGTACGAAACAGAGGTTGCATTTTTAATAATACTAAACTAATGCAATAATTTATTTATTTTTTTCTTGCTCAGAATTCGATTCCAACTTTAATCTGCTGCATAGCGAAGAATTCACCATCCCAGACCATATGATGATCCACGATTGGGCATTCACTGATTCTTATTACATACTGTTCGGAAATAGGATCAAGCTAGATATCCCAGGTAATTAATTGTAAAGTATTTTCCTATTTAAAATAACTTCACAACTATTGTAAAATTAAATTTTAATTCAAAATATAATTCAATCCAATCCAATTGCAGGTTCCGTGACAGCAGTTTGTGGCTTGTCTCCCATGATATCTGCACTATCATTAAATCCAAGCAAGTCAACTTCACCTGTTTATTTGCTCCCAAGATTCCCCAATAATAGTTGTAATAATATTTCAAGAGATTGGAGAATACCAATTGAAGCCCCTTCACAAATGTGGGTGCTTCACGTGGCAAATGCTTTCGAAGAACGCATAGATTGCAATGGAAATCTCGAGATTCAAATCCAAGCTAGTGGCTGCTCTTATGAGTGGTTCAATTTCCAGAAAATGTTTGGTAAGTAAAAGTATACTTAGTAAAATTTAACCTTAATTAGCTATAAGTCGACAAAAATTAAAATTTTCATCTTCCATTTATAGGGTACGACTGGCAAAGCGGTAAGTTAGACCCTTCTACGATGAACGTAGAGCAAGGAAAGAAAAAGCTGCTACCACACTTAGTAAAGGTAACTATAAACCTAGACGAAAAGAACGGCGAATGCAAAACGTGCGAAGTAAGCGATCTCAACCAATGGGAAAAACCCTCGGATTTCCCCATAATAAATCAAGATTTCTCGGGAAAGAAAAATACGTACGTATACGCCGCTACTTCGTCGGGCTCGAGGCGGGCCTTGCCCCACTTTCCATTCGACACAGTCGTGAAGCTAAACACCGACGACGGGCTGGCCCGAACTTGGTCAGCGGGCCGGCGGAGGTTCATAGGTGAGCCCGTCTTTATTCCGAAAGGCGGGAAGTACGACGAAGAAGATGGGTATCTCCTCGTCGTCGAAGTGAGTGAATATTTTTTTTAGGAAATGAAATGGAATGGAATAAAAATAAACGTATGATATTGATTTTATTTTTATCTGTTTGCAGTATGCCGTGTCGATGAAGAGATGCTATCTTGTCGTCTTGGATCCGAAGATGATTGGCAAGAAGAATGCTTTGATGGCGAGGTTTGAAGTGCCTAAGCATTTGAATTTCCCTCTTGGGTTTCACGGGTTTTGGGCTCCGACCCGAAAGCTCTACTCGGGTTTGGTGGGAAGTAATAATAATAATAATGCTAAGTTTGTTCGTGAGCGTGATGTAGTGTTGGTTTAGATTAAATTATAGGTTGGTTTGTTGCAATGATATATACAAGACAAATCGTATTAGTTTGTGCATATTTGTATTTAAAAAAGAAAAAAAAAAAGGAAGAGAAGAAAGGTGTTTATTGAATTTATCAAGTTGAACCCGATCCGAACCGTCAAATTTTAGCCCAAACCCGCGAGAAAAACGTTTTTAGATGATACTATTACTATTATTATTATTATTATTATTATTATTATTATTATTATCAGTCGAAAAACTTGTTACGTGCTCAGCTTTGAATTTCGAAAACGGACCGTTTGACATGAAATTTTAAATCCGATGAATTATAAGAGTTTCGATTTCCTCTCGGATTTGGGCGAAATCAAAATCAGATCTGTGTGATTGACAAAAGGAAGATTTTGGTGAAATCCGGATTTCAAATCGAAATCCATAATCCAAACGGGGCATAAAAATTTAATCAAAGTATATGGACCATATTTAGTGAAAATAAAAATAAAAAAATTAGCATTTTTCGAGTTCGAGTTGCATTTTAAAATATTTTTTCTATTCTTAATTTGTAGATTTGGGCTCGAAAGTTACTAATGGGAGCCCTATTTGATTATTATAGTTACAAACAAAGCCCAAAAAGAGAACCACCACTATTTACCGCCAAAGTCTCAAAAACGTCGTCGTCGTCGTGCACTTGGTGTTAGACTCCCGCCACGTGTATTCTCATTTCACGACGACTGGCGAGGGCATAACGGTAAATTGCCTTCGTCCCTTCGTAAAACCTCGCAACCACAGCTACAGCACCACCACCGTTGAGACGAATATGATGAGCGTGATGGATTACGAGCAGAGACTGCTGGCGGCGTCGAAGTACTTGTACGATGGAGACTCACGCGCCGCCGCGGAAGAGTCGCGTCTCTATCCATCCCAGTTCGGAATCACGGCCGCGGTAAAACCCCACCAACTTGAAGGCGTGGAGTGGCTAGTTCGGCGTTTCGAGCTCGGTGCTAATGTCATCCTCGGTAACGCTCGGATTATAGACTTTTTACTCTATGATATCGCAATTGGCTACGGAGGCTTTTGTTCTATGATTGAATTACTCCTTGTTTAACTTTGTTGAACTTGTCGATTGAAGCTATTTCTTTCCTCTTTTGTTTTTCCCTCTTGCAGGTGATGAGGTTAGAATTACTCATGAGGCTTTTTTTTTTTTCTTTGTAAGTATAGAAATCACATTGTGATAGACTTCATACAATTGCGCTTCTCCGCTGTGTCGTGTAGATGGGACTGGGAAAGACTTTGCAGGCTATATCTCTTTTGAGTTACCTCAAAGAGTGTGGGAAATCGTCGGGCCCGTACTGTGAGTAACAGCATTTTAACTTGGAAATTATATCACTCTCTTTTGGTTCCATACGGTTTTTCATTCGTTACGAAATTTTCAGTGGTGCTATGTCCTCTAAGTGTAACTGATGGTTGGGTGTCCGAATTGGCCAATTTTGCTCCTAAACTTAGACTGCTTCGCTATGTTGGAGAAAAGGAGCACAGACGTAAGTTGCGAAGGGAGATTCATGATCATGTTAAGGAGCTGTCATCATCTTATGAGGTTAATTTTTTTTTGAATAATGTCTATGGTCACCTTTGATAGATATGGCAATTTAGTGTTTTTGTGTTCCTGGCAGGTCCAAGTATTCCCATTTGATGTGTTGTTAACAACGTATGACATAGCATTGATTGATCAAGATTTCCTTTGTCAGTTCCCTTGGCATTATGCAATAATCGACGAGGCACAAAGACTCAAAAACCCATCGAGTGTATGTTTAAGAAATTAATCTTTGTCATCTCTTGCAAAAATAAGTTTGAGGTTTCCACTGATGCTATTGACTTTGGCTTGATAGGTTTTGTATAACACGTTAATGGAGCGGTTTGTGATGCCAAGAAAATTGCTGATGACTGGAACACCTATTCAGAACAATCTTACTGAACTTTGGGCTCTGATGCACTTTGGTATGCCTTTGGTATTTGGAGCTTTAGATCAATTTCTCTCTTCCTTCAGTGAAGCTGCAGATCCTTCTTGTAAGCCTTTTCAGGATCAGATGATCCTTTTTATTCGTGCTCGCATTTGAAAATTTCATGGCTCCAATATTGAACATGACTTACTTGAATTTTCAGGTTGAAATATAATGTTTGGTTTGTGTAATAATTCCCTGTCATTGAACTTTTTGTTAATTAATATATAAAGATCCATTTCTGAGCAGGTCAAGATTCAGCGAAGGCGAAGGAACGACTCAAGATTTTAAAATATGTGTTGGGGGCATTCATGCTTCGGAGAACCAAGACCAAACTCGTGGAATCAGGAACTCTTTCGCTGCCGTCTCTCACGGAAATCACTGTGTTAGTGCCTTAACTTTAAGCATTGCATTTTTTATATCAGTATCCAAGAACGAAAAATGTCAATGTTCTTAGCGGGCGTTGCTTACTTGAATGGCATGGATACGCATTACTTTTACTATTTTCCGAGAGTCTCATTTTAGAATCACATTTCACAGGATATCACCTATGGTTAGCCTTCAGAAGACGGTTTATATGTCTATACTAAGAAAGGAACTGCCGAAATTGCTTGCGCTTGCTTCTGGAGGTTCCAACGCACAATCACTGCATAATATTGTAAGTGTGACTTTTTCTTCCCAAGTCACTGTATTTTCCCCTGCATACTTTTAACAACATTCTCCACTATGGCGCAAGCGTTAAACGATTACTCAACCATGCTTAAATCTTCTTCAGGTAATTCAGTTGCGTAAAGCGTGTAGTCACCCTTATCTTTTCCCAGGAATTGAGCCTGAACCATATCAGGAAGGCGAGCACCTTGTTCAGGTATTGACAACTCAATCAGGAGTATCTTGTTATGTTATGAATCCATTCCTACGCTATCCATCTATACGCTAAAGTATTTTGTTTCAACGTAATGCAATTATGATTGAAAAGTTAACATTGGTAAAAGTTATAGTAATCCATGTACACTTCAGGCCAGTGGGAAACTTTTAATATTGGATCAGCTACTTCAAAAGCTGCAAGGCGACGGGCATCGTGTTCTTTTGTTTGCCCAAATGACTCATACACTTGATATACTACAGGTAACATCACCATGTGACTCAGAAAAAAAAAAGATTATTTGTATACTATCTGTAACATGCATGTGTAAGTGCAGGACTTTTTAGAACTTAGAAATTTTACTTACGAGCGTCTTGATGGTTCAATTCGAGCGGAGGAGCGTTTTGCTGCGATCAGAAGTTTCAGTCAAAAGTATGCGAAGAAAGATGATGATTCAGTCGCTAATCAGTTTAGTCCGTTTGTCTTTTTGATATCCACCAGGGCTGGTGGAGTTGGATTGAATCTCGTGGCTGCTGACACGGTGTGAACACTTTTTGTTATTTATTTACTTATGCTATTTTGACTTGCTTTAGTTTGGATGAACTGCTCATCCAAACACTGGGGACACTCTTTATATCATATGCATATATTTTTTTCTCAACTTTGGTAGGTCATATTTTATGAGCAAGATTGGAATCCCCAAGTAGATAAACAGGCTCTGCAACGAGCGCACAGAATTGGTCAAACAAATCACGTCTTATCTATTAATTTGGTCTCCAAACATTCAATTGAGGAGGTAAAACAATAATGCTTTCTCGAGTACTATATATGCCTTAGCTCACCATTTTATGAAATTTAGGTGATTATGCGTCGGGCGAATAGGAAGTTGCAGTTGAGTCACAATGTAATTGGGGATGATAGTTTGGATTCCAAGGGAAGTGACCTTGGAACAGCTGAAGCAGGTGATTTGAAGTCTGTCATATTTGGATTGCATATGTTCGATCCAGCAGAGTTGGGCAGTGAAATATCAGATAATCAACCGAACATATCTGAACTGAATGATATGATTGAGAAGGTTATCACATCCCGCCATGAGTTACAATTAGATTCCAGCGATAGGAAATTTGAGATCAATCCTATGGATCAGAAGAGTGATCATGATCTGACCCTCGAAGAAACTTCTGATTACAATGCCTTTGATCCTGGACTCGACGAGGCTTCATACATTTCATGGGTCGAGAAGTTCAAGCAAGCAGCACCTGAAGATGATAAGGGCACGATCGGATTAGAGAATAGGAAGCAGTCTGTTTATGACAAGCACCAAAAAGCTGAAGAGGCTCGAAAAAAGGCGGAGAAGAAAAAACTGTCTAAATGGGAAGCTTTTGGGTATCATTCGTTATCTGTTAGCCTCCCCACTGCGCCAGGAAATCAGGACTCGATCTCGGATTCTGGTTCGGTTCATTTTGTTTATGGGGACTGTACGAATACCAAGGCAGTGGCTCCTTCTGAACCTACTATCATATTCAGGTAGCTCTTTTGACTAAAGACGTGACGACCTTTGACTTGTATATCATTTCAATCATCGTATGATTGTTATTTGATATTTCATATTAGTTATCTGCACTCTAGTTAGAGAAGTTCTGACAAGCATAGAATTAGTGTAGAGATGATTGAGAGCTATGACAACATCTCTTTTTCTTTACATTTTATAGGATGCAGATTTCTAGGAACTAATGAAATACGTGCAGCTATTAATGTGCAGAGTTGCTTATGATTTAACTTAGTCAATGACTAGTAGGTCTTATGATGTTATGTTTATTCATTTCTTGAGGACTTCGTTTGATACACCGAAGTATGGTTGGCAGTTGTGTCGACGATTCTGGGAACTGGGGTCACGGGGGCATGTTCGATGCATTAGCTAGAATGTCAGATGTCATCCCTCAGTCCTATGAACGAGCTTCAGAAATGGGGGATCTTAATATGGGCGACCTTCATCTCATAAAGATAACAGGTTAGTTAGCACAAGTCTCCAACTCGTATTCGTTCTTCCCCTGGAGGCATAGGACAATAAACCTCAAATAGCCGAATTTGGGCCTAATATATTGCTTTGGCAATTTTCAATATAATTGAACTGTCATTTCTATTCGGACATTTTTATCAGCCTTCTAACCTGGCTATCTGCAGAGGACAATGATGAACAGAGTACTCAGACTAACCCTCCCCAATGGGTTGGTTTAGCCGTCGTACAGTCATACAATCCAAGGCGTAAAGTCCCGAGAAGTAGTATATCTATTTCTGATTTGGAGGTTTGTATCGCAAAAGCATCATCCGTGGCTTCCCAATATTCTGGTACCTTTTTTTTTGTTGCTCATTTTGATTCGACTGAATACAGATTCCTAATGTACATTGTTCAAATGGTTTTTCTGGTCCATTAGAGGGTTGAAGGCCTTTATAACTGAAACACTTATTATGGTGCTATGAGATGTTGAATTGAGACCAGAAACACTTGCTCGTAATTAATTCCCAATTGCCAAGTCGTTTAACCATCTCCTTCGTCCATCACATTTTTCGGCAGCCTCGATTCACATGCCGAGGATCAACTATCAAAGTGGAGCTGACCGTTCGGAATGGTACTGTGTGGAGCGCCTTTTGCGCATATACGCGGCTAGAAATGGCGTAAATATATATGTGTAAGCCTCTCTCTCTCTCTGTCTCTACGATACGTATGTATACGTCTCGTAATGTGCTCGTATGTGTAAAAAGGGGAGTTATCACACTCGTAATTACGTAAGTATACGTCTAGCGACGAGATTTCACGTTGTTACTTTCTCAACAGATATTATTACCGACGATCTACATGAAGAAATATGATGGCTAATGATCAATTTTGATGAAGGCTTATTACTATGGTGGCGTTGGAACAAAGAAGAAAATCAAACAATTTGCAGGTAAGTTTTAGTCCCCATGTAACTTGAAACGCAGTATAGGAAATGATTCTCAACTTCTCGCAAGAAGTCCATATCACACTTTTCTAGCCCTTGAATAAAATAAGAAGATACTAAAACAATCTTCTTCACAAAGACGTGATGGTGAATTATTAAATAAATCCCACATGCTATTTGTCCTCAGCACCAAAAAGCCTCCAAACACCACACTTTGGAGCCCTATTTATATGCTACCATACTTCCTTCCATCTCTACACTCAAAACCAAATACTCACCAAATCATAAAGATTTAACTAAGGCAATTTGTAACTAATTACCATGTCACAAGTCAATTTCAAGAACGGCGGCGGCGAGGCTGAGCAGTCGAGACGCGTTGCAAATCCCGGGAAAGCCACGATACTCGCCATCGGAAAAGCCTTCCCCAAGCAATTGGTGCCTCAAGATCGCCTTGTCGAAGGGTACATCCGCGACACTAACTGCGACGATCTCGCCATCAAGGAGAAGCTCGAGCGACTATGTAAGTCAAAAATCGATCTCATAAAAAAGGATAAAAATTCAAAATATCGCCGTTTTTCCAACTTTGTGGCCCTGTTCTTGCAACAAATTTATTGGGCATTGTCCTACATCAGATAATTCAAGTTCTTCAAGCCATAATATATAATAGACTTTGTCCTCGTATCACCAATTGGTTAGGTATGAACCCTCGATTTCTAATATGGTATCAGGCCAATAATGCCACACATGAGGGGGCGTGTTGAGATTGCTAATTGGGTATTGTTCCACATCGGATAATTCAAGCTACTCAAGCAAATATATATATATATATATATATAAGAGGCTTTCTCCTCCTATCACCAATTGGTTTAGGAATGACCACTCGATCTCTAATACAAATCCTCAATCGTAAACGTCGAAAACATACTATCGACTTCAGTGCAATAGACCAATCAGTACGCACATCCTTAAAGATATCATTTTTTCTTTCAACTTTCTCCCCAGGCAAGACCACCACGGTGAAGACCCGATACACCGTGATGTCCAAGGAGATCCTCGACCGTCACCCCGAGCTGGCCACCGAGGGCACGCCCACCATCAAGCAGCGGCTCGACATAGCGAACCCCGCTGTCCTAGAGATGGCCGTCGCGGCCAGCCGTGCGTGCCTGACCGAATGGAACCGCCCGGCCTCCGAAATAACCCACGTGGTCTACGTCTCCTCGAGCGAGGTCCGCCTCCCGGGCGGCGACCTCCACCTGGCGGCCGGGCTCGGGCTCAGGCCCGACGTCGGGCGGGTGATGCTCTACTTCCTCGGCTGCTACGGAGGCGTCACGGGCCTTCGGGTCGCCAAGGACATCGCCGAGAACAACCTGGGCAGCCGAGTTCTGCTGACCACCTCCGAGACGACCATACTCGGGTTTCGCCCGCCCAACAAGGCCCGCCCGTACGACCTCGTCGGGGCGGCCCTTTTCGGGGACGGGGCGGCCGCCGTGGTGGTTGGGGCGGACCCGGTCGGCGGGCGGGAGAGGCCATTCGTGGAGCTGAATTATGCGCTCCAGCAGTTCCTGCCGGGGACGGGGGACGTGATCGAGGGGCAGCTTTCGGAGGAGGGGATATACTTTAGGCTCGGGAGGGATCTGCCCCAGAAGATAGAGGAGAATATAGAGGGCTTTTGTAGGAAGCTGATGGGCCGGGCCGGGCTGGAGGCGGAGTTTGAGGAGATGTTCTGGGCGGTTCACCCGGGCGGGCCTGCGATACTGAACCGTTTGGAGGGGAGGCTCGGGCTCGGCGGGGAGAAGCTGGAGTGTAGTAGGAGGGCTTTGATGGACTATGGGAATGTGAGTAGTAATACTATATTCTATGTGTTGGAGTATATGAGGGAGGAGATGAAGGGTAAGGGTGGTGGTGAGGAGTGGGGTTTTGGCTTGGCTTTTGGGCCTGGGATTACTTTTGAAGGAATTCTTCTTAGGTGGCTCTGAAAACGAGAAGGCCATGTGATATATATGCTATATGCATGCATGGTTTGAGTTGTGTTGAATTTGAGTTTGAAATTTATGTTGTAATGTGGGAGAAATGAATGAATCTGATCTTTCTTTTAACTTCAAAATATTGGGGTTATATATGAAATAGTGATAAAATACACAATCGCTTGTCGTTGGCCTAGTGGTTGAGAGAATTTGTTAAATTCACTTGGTGGGGGTTCAAACTGAACATAATCGTAGTATAGTATGGAGGCTACATGACTTGAAAGTCGTTTCAAACTGAACACAGTCGTAGTATGGAGGCTATGTGACGTTTCAAACTGAACACAACGCGGCGGCGCTGGCCGTAAACTTTTTCTTTTCCGAGTCATTTTCACATAATCGACTATGGTCTTCCACCGCACCGTCGAAGATGAGCTTAATTATGTGAGAGTATTTTTCTTAAAATATATCTGCATTATTGACTAGCAAAATTTGAAAGATAAGGATAGTATCAATGGACTATCAAAAGTTATTGGAAAAGATTAAAAAAAAAGAATTACATAAATTAAATCATATATCAAAGAATTTGTATATAAAAATAATTAAAAAGGGAATTAAGACGAAAAGATAAAGTGTCAAAATAACTAAAAAATCTCAAAAAGAATAAAAAACAAAAAAGAATAATAATAATAATAATAATAAACTAAAATGCATGAATTAAAAGATGCGAAAATAATTTTAAAAAAAAAAGAAGAAGAAAAGAACTAAAAGAATAGTAATAATAATAATAAAAAAAAGCAAATAAACAAATAAAAAAAAGAATTGAAAAAATCTCACTTGGGCTTGAACCCATGACCTTCCAGCAAGAGGTCATGTTTTTAACTAGGGTTGTCAATGGGGCGGGGATTCCCCGTCCCCGCGGGGATCCGCCCCGAATAGGACGGGGAATCCCCGCTATTCTACCCCCGCGGGGCAGGGACGGGGGAAGATTTTTCCCCGCAGATATCCCCGCCCCGTTCCCCGCACCGTCCCCGATAATAAAAATAATATATATTATATTTAATTAATATTATTATAAGATAAAAAATATTAAATATACTTTGAAAATATTAAAATAATATAAATATGATTAAAATATAGCTTAAATTATATAAATAATATTTAAATATATTTTAAATAATATAAATAATATTAAACTATAGTTTAAATAATATTAAATTAATATAAACTGAATTTTTTTTCTAAAATAGTGACGGGGCGGGGAATCATCGCGGGGACGGGGACGATTTCGTCTCCGTTTGCCTCGCGGGGACGGGGATTGGATCCCCGCCCCGAACCCGCCCCGTTGACAACCCTATTTCTAACCAACTGTACTACTTGTAATATTAATCATATTTAATATTCGAAGTCAACATATACATTGTTAATGAATATAATACATATATCGTACTAAAAACTTCGAAAATTTTCGCAGGGGCCGTGGCCCCCCGGGCCACAACGTAGATCCGCCCCTGCTAACATGTCGAACTGATAATAAAATAGTTTAGGAAATATTGAAGAAATCTGTACTATTTATTAATCTCACCGAGGGTTGCAAACGAATCTAACTTTTTTTGTTCGATTCGTGAATTAGAATATTTAAATGTTCGATTCGTGAATTAGAATATTTAAAATACGAATCCAAATAAGAATATTTTTTTATTCGAGAAATATCCGAATACGAATTTGAAATCACAATATTCCATTCGAATATTAATCGAATTATTCGAATTCGAATAATTGGGAAACTTCACTTAACTCCCTATTAGGCAAACTTTCTATCGCATAACTCACCTGTCAGAGAAATATATCACTTAACTCTTCGATTTGCTGTTTGTACCAGTTTATTGTACATTTCTATGTTTGTATTGTGTACCACAACACATTGTTATAATGTACCTAAATGTATTGTTACGGCGTACCTAAAAAGTGATGTTTGGTGTACCATTTTCTCAATGTATGATGTACCACAATACGTTGATATAGTGTACCAAATGTGTTGTATGGTGTCCCAAACAGTAAATCGGAGATTTAAGTGATATATTCTCTAACAGGGGAGTTATGTGATAGAAAGTTTACAAATAGGGATTTTAGTGAAAGTTCCCCTTTATATATCTATGAATTTTAATATGAAATATTTATGGTAATGAAAAAAATTTTTAAAAATAAATCAAAGAATAATATTGATAAATTTAGAAGTTTTGTTTATCTCTAATGGTAAAGTGTAGAATTAACTCCCACCATAAATTACAAAATTAATATTTATGTGTAAATAATTTCCTTTGAATAACTGCATTCATTAATAACATGTAATAAATTAAAACTTACATTATTATTGATGGAGAACAAAATTTTAAATGTAAAGATAAATACTCAAATATAATCCATATTTGAGTATTCGAATATTTTATTCGAATATTTCCGAATACGAATAAGAATCGATTTTATGATTCGATTAAATATTTGAAAATTCGTATTGGGATTCGATTGTCATCCGAATAAGAATAGAATATTGTGGTATTCGACTCGATTCGATTTGTTTGCAATCCTACTCACACCACGAGCCAATGGTCTATCTAGCAATTTGGGACCTTTTTTACAATTTATATTTTTAAATTATTCGAGTTATATCCTCATTGTATATATAATAAGCATTTAAAATTAATTTTAAAGGAGTTGAGAAACTAATTTTAACCGTCGTATTAGCTGTTTAGCGGTGCCAAATCCCTCGTCGATTTGTGGAAAGTTCTTCAATTCCATACGCTTCAAATTAGTGGGAGTCCATTGACACGATTTCTTAGCAATCAAGATTAAGCACTGCTTCTCGAGACTTTGATTCTTCGCCCAAAATTTTGGGGGTTTATTTCGATTCGATAAGTTCGCTCGCCCAATCAATGGATGCTAGAGACTCCGATAGAGAAGAACCCAGCCCGCCTCTTATGGTGATTTTTCAGCTCTCTTGATTTGCGATGATTGCGTTCTTGATTATATATTTATTTTGCGCTCACGCCTGAAAAAAGGCTAATAGGAGCTCGATGGAGGAGGAACGTTCTGGGATACCTCAGCTCTTCACATCAATGCCAGCTCTGAACGACGCCGCTTCGTATCTCGCGGAGACAACTTCGATCTTTACTCGTTGCTTCACCGACATTACAAGTAAATCTTATATGTTTATTACGATGTGCCTCTCGTGATTTTTGGATTCTTAATTTTGGTGGTAATCTTGAAAAAGAAAAAAGAAAAATGGTGTGGGAAACTCCTTTTGATGAAATCCGATGTTATTTACTCTGTCATACACATGCTTGTTTCGATAGGACCTGCATCTCGCGAGGGCGAGGGCCAAGAAATGCTGGCCTTTGTATCTGAAGAAGCAAGACCGCTCATGAATACATCTTCAAGTGCTACTAGTGTTTCAATTTCTTCTGTATCAGCTGATACTAAATTTTCTGCTCCTGTTGTACCTACGGGAATATCCCGAGGACTGCCTGGAGAACCGTCGTCTCAAACCACCACTGCGATTGTGGCAGCCAACCAAAATGGGGTTTCCGTTTTTCAAAGGTGCAATTTTTTATATTTACGATCCGTTCTTTTTTATTGTGAAGGAGTCTTTTTCTCGTTGTGTAATTCGTTGACCGTTTCGCTCTATGAATAGCCTAATTGAGAGGGTAAGGAAGACAGTTCGTGGTTCGGCCGACGACATTGGGTGGCTCCAGCGAGCTACTGATTTGCCTCCCGTCGAAGATGGAACTGAAAGATTTACTGAGATTCTTGACGACATAAGGTTGTGAATTTGCTGATGATTATCCACTGTACTTTCTTTCGACTTATTTATGCTGTCGATTTGAATAAAAACCAGTGTTTTCCTTACGTCTTGTCTACTTCAGGCATGGTCTGCACTATCTGCCTAAAACAATGGTTTACTTGTTGGTCCCAGGTAGTGCCAATGCCTTTTCAATGTTCGTCTTAACAACTTTCCATGTATTTCTATCTACACATCTTTCTCTTAGGCTAGCTCATACTTGTCTTGTCCTCAGGACTCTTCAGCAATCACGGACCTCTTTATTTTGTGGACATAAAATCGAAGTTTTCTAAGATGGGGCTTACCTGTCATATAGCAAAGATTCACAGCGAGGTAAAAAATTCCAGATTAAGTATCCTTTTCTTTTTCCCTTTTTCAAAGCATTTTGCACGGCGTCTTCCTCCATTAAGTAAATCAACATGAGTATTTAGGCATCGGTCGAGAAAAACGCCAGAGAGATAAAAGATTACATCGAAGAAATCTACTGGGGCGCCAACAAACGTGTCTTGTTGCTGGGCCATAGCAAGGGTGGAATCGATGCTGCTGCAGCTCTATCCATGCACTGGGACGAACTCAAGGAGAAAGTAGCTGGGCTGGCATTTGCTCAGAGCCCATACGGTGGCAGTCCAATAGCTTCAGACATATTAAGGGAAGGTCAGCTCGGCGATTACGTTAATATTCGCAAGCTCATGGAAATCCTCATCTGTAAAGTGATCAAGGTATTCTCATTACACCCTTCAATAGAGAATGCTTACTCTGATCTTTTAAGTATTCACAATCTCTTTCAACATAGGGCGACATGCAAGCTCTCGAAGACCTAACTTACGAAAGGAGGAAAGAATTCTTGAAAAAGTACAAACTACCACGAGAGCTACCGATCGTTTCCCTACACACGGAGGCGGGAATCTCTCCTTCGGTGTTGGCCACGTTGTCCCACGTGGCCCACGCTGAGCTTCCCATGCTTTCCCCGCTAGCCACGGGTCAGCCCACGACCCTGCCCGTGGTCATCCCCCTCGGTGCTGCCATGGCTGCTTGTGCTCAGCTTCTTCAGATTAGGTACGGCGAAAAGAGCGATGGCTTGGTCACCTGCCGAGACGCTGAGGTTCCTGGCTCGGTCGTGGTTCGACCCAAGCGTAAGCTTGACCATGCTTGGATGGTCTATTCGTCTTTGAACGATGACTCTTCGGAGGCCAGCCCTGCCCAGGTATGTGAGGCTCTTTTGACTTTGCTTGTTGAGGTTGGGCAGAAGAGGAGGCATGATTTTGCTAACAAAGATGAATGAGGGAATCACTTTTTGTTTTGGAAAATTCATATTTCTTATGTTTTTGTAGTTTTTTTTAGTGAAGGGCTGTGATGAAAGATGATAAAAGTATTAAGATTTATTGTTTTGTAGTTTGTAAGAATATAAGTACAATGACAACTTGATGCGAAATTAGGAGAATCCAATTAGATTAATTCTAAAAAAAAAAAAGCTATCTTAGTCCCTGCCTATTATATTAGTACATAGTTATGAAAATCTATTGAAAGTGAGGTATACATAGATTACCTCTTGCTTCGGACATGACAATAGCCCACGCAAGTTTTTTTTTTTTTTTTTTGTAATTGGAATGAGACAAATATCCATGCATATTTTTAGATGGTTTTCACTGCACAGTACGCATATTTATTTAGTGTAAGGTCGAAATCAAAAGCAACATTGCACCTGAAGATGAATAGTTTTCTCTGTCACGGCGATGAGTTAATTAATTAATTGATGAATGAGCAATGGGCACATACTGTATGTGTGAAAGTAACATCTTACCAACAAATTTCATATGTCGTACAATTCTTTGAGAGAGAGATGCATATTCGATTTAATAAATTATATTTAGTAGTATACGTTTCTCAATAATCGAAGTACGGACATTGATAGGTCGCCACAAATGATTTGCGTAGACTTTGGGGCAAATGAGGTAATCGCTAATATATGGAAATTTGGATTGGTGCATCATTTCCATGAATTTTTTGACAATAACTAACCTTTTTTTTTCAATTTAAGTTTCTGAATTACAGTAGAAACTCTATAAAATAATACTCGATAATTTAATAAACTCTTTAATATAATATTTTCGGCCGGTCCCGACTCGGGGATAACGTATTAAATTAATAATTCTCTAAAATTATTAAATGATAGACTTTTGATAATTCCTATAGGTCCCGTATAAATTATAAATTAATAATTCCATATGTAAAAACATTCTCATACTAGATGAACGAAGATTGCTTGAAAAATGACTCAATTGTCATTTGTTTTTTTGTTGAAATCAATTTCCCCTTGCATATTGTCTCTAATTGTCTTATCATTGTAAGAACTTCTGGCGTTGTTTTCTCATATGTGTCATATTGTTTGTACGAGATGTTTGTAAGTTTGTTTTCATATTGTATTATATAGAAGATATATTTATTAATATTACTTAAATATACATTAACACCATACGGATTATGAAGACTTGGGAGATTGAAGGGTTGATCCTTAATTTGACGTTCATTAAGGATATAGAAGATTGGAGTTTATTTGATGTTTGGAAGTTTGAAAGGTAATATACACTATAAATTAATAATATATTAATTTATCGATAAATTAACTTATTATTTTATCGATTAATTAATAACTCTTTTAATTAATAAATTTGGCCGGTCTTAACTGTATTAATTTATAGAGTTTCTACTGTATGATTAATCGTTGTCAAGCAATATGATATGGCTATAGAAAACATTCGACTAGACAGATATGATGATTGTTCAACATATCTTTTGGAACAAATAAATGAATTTGCATGTGGTCGACGTTTAATCTGATGTAGATATTTATTTTTTTTACAACCGTTTATATGTCCTTGTTGGAATCTTAGCATGTTATAAGAGAGAATCGTAGAGACTAAACGATTATTAAGATGTCAATGCAAATTATAGATTAAACTATCCTTTAAATTATTATGTCATATATTAATATTTTAAATTAATAATTCAAAGTAATAAGTATTATCTTGAAATCACCTTTGCACAAAAATAATTCAAAGCATAACGGTGAAGAAAGATGTGACAAGTTGGAATTATCTTTAAATCAACCAATTTAGCCCAAGACAAACGTATAGTATAAATAAAAAAACAAAAAACCAGCTGTATCACATTTGGAGATTGAAAAAAAAAACAAATTAGCCTAAAGACAATAACAGTAGAACAAAAATTCGAATCACAATTTAACTGAAATATATATATATATATATATATTTGTCGAGCGACGAGTTGTTACTTTCACTGTGTTGCCTATGTAGTTAAGCAATGAATATAGTAAATAAAGATATAAATAGATACAATAAGGAAACCTGCAAAAGAAGAGGCATTTCGACTTATAAATAAAAAGCAATCGAAGCATTTTCTCTTTTCTTCCCCTTTCTTCTCTTTTCCACTTTCAACTGTAATTTGATTTCGTTAGTCGCTTTGCCTAATTATTACCAAAAGGTTATTTAATTCATGATAGAGACGCTGTCCAAAACCAGAGTGGGAGACAGCAATTTCATTACATTATTACGAGAATCCATAAATAGTATATATCACGATTTACGAGTCAAATGGACCGAAATGTCCAAAAAGACATTCCAAAGAAAGAAACGAAGTAAATATTGGGAGAACTAAATTTTTATTCTCCGATGTCTGGTGGGGGTTATCGATCCCTATGTTTCGAGGTGCCAATTTTAGTCCTCGGTCTTATTGATATTTTGTCCGTTTTGATCATTCGATTAACGTAATCACTTATTTAGACGGAATATAACATATGAGAACACATAAACTCTTTTAACTTGACTTAACACCTCATGACTCGTTATCTTCTTCACTTAAAACGCAGGTGAGCGTTATAACGTACCACATTTAACTCATTTTCAAGGTTGTCAATTATTCCCTAAATTTGATGATGTGCGTTTAAGTCGAAGAAGAAGATGCGTTATAAGGTTTTAAGTCAAGTAAATGTATATCATGTGCTCTCACATGTTAAATTCCGTATAAATTAGCGATTAAATTAATCGAGTAACCAAAAAACAGTCCAAATCCAGTAACATTGTGGACTAAAAGTGGCATCTTGGAACATGAGAGACCAGAAACGTCCATACCTCGTTTGAGGACTAAAAATATCGTTGGCCAATCTTTCATTTTATTATGTTTAACAAATAATAATTCATTTCTTCCAAACATACATTACAACAAAGCTCCACAAACAATGATTAAGGAGAAGAAAAACGATGTATAGAACAAAAAAATTAAACTTTTATTTGCTCACACGAACTAAACTAATGCATTCCTTAACACGGTAATAAGTAATAACTATAATAAGATCAACTCAACCCCACCTAATTACGATTAAGCATAATCCAACTAATTCCATGAAAAGGGATCTTCGAGCTTGAATAATCCCACGTCAGCACCAGCCATTAATCCCCAAGAAGTCGAAGAAGAAGAAGACGAAGATGAATAACAATACGAAAGATCAGGCAAATCAAACAACGTATCATCGCAAGAGCTCAAAGATTCTTGCGCACTATTATTGCAGCAGTTATTATTCTCCACGGCCAAAGAAGATTGCAAATCATCGTCCGCCCCTTCACCACCTTGAGCCGCCGCCGCCGCCGTGGCAGCTGCGATTTGAATGTCCTTAGCCGAGGAAGAGGTGGGTCGGGGCAGTTCGTGGGCCAAGTGGGGGAAATTGAGGTGGGCCGACGAACCCTTCACGGCCAGCGCCGCCGCGTCGTGGGCTCGCGCCGCCATTTCCGCCGTGGCGTAGGTTCCCAGCCATATCCTCGACTTCTTCTTCGGCTCTCGAATTTCGGACACCCATTTTCCCCAGCTTCGTTTTCTTACGCCTCTGTAAGCGTGGACGGCGTTTTTTCTTGGGGTTAATAATTTCTTGGGGTTTTTCTTCTCTGCCGTGTTGGTCGTCGGAGGAGATGATGACGTCGATGTGATGGAAGAATCTAGGGAGGAGGAGGCGCCGGCGCCGGTGGAGGAATTAAGGTTTTGGGTTAGATTTTCTAGGACGATGTTTGCTTCCATGAGAAGGCGTATGTCTGTCTTTAGTAGTGTGGTAATAGTTTTAGCTTTATAAAGGAATCTGAAAATGATGCTATGATAGAGAGTAGGTATACACTTGGGGGTTTTATTATAAGATTGTTGGTAGGCGAATCTATAGAAAAATACTCAATTATGTATATAAAAATTTCATATAAGTACCCCTTCGACTGTGCGTACCATTTTCCGGTCTTGACGTACTTTTTAATATGTGTATTGCGTACCACATCACGCATTTATATGGTACTCATATATGGTACCTATGTACGTTCCATACGGTACCTTGCGTCTGACTATATGATGGTACTATTTTCTAGCTGTATTACGTACCACAATACGTTTCTCTATGGTACTTAAATGTCTGATATGATGTACCTTGAGGCGGGCAGGTACTAATGTGCAAAAAATTTATTCTGACATGTACCTGCATATAAAAAATACTGACAGGTATTGACTTGCTAATTTTTAATATTAATGGATATTTTTATGTAAAATCCCCTGTTTGTTTATTGTTTAAAATATTTTTGTGAAAAAAGGTTATTAAAGAATGGAGTCACATCACACTATACTTATAGCCACATATGTTTATCTTTGCCCATGTGGAGCTTTTTGTTTTTGTGTATAAAATAGCGTAATTGTTTGGATTTTTATTTAATTTTATTTCTCACGGCCCACGGGGGTTACAGTTTGAGATAATCGTTATGACTGAAGTGATAAACAGTTGAAAAATTGATCATTACACTCTTCATTTAATCCTCCTTTTAATTGACTAGGTGTTGCCCGTGCTACGCACGGGTTATATTTTGTGAATTTAAATATGATTATACATAGAGTAGTATTAGTTAGCTTCTATCTGAAGCGGATTTGGTAGGACCCGGAAGTTGTCTCTATTATTTGAAACGGACTCGAGACTCGTTGAGTATCCTACCCGTGCCAAACCCCGAATAAGTGGGATCTGATCAGGCAGACCCGTTAGACCCGATTGCTTTATAATTTATAATTTAGGTACTCTCAGTGGCAGGTAAACTGTGATGACAATGAACCAAGTTATTATCACTACCATAGTGCATTTGAGCCCAACCATTTTCTTCCGTTGATCGCTCTCTGGGATTACATTATCGTTTTTTTTACTGCAGTCGTTCTTGCTCTCGTCTTCCTTCTACTCCTATTAGTCTTTAAGAGGATATGTATACTGGTTTTGACGACCAAATTCAAATGAAAAGTACCTTCGACCAAGATCATATCTCAAATGAAAGTGATGATAACGAATCTCAATCCAGTCGTAAGGCTATATTGGTGTCAGACTGCGATTTGCAACTTTGTCAGACTACACCAGTGTAAGATTGCGAATTCGCACGATTATAAATTTGCAAGACTTCTTGTCAAGTATGTGATTGCAGCTCTGTAAGAATGCAAACGTGCAAGACCGATTACAACCTATAAGATGTTGAAAATTGATTATTAAGACCAATCCGGAACCACGGGATATTTTGTTATGAAATTTAAATATGTCTTCAAATAGATAGAGAACCTAACTTTTGTTAGTCGTCATTGCATAACATACTCTGAGGGGAAGGAAATTATCAGCTTCGTAATTTGAACGACCACATTTTGTCTGATGAGGAAAGAATGATCCTCGAAATATGAATTTTTGAGTTCTAACTCTGCTGCCCAACTGTGAGACCACCAGTTGTGTCAATGCATTTTGTAAACCGGACATTGTTAAAGCGCGTCGACATAAATAAATAGTAAAAAAAAATTAACAACAATAATAATACTCGTGTAAATTATAACATTCAATCGCTCGGCTTTCAAAATTTACTTATAGAAAAGTCTTACGAATTGTGTAAATACACGCTCATATCTCAATATTGGTATCAATATTTGAATTATATTATATTATATTATACTATATTATATTATATTATAAATTGATGCGAAGAAAGTTTGTATTAACGTAGATGTAGATCACTCCAGCCCTATTCGTGGAGGTTAGTGCATCAGATGTCTCTTTGATGACTCTTTCGTTGTATCCCTATTGAAGAATTGCAGCTATTCCATCTGCGCATTGAAATGCCGTGTTTCATTACAAGTATATACATGGCATGCATATGTTAATAAGAAAAAATCCAGTCGTTTATGCAGATAGATACCATGATCGATAAAATGCAGTTGATGAAACCATAAAATGACATGTATGACCGTTACTTGTATTGATTTGACTCATACAATTTCTTTTTTCATCTCAAGTATATACACGGCATTTATATCTTAATAAGAAAAGAGTCAGTCGTTTATGCAGATGGAGAGTATAATCGATGAAATACTCTTGATGAAACCACAAAATGACACGTCTCACAGTTTCTTGTATTGATTTGACTTATACAATAAAGCAACTAAGATGGTGTATGTACGGTGTTATTTCAGATATAAACACAATTTTCAAGTTAGTCATGGGTTTGTCCACATTACAATTATTTTATTGTGTAATATAAAATTATAGCACGATTATCCTTAGCTCTTATAAAAACAATAAAAAAAACATTATCTATAGCCTCACTGCCATGCAGTCATACAGTCTTACAATGTCTAAGTAGTGCCATCTGATAGTTGTGATCGTACAATCTTACAATGTGTGCAGTCTTACAATCTTACAATTTTTAAGTCGTGCAGTCTCATAGCTGATTGCAGTCTCATAGTTGTGCATCGTACAATCTTAACATGTTTGACTATTGCAGGCTCAAACAAACTTACCATCGTTCTTTCGGTGCGCAGACGTGACAGTCAAACATAATTGTCAAATTTTCGTTATGACAATGTTAAGATTGTACTAAATATCGATATGTACGACTGCTTCACTCTTCAATAATATATAATTTAATTGTATGAATGTATTAGTTTTCCTGTTGTTTTAAGTTGTTTGCCTCACCGAATTTATAATGCAGTTGGGTTTTGTTGTTTTAAGCAGTTGATCAACTTTTTGCAACAAATTTAAATACAGTTATCCAAATGTGGTATCTATCATAGGCGTAAATCATTTTATTTAACTGTGAGAAAGTAATAAACTATATGAAATATAAGTACAGTGAGGCTGATATTATTCGGTCTTATACCACATTTAATAAAATCTATGGTCAAATATTCATGTGTTGCCCAGTGCGATGCACGGGTTATACTTATTGATCTGACTGTTTGTTGCACTTTTGTTGAAAGACGTAACTAATATAGTTCAGTATCGTTTATCTTTATAAAACAAACCTCCTCGTGTTGATTCATGCGCCATCAGTATGTAATGGAAACATTGTATCAAAGATTCGATCAATATGCTAGATTTCATAATGTAAATATTTTGTCAAGATTTGAGAGTACCTCATCGAGCGGTTATGTGATAACATAGCCAAATTCTATGAAAGCACATTCATAAAGTGTTCAACTCGATTGCCCAACACAAAGCACATTCATAAACGTATAACAGGTAAACACATATAAGCTAACTAATACATACTACGTGCACCCGCCAAAAAGTGAGCAACTGTAAACAAATAAATATTCAAATACATACTACTTGCACCCGCCAAAATGTGCAATACTTAAAAGCGAAAATGATTATGGACTACGTTCTGGATCAAACGTTTGATCTTCTACCTCTACTTCATGGGGAATGCGTAACAGTTATATAGAACATGTAAACACATATACAAAATAATGCACTACTTGTGAACGTATAGACTACAGTCAGCCCTATAAGATAGTATCCCCTCACCAGATAATTTATTCTGGAGTGTTAGTCTTTATGACCACCATCGTGCGTTTGCTTTTGCTAGAGATTTGTATTAATATCTTTATGCTTTATTTATAATTACTTAAATATATGAATGATTTGGTTGTCATTCTATTACTCCCTCTGTCCCATAAGTTTATGGACATTTGGGTATTGGCACGGGAATTAAGAAACTGAATATTTTAATAATATAGTGTGTTGGAAAGGTAAAAAAGTTAATATTTTGGCACGTCTTTTGATGATATCTTATAGTATTATGCAAATATAGTCTTCTTTATATGCTGCCATGTGTCCTCCAAAAAATAAAAAAAAAATTAATAAGGTAATTCACACGTAGTCCTACAAGTGATTCTAAAACCAGTTATTAATTTAAAAAAGACAGAAATGAATCCCCACGTTCCCCCAATAGTTTCGATAGTAACTACCCAAATATAGAAAACCTATAAATGATAAACGTATTAACTGGTCAGCCACAATAACTGGTCTTCTAAAATTTTCCGAGAATTGCTCATCTGAGCAGTAAGTTTCGCATACGCGATCATCTGAAATTTTCGAGTAATTGATCAGCCGTAACAATTTTTCGGATGAGCAGTAAGTTTACTCCTTTTCGGCCTAAAATTATCTTTAATAATATAATCAAGCCCATGACACCGCTTCATTAGGTTACTTAATCTGATCCGTGTAGAAAATCTCTCCAAATTCTCTAAAGAAGAGGTGCTCAGATAGTCGAACTCAAACGAGAAAGATAGAGGTAATTATTTTGTTTTTTATTCTTATTATAATTCTAATATACTCACTCTTTTCCATAGGTTTTTACAATAGATGGTTGTGCGATGATAAGATCTCGGTTAATTCAAAAAATTCATATTTGGTTTATGAATTTGGGATGGTTTTCTACCGACTCATGTGCAACAGTTGTTAACTGTGTTAATGATATTTACAACGTCACCAAGACAAAGTATCGAGTATAGCAACATTAACTTCTTATATTAATTTTGTTAGGTTTTGTTTTATGTATTTTAGTAAACATTAAAAGCTTTCCAGATGGTTTACGTAAATTCTCAGCAATTTGCAGCATTTTCCCTTTATTATCCATCATCTCTCACTTTAATTTTTACATATTGAGTTTGTGCTATACAGAATAACGATTTCTAAATATAATAAACATGCGTGGGAATGATATATTTTTGTTCTGCATTAGAGTTTGGACCGAATGTCAGTAAATCGTGGTTTCCATATAGAATGCAATTAACGCAAATGAAATGAATTCATAGAGTTGTCACATTCATAAATAAATTATTACATTTTTTGTGTTAATTTTTTTATTCTGTGAATACGGATTTTGTTTAAAGTGCTTTTTTTAACCAATTAATTTGTTTGTTGATTTTTTAAAATGGGATATTATTAATCTATTATTTGTTAAGTGGTTGCATAATTTTAAGAATAGTCTATTGTTTGCAAATAAAGCAGGAATTACCGAAATCACAATGATATTAACATTACTTTTAAGACTCCATATATCGAATTATACATACATGATTTAAACAAATCTGTGTTTTCAATATATTTATATTGTTAACGAATTGGAATTTATAGTTGCTGACTTCAACTTATTGCAGGTTATATGTTATTGTTTCATTTCATTTGACCGGTGCATCATTTGCTGAATTTATCACAAAAACCCTGACCAGGTAAATATAGATTACTACAGGATATTCTTTTCTATTTGTATTTGTTTTATAGTATTTGTACATTGGACATAATATATATAAGACAGATAACATTTAAGAATGTATTGAACTATATTTTAACTATGTGTGACATTTTTCGTTACTCATACATGTTTTTTATGTTCTCTTTACTATAGCTGTTGTGAATTATATATGATATTCATACTATAGCAATAATTATGATTCTAACAATTTTAAAAAAAAAGGTTAACCATATTTGAGTACTATAATTTTGGGTCTGTGAGATTTAGATTTAATGTTAAATGATTATACTTTTAAATCTTACTTCTTAGATTTGTTTATTCAATAGTTGTAAACATATTTCTTCACACTTCGAAGGAGAAAAATAATTATATTTCAAAGTGTTGTCTACCACTAACCATGCAGTTGTTAAACTGACTACAATAACTACAAACATTATTCTTTTAGGTATTACAACTTTATACCTAGCCAATCACTTCAAAACAGCTATGGACGCTCATCCTTTCCGATCCTCTATCCCTTTGAATCAAAATATACAAACACGAAGGTCGCAACAATTGTCATTACAACGGGAATCTCGAGCTGTTAGGATGACAATCTTCGCAATAATCGATCAAGGCATTCCATGAATAGTCAACCTGCTAGACCCCGAAACGAAGCTGGTAATATCTTATTAATGTGAATTTATGAATTGTATAACCATTAAATAATTTTTTATTGATTGAGAATATTGCTAGAATCATCTACTACAAACGGAAGATGTCGCTTCTCGCAACGCTTTGATATTGGAGAGAAAACAACCAAGTGTGTCAATTGTAATGCTATCATGTGGATTTGTGAGAAAGTTCGAGATAGTAGCCTGTCAAATCCTAGATTTCACTTATGTTGCGGAAGCGGTCAAGTTAAGCTTCCAAATATTCCAATATCACCATCGTTCCTTCAGTCCCTTCAATCACAATCAGTTTTCAGAGAGAAAGTTCGAACATACAATTCATTATTGTCGTTCACGTCAATGGGGGGCCGAATCGACAACAGTGTAAACGATGGCAGAGGACCTTATGTGTTTCGCATTTCTGGTAGTAATTATCATCGAATTGGTTCATTGCTCCCTGAACCAGGTATTGGTCCTAAATTTGCGCAACTTTATATTTACGACACTGAGAATGAGGTTAACAATCGTCTCAATGCAATGGGGTCATCGAGTAGTTCAGATATAAATGAAGATATACTTCGTGGACTACAAGTCATGCTTGACCATGTAAATCCTTACGTATCGGTTTTTCGACGTGCTCGAGATATGCTGGTCGACCTAGAAAACAGTAGGAATGTACGCATACGTATCATTCAAGCAAGAGAAGGTAGACAATATACGCGTCCAACGTCAAGCGAAGTCGCTGCTTTGTTGGTAGGTGATTGTACCGAGAACTTGGGATACAGAGACGTGATCTTACAAACAAGAACTGGTAGTTTGCAAAGGATAAATGAAACGCATCCTGCTTATGTACCTCTTCAATATCCATTGTTATTTCCTTACGGAACAGATGGTTGGTCGTTGGAAATACCAATTCTATCTTCAAGTACTTCAAGGAATAAAGTCTCGATGAGACAGTTTTATGCCTATCGAATTCAAGATAGAGACGGGGATGGTGATAGCTTGGTTAGGGGTGGTCGTCTATACCAACAGTTTATTGTGGACGTATATTGTGCCATTGAGCAAAGTCGTCTATTATACGTCAAATGTAACCAAGGTCGCTTGCGTACCGAATTGTATAGAGGACTTCAGGATGCAGTCTTACATGGAGATCTTAATGCATCATCTGTTGGACGAAAGTATATTTTGCCATCATCCTTTACTGGTGGACCACGCAATATGATCCAACATTATCAAGATGCAGTCGCTATATGTCGTACAATGGGTCCTCCAGATTTTTTCATTACTTTCACATGTAATCCGAATTGGCCAGAAATAACTCGAGAGCTACTTCAATATGAACGAGTTGAAGATCGTCCTGACATTGTGTGTCGAGTTTTCAGGTTAAAAATGAAAGAATTACTACGTGATTTGAAGGACAGACGGATGTTTGGAACTGTCATTGCTGGTAATTTTATGTCTTTTCGAAATTATTATTATTATTGTTATAATAATATAGTTGTTACATTACTGATAACTAATGCAGATTTATACGTCGTTGAATTCCAAAAGCGTGGACTTCCACATGCACATATTCTTCTCACTGTGACTCCAAATGATAATCCTACAAGTGCAGATGATGTTAACAACTTTATTAGTGCCGAGATTCCTGATAAAGACAACAACCCCCTTGCCTACGAAACAGTCACTAAATTTATGATTCATGGGCCATGCGGTCCATGCTTAGTTGATGGGAAGTGCTCGAAACGTTATCCGAAGAAATTTTGTGACGAGACAATTGTTGATGATCGAAGCTTTGTGCATTACATGCGTAGAAGAACAATCTCAACAACTTTGGCGAATGGTCGAGAAGTTGATAACAGATGGATAGTTCCCTACAATAGGGATTTATGTGTCAAGTATGATGCTCACATAAATGTTGAACGTGTAGCTGTTCGGAGCGTTATTAAGTATCTATACAAGTACATCCACAAAGGTCACGATCGAGCAACGTTTGTCATTGAAGATGTTGTTCCTCGGAATAACATCGATCAGCCACAGCCACAACATGTTGATGAGGTAAAACAATACTTAGACTGCCGTTATGTCTCTGCCATTGAAGCGTGTTGGAGGATTTTTGACTTCGCCCTTCAACATCAATATCCTTCTGTTGAGAGGATGCAGTTTCATTTGCCGGGCGATCAAAACATTGTCTTTCATGACAACGATGACCTACATGAATTAGTTAATCGGCCACAAAAATCTATGTTGACGATGTGGTTCGAAACAAACAGACAGCATCCCGAAGCTCGATCATTGACGTATTCTGATTTTCCAACCGAATGGTTATGGAACTGTCAAAGTAAAACATGGAGAAAGCGTCAGCAAAGAGTTTCTATTGGAAGACTGCCTTTTGCGCATCCAAATTCTGGTGAGCGCTACTATCTCAGGATGCTCCTGACGAAGGTTCGTGGTGCAATGTCATATGAGAACATACGAACAGTTAGGGGAGTTATTCAGCCGACATTTCATGCAGCATGTCTTGAACTGGGATTGCTTGACGACAACAATGAATGGAACGCTGCTTTAAGGGAAGCATCTACATGGACTACGTGTGCGCAACTAAGAAACATGTTCAGCTCCATATTGATGTTCGCCGAAGTAGCGAATCCTACGGAACTATGGGAAACACATTGGAAAAGCATGACAGACGATATTGAACATATGATTCAGCGTCGATCGAATAATTTTGATTTACGCCTCACAGATGAAGAACGTTGTCGTTTAGGTATTCTTGAGATTGAACATATTCTAAACAGAAATGGCAGGTCACTGAAAGATTATCCCCACATGCCACAGCCATCATTAGAGGATGCGCAGCACGCCACCAATCGATTGATTATAGACGAACTTGACTATGACGCATCAGTAGAGTTGGAAAATTACGAAAGTCTTGCTCGGGGGCTAAATTCCGACCAATATAGGGTATTTTCTGCTATTATGAGAGCTCACAGTCAAAATAGTGGTGGATTATTCTTCGTTTGTGGTAGTGGCGGAACTGGAAAGACCTACTTATGGAATACGTTGATATCTAAATTTAGGTCAGAAAGACACATCGTTATTTCAGTTGCATCTTCGGGAATTGCTGCCTTATTACTACCTGGAGGAAAATTGCTCATTCTACTTTTAAGATACCGCTTATTCCTGCTGAGAATTCTGTTTGTTCATTTGAAAAAACGTCATCACGAGCTGAACTAATTCGATCGGCGTCGTTGATAATTTGGGATGAGGCTCCTATGACAAACCGGCTCGCATTTGAGGCCGTCGACCGTCACTTCAAGGATATTTGTGACAATGAATCTCCATTCGGGGGAAAACTGTTCGTATTAGGAGGTGACTTCAGACAAATATTACCAGTTGTCGCAAATGGTGGTCGAGAAGCCATTGTCGCATCTACTTTGCACCGTGCTAATTTTTGGAGTCACTGTCAAATAATGAACCTACAAATAAACATGCGACTACGTGGATGTGATATTTCGAGCGAAGATTTACAAAGACTTACAAACTTCGGTAAGTGGATCTTAGATATAGGGGATGGTAAATTGCCTGCAAGATCTCTAACAAGCAACGGTGAACCAAATTGGATTGATATTCCGATGGATTTCTTGATAAAAGACGATACACATGGGCTTGATCAATTAATTGCTTCAACTTATGAAGACCTAACAACACGGTATTCTGATTTGCTTTATCTTAAGGAGCGAGCAATACTAGCACCAACTAACAGTGATGTTGACATTCTCAATTCAGAAATATTATCGATGCTTCCTGGAATTTCTCGAAATTACTTGAGTTCCGATAGAATTTGTTCATCGGAAAATGTTGGATCGGTGGAAGAACTGAATCCTATTGAGTTGCTCCATTCCACGAACTATGCTGGTCTGCCCAACCATTGTCTCGAACTAAAAGTAGGGGCTCCAGTCATTTTATTGCGCAACATGAATCAGTCGATTGGATTGTGTAATGGAACGCGGTTGGTTATTTACAAGCTAGGTGATAAAGTGATTGAAGCGACGGTAATGTCAGGACCAAAGACGGGTGATAATGTTCTTATTCCACGGATTGATTTATCTCCCTCCAACCAAGAAGCGGGCTTCTCGATAAGAAGGAGACAATTTCCTCTTAAATTGGCCTTCGCGATGACAATTAATAAAAGTCAGGGTCAGACATTAAGTTCGGTTGGATTATTCCTTCCAAATCCCGTTTTCAGCCACGGGCAACTTTATGTTGCACTATCCCGTGTCACATCACCCAATGGGCTCAAGATTCTAATACGCAAGAAGAATGATTTACCTGAAGATGTTACAAAGAATGTTGTGTATAGTGAAGTCTTAGCCAATATGTAGTGACAAAATTTAGCGCATTTTAATTTGATCAGTGTTTGAATCGTTTTTATTGTTTTAGATTTATTTGGTCTATTTGATGTTGCATGCACATAGAATCTCTTTGATTAACCATAGCTATATACCTTTCTGAATGTATACCTGTAGATGGAGCATTTAAGATATAAACCACTTAGGCAAATATGCCCTCAATATTATTCGTGGAATCTTAGAGGACGATTAATATGGATATACGATCTTCATACTACAGTACGATCAAATATGGTGTACAAGGTACAAAATCTGATCTTCATTGATACTGAGGTATGATAATGCTTTTCGCTTCCTGTTGCATCATATAACTGATCGTTAAATTGTCGCATTATATAATATTTAATATTAATATTTTAGGGAACAGAAATACAAGTTACTCTTCAAAACAATGATGTGGATATTTTTCGAGATACAATGAAATTAGGTAATGTTTACTGCATTGATAATCTAAGTGTCGATCGTGCATCAAATTCGGATTGGCCTATTCGGAATGATTATAAGTTGAAGTTCAGCGGCCAAACCCAAATTATCGATAATGTACATCACTCTGATGATGATATTCCCCTATACAACTTTCGATTTGAACAACTTAGCATGATTCCACGATATGCTACCCACAAGGACCACTTAGTCGGTGAGTACTTTTACTTATTCTTACGTCAAACATGAATCATTTATGAATGGTCTTCATTTAATAATTTCTGCAGATGCAATTGGCTTATTAGTTTATGTCGGTGAGTTGGAAGATGTTAAATTCAGGAATAAATATGGCAATGATGTCCAAACTCACGTTCGAAATGTTTTACTTTGTGATATGAGGTATCATCAAACGGCTTTTTTATTCTTTGAACTCTGTAATTTTTATCATTATTCTAACAATTTGCTATATTCGTTGTCAGCATGAATGTGATAAAACTTTCGCTATGGGGAAATTTTGCAATAACCGAGCAATATCAACTAATCTATGATGAGAACAAAATTCAAATTTTGGCTGTAGCAAGAGTTGAAGTAAAGACATTTGACGGTAATTTCCACAGTTGTAACACCTTCTTTGTTTTCAGTGGGTAGTGGTAACTTAATAGCAAGCATTTATATATTGTTAACCTCTTCTCCGATTTAGGCGTATATATAAACACAACAAAATTTAGCAGAGTTTTTGTAGATCCAAATGTGATCCAGGCACACCAGATTCGTACATGGTATGTTATTTTTCTAAACTTTTCGTTTCATAGTCGTACTTATCTACATGAGAATTATTTAACTTAATTATTACTAATCTCAGGTACAATGGGGATAAAAATGCACAGAAACAGATTTCTTTGAGTCATAAAAGAGGAAAATCTCTACATCAATTTCACATCATGCTTGACGCGGTTTCGATTACCTTAAAGGATTATGGCGTCATTGAAAACGTATTATTCCTTACATTTACCTCCAAAAATATTGTTTCTTTTATAAATTAAATTATTAATATTAATTTGCAGGTTCGTTATTTCCGTGTACGTGCACGTATAGCTAATATAGATATGACAACTATTTGGTATGATTCGTGCCCATTTTGTATCGTCAACAAAGTCACCGACAGTTATTGCATAACTTGCAGCATGCAGGTTGAACGCACTATACCGAGGTAATCACGTACATCCATTTTCAATTTTTTATTTGTTGCACAGTTTCAAAATCAACACTAGATATTAATTTATAGGTTATTATATGAATTACAGGTATACGTTGAAGATAACAATTACAGATAAATCAGGTTCAATGAATTTGACGTGCTGGAATGATCAAGCGAATGTCATATTGGGCCGTTCTGCATCTGATCTTCAGAAGATTTTCAATGAGGTATATGTTAATATCCGCTTCTCTCTCCTTTTTTTTTTTTATGGTTCTTCCATAATCTCATTATGTTTTTTCATGACTATTTTTAGCGTGGAGACGATGGACCGCTTTTAATACAAGATTATATAAATAGAGTGTTGAATTCCGAATTCGTTTTTATTTTGCGTGTGCCCAACACAGAAGATGACGAAGTTAAAGCGTCGCACGTTTTTCGAGTAGAATGCGAGGAATAGTATGATTATTTATTCTTACAAAGTTAACAGTTATGTTATTGGCATATCAATCTAAGTATAATTGTACTTATTTTGGATATTATATGTGATGATTTGTAATTTATAGAATAATTGCTATGAATGTAGAAAACATTCCTTATATCATAAAAATCATCAATTATTATCTGATCTCAGATTTGAAGTGTTTAAATCATATTTTTCTTTTCGAATTATAAATAATTGTGACCCGTGCATTGCACGGGCAAAAAACTAGTTTAATATTATTATATTGATTGTTTGTGGTAGTTTTTTGCTATAAAAGGAAATGTCCAAAATGGTTTGGACGCCCGATATAGTAAAATGTCCAAAACGGTTTGGGACGGAGGTAGTATAATACAACATATCATACAAAATAATTCGGGAGTCGCCCACTTGATCAGTCATACAAAATTAACGATATTAACATGCTACTACACATTATCGCAGGTGGTCAATTGGGCGGTCTTATAACATTATTGTTAATAACAATTATATAATAATCAGCTTTGATTCGATATGATAATGAAACATGAATATTAACAACCGTACAATAATATTTGTATAATACATCATGAAGTCGGGGATGTCTGCGAGGCGTAAGTACACGAACAATTGTATTTTCAAGAACAAACTTGTAAATGAAAAAAAAAAGGAAATTGCACCTCTGCCTGCTTTTAGTCGAATCTATCTGGCAGCATGACAATGGTTGCACCCGCCAAAAGGTGAGCAACTGTAAACAAATAAATATTCAAATACATACTACTTGCACCCGCCAAAATGAGCAGTACTTAAAAGCGAAAATGATTATGGACTACGTTTTGGACCAAACGTTTGATCTTCTACCTCTACTTCATGGGGAATGCGTAACAGTTATATAGAATATGTAAACACATACACAAAATAATGCACTACTTGTGAACGAATAGACTACAATCAGCCCTATACGATATTATCCCCTCACCAGATAATTTATTCTGGAGTGTTAGTCTTTATGACCACCATCGTGTGTTTGCTTTTGCTAGAGATTTGTATTAATATCTTTATGCTTTATTTATAATTACTTAAATATATGAATGATTTGGTTGTCTTTCTATTATAATACAACATCTCATACAAAATAATTCGGGAGTCGCCCACTTGAGCAGTCATACAAAATTAACAATATTAACATGCTACTACACATTATCGCAGGTGGTCAATTGGGCGGTCTTATATCATTATTGTTAATAATCAGCTTTGATTCGACATGATAATGAAACATGAATATTAACAACCGTACAGTAATATTTATATAATACATCATGAAGTCGGGGATGTCTGCGAGGCGTAAGCACACGAACAATTGTATTTTCATGAACAAATTTGTAAATGAAAAAAAAAAAGGAAATTGCACCTCAGCCTGCTTTTAGTCGAATCTGTCTGGCAGCATGACAATGGTTGCGACCGCATCTAAGAGCAATCTTACAACCTCATAGCTTACTCCTTTAACAGCCATGCACATAACGTTCTATTTTTTGTTGTCGGTGTTTCAAACCAGCCCTATTTTCCCCACTGACCACGGCTTTGAATGGAGAGAAAGTGTTTTACAGTTAAGTGATATGCAAAAGATCAAAAACGAAATAAAATGCCAACCGTTTTGGTAATCATCAGTATAAAACGATACACACCTTTGGGGAAAATGGCATCCTCACTACACCATCTTTTCCAATGGACAACGGAACCTAAATTTAGGGTTTCAACGTGAAAACAGATCAATGGCCATGGAAGAGGCCACCAATCAAAGGCTAATTATATAGAGAATTATGTCACAGTTATGCTTCGAAGATTTGCTTACCACTGGGTCGGGGGCATCTTCTTCCTTGCACATCACCCACGGAACGCCTGTGTTCAATCCAACGGCCATATTTGCAGCCCGATAACGTATCGATGGCCAGCTTGGCCGAGTTCTTTTGCTTGGGGCCCATACTCATTCTCAATCTGAATAAACAATTTAGTTGTTCGAAAAGTTAAGATTATTCATAAAAGCTGAACAGGGAAAGAGTATGTGTTATAAAGCGATGAAATCCCACCTGAGCACTGGACCTCCCTGAGATTCATAAAGATTCTCACTCTTCATATGATTTACAATTGTCTCCGTGAACTTTTGCATAGCCATCTGTCAAGGAAAGATTGCTATTGAAAATACAACCAATTTTTCAGTTTTCACCACTGACTGCTTGTAAAGAGAACCTTGAATGGCTCATTATCTGTCCTGCAGGTAAACCCTGGTATATATTTGAGCCAAACTGGAAATCCCCTGCAATAAGAAAAAACGGATCCATGAAGTCTATGTTTCAGCAAAAAGCAAGGACGATTGATTGATAATCAACTTTATAGCCGAAGTCATTTTCTAAGCTAATCATAAAATTTCACATGACTACCGAATACAGGAAAACCCATACAGATAATGTGAAAATGCATACCTATACATTATTTACCGACATAGTTAGGCATGAATTCATAGGATTTCTTGGTTTCTTCTTGCCCCTCTATTCCCTTCTTGTCGTTAACCTTCCTAATGAGCGAATGTAGCAGCGCATGTCACAAAGTACGTGAATGGTATAATTTATCAAAGGCCAACATACTTATCATCGAAAGGAGCGAAAAAGGTAGGCAAAGATTATGGAAAAACATAGTGGAATAATATCTGTGACCTCTCAAAACATTCACGTAGAGAAAATGGGATAATCTATACCAGAGAGAAACTTGCAAGCAAATTAAAAGACAGCAGCTGAGTATCTGCCTCGTGATTTCATCATTGCTTCCAATATTTTGCCTATGGAGTACAAAACATTCAATACATGAATGAGAAGATTCATCGACAAAAGAAATTCAGAACACTGAAACATAACATAAAGGACATACAGCAAACCTAATAATTAGATTAGCCGAAAAGGGGATACAACAGCGTAAGCACAAAAAGGACAATCTTGAATCCCTTTCAATTGAGTCCCACAGTATTCCCATTGTAGCTTCTGAAATTGGCAAACGCTGATAAAAAAAGATCGGTTAATCCATCATAAAAAGGCGGACTACCTCAATTAGGTCACTTTTCTGGGCAGCTAACAGAGAACGGGATCGGCCACCGCACCATTCGGATATGGGCTAACCACATCACGCCCGTAGACCAAAACATAGTCCCTACGGGCGAGATAATGCCTGTAAAGGACACGCCTTTCGACTACAGAGAATAGGATCGGCGAGCGCATTAAGGAAGTTGGAATAGGCTACGACGACAACTACGTGCTTGACTGTGGGGAATCGAAGGAAGGGTTGAAGTGCGCGGCTAAGCTGAGGGATCCCAAGACTTTGAGGACTTTGAATCTGTGGACGGATGCCAAAGAGTTACAAAGAGTTACAAAGAGAAAGCATCACATATGATGATTTTGAAGAAACAGTTCATGGCAGCTGAGTTCATACATAACGTACCATCCTACAAGAACTTATCGATGCAAGTGGTCAGCGTCGTTTCAGGGACGGCCCCGATCACAGCTTCCTTCTTCTCGCCGTTCTTGAAGATTATTACAGTGGGTATGCTTCGAATCCCATACTTGGTGGCGATCGAAGGGCACTCGTCGGTGTTGACTTTGTAGCACTTGAGCTTTCCCGCGTATTCCTTGGCCAGCTTATCGATGACGGGGTGGATCATACGACATGGCCCGCACCACGGCGCCCAGAATTCGACCAGGACAGGCGAGGCGCTGTCTAAGACCAGCGATTGCCAGCTGTGATGGAAGGAAGGAAATAGCAAAAGATGACATTGCAAGGCACAGTAAATGCTTCGAATGAGAGATGGCAAGTATGAAAGACCTCAACTCAAGGAACTGTATTCGAACTAAGCAAGCATCCAATTTGCGGTTTGGATTCAATTAGGTACAGTCAAACTACCTATCAGCAATCGACCAATTCAATTCAAATGAGAAATAGGAACCAGATCGTTTAGGTTTATCTTCATACATCCGATTGTTTCCCTTTTTTAATTTCCTACTACTGCCTCGAAATAAAAGAAGTACATACTTCGGAGCGATGAAAATAGATTTCGAACCTTCAACAGCCGTGTCCTGAGCCTCGCACACGATTCGACCACCGCGACGGCGAGTGGCTCTGTGGTTCAAGCTAATGGTCGAGGCCGATCGGACTGTCTGAAATCTGAGTCCGCTGAATCCGGAAAATCGGACGGCGGAGCCACGGCGCACTGTTGGCGAAGTGGCAGCTGAGGCGCTTGGAATCGTTAAGGTTTCGAGCACGCCAGCCATGGAATCGGAGATGTCGACTAATGGAGAATGAGCTGAGAGATATTTTTTTGTGTGGATAACGAATCGATACATGAACTGTTTTACACGGCGAATTTCGTGGATGGAGTCGTCGGCAAGGGCGGCGTTGCTTATGGGAAGCAGTTGGCTTGCTGCTACGCCGCGAAAGGACGGAACTGGAAGTCGACTGTTTAGCTTTCTTATTAATTAAACACTACAATTAATGAACATGTGGAGGTATTAATTCGGCGTGTCCTCAGTGATTGCAGTGACTATTTTTACATATCCATTGCAGTCTAACTGTTCATCTTTCTTATGATTAATTAATTGTACACAATCTATGCGTGTATGCGTGTGAGGTACACTGAATTTCTACCATTTTTTAGGTGCATTCTTACATTACTGCATGTAGTCATACACGATAGAAAGGAGACTGTTGGAACTATCAATTGCAAGACTGTTCATCTTTGTTATGATTAATTAATCTATGCATGTATGCGTGAGATACACTGAATATCTACCATTTTTTATTGATGTGGAACATGTACCATCAGATTTTGTTGCCACGTGTCATCACAATAGGGTCCCTATCCTACTTTTATATTATATAGATTAGGGATATGTAAACACGATCTAATTTATGTATTATTATTTTGTTTTATGGCAGGCAGTATGTGTGCATGTGTGTCATTCTTGGTAAACGATCTATAGGATCATTCCTTTATATTTTATTGTGAGGGGACAAATTCTCTTTGTTATTAATTATTTCGATTTATTAATGATCTTTCTATTATTTTGGTGCATATAATATATAAATATATGTTTGTAAACTGCAGAGATATCATCATGTCAACATGAGATCATGAATCATGATACCCATTTTTTTGTTCACACTGCGGTTATATTATTATGTTATTTTTTCACATGAATTCTGTTAGTATTTCATTTTTATCTAGATAGTTACACAGAATGCAATGAATGCTGCTTCTTCTATGACGGCTTCCATGTAATTGTTTGACGACCATAGTTTTGTATTGTAACATACCGTATACAAATAAATATAAGATTGATGAATCGAAATCTACTATTTTAATTTTCTTCCCTAAATATGTTTCCTTCAACATGACCAAATTAAAGCACGTAAATATCGAATAAAGTTTAAAGTTCAGGCTTTGGCCCATGGCCATGGGGCTCTGACATGTTCCATAATAGGTTGCAAGTGGAATATTTTGTAAAGAAAAAAATGCATCGATTGTATAAATGATTTTACTATGTTTTGTTGGATCTTGGGGAAATGACGTGAAATTATTAAAATTTTAGACCATGGTTGGTACACCTACACATGGGTCACATGAGAAGTGGTTCCTTCCCAAGATTTTATTGCGTCATCAGTTAACCTATTTATCTACCGCATAATTTCAGAGTGTAGAGAATTAGGAATGACACATTTTATATTACACAGGGTCAATTCGAAATCAGGCCCCGTTAAGGGTTTGATTTCGAATTCAGGCCGTGTTTGAGAATTTTTTAGGTTAAAGGACCCATTTTTGTGGTGTAAAAAAGTAGTATGAAAGATATATGAACTGGTATAGAATGATCATTTTGTGTTACAAACTTTTAACATACTGGTATGTCAGAGCAATGAAGTGGTATTGCAGAAAATGAATTGGTATCAGATGATCATAAACTGGTAACGGATTATGGTTTTGTATTACAAAATTTCAACATACTGGTATGTCTGAGCAATGAAGTGGTACTGCAGAAAATGGGTCCTTAAAACTAATTTTTTTGCCAAGAGGGCCTGAATCCTAAATGATACTTATGGGGAGCCTGAAATGAAAATGCCCCTATTATATATCTATATAAGAGCATCTCCAACCAACAGCATAAAAATACAGGTAATATTACAAAATAATACAATTGCTACAGTGCTTTTACTCCAACCCATAAACTCTATTTCTACACTAGTTTTCACTCCAACCCATTAAGTCTATGTTTACACTAAAATTAAATTCCTATATATTACTATCATAATTGACTTATTAAACTTTATTATATAAAATTAAAAAGTCAATATATTATATTTATTAATATTTAAAAACTAAATAGATTATAAAATTAGCTTATTATTTAAGTATAATTGTATTAAATTAAAATGCAAATATCAATAAATAAAAGAAATTAATATCATTTTTATTTTTATTATTATTATAAGAATATATCAAATATTTTAAATATAATAACATATATTTTATTAAATAAATATACATAAATAGAAACTAAAACTCTACTTTTGTGTTAAAAATTGTGTGTACGAACTAGAGTTTCCTGCTAATCAACACCATATTTATGTTAAATATAGACTTTCATTGGAGTAGAAACGTACTCTATTTTTGTGTTTTACACAAAACTAAAGTAACCGTTGGAGATGCTCTAATATGACGAAAATAGAGTGTTCATTCATAGTTGATGAATGGTGATATGAGGAAAATAATTGGTTTCATGCACTAAATACTATGGGATGTGAACCCTTTGATGATGAATGATCTTTTTGTTTATAAAGGCCTTCATTACACATACATCATCTTATTAGTTAGTTGAGTGATTTTTGATTTATTCTAATCAAATAGGTAAGTAAGAAAACATTTCATTACAAATGCATCATCACTTCATACATTTTTACACACGACCTAAAATTTACACACACGCACACGCACTACTCATATATCCACACTAAACACAAACGATTCATTACACATTTCAAAATAATCGAAGAAACAAAGAAAAAAAAAACCCACAAATTTTAAGGCCAGTTCGAAGGGCTAGGAAGCAATTCGAGCGTATGAAACACATCGAAAGTTGGGAAATCATCGACGCAAATGTTGGGCTGAGCCACATTATTATTATTATTATTATTATTATTATTATTATTATTACCGATGAGATGATGATTATCATCGCCAGCAGTAGGTGGAAACTGATGCATCATCATCTTCTCAAGTTCGTACAAACTGTTATCACTCCCAAACAAGCCCAAGAAACTCGGATCTCCAAGGTTAGGAAACAAGTCTTGACATTCTAACGGTAATGAAAAGTCTGGTAAGTGAAAATCGAACGGCGGTTTTTCCTCCTCAAAGGAGATGCTGCTGCTGCTGATCTTATTTGGAGCGCCCTAAGAATACAAACATGTGTTTTTTATATGCTCAGACGATTCTTCAAGAAGACTTTTGCAAACTAATCAGTTCAGCATATTACTTACTACCTGGGAAGTTGGGATATTTGATTTGTTGGATGATGATGAAGAAGATGATGGCTTGCAATTTTTCTGAAGATTTCTCGACAGTCTTTTTCGCCTGCTGTAAAGCAATCTTGAATGATCAAGGATGATTTGATCAGTTTGACGAAGAAGTAATCGAAATGAAAGATTTCATTATGAAGTGAAGTATCTGAATACAGACTACAGATTCGCTAAAACACCAACTTAAATACAATGCAATTGTAAAATAATAAAGGGGCCCATAAGTAACAGAATTTACAGAATGGTCCCTGACTAACAAAAACGATTTCTCATGTGATGCTCTGCTCAGTTCCTTTGCTGATACTCTGCTCAATTCCTTTGCTGTCTGCGCTTTCTTCCTTATGTAATTCCAATATCCCCCCGCAAGATGGACTATATATATTAAGTACGGCCATCTTGGATAGGAACCTTGTCAGAATTGAAGCCGGAAGCGGTTTGGTAAATACATCGGCCAATTGGTTTTCGCTTCGAACGGGTAGAAGCTTTATATTTCTGGAGTTGAGATGATGCCTAATGAAGTGGCAATCTATCTCTATATGTTTACTCCTTTCATGAAATTTCGGATTAGTGGCTAGTTGAATAGCTGATCGGTTGTCACAATAAATGATCGGAACCCGGTCAGCATTGTAGCCTAGTTCGAGCAGCAGATGTTTGAGCCATAAAACTTCACTCGTCACAGATCCTAAGGCTCTATATTCTGCCTCCGTTGAAGACCTTGCTATGGTGTTTTGTTTCTTGGCTTTCCATGAAATCATCGAATCTCCAAGGAAGGTGCAATAACCTGTAACCGACTTCCTTGAATCCGAGCATGTTGCCCAATCTGAATCCGAGAATGCCTTTATCTGCAAATCGCAATTTGCACACATGAGTAAACCTTGTCCAATAGTGAACTTGAGATACCTGAGTAGGTGGTGCACGGCAGTTAGATGAGGAATCCTTGGATCATTTATATATTGACTCAATTTATGAACCGCAAAGGTTATGTCTGGTCGCGTGAATGTAAAGTATAATAATCTGCCAATGAGACGCCGGTACTGTGTCGGATCTGCTAAGGGTTCTCCATCCGAAGCTGTGATTTTTATCTTTGGATCCATGGGCGTCGATATTGGCTTAGAACCCAAGTAGCCTGCTTCTTCAAGTAGCTTGACCGTATACTGTTTCTGGGAGATGTAGATGCCTTGACTTTGTCTTGCCACCTCTAAGCCCAAGAAATACTTCAAGGTTCCCAAGTCCTTCAGCTTGAAAACACCATGCAAGTATTGCTTTGCAGCTTCTATTTCTGTTAAGGATGGTCCTGCAAATATCATATCGTCAACATAAACAAGTATAACACAAAGATTTACACCTGAACCCTTTATAAACAGCGAGTGATCACACTGCGCTTGCTTGAAGCCAAATCTGTACAGCACTTCTGATAGTTTCGAGTTCCACTGTCTCGAAGCCTGTTTTAAACCATATATCGACCTCTTCAATTTACACACCAGCTTCTGCGTTTTGTCTTGCTTTAGGGCTGCGTGATATCCTTGAGGTAAATCCATGTAAACTTCTTCGGTTAGATCACCATTCAAAAACGCATTATTCACGTCCATTTGGAAAAGATGCCATCCTTGAGATGCTGCTAGAGACAACACCACTTTTATGGTGTTAGATTTGGCCACCGGTGCAAATGTGTCAATATAATCAACACCCTCTTGTTGATTATATCCTTTGGCTACGAGACGAGCCTTAAATCTTTCTATTGTCCCATCTGAATGATGTTTCACCTTGTAAACCCAACGACATCCAATGGAACGTCGCCCATTAGGTAATGGAACTATTGACCAAGTTTCATTATCTTCCAAGGCCTCTAACTCTTCCTTCATAGCTTGTCTCCACTCACTATATTTGACTGCTTGATGGTAGTGTTGAGGCTCAAAACTTGTGGAAACAGTCAATACAAATTTCTTGTACTGATCTGATAACCTGTTATAGATCAAAAAATCTGAAATAGGATAACGAATTTTAGCTAAATTAGAAGACTGACAGTAATATTCCTTCAAGTAATTTGGTGGCCTTGTTGCTCTAGATGATCTTCGGACTTGCTGCGCATCATTAGCATAATCAGCATCCACAGATTCAAGTCGCTTTGAATCATTAGGTCCAAAATCAGCAATCGCATTTTCTGGTTGCTGGAAATCATTTGGTCCTGTATATTCTGAACCTTGTATATGCTGATCTGAAATTTCATGCTGGAAATCATTTGGTCCTGTATATTCTGAACCTTGTATATGCTGATATGAAATTTCATCAGTAGCCTTAGGTAATACAAAGTCAGGAAAAAGATCAGGCGACCGCTCCTCAGACATATCCTTGAAGGGAAACACTTGTTCATAAAATTTGACATCCCTTGTCACAAAAACCTCCCTAGTTTCTAAGTCTAATACCTTATAACCTTTTATCCCATTAGGATAACCTATAAAAACACCAGCCTTAGCTCTAGGTTGAAACTTGGTTCTATTTGCTGCCATGGTAGAAGCATAACACAAGCATCCGAATGATCTAAAAAATGAGTAGTCTACTGATTTTTTATATAACAGCTCATATGATGATTTGAAATTCAATACTCTAGAGGGAACTCGGTTAATGAGAAATGCAGCTGTAAGAACACATTCATTCCAATAAACCAAAGGTATTTTAGACTGAAAATATAATGCTCTAGCCACGTTCAACAAGTGCCTATGTTTTCTTTCCACAACTGAATTTTGTTGTGGAGTGTGCACACATGAATATTGATGAAGTGTTCCTTTATCTTTTAAGAATTCTGAAAATTTTAGTTCAGGTGCGTTATCTGATCTAAGCACCTTTATTTTAGTCTTAAACTGATTTTCTATCATATTAAAGAAAAAAGGAAACACTCTCGAAACATCAGATTTATTTTTCAGCATAAAGGTCCAAGTATACCTTGAGTGATCATCAACTAGTGTTAGGAAGTACCTATGTGATGTGTGTGATGTCACATGAAACGGACCCCATATATCACAATGCACAAGATCAAATAATGAACAAGCAATATTGTTTTGAGGATGAAAAGGCAATCGAGTCTGCTTCGCTAATGGACATACTTTGCAAAAATTATGTGTATCAGAAAATTTTTGACATTTCAAACTTTGTTTAAGCTTGTTAAAGACATTATCTGATGGATGGCCTAATCTCCTATGCCAAACATCTGAAGAAACTTTGCATCGAACAGAATTTGAAACCAAATTTTCATTGAAACTAGCCGCAGAAACAGACTCAATATCAGAGGTATTTAAAACATATAGTCCCTCAATTTTCTTACCCTTGCCAATGATCAACCTCTGAGTTGAATCATGTATCAAAAAGTGATCACTAAAGAAGGTTAATACAACATTATTCGAAGTAGCTAGGGAACTCACCGAAAGGAGATTAAATTTAAATTGTGGAATATACAATACTTCTGACAGGATTAGTTTCTGTCCAATCTTAACAGTTCCTGCTTGATATACCTTTACAGAATCATCATTAGGTAATGTGACATATACAGGATCAATGGGATATAGTGATTGGAATGCTTCACGACAACAACTTATGTGTCTTGAGGCACCTGAATCTATCAGCCATACTTTGTTAGAAGCTAATGCAGGCAGGTTGAAGGATAAGCACAAACCTCTGTTACTACCTGTTACTTGTTGTGTTTGAAATGGTTGATGAGTGCTCATAGTAGTGTCTGGCCTGTTGATCAGCAACTTAAGTTGCTGTAGTTGTTGAGAATTCAGCTGCTGTATAAAATTTTCTGCCACTGCACTATAATCTTCAGGCTCCTTATGACTAGTTGCTTTGCATAGTTCTGCCACAGCCTGGTTGACCCTTGGCCGACTGCCTTTAAAAACCAGAGGGAATCCATGTATCTTATAACATGTTTCAATTGTATGCCCAGATCTGCTGCAATTAGTGCAAAAAGGTTTTCTTCCTTCTTTCTTGACATTGAAAGGTTGTCTTTTGGGAGGCTGATAAACACTAGAAACAGCAGTTGTCGAACTCTTGGTTAGGAAGGACATTTGGTGTCCAACGTCTTCTTGATTGTTGGCCGAACAAGAATTGATTGATCGTTTTCTTTCTTCTCGTGATATCAATGAAAATACTTTGTTCATTGCAGTGTCTTTTACTTGTCTTGCCATTGAGAATTATCACCAGACCGTGAGAGATTGAGCTGCCTAATGGAGTCGACAAATTATCAAACACTTCGTTCGCAATGGAAATTAGATTCTGAGCTATTAACTTGTGAGGACAGAAGAGCAGATCAGCCTTGAATTTGTTCTTGATCTTGCTTGATTCAGCGATAGAAGAGTTTGTTCTTGATTTCGATTCAGCGATAGAAGCGTGCTTATTTTGCTCTGATACCATAAAGCAATCTTGAATGATCAAGGATGATTTGATCAGTTTGACGAAGAAGTAATCGAAATGAAAGATTTCATTATGAAGTGAAGTATCTGAATACAGACTACAGATTCGCTAAAACACCAACTTAAATACAATGCAATTGTAAAATAATAAAGGGGCCCATAAGTAACAGAATTTACAGAATGGTCCCTGACTAACAAAAACGATTTCTCATGTGATGCTCTGCTCAGTTCCTTTGCTGATACTCTGCTCAATTCCTTTGCTGTCTGCGCTTTCTTCCTTATGTAATTCCAATATGCTGCTCCAAAAGTTCTTGACGTCATTATCTGTTCTTCCTTGCAAGTATGTGGCGATCTGAGCCCATTTGTTTCCTAGTTGTTCTTGAAGATCTATCACTTTTCTCTCCTCTTCGGCCGAAAACTTCACACCACTGTTGAGAGAGAGAGAGAATGAAAGCGTTAGATTTGAAATCAGAATGAGGAAAGCCCAGAAAGCACAGCTTCACACAGACAAACATACAAACACATTCCAAGCAAGAATTACAGAACGAAAAAACACTGAAAAAAAGGGAATTCGAAGAACTAACAATTAGGACAGCAGAATTCAGCAACCAAAGACAGAAACGAAATTGGGACTTCATCATAAACGAATTTGGCTTACATTCTCAACCCAGGCCTCAGTCTATTGACCCAACGAAGGCGGCAAGACTTTCCAGTCCTCTTCAGCAGTCCTTTGGATCGAATGGAGCTCCATTCTCTTGGCCCGTTCTTCTTCACGTGGTTCAACAGCACTTGGTCTTCTTCAGCCTTCCATGGCCCTTTTCTGATATCGTCCTTTTCATTATTTGAATCAAACCCTTTTCTCCTCTTCATCCTTTTTTCCATGTCGTTCTAACGCAGCTATACTCTTCGTATACGAACTTTGGTGGGCTTTAAGATGGAAATATCGTGGATGAGAAAACGGTTATGGTGGCGGTTATCGCTACCCCACGATGAAAAATTTGAAATTAAGTTTCAGATATTTACGGCGGGAATCTAATTTTGGGCCTAAAGTTGATAGATAGGCCCACTAAACAATGGGCCTCTGCGGAAATAAATTCATAAATGCAGTTATTGAGCTTTTTTCTATGCGGGTTCATAATTTATTACACAAATTTTGGCTTTTTAGTTATTGTCACCCAAGACTATGATATTAAATGGGCTTTTGGCATTTGGAAATTTAATATCTCCTCAAAAGATTCGACATCATTTAATTCAGGTGACCAACCGTAATCACTTAGTAGAAATATGATAATATTACCGTAAGGGTAAATATGACAATATAAAAATACAGTATAGTAGTGGTTTTTTCTTTTAATTAAATATTATTATTTTTAATTCATTTATTTGACATTACGGTTTATACAAGTCCATAATGTTCTTAGTAAAGAAGTGGAAGGAAGCAAATCTTTAAAGAAAGTAAAGTCTTAAACCAGTATATTTTAACAAAAAGGAACACTACAAAAATTTGCAAAAAAGAAATTATAATCCGATCCATTATATTTATTTCTCTCTTTTTTTTTCGCCGTATCATTACGAAAAAATTTACAAAATCAGGAAAAAAGGAACATCGGTAGTCTCCCTTCATTAAAATAAATCCATGGAAAAGTGAGGTATTCATTTTCCTTCTTTACGACTTCCTTTTGACAATACAATCTCAAACTCTCAAGTAATAAATGTAGAAGTGAACGTTAAAGCAAGAAAAATATAGAGTTCATTGATAGAATAAGAACACCGCACCAGTTTTTAACTGCAGAGAGATGAATACATCTTCTGCTACATATATATAACATACGCTTATAGAACATCTTAACTTTATTCAAGACAAACATAACGTTATCCAAACTCTTAATCCCTTGAATCAGTCTTCACTTTCCCTGCCATAGCAGCAAATACAATCAAGAGTTATTCAATAGGAAAAATACTCGACATAGATTTACTTATTCGCCTAAATAAACACGCGAATTAAAAGGGAATGAATGGAACTCAAAACTCGAAACGTCGTTACCTTCCTAGTAGGAGGCTTCTCTTGAACGTTGTATCGCTCAAGCGTTACGCTCTCCAAAGTCGCACCGGGGAAAAGAAGCTATTACATCATTCGACACGCACAATAAATTCATCTTAAGCGAGAGAAAATCAGGAAAGAAAAGGAGAAAAAGCATGTAAAGTTTCTTACGTCGACGTTCCTCTGAACTTTTCTAGTCCTCTTCTTCACCTTCTTCGGCGGTGGCTTCCCCAACATCTTCGCAAGATCTTCCAAAGCCTCTTCTTTGGTCACAGAGATAGAGAACTTAGGAAGAGAAGGCATCTCCATTTTACCATCGTTGCAGTCGCTCGTATCCTTCTCTTTTCCCTTGTTAGAAGAACCCGTCGAACGAGTCGAACTCCCAGCGCCTTTCGAAAGCACATTTTGCCTTCGATTCCTTAAATTCCACCTTTTTCCCCCCTCACAGTTCACAGATCCTTCGTTTTGGACAGCCGTCCCACTAAGCTTTGTCAAGACAGCATCATCGCTGTCCTCTTCGTTCTTCGACTCTCTACGATTGGTCAACAGTCGAGCGCCTCTGACCACATCTTCTCCGGCGTATGGCAGGTCATTGTTCTTTAATTGCTTCCCTTTCGTAAGAAGGCGATGATGGTCAAGCACCACCTTGCCTCGAGGAATGCGTAGGTCCCTCAGACTCTCGGCCAATTTGGACGGAGAAATTTCACTGTTCCCCTCAGCTTTGAAGACGAAAGTCGAGGAATCAACAGAAGTAGCAGCTTCATTGTGGCTATGGCTGGAGTTTCTGGGGCGGCCTAAACTGCTCCAATGAAGGCCTTTGAGGTCGAAGTTGTGAAGCTTTTTCGACATGGGATTGGCCGCTGGAAATAAGAAGAGATGGAGGAAGAAGAGAGGTAAGAAAACGTTCATATGTGAGGATGGGGAGCGTGAGAAATTAGTCCCAATGCACGCCTCGCATTTATAGCGGATTTTATCCCGTGGGCAGGGTAAAGTGAAGAGAGTACAGGTCAGCAGTGGCCCACAAATACGAGTAGTAACGTACGCATATTTTGTAAATCCAAAAAAGAAATTGAAATGTGGGGATAGAATATGACGTTTAGCATAATAAGTGATGTAGAATATCATGAACAAGAAAAACATATCAAATAGAAAGCTTCTTGCTGAGGGCGTAAGGCTATTTGGTAATGTTACAAATTGAACCAAGGATTGAAAAAGAAACGCAGTCACTGCTTTCAATTTCCATCGTATTTCATCGAGTCTAGTTCAAATAACTAGTGCTAAATCAGATTACAGTTTGAACGAGAAATGCTAGACATTATTACTATAAACTTATGGATTTACTAACGACGATTGAACAAAGTTTACACAGCATACTGCTAGAGAAAACTTGGAAAGGAAACAGATATCAACAATTTTACTAGAGCTTGATCAACAAGTAACCTTATAATTTACGATAACGACGATTGAAACACAACTCGCCACATTTTCCTCGTCTACGATTGCATCATTGCCACAAGGAGAACTTAAGGTCGCGAAACTTTTGCACCATAGCCACTCTGATAAAGGTTAGCATAGCCCCACAGGCTATTTAGAGGCAATAAGAAACTCCATAGATGGACAAGATGAGGCATATGGTCAATGAGAAGGGGAAATATATATGTATGTAACAAACACAAAGTTAGCTTCCCATTTCCTAGTGTTTACGAGAAATTCATCTATAAGCTGTGTATTTACTCAAAAGAACTTCTTATCAGAAGCCCTCAATGCAATTATCTCTACTAACGCACAAACTCAGCATTGTCGTTCATCAATTTCTCATGCTAAACATCAGTAACAGTTAGAGATATATAAGACTCACCTCCCAAGCCTCGAGGTTAGTGAGAGAGCGAGTCGCCGGTATCTCCAAACAGTTGAAGGGCTGAGAGGAGCCATAGGAGGGTCGCCGGCGGCCGGCGGCCGGCGGGTGTCGGCGTCGATTTTTTGGGAAGATTGGGGGAGGAGGAGTAAGATAAATAATAAATAAAATTAACCCCTTCAGATAAATTGGGTTTATATGCTTAGTGGATTGAAATTTTTATTGGGCTAAAATCTATTTCTAAGATATTGTAACTTTATTACTTAGGCCCATTTCAATTTAAATTACTAAAATCGATTAATGCTTGTTTGGTCGGACGGTTTAAGAATTAGTGGGTGTAAGACATGTTAGTGTGTTTGGTTCGTAGCTTATCCACAACATGAGTTTATATAAAATCACTTAACCAAATGTATACGGGTTTAAATAAATGCACTCCTCACATGTATTTATTTAAACCGACTAACCAAACACTCATTTTATTTATATCCATTAATTTGTTTTATATAAACCTTATTTGATTAACTTTTCCTAAATATAAACTTATTTTATAAGTTGACATCCGCTTTAAAGTAAGGAAATGAAGGCTTACAGCTCGTTTGTACGGACATGCATTCTTTTATAATACTGTACTATGTAATATGACATTATAATACCCACTATTGTAAGTAATTCATTCCTTACATTATTGGACAAGCAAGGAATGATGATTGATGTTTTGAGCGAACTTACTGAATGCCTACTAGTACTAAGAGCAAACATTACACGTGAGTAGGCATACTGTTGCACGTGCAAGTTTCGAATTTTAGGGGCTACATATGTGTATAATGTAATTTTTCTTGTAAGTTACTAAATAAATCACTTATTTGATTAATGATTGACATTGATTATTGTTTCTGGTATATAATATGATAGAAGTGAATGATAAAGTTTCACGGATGTCTAGGTTTTAATTAATAGCAACAGATAATTCATACTAAATTCGACGCTATCTTAGAATAATATTGTAAATAAATTAAAATGCATGACACTGCAACATACGATTTTAGCAATATAGACTTTTTTTAGCAAGATTCTTTGCATCCAACCATATCATATACCCTAAAAAGTAATTTCCAAAGCCGAATCTGAACTTTATAAATGTATTTATCTTTTCATGCTAGTTAAAAAAAAATTTTTCAAGGTTCCAAAAACGACAAAACGAATAGAAATATGAATGTTTGGTGGGCCAAATATCACGTAAATACAGCAAAATTCATGGGGTTTTAGTACATATACGGTAGGGCTTAGTGATGAGTTTAGGCTTGCTAACGACTCGAGTCCAATATCACCATATTCTATTTGTATTATTTTATTTTTCCAATATTCGTAACCATATTTGTTTTTTATTCGAATGTTAAAATATATCCATATTCCAATTTAATAACATATTCGAATATACGGATTCGAATATTTTTTTCACAAAACTTATTTAAAAAAACATTTACCTAAGAAAAAAAAATTACCTAGTGAATGAAATATATGGTTGCGGAATAAAAGGAAAACCTTATCAAAACGTATCATTGATTCACTCAATACATCTTACGAAAACACAAAAAAAAAAAAATCTATCATCATGAAACTCCGATAATAATTGTTTACTAGTGTAATGGTTTACATTTAAAAAATTGAGCTTTTAAGTTTCTCCCATATATAATTTTTAAGCATTTCATATTAATATGTGACTTAACCACAAGTATTTATAATATGTTATATAATTTAAATATATATAAGTTATCTTACACTATTCGAATCGAATATCCGAAAAAGATTCGAATCGAATATTGACATATTGTATCCATATTCAAAAACTATTCGAATCGAAAAATATATTATTAGGATTTGATATTCTGATATTTCGAATTCGATTCTTAAATTTTCAAATCGAATTCCGGATCGAACAAAAAGATTCGATTCATTTGCAACCCTAATGGGGACGATCTGCTAAGTTGGATTCTTAAATGACTGACAAAAATAGAATAATTTGAAATAATTTTTTTAGGACCACGATATTTATTCCCTTTACTTTTCAAAATTGTCAAACATTTTATTTTATCCATTGGCACTTTAAAATAATAGTTCTTTTCCTCTCTATTTTATGTTAAAAATGTATTTTATGCAATAATGTATCATATTGTCATTTCATTTTTAATTGGAAAGCACTTTGAGGCCGAGAATATTGTTAAAATACAAATTCGCTTTATACTAAAATGAGTCGGAAACTACGTTGTCCTAGAGGTTAAAAATATATTGTAGGCGAAAAAATGTATCGACATCTTTCTTTATATCTAGATGTAGGGTAAGTGTTATAAGGCCATCTCCAATCATTCCTCTATATATAGAGTTGAAACAGTACAATTCCTCCAGATTTACAGTTTAAACAGTACCATCAAACTCCAATCATTTCCTCTATATTTTCCTCTATATATAATTTTTCTTATTACTTAATTAATTAAATTGCTGAAAATTATTTATATTATAAAAATAAACAACAAACCTATATTCACAAGTAAAAAAATTAAGAATGCGGAAATTCAGCTATGAAATTTTAATTATAACAAGAACTTTAATTATTCATTCATTATTAATTTTATTTAGAATTACATCGCACAATTAATCGTTAAAGGTATTATTAATATTATTTTAATGTTTCCTAAATAAATAAAAATCAACTTCTCTCTCCTAAAGTACTATTCATCGTCTTCTTCCTCGCACCCTTCCAGAAAAAAAATCGATGAAGAAGAGGAAGACATCCAAATTACTTAACAGCCTAAATTAATCTAATCTAAATAACAGAAAACAAATTGAAAAGCAGAAAAGGGAGGAACCCAATACTGAAAACCCAAATTAAACTTAGTAAAAGAAACTCAAAAAAAAATAATAAAAACATATAGCGGGTGAACAGTGCCCCGCTTCACATAGCGGGACACTGTTCACTCCTCCAGATTTAGGGTGGCGTTTGCAGTTCCTTTGGAGCTTCTCCAACGCCATTGATGGCGTTTAACGCTGTGTATAGCGTCTCGTTGGAGATGCTCTAAGTTAATAGCGTTCATCAACCATCTTTCTATTTTATTAAGGCTCGTGACCTCACAGAAACTGTCATGATATGTTACTTTTTAATTTTGTAGGATAATTATCATTTTGATCATATGTTATTATCTCTTTTTAGTTAATTCCCTACTTAAATATTGTAATAAAATTATTATAAAAAAAACCACTCACTGGTTTGAATCAACTGATTTTTTAATAAACTAGTAGTAAATATCCTACAACATCTAAACTTTTATTAATTGAATTAGTGAAGGCTATTTCCAATAAAGAATAAATTCAATCAGTAACGACATAGAAAGATAAGTGAAATATCTTTGAATAGACCGTTGGATTCTGAAGCTGGGACCACGGATTTGCAATGATTGCATTTTTCTGTACTTTGTGGGGTGAAAAAATAAAACAAAAATATAAATGATTTTCAGATGATTGAATTTCAATATCATATTCTCATCATCTCTCAATGGACCCACTGGTTTTATCCACACCCACTATGCTTTTTGTACTTTCTGAATTATTAATTTCTCACATGTGGAATATATTATATGCTTAATCGACGCCCCACCTTCTCATCTCACATGAACTTTTAAAATCGAATAAATGTCAATCCTTTAATCCCACGTGAACTCCACCTCCTATTAGTCCCCACTATCAGTCCGAATATATATATATATATATATATATATATGTATATATATAATATATTATTTACATTATTTACATATCTTAAAACTAAATTTCTTCTTTGAAGATTGTAATGGCGCTTGTAGATCACGGGCCACAGGGCTAATATCGGTAATCAACATGCAAAGGTGTCCAATGATTAGAGGCAATTGCGTGGCGAATTAATTACAAAATAGGCACTATGTTTTTTATAACAAAAATAGGCATCCATTTATTATATTTTCATATTTTAAATTAATTTTTATTACATGCACAAAATAATTAAAAAGTAAGCATTTTTATTTTATTTTCTTTGTAAACTAATTTTATAATCTAATTAAACATGAGCTAGAATTAAACATAAGCTCTGCACAAATAAAAAATCACTAATTTTTAACTGTCTTATAGTGAATTTTTATTAATATAAGGAAATCATTTTTGCAAATTAACGCTTCAAAAACCAAATCGATCCGGTAGCTTAAAGAAGTAGATCGATTTCAGTCAACATCAAAATTGAAATTAAAACCATTAATTATAGTATATATCAATAAATTAACTAAAATAATATTTTATTATATGAATTTATAAGCTGAATGGGTCCGAAATATGATGTACACAACTTATTTCGAATCGATTTTGGATTTTGCTCCGAAATCGAGAGAATCTACACGGAATAAAAAGGTAAGACCTATTTACAAAATTGCAAATAATATTTTAGGTGTATTAAACATTAAAAACTAAAGCTAACCGAGCCAACATTCGGCTAACCAAAAATTTTGTTTGAAATATTTCAAACTGAAGACAAAACTAACAACCTTTTCCGTTCAATTTGGTTGTTGTTACTTTTTCGGTTTGATCAGTAAACAATTCGACAACCAAACTTTTAATAAAAAATGAATTTCAATAAATATAGAGTATTATTTGGTATGGTTATAGTTATATATATATATATATATCAATTTTTTAGTTTCGGATCAAATCGAAAAAAATTATAGACGAAATATCGAACTATGAATTCAATTCATTTTGCACGAACAGAGATTTCTGTATTCGTTAAATTGGTTAAGCTTACGAACATTCTAATCACTTAAACAATAAATTTAAAATAAAAAATAATTAGAAGTATAAAAAAATATGAAAATAAGATAAGAAAAAAATTATGCCTATATTTGTAGTGTTTACACAACACAATAATCAGTTTAGAAAGGATGCCTATAATTTTAAATCACCCATTGCGTGTCGGATTGTATTGGGACAACTCAACTTAGTGGACCCACACCTGTTGCCACGTGGGCGAACATCGTGCGGTCCTATGCACGTGAAGGCGCCTTCTGTAGCACGTGAGCCTTTTCTTGGGTGTTTATTTTAATTGCATAATTCACTTCAAGACACGTTATTTTTAACTGATATGATACACAAAAAAGATATATAGACGAAGCAAAATTATTTAATCATTTATTACCACATCTACCGTTGCATTAAATTAACCAGCAACGAACCAGACAACCTCGTCTAACCAGAAACACGTGCACCGCACGCGTGTCCCGTGAGAGTGGGCCCAACTCAATCTACCTCACGCCCCTTCGATTCTCACGAGAAAAAACAAAGAAGACAATGGTCAAAGCAAATAAAAAAGGTCTCTTTTTCTCTATGGACGAGTTACGGTCCACAGTCCACACCACATTTTCCTTTTTATTTTTTTCCTCGAAAACAAACTTGGGTCCACACCACATTTGTCTTGAGACAAGAGGAGTGAAAGCTGTATTATTAAATTTGGGATAAGTAGTTGTCAAAAGGAGACAAGCATAGGCTATTGTGGGTTTATGCCTTTTTAGTGTACAATCAATCATTACATATATTATTACCAGGCACTCATGGATGGTCACAAGTCATCATAACCACGTCGGGGTGTTTTCTGAAAAGGTAAAAAGATTTTCTTTATATATATATATATATACAAAAATGATTTCTTTACAAAATTGTTTCAAATTCAAATCATTAAATGTAGGTAATTCAAAATCAAAGTCTAACTTAGAGGACCTGTCCCTAAAAAAAAGTTATGATTTGACCCATTAAGCTCCCATTTTGATGAAGTCATCATTGAAAATCTGATTACAGTATCTGTAACGTAGATTTTCTGAAACAGCTACCTACACACACAACCCTATACTGTGTATATATATATATACACAATTACATACAGCTCTATCTTGACTTTGTATATCATCTATTTCCTTTACACACTACCTTTCAAAGAAAGAAAACTTTAGCTGCAACTACTCTCTCTCTCTCTCTCTCTGCCAAAGAAAGAGACCACCCATATTTCTCCCTTCTGTCCCCTCCTTCTGATCTTCTCTCCTCTCCTCTGAACACAACACACAACCCCAACGAAACACACACAGATTCTGGTGAGATTATGGGGGAGAAAGATGATGGGTTGGGCTTAGGTTTGAGCCTGGGAAGTTTTGGCCTGAGCAGCGGTGGAGGCTCGTATCCGCCGCCGGCGCAAGCATCGCCGTTGTACCTTGCTTCGACGGCGTCGCCTCTTCCTTCGAATCTTTTCCGGCCATCTTTGCTGGAGATTGATAGAACACAGAGGTCTATCGGTGCATTTCTTCAGGCACCAACTGCTGCTGGTAGAATAATTAATTATCTTGTTTTTGCTCGATTCTATGCGTGTCGGCGGCGTTCTTCATCTCTGCAACGACTAAACCCTCCAATTTGACACTCTTGACAACTTCGGAAAAAAGATTCAATCTTTAAGGATTTGTCTTTTGTTTTGTGGAGCTAAAAGCAAAGAACTTAGCTGCTCAAGGCATTGCTGCAGAAATGGTTCCTTGGAGCTGCTGTGAGAGTTCGACTGCTGTGCTGAGCTGGAAAGTGAGGAATACGCACGCACTAAAATACACACGTGGGAACACACGTTGGCAGACATGAGCAAAGTGTGATAGTGTGCGTGTGATATAAAATTCAGTGCGTGTAATTCATTTTCAGAATCACCCATAACAGAGGATAGCCATGGAAGAATCGAAAGCTTGTAAATGGCTATCTCTCGTACTGTAAACACCTGAAAATCAGAAGCGAGAAGAGATTGATCTTGGCCCGTGGATGTAAGCTCAATCACACATTGTGATTGAGAAGAACCACGTTAAACCTGTTTGTCTAATCTTAGCTACTGTTCGATTGTTCTCTGGTTTGGTCGCTGATCGAAATTAGAACTGGAAATTCAATTAATCAACTCTAAAATTGAGCTGAATATCCTCACAACTGGTGCGGTGAGCGTGGAGCTAGCACGCGCGAAGGAAGGATGAGTTCAGCTCGATTTGAAGTAGAGAAATTCACAGGTCTAAACGATTTTAGCTTATGGCGAATGAAGATGAAGGCACTGCTAGTGCAGCAGGGGCTAATCGAAGCCCTGAAGGATGAGAAATCGATGCCAGATGAATTGAGTGCAGCAGAGAAGAAATCGATGATTGAGAAGGCACACAGCGTGATCATATTAAGCTTAGGAGATAAGGTTCTGAGGCAGGTGTCAAAGGAAGATACCGCAGCTTCTCTGTGGCTGAAACTCGAAAGCTTGTACATGACTAAATCGCTAGCAAATCGATTGTACTTGAAACAATCTCTGTACTCGTTCAGAATGCAGGAAGATAGATCACTAGATGAGCAGATAGATCAATTCAGTAAGCTAGTTTTAGATCTGGAAAATATTGAGGTTGAAATCGAAGATGAAGATCAGGCATTACTTCTACTTTGTGCACTGCCTAGGAGCTACCACCACTTCAAGGAGACACTGTTGTATGGCCACGAGACTCTGTCAATGGAAGATGTGCTGTCTGCATTGCATTCGAAGCAGCTAAACAGTAAGGCAGAGCCAAAACCACAGGTTATGGCAGATGGTCTGAATGTGCGTGGCAGATGGGATAAACGTGACCAGAGGAAGGGTAAGACAGACAGATCAAAGTCCAGAGGCAAGTCAAGGACAAGGATAAAATGTTACTACTGTCACGAGGAGGGTCATATTCGCAGATTATGTCCTCAAAGGTCGAAAGAGAACCAGCAAAAGCAGAAGGAAGCAGAGGCTGCAGTAGCTGCCGAGGGCTATGAGTCTGCTGATTTGCTGGTTGTTTCGAGGCTAGAAACGAGTAGGCAGTGGATTTTGGACTCGGGGTGTAGTTTCCATATGTCCTCTAACAAGTCATGGTTTCAAGACTTCAAGGAAATTGATGGAGGTATCGTGTTACTTGGCGATGACAGACCGTGCAAAATCCAAGGCATTGGCTCGATTAGGATCAGGCTTCATGATGGTTCTGAGAAGATGTTGACAGAAGTAAGATACATTCCACAGCTGAGAAGGAATTTGATTTCAGTGGGTGTCCTTGACAGTTTGGGATACTCGATCAGAGCAGAATCTGGCTCTATAAAAGTAAAGAAGGGATCATTACTCATCATGAGAGGAAATCTCAGAAATGGTATTTATCCACTCGAAGGTATTGAAGCAGTTGGTCTGGTTTCAGTTCAGCCGTACGTAAACCAAGCATATGTGTGGCATAGGAGGCTAGCACATGTAAGCGAGAAAGGGTTACAAGAGCTGTACAAACAGGGCTTGTTTGGCAAGGACAAGATCAGTGGGTTAGACTTTTGTGAGACATGCATTCTTGGAAAAGCACATCGAGTAAAATTTGGAACAGGAAAGCATTTCTCAGAAAAGGTACTTGATTATGTTCACTCAGATCTTTGGGGGCCCTCAAGAGTTGCTTCGCATTCGGGAGGAAGGTATTTCCTGTCCATGGTGGATGATTACTCAAGGAAAGTGTGGGTTAAAGTTCTGAAAACAAAGGACGAAGCATTTCAAAGCTTCAAGGACTGGAAGAAAAATGTTGAGCTACAGAAAGGCTTGAAGCTGAAGAAGTTAAGGACTGACAACGGGCTAGAATTTTGCTCAGGGGAATTTGAAAGGTTCTGTAGGGATGAAGGCATCACAAGACATAAGACAGTACCATATACGCCGCAGCAAAATGGATTGGCCGAAAGATATAACAGAACAATTCTTGAAAGGATTCGGTGCCTTATAATTTCAGCTGGTCTGCCTAAGATATTCTGGGCCGAAGCACTTTCCACAGCTGTATATTTGTTGAATAGAAGTCCATCCTCAGCTATAGAGTTCAAAACTCCTGAAGAAAAATGGACCGGGCACAAGCCAGAGCTGCAACACTTAAAGATCTTTGGCTGCACAGCTTATGCTCATGTAAAGAATGATAAGTTGGAAGCTCGGGCTGTTAAATGCATTTTTCTGGGATATCCTGAAGGAGTTAAAGGGTATAGGTTATGGAGTCTTGAACCTGGAATGAAGAAGTGCATTATCAGTAGAGATGTCACGTTTAATGAGGATGAAATGGGCTACAAAACTCACATTGGAAGCAAGGAAAATTCCGGGACTGGTTCTGGCAGTGAAGGTTCAGATGGTTTTCAGATTGAGGTGGAGCCTCAAAAGGTCGAACAAGCATTGAATGATGATAGGGAGGAGTCTGATTCGTGGTTAAGTGATGAAGGAGACACCTCAAATGCTCATGATGAACTTGGGAGCTATAAACTAGCTCGAGATAGAACCAGGAGGAATACAACAGCACCTCAAAGGTATGGCTTCTCTGATCTAGTTGCTTACGCTTTCATATCTGCTGAAGAAGTTTATGATACTGAGCCTCATAACTATCTCGAGGCTATAAAAGCGGATGATAGAAAGGAGTGGCAGAGAGCAATGGAAGAGGAGATGAAGTCATTGCACAAAAACCAGACATGGCAGCTCGTTGATCGACCCAAAAACCAGAAAATTGTGACCTGTAGGTGGCTCTATAAGAGGAAACTCGAGTCAGGAAATGATGGAGGGGTCAGATACAAGGCGAGGCTTGTTGCCAGAGGTTTTACACAGCGAGAAGGGATTGATTACAATGAAGTCTTCGCACCTGTTGTCAAACACAGATCCATTCGATTCATCTTATCACTAGTAGCGAATGCTGATCTTGAGCTGGAACAACTTGATGTCAAAACAGCTTTTCTCTATGGGGAGTTAGAGGAGAGGATATTCATGTCACAGCCCGAAGGATTTAAGATTTCTGGGAGTGAGAACAAAGTGTGCCTACTCAAGAAATCTTTGTATGGGCTGAAGCAATCGCCAAGACAATGGAACAAGCGTTTTGATCAGTTCATGGCAGAGTTTGGCTTCAGTCGAAGCAAGTTTGATGCATGTGTGTATTACAAGAGGTGCTCGAATCAGCATATGATGTACCTACTGTTATATGTGGATGATATGTTAATAGCTTGCAAAGATATGAAGCAGATTCATGTGCTTAAGGAAGCACTAAACTCTGAATTCGAGATGAAAAATCTTGGAGCAGCAAAGAAGATTTTGGGAATGGAGATTGAACGAGACAGAGCTGGGAAAACCTTAACCTTGTCTCAGTCAAGTTATCTGAGATGTGTGCTGAAGAGATATGAGATGTCTGAAGCTAAGAAAGTGACCACTCCAATGGCACCGCACTTCAGACTAAGCAAAGATACCTCAGACATGACAACTGAAGAAGCAGAGTACATGAGAAAGATTCCATATGCAAATGTTGTGGGCTCGATCATGTACGCAATGGTATGCACTAGACCCGATCTTGCATATGCTCTAAGCTTGGTTAGTAGGTTTATGTCTAAACCTAGGAAGGAGCATTGGTTAGCTCTGAAGTGGGTGCTAAAATACATAAAAGGAACGTTGAATAGAGGCTTGAAGTTTACAGCTGATCAAACTGCAACAGAGGGTGGAAAAGTGACTGGTTTTGTGGACTCGGACTACGCGGGCTGCTTAGATTCGAGGAAGTCCTTAACCGGTTATGTGTTTACCTCATATGGCACTGCAGTCAGTTGGAAAGCAGGACTTCAACGAATCGTTGCGCTGTCATCAACAGAGGCCGAGTATGTGGCACTCACTGAAGCTGTCAAGGAAGGAATTTGGCTGAGAGGGCTGATAAATGAACTTGGAGTAAAGCAGCTGAGTATTGATGTGTTTTGCGACAATCAAGGTGCTGTGTTGCTGTCCAAGAACAATGTTTATCACGAGAGGACCAAACATGTTGATGTGAGATTACATTTCATTAGAGACATTATAGAAGAAGGAGTTATCTCAGTCAAGAAAATCAACACACATGAAAATCCAGCTGATATGTTGACGAAGCCACTCCCAGGCAGAAAATTCGAGTTCTGCTTGGAGCGAGTTGGCTGCACTGAATGCTGACATGGTCGGCATTGTGGCGTGAAGATCAGTCTGAAGTTCATTGGTTTTAAGGTGGAGATTTGTGGAGCTAAAAGCAAAGAACTTAGCTGCTCAAGGCATTGCTGCAGAAATGGTTCCTTGGAGCTGCTGTGAGAGTTCGACTGCTGTGCTGAGCTGGAAAGTGAGGAATACGCACGCACTAAAATACACACGTGGGAACACACGTTGGCAGACATGAGCAAAGTGTGATAGTGTGCGTGTGATATAAAATTCAGTGCGTGTAATTCATTTTCAGAATCACCCATAACAGAGGATAGCCATGGAAGAATCGAAAGCTTGTAAATGGCTATCTCTCGTACTGTAAACACCTGAAAATCAGAAGCGAGAAGAGATTGATCTTGGCCCGTGGATGTAAGCTCAATCACACATTGTGATTGAGAAGAACCACGTTAAACCTGTTTGTCTAATCTTAGCTACTGTTCGATTGTTCTCTGGTTTGGTCGCTGATCGAAATTAGAACTGGAAATTCAATTAATCAACTCTAAAATTGAGCTGAATATCCTCACATGTTTCTACAGCCGCTTGCAAAGAGCCCACGTCAGCTCTCCGTGGGATCGACATGAATCGATCTGTGAACATCGTAGACTGCGAAGAAGAGAATAATAATAATCCGATCGCCTCGCCGTCGCCGAACAGCACCGTCTCTAGCTCAAGCGGCAAAAGGATCAGCGGCGAGAGAGAGGAGAAAGAAGACGGAGATAGGGCTGCGTCGAGCTCCTTCGAGGTGGAAGACGACGGCGGCGGCGGCGACGCCTCGGCGAGGAAGAAGCTCCGCCTATCCAAGGAGCAGGCCGTGGTCCTCGAGGAGACCTTCAAGGAGCACAACACCTTGAATCCCGTGAGTCCTCGTCTTTTGCAAATTCGGAACTTTATGGGGACTTGAAATAAATAATTCCTCCATTTGTTGCAGAAGGAAAAGATCGCCTTGGCGAAGAAGTTGAATCTCATGCCCAGGCAAGTGGAGGTTTGGTTTCAGAACAGAAGGGCAAGGTTAGTCAGTCATTGAGTTGTGTATTTTCGTCGTTAATTTGGTATTCTTACATCTTTTTTTTTTCTTTTTCTTTTGAGATGATCTTAGGACGAAGCTGAAGCAGACAGAAGTGGATTGCGAGTATCTAAGGAGATGCTGCGAGAATCTAACAGAAGAAAACCGAAGATTGCAGAAAGAAGTCAATGAGCTTCGAGCGCTTAAACTCTCGCCTCAGTTCTACATGAGCCCACCCACGACCCTAACCATGTGCCCTCAGTGCGAGCGAGTGGCTGCACCGCCGTCTTCAGCCGCCGCTAGCCGCCCGCCGAGCCACCACCAAAGGCCGGCGGCGGGTATGAACTCTTGGGCTGCTATGATTTCGCCTCGCCCATGACATGGCTTTCGTTTTTTTGTTGTCTGAGAATTGGGGCAAATTTGTAAATTTCTCGCCTTTGACGGGTTGCTTTTGGTTAGGAAATAGAGGGCCTATTGTAGGAAAAATTGCGTCTAATATCAGTCACCAATATTGTATTTATGAAATTATTCCATTTTATTGCATCAGAGAAAGTTATTCTCAAATCTCTGATACATTTTAAGGCGTGCAAAAACTGACGAGACTCTCTCAAGCTTTTAGTCAACTCATCTAACATTTTAAGGCCCTACATTATCTGGAAATTTAGTTCTTGAAAATTCGATTTATTTTATGATTGATTATAATACGTTGAAGATTAGTTGGTACACCATTTATCTTTGAAATGATACATACAAACAAGGTCGCCATAAGATAAGAAGAACGACAGCGTGAAAAATAGGATTATGTTGTAAAGTCGAACTGCGAGCAATCTTAGTATATATGTTACTTGAGAGAATGAATTGGGTATGGATAGTGTGAACTCATTATTTTTATTCGCTTTATCTCATCATATCTTATCTGGTCGTAAATAACAGATTTTTCCTTCTTTTGTCTAAACTTGAGTATTGGAATTCCGAAATAATATTACATTCTTATGACTTTTTTTCTCTCTTTTTTTTCGTAAATGGCAACAATAGTGCTCGATTTTGTTTTATTTCGTATTCGTTGACTCGTGAGATATTTCTACGAGTTACTTGTTTTTCCAAAAGTGGATGGAAAAAGATACAGTTTACATTTTACAAGATTTTGATAAATATCGATATAGCTATTTGATAGAGCCTAGAGGAGTTGTTGCGTCCTAATATTTTCCTATGTATTCTCTCTTGTAACAAAATGTTTCTAACAATAGATGAAACATTCGAATATAAATCATGGCCGATTTTGGTCGGCAGTTCCTTTTTAGAGGAAAACTAAAGTAAAATTAATTATTCGTATATCTACTATTTTTGTAGTGTTTCCCCGCGCACGCATTTTGCAAGAAAAAACAAAACCTTCTTCCTCTTGTGTTTAATTTTCTTTTTTGCATTTATGTCTGATTGTATTATGTACTTTAGTTCTTTTTATTCAAATTATGAATCTTATTTCCTTTTGTTCGCTTTATGTCTTCACGATAATACATTCATTTAAAATGGAAGAACTGAGGCATCTTATTATTACCAGCATTACATAGTTGCTATTCCCATCATCTTACATGAATAATCCAAACGATAATCATGAGAAAAAGCAACCTAATTTATTTTTAAAATAGAAAAAAGTTCACTTTTATTCTTGAACTAAAATAAAATGCCTCCACTTAATAAACTCCTCATGCTCTACGAATAGGCAGCTCTGTATCAGCATAGAGCATCTGCACTCCATCCCACATTAACAAAGCTTTCCTGAAAAATAATTGTATCATCATATTAGTTGAAAGTTAAATTTACTCTTTATTTATATATATTTAATTCCTTTTTTTCTTGCATGAGGATTTACGTGAAAAGACTATACTTACAAGTCAATGAGGAACCTTCCAGGCTTGAACTCACATGTAGGGTCCACACAAGTTAGCTACGAAATTGGAGTAGGTTTTTTTAATATATATACTCACAAATTACATATCACTAAATAGATTAAATTATAATTATTTTGAATAGTCTTACGAATTTCTCCCCAAAGTTTGCGTCACATTGAACGCAGTCAACAAGGGTAGCAATTTGGCCTGGGGAAATCTCATGGGGCTCTTCATCAAGCTTCACGTTAACCCTAAAATACGTACATATATATATATATATATGTGTGTGTGTGTGTGTGTGTGTGTATATAAAGTGCATGCAACATATATAAAAAAATGAATTTTAATGTAGAATAAATATGGAGGAACGAAACGAAATCTTACATGTCGCGGAAGAGTCCATGGCGATTGTCGCTATACTGCAAAATTCAAACAATTTAAAATCAGTAGCGAAATAATATTTGCATTTTATGCAATATATAAAACTATCGAATTTAATTATCGAATTAAACAAAACCTTGAGAAGCATTTCTTGGCGCAAAGCAACATGAGTTCTGCAACGGCGACACAGATAAAACCTCTGATGCTGTCTGTAACTGACCAAAGAACGCTCGAGCCTCATCCTTTTTCGCAACCTATTAAAGAAATAATGTATATATAATTTTATAATTAATCAATGAGGCAATGATTGATAGAAAAAATATTGAGATCCCAGAAATTGCTATTAGAAGTACCTCAAATATGTTCTTGAATTTTGTAGGAGAGGTCTTGAGGGGCCTATTATTTATAGGAGGATTTTCGATGAGTTGGTATGGAGTTAGGCGAACGCTTATTTAATTTTGGTTCGTCTGCAGTTGAGCTCTAACTCTGACAAAAGTTGGCGAATGAAAGGTAGCGTTAATGGGGATAAGTTTCTCACCGGACGCAAAGTAATATATGTCACCGAGCCATTTACATATGCGACAAAGTTTAAGGTTTTCGACTTCTGTCGCAATATTTTCTCGACCGTTCGATAGCCTCAACGAAAGTTAGGTATGCATTTATCCCAACACGAACTTTTAACTCTGGCGATAAAAGTCGACGACGAAAGGTACAACGTAAACATTATTGTAGGTAGGGTTAAAATGGAGGATGTGCATTGTATTTATATAACACCTAATTGAGATAAGTTTTTCTCACCAGATGCAAAGTTAATATCTCAAAGGGACAAAGTTTTAAAAACATGCAAATACAATTGGTAACATATGCAATGTTAAATGGGCTGATATTTTACTATGACCAAAGTTGACGACGAAAGGAATAAGAATAACTCAACGTGGTAGGGTAGGATTAAGAGAAGTGCATTTGTGTGTTTTATTACACTGAATTGAGATGCTTTCTCAACGAACGCAAAATAATATCTCAGCATGTCGTTTGCATGCAACAAAAAAAAGTATAGAATCAAACATAGTTATGCATGTCAATTAAAAGAAGTTTATATCTATGAAATTAATAAAACAAAAGGCATTAGTGACCATTAACGATTCCGTTGCCACAGTCAATGTTTCCTTTTTCTCTTTTTTTTTTTTTAATTGATTTTTTGGCCAATTCGTCCCCGTTTGTGTAGAAACGTCGTCGACCGTGAAAATATTTAGATCCAAAAACACTTTAGAAAATGGACTTTTGAGGAAGTTAATTTTTCAACTTTTTGTTTTGAGTTTTAATAGCGTTTGGTAAATTCACATTTGAAAAGTTCATTTTAGTTTACAGGTGAATTTTCGTTTAAAAGGTGAATTTTTTTCCACTTATTCACGATGGACTTATGAATAAGCTGGCTTATCGAAAGGTGCATTTAAAATTAGTCACCAAATCTACAAATTTATACACATGGATTTTCACTCTAAAAGTCCATTTGAAATGGATATCCAAACAAACCGCAAAATTGTTTCCAAACACCGTCTTAGTTTCTTGATGATGGGCTGAAAAGAGTCTTGAAGTTAAATTATAAAACATCGGTCATAAGATTCATATTTTATCAATTATTTTAATTAAACATATTTTTATTAACTTGTTGATATCACTTAAATAATTACAAAAAAGGCGACTATGATTTTCTCAACTAATAAAAAACGTGATTAGATATCGGTGTCATTATCCTTCTTACAAATAATTTAAAAACCTGATTGGCGTAGTTTGAAGGCTATTGGACAAGCCCAATATTTACTTAGTCCGACAGAAGAGTTTATCAAGTTCCTAAAACAAGAGCATACACCAAGTGTACAATATTCAATTATCATAAACTGATATTTGGTTTGTCAAATAATATACTTTTACAATTTTACCCATAATTTTTAGTTTACTATAATTTTATCCTCAGTTTAAAAATATAAAATTACTTGATATATTTGCACATACGTAGTATACGCTAGATATACTAGAATAGTATATGAACTTAAACCATCAATAAATTCAATGGTCCAAGTTACAGAATGCAGATACAAATGCAATAACCAGCACGTCGTGGTATTATTTTTTTTCGATTCTTCGAAGAATAAAATAATATCCTTTAAGCAAATCAATCTGAAGGATATAGCTTAAGCGTCCGCAAATCATCTCCACGGCGGAGAAGACGAGGCGATTCCGATTTATTACCGGCGTTTTCTAGCAAGTAAGGCACAACATATTCTTTCAGCTCGGCGTAAGTAGTATCAAGATGAGCGCCGGCGAACGTAACGAACTTAACTTTCCCGGCGTTGTCCAACGCTTTGAGGCCTATCCAATCTTCGGCGTACAGCGTCGTCTGGCGAAATTTAGAGAAAGCGTTTAGTTTTCGTCTGAAAACATCGAATATTCATACGATGTATAAAGAAAAAAAAAAGCGTACTTCTTGCGCAGGCAAAATAGTGTCCCACGAACCGTCGGGGTAATATCCGAACCAAGAAGTCTCTTTAGGCACTAGAATTTTATCCTCTTCAAACTGATGGTTAACCATAGTTAGTTACGGAGCTCAAGCATTAGGAGAAAAAACGGAAAAGAGAAAAGATCCAAAAGTACCTTGATAAGAATCAAGTTCTCCAAGCTAGAAAAGCGCTTCTTGTAAGTAGAGTTTTCGTATATCTCATTGTTGAGCTTCGGAAGAAACTCGCAATATCTTCTGTATTCGTCCAAGTCCTGCGCTAGTCGAAGCACACACTTGTTAAAAATCGCGCTTTTAGAGTTTTGAATGAATCGTTAATGGAGATATGTATGTATGAAGGAGGAGAGATCAGTGCTCACAGTTGGGATTTTGATGTAATTAGCAGGTGCCAAATGGTTCTGCAAGAAAAAAGGGAAGTGAATTTTGCGTAGAAAGAAGATTGGTATTACATTACACTGAAATGATGTTTGGTTTTTAAGTACGAACCTGAAGAAGGTCGCTGTAAACTGCTGAATGGATCAAAACATCCACTAAAACGCAGACCAAGCCCGACTGGTAAAGTTAGAAAGAATTCCAATTTGAATGAATATCTTTGCTTCGCATCGAAGCTGTAATAACAGATGTTGGCCCTGGCTTTGGCCAATGTATTTATGTACGTAGAGAAATTTCCCAAGAAACAATGACTATGTTTCGATGCAAAAACTTACTCCACAGAAAGGGATAGATGCTATCCCGGCATGTGGGCCAGCCAATGAGATAAGGTTTCTCACCTATCAAGAAAATATACGAAGTAAGAACACACTAAAAAAAAAATGTGTAGTGTCTTGTAAGAATACCACTGTAATTGTTTTCATTCGACGTTTCGTTGAAATGCTCGAATCAGAACTTACGGGAGGTCCTTTATCGCAAAATTCAACAACTCCTCTGCCAACCATATTACCCTACAAGTAGTTCGATTAGAGTAAACTGCATATTGATGCTCAACTTATCTTGGGAAATCCCATTAATGGTAAGAAATGCCTAAGATTGAAGCAGAAATGGTAAGAACTGAAGGAGACTAAGAAAACCTGGGAAAGACCAATGATGTTATACCCTTTACTGAGCTCAGTCATACTCTTCACCTGCAAGAAACGAAGTCCTAATTTACTTTGCCTGAGAAGGAAATTTTACCTTTCAAAAGAAGGCAAAACTGACGAGCAAAGGGCATCATTACCTTCTCGCAAGCAACATCTATCTGCATCAAAAGCATCGTAAAACATTTACATTCACATTCATCTAACTTCATGTTTATTCCATACGAGTACGGAGACTTAAGATCACCTGCTTGAAAAATGGCATTGTCCAAGAATCCCAAGCACCATTTCCAATCTCACTAGAGGTAACCCAAGAATTCGATAGAAGAAAGTATCAAATGATAATCATGGCTGAAGAATTAGAGATTAAACAAAATTGCAAAATTTACGTACTAGCGATGACTTCGAATGATACATACATGCAATGTCCCTCAGAATTAGACCAATTACTAAGTAGTGAGGTAAATCTTTTGACTCCATCATTCTTGCAAGCATCAGAGATCCCTGTTAAGAATTTGAAAGAAAAAAGCCCCCATTATGGTCAAAATCTAGCTATGAACTATCTGTAAGCCTTCTAAATAGAATCAATTTGACGAAATTTCAGGGGTTGAGACAATTAGTAGAAAGAATCACAAAAAGAACGCCTCTCATTATAATCAGCATCTCAGTGTTGACTAATATAGCTCGATACAACTCCCAAGCAGACAGCACGTTGAAGTGAAAAACATACCTAAAGATAATAATCAAATAAAAACTTGCAAATATGTCAAGAAACTGAAGCATCAAATCAGAGTTAGTTCTTATCTTACCATGGAACACAACGAAGGGAATTGCATGAACCGTTCTTGGTATCAAAATCAGTGTGAGTGCGACGATTACAATCAAGAAATGCTTGTAAGCCATCTGTGTTATTTATTCTTGAAGCAAAAAAAAACCGTTCGAACTTTTGGATATAGATGATTCTAATGAATGGTCTATCTTTATGTTTACACATTTCTGGAAAAACAAACTGACGTGTTCAGTTAGGATTGGCTGATCTACCTTGGGATGTCAGACCTAAACTTTCTTTCAGCGAACGTGGCAAATATAAAAATAATAAAAAGGTTTAACTATTTTTCGCTAAATCTCATTACTTTAGAATTTTGCAGTTATCGATACTGGGCCAAACTATAACAAACTCATGAGGAAGTAATATAAATTAAAATCTCATTTTGGGCCTTTCTTTACTAAATTTTTCACATGACAGTTGACACACACACATATATATAATATTACCAAACTAGTTTTTTGCCCGTGCAATGCACGGGTCACAATTATTTATAATTCGAAAAGAAAAATATGATTTAAACACTTCAAATCTGAGATCAGATAATAATTGATGATTTTTATGATATAAGGAATGTTTTCTACATTCATAGCAATTATTCTATAAATTACAAATCATCACATATAATATCCAAAATAAGTACAATTATACTTAGATTGATATGCCAATAACATAACTGTTAACTTTGTAAGAATAAATAATCATACTATTCCTCGCATTCTACTCGAAAAACGTGCGACGCTTTAACTTCGTCATCTTCTGTGTTGGGCACACGCAAAATAAAAACGAATTCGGAATTCAACACGCTATTTATATAATCTTGTATTAAAAGCGGTCCATCGTCTCCACGCTAAAAATAGTCATGAAAAAACATAATGAGATTATGGAAGAACCATAAAAAAAAAAGGAGAGAGAAGCGGATATTAACATATACCTCATTGAAAATCTTCTGAAGATCAGATGCAGAACGGCCCAATATGACATTCGCTTGATCATTCCAGCACGTCAAATTCATTGAACCTGATTTATCTGTAATTGTTATCTTCAACGTATACCTGTAATTCATATAATAACCTATAAATTAATATCTAGTGTTGATTTTGAAACTGTGCAACAAATAAAAAATTGAAAATGGATGTACGTGATTACCTCGGTATAGTGCGTTCAACCTGCATGCTGCAAGTTATGCAATAACTGTCGGTGACTTTGTTGACGATACAAAATGGGCACGAATCATACCAAATAGTTGTCATATCTATATTAGCTATACGTGCACGTACACGGAAATAACGAACCTGCAAATTAATATTAATAATTTAATTTATAAAAGAAACAATATTTTTGGAGGTAAATGTAAGGAATAATACGTTTTCAATGACGCCATAATCCTTTAAGGTAATCGAAACCGCGTCAAGCATGATGTGAAATTGATGTAGAGATTTTCCTCTTTTATGACTCAAAGAAATCTGTTTCTGTGCATTTTTATCCCCATTGTACCTGAGATTAGTAATAATTAAGTTAAATAATTCTCATGTAGATAAGTACGACTATGAAACGAAAAGTTTAGAAAAATAACATACCATGTACGAATCTGGTGTGCCTGGATCACATTTGGATCTACAAAAACTCTGCTAAATTTTGTTGTGTTTATATATACGCCTAAATCGGAGAAGAGGTTAACAATATATAAATGCTTGCTATTAAGTTACCACTACCCACTGAAAACAAAGAAGGTGTTACAACTGTGGAAATTACCGTCAAATGTCTTTACTTCAACTCTTGCTACAGCCAAAATTTGAATTTTGTTCTCATCATAGATTAGTTGATATTGCTCGGTTATTGCAAAATTTCCCCATAGCGAAAGTTTTATCACATTCATGCTGACAACGAATATAGCAAATTGTTAGAATAATGATAAAAATTACAGAGTTCAAAGAATAAAAAAGCCGTTTGATGATACCTCATATCACAAAGTAAAACATTTCGAACGTGAGTTTGGACATCATTGCCATATTTATTCCTGAATTTAACATCTTCCAACTCACCGACATAAACTAATAAGCCAATTGCATCTGCAGAAATTATTAAATGAAGACCATTCATAAATGATTCATGTTTGACGTAAGAATAAGTAAAAGTACTCACCGACTAAGTGGTCCTTGTGGGTAGCATATCGTGGAATCATGCTAAGTTGTTCAAATCGAAAGTTGTATAGGGGAATATCATCATCAGAGTGATGTACATTATCGATAATTTGGGTTTGGCCGCTGAACTTCAACTTATAATCATTCCGAATAGGCCAATCCGAATTTGATGCACGATCGACACTTAGATTATCAATGCAGTAAACATTACCTAATTTCATTGTATCTCGAAAAATATCCACATCATTGTTTTGAAGAGTAACTTGTATTTCTGTTCCCTAAAATATTAATATTAAATATTATATAATGCGACAATTTAACGATCAGTTATATGATGCAACAGGAAGCGAAAAGCATTATCATACCTCAGTATCAATGAAGATCAGATTTTGTACCTTGTACACCATATTTGATCGTACTGTAGTATGAAGATCGTATATCCATATTAATCGTCCTCTAAGATTCCACGAATAATATTGAGGGCATATTTGCCTAAGTGGTTTATATCTTAAATGCTCCATCTACAGGTATACATTCAGAAAGGTATATAGCTATGGTTAATCAAAGAGATTCTATGTGCATGCAACATCAAATAGACCAAATAAATCTAAAACAATAAAAACGATTCAAACACTGATCAAATTAAAATGCGCTAAATTTTGTCACTACATATTGGCTAAGACTTCACTATACACAACATTCTTTGTAACATCTTCAGGTAAATCATTCTTCTTGCGTATTAGAATCTTGAGCCCATTGGGTGATGTGACACGGGATAGTGCAACATAAAGTTGCCCGTGGCTGAAAACGGGATTTGGAAGGAATAATCCAACCGAACTTAATGTCTGACCCTGACTTTTATTAATTGTCATCGCGAAGGCCAATTTAAGAGGAAATTGTCTCCTTCTTATCGAGAAGCCCGCTTCTTGGTTGGAGGGAGATAAATCAATCCGTGGAATAAGAACATTATCACCCGTCTTTGGTCCTGACATTACCGTCGCTTCAATCACTTTATCACCTAGCTTGTAAATAACCAACCGCGTTCCATTACACAATCCAATCGACTGATTCATGTTGCGCAATAAAATGACTGGAGCCCCTACTTTTAGTTCGAGACAATGGTTGGGCAGACCAGCATAGTTCGTGGAATGGAGCAACTCAATAGGATTCAGTTCTTCCACCGATCCAACATTTTCCGATGAACAAATTCTATCGGAACTCAAGTAATTTCGAGAAATTCCAGGAAGCATCGATAATATTTCTGAATTGAGAATGTCAACATCACTGTTAGTTGGTGCTAGTATTGCTCGCTCCTTAAGATAAAGCAAATCAGAATACCGTGTTGTTAGGTCTTCATAAGTTGAAGCAATTAATTGATCAAGCCCATGTGTATCGTCTTTTATCAAGAAATCCATCGGAATATCAATCCAATTTGGTTCACCGTTGCTTGTTAGAGATCTTGCAGGCAATTTACCATCCCCTATATCTAAGATCCACTTACCGAAGTTTGTAAGTCTTTGTAAATCTTCGCTCGAAATATCACATCCACGTAGTCGCATGTTTATTTGTAGGTTCATTATTTGACAGTGACTCCAAAAATTAGCACGGTGCAAAGTAGATGCGACAATGGCTTCTCGACCACCATTTGCGACAACTGGTAATATTTGTCTGAAGTCACCTCCTAATACGAACAGTTTTCCCCCGAATGGAGATTCATTGTCACAAATATCCTTGAAGTGACGGTCGACGGCCTCAAATGCGAGCCGGTTTGTCATAGGAGCCTCATCCCAAATTATCAACGACGCCGATCGAATTAGTTCAGCTCGTGATGACGTTTTTTCAAATGAACAAACAGAATTCTCAGCAGGAATAAGCGGTATCTTAAAAGTAGAATGAGCAATTTTCCTCCAGGTAGTAATAAGGCAGCAATTCCCGAAGATGCAACTGAAATAACGATGTGTCTTTCTGACCTAAATTTAGATATCAACGTATTCCATAAGTAGGTCTTTCCAGTTCCGCCACTACCACAAACGAAGAATAATCCACCACTATTTTGACTGTGAGCTCTCATAATAGCAGAAAATACCCTATATTGGTCGGAATTTAGCCCCCGAGCAAGACTTTCGTAATTTTCCAACTCTACTGATGCGTCATAGTCAAGTTCGTCTATAATCAATCGATTGGTGGCGTGCTGCGCATCCTCTAATGATGGCTGTGGCATGTGGGGATAATCTTTCAGTGACCTGCCATTTCTGTTTAGAATATGTTCAATCTCAAGAATACCTAAACGACAACGTTCTTCATCTGTGAGGCGTAAATCAAAATTATTCGATCGACGCTGAATCATATGTTCAATATCGTCTGTCATGCTTTTCCAATGTGTTTCCCATAGTTCCGTAGGATTCGCTACTTCGGCGAACATCAATATGGAGCTGAACATGTTTCTTAGTTGCGCACACGTAGTCCATGTAGATGCTTCCCTTAAAGCAGCGTTCCATTCATTGTTGTCGTCAAGCAATCCCAGTTCAAGACATGCTGCATGAAATGTCGGCTGAATAACTCCCCTAACTGTTCGTATGTTCTCATATGACATTGCACCACGAACCTTCGTCAGGAGCATCCTGAGATAGTAGCGCTCACCAGAATTTGGATGCGCAAAAGGCAGTCTTCCAATAGAAACTCTTTGCTGACGCTTTCTCCATGTTTTACTTTGACAGTTCCATAACCATTCGGTTGGAAAATCAGAATACGTCAATGATCGAGCTTCGGGATGCTGTCTGTTTGTTTCGAACCACATCGTCAACATAGATTTTTGTGGCCGATTAACTAATTCATGTAGGTCATCGTTGTCATGAAAGACAATGTTTTGATCGCCCGGCAAATGAAACTGCATCCTCTCAACAGAAGGATATTGATGTTGAAGGGCGAAGTCAAAAATCCTCCAACACGCTTCAATGGCAGAGACATAACGGCAGTCTAAGTATTGTTTTACCTCATCAACATGTTGTGGCTGTGGCTGATCGATGTTATTCCGAGGAACAACATCTTCAATGACAAACGTTGCTCGATCGTGACCTTTGTGGATGTACTTGTATAGATACTTAATAACGCTCCGAACAGCTACACGTTCAACATTTATGTGAGCATCATACTTGACACATAAATCCCTATTGTAGGGAACTATCCATCTGTTATCAACTTCTCGACCATTCGCCAAAGTTGTTGAGATTGTTCTTCTACGCATGTAATGCACAAAGCTTCGATCATCAACAATTGTCTCGTCACAAAATTTCTTCGGATAACGTTTCGAGCACTTCCCATCAACTAAGCATGGACCGCATGGCCCATGAATCATAAATTTAGTGACTGTTTCGTAGGCAAGGGGGTTGTTGTCTTTATCAGGAATCTCGGCACTAATAAAGTTGTTAACATCATCTGCACTTGTAGGATTATCATTTGGAGTCACAGTGAGAAGAATATGTGCATGTGGAAGTCCACGCTTTTGGAATTCAACGACGTATAAATCTGCATTAGTTATCAGTAATGTAACAACTATATTATTATAACAATAATAATAATAATTTCGAAAAGACATAAAATTACCAGCAATGACAGTTCCAAACATCCGTCTGTCCTTCAAATCACGTAGTAATTCTTTCATTTTTAACCTGAAAACTCGACACACAATGTCAGGACGATCTTCAACTCGTTCATATTGAAGTAGCTCTCGAGTTATTTCTGGCCAATTCGGATTACATGTGAAAGTAATGAAAAAATCTGGAGGACCCATTGTACGACATATAGCGACTGCATCTTGATAATGTTGGATCATATTGCGTGGTCCACCAGTAAAGGATGATGGCAAAATATACTTTCGTCCAACAGATGATGCATTAAGATCTCCATGTAAGACTGCATCCTGAAGTCCTCTATACAATTCGGTACGCAAGCGACCTTGGTTACATTTGACGTATAATAGACGACTTTGCTCAATGGCACAATATACGTCCACAATAAACTGTTGGTATAGACGACCACCCCTAACCAAGCTATCACCATCCCCGTCTCTATCTTGAATTCGATAGGCATAAAACTGTCTCATCGAGACTTTATTCCTTGAAGTACTTGAAGATAGAATTGGTATTTCCAACGACCAACCATCTGTTCCGTAAGGAAATAACAATGGATATTGAAGAGGTACATAAGCAGGATGCGTTTCATTTATCCTTTGCAAACTACCAGTTCTTGTTTGTAAGATCACGTCTCTGTATCCCAAGTTCTCGGTACAATCACCTACCAACAAAGCAGCGACTTCGCTTGACGTTGGACGCGTATATTGTCTACCTTCTCTTGCTTGAATGATACGTATGCGTACATTCCTACTGTTTTCTAGGTCGACCAGCATATCTCGAGCACGTCGAAAAACCGATACGTAAGGATTTACATGGTCAAGCATGACTTGTAGTCCACGAAGTATATCTTCATTTATATCTGAACTACTCGATGACCCCATTGCATTGAGACGATTGTTAACCTCATTCTCAGTGTCGTAAATATAAAGTTGCGCAAATTTAGGACCAATACCTGGTTCAGGGAGCAATGAACCAATTCGATGATAATTACTACCAGAAATGCGAAACACATAAGGTCCTCTGCCATCGTTTACACTGTTGTCGATTCGGCCCCCCATTGACGTGAACGACAATAATGAATTGTATGTTCGAACTTTCTCTCTGAAAACTGATTGTGATTGAAGGGACTGAAGGAACGATGGTGATATTGGAATATTTGGAAGCTTAACTTGACCGCTTCCGCAACATAAGTGAAATCTAGGATTTGACAGGCTACTATCTCGAACTTTCTCACAAATCCACATGATAGCATTACAATTGACACACTTGGTTGTTTTCTCTCCAATATCAAAGCGTTGCGAGAAGCGACATCTTCCGTTTGTAGTAGATGATTCTAGCAATATTCTCAATCAATAAAAAATTATTTAATGGTTATACAATTCATAAATTCACATTAATAAGATATTACCAGCTTCGTTTCGGGGTCTAGCAGGTTGACTATTCATGGAATGCCTTGATCGATTATTGCGAAGATTGTCATCCTAACAGCTCGAGATTCCCGTTGTAATGACAATTGTTGCGACCTTCGTGTTTGTATATTTTGATTCAAAGGGATAGAGGATCGGAAAGGATGAGCGTCCATAGCTGTTTTGAAGTGATTGGCTAGGTATAAAGTTGTAATACCTAAAAGAATAATGTTTGTAGTTATTGTAGTCAGTTTAACAACTGCATGGTTAGTGGTAGACAACACTTTGAAATATAATTATTTTTCTCCTTCGAAGTGTGAAGAAATATGTTTACAACTATTGAATAAACAAATCTAAGAAGTAAGATTTAAAAGTATAATCATTTAACATTAAATCTAAATCTCACAGACCCAAAATTATAGTACTCAAATATGGTTAACCTTTTTTTTTAAAATTGTTAGAATCATAATTATTGCTATAGTATGAATATCATATATAATTCACAACAGCTATAGTAAAGAGAACATAAAAAACATGTATGAGTAACGAAAAATGTCACACATAGTTAAAATATAGTTCAATACATTCTTAAATGTTATCTGTCTTATATATATTATGTCCAATGTACAAATACTATAAAACAAATACAAATAGAAAAGAATATCCTGTAGTAATCTATATTTACCTGGTCAGGGTTTTTGTGATAAATTCAGCAAATGATGCACCGGTCAAATGAAATGAAACAATAACATATAACCTGCAATAAGTTGAAGTCAGCAACTATAAATTCCAATTCGTTAACAATATAAATATATTGAAAACACAGATTTGTTTAAATCATGTATGTATAATTCGATATATGGAGTCTTAAAAGTAATGTTAATATCATTGTGATTTCGGTAATTCCTGCTTTATTTGCAAACAATAGACTATTCTTAAAATTATGCAACCACTTAACAAATAATAGATTAATAATATCCCATTTTAAAAAATCAACAAACAAATTAATTGGTTAAAAAAAGCACTTTAAACAAAATCCGTATTCACAGAATAAAAAAATTAACACAAAAAATGTAATAATTTATTTATGAATGTGACAACTCTATGAATTCATTTCATTTGCGTTAATTGCATTCTATATGGAAACCACGATTTACTGACATTCGGTCCAAACTCTAATGCAGAACAAAAATATATCATTCCCACGCATGTTTATTATATTTAGAAATCGTTATTCTGTATAGCACAAACTCAATATGTAAAAATTAAAGTGAGAGATGATGGATAATAAAGGGAAAATGCTGCAAATTGCTGAGAATTTACGTAAACCATCTGGAAAGCTTTTAATGTTTACTAAAATACATAAAACAAAACCTAACAAAATTAATATAAGAAGTTAATGTTGCTATACTCGATACTTTGTCTTGGTGACGTTGTAAATATCATTAACACAGTTAACAACTGTTGCACATGAGTCGGTAGAAAACCATCCCAAATTCATAAACCAAATATGAATTTTTTGAATTAACCGAGATCTTATCATCGCACAACCATCTATTGTAAAAACCTATGGAAAAGAGTGAGTATATTAGAATTATAATAAGAATAAAAAACAAAATAATTACCTCTATCTTTCTCGTTTGAGTTCGACTATCTGAGCACCTCTTCTTTAGAGAATTTGGAGAGATTTTCTACACGGATCAGATTAAGTAACCTAATGAAGCGGTGTCATGGGCTTGATTATATTATTAAAGATAATTTTAGGCCGAAAAGGAGTAAACTTACTGCTCATCCGAAAAATTGTTACGGCTGATCAATTACTCGAAAATTTCAGATGATCGCGTATGCGAAACTTACTGCTCAGATGAGCAATTCTCGGAAAATTTTAGAAGACCAGTTATTGTGGCTGACCAGTTAATACGTTTATCATTTATAGGTTTTCTATATTTGGGTAGTTACTATCGAAACTATTGGGGGAACGTGGGGATTCATTTCTGTCTTTTTTAAATTAATAACTGGTTTTAGAATCACTTGTAGGACTACGTGTGAATTACCTTATTAATTTTTTTTTTATTTTTTGGAGGACACATGGCAGCATATAAAGAAGACTACATTTGCATAATACTATAAGATTAAATACTTGAGCGGTGAATGATGGCACTTCCATTAAATACACCCCTCGTCATCTTTGCTATCTAAGGCCAAAAAAATACAAAATCTCTATTATCAACCACAGTCCAAAACATACCAACACCTTCTGAAGAAATACAATTCTAAGACATCACATTACACATATATAAAACCTCCTTACCCTTCTTCTTCTTCTTCCTCCACACACACAGACAACAATGAATAAGTTTCCAACCATAGTTCTCCTTACAGCCCTCGCCGTCGCCGTCACATTGGCCGCCGGCCTCCGCCCCGCCGAGTCCGCAGTGACCTGCGGTGAGGTCGACGCTTCCCTAACTCCATGCGTCCCTTACCTCACCGGCGGCGCCGGAACCCCCTCTCCGGGATGCTGCGCCGGCGCCAGGTCCGTCAAGGCCATGGCTCAGACGACCGCCGACAAGAGGGAGGCGTGTAAGTGCGTGAAGGCCGCCGCCGTTCGCTACACTGAGCTCAAGGACGAGGCAGCGCTGAGCCTTCCGACAAAGTGTGGGGTCGAGTTGGATATTCCCATTTCTCGCTCCGTCGACTGCGACAAGTGAGAATAAAATATTATATTATATATTTCTCTGTCGGTTTATTTAATTTTTTAAAATTATTTGGTTTTTTTTTTTGTATTTCCTTTTTGGTGATAGGGCGTTTAGACGTGATTCTTGGGGAGATGAAGAGGTGGAGGTTGGAGGGATTTACTACAAGTTTATGACAATATAAAACTACCATGTTTTAAGTAGTCCGATGTGTAATAATAAGAGAAGAGCCTTTGTTGTTTCATATTTTTATTTTCTATTTATTTTTCTTCCTTTCTTTGAAACAATGTGTTTCTGTGTGTATATTATATGTGAAGGCTCCTATCGTGTAATTAGATTAAATAAAGTGTGTTCAGCGACGGAACCACAGGGGGGTCAGAGGGGTCGGCCGACCCCCCGGCGGCCGGAGCTAGAGGGTAGTAGTGTAGATGTGGTGGCTTGAGAAGAGATTGGTAGAGTAATTCAAGTGTTTGATGCAAGAGAAAATGAGTTATGTTTACAGCAGATGAATGAAGACGACGATGGATGCGAGAATGTGACAGAGAATTGGGGAAAGCTGCGCAATTACTACTATACCCATAAATTTTAATAAAAATTGCAAAACTTGCCATCGATAATATACATTAAAGTGTATAAAACTTGTTTACGTAGATAGTAACAAAAAATTTCTGAAAGAGTTCTAAATTCAACAATAATTCAATATTTCAAATTTTATGTTTAACGATAAAGTAAATTGATATTAGTATTTTTAGTTTTGGTAATGATTATTTTTAAATATATCGTAAAACATATTATCTAAATCATAATAAAATGGATAATAGAAAGGAAATTATAACAAAATTTATTAAAAGTATTATGTACAATTAAAATATAAGGGAAATGTTGGAGTTTGCTAGCACCGTTCAAACTCTATGTCATCCTATAACAACGGTAAATGGACTGATGTTTGGAGATGGCCTTAATGGGCTATAAATTTGTTTTTTAATTTTTAATAACTTGCTATTATATATAAAAGATGTTTAGGACAAAAGAAAATATTGAAATATTGGCTAATAATTTCAATAAATTGTTACCTTGAAAAGATCAAGAGAAATCTACACAATATTTGTGATAACTTTCTCTCAAATTTATTGATATGTTTTATCAAAAAATAATTATATGAAAGTGTTGGAAATGAAGCATTTTGAAGTTATCTAAAGATGTAGGTCTCACTATAACATATTATAATTTAATATTATCTATTTGTATATAAAAAGTCGTGATTATTGTGCCAAAAACTTGAATATTTCTCAATTTATGTCGTACCAGTATAGTATTCTCGACCCCCCAAATGAAAAATCCTGGTTCCGTCGCTGAGTGTGTTACTACTAAAAACTTAAATATAGTACGATGTAAATCTACCTATCTACTATGTAAAACGTCTAGGGTGGCGAAAAACTATTAACTTGGTTTCTTATTTAATTTTTAATTTAGTTCATCTATTTGTAATTTAAATTATTTTAATAATTTATCATTCTAAATTTTTCAGTTATCGTGGTTATTCCCAACATATTAGTTTTTATTTTATTGCTGCGTTCGGTTATAAAGGGGATATAAAGGCCCAATATTAATTATTATGTTTAAGCCCAGTATAAGTTATCATGGCCTGATAAGGCAGATTATTATTTGCGGGCTTCTACTAAAAATCGGGCTAAAAAATTAATATCGGGCCGAAATTACAATACCAAACACTATATTATCTAATATTATCTATATTAAGTGGGCTTATCATGGAGAGCAAACGGACCATATATAAAACTATATTTCATGTATTAGATATGAAAAATTATGAATATCAAAATTGAAATAACAATTATATTTTTTTAAGCACACGCATAGATCGTATGGAAAGTACTAGTAATAAATAACTACTCAATAATCATCCCAAATATTTAATTTTTAACAAATATACACCTAAAAAAAACTCAAAAATCAAGAAATTTACCATGGACCATTATAATCGATCTTGTGTAGGACAAATTAGTGGCCCATTTATAAATATGCCTTAGTTTCGAGTCTAATTAACGGTGCTCGACCCGGGACCCGACCCGTAAAATTATATAAGGTGCAAAAAAACCCAACCGACATCGTTGACCGTTTCTCCTCGGATTCGTCGCCTCACTGAAAACAGAGAGATCGAAATATATTCTATATATTGTCATCGGTATGGCGGTCGTTGTCCCGGAGAAGATGATGGACATGACGCCGTCGTCATCGGCTCCGCCGATTTCGCAGTCGATGGACGATCGCGATTCTTCGTTGCGCGGCTCACAGTCGAGTTCACCAGCTGCACCCCAATCAATTGATCGCGATTTGAACAGTAGCACTGGTAGTCCTTCGAGGCAGCTTGATTCAGCTCAGGTTCACTTGATTTTGTGCCTTTTTGTTATTGTTTTGTTTTTCAATACGATGAGACGAAGTTGACTTATTGTTGATTATATATGCGTATTTTATTAGGTTTTTTAGTATCAAGTATCATCAGTGTTGGCTATGTGAGTGGAGTTAGTTTATTGGGGGTTATATTGATTGCTCTTCGTTTGGGTTTTTAGATGCTGATTCACGCGATTGTAGGATCTTGCTTCATGATTTGAAGCGTGAACTACCATTTCAGAGAACTGGATATTATAAAATATAAATTGGCTGCTTGGCGGCGATTATGAAATAAAAAGATAAAAGTGCCAAAATTGCGTACATGAAGGCTTCTCTATCATGTCTTCAAACGACTCTCTTTTATCCTTTTGGGAATAACGGTGGAATAATATTGTGCTCAGTAATTGGTGACTTGCAGTAGCTGACGGTGTATTGATTTTGTGCACAGAGTCAGGCAGCTTCAAGAGCTGAAGAATATCGACAGCTGTTTCGTCTTCCGCCTGATGAAGTAAGCACTCGTGGAACTATTTAGTTATTTTCTTTATTGAGGTTGATAAACACTGAATCGTCTGAAGCTTCATTTGTTTGTTGCAACAATTTTCATTTCATTGTGGGATATTTGAAACCAAGATGGAGGGAGATCATGTAACTATTCCATTCTTTATGAGTAAATTGTTTGCAGCTAACTAGGATTTAAGCGTTGTAAATAAAAATACAGAACTTTCACAAGGTTTTTATCAGTACAATTGATATACTTCATTGTTATGGAGTTTTTCTTCCACAGTACGATTATACTCTAGGAGATCAATAGTGGTCGTTTTGCAAATGTTATCCTAACACTTACATCGTCAATTATTTGTGAACCTTGGAATTTATTTGACACCTGGTTTCAACTGCCCTGTAAATTAGAGTTAGACTACTGAAATTGATATGTTTTATGATTAATCATCTATTCACAAAAATTCATTTCGTTTCCTGAAACTTTATAGATGCTCATCCAAGATTTCAATTGTGCTTTGCAAGAGAATTTCCTTCTTCAGGTAATTTTAGCATGATAAGTATCATTAATTGCTTGAAAGTTGCTTTGAAAGCTCTCAGGTCTTTATACTGTCCTGATATCATCATCTAAAATTTCTCCTTGCAGGGCCATATGTACCTTTTTGCACACTATGTATGCTTCTATTCTAATCTATTTGGATTTGAAACAAAGGTATGTACTGGACTTTACAGAAATATTTGGGTCAGTTAAGGAATATTCTTAGATTTTTCTGGTCTGTTGGTGATTGTTAATTTACTAGCGTACCGCATGGGATTTCCTGTTATAGTTTTTTTTTTATGTTTTGATTCCCGTCGTCTTATTGAATAACAATTCGAATTTCCTAACACGGGCAAAGCAGATCACTTATTTATACTGTTCTACTTGTATCTGGCTATCTTTCCTACTATTCAGAAAATCATTCCATTTCATGAAATCACATCCGTACGAAGAGCAAAAGCGGTAGCTGTTTTTCCAACTGCGATAGAAATTTTCGCTGGAGGGAAAAAGGTATGTATGAATTCAGATTTTCATGTAATCATGGTTTCTGCGTGTATGGGAGATTCATAAAACACCTCTACGTTCTCTGCAGTATTTTTTTACATCCTTTTTGTTCCGGGATGAAGCTTTTAGACTGATTAATGAAGGTTGGGAGCCGTATAGTAATGGATCTACAGAGGTTATGGATCAGCAGGTATCTAACAATATTTCTTATGTTAAATTCGTAACCATCTTTCTTGATGTAACATTTGGGGAATGATATAAAGAAGTCTCAAATAAATTTACCGGTTTCATTCATTATATATCATGTTCTTTTAGAATGATCTATATCTCTCCTTGACGTTTTGTCTTATTTTAATCTAAATGAGACCATTTCCGTGTTCCGAATAATTAAAAACAAATGATCCATTCATGCACCCACTATATGAAACTCCTATATTCATTATGTAGAACAGTTTTTTATATTATTTTTATTTAATTATTTTTGTTGAGATCCAATCTTATTAACCTAGGAACGAAAAAGTGATACAAGCAGCCAGGAGAATGACAGTTCCATAGTTGAAGAGTTGGACAGTTCCAGGCGCTCTGCTGATGAACCAGGCATCATTGAGAGGTATCTGGTTGCTGACTTTATTATGCACACAGACGAGTACATTGCAGATAATTATTATGTATTTGTTTGTCTTTGAAGTGGCAGCTTTTTATTCTAACTTAATAGTTTGGCAACCCAGTTCACCTTTTTGTTGAACAGCGTTGAGAGTGTCCCTGGGGTAGAGGTCTCTGAGAATCTTAGAGATGGGGAACTTGAGACAAGCCCAACACCTTCTGGCATGCAAGTAAGTGAGGAAGACAAAGTAGTCGAAGCTGTTCCCAGTGTAACTTGCTCACCACCAGAGAAGTTTTCCGGTTGGGAGCCCGAAGATGCTGATGCACCTGGAGGTTAGCCGACTGTCTTGGGTTTCCATTTTGTCTAATTTGTGGAAGAGCTAACAGAAAGTAGAATTTGTACCTGTTTGACTCTGCATCTCTATGTTAGAAGTGGATATGGTGTTATGTTAATAAACCATACGCTTTACTGAGTTCAATGACCTTATTCGTGTTTCTGCTGCCAAATGTTGCAATTTCGTTTTTCATCACATTATCTTCTCTGCTCCCATCTTATATGAACTGGATTTCCCTAATGCAGTTCCTGAATGCTACACGAAAGTTGCAGAGTCAAAATTTCCGGTATTGTTGATTTCTTTTCCACTTGTGTTTTGGTTCGGTTTAATTTTTTAAAGATAACTGAATTCGCCTAAATGACTAATAACAATGCAGATCCAGGTAGAAGAGTTCTTTAATCTGTTCTTTTCTGACAAAAGTATTGATTTCCATGAGTCGTTTCATAGAAAATGTGGCGATAAAGGTAAAATGACCAATTCAATTTGCCTTTCCCCTATTCGTTTTGTAGGATTATACCCTGCTAATTTTTACTGTGAAATTGCCCTTGTAGATTTTAAATGTACATCATGGCGTCCTCATGAAAAATTTGGTCATGCCCGTGAAGTATCATTTCAACATCCAATCAAATTATATTTTGGTATGCGCCTCATGACAATGTTAGAAACTGCTTCCGATCATGATGCTCCACTTATTCTTTTTGTTATTTTTTTTGTCAGGTGGAAAGTTTGGCAGCTGTCTAGAGGTTCAGAAATATCGAATTTACAAAAATGAGTAAGTAATTGTAATTTTGTGTTTCTGTAGATCTAAGGATGTTTCTGTACCTGTAGGCTATAACTAGAACTTCATGAGAGTCTTCGCAGCCAGTAGTGATTCGTGAGTATAATATACATTGGGCTAGAATGTCAGAAATATTTGTTTTGTTTCATTAGTACGTCATTTTGAGTTCTCTTTGGAATCTTCTATGTTGGATGGGCTCCATCTTCGACTTATAAATTCGGTTAAATTGGGTTCTTTAATTATACTGTTGGACTTGGTGAACTCTTATATTTATTCGACTTTATTTTCTCCACCTTTGTGTGAAGCTTTATGGTAGTTGTGTATGCTATTTACATTTTCAAATGATGGTTATTCTTCTTTAACTGGTTGATTTTTCGATACAGTCATTTCATTGTTGATACTTCACAAGAGATAGATGGTGTTCCGTACGCGGACTACTTCACTGTGGAGGTATAGCCTGATAATTTTCTGGGATACTTGCTTGGACCAACATGTGCTAGAATAAACGTTTTTGAAAAGATCTCCCCCCCCCCCCCCCCTCCCCCCCCTCTCTCTCTCTCATCAAGTTTGATTTTAAATTGTTTGACCAGTGCCCTTTATAAAGTTACTCATTTTGGTAACTGTCAGATACAAATTTATCTAACTGTAATAGCTTTTATGGGTGTGTTTTCTGATGGCTTTGTGTATTCTCTTTTGATATCATTCTTCTTCTTAGGGGTGTTGGGATGTGCAGAAAGATGGCAACAATTCAACCCCTGGATCCATATTGAGGGTCTACATAAATGTGGCCTTCTCCAAGAAAACTATATTTAAAGGTTCTGTTTTCTAGAATTATAATTGCCATGTTATTGTAATTTGTGCACCCATAGATATGGGGTGCTCATGCATATATGCCATCACATGCATTAGAGTGTTACACTCTCTTGGATGACTTAAATAGGTTATGACGTCGCATGTGGTTGAATATGGATCTCTGAGATGTTTATTCTAGCATGTGGACAAACTGTTCTCATTTGATCACTTCAATTGGAAATTAAATCAAAATATCATTAAGCAATACTGACCATGTCTTTACTGAAATGCTTAGCATTGCAGGGAAGATAGTCCAGTCAACAATTGAAGAGTGTCGAGAAGCTTATGCAACCTGGATTGATCTTGTATTATTTTGTCTTTGTAGAACTACCACTTCATTTTCTTTACGATAGTTTTCAATACTTCGTACCGACTATTTTTTCAGGCACGCGAAGTACTTAAGAAGAAGAAGAAACTGGAGAAGGAAGAAGGTACATTTGCGCTTATTGGTGGCCAACATTACTGAACTCATTGCTCTCTTCTGAAAATGAATAACATTTTAAACACATTTTAATTTTTCTTGGGGTGAGATTGGTAGTTCCCTTTTTTCATATATATTTATGTATGTGAGATAATTTTTGCAGGAGCTTCTGCGTCTGCCTCGATCTCAAACGGTCAAGTTATACCCCAAATCAAAGCAGATACTCCACAGCTTCCGGAATCAGAAGCCATTGATGCTAGAACTTCGCAGATCGTTTCAGATCTGAACGAATCAGATCCTTTGCAACGACATATCGGCCAGCCGACATCAACTGGGCCCCCCTTAGGAGATTCATTTTTTTATAAGTTGTCAACGTCCTTAAAGCGCATGAACACCCCATCCCTGATTCTGGTGGTTACTCTCGCCGTGATTCTTGTTCTAATGCAGGTATTTGCTCATCATTATTGCAACCCTTATTAAACTCTTGATTTTCATTTTTCTTGAGAAGAGAATCGCTTTGCAAGCAATGATATATATCATCTGATAGATTTCTTCTTCTGGCTGCAGATAAGCATCATCGTGTTATTAAGCAGACCTCAACGGATCCATGTGATTTCTCAAGGAAGCTGTGCAAGCGCTGAAAGCAGCAGCAGCAGAGCAGAAGCCTTCGCCTCGCTGAGTAAGAGGATCAGATTGCTCGACGAGGAGATGCACTTTGTCGAAACATTAATGGAGAAAATGAAGCTAGAGCACTCTGAACTCAGAGGAAAACTCAAAGAATTAGAGCTTTTCAGATACCACCGTTGAATGAAGAGCTCCCCATCCCTATCGGTTTGTATATTCCATATGTATAATGTTTGTTTACGGTATTAAGGCCATCAAGACGGTTGTGTATGCACTATGCTGACATTGAAAGAAAAAAATAAGTAACAGATCAGTTTTTTGTTTAAAAAGAAGAATTGCATGGTGATATGGCATTAATTAGCTCATGCTAATCATTGCAAGTTTTAGTTCTTGCAGTATGGGGACACTTGGCTTTTCATGCATGACATCAATAAAGTCTAACAGCAATGTTGTATTAGAACAAAATTTTGTATCGAAGCCTCATCATCTATTTTCCGAGGGCTTTTGAGTTATCCATCTGTTCAGCCTAAAATGGGACTCTCTCTCTCTCTCTCTCTCTCTCTCTCTCTGCATTACCATTAGATTTACCCAACTTTCTCTATGAAACCTTGCTAGCTTTAGCTTTTGTTATCTTATTGTTGAACTTATCAAAACCCTCTTGGCCGTCGCTCTAAGCGGACAATTAGAGCTCACAAAGCTCTCCACCAATCTCAGGTACGTCTTCAGATCATGACACGTGGCCATTCTCCCAACGCTCATCAAATAGGGTGAGTAATCCTTGCTGCTCAGCCTCAGCTCCTTCCCTATCTCCGCGTAAGCCCACTGCTCCTTCACGAGCCACCTCGCGAGCCATCCATTCACAGCCGCCTATCGAGCCGCCGGCTCGTCCACCACGAACCCAGGAGGGACCTTAGTCACCGGGTCGTCCGCGTTCACTATCCTCAGCACCTTAACTCCCTTCTCCTCAAGCCGCCTCCCAAACTCCTCGTTCCCCACCCTCGGCCCGCCGAACGAAACCACCGTCACCATGGGCCCGGGCCCGCCCAACCGCGAACCACCCACGTCGTGGGCCGTCAGGCCCGCCAGGGCCGCCCCGAGGCTGTGCCCGGCGATCGTTATGCTCAATGGCTCATCCTTATATGCCTCAACGATCCTACCGACCTCTTCCCTGATCGAGTCTCTCAGGCTCGGGATCGGGAATGGCCCGTCGCCGCCGCCCGACGTGTAGAGGCTTAGGAACCCCGATTGGACCATCGGGCCGGGCCTATCTTCCGGGATGCCCACAAGCCTGGCCCGTAGGTTCTCCAACCACTCCATGCACGTGGCAGTGCCCCGATAGGCCACCACCACGTCCCGCCGTCCGAGCCTTGCGATCTCGTTCGGGTCGTCGCAGACCGCCACGTACCTGTGTTATTGGTTATATAAAATTTAGAAAAATATATTACAATCTCGAGAATCTTCATGTGAATCTTCCCTATGTTCGTTCAACGTGGTACCAGAGCTCATGGACCAAAATATGTATTGGGCACGAAAATCCTCACGACCAACCAATTTAAAGAAAATTAGACGACGTATAAGACTAGCTAGCTAATAGAGAAATCAGTCTAATAAACTGAGGAAGGGTGCTTGAAAAATAACGCACTCCCTACATGCTTAAGCTTTCAGGTATTCAACAATACGTACCCGATACAGCTCGTGCGGGCGGAGGCCCATCCGGGCAGGCGATCGCGGGCCCAGTCGGGCAGGCGGGCCCCACACGTCGCGTGGAGGTGCTTTGTTACCCTGTACCCGCACTGATCGGACAACATTGTTGAGCCAATGGGGCGGCGACACGTGGCGTCTTCGGGGTAGTCGAAGCATCGATAGGCGGCCTCGACGAAGTCGCCGTAGCGTAGGATCTCAGCCCGAAGACCTTCGTGGAGTGGGTCTAATAGGCCTTCCCAGTTCTTTATACCTTGGAACTCCTTCCAATTGTCGCATAATTCATTATTCTTATTACTAGACTTACTATTTGCAATAATAATATTATTGTTGCCATCTTTTGAATGATTATTCCTTGTAGTACTGCATGTGAGTTTGAGGCTCGTCGTCGGATTATTATTGTTATTATTGCATGGAATGGCTTTGGGAGACGACTGTGGTGAGATTGAGGTGGAGCCCACATGCAAAGTGTTGTTAATATAGCATGGGCTTCTTGTAATAATACCGTTAGAAATGGCAAGCTTATTCATGGAAGAAGAAGAAGATGATGATGAAAGAAGAAGAAGAAGAAGAGTAGTAGTTATTTGATTAAGCTTGCCAAGTTTTATTTCCTCGGAGGGTGCGTGTATATATATATGTATATATGTATGTGTGTAGTTTATCTGAGAAGTATGTGAGAAGATGAGTGGAAAGTTCATCATCGTAGGCTGACGAGGCTATAGTTGATGATCGATGGTATTTTGCAAAGTCAAATGGGTAGTGAAAGGGTCTACGGTTTTGAGAAATTTATTCTATTTATTTATGTATAATCTTGTTTGTTTTGGTTAGTTACATGGAATTTCCTTTATGGGATGTATATATAGATAGATAGATATATTTAACTGATGTTCACCTGAAATGCAGAAAATTGCTATCTATCACATCATGAACTGTCGGAAATAAAAATATTGTTATCTTAAGTAAGTAACAAATAAAACTAATGCAGCTATAATTGATCAAGAAAGTCAACTAGTTTAAAAAATGTGACTACATTATATATATATCACATTCACCGAAAACAACTTATACAACTAAAGAATACGCGGGATATGAGACTTACTTATGTCTTGGACTTCTGTAAATTGACGGATAGTTATATATAAACAGAACACTGTAGTCAAATTTTGTTAGCTCTTTTGGATTCATTAACTTTTTATTTTTTCAAGTTGTGGAGATTCTTGAATATTATTACACTGGTGTTCTGACTAAAACCTCACGTGTACTTATAATATCGTTTTCTCGTTACTGGTCAAGGCTTACACGAGTCATAATTTGGTGACGGAGTTCCATGCTTTTTTGACTTTCGCCACATACTTTGTGTTGTATCCAATTTTTTAATTTCTTTTCCCGACCAAAGTTTAATTAAAATAACGGTGCAGTAACACGTAGAAGAGTCCCAACGCGTTTCATAAGACTATTCATAAGTTATTTCTCTCATAGACACCAATCTAATTAGAATGTAAGATAATATTATACATATTTTGAGTATAAATAGATTGGACGGTAACGTTGACATGGGACGTTTATTGACTTGGCCGAAGAAGGTTTATATTCCCCAATATTAAAGTTAGAAAGGATATCGCAATGAGTTAGTTAGTTCTATTGAATTCGTTCCCATTTAAATTTCATAGGTTAGTTAAAATTACATGATTTCTTGACACTACGTACTATGGAGAAAGCTTTCCTCTTTGTGTAATAATTTCTTGTCCTGGGCTGCTAGCCGATAGATTATCTCGAATATACTATGCTAGATTCAAGGCACTTAATACGAAAACTATACTTTAGCTTTTCGTTTTATAAATATTATATTGTTTCAAGGCATAATGCTACGTAGTAAAGGCAAATTCCTTATCAGTCCATTTCGAAGTTTAAACTTCCTGTTCAGTACGCATAGCGAAAATTCTTCCTTTTTAATACTCATCTGATTGGGAAAAAAAAATAATACTCATCTGCAAAAAAAGTTGTGTAATTAATACCACAGACAGTGAATGGACGAAAATACCCTTTTTTTAAAATTAAATTGGACATCATACCAACTATTTGATTATTATACCAACTGTTATCGTTATTATACCAACAGAATTGAACCCTAATAACAGATGGTATAATATCTACAATTTCTGGTATACTAACAAAATTAGTTGGTATAATCTCCAATTTTGTTGTATAAAATTAAAATAATTTTGGTATAATAACGAAAATAGATGGTATAATAACGAAGATAGATGGTATAATAACGAAAATAGATGGTATAATTTCCACAATTTATGGTATAATTGCAAAAATTAGTTGGTATATTATTTAATTCGCTGTATAAAATTAGAATAACAATATTTGCTGGTATAATAACGAAAATAGATGGTATAATTTCCTCAATGGTATAATCCCTAATTTTTTGGTATAAAATTATAATACCTTTATTTATTGGTATACTACGAACACAGATGGTACAATTTCTATAATTTCTGGTATAATAGCATAATCAGTTGGTATAATGTGCAATTTCATTGTACAAAATTCGGATCTCATTATTTACAAGTATAATAACGAAAACAGATGGTATAATTTCTACATTTTCTGGTATAAATGTCCAATTTTGTTGGTATAATAACGAATATTTTTGTACAATTCATGTGAAAACAAATATTCAATTTTTTGAATATGCGAGACATGGGTATTTTCGTCTTTTTAACGCTGAAAAACCATTTTATGTATTAAACAGGAAGAAATTTTCAAATAGGTACTTATAAGGAAGAAATAATTCGAGGGGTTTAAGAGGAATTTTAAAACACAAAGGGGACTGATAAGGAATTTACCCATATAGTAAAGATAACAATAACTTAACGATGTAATTCCATGATGGCTGGACACTTAACACCAAATTATGACCACCTCTTAACTTTTTATCAATTCCATGTGAAAATTCATGCGTGAAACTTTGAAAGTCAAGAAATTTCTTAAGGTTTTAGAAAAGGGATAGTTGCCCAAGATCAATGAACCTTGACCAAAGTGTTTTCATTTTCAATTTTCATCATGAACTACGGTGGCTGTTTTGAAGACTCCATGAGGAAAATCAATGTTTTCCTACGTAGTACTAAGAAGAACAAACAAACTGAATATTTGCCTTCAAAAGTTACCACTCAACATATGTAATTACCAAAGCCATGGTTGCAAGACTTCACTAGTTAATTTGGGCCTTGGGCCCATAATCTCATATTGGGCTGTGGGCCTAAAATAAAACGTCTCCTCATAATCAACAACGCCTAGAAACCGGGCAAGATTGAAAGGTCCGCTATTCCTTTGGGAAGATCTGCAATTTTACGGAGCAGTGCAAGCCTGTTCTTTCTGATCCTCTCATCTTCCTGCAAATTTTTTATAATCTTACATCAATCCAAATGCATCTCTCTTGGAAATAATAAAGAGATAACAACTGATACAAATCTACAATAATTTGATTTGATATTTTTTGGAGTGTGTTTACGTACCACCATGACGAATACGTTGTTAAAAAAGTCCTCCAATGGCTGTAAGAGATCGCAAGAAGCCTCGACGAAATCGTTCACTTCCATGTCTGAAAATGGTTGAATTGAAGGACATTTAAATGGCATTATTACATAATATATAAATAGGTGAAGAAGTTAAGGTTAGTAAAATTTACCGGGGCGTATTTTATTTTTTTTCAACGACGTGAAAGTGGTCCACAGAGCGCTCTCTTCTGTCGTTTCGAAGGCAGATTCGTCCACCTAATAGACGAGTTCAGTGGGAGGAAACAAATGAGTAATAAATTTAGGAAAAAAAATGAAATCAAATCATATAAAACGTTTACATATACTGCAAAAATGTAATGTGAAACTAATATTCACCTCCATATCATCGCTGACATCCTTCCCACGGACTATTCTCGTCGGGCGAGAATACGCCTCGACGATTTTAGGCAGAATATCGCCTTCCAATAAGGCATTCATCTACAGAAGAAAAAAAGAGGAGAGAATAAACGTGTAAGAAACTTTTAAGGTTATATGAAAAAAAAAACACTTGCGATAAACCTTAGCGTAAAAGTGTTTGGCTTACTTCGTAAGCAGCTTTGGATGCAAGCGATGGCTGATTTGCACGCTCGGCAAGTACGGCGCGAACTACCTCTGGGCTTATTCCACGGTCAATCTGTCGAAAAATAATCAGAAAAAGCAACAAATTCCAACTATGAAATTAGCAAAATTTGATAATTCGAAACGTCTTCCTCCATTACACAATACGTTAAAGGCCTTAGAGATGCAACTTACCAGGTATTGCTCGAGTCTTCTAGTTACAAATTGAAACGCCTGAAAGAAAATTAGAAAATTTTCGTAATTTGTGTTGTGATAGTGAAATCGGGTGGGTAGCTGAAGACTTGTTATGACGTAACGCACTAAAGCACGCCAAAAAGGTGACATCTTTCTTTGAATCGATGCACTCTTACATCGTCGATTGTCTGAGCTTCGACTTTTATGGGCTGAACAGCTGCAGCGAGTCCCAAGGCGTGCCTCAGCTCTAAATTCCTATTCGTTTCGACTAAAAGTTGAACCTAAGGATACGTAGAATAGGGATAAATTATATACGTTAGTGCATTTACAAAAGGGAGTTGGCTGTAATGGCGATTTATTACCAAACCGTAAGAGATTCTTCGAAGGCCAAAGGGGTCGTTCGTAGAGGTAGGCTGACAGCCAGCAGCAAATAGCCCAACAAGGCTGTCCAATCTGTCGAAGTAAAGAATGAGCAGAAAATGTATATAATATGTATAAGCTTCGTTTTTTTCAGAATATAAATGAATCAGCTTAATTTCTAAGATATGAAGGTAGGGAAAAAGATGGAAACAGAAAATGCAACCAAAGATACTTAATCACAGGAAATTTGTAGGTCCTTGCGTTAGAAGATTGGTCGAAAGTAAATGAGGTAAGAATGAAACGGGGATTAAATTAGAGTTGCAGCAATAGCAGTACAATGGAAGAAAAATACAGAATTTTGGCAGATATCTATTTAAAAAGCGCTAACCTGTCAGCTATTGCCAATACTGATCCAGCGTCGGTTTTTGGAAGTATGTCTCCTGAAAACCGTGGAAGTGTAATTTCAAACAGCGCCTCAGCAATCTGATGTTCGAGAAAGAGAAGATGTTAACGTTCAACTTTAATCGCGGAAACAAACTCATGAAAGAAACAGTTCAGTTTTAGATAGTGAAGTAGAAACACATCATAAGGAAGAGCAAAATGTTGAGATTTCAGTGAAGGATGATACAATGAAAAAGCATCAATTAGGGTTGAGTGCGTTAAGTATTTGGAGACGTATAAGAGAAGTGTCATCAAGCTTACGACCTCCTCTGAATAGCCATCTCTCAGAGCATAATGGCGTGCCATTACCCCAGCAAGTGAGGTAAATTCTGTGACGACTGAAGTAGAAAGATCCAACATGGCTAGTAATGAAGCTTCCTTAGCGATTTTGTTTGTATTTTCAGTTACCCGAAGAGAAACTCCCACTTCGGGAACTAATCTTTCGACCCGCGTCACCTTGTCCAGCATTGTCCCAAGCTTTTCCTGTTCAAGACACAATGCAATAGGACAAGAATATTCTGTGAGAAAATAACTTCTAATTTCTGTGGTCAAAACGTGATAATGATATAGTATACATATAGCAAGATTAATAAAATTACATGGAAAAGGATTCCCTTCAACTGATTACGGAACTCAGAATATCTCTTACTCGTATCCAACTCATAGAAAAATTTTGCATCTTCATAACGGGCTCTGCAAGTATCATAGGTTTCAAATATCAAGTTACTGAAGCCATGAAAGAGTAAGGGCAAGAAATTCTTTTCATCGGTGCATAAAGAACTGAGTGGTTATGAGCATTAACCTTAACACTGCTTCGTTTCCTTTTCTCACAACAGTTTCATTAATAGCTCCATTTGCAACCTGAAAAAGAAAATAGACTCATCTCGCTACTATTGATAAGATAAAAGCATATCCAAACGAATATAAACAGAAATGTCTCACGGCAATAAAATATGGAAGCAGTTTTCCGTTCTCGTCAGTAACAGCAAAATATTTCTGATGCTTCTGCATAACCTGCGAATGATCAGACAGAGAGTGAATCACCGATATAATTATGTCAAGATAGTCAAATGCACAACGAACATAAAAATAGTAATGAAAAAACCTGAAATAATAGAAATTGAACGGAACAAGAAGGAGAACAAGAAAGTTTTCATCCTCAACTTAATGAAAAACCGAGTCAAAAAGGTTTCAAGCATTGTTAGTTGACATACCATTATGAGTAGATCTTTCGGAAGCTGTAAAAAGGAATCACTAAACTTGCCAAGAACTGGACGAGGATCTTCGACAAGATTTACAACCTAAGGCAATCAAAGACGATACCGATGAATCTTGCTCACAAATAGAATATCAAAGAAAATTAAGAGTCAAATCATCTTTTACCTCATCAAGTAAACCACTTTGCATAACTACAGAACCATTGATTTCTTTTACTAGGGAAATAGATTTCTCCCTGATGACCTTTTTGCGTTCCTGCACAGTTAAATATATCGAATTGTTGGGCATAGTTTATTGATTAGATCAGCAGAAAAGGTTTTATGGTATTTTGGTGATTTTTGACTCGATGTCTATGTTTAGGAGATGGAGCTTAAGCAATACAACAGAACTTTATGTATACCTCTATATCAGTTGTTATCCCAGCATTCTGCATCAAATCACTATAAGCTTCTGCACTTCCAATCTACAGGCACAAGGAGTGCGTCCACAGAGTCACATTATGAACAGCAAAGAACAATTGCGCTCAGTGACGAACAGAAAAGTAGTCGAAATGGGAGATACTCGAGTCTTCATTAAAAAAGCTGAATTAGAATATCTGTGAATGACATTTTACCTCAATTGTAGCTGACGAGGTGTTTCTAAGACCATGAGAAACATCTCCACTGCGACGGGACAAAAAATAAGCGAATAACCGACGTTAGAATCTCAATTTAATGAAATACAAAAAGAGTAACGCAAAACATCCACATATCATCCAACAAAAGGGAGCAATCCGTTGCTATTGACAAAATCCATCCCTCACAACAAGTCCATGCTTAAGAAAGATGACAAAGGTTTCAACGGTAGAAACCTAGATTCATGAAATCAGTACAATCTTAATATAGCCAAAATTTAACTTATAATCGTTGACAGCCTACACTAGCAACTCGGATCATCAAAACAGCAAGCAATCCCGCCATCCAACGAGACTGAAGTAATAACGTACGGATACATACTATAGTAAGCCAGTACATATTTGACTGTTAGAAAAACAATGGTTGGAAAGCATATACTTGACAAGAACAAAATTGCATCTCTAGTGTCTTCTTGCCTTAGAACACCAGCAAATGTAAAGGGAACTACTGCATCTCCATGTAATGCCAATATCCATCGGATGGGTCGACTGAACATGACCTGCAATGCAACAGACTTGATCAATTTTACACAAAGGCAAAACTCTCCTATGCACGAGTAAAAAGATGGTGGTGATTTACTCAACTTCTCTACTGACTACCATACAATCAAACCCTTGAAAATCAAGATTACATGAACCTTAACCAACATAAAAAATTAAATAAATGTGTGACCAGGGTCTCAATGGTGCAATGCTGTATTTTAAACATCCATCGGCACTAAGAAAAGGGGAATACAGTTTCAACATTGATACAGGTTGGATTGTCTTTGTGATTTCATGGCAGCAGAACTTTGAAAAGTCAAGAAATTAGCTAGCATCAAGTGATTGCCTTTGTTGATTAACAAAAACTGTAAAAACTGCACCAGGACAGGATATCAGCTACTACATCAATAAATACCTCGGAGTTCCACCGCATCGACTTAGAGAACGATATTTTCCCAAGAGCAGCAGGCAACTCTTCTGATAAAACCTATCGAAGAGAAAACATTATTGGAGACATCTTACTAAAGAATAAACTAGGGAAAAGTTTTCCAGTATTTGAAGGCTACTAAGGTCTGTCATGCTTGATCATCACAGCAGAACAGGAATAAGAATCAAACCAAATCTTTTAAAGGTTTGCGCATGGTAAGAAGGTATCATAACATCCTCTATTGAGTCTGGGATCAGAAGAAACAGAGTACTTGAAGGATACCTCCAATGCAAGCTTTGATGTTTCCACCGCTCTAACATATACATACTCTGTTTTACCTGCAGATATTTCAATTTATGAGCAGAGTATTTTTTTATTGAGTTCTGGACAAAGTGACTTACTGCACGAGAGATGTAAATGATCATAAGTGCCAAATTGGCATACCTTCAGTTTTCTTGTATAAGGAACTTAATGGCACGCCATTTTTGCGGCAAAAACCTTCAGCCGCCTGAGAAATAATAAGAATAAGCAAGCACATATCATTAGGGAATATATATGTGTGTGTATTGATGATGGAAGAAGCACAGCATCTCGGTAACAGATCTTATAAAAATATGTAAAAACGTGTGCTATCATCAAATTAAACATTATTAGCGAAAGAAATTGCAAATCTTCACTGAATTGCATATAATTCTGTAATCGAGAAAGAAATGATACGTCAACTAAACTACCCTAATTATGCGACAACCGTGAGCACCAAAGTCATTTATTCATATGCGCAACACAATATGTTTACTACGAGACTTACAATTTACAATAAATTAGCATTTACAGATATCAATGAAAATGAATATTTAGTTAGAGAAGAGGATGACCTTGGTAGGATTTCCTTGCTGATCAAATGCCTTCGAGGCTGGAGGTCCCCGTACCTCAACTTCATTTGCAACCTGCTTATCACACAAATTATCTACATGTACCTGCATATGATGATCGTATAATGAGATAGGAGCTCACTGTACAATAATAGCAGTTCACATAACAAATAACTTAAACGAGGATCAATTGCACATGTTGGCGTGAAAAAATAGAAAATATTTTCAGGCGGGCGTGGAGTGTAGGTGTAGTTACATTACATTGGCATAACTGAAAATTCGGTTGCAGGTTCAGCAGTTAAATCTTATGCCACAGATTTCTTTTGAAAACAAACACATTAAAAAATGGAAGGGTGTAAAAGTGGGAGAACTGAGACACTACAACAAAAACTGGAAAGTTTTTCAGACGAAAAAGAAATGCAATATACGAAGATTGGAAGTGTTGATATGCAACTTAGACAAGCTTGCTGGTCCACGCCAAAAAGTGACTGAAACGTTTGTATTTGTAAACCGTACCACAAGTCTGCGTGGGTGTTCCATATGTTCGCACATCTCCATGAGTCAGTCTTTGTTTCTCTAGCAACTGTTGTACTAACTCCTTGAGCTGCAATATCCAAAATACAACAGATATATCTTACTGCTGAGAAGACTAAGCAAATAAACTCCTCTACTCATCAATATATATATATATATATATATATATATTTATATATACAAGATACACAAAGATGGGAAAGAAATGGCGATTTCAATCCACTTTCTGTAGGTACCCACGGAAAAGTAACTACTAATCATTTTATAACGTGAAAGCTACATTACTTGATCACAAGCATTAACCACGTCACTTGGCGGCAACTCTTCTGTTCCTAATTCAAGAATGAAAGTCCGTGGTCCCGGAGAGACCTGCCAGGAAAACAAAAACTTTCAATTGAAAATGGAATTACAACTAAGAAGTGATGCTCAAGATATCAAACCAAAAAAGACGCAAGTATTACTTCCAAGGCATACCTTTCTCTTTGCTTCCTCGTGAGTCTCACTAAAGCCAAGGTGGACACCATAAGAAACAACACCCAAGGGATGTCCAAGAGATTCTCTCGTCTTTACCCATAGTTGCGCACATTGACGGGCTAAACTGCACATGGATAACGAACACATGTTTGCAATGACTTCCAAGACCACAACAAGAGAAACAACAAGCAATCCAAATGGGTAAGAACAGAAGATAAACGAACTCATATAATTTTTCACGAACGCAACAGATATGATACAGTCAAACTAAATACATATCATGGGAACTGTTGCACTTCCTTAGTTGTTTTTAATACACAGGCAGCTGATCAACTATACTCATCTTAAGCAAAGAAATGAATTGGCACCACCAACCTGCGCATACGACCAAAATAGCGAGCACGTTCCGTTACTCCAACAAAACCTCTAGAGTCCAACACATTAAAGGCATGAGATGTCTTTAGAAGCTGGTCATACCTAAAACGAAAAGTAAACCAGTCAGCTACTAGTACAATAGTTCTCTTGATTCCGTCTTTGACACTGAATGTTGCGCAGATTGAGACAAAGTGAATTACGCAGGAATTGGGAGGCCCAATTCAAGCAACCGACGAGCTTCAGCCTCAAATAAATCAAAATGATGGTGAATATGATCTACATTGGCGTGCTCCAAGTAATATGCACTCATTTCCTTCCTGAATCATACAGAGAATTCAAGAGATAAGCTTCATCAATTCACAAAGACCTGACAGGATAGAATATAATATGTTTATTTACTCATTTTCCAGGAAAAGCTCTCCATATGTTATACCATCAGCATACTGAATCTTCTTGAAATGATCAACTCCCTGTGGAAAAATACAGAGAATTTAAGCATCTACATCCATTTATGCATGATACTAGAAAGCAGTCGATGAAGAATGACGAACCTGAAGCGACATAAGAATTCGTTCAAGACCGTAAGTAATCTCAACTGAAACGGGCATCAACTGAAGACTTCCAGCCTGATCAAGGGAATAAACTTAGAAAATGGTCACTAAATTATATGACCTAATATTTAAGCTCTTGCTAACAATTGACCAATAAAAATTATCCATGTAAGACAAGTCCTCAGCAATGTGAGACGTTCTTGAACAAATAAGTGTTCGAGATACCCTTATTTCATAAGATACTACTGTATTATTTAACAATGTAAGGACAGAACCTGCTGAAAGTAGGTGAATTGGGTGATCTCCATCCCATCCATCCAAATTTCCCAGCCCAATCCCCAAGCACCCAACACCTACCAGGAAATCAAGAAAACTGTCTTGAGAAATATCCACACTACATTTTTACAGAGAAGAGGTTGATACGATAATTATCCACTATGCAAGCCCTGAATATATTATGCTCTATGTGACAAGTGCAAAAATTACCACAAAATCCTCACCGGACTTTCCCAATTATCCTCGACAAAACGGATGTCATGATCATTAACATTAATACCTGCCAATAGTTTATGTGGATGCCAGAAATGGTATAAGAAATGGATCCATAAAACTAATAAAAAGGAATCAAAGGAGAACAGAAAACAAACAGCTCAAAACCTGGTGAACTATGGCAGATAGAAATGAGAAAGAACCAATATCCTTAAACTTTAAACGAGTAAAAGAAGCATATTTCATTGAAGTGTAAACCTCATTCTAAAGGAAGTTTAAATGAGTTTCTTGCAGCACAAGTGCCTAAAATCTGATAATTTATTATGATCCATTGATCCTACACATGCTTTTCTTAAGTAAACAACTAGCATCCTACTCTGTCAAAGACATTCTTTCAAAGAAATCATTCAGTGACAATACAATCTGATCGCAATCGATCTACACCTAAATTACTGATTCTTTTACGACTTCGTGGAAGACCAAATTCACGAGATTCAATTTTGACCGAACAAAAAAGCATAACACAAGAAACATGGTTCATACAAGAGATAAAGATTGGCATCTGATCCTACAAATAAAAGAAAAATCAAGTATGAGAAGTATGGAACCTAATGCCGATAAACTCCCAATGAACAAGTCCTGCGAATTCCCTGGATCAGGTTTCAGTATCACCTGAGATCAATTTCCGCAAAGATCGTCATGTCAATAGAATGATATCAAAAGCCAGAATTACAGTAAAAAAAACTTCAAAAGTTTTCACTAAATTATGATAGCTCACCTGAAACTGTGTGTGCCTTTGAAGTCTGTTCGGATTCTCACCGTAACGACTATCATCTGGTCGTATACTAGGTTCTACATACCTTCCACATGAAATTACTCATTAGCATAGCAATCACCACACTAATAGGTGACAAGATAATAGATGTCATATCAAAACATTCATGGAGCCAAAGAAACATGTTTTGCATTTACGTGGTAGATCTAGGAATCATTTTCTGAATATATTTGCTTATGCAATTTGTGCTCTTATACGACTAAATACTCAATTTTCACAGAACAGATAGATATTTTTCCAGGGTTAACAGTGCACTTACGCAACGTTCCATGGCTCAGGACCAAGAACTCTTAGGAATGTAAGAGGATTCATAGTCCCAGCTCCAACCTGCTCAAATAATAGTCATCTATTAATTGCTTTAACACTTTGCTCTAATCCATGTAAAATATTGAGACATATCGAACTAACGATATTCAAGTAATAAAAAAATTGGACAAGAAAGGGCATTTGAATATTATTTCACAAGAAGTTAACACAAGCAACAAATTGGTGATCTGATTCCGATACGCCATGTCCTCACAAACATACAATGATTGTCCACATTTACAGAGCACTGAGCAATGGTATTTGCATTCTTCAAAAGATAAAGCATTTCAGTCATCAAATTTAGTTGTCTAAATAAGACTGAAAACTGTCAGAATAAGTTGTCAGACAAAACAAGCAAACCTATTGTAACCTTTCTTTTACCAGAAAACAAGAGAAAGCGAACGATTGTTACCTCAGTATTGCTGCACTGCATCACCGCACATCCAACGGAAGCCCAATATTCCTGAATTTTTTGGAAGAACATTAAATTTCATATGTACCAGTAGCATTATCATACTTCCATCTTCATTCATTCTATCATAAATCATCAAAACAAATATAACGAATCGCAACTTTCAACAAATTCATTTTCTGAAGTTAAAATCTTACAAAACCACGAATCAGATGTTCTAATATAAAATATATTAATTCATTGTCCCATGAAAGTACGTTGTGCGACCAACCAGTTTCCTTCACGTTCAAAAATCACATCTTTTTCTGAGCTAAGTCACTCCACCCTTTCATTCCAAACTTTCTGGCAACAACTACTAATTCAACGAATCAAAATTTACCATATACATCACAATTAATATCTAACGCGATAGGAACTCACGCAATAGATTCAAACCAGCATTACATTCAAACCAGCCCAACAAAATCTTGAATTCACAGCAATAGAAAAAAAAAGCAAACAAACCTGCAACCTCTGAATTGCCTGTTGAAAGGTAAGAACGGAAGACGAAGGCGTTGGTTTGTCATTACCATACTGTTCCGTAGAAGTAGAATACGAAGAAGACGATAGATTAGAACAACAGAAGGACTTTGTCCCGAAAACCAGATTTGTATTGGGATTCAATCTTTTGGCTCTGTTAAATAAAAATGAAAAATGGGGTATGTAATTGCAGCAATTCTTTGGTGGGTACTTCAAAATTGATGTCACTAGTGGAAGCGACAGTATTGCCATTGTTATGCACTTGAGCTTCGACCATGGAAGGGTTGTTTATCCACATTTTATCATAAAATGCTGCGCCAAACTACACTAACGAGTCCCAAATATTTGATAATTTCATTTTGCTCCCTTATGCACATGAAACATAACAAAAAAAGGGGTTCTTTTAACAAAAGGGAACGTTTCCTATCTTATAGTATTATGCAAATGTAGTCTTCTTTATATGCTGCCATGTGTCCTCCAAAAAATAAAAAAAAAATTAATAAGGTAATTCACACGTAGTCCTACAAGTGATTCTAAAACCAGTTATTAATTTAAAAAAGACAGAAATGAATCCCCACGTTCCCCCAATAGTTTCGATAGTAACTACCCAAATATAGAAAACCTATAAATGATAAACGTATTAACTGGTCAGCCACAATAACTGGTCTTCTAAAATTTTCCGAGAATTGCTCATCTGAGCAGTAAGTTTCGCATACGCGATCATCTGAAATTTTCGAGTAATTGATCAGCCGTAACAATTTTTCGGATGAGCAGTAAGTTTACTCCTTTTCGGCCTAAAATTATCTTTAATAATATAATCAAGCCCATGACACCGCTTCATTAGGTTACTTAATCTGATCCGTGTAGAAAATCTCTCCAAATTCTCTAAAGAAGAGGTGCTCAGATAGTCGAACTCAAACGAGAAAGATAGAGGTAATTATTTTGTTTTTTATTCTTATTATAATTCTAATATACTCACTCTTTTCCATAGGTTTTTACAATAGATGGTTGTGCGATGATAAGATCTCGGTTAATTCAAAAAATTCATATTTGGTTTATGAATTTGGGATGGTTTTCTACCGACTCATGTGCAACAGTTGTTAACTGTGTTAATGATATTTACAACGTCACCAAGACAAAGTATCGAGTATAGCAACATTAACTTCTTATATTAATTTTGTTAGGTTTTGTTTTATGTATTTTAGTAAACATTAAAAGCTTTCCAGATGGTTTACGTAAATTCTCAGCAATTTGCAGCATTTTCCCTTTATTATCCATCATCTCTCACTTTAATTTTTACATATTGAGTTTGTGCTATACAGAATAACGATTTCTAAATATAATAAACATGCGTGGGAATGATATATTTTTGTTCTGCATTAGAGTTTGGACCGAATGTCAGTAAATCGTGGTTTCCATATAGAATGCAATTAACGCAAATGAAATGAATTCATAGAGTTGTCACATTCATAAATAAATTATTACATTTTTTGTGTTAATTTTTTTATTCTGTGAATACGGATTTTGTTTAAAGTGCTTTTTTTAACCAATTAATTTGTTTGTTGATTTTTTAAAATGGGATATTATTAATCTATTATTTGTTAAGTGGTTGCATAATTTTAAGAATAGTCTATTGTTTGCAAATAAAGCAGGAATTACCGAAATCACAATGATATTAACATTACTTTTAAGACTCCATATATCGAATTATACATACATGATTTAAACAAATCTGTGTTTTCAATATATTTATATTGTTAACGAATTGGAATTTATAGTTGCTGACTTCAACTTATTGCAGGTTATATGTTATTGTTTCATTTCATTTGACCGGTGCATCATTTGCTGAATTTATCACAAAAACCCTGACCAGGTAAATATAGATTACTACAGGATATTCTTTTCTATTTGTATTTGTTTTATAGTATTTGTACATTGGACATAATATATATAAGACAGATAACATTTAAGAATGTATTGAACTATATTTTAACTATGTGTGACATTTTTCGTTACTCATACATGTTTTTTATGTTCTCTTTACTATAGCTGTTGTGAATTATATATGATATTCATACTATAGCAATAATTATGATTCTAACAATTTTAAAAAAAAAGGTTAACCATATTTGAGTACTATAATTTTGGGTCTGTGAGATTTAGATTTAATGTTAAATGATTATACTTTTAAATCTTACTTCTTAGATTTGTTTATTCAATAGTTGTAAACATATTTCTTCACACTTCGAAGGAGAAAAATAATTATATTTCAAAGTGTTGTCTACCACTAACCATGCAGTTGTTAAACTGACTACAATAACTACAAACATTATTCTTTTAGGTATTACAACTTTATACCTAGCCAATCACTTCAAAACAGCTATGGACGCTCATCCTTTCCGATCCTCTATCCCTTTGAATCAAAATATACAAACACGAAGGTCGCAACAATTGTCATTACAACGGGAATCTCGAGCTGTTAGGATGACAATCTTCGCAATAATCGATCAAGGCATTCCATGAATAGTCAACCTGCTAGACCCCGAAACGAAGCTGGTAATATCTTATTAATGTGAATTTATGAATTGTATAACCATTAAATAATTTTTTATTGATTGAGAATATTGCTAGAATCATCTACTACAAACGGAAGATGTCGCTTCTCGCAACGCTTTGATATTGGAGAGAAAACAACCAAGTGTGTCAATTGTAATGCTATCATGTGGATTTGTGAGAAAGTTCGAGATAGTAGCCTGTCAAATCCTAGATTTCACTTATGTTGCGGAAGCGGTCAAGTTAAGCTTCCAAATATTCCAATATCACCATCGTTCCTTCAGTCCCTTCAATCACAATCAGTTTTCAGAGAGAAAGTTCGAACATACAATTCATTATTGTCGTTCACGTCAATGGGGGGCCGAATCGACAACAGTGTAAACGATGGCAGAGGACCTTATGTGTTTCGCATTTCTGGTAGTAATTATCATCGAATTGGTTCATTGCTCCCTGAACCAGGTATTGGTCCTAAATTTGCGCAACTTTATATTTACGACACTGAGAATGAGGTTAACAATCGTCTCAATGCAATGGGGTCATCGAGTAGTTCAGATATAAATGAAGATATACTTCGTGGACTACAAGTCATGCTTGACCATGTAAATCCTTACGTATCGGTTTTTCGACGTGCTCGAGATATGCTGGTCGACCTAGAAAACAGTAGGAATGTACGCATACGTATCATTCAAGCAAGAGAAGGTAGACAATATACGCGTCCAACGTCAAGCGAAGTCGCTGCTTTGTTGGTAGGTGATTGTACCGAGAACTTGGGATACAGAGACGTGATCTTACAAACAAGAACTGGTAGTTTGCAAAGGATAAATGAAACGCATCCTGCTTATGTACCTCTTCAATATCCATTGTTATTTCCTTACGGAACAGATGGTTGGTCGTTGGAAATACCAATTCTATCTTCAAGTACTTCAAGGAATAAAGTCTCGATGAGACAGTTTTATGCCTATCGAATTCAAGATAGAGACGGGGATGGTGATAGCTTGGTTAGGGGTGGTCGTCTATACCAACAGTTTATTGTGGACGTATATTGTGCCATTGAGCAAAGTCGTCTATTATACGTCAAATGTAACCAAGGTCGCTTGCGTACCGAATTGTATAGAGGACTTCAGGATGCAGTCTTACATGGAGATCTTAATGCATCATCTGTTGGACGAAAGTATATTTTGCCATCATCCTTTACTGGTGGACCACGCAATATGATCCAACATTATCAAGATGCAGTCGCTATATGTCGTACAATGGGTCCTCCAGATTTTTTCATTACTTTCACATGTAATCCGAATTGGCCAGAAATAACTCGAGAGCTACTTCAATATGAACGAGTTGAAGATCGTCCTGACATTGTGTGTCGAGTTTTCAGGTTAAAAATGAAAGAATTACTACGTGATTTGAAGGACAGACGGATGTTTGGAACTGTCATTGCTGGTAATTTTATGTCTTTTCGAAATTATTATTATTATTGTTATAATAATATAGTTGTTACATTACTGATAACTAATGCAGATTTATACGTCGTTGAATTCCAAAAGCGTGGACTTCCACATGCACATATTCTTCTCACTGTGACTCCAAATGATAATCCTACAAGTGCAGATGATGTTAACAACTTTATTAGTGCCGAGATTCCTGATAAAGACAACAACCCCCTTGCCTACGAAACAGTCACTAAATTTATGATTCATGGGCCATGCGGTCCATGCTTAGTTGATGGGAAGTGCTCGAAACGTTATCCGAAGAAATTTTGTGACGAGACAATTGTTGATGATCGAAGCTTTGTGCATTACATGCGTAGAAGAACAATCTCAACAACTTTGGCGAATGGTCGAGAAGTTGATAACAGATGGATAGTTCCCTACAATAGGGATTTATGTGTCAAGTATGATGCTCACATAAATGTTGAACGTGTAGCTGTTCGGAGCGTTATTAAGTATCTATACAAGTACATCCACAAAGGTCACGATCGAGCAACGTTTGTCATTGAAGATGTTGTTCCTCGGAATAACATCGATCAGCCACAGCCACAACATGTTGATGAGGTAAAACAATACTTAGACTGCCGTTATGTCTCTGCCATTGAAGCGTGTTGGAGGATTTTTGACTTCGCCCTTCAACATCAATATCCTTCTGTTGAGAGGATGCAGTTTCATTTGCCGGGCGATCAAAACATTGTCTTTCATGACAACGATGACCTACATGAATTAGTTAATCGGCCACAAAAATCTATGTTGACGATGTGGTTCGAAACAAACAGACAGCATCCCGAAGCTCGATCATTGACGTATTCTGATTTTCCAACCGAATGGTTATGGAACTGTCAAAGTAAAACATGGAGAAAGCGTCAGCAAAGAGTTTCTATTGGAAGACTGCCTTTTGCGCATCCAAATTCTGGTGAGCGCTACTATCTCAGGATGCTCCTGACGAAGGTTCGTGGTGCAATGTCATATGAGAACATACGAACAGTTAGGGGAGTTATTCAGCCGACATTTCATGCAGCATGTCTTGAACTGGGATTGCTTGACGACAACAATGAATGGAACGCTGCTTTAAGGGAAGCATCTACATGGACTACGTGTGCGCAACTAAGAAACATGTTCAGCTCCATATTGATGTTCGCCGAAGTAGCGAATCCTACGGAACTATGGGAAACACATTGGAAAAGCATGACAGACGATATTGAACATATGATTCAGCGTCGATCGAATAATTTTGATTTACGCCTCACAGATGAAGAACGTTGTCGTTTAGGTATTCTTGAGATTGAACATATTCTAAACAGAAATGGCAGGTCACTGAAAGATTATCCCCACATGCCACAGCCATCATTAGAGGATGCGCAGCACGCCACCAATCGATTGATTATAGACGAACTTGACTATGACGCATCAGTAGAGTTGGAAAATTACGAAAGTCTTGCTCGGGGGCTAAATTCCGACCAATATAGGGTATTTTCTGCTATTATGAGAGCTCACAGTCAAAATAGTGGTGGATTATTCTTCGTTTGTGGTAGTGGCGGAACTGGAAAGACCTACTTATGGAATACGTTGATATCTAAATTTAGGTCAGAAAGACACATCGTTATTTCAGTTGCATCTTCGGGAATTGCTGCCTTATTACTACCTGGAGGAAAATTGCTCATTCTACTTTTAAGATACCGCTTATTCCTGCTGAGAATTCTGTTTGTTCATTTGAAAAAACGTCATCACGAGCTGAACTAATTCGATCGGCGTCGTTGATAATTTGGGATGAGGCTCCTATGACAAACCGGCTCGCATTTGAGGCCGTCGACCGTCACTTCAAGGATATTTGTGACAATGAATCTCCATTCGGGGGAAAACTGTTCGTATTAGGAGGTGACTTCAGACAAATATTACCAGTTGTCGCAAATGGTGGTCGAGAAGCCATTGTCGCATCTACTTTGCACCGTGCTAATTTTTGGAGTCACTGTCAAATAATGAACCTACAAATAAACATGCGACTACGTGGATGTGATATTTCGAGCGAAGATTTACAAAGACTTACAAACTTCGGTAAGTGGATCTTAGATATAGGGGATGGTAAATTGCCTGCAAGATCTCTAACAAGCAACGGTGAACCAAATTGGATTGATATTCCGATGGATTTCTTGATAAAAGACGATACACATGGGCTTGATCAATTAATTGCTTCAACTTATGAAGACCTAACAACACGGTATTCTGATTTGCTTTATCTTAAGGAGCGAGCAATACTAGCACCAACTAACAGTGATGTTGACATTCTCAATTCAGAAATATTATCGATGCTTCCTGGAATTTCTCGAAATTACTTGAGTTCCGATAGAATTTGTTCATCGGAAAATGTTGGATCGGTGGAAGAACTGAATCCTATTGAGTTGCTCCATTCCACGAACTATGCTGGTCTGCCCAACCATTGTCTCGAACTAAAAGTAGGGGCTCCAGTCATTTTATTGCGCAACATGAATCAGTCGATTGGATTGTGTAATGGAACGCGGTTGGTTATTTACAAGCTAGGTGATAAAGTGATTGAAGCGACGGTAATGTCAGGACCAAAGACGGGTGATAATGTTCTTATTCCACGGATTGATTTATCTCCCTCCAACCAAGAAGCGGGCTTCTCGATAAGAAGGAGACAATTTCCTCTTAAATTGGCCTTCGCGATGACAATTAATAAAAGTCAGGGTCAGACATTAAGTTCGGTTGGATTATTCCTTCCAAATCCCGTTTTCAGCCACGGGCAACTTTATGTTGCACTATCCCGTGTCACATCACCCAATGGGCTCAAGATTCTAATACGCAAGAAGAATGATTTACCTGAAGATGTTACAAAGAATGTTGTGTATAGTGAAGTCTTAGCCAATATGTAGTGACAAAATTTAGCGCATTTTAATTTGATCAGTGTTTGAATCGTTTTTATTGTTTTAGATTTATTTGGTCTATTTGATGTTGCATGCACATAGAATCTCTTTGATTAACCATAGCTATATACCTTTCTGAATGTATACCTGTAGATGGAGCATTTAAGATATAAACCACTTAGGCAAATATGCCCTCAATATTATTCGTGGAATCTTAGAGGACGATTAATATGGATATACGATCTTCATACTACAGTACGATCAAATATGGTGTACAAGGTACAAAATCTGATCTTCATTGATACTGAGGTATGATAATGCTTTTCGCTTCCTGTTGCATCATATAACTGATCGTTAAATTGTCGCATTATATAATATTTAATATTAATATTTTAGGGAACAGAAATACAAGTTACTCTTCAAAACAATGATGTGGATATTTTTCGAGATACAATGAAATTAGGTAATGTTTACTGCATTGATAATCTAAGTGTCGATCGTGCATCAAATTCGGATTGGCCTATTCGGAATGATTATAAGTTGAAGTTCAGCGGCCAAACCCAAATTATCGATAATGTACATCACTCTGATGATGATATTCCCCTATACAACTTTCGATTTGAACAACTTAGCATGATTCCACGATATGCTACCCACAAGGACCACTTAGTCGGTGAGTACTTTTACTTATTCTTACGTCAAACATGAATCATTTATGAATGGTCTTCATTTAATAATTTCTGCAGATGCAATTGGCTTATTAGTTTATGTCGGTGAGTTGGAAGATGTTAAATTCAGGAATAAATATGGCAATGATGTCCAAACTCACGTTCGAAATGTTTTACTTTGTGATATGAGGTATCATCAAACGGCTTTTTTATTCTTTGAACTCTGTAATTTTTATCATTATTCTAACAATTTGCTATATTCGTTGTCAGCATGAATGTGATAAAACTTTCGCTATGGGGAAATTTTGCAATAACCGAGCAATATCAACTAATCTATGATGAGAACAAAATTCAAATTTTGGCTGTAGCAAGAGTTGAAGTAAAGACATTTGACGGTAATTTCCACAGTTGTAACACCTTCTTTGTTTTCAGTGGGTAGTGGTAACTTAATAGCAAGCATTTATATATTGTTAACCTCTTCTCCGATTTAGGCGTATATATAAACACAACAAAATTTAGCAGAGTTTTTGTAGATCCAAATGTGATCCAGGCACACCAGATTCGTACATGGTATGTTATTTTTCTAAACTTTTCGTTTCATAGTCGTACTTATCTACATGAGAATTATTTAACTTAATTATTACTAATCTCAGGTACAATGGGGATAAAAATGCACAGAAACAGATTTCTTTGAGTCATAAAAGAGGAAAATCTCTACATCAATTTCACATCATGCTTGACGCGGTTTCGATTACCTTAAAGGATTATGGCGTCATTGAAAACGTATTATTCCTTACATTTACCTCCAAAAATATTGTTTCTTTTATAAATTAAATTATTAATATTAATTTGCAGGTTCGTTATTTCCGTGTACGTGCACGTATAGCTAATATAGATATGACAACTATTTGGTATGATTCGTGCCCATTTTGTATCGTCAACAAAGTCACCGACAGTTATTGCATAACTTGCAGCATGCAGGTTGAACGCACTATACCGAGGTAATCACGTACATCCATTTTCAATTTTTTATTTGTTGCACAGTTTCAAAATCAACACTAGATATTAATTTATAGGTTATTATATGAATTACAGGTATACGTTGAAGATAACAATTACAGATAAATCAGGTTCAATGAATTTGACGTGCTGGAATGATCAAGCGAATGTCATATTGGGCCGTTCTGCATCTGATCTTCAGAAGATTTTCAATGAGGTATATGTTAATATCCGCTTCTCTCTCCTTTTTTTTTTATGGTTCTTCCATAATCTCATTATGTTTTTTCATGACTATTTTTAGCGTGGAGACGATGGACCGCTTTAATACAAGATTATATAAATAGCGTGTTGAATTCCGAATTCGTTTTTATTTTGCGTGTGCCCAACACAGAAGATGACGAAGTTAAAGCGTCGCACGTTTTTCGAGTAGAATGCGAGGAATAGTATGATTATTTATTCTTACAAAGTTAACAGTTATGTTATTGGCATATCAATCTAAGTATAATTGTACTTATTTTGGATATTATATGTGATGATTTGTAATTTATAGAATAATTGCTATGAATGTAGAAAACATTCCTTATATCATAAAAATCATCAATTATTATCTGATCTCAGATTTGAAGTGTTTAAATCATATTTTTCTTTTCGAATTATAAATAATTGTGACCCGTGCATTGCACGGGCAAAAAACTAGTTTTAATTAAACAAAAGGGAACGGACCGAAAGTTACTGAAATACCCCAACTTAAGTAGCATTTATTCGAGTAACTAAAAAATTCGAATTAATTCGAATAATTTTTTTTTAATTCGAATTTATTCGAATTAATCAATTCGAGTAAAAAAAACTCGAATTGAAAAATATTAATTCGAATTTTTAATTCGAATTTTTTTTTACTCGAATAAGTGTTATTTTTCTATTCGAATTCACTCGAATAGTTCGAATAAAATATTCGAATAAATCGTTTTTTACTCGAAAACGTCGATTTCAAGCTCAAAAACACGAAAATTCACCCAGATTTGGGGTTAATACATGTAAGAATCACGAACCCATCGATTAAAATCTCATTTCGACATAAAATTTCAGTCGAGCGGATCAAAATGATAATCAAACACTTCGATTTTTTTTTAAAACACCCAATCCCTTTTTTTTAATTAGAAAACCTAGAATCCTCTTTTTTTAATTTCACACAAAAGTAATCCTATTTAACAAAAAAGTCCCAAAAAAAGGTCCTCAGTTTATGGCCAATCAACAGTGCAATCCGATTTGAAATTGAAGCTTAATGATAAGGTCAAACCTCAATTCATCACAATATGCAAATTAAGATAAATACAAACCTGCGAAAAAGAAAATTATTTATTACAACATTTGTGGCCACTAAATTAATTTTCTAGAAATAAAGGATTTCCAATTCCATGTAGGACACTGCACAGTTAAGATAAACCCCTCAAAATCACGCGCGCGCGCGCACGTTCTCTACACTCGCATCTGCAATTCTGCGTAGTATTATTGCGGCTAGGGTTTGTCAAACCCTTCATTTGCTCGCTTGTCCATTTCTCTTCACCCCTTGCCCTTGCATTCTTTTTACAGATCTGCTCATAACTTCCTACGTGGAACTATGGAGGAACGAACCCAGTGACGGTGTTGTGATAACGAAGGATCTGCGGGGGTATCTTGGACTTTTGCTTTGGCGGAGTGATGGCGACGATGAATCCTTTTGATCTTTTGGGAGGTGATGATAACGAGGATCCTTCCCAGCTTATTGCTGCTAAGCAGATAATTGAGCCGAAGAAACCGTCGGCTCAAGCGGCTAAGACGACTGGTAAGCCGGCGGCGGCAGCTCAGGCTAAGCTCCCTGGAAAGCCTCTTCCGCCAGCTCAAGCTGGTAAGTATGTGTCTTCTGATTATTCGCTTATGGGTGAACGTATTGTTCTGTTATATGGGATTGTTATGTTTGACGAAATGACGGACTATCGCTTCTGCCCTGTATGTGTTGTGTAGGAGATAGACGAACTGTGGACTGTGGTTATATAAGTATTGGTGATTGGTTTATTGTCTGATTAGCCCTAATTCCGTTGAATTGTTACCTTGTTGAATTGTTTTCTGTATGGAGAATGCCATTGTTCTTTGGTTGTTTGATTGTATTGACAGCGTGTAGTGGGTCTTTCTATTCTGGCTAAAACAATGGATAATGGATATCTTAGTTATGTTTTGGACTTGGTCCCACTTTTTAATATTTTATCTATCAATTGCCTGCTATATAGCATCCCTAAATCATTGTGTTAAGTCATTGTTGCTGTATACTCTTTGACATCTTCAATATTTCGCGAGTTAGAACAGAATGGTCCAGTGGGGGTGGGCTTTCCTCTTTAGTTGGTGGGTTATATGATGTATTGTGTTCCTAATCTGCTAAACCCTTGTATTGTCCCATTCTGTGGGATATATGAGCTATCACAAGGTTTTTCTTCTAATTGCTTGTGCCCTTTTTGCCGAATGCCATTTTAATTAGGATACCATTCACGTCTATATCGCCTTTCAGTTCCTTAAACTTATTAATTACAGGGTTTTCCTTCTGTTGTTGCAGTAAGAGAAGCAAAGTCTGAATCTGCACGAGGTGGACGTGGTGGTCGGGGTTATAGCCGCGATCATGGTGGGCCCTTCAAGGATTCGTCCAATTATGAAAATTCATATCGAAACAGGGAAAGTTCAACCACTCAAGGTGCACCAGACGATATCAATGGTAGAAATACTTCTGAGAGACGTGGTGGCTATGGTGCACCTCGTGGTTCTTTCCGTGGTGGTCGTCGGGGTGATTTCAACAACGATGAGGCTGGAGAAGGTGAACATGATCGCCCTCGTAGGTATTTCGATCGTCGTAGTGGAACTGGAAGAGGGTAAAATTATTAAATACTTCGTTTTGGTTTCTTTTAAATTTTATTTCGTTTTCTCGTTTTGTTTGTTGACTTTGAAATTAGTTCTGAAATGTTGATGTGGAAGATATGAGATGAAGCGGGAAGGAGCTGGCCGGGGAAACTGGGGAACTGAGGCTGATGAAATAGCTCCGTAAGTATTTTCTTGTCTGTATGGTTAATCAGTTCACTCACCATTATTACAACACATGGAAGTACGCGCTTTGTTTGCTATTTCCATGGATTTATCTATTTGTCTTCTGCATAATTAACTGCGTTGTCTTGTCTTTCATAGAGTTGCTCCTAAAGTAGTTGAGGAAGCTAAGAAACCTAAGGATGAGAAGCCATCAGTAGAAGACGGTGCTGCTGCTGAGGGAGATAAGGAAGCTGGTAAAACCGAAGTTGAAGAGAAGGAGTCGGAGAATAAGGTTGAATTAACATTTTTATTATTCATGTTTACGGTTTATTCTGTCTTATGTTGATTGCTGACGATGGTTACATTTGGAAACCCTTCCAACAGGTTTATAGATTAGTGTCAGTCCAATGCTTTCGATTGGATAGTTGTTAAAAAGTAGTCATTTTTTGCCGAACTCTGTTTGATTTTAATTTTACTGTCACTTTGCCTCTGAGGTTTGGGATTGACTGTCCATTCTAACTTCAGGAGATGACTTTGGAAGAATATGAGAAGCTTTTGGAGGAGAAAAGGAAGGCTCTTGCTGCAGTTAAGGTCGAGGAGAGGAAGGTTGATACCAAGGAGTTTGAATCCATGAAACCACTTGCTAATAAGAAGGGAAATGATGGCGTATTTATCAAATTGGTATATTTAGCTTGCACCATTGCTCTCTCTTCTCCCTTCACTCTCCTCCTAACTATAGTCGCAGATCCAATGATTTCGTATGTATCATCACCACGAGATTCCTTTTGCAGGGCTCTGAGAAAGACAAAAGGAAAGAGTTGGCGGAGAAAGAAGAAAGAGCCAAGAAGGTATATATTCTTGCGCACTATTTTTCCGCCAACGTGTTGGAAACATAAGTTGATGGATACTTCAGCATAAGTAGTTTGTCTTCCATTGAATTCTTTTATCTTTCTGTTTGGTTCTTCTAATGGTAGAAGCCGTGATTTATTTCATATTTGTGATTCCAATTTCTTCTGTCCATGATTGTTTTGTCTCTAGTCGGTGAGCATTAACGAGTTCTTGAAGCCCGCCGAAGGTGAGCAGTTCTTCAACCGTCGCGGTGGCCGAGGTCGAGGCCGTGGTGGTGGTGGTGGTGGTGGTGGTGGTGGTGGAAATAATATCTCATATGCTCCAGCAATTGAAGATCCCGGCGAGTTCCCTACCTTAGGTGGTGGCAAATAAAGAGTGAAGTAAGTTTGTGCTTTCAAGTGTGTGATTGTCCAGTTATTGTATCTTCTTCTTTTTTAGTTCCTTTTTTCGCTTGGGGACTTTTGTGAGAATACTATATCACTACTTAGAAACTCCATTAGTTCTTTTAACTTTGTGTGTAAAAAGCATCGAATAAATTCGTTGTTTCGGCAATTTGGAATGATTCTATTACGAGACTATTGCTGTGGTGTGGTCAGTAGTCAGTTTTAGGACAGCTTCGACAATAAAATCAGTTTTTTTTAAAAAAAATGATAGTTTTCCTCCAATACGTAGATAATATCAATGATGATGTACTTTTTAAGCACTTGGGGAGGCATTTCTTTTCCTCAATCGAATTTGATTGGTTAAAGTTCACTTGTCACTCTTACTTAAGGCTAATACATCAGTTTTTTCAGATGTAAGGACGTATAGGAGAACCAATAAAATTGTCATGCTAAACCTACTCTCAATATGAATTTTCTCCATCTTATACGTGAAATATTGCTACATTTAATAAAGTGTGAATTCAACATTGGTGAGTGAATATTAATTGAGGGATATTAATTTAATAACAACCGGGAAAAAATAAGGATAACGCGTTTCTGACCAGCAGTAATCTATGTGGCATTTTCAATGCATAAACCATATAGAATCTTCCATGGAACATTGACTCCATGAAAAAGTAAGCATGGAATCCAGAATTTAAAGTAGTATATATATATATATATATATACACACAATTGTGTTATGTCGTTAATCTAAACATTTTGCTATTACAATAGATTTGACATTTCTTAACGATCTTATCTTTAAATAAAAGTGATTCTGCATATATCTATAAACCCCCGAAATAAATAAGAAAAAGAAAACCACGAAGAAAATAATGGGCATTAGCCAACAACCTTGAGAGGACAAAAATTCGTTAACGGATTAGGTGGATAAGCATAGAAATTTAAGGTTCCACAACATTATAATACAACATATATATCCCCTTTTTTCTTAAAAGAAAAAGTGTAATAGAACAATGTCTTAGACTTTGCTTCTTCGATCACAAAACGTCGTCGTCAACACTGCCTATATAAGTCGCTAGTCCCACCATTTATCCATCGAACGTCTGATTTATTAGTTCATCCACAATAATATGAATAAGCAAATGGGCAAAATTATTGCATTTTTCGCAATTATTTTATCCATTTTTTGCGTCACGCGTGCGGCCGATATCACCGTGGGCGACTCGAACGGCTGGTCGACGGGCTTCAACTACAACACTTGGGCCTCTAGCAAGACATTTACTACTAACGACACCTTAGGTTATTCATCACATTTAATACAGTTTTGAATTTAATTGATGTCTCTCTCTCTATATATATACATATATATATATATATATATAATATATATGAGGTTTGCTATGGTGCACAACCACAGTAGGCAACCACCGTGAGCATCATAGCTAGAGCTGTCAAACGGGCCGGCGGGGCGGGCCGGCCCGTTACCCGCCAAAGCCCGCCAACTGGCGGGGCGGGCGCGGGTAAGCCCGCCTTCTGGCGGGCCTGAGAAAGGGAGGCCCGCCCCGCCCCGCCCCTTGTGCGGGCCGCGGGCCTGGCGGGCTTAGCCCGTCAAAAATTAAAAAAAAATAAAAAGAGAAAAAAATTTAATAAAAGGGGAAAACAATTTTAAAAAAAGATTTTTATTTGGAAAGTATTTGTAATTTAATCATAACTATATAATAATAATTATTTATTTTATTAAACTAAATTAAACTCAATTCCAATTAAAATTATAATTACAAAATATAAAAAATCTATATAAGTTATTTATAGATATATTAAATAATATAAAAAAATTAATTTTTTTATTTGGGCGGGCCTGCCCGCGGCCCGCCAGGCCCGCCCCGCCAAAGCCCGCGGCCCGCGTGAAGGCGGGCCTAAAATTTCGCAACCCGCCCCGCCACTTTGGCGGGGGGGGGCGGGGCGGCCCGCGGGCTTTGGGCTTTTTTGACAGCTCTAATCATAGCTGATTTCGCAATTATATTTCTTTTTCTCCCATTCTGGCACCACCATACCTCCACTGATCCTCTCATCTCCATCATAACCTCTGTTACCCATCTTTCACGTACTGATTTATCAGAAATTCTTCATCCATATTATATATATATATATATATATATGTATGCCCTGTCTTACCTATACTCGTATAATTGAAGTTGGCTTAGTTTGACCTATGATATGCGTATATAGTAAGCAGAAAAAATTGGTATGTTTCACTATGGATGGAATGGAAAGGTGTCACGTGACAAATTTTAAGTCTGCTTATATTATATTCAAATGGATAGATAAAAGACGAATCTCTCTCTAATACATAGGAGATTGTTATAGTATCAAACTAACATAATTTTGCTAAATAACGATCAGTGTTCAACTTCGGCCCGTCGCACGCCTTGAACGAAGTAAGCCAATCGGATTTCGCCAGCTGTAACCCTTCGAACTTCATAACCTCGACGAGCTCGAGCCCTTCGAGGGTCCCGCTTTCGGGCGCCGGGACGAGGTACTTCTTATGCCCTATCGGTAATCACTGCCAGGCTGGCATGAGACTAGCCGTTACTACTGTACCGGCCGGAGCCACCACGCCGGCGCCGCCCACCGGAGGTACCACCGCCCCGGAAACTCCGGCGACCGCCGGAGCTCCGCCACCTCCGCCGCCTCCGCCTCCGCCGCCGGGATCATCTGCCGTGAGGGTTTTGGGAAGTGGTGGGATTGGGCTGGTGCCGCTGGTGGCGGGAGCGATTTTGGGCCTCGTCGTGGGCTAGGAAAAAGGCAGTGCTGAGCTTTCTTTCGTGTTTGGATGTAATAAATTTGATGTAGTTTTTGTCGTTTCCTCTTCGTATATGTACGACTATCTATATTATAAAATTTCCATTTAATTTAGTTCCTTTTTTCATATATATAATATAGATATACGATAGAAATTAACGGCTTCATTTCTTGACCTAATTAATTATAAGAACGGGAATTGGTCAGCCATGCCCACCTAATCAATAAATCTAACACACTTCACTGTGATAATGTGGCACAAAATTAAATAGTTGGTCAACTAAAGTTGCATTCTTAGATAGAATAGTAGAAGGGGTTAAATGCAATCGTGCTATAGATTATATTTTGAAGGGTTTATTATTATTGTAATCGTGTCAAATCATTGGATCCTGCAAATATGCGCTGAAATTTGCTAGTGCTATGTGCTAAATGTTAATCCTAGTTTCGAGGAACAAATAGTGCGTACATAGGACTATGTAATAATAAATCTCGATTTAATCTTAGTCTAAGATTGATGCGCTCTTACAAGATCTATTTAGTTACATATAGTTATGTATATAGTGCCAACTGCCACGCCGAGCTAAAGATGCATCGAGAAGATAAATTAATGATATATTATTACTATTATTTAATTATTAAATGTAACGTTTAATAAAATACCTACCAAAGTCTATGTATCTCGCGACACGCGAGGGTTGCTTGCACTCAGATATATCCACCTTTTGTTATTCCTCTACGACTTTTGTCTATATCTTATCCAAAGAAATGCGAAATATGTTGAATAAAAGTTATGCACTCTATTTATCTAATGCCTTTTCACTTTTAATTATATTGTCAACGTTGTCGACTTTTTTTCCAAGTATGTTTTTACTTCTTTTTACTTTCTTTCTTTCTTTCTTTCTTTTTTTAAATAACATTATGATTCTTTCGTAATCATGAAAAATAGTATGTTACGACCTTATCTTGAAATGAATATATGTGCTGTACTAATATGCAAAGCATTAAATAAGTCTAAAAATTTTACGATTCATTTACCTTCTTTTTTTTTGGTAAAGATTCATTTACCTTCACATGGTGGGGTTTAGATGCAAAATAGAAATGTTCCAAAATGTAAAAATCAAAACTTTAACACAACGGTGCCGAAAGTTCACAAGGCGCATCATCGTATTTTTCACACGATATTGCACTATATCTTGATTAATTGTTACACGATAAAAATAAATATATAAAAGGAAACATATATCATGAAAGTCGAAAGGGGCTTTTAGGACCATATAATTACCACACCTCACTCACTTAAGTTGGCACATGAATGTCATAAATCAAGAGAGCCTTGACTCGTGAATCCATCATACATCAACCTTTCTTTCCAATTTATCGTTATATATATATATATATAATTATATATATATATATATAATTATGATAGATGAATTGAAATATAATCAAAGAAAAGGCTCAAATGCAAGCAATGTGGATGCATTATCACATACAAAAATATAAAACAATTAGTAGGTTCAATATGAGACTTTGAAATGAGTCTATAAAGCATTCATAATTGTCTCCAACACCCCATGTGATAACTGCTCTAATTTTATGAGGAGAAAATCGAAAATCATTATTTTGCATCATTTAGTCCATTATTATTAGTATTTGATTGAATATTTTTAATATTCTTGTAGAGAAGATTAAGAAAAGAATATTGTCATTATGGTCACGGGCATTTCTTGGTTCTAGCAGGTCAACTTACTTTGAGAGTGAAAAAGAGTCAAGTGAATTTATAAAATAATCATATTCAAGCACCAAAAATATTATCGATTTAGCCGATGCATGCACTACTAAATCGATCCATGTCAAATGAGTCTTATCAATTCCCCAAAAATGTACTAACACACGATGCATCAACTTGCCTTTTATATCATTTTTATATTAAAATATAAGATATGCATTTATTCACAACCGTTAAACAATCAATTATCTTTAAACGGAACATGACATGAACCCCACATATTTCTTCCTTTTATGGTTCTTAATTATTTGGTTTCTATTTCAATGAACCGTAAAAACCAATATCGTAAGTTACATTAAATGCAAACACAATAATTTATGAACCACCGATTAATCAACGGCCGTTCTCAGTTCTAAAGGTTAGGGGAAAAATGAAATTTATAGTACGAATATAACATGTTTTGCGAAACGAAACTTTATATATAAATAAACATTAGAGAATCTTGAGAAAAAAATTAAGTATATACTACTATTAAGTAAAAAAAGCCGTTATGATATTACAGATCATCATCATATAATAATAAAAAATCTCTCTCTCTCTCTCTCTCTCTCAATAGGACGCGCAGGCCACCCAATCTCAACCTAACGGCAAATATAGAAAGTTCTCAATTGAGAGTGTTCATAAGAGCTCCGAGATAAATCCAGAGATATATGCCGGCGACTGAAAATCTCTGTTGCATCTGCTCATCCTCGCATATGTAAAGGTGTCAAATATTCAATGTGCGCTTGCAGTTTGTTTTTTTGCGCTTTGTTTGTTTTCTTTCTTCTGCGATTTTGCGGAGCTGGAAAACTCAAATGGTCACGTTTAGATTTGACGACTTGATGATCTGATATCAATACGGCAATCGACGTGGTTTCTGGAGGATTTATTTGGATTTTTTTGGATCCGATGATTTAATTGAGCTGAGGAGAAATCGTGAGGACATTTCGCGGCGAAAAATACGAGAGGTTGATTCAGGTTTCTTTTTTCGAGGAGATTTTCGCGGAGTGTGGATTGGATTGGGAACTGTTGTGGCTAGGGGATGGACGATAGAGGAGGTTCGTTTGTGGCGGTTAGGCGGATATCACAAGGACTCGACAGAGGAAGCGCGTGCCATTCTACTTCAGGTATATTTTCTTTCTTTTCTTGGATGTTTTTAATTATTGCTGTTTTGATACCGTTTTTTTTTTACCTTTGTTGTTCACCTAACTGAATCGTATCCATCTAATTTAAGAGAACTTTATATCACTCACTGTTTTACGTTTGTAATTGTGTGAAAGAACGAGTAGGAATTTTTACGTTTTGTGAATTCGACAGGTGAGATTAACTTATGCGTGCTTGAGTTGATTTTTGCAGTAAGTTGTCTAATTTCCGTTATGCCTTCTAATTTGTGTCCGGTGCAAACTTTATGTTTCTATGGTCTTGAAGCAAGAAGGGCTTATATGATATTTCCCTTCTCTATCTTTGATTTGCTGTACTTATTCTTGTGCAACTCTGATATTCGATTAGCTTTCGTACAAAGAAACTTGACGTAATTGAGCACCTACTCTCTTGATATCATTCCTTCGATAATTCTAAAAGAATGCTTTCTGATTTTTCGGATTTTTACACAACCATAGGTTATCAATGCAAATTGTGGATAATTGTTTCTCAGATTAATACACGTGTGCTTCTGTTATGAGAAATTTTCCGTGTAAGCACCGTCTTCTAAGGAGTTCCCATTATTTCCCTTTTTACAGCAGAGGTTGTGGCCGGATCAGCCGCATGGTTAGGTAGAGGCCTCTCTTGTGTTTGTGCACAGAGAAGGGACAGCGATGCACGCCCATCATTTGATTTGACACCTGCGCTGGTAGTATCCGAACTGATTGTGTTCTTACTACTTCGAGATGATTAATCATGCCTTGTCGGTCACCTGCTTTTGCTAGCTAATGTGAATTTAAATTTTCATTTTCTCATTCCTAGCTGAAGGAGATATTTACATCAACTATGAATGGCGATTCCATGAACCTAATATGGCTCCCTTCTGATTACTGGTTGCTTTTGTCACGCGAAACGTTTTCATTTATGTGATCTCATGCATAAATTTCTTTTAGCAATTCACATATATAGCTTATATCCGTTCCCATTGCCCAAAGGATGTTTATCACAGTTATTGTTCTTTATATTTCTTACTTAGACTCATGATATACACCTAGTTCGCTAATCCCTGAGGTTTTCCTGCTTAGGAGGAGTGCTTGGTGAGGCTACAGAACCGGATTGACGTTTCTTATGATAGTTCTGTTCCAGAACATCAGGTAGCTTAGATGCATAGTTGTGATGTTCATCTATAGGCTTTCCTGGCGTTTCAAACAGATTAAAATGTATCATGTTGCTCATCCACTTCTTTTCTTTCGTTCTTTCTCAGGAAGCTCTACGGGCGTTGTGGCATGCTTCTTTCCCTGGGCAGCTCTTCGATGGTTTAATATCAGACCAGTGGAAAGAAATGGGTTGGCAGGGAAAAGACCCGTCCACAGATTTTAGGTATTATGTTTGTTTTCTTTCATCCCACTAACCTAACTTTTGGTTGTGATGGTTCTTGAAATCCTTAAACGTATTATCTTTTGTAGGGGTGGTGGCTTCATATCATTGGAGAACTTGTTGTACTTAGCAAGGAGCTTTCCAGTATGTTAGCTATTTATTCTTATTAGAATTCCCCTGTGGTTTTGTCCTTTTAACCGTATACTGTAAAAAAAGAGTATTGGTGCCTCTAAAGCTCCCAACTGTTGTTTCTTTCCAGAAAACTTTTCAGGATCTTCTATGGAAACGTGAAGGTGATAGGGCGTTGTGGGAATACCCATTTGCTGTCGCTGGTGTAAATATCACGTTTATGCTCATCCAAATGCTTGATCTTGAAGCAGGTTAACCTGGTGTAAAAAGATATTAGTGATAAGTTCTTACAAAAACTCCGTTCTTCGCTCAGAAGACTTGCACTGAAGTCAAAATTCCAATTGGTGAAAGTCCACTTTTGTTTGTCTTTTGTTTTATACCTAGCAGCTAATATCACATTCATCATTGCAGTTAAGCCAAGATCACTTGTAGGAGCAACGTTCTTGAAGTTTCTTGCAGGTACAGACAACAGTTTGCTAGAATAGACAACAATAGCAGTCGTTTTGAGATCCCCTATTGATTTGCAGAAAACGAGTCGGCCTTTGATATCCTTTACTGCATTGCGTTCAAGCTTATGGATCATCTGTGGCTCTCAATGCATGCTTCTTACATGGACTTCAATGTAAGTTCTTCTTAATTACACGCTTCTTACCCCATCTTCGTACAATAATCTCATGAATGAGAATCTCTCTCTCTCTCTCTCTCTCTCTCTCTCTCTCTCTCTCTCTCATTCAGACGGTGATGAAAGCCACTCGCCGTCAGCTGGAGAACGAGCTTCTTCAAGAAGACATTACATGCCTTGAAGAAATGCCCTCTTACAAGCTCCTAAGTAAATAGCGTCGTGAGTAATTTCATTTTAATGGCGGCGGAAAAAGAAATCTACAATGCATCTCATCAAAATCGAATCATCGAAATGGATCCTCGTTCTAAATCTTCTTTATGTCTGTTTCTAACTTGCAAGCAAAACATTTCCCTGCCTCCATTACAAGGTTGTTTGTGAAGGTATTTTCCTCTCGTTATAGATTTAATAACGTTGACGAATGTCTTCCGTGAGAATGTTTCTTTTTTAAGTGAAAAACTCTTTTTGTCCATTTAGTATGTTGACGATGAATGAATGTGCTCTACTCTAATAAACCGTAGGAGAATTTCCAAACAACCGAACAAACAGTACTATTCATGGCGTAAGCCTTTTTTACTTGATGACAAAATATATATTTACATTTTGTTATCCACTAAATTTGTTTCGATAAATAAATGAAAAATGGCGAATCTATAGAAAAATATCAAATGGCTAAAATTTTCACACATAGGTACCCATGTCAGAAAATGTTACAGATAGGTACCCGATTTAATTTTTACCAGTTTCTTTAGTCATGTCGTACCTTCCTGTGTGTATATTGCGTACCATAACACGTTGATATAAGGTACCTAAATATAGCATACGTCGTACCTACGGCATACTTGTGTGTTACATAGGACGTGCTTAAATATAGCATACGTCGTACCATTTTCTGTTATATAGGGTACCCAAATGTGTTGATATAGGGTACCCAAATGTGTTGCATGGTGTACTTTCGGGGATCGGGTACCTATGTGCAAAAAATTTATTCTGTTAGGTACCTACATATAAAAAAATCCTGACAGGGTACTAAACTATAAGTTTTTATCCAAATAGGTACTTATGTGTAAAGACATGAAAAATTACGAAACTGCCATCTTATCTTCAAAACCCCAGAAAATATCACCGAAAATTCGTTCGTTCATTCATTTTTCTCTGCTCTACTCGCATTGTTAAACCCTACGCCTGAGCCATTGCCATGCTGCTTCAACACACAACGCCGAGAAGACAGCCATTAAATTTTCTTCAACAACACGATAAACTTGTCCGTTTATCTTCTACCATACCTAATGCGCTCTCATTTCCATACGGCCTTATTCAAGATCCCATCTTTGTGCTCGGACATCGTCTGACACTGTCTCGAGAGACCCACAAAAACCCCGTGCTAATCACGCGCTCGTCGGCGTCGAACGTCCATAGCTACGGCACGTACGACTATGAGAAGAGGCCTATGCTTAATTGGAATGCTATTTACAGGAAGATATCGATGATGCCTGATCCTGAGAAGGGCGCCGCTTCTGTTTTGAATCAGGTGGAAAACGAGGGGAAGAAGCTGACGAAATGGGAGCTTTCTAGGATCGTAAAGGAGCTGAGAAAGTTTAGAAGGTTCAAATTTGCCCTCGAGGTACTTGGAAAGGGAGCAGAACAGTCAATAGCTTCACAATTTTAAGTTGAAATTTAGGAATTCTGTATCCGCTGTTTTATGAAATTCATTTTGTAATTGATGTGTTTGTTTAACTTTCGCTATGGATTAGCAGCTCTAGTGTTATACTTCTATGCAGTAGATAGTGACTTGATTGATAACATATCTGAATATAACAGCTACAGTGAATCTTGCACTACTTCTCAACTGGGCTGTGCTTCTTTTCTCTATCGCAGGTCTACGAATGGATGAACAATAGGCCCGAGAGGTTCAGAGTAACCACGAGCGACACAGCAATCCAACTAGACTTAATCGCCAAGGTACACGGCATCTCAACTGCTGAGAAATACTTCCATAAATTGCCAGAAACCTTAAAGGACAAGAGAATCTACGGTTCCCTACTCAATGCATACGCTCGAGCGAAATTGAGGCAAAACGCCGAATCCCTAATGGGAGAAATGCGAAGGCGAGGATTCGCCAATCACTCCCTTCCCTTCAACGTAATGATGACACTCTACACGAACCTCAACGAGCACGACATGATAGAGTCCTTGGTATCAGAGATGAAGGAGAAGAACATAGCCTTCGACATCTACACCTACAACATATGGCTTTCCTCCCGCGGGTCGCGGGGCTCCGTCGAGGAAATGGAGCGGGTTTTCGCCCAGATGGAGATGGACCCGTCAATCAATCCCAATTGGACTACTTACAGTACTATGGCTACTGTGTACGTCAAGCTTGAGAAGTTCGATAAGGCCGAAGAATGCCTAAAAAAGGTCGAGGGGCGGATCACGGGTCGGGACCGTATTCCCTACCACTACCTCATAAGCCTATACGGAAGCGCTCGTAAGAAGGAAGACGTTTACAGAATATGGGACACTTACAAGGCTTCTTTCGCAAACGTGACGAATCTTGGGTACCATTCGATCGTTTCTTCCCTTGTGAGAATGGGAGATGTCGAGGGAGCTGAGAAGGTGTACGAAGAATGGGTTTCGTCGAAATCTTCGTTCGACGCCAGGATTGGGAATCTGCTGTTGGGCGCTTATGTGAGGGGGGATTTGTTCGAAAAAGCTGAGGCCTTTTTCGATCGGATGATTGAGGTTGGAGGTAAGCCTAATGCTATGACTTGGGAGATTCTTGCGGAGAATCGCTTGAAAAAGGGAAAGATTTCCGAGGCTTTGTCTTGTCTGAAGAACGCTGCTGAGTGTGAAGGGACGATGAAATGGAGGCCTAAGCCCATGAACGTTTCTAACATTCTTAAGGTTTCCGAGGAAAATGGGGATATGGAGATTAAGGATGTTTTGATGGATATTCTTCGGCGGTTGGGCTGTCTTGACGATGAGAAGTATATGTCGTATATACCCTTTTCGGTCGATGGGAAGGTTGTGAGTAATGGCTCGACTTCTGCTGTTGATAGTGATGGCGATGAATCTCCCGAGCTTCTCGACCAGCTTCAACAGAGTTTTTGACGTAAGTAGTTTATTTTTTTACGTGTTTTCTGTAGTACGATTAACGACGTGGTATTGTAGTAAGATTGTGGTGCAATGAATTTGAAATCTACTGCTAGAATACTGTTTACTAAATACTAGCCGTTTAGTTCAGATTTGATTTTGGCTGAAGTTAGTATACAGAGTGGTGTTGTTATATGGGATATGTTCTTTACATTATTCATGACTTTGATGAACTATATTTGGAGTAGGAACGAAGGCCATTTTTGGGAATTTGCCAAGTTTTTGAAGTACTTTAGATGTCTTTATCTAAGAGTGTCTAGCATTGGAAGATAAGTAAGAAACTCAAACAGTTATTTAGTTGTCAAGGGTGGAATTGTATGGGGAACTGCTTTTATTTCACCTGCTCCATTGAAAATGATGTGAAGAAAAAGACAATTGAGTTTTCCCCTTTCTTTTTCTTTTCCTTTTCAGATTTATTCAATCATATTGATTATACTTTCCATCGTTTTCGGACACTCTATTATGTTAAATGTTTATCTATAAGTCTCTCGAACCTACTTTGGCTTGGCAATATATAGGCCGGTTGATGCTTTACAGTGGCACATATACTTAAAATTCACTTTGAAATATGACATGTTTCTGTGTATATATATGTATCTAATTCGAGTTTCAAATTCCATGTACACTAAATTTAATCGGACTATTGAGGCGCGCGTAGAATTGTTTGGAGACACTTTGTTGTTGACAAAACAAGATGGAGTTTCAAATTATACAAGTTTCCGTGTCTTGAATACACAAATTAAATACTCTCGAAACTGGAGTGTTCAATTTGATATTTGAATTCTGCGTCTTTTGAATTTTGAAACGACTTTGATCTAAATGGATCTTAATAACTAAGATATACGAAATTTAAAAGTAAAAACATAGTATGTGCAGGTGAATATACATATATTCACGATGATGTGAAGAAATATGTGCAGGTGAAAAAAAAAATGATGACATGACAAATTTCTTTACTTTGTGAGGAAGAATATACATATATATAAACCTACCTTATTAAAACATCAATCACATATGATGCGGACCGAAAAATCGACCCTGCCATCAACAGTGCGCTGGAAGGTATCGGTCCATCGCCGTTTCGAGTTCGTCGTCTTCGTCTTCGGCGGATCCCTGAAACGTCACGAAAAAGCGGGCTAAAGGGCGCCGACGACCCCCCTCCGACGCTCAAGTCAGATAATAGGACAGACGAGATTAAAGCGTGTAAAGATAATCGAAAATAGCGAATAATCAAAGAGAGTATAAACTGATGGGGCGTTAGGCTATGAGAAGTGAAACCGTCGTCAACCATTTGTCGTCTTTATCCTCGTATCAGTATAAGGAATAAGGAGATGTGCGCATATATCCTCAGTGAGAGGGAGGGAGTTGAGATGACAGTTGTTAATAGTGTAGATGAATGATCGACTGTACGTACCTCCTTTAATAAAGTCACACATATATATATACAGATGATTTGCCTTAGGAGATAAGGGTATAACCACCCACTTTCTGCCCCACTACAGGTTTGTCATGGGATGGTTTTGTCCCACCACGTTCAAGACCTTAATGCGGCAAAATAAGTGGTAGACTTGTTCCATAACTGCTCCTTTTGGCTAGGGCGATTTCCACCAAGACAAGTTAGCCCACTATGTTCGCATAGATCCCCGGTCATTCGGCGTCCTCTCGGGAAATTGCTCGAGCGAGGCGCTATTCCTCGAGTAGCGCTCCTTTGGGCATGGGCGGCCTCGGGAGGTATTTTCGCGGGAGATATTCCCGTCTATTTCGGTTAAACTCGAATATTGAACCGTTAAATACGGGGATAACAATAGTCCCCCTCACAAATAGTCCAAAAGAGTGTTAGTGATTTTTGGACGTAGTATGGGTAAAATATTCGAGTATAACATACGTCCTTCCCGAGCATCGACCTTCCTAACTATCATATTAACATATAAATATTGGAAAGGATAAATATTCATACCAAGCGTTGTCATCTGTACTGCTCTCAAATTCCTCCTCAAGGTCGGCTTGTTGGCGTTCAAGTCGTGGGCGGTGCATTCGTAGGCTTAGGCTCCGAGCCACAACTGTGAGGAGGGAGTTACGCAAGTTTCGTGCCACATTCGTGGGCTTTTATCCCGAGCAGGTCGGGTCTTCGGGCGAGATTCGTGGAGATTCATCCGAGCAGGTCGGGTCTTCGGGAGAAATTCGTGGAGTTTTTATCCCGAGCAGGTCGGGTCTTCGTGCCACATCCGTGGACTTTTATGTCCGCCACAATTGTGGGCTCAGGAGGCCTGTCGCCCGAATGCACCTTCCCCACGGGCGAGCCCCTCTTCGAATCGGCGATGGAGGCATCAGAGGTTGGAGTGGTGGCCGAGGTGGCTGCCCCGGATTGTTTATTATAGTGGAGTAGCGAATATATGAGGCTCACAATAATATTCCCGAGGAGCGACGGGCGCTCGAGAATTCCTGCACTCAAATAGCTCAAGGAGGACACATATGCACGATTGACTCTAGGCTCATGTATGCCGTCGAGCATTCAGGAATTTGTCAGATATTATCCAAGCTAAAGAAAAATTCAATCAATGAAGGGAATAGTAACAACCCAAGTGATTTGCATAATTCCAGCAAGCAATAATTTTGAAAGCCCAATAAATTTAATTCCAGCAGCCCTAGTGATTTAATTTCTAGCATTTCATAAAACAACTTTAGGGGCCCCATAAAATTAATTCCCGCAAACAAGCATGACAATTAATTAATCCTAGATGCGTATCAAAACTAACTACCGCAATGATTTTTTATTCCAGTCCAGTGTCATCCATAGCAATCTAATTAAAAGCAAAACAAATACAGCCCAAGTTGAAGCTAAACTATACTTAACTTCATGGCGCCGTTAAATAACCAGGCTGATAAAATTAATAAAAGCTGGCCTAAAAGAATAGTTCAAGCAGTCATAGTCTTTGGCCCAAGATAAAAAAATTTCAGCAGCCCAATAAATATAAAAAGCCCATTAATAGCCTGAACCCGCAAAAATGATAAACCAGCGGTTAAAGTCTCGCCAATTATGAAACTCACCCGTACATTTTTAACGCTTCTAGCATCAGTCCTATCGTAAATAACAGAAATGGTCCCCATAGTTTTATAATTTTGAATTTGCCCATATAAACTAACGAACTTACGACCGGGTCCCCGGCGACGAGCAACGGCGGATTTGTCCCCGGCGGCCGAAGGGGCGGCTAGGTTGGTCATCGGCGAACATTCGGGGTTCAGTAACGCGGTGGTCGCAACACAAAATCCAAAAATCACGAATTATGGGCAGATTTTTAAGTCGATCGTCCCTCTCACTTCGAGCGATTCGTCCGTGAGTTTGCTTCGAATAATCTGGGCCATATAGGAGGAAAAGTTAGTCATCACAGATATGTAACGGGTACCTTTAATTTCGCGAGACGTGAACCGATCAGTTCGATTTGTCGAGGTTGGCCGGTTCGGGTTTTCTCCGTTCGATGTGAGTTCGATTTGATTACATCGATTGCAGTAGGTTCTGGTCTGCAACATGTGATCTCTTGGATTCGTGACAACCCTTTTCGGAGTGCTGTGTTCGATCGACGGTGGGACAGAGACGAAGACCGACGTCGACGAAGTGGTGGCCGCGAACGCGAACTTAGTAGCTGCAAGGAATTATCATTGTGTCGGGTAGAGGTATCAGACTAGCCATCGGGTAGTGGTCTCAGATCAGCTATCGGGGGCGTCGGCGAGGAATTATCGCTGCAAACGTAGTGGCTCGGGTGGTATCTTCCATCGGTGATGGCTGGTTTTGGATGACGACGCTCGAGGCACCTCCCTGGGCAAAACACTTTTGAGCATGCCCGATGATGGGCTCGGCTTTGCCGATAATCGTGCTCGGGCTATAGGTACAGCCGCGAATATGGGGGACGGGCTGTTTACGATGGCGATTTGTCCCATTTTGAATAGATGCAGCGAGTCAGTGTGTTATCCGTCGTCCTTCTCCCAGGTGCTGATGGTACTCCAAGAGTTCGAAGACGCATGGATCACGGCCGGTGATGGACCGAGGCTTGAGTCCGAGCGCAGGGGCTGCCATAGCTGTGTTACGACAGCCAACAATGGCGTGAGGATTGTCCGTTCATGGCAGCGACACGAGCGGATTTTTCTGATATCGAGTTCGCAATGGGCTAACGGTGTAGATGGTGACGAACCCAAAACAACTTCAGATTTCCCGATTTTCTTCCAAGTGCACCGTATTTATTTATCTGATTCCCACAGACGGCGCCAATTGATGCGGACCGAAAAATCGACCCTAACATCAATGGTGCGCTGGAAGCTATCGGTCCGTCGCCGTTTCGAGCCGCCGTCTTCTCTCTAATTGATCCCTGAAATACCACGAAAAAGACGGGCTAAAGGGCGCCGTTTCGGCGACGCCTCTCCGACGCTCAAGTCAGATAATCTTTCGCCGCATAGAAAATAATGTTAAAGCATATAAAGTAAGATAGAGCAATAATCGTTAAAGAGAGGGTCGACCGTGCTATGAGAATGATCAAGCCTGATTCTAGTCGTGGGCTCCCGTAAAAATATGTCTCTAGTTGCTAGGCTCGAAAAATGGTTTTAGTGTTTATCCAAGCATACCTGCAAAATAGCTCGACCGTTACCTTTTGTAGTGACCTCGCCTTGACCTGGCCATCACCCTAGCCCGCGTCTTTCGCGGACTTCTCGCAGCGAAGTGGTCTCCCCCACGTTCTTTCCCACGTCCTCTTTGCGAAGCGCAATCGGCTCGACGTGCCCACTTCGCATCTTAGGACTTATTCGCTCGGCTCGTTCTTTCCATGCGCTCAGGTCGCTCATGCCTACGTGCTCGGGTCGTTACGCCGACATGCTCGGGTCGCTCTCGTTTCCTCCTTTCGGCCGAAATATCCTAGGTTATCTCCTCGGTTCGTGGGTTTTACTGTTCGCCAAAGTCCCGAGGGTAACCTTCTTCGTTGTCATGATCATCATCGTTATTCGCTCATATATTGTAGTGTGTTTTGGAGTGACTTTTTAGTAATCAGTCGAACGTCCCCCTCTGAAATGAAGTCGACATGAATCTTTTATATTAAGACTTCCACGTGAGGTTTTCCAAGACCCCTTCTCCCATGATGTGAGTGAGGCTCTTTAACCAACCACTAACTCACATAATTAGTCAGTGATGACTTGGTCTTTACCCCCCTAATAACTAGTATCGTCCCTATTGTTCTCTTCCTAACGTGCCACGTCCACCTCTCATGCATGTCATTCCTCGAGTAGTGCTCGAGTGGGGTTCTATTCCTCGAGTGGTGCCTCTTCGGGCCTTGGGCCTGTATAGACCCCGAGTGTTCTTTGCGGAGCACGTCCTCAAGAGGTCTTTTCCCGTGGGGGATGCTCCCTCCCCGGGAGGTATTTTACGCGGGGAATGTTACCCGCTTATTTCGATTAAACTCGAATATTGGACCGGTCAAATCCGGGGATAACAATAGTCCCCCCCACAAATAGTCCAAAAGAGTGTAATGAGTTTTGGACGTAGTAAGTAAAATATTCGAGTTTGGGAGAAAAGAGGCTCTTGTCTCGCCAAGATTTTTGTTACGCCTCGTTCGAGGATACTCAACCTATTGTCGCGGATCATGTTTATTCGGGCATTACTTGAGCAACTCGTTCATTTGAGGACTTAAGAATATTTCCGTGGCTCGTTCATCGAGGGCTTGGGAATTTTTGTGCCTCTTTTATCGAGGACTTAGGGATTTTCGTGCCTCTTTTATCGAGGACTTAGGAATTTTCGTGCCTCTTTCATCGAGGACTTGAGAATTTTGTGCCCCATTCATCGAGGACTTGAGATTTTCGTGCCTCTTTCATCGAGGACTTAGGAATTTTCGTGCCTCATTCCTCGAGGATTTGGAGATTTTCGTGCCTCTTTCATCTAGGACAATAATTTTCATGCCTCATTCTCGAGGACTTTTCTTCATCTTCGTTCGGCGATTTTATTCACCCTTTCGGGCGATCGTCCCTCATCAGAGGACTTTTCTTCATCTTCGCTCGGCGATTTTATTCACCCTTTCGGGCGATCGTGCCTCATCCGAGGACTTTTCTTCATCTTCGTTCGGCGATTTTATTCACCCTTTCGGGCGATCGTGCCTCATCCGAGGACTTTTCTTCATTTCGTTCGGCGATTTTATTCACCCTTTCGGGCGATCGTGCCTCATCCGAGGACTTTTCTTCATCTTCGTTCGGCGATTTTATTCACCCTTTCGGGCGATCGTGCCTCATCCGAGGACTTTTCTTCATTTCATTCGGCGATTTTATTCACCCTTTCGGGCGATCGTGCCTCATCCGAGGACTTTTCTTCATCTTCGTTCGGCGATTTTATTCACCCTTTCGGGCGATCGTGCCTCATCCGAGGACTTTTCTTCATTTCGTTCGGCGATTTTATTCACCCTTTCGGGCGATCGTGCCTCATCCGAGGACTTTTCTTCATCTTCGTTCGGCGATTTTATTCACCCTTTCGGGCGATCGTGCCTCATCCGAGGACTTCTCTTCATTTCGTTCGGCGATTTTATTCACCCTTTCGGGCGATCGTGCCTCATCCGAGGACTTTTCTTCATCTTCATCCGGCGATTTTATTCACCCTTTCGGGCGATCGTGCCTCATCCGAGGACTTCTCTTCGTTCTCATCCGGCGATTTTATCCACCCTTTCGGGCGATCGTGCCTCATCCGAGGAATTTTCTTCGTTCTCATCCGGCGATTTTATTCACCCTTTCGGGCGATCGTGCCTCATCCGAGGACTTTTCTTCATTCTCATCCGGCGATTTTTATTCACCCTTTCGGGCGATCGTGCATCATCCGAGGACTTCTCTTCATTCTCGTCCGGCGATTTTATTCACCCTTTCGGGCGATCGTGCCTCATCCGAGGACTTTTCTTCATCTTCGTTTGGCGATTTTATTCACCCTTTCGGGCGATCGTGCCTCATCCGAGGACTTTTCTTCATTTCGTTCGGCGATTTTATTCACCCTTTCGGGCGATCGTGCCTCATCCGAGGACTTTTCTTCATCTTCATCCGGCGATTTTATTCACCCTTTCGGGCGATCGTGCCTCATCCGAGGACTTCTCTTCGTTCTCATCCGGCGATTTTATCCACCCTTTCGGACGATCGTGCCTCATCCGAGGACTTTTCTTCATTCTCGTCCGGCGATTTTATTCACCCTTTCGGGCGATCGTGCCTCATCCGAGGACTTTTCTTCATCTTCGTTTGGCGATTTTATTCACCCTTTCGGGCGATCGTGCCTCATCCGAGGACTTCTCTTCGTTCTCCTCCGGCGATTTTATCCACCCTTTCGGGCGATCGTGCCTCATCCGAGGACTTTTCTTCGTTCTCATCCGGCGATTTTATTCACCCTTTCGGGCGATCGTGCCTCATCCGAGGACTTTTCTTCATTCTCATCCGGCGATTTTTATTCACCCTTTCGGGCGATCGTGCCTCATCCGAGGACTTTTCTTCATTCTCGTCCGGCGATTTTATTCACCCTTTCGGGCGATCGTGCCTCATCCGAGGACTTTTCTTCATCTTCGTTTGGCGATTTTATTCACCCTTTCGGGCGATAGTGCCTCATCCGAGGACTTCTCTTCATTCTCATCCGGCGATTTTATTCACCCTTTCGGGCGATCGTGCCTCATCCGAGGACTTTTCTTCGTTCTCATCCGGCGATTTTTATTCACCCTTTCGGGCGATCGTGCATCATCCGAGGACTTCTCTTCATTCTCGTCCGGCGATTTTATTCACCCTTTCGGGCGATCGTGCCTCATCCGAGGACTTTTCTTCATCTTCGTTTGGCGATTTTATTCACCCTTTCGGGCGATCGTGCCTCATCTTCGTTCGGCGATTTTATTCACCCTTTCGGGCGATCGTGCCTCATCCGAGGACTTTTCTTCATTTCATTCGGCGATTTTATTCACCCTTTCGGGCGATCGTGCCTCATCCGAGGACTTTTCTTCATCTTCGTTCGGCGATTTTATTCACCCTTTCGGGCGATCGTGCCTCATCCGAGGACTTCTCTTCATTTCGTTCGGCGATTTTATTCACCCTTTCGGGCGATCGTGCCTCATCCGAGGACTTTTCTTCATCTTCATCCGGCGATTTTATTCACCCTTTCGGGCGATCGTGCCTCATCCGAGGACTTCTCTTCGTTCTCATCCGGCGATTTTATCCACCCTTTCGGGCGATCGTGCCTCATCCGAGGAATTTTCTTCGTTCTCATCCGGCGATTTTATTCACCCTTTCGGGCGATCGTGCCTCATCCGAGGACTTTTCTTCATTCTCATCCGGCGATTTTTATTCACCCTTTCGGGCGATCGTGCATCATCCGAGGACTTCTCTTCATTCTCGTCCGGCGATTTTATTCACCCTTTCGGGCGATCGTGCCTCATCCGAGGACTTTTCTTCATCTTCGTTTGGCGATTTTATTCACCCTTTCGGGCGATCGTGCCTCATCCGAGGACTTTTCTTCATTTCGTTCGGCGATTTTATTCACCCTTTCGGGCGATCGTGCCTCATCCGAGGACTTTTCTTCATCTTCATCCGGCGATTTTATTCACCCTTTCGGGCGATCGTGCCTCATCCGAGGACTTCTCTTCGTTCTCATCCGGCGATTTTATCCACCCTTTCGGACGATCGTGCCTCATCCGAGGACTTTTCTTCATTCTCGTCCGGCGATTTTATTCACCCTTTCGGGCGATCGTGCCTCATCCGAGGACTTTTCTTCATCTTCGTTTGGCGATTTTATTCACCCTTTCGGGCGATCGTGCCTCATCCGAGGACTTCTCTTCGTTCTCCTCCGGCGATTTTATCCACCCTTTCGGGCGATCGTGCCTCATCCGAGGACTTTTCTTCGTTCTCATCCGGCGATTTTATTCACCCTTTCGGGCGATCGTGCCTCATCCGAGGACTTTTCTTCATTCTCATCCGGCGATTTTTATTCACCCTTTCGGGCGATCGTGCCTCATCCGAGGACTTTTCTTCATTCTCGTCCGGCGATTTTATTCACCCTTTCGGGCGATCGTGCCTCATCCGAGGACTTTTCTTCATCTTCGTTTGGCGATTTTATTCACCCTTTCGGGCGATAGTGCCTCATCCGAGGACTTCTCTTCATTCTCATCCGGCGATTTTATTCACCCTTTCGGGCGATCGTGCCTCATCCGAGGACTTTTCTTCGTTCTCATCCGGCGATTTTTATTCACCCTTTCGGGCGATCGTGCATCATCCGAGGACTTCTCTTCATTCTCGTCCGGCGATTTTATTCACCCTTTCGGGCGATCGTGCCTCATCCGAGGACTTTTCTTCATCTTCGTTTGGCGATTTTATTCACCCTTTCGGGCGATCGTGCCTCATCCGAGGACTTTTCTTCATTTCGTTCGGCGATTTTATTCACCCTTTCGGGCGATCGTGCCTCATCCGAGGACTTTTCTTCATCTTCATCCGGCGATTTTATTCACCCTTTCGGGCGATCGTGCCTCATCCGAGGACTTCTCTTCGTTCTCATCCGGCGATTTTATCCACCCTTTCGGGCGATCGTGCCTCATCCGAGGACTTTTCTTCATTTCGTTCGGCGATTTTATTCACCCTTTCGGGCGATCGTGCCTCATCCGAGGACTTTTCTTCATCTTCGTTCGGCGATTTTATTCACCCTTTCGGGCGATCGTGCCTCATCCGAGGACTTTTCTTCATTTCATTCGGCGATTTTATTCACCCTTTCGGGCGATCGTGCCTCATCCGAGGACTTTTCTTCATCTTCGTTCGGCGATTTTATTCACCCTTTCGGGCGATCGTGCCTCATCCGAGGACTTTTCTTCATTTCGTTCGGCGATTTTATTCACCCTTTCGGGCGATCGTGCCTCATCCGAGGACTTTTCTTCATCTTCGTTCGGCGATTTTATTCACCCTTTCGGGCGATCGTGCCTCATCCGAGGACTTCTCTTCATTTCGTTCGGCGATTTTATTCACCCTTTCGGGCGATCGTGCCTCATCCGAGGACTTTTCTTCATCTTCATCCGGCGATTTTATTCACCCTTTCGGGCGATCGTGCCTCATCCGAGGACTTCTCTTCGTTCTCATCCGGCGATTTTATCCACCCTTTCGGGCGATCGTGCCTCATCCGAGGAATTTTCTTCGTTCTCATCCGGCGATTTTATTCACCCTTTCGGGCGATCGTGCCTCATCCGAGGACTTTTCTTCATTCTCATCCGGCGATTTTTATTCACCCTTTCGGGCGATCGTGCATCATCCGAGGACTTCTCTTCATTCTCGTCCGGCGATTTTATTCACCCTTTCGGGCGATCGTGCCTCATCCGAGGACTTTTCTTCATCTTCGTTTGGCGATTTTATTCACCCTTTCGGGCGATCGTGCCTCATCCGAGGACTTTTCTTCATTTCGTTCGGCGATTTTATTCACCCTTTCGGGCGATCGTGCCTCATCCGAGGACTTTTCTTCATCTTCATCCGGCGATTTTATTCACCCTTTCGGGCGATCGTGCCTCATCCGAGGACTTCTCTTCGTTCTCATCCGGCGATTTTATCCACCCTTTCGGACGATCGTGCCTCATCCGAGGACTTTTCTTCATTCTCGTCCGGCGATTTTATTCACCCTTTCGGGCGATCGTGCCTCATCCGAGGACTTTTCTTCATCTTCGTTTGGCGATTTTATTCACCCTTTCGGGCGATCGTGCCTCATCCGAGGACTTCTCTTCGTTCTCCTCCGGCGATTTTATCCACCCTTTCGGGCGATCGTGCCTCATCCGAGGACTTTTCTTCGTTCTCATCCGGCGATTTTATTCACCCTTTCGGGCGATCGTGCCTCATCCGAGGACTTTTCTTCATTCTCATCCGGCGATTTTTATTCACCCTTTCGGGCGATCGTGCCTCATCCGAGGACTTTTCTTCATTCTCGTCCGGCGATTTTATTCACCCTTTCGGGCGATCGTGCCTCATCCGAGGACTTTTCTTCATCTTCGTTTGGCGATTTTATTCACCCTTTCGGGCGATAGTGCCTCATCCGAGGACTTCTCTTCATTCTCATCCGGCGATTTTATTCACCCTTTCGGGCGATCGTGCCTCATCCGAGGACTTTTCTTCGTTCTCATCCGGCGATTTTTATTCACCCTTTCGGGCGATCGTGCATCATCCGAGGACTTCTCTTCATTCTCGTCCGGCGATTTTATTCACCCTTTCGGGCGATCGTGCCTCATCCGAGGACTTTTCTTCATCTTCGTTTGGCGATTTTATTCACCCTTTCGGGCGATCGTGCCTCATCTTCGTTCGGCGATTTTATTCACCCTTTCGGGCGATCGTGCCTCATCCGAGGACTTTTCTTCATTTCATTCGGCGATTTTATTCACCCTTTCGGGCGATCGTGCCTCATCCGAGGACTTTTCTTCATCTTCGTTCGGCGATTTTATTCACCCTTTCGGGCGATCGTGCCTCATCCGAGGACTTCTCTTCATTTCGTTCGGCGATTTTATTCACCCTTTCGGGCGATCGTGCCTCATCCGAGGACTTTTCTTCATCTTCATCCGGCGATTTTATTCACCCTTTCGGGCGATCGTGCCTCATCCGAGGACTTCTCTTCGTTCTCATCCGGCGATTTTATCCACCCTTTCGGGCGATCGTGCCTCATCCGAGGAATTTTCTTCGTTCTCATCCGGCGATTTTATTCACCCTTTCGGGCGATCGTGCCTCATCCGAGGACTTTTCTTCATTCTCATCCGGCGATTTTTATTCACCCTTTCGGGCGATCGTGCATCATCCGAGGACTTCTCTTCATTCTCGTCCGGCGATTTTATTCACCCTTTCGGGCGATCGTGCCTCATCCGAGGACTTTTCTTCATCTTCGTTTGGCGATTTTATTCACCCTTTCGGGCGATCGTGCCTCATCCGAGGACTTTTCTTCATTTCGTTCGGCGATTTTATTCACCCTTTCGGGCGATCGTGCCTCATCCGAGGACTTTTCTTCATCTTCATCCGGCGATTTTATTCACCCTTTCGGGCGATCGTGCCTCATCCGAGGACTTCTCTTCGTTCTCATCCGGCGATTTTATCCACCCTTTCGGACGATCGTGCCTCATCCGAGGACTTTTCTTCATTCTCGTCCGGCGATTTTATTCACCCTTTCGGGCGATCGTGCCTCATCCGAGGACTTTTCTTCATCTTCGTTTGGCGATTTTATTCACCCTTTCGGGCGATCGTGCCTCATCCGAGGACTTCTCTTCGTTCTCCTCCGGCGATTTTATCCACCCTTTCGGGCGATCGTGCCTCATCCGAGGACTTTTCTTCGTTCTCATCCGGCGATTTTATTCACCCTTTCGGGCGATCGTGCCTCATCCGAGGACTTTTCTTCATTCTCATCCGGCGATTTTTATTCACCCTTTCGGGCGATCGTGCCTCATCCGAGGACTTTTCTTCATTCTCGTCCGGCGATTTTATTCACCCTTTCGGGCGATCGTGCCTCATCCGAGGACTTTTCTTCATCTTCGTTTGGCGATTTTATTCACCCTTTCGGGCGATAGTGCCTCATCCGAGGACTTCTCTTCATTCTCATCCGGCGATTTTATTCACCCTTTCGGGCGATCGTGCCTCATCCGAGGACTTTTCTTCGTTCTCATCCGGCGATTTTTATTCACCCTTTCGGGCGATCGTGCATCATCCGAGGACTTCTCTTCATTCTCGTCCGGCGATTTTATTCACCCTTTCGGGCGATCGTGCCTCATCCGAGGACTTTTCTTCATCTTCGTTTGGCGATTTTATTCACCCTTTCGGGCGATCGTGCCTCATCCGAGGACTTTTCTTCATTTCGTTCGGCGATTTTATTCACCCTTTCGGGCGATCGTGCCTCATCCGAGGACTTTTCTTCATCTTCATCCGGCGATTTTATTCACCCTTTCGGGCGATCGTGCCTCATCCGAGGACTTCTCTTCGTTCTCATCCGGCGATTTTATCCACCCTTTCGGGCGATCGTGCCTCATCCGAGGACTTTTCTTCGTTCTCATCCGGCGATTTTATTCACCCTTTCGGGCGATCGTGCCTCATCCGAGGACTTTTCTTCATTCTCATCCGGCGATTTTATTCACCCTTTCGGGCGATCGTGCCTCATCCGAGGACTTTTCTTCATCTTCGTTTGGCGATTTTATTCACCCTTTCGGGCGATCGTGCCTCATCCGAGGACTTTTCTTCATTCTCATCCGGCGATTTTATTCACCCTTTCGGGCGATCGTGCCTCATCCGAGGACTTTTCTTCATCTTCGTTTGGCGATTTTATTCACCCTTTTGGGCGATCGTGCCTCATCCGAGGACTTTTCTTCATCTTCGTTCGGCGATTTTATTCACCCTCGCGGGTGATCGGGCCTCATCCGAGGACTTTTCTTTGTTTTTAATCGAGCTTCATAGCTCATCTAACATATCGCCCTCGATTCGGGCCCGAGAGGCCTGCATCACTGAGAAGATAAAGTAACAATATGAATATTATATAGTTGATACCTTTGGTGAGGCATGGCTCATGTCGATCTATCCGATTCTTCGAGATAGTCTGGTCAAGATTTTGCGTTGGCGACGTGACTTTATTCGATGATTTTGCAGTTGTGGTTAGTGCTGGGTTCTTCAGCATCGGCGAGTTGTTGATCTTTAATAGTGACCACCTCAGCCGCAATAATTTATTTTCTCGAGGGCAACAAGTTTTCATCGCGACGGTTTGGACAGCACCTGCCAATAATATTCTCGTGGCCGGCAGGCACCCGAGAATTCCTGTACTCATATAGCTCAAAGGAAGTGGTGAATGCGTGGTTAAATTCGTTCGTGGCGATATCAAGATCATCCGTCTAGAACCAAACAGCCACAAGCTCCGAGATAGATAAAATCATCAATCGAGAAAATATTCACCTAACTCATGCAGTCCGGTTAAAATAAAGACAAAACGTAGCAGCTCATGCCCAATTCCTTATAATATTTAGAATAATATTCCAGCAATTACGGATGAAAGCGGCTTCATAAAATCATTCTAGCAATCCAATCAAAATCAGCCGTCAATATAATTAATTCCACGGCGCAAGAAAAATTATCGTAGCAGGTCCATATATATATAGTGGATAAAAACAACAGGGGTAAATAAATTCAAGTTGCCCCACGTGTATAATAGGCCCAACAACGAATGACCCCAATGCAACCATGACAGATTTACATCAATAGCTCACATGGTTTAATGAATCTCAAATTTGACCCCAAACATTCAGATATCATCATATTCGCTCCACAGTAAAATGATAGAATTAACCCATAAGATCCAGTAACTACGAATCAACCCCGATACATAAGAAAAGCTTACAACCGGGTCCAAGCCGAGAGCGACGGCGGATCTGTCGCCGGTGGCTGAAGTGGCAGCCATGGTGGTATCACTCAGATCTACGAGGATCATGATAGTGGTGGTTTCACCCCACGAAGTTCGTACACGACTTACGGACAGATTTTAAGTCGATATCACCCCTCCCTAATTGAACAAGTCGCCGGTGATTTGGCTCCGAAAAGTCTGCGCAGGTAGGTGAAACAGTTAGCTACCGAATATACATAGCGGGCTACCTTTAATTTCGCGAGACGGGAGCCGATTCATTCGATTTGTCGAGGTTGGGCGGTTGTGTATTCCTTTCTGGTGAGCAGTGTTGGATCTGAGGCAAGATTTGAGGTAAACGACGACGGCGGCAAAGTGACAGCCATGAACACCCTCGTCGGATTTTCATCTGGCGAGTTTGTCCTTCGATCGCTGCTCCCATTAGAAGGTTTCGAGGCTTGAGTATGAGCGTGGTGGGCTGCGATATCGTCGCTCGGGTCGGCTTCATGTCGTGGGTGGCAGCTTCGATGATGAAGGCGAATGGTTTTGACGGCGAAGGTGGTTGGTCCGAAGCGTTGATAATGAGGCGTCAGCTTTTATGTCGTTGCACGCTCGGTGAGTGTGCGGGCTGCCTGATCAGGTTATTCTGCCTTGTCACTCAGTTGCTGGGGCAGCTTCGGATCGGGAGGTGCGACAGGCCTGCGATGGCTGTTTTGCGAAGGCTAGCTCGGCCTTGCTTCCAAGGGCGACAATGGGTGGCCCACTCAAACAGTTGCTCGGGGGTTGAGCCTCGACGTGCGTTACCCGCTGTTGTGCTCGGGGCTGTCAGGTCGGCGTAAAAATCCTCCGCTCGCGGTGGTGATGCACGTGCATCGTGTTGCGAGATCATCGCTCGGGTTGGTTTTTTCATTGACAGCGGCCTCTTTTTTTTTCTGGTCTGCTCGGGGTCTGACTAGTTCTACCCACAGCTTCACCAATGATTTCTCCAGAAAGAGATGAACTAGCCCTATGCCGAGGCTGTGCTTCGTATGCAGGTTTCACAGAGCTATCTTTGGTATTACTCATTGTCCGTACCATGACCAAGCTGGCCATATTGTGAAAGACCCGCAGTCTTTGACAGTTTTGAAACAATTGTCGGCATATCTCGTTGAACTTTATCACTGTTATATCGAGTTGCCCCTTTTGACAGTTGCTGGATCAGTTTGCTTCAAATGGTGGGCTAGGCCTAGATGGTGGGGTGTTCGCTGTTCTGCCCGCGGCGATCACTGGCGGTATGGCATCGATCGACGAAAGTTCCGCGTGCCGCGTTTCTTGAGGTTCGTGTCGATTTTGTTGCGTGAATGATTGGCTCAACCTATCGGCTGATGGCGGTCTCCGATAGATCGTCTGAGGTTCGCGGGCTGAGAATGGTCCTCGCAAACTCAGCCGCTCGAGTCTTATTTGTGAGCCCTTCGTGGCCTGAATTTTCATCTGCGACGGCTGGTTTTCGATTCGCTCATAGTGACGGTCTTCGTCGACAGCGACGGGAAGGCCACGATGGATACGCTTCGGGATGGGCAGATTTCATTGAAACGCATCGAAATCTTTTGAGAACTAAACGTTCCCACAGACGGCGCCAATTGATGCGTCCCAAAAAATCACGTCCCCGCGTTGGCGCGTAAAATGGATCGTTCGCTCCCGTCGCCGCTGTTGAACGCCTTTTATCTTCGCCGTCACCGTAGAATGCCTGAAACGTCAAAACAAATGAGCTAGGAAGGCGCCGTTTCGGCGACGCCCCTCCGACGCTCAAGTCAGATAATCATCTTTTTCATCGAAAACGGGTAATTACAGGTGCTAGGCTCGAAAAATGGTTTTAGTGTTTATCCAAGCATACCTGCAAAATAGCTCGACCGTTACCTTTTGTAGTGACCTCGCCTTGACCTGGCCATCACCCTAGCCCGCGTCTTTCGCGGACTTCTCGCAGCGAAGTGGTCTCCCCCACGTTCTTTCCCACGTCCTCTTTGCGAAGCGCAATCGGCTCGACGTGCCCACTTCGCATCTTAGGACTTATTCGCTCGGCTCGTTCTTTCCATGCGCTCAGGTCGCTCATGCCTACGTGCTCGGGTCGTTACGCCGACATGCTCGGGTCGCTCTCGTTTCCTCCTTTCGGCCGAAATATCCTAGGTTATCTCCTCGGTTCGTGGGTTTTACTGTTCGCCAAAGTCCCGAGGGTAACCTTCTTCGTTGTCATGATCATCATCGTTATTCGCTCATATATTGTAGTGTGTTTTGGAGTGACTTTTTAGTAATCAGTCGAACGTCCCCCTCTGAAATGAAGTCGACATGAATCTTTTATATTAAGACTTCCACGTGAGGTTTTCCAAGACCCCTTCTCCCATGATGTGAGTGAGGCTCTTTAACCAACCACTAACTCACATAATTAGTCAGTGATGACTTGGTCTTTACCCCCCTAATAACTAGTATCGTCCCTATTGTTCTCTTCCTAACGTGCCACGTCCACCTCTCATGCATGTCATTCCTCGAGTAGTGCTCGAGTGGGGTTCTATTCCTCGAGTGGTGCCTCTTCGGGCCTTGGGCCTGTATAGACCCCGAGTGTTCTTTGCGGAGCACGTCCTCAAGAGGTCTTTTCCCGTGGGGGATGCTCCCTCCCCGGGAGGTATTTTACGCGGGGAATGTTACCCGCTTATTTCGATTAAACTCGAATATTGGACCGGTCAAATCCGGGATAACAACATAGAACCTATTAATCTGACGCTTATTTCCTTGACTTCGCATTTATTCGAAAGCTAACGGCTAACCAATACATTATCAACGTCAGCAGATTATCCCCTTGCTATCTATCACACAACAAATTTTAGTTTAAAATCGTAATTATTGCATATTATATAGTCTTATTAGTTATGCTCTAGAGAATTAAATTTATGCAAGTAACAATATATACTTGGGCATCAAGTATTGACATATAGGAAGGATTACATTATATAATTAAGGACACAGTAGATAAGAATAATTTGGTGGATCGATGATTATTTAGGTCAATATCATATGGTAGAATTTATTGTACTCGACATATTATTGTTGGATTAATGAAATATTATATGTAACAAATTCGATTTAATAACGGCAACGGCTAAGTATTTAATAATGCAAAACAGATGCATTTTTAAACTTTGACTGCTATAAACTTAAATGTATGATTACCGATTTTAGAATTAGTAATCTGATTATTTGAAACAGAAGTTTATAGTTACTCAAAGTCAATAAACCACCATTAACTCCTCGTTCTTTCCGCTCCTCTTCTTCTATTTCTAGATTAAAATCCACATAATATAATAATATATATATACATATATATCTTCACACACACAGACACACACACTACTCTTCCACACACATCGATGACATATTGTTATCATCTCTACCCTTTTCCTTGAAGAAAAATCTCCAGAGAAAAGACATCCTTAATTTCAGCAAACACATACCAAACCTTCAAAGCTGCAACTTAATAGTAGGAAATCAGAAAAAAAAGGGGGGGAAAGAAAGGTTTGCTTTTGCTTGCCTTAGAAATCAGAGCTTGTGCGATTGTTCAATTTTGTTCGATTTTGTCCGTGTTCATGTTTGTTGCGGTCGTCTTCTTCAATTCCGCGAATACTGTGATGTAATGCATCAGAAGAAATCGGAAGCACAGATCGGAAAAGAAAGCAGCGGCGTCTCTTCCGATTTCAACCCAACACCGCCCCAAAATCCACCGTCGACGCTGACCCAAAAGCACCCTAATCCCTCTCATAATTTCCACCTAAATACCTACCTTCACAGCCCTGCGTCGTCGTCGTCGTCGTCTTCTTCGACGAACCCTCCCAACCAAACCCTTCAAATCGTCATCAACGACGACCTTAACAACGCCGCAACCACCAATTTCGCCGGCAAGAGCAAGAATTACGGCAATGGCCGGGGGGAATTACAGAGCGATTCTTACGCCTCGAAGCCCACCGCTCTCAAGAGGCCCCAATTCTTCACCAATAGCCCAACCTTATCGAACGCCCTCAACAGATACAGGGTTTCGCCGTCGAAATTGAATCTCCTATATATTAGGTCACAGAAGGTGTTGACCAATTTCCACCGCCACTTCAGATACCTGCGTCGAAGGGTTCGCATCCATCTTCGGTTGATTCTCTTGCTTAGCCTGCCCGTATTTTACTTTTGGGTTTCTCACCCTTCAAGCTCCTTGGTCCTCGATTTGCTGTCAGCCTTCGCCTTCTCAGCTGCTCTGTTGTTCTCCCTCAATCTGGCCATCCCAAGACTTCCCACTATTAGGCTGTTCCTCGCTAGATCTCTGCCCATCAAAATCGGAGCAAGAAATCACTTGGGGGTTAGGAGCAGTTTACCCGTCTTTTGGTCAATTGGGTCGAGGCAGAAAACCGATAAGAAAGCAATCACGGGCTGTTACGTTCAGGCCTATGGCAACGGCGATGTGTACGAAGGTGAGTTCCACAAAGGAAAATGCAGTGGAAGCGGAGTGTACTATTATTACATGAGTGGGAGATACGAAGGCGATTGGATTGATGGGAAATATGATGGTTATGGGGTTGAAACTTGGGCAAGGGGCAGTCGTTACAGAGGGCAGTATAGGCAGGGGCTTAGGCACGGCTTTGGGGTGTATAGATTTTACACCGGCGACGTTTATGCTGGCGAGTGGTCTAATGGGCAGAGCCATGGATGTGGGGTTCATACTTGCGAGGATGGTAGTAAGTATGTCGGGGAGTTTAAGTGGGGCGTCAAGCATGGCCTTGGACACTACCATTTCAGGTGAGGAATCCTTTTGTTATTGCTGAATACAACCCTTGTGATTTCCTTGTTCCTTCCTTATTTTCATTTATTGTTTTTCTCTGTGGTCACTCTTATCATCTTGAAGTTGATTGGTTGCTTCTGTGAGTTCCTGAGATTTTTCTTGTGATGATACACGTCTTTGAGTTTGTGGATTGGCTGCATTCATTTGGTATGCATTTCGTTGCCTAAATGTCCAAGTTGTTGACAAATGGGACTTGAATGGTATAGCTCTATCTTCTGTTTAAACATAATTCAGCCCTGTGAAGAAAATTTGATCACTTTGACCGTCAAGAAAAATTAAATGAAGATACGTAGTAACCTCTGAGGCCTGTAAGTAGAGTCCCGATTCTTGACGAAAATTCAAATCAGTTACATCATTGTGCTGATTCCATCCACCATTCATTACATCTATTTGAATGCTGCTTTCTATTTCAGGAATGGAGATAGGTACGCCGGGGAGTACTTTGCAGACAAAATGCATGGATTCGGCGTGTATTGGTTCGCCAATGGCCACCGTTACGAAGGCGCGTGGCACGAGGGAAGAAGGCAGGGCCTCGGAATGTACACCTTCAGAAACGGGGAAACTCAGTCGGGCCACTGGCAAAATGGCATCCTCGATGTTCCCAGCACTCAGACAGCAGTCTTTCCTGTCTCCCCCGTGGCTGTCAACCACTCGAAAGTCCTCAACGTAGTTCAGGTAAGAAACGAAAGAATCCTTCGCCTATGTCGGTCATTACATCGTTTTTTTTTTATAAGTTGTTTCTTTCGTCACCTTAGGAAGCTCGATGTGCGGCGGAGAAGGCTTATGAGGTGGCGAAAGTGGACGAGAGGGTGAACCGGGCAGTAGGGGCGGCTAACCGGGCAGCTAATGCTGCCCGAGTGGCTTCTGTTAAGGCTGTACAAAAGCAAGTGCATGGAAGGAGCAATAGTGATGACATCCCATTATCATTATGACTTGCCATAACTATCCATCTTTATTTCGGATTTGTGCTCTACGAAGAGCTTTCTCTAGTGAAGGAGATGCAGAGAGAGAGAGAGAGAGAGAGAGAGAGAGAGAGAGAGAGAGAGAGAAGAGAGAGAGTTGTCTTGTTTTTGTTGTGGTTTATGTGTAAAGTATAAATAGGGTACTGATTTAGAGCTTAAGATAAGAAGGCCGGCGGCGGCTCGTATTAGGGAAGCCCTTTATTACTTCTTCCCAGCACTGTTATTGTTTACTTTACTTACAAGTAATGTTGTAATACCAAAGCTGTCCACTAATTTCACCGTTGTGTAATATTCGTTCTGATAGAATGAAATATTGACAAATAAGACGTCAAAATCAACATAAAACACAATTTACCGTAGTTATGATGTTAAGACGGGTGTGTTTGGTTCACAAGTTAATATTTTGAGGGTTTAAATAGTAAGATTTATATAAAACTAACTAATAGTTATAAAATAAAATGTGTGTTTGCTTAGTAGGTTTAGACAAACACATGTAAGGGGGTGCGTTTTTATTTAAACCCGCTGGCATGTGTTTATAAAGTATGAAATTATATAAACCTATGATTTATTTATAGGGCAAATTTCGTTTCAGATCCTTGTCAGAATTTTTTCAATTTTCAGGAACTGTCAGAAAAATATTTAGTTTTAAGGACCCGATTACTGCAGTAACATTTAATTGTTCTGTAGTAACACTTCATTGTTCCTTAGTAAGACTTCGTTGTTCAGCAATAACACTCCATTGTTTCTCAGTAACACTTCATTATTCTGCAATAACGCTTCATTGTTCCTCAGTAACACTTCATTGCTCTGAAGTAACACATGTGTAACTTTATGTCCTTATCTCTAAATTGTACGAAAATTAGGTCCTTTAAACTAATATTTTTTCTGAAAGAGTCTGAAATCTATTTTAAAAAATTTTTGGGACCTGAAACATAATATACCCTTATTTATATCTATGAACCAAACAATTAAAGATGTGCTAAACCACACTTCGCCCCCTCTAGGGATGGCAAAATTTTCGTACCCTACCCATGCCCGCACTATTTTATCCGCTAATAACGGGTATGAGTATACCCAATTAAATATAATTGGGTAGGGATCATGCCCAAGCCCAATAAAATTAATAATGGGTCTTAGATGGGTTTACGTATTTACCCTCTTACTAAAGTTAAGTCCAATAACTAAAAATGAAGCCCAATATTTGAATCCATAATAAATCATTTAACCCTAAATTAAAGACCGTTCCTCCCCAACTATAATTTCTATTTCCCCAAATTACAGACGATTCAGCTGAAGAACCTCAATTTAACCGGAATCGAGCTCCGATTTCTTCAATGGCATGAAGTACCGATTTCTATCTGTGGACACTCGCCCGAAATGGAAGATTCCCTCACGGTTGTTCCTCATTTTATGAAGATTCCAATCAAGATGCTCGTCGGCGATGGGATCGATTCCATACGACCAACGCTAACTCACGTTACCTCTCATTTTTTCAGAGTTTATGATGGCCATGGAGGATCTTGTATATATAATATTTTCCACGGTCACTATTACTATTACTTTACAGGTTGCAAACTACTGTCTTTTGATCGCATTTTTAAATAAAGTAATGCTGTTTTTTAGAAAATTAAAAGATCCGTTTAATGCCCATTTAAGACCCATTTACCCGTTTAATCTAATGGATTTGTGTCCATACCCAATTATTGAGACCCATTACATATTGGGTATGTCCATACCCATTTATTTAATTGGATTTGGGTATGGGTCCAGATGGGTATACCCATACCCTACCCATTGCCATCTCTAGCCCCCCCTCTCTCCAGTGTTTTAAAAAGCGTATAGCGTATGTCGTCGCGTTTTGGTTCCGACAGCGCGTCGCGTAAATAGCGTAGCGCATTGCGTGAGTATTTGGGGCAATCTACTTATAATATAAAAATTTATAATCTATAATAATTATAAATAAATAGAGTAGCTAAATTAACTAATACGGTATTAATTATCATCAGTTTAAAAAAATTATCATCTGATATAATAAAAGTATTCAAATAATTGAGAACTAATATATTCAACAATAAGGTTTAAAAAGAAACAAACTAACAATAATTACTAATATTTTATTGAACCTAGTAATAGAAATACAGTCTTTAAAAAGTAACTTTTATGAATAACGAAAAATATAAGTATGCATGTCAATTTGATCGTTGTTAAATAAACAACAAATTAAAAAATTTTATTTATTTTTATCAGATAAATTATATTAAATAATCGTTTTTTCATCATTTGACGAAAGTAACAAAAAGTTTAAAATTTTAAAAAAACAAATGAATGTATTCAGCTAAAAGTCTTATCACTCATCACTAAAGGACAGGCCGCACTCTTCCTCGTAATAATACAACGTACGCTTTATTTTATACGCATCATAGCGTTTTCAAGTAAATAAGCGCATTAGCGCGCGTCAATGCGCGCGATTTCTCGCTTTTTTAAACACTGCCTCTCTCCACATTTTACTTGAAAAAAGAAAAGGCAAATTCTACTTTTCCTCTTCTATGTGAAGGTAATATTCATTTTCTACTATTTAATTAAGTTTGGTCTTAATCTAAATACGCGTAATGTACACCTTCACGAATTGAATTTCCCAAACCGTGTGACGTGACGTAGGGCACCACCTACATTTAATTATGCAATAAAAAATAATTTCTATGCTTGAAATCATATAAAGTTTTGTTTTTTCAACGACGGCATATGTTCGTCTTGTTTCACAAATTTCAAATCCTTTGATCTTTCCAATCCAAACAAGCACATACATACGTCGTCAGACGCAGCAATAAACAGTTAATAAACCCTTTTATTTTGAGCTAATCGAATCATATCTTCTCAGTTCTCTTCTCCCCACACACCTTTCCCCATTATACGCATCGAAGATCTCAATTCTCAATCCTCGCCTCAAATCCGTGGCAGCCATGTACAACAACATGATGCTCATCAACTGCTCCAATTGCCGCACGCCCCTTCAGCTGCCGCCCGGGGCGAAGTCGATACGATGCGCTCTATGCCATGCGGTCACGCCCGTGGCCGATCCGAGGAACGCGCCGCCTCCGACGCATTCGCACGCGCCCTCTTTGCCTCCTCCCATGAGCCACGCGCCGCCGGGTCCTCCCCCGAATCCTCACGGAAGGAAGAAGGCGGTGATCGTGGGGATATCGTATAGGTACTCGAGGCACGAGCTGAAGGGGTGTATCAACGATGCCAAGTGCATGAAGTATTTGCTGATTAACAAGTTTAAGTTCCCCGAGTCGTCGATTCTCATGCTCACCGGTAAATAAATATGCTAATTTTCTCTGGTTTTCGTGCGTGGGTTTTGGACTTGGAAGTTTGAAACTGCTGGGGAATTGCAGAAAGGGTTGTTGCTTTGCAAAAGGGGATATTTGTTTATTGTTAGATTTGAAGCTCAATGTATGGGGTTGTCGAAACTTTTTTATTTTTCACTATTTACTTGATGATCTCTGAATATTTAACAGAAATGTTGTTTAAGTACAATCTTTGATGATATGTGAATCAAAACTCATTGCTCGGTGCGGTTAAATTATTATGATATTCAGCATCTGCAGCTCAATGTTAAGCTGTAGCATCATTAATCGATCCATTGTGAACCTGGATTGCGTTACGCAAAACCGCTGAGACGACATACAGTATGTTATGAGTATAAGGTGCAGAAGAGAATACGACTATTGGGGTTAACCCTAAGTCTAGGCATATTAGCTCTTTGATTCACATTCAGTTTTATGTCAGTCTGCTTCATATTCTATACATTTTCCGCAAGCAATGCAGTTCTCATAGTAATTTGCAAATACTTGGCCGGTTACAAATTAAGCCTGAAGTATTGCCTTTTCTTTCACTTGCTTTTATGCGTGCATCTTCCACGCTCCTCTTATTCAGCTCATGTCTTACTCTTCATTCCGTGAACTAATTTGCAGAAGAAGAAACCGATCCATACAGAATACCAACCAAACAGAACATGCGTATGGCAATGTTCTGGCTAGTACAAGGATGCCAGCCTGGAGATTCGCTTGTGTTTCACTACTCTGGACATGGCTCGAGGCAAAGAAATTACAATGGCGACGAAGTTGATGGCTACGACGAAACTCTGTGTCCCCTAGACTTTGAAACGCAGGGAATGATTGTAGATGATGAGATTAACGCCTCCATTGTCAGACCTATACCAGCTGGTGCCAAGCTTCATGCTATAATTGATGCTTGCCATAGTGGTACAGTTCTTGACCTGCCATTTCTTTGCAGGATGGGAAGGTATGATAAAGATCCTTCCTTGGTTGAATTTGAAGTTGGCTTTCTCATTTGCGTATACCTTTAGTTGTATTGTCTAGTCATAATCGTATCAATTATAGCCAATATGATACGGTTGTCTTCTAGCATCTTTTGAGTCCATGACTTCCTCACGTTTTACGTTTTTTTTTTTCTGAAACAGAAGCGGGCAGTATATGTGGGAAGACCATCGACCTCGATCGGGCGTGTACAAAGGATCGAGCGGCGGCGAAGTCATTTCCTTCAGTGGGTGCGATGATGATCAAACTTCAGCAGATACCTCAGTAAGTCCCTTTAAAAAATAAAGGAAAACCCATCATCATCATCGAAGCATCGAAAGAAAAGCTCCCTCTCCAAATTTTTTACTAAAAACCTCAACTTAATGTAAAACAGGCTCTATCGAAAATCACTTCGACTGGTGCGATGACTTTCTGTTTCATTCAAGCCATCGAGCGTGGGCATGGGACGACCTATGGGAGTATGTTGACCGCTATGAGAACTGCGATTAGAGACGCCGGGAATTCGGGTCCTGACATTGGTGGTGGAGTCGTTACGTCTCTTCTTACCATGCTTATGACGGGAGGTAGCGTAGGAGTCGGCGGGCTTAGACAGGTAAAAAATTGCAATATTTTCTCCTTTTAATATCTATCATCTTCATTTTAGTGGTATACTCATATGCTTTGCTTATTTATCGTTTTTTAATGAGAATTTGGCTTTGAAATACTGATTATGTACTACTCTACTGCCTTTCTTGTTAATAACAGGAGCCGCAGCTTACGGCATGCGAACCCTTTGACGCCTATGCTAAGCCATTTTCTTTGTGATCCTGAATGCATACATGGTATGATACTTATTGTTGTTTTGTCTTTCTTTCGTTCGTATTTTAAATTTTTTTCTATTTGTTCATTTACTTTGGGTTATTGGAATATTTAGAACAATGGAATTGAGTTTCTTTCTTTCTTTCTTTTTTCTGGGTGTGATTGTTGATGGATGTATCTGTGAAATCTTTGCCCTCTGTATATATAAGAAATAATAAATCTGAGCTGTTTAGATTGGCTGATTGATGAGTCTCCCATTGGTTGGCCCAGTTGTTGAGCCTCCTTAACAATGGGTTCCATTACATGTTAGTGTCATTCTCTTCCCTGGAATTTGAATATTTTGAGCTGTGATTATGTAGATTGCATTCTTAATTCGGCTAAAATGGGGTTCTTCTCATCTTATTCTATTCCATTAATATATTCTGGGTTCTCTTCTAGCTTTGATTCCACAGAATAAGCTCCTTTGAGATGAGATTTTAAGAGAAAAAATTCATGAATGATTAGCCATAGACAAGATACATTAGATGCCTTTCACAGTCTTTCTCCCCTTATTGCATCTACATAGGATAAGAATCCTTAGCAAAGCTCAAGTTGCAATGGCTCTCCCCACCACCAAATCCTCTAAAGCTCTCCACAAATGTTCATCAGTATAGTCCTTAATAACCATGCTTGCGCCTGCTTCTGTTAGTAAAATCTCGGGATTCCTCGTAGCTAAACCTACCACAGCCATCCCCGCCGAAACCCCTGATCTAATCCCAGAAACCGAATCCTTCAAATACATGTGAAAAAATGTATTCTAAGCATTGAAGATCGGAAGTAAGTTTCGATTCTCTATCGAATGATTCGTGTACAGAAATTTCGATCGATTGAAGAAAACCTCGAAGACGATCGCATGCTCGGAGGATACTCCGAGGCCCTCCAAGCCCTTCAGGTAAGGGTCTGGGAACGGCTTAGCTCGTTCGCATTCGTCTCCGAGCACTATAGCCTCGAAGAAGTCTTCGAGCCTTAGCATGGAAATGAGTAGCTCGGCGTTCGGTCGAGGGGCGTTTGTGACCGCCGCTCTCTTGAGCCCGCGATTTTCGACCCATTCGCACAGCTCGTCGAGCCCTTCCACGGGTTTCAGTTGCTCTCTCGCCAGTCTGCAATTATTTTTTTTTTCGGTTGAATTAGAGAAGTATATGAATGATGTGCATGTAATATATGCTTAGTGGACTACTCCATCTCTGACCAATTGGTTTTAGAATGAAACTCCACTCTGTATGAACTTAACCTTCGGAACATGGCTTCTTTCTCCACGAAGAATTCCCGAGCTTTCTCGACCTCCCAGTCGGGAAGGAGGACTACGCGGAGTTCTTCGTTGTGCTTCCCGCTAATGTTCTTCACGAAGAACTCTTCGGTTATGGGCCGCCCTCCGTCGAAGCCCACCTTTTACGACGTGGAAGTAGTTTAGTTTTTTTATTACATCAATAATCGAAATGAATCGTAGTAAGGTGATGATATAGCAGACCTCTTGAAGCATCTCCCTGAAGGCGTGGTAATGGATTGGATCTGAATCACAAAGTGTTCCATCAATGTCGAACAGAATTGCTTCCAATGGGGCGACCGAAGCAAGTGATGACGATGATGAGGAAGATGTCTTAACAGAAATCTTAGTTTTTCTGCAATAGAAGGGTTTTCTATGTAATGAATTGTCAGTTTTAGGGAAGTAGTTTAGTGAAAGTTGTAGAGTAGGCATTGCCATGCCAGGCTATTATTTTCCACGAACTATGGGAGCTTAGAAATTATCTTTGTTGTTATTTTTCTACTTTTTTTTTTTATTTTATTTTTTCCTTTGGGCGAGGGATCTATGGTTTAAACTGAGCACATGTGAGCCACATTTTTGTATATAACTATATATTTAAATATCAACATAGATGTCTATTTGTTTGTAGGACCTCTAAGTTTTATTGGCGGAGTATGAATTGAATACTCTGCAGTTGAAGACCGTTCGTTCTATTATTGATTTGCCACAGAATATGCTTGAGAAAAAAAAAGATTCGCATTTTCTTTTTGGCTCTATCAGGCCATTTTTATATGTCAAAAAAAAAAATTAATTGGTTGCGAATCACTTGAAATTCAAGATGGTCGAGTGGTTGGACGATGACAATTCCAAGTGAAATTCATAATTCGACTTTTCTTGCATTCTCCAATTGTCTCAATAGGACAAACAGTTAAGAGGATTACTTCTATGGAAGATGGGTCGTTTCATAACTGACAATTAGGGGTGTTCAAATGTCGGTTAACCGACCGAACCGAACCGAAACCGAAGTTTCGGTTCGTACCGAATACCGAACCGAAGAGTTTCGGTTCGGTTTTCGGTTTGTATTTTGATAACCGAAAAAAATTCGGTTCGGTTTCGGTTTTTTACCTCGGTAAACCGAACCGAACCGAATAACCGATTTTTTAATTTTAATACATATATATTATTATATAAAATATATAATGATATAGTTTTATATGTCTTATTTAATAAATATACCCACCATATTTAATAAATATGGAAAATATTAGGTAAATCATAAATTTATTCAAATATATATATATGATAATATTTATAATATAAATAAAATTAATATATTTACTAAAATATGGAAAATATGGGGTAAATGAAAATATTATACAAATAAAAATATGATAATAAAAATATATAATTAAAATCATATTAATATTATTTTTTTTTATTTTTTTAATAAAAATTCGGTTTTTTTGGTCGGTTAACCGAACCGAACCGAAAAAAATTCGGTAAAAACCGAAACCGAACCGAATTGTTTCGGTTCGGTTTTCGGTTTATGAAATTCTCGAACCGAAGTTCGGTTCGGTTCGGTTATTACCGAATGAACACCCCTACTGACAATTAGCTTCGGAGTTGTTTAACTTAGTCTGACGAGGTGAAAAAAAAAAAAAAGAATGGAAAAATTAGGCATGTTTTGTTTTCATGGTTAACTTCAAGAAGGGAAGAGATTTACAGTTCTTGAGTGCATTATAACTTCTGGGATTGATTAGATTTAGAAGACCAATAGTATTATGTATCTCTCTTCTCAACAAAAGATTTTACATAAGAGAATATGAATCATAGTTCTTAATTGCATCATAAGTTTTGGGATTGATCAAAGACCAAACGGCTTTTTCTCCCCATTGAAACAACATATACATATTTAGGATAGATGGGGGTATAGATAGGGATAGGGAATCACTTCACAAAAGCTCGAAGTAATCTAACATCTTTCAGTTTTCACCATATCCTCCAAATCAGTCCAAAGTCCTTCATCATTGTAGTCCTTAATCACCATACAAGCCCCGGCCTCCAACAGCAGATTTCCCGGGTTCCTCGTTGCCAAAGCCACCACGGGCATCCCAGCAGCTACCCCCGATTTTATCCCAGACGCCGAATCCTTTAAAATCGACAAAACGGGTACCATAAAGTTTCGATTTTTACGCACGGGGCGGGTTTCGATATTTAAAAAAAAAGACGGAATTTTTTCGGGTAGTTTTCTCACCTCGAATATGAAGGTGTGCTCGGCGGATGCTCCGAGGAGCTCGAGGCCCTCCAGGTAGGGGTCGGGGAAGGGCTTCGGGCGCTTGCATTCGCTCCCTATGACGAGAAATTCGAAGAAATCTTCGAGTCCTAAGAGGGAAATCATCAGCTCGGCGTTGGCCCGCGGGGCGTTGGTGACCGCCGCCCTCTTCAGGCCGCAGTCCTTCACCCACTGGCAAAGCTTCTTTAGCCCCACGACGGGCTCTAATTGCTCCTTCGCCAGCCTGCAATTCGTTTAAAATTTGACATGTGTCATGTGTATTTAGTGAAACATACCGATGGGTGTTTCAACAATATGATAGGATGTAATGTGTCACATGTCAAATTTTAAGCCTACTTGAGTTATACTGAAAAGTGGGCAGATTAGACAAAACCTAAAATATATATATAGACTATGCTTACTTTCTGAACATGGCTTCCTTGTCATCGAAGAATTTCTTCGACCTTTCGATCTCCCAGTCGGGGAAGAGGACGCGGTAGAGGTCCTCGTTGCGCCTTCCGCTCATGGCGTGAATGTAGAATTCTTCGGTTATCGGCACTCCTCCATTGAAACCAATCTGTAATAAGAATATATGAATGAATAGAAGAGCTAAGACTAATGATTCAAAAGAAAGGACTTCTTTGAAAAAATATGATATGGTCAGAAAGATAATAGACCTCTTGAAGCATCTCTTGGAAGGCATAGAAATGGATGACGTCAGAATCACAGAGAGTTCCATCAATGTCGAAGAGAACTGCTTCCAATGGAGCAACAGACGCCAGTGAAGATTTCCTGGGAAATATATATTTGTCGACAGTGTATTACTTATTATTCTTAAACATATGAACCTTAGTTTTGTAATAATAATGAAGTTAGTAGACAAGTGAAGTACCTGAAAGTTGAGGAAGGCATCTTAGGAGAAGCTGAAGGGTTGAAGGTGATTAGAGTCTGCAAAGATGCTTTTTTCTTTGTGGGTAATGAAGCATTAGCAGCCATGGTAATGAATTTATAGGGTTTGTTTAGAACATCTCCAACGTATACTTTATTTTTTTCTAAAACACAAAACAGAATACGTCTCTACTCCAACGAGACTCTATATTTAACATTGTGTATATTAGCATAGAAACTCTAGTTCTAGACTACACACAATTTTCAACACAAAAATAGAGTTGTATTTTCTATTTATTTATATTTGTTTAATAAAATATATTTTATTTATATTAAAATATTGCTATTTTCTTATGATAATTAAAGTAATAATAATATTAATCTTCTTTTATTTTTGATATTTTCCTTTTAATTTAATAAAAGTATAATTAAATAATATACTAACATTATAATTTATTTAATATTTAAATACTAATAATTATAATATATGATTTTAGTTTTATATAATAAAGTTAATAAGTCAATTGCGATAGTATTGTATAAATTATTTGTGTAAAATTACGAGTGTAAAATTAATTGTAGCAACTGTACTATTGCGTAAAATTACTTGTTGACTGATTTACATTTATAGGTACTTTTTTAATTGTCATTTACAATATAGGCACTATGTGTTACCATTATCAAAATAGTCACAATTTATTTTATAATTTATTTTCATAATTATTTTATTGGTAGTATATTTTTTATTTAATTTTCACTTAAATTTAATATATTCTTCATAGTTCGATTAACAAATTGAATCAAACCGAACTAGAAATCGTTTATCTCTATTACGGAATCGGAGTTTTCAACTCGGTATTTGATTTCTAGTTTTAATAACGTAATTTTTTCAGTTGGCCGGAAATCAAACTTTTTTTAATTATTATTTTACATAGTCAATATACGATTTTTTATGACTAAATAAATAATATAAAAATTTCTATTTTTAATTAGCAAGCAAATTAGTGGGGATTACTATGGTTGCTTTTTCTATTTTTAGTTGTGCACTATACTTCATTTATTTGGCGTGAATCGTATGTTTATCTTTCTTCATTTTATGAATCATAGTTCAATTGTATTTTCTTTTTTAGTTGTGTATATTGTCAAATTAATTCATACAAAAAATAAATTAAAAGTATGCCTATTTTTGTAGTAAATTTGTGCAAATAATAAAATTAATTCACATAAAGAAAATAAAAAAAATGCATATTTTTATAATACAATACACATAACATAGTGTCTATTTTTGAATTCAAGTTTGAAAAAGTGTTAATTAACTCAGTATTATTATCTATTGGGATAGAAAAATATGCTAACAGCGTGAGAAACGTGGTGGGGTTTATTCGTCCGTACACACGTGTCTGCTGTTCATTTGAGTTGAGAGACCAACGGTTCAAAACCTCTGCAAGCGAGTGGGCGGACATTATTATATTATATATTCTATATTATATTCCATTATTGTCGGATGGCAACCCAAAAACACAAATTATCCGATTGGTTGGCTTTGTGGCTCTATATCATTATTGGTGGAATCAAATATTATCATGATTAGGTTCGGCTCTAATTCTTATTGGTCGAACATGCTTTTGCCCAACTACCCATAAGTTAAATAACATGGCAAAATGCTTTCTTTTTGGTTATTATTTGCATGTGCGCTCTATAATATAAATAAATAATATGGCAAAATGGTCATATGTGCGCTTGTTAGGTATATGAACTTTCACGGATTTAAATAATTAATGCTGATATAAAACTAACTAATAAGGATAAAATAAACTGTTTTTGGTTAGTAATTCATAATTACCTGCCTATCTAACCTCGTATACATGAATTTTGAATTGTTATATATAAACCCGTGTTTTATATAAGCCAGTGTACCAAACATATCAACATTTTATAAACCAACATTTAAAAGTTTTAAATCCTTGTACCAAACAAGTTCTATATAACTGGTGAGACCCTTCTAACAAGTGTAAATGATATGTCAATTTAATTATAATTAGTAACTTGTCATTAATATTATAATAATAAAAATTAAAAATAGAATTTATTTACTATTTGAAACAAATATAAAATCAAATTTACATAGTATTTGAAATTAATTTAAAAATTTATTGAACCTTGTGAGTGTTAAATAGCTCAAAATATAAAGTAATATTACACTCATCCAACGTGCATAATATAGAACAATTTACATGCATACTTATAATATAACTGACGAATTCTATAACATTTCATGACCATTAATGGGTTTTTTTTTTGGAATTACTATTTACCGCCCCCTTTTTACTTGTTACCGCCCCCTAAAGGGCTGGAAAAAGACGATTTTGCCCTTATGATTTTTAAATTAATTTAAAAAGAGAAAATTATAATAAACAATAAAAATATCTATTTAAAGCTCTCTCCAGACAACACTTTTCAAATCACATATCGAAAATCAGACAAAAACAAAAAAAATACTGAAATCGAATGGATCGCCGACAGGGACTAGGAAAGGGAAAGGGCCTATTTTCACGACTGGTAAGCCAAATTAACGTAAAACATTGTTCGAATTTCAACTCGACCGAAAGAAAAAAAAAAGAAAAAAAATTCGACCGAAAATTGATTTCGGTCGGTACAGTACCGACCGAAATCAATTTTCGGTCACTACTGTACCGACCGAAAATTGATTTCGGTCGAATTTTTTTTTTTTCTTTTGATTATTTATTTATATTATTTATTTGGATTATTTATTTTGATTATTTATTTGTATATTTTATTTTGATTATTTATTTGTATATTTTATTTGGATTATTTATTTTTATTATTTATTTGGATTATTTATTTGTATTATTTATTTATTCAGTTCCCGTACGCCTCCATCCTCAACCTCTCGTACCTCAATCGTGCCACCGCGCAGTACCTTGGTGAAACCGTTGGAGGGTACATGGACTGGTATGAGATGCATTCTCATCCTCGCCTGCTTTCGACGGAGCAGGGATCCTCATCGGCATGCATACCCCCGCGCAGCCACGCCGACTACGTACGTAATTAAATCTTATGTCGATTTTTTTTATATTTATATGTGTAATCGTACGTATTATTGCTATGTGCAGTGGTACAGCACGATGTACAGCTTGAGTTCGGACATGCTAGCCAGTCTGCATCGTGGTGAAACGACGCGTACGGACGAGTTCCGACACAGGCTGAATGACATCAACGACCGGTGGCGCCAGGCCCCTTGACGCTGTTGCTATTGTTTTTTTTATCTTTTATTGTATCGGACGGATTTTATATATGTTTTCAATATTTTTTTGCATATTTATTCCGTTTCAATATAAATATACAAATAAATAATTCAAATAAATAATAAAAATAAATAATACAAATAAATAATCCAAATAAATAATCCAAATAAAATATACAAATAAATAATCCAAATAAATATTATAAATAAATAATCAAAATAAATAATATAAAAAAAAATCGACCGAAATCAATTTTCGGTCGTTACAGTACCGACCGAAAATTGATTTCGGTCAGTACAGTACCGACCGAAAATTGATTTCGGTCAGTACTGTACCGACCGAAAATTGATTTCGGTCGGTGCTGTACTGACCGCAATCGATTTTCGGTCGTTACAGTACTGACCGAAAATTGATTTTGGTCGAAATTTTTTTTTTTCTTTCGGTCGAGTTGAAATTCGAACAATGTTTTACGTTAATTTGGCTTACCAGTCGTGAAAATAGGCCCTTTTCTCTTTTTAAATTAATTTAAATATCATAAGGGCAAAATCGTTTTTTTCCAGCCCTTTAGGGGGCGGTGACTAGGAAAAAGGGGGCGGTGAATAGCCATCGATTTTTTTTTTTCTATTTTTACGCGATATTAAATTGCAATGTGGTCCTCATTCGTTGATTGGAGTAAGACCAAAGAAGAAGCCAAGACAAGACGAGACAGAAACCTTTTTCCCTCACATGCAAAGCCATCTGTGACTTTGTTGGCCTCATGTTTATGTTTGAAATCAGGGAAAAGTACAGTAAATAAGACTTGACCACAAAATTGATTTGACACAATCTTCTTCTCCATTTCTATTCAGAGCCAATTCGAAGTTGCATTCATGTCCAAATTCCAACATAGTTATGTGGCCTGGCGTTGGCCTAATTCCTCCATCACAGAAACTTGCTCGCCCATTATTACAACACAGAAGACGATATGAACCATAGGATAATAACAAAGGTTTTAGGAATTTTACCCGTTTGTTTATCTCAAATATTCGAACATGGCATCGTTCACTTGATTAATCCCAATGTCATATATGGGCTCGATTGGCTTCTGATCACCATCTCCATTGTCGTTTGCATAGCTAATCGGCTCCCTACTAAACTCATCTGCATAGGTTAGAACATAGCAATAGGTAAGAGACTAGATAGATTTGCTTGCTGTGAAGGCAGCTTTTTTAAGACATATTACTACAGACCAAAGATTGAGTAAAAGGAGTTTGGAGCAGGCGTGGAAGTAAAATTGAGGCCTACGTAATATCCGAAGGCCAATACTATCGTCGCCATTGCAAATATGGGAACAGCCAAAGCCCAATATCTGAGAAATAACACAGAACAAGAAATAGTTTTTTGATCAGGCAACCAATGAATTATCAAGCTAATGCATGTAACGATCCCATTTTCTTTCCCAGATTTCTTTAACTGTCAAGCATCGGCATCATGTGGTTTTACATTTTTAGAAAGAAGACTAATCGGGCCTCGTATGATCGTTCGAATCCATCGAAGACGTGCTTTTCCAGGACGTATGTGAAAAAAGACATGAAGTGGTTTAAGAAACAGAGTATATAGTTTCACAGTCGAAATAAAACTGACCTGCTTGGGTAGTAACAGATCCCCATAGAATGCAACCATTGGTCGGGAAAATACGCCCATACTATGAAAACGACTGTGGAAAAACGAAGAAAAAATTTGGCTTCACATATCACGACAGCACCATAGAGAGAAAATCATCTTTCAGTGTCCTAACTCAATGTAACAATTTTCAATCCCACAAGAACAGAAAGAAACGAGCTACCAAATAGGCATTTCAGCTCAAATGATGACAACATTTAATCATATTACACTAATTCCCTCTTATCAGTAGTTGAAGAAGAAGTCATGCCTGTGGCAACGACGGTGGTGATAGACCCGACAAATCCGTACACCTCGGAAGGTTTGAGTCCATTCTCGCCGGATATACCGAAGCTCGGCGGCGATCGGTCGTCGTCGTCGTCGTCGCTGGGAATTGACACATTTTCCCTCCGATTCTCGGAGAAGCTGAGGATCCTTCGCGGGCTATTTACAGAACATCGATCTCCCATCACTGCCTAGCAAGTCTGAAACACGATGAAAACAAACAGATTCAACAATCGACTGTTGTTGTATGGGCTTTGTATTGGGCTTTTTTGGGCCATTCTGCCACTTGGCCCATTTTCTATGCTTATAATATGATTAAGCTAATTATGATAACAATTATCACCTCATACCATAAAATAGGCATTTTCTATTCTACCCAACAACTCAAATCCATTGATATTGTACTTGCACCTCGTTAAAAGTCAAATTTTTTCGACAACATGACAACTTCGTAACGGAGTTGAATTGTGTTCCAAACATGGGTAGGTAAGAAATAACCCAGTAAACTAGGCTCATGCCCATCTATTACATTTCTTTTCGTTACAAACTGCATGTTTAAGCAGAACATATCATCTCATCACTTGCATCGCCTAAGTAAGTGTTTTAGAATATATTAGAGCATTCAATTTTCCATCAAACTCTATGATTCCATAGCCGTCCTCGAATCCATAGGCCGAAATCCGTGCTCAAGGCTCGCCTGCCATATCTTCTCGACGTCGAACATCGCATTTCCGCACTCGTGAACGCCCCACTCTTCGACCGCGTGCAATATTCCCACGATTCTCCACGCGCTAATCATTCTCCTCGGCAACCAATTCTGTCAATAATTGATCGCGATTCCTTGTCGACATACATTATGAGGACAAAAAAAATTATCGAACGTCAAAAAATTACCTCGCAAGAATCGACATTCTCGAGATTCTTCGGGGCCCGCATAGCCGGCGTGGTGGCGTAGGAACAATCCTCGCGCGCTTTCTTCGGAGGGAATTGAGAGAAGGGAACGAACATCGATCCCTTCGACGCCTTCGCTTGGTCCTCCTCCGTCAGCCCCTCGCCAACTAACCATATCTACGACACAAATGTGTATTGATGTAAAAACGCCGTTTTCTTTAACACATGTTGATTTTTGTGTTGAGATTATATTTGGGTTTTTGTCCCACATCAAATAATTCAAGTTTCTAACAATTTAATATATCAAGAGTCTCTTCTCCTATCACCGGTTGGTTTTAGGAAGGATCCATCAATTTCTAATATTATGCGTAATAAATGAACAACCTTAGGAATATCGAGCTTTTTAGTGTCGTCAGAGCGGACTAAGTTGTCTCCCGCCTCTCCGTCGAGCTTCGCTTTGAGCGCCTTGTACTCTTCCGCGACCACAATGTGAACCCTAATCCCGCCCTTGCATAGAGCGAGGGCGATGGAAAAGGCGACCTTATTCGGACGGCCTCGAAGTACCACCTGGCTCGTCGTTTTGGGAATGCTATTCAAAACGACGGCGACGGCCAGGCTACTGCCGTCGACGAGCTTGACCTTCAGCCGAGGATTCTTTTTGAGGTAAAGCTCGCCGCTCCTATTGAGCCCTTCCTCCTGCATTTATTAGACGAGGGCGGCGGAGAGTTACTGCAACGGAATTTAATTGGTAGTATTGTTGTAGATTTATAGAGATTTTGTCTTCGTTGTATCGACTCGCCTGGTTCAATAAGCCGAGGCTTAGGACTTTAACTCCTTTCTCATCGGCTTCTGCTACGGCGTCGTTGATCATAGCGTTGATCGACTCCTTCTGCCATCCCATGCAATACTGTCCAAGAAAACGTTGTCAGTTGTAAAATGGATTGACCACTTCACCTATAAGCTTGATTTTAGGCGAAGGTAAAAGCTTGTAGGGAGTGCAACGATTTTTTACTTTTATATAATACACGCCCAACTTAACCCTCAAGTTTGGGCTGATTTCTTTATAATCCAGTAGTAGCCGTACAATTTTCTTAAGCGGACGATCGTGAGGTCTCAGAAGCACTGTCTATGATAATACCATGATGAACTTTTAGATAAAATGTCCATTGATCAGATTTGTACCCACGACCTCTTGGATCTGAGCTCCGATACCATATTGATTGACCACTTCATCTAGAAGGTTAAGTTTGTAGTGACCGTATCATTTTGTTGCGTACTTTAACTCACTTGAATGCTGTATTTGGGGACGGCCCAAGTCTGCGTCCTGACGTGTCCGAAAACGTTCCGTTCGACCACAAACACTCGGCCATAGACCCGAGCGACCATCATGGACCATAGTGTGACGGGCCACACGAGCCACAGGTACCACCTCGACGACCCGTGGGGCTCGGCGGCCAGGGAGGCAAACCCTAGCCGGAGTTGGTAGACGGACTCGGGGGTGGTCAGGTGGGTCAGGTGGACCACATCGGGCACGTCGTCCTCCCTCGCGAGCGACCCCTCGTGCAGAGAGTCCGACGAACCGTCCACCGTGTCGTAGAGGTAGTCGTAGAACGGCATGAAGAGTGAGTAGTTCGTCCGAAACTTGGTGTGGTGCAGCGAATGGTACCTGCATATTTTCAATGTATTACTTACTAGAATAAATCGAACGGCCCTTCCTAAAATCAACTGGTGATATATTAAGTAGATCGATGAGCTTGATTTATTCAATTTAGTAGGGTCCTCGGGCCGGACGGAGATTGGCCCTCGAGTGATTTCCGGAAGTCCACAGAAAAATTATTGCCAGAAATGATACATTGGAAGAGTCGGTTGGGTCGCCCAGGGCATGAGGGCAATCCGAAAGGGAAATTAAAAATAGAAAATAAAAAAGAAAAAGCGTTACTTACGAAGGCGTGTACATTAGGTACTTTAGCGGCGGAACGGCGTCGAAAAGCCGCTTGGGAATGTGTTCGAAGTTGCAGTGTCCCATGTTGTTCATGAAGTCGATGTAAGTAATATAACTGGCAAACTGAACTACTGAAGCTGTCCCCTTTAAGGTGGTTGTAAGAAGTGGTATTGCGAACAGCATGGAGTAAGCTATGTGCTCCCCAAATGGATGCACTACAGCTGATCAGAAAATATATATATAAAAACATATTACCATTATTATATAATCGATGAAATTACTACGTAATGTAACAGCAGAATTGGGAGATATTTTCGAAACTCATTGAATGCAATCAAGTACGAAAGGTGTAGTGCCGAGGGCAGTAAGTAACAGAGGTTAGACAGCTAGTACGATGATGAAAAGTCAATATATACTGTATATATAAGTATATTTATGTCAAGTAATATTTACTTACAAGTGATGGGCTCTGTAGCAATGGAAGCATGGTGATGGGAATGATATCTTGAGTACAAGAAATGGTGATGCAAAGCTCTGTGTAGCCAATAGTAGAGAAACTCCACTGGGCCGGCGTGGAGAAGAATGGTCCATACGACGCCGTCTGGCCTCCACCACGGAAGGTGGTGGGACGATTCCATGGCGTAGTATCCGACGTAGAACAGTATCCCATTGAATATTATCTGATCATCCCTGCGTAGTAATGATATATATAATGGGGTACTGATCAGTTTTCTTTGACAGAGAGAATGATCGAGTGGAAAGATTTTATTTATTTATTACCAGTTTCTTTCTCTGTCGACTTGTTCGAACTCTATGCTCTTGTCTACGATGCGATTGCTTCCCTTGGCCGTACGGTATCGAGACCAAGAAATCCATAGCTGATTATGGGCCATTCTTGTAAGGAGGAAAGGGAAGATGATGAGATTCGTAAGGTCCCTTTCTCCATTTTCCTTAGCCATGTAGTAAGAATACGTCGAGTGGATCACAAATGGAGCTATCACCAAATACTGTGCAAGAAAAAAGAAAAAAAAGCAAGGTACATATGATGTTAAGAGATAAACTAAGTATTACTTAACAGCGATGATCATCAAAAAAATAGATGAAACCTTGAAGTTTCCGAGGCATGTCCATGGCCATTCTGTGAGAATGCCAGGCCTTGAAGCCATTTTTTGCCTTAAACTTCTTTTGTTGCTGCTGTAAGAGGAAGAGCTGATACATTTATCTATAGCATGGGAGGTGCCTACCAATGCCAACCCTCCACGTGGCATAGTCATTTACTACTTTGTTCAGTAAATGGGCAGGCGAAGAATTTTGCGATATATTCTTTGTACGTACTGAAGCAGTGAAAAAAGTTCCTTGTGTTAGTTGGCCGTCCTAGTCGGGTTTATGTTGCTGCGCATTCAATTTTGGACCTAATTTTTTCAATGGAGATGGGGAATTCACATGTTTTCTTTTGATATTAAACGATTTCACATTATCTCTAGCTGTTTTATTGAATTAAAAGATCTTTCCATGTTAAGCATCTGTGCGTCTTCGACTTTACATCTTATCTATCGTGTTCCTATATATTAGGCTAATGCAATGCACATTGGCTGTTTTTTTGTTGTATTTTCTTTTCTATCCCGCAATATATTGCAACACATTATTGACATTGAGTTCCATGATGTTAATTAAAATTTAAATGTAGATTTTAAATTATATGTTATTTATGTCGGTCATGTATTTATTTAGCACTCGACGTAATTAGTGTCACCATGCAAAAGCTGGCGCATCAATTAATTTCAAACACCGACTCCATTTTTCGTCGAGACATCGCACGTGAATTATGCGTGTGATATATAAATATCTTTTTACAACTGTTCACTAATCTTTCATCAAATAGGAAATACACATTTAAGTTTGATGTACAAATAATAGTTTAACGTATCAGTTTAAAGCTTTTGTAACTGAACTAAACATATATCCGTCAATTAAGTTAGGTAGGTATACCTAAAAATTAACTTCATCAGTAGCCGTTGAGGTACATTGCCATACATATTATTGACAAAAACATATCCTATCACTTCATCAAAGAACAAGTTGGAAATTGTCGTTTTACTTTTTCTTTTCCACTAATTTCATCATTATTGATTTCTTCACTGGTTAGAAAACAAAACGAGCTCCTTCAAAAAAAAAAAAAAGAAAGAAAACAAAACGAGCTCATAAGTCTTCGTCCCTTTTAAGCTTTGGTTCGAGACAGAGGTAAAATTCCACGGAAAAAGAAAAAAAGGCAAAAAAAATCGACGATTGACCAAATAAGCCCCCATATTTGGGGCCCGGCCCATTTAATATAGAATACAAAGAACAACAAAATACATCATTCATTACCTACCAATTACCATATCCTTAAAATCATCGAAAGCTCAACTAACCAAAAAGATCACACTAAGCTCATCAGCTCTGCCCACTCCTTCACATAACCAAATCGATCTTCTCTCGGCCACCAATCCTCTCCTCAAACCTCGCATACCGATACCACTTTGCGCAAACCACATAAACCAAGAAATCGAGCGCCGTAAGAATTCCCAATAGGTAATAAAACATATCGAGCCTTCCATTGTTGAGGTTCTTCGGTATCCACCCAGGCATCTCATTCGAGCTCGAAACCCTCATCACAACCTTCACAATCATAATGCTCACGTAATTCCCGAGGGAGATCGAAGTCATGCAAAGTGCGCTTCCCAAGCTCTTAAGCCCGTCGGGCGCCTGGCTGCTGAAGAACTCGAGCTGGCTAACGTACATGAACACCTCGGACGCGCCTATCAGCGCGTACTGAGGCACCTGCCAGAATATGCTCAGGCGGGCCGGGCTCTCGGCCCGAGCCAGCCTCATGTGCTCGACGAGCCCGGCCGAGACCATGGCTAGGACGGCTATGATCAGGCCCAGGCCCATTCGCTCGAGCTCGGTCAGGCCCGTGCCTGACTTTCTGAGCCTTGAGGCCAACGGGTCGACGAGCCTTTGGTGGATGAAGATGAAGGCCGCCACGCTGGCGATGTCGAAGGTTGACATGCTGGCGGGGGGGGACGTGGAAGCTGGCCACTCGGGTTTCCATGGCGTTGCCTTGCTCGACGAAGAGGGAGGTCATTTGGGTGAAGACGACTGAGTAGAGTATGGTGCACAGCCATATGGGGAGGAGTCGAAGGATGCACTTGACTTCTTCGACTTGGGTCACCGAGCAGAGCCGCCATGGTTCTTGGACGGCGGGGCCCACGGTGGTGGTGGTGTAGGTGGTGTCTTCTTCGGTTATGGTCGCTGCTTTGTCCAGGAATCTGCAAGCGATTAGACTTTTGTTACATCGAATTTGGAGGAGATTTTTTAGCGTAACGAATTGACTTATAGCAGGAATTGTAATCGGTATGGATCAAGAACTGAGCGAGGCATATCATCGAACACCTATCGGCTATAAAGTTAAAGAAGCAACGAAAGGACTAGCTGGAATCGAATTTGGAGCATGACCATTTGTGCTATAGCATGAAATGTAATGAAATACCGAACAATGATTGATATAACGCATCGAGGTTTCAGATAGGCATATCATCGAACACCTGTCGGGTATAAAGCAGAGAAGCCATTAAAAAACTCACTTGAATCCATCAGTGTGGAGCATCTTCCTCCCACCATTATCAGCGAGCCCGCCCTGGCGAACTTCGAACAGCTCATCGTCGTTCGAAGGAACCTCAACCCTCCATTTCCTAACTGCAGCGACGATGACCTGAAAAAACCTCGACAAGGGGTTCCCTTGGGCACGATGTGCCTGTAAAACGGCGTCCCAACCAAGAACAGTAGCAGCGCCAGGAAAGCCGAGCCGGCCGACGCCCAAAAGCCGACGGCCCACAAGCCCTCGTCTTCGTAGTAGTCCAGCACCGTGTTAGAGAAAAGAGAGCCGAGGTTTAACGCCAGGTAGAAGTAGCTGAAGAAGGCCACCTTCGATTGGCTCTCCTTTGGGTGTTCCTCGTCGAATTGATCGGCGCCGAACGTGGCGATGGTGGGCTGGTAACCGCCCTCGCCGAGGGCAATTAGGTAAATTGATAGGTAGAATAGGGATACGTGTAGGTTCGAGTGAGGGCCGCACGGCGTCGCCTCGTCGCCGCAGCCGTTGGGCTTCACCAGGAATAGGTACGAGGTAACCGATAGCGAAATCAATCCCTGTCGTAATTTGCAAAAAAAAAAAAATTGGAATTAAGTATATAATATTAGGGAGGTTTACAAGCTAATAAATCTTCAACCAAGAAGAAACTATTTTTGAAATTCGTAAATTATCACAATCATTCACCACTATTTCCTTTCCTTTTCTTTTTCCCAACAGTATATTTGATTATATAATAATATATTACTGAAAACTTAGGTGAGTTGGAAAAGATTTAGAATTGATCACACAATCATTCTACACACCATTTTTGTGTGTTATAAAGGACTATGCCACTAATGTATATGTATCCATGAAATTGAGAATTTTTTATTAATTAACCATAACAAGGAAAACCTGTATTTGGGACCAATTAAACCAAAAACATTGAGAGTGTACGAAAGAATTGATTGATCAATCACATCCCAATATTGATCATGGGACATCAATCTTGAAGAGAGACAAACGACCCTCACATGAATTGATATTAAATAATATAATGAATCTCACTTATATCAAGCAGCACACCGTAACATAAAAAAAAATATATATAATTGAACGGATTCTCAAATTAATCATGAATAAACATATCGAAGAAGGAAGAAAGACTTACGATGACAAAGATGAGTTGAAAAACGGCGCAAGTCTTATATCTTCCCCAATAAGAGTCGCTAACGAAAGCCCCCAAAAGAGAGAACAAGTAAACAGTTCCTGTCCATTTGCTTACATTATTCGCCGCACTAGCATTGTCTTGCCCCATAACCCTAGTTAGGAACATAACTAAGTTCACTCCAACCCCAAAGAATGCCAGCGTGGCAAGCCCTTGATTAACTGCATGTAATAATATATAGCAATAAAGAAAAAACTTCATTTTGGATTGAATACGAAGTATGTATGTATATGATCACAATTATTAAACTTACCAAGCAATAGCATCCCAGCTGCCCAAGACCCGGTTTTGGAGCGAACCGCGGGTCGCCCGTGAAAATCGACTGATCCATCGTTGGTATGATCATCCTCGCATTTCACGGCCTTCTCCATTTATTATATTTGTCCTGCTGAAAAATATTTTTATTACAGGTTTATAATAACGTAATAGGAGGCAACTTCTTGAAGAGAGAAAGGTATGGAATATTCACGAGAGAACTGTGAATCAAAACAAGTGTTTTTATTAGATCCATGAGATGAGAACTGAGATAGAGTAGTTTCTGACTGTTGGTATTTATTAGCTTTTTTACGTGTATTAAGGTGATGAGTACAAACAAAGACAGCAAAAGATACTTTGTACTGTTCCTAGCTAAGAAAGAAAAACTATCTTTTAACAGTTGAGTTCCTTTGTCTTTTTTCGTTTGTGTATGTGTTCTATAACGTAGTGACTGTGCGATAGCTAAAGCTTTTTTGCAAGAGATAATCAACAACAGAAAACAAAATTATTCGAAATATTTGTAAATCGACTGACCTTTTGTAATATGGAGAAGAGATCAAATAAATGAAGTATAATTTGTTGTGTAATGAATTTTAAAGAGATGGGTAGTGTTGATTGGGGTATTTATAGTTGATGAGAATGGGAATCATAGGTTGGTGAGATAGCTCAAGTGGGGGTTTTTTAATGCGATCGAACACTTGCTTTTTCTTTAGTTTGAAAAACTTCATTTTTTTAGGACAAGGAAGTGTAATTTTACAAAAAAAAAAAAATTAAAATCTTAATTAGGTTACAACACGATTATTGATATTTGGGAGCCGTCACGAAGCATTGTTTAATAAAACTTACCGACTTAATAGGATATGTTTGGTTACAACTTGAGTTATGTTAAAAAAACTAAAAGTTATATTTTGTTGTTCAATCTAATAGATTAGTCGATTTGATAATGAAACACTCTCCATTTAACATACGTTGAATTCAACGATGTGCCTGCATTTTTCAGTACCAAAAAGTGACTCATTTAATTTGTATTGAATATGCTATATTTTCCTATATATCGTGCATCTCTTTTCACGAATAACAGGACATCAGTTAAACCATTTAAATAAGAAAAAAAATATTATAATGACGACTTCCCCATGAAATTAGTGGAAACAAAGAGACGTGATTTGCTTGAACGCATTGGTGCTTTTTGGTCTGATCAATAACACAATACTTTAGTTACAACATAGACAAATATATTCAGACGAACAATTAATACTTAGTTTCATGAAGCTGTATTGATACAGGCACATTTAGAGATATCTTTTTGAGGTTCTTTTTCATAAATCTTATTATAATATACATGTAATGGTAAACTTTCTTTTGAGTATTATTGCTTTAAACCCTTTTTAGAGTGTTTTACAGCTATGCCTATATCAGTTAATTAATAATACCCCCACTGAACTACTATCGTCTTTCTAGCATAGTGTATTTTAAAAGAATAGAAATGATAATGAAAAAAACCATTATTTCACCATAAAGTACCATGAATGAAGGGAGAAGCTTCACTGCATGTCACACAAGGAGACAACAAGTCGCAGAAGTCATCAGCTGTAATAAGAAGATAGAAAAGATTGAGTTAGGTTACATACATATAATACGAATATATCCATTGTGAGGAAGTGAAAACGAAGTTGAAAAGCTAAACCACATCATCACATCATATTAGACACGCACCAACTTATCAAATCATCCCCCACTATTGTTCGTGTTTCTCTTAATATATAAAAAAATAATAATGGTAGCCTAAAAAGATAAGCAGGCGCACCTATCTGATCTCATCTCTCTCCCATTTTTCATAAACAAATATTATTATAATATATGATGACGACTCTTTAATCTGGCGACTCGTACTATTTATTATATACTTCTTTTCAGCAAAGTGGAATTTTCGCACGCTTATGTATGATCGATCACATCTTATTACAAGAAAATGACTAAGCACTGAAAATGAAGTTCACCAACGATGCAGGTTGGGAAAGAAGGCCGTCCGCATTAAGTTAATTGATGATATTAGGCCAAATAATATGAGCGAAACCAAAGTCTAGCAACTCCCCAAGATTAAAAATTGTTATAAATTTCTACTCTACCCATGTGGAAAAGCAATTCCTTTTTTTTTTTTTTGTGATGGCGTATCGAAAATCAAAGATATTATTTTTTTTTCTTTATGTGAGTAAGGGTATGACTAAATTAATCTCATTGTGACGGTGTCATCGTTGGCGCGTGTTAAAAAACGGATACTTTCCCTAATTTAATTATAGTTTTTAACTGATAATTCATTTTAGAGATTAATTATCTATTAAGTTAAATTGATTAAGCGGTATACTGGGCTATAGCAATCTTAACTGGCCGAAAGTTGAAGTCCAAATGAATGGGTTGATATGACTAATATTCATTTTGATGATGATGGTGATGGTGATTAATGATGATGACGACGATGGTGATGATTTATTATTTTCTTTATTATTATTACTAGGTGAAGCTACTGAAAAATGCCCATTTATATAAAAAATTCGCAACTCAGTACCCATGTCATTTTCTATATAAGTACTCGTTTGACTGTTTGTACCATTTTCTCAGTCTTGACGTACCTTTTTATATGTGCATTACGTACCACGTCACGCGTTTATATAGTACCTATATACGTTTCTATATGGTACCTTAATGTGTTATATGATGTACCATTTCTCACTGTATTATGTACCACAATACATTTCTCTATGGTACCTAAATGTGTTATATGACGTATCTTGTGGCGGGACGGGTACCAATGTGCAAAATAATTATTCTAATAGGTACCTACATATAAAAACATACTGACATGGTACTTACTGGTTTGAAACTTTTTCTATAATTGGGTATTTTTATGTAAATTTTCCTTATTATTATTATATTATTATTATTATTATTATTATTATTATTATTATTATTTCAATCTAAACCGAACAAGATGATACACATACATACATCACGAACATCCGACCTTCACGATGATAAGTCACTGTCCAATCAAAGATTAAAATTAGTTCTATAAACTCTCCTTACATAAATTATCAACTTTTTTAAGGTCACTATTTGTACATAAGAGGCGATCAATCATTCATAATCATAATTCACAACGCAGAAAAGATCGATTCGAAGGCTTGTGCGTTTGTGAGCATGCCAGTATATAATATATACTAAGCGTTACGACAAATATGTGGTTAACTATAATTATCATCGTATAATGGGAAAAAAAATTGGAAAGTACAATTATTACTCCACGAAGAGCGTGTTGTTTGATATTTTTAATGTATGAAGGGGCATATAAATATATGTATATTTGACGTCTATGAATTTACAGCATGCTATATGAAACACTTAAAAGAAGACGAGAATCGGTTAATATAATGTTTAATACCTTATCCTTAAATCGAATCAATCCACCATTGTATATATAGAGTGCATTTATGAAGAATTAATACATATATCATAACCCACCCAAGTGAAAACTAAATGAAAAATAGAAGTAGCAGTCGTCTTCATTCATCATCATCATCATCGAAGTGTTCTCCTTGTCTATTTATATTTCAGCTCAGAAATTTCACCGCAGATTACAATGCTGTAGTGAAGCCCTTATTTTTTTTCCTGGTCCAATTTCGCCATAATTATAGCAAAAAAGAAAATGAAAGAAATAGAGATGAGAGAGAGCACATCCATTTTATATACCCTTTTGTAGATTTACAAAGAGAAACAAAAACATAGATCAACCTCACAAAGAAGACGACGATATCACAGAAGACTTCAATCTAGAGAGAGAGAGAGGACAACACAAAGCCCTAAATCTATTCTCAATAATGTGACCGGCTACCCGAATTACCGGTACTCCACGCACCATCCAAAGGCAATTGATCTCCATTCACAGGCATGTTCAGAAAAGGCGGTAATCCCAACGACGGGTCAAGAAACTGACCGCCGCCGGCGACGGCCGGCATACCCATCCTCTCGCCGCCATCCTCCTCCATCGGAAGCCTCTCATATGCAACATTCGTAAAAGAAGCTGCGATTATAATCACTGGTCCCGAGGCGGTCAAAGGTCCCACCACGTTTCCTCCCACCACCTGCCCCTGAGCGCCGGCGAGGTATATCGTCAGGCTCGTCGCCCCCGGCGGCGCCGGCGGCGGCAGGAGAGATCCCGTCAAAGACAAGATCTCAAACCTGTACATCGTAATAAACAGCAAATTAGTAAATAAAAAAGCATTAGTTTGGGTTTATACACGAATCCCAATACGCCGACCTGCCCTGAAGAGTCAACGCGCCGGCCGCCGCCGCGGGCTGGTGGAGCGTGACGTTGTTGACCGTCCCTGTTCCCCTTAGGACAGAAACCCCTCTCTGTCTCTTTCTTGCGTAGGTGGCGAGCGCTTCGAACACGTCGCAGCCACTGGCGATTTCTAGGATGTGGGCCCTGAGCGTGTTGGCGCTCTCTCTTGTGACCATTACCGGCGGTTTGGGCTTGTTCTTCGAGCCAGGTGGACGGCCGCGCGGCCGTCGAGAGCCGAGGTCGCCGGGAGAATTATAGCCGGCGGTGTTTTCATGGTTATTATCAGGGTTTTGATCTTCTTCGGACAGGTGTGAAATGAACTGCTGGGAAGACGAGCCTAAGTCCAAGTGAGCCATTTTATGTGCGAAGGTTTGGAGCTTAGTTAACAGAGAGAGATCTAAAGCAAATAATTTTTTAAGGAGGAAAGAGGGGGAGAAGAAAGTGTATTAAATTGCTATGATATATGATGGGGCTTTATTTTATTTTTCTCTTTTCATGAGTAAATTAAGAGATTATTAAAGGACGTGGACTCAAACCCTAGATTAAATATACAAGAAAACAAGGGGAATCGAGCAAGAGAGAGAGAGAGAGAGAGAGAGAGAGAGAGAGAGAGAGAGTTCAATATGAACACGGAAATAAATAAAGAAATACATTTTGCTGTATTATATATATGTGTAAGATCGACAGGGAAGTTTGATTGTACATAATGTAATAGTTAATGGACCACTTGTATTAATTTATTAGCTAATGTTTGTGATGAAATGATAATGATGATTAAGATTACCCTCCTTCCCAACCACATAGTATTATTTTAATGTTTTAGTCTACAACTTAACCTAATAGACAAAGCCTTCCTCTTCTTTACACATTGCGAAGGGTAATTATTAAATTTTAATCTCCACCTGATTTGACCCGCAAGGAATATAATAATAACCCTTACATAAAAGAAAAACTAAACGAGGCGTCAATCTAGGAGAAAACACATGATCATTTGTTGAAATGAATATCGAGGGCTTGCCTTTAGTTGAAGCTTCTTTTGAACTTTGCAACTAACGTTAGATCTAAATCAGTGGAAACGGCGATATCGACAATTATCGCGGACAATATAGATTATAACTACTTAAACAACGTTTTTATATAGGAGAGTTAGAATCTTAAACCTTGCATGAAGAACTAATCTTAAAATTACTCGTGACGAAGAAAGAAAACCAATCAAATCAAAAGCAAACCTGTGAAATCTTATCCAAAATTTTGTAAAGCATGTCACTTGTTATTAATGGAGGTTGAGGTCAGCATTTAATCTATTCATTATTACCTTAAAGTGATGGAGGGTTGATTAGAGTAACGGGCAATAGTCGAATATATACGTATATTGTATGATTCCAACCTTATTATATGCTTCATCACACTTTCAGCAATATTTTATGTACAGAGGCGCGCACAAACCACATTTTATCGGCTCACTTCTCAAAAGTGAACTTAATTAATACTTTTTTGTTAGTTATTTTAGTGAAGTGCCTTTATTATATTTCGACAGTAAGACGATATGTTTAGTATCATTTTGTTACAGGAAGCATCATATTATTAAATGGTATGCTTCTTTTGGTCCGAAAATCAGTAAATTGCACAAAGATCAGTATGATTGACGTATGTATGCTAGGGATTAATTAATTTCAGTTATATTCAAACGTTGACTAAAATAGTAACTAACATTGAACATAACAAAAATAGAGAGCCAAGTCTTTCAGTAAATTTAACTCTTTCGAGTGTTCGTCGTCTTTATTGCATTAAAAATTGTTATAATAAAATCAAACATTAAAAGAGAAAATAAATTTTATATATTTTCTTGAGTTCCCACACTCTCGGTGTGTATTCTTTTATTGGCTGGAATGCACAATATAAATGCTATATGGTCTGCAAATGTGTCTCAGTTCAGTTCTCAATTAAAACCTTATAATATAGAAAATACAAACACCATCTTATCTAACCCCCCACAATTTCCGGGCATCACTTTCTATACTGCCTGAATATGAATAAAAAATTTAATTTTTGTAATCCTTTCTGTAAAAATCAAATAAAGTAATAGTGTGCAATAATAAATTATTTTTGTCTCAACTCTCACATGAACACTAACTTGATTAAAATTATTATATATTAAATTTAGGTGAATCTATAGAAACATACCCAATTGTATAAAAAATTTGCAAGTCAGTACCCATGTCAGAAATTTTTTATATAAGTACCCGTCCGACTGTGCGTACTATTTTCCCGGTCTTGACGTACCTTTTTATATGTGTATTGCGTACCACATCATGCATTTATATGGTACCCATATATGGTACCTATATGCGTTCCATACGGTACCTTGCGGCTGACTATATGATGGTACCATTTTCTAGCTGTATTACGTACCACAATACGTTTCTCTATGGTACCTAAATGTGTGATATGATGTACTTTGCGGCGGGCAGGTACCAATGTGCAAAAATTTTATTCTGACAGGTACCTGCATATAAAAAAAATACTGATAGGGTATTGACTTGCTAATTTTTTATATTAATGGGTATTTTTATGTAAAATCCCCTTAAATTTAAGGGTTAATTCCTTATCAGTCCCTTTCAACATTTCAACTTCCTTTTAAATACCCCTCGAATTATATCTTCCTTATAAGTACCCATTTGAAATTTTATTCCTGTTCAGTACCTAAAAAACCCTTTTCAGCATTAAATGGACGAAAATACCCCTGTCTCACATATTCAAAAAAGCTGAATAATTATTTTCACATGAATTATACCAAAAAATAGTTATTATACCAACAAAATTAGACATTGTACCAGAAATTGTAGAAATTATACCACATGTTTTGGTTATTATACCAGTAAATAACGTTATTTGAATTTTATATAGTGAAACTGGACGATATGCGAACTGATTTTAAAATTATACCAGAAACTGTAGAAATTATACCAACTGTTGTCGTAATTATACCAACAAAATTGTACACTATATCATTTGGTATAATAATGATAACAGTTGGTATAATTAGAATAACAGTTGGTATAATAATCAAAACAGTTGGTATGATGTCCAATTTAAATAGCGTTATTATAATTTACAGCGAAATTTGATGTTATACCAACTGATTTTGATATTATACCAGAAATTGTAGAAATTATACCACATATTTTGGTTATTATACCAGTAAATAACGTTATTTGAATTTTATACAGTGAAATTGGACGATATGCGAACTGATTTTGAAATTATACCAGAAACTGTAGAAATTATACCAACTGTTGTCGTAATTATACCAATAAAGTTGTACACTATATCATTTGGTATAATAATGATAACAGTTGGTATAATTAGAATAACAGTTGGTATAATAATCAAAACAGTTGGTATGATGTCCAATTTAATTTCAGAAAGGGTATTTTCGTCCGTTTACTGTTTGGGGTATTAATTACACAACTTTTTTGCAGATGGGTATTGAAAAGGAAGATTTTTTGTCAGAGGTACTGATAAGGAACTTGCAAACACGAAAGGGCCTGAAAAGAAATTCACCCTAAATTTAATCTATTTTCAGGAAGATCTACATTGTATCTCCGCGGTCATGTCACGATAGTGTGTCTTTTAATGTCTGTGCATTAATAATGTCCAAAGGGAATAGCATGCATCTATCTTAATTCTTGTTTTCCACTAATCTAATTACTCATTTGCATTTCTATAGTTCATTTGATACGCAAAATATAACAAGATACATTAGTATAATTAAAAGAGAAAATAGAGAAACTATGTATTTCGTTTTGTAATATTGAATTCGACAATCGACATGCATATAATTGAGAAGATCAAATTATAAGCTTCGCAATTTTATTACCAAAGCTCCAATGTTCCAACAAATCCACATGAATACTTATTTAGATGGTGTATTTAATATACTAACAACCAAACCACCTATTTTTAGTTATTATATTTGAAAGACCTAACTTTGTATGTATTGCTAGATACACTAAACCTAAAAAGTATTCGAACCCATGTAAAAAAATACGATATTTAATACGTGCAATGGGGTTATTATATGCAATGCCAATGCACCCAACTTGTATTTGATATATAAAAAGGAATAAGATTTGTATTATATAAAGATGCTCGTGTGAATTGGTCCATTCTTACGCGATAATCCATTACTAATTAACAATTTTATTGATAAAAAATCAACGGATATGTCGTTTTCGACGAATCAGAATGCTTCCACGGACGCGATTAAAGTAATTAAGTTCTTCTAATCCCATACTTAAATCCGAGTTATATGAAAAAAAAGTAGTCTACTTATTTTTGACAATGGTTAATATTATATTAATAAAATTGAATGGCAATCCGTTCATAGGATTTATTTGTTCGAAAAAGACGCGTTATCAAACATAAATACAAATTAAATTATATGTTTTTTCCACCAACTTTGATAGCAATTATATTAAAAAAGAAATCAAATATAATGAACTTTTTATGTTAGCTAATTGCAAGGGCCCTAACTTCAACCCCATCCACTCAATTAATTTAATATATAAAAAAAGACTTTAGTCCAGTACTATGATTGATGAAATCAATTAGCTAGGTACCAAATGATAGAATTAGCTATTAAGTATTTTGAAATGAACGACTTTATTAAATCTCAAATAGAGACGTAATATAACCCATCATAGTAGTCAAAGAATGAAAATAGATGCATCGATTCAAGATCACATCATTACCGAAAAGTAAAAGCCGTTAGAAAAGTTGATTAATTATATAACAGGGTAATTAATACCTTATTACTTCTTACATAAATTGAAAATTGAATGAGATCATATAAAAATATCTTATATAATTATAAAAATGTAGGTGTTCTCATATGGTGTAATGTGTTCCTTAACTTAGAAAGTAAATAATAGAAAATCCAAAAAAATCGCACTACCACATGTTAATCCCACAATAAATACCTACTTTCAAACATAAATTTAATAATTTTATTAACATATAGTATTACATATGGGTAACTGTGTATTGCACCTGTACTGGTAAAAACCAGTATTATATTATATTGAGGATTGAATGGTTCCTTCATACGACGATCTTCAATTACCAAAAGCTGGGGTATTTTTTTATTTTTTATTTTTCATTTTCGTCCCTTCATACGACGATCTTCATTTATGCAATTCGATTTGGTAGGGTTTCAATTCAACCCAAATAATTACGGAAGTTGCAAACCGGCAACACTTTTAACTCTATTTATTTCGTATGGTTGGGCTCAAATTTGGGTTCAAGTCCAACAAAACTCTAAGACAACGTAAATGATCAAATTAAATTAGAAATAAGATCATCTCTAACGAACACCAATAATCAAACGCAAACATAACAAAATACCTCAACCAACACTCAAACTCATATCCAAAATGGATTTTATGTCATTTTCTCTCTCCTCGCATACATGCATTCTCATTTGACACCAACACATAAGTTTTTATTCACAAAGCAACTATTAGGTGAGCTTGTATTTGACTTTTCAAATATGGTTGCTTTTGGACATCCTCACGTGGGATAATCGGAAAAGTATTTCCTATTGTGTTATGGGCGCCTGACATACAAAGCAAAGAAGAAAGCAGACGAAAAGCAATGTCAGGCGCAGTGTTCAATGATAAAGGCTGCGTGGTTTTTCTCTTGTTCGCACGGAATAATAAGGCAGACATTCGCCTATAAATAGTTCACTTTGCTGAAGGAGAAAGAACGCACCACACCAAACCACAACAACATATCAGCGAGGGAATCCTCGGTCACTTCTTTTCAAGTCATTTCTGTAGCTTACTCCGTAGTTGTTATACTGCTTTTGTACCACGTCAGTGTACGTGTCTGTAATATCTCCACATAATAAAGAAGTCCTACCCTCCGGCCCGTGGACGTAGGTCATTCTGACCGAACCACGTAAATCTCGTGTCCCTGTCCAAATATTATTTTCGTCTCATTTATTTATTATCGTCATTTTTCGGGCAAAATAATTATCGGGGATTTCCGCATATCCTAACAAATTGGTATCAGAGCCAACCCCGATTTATTTTTTAGCCACCATGACGATAACAAAAATGTCAATTGAAAAGTTCGACAGAAATGTCAACTTTGCAATGTGGAGTCTCAAGATGGAGGCCATACTCATTCAAGACGGTTGCGAGGTGGCGCTTGAAGGCGCAAAGAAGAAACCAACCGAAATGAAGGACGATCAATTTAACGAATTGGACAAGAAAGCCAGATCGGCTATTATCTTAAATCTCTCTTACGAGGTTTTAATAAGTTGCCACGGAGACGACGGCCATGGGTATGTGGGATGCATTAAAAGCTATCTACATGAAGAAAACTAAGGAGAATCGGCTTTATTTAAAGCAGAAGCTTTACAGTATGAAAATGACGGAAGGTACTTCTATTCTTTCGCATCTCGATAAATTCGATTCTATCATTATTGATTTGGCGAACGTAGAAGTAAAAGTGACGGACGAAGATCAGGCCATAATATTGTTGTGTTCTCTTCCCTCGTCTTTAAAACATTTTCGTGACACGATTATATACGGAAAAGACACAATATCATATTCTAGTGTCAAATCCGCATTACAATCGAAAGAACAGATAGACAGGGATATTACGGGAGAAACAAGTGGTAGCCAGGCAGAAGGCCTGTTTGCACGGGGAAGACCAGAACGTAGAGACGCATAGCAGATCTAAAGAAAGGTCGAAATCCAGGTACAGAAATAAAGTCTGTAATTTTTGCAAGAAAAGGGCCACATTAAAGCTGATTGTTTTAAATTAAAAAATAAGGAGAAAAATAATCAGCAAATTAATAAACCCGCCGAAGCTAGTTTAGCTGCTGATGAGAGCGATGGAACTATTTTTGTAGCAACTGCAAATATTGTTAGGTCTGATAATGAGTGGATCTTAGATTCGGGTTGTTCTTACCACATAAGTCGGAGTCGGGAGTGTTTTTCCACATATGAAAATTTTGATGGTGGATATGTCTTAATGGGATGCTCCGTGTAAAGTTATTGGTAAAGGCACAGTTATGATCAAGATGTTCGACGGAATCATCCGAACGCTCACAGAAGTCAGACATGTTCCAGATATGAAGAGAAATCTTGTCTCTTTAGGCACACTTGAATCTCAAGGGTGCAGGTTCTCAGGTGAAGGTGGAGTTTTGAAAATTGCAAGAGGTGCCCTTGTTGTGATGAAAGGTTGCAGGTCTGGAAATTTATATATTTTGCAGGGAACTACAGTTACAGGTTCCGCTGCAGTTTCAACATCCCCGGAGATTGATACCACGAGATTATGGCATATGCGACTTGGACACATGGGAGAAAAAGGCTTGACGATTTTGAGCAAGCGGGGCCTACTTTGCGGTCAAAGTACCGGTAAGATGGACTTTTGCGAACACTGTATTTTTGAGAAGCAGAAACGAGTCAGCTTCAATTCGCCAGCTGTCCACAGGACGAAAGGTACTTTGGACTATATTCATTCTGATGTATGGGGTCCTTCTCGTGTTCCGTCCAAAGGTGGTGCAAGATATATGTTGACTTTCATCGATGATTTTTCGAGGAAAGTCTGGGTCTATTCTCTTAAGCAGAAAAGTGATGTTTTCCTAACATTTAAACAATGGAAAGCTTTGATTGAAAAGCAGACAGGAAAACAGATCAAGCGGTTGCGGACAGATAATGGCTTAGAATTTTGTGGAAGCGAGTTCAACGAATTTTGCAAGAATGAAGGTATTGCTCGACATCACACTGTTCGAATGACGCCTCAACAAAATGGTGTTGCCGAGCGCATGAACCGGACGCTTTTAGAGAGAGCTCGATGTATGATCTCCAACGCTGGGTTGACAAATGATTTTTGGGCTGAAGCTATCGCTGCAGCGTGCTATATTGTCAACCGTTCACCGTGTTCACCTATCAATTTCAAGACTCCTGAGGAAGTATGGTCAGGTACTCCCGCTGATTACACCAACTTAAGAATATTTGGGTGCCCAGCTTATATGCACGTAAACGAGGGAAAATTAGAGCCTAGAGCTAAGAAGTGTATTTTCCTCGGTTACGCTTCAGGGGTGAAAGGATATAGATTATATAATCCTGATCCCAAGTCACCTAAATTCATAATTAGCAGAGATGTTACTTTTGACGAGTCTTCTATGTTACATCCTTCAAAAGAGTCTACTAATTCTTCTAATCAAGAAAAGAAGGATAGCGTACACAGCGAGGTGGAGCTCGAGATCAACAAAGATCCTTCAGATGATCCTGCTACGAGTTCAACAGATCGAGAGGATGAGGCAGAACCTGATTCAGATCATGTTGAAGATGAAAGCACCGAGCAGGAATATTCTATAGCCAGGGGAGAGACGGGAGATTCGACTACCACAGCGGTACGTGAATTTAATTTCGTACGCTTTATCAGTGGCGCAAGAAACAGGTGGAGGCGGCGAACCTTCTACCTATTCGGAGGCAATAAGCGATGATAATTCTGATAAGTGGCTGGTAGCGATGAATGAAGAAATGGAGTCTCTGCACAAGAATGGTACATGGATTCTTGTGTCGCCGCCGAAGAAAAAGAAAATAGTCGGATGTAAGTGGGTCTTCAAGAAGGAAGGTTTATCCGGTTCTGACGATGCAAGGTATAAGGCACGATTAGTCGGGAAAGGCTATAGTCAGGTAAAAGGTGTTGATTTTAATGACGTATTCTCACCTGTCGTTAGACATAGCTCTATTCGTGTATTACTTGCATTCGGTGCCATGTATAATTTGGAGTTAGAACAGCTCGACGTCAAGACGGCGTTCTTACATGGCGATTTAGATGAACAGATTTATATGAAGCAACCTGAAGGCTTCATAGTTGAAGGCAAGGAAGACCAAGTTTGTCTACTGAAGAAATCCTTATACGGATTAAAGCAATCTCCAAGACAGTGGTATAAACGGTTTGATTCTTTCATGTTGGGTCAAGGTTTCTCCAGGAGCAAGTATGATAGTTGTGTTTACTTCCGGAAGTTAAATGACAGTTCGTTCATTTATCTATTGTTATATGTTGATGACATGCTCATTGCGGCTAAGAATCTTGCAGAAATTCACCAGTTGAAGGCCTTATTGAATGGTGAATTTGAAATGAAGGATTTGGGAGCAGCTAAGAAGATTCTTGGTATGGAGATTAGACGTGATAGAGGAGCTGGTAAGTTACACCTGACCCAGGAAAGTTACCTCAAGAAGGTTTTGGAGAGATTTGGCATGAGCGATGCCAAACCAGTCAGCACTCCTCTTGCTAGCCATTTTAGGCTAAGCGCTGCTCAGTCACCATCATCAGATGAGGAAGAATCGTACATGGCACGAGTTCTTTACTCAAGTGCAGTTGGCAGTATTATGTATGCAATGGCTCTTCCAGTTTCCAAGTTCAAGCATTGCTTGGATTTGATTGGTGTTTTAAAATTGGTGAACTAGCCCGTCAGGGGCTAAGGTCGGAGGGAGATAAAGGTATTCTAAATTAAGGTGGAGTATTGGAATCAAGCTCAAGGTGAAGATTTGTTAGGTGAGCTTGTATTTGACTTTTCAAATATGGTTGCTTTTGGACATCCTCACGTGGGATAATAGGAAAAGTATTTCCTATTGTGTTATGGGCGCCTGACATACAAAGCAAAGAAGAAAGCAGACGAAAAGCAATGTCAGGCGCAGTGTTCAATGATAAAGGCTGCGTGGTTTTTCTCTTGCTCGCACGGAATAATAAGGCAGACATTCGCCTACAAATAGTTCACTTTTCTGAAGGAGAAAGAACGCACCACACCAAACCACAACAACATATCAGCGAGGGAATCCTCGGTCACTTCTTTTCAAGTCATTTCTGTAGCTTACTCCGTAGTTGTTATACTGCTTTTGTACCACGTCAGTGTACGTGTCTGTAATATCTCCACATAATAAAGAAGTTCTACCCTCCGGCCCGTGGACGTAGGTCATTCTGACCGAACCACGTAAATCTCGTGTCACTGTCCAAATATTATTTTCGTCTCATTTATTTATTATCGTCATTTTTCGGGCAAAATAATTATCGGGGATTTCCGCATATCCTAACAGCAACACATACTAAATTTAGTAATTAATTTTTATTATTTATTTAATTGTTTTTATTAATACCACGTGAATAATGTTAAAAACTGTATCTAAAATATTCAAAAAAATATTTATTAAAATATTTAGTCTAAAACATAACGTTTATTTATTTATTATGTGTGTAATATTGAAAAGTTGTAACATATGTGAGTAGTATTGAAAAATTATAAAAGTTGATGCCAAAGAGAATATTGCAAAAATATTATTTTAAAGTTGTGAATGAGTTTAATGGTTGGAGAAGACTAAATGCATTTTGAGTTTAGGATGAGTTTGCGTTTGAAATTTTCGGTTGGAGATGGCGTAAGTAAAAAGCATAACATGTTAGATTCCAAATTGATTTGTGAGCTAAGATTTGGCGAGAAAAGAGGAGAAATTCAACAGCTTTCGATATACCTAGTCATGAAAAGAAAATGAATTTCGATTTCAAAAAATGTTCTTCCCTATTTTCTTGGATCTCATGGCTTAACAGATAAAAATGCATATATAACAATTGCAACGGCTCATTAGACTTGATCAAACCCATAATCGCCACTTCCACATATCACTACATTGAACTAAAAACAAATAACAATTAAAATTTCGAATCACTGAGAAGTCACTTTAGGGTTTTCTTAATCTTCTTCCTCCACACCAATCTTCTTAAAAAACCAATGTCGGCTGAACAGAAGGTTTATGCTTTGCCTTTAATCAATTTTCTTTCTGTCATTGGATTTGTTTCCATAAAGAGATGGTTATTATTCGGATTATTGTGGACGTTATTTACCGTATGAGTTCTATAAAGTTGATTCTCGAATAATAATTGAAATTTCGAATATTAATAGATTTTGGTAAATTTAATTGGAATGGGCCTACCGATATGCTTTTACGACAACCCTATCTCTATGGCTATCTTTAGGGTTTTCAGAGTTTTTTTTTTTATTTATGCTTTAGTAACAGGTTTTGCCCATCGAAAGATCATGAAATGGCGGCCAGAAAAGCCATTATGGAAACTTCTAACTGGTAAGAAAAAACTTCCTTACTTTCCTATCTGATTAAAACAATTCGTAAGTAGATTTATCAGCTTATAGAATTATTCAGTTATCCGTCTATTTTCAGGCGACCAAGGTCGAAATTAACATCGGATGTACAGCTTCATCTCTGTGGATCATGCTTCACCGTCGACAAGGTAATAAATAATAAGAAAAAAGTAATAAATTTTGATTACTTTCGATGATGATCTTAATATAAATCTTGTATGCAATTATTTATAGGAACTTCTGGCCCTAAAATCAGCGAAGATATCGAAGCTCTTAAAATCGATTCCCCAAGAAGATCCATCAAGATTCCTCCGAGGCGTCCCCGGCGACCAAGAATCAATAGAGATCGTCGCCAAATTCTGCCACGGCTTCGAAGTGAACCTCACGGCGGAGAACGTCGTCCGCGTCGCCGTCGTCGCCCACTACCTCGGAATGACCGACACCCACTGCCCAGACAACCTTCTTTCGCGGGCAGTCTCCTTCATCGACGAACACGTCATCCCTAGCTGGAACCACTGCGTAAAAGCCCTGAAATTGTCGGAAAGTTTCCTCAATCACGCCCACGATTTGGGGCTCGTCGATTACTTCGTTGAATCGATAATCGCCATGGCCAGGGACGACCCACGCCTCCTCGGCGAGCCCTTTATCAGTAGGGTTTTCACAGAGAGCGAGAGCGGCGGCGACGGCAGCAGCAGCGGCGGAGGCGGTGCTGTTAGGCATAGCGTGAGGAGGAAACTGTTCGATCTTGACTGGAAATGCGAGGATTTGACTACGCTTTCGTTGACTTTATACGCTCCTATAATCCGAGCTATGATTAGGCGGCAAGTCCCCTACGAATACATAGCGGCGAACCTCTGCTCATATGCAAAAACGTGGCTTTTCTCCGACGAGAAATTGGGTTATTTCGGCGGCGAAGAAATCATCCCAGCGCCTAAGAGGAATTCCCAGCGCGAAATCCTAGAAAGCGTTGAGCAGCTCTTGCCCCATCAAAAGGGGTTGGTTTCTTGCACTTTCTTGTTCGAAATGCTACGCGCCGCCAAAGCCCTAGACGCGCCGCCGGAGTACGTAGACAGCCTGGAAATCAGGATCGGAAAACAGCTCGACCAAGCCACCGTCGACGACTTGCTAATCCCTTGCCAAGGTTACTCTAAGCACCAGCAGTACGATACTGAGAGCGTAAGAAGGATGTTCAAGCACTTCTACTGCAACTTGGTGGGCCCAGACCCAAGGGGTCTGAACTCGGTCTCGGAGCTCATCGACGAGTTCTTGGCCGAGATTTCGTCGGACATTGACCTCCAGCCGGCGACTTTCACCGCCGTGGCGGAGATGTCTAGGGCGGCTTCGTCCGGCACTCAGAGAAACGCCGACGGCGTTTACAGGGCGGTGGATATATACCTGGAAAAGCACTCCCATTTGACAGAATCTGAGAGAGATGAGCTTTGTAGGGTTTTGGACTTCGACAAAATGTCGTCTGAAGCATGCGAGCACGCCGCTCAGAACAAGAAGCTTCCACTGAGGACGGTGGTTCAAGTTCTCTTTGTGGTGCAGCTTAGGCTCAGAGAATCTCTGGCGAACGACGTTCAGCTGCTGAGGCTCGACGCTGACGAGGATGAAAGGACGACTGAGAGGTCGAGCTGTATTATGGACGAGGAGATGAAGAAGATGGGTAGCAAAGTGATGGCGCTGGAGAGAGAGTGTGGAGAGATGAGGAAGGAGATGCAGAGAGAAAGCACTATCGTTGTTAATAATAACAGCAGCAGTGGTAATGATGGGTCGATGAAGCAGAAGAAGAAGAAGAAGACGAACCTATGGAAGGAGATGAAGAGAAAACTAGGGTGCTCAAGTACTTCAAGTATGAACGATCCCAGCTGCCATGTGAAGAAGAAGAAGAAGATGGTTCATACAAAATCGCAGAACTTGCTGTAGATATATAGCTAGTTTTCGTTTACATCAGCTTAACTTAATTCGTTCATTGCAGAGATTCGTTTTGTTCAGCCTTCTTCTTGTTTGTGTCCCTAGCTAGACTTCGATCTGTTAGTTCGATGTTTCTACTGTTTTGTACGTTGACCATTATTTTCTATTCATATTATTCATTCAGTGGTATCCAATTTACATATAACTTTATTCACTATCATCTTTTTCCAACCATAGAGTTTTCATTCGTATCCATACAGATAGGGAGTTATTGCACACACACAGATACGAAGTATACAAATAAGTTATCGCCCACCTTATATATGCCCGTGCACTGTATCGCCGCAATTCGTAGGCTTAAAAGAAACGGTCTTCTTCTCCAAATCATACCCAACCAAATAATTCGTTTGCGACAAATTGCCGTATATAGCAATCGTCGACGCCGGCGCAAAGGCGAGGCAAAGAGACGCCGCGCTTGTCTTTACGAAAGTGTTCGTCGATTTCAACCTTACATCGGCTCCTTTAAAATGAGCCGTCATTTCGGGTATTTTTTCCTCGATTCCGTCCGAAGTTTTATAGCACAGCTTCAGCAACCCTAACGGATCGTCGATTTTTTCTTCCTCGTTCATCTGCCTACTCACCTCCTTCACGACTCGAACGTAGAGATTCCACGGTAAGAAAGTCAGAGTCGTCCCAGAGTCTATGATAACATTGCCCTCTTCGACCAAAGACTCTGAGAAACCCTCGAACGAGTCGAACCTCTCATTACCGACGCTAAACCCTTCAAGGGTTAGAAAGTAGTAAGTCTCGGGATATTTCGCGACGATCGGCGTAATAACCGCATTTCCACCCGAAACTACGGCGTCATCCCCGAAGCTCAACGTACTACGATTCGACGCCGTCCCGCTCTGGAGCGGGACGAGGCAATAAGAGAATTTACCCCGAATGAGAGGTGCTAGTTGAGATATAAGAGAAACTTTCCCGCCCCCTAAGCCCACGATTCCCGACGTCCCTTCCCCGAACGTTCCTCGCTCCGCATGCCCGCACCCGAATATCACGTTGGGGATCGAAACGTTTTTCTTATCTACGGAGGAGCCCAGCGTGACGGTCTCCGAGGCGACTTCTCCTCTGCTGAAGGAGCCGTCGCCGTAGGCGATGCTGTAAGAGCACGTCTTGTTGGTTGGTCCGCACGAGGTCTTTGGGTAGGCCCGGCACTGGCTCGAGCCGCACGGCGCGGACTTGTAGGAGGACGAGCCCTTGGGGTCGAACAGGGGCTCGTTTTGGTGGAAGCACGCGGGGCACGGCTCGCACTGTATCCACGTCAGGTCGCTGCCCGTGTCGGCGATGGCTAGGGCTTGGTGGGGAGGCGTTCCGAGGGAGAACTTCATTAAGTATTCGCCTCGGTCGTTGATTATTTCGGCGGAGGGCGACCACGACTGGCGGTTTTCGAAGGTTCTTGCTAGGGTTTCCATTCGGCGGAAGGAGCGCTTCAACGTTTTTTCGACTCGGGCGATTAGCGGTGAGTTGTTGTCTCTGTGGATTAGGTCGAAGGTAAATCCCGAGGCTTTGGTGGTTGGGAGTTGGGGCGCGGAGATGACGAGGATGAGGATGGAAGCCAAGAATAAGGAGGTTATTAGGGTGGTTTTGGACATTTTTGTTGAGCTTATTTTTGGTGAAGAGAAGGTTGGGGGATGATGGTTATATAGTTGGGGTGGTTTTTGAATGGAGATTAGGGTTCGTTGAATTGTGGAGATGATATGAACCGAAGTGCTCGCTGTATGTTTTGGCTTTTCCTTTTATCATTACGGATATTGCCGTCATTATTTGAGTTTTCCAAGAATTTATTAACGGATAGTAGCTTGAATTACTAAAGTGTAGGTATAGATGAGAACTATGACATGGCCTGGGGCAAGCAAGAATTGCAAAAGCAGGTCAATATTGCTAAAAAAAACATTAAAACCTCGTTTAACATGCGTCGAGTTATTGATTAAGGTCAATGATTCAATATTGCTGGAAATGGAACTAATTTTTTACTATAATAATCGAGAATGAGGTTCAAACTCGACCCTTCATACAAAAAGTTCCACTCGAAGATTTATGGATTCCCCCCAAAAAAATATGCATATATAAATATATATTAACAGTTACTATTCAGTTTATCAACCATAAACCCTAACCAATCAAGAATGTCTCCCTCAAAAAACGAAATCAGCCCATCTTTATCTTCCCTAACCAAACCACGAAACACTCACTTCGCAGCTCACACACTGAATCGTAAATCCATATCGCTCCAAAGCAATAATCCCAAGAAAATCAAAAAGCAATCTCCAAACAAAAAGATAAAGACGACGATGACGACCACTACAAAACTCACCGTCTTTGCAATCACCGTCCTCCTCTGCCTCCTGCCGCCGGCCTGCACCGCCGCCATGACGCCTCAGTCCTCAGCCATAATCGCCGCCAAGGTCCTCCATTCACGTGGCTACTCCCTCTTCTCATCCCTCCTCTTCTCCCTGTCATCAACCACCACAAACTTCTCAGGCCTCACCATCCTCGCCCCGCCGGACTTTGCCTTCTCCTCGGAAACCGCCACCCTCCTCACCCTCCACCGCCACGCGCCTCCGCGGCTGTCCATCTCGCTCTTCCTCTACCATACCCTCAACCTCACGTGGCCCTCACGTGACATATCTAACCCTCTTCAACTACAGACTCTCCACAACAACCACTGCCTCTACTGTTGGAGTAAACTGAATTTTTCAGTCACGTGGCTCTCTGTTTTAGGTTATCAAAGTAAGATGTTTTATGCTTTGTGTCTTTTATGTTATCGAGAAATGCTCAAAGCTTGTTGTCAGAACATGTGAACTAACATGTGAACTCTACTTGGTTTGGTTAGTTTAAATAAGTGTCGATGTAACTCATTTGTTAAGAGAGATGTGAAAAATAAACTAAGAAAATAAATCCTTTCTTCTCCATCAAAAGTCTTCAGTTGATCTCCATTACTATCGATCTCTAAACTCAAAACAACAACAATCCTTTCATCAGATCAGCAACTATCAATCTGGTATCAGAGCCTTGTTCTCAAGATGTCAAGCCAACTCATTTCTCTCGTTCCCAAATTCAGTGGAGAAAAATACGATTACTGGAGTAATCTCATGAAGTTGTGCCTTGAATCTCAGGATTTATGGGACGTGGTCGAAGAAGGTGTCGACGAACCAGAAGACGAAGACAACCTCACCGATGATGAAAAAAATGAGAAACGAAGAGACCGGAAAGCATTTTTTCAGATTTGTCAAGCGTTGGAGATCCCAGTCTACGAACGAATCGCAAAGGCGGAAAGCGCTAAAGAAGCATGGGACATGTTACAGACCACCTATTCTGGTCAAGAACATGTGAAGAAGGTCCGACTGCAAACACTACGGAAGGAATTCGAGAAGTTAGAGATGAGAGAAAGCGAAAAAATCTCAGACTACTTCACGCGGGTTACATCCATAGTAAACCAAATGTCCTCAAATGGAGAAATAATCGACGATGAAAAGATCGTCGAAAAAATTTTGCGGAGCTTGCCAGAAAAATTCGACCACATCGTTGTTGCCATCGAAGAGTCTCAAGACACTTCAAAAATGTCTTTCCAAAGTTTACAAGGAAGACTAGAAGCTCACGAAATCAGACTTCTTCAAAGGAATCCTAAAAATTCATCGCAAGATCAAGCGTTGAAGTCTCAACACATGGGAGGCCGTGAATCTTCTCGAGGACGTAGCAAATGGCGTGGAAGGGGAGGAAAACCCACCCAGTCACACCAGAAGGATAATGACTCCAAAAGCGAAGAAAGGGGATCGTCCAACAATCAAAAAGGAAAAGGACGCTACAAAGGTAACAAACCATATATTGAGTGCAACTTCTGTCATAAACCAGGACACAAGGAAGTTGACTGTTGGGAAAAATATCCGGAGAAGAAACGTGAAGCTGGTTACGTCCACAAAGATCAGTCTGAAAATTTCGAAACTCTTTTATTAGCTTCTGATGGGAATAAGGAAGATGTTTGGTATTTGGACAGTGGCGCAAGCAAGCACATGACGGGAAATAAGAATTTATTTTCAGCAATAAAAGATGCTAACCATGGACAGGTGACTATTGGAGACGCTAAAACTCTCGAAATCCAAGGTGTTGGAGAAATCACGTTCCAGACGAAGACCGGCAGAACAGAGAAAATGTCCAACGTCTTTTACGTTCCAGGACTATCGAGTAATCTATTGAGCGTTGGTCACCTGATGAAAAAGGGGTTCGATTTTCACTTCGCTGAAGACTCATGCATCATGAAAAAGAACAATCTTCTAGTTGCGAAAATCGGTTTGGCTTCAAATAATTTGTTTCCTGTCAAACTTCACGTTGTTACTAACTCATGCTACGTTACTTCTAGCAAGGAAGAGTCCAAGTTGTGGCATGACCGATATGGGCACTTAAACTACCGAAGCTTGAAGGAGATGTCCAGCAAAAACATCGTCGAAGGGCTACCCAAAATAAATGATGCTGCTGAAATTTGCGAGGAGTGTCAGGTGGGAAAACAATCTCGCAATTCATTCCCATCGAAGTCAACCTGGACATCAAAGGCACCATTGGAGCTTGTTCATACCGACTTATGTGGTCCGATGAGGGTTGATTCTCTTGGCGGCAGCAGGTATTTCTTGTTATTTGTCGATGATTATACGAGAAAAATTTGGGTCTACTGCGTGAAGGAAAAATCAGAAGCACTCTCATGTTTCAAAGACTTCAAATTAAAAGTCGAAAAATCATCCGGGCTCGAAGTGAAGAACGTGAGAAGTGATCGTGGAGGCGAGTTCGTGTCTTCTCTATTTGCTGATTTTTGTCAGGAAAATGGCATTAGGCATGAATTGACGGCACGCTATACACCACAACAAAACGGCGTCGCGGAGCGCAAGAACCGAACGATCATGAACATGGTGAGATGCATGCTAAAGAGGAAAAACATGCCGGCTGTTTTCTGGGCTGAGGCGGTCTCATGTGCTGTATATTTGATCAACCGATCGCCGACGAAAAGATTGAAAGACGCTACTCCAAATGAGGTATGGCATGGGCGGAAACCGAATGTAAGTCATCTCAAAACTTTCGGTTGTCTAGCTTATTCTCACATACCTAATGCGTTGAGATCAAAGTTGGATGATAAAGCAGAAAAATGTGTCTTCATCGGGTACAGCCAAACAACTAAAGCCTACAAGCTTTACAATCCGAAAACAAAAAAAATTGTGATCAGTAGGGATGTGCGGTTTGACGAAGATGCTTGCTACGACTTTGATGAAAGGATAGAGTCTATCGATCATGAAACAATTGTAGGTGATCATTCTCGCATAACGGAAACGGAGAATCAAGAAGAGTTCATTTTACCAAATCATGAAGATTTTATTCCTCCCGAGAGTCCTGATAATTCACCAGGAAGAAGGACTCGAAGCTTGCAAGACATCTACGACGAAACTAATGAACCTAATGAAGAAGGCAATCTGTTTTTTGCTTTCTTTGCAGGTGAAGACCCGATATTTTTCGACGACGCAGCGAAAGAACAAAAATGGTGCGCCGCTATGGAAGAGGAGATCAAGTCGATCGAGAAAAATGGTACATGGGAGCTCACTTCTCTACCCCCCAACAAAAGTGCCATCGGCGTGAAATGGGTGTTCAAAACAAAAACCAATCCAGACGGTTCCATCAACAAACACAAAGCTCGATTAGTTGCGAAAGGGTACAAACAAAAGGAAGGAGAAGACTTCAGCGAGGTATTCGCTCCTGTATCTCGACTTGATACCGTTCGTTTAATAATATCTCTCGCAGCTCAAAACAAGTGGAAAATATTTCAAATGGACGTGAAATCGGCTTTTCTAAACGGCTATCTCGAACAAGAGGTTTACGTCGAGCAACCACCCGGTTTCATCAAAGACGGTGAACAAGACATGGTCTATAGGCTAAAGAAGGCGTTATACGGATTAAAACAATCACCTCGTGCGTGGTATGGAAGAATAAACGAGTATTTTTCAAAGTACGGATTTGAAAGGTGTCCATACGAGCACACTCTCTACGTCAAAAGAAGTCCAAAAGGCAGCTTCATGCTAGTAAGTATCTACGTAGACGATCTTATTTTCACCGGGGATGATTTGATAATGCTAGCAGATTTCAAGAAATCGATGATGAGAGAATTCGAAATGACCGACTTGGGGGAACTCCATCATTTCTTGGGAATCAATATCTCGCAAAGCAGCGAAGGAATCTTCATTTCGCAAGAAAAATATATTGGAGAAATTCTAAAGAAGTTCCAAATGGAATATGCAAATCCGGTCTCTACGCCATGTCTAACCGGAACGAAACTGAGCAAAGTAGGTGAAGGGAAACTTGTGAACGCCACAATGTTTAGAAGCCTCGTAGGAAATCTGATGTATCTCACAGCCTCTAGACCCGACATCATGTATGCGGTAAGTATGGTAAGTCGTTTCTTGGAAAAGCCGTACTCGAACCATTGGGAAGCTGCAAAAAGAATCCTTCGATACGTAAAAGGTACGAAGGATTATGGAATTTTTTATAAATCTGGTGTTGATGTCAAACTGGTTGGATACACCGACAGCGATCTTGGAGGATGCGTTGATGATTCGAGGAGCACCACCGGTTACGTGTTCAACCTAGGAAGTGGAGCAGTTTCTTGGTGTTCGAAAAAACAAAAGATTGTAGCTCTTTCAACGACGGAAGCCGAGTACATCGCGGCGTCAATGACTGCTTGTCATGCATTATGGCTAAGAAGCATTCTGAAGTATTTGAATCAGAAACAAAAAGATCCTACGGTAATCTACTGCGACAATAGTTCGACAATCTCAGTTTCAAAAGATCCAGTCTTGCATGGGCGTACAAAGCATATTCGGATGAGATACCACTCCTTGCGTGAACTCGTAAGTGAAGGCAAAATTATGCTCGAATACTGCCAAAGCAACAAGGAGGCTGCCGACATATTCACAAAACCACTTGGAGGGACGATTTTTGCGAAGAATGTTAATGAGCTAGGAGTATGCAGCAAATTAAGTTTACGGGAGGCATTTGTTGGAGTAAACTGAATTTTTCAGTCACGTGGCTCTCTGTTTTAGGTTATCAAAGTAAGATGTTTTATGCTTTGTGTCTTTTATGTTATCGAGAAATGCTCAAAGCTTGTTGTCAGAACATGTGAACTAACATGTGAACTCTACTTGGTTTGGTTAGTTTAAATAAGTGTCGATGTAACTCATTTGTTAAGAGAGATGTGAAAAATAAACTAAGAAAATAAATCCTTTCTTCTCCATCAAAAGTCTTCAGTTGATCTCCATTACTATCGATCTCTAAACTCAAAACAACAACAATCCTTTCATCAGATCAGCAACTATCATCTACCTCTTCGCTGATTTCGGAGAACTGATGGTTTCGACGACGCCGGTCAATAATCCGTACTCGACGGTCAAGATTCGTCAGCCCGACATCTTCGTGGATGAGAATCTCACCATCCATGGGGTTGATGGGATTTTAGACCCTGCCTTCGCGACTGAATGTAGTGCTGCTGCAACCACTAACGGCGGCGGCTCTCCGTCGGAGGGGATCCGAGGAGGAGAAGAGTTGGATGCGCGCCAGCATGCGGCGAACGTCAAGAGGCGCCTGCTTGAGAGTGCGATGAGGGGTCTGAAGAAGAAGGGTTACGCCGTGGTGGCCACGGCTATGGGAATCAGAAGAGAGGAACTGCTTCAGTTAACGTCCGTTACGGTTCTCGCCGTCTCGGATGAGAATCTATTTCTGAGGCCTGGCGGATTCCGTTACGATTTCCGTCACCAGGTGATTCCCGTACGGCGTCGTTTTAGGGAGCTGATGAAATTGACGGAAGGCGTGATGAAATTCGACACCTTAGACGACGGCAGGGCGGTCGGGGTTAGTTCCTCCGCCGGAACCGTTAGCATCGACGGCGTTGCGGTTGAGCCCAAGGAGGTCTATCGCAACAGATGGATAGTCGTGCTCTCCTTGACCGCGACGCTGGATGACGTCACGTACGGAGCTTCCGTAGAAGACAGATCGGCTCCTTCGCCGGCGCCGTCGACCGAAAGGGAATACCCGCCGTTGAATTCGCTGGACCAGGGCGGTGATGATGCGTCCCCGCACTGTGAGCTGATGGACGGCGTCGTTTCGACTGGGATCGAAGGCGGGGATCTCTTTTGCCCGATGAGAAAAGCGCGGGAACTGAGGGAGATGAAGGGTGAAGATCTCGCACACGTGGAAGCACATGGATCGTGCGATGGCTGCGGTCAAGATTCGGATAAATTGACTGTTGGGGATGAGAAAGTCAAAATTGCTGCGAATCATGTGCATAGTATAACTGAAGATCTCTTCTTTTACATATGATGATTAGTTTTCTTTTTCTTTATATACATACATCTATTTGTCTGTTCATGAATAATGTTGTAGTGCAAGTTTCTTAATGTTCGATAAATAAAGATGAGACCTTTTATGAATTCTCGGTCTTCCTCAAATTCATTCAATATTAGTAAGTCAATTTTCAGCACACAACTTAACATGTCTTCCCTTAACTTACAACTGTGCTAAGAAGGCTAGCAGAACAACAGAGACACACACACACACAAAAGATCAAAAATTACGATTATACCCCCGCCCGACCCGCCTCTGAAAAGGCCGACACGCCTCGATGCTAAGATCCACGACGGCCGCCAACGCCATAAAAATTGCCGCGTCTTCCACGCAGGTCACGTGCCTCATCGCCAGCTGTACCCTCGGCTTCCCGCACTTGCCCTCTCCCCGAACCGTACACCTCATCACGAACCCTCCCCCGCCCTCGGCCGGGCTCAGGCCCGCAAAATCCCCGCTGCTCTGCGGGCTCGGAACCGCGGGCTCGCCGGAGGCTGAAGCCCGATCCGTGTCGATCGAAAACTCGCCGCCCTTCTCCGCCCCGACGGAGGCCTCGGCCATCACGAGCCCCTCGTGCCCGTCGGAGAACACTCGGAACCTAAAGCACACCGAGTCGCCGCGGGCCCCCTTGGCCCTCCAGGCCTCGAGCTTGCCCCAAGGATGCCAGCTCTCGGACCGGGCCGGGTCGGGCCGGGCGATCAGCCAGGCGCCCGGGTTGGACTGGGCGACCCAATCGCATCCCGACGAGGGGACGAAGGGAGTCGCCATGAAGGCGGCCGCCACGGCCGAGCCTGAGAGGTCGTGGATTTTGACTTTCCATCCCTTTCGCTGCTCCCTTCTCTCAACGTCTTGGTAGGAAGCGTCCGAGGTTGCCGGCCAGATCGAGCCGAGCGGGTCCACCTGGGTAACCCTGTAATTTTTTTGGGCTTGATTATTATTTTTTTTTCGCAATGTAATTGGGTGTGACATTATAATGGCAGTGAATTTAGGTGTGGTATTATATAGACAATAATTTTTAAAATTAAACAATCAAGGGACATTAAATTGCGGAACCCTTGATATTGTAGAGGTCCAAGGCATATAATCTAGAGTTCAGTCGAATTTAGTGTGTGACGTCGTACGAATAATAACTTTAATAATTAAAAATTTAAGAATATTATATGCCAGAATCCTTGATTTTGCCCCAAGATTTTAGGGTTTCAACAAATTTATGGTACATCTAATACAAATAACTTCCAAAAATAAGCAGTATTGGGACAAAATCTAGAGTTCATCATATAATGCCCGTTAGAAATGTGTATTAGGACCGCAGGTCCTCCACAACAAGGGTCGTTAATATTTAATTATTTTTAGTGTTTGAATTAGTCTAAGCATAGAATTAGCTATATAGTCAAAGTATGGAATACATTTCCCTCACCTATTAGTTTTATCGTCTCTTGGTTGGTTAAACAAACCAACCGTGTCCCCAAATTGCTTAATTTTAAAAGTCATATTTCGTATAAATAACACACCATAAATTCGTTGTCCCTATAATGAATCCCTCGTTAAATAATAAGATAAGATTCCCGACGGCGGGCAATTATTTTTCTCGACTCACCTGTCTCGGCTGAACTTGCAGCTGAAGATGGGCTGCTTGACCGATCCCCTAAGCTGTACGATCTGAGGGCTCAGCTTCGTCTCGTCCTCGAACTGAAAGACGTACCTCGGGTCGGGCTCGAGCCTCGCCCTTAAATGTAGCTCCGCGGTCGCCCTCTTGCCGAGCCCGACCCACCCGCTGACCAAAATGACCGATTTGCCCTCGGTCCACTCTGGCGTCACGTCGAGCCTGAACGTGCCGATTTGCTGCTGCTGCTGCCTATTCGCGCCCACGACGCCGCATTTCGTTCCTTTTGCTTTTTTTCCCGCGAAGACGGCGATCTCTAAGCACGCGTTGGAAGAGGCGTGGAAGCACTTCGGCGTCAGTAGGGTTCTTACGTCGGATTCTTCGAGGTAGAAGCTCGAGGGGGCGGCCGCGGCGGGCCCGCCCCCGGGATTAGGATTTGTCGTCTCTTGCGGGGAGATTAGTGCGACCGAGGTTGTCTGAACGGGGAATCCACGTAGGCGTATTTCGCAGAAGTAGGACGGCGGCGATGATGATGAGGTGGCGGCGAGGGGCGACGGGCCCGTGAATCTTATCCCTAGGGAGCCTATTGAGAGGCGAATGAAAGCTTGAGGGTCCATTTCTTTTTCTTTCTTTTTTTTTCTATTTCCTTGCCTGAGGTACTTAGTAGTTGTCCATTAGCTCTGTTCTTGGCGCGGGATTATATGTCTGAAGATCAAAATTGATCCAAGGTTAGGAAAAAAAAAGACCTTTTTATGATAAAACACACACACACACACATTAATTTAACATCAGAGGACCTTCATTAGCAATTGAGAAGTGAAAAAAACAGAGCAAGCTAGTAACAGCAGAGGACCTTCATAAGCAATTGAGGTAAGTTTAACATAACAAATTCAACTTAATTTAAAGAATGAGCAAGGTAATTCAAACGCATTTTTCACAGTAGCTCGAAAGTACCATGAAGCATAAATTTGTGACCCACAAAAGCCGTGAGCTGCTTCTCATGGCTTTTTTCTTCACGCAGTTTGTATCATAGAGAGCAGCAAAGGTCGAGAAATGGAGAAGAAAACGCTTACTGTCTCTCTTTTTCAGCTTAAAAAAGAAGATCGATTCGCTCAAAATTGACCACTTTTAAGTTTCCTCCTTTTTACAGATCCAAGAAAGATAATGCAAAAACTAGAAAAGAAAAGGAGAGAAGAAGAGGGCTTTGTGTGAAAAGAAATTACCCAGTATTGATTATTGGACAAGTCGACCAAACGCAGCCTTCTCCAAGAATATCACTTAGTCTATGCAGATTTCACGAGGAAAGATGGCATATCGTATTATTATTATTATCATCCAAGAAATTGCTTTCTTTAATCGTAGATAGTATGTGGTGTTTGTGTTTCTATGCCTTTGAGAGAGTGTGTGAGAGAGAGAGAGAGCTTTGTTTTGGTGGCAAGAAATAGTTTTATGTAATAAAATATAACTGGGTAAATGGATATGTTACAATACTTCCATGTTACAATATTTTTGTTCGTATAATGTAATAATAGCTTGTAATTTGTATTATTATATATACAATAATACAACATAGAATATTGGTGTATTAATGTAGTGGGGCCTTTACAGGTGGAGCGTAATTGGAGACAGCTGTATCCAATATCTATTGTATAGTGAGAATCGTTTTGTGAGAAAATGACATTATCTGTATTTTATATATAGGTATACACAAGCAAATAATACTTGTTTCATAACATCAAAATAATAATAATATAATTGCTATTTGATGCATATTTGTATTGTAGGCTTCATGTCTTACTATTTGCTGTCATTAACTGCATAATTAATGTGTAGGTTTGCTTAGGCATGCCGACTTAATGAGTATGACTTTCATAATTAATGGACTTAACTGTTTAAGATGAATATTGCATGTTTCAATTTATGCTGTGCTGTTAGAAAAATGGCATTTTTTGGTGTAGAGATTGATGATTTTAATCGCAACCCATAATTATAGCTCTTACGCTCTAGAGTAGCTTCGTTGAATGAATATTCAGTTCACAAATTAAATAAAATTTGTAAAATTTATACATTATTCATCCCATTCTTACAACTGGCGATATAATATACATGGATAGGACATGATAAATCATCTTTCTTAAAAATGTATGTTATAGGATTAGTTGTTGTTACTTCTCTTCAGTATACATCGACGAAAGGTGATTGGATTAGAAAAAATAAAAAATAGAAAAAACAGATGACTATTGATTTATCGATAAAGGCAATCACATGGGGTCTATAAATTGACAATGATGGCAAGAATTGGCCAAATAAAAGCAAAGACTTATTCGTTCTTTACTCCTATAGCCTTTTTTTTTTCTTTTGTAATAGAATAAAATATATAGATAAAGAATAAAAAGTACATAAGACAAGCAAATTTGAAAATCATATCCTTACACCGAAAATTACACGCTAAATAACAGTCGTCGAATATTGATACTTTTTATGTTACAATTGAAAATGATTAGATGTTCAATTGTTGTAAATAATATAATGGAAATTGTTACATGGAAAAAAGGTCAGTTAAAAAAGAAATCAAATAGACATAAACTGACACAACCCCGAAAAACATGGAATGAAACTCCCAACAACGTATCTTACTCAGCTGTTCACAGATGATGTGTATATTCCGTCATTCCACAAGTTGAAATAAAACTTAGGGGAATTCTATTGTAACATGTGTTTTAGGCTTTTTCTGTTGGTGCTCAAAATTATTTTTAATTCCGATAAGTACCCATGTGTTTAAGACTTTTCCAATTAGTACCCAAAGTATTTTTCAATTACAGTTGGTACCCTTGTGTTTAAGGCTTTTCTAATTGACGTTCAATGTGTTTTCAAGGTAGATACCCCTAACATATAACGTCGTGATTTTAAAAAGCTGCAAATGTGATTTTTAGGTGTCGGTAACGTTTTCAGTCATTTCTAGAATTCCATTAGCAACTAACAAGGCTTGCAACTAAAAAATCTCGTTTTTTGTCATTTAAAATCACGACGTTATAAGTTAGGGGTATCTACCTCGAAAACACTTTGGATACCGGTTGAAAAAGCTTTAAAAAAGGGGTATCATCTGGAATTGAAAAATACTTTGGGTACCAGTTGGAAAAGTCTTAAATATACCGGAATTTAAAATAACTTTGGACACCAGCTGAAAAAGCCTAAAGCACAGGTGTACAAGTGGAATTCCCCTAAAACTTATAACATAAATTTTTCTATAATTGTTTAATATATAAATAAAAAATTTAGTATTTACTATCCTGAGTCCTGAACCTGATATTCCATGTGAAAGTGATATAAAGCTGTCAATGCCATTGCCAGTTATTTACCAATTGCAACTCAAGTCAACCTTCCATATTGTAAAGCCAAAATATAAGTTAGTTACGAAGTATTTGGTAAATTACAGATAAATGTGTTGTCATGATATTCAATCATGAATAATGTAATTAATTTTAAACATTAGTAGAAATGGTCATCACCTCCTTGGAATTTCAAGCTACTCATGTACATACATACCACCATGCAACTAGTTTCGTGCGCAATATATATATATATATAGATAGATAGATATTAAACATAATAGCCGCAATCTCAGAAAGATTTGGACATCTCCTTAACGAGGAAGCTATTGGCATCGAAGAGGAGACAAACGCACATGCTATCATTGGTAGATATATACATACTTGGGATTAAGATAAAAAAGAACAACATGGACTTCAATATGCCACATAAAATATATGAATATTTTTTAAATAAAATTTAAAAAAGAGCAATTGAAACTTGAGAGGAATGGATAATAATACTTCCTATAAAATTGTGATAGTTTCATAGGCGAAGAAAATGTTTAGGTTTGCTTCAAAAACTGAATTTAGTCGGAACTAATGTTTAAAATAGCTCTATAGCGCGCCACATAACTCGCTATAGTGTTTTGTTTTTTTCAAAACGGTCTGAAGCTTGTTTTTTTAGCGCTTTTTTCTTCTTTTTTTAATAATTAAAAAGAGCTTTCTAGTGCGTTTGCAATCAATGAAGAAAACTATATCATCAATAAATTTGGTCCTTTTATGTTTTGGGCTGATTATAAATTGAAAAGAAAATATATTTTGTATCAATCGGGGTTATTTTATTATTGGTTTGTTATATTCGTTTTAATTTGTAGCTTGTATATACTGTAATTTCAAAATTCGATCAACAAATTGTATCTTATTCATTATTTCATCAAAATTTGTGGAGAAATATTGATGATTTTGTACCATATTTATATTCGTTACATAATAAAAAATAGAAAATATTAATGATTATGTAGCATATTTATATTCGTTACATAATAAAATATATATATTTACATTATAAATCGGTTGCCCAAAATACTAACGCAATACGCAACTACGTTGCACAATATCAGAGTTAAACGCAACGCATTACACGCGTTTTAAAACATCGGTCCGGACATGGGGAAGTGTACCTCCTAAAAAGGAAGGAAACACAACAAATTCAATATTTGATATTGGGCCTCATGAGCCCATTTAGTCGGATCATGTCAATAATGGGCCGTAGAACTCAGGCCCATGAGCCCATTAATTGAATGTCAAAAAATGTGTCCTTGGGTTTCATCTTTCTAAGCATAGCCCAAGTTTAGTAGCATAATTACGATTTTTTACACTAAACCGACTATAACGGCGAGGGTCAGAAACAGAATTGACTGTTCTTTTGTGTTCCATTCGTTGTCTTATCCCTTATTGCAACAGATATTTATTTCACCTTTCTGGGAATCTAGATACACCGATCTCTTTATCTAGTACAGCCCTTGTTGATGGTTTTGTAACGGCGAAGTAATTTCTGAAGTTTGCTGAAAGCTCATTTTGATTGGGTTCTTCAGCTAGGATATTCTGTGGAAGGATGTCTTGTCTGTTGCCTCAATTCAAGTCATGTCCTGATTCCGTTGCTTCGAGCTTGAAATTCCAGTCGCATAATTCGTGTAAGTTATTTGTATTCTTTTTCGTTTACATGTTATGATGTAAAAGGTACTCTCTTTTTTGTGTGTTAAGGCTGGTATTTGAGTTGGGAGGAGTTGAAACTTTGTGGGGTTTTGGAGAATTGTCGTCTTGATGATTTTGAATTGAGGGCCAAGTTAGCTCATGGCTTATTTCAGATTTGTTTTTGTTGGCCCGAAGGTGATGTACGCAGCAATTTCTGTTAGTGAGAATCTCAAGTAGGAAATTGGGCTGAAATGGGAGTTTGAAGATCTTGATTTAGGGTTCCTTTTTTTCCTCTGATTTCTGTTTCCTTTTACGGGTGCAGCAAGAAGTAGAGATATTGTGAGCTTTCGAACACATTGCAGTTTGTCTACTTCATTGCCGCCAAGAACTTCTACGCTCGAATTAGATCATCGACGCCCGCCATCGTTAGAAGCTGCAGTTCGCGAGCTTGAGAAGTTACGTTCTTCAGATGCTCGTTCGATTCCTACCGATTCTTGGAGACATTCGAATGTCGTTCGCGCCCCTTCAGAGGTACAATTTGTGTTCCTTTTACAAACATCCCTTCGAGTCCCATCTGTTATCTCTATATATTCTGCGTCTAAAGCCCAAGAAAAGAAATTTAGAGCTTGTGTTGTTTCTTCGGTGTGATTATAATTTTTCCATACCAGTTAAATCTTGGATCAGATTCAAAGAAGGAGACGCTTTTATTGGGCGACGAAGCTGTAATAACCGAAGCTGCATGTCGAGCGCTCGCTTTAGCTAGAACGGCGTGTAAGTTAGCGAAAGAAGCAGCAGTGGATAAGTCAACACCTATTACGACAGTTAAATCGACGCGCCATATCGAAAGAAAAACGAAGAGAATTCGAGCAGTAGAGAAAGCATACGCTGCTGCTAATGCAGCGTCAGCAATATCGCGTTCTTCTAGCAGGAAAAAAACGTCCAGTTCCCGACAAATGGATTATGCCGACCCTCTGCGCTATTTAAAAGACGCTGCTACTGGCTCTAGGCTACTCACTGCCTCTGAAGAACGAGTATTTTCCGAAGGCATTCAGGTATTGTTATTCTACTGCTCGTTAGTTGTCACCAACGTATCAAATAGATAGCTAAATCAAGAATATTGTTGATTTTTTTTTTTCGAAATGCGTAGGCCTTGCTGAAGCTTGAAAGGCTTCACTCGGAGCTCGGTGAACGGTTAGGCGACGAGCCCACTTGGGCCCAGTGGGCTGCAGCCGCACGAGTCGATGAGAAGACGTTGAAGAAGCAAATAAATTACGGTGTTTCGTGCAAAGATAGAATGATCAAGAGCAACATAAGGCTCGTCTTTTCCATCGCGAAAAACTACCAGGGAGCTGGTCTGAATCTTCAGGATTTGGTCCAGGTTAGCTTTTTTGTTTTGTTAATTATTTTTTTAGTCCCGTAATTCGAAAGTGGTGTCATTATAGAGACAGAATTTAGGGGGTGACATTATACAAACTTTCAAAATTAAACAATTTAGGGACATACCTCGGAGTCCTAGATTTTGTCCCAACATTGATTTAACTTTTAAAGTGACTGTTTGTATTATAATGTCACCCCCTAAATTTGTCGGAACCGTAGATTATATGCTGAAACCGTTGAATTTGGGCAGATTTTTATGATTCTGACGTATAATATCCCTAAATTGCTTGCTAATTTAGAAAGTTATTGCTCGTATAATGGCCTCCCTATAAATTCGTTCTACCTATAATGCCAAATAATTAAGCTTTTTTGGCATATTCTTATAAATAAAAGTAGCGTGTATTTTCATTTTCTTGAGTTTAAGTTTTCTTAGTCGCGGATATATTATCATCCTCAGGAAGGGTGTCGAGGGCTTGTGAGAGGTTTGGAGAAGTTCGACGCCTCGAAAGGCTTCAAATTCTCGACGTACGCTCATTGGTGGATAAAGCAAGCTGTTCGTAAGTCTCTTTCAGACCAATCGAGGACCATACGTTTGCCCGTAAGTTTTATTCAATTTTTTTTAAAAAAAAAAACTCGAAAGAAATAGAAAGCCTTGTCTGAACCTTTGTCTTCATCTGTTTTTTTTTTCTCTATAGTTTCATATGGTCCATACGACTTATAGAGTGAAGGAGGCGACGAAACAACTGTACAGCAAAAACGGGCGATTTCCCAGCGACGAAGAGGTTGCCCGAGCAACTGGTCTATCGATGAAACGCCTTTCTACGGTTTTGTTAGTACCTAAAGCTCCAAGATCGCTCGACCAGAAAATCGGGCCTAACATAGACCTCAAGCCATTGGTATGTGTGCATTCTTTCCTTGAATCGCTTTTACTTCTTAATAACGTTATCTTCGTTCGTCTTACGATGTCTTGTATTTTTCTTTCTCAAAGGACATTACAGCAGATCGTAATGTAGAAACATCAGAAGATTTGCTCATGAAGAAGGTTATGAAACAAGAATTATTGAAGGTTTTGGACACTCTGAGCCCGAGGGAAAAGCAAGTACTTGAGCTGAGGTTTGGGTTAGAAGATGGAATGAAGAAGACGTTGTTAGAGATCGGTGAGCTTATGGGCGTTAGCCGTGAAAGAATCAGACAGATTGAAGCTTGCGCGCTTCGAAAGCTGAAGAACAAGAAGAGGATCAAGAATTTGCAGCAGTATGTAATGAAATGAAAATGGAATGTCTGTAGGTAAAAACTCTATCTATACCTTTCGATTTTCTGCTTAGGATTCATAGGGTTCTTATAGAGCAGAACAGATTTTTTTTTCTTAGCATTGTGAATATACATCACATTTATAAGGAGAATAAGGATATTGAAATGCTACTCTTGTTTAGCAAACAAAAAGAATTACAAAGTCAGGGGTACAACAATCTCGAAGAAACGAATAAAGAATCTTCCAAAAAAACGCAACTCATCGACTGTAAATTTTCGAAAAGTTCATGGAAGCATTATTCAGTGACAACAGTTTGCTAGCGAACTCAGTTGGACGAGAATCTACGGTAGTTCATCGATGTCTTCTTGCCTTGTAATAATCTGCCGAAGAGCGAAAAAATCATGTAATGACAGCATAAGAGTACGAGAAAAAATCCTAAAATTGCAGAACTTCGTGGAAAGACATACCTTGTCCTCAAGCACTGTTCCATCAGGGATCACGATTTTTTCGCCCGGGGCTGCAATGATACTGACTTTGCCCTAAATAATTGAAATCAAATTTAAGATATATATAGTCGGAAAAAACGCTTGAAATCCAATTAAAGCGTAGTGGAAATCATTACCTTAAAGAGTAACATTGTCGCCAAACCAAACATCGCCGTTCACCTTCAAGGCGTCGAGGTGGATAATACTCGGGATGGATTTAAAGCGCTTTCTAAAGTAATCTACCTATAAAGAATTGCGAAGAAGCACAATTCAGTCATTTAATTTCAAGAAAAGTGAAAATGGTGAAGAGAGATCGCCGAGTTGAAAAGCATTACGTTTTCGAATTTTGGCCCCAACGTAATGGATGGATCGACGGGATTTAGTCTGGTGGGGTTTTTGGTCATTGCGCCGTCGATTAATTTGTATAAATCTGACTGCAAAAGTATGAGCACGAAATTTAAATAAATCTATAGTGCATATATTATTATATATAAAGAGATGAGAAGGGAGATAGTGACCGACCTGTAGAGCTAATAGGTCAGATGTTTTTTGGACTGGAAAATATCTTGACTTTGGAACGCTTAACGCAAAATGCTGCGAAAATAGCAGTAAAAGGCGTTACGCTGGAAATTCCAATACGAATAGATTTTATCAATAGAGAAAAAAAAATCAAGAAATTATACAAGTTGTTGGCATTAATCAAGAGTACACGCTATGTCTATCTCTCTCCCTCACTTTCTCACCTTAGAAGCTGACAGTTTTCCCTTAAAAGAAAGTTGCGTTTCTATAAAATTGATGTTCATCCACCTGAAGAAAAAACGGGAAAAAGTATGAGAATGAAGTAAACATATCCTTTCTTTTCATTTCGAAGGAAATGAAGGAAAGGGTGTTTTCTAGGAGCAAGCAAACTTACATCATATCAGTAAATTTCCAGTCTTTATTCGGTGAAAGAATCTACAGTACACAACCCAGAATATAAGTAAGGTGCTTATTACTTGGCACATATGTAATGTCTACAATTCTTGCAATGGATATAAAACGTCCACAACCTTAATATCATTATCTTTGTTTTGTCCAAATTTAGCCTCCTCAACTTCAGAGGGTTTGGGCAACACCTGTACACATCAAGGATCAGAAATAATTGCACGGAAAACATAAAGAAAGACAAAGAACTTGCTTAGCATTACCTCGAGGCAAACATCAACGTTGTTCCAAATAAGATGGTTCAAAATTCCTGAGATATGGGTTAAGGAGCTCAATTTTAAAGACTGATCATTTTGACTATTGACTCATTTCACATGATTTACGACGATTAATTAATAAATGAGGATACTTATGTCAACGACATGAGAAAGATTGTCTGAACCCAACAGCAGGATATACTCTTTTCCCTGTTGAAATGAAACAACAAAATCTTCTTAGAACACGGCAGATTGATAAGCCCAAACAAATATCATATAAGAAATTTTTCATAGTAATCACATATATAAACTGTATGAGGGATGAATGTATATAACCTGAGATAACAATGTATCCAATTTTCCATTTTCCATAAGTGGGAGCAAGATATTGGCAAGATCAAGAGAGTCGCTTCATATGTAAAAGAGAAGAAGTTCATTAGAGGTAAAATACCGTCACATCACACGCAAATATCACTTGAAGAAGTTCACCTGGTCCACATATAATTTGTACTTATTCAGATTATAACCAAACTTTACATTTATCATGGCAAGTGTTTCCGTTTTAAGGCAAAATGTTAGCCTACTCCACCAACGATGGCAAGTCACTCGTAGAAGAAATTTAAGAGATACATGCACTATTCATTAGTTCCAAAATGCAGTTTTTCCACTCATTTTCAATAGAAAAAGGATAACCTACATTTCATCCCCGCTATCTTCGTCATCTGTCGAATCACTATCAGATTCGATATGATCTTGGCACTGCACAAAATACAACACGAACCACGATAAATCAAGTCGAAATTAGAGTTCAATGACAACATTCAGAAGCTTGAGATGAACAAGTGTAAGAGTACAAAACCTGTAAAACTGAATGAATGCTGCTACTTGGGTGCTTCTCCAGTACCTATAACTCAAACACGAGCTAACATAAGTTCCTAAAACTCTCCTTGTCCTTATTGAGCAAATAAATCCTAGTTACCTTCATTATATCATTGTGTGCACTGGAGGCATTCACCAAAATCATGGGAATGTTGCATCCATGTATTGCATTCAATGCCTATATATATAGTAAGGTGAACAGATAATGAAGAACTTAGTCATTAGATCAAAGAATGAGAGCCCAATTATTGAAAGCATCCTTAGTGTAAAGCCATACCTCAATTTGGTTAATTAACAAGTCTAGGCATGTCATGCCCCCAGTAATTTCCAAAACAGACCTATATGATAATTGAATGGAAATGAGAAGATATATACTTCTAGGCACAAACTAAAGCCCTGGGCTATAAGTGCTTGCCACAAATAAAAAAAAAAAAAAAAAAAAAAAAAAAAAAACTATGCATTGTTCCATGAAACAGCAACAAAGATTTCAACCCAAAGAACAGAAACAGCTAAAAAAGAGAGGCCAAACCACATAGAGTACTTACCTGGGACCTTTGTCAAAACCACCATCAGTCACCGTATTACCATTATATTTCAGCACAACAAGCTTGTCCAAGAGCTGCTTAGTTACTGTACTATCTGGCGATGCCGAACACAATAAACAATTACGTCTAAAAAATATTAGGTTCGTTGAACAAAAGCTCAGTCCAATTACTATAAGAGCTACAACTTCGGATTTTAATATAGAAATAGGAAAGATTTCAATTTGATGAATGGGATAGGGTGTAATAGCCTATTTACCATCGGGAATGGGCAGTAAGTTCTCATAAGCGAAAACAAACTTCTTCCCTGTTTTGTCACTCTTTTCATCTGGCTCAACGCTCTCCCTGTTAAACAAAGTGGAAGAATCCGACAAGGGCAAAGAATTAAGCCCAACGAATGCAAGAAAATGGGAAATACTATAACCTCCTTCATCATACAAACTTAAAAACAGGTTTCTCATAACAAGCTGTGCCTGGTTGCAATCACACTAATCAAAATCAGATACACCTATCGAAAAACTGATACTTGGATTCTACCCACAAAAAAGAAACACAATCAGTCATATGAATAGCCAAATTCAGTTTCACTTCTGTCATCACAGAAGAAAAGACCATGTGGCATTCGATAACCTCTCGACAAACACCTAAACTCATCATTAATACATGACGATAACAATGGAAACACCAACAACAGAAAATAATATACCGTGCTAGAACAGTGTCTTTCAGCTCATCTCTCTCCTTCAACACAGTCTTGGCGATCAAATTGCAAAACATATACACAAACTCCACGGAATCGCCGTTCCCAGGCACTGGATAAGTTATCCTCCTAAACACATCCAATGAAACGTCCGATCCCACCAATCCCACGACGGGGATCTGCAATTTGTTAGCCTCGTTGACCACATAACGCTTCTCCTCGGCGTCGAGGATCACTATACAGTCCGGCGGCTCGGCGGCGTTTAGGTTGAACTTCTTGTTCCTCCCCCTGAACTTCCTCGGACCCGACCCGTTCGTCAAGAACCCGCCCAGGCGCCACGAGGCGTCGTTCTTGAAACCCAAAGTCTTGTTCGTCTGAGAGATGATTTCGTCGTACAAAGGGTTCGTATTGACGAAGAGGATTCGCGAATCGGGCTTGAGGCGCGTGAGCTGGGAGAGGAATCCGCACGCGCCGCGGAGGGCTATCAGCGTCTTGTCGGCGTCTGTGACGCCGAGGGAGTTTCGCGTGCCCGCCGAGAAGATCTTGAAGTGGTGGCTGGTGACGTGGCGGCCGACGTGGGCGTTGGCCGATAGGAGTTTCTGGATTATTGCTGAGTGGAGTGACATTTTCTCACTCAATTTTGTCCCTCAATTTTTTCGCTCAGTTTTTAGGTAAGGGTTTAGTTTAGTAGTTTAAGGTGGGGGACTAGCAAAGCAAGTGTGCTGGTAAAAACTAGTACAGTGACGTCACGGACAATTTGCATATAATAAAAAAAAATCCCATTAAATCCACTCATCAAAAATAATGAAAGAGCAAAAAAGGTTGAAACTTTTGCTGCTTTCTTTGCTTCTCATGCTGCTGCTATTGTCTGAAGCATGCATGAAGTTGAAGTCTGATCTCTGACGTGGCAGATCAACCTAAGAGAAATCGATAACTGAGTCGGAAAGACTGCAATATATCTCGTCCATGGAGAACGATATACTGCAATTTTCGCACGAATAAAATTCAGCGCTTTTTTCTTTCTTTCTCCGTTGCAGTTTTCCAGTTTTCTTTCTTCTACTGTAGGAGCTTTGATGGCCGCGAGCATCTGAGTATAGATAGATATCGCTGGCGTTTAAGTTCTAATATCAGATGATGAACGAAGACTTTCGAGATATTACCTCTGAAGTTAGTCCTTGAGTTCCATATTTGTCGTCCCAAAACATTGTCCCAATTCAGATATATATGCGCTGTGCTCAGCGCCTGAATAGGCGCAAATGTAATAAATCGATTTGAGTCGTAAGTTTCTCCGTTGCGAAATGGGGAACATAGGTCGAAAGAAACCTTATCGGGCAGACTTCGGCGGCGGTGATTTCGTTCAACGGCTTTTGAGTTTTCTGATGCAAAACCTGCGACAATTTTCAGGTTATTATCGTTCTTGATGATCAAATGGGGGAGAAATATATATAACAAAAAAGAAAGATTTTTTCAGCGCACCAGAAAGGCCACGGCTTGTCTTATGTGTTGAAGTTCGTCCCACGAATTTCCAGCAAACTGCGAAAAAAAATGACGTCGTTTTCTGCGTGATTAAAATCAAACTTCTCTCTATTAACGCTTCTTTAAGGTTTATTTTCTTGCCTCGTCCGTCGATTTTTTACACCACTTTTCGAGTTCTTGCAGGCCAGTTTTTGCCGTTGCTAAACGAGCAGCAATCACGGCGAAGCAATAAGCTATAAAAACCCTGAAAAAAAAAAAGTCGGTCGATATATATTCTTCGATTGGTAATAAGATGAAGCAGAAAAGCTTCCAATTTACCTGTTGAAAAGCTGGACATTGATCAAAGAAAAACCTGTTCGAAAATCTTCCTCGCGATAGAAGACGGAACCTGGAAATACATATTTCAACTATACCGTAAGAATACGCCCTTTTTTCGTTTACTTCTCGACAACAACATTTTTGCGTATTACATGATAACAGACAGTATATTCATGGTACTGTCCAAGCTCCTAACGATATCCTGCCAATGTACAGTCGACGCTTGTTGTCTCGATATTCTATCCCGCCAATGGAGGCTTCTATAAGATCCTTTCGCTGACCTGGCGCGTGCAGTCCTAGGTGGCGCCTAGTAAGACCATTTTTCGGATATAAATCTGTTAATTTCAATTGTGGTATCGCCGACGGTTAAAAAATTTCACGCACAGATCAAAACTAAATTGATGGTTTCCATTTTGGATAAGAAGGAACAGTTACAACATATTTTGCGAAAAACTGCTTTTATCCATTTGTCCACCATCAACGAAGAGAAGAGCGATAGATTTTATACAGTTTTCTCTTGGGAAATTTATCGAAGAAGAAGGCTTGAATCTCTGTAATATTTAGTGTAGAAAGAGTAGAGAAGCTTTGTAATCGTGATCAATAAAGAGAAAAGAATTATCTCCCGTTACGTAGGATTCTTATTGAACCCTAAACCACGTTAAAATTCCGGTGTCCTTCATTTTAATTTTTGCTTTGCCGACTTATCGAAATTCGAATTTCCAACAATCTCAACCAGGATATAACGTGTGTATGATACATACATTACAACTCAGTGCACTTCAGCAATAACTACGAAAATAATACGTTCAATGTCAACAAGCCATTTAATAACCAATATGTATCTTAAAATTCGACATCTGTAACTCGAATTCAACGTTGTAATATGTCTGGCACAAAAAGATGAAATGAAACGTAGGTTGTCCTCTTCTTTGTCGGCGAAATATGTGAAGTTAAATATTAGGACACCATAAATCTACCCTACCGAAGGTGGTTTAAGTGTGTAGTGGTTTAATACTTGTTTTTCTAAAAATAATACGAAGAGACGTTGAAATTAATACAATGACTACTTGTACATGACCCGAAATCGAAAGAAAATCAATGCAGCTTTTTTTCTTCAAAATTTTTTGTAATAATTAGTTAATTATAGAAAATATTATATCAATCTCAATGTAACCAATGCCATGTTCATAAAAATTGCATTACCGATAAAGACGTTCAAATTACCATAATAAGGGATTTTTTTATATAATTCATCTTGTCCTGATCTAATATGACTTCATTTCGGTCTTATATGATTAGATCATAGCGAATCATCATGCTAAAGAATAGCTTAAACTTTCTTTATCTTTTTTTTATTATTATTAATAGAGAGTTTACAAAATTACAGTCAAAAGCTGCCAAACACACATAACGACATCACGAAAACTCGGACAGACGAAGAAGGCCAAGTCCTTACATTTACATATAAAATTCTAACACTTAATCTCAATTATTTGAGGAGCATTTGTCTGCAGAAAGGAACATTAAAGATCTAAACATCACTTGCAGGTAAGGAAAAGTGTAAAATCTCTTCATCCCATAATCCATTTCGATCTATGTGAATATTTTCAAAACTGTTCACATCTCACAAGCATGTTCCCTTAGGTTCGTCTCTTTTCTTGATTATTTAAGCATAGGCCAGACGCCTTTTTAATAATCCAATATCCCTTTTCATTGCAGGCCAAGCACAATTTTAACAGATTCCCATTATTGGGTTTCAGTTCTTGTAATCTCATACCTCATAAAAAAATGTCACTTTATCTTCGTGTCTTTATCTTCCCATATTCAACAATCAGCCTCCTAAAAAAGCCATTGCTTTTAATAGCTTCCTTCTTTTTTCTTGATCTTTCATTACAGAAGTGCTGGTAATAATAATGGAGAACATTAGTTCATCAGAAGTTAGAAGGCTTCACATTGTCTACTTCATCAGTCGAAAGGGTCACATCGAACATCCCCATCTCGTCCGCGTTCGTCGCCCTTCGAGCAACGGCGTCCGCTTGAGAGGTATTTTTACGCAATTTTTTTTTCAATTTTTTTTTCGTACGTATATATACAATCGCGATCCGTGCATTGAATTCGCCTTTTTAATACGACGCGTAAAAAACGCAAAAAAGACGTAAAGAGATGGCTCGGAGAACTGCGGGGAAAAGACATGCCCGAGTCGTTTTCTTGGTCTTACAAGAGGAAGTACAAGACGGGATATGTTTGGCAAGACTTGTTGGACGACGACCTCATTACGCCCATTTCGGACGATGAGTACGTTCTCAAGGGATCGGAGATTTTCTCTTTGTCCATGGCCGCCGTGCAAGGTAGTAGTAATTGTAGCAGTAGTAATAGCCTCATAACAACCTTAATTACTTCATGTAATAACTTTCTGATTGGGTGTACACTATTTTCGACACGTCATCGAAAATCCAAATTTTCGCCGAAGACGTGTCGAAAATCCAACGGAGTTGGGTTGGTGCCCAAGTGGGTAGGGAAGAACAGACCTGAATTTCTTGGCGTATGATACGCATGATTTTTTTAGGTCGCCAAAACGTTGAAGGAATTAGAACAAACAACCGAAAGGTAGAGGATAACAAAAGCCATAATTCCTCGGAGACGTTTGCTTACGTCTCCACGAAGTCGTCGCCCGATGTGATCGTCGAACGAGTCGAATCCCAGATTTTCGGCTCGGACACGTCCACGGTGACCGATAACTCGGGAAGGATCGAGGCGCGAAAGGAAAAAGACGACAACGTCCCTGGCGAGAAGAACAAGAAGAAGAATAATAATACGAACAGCGAGGCCAATTTCGGCAAGAGCAAGAGCAGGCCGAGCATGTTTCGTAGTATAATGAATTGCTGCGACGTGGATACTAAAGACTCGTTGGCGTCGTTTAGTAAGGCGCCGCAGCAGAAGACGTGCAAGCCTTTGTTGAACGTTTGCGCTAGCGCTCGTGATGGGAAGGCCGTTCGATCTTCGGAGGTGTGCGCTGGAGATGTGTTCGGCGGTTCTCAGAGGATCCTCGGGAATCCTAGGTGGACTCAACATCCTTGGAGTGGCAGGTAATAAATAGGAGGACCACTATTTTATTTTTTTTTGTGTCCCCGTTTTCCGTAACAAAATGAGGCCCTCAAGATGTGATAACACTGATCAGTTAAGCCCTGAAAATTTGGCTTGCATGTGATATTATGGGGTCATGTGTAATAGACTAGGATGCACCGGTCAAAATTCGGCCTGGTAATGAACTGTCATAAAACCTCGTTTTTGCATTTGTTATATGACGAGGGATGCTGCGATTTTTCTTGATGTTTATGATTATTAGGAGGAGCTTTGATGGGGGGAATGGTTCGGCGAAGAACGAGAGTGAAACGAAGGGCCAAAGGGCGTCTTCTTCTTCGGGTTCTTGCAAGCTGGTTAGGGGCCAGGGTTGCTCGTAAGTTCGACGATTGTCTTTCTTTACCATTAATATCGTCGTACGGTAAGTATTGAATGAGAAGATGGTTTTATTGCAGAAAATGCGGGAAGCCAATTAAGCCCGAAAAGATGCAGACTCAGATGAACTCGTGCAATGCAATCAAGAATTAGTTTTTTTCTGGAAATTTTTCTGATAACATTTGAATAGTTTCAGTTGAGATCCTCATTTTCAGCCTAACTGATGTAAGAGCTGAGAATCTTTAGTTGCTGCAGTCTCCAAACTCATGCAAAGGCCTTAAATGGAAAGGAGAAGATAATATATAGGCATAGTTTCTCTTTCTGATTAGTTTGTCAAAGTTGGGAAAATAATATCTGATGTCTCGTTTTCGAATATGAAACAGTTGAGGGAGGAATTTGTAATTATCTTATCTCTATAGAATTGAGAATCTTCTCTCAGAAATCCCTAAATCCACCACACAAGCGTCTAATTAACCACACAGTTCACACACTGATCAGAGATGGGAGTCGTGATAATCGACGGTTCGACGGTGTTATCCTTCGTCAACAACGAAGCTCAGTTCCAGAAATCGCTGGACGAGGCGTTCGCCTCGCTGGACCTCAACAACGACGGCGTTCTGTCGCGGTCGGAGCTCCGCCGCGCGTTCGAGAGCCTGCGGCTGATCGAGACGCACTTCGGAGTGGACGTGGCTATGGCGCCGGAGGAGCTCACCAAGCTCTACGACTCGATCTTCGAGAAGTTCGACGGCGACAGGAGCGGCACGGTGGATAAGGCGGAGTTCAAGAGCGAGATGAAGAACATACTCACGGCGATTGCTGAGGGGCTGGGCTCGAACCCTATACAGATGGCGCTTGAGGACGACGACAAGAGTTTCCTCAAGCAAGCTGCTGATCTTGAAGCGAAATCTGATGCCAAAGCTTGACCCTAGTTTTGAGTGATGGTTTGTTTGCTTTTTTTCTTTTGCTCTTTCGTTTGTTCGCCGAAATAAATAAATGTATCTTCGAGTTTCGCACTTTGGGGATCTTGTTCGTACTTCTTCTACTCCATTGCTGCTTATCTTTTCCAGCTATTGGCGAGTTAAGTCTTCGTAGTTCTTCCCCATCGCCGTAGAAGAGAAAATAAAGGCAAAAAAAAAACGAAAAGAAAAAAGACAAAATTAGAAATCGTCGCCTGAGAGATTCGAACTCTCGCGGGGAAACCCCATGTACTTAGCAGGCACACGCCTTAACCACTCGGCCAAAGCGACGTTTGTGTGGACGAGTCACTATATATAATAATAATTTAAAAATTATAATCATTTATAAGAAATGAAGAAAAGAAAGGGAAAATAGGAAACGTGTCACGTTTTACCGTTGAATACTGGTAATCGCAAGGAAACTCGGGCACACACGTACAATAACCCCATACACATATACCTTGAAGGGACAAAAGAGGAGCGGCTGCTTTGAAGTTTTCTTAAGAGGCCACTGAGGCAGCTGTGGGACACATTGCTAGTTATTATATTCTTCGTTTATTTGTCTTTCTGATATTCGATCCTTGATCCTCGTACGACCACGCGAGATTTCTACAGCTCAGGTAAGCATCTTTTTCGTGTATGTCTCGAGCTGCATTTTGTTTGGTTTCGTTCGAATTGGTTCTGTATTTTGTGAATCTGAACGAATGGAGATGCGATTAGGTGAATTTTGTGCTGTGTCAGTGTGTTGTGCTGTGATGTAAAGGCTATCTACCTTTTTGTGTCATCGATTGGCGGACTAAATCGTTGTATTGCAGGATGGTGTTCTATCGCAGTGTTTCGCTGTTGTCTAAGCTGCGATCTCGAACTGTATGTATTTTTTCTATGTTTCTTTCGCTCGTGGTTGTATATTCATTTGCAGCAATAAGTTTTGGCTTCAAGGCTGTTGCTAAGAAATTTCTCTTTGTGATAATATAGTGTGTAGTTTTTTGTTGTTTGATTCGTGAATATTCGTTTGTAATAGGTTCAACAGCCAGCTCTCCGCGATTCGGTGCGCTGGTTTCAAGTGCAGACCTCCTCTGATTCAGTGAGTGTTCTCTCTTCTTTCATTTGGTAGCATTCAGTTTGATTTGATCTTTGTGAGATTGGTTTTTGTTGTTTGGTGCTTTTTCTTTTGTATCATATATCTTCGTGTTGACCATACTGCACTTTGCGACAAGTGATTTACGTAACAATTCTATCATCCAGAGGCATGAAGTTGCTTGTCATGAAAAGTATTTCAGCCATTTTTTATAAGTTTGCATTTAGCTAGCACAGTACAGCAAAGATTTAACTTCTATGATCCGTGGCACAAGATTTCTTAAGCCTTAAATTTTGGGGAATTGTTGCTATTTTATTTTTATTCACGGATCAAAACTATGTAAAACTTAAAAGATGTCATCATTTGGGTTGAATAGGGTGGCAGAAGGAAATGAAAATCTGTCTTCGCTATTTTTAAAATCAGATCTGTCTGGTCGAATTGATGATTCTTTGTTACTGTCCCTTTCATTAACAATATGGATTTCCACCATCTGCGAATTTGTAGGACCTTCGTACTCATCTGATGGAAATGATTCCAGAACAACAGGTACTTCCGTGGCTTAAAACTCAATCTTGGTTAGCTACAGGTTATAAGCAGTTTGTTTCCTTACTCTACTTGATGATGAAATGATTGTATATGGATGAAATATACAATGAAAGTAAATGAGTGCTGTTGTCTCTTGGATTTATTTCCAATGTATATAAACTGATGATGTGTCATTGTTCTCTATCAGGAACGGTTGAAGAAATTTAAGTCAGAGCATGGGAAGGTTCAGTTGGGTAACATTACTGTTGATATGGTGTGTGCTTTTTCTTGCCTTTAAGCTTTCATTTATATTTGTTTATTAGTTATTTACGTGGAGTTAATAATGCTCTAAGTGAAATTGTTTATAAAATTCTCAAAGGTGATTGGCGGGATGAGAGGAATGACAGGGCTGTTGTGGGAGACCTCCTTACTTGATCCAGAAGAGGTACACAAAACTTCTGTTATGAACTATTATAGCTATATCTTGAAGTGCATAACGCATTATATTTCAATATCTCGTTAAGAAATTATCTAGGATTTATTTATTAGTTGTTTGTTTTGTGCTTGTCCTGTATTAGGGAATCCGTTTCCGAGGCTTGTCCATTCCTGAGTGTCAGAAGCTGTTACCTGCAGCAAAGCCTGGTGGAGAACCACTGCCTGAAGGTCTCCTTTGGCTTCTTTTAACTGGGAAGGTATGTTGCGATGTATCTTTGTGTTGTCATTGCCAAAAGATAAGCATTTATACATTGTACATCATACAGCCCATAAACAAATTTTCTTTGTGTCTTGCTATATGGTTACCGTTACCCTCGAACATCGTTCCTACTAGTTCCATTTTGATAAATATTGTGTGCCTTCTGACTATTGTCTGTGTGGTAATCTTCCATTTCCTTTACCCTCGTTTGATTAAGGTGCCGACAAAAGAGCAAGTTGATTCGTTATCTAAAGAATTGAGAAGTCGTCGCGCTTCAGTGCCAGGTTTACCTCCGTTCTTAGTTCTATACTGATTTCAACTTCTTCATGTGAGCTGTATGCTGTTCCATTTTACCAATATGATTTATTTAGTGTGCTCTGGACACATTTTTAGTTTTATATTGTTGCCATCAGAAACTCCTTTTTATTTTTATTTGATTTTATTGTTGGTTGGGTTCGAAATGCTTATGTGGGTGTCCATGTTCTCTTTCCAGTCTTCCGTAAGTTATTTGATTTTGTATTTGTTATATCTATTTTTTCGTTGGTGTTGCAGATCATGTATACAAGGCAATTGATGCCTTACCTGTTACGGCTCATCCAATGACTCAGTTTGCAACAGGCGTCATGGCTCTTCAGGTGAATTGACCGAGCTTTTGCTTTGTCAAACGTTTTATTTCCTATCTTTCTCGGTCTTATGGTTCATTTAGTTTGATGGATGGCTTTGAAGTCGAAGTTTTAGTACTCCAGTGATCTTTAGGTAGTGCAAAGCAAATATTTTTAAACGGCAGTTATTAGCATGACCTTAAATTCACAAGTAGAAAAAAGTCGTATGTTTGAATTGTGTGTTGGATGTCCTTGCGTGTTTGTAAACCTTCCGTAAATATGCCACAACTTGTGGATTCACAGATTACTATTCAAAGTGTTTTTTACAATGAATAGATAATCAAGGATTGTTGTTTCGATCTGAGTCACGTAGCTTGTCATTTGTGCCCATAATGCACAACTATCTTTGAGATATCTGTTCACGAAATCAAGTGTTATTTTGCTTAAGGTCCAAAGTGAATTTCAGAAGGCATATGAGAAGGGCATCCACAAATCCAAGTGAGTGTGGGGTGCCCTTTTGTTTTCATGGAAAGTGTTTTTTTCCCTATATACCAGATCCTTATCTTTCTCTGATATATTTGAAGGTATTGGGAACCGACATATGAAGATTCTCTTAGTTTAATTGCTCAAGTCCCAGTAGTAGCTTCTTATATATACCGCAGGTTGGTTCAAAGATCTTATGTCTTTATATGCTTCAAAATCGTTAATAATAGATATTCATGTATACAGCTAGTTCCTATTCTACAGAAGTTTTCGGCCTTACCGATGTTTCTTGTTTAAATGGTCTATATTTGCTACATTAACCATACATAACAAAATCTCAAGGATGTACAAGAATGGACAAGTTATTCCCTTGGATGACTCCCTAGATTACGGTGGAAATTTCGCACACATGTTAGGCTTTGATGACCCTGCCATGCAAGAGCTTATGAGGCTCTATGTTACCATCCATAGGTAGGTTTGCATAATAATTTCGTGTTAGTATAAAGTATCAGCACATATTTAGCACCTGTGGCTCCTCCGTAAATATTCTACATTGCTCCATTTACTTTATATCTTTATTCTACGTGATGCAGTGATCATGAAGGTGGAAATGTTAGTGCACACACTGGCCATCTTGTAAGTGCGTTTGTCTAAGGCTTATGTGCCTTAGTAATTCGCAGTCATAGATTCAATCCTTTACCTTTGTATTTATACACATTTTGTTGTGTACATGGGACTTAACTTAGTTGATGAAATTTTCTTGGTCTTATACCTGACAGGTTGCTAGTGCCCTGTCAGATCCTTATCTCTCCTTCGCTGCTGCTTTAAATGGTTTAGCTGGTCCACTCCATGGCTTGGCTAACCAGGTGCTTATTTACTGGTTTCTCTCTCTCTTAAAGAAAATGAAAAATTCCATCTGATTACTTCCGTGACCTGACAAGCTCCATGTCTTATTTCGTTTAAACCGAAAGTTGACCACAATAGCTGTTTTATTGGCCTCACAATGGAAAAAAGCTCTACTTGGTATTTTAAATTTTGTAACAAATACTATGTTGTTGGCCTTCTGCAAATCGCCCTCTGAGCAAAACTGGGTTTTCCTCCTGCAATACAAAATCTTCGACTTTCTAACCATCAAGAATATCACCATAAGAAGGGCTAATTTGTTTATAATTTCTGTTTGTTACAGGAAGTCTTGCTCTGGATTAAATCTGTTGTAGCAGAATGCGGAGAGAACGTCAGCAAAGAAAACTTGAAAGATTACGTCTGGAAAACATCGAACAGTGGCAAGGTGGCTTGTGGAACAATTGAAATTCTCGTTTTCTTTCTATGACACATGACCTCCTCTCATTTTATCCCAATTGTCACCTTTTGTCTAGAATATTATTTAGGTTCTGTCCATACTCATCCAAACTTTTGAGCACACTTTGGGCTTGAGTCCATGATGATTTCTTTACCGCGACTTGGATTTCTTTTTAACAGTATCTTTTCACGTTCATATTTTAGGTTGTTCCTGGGTTTGGACATGGAGTTCTGCGCAAGACTGATCCAAGATACACATGCCAGAGAGAATTTGCACTCAAGCATTTGCCTGATGATCCACTATTCAAACTGGTAACAACTTTAGCCTTCTGATGATGTACGCCTATGATAGCAAATTATGTGACGTGTTCTAACCTTTTTCCTTTTCTCCCTTATTTGTGGTAAGGTTTCAAATCTTTACGAGGTTGTCCCACCCATACTCTTGGAACTTGGAAAGGTAAGTGACTGTTCAGTCCCTGAAAGTTTCATATTGGTTGACAATGTCCTTGACATGTTTAGTAACTGAAAGAATATGTTCAGTCCCAACACCTTAGATTTGCAAACAGTTAAATGAGGGTCACAGAAAGAATACCAACATTCATTTTCCAGATTCCTTAAATTTCAATTCATATCCTCTTGGGAATAAAATATCTGCAGGTGAAAAATCCTTGGCCTAATGTGGATGCCCATAGTGGAGTGCTACTAAATTATTATGGCCTAACAGAAGCAAGGTGCTAACTCTACTCTCTGCATCTTCTCTTTTCTCATTTTCTCAACACCTATAAATGTTACTCTATTTTTGCTACGATATCAACAGATACTACACCGTCCTCTTTGGCGTTTCGCGGGCCATTGGCATTTGCTCTCAGGTGTCGTTCCTAGTCCTTCCATTTCTTACGGTTCTCATGATGCACCTTTTCATTTTCTTACTTATACTCTTATACCAAAGGGAGCCTAAGATTCATGTATGTATACAGCTTATATGGGACCGAGCCCTCGGACTTCCATTGGAGAGGCCGAAGAGCGTGACGATGGAGTGGCTCGAAAACTACTGTAAGAAAGCAGCTTCCTAAGCTTTCCATTAAATCAAGTGTTGATTGGGGTAATATTATCGTTTTTTTCTCAATAATTGCTCGGAGAGAGCATTTACATACTAGGGGCGAGGCTTCATTGCATTAATACTTCATTTCGTAGTGTTTTATAATTTGCTTTTACCTTATATTACCTACCTAAATAAGTTCTTTGCTTTAGCTGCTTTTGATGAAATTGAGGACGATATTCATTGATTGTGGCCGAGTTTTTCCATGGAAAATGTTTGTAATCAATCATGCATGTGACCTTTTTTCTGTTGGGGACAAGATTGCGATTAGATTATATATCATATCATCCATTGACAGCACACCCATTGAATAGTTATCGTGGACCATAACTTAGACGGGATAAAAAAGTCTTTTACTAAACAAACAAATCAAATGAAAATGACTTAAGACCTTATGGATTTGGAAAACTAGGAAATGTCTCATGGTTGATATGAAACTCAGATTCGACTTAGACTAAAGTCAAATCGACGTAAAATAATCCCATAATCCAAGATTTCAAAACTAAAGATCAAGTTGGTCATATATAATTTCTTGGTTAGTACTATTACAAATAATCTATGCATTATTTAGACGGAACATAGTGGATTGTTATTCGTCAAAAAGCAAGATTTTTAGAAATATTGGTCGGTAAGTAGATAAATCATGTGAAGTTGAGTGAGGTTATTTGGGAAATTTGTGGCGTATATAAGATGATTGATTGAATTTGCGGCAGCATTAAGGTCTAGGGCGTACCACTAAAAGATAAAGTCAAACGAAAAATCATTTTAACGAGATGATGAGGTTGTAACGTTTATCTTAAACATTGATTATTCAGTTTAAAATAAGCTAAAGTATATAAATTAAAATAAGTAGAAAGCTATCGTTTCAATTGCAGCACATACCCTGTGTATTATTCCTCTCATAATTTAAGTTCGAAAAAGTATACCACAACGAGTCGATGTTATCTTTCATTCGAATTACATATAGTTCAAGCCAATTTGTTTTAAATGTCCTGCACCAATTAACATATATTTCGCGACATATAATCTATTTAAGATATTTCATTAACATTAAACAAATAACCACTAATTTAAGGCAGTGCTCGACTTTACTAGGTGATTGAGACAATTGAAAAAAAAAAATGAAGATAAATTTGTATATTCACAGCTACAAATGTAGTCATACTTGAAATTCTTGTATTGTGATTATGAATATCAGACTACCTCAACCCCGATAAACCCTATTATTTATGCTAGGGGCATATTCGTTCAAAATTTATATATGATGTATATATTTTATCTATAATTGACCTCGAAGCTTTTTATATCATTCAATGTCATTAAATATTAAATATGATGTAATATTTATATTAAGGGTGCACGAAAAATAAGTTAATAAAAAATGTTTACATAAATAGCACATTTTTTGGTGTGCACTACTAGTATCTATTATTACCCGCAAAAGTATCATTCAATGTCAGTTAGGTGATGCTCTCTCTCTCTCTCTCTCTCTCTGTGTGTGTGTGTGTGTGCATACATTAATTTATTATTGCTTTACTATTCTTGACTACTACAGAATACAGATTAGATTACTACAGCATTATTAAAATATTTAACAGACCACTAACGATAGTTTCTTATTTTTTCACATAAACAAACATGCTCCCTGTTCTAAAAGATAATCACCGAGTGACCTTTCTTCTACACGTTTCTTGGTCTTTGCTTTGCCACTTCAGTTAGCAACCTCTTTGTCTCAGTTTAGGGCCGAAGAAAACTTCTGCCCATGTAAAAAATTTGGTAGCTTTTGTTTTCAAGAAACTTCAGTCTTTATGATCCTTTAGGACTCGTTCGTTTTTATGGCAAGTTTTAACCTTTTTCTTGCTGAACTTCACAGATGTTCGATTGGAAAAGTTGGTTTTCGATGTTGTTGGCTTTGTTCAGTGCTCTGAGTTGTGTTGTAAGTTCTGTTGTGGCTTATCTCTTTGAGTTGATTGAAAAATCGACCTTTTGCCTTTCTTTTAGGAGAAGTAAGAGGCCTTTTAGTACTAACAGTTCTGTGGTTTTTGTTCTCTGATTGAAGTCGAAACGAAGTTTCAAGATCAAGAAACAAATCGTTTTTGGTTTTTTGAACTTCTCTTACTTTCTTGGAGGACTTCTGCTTGGATTTTGCTGTTTTTTTTTGCGCTGATTGTGTTCTGTAAATTAAGATCGTGACGTTTGGAGAAAGCATATATATTGTCTTCGAATTATTGATTAAACATTTTATCATGAGCATAAGAATTTCTGGGAGTTACCATTTTGATTGTGTTAAAGCATCTAGCTTACGCTTTCTCCCATTTTAGTATCGGAGTAGCTGCCGCTGAAACTTACTGTAGCATATATTTGTTACTTCTATATTCTTCCTTACGTTTCCATTTTTTTTCTTCTGCAGGAAAATTGACAGAATTATCTTCGATTGAGTGCTGGAATTTTTTTTAAATCAAAATGGCTTATCAGAGAAGAGGCTCAGAGTCTCAGATTCGAAGGCCGCTTCTGCGGACTCAAACTGCTGGGAATTTAGGAGAGTCAATGATGGACAGTGAAGTTGTTCCATCATCTCTTGTCGAAATAGCTCCAATCCTTCGTGTCGCCAACGAAGTCGAGCCCATTAATACACGTGTGGCGTATCTTTGTAAGTTGTTAGTTTTTTAGCTTTATTTAGTATCATTTCTCTTTTGTGGATTTGATTTTCTGGTTACTATCTAGTATCTACGCGTTTGCTCTTTCCTTTTATGCCATAAGCGTTCTGGCGTTTCTCAGACAGCTGATCTTTTCCTAATCTTATGGTAAGAGGAACTTGCGTTTAAGTGTGAGGATCCAAGCAACAAGTGTTTCAATGCGTTGATGATTTCAAATGGTTGCAATTACGTTTTGCTACTTATGTGGCTCAACTGAGTGGTACTTTTTTGTTTCATAATCAGGTCGTTTCTATGCTTTTGAGAAAGCCCATCGTTTAGATCCAACGTCTAGTGGTCGTGGAGTTCGTCAGTTCAAAACCGCTCTTCTTCAGCGACTTGAACGAGTATGTTTTATGCATGGTCTTTAATTTTTATATGATCCTTACATTACTTTCTTGACTCTTTTGAAAAAATTAGATTCTGGCATCAGTTGCCACATGGTAATAAATTATTAAAATGAGACATTGATTGATCATGTTGAAGGAAAATGAGACAACATTATCAGCAAGAAAGGGAAGTGATGCGCGCGAAATGAAAAGTTTTTATCAGCTTTACTATAGGAAGTATATCGAGGCTTTGCAAAATGCTGCTGATAATACTGCTTTCAACTTCCCTTCTTTTGCTGAACGTTAATTTTGTTTCCTTTTTACGAATTTATACTTTTCATACAGCGCTCGGCTTACGAAAGCGTATCAAACAGCCGCTGTGCTCTTTGAGGTCCTAAGGGCTGTTAACCTTACAGAATCTGTCGAAGTGGATGATGAGGTGAAGTATACCGTCTTGTTAATATGTATGAACGAAGAATTGTTAGGAATTTTCATACACATTATCTAGTATGTTGATGTCAAAACGTGGTTTATTTGTAATCTTTATGACCATATATACCTAGTTTCTTGTTGTTCACTGATTTCTGAGATATTCTGGGAGGAAATTTGCACTTTAATTTGTGGGCATAGACTTACTAACATCAGCGTGCAGATATTGGAAAAGCATACGAAAGTGGCTGAGAAGACACAGATATACGTTCCTTATAACATACTTCCACTTGACCCAGAAAGTTCACATCAAGCAATCATGAGATACCCTGAGGTTTGCCTGGCCATGCTTATGTTGAAAAAGGACTTGTGTTAGCCATGAATCGTTCCATTGTTTCTAATATCTATTTCGTCGAACAGATTCAAGCTTCGGTAGCTGCACTTCGCAATACTAGAGGACTTCCATGGCCGAGAGGACATAAGAAGAAAGTGGACGAGGATATTCTAGACTGGCTTCAAGCAATGTTTGGTTTTCAGGTTTGGAACGGTTTCTTTTCTCTTTATCTTATTAATATTCGTTGGATGCGTCACAAATTTCATGGTATATGAGGTATTAGAATTGTGTGTTTAACTGAAACTAGACGTATTTTTTTGATTGATTACAGAAAGATAATGTGGCAAACCAGAGGGAACACTTGATCTTATTGCTGGCTAATGTACACATAAGACAACCGAAACCCGACCAGCAGCCTAAGGTCTCATTTTCACTATTTTTTTTTTAAATTTTTCATGCGGAGAAAGAATCTTTATCAAGACATGGTTTTCATGTAGTTGGACGATCGAGCCCTTACAGAAGTCATGAAGAAGCTTTTTAAGAACTATAAAAAATGGTGCAAATATCTGGATCGTAAGAGCAGCTTATGGTAAGGACAGTTACTGTTTCTTCAAAAACATACCATCTTGTTTGTTTAACTTTTGTCGTATATATCGAAAAGTTATACAATAAGTGTCATCTTTTGATAGGTTGCCAACTATACAACAAGAGGTTCAACAACGCAAAATATTGTACATGGGCTTATATCTTCTAATCTGGGGTGAAGCTGCAAACTTGAGATTCTTGCCAGAATGCCTCTGCTATATATATCACCACGTACTGTACTGCAAATATGATTTACTTCTGACTATAATTTTTAGTTAACAGATGTAATTGTTTCTTTTTCTTCTTCTTGTTTGTTTGCTGTGTAGTTTATGAGTATATCAAGGTGATTGAATGTTTTCTTGAAATTTAGATGGCATTTGAACTCTATGGTCTGCTTGCTGGTAGCGTTAGTCCCATGACTGGTGAGACCATTAAGCCCGCCTATGGTGGCGATGAAGAGGCTTACTTGAAGAAAGTCGTAACCCCTATTTATGACATAATATTTAAGGTAATATGTCCTAGTTTGAGTTCTTGGCCGTGATATTGAAGACTTTTTAGCTCGGCGCTATTCAACACGTGCACATTATGGTTTTTGTTCGTAGGAAGCTAAGCGAAGCAGAATGGGGAGATCCAAGCATTCACAGTGGAGGAATTACGATGATCTGAATGAATACTTCTGGTAACATTTCAAGTTATTACATGGACAAAAAAAGTGTATCTTAAGTTTTACTCAACTGGTCATATTATTGCAGGTCAGTTGACTGTTTCAGACTAGGATGGCCGATGCGTGCTGATGCAGATTTCTTCTGCATACCCATAGAAAAAATCATTGCAGATAGAAATGCGGTAAACAATTGTTTATTAATGTTATAAGATGTGAATATCATCATTGTCATTTGTCACCTTTTTAACCATCAAATACCGTCATTTGGATCTTGTATTCCTTTTATCATAACTTCAATTACTTCTTATCATAGCTCCTTTAATCACTTCGATATTTAATGCGATATTTAGCATAATGAAACTTCCACTGGAGATCGATGGATGGGGAAACTCAACTTTGTTGAAATACGTTCATATTGGCACATCTTTAGAAGCTTTGATAGAATGTGGAGCTTTTTCATATTGTGCCTACAGGTATTCTAAGCATGGTATCCGTTTGTCTTTCTAACCAAAACTGAAATTTCCTTTCAAACAACTATGATCGTCTCTTCTGTTAATCGATTAAACAGGCCATGATCATAATATCATGGAATGGGTCTGGCAGCCTGGGCGAATTATTCCAGGGAGATACATTCAAGAAGGTTCTGAGCGTCTTTATTACCGCCGCAATACTAAAACTCGCACAAGGTACATATGCCCATTGAGGTCCTCTACATGTAAAATCAATGCACATTTAACATATATAGGCACACAACATTTTCTCCATTTGTCATTCTGATTCTTCATCAACACGTTTTTATGCAGCTGTCCTTGATATTATTATGAGTTGGCAAGCGAGGATGAGCATGTCATTTCACGTAAAACTGAGATACATACTAAAGGCGGTTTCTGCAGCAGTTTGGGTGATCGTCTTCCCAGTTACATATGCTTACAGCTGGAAAAATGCTCCTGGATTTGCACAAACCATCAAAGGCTGGTTCGGAAATGGCCAGGGCTCACCTTCTCTGTTCATCATCGCCATTATGATCTACTTATCTCCTAACATGCTCTCTGCTCTGCTGTTCTTGTTTCCTTTTATAAGGAAGCAGCTCGAAAGATCAGATTACAAAATCGTTAGGCTTATGATGTGGTGGTCTCAGGTAAGGAAAATTTTCCATTGCAAGAGTGTTTCTCGTTTAAATGTAGGTTAGGCTATAACATGGCCACTTTGATTTTCTCGCAGCCTCGGCTATATGTTGGAAGAGGGATGCAAGAGAGCACATTTTCTGTTTTCCAGTATGCATTACTTTGGCCGTCTAAACTTGCTAGCAATATTCGCCTTACTTTGTTTGTGACCACAATGGTTCTTTCTCCAGGTACACAATGTATTGGGTACTCCTCTTAGCAGCGAAGTTAGCTTTTAGCTTCTATATAGAGGTAGGTACCTTTGTCCACTCTCTTTATAATATCACTCTTTTGTTTTTTTTCAGTTACTTTGCATGATTGTCAATAGTTATGGTGTGTTGTTGGAAAATAATATGCCTTAGAATTCAATCAATGTAGCAAGTTTAAGTCATCTTGGATTCTTATTTGTGGTTTCAGATAAAGCCTCTCGTTAATCCGACGAAAGAAATCATGCGAGTCCATATAACAACGTATAAATGGCATGAGTTTTTCCCTCAAGGTATATATGTGCCTATCAGTGTGCCTTAACTATTCAAAGCAGATGAAAGGATGCATTGATATTTTTTATTTGTTTCAGCAAGGAAAAATATCGGAGTTGTGATTTCACTTTGGGCGCCAATTATAATCGTAAGCTTCATCTTCCTTGGTCGACCTTTACCTTTCTCTGTGTTCTTTGTTCATTATCTAAATAACAGAATGTCTCCAGGTTTATTTCATGGATACTCAGATTTGGTATGCCATTTTTTCCACAATAGTTGGTGGTATATATGGGGCCTTTCGCCGCCTTGGGGAGGTTCGTTATGCTTATTTCTTTTCAGTTAGTAACAGAACACTGATGCAAAATATTTATGAGTAATCACAATGGAATGGATATGTGATAGGATTCGAAGCTGTCCATTCATTAATCGTAAAGAATCAATTTCCTTGTTTTTTTTTTCCCGCTAAAACTTGGTTCATACTCTAATAAAAAGACCACTTCTTTATGGGCTTTTGTCATCAGATTCGAACCCTGGGAATGCTTAGGTCTCGATTTCAATCGCTGCCTGGTGCCGTTAATGCCTGTTTGATTCCAGTAGAGAGAGATAAAAAACCGAAGGGACTTAAGGCAACCTTTTCAAGAAAATTTGCTGAGGTTACTTAATTTTTCATACACACTCTTTTATTTCTGTTATTACTATTACAATCCTGTAGGAGTTTTAGGTGACATCTCTGTTTCACCTTTTTGTAGATTCAATCTAACAAAGAGAAAGAGGCAGCGAAATTTTCTCAGATGTGGAATAAGATCATTGAAAGCTTCAGAGAGGAAGATTTCATTAACAACAGGTTAACTGATATAACCACTCGTATGGCGAGAGAACAATTCTGAAATGTTTTGATTTTACGATGTAACGTCTAACGTGTTAGTTTGTATAATTTGGGATTTGAACAGGGAAGAAAACCTATTACTTATGCCACATCGTGCTGATCGCGAACTGGACCTTATCCAATGGCCTCCGTTTCTTCTAGCTAGCAAGGTTTTATGTCCAAAATCTCTCTCTCTCTCTCTCTCTCTCTCTCTCTCTCTCTCTCTCTCTCTCTCTCTCTCTCTCTCTCTCTCTCCCTGTCTTTCTGTCTCTCCCTTTGAACTTCTTTTTGGCAAACAATAATACATTTATGCATATTTCAGCTCCCTATAGCTCTTGATATGGCAAAAGACAGCATTGGGAAAGACAGCGAACTGATGAAGCGAGTCAATGCTGACATATACATGCAGAGCGCTATTCGTGAATGCTATGCTTCTTGTAAGAATATCATCAGTTATTTGGTACTTGGAGATCGCGAGAAAATGTAAGTCCATGCCAAAAAAAAAAAAAGAATGGTCGGATTTCGCTGATGTTCTCTCCATCACATTGCTCCGTCGATTATTCTTGATTTTTCTTTGTTATTTCCAGAGTCATAAAAGAGATCTTTGCCAAAGTCGACGAGCACATAGAGGAGGGAAACCTCGTAGAAGAGTTTAATTTGAATGCCCTGCCTAACCTCTACGAGCAATTTGTTCAGCTCATAAATTATCTGGTGAGTCCTTCGTGTCAAGCAATCTCACGACACAAATTCAGATCCATCTAACGAATCTTCATTTTTAGTGCAGATTGAAAACAAAAGGGAGGACAAGGATCAAGTTGTTATCGTCTTGCTTAACATGCTTGAGATCGTAACTAGAGATATTATCGAAGACGGCGTTCCTAGGCATGTGTTCGAGATCTTTACGGACCGGGACATTTGCATTTGATCATTATATTACTAGTGCTATTTTTAATTCATTTTGGTTCAACGTACTCATATATTTTTATTATTCCTCAGTTTGCTAGATTCTAGCCATGGTGGGACTTATGGTATGAATCAAGGAATGACACCTCTTGAACAACAGCAACATAACTTCAGGAAGCTTCGTTTTCCAGTTACAGAGGAAACTAATGCGTGGAAAGAGAAGGTAAGTTCTATAGATTGATCGCTATGTTTGGAGAAATAATGAATTAAAAAAATTACTTCGTATGTAGATCGAGCGTCTTCATCTTCTTCTTACTGAGAAGGAATCGGCTATGGACGTCCCATCCAACATAATTGCGAGGAGGCGCATTTCATTTTTCTCAAATTCACTTTTCATGGACATGCCTGAAGCTCCCAAAGTTCGCAATATGCTTTCCTTTTCGTAAGTCAGCTAAAATCACAAGCTGTTATTTTGGAACGTTGGTCTATATATATATTTTTTAAAAAATATCATGAACCATGAGGCCGTTCATTTGCCATCTGCTTTATATTGTTCCTATTTCTCATATCGTTTTCTGCAGCACCTTAACCCCATATTATGACGAAGAAGTTCTCTACTCTATTGATTTGCTGGAAAAGCCTAATGAAGATGGCGTTTCGATATTATTTTACCTCCAGAAGATCTTCCCAGGTTTTGCTAGTCTCTTGCTTTGTATCCTTACTTGTTTCCATACAAAAGAACACTTTGATATTATGTAGTGACTTCAACGTTAAAATAACCAAGAAATTCTAACTTTTGCATAGACGAGTGGGAAAATTTTCTGGAACGTGTTGACTGTAGAAGCGAAGAAGATCTCAAGGGAAATGCAGAACTCGAAGAACATTTACGTTTGTGGGCATCATACAGAGGCCAAACACTGACCAAAACTGGTATCTAAATTTGTCTTTGCTTCCATGATTCAACCCATGATATTACATGAGACATAAAACTAAAACACCATAACCTTCCATCTTACACAAAGTACGAGGAATGATGTATTATCGGCATGCCTTGGAACTTCAAGCCTTTCTTGACATGGCAAACGACGATGGTCAGTGTGTATGATGCATTACCAATTTCTCTCTTTTTTTTTCTGACAAAGCAGAGAGTGATAATATAGTTCGAATATATTTTCTTTTTTCTAGAGTTGATGAAAGGCTACAAGGCAGCTGAGCAGAGCACCGAAGAAGTAGTAAAAGGCGAAAGTTCGCTGTTAACACAATGCCAAACCATAGCAGACATGAAGTACACATATGTAGTTTCTTGCCAGCAATATGGGATTCAAAAGAGATCTCGAGATCCTCATGCCACAGATATTTTAAGACTCATGACTAAGTATATATAATCATTTTCCATAGATTCTCTGCGTTCACTTTATTGGTCGTTTCTTTACAGTATGTGATTTTTTTTCAACGTTAATTTCTTGAGCAAAGGTATCCATCTCTTCGAGTGGCTTACGTCGATGAGGTAGAAGAAACTGGCGGAGATAAATCGGGCAGAATAAATGAGAAGGTTTATTATTCAGCTTTAGTGAAAGCTGTGCCTAAATCTGTGGACACTTCTGATGCAGATCCGAAGTTAGACCAGGTAAGAGCACTTACTGTTCTAATGGCAATGTGTGGTATGGTATTTATTGTAAGGAAAAAAAAACTGTAATATTTTTGTGAAGTCGATTATTCTTTTATTGCCAGGTTATATATCGGATAAAGCTTCCAGGGCCCGCCATTTTAGGCGAGGGAAAACCCGAGAATCAAAACCATGCGATAATCTTCACACGTGGAGAAGGCCTGCAAACGATCGACATGAACCAGGTAATAACTGATTAAATCAATTTAGAAAGGGCAAGAAAACTCATTGTAATGTTTATTTCCAGGACAATTATATGGAAGAAGCCTTCAAAGTCAGAAACCTTTTGCAAGAATTTCTCAAGACGCACGGAGGGAGTAAACCGACCATTCTTGGCCTCAGAGAGCATATCTTTACAGGAAGGTACGTGCCTTTATTGCCAGTTGGGTACCTCACATTTACTCGTCGTTCGAATTTGGTCCCTGTCATTAACCCGCGCTTCTCTGTTTGTCTAGTGTTTCTTCGCTCGCCTGGTTCATGTCGAATCAAGAGAACAGCTTCGTCACAATTGGTCAAAGATTGCTAGCAAATCCACTAAAGTAAGTTCTTTTCTCTTGTATTCTTACAATTGAGCCTATTATATTGCATCCTTTGTTTTCTTTTCTTGGTAATCAAATCTAGATATGAGTTCTTACAAAACGACATGTTTCAGGGTTCGTTTTCATTACGGTCACCCAGACATATTCGATAGGTTATTTCACCTGACCATAGGCGGCGTAAGCAAAGCGTCTAGAGTCATCAACTTAAGCGAGGACATATTCGCCGGTAAAAATACGAACAACATCAATTCTTACCATATTCCCGTCGACAAGCAACTTCACGTTTTCTTGCAAAAAAGGTTTCAATTCCACGCTCCGCGGAGGCAACGTGACCCACCACGAGTACATACAAGTGGGCAAAGGGAGAGACGTTGGGCTCAACCAAATCTCAAACTTCGAGGCCAAAATTGCCTGTGGAAACGGAGAGCAGACGGTGAGCCGCGACATATATAGGCTGGGCCATCGCTTCGACTTCTTCCGAATGCTTTCTTGCTATTTCACCACAGTCGGCTTCTACTTCAGCACCTTGGTAATAATTAAAAAAAAAATCGCGCCAATTTCTCATTCGATTTTCACCATCCTTCAAAGCCCTTCATAAAAACAAGTTGATTATTTTTTTAATCCTGTAATTTAGGGGGAGTGACATTATAGGGATAGAAAATTTATGGGGTGACACTAACGAACAGCAACTTCAAAATAAGCAATTCAGGGACATCATATGCCAGAGTTCTAGATTTTGTCCCAAAATTGCTTAATTTTGAAAGTTATTGTCCGTATAATGTACCCCCTAAGCTTGTCGGAAGCCTAAAAGCGCCAGAACCCTTGAATCTGGGGCAAAACCAAGGGGTCCAGCATTTAATGCCCCTAAATTGCTTAATTTTGGAAGTTATTGTCTTTTATAATGTCAACCCCTGAATTCGATGTCCCTATAATGCTACCTACCACCCCTAAATTACAGGACTTGAAAGATATTTAAGTCGTTGTCTTATTATGCTAAATTTTGAAAGTTACTGTCCTACAATGCAACTCATAAATTCGCTATCCCTATAATCCCACCGCCCTTACGGGACTTAAAAAAGCATCTAAGACTGAAAAAAATAACTCCTTTTTCTTTCCCTTACAGCTCACCGTCCTTACGGTCTACGTATTCCTCTACGGTCGGCTCTACCTCGTACTGAGCGGGCTCGAAGAGGGCCTAAGCAGCCACCCAGCCATTAGAGACAACAAGCCCCTCCAAGTCGCCCTCGCCTCCCAATCCTTCGTCCAAATAGGGCTATTAATGGCCCTTCCCATGATGATGGAGATAGGGCTCGAGGAAGGCTTTCGAACCGCCCTAACCGACTTCGTAATGATGCAGCTTCAGCTCGCCCCCGTCTTTTTCACCTTCTCTTTAGGGACTCGAACCCACTACTACGGGCGAACCCTCCTCCACGGCGGGGCCCGCTATAGGGGCACTGGCCGCGGGTTCGTGGTGTTCCACGCCAAGTTCGCGGACAACTACAGGCTTTACAGCAGAAGCCACTTCGTCAAGGGGATAGAGCTTATGATTCTATTGCTCGTTTACCACATATTCGGACATGCTTATAGGGGGGTCGTGGCTTACGTCTTGATTACGGTTTCTGTCTGGTTTTTGGTGGTGACGTGGCTTTTCGCGCCTTTTCTGTTTAACCCCTCGGGATTTGAGTGGCAGAAGATTCTGGATGATTGGACCGATTGGAAGAAGTGGATGGACAATCGAGGGGGGATCGGCGTCCCGCCCAATAAGAGCTGGGAGTCTTGGTGGGAGCACGAGCAAGAGCATCTGAAGTACTCGGGCGTTCGTGGGATTGTCGTCGAGGTTTTGCTTTCGCTTAGGTTCTTTCTTTATCAGTATGGTTTGATCTATCATCTGAGCTTTACGAAGACGAACAAGACCATCTTGGTAATGGGTTTTTTTTTTCTCGTCGAAATCGGTTATTTTTTGCTGTCGTTTCTGGCGATTGGGAGGTGATATGTTTTTTTTCTTTCTTTTTGTTGCAGTTTTACGGTCTCTCATGGGTTGTGATCTTTATGCTCTTGTTCATTATGAAGGTAAGAATAAATTCTCTGGGATTTTGTTGTTATTACAGCTGCTGCTGCTGCTGCTGTTGAATTGAGGGTTTTCATCCCAATTGGTGGAGAAGATAGGCCTGTTTGATTTTTGTATTTCCGAAGGTGGGCAAAATAAATTGGTGGAAAAAAATGTTTTTTTTTTTGTGCAGGTGATCTCGGTAGGGAGAAAGAGGCTCAGCGTCGATTTCCAGCTTTTATTCAGACTAATCGAAGCGGTTATATTCCTATCGTTCGTTGCGATTCTGATAACCCTAATCGCCTTATCTAGCATGACCTTCCGCGACGTCATAGTCTGCATCCTCGCCTTCCTTCCGACGGGATGGGGCCTACTTCTGGTAATGATACTATATAATAATAATAATAATGGAAAATAGCATCTTTTTTTATTTTTATTTTCTTCTTCCACTAAAACGTTGACCGAAAACGCAGATTGCGCAAGCTTTGAGGCCGTTCTTGGTAAGATTCGGTTTTTGGGGATCGATAAAAGCGCTGGCGAGGGGCTACGAAATGATCATCGGTTTGTTGCTGTTCACGCCCGTCGCTTTCTTGGCTTGGTTCCCCTTTGTCTCGGAGTTTCAGACAAGGATGTTGTTCAACCAAGCCTTTAGCAGAGGTTTGCAGATTTCTCGCATTCTCGGCGGGCCGAAGAAAGATCGATCTTCCAATAACAAAGAGTAGTAGTATTAGCAGTAGTAGTAAGATTTGCTTGCTCTTCTTTGGGGAGAAATCATCCTTGGATATTTATAGGTTGGGTGGTTGTATATGTATGTGTATATTATATATATATGGAACTGAGAAAAATGTATGAAAACGTTTGTTGTGTGCGGAATATGCATATCTCTTGGCATGGTATATCAAGTTTGCAGAAAACGGTGAATGATAGAAATCGTGAATGAGGGAAACCAGCAAGGCAGCAATACGTCAAATGGACTTTTGTAACATTTTTATTCTTTTCCTATTTCAATGACTAAGGGCTCGTTTGATACGTAAATATGGATGGATAAGGGGTGTGTATGAATAAGTTACTTCGTGTTTGTTATATGTGTATAGCCATACATGCCTTGTATGGTTATACACGTCTATTACAAAGATTTTGATTATAGGGCTTGTATATGCATACTCACTCTAAGGTGGTTATGAGGTGTGTATCACTAATCGATACATACCTCAAACACATCTATCAAACGCAATTTATATCACTACCCAAATAATTAATACACATATCAAACATGTTAAAATACAATATCAACAAAATCCTTGTATAATCATATACAAATAACTTATGTAATCCGATAAAGGACTTCTCGAATACTCCCCTCAATTACCGACCCCAAGTTTGTGAATGTGTTGGGGAACAAATTTTTGGAAAAGAGGCATAAAAAGATGGATACAAAACTTATTTGCAGAAACAAGTAAATGACAACACAGAAGAAAACGGAGGAAAAAGCAATGAAGAAATCTCCAAAGCAGATAATCTTATAAACGAATCATCAAACAAAATCATCCTTTAATCAAAGCACTTACTAACCTTTATCCTATATAAGCCCCAGACAATAACAGCTGAAGCATTGCGAACCTCAGCTCAGTTTCCGTCAGCAAATCTTGCTGATTTTGTCCGCCACCAACGCCGCCGCCGCCGGCCCCACTAATCCCCGTCGCAATGCACTCCAAATGGGTCCCAAAATCGCACTCGCGGCACAAGTACATCCAAGCCATCTCATGGATGGGGTTCTTACACACATCGCACACGAAGGCCGCCTCCTGCCCAGCAGCCGCCGCCGTCGACTGACCGCCCGCCGACGAATAGTACAGCTTCATCGGATGCTTGTGGTCGCTCCTCGTGACAGTCTCCGGCCACTGAACGCAGTCCACGTGTAGGTCGTATCCGCACGCCGCGCACGTGTAGGCGAACGCCTTGCCGTCCTTCAGGCAGGCGTTGCAGGTGAACCCATCGTCGTACGGCGGCGAAGTGACGAGCTTCAATGGGTGCTGAAGGTGCGAGCCGTGCTTGATTTCCGGCGGCGATTCGAAGCACGCCTTGTGGAGGCAGAACTTGCACTGGGATTCCGTGCAGAGGTACGACGAGCCCTTCAGATAGCACTCGCACGCCGAGCATATCTTGCCGTCCTTTTGGTCGGCTTCCATGGCTTTTAAGACGTGGGGGTGGCTGAAGTGCTTTATTATCGCCGGCGGATTTTGGGGAGGAATAGGATTGTTATTAGCTGGGGTTGTTTGGTTGGGTTGAACGGTGGTGGTCGTGGGCGGCTGCGTCGGCGGAGTTGTGTGAACCACCGTGCTATCAGTCGGTTGGGTAGGCGGCGGGGTAGGGTTTGTTTGGGTAGAAGGATAGCCATGCGGCGGAGGCGGCGGAGGTGGATATACCTGGAAAATTTTAATTGATATAAATGCAATAACGACAACTCTTTGTACGAACTACGAAGGTATTTGAGAAAGCTAACAATTGATAAAAAGAATTGATTGTATCTAAGAAATCAATCAATTCATATGAAAGATTGTCTCTTTTCACCGAAACCCATCTCCATCTATAAATAAATAAGGATGTTCATCTCCTCATTTCATCCTCTCGATTCTTAGAAATTCTAGAGCATATCTACTTCTTCCCTTGTCGTGAAATATATACTTTGTATTCTAAACACTCCTTATGATTGTCATTATATCTTGGGGAACGATTTACGCATTCTCCAAGCACCGTGTGCGAGCAATATTGTCTTAAGAACATAACATCTAACGCTAGACTGGACAATAAAAATCAGCGTTTATGGACTTTAAATGTGGATATATGGATCTAATTAGTTATATATAAATCTTATTAATTTAAAACCTACTAAATATAAAATGGACGCACCAAACAAGCACTAATTCTTATATAAATATATATAGACAGATGTAAACACGGAAATTGTACCCAACAATACCTGAGGAAGATTGTTCAGGGCCGGGCTTGGTTGAGGAGGAGGATATACCTGAGTGTTCAAGGCCGGGCCGGGCTGAGGTGGATATACCTGAGGAACATTGTTGACGGCCGGGCCGGACTGAGGAGGATAGGGCGGTGGAACATTCACGGGCTGATGAGGGTACGTTGGAGGATAGCCCGGGCCCGTAAGGGTGTTGTAAGCGCAGTGGACGTGGAGATCGAACTCGCACTCGGAGCAAGAATAGGACATGCCGTTTCCACCGAGGTTGCAAGAATTGCATATGAAGGAGGCCGAGGGGTAGGTAGGGTAAGGGACGAGGGTCAACGGGTGGCTCGGGTGGGTTCGGTGGTTCACGGACCGAGCGGCTCGGTAGCACTGGTCGTGTAGGAAGTATGTGCACGGCCAGCAGGCGTAGACGGGCCCCAAGGCCGGGCTCTTGCAGCCCGAGCATTGGACCTCGTGGCCCGGCGGGAGTTGGTGGAAGGCTAGGCTGTGGTGGTGCGTGAAGTGCTTGAAATCCATGGCTTTGATTGCCTTTTTTCTTTGGTTCTTTCCTTGGGAATGGAGGGTTTGATGGATAGGTGGGATAAATAGGCATTTAAGTTGTGGAATGTGTTGATGTGCAAGTTGTTGTGTGAAGAGTTGAATTATAGTTCATTGGGTTGCGGGTGACTTGTGAAATCGTTGACTTTGGGAGTTGACTTTGAGCTTTTTTATGCTTGAGTCTTTCTTTAATAAAAATTATTTTCTTGATGTGTAGCGTAATAATGCGTGTTTAGTGGAAGAGAACTTTGAACATCTCTCTCTGTGTTTTGGTGTGATTAATCAAAGAGAAGACTTCACGATAAAAACTTAAAAGCAAGAAAATCAACTTTTAACGTTAAACCGTGGGACTAACCAAGGGCAGCCATTGACTTATTCAAAGAGATGCCCAAACCTTTCGAAAGGCCACGATTGATATATACCTTCGGTCGAGCGATTTGAGCTATGTGAAAATCAATAGTTTCGTAGGCTTTAAGTTGACTTGGGAGACTTTCTTTTTCGACTTTAAAAACCAATTGCCACGATCAAAGCCAAAAAGCCCATGTGCTACTTCGGCTTGGCCGGACAATTTATTAAAAGGTCAACCGACCATACAAGAGCTCATCGAACAACAAATCATACCCAAAGGTTGTAAAGGATATCATATCATCACTAAGTTGCTAATGGGAACCGTGAGGATATAATCTTGTTAATAGTTAAAAGCCCTAATAAGCCACATGTGTCCCGCATCGGTAATTGAGGAAAGTTTGATCGGTATATAAGTGGATGGAGTCCACTCCACCTATCACTAGGATGGAAGTTCATCTCTTATATGGGCCAACTCTCATACGATGTGGGCCGGCCCAATAAGGCCCAATAATGAAATTTCACGAATGTCACGAATCGAATATCCAACACCATGGTTAAATGTCAATTGCTCTTTTAACAAGACAGCAGCCCAGATGGAGATTGGAGAACAACGTTGGGCGGTGGTTGGCGTCGCCATTTATTTGTTCTTGGTGGGGTTCTTGGAACTTTTATGTGAATTAAATTTTGTAATTAACTTCTTTTTATTTAGTACTAGACTAGATGATTCCTTCAGTTTGAATTTTTGGTGATTATGAAATAAAATACACCAAGTAGAGTGAGATAAAATAAGGGTTTTTTAGAGATAAATACCTAAATGAAGATTGAACTCATGATTCAGTCCCTAGCAATTCAATTTTGTGACTAGCTCCTGCCATTAGGCAAATAAGTAGTTTCAACTCCCTCATAAGTTCATTTACCATACGTTGAAAAAAAAAATAAGTTCATTTACCATAGTACCCTTTTGTTCCCAAATAAAAATGTGACAATGTATCTAATAGTTTTACTCATTTTTTTTAAAATTCGTTTCCAGCTATAAAGAAGAATAATCAAGAAAAAGGATCGATCTGAGAAGAGAAAACAATCCAACCTCCCAAACCAAATTGTGTCGACCCACACCGCCATCAGCAACAATATCAGCTCAACCATCGACCTCTGAGCAGAGAACTTACGGAATCACCGATTACAAGCGCTTGTTCGAAGGCATTAGGTGATGACGCCTCGGTGGTAGAAAATCCCGTCAGCGTAGCGAAAGAGGAGGTAACTGAAGAATGAAAGACCACCTCGAGAGAAATCATTTTCTTCTTTTTTCCTTCCCTTATTATTTTTTGTTTTTTATTTAATTTTATTGCTATCCTCGCTATCTTCTTACCTGGTCTGTTATAGATGTGTGCCACAGGTTTTGCTATACGCTAGTCTACACTCCTTATTCTCTATATATTTACGATATTTCGAAAATGGGATTTCTGTTCCGAAGTCGCGTACGTATTTTCCGTTTAAACGATCTCGAGTAAGCGTCGTCATTACGTTTATCACCTTCTGGATATTATTTTAGGTGCTGTTATAGACCCCCACGAACCAATTCGGAATTTGACTATATCCGCATCGAAGCTGCTTCGAGTCAGGGCATTGTTAACAGCGGAAAGGATATATAAAACGCAATAGTTTTATTCGGATCCAATGGCGAGGTTCAAGGGCAAGGCGGTTTCATGGCAGAATCATAAATGTTAAAGTAGGATACCTCATTGCTAGTTCTAATTGACTCTAGAGCTTTGGGTCAGAGTTCGCACAAATTATCATTTTTTTTGTGCATTTCTCCGCCGCTGTTTAATTTGTTCGTAGTTTCGCTAGTCGTTGCTTGCGTGTGTGTGCGGTGCTCGCTTCCTCGTTGTTCGTAGTTTCGCTAGTCATTGTTCTTGCCGAGCTTGAAAAATCTATGTAATTCGAAGTTGTAAAACAACTGATAAAGTGGAATATGTCATTAAAGATGGATTCTGTAATTTTTTGGAAGAATATTAACAAGAGACAAGTTGATGTAAATGTGAAACAGTGTTTTGTTTCAGATTTTGTGGTTTTGTCAGTAACTTGCTTGGTGCGAGTTTTTTTGCTAGCGTAGATGATAAGATACTTGAATTCGATACTAAAATACTCAGAATCAGGCCAAAAGTACTCAATTCCGGACCCAAAATACTTGTATTTATGCGAAAAATACCTGCAAATTGTGCCGAATTATATATGGCTAACATTGTAGATTGCAATAAGACATCTTGCATAACAAGAACATTGATAATCACCAATACCAAAAGAGGCGTTTCCCCATCTTCTTTTCGTAAAGTCGAGTACTCGAATTCGATACTAAAATACTCAAAATCTGGCCAAAAGTACTCAATTTCGGACCCAAAATACTTGTATTTGTGCGGAAAATACCTGCAAATTGTGCCGAGTTATATATGACTAAAATTGTGGATTTCAATAAGACATCTTGCAAATAAGGATATTGATCATCACCAATACCAAAAGAGGTGTTTACCCATCTTCTTTTCCGTACTAAGTCGAGTACTTGAATTCGATACTAAAATACTCGGAATCAGGCCAAAAGTACTCAATTTCGGACCCAAAATACTTGTATTTGTGCGGAAAATACCTGCAAATTGTGCCGAATTATATATGACTAAAATTGTAGATTTCAATAAGACATCTTGCATAACAAGGACATTTATCATCACCAATACCAAAAGAGGTATTTCCCCATCTTCTTTTTCGTACTAAGTCGAGTACTTGAATTCGATACTAAAATACTCAAAATCAGGCCAAAAGTACTCAATTTCGGATCCAAAATACTTGTATTTGTGCGGAAAATACCTGCAAATTGTGCGAATTATATATGACTAAAATTGTAGATTTCAGTAAGACATCTTGCATAACAAGGACATTGATCATCACCAATACAGAAAGAGGTGTTTCCCCATCTACTTTTCATACTAAGTCGAGTACTTGAATTCGATACTAAAATACTCAAAATCAGGCCAAAAGTACTCAATTTCGGACCCAAAATACTTGTATTTGTGCGGAAAATACCTGCAAATTGTGCCGAATTATATATGACTAAAATTGTAGATTTCAGTAAGACATCTTGCATAACAAGGACATTGATCATCACCAATACAAAAAAGGCGTGTTTCCCTATCTTTTTTTTCATACTAAGTCGAGTACTTGAATTCGATACTAAAATACTCAAAATCAGGCCAAAAGTACTCAATTTCGGACCCAAAATACTTGTATTTGTGCGGAAAATACCTGCTCTCATACAGAAAATACTTTTGAAAGGGGGCGAGATACATTCCACAAAAATTGTTGTTTTAACAACCATATCAATTGTTAATAACATGAATCACCAAAAACATGAAAAAAGTTAGTTTTTTTCTACTTGCCCTACATGAAAAGGTTGTGGGAAAGCTTCCTTTTGTGTTTGTGATGATTATATACGTTCAATGATAGATCTCTTTATGAAAACTAAACATTTTAGCTTTAGATGTATAGCCCCAATTGACATGTCGTTCATAAATATCGGTATTTTGGCTCCCAAAATCAGGTATTTTTCGTCACGATTTGGGCATTTTACCATCGAAATCAAGTATCTTACATGGCAAAAATTAAAAATCATTCGGGAAACCTTCCTTTTGTGTTTGTAATGATTATATACGTTCCATGATAGATCCCTTCATGAAAACTAAACATTTTAGCTTTAGATGTAGTCCCAATTAACATGTATTTCGTTCATAAATATCGGGATTTTGGCAAACATCAGTCGTAGTACATATGCAATAACAACACACAAGTATTACAATACATTTATCACATATGAATTATCAACCATTTGTTTGGGAACTCAAACAACTTTTATCACATATATTTCACACGAAGCAATCGAAGATGATATGTACTGAGAAGCTCCCACCCTATAAACGGTCCAAACCACACATCCCTAGTAATTGATATGTAATAAGAAGCTCTCACCTAATAGAAGAAACATTGTTCGCTCACTAAGAGCACAAACACACCTTAATGGCTTGAAATGCATAGTGTCTTGTTCGTAGGCCTTGCACTAGTGACCCACAAACATATTTTGCCATCATCAGTATCACTCAACAGATGGTCAGCTTCAAGCGACTCCATCAAAGATTATAATTGCGTCAAATGTGTTGATCGGGGTTGCACGTATCATCGAGCCTGAGGCTTATATGGTTGTTTGCTATAGTCAAAGACGTATAATTCTGAACTGACTGTCTTATAAGCAAACATGAATTGGTTTTGGGGCATATAACGAGCCCAGTTGACATCTTCGTCATGATTTATCTGCTGAATGATTTGCACCTGCAAAAAAAAATTACCACTTAGACCAGCCTGCATAGTCGCCAACTCATAACTTTGCTCCATGTGGAATCACACACGAAATGTAAAGGAAAACATGGAAGGTGTGTCTATTGCAAAATCTTAAGTTTCAATCGAGATTTTCTCTACGGGAACACTACTATATCTGAACTCGAAGATTCACGACTGAGCATGACTGCAACCCAATCAAGGATTCACGACTACGCAATAAAAGAAATTAAAAACGAAGACTAGAATCTCTTTTCCTCTTTAATAGAAGAGGAAAATCGAGATGCAGAAACATCAATTTGAACACCCCAGCAACTAATTCGTGACTACGATAACTATAACGGCTATTAATAAGATAAAGAATAAGGAGAGCTCGCCCTTTCCAATATCGCTCCCAAACCCACTACCAAACTCCGTTTTATCCTCGACAATCATCGCGTCGTTCTCAGCGTCCTCGAGCAGCAACTGAGCTAAGACACAATCGAGTAATTGGGCTCATTCTCGAACGTGCGGGAGTCCAGAATCATCTTCTGTAAGGAGCAATCCTTGCCCGGAGGCTCAGATTCATCGGATGCCACTCAAGCTCGTTAGTAATCGCTAGATCGTACCAAAATAAGGTGTTTTTCGTCCATATATTGTAATCCTCGTTGATCAAAAGCTCCTCGGCTCTATCTCATCCCTCATGGCACAATTCTGCTTCTGATTAGGGTTTTTTTTCATGTTCTTTCTTGATTCCAGGCTTGTGAGACGAACAAGAAAGGATATTATAGTAATTTGCTAAGTCAGGGAGCTGAAACAAATTTTATGCCTAATGCCAGTACCTAGTTATAAAAGCAAACATGAAGGGACTGAATCATGAGTTAAAAGTATCGTTGGGTATTTTTGCCTAAAATCCCCATAAAATAACACACAAAAAATGTGTACGCTTTTTTACTAGTACGATGTTACGCGTAACAGTAATTTAGTTAAAGAAAAGTAAAAGAAAAAGAAGATTCTTCCCACAAATGCAAACGACGTCGCATGGGTCGTTAACGTTAAAAAAATTATTACACACGCAGCCCACGCAATTGGTCTCCTCTCTCACCGACTCTAAATGTGCGCCAAGTGCTCATCTTTAGTCCCTTTTCCGTCAGTCCCCTCTTCGGAATTACACTCTAGAAAATAATTCTATGCAAATCCCTACCCAATTCTAGCACCAAATGAGTAGATTAAAGTAGAAATGGGGATGTTGCTCGATCGCCCAGCTGGAGCTGCTCGCACAAAACAGACTTCGCCTCGGCTGGATGTTCACGAAGTGGTGTATACTTCGACTGTATAAAGCTGGATGTGAGTTAGTAGATAACGATTTTTACTTCTCTGATTGGATTGGGATCCGTGAGTGGTTGCATGCACAGAAAAGATTGAATCCTTTGTGAATTCGGTGTTTGTGTAGTTCTGATTGTGCTTTTCGTCGAGGTTTAACTCCCTGTTATTGGTTTCTGAAGCTCAGATCGAAAAATTCAGCTTTGAAATAAATTGTTCCTGCCGATTTTGGGCGTTTGTGGAGCCATCTGTGTGAGGTTAGCTGATATGGGTCCTGGGAATTTTGTGGTTTAGTGCCTGGGTTTGCAATTTGCATTTGATGGATGGTGTTAGCTCTTCAATTATGGTTATGGGTCTTGATTTGAACGAGGAACCGATGATTCCGCCTTCGAATTCAAGTTCAGATTCTGTTGAAGTGGTTAATCATCACTCACCCAGTGATTTGCAATGGGAAACCAATATGCCAATAGAACAAAGGATTCAATGCATTCAGCATCTTAGCGCACATACGAGCAGCAGCTTCCCAAGGTGGGCCCACGGCGGCCCAAGTGGCACATCGACTACAAAATATGGAAACATTTCTGCTGATAATGAGGATGGTAAGTGCTACAGCAGCAACGGTGCGGACTTAGTAGCGAAAGCGTTGGAGAAAGAGATGTTGGACCTTACAAAGGAAGTAAAGAAAATCGAAAAGAAAGTTGGAAGCTATTACGACTGTAAAATATGTTTCGAAGTGGCAAAAGAACCAGTCTTAACATGCTGCGGGCACTTGTTCTGTTGGAGTTGTTTCTACAACATTCCCTACATCGACTCATGCACTAAAGAATGTCCCGAGTGTGATGGAGAAGTCTCAGATTCAACTGTCATCCCAATCTACGGTAATGGTGGGGGGAAAAACGACTCTAACGAGGATCAAACTTCTTCAAAGATGCCCCCTAGACCTAAAGCTCGTCGAGTTGAGAGCGTTCGCCCGCTGATACCTGTTTTTTTGTCCCATGTACCCGTCGTGGACGCTTTGAGGAGAATAAGGATTAGTTTTGGCAATGGGCCCGATCCATCTTCTCAGACCACTGCCCAGATAGGCGTTCTTACTGCTGACATGGAGGCTCGTTCTCTCCGAACTGCCAATAGGGTAAGAACGAGAAGAAGAATGATGAGGCAAAGGGCTTCGTCCACTTCGAATGCAAATCCTTCTTCTACTTTGGGGATTTCAGATGGGTCAGATGCAAATGTTTTATCCTTAGAATCCAACTATGTGGTTCGAAATATGTCTGATACTATCGGCGTCATGGCTTTGCCTGTTATTACTACGTCGTCTTCGCAACCTTCTGATGTGTCTGGCCATGTGCCTAACGGGACAAGTCCCAGCCCAGCCCCTTCTTACCCCTATAATCTCAGAAGTAGAAGTAGAAGTAGAAGGGCAAATGCTACGTCAAATTCTGACATGGGTAGTAGAGATTCCAATAATGCGTCTAGAAGGAGGAGATTGAACTGACTGAATCTCAGAAAGAAACCTTTGCAAAACGGTGCGTTGAATATTATGAAATCTCTTCTTCTTTGATTTCAATTTTGGATTCTTGTTTATGCTGTGTTAGCCTAATTGTCTGCCTTTTATGCATATGTTGTTGCTTTTTATCAGACTATTCGGGGTAATTTTCTCCCTTTTCTGAAGGAAGTCTTGAAGACAGGTATGGAAATTTTCGAAATAACTCCTATGGGAGAAATGGGTGCTAACCAACTGGCAACTCTCTCTAGCACATTGTAGATATTTCCCTCTTTTTTTCCTTTGGGCCGATAAAATTACTTTATATATAGTGCATTTACGACTTCTTTTGAGGATAAATTACTTATATAGTGCATTTACGACTTCTTTTGAGGGCGTATTGTGTTTTTTCAGCTTGAATATGATTGTAATTCGTCGACGATGCATTTTGCATACTTGAAAAAATCGGTACTGAGATTGCTTTACAACCTTATTCTGTCTTAATTACCTCATAGTCATCACTGTCTTCATTCGTTGATTTTCCCCGAGAGTTTTCGTGTTCTTGGCTTCCATATCTGAGGCCTAATCCCATTGAAAATTGGACATCATTACTCTCCTGATTTGAAGTGAAGCTTCAATTGTGTTGTCGATGATGTTTCTCCTTCCTATGCTCAAGCAAGTCTAACTCTATAAATAGCTTGTAATAAACTAAAAGTAAGGACTTGACAAGGGACTTTAAGCTCAGAAACTTCGCAAGTTTTAGATTTTACAATCAGGTAGGTAATGAAGTGCAAGATATAATATATATTCAATAAAAAAAGTAAAAAGTAAAAACCCATGATTTAGGTATTTGGACTTGAATGTTCTCAAACAAAAATTACAACTTTCGAGTAATTTCTGGGCTTTGTTTAGTAATCGTACTCTAATTTCTGGGCTTGTGTTAAATATGGGCTGGGTCAAACACAGCCATAATTCATGAAATATGCCGATTGAACTCACCTACACTACACTTCGCCCCCAAAATCCTAGGGTTTTCTTTCATGCAGTGAGTGATTGAGCGCGATGGCTGAAACACAGGTTGAGATCGATTTTGGAAAGCTGTTGGCCTTTAATCCTCGCCATCAATTCGTAAATCCTCCTATTTTCGGGTATTTGTTTTTTGTTTCGATTTGTTCTGTTTAATTTCTCGCCTCTTTCGCTGAAGGAACAAAATTGGGTTTGTGCTTCCAGTAATCGGTGAATAATGTACATTTGCCATATTTTGGCGATGAATTGTAGACTGTGATGAGTTGGAGAAAAAATGACAATGAAGAAGCTAACAGCTGATGCCATACGCTTTTGTGTTCTAATCCTAGAAGAAGCTACAAAGCTAGTTCAATCTGTAGCAGATGCTCTCTTCAACCTACCGTCCGTCCGTCGAAAGCCACGGCGGCCCACTCGTAAAACTCCGAACCCACAACTAAGCTGCCCAGGGAAAAGCCACTCCCAAAGCCCAAGCCACCCACCAAATGGGATGGGAAGTATTCGCCCAAAAGAAAGGAATAAAGAAGCACAGCAAAGAAAAGCTCGTCTTCGACGAGCAAACTCACTCGTGGAAGCGAGGCATGGATACGACCGTGTGAACGACGAAAGCAACATCCCAATAATCGAGGCTAAGGACACAGACGAGCCTGGAATGGACCCCTTTGCAGAGAAGCGTAAGGAGAAGAAGGCCAAAGTTGAGAAGCAAGAAAAGAATCATTTGAAAAACTTGAAGGAAGCTGCTAAAGCAGGCGCATTACCCAGCCATATTCAGCTTGCTGCTACTTCATTGCCTATAACTGGGACGCAGGCCAAGCCTAAGAAGATTGGCAAAGAAGAGCTGCAAAACGTGGCTGGCGTGGTAGCTACTTCTACGGCGAGTGTAGGGAAATTCGATAAGAAACTTCCCGGGGAGAAGACTCCTAAGCATAAGAAGGAAGTATAGGAAGTTTTTACCTGCTGTAAGGTTCTGGGATGGGTTCGATGGAGGGGCAGCAATCAGAGAAAATTCTGAATAAGTTGATGTCTGAGAATTCCATGAGATTCTCAACGTGGGTAAGGCTGTGAATGCGTATAATGTTAAGAGGGAGAAGAAGCGGCAAAGGGACACGGGGAAATCGTTTGATTCGGGCAAGTTGAAGCCCAGTAAGAAATCTTTTAAGAAGACCTCAAAGAAGGGATCTTTGAGAAAAGGGAGGTCGAAATGACATGAAACGACGTCGCAATTGGCATCTAGGAGAAGGAGTTAAATTTTGTCTGTATTCTTTGTTTCAAATACTTTGGCCTTGCAATATGGAATTTTATTGATCATTTATGATGTCTATGCTATCTTTCCATCGTGACATAAAACTAAACCATGTAATAAAATCAATCATTCACGCCACACTACTAGCTTAATTAAAAATTATAGCTTCTTTCTTGGTTGAAAATAAAATAAAGAATAATGCACATATCGTAGAAAACAATAGTTATATATTGCCTAAAAAGTGAGGTCTTATAATTGTATCCTAATTCCTACCCCATGTACGAGTTGCTTGTTGACAACTATATGAACCAAAAGACACATCTTTTCAGACATGAGAAATAGAGCAAAAAAAATTATAGAAAAATGTTCCTGAAAGTATCAAATAGGGGGTCCAACGTACACTTTAAGTTCTTGGACTCAATTTCAAATTGAATTTAGAGTGAATGGTTTTTAAATGCACATGGGAAGGAGACAGTTCTCACATGGAAAATAACACGGCTTTTCTTTGGCTTGTTTCCTAAATTCATAACAATCCTTGTTTTGGTTCCTACTAATATGCTCTTCCCATCTTCAAAGTGTATATCATTTTTACGATATGTATGGTGTGCGAACTATTCTTAGTCTTGTCAGTCCTTGTAATGAAATGACACCCAAAGCTCAATGTCCACAAAACAAGAAAATTGCCACGAAAAATTATTGATGGGATATCATTTGGTCAGTTATGAATAGTAATAGTAAATATGAGGTCATTATCTTGTAATAATTTTTTTATTAGGTCAAATGATTTCTTGTAACTGTGTTTGCATGAGAAAATTATTAATCAAGCAAGTGAGCTGCTCATGACGACGACGGACTGTTTCTTGTATTTGACTTCTACTTTGTGATTAAATGTGTTTTCAAACAATTTATCACCTACTTATATTAATTTAAATTAATGTAATATTTTGTAGATGTGGTGGTTCAACTCCTAATCAGCGTGATTTTAACCATTCAACTGCTTCCCCTTTTTTTTTCTAAAAAAAAACAATGAAAGATAATGTTTAATTCTTTTTTTAAAGTTTCTATTTATGATTGACTTGGGAAGAAATAAGAAAATATTTTTTATTATAATTATCAATAGTAGTACTACATCGAGACTTCTTTGGTGTTTGGAGAATCTCAGTGGCATTATTAACAAGTAACGTATATTTTATCTGGAGGGTACATAATATTTTATTAAAGTATACCTACAACTTACGTGTAATGTATATATGGTAAAACATCTGACGAGCTTCATGTATATGCTTTAAAGATCAAGTTTTAACGTATTTTTATTATTAGTATTATTATTATTTGTGTTTCGTAAATTTATGATAGTAAGTTTGGTGCCTGCTACTACTAGTGCCTATATAATCATATCGATATTACAAACATACAAAAATAATTTGAACTAATACAGCGTACGTTAGAGAACGAAATAATTATTTCAAACTCATGATTCTTGTGTATAATTAACTATTGCTTTAGAAGTGTACTTGCTGCCCTTAATATTTCTTAATTAAGCTGATTGCTGTAATAATTCTAACCTCAAAAGAACATTCGAACATTTGTCATTATGTTTAAGCTCTTCAATTACATGTTGTTTCTTCTAACAAGCAACTCAACCACCTCAATAATGTTACTTCCACTTGCAATCAAAGTTGGAAGATGATCATCCACTATATGAACAATATATTCATAAATAAAAAAAGTAAATATATATTCCTTTTTTTCTCTTTTTTTTTTTACCTCCATTCAATTTTGCAAACTTTGGATATTTAAATAAAAAAAAACATGGGAAATGTTATAAAAAAAATAGGTCAAATAAAAAAAAAAAAAAAGAAGAGGTGAGAGCCCACTTGGGCTTTGGATTCGTGAATGCCGAGGTGGACTAAAAGATCATTATCTGCCATGTTGGAAATTTGCCAGCGTGTTATTTGGTGTTTCCAGCTGTTTTTTATTGGCTAATTAATATTAATTTTTGTTCATATCATATTAAGAAAAAAAAACTCTATTACACAACTTCTAAGTCTTCTAATCTAACAGATCATTTTAGGAAAATTACTAAAATAAAAGTTAAGAAACTCAAAACTAATGTCCAAACTATTCCCTATTTATCTGTGCATTCCCGCCGTCTTCATCTTCTCTCTCTCTCACTGAGCTTAAACCTTCTAAAGGAAGCTCAAAAACCTCTCTCTCACACACATTGTGTGTAAAAAAATGGCGGCGTCGAAGAACGTCAATCAAAAGAAGAAGCACAAATACGATCATCCCAGTCAACAAAGTTACATCTCAGTTCCCTCTGAGATCATCTCCTCAATCTCACAGTCATCCCTAGATTCCCTCCTCCGCCCACCGCCGCCCAAGAAAAAGCACAGCCCTTTAAAGCTCGCCGTCGCCGGAACTCTGTTCAAGAACCTAAAGTTCCTCGTTCTCTTCATATTCGCATTCGCCTTCGTCTCCATTATAAAGCTCTTGCCTTCCTCGCAAAACCCATGCCCCATTTCCCAGAAAAACCCGTTTTTCCCAAGTGGGTCGCCGCGCTCCGCCGCCTCCGACGGCGGCGGGGGAAAGAACGAGTTTTGGAAGCAACCCGACGGAATGAACTACAGGCCATGCTTGGATTTCAGCGAATCGTATCAAAAAGAGAGCCTTTTGATTGCTAAAGGAAGGACTAAGTATTTGCTGGTAGTCGTCGCCGGCGGACTAAATCAGCAGAGGAATCAAATCGTAGACGCCGTCGTAATCGCCAGAATTCTCGGGGCAGCTTTGGTCGTGCCCATTTTGCAGGTGAACGTTATTTGGGGCGACGAAAGGTTCGATTTTTTATTATCCTTGCAATTTCAATTTAAGCTAATCAATTTATAGCTCATGAAATCAATTGAATGCAGCGAGTTTTCTGATATATTCGACTTGGACCATTTCAAGAACGTATTAGCCGAAGATGTGAGCGTAGTATCTTCACTTCCTTCGACCCATTTGATGACCCGACCCGTCGAGGTGAAGAACCCGCCGATCGACGTGGGGCCCGAGTGGATTAGGTCGAACTACCTCAAAAGGGTAGGCAATAACCATTCTTGTCATAAAATTGGGATGAAAAATGATCGGAAAAAAACGTCTTATTCTTGGCTTGCGCTGCAGATTAGGCGAGATGGGATATTACTTCTCCGTGGCTTAGACTCTCGACTCTCCAAGGATCTCCACCCCGACCTTCAAAAGCTTCGATGCAAGGTAGAAAATAAATATTCGAATGGCGAAAAAACGCCCCGTTTCATTACCGACGATTCTTGTCTGAATTCTTTCTTGCAAGGTGGCTTTCCACGCCTTAAGATTCGCCCCTCAAGTCTCCGAACTCGGTGAAAAGCTATTGCAGAGGATGAGAAGCAAAGGGCCATTCCTCGCCCTTCACCTTCGAATGGAAAAGGACGTGTGGGTTCGAACGGGCTGCCTCCCGGGCCTTAGCCCGCAATACGACGAAATAATCAGCGAAGAGCGCCGAAAACGTCCCAAATTGCTGACCTCAAAGTCAAACATGACTTACGGTGAAAGAAAACTCGCTGGCCTCTGCCCCTTAAACGCGGTAGAAGTGGCGAGGTAATAAAAACAGTGGAGAAAATCTTGGATTTTTGTCCCTTTTCTGAGTTGTAATAATAACAGAAAATTGCAATAAGTTGTGTTTCTATAGGCTGCTGAAGGCGTTGGGGGCTACTAAGGATGTAAGAATATTCTGGGCCGGCGGCACCCCATTGGGAGGAGGAGATGCCTTACGTCCATTGACGAAAGAATTTCCATACTTTTACAGCAAGGAAGACATAGCATCGCCAGGAGAGCTCAGCCCATTTGCCAAAAAGGCGTCTTTATTGGCCGCTGTAGACTATATTGTCTGCGAAAAGAGCGATGTTTTCATGGCTTCTCATGGAGGAAACATGGGCCATGCAATTCAGGTAAATTCGACTTGATTATCGTATGCATGCTCTGTTTTGTTTTTTCATCTCGGGCGAAGGGGAAACTGAAATCTGCTGTGAAAAACAGGGGAAAAGGGTTTACGCAGGGCACTTGAAGACGATAGTACCGAATAAGAGGCAGATGCTGAGGTATTTCATGGACGGGTCGATGACCGAGCCCGAGTTCGAACGGGTCGTGGCGAGTCTCCACTCGGGTTCGTTGGGTCGGCCCGAGGGTCGAAAAACGGGCAGAGATGTCACTAAGTATCCCGTCCCAGAATGCATGTGTAATAACACTGCTGCTAAGGATGCTTCTTCTCCTTCTTATTCTTCTTACAGCTAATCTGTTAACAGAGTTCTTGATCTTCGTAAGGCGAAGGAGCAAAAGAGGGCCGTCTCAAAGGAGGGAAATGGTTGATAGATCGTATATATGTATGTATAGATACATGTAATAAGTTAAAGCTGCTTCTTTTTTCGAATTTGTTTCATTCTTTTAGGTGTTGGGAAGCAGAGGATCTACTCTGTATATGTGTATAGTGAGATGGGTATATAGTATAGATCTTGTACGGATATTGTAACAACTTTTTATTGCATGAATACAATAAAATGTGAATTTCAACTAAAGATCAAAGACAGTAAGAACTACAGAAAACCTCATTTATTACATCAGAAGAGGCACGAGAAGCGTACGTAATATTTTACATCACACTAACAATATCAATAAATAGAGAAAAAAATGCGATCTTTGGCATGAAAGAACCTCAAAAGCCTCTCGTTAATCTCGTCTATCGATAAAGATTGAATCTTTATCATTATTTATAATACTGAGATTCGCGAATTTACTGGAAAGTAAGAAACAGGGATCGGCGGACGTGATTTTTCTTCGTTCTTCTTATCAGAATGTAATGAATCTGACATTTTCGTTCTTACATCGGAGACTCGTGAAGAAGAAGAAGAAGAAGAAGATGAAGCAGAAGGAACAAAGCAGCTGAAAAAGCTAAGCAAAGCCATTTGATTTCTTTCTTTCTTTCTTTCTTTTGTGTTTGAGAGATATATGTAAGTTTTTTATGTTAGTTAAACTTTCTAAGCGTGTATTTATACTAGTTGAAATACTCTTGTTCTTGGCCTGCAAGGAAAATGTGGGGTTTTAAGGACATTTTCCATAAAGTTTCCTTTTTCATTTTCAGGTGAAAGTTATTCCAACGTTGCCTATTCAACTTTGGTGCTTCGAAGGGAGTAATTAAATGTAATTTTTCTCGTTCGTTAGTCCACGTCTTTTCATATTTACATTTGATCCCTCATGTTTCCCTTATTCGAAATTCACCTCAATTTCAGTCTAAATCTTTAATCTATTTGTTAAGTTTTTCAGCCAATTTTTCGATGGAATTTGCGAAATATATTCTTCGGGAAAACAGTTTAGGTCTTGATTTCCTATCCATTTGGTTTTATCAAAGTTTCATTCAATACTTGACATTTGGTTTTATATGTTCGAACACTCATTACAATTATTACACCTTAATTAAGATAATGGAAAAAATAATTGAGGGCTAATTTGAATAGAAGATATAATTACTAAAACCAAATGTAAAATCACATGCATATATACCTACTATACTATAGACCAGATGACTATTTGAAAAATGTATATATAATAAAAAGAAGGTACCGTGTCTTGCACTCATGGAGGGTCAAACTTACCTACTCAATTTTTCATTTTTATTTTTTTTGTCTCAATTGCGTAGTCGTTAGAAACTTCACTCGACACGTTCATTTTGTATTATCAATTCTCAATTATCTTATATTAGAATAGAAATGTAGGTGCCTCAAATATTGCCACCTGTCAAATATAATTAAATATAATAAATCTTACATAGATATGCAAATGTAGTTGTTCTAATATTGCGCCACGTGTCCATATAATTACAACTTTTAATAAAATATATTTATCAACCCACTAAACTGGCGGTCAGTTTTTCCTTCTAAAGAGAGAGAAATACGATAATAGAAACATAAAAATTAATTAAACTACCCATAACCCACTAAACTTTCTCTCGAGAGATGAATAGAAAGCTTTAATTGATTTCTCTTTGCACGAACAACTTGACCCCAATTTCTAACTGATTTCTATTTATATATATATATATATCCTATATATACATTTAAATGTAGTTTTGTTGTGGTGTTGACACATGTCCCACAATAATAATTACAATAAAATTTATATAATATTAAAAAATACACATTATCTTAGCTTACTAATTAAAATACCCATTTATCTTAGCTTAATTGTAGCAAACAAACTAATATAAATAGTTAATATTTATATATAATTAACTCCGTGCATTGCACGGGTAATACTAGTAAATAAATATAAAAATGAAAAACATAACCACTATCCCATGTTTATATACAATAACTACCAACTCAAATACAATTTAATATTTTTATTCACATAATCATATATATTTAATACCGTGCATTGCAAGGTAAAAAACTAGTATTATATAAATGTAAATGTTGATGAAAAATATAGAAAGTTTACATGGTATGCATAGATACATTGCAACGTTTAACTAATACCATAATAAACTCAATAATTTATTTTTTATAATCACTGAATTAATCAATTAAATAATTTTCATTTCTATTTCTAATCTCCATATTTATGTTTCATATTTCGATATACACTGCGCATCTCACCCACGATGTTATTATTTTTTTTTTTCAAAGTGTTGAGTTGGTCTTCAATGTTGTTGACCCGACCAAAAATTTCCGTTCCAGTGCCTTACTTAAATGCATCATCTTATGTATTATTCCTTAAATTTAATGATGGTTTCAATTACATTACTTGACCGGACCCATCAACCCAACGGATACTCCGCCCGAACTAAGTTAATTAGGGTCCAAAAAATCACAGCCCAAACAACCAAAGCCAACTTCGTTATAATATCATAGGAGGATGTAATGAATAAAAAGCCCTTAATATGAAACAAAAAAAGAAAAAAATGAATGGTGGTGCGCCGTAATATATATTTCATGCCAAAGGGATGATCATTAAAAACCCAAGTGTGTAAATAATAAATATGCTTGTCTAGGATTTGTCACGAGAAATTTTCCAGCCATTCAATGACTATATACACTTATTCATTACAAGTCTTACACAGCAAAAAGTGCTGCGCTGTAGAGCAAATCCTAGCTAGCACCAGGAGAAAAGATCAAATCAAATCAAAACTATCTAATTTATATGCTTATGTTTGTAGACTTTGAATCAAGCCTTGTTTGGGCAGACACACTTGGCTTTACTTTCCGTGAGTGACTGCAAAGAGATGGTAATAACAAAAAAGATTCATGTGAATCAAATCAATCATAAGCCCATCACTTTTTCTCCTCACGTGTGAAAAAGGGGGACTTCTTTAAACTGATGTTTATTATCTATTATTACCTGAACTTGATTCTGAAGTTGTTTGATGTACTCAACTGCCATATCTAACATATCAGCTGTGTTCGTTTGCTGCTTTCAAATTAACTTTTAGTGAAGAAAAAAAAAAAGGACAAACTGCAATGAAATGAAGAGACTTTTTATTAATTATTACCTTGTCAAGATTTGGGAAAAGGTCTTGCAGCTTCTTCATCTTCTCACTAATCCTAGTCCTTCTCATCTGTGCAAAACAATTGAGGGTAAGAAAATAAAAATGTAATCTTGGATACGAAAATCGAAGGCGAAGAAGATTTCAAATGCGATTGAATACGAGCCATACCCTTTCGGCTATACTGCGTGGATGAGTCGCGCAACCCCTTTTCGCCCTTATTTGAATCGAATCGTTCTGAAAATGAAGCAAATTTTCTGCTGGAGAAGCCATTTCTGAAGCATTCTTTGTTGGCAAGCTCAAATGATGAACTAAACCTGAACTTGATCTTCTTCCATTTTCTACACTCTGTCAGGATTCAGGAATCCCAATAAAGATCAAAATCAGCCACACGCAAAGAGTAAAAGAAAACCCAAGAAAAAGAACCCAAAAAGAAGCCTCACAGCATTGTCCAAACTGCTGAAATGGGGAACAATCTTCATATCACCATTTCGACTTCTTTTCAACCCATTGCTCAACCTCAGATTCTCCGAGCTTTGAGCAGCAATACCATCGTTTCCATTTTCGGGTATACTTGGCATGTAAGAAGTACTTCTTGAATTAGATGGGATGTTACTCTTATTGCCATGACTAATCCTTGGGTGCAAAAAAGAAAAGGCAGATTGTAGTCAAGTCCAAGATTGGTAAGAAAAATCACTCAAGATTCAGACAAAATCTGGGAAAATTACGCACCGTTGAAAAACCCAGCAGGTGAACTACTTTGCCTCGCTAGACTATTACAGCTATTATTAACCTTATCACTAATCATCCCTAAATGAGCATCGCCCTCCATTCCCAAAGTATAAGATCCAACGACAGAGCCGCCGCCGCCGTTCACGGCATTCTCAAAGGCGCCCATTTGATGGCGTTGGCGTTGACTATGATCAGGGCCATCGTTATCAGCTGAAGAAGTACCATTAGAGCCATTGAAGAAAGCAGAGAACATCAAAGCTTCACCTTCATCGCCGCTGTTATTGTGATCACCGTTATCCAAAAGGGCTGAGAGGAACGAACTTGGAGCAGATCTGTATCTTGCCAATCCTGCGTTTTGATGATGATTTGAGAGGAGAAAGTTGCCGTTTTTGTTGACGTTTGCTGATGATTCTGAGCTGAACATACTTGGAAATAACGAATCCAAAAAAAAGAGGGATTTGGAAAGTTTAAAAGAGGAAAGCCCAGTGAAAAAGATGAGATCTTGTATGATAAAAAGCTCCAAGGTGACTTTTTTTAGTAAGGTTTTGTGATAAAACACTGACAACAATGGCTTTTATTTCTGTTTTTGCGCCAAACTGTGTTCAAGATTTATTGCAGAGACTTTTTTTTTCCTTTTTATGTTGTGTTTTTCTGTAAGAAGAGAGAGGACCAACAAAAGGGTGCATACATGTGTGCCTCTATTGCTACTTATGGAACGAATCTATTTTTTTTTTCTTATGAATTGTTTTTTATATTTTATTTTTCATCTATGTTGCAAACTTTAATTTCTCTTCTAAAATGGCAGTTTAATAAGGTGATATCAAATGACGAAACTGCCCCTGGGTTCATGAACTAAGGACATTGCAGTGCATCTCCGTCGTCATACAAATCTAGAAATAGACAACTTTTTCAAGAATCACGAGCTATTGCGTTTTCTTGACGAATTTGGAAAATAAAAACTAGAAGTTATGGGGCTTTTCATATTACTTGTAAATCATAATCAAATAACACAATTTCGACAAAATCTCGGGCTGAACTTGAATAATATCACAGACTTGCAACAAAATTACAAAACCAAGAAAGGGTTGAAAAGTCGTCAAGTTCGAATTAAGGTAATTCGTAATAAGAAATTGTCATTAACGTCAACTCTAAAAACTACAGATAGAAAAATGTAGTAGTTGTTTATTTAGTAGATCCCTATTCGCAAGACTAATAGCAAATACAGATCGAAAACTTGAATTATTCTTAACTTTATTATTTTGTGCTCAAGAATCAAGATGCTCGTGAAGATTCAGCATTTATTTGGTTGGCACTGTCATGCATTATGATCGAACAAAACCATATAATATACACTAATCATATGACCAGTCTTGTTATTATTAGTATTATTTTATTTTAAGTGCTTTGTATATGTAATGGTAATGCTAGCCAACAATATGTCTCGATAGTGATGGGTAGGTAGGTCATTGTACGGTTTTCCCTAAACATCCGAGATGAAATGGACGAAATGAATTATAATTGGTGAATAGAGAAAGTCTTAATTTATTTAATATCTATACATGATATTAATGCTGAATCTTGGCGTACTTCCAAAACTTGGAAAATCTCCTAATTTCCTAATGTAAAGGGATAAGAAGAATATGAATATAGCGTGAAGAAGGTATGGGAAAAGGTGGGCTACCAGCCTACCATACCATACACGTTACGTTACCAATCAATAAAGACGAAACTGCAATAATATAATATTTTTATATATGGTTGGAATTTGAACAATCGGTTGCAATATACACTAAACATCGATTTGGGCATCTTGAAATTTTACCTGGAATATTATCTAAAATAAGGAACTGATTCGATAAATGCGATATGGAATATGCCACTTACCAACACAATCTACGCTTTATAATCCTAAAATTTATTTCAAAAGCTTAAAGATCACAGTCCATTTATAAACTACTACTTAAAATATAGCAAATAAGAGTTGATATCATATCAATCATCAAACAGAAGCTTAAAAACTTGGTTCCGTAATTTAAAAAAAAAATCCCAAACTGCTTGGCTCCTTGCTGAAAGAGCAAACTCCAAAGCAACAACACTTTGTCTGAGATTATTATGCTCCTCTCGGACCACCACTTAGTAATATTGTTTTCGAGGATTGTTCTTCGAATAGCATAAAACGAAAATTAAAACAATTATTAGACCACTCTCCACGAAGCATCGTATAAGAAAAAGGAATCAAAAATCGATTCGAGGTTCCATTAAAAGGAACCTTTTTTCTTACCAGTGGATTGGGTCGGTGTTTATAACCGAGCATCATTCGCTTCTTATACTGCTCGTAAATGTCGTCCTCGGGCGTAACTTCGCCTGGAGCTTGAGCACCAACGCCCAAGTGGTCCTTTTTCACGTCCCCTGCCATTATTGGATTCGAAATTCCACTTTTCGAACTACCCAAGCCTTCACCTGAGGTTTAAATCACATAATCTTATGGTGGTGGTTATAACTAATAAGCATTGCAAATCCATAGAAACTACACTAAATTCAATTAACTTAGACTGAGGGGTTTCAATGAATTGGTTAATTTTTAAAACATTTGCAAGATTGAGCCTGATTTCTCAACTTACCTTCCCTCCAACCCATTTTGGATAAGAGACGGTGACCAACATTATCAGCTTGGATTTTTGCCTTCTCTGCTTGTTCGATTGCGTTCTTCCGTGCAGCGGCGTCATTGCAAGTTGCTAAGAACTTTTCAAGCTCTTCGAGAGGAATATAATCGCCCATGTGATGCCCTTTCTTGCCTGTATCTGAATGTGTTTGAAGAAATATACTTATGCATAGTAACGATGCTAATGCTCGACAGATGTCTTTAAAATAGAGCTAAAATGTGCACGGGAAGGCGTCCTGTTACGAAGAAGAACAGTAGACAGCTAATGAATCGAAGAACAAGAACCTCGGAGGGAGGCAGGAGGTGGCATCTCGTCGTTTGACTGTTTAAGGGGCCTCTGCTTCTCCTCTTGTGCAGCTTTTTTCATGTAATATTCCATCATTGCGATTGGATCAGATCCTGGCAGAATTTGGGACAGTCAAATTATTATCAGACATCCAATTCTATAACACAAGCAAAATCGTCCAATTAGCGAAGTTTTGTAGTGAAAAATTATGGGATCTATGTACCTGGTCTGCCCCATAGTACACCAAATTTTGTGTCAATAGTTTCTATGCTATCTTATTTTTTGTGAACAGTAAGAAATTGTGCCACTCAAGGTTAGGTTACTATGCTCAAGCCTCATGTACATAATTTCTGAGCTCAGAATTATCTTTAAAAAACATGCGCCTGAATAATTTCATGACTCCAAAAAAATGTATGTAATTGGTGAATTGCAGCCCTACTTCTAACAACCCTCTATGGAAATTGTCCGGCCTAGTCATAAATAACGATAAAGAATCTACGTACCAGATCCTCCAGTTCTGGTTTGGGAATATGCATCTGAACATCCAGCACTCTCTATCGGTTCATATAAAGCTGAGGCTGGAGCTTGATATTTCGAATGATGCTGATGAGATTTCTGAGAATTTGATGTTGAACTGGGAGTTGCGGAGCCTAAACCGTGCACAAGGAAAGGCAGATAGGCATACAAGAACATATGTATAAAATAAGTAAAAAGGGAGGAAGCATCATCAGCTAACTGTTATGGTACAAAAACGTAGAAAGTTAAACCAACCAGAAAGACATTCATCTAACCACAAAAGCTTCATCCCAATCCCAAAATACACTCAACACAAATAAAATAAGGAAAATAACTAACCACTTTGCAGTTTTTCAATGTCTATGGCGTGTGCCAAAGCCTTCATTTCTTCAGAGAGTCGATATTCATAGTATTTGTAATCTGAGCAGCTCTCGTCAAACAAGAATCTGCAAGCAATAAAATGGAGAAAATTTTACATATCTTGAATAGGGTCACAAGCAAGATAAAGCAATGAGATGCAGATTTAAAATAAACAACCACAGATAGAGAAAATAAAGAATGAAACCAGATATCCCACAAGATAAACTTAAGAAGGTAACATTGTTCAAGATCAAATAAATCACAAGAAAATAATCCATGATAAAATTTTCCATACTTGAAGGGAGTATCTCCAGGGTTTTTCTGCCTAGATACATGCTCGAAATGCCTACCATTCTTGGCCACAAAACTTGCTAACTTGTCTGCAACTTTCTTCACTGTAGGATCACTTGGGGGAGAAGGTGCTGCATTCACTTAAAGAACTTATTAATACCAAGGGCTTGGCGCATTTGCCGAAGCTTTTATTGAACATCTTTCCCACCAACGTTGATAGTGGTTTAAGTACAGGCTGCATTCACCAATTACGAGAAATTCAAGAATGGTTTGTCGGTTGTTCTTAAAACTCCAGATCAAGTAGAGTTAGAAGAGAATACTCAGATATCTACCCCAATTCAGGAAGGCAGAATACAAAATGGGGATTTGTAGAAGTTTCCAGAAATAATTATTACATATTACAGGGAAACCAAGTAGCTCCGCTAGCAAACACCTTATGTGGTGTACATCAAAGTTAATGCCATTAGAAAAAATATCAGACGAAGGGATCTACAACGTGCGCTAATCAGCAGTTACCAAAACTTCATAATTTTCCAGCAAAATAGATTGGAAATTTAAGGCACTATGGAACTGAACATATAAAAGATGTCATGATATGAAGCAGGGGCTAAACGAAAACTTTACACCAGGCACTAATGAGCATGGTCCAGCAGCAAAAGCTTCTATAGAGACAAATAAGTAATTCATAAATACTGATGACAGCGCTTAACGCATTGGCAGAACGCAGATTAGTACTAGGTAACGAAGAAATAATTACCAACATCAACTGAGTTTAATGAATCATCAGAAGCATGGAATGGCCCCAACTTTTGACGTTTAACTGGTCCATCAGAAGAATTTGCAGCATCCTTATTATAGTCATCTTCATCTTCACCAAACTTAACAACAGGTGTCGCAAGTTTAGACTTCTGTTTCAAGCTGAAAGCAAGTTTTCCACCAGATGGAGTTTGATTTTTTTGGGAGGCATTACTCTTTATCTGTATGGTTGTCTTACTGATCACAGTCTTTGGAGTAGAAGTCACAGATAAAACAGGCACAGACCCAGGATTCCCTCTTTTTCCTTCTGGAGCTGTTTGAACCTCTCCAAGAATGACCCATCATTGACAAATAACTTCGGATCCATTGTCTGACACCGATTCTTGTCTGCTGCTTTACAACTAACCACTGCTTGGTAAGCAAGCTCAAGAGAAACTTAGTAATAAAGAAGACAGCTTGGAAAGTTCTAACTCCAAAACGAAGCAACAAGGTGTGAACTGACCAAACAAAAGTAACTTTCATACAAAACCATATATATACATGGTCTGTAATCCATTTAAAATGGCCAAACATGTCTGTGCTTGAGATCCAGCCATAATAAAATGCCATAAACAAAACTTTTGAAAAACCATACAATTGTTAATCAACTAAATCGAACATAACTCTAACCACATACAACTAATACCACTAACTAAGATACATTTCTACATTTACTGCAGTTAAAAGGTTCTCACCACTCAAATTCGAGAACAAACTGTCGAAATTCTCACAATTTTCATTAAAGAGCAAAACACAAGAAACAAGGTTCTCATCATTATCATCCAAGAACAAGGGTCAAGAAAAAAACTGCGACTCTTAATCCTCCTTCAAGAGAATGAAGCTATAAACATTCTCCTAAATCGCAAGAAAAATAAACACCTGAAGATCTCGTAACCCAATTTGGGGAAACGGACTCATTAGACTATGACCATTTTCATCCAACACCTATAACTAGGTTTTCATCATTCTCATTCGAAGACAATAAACTCCATCACGCCAACAACATGCTAGAGGTCAACCAGAATTTCACCTAACCTTAAATCTAAATGCCCGACAAACATTAGAACATCAACATCCAGCTCGACCAGGTCAAATTTCATCTTCAAAAAATTACTTCAAAACATTAGAAATAAAAACAGTATGATCGGATCAAGCAAGAAGCATCAGCCAACCACAATCGACACACGGTAAATTGGGTAACATTTAACATGCATAAAAAAGAATAATTTCATCAGAAAATAATCCAATCAACAGGAAGGATGTAGTTACCAGATCTACTGCAGCGCGATGGGCAGAGAGACGGTAAACAACACAACGCGAACCCTAATAATTGAATAATGCTCAATAGAAACAAATTAATGCCCAGCGAAAAGGGTGAACCTCTATTTAGTTAATTCTTATTTTATTAATATTCATAACCAAGTAATAGCGAAAACGGTAAAAACAACTATTATGTGAAGGAACGAAAAGAGTGTTCCAACTTCACGAATATCTCATTTTTTTCCCCAAATCGCTCTTTATCCTAATTAAGATCCTAAATTCTAAATTCCACTCCTCGTCGAAATGCTTCTATTCCAAGTTAATAATTATCCAACGAGGCCGACAGTTCGTAATTAGATATGCATATCCATATAAGTTGAATTTATTATCTCGCAATTTGGAGCAAAACCAATCTCGTGTAAAAAACATGTCAACCAATCTTAGTTTATTGTAGCTTCATCATGGGTCAATTTCGAGTAGAAAAGGACAAACTTTTTAGTCCCGATTAGCCGTAAATGGTCATATATCCATCAAGATTATAGCCGTGACAATAACTAAAGACTCGTAACATAATGAAAGAGACAACTCGATATATTGATGGTAGTTTTTCTAAAGAGCGACAATGCATCAAACCCCCAAAACAGAACACAATTCCTTGTAGTAAAAGCTCGTCCCACATGACAAAATCCCAAATTTCCATAACTCAAGCAAGTAATAACAAACACCAAGCAATGAACGATACCAAGAAAATCATCACTCATCATCTTCGATCACTTGGGTGATCAATCCCTTGAATCCCCCGTCAGGGACATCAGCGACGGTTACCAAAGAGTAAAGCTCCTCCTTTGCATCTTCGTCGTCGTTCCTCTTCCTTGCAATGCGAACACGAATCCTCCTTGGGACGCTTCTGATCCCTCGGCTCCATATGTGCTTGTTCAGCTTCACGTCGACTCGAACATCTGTGGTGCCCATCGTCTTCTTGGCGAATTTTCGGATTTCCTTGATTGCGTTTGGGGCCTTCTTCTTGAATGTGCTACTCGATCGATAATACGAAAAACAGAGGTTTAATGGGACATAAGAATGCTGGAAAGACCAAATCAGCTGAGAATGTTGACCCAGTGAAGAGAAACAAAGGTCTCTAATTTCAAACACAGCTCAATGTATATAATAACGAATCACAATTAAGATTAGGTTCCAGTTTAACCATCCATCATCGACTAGCTAGCTTCTTCAGGGTCGAAAATCAGAAGCCAAAACAATTTACCCAAAAATAAATTAAATCAACACAAAAGGAGAGCACAACAATGTCCATGCTAAGTATTAGGAAATCTTCTTCAGCACAGGTTCTAAAATCAGACGCCAAAATAACTAATTTTACCCAAAAACAAAATCAGCACAAAAAGAGAGGTACCATCCATGGAGTCGTTTGTGGAGATTGATGGTGTATTCTCTGGTGACGACCTCCTCCTTTCGAGCTTTGTTATCCTTCCCCGCCATTTTCGTTTACAGCGCCTCAAAATCTCCTTTAGTTCTGCTGTGTGTCTCTGTCTTCAACGAGCGATGCCGAGGAATGAAACCCTAATTGTCCGTTTAGGGATTTTATGTAGCTTTTCGGTGCTCTTCTCAGAAATTACAACATATCTAAAGCCCATAATTGGCCCAATATGGGAAGCCCATTAACGTATGGACAAACAATCCCACTATAATCTAAAATCAATTTCTTTCAACAAGATATGATATATTTTGATATCATTAGAATTTTTTTGCCGTGAATCTACATAAAAATACTCTTTGTACAAGAAATTTGCAAGTATCCATATCAGAAAATTTTTTGTACACGTTTGAATGTGTGTACCATTTTTCCAGTCTCGACGTACCTTTTTATATGTGTATTACGTACCACGTCACGCGTTTATATGGTACTTATATCGTTTCTATAAGATACTTTAATGTTTATACATTTTTCACTGTATTATGTACCACAATACGTATTTCTATGGTAACTAAATGTGTTATATGACGTACCTTGCGGTGGGACGGGTACCAATGTGCAAAAAAATTATTCTAATAGCTACTTACATATAAAAAAACACTGACATGATACTGACTTGCAACTTTTTATATAATTGAGTATTTTTCCGTAAATTTCCCTCTTTTTTCGCGATATTTCATTATTTTTTTGCTACTAATTATTTGTATCGAACTTCACTACACAACTATTTTCATCACTCGAGCATCACATTATCAGCAACTGAGAGAATCATGAACAAAAATGAATTAACTCCTCGATAAATGATTATAATCAAACAAATATCGAAGTGACTGAATTGCGAATAACATAACCACATAATTGTAAATATCATTTCCCATCGATTTTTGTTTTTCCAAGGAGGTTGGTGTGACTGGAAAAAGTTCCTCTTCTTTCCCCCACAAAGAGGAGGAGAAAAGCATCATCGATCGATACAGAGATAATCGAGCATCGATCGATCGATTTCTTCCACGTTTTCGCTTAGGATCTCGACGCTGAGTTTTGATTTTAAGTGTCAGATTTTGGCTATTTTAGAAGCTCTGACCAACGGATTCTCCCTTGCGATCGCTTCTCTCCCCGCGGCTTTGTAGTCGTATCCGCAGTCGTGCCGATCGGAGTAACGGTGCTCGGAGCAGAACAGGTCGCCGCACCTGCACCGAAAACCGGTCAGACCGACCTTCCTACGGCAGCCTGAGCACCGATTCACGGCTTTCTTCGCCGGAGGCGGCGTTGTATCCGACGGAGACTCTGTCCCGTCTCTCTTCGTGACCTCCGGCCAGCTCAACTTCCTCTCCGCCGAAGATCTCTCCGATCTGAGCGCCGCGTGCTTGGCAGACGACGCTGAAGCGGACGCTGACGCAGTATCAGTCGAGGCTTTGAAGGCGACGGTTTCCGCCGAAGGAGCTTGAGCTACGACTTTGAAATCGGTCTCTTCCTTTCCCGTCTTCTGCGCCATGGAATCGAAATTGAACAGCAGAAAGAACTCAAAATAGAACGATATTCCTTTTCTCTGATTCTGCTTTGCTGAGATGAGAAAGGAGGGGAGGGGTATTATATTAAGGCGTGGGTCGGCAAGTGGTGTATGGTGTCAAAAGACGGAATTGGGCCTGTGAAACTACGTTTCGGATATCGGAATTGAATGGGACCCAAGAGTACGTCGGTCTTTCACATGTATAATCCTTATGTCTGAATTTATCGAAAGGTCCTCCTTATTTTTAATATGCTATAATTGTAGCTGTTGAAAATGACAGTTCGCAATTGCAACTTGCAAGGCTGTAAGTTGCAAAGGCAAAGCATGATACTTGAAATGAAAAAGACCACCTACAAATATACTTTCTACAACCATCTGATTAAAGAGATGCCTTATTTGAAAATAACTCGTACTACCAATCCATCATTGGAAAACATCAAATAAATATAATAAAAAACCAACATCTTTGACTAATAGTAAACAGAAAATAAAAAAAAAAAAATATCTTTAGAGTTTGACGACAAAAGAAAGAATATTTCAAGCAAAAACTAATAGAAGAAACCCATGTCTCATATCAACCAGGCAACACGCCCAACTTGCCCGTCTGTCAAGGGGCAAAATGGGATAAACGCCAATTGGTTCGACCCTTTTCTCCGCGTCTCAAATTGCAATTCCCATTTCCTTCTTGACCGAACCTTAATTTCTAGACCATATTACTTCAGAATTCAGTATCTGAAATCATTTTAGTTTAGTTTATACACGCAGAGCAAAACTAAGCAATAAACCATCACACAAACAAAAACCTTAAAACAAGCACCGGAAATTTATGACGACATCGACCAAACTCCATCATCATACGGATATCGCATTCGACAGATTGAGATTCCTAAGGAAACTTTCATAAGCTTAAGCATATATGGGTTAGAGCAGATATCTAACTCACCCATTCATTCATTTCCATAGATTTCCTACATCTTGTCCAGCTTATCAGCTCTAACGACGGGGTTGGCCTTAGAAATGGCTTCCTGCGCCGCCGATCGATAGTCGAAGGGGCACTCGTGCTTCTCCGAATAACGATGGACGGAGCAGAAGAGGTTTCCACAACGACAGCTGAAGCCCGTTAGCCCGGTCCTTTTCTTGCACGCAAAGCACCTTTTCGGGCCTGTTTTGATCTCCTCGGGCTCCTCGAGTTTTGGAGGTGCAGACGAATTTTCTGGCACTTTGGTGTCGGGCACGGTTGTCTCTCTTTCGATGACCTTGGCAAAAACCGAATCTTTTTCAATGGAAGCACCGTTGACGATGCTCTGAATGGACGAAGCTGCGAGGTCGGACTGTTCTTGTTTCATGACGTGATCTTTGTAGCATTTGGAGCACATGTTCATGGTCGCTGCTGTTCCAAAGAAGCCGCAGTTGTTGACACAGAGGATCGTGGCTTGGGGAGCTTGGCAACCCGTCTCGTTCTGTTCCATCTCGGGTTTTTACTTCTTTTTTTCCTGGATCAATGAGGTGTAGATATTCAATATATGGTCTGATGTAAATAAATCACAATAGTGAATAGACACAGTTGCATAAGTGTGCTTCTCCTTGTGCTACTTTCCACGCTGATACGTGCTGTCCATCGAATAACCAAATGAAAGTAGAACACCGTTCATTTGCTCATATCATCTACGGATGGGGTTTATTAGTATTATCGATGAGTGGTGGCTCAATTATTCGATATGCATTTGAGAAAACACACACAAAAGGGAAGAAAATTGTGCTCGTGCACTATAACGCAATTGCCCTACTCTTCAAAGTTCCTCACACAGTCACACTTACACCACTCCACATTTATCAACGAAGAAGTTGAAGTCCATCTTATCAGTATATGAACGCATACAAAACACCATCGCTGTTTTAGCTATTATATTGAAAAAATGATTGAGGAAAACATGTCTTCAATTTTTTCATGTGCCACACAGGCATGGCCTCTCACTAAACTCATTAGCTAACGTTAAACTCTTTCTTCTCTCGCTTAACAATACAAAATTAGCAGATAAATGTTGGCTCATTGCTTCAATTTATTTGACTTAGTGTTTTTTTCATTTAATCAGCGATCTCATACTACGTAATATCAATTCTGCAAAACAAAAACATTTTGCCCATTCGTCAAAGAGTACCATAACACCTTAATATATCAGATTCACGCACACAAACACAATGAAACCCAAAATTCTACAGCTCAACCACCTAAAAACAGTCGATTTCAGCTCATTACGAAGCTTATCCATCATCAGAATCAGAAACCCGAAGGAAGAAAAAAAAGAAACACAAACAAAATCAAGGAATCAAACTGATCTGTTCGCGAAGGACAAAAGCTAGAATATTATAATTGTGTCAGAGAATCCGCTTTTTAATTCCCTGCTAATTAACAACAAAACAGATCGCAGATCAACCAAAAACAAACGACCGCAACATATACACGATATAAACAATTCATCAAACATAATAACAGAAAGGGTATGAAATCAGAGATGCGAGCTGGAAGAAAAACTAACCCTAGACGCGAACAGGAATTGCTTCGAACGCAAATAAGATTTTGCATTCATAAAGCGTCGTTGGCGTATATAAAATGAAGAATGTATTATCTGCTACACATGGTGTACGTAGTCCTGCGAGGCATTGGGAAATATGATTGGTTGAATAAAAAGCAGCTTCAGAATTTAGCCAATAAAAAGTGCAGTTTGTGCTTTGCTATGTGAGCTGTCATTACCTGATTAATGTTGTTTCGGGTGTGGTATTGTAGTACGTGTCATTAACTGGCTGAATTTCAAAATATTCATGCCGACTTATATATTTCCTTATTTTAGTATTATTAATCTGATTTATTCAAACAAATGATCATAGAATGATTGATATAATATTGAGATTTTCTTCTTCAGTTTTATTTCCGTTTTTATTGAAAATCAATGTGCTACACAATACCAATTTTAATAACTCAATTCCAAGTATAATTTAAGTAAACGGGTAATGAATAAAAATTTAGTGAATATGCCACAAGTGAATAATATGGTTTAATGCGTAATGTTCGGTTTTAATCCCATCACGATTCACGAGTGGAACGTAAATGAATAAAACAACAAAATATAGCTTTTACAATATATACATCAATATGTATATATGTGATCATTGACAACCTAGAAGAGTGCATAGAATGCCATTATTGAAGCCCCAACAAGCGAACAAACCGCAGGCAAAGCCACCACTGCGTCCCCGGACGGAGCCGGCGCCGGAGCCTCGGTTGCGGTGGTGGTGGCAGCGGCGGAGCTCACCGCCACGGCGGCCAAGAGGGCGGCGTAGGCAATTTTCTTGGCATTCATTGTTATGATGTGATTAAAAGCGGTTTAAAGAAATAAGATATATATATGGAGTCTTCTTGGAGAATTTTATTGAATGTTGAGGGTGATTGCGAATATGAGAGATCCTTCGATTGTGGGATTTGGTATATATAGGAGATTTCGACCATAAATAGCTCTAATTTTATGTATTTTTAATTTTTTTTTATTCTATATTTGGAATTGGGAATACGTTTGCTTTGACTTGCTTTAATTTCGGCCGTAAATTTTGGCTTTTTGTGGGGAAGAGATCTTGCGTTAATTATCGCCGAAGATATGTTGCGAGTGTTTGTGGTAGAATTGGTTTTAGTTTTATCCCTCTCTTTTCATATTACATGAAGATTAAATAATTTTGGTTGTAACGTGACAATGTACGATGAACAAGCTTCGTTCCTCCCTTTTAAGTGAGTTTCGTGAAAGCAAAAGAAATGCTTGTACTTATAGGTCGTCGCCCGTCGTACTATCTACGACATCTAATCTAAAATGTGAATATGTATGAAAAAAGATCCAAGTTTTCAACTTGATCTCGCCGACTTGTACCTAATTTCGGCTAATTTAATCAAGCTTGCAAAATTCAGTAGCTTAATGCATTGTTTAAAAATATAGGGTTTTTTCTATTGTAAAGGGGTTCTTGACTTTGGCCAAGGGGGATCGATGACATTTAAGGGAAGAAGATTCATTGAATCTTCGTAAAAAGATTAAAACTTCGAAGCTAAGTAATTCAATTAGGTGAGCCTCCACCTCCATTTTCAAATCAACCTCTCTTTCTTTTCTTACCACAAAATTAAAATCCTCCTTTCAACGTGTTGTAATGTCGCTAAAGAGCTCTAACCTAAACACATGTCCCCAAATTTTCGTAGGACCCACGCGCTTACATTTTTACTATATATAGCACACATACAAAGACTACTACTTAACACAAATTATATTTCATCTCTCTCTTTACTGCAAAAATACACACACACAGAGAAAATGGCAGCTTTGAAGGCATTGTTCGTAATTATCGTGACAGTTATGGCTACACTTTCAAGCGCATCGGCCCAAGAAGGCATTGACATGTCGCCGGCGCCGTCGCCGGACGCCGGCAGCGGATACTCTTTGCCTCTCTCCGCCGCTGTGGTGGTGTCTTCGTTGGTTGTCTCCCTTTTGGCAGTAATGAAGAATTAGAGTTTATGTTATGATTTATATTATTATTTATTTATGATATACATATATATATTTGAGGAGCGTAGACGAGATTCTTATTTGTTTCGAGCGTATAGCCAGCCGCTGAGGTAGTATAATATATTTATATTGTCCAATGTCCACTGATATTATTATTTGAGGATACGATATTTTTTCCGTCCGTTATGTAATTTTTGAGATACTTCGATCTGCTGTGCAGTGTGCACATAACATAATACCTATGTCAAATGAAAATATAAAATCAAATTTTCAAGAAAAAAAGGGTATATTTGAATTCAGCCCCTTTAAAATTTTAAAATAGGTTTCACACCTTGTCAGAAAAAACTATTATTTAAAAGACGCAATTTCTATTAAATTCGGAGACAATGACCTAAACTTAAAAAAACTGGTATCGGTGATCGTTTTGTGGTAATGCAGAACAATGAAGTGATACTGCAGAAATCGATTCCTTAAAACTAAAATTTTTCCTAAATGAGTATGAATCTTAAGTGAAATTTTTTTTCCTTGACGGAGTATGAATCGTAAGTGAAAATTTTGACGGGGTGAAACGAAAATTTCCCCAAAAAAAAAACTGATCCAATGTATCCTCTGTTACAAGGTCTTGTAATATAAAGAACCATCTTTTTGCAACAACAGTTTCCCAACTATAACCAAATTCTTACAGTCCATCTTACCTACCATGTATCTCCAATATTCAGCTATGAATTTTGATGCACCTGTATAATAACATTAATATTGAAATAACAAACAATATTACGGCCACAGCGGGTACTTTTAGAGTCATCTTATCCGCATATTTCCGAGAAAATCGGAGAGCCTGCGATAAAAAAACGACGTAAGACTCAGAAGCTAATGAGTTCGAACAAGATGGATAATAATAGCAAAAGAAATTGCAATAAAAGACTTTGGAAGGAAGAAAAAAAGGGACACAGAACTAACCTAATATTTCTAGCAATGACTGTGCTTCCATCTTCAGATCCAAGGTGACGAAGAACAACTTCCTCCAGGCGACCGTCGCGATACGCATGCTGTAAGAAAAAAAGGAATCATCTTATACAGAGCGTTAAACTTAAGTACGAATCATCAACGTATTGATCAAAACAGTTAGAAACAGATACCCATATTCCGTATAAATACACATAATAGTTACCAGACAAAAAAAAGCTCAACTTTTGACACAGAGGATCGAATATGAATAAGAGGAACGAATGAGCCTCAAAATTGAATAAGCGGTACCTTGTAGAAACAGCTTGTGCCAAATGGGCATGTTCCATTACCAAAGTCAAAGTGCTTGCAATCAATAGAGCTGAAAATTAAGGCTAGAGAGTCAAAAAAAGGAAATTAGATACAAAGCAGAACAAGAGAAGGGTCATTGTACCTTAGCTTTGACTTATAACTATCGACAATCTCCTGTTTCTCCTCTTGTGAGAAATACCATATGACGCTAGGAATGACAAAGTAGGAAAGTTTCCTGCATATAGGGCAAGCTCTTAATGCAGAATTCAGATCAAATCCCGACGACGAAGAACTGCCACGCCAGTTCCTGATACATGATACGCAAAACGGATGATCGCACTCAGATAATAGTCCGAATTTTCTTTCAGACTGATGGGGTTTTGAGAGGACACGCTCGAGGCAGACACTGCATTCTATTTCTTGGCTGCGTCTGAGAGCCTCTAAATGTTTTTGCCTCTTCAGACATGAAGTCATGTGTTCTTCTCTTTCCTGAGGTCTGTAAGGGTGCAGACATTGTTTCCCACATGTCGGGCACAAGTCCCCATGAATGTGAGGGCAACTTTCTCCACGCGGGCAATTGCCAGCAGCAGCAAAAGAGCATATTGGCCGAGCTGATGGATTGATATCGCCAGAATTCGCCAAGTCATTAATGTTCTCTAGCACAAGATCGTGCGGACAATTTTCGCTCCATGAATACTCGAGGAGATTTTGATTTTCTTGAGGACTTGAACTTTCTGGGATGATATATGAAGTTCCCGAAATATTAGTGACGGAAGTTGGAATTTCTGATGAAGACGGAGAAGATTGATACGGCTGAGGAATTTTTCCATGGTCATATCTGCACCTACTTCCATAAGAACATGCACCCTTTTGATAATACGTACATATCTGCAACAACATAGAACAGACCAAAAAAAAAAAAATATTATCTTAACATCAGACAATAATGCAATAAGGTTAGTGGAAGCTCACCATGTTTGGGGGTGCCTTCCAGTCATGCAAAAACTCACAATTATCCCCTTTCAGACATGCTCCGTGGGCGAAAAATTTGCAGAGAACCCTGAAAAGTAAAAAACAATAAGAATGTCTAGTTATGCTGTAGCCTGTATCTAAGGTAATAAATTCTATCGAAGAATGAATTACAAACGAAAGAAATTCAGAAAAGAAAAGCTAGATTCAAGAATCAAAAGAACTGGAAACAACAGCGAGGTGTCCAAGGCACAGACCATCGTCCTACACTTCATAAGCATCACTTTTTATAACCCTTCAGCTAACACATTTTAACTGTTTTCCTCAGGTCAAACCATCAAAGTTTCAGAATTTTACGTCTACCTTAATTTTCAGACAAAACGAAACAAACGAATTCAACATGGATTCCTAACAAAAGTTATTTGCACAACTTCCGCACCACAAGAGAAATATCAGTCCCAGATCGGATAACAGTGTAAAAAACAATGAAGAACAAAAGATACATTTTTCACGAATTTTTACCGTTTAGACATGTCTCAGGTCAGAAACACAGACGACGATTGATCGCCGCAACAGAGTGCAGAACCAGGAAATGAATTCGGGGAGATAAAATTAGGGTTTTGAAGTTTGGGTGGGATAGATTAATTTTGAGTTTCCAGTTAGGGCCTTTGAATGGTTGGGATGGGAATTTCGATTGCTAACGCCTTCTTTAGGTAGTAACTATTTATAACATCTTTTGGAAATTATGCTAAGGCACTCTTCTTACCATTTGTAATATATAGGTACTACTAGTACTTAGAGCGGTCAAAGTGGCCCGCGTCCCGCGGGCCGGCCCGCCCCGCCCCGCTAAAGTGGCGGGTTGGGCTGAGCTTTTTCAGGCCCGCCTAAGCGGGCCATCCCGCGCGGGCCGCAGGCTTGGCGGGGCGGGGCGGGCTAGCCCGCGGGCCGGCCCGCCATTTTTGTAAATATATATAATTTATTAAATAAATATATATTATAATGAAAATAAATACTAAATATAGAAAATAAAACTAAATTAATTAGAAAATATAATTAATGTTATTAATTATGTATAATTAATATCATATTTATTCATAATTTATTAATAAATATCATAATTAAATAAAAATTATTAGTAAATTAATATTTTAAATTAAAACAAAAAATAGAAAAAGAAATTACCAGGCGGGCGGGCTACCCGCGGGTAAGCCCGCCCGCCCCGCCAAAGCCCGCACCCGCCGCGGGCTTACCCCTTGGCGGGCCTAAAATTTCAGAGCCCGCCCCGCCACGGCGGGGCGGGGCGGGCCGGCCCGCGGGCTCAAGCCCGTTTTGACAGTTCTAGGTACTACTCTTTACTTTACACGTTGAAATGCATGCAATAATATATAAATATATAGTATTAATTTCTTAATTTAAATTATTTAACAAAATTTTATAATTGAAATTTAATTATGTATATATATAAATTATAAACTTAAAGATATAATAATGAGCTAAAAATAGTATTAAGTAAAAATTATAGACCCCACGCTTAATAAAATAGAATAGACTAGTAGCCTTTTTTATTTAACATAACATAATTAATAAATAAAAAAATTAAAAATACCTTCTCTTTGTTTTACAATATATTTATTCACTGAGATAGACACATTGCCCCCAAAAAAAAAAAATACACACACATTTTCCTCGTAAAAAAATCTCACGAAAACATGATTGGTGAAAAAATATCACATTGCCCTGAGATTGGCGAAAAATTAAAAAATACCTTCTCTTTGTTTACAATATTTATTCACGGTTCACGACTGATGTTTGATGTATTTGAACGTATTTATTTTAGTGGTATAGTTACATGTAAATGGGCCATGTCTATTAACCTCTTGAGAGCCCATCATTAATAAACATTAATAGCACTTATAATGATAGTATATTTTTATTTATTTCCACTAATTGGCACTGCACTGTTCCATTTCTTCCTACGTATTTTTAATCATCATTGTAGAAACTATCAGGAGATATTGATAGGGACGAGGGAGCCATTGACCATACCTTATAAAAAATATACAATTTGTACTGAAGTAACCAACAAACACATATATTATAAAAACAATGCTTATCCATTTTATTTCCTTGCAGTGCAGAGACTGAGGAAGCTGCTTTTTTAGGTTTTATGGGACCAAAAAAGATTTTGGAATTTGCAGACACAACAATTACCAAAGAAAGAGAGAAAAGAATAAATAAAAGATCAACTTTAAAATTAATTAATTAACTCAAATGGGGCAATATACACACACACACAGAAAGGCTTTTGCATTATATACAGAATGGAGACAGCTGTACGGCAAAGATTTTTGAGACAGTGTAATGTAAATATGTAATGTAATGTAATAATGTGGGAAATGAATATTTTCTCTCTCTCTCTCTCCTCTCACCTCGAAATATAAAACTTCATCACATCGGCGATAGATACGGCTTTATATTCACATGCCTATCGCCCACTTCAAATTTCAATTATTTAATTTCTGTATCGGATTTGCTTGTTTTTTCGGGGGATGATTAATTGATTATTTGCCGAATATACTTCTCTGTGCAAAGATCCAACCTTTTTCATTTAATACATTATTGGTGTTTATTGTTTAGTATTTAGGCATAACAAAAAGAATTGGGAAAATTAAATGCGCAGTTAATTCAGTGGTCTGCTGCTGTTGTTTGCTGCTTTTGTGGCAGAGGACAACAGAAGAATACAAAAAAAAGATGGTCGCTTGTCTTGACGAGTAAAGTAAAAAGATGGCGTTGGCGTGTTCTATCTCTCTCTGATCCTCCTTTCAACTACGATACAAAATCGTTTCACCGAATAATCAAAATCAGAGGGAAAATTGGAAAAAAAAAAAGAGGAAGCTTGTGAATCTGCATTTTCTCTTCTGTAGCTGAGGTACGGTACGCTGCCCAGGCAAGTTTTTCGCTGCGAAAATCTGCTGTTATTGTGCTGTTTCCCCATATGGGTTTTCGCTTTGATGGTTTTGAAAGAAAAAAAATTTAAGGGAAAATTGCATGACGGCGTTAGGAGCTCGGTGGTATATTCCTTATACGTATTCTTGTAATAGAATCACTCGTACGAAAAATGATGGGTGGTGTTATTGTGCGAGCCCACTTGGTGCATTCGATGAATTTTTCTTTTCTTTCCATTCGCTTTTGTTTGTTGTTTCGTGTACAACCTCGTCAGATAAGCTTTATGGTCACGTGCGCGGCATGATTCTTCTTCCTTTTCTTCCGCCGAGGAAGTCATTGTTTTTTCAGTGTGCTCTTCGTTTGTCTGATTCTATTCGTGTCTCTCTGTGTGTGTGCATTTATGCTTCTGATTTTGCTCTTTAAAGTGAAGGGCTTTTAGTTTTACTACTGAAGCCGTGGAAGACTGATTTACATTGGTGTTGAAGACCGATTTTCCCAGGCGAAGATGAACGGTAATGAGAATTTAAACGCTCCTTACGCCTACGGTGGCTACTCATACCCTTCTTCGCCGCCGGGCTTCATGGGCTTCTTCGGAGGAGTGCCCGAAGTTCCATTGCATTATGTTAACATGGGACAGATTCATGATCATCAGGTACTTGTCCTTACAATGCTTCAGCTGTTGTCAGAAAAGAGCTCACTTGCTGATGTTATCTGCTAATGAATCTCGGTCATTTCGTTGCTTTTGATCAATCATGCAGCAATAGACACTTCCGATTTATGTTTGTGCTTGTGTTTCGATTTGAATTCGTTTGGGGAAATTCTCTTGATTTCGTTATCTGATGATCAATAAAAATTGCATTTTTTTTTCTCTCCTCAAGGAATCTGCGTACTGGTCGATGCATGCGAACTCGTACAGATACGGGCCATCCATTTCGGAGGGCAGTGCTTCTTATTACAGCCACTACGAGGACCATCGTCATCATTACCATGATTCGACTATGGACTTAAATAGGAGAGCTTGGGAATATCCTTCAATGGCCACTACAGCAGAGACAGTAGCTGTAGATATACCCTCCGAAGAAAACGCAGTCTCCATAGTCCATTCGATCCCAGAAGAAAATGCCTCAAATCAAGAAGAGGCTGTAAGCGATGAGGTATATGGAATCGTAATAGAAAACTCTTGAGGTGAAGTTCATGCTATTCGAATGGCTCGTGCTCTGTAATTTTTCTGAATTTGTGCTGCATTTCTTCAGGTAATATGGCAAGATGATGTTGACCCAGACAATATGACCTATGAGGTAAGGAAAAATCTTCGGTTTTTCATTCGCTTCCTATCATTAGTTTCAAAGCTCTCGACTTTATTAAATGTTGGTGCCAACTATAGGAATTGCTTGAATTAGGCGAAGCTGTGGGAACTGAAAGCAGGGGATTGTCTCAAGAGCTGATCGATCTGCTCCCAGTCTCGAAATTCAAAGCAGGCGGGATTTTTTCAAGGAAGAAATCAGAAGAAAGGTGACATTTTTTCGCGACCCAAAAGCTTACATTATCGAAAAGAGCATTCGAATCTAACAATTTCTTGCACAAAAACGAAAAAAGCAGATGTGTGATTTGTCAGATGCGATACAAAAGAGGGGACAAGCAGCTAAACTTACCTTGCAAGCATGCTTACCACTACGACTGTGGCTCGAAGTGGCTTAGCATCAACAAGGTAATCAATCAACTCCCTCCGTATTTATATGTGCAGTAATATTGATATTATATCATCAACTGATAGAAATCTATCTATCTTCTTCGTTCTTTCTAATTTCAGACATGTCCAATTTGCAACACGGAGGTGTTTGGCTGTTCTGACCAGCATACAACGTCGGAGTAAGTCGTAGGATCGATCGGTTCTTATTCGAAAAGAATTTGTTTTTGTTTTTTTCTTTTTATGGATATGGGGTTGTTATGGTTTTCCTATATATATAATAGCATACCTTGCTTGAAGATCATCTTCATACCATAGATGTAATGGTTAGCCAGTTTCTTACCTCCACTGTCTTGTTGTAGGAGATGTGCTAGTGTTATATATATATATATATTTGTAGCGTGAAGAAATGAGATTAAATTTTGAGATGGATCCTTTCTATTTGTTGAAATTGCAGTTGGGTATGTCGTAATTGCTAGAGAACAAAAAATACAAAAAAATAAAATAGACAATTACGTAAAGAACAATATTATAGCACCAATCAATGAATGATATTACGTAGCAAGATAGCAGCATGTAGAATGGAGCAAAGTGTCTGCCACGCGCTGGCATTCTACGTACTAAGGGAATTAAAAAAGAGAGAAAGACATAACTCATAAGATGCTTAGTTGATTACGAAATTAAGGTCTTAAATAACATGCTTTATTTAAAGGCAGAGACAACTCATAACACAATATCATAACAACCAACCATGGAAGAAGATGGAGTTAGAGAACGACCAAGTTTCCGATACAGAGACTACAACATGAGAAGGGCTTTCCTAAGAAGCTATCCTCTTCGCGGGGGCGAAGAGTCAGACGCCGAAGAGAGCAAAGAAGTCCAAGGAGGTAAGAGTTATGACAACAGAAGAGAACATCATGGTAAAGGCTCTACTATATGCAGAACTAATGCAAAGAAACCGATCACAAGGTTAGTTTTTGCGGTGATCCAATGGAGTGAGGAGATGGCTGTAGTTTTAAGGAGGTTCAAACGTAAGTTCACTGTTTATGTCGTGAACTGTGTCCCAACGAGGTTAAAGGCTCCCACTGCCCTAATCTCTGTTTAGATGAGGAATCTAGCTGCTTTTCGAGCATGGTTAGCCATTATAGCATGCAAAAAGAAAGACAAGTATCTGTAAATATTATGAAACTGGCATTGACCATATATGGGAATCTTTTCTTGTATGCATATATGCGAAATTTCGTCCACTGAAATAAATTGAATGCTCGAGGAGAGAGCGAGTCATCAGTTATAAAATAGCAAGAGACAAGTTGGTTTCTGAAGTTCTACTGTTCTCTAACTTAACCGTCAGAACATGGCTCAGCATATGATATAACTAAAAGTACAAAAACTATATCTTGATAATCTTACTGATGAGTCTCGGTCTTGTTCAGAAGAAGATTATGGAGACACCCATTATGAAGCACCCCACAGCTACCCAAGGGCTCAGTCTTTCCCCTGTTTCAGTAAGAAAGGTTACACATATATTTCGGTACAGAAATCAGCGAGTAAATTAGAAGCATACAGGATTAATCATTTGAAGCAGGCGATAACAATACGAGTTTTCATTTGTTGAAGTCAACAAAAGATCTGAGTTTCTTCAAAAAAGAGCTATTTGGCTTTGACGGCGCAATTTGATTGTTGTTATCTGCCATAAGCTATGTCACAATTAAGTTGAGGGATGGTACCTATTCTAGCAGCCTTCCAGAAAACACCTCGGAACCTGCCATGTAAACAACATACGAGGTTGTAACAAAAAGATGCAAAATGGCAAAACAGCTTTATATAGAGTCCAGAAGCATTCGTGATAGGCTTGCCAATCCTAAAACCTCTCATGATATTACATTGTTCACAAGATAAGCCTAATACTTCAAGCATATATGTTACCCCAATCACCTTAAAAGGCGAAAATAAACCCAAAGTCTTGTATTTGAGTAACAAAGGGACTCAAACTAAGTTTGGAATTGGGAGGAGGTCATCGATAATTTTTCAATGTAGCCCATAAAAGTGTAGATGGTGTATCTTCAGACTATCATCGTAAATGAGATAAAAAAAATTAGAAAAAAGAAAGAAACTAACCCAGTTCTCTGTTCAAGAAGCGCAGGAAACTGCATCTTCACATACGTGCAGGCACATATGCCTAACAACACCACTGTCAGGAACGAGTGGAAATTGAAGAGTGCTGACTGTAATTTCGTAAGAGACTGATATTAGGTACGAGCTATAACTTTCAAGAAGAATAATAAGATTACACAATGGAGGATAACATCACCATCCTTACCATGTTCGTTAGCTGTTGTTCGACGACCACCCACTATCTACAGCAACAAGAAAACTCGCGGCAGCTGATAATCTTCAGATAAAAATGTTGAAGAATCACCGAAAACTACATAGCATAAAAGGGCTAAATTTCGCTTGTTTGCGGATTAGTAACTATAGGAGCTCCAACGAATCCATTCGCCTCATAACGGAGACAAAAACGTTTAAACCATCATGCTGACTCGAGAACTAGCAAAATCGGGCAAATTCTCTGCCTTTACATGTGTTTTAGCTACGACAGTTGTACAAGTTAACTATTTTCGAAGAATTTGGCAACCTTAAAACCTATCCGACCTAGACCGAAACTTTCCAAAATCGAGGTAGGTTAAGATTCCACAGCAAGATCACAGAGCAGGAATTATTATTGAAGGCCTATACAAGCTGTTTCAAACCTAGAAATGAGTACTAAATAACAACCCATTCAATTCGTAAGAAATACAGGTGAAATTAAGAACAAACATCGTCAGGCTTAAGATCAAAAACCTATGGTAGAAAATCGAAAACTCATACCAGCTATCGACACTACGACGAAAGATCGAAGCTCCTCCTTCGAGAACCGATACTGTGTGTTTGTGCGTGCAATAAGAACTTGATTAGGCTTTGCATAAGAAAAAGCTTAAGAGAGTTGGCCAATCATGTCTTGCCACGTCATAACTTCAAATTATTTACTCAATGGACCCAAATATAGTACTACTATTCATGTTGCAATAACTTGGAAAAATTATTTTTTTGTTGGCCTAATACGATACTACCATACGATAGTTTGATATAATATTGTTCAATTAATTCAAATTGTGATATACGTATTTTTATTTTTTTTTTTTTCCGAAACGATAGCTTGTATTGATAAACAAAAGTACATGGACTAAATAGCCCAAAGGGTCTCTCCGGTGACATCCAATCCGGTAGAGAACAAAGGCTCACATAAGAGCACAAACACACCCAACAAAAATGAAAAAAGCCGACAGAAAACGAGAAAATCTCAAACTTGGACCAAAGAGCTATAGAACCTACCACAAACAAGGCTATTAAGCCGAATCCACAATACTCTACACTTTCTTTGTCCAACGATCGAGGTCCTCGCCTTCATCGGAAAGGGCTCCCACAAGGGGAGAAAAAGCTCCACAAAGGGAGAAAAGATCTCCCGACCCAAAAGTCGGGAGAAATGAGCTCCACGTGGGAGACTCACGAGTGGACGGTGGGGGGAAGCGAACTGTGGTGGGGTGAGGCAGCGGTGGAGGCGTCGCGGCAAAGGTGCGGATGCGGCGTGGCAGAGGGGCTAGGTGGAGGCGGGGCGACGGAGGCGGCGCGGCAGGAAGGTTGAGGCGGAAGTGGAGGTGGCGAGGCAGAACCGGCGAAGGCGGCGGAGGTGTCGAAGTGGATCCGGCGAAGGCGGAGGTGACGGGACGGAGCTGGTGGCGACGGAGAAGACAGTGGGGATGGCAGAGGAGACAGCGGTGGCGACTGCCGGGCAGGCGTCGGCGGAGTGGCGGAGCAAAACCACTTTTTTTTTTTTAAGATAGAAAGAAAACAAGGAAATAAAGAAAACATAAATGAAAACAATGGAAGCTCCCCCACCTCTATAATGGAGGTAGACCTCCATTAATGGAGGTGGAGGAGGGGGGAGAGGAGTTTGAAGGTGGCTGGCGGCTAGGGTTTGGGGGAGTATTTTGGAAAGAGAGAGAGAAGAGAGAGAGCTGAATAGATATACGTATTTTTATTTAGATGTGAAACAAATGACATAAATAACACAAAATATTTTAACCTCTTAAATAAATTTAACATTTACCACTATTTATGTATATTCAGATCTACTAAAACATACAATTCATCATAAAGGGTGATTTAATCTTGCTATAGTATTGGGTTTACATGATTGATTACTAATTTAACGAGGTCAACTCCATTTCTAGTGAACTCCACTTGATACATGCTTATCTTCAATCCATTCTTCAATCACCTAAAACTTGGTAAAAATACCGAAATATATATCAAAATGAAAAACGATATCGAAAATTCATAACAGAAGAAATAGTATAATGGCATTGAAACATTCCCGTTATTATGACTTTTACTAAAAAGGGTGTTTGCATCTTAACTGAGTGCTCTATGCTTGTTATAGATGAGGTACAGATATGATTTATGCATTTTTTAACTTCTGTTAACCACTCAACTTCATACAAAGCTGGTTATACTCGTATACCTCTTTCCTTAAACTAGGTTTCTTTTCAACTGTTGCTTAAAGATTAACTCATCAGTGGTTTCTGACTCTCTTTGCTTTGGATGTATCTTTTCATTGTCTTATATGAAATGGCCATTTTCATCCTTACACTTTGTAACTTCTCTGCTACCTAGTTCCCTGTGATGCAATGAAAGACAGAAAGTTCACTGCTTAAAACCCTCTTTTCAAAGGTTTTTTCTTACTTAATATCTACTCTTTCTGCAATGCAATGAATATTCCTTACTCCTATTTTTTTGTTTGATTTTCTCCCATCTTGTTTTGTTTCTCCTGCAGCTTCAAATAAATCAGTCAATAATCTTGTGCAATTCGGTGAACCGAGTAGAGCTTCTTGCCAAGAAAATCACTGAACTTGGCTATTCTTGTTTCTATATTCATGCTAAAATGCTGCAAGATCATCGTAGTAGAAGAGTGTTTCAAGATTTCGGTCAATAATTTTTCTTTTTTTTTTTTTTTCTGTTCTAATCCTTTTTACGAAATCTCAAATTGGCTGGTATACTCATGCTTGTATCTGATAATAATAGTCAGTGGAATGTCTTATTCCTAGCTGCATATGCAAACATCGTTCTGACTGATATCTGATTCCAAGTTCTTGTAATATTGCAGACTTGTTTACCAGAGAAATAGACATCCAAGCAGTAAATGTCGTTATCAATTTTCACTTCCCTAAGAATGCAGAAACGTACCTACACAGGGTAAGTTTCTTCTGTTTTTGCGTTCTCTATTTTGTTTCAAGAGTTTTTTGTGTTATTCATCAACTCTTTTGATTTTCTCCCATCAACTCTGGGAGGTTTGGGCACCTCGGTTTGGCTGTCAATTTGATTACGTACGAGGATCGTTTTAATTTGTAAGCACCTTTATCTCCTTGTTTTTCAGTTAGTAAAGATCCCTTTATATTTTTTGCTTTTGTTCAAGTGCTTACAATTTTATGTTTGCCCTCATCTTCTAGGTATAGGATTGAAGAAGTGTTTGTGTTGGGTGTCAAATCCAAGTCCCACGTCGGATAAATAAAAATAAATTGAATAGTATATAAACTTGTGTGCTAACTCCCTCTATTATCAATTAGTTTTAGAGAGGAATTCTATAAGCTTATATGGGCTTGAGCCTGAGCTAGAATTGAGCCTGAAAAAATCCCTACAGCTAGGGACAGGGATTAATCGGATCCCTCCTCACATTGATCAAGCTATAAACTGCCAGTGATCAACGTTGGCCGCTCACAATTTGATCTCAAGAATAATATTAGTAAGCTTTTGAGACACTTATTCTTATGATGATGATGCACTCAAATTGCCAATGACCCCTTGGCCTAGTGGTTGAGGGGGAGGCCTCAAAGGTCATGTGGCTAGGAGGTCAAGGGATCGAATTCCACCTCTCACATTTCCTTTGAGAAGTCCACATGGGCCTAAGGCCCATGACTATCGTTGTTGGGTGGGTTTGAGACGTATCCATCTGACCCCGGGATTAGTCCCACCTCTGGAGTGTGTGGCGGTTAGCCCATAGCCGGGCTGTGTGGGTATACTTCGGGACCGTAAAAAAAAAAAGATGATGCACTCGAACTGGGGGTGGGCACAATTCGATTTACCGGACCGAATTACCGGAAAATCGAAATTTCGGTACAAACCGAACCGAAAAATTTGGTTTTTGAAAAAGTAACTCAGATACAAAATGTAAGGTAATTCTCGGGGTTAGTTGTTAAATGTCCCCATTCAGCAACAAAAGTCAAGGTATCCATAATTTGAACCCGAGATTTCTTGCAATGAATAGATATGCTTGAAAGGGAGAAATATGAGATTATTTTTATTTTTTTTCATTTTAGACAATTCACAGGGAAAAGGGTGACATTTATTGCTATATTATTCTATTTCAAGAGTCCGTACTCTCCCTTATTGCACGAAATTATGTCCCTCCTGCAATAAATTCGTTGTTCATAGTACGTGCCATTGTTGCATAATGCAACACCATATCAGAGAAACACATCTTTAAATTCCACTTCGTTTCAAGTCTTGTTACAAAAATATTTGAATTTTGAAATATTATTTGTCAAGCAACAAATGGCAATGAGTCGCTCGTTTTCTTGAACAATGATGATCAGTGGCAGAGAAAATAATAAAATAAAAAGAAAAATGATTATTCATCATTGAATGCAGCGAAGACCATTAAATGCGTACATATATCTTCTCTTATTCTTGTTTGGTAAAGCTTCATCTGTCTCATCTCTTCTACGACTGTAGGAATTCATTTTCAGGTCCTTTTCAGCATTTAATTCATTCATGTGCACCACAATTATTTTACTACATGTGTGTGTGTGTATGACTGTGTGTGTATACATAAAATAAGTGTGTTTTTCTGTCTGTCTGAATATTTATGGTCTCGCAAAAAAAAAAAAACATTTAATGAACAACCTTAGACCAAGGGAACAAACAATAAACACGACGAATTTCTCCCAATTGTTTCAGAGGTTTAATGTAAGAAAAATGTAAATGCTGCAAAATAACAATGCTAATGCCTTTTATCTGCAAATACACACACACACACACACACACTAAAATCAACAATGAGTGAGAGCATTCAATGCCCAGCACATAACTCTCACCCTCATTTATCTTCTCCTATGCAGGAATCATAGTACTCACTCACAGCAGCTAACCTAGGAAGAAGGAAAAAAAAAAAGAAGATAAAAATCGAACCTTTCTTGAAATTTCTGTTATGGGAAGATCACCTTGTTGTGAAAAGAAGAGGGTAAAGAAAGGCGCATGGTCGCCCGAGGAAGATAAGAAGCTCATCGACTATATGAACAAACATGGCCAAGGAAGAAGCTGGCAATCCCTGCCAAAACTTGCAGGTTTTTTTTCCTTTCTTTCTTTCCTTCTTTTTTCTGGGATGTTAATTCTTGACATGTTTGCTTCAAGAGTAAAGGTCCAATCTTTTCGTGTATTAAGATTTTTGCTGCCGATTTCATTCTACTTGCATGGACACTGAATTGAATCTCTGGCATTGCAATAATGAGTGCTGTAAATAATTCTCAGGCCTTGTTCGATGTGGGAAAAGCTGCCGCCTTCGGTGGACGAACTACCTCAGGCCGGACATAAAGCGGGGCCCATTCAGCCCCGAGGAAGAAAAGCTCGTCGTCCAATTACACGCCGTCCTCGGTAACAGGTCAGCATCTTCGTAAACTGTCTTCCCACATTTCCGACATCATCGAACCCTTGTCTGAGAAATTCATGCATTCCTTTCATAGGTGGGCTGCAATAGCATCTCATCTCCATGGAAGGACTGACAACGAAATCAAGAACTTATACAACACTCATCTAAAGAAACGTCTGCAGTCTTCTTCGGCTCCTTCTTCTTCTCCCTCGGCCAGCCACGTGGCGAAATGGGAGGGCTCCGATCACATCCTACGCCTTTGGAACTCCGAAGTTGGGGAGGCGTTTCGAAGAGGGAAGGAAACTGCTGCTAGTTCTCAGGCGGGTCCCGCCTCGTGTTCTTCGAGTAAAAGTGCTAAATGGGGTTCGTTCTCAGGGGTGAGTAATGTAAGGACGACCGGCGATGGCGACCGAGGTTGTAATAAGATTGTGGAATCTGATTCGAATTGGTCGACGAACGAAGTAGTGGATTCTTCGGAATCAAATTTGCAGCTTCTTTTGGAATTTCGGGGGGATAATGATTATATGAGCTTCTTGGGAGAGGAGTGCTTGGGCTTGTTTCCTGGCTGGGATCTACAGCTGAGTAACTTCTGACTTTATCAATGCACATATTGGATTTTTGATCTTTTATAGTTTTCAAGCTTTTGCGTGATTGAATGTTTTCTCGTGCGCTATTTATGAAGTATTACTATTGCAGTAGATTAGCTTTATTCGTTTCAATTTTCAGATAGATTGAGATATAGGGTTAACGTGCATATATATCACATAAATTGAACTCAAAGAAAAGGTTGTCAATTCACTCAAAAAGTTCTAAATAATGTAAAATGGAGGGAAAAAAAAATTAATTAATATGAGAAAGGGCCCAACCGGGTTCGAACCGGTGACCTATTGATCTGCAGTCAATTGCTCTACCACTGAGCTATGGACCCTTCAATGCCCCTTGCTTCTATTTATCTTATTATATAACAAGTCTTTTTTGACAACAAAATCATATTCTTCTGATTTCTCCCCAAGCTTTTTTGCAGCAGTGGAAAAATGTGTCCCATAATTTTCTGCAGTGAAGTCGAAATTTCATTGCAAAGATAGTTTGACATCAGTAAGATTACAATACAACAACTATTTCCACTAGTACACCAGAAGTATATCCCTTATGCAAAAGGAAAAGAAAAATTCAAGAAAATATTCGTTAGGAAATGAATGAATCCACAATCTCAGACAGCAAGGGACTTGCATCTCAGCACTAAATAATCCTCAGAAATCGGCCTGAGGCTCGACGAATTAACCATAATGCCGTCGAAACTATTCGCACATTCGACGTTAACCGCTATCATCGTGCTAAGTCCCTTCCCTATCACAACCACATTCTCGCCAATGGCCATAAGATGGCACGGCGGTTGAACAACATTTGTCGAAAGCCTTCTTACACCAATGCACTCCTTGGTATCCTTGTGCCACATCATCAACCTCACGCCCGTACTCTGATCAAGAACATACAAAGTCGAGCCTATTACAACTGTCTCGCCGCCCCACCAAAGGAATTTGTCCGTATACACATTATGTGATGTGTAGTTAGTAGGATCGTAGGATATGACGTGTGTCTCCGAGGATATAGCAGAAGGCCCACATCGTATGTAGATCTTGTTGTCCAATATCAGTGAGTTCCGAACGTCTTTGATGTCATTTGGGTCGGGATATGAAGTCCAGCTGTTCTTGGAGGAGTCGAATACGTCTATCGAATGTGTGTTGGAAGATCTTGGTCCCAGCCCTCCTATGGCGTAGATTTTCCCTCCCAAAGCTTCGTGGGCGAAATAGCACCTGACATTATATGAATAGACAATGGTCAGGGTTGAAATGCAAAACTTATCCTAAGAGTCGCAGAATTTGAAGTGATAATACATTTGGCAATGGAGTTTACAGAGTTTGATGAGCTTCATAATGAGCTACAATGTCATATGCTGGTCACCGATGAGTTTCAAGAATTTGATCACAGTGCATTTATGCCAATAAATACGAACGCTGAGAGCTGAGTTGAAGAATGACTTTTCGACTAAAATAGTCACATCTATTCAAATCGAAGCAACGATTCAGATCGTTAAAATAAACAGAAAAAACACAATACCTAGGTGTTGGCAAGGAACCAGCTACACTCCACTTGTTTGCCGAAGCATCGTAACAAAGGACTTCATCTGTAGCATCTTCAACCCAACCACATCCTCCAAACAGGTAGATTTTATCATCCAAAACCTCAAATCCGACCCCTCTCCTATTCAAGCACCGACTGGGAATCCCATGAATTTCCCTCCAGCGCCGTTTCGACTGCTTAGGATCCAACACATACATGCGAAGCCTCTTAGCTTTGTATATGCATAGAGCATAGATCCAAGGCTCCTGAAGCCCATTCGTCAGGCGATAGGTTCGAAACTCTTTACCATGAATCAATCTTCTCCAACTTTTTGAAACACAACTAAGAACTAAGTGGTAGTGACGAGGCACCCTAGCCAAGCAAGAAAGTGCAATGTCGTCAGGTAATCCAGGCAATAAAGGTGGATTTTCTGATCCAATGGGACTCTTTATTCCGCCTTCTGTGTTGTCTACGGAAAATGCTTGTTCAGACTTATCGAAAGCAAATCCCGAATATGAACTTTCTGCAGAATCCATTCTTTGTTCAGTAGAACTGTTCTACAAGAAACAGAAACAAAAATTCATAAAGATTGATACGTTAAACAAGTGCCACGGATGTATAATCGATCATCCAATACCAAAAAAAATAAAGTAATTCAATTTCAAGCTCTGGCACATAAAAACAGATGAATCAACACCACAGCCGTTTTTCATTCCTTCATCAGCTACCAACCGTCAAAACGAAGAGGGAAAAAAAAAAGCAAAATATTAACATGAATACACGGAAAAAAAAGAGGTATAAGGTCAAAGTGCAATTGTTGAGCAAAACATTGCATAAAGGATCATACATCGAATTCATACCTCGTTACTTTCTCCAAAAAAAAAAACACCTCCTGAAAACAATGATGATCCCATTCCACGAATTCGATGGAATAATTAGGAGAGAAGCAAACTTCTTCGCCGTGATGAGTCCATTTGGGGCGACTTTGCAATTTTAACATATTTCTGGTGTCAAATCAGTAATATGTACTTGGGCCTTCAAGTTATCAGACTGATATTGGGCCTAAGGCCCAATAAGCATTTTAACAAATAGAAGGCCGTTTATGTATTGATGTGCCGTTGGATTTGTAACGTTCCGTAGTTTTCAGGAGACAATAGTTGTGTTGGTAAGAAATAGTTGATTTTCAGAAGATATTATTTATATATTATAATTTAATTTATAACATGGTCTTATGTAAGACATAATCAAATATATTTGACTCGATGATGAAGATGTTGCACTTATAAGTTTGCACGTTTGTTTGCCGCATGATTGAAACGAAACCTAATACGAGAGAGTCAAATTCAATCTAATGGTATGCACGTTGATCATTTTGACCAAAGTCTAAATAAAATTTTAAGAGAAAGTGAATAAATAATACTAGTACTTTTTCGCACACTGTGCTTCGAATTTAATTCTAGTTATTCTTAATTTTGAGATTTTTTTAATATCAAATAGGTGAAATAAAATTTTTAACTATATAAAAAACACTGATGTTTAGGGATGCATGTATGATAAACAAAAAATATTAAAATAACATGAAAAATATTAAAGTAATTAAATAAAAAATAAAGGGATAAATTGCAAAGACCAAATTCGCAGTTTATATCAACTCCTAGCCTTTCCTTTATATAATACTAGTACTATCTGCACACTCTATGCGTGTGCTTAAAATATAATTGTTTTAATTTTAGTTTTGAAATTTATAATTTATGTCTAGTAGATGAAATATAATTTTTATATATATAAAAGGAAAATAATGATTAGGGGTATAAGTATAATAACTAAAAATTGAGTGATTAAATGTGATGATTATTTAATTAATAAAATTAGAAATAGAGAGTTAAATTGTAAATATTTTACATACCAAATTAGCAGTTAATAGTCACACCTCACCCTTAATATAATATAATATAATATATATATATATAATATATATATATAATATATATATATATATTATAGATAATAGATAGAATAGATAACATAGACTCATTAGGCACGATTGGCTGCGGTTTCGATTCATTAAAACCAGTTACCAAATAATTTATTTTTATAATAGCAGCTACTTAACAACCGCCATTATTCTTATTTTTTTCTCCAACTAATGCAATCATTGCATTGATCATTTGCCAACCAAAGACCGCATCATATATTTCCATCAAATCCCTCCCCGAAAACCCTATAGCAGAATACAGAATAATTAAGGTTGCACGAATATTTCCATTTCTTTCCATTCCCTCTTCTTACCTCGTCTTTAAAGAGAAGCAACCATTAAAAAAGCCGAGGACTTCCTATAAACAACGAACGGTAAGCTTCATCAGCATCCACTGTTCAAATTCGAACTGTTCTCGCCACCGTTTAAAAAAGGTAATTGCTTTGCTTTTTCAAGAAAACTTTAGCTCAGAGAAACAAATCATTACAACTCTCCCTCCTTGAAAAATCCGAAACTATATTACAAAGATTCGATCTTCGCTTTATCATTCTCCGCCCCTTCTCTACTTTTTCTTCCATAGCTTCATTCAAATTCGAAATCCCATAACGTATTCCGAGAATCTTGATCCTTCTGTTCTTTCTAACAGACTTCAAATCTCCGACAAGAAAAAATGGATACTGAAGAGAGCTACGAACTGGGATATCAGCCTTCGCCTTCGTCGACGGCGGATCAGCAACCAGCCGCCGAAACGCCGAGCTATTCCATCATGAGCACGGATTCCTTCGCTTACTACAGAACTAACTCAGAAGTCTCGGCCTTCTCCGAACCCACCGACGACAACCACAGCTCCTCCGAGGCGGCGGCGTCGCCGTACAGCTGGCAGGGGCTTAAATCTCCAGCTCGAGCCGCGCTTGCTAAGCTAGGCATGAGGCAGCACAAGCATGGGCTCGATGATGAGATTATGGATTTAGGTATGGTATTCGCCTGCTATTTTTTCCTCGTAATTTTGTAAGAGATTTCAATGATGATCTGTGTTGAAGAAGTGAAACTTATTACAGAGCTTGAGCTGATGAAGGAGAGATTCTCGAAGCTGTTGTTAGGGGAAGACATGTCTGGCGGTGGGAAGGGAGTTTCCACTGCTGTAACAATTTCAAATGCGATAACGAATCTTTATGGTATGTATGTAAGAATGTTGCCCTCGGGTTTCACCCGTAAAATATTCGCGGGTAAAAAAGACGTTGACTACAAAAGCAGGAACATATTTTCCCTCCAAAAATATCCCCAGGAAAGAGCGCCAGAAGCTGTCAGGCCAGAGCGCCTAGAAGCTGTCAGGCCAGAGAGCCCGAGAAGCTGTCAGGCCAGAGGGCCCAGAAGCTGTCAGGCCAGAGCGCCCGAGAAGCTGTCAGGCCAGATGCCCGAGCAGTTCCATCGAGCTGCAGGAAGGACTGCCTGAGCAGCTCCATTGGGCTGTCAGGAATGGTGCCCGAGCAGCTCCATTGAGCTGTCAGGAATGGTGCCCGAGCAGCTCTACTGAGCTGCCAGAAAAGAATGCCCGAACAGCCCCGACGTAGGAGCACCCGAACGCCCACCAGAAAGCTGAAGGCAAGAACGAGCCGAGGGAAGGGCCGAGGCCCGAGCAGGCCAGTTCCTGGACAGGAAGAAGAAGTCTGAAAGAAAACCGAAGCAAGGAAGAGGGAAGGAGTGGAAGGAGAACGTGAGAACGTGGGGACCACCACGTTCCAACATGAGGTTCGCGAAAAAGACGGACCAGGGTGAAAGACCAGGTCAAGGCGAGACGAACTGAGGTCAGTATAAATAGAGGTGGTTGAATCATTTCTCAGGTACACATTCTAAAACCAAAAAAACTGATTTATGAGCCTAGAGCACCTATCTTCACCCGAAAACTAACTTGAGCGTCGGAGGGGCGTCGCCGGAACCACTCCGGCACCCCTCTAACCTGTTTTCTGTTGTACTTTGAGTGTTAAGTTCGACGAAGGAGATCGATTGGAGCAAGAGAAGCCGCGCCAAGAAGCCGTTGCACGAGGGCGTTTTACGCGGTCCACATCAATTGGCGCCGTCTGTGGGAAGATATATCAGTGATAACACGGTGGATTCTGCAAACGACCCTCGTTCACCACCGATAGAAGAGGTGTTCACGATGAAGAAAAGTCCTCGGATGAGGCCCGATCACCCGTAAGGGTGAAATAAAATCTCCAAGTGAGCTCGAGGGAAAATGAAGAAAAGTCCTCGGATGAGGCACGATCGCCCGAAAGGGTGAATAAAATCGCCGAACGAAGATGAAGAAAAGTCCTCGGATGAGGCACGATCGCCCGAAAGGGTGAATAAAATCGCCGAACGAAGATGAAGAAAAGTCCTCGGATGAGGCACGATCGCCCGAAAGGGTGAATAAAATCGCCGAACGAAGATGAAGAAAAGTCCTCGGATGAGGCACGATCGCCCGAAAGGGTGAATAAAATCGCCGAACGAAGATGAAGAAAAGTCCTCGGATGAGGCACGATCGCCCGAAAGGGTGAATAAAATCGCCGAACGAAGATGAAGAAAAGTCCTCGGATGAGGCACGATCGCCCGAAAGGGTGAATAAAATCGCCGAACGAAGATGAAGAAAAGTCCTCGGATGAGGCACGATCGCCCGAAAGGGTGAATAAAATCGCCGAACGAAGATGAAGAAAAGTCCTCGGATGAGGCACGATCGCCCGAAAGGGTGAATAAAATCGCCGAACGAAGATGAAGAAAAGTCCTCGGATGAGGCACGATCGCCCGAAAGGGTGAATAAAATCGCCGAACGAAGATGAAGAAAAGTCCTCGGATGAGGCACGATCGACCGAAAGGGTGAATAAAATCGCCGAACGAAGATGAAGAAAAGTCCTCGGATGAGGCACGATCGCCCGAAAGGGTGAATAAAATCGCCGAACGAAGATGAAGAAAAGTCCTCGGATGAGGCACGATCGCCCGAAAGGGTGAATAAAATCGCCGAACGAAGATGAAGAAAAGTCCTCGGATGAGGCACGATCGCCCGAAAGGGTGAATAAAATCGCCGAACGAAGATGAAGAAAAGTCCTCGGATGAGGCACGATCGCCCGAAAGGGTGAATAAAATCGCCGAACGAAGATGAAGAAAAGTCCTCGGATGAGGCACGATCGCCCGAAAGGGTGAATAAAATCGCCGAACGAAGATGAAGAAAAGTCCTCGGATGAGGCACGATCGCCCGAAAGGGTGAATAAAATCGCCGAACGAAGATGAAGAAAAGTCCTCGGATGAGGCACGATCGCCCGAAAGGGTGAATAAAATCGCCGAACGAAGATGAAGAAAAGTCCTCGGATGAGGCACGATCGCCCGAAAGGGTGAATAAAATCGCCGAACGAAGATGAAGAAAAGTCCTCGGATGAGGCACGATCGCCCGAGAGGGTGAATAAAATCGCCGAACGAAAATGAAGAAAAGTCCTCGGATGAGGCACGATCGCCCGAAAGGGTGAATAAAATCGCCGAACGAAGATGAAGAAAAGTCCTCGGATGAGGCACGATCGCCCGAAAGGGTGAATAAAATCGCCGAACGAAAATGAAGAAAAGTCCTCGGATGAGGCACGATCGCCCGAAAGGGTGAATAAAATCGCCGAACGAAAATAAAGAAAAGTCCTCGATGAATAAGGCACGATTCCTAAGTCCTCGATGAATGAGGCACGAAAATTCCTACGTCCTCGAGAATGAGGCATGAAAATTATTAAGTCCTCGATGAAAGAGGCGCGAAAATCTCCAAGTCCTCGAGGAATGAGGCACGAAAATTCCTAAGTCCTCGAGAATGAGGCACAAAAGTTCCTAAGTCCTCGATGAATGAGGCATGAAATTTCCTAAAGTCCTCTATGAATGAGGCAAATCTGCTCGATGAATGAGGCATGAAATTTCCTAAAGTCCTCTATGAATGAGGCAAATCTGCTCGATGAATGGGGCACGAAAAATTCCTAAGTCCTCGATGAATGAGGCACGAAAATTCCTAAGTCCTCGAGAATGAGGCACAAAAGTTCCTAAGTCCTCGATGAATGAGGCATGAAATTTCCTAAAGTCCTCTATGAATGAGGCAAATCTGCTCGATGAATAGGCATGAAATTTCCTAAAGTCCTCTATGAATGAGTCAAAAGTCCTCGATAAATGAGGCACGGAAAACTCCAAGTCCTCGACGAATGAGGCACGATAATTCCTAAGTCCTCGATGAATGAGGCACGATTCCTAAGTCCTCGATGAATGAGGCACGAAAATTCCTACGTCCTCGAGAATGAGGCATGAAAATTATTAAGTCCTCGATGAAAGAGGCGCGAAAATCTCCAAGTCCTCGAGGAATGAGGCACGAAAATTCCTAAGTCCTCGAGAATGAGGCACAAAAGTTCCTAAGTCCTCGATGAATGAGGCATGAAATTTCCTAAAGTCCTCTATGAATGAGGCAAATCTGCTCGATGAATGGGGCACGAAAAATTCCTAAGTCCTCGATGAATGAGGCACGAAAATTCCTAAGTCCTCGAGAATGAGGCACAAAAGTTCCTAAGTCCTCGATGAATGAGGCATGAAATTTCCCAAAGTCCTCTATGAATGAGGCAAATCTGCTCGATGAATAGGCATGAAAGTTCCTAAGTCCTCGATGAATGAGGCAGGAAATTTCCTAAAAGCCCTCGATGAACGAGGCAAAATCCTTAAGTCCTCGACGAATGAGGCGCAAAAATTCTTTAAGGCCTCGACGAGTGAGGCACGAAAATTCCTTAAGTCCTCGATGAATGAGGCGCGAAAATTCCCAAGTCCTCGAGGAATGAGGCATGAAAACTCCTAAGCCCTCGATGAGTGAGGTGAAATTCTTAAGTCCTCAATGAGTGAGGCGAAAAATCCCGAACTCCTCGATGAAGGGGGAGAGAGCCTTAAATTCTCAATGAATGAGGCGAGACTCGAACCTTCAGATGAACGAAAAATATCGAACGGACGAATTAAATTGCTTAGGTACACGCTCGAGTAAACCCGATCGAGTAACAAGAGGTCGAAGGTCCATGAGCATGCCACGGCAAAAACCTTTGCGAGATAATAGTCTTTTCTCTCCACACTCGAATATTTTACATACCACGTCCAAAACTCACTACACTCTTTTTGGACTATTTTTTGGGGGGACTATTGTTGCCCTCGGGTTTCACCCGTAAAATATTCGCGGGTAAAAAAGACGTTGACTACAAAAGCAGGAACATATTTTCCCTCCAAAAATATCCCCAGGAAAGAGCGCCAGAAGCTGTCAGGCCAGAGCGCCTAGAAGCTGTCAGGCCAGAGAGCCCGAGAAGCTGTCAGGCCAGAGGGCCCAGAAGCTGTCAGGCCAGAGCGCCCGAGAAGCTGTCAGGCCAGATGCCCGAGCAGTTCCATCGAGCTGCAGGAAGGACTGCCTGAGCAGCTCCATTGGGCTGTCAGGAATGGTGCCCGAGCAGCTCCATTGAGCTGTCAGGAATGGTGCCCGAGCAGCTCTACTGAGCTGCCAGAAAAGAATGCCCGAACAGCCCCGACGTAGGAGCACCCGAACGCCCACCAGAAAGCTGAAGGCAAGAACGAGCCGAGGGAAGGGCCGAGGCCCGAGCAGGCCAGTTCCTGGACAGGAAGAAGAAGTCTGAAAGAAAACCGAAGCAAGGAAGAGGGAAGGAGTGGAAGGAGAACGTGAGAACGTGGGGACCACCACGTTCCAACATGAGGTTCGCGAAAAAGACGGACCAGGGTGAAAGACCAGGTCAAGGCGAGACGAACTGAGGTCAGTATAAATAGAGGTGGTTGAATCATTTCTCAGGTACACATTCTAAAACCAAAAAAACTGATTTATGAGCCTAGAGCACCTATCTTCACCCGAAAACTAACTTGAGCGTCGGAGGGGCGTCGCCGGAACCACTCCGGCACCCCTCTAACCTGTTTTCTGTTGTACTTTGAGTGTTAAGTTCGACGAAGGAGATCGATTGGAGCAAGAGAAGCCGCGCCAAGAAGCCGTTGCACGAGGGCGTTTTACGCGGTCCACATCAGTATGTAAGAATGTTGGGTTCATCTGATGGGAAAAAAAAATTGCAGCTTTTTACGATCTGATATAAATTATCCGACAATTTCAGCTTCAGTGTTTGGGCAACACCAGCGATTAGAGCCTTTGCATCCTGAGAAGAAACTGATGTGGAAAAGAGAGATGAACTGCCTTTTGTCCGTATGTGATTACATAATGGAGTTTTCTCCTACGCAGCAGACTTTCAAAGATGGATCCATTGTAGAGGTAATCATATAAATTTAATACGATATATTCTGAGAAATTCGAAGAACTGAGTAATAAAAATGGAATCTTTCTTGCAGATAATGACGAGCAGGCCAAGATCAGACATCCACATGAACTTGCCCGCCCTGCGAAAACTCGACGCAATGCTTCTTGTAAGAGCACTAAGCCTAAAAAAAATCGTTTCTTTCTTTTTTTTTTTTTGTCTTTGGACGCCATTAAATTACAGTTTTTCTTGCCGGCGCAGGATATTTTAGACAGCTTTCAAGAAACGGAATTTTGGTACGCAGAAAAGGGAAGCGCGTCGGCAAATTCGACTCGGTCGGGATCTTTCCGGCGGGCCGCCGCCGCCGCTCAGCCACAGAGGAAAGAAGACAAATGGTGGCTGCCCATTCCCTGCGTTCCTTCGGAAGGATTATCGGACAAGTGTAAGAAAAACTTGCAGCAAAAGCGCGACTGCGCCAACCAAATCCACAAGGCGGCGATGGCCATCAACGCCGCAATCCTCGCCGAGATGCCCATCCCAGAATCTTACACGGCGTCGCTTCCCAAGGTAAAATGATCTCTTTCTTACCAAGAAGAAGCTCCTTCAGTAAAGAAAAAGGAAAAAAATGTCCCAATTTCTTTCCTTTTTTTTTTCGCCTCAGAGCGGCAAAGCGAGCGTGGGAGAAGCGATATACCGCCATATGTGCGCGTCAGAGAGATTCTCGGCCGACCAGTTGCTCGATTCGCTCAGCATATCCTCCGAGCACGAAGCCCTAGAGCTCGCCGACAAGGTGGAGGCGTCGTTGTACACGTGGCGGCGGAAGATGTGCTTGCCCCACTCGAAATCTTCGTGGGATATGGTTAAGGATTTGGTTTCTGACATAGATAGGAGCGACAAGAACCACGTCTTAGCAGAAAGGGCGGAGACTCTGCTTTTCTGTCTGAAACAGAGGTTCCCCGAGCTTTCTCAGACTACGCTCGATACAAGCAAGATTCACTATAACAAGGCAAGTCTATCTATTTGCTGCTGTTCATATGGGGAGATTTTGATTGATTGATTTTGAGACTCTTTTGCGATTGAATTTACAGGACGTGGGGCAAGCAGTTTTGGAGAGTTACTCGAGGGTGTTAGAAGGGTTGGCGTTTAACGTTGTGGCTTGGATTGAAGATCTGCTTCATGTAGATCAAGCGATGAAGATTCAAGAATCATAAAGAGCATTTCAACTTCCTTTATTTTTGGTCTTTATTACCATTGTTTTCATTGAAGTTTGGACAGAAACAGAATCAACTACACATCAGAAAGGCATCCACTTCTCAGTCGAAGTATGGGGAGTTTCTTGATTGAAGAAGGAGAAGATAGAGAGGAAGTGTAAAACTTGAAAGCTTGGAGAATTTTTTTGGGAAGACTTTTTCAGGGCTTCTTCTTCTTCATCGCTTTGCCTTTGCTTTTCCTTACCTTTGTCTCCTTCATCAATGTCCATATCTTTTCTTCCTCTGATGTTGGTCAAGAGATTAGAGATTGGCACCACTGTTGTATTTCTTTTGTGAATTGGGAAGACTTTAATTTTATGAAGATTGTCCTTGAAGGGAAATTCGTCATTAATTCTTTCAACGAAAATAGGCATTTTGCTACGTCGCAACGATTTATGAGCTCGACGAGCCCGACTCGATTGAAGCTCGCTCATCGAATTTGAAAATGACCCGAGCTTGGCTCGAATTTGAGCCGTCGTGAGGGAATATAGAATTAGTTTATCGTTGAAGGGTTCGTCTCGTAAGTGAGATGAACTGCAAGGTCGAATTCGTAAATTACAGTTGTAATTATCTTCCGCCGTCTCGTTTGGTGCACAGAATTCAGAAAAGAGAAATAAAAAGTGCAATGATACGACAAACCAAGCGTAACTCACAGTGTTTTGATTCCGCCCGCATGCTAGCCCAGCCCAATTTGTAGGTCAGATCAAATTGATTGATTGAAGATAACTAGCTTTTCACAGCTGCTGGATAATAATTAGATGATAGTTTGATGAACAACCAACTAAATTTTTTTTAGTATATTTAAACGTTTTATTTCACGAACTTGCTTGTATTAGCATCTGTTGATGTTGAGGCTTCAACATTGGCAATGTTATGGGAACATTCTATCCAACATTTGTTGGCCGAGAATGTCACATTTCTCAGTTTTATCTTTCATACCCAAAACGTGTTTAATTTGGTTCTTGGCTATTTTTATGATGTGCAGGACTTAATATGAATCGGGAATGAATCAAACCGTGTGGAAAGCATATGGAGTAGCTTGAACGAGTTTTGGAAGGAAGCATACTAAATATAGGATGCTTGGAGTTCAAGTCAGGCTACTACCAAAATTAGAAGATCTGAATATCGAAAGTGAATCAATCAATCATCTACCATAAATAGAAGAGATCGGCCAATGAGATGAGAAGATTCGAACTAAATATTACTATATTTAGGGAGATCTTCGAGGAGATATTTTGGGAGATTATCAAGGGATCTCTTACCGATTCAAACGAGAGTCAAGGTCTATAAATAAGAGCTATTTTCGAGCTGCAAAGTACGACTTTCGAGAGAGCTTTCATGGAGGAACTATGATGAGTCGCATATTGAGCGAAGTTTGAGTGAGCTTTCATATCTTGAGAGTTGTCTTTTTTAGCCTAGTGTTTCTTTTGCAAAAGTCTTATGACTTTGTAGTTTTGCAGAATCGTTAGATTCGTAGTTTCGTCTAGGCTTGATTTATACTATCCTCGGGTAGTTGTTTTGTAATCCATCTTCGTACTGGAATTTGCGCCTTGAGGCAGGCAGCAAGTTTTTTTGACTTGCTGCACAATTTTAAAGCTCACGTCTATCATCTCTCTTTACTAAGTTCGTTAAATATTCCGCTGTGCGTTCTGTGTTAGGTTCTGATCCCAGGTGTTGGCTGCAGTGTTACCCCAACATTTGTTCCAACATTTAGTCACCTGTTTTTGAAATTTAGTTTTTTCATCCATTTGGGACGGGACCACTTCAGCATCATCAAGATTAACCGTAACTTCATTATTTCCGGCTTAAGTTACAATTATAGTAACAACAGAAGGAAATTATTTTGTTATATCTCAAACTCCATCAACCATCGCACTTAATCCACAAAGGCTCATCGAACTGACCCTTCAACCTCTCAAACCCACCACCACCGGCATCTGCATCGCTCGTGAGATTCTTCTCTTCCTCATCATCAACACCCAAAAACAAGGAGCCGTTAGGGTGCCAGGCTGGCGTTCCATTCTCGTACCCATTCCACGTCAGCCGCCGCAGACCGCTGCCGTCCAACCTCACGACGTACAGCTCGCCGTACGGCTGGAAATGGTTCGGCAGAGAGATTGGCTCTGCCGTGATTCCGTCGATATTCGACGTGAAAAGCAGCCACTCTCCATCTCCACTGAAGCACACGTGGTTCGACCTCTCCATCTCCTCCCCACCCTTTCCGACGACAGCTCCAACCCTCCTCAGGCCCGTCCCGTCGGCCCCGATGAGGTATATCCCGAACGCCTCCGCGTTCTTCGGGTCGTGCCTATTCGAAGAGAAGGCGATCAGTTCCCCGTCGGGAGACCAGCACGGCATCGTGTCGATCCACGGGCCTTCCGTCAGCCTACGGATCGACCCGCCCCGCTGCTCGAATTCTCCGTTCGCTGCGTCCGCGACGTAGAGGTTCTTGTGCCCGGACCGACCCGACCGGAAGACGACCCATTTCCCGTCGGGTGAGCACGAAGGAAACGCGTTGTTCCCTGTCTCTTCCCTCGTGAGAATCTTGACTTCCTTTACGTCGCCGCCTACGATATCGAATGAGATACGAGCTACCTGAACGTTCGCCTTCACGGGGTTAAAAACGGGCCCCACGGACGTGAAGATGACGTTCTCCTCGGTTGGGCTCCACGCGTTGTGAAAGGCCGTACGTTTCTCGAGCAACTTCCACGTCGAGGAACCGCCTCGGGACTTAATGATCCTCACACCGCCCTCCTTCGGGAGGAATTCCCGATTGAAGGCGATGTGGGCCCCGTCGGGCGAAAAGGTGGGGAAAGAGCCGTTGAGCCTCAGCAGCCGAAGGCCTTCGATCGGGGAACTCACGGGCTCGAGGTGGGGGACGAAGGAGTCCCCCGAGGTTCCTTCCCCTCTGAACCGATGGTAGCCGACGAGGAGAGAGCCGTCGTCGCCGCCGCCCGATTCTAATTGGGACGAGACGAAAGGGTTGTAGTGGTGTAGATTAGGGTTCAAGGGCTCGGTCACGGGGTAAAACCTGCGAGAATCAACGTCAAAGATCTCCACGTGTCGGCACTTGCTTCCCTTCCTCCGCGTGGAGACGGCAATCTTTTTTGTCCCGTGGATTGCTGCGGGCGTGAAGCAGTGGAGCCCCGGCGGTGTGACCCGAACCGGGGAAGAAGAAGAAGAAGATGCAAACAAATCGTCGCAGGGGAATAAATTGTCGATTTGGTATATGCTCCACCACCCATCGTCTGCTTGGCGGTGAAAGTAAAGGGTCGAATCGCCGGACCAAGTCGGCCAACCGCCGTGCTGGCAAATTAGGATGCGGTTAGCCGGGTCGGATTCTGGGAAGACGACGATGTCTGTGTGGAGTTCGTGGAATTCTCCGCCCCAAGTTCGATTTCCGTAGGAGGCAACGGCGATGAGGTGTCCTGACTGAGAGATTGCTGGGCTGTAATCGGCGCATCCACGTGGCGTGAGCCGATTGGCGGTTGTTTCTTTTGCGCCGAGGGGAGTGGCGGAGTAGAGAGCCGACCAGCTCTTGAAGGCTTCGTCGGGCTTTTCGTGGGCGGAGATGAAGTAGAGGCAGTCGTTCTTTATGATGGGTCGATCGTAGAAGAGGCTAATTTCCGATGAGGGTGAGGAGGAAAGCACTTGCTTCGGATCGATTCCGCCGGCGCCGTCGAGTTTGCTGGAGAAGATGCGGGGAGAACCTGTTCTCTCGGATATGTAGACGACGGTGGCGCCGTCGACGAACTGGCCGTTGAAGTTGATGGATATGCCGTCGGTAAGGCGGAGCTCCGACCCAACCGATGCTGAGAAAACCTCGTCGGTATTTGTGGGCAGCAGCTTGACGGAGAAAATGTCGAAACCGTAGTGGAGTCTCCCGACTGTGCTGAAGACTATTGTTCCACTGGGTTCTTCCATTGCACAACAAGTGAAAAGCAGAGAGAGAGAGAGAGGATTGAAATTAAGGGAAGGAAAGCGGTGGGTGTTTATCGAAGTAGAGGTACGGATAGAGGTAAGTGATTGATTGCATGTGTAACGAGCGGTGTAGAGTAGAGTAGAGTTATCTCACGTCACAATATTATCCAGACCAAACTTTTTTTCTTTTTGTTAAATAAAGATATCATTTTTTAATATTTGTATGTTACCTCTGTAACGTCCATTTTTTTAAGATAAAATAATAGTAATAATAATAATAGTTTAATTAATCATAAGGTGGAATTGAAAATATAGAAAACTAAGGGTATGGAAGAAATAAAATATAAGGACTAAATTGTCTAAATTAAGTAAGTAGGGTGGAAATATAAAGGGAAAAGGGAAAGAGGACTTACTAGTAAATATTAACATTTTATTTTATCATCCCTCACCTCCCATTCGACCCCTTCACGTCATTTTGGCTATGGAAAAGAAGGAGATAATGTGAAAGCTATGGAGTGAAGGGTTGAGGAAGATTGTTGAGATCAAGAGCTTCATAATAGGTAAAATAAACCCCTTCCATGTCTCTATTCTTTGTGGTTAAGCTTTTGTGGAAGGAAATAAGATATGACAAATTAGGGTTGCGAATTTGTTGGGCTTCATGTGATTGTGCGTTAATATGATGATGTTGAAGGATTAACGAGCATTCTTGGAGTATGTTAGGAATGGGCATATGCTTAATGTTGGTGGGAAGTTTGATAATTGGGGAAGAATTGAACTAATGAGGTGCTAAGGCATATGGGTAGTATTTTGCTCGCCAAGTGTTTGTTTAAATGTCCATGAGAGTGACATGCAATCTTAAGGCACTTCTTGATGGCTTGCGCTATGATATTGGTAGTTACGGAACAAGGCAAAGTTCGAGCATAAGACGAAGCAATAAGGAGGTCGACTTTCTTTAGGGATTGGAAGAACGAACGTTAAGCTTTTGCCGAGGTAAGTACGAGGGAGTAGAACTTGTATATATATAATTCAAATGCATATTATGTTGAAGTATCGACTCGGTCTAGAGCTGTTGAACGGCTTACGAGTCGTTATGGAATATAGCTCTATCATGGTTTTTACTCTCATTATGTTGATGGATTGTCTATCTTATGCACCGCTTTTGCGAATGATTTGTTACTTGTGTTATGTGAGTGGGTGGATTATTCGGTGTGCTTGTATGTGTTTGGTTGATGGAGTCACCGTGTGTGAGCGCGTGACTCTGTAGTGTTGACTTAGGGGCCGATGTGGGCCGTTGACTGTGATCGTGCGTGTCTTGGGGGCAATGTGGGTCGAACGATTAAGTACAGCAGCTCTAGGTCGGAGTGTGTGTGTGGCCGATGGGTCGGAGTGTGTGTGTGGCCGGTAAGAGTGCTGTTGCTTAAGAGTTGTGTTCGATTTATGTGGTAGTCGTTGATTGCTGCTCGATTTTCTTGGTTGCATAATTACGTATTTGGGATGTATATATGCACGTTCTATTGTACTTACTGAGTCTGTTGACTCACTCCCGTTATTACATTTTATTCAGATCCTCCTTCGGGAGGAAATACTTAGCGGATGGGACGATTACGACAGGGCTATGGCGGCGCATGTGAGGGACGACCTGTGGCCGCTCATGGATACTTTAGGACTTGTTTTTGAAAAGTTCGGGTTTATGCGTAGCGTATGTATATAGTAATCATCGAACGCATTTTTGGCTAGTCCCTTGCGTAGCATGTTTATCAACTTTTGACTTGTATATAAACAGGCCAAACTTTTAAAGGGTAAAGGGTGGCTTTTGACGTGTATATATTTTTCGTAGATAATATAAGTTAAAACTTTGAACCTTTTGGAAGTATTTTTGGGGTGTGTTACATTTAGATGGTATCAGAGCAAGGTCATTTCTGCAGACTCCTCACATGCAACCCGACCATGGCCAGTCAGACGTCGTCCCCAAGTGACATTATTTGTAAGTGTCATAGTTGTCAGTAGCGTACGGCGCATTGAAGCGCAAAGCCTCGCTGGAGCCATTGCACATGGCGCAAGGCGTGGCGCGCGCATTATCGAAGCACGGCGCCCGTTGGAAATATAAAAATTATGATATGTAAGAGATATATAATAATTATAATAAAAAGAAAATTCATTCAAAAATCCACCCCGGATCCTTTTTGCTAACATTATCCGACATCCTACGTTAACGAAAATAATAATCCAAACAACAGTAAAGTCAAAAGTAGTAATATAATAAAAAATTAATATAATAAATAGTTATATATTACAGAAAGTACAGATTAAATAGTATACTAACTGATCGGCGTGGATGGTGGATGCCTATTGCCTACAGGTGTTTTGATTCTGACAAATAATGATTATTTAAAACCTAAACTAAAATGTTTAAAGCCCATTAACATCATGCCCAGGCCCAACTAGCTAGGGTTTGTCCACTCTCTCTCATCCCAACAGTCTTCTTCTCTATGGCGCCCGCCACAGTGCCACGGCGAATTGCATGCGGCGCGCGCCAAGGCAGCGCCCCATTGAAGGGCAACGCCACCGCCGGAAATAGGCACCGAGCTGGCGCCACCGGCGCCATTTGCAATGGCGTGCGCCATTTCGCGCCTTTGACAACTATGGTAAGTGTTACTATATTAAGCAAATAATATAATAATCTAATGTGTTAGAAGTTGGTATTTTGGACATAAGGGTGCATTGATTGCGACATTATGGCTCCTCGAACAAGAGGCAAGGGCCGAAGGGGAGTTCCGCTAAGAGGAGGAAGAATGGGGGCCTCAACTAGTAGGGCCAATGAGGAAATAAGGAGGGAAGAAGTTCCTCCACCTGTTAGAGCTCCAAGGACTGTACGCAATAGGCGTACTATCCCACCAACAGGACAACCTACTCAAACTGAGGAGCAACACTTTATTTCAAGGTTGGCCCAGCTAGTAAGGAACGTTATCCCGGAGGCACCACCACAGCCCGCAAATTCTACTCCTAATCGCACCGCCGGTGAGAGATTCCGACACATGGACCCCCCATTCTTTGAGGGTGGTATAGACCCACTACTTGCTGAGGAGTGGATTCGGGCTATTGAAGCGATCTTTAGGTACACTAGTATAGGAGATCCCAATAGAGTGATTTGTGCCACATACTACCTCAGACGCGATGCTGCCTATTGGTGGCAATCAGTGGAGGCCATGAGAGAGACTGAGGGCATGTCTTGGGCCGAATTTCGGGTAGTATTCTTCGACAAATATCTCCCATACACTGTGAGAGCCGCTAAAGCGGCCGAATTTGAACAACTCAAGCAAGAAGGAAGTTCAGTGGCTGAATATACTCGTCGTTTCGAGGAGCTGGCCCGATTTGCACCACACCTTGTGGCGACAGAAGAGTTGAGGGCGGACAGATACGTGCAAGGCCTAAGAAAAGGGATTTCTTGCATTGTCAGTGCTTTCCCTATCACTACCTTTAGTGATCTTTGTCAACAGGCCCAACGAGTTGAAAGAGCTGCTCAGCGCTCTGACGATAGAGTACCATCTCAACAGCATCGGCCACAGCATCAACAACAACATATATCTCATTCGTCACATTAGCAAAGTCTTGCCCCTCGTCGAAATCAAGCAAAGAAGGGTCAAGGACAATCTGGTGGTCGAGGCAAGGACCATACTGCATCTGCTAGTCAAGGGGTTGCTACACAAGGAGGGACTACACCTGATACTTCAGCAGGGGATTCTAATTGGCGTGCTTGCTATAGATGCGGGAAGACAGGTCATATGGTTCGCAGCTGCCCCCTACCTAGGGAATCTAGCCCTCCCTTTTGCTATACTTGCGGTCAATCGGGGCATATAAGTCGAAGTTGTCCTCAAAGACAGTATCCGCTTCAGTCGCAACGACAAACGTCGACCACTGGAGGACCGGCTAGGGTGTTCACCATGATACGGGGAGCTACTGACGCGGACCCCACAGTCGTATCAGGTTATGTTGTTATTGCCTCCTTATGTGTTCATGTCCTATTTGACTCGGGTGCTACTCATTCATTTGCATCCTTAGCATTTCTTAGTCGATTAGGATTACAATCCGAGACCTCTGAGGTTGAGTATGATGTTCTTCTACCATCGGGTAACGTCCTAAGTTCAAGTATGGTTTTGCGGGATATTGGTATATCTATTGCAGGCCATGACTTGTTAGCGGACTTAATCGTGATCGATATCCATGGATTTGATGTAATTATCGGGATGGATTGGCTATCAAGACATTTTTCCTCTATTGATTGTGCAAAGAAGGTTATTACATTTCGTCCACCTCGTCTAGAGGAGTTCGCATTCTATGGAGATACTAGGTCTAATGAAAGGCCTCTGCTTGCAACATTGGAGGCTAGTTCTATGCATCATATTCATGAAGCGTTCCTAGCTCACATCGGTGAGACTAGCTGTGTCTCGTCAGAGGGGCCAGAACAAGTGCCAATTGTTTGTGAGTTTCGAGATGTTTTTCCATCTGATATTTCAGGCTTACCCCCATCTCGCGAAGTTGAGTTCAGTATTGAACTCCTACCTGGTACGACACCAATCTCAATGGCACCGTATCGCATGGCTCCTGTCGAGATGAAAGAATTGAGAGAACAAATACAAGAACTTCTAAATAAGGAATTCATCAGACCAAGTTTCTCACCTTGGGGAGCACCAGTCCTTTTTGTGAAGAAAAAGGATGGGACTATGCGACTTTGTATCGACTATCGAGCTCTAAATAAGGTGACTATCAAGAACAAGTATCCATTACCTCGGATCGACGATCTATTCGATCAATTGAAAGGAGCTTCGGTATTTTCTAAAATTGATCTACGGACAGGCTACCATCAATTGAGGATTCGAGAGTGTGACATACCGAAGATAGCTTTCAGAACTCGATATGGGCACTATGAATTCCTAGTCATGCCATTTGTTTTGACTAATGCCCCAGCAGCTTTTATGGATCTAATGAATAGGGTATTTAAGGAGTTCTTAGATCAGTTCGTGATTGTCTTCATCGACGACATCTTAATCTATTCACGAACAAAAGAGGAGCATGTGGGTCACTTGAGGACGGTATTAGCCACATTGAGAGCTCACCAACTTTATGCCAAATTCTCTAAGTGTGAATTTTGGCTTCATAAAGTAGCATTCTTGGGACATGTTGTATCTCAAGATGGGATCGCCGTAGACCCCTCCAAGATTGAAGCGGTGGAGAATTGGCAGAGGCCTAAGACGGTGACTGAAATCCGTAGCTTCTTGGGCTTAGCCGGGTATTACCGGAGATTTGTGGAAGGTTTCTCCTCTATTGCCGCCCCCTTGACCAGACTAACAAAGAAAGGGGTTAAGTTTGAATGGGATGACATGTGCGAGCGGAGTTTCTTAGAATTGAAGAAGCGTTTAACTTCAACACCCATTCTAGCACTCCCCGATGACGGAGGGAACTTTGTTATCTATAGTGATGCCTCGAAGGTTGGATTGGGATGTGTTTTGATGCAGCATGGCAAGGTCATTGCTTATGCTTCTCGTCAGTTGAAAGAATACGAAAGGAATTATCCGACTCATGATTTGGAATTGGCAGCAGTGATCTTTGCGCTGAAAATTTGGAGGCACTATCTATACGGAGAGAATTGCGAAATATACACCGATCATAAAAGCTTGAGATACATCTTCACGCAAAAGGAATTGAATATGCGACAGAGGAGATGGCTTGAGCTAATGAAAGATTATGATATTACCATTCACTATCACCCGGGCAAGGCTAATCGAGTAGCTGATGCTTTGAGCAGGAAAGTGGTGGGTGAAGCAAACACCATGGTGGTAATTCAGACCCCTCTTTTGAGAGACGTTCAAAAGCTAGAGTTGAGCATTGTTCCCCGAAGTTCTGAGGATAGTCTAAACACTTTAGTGCTACGGCCCACGCTACTACAACAAATTAAGGACGGACAACTCCTAGATCCGAAACTAATGGAGTTCAGAAAAAGAGTCGAAGAAGGTGTGGCTCAAGGCTTCGAGATTGCACCTGATGGAATTCTCAAATTCCAAGACCGACTATGTGTGCCTGACGTTGGAGATGTAAGGAAATTGATCCTTACTGAGGCTCACAGTAGCCCGTATTCCGTTCATCCAGGTACCACCAAGATGTATCATGACTTGAGAGCGCAATTTTGGTGGCATGGAATGAAAAACGACATCGTGCGACATGTCAACTGTTGTCTTATTTGTCAGCAAGTCAAAGCAGAGCACCAACACCCTGCGGGAAAGTTACATCCTTTGCATATTCCCGAGTGGAAATGGGACGACGTATCTATGGACTTCGTGGTTGGATTGCCTAGATCAAAGAAAGGACATGATGCTATTTGGGTTATTGTGGATAGACTAACGAAATCTGCTCATTTCATACCTATCCAAATAACTTACAGCATGAAGAAATTGACGGAATTATATATTGAGGAGATTGTGAGGCTTCATGGTATACCTCGGACAATCGTTTCGGATCGCGATCCAAGGTTTACATCCCAATACTGGAAGAAAGTGCATGAGGCGTTAGGTACTAAATTGGCTTTTAGTACAGCTTATCACCCTCAGACTGATGGGCAAACGGAGCGTACCATTCAAACTTTAGAAGATATGTTACGGGCGTGTGTTTTGAATTTCAAAGGAGCGTGGCATTCCTATCTTGCTTTGATTGAATTCCCGTATAATAACAGTTATCATTCGAGCATTAGGATGGCACCATATGAGGCGTTGTATGGACGAAAATGTCGTTCTCCAATACATTGGGATGAGCTGAGGGAACAGAGGGTGGAAAAGATGGTAATAGGCCCTGAGTTAATTCAGGAAACTAATCAAGTGATTGAGTTGATCAGGCAAAGACTGAAAGCAGCCCAAGATCGACAGAAGAGTTATGCAGATACACGACGTCGTGAATTAGAATTTCAAGATGGTGATATGGTATTCCTTCGGGCGATACCTACAAAGGGCGTAGTAAGATTTGGTAAACGAGGTAAGTTAAACCCGAGGTATATAGGTCCGTTTCCGATAATCGAGCGGGTTGGACAGATGGCATACAGGTTGGCCTTACCTCCAGCATTACATGGAGTACATGACGTATTCCACGTATCCATGTTGAGGAAATACATACCAGATTCCTCACATATTTTGAGCTACGACACGGTTGAGCTTCGAGATGATATGACCTATGACGAAAGACCGGTACAAATTCTTGATCGAGGGGTAAGAGAACTACGCACTAGGAGGATTCCACTTGTGAAGGTCCTTTGGAACAACCACAAAGTCGAAGAAGCGACATGGGAGAAGGAAGATGACATGCGGCACCAATACCCTGAATTATTCGGTAAGTTTCAACTTAAATTTCGAGGACGAAATTTTTGTAAGGAGGGAAGAATGTAACGTCCATTTTTTTTAAGATAAAATAATAGTAATAATAATAATAGTTTAATTAATCATAAGGTGGAATTGAAAATATAGAAAACTAAGGGTATGGAAGAAATAAAATATAAGGACTAAATTGTCTAAATTAAGTAAGTAGGGTGGAAATATAAAGGGAAAAGGGAAAGAGGACTTACTAGTAAATATTAACATTTTATTTTATCATCCCTCACCTCCCATTCGACCCCTTCACGTCATTTTGGCTATGGAAAAGAAGGAGATAATGTGAAAGCTATGGAGTGAAGGGTTGAGGAAGATTGTTGAGATCAAGAGCTTCATAATAGGTAAAATAAACCCCTTCCATGTCTCTATTCTTTGTGGTTAAGCTTTTGTGGAAGGAAATAAGATATGACAAATTAGGGTTGCGAATTTGTTGGGCTTCATGTGATTGTGCGTTAATATGATGATGTTGAAGGATTAACGAGCATTCTTGGAGTATGTTAGGAATGGGCATATGCTTAATGTTGGTGGGAAGTTTGATAATTGGGGAAGAATTGACCTAATGAGGTGCTAAGGCATATGGGTAGTATTTTGCTCGCCAAGTGTTTGTTTAAATGTCCATGAGAGTGACATGCAATCTTAAGGCACTTCTTGATGGCTTGCGCTATGATATTGGTAGTTACGGAACAAGGCAAAGTTCGAGCATAAGACGAAGCAATAAGGAGGTCGACTTTCTTTAGGGATTGGAAGAACGAACGTTAAGCTTTTGCCGAGGTAAGTACGAGGGAGTAGAACTTGTATATATATAATTCAAATGCATATTATGTTGAAGTATCGACTCGGTCTAGAGCTGTTGAACGGCTTACGAGTCGTTATGGAATATAGCTCTATCATGGTTTTTACTCTCATTATGTTGATGGATTGTCTATCTTATGCACCGCTTTTGCGAATGATTTGTTACTTGTGTTATGTGAGTGGGTGGATTATTCGGTGTGCTTGTATGTGTTTGGTTGATGGAGTCACCGTGTGTGAGCGCGTGACTCTGTAGTGTTGACTTAGGGGCCGATGTGGGCCGTTGACTGTGATAGTGCGTGTCTTGGGGCCAATGTGGGTCGAACGATTAAGTACAGCAGCTCTAGGTCGGAGTGTGTGTGTGGCCGATGGGTCGGAGTGTGTGTGTGGCCGGTAAGAGTGCTGTTGCTTAAGAGTTGTGTTCGATTTATGTGGTAGTCGTTGATTGCTGCTCGATTTTCTTGGTTGCATAATTACGTATTTGGGATGTATATATGCACGTTCTATTGTACTTACTGAGTCTGTTGACTCACTCCCGTTATTACATTTTATTCAGATCCTCCTTCGGGAGGAAATACTTAGCGGATGGGACGATTACGACAGGGCTATGGCGGCGCATGTGAGGGACGACCTGTGGCCGCTCATGGATACTTTAGGACTTGTTTTTGAAAAGTTCGGGTTTATGCGTAGCGTATGTATATAGTAATCATCGAACGCATTTTTGGCTAGTCCCTTGCGTAGCATGTTTATCAACTTTTGACTTGTATATAAACAGGCCAAACTTTTAAAGGGTAAAGGGTGGCTTTTGACGTGTATATATTTTTCGTAGATAATATAAGTTAAAACTTTGAACCTTTTGGAAGTATTTTTGGGGTGTGTTACAACCTCCCACTCTCAAGTCTCAGCTTCGTTTCCGCATTTCGGTGGCGTCGCACCTCAGCATATCCTCCGAGCACGAGCTCGGCGTCGATGTACACGTGGCGGCGGAAGATGACTCGAAATCTTCGTGGGATATGGTTAAGGATTTGGTTTCTGACATAGATAGGAGCGACAAGAACCACGTCTTAGCAGAAAGGGCGGAGACTCTGCTTTTCTGTCTGAAACAGAGGTTCCCCGAGCTTTCTCAGACTACGCTCGATACAAGCAAGATTCACTATAACAAGGCAAGTCTATCTATTTGCTGCTGTTCATATGGGGAGATTTTGATTGATTGATTTTGAGACTTTTTTGCGATTGAATTTACAGGACGTGGGGCAAGCAGTTTTGGAGAGTTATTCGAGGGTGTTAGAAGGGTTGGCGTTTAACGTTGTGGCTTGGATTGAAGATCTGCTTCATGTAGATCAAGCGATGAAGATTCAAGAATCATAAAGAGCATTTCAACTTCCTTTATTTTTGGTCTTTATTACCATTGTTTTCATTGAAGTTTGGACAGAAACAGAATCAACTACACATCAGAAAGGCATCCACTTCTCAGTCTAAGTGTGTGGAGTTTCTTGATTGAAGAAGGAGAAGATAGAGAGGAAGTGTAAGACTTTCCGAGGATTTTTTGCGAAGACTTTTTCAGGGCTTCTTCTTCTTCATCGCTTTGCCTTTGCTTTTCCTTACCTTTGTCTCCTTCATCAATGTCTATATCTTTTCTTCCTCTGATGTTGGTCAAGAGATTAGAGATTGGCACCGCTGTTGTATTTCTTTTGTGAATTGGGAAGACTTTAATTTTATGAAGATTGTCCTTGAAGGGGAAATTCGTCGTTAATTCTTTCAACGAAAATAGGCATTTTGCTATGTCGCAACGATTTATGAGCTCGATGAGCCCGACTCGACTGAAGCTCGCTCATCAAATTTGAAAATGACCTGAGCTTGCATGATGTTATATGGAATTAGTTATCATTGAAAGGTTCGTTTCGTAAGTGAGATGAACTGGAAGGTCAAATTCGTAATTTACAGTTGTAATTATCTTTCGCCGTCTCATTCGGTGCGCAGAGTTCCGAAAAGAAAGATAAAGAGTGCAACGATACGACACACGAGGCGTAACGCACAATGTTTCGATTCGTATCATTTTCTGCTGTAATGAAGATTATGCTCTGCACGAAAAATTCGAATGAAGCTTATTTAGTTCATTCATGTCCGAATTCTTTGCAGAAGCCAACTTCAAAAGCCCTTCTTCCCCCTGAAGAAGAGCTCTCACTTTCACTACCAAAAACGAAGCAAAAATTCGACTAAATTCGCCGCAAAGCAAAGCCCCTTCCCTGCAAAGAGCCATTACTCTCATATCTCGATAACGCTCTATGAAAATTCCAACCATTTCGACCATCTTTATTCGCTATTCAAGACGCTAAAATAACTTAACTGTTTAGCCTCAAATCGAACTCCATCCATTCAAAGCTAAGAACAACGTCCTCCACCAACTCGTCGAAAACAGCGTCTTCCATTTCATTACCAATAAGCTCAAAATCCAATCGAAGATCCATCCATTCTGTGGATATAGTTGATAAGTCTCTCTTGATGAGGTTGTCCAAAGAAAGAGGCTCTTCGTTCGAAGTAATAACCCTTTCGACTCGGGCCCACACCTCATTGATAAGCTCCATCCCTCTTCTTGGCAATACTCGTCGAATCTTCGTCAGTTTCAGACAAGGTATTATCCCACCAAAGCAGTTCTGACATATCTCTTTCAGAGCTTCGTTGGCGCAGTCGAAGAGTAGCTTCTGATCATGGCGGGATTTTCCCGAGAACGACCCCACTTCTTCGAACAGCGATCGGTCGAGGATTTCGTCGGAGGAGAGCCATCTTTGTGTAAATTCGTCCCAGTTAAGGCCCGAGCCAAGGAGAACTGCTTCGACGTATTCGAACGCAGATTCTTGGTCCTCGGGGGAGATTCGAGTGCAGCAGATGAACTGATCGGATTGATCTTCGAAATCGATGTGTCGTGGCTCGATGTCTTTCTTCTCGGCTGATATTGTAAGAAAATTGTTTGGTTTTTTACAGAATATGAAATGGAACTGAGAAAAAAATGAGAGAATTTAGCAGTAACCTGCTTGAGGTGTGATGCTGCTTTGTGGGGTTATTTCGTCGTCTGTGAACGATGGCTCGAGAGTAGAAATGGGACTTGGTCGCTCGGTCTTTCCGTTCGTTGGAGGGTTTACGCATTGATCTTCCTCGGATGAACCCTAGAAATAATTTTCGATGGGAAATCAATGAGGAATAACGATGACAGACACATTCGAGTTAATAACAAGAGAAGAACTATTTTTTTCTTATTACGGATTTCGAGCATGGAGAAGACCCTTCCGAAGAAATTAGAGCACTTTCTTCATTATCTTCCTCAATGGCATCTCCATTGGCGATCGAACAATTACCTGATTCACAAGGGATACTAACGATAGTTTCCTCTTCCTTAGTATTCGATTCAGTTGTTTCTTCAATCTCCTCAACAACCGACGATGATCGTTCAGCTATAAGGATGGAAAAAAAAACTAAATTTAACACAAAAAAATTAACGATATTAAGCTCAAAAGAGAAGGGCACGAACCTTCGTGAACTGTAGCAGCAGCATCAGCAGAGGAGGGCTGAATATCTAACGTACAATCTTGAATTTCCATGGACTTAACTTCATCGTCATTTATGCAGTGTGAAGACAACCTAGTTGGGGTTGTAACAGAGCTCTCCCCAGCCCCCTTTCTAGGGCTAAAACACGGCGATGGGCTATTATTGTAGCCGGGAAGAGAAAGTAACCTTCCAAGAGGTTTCGACGAACGCCCCTTAATGGGCCCCACGTTTCCGTCTCCGTTATTAAGCATCTCAGAAAGATGTTTCTTCGCCTCGACGTATATGTTCGACCCCACAGCTCTTTGTTCATCCTTTCTCAAGCTCGTGGAAGAAAGCGTAAACCTCTCTGTGTAGAAATGGTCTCTGTTCGGAGAACTCCAGCCACTACTTTGGTGCTTTGAAGAGAATTTAGATGAAGCTGCTGTATCTCTTCCCATCGCATGCTTCAGCCTTCTCTTGATCTCCGTGAAAGAAAACTGTGATGCGTGCCCTGTATTAATCGCTTTATTATTATTACTGTCACCGCCCGAAAAACGCGACGAACTGTTCTTATTTGCAGCGCTGATTTCAGGGCTGTGCACAAGAGGGTAGCTACTGAGAGATTTGCTTCGTCTTCTGAAGAAACTTCGATGCTTGGCGTGGCTCTCTTCAGATTTCATCAAGCTCGGAGGGTCCCCGAGAAATTTGGACAAAGAACCTTGGATATCTTTGCCTAACGGAACATCCTCGAACCTAGGGTCGTGTAGTAGTTTCAAGAACAGCCCTTTGTTTGCACTCAACATTTCCAAGGCATCGCGGAACTCTGAGCTTTCTTCTTCTCCTTCTTCTGACGATGATCCAAGCTGCTTCTTTTTATCCATCCTCTGTTGCAATAAAAGCTTAACAGCTGAGGCTAACTTGTCATCAACGGGGGCTACAGCCTTATTACATGGCATTTCGAGCTCATCGTTCGAACCCTTTTCTGTTCGCCGATCATCATCCTTACCCAACTCTTCCATCAATTTCAGCAGATCGTTCGATTTATTACCAGCAGCTCCGTCTTTTCTGTGATTGTTTTTCTTCGAACGATTACCGCCTTTTGAGTTGTCTTCTTCTGCGTTCAGATTAGTGTCAGTTGTCATTTCCTCTTCCATGAGTTTCTTTACGCTTGTTGTGGATATATCAGACATGGGCATCTCATCATCCTCAGTGTCCTGAAAGTATTGTATTATATTGCATTTAAATGGTAATTAAGAGAAAACAAACGCATAGAAAAAAAACCCAAAATCTTACCTTGGAAAGAGGGAGATCAATCTTCATACCGTTAGCTTGCTTGTTCACCCTTCTTTTGTCGGCGAGCAGCTTTGTGGTGGATCGACCTTGTCTGAAATCGAACATGGTGATTAAGCCCGATATGCAGCTAGCTTGATCTCTTTCTTTTCTCGAGGGGCGTCTCTGCTTTTTCTTCGCCATTATGAACCTTCTGTTTCTCTTCGAAAGCACCGAAAATTTCACTGAAACACCTGCTATGGGATTTGGATTTTCTATTGAGAATGTACGTAACGAAATAGAACAAATGATGGGATTTCTTGGCTCATCTATCATTTTGATGAGAGGGAGGAAAAATGACTTGTGAGTTGAATCTATCTCAGCAGGGAAAACATGGCAGTTAAAGAACAACATGCAAAGATAGCTATTACAATAAGCAAACAGAGTCAATAATCTACATAAAATGCTACGTTGCGATGGATTGGATGAAAAAAGATTAGAGGAAATAATAAAAACTGGGAATGAAGAACAGCAAAGGAAAAACTAAACAGAATGAGAGAAGGGAAAAGGAATAGATATGCTGAAGATAAGGCTGAACTCAGAAACACAATTACCAGAAATCAGATCCAAAATGCAGCTAGATGTTCTTTCATTCAAAGCTTTATCTCTTCTTCTTCCTTCTTTTTCCCTCTAATTTTCTCTTTACCACATTAAGCATTCATGCAGATTGATCTTCCATTAAAGGAGCATAAACGTAGCCAGAAACTTAAAACTTTACCCAACTAAGAAAGAAACCTATTTTAAAGATCTTCAACTCAAGGGCATGTAATAAATTATCCACCAAAAAAAGGAGCCCACAAAACAAAAGGCCAAAGCTTAGAACTGAATTTGTGCCGTTCTTATTGAAGCTCAGATAGGAGAAAGAAACTCGAATCAAAGGCTCAGGCGTTATATCCCATGAATAACACTTGAAGACAGCAGAAACGCCTCGACATGTATTTTTACAGACTCAAAACGCACGCAAACAAAATAGTAGGAAAATTAAATGAGAAAAAAAAAGATTTACATTTAAAGATGAAGAACAAAAACACAATCTTTATCATCGAAGAGCAGCATCCAATCTCTAACCGACCAAAAAGAGAAAAGGCCCGAGGTGGAAATCGACACCCCACTTATTTTAAATCATGAAGCAATACGGATTAGGTGTGGGAAAACCATTAAAGACTTTAACTACGGAAAAAAAAAATAGTAAAAGAAAGGAAAAAAGAAAGGTTGTAAAAGTGTAGCTAAAGCTAATGGTGATCTTCACTTCATGTATTGATTATCAGTATATAGATGTATACATATTAAATATCTATGTATTTGTTATTATCTATCATTATACAATGTGCCATCTGTCTTGTAGTTGTGTTGTGGTGACTGGTGGGGCAATTAGACGGAGAGGATTATTTTTTGTCACATATTCACAATCGAAATAAATTGAAGTTTATCAAATTTAAACCTCATTTTTTAGCTACGGATTAATCCTATCCTATGACTTATGTGTACTGTTCCAACTTCTAAAGCAATATTAAGGAATAAAAGTGAAACTCAATATATATATATATATATATATATATATAATATCCTTTTTCCAACTTTGACAGGAGAAACAAAAATGAACAGCCTTTTCTTATTTCTTTATCCTTGAGAAAAAAAAAAAGAAAACCAGAGAGAATTTAATGGTATTGTGAATTGTCCCCCTTTGTATAAATGTTCTTTTCCCTCTAATGTTTTACTTTTAATACCATTTCTTTATGCATAAGCTGTCCAAAATGATGAAATACAGAAAATGACGACAATGCATTATTTAAAAACTAAATTATTACATTATACGTGTACAACGCACTCGGACAACGCTCTTAATGGACATAGAGAACCAAAAACAAAAAAAAAAACGTTCCGACGTTGTCGTTTTTCAAGAAAAGTCGGATTATTTTTAATTTTTGCCGTTTAATTCTTTTTCTAACAGAAGCTTTATCAGATTATAAAAGAGTTAGGAAAGTGGAAGAATACCTGTCTACGCAAAAAAAAAAAATTGAATTAAATTAAATTTGGTGTCACGCCGTGATGTGAATGGTAAAACATTCAACATTTATCCAATTAATTGAAAATCTATCCTAGCTAATCCTCCCACCCACGCGATATGTTGTATATAAATACAAAAAAAATATGGTGACGTGTAGGGGAGCTGTCTAATGAATTGATGGTTCATTCAATGGTTAGGATTGAAGACAACTTTACGTTGTTTAATTAGAGACTTAGAGCACATCTTTTTGTATTTTTGTGCAGTTTTTTCTCTTGAAAACGATTTTGAAAGAAGGAAGGAATTATATCCTATGACAATCCATCTAGTATTTGGCTCCATTTGGGCTCCGTGTCTTTCAGTTATTCGCACGCGTAGAACTTCAGTATGACCGTTAACATCGGATAAAGATCGGTCATGTTTGCATGCATCAGAACATATTTGATTTACAAGGAGTTACGATGACATTAAAGATCGGTCATGTTGTAGACCACCCCAACCACCCACTAGTTTCTAATATATTATATATATATATATATATATAATATATTTCTGAAGGCATAAGCACAACATGGTGCGCAGGATTGGTTTGTTGACAATTACCAATTCCTAGGTAGCGCTTTTAGAATTGGAAGTTCTGTAGTATTTCACTTTTCAATTCATCAACAAAAACAAACCTTGTTTTTGTTGAAGTGTAAGTGTAGGCGAGAAGTAACCAGGATCTTTTTGTGATGAAGAATAAGAAGATTTTCTAAGAATTAATTTTTTTATAAAGAGATAATTTTGATTCTCGAGTCGACCATACGTTAAATAGTAATAATTACAATTTGTACTACAGTCGTCCCTCTGCTAAGTTATCCCCCACTAAGTAATATCCTCCGCTAAGTTATGAAATTTTGGCGGAACGAACCCCGTTCTACGGTGACTAAGTTATAAGTTATAAGTTATCAAAGCCCGAAATTTATAACTTTGCGGAGGTAAATCTGTCTCTTTGAATCTAACATTTTATAACTTCACAGAGGGAAAATCAAACACGCATCCAACTATCTAGAGTGGTTTGGTGCTTGTTCTGGTGGCGTAGGCGAGTCTGCAGGGAGTGGAGGCGGCGACATACGATTTGGTCTTTCTCGTCAGTGAGGTCTAGCATAGAGAGTAGAACAGCAATGCTATGAAGCTACTCGTATTTAGAAAAAGGTGACGACCTCCAGCTCCTCCTCAGCAGTTTCGGCAGCGGGCTCTTCCTCCGCTTTCACCAACGCTATTGTATCTTGGTGGGCTCCCCTAGGGCTATGGTTTTTTTCTTTTTTGTGTTTTTGTTTGGGGGTTGGTCCGAAATTTTTAGCCCTTGATTAATTGATAAATCATTGGGCCCCCCAGTAAGTTATAACCCCTGCTAAGTTATAGCCTGCCACTTCCACCGACAAGATAACTTAGCAGAGGGACGACTGTAAATGGGGATCCTAAAAGCAATATATAAATGACAAAAGGACTTGGGTGGGTCGGTGGGTAGTTGGAGGTGATGGATGTCTTGAATTACAATCTAATATTCTATTAATCTTCGTCGTGATCATTGAACTCGAAGACAACACCATCTTAATCTCTCATGTAGGACAAATGGTGGTCATAATCGTGCTTAATTCTACCTCAATATGATGAAATTTGAAAAGATAACTTTGAAATTTGGATCCTCCCTCCAATATCGAGACGTGATTTGAAATAAAGTTAGCAATGTCATTATTAACGTTACTTACTCTAATTATGTATAACAAAATCATGTGCCAACTATCTATTTTTCGATTCTTACTCAACCTCTAAAGAAGAGGACCAAATCGCGGAAGTACTTCATCATCCACAAGGTCCACGAGTATATTATAGCTTATAGTTTCCCAGTATTATAAGAACTAACGACGTGGTTAGAATTTCGTTATCGAGGGAAATTAATACATCACTCTCTAAGTTCAAACTGTGTCTGTCCCAACTGAATAAAGAAAAGGTATCTAAACCAATTTTGAACACTCCCACATATATTTTTGTCATTAACTTCGCATGCCTTCAAGTAGATACGAGACAGATTCATGCTTTTTCCACAAAAGTGCAATCATCCCACGAGTGTTTCACACGCTTTACTTCTTATATATATATATATATATATATATATATATATAAAGATAGCCTATTGCCTTACTACTAATCGAGTTGTGGTCCAATGGACTTGACGATATACTTTAGTGTTCATGTCGGTTGGTTATAATGTTTTGAATTACTTTGTATGAAGAATTGAAATGCAAGAATACATACTTGGGAAAAACATTGAGGCTTGAATGATTGAGCAACTTCATCAACGTTCAGCACACATTGTCGGCAGATGCATACATCTCTCTATATCTGGCAAACACTTATTTGGGGCAACTATTTTCCTGACAATGTGGTACATTGATGTTATTAAAAGCATGTAAGAAGAGAATAAATACCCATCAAAACTGGTGTTAGATATTCAATGTTCTGCATATTGGATGGATCCGCACCAACTGAACACATCGATACTCGTCATACTATAAAAGTGAAATGACTCAATTTGCTTCAATGGCTCAATGCTATTATACCTTTTAGTCTATAACGATGGTGTTCAGTGTTTTCTCTTCCTTCTCCTTGCTTTCTTTAGTATCCTTGCAGTCTCTTCCTTTGCGTCCTCCATTGAGTAATCATTCGTTTCTAACCGATGAAAGAACAGAAAATGTTATGATATAAACACGGAAAGAAAGCAAAATGAATTCATATTACAAGTGATAGAAGTTGTAATACGCCTTAAGCCACCTTTCTCCCGACAAAAAGTATGCACCAGAACTGAAATCTATGAAGGAATAATAGCACACAGCAATATAGCTTTTCCTACATGAATGGAACTTTATTTTCATTTTTCCTCTAGGGGCGTAGAGTTGTGCTCAGGCTTCCACATTACTTGTGACTTAGAACTCGGACAAACTTAAACACTCAACAAAAAGAGAAGTTCAAAAATTTACCTGTACCCGGTTCTTCGAGCAAGAAGGAAAAACCTTCATCGATATCCTCATCTGAATCAATGACAATTCTGCATTCCTGTTTCCAAATAAAGTTCCTTGTGAGCATTACAGCCTATTACCTTTTCTGTATCTTGGATTATATTATATTTGTAACACCATATATGTATGACGAAAACACATCTGGCCACTGAATACTATCAGTTATGATCGTTAAAAACATTAGCAAATGAAGTACGTTGTAAAGTTTACCAGTTTTGGTGGTGACAATATTATATGGCTATGCCTTAGGTTACTATTTCCAACTTTGGAGGCCATTCCATCTTGTTTAACTGATGTCCAGCCTCCTGTTTCAACCCTTGGTGGTGGTTCTGGATGCTTTTGACATACCTTTGGCTCCATTGAAATGCTACAACTGAAAGAAATCCATCATCAACTAGAATCAATAAATGCAGGCAGGGTATAAAGGAAAAGGAAAACTATCCAAAAAATAAGAACGGAAACAAATATGAAAGCAGGATCAAAATTAATAGGTTTCTTAATCCCTTGGTCTATGGGAAGATGAAAGACTGAAAAATCGATACCTGAGCAATCTGTAAACTGGTAAAATTAATGTGACGAATGAGTGAAATTTGTGTACAAACCAAACCAGTTCTGGCAATCAACCAATCACCCCAGCTAACTCCACAGTGCAAACAGAATTAAGTTACATACTACAAGCCAGGTATGGGGATCACTTTACATACTTTTTTGGAAGCTGAACTTCCATAGGAGGTAAAAGAGAGCTTGCAGCCTACAAGTTAGTGCATATTAAGGTTATGAAAGGCTTTTCTGGATAGCCTACTAAATATCTTATTCGTGATGATACCTTATGCGATTCTATGGGAGAATCTGTTTGCTGCTGCTTAGAAATTTTCATGCTGCAAGCAATTGCCTGCATGTTCCAGGAAAACTATCAGTATTTCCTTATCAAACAGAGAATTTAAGTTTAAGAGACATACCTGAACTTGCTTGCCAAACTCTTTGCTCAGATCACATTGCAGTTTCATCATTTGAGTATCAATTTTCTCTGATAAAGCTGACAACATCGACGCTAGTGCCCCGAATTTTCCTTGGTTTATATTTATGTTCATTTGGTCCAATAGAGATTTCATGCCTACAGCTATCCGCATTTTCAAGTCCTCTTGTCCCTTGAACTGCAGTTGACAAGATTAGGATTCGATATTCTTCTGCATGAGACAAACGAACATGAAGGGATGAAACCATGGAGAGCTCGCCTTACCATTGTTTGCAGTGTATCATCATGAACAACCAATTTCTGCCGCACATCTTGCACTGAGAGAGAGTGAGTGAGTTAACTTAACAATCCTTTTAAACAATAACAAGCTAGGCTATAACAGATTTTCATCTCCATAATCATCTCGAATGACTATTACGATTCATTAGACAACATAACGATGATTCCGTTAACCATAAGATCGATTAATTCCAATCAATGGGGCATCTTTTAACCAATTTCAAGGCGGCTACTTGCATAGTGTATCATCTTAAAAGGTGATTTCAATTTCGGCTTGAGAAATAATGAATGTGAATACTCATATGTCATTTGTGGTACAGAAATATGCATACTCACCCTCTAATGCTACTTCTTTTGTACACTTGTTAACTTGCATGACATCATTCTGAACAGAGTCCAAGATCATTCCAAGTCTGCTTACTGAAGTTTCAATCATTACTACTCTGCGCTCTAGTTCTTCATTGATCTGACCTGCTCGAGCAAACGAGGACGTTGAAAGTTGATTGACTGCCTAATGTATCAATTAAACAGTAGAGAAGGAATACTCCTTACTTTTCCCATAAGAACATGTATTACAAATCACAATCATAATTTTAAAAAAGAATTATCATATTGTGCAACTTTCAATTAGCACAAGTCACAAATAAAAATTATCACAACTAAAAAATTATGATATTTTGCATCTTACATTTGTATTCCGGAGCAGTCAACTTGTGCATCAGATTATTGGAAGATTTAGAGCCAATTATTTGACTCTCGTCTCGTGTGTAACTGATGCGAGGCAAGCAAGACACCCTCCTTACTGAATTCTCTCTTTCTTGAGATCCATTTTTCTGGAATAAGTTTCAATACTAAATATTAACAGCGGATTGAAAACGAAATAACCAAAAAACTTCAATAGAAACATTCATAGAAACATTGCAAGAAAATCTCTATCTCATAGCAAGGTTAAGCACGAACATCACGTGTCAAAGAAGATATATAAGAAGCATTAATAGAAACATTTCATGAATATCTCTCATAGAATACAAGCAATCAACACCTCCAATGCATTAACAAACAAAGTAAAAATCATACATCAAGCTTTTGTGATAAGTCACTAAAAGACGATAATCCTAAGTGCAGAGTAGTAACCATGTCAGACTTTTGCCGCATAAATATAATAAAAGAGAGCTAACATTAACCAAATCACAACCTCGTATAAGAAGGCTTCATCTTGAGAATTCTGTGAGAACTGTGAGAAGAGGCCTTGTTGTGACGAAACACCTTGTGAGAGCGACGGCTGCGACAGTTGTGGCTGCTGCGGCCGAAGCTGTGACATTGTTTGGCTTCTACCAAACGTAGAAGACTCTAATCCACTAGTGACTGCGCTTGATCTCCTGCATTAATTATGTACAACAAATCACACAAACAGCCGTACTTTACAAATCCTCCATTTGCATCATGAAGTACGTGTTTGACATCAATTTCACAGCAGATGAGCTGAACGTTCTTCATGAGTTACAATAAGTACCGTTGCCTGTTACAAGTGCTAATCCTCGGTATACGTGAATCAAGACGACTGTGTGAATCAAAATCTTGTACTCTTACTTATAGAACTAACTTACCTTGATTACTTTGCATCAAAAATATTCTCGATTCAACTCGAAGTCACGAAAAACGGCGACACAGAAGACGAGATAAAACCTGGATTGAGGAGGAAGAACGGAGATGGAACTGAGATCGCGAGCTTTGTTGATCTTCAACTTCATCTGTCGATCGGAACATCCAAATCTTCGAGACTTCCTCCACGATTCACCAAAAAATAAAAAAGTAAATCGATTCGAATCCTCCCTAGGAATTCCTTTCGTTTCCTCAAATGCTTAATTATAAAAAATGGAGCGAAAAGCGACGCATTTGAAGGGCCTTTTATAGCGAAACATGGATTAATAGCGGGAAATGGATTAAATGTGGGCATGAATATCTTTTGGGCCTCATAAGTCATAACGGCCCAAACAGTCGTCTCCTTAACTTATTACCAACTCGTTCAAGAACAAACGTGGAATAAATTATTACTCATTTCCTCATGTTATTATACCTCAAAACGTCTATAAATTATAATATACACCTAAATAGGACAAAAAAAGAATGTAAGTAAGATCTAGTGAGGTTTCGGCTTATAGCCATCGACGGCGAAATTTCGTGTAGCCGCAGGGAGCGCCAGGCGAAGCCCTTCGAGCTCGGGTTCTGCAATAATCTGACATCCTAGGCGACCTGAAGAAAATAGTTACGATTATCAGAATTCAGCAGTGCTCCTTCTATGGGAAAAAAAAAAGGTCGAAGAGGTTTTACGTTTCGGTGAGGCCAAACGCAAGATCTAACATGTCGTTTTCCTCGTCGGTTGGATCTGGCAAAGAGTTGTACATGTCGATATCCTGAGAGAGACAGAGAGAGAGAGAATCGGGAATCATTATGAGATTCCATTCCAGGGACATTCCTGTAAATAATAAATTACCATCACGATAACATGACAAGTGGAACAAGCGAGCGATCCTTCACATGCTCCTGCCATGGGAAAAACGAAGGAACTTTAAAATAGCAGATTTCTTCAGTAAGAGATCTTCTGTGATGATTGATGTCATTCAAGTATATGTTTTTTTTAATGAAGAAAGTTTAGCATTGATCGACGGCTAATTTAACTACATAACATGAGTGGCGGCAGGAGAACAGAATGAAGAGCTTTAGAAAGTTTTTACCTTCGAGATCTACCGTTCTCATGCGCAGCTTCCATCATTGACATCCCGAATGGAACTTTGACATGCATCTCATCTCCATCTTTTCCAACAAACGTAACGTTTATCCTGGAATATTCACATTTAAAACGCCGAAGATACTATGAATCAGATTTTATGTAACACCGTGAGAATTATGACAAAAACAGAGAAATTTATGACAAATACACGTCTCAGGTACAAGAAAATGGTTTCCAAATCAGACCGACCAAGCTGATTGAAATTTCCTTGGTGATGTAGTAAAATTAATGTAAGGTTCTCCCACTTAACTACTACATTCCATAATGACATATAAGAGGTCAAAGGGATTAATGGACTATGGCTTACTTTTCCGTATTCACGGACTCTTGTTTATCTGCTGTAGTCGTAAATAATTCATATCTCTGTCAGCACAAAAAGAAACAGGTTAGATAAGCGACGTAGAGAGTTTTGACTGTTTGAAGCACCCAAGCCAGCGATGAGCTAAATCAAGAACATTTTAGCCAAGTTCTTTTTCTTGTAATTTTTGAACCACGTCTATGTAACTAGGAAGAAATACATTGATGCCTGACTCAACAATAAACTACTCTGACAACACCAGAAAGAGTGATTACTTCAGATCTTATATCTGGCTGCATGTAAGTTGCCAAGCATTACATTCCAAACTACAATCAAATTTAGATGCTGAAAGCAAAAAGAGCCAAATTATATTTCATGTGTAAATGAACTAACCAGGCCTTGCAAATACTTATTGTGAACCACAGGTATGTTGGATGTCCTTGGAATGAATGTCCGGCCTGCATGAATAGCACTTCTAAAGAGCTGAAAATCAATATTTTTGTGATCTGCTGTACTTTTGGAACACAAGAAAATCATCACATGACGCACAAACGTTCTTTCCACTGAATGTGATAGTAAGTTCAAGCTTCATGTCAAAAATACCGACAAATTACAACGCTAGAGATTGAGCAGACCTTTTACCAGATTGTTGGTGACACGAGCTCCTCGCCGACAGAACCTTGTCATGAACATTATCCTCCGACCTATAATTATTTAAAAAAATATTCTATAGTATATTTCCGAGATTAAATCAAAACTATAATACTCTCAAAACTATTTTTGCTGGTGCAACACCTCAAGATCATACATCATGAGGGTGAGATTACGCATCGAAATGCTCGCTGAAACAGCCTTGGACCAAAAACATCAATTAGACTATCTTTATCAAGTAAAAATTTCCCAAGTAAAAGTTCAAGTTTATGTCCAAACCCATAGACACACAATCTACCATATACACATATACACAATTTCTCTTTCACATATCAATCACCGGTCAGCACATAAAAAATTCCAGCTTCCTTACTCTACATGAAGCACCTGCGCCCCTCAGCTAAAACAAAATGCTAAGCAAAGGAAGCACAATAAGTAGAAATCAGAAATCAAAATAACTAGAAGCATAAATCGCGTACCGGCGAACTTCCGAATAAGAAATCGAAAACGACGACACAGAAATCAGGACGGCGTCGTTTCAAAGAAGAATGAGCTCGACGGCATTATACCCGAAAGAATTAACGATGTCCTGTCGCTACTCCTTGGCGATGGCGATGGCGCTGAGCTCAATGAAGAAAGGAACAGCGAACTACCATTGGCCTGTATGCGAATTTACGAGAAAGCCCATTGTCCTACATAATTTTCATTATGGCCCATTTAAATTGGGTTTTTGGTCTATACACTCTAAATCTACAATATCACAAAATTAGATTTTAAATTCTGTACTTAATAAATAATAGTTGACATAGCCCAGCACGCACTAGCACTTATTGAATGGCACATGGTGAGGAGCAAACAGTGTTAACACACTACCTATTATTATTATTAGTTTTCAAAACCTATTATTTACTTTTTTTATTGCTATTGACTTGCAATTATTACTACAGTTACCTGAAACCGCGCAGATTCATTAAAGATGAGTGCGCCTTCTTATCAGTACGGACGGACAATGATATACGGACGGATATAAAGAAACGACTGGTTTAGCCGGTAGCCGGTAATTTATTGTTGATCTCAATTCCGACGCGGTTGTATTTTTTTTCTTCGGTAAAGTAAATTGGAAAAAAAAATATCTCCAGGTTTGACCAACTGTTCAAAATACTCCATAATTTGGACATATACAAAAATACATCTCTACCACCGCAATGACCAACTGATTAAAAACTGAAAAATAGATAAGTTCTTTTATTTTATCCTTCTTTCAGATATTGATTAAAATCTAATTGAATGATGCTACTACTCTTCGTCTTCACAGTCGACAGAATCTCAGGGCTATTTTGATATTTATCCCTTTATATAAAAGCATTATCTTTACAACAATCATACTATTTGGCGGACGAAGAAAGTCGCGCACATCGTAATTACCGTTAGTATCATCGTAATAACCGTCCCACGTCGTTTTTGCTAATATAATAAACTGAAACGACAGATTTTTCTAGAATTTAAATTTTGTTTAAAATAGAACGCTTGAAATCAGTCAACACACTGGTAAGAATAACATAGGTCGGGTCGGGTGTGATGCACGCGCGGCTTGTCTTAATTTGTTAAGACTCGGTTGACCGGTTAAAACCTGTCATTCTTGTCGTGGGAGTTTGTTCAATGATGCAAAAGGGAAAGTGAAAATTGGAACGAAAAAAGAAGGGTCCCAAACAGAGCATTATAATACTAATCTTTTCTTTTCGTACGAACTTTCGTGCATATCTGAATACGTCCGTCTCCCTTTGTTTCATTTTTATTTCAATTTTTTCTTTCGCTTCGGCATCTCTAAAGAAAGTGGTCGTCTTCAAGAAATAGAATTTCAAGGGGGGGATAAAGAAAAAAACCCATCTGGAATCTCGAGTTTCTCCTCGCTTAGATTTGCTTCTTTTTTGAGTCCATGGAGCTCAAAAAGTACGGAATTCTCTACAGTTCTTTCTGTACGGTTACCGTGCTGTTGCTGTGCGGTTCTTCTTCTTACGCAGGCGACATAGTTCATCAAGACGATAATGCACCGAAGAGGCCTGGCTGTGAAAACAACTTTGTCTTGGTAAAGTTCGAGTTTTTACTGCACCCTTTTTTGCGTAAATCGCTTTTGGGGGAAAAAAAAGTGCCTTGGTTTTAGTACCATGTTAGAATAATGTCTTGGTGGTAAACTCTTGGCCTTGGTATGCTGTATTAGAGCTAAGGAAGTGATTTATATATCTCGGCCGGCGTGAGTACCTTCTTTCAGGCTGTATTTAGGGAGGGTTTTTGCTTTGATTACTCATTTAATTATTCAAAGGAGCTAAAATACAGAAACTGATCTTCATTGTTTCTTGCTACCTTAACATGTCTTGTTGTAAGTTGTAACTAACTACTCGACAGTCGATTCAGTAGTCGAAGATTCAATGATTTGTTGCCCCATTGTGTTACTCTTCCTTGATCTATTCTTACACAAACAGAGGTATGACACTTACGAAGGTAGTAACGCTTTCGAACGATTCTTGTTGGATAGGTAAAAGTACCCATTTGGGTAGACGGTAATGAAGTAACGGAGTTTGTAGGACTTGGTGCAAGATTCGGCGTTACGTTGGAATCAAAAGAGAAGCGTGCGAACCAAACTAAAGTCGCCCTCTCTGATCCTCCCAATTGCTGTAATAGACCGAAGGAAAAGGTTTTCCTTTCTTACGCCAAAACGCATAAACACGTACGTGTGCATACATACGCCATGTTTATCCAAGTTTTCTTGGCTTATTTACAGCTCAAGGGAGAGACCATTTTAGCTCACCGAGGAAATTGCAGCTTCGTCGCCAAAGCAAACGCCGCAGAAGCTGCTGGTGCTTCTGCTCTGTTAATCATCAACAATGACAAACGTCTCTCTTTTCTTGCGATTCTTTGTCGTTCTTTTATTACATAGGCTCGTGTGGAAGTACTTCTTAAGCCCGTGATTTGTTCGTCTCCGTGTTTTGTTTTTCTTCAGAACTATTGAAGATGGTGTGCGAAGCAAACGAAACTGACGTAGTCATCGGTATTCCCGTCGTTATGCTCCCAAAAGACGCCGGCGAAAGCTTGGAACAGCTTACGCAGAACGGTTCAAATGGTAAATCTAGAAAGAAAAAAAAAACATTTCTTTCCACCTTAGTATTAGAGAAAACCCTTTTATCTTTTTATTACACATCCAAATATAATCATCTCCCATTTCAGTCTACATACAGATGTACTCTCCCAAACGCCCGGTAGTCGACGTGGCCGAAGTTTTCCTGTGGTTGATGGCCATCGGCACAATACTGTGCGCTTCTTATTGGTCGGCGTGGACGGCCAAGGAAGCAGCTATCGAACAAGACAAGCTACTAAAAGTCAGTAATGCCCCTCATTTTCTTTTCGCCTTTTTCTTACACAGTCTATCGTTAAGCCTCGTTTCACTTTCGCCACGGCAGGACGCTTCTGAAGAGTACTTCAACGGCGAAAACGGTCGTTCGAGCGGTTTTATAGACATCAACGTCCCCTCTGCAATCTTATTCGTCTTCATAGCTTCGGGCTTCTTGCTCATGCTGTACAAGTGGATGTCTCTGTGGTTCATCGAAGTTCTTGTCGTCGTGTTTTCCATCGGTGGCATAGAGGTACAAAATACGACCTTTTTTCGTCTCCCTCATCAGTTGATCCAAGTATAAGATTCGATGAAATGTTGAAGTCGAGCTTTAACTCGTATTATTACTGTTAATGTTGTTACAGGGTTTGCAGACTTGTCTAGTTACTCTCCTCTCATGGTAGGCATCCTATGTTTTCTTTCCTCGCGTCGTTTTCGTTCGGTTTTTGTCCGTATATCTTTGCGTGCGTAGCAATCTGCAGTTTATGTGATGCAATGAGTTTTACGGTGTTAATACACTGCAATAATAATAATATATATATATATATATATATATACTTACCAAAGTATTATTCGGGCGTATTTAGTTTCAGATTGTTCGAGCGTGCTTCTGTCTCGTTCGTCAAAGTACCTTTCCTGGGGCCCGTTTCGTACCTGACGATCGGCGTCTCACCGTTCTGCATAGTGTTCGCAGTTCTTTGGGCAGTTTTCCGCCGCGTCTCCTTCGCCTGGATCGGACAAAACATACTTGTAAGAAAACTGACACGCAAATTTAATTTCGATTTAAGTTAATGTCCTTCAAACTGAGGGCAGTTATCCTCCGTGGCAGGGCATAGCGTTGATAATCACCGTCCTTCAGATCGTTCGAATCCCAAATCTGAAGGTGACTGACGGACAAAAACCCAATAATCAAAACCGTACCTTTCCTTTTAATCCTTCGATCGAAATCGAAAAAGAGAAACCTTTTTATTTTTTCTTGCCAAAAGGTTGGAACCGTTCTGCTGGGCTGCGCTTTCTTGTACGACATTTTCTGGGTTTTCATCTCTAAGCTTTGGTTCAAGAAGAGCGTGATGATAGTGGTGGCTCGAGGCGACGGCAGCGGTGAGGATGGCATACCAATGCTTCTCAAAATCCCGAGGATGTTCGACCCTTGGGGAGGTTACAGCATCATAGGCTTCGGCGACATCATCTTGCCTGGATTGTTAGTTGCATTTGCGCTGAGGTTTTTCTCTTTTTAAGACAACTCATTTCTTCATCACCGTTTTTTTTTAAACTTACCATGCAATCGCTGACCATCGATCGATCATCTGAAGGTACGATTGGCTGTCGAAGAAGACTCTGAGGACGGGATATTTTCTGTGGGCAATGATCGCTTACGGCTTTGGTATGTCGCCTTTTTTTCCTTTTATGCGTATGCGTTGATCGACGCCCGAGCAAGTCTTCTGAGATGGATCGAAAATAAATGCGCAGGTCTTTTGATCACATACGTGGCTCTAAACTTGATGGATGGGCATGGCCAGCCAGCATTGCTCTATATCGTGCCTTTCACCCTCGGTAAGAAAGAAAAAAAAAGCGACGCCATATTAAAGGCTGCAGTCGAGATTTTCTGAGTTTTAGAATGTTATTTGAACTAAATACGATGCTTTTAGGGTAAAGTTATCATTTTTATTGCAGGTACCTTTATAACGTTGGGGAAGAAGAGAGGTGATCTGAAGCATCTGTGGGCACGAGGCGAGCCAGACAGACCATGTCCACATGTTCAGCTTCGACAGTAGTTAAATAGACAGATGACATATATTGCTTCTTACAGAGTCTACTATGCATCAGTAGCACTCTCTAATAGAGAAAACACGCAGCACACACACACAGTATGTATGTTGTGTAGATATATATTATCATTAGGTGAGCTGAGGATGTTATGGAAATCATTGCTGAGAAAAACTTGCAAAAATCCACTATGCAACCATATCGAGTCCTCAACAAAAGATTTACTTCTACAAACAAACAAAAGCGAAACAGAAAACAGATCCTCAGGCATTGAAGAATCATGTTTGGGTCGGGTTAGACCTTGTCGACCACATGAAAATGAAAGGTAGCAAAATAACAACAAAATTGACTCATTTTGGCTGTGTGAATACAGTATTTCTTCTCTTCCCCTTATCGTTACTACACGATACATTACCTCCAACGTAAAAAAATGGCTCTCTTTCATGGGAAACTTTGGGCCCGACTTGTATAACAGTTGATGTGGATCCACGTCAGTGTAAACTCTCTGTTCCATCCATAGGTGTATTCGAAACTATTACCTGTGGTTCTGATCTAAACCTGAAGAAAGTGGCAAGAACTGAAGAGGTCAGGCAAGAAAATCATGGATAAGTAACAATAGGTCTATTAAACATGCTAAAACTATGAGAAAAGTTAAACACATAAGAAATAATCATAACGTACTAACTGATGTCCTTGAGGAACCATTTCCATTTATCTTGAGATTTATCGGTTGCCTCTGTTGGCCTAGAGAAAGTATCTCTTGCATCCTCTCGGGCCAATCTGAGTTTAATCTTCTGGCAAAGTCTTCAACTTCCCTGACACCAATCAAATGTTGTCAAATTGATATTCAGCACGAAATGAGAATGTGGAACGGAATTACAAGTAAAGAGGAAAGGATAGCCATTAGGGAACCATATATTGGATAAGCGAATTGGGTGCAGATTACGTAACGTGTTTATATTAGAGTTTGGAATTTGGAATCTTTCCTCATTGATCAACTTCTGAAATAGACACAAGACTATATGCACCAAGTTGGAATGTGCCCAAAACAACAGAAGAAACTTTGGGCTGACCTATCAATTTCTTCTTTCAACGCAGGGTCGATGTCATCATCTAAATCGCAACTGTCAAACTCATCTTCCGGTCCTAACCTGTCCAATTCGATGTCCAGAAACTTTGTTGTATTACATAGGTTGCGCAGAAGCTCGTCAGAAGGATTACAGCGAGCAGTATCAAGCCTATCTGGTTTCTGCAGAAGAAAAGATTAAAAGACAATATCATATATCATTCACCGCACATACCATAGAATGTAGCTTTCAAAAGGAAAATGAGGTGATTACTAAATGATTAAAACGTTTATTTGCTTTATCAACTAGTTGGAACTTAAAGTGATTCTTACCTTTTGAAAATGTTCTATAGGTCTTGAATGAGAGCCGCCGTTCGAAGTACTGGTGCACGAAGAGGGGGAAGTTTTCTGATGATCTTTCCTCCGGCGATTCTTCTTTTTGTTCTTAGAAGATTTGCCATCTTTAGAATCTACAAAGTTTTGAATCAGGTGAATGACAAATTAAAGAAAATAAACTAGTTAAGAGAGCTGATTAAATAACAGATGGGTGAAGCTGTTTCAATAACTTACCTTCAGTGCTTCCATTAATAAAGGACAAGAGGTCATCCACTGAACGTTCGTCCGTCTGTTCTTCTTCAACTTCAATCTTCTACGAAGATTGAAACTTGCTATCTCAGTTTGATTTTGAACATAAAAATATGAAGAGACTTATACAGATTATTGAATCTAGATATTTAGGTAGAAGAATGTAGAGAAATAAGATCAATGGGGAGCAACAAATGCTAAAATGAGGCATGGGATCACCTTTAACCTTTGTCTGTCTTTCAATTCCTTCCTCTTTCTGGCATACAATCTATTCAAAAGCCTAATCCTGGGATCAGCCATGGTGTTCTTTATAGGCTCTAGCTTCTCTTCCTAGGAAACAAAATATAACATCTCATAAACAGAAAAAGAATACTCCATGAAGCCCACACTATGTACTCCAATTGAAAAGACAGAACACCTCAGTGAGATCGTCAGGCAGGTGAAATATTTCTCTTATCTCTTCAGGAGTCTTGCCCTCGATTACCCGTGCGAGCGCACAACTGGTCAGATCAACCAATGGCCTTAGCTGCATGCTGTCAGCAGCAGATGTCAGCTCACAAAGTCTCTGAGTATCCATGCGAACAAACTTTTCATCAAAAGACTTCCTCTCCTGCATAAAGATATTACACAAAATAAGATACATCTTCACAAAATCAAGATCCCATTTGTCTTTGAACAAGTGTTTCTAGGTTTTTTTTCTCACTTGCAGATAACAGAGACAGGTCGAGTTATGCATGGTTCAAGAATATGCAATGACCTTGTTAGACCGTCCAGGTGCTTGATGGAATCTACAATAGTCGAGAATCAAGCTCAACATATGAGGACTGACTCTTGAAGGAAGCGTGATGGGATGGTTCTTTGAAGATCCAATGCCTGATTGTATTTCACGACATATGTACGGGCAATATATCGCAACCTCTTGCTCAACTTGCTGGATTGATTCATCAGATGTTTGAAGCCAAACATAAGCCTTCAGAATCTAAAATAGCACAGAACATCAAAATAGCATGCGTGAGATTTCTTACAACGCGTACCGTATGGACCAGTAGATTACATTTTGTTATTAAAATACTATTGAGTAGGATTCTACCATTGCTAACTCTTCACCTCTATGCAGTACTAGATTGTTCAATAATATTACACTTTTTCAATTTGTAGTTTTTGAAATAAGAAAGGGACCGAAAATATGAAAGAACCAGACCCTACAAAAATGTTCAATATAACCAAATGCTCTTATGATAAAACAAACAAAAAAAAAAGATAATGAAGTGACTGTACTCTCTAAAGCATTACCTCGGGCTTTATAATTTCACTATCAGCTTCCGCCATAAGCACGAACCTTCCAGTTATGTGAAATGAACAGCAGCAACAAACAAAATGCTTCTGTAACTCCGTGATGTAAGAAAGCACACCTGCATTCATATATACCTCAAAAGAATGACAATAATTCCATCAAGAACAGTCATAAGAATAACACAAACTGGTCAGGGCATGGAATTCAACAACTATTCCTTAAGTAAATTACATCGATACATTGATTCCGATTCTATACAAAAAGATATGATAATCATCCATCATATATAACTCACTGCCATGATTACCAACCTCTTCTAAAGCCAACATTTCATGGATATAATCAACAGAGGTGCAAAATTTCCAAACTTTGCAGCATATACATAAAATTACTGCAATTTGATGCTTCTCAAAGAATTTATGAAAGACCCTAGCCCAGAACCCTCAGGCTAGAATCCCAAAATATCAAAGAAAGGGGTCAACTTTTACTGCAATTTAGCAGCTCCATTCCTCAGGAGATACATAAAAGCCAAATGAGGAATCACCAAATGTAACAAAAGCAAGTTAAAAAAAATACCTTTATTTGCACTTAATTTCAATAAAAAGCGTTCAGAAAATGGGAAAAAGAACGCAGATACAAGCAGGAAAGGACGCAGCTTGAAAGAATAAAGAACCAAAGACAGAAAGCATCCAAGCGTTTTAATTCAGAACCAATCGAGCAACATAACATGGAAAACAGCACAACGTTAACAAGTTAAACTAATATTCAGCTGCAACGGAAGAAGAAACCAAAAACAATCCAAAATTCCAACCTTATACAACGAATTTACAAAAACAAAAACAGGAATGGAGATTACTGAGGATACGAAAACACACCTCAATTGCACCAATTGACAAACAACATCAAAACGTGAAACCACCTCGCAACCAATACCATGTCTGAAGCGAGGAGAAAATGAGAAGTGAAGGATTATAGAAGCTGCAGTGAAAGAAGATTGTCAACCGTTGGATGCTCCACTCATTTACAGAAGAACGGGAAACAATAACTGTGTAAGATTGTAACACGTGGCTTCAGGCTAAACTTATATGGGCCATAAGGGGCCAAAGTAATATTGGACTTCACAAAGATGACCCAATTGAACAAAACGGGCTAAGGTGCGTTTCAATTTTAAAATATTGAAATGATTTATATCGCTTACCTAATATTCTTTTGATGTTTTATATAGTATACAGTATAACCATTTAATTGAATAATCATATATATTTTCTAAGTTAGAGTGAAACTTGGAGTAAGAAAATGAAATGAAAATAAATCCAGCTCGTAAGTTATCAATATTCACGAAGCTCAAGCTCGACCGTCATCACTTGGAGTGTGAGTTGAACTTATCTTTCATCCCTAATTATTTGAAGAACATAATATTATCTTAACCAAAATGATAATCTGTATTTTTGGTCACCAACTAGACGCCTAGGAGAAACAAATTAAAAAAGAAATATTCCAAGCTTAGGTAATCAATTTCCAACCAACCAAAGCACGTGTAACACATTTACAATAACGTCTTAATAGAAAAAAGGAAACAATGGCCCATAATGTCTTAAAACCATACTTTATTATAAGAGAAATACCAAATACAAAGAATCAATAAATAACAAAAACAGAAACCCCCATGATTAGAAGTACGAGAAAAATCAAAGAACTAATAATGCTTTGAAACCAAAACCAAAAAACATCAAAAGAACCTATACTTCTCCTTCAACCATCACCACCTTCTTCCGCATCGAATGATTGTACCTCAAAAAGCAATGAATAGTTGTACCTCCACATTACTCGATTCTTTCCCTCCCAAAATATTACAAATAATAAATCCCTCTTTCTTACCCCATTTACAAATCGCATTTATTCCCATGTGACTTTGTCCCAAACTGTCAGTATTGAGTTGGGCCTAAAAGACTCTCCTGAGCTCGGCAGTTAATAATCACAACACTTCACTCAAATAATACCAACACATCTTTAACTCACTTCCAACCACCAATAACCACCAACACGTCACTTTCCGGGCGAAACCCACGTCAGCATTCCCCGGAAAAACCTTCCTTTTTGCTCCTCCTCAAACTCTCCACCACCCCACTCAAGTCCCTCGGAAGCACATTCACTTTGAGGCCGTACTTCATAAACAGCGTCAGAGACATCTTCTGCTCCACCTTGTGCCCCGGCGCCAGCTCGATCCTATGGCGGAGGAGCAGCGCCGCCGCCACCGACTTCATCTGAAGGTAGGCCAAGTCCTTGCCGAGGCAAACCCTAGGGCCGGCGTTGAACGCCACAAACCTGTAAGAATCGTGGGCCACGAACTTGCTGCCGTCCGGCGACAGCCACCTCTCCGGCTTAAACTCCAGGCAATCCTCGCCCCACGTGGACCTCATCCGCCCGGCGGAGTATATCGAGTAGGTGACGGAGGAACCCGCCGGAACCACCGTGCCGTCTGGGAGGATGTCGTCGGCGACGGCGTGCTTGGAATCTTCTGGGACGGAAGGGTACAGCCTTAGGGTTTCGGACAGCGCCGCCTTTAGGTATACCAATCGGTCGACTTCCTCGAATCCCAAGGGTTCCTCGAGCCACGCGCTTGGATCTTTGCCACGTGTCTCCATCAGGACCGTGCATATCTCCGTCAAGATCTCGCCTTCGACTCGTGGGTTTTGCATTACGAGCCAGAAAAACCAGCTGAGGGCCACCGACGACGTGTCTCGGCCGGCGAGGATGAAGCTGAGGGCGACGTGCTGTAAGAACTTGTCGGAGTAGGAAGATTCCTTCTTCTTCATGAACCTCGACAGAAGGTCGTCGTGCGGCGGCTGCTGCTGCAAGGCGGCGCCGGAGTCTTTCGACGACGTTGTAAGCTCGAGCTTGCGGGCGGAGATCACCTTAGAGAGGTAGTCGTCGAGTTGGTTCAAGCTACGGCTCAAGCTAACCTCCAAGCCGAGCCGAAGCCATTTCTTCAGCTTCCATATAACCTCGGGGAGAATGAACCGCTGCAGCGACGCCTCGGTGGCCCTGTCGAACGCCGAGGCGAAGGCGTTCTCCGGCAAGCCGGCGGCGCACGTCTGAGGATCCTTCCCAAAAGCCAAACCGCATATATTATCGAAGGTGAGCCTCAGCAATAGGTCCTGCAAGTCCACCGCCTCGCCGCCGGCCTGAGCCTCGGCGAGGATGGGACAGAACCTGTCTCCAATCGCGCGGTTCACCCACCGAGCCATGGCCTGCCTCAGCGTCCGCGTCGTGAACTCAAGGGCTGCCGTCTTCCTCTGAAACAGCCACGTGTCGCCGTCGGAGTTGAAGATCCCCTGGCCCAAGAAGTCGTGGAAGACGGCCTGCCACGTGGGACCCTTTGGGTAGTTGTCGAACCGAGTTTTCAAGATGTGCTCGAGGTTCTTGGGGTCGCACGTGACCGTCACGAGCCCCTGCCGGCGAGCCAAGAACGGCACGGCGCAGATGCATGTCTGGTAGGTCCCATTACATGCTCGGAGGTTGTCGGAGATCCACTCGTGCAGACTTTGCGGTCGGAGTTTTCTATTAGGCCGGGGAGGCTGCCCAATAACGGCCAGACACGTGGACCCTTTAGGGTTTTGGAGATGAAGGTGAACCATAGGAGGTAGCTCGTCACGGCCGTGAAGAGAAGCAATGCTAGAGATATGTCCATTTTTTTTTTTTTTGCTTTTTTTGTAGTTGTTGCAGAGAATATAAGTATGAAGTGTGTGTGTGGAATTTTGAGGAAGAAGGTAGGCTTTTATAGATCGAAGGTGAGGAAAACGGTAATAAGTAAGGCCAGTCTGTGCCTTGAATTTACACCATCTCTACTTGTCTTTTTTTTTCCCGGAAACGATCGCTTCAATAACAAAATGAAAGTTACACGGCTAAATAGCCGAAAGGATCTCCCCGGTACATCATCACCGGGAGAACAAAGGCCCACAAACGGGCAAAACACGACAACGAAAAGCCGACAGAAAATAAAAGACACCGTAACGAACAATCACGAACTAAAGACCATACCACAAAAAAAGCTGTTAAGCTAAATTTACAATATTCTTCATTTCCATTGATTGTCACTACAACGCCTTCATCTTCGTCGGAAAAGGCTCCACTATGGGAGAAGGGGCTCCACGAGGGAGAAGAAACTCCTAACCCGGGGGTTAAGAGAGGCGAGCTCCCGCCAAGGGAGACTCAAGGGGGACGTCGGGGCGGTGGCAGGGGACATCTGACGACAGCGGCTGGGTGGTCGGAAGAGGGGCAGCGGGACGACCGTGGGAGGCCGGAGGTGGGGCGGAAATCGTGGCTGACGGAGGTGGCGGCATGAAATTTTTTTTTTTTTTTATTTTTTTTTATGAAAAACAAAAAATAAAAATAAAAATAAGCTCCCCCAACCTCCAATTGGAGGTTGGGGGAGGAGCGAACTAACTAAAAGGGGACGGTGGCGAGTAGGAAAGAAGAGAAATGAAAGGTGAAAGGGAGGGGGAAAAGATGGAGGCGGCGCTTCTGCTGTTAGGGTTTTGCTTCAAAGCGTGAGAGAGAAGTTTAGAGAGAGAAGTTTACACATGTGATAATTATACACCATCTCTACTTGTCTAACAGCAAATCATATACTAACGCCATAAATGCATTTCTCAGAGACGGTTGAAGAAATATTCAATTTTCTTTTGTATAATGTTATGCAAGAATAAAAACGAGTTGAAATACTACTGAAACAAGGGATTTCAGGAAAACCAGCAAAAAACAAAATGTTTTTCTCCCCCTTTTTCTTCCACAAGAATTCAAGCCTCTCTCTCTGTCTCTAACCAATTAATATCTTTACAGAGAAAAGAGTTGGGGTCGTTTAATTTGAGGCATTTAATGAAGGAAGTAAATGGGATTAGTTGAGAAAGAAATACACCACGATGGAAAAAACAGGGCAAGGAATCTGGCGTGTGTGTGATGGTTTGGCTGTTTTCTTTCTTCTTTCTAACATGCAATAACACATCAATGGCTTATGAAATAAGAGAATCATAAATGAAGACATGGAGATTGTGTGGCTTTCTTGCGGGCTACAGTTCGGTGAACCACCAGCCACCAACGCATTCATTTAAGCAAACAAGCTTCACATTGCGTGAGCTAGGAGAATAAATATTCTATCTTGAAAAAAAAAAATAATGGTAAAAATCCAACCTTTCACCTATCCAATCTTATCTTAACCTTGTCGGTTAAGTTTCGTGAGGAGGGGTTTGACTCTTTAAAGCCCTCTTCAATGCGGTTAGCTTTTAGGTCAACTCCTTCCTGCCATGATTATTTTCCCTCTGCAAAGAAAAAAAGTCAACCTCTGATCTTTTCGAGGAAACAAATGTTGCCTGATTTGGGAAATCGAGCTTTTTTTTTCTCTCTTTCTCCCTTTCGTGGCTACCCTTTGTATTTATCTTATGGTGGTGCGGTGTGGTGATTCAGATATGAAATCGAAATTTTCAGATTTAAATTTACTTCGTAACATGATTCTTCATCAAGAAATATATTTACATATCTTAGATGTCTTACGTATATCCTCATCGCTTGATCTATATTATAATTTTGAAGGAATGCGTCTTATGATTTGAATAGCAATCAAGAAACAGCGAGTATTGTGAGGTGATTGAAATAAAAAACTACAATATCATATCATCAGTTAATGTTATCCTCCAGCCCATAGAACACGCTCTTGCGTTCAGAGATTTTACAATGTGAATCAAATGGAATTAAAAGAAAACACAGAGCCAAACGGTTAGGAGTTGAAGAGTTGTAATAACTCAGTTTGTGTCGCCAAGGAAGAGTGAACTGCTTTTCAGAATCCACACGCAACTATTGGCAACTTAACATAGCACCAACCAAACCAAGAACTCCACACACACGCACACATCATCATCATATTTACATAATTCGAGACCCATAAAGTAAAATTATACACATGTTTGATTTGCCTCGGCTTTATGTACATGTAAAATCGGTAGCTGTATTGCACATGTCCGCCAAGATCACAACGTTAGATAAGAGAAAGGCTCGAAATTGGAGGACGAAAAGTACTCTTAATCACCTGAATAACTAACGTTCGGCAGCTGACAACACTCCGATGTATGGACTGTTTTGAACCCCGACGAGTATCCATCGAGACCCCTGTAAAATCGATCGATGCATTAAGTATGAGAAGCCACCAACTTGTATGTTGTAAGAATGAGCTAAATTGGATTGTGATATGGGCCGATTAACACAAAGGTTCGTGTTGATACAACATATGAATAGTGATGTGCAGCTACTAGAATCTAAAAAGAGACAAATTTTGTTACTAATCGAACACAAAAGTTTACCTCATCATCAGTGGCCCAACGTGGCTTTAGCTGCGTAATTTGCTGCTTATCCCGCTGCCATCGATACCCAACGATCACGAGCCCCACGACTGCAGCAGCGACAACGATAGACCAGACTGGATTAACGTTCTTGGCGTGAGCGTATATCGAAGCAGCGTGCTTTCTCCACCACGTTTCATGGGAGGGATTGTGAAATTCGTCTTCTTTCTGCTGCTTTGGCGCGTCCGAAATCTCAGAAGTATCTGAACGGTCCAGAGATTCAACGGTTTGGTTAATGCGTTCGTCGTCATGGAATGAACCAGTATCGTATATGCTCTGCTCTTCATCTATCAAACTTGAGCGCATAACATCTCCAAAATCAGAAACTAATCCTTCCATATTCATATCTCCCTCCTTTTTCGAATCTGATTTACCAATGGTATGCTCTCCTTGTTGAGGCACGGTCTCCTGCTTACTTGGGGACCCAAAGTGACCAGACATGAACATCGCTTGAGCAGTTTCAGGGTTCTCAACCCCGAAAATGCTACTTTCTGAAATACCTTCTTTGGGAGATGGGCTTGCAGCGTAGGTAGAATCTGTGAGTACCACTACTTCCCATTCGTTTCCTTTGGGAACACTCTCATCTCCCTCGTAATCAGACATCTTGGGAAAAACAAGAATTAATATGAAATATAAGTTTGAGCGTAAGTATCAGAAAGAACGTGATAACATGGATACGCAAGACTCGAACGCTAGTACAAGATATAGTATATTCAACCCCGATTCATGCAGTGGCAAATGCATGATAAAAATCATCATAAAGCTAAGCTAATCATGCAACTGAAATATATGCTATATCATCCAAGGAATTATATTTCAGTGGACGGATCGATATCCAATGAAGCTAAGCCTTTTTTTCACATGTGAGATTAGATTTTCGATAACTCACTGAATCCTCTCAAACAAAGGCGATAACTCTTCCATTAACCGTTCAAGCTCGATGAAGTCAAGGATGCTATACTACACAAACGACGTAATCGCATTTACATCCCTCGTCAATCGACTATTCTAATCAACCAACTGAACAACAATGAGTTGGGAGGATCTTTGCCACATCATAGGAACTACGCACTAGCTCAAACTCAACTCCTCCGGCAAAAAGTGAACTTGATTGGAAAAAAAAAATCAACAAATAGAACAAAGCCTTAAAGCCTCCCAAGAAACTAAACAGAAAATACATAGATCCAAATCATACATCCAACCAAAAAGACGCCCAAAAAATTCCAACAAAACGAAGGAAAATACATGTACGAGTTACACAGATCCGTACTCCTTCAAGTGATTGATACAAAATTGAAAACGTAGTCCGCACCAGCCGAATGGAGTTAAGCAAAACACTATCTGCATCAAGAATTCAGAAGATCAGCAACTAAAGTACATACCTTCTTCACCTGTACGTTTGTATCGTCTATTTTCAGTTTAGCGAAGGAACAGTTTTCATTATAGAGATCATCGGGATTACCGATAACCGGTACAATCGGTTGCAGGAGTTAAGGAAGTACTTGATTTTTAGAAAATCTCATCCTAAGAGCATCTCCAACGGGTACTTTATTTTTGTGTAAAACACCAAAATAGAGTACTACTCTACTCCAATGGGACTTTATATTTAACACAAATATTGTGTTGATCAGCAGAGAAACTCTAGATCTAGAGTACGCACAATTTTAACACAAAACTAGAGTTTTAATTCTATTTATTATATTTATTTAATAATACATATTTTATTATATTTAAAATATTTGATACATAATTATAAAAATAAAATAAAAATAATTTTATTTAATAATAAAACTAAAATAAATAATATGCTAATTTTATCATTTATTTAATTTTTAAATATTAATAATTAAAATATATTGACTTTTTAATTTTATATAATAAAGTTTAATAAGTCAATTATGATATAATATATAGATATTTGATTTTTAGTGTAAAAATAGAGTTAATGGATTGGAGTGAAAACTAGTGTAGAAAATAGAGTTTATGGGTTGGAGTAAAAGCACTATAGCAACTGTATTATTGTGTAATATTACCTGTATTTTTATGCGTTGCGTTGGAGATGCTCTAAACGTAGTCTTTATAGCGTTTGGAATCATATGTAAATAATTCTTAAAATTATTGAAAAGTATAAGATATGAATATCAAAATGATCGTCATAAAACAAAAATAAATTGGATGTGAATATTTATTTTATCATATAATCACATGAAATAACATAGTTTATGATTAGGTGGAATATAAGATTAAAAGAATTAAAAATGAAAAGAAAATTTGTGAACCAGTGATTTAAAATTCAACTGATCTGATCATTTGGGACATGAGTACATAAATTGTGGGATGGATGATTCATCTGTCTTTATAGTTACTATCATTTATACTGGTAAGACGCCATTTGATTGATAATATACAAAAAAGAAACTTGTAAGAATAATGATACTAGTAAAATTCCAAACATACAATACATGCAAACAGATATGAATATCCCCAGTTGCATTTTTCTTCCACCCGTAAAATTGGAGAAAATAACACTTACTTACTACATGGTCGAGCAAATTATCGTGATTTATTTGAAATTGATACAATATACAAAGAACATACATATTCATCCCACGCTAGCAGGTTCGTGAGAAAAAAAAATCTCGTCTGATGTTCATATTCGACTCAAACCGAAGAAAATAAATCCCAATGATAGTATCACCTGCGATAGTATTATACTTGGAATCCACTGCACATAATACTTGAGAATACATACACTTTACAAGAGGAAAATAAAGTTACGAACTGAAATAGGAGTGGCATTCTTCTGCATCCATGCCAACTAATAGTTTTCCCAACCTTATATGCAGTGCTTGAAATATATAGAGATCTTGAAAGAACATAATAAACTAAAGAAAATCATGGGACCGTACAACAGACATACAAACATAGTTATTTTGGGACAAAGTTTTTTTCTTTTTAAGGATCTAATTTTCCAGCAGCTGCTTCGTCGCCCGATTCGTAGCCGTCTTCGCTGATGTCATCATCGTCGTCGTCGCTCGCCTTCTCTTCGGGTAACGCAGCTCCTACGTCTTCGGGCTTTGCGTATTTCTGACAGTACTCTACGGTCGACAACAAACTTGGCATAAGTATCAGAATTTAAAGAAAGATCGGACACTTTTACATATCACAGAAGACGAAAGATAGGTCGAGAACACAGAGACTTATTGTTGAGATTCTAAAAAATTGGGCTATGTCCCACATCAAATAGTTCAAGCTCTTCAATCACCAATTGCTTTTAGAAATGACCATTCGATTCATATGTCCCCGTGTTAGGCCAGTCGTGCCACACATGAGGAGGCGTGTTGAGATTCTAAAAATTGGGCTACATCGAATAACTCAAGCTCTTCAATCCACTATATATAAGAGGTTTTCTCCTACCATCACCAATTGGTTTTAGGAAGTACCCCTCAATTTCTAATAACGATCTTCGACGTCCAACTAACGGAGTAACAAATTTTTTTAGTCCTCTAAAAATTTCAAGAAATTCGCTTTTCGTCCTCCAGTTTTGTCAACGCCCACGAAACTAATAAGGTATTCTTAGGAGTAACTAAAATTTAAAATATCAAAATTCGTCTTCGTCCTCTAACATGTCCAGAACTAGTCTTCTGGTACCTCTACGCCGTGTACTTACCCGACCATTTAACATCGTACAGATTTAACCAACGTTCCCGTTGAAGCAGTCATACTTTCCCCGCGGGAAGCAATAATAATAAAAAAAATTGTCTGAAAAGCGCAAAAGAAAATGGACTGTTTATGCGTAAACATATCAGACAAGTTCTGGACATGGATAGGTCGGGGGGACGAAAAGCCATTTTTTTCCAGACATCGACGTATCAGAGGACGAAAAGCGAATTTCGTGAAATTTATACGACTACGACCAAATTTCGTGAAATTTATACGACTAAAACCAAAATCGATCGCCTGGTGTATATACTTTATGAGGCGAGAGTTTTGTCTTAGTACCTTTGACCTTTTGTTCGTAGGCGGCTCTGTCGCGCATCATCAGAGCGGCGGCCTCGCCGTTCAAAGGGTCGGACGGATTAGGGTACAAAAGGAGCTGAGGTAAGAACACTTCGAAGACGTTCACCAAATCTATAAACGCACATTGAATTTCGAAACGTTTATAAGAAACGACAGAGCAGAAGAAACAAATTCTTGCAAGGAAAGTGTTTGGATTCGTTAGATAAGTGGGGCTTATTACCGAACATGGGACTCCATGTCTGGTTTATGACATCCAAGCAAACCGAGCCAGACCTACACAGAACATCAAACGATTGTTCGATTCGATCAAAACCATTAAAAAGTGAATCTATTTTTTTTAAGTTTAGAAATCAAAATGAAGGGAAAAAGGGGGGACTCGTTACATGTCGTCAACATTGGGGTGATACATTTTGTTGATGAATCCTATCGATGGCGATTTGTAAGGGTAAGCGTCGGGCAGTTCGACCCTCACTTTCCATACTCCTCCATGGTAAGGACCTGAGAAAAAAAAGGAAGAAGCCATTATCATCATCAATTTTTTTTTAAAAAACAAAGGCAATAACAAGATTCATTACAGAGGGTAATAGATTAGGAAATGATCATCTGTAAGAGTCTCTGAAATCAGAACTGTATCGTATTCAGAGATGCAAGACTTAGTCAAAAGAACAAAAGGGTTATGAAGGAAAACAGGGGAAGAAAAGTGAAAATTCAAGAGCTATAGAGATATGAGGAGATGATTTACTGTCAATTGGTCCGTGGAAATGCACGTAGAACTCTTGCATCCCATCATTTATCATCTCCACCTTGTAATCACTCATCATACTGTAAGAATAAAGGTTAAAAGAGAGAGCTAATACAAGCAAACCCAAGAGAAGAAAGTACAAGGAAAACAGAGAAAATCCAGAAGAAAAAAAGGGAGAGAATTTACAGTTTCATCAAGTCCATCTCACGCCTCTTGCTTGGTGAAGACATGGTTGATTTTTCTCCTTCAAGATTAGATCTTTTTCTTCGTAGTTAATATTTCAGGGGCAAGAAGTAAAAGGGAACTGGGGAAACATCAAGAACTCTTTTTCAACTTTCTGGAGCATACCAAAATAATAAAAGAAAAATAATAATAAGAAATAAAGAAGATAAACAATGGGAATTGATAGGCAAAGGCGTCAGCCTTGTTGGTAATGATATGTATCAATTTATGATTGATTTGGCAACTGCTGCATCATACTCTACATAGATTTAACTTTCTTTCTTATTTCTTCTTTTTTTCTTTTCCAAATTAATATACTACGCCTACGCGTTCCCTATTTCAAGATTCCTTTACGGAAATAATGTTGACATATGGTCTTGTCACTCGCTTGTCCACTAATAAATCTTCATGCAATGAAGAAACTTGAAATAAAACCAAGAAAGTGATCCCAATAATCCAAAACTCAACAACATATTGAAGTGCCCCAACTGATTCTTGAATATTCAAAATGAGATCAAACTACAAATCCCAGAATTGCTCTGTTTCTTCCCAGCAATCTTTACATCTTCCTATCAAAAGGTATACCTTTTTTCCCAATCCCATCAAAAAGAACCTATCTCTATGTCTTCGTAGAAGATTTCTTCGGCGAGCAGAAGATCGAGCCCGGCGAATTAGCAGCTATCCTACCAAACTTATCGGCGACGGGCCCATACTCTGATTCCTCGTCATCGCTGTCGATATCGCTCTTACCACCGCTCCTATTCTGCTGAGCTCTTCGTCGTAGGAGAAAAACGTTGAAGTAGTAACTCACCAAAGCCTCTCTTCCTTTGCTGCTGAAATGCTTGAACAGTTCATCCCAGAAGTACTTCTCCGAACTCGAGCAGTTCGACTTCACAATCTCTTCGAACCTCAGCTCGTCTCCTTTCGTCCAAGGAAGAGCCACTTCCTCGCCTATGCAGTTCAACCTCCACATGTAAAAAGCTGAGCCGAGCTCCAACTTCATCTTCTTTCTCCTCTCGCCGACGTGGAACCTTACGCAGTCTATAGAGCGTGGAGATTGACAGCCGCAAGAATCTTGCCTTCCTTTTCCAATGGGGTCCCTTTCGACCAATGAGTTCTTGCTCTGTTCTTCCTTGTTCAGAGGCCAGATTTTCGTCCCCAGCCATTTGAAGTCGTTCGAGCAATTTTCTTTAGGGAGGAGCTCGGGCAAATCTGCTTGGTTAAGTGGGCCCACTGGGATTTTCTTCTTTCGCCGTGTGAGGAACCAATGAGGCGAAGGCGTGGGCGTAGTATCTGAGACATCCTCGTTCTCATCGCTGTCTGAAGAATGTTCGCGTTTCTTGCGAGGAGGGTCTTTGGCTGACACGAGCCTTTGGCTGCTTCTCAGCCTTTCGGTGACTAACGGTTCGTCGTCGTACATGCTGGGAATCATCCTTTGATTCTTCTGCAGTTGTCCAAAATATGAAAGAAGAAAGAAGAAGCATTCAAGAATGTAATGAATCAGTGTGAAATGCTAAGAATCAAATTTCAACAGTTTCGGAAGGGAACTCACGTCGACGTTCTTTTTCAATCGCATTGCATCGCGGGCCAAGAGAATCTGCTTCCATGGAAGCTCATCTCCATAGGCCTTCCACTTACTCTTCTCGGGCAACTGTGAAATATCAGGATTGCACGGATCTTTAGCGATATTACGGATCCAATCCACAGCCTCCTTATAGCATTCGCGTTTCCTCTTTCTACTCGAAGAATCATCGCTGTTACCACCTTCGTCGGCAGATGGATTCTTATCAACACTCTTAGCTTCCATTGATTCTACATGTTCCTTAATCCCATCTTTACCTGTAAATTTAGACAAAAAGTGGCTCCAATTCAGAGTTTGAATCCATGTGGAAATCCCAAATCCTTTCAACCTCTGTATCCTCGAAATCCTATCAAGACAGTGTATATAATGCATCCATGTATTTGACATACACCAACAAAAGATCCGCTACTTCGTAAGATCAAAGCCAATATTAGTATATCAAGAAATACCATGAACTCCATTCAAGAACAAACTCATAATACAAAGAGTTTTAAGCAGATGTTATTAGAGCTTTAACAGGAGAAGCAAATCTTTCTCCTATACAACTATAAACCCTTTTATGAATGTTTAGGACCATACGGTCAAATCTCACTTGTTTCACACCAAAAAATACACAGAAAGAACAAGAATCAATATGCTATGAAACCCTTCAGGCGAGCAGAAAGAAAACACGCAGCGACCGTGCAAATGTGTTTATTGTCGAAGCACAGCACAAGAATAGCCATATTTTTAAACCTCGGAGAAGCGATGAATGCGAAAGACGACAGCTTTTCAGGTGGGTTTTTGGCGGGACGAACGTTGGCGTTGAACCTCAGTTAGATGTACATCAAATGAAGAAATAGAAATAAAACTTGGAAAGAAAACAATAGACAGCAAAACTGAGATAGTCCCGCCCTGCTCCGTTCTCTCAAACTACAACAGTTCCCAAAACATTCCACAGAGAGAGAGAGAGAAGAGAGACAAAACGGCGATTTGCTTTGTTGTTTTTTTTTAATAAATGCACAGTAACAGTAAAGTATAGGGTCGTCACAAAACCTCGGAAAATAATAAATCAAGATTTATGCTTTATGCTCTGCCGAGGATCCGTATGAAGGAAAAAACCAAGAAAAGCTATATCAACGCATTTAAGAGCAAGAACAGTAAACGACGCTTTGATTATTGTTTTCTGTTTTTGACCCTTAAGAAAAATAAAAGGAGGGTTAAGAAAACACATACCAGGGAAGGGATAGAGTCTTTTTTGCGTTGCGTGTGCTTGTTGGGTTGGGTCAAAGAAATGGAAGAGAATACTTCAATTTTTCTCAATCGATTGACCTCTCTATATTTGGCTTTGGCTAGGGTTTGAATTTTTTTTTTCAATTATTTTTTTGCAAAAGTTTTGTCGTGGGAGATGGGGTTTTGGATTGGATGTCGAAGGGGCGAAAACGAATTAGATTTGAGGAAAATGAACAAAAAAGGGAGAGGAGATGGTTAATTTGATATTTCTGAGGGGTGTTCTAACGAATGAATCTTGTGTTTACTTTTTAAGTTTGGTTAGCCATGGTTAAGTTCATGGGCTTGGGGTTAAATTTCAGATTTGAAAGGGTTATTATAATTTATATTAGCCCTAATTGGTTAACCATGGTTAGTTTCTTGAGCTTTTTGATATGGATGATGGGTTGGGCCGAGGCTATTTTGGGAATTTAAGAGGATGTTTAAGGAGTATTTTTTTTATGTTTATTGCAATGGTGGTTTGGGATTTCAAGAATTGTAGAGAAGTTGTTGTCGAAGCCACCTTACTTTCATCATTCAAATGATTTTCTAATGCTAAACTCTATTAGCTGTTTATTTATAGTTAATGGTTAACCATGGTCAAGGGGATTTGGGGCATTTTATAGGTTTAGGTTTGGGAGGAGTTTCTTCCTTTAGGGAGAAGAAAGGTTGGAAGGAGAAAGAAAATATTTTCCATAAAACTGTTCGTTTTCGGTTCACTTTCTACTTTCTAACTTTTTCCTTATTGTCAAGTGGTTGCATCGCAAGAAGGAGGTCATGAGTTCGATTCTACTTAGAGCTCGTTTGGTTATAGTGTTGATATAAGGGCCCAAGATAAAAAATTTTAAGTTATTAATATAGAGCCCATGATATCTTATCTAAACCATTGTCTAATTTACTTGTAATGTACCATCAGCCTAATATACGGGCTTTGAATTAAAAAGGGATGCAAAATAAACAACCAAATACAATATAAGAAGATAGCTTATCTCGGGATATCAGCGGAAACCAAACGCACCCTCCTGTAAATCTCGGAATGTCTCATAATCGACAGTGAAATTCAGACTCAAACCTTGAGAAATAAATCATTACACTTCAAAAAGTCAATTTTTATTTTCGGAGGAAAAGAGAAGGTCAACTTTGTTCTTCCCTATTTTAAAAGCATATCTTATTACCAATCATAAATTAATAGAGTCGGGCCAAGATAAGGATCCATCGGGTTTTGTTATTGGTCTGGGCTTTAGATATTTTGCCCAATAAGTATTGGGCTTAAGAAAATTACTGTAGTAGGGCCGAAGCAATTACTAGGTTAGTGGCCACGGATTTAAATAACAACACGTGGATGCTATAAATAAAATTAAAACCGCATATATACCAAGATTATTAAAAAAAAAAATTTATTGTTATTTTTATGATATTAGGTGTTACGCACCTATCAATTCTTTATTGAAGCTGGCTCATTGTAGACATCATCACTGGCATTTGCAATCATATGCTCACCAACTTGATCAATGACATTCAATTTTGAGTACTCAACTACAAAATTTGGAAACATGAAGAAGGCTTCATCATATCTTTTCTACTCAAGATTTTAAATACTAAATTGTGTTCTTTTATAAATTAAAATAAATTCATTATAAACTACGTCATGGGTTCGATTCGAGGAACTAAATGATAGTGGGGGTGGGAATATTTTTTGTTGGAAAAAGGGAGGGAATTATTTTCTTTTTTTCTCCCTTTGTCAACTCCACTAGTTGCGTATGTCAAACTTGTTTCGGTGTAATAATGCATGACAAAAGTGATGACTTTACGAGCACTCTAATTCGCCACTCGTCTTAAGTCCAAATAACGACAAAAAGTGATTATTATTGCTTAATGACTTCAATTACGAATAAATTATTATGGACAATTAATATAAAAAATATAGCTTCTACGGACCGTTAGGGTTGGGACCGAAAAAGGTAATTCCAACGATGTTTGCTTAAAAGTCTCGTGCTGTCATAACAATCCATTTAATCAATATCTCAACGGCAATCATAGAGTCACGAATTTATGAAATTGTCGAATAAATTAAATTTTCGTAAACCAAAATATTTAAAAATATAAATATATGAAAGTGCTCATTGTTCGTGCAACTGATAAAATGTCTGACTAGATTTAAATCCCGTTCCAAAAAAAAAAACCAAGATCCCTAAATGCTCATCCACTATTTTTATACTTTATTTTTCCTCAAAGCAAACTTTCCAAAAAATATTATATTTTCACCCAAGCATATTACTAAGAATTATGGTGTGTCTCCAGCTCTACGCTAACACACCCAAGCTCTTGCTTAAGTAAGCTTTATATATTTATGTAAAAACTAAAATGTAATTCGAGCATCTTTCTATTATTTCTGTAGCACAACCATGTAATAAATATATTTATAACGCACGAGTAAGAAGTAAAAGAAGGTTTCGCAGCCTTTGCCTCATTTGTCCACCTTCAGGAAAAAGAACGGACTCTCCTCTCCCTTCTTCTCTCTGGCGTTTACTGCTCTCTCTCTCTCTCTCTTTCTCTCTCTCTCTCTTACCAGTTGAAATCTGCTCATACTCTTCTTTCGTCACAAACCCCAGAAAATCTAGATTCATGCAACCCCACCAAGAAGAAGCAAAATCACAGTGAAAGCAAAGTGTGTGCCAAGAAAGAAGACAACTTCGAAGAAAGAAAGAAAAGAGTTTTCAATTCTCTTAAATTCATCTTCCCTTTTTTGTCTGTGAGCTAATAGCTGAAGAGATGTCAGTGTATAATGCTGGATTTGTAGACAACGAATTATCAAAGAAAACGCCAATCTTCGGCCTTCATCTATGGGTCGTCATCGGCATAGTTCTAGGAGCAGTAATTGTGCTGATACTCTTCCTAATTTCCCTCTGCGTCACCGCCTCCCGCCGCCGTAGCACTTCCCGACGGTCCAAATCCCGGCGTCCGGCGACCGACGACACGCCGGTCGTCTCTAAAGAGATCAAAGAAATCACATCGGCCGCCGAGCACCGTCCGATTTTGCCCCAGGTGCGAGTCCAAGATCTGATTTTTACGCCGAGCTTGAGATTAGATCTTAAAATTAATTATTACCTCTTAAAATTAACTATTACCTCTACATGGGTCTTGCCCAAATCATCGCCTCTCTAAAGAATCAATGTAATAATCAGCCCCAATTCCAAAACACCATTTCTGACATTTTCCTCATTTTAGGTCCCAGAAATTCAAATCGACATGGGCAAAGTCGAACACAGAGTGGTATTCTCCGACCGAGGAGCGTCGAGCGGCGAGAGCAGAGCCACGAGCGGCGCCGCCGCCGCCGACACTGCGTCGTTCAGCAACAGCGGGTCGTTGCCGGAAGTTTCTCACTTGGGCTGGGGAAGATGGTACACCCTGAGAGAGCTCGAAGCTTCTTGCAATGGCTTCGCCGACGAGAATGTCATAGGCGAAGGTGGATATGGTATTGTCTATTACGGCGTTTTGTCTGATAATACCAAAATCGCCATTAAGAATCTTCTGAACAACAGGTATTAATAGTCAGCCTTTTTCAAGGCACGATAATCTGCTTCTTAAGCTATTGATCATTTCGATATCTATGACTTTAGGGGCCAAGCTGAGAAAGAATTTAGGGTCGAGGTCGAAGCAATAGGGCGTGTCAGGCACAAGAACCTCGTAAGGCTGCTCGGCTACTGCGTCGAAGGAGCTTATCGGTACTTCAAAGAAAAAAAAGATAACTTCTCTTATTTTAAAGTTCGAGTCTTACGTTGTTTAAACGTTATGTAGGATGCTTGTCTATGAGTACGTCGACAATGGAAACTTAGATCAATGGCTCCACGGCGATGTAGGCGACGTAAGCCCTTTGACTTGGGAAATTCGCCTCAACGTAATCATAGGAACTGCAAAAGGGTATTGCATAGTGTAGTAACGAAAACCATTTACAATTTTTTTGTAAATTTTCGATTGCTTTAAAGTTCGATTCTTTACTACGCAGATTGGCTTATCTACACGAGGGCTTGGAGCCGAAAGTGGTCCACCGAGACATAAAGACGAGCAACATACTTTTGGACAGAACATGGCATCCTAAGCTCTCCGATTTCGGACTCGCAAAGCTTTTGAACTCCGAGAGGTCTTATGTTACCACTCGAGTAATGGGAACGTTCGGGTTAGTAGTAAATTCTTTTCGAAGTTTTTTTGTATTATATTGGTGGTACTCATTTTTCTTTCCACGAACGTTGTGTACTAGATATGTCGCCCCGGAATATGCCTGCACGGGCATGTTGAACGAGAAGAGCGACGTTTACAGCTTCGGGATATTGATCATGGAGATTATTACTGGTAGATCCCCTGTCGACTATAGCCGTCCCCAGGGCGAGGTGAGCTATTTTTTTTTTCCTTTTTTTGCGAGTTAATCCACAAGAGTACATTTGACTTAGCAAAAGACGAATGAGAGAAAGAAAAAAATCTTATCCGAATGGATAAGGGTGAGTGGAGGGCCGGAATTGGACCTCTGCATCCTGGTCTACTGCACACGGCGCTAAATTTTTAGAGCCCAACCGCATACTCCTAATAAAAATATAGTTTTCGGGCCGAATTTTTGGGGCCACGATTATTTAGGACCTAATTAATCAAATGCTATCACATCTTGAGGGCCTTACTTTGTTACGAGAACAGGGCCCGCAAAATTTTTTAAAAAAAAAAAATGGCCATGAGTGAGAGCTAGTAAGATTTAGTGGGGTAGTTGAGAGTAGAGTATGTACAGTACATTACTCGGGTTTTTTGGTTTAAATACGAGCGTTAATCATCTGTACGGCCTGATTGCTCGCAGGTCAACCTGGTCGAGTGGCTCAAGACGATGGTGGGGAACCGAAAATCCGAGGAAGTAGTTGATCCTAAGATGTCCGAAAAACCCGCCTCAAAGGCGCTCAAACGCCTCATCCTCGTATCTCTACGTTGCGTAGATCCCGACGCTCAGAAGAGGCCCAAGATGGGCCACGTGGTCCACATGCTCGAATCCGAGGACTTGATGGCCCGCGACGTATGTAATAAATAATTTTGCGATATTATTACAAAATTTTTACTTTTTCTTGGTTCGCCTACATAGAAAACTTTTTTGCAGGAACGAAGAACGGGCGACGAGTCTTCGAGCTCTCTACGAGTCGATAGCCAAACGGTTGGGGACATAGTCGGAAAGTCACAGGGCAACGAAGGAGGTGGTGATAGCCATGGCTGGAGATGAATGATTTAGCTTTCTTCTACATATTCAAGTACTCCTTTTGTTGTTGTAGTTTGATAATTTTTTCCCCGTTGCTTATGATGTATACTATATTTTATTTAATGATTTATTTAAATTATTGTTGAATAAGCCTATTGTTTTTTATAAAGTTGAATTTATTCATTCTTTGAGGACTGGCGTTAGTGCTAGCTCTATTATCTGTTTATAGATGGACATAACATTCATATCGTGGGAACCTTACAGCAAAGCATCATCTTCAGGGAATATAAATTATGTATATAAAAACAAGATTGTGTTATTACAGACAAGTTATCGCTTGCATGTGCCAGCAGTACCATTAATTCTTTTGTCCTGTAGATTTAGTGTGTAGACATTCATTCACATGGGATGGTCCAATGATCCCATCCTATTTATTTAAATGTTTATTTATTTGATTATTTAGTCGTTTTTATAAGGATAATAACTAATTGAGGACAAATGGATATTGAGTCTGTGCTGGCAAAAATGGATGTGTTCTGAGCTGGCAATGAGTATGTAAGGTAAAGACTTTTTGTTGTTCTTGCAATAAAAATCTTGCTCCAAATGGATGATGATTAAGATATAATAGGAAGATTTAATTAACGCAAAGGAACATTGAATTAGTAATGAGATTTAACATGTCTATGATACTCCTTTTTATTGTTATTGCTATTTATTTAATTTCTTCAAAATTGACAAATAATTACAAGTATTGGTCGTGATATCTCCAAAAAAATGATGATTCACTTGATCGCATTAACTATCAATTTTTGTTGTGACTTGTGACAATATATAGAGATCATGAGCGTCAGTCCCGCTCCCGAAAATGAGGTTCAAACTCTCCATGTTAACTTATTCGGAATATGGGGATAATCATGTAAGAAAATTAGTGTTTTGACATATAGAAAAATAATTTGGCTGTCAAAATTTATTGGGCCTAGATAAGTTCAAACTAGAAGAATTTTCTTCGACACGGGCTTGATATGATAGATAATGGGCCTATCTTCCCATTAATAAAATAAGTCGCAAAAATTGCATATTGGTCATTTTTGGGTTGATAATTGAAATAACAGAAAGATTTGAACCTAAATGCACTTTCACCTTAGTTGAAACCCTAAAACCAAAAAGGAAATAAACTGACAGCTAATCACACAGTCACACACTATCCCGCCACACGGTACTCCACTGACCTATAAATAGGAACGGTAAACCCATTCAGCAGCCCACCATTCGTGTGAATTGCTTTACTCTCACAAAATCATCCCTACGAAAGCAAATTGAAAGGCTTTCCGAGCTTTGCACGAAGCAAATCTTCACCTCTCTACGCTTCCAGGATACACTCCTTTGGTACGGCGTCTTCTTTTTTCAATATCTATTAGCTGACGCATTTCGTATGCGGAAGATGTATTTGATTATTTTGTTCCCCTTGCTTTCATGTATTTTTACAGCTTGCTTCAGTCTATTAATCCATTGATTGGATTTATTTAATTGACAGGTCCTTTGAGCAGATCAGATACCTTTCGGTGAGTCTTTTGAAATTCTGTGATTGTGGGATGTACGTATATGTTTCTGTTCGGTGGTCCTGTGCTGTGTATTGGTTATCACGCTAGATCTGTTATATTTTATGATTTCTGAGGTTTGTTTTCTGATTTCGGAATATTGAGCTGTTGATTTTCTCAGCTGGTTGTGAATATTTTCCGTATGAACAGTGATGACCGTCAATGGTAAGGTTTTGGTCGATTTATCATTTTTAACTCTTTTTTCCGATACATTTGATTGAGAACTGAGGATGGTTTGAGCTTCCATGTTAAATGGAATTACGTGACTGGGAGTTGTTAGTTTTGACTTTGCTGTAAATCAGTTTCTTTTATTTAACGTACTATGTTTAATAGATTTATGGTAACCTTGGTATATGCATGTTTGCGGTTTATGTTTGTTCTTAAGCTTTTCGATCATGAATCCTGTGTAGCATTGGAGGTTAGAAATAGGAAAACTGCGCTTCTTGCTGTTGGAATTTACTTCACATTACATGTTGTCAATATATGTGAAGTTGGGAATCTCGGTTGTCTAGCATGTTTCTACTGTGGAACGTGACAATTAGATGTCCGTTACCGATCTTTATTTGGCCTCAAGCGTAAAATCTTATCTGCGTGTGTGTTGATACCGTTACGGATCTTCTATTCAGCCTCTTCGCGCGAGAACTGTATTTACTCGTGTCTTGATGCTCTGTTAATTCATTTTGTCGGTGAAATCATAATCGTATGTCTGAACGTGAATAGCCTCATCAAAAGTGCATACGTTAACCTTTCTCATCATTCCCGGCTCCACTTTTGCTATACGTGCTTCTTTTGACTCTTGTCAGCTCATCAAAAATGAATCGCGCGCAAGATTCCCGCAGGCCCTCCTTTAGTTTCAGACGCACGCTGCGCAAGATGTTACCAAAGGGCCCATCTATGCCCGCCGAGCTCGTCGCTGCATTGAACAACTTCGAGGAGAGCCTAGCAGCAAAGATACAGAAGCTCAAGCTAGGTGGAGACGAAGACTTCCTTCAGTTATCGTGGATGGCAACTGCAATGGAGCAGTTGTCTCTTATCCATGCAGATGTAAACAATCTCCCCGATGCCATCGACTACCCCGTCCGCAATTGGAACGAGAACTGGATTCAGATCTACTTTGACGACAGCGCCAAGTTGCTCGAAATCTTGAACGCCTTCATTTCTCAGATGCACATCCTCGAACAGAGCGAGCGCTACTTCGTCTGTGCCATGGCTCACCTGCGCAAGAGTACCACCACCACCCCCGAGGCACTTGCCAATGCTCGCCTGTCGCTCGACAAGTGGACGGAGCTCGTCGGTTTGAGAGATCCATCTCTCCAGCAATGCTCTGTCGCCTTAGAGGGCTTTCTCCATGCTACCAATATTCCAAAGGCACATAGCGATGAGGAGAAGGTGTTAGTGCAAGCCATGTATGGTTTTAAGGTGGTCGCACTCTTCGTCTGCTCGGTGTTCGTAGCGAATTTCTCTGGCTCGGGGAAGGTGACTGACGTTAAGGTTGCCGGCGTTTGCTTTTGGGAGGATGCGTTTGTTGATCTCCAGGCTTCGGTGAACGCCGAGATCAGAAAGATAGAGTCGAGTGGAAGGGTTATTGCGCTGAAGGAAGTCGAAGTCATTAGTGAGGGCGTGGAGAAGGTTTACCCTGCATTACGTGATGTGGTTGGCCATGCTGCAGCTGATGAGTGTCTATCGAATGCGATATCTGATCTTAGCGGATCCGCTGAGAAATTTTCTCGAGGGATTGCGCTCCTCTCCGATGAGACTGACCGTTTTTTTAAAGCGCTTCTCTCTGGGCGCAAAACTTTGATGGGTAAGGCTCAGAGTAGCCTCTTCCCCGGCGGTGAAAGACGCCGGAGGTCGTAGACTAGACAGTAATTATGCTATGTGGAGTTGCAGTGTACTTTTGAATTTGTTGGGCCCAAATAAGTCCTTACTAGTAGATTATTCTCTATTTTTGGACCTCGATATGCTATTTGATGGGCCTTACCTTCACATTAACAGTGCTTTTCTTTTCCTCTTTTCGTCTTTGGTTTTTGCGTGAGAGGGAGAATAAAAGCAATTTCTCCGTTATCACCAAAATTTATATTTATACATATGACAACTTAAAAAAAGAAGGATTAAAAAATAAAATGTCATGGCAAATTTCATTTTTAACAAAATGCGGTTGGCATATGACGTTAAAATTGGGGGATTCAACACATAAATACCTACATTCAAAAAAATTAGACAGATCAGTCCCTAGTCAGTGTAATTTTTAACCTAGGTACCTAGTTGAATTTTATTTTACTGATAGGTACCTAACGGACGGATTTACCCCTACTAGAACTGATTTTTTACATCTCTTGCCTTGTGTTTTATTTCACGATCGGTCATAAAAAAACCCCAAAAAAACCGCACACCCCAAACCAAATCTCGCGATTCCTTGGCAGAAATCGACACGGGTGTTTTTGGCTTCAGATTCTACGTCGTAAATCCAGTCGTTCGTCGTTGTATTAGCTTCTGAAATCGATCGGTAAGTCGTTCGTCATAGTATTACCGTAAAGTGGTGCGTTTCGTCACAATTAGGGCTTTTTTGTGCGTGTTTTTGGAATGTGCGTGATTTGTTGGTCGATTACGGTTTTTTTTGTGCGTGCATTTCATCGTGGCTGCTTCATTTGGGTTTTTTTTGGAATGGGTCGATTTTTGTTTTTTCGAATGGCATCCATTTGTTGTGGTACTACATTGTAACTGCATTTGGTACTCTATGTTTTGGCATTTTAGTACCCCTTGTGTGAATAAATTGGTACTACTTGGCAAAAGTGTTCGAATGGGGTCAATTTTTTTGGTACTACATTATCACTGTATTAGGTACTATCTGTTTAGGCAAATTGGTACCCCTTATGTGAGTAAAATGGTAATGCTTGTTAACATTGGTTTTATCGACTGGGGTCAATTTGTTTTGGTACGACATTATCCATGCATTTGGTACCCTCTGTTAAGGTAGATTCGTACCCCTTGTGTGAACAAAATAGTACTGCTTGTTAAAAGTGGGTTTTTGGAAAATGGGGTTAATTTTTTTTGGTACGACATTGTCACTGAATTTGGTACCCTCTGTTTGGCCAAATTGGTACCCCTTTTGTGAATAAAATGGTACTACCTGTTAGTGGTTACCTTGTATGGGGTCAATCTGTTTTGGTACTACATTATGACTGAATTTGGTACCCTATGTGTGGGAAAACTGGTACTCCTTGTGTGAATAAAATGGTACTGCTTGTGTGAGTAAAATGGTACTTCTTGTTAACAGTTTTGCTTGTTTTGCAGAAATGCCTCCGCGGAAGGGATTTGAGCTGTCTTCCAGGTGCCATCCTACGCTCTTTCGATCTACCATTAGCAATTTGAAGGGTAGCATGACCCCTGATCAAAAAGAAGCTATAAGAAGGTCCCCGTTTCATTTTTTTTTAGATATGCCTAAGATGTCGCATTCGTTTGCTCGAATCATGGCATTGATAAAGCGTTATAGTGTAGAGGCGAACACGTTTAGGCTGGGGGAGAATACGAATGTGGTATTCTCCCCACAGGAATTTAGTGTTGTAATGGCCTTGCATAACGTAGGACAACCCGTGGACCTAAATTCGAAGATGAAATCGAAAACCGTTGAACGGCTTTTCGGTAAGAAAAATGGCAATGTAACCCGCAAAAAGATCTTAGAGTTGTTGAATGAGTTTGTAGGAAAGCCTGGGAGGGAGAACACGGATGAGTTCCTTAGGTTGTTTGTTCTTTTCTTGTTTAACTCTGTTTTATTCCCGATGGGGAATTCGAAAAACCCAAAGTTCGTGAATGCGTACGTCGACGATGTTGACATGATGGGGGAGTACGCTTGGGGAAGAGCGGTACACGAGTTTTTGGTCGCCGAGATAAAGCAAATGGCTGCGAGTTCGATGCGGATCGACTCGTCCAGCCTAATGATGAACGGATGCACTATTGGGCTGATGGTAATACTCCATTACGTTGTGAGTTTTCCTTTATGATTATGCGTTTATTGATGAATATAATGCTTTGGGAACTTTCAGATTTGGGTGTATGAGCACGTGCCCTCGTTGGCACAGAAGCGGGAGATGTACTTCTTTCCCAGAATGTTCAATTGGGAAGAAAGTAGGGTTCCGAATGACGTGATCGCTGCGGAGGCTGAATTGGCTGCAGTTGCATCTGTCGTCCCAATATACCCAACAAAGAAGGAAGTGAAGTTCGTGCATCCGATAAATTCGCTGCCGGAGGTTAAAATTTCCCTACTTTTTTTTTGTATTATTTGCTTTGTTTCTAACTGTTTAATGAATTACGTGTGGTTAAGGTTCATGTGGGAGTTGGCATATCTCAATTAGAGTGGAGTGCTCGGGTGGAGAGGTTGGAAGCCGAGTTGAGATTGAAGGACGATGTTATACGAGATCTACAGTCTAGTGGTGGGACGTCGAAGGTTGAGGATGCGAGGGTCATGGAAGAGGCTGAGGATCAGGATAGGGATATGTGCAAGGGTGATGATATGGTTCACAGCGACGGTGATGGTATGCCCGAGCAGACGGTTCATAGCGACGGGGAGAAATCCGAGGAGGACAAGGTTGAGGATGATGAGGTTAGTGAAGCAGTAGCACAAGAGGATGATGAGGAGGATAAGGGCGCAGAGGATCAGGCTGAGGAGGATAAGGGCGCGGAGACTGTGGCTGAGGAGGTTAAGGCCTCGTCGATTGCTCGAACGGTGCGAGGCCGAAAAGATCGTAAAAAGCGGCGAAACTCGGCTTTTCTCACACCAGATGCAACTCCTCAGCGGCCACAGAAGAAGGGTAAGGCAAAAACCAAAGCTGTTGTGGTTGATGTCGAGGCCGCCGAGTCTGAGCGAGAGCCGTCGGTTGCATACTGCTCCACGTACGCGGACAGACTTGACTATGCCGCCCGGCTCGAGATCCATGCGGAGCAGCGTCAGTGCATCGACGCGTACCTTAAAGCGAATAAGCTTAGGTACCTTTTCTTCAATGAATTTCGATGGTTTTCATTTGATGACTTTTTAAATGTGCGATTATATCTTATGCAGCGACGTCGTTTGGCAAAGCGACCTTGCCGCCGTCGATCCACAAGGATTCTATATGCTGCTCTTCCGGGATTTGCTTAAGTCAAATGTTATCGACGCTTTCGTCGATTGTTTGACACGGCAATCCGCGGGGATCCCCGGGAGACCAAGCGTCTTTGTATTCCCAAGTTTCGTGCAAGTCGACTACTGGACAAAGATACAGAAGATGTCGAGGAAGAGGAAGGTGGAAGCTGATCAGCTAGAGAAGTTCATCGAGGAGATGGCGGGGAGTAGTCGGGCATGGCTACAGCGGCTTGATGGCAGTGCGTTCACAAAACTGTCATACGTGTTGAGCCCTGTGAATACTGGTAACCATTGGGCAGTGCTCGTCTACAAGGTCAACGAGCGAAAGTTCTACGTTCGGGATCCGATGGCCTCGAATAAGATGACTTGGGCTGCTAGAGCCTTCGTAAGTCTTTAACATTGGGCATATTTCGTCGACTATGTTGCAGTCTGCCTTAATGTCGTTTTTATATTGTGCAGGCTGATTTTCTGACGAAGTATTGATCATTGAAGTACGACTATCAATGTAAGAAGACCGTGGATCCGGAGTACAACAGGCCCCAATTTGGCGACGTAGACTGCGGGGTGCATGCCTGTTTGACCATAGAGGAGTACGTTGTCGACACCCCAGAGTTCGAGAAATATGGCAAAGAAGTCAGCATGGATGTGTATCGTGCTTCTATGGCAGCTCGCATTTTACGTGACGAGCGTAGTTGTATGCTAGATCTTTTTCAGTAAGTTTTCGGAAGTTCGTGCTTTGAGACTCTTTGGAGACTGTGTTGTTTAATTAGGTCTTTGTATTTTGGGTTGGGGATGTTACTGTTTGGAGACCCTTGGTTGTTTATGTTAGGTTGGGGATGGGACTGTTTTGGAGACGCTTGATTTGGGGATGGGAATCTTTGGAGACTGTGTTGTTTACTTAGGTTAACTTATGCAGTACCATATGTTATTGTAGGACCGTATCTTATCCTTTACGTACAGAGTACCATTATGTTGATATATGGCGTACCATAAGCACAAGATATATAGTACCTTGTCTTTCATATTACCGTACCATATCGCTTACTTATAACGTACCCTAAGTGCAAGTTAATCGTACCAAACTGGAAATATATACCGTACCTTATATATCGCACATGAAGTACCTTATCTGTTGTACAGTAAGAACTTTGTGATTTACAGAAGGTACCTAAACATTTACCTATATAGTACCATAACGTGCAGGTTTACGGTATCTATAATTGCACATATACAGTACCAAATTATGAAAGTATATCGTACCATTTGTTATACGATCGAAAAATATACATTCCTAATCGTCATGGCGGCGTCCTGCGTGATTTTGACAATACCTAACAATATCGGAATGAAAAAAAATGTGAAAGCCTAATGCACCGGATTCGCATATGTAGCACTCACCACATTATTCAAATTATGTTGTAGATGTTCTTCCTTGTATCCTTATACTATAATGAATCATGGTATTCTAAGATGTACTTCATGCGTGCGGGGCGTAATGAAGCGAATTTGATCTGAAACGTATTTAATACTATATATTATTGGTCTATGGTGGTTCGAGATGAAAACGTAATTCGATCGACCCCGAAAAATACTAACCCTAGTATGACGTATCATATATATAAGGGACACCGTATCTTAAATATCTTTGTAGGGGTACCTATCGTTTTGTTTAAAGCGTACCAAAGCAACTACGGTTGCAGTACCCAAAATTACATATGACATGAAACTTTTTATTAAATTCAACTGACATGTCAGATGAGCTGACTTTTATTATTTTTGACCTCGGATGTCAGAATCTGTCCAAACATGACATAGAAAATGTCAGAAATCTGTCCATTCATGACTGAAAACGTCAGAAAAGTTTGCAGTCATTACTGAAAAAAGTCAGAAATTGTCTAATCCTCTATCTACATCAACACATTCTGAAATGCTTCGTTTCTGACCAAATATAGCCAAGTCGTAAATTCTAAGTTTTACTGGCAGTCTTTATACGGTACCTACTTCTGAAAGGATACAGTACCATATGTAGTACACTTAGAGTACCTATATTACCTAAATTACAGTACCTAGGCAGCGTATATTAACGTACCAAATTGGCATATATTACAGTACCAAATATGCATATTACAGTACCAAACATGTATGTCGTAGGGTACAAATCTGGCATATATTACCGTACCAAGCTAACATATATTAGGGTACCAAACTGGCATATATTACAGTAACAAATTTATAGACATCACGGTGCCAAATGTACATTAGCAAACTGGCATAGGTTACGGTACCAAACATGCATTTCGTAGGGTACCAAACTGGCATATATGACCGTACCAAACATGCACATCGTACCGTACTAAACTTGCATTACGTAGGGTACCAAACTGGCATGTATTACAGTACCAAATTTACATATATTACGGTACCAAACATATGTATATTACCGTACCGACCAGGCATATATTACAGTAACAAATTTACATATATTACGTTACCAAAACTGCATATATTGTTGTACCAAACTGGCAGTCATTACAGTACCAAATTTACATATATTACGTTACCAAAACTGCATATATTACTGTACCAAACTGACAGTCATTACAGTACCAAATTTACATATAATACGGTACCAAATGTGCATATCTTACTGGCAGTCATTACAGTACCATACTTAGACAAAAATAATGAGCCATATCCTATTGACACATTTGTACAAAACAATGGCCTACTGGCATCATTTAGACAAAAAGAATGAGCCAATACCATACAAAAGAGCACCGAAAAAAGATTATGGACAAAAAGCAAAAAGAAAATACATGGAAAATACGGACGCTACGTCGTTACGGCTTCTGTACAAGTACGGCGATTATGTCCGTATTTCCCACATATTTTACACTTGTTGGATCTTCTATCTACCTGAGATGGAATCCTCCATGTCTTTCGGCGACCGGGGAGAACGCGGATGTCCGGGTCACGAATGAAATTCCCATCATCGGTTTGAGCATTCATCTCGTGAGTCGGAATAGGGTTGATGATCGACATATATGCATCTCTATACTTCTGGCATCGAAAGTACGGATCACAATAATCGTAAAAAGAATGTCTCATAGTCGCAATACACGCTGTTGCATGCTTACAAGGGATTCTATAAACTTCCCATTCTCTGCATGAGCAGGTCCGCTGCTGGATGTCCACCGCAAATGAGCCATCTTCACCGACCACCTCAAATGCCACGTTCGAAGATTTACTCACTTTCAACGTGCGACCAGCAGTGATATTCTGAACAAGTTTCTTTTCTTGTTTTGGACATAACTCGCTAACAAGGGTCATTCCTCTCTCGCGTCGTTCGTGCATCATCGTCATGATTTTCACGCGAATGGTATCAACCATGCCCTTTATAGGCAACGCCCGTGCTTCTCTTACCCAAGAATTCCAACACTCTGCTTGATTGTTGTTAATAACTCCCCACCTATTCCCGTCGAATAACGCATTTGCCCAACATGTTGGATCTGATCTCTCAATAAAAGTCTGCGCAATTGGCATAGACTCGATGATGCTGGCGATGTGATTATGAAACTGAACCGAAGTAGTTGCATAAGCCGCTTTTTTGAAGACGGATGACCAATGTTTCTTGTTGTGCTTCGGGTAATGTTTCATCACCTGTAAAATTAAGAACAAATTATTTGCATCGTATTCACTAATGTAGTCAGCACATTACTAAAAAGTACCTCTTTCTTGAAGTTGTCAACCAAATGACGCAAGCAATATGCATGACGGCTTCCTGGAAATGATATAGAAACAGCTTTAATAATACTCGGATGCCGATCTGAGAAGAACGTCAGCTCCCTCAATGTCGACGGGTAATGATGAAACATGCTCCTCAACTTAGCAAAGAACCACTCCCAGTTTTCATCATTTTCGACGCTTACAACGCCAAAGGCAACCGTGAACAAATCTTCGTTTGCATCTTTTGCGACGGCCGTAACGAGCACTCCTTTAAACTTGGTCTTAATGTGAGTACCATCAACAAATATGAGCGGCCGACATCCACGAACAAAACCCACGAGACACGCGTGGAAGCAGATAAAGAGCCGACGAAACTTGTTGTCTTGAGGATATACATCGTACTCCGCCACGCTACCCGGATTGGTTTCTCTAACGGCATTACAATACCACCTCAACTGATCAAACGTACCATTATCCAACCCATATATGTTACGAATGACACTTTCTTTGCCTCTATACGCCTTATGGTACCCCACTTCAACTCCATAGTCCCTTAGGATGTCTTTAACCATGGCACCGGGACGATACGATGGCTCGTCTCGGACCCTATCTTTCACTATGTTCCCTACCCACGGCGCGTCCGCTCGCGGATGATCACGACTCCTAAGAGTATCTTCACCACAACTGTGTTGTAGATTGGATCTCCGAATTGCAAACGAATTGTCACATTTATAACGCGAAGCATATATCCGCCACTTGCACGTATCATCCTTGCAAACGGCAATGATTTTCTTACGCTCGTTCTTTGCATATACAAAGTTTCTCCGAATCGCAATGGAGTAGTTCTTCAAATTCCGTCTAAATTCATCTGCATCCCTAAAGATTTGTCCATCTCCCCGAATGCAATGACTCCATGCATCTACTGTGTTTCTTTCAAAATCAAACTCCACGGATTCTCTGTTCTCTTCCGTACTACAAATAATTTATCAATCATCAATATGAAAACCCAAAATTTAAAGTTTAACAGCAATAAAATAAAAACAAACCTGTTCGCCGGGCCACTTGTACCACATTCATCGGCACGTTCCACTTTCATCAGTATCATTGAAAATTTGTATCGCATAAATAGCTGATACATATTGAAAACATCCGCATTTTCTTTCAATGTCGAGTACAAACTTTGGAACGGAACTTGATACTTTATAGAGTCATGCCGGGAATCGATATCCGACCACCTTCTTTGGAGGGATACGTATATATCGATAAGCGTCGTTGCTTCATTGATTAATAGTAAGGAAGACTCCCTTCTATACTCACACATTGCAAATAACGTCCCGCCATCAAACGAATTTGCAGACGCCATACTTTCAGATAATATGGCAACCTGTTAAAATGGTACGGTGTATAGTTTAGATTGGTACTGCATAACTGGACATTTTGGTAACGTATAGACATGTTACTTGGTACGTAATATAAATACAGAAAGATACTACATAACATAAATGTCCAATCGGACTGTGTCGCATAATGTATTTAGGTACGGTAACACAACATACAATGGTACGTAATATTCATAGGAAATGGTACGTCGTAACAGTTAAATAAAAGAACACCGAAATCTCGACGGATTAGCCTCAATAACTATCAAATCCTAACATTCCACTCTTATATGGAGCTCTTGGATAGCATTGAGCTCCCAGATTTGGGATAAACCTTGAGCAAACGCCCAAAATCGATAACCTAACCCAAACCAAAAGAGAAAACTTACCTGACAAAATCAACCCCCAAAATCGACAACCCAACGTTCAATAGGGTCTTCGATCCTTCTCCGGCACCGGCACGAGCAGACGGAGTTGGTCGGCAAGAAGAACGTCGACGGCGAGCTGAAGGTCGGATTTTGCAGAGAAAAAGAAAAGCTGAAATGAAATTCTAAATCATTTAATAAGGGTATTTTCGTAATCTTAGGTGATTAGGTACCTAAGTGTAAAAATTTTATTCAACTGGGTACCTAGCTATAAAATTGTTCTGACAAGGTACCTAAGTGGCAGATTTTTTCCCTATTGGGTATTTAAGTGTAGATTTCCGTTAAAATTGCTAATGGAAAAAAATAAAAAGTACATATATAACCACTAGTAAAATTGCATATTGGCCCTCAATGTTTCTGAAACTGAAATAAGAGGGAGTTTTGAACCTAAATGTGATTTAGCCTAAATTAAAACACTAAAACCGAAAAAGGAAAACCCCTGACAGCTAATCACACAGTCACACACTATCCCGCCACGCGGTACTTTACCTGACCTATATATAAATAAGAGCAGTAATCTCTTCAGCATCCCACCATCCGTACATTGCTTCACTCGTACAAAATCCAATCCCTAGCAAAGCAAATCGAAAGGCTTTCGTGAGCTTCATACAAAGATTCACCACCTCTGTACGCGTTCAGGAGTACACACTTTTGGTGGCGTCTTTTATATCTCTATTCACTTCGTCTGCATAGGAATCTCTATATGATTACTTTTGTTGTCGCTTTGCTTTGATTTAGTTTTACAATTAGCGTCAGTCTGATGATTTTTTCGTTGGATTATATAATCTCCAGGTCCTTTGTGCAGATCAGCATCAGATAACCTTTCTGGTGAGTCTTTTTCAATCATGTGATTGCGTGACTATGCATCTCTCTGTTTCTTTTTGCCTGTCCTGTACTATTTACTGGTTAGATGTTATGTTGACATTTTAGGTTTGATTTCTGATTATTTTCTGTATCTTCTTTTGGTAGTGGTTTGATGAGTGATGACTGTCAATTGTGATGTTACGGTGATTGATAATTTTTAGCTCCTTCTTTGCAATAGAGTTGATTGATAACTGCTCCGTGTCCGGGAGATTTTGAATTTTTCTTTTGATCAGTCTCTTCTATTTAATTTACTTAGGTTTAATCTATCATGTTAATATGCATGTTCACATCGGTGTATTCTTGTTCTTGAACTTTGCTGATCATGAATCCTGTTGGAGGTTGAGTAATGGGTAATCCTGTGTAGCATTAAGCATGTGGTAAATATGTTAGTTTCGGAATGTTGGCTGTCTGGCAGATTGTAAGTGTCAGTTAAATGGACTTTATTTGGCCCCTGGCGTAAAATCCGTTGTCATCGTTATTGATCTTCTATTCAACGTTCTTGTACCAGAATTATATTTACCTTACATGTCATATTACACGTGTCTTGATGCACAGTTAATTCGTTTTGTCGTTGAAGCCATAATCGTTAATGTTCGAACATGATTAGTCTTATAGAAAGTCCGCGCGTTAACTTTTCAGATCTATCCCGAATCCACTTTTGTTACAGGTTGTATTAGAAACTGCACGCGTTAATTCCATTTTCTTTTACTTAATATGAGTTGTTCTTTTTATTCTCGTCAGCTAAACGAAAATGAATCGTGCGCAAGATTCTCGCCGCCCCGCCTTTAATGTCGGAAACATGTTCCGCAAGATGCTACCAAAGTGCTCATCTATGCCCTCCGAAATCGCTGCTGTGTTGGACAATTTTGAGGCGTCCTTGGCACTTAGGATCCAATAGCTCAAGCCAAGCAGCAATGAAGGTTTCCTTCAGTTATCGTGGATGACTGTTGCCGTGGAGCAGCTGTCTCTCATCCATACAGATGTTGAAAACCTCTCTGTTGCCCTTGACCACCCTGTCCTTGATTGGAGGGACAAGTGGATGCACGCGTACCTCGAAGACAGCGCTAAAATGCTCGAAATCCTGAACCCATTAATCTCGCAAGTCAAACTGTTGGAACAGAGCCAGCGCCACTTAGCATGTGCTCTGCACCACCTGCGCGAGGGTTCCCCAGAGGCGCTCATCAAAGCTCGTTTCTCCCTCGACAAGTGGACGGGAGAGATTGGTTCGACGGATCCATCGCTCCAAAGATGCTCCACCGTCTTAGTTGGATTTCTCCAAACCCTCAGCCTTCCAAAGACGAGCGACCACAAGGAGAAAGTGGTAATGCGAGCGATGTACGGATTTAAGGCGGTCACAATTTTCGTATGCTCTGTATTCGCAGCAGTTTTATCTGGGTCGGTCGAGAAGGTGATGGATGTTAAGGTCGCCGAAGCGCACTTGTGGGCCGATGCATTTGTCGACCTCCAGGCTTCCCTGAACGTATCATCGAGTGGAAATGTTGCTGTGATAAGGGAAGTGAAAGCCGTTGAAGAATGCATCAACAAGTTATACTCTATTTTAGGCGATGGGGTGAGCGGTGGTGCTGAAGGTGATTGTTTGGAAAAGGCTGCATTTGATCTTGGGGAATCAGCCGAGGGATTTTCTCAAGGTTTTGCGCTTCTTTCGAAGGAGGCTGACCGCCTTTTCAAGGCGATCCTCGCTGGGCGCAATACGTTGATGGGTAGGGCTCAGCATTGCCTCTTTCCCAGAGGTGAAAGGTGATAAAGGTGTGTGTGGCGAGCTGTTAGTTGAATTGTGCTATTGAATAATTAATTATGGGATGTAAAGAGTTGTTGTTAGAAGTTTCAATTCGTTGATGTTTTGGTATGGGTATCTTTCTAACTAAACTACACAGCGTGTTATTTGGCTCTTGATTTGTTCACGATAGCACGAAGTAAGTGGCCAAACAGAGCGGTTTTAATAACACTATGATGAAGTTGAAGTCAAAACACTACTCGTATTGTAACTTGGAAGCCCATGAAAAAGAGCAAGAATTACACACAACATGCCTTGCTCTTGGCTCGTGAATAATTGGAATGCTGTCGTATTATAATAACATAACAAAATGTTGTTGATAAATTGCAATGAAATGAATGTTGATTGGAAAGTCTAAATTATAAAATCACAAGTAAAATTGCATATTGGTCCTTTTGTGTTCGAAATTGAAATTAGAGAAAGTTTTCGAACCTAAATGTAGTTTCACATAAATTGAAACCCTAAAACCAAAAAAGGAAAAAAAGTGACAGCTAATCACACAGTCACACACTATCCCGCCATGCGGTACTATAAATAGAGCGGCAATCTCCTCTTCAGCAGCCCACCATCTTCACTGAACAAAACCGATCCCTACCTAAGCAAATCGAAACGCCTTTGCGAGCATTGGCGGAGCTTCATCACTTCTCTACCGCTCAGGAGTACAATTTTGGTAAAGCCAACTCATTTCGTATGCGTAGGAATTAGTATTTGATTATTTTTGTCCCTTTGCTTTCATTTATTCTTAAATTTGCTTCACTCGGATGATTTCTTTATTGGTTTTATGTAACCGAACATGTCCTTTGTGCAGATCAGATACCTCTCTGGTGAGTCTTTTTCAATTCTGTGATTATGTGATTGTGAAGCGTGAACGGATCCGTTTCTGTTTATTTTCTTTATGTTCTACTTCTGGTGGTTTTTTATCACTGATGACCGTCAATGCTAAAGTTGAGGTTTTGGTTGATTGATCATTTTTCTCTCCTTGTTGTGATAGATTTGATTGAGAACTGTGGGTGGTTTGAACATCCACGTTGAATGAATTTCCGTGTCTGGGAGCTGTGAGTTTTGACTTATGCTGTAAATCAGTCTCTTCTATTTGTTGTACTCATGTTAAATCTGTCATGTTTTTATCGTGTCCATGAATAACTTGGTATATGCACATTCACATCAGTGTATGTTTGTTCTCAAGTTTTATTGATCATGAATCCTGTGTAACAGCAGTTGGAGGTTGAGAAATAGAATATGTATATTCGCTACTTGATGTTTGTACTTACTTCTCCGTATATGCTTTAAAATTGTGAAGTTTCTAATGTGGTACTTGTCAATTAAAGTCACTGTATTTGTCCTCCACTTATCCGCATCATTGTTATTGATCTATACTATTCAGCCTTCTTGTACCAGAATTGTATTTGCCTTTCCTGTTATATTACACGTATCTTGATGCTCAGTTAGTTCGGTTTTTTCGGTGAGGTCATATTAATTATGAACTCGAATAGTCTCATAAAAAGCGATAACTTTTCTGATCTGTCTCGACTCCACTTTTGCTTTACATGGTATTCATATCATGTATGGTTATTACCCATAGTGTGTTTTCTTTTAGTTAATATGGTTTGCTTCCTTTATTCTTGTCAGCTCATTGAAAATGAATAATGCGCAAGATCCCCGCAGGCCCGCGTTTCATTTCAAAAGCATGTTGCGTAAGATATTACCTAAGGGCTCATCTATGCCCTCTGAACTCTCAGCTGTGCTGAACAATTTTGAGGAGTCCTTGGCTGGTAGGATCCAGAAGCTAAAGCCCTGTGGCAATGAAGATTTCCTTGAGTTATCGTGGATAACATGTGCCGTGGAGCAGCTGTCTCTTACACATAGAGACGTAGATAATCTCTCTGTTTCCCTTGACCATCCTTTCTATGATTGGAAGGACAAGTGGGTGCAGACGTATCTCGATGAAAGCGCGAAGATACTCGAGATCTTGAACGCATTCATTGCACAGATCCACGCGATGGAAGAGACCCACCGCTACTTTGTCAGTGCTCTGCATCACCTGCGAAAGGGTACCCCAGAAGCACTTGTCAATGGTCGTTCGTCCCTCAGTAAGTGGACGGAGCTAGTTGGTTCGATAGATCCTTCGCTTCAGAGGTGCTCTGTTGTCTTAGACGGCCTTCTCCAGACTCCTCCTTACCTCCCAAAGACACGCCACCACAAGGAAAATGTGCTCATGCGAGCATTATATGGTCTTAAGATGGTGTCACACTTTGTGTGCGACGTATTTGCAACAATTCTCTCTGGCTCCGCCGAGAAGGTGGGAGATATTAAGGCTGCGAATGAGTACTTGTGGGCCAATGCTTTTGTTGATCTACAGGCTTCTGTGAATGCCGAGATCATGAGGATACGGTCAGGTGGGAATGTTATTGTGCTTAAGGAATTGAGAATCATCAACGAAGGCGTCGAGAAGGTGTACCCCAATTTACGCGATGGGGTCAGCTGCGCTGAAGCTGAGAGTTTATTGAATTTGACGTCCGACTTTGGGGAATTGGATGATCAATTTTCTCATGGGACTGCGCTACTTTTGAAAGAGGTTGATCGCTTTTTCAAAGCGCTTCTCTCTGCGCGGAGTGGTTTGATGGGTAAGGCGCAGCGTAGCCTTTTTCCCCGCGGGGGGTGATGGAAGGTTTAGAGAGTCATTTACACACCTGATGGTCTGCTAAAATTATTGGACGTAAACAGCTATGTTTTGGAATTCTATTTGTTTTTATATGCCTTGTTTTTTTTACTTCTCTGATTTAGGCTCATGCCAAAATAGTTGCCCATCATAATTATTTCATTGCCAGTATTAACCACCAGCTGATTGAAATTTGAAGTTTGAAGACCATCTTTTGCACTATAAACATTATCAAATTGGATAGAGATCATGCACGCTCGCGAGGGCACAGTACAAACGATCTCGAAAGAGAAAGTAAATTTCAACATCGAGCGCATCGTTTTGATAACGATGCCTTTCTCTCGTACTGCTTTAAAGCATGGCGCCGTGTTTCTTGATCGGACAGCTTCTAGAAGAATATCTGCTCTGCACCCTTTCCCTGCTACCATTTACGACCCCGTAATAGAAGAGCAAGATGACAAATTTTTTGCTGTCATAACTCGGTCCCGGAAAAAGAAAAAAAACACTTCTAGCCTCAGATATAACAAAAACATAACGCCAAAAACACATACCGTATCCCTAACATCGCACCCAAGAGTCAGTTCTCCGTGCGTTGTCTCGAGCTCAGACAAGAAACAGTAAGGATTCCCATCCTCCACGAGCACGTTAGGTTTTGACCTCAGCATCGACTTTATGTCATCCGATATTTCTACGACATGACCTTGTCTATCGCATCTTTTCTTATCGGTATTTTTCTTACCATAGTGTGCCATTTGGCTCTCGATTTATTCACTATAACCTGCAGTAATTAGCAAAAGATGGCAGTTCTCAAAACACTTGAAGTCAAAATCCAAGGCAAGTTTATATTCATTACTCAATTGTAACTTGGAACTCGATAAAGAAAAAAAAAAGAACTCGCCTCGCTCGAAAACATAGAATTAGGAATGCTGACTGGGATTTTTCATCTGTGAGCAACTGCGTAGTGGTGAGGCCCATTTCGACCACTTGTCCTTCGACACAGCCAGCCTTTCGTCGATCCCAAAATCAGAATCAGTTGTTAAAAGAGTGTCTTTAAATCTTGATATTCCAATCTGATCATTGAGGCTTTTTTTCTTCATACCTGAATCGTAGCACCGATTGAAAAGGGCTGCGTAATCTGTACAGAGAGACCACTAAGAACATTCCCCAGTATGTCTTGAGATGCAAAAGCAGTAGCTACTCCTATTTTACATAGAAAAAACACAACTCTTTTTAGGAGTTTTCGAATAAATGCTGTCAAATTAGGCGAAAAAATGTCACCTCCAATGCCACCAACGGTTAGAATAGACTGAACTGCGACGCCAAAAGCCTCAGACAAGGCCAAACCTCCTACAGCAAAGAGGCCTACGGTTAATACTCTGTCCAAAGCTAACAGCTTATCCCTCGAAGCACCGCCGACCCCTTTTGAGTACAGAGCTCGAGTGATCATATAAGAACCATACGAGGGCGACCACGACTCCTCCCTTCCAAGCCTGTCCTACGTATTGGGTAGTAACAACGTTTGGCAAGACCATTTCACCACTGCATAAAAACTACCAAATCATCAGGTAAGTATTTCATTCGACAATGGAAGTACAAAAAGAGACCTTTTTAACAAGTAAAATTGCACGTTGGTCCTTGTTGGTTGGGTTCGAAATTGAAATTAGAGAAAGTTTTCGAATCCAAATGTAGTTTCAAATAAATTGAAACCCTATAACCGAAAAAGGAAAAAAACTGACAGCTAATCACACAGTCACACGCTATCCCGCCACGCGGTACTATAAATAGAGCGGCAATCTCTTCTCTTCAGCAGCCCAACATTCGTGTGTGTATTGCTTCACTCTCACAAAATCAATCCCTACCAAAGCAAATCGAAACGCCTTTGCGAGCTTTGTCGGAGCTTCATCACTTCTCTACCGTTCAGGAGTACAATTTTGGTAAGGCGTCTTGTAGATCTCTATAAGCCCACACATTTCGTATGCATAGGAATTTGTATTTGATTATTTTTTGTCCCTTTGCTTTCATTTGCTTCTACTTAGCTTCAGTCTGATGATTGTTTTATCGGTTTATGTAATCGACAGGTCCTTTGTGCAGATCAGATACCTCTTTTGTGAGTCTTCTTCAATTCTGTGATTATGTGACTGTGAACGGATCCATTTCTGTTTATTTTCTGCATATCTGGTGTCAATCACTGATGACCGTCAATTGTCAAGTTGAGGTTTCGGTTGATTGATCACTTTTCTCTCCTTTTTGTGATAGATTTGATTGAGAACTGTGGGTGGCTTGTTGTACTCATGTTAAATCTGCCATTTTTTAATCGTGTTCATGAAATAACTTGGTATATGCACATTCACATCGGTGCATGTTCTCAAGCTTTGTCGATCATGAATCCTGTGTAACGCAGTTGGAGGTTGAGATATAGGAAATGTATATTCGCTCCTTGATGTTTGTACATACTTCTCACCATATGTAGTGAATATGTAAAGTTTCTAATGTGGTACATGTCAATTAAATTCATTTTGTTCGGCCTCTAGGGCAAGATCTTATCCGTGTCATCGTTATTGATCTTGTATTCAGCCTTCTCGTACCAGAATCGTATTTACCTGTCCTGTTATATTACACGTGCCTTGATGCTCAGTTAGTTCAGCTTTTTGATGAGGTCATAATAATTATGTTGGAACTCGAATATTCTTCATCGAAAGTGCATGCATTAACTTTTTTGATCTGCCCCGATCCACTTTTTCTATATGTAATAATATTATCCTACGGTTGGTTATTACCGGTAGTGCGTTTTCTTTTACTTAAATATGGTTTGTTCCCTTTGTCTTATCAGCTCATTGAAAATGTTCGGAAGCTTGTTGCGTAAGATGGTACCAAATTGCTCATCTATGCCCTGCGAAATTGCTGCTGTATTGAAAAATTACGAGGAGACATTGGGAGGAAGAATCGAGAACCTCAAGCCAGCTAGCAGTGAAGATATCCTCCAATTATCGTGGATGTCAAGAGCAATGGAGCAACTGTCTCTCATACACTCAGATGTCAACAACCTCTCTAATGCCCTTGGCAGTCCTATCTGCAATTGGAAGGACACTTGGATCCAGACGTATTTCGACGACAGCGCTAAAATCCTTGAAATCTTGAACTCATTCATCTCACAGATCCACACGCTGGAACACAGCCAGCGCTACGTCGCCTCTGCTCTGCATCACCTCCGCGAGGATACCCCAGAAGGAGTTGGCAAAGCTCGTTCCTCCATCGATAAGTGGATGGAACTTGTCGGTTCGATAGATCCACTGCTTCAACAATCCTCAGCTGTCGTAGAAGGCTTTCTCCACGCACCTCCCTACCTCCAAAAGACGAGCAACTACAAGGAGAATGCGCTGCTGCGAGCCATGTATGGCTTTAAGGTTGTCGCACTTTTCGTGTGCTCTGTATTCGCTTCGAATTTCTCTGGCTCTGGGAAGGTGGCTGACATTAAGGTTGCCAAAGGGTACTTTTGGGGCGATACGTTGGTTGATCTCCATGCTTGCGTGAGTGCTGAGATTGGGAAAGTACAGTCGAGTGGAAAGATTATCGCGCTGAAGGAGGTTGAAGTCGTCAATGAAGGCGTCAAGAAGGTGTGCGCTATTTTGCGCGATGGGTTCGTCTGCGCCGAAGCTGAAGTTCTGGCGAGTGTGGCGTCTGATGCTGACGAACTTTCTCGAGGGATAGCGCTTCTCTCAAAGGAAGTGGACGGCTTTTTTAAAGTGCTTCTCAATGGGCGCAAGGCTTTAATGGGTAAGGCTCAGAGTAGCCTTTTTCCCGGCGGTGAAAGACGGCGAAGGTCGTAGAGGGTTGTTATTATTACTCGAGTGAGGCTCGCTCTATCATCGATTAGGTAATTCTGGGGTGCGTAGACAAATGTGTGTGAACTTCGAATTATTTATGTTTTATATTCTGTGTTTTGAATTGATAGTGACGAGCTAACGCATCATTCAATCATCATCATCATTCCGTTACACCAACCGATGAAATTTAAGGTTCAAGAACTTTCTTGCAATGAACAGACAAATACGCCTCATCATACAACTTGAAGAACCACACGTCATTGCCGAGACGTTATCAAACTGGATGAAGGTCATGTAGATTCTCATATGGAATACAAGAAGATACAAATAAGAACAAACAAATACGTATTCATCTTCTTCTTCGATTTAAACAGACAGGAACATCATTATACATCACATTTAGGAAATGATCGACAACCTTAAAAATGAGTTAGATATGAACGTAATGATGCTCACGTGCGTTTTGGTTGAAGAAGATGATGATTCATGAGGTGCTAAGTACAGTTTAACGAGATCATACGCTTTCAAGTGTTAAATTCCGTCTAAATTAACGATTAAATTAACCGAGAGACCAAAACCGTCCAAAATCGGTAACATTGGGGACTAAAAGTTTACCTCGGAACATGGGTACCGAAAACGCCCATGGCCAAAACTAGGGGTGGTTCGGTACGGTATACCGTACCAAAACTGTGATACCGTATACCGTACCGAAATTTCGGTATAGAAAAAAATCATACCAATACCATACCAAAATTTCGGTATACCTTAAATTTCGATCGGTATCATACCGAAATTTCGGTATGGTATCAGTATCATACATTCTATACCATTCACACGGAGGGTTTTTTAGCCAATTCTCCTTAGGCCCCAATAAGATGGATTATTAATACCAAATTTTTCAAAATAAAAAGATTTTTAATTCATAAAATAACCTTAAATAATTTACATATTTTAGTCAGTCTCCTTAGTAAGACAAAGAACTCTACATAACCACAAAATACAACTTTATGTACAGATTAATTAAAACGAAACGGCTATTTTGTATTTCCTTTTGTTTTTTTAATGTAAGTAAAATATGGTGGACCTCAATAATCTTAAAAAGTTGGGTATAGTTAATAATTTATGGGCTAAATAAATTTATGAAGATCCTTATAATATTTTTATCCATTATATATTTTTTTTTGAAATAATATAATATGTGTAGGTTTGTATATATATATATATATATATATATTACATAATATTATTTTTATTTCGGTATTCGGTATAATCGGTATACCTAATTTTTAAAATTTTCATACCATTACCGTACCGAAAATTTTCGGTACGGTATCATACCTTACCAAAAACTTTGGTATACCAAAATTTTCGATATTTTCGGTACGTTTCGATACGATAAGGACGGTATATAGGTATTTCGGTATATTTCCCCATCCCTAGCCAAAACATTGGGGACCAAAAGTGTCGTTCTCCCACTTTTTAACAAGTAAAATTGCATGTTGGTCCTTGTTGGGTTCGAAATTGTAATTAGAGAAAGATTTCGAACCTAAATGTAGTTTCACATAAATTGAAACCCTAAAACCGAAAAAGGAAAAAAACTGACAGCTAATCACACAGTCACACACTATCCCGCCACGCGGTACTATAAATAGAGCGGCAATCTCTTCTCTTCAGCCGCCCACCATTCGTGTCTCTATTGCTTCACTCCACAAAATCGATCCCTACCAAAGCAAATTGAAAGGCTTTTGCGAGATATATACGAAGCTTCATCACTTCTCTACCCTTCAGGAGTACGCACTTTCGGTAATGCGTATTGTGGATCTCTATAAGCCCACATATTTCGTATGCGTAGGAATTAGTATTTGATTTTTTGTCCCTTTGCTTTCATTTATTTTTACATTGAGCTTCGGTCTGATGATTTCTTTATTGGATTTATGTAATCGACAGGTCCTTTGTGCATACCAGATACCTCTTTGGTGAGTCTTTTTCAATTCTGTGATTATGTAACTGTGTACGGATCCGTTTCTGTTTATTTTCTGTATGTTCTACTTCTGGTGATTTTGTTTATCACTGATGACCTTCAGTGGTACAGTTGAGGTTTTGGTTAATTGATCATTTTTCTCTCCTTTTCGTGATAGAATTGATTGAGAACTGCGGATGGTTTGAACTTCCATGTTAAATAAATTTCCGTGCCTGGGAGTTGTGAGTTTTGACTTGTGCTGTAATGCAGTCTCTTCTATTTGTTGTACTCATGTTAAATCTACCATGTTTTAATCATATTCATGGATTAACTTGGTATATGCACGTTAACATCAGTGTAAGTTTGTTCTTAAGCTTTATCGGTCATGAATCCTGTGTACCGCAGTTGGAGGTTGACAAATAGGAAATGTATATGCGCTCCTTGATGTTTGTACTTACTTCTCATTATATGTTGTATATATGTGAAGTTTCTAATATGGTACGTGCTAGTTGAATTCACTTTATTTGGCCTCTACCGCAAAATCTTATGCGTTCCTTTGTCATCATTATTGATCTTCCGTTCATTGTTATGTATTTACCTGTCATGTTATATTACTCGTGTCTTGATGCTCAGTTAATTCAATTTTCCGGTGATGTTATAATTATTATGTTGGAGCTCGAATATTCTCATATGAAGCCCATGGGTTAACTTTTCTGATCTGTCATCCATTTTTTGCTATACATGATATTATAGTATCATGGACCTGGTTGGCTATTTCCGTAAGTGTGATTTCTTTTACTTAATATGGTGTTTTGTCCTTTTATTCTCGTCAGCTCATCGAAAATGGATCGCGCGCAAGATTCCCGCAGGCCCGCTTTTAGTTTCAAAAACATGTTGCGCAAAATGTTACCGAAGGGCTCATCTATGCCATCTGACGTCGATGCTCTGTTGAACAACTTCGAGCAGAGCCTGGCAGAAAAGATCTGTAAGCTCAAGCAGTGCGACAACGATGATTTCCTGCAATTATCATGGATGTCGGGCGCACTTGAGCAGTTGTCTGCAATACACACAGACGTCAATAATCTCACCGTTGACCTTGACCATCCCGCCGGTAATTGGAAGGACAGTTGGACCCAAATGTATTTCGACGACAGCGCAAAGCTGCTCGAAATCTTGAATGCCTTCAATTCCCAGATCCACATTTTGGAACGGAGCCAGAGATACGTCATCTATGCTGTGGATCACCTGCGCAGGGGAGCCCGAGAATCATCTGCGAGTGCTATTTCCTCCCTCAGTAAGTGGATGGAGCTGATTGGTTTTGTAGATCTATCGCTTCAGCGTTGCTTTACCATCCTAGAAGCCTTTCTCCCGACTACCAACAACCTCCCAAAGACCCGCAACTACAGGGAAAAAGCGTTGATGCGTGCAGCGTATGGCTTTAAGGTGGTCGCACTTTTCGTCTGCGGCGTATTTGCGGTAAATTTCTCTGGCTCCGTCGAGAGGGTGGCTGACATCGAGGTTGGCAAGAAGTATTTGTGGGCCGATGCCTTTTCCGATCTCCAGGCTTGTGTGAATGCTGAGATAAGGAGGGCATCGTCTAGTGGAGAGGCTATTCTGATAAAGGAAGTGAAAGTCGTAGATGAAGGAGTCAAGAAGTTGTCTCCTATTTTGGGCAATGGGGTCGGCCGTGGTGAAGCTGAGGATTTAGTGGACGCAGCTGCGTCTGATCTTGGGGAAAGGGCCGAGGATTTTTCTCGAGGAATTGCGCTACTCTCGAATGAGATTGACCGCTTCTTCAAAGCGCTTCTCTCTGGGCGCAGCGCTTTGATGGGCAAGGCTCAGAGTTCCCTTTTTCCCCGCCGTGAAAGACGATGATGATGTAGACAGCACAGTCGTTAACTGACTGATGCCAGAAGTTAAAACTATGGGTGGGATGTGGAAGTTCAAGTTTTCTGAGTTGTTTTGACTTTAGGCTACCATATCATGAAATTATAGTTCAATCTCCATATTTATATCATCCTAAATTAGCACCATAATTTAAAGATGGAATGTTGTGAAGTTTCAAGAAATCTCGTGCTATAAACAAATTCGTCTATACTGCTGACTTGAAGAACCAATCAAGACTTCATTAATTGCTGCAGAAGAAACAGATAAATCTTAAAATCGAACGTAAATTTCGACATCGAGCACATCGTTCGAGGAAGACGCCCCTCTCTCGTACTGCTTAAAGCATGGCGCCGTGCTTCTTGACGATTCGAACGGCTTCTAGAAGAATATCCTGCTCTATACCCTTTCCCTGCTACCATTACAATTGCATAAGAGAAGAAATGGCGTTTTCACTGTCATAACTCAGGCCCGAAAAAGGGCTTCTAGCCTCAGATCAACAGCGCGAAAGAAAAACTTAATGCCAAAAAAACATACCGTACTCCTAACATCGCACCCAAGAGTCAGCTCTGCGTGCGATGTCTCGAGCTCAGACAAGAAACAGTAAGGACTCCCATCCTCCACGAGCACGTTAGGTTTTGACCTCAGCATCGATTTTATGTCCTCTGATATCTCCACGACCTTGTCTAATGCATCTTTTCGTATCGGTATTTTTCTTACCACAGTGTGCCATTTGGCTCGTGATTTGTTCACTATAACCTGCGGGTAAGTGGCAAAAAGACAGTAATTTTCAGAACATTCGAAGTCAAACCCAAGACAGTTCATATTTATTACTACTCAAATGTAGCTTTCAGAACTCCATAAAAAAAGAACTCGCCTCGCTCGAGAACATAGAATTAGGAACGCTGACGGGGATTTTTTCATCTGTGAGCAACTGCGTAGTGGTGAGGCCCATTTCGACCACTTGTCCTTCGACACAGCCAGCCTTTCGTCGATCCCAAAATCAGAATCAGTTGTTAAAAGAGTGTCTTTAAATCTTGATATTCCAATCTGATCATTGAGGCTTTTTTTCTTCATACCTGAATCGTATCACCGATTGAAAAGGGCTGCGTAATCTGTACAGAGAGACCACTAAGAACATTCCCCAGTATGTCTTGAGATGCAAAAGCAGTAGCTACTCCTATTTTACATAGAAAAAACACAACTCTTTTTACGAGTTTTCGAATAAATGCTGTCAAATTAGGCGAAAAAATGTCACCTCCAATGCCACCAACGGTTAGAATAGACTGAACTGCGACGCCAAAAGCCTCAGACAAGGCCAAACCTCCTACAGCAAAGAGGCCTACGGTTAATACTCTGTCCAAAGCTAACAGCTTATCCCTCGAAACACCGCCGACCCCTTTAGAATACAGAGCTCGAGTGATCACATTTGTCTTCCACTGATGTAAGAACCATACGAGGGCGACAACGACTCCTCCCTTCCAAGCCTGTCCTACGTATTCGGATGTAATAACATTTGGAAAGACCATTTCACCTCTGCATAAAAACTACCAAATCATCAGTAGGTATCTCATTCGAAGCTGAAAGTAAAAAAAAAAAAAGGACATTTCTTAACAAGGTAGAGATGCAAAAACTGACATTTCTAAGAAGGCCAACAACGTTACGAAGTATCGAATTGGATCTTCCAATGCGCCCCAGAAGCTGTTTTCGTAAGGGATGGGGCCCCACGACGAGCTTGAAGGTAACAAAGCGCCTGGGCCTTCTGTGGAGTATTTGTGGAATCTTCTGAGGATTTTCGGCAGTAATGACCATGCGAGTAATGTCCCACCTAAAGTTGCACCCACGGGGAAGATCACGTCTCTGAGGTAGGGATGGGATTCGAGGAAGTGGCGAGCTTGGGGAGTTATTTCTTCGGGTGATTGTATTGCCTTTTCTGTCGAATATATTGCAGCTTCTGTTGTCGATTGCCAAATCTCTTTCAAGTTAGTGGTCCATTCATTGCCAACGACGGTATTGCTACTCCCAGAAGCTCCATCTTCACTGTAATAAGATACGACGCCCTCGAATCGACGAGCATTATTGACTCTATTATCGATATGCAACGGAAATAACTGTGGATTTACAAAAGGGTCAGAGCTAGAAAATGAAATACTGCTTCGAAACCCAGAATACTGTAGTGGCTTAGAATAACAGCCATAGCTTGAACCAATCATCACTCTGTGACCCTTCTCTTGAAATTTCAGATCATAAGCTAATTTTCGAATTGCATAAGGAACAAATGGGAGTCTAATATCATCAAACCGAGCACAAGGGCTCATGGAAGAACCATAAAGCTGCAATCTTGCAGTCCCCATCGAGCCCAATTTGCAGTCAGCCGAGCGAGGAATTTACACTAAACCCATTTGAGTTTTCACAAGAGCTACTTACCTACCTACAATAACGCAATACAGAAAAGAAAGCATGAAATTGCATCAAGAATATCATTAATTAATAATACACAGGACATTTAACACAAAATAAGGTATTTTTCACTGTACCTGCAAGCTAAATCAAGTCCAAGGCGATCAACAAAATCTGTTAATACTGTGGTTTTCTTTCCCCAACGATGTATTAGCTACAAGCTGAAGAAGCTGGAACTCAAAAATAAGAAAATCACAGTTCATAATCTTTAGGGAGTCTGAATCGCAAGATCTACTTAAACAAGAAGTTTAAGCTTAAAACGTAGGAAAAAAAAATGTGACTCTTTTGACAGACATGATTAGGTTGAAGGTTTTATTCTAGCTTTCTTTCACTAAATCATTTCTTCATATATGATTATGACAAGGTGTAAATGCTAACGAACACGATTATGTCTACTAGCGACACATGTTGAAAATCGAGCCATTCTTCAATTGTAGAAGTTTTTCTCGAATAGTGGATTCGGAAATCTGCCATATAGTGTAGTGAGTCACCTGGATTAATCAACAGTCAGTGTGGACCATTGCAAGTCTTCAATTGCCAGCCCAAGAACACCATATTACTACAAATTAGTTTTATCCATCACTTCTTCGTTCTCTGCTTGGACTTGGAGTCGAACTGATGACTGATGAGCCTTAAATCTTCTTCTTCCTCACCACTGTCGTCATAGCTGCTTGCTTCTAAACCTTTTGCATTGTGGGCTTCATCTCCGATACACAACAATTTTCTCAATTTTCGATAAATTGCTGTTTCCAAATCACTCTTTATGCATAGTATATATACTTGTATTTAAGAGTGTATAATTGCGAGGCATTGTATACTTGTATGTCATTTGTATACTAGGTTTTCCTAAAAATTGATCTTTTTTTTGCATACTAATTCTATCTGATTTCACCATTTCAGATGAATAGTCACTTGTGAAGCGGTGAATGGTTAAATAGGTGATTTTATATACGGATACGGTGAGCGGTGGAGCGTGTCCATCACGCGGCCTTCAACGCGTGGGCCGTGGAGGCATACAAGTGCTCTGTCAAAGTGGATTGGATAGGCCGGGTCGGATCGGGTCGACATGCAGGCCCGACTCGGTACCATGGGTGGGCTATATATTGTTAGGAGTGAGTGAATAAATTATGATATAGTTTTATGCCTTCAACAAGTAAAACAGATTCAATTCCTTCTTTGAATTTGTATGGGATATGGCTAATGGCAGGGCCCTAGTTATTGACATTATAATAATAATAATAATAACAGCAATAATGGTAATAGTAATAATATTAATATGCATCCAAACATTTTTCATGAAATGAAATTGTTATGACATGGAAATGAGTAGACGCACAATGCATGCATTGATTGCGGATATATATAGGCCGGCCATCTCTTCAATCTTAGTTTGTGACATAAAGTGAAGCCTAAGATTTTCAATGCCACATACGATTGAAATAAATTAATTAAAGCCGAGACTTGCACGAAAAAAACTGTATTTACGACTATTTTATCTTATTCGATTTAGGAAAAAGTTCTATAATTTTAGGGCCATAGCGAATTTACGAACATTTTACTGTTAAAAATAAATTTAAGAATCTGAGTTTCATTACTCAACGTTTCTTATCAATTAAAATGATAAGATTGTCAACATCATTTAATACCTTGTGAGGATATATACATATATAGAATATAGATCATGAGGCAATGCTATAAAAATGCTTCTCTCCGTGTGAACATTAAATACAAAGTAGTAATGCTGTAGAACTTATACATACATTTCATTATGTAAGAAAAAAATGTAATATTTAAATATTTCTAGTCATATGTTGTGTGTAGCACAGATTCATGTTACAGTTTCAACTCCAAAACAGTATATACTTGCACGCCATCGCTTATATATAAATATGAAAATATTTATTACGTATGTAAAGATGAAAAGAAGCGGTGGGCAGCAGTTTTCTTCCTCTTTTTTTCTTCTAATTTAATACCCATTTTTACCCAAATGAGATGTTTTAGATTCATATAATAATGATGATGATGATGATAATAATAATAATAATAATAATAATAATTTATTGCCTTTTCTTTTCAAAATGAGCCATCATCATATAATTCAACTCAATCCCTGTATTCCTATTTCCTCACTCTGCTTTCTCTCTTTCATCCCCTCCATTCTTTTTTTTTTTCTCCTCTTCATCTTTGTAATCGTCTTACTTATTTTCTTCCAACAAAAATCCGCACTGATTCAAATATTGGAAATAAATATTCTGATCGCAAGCAACATTCTTCAGGTCACAGTTAAACCTCTCTTTCAGCATCTTCCAAGCTAAGGACACAATTGAAATGAAGGTTAGAAGCTCGATTATATAATTCTTCCGATCGATATTTTATATACATGCAACACTGTTGTAGCAGTGGAGAAATGAAAGCCAATATCGTAGCTTTCTTTACTATTTCTTGTATTTTGTCTCATTATTTATTTCCTTGAAATATATTTCTGCAGAAGTTTGTGGTGAGGTTGGAGTTAATGGAAGACCAAGACAAGCGAAGGGCTCTTAAGACAGTGTCTTCCCTTTCAGGTTATATTTAATCGGTCAGGAATTTCAGTTGGGAATTAAATTAATCAATTTGATTGACTCTATTATTTCATATTATTTTATATTTATTTCAAACTCTGTCTAGGTATCGACGAGATAACGATCGACGTGAAGGAAAAGAAGCTAACGGTGGTCGGAACGGTGGACCCCATCAGCGTCGTCAGCAAGCTCCGAAAGAAGAATTGGACCGCCGACATAATCTCGGTGGGCCCAGCCAAGGTGGAGGAGCCGCCGCCGAAGAAAGAAGCTCCGCCGCCGCCGCCGAAGAAGGAAGAAGAAGAACCCAAGAAAGAAGAAGGTGGAGAAGAGCCGCCGCCCAAGAAGGAAGAAGAAGAAAAGAAAGAAGAAGAAGAGGCGACTGAAGAGAAAGAATCGGAGGATAATTATAATAAGACGACGAAGAAGTCAGACGCGGCCAAAATGGCCGAGCCGCCGCCGTTCGTGTACGGCGCAATGCCTTATTACAGGCCTTACTATTATCCTCCGCCGCCGACGAACGCTGCTAATCACTACTACGTCAGGCATCACAGTGTGGAGGAGAATCCCAATGCTTGCGTCATCTTTTAGTCTGTAATAAGTGTTTATTACGTACAGAAGAAAAAAATTGGTGCGTGTTTGTAAGTGTTATGGAATATTAATGTGTCGAATTTCGTATAATGCTATGATAGTGGCCAACTAGGAATTGAATGTTTTGCTGGAAAGTGTTTGTGTCGTTGCATGCAATTATTACATATGTATACCGGCTAGGATCACCGATTCCAATTAGTATTCCAATCCCTATTCCACTATTAAAATATTAATTAATATTGTAACTTATTATCTCTCATATTCGTCATACCACTGCATATTCTCTCTCATAGTAATTTACTATACTTGTAAATATCATAAAAGAAAATAAATCATTATATACTGTAAAGCAGATGCCATTCTCAGATCCATCGGATCTAGACTGAGAATCCACCAAGCTTTTATATCCTTGTTCTCTTATTTTCCACAGCATAAACTTTGATTCAGTAGAGCTTTCAAGCTCCTTCACTTGTAAATATAATAAGTTCGACATAAACACTGCTGAATATTTTCATTAGCAGACCATCAATTACTTATACACTATCATAACGCGGAATAACTGAATAAATCACCCATTAACAAAATAAAACTTTCACTAGTAAGAGAGAGATACGAGAGACTGGTGAGAGAGAGATTTACAGTATCGATTACCTAATAATATTCTTTATTATCTTTTCAAGTATAATAAAAAAAATGAGAGAGAAAAAGTACAGTGGACGTTGTGGATGGTGATTAGGAGAGATACTAAGCTATAATATTAATATTTTAATAAGTGGAATAGGGATTGGAATACTAATTGGAATAGGTGATCCGAGCCCCTTCGAAAGATTAGGCAATAACTCCGCTGCTTAAATAAAACATATCGGTATATAGAAAAACAAATATACATTGGCTGCGTTTAGTTTGATAGTTATATCAAGATAAAGCCCATCTTATCTTATAGCATTATATCTTGTTCAGTTTCCACATTTTCAATCATTGTAAGCCCGCTATTAAAGCTTGGCCCGATATAATAATAGCAGATGCCCGAGACTATGTAACCAATGGAATGGGCCAAGATTATAAACTCAACACCCATACTAATTGTAAAATTACCAGAATACCCTTAAATTAAAACACAGCAAGAGTCCAAATTAAATTCCATTGTCAAACTGTGTTCGTGGGGGAAATGCAAATTTGATTATCGCACTAACCAGCCGGCGGTGTAGGACAGGTCGGTCGGCAGGGTCGAGCAGCCGGTCAGGAAGGTCCGGCGGGGTCGGGCATGGGCAATATTTTCCTTCTCTCCATTCCTATCAAAAAGCTTTGATTGGTTCAGCAAGAATCTTCTAGAAATCTGATCTTGCTCCGATTTATGCAGTTGAATCGTTGGTGCTGTTTTAACCTTTTCTTTTGGGTCTTCAAGATGTAACCCAATTGCAGTAGATAGATTAACCTAATTTTTTTTATCTCCACCAAGCGTGAAACATTCCGTCGAGTTCGAGATATATGATTAGAGAGGTGTTGTATAAAAATGAGATATCAAAAAGGGCACATTTGTCCAATTAGAAAAGGGGTACATTTGTCAAATTACATGAATAAAGATGATCTATCAGTTAAGTAATCTTGGAAAGTGAACAAGATATAAATGCTTCATGTTAAGATTATTATCCCATTATTTCGGAAAAAAAAAGAAAAGATTATTATCCCATTTTTTTAAACTCGGGCCTTTTATCTTTCGTTTTCTTATGCGGTGAAGTAATAATATATACACATTGCAGCATGGATTGGGCTGGGTTGGTCTAATAAAAAAAAGGTCCATCATTTGATATGAAGATAATAATTCAACTAACTTCATGAATTTACTTGCAAAATGCAATATAGATCAATCCAGCTTTGTAAGTAACATTTTTTGCAATTTCAATTATATGTAATATCGAGATAAATCCAGCTGCGAATGGAGGTAGTTGAACTGAAATTAGTTGAAATGTAGTTGGCCCAGACTCTACTGTTTCGTGTAATAAAATTATTCAACATTAATCTTCCCATTGTTTGACCAAGATTATCTATATACATCTCATAAATAATATATATACACTGTAGAGATACACACGCACACGCAGATCATCTTCGAAGGCGTACATGGAAGAACCAAGAATCCCATCATATTTACCTGATAATAACTACAATAATACTCTTCCAAGCCCTAAAAAATCTCAGCTTCGCGAAATCGGATCTACCCATGATGATAATAGGCGAACATATATTAATATCCCATATTCTGGGAATAATAATATTATCATCAGAAGAAATCCTAAGATCAAGAAATCGAACATACCGAGATTCGCTTTTCAGACAAGGAGCGAAGAGGAAGTTCTAGACGATGGCTACCGTTGGAGGAAATATGGGCAGAAACCTGTCAAGAACAGCAACTTTCCCAGGTGAGGATTATGCTTATAGTACATAAGAAAAAATATAAAAAACTTGTAATTTTTTTTATATGATAAATATACGATGATTTGTGATTATTTTTTGGAATATTAGGAGCTATTATCGGTGTACGGTGCACACGTGCGGCGTGAAGAAGCAAGTACAAAGGCTGAGCAAAGACACGAGTGTAGTGGTGACAACGTACGAGGGTGTCCATAACCATCCTTGCGAGGAAGTCATGCAAACTCTAACTCCACTTCTCAAACAGATTCAGTTTCTCACTTCTCATAATCATACTACCATCTAATCAAATCTATTACAAATTAATCAATTACGGACAAAAAAAAAAGTAAGTAAACTCAAGCTGCTCTTTGTAGTATATGCTTGTTATTACCGATGATCATATACTGTGATATGTTTTATTTCACAACATGTGTATTGTTAACGTAACGTAAACGTCTGATGTTTATTGCACAATTTCAAACGATTTGATGGGTCCTTTTTTGCTGTTCAGCACAACATACTAAACCTTTTGATGGGCTATATGTTTATATTCGATTGCAATAATGAAATTTGAAGCCTATATAAATAGATGGATTGGATGCGTAAGAACTTCAGTTGTCTTGGCTTTCTTCAGTGTGATTTTATTCATGGGCCAACAATGTGTTTCTAGATCTAGTCGTAACATGTAGAAATTATCATTCTATTAATTTTTTCTATATATTAAAGGGAAATGAAATAGCCCGGCTTTGAACGCTAGACATCGTCCATCCAAGAGATGCTTTTTGATTTGGACAATAGTATCTTAGTTGATAAGGAAGTGAAGATTAGTTTGCTTTAATTTGCTTTGGTAGATAGATTAAAAGTGGTTATTTCCTTTTCATTCATAGCACGTTGAATGTATTAAAAGTCGGATGAGTTAAAAGGGTTACACGCATTCGCGTTGATTTATTTCCCCATATTAATGTTCCTTCTTGGTTAAGAAGATTATTTAAATTGAACTTGTGAAAAGAATATGAGAAGAAATAAACTCTCAAGTTAAAAGGGTATGTATAGGATGTGTATGAATAAGTTGTGTCGTGTTTGATATCTATGTATAGCTATACATGCCTTGTATGGCTATACACGTCTATTATAAGGTTTTTAGTTATAGGCCTTGTATATCTATACCCACCTCTAAGGTGGTTATGGGGAGTAATATCACTAATCCATACACACCTATACACATCTTAAACACCTTTATCAAACACAATTTATATCATTATACAAATAATTAATACAGACATATCAAACATGTTAAAACACAACATCAACAAAATCCTTGTATAGCTATACACAAATAACTTACACACCCATGTAATCCCTAAACACTTGATATCAAACGAGAGCGAGGACGTTAGTTGTAAGGTGGAAATATGCCACGTGTCCCTCTTGGAATATCACGTCGCCAGGTATGAGCAGAGAGAAGCGCGAGTCACCCTCTCTCACGCGGTTATTGCCACGTCATCATTAAAGGAAAAAAAAAACAGACATAAAAGATAAGAAGCCCCCCAACCCAACGTCGAAGTAGTAGTGCTCACACATCACTTGGCTTTCCCTTTCAAAAAACTTTCGAAGTTCAAAATTCGAAATATCAGACGGAAATTGGGTTAATCGACATGTCGGATAGCGTTACGGAGCACGAGGAGATCACCGATCGAATGACCGAGTCGTTCACCGATAACGATTTGATGGACAAATCTCCTCAGTACAGCGTGGTGAGCGAACGCGACGCGGCTCCGCCGTCGTCGTCGTCTTCTGATTCCGAGTCGGTGCCTCAGTTGACGGAGGAGGCGTCGCCACCGCATCCAGCGCCCGTTCAGGAGAGGGTTTACCGTCTGTTCGGCCGCGAGAGGCCGGTGCACGAGGTCTTCGGTGGTGGCAAACGTAAGCGATTTCCTGAGTTGATTCTCCGTTTCTGTTAAATTAAATATTCATTTATCATTATTATTCATGAAATAGATCGTTTGGATGCTATTGGAAGACTATCCTTCAAGTGTATATGTTCAGATTTGGCGGACTGATTTTCTGAGTGTTGTTATTTTGCCTCTTATGAGTGGATACGAAGATTTTTGCTGGGAATTTAAGAGGTCATGGGAATTTAGGGTTTAGTGCGTATTGTAGCATGTGAATAATGTTTGTGGCTTGTGAGTGAAGCTGAGATGTCGGCATAATTATTTGGGAAGTAGCTACTCGTTGATCTTAATAAGCTTACTTAGAGTGCTGTTGTTTTATATTGACATGGTTTGCAACTTCAATTTGGAAAAATTCGTGCCTGGGCTCTTGTTCCATCTGAATTTTTTTGAGAAAAAAGTTATATGAAGTGTCTTTCCTACTGAAATACATTAACCAAATACGGATCGGGTGAATGATGTCGACTGATTTTTTTTTGTTGGAAATTCATAGAGTTTTCTCAGTTGGAGGTTTGTTTTTGTAGCTGCCGATATATTCCTGTGGAGGAAGAAGAAGGTTTCAGGTTCAGTGCTTGCCGTGGCAACTGCAATCTGGGTTCTATTTGAGCTTCTTGACTTCCATTTACTGACACTCGTGTGCCACATAACTATCCTCGTACTATCTCTATCGTTCTTATGGTCTAATGCATCAGTTATTATTAACAAGTGAGTTCTTCTGACAGCTTTCTCTTGCCAATATTGTTGTTTAATAGAATCTCATGACTTCCTTTTATTCGTTTTATAATCCAGGAAGTCTCCACGTATACCTGAAGTCCATCTCCCCGAGAACAACTTTCTCGAGGTTGCTTCTGCACTTCGTGTCGAGATCAATCACGCACTTGATATCGTGAGGGATATTGCATCTGGCAAAGACCTCAAGAAGTTCCTTACGGTATGATTTATAGACTAAAATGCATTACATCTGTCGTGATAAAGTATTACTCTTAACCATTCTTGTCCAATTAAGTTTACCTTGCTGCTTTGCTTTTTCAGGCTATTTTCAGCTTGTGGGTTCTTTCGGTAGTGGGGAGCTTCTGCAGTTTCTTGACGCTGTGTTACATATGTAAGGGTTTATGGGTCCTGTTATGACCACTAGTTAGCATCATTCTTTCCTGCTAATTTCATCTCTGCATTTCAGCGTTCGTTTTGCTGTTCACGGTGCCTTTTCTGTACGAAAAATACGATAGCAAAATCGACGCATTAGCTGAAAAAGCAGCGGCTGAGATGAAGAAGCAATATGCAGTGTTTGATGAGAAAGTCTTGAGCAAGATCCCACTGAAACAGAAGAAGAGGGATTAGTTGCTTGCAATACGTTAGATTATGGTATGTTGCTGCTTAACTTTTATTTCTCCTGCTTGTGATATGTTTGCTCGACGACCTTTTTATTTATGTTTTTATATTGTTGGTAAATCTAGGAAGGTTTGCTACTGCCAGTTTGTAGATCTTTGTTGATCTTGAAAATAATTTTATACTTGTGACTCTTTTGTTGAGAATTAATAATTTCTGATGAACTTTAATGTTGCCATTTTATTTGGACTTTTTCACTATCGCGTCATGGGTCACAAAATATATTGAAAAGATTAATTGTTTCGAGTCAGATTAAACTTAGTCTGAAGTATATTTTTAATTCTGAACTTAGTCAGATTAAATTTAATCAAATTGATGGTTACGTTAGCCTAGGCTATAAAGTTGTTTCTTTTGTAAAAATTAAAATTCGGGTTCTGGTAATAATCCATTAGAGTTGGATAGTTATAGAACAGATAGGCATAGACAAACTCTTGAATAGTGCTAAGATATGTAATTTATCACTGTCAACTCTCAACTATGTAAACGAACGGCATTTATCTTCAGCTGTCATTTATCAAAAACTGATCTCTTCTAGAAGCAATATCTGGATTGAAACACAGTTTTTTTAACTCTCACATGAACTGACACCAAACCAAAGCTTGGTCCCGAAACATTTGAATGGAGTGTGAATTTTCATGTGCGTAGAAAATAGAGAAGGTTACTTTGTTTGCATTCTCTCCCAGCATTTACTTCTCTAGCCTTCTTTTTCTTTCTCAGACAGGACACAATAGCAATAACAATATTCACATCCACATACAACTGTGAGTGTGACAAAGATGAATTTGACAAAAAAACATATTATCCAAGCTTTTCATTGTTTTCAATATCAACTTAAAAACAAAAGGATTCTCGGGCTTTAACAGACAGGTTCTTGTGCCTTGTAAAGAATTGTCTATGGTCCCTGGCTCGTCTTTTGGTTCTTGCCAAGAAAAAGATCTGTTAAAATCTCCATTTCTTTGTCAATGACAACCTTAAAAATTGATGGTTTTATCTCATCCCAGTGGAGTAAGTTTAGTTATCTATTTCCTTGCAGTTATTTTGTGCTGCAATGGTGTGTATTGTATAGTTTCGATCAACGAGCAATTAGCCAAAGCACGTAGGCATGGAATGGATAGAAGGAATCAACAAGCAAAGATATACATGTCAGATAAAACATCTTCGTCGATGAAAGAAAGCAGACATATATGTCTAAGGCAGCAAAACATAGCAAATAGAAACAAAAAGTTTATGTAAAACCTATAAAACAAATGGATAGTTTTTTGTGGACTTATATTTCCTAGCATCATGTTGGCTCATGGACCCCTCCTTTGTCTGTGATTGTTATTCCTCTTGTGAACTTGCAATGAGTTTTTTTTTTCCTTCAGACACCATTGAAATGGAAGAAACTCTTCTCAAAGAAAATGTATGTACGTACAATGTAGTGTGGAGAAGTTTCTGGCGACAGTTAAAAAGCAGTTAAAAATGAAAACCATTAATCCTAACATAAACCTACAGCAAAAGTCTTGCCCAGGAAATAAAAAAGCCCATCTTTGCCTTAGGACGACGATAAACCAATCCATTTCCCTTCATTTTCCTGAAGTCGACGCAAACCATATCAAAATACATTTAAAAGAAGAAGAAAGGAAGTGATAAATAACTAGTTATATAAACACATACCTATGGATCTCTTGCAGTAGAGAATAGCTTCATGGATAGAGCTCTCAGCTTCAGGACAAGAACGAGTTGGGCTCAACCAAGGAGAAGAAGATGGCTTTATCAGTCCATAACTGCTAAACTCATCATCGCAAGCTTCGCAGACTTTTCTTACAACATCGTCGACGACCCTATTGCTCTTCCTCGTACGGACCAAAAACCTCTTCTTCACGAATATTAAGCACCTAATCAGCATTCCCTTATTACGACCCCTCCTTTGCTTATTACAGCGACTGATTTCCGGCGAGGGAGGGGCGGACATCGAGTAATAGTCCTTCTTCTTCTTCGATTCTACCGATCTGTTCAAGAAAATGGGCTTGATGTGGCCGTTGGAAAAGATTTCGTCGGCGTGGGCGAGGTTCGACGGAGATTCCGAGAAGGGGACGTCGAAGTCGAAGGTGGGTCGTTGTTCCTCGTCGTCGTTGTGTCGCCGGAGTAAGCCGTCGCCGTCGTCGTACGACGGAGGCTTTGTGTCTGTGTCTGCTGTTACTACTAACCAGCTGTAGGAGAAGCTCTCCGTCGCCAGTGGCTTGGAACTGTTATCCATGGCGGCGGTTGCTGATTTAATTCAATTGAAGGACAAAAAAAAATGAAGTCTTTGAGGTTTTTCTTTGGTGACGAGCCGGCCTTTATATACAGACTTGAGGTGGGTTTGCACTTGTGAAAAGGTAGACCTTTTGAACAAATATATACTATATTATTACCTTGGAAATCCTTGACTATGTGCATTAATATCTTTTATATTGACAGAGCAACTAAAATAGATTATAACTAAAGGCAATTACAAAATTGCTATATTCTTCCCTATCCACTTCGGAAACAGTTTACCCCAAGGGTTTGACCTGAGGTCATGGGTTCGAACCCACCAAGAACCTTGACTATCGTTTATGGGATCTTGGGTGGGTCCCATGGATCAGGGAGAATTCGTCCCGCTGGAAGACGTGGTCGTCTCATAGCTTACGATGGAGTTCGGATACGATTCAGATAGAGCCTATGCGACGTAGTTGGTGTAAATGAGCCGAGCTATCGAGCTTGAGAGCTCGGCTCATTTTTTGGGCTCGAACTTGTTTGACTCCTGATGAGCTCGAATTCGAGCTCGAGCGAAATGAAGCTCGTCGAGGTCGAGCTCGAGCTTTTCAATAAAACGTTAATAAAAAATAAAACTAAAATAAAAATAAAAAGCTCGAGAGCCTGTTCGCGAGCTTTCGAGCTCTTATGTCTCGACTCGAGCTTGACATAAATGAGCTCGAGCTCGAGCTGAGCTTTTGTCGAGCTGATTCGGCTCATCTTTCACCCCTAATATTAGAACTTAAGGGGTACTTCCTAAAACCAATTGATGATAGGAGGAGAAATCCTCTTATATATATAGCGGCTCAAAGAGCTTGAATTAGTCGACGTGGGATAAACCCCAATTTTATAATCTCAATACCTAAGTCGAAGTGTGGGGACTACGGCGGTGTTGTTTAGGGATACATGCCTGACCGGAAAAAAAAATTTCAGGAACAAGTCAAATTGTTTGAGTTTTCGACATGTTCGTGGAGAATTTAGATTTTTGATGACATGCTGAAAATCTAAATAGTTGGATTTGTGTACAAACATGGGTACGATAGCAGCAACCTTATAAATTTTGGGTGTACGTCTTATGTTGTCTGAAAAATGATCTGATACCCAAATTTATTCCAGCATATGATCAGATACCTATAATGTTTTAGAAAACGAAAACTACGTTCTTTCCATTAAATAACCGTGAAAGCTCATTTCACATTAATTAAAACGAGCATATCCCTATCAGAAAGCTGATCGAAATACATCAAACCACGACGAGAACGAGCCATACCGCAGAGAGCGACAGCAAGGAAAAAGCCATGCACAAGCTTCCAAGACTCCTCAAACGTATTTAATATTTTCCAACTCATAATTTCAAAACCATACGATTAAACGTAAAAAAAAATAAAAAATAAACACGTTCTCATGAAGTTATTTCAAGCTTTTCCCTTGCATTGCAACCACTCACAAGTGGTAACGGTTTCATGTTCTAAATCTATCATAAACCTCCAAAGTGTACCCAAAACGTCTTGTAGTTATCACCTTATATTAAATTTCCCACGACAAAAAAAGGGGGAAAAACTTGTAAGAATGAGACAAGGGTGTCCCCATTTGTCGGCAAGAAGTAAAGCAGAACTCAAAAACATAAGAAGTAAGAAATCTGTAGCAGAATTTAGAACTTAAAAACTGAAAACGATGAGGTCCCCTTCATAGGCCACAAGGGTTTAGCGTAGAGTTGTCTGCTCCTTTGCATAGGCACATGAGGGTATTATGATGCTCTAAGCCCTAAAGCCTAAGCCTATAGCTTAAGTGATTACTACGACAGTTAAACAGTACTTAAACAAGAATGTGGGCTGCTGTAAAAAAGATGACATTTTTATGAATATAATGATTTTCTTTCATGTTTTGGTGATTATTTTACTCTTATCCTCGAAGTTAGAGATAAAAGTGATACATTAAAAGAGTTCGAAGTTGATGAGTTGTTTACTGCACAGAAGTTCTTGGTTGAATTGAAGCTGCTGCAGTTATTGTTGTGAGGCAAGTAATTCTTATTTTATTACAAAAAATTGAATACCATGAGATTCATATTGGGCCTGTTCTGTGGATGAGCCCACAATTTGAGCCCATTTCAGGGCCCAATTACTACTCAGTCGAACATCCCATTCCCATTCCTATGGAATCAGAAAGAAATAAAATATCTTTTGTGAATTGTAAGATAAGAATATATATCTCTGTCTCCCTCCAGACACAAACCTTCCACCATTTAGTTACAAATTAATTTAAAGAAAACACAGAGAATTGATTCGATGCAAATGCAGAGATAAATAGATCTATGGAAGCTATAATAGGTTAGTTGTTGGAAAACGACAACTCTCCAAGAATACGAAAATGGCGCACATTAATCTTCGTAGCTAATACCACCGACGCCGTATTCATATCTCTCTCTCTCTCTCTCTCTCTCTCTCTCTAAGCTTCCATATCTGAGTGTAGTGCTGTCTCATTTACTTCTCACGCGCTCACCTCACCATACTCAGTATTTATGCATCGCCTTTGCTTTGCTTCAACTCCAAAATCTGAAACCAACCCAACTCAACGGCGTTCTTTCTGCGTTTTCTCTTCGTGGGTTTTTGCTTTTTAATGGACCCGACGGCGGCGAAAATGTTGCAGTCGTTTGAGGAGGCGTCGATGGAGACGAGCAAGAGCTTCGTCACCGCATTGCAGGTATGTAGATTATGTGCTTGATGTAATGTCTCTCTCATTTCGGACCATCCTTTTTCAGCGATTTTATTGCATCATGTATTAGGAACTCAAGAACCTCAGGCCTCAGCTGTGTTCTGCTGCAGAATACTGCGAAAAATCGTACCTTGAGAACGATCAGAAGCAAATGTAAGAACATTCTCATTGCCGAATCTCTGATCTGCTAATAATCAAGCCTGAATTTCAATGAGTTAAGGCTCCGTGTTTGTGTGTTCTTAAGGGTGTTGGATAATTTGAAGGATTACGCAGTGAGAGCCCTAGTGAACGCAGTGGATCACCTCGGCACTGTTTCCTACAAACTGAACGAAATTCTCGAGCAGCACACGTATGATGTCTCTTCCATGGATCTGAGAGTTTCATGTCTGAATCAGGTTATTGGCATACACAAATCTCCTCTATTTTAAGATGAAGATGGTTGAAATCGAAGCTTATAAATAAAGTTCATTCCTTTTTTTTCTGCTGCATAAGAAACTTCGAACTTGCCAAACGTATACTGACAAGGAAGGCCTTAGGCAGCAGCAGCTGCTCTCTGTCATCCCAAGGCATCACAAACACTACCTATTGCCCAGTAAGAAAAAAAGTAGCTAGCAGCCACGAGAGTCGAAGCTCGAAAAGATTTCCTAATTTTTGGCTTGTCTTCTTTTTTCTAGATTCGATTGGCAAAAGGGCGTACTTAACCCCTCAAAAGGGTGCACAGAATACACCTCTCTTTTATCCTTCAGGTGTCTTGACAGAGCACACCATTCTTGAATAATTAGATTAGATCACATTTGATGCAATTTCTGATCATTTAAACAGTTGCTTCGGCGGCGAAAACTCTTTCTTGGCATTTGGCGTCTGCGTCTGACCCATCCTTGAGAGGCTCTCCTTGTAACACTATGAGGTTAGTAACCTCGTAGAAGCAGTTTTTCTTAATGGGTGCATAAAGTTTGCTCCTTTGCCCATTGCAGAGCTGAGGATTCGAAAGCAGATGGTTGGAGAATATCTTCAGGTATGTTCTATTCCGCTGGCTTATTCGATCGTACGATAACGAACTGAAACCTTTCTTTCGCTTGATGCTATAGAAACGAAAGAGAATAAGAGGACGACGATGTTTGCACGAAGAACTTCGCTGGTAATGGAATATCGATGTTTTGCCTTTTTGATGCTGCTAGCTAGCTATAAGCATTGGATTGTAGTTTTTATTTTTTCTTTTGGATTGCAGAATCATTTGGAGCTTTCGAAGCCTTTAAGCCCATATCGATCTTTTGGTAACGAAACTGTCAAGGAAAAAGTTCAGAATAAGAGCGTTCTTTCGTCTTTCTTCGCCAAGCAAAAGAAGGCGAAGATCACTGCGTAATCTGTTCAGTCCCACGATAACATACATATACATACATATATATGTGTACTTTTGCCATGAGAGAGCAAAACGTGTAATAAATAAGCTGTGTGTGAATGTCAAAACCATACGTCTTTTTTTTTTTTTGTTTTTAAGAGGTATTATTTCTCACACGATGTCATTGTGAGTTATGTCTGCACTATTTCAACACAACAACGAACCGAAGTTGGAGATATAACGACCATCAACAAATTTCCAGGGAATTGCAATTATTACTTTGCTCACCAATGAACATCATGAAAGTCAACGGTGACCATCAACCAATTTTTTCGATCTTTTTTCGAATGTAATTAAAGGCCTTAATATGGCCTTGTCATACATGGGCCAAGATCCATATTTATAACGCAAAGGCCCATTAGGGTTATCGCGTTTTTTTTAGAGAGTAGGAAACAAGACAGCTCACGAAGAAAGAAAACCCTTGCAATTGGGTTTCCGCGTCGTTCCTCTCAGATTCTACGGAAACAGCTCGTTTGATTCGAGAAGCCTACGACTATCGAGCTTCAAAAGATGGGAAAAGCGAAGAAATCACCAAAATTTGCGGTGGTGAAGAAGATGGTCACCCAGAAAGCAATCAGACAGTTGAGATATTCTCCCTTCTTTATTTGTTTATCTTATTGTCGTGTAATCACATTAGCTTGTTTACCGTTTCTTATTTTGTGCCAGTTACAAAGAAAATGTCTTGAACACCAAAAAGAAAGACCTGAGCAAGGAAAAGCTTCCCAGAAACGTGTAAGTGAATTGAGAATAGATTTCGGCTGATTTGCTTTCTGTGTTTAACGATTTGGGCCGAATTCGATACGCGGCTGCTGTTTGTTTTCATGTTTTAGCTCTTTTTTCCTGAATGTTGGTGCGAATTTTTTTTTTTTTTCGGTAACTTGACGCAGACCGCAAGTTTCAGCAGCCCTTTATTTCGAGTATAACGCTGCTCTTGGGCCACCGTACAGAGTCTTAGTGGATACTAACTTCATTAACTTTTCCATTCAAAACAAAGTAAGTGCTCCCTTCCTTTTAACCATATTTTCGGCCTTTACGGTTTATCTCAGGAATGAATGTTTTTCCAGCTAGCTAGCCCTGTAATTGATGATGCTAACTTTAAACCAATTCGTTCTTTTGTTTCAGTTGGATTTGGAGAAGGGAATGATGGATTGTTTGCTTGCAAAATGTGAGTTTCTTATATTATGTATTGAGCTATCTCTCTATTGAAATATGTTGTGTTAAACGGTGGACTCGATCAGTATACTCAAGCAGCCTGCTGTAGGACAGCAGGATATAATTTTTATACTGCTTCTAATTGGAAAAGGAGATGAAAATGCTCATGTAATTCCTCATTTGTTAAGCATTGTAAAAGACTCACATAATAACTTTGTTATTGCTTCTTTTTGTAGCCACTCCTTGTATCACAGACTGTGTCATGGCCGAGCTTGAGAAGTTGGGTCAAAAGTATCGAGTCGCCCTGAGGCAAGTTTTTTCTGATATACATAGCTTGACATCTCATATCCATCAAGAAGAATGGGGATTCGTTCTATCAGTTATCATGATACTTGTAGCTTCGAAGTAATTTTTCGTGCAACAACCTTGCTTCTGTATATGTTCTTATTCCTTTCCTTCAATATGTTCAGAATCGCAAAGGATCCTCGATTCGAAAGGCTTCCCTGTACTCATAGAGGAACTTATGCCGATGATTGCCTTGTTGATCGAGTTACACAGGTACGTAATACCCAGTAAATCATTAGATTGTTATGCTCGTTCATTTATCCTAATATGGGCAATTGATATTACAGCACAAGTGCTACATCGTTGCGACATGCGATAGAGATTTGAAGCGAAGAATTCGCAAGGTACTATTCATCTTTACGAACATAACATAGCATGGAAGAGAGTAGCCATCCATATATGAATGACTTGAAAAGATGGAGTCCTACAATGCGACTAATTTTTATCTTGCAGATTACTGGTGTACCTATCATGTTTATCAAGAAGCATAAATATACAATAGAACGGCTGCCCGAGGCTGCCATTGGAGGAGGTAAGCTAAGAACATAGCATCTTTGTTATGAACATTATTTTTCGAGTTGTTTCTTTTATTCATCTGAGTTTTGATTTTGATCTTCCCTTGTAAATTGACCATGTCATGCAATGCAGCTGCTCCGAAAAAATAACGGTTTCAAGAGAAGTAAATTTTCGAGGTTGGTGAGCAAATCCTTCCGAAAATATGAACCATAGGCAGGAACTTCATCTCTGGCTCGTTTTTTCCAGATATTTAGTTTGCAGGTTTTTGTCCGAAAAGATGTTATGTAGTTCGTTTCTCTACGTTTCATGATTTTTGTTATCAATATTAATTAAAGTTATTGTTAAATTCAGTTATTTGGCATAGCTAGTATGCATAGTGGATATATATATATGAGAATTACACATCATTCTACACATTTTCAAAACAAAATAGTTAAAAGTACATTAATCACCTTGATCAACATTTGGTGATCTCATAATATGATTATCACGATATTGTGGGATTACCTCAAAAGGAATACTAAAATCTGAAAAAAAAAAAACCGATCTATTTTCTGTTGGTCATGGTATTGATCATGGTTAATGTAACAACAGTAAATTAAGGTATTTTTGATCTATTTTCTGTAGATAAGGAATAAAGCTGGTGAAGGAGAAGAGAAGAAACTGAGTTTGAGAAGAAGAAAAGCAGAGGTCGATCAGAAGAGATGGAGATGAAGAAATTAGAGTAGAAAATTAGGTTTAATCATTCATCCCTTTTGCAGTACAACAGTTTCGTATTTATACTATCTTAACATAGTTGGGCTTGGAAGTATATTGTCCCAATAATAAACCTAAGGTAATTAATAGAGGCTTGATATATTTTGGCCCATGTCTCTCTTATTCAACGGTTAACACACTCCAGTAAACCCACTCCAATCCTTTTCTTCATTAATTCTAACGTAGATCTCCCTTGCATCAACATCATCATCTTCCTTGTGTTCATCTCCCACAACTCCACCCAAGCTCATCAATGGCGAGTTTATGACAGATGGGTTTATTGTTTTTGTTTTTGAAGTGATTGATGAAAGAGCTGACGGAGTAGGTGATTAATGGCGGCTACGAGCTTGAGATACTTGGTGCAACTCCACAAGGACGTTCCTAAAGCGGCGAGGCTATACTCGGAAGGGTTGGGGTTCACCATTAACGTGTGCACTCTGAGATGGGCTGAGCTTCACCTCGGCACATTCAAGATGGGTCTCATGCAATCTTCGGTGTGCGTTTCTTCAATCCTTCTCCCCTCTTTTTCTTGTGTGGCTAATTTCGGATTTTTGTTTTCAATTGAATTAATTGAACGGTCCAATTGAAGTCTCTGGAGTTTAGTTCGAGTCCATGTTACAGTATCGAGTTCGTATAAAATTTTCCTTTTCTATAGTGTTCTGTTAGCTTTGGGAGTTCTAAATTCAGCTTCTGGTTCATATCAAAAGGAGAAACTTGTATAGTGTTATTGATTCGGTCTATTACTTTATTGAACAAAGCTTCGAATGTTCCCTCTAAAATTGGAGTCAGAGAATATCATGTCACCAGCGGAAATCCCATATACATATGTCAATAAAACTTCGATATTACTCATTAAGCGTCCGAACAATAAGTTCGACTGAACTAGTTATAAACCATTTGATTTTCAATTCGATAAGCTGTGCAATTGCTTTTGTTAAGAAGTGTGGACTTATGAGAGTAGAATCAGATAAAGGGGGATGGATTGGGAGAATGAGTCATCTGTAGTTATGGTGTTTTATGCTTTCTATATGGGAATATTGAGCTGATGTTCTTGTAAAAACTACACCATGTGAGTAATTGCTTGATTGCTGCGTTTTTCTGAATCTTGAAGAGGTATAATTACTCCGTAGCATATCATTTTGCTTCTTCGTGTCTCTAGTTCGGATGTTCTAAAGAGGAATTATAATGGGATTGTTTAATTCTTCTGCTAAGACGACTAGAAGATGCATAACAGTCTAGCATAGGTACTACTACTTCAGAATCACACGAAAGTGTGTATAAAGCGATTTGAATGGTTCATCTCAATAGATTGATTCTGTGCTAGTGAAGGCCTTGCTAGGATAGAATACGACAATTCGTATGTTTATGCATTGCTTCACTTTTTCTTCCTCAAATATTTGCTGGAGATCCATACAATGCATATTACATACCAACTCATTTATGTCTCTAACTTGTTTCTCAGCGATCACAAGATTGAGCAGAAGGGTTATTCTTCGCTTCTCTCTTTCACAGTGAAAGACATCAATGGTACTGTCACGAAACTCATGGCCTTAGGCGCTGAGCTCGATGGCCCGATCAAGTACGAAATCCATGGCAAGGTCAAATCTCTCTCTCTCTCTCTCTCTCTCTCTCTCTCTCTCTCTCTCTCTCTCTCTGTTTTTCCTCACGTTTGACATGGCTTTGGCTGCGACAGGTGGCAGCAATGAGATGTATCGACGGGCATGTCTTTGGTCTTTACGAACCGTCGTAAATGTCCAGATTTCAAGGTGGGTATAAAACCAACTAACTCCATTGTTTAATCACTACGAAAGACAATAATACGGATTTGGTTTCTTGTCTTTATGAGTATCAGAAATGGATTTTGATACAGTTTTTTGTTTTTATTTCAAAATAAATTATTGCTTTTATTTAGACACGGATGAGATACGGAAATGCAAACGAAAATGTGAAAATTCATTTTAGAAACGGTATATATCCGTGTCCAAATTTGCTACGAGAACAGTACATATACATCAGATACAGATAATTCTGTGTCTAATCACTCAATAAATATGTAATTTTGGTTTTAGATAACCGAATTTTTCCGTGTTTAATATGTATTTTTCTAGTAGTAAATGTGGTTATTGTTTTTTTTTTTTTTTGTGTTCGAATCACGATGAAGACCTTTGGTTTTTTTTCTGATTATATATAAATGTGGTTATATGTTTCGGTTTCAATTGATTGGATTGTCCAACGTGAATGAATGAACTTAATCAGCCATCATCGTACTCTACGAAGTCCCATTGCCCCCACAAATCAGAAGATTCTATCTACTACTATCAGGCTCTGACGAACGAACTGAACTCTTCAATATTGTACATAAGTAGTTCTTCTTACAACAGTGCTAAAATCCCATATCACAGAGTTATGAACAGATTAGCTACTGAAGATGCCGCCATTCTTGCCCTTTTTCCCTATACCTTATATTTGTCGAAAGATTCAATTTTTTTTTCTTTTTCCTTGTTTTTTTCCTCGAAAATTATCTCAGCGCTTGCCACGTGGAGAAAATGGACTCCCTCTTAGGCTCGGGTCGACCGATTCGGCCCGTTTGTAGTTATCGGGTTGAAGGTTTTAACGGGTTTATATATATGGGCCTAGCTAGGCTAAGTGTCGAGATGAAAGCGCCACGTCATTTCCGAAGATCATCCACAAATCACGCTGTCGCCGTCCATCACGGAGATGCCCATCGGACGGTCAGCGTTGTTTTTGTTGCTTCGTCTCTTTTTAAAAATCATCCCCCACGTTCTTAGTGCTGACGTGGAAAACACGTCGCCCCTACCAGCGACGTGTCTTCATCCAGAAGGAAAGTTAATAAATTGATCACATCTTAGGCTAAGATTCTTAGCTGGTCTTTGCGACGTGGGACCCAGCGTGGCCAACTGCCACGTCAGCGAGTGGCGTGCAATGGCAAATATATTCTACGTCTTCGTGGATGCTTTGCGACCGTTGGATTGTCCTTATCTTCAACGGTATGATTAGGTGAGGTGGGTCATCAGTCATCACGTAAAGACATTTCTATTTTATCAAAGACTAAAACCATCATAGAAATGGCTCAATTTTAAAGAACAACTATCAATACATCGTAATTTTATTGTTTATTTTTAGATTTTCTCATCCCATAAACGTGTGTCTGATTTAATTTTATAAAATAATTGATAATTTGTTAAAAAACGTATTCTCTGATTTTGATAGTAACTACAGTACAGTATATACATTGAATAAACTGTTTTTTCCTACATTAATTGCATACGTAGAGTGCAAATCCTCTATCCTATAAATATATTCCTTTTATATCTTATTTTCGAAAATATATAAAATAAAATGATACTTAGGAATATCGAAAAATATAAAATATGGATATCAATTATTGTAACGAAACTAAAAATTAGACATGTTTATTTGATTATATCATATAAATCTAATGAATCAATGATGATTTTAGAATTTGGTTCAATATGTAAATAGAGAATTATAAATTAGAATAAATCAAAGGAAAATCTTAGGACGGGTAACTAGTTGGAGCAAAAACAAATGGGAGTAACTTGTGGGCCCATGATTCGGATTCCAAAGGCTCCATGTAATTTAGTTAACTTTCCAAATAAACATAAACATTAATTAATTAGTGGACACGTAGGTCACATGCCTTGGTATATTGTATTAGTTGGCTACAAATGTGTAGAAAGAATCTGATGCGACCACGTGTACGGTCGCAGATGACTTGGAATATTTAATATTATTCTGCCAGCGAATGCATTTACGTGCCAGCTCACCAACCACATTATCTGTGATGCTGTAATAAATTTTGTTACCCACTCACTACGTGTTCCTCTCTTTTTATTTAATTTTTTTCTTCTCTCGTTAATTTTAAATTGAATTTTAATAAGCATATATAACTACTACAACGCTGCTCATTTAACTTTAGTAAATCTATACATCTTATCTACATAGTCACGATCCTACCTTGTTATAAATACGTCTATCCGCAATATTTTTACTATTATTCATTTATGGTTGAATCAAAATTATATTATGATCGTACTTCTGGTATATATATAAAGGTTATAATTTTTCATTCCGTCTGAATTGATTGACTATCATATAAGCAGCATTCAGATTGAACTGAGGGGATAACCGATAAAATATAAATATATATAGTTTCTAACTTTAGTTTTTTTAATTAGGTATAAATTATGTTTTAGAAGGAGATCTTTCAAAGGACAGCTATTGAGATAAAATGGATTAGAGTGATTAGCTGTTAACCTCGTCAAAATATCAAAAGAGAAATTTATAATAAATGCAATTATATAAAATATTAAACAGGAATTGTGAAGCGACACGTGTTGGGTGACGTGGAGTGTTGCCTCGGCGCTCCCTTTCTCTTTCTTTGCCTCCTTTTCACTGTCGTCTCTTCACCAGCAAACCATCTCTCTCTCTCTCTCTCTCTCTCTCTCTCTCTCTCAAAAAGCAGCATTTTTTCTACTCAGCACAGAGTGGCCGATAGTGATGTTATAATTTTAGGGAAAAATAGGAAGAAAATGCAAGGTGTTTAGAACAACGTAGAGGATCCAATCTGAATTTTAGCTTCTGATTTTTTTTTCTCGTCTTGTCGAGGTACGTCTGATTTGCGGAGCTATGATTTTTCTGTTTTAGTTGAAATTAATGGGATTTTATGGTTCTTTTCTTCGGTTGCTGATCGTTTCGTCAATTCTGCCTTCGTTTGAATTTTACTTTATCAAATACTTGCAGCAAATCTTGGGTTGAGTTGCTGTAATATCGTGGAGAATGGGAAAAAAAACCCATAATTAGTAATTTCATTATCTTAACTTTAGATATTTAAGAGGTTGATTTAGGAAATTACAGTCTTGTGTCACTGCATGGACTTTAGGACCTGTTCTACATCAGAATTTATTATTATTTTTATATTTTCTCTTCTTTATGATGCGAATTCAGTGCATGCAAATCTGCCATGTTCATAGACTCGGGAAATTTATGTAGTTTTCTGGGGTAAAATTGTCATTGCATGCTTGGGGAACATGAAAGGTCTTGTCTCTTTGTCCGTTGAGATTTTGAGAGGTTAGTGTTTTGGGTAGTACAGAAAGACGAAAATGACCTTTATCTCGTCTTCCTCCTTGGAACTTTTGTGTGACCAGTGTCTTGATTTCCAAGTACAAATCTTGACCTCGTTTCTTAGGGTGGGGGGCATCTATTTGTTTTATTTTCGACATAGTAATACCATAAAATTTTAATTGTTTCAATTTTCCTCTGATCTTGGCTTGGTGTTTATAGAGGGGAATATCAATGGATGGAAATAAGAACACAATTTTTAATGCATAGGGTCTCTTTGAGTTTCATAGGCATATTGTAACACTTGTTCTTATTACCTCCTTGAACAAAAGGTGCACTCTTTGGCGTATCATGGGGAACAGCAAAGAGGTTAAGGTTTCGAAGCCAGAAAAGCCTTCTTCACCTGCAACAGTGAGTAACTATTTTTAAAATTTTCAAGGTTTCTTAGTCAATATCGCAATCAAGGGTGTATTTTTTACACGTCGATGTTCGTTTCCAACTAAATTTTAAGTACATATCGCATTAGCAGGACCAAAATAAGGCTCATGTGTATCCTGACTGGGCAGCAATGCAGGTAACTTTTCGTTATTTCCTTGTGTTCTTTCACAGTCAGGAATTAATGTGAAATGTTTGGTATTATCCTATGTGATGAATTGGTTTTAAACATGGGTGTCTTTATTTAGGCTTATTACAGCCCTCGACTAGCTGTGCCGCCGTATATGAACTCAGCAATTGGAACTCCTCACACCCCTCCTCCTTACATGTGGGGACCTCAGGTATTGCACTAAATTAAAGGCCGAACTGATTTTTTGAACTCTGATTCAGCTCTGTAAGATTTGATTTTAGTTTCTTGTTTGAAGATTTAATTTATTTTCTTGTCTTTTTTTTTTACCTAGTCTATGATTCCTCCATATGCTGCTCCATATGCTGCATTCTATGCTCACCCAGGTGTCTATGCTGCACACCCTTCTGTTACCGTAGTAAGTGCCTCGACTCATACATTTGACTTTCATCGTCTTAGCTCTTTCGTGGAGATAATATGCATGTTATTACACAAACTTTTTGGTACTGGCAAAAGTCGAATGCTACATTCTTCACTTCGTCTCCTTTAGCTATGTGCGAATATACAATCTAGTAAAGATAAACAAACACCACCCACCTTTTTAATTAAAACTTTTTTGTGGGCTTTCACAGGCCAGTACTACTATGGGCATGGACACGCCAGTAAAGTCAGCTGGAAATGGCGATGGAGGTTTTATGAAGAACCTGAAAGAATTTGATGGGCTCACAATGTCGATAGGCAATGCAAATGGTGACAGTGCTGATCATGGAAATGAGCATAAAACGACAGACAGGTTTGTATATTTGATTATATATTTGTCCTTCAACGCAATAATCAACGCGATTAGAGACGTGAATTTAGTTCTTGGTGAATCAGTGAGGACACGGGAGGTTCCAGCGATGGAAGTAATTCGGCCACACCAAGGGTAGGCATCTCTATTCTTTCTTAAATTTTGTGTTTTTTCCGATCTGTGACCGAAGTTAACTATTGTCCATGTTTGCAAAATATGTGCTAAATGTTTTTATGTTCTTGATTTAATAGGCTAATAATCAGGACATTAAGAAAAGAAGTAGGCAGTCTTCTCCCAAAACTGGTATGCTTTATGCTCTTGTGAAGCTAACGAGCATGAATCGATCTCTATTTAATAATAGCATCATGGATTTCAAAGCTAATGTTTTGTCAGAAATATTTTTCTGTTTTGCCTTGTTCACACAATGCTTCGTTTTATGCCCTTTAGAAAATGGCAAACCTGTGAAGAAAAGCAATTCAAGTGCTGAGATGGAAATCGATCAAGCTTCTGAGAAGAAGGTAGATCTTAAGCCAGCTAAGATAATGGACCACTCTAACTCTTCTTTGGATCTCACCGATCCATCCAACGTTCCCTTGCATTCTGTGCCACATGAGATTTGGTTGCAGGTATTGTAAGATATACTTTTTTACACTTGCATGGGTTGAAACTGTTATTCCTCGGTAGTTAAGTTCGATCATAGCTTAGTATGTTCTCCATTGCTTGTCAGAATGAACGTGAGCTGAAGAGGGAAAGAAGAAAACAATCTAACCGAGAATCTGCTAGAAGATCAAGACTGAGGAAACAGGTAAAAAAAACTCTGTCGCAGTTACTACATAACGTCTTTCCCAGTTTGGTCATGACGCTTCTCCGAAAACATGTGACTTTTCCATGTGTTGTTTCAAGTTCTAAAGATTTTTTTACAGGCTGAGGCCGAGGAATTGTCTGTGAAAGTTCAACTTCTAGCTGCTGAGAAAATGACCTTGAAATCTGAGATTAGCAAACTAATGGAGAACTCAGAGAAACTGAGGCTCGAAAACGCAACTCTGATGGTATGCCTTATTCCCTTAAAAGCATGCAAACTTTCAGATATCTATGGCATCAACCAAACCTAATATTCTGCTCGCTTTCCCAGGAGAAGCTGAAGAATGCACAACTCGGCCAAACAGAGGAGGTCAAGATTGATAATGATCTTGAGCTGAAGCCTATTGGAACTGTTAATCTCCTCGAAAGAGTCAATAACTCTTCAGATTCTTCAACTGAAGTGGACGAGAATGATGGTGATGATAAAGGTGATACTTGCATGAACACGAGCCCTAAGGCTAAGCTTCATCAGCTTCTCGACGCTAGCCCGAGGTCTGACGCTGTAGCTTCATGTTGATTCCCCCTAATTTCAGATTGAGCCAACGGTTCTCTGTCTACTTATTGGAGTAATGTTGGCGTAATTATAAGTCCAAGATTACTGCTTCCTAACTATAGTTATATAGCATATGTGCCAAAGTAACTGTTTAAATACTTTGGGAACTGTCGTCTTTCCGTATGCTGAGATTTCCGTCCCCCTGACAAAGCCTGGAATGTATTTTAGTTCAGATTTGCTCAGATGTTAGAACCATGTTTATGAACAAAGGTGTGGTGAAACTTTTGTGGTATTTTAATCTATATGATTATATGAGCCATTTTATAGAAGAGATGTAGAAGAGAATCTTGGGACCCATCTTCAGACCAAGTGAAAGAGGTTTAACATGATTTGGTAAGAAAGAATCCCAAGTATTCAGTCGCTCAGTTACATGGCTTATCTCGGACATAAATCTTAACATAAGGTAACACTTTGCTTAAAAGCTGCCTTTAAACGCACACACTAGGCACAAGCTAATTTCCAATTACCGTTCACTAGTCTTATGTGCCAACTTTGATGTTTGTCCTCATGAACGCACCATCAATTACGACCCCCTTCGAAACTCCAACTGCTTTGTGTTCTCCAATAGTATCTGCAACCAACAAATAATGGAAGTTGTGGAATATCGATTCGTAGGGGAAGGCTATGCGAACAAATTGGTCTCACAATGGCTATGATTGACTTCTCTTACCTCGCGAATGTAACTTGCGACTGCTTTGCAGCCTTCTATTGCCAGTTGCATGACATTCTCAAACGTATCCATTTGAAGTTTAGCATCCATCTAAGGCAAGAAGAAATGTTTATATCAGCCTCTTATATTGTAAGAAAGTTTTCTGCACTACAAGGTATTTGCCACCAAAACCTGAAGGAGTGTGACTTTGTCCAACTTGGGAAGGATCCCGACAGTAACATCGGGCCCACCAGCACTATCTTCTGTGTAGTTTAAATCTGTTTCAAAGCGAAAAAACTCTCGTTTTTAGGTCGTAGAAAGGCATCAAAATCATGAAGTAGGTGGCAAATCAATGTGCGGCCAAGATTATCTTTACCCAGAAGCGGAGTTCCATTTAAGTATCCAGCGCTGCAAGAAGTAACGAGATCGCGCATTGGAATACCAGCGTCAGCGAGGGCCAAGGTTGCTGCGTTTATACAAGCTGATCTTGTTCCTGCAAGGATTACAATATTACACACACAGACACACACGTGTGTGAGTGTATGTTTTGGAATTTTATTTAACGTTAATGCATGTGGTTTTTGTCTACCTCCATCTGCTTGGAGGACTTGGACAAAAATGTCTATCTGCGGAGAAAAAAGTGTTCAAATGTTTTATAACATAATAAGAAATGAAGGGCCCCGTTCGTTACTGGTAAAGAACCTGCGAACGAGGCATCAGATCGATCCGTTAATATGCATGCCTCCATTGTCTGGCGAATGACCAAAGATATCTCAGTGGATCGCCTACATTGGAAAATCTAAATTAAAAATCAGATCGATAATGATGTTTGAGTTATATCAACAGTTTTCCAATGCCAATAAATGTGAATATTAACACGATACTCATTCAAATATATGGCATCTGATATCAGCTATCGAGTATTAGTTGTAGGATCAATGTCAATTTCATATGCATCAATAAAAGCAGAAGCTTGGAGTAAATATAAAAAATTAACACGACTTGTGAAATAAGCTAGTTACCTATCACCCTTTGGCTTCCTCTTGCGATCTCCAGTGCTAAAATTAGCCATGCTATACTCACATCGCACCTGGAAAACATCCATAGGATCAGGACATAATATATGGTAAAGCTCAGAATAAAAGATTCCAGAGAAGCTCAAAGATAATGATAATTGTTGTATTATTACCAGCGCTTTATCATTCATTTGCTGACTCTTATTCTGGACCTGAAAGACAATCAACTGTTAGCATAACAACAAAAGCCTCCAGACCATTATGTCTAAACACCGACCGGACACTTCTTGCAGATTCATTAAAATAGCAAAATTTGATCGAATTCTGATGCAAATGCTACGGCTATGATTCAGAAGTGCAACAAATTGAAAAGCAGATTTTCCAAGTCACCAAAGAAAGACATACAATTCGAAGCAAATGAACATATAAGAACAAGTATTTTCCCTTTAAAAACACAGCAAACTATCTGTATAAACAGCTCTCTCAGTGGTGAATGGTAACTTAATTTCAGAAATGCTAGCAATCATCACAGGCAACAATTGAAAAAAGAAAAAAAAAAAAAAAGGTACCTCTCTTGGGCCATAAACAGCAGCAATGACTTTAGTGTTCCCCATTTCGAACATTGCGGAGCTACAAAATCAACAACATGAATTAGGATACATAATCTTTCGAGCTCACACACAAAGAAGCATTCCACAAGCATAAAAACTTATAACACGATGATCGATTGAATGAGATAGAAAGAAGAGTGGCTGTCAAAACAAAACCCTACCCATCAGCTCTAGTAACCACGCCTATCTCCGCCCGAAACTGCCTCATCTGATACCGTAAATCACACAATCATATCACCAGTCGGCGAAAGGTAAAAAAAGGACAGAAAATAGAACACTGAAAAAACCTCCATTGGACGTCGACCGTCCAACCGTAAACCTTCAGGATTCACGTACTCCATCGACGAACACGACCAACGCCTATGCGTACTTGCTTTGTCTGTAGCTTTGTAGCTTTCACGGTACGAGTGTTCGACTCTTGGAGTTCAATTGTTGGAAGTTTAACGGGCCCACAGTTAATGGGCTTGTAATTTGTAATTGGGCTTTTTGATAACGAAAGCGGCCCAAACCCTTGCGTTAATATTACGTAATAGGAAAATTTGACAATAATAATCCCAACTATCATTGGTTCGCTCAAAATAATCCCAACTATGAGTTATTTCTTAATAATCCCAACTATATGATGAGTCTTCTGAAAATGCACCCGTGACTTGTTGTAATTTGTTGAACGGGTCACCTATGACACATGTCATCTAATTAATTGATTAACTTTTTCATTTTGATTTTTATCAATTTATTTCGGTTTCCATTCCCTAAATAGGAAACCATCGGTTAATCAAATATTTAACCGCGGGTTAATCAAAAACTGGATCGTCGGATTTAATTTTTTGACAATATAAATGCCAATGTCGGAATTAATTTTCGCTAATCGCGTTATTATATTTTTTTCTATTTTTAAATTTTAAATAAATAACAGAATAAATAAAAAATTTCAAAAATATTTAAACTGTTCGAAACTGGAACAGAAACTGATTGAACACATCTACCGCCTACCACTAGTAGGTTATGTATTCTTACTAAGATTTTTGTAAACCATAGTTAGGAATGACAAACGGCAAGTTTGGGTCTAATCTCTATCCTTGTCCCGGCAAGTAGCGGGATAAAATTGTCCATCTTAGTCCTCGCCGGGATCCTTGACCCATGTGATTTTTCTATAAAAAAAATTATTTTTTACATAGTATATAAGTTAAATTTAATATTAAATAGAATTTAAATATTATTTATATATTCTAATAATATAAAATCCAAAGTGTAAGTTTACCTTAACCACAGTGCGTCTATATAGAATCCCTTAAAAAACGATTTCCGAATTTATTATGTTTTTACATTTTTTATTTATTTTGAAACGAAGTTTCCATTTTATAAGTGTCTGTAATTATAATTAAAAAAAATATAATTTACCTACTAAACAAGTGTCAAGTCACTTGGGTGCATTTTGGAAAGACTATTCATATAGTTGGGATTATTCAAAAATAAATCATAGTTGGGATTATTTTAAGTGGATTACTCATAGTTGGGATTATTATTTTCAATTTTTCCTACGTAATATGGTACTTCTTTTGAAAGAAACGAAAGGATGGTGGGAGTAAAGAAGATACGTGTTCAAAAGGCGCGTCATTTCTACGCTCTGTTATATTTTATACTTTATTAGAGAAATTCTTTAATATTCCGCTTACTCTATGCTTTCTCTGTTTTTGAATTATGTATTAATGAAATGAATATTCCAACCAATGCATTTAAAATATATAGGGAATACATATATATACAGATTCTCTACGCGTCAATGAATAGTGTCAAGAAACACAAAGGGCTGCGTTTGCGTAGTTGAGCTGAGCTGAGCTGAAGTAGGAATCAGAGAAGAGTAAATTCCTTTCTAGCCTAGCAAGTGCTTGCAAATCGTAATCTGTTCACCTGTTTTTTCTTCATTGTTCCTAGATTCTGAATTTTTTGTCCTTGGAGTTTCTGGTCTAACAGGTTTTGGTTTCTTCTTACTTATCTAAACAGATCTGATCTTTTCGTTTGATCGATGGCCTCAAAACGTATCTTCAAGGAGCTTAAGGATTTGCAGAAGGATCCTCCAACTTCCTGCAGCGCTGGTGTGTATTTTTATTACGGTTTTTTTTTTTTTTGGAATTTAGCTGCGACGTTTGAGCTGCACAACGCGTAATCTATGGAATTTGTAATGTTTTTTTTTTCTGTGTGTGGATGGTCGTTTTTGTAGAATTGTCTGTTCTCAGGCCTTTTCCAATGATAAATATGCGTATAACAAAGTTGTGGTGAACCATTTGTGTGGTTATATATCAATCAGATGGTTGTTTGAATCATCCCTGGGATAATCAATAGTAGTGACTAACGTATTTGTTGTAAATGTTTCGCTGGTAATGTTGATCTCAGCAGCGAACAATATTATTCGTAAATGAATCTTCCATGAGCAGTATTAATTCGATTACATTCCACCTTGTGTACCGTAATTGCAGCTTTTTATTCGATGGGATCTTGTTTTCAAATTCAGCTGCAGCAGCATTGGTATTTAGTAGGTTGTAATGTTTTGCTGCCCTTGTTACGATAAAACGTCTCCATTAAGTTCTTGTCATTTGCCATCATAAACTGTGCACTTTCCGATATGTGCATTCTTTCTTTTTTTCTTATTACAACATGGAAATGTGATGTTATTGCCATTCCTTATATACGCTAACAGGACCTTTCAGTGAGAGATGTTCCACTGGCAAGCAACAATAATGGGTCCTCAAGACAGCCCTTATTCGGGAGGAGTGTTCTTAGTCATGATTCACTTCCCGCCAGATTACCCTTTCAAACCTCCCAAGGTAACAGGCATCAGTAGCATATTGTCTTCGTTCTAATTTGTGATATTCTAATTACTTCACGTCAAAGAACTTCCCCTTGTGACTTAGTTTGTCTTATATTATCTTCCTATTCTTGTAATGAAATGGCCAAATGGTAGCCCCCTTGTTACGAGTTCGATGGCACGCCTAAGAAATTTCGTGGCTTGTTTTCTTTGGTTGGTTCCTGAAGGTTGCTTTCAGGACGAAAGTGTTCCACCCCAACATCACAGCATTTGCCTTGACATCCTAAAGGAACAATGGAGCCCAGCCTTGACAATTTCCAAGGTTTATCGTATTCTTTTTCGTCCCCTAAACTTTCGCTACAATCACAATACGATACGATGACATGTTCCTTACAACATTCACAAGTTCCCCTAGAACTACCACTTACGAATCTTAATAATGTTTGTTTAATATCATCAGGTGTTGCTATCGATCTGTTCCCTTCCGACCGATCCAAATCCCGATGATCCATTGGTGCCTGAGATTGCACACATGTACAAAACTGACGGGCAATTATGAGCAAACTGCTCGGAGCTGGACTCAGAAATATGCAATGGGATGAGTGAGTTCCATCCTAATAATAAACTGCACAATCTGTGAGAACTGAAACTCATCTTAGAACAATCTCTCTCTCTCTCTCTCTATCTCTCTCTCTCTCTCTATCTCTCTCTATATATATATATCCATGATTCTTGTCCCATTATATGGATGAAATGTTTAAGAAGTCTTCGAACTCATGAATGGTTTTTTGAACTGTTCATCATAGTATAGTATATACTGTTTGGTCTGTACGAGACTTTGATGTCTGTTGAGCCCAACTTGTTTTTTCCTTATAAATTTCTGTTATGAAATATTTTATATTGACCTTTTGCATGCGAGTCAGTGAGACTGAACTATGTTGGAAAAATCTCGTTACCTAACGTTCATATATGCAAAAAAAAAAAAAAAAGAAAAGAAGAAAACAAATGATGGGAAATTTGGACCGAACGTTTTCTTAGTTGGAAAGGAATGTGTCTTCAGCCTTATTGCATTAATGCATAAACGCTTTCAGTGACTGGAAAATTTTACATTGATTATTTCCACAGAGTATTAGCAGACCCCATTTCAATAATTACCGCTGATTAATCCTTTTCTGGTTTGCCGCACTAGTTCATACTCCCTCCGTTCCAAATCATTTTATACATTTATTAAATCGTGCGTCCCACATCTTTTGTACATCTCTTTATTTAGCAAAAATATTATCACAAACAATCAATATAATAATATTAAATATTCTTAAAAGACGTGTCAAAATATACACATTTTTACCTTTTAATTATACTATATTATTAAAATATTCAATTTCTTAATCCGTTGCCAACTCCCAAAAGTCCATAAACATTTGGGACAGAGGGAGTAGCATTTATTATCCGGTAACTACGAGGAGTATTGATCCTTTTTTCCTTAATAGTATGTTTCTGATATAACGTCGGTCTGTCCGTTTCTAATAAAATCATTATTCTTAATTACGATTTACATTATTACATTAATACGGTACATTAAATTAATTTCATTTAGTTATTTTAGGTACTGAAATTAATGTTTTTCTTTTGCTTGAGGCCCAAGATAGTATTAAATACTTAATTGGGGTACGCATTTCTCTGAATTCTGACGTATGTCCTCTGCGTTTCTGGGGAGTATAGTACAACAATTTGTCCCTTGGTATTAAATTATTCTTAGAATTAATCAATAAAAAATTACAAGTTAGCATGCAATAAACTTACGGCTTTTAATTTAAACAAAGACTAGATAACTAGGGTGCCATCAATATTTCTATATAAATATAAATATATATATAGCTATATATATATATTGCGAACGTGGAGAGCAAGCATATGAATCTCCTATACATATAACCCAACCGTCTTTCGATTCCTTAAACGTTTTGAATCTCTCTCTCTCTCTCTCTCTCTCTCTCTCTCTCTCTCTCTCGAATATAACTTTGACTGACTGCATATATTTGATATTTACTGCTGCTAAGTTTCCATCTTTGATCGCTTAAGTGATCTACCTCGAAGCAAGAATGGGTAAAGAACTGATGAAGAATAGGGCGAAGATGAAAGAAATGAGGAACCAAGAATCGTCGGAGGAGCTCGTCAAGTACATCGTTCAGACAACGACGACGAGGAAGCTAGTCAGCTCCGCCGACGACAGATTCCCCCGCGTGGTGAGATTCTCCGTCACCGACGGCGACGCGACGGACTCTTCCAGCGACGACGAAGGCCTCAGGCATGTGAAGAGGCACGTGAACGAAGTCGTTTTGGACTGTGCTTTAAATCCGAGGAGAGGCGTTTCGGACAAGAAACAGAGCAGGAGGGTGAAGTCGGCGCCGGCGCCGGCGGAGGAGGTGGTTGTCGTGGGCGAGAAGAAGTTCCGCGGGGTGAGGCGGCGGCCCTGGGGGAAGTGGGCGGCGGAGATACGCGACCCTGCGCAGGGGAGGAGGGTGTGGCTTGGGACCTTCGACACGGCGGAGGAGGCGGCGCTGGTGTACGACAGGGCGGCGATCGAGTTCCGAGGTGCGGACGCCAAGACCAACCTTTTGGCGCCGCCTTCGCCGGAAAAGAATATCACGTCGCCGACGTCTGTGCTGATGGCTTGCAGCGATGACGTGGCAGCACGTGATTCGCTGGCGCCGGTCAGCTACTGTGATTGGAATTTCTTGGACGATTGCTTCAACTTTGGGTTGTCGCCGGCGTGGATCGACGACGGCGAAGAAACGTTAGCAGTTATCGTTCAGCATAATGATGGTGGAGAAATAATATCAGAGGGCTTAGACATCATCGGAGATATTGGGTCTCTATCATCGTGGGATTTGAGTGATTTCTTGCAAGATTAATGCTTTGTTTAATACATCGTGTATATATCTATCAGCTTTTATCTTAATAGTTAAAGAAGTGTGAAATTTCCACTAAACTTTCGTGGATTATCAAACTATATTACAATAAGAAAATATCTAATTAAAGACCACGCCTGTAAATAGTTCTTCTGTGGTTCAAATGCAAAAAACAGCTGTACTATGTACGTACGTAGTACGAATTGAGTGTTAAAATGCGACAACTAATGTACCCTTTAATTATTATTGAAATTGGCATCTCCTCGTTTATCTTTTTGCTTTTTTCATATTTCGTTTATCAAATTATATTATTTATAGGCCTATTTAAGGATAGCCCAAGGCCTAATTGAAGACTGCCCAAATAATTTTCACCAATTCACGAAATTCGACCTTTTAGTATATTTCTAGAGAATCAAAATCGCAATGATATTGATTTGTTAATGCAGTAGTAGACAACAGACAACACACTTTCACTATCTATTATCAGACAACAATAAACACACTTAGACACATGACATAACATAGGCAGGCAATAATATACAGCAAATTAACAACTAACATGTGATCACTTACACGAAACATAGTTGTTAATAAGTCCACAAGAATGCTCCCATGGCGAACTTCCTCTTGTGATCGATATCTCCGGCGACTTTCAGGCCATATTCCGACAGCAAACAGTCGAGCTTCCATTCGGGCATTGCCTCGTACTCGGCCCGAGTGTACCTCGGATAGTGTAATGGCATCTGAAAACCGAAGCTCATCCGCCGGAGATCGTGGCCGTTCCCGACGACTGCACCGCCGCCGCCTTCAATATTTTTATTATGGGCCGCCGTCGTCGTCGGCCTTGCTACGGCTTCAACGGCGCCTCCTCCGTTCATTTTTTTCTTTGTAATGAAATGCTGTCGTTTTAATTTCTAGAGCTCCGTGTTATGCTTATGAATGTATATATAGTACTTTGCCGAGGTGGGTGAGAGTCTATAATTAAGTGTAAGTTGGGGCATTGAATATATAGAATAATAATTGTGATGATAAATTATTAAATTCGATTGGAACTATATATGGTAGTGAGTTGGAGAGGTCTTAAATGAGGCCTCCTCGTTGCCAGGAGAGAAGTCTTTTTGAGTGCATGCGCAGGCACACACTCACATAGTAATTCACTAATCAAAAAATAATACCTACAACGATCGCATGAATAAATATCTCTATAAAAATTTTGTTAGACATGTAATTGGAATTTTCTTGCCTTGAAAATCGTAAGAGAGCATTCATGTTTAAGGCAACCGTCATTAGGGAGGGTCATTTAATCTTTACATCCAACACCTAACCATTGTTTATGGCTCCCTTTCACATTCCACAATGCTCAACTTGATTGGCATTGCAAACGTTAGCTGTCCAATCATTGTAGTTAATTATCCTTTTTCGAATTCCTAATGCAATGACCCTTAATCCACAAAAGACTCGTTAACTCTTGTAATTTGTGTAATTTCTGTACTTAGACAATATATGCAGATCAGATGATTAGTCTTACTAAGGTTCATATTCGATTTAATGACAAATTGGTGGAAATTAAGATGTTCTAGCCTGGCGCAAACACTAGTCAAGTCAATTAAGTGGGGAAACCACACGATATATATATGTATATATATATATATATATATATATAATACGATGAAATACAAAGTAAATGGGTGGAAGATTGTGGTGTTACCTATACAATATAGTAGCTTTGACAACAAGCTAGCAAGCATTTAATGCAAAATATCGAAAAATGCATTAAAAACCACACATTCCATGCACTATTTTATAACGCCCAGCAGCTGCTCATCATCGACTTGTAGTAAAGGCAAGTGTTTCACACCACATACACACACACACACACACACACACACAGTATGCGTAGATTTGTGGCTCTTCTATTCTCTCCTCTAATAATTGCAAAGGATATTTTCAAAGTGAAAGTCTTTGCATGCCAATCCTTAAGAAGCTTGGTCTCAATTTAATGATGTAATAATGTTCTATCATTCCTTGTTCCTAAACATCACTCATTACTATAATACAAAAGAGTGGAATGGAAAGAAAGCTTACGATACGAATTTGTTTCAAGAAGCTGATCTTCGATCCAACGAGACTTTGTGTAAGCCCTCGGAATCAGATTTTGCAGTCACAGGCAGTTCGACGAGCATGCTCGGAGGCGCAAAGTACATGTGTAGTGACATCATGCATATAAAAATACCCAAGAATAGCTGCATTTGCATTCAATTGCATGCTTAAGTAGGAGCCCTCGAAAAGGATACGAAAAAAAGGTAAATGTAAACGATGTTCCTTATTACCTGTATAGTTGGCTTGAAGTTGAAGAGGAAAACAGATGCTATCATTGTCAGCAACATTGCCATGGATGTCGAATACACCTAATAAGAAGAAAGAAAGAAAGAAAGAAAGAAAGAAAGAAAGAAAGAAAGAAAGAAAGAAAGAAAGAAAGAAAGAAAGAAAGAAAACAAAATAAAAAGAACAATCTTGAACGAGAAGGCATAATATAAAGATTATGGAAATGAGATTTGCCTTGACTATGTTGTCTGCGTATTTCATCAGCCATGATACTAGTAAGCCAGTCGAGCCAAGATTTAACACTACGAGCCAAGTCGTTGTGGTGTATCCATTGAAGAGGCGTTGCCACCATGGCCCTTTTTCGAACCCGCTTCTGAAGTCATCTGAGATTAGCTTTGCCAAGTTGAATATTGCGCCGAATCTGAAATATTGATCGGGGAAAATCGTTGTTTAGAGATTATAAATGGGATTGATGAGAAAAATGGAAACTTTTATTAGATGAGAGTAATAAACTTTATGAAGGAGGAGACTCACAAGTATAGTTGAACGTTTTGCCAGTATAAGCTGTCGTTATTCTTCTTCATCAAGAATTCTGTGTAAACGCCAGCCAATGCAGAGAGGCAAGCAGATAATACGCCTAGCATGTATCCTTGAACTGGCGATGAGAACAGAGAATCGCATGAAGGTTCTCCACAGCCTTTCACCTATATTCATATAAAATTTCTTAATGATACGAAGATGGCCAGTTATCTTAATGGGATCATGTATTTAGAGATATCGAGTAGGCAAAAGATCAGCTTCAGAACTGTTGATCAAGGCCCTTGAGCTTCTGCATTACTAATAACACAGTGGATATTTTATATAGCTGAGACCATCGAATCCGACAAACCATAGAATTTTAGACCACAGAGCAGGTAAAACTTATCTGAATGTTGTAATAAATTGTCAAAAACTTGCAACTATTCATAGAAAGAGGTGTCAGATTAATTTACGATGACTGAACTGCAAAACACACCTGACTGGTGGTTGTACCGATAGTTAACAGAACAATAGCCATCCACTGCAAATTAGAGAGTTCCCTCTTCAAAAACAACCTAGAATAAGAAACAAACATATCTTCACATAGTAGGATTTCATTATTAAGGAATGGAAGATTGGAAAGTTGTGGGATCTTATCGAAGATGGACGAGTTTATTACAACACCTGAAGAGTATTCCAGTCGTAACTATCTTTAAGTTGCCCATTATCTGATACGTCGAGGTATCGACATATGTCAGCGTGGCAAACTGAACGTTGTTGTGAATGAGATATATGATCGATGGGATTGGATATAATCGAATACTTTTCCAGTCAGTCGTCATTTTAGGAGGAACTGAGTTCTTGAATTCTCTCCATAGTAGCAAAGTAGACAGAAGTAGCTGCATTACAACGATATCAGATAATAGCTGCATTAGTTTAGACTTGGGCCCCAAAAGAAACTAACGTCAATCTTCAACATTCGATTAGAAGCATTTAGAAAAATACTTTCCAAACCATAATTAGCGAAAAAGAACCCATCCCAATTCCCATGTCCGATCAATAAGCAAAGCACAAAATCAACAGCAGAATGAATAATTGAATATCCCTTACAGCAGCACTTCTTAGGTAAACAAAAAGCTCAATTTAATTCACAATTCAAGGTGACCTAGCTTTTATCTCCCACTTACGTCTATGCATAGAAACTGAACTTAGAACCAATCAACCACACAAGCCTTGAAGATCAAGTAAGTACCTTGTAAAGTTCAGCAAGAAAAGGAACAGTGGCATAATCATACTTGTATACCCCATTACTCTGTGATAATGTAGTCAAAATTCCCTGCAAATAATCACATTTAGAACAAATACGCTCATCTCAACCACGATTATTTGACGGATCAAGTTTCACTTCTCTGAGCTGCGCAATCTATGAAGATGAGTCAAACATTACCTGAGAGCTCGTTAAGATGGTGAGAAGTGAAGCGACGGCGACCCACTTCATCTCCCTGCTCAAAATCGTTTCCCCCTATGTTAACATGGAGATTAATCACGGAAAGTGACGATTTTTGGCATAAAATTTTGGGATAGTGTGATATTTTTAGCGTCTAAGATTTGGGATTTGGGTTAAGGTTAAAAATGCTTTCTTGGTTTAATCTTATGTGACATTATTTATTAAGCAATTCTAAATTATATTATATTACTACGAGGAATGGGCTTTGCTTTGCTCATCATATTCGTCTCAAACTGATTATCTGCTACTTTTCTTGCCTGCGTTATTACATACATTACATGCTTGGCATGGCATTAGAGTGATTTGTAAGAAAAAAATCACCAACACATACTTTGCGAAAACTTTTCAAACAAAATCCTACCAAGAAAACCTCATATACCATCAGTAAAAAGAGAATCATCGATATCTCCAAACACGCAAGCAGAAACCCGATTAGGATCCGAAATCATCTCAGAAAAATCCGAACCCTGAAGAAAGAATTGATCGCCGGTCAAGAAATCGAAAAGGGTCGGGTCTAAATACGACTCTGAAGCCTCCGAAGATATAAGGGGAGACAAACATTTCACCCCTGCTCGAAAGTCCACAGGCGATAGTTTATTTTCAAGATTTTCAGATTCAATTTGGAGTCGACGCTTTGACGCTCTGCTGAGAATATTCGTGGCCTTCTTCATCTTTCATTAGTAGCAAATTACCATCTTCTAAGTTCTGTTTGAGCTTTTCTTGCCTACAGCTATGGTTTCCTCTGCGCACAACTTCGAACATGGTAGGATCATCGTCAGCTCTTTGAACTTGTTTAGTTGCAAAACAACCTTGGGAGTGGCGATAAGTGCATCTGTAATATGCCCTGTAATAGGAAAATTATTACTTACCAGAAAGAAAGATAGCAGCTTTGTGATTGAATGTCTCAAACTGTCTTATATTCTCTCAACAGATGTTCTCAAACACTACAAAGTACAATGGTTTGTTGCAAGAAACATTCTTTAAGTACGTAACATTTCTCTTTACCTCGGATGAATGGCTCCTAAGATATCCTTCTGTCCATATTTTCTCCAACTGTAACCATCTTCGAGCCGCCCTTCGAATCCCATCTCAGAACGCGCGATAACTCTTTCGCTCCATTTGGGAAGTGTTTTTCTGTAAATGCAAAACCGCATAATGTAAATACAAAAAAAAAAAAAGACCTCTCTTTTTAATATCAAATCAAAAGTGCAGCACTGAGTAGTATTATTTATTACCTTTTCTTGGAAACTTGGATCACTTGATGTTGTTGATCTTTGGACTTAATCTCAGTTCTTTCGCTCTTTGAATGCGGCGATTCCAAAACATCGTCGATCTTTGGAACTTTGATGAGATCATTTTCGGGCAGAGTTATGGCATTGAGCTGAGCCAATGCATTGTCGTAAGAAGAGATGACTTTCTCCAGCAAAGAAACGCATGCCTCGCCTGAGTTTAACTGTAGCTTCAGCTCATTCGCAAGAATCTTACCTTGAGTTAGTTCGAGGATCAGTCTCTCTTTGTCCCATGTTCCTAAATTTTCCATTTTTTCTCTTTGTATTTGCAGAAAGAAACAAAAGTAGCAATAAAAATGAAATTAAAATCAACGACACTTATTATGTGTAGCAATAGCTACACTTTTATAAAAGAGTTTTGAAGGAGGGAAAAAAGGTATGGTTGCATTATTGGATGGTGAATGGTTGTGAGGAGGAAAACATAAGAGGGATATTTATATATAAAGAAGGAAGATTATGATGTGGGAAGTGATGAAGAGAGTTTTCATGGATAGTACATGGGATTTGATGTTGAATATTTTTTGATATATTATTGTAAATCAAAGGAAATGTTGATGATTGAATAATGGGAACTCAGATTTGTAATTATCTTTTTCTTTGGCTGACCATTTCAAAGGGGAAACACATGGCCACGGTGTGTGTGTGTCTCCAACATTGATAATCTCCAATTATTTGAACTTTTTTTATTGATTATAATTTACTAAGACAAACAAAACACGGATTAGTATGTTTGACTTTACGGATTAAACATACGATGTCAGAGAAGATAAGCGAAACATGTTACTTTCATGAGATAATTATTTATAAATTTGGATTACAAGCAATTTTATTAAAAATTGCAAAACCAAATCACCAACTACATCTATGAATGGCATTCAACTTTTTTTTTTTCTGGAAAATAAGTCCGAAAAATCCTCTATGCCATTAATCTTATTCTTTCAGAAATTTCAGTTTTTTTGGAAAGTTAAAGGCCTATTTTTTGCAGCTATCCAGTCGAAATCTAAATCAATATACTTGGGGTTTCAAAAATGTAATTTTACGTAGTTGCATAAATGTGTATTTTCTTGGCAATTGGGAATGTAATGCATGAAAATTCGGTGGAAATTCAAGGGATTTTTCTTGATTTGAATGTGCCGACGAAGGAATGTAATAATAAATCTTCAATGGCTTTGCAAGAAAGTCATGAGATTGAGATGACGACAACATTCTAGGAATCTTCCCAGTTGCTTCCCCGTTTGTAGCTTTACGTGTATGTAGGGAGATGGATGAATAAACATTATTTATTTTATTAAAAAAAATATATTTATAGTTCTGTTGGAGAAAAAAAAAAAGAAGAAGAAAACAATGTCATGGCGTCATCGTCATCTGATGACGATATCAAACTACGTCATCATAGACGTCGCACTTGCGAAGTAATTCATTGTACTGATTATTCTAATTTATCTTCTTATTACAAAACTGCAAATATTTATTAGTTAACTTAGTTAATGATCAAACTGTAAGGAGTTATAAAATAATACGCAAAAGATTCAGAATTATATAAATTGGTATTTTATTGTGAATTTGTGATTGAGCACTTCGTTATACTAAATTGGAACGATGTATCTTAAATCCAATCGTTGGGCTTAAAGATGTCGCACTTTCAGACAACTCTTGTATCTGATGAGAAATTAATTTTATTCAATGTCCAAAGTATTCTTTAATAAGATCATTATTGATATCATCATAATTCATTACAGTATCTTTCTCTCTCAATCAATCCCACTGTTTATATTTTACTTCTATTCACAAAAATAATTAAATTCTAGTTCAACGAATGATTCTCGAGTGATTATTACTGAGACAGTCGAAGAAGAGATGAGACAAACATCAATCCACTAACGAGATTTTACGAATGAATTGCTTGACTCACACACACACATAAAAAAAAGAAAAAGAAATGCTTTTCAATTATCTGAACTTGATGTTAAATGACAAATATATTGGTGTGGTTCTAATCTTGAAATGGAGCCCAATTTCCTGATTTCTTAACATATGTACCTTGAGCCCAAGTCTACAAAGAGAATGTTTGTGGAAACGATTGATTTATTTTAAGAGTAATTTAGATTCTCCTCAACAACTTAGAGGGATTGTTGATAAGGTATCCAAATATCTTCTACGTCTCTTTTTCTTTATGTTTCTGCGTGTGATTGGAAAAGCAGCTTAGATTTGATTATCACTTTACAAACAGCCATAATCTAAATAAAAATAGGCCTAAAGTTGCTTCTTTTTTTTTTTCCCACTAATATGGATAATCACTTTTGTTAAGAGAAGATCGACGGAAAAATGGTGCAAGACATTACAATCTTTGGTAGACTCGAAAGGCCAAAAGCATTATCCAAATAGTGAAAGATTCACACAAGACTTTTTATGACAGTTATTCTAATATTCTTCAGAAGCTAAAGCCGTACGAGGCTTCTTAAGCAAATCACAAGTCGTCCCTGGCAAAGTATTTATTCAAAGTAGTTAAAGATTCACACAAACTGTGATCCACGTCACTACTTAGGTATTTTATTTGTGTGTAATAATTCGAGTGGAGGGAGGGACCTTAATCTTGTGAAAAGATGGTTAATTTTTTAATCTTGCACTTACAAAATAATGGAAAACATTGCATGTAAGTGCGATCCTCTCCTCCGCGTCTTTGTCTTACCTGGAAAAAAAGATAGGATTTAGATCAATCATTCGTACATAATCCACTTTTTTGTGCAATATATTTAGAAATATGATTCTATCTATACGATAGAAGCTCAATGGAATCAAATGGGATGGTAAATAATTTGATTCCTATCTAGATATACATATGGCTTTAGATGCTTTTATTCACAAGGGGGGTTGACTTTCAGTGTTAAGAGGATCATATCTGTAATATATGCTCGGACTTTCAGAATGTAACTCTCGAAAAACCAAAAGCATATCTGCTAAGCCACTCATATCAAGTGATACAGATATGCATGTCCCACCTTCGCTTTTCCTATCTTTTTTTTTCTTTATTTCTTGGCTTCTTTTGTATTCTTTTCTCTTGGCTCGGGGCTATAAATAGGGTTCTTGATCGATGCTTAGTTTACCAAGCCATAAAAAAGAAGTTGGATACATATTCTCCCTTCGTGCACATTACTGTTGATTGCATGAATCTAAATGATAATTACAATAATAAGTCCCAAAGCATTGATTGTTAATCTCCCTCAAGGGCTTCTGGCTTGTCATATGCTCATTGATATACAATAATATGAGATTTGTTCGCAATCTTATATATATCTATGAAGCATTGTTTGTTAGGAGGTCTTGAGTGGAGATTAACAATTCATGGCTTTGCTCAAACTCAAACCGTACTACTTTGGTCGATCTCACCGAGGAAGCTTTTGTTTCTCTCCCTCAAAGGCTTCTAGTATTCATTATTGTTATGTTTGGAAAAAGAAAATGATACTCGAAACCTTTGGGGAGGGAACAAAGCCTTGTCTTGGTTTCCTTCTTCAACATCTTTTATCAGGTACACTTTTCAGTTCATACCAACTAAGTCGATTTCATTAAGATGATCCCCGACAAATAATGATTATGCAAGTCTTTCTAATCAATGAAAAACAGCTCATTTGTATGCTGTTGGAACTATGTGGGGGCTTCGCAAGTCTTTCTCATCAAACCAAAAGCTTCGTGTTCTTACCATTTTTACCTTTTTGTTGCTTACATTTGGCTTTTTTCTTTCTTCTTTCTCGTTTAAGACAATGTCCCACATCGATTGCCCAGAAACCAAGTGCTCAGTTCATGCCAGAGACATCAGTAGCTTATCAGAAAGAGGTACAAGTATGAGACTTTCGCCCTAGCAAGACTTGAGAGATTGATCTTGAAATAATGTAATAAAATACAAGTTACGTTTACACAGATTCTTGAACAGAGGAAAAAAAAAACAAGTTAAACAAATCAGCAACGACTCATAACTGTTTTTTTCTGTAAGAACGAGCGATATGATTCAAATACAAAGCTAGTCTTAACAGAAGATGAAACAGAACGGAGCTCATAGGTTACAAGCACAGCCACAATACATAAACTCGAAAATAACAACTCACATAGCATTTCATCGCACTCCTCACTTTTTATCTTCTGCCATTTTCTTCCGTATCTCAAATGCTGTGTTGAAGATCCCATTCGTCGGCTGGTTGCATACAAAGCACTTCTTGTTTCTCGCATGATGCTGTAAACAAATAACAGAAGGAACATATTTAATAACGTCGTCTCCAAAACAAGCGTACAAGCAAAATTTAAAACTTCGCGAAAACCATTCAATTGTAATCATCAATCATACCTTCAATGCACAATGCTCACAGAAATAATGCTTGCATCTCGTCACGACAGGGTCCACGAACGGCTCCCTACAGATAAAACAGGCAAAAGGCAATGCATCTTCATCTTCTTCGCTATCGTGACCCTCATTGTCCTCCTCCTCATCATCGTCCTTAAATCCCATAGCCAACTTTTTAGCCCTCAACTTCTCTTTTTCGTCCCATTCCTTCTCAAGCTGCCAGCCCGATTTGTAATCGCCTCTATCGTGCATAAACTTACAGGAATCTCCATAACCGCAATAACCCGTCTCTTTATAGTCTTTGCAAATATCTGGCTGATAATCAAATCTAGCCGAGACCCTTATGTGTGCAGAGGCTCTCAACGGCCCATGAGATCCACCAGCTTTCTCACCTGAAACAGTGTGCTCTCTTCGAAACCCAGCCTTGTAATCTGTATACCCGTGCAATCCTTTGTACAGCTTTTGATCGCCTTCGCTCTTATTTTTCCCTTTCAGTGCTTCCTCGGCTTGCTTGAGCACTTTTTCTCTAATGGCACGAGCATCTCTGGAGAATTCGGTCTCCGTCTCAAGAGTAGCAGTGGCTCGATTATCGTTTTGGACTTGAATTTCTTTAGAAGATTGGAATTCGAAGATTGTTGATTTCTTGTTTTCTGCTTCAGATTCGGAAGCTCGCTTCGAGGGTCCGCTTGAGAAACGTAGCTTGTTGTCCGCAGTCGTTTGTTTCTTCTTATTTATCACTACCGAACTCTCATCATCGCCAGCACGTTCATCTGCGCCTTCATCCTCATCTACCGCTGTTCGTTTTCTGATGTTTTTACCCTTTGGTGGCTTTCTGAAAAAATTACACACTAGAACGTGCAAAGAATAGGAAAAAAAAAGCTTAGTACAATCAAAAGACAACTATAAACTCAGGATGCTAACGCATGAAAGCAAACCAACGAGCCAAATTGCAGCAACATATACAGAGAGAAAGGAAAGTACCGGCGAAACAACAAAAAATATACCTCCCCAAAATCAACCCAACTACTTGCCCGGAAACATAAATCCATATAAAAATCAAACAAAACCCTAACTGAGCTGAAACTTAACCCTACCGTTCGAGCTATCATCTCCGGCAGTAGATGCGGCGGCTCCGTCAACTTCAGCGCGCCGTAGCTCCGCATCATCCATTTACGTCGATTGTACACCTCGTCTGTCTGTTGCTCGTCGATTCCTGTGTCCCACCCAACGCTCTCTATTTTTGCTAAATTTTCCCTCTTTGGTTCTTTTTTATTTCTTTTCCTAAATGATTTGATTAATGGGCCTAACTGGGTTATTCTATATATACGGTCCAAGGCCGCGTTTTACGCCGACCTTGGGCCTTAAAATTCAACTAACAAAAAATAAAATAAAAAATAACACGACTAATTTTCCTGAGAAATAAAATATGATGATACATATTCCACGCTATCTGACTTATTATATTCGGCTATCGAATAACCCCATATCCGACTAACTATACGATTTATCGACCAAATATTACCCAACCCATAGCTTTAAAACTGAAGAGAAAAATACAGCACTTGGATCTGAATATCTGATTAAGAATCACGCACATTATCATTACCTGTAATAATTATATACAGCATTTAACATAAGTAGTACGTTAAAGAGTGAAATTAAAGATTTTTATAAAGTTCAAGGTTGTCAAGATTTGGCATCCGCCGATCGTCTTTGATGCGCAGCGCCAGAAGGATCTTCGAGCTTTGGCGAAGCGCTTGCCGTGAGCGGCTGAAAGTTCGTATTCCCGACGAACCAATAAAGTGCCCATTTAAGGTTGCAAAGGGTGTACTTGAGAGCCTTTGTCCAATTCTCGGGCTTATTGAAGCTCTGCGTTATGGAGTAGTTTTCGACTTTGTTGTTCTCAATCCTAGCAAAAGAAATATTAAAAAAAAAGGGTTTTCGTCCCCGCAATTTATCGATAAACTGCGACGAGTATTGAGGGGATTGAATTTTGTTTCGACTTACTTGTATGGGAGCTTAAAGCACTTCTCGGGCGGGACGTTGTTTTCTTTGTCCTTTGCGTTTGCAAACTCCGAAAACTCCTTCAGGCAGGTGAGGAACAAAGTCATCGCCTTGTCGTACCGTGTGCTCCAAAATACATTCACGGGCCCAAAACTGAAATATACGAAGATGTATGTCATATATCGTTAATTGCTCACTGGGTGTAGGCGTAGCAAACTTAGAGCAAAGCTGAAACTTACAGATCGTAAGTATTGTTGCTGCCGTCCATTATTCGAGGGTAGCTTCCCATAGGTATGATCTTGATTCGGTATCTCAACAAGATAAAGTCAAGGAAGTAAGAATGATAAACCGCAGATGCGCGGCCAGAGATGTAGTTCGACAACTTTAATGCAACCTTTTACGAGTGAGAATAAGTTCATGGAGTAGCGGAAAGTACGAAATGTATGTGCAGTTTTGTAAAGGATACTCGAACTTTGGCCGAAAGTACTGAGCCATTGTATGGAGCAGAAGGCAAGCCTGCCCCCAAGCAGCATTTATCTCATCCCACTCAACCTAATCGTAATTCAACATGCAATCAAAAGATAGAGCTTTGATGATAGGATAACAATGATAATAAAGATTTAGAAAAAATTGTACATTATTTAACATCTATATACCGGTATTGTAGGGAGTCTCCCAAGTCGAAAGTTATTAATGGTTCCAAACTCTCCATCATACCAAATAGGAAAGGCATCATTAAGTACGTTAGTTCTCTTGAGCAGCTCCAAATGAGCTTGTGAGACTTCAACCTTGGCCAAAATTGCATCTCGCTCTTCCTATAACGCATATTTCGAACAAGGTAGCACACATTTTAAGATGCAAATAGTTGATTTTTCGATGGGTCTGAAATTAACAAAATCCAACCAAAGTTATTAATCCCTCCATAGATCATGGAAATGGAGACAAACCTGATGTGTGATCAACTGATACTGGAAGTTATTGAATTCCATCCAATATCTGGAGAGTGATATTGTTTACGATCAAGATTGGAGCGCGAAGTCTAAGTCTATCAAGTATATAACGAAACCAAACCAAAAAATGGAAGTATGACAAGATCATGGTAATGTAACAACATTGACATACAGCTCAAGAAGATTATAGAGCAAAGTTGTGGTTAAGCCATCAACTTACCTTTCCTCAAGCTCATTAAAACGACTGGATTTCAACTCGAGCTCCTTGAGTTCAGCAGTTACTTCCGCGCACTGTTTTTCAGTTTCAGCAATCACTGCTTCGAGTTTACGTTCTTCTTCCTCTATCTAATCATTTATGATGAAATCAACCTTGATCAGAACAACTCCAATTTCAACCACAACAAATAACAGAAATAGAAACCAATTCATCAATCATCTGCCAACTCGTAACATTTCCTAAATATCCAGAAACCAAGCAATATAATCCAGGAACCAGAACCTTCAATTTCTCCCGGAGAAACTCGGGTTCGCTGAGAACAGTTTTTGCTTCTCCTTCCAAGCGCTGAATACAGGCTTCGTACGCTTTTATGTCCCTCGTCACATCTTCAACTTCCTTATCGAGTTTATCAGACAGAACCTGCATGCAGTCAAGGCATAATGGCTGTTCGACCTGCAAAAACGCTAATAACACATCAGCTTTACGACATGATTCATGATTGTCAAGCATGAATAATCATAAAGTGGGATGGGACCCATACAATGCTGTATCGAATTGTAATATTACATTACCTGCGTCTGTGAAGTGGCAATTTCAAAGGCACGACTGAGTACGGTTATTGTGGAGTGGAAGCCAGAATTATGAGGCTGCATTGGAACGTTTGCCACCTCACTCTCAGGCGACGGCACATTGGGCCCACCTCCATCGACTCCAGGTTCAGACCTATACACCGAAGCAGCTGGCGGAGGTAACACGACGAACGATTCGTCGATTGCCTTCCCACCCTCGGGATTAACTATTCCACCTCGTGGACGAGGAGGAACGCCCGACGTCTGATTCCTTTGCTTCGGCAACACGACAAATGAATGGTCCACTGGCGTTGTAGTGACAACACTACTACTGTTCCCAAGAATCGAAGAACCTTGCATACCTAAATAATTGTTTCGAGCGTTGCCCAAAACCACAAACAAGGTGTACCTTACGTCAATTACATAATTGGTACTATAAAACTACGAAGAACAAATTAAGCTAACTCCCCCTAATTGATGCAGAATTAATCCAGGGCTTTAAAAACTGAATCACTTCAAATTGGCAGTTGCAGAGACTACCTTAAGGCATTAAAAATTTACTTCAATACCGCGACGCCTGCAATAGAATAGGATCTAAAATCTCCCAGGACTAGCACTATACCCAACAAAAAATTCTTAAAGCTATCCTATCCCTAGAAACCATCATCTTTCACAAATCAGTCAAACTTAGATTGCAAGTAACCCGACTAATCCTTTCTCAGACCTCATAAAATTACCGAGAAAACGGTAACTAATTACTCAATCAGGGTGTTTATGCTCCATATGAATGATTAAGTTTCAGAACACAAGCTTACAGTTCAGCTCAATTTCAGACGACAAGAGCGTTTCATCATCCAGAAACTTTGAATCAAACTAGCAATTACAAAGGCAAAAGTAAAGCACAATCCTAACCAGAGGCGACAAATTTATTATCTGCATACGAATCCACACCAGCGATGCAGAGGCTTTGGCGGCAATTCTGACAAAGGAATCGAGGGAGGTTCGGGTCGGCGATCAGCATCCGACCCTTCTCAGAAACATTTGCACCGCTTCCGTGCTTCTTCATTTCTCCAAAGGGGTAATACTCATATCACAGTTTGATCAGCAATTTGTTCCGAGGAAAACGGATAAAATAAGAAGTTGCTTGACGAAGCGGAGAGTCTTATTGGCGAACTGAGGAAAATCTGGGGGACATTTTGTTATTTCGCACTTGCGTAGATTCTCTCTGACTTTGAGTTATGACGATTTAGTTATATTTTGTGGGCCGGCCCAACTATTTATTTACACCCTATGTAATTACTCGTTCCTCTCTTTTATCATTTATAGCATATACTAATATACTATACGTATTGATGTTTTTTCGTATCGCACTCATGGGTCAACATAGAGGCCTTAACAACTTGTGGGTTAGTCCATATGTGTTCTATCGCATGACTATCGTTGTCGGGTGAATTTGAATTCATCTGACCTCTAGAATTAGTCCCACCACTGGAGTATGTGGCGCAATTAAACCTCCGTCAGGTTTGTGTGGCGCAGCCTACCCCGATATGTAGAGGCTCGTCCATAACCAGGTCGAGTTGAGATATACCTCGGGACATAAAAAATAAAATTTGGACTGAGGCCACACATTTCGAGGACGAAACTAAGCCCTAATATCGCAATTTAACCCTAGTACAACGTAAGGAGCAACAATTACAATGGCGAGAAAACAGAAGCAATTTTTTTTTCGCTATAAGACGTCGATTCTACAAATCGGACAAGTACTTTTCACACGCAACCACGTCCTTAGGCAATGCGAGTGGAAACAATGCTTGCATTTGCATATACGACTGAGACCCTCCGACGCGTCGTAATCTTCCAAACATATCGGGCAAGAATCTCCGCTCGGGCCAAAAATGCCTATGTTCGCCTCCTCCGTTGCCCAACTCGTCGGATAATTCTCCGGCAATTGCGACGACGACCTCGTCCCGGCGCTCGATCTCCGCCGCCTCCAATAAAAATTCTCCGCACGGATCCTTCGAACAACACTTGACTCGCCGGTAGTGGCCATGACGTTGGTTAGCCATAGACCGCATCCCATGCAGAACAACGAGCCTAACAATGCTATCGAGACGATTATGAGGCACAATACGATGATGCCGAGAATCGAGGGGCTCCTCGACCTGCCTACATTTAGTAATTTAGTGCGGAAAGGAAAAATAAACTTAATTTTTGGTTGATAAGAGAAATAGCAACTTGAAAAAGAAAATTTTAAATCTTCTAAAGTTGAAACTAAATTAGCCAATGAGGCCTTGACCTATTGGTCAAGGTAAATGGCTCAAGAATTTGTAGGTTAGGTTGTGGGATCGAATGCATCCTCCCACAATTTCTTGAGTTGTCCACATGGGATGTTATCACATGACTATCGTGTGTTAGGGGTGCGTAAGCCCATAGCTGGTCGAATGAGGATACTCGAGGGTCGTAAAAAAAGTTAAAACTATTGACGATCAATTTCATCACTAAATGTTGAAGAAAGATGAAAGAATATATCTAATATAGATTTTTTTTCATCAGCACTTCTGTCGATCCAAACACAACCTGAATGATCTGGCGACACAAAATGAATGCATACGTAACGTAGAAGTCAAAAGAAGAAATCGGGTTTTTATTACCTTCACAGTCTTCGATATTACAGTTGGGACCCTCCCAAGAAAGCTCTAAATCTCCTTCGATTCCGCCGACCGATGGCTCGGGAATTCGGCGAGTCGACAAAACTTTGCACTTCGTCGAGTTTATAACCTCGTTTACGCCCGACTCCAACGAGGTGACGAAAACGGAGGCCGTGGAGTTGCTAAGGCAGCTCACGGCTGAGAAATTTTCATAACTAATAATCGAATTTTCTTCTTTTTGCGGGGAACAGCTGAAGAACGTGTAATTACGATAGGCCTCGGCGACGAAGGGCGAGCTCGAAAGACTGAAATTCATCATCAGCCTCCTTGGGAGGCAATTCTCGGGATCGTAGAGCTTTATCTTCTTACGGAAGTAGTCGATGTCCCGAACGTAAAAGTCGCCCGGAAAGGGAAGGTTAAGTACGACCACGCCTTGGATATTGCAGTTGAGGACGAACTTCGAATAATGGCCATTGTGGCGTAAACGAAAAGGGCGTAGGATGAAAAAGGTGTTATTGCCGCACGAAATGCTCTGGCAAGAAACGACGACGGCGAAAGACAGCAAGACCAATAAGAGCCGAAGCTGCAATAAATCGAAGAACATGGTTTAGGGTTTGAGGTTTACGATTTTAGGGCTGTGTGAGCCAGAGTAGCCGAAAACCTCGGAGGCAGTCGTATGTATAGACACAGAATTGAAAGTGGGATGAGGTCTTAAAGTTGAGAAACCTCGGCATGATGTAAGATTGCACTGAAGCTTTTTCATAAAGCTGGTGGAATTGGAATTTTACACTTACTATACAGTACAGATGTGATAAAAAAAAAAAAAGCAGGTTCCACCGAGTGAGAAATGAGAAAAGGTGATGAGGATGATGATGATCATCCTCCAAGAAAGTGCTCGCATTTAATCTAAATATCCCGATGCATGGCCATATATAATCTCCCTCTTCTAATAATTATTTTCAGTTAGTTATCTTCAGGGGTAAGAAAACTACAAGTGAAACCCATTGTAGTAAACGACTACAACTTTATGGAATCAAAAAGTGAGCACAAAAAAATGGTCTTTTTGACATGCTGTGCCTTTTGACCCTTTTTACAAACTCTTGGAGGTTTTAACCTTAATTTTGTCACGTTAGTCTCGGATGTAAGTAGTGAATGACCACTCATTTAAAAGTTAAGTTTAAAGGGTGCGCATCACATTTTAATTTTATATATTATATTTCCAACATACTTGTATTTAAACACATTGAAAATCCTTCAAGTATCGCTCGTAGGATTAGTTTGAGGCGAGGGCGAGGATCTACAGACGGGGCACGACCCGTTCCTCGTGAGCCACTGGTCGATGCAGTCCGAGTGAAAGCAATGGTTGCACATAGGTATGCACCTCACCGTGTCCCTCGGGTTGTACTCCGCAAGGCATATCGGGCAAGTCCCACCGTTCGGGCCGGAGATGCGCTTGCTCTCTCCGAGGACCATCTTTGCGTAGGATTCGATCGTCGAATCGTCGAGCCCTAACGTTGTCGAATCTTGTAAGGGCGGCGCACTGTCTGAATCTTGAAGGGTACTTGTGTTTCGACGCCTTCGTCCGACTATGAACTGAAAGCACGAGATGCAGATGGAACACATGACGGTCGGGGCGGCTATGGAAAGCGCGAGGATCTTGAAAATCTGCATTCCGCGGGAACCACCTGCATGTTTCATTCCGTCGTATTTCATTAGAAATGTGTGGAAGGGTTAACTATTTTTTTCCGTCCCTTAAGTTGTGGCATGACTTTTTAAAAGTGTCCAAAGGACTTGCAAATATGAGGACACTAACTTTCAAAATTGAAGCAGTTTAAAAACACAATGCCTCGCTAATTTAATTTTTTGGCGGTAACTGGTGTTGTTTGTTTTGAGATCAGTAATTTACGAAAGAACTAACGGATCATGTCCTTAAATTATTTCAATCTTGAAAGTTAACGTTGTATAAGCCCTAAATTGGGTGTCCCGAAAGTGTTGCCATCTGACTTGCGGAACCAAAAAGAATAGTTAACCCTACGTAAAATTACAAGTATTAATTTAAAAATAAAAGAAGAAATTTAACTAGTTTGCTTGCTCCTATATAGAGTTGACAATGTGCTATTATTGATACGAGAATATACACGCAATGTGATCATTTTCTATAGATTTCGCCCTCTGAATAGTCGACGAATCTACCAACCCAATATTTGACTTTCGATGTCAATTCTCGCGGCAAATTGTCAACCCTCGCCCGCTACCAAAAGGGAATGTCTTCTTGGCCAAATCAGAACAGAAACATCAAATCAACCAATCAATCAATCACGAAATTATATCATTACCTCTCCCTCGATCGTCGTCGAAGCTGCAAGAAATCCGCCCACTCGTGCCGTTCCCCAACCACCCACACGTGCCTCCCCTTTCCTCGCACCCACCACAGCTCGGCACATCCCACGTCAGCCAGAGATCCTCGCCGAGGCCCGCCGTAAGCCAGTCGGCGGCGCCAGGCCCAGAAACTGGGATGGGCAGAGACGTTATAACAACGCCGCACATCTTCTTCATGGACTCCACAAAACCCGGCGAGGCAGTGGCTATTACAGAGTGGGTCGAGTTGCTAAGGCAATCGACTGTAATAAAACGGCCCCTCACTGCCTCGGAAGGGCATAGTAGGAACGTGAAGTTCTGAGTAAACGCCGGCGAAAATGGCGAAGAAGAGATGTTTAGGCTTAGGAGGCGATTAGGGGTGCAGCCGTGGGGGTCGTAGAGCTTGATTTCCTGCCCGAGATAGTCGATGCTTCGAACGTAGAAATCGCCCGAAAAAGGAAGGGTTAGGACAACCTTTGGATAGTAGTCGTCGGCCTGACCGCCCGGGCAGGACAGGCCGAAGCCCGGGTAGCCGCAGGGGGCAGCGTCGGGCGGGTTTTTCTGTGGTAATAATAAGTGGAAAGGGAATCTCACTTGAAAGGGAGTTCCGCAAGAAATGGGGCGACAGTCGTCTCCTTCGGCGAGCGTTGTTTTTGGGAGGAGGAAATGCCATGAGACGAAGAAAATTTTGAGGAGAAGTGATTCCATGGAGAATGAAAATGGAAAGGAGCTGACTTTTGTGTGTATTAATCAAGAAGATGGTTAGAGGAAACTATATGATGATGGAGAGTACTTCAGGAATCTCAGTCAAATGCTATTTTATTTTATTAGGGTTTTATGTGTTTGTCAACTTCTAATGGGAATATATTATATAGCTGACCATGTAATTTTTATAATGACAGTTGGGAAATCAACTTGAAGCATCATGATATTACAAGGAGTAGTTCTTACTTTTGAAGTAGATGAATGAGGTAAATACTTACCACATCAGAAGGAGAATTTTATTTCGGTCATGCTTTCGTATTTTCGCCGTCGCCTGAACGTTTAATCGAATCGAAGTATCCCTTCCAAACATGCGCAGTTAATCTATAGTCTCCGAACACTTTGCTTATTATACGATTTTTTTCCGTCGAAACGGATACATTATTTTACTGATGAAGGAAAATGTTGCGAAGACACACATACGATTATTACAGCTTAATAAACGCCTTGCGATATTCTGCTAAAGCCCACAAAGGGTATATGTGCCTATATGCTGCGTAATGCAGCATACAGTTCTTCATAAACGCGCCGGTTATTTCCTGCATATTTTTAGATTATAGCAACAAAATGCGGCCGGCCGAATAAAATTGCGCAATTCATACCGTATTAATTACCTGCTGAGGGAACTCTCCGCTTTCGAGCTGTGAGTTGATCAAAAGCTTTGCGGCTCGATAGAGTGGCTCGGGATCTCTGTACTCCTATTAGACAATAATATAACCTTTTAGATTACGACTAGGGCCAAAAACGAACATAATTTTTTGCATAGTAGCAACCTATTTTCGACGAGTCTGAGAGAAAAACTAACCTGGCCCGAGTGAATCAGTCCCATCATCGCCCATGCAGTGTGCACTAAATTCGAGCGATTTCCTTCTAACGGCACATACTCCTATTTCCATGCAAGAAAATATACTAAAGCTGTTATTTTCGATGATCAACTTAGCTATGCAAAAGAAAAAAAAAACGAAGGAAAAAATCCTAGTTACCTTCTTTGGACAAGAAAGGTAGCTTTCGCCCCATCCGCCGTCGTCACTCTGCGACTTCAATAGGAAATCGACGCCTTTTCTCACAGCTGCGCAGTTTTCGTAGCTCTTATTGGCCGCCGCCAATCCTCCAAGTGCAAACCAAGTACCGTAAGTGAAGCAAACTCCCCAATTTCCGTACCTATATTATGTAGTACGGCGAAATATTATACGGTTAGGTTCATTGAAATCGAATCTCATAGTTCATACCACAAGGATAAATGAACGTACCATGAGCCATCGGGCCTTTGAACGTCTTCTATGTTTCCTATGGCTTTAGCGATGAAGTTTTCGATCTCCTTTTCGCGGTGCTGAGGGTGAAGCTTGTTGAACATAACCAAAGCTTGAATAGCCGATGAAGTGCACTCGACGTACTCGTGCTCTATGACAATATCCTCGAATAACTCCGACGGGTTGAATAGCTGCGAAATTGCAGAGGATCGTTTGACTTTTAGCGGTCCGTTACTTATAACCAAAACCGAAAAAATTTCAATGCGAGAAAATTGTAGAAATGAGTCGACCTCGAGCCACTCCGATGAACCGGCGGGCTCCCATGCGGCTAATCCTCCATTTTTACTCTGAAGAGAAAGAAGTATGTTGACGGCGTCGTAGAATCCCTCCTTTTCCAACTTCTCCCCGACGATTTTCGGTGGCATCGTCGAGAACAAAAGGCAACACTGGGAAATATCATAAGCGACTGAGAACTCTTTTTTTTTTCTCAGGATAAGAAAGACGAAGTAGTCGTCAACATTGTATCAGAGCTCTGGGCAGAGAGCTCTTGGGTACGAAATCCTTACGTTCGCCCATATAGGGTGTGTTTGGTTTAAAGAATTTGGCAAGGGAAAGAAAAGGAAATGGAAAAGAAAGTTAGTTTTTATGTTTGGTTGATTAGAGAGATAGATGAGGAAAAGAAGAGAAAACGTAAACTAAGTTTGAAGCTAAAACCATGGAAAAGAGGAAAGGAAAACTAATGAAATAAATTATTTTCTCTCTAGTTTTCTTTTCCTCACAATTTTCCTCGATCCAAACACGGCCTATGAAAATTCAAAGGCTAGTAAATAAAGAAGTCAGCCTAAACGCGAGGGGACGTGTAAAAACGTTACACTACTGCGTGATGATTTTATTGAAAAAGATAGAAGTCGTGGTATTTATTTCACTCAAGATTGGGTCACTGCAAAATTTTTTTTAGGCGAAATGATCATAAACAGAAACGAAAAGATGGGAGGAAAACCTTCAATCCTTCAGCGGTACAGTCAGACACTTGCCATCCGTGATCTTGGTCAGAAAAAGTCCACGAGCCCTTAGAGATATGTCGGTACATGCTTTTGAAGTCGCCCGAAGGATCGTCTTTCACCTGAGACTGCTTAATGAATTCGTGCCCTCTTCTCAAAGTCTCGCCTATTTCGTCCACCATGTCACTGGCGATCAAAGCTTGTATAGCAAAGCCGGTGTCCCATTCTTGGCTTCCGAACGTCTGCATCTTCATACCGTCCTCGGCGACCCATAGATAGTCGGGAATTCTAGCGATGTGCTTCTTGAAGGAATCTCCATTAGGGTTTTCGACCCAGCATGCCAACATGGACATCGCTTTCCCCATGGCTCCACTCGTTATGTACCTACTGTTTTCGTCTTCGTAGTGTATGTGCTTCATCGTGACCTTAAGCGCTCTCTCCCTCAGCTTCGATAAAGGCCAGCGAGTCAGTAGAGGCTCGGACAATACGTAGCAAGCGTCCCAAAGTAGGTCTTGTACGAAGGGGTGGGGATAGTACACATCTTCCTGCATTTCGAATTTTATTTGTTCGATATATTCAATTCCTCTAATCAGTTCTCGCCATCTGTGATAAGCAAAGCATTTCGATTCGTACCTTTGCGCAGCGGTGCCTTGCGCTTCTCCAGTCAACTTTTTCGTACGGCTGATCGTATAACTCTTGTCTCAGTTGCACAATAAGGGGAGTGATCGGCCCCACGAAGCGCTTTCCGTATAAATACGACATTGGCATGTAAACCATTCGACTGTAGCACCACATTTTCGCTGCAATCGATTATTATTAAATAACCCAAAAGGAAACCATTATAAAACCCATTGCACCATATAAACATTTTCAATTTTATTATTTAGTAGCTAACTGTAACCTGGATGCACAGGTAGAAAGGATGGAAGCAGCCAAAACTCAGGCGGCATCGGATTGCTCCCACTCCATTCGTATAGTCCGACCATCTAAACGAACGTAAAAAGCTCGACGCTTTTTTTCTCATCTCATTTGTCTATAATTGTTTTAATAGATTCTAATCAGAACAACAACGTACTGAAAGCCATGCTTTTCCCCAGGAAGGTATTTCTGTTACGCTTCCATGGTCGATTATCCATTTCTGTGCTCTTGCGCAGGCGGCATTATTGCCTTCTCCCAAAATGCGTATGCACACGTAATTGAGGGCCGTGCAAAACATAGTGCTGTGGCCTTCGATGTGAAATCCCCAACCACCATCGTCGTTCTAAATATCATAAAAAATCGATTAGATTCTCGTTAGATAGAGGGGTCTTCCCAAAACCAATTGGTGATTGTTAAATGGATTTGAGAGCTTTAGAATAGAAATCTCAATCTTAAACAACATTTATTGTATTTGATTGACCCTTATAAATCGAAAAATAGCTCTCACCTGGTGACAATATGTATACCGAAGAATTTCTTTACGGTTCTCTTCTGAAAACACGGCGTCGAGGTGGCCGGTAATGTACAGCACCATCACCTGCAATATTTACGCGTGAATCGATTTATATATAAGAGAAAAAAATTATATGTATGAGCGAAATATATTTGGACTGACGAGCGGCGAAAGGAAGAATAATGGACCGGCGTTTTCCGCGGGCCAATGGCCGTCGCTCGCTTGCAAAGCCGAGAAGAAATGTACGGCTCTTCTTAGCGTCGCTTTGACCTTTTCGTCGTCGACTATATCTTCGTCGTCGGCGATCTTTACTTGAGCTATCGTTTGTTTGAAGTTCTTCTCATGCAAGGACTGCACAATATACCATAAAAACCCCACATTGCTCAAAGCACTTCATTTCATCGTTCATCAATCACACTGTACACGTATTTATAGTACATGTTATAAATGGTGGGTTTGGAGTAATTGGAGCATTACGTGCCGCACTTATGGGTTCTATGAAAATCGAGGTATCATTTTTCGAAACTAGAAATTGATTTCAAGAATCTAAATCTACGTTTCAGACTTGTATAAGTTTAGTCAAAATTGATGTTGGATAAATGGAAATTAGACTGCGTTTGGATTCGCGTAATGGAACGGAATCGAATGATTTAAAATTATGAATTTCAAAATCGTAACTTCAAATCCAAATCTATTGTTTGGCAAACGTTAGGATTTCGAAATTCGGATTTCAGTTGAGCCCGAGCCAAGAAGCTCGTTGAACCCGACTTCTAACTTTTTCTTAAACTAATTTAAAAAAGTACATAAATAAAATAAAAATTATAAATAATAAAATAAAATAATAAAAATTATTATTATTATTATTATTATTATTATTATTTACCAAAAACTCAATACAGGCTCAACTTTGGATTTAAAAAACGCACCATTTGATATGGAATTTCAAACCCGACAAATAACAGGCGTTTAATTTAACCACGGATTTGGACGAAATCGAAATCCAAATCCGCTCGATTGCCAAACGAAAGATTTTGGGGGAATCAAAATCCGGAATCCAAATGGGACACTAACGAATTCAACCCTTAATTAGCAAGTTGATGTATATTAGGAACGAGACTTTTGTCGTCCCACGTTCGAAAAAACAAACGTCTTAATATTTCATAGCTTTGGCTTGTCTATCCAATTGGTAGAACACAGCTTCCAATAAAAATATGACGTGTTATGTATGTGTAGTGCCACGTGTCATTTTTTGAATTGGGTAGGAAAGACAAAACCATATTTCATATCATTCGCAATAACCCCCCGACGGTCACAGTTTAATTTGAGCCAAATTCCGACCTATGAGTAGAGCTGTCAAAAAAGCCCAAAGCCCGCGGGCCGGCCAAAAGGCGGGCCGCGGGCTTCGGCGGGGCGGGCCTGGCGGGCGCGGGCAGGCCCGCCAGAATAAAAAATTAATTTTTTATATTATTTAATATATCTATAAATAACTTATATAGATTTTTTATATTTTGTAATTATAATTTTAATTGGAATTAACTTTAGTTGAGTTTAATAAAATAAATAAATTATTATTAAATAGTTAGGATTAAATTACAAGTACTTTCCAAATAAAAATCTTCTTTTTTAATTTTTTTTCCTCTTTTTTTAATTTTTTTCTCTTTATTTTTTTTTATTTCTGGCGGGCTAAGCCCGCCATGCCCGCGGCCCGCCCAAGGGGCGGGGCGGGCCTCCCTTTCTCAGGCCTGCCAGAAGGCGGGCTTACCCGCGCCCGCCCCGCCAGTTGGCGGGCTTTGGCGGGTAACGGGCCGTCCCGCCCCGCCGGCCCGTTTGACAGCTCTAACGTGTCAAATACGTGTCTCGACTTACCCGTTATCACAGCTCAGGCTATTTTCAGACCACCGACAAAATAGACACATAAAACAAAAATTTTTACCTGGATAATCCATAGGAGATCGCTGGCGGGCTTCACGCGGGCCCGATTTGCCCAAAAGTCCCGTCTGGCCTTTTCGACTTGCTCTTTCATCTCCGGCGAACCGTAGTTAGGATCGAATTCCCACACTTGTCTTCCTACGTAGTTGTTGGTGCTGTAGAGGTAAGGGCTGTTTTTGCCTTCAGCAATCTTAAGTCTCCACATTCTCTCTTATTCTCTTACTACAACCTTTGTAAATTGCCTTAGTATCGTAATACATATAAATGTAGGAAAAACGCACACAATATCAATGCCAACACATGCTATTTATGGAGTTTATTTACGTCCTCGTCGCTTACAGATACGTGACGAAATTATTTTGTACCATGCAAAGGACAAAAGGTGGAGATGTGTCGGGCTTGATATATTAAATGGCTCAAAACGTCATAAGTGTTATAAAATATTTATTTTATGTATAAAACGACGCATAATATCAACATATAGAAATAATGAACAATATACTTTATAATATAATGTTCTTTTACAACTAATATTCAATCCATCAACATTACAAAAACGATACAATTTATAAGCAATTTCAATGTAGTATATATTTCACCTAATTTGTACACTAATAAATATGTGGACATCCACATAATAAATTTTATTATTCATAATAATAAGTTTTTATTGTTGGGAAACGGACGAGAGTAAACGATGATGACAAAATAAAGGTGATGAAAACGCAGAAATGCAATAAATGCATAGAGTTGCATGCAGATATGTACATACGTAGTCTTAATTATCTCTTTGGTAAGCTTACGACGTCAAAACTCGTAGTTAGGTTTAAAAATATATAGAGTTGCAAAACACAGTCCAGCAACTCTTACGTACGACGTGGCGTCCAGTTGGCTTTTAGATGGACTGCCACGTCATCAGAAGAGGTGACGTAATAGTATTCATTTGGTGCTTGTTGTACTTAAATTGCTTCGAATTTTTAACCATTAAATTTCTTCGTTTTACAAAATAAATTCTATCTACGTCAAGGTATTAAAAACACTTTGCTCACGAGTCTTTTTCATCAAGAAGGATACATCATTATCTGACGACGATGAAGAAAACAAAGGTTCTTACGATGCATAGGAGTACATTTTTAATAACCGCAGCTAATTATCTAATAAACATCTGCAACTAGAAATTTAAACCGAGAAATTAAACGCCTTGCGATATTCTGCTAAAGCCCACAAAGGGTATATGTGCCTATATGCTGCATAATGAAGCATACAGTTCTTCATAAACACTCCAGTTATTTCCTGCAAATATGGCAATAGCATCAGATTAGGGTTTATCGAAGATAGAAAAAATCGCATTTCGCATATCGTATTAAATTTACCTGCTGAGGAAACTCTCCACTTTCGAGCTGAGAGTTGATCAAAAGCTTTGCGGCTCGGTGGAGTGGCTTGGGATCTCTATCCTCCTATTAGAGAGCTTTCAGATTATGAATAGGGCTAAAAACTAACGGGGATAGTAGCAACCTGCTATTTTCGACGACTCTGAGTGAAAAACTAACCTGGCCCGAATAAATAAGTCCCATCATCGCCCATGAGGTGTGCACCAAGTTCGAGCGATTTCCCTCTAACGGCACATAAACCTAATATTTTCCATGCAAAAAAACGCAGAATTAGGGGCATGCAGTTAGCAAAGTTTGTTATTCTCGACGATGATCAACCTAATTCTATTGCGAAAGAAAGAAACTATGAAAAAAAACTACCTTATTTGGACAAGAAAGGTAGCTTTCGCCCCATCCGCCGTCGTCCCTCTGCGCCTTCAGTAGGAAATCGACGCCTTTCCTCACAGCTGCGCAGTTTTCGTAGCTCTTATTGGCCGCCGTCAATCCTCCGAGCGCAAACCAAGTACCGTAAGTGAAGCAAACGCCCCAATTTCCGTACCTATGTTTATGCCATTAGATGATTAGAGGGTTTTTTCTTGGACAGTTATTTTCGTGATCGTTGAAATGTACCATGAGCCGTCGGGCCATTGAACGTCTTCTATGTATCCAACGGCTTTAGCAATGAATTTTTCGATCTCTTTTTCTCGGTGCTGAGGGTGAAGCTTCTTGAACATAACCAAAGCTTGAATCGCTGATGAAGTGCACTCGACGAACTCGTGCTCTATAACGATATCCTCGAGAAACTCCGTTGGGTTGAGTAGCTGCAAACATTGCAGAGAGTATTTTTTTATTTGAGCTGTTACTTGAAAAAAAAAAAGCGTCGGACATCGTAGAAATCAGCTCATCACCTCTAGCCACTTCGATGAGCCGGTGGGCTCCCATGCAGATAAGCCGCCATTTTTACTCTGCGAAATCGATTTTTTTTTTTTTTTCAGTCATGAACTAACATAATGATATCTTTCTTTTGGGGAGAACGACATTTTTAGTCCTCGATGTTTGGGGCATGGGCGTTTCCTGTCCCCCAAGTTCCGATGTACCACTTTGTCCCTAATACCGATATTGAACGGTTTTTGTCCTCCGATTAACTTAGTCACTAAACACGTTAGAGCACATAATATCTTTTTACTCGACATAACACCCCATAACTCATTCTCTTCGACTAAAACGAACGTGAGCATCATTACGCATCACATTTAACTCAACTTCAAGGTCGTCAATCCTTTCCTAAATGTGATATATAATGATGTTCATGTGCATTTAAGCCGAAGAAGCAGACGTGTTATGAGGTTTCAAATCGAGTTAAAGGAGATCATGTGCTCTTATGTATTAAATTCTGTCTAAATTAGCGATTAAGTTAATCGAGAGACCAAAACGGCCCAAAATCGATAACATTAGGGACTAAAATTGGCACCTCATAACATGGGGACCATAAACCCCCATGCATCAAATATCGGAGACTAAAAGTATCAATTGCCCTTTTTTTTTCGAGTTTTCCTATATTTACTACCTGAAGGGAGAGAAGTACGTTGACGGCGTCATAGAATCCCTCCTTTTCCATCTTCTCTCCGACAATCTCTGGCGGCATCGTAGAAAACAACAGGCAACACTGCGTGATTGACCAAAACCACGCAGAACAAGAAAAACACGCTAGTTTTTCTCAGGAGAACGAAAGAGACTTGTAAGAACAAGAAAAGATGGGCCGACTACTACACCTTCAATCCTTCTGCAGTGCAGTCAGACACTTGCCATCCGTGATCTTGATCAGAAAAAGTCCACGAGCCCTTAGAGATGTGTCTGTACATGCTTCTGAAGTCGCCCGAAGGATTTTGTTTCACCTGAGATTGCTTAATGAATTCGTGCCCTCTTTTCAAAGTATCGCCTATTTCGTCAGCCATGTTGCTAGCGATCAAAGCTTGTATGGCAAAGCCCGTATCCCATTGTTGGCTTCCGAAGCTCTGCATCTTCATACCATCCTCGGCGACCCATAGATAGTCAGGAATTCTAGCAATGTGCTTCTTGAAGGAATCTCCATTAGGGTTTTCGACCCAACAAGCCAACATACACAACACCTTCTCCACGCACCCAATTGTTATATACCTACTGTTTTCGTCTTCGTAGTGTATGTGCTTCATCGTGACTTTAAGCGCTCTTTCTCGAAGCTTTGCAAAAGGCCAGCGAGTCAACAGAGGCTCGGACAATACATAGCAACCGTCCCACAACAGATCTTGTATGAACGGATGTGGATAATAAAGATCTTCCTGCCATTTTCGATACATTCTTCATATTTGTAATAAGCAAGCATTTCGTTCCGATTATAAGTTATCAAACTACCTTTGCGCAGAGGTGTCTTGCGCTTCTCCAGTTAACTTTTTCGTATGGTTGATCGTATAACTCTTCTCTCAATTTCACGATAAGTGGCGTGATTGACCCCACGAATCTTTTTCCGTATAAGTACGACATCGGCATGTAGACCATTCGACAGTAGCACCACATTTTCGCTGCGTCGATTTTAATTTGATAGCCCAAAACCCTTATAACATAATTTTCGATTTTACAGTAAACAGCTATTAGTAGCTAGTAGTATTAACCTGGATGCATAGGTAGAAAGGATGGAAGCAGCCAAAACTCGGGCGGCATTGGATTGCTCCCACTCCAATCGTATAGTCCGAGTATCTAAACGAACGTAAAAAAATAAAAAATCGAGGGTTTAATTATTATTTTTTTCATTCTAACATATGACGTTGTTAATAGATTCACATAAAAAAAACATACCGAAAGCCAAGTTTTTCCCCATGAAGGTATTGCTGTTACGGTGCCATGGTCGACTATCCATTTTCGGGCTTTTTCGCAACCGCCTTCGTCGGGCCTTTCTCCTAAAATGCGCATGCACACGTAATTAAGTGCCGTGCAAAACATCGTGCTATGGCCTTCGATGTGAAATCCCCACCCTCCATCGTCGTTCTAATTTTCAATCAATAATTTCCATTTAAAAAAATCGTCTATTTTATATATTTGGTGCCCTACTATATAACTCACTGATCTCACCTGGTGACAATATATGTACCGAAGAATTTCTTTCCTGTGCTCCTCGGAAAACACAGCGTCAAGATGGCCCGTTATGTACAGCACCATGACCTGCAATTTGTTTGACGGCTGACTACTTCACCGAAAAGCTTAAACTTTTGTGCGTAGTGTACGATTTTAGTAGGTCGGTTTCTTTATTATCTATCATTGGACTTGTAATTTTACATTTAAATGGGTGGTACTCTAGGAATGAGGTCTGATACCATTTTGAACGACAACTTCACGTAAAAGCTTAAAGCTTGTCGGGGGCGTAACCTTTTTTTTTTTGAAAAAAAAATTTATACACTATTTTCCAACTAGAAAAAATAATATCTACGAATGTGGACTCACTAGCGGCGGAAGAAAGTACAATGGGCCGGCGTTTTCGGCGGGCCAGTGTCCGTCGCTCGCCTGCAAAGCTGAAAAGAAATGCACCGCTCGCCTCAGCGTTGAGGTCACCTTTTCGCCGGTTATTTCTTCCCCTTCGGCGATCTTTACTTGCGCTATCTTTTGTCTGAAGTTCTTTTCATGCAATGACTGCAGACAATAGTGAACGCATTATTAAAAACACTTGCATTGCATGATCATCAAATAATATGCACAAAAATATATTGATTGAACTTTTACCTGGATAATCCACAGGAGATCGCTGGCGGGCTTCACTCGGGCCCGATTGGCCCAAAAGTCCCGTCGGGCCTTTTCGACTTGCTCTTTCATCTCCGGCGAACCGTAGTTAGGGTCGAATTCCCACACTTGTCTTCCTACGTAGTTGTTTGTGCTGTAGAGATGAGGGCTGTTGTTTTTGCCTTCAGCAATCTTAAGTTTCCACATTTTCTCTTCTCTTATTACAACTTTGTGAATTATTTTTAGTATCGTATTATGTATGAGTTTGTACAGGTTGATTAGTTAGTTAATCGTCTATATATTGGAAATATGGGAAGGTTCAGAGGTTAATACGTGGCAACCATGCATCGATGTTTTGTCTATATCGCTACGTGTGGAAGACACGATTGTCATTTACCCTAATGAAAGACTTCACATATACATGGACGATGATTATTAGAAATATATTTAGTTGAAATGCTAGGCGTGGAACAACTAGTATTATGAACTATGAAGTAATCAAAATAGTTAGGAATACAAAAAAAAAAAGAGTAGAATTTAAAATAGTTATAGAAAGAGGGGAAGAAAAAAGCGCGGAATATCACGCCATAAATGCTATTTCATGGAACTTCACGTCCTCAACACTTACATTAAGGACAGGCCAGTGAAATTTATTATAACATGGCACAGAACTCAGGAGATGTGTTGACCATATATATACTAATGTGTGGTATCAATTTTTTGAATATCGTAAATACATGAAACAATATGTGTAGACTTGAGGATTAAACACGTGGGAAGTCAGTGTTCGTTCCATAGCGAGGCGTCAATGCAATTGATTTTCTTGGGCGAAACATGAGTGTACTTCGTAGTGTGCCTGTGTATGTACCTGTACGAAAAGAGACCAAGTACGACGATGATAATAAACTGAAGGTATCACTCACACAGAAACAGAAAGGTAAATAAATTTCCTCAAAGCAATTGCAAAACACATATTTATATATAACAATGATAAAATATTTGACATACCAAAGTGCCACTTTATAGCAACTGCCACTGATCACCGTCCCTTATTATAACTGAATAGATATTGGATATCATTGGGTTAAGAACCCCAAGTTAAAGACTTGTTGATTTCATCCTAAATGTATGAAATAAACATCTGTAAATTTTTAATTACTTGCATACTATTTGCGAAATAAAACCACCTTTGTTTGTTTTTGTAAACCCTAATATTGTAGTTTTTACGTGGAGTTTCGTTTCAATTGAACATAGGTGGAGTAAATCACTGTTGGGTCACAACTTTTTCTTATGTAATGGAATGAGAATTGAGTTTTATACCTAAAACAACAGTTATCTGCCTCTTTTTTTACAAATCAATCATATGATGAGTCCAAATAAATATGATAGATCATTTTTAATCCCATTATCGTGGGGATACATAATCGCAATTGGATTGTCCAAGGAACGACATTGCTTGCGTTCTATTGTTCGCCACACAAACACAATGTAGCCTTTTAATTTCACGAATCTCGTATATGCTAATGTTTTTCTATATAATCATTTTTTATGGATCAATCTGCAAATTAATCATAAAAAATCGTAACCGGAAAAGTCGCCGCCCCACCAAATTTTTTCTTGATTATTTAGTAAAAGATTTAGTGATTAGTAGTTGACTTGGCTTCAATCATACAATTTTGCCGGTGAAGTGAATATTATTAGTTAGTGGAACTTAATCAAATTTATATCTTCATATAAAGTACATATTGGTAATGCTAACGTCGGTTCTGATTTAATGAATTGAAGGTTTGTGTTATCCCCGTATTTTATCGGTCCAATATTCGAGTCTAACCAAAGATAGGGCGGCAAATACCCCCGCGAAAAACACCGCTCGAGATGATATCCCGTGACAAACACCCCCGAGACATAAAAGAGCTCCCGAGGAGACGAGCCCGTGAAAATATCTCCCGATGCAATTAAGGCCCGAGGGAGCGCTAGGCTTGCGCGAGAACAACGGTGGACTGAGCAAAGAAAATGCACACATCCACAAGGTCACGTTAGTTGTGCCTCATCATGGCCCTCAAAGTGGACAACCAAGTCACCATTAGCTACTAATCACGTGCGGTTACCACTCCCACTATCTAAATCGTGGGGCACTATTTCCCACATATGGTCTTACATATATATATAGGAGCTTGGAGAACAACATAGGTAGTTCTCTCGGATTGACTCAATCACTCTACTATTTAATCTATAACTCTATCATCGCACAAGTCCACAGGGATCGATATCTCATAGCTTAACGCGCCCCATCAGATTACACTCTCTTTATTTATTGATCTATCTTATTTCTTTTACACTTTAACGCCGACGAATAATTATCTGACTTGAGCGTCGGAGGGGCGTCGCCGAAACGGCGCCCTTTAGCTCGTTTTTTTGTGGTATTTCAGGGATCCGCCGAAGACGAAGACGGCGAGTTCGAAACGGCGACGGACCGATAGCTTCCAGCGCACTGTTGATGGCGGGGTCGATTTTTCGGTCCGCATCAATTGGCGCCGTCTGTGGGAATCGTATAAATAAAAAGGTGCAATTGGGAGAATCGGAAAATCTGAAGCCGTCCGAGCTCGTCGCCATCCACCCCGTTTAGCCCATCGCGAGCTCGATCTCAGAAAAATCCGCTCGTGTCACTACCATGAATGGACAGTCCTCGCACAAATTATCAGCTGTCGCAGACACAGCTACGGCAGCACACCCGGTCGGACTCGAGCCTCGGTCCATTGACAGTGGCGATCACCGATCACCACCGCCACGAGATAACCCATATGTGTAGCCGTACCCGGCCCCAGCACGATGCAGCCGAGCCCACTATCGGATAGTATTTCATCCGAGGAGATGCCTCGCACATAATCCAGAACCAGCCGCAACGCTCGACTGACAAAGCCGCCTCACCAACACCAGATTCGAGCAAGTGGTGGCTGATACGGATCTGCAGCTGATCGGAAAGCAAAACTCGGTCTGATCGAAGGCACATCTATGTCTCCTCTTGAGGCAGCCCATCATCGCAGACCTGTTGCACCCCCCAAGCTGTGCGTCCAACAGCAGCTGTCCCAGCAATCGAGCGAAAGGCAAAACAACCCCGATTAAGCAGCCCCCACTACAAAGCTCGGCAGCAGTTTTGTCGTCAGCGCCTCGCCGTCCACTTTCCTCACCTAATCGGCCGCGCACGACATAAAGCCGTCCCGGACGACGATATAGCAGCCCACTACGCTCATACTCGAGCCTCGGTATCATCACTAGTTAAGGCCCGTACATGGAGGTCTCTACTCTGCTATGGCCAAAAAACGTTTTAGCAACTGATATCAAGGGACAAAAGTCGCGCCGTTACAGAAAACCAAAACCGCCAACCTCGACAGATCGAACTAATTGGCTCACGTCTCGTGAAATTAAAGGTACCCATTACGATTCCTTAACGACTAACCCTTGCTCCCACATGGATCAGATTATGCGGAGCAAAGTCACGGACGAATCGCTCGCAGTGAGAGGGACAATCGACTTCGATATTTCACTAGGACCCGGTTGTAAGTTTTACTCATGTCTAGGGGTCGATTCAAAGTTACTTTGTCTAGTGGGCGAATTTTGTCATTTCTTCGTGGAGCTATCATATTGTTAAATCTTAAAATCTAGGGTCATTCTGTGATTTTTAAATATTGAGAGTATGGGTTGCTTACTATGCATGTTAGGGAATATAATTTATTTTCTTAGCCCGTCACTATCTCTATTAGGGACCTGGGCCTATTATGATGACTTTTGGGCCACTGGAATTAATATTAGTTGCTAGAATTATGTATCACTTTGAGTTATTAATATTTTATTCATTAATCGATTCTATCTCGAGCTTTGATCTATCTGATAAATTCCTGAATGCTCGACGGCATACACGAGCTTAAGAGGTCAATAGTTCATTTGTGTCTCCTTGAGCTATTTGAGTGCAGGGAATTCTCGATGCTACATATCCCGCTCACGCCTATGATACCTACGCCTGAGGGATTGAACAAATTCGACGAACGCCATATGAAATCCATATAAGTCCGTGGGGAGGGTGCATTCGGGCAACAGGCCTCCTGAGCCCACAATTGTGGTGGACATTAAAGTCCACGGATGTGGCACGAAGACCCGACCTGCTCGGGATAAAAACTCCACGAATTTCTCCCGAAGACCCGACCTGCTCGGGATGAATCTCCACGAATCTCGCCCGAAGACCCGACCTGCTCGGGATAAAAGCCCACGAATGTGGCACGAAACTTGCGTAACTCCCTCCTCACAATTGGGGCTCGGAGCCTAAGCCTACGAATGCATCGCCCACGACTTGAACTCCAGAAACCGACTTTGAAGGGGAATTTGAGAGCGGTACAGATGACAACGCTTGGGACATCGTCTGGTATGATTATGTTTTCCCTTAAATATCTATATGATTAACATGATATTTAGGAAGGTCGATGCTCGGGAAGAACGCATGTTATACTCGAATATTTTACCTATACTACGTCCAAAAATCACTAACACTCTTTTGGACTATTTGTGAGGGAGACTATTGTTATCCCCATATTTAACCGGTCAAATTCGAGTCTAACCGAAGACGGGGCGGGAAATATCTCCCGCGAAAATATCCCCCGAGGCGACACCCCGCGAAAAACATCACCCGAGGTAGCCGAAGGAACTCCACCCGAGGGGTGACGCCTCGCTCGAGCAATTTCCCGAGGACGCCACTTAGCCACTAACCCACTAACATTCCCCTACACATAACTTACCCCCACTAACCCCACATGGCTTACCCACTACCACCATGCTTCGGACCAAGTAAATGGGAGGTTACCACCACGGGGTCTCACCTATAAATACACGACGGTTCATTCTAAGCGAGGAGGTTCATCTCATCTAGACGACTCAGTTTTTCTCTACTATATTACTACATCTCTATGAAAGAAACAGAGGGAAGCTACACGTATGGTCATGAAAGCAAGCTCAATCATCTCATAGCTCGACGTCACGACGGTTCTATCCGATTATTGCTTTCCGATTATTGCTTTCTCTTATTTCATTAACCTTGTTTTCATCCAAGGTCTTGATCGAGACATCTTCTCGATGGAGAACTTTCACTAACCTTGTTTTTATCCAAGGCCTTGACTCATTTTTGCGAAGGAAAATAGATAATCTTCATTTCCATAATATGTTCGAAAGTAAACAACCAAATAGAATTACGTGAATTGAGAAGCAAAGCAAATAACAGAATTATGCGAACTGAAAAGCGAAACAAATATTATGCGGTATAGTAGGATAGGTGCTCGGTCTTTCAAGGATAGTATTTCCTTAAGTGTCGAGCGTTGTGTGGTCTCTCCAACTTCTTCCCCTCCATATCCTCCAGATAGTATGCGGCTTCTCCAATCTTCCTGATTACCTTGTAAGGTCCTTCATACTTCGGGTCGAGCTTTCCCCTCTCCCCTTTGTGTTGTATTTCCTTCATGACGAGGTCACCTTCTTCGAACCTTTTCAAGCACACCTTTCGATTATACGCGCGAGTAATCTTCCTTTGGTACGCCGCCATCTTCAAAGCGGCCTTCTCCCTTTCTTCCTCGATCAGGTCGAGTTCATCTGCTCGGAGTCGGTTGTTTTCTTCTTCTGAGTATCCCATCACCCGAGCACTTCCTTGCCATACTTCAACTGGCAACACTGCTTCACTTCCGTACACTAAGCTGAATGGGGTCTCGCGGGTTCCTACCCGGGGTGTCGTTCTATAAGACCAGAGCACGCTTTGCAATTCGTTATACCAGGCTCTCTTCAACCCATCCAATCGGACTTTTAATGCTTGCACAAGGGTCCGATTCGTTACCTCCACTTGGCCATTGCTCTGAGGATGGGCCACTGAGGTGAATGCTTGTTCGATTCCATAGCCGGCGCACCACTCTTTTAACTTGCGACCACTGAATTGTCTTCCGTTGTCGCTTATCAGCCTTCGCGGGATGCCAAATCGACATAGTATGTTTTTCCAGAGAAAAGAGATGACTGCTGCTTCCGTAATTCGAACCAATGCCTCAGCTTCGACCCATTTGGAGAAATAATCAACAGCTACCAGGAGGAATCTTCTCTGCGTAGCATTTCCTTCGAACGGGCCGACTATATCTAAACCACATTGATCGAACGGGCACGATGACACGATCGCCTTCATCATCTCTGCGGGGGCCCTTTGTAGATTCGCATGCTTTTGGCATCGATGACAACCTCTCACTGTCCTGATCGAGTCTGCTTTCATAGTCGGCCAGAAGAATCCTGCCAGCGTAGCTTTGCGCGCCAGTGCCATTCCTCCGATGTGGCTCCCGCAGGTTCCTTCGTGAATGTCTACCAAAACCTCCTCGGATTCTTCCTTAGATAGGCACCTCAGTAGGGGGCCCGCGTAAGATCTTTTGAATAAGATTCCGTCTACCAGCGTAAAACGGCTTGCTCTCTTATGAGTCACCCGGGCCTGTATGTCGTCCTCTGGAAGTATTTTCTCATCCAAGTATCGATAGATGTCATATCGCCAGTCCCCGGGGTCTATTTTCTCCCTTGCTTCTATCTGATGAATTTGTGGAGCCCGTTCGGTCCTAACTCCTTCCTCGGGTGGGTTCAGCGCGCTAGCCCACTTGGCGAGACGGTCCGCCTTTTCGTTCTCCCTTCGGTTGATAAGTACTAACTTGAATTCTTCGAACTTTTCCCTCAGCTTTTGGAAAGCCTTTGCGTACTCGGCCAACCTTTCTTCCTTGATGGCGAAGCTTCCTTCCGTTTGTTGGACCACCAGTTGCGAATCAGAATAAAACGTCACTCGAGTCAATCCCATTCTGCCGGCCGTCCTCATCCCGAGGAGCAACGCTTCATATTCGGCTTCATTGTTAGATGCTCGGAAGTCTAGTCTCACGCCCAAGCTGGTTTCCTCTCCCCAGGGCGATATAATCACAAGTCCCACGCCATTCCCTTGTTGGCAAGAGGACCCGTCCACGTAGATCTTCCACATCTCCGCTGGTCCTTCATCCACCATCTCGACGATAAAATCTGCCAAGGCTTGGGCCTTAATAGCCACTCGAGGTTTGAATTGTATATCGTACTCACCGAGCTCGGTCACCCACTTGATCGACCTTCCTGATACGTCGGGTCGGGTTACGATCGTTCCCAACGGGCTATTCGTTAACACCACTATCGGATGCGAGAGGAAGTAAGGTCTTAATTTTCGCGCCGTGATCACTAATGCTAAGAGCAGCCTTTCCTGAGAAGAATATCGGGCCTCTGCTCCCTTCAAGATGTGGCTAACGAAGTAGACCGGTTTCTGTATCTTGTCTTCTTCCCGAACCAGAACCGAGCTGACCGCCCGAGGAGTGGTGGATAGATATACTGTGAGTTCTTCTGCGGGTTTGGGCTTGTTCAATACTGGCAGCTCCTTCAGATACTCCTTCAACTCTTGAAAGGCTTTCTCACAGTCGGGTGTCCACTCAAAGTCCTTAACCTTCCTTAGTACTTTGAAGAATGGCATGCTCCGCTCGGCTGACCGCGAGATAAATCGAGACAATGCCGTGATCCTTCCTGTCAATCGTTGAACGTCGTTGAGAGTCTTCGGGGATGTCATATCTGTAATGGCTTTCACCTTGTCGGGATTGGCTTCGATTCCCGATCTAGTTACCATGTATCCCAGAAACTTTCCCGATCTAACCCCGAACGTGCATTTGGCTGGATTCAGCTTCAATCCGTATCTTCGGGCTGTTTCGAGCTCTCGTCGTAAACTTCATCGAGTTCGACGCCTTTCAGGCTTCGGGGACGAAGCTTCATTATCGCCGTGAGCTCGCATCGCCGCCCCGAGCAGCTAACCTTCGCGGGCGCAACTGCGAGCAGCCCATCATCGAGGCACAACTCCCGAACAACTCTCCGTGCGGACCAGCCGTGGTCACACTTGACGGCACCTAGCGAGCCGTCGCAGCCATCGCAGGCCTGCCGCACCTCCCAATCCGAAGTTGTGTGTCTAACAACAACGGTCCCGGCAATTGAACAACACGCAAAATAACCTGATCCACCAGCCCACACGCTCACCGAGCGTGCAACGGCATAAAGGCCGACGCCTCATTATCAGCGCCTCGGATCAACCACAGGCATGATCCGGCCACATACGACATAAAACCAAACCGAGCGATGACATCGCAGCCCACTACGCTCATACTCAAGCCTAGAAACCTTCTAATAGGAGCAGCGATCGAAGGACAAACTGGCCAGATGAAAATCCGACGAGGGTGTTCATGGCCACCACTTTGCCGTCGTCATCATTTACCTCAGTCTCGCCTCAGATTAAACACAGCTCACCAGAAAAGAAAACTGCCCGACCTCGACAAATCAAACTAATCGACTCACATCTGGCGAAATTAAAGGTACCCGTTACATATCTGTGATGACTAACTCTTTCTCCTACATGGACCAGACTACACAGAGCCACTTCGCCGGCGACTCGCTCAAACGAGTGATAGGATGATCAATTCAAATCGTCTTGTAGCCGCGACCGTCGGATTTTTCTGGGCGTAACCACCACGAGGTCGATCCACATACATCTGATGGTCGCCATCATCGCCGTTCCTTCGGCCGCCGGCGACATATCCGCCGTCGCTCACGGCTTGGATCCGGTTGTAAGCTTTTGTTATGTGTCGGGGTTGATTTGAAAATATCTTAAACTAATGGATAAATTTCGTTATTTTACCTGGGAGCATACATGATGAAACCTTAAAATATTGGGTCCTTCCGCGAATTATGAAAATGCTTGAGCTATGGGTGTAAGTTTGTTTTGGGGTTACGTTGGCCATTGGGTTATTCGTTGGGCTCTTGGGCAACTAGAATTTACTATGCATATGGACCTGCTATGATGATTATTCTTGGGCCGTGAAATTAATTATCTTGGGCTGATGGGTTTATTTGATGGGATTGCTGGAATAATAAGTTTATTAAGCCTGTCAGTATTTGCTGGAATTATTTAGCTTATGTAACTAACTTCTGCGTTGCCGAGTTGCAATTGGGGCTGTAGATATTTGCTATCTTGATTATAATCTGTGAGTTTTTATTGCATGACCTCGAAAAACTAACCATGGCTGCTCGACCAAATAATATCAACACCGACATGTTCGGGCTTAAGCGCAAGTTCGCCGTTTCCTTTGAGCTACTTGAGTGCAGGAAATTCGCGATGCTACACATCCCGCTCACGCCTATTATAACCACGCCCGAGGGATCGAACAAATTCGACGAACGCCACATGAATCTGAATAAGTCCGTGGGGAAGGTGCATTCGGGCGGCAGGCCTCCTGAGCCCACAATTGTGGCGGATATAAATCTCCACGAATGTCGCCGAAGACCCGACCTGCTCGGGATAAATCTCCACGAATCTCGCCCGAAGACCCGACCTGCTCGGGATAAAAGCCCACGAATGTGGCAAGAAACTTGCGTAACTTCCCTCCTCACAATTGTGGCTCGGAGCCTAAACATACGAATGCACCGCCCACGACTTGAAACTCCATAAGCCAACTTTGAGGAGGAATTTGAGAGCGGTACAGATGACAACGCTTGGGACAACGTCGGGTATGAATATTTATCCTTTTCAATATTTATATGTTAACATGATATTTAGGAAGGTCGATGCTCGGGAAGGACGTAGGTTATACTCGAATATTTTATCTAACTACGTCCAAAAATCACTAACACTCTTTTGGACTATTTATGAGGGGGACTATTGTTATCCCCGTATTTTATCGGTCCAATATTCGAGTCTAACCAAAGATAGGGCGGCAAATACCCCCGCGAAAAACACCGCTCGAGATGATATCCCGTGACAAACACCCCCGAGACATAAAAGAGCTCCCGAGGAGACGAGCCCGTGAAAATATCTCCCGATGCAATTAAGGCCCGAGGGAGCGCTAGGCTTGCGCGAGAACAACGGTGGACTGAGCAAAGAAAATGCACACATCCACAAGGTCACGTTAGTTGTGCCTCATCATGGCCCTCAAAGTGGACAACCAAGTCACCATTAGCTACTAATCACGTGCGGTTACCACTCCCACTATCTAAATCGTGGGGCACTATTTCCCACATATGGTCTTACATATATATATAGGAGCTTGGAGAACAACATAGGTAGTTCTCTCGGATTGACTCAATCACTCTACTATTTAATCTATAACTCTATCATCGCACAAGTCCACAGGGATCGATATCTCATAGCTTAACGCGCCCCATCAGTTTACACTCTCTTTATTTATTGATCTATCTTATTTCTTTTACACTTTAACGCCGACGAATAATTATCTGACTTGAGCGTCGGAGGGGCGTCGCCGAAACGGCGCCCTTTAGCTCGTTTTTTCGTGGTATTTCAGGGATCCGCCGAAGACGAAGACGGCGAGTTCGAAACGGCGACGGACCGATAGCTTCCAGCGCACTGTTGATGGCGGGGTCGATTTTTCGGTCCGCATCAGTTTGAATACGGTATGTGAATCGAGTGATGATTTAGAGAGTATTTCGAAACACGTTTGAAATGGACTTCTAATCCACAAGTCCATTTTGAAAAGTAATATGCATTTGGTAAATATTCTGATATGGGCTTTTGAAGTTACTTCTCTAAAAGCCCATTTCAGAGAAGCAACTTTTAATCACTTTTTGGAATTACTTCATGTCCACTTTTTCAAAAGTCCATTTCACCAAACACTACCAAAAAATAAATTTACAATTAGAAAAGCTACATCTCAAAAAAGTTCATTTAACAGAAGCACTTATGATTCAAAAGTGGAACCAAACAAGGCCGTCTTTTGTATGTGGTGATTTTTTTTTTTGACGAACAATGTATTTCGCATACACCAAGGTTGCCAGTCGAATTATAAAATATATCGGGACATAAAAAAAATTACAAAATATCTCGATTACAATTTGAAAGAGTTAAATGTATAAGATACCGAAATTTCCTGATAATAACCTGATAATTGATGAATAAAGAAATAAAAAATAGTAATAGTATATCATCTTTTTTTTTTCAGAAGTATATCATCTTCGATCGAGTGTCATTAAAGAGAGAATATTTTTCTTTCCAATAGAGTATGCGTTAAGAATTGTCACAAAAAATGGACTTTATCTGTTACTAACAAATGACCTGAAACTGAAATAAACTTATAAAATGCGTTAAGAATTGCTACAAAAAATGGACTTTTATCTGTTACTAATAAATGATATGAAACTGAAATAAACTTATGAAATGAGTTAAGAATTGTTACAAAAAATGGACTTTATCTGTTACTAACAAATGACCTGAAACTGAAATAAACTTATGAAATTAGCAAATTCAACAGTTTTCTAGAGAGTAACAAGTTGATTCCACGATGCAACACCACTCACTTTTGTCTTTTAGAAATTTCCTTCGCAAAGTCAATTTGTTGGGATCATGGACCGGGTGTTAGAGGGAGGTGAATAACACCGGTCACTATTTTTCGCTCTTTAGTGGGTTCCACGTCCGGTTAGAGAGTGAAGTCGGTTTTCAATCTTCAATCAAAGCCAAGTGCGGAATATCATAGTCTTTGATTGTGAACTATATGTAGCGGTTTGTGTATGTAAGTGAATTGGGCCGGTTTTGGTTGTGAAGGTGGTTGAGGCATTTTGTCGAACACCTTGAATGTGGGTATTTGAGAGTGTGTGTGGTGTCGATTTGTAGGAGTAGAGACACGAGAATTTATTTATGGAAGTCCAATACTCCTACGTCTCCCCTTCTTCCCCGCAAGGAAGGCACTCACTAGAAGCCTCGGTTTACAACCCTTGTCGTACAAGCTCCTTAGCTGGACTGACTCAATACAACCCTCACGGCTATGTTATGCTAACTAAACTCCTAGACCACTCTAGACAGCTTTTACAGTCCGTCTCTTTCAAGAGCTTTTTACAGTCCCTTGAGAACATACGGCACCCCGTAGCAAGGTCAACCGTAATGGTTGTAGGCCGCAACCTCACAACTCGCTTGATCTTTTACGTCTCTATGCTAAGACGGCACCATTCTTTCTTGTCCCAGTGCGAAGACTACATACACTTATTTATAGTCTATGTGCTAAGACTTCTCACCCAACTATTCTACTTAAGCTCTCATTTCTATTGTGTGAGTAAGGTGTGTGAATTTGAACTTTGTAGCTCTCTCTCCATCTTTTGTAACCCAAACATAAAGAGGAAGAACTCTTCTTGATTAACTTCTTTGCTCTTGTTCTTTTCTCTTGGATCTCTCTTTGAATGTGCGCTTGTTTGCTCTAGGATCCCTTAATTTGTTTTTGCAGCTCTTGGTCTTTATTTATTGCTTCTTCACTTTGATATAGCCGTTAGACTCATTACTATAGCTGTTGGGAGCCTTTTGTTGACTTGGTCAATGCTGTCAGCTTCAGCTGCTTGTACCTGCTGCTGCAGTAATATGCTGGTACATCAATCAACAGTTGACCACTCCAGTCCAGTCTGAGATCGGACCAGTCAGTCAAGACTCGAGACCGGACAGACCAGTCAAGACCGAGACCAGGTTGACCGCCAGTTGACCGCGTTGACCAGTTCGTTTTTTCGCCCTGAGCTCATAATTAATATCCGTTTTTCGAACCGAGCTCATCTGCACACTTAACTAAATGTGTTAGTAACACAATAATAAGTTTTGTGTTTAAGAAAACAAGGTTGCTAGGTATTATAATCCAACACAATTTTTATTAAACTTGTATAAATTAGACATATAATAATACTAAAGAAGATGAGTGGTGCATGTAATATTATCCTCAACGTTTATTGAGAAAAGAAAAATGAAAATATGAAAACGATTGATGATCTTACATCTTAAAACGTTCCGACACTATAATATATCTCTCGAGTCAACAGTCGGCATGTTTATCACTTCCCTCCAACAATTCAATTATTAAAAGCCTAAATATGAAACTATAATCACAGAACACTCTATAAATTGTTAGCGACCAGACCACCAAATCTACTAATTTAAAAAGTTATAGATAAAATTAATATATATAGTTTTTTTTAAAGAACAATTAATATTGTATTAACTTAAAATGAAATTACAAAGCCAAATTCAACAAGTGTATGTATAAGGCTCACAAAATTATAAAATTTTCAATATAAAACAAACGCGAAATTTGTACGGGCGTATATGAATTATTCTGTAGACCGTTAAATCTCAACCCTTGCTTCCTTATCGCACATCCCACCGGCCACCTTAACTCTATTATTACATCTCTTCTATGTTTCATCTCTCTCTCTCTCTCTCTCTCTCTCTCTCTCTCTCTCTCTCCATGGATTGTTCATTTAATGTTACTATATTATAGCTGTTGATAACAGTGTTGAAAGGAAACGATAGGGTTCTTCTTTATCCTACATATACTTTTTTCATACACCTTACATAAACCCTCAAACGAACTTTATCCAGAAAGTACAAACTCTATGTACTAAAACCTTATTAGTTCCGAAGTAGTTATTACTGCTCATTGAAGAAGAATTCTCTGTCAATATCTTAGATTGTATCTGTCAGAATCGTAGTATAGTAGTCTTCAGGTACGTTAGGCTTTATACTGTTGTATTGATTATTCTTTATCTACTCATTGGTTCATATACAAATTGTGTTAGATATAATATATATTATCCTTCCATTTAAATATATCCATCTTGCACGAATGTGAGTGTTGTTGAATCGAAGACTTTCGTTTTCAGGGTTTTCACCTTAATTCGAGAAATGGCTCCAAAGAATGCTCGTGGCAAGACAAAGGGTGGTGACAAGAAGAAGAAAGAAGAGAAGGGTATTATATTTTTATATGTTAATTTCTAAATATAAATGACGTTTTTCAATCGATTATAGCAGCAATATGGATATTTTTTGTATTTGTTTTCCCCAGTTCTACCAGTTGTCGTGGACATTAAAGTAATTCTCCCCGACGAGACTCATGTTGTTTTGAAGGTTTGTGACCAGCCAATTAATATTTTCGCAAAATATATCGATAAAATAGTAAACAAATCAAACATAAGTTGAATGAAAATGGTATTGTTTTATTTGTTACGTGCACTCATTGTTTGTTTATACTTCAACAACTAGCTCACTAGATTTGATTTTGATCGAACAAGACAGAATTAGAGTTTGGGTAGCTAACTATTTTCCTCTTAATTATATGACTAAAAAGATATTATTTTTTGAACAGGGAATATCAACTGATAGAATCATAGACGTTCGTCGACTTCTATCAGTTGATACGATAACGTGTAACATCACAAACTTCTCTCTATCCCATGAGGTATGTAATAAGTGTTCCCTTTCAATCTATGTTCAAATAAATGTTTTATTTCTAGCTATTTACCGTTTTACCCTTCACGGCTTTGAACAGGTTAGGGGCCCACGCCTGAAGGACACGGTGGACGTATGCGCATTGAAAGTACCATGCGCCCTCGTACTCGTGGAAGGTAATTAATTAATAGACGCAAATTAAAATATATAAAAGAAAAAGAAAAAGGATAATGAGATGACATATTTACCCTCCAAAAAAATCTAATCCATCGATTCCATTCCAATGCAGAGGACTACGACGAAGAGCGCGCGACGGCGCACGTCGGGCGGCTCCTGGACATAGTTGCGTGCACGACGTCGTTCGGACCATCGGCGACCAAGGAAAACTCCTCTAAAGATGAATCCGCCGCCTCGAAGAAGCAGCCGAGCAAGTCTTCTCGAGCGAAGAGCAAAGACGACAGCTCATCGGGGGTGGCTAATGATGGTTCGCCGGAGGCGACGGATGGAGGAGAAGCACAAATGAATAACACTTCGCCTAAGCTCGGGAGCTTCTACGAGTTCTTCTCTCTGTCTCACCTCACGCCTCCTATCCAGTGTAATGTCTCTGACTTCGTATGAATCGTATCCCTTGGATTATGTGTTTTCGTGGAGGATAAATACGCTTCGTGGTATTCAGAAGTTCATGATGTTCTTCTCTTAGAATTGTTTTACTTGGACCGGATTTGTAGACTCATAAAATTTTGTGGTGTAAAGTACTACTTCAGTTATAAAGAGGTCCGTGAAGAAAGCAGCTCATGGAGTTTCTGCGGCTGATCATCTTTTCACTCTTGAAGTGAGTCCCTTGAAAAAGCTTTCACTTGAGATGAGCTACAGAACGATGACCTCATGTCTGCTGCGTTGTTTCTTTGCAGGTGAAATTGTGCAATGGTAAATTGGTTGCTGTTGAAGCTTCCAGGAAAGGCTTTTACAGCAACGGGAAGCAGCAAATCCATTGTCACAATCTGGTCGACCTGTTGAGACAGCTTAGTCGGGCCTTTGATCATGTCCGTTCTGAATCTTTTATTGTTGAAAGTGAAATTTTTATTTGGCATTTCATTTGCAAACTGGCTTCAAATTTCCATTTGAAAACATATGATATATGTACAAATGGCAGTTTATCTTTTTGGTTGCTGCAAGTTTCCGTTTCAAATCAAAGTGATGTTTTATGTATCATGGGGAGTTTTTTATGTCTTCATTTCAGGCTTACGATGAGCTTATGAAAGCCTTCTCAGAGAGGAATAAGGTGCCTTTTCTCTATTCCGTAGACACATCAAAGTTTTATCACATCCACTTGTTTATCATTCTCATTCGATAATTCAAGACAACATCTTTCTGCAGTTTGGGAATCTTCCTTTTGGCTTTAGATCCAACACATGGCTTATCCCACCTATTGCAGCGCAGTCACTGCATACATTTCCACCTCTTCCAGCCGAAGATGAAAAATGGGGAGGAAACGGAGGTGGACTGGGAAGAGATGGAAAAAGCGATTTGCTACCTTTTGCGAACGAGCTTCTGTTTCTCGCATCCATGCCATGTAAAAAAGCTGAAGAAAGGCAAATCCGTGATAGGAAAGCTTTTCTTCTTCACAGTTTATTTGTAGATGTGGCCATTTTTAGAGGCGTTGCGGCTATTCAACATGTAATGAGAATGCCTGAGCCTGAGTTGGGTTCTTCTGCCATAAACACTGAAGTTATCCATACTGAGAAGGTTGGCGACTTGATCATCGCTATAATGAAAGACTCTTCCAATGCTGGCTGTAAAGTTGATACGAAAATCGATGGACAGCGAGCTATTGGATTAGCTCCCAGAAAACTTGGTGAAAGAAACCTTCTAAAAGGGATCACTGCTGACGAAAATACGGCAGCTCAAGTAAGGTGTTCGTGCATGATCTGTAAATGCCATGTATATGCATTTCTCTTGGTAATGGCTGCACACAATTTCGTTTCATGAACACTCTTTCTGTTAGTGCAGGATATTGCAACGCTTGGTATCATAAACATAAGATTTTTTGGTTATATCGCCAGTGTTAGAGTTCAAGGGATTGTTGAAAAAAATTTGGATTTCACACCTCAAAGCGAAATAGTTCTCGAGCAGGAAGATGGTGGCGCGAATGACCTCAATATTAATAGGTCTTTCATTTTACATATTCTTAAACTAAGCTTGATAGTTCATCAAGTTATTACCATAAGTTGGTCAGTCGTTAATATCCTTTCACTTCTAGTCTTAATATTTAGTTATCTCGACTTTCACTATGTACTTTGCAGTTTGAGGCTACTCCTTCACAAAAGCATGGATCTTGAACAAAATAAATCATTGTCGCATTCTAGATCATCAGATTGTTATGACATAGAGTCTTCATATGCTTTTGTGGAGGGCTTGTTTGAAGAAAGTCTCACAAAACTGCAGCAAGAAGAACTTGAAATAGATGCTTTCGTGAGATGGGAACTTGGAGCCTGCTGGGTCCAACATTTGCAGGATCAGAAGAAAACAGAAAAAGAGAAAAAACCATCTAACGAGAAGGTAAAGAATGAGATGAAGGTTGAAGGACTGGGAAAACCTCCCAAATCCCTAAAAAATAGGAAGAAGACTGCAGATGAAAGTAAAGCTGAACCTGAGAAACCTAAGTCTGTTTTGGATGAAGTGAAGGGTGATACTGGAAAAACAACTGTAAATGAAACAAACTGTCAGCTTGATTCTGGTGCAGGTGAAACTGAACTCATGCTAAAGACCTTATTGCCTGATGCAGCTTTTACTAGACTGAAGGAGTCCGAGACTGGTCTTCATGCAAAGGTAGCATAAGCAAGTGGTGCTGCTTTATGAATGTACAGTTTTCTAGGCAGGCGTAAGGAAATATAAAGGATTTCATGTTTTTTTTACAGTCCCTGAACGAGCTAATGGAGTTGTCTGAAAAGTATTATAATGAAGTTGCCCTGCCAAAATTGGTAAAGTGGATGCTTCTTCACTTCTTATGGTCTGGACAACTTCGAATCCACTTAGTCTTTTTTGTATGCAGGTTTCAGATTTTGGTTCTTTGGAACTGTCACCAGTTGATGGCAGAACACTAACAGATTTCATGCATACTCGAGGTCTAAGGATGCGTTCCCTTGGACAAGTGGTGAGTTCTACTCCATGAGTTTTAAGTTCCAATGAGCATTTTTTTTTCTTTCTGTGCTTAATTGAGCGTAGCTTATCGTGTAAAAAGCTGCATCCCACATTAGTGGTTGGTGGATACATAATGGTGATTGTTATGTGTGTACTGTTCCATGTAATAATGTTCCTAGAACTTTGATTGGGAGTAAAGTGTATAGAAACTAGTTATTCATCTTATCTGAGTGGGCTTACTGACTACTGTAACATTCATGCATCAAACAGGTTAAGCTTTCAGAAAAGTTGTCGCATGTGCAGTCTCTTTGCATCCACGAGATGATAGTGCGAGCTTTTAAGCATATTCTGCAGGCAGTAATATCATCTGTTGACAAGACCGAAAACATGGCTGCAGCAATTGCAGCTGCACTGAACATGATGCTTGGTGTTCCGGAAACTGGACATTCGGATGAACCTTCCAGTGTTAATTCCCTTGTATGGAAATGGCTCGAAGTGTTTCTTAAAAAACGATATGATTGGAATTTAAGCATCGCAAACTATGAAGATGTCAGAAAGTTTGCAATTCTCCGTGGCTTATGCCATAAGGTAAGTTGGATGAAGTTCCTCTAGCTGGCCGAATGCTGTGACAGTTATTTCAATTGACAAGTCACTTCCTTTGTTCCTGAAATTATCTGTAATAACAACTTATTCTGGAAAATAGAATCTGCCTTCCGTTAGATATTAGTGATTTTGACCACAGCCTGGCATTTGGAAGTCAGTGACTCTGAATAAATCATCATTAGTAATTGTTGAAGAAACCATCTCCTGTGTTTGTAGGTGGGAATTGAGCTTGTAACAAGAGACTTCGATATTAAATCTCCGCACCCTTTCCGAAAAGAAGACATAGTCAGTTTAGTTCCTGTGCATAAGGTGAAGATCCTCCTTTTTATGAGTGAAAATTTTCTTGTTTACGTTAAATCATGTCGAATGAAGTGATCGGTTCACACAGCAAGCAGCATGCTCATCAGCTGATGGGCGGCAACTCTTGGAATCTTCTAAAACAGCTCTTGATAAGGGAAAACTTGACAAGGCTGTCAGCTATGGAACGAAGGTGCGTGACCATTTAATTGAAAGCATAACAGTAGAAGAATCTGATCTCTTTTGGTTGGAATATCTGCAAAACAAAGTGGGGAAGTTTTATATGAAATATGCATAAACTTTAATAATAGTGCAACGAGGAAATTGACTGCTGTTGCAAAACAATGTCAGGCCCTTGCAAAGCTTGTAGCAGTATGTGGTCCTTATCATCGAATGACAGCTGGTGCATACAGTCTTCTTGCAGTTGTTTTATATCACACAGGAGACTTCAACCAGGTTGTTATAAATCTCATGAGTTTTTTTGTCATTGAAGTATAGTCTTATATTTTCCTGATCAGCCACTATCGGACTTGGATATTCTCAGTGCTCACAGTTCCATGTCGTGAAATTCTCCTGTTTAACGTTCATTATTTACAGGCTACCATTTATCAGCAAAAGGCTTTGGATATAAACGAACGAGAACTTGGGCTTGATCATCCAGATACCATGAAAAGTTATGGGGATCTTGCTGTTTTCTACTACAGACTGCAGCATACAGAGCTGGCCCTTAAGTACGTCTCCTTGTCTGTTTTAACCAACATTGTGAACTCTTCTCGAAGATGGTTTGGTTGCTAGGAATTTTATACGAGCTAGCTGCATGCACGTCATTCGATCATGATATTGTAAATAGAGTCATCTGGTATTGCTTATCCGAAAATGTCACTATGTGCAAGATTACAACACAAGGCCTTCAATCCGTCTCTAACCTATATATTGCGGAAACTAAACATCTTTTTTGTAGTTATATAGCAGTGATTTGAAAAAGATGCTAGATTTTTTCGTTTGGTAGGAGAAAAAACATTCAGCATATTATTTAGTAATATTTTCTTAATTTGATTTGACATCATACAGATACGTAAAGCGAGCACTTTATCTATTGCATCTTACTTGTGGCTCATCGCATCCAAATACTGCTGCAACGTACATAAATGTTGCGATGATGGAGGAAGGTCTTGGTAATGTGCATGTTGCTCTTCGCTATCTTCACAAAGCTCTTAAGTGCAACCAAAGGCTTCTCGGCCCAGACCATATTCAGGTAAATTGCTAATCGAGTATACCATTCTCCTGTCTCTCCATTTAGGAGTAAAATATTTCTTTTGGCATAATCGTGTTTCCCTACTTACATGCCATCTTATTCTTAATGGATATGTGTTAAGATAGAACCTTGGTTCCACTTTTGCCAAGCAAATCTTCTGAGCGGTGACATTGTTGTTTCATTCCTCCACTCTTTGAAAAATCTCTTTAATGCATAAGTTAATTCTTGGATTTTATCTATTCATGGTGGTACTTGGGTTAACCATATTTCTCTAGTCTGTTGAAGCGTTGCCTGACTTCTTTGAGAGACAATATGCTACCTTATTGTTTTCAGACGGCGGCTAGTTATCATGCTATTGCAATTGCTCTTTCTTTGATGGAAGCATATCCTTTGAGTGTTCAGCATGAACAAACAACCTTACAAATACTTCGAGCAAAGCTGGGACCAGATGACCTTCGTACACAGGTGACTGAAGTTCTTTAGGAATTGTCTGAATTCCAGTTCTAATTGTAGTCAGTGAGTATTTTCATTGGATTCACTTTAATCATGCGAAGAGATGTCGATGCTCGCAAGCGTCTAGTTCAGTGTAACTAACTTTTGCCTCCTGCGAAAAAGATCTCAAATTTCTTATGACAGACAATATAAACTGAATTTCCTCTGAAAAAACTAACGTCACAATAGGTCTCGTCGTATTTCAATATTTTTCGTTTAGATAATAAATATATTTTTGTATGATGCTGCAGGATGCTGCTGCATGGCTTGAATACTTCGAGTCGAAGGCCTTTGAGCAGCAAGAGGCTGCTCGCAACGGAACTCGAAAGCCAGATGCTTCTATAGCCAGCAAAGGGCACTTAAGGTAAGTAAAATTTCCCAGAATATTCATTGTTGGAATATCTGATTTGGATTGGAATGGCTTGGTGAGGCTTGTGATAACATGCTAGATCTTTGCTGTTATATGTAAGCTTTGCTTAGCATTAGCTATCGAACAATGTCGCTATCATGCATCTAAAGCAATTCACGAGGCTTCGTTTTCACAGTGTCTCAGATTTGCTCGACTACATCAATCCAATTGATGATGCCAAAGAACGAGATTCTATGGGAACAAAGAGAAGGAACTACCTTGCTAAGGTCATCACTTTGTTCCTTTGAATTATACAGTTCTCTGCAGGAAAAATAGTGTTATTTTTTACCGTTCCAATTTCCTATATAGTTTTCCCACTATTGTATCTTTTTCCATTCAGGCAAAGGCGAAGTCCCTCCAAAATAACCTTTCCTCCTCAGATTCTGAACGAAACCCGAAAGATATTCCTAGGGACGAGTCCGACGAAGACAAACTAATTCGGGATTCTCAAGTTGAGGTGTCACTGGAAAGCACTGGTTCGTCATTGCCACTTCCCCCCGAAGAATATGTAGAAGTATCTGGGCAGGAAAAGCCAGTTCAGATTTATTCTTCCTCTGAAGATGCTGAAGTCAAACCATCTTCTGTTGCTTCCATGAAAGTCACTACTGCAACTCATGCCGCAGGTGAAGATGGTTGGCAACCTGTTCAAAGACCTCGATCGTCTGGCTTGTTCGAAAGGCAACCTAGGCAGAGACGTCAGCACACAAATAAGATATTTAGCCATCAGAAGAAAGACTCACCTGAGGAACTACACGATCCCGCTAAACAGAAAAATAACCATCAAAGTGGGAAATATTACGTACTGCAGAAACGTGAAACATCACCTGGACTAACGGAATATTACGTAGCGAAGGGTCCGTCGGGAAGCAAATTTGGGCGAAAACTGGTGAAGACGGTAGCCTACAGAGTGAAGGCTACTTCATCCGCCAAAGAAGCTACTAAAGAAACCGAGACAGTAAACTCTCCTTCAGAAAATGGGCCAGGTGCTGCATCGAAAGAGGCCGGAGCCATTTCTAAGAGAAGCTCGATAGTAAGTTTGGGAAAGTCTCTTTCGTATAAGGAAGTAGCTTTGGCACCGCCTGGAACAACATCTATGTTTCAAGCCAAACCCAACGATGAACTTGAGCAACTCGTCGGAAATGAAGAGCAGCCTCACGAAGTTGAGGAGAATCTTGGTTCTATCACATTGAATGAAGACGACAGTCAAGAAAAGAACATTGAAGTCCCCAGCGTGGATGATGAACACGGATCATCCGACAAGAAAGAGGAAGTTCACTCAGATGAAATTCGTGATGATGAAGATTCAGCTCTGTTTGCTTTGGAGAAATCCATTTCCTGCGAGTCGAATCAGATGGGTGCTGTACCTTTACATTCCCCTGAGCTGATTACCTCCGCCGAAGATCCAGTTGACCCCACATCTCCCGACGACGATGCAAAGTCGATTTTGCAAGAGGCAGAACCAAATCTGAAACCTGCATCAGTTTCAGTTGATATTAGAGAAGTTCCAAACAAGTTGTCTGCCTCAGCCGCTCCGTACAATCCATCCATAGTGTCTCCACGCCTTTCACCGTCGCCCAGCCCACGACCCGTTCAACCCGTAGGACCTTGGGTGATGAATATGACCCTTCTTTCGGGCCACACTGCTATCTTGCATAACCACCCTTATCCTTCTACACCATCCACCCAAAACATGCTCCATCCATTACCCCCATATATGTACCTGCCTTACACTCAGCCCCAATCAATGCCACCTAACTCATTTCCTCAGTTTGCATGGCGAATACGCCCCAACACATCAGAATACATCCCTGGCTCGGTCTGGCCCGTCAGCCACCCGATAGAATTTCCACCTTCGCCCACTGTGGTCGAATCGATTCACGGGCCCATCTCAGAGGCAGGCGAAGAGCCTAATAATCCCGAGAACCTAAATCTGCCACCCAACTTGCCCGTGGACCTCGATGCTGGAAACGAGTCGTCCCGGAAGGAAGTGGAGAATCTAACTGGGGCTCAATCTTCAGGGAATGATGATGTAGCTAATAATTCCGATTTTCGCAGCAGCGTTCCCTCGCCAGTTAGCCTGTGGAACGGCAGTGTCGGCCCCAACGAAGGCGATGATGAGAAAACCTTCAGCATTTTGGTGAGAGGGAGAAGGAGGCGAAGGCAGGTGATGAGGGTGCCGTTGAGTCTGCTGAAAAGACCGAATAGCTAGCAACCTTTTAAAGGCGGGTACTGCAGAGTTGTCAGGGAAACGGAATCCCCTCGATCGACGTGTTTTGATTTGAGAGACAGTTCCTCGGCCACGTCTGTGTGATGACTTTCGATCTTCGTACTCGAGTAGTGTGCAGCAAATTATAGTCGCAGCCATGTTATGTGAGAGTTTAGGAAATTTCAAGATGGGCTCATTCAACTATTGCAGGTTAGCTTTTGCATTTGGTTATTTCTTTCGCAAGTGCGAGAAAATAGATATAGAACATATAAGGGTGGTTATAATATTTATGCTGTGTGACAGTTTTAATTTGGGTTGGGGCTGTGGAATAACCTTTCTGTTATGAAGATTTTTCTTGACTTTTTCTGATGCACTTTTTGAGCTTACCTGCGGATTAGAATTTTTGGACAGACTTTTTATTTGGAGTAGAGACTTGAAATAAAATTCAGTATGTAACTCTTTCTTTTTCTAAAGGTGGCCGTTGTACTGTTTTGTTTAATGAAGGCGAGAAGTTGCGGAATTTTCAATGTTATGCGGAAATTTCATGGTATGAAAAAATTTTCAATGTTAAAGCTAGCTAGGTTCGTAATTAAATACTAATTTGAAACGCAATCACAACACAACACAATGGACTTCTTAGATGTACGTAATAATAAACTCAGAAGAATCGAGTCCCCGTGCCGGTTGAACCGTAAAACGAAACCATCAGGTAATTTTTTTGTCTAATAATGGCTGGAATGTGTAACATTAGTCAAATGGGGGTGTAGCTCATATGGTAGAGCGCTCGCTTCGCATGCGAGAGGCACGGGGTTCGATTCCCCGCACCTCCACTTCTTCACTTTTTTCAGACTTTTTCATTTCATTTTCTTTCTTTTAAATTTCATTCTTTCCTTTGTATTTTATTGATTGATTGCGAGACATCCTTTTCCTTTGCATAAAAGATTATGACTGATTTTTTTTTTTTTTTTCAACGATAACTTGCCATTACTGAATTAAAGGTACACGTGCTAAACAGCACAAAAGGCCATTTGGTCGCATTGCGCCAAACGGAACAAGTCCTCAAAAAGAGGAAAGAAGATCCCACAAGGGGGCACAACACTCCCACATGGGGAGACAAAGGTCCAAGAAGGACAAAAAAACCGACAGAAGACAAACCACATAATCTACGACCCAGATCTAAAGAACCTGTAACAGAAAAAGCAATTACGCTAAATCTACGACACTCTTCACTTTCAAAGGTCTTCAACTTCTGGGTTTTATCTTCATCGGACTGAAGGCTCCACGAGGGAGAAAAGCACCCGACCCGAAGGTCGGGCGAGACGAGGTCCCACTACGGGGAGCCTCGAGGCTGGAACGGCGAAGGAGGAAGAGGCGTCAGTAGGTGGTGGGTGGCGGACAACGGCTAGGCGGCTCCGACTGGGCGGCAGCGACGGGCTGGGAGGCGAGCGACGGCTGGGCGGGGGACTGGGCTGGGGGCCGCCGGCAGAGGAGACGGAAGCCCGGCGGAGGAGACGATGGCATGGCGGCGATGCGACGGCGGGCGGAGGAGACGGCGTCATGCAGCGGAGATGGGCGGAAGAGACGGCGGCGAGGCGGGGGAAGGGGAGGAACCTCCAAGGAGGAACTCCCCCGAGGAGAAAACACCGCACGACCAACGGCCGAGCGGTGTGGGGGTTGCGGGGCCGTCGGCAGCGGCACATCTGGAAGAGGCGACAGGCAGACGGAGGAGTCCAGCGCGGTGGTGGCACGGTGGCGGCGTGGTGGTGGCACTGTGGCGGCTTGGTGGTGGCAGCGGCGGGGTGGACGAATTTTTTTTTTTTTTTTAAATTTTACACAAAGAAAACAAAAGAGAAGAGCTCCCCCTACCTCCATGTTTCCCCTACCTCCATTAATGGAGGAGGGGAGGAAGGGGAGGAGGGGGAGAGGTGGCGGCTGAGGGAGTTTTTAGGGTTTGGGTTAGAGAGAGGGGGGAGAAAAGAAGGGGGGAGAGAGAATTTGATTTATTCAATTACGTGTTTCGATTATGACTGATTTGATATGGTGAATAATCGGACAAGAAATCAGAATAGGCAAAAGTAAAATCAACAAAGCAAACACCATTATCATAAGGACCCAAAGAATAGTCTCACAAGTCAACAAGCATGCGACAGTCTTCCATATATATGTAAAGTCAACAAACAAGAAACATATATTGAGAGAGAGAGAGAGAGAGAGAGAGAGAGAGAGAGAGAGAGAGAGATGCTACTTATTACTTTGCCCATGCCACTGAATCAATCTCCGCCTGAGCCGCTCTGTATAACTCGAGCCTCTTAGCAAGCGATGTGCGCCTCTGCATAACCGCTGGATCTTCATCTAACAGTTTACCCAACTGCTTTCCCTATTTCATCAAAACTGATGTTTTAACTTAATTGCACAATCAACACTAGACGGAAAAAAAAAAAAAAAGAAAAAAGGAAATAACGATCTCTCTCTCCAATACCTACCTCCTTTTTGCCCAACTCCGCAAAGAAATGATCGAGCAAGCTGCGCTTCGCCTCGCGGACTTGACAGTAAACGATCGACTTTGGAATTGAGTTTCGCAGACTTCCGCAGACCATGTTCACGTAGGACAGGACGGTTGTCCCTGTGTAAAATTGCAGTATTATTGCAATGAGGTCCTTATAAAAATGCAGTATTAATATTGCGATGACGCCTCACCGATCCTCCGTAGATACGAGTCGTTGTATCTGTCGAAAATGGAGTGAGTTGGATTTCCTCCCTTCTCGACGTCTTGAGGAAGTTTACGGAAGAAATCGACGGTTAAGTAGCTGCATTCCATCTCCACGAGCTGCAAAGTTGCCTTCCTACTTTCTTCTCTCATTCGCTCCAGCGATTCAACGGCTGCAGCATTGACCTCCACTCGGAGAGAGGGATACTGTTTCAGCTCCTATAGGAGACGTAAAAGGAAAAAAAAAAGACTTTACATACAAGATGACGTGCCGACAACGCAATAGTTGGGTGAAAAATGATATTTTTCAAAATTTCATCGCAGTAGAGTAGTCTAATATCCAATTCCACTTTTGAGTCCTAATGACTTACCGGGGTCTCACTGATTGACTTATGAACAAGTTCCTTCAGTAAACCATGAACCTGAAGGTACATTTGACACATGCAGCTTTGTGTGATTGCTGAAAAGATTATGAAAAAGCAGAGGTGGGACTACTGCATACAAGCGTTACATGCCATGTACATACCGCATCAACGGCTGCCTCGGCGGGACCTTTGATGGTAATCAGTGCTGTTTCGATGAGACGGCGATAGCCCTGTTCGGGTGCAATGAGATGTGGCTGATAGCCATCAGCTTCGGTGATTAGTTTTCGTACGTTTTCCATTGCGAGATGCTTGTCGAACTGCAGGCGTTTCAATGCGGCGGGAAGTTGATTGTCAAAGACATTGTATATTTTGTCACCACCGGGTCGACTGCATAATCATATATATATATATATATATATAAATGTTAAACGAAGAAGTCGTGGTATGAAGCGATGTTTCCTCCTATTGAGAAGATGCATACCTTCCATCGAGATGCTCTTTGAATGTTCCATCAAACATTCGGCAGATTTCCATGATCATGTACAGCTTTCCCTGTATTGATTACAAGCACACATAAAAACATGCTAGCAATTCAAGAAGCAAGCAGCAGTTAGAAAACAAATTACTGTAAAATTGACTACTCAATGAGGGTCTATGAGACAGGATATGGAGAATCGTGACGGAAAAGTTGATAAAACTGTCATGGCAAAATTAGTTTGAACGGGCAAGAGAACAAAATCTTACTCCAGCATCTGTAGCCATGGGCTTTCCGAGACGAGACAACTCAGATTCCAGCTCAATAATTGTTTTATTGATAAGTGACTGCAGGCCTGGAATTCTTGATTTAATGACATTCTCCAAATGCTGGAATAAGAAAGCACCAGCGATGGATCACAAGTAAGTTTAGTCAGAAGATATTACTTTAGAGGAGCAACAAAAAGGTAGGAAAAAAAGAACAGGTAAGGAAAGGCGCAGCGAGTTGCATGATGGAATTGGAAAGTCAAACTAAAAACTCCAGGAGTTACATACTTTGGATAGGACTTTTCCTAGATGCTCTGAGCCCATTCTGTTTGCAAGATGTTTGTACTCAGGAGTTTGAGCAAAATACTCACGTTCTCTACGCCTAGCAGCAATCATGTCCACGTTCTTATTGATATCTTGTTGAGAACGGTTAACAACACCTATCCATGGGAACTGCAGCTTATATGATCTCCCTTCCAATATCTGTAGACCGAAATAACTAGAAGTCAGAGTTTACGTAATTTGATATTTAAAGTGATTCAAACAATCATATAAGAACTAACAGTAAATTGGCCAGAATTTGAAGGACAAGACAATCAATGAAACAAAAAACAAAATCGGTTAGATGCATTCTGAACATATTTTTCAGTGACTCCTCATTCTTGACACATTGGGCAATGAGAGCAGAAGAATAACCGTTATTCCTCAATCAATGTACTTATATATATATATATATATATATATATTATAAACTTACTTCAACAGCATCAGTTCCTTTGTCCATTAAATCAATCTTCGTTAAGACTCCAAATGTCCTTTCACCTGGGTGCAACACAAAATGGAGTATAATCATATAAAATATAAAACTGAGTCTATTGATGTTGACGGTTGACCCCATACACATACCAATAAGAGCGTAAAATCATGCACCATCACAACAGTACGGTTATGTACCTTTTGGGTCTACTTCACGAGAAATCTTGATTGCATCTGACGTTGCAAGATCTTGGTTGGCAGGAGAAATGGCCAGAATGATACAATTTGGCTGAAAATGGCAGTTCACAATATATTGAATACATTTATGTAGATGGAACCCACCACTAAAACTCCATCGTACTTTATAAAGACTGACTTAAGTGTACATCAAATACCTTCTCAATAAAAGACCGGACCATGTTCTCAATATCCATCACAATGCTATCTGGCTGACCCTCTACGAAAATCAAACGATCGATCAGATAAAATAGCAACATTAAGAAAGTAAAAGAAGTGTGTAAAAAGGACTGTAGCTCACCAACAGCCACTTTTGTCAAACCAGGAAGATCGATCAATGTTAAATTCACAACTGCGATCAGGAAAGTGGTGTTAATTATATGGAAAATAGGCTTCGACCAGCTAGTACAAAATCATTTAAATAAATAGTCATCCAAATTAGATAACAAAATAAAGAATTTACCCACCATTCGGTGAATAAATACTCAGGTAAATTGGAACAGATGAAATTTGTTTCGAGCGGCCTGTTTCTCGATCAGTCTCATCAGCAATCTCCTTTCGGACAGCAGCTACACAAATTAATGCAAATTAGTACAGAAGATTAAAAATTCATAAATTCACAAACAAAGATAGATTAAAAATTCATAAATTCACAAACAGAGATACTCAGAAGGGCCAACATTGATACCGACAACACGAAGAAGTTTGTTAAAAAAACATACCAAAATCAGTAAACCTTTTCCTCGGAAGATGCCCGAATTCTGCATACTCTCGATTCTCATCGATCTTATGAAGCTGCAGAACAAGCGGACGGCGAGTAACAATACCTGTAGAATAATGTAAGTAAATGTAAAAAACCACAGTTGAATTATAATGATTCCAAGTAAGGCAAATAAAGAGAAAATTACCTGATCCACGGGGCAAAAAGTCCTTCCCAACAATGCTTTCCAGCACAGATGACTTGCCAGAACTCTACAAAGCAACAAATTTAAACACCAATAACTTCAAGATCGGGAAAGCTGAAATGAAAAAGCAATGAGACTCTAACATCAGAAGAAAGAATCGTCGACATGCTGCGAATCTATTGCCGAATGCAGTGGTCAGAGATACAACAGAACTACAAAAAGAACAAATGAATATGTGTATAGAAAAACAAATAAAACAGAGACGATCCAAATAGCAATATATGCACAAACGCCTGAAATTGCCTAAATGAGCTGACATCAATCAGATCGAAAAATTAAGAGCAAAGTTACACACTTTGGATAAGTAAAGAAGACGAAATCAGACCTGACCACCAACGACGGCGATTGAAGGCAAGGCGTCCCATAGAGTGGGCAAGGCGTTATCATCTCCTTGATCTCCAAGCGCCGTGCAAGCTCTCTGCAATCGGTTCACTAACGATATCAAATTCTCCATATCTAAGCTCAAGTCAGCTCCGAGTCAAGAGATCCAAGGTTGACAGTCGACTCGTCCACAACTACTACTGCGACGCCTTCACCCCTTCAACAATTCAATGCAAAAAAGGATGATCCAGCGACGGCTATTCAATCTCGGGATAATCTAGAGAGAGATGAGAGCCTTCGCAAGGAAGATTTCAATTTAGGAGTTTGCCTTCAACCGTGCGTACGTCAGCTTGCACTCGCGAGAGTAAATGGGTTCAATAAAATATATGGGCCTTATTTGGGCCTGGAAAAAGCCCATAGAAACATTATCTGTTAAGTATCCCTAATGTGAAACTTAACCACCTTTGCTAAGCAAGCAACTTCTTTCATTCCCAATTATTCATAATCTCTGTCTAATCTAAAGTGCTCCACCAAAGAATGTCGGATTTTAAGTGGTAATATTAATGAAAAAATTTACATTCAATCTCAATCATAGTAACTAATTATACTTTTGAACCTAAGAAAATAGAGAGAGAAAAAAGAAAAAAAGACTTTCTTCTCGGACGTTAGCTTCTTTTCGGACTGGCTTAAGTTTATGAACAGAGAGGACGTAATCACTTCGATAATGATCTTACTCTCTCTCTCTCTCTCTCTCTCGGCGAAGAGACAACCTCAATTCACACGCAGCCCCAAGATATCAAGGCACACCTGCCTCGCCTCATGCGCCGTCGCCGCTACCTTCCTCCCGCAGTATACTTCTTTCTGTTCAAACCCAGACCCCCGTCGATCGCCGTCGACTCAGTCCAAATCCCCACCTTCTCCCTCGACGGCAGCAACAACACCGTCAACTTTGAGCTCTTCCAATACGTCACCGTGACAAACCCCAACCGCGACGAGTTCTCCCACTACGACAGCTCCCTCCAGCTCCTAGTCTCCGCCGGCGAGCCAGCCGGCACCGTGTTCATACCCGCCGGGAGGATCGCCGGAGGAAGCTGGCAGAAGATGTCCGCCGAGTTCGATCTCAGAGAGTATCCCCTTCCCGCCGCTGCCGCCGACGCCCAGCCTCGGACGGCGGTCGTCGGCGCTGATGGGAACGTGATGGAGGTGCAGACGGCGATGAGGCTCGTGGGTAGAGTTAGGGTGTTGAAGGTGTTCATGCACCGAATTGAGAGTGGGGTGAATTGCAGGGTGGCCGTGGAAGTCACACGTGGCACTGTTCTTGGCTTAAGGTGCTAACACGTGCGCCGACATACTTGGCGGTAGAAGAAATTCCGTTAATGTTGTGTAATTATAGCAGATTGAGGAGATTGTTCATATATCAAGAGAATGAAAGTCTTTCTCTTCTGTTCGAACTTCCAAGAACTTAGTTTTTATGTAACCCATCTCATAGCAAAGGCGAAAAGGGCAAAATGCAGCTAAGAACAGAGTTTTTCAGAACAGCAGCAGATAACAGTACATTCATTTCATCAGCTCTCTGTATTACACAGCATTGTCTTTACAAAACCAGAAGCAAAAACAGAAACAACAGCACACTTCTCAGACAGAATCATCACTAAAGAGTTTCATAGGACAAACAATGGAGAAGAAAAACACATTAAAATTTAATAGAAATTAGGTATACAAGCACCAGCATCAGGGTTATTCTGTTGTTCCTTCCATATCCTCCCAGTGACACGAAGCTTAAGCTCCTTCCTATCTCCCCCCGAGAAGAAAAGCGCCATGTTCCTCATTATAAGGAGACCATCGTGGCTGTCTCGAACTTTACGGTGGCTGTCCCTAATGCTCCTCGGCGTACCTTCCCAAGTCAGCTTACGACCATTTCCTCCAACCTCCAAGCTGTAGCTGTAATTCCTAGCCTCTGCTTCGTCTCCCATGAAACGAAGAAAAGCCATGTACACGGGCGCCATTCCCAGCTGAAAAGCTTCGAAGTGAAGGCAAAAGTACTGACCGAAGCAATGGAACACCTGCCCAGAAATAGAGAACGACGTTCTTGAAATTGCCCAAAGAAAAAAAAAAGGAAAAACGAGCAACTTACAGTCAGCATCCACGTGGCGTTTTCTACATCCCTGGGATTGGACTTAACGTATCGATGGTTGAAAGTGCACCCTGAATGCATGTCCACTTTGTGGTCGTCCCTCAAATGAGTGACTAAGTATGGTATGTCTCCAACTACAGAGCACTCTGAGCCGGCGTAAGGGCAGTTGTAAGGCCTGAAGTTGCAGGCGGCTTCGTGCTTCAGCTTGCTGTAATAAGGGAATATCTCGGGGCAGCCGAGGGAGGTGTACTTGCAAGGAAGTTCGAGGGATTCTGCTACTTTTTCGAGGGCAAGGCATCTTATGTCACCGAGTTCTTGCCTGCAAGTTGGGCATCTGTTGTGGACCCTCACTTTGCAGGTCGAACAAAGGGTGTGGCCGTTGTGGCACTGCAAGAGAAGAATCCACCGTTAGCAGAAGTTTCTGTGCCTTTTCGTGTTATTTTTAGATACGAATGGTTGACCACTATGGGGTAGCTTTGGACAAAACATAGACGAACTTCTTTGCAGAATGGACAAGTGATTTAAGACAGAATTTCGAAAGTCTCTTGCAGCTAATGTAAGACATAGATAGGTGTAAGGAGAAAAACATTAGAACTATGGCGAGGGATCTTTCGTATCGTTAACATATTAAGTCTTTCTTTGCCGCTCTATTCTAGAATCTATACTACTTGACGTGGGAAAAATGACTCAAGATTTAGCTTTTGGGGCTTCTAGCATGTGCTGTTTCTGCTCTCCCAGGATTAAATTCTAGAATCAGTGCATAATTGTCCAAGTTAAAGCAAAAGACGTAACGGAGATATTCCAAATAGACTTGCATACATATCACCCAGATAAAATCATCAGAGAAGCAACCATCCAGAAAATGCAATGGATATGTGAATGATCGGCAGAAAATTAAACATCAAACCAAAAATCCACTCAAAAACAGAAAAGAAAAACCTTGGTCAACACAACAAAGATCCTGATAAAAGCAACATAAACAACCAAACTACTCTCAGCTAAAAGGTGAAATCAATCATTCGAAAGCAAAGGCTTTCGGCGAATCATAAAGGTTGATTTGAATCTTGGCACAAGAAACGATGAATTCAGAAACATCATTAAAAGGGGGAAATACCTGATGAATCGGTGGGTACATGGAATTCGTACAAACAGGGCATTCCAGGAGCTCATGAACACTTGTCGCCGGATTAATTACAGCACCGTTGACAACATTATTGCTATGGGCTGTCTTCGAAGATGAAAACTGAGAATACGGATGGGGATGAGAGATCCCTTCCTCATCAAGCCCATCTGTAGACGACGACACGCATTCAATATTAGATTCCATTTCTTCGAAATCGAATCCCCTTTTTTCTCTTTTCCTCTTGTTGTTCTTCGTGCGCTTCTGAATCGCGCTATTTCCTCCTATTCGTGGCGATTGAGAGGGTAAAATGAACAAATTTTCATGATGATTCCGAGGGATTGATCATTGATTGATGGGCTGCGAATAGAAACAAAAGAAAAATAAGAAACAAAAAAAAAAAAAAGCGAGAGAGTTTTCAATAGAGGTGCTTTTCTTGATGGAGCTTTCTCCTCACTTTCTTTGTGAATCTTCTAGTTTCTTTCTTATTTTTTATGGGAGAGAGAGCTTGCGAAATTTGCAATGTGTTTGTTATATGTAAAAATCAGAATTAGTTCGTAGCATTAACATATTTGGAACAAACCTAATATTTAAATTTTTTATTTAAAACGTAATTTTTTTTTCCAACTGATTGAGTGCACTATGTTGGTTCTTCCAAGTAAGAAATAAAAATAACAATAAACATAGTAGAAGTATGTTATATGTTTGCTTTGCCGCTTTGCAAAATATCAATGCATTGTTGATGGGAATCATAAATATAGCTAATTATTTTTCTTCAAGACTGGCCTAGGAAAAAAACAATAACTTCAACTACCACCATTTAAGCAGCAAGATACAAAAATTGGTACCATCTACATTGAATACAGTCGTCAGAAATAGCTAACATATTTATTAAGTTACATGTATACACATATTATTATTATTATTATTATTGAGTAAAATAGAATAAATAATATTTGCGATTGGAAGTGGGCCGTCATTGGGCTGCATTTCATCTGCAAATCGTTTCTAGACTAATATTGGGAATTCAATTAATTGAAACTCAAAAACTCAAGTTCGATGTGTGATCCACCTCGACCTTATTAGACTTTCTTTATACTGATGGAAAATATCGAATTATTGCCAGTTGCCATGATTGAAAATTTGCATGTTCTAGCAAGAATAACGTGACAAGTAGCACGCTTGATAAGATCTGACATACCATTAATTATTATTATGCATAAAATATTGTAAATAATATATGAACCCAACGTTAAAAATCTGCCGTAACAAAACAGATCTAAACTGGTTTTGTAAGAATGTCGTCAGCCGTCATGCCTTAAACGAAGGTATTTGCCGGTTTTATTGCCGTGATTTACTCTCGAAAGTTCACACACAAAGAAAGATATACCTACGTATATAATTCGATTATTTATGACTTCAAGATTTATATTAAAGAAGTTAAATCCCTTGTTATTGCATTAAGACATGGTTTAGAGTTGGACTATAGATTAAACGCAATTAATTCAACATAAGACACACACACACACACTAAGTCGTCTTCCACGGTACAACATTTTCGATACCTCTTGAGATTTCCCGAAAATATCCAAATAAAAGATTATTAAAAAAAAAAGAAAAAAAACTTAAACTAAAGGCGCACCGCCGCGCCGATTAGCTACGTCTTCATGTACCAGGACATGGAAACGGGTCACGCACAGCCATTCGGGGCAAACCCGACCCGTTTGCCCGCCAAATCAAACACGACCCGAAAACCCTGCTGCTGAATATTACCTAAGATCGACAACCCGCCGGCGGTGCCAGCGAAGGCGAAGCAAAACTTACCGTTGCTGTCCACCGGGATCAAGTAATTGGACGCCGGAAGCGACACGTCGGCGCCGGTGAAGTGAAGAACCACCGTCGGAACCCTCACCTCCTTCATCCCCGAGAGGTCGTAGCACGTGTCGAAGAGAGAGAACTCGCCGGCGGGCTTCAGGTTCGAAGCGCCGCCGCGGAAGGCATCCCTCAGCGCCACGTAGGCGGGACGTGTCAGGCGCGTCACCGACGTCCCAGAGTCGACGATGACTCCGCCGTCGCCGTTGCCGTCCATCTTGAAGAGGTCGGCGGTAATTCCCCTCACGCGCGTTCCGCCGACTGAGATCCCTGTGAGGCCGACGTAGTAGAAGGTGTCGAGCTTAGGATTTGTGAGGAGAGGGGTGAATACGGCCAGCCGAGAGACGGCGGAGCCGCCGAACATTATGGAGGACGGCTTCGACGACGCCGACCGGTCAACGAGGCAGTAAGAGAATTTGTTCCCAAATCTCCGACCGGCTTGTCTGGGAAAAGACAGCCTGCCCCGACCCAAACCCAGCAACCCGGCGGCTCCGACGAAGAGGCCTTCGTTGTCGTGTCCGCACCCTAGGGCGATGTTCTTCACCCTCTTTCGCCGGAAAGTTAGTGTCTCGGTGGAGAATTCTCCGACGGTGAACGACCCATCTCCGTAAGACACCTGCACTTTGCAGCGTTGTAAGAATTAGGAGCGATTTCTTCCACAAAGCTATGCCATAAACCCAATACTTTCACCTGATAGAGACATTTTTGCCGATTGCTGCTGCACCCCGGCGAATCCAGCCGGAGGCAGAGCGGCGACTGACAGGAGACTCCGAGGAACGACGACGACTTCCTCGGGTCGAAAACCGGGTCGGATTGGGTATAGCACTTCCTGCAAGGGGAACACTGAACCCAAACGACGTCGCTCCCCGTGTCTAGAACCATGTACACGTACCTCGCTGGCGTTCCAATGCCGATGCGCGTGAAGTACTCGCCGCTTCCCTGGGCGAGTCCGGAGACGACGGAGCTGCTGAAATCTCCGCCTTTACTGACGGCGGCGAGCGCGTCGGCTCTCGCCGCGTCCCGCCTGAGGCGGAGGTCGAAGAGAGCCGTCGAGTTTTCGCCCGGAGCGAGGACGTCCACGTGGTGGAGGTCGAGGCTCAGCGCGCCGTCGCCGTTCAACGGCTCCTCCTCCGCCGCGAGATCTAGTTCGGCGTCGGATTTGGAGTCTTGCTGGAGCCATGGGAGGGAGGCTTGGGGTTCCGGCAGCGGAGTGACGGCGAGCGTATGGAACTGTAGGGATTCCGATCTGTAGAGGAAGATGGCGGAGAGGACGGCGAGGACGATGATGCACTCGCGGCGGCCGACGTGGTCCATTTTTAGGCGTGAGTGAGAATGTGGTTTTTCTTCTTCAAAAGAATTTATAGCTGGGGTTTGGATTTTAGTTAATTAATTAATTAAGGCTTCAGTGTGAACGTGATCTCAGCATTGGTAGGCCGTACGGTTTTTTGCCTTGGAGGTGGAAGTAGGTGTTTTGAACTACTACAATGGAGAAAATGATGCAAGTGAGTCATACTATTGTATTTAGCCAACGAGCACTCGGTCTAGTGGCCAAGGGAGGAGGCCTTAATAACTTGGGGGCTAAGGTCATGGGATCGAATCCCACCTCCCCCAAATTCTTAAGTAGTCCCAATGGGATTTATCCCATGACTATCGTGTTGGTAAATTTGGGGCGTGTTTATCTAGCCCCTGGAGATATAGTCACATCCCCGGAATGTGCGGCGTAAGCCCATAGCTGGTTGAGTGAGGATACTCCAGGGTTAAAAAAAAAAAAGTCATACTATTGTATTTTATTGTTCTATTGATCGATTGCATAAGCAGTAAAGGTTATCATCAATAATTACGCTAAGCAAAAGTATATTCGAGAGTCATGAGTAAAAGTTCCCAAGGGATGCCTAAAGTTGTCCGACCATCATACCATATTTTGAACATCTTGATTTTGATATTTGTGAAGACAAAAAAGAATATCATAGAAAAAAAATCGTCAGCCAATAATGAGAGCAATAACAGATCCTTGTGAACTGTAGATGGAGTACAGACTTTTAATTCAGCTTAGAAGCCATATCATCTCATAGTCAATAATAAGGTTCGTATTTGAAATGAAGCATTAAGATCAGCAGAATTAATCCTACTAGAAGTTGGAATCATTCTATATCCGATAATAAAGTTCATATTCGATTAATATGAGATTAGATTGAAAAAATTAGAAGTTTCTTTACTAGGCCCACCGTCCAAAAATGCTGTTTAAAGGACTTCATTACCAAAATGACCAACTGCCCTTGTGCTTAAGCTAACGACTTACTACCTAAGAAATGTGGTTGTGAGTGACTCAAAATCCAGAAAGAATCCAATATAATTATTATTACCTCGTGAAATTTCATGTCATGTCAATGCCTAGTAGCAGTAGAGCAATCAATGATATCAAATTAAGCTTGTCTAAGCACATAAATTATGATAATGATACACATACAAATTATGTGGGCCAAAGATGGCAATCAATGAAGAAGATCGCGCCAGATTTGCAGGAAAACTGATTGATTCCTGAAGCAAAAGAAACCAATCCATTAACAAATCAAGATTCGAGAACCTTATCCACTTTGATCCAAAACGACCAAGAAATGGAAAATGCCCACGAATCCAGACGAAGAACACACAAGAATTACAAGAACAGAATACCAATAATCATAAAAACAAAGGCAACTCAACTCACCTGGGCAAGAAAAAGGGTCTCAACTCTCAAGCCTTCCTCGACCAATCCCCGCTTTTCCCACCGCGTTTTTGCTCGAGCCTCACGCCCGTAATAACGATGTCCTTCGAAGCAGCCTTACACATGTCGTAGACAGTCAAACCAGCCACTGATACAGTAGTCAAAGCCTCCATTTCTACCCCTGTTTTACCACTGCAAGAAACTTCGCCTTCTATATCGACGCTGTAATCGCATGGATTCAGTTTAAGGTCCACGCGGACGTGCGATAGGTTTATGCTGTGACAAAGAGGTATGAGGGCACTGGTTTGCTTCGCTCCATAGATTCCAGCGATCTTAGCAACGCTGAGAACGTCCCCTTTCTTCATTTGATCAGCTGAGACCAAGTCGAACACCTTCTGGCCTAGGATTACCTTACAGCTCGCAATGGCTGATCTTTCTGTGATCTCTTTGGGCGAAACGTCGACCATTTGGGCATCGCCTTTGGTACCAACGTGGGTCAATGTCAGGCCAGAAGATGATGATTCTGCTTTTGTTGTGTCGTCCGAGGTGAGATTCTGGGATTCTTGAGCCATGGCTGGTGGGCTGTCTGAAGAATCAGGAAAGCTAGACGCTGGAGGCTCGCCAAACACCGATTCGAGTTCCTACAAAGCAAATTCGTCAATCTATAAATGCGTTTTGAATCATGGCGTACGCAGAGCTTGATGAATTGAAATTAGCTTGCTCCACGGTAGTCATGAATTGTAGAGCAAAGGCCCAAATCGACATTCTCAATTGAACTCGTAACATCAAATGTAACCAACTTGATTTGAATCCACACTCTAGTTAACAGCACAAGAATATATTGTAAAGCGACAAATTACGATATCTGAGGCATCCATTATTCCGTCGATTTAAGCGAGAGCATATAAGTAACACAAAGGAAACAATAAAACGGCACCTGATTGAGCTCTGTAATGGCTTTGGATATGTCGTTGTTGGTTCCACTACTGAAGAACCTGCTCATCGGCCGAGGCTTGAGGCTTGATCTGATCTGACGAAGTAACATGACTGAAAAAGCTTCAGTGGCTCCAGCTTAATTTTACTCACTCAGGCATTTCCACAAACACTTTGGGCACCACAAAAAGTTTCTGCTGTCGAACAGAGCGACCAAGTTCTTTATTGCTTTTAATCAGAAGTTGATTGATGGGCTTCTCATTTTTGGGCCCAACACTAATGGTCCGTACTATCATCTGCTCTGCTGGGCCCAAATAGAAATTTAGGCCCACTCATTCATACAGATCAGATTTCCCCACTTTTAATTTAACCCTCCGTTTTCAAATTATTCCTTTTTCTATTACTACTACATCCACCCAAAAACCCACCCTTCATCGCAGTGCCCAATCAGTAAATCAAAAGCTCAAAGACCTAAAGAAAGCTCCTAACAGAGAAAAAAGAAGAAGAAGAAGAAGAAGAAGAAGAAGAAGAAGAAGAAGAAGAAGAAGAAGAAAAATGGAGTGGAACGCTGAGACCCTCCAGTTTCTATCGCTGTGCTTCGTCAACACCCTATCCCCGCAACGTGAGCCACGTAAGCAAGCCGAGTCGGCTCTCGCCGACGCGGCCAACCGGACCAACTACGGCCTCGCCGTGCTCCGCCTCGTCGCCGAGCCCTCCGTCGACGAGCAGATCCGCCAATCGGCGGCGGTCAACTTCAAGAACCACCTCAAGGCACGCTGGGCTCCGCAGCAAAACGACACCGACGCTACGGCCATATCCGACCCTGAGAAGGAACAGATTAAGTCTCTAATCGTCACTCTTATGGTCGGCGCCACGCCGAAGATCCAGGCTCAGCTCGGCGAGGCGCTGACGATTATTGGAAATTTCGATTTCCCCAGGGCGTGGCCGACCCTCTTGCCTGAGCTGGTGGTTACTTTGGGTAGGTTGAGCGAGGCGAATGATTATGTTTCGGTGAATGGGGTTTTGGTCACGGTGAATTCTTTGTTTAAGAAGTTTAGGTATCAGTTCAAGACGAACGATTTGTTGTTGGATTTGAAGTACTGTTTGGATAATTTTGCTGCGCCGTTGCTCGAGGTATTTAAGAGGACGGCTGGGTATTTGGATCAGGCCGCGGGGTCGAGGAATGCTGCGCTTTTGAAGGGGTACGTTGAGGCACAGAGGTTGTGCTGCAGGATTTTTTTCTCGTTGAACTTTATGGATTTGCCCGAGTTTTTCGAGGATCATATGGATGAGTGGATGACAGAGTTCAAGAAGTATTTGTCCATGAAGTATTCTGCTTTGGAAGATAGTGGGAGTGATGGGCTTGCTTTGGTTGATGAGCTCAGGGCTGCAGTTTGTGAGAACATTAGCCTGTACATGGAGAAAGAGGAGGAACTGTTTCAGAAATATCTAAGTGGTTTTGTGGAGGCAGTTTGGAGCCTTTTGGTGGCAGCTTCGAATTCCTCTGAAAGGGAGAGAGTGACTGTGACTGGCATTAAGTTTCTGACTACGGTTAGTTCAAGTGTGCATCATAATTTGTTTGCTAGGGATGATATTTTGCTTCAGGTTTGCCAGAGCGTTGTAGTTCCCAATGTGATGCTGAGGGATGAGGATGAGGAGCTATTTGAGATGAATTATGTCGAGTTCATCAGGCGAGATATGGAGGGGAGTGACCTTGACACTAGGAGGAGAATTGCTTGTGAACTCCTTAAGGGGATTGCTTCTAATTATAAGCAGAAGGTGGCTGAGAAAGTTTCTGCTCAGATACAAGGTTTGTTGGCCACATTTGCCGAGAATCCAGCAGCAAATTGGAAGCACAAAGACTGTGCTATCTATCTCGTTGTATCCCTGGCCACCAAGAAAGCTGGTGGAAGCTCTGTTTCCACCGTTCTTGTTGACGTTGAGAGCTTCTTTGGGTCTGTTATTGTGCCTGAGCTGCAAAGTAGAGATGTCGATGGGTTCCCCATGTTGAAAGCTGGCGCACTGAAGTTCTTCACCGTGTTTAGGAATCAACTATCCAAGCCTGTTGCATTGGCATTGCTGCCAGATGTGGTTCGGTTTTTAACAGCTGAGTCCAATGTTGTCCACTCGTATGCTGCGAGCTGCATAGAGAAACTATTTTTGATCAAGGACGAAATGGGAACAGCTAGATACACAGCTGCAGACATTAGTCCGTTTCTGCTTGCTCTGATGACCAATCTCTTCGGTGCATTGCAGAAGCCAGAGTCTGAGGAGAATCAGTATGTAATGAAGTGCATTATGAGGGTTCTTGGAATCGCCAATTTTTCACGCGATGTCGTTTTACCTTGCGTAGATGGTCTCGTGAATATTCTGAACAGGGTTTGTCAGAACCCAAAAAATCCCATCTTCAACCATTACTTGTTCGAATGCATGGCTCTGCTCATAAAGAGGGCATGCGAACAAGACCCATCAGTCATTGCAGCGTTTGAGACAAGCCTGCTGCCTATTTTGCAGATGATATTGTCCAACGACGTGAGCGAGTTCTTCCCTTATGCTTTCCAGCTTCTTTCTCAGCTTGTCGATTTGAGTCCACCTGGAAGTTATATGGAGATTTTTCCTATATTGCTGCTGCCTCAATCATGGGAAAAACCTGGGAATGTGCCAGCTCTTGTCCGTTTGCTCCAGGCGTTCCTTAGAAAAGCATCCCATGAACTCAGTCAGCAGGAAAGATTACGTAGCATTCTTGGAATATTCAGCACGTTAATTAAGTCAGCCAGTACCGATGAACAAGGATTTTACGTGCTCAACACCGTGATCGAAAACCTTGGTTACAATGTCATCTCCCCTTACATTCGGGATATTTGGGTGGCTTTGTTCACTAGGCTGCAGGTCAAAGGAACTGTAAAGTTCATCAAGTCTCTAATCATATTCATGTCGCTCTTTCTGGTGAAGCATGGTCATGAGAAACTAGTAGCATCGATCAATGCTGCCCAGCCCGATCTTTTTCGTACGATCTTAAAGGAGTTTTGGATACCTAAACTTAAGCTCATAACAGGTCCACTGGAGATCAAGTTAACTTCAGTGGCCTCCATTAGGCTTTTATGTGAGACCCTCTCACATACAGATGCAGAGCTTTGGGGAAAGATGCTCGACAGCATTGTTATGCTTCTTTCAAGGCCTGAGGAGGAAAGAGTTGAGGAGGAGGCTGATGTGCCCGATTTCAGTGAAAGTATTGGATATAACGCAACATTCGTTCGTCTCTACAATGCAGGGAGAAAAGAGGAGGATCCATTACCAGAAATCAAAGACCCGAAGCAGTTCTTGGCTGCATCTTTGGCGAACCTCTCTGCTCGATTCCCTGGTGCATATCCAAGGATCATTGGCGAACAGCTTGATCAAGCAAATCAGGCTGCACTGATTCAACTTTGCAGGTCTTACAATGTTGAAGTTGTTTGAGGACGAAGCAGTGAATGTAAGTTGTGCGTTTTTCGTTTAAGACTTTTTAAGTCGTGATATCTAGTTGGTTAACATGATATCTGAATTCATTACACGAAAATATGGGCTACCTACGAAGTTCTTTTGTATTTGAATACGCACATATCTTGCAACCCTGACTTGCTTTTGGCCCTTTCTTTTCCTTCACAATTTTCAGGTTTAATTTTGATGTTCGAATGGCGAATGATTTATATACTTAGTGTCGTGCCATTGAGGGAAGAAACTCGTATCAGCATCGTCAGGCTTGAAAGAGATACAAATAATTGCTGCTCTTTTTTGTCCGGTGTGTCATTTTTGTGCTGTTCGTGGTGTCATGAGTTGTCTACCGTACGAATGTGATTTTGCGAACACATTACAGTTACTACTTCCCATTAAATGAATTCAGGTTTTGGTGGGCTGCATTTTCATGCATGATTCTGTGTTTTGGGAGAATGTCCTTTTTCGTTTTAGTGTTGTTGGTTGATGCGTTAACGTGAACAAAGGGATCTTTTCCATGTTTTTAATGAATGAAAATCACAATTTCCATTGAACGTCGTCTGTAAAAGCTTATTCCCATAATTCATAAAAGAGGGTTCGAATTCGAACGAACTCCACAAGTCCATAAGGGTATGGAGCCACTGGTTATAGAAAAAAGATCTCAGACGCCTGTCTGAATAAGAGCGTTAGGTCTTTCTCTTCACAGACACGTTTCGCTGCTTTCTCGGCCTCTCTAGCACGAGTCTGAGAGTGTTGTAGTGCTTTCAGAATCTGAGCTCTGCTTTCGTCGTCGTCGTCATTTTTTCAAACTCTTCCTACACCGTAGATGCAAGAACTTTTATCAAAGAGCAAATTCCATTCGATGCCCTCACATATTCAAACCTTTCTCGACAAAGTTACACTGCTGCTGTGAGGCCATGGAAGGTCGCAATTCTCGACTTGGTCGATTGAGCTTTCTGCTGCTACCAATAAAGCGAGTTCTTCAGCATTTGCAGTACGCCACTATCCGATTTAGAAGGCGACTTTATCAAACACCTCTTTCGACACGACGGTTGCTTGTGAAGATTTCATTCCTGTCATCCAGAATTTGTGAACAGATGGAATTAAAGAGTTGTCTTCCCATAGAATCCAACTGTTGATTGATCGAAGCCTTATTATGGTTGGGTTGCATCTGCAGCCAGCCACAGCTTTGAATTGGGGGATAAATTCGAGCACCACAGAGCTATATCGAAGAAGAGCTTGATAGACGACTCTGCGATAGGGTTGTTGTTGAAGTCTTCGCTAGCTAGGTGCATTATTCGAGGGTCGAATTGATGGATAATTTTGGGGCATCTTCGGCTAAGAATCTATCTATTAGCCGTCCTTTGCCAAAGCAGCTCGAGCTTCTGATAGTGGCGCCATTGCGATTCTAAGTGCAAATTTCTACCTACCATTCAAACGAACCACATGTAATCTCGATGATAACAAAGAGAAAAAGCGACGCGCTGTGACAGAAATCATGCATATGATATTATCATAGGAGGAAAAGAAATTTGTGAGAACCGAAAGAAACACACAAAAAAAAAGCAGAAACAAATAAAGGAAGCCAGCACATGCCATGTCAAACAACAGACAGTATCGTCATTGTAAAAAACAAATCCCTTCAGCAACGCACGCAATCAACTGCTGCTCAGTTTAAAGAACTCGAGAGAAATACGGCCTGAAGGAGGCTGAACTCGGCTTTGAGGAGCAAACTGGTATGGAAAGCAAATAAATGAAGTTTTCAAGAATAAGAATCTACTTCATCATCAGATCAATGATTATGATGGTGATCAGTAAGAGTTGTGCTTAATGTGCGATTTTCTTTTGTTTCTATTTTGTTTACCCTGAGCTGAGTTCTCCATCATAACCATGCGAACGTATCCTCCCTCAACTCAATCCGTGTCGTCGTTATTGCACGAAAGGCCACGTTACCTTTTTCTCATCGCTTAGCAGCTCTTTCCTTTGGTGGTAGTAGGCGCAAAGGGCCTTACTATTATATATACAGGAAAAAAAACAAAGGTTGTGCCATAGATAGCTCTATATTATTATTACGTCCAATCTTAAAATATAAAGATGGGGAATGGATATCGTATCTAATAGAATCATTTTCTTATAACAAGGGCGACTAAAGACTACTAAGGACCACCTCGCTCTTGCATCAGATTGTGATGACATGAAAGCAACCACTAATGTCCCAATTATACAGTGGTTGATTGAAGGGAATAATAATTTAGTAATTAATGAATAGAAGCGGGTGAGTCATTCCTTTTGTTAATATTGTATGATTTATGTCGATAAAAAACAATATAAGCTGCATCGCCAAATGTCAAAAGAGTTACTTTTTCCTGTAATTCCTACACCACTATTACAAAAAAAAAACAAAAAAAAAACGGGACAACATTGTTGAGCATCTAAGCACATCACCTTCTCCGCCATAATATCTGAATGAAGGGATATATCGAATCAACAATATTTATGTTATTATTAATAAATAAAATAATAGCATTAAGAGAACAAATAAATCGTACCATATTCTTAATTTTACAGGAAAAAAGTATTTTAGACGCTCCAAATAAGTTAAAAAAAAAAGGATTTACAAACACAATCTCCAAGATACAAAAATCTAAGACGCGTGGAAATCTCGAAAGCTTACATACTTTACAAGGCCATCTCCACCGCATGTAAGAAAACCATGGGAAACAACCTGAATGTCCGTAACAGCCACCTGCCAAAGAGAAGTGAAAAACTCACCGTAAAACACATATATACATACATACAGAATCAAATTCGAACGTATTCTTTCGAATATTAACTAACCCGAACAAGTCCACCAAAACTGCGGGAGCTAGGCTGCAGAAAGGTATGCTTTTCATGAAGTTTCGGCCAGTGATATACCAATCTCGCCCTCGTCGCGTCCCAAAGCTTCACATCTCCGTCTTTGCTCCCCGTCAAGAAGAAACTCGTGTTCGGGATTGTAGCTATCTTGGTAACGCATGCTTCAAGGCAACAAAGCAAAATAAGACGTACATTAAGAAAGCACCATTCCATATAAACGAGCAAGCAATGAACGTAATGATGTCTGCTCTATGAATTCTTTTTTACCTGAGTGAGCTTTTGGTATGTACCATAGCATTCCATTTCTGTTCTGCTCCCCAGTTTTGTTCGGCGCGTCGACCGAGGATGAAGAGCCAATATAATGCTCGCCGGCGTCCAAGTGTTTGTGCTTTTTAGTCTTCCCTGTAGCTATGAAGCGGAAGTCGTGAAGCCCGACGTCTCCATTTTTTCCGCCGGTTACAATCAGGGGAGAGATCGAACCACTTCCTATGTCATTATCAAACACAGACAAGGACCGAGCGCCACCTAAACGGACAGAGTACCACCGTGTTATTAGAAATTTTGACGAATGCAAGGAAACAATAGTAGCACAAAAACGTTGACTTTCAAGGTTCATATAATTTGATTTCCGAGTAGTGGTCATGAATAAAAATGAGAAATTGCAGAAATGGGATCATTCATAGTTTTGCAATAAGCAGACCTTCATGGCACATTATTGATGCCCGAGATGTTGATGGAGGGGCAAGAGTGTCCCATACAACTACATTGACACTATTGGAACTGTACCCAGCAGCAGCTACTATGGATCCACTAGCAGTAACATAAGTGACATCCCTGCCACAACAACACATTTAAAAAAAATATTAGCAGAAGATGAACAGATACAAATTCAAATATTCATCGATTCACAATGAAATGCTGTTTTTCAAGATGATTCGCAATTTCAAAGACCAACTGGTAGCAATGACTTACGAAGTGTAATTATTAAAGCAGACCGAGGATTCAGTAGGGCGAATATTACTCCTTCCCCCTACTTCAAGTTGCCAAGTGCAGACAGTTCCATCTAATGCAGCAGTAACAAATCGCTGTCCACAGTTGTCAAACCGCACAGCAGACACAGAGGCAAGTGCATATGGTGGAGGGACATTAGCAGCTGGAAGCACTCCATATGTTGCCGTAGCTCTATCCTTGCCAAACTGTCATTTAAAATTTAGTCGCTTTAAATTTTTAGGAAATATTAAGCTCTCCCTAAAGAGCAATTGAATGAAACTCATAGCGGTTATGAAGATGAAGGAGCCTGGTGTCATGTGTGCATTAAGAAAAACACCAACGTAACTGAATGGTATATAAGCTAACTGCGCCATAAAAACTGTACCTCCCAGAGATATACATGAGTATTGCTAGAACCAACCAAAAAGAAAGGCCGCGACGGATGGGATGCAAATGCCCTTGTCCTGACATTATCCACTGTCGCCGGAGGATCCATAAACTCATCGAAACTTTCCTGTACTTCCCAACCGAGACCAGATGCTCCTACACCAGCATAACCAGGAATACCAAATGCTCCACCGCCAGTTAAATCCCTCCTCGGTCTTGACAAAGGACTAGCGCCAATCACCGCTCCGCCTAGCCCAAGGTTTGTACCCTTCTTATTCCCCAGGCCAACGCCAGGTGAAACAGGTGTAGGTACTGGGACAGAATCAGAACTTGCATACCCATTACGGGGCCAGTCAGCTTCACCCCATATGTATTCAGAAATATCCTTACGATGAGCTCCATCTTCCCAATTAAAATATATTACTCCCTATAATGCCATGAGATATTAACATTTGGAAATTGGAATGCAAAAAAAAAAAAAAACAATAAATGTATAAAGTAGAAAAAAATCCCTAAAAGTTATTTGTATGCAATATCAAGGAACATATATAGGTTGCCACCAAAAATGTAACGGCTGCCAGATTTTAAATGGAACAGTGGAGGAACCAGAAATCCGACCTTTTTGTTGCTCGCAAGTGCGGCTTGGAATTGATCGATCAGTGGAGCATATGCATAAAGCCTGCTTCAAGGCTATATAGGTTAGGAAAAAATCCAGATGTACCCATGAGAAATAATAATACAGCTAAAATAAGTGATAAGTACCTCCAAGAGTTCTCCATTTCTTTTATATACTTCTCTAGGATTGTGAAAAGGCATAACCTTCTCCGAGTAGTTCATATCCTTGTTGCCAGGATTCTTGAAAGGATGATCATCTGGAGAAAGGCATGCCAAAGGTGACCTACGAGCGGATGTAGGAGTGCTAGCTCGATCTTCTTTATCACAATTTTCCTCAGGTTCAAACTCTCTAGTGATGTTTTTATACGCATCATACCATCCACTAGAGAACTTCTGGTTAAAGTAAGGAAGCCAATTACTGTATTCCCGCGAAAAGGCTCCGCGAATTGATACTGGGTCAGCACACATATTCCAAAATTGTTCAAAGTCTAGCTTCTGGTTGCTGTTATTCATCTGCATGAATTCAAGCTTCCACGGGGTATCTTCATTCCCCTTTTGAGAGATGACATTCCTCAGGTGGAATACGCTACTCTCGCATGGTTTATTTACCTCCTGGAGTAGGTGATTTGCAAACTGGTGTGAACAAAGAAAAGATATATAACCACAGGCAAGCTCAAGAATCTCAATCAAAGTGTTAGAGACTAGGCTGTCTTTTAGCTGTAAATTATTGATACTGGCTTCTGCTGTATGTGGAGAGGAGGAAGCCGAACTCTCAACTGCTTTTGATAATGTTTTTAATTGATGTTGCAAAACTTTAGACATATGCACCCACAACGAAGCAATAACAATTGGAAAAATATTATCGCAGTTAACAGACTTCGTGGTGCTCCAACTCTGCTCTTCCTTGTGTCTATTGATCTGAATAAGTTCATCACACTCAACACAAGGTGAGTTATGAGCAAGCATCTCCAAAACCTCAGGGAAAAGCTTGTTTAAATCTTCCAATGTGATTTTAGTGACATTACCCCCTTTCCGTAACGTGGCCAAAATTGGTTCAAATATCAAGATAAGAGCCTTAAAATTCTTCTGAAGCCAAGCTGAAGCCGAGAGTACATGGAGTTCTATCAACACGAGAATATTAAGAACTAACTTTATATCCTTCTGATAGGGTCTGAAGAACAAGAGCACTAAGGTTCGCAGAGACTTAAATGCCCACCATATCCCTTGGTTTGAAGAGCTCCAAGTAGCAAGATGGCAGAACCTGCGTTCACTTGGAAGGCCATTCCGTATTAAACAAGTTGAACTAGAAAATATGGAAGACGAGATGACGTATTTTGCATATATGCACGAAAATTCTTCAGACGCCTTGAAAAGAATACTGGAAGGGGTTGTAAACAAACTATCATCCCAATTACCCTTTGCTTCAGATTGAAGTTTCAAAACGGACTCATGCATTAAGAAGAGACTAATATACTCTAGACCGTTACTGTCCAAATCTTGTATGGTCTGCATAATAAAAAGAAAGGTTAGCAGAAATTCATCTTAATAAAATTAGATCCCAATTCCCACCAGACAACTACCCCAACCAACACTCACCAAGCTAAATAAATGTTGAGGAAGCAATGAGAACTTCTGGAAATATGCAACAGCTTCAACCAAGTGGTCATTAAACTGCTTCAATAGTTTCACTAATTCTTCACCTTCAGCTTCCTCATGGAATAGCTCCCCAAACGATAGTGTATCAGAGTTCACATACCTCGTATAATCTTGGACAAGATCTGATATGTACTGCATGGCCAAATATAGCTTGTAGCATGATGCAAGGTGACTTTCAATATCATCTGATATCCAGTTTAAGGATCTTTGATCTACAAGTGGCTTCATCATTTCCACAAGACGATTTTGGCATGGAATGTGCACTAGATTCTCATCCTTATGGCCACCAAATAAGCTAACAGACGATAAAAGACACTCCAGCGCTTCAAGCTTGTGAAAGAAAAAAAAAGAGCATGTCAGTTTAAAACACAATTGATTTTAATGGATCAACACAATAAACAAGTAGAGTTAGAAAAGAGTTAGTATTGTGACCAATTGGTTATGCCTGATACTATAGAAGCTGAGAATCACAAAATCGTAGGGAATAGAGAGATGAAGCTTTCTAACCCTCAAAATTATTAAATTTACTTGTCTTTAACAATAAGTGGACCCACTAAATGAAATATTCGATGACATAAAAATGAGAACTTATGCATTTTGACAGAAGCACACGCACCGGAGATGGTCAACAAACAGAATTTTTTACCAAACTGGATCTAAGATGGCAGTTTAATCAAGATCAAATAGAGGTCACAAGAAAAGATAGGGGTACCTACTGGTAAGCCACATCTACTCAAGGAAGTAACATTCATAAAAGCTGCCCATCGACACAGTACTGAAGCATCACGCTCCCCAACAGCGTTTTTCATGTTAGTCTTTGCAGCCAACATTTGGCAGAATTGGCCAATGCTTGGATCCAGAAAAGACGTCAGCGACGACTGAAGGATGGGCGTATTATGTTCAGATCCCATTCCCAGACCAAGCATTCGCATATAAGATTGAGAATATTTTCCCAATGCCCACTGTCACAAAGAAACACGATCAATACTACATTATTAGAGAAAATAGGTTTTCATAGTGGAAAATCCAGCAACAGCTTACCTCTAGAATACTTGCCATCCAAAAGTTACCTTTGGACAGTGCTGACGGAAGGAGAACCTTCAAAATGAGATTCTGCTCTAAAGGGCCACCAAAACCTTCTATGAGACGACAAATAACAAGTGCCAGCTGTTCATCTCCAAGATTTTTAGCACACACCGTCACAGCTGACGAAATATCTCCTCCAAGCAGAAAGAAAGCTGTGGCAAGTTCAAGCTGATGTCTGCTCATCAGCACATAAGCATTTTTCAAAGCTGCTGCTTTGTTTTTTTCTTCCTACAAAAGATGCATAAAAAGGAGAATCAATTTAATATAATACCACAAAAACAATGATTTTGTGAGAAGATGTCTTACCTGAAAGTTTCTACTTATGAATGCTGCCAATGGTTTATCTTTTTCATCTCTGCTAATTTTGAAAAGGCCAGCCAAAACTTGAATCCTGCTCAGTGCAATGTAGAGGAGAGCACATTCCTTAGGGTCTTTGTTTTTTATATACCGCTGTCTAGCGAGCCGCTCCATCTGCAGTGATATTTATAATTCAAACTACAATCTTAAAGGATATAACACATCTAACACATCCTCATAAAATATCAATAAATGAGAATAACAGGTAATGCATTACAAATCACTGAGAGGTCACCACACAAGTACAAAGAATGTCGAACTGATCCCAAAGAGTTAAGTTACTGATGACCATTAAATCATATCATTTTGAAACAAGCAACGAAATATATGATCCCATTAACTTATCCTAGCATACTAAACAATATGGTTTGACGCTGTACCTTGACCCGCAACTGTGCAACATCTGTATACCAGAAGCCAACACCCAAACTACGCATCTCTTCCCAAGATGGTTCAGATGACAGCAAAGAAGTAAACAAATTTTCCGGACAGTCTGAATGAAAAGCCCACCCAATGAGTCCAGAAGAAACAACCAACTCTTCAACCGACAACAAGTCGCCGAAATGTCTGCCAAAATATATTTGCTGAAACCTAACAGCAACCCAAAACCTACACAAGAAGATATTTCAAGTTAAGATAATATTATCGCCCTTCGAGGCAGATGAAGGAAGCTCATAACTGGGAAGAAGGAAGACTAAAGCATTACTCATTCAAATTCATTTCAATTTAGTTCATGTCGGCACTCCTTTTAGCGCTGAACCCTAGTCATTTCAATGTGCTAAAAAGCATCATTTACCAGTTCGTACCACCACTATGCACAAATCAGGATGTGAAAAAACATGGTAAAATCCTGAAGTACCTTCGACCAGCATCATCAAGGCTTCCATAAGCAGAAGTGGAGTTCACCATACTAACTTCTTGCAAAAGATCGATTACGGCAAGAGCTTGCATTTTTTCAACTTCAGTAATGCATGAAGCTCCATGCAATCTCTCAAAGGCTTCTATAAATTCGGTAAATTCAGATCGAGATGAAGATGGATCGAAAACGGAATTATGGGTATCATAAGCTCCGGCTAGAGAAAACTGTGACTGTCCGGTCTGTGGTTGTATAGTGCTCCATTGCATCAAGTTATCACTTAAACTAGGTGACAGATGACCATCAAGATAATTCGAGAGGGAAAGTGGAAACAACAAATTGCTTATCCTTCCAGCATTACGTTTAACTTCAGAAGAACTGCAAGGAGTAAGATATTTCGCGAGATGGCGCAAAGCTACCAAGGCACGTTTACAATTACCTACATAGATCAATGTAATTGAGCTACCACACAAATTCCATAAAAAGAATATATTAAATCATCCTCTCATTAAGACAGTTATAGATGGTGTCTTAACTAACCAGAAGCAAACCAAATTCATAGCATAAGATTCTTCTCAGATAGATGAAGGTATGCCTTCAGGAATACATTCTGTTTTTACTTTCTAGCAGTTTAGTTGCATTCAAAAAGACCTGGGTGTCCACTAAAAAGAATAAAACAAACTATCCTAATATACGGTATACCTGAAGGATTACACTAGATGCTTTATAAAATGACATGGAGTACACAACAGGACTTAATATTCACTAGGCTTCATATGTATTTATGTATTCTCTCACAAAGTTGAATTTCAGAAAATTGATGAATATGGATAACCATTGAGAACGAACTGGACCTGACGAAATGTTAATAACGAGCGCCTCAGGGTGGAATAGAGGGAGAGGTCCTCCAATTGTTTTTGCAATTTCAGACATGCTCCAATAATTTGTTCGGGTGATCAATTTGAGCTTATTTAGAGAACCTGTAATTGTGAGTGACTTCAGTTCATCCTTAACTCTCATCTTTTCCGGGGACAGTGAATTATGCTTTCCCAAAATTTTTGTCCATTGCTTTTTAGTTTCTGGAACACTCGAATCAGCATAAACTGGAGAAGGTGTGCGGCTATGCCCGTCACATTCAGCTACTAATAAAAAATGACTGAAAAGACTGAAGTATTCATCATGAACAACCACGAGATTACCCTTTGGGGTCCAGTGGAAATTAGAGATGGGAGAAAGAGCAGGGCTTATAGCTATGCACACCCAACCACTTCCTTCCATAGTCTTTTCGCTTCGTAAAATATACTGACCTCCTCGGTGGCTTGCAGTATACACGCGCAATTCATCTTCTAAACATACACCAAGTAAAAACTGTCCATTCCCCAATGTCAACCAATTTACAGCAATAATTTTCCCTTCAAAACACAGTTTTTCGTCAAGAATGAAGCTACCAGCATCGTGGATGGGCATACATTCCCATATACAAAGTGCACTACGATAGTTTTGGTGATTGGCTGGAGATGATGCAGCAATCTTTTGACCGAAGGCACATGAAGATACAGCCACAATAGGACCTTGCCCTGAATCAAGCACACCAACAAGTTCCCATTTTGCATGTGAGCTCGGGGACTGAGATGGTGTGCTTTTCCACAATTTCAAACTACCATCTTCGCAACCAGTAACCAGATGATAAGCATAGAAGAAGTTGGATATTTCAACGGAAGAGCTAAGCCTCTGGCTAAAAACCATATCATCGCGGCTGATGACAGAAAAACTTATTACCTTGTCATCATCATATGGAACAGGAAATACCGAAGAACAAGGATCAACGGAGACAGAGCACTTCTTGCCAGATAATTCACCTTCAAAAGCCTGTGAGTGCTCAGCACAATAACTTTCTTCAATATCGTAGTAATGGATGGTTATCTCCCACGATAATGCTTGAAACCCATCCATATACAGAGCTACTAGAAGAAACTTAGAAGAAATGAAGTTCCCGTTACAGTCCGAAGGCAACGGGAGCGAGTAGAGCCTGCTTACAACTTTTTCGTGATCCATACTGATGGGTATAGTATATAATTTGTGAAAGAAGACCTTTTCATTATCTTCCAATGGTTTAACTATGATGAAATCAATATAGTTTCCATGCCCCATCAGAAGAATCCCTTCACTGCCAAATGATGTCGGAGCCCAACTCAAGCATGTAAATTTTGACGAGCGGTCAGAAATAGAAACATTCCCGATGAATTGCCATGATGGTGTGGACAATGGCATGCCGATATGAGTATTGAAAAACTTTGACGATGACCAGAAAATAAGAATGCCATTTTCATCCAAAGAAGCAGAAATGGTGTATTCACAGAAGAAAGGATTAATTGCTATTTGCAAACCTTTTCCAGTATGACCATCAGCTTTTACTCCTCTACTACGAAGGGTCAAATTATTTTCAACATTAATTTCATCAGCTGATTCACCTTCCATGCTAACTGATGCACGAGAATATAAGTGTGTCCATGCAAAATCATTACTGGACAAAAGTTGAATCAACGAGCAAATGGCTGGTGGCTCAGAAAGTTGATTCCTCATTATTAGAACTTTATGAATGAGCAATTTACTTGAATCCATCTCAAAGTTGAGCAGATCCAATTTCTTCCATAATGTAACCCTCGGGAATCTCACTGGAGAAAGATCATCAAGGCAATGCAGAGCCCAGAATGTTGTTGCTCTTTTAGGACCAAAGCCAACTAACCACTCGCAAACACCAGCAGTATTATGAGAAAGATTGTCTACACTTGAAAAGTAGGAAACTTCATCAATAACTACAACTTCTTCAACTTCCGTTGCCCAACATACAAAGATATTGGAGCCAATAAAACCACCCAAAATTTGGTTTACCTCAATAACAGAAACAACACAAAATGATAGCTTTACAACTTTCTGTTCACTAGTATCCTTTCCAGTTCTTCTAACCCTCGCATCATCTATTTCACCCCATAATCGAACAGCTCCATCAAGGCAGCAACTTAACAACAGAGATCTATGCATGTGTCTGAAGTGTCTATTTTGTGGTCTACCTGTCGATGGTCTCCACTGTATCATGCACACAGGCATCGGATGATGCAACTCAGCTTGTGTATATTTAGAAGGTCCTTCACTTTTATAAACAAATACAGATTTTCTGGATCGATCATTCGAAGAATATGAATTTTCCTCATGCAGTTGACTCCCTGATGCTGTCGCTGAAAACCCATCAGCCGACCAAGTCGTACAGACCAGATTTTGGGGAATTTTCACCTTATACTTCCAATATATCTCCCAAGACTTCTCCTTCCTCCTCCACACCACTACCTCCATGCCTACTGAAATTATTCCATCTCCTGAACCGGTCCATTTAATAGCCTCTATCTTCATGGATTGCAGAAGCGTTGCACTCTGACTCCAAGAAAAAGAACCTGAATCTCAGTAAATAAGTTCATACTACGTACCCAAAAGAAAGTTGATTCAGTAACAGAATCCATGAGGAAATGCACTACAGACAAACAAGACGGACATAACTGAAACTAAATGATCGTATGTGTACGCGTTAAACTATAAACACGACTTAACATAACCCAGTGTAACTCATTAGTTGATGCGTGGAAAGATGGCATAGATTTACAGGTGGCATGATTTCTCCATGGACAACTTTTTGCATTTACTAAGTCAAATCACATGCACGCAAAGAGGAGGCATCAATTCAAAACCAGTTGATCGTGATTCTTTATAATACCGAAAAACTATATGCTTTTCGGACCTTGCTTTGGCACAAATCGACAAACATTTCAGAGACCATTGCACCTACTTGGCATTTAGTCCAGCAAAGTTCTTTGTCATAGCGTAAACCTTACAAATAAGAATCAATCGACATTCAGAATAGTCGATTATTCCATCAAAAACCTCTCAACGCATACAAACTCAGAAAACGAGAGAAAAAACGATAAGGCAGCTTCACGAAACAAGTTCAGCAACTTACTGGTGGAACCTGATTCTCCATCATCACACGACATCAACACGATACACTCATCCAAAGCAACCGCGAGTTCTCCTTCCGAAGGCGTAGCAGGCGACCACGCCACGGAGGATACATAAACCGACATATCCACCAATTGCCGGAAAATAGGTCCAATCTTAGCCTCGGAGTCGCCGGACATAGGGTTCGGCAAGTGCGAGATGACAAGGAGCGAGGAGGCTCCGTACGCGATCCATGAGAAACCCAAAAAGTTGGGCAAAAGGTCCGCGACCGGTTCGGATCCGCCGCCGGTTCGGTTCGGCGCCGGCGGGACGGTCTGTGATTCGATTAGCTGTAGGGGAAGGTGAGCGGCGATGTCGAACGCAGCGGTCGCCTCTTTCATCATTGATTTGATCCTGCGATTGAAATGTCCGATTTTGATTTTGGAGTAGAAAAGGTTTATGAATTATGATCTATGGAGCGAGGCGAGGCGAGGGTAGAGCAACGTGCAGTAACCGGGATAATTTTAAAAAAGAGGAACGATTCTATTTCGTTTTAAAAAAAGAGGAACGAGTTCTCAAATGACTGAAATACCCTTACTAAAAAACTGGTTAAGGAGGCTAATCCGTTTTTTTAACAGTGAAAAGTTATTCGAGCTTAATTCGAGTTACATAACACCCGAATAATCGACTCGAATAAATGCATTTTTGACTTATTAAAAGCGAAAAAATTATTCGGATTTATTCGAGTAAAAGCAAGACTCGAATGACTTACTCTAATAACAAATCGAAGAGATAAGGTGACTCGAATAATGTGCAGAAAATTAAACGAGTAAGCTACATTATTCGAGTAACTTATCGAGAGTACTTTTCGAGTCAAAACTCGAAAACTGAACCGAATAAAATACTCGAATAAGCAGTGTTTTAAAAAGCTCGGAAAGAAAATTAGACACAAATCACTCGAAAACCTAAAATCCCTCGCGCCTGTTCGTAACCAAATCTCTTACTCGAAAAATCGTACACAAGACCAAGCATAATCATCAATGGCGAAAAGAAAAACGAGATCATCGGAGCCTTCCGCGCCTGTTCGTAACCGGGTGGATGAGCAAATCGACGGCGGTAGAGCCACGGTGAGTTTTAGGTCGCATTTTGGGTTTTTGTTAAATCGAATTGGTTGAACGAATTTCTTGGTTAGATGTTTTGTTATTAGCGTTAAATCGATCGTTTTTGATGTTAAATCGTTGCGTAAACGTCGTAATCGGTCGGATTTTTGTAAAAATCGTTTTCATCGCCTTTTCGAGTATTTATTCGAGTAATTGGGGTTCGAATAATTGCTTGACGTATTCGGGTGATGTTTTACTCGAATAATTTAGTCGAATAACAGTGAATTTTGCTTATTTTTTGCGTTTCCAGATCTATCTTCCTACGAAGTTGCCGGCGGACAATTTCTACCATGCCACCCTCACTCTGAACGCGCAGTACATGTCGGTATGCGAACGCATCCGTACGCTTTTGAACGAGGAGGAAATGGAGGAGATGGTTAGACGGACTCAGTTCGGGAACCTGATAAAGGTGGCCCGAAACCACTACAACTCGAACATGATCATGTGGTATTTGATGAGCCGGCAGGTGGAGTACATGCCGGACTCGAAGGAGTTCTGAATGGTCGTTCGTGGGCGACCATTACGATTTTCATTGGTCGAGTATTGCCTGTCACGCCCCGACCCGCGTCCAAGGCGCGACAGCCGCCGCGTTTCTCAATAAACGCAAGGCTCGATATCAACTCATACTTCGCGAAATAAGTCACACGACAGAAGTCGTACTTAAAACTCGATGAAATATCTAATGCTATTTCACATTGTACAAAATAATTCAAAACCTCGACAAGCGAAAGAATTTATACACAATATCCACATAAAAGACTCTCTGCCAATGGATTTATCGATGTGAAAGAAAGGTGGAATACCAAGTAGGAATCAGCAGCAGAAGGGACGGACAAGAATGGCAAACCTCCAAGCAAAGACAACAACCTAGAAAGAAATATACAGATATATATATATATATATATATGGGGTGAGCAAAGCTCAGTGAGAAAATAATACGGACACACTTTATCCCTCACGGAAGGTGCACCCTTTACTATGAAATCATAACAATTCAAATATATAGATCACTCCATTTACAAAAGAACATTTTCCACCACTCATACGAGACAAAAAAAAGACCACTGACTATCACAAGACGTATCAAATACGTCATCAAATCCACGTAATCACATAAACGACGCGTGGGTGGCCAGCTCCTCCCTCGAACTGAGCTCTGTCCGAGTCCGTCACCGTAGTCTAGACCGTGGACTCAAAACTGACATATCAACAACTATAACATGCATGTCCCACACATACACGGTGACGTTGGCCAAAATCTCCCCAGCGATCACCCTTCAACGATAATCAATATCAAATCAACACATGGCACTGGAAGGGTGCAATCGCTGGGCCTCACTCACCCGGGTGTGCCAAGCCACGGGCTACTTACTCGATTTGCCACTCCGCACTCACCCGAACGTGGCCATTCGGGCTACTTAGAACCTGGTACCAAGTGTATGCAACAAACAAGACCAACCAACAATCCACAAAGCGACCAATCAACTCAATAATATCTTACCATGACGTGCCAACACGTCAGGTATCCCATGATCCTGACCCGATTCACAAACCACACATATGACCAGAACTCGTCAATCACAATAAGACTGCACGATCTATAGCCGACAAGGCCCCCTACTAGTAAGTTCAAGATATAAAATAGTAACACGTCATCACACCACGTGATGCCCCGTGTAACCGTCAACACAATTCAAAGCAGCGTATATATCCCAAAACTCTTCGACCACCACAAACATAAACATCCTATAGCCGACAAGGCTCACTATCGCAAATTCCCACGGTATCACAACAATTCATAAGACGATGACGCGAAATGACGAAATAAAACGACTCGACGAGGTACACACGTCCCGTGAGGGAAGGCGTCCTCGTATTACCCACTCACCGTGTCAAATCCTAGCGTTTCCCAATACCCGAAACTGCCCTCGAGCCCTCGAGTAATGTTCCCTCGCCTAGTAAGATGATAACGAACAACTTTGCCATTAGTAATATGTCCTTCAAGAAATGCTGAAATTTTTCAGATTAATGTCAGCTACTTCAAATAATTACAGAAAACTGCAGGACTGTCCGATTGAGATGGTTTCGGTGGATATGAACAGGTAGGAAGTTAGCTTTCGATAGAAACAAGTTTCGAAGAAATCGGATAAGTATAGGTAGGTCAAAATTCAAGAATACTATCACTGCAACAGCAATTTTTTTTTCCCAAAAATGTAACCAAAATTCCAGCTTTACACTGAAACTTCTAAAATTCATATAAAATCAAGAAATGATCGGATTGAACCGATTTCTGCAGCTGAGAAAAGCTAAGTAACTTAGCTTTCAATAGAAACAGGTTTCGAAATAATCAGAGGGCAATAGATAGGTCGAATTAGCTGAAAACAGAAGCTGCGCAGGAAGGTTTTTTTTTTTTCAAAAACAGCATTTATCCATCACAGTACTAACTTCAAAAATTGATAGAAAATCGTAGAAAAATCGGATTGACTCGATTCCAGAGGCTATGAACACTTAAGGGAGTTAACTTTCGACAGAGACAAGTTTCGTAAGAATCCGAGATCTGTAGCTAGGTCAAAAACATAGAAAACAGAGGTTGCGCGAACAGAAATTTTCCTGTTTTTGCTGTCAACTTAAAAATTCGTAGAAAATTGAAGAATGATCCGATTTAACCGATTCCAACGGCTGTGAATAGCTAAGAAAGTTGGCTCTCCACAGAAATAAATTTTATCAGGATCTGAAAACCGTAGCTAAGTCAAAGACATAAATTACAGAGGCTGCGCACGGAATAGTTTGTCAAAGAAAAGGAACCCTAGCATGATCTTGATGGAATTGAGAGTGAGATTAGGGAACATCGTACCTTTCTAAACCTTAAATCGAGCAGGGACGGTTGCAAGCTCTAAAGATCAATTACTGGTTGTTCCTTGTTTCTTCTTCTCCGTCTCGTTCACTATCGCCCCTCTTCTCTTTAATTATTTTTTTTTTCTCTTTACGAATGGCAATTGGATATGTATTAAAACAAAGTACTAGAATGATCAAATGGGCTGGGCTGGGCTGATTTCATTTATTTCAAATTGGACTTTGTGTTTTGATTTTGGGTTAAAATAGAGCAGATGTTATATTGCCTACTCACGGGCCTCGACTGCGGCGCTAACGAGCCGGAGATACCGTCCTCGAACGAGTTTGCGACGAGGCATTGGCCTGGTATTAATTCTATTTTTTATCTTTTTGATTCGTTTTTTTACTTCGAATTCAAAACTAACGTTTGTTTTATGGCTCGCAGGCATGCCCGTTATATATTTACACGATTTGGAGAAGAAAATCACGGAAATGATCCGTGACGCCGGTGGAGCCTCGGGCGTTCATCCCGAGAAATTGAAGATGGCGGCCCTTTATTTTGCCGTCGGGGTGCTAGGGGAGCGGAGGGTAAAGAAGGACTTGAAGGTCAAGGAGGAGTGGCTCCGTCTGGTGGAGGACTTCGACCGCTTCAACGAATATCCTTGGGGAAGGATATCGTTCGAGGAGGTCATTTATGGTCTGAACAAAGACCTCTTGGGGAGGGCGATGGAGATGGCATCGAATAGAAGAACCCAAACAACCTTCGATATCAGCGGCTTCGTAATGCCGCTTCAGGTAATTAAATTAGTTTTGTATTATTATTTAAGACATATTATATTTATTTTAAGTTACTTCTACTCTCTTTTATCAGGTTCTGGCGTACGAGTGCTGGCCGACCGTCGGGCAAGAATTCACTGTGAGAAGAGCCGGCGAAGGGCTCCCGCTACCCCGTATGTGCCATTGGAAGACGACATTTTACGGCAAGAGCTCTGCTCCGGGATGGCAAGCGGTCGAGCGTGCATTCGGTGCCGTGGCGATGGATGTAAGTATATTTATTTATTTATAATATGGATTTATTTAGATTGCGTTTTCTAAATTGTACAAATACACAGGACGTGCGGTGTTGCCTTACACCGACCGATGTTGAAGCCGATTCAAGGCACTTCCGCACGGTCGCCGGATTTTGTGGCAGCCGGAATGATGCCGTGGCCCAGAGGATAGTGGAGCATCTTCTAAATGGGCTGCCGGTCTACTGCACCGAGCATCGGCTTGCGCCGTCTCCTCCGAGGCCGTCTCCTCCGAGGTCTTCTCCTCCGAGGCCGTCTCCTCCTCCTTCCGGCTCAATCATCGCCCATTTCGATAGAAGAATGGACAGGCTGGAAGGCGATGTACGGGATTTGCGGACGGAGATTAGGGAGCTGCGCTCGATCGTGGTCCAAGGTATGTCTTACTTAATGTTTATTTTATAAGATTATATTGATATTACGTAAATCTAACGTAATACTCTAATTTTGTAGCCCTTGAGAGCCTGACGCCGAGAACGGTGCGGGATATTACGAGAAGCTACGATCAGGACATGCCGCCTCCTTCGCCTCCTCATTCGTCGCCGACGGGGAGTCGGGAGCAGGGGGCGAGAATGTGGAGATGGAGGCCGAGATGGAGGCCGCGGCCGCGGCGGCGGAGAGGGCCGCGGCGGAGGCGGCGGAGAGGGCCGCGGCGGAGAGGGCCGCGGCGGAGGCGGCCGCGGCGGAGAGGGCCGCGGCGGAGAATGCGGCGGCGGAGAGGGCCGCGGCGGAGCAGGCGGCGGCGGAGAGGGCGGCGGCGGAGAGGGCCGCGGCGGAGAAAGCGGCCGCGGGGCAGGCGGCGGCGGAGAGGGCCGCGACGGAAGCGGAGAGGGCCGCGGCGGAGGCGGCCGCGGCGGAGAGGGCCGCGGCGGAGAATGCGGCGGCGGAGAGGGCCGCGGCGGAGCAGGTGGCGGCGGAGAGGGCCGCGGCGGATAGGGCGGCGGCGGAGAGGGCCGCGGCGGAGAAAGCGGCGGCGGAGCAGGCGGCGGCGAAGAGGGCCGCGGCGGAAGCGGAGAGGGCGGCGGCGGAGAGGGCCGCGGCGGAGGCGGCCGCGGCGGAGAATGCGGCGGCGGAGAGGGCGGAGCAGGCGGCGGCGGAAGCGGAGAGGGCGGCGTCGGAGGCGGCGGCAGAAAGGGCCGCCGCGACGGTGAAGGCAAAGAAGGCGGTGTGGGCGGAGGCGCAGAGGGCCGCCGCGGCGTCGAAGGCAAAGAAGGCGGCGGAAGCGGAGGAGAGGCGGCCACGGACGGAACGTGCGAAGAAGAAGTCGAGGTTGCTTTCGAGTCCGTATACGCCCACGCCCGATTCGACCCCTCGCGTTGCAATACAACGCCGCGCGGACATAGAGCATATCATCGGCGAGAGGGTGAAGAATTGGGATGCCGTCGCGGCGGAGGTGGCAAGAATGGGCGCAAAGGAGGAACGGCAAGGAATCCTCCAAGCGTACGACAAGAAATTCTTTGCCGACCTGTCCACTCCGAAAGTGTGGCTTTCGGATGAGGTATGTGTGTTTTTTGCTAAATATGTTCTAATTATTTCGTTTAATAACATTATATGCTATTATTGCAGCACGTCAACGAGGCATTCAGCGGGTTCACGGCGATGCAAGAAAACTGCGTGCATGCGGAGCGAATCGCGTACGTGAACGCCAACTTCGCACATGCAGTCAGGATGGAGTCCGCCAAACCGCGACCGTGGAACGTGTCCTCGTTCGACCTATTCGCCACGGGAGAGATCAATGCGATATACGGCGGCAAGCCGTCACTTCACTGGAGCCAAGCGGATGTGGCCGTCATCCCATTGGCATTTAACTCGCATTGGGTGCTCCTCGTCGCTCGGTTCAAGGACAGGAACATCCTCGTTTTGTATTCCGATCGCAACAGCGATTCGGACTTGAGGGCAATGAAGCCGTTCCTCGATCCTTTGGCCGAAGTGATACCGCTGATGCTTCAACACGTAGGTGTGGAGTAAGAATCCGGGGAGAAGTTTTCTTGGGTGCGGTGCCCCAATTTCCCTCAACAACGTCTTAGGTAATTTTTTTATTTTCTCACTTTCTTATTTTCTTATTTACTTAAACCTGAAATTGTTATATTTCTTGAACAGCGGAGAGTGCGGTATGTACATGCTTAGGGCCGCGATGTCTCTGTTGATCGGTAACAGAGATGATCTCTACGCTTTGGACGATTCTAAAGTTGTCTCGTTTAGAAAGTTTTTGACTATATGTATTTTTTTTAACAATTGGGATATTGTATGAACCGTTTTAGATTTTTAATATATTTGTATAGATTTTTTGATTTGGAATTGTTCTGTGTTATGGTTGGTTGAGTTGCTGTTGAGGTTGTTCAGAGTGTTCAAGGTTCAGTATAATACATAACTCGAATAATTTAAAAATCGAAAATATTGTTTTTGTATCATGAGCATGAAATGTTAAATAACATGAAAACATTTCATGTTAAATATCATTTCATGTTAAATAACATTTTGTTTCTAAGTAATAAGATATTATAGAGATTCTTGAAAAAAAAGAAAATCAAGTTGATATTTCGATACATGTTATATATATTGTTGATGGGAATGTATATACTAAAGTCCTATCTACCAATGTATTTCATTGTATGTTATGCAACGACTTTTATTAAACATTGTTAATCTTCATAAAGCGACTTATTAACATCATGAAGGCCCTAAAACATCGAAATATTGATATTTATACATCTATGTATCGAGATAATTAAAATTCAAAAATTCTGAAAAGTACACTCGAATTACAAGATATTATTCGAGTACGGTATTCGATTTGTTTGTAAATTATTCGAGTTATTCGGTTACTCGAATAAGTTCAGGTTTTCGTTTTCGACTTTTTATTGTTACGTTATTCGAGAATAATGATAATTATTCGAGTAATCTAATCGAGCTTAATTCGAGTACCTCATAGCACTCGAATAAGCTTCACTGGATCAGTTGATTTTATCGGACTTCACTGTTATCCGAGTCAAAGATCTTGTTCGAATAACGGGAATTAAACGAGTAAGCTACTCGAGCTCAATCCGAGTGTCAAACTGCACTCGAATAAACTTCACTTGTTTAGTTGTTTCTGTCGAACTTCACTGTTATTCGAGTGAAAGAGCTTGTTCGAATAATGCTACTTTTATCGAGTTGCATATTCGAGCGTATTCGAGTATAATACATAACTCGAATAATTTAAAAATCGAAAATATTGTTTTTGTATCATGAGCATGAAATGTTAAATAACATGAAAACATTTCATGTTAAATATCATTTCATGTTAAATAACATTTTGTTTCTAAGTAATAAGATATTATAGAGATTCTTGAAAAAAAAGAAAATCAAGTTGATATTTCGATACATGTTATATATATTGTTGATGGGAATGTATATACTAAAGTCCTATCTACCAATGTATTTCATTGTATGTTATGCAACGACTTTTATTAAACATTGTTAATCTTCATAAAGCGACTTATTAACATCATGAAGGCCCTAAAATATCGAAATATTGATATTTATACATCTATGTATCGAGATAATTAAAATTCAAAAATTCTGAAAAGTACACTCGAATTACAAGATATTATTCGAGTACGGTATTCGATTTGTTTGTAAATTATTCGAGTTATTCGGTTACTCGAATAAGTTCAGGTTTTCGTTTTCGACTTTTTATTGTTACGTTATTCGAGAATAATGATAATTATTCGAGTAATCTAATCGAGCTTAATTCGAGTACCTCATAGCACTCGAATAAGCTTCACTGGATCAGTTGATTTTATCGGACTTCACTGTTATCCGAGTCAAAGATCTTGTTCGAATAACGGGAATTAAACGAGTAAGCTACTCGAGCTCAATCCGAGTGTCAAACTGCACTCGAATAAACTTCACTGGTTTAGTTGTTTCTGTCGAACTTCACTGTTATTCGAGTGAAAGAGCTTGTTCGAATAATGCTACTTTTATCGAGTTGCATATTCGAGCGTATTCGAGTATAATACATAACTCGAATAATATAAAAATCAAAAATATTGTTTTTGTATCATGAGCATGAAATGTTAAATAACATGAAAACATTTCATGTTAAATATCATTTCATGTTAAATAACATTTTCTTTCTATGTAATAAGATATTATAGAGATTCTTGAAAAAAAGAAAATCAAGTTGATATTTCGATACATGTTATATATATTGTTGATGCGAATGTATATACTAAAGTCCTATCTACCAATGTATTTCATTGTATGTCATGCAACGACTTTTATTAAACATTGTTAATCTTCATAAAGCGACTTATTAACATCATGAAGGCCCTAAAACATCGAAATATTGATATTTATACATCTATGTATCGAGATAACTAAAATTCAAAAATTCTGAAAAGAACACTCGAATTACAAGATATTATTAGAGTACAGTATTCGATTTTTTTGTAAATTATTCGAGTTATTCGGTTACTCGAATAAGTTCAGGTTTTCGTTTTCGACTTTTTATTGTTACCTTATTCGAGTGACCTATTCTAATAATATTCGAGTTGTGCATTTTACTCGAATAACAGTGAAATAAGCTACAATCAAGCCAAACTCACAATAATCCATCAATCTCATACAACCTCATACATCAAACTCATACAACCTCATAATCAAACTCATACATCAAGATTTACTTAATGTCTACGACTAAACTCACCGACGGACGGAAACCTCCTTTCTTTTCTCCGACCACGCCTTGCTACGAACGGAGGCGGCAACACCAATTGATCCGAGGTATCCCACTCGGCTTGATCCGGAACCGGCGAAACTCGTCCGTGATAAGCAGACTGCCACGTTAGGACAGAATAATATTCCGAACACAACGGGTAGAAACTCATGTTCGCTCGTAGACTCGCCGCGATTGCATGTGGACAAGGAATCCTGTCGATGTCGAATTGGCGGCACGTACAAGTCTTCGACCGCAAGTTAACAATGGCACGACCCCCCGGAGATCGGACATCGTACTCATGCGGAGCGATTTCATGTACTTCATACCCTTGACTTAGCTCATACCTCTCACGGAGCTTCATTTCCACCGTCGGGGTAAACCGCGTGGTTGCTTGTCCAGATTGCTGTCTGTATCTAGCAAACCAATCCGCCGTCAGCCTCTGTATCGATTCCAGAAGCGCAATGATCGGTAGCTTTCTTTCTTCGCGGAGTCTTGCATTAATCGATTCCACCCCGTTCGTAGTCATGATGTTATAGCGAGACGTCGGAGAATAGGCTCGACTCCATCGTTCCTTAGTATCAGTCTGTTGCAAATACGCGTATGCGGTGGGAAACCTATTCTCAAAATCACCATATTGTGAATCAAAGTCGCATTGCTTGTATATTTTAGCAATGTGTATGAACGTCTCGGTCGCACCCTGCTTCTTACACCTGCTTTTCATATTTTGTGACAGGTGCCAAATACAATGACCGTGGTGCGCACGACCGTAGACGGCTGCAACGGCGGCTTTGATAGAAGGAGATCTGTCGGATACGATGACAAGATCGTCCTCGTTGGGCACGACTTGCAAGAGCTCGTTCAAGAACCACGACCAAGCTTCTATGCACTCGTTATTGTCGATTATGCCCCAAGCTAAAGGAAACTGATGGCGGTCGCCATCCTCCGCTGATGCAATGAGCAACGTACCCCCATACTTTCCTTTCAACCAAGTACCGTCTATGCAAACAACCTTCCTCATGTGACGGTATCCCGCAATACAAGCACCAAGGGATAGGAATGCGTGCTTAAATCTCCGCTCGTCGTCCAGATATACACTTGCTATGGTTCCCGGATTCACTCTTCTCAACGTCGACAGGTACGACGGCAACAGCTTGTAGCTCTCATTGGGGTCACCCTTCATTGCATTTTGTGCTAAAATGCCTCCTTTCCATGCTTTGAAGTACGAAACTTCAATCCCACGATTTCTCATCATTGTTTGAATGAGTTTAGGGGCCGGTGTACTTGTTGAACCCTGAAAAGATTCAAGCAGCATATCACTCACGGAGGTTGACGATGCTTGAGTGAGTCTTGCGTTCCGATTTGCAAGGTCGCACGTATGTGTGTTGCAATACGTACGAATCGAGAATACGGATGTATCCTTAATCTTCGCCGTCCATATCCTCCAAGTACATCCATCCTCTTTGCATCTCACGCCATAGTACGATCGGGAAGATTTTATAATCTTGACCTCGAAGCATGCCTCTATAGCAACTCTTTGGATCCTATTCTTGACTGCCTTCTTATCCTCGAATTCATCACCGACCTTCATGGTGGAACCGTCGGTAAAAGAATACCGATCGCTAGGAATAGTTGCATTTTCCTCTTCCTCCTCCTCCTCATCATTCCCGTCCGCATTTTCTCCGTCTACGCCATCAAAATTGACGTGCACGTTCTGCCGTGATGCAACATTCTCATCACGGTCGTTCGCCTCATTGTGACCTTCACCCCCATAATTCACATCTTCGCATCCGCCAAAGTCGATGATACGGTCAAAATAATCATCGATGTAACCACCTCCATCGCTACGAACCTCAATTGGAACGGGACCAACTTCATCATCCGCGAGAGTTTGACGGTGGAGGGTCGTAGGGAGACCAATCTCCACACGGAGAATCGGTCTATCCATTGGACCCCCTAAGTATATATAACCCTTCAACTCTCGATCATTCTTTATATACAACGGAGCACACCCTTCCATACCTCTCATAGATGGCTGATAACTTAGCTTTAACTCCGGCCTCCCGCTTACGCCAATAGTCTCGTATATTTCGTTCCGCAGATCGTCCAGCAAACAACAATCGACATCGAACCCAATGGGCTTCATATTTGTTCCCATCCTTGGAACCCATGTCCATTTATTATCATTCCCAATTATCCATTCTCCATCGTAATCAATCATGATGCTGGTCGGCATAACCTGCATATGAAACAAATCATTGTTAATAAAATTTAATTGCAATATGCATTATTCGAATAATTACAATATTCGAAAAATAGAAATTAATCGAGTAAACTATTCGAGTAGTAAAACAACTCGAATAGAGTCTTCGAGTATTAAGATTTTGAAGACACTCGATAAGTTGTTATCGAAGAAATAAATGGAATAAATCAACTTTTATTGCAAAAGACTTATTCGAGTAAATAAAATATTCGGAAACAAAAATTATTCGGGTAAGTCATTCGAGTTTACATTTAACTCGATAAGTTGTTATCGAAGAAATAAATGGAATAAATCAACTTTTATTGCAAATGAGTTATTCGAGTAAATAAAATATTCGGAAACAAAAATTATTCGAGTGAGTCATTCGAGTTTACGTTTAACTCGAATAACATATCCGAGTATTGTAATATCGAATAATATGTAAGTGTAAAATTTCATAAACAATAGTATTAATCGAGTAAAGTTTCCGAGTTTATCCGAGTTTGATGTCCGAATTGTATGTTGCCAAAACAACTTATCCGAGTGACTTTTCGAGTCAAATAAACTCGAATAACAGACTCGAATAATCGGAAAACGAAAATTTTCTGCAAATTCGCACAGATCTAAGGTTAAAATGCTACCCATAACTACCCAAACCTTCGAAAATCTAATACCCGATGCTCGAAATGTAAATGTCGTTAACATGAACGGAAATTACAATGCCCGATAATATATACTTGTAACCGGCGTTAAAATGAACGGAACTTACTGTATATGCGTTCAAGAACGAAATTGGGTTTCTTGGAGCTTGGGTGTTTCGATTTTCGGCGGATGCTTCAGCTCGTTTTTCCTTCAAGATCTCGTTTTGGTGCTCGTGGGTGCATTAATCAATGAGGTTGGTGCGTTTTCTTTTTTTATTTTATATATATATTTCTTTTTTTTATTTAGGTATTAATTAGGCCCTTAATTAGGGGTTTAGTTAATTAAGGAATCATGTTCTTCTTTTTTTAATTGACTCGGTCAAGTTCCCTTTTTTTAAAAAGAAACCAAAAGTAATCTTATTTTTTAAAATAGCCCCAGTAACCGCCGCCGAAGAAGTGATCCATTACAATTTACATATGCGTCTCAACTATCATCATGTAACATAGATAATAAAATCATCAGATTAATTCTGTAACCAATCTAAATTTTTTTAATATATTCCTGAAATCGAATTATTACGATTAAATTCAATTGTTTTTCAATCTACAAATACACAAAGCTTAAAGAAAGTACTGTCAATCACTTGGGAGCTTATTTCCTCCGTGAAGTGGTCTCTAGATGGGTTTTATTTTTTTCAAGTTGTAGGTGGTGGAAGATAAGAATACATATAGCTTATCATTAATTATAAGCCCATATAATGGGATAAAATGACTAAGCCCAAATAATAAATAACAGCAACCCATTATGTCTTAACCACACTAGTTTTCTTGTTCAAAACAACCTTCATCAGACCAAGGTTCCCTTCACGTAGACAAAGCATGCACAACTGCAATGAGTAGGTAATGATAAAGTCAAGATATCAATACGAAAGAAAATAACAAAACTTAACAAACCCCAAGTATTTAATATCCCATAGCAGTTAATTATATCTCCTTTTAAAGCACGCTCTTTCATTACAATATACACAAGCAGCAAAGTTGACCTAGTATCTGTAAGAAAATCCCAGTTAGTAGTTACGCTGTCCTCTTACAATAATTACTGTTTTGTCAACGCAGATGAACTTATAATAAAAAGCACAAGATTCTTCAGTAGAAGCCTGATAGGAGAACAGTTGAAACACTTATCATAAGGTCAAAGCTCCAAGGATTAAATTACGAGAGTTTGGTAATATCATATATATGCATAAATGTGTATATATGTATTCTGTACCTTACTGGTGAAGCTCTACTACGTCTGCATAGACTTTCTTAGCCCATTCATCAACTGCTCTCACTAAAATAATATCAGTAAGTTAAAAGCAAGAAAACAACTGCTTGTGTATGTCGAACGTTTAGGCTGAAAGAAAAAACCGGGACATAAATAACTCAATAGTCATTTTAATCGAAATGTTTCGACTTTCGAGACAAAATGATGAGCAGCATATGGCCAAATGCAATGATGTAACATAATGAATGATCTAAAGTAGAAGCTAAGTTCATGATATATGGAGAGCTTTTACAAAGCTCTGTGTTAATTTCTTCAATGCTTATTCTTGTTCAAAGAGCAATGACTCCCCACATACATCAGAAAGTAAATAATGTTTAGCTGTTTTTTGTTAAAACCTGATATTATAGTAATAAACTGTCTCAAAATTTCTTTGCATAATCCCCTCCTTCCCTTTCTGCGGGTGTCATCTATTCACCAACTCTGCACATATCTAAATGTTTTTCAAGTCACATCTCCTCTCATATTCTTTGTCCTTTTTATTGAAGCTTAATCTCACTGCCTACCATTATAAAGTAAACTCTTCGCTTCAGCCGTTTCAACCAAGTATCTCTCTCCCACTCTCTCCCCCTCCCTCTCTCTCTCAATGACAACCATAGGGTTTTTTCTTGCATATCTGAGTTTACTCATAGCTTCGACTAGTCGTAGCGTGCATGGAACTATTGCTAGGTGGCCCGGCGGAGGCACGACCAGATATTACGAGTTCAAGGTTATATTCTATATCTCATTTTTTCTTTAGCGTATGGATCATTGTACATCACGCTCCGTCTGTCGTACAATTACACTTTTTTTTTCTTTTCCACATTGAATTCTGCATACCAAATGCACCCTCAATTTCTAATTTGCGAAAGCTCGACCCCCTTTTTCGATCGAATAAAAACCCGTCCTTCCTTTCTTACACGTCAGATACAAACGAAGACGGTCGTAAAGCTATGCAAAACCAACCAGATCGTGGTGGTCAACGACCTCTACCCAGGGCCCGTGGTCTACGCCCAGGAGGACGACCGAGTGCTCATCAAAGTCACCAACCTCTCGCCCTACAACGCCACGATCCACTGGTAAATATGATATATGATATTGATGTTCATCGTCTTATTACAATTGATCTATGAAAACCGTAACGTCAAGTGTATAGGCACGGAGTGAGGCAGAGGCTGAGCGCATGGGCCGACGGTCCGTCGTACATAACCCAGTGCCCCATCCAACCTGGTCAATCGTACACCTACGAGTACACCCTGGTCCAGCAGAAGGGAACCTTCTTCTGGCACGCGCACACTACAAAAAATGTTATTTTATGTGACCATGTTTTTGTGATGACATTAAAAATCATCACATAAAATTAGGTTATATGAGGATATAATTTTTTCTCACAATAACTATTATATAATGTGATGAAATTTTTTTCCTCATAAGTGAATATATAATATGTGAGGAAACTGTTTTTTCATCACATAATAGTAATATATTTCCACACAAAAGCTAAACATTAATGTGATAGATAAAATCCTCACATAAAGTTACAAATTTCCTAATAATAAATAAATTTTTATATGACAAAAAAATCCTCACATAAGACAAAAGAGAAGTTGTCGTCAACCAATAACATGCATTAGAGTATATGATAATTTTTGTCATTAGAAATGTAAGGAATATTTCTGTATTACAAATCATGGTAATTATGAGGAAAAATATGTTTAACGTGAGGAATATTTTCGTAGTATATATAATAGTAATTGTGAGGAAATATTTTTAATGTGAGGAATATTTTCGCATTATATATCATACATAGTACTTGTGAGTAAAATATTTTTTGTGAGGAATAATTTCGTATTATATTTCATGGTTATTGTGAGGAAAATTATTTTAATGTGAGTAAGGATGGCAATGGGGCGGGTCTAGAGCCGGACCCGCCTAGACCCGCCCTAATGAATCGGTTTTTTTCCTATTCGGCTAATGGGGCGGGTAACGGGTCCGAAAATTTTCAACCCGTCCGGGTCCGGGGCGGGTCTCGGGTCTTGCTAAACCCGTCCCGAGACCCAACCGATATATATTTTATATTTAAATTTATTTTTATTGTACGTATATATACATAAAGTGTTCGATTTATTAATAAAAAGCTTTGTAGCCTACTGGTTAAGTCTTTAGTTAACTTATTATAGGTCATGGGATCGAATCCTAGTTTTGTACTATTATAAAAAAATTCGATTTAAAAAATAATAAAAAGGAGAAAATAGCTTTCAGACCCGGTTCGTTAGGGTCCGGCCCGGAGCGGGGCGGGTGGGTCCCGGGTCCCCTTAAAAATGACCGGGGCGGGTCCCGGGTCCGGCCAAACCCGACCCATACCCGTCCCGCTGCCATCCCTAAATATGAGGTATATTTCGTAGTATATATTATGATAATTATGAGGAAAAATATATTTAAAGTGACAAATTTTTTGTTGCGTTTATATGTTTAAATGTGAGGAAGTTCAAATATGCGACAAAATAGTACATCTATTGTGACAAATATTTCGTCACATTAAGAATTTTATGCGAGGAAATTGCATTCCTCACGTATACCAAACGTGAGGAAATAAAATATCGTCACATTAGGCGCAATTTGATCTTATGCCACGGGCCTTCGGTGACGAGCCGGTGACGAAAATTTTTCCTCACATTAAATTTATGTGACGAAAATTTACTCTTTTGTGAGGAAAAAAATCGTCACATAAAATGACTTTTTTTGTAGTGGCACTTTTCGTGGCTCCGAGCGACGGTCAATGGAGCGCTCATCGTTTACCCCAAAACTAGTGTCCCATACCCTTTTCCTTACCCCTATGAAGAACACATCATAATACTAGGTTTGTTTGTTTTTTTTTTCTTTCTGGACTAGCCTGTATGGCTGCGTTTGGTATGCCGCATTCGTGTGCTGAAAAGCATGGTGGAAGAACTAAGTCAGCGCATCGAACATTTTGTACCTTCCTTCACACCTTTTCTTGTTTCTTCCTAAGGGTGCGTTTGGTATGCGGTGTTCGATACTGAAAAAAAGAAAGTGTAGTAACACGCATAGAACCATTATACATTACGCTTCGTGTCGCGTACCTTTACACTTACATTTTTTATTTTTCACATTGAATTCCGCATACCAAATGTACCCTAACGAAATCCTCGTACCAAACACAGCCTCACTGTTCGTAGAGATTACAAATGAAAAACCTTGGCGAATTTTCTTACAGGGGAATACTGGAATAGAGATATGGTACAGCTCGAGCGGTCCGTCATCGCAAGCGGCGGTGGGCCCCCGATAGCCGATTCCTACACAATCAACGGCCATCCCGGCCCCAACTACAAGTGCTCGAACAATGGTACGTAACTTATCTGAATACACACCTCCTCCCTCAAAAAATCGATAATCGCCGTAACTTCTACCTTTTTTTTCGCGTTCGCCAGACGTTTACCAAATCAATGTCGTCCCGGGAAAAACGTACCTCCTGCGTCTAATCAACGCGGGCCTCAACACGGAGCTCTTCTTTGGCATCGCGGGCCACAAGCTAACCATCGTCGAGACCGACGCCGAGTACACCAAACCCTTCTCCACTAACAAGGTCATGCTCGGCCCGGGCGGGACAGCCAACGTCCTCGTCACCGCGAACCAACCCATCGGACGATACTCCATGGCAGCGGGCCCGTACATGTCGGCCCAAAACATTCCCTTCCAAAACGTGACGTCTGTGGCCCACTTCCAGTACTCTGGAGCCACCCCGACGAGCCTCGCCCAGCCCGCAACCCTCCCTCGGTTCGACGACAACCTAGCCGTGAAGACCGTCATGGACGGCCTCCGAGGCCTAACCACCTCCTCTACCGTCCCGAAGGAGGTCTGTGAAATTTTGTTATTGAGCCTACATCCACGAGAAGAGATGACCCACATAAGTTGATGGGAGTTCCATCCTAAAACCAATTGGCGATAGGGTGGAGCAACCCATCAGCTTATAAGTCGGTCAATCTCTTCTCAATTATCTGATATGGGACACACGTGACTTATGACGATTTCTAATTCTTAACAAAGGTCGACAAGAACCTGTTCGTAACCATCGGTGTGAACGTCCAGAAGTGCGACCGACCGAACCCCAACCAGAATTGCCAGGGATTGAACGGCGGGATATTCGCCGCGTCGATGAACAACGTGAGCTTCGTCAGGCCGAACACGTCCCTCCTCGAGGCCTACTACAGAAAGAACGAGGGATACTTCACCGATAACTTCCCCGCGGCGCCCCTCAAATTCTACGACTTCGTAAACGGCGCGCCGAACAACGCCCCAAACGACACGAACGCGATGAACGGAACTAGGGTTTTCGTCCTCGAATACGGAACTAGGGTTCAGCTAATACTGCAGGACACAGGCACGGTTTCGACGGAGAACCACCCGATTCACCTCCACGGTTTCAGCTTCTACGTCGTGGGCTACGGTAGCGGGAATTATAATCCCGACACGGCGACTTTTAACCTATACGACCCGCCGTATATGAACACGATAGGCGTGCCCGTGGGCGGGTGGGCGGCGATAAGGTTCACGGCGGATAATCCCGGGGCTTGGTTTATGCATTGCCACCTTGAGATACATCTTTCGTGGGGTTTGTCGGTTGTTTTTATTGTGAAGAATGGCGAAGGGCCGTTGGAGACTTTGCCTCACCCGCCGGCGGATTATCCTCGGTGTTAGGGGTGTGGCGGCGGCGGTTGGGCTTTTCGTGGGAGTGTTTTGAATTCTTTTGGGGAAGTGTGTGATATGTGCTGTTGTTTTAAGCTGCTTTGACTTTGAATTCAATTCAATAAAGTGTTTCTAGCAATGCACTGTTGTACGCAGACAGCTCTTGATCGACGTGTCGTAGTATTTTTTCCTCAATTATTGGAAGCAGCTGAACAACCTCGAGAGATTCGTATTCTAACATCATAGATGGCAGACTAGTGTTAACTGTTGGGTGATTATAGCTCTTACATGAATAAAAGATGGATTCTGTCTTTATTTTTGGGCTAATTACAGCTCTTGCATGAATAAAAGATTCAAGCTTTATTTTCTTGACAACGATAAATTTATTGTAAGGGGTGGGGAAATCGAAGGGATGGCCATGACACAAAGTGCCCCAAGATTGGGTTGGGTTTTCGACAAGAACAGATAAGTATTGCAGCTGCGCAGATAAAAGCAGATTTCAGAGGCGTAATTGCCGAATTAATTCGAAGGAGACGACAAAATGAGGGATCTTTGATACAGTAGTAGCACATCGATTCAACGTTATTTCTGTGTAATAGATAGTTTTCTCTTGAGAACTTCAAGAACACCTTGGTGTTCAGACTTCAGGAAAATGGGAAAAAAAATTACGATCAAATAAAAACAAGATTGCAGGATTCTCTGGGGCCAAACACAAACACCAACAATCAACACCATTCATCCGAGTAATTAGAAATACTTAACCCAAGTCCCAAGACAAAGAAAAGCTCCCACTTTTATAACAATCAAATCACCCGACGCCCTTCATCGGCATCATCACCCCAGCCAAGATTCATAGCCAAATCTTCCACGGCAACCTTAACAACATCTGTCCTAACCCCAATATCAGCAGCATACCTACTCACACAGTACACCCCCGCCGAAACAGTAGCCATGCCCACCGCGCTAGGTATCAGCAGCTTCAGGGGAGACGAAAGGATGGCCGCCAGCGGCGCGCCGATCACAGACGAGGCCTGGCCGCTCCTCCCCACGCCGAGCCGCTCGAGGGTCAACAGCCCAGTCTTGCAGTAAAGGGCAAAGTCCTCGCAGTTGTTCTGAAAAACGTCGTAGCTGCCGAACCCTTTTTGGAGGAGGTACATGGCTCGGTGGACCGCCGCCCGAGGTGGGTCGGAGGGCGCGGTGGTGCAAGTCCCTCCTCGCACCTTGGCTACGAATAGGGTTGGGCTCACTCTGTATTCGAAGAGGTAGAGGGCCCCACCTCGGAGGAAGCAGTCGAGGCAGGTGAGGACGACGCCGCTGTTTGGCTGTCTGAATCCACAGTCGGGGATGGAAGGGCACTGCTCTGTTGTGTCTGAAGGATTCGCCGGCGGCGATTCGCTGGCAGATTTAGGGACGTTTTGGAAGTGTACTACTTTGTTCCCTCCTACGTAGATGCCTGCGTTAATGAGGTGATGGGCTTAAAGAGAAGAGAATAATACATCAGAACATCTCAATTATGACGAATCAGGCATTCAACTGCAAGCTTTAGGGGCTCGATTGAAGAACTCAGACGAAGCCCTAGAAAATATTGTTTCGAACACAGACTAAACAAATCCCATAGTTCCAAATGTATGAAAGCAAATGCTTAATTGGGAGTTCTCAGTTCCAATCAATCATTGATCTATCACAAATGGGAGCTAGTGAGAGTTATACAGACTGATTCAGTAATATCAAGTGCAAAACGCAAAACATATAGACAATGCAGCTCCAAAAACCATACCAAGATTGCAGCTTTCGTGAGAAAAAACAGAAGGGGTGAAATAAAATTCATGAAATCGCCGAAACCAAAGGCAAAAAAAGAGAGAAATTTATGGGGTAACCATGATGAGAATAGGCGAAGATAGCTCTGTAAGTGTAGATGTGATCCCCTGGCTTGATTTCACTCTTATCGACTCTGTTTGTGAGCAAACCCATTCGCCGCCGACCTCAATGTACTGATTAGAGAGACGAAAAATACACACACTCACTGCGAAATTGAAGCTCTTAATGGCGAAAACCCCCCCTTCACAAAGAACAGATTTTTCATATTAGTACAAAAAAGAATGGGGCAAGATACAATTTCTTAGAGGAGCGATTTGGTTGGTTTACCAATATATTTTTTATCCAACAAATGTTACGCAAATTTGGCCATAAATTAATTATACAAAATGCCGATGACGCAAATGCATGTTGGGAATTTTTATTAGTTTCTTCAACTTAATATTGTCATGTCATCACTTGAACTTTATTGGGGTTTACATTGAAGTGAAGGCAAGAAATATACATATTCTTGGTTTAGGTATCCAAGGAAAGTTGGGCATCGACTTAAATGTTAAGAAGATCAATTTTCATATACCTTGCTTTATCTTGCATGCTAATTGCTAGTACTTGTTTTACTATTGGGATGGATATGATTCAGTCTTATCAAAGAAAAGAGGACTGTTTTTTTTAAAATATTATTTAAACGATTTTAACATGTGTTTAATCATAATAGAATTAATAAATTATGCATTCTTCTAGTGACCATTCATTAGTCACGACCAAGAATGCATAGAGGAAGTGCATAAAGAAAAAGGAAAATGGGCATTTTTATCACACAATATGAGCAGTTAATGCTTAACAAGGCATTATTACATATCTCGATTGGTCAACAAATTGTCTCACCACCACCTTTGCCGCGCCGCCGCCGCTGAGCTGCCGCACCCTCCGAGCAATCTCCACGGCCTGATTTTCCTGCAACTTCAAATCCGCCGGCACGAGCACCACCTGGGTATTATTATCACCGGCATCTGCGGCGGCGCTCGGCTCAGACCAGCCATTTCTCAGCTCTCCGTAAATCTTTCCAAACTCGGCCAAGACATCGCCCAAAATCTCAGCCTTATCTTTCTCAATTAACATCTTCACGAGCTTCGCCAGCTGCCTGTGGTACCCTCCTTGCTTCAGCGCCCGCCAGGCTATCTCCGCCGTCTTTTCTCCGCCCTCCACCGCTCGCCGGAGCCTCCGAACGTCTGCGCTTACGAGGTGGACGGCGTCGCTGCGTCGCGCTGCGTCCAAGAGGGCGACGGCGTAGCCGCTGGAAGCTCTGTGACGGTTGATGAGGTGGGTCGTTACTGATTCCTCCGATGGGTCCGAGCGTTGATTCTTGGGAGATATGACGGCGGCGGTAGCAGATGTTCTCGGCGGCCTTGCTTCGGTGGCGGCGGAGGAGGAGATTGATGAGAAGTGCCGGCGGTGATGATGATGAGGGTTTCTTACATGAGATTTTGGGGGTGGATATTGAAGGCTGGGGACGATTCTGAAGGTGGTGGACATGGAGCTTGAAAGGGTATCCATGGAGTCTCTGATTTTTGGTTTGGGATATTTTGGGAAATAAATATGACAATAATTAATATGTGGTTCGAATTCGATGCTCAAAGGTGAGAAAGACTGGCAACAAACAAAACAAAAACCACTTCTGTTAGTTCAGTTGGCTTCTAAAATTCACATATAATTGGGCTTAAAAGAAAATGTCAAATGGAATGTATGCTAAATGGGCCTCATTTTTCTTTGATAGGCCCACTTAAAACTAAAAGTCAAGGCTATTTTGGTACCTATTCTATTTTATTAAGCGTGAGGGGTGAAAATAAATTGCCCATTGATCTGTCAATTTGAAAAAATAATATTAATAATTAAATTTAAAAATTATCCACTATCTTTTAATTACTATTTTTATTTAATCACTATTTTTAGTCAATTCATATACCTTTAATTGTATTTATAAACGAACAATATTAATAAAAGGGCGTTCCTCATTTTTGTTTCTTACATTCTTATCACTTCGATAGATCCTTTTAGAAAAAGAAAAACTACTTTTATTAGTATTAATTCTTAATAAACCAAAATTTTTGTTAATTTTTGTTGAACATCCTTTTCCCCATAAAGATATTGAATATAAGGGGGTATTTTGATTCCCACTATAATTTTGAAAATTAATGTTTAAATGCCCTTCAAAAGTAAGTAAATTATTATTTCAAATAACTATTTTAAATTAAAATAAATTTAATATTATATATTTATATAGAATAGCACAGGCATCTAGGAGTGAAAAACGAGCCGAGCCGCTCGCGAGCAGGTCGGTCAAGTTTGATTCGAGCTCGGTCAAAATCGAGCTCGAGCTCGAATCTAGCCTAGCTTCGAGCCGATCATATCCGGGCTCGTATCTCGTCGAGCCCTTATCGAACCCGCAATTTTATTTTTTAATATATTAAATATTTTATATTTCATGTTAAAATAATAATTTTATTTAATTATATATGCCGAACTCGAGCTCGAGCCCGAATTCGAGCTCAAATACCTCGAATGACACTAAGCTTATCGAGCCGAGCCGAGCCTTAACGTTTTTAACCGAGCTGGAGCCCAATAAGCCTTAATCGAGCGGAGCTCGAGCTGGGCCATGTTCGGGCTCGGCTCGACTCGTTTACACCCCTACACGCATCTGTGTGTGCAAGAATACTAGTTTATATTAAATTTATTTCTTAGGCCAACCAAACACACGATTAACATTACTTGTTATTTTCAGTAGTCGTATTTTGATTGAAAATATTTTGAGGTTCATGAGTCGTGGATGCAGATTGACCAATGATAAATAAAAATCGTTTTTTTTTTTTTTTGGTGTGTTGTATATGTTCAGGTGAGGTTGTCATTTTTTTCCTAAAATGCAACTGTTTCCTTTAAAATCACGTTTTTGGCTTTAAGCCGCCGGTAGTCGGTACCTTTGGATTCACTAAAGTACGTCCTCGTCAAATTAAAGCCTTGGAATATCGATGTGTAGACTGTAGAACTGACTACTATATATTCAATAATGAAATATTTGGGGAGATAAATGAAATGAAGCTAAATCTATTTGATAAATCTGAAATGTTTCTTTCTCAACTCTTGGAGCTAATTGAGCATATTTTCCCCACCACGTCCATGTGGGCCCAACCCAGCCATATTTGAGCCAATGAATGATCCAAATTTAAAGAATAATGAATTGATGGACCGTACGTGACCATTTGTCCTTCGGAAATTGATATTTATCTGCCTTATTTATCATGTATTATTTCACGTTATTACAAATTTAGCACATCCGATTCATGTGTTACTATTTAAATAACTTCGTGAATATTTGTATTTTAATTTGCTCAGTGTATATTATGGCATGTTGTAATTAAGAAGACTTTCTGGCAAAATTGTAATTAATATGAAGTGAGATACCATATAACAGTTACTCTTCCCTATATAATAGATGTATGTATATGAGATAGAAATAAACAAATAAATATGATAGAATAAAGATAACATTTGGGGACCAATCAATCTCCGACACGGTACAAAAGTATCATTAATTCGCTAAGATGGATTGATTATAACTTATAAGGAAACAAAAATAACAAAACTGTTAAATGACCCATCTACCCTAAAACTTAATAGAACTTACGATCTTACTTTATACATTTTACTTTAAACACAAACCGTTGCGAATGATTTTGTTATATACAATGTTTTTTACATGTGGTCTTGAGCTTTCATATCGGGTTGAGATCCTCTATTCCACTTTTTGTATTCCACTCCGTATTCCAACGAACGAAAATCGTTACACCTCCCCCGACAAGTGTTAAAACAAACGCAAATATCATTACACCTATGAATTTCATTATAACAAGTGTTTAAACAAAAAAAAAAAACCTCATTATTACGTATTTTTCTAATATGGAGTAGAAAAAATCAGTATTATATATTAAAATAGAAAAATACGTAATAATGAGGTCTTTTTTTTGTTTAAACACTTGTTGTAATGAAATTCATAGGTGTAATGATGTTTACGTGTGTTTTAACACTTGTCGGGGGGAGGTGTAACGATTTTCGTTCGTTGGAATACGAAGTGGAATATAAACAGTGGAATAGAGGATCTCAACCCTTTCATATCGTACCACTTTCACCTGGAAAAAAAATTTAATAACTTAATTTATATTATATTATTTTAACGAACTTTATGATAACCATTTACGTTTGTGGAAATAACCGTGCTTTACATAAAACACGTAAAAGTCCCAATTAACTGTTAATTAGGCCTGTGCTTACAATAACTGTGCTTAATTATTTTTTTCTTCGGTAGCGATAACTTTTTGTTTGAATTTGTGAGGTCTCGGCTTCATCAGTACTACTACTATGTGCATGGCAATTATTAATTAGTTGTGGAAGTCCTAATTAACTATATATTATTTATTTATTTCCTAATATATTACGTAATATGATGAATGAATATGGCTACGCTTATATATATATAATATGTGTGTAATGGAATGGAACTCACTCAGACTGACTCCACTATTTCACCGTAAAATACAGTTTCTATATAATCTTCCTAAGCCAATATGCTTTCTTACACACATCCTCGGCAAGAATCGCCGGAATCCGCCGTCCAGAAGAAGCTTCAGCAGCTTCTCCAATGGCAGCCGCCGCACGAGTGGTGGTCGTACGCCGTCCTTTGGGAGGCGGCCGAAGATAAGGAGAAAGATCCCGCCGGCGGCCGAGTATGTCTGAGCTGGGGCGACGGACACTTTGAGGGGACCAGCAAAAAGCAGCCCGGCGAGCAGAGAAATAAGGCGGCGTCGGCGGAGGCGGTGGTGATGCGAGGGATGAGCCTTGACGACGCCGACGAGGATGAGGTCATCACCGACGCGGAGTGGTTCTACGTGACGTCACTCGCTCAGTCGTTCTCCCTCGGCGATGGGGTGGTGGGCAAGGCGTTTCAGTCGGGGAATCTGATATGGCTCGTCGGCTGTAATCAGCTGAGGCTCTACAACTGCCGGCGGGCCAAGGAAGCTCAGATCCATGGGATGCAGACGATGGTCTGTATTCCCATCAACGGCGTCGGCGTCGTCGAGCTCGGATCCGACGCCGTCGTCACCGAGAGCTGGGCCCTTGTCCAGCAGGTAAAAACCCTCTTCGAACCACCACCGCCGGCGCCGTCGCACTTACAGCGTAAACTAGAAAACGAAGACCACCACCGCCGCCTTGCCGAGTCGATGATATCGGAACTCGACTCAGATCCAGCCGATTTTCACATACTGTCGCCGTCGACGTCGCCGACGACGACGGATCTGAAGGATATGACCACGGCCGCCGCCGCGCAAGCACTACCCATCAAGAAGAAGAGAGGAAGAAAACCCAACGCAAACAATAACCAGGCCGGCACGGCGAACCACGTGGAGGCGGAGCGGCAGAGAAGAGAGAAGCTCAACCACCGCTTCTACGACCTCCGATCGGTGGTGCCCAACGTCTCAAGGATGGACAAGGCGTCGCTCCTCTCCGACGCCGTCTCCTACATAGGAGAGCTCAGATCCAAAGTCGACCGCCTCGAATCCCAGCTGAGGATGAACAACAGCAACAACAAACTCACGGCAGCGTCGGCCACCGCCGCCAGCACTACGACCAACTCGTCGGCGTCCACCGCCGTTGCATACAGCTCTTCGTCGTCGTCCTTAAACTTGGAAGTGGAGGTAAAGATCGTAGGGCTCGACGGAATGATAAGGGTTCAGTCTGACAACGACGGCTATCCCTCGGCGAGGTTGATGGACGCCATTAGAGACCTTGAATTGAAGGTACGCCACGCAAGCATGTCGTCAGTGAATGACGTCATGCTCCAAGACGTAGTCGTCATGCTTCAGGGGTCAGATACGAACCTTAGGTGTGAGAATGCTCTGAGAAACGCCATCATAGAGAGGTTACAGTAGTAGTTTAATTATTCTGGACTTTTAGCTATAGTTAATTGTATGTAAGAACTCCTTAATTAGCTTTTCTTGTTTGTCAAAAATGCAATAACATCGTCAATCAATCATGGTTGTGTTGTGTGTATTATTATCGTCTACGAACAGTTGTGTTATTACCATGCACCATACTTCCGATCGAATCATTTCATCTATGAGCTGTGTGTGTGTCGCCGTTGATTTAGGACAAACGTAAGCATATACTACGTGCAAACACATGCATTTAGGACATTCTTTTCAACCCTTGTACTCCATCCGATTTTATTTACATGTCATTTTAGCTCTCTAATTTTGTTTCTAATTAGATGTCGTTTTTCAGATTTCAATATAAATATATTTCCAGTTTTACCTTTTTTTTTATGATTTGCAATATTAAAACTTCCAATAAGTATATTAACTCTCATTAAATTAACTAGGGGTATATTTGACATTTTATTCTATTTCTTAGTATGAGAAAAAACCTTACATAAATAAAATCGAAGGGAATATAATGTATAGGAAACTATTTAATGTTGAATGAGGCCCCACCGTGGGTCGTCGTTTTCTAGCTTGTTTTCTTCTTTTAGCTGCTTGTCGTAGTTTACTTTTTCTTTCTATATATAAAATAATATATATAGACAGAATACGACGACTTCTATTCACAAAGCGAGGGAGCTCGAGATTCACGAGTTGGGTAAGACATAGACGCCACGAGACAACTGAAGTATCTATTATATTTATATTTATATGTACACGAGGAACGTATTTATATATTATTATAGGCTGCTTTGTCTTCTATTGCCAATGGGACACATCTTTGGAAATAATAGCGTTATATCGTCCTTTCATTTATTTATTTATTTATTTTCTTACGCATGTGTTTTATATGGTCTAAATATAGCCATCATCCATGGCATCCATCCATTTTGTGATTGACCATTGGAGGGTATTAAATGGCCTCACGTAAAACTCGGTCCCAATTACGAAACGTAGCTTTTTCAACTTTACCATTCTTGTATAAGATTTATTTTATTTATTATTTATTACATCTTTATTCACAACTCAAGAACTGAAACATATAAGATGTAATTTCCCCCTTTTCTCTTTCTTTTTCTTACTGAACTTATAAAGTTTCCAACTAGAAATAGAAATTAATCAGTATATATATTCATTGACGATATCTTATTAGCGTACTTGTAAATGAACTATTTTTTACGGTAATCACGTGTCACGCCTCAAAACATGTTTTAAGTTAGGTTTCAGGACCCTGTTGGAAATTTTTTAGAGTTCAGAACCCGATTTGGATGAAATTAGAGATAAGGACCTGGTGTTATACAGTATATGAACTGGTATCGGACGATGTGTTATTTCAGAACACAGAAGTGGGTGCTGCAAAACGATGAAATGGTAATGCAAAACAATTAAGTGGTACTGCAGAACGACGAAATGGTACTGCAGAACCATAAAGTGGTACTACAGGTCCACGAAGTGTTACTACAGGTCCATAAAGTGGTACTGAAAAATACTTAAGTGTATCGGGTCCTTAACCCTAAAAATTTTCTAAGAAGATCCTGAACTCTAAATGAAATTTAACTGGGTCCTTAGCTTTAAAAGTCTCTATTTTTATTATTGCGTGAGTTTTAAAACTGTGGACATGATGGAAGTTTAAGTCGTTGGACCTCTAAAATAGGGTTAAAAAAAAAAACAAGAGCCACAAGACTTCACTTGTCTGAACAATGGCATAGAGTTTGACTTTTGTTTCTTGTTTTGGTAAGTGATGGGCTCAAGTGAAGTTAGAGCCCAACCATAATACGCCAACTCACATAAATTTAATAATAATGCTATTTATATTAGGGGAATTTACAAAAAAAAAAGTACCTAATTATATAAAAAGTTCAACTTGCAAAGCAAGTCAGTATCATGTCAGTATTTTTTTTATATATAGATACCTAAAATAAATTTTTGCACATTGGTACCTGTCCCGCTGCAAGGTACGTCATATAACACATTTAGGTATCATAGAGAAACGTAATGTGGTACATAATACAGTGAGAAATAGTACATCATATAACACATTAAGATGTCGTATAGAAACGATATAGGTACCATATAAATGCGTGACGTGGTACGTAATACACATATAAAAAGGTACATGAAGACTGGAAAAATGGTACACACAGTAAACGGGTACTTATATAAAAATTTTTCTAACATGGGTACTGACCTACAAATTTTTTATATAAATGGATATTTTTCTGTAGATTCCTTTATATTAGTGTATGATAGCAAATTGAATAGCTTAAATGGTTTTGGGTTATAGATTTATCGAAAATATCTACCTTAACAAATTCAACCCAAACCTTATTATTGTCGATATTATATTAAGCATATGTATTATTCTTACAAGTTCAATTTCTTTATTGGCAGACTTTGGAATAGCGCAGGCTTACGGCAACTCGCTATCATTTTTTTTGTTTTATTTTTTCTTGTGCTTTTACTTTGTATTATGAATACTTTCTTGTTTGAGACTAGAGAGTCGAGAGGTTGGGGTCGAATGCTTTATCTTTTTTTTTTTTTTTTTTCCTTTTTCTGTTATTTATTTCTTTCTTTATTTTCCTAGTTTAAAGCTTTAGGTTTTTATTTCGTTTCTACTGTTTTTTTTTTTCTATTTTCTTTTTTATTTTATTTTTCTAAATTTATTTAGGTTTTGTAGTAGAAATTTGTAACTAATTTCTTTACTAAAATATAGTAAAATCTTAATTATAAAATTTTATAATAAATACTTTTTAGTAAAATATATTAAAAACTTAATTATAACAAAAATTTTATAATAATATAAATGAAAATATTGATGAATATTTTGTATAGCGTAAATTTGAAAGGGGATGGTTAGAGTTTGAGGAGGATAATGTTTAATTGTAAACTTAAAGGAATTGCACCGTAACAACTTTAAATATGAAGGAATGATTGGAGATGGCATTCGGATGTATAATTTTGGACGCCCCAATGAAAACATAATTTGTAATTTTGGCCTTAGGATGTATAATTTTAGTGAGTAAAGGAAAAAGAAAATTAATTTATTGACTAAATGGTGAAGAAAAGCCAATAAAAACTATTTTTTTCTTTTCGTCGACACTTTCCACGATCCAAACACAGCCTTAACGTTTTCAACTTTCTTGCAGAAAACCGTCAAGTGGCCGCTCGGTTGGCCCGCCAGCGGTTACCCCGGCCCTCAGGTCATTGCATTATAGCCCCCACCCCTTTTTTTTATTATAAAATATCCCTTTCGTTTTAGTAAGAACATAAACCATATGGTCGTAAGAATTTTTCCCTTTTATTGCAAAAAAGGGTCCCTACTATTGCGGAATTGGGGCCGGCAAAGCCTTCTGGCGCGACGTAGTGGACGCGCACTACAAGGCGTGCCTATACGCCGGGATCAACGTTAGCGGCATAAACGGAGAAGTCATGCCTGGTCAGGTATATATATTGCCCTCTACTTTCATTACAAGAAATTTATTATCGATTTTTTCGATGTTCGTATGCCTTGAATTTATTTACACCGTGCAGTGGGAATTCCAAGTGGGATAGTCAGTCGGCATCTCCGCAGGCGACGAGCTATGGATTGCTCATTACATCTTGGAGGTTGCTAATTCTCGAATTGTTTGAAAATTTTCGGGCGGATTTTTTTTTTACCGTTTTGCATGAGAATTAATTGATGTTTATTTTCTCCGCACAGAGGATCGCCGAAATATCCTAAGGCGATGCTTATACAGTTCTTTACTACGAGGTAAGCGTTTACTACGTCCATTATGTCGTATTTTAAGGCAATGCTTATACAGTTCTTTTTTGTGCCTCGATTATTGAACGGCGACTGGAATGGAGCTGGCGCTCACACAAACTACAGGTCAGTTTTCTTTTTTTTTTTTCTCTTTTTCCCTAAGCCAACATCGATGGTCGATAGAGCTATGTGTATGAAGTTGGGGGTTCTTTCCTAAAACCAATCGATAATAGGATGCATTTTTATTTATATATTGAGTCGCGCAAAGTAAATTTCCCACGGTGGGTTAAATAATCTCAACACTTTCACTCACATGTGGCATTAAGTCAAGCAGGCGTGACAACTCGCAGATGAAATCCGCTCCGATACCATGTGAACCATCCTAAATCAATGGGTGATGAGGGAAGAGACCTCTCTGATTTGTATACTGAGTCGGTGAACTTAGTTTTCCCGACGTGGGAAGATGAATATCAACATATGTCTTACTAGATCGATCTTCTATTCTTTTTCAGCACCAAGTCGACGGAGGCTACGAAGTCATAAAGAAGGCCATCGAAAAGCTCGGCCTGAAGCACAAGGAGCACATCGCCGCCTACGGCGAGGGCAACGAGCGTCGACTCACCGACAAGAACGAAACGGCTAATATCCACACCTACAAATGGGTAAGACTAATCTCTCTTCCTTTTTTCGCCGACGATTTTTTTTTTCTGGCACTGCTTAAGACCGAATCATATCTCCCATGTATTAGGCCAGTCATGCCATGCGCAATGGAGGCGTGTTGAGATTCTGAAAATTGGGTTAGATTGAATAACTCAAGCTCCACTTTATATATAAGAGGGAAAGGGTATTTAATTTGAGGACAGAAAGGCCAGCTTCTAACATGGATCCATACGTTGTCGCTACCATGATTGCCGAGACAACCATTCTCTCCAAGCCTTAGAAGAGGTGAAGGGGTTTTTCAATGGAAATCAGTCAAAAAGTGTCTTTCTAATTGTCGTAACTTGAAAGAAAAACAAATGTTTGTCATTGTACACTCGCTCAAATATGTGTTTTGTCTGTCCTTTTTTAGTGTATGCAAAGAGAGCTTCAAGACTCAGCTGAATCTCAATTATATATCATTGTGATGGTATGTATGATTGTCGCAAGTTCAATTTGGTGCAAAATCTGTAAAAATTATTTGGTAGCATACCATAAATGTTGGAAACCGTGTTCCTCATCACCAATACTACAACTAAGAGGACGACCACAAAGTTGAACTACTCCATTTACTTCGATCTTCATTTCATTCGTACACTTTCAAAATTAAATAAGTACAAATATAATCAAGAATTTCGATGGATGTGTCGGACAGTCGAGACAATGGCTCAATAATAAACGTCAGTATATACATGTAAACAAATAATCGACCATTTTAAAATAATTAAAAAATAACAAAATGAAAATCTAAAATAAAAAACAAAAATCTACTTGACGGAGGCGCAATCAGCTGCAGCAAACCCCACCCTCTTCCCCACCACATCGAACTCCACCCAATGATTCCTCTGGTGAAAATTTCCGACGATGTTCGCCGCCACGCTGAGAGAATCCGACCGTCCGATGCCGACGCAGTGGACCCCACCGCCGACGTCGTCAAGAACTCCCTCGCCGGAAACCGAAACCTCCACGCCGCCGTCGAACTCGAACGCCACGCTCCCTATCAGCCGCCCGACCTCCGCCGCGGCGTCTCTACCGTCGAAGCACATGTCCAGCGCTCCGCCGTAAACGTAGCCCTTCTTCATCCTCGCGCCGGCCAGTGCCACGACCTCCTCCCTCACCTTGTCGTAAGCCTCGCCGACCAGAAAAGTGTACTGCGTGCCGGAATCCACCATCGTCTGACCCGACCGCCGGCGTCGGGTAAGAAAGCGGATTCGGATATGTTCAATCTCCTGCCGTTGATTTTGATTCCAACCATCTTGACCGTGTACGCCAAAGGGTCAAAATTGGGCATGCGTTGACCGTCTGGAAAAGTCAACAGGCGCGTGTACTTAAACCCCCTCGAGCTAGGGTTGTCCCCCAAGTAAAACGCGCCCGTAGCGTTCGTGGACCCACGCGCCGCTGGCACGCAGTATGAGAACCTGGGGACCTTGGCCTGGGAGATGAAGCTCAGTCTGCCGGCGTTCATTCCCAAGATACCCTCAGCCTCGCCGGAGCTCGCCGCACATCCCAGAATCAAGGGAGGTGTGGCTTTGGTCGAATTGGAGAAAGATATCTTCTCCCTGACGAGATTTCCCTCGGCGAAAGTTCCGTCGGCGTAGAAGTAGGAGTAATGGCAGAGCCGCCGCTGGTCGCAGGAGGTTGGGATGGTGAAGTCTGGGATTCTTGGCTTGCACGTGGGGTGGTCGCAGGGCACGACGGAGAACGAAGAGGAGAGAGAAGGGTCGAACGACGAGGAGCTCGGCGGCGGCGGCGGCTCGCCGTGGCACTGTATCCACGACAGCTGGCTGCCGGTGTCGAGCACCATCTGCTGGCCTGCGGCGGCGTGCCGATGGGCAAGGAGACGATGAGGGCCATGGAGTACTTGAACGAAGACTTGTAGCTGTAGTCGAACGGCGGAGGTGGCTGCGCCGCCGCCTTGGACTCCGACGATGAATGAACGGCGGCGGAGGTGGAGCCGTGGAAGGTCTTGGACATGGGAGCTAAGGTTAGTGTGAGGTGTAAGGAAGAAGTGGTTGCTTCTTCTAATTGGAGGGAGACATGGAAGTAAGAATTCAGACATAGAAAGAAAGTGAAGAAGAAAGACATACTTCTGATGTTGAAGTTTAACATTCTCTTTTGTTTGCCCTTTTTTTTATTTCATTTTCTCGTGAGTTTGAATTTGCGAGTATGTAGTGTAGTGACATTACATTGCACGTATATATAAATATAATACGAGTGTGTTTGTGTAGAGAAGAGAGTGGGAAAAAGTGAAGGGACGCGGTTTCTAGTCAAAGCTATGAATAAAAATCAGAGTGGTTGTACTGTATCTAATAATATTATTAATAATAATAATAATATAAGTCATAAGCTTCTTCTATCCTATCTACGTAAGCTTCTTTTATTTTATTTTTTGTTAAAGACAGCTAATTAACAGAGAAGGGGAGGGGCCTCCATCTCATGTTCCATCAGTAGAAAATTAGGAACAAGCGTGTGCGTGTATGTAGGTGTAGTGTAGTTCATTAGTAAGATTAGGAAATGATAGTCTACCTAAATTAAAGAAATAAAATTCATATAAGTAAAATCGAAATTAGTAAAAGTAATAGTTATAAAATACACACTTGCTCAACTACGCTCACCCCGGCCTCGCGGGTTATATGGTTCACATTACTTTTTTTTTTTTTTAGTACGATTATGCAAAAGTGAGACCAAAATATTTATTTTTTGCGCAAGTAATATTTACAGGCTGGTACATGCACCATGGCACAATTCCCAAAAACCCGTTTGTTTTAAAATTATTTCACATAATTCAATATGGGAACATGGATTTACATATTCGGAACCTTCCACAACCTTTCATATATATGTATATACACAATTTTGCACATTATGATGACTTCGGCTGATAATATTTGGATTAACAAAAAAAAAGCTTTTGTTTTTTGGTTTAACTTTCCACCTAATATTGCATCTCAATAAGCGAAACTTCAAAATGAAGCTGCATCATTATATATGCAAAGGAGTCATGTGAGTTGATGTTTTAAGTTACTGCATATTAAATTAATCACTGCAAACAATTGTCGATATTATTCATGCGCATTATTTTGTTTATTTATTTTAGTTTGGCTCGATATAACTTTTGTACTCTATCAATTAGATCTCTTGTCGTGTTAAATGTTTTACTATATAGTTGTTGACTGATATAAATATGTAGATATTATCGGTGATACACACATACTAGGTTGGTGGTTTAGAATAAAGGATGGCCTACCTATTTTCGTTCTTTGAATTTGTAATAAGACAGAAAACGCGTATGTGTCTTTTGCAACATTAATTGGTCGCATCAATATTTTGGTATCGATCATTCATTTAGCTTTGACAAGTTGAGAGAAACATTTAACTCAAGCTTTTGAGAAATAAAATGAGTAATTTCGTCTAAACTAAGCTGATTTTAGTTGAATAATGCACTGCATGCTAGATGAACCTTGACAAAAACTATGCATGCTTTTGGCAGAATGTGCATAATAAATAATACCTTACCTACAAAAATTACTTGTTTAATCTGAATAATCAAGAGTGGCTAGATGTTTTCGTTTCTTCAAGACAGCAACAGAAAGCTGTCAAATCGGTGGCTCTATTATCTATTATATAGTAATTGTTATATGAAAAATATATGAAATCGATCTGTGGATCCATAAAAATCTTGGTCTCTAGCTAATTGTGGCCTGGAAATTTTCACAGTTCATAATTATTGGTCGATCCCTACTACTGCTCATTTTGTTTGTACCTAATTAATTCTGATAATTGAAGTAACTTTCTTATATTTTTCCTTACGATTGTGCGATCTCTTACCAAGTACCATATCTTACCAAAAACTATGTTTTCAGTCACTCCAATCTGTTTATTTCATGAACCCAATGAGCATCTTAATCTGCCTTGACTTGGATCAATGTTCACACATGTCCTCCTCCTCCTCCAATATTTCATTCAGATTGAAATTAATTAAAAAACTTGAAGGACTATGACACTGCGTAAAATACCCCCAAAAGGAAAAAAAGGGGGGAAAAAAAAAGAGAGAAGAAAGAAATACTGTTTATTTGGTAGCTGCGAGTAAATCATCAGCTAACAGAGATCAAATATCAAAGTTACATTACGGTAAAAAAAAAAAACAAAAAAATCTGAGTGCAGCCATTTATGACCACAAGTTTATATATGGCAACAATGCACATCCATCAAATCCTCATAAAAAGTCGACGTACCTGGGAAAAAAACCCAGCAAAATAAAAACTTGAAATCATCCATCAGCTTATTACCGCTAAACCACACCCATTACCATAAAAAAAAAACAATCTAACAATCACACAAACTCACTTCTTCGAAAGCATCGCAGTGCACTGCGCCATAATCTTCGACGCCCGAGTGATCGCATCTGTCATATAGAAATTCTCCACGACAACCTCAAACGGAGCCTCCTTATCAATTCCCGCCTTCACCTCGGGCCTCAAAAGTGCAGTCGAAAATGCGCTAGCTTCCCTCTCGTCGGCCCGCAAAAGGTTAGGAGCAACAGTCTCAATCCTAGCCCTCACACCGCCCACCGTGTCGTAAGGAAGACAAACGCCCGCCACCTCAGACAACGCCCTAACGATCTTCCAATCGTCCCTCGCGTCGCCCACCGTGGGGACAGCTGGCACCGTAGTCTGAGCGCACCCTTCCGTGTTTGCGTACGTCCCTTCTTTCTCGGTGAACGCCGAGGCTGGCAAAATCACGTCCGCGCGGTAAACCCCTTTGTCTCCGTGGTGGCCTTGGTACACGACGAACGCGTCTTTCGGGATTTTTTCCAGGTTCTCGTCGTCGGCCCCCATTAAGTAGACGAACTTCGCCTTTTCGATGGCTTTGTCGTCTTCGGGGACGAGCCCCAAGTCGAGGGATGCGGCCTGGGAAGCGCTGAGGAGGAGGACGTTTAGGCCGTTCCAGTCGGGGCGAATGGCGTTGGAGTTTTTGGCTATTTTCTCAACGGTGGAAAAGATGGCTTCTCTGTCCTTACGGTTGAATATTCCCGAGCCTAGGATGATGCATGGGTTCTTGGCGTTCGATAGGAGGGAGGAGAATGGGTGGCGTTTTTCGGCGATTTCCGACAGTGTTTCGGGGCTTGCGCCCAAGTGGTCGTGTTCGTAGTTGAAGTCGGTCGGCGGGCCGATGTAGCCGACCTTGGCGTTGGTCGCCCGAACGGTTTTACGGATTCTGGCGTTCACCATGGCAGCTTCGACTCTTGGCTGAGAGTTAAAAAAAAAACAATCGTCATCCGTTTCCATGCAATTTAAAAGAAGCCGCTCGATAACAAATAGCATATCCACAATTTTCTCTCTCCTGAGTCTATATCAAGGGATTGAGCACGTAAAACTTGACCCATTTCAGAAATATAGGTGAGTTGAGCTGAATTCGAAAAATTAAAAACCCAGCATGTGCAGACGCCAATGCAAAGCTATAACTACACCAGGGAAAAGCTGCCAGCTAGGCTTTACAGATGCACGATTTTGAAATTAGAATTCTATCTCAATCACTATTTATAAGTGGGCGTGTGTGTCAACATACAAACTATTTGTATTTAGACGAAAAGATAGAACACGTTACCTGTGTACCAACTAAGAGAAAAACATCTGCTTTCTCCAATCCGCTGATGCTAGTGTTCATGATATACCCTGAACGCAGGTCGGCATATATATTTGTGCCATTTCCTTCGCACCATATGTTGTTTGATCCCATTCTGTTTAGGAAATCCTTCAGCGCCATCATGGATTCTGCGTCGGACAGCTTACCAGCCACGCCGACGATTTCTTCGGGTTTCACTTTGTGGATGACATCAGCAACTACTGAGAGAGCATCACGCCAGCTGACTGTCTTAAAGCGTCCATCGGGCCCTCGGACCATAGGGTCGTTCAGCCTCTGCCTCTTCAGACCGTCGTAAAAGAAGCGACTTTTGTCCGATATCCATTCTTCGTTGATGTCCTGGAATTGTTGCACGTAATAGAGAATTAGTGCCCAAGAATAGGTTTACAGTTTCAAATTTTTGGGACCAATAGATGCAGTTTGAGATTAGAAACACCTCATTCAACCGTGGCACAATGCGCATGACTTCAGGGCCTCTGCTATCAATACGAATGTTTGAACCAACAGCATCTGTGACGTCTATGCTCTCTGTTCCCTTAAGTTCCCAATTACGGGCTTTAAAGGCGAACGGCTTCGACGTTAGAGCTCCCACAGGGCAAATATCGATGACGTTCCCCGAAAGTTCACTTGTCATCAGCCTCTCAACATAAGTTCCGATTTCTTCACCACTTCCACGACCTAACATGCCCAAATCCTGAACACCAGCTACTTCTGATGCAAATCTAACACACCTGTCAAAAGCATGGCAAAAAAAACAACATAATCCATGCTGTGAGGATAGTCACCACTGTACGGAAAGGATAGATGGATCAATGGTACATAATATGGGAACGGAACTATCTACATCATTCATCATCAAGAAAGCTACAGAGAATAGGGAATATTATTGATTATGGTATCCACTATTATGCCAAAACCCGTAATTAGAACATAAAGAATAAAGAAGATAAACCCACCTTGTGCATTGAATACAACGGGTCATCACCGTCTTAACCAAGGGACCGAGGTTTTTGTCCACAACTGATCTCTTCATTTCTGTGAAACGGCCACGATCAGATCCAAAAGCCATGGACTGGTCCTGAAGATCGCACTCTCCACCTTGATCGCAGATTGGGCAGTCAAGAGGATGATTCATCAACAGGAATTCCATTACCCCTTCTCTTGCCTTTTTGGCGATTGGAGTGTCCGTCTTTATTTTCATTCCTAACAAAAGAAACTAAATCTTTAAGATAATGAACTGTAAATTAGATGATTAATGCGACTTTAACGAGATATGGACATGCACAAACTTGTCCAACAACACACATGTCCAGTCCAATTGACAAGTTTTTAAGCTTGTGCGAAGAACATTGGATTAAATATACCAACGGCCAACAGGACATAGTTCTTTCAAGAATAAAGCTATTTGAGTTGAAAATATTCATACCCGTCCCCTAAATGGCTATATCCTTATATACATAAACAGATTCAGGCATTCAGCTTTTGGGTGTACTTATATCCACACTCTTATTTACAAAACACACACAAAGCTGCAATCTAATTCACATTAAAACGCACCAACTTTTCACCAATACACTCACAAATCCCAATATCAGCGACTATTTTACACTGACATCTCTAATAGCTACTATATCCTAACATTCAACGCCAATTCCCCATATCACCATCACAAAAACGCAAAAAAAAATCGACATTTCCACTGTGAAAGACACAGTCCGAGCACAAAGCGCCCTAATCGTTCATTCAACAGATGAAACCCCCCAAAATTTCACAATAAAAACGCGCACTGAAAAACAAACACCAAAAACATACCAGGCAAAGCCGGCATAGCACACGAAGCAACTGGCTTGGGCGATTTCTCGACCTCAACCAGACACATCCTGCAATTCCCAGCGATCGATAGCCTGCTGTGATAACAGAACCTCGGAATATCGACGCCCGCGATCTCACACGCCTGCAGCACCGTCATACCCTTGGGGATTTTGACGGGGTAGCCATCGACGAAGACCTCGATGACGTCATCGGGGTTCGCGAAGTGAACTCTGGCCCCACCTATCGGATTCCTTTTGGGTAGATCAGGCTCGGGCGCAGGCTCCGCAGCTGGCTCGGAGTTGTGGAGGTTGGGCGTGGAGGTGATCGTGCGGCGGAGGACATGGAGGCGGGCGGATCTGAGGATCGTACGGGCGGCTAATTGGGTCAGACCCATTTCTCAGCTGATATTGCGAGGGTTTCTTTTCGTCGAGGTGCGGTGAGATTGTGAGAAGCGTTGGCGTGTGTCGGATCTTGTGGTGAACACAGTTCTGCGAAATGGGTGGGTTTTTGGGTCGGATCGAGCTGTAAATGGGTTTAAAAGTCCGCCCGCATTTTTGGGTCAAACAGTATATAAATAAAATTAAAATTAATACGACTTTCGTAACGTGAAACGCAGAAGGCCGTAACCTTATCTTACTTATGTATGAAAGAACATCTTCTATATCAATTATCATGTCGTGACTGTGAGACTTCACCGAATAATTTTCACTTTCTTAATATAATCGCCAACCCAAATACTCGTACAGTAACAAGTGAAAAACTAATTATCTATACTATTTTATTAAACATCACTATAAACTGTCCAATTTGTCCGTCAATTGAGTCTTATTGAAAAATAATTATTAAATAAAATAAAAAAATCACCAACTACTTTTACTTATTATTTTTAGTTAATTATAATTCTACATTAATTTGATAAATAAATAAATTACATTTAATAGCACACGCATTTGAGTGTGCAAGAATATTGGTTATTATTATTATTATCATCTTTCTTTATTAAGGGAGAGAGACTCATAGTAACTGCTTCCAAATTGATTGGTCTGACAGCCACAAAATTACCATTCTACCCCTATTTTTAAAATAATCATCATTACAACCTGTAAAATCATTTTTAAAATTCTTAAAAATAATAAAAAATTAAATCCTACGTTATAGTATCGCTTATTAATATTTAAATAACTTAAACTTATAAATTTATATAAGCACACATATTCGGTGTGCCAAAAATACTAGTTATTAATATTATTATTATCATGTATTTTGGTAAGAAACTATTCAAAAGAAAAAGTTAAACAAAACAGCAAAAGAAACGAAACGTGCACCTGCGGTTTTCCACGTCGTTAGTTCTAAAATGCATCTAAAAGGTAAAAAGATTTCTACTTCCAAGCTCCGTAAGCTACTCAATTTACTCTTTTACCCCCCATTTCACCCATATATCGGCATTCTCGTTAATTACTGGTCGATTTCCCTTATACCTCTTAAAAACCCTAAAGCACGTTCAAAGGCTTTAAAAATCAAACTCCTCATCACTCACAACGGTTATCATCACAAACAACTGATAAAACAATCGCACACAGCAGATAAAGCGCAAAAAAAAAAAAATAGGAGTTCTTCAACTGAGCCTTTCACTCCACTAATTCTTGAGAACAAAGAAAATCACACGAAAAGATGCAGTCTCAGAGATCATATGGGTTCCACGCATTCGCAGAGAAGGGCTATCCAATCGATCTCAAAGGCGCCTTTCGAGACAATATTCGCGCTTTCCTCCAACTCTGCGCAGAGCCTCAGCGCTTCGACGAACGCTCACAGCTGGGAAGAAGATCGCAAGCATGGCGCACCTCATTGGTTCATGAGAACAACAACGCAGTCGTTCCTCTCTTCACCATCGAAGAAGACGTCGAAAGCTCTGAGAGGCCCCTATGCGATTACTGTCGCACCGCTGGTAATAATAATAATTTATCCCGAGAAAACCCTTTTTCTTCGCTTCAAAAGATTTGTAGATCTGATTTTATCTCCTATTCGAAAGGGTGGAGGCACCATTTCGTGTCGAGGAGGAGGTACCACTTCATAATCCCGAGGGACGAAGAGTGGGAAAACCCTATCGACGAACGAGCTTTCGATCTTCAGACTCACCTTCTCCACGGTTTGATTCACTGCAACGGTTTCGGTCATCTTTGCTGCGTTAATGGGTTCGAAGGCGGCTCGAAGATCGTACGAGGCGAAGAGATTATGAACCTATGGGATCGTATCTGCTCCGCTCTTCAGGCCAGGTATGAAATCAACTATCACGATGCGTATTATATCGCTTTTTTTTTTTTCTTCTCTTTCGAAGCTTTACGGTTCGTGCGTAGGATGATATCGCTCGAAGACTTGTCCAAGAAACGCACGATGGACCTCAGATTGCTCTATGGCGTCGCCTATGGTCACTCGTGGTTTTGGAAATGGGGCTATCGATTCAGCCGAGGAAGCTTTGGGGCGAAAGATTACAACTACGATAGAGCCATCGAAATCATCAGCTCATTCGAGCTCGACCAAGCCACGAACCCTAGCAACGGCAGCTCGAACGGTTTGGCAGAGATGATAGATTACTACAGAAATCTGAGCAAAGAAACCCTATTTACCCTCCGAGACCTCTTCAGATTCTTGATCCTCCTCAAATCCAAATTAGGGTTTCAAAAATCTCCCAACGACCCGCCTCCTCGGGCTGTGCAGTGCAGGTCGAAGCCCAGCCCGAGACTCCTTGGCACCGTCGAGGGCTGCTGTCCTAGGGCCAAACGCGCCCTTATCAAGAAAGGAAGGGTAATAAAGTGCAGGAAATTCGCCAACGTGGTCGTAAGCATGGACAGTCGATGGCCGGCGAAGAGGATGAAGTACGTTGCCGACGTAATAGTTCGAGCGCTGAAGGAGAAGAGGAAGCGGGCCCTGCAGGAGAGTTCTTCGTCGTCTTCAGGGATGACTAGGCAAGAAGCCCGAGATGCGGCCCGCCTGCACATAGGGGACACTGGGCTGATCGACCATGTCTTGAAATCGATGAATGGAGTCAGCGTAGGGAAATACGTCGTACTTCGCTCTGTTAATAGGAGGACGAAGCTGTTAGAATACACCTTGCAAGAGATTAGGGGGGAAGGCGAAGAAGAAGATGCAGATGAAGAAGTAGTTGTTATGCAGGGGAAGAAGAAGGAGAAGGAGAAGGGGATCAAGAATCTGATGGGTTCGGACATATACGAGGATATGGCTTACCTGTACGAGAATCTGCTCCTGGGAGGAGGCGGCGGCGTCGGCGAAGGGCTGAGGTCGGCGGTTCAGACGGTGCTCAACTGTAAGGTGTTCGCCAAGGAGTGGATGTTCAGGGATGAGTATGATCAGTCGCTGAGGTTCGTCTGTGCGCTGGCGACGAGCTCGATTGAGGCCGATTCTGACGGCGAGCTTCCGTGGAAGTACGCTAATAAGACCAGGGAATACGTCGCCGTTCCGATCTACGCGACGGTGGGGGATCTAAAGCTTGCGATTCAGACTGCTATGAGGGACACCTACTGTTCGATGAAATGCCTACAAGTGACTGAGTTGGTGGGCTTGGAATGGGTCGACGACGGAGAGGTTTTGTTCGGCAACGTCGAGTCGGGGGTCGAGGTGACCTTCAGGGCCGTCGGGATCTTCGACGGCGGCGGATTGAGGTACGAAGGCGGTTGGGATTCTTGGACGGTGAGGTGTAGGTGCGGTGCCAAGGACGACGACGGCGAGAGGATGGTGTCGTGCGATGTTTGCGACGGCTGGCAGCATACGAGGTGCAATGGGATTCGAGATTCCGACGAGGTTCCTAGGCTGTACGTCTGCGACGATTGCTGCTTTTCTCTTACGGCGGCGGCGCACTGCAGCGGCGGCGGCCTTGGTGTTGTTGAATGGTCGTCGGCGGCGATGGGTTATTGGGGTGGTTTTGAGGGTTACGGCGGCGGCGGAGGAGGATCAACTTTACTGCTTTGAAGGTTTCCATTTTCAGAAGATTTTATGTCGGGGGGGCTGTTTAGTTTTTTAAGTCTTTTAAAGACGATGGCTGCAAATGTTTGTACATCCGTGTGTAATAATTACCTATCGAAAGACTTTCCAATTTTCTGTTTCTGTAAATTTCTTTCACCACGTAAGACACAAATTTTGATTTTTCAGGGAAGAATCCATGATAATATAAGTCATCCTGCTAGATTTTTGGAATATTATTAATCAAAAAAGTACAACGCTTGTTTGTAATTGTAGTATATCATATGAGCTTGAACGTTTCGGACTTTGGATAGTTGAACTACTTCGTTGACTGGCTGACCGGGTCATGGGTCAAACGGGTCGGTCAATGATTGAGTTGACCAAATCGTTCATGTGTGCTTCGTCTTGTGATTTTACGCATGAACGTAATTATATAAGTTAATGTCTTACATTATTTTTTCTATTATTATTATTATTGTTATTATCTTTTTGCTGACGTGGCACCGCCGACGGAAAAAGACAAAAGCCAGGGAAATTAATTATTAGCCCTCAATTGTCTACTACTATCGTACTCTTGTGTTGAAATATTAAATTTTTCGAGGAAATAAATTGTAGCACTGATCAACAAGTCCAACGATCGAACTGGATTATATATAAAATAGATAAGCCCAGTCCAACTTTTAAGGATAAATTTACCGAGTATTTTCATACTTAATAAATTAATAGTTGATTCTATGCCAATTATTATAGGGTTATGTGACAGTTGTATGTCATTTTAGGGTTCCGTACCGCATATAATATATTAACAACCCACTGTATATAGGGTCAACAGTAATACTAATAATGACGAGATATAGCACTTATCCAAATACATATTACAAATCACGCTCAAAATATTGAATAATTCAATGTTTCCTGACCAATTATTTAAGATCGCATGGCCTTTGAAACCCTCATCATATTCATACCTAAAATTAAATAAAAGTCTACCACCCATATTCTAAATGAAATTGAAACCTATATAATACTCCAAAAAAAATATCCCCAGCATCTCATTTGTTCCTTAATTCCTTTAAAATATTCCAATTTCGACACCCAGTCTCATCACTAGTTCACTACATCTCTCTCCAAGAAAAACATCGCAACTTTCTCAGTCAAAGAAAACAAATTAAGGAAACCCAAAGAAGATGGAGTCAGTAGTCAAAGAAGAAGAAAACAGTACGAGCCCTAATTCGCCACACAATCATAATCATGTAAGGAGAGTACGAGGATTAGAGAAAGAAGGAGAAGAAGAAGAATCGAGCAAACGCTACATAGGAGTGAGAAGAAGGCTTTGGGGGAAATACGCAGCTGAAATTAGGGATTCGACTAGGCAAGGAAAGAGGGTTTGGCTTGGAACATTCGACACAGCTGAAGAAGCTGCTTTGGCCTATGATCAAGCAGCTCTTTCGATGCGTGGATCTTCGGTTTCTCTCAACTTTCCAATCGAAAAAGTCGTTGAATCTCTTAGGAAGATGGGCTACGTATGCAGAGATGGTTCTTCCCCGGCGGTAGCTCTGAAAGAATCGTATAGAGTACTGAGTGCTTCCATGAAAGAAAGGAGTAGCAGTAGTAGTAGTAGTACTACTTCTTGTAATAAAAAGAAAGTTAGGGAAGAAGATTTGGTGGTTTTTGAGGACCTGGGATCTGATCTTTTGGATGAGTTGCTATCGGTTACTTCGAGTAGTAGTAAGGAAGAGTGAAGAGTACAAGAGATTTCAGGCATTCTTTGTGGGTTGCAATTCGAATTCATGTGTTTTTATTACATTATTTGTTATTTCCAATTATTATTTGCTTGATTCGGTTTCTTTGAGCAAGTCTGTGATGTAATTTTCTTGATTCGATTGAGTTACGACTGTAGATATGATTAGATGCACTTGAGTTTTCTTTTTTCTTTTCATTTCTTTATAATTTTTTTCAGGATTTAATTGAAACCCTAGATCTTGAAAAGTAAGTAGAGCCTCCAAGATTGTTTCGTCTAGGAACTGTATAGGCATATCCTTCCCGTTAAACCAAGGTGTTCTACACGTAATTCTTTGTAAAAATTTCCTTTTATTTCATGTATTTTAACAAATAGTAGTAATTGTCTTAAAATAGATATCCGCAAGATTTTCCTTTTCATGTTTAAAATAGCTTCTTCAGAAAGTACTGCTTTCCAAGTTCGTATAGATTCCCCTTTTATTTTATTTTTTATCAACGGCATGAGAAAGTAACTTCACATTTTTTCCTTTGTTAGAATTTTACGGAATCTACTCAAGCCTTACATACACTGTTGATGGTTTGTCGAGATGTTTCTTCGCCGTGATACATATCATGTGTTAGACTGTGATATGCTAAAATAGAGAAATTCAAGATTGTCTGAAAAGCAAGTAGCAAAATTGGACATATTACAGTAAAAGAGACTCAAGTTGAACTTCATATGAACAAAATCCCTGTTGCCGCTTCTCTTTCTTTCCTTGTTGTTTTGCTTTTTTTGTTTTTCTTCTCTAATACCTTTTCGTGTAACTCAAAATATTGACCAGTTTCTAATTAGTTTCTTGCTGGGCTAATATTCGTAGACTATTTCCACAACCATACATATATATATACTGCTTGTTAATCATCATCTCATCATCATCATCCCACTCACTTAGATGTTGATTATGACGACGATGATATATGTTGATTGGATAATAATTTACTATAGTGTTGAAAAGTAGAATTTCATGGGTTCTGTACTAACATAATGACCACTTGATCAATACACAGACTATTAAGCTAAATATCTATGTCCAAAGAGCATTATCATCATCACTATTCAAAAATAAATTGGTTTCGATTTACATTCAGGACAAGGGTCCTCCAATATTTCTAATAAGGCAAGTGAAAGGGCTTTTTATGCCTACTACACTATACTTGTCCGAGCAAAGCAAACAACTTGCTTTAATTATTTGAAACTGGAAAATGTAATATATATATATATATATATATAATATATATATATATCAAATTGACATCATAGGTGACACTTGCTTGTGACATCACGTTCTGTACCTTTTTTTACTAGGGCAGAACGTTCAACCAATGAACTCCTCTTTAATTTTAAATTTAATATTATTAAATCATAGCAGCCGTATCCAAATGACCATAATGTCCCTCATTGACTGTGACCGTGGGCCTAACGTAAATGTATATTAATGGAATGGAATGGAATGGAATATTATAGGCTTATAGCAACCATACCAAAACAAAAAAGAACTCCACCGCACCACGACGGCGGAGCTTCTGGCAGCTCCTCCTAGCGATGGCGGCCGCCGCCACGTGGCAGGAATCAACGTTCTGAACAAAGGGTGCAGCAAAAATACAACTATGAATAGGTAAATGTCTATCCTCCTTTCCATTAACACGTCGAGGTTTTTATGTGTGTTAAATATCATTAACACGTTGAGGTTTTTCCTTCACACAACTGATGAGGAGCGTTATGTTACGTTCATAGGCGGAGCCACCATTGGGCCAGTGGGGTCCACTGGAAAAAAAATTTATTAATAATTTATGGTAAAAAAATAATAATAGGAGTAAATTTGAAAAAAATTATACTGCAGGGACTCCACTGGAAAATTTCAAAAATATTGGGTATGGGGTCCAATTATAATGGACCCCACTGATTCCACCGGCTGGCTCCGCCACTGGCTTACGTTTCAATTATTCAACGATGATTTTCTGGGTAAGATTTTCCAAGAGGAAGACTTGTAGGTGGACAGATAGATGATAATTTAAATTGAGGTTGTATAATACGTATTCAATTCCGCAAAGGATATGTGATTACTGCTATTGATTGGTGGATATTATCGAAGTTGCAAAAATTAATAATAATAATAATAATAATAATAATAATAATTATTATATCTATTCAATTATAATAGTAAGCCTCTTAAAAATTAATATAATTTAATTGATTTGTCTGTTAATTTATAATATCTCTTTTTACAAAATAATAACTATTCATATATAAAAAATTAACCCACGTATCTAAATTGGTTTCTAAGTTTTTTGGACTTACTGAAAAATTAATTAATAAAAACTAAAGAAAACCACCCACTATCTTTAATTACTATTTTAGTTATTTTATCTTTAATAATAAATCAATTTTTTATATACTTATAAATATATATAATAACTTTAAATTATAATTTCTACTAATAAATTTAATATGATATGTCTTTTTATAGCCATGGTTTTGAAGATCGGACTGGACCGGCCGGTTCCGATCGGATCTGTCAAAGATCCGGTCCGGTTCCGGTTCAGTCTTTCTTTTCTTTTTTAATTTAAATATAAATAAAAATATTTTCATTTTAAATAAATTATACAATATAGGAAAACAAATAAATTAGCTTGGTCTAGTGGTTAACTTGTTGGTATTTACTTGGGGGATGTTTGTTTTGGGGAGATCCTCCAAAAATCACTGTGATCCTCTCGTTTACCACTTATCAATGTGTTTATTTGTCTAGGTAATGAGTCATCACCGGAATGATGAATCACCTAGGTGATGAAAATGGGGTGATATTTCATATTTCAGATCACCCCAAAAAAAACCTAGGTGATCCAACATCACGATGATGATGTGATCTAACTTTTTATGAACGAGAAAACCCCTCATATTTTAACATTATTACTTTATATGCCATTATAAATATAATTACATGATTAATATAATTAAATCTTAAAAATATTTCAGTTATTTAAGAATATTAAAACTTATATTTAAAAAAAAGTACAAATATAAATAATGCTTATAAATTAAATATATTATTTAATATATTAATGATTATCACATAAAATATCACCTTAAAAAAATTTAACACATTATTTATGTCATATGTATATGGTCAAATATGACATTTATACAACGTCACCCTACACATCACAGTGATTAAACAAAGAGAGAATGACGCAAATAGTGTTATTTTGAATACTGCTATTACAAAAGTAGATAACTTTCTCACTCTATTACAAAACTAATAAACTTTTCTTATTTTAATTATTATTATTTTCAGTTTTCACCACAAATTTTTTTAATATTGCTTTTTTCACCATAATCATCTCAAATTCTCAACAAAATTATCCATAACTATATTTTTAACCATAATCTTTTTAATAATTTCATAACTAAGAAAGCTCATATTTCAATCTTAATAATTCAATACTATGATTTAATTTTGAAGATATTACTAAGAAAATAACCTCAAATAAACCATAATCCAAATCATTAGTTGGTAATAGAAATGTATTCCCTTTTATATGTAATAAATTATGTTAATATTATTATTGTGTTGTTATTGTAATTCCGTTCGCTCTATTTTCTTTCAAGTTTGCAAGCATGTGTTGATCCATACGAATATGTACCAGATGGTTATCGAGATATTGGAGACATCATATTCTTATCAATATGAGTGTCCATTAGATCAGTCACGTTGGAAAGCTCATTTTCTTCTGATAAATAATCCTTATATCGGAGAGAAATATGATGTGTTGTAATAAAAAAAATTTAGAAAGTTTTGTTAAAGAATACTTATTTGAACATTCTATAAACTATTACATTTCTTCTTGAGTTTTTTTGTTTGTTATTGCGTTAAATAATATTTCATAACATATATGTTGACTGACTTCCGACGGTAATGGCGAGAATGTGAAAAAAATAATGAGTAAAAAATTTTTTGGGATTAAAATATAATTAAGAGGAATTGCTTTACCTATTTGAAGTAATAATAGAGATCATTGTAATTTAAAATAACTTTGTGGTGAAAACTAAAAATAATATTAGTGTAAATTGAAAAGGTTGACTAGTTTTGTAATAGGGTAAGAAACTTATCAACTTTTGTAATATCACTATTCAAAATAACACTATTTGTGTTATTCTCTCATTAAACAAATAGAATACTTCAATATCACGTTGATCTGCAAAATAAAATATCACCTTAAAACAAACAAACTGATGACATATTACCTTGATCCACATTCCGGTGATACGCACATCACCGTGATGTGCGTATCACCGTAATGTTGGATCACCTGAAACAAACACCCCCTTAATGGGTTTGTGTTCGAATGCACCCAATTTCATTATTTTTATTTTATAATTAGTTTAATAGCTCACTATTTTATTTTTATTCAAATTTGACCCCAAACTCATATAATTAATACTTGAGATACAATTAATTTAGTAACAACCCTCGCAATATTTAAGTTTATCCCTTAATTAATTAATTATATTGGAAAAAGTTCATAAAAACATATATAGTTTCATATTATTTGGTTGATTCATATAAAATATATATTTACTATATTTAAGATACTGGTTTTCCCGGTTAAACCACTAAAATTTTAGAACCTTGATTATAGCACACCCATTGAGTGTGCAAAAAGTACTAGTAAAAACAACTCGTCGATTCGACCCTCTTAATTCGCCAGTAGGGGTTCGAAATTGCTTCAAACTGAACTTAGTGAGAAGTGACGACTATAAGATGCGTATGAAAAATTAAAGAGGTGATAAGCAATCGGCCAGAAGACATTTTCGTATTTCTTGCTGTTGAAAGAATCTCGGAATTGGTCATCAAATGGCGACCTAAGTGAAAGAACGTGCCGCTTTTCAAAATTAGAGGCCACTTTTCCTTAGTTGTGATATTAAGAGACGTAGTTGTGTTTTTTTTTTTACCTTATCGAGGCAACAATCTTCGACGAACAATTTTAGTGAAGAGAACAAGCTATAGGAGAAGACGGTTTTGGGCGACGTGATAAATACTAAAGTGCCTTCGACCGTTGTGCCCTAATTTCGATCTTGAGTTTTTTTTTTTTTCACTTCAGCTGTTCTTCTAACAGGCAACTCTAAAGAACGGTAATATCATGGCCGTGAAGAAGCTCACATAAGCAATAATAGAGCGAAAAGCGGACTTTGAGTGCGAAGTTATTATAGGCTTATATAAGCAGCGTTCATCATAGCAACCTCGTGCGCCTATTGAAATGCTGTATTAAGGGATCCTTATTTATGAGTGCATGGCGAATGGAAGCCTCGAAAGGTTTTTTTGCACGGTACTTATTGCAAGCTAGTTAAGCTTAACAATGCGATAAAAAAAGATACATGCTGCGAATGCTGATTTTTGCTCCCTTTTTTTCGTCGAAATAAGGCGAGAAGCGAGGAGGGCTAATTTGACATTTACGAACAATACCACGTTGCATTATAGCAGGAATATAAATCCTGAAGAGGATGAATTTCAAAATCGCAGATTTTGGATTGGCTAAGCTCTTACCGTATAATCAGCGAGAGCCATGTTAGTACTAAATTCACGGGGACACTGTAACATAAGACGCACTTTCGTCATACGCTTTTTCTTTCTTTCTTTCTTTCTTTTTTGTTAAAAAGAGGGCTCCTTTCTATTACAACCTCTTATATTTACATCATCAACCTTCTTATAATCGCAGGCATATCGGAGATGTAAGGAAAATTGTAGGGATATCTCTGATCTGCAATGCATTCCGTTAAATTTTTTTTCTGGGCCGTGAAGAGAATTAATTACTTGGGCGTTGTAGAGAATTTAAAACTGTATTAGTAGGTTTGCTTTCTTGCAATGCTTTTAAATACTAGGTATTCATTCTTGACTGACTATTCACCTGCTGTTTGGGTCCGTCAGAATTATCCGACCCGATTGGGTATTCGGATCCGTTGGTACCCACTTGGCTCCCAAGAAATCAGTATGTATCATGACGTGTGGGATCCGCCGACAGAAGAAGACAAAGAAAGACACATCATGCGAGCGATTTCAAGAACCTTGTAATTCGTTCTTTTTTTCAGGACCCCAATAAAAGAAAGAAAAAAGAAACATATTCCCATGTCTTTCACACATTTTGACTGAATTCGTCTTAATTACAATGAACTTTATTGTCGATTATGGGACATCTCAATTACATGAGGAGGGACTACGAATTTGAGTACTGATATGCCCTAATTTACTACTCACCCAACCTTAGGGGTGGACTGAAGTCATTAATCTATTAATTTAATTAACTTCTGTGGTCTATTTTTATAATATAATTACAATATTCAATAACTGACAGTTTGGTGTCTGTTCAAAGGCGAGGTTCCGCCTTATCTCTAAACTGTGGAAATTGGTATCGATGAGTCTGAATTATTAATTGAATTTGCTTTTCTCGATTTTGAACCATAGATTATACAAGTCCAAGCCGGCACATAGTTAACTGAAGGCATCAATCAATCAAACAAACGTATTATGTGGTTTTAGATTCAAGCAATCTGATAAGGATTTATTTTTAGCTTTCCCTATTATATATATCTCGCGAATGAATATCTAATTAAATAATCACACAAGTAATCTCGTCTGTCTTTTCTAGTGTTATTTTTATATTATTACGTGTCCTTTTTCCGGAGACAAAAGGTAAACATAAGCAGCAACTTACAAAGCCGACGGAAGAAGACGAAACCCTAAGGGCCCCACAATACTTGCACTTAAAGCTGTAGCTTTTGTATTAATCAACCGAGTGAAATTTATTGCTTCAACAATCAACTACAGGGAACATAATTAGTTGTGAATTTATATAAAATTGGGTCACTAAATAAATATATCTAATGTTCGATATTAGACAGGTTTCAAATTCCTTCTCCAACTAAGAAAGTAAAGAAAAAAGATACTGCAGATCATCAACAAAGCAGCATTTTCAACTTAATTTCTTGGAAAATTAATCGAAAGAGTCGATTTTTTTCGACATATGAAGTTAATGACTTATTATTTTATCAAATACGAGACCCAAATAAAAACTGGGTCTGTCGTAGTTCTAAAACAGTCAAACAATTTCGTCAAATCTCATAGACACTTGTAGTGCTTCTAGACCCTTCTCTATTTGGGATGGTTTTCTTATATAATTATTCACAAGTGAAAGAAGAAAAGGAATCCAAACAACCAACACAAAAAAGAGCCTTTTTTTTAATAACACATCATTCTCTATATGATGAGGAATCAACGTGTTTTAGGGTTCTTGGGCAGCTCAGAATCCTTCAAAACTAATCGCAGGAGAAAAAAAAAAGAGGGAAGTTTAATAATGATTAATGAGTGACGGTCCTAATGTGCATCTCTTGAACGATAAATATTTCAATAATACAAATTGGCCCTTAGCTGGGACTAGAATAATATTCACATCACAAACCGTTTGAAATAATAATAATGAAACCATTTATTTCCAAAATGAGATCTCAGGTTCTTTCAGAAAACGACTAGAGATGGAGCCAGAAATCAACCAAGGAGAAATCAGCGAAAGCCCTTCATCGTTGCACTCTAATAATGATGCGAGAAAAAAAGAGGACAAGTCATCTTCTTCTGGTGCAAAAGCCGACAGATCTACTAAATATTACATAGGTGTAAGGAAACGACCATGGGGAAAATTTGCAGCAGAGATAAGGGATTCAACTAGGCAAGGAAAGAGGGTTTGGCTTGGAACATTCGACACAGCTGAAGAAGCTGCTTTGGCCTATGATCAAGCAGCTTTTTTGGTTCGTGGATCTTTGGTTCCACTCAATTTTCCGACAGAAGAAGTCAAGGGATCTCTTAGAACGATGGGTTTTAGTAGCAAGGGTTGGTCTTCACCGCTCGAGGCTCTTAAAGAGTTGTATCGAATACGAAGTGATTCGACGAAACAATTGAGTGATGCTTCTGCTGAAAATAAGGAGGAAGAAGAAGAAGACGACTTGGTGGTTTTTGAGGACTTGGGATCTGATTTGTTGGATGAGCTGTTGTCTGAGAGTTCTTCAAGTTATAATGATGAACAGTAAAGGTAAGAGCCTGAATCATTCTTCGGGGGGTCGTCGATCGTCATGTAAGTTAAACCTAATTCTTGAGAAAGCCTGCAATAATTTCAGTTTCACATCGATTTGTCTCGGCGTGCATTTTCCGATTTGTTGGAAAGATTCAAGATCAATTTCTTGATTACAAGAGGTCTGCATATTATTTTACGTACTTGTATGGTTCTTTCTTGAATTGTTGGTAGCTCAGTATTCTTATTATATTTTCTCTCCATTTTAAGTGATGTCTTTGGAACCCTAGATCTTTAAGTAATAGATCAAAGATTCTTCTTCACTTTACTTCTTCATCAAAACTTTCTTCATCTATAGACCGAGCAAGTCTTTCTACTCTCTGCTGTAGTCACAAATCTAGACTTTGGATTGCTAGTTCCCGTGCGGCACCTAGTCCTTTAAGCAACTCATTGCGTGCTTTACTAGGTCAGCCTCCCTATACTCTCACGAAAAAAGCAAAGTGTCGAACAAATTTGGCTTGAACGTGCCTAAGTGTACACTAAAGTGTTTATAAGGAAGGCATTTACCACTTGATGCTAATGAACTACTCTAAGCCCCTATATATACAAGTTGCCATGATCGATATCTACACCAGAGAGTAGAAAGACTTGCTCAATGAGAAGTCTATAGATGAAGAAAGTTTTGATGAAGAAGTGAAGTAGAAGAAGCTTTGATCTGTTACTTAAAGATCTAGGGTTACAAAGACATCTCTAAAAAATGGAGAGAAAATATAATACCTGAGCTACCAACAATTCAAGAAAGAACCATACAAGTATGTAAAATAATCTGCAGTTTTTCGTGTTTTTAAAACAGTTTTTAGATTCCTAATAACCATTTCAAGAGTGTCTGCTCTTTCATTCTTGTACAAAACAATGAAAGTTTAAACCTTTTTTTTCCTGTTTTGTTGGGGCATCTATTTATATATGCTTTACCATAATTCTTGTATTTAATCTTAGAGTAAATTGTCAAGATGTTTCTTGGCAGCCATCATTTCTTTTGACTCCACCCGCAATTTGAATTTCAACCATGCAGAAAGTTAAGGTTAGAGCTTTATCAAAGAAAACAAAATCCCAGTATTAACATTTGCTGCTACCTTATATCATAGTCATCATCACATCCAATGTTATATATAGTTAATTGCCTTTTCTTTCCTCCCCTTGAGACGATGAGAAGAAATATACTGCATTTAACTCCAACCTTTTGTTTTTCCTTAACAAATTAGGATATTGATCACCGGTTTTCTTCTAAAATCTTGAAATGGGAAGATGATTCATCTTTTTTACTGAATATTCTTTTCTAACTCGTTTTCCTTGTTTAAACGTGGATTCATCTATTGTGGTGGTGTATTTGGATTCAAGACCTCTCCTATGAATTTATTTTATTTCATATTTATATACTGTTTATTTGGGAATTGTTACATAAGCTTTTTAGAAGTTTGTTTTGCTTTGATTGGCTGGTCTTGTTGGCACGCATCTTTTGGTAAAAGCTTTTGTTGTCCATTTCATATTCGCTGGTAGGGGTTCAAAATTGCTTCAAGCAGAACTTAGTCGGAATGTGAGAATCGTGTATAAGATACAGATGAAAAAACTAAAAATAACAATTAGAGGTGATCATCAATCAGCCAGACGACATTTTTTCGTATTTCTTGATGTTGAAAGAATCTCGGAATTTGTCACCAAACGGCGACCAAGCGATCGATCGCTGTGCCCTAATTTCGATCTTGAGTTTTTTTTTTCACTTCAGCCGTTCCTCTAACAGGCTACTGTAAAGAACGGTAATATCGTATGGCCGTGAAGAAGCTCGACATAAGCAACAATAGAGCGAAAAGCGGACTTTGAGAGCGAAGTTATTATAGGCTTTTAAATAAGAAACGCTCATCATCGCAACCTCGTCCGCCTATTGGGATGGGATGCTGTAAATATAAAGGATCCTTATTTAACGAGTATATGGAGAACGGTATCCTCGACAGGCTTTAAGATTAACGATGCGATAAAAAAGATATATGCTACAGGAATATAAAAGCCCGGGAAATATCCTATCCTTCTTGGCGATGAATTTCAAGCCGACATCGACCGATTTCCGATTGGCTAGGCTCTTACCTGAGAATCAGGGCCATCGTTAGTACTAAAATCGCCTGGACACACCGTAATAAGCGCTTTCGTCGTACGCTTTTTTTTTTTTGTCTTAAGCAGTTACGCCATACCACAGAGGCTACACGGCGCCAGAAATACGCATTTATCAGATAATGACGATACATACAGCGATACGAACGTCGAAATCAGACTCAGAATGTCGACTCGAAGAGGTATATCAACTTAATGATCCCAATTATGATCCTAAATTTATCCATATCTTGAAAGAAGGTCTATTTTCTATTGCAATTCTTATATTTTACACTTCTTATATCGCAGGCATGGGGCCGAAGATGTAACGAAAATCGTTGAGACAGCTCAGCTCTTATCTGCAACGCAGTCATTTTTTTTTTTCTGGGCGTTGAAGAGAATTTAATTACCTGCCGCTGTAAATGACAGTTACGATATGTTGGATAATTTAAAAATTGTAGTATTAGGTTTTTGCTTTCAAAACTAGGTTTTCTTGACCGGACTAGTGACTATTCACCTTTTTGGGTCAGAATTATCCGAACCTTGTAATCGGATCCGTTGGTAGCCGCCCAACATGCGAGGGTCCCAAGAAATCAGTGTAATATCACATGACGTGGGAGATCCGCCGACGGAAGAAGACAAAGACACATGCGAGCAATTTCAAGAACATTGTAATTCGTTCTTTTTTATGTAAGACCCCAATAAAAAAAATTTCCATGTCTTTTCTATTTTTCAATTATCAACTATCTCAATCAATCCGCAATAGACTTGCACTGCGTTCTCCGAAAATACGATTAATCACCATAGATATATGTGCATAATGTACACATTCACGTTCACCACACCCAACAAAACCAAAACGATAAGTCGTGCCCTCTATAGTTCCATCCCTTTATTATATTATTAGCTGTCATAAGGTATTCGACATAATCCCAATGTAATCCCCGCATTTTGAATAAGTTCGTCTCAACTTCAAGTATATAGGAACTTTATTAATCGCCGACTATGGGACGACCCAAGTACTAATATGTGCCAACCAGGCCCATAGCTGAGGAAGTCGGGACCTGAAGCGAAACTCAAATTTTTGGCCCTTGATCATTCTAAGTAATTTTTTTCCGAATAAGATATGTATATATAGCTAAAATTTAAACCGTAAATGTGTAGAAATTCGGGTGGGGCCTCCAGTAATTTATCCGTCATCGAGGCCCACGCACACACGCTACACATGAAGAGGGGTCCCGGTATAAGCTTGATGGGGTTCCTTCCTAAAACCAATTAGTGTTAGGAGGAGTGGCCCATCAAGCTTATAAACCATTTCAATTTCTCTGTAAGTTTCGATGTGGGACATTTTGTACTCACACCACACGTGATATTTCAACACTCCCCCCTCGGCCCTCACGTGTGAACCCATTTCTTTTAGTCGGACGGGAGCGCCATTCTTTTCGAACCCGCCATATATTTTTTTAATTGAGTCGGATCTTTCCGCTCTGATACCATGTAAAAATTCGGGTCGGGCACACATCAAGCTTAATTGAGTCGGATCTTCCCACGCACACACGCCACACATGAGGATGGGTCCCGATATAAGCTTGATGGGGTTCCTTCCTAAAACCAATTGGTGTTAGGAGGAGTAGCTCATCAAGCTTATAAACCATTTCAATTTCTTTGCAAGTTTCGATGTGGGACATTTTGTCCTCACACCACACGTGATATTTCAACAAAATGTAACTAAAATAAATAAATAAAAATAATATATTTTTTATAGTAGAATGTTTTATAAATACTTATACGATTTACATAAATACTACTCTTCTAGATGTTTAGAGGCAAAAATTTTGATCAAATCTTCAGAACTACTTGTCTGACCATTTCCTTTTCAATCGACGACATCGCTTCAGCCGATCTTGTGACATTGTTGCTCGAAGATAATTCTTGATCAACTTTAACTTAGAAAAGCTCATTTCAGCTGATGCAACTGTTACAGGTATTGTTAGCAAAATCTTAAATATAAGTATTTGGAAATAAACCATCCAGTTGTACCAAACACCGTAGAATATCAATTGCTCTCTTTTCATTTCTCAAATAGCGTTTTGCAACCATCAACTCTGACCATAGTTCTTCGCACTGATGTCTGAACGTCCATCATGACTCTGAAATTTTTCAAGCTTCTTACGAGACCATTAAGCTAGCAGATGAATCACTCTTCAACGTTTCCAAGTTTAACAAAAACCGAAAGTCTCTTGATATTTTTTAAATTGTTCAAGTCTAACTTGGAGTGACGTTCGAGCTTGATCAATTATAAATAAAAAGTAATCAACTCTGAAAGATCTTTACCTGATTCCGCCTTTCTTTTCTTTTTTCGCTTAAGATCCAGATGTAGTAGACATTTATGACTTTTCACACAACACAATTAGTACAAATGCCTCATGAATACTACTAAATTAAATGAAGTAAACTTGCAAAATCATAACCTAGCAGAATTTTGGTTTGAACTACACTATGGTATTACACCCACGAATTTTGGTTCCGAAAAATTTAAAAAAAAAAAAACAATGTGCTTGCATCCAAACAAATCAAAATAAGGAGCATTATAAATATACCTATAAGGTCACTGAACAGTCCCTGGAGAAAATAGGAAACGATTTTATCAGATGAAAAACGACACCCTTTGTAACCTAACCGAAGCCCTTTGAGAATTTGATATTGTATCAGTATCACCAAGAAGAAGAAAGCACGTTTTTACCTTTTTTCCTAAATAAAAAAACATTAATATGTTTAGTTTGGTCTGAATTTTTAATAAATTACAAGATTTGGTCTTGCTTTGGTTAGCATGAAAGCCCATCTGTATTTGTATACCAATTGTCCAGTTATTTCAGCAATTTTACTGATCTATGTATAAAAAATTTTGGCCCCCCTCCGAAGTTGGGCCCGAGGCGACCGTACGTCTCACTGGCCTCGTATAAGCTACGGGCCTGGTCCCAATTTACTCCTCACACAACCTTGTAGGGGATTGAAATTATTAATCTAAAAGTAATTTGTAATTTCTGGTCTACTCTCGATATTATTATTACAACAATATTCAATGACTTATAGTTTGATGTCCGGTCAAAGGCGAGGTTCCAAGCTTTTTCTAAACTGTGGAAATTGGTACCTATGAGTTGAAATATTAATTGAATTTTCCTTCTCGATTTTGAACCATAGATTATTCGAGTCCAAGCCGTCACATAGTTAACTGAAGGCATCACACAAACGAATTATGTGGTTTTAGATTCAAGCTGTTGGAATTGTCACGTGTGTGGGGGAAGAAAAAGAAGTCCCACATCGATTAATACAAAAAATAATGATGGGTTTATAAGCTTGATGGACCACTCCTCTTAATACCAATTGGTTTTAAGAAGGAACCCCATCAAGCTTATACCGGGCACCGATCCTCCGTGTGGCGCATGTGCGTGGGCCTCGTTAACGGATAAATTATGGGAGGCCCGGCCCGAATTTCTACATGGTATCAGAGCGGGAAGATCCGACTCGATTAAAAATATACGGAGGGTTCGAAAAGAACGGCGTTCCCGTCCGATTAAAAGAAATGGGCTCACACGTGAGGGGGGAGTGTTGGAATTGTCACGTGTGTGGGGGAAGAAAAAGAAGTCCCACATCGATTAATACAAAAAATAATGATGGGTTTATAAGCTTGATGGACCACTCCTCTTAATACCAATTGGTTTTAAGAAGGAACCCATCAAGCTTATACCGGGCACCGATCCTCCGTGTGGCGCATGTGCGTGCGTCTCGTTAACGGATAAATTATCGGAGGCCCGGCCCGAATTTCTACACAAGCAAATATGATAAGGATATTTAACTGAAGGCATCTCACAAACCTAAGCAGCAATAAATACACACAGCCGACGGAAGAAGACGAAACCCTAAGGGCCCTACAATTGTACTCTTGCACTAAAACTCGAATAGTAGCTTTTTGATTTATATCGAACACGTTACCTCACATCTCATAAACACTTATGGTGCTTCTAGCCCCTTCTCTATTTGGATGGTTTTCTTATATAATAATTCATAAGTGAAATAAGAAATGAATCCAAACAACCAACACAAAAAAGACTTTTTTTTTTAACAATTCATCATTTGCTATATGATGCGGAATCAACGTGTTTTAGGGTTCTTGGGCTGCTCAAAATCCTTCGAAACTAATCGCATGATAAGAAAAGAAAACGAGAGAAAAGATAAATAATGAGTGACAGTTCTATATATCTTATACATACATATTTCAATAATACAAACTGGCCCTTAGCTAGGCTGGAAAAATCTAATCACAGTTCACACCACAAAACGTTATAATAATGAAACCATTTCTTTCCAAAAAGAGATCGCAGGTCAGCTTGTTCAGAGAAAGAAAGAGACTAAAGATAGCAGCGGCTAAAGATGGAGACAGAACTGAACCAAGGAGAAATCAGCGAAAGCCCTTCGTCGTCCCACTCTAATAATGGTGCTAGGAAATTTAAGGACAAACCCTCTTCTTCTGATTCAAAAGCCGACAGATCTACTAAGAATTACATCGGTGTAAGGAAACGACCATGGGGAAAATTTGCAGCAGAGATAAGGGATTCAACTAGGCAAGGAAAGAGGGTTTGGCTTGGAACATTCGACACAGCTGAAGAAGCTGCTTTGGCCTATGATCAAGCAGCTTTTTTGGTTCGTGGATCTTTGGTTCCACTCAATTTTCCGACAGAAGAAGTCAAGGAATCTCTTAGAAAGATGGGTTTCAGTAACAAGGGTTGGTCTTCACCGCTCGAGGCTCTGAAAGAGTTGTATCGAATACGAAGTGATTCGACGAAACAAATGAGTGATGATTCTGCTGAAAATAAGGAGGACGAAGACTTGGTGGTTTTTGAGGACTTGGGACCTGATTTGTTGGATGAGCTGTTGGCTGAGAGTTCTTCGAGTTATAATGATGAGCAGTGAAGGTAAGAGATTGAATCATTCTTCGGGGGTCGTCGATCGTCCTGTAAGTTAAACCTAATTCTTGAGAAAGCCTGTAATAATTTCAGTTTCACAATGATTTGTCTCCGTGAGCATTTTCCATTTATTGGAAAGATTCAATTTGTTTTAGAAGTTCTACAATTCAATTTCTTGATATGAGACTTCTGCAGGATTATTTTACGTACTTGTATGGTTCTTTCTTGAATTGTTGGTAGCTCAGTTCATATTATATTTTCTCTCCATTTTTCAGAGATGTCTTTCAAACCCTAGACCTTTGAAAACCTAGAGATGTCTTTGATCTATTACTTGATCTAGGGTTTCAAAGACATCTCTACGAAATGGAGAGAAAATATAAATACGAACTGAGCTACCAACAATTCAAGAAAGAACCATACAAGTTCGTATAATAATCTGCAGTTTTTCGTGTTTCTAAAACAGTTTTAGATTCCCAATAACCATTTCAAGAGTGTATGTTCTTTCATTCTTGTACAAAACAGTGAAAGTTTAAACCTTTTTTTCCTGTTTTGTTGGGGCATCTATATATGCTTTACCATAATTCTTGTGATATTTAATCATAGAGTAGATTGTCAAGATGTTTCTTGGCAGCCATCAAGATGTCTGAAGGAAGAAGAAACGAAGTTGAATTTTAGTTTGAAAATTCCAAGACATTTTCAGTTAGAGCTTTATCAAAGAAAACAAAATCCCAGTATTAACATTTGCTGCTTACCTTACGATATCATAGTCATCGTCACATCCAATGTTTATATGTAGTTAATTGCGCCTTTTCTTTCCTCCCCTATGAGAAGAAATATACTATATTTAACTGCAACAAACTTCTGTTTTTCCTTAACAAATTAGGATATTGATCATCAATTTTCTTCTAAAATCTTGAAATGGGAAGACATTGATTCATCTTTTTACTAAATATTCTTTTCTAACTCGTTTTCCTTGTTTTTAAGCCTTAATAAAACGTGGATTCTCTTTTGTGGGGTATTTGAATTCTAGAACCCTTTGATCAGGTCTAATTCCGTACAATGGCGATCGACTTTCTTGTGATTTTATTTTATTTCATATTTATATACTTTTTATTTCAATCGCGTGGGAATTCTTCTATAAGCTTTAGAAGTTTGTTTTGCTTTAATTGGCTGGTCTTGTTGGCACGCATCTTTTGGTAAAACCTTTTATTTCCATGATTTCATATTTTAGTGTTATGATTTAATTTGTTGTAGGATATGCTCATCAGAAGTTGGAAAGGAAAAGACTGCGTTCGAATTTTAATTATTTACATTTTCCACAGATAACATTTTTTTTTCAATTGTAAAGAAGGGACTGGATCATATGTTAGTTAGTGTATGTATAACTCAAAGTTACGTGGTAACCACGATTATGATTTAGGTGTCGACACTAGTATTCTATGCTTCAACATGTATCGAGTTATTTATAACTTCAAATTTTAATAGATAAAATTATAATTGAAAATTTAATCTTATATAATTATAGAACTATAGGTGACTTAAGATGCTGACACGAATCATAGTCAATCGTAGTCAGGTATTATAAATTTAAAAAAGAACTAAAAACATTAAAAATATTTTTCAATCACATGTTAATTGATCAATAACTCTCCACCCCATCACACATAAAATTATTGATTATTAATGTGCAATAATTACACATAGTTGTGTGTTATTTTTAAGTATATAAAACGAAAAAAAATGAACATTGGATAGTAAATATTAATTAGGAATATATATTAGATTAGATAAAAAATTACAAAACTAAATAATAATGACGACGCCCAAGTTGAGTCGTCTTTCGGCTAATAAAAAGTTAACTTGGTCAAAACCATTACGCTATAGTGAATTAGGTAAAAGTCCAATTAATAACATAGCAGCCCATTTATAATATAATTACGTTTGTGATGACGCCAAAATGCAATTTATCAATTAAATCGTGGTGAATGTACATAAAATACACATTTCTATACATAAACAAAAAAAAATTTAAGCACATCCTCTGCCAGAAAGTTTTTATCTAAGTACTCGTTTGACTTTGCGTATCATTCTCAGTCTTGACGTACCTTTTTACATGTCTATTATGTACCACGTCACGCGTTTATATACCCATATACGTTTTATATGATACCTTAATGTGTTGTATGATGTACCACAATACGTTTTTTATATAGTACCTAAATGTGTTATATGATGTACCTTCCGACGGATCAGGTACCAATCTGCAAAAAATTTATTCTAATAGGTACCTACATATAACAAAATACTGACAGGGTACTGACTTGTAAGTTTTTATACAAATGGATATTTTCTGTAGATTCCCATTACATCGTTTTCTAATCATCTGTACTATTATATAATTGGTTTGGGGTGGATATAAACTGCCACAATTTGGTGTGTAACTTATTTGCAATTTAGTCCCTCATTTGTAATTTAATTAATAATTAAGTATTTTTATATCACTCCTAATTTTTTTATTTACTGTACTTATGCCTCTACAACTAAGTTTCTTTTTATAAATTTAAAATTATATTTCACCTTAAACACTAAAAATTATATTTTTAAAATTTAAAATAATTCAATATAATTATATTTTAAGCACATCGCGTGTGCAAAAAAGTACTAGTACATATAGTCAAACAAATATTATTTGGAAAGAGACCGTAAGGATGTATTTAATTAACAGCTATATAAGGAGATTAAACACAACTAAATAACAATACAACGAAGCTTATCTAACCCTACATTAAATAATCCTAAGAAAATATCACTCATCATAAACTTCCACTGATCTTTGACCTTATTAGCCCATCACCTGCCAACCATATAATCACATCACCACTTCTCTGAACAACAGAATACAAAAACACCCACAAAAAAACCCCAACGCAATGAGCTCCTCCGCCCCACCACGTCCACGGCGGTGCTTATGGTGGCTCCTCCTCCTCGCCGTCGGCCTGAGCTCCGCCGGCGCCGACCCGCAGATCAACCTCCTAAACAAGGGCTGCAGCCAATACAACGCCACGAACATCCCAGACTTCTACGGCAACCTAAACGCCAGCTTCGCCGACCTTAGGTCCCAGATTTCCGCCGGAAAACTCTTCGCCACCGCCGAGCGGCCGAGGTCCGCCGACCCAGTCTACACCATGGCTCAGTGCAGGGATTATATGTCGGAAGGTGACTGCTTGAGCTGCTACGACGCGGCGGTGAGGCAGATTAGGAACTGCTCGGCTGGTGCTAATGGGGCTCGAGTGATTTATGATGGATGCTTTTTGAGGTAATTAATTCTTTTTTGTTTATTTCTTTAATTTTGGTCTTGTAAATTACCTGAATGAGAGGATAGCAGTCTGTGTCTTTGATGTCATAGAATATTAATAATATCTAAACGTGGGGCCCTGAGCTATGTTAAGTAAATGATGGGTTATGACATGAAGTCAATTACTTTACATAATATAATATATGTAAAGATTTCAGAAAACGTTGAATATGCTCGGCCGGCACGAGTGAAAGTGATGATGATATACAGATATTAACAGATGTTATACCTTTTTCAATAAATATTACGAGGTCATATCATTCGTAGGTTTCTGCATTATTACATTGAGAACCGTTTATTCAATCACTACCCAATTAATTCACTGGAAAAGGCTTCTATTATGTATTATTGTTCTTGGTCTTGGGTCTTGGCATAACGATTGAAAATATGTAACCGTACTAAGAATTTTCACTACTAATAAACTAAGGCATACGATACTTTTTTTATTATTTACTGAGAAATTTTTGTAATTGGGCCTATATAGGCCATTTTAAGAAGAGACTTGAGCCACGTAAGTTGATGGGGTTCCATCTGGAGTAGCCCGTCAACTTATAGGCTACTCAATCTCTTCTCAGTTATCTGATGTGGGACACATGTGACTTATTAGTGTTATCTATTTTCACATATACGATATCATAACGTATAAATAAAACAATACACTCATGATTAAGGTACGAAAGCAACAGCTTCTACGACCAGACTACGCTCCCCGGCAACGTTCAGATCTGCAACAACAGGACGGCGAACGGCGCGTTCGACACCGTCGGCCAAACGCTCCTCAAAGACCTCGAAATCACCACCTCGAAGATCAACGGCTATTATGCCGCGACAACGAGAAAAACATCGAACGGCGCAAACGCGACGATTGTCTACGCCGTCGCCCAGTGCGCCCAAACGGTCACCCAAACGGGCTGCTCGGACTGCCTGACCGTGGCCTACGGCAACATAAAGGGTTGCCTGCCCAACGCCGAAGGCCGGGCAGTCGACGCGGGATGTTTCATGAGATATTCGGACACGCCCTTTTTTTCGGGCAACGACACGGTCGACATAACCCCTTTTCTTAAGAGCGGAGGTTAGTTAAATCTCCATCGAATCGATTCGATTTCGCTCTTTTACCTTTGTGCTCTGACTTGTCAAATTTTTTTTAAAGGGGGTTCGGGTGCGAAAAAAGCGATCATCGGAGGCGTAGTCGGGGGCGTTGGGCTTATTCTGTTGTTATTAAGCGTTTTGTTACTCTTACGGTATTATCGTTACTCGAAGAAGCCTAAGCCTTCTCGAAGAGGTTAGTGATCCACGCTTACTTTAGCTAAAAGCTTAAATTTGTATAGATGTATCATTTTTTTTATATATTATATTTCCAAATCGCCCCCTAATGTGTAGAATTACTTAGCCATAAACGTGTAATTTTCTTAACTGGGTGGTAGTGAGGATTCGTACTCAATACCTCTTTTGGTCCTGAGTTTTGTTACTGTGATGCAAGAGAGTGAAGCCGTTTGTCCTCGCCTTTTCCAGGCAACATTTTGGGCGCGACGGAGCTGCAAGGACCGAATATATACAGCTATAAGGACCTTAAATCTTCGACGAACAACTTCAGCGAAGAGAACAAGCTAGGAGAAGGAGGTTTCGGCGACGTATACAAGGTAATAAATTCTAGAGCGCCTTTCGACCATTATTATTATCGTAATTTCGTCTTCCTAAACCGTTCTTCTCCGCCGACAGGCGACTCTAAAGAACGGGAGCTTCGTGGCGGTGAAGAGGCTCGACATAAGCAACAACAGAGCGAAGGCGGACTTTGAGAGCGAAGTCAGGCTTATAAGCAACGTTCATCATCGCAACCTCGTGCGCCTATTGGGATGCTGTAATAAAGGATCGGAACTTCTCCTCATCTACGAGTACATGGCCAACGGAAGCCTCGATAGGTTTCTATACGGTTCGTAGACTGCAAAAAGTAGTTGCGCTTAACAAACAAGAACTTTCACATTCTGATTCCCGTGTTTGTGTGTGTGTGCGCGCTTTTTTTTTTTTTTTTAAGGCGAGAAGCGAGGAGGGCTAACTTGGAAGCAGAGGTTCGACATAATAGTGGGGACGGCGAGGGGGCTTGCCTATCTGCACGAACAGTACCACGTCTGCATTATACACCGCGATATAAAGCCGGGCAACATTCTATTGGACGACGATTTTCAAGCCAAGATCGCCGACTTCGGATTGGCCAGGCTTTTGCCAGAGAATCAGAGTCACGTTAGCACTAAATTCGCCGGGACACTGTAAGCGCCCCCTTTCCTCGTATGCTTTTCCATTTTATTTTCGTCTTAGGCCGTACAAGGATTTTGATTAGGAAAAGAAAGGGAAAATTGTGAAGGTACAACGGTCGAACGGCAAGATGTTACCGCTAATTTAGTTTTCCGCTTTCTGCATATACGAATTGAAATAGAAAACGCAGCATTAAGCAGTTACGCCATGCGATTGATTGTTGTATACCTCGCAGGGGATACACAGCGCCCGAATACGCAATCCACGGGCACCTATCAGAGAAGGTCGACACATACAGCTTCGGCGTCGTAATATTAGAGATCGTCAGCGGCCGAAGAAGCAGCGATATGAACGCCGAATCTGACTCGGAATATCTGCTCGAAGAGGTAACTAACAACCGACGAATAAGCGCATCGCTCGACGCCTTCTTTAAGGCTTCCGTTTTGCGCCTATTACAAGTTATTAATACGAATATTCTCGACGACAGGCATGGAAACTGTACGAGGTAGGAATGGCGCAGAAGTTGGCAGACGAGGCTTTAGACGGGGAAGATTTGAAACCCGAGGATGTAAAGAAATTGGTGGAAATAGCTCTAATTTGCACGCAATCTCCGTCCCTAAGGCCGACCATGTCGGAAGTTCTTGTGATGCTTTTGAGCGACCGCTTGGCCGGGCAAAGGGGTCCGAGCCGCCCGGCTTTGAGCTACGGATCGAAGACGTCCGAGTCTGCGGCGGATTCGAACGAGCCGTCGTACACTAACGCGACTGCGTCCATCAGTCATTTTACGGGCGTTGAAATTTCAAAAAGCCTTTGCCGATGGAAACTGTAAAAACTGTTGGAAGATTGAGTTGAATTAAAATATGATGTAATTAATGATTGAGACTCAAGTTTGGTTAAACTCCTTATTTCTCGTCTAAGTTGCTTGTTATGTCTGTGATAGCTGCATTTCGCAGTCGACGTTGAAGTTTATTTATGTTGCGCTTCAAATTGAACGTGCGGAAATGACAAACTGTAATTAAGACGATTTCGTGGTGTCATGTTTAATATACGTGTTTAAATTAATAAATAATTTTTAATTTTATTCTCTAATAGCAAAATGAAATTAACAGGAAATTAACAGTAGTGACTTATGTGTTGTTCTCTCTTAGATAGATAATAAATTAATTTAGCACACAAAATTGATCGGAAATTTATTGTTGCAATAATTAATGTATTTTGAGAAGTAACAAAAAAGGGGTAAATTTGGGATTTCGGCCAAACGCGTGCACGGCCTATTTGTAAGCTTGGGGATTCCTAATTGCAAAACAATTGCTATCTAGGGCTTGCTCTGGAGCTCGCGAAACCAAATTGAGGTAAGAGCGATATCTTTTGTCTATCGCTTCCTTTGATTTCTTTGTTGTTTTGATGTAATCGATGTATGCACATGACTAGATAGGTAGCTGGTGTGTTCGTGTTTCTATCTAATCCGATCGAAACGGTGGAAAAGGCTTGGCTTTTATTCAGTTTTTTGCGCGTGTTAGGTGCGTCTGGGTATACGTCGTCTCCTTATCGGTGTGTGATGCTGATTTATGTATGTAGAAGCTTATATCATTCGACTTACGGAGGTTTTTGTATTACCTTCTTGGTTAATTTTGTTTATTGAAGATGGACATGTGGTTTTTGTTAATCTCTATTTGCAGTTTTTTTGGTGAATTTTTGGTCATCAGCTTTTGATTCTTAGTTCAATTATGGTTCTTCTTGTAGATACTTTTTCTTTGAGTATGATGCCGTGATGCAAGTTAATGTGTTAGCTTAGTCTCCTTGTCTTAATAACCATGTAATGTTATCTGGTGTAGCTCTCTTCTTAATTCACAATGGCTGAGCTAAAGACGTCTGGGAGACCGATCGATCTATTGTTGGAGAAGGTTCTGTCCATGAATATTCTTTCTTCTGATTACTTTCGGGACCTTCTGAAACTTCAAACCTATCATGAAGTTATTGACGAGATTTACGTTACTGTGACACACGTTGAGCCGTGGATGACTGGGAACTGCCGGGGGCCATCAACTGCATTCTGCCTTCTCTACAAGTTCTTCACTATGAAGCTCACTGTCAAGCAAATGCATGGCTTGCTTAAGCACCCAGATTCTCCATATATAAGAGCAGTAAGTATTGTTTTAGCATGAAATATTTCATCTTTACCTTTTGGGGTGATCTCGAGTAACTGTAATGATTGACCGTTATGGTGAAATCTACTTTTGCAGATTGGGTTTCTCTACTTGCGATATGTTGCGGATCCCAAGACGTTATGGAATTGGTATGAACCTTACCTAAAAGATGATGAGGTATTTGCAAAATTTCCCTCTCAGTTCCCTCTTTTTGTGACTCTTCCCAATGATTTTTCATCTTTGGAGAACCAAATGCATTTTTTTTGTTGCGCTGAGAAGCGTGAAGTGCCACGATTCTGACCAAAAAGTGAATTTGTATTATATTAGCGCACGTTGAGGAGCGGAAATTGTCACGATTATGTACCAAAAAATGAATTTATCTGATATGAGTGCATATGTGTCGCTGTGGTTTTTCCTAAGGAAGACTGGTTTACTTTTTCTTTTTTGTGGGGATGTACGTACGGTTACTTATCGTATTCTTTTTCTCCTTTCCTTCTAGAATTCCTTATTTTTCCTGTTCTATCCGTCTTGGTCTTGGAAGCCCTTCTATGGCCTGTGTGATGTAATTGTTCACAACCGTTCTTTGTTCACGAAATATTATGACTCATCCTTGCACGATAGACTCAATTGTCCATGGACTCGTAAAATGTCTTGGAAATTTCTGTTTTTTTGTCTAACCCCAATTGGCCCAGGGGAAAAGGATTTTACAATTTCTCAATGGTGCATCAGCATGATTCCTGCTGGCGAACTGCGTTTGTGTGGTACACTGATTTCTATTTTTTCCAAGCTGTTCAAAGTGTGTAATCGACCTTTGATATATTTCTTTGTTTTCCTTCATTCTTTATAAATCTCTCTTTATTTGTTGTTTTACGTTTTCTCTGCAAAGGCACTGCTGTTTGAAATTCCCACGCCAAATTATTTAGTTTATGCATATCATATGTTAAAATTGGATCAATCTCCAAAATAATTTCATCCCATCCCATCATCAGCGTACATCACCTTTTTCTTTCTGTTTCAGGAATTCTCTCCCGGTTCCAACGGCCGTATGACTACAATGGGCGTCTACATACGCGATTTGCTTCTCGGGCAGGTAAACAAACACCACTCTCTTTCATTACGTCATCCAAACACAATCATTGAAATTCTCTTTTTTTCTTCCCTTCGCAACGCAACGCAGTACTACTTCGACACGCTCTTCCCCCGAATCCCGGTGCCCGTCATGCGAACCATAGTCTCCAACCTCGAAGGCATGAAACTGCCCACGAAGCACTGCGGAGTAACCGGCGAGACGACCCGCGGGTCAGAAGAGACCGCCCGTCGCCCGCCCTCGGTCAAAGCCTCCCTCTCAGTATCCTTTGGCCAGCGGGCCCCTCACCGCTCCTCGACCAGGGGTTCTTCGCCGGTCCGCCGAAATGCCCACGACAGAGAAGAAAAAGGTCGCCGAGCCGCCACAGAAGCCAAAGCCGCGATCTCTCTGACCAAGACAGAGACAGAGGCGGGCGAGAGAGAGACAGGGAGAGGAGAAGGGACAGCGAAAGAGATAGAGATAGGAGGTATGGTAATGAGAGAAGGTCCCGAGAAGCTTCTAGAAGGGATTACGAGGATCGTTATAATAGGAGGGAGAGGAGCAGTCGTAGGAGTAGGAGCAGAAGTAGGAGCATCGAGGGGCGTTCTGGGAATGATCGAGGGTATTATAATTCTAGTCCGTCGAGGGGAGGTGCCAAGGAGAAGGCGTCTCCGTCGAGTAACTTGGCTAAGCTTAGAGAGATGTATGGGGATTTGGGCGGCAATCAAAGGGAGGATGGCGCTTCGAAGGACAAGGGTTTGAACAAAGGTAGTGGGAGTGAAGAGGTGATGAGGCTCGGTACTTCGACGTGGAGGTAAGGTTGGTGAGTGTTTGGCCGTTCGTGAGGGGCAAATCTGTCACTTCGTGTGAGATTTACGCCTTTTTCGTCCTTGTCTTTTGGCCGTGATAAATTGGATTGGCTGTTTTATTTGCTGCTTGTTCTTCTGTGGAAAACAGAGTGCTAGTGAAGTGAATGATACTTATACTGTGCTGTGTTCCTTCAGCTGTTTGTGAATTTTTACTTGTTTTCATATTTACGTTACAATTACAACCATGTTGGACCATCTTCTTCGATTTTATTTATATTTTGGTACTCGTTATGCAATTTGACTGAACCAATATTGGATATAGGACTGGCTTCTATGTCCACAGAGACTAGTAAACCTAAACGGAACAAGCAAATATGCAACTCTTTTTGTTATACATAGTAACAATAATAATGCGAAAGAACAAAACTTTTCCAGGACTTCTCTTGTAACAGTAACCTTTTAGCTAGAAACGTATTTAAAAAAACTTCTCCGAATTACAAACTTCTTTTTTTTTACTGAATCACTCACTCGCACTTAATCGACCTATAGATATGGCGGACGAAGAACAGAGCAGCACGAAATCCAACAGCTCCAAGCATTAGGAAGAAAGCATAGCAAACACAGGCCATGTACCCGAAAAAGAAGGAAGTTTGCATGAACCCTGACATATCTGACCTTGCATAGTAGTAGTAAAGACAGTACCCGTAAACAAACAACCCCGTCGATCCACCGCATAGGAAAGACCTGAAATGGAAAAAGCATGAATTCAACAAATTGAGGGGCACGTTAAGTTTTAGAATCATGTGTAGCTTATATAACATACCTCCACCACCATTCATGGTCTTCGGCAGCAAGCTGGAAATACGTCAGAGCCACGGTGATGAACGCGGTGACTATCAGGAGAATGATGAAGACTATGAATAAGATGCTGTATATTGTGTAGATTCTGTGGCCCCAGACGCTAGCGAATATATAATAGAGTTCGATATAAATGGCGCTGAATGGCAAGAATCCAGCCATCGCCATCTGAGGCAGAGTTCCACGATACCAAGGAAGCGGTGGGATTTCTCGGGGATATTTAGTGGTACGAACTGGGGCTTGGAACTCTGCTTTGCTATTCTTACCAGCAATTCCTCCCAAGACGAGTAAGGGCGTTGTCACGAGAGCCCATATGAGGAAAATTACGACGATGGTGCCAAATGGTAGGGCTGCAGTGGCATGGTATGTGATGGCCACGGTGTTAAGGAAGCAAAAAGTGAGAAAGAGGGGCCCACAGAAAAAGGCACCGGTGAGTAATAGGTTGCGAACCTGCCAAGAAAAGCCAGGATAGCAAAAGGATGAGGATTATGAAAGGCGAATGAAGGTGTGCTTTGATTTGCATTCACTTACCCAATTAGCCCCTTCTAGCTGCTGATAGAAAGAGGCTGCTACATAGCCAGCGATACCAGATGTCAGGGCATATATAACCACCAACGCGGTGAAGAGAGCTCCACGATTGTATGGGTAGAATACGCCAACAAGAGCGAGTATGAAAATAAATGTTACCCTGTCAATTAAGAAAAGGGGTGTCTTTGTTAAGTTTTCGATGCTGGAAACAGAAAGACTGCACCTAATTTATGCGGATCTCAACCAGAGAGATATTTACAGGAAAAATAGCTGTGTCCCACTTCCAAGAGCTGCTGCGAAGATTGACTTGTATTTAGGGAATCTAAAAACGTCCCCGTGAATGTATTTCCATCCAGTTTCTTCCTGATCTTCAGCAGTTTCCTCATCGTGAGCATATCTTCAGTGAAACCAAAAAACCAAAGTAGTGAAGTTAATAGTTCAGCCATCAGATTTTTCTATAGTAATGAAAATGGATTGGGTGCTTACTTCACAAAATCATTCTTGAGAACTCTCATGAGGATCGTGGCAAGGAATCCAGTAAGGAGTAGGACAGTCACGCATGAATTAATAATCGAGAACCAGTGGATTTCCAAGTGACGAGGAAGCGAAGATGAATGAGAATACTTATCCATTCTCTTCTCAAAAGGTATAGTTGTTTCCTTCCACTTGGCTTCGTACACGAATTCCACGTCAACCTCCTTATCATCAGTGAGGTCAACAAGAGAAGTGGGGTCGGTCTGAGCAGTGATCTCAATCACACGGTCCTTGTTGTAGGATATTTCGAAGTGGAGGTGGTTAAATAAATAATACTTATACTCGCTCGGATCAGATTTGCCCTCTTTGTCAACTTTTCCGAGAAAACCCCAAATGGGCAAGTCATCATCATAGTACATCTGAAAATAGTAATCCTTGGCAATAGCCTTTCGAAATTCAGCAACTTCTTCCTTCGACAGCTTCTTCTTACAGATGACCTCTGACTCTTTATAAACTAGAAAGTCAAGCTTGTACGGAGCACTGACCAACCGATCTCCATTAAGAACCTCACCAAGGGCTTCAACTTTATCTTTCACGTCAACTGCCGACAAAATATATTAGCTAGAAAAAGAATATAACTTGATAATAGAAGAAACAAAAAGGGTGGAGTTAAATACCTGGAGAGCAGAACGGTAGATCAAAGTAACGATACGTTTCGCTGGAAAGGCAAAAGTCAGCATTAGTACATCAAGAAAAGAACTCTAAATGGAAATTCTAACGGATAAAATGTCATAAACAAGAGGAACAACAGACACATATCCCACTAACCCATGCGCTTAATGTTATTGGTCTTAACTTACCGTTTCTATACAGCAAGAACCAAGTAAAACACAAATGGGGATATCCACAAAGTAGACAAAAAGAAAAGCAATTATGTCGCAAGATCACCTAAATTTAAGATCTTTGGCTGAAAAAAGTGCAACGAAATCAGATCCAAGCAAAAATTAACGCATAATCACACCGATCTCAAGCTCAACCAAGCCGTATGCTTAAACACCATAGAAATCACCGACACAGACTGGTTCCATAATTTTCACCGTTTTTGGGTTTCCTATTACCTCCTCCGACGCCATTACATGCAATCCAGACGACGATGTCGTCCAGTAAGGTTCATTTCGGAGACGACACCAACAAATTTGCCGAATCCAGCTAATCTTGAGCTCAATTACAACCTATCTCTAACGAAAAATGTCGTTCACATACATCTACACAACAATGATCGAATGCTTGCTTACCTAGGGTTGTGAAATGGCCCGACCTTGTTAGCATAGAGGGGAACAGGGTCGCCGACTTTGTACCTGTGATCCGACGCGTCGGATCTCACCACGGCCGCGATGCACCCGAGCACCAAAACGACGCCGTATAGCACGCCCTTAATCGTCGTCATCTTACGAAGAGATTAGGGAAAAGGGGAGAGGAGATAGTAATGGCGTGTAGTGTGTATGCAGATCTAAGGCGACGTTAAGTTCTATAAGAGTTTAAGACGACGTGCTAGCTATAGAGTTAGATCTAAGAAACGAAGATAATTTAATTTTGTTTTTATTCTATATTTCATCAAAATTATGACTTGCGGTAAAAATAAATTAATAATAATGTGTTGGCAAGTTGGTACTAATCCGAGGCCTGATTTTTAGTTGAAATATGCTTTTTATCTAACTGAAAGTGTAAACTGTGTGTGGGTCAACTATGTAATTGAATTGATAGCTTAGCTAATGCCTAACCACGATCATTGAAACTAACCACTGCCCTTGGAGCTTGACGTTGACCAAAATTAGATTTTTTAGTCCCAATGAAAGTAAATATATATAACATGATGGGGTCCCGTACGAAATGGATGTAAAAACACTAAGTTGTAAACTGATGTTGGACGTGATGTTAGGCTAACACTCACACTCACTTAGAAACGCACAGCGGAAATGATAAGAACTTAGTGACAAAACGGAACTAACACACGAGATGATTTTATGCAGCAAGTCAAATAACTTGCTGCGTGCCTCAAGGCGCAAATACTCCACAATAAAGGTGGATTACAAACTATCAAAAAGGATAGTAAAATAGCCTAGCGAAACCTACGAATCTAAAAGGATTCTGAAAACCTACAAGATCTTTCGATCTCTGAAAAGCTAGACTAAAAAGAAAAAAAACTCTCTAAAGATGATTCTAGCTCAAACTCGCTCGTTGTTTTTCTCTCGTAAAAAGTCCGTCCTTAAAACGGTTAAGTGAAGTCCCTTTTATATGTCTTCGACTTTGGGGCGACTTCACAAACGACTTGGTAACCTCCCATAACGTCCACTAACGTCCACTAAGTGTATTTGATCCATTAGTGACCGTTAGAGCTCGACTTGGTCAGCTCCAAAAGCTCGGTCTTCACTTGAGCTCCAAGTCGCCTATTTTTAGTATGCTCTTTTCCAATTTTCGCTCTAGCTTATCCACACTCTTTCCACACGGTTTGAACCATTCTAGCTCTTATCCATATCCTGCACAACACTAGAAAAATGCCACGTCATCAATAAAATTTTTGGGCATGAAAGATAAAACTGAGATAGGGAACATTCTCGGCCAACAGATGTTGACTAGAATGTTACCCCAACATTGCTTCTGTTGAAAGCTCAACATCAACAATCTCCCCATTTTTATCTTTCTTCCCAAAACCAATGCAGAAGTCAGTCATCATGAAACTCCACCTGAAGGCCAGATCTACTCAACCACAACACATTAAAAATGGTTAGAGTTAGACACAAACAGAATAGCACAAAAAACTATTCAAAGTACTACGACAATAGTACATAGCCATAACAAGGTCTTAAGTTAAACATCTGCAAAATATAAACAGTTCATACGCAGGCCGGCAAACCACATGGTCACACAAGCAGAATTAACCAGATCAGCATGCACAAAATAACCATAAAGCCAGGCATGTAAAAAAAAAAACGATCTTTAGGCGAATCTGCAAAATAAAAATATCCGGCAAGTAAGCAGGCAAACATGTAAACATATCGGAGAAGCAAATCAGACATGCAAAAATAAAAATCAGATAAAAAATCAATTTATGCATGCAAAAGAGAAAGAATCAGAGCTTCACTCTCAATGGAGTATGGAGTTTCCTTCTGATGCTTTCTCGGCTGCTTCTCCTTCTTGGTCAGCTCCCCTGTTTGTTCGGCTCTCTATTCTGCTCCCCCTGAATTTCCTTATCTCCCCATTTTTATCTGCACAACCTTCTCCCCCTTTTTGGGAAGAAAGAAAAAGACTCAGAGAACTTCTCTGTTAGCCAACTTGCAGAGGTTGAGGAAAATGTGGGACTAACATCTGGGCCAACATTCTGAGACTCAGAAACAAGTTAGTTCGCCATAAAGAACTCAAAGATAAATCCACAAAGATGATATGAGAACAGAATGTATAACCCGTGAATTGCAGAGAGAGAATTCTAGAGGGAACTTTTCGATTTGAGCAAGTGGGGAGATGACAGTCACATCAAGGAATAAATAGCAAAAAGGAATCCAACAAAAAAAATTGTTCCTACAGTGAATTTAGGTCATAGTGGAGTACGTGGAACAAAAAAAATAACCGTTGAAAGCCAAATGAAAAACCGTATAGTAAGGATAAGATAAAGCTAAGTCAAGATTTTTCAAAGCATGGAGATAAAAATGGTATATAAATAAATCACGCGAGAACATAGGAGTAAATTCGAGACCTAGTCATGCGAGTAAATAGGAGCATTTCAGACCATGATTCAACCAAAAAGACAACTAAGTCCAAAGTCAAGGTAGAATCAAGAAATACTAACCGTTTGAGCGACTTCGATGACCACTTGAGACAAATGTAACAAGCTGTTCTTCGCGATTTCTAATGCAAATCTGAGAGATTTCTAACATAGACACAAAAGACTAACAAATGCAGTACTAAAGACAGACACAAATAAAAACGAAAGCACGAAATGTAGCAATATCAAACTGACAGTCACACATGTTGCCCTAACATTTGACTCAACATCCTAGTTCCGTGATCCTAGACTTATCTGCTCATTCTTCTCAAAATCGGTTCCCTTTATTTTTACCCTTTCACCTCAAATATCAAGAAGTTTATGCACTGCCCTTATACTCTCAGCCTCAAGGTTAGGCCTTTTGTCGCATAGTATACATCGTCACCGCGAATGCCGTGTACCTAAGGAATCTTATTACCAAAAACCTGTATCTAGCCGAGAGTTTATAAGCATGCTTATAACAAATAAGGATTGGTTTTTAGTCGCAATAAGTACATCGTCACAGCGAATGCCGTGTACCTAGGGACGTATTACCAAGAGCCTTTAAAAAAGGGATCGGGTTCATTTAGGGACCAACCAAGAAGAATCAAGTCATTTCACAGGAAAACAGAACAGAATATCTCACCAAACATTAAAGCAGTAACCATCAAATTCGACATATGCTATGTTGATCCAAATGTTGGACCAACATTCAGACTAACATGTGCAAACCTATGGATTTCTTCAGGTCCGAGAACTTTTCAGAATCCAATGCTTTCGTGAAAATGTCCGCTAACTGGTTCTTAGTGTCTATATGCTCAATATGGACTAACTCTTTTTCGACCATATCTCTCAGAAAGTGATGCCTAATGTCAATATGCTTCGTACGTGAGTGCTGAATGGGGTTCCTAGAGATGTTAATGGCACTAAGGTTATCACAATACATAAGAACAGAATCACACTCTAACCCATAGTCACATAACATGCTATTCAACCACAATAATTGCGTACAACAACTACCCGCCGCAACATATTCAGACTCAGCAGTAGATAAGGACACACAATTCTGTTTCTTACTATACCATGCAACTAAGTTATTACCTAGGAAGAAACAGCCGCTACTTGTACTCTTGCGGTCATCCTCGTCACCTGCCCAGTCAGCATCGCTATAGCCTACAAGACTCAAATTAGTATCTTTGGAGAACCATAGTCCTAAGCTACACGATCCACTCACATAACGAAGAATTCGCTTAACAGCATTAAGATGAGTCACTTTAGGTTCAGACTGATATCTAGCACATACGCAAATACTATACATGATGTCAGGTCTACTAGCAGATAGATATAATAAACTGCCAATCATCGAACGGTACAATGTTGGGTCAACATTCTGCCCAACATCGTCTTTACTTACCTTTTGGGTAGAACCCATGGGCGTTTTCATTACCTTAGCAGTGTCCAACCCGAACTTCTCGACAGTGTTCTTAGCGTACTTTGCATTTTCCTTCGCATACTCAGTCGGTAACAGTATGATGACTTCATCCGTCTGGACTTCATCACGAACGTCAGTTTCTATACCTGCATCATCAGAACTCAAATACCCATCAACCAGTTTAAGTTATCATGGTCGAAAATAATAAATTGCTCAGATGTTGAGTCCAATGTTGGCTCAACATTAGTTACCGCAGTGTGGGCAATATGATGATCTTCGTCTTCCTCGTTGTCCGAGAGGGATTGTATGATTACTGATGATTGCTTAGACTCCTCTGTACATGGTTCTTCATCTTCATCATCTGAAAGGTCGATCCACATGGCCTTTCCATGCTTGCGGAGTGTGTTCGCTCATTCGTTGGCAAAGTGACCCCAACCTTGGCATTCGTAGCATCTGACGGACTCATAATTGATATTCTTCTTCTTTCCGTCAGGCTTCCCAAATGACTTGCGCTTAGTGAATGGAGGAGCAGACGATGGCTCAGACTTGACATTCTGACCTTTTCTGAATGTTGGGCCAACATTCTGCACAACATTCTTCTTTTTGAAGTACTTTGCAAATTTCTTCACAACCATGGCCATGTCCTCTTCGCTGTTGGGATTGAACTCAATCAGTTCCTTCGATGGCTGGCTGACTAGTGCAACACTCTTTCCTCGTGAGGCTCTCCTTTGGACTTCGAGATTGGTTTCGAAGTTCTTCAAGATGTTCATCAATACGTTGAAGTCCATGTTGGCTAGATTGTACGATTCCTCGATCGCCGACACCTTCACATTGAATTTTTCAGTTAGTGTACGAAGAGCTTTAGAATTTAATACCTTGTTGGTCATTGGATCTCCTAGGCTGGCGCACTCGCTTGAGATTGTCAACAGCTTTCCAAAGTACGTGCTAATATCTTCGTCTTCCTTCATTCTGATATTCTCGAACTGGCTAAGGAGAAGACGTAGCTTGGTTTCACGCACACTTGCATCGCCTTCACAGTACTGCTGAAGCAGATCCCACGCGGTTTGCGCAGTAGAACAGTTTTGGATGATTTTAAACATAAACATATCCACGGATGAGTAGATGGCGTTGAGTGCCTTGTCGTTGAATTCTGCCGCGTTCCTTTCAGCGATCGTCCACTGCTCGACTGGCTTATCCACGACTTCGCCATCACGATCTCGTGCAGTCTTTGGTGGCGTATAGCCATGAAGAACTGCTTCCCACGCTCGCACATCGATGGACTTGATACACTGCCGAACTCGAACCTTCCAATATGCATAATTGGCGCCGTCTAACACTGGGACTTTGCCGATGTGGTTTGAACTTGTAACATCCATTCTGCCGGATTTTCACCGCTTAGTAGCGTCAAGCGGAGGCTCTGATACCACTTTGATGGGGGTCCCGTACGAAATGGATGTAAAAACACTAAGTTGTAAACTGATGTTGGACGTGATGTTAGGCTAACACTCACACTCACTTAGAAACGCACAGCGGAAATGATAAGAACTTAGTGACAAAACGGAACTAACACACGAGATGATTTTATGCAGCAAGTCAAATAACTTGCTGCGTGCCTCAAGGCGCAAATACTCCACAATAAAGATGGATTACAAACTATCAAAAAGGATAGTAAAATATAGCCTAGCGAAACCTACGAATCTAAAAGGATTCTGAAAACCTACAAGATCTTTCGATCTCTGAAAAGCTAGACTAAAAAGAAAAAAAACTCTCTAAAGATGATTCTAGCTCAAACTCGCTCGTTGTTTTTCTCTCGTAAAAAGTCCGTCCTTAAAACGGTTAAGTGAAGTCCCTTTTATATGTCTTCGACTTTGGGGCGACTTCACAAACGACTTGGTAACCTCCCATAACGTCCACTAACGTCCACTAAGTGTATTTGATCCATTAGTGACCGTTAGAGATCGACTTGGTCAGCTCCAAAGCTCGGTCTTCACTTGAGCTCCAAGTCGCCTATTTTTAGTATGCTCTTTTCCAATTTTCGCTCTAGCTTATCCACACTCTTTCCACACGGTTTGAACCATTCTAGCTCTTATCCATATCCTGCACAACACTAGAAAAATGCCACGTCATCAATAAAATTAGTTTTGGGCATGAAAGATAAAACTGAGATAGGGAACATTCTCGGCCAACAGATGTTGACTAGAATGTTACCCCAACATTGCTTCTGTTGAAAGCTCAACATCAACATAACATTTAAAAATTCACTATGCCATTAATTGCATTTGATAATCTAATCTACGATGCCTTTGTCTGGTAAGTTTGGAGGTGTTTGTCTTTGAGTTCTTTAAGAACGAGAAACAATTTTTAGAAAATAGCCTATGACATCCTTATCAAACCAATTAACTAATTTATAAAATTTTACATCCGTAGTCAGTCGATCATCAAAATTTCACATTCTTTCATCTTCTCCGTGTCGCTAAAATGAGTCTCTGAGTTTCTGAAAATATGTTGTCCGAACATTTTTAGCAGTCAGAAAACAAAGTAATCGGCCATCGTAGAACAAATCCATTTACAATTTAAAAAAAAAACACGTTGGAAATCGTACAGTTCCGACGATACATGCATACAAAATGATCACCATTGCTACTATGCGTAAATACTTCAAAGCGTTGAAAAAAACTGTTGGTATCGATCTCAACTGCCCTCAATTACCAATTGGTTGTTGATTCTATGGTTGCGTCTCGTCGGCGGCAGAGAACTTTGGCAATAGATACACTTCGGCAGTAGATAGTCGGAAGATGGAGTGTCTTCAACCACAGGTACAGTTCGCGAGTACCCAGATGATAATGAGGGCATAGGTGATAACTATTATACACAACATGAAGAATAAATAGGCCTGGAGTTGATGAAGACTATCCATAACCGTAGACGTAGTCGAGGCGTGTGTTGGACACACTGTCCGTAAGACGAAATCGCCCCGATATACAGTGCTTTCAGTTAGCAACGATCGTCCCCAAGATACAACAACATTTTCTTAATTCATAATCGCAGCACAACGACTAGAATTTTCAGACGAATAGTACTCGAAACTGAGTTTTTCTTGCTTAGGAAAACTGGGGAGTATGTGAGTGAAATATGCAAATTCGTGGATTCAAGTGAATAAATTTTTCCAATTCATATGGGGTCTATTTATAGATTTTTTCACGCAGGGACTTTATTGCAAATTCCAGAACTTGCTGGACTGCTTCTGTCATTTTCCAGAGATCAGAATGAGATATTCCGAAACTTCTGGATTGTCGGTCTATTTACTGGCCAGCGACAGGCCCGATTCTCGGGCCGACAGCCCGAGTCGTCAGAATGTCCCACCGGCGGCGGCCCAGTTAACCGACCGACGGCCCGAGGCGGCTACCAATGCTTCTAATTGGGCCGACCGACAATTTCTAGTTGGGCCGGATCAGCCCAACAGCCCACTGCTTCCATTTGATCCAATGGATCATACCATCTCATCTGGACTGTCCAGTCATCTTCACCTCGACTGCCATGTCACCGGCACCGTCATCGTCGCCGCCTATCGGAGGAAAAATTTAAGTAAGCTCCTCAATGCTCCTCGCTCCGATGCGTCGTGCGAAGTGCGCGCCCATTGCGCACTTTGGCACGGCACGGCACGGCACGGCTCGGTGCTCGTCGGTGCGAGGCACCGACTCGCACCCGGGCTATTATTTGGGCCAAAACTCATCCAAGTTTCTCAAGTCCACTTAAACCCACTTAAGCCCACAAGCCCATTTAAGCCATACACATGGCAAGCCCTTTTGAATAAACCCACATGGGTTTCTATATATATAGTGAAGATTTTCTTAGTGTCTAACCAATGTGGGATACTTGATTCCCCACTTAAACACTACCAACCATTTTAATGATTATTGTGCCAACTTCGAAAATTAATTTCTCATTAACCCGATATCGGTTTTGAACGTATTAATATTCGTTAGAATCCCCGTGAAACATAGATTCGTAATCTTTCAACGATTTCTCGTTTCGACATTCGATGGCTTCTCGATTTAATTAAATTCGAAATTAAATTTATTAATGAGCTTATTACACATATTTGGCCCAATTGGCCCAAATGCTCAAAAAACCCAACATTGGTTTTAGATGGAATTCAATTAGGTTATATGCTATGCTGGGTTTATGAGTTTTGGGCCAAGGATATCTTATTTACCAACAACAAAATTAATGAAGAAGCTCGCCTCTAAGCTTGGACGCGATTACGCTGTTTAACCCTTTCGCCAGCGTTCTCCGTAGACGAGAAATCAGAATCTCGATCCATCGCACATCTTTCGTGCGGTACGAATCCTTTCAATGATTTATACGAAGAAATTAAGTTCTTCTTCACCTGCCCTTTGAATTCGAGGTAGTTCTCGACATCCCTCGAAACCACTGTAGAGCGCCGGCCATGGAAGATCGGCGCTTAGGCCATCTCCAACCATTCCTCTATATATAGAGTTGAAACAGTACAATTCCTCTAAATTTACAGTTTAAACAGTGTTATCAACTCCAATCATTCATCTATATATTCCTCTATATATTAATATTTCTTATTACTAAATTAAGTAAATGATTGAAAATTATTTTAATTACGAAAATAATAACAAACCTAAATTCACAAATAAAAATTTAAGAATACAAAAATTTTAAGTTATGAAATTTAAATACATATAAAATCAAAAATAGCAAAATTAGATTATTTTTGAGAAAAAAATATTTTAAAAAATTATCCAAATATAATATTAATTTATTTCATAGTTGAATAAAATTATAATATAATTTTTATAACACTATGTATTAAATTAAATTTTTCAACAACTTTGTTATGTTCTTTTCTTTAGAATTTTTTAAGGTTTTTAGTAAATTATTGTACTTAATTTAAATATTTCATATTAACTTTTTTAATAAATAAATAAACGAATGAACAAAATAGAAAAGTGGGAACAGTGTCGTCTTCTTCCCATCGTCTTCTTCACAGACCCAATGGACTTTTCTCTTTTTTTCCCCCCTAATTCTTAGGAACAGTGTCTTCTTCCCATCATCTTCTTCACCAGACCCAATCAACTTTCTCTCTTTTTCCCTAATTCTCATCAATCGGCCAATTGCATAATTAAAAAAAAAAAAAGAATAAAGGATAGCGGGTGAACAGTGCCCCGCTACAGATCGCGGGACACTGTACACTCCGCTCAGTTTGGCGTTGGGTTGGAGAACCCAAAACGCCGTACCTCCAGTGGAACGCCAACAATGGAGTTCCGTTGGAGATGCTCTTAATACAATTAGAACTGTTTGTGTTAGAAACTTTTCGGGCGACAACTGGGGACGACACGTTGATGTTATTATTACGCTCGCCTACGTATATCTCGGGCATGCAAGCCTCTGCTTGAGCATCATCAACAACTAGTAATTTTTTACCGAAGAGCTTTAGGAATCACCCATTTGATTCGTTCGAGTCTCCTTCGACAAAAGGTCCAAAACCTGTAGCAAGAGTTAAAGCTAGTTAGATTGAAACAGTTGGGGCACGTTTGCTACGAGGATTTCTGTTAGGAAAAGAAAAAGGAAATGTGCGAAGGTACAACGATCGAAGCAGAAAGTATTATTGTTCGATGCGTTAACTTGATTTTCGCACGTGCTTTCAATGCACGAATTCGGCGTACCAAACATAACCTTGGAGTTTGGCATGCGGAATTCGATGTTGAAACGAAACAAAGAAAAAGTGCAGTGGTACGTCGCACGAAGCTAACATACATTGTTTTCAAAAGCGTTCTCACGCGCGCTTATGCGTTTATTTTTCTGAAAACGCGACAGCGCGCACATTATTTAGCGTAGCTTTTTAGTTTTTGTTTTTTTATTTATTTTATCATTTTTTTCGGTCTAGACAACGAATTTGACTAATTTTACTCCTTCTGATCGACCACCTGGCATTTAGCATAGCTTTGTCAGTCATCCAATGCGTCATGTCTCATGTGGAGTCGTGGACGAAGGTTGTCAGATAGTAAATATTCCCTCCGTTTCAGATTAAATGTCGTTTCTAGAAAAAATTTTTGTTTTAAAAAACATGTCGTTTTACAGTTTTCAAGATAGTTTTACAGATTTCAAGATAAAAAATATTGACTATTTCCAGTTTTACCCCTATTTTAAATGGGATCATATAATTAATTAAGGGTATAATGAGGATTTTGTTTTATTTCTTAATTTGTGTGTAATAACCTTAAACGACATGTAATATGAAACAGAGGGAGTACATTATTTTGAACTATATATATATATATATATATAAATTATATATCTTATATTTACAATCAAATGTAGTTTTGTTCTCCATGCGCCACGTGTCCATTTTATTATATTAAACAAATAAAAAAAATGAAAAACCACCCACTAACAAAGTGGAAAATACTATATTGTATTAATTACACATATTTCATGAAATGCACGGGCATAAAACTAGTATATATATATTATATAATTGGAGAGAGAAAATATGTTATTTTATTTCTCTTCTTTATTTAATGGGTTACTTTTTTATCTCTAATTTTTATTGACAAACTTTTTGTTGTATTTATCTTTTTCTTTGTTATATATAATAAATAGAGAAGTCGATGGAAAGCAAAAGATTAGAATGAATGAGTTAAATATATTATTGGAGATATAAGCTATAATATAACATATTTATGTTATATATTACGTTTTCCTACATTGTAATTTATTTGCTCGAAATACCCACGCAACGCACTACGCTATTTACGTTACGCGCTTCAGGAGCCAAAACGCGTCGCGGTGCGCGTCACCCGTTTTAAAACATTGGACTGAGATGGACTTCTTAAGGCCTTGCATTTTGAATAAGAATGTTGATATGGATGAAGAGAATAAAGAAAGGCAAACTACAAATACCCTTTTTTTTTCTACAAGGTAAATCTCGAGGATTAGCGTAATATATCTTCACTTCACTAAAGCATGCATCTGTTTTCTTGCAACCTTATTTTCTGTTAAATGGCTCTCTTTACTTTAGACTAATGTGGAAAGCTCTCGAATGTTTTTATTTTTCATTTTGTTTACCTTTTTTAGTGTTTTTTTTTTCAAAAAAATTCGAGGTCCGACTCAATTCTTGTCTTGATTTCTTTAATGTTGCTCAGCATAAACACAAAGGTACATTTCTTCGGCACGGCAAGAATTCTTCCCTCGTCCGAAGCAGTTTATCAAGTAATACCTCCAAAGAAACTATAAAAATGCGAGCGAGCGAGCGAGCGAGAAATACCTCAATCTATACGGGCGCTTTTCAGCCTTTTCCGAGCAACCTTTTCACGAAAAACAGTTTCGTGAACTACAACGTCGAATCGCAAATAATTCAGACGAAAGTTCTTTTTTCTTACCTCTGCAGCGTCGACTGCGATCGCCTCCGAGTAATCTGCTGCTTAGGCTTCTCCTTCATCTGTTTCCCCAAACCATCAGTAGCAATTTCATCCTTCTTCCTAGCCACGTTCTTCGCCTGCACGCAACCGAAATTTCATCCCAAAAATACGTAACGAAAAAGTAAGAAAAATTTAAATAAAACCGTTCAATAAAAAACCATACCAAGCTCTTGAATTGAAGATCGTAAAACGTCTTAACATATCTCCACTTTGCTCGCCTCTCGGCGCCGTTCAACCTCCTCCAAAAGCCGTAAACGCACCCCATGTCAACAACTTTGTTCGCATATATCTTCCATGTATAGCTTCCAACGAAAAGAAAGTAAACGCAGATCCCATAATAAGAAAAAATATCGCACGTTGAAAGAAACAAAATTCCTCACCATTCGTCGATGCGTCGAAGCCCTTGCGAAGAAACCCTAATCCACTCCTCGGGATTTTCCTTACACCTCGCGAAAAAATCCGCAATCTTCTTACCATTCCCCTCCCCATCGCTGGGGTCCACGTGAAATCCCGAGACGCCTTCGACTATAATCTCGGCGGGCCCGCCATTGCTGGTCGCAAAAGTCGGCAAACCGCAGTTCATGGCTTCAACGACTGTTAAGCCGAACGCTTCGTAAATCGCAGGCTGGACGAAAACGCCCTTCGTGTCCGCGATTGTACGGTAAAGTTCGCCGTTCCTTCTTCGATCGGTCTGAGCTGCGATCCACCGCATATGCCCCTTGAGTTGGTACTTCTCGATTAGCGCGTGCATTTTTCGTATTTCGGAAGCTTCTTCTCTGTCCTTCGACTTTTTGGGGTCGAAGAACCCTCCGACTATTACGAGGTTCGCTAGGGCTCGAAGCGCTTTGTTCTTTCCGTACCACTCAGTTAGGCCCGTCAGGTTCTTCACCGTGTTGAGCCTCGCCATGGAGAAGATTATGGGCTTCTTTCGATCTTCGAGGTATCCTCTGAGTTAACGATTTGCGTCGCAAAAGTTCTATTATTATCGTTACTTCGAAGAGTATGGGATGGAGTTATTTCGAAGAATAGAATTTGCTCACATGTGTTCTTCGTTGTCGGCTTTGCTGAAGAGGAGCTCGTCGATGGCGGGGCGAAACTCGGCGAACCGTTTGGGCTTCTCAGTGAAAGGAAAGTAGATGGATTGGTCCGCGCCGGGCGAACATATGTTGAATTTCGGGTCGAAGACGCTTATTCCCGATGCCGCTCGGTAGAGCCCAGGCATCGTGAATGACGCGTGGCTTTCGTATTGGCCCGGCCTGTCTTTGCTGCGATGAAACGAATAAATTTTGCGAACTTTTATCGGTGTATGGTATATATGCTGAATGATCAGTTCACTTAAAAAAGCTTAAGCTAGAAGGGACTGTAACAATTTTAATTCTATATATTTTAATCCTATGATGCCCCCTTCACGTCTATGCTAATTTTCTTAATCAGCTTCAGACTTGAAATTTTCTTTTTGAGTGGTCGTGATGATTCAGACTCATGACCTTTTGTGACGTGCTCTATTGCCATATTAATGGCCGCTTCACCTAAAAAACTTAAGCTTGAGGAAAGCGCATCAGGTTTTAATTAGATATACTTTACTTTCGACTGTATACGACCGACCACATGATTTTTTTAATACGAGCCGCAATAATCATTAATTAACGCCTACCTTCCCGCAATTTCTTGGTACGTGCTCGTAATGACGAAGTCCGCGGCGTTCATGGCGATCAAATCGGCCGTGAACTGACATGCGAAGTTGTACCTTGCATCTAACTCCTTCCATCTGGTGTCAGAATCCTCGTACTTTGTCTTCTCCAGCTCGTGCGCGATTGTTCCCTGTGTGAGAAAAACTAGCGGATTAGAATGATTCTTAAGTACATACATTCCGTCAATCTTTTTTATTACACACAAGGGTTGCGTCGAATTTTCTCGCCACGAGCGATGACACAAGATTCCCGTCGGTATAATTCCCGATAATTAGGTCGGGTTTTCTCCCTCCATGACTTCAACTATTTTCTCCGAAGCATCCTACGTTAAGCGCTCACAAATATGCATATATTATTACAATATTTCGCCACCGAAGAAATTATCGGGTAAATATAGTTCCAAGGGAACGAACCTGCGTAAAATTCTCGAGGTAAGGATATATGTCGAATTTCGAGACCCATTGTCTGAGGATTCCATTTTCCGACCTAAACGGAACTCTTAATATGTGTGAGTACTTTGTTTTCGCAATCAGTTCTAACTCGACGTCGCACTTCGTCCCTTTAGCATCGGGGATGAGTCGAGTCACCTACATCGTAAAAGCGCAACTGAGCTTCATAATAAATTTCCGCAATATCAGACAACAAACGTGTAAGAAAACTAACCACGAGAATTTGGGGCTTTACGTTGAGGCCATGCAGCTTAATCCTAAGAAGCAATTCTTCCTCCATGGCGACCACTTGATCCAAAACATAGACAACCTAAACATAAAAGCTCGGCGGAAAATTAAGAAGCGTATTTTTTCGTTTTTCATACTCGGGCGTCGATGTTTTGTTACCTGTCCGCCAGTGTCGGGCAGGCCAAGGACGTCGGCCTGCCCGAAATATCCATGAATGGAAAAAGGCACGACGTTGAAGATCGTAGGAAGTTTCCCCAAGAATCTACTGACGTTCGTAGGGTCGGGCGCCTGCAGAATCTCCGAAAGCGAATGGATTTTTTCTTGAACTCTTTCGGCTTTATCGCCCCATCCCTTTTCAAAACCCCATTCTTTAAACCTAAATTATGTATATATCTTCTTAGATCCTTAGCATATACAAAGAAAGAGAAGGTTTCATCACCGCCATCGTCATCACCTTGTCTGAAAGCTTTGGTACGGCGTGTCCTTAGGCAGCGAAGATAGGGCAGCTTCGGCTATTATCAGCGCTGCTTGAAGCTTCGACACAGTGTTTAGCGTCTCGTTTATCATAAGATTCTGCAAAAAAAAAAAGCGCAATCAATAAAACGACTAACGTGGATATTAAATTGGTATAATATAGACGTACTTCCCCTTGGTGGTTCAGTGACAGCAAATAGTCCACGAGTGCTTGTGCGCCCTCGGGCCGGCGTTTAACCTCGACGTAAGGAACTTAGAGATGTAATTTATGCCGTTTCCGATAGAAGACGACAGCGTAAGGTGAGGCGAAGAGAAGTCCATCGCTCCGAAGTCTATCTCCAGTGCGTTTTCGTCGTTCGCCCTGCGAAAACGTAAAAATTTCAAGAAATTAGAAAAAGCGCCGCCATCTACATCGCCGATTTTAAGTTCGTGATTTTGAGTATATTACCATGCTTCGTCCACCGTCATCTCTTTGTATTTTAAATACTCCGTTGTTGTAATTCCTCGACAGATAAGTCGTGGGCCTTGACTTTGACGTGCTCCCAGAATCCCGGAGAGGGCCTTATCGCGAAAGCCACAAAAGGAGGTACAACTGCTGCTTCCTGCGACGACAAACGGAAATTTACATGTTCAAAGATCGTGCAAAAAAAAAGTTGCAATTGAAAGGTAAAAAAAACTTTGAAAAATTGAAGCAATTTAAGGACACAATACGTCGAAAACTTAATCTTCATCCTGTAATTTTGGCACGCGATTCGCATGCGCCAAAATAGTTTATAGAGATGAATTCTAAGTGGCAGTTTCAGGCCATCCATCTTACTTGCAAGTGATTAAGTTTGCAGAACACTTTGTCCTTAAATTGCTTCAATTTTGAAAGTTAATATCCGTAAGTTACTACTACTTGAGTTGAGCATCTCGAAAGTGTCATCCCCAACATATGCAGGACAAAAAAAAAGTAGTTAAGCTTTAAATGTAAACTACGCACCTGAGTAGTGCACAAAATATACCCGAGCAAGCCCTCGAGTACATGGGCCCGTTCGGCCTCGTCTTCTATGGCTTGCTCCATCTCTTCCATCAAATGGCGGAGTTTCATCATTCGCTTTCCTTTCTCGACGTACTTCGCAAAGCACTTCTTCATATGGTATCGGCTCTGCCTTAACGCCTCGGGCATGCTTTCAGCTATCGTCTCCGATCTCTTCAAACCCGGCGCGCTCGAAGTTTCTATCATCGTTATGAAAGATATTTATTTTGAATTATCATTTTCTTAGGCAATTTATAGATTGGGAAAAGGTGACATTTTTTTTTTCATCTGTTTGTTTGTCCCATGCGTGTGGAGAAGGTGTTGTGATGTTTTGGAGCTATGTAAAAGCTTAAGCTTAGGAAAGAAAGGAAGGAAGGAGATTCGAAGATGATGATACTTGTTTCATTTGGACATGTTTTTTGTTTATTACGTGGGATTTAGGACATTGGGTTGGGTTGGGTAGGAATCATTCTTTTTCTTGAGAAAATGTCGCTCTTTTTTATCGATTATAGAAATTTCGTTTGTAAGAATGCATTGGAATATTGCATGAAGCACAAGCACAATCAAGCCAAGTTGGGAATATTTGCCCATTAGGCATTTGACTTTTTATTAAGCTGACTGAGGTCTTAGAATATTTGACTTGATATATTTATTATTTAAATAATAATAATAGTAGTAATAAATATATCAAGATCAAGAGATGGATCGTCACTTATTGGGCCTGAAGATGGGCCTTAAGAAAATTTAGGGTTCCATAAACCCTACCTTTCACTCCCTTCTATTTATACATATATGCTCGGAGTATCTGAAGTACAATATACAAGTAACCTTTTCTTCTTCTACAACCATTGAAGCGTATGACACGGCGCTAAATTCTTCATTTCTTTTCAATTTAATCTGCTGTCGAGCAACGACTTGCAATAATGAGATTCGGCGTTTGCAATTACATCGCCAATTCGTTTTTTGGATAATTTTTTTTTCTTAATTTTGGTTTTTCTTTTGAGATCGAAGTGATGAATATTTCCCCAGATGATTCGACGCTGAAATCACTGAGCGCTCATTAGTTTTTTACCCCGCTTTATGTGGAGAAAAATCCAAGCCAGATATTCTGATTCATCTTTCTTCGAAGATTATTAATTCAACGATTTTATCTTCTGCAATTTTGTATGATGGTAAAATATGCTGCGTTATTAGCTGATGGATTTGATGATTATTTCCCCAGATGATCGAAGTTGATTATCCTAAGCTACCTTTAGTTTCTTCCTTCTTTGGAGGAATTCCAAGCCATAATTCTGATCCGTACTTCAAATTACACTGTTTGCTTTGCTTCCTAAAGCTTTATTGTCTATTTTTTCAATTGTAGAAAGATGGGCGAGATTTTGAAGGATATGAATTCGATGAAATTAATATTGGGTAAATTATCTTTGGGCTGCTATAGTTACTACAATGGGGCGAATTGGCATGTTCTTTGAATCCCATTTTCCAAACGTATATTCTCAAACGTTTTATTTAATATTTCCAATTTATTAGACAAGTGGCAAATACTAAAGGGAATTTAGAGAAAATACCCAATTATATAAAAAAGTTGCAAGTTAGTACAATGTCGGTCTTTATGTAGATACCTATTAGAATAAAATTTTTACACATTGGTACCTGTCCCGCCGCAAGGTACGTCATACAACACATTTAATTTATAGAAAAACGTATTGTAGTATATAATACAGTGAGAAATGATACATCATATAACACGGTAGCATATAGAAATGATATAGGTACTATATAAACGCGTGACGTGGTACGTAATACACATATAAAAAGGTACGTCAAGATTGAAAAAATGATAAACATAGTCAAACGGGTATTCATATAAAAAATTTTCTGACATGTGTATTGACTTGCAACTTTTTTATATAAATGAGTATTTTTATGTAGATTTACCAATAATAAATTTTCCGATAGTTTTGTATATTCTAAATGTTTGAATATTTTTCCTGATAACAGAAAAGTGGTTAATCTTTACCGAAAGTGGACTGATTAAATAAAATCTTTCTTTCTTACTTTCCATTTTCACGGTATTAAAGTATCATTTTGTCCATTATATTCGAAGTCAACGTAATTTGCTGGTGGACAGAATAGTTAGTTAACTGATGAAAGAATAAAAAATAATACAAATTGTGATCTTATTTCGAATGAGGATGATGGATAGGGGTGAAAAAAGACGGGTTTAGAGTTGGTATTGGATATACTATTTTCATATCAAATTCTCATCTTAAATATCTTACTTGCTAAGTCATCTAAAATTTGATATGATTACACATAATATGATGTGAAAAGAAGAATACTATTTTTACATAATATGATGTGAAAATAAAATACCATTTTTCAAAGTTTTGCTCGTCGAGAATTTCTATAAATGAATATAGTCAGCTACTTCGCCATCTCTAACGATAAGGAAATAGCTAAAATTTGATATGATTACCCACATAATATGTCCTATTTTTCAAAGTTTTGCCCATCGAGATTTAGTCGGCTACTTCGCCATCTCTAACGATAAGGAAATAGCTAAAATTTTTAATCAAGTGGAAAAAAGAATACTATTATACATACTAATACTACTTGCACACTCAGATGCATGTGCTATAAAATATAATATATTATATAATAAAATTAAAGTTAGAACAATAATTAACTAAAATAGTAATTAAATATAGTGCTGGCCTTCTTTTTATCATATATTAAAGGGAATTGCTATTCACCGCCCCCTTTTTCCTAGCTACCGCCTCCTAAAGGGCTTGAAAATGACCTTTTTGCCCTTATGATATTTAAATTAATTTAAAAAGAAAAAAACTAACTAAATATATAATTCTGGTACGAAATACTGAAAACTACATACACAAATAAATTCGAACGATCGATCGATACGAAAAAAAAATCGATTTAACATTTTAGTACGATCGATCGATATTTTCGGCCCTGCAGTGCATGGGCTGAACGATATTTTCGGCCAGACTGTGCGCGGGCCGATCGATATTTTCGGCCCGGACACTGCTTGGCCGAAATTTCAGTTCGGCCCGCACAGGCCCGGCCGAAATCTGAGTTTGGCCCGCACAGGCCCGGCCGAAATCTGATTTCGGCGCGCACATGCCCGGCCGAAATCTGATTTCGGCCCGCACACTACAGGGCGAAAATACTGATCGGCCCTGACACAGCACCCGAAGTTCACTTTCGGGTACAAGTTTGGGTCGATGCGCTCCGAATCAGGCCAAACATAAAACATAAAAGTTGTAAAAATAATCAAATTGGCTTTCCATAGGAATTTGAATCAGGGTCGTCCTATTTGTAAATCAAAAGTTATTGTCAAAATCGCGTAGACTGCCAGTTTCGCTGATTCCACTCGGACAACAACCCTAAGTTAGAATCGGGCGAATTTTGAGGTCAATGGGCTTCGAATCAGGCCACCATTAAAACACATAAGTTATATATAATTAAGTTGGCTTTTCATAGGAGCTTGAATCAGAGTCGTCCGATTTGTGAATCGAAAGTTATGCTCAAAATCGTGCAATCTGCCAGTGGAATCGATCGAAACTGGCAGTCTGTACGATTTTGACAATAACTTCCGATTTACAAATCGGATGACCCTGATTCATATTCCTATGGAAAGCCAATTTGATTATCTACAACTTTTATGTTTTATGTTTGGCCTGATTAGGAGCGTATCGACCCCAAAATTGTACCCGAAACTGAACTTCGGGTGCTGTGTCAGGGCCGATCAGTATTTTCGGCCCTGCAGTGTATGGGCCGAACTCAGATTTCGGCCGGGCCTGTGCGGGCCGAAATCAGATTTCGGCCGGGCGTGTGCGGGCCAAACTCAGATTTCGGCCGGGCGTGTGCGGGCCAAACTCAGATTTCGGCCGGGCCTGTGCGGGCCGAACTGAAATTTCGGCCAAGCAGTGTCCGGGCCGAAAATACTGTTCGGCCCGCACACAGTCCGGCCGAAAATATCGTTCTGCAGGGCCGAAAATATCGATCGATCTGTACTAAAATATTAAATCGAAATTTTTTTTTCCGTATCGATCGATAGTTCGAATTTATTTGTATATGTAGTTTTCAGTATTTCGCACCAGAATTATATATTTATTTAGTTTTTTCTTTTTAAATTAATTTAAATATCATAAGGGCAAAAAAGTCATTTTCAAGCCGTTTAGGGGGCTGTAACTAGGAAAAAGGGGGCGGTGAATAGGGGTGAGCGCGGTGCGGTTAGGGCGGTTTTTATCGAAAATTAACCCGACCCGATGTATTGCGGTTTTTTAAAATATACCCCAAATCCGATCATAAAAATCTTAACCCGATAGATTGCGGTTTGCTTGAGTGCGGTTGGGTTGGGGCGGTTTTTGCGGTTTTAATATTTTTTAATTATAACGAAAATAAGTATAATATTTTAAGTATAGATAGAGCAAAAAGATATATGATTAACCTATACAAATATAAAAAAGTTCATATACATAAATGTTATTATCATAGTAATAAATAATAGTAAGATAATAAAAAGTCCGATAAGAAGCTTGATTAGAAGCTCATATTCCTTTTTCACGGACGGCTTTTGGTAAAGCAACTAAAGCAAGTGCTTCATTTTGATTTAAAAATTTCTCTTAAATAAATTTTCTGATTTTAAAATTTTAACTTGCCTTCTATAAACGTCAAGTGTTTATTGTTGTTGATCTCAAGTCCGGATAAAGGAGGACGATTGCATTGGATAGACATATAAATATTGTTTTGCTACTTAATATTTATTTAAAAAATCATCATTTAGAACTTAGCTTTACGCAATGTATATGGTTAGGCCCTATCCTCGCAGAAGAAAATTTTTTATTTCAAAATTTTAACTCGCCTTGTATAAACTTCAAGTGTTATAGTTGTTGATTCCAAGTCCAAATAAAGGATGAGGGTTGCATTGGATAAACACGTAAATTTTTTTTTCACTATATAATATTTATTTTTTTATGAAAAAACTCATATAGAAATTAGCGTTACGCAACGTACTGTTTATATGATGAGTCGATATCCTTGTATCAATAGTAATTAATATTTTTGGCCATCACTACCATTATGAGTTATATCTATTACTTTAGGAACTATTGAATAAAAAATAATAAAATTTTATTGTATTTTAAATGCGGTTGGGTGCGGTTTTATGCGGAAATACAAAACCAAACCCGATTGCAAAATATGCGGTTTTATATTTTAAAACCCAAACCAACCCATCAAACCGTTAACCCGACACTTGCGGTCTGGGTTGGGTTGGGTCGATTGGGTGGGGCGGTCCGACGGGTTAAATGCTCACCCCTAACGGTGAATAGCAATCCAATATATTAAATTAAAGAGAATAATAATTAACTAAAAATAGTAGTGGGTAGTTTTATGTGTACATTTAATTAGTAGGTAGTGCGGTGTTGACTTTAATTTATATATTATTTTATTATTGAGAAACTTTACGCACCAAATCAATTGTATGTGAACGGTTTCTATTCATTATGAGCTTTTATATAATAGTAAATATATAAGATTAAAATATTAGGACGCTTATGAAAGTACGAGACTCGTATCCAACGGTTACTAATGAAGACAAACGTCGAGGAATTCTTAGTGCTCTTTCGTAATCTACGTACACTTTTCGCATAGCCAATAAAAATACGACACGTTACCACAACAAATCTAGTGATAAGGTTATCATTCCACAATTGGTGACTCACTGCTCTTTGCTTTTGTAACAAAAAGCAATACAAAACCAAATAATGCAAACCAACGCGTCAAATTTTAATTTGGATGGTCATCGCACGCACACTAAAATCAGGTCATATAATAAACAAATTGTTAGTTAGTTGGTCAATACACATACACGTACACTAATTCAGAATATGCAATTCCCTCCTTTTCCCTAACTATTAATTATTTTCAATACATATTTTCACCAACTATTCCCTGTTTGGTCCATTCAGTCCCACGTCCTAAAAATACTTCCATCATAGACAAATAAAGATGACCAAAGCCAAACAGGTCACTACGAGCAAAAAGACACTAATCCTCTTGCAATAAGCTTCACGGCCAAAGAAATTACATACATGTGCTTTTAGTTATAGCCGCAGCCTTTGTTTGAGAAAGAGGCTCAAACCATACTTCTTACATTGGTTAAAGCGTAATCTACTCAAAGAGAAACAGAGCCAAGTTCTTTGTGTGGTGAAGTATCTGATTGTCAACTGTTCATTTTGGTGCTTGTTTCAGTTTGCTGCTGTTGTAAATCGAAGGCCCTACAATCCAAGGTTGTCTTTTTTTTCCCTTTTCTTTCATCGACATTAGTTCTCCGTCAAATCACTTGTATAGCAACTTCTGTTTATGCCTTTTCCTTCCTTCCTCTGTTTAATGATGTGTTTCTTTTCTTTTTGCTGTAGTTCGTTGTTCCAAAGTCGATGCTTCGAACCGCTTTCTCCTCTATCAATTATAGCTTGAGCTTTACCTTAAAAAAGCAAATATAAATAGTCTCTATGTCCTGTAATGGAAAAACGTGTGTGTACGCCATGAAAGGGTGACTCAACGGTGATTGTTAGGTTTGACTAAATCTAGAAAGTGCGCATAGCCCATCAAAATCAATTCTACTGAGAAGCATTTTTATTTTCTTGCTTAGTGGTTGAATGTTAAGTGCCTTCTTTCAATTGGGTTCGGTCCTTTCCTGGTATTAATGGTTGAATTCTTTATTTAACTGCGCACAAGCCATAGCCTATGCCTTTCTTTATTTCATTGCTCTGTTTTTTGCACTTTGCTGTAATGGTTTTCTTCGGTCCTTCTGCAGAGACCATATAAAGCTTCTTTCACCAGCTATTCAAAAGCCCGCCCGGCCGCCCGGTCCGAGAATTCGCAGTTGGGTTTATTAATTCTTGAAGCGGTTTCTTTCTTGCACGAAAAAAGGGAACAAACAAGAAAATTTTTACAACTTCATTGATCTGCTCTGCTCATAGGAAAAGGATCAGTTAAAATCTCATTCTTCACTTAACCACAAATTAGTGACAGATTTTCATCATGTCTGTCACTTTGCTGTGGGTGATTTCTCCGAGCTCAGAGCTCTGCAATGGCGTTGTGGGGCCCTTACAACAACCCTTCAAATCCTTGTCAGCAAATCCCACGTCCATAAGCAGCCTCACCAAGAACCCTAAAAACAGGGGAAATATCAGCTTCAGAGCTTCGAAATCAGCCATCAATGGAGGCAGATTCTCGCCCACCTCGAGCATGGTCGCCAGCACGTCGGGCGAAATCACCCTTACATCCTCCGAGCAAAAGGTGTACGACGTCGTCCTAAAGCAAGCAGCTTTAGTCAACAGACAACTGAAGTCGAAAGACAGCATGGAAGTCAAGCCCGAGATAATCCTCCCGGGATCGCTCACAGTACTAAATGAGGCTTACGATCGCTGTGGAGAAGTGTGCGCAGAGTACGCCAAGACTTTCTACCTCGGTATGTTATAACGTAATCTCTAAATCCCGGGAATTTCAGAAAAGAAAGTGTAATAAATTTTTTCCATGGACTCAAATTCTGCTTAGGTACCTTGCTGATGACTCCCGAGAGGCGCAGGGCCATATGGGCGATCTACGGTGAGCCTTTCTTTCTTGCCTGAATTTTCTTCCTAATTTCGGCGTACGAAAAAGGGCAAGCTTACGAACTTTTTTTTTTTCGTCCGATGAAACAGTTTGGTGTAGGAGAACGGACGAGCTAGTCGACGGTCCTAATGCGTCTCACATAACACCTACAGCATTGGACCGATGGGAAACGAGGCTTGAAGACATTTTCAAAGGACGTCCCTTCGATATGCTCGATGCTGCTTTATCTGACACTGTTGCCAAGTTCCCCGTCGACATTCAGGCAAGAATCCTTCAAAAAAAAAAAAGTGAAATGCCACTGATACCTATGTTTTTAAGGCTTTTTCAGTTTGTATTTACGACTTTTCCATCAGGTATCCAAAGTATTTTTCAATTCCAGTTGGTACCCATATATTTAAGGCTTTCTAATTTGTGCCCAAAGTGTTTTCAAGGTGTGTATCCATAACGTATGAAGTCGTGATTTTAAATGACCAAAAACAAGATTTTCAGGTGTAAGATACGTTCATTGCTAATGAAATTCTAGAAATGACTACAAACGGTTCCTACACCTGAAAATCACATTTATGGCTTTTACAAATCACGATTTTATACGTTAGGAAGACCTACTTTGAAAGTACTTTGGGTATCAATTGGAAAAGCCTTAAATACAGGTGTATCAATTGAAAATGGAAAATACTTTGAGTACCAATTGGAAAAGTCTTAAACACAGGGGAACCTACCGAAAAGCCTTAAACAAAAGGGTACCTAGTGGAATTTCTCAAAACAAGAAAATAACCTCGTATGCAATGCAATAAAAGTTAAGTACATGCTAAAAAAAAGGTGCTTTTTTTTTGCAAATGCAGCCCTTTAGGGACATGATCGAGGGAATGAGGATGGACTTGCGAAAATCTCGATACAAAAACTTCGACGAGCTATATTTGTACTGCTACTACGTCGCGGGCACGGTGGGGCTGATGAGCGTACCGATTATGGGAATAGCGCACGACTCTCAAGCTAGCACTGAGAGCGTATACAACGCTGCTTTGGCCTTAGGGCTCGCAAATCAGCTCACTAATATCCTAAGGGACGTCGGCGAAGAGTAAGCACACACACACCAAAAAAAAAAAAGAAGTTAAGACACGAATATTCATCAACTGAAAGCTGTCTATCTAATGTTAGTGCAAGAAGGGGAAGGATTTACCTACCACAAGACGAACTAGCGCAAGCTGGCTGTCCGACGAGGACATATTCGCTTGCAAAGTAACGGATAAATGGAGGAATTTCATGAGAAAACAGATTAAGAGGGCTCGAAAGTTCTTCGACGATGCTGAGAGAGGCGTAACTGAGCTGAGCTCAGCGAGCAGATGGCCGGTAAACCATCTTCTTAGTTCTTACCGATTGAGAAGAGGATCTGAAAAAAAAGCTGCACGAATTTATCTTTCTTACGTTGTATTTGCAGGTTTGGGCTTCGCTGCTATTGTACAGACAGATATTGGACGAAATTGAGGCGAACGACTACAATAATTTCACGAGGAGGGCTTACGTCAGCAAACCTAAGAAGATTTTGGCCCTCCCCATTGCTTATGCCAAGTCTTTGGTTGCTCCTTCGTCGAGCGTTTCGCCTGCCGTATAAATGTAATGTGTGGTTTGAACTGTGTGTTGTAATAGCTCATGGGAAGGAATCAGATCTTAATGTACATCTGAAAAAACTATGAATGTAATAGTAGAAACTCGATAAATTTAGTCATAGACAGGCCTCGACAAATTGAATTAGTTGAATTTTTTATGAAACTTGATAACTTGTGTTACGTTATTACGTCTGACTGTCGTTGAATATAGGTTTATAAAGACTGGTAAATATTCAAAATCAGGTTTCTATTGTATAATAGGGAACACAAATTATTTCCTACCTGAAAAATAGAAAAGAACAGAAACTCACCCTCCTCTTAACTTACAAATCTGTCTGGTAATAATAAAGTTTGAATCTTTTCACTTTCCCATACACAGGTTCATAGTTAGAAATGAATCTCGTAATTCAAATCAAACATTGGAATCAAGATTCCTTTTTTATGAGACATGCTTCTTCTGTTTCTTTTTAATTACAGAACAGTAGTAGGTGACGTACTGACGTCAATTTATTTTATTTTATTTTTTAACCCTCACAAACAATTTCCGACAGTGAAGTGAACAAAAGGACCCTTACAAAGTATTAACGGCTATATTCATTAGCCCGCTTTAGTTTCCAAATTTGAAATCTAATGATGTCTCTCTCTCTCTCTCTCTTCATCATAAAGCGAATAGTTTCCATTGAACTGAAGTAAGACTGTGTATGTAATAAAAACCTTTTCTTTTTCCCCCAGCGATTATCTGTTTTGATACTCAGATCTTGAAATTAGAGTTTCTTCATTTTTGCTCTGATTTCTCTGCAAATGGGTACTTGTTTGAGCAAGAAGACGACTGCCGCCGCCGCTTTACCACCTCCGCCGCTCACTGAAAATCAGCCCCAAAAGCCCAAATCGGAATCGGTTTCAGGCGCAAGCAAGTTCGCCGGAGAATCGAACGCCGTCAAGAAAGAAGTGTTCATCATCAAGCACCGCGCTAGCCATGAGAGATCTCTGAGCAGATCGGAGGAGGAAAGATTCGATTCCGTGAAAGCCCTAGAAAAAGACGTCGAAATCGCGAAAGCCCCTTCTTCAAACGGCGGTTCTGAAAACCCTAATTTTGACGGTTTAGGGACGACGCCGTCGGCCGCCGTGAGGACTTCGAGCTGCACCAAAGAAGAGCTGGACGCGATTCTGATCCAGTGCGGCCGACTCAGCCGCAGCTCGTCCGCCGGAAAAGCCCACGCCGACGGCGGCGGTTCGAGGAAGTACGCGGGTTCAAAGCGGAGCTACGACTTCGACTCTGAGAATCCCACCAACGGTAACGATAAGGACGACGATGGAGTGGGTACGGAGAGAGAAAACAGAAGAAGAGAGAGAAGCCGTAGCCACAGCCGCCGGAGAACGCCTAGCCGGGAAAGAGACGGCGGCGGCTCGTCGGGAAATCACCAACAGAGGTCGGGCAAGAGCCGTGAGAGGGGCAACAGCTCCAGGCGGGTCAGCCGATCTCCTGGTCGCAGATCCGAGTCGCCGGCGCCGGCTAACTCCAACGGCTCCGGCGGCGGAGTCGCCGGAGGTAACGTGCCTGGTAAAATGGTTTCAGTTCCTGCCACTGACAAGAGCAACACTAACACAGGCGTAGGAGAGGGAAACACCACTTCAGGCGGCGTGAAGAGGATTCAAGTGAAACGTAACGTTGGCGGCAACAACGACCCAAGGAGCGCCGCCTCCCCACGAGCTCGGTCGCCGTCGCCGGCGAGGGTTAGGGTTTCCGGCGACAAGAATCTGACCACCACCACGACCCTCAGTCGGAGCAACTCGAGGAAGGCCGAGCAGTCTCCCTGTCGAAGGAATCCCCTTGCAGACATCGACACGAATATCATCCAACCGCAGGTGAGTTTCTTTCTTAACGAATCGTCAAATTGTTACAACTTCTTGAATCGCTTTCTTTCTTCACCGCCATTAAAACAGTTCTTCGAAGCTCAATATATGCTTCTCCTCATATCTATTTCAGAAACCAATCCAAGAACACAAAATCACCAGCATTGTTCCCGAGCCCAACAGTAGAAGCCGATCCAAGCGCCTCTCTAGGGACTTAGACGCCCCCGCGGACCCCACGACGAACATTCCAAACACGTCCTACACTGCCCTATTGCTCGAGGACATACAAAACTTCCACCAAAAGAACAACGCCCCGCCCAATTTCTCGCTCCCAGCCTGCGTCACAAAAGCATGTTCCATACTAGAAGCAGTTGCAGATCTAAATTCGAGCACAAACTCTAATATTATCCCAGACGATCTAAGTAGGAGGAATCCCATCGCCGAGCTGCAAATGAGCAGCACAAATAAGAACGCTGACAAGCCGACATCTAAGGTAATGATGAACATAACTGATGTTAGGGAACCATTTGTCGAATCTGAGGTGTTGGTGGGCAAGGACGATCTTATGGAGCCGAGTTTTCAGAAGTACGTGACGCTGAAGAGGGGCGGCGGCGGGGAGGACTTGGAGGAGATGGAATCTTCTGGAAGCAACAGCTATGTGGGGAGCCAACAGCATTGGCTCGCTTCTTCTACTACTACTTCGGGCTGGGAACCTAATTCTGTGGAGTCGACGGATAATTGGATGATGAGTTCGAGGTCTATTAGTCCTTTGGGGTTTGAGAGGAGCGCCGTGTTAGAATCGGGCAAGATTGACGAGGGCGGGAAAAGATTGGCTGCTGCGAGGAAGAGGGATTCGCTGGCAGTGGAGAATCAGCGCAGTGGAATTGGCAGGGGAAGAATTGGGTCGAAGGGGGGTTCCAAGTGAAGGTTGGCATGGTTAGAAATTTCGGGTTTCTGTTAAATTTGCTTGTGTTAATCATGGGTTCAAACTGATGAATCCTCTTTCTCTGTTGTTAAGATGTTTTCTTTTCTTTTCTTGTTGGTTATAATGACTTCGTTTCTGCGTAAATCGTTGGTCTTTCTTCCCTCTGCCAATTCCAAGCGTGCGTGAGTCAATGGATAATCTATACTTGTAAAAATGGGCATCCTATGCGATAGCACAGATCTCTGTACGGTACCATAACATATTTCATGTAGGTAATAGAAAATATGAAAAGCCCTTTACAAGGTAAACTATCACAACATATTTGCAGTTAGACAGATCTCTGTACAGTGCCACCCCTCTTAACCTAGTGAGTGGTGTAGTAATTAGTAACCATTCCTACATGATGCGGAAACTTTCTGCAACGGTAACGCTTACACTCCAACTAGCGTGCGATACAACTAAGTCTGCTTACTGAGTCCATTCAACTTAGTATTGAAGCTCCTTCATATAGCCAACTATCGTTCCATTTAAGGACATGAACAAGCAATAAGAAGAGGATTGCAATAAACCTCAATCCGTTTCGCTTCTGTAGTTAACCATGTATATGGCAACAACAGTCACGAGTGCTCCAACTAGCTGCAATGGAGTGAAAGTTTCCCCAAGATAGGCATAGCTGCAGTTGGAAATGAGTTATAGCTTTCAGATTACTCAGTTTAGCCGACTCAAAAAAATGTATGGCTGGCGAATTCGTACCCAAACACCGATGCAAACATTGGAGTGAGGAATGTCAGCGAGCTGAGCTTTGTCAAGCTACCTAGAAGAAATAACAGCAACCCTTCTCTCGTAAAGATCTTAAGTACCACTGAATATCTAATTCTTCTAAGCAAAGCAAATGCTTACCCCTAGTGGCATTGTAGAAGTAGACACCGTAACTAACGGCACTCCCAAAGACAGACGTATACAGAAGAGCCAAAACGTCGTTCGCAGAGAGCTCGCTGAAGTTTGCAAGGGCGGGATCGTGATTCAGGACAGAGATGGCCACAAGGGGGGAGACCGCCGATGATCATGTGCTGTAATGAAAGATTTCTTTTTAACATATTATTTACACAGTACGTAGATGGAGGTTATCGAAGAGTCGTATCTTACCAACCCAGTCGCCATAATAGGGTCCGAATATTTGGAAACCCATCGTACCATTACAGTGCCGACAGCCATGCTTTGGGCTGCAAGAAGCATCCACCACTCGCCACTTCCCCACAAAAGAGAAGTTGCTGGCGTCCAACGATAGAGAAAGTACCTGCAGTTACGATTCTTTGAAATCAATTTTAGAGACATGAATACGTTTTCCTGAAAACGCCCGGCGATCGGTTGGTCCTGAACTCTGATGGGCTCATTACAGTAAACCTCAATGTTTAGAGAAGAATCCCAATATTAATCCATCTTAAAGGCAAATTCTTGATCCAAAAGTAGATAGTGCTGCATTTAAAAATAGTACTTACCTCAAGAAGTAGAAGTCCCACGACACCTAGTGCAAGCCCAGCAGCTCCAACGTAACCTATGGACTCTCCGAAGAACAAGGATGCCAAAATAGCTACGGTCAGTGGCTGAGAGTCGATAATCACCTGCAATAGTCAGCGGTAGCCACAAAAACCATGAGGAACGAACAACAGCAATCAATATCACTCAGAAAGTCAGACAACATACGCTGCCCAAACCAGCCGTCGTCCTCTCCAATCCTTCAGCAAGAAAACCCTGAAAACACGTGGCATCAACGACAGCAAACGCCAATATCGAAAACCAAGCATCGAAGCCCTTTGGAAAGCTCCTCCCCTTCGCCGCCGCATAGCAGACCACCAACAAACCGGCGGGCACCAACCTAAACGCGGACACGAAGAAAGGACCCGCCTTGGGCAAAACCTCCTTCATCGCCACCATCGCCGTGCCCCAGAAGAAGAAGGGAGATATCAGAAGTCCCCATTCGAATACTGCCTCCGCCAATTCGGCGAAATTGGGCGTCGAATATTCATCCTCGTCGTTGCTCGACCGTTTGGGAATTTTCGAGGATTCTTCGGCGATGAAGCATTCGGCGTCGGTGCCGGTGCCTATGCAATCGACCTCCGAGAGGTCCGATTCAGTTCTCTTGCTCCGAGCTGTGAAGCTCGATGAGACGACGTCGAGCGACTTATGGTTTCTGAGAAGTTTGTGGTCTCTGCGACCGACCGTCGGAGCTCTGCTGCGAGTCAGTGACGAAGAGGTGGAAACTGACGGCGCAGATAGCGTGGTGATTGTGGCGGTTAACGACGAGCAACTGCAGAAATTCCACGTCATGGTTTAGTAACTCCGGCGAGTTTTCACAGGCGTTCGACGGTGGTTTTCCCGGAATTTCTAGACTGTATCATACTATACTATCATGTGGTAAATAACGTGTCCACTTCGTCGGAGCAAAAGTATTGGACCAATTTGGACTAAGAGCCTGCCGGACGGCCCATTAAAAGCCCAATAAAAAAAGTGGCCCATAAAAGCCCATAAACTACGGTGCAGTCGAGGAAGTCTACTGCTGCCAGGCGATTTTGAATTTCCCCTGTGAAAAACCCTACGTGCTCTTTAGCTGAGAAATTGACCAAACGAATCGAGCGCAAGGCTTCGTATCGTCGTTCTTTTGAGGTACGTCTGCTGATTGCTCTCATGAATTGTTGATTCTTCTCTGTAATTTTCGTTGTTTTCTTCTAGTGCAAATCGTGTTAGCAAGTCTTCTTTTTCACTCCCTGGACTGTTTTTTCCTTGATTATTCATCATACTTACTCTACGATCGTGAACATGCTAATGTTGAAATGCGTTGGCGTTAGTGTTTGTTTCGAGCTAACTGCTGCTTTGGAACATTAATTCATAGGTATCGGCTTTGCGTGGAAGCAAACGTTTGTTTGAGAAAAGGATGTCAACTGGGATTGGGCTAGAGTCTCTTGTGGATCGTAAGCAAGCATTCTCCATCCTGTTTTTACCGTTATTTGTTCTTCCTTGTGGAGTGGATGTGTTAACTTTCTGTCTTTTCCTTGCTCTACTTTCATAGTCCTTGGTTAGACCTGAACAAGTTGAGTTGATTCGTGTCCGTTTACTGCTAGTTCACTAAAATGACAGCCAACAACATTGATACTTCTCACTGAATCTATATAAAACCTTTAGTTCAGTGTGTCGTCTGATGCTATCAAGTGCCTTTCTCATATGGGAACTGCAGTGTCGTAGATTTCCTTACAGGGTTATACCTTGTTTAACCGCTTTCCCTTTTGTTGTTATCAGAAACAATCTCAATCATTACAAATGATGGACGCAACATTGTGGTGAGCTTCATCTTTTCGTCTAGCGGGTCTTTTCATTTAGTTAATATTCTCATTCCTCTTTAGCATCTCATGTCAATGTTTTGTGCAGGGAGTTCTCAAAGGATACGACCAGGCTACCAACATTATTCTTGACGAGTCTCATGAAAGGGTGTACTCAACCAAGGTCATATGGCAATTCCAATTTGTTTTTTCAATCCAGTCGTCTTTAGTCTCTAGCTTCACTTTTCAGCTAATTTTCAACTATCTGAAGCTCTTATGATCTTATGACAAGCTCATACAATTACGATCATGTATGCGAGGAACTCATTTCACATTATTAAGGCAAGCAAAAGCCCTTCAATCATCGATTGGTTTTGTTTTTTTTTTTTTTTTGTAGGAAGGTGTACAGCAGCTTGTGTTAGGTCTTTACATCATTCGAGGCGATAACATGTATGAGCTCTTTGACCGTTTATTGATATCTTTTTTTTACGTCTTTTATACTTCATGGATCTGAAATCGACGTTCTTTTTCTATCCTTTGTAGAAGCGTTGTTGGAGAATTAGACGAAGAACTAGACGCAAGCCTCGACTTTTCAAACCTCAGAGCTCACCCTTTGAAGCCAGTAATCCATTGAAATGGACATATCGGAGCATCTCTCGGGCAAACGTAATGATCGAAAAACAAACTCATGTCAAGGTTGGATTCTAGTGACATAATATTAGAAAAAAATATGAGCTTGTGTTCTATATGTTATCCATGTATTAACGCCTATGAAGTGGTCAAGCAACAATTCTTGTGATTTTTATTTAACTTGCCCAATCATTCCACTTCCACATGGTGAGATATTAAATCCTCTTCAACCTTCACTCGTTTTGAGCCGCCACAAGCCTGCATTTCACTGTATAAAATAATTTAATAAATGTAGACTAGTATTCTTTGGTTCCAATTAAAATAAAGATGAGAATTGCTAATAACTTTAATTCGTGGTCTCACAACTAACAAGGATGATTTATTCAGATTTAGAACTTATTTGGAAATAAAAAGTTTTAAAAATATGAAATAAAAGGGTCTCTATTAACCTTTTTGCCAGAGTGAAGGAGGGTAACATAAAGAGAGCTTGCTTTAATAACATGGTGGATCATACATGTGAATATAAATAAATGCCTTTATTATTTATTGGCTGTACAATTAGCTCAAGATGTACTTTACGAAAAAGTTTATTTTCTCATATTTGTGATATCAGAACTTGACTTTTGGTGGTGGGCAAATACTGGTGGTGCTCAAGCTCAACTCAGAAACAACACGATGGGTGCTGACTTAATTCTATTATTTTTTGCGGAATTTATCGAAATTATAGATAATTTTTTTGATACTGCAGCAATTAGAATTCTACCGTCTTAAGAATTCTACCTATCGTCTTAAATGATGAGATACTATTGTGAGAATATTAGCTGTAACTTATTGCAACATTGGACCTATTTCAACGCAGATTTAAGCAACCCTAGTGCTTGTTTTGATTATTAATACGAAGTGAAAAAAATGAAGTACTCCCTCCGATTTTATTTACATGTCGTTTTAGCTCTCTAATTTTGTTTCTAATTAGATGTCGTTTTACAGATTTCAATACAAATATTTATCATATTTCCAGTTTTACCCTTTTTTATGATTTGCAATATTACAACTTCCAATAAGTATATTAACTCACTAAAATTAATTAGGGATATATTGGACATTTTATTCTATTTCTTAATATGAGTGAAAAAACCTTAAACGACATGTAAATAAAATCGGAGGGAGTAATAAACATGCAAATTCTTGACTAAGTCGCAACGATCGATCTCGATTCATATTACTGGAAACAGACAAGCTCTATAAAACAAATAAATACCTCTTTTTTCGTGAATATACGAAAATAAAAAAGAAACTAATAAACAATTAGTAGTGTATTATCTATCGTATTAATTGTATGCCATTTGCTGCTAAAACTGAGCTCTCAACTTCTTAAGATTTCATTTTATTTTTTCAAAAAAGGTCTCGTGACTCTCCAGTAAGCACCATCCCTGTCTCCCTTCTTCACATCTCTCTCTCTCTCTCTCTCTCTCTCTCTCGTAGCTGGGTAAGTCGCATTCATTTCTTCTTTGGGCATTCATCGATTATTCGTGGTATCATGATTGTTCTGCAATTTCTTGCATTTAATTGTTTACGCAGCATTCATTGCTATCCTTTTGCGCTGATCTGCGTTGAGCTTACCTTGCATTCAATTCCTGTAGTAAGCATAGGATGGACTCAGATTCTGGAGCTAAACTGCTAAGTGATTGAGCTGCCGTTTTTAGTTTATCCATCTTTTTTCTAGATTTCCGCTGGATCGCCTTCTGTTGCTGGGCGATTCTTCAATTGTAGATTTCTGCTCCTTTTAGTTACCTGTTATTCTTGAGATTCGTTTTAATTAATATTTTTTTGGAACAAAAAATGACTGCATTTGGTAGCTCAACTCCCATGAACTCTGTGACAGAATGTGATTGTCGAAAAATCGCCGGTTTCTGCTGTCAATCGAGTGTTTTCGGGGTTAGGTTGCTTGGCGGTGGAAATGAGTTCTGATATGGCGCAAAATCTGAGATCGAGTAGGTCTTCATTCGGCTCTAGTAATGGATTTGAAGCACCTTCGCACAGCTCTTTTGCTGCCTCCAATGGAGATGATTACGATTCAGATGGTTCCTACTTTGCCCCTCCGTAAGTTCTACTGTCATCTTTGCATCTGGGCTGCCCTTATGTTCCCTTTCTTATTGTTCCTCAACGTTGGCCCATCAGTTGGAGTAGTAATGCGTATCGTATATCTTTATTTGCAGTACGCCAAATACGCTGTCATCAGTTATGCCACCTGAACTTGCTGGTGCTATACCGATAATTGAAAAATTCCAGGTAAAGATTTAGTTTTTTCTGTGAGGATCAGGATGAGAATTCTTCGATGATTGGAGAGTTCGAATACTGATTGTTATGGCGTTGCTATTTTCTGCTTTTTTTTGTATGCCTCTTTTTAGGTGGAGGGTTTTCTGAAAGCTATGCAGAAGCAGATAAATTCGACAGCTAAACGTGGTTTTTTCTCGAAGAAGACAGTGGGAATGCCGATTAGGGAGAAGTTCACCTTCGAAGATATGTTGTGTTTCCAGAAGGTTGGTTATTGCAATTGCTTGCATTTTTTGCTATAATTTATGTAATCGCTCGCTGAATTGAATGGTAAATTTCGACAGGATCCTATTCCAATTTCGCTGCTGAAAATAAACGGCGATCTTGTTGGCAGAGCAGTTAAACTGTTTCAAGTTATTCTGAAGTATATCGGAGTCGATTCCTCTGACCGGATTACTCCAGTTAGTTTAGATGAGCGCATCGAGCTTATTGGAAAACTCTACAAGCACGCTTTAAAACGTTCTGAACTTCGAGACGAACTATTTATGCAAATATCGAAGCAGACGAGAAATAATCCCGAAAGGTAAGTATTGTAAAAGGGTTAAGTTTGAAGCTTTGCCTTTCTTTTTCCTAATCTTTTACTTCCGAAGTAGTAGATGATGCTAATTATAAATGCTTGATGATGCACCACCTTTTCGCCAAATTAATTTAGGTACTCTTTGATAAGAGCTTGGGAGCTGATGTATTTGTGTGCATCGTGCATGCCACCTAGCAAGGAAATTGGGGGATATCTGTCAGAGTACATAGATACCGTGGCACACGATGGTAATAATGATTTAGAAGTCCAACACCTTGCAATGAGCACGCTGAATGCATTGAAGCGCTCTACAAAAGCGGGGCCTAGGCATACGATACCAGGATTCGAGGAGATCGATGCTCTTCTGACTGGTAAGAAGCTCACAACTATAGTGTTCTTCTTGGACGAGACCTTCGAAGAGATCACCTATGATATGGCCACAACTGTAGCTGATGCTGTGGAGGTACTTTCTGTTCTTTCGTAAATGTCTCTGTCCGATCTGCTCGCAGTTTTTTAATATGATATACCGCCTTTGTTATTTGGTTCATATAAATGCCATTTGAAAAGCTGACTTACTTTTCATTAACTCTTAGAAAGATGCTTGTTGGCCGTACTAGGAAAATATATCATTCTCTGATGTTCTTGAAGTTTCCTTTCCATACGACTTCACTGATTTTGTTATTTCAGGAGCTTGCTGGAATAATCAAATTGTCATCATATTCAAGCTTCAGTTTGTTTGAATGTCGTAAGGCTGCAGGCGTTTCCAAATCAGCCGAGTCTGGAAATGGTACTCATTGATAATCATAGTTGTTCTCTGTTTTCCCAGATATATTTGCGGAACTGCATGCTTTCCTTTTTTCTTCCTATTATTATTATTGTTATTATTATTATTATTATTATTTCTCTCTTTAGAATCAAGTGTTTCATGAATCATATGTCTTGTAGAGGAGTATGTTGGTTTGGATGATAACAAATATATTGGAGATCTACTTGCGGACTTCAAGGCATCAAAGGAACGTGTTAAAGGAGAGATCATGCATTGTAAACTTACATTCAAAAAGAAGTTGTTTAGGGAATCTGATGAAGCTATTGCAGACGCCATGTTTGTGCAGTTATCTTATGTTCAAGTATGCCTTTTTGTTTATCATTGTTTTATTGTTAATAATCTGTAGTCTCTAATGCCATTCTCAGTGATCACAATTTCACACTTGAATTTTCTTCACACTATGCATAATATATATTTCTCATTTTCCTCATTTGTTTCTTTTCCTGCTGCTTACAGCTGCAACATGATTATGTTTTGGGCAATTATCCAGTTGAAAAAGGATGATGCCGCACAATTATCTGCTTTACAAATTCTTGTGGAAATTGGATACGTCGCTTCTCCTGAAACTTGCACGTCGGTTGCTCGCCTTTATGATTTCTCCACTTCCGTCTTTGAAATCATATATATAATTGTTGATGAGATTGCAATCTAGAAATTTGCAAGTGACATTAAAAAGTTCTATAAACATTTTTCTATTTTATATCTAGTGACTGGTCATCCCTTCTTGAGCGGTTTCTCCCAAGGCAGATAGCAATCACTCGAGCCAAGAGAGACTGGGAATTGGATATTCTTTCCCGTTACCGTTCACTTGTGAGAAAACTGCTACTCTGAATTCTTTGTATTTGGTCTACAGTTCTATTAATGCTGTAGAATTATGTTATACTCTCCTTGCAATTCTTATCATGTATTAGAAAAAAAGTTAAATTACATGCTGCTTGCTTCAGGAATATCTCTTCACATGTTGTCTCAATTTATCTGAAGCCTTAATAATGTCATTGCACAGTTCTTTTTGAACATGGAATAATAGTGCTAAATAACATTTATGTCTTTGATAGGATAATTTGACAAAAGATGATGCTCGACATCAATTTCTACGGATATTGAGAACACTCCCTTATGGAAACTCGGTTTTCTTTGCCGTACGTAAGATCGACGATCCAATTGGGCTCCTTCCTGGGAAGATTATTATCGGCATTAATAAGCGTGGTGTAAGAGTTACTTCTGTTCATAAATCCGGTTCGCAAGAATAATTAATTTCCTTAAAAATAGATGTGTATCATATGATTTTGCTTTTTCCAATAGGTTCATTTCTTCCGCCCTGTTCCAAAGGAGTATTTACATTCAGCAGAGCTTAGAGATATAATGCAATTTGGGAGCAGTAATACTGCTGTATTCTTTAAGATGAGAGTAGCTGGTGTCTTGCACATATTTCAGTTTGAAACAAAACAGGTTAGGTTTTGAACTACTTCTCCTTAATCTCGGTCATTTATTGCTGACTTTGTTAATTAATTTAGGGAGAGGAAATATGTGTTGCCCTTCAAACACATATCAACGATGTGATGCTCAGGCGCTACTCGAAAGCACGCGCTGCAGCTAATGGTTCGATCAATGGGCTTCCGTCCGATAATGTTGGGCCTCCTATAACAGACAGCAATGAGAAGCGTGCTTTGGAACTGTCTAAGTCGCTCGAGGCGTCTGAAAACAAAGTCAATAAGTTGCAAGAAGATATACGTGAAAAAGAAAAGCAGCTCCACATAATGAGGGAAGAATTGGAGAGTTTAAAAGAAGCTTCAAGGTCTGAGAAGCAGTATTTAACGAACGTTGTTGATGAATGTGAGAAACTGAGGACTTTATGCGATGAAAAAGAATCAGCTCTTCAGGTAATAAATCTAATTAAACTTGAATTTTGTCATACCTTGTCTTTCATCCTTGTCATTGTAAATTTACTAAGGGTGCCCTGGTGGAGAAACAAAAGTTTGAGGCGAGGTTAGCTAGACTTACAAATCAAGGATCAGAAAATAACACTCGGAAGGAGTTTGTTGAATCAAATAACCAGGTACGTACATAAAGCCCTGAAAATATATGTTTCGCGCTATTCTTAAGCTATGTGATCCCTTCTTTCGAAAAATTATCTTTACTATTCTTGTAATATTTTGACCAACATTCTTCAGTTACTATCATCAGGTCCTCGTTAAGATACAAGATGAACTAAAATCATGCAGCTTTGAACTGCGTGCTGCGGAAGAATCCAACAAGAAGCTTCTTAATGAGAAAGCATTCCTTGAGGAAAAACTTGCTCGACTGACGAGGACAGCTTCCGAAGAGGTAATGGCACCTAAATTTTCTTGATTTTTTCTGGATAATTTTTGTAACATGTGATAATTTGCGCTCACCAAATGCAGATAGCTATTATTGAGGGAAAATTTGAACAAGAACAGAAGACCATGATACACCGTGTTTCTGACCTTGAAAAGAAATTGAAAGAGGTTACGGAGAATTTGACTCTTGCTCAATCAACAATTGCAACCAAAGACTACGAGTTGTCTTCTCTGCAAAATAATCTCATTGAATTGGAAGAACTGAGAGAAATGAAAGAGGTCATATTTTATGTCCTACACAATTTTCACTTATTCTAGTTTTTTGTCATTAGTTCTTCACACATCAATATGTTGTATATGCCTCTGCAGTACATTCTACAAAAGAAAATGCGATACATGCATGATCATTAATTAATAGTGGGTTTTCAGGACATTGATAGAAAGAATGAGCAAACTGCTGCAATATTGAAGATGCAAGGAGCTCAAATTGCAGAAATGGAGGCACTTTACAAGGAAGAGCAAGTGATGCGAAAACGCTATTTCAATATTATAGAAGGTGGATTTAACCTTTCTTTCCCTTTCTTTGTATTGGGGTTTTTTTCTAGTTTCGCAACATGACTTTAGTTGAAGATGAAGTTTAATAAAGTAATTGTCGTTTTAACGCTCTTGGGAGACTAGAGTTGAAATATATAATAACTCGAGAAAAAATTGGAGCATTTAGATAGTAGCAAGTGAATATTAAGTATTATACATTTTTAATGGTTTGCAGTGTTTTCATTAGGGAATAACCTATAGGATGATTGTTGTGGTCTAATCTTTGTACGATGACATGGTTATGGCGAGTTGTTATATTCACAGATATGAAGGGAAAAATTCGAGTGTACTGTAGATTGAGGCCTCTCAGCAAGAAGGAAATATCTGAAAATGAAAGAAATGTGGTGGTAAACACTGACGAATTCACAGTGGAGCATGCTTGGAAAGATGGGCTGAAACAACATATATACGATCATGTTTTTGATTGCCATTCTACACAAGATGATGTTTTTGAGGATACTAAGGCATGTTTAATTACATTGGTCATATTTTTATGTTATGTGATAAACCGACTGTTTGCCTTCTTAAGTTCGTACATTTTTTTTTTGCAATGCAGTACTTGGTTCAATCTGCTGTAGATGGATACAATGTCTGCATTTTTGCCTATGGTCAAACTGGTTCGGGTAAAACATTTACTATTTATGGATCTGAGGACAATCCTGGTCTCACTCCACGTGCTATATCCGAACTTTTCAGAATAATGAAAAGGGATGAGAAGAAATTCTCATTTGCCTTAAAGGTAATTATTTAAGGCCATTAGATCCATTTCATATCTTAACAACTATACTATCTCTTGTAAATCCATCATCTAACCGTTTTATTTTTGTCCGAGCATTGTACTAGTGATTGGTAAATGTTAATTCGTCAATCATGAAAATATGCAGGCTTACATGGTTGAACTATATCAAGACACATTGATAGACCTTCTGCTGCCAAAGCAAGGAAAACGTCTAAAGTTGGACATTAAGAAAGACGCAAAGGTAATTCTTGAATGTTTGCTTGGATGAAGAAACTGTATTAAACATTATATCTTTGTGTTTCTAATTTTATCGGTCTTCTAACTCATGCTTGTCTGATTGCCTTCACAGGGAATGGTGGTCGTAGAAAATGCCGTTGTCGTGTCAATTTCATCATTCAACGAACTACAGAGCATAATACAAAGGGGAGTCGAGCAGCGTCACACAATTGGGACGCTTATGAACGAGCAAAGCTCAAGATCGCATTTAATACTCTCTGTAATTATAGAGAGTACGAATCTTCAAACTCAAGCTATTGCCAGGGGAAAGGTATTATTAACTCAATTGCACCGTAATAACATGACGACATTAAAACACTGCTTTTTAATGGAAATCTAATTTCATGGAGTTGTGCTTTTACATTGTTTATGCAGCTGAGTTTCGTGGATCTCGCTGGATCTGAAAGAATAAAGAAGTCGGGCTCTTCGGGCAATCAACTAAAGGAAGCACAAAGCATCAACAAATCGCTTTCCGCCATTGGAGACGTTATCAGCGCTTTGTCCACTGGCAATCAACACATTCCTTACCGAAATCATAAGCTTACCATGTTGATGAGTGATTCGCTCGGCGGCAATGCCAAGACTTTGATGTTCGTTAATCTTTCTCCAGCGGAATCAAATTTGGAGGAGAGCTACAACTCTTTAACGTAAGAACAAGTTCTTGCTCCATTTATGCTTGAAATTATCATAGCAGCAATATTTTTACATTAGTGATGACTCTTTTGGTCCTTGCATCGTACTACAGATATGCTTCAAGGGTTCGATCGGTTGTAAACGACCCTAGTAAGAACGTTTCGTCGAAAGAAGTTGCTCGGTTAAAGAAGTTAGTAGCCTATTGGAAAGAAAGGGCTGGGCAAAAGGGAGACAATGAGGAACTCGAAGAGATTAAAGAAGAGAGGACTCCAACACCAAAGGATAAGTCCGACAATCGCCACTCCATGTGAGAATTTTCTGAATTTTTTTCCCGAGTTTGTTCATCGATAGGAATGACGACGAGCGTTAAATTGGTATCAATATTACATGTCGATCGACTGATCTTCTGAAGGATCCGTCGTTTGAAAATTTGTGTTGTTGTCCTCTGGCATTTTCTTGCGACGAAGAAGGCTTCAACGGTACCTTTGATTTTTGTATAGCTCGTGTGTGTGTGTATATCCCGGAAAAAAAAATCCATTACAATTTTTCGTTTTCCCCCATGTAGTTGTGCTTCGTTTCCCTTTTATTAAAAAAAAAAAAAAATCCAACCATAACACGAAATTTAATTCATTGCTGAGATTATTGAGCATCATCTTCATCAAGATAATGTAAGGTCTTGAGCAAACCGTAAGTAACCCCCATAGCAACCCACCCGCCCACCACCACCCTAGCCGCCGATGCAGCCACCGCCCTCGAACCGCCCAGCCGAGCACCCAACCCACCGAACCCAGCCATGGCCAGCGTAGCCATGGCCACCACCGCAAAAACCCTAACCTCATATCTTCGAAAAACCATCGCCGTCCCCAAAGGAACGATCGACCCGCACAAGAACGATAGGCCCGAAGCCATCCCGCCTTGTAAGGATTGGGAGGCTCTACTAACTCATCTTTTAAGATTATCGTCTTTTCGATGTCCCTTTGAGCGGCGACCGATACGAATTCCCCGAGGGCCATGCTGAGGGCCCCCGCGAGGGCTCCCGCCAGGCCCGAAACGATCATTAGTCGCTGATCTTCTTGGGCTGCGCCGACGCCTAGCATGAGAGATGTAGTCGAGAGAAGCCCGTCGTTTGCGCCGAGAATGGCCGCCCTAAGCCATTGGGCTCTTTGTAAGATTATTACTCTTTTTTCGTCTTCGTTATTGTTGCAGTCTTCTTCTGTTACGGGCAATTTTATTACATCTTCGCTGGTCTTGGCAGAAGGTGGACAAGAAGAAGAAGAAGCCACGTGGAGGGCACACTCCTTTTGCTAGTTTTGCTATGTATTGAGTGAGCATTGAATAATATGTTTGGAAGAAGGAGACGACATAGAATGGGATTCCTAAGAAATAATGCTTAGTTTGGTTCATCACAAGAATTTGAAATTTTTTCGATTCTGTGCGTAGCTGCCGAATAATGTTTATCTTATTCGAAAGCGACCCGAAGAACTACTTGTACAAAATATCGGCAAGCATTTTACTAGTTTAAAAACATGCGTCTATGGAGATATATATGGCCTTGTACAGTTTAGACAATGGAAGGGAAGAAAATCCCGGGATTTAAAAGGGCTAAACAGAAGCTAAAAATACCCGTCTCTGCGATCTTGTTCCTCGGCCTCTTTGTTGGCGATTTGAACGGATTTGAACCAAAGAAATGCCTGGATTTCAATGGAGGGACAACAACTTAGTTTTAACAGGGCCAAGAATTTAAGCATTTTTTCGAACATCATTCCTATGAAGAGTGACTGCCCAACACAGCCCTTTTGAAACTACTTCATCCTCATTGTCGATAAAGATTTGAATCTTTTTTTCTAAATCTTAACTGGGAATCTATTAAACATGAGAGAAAGCAAGAACATACAGCAGATGGAATGCCCGTTATTGCGAAGAAGCCGAGCACTGGGGCGTAAAACACGCTGTCTGAATTCAAGACTCCGAAAACTGGGCTACGGTTCGAATACTCAAATATCGAACCAATCTGCCATAAAAAAAAAAGGGGAAAAAAAAAAAATTCAGTCAACTCAACCATAGAAGGTAAGGAATTGCCAAGAACCCACATTGCAGAGTTGCAGATTTCAAGCAAATTCTCAGAGTCTCTCATTACATAAATCAACAAGCGAAGAACTTTAACGAGAAATGGTGGTGCCCGATTTTTAACTTGTGATAGAACTGAAAAGGCAAAAGGGCATCAAATGAAATGGCGGAAAATCACAAATTTTTACCGCTGCAATTGCTGTAATAGCTGAAGCAAGGAGGTAGACGTAGTAAGGAACCTCAAACGTGGAATAGAAGAATCTTTCTGAGCTTCATCGCGGGCCCATGGCGGCAGCTCATCTGAACCAGGCTTCGCCCAAGAAGGAACCGAAGGGTCTTCACCTTTAGCATCGTCTTCAGAGGTAGCCATCACTCTTAGCAGCCTACTAAGACTGAGAGTGTTCAACCTCTGCTTCAATGGATAAGGGTAAGTACTTTTATGGGATGGTGGAATAACAGGGAAAGGCGACAGCTTTTGATTATTACATGTCGGTGAATGAGAAAGAAGAACAGAAGATGTTAACGTAGTAGCCATCTTGCGTCTTCGGTTTCAGGCGCAAAGTGGAGCTTAGGAAACTCGAAGAAAGATGATTGTTTGTTCTCTCATTTAGTTTAGATTTTCTTTTCTTTTTCTTTTCCAAATTCTGTACAAGCTGATGGCTCATATTTAATCTCGTGTTCGGACAGATTTTTCTTGGAGTCCATTGGATTATGGAAAGGCCCAGTTTTTAACATTTAATTACATTTGTGGATTCATTGAAGTTTGAGAATTGAGATGTTCAATTCCAATATTAAAAGCATCCTAAGGTATGTTAAGGCATAATGAAGGAAAACGAATGCTTCGATTTATGAGATAATTCAGTTCATAGCTATCATGTAATAAGCAAAATGTAATAGGCAAGAATGCTCCCAAATAAGTATCTCAGAGCTTCAAAACGACAACAAATTTCGTACCAGAAAAAAAGAATTGCTTTGAACTCAATTACCTAAGAATCTCAAAGAAGAGAAGACACGAAATATCAAGGTCGGTTTCGTATCTCAAAGTCTGAAAATTGGAATCAAGAGAACATCAATCAACCAGCCAAAGTGCTACTAATTTACATCAAACACTCATCACCCAAGAAAAAAAAATGAAAACTTTTTCACAGCCCACATCATCATCATCATCATTGCAGAAAATAACCAGACAAGAAGAACAAGAATCCCAAGAACAAACCCCCATAGATAAGCCCCAGCTTCTGGCCTGAGGTCAGCGCATTCCCGCCGAGCCCAAACTGCTGATTCTCGGCGAACCCGGCGATTTCCACGCGCTTGCTCTCGAAGAAGTTCTGCGACGCGCCGCACGTCGGACACCGCCAATCTTCGGGGAGCTTGTCGAAGGGGAGTCCCGGCGGATAGGGTAAGAAGGGTCGCCGGCGGCTTCGTCGTACTTGTACCCACAAGACCTGCACTCGAAGACGCCGGTGTTCACCACGGCGAACTTCTCCTCCAATCTTCTCGGGTCGATTTTCGGCTCCTCCTCCGCCGATTGGTCGAGAAGATATGGGTCGGCGTCGGCCGGAGCAGTGGGCGGCTGGTCTTGTTTGTCCTCGGCGACGGATTTGGGCGGAGTGGCTAGCGAAAGTTTCCTGGCTTTGGTGAGGAATGTGACGGTGTGAGTTCTTTGAGGCGGCGAGATGAGGCGGAGGAGGGCGGCGGACGGCGGTGTTTTGGTGGTGGTGGTGGAGCTTATCACGGCCATGGTCACTGCTATCATCTTCTTTTTATATATTTTCTCTTTTATTTTTATGCCTTTTTTTCCTTTATTATCTTCTTACATTACATTGAGCGGATAAGTGAGGGAGGTGGAAATAATTAGATTTCGTGTGTGGCTTCAAATGAAATGGACCATCTCATTCATTTCATCGTCATGAATTTCCAAGTATATACCTTTTTAAAATTCGAGCATAATCATGAATATGATTTCAATTTCACACTCATCTTTTCGGGCCCAATATATTTTGGGCCCAATTTAATGTGCTATTTGGGGTCCAAAGAGATGTGCCAAAATTTATTATGTGAGATATTACGACGGTACAACTCGCAAGGATGATGGGTAGAAAAAAACCTACAAGGACTGTGAGAATAAAAATGAGTGCCAATGAGGCTTGGCTCTAGTGGCCAAACTGAGGCATCCAAAGTTCTATGTGATTAGGAGGTCAGGGGTTCGAACCCCACCTCCCACATGTTTGGAAAGTCCCCATGGGCTTAGGCCCATGACTATCGTTGTTGGGTGGTTTGGGATGTATCCATCTGACCCCGGGGATTAGTCCCACCTCTGGAGTGTGTGGCGATTAGCCCATAGCCGGGCAGTGTGGGGATACCTCGGGACCGAAAAAAAAAAAAAAAAAAAAAAAAAAAAATGAGTGGACTGACAAAATATCTATTTGCGTTGTGGTTGTGTTCTTCCTTTGCTCCCTAGCTGTTATTTATAGGCAAATGCTTGCTTCGTTCTTCCATGTGGACATAAGAAAAGTGAAGCTGTTGCATTAATATAAATCTTTGACCAAGGATTTAGCAGTGAACAATGCAAAGCCACCTTAAAAACAATTTTTGCCTTCTCCTTTGAATGGTTAAAAGACCATGTTGTGTTATCCTGAATCAAGGTCACGCTAGCAAAATCTCAATTTTCATTTCAGTCAATTAGCATCCCCCTCATCCAATTTCAATGTAATCCTTAAATTCCGATATTCGGTTTGAATCGAATTGTGGCTCTCACACTTTGACAAAGTTCAGTTGAATCTGAACATCAATCGACTTTCAGTGGAACTAATTCATCTTTACCTGCGTGTATTATTGCATGCTTTTTTACCTACACTGATTATTCAGGTATGCGCCTATCGTTTCAAGTCTAGAATCAATACTTCGTATTACGAAGGAAAAAAATAAAGATGAATCCATTTAGACAAGAAAGGAATAACAAACAAAAAAAAACATACCTTAACATAACCAAATGACAAATATATTTTACAGAACGGCGCAATATTTAATTTTAATTATAATAGTACAAAAAACCCTTCGACAAACAAACCCAACCAAATGCCCTATCGCGATTGTTTCTCTAAACTCTTCAACAGAGCCCGCGATTTAATCGCTTTCACCACAACGCTATCACTCTCAACCACCGCCGCCTCCACCTCCGCCGCCAACGCCGCCGCGAAGGTCTCCTCCGATATGGGAAACGACTCGCCTACCATTAAGACGCGCCTCTGCATCGTCGGAAGCGGCCCCGCCGCCCACACCGCCGCAATTTACGCCGCACGTGCCGAGCTGAAACCGGTCCTCTTCGAAGGCTTCATGGCCAACGAAATCGCGCCTGGCGGACAGCTCACCACCACCTCCGAGGTGGAGAACTTCCCCGGATTTCCCGACGGAATCTCCGGCCTCGGCCTAACCGACCTGTTCCGACAGCAATCGCTGCGCTTCGGCACGCAGATCTTCACGGAAACCATCGAGAAGGTCGATTTCTCCTCTTCTCCCTTCAAGCTGTTCGCCGATTCCAAAACCGTCCTCGCCGACGCCGTGATAGTCGCGACTGGCGCTGTTGCGAGGAAGCTCAATTTTCCAGGCTCGGACACGTTTTGGAACCGTGGAATTTCAGCCTGTGCAGTCTGCGACGGCGCTGCTCCAATATTTAGGAACAAACCCTTGGCCGTGATAGGCGGCGGCGACTCAGCAATGGAAGAGGCGACGTTCTTGACTAAATACGGTTCCAAAGTGTACATAATCCATCGCAGGGATGAATTCAGGGCATCCAAGATAATGCAAAATCGGGCACTATCGAATCCCAAAATCGAGGTACTGTGGAATTCTTCGGTGAGCGAGGCATATGGGGAGAGGACTTTGGGCGGCCTAAAGGTGAAGAATGTGGTGAGCGGGGAGATTAGGGATCTTGAGGTTTCGGGCTTGTTCTTCGCTATTGGCCACGAGCCAGCGACTAAGTTCTTGGACGGGCAATTGCAGTTGGATGGAGACGGTTATGTCGTGACAAAGCCTGGGACTACGCTGACGAGTGTGAAAGGTGTTTTCGCTGCTGGTGATGTTCAGGACAAGAAGTACAGGCAGGCTGTTACAGCCGCCGGGACTGGTTAGTGTTCCATCAATTATTACGCATTGTTCGTTAATTTGCTTGTTTACTGTGTTCGATGGTGATAAGATTCGAATTTAGATTGAGGGTTTGGCTGATCGTAATCGAGGGGAGGAATTGTATCGATTGATTTGCTTACGTCTATTATGTAGAGCTAGGAATCTCTAGACACACTGCGTTTAGCCAATTGTTTCTGTAGATGGGAATCGTATAACATGGCAAGAATCTGTTTATGGGGAAAACCTTGGAACAAGCCAAGAAAGAAAATGGAGGAAAATACTATCATTCTAAATTTATTTGTGTATGCTGCGTGGTTTTGCATCCTTGCTTCGCTAGACTAACTGTTTGGCAGTGTAAATTGTTACTTCTTAATTCAAAATCAGCTGTAAAAATCGTTTTTTTGTACGCATTTACGGCGATTTTCAGGATGCATGGCAGCTTTAGACGCAGAGCATTACCTTCAGGAGATCGGAGCTCAAGAGGGTAAGAGAGACTGAGGCGAATGTGTGTGTATTGCGTTTGGGGAAGTTGGAAATTTGTTGTTTAAAATTCATACAAACATTTGCGTAGCTTCACTTTCATTGATTGACTTGATTGATTCTAAATTAAACCATTTGATTGTTTCCGCACCTGTAATTTGTTGATCAATTCTGGAGACCTAGCGATTATTTTATACATTATTATATAAAAAAATTATTAAGAACAATATTCAGCAATATCCAAAGTAAACTTGCGATAAACGCAAACATCGAAACCTATTGAAGCATCTTCTAGATGAAGGTACGTATGTATATATCGTATGTGGGCCCACGCCATTGATCGCTTATGCTTCTTCACATGTCTCTTAAGTTGCTTTGCTCACGGCCATAATTATCAATCCATGGAGGGGTGACATTTATGGCTGATACGATACTTTCACATTTGTGTTCCTACGTTGTTGAAATTTTGTGGACAAACATAAGACGATTATCTCATCCATGAGTGAAGGTAGCAGCTATCATGGCCGAGCACTTTCACGTATTATGTGTTCTTTGGTTACAGTGTTCATGAGAACTTAACTGAATTCAGCGGTCCTAATTTACAGTTCGCTCCCTGCAATTTTATCTTCTTAGGATAGCCACTGTTCTAAATATCAACACAGCTGATATTTTGATTCTTCATCATACAGCTCGCCATGAAAATTCTTTGGATCTTTTGGCTATCGCTTTTCTTGGGCGATCACTGTTCTTGTGGGGTTCGAACATCAGAAAGGCCCCATGTTGTCCAAATAGGTTCGATACTTACGTTCGATTCTGTAATAGGCAGAGTTGCAAAAGTTGCCCTAAAAGCTGCAGTAGACGACGTAAACTCGAGCCATGAAGTTCTCAAAGGAACGATGCTGAACATTACCATACTCGACAGCAAAGTTAGCGCTTCTCTAGGAATGATCGAAGGTAATAATATATACTTTTGCTGCTTCTCAAGTACGAAACTCCCCTCAATTCGATCTCTACTATTGTTCTACTGCTCCCTTCTTTGTCGTAACAGCTCTTCGTTTCGCCGAGGCTGAAACTATTGCAATAATCGGACCACAATCTCCAGCCATGGCTCGAGCCTTGTCCTATCTGATGAACGAACTTCACGTCCCTTTATTATCCTTCACTGCAACGGACCCCACTTTATCTTCTCTTCAGTTCCCTTACCTTGTAAGGACTTCGCCCAGCGATCTTTTCCAAATGGCTGCAATATCAGATCTCATCAAGTACTACGGCTGGAGAGAAGCGATAGCTATCTACGTCGACGACGATTATGGAAGGAATGGGATAGCCGAGCTGTCCGACCAAATGGCCATTCGAGACTGCTCCATATCATACAGAGCACCCGTGAAGCGTAGATCGACTTTCAATGATGTAAGAGATGCCTTGGTTCAGTTAGCTCTAGCGGGTCCCAGGATTTTCATCGTTCACTCCTACCCTGAACTTGGTATGAGAATCATGGCTGTCGCCCAATATCTAGGGATGCTGAACGAAGGGTACGTATGGATCGCGACGAATTGGCTATCAACCCTCTTGGACACTAACTGTGAATCCTCGTCTGATGCGATGGAGAGCATCCAAGGAGTTGTGTCTTTGCGGGTTCATACTCAAGAGTCTGAAGCGAAAAAGAACCTCTTTTCAAGGTGGGATGAGCTAGTTGTTAGGGAAGAAGCTAACCGTGGTCCACCAATGGGGTTGAGTACGTATGGACTATACGCATACGACACTGTTTGGTTGCTCGCTCGTGCCATCGATTCGTTTCTAGAAAATGGTGGAAACATTTCCTTCACATCAGATACTATGCTGCAAGTGCTGCAGAAGGGCACCTTGAACTCTGTGAACGTGTTCGACGGAGGCTACTCATTGCTCGATACAATCTTGAATGTGAGTATGAAAGGTGTGACGGGGCCAATTAAGTTCACCTCGGACAGAAATGTAGAGTACTCCACCTTTGAAATCATTAATTTCGTCGGAAATGGATATAGGAGGATTGGCTACTGGTCAAATTATTCTGGCTTGTCAGTTTCCCTTCCTAAAGAACAATACAACATAACAGAAGACAGTTCCATTTCAGACCGCCGACTATATTCGGTGATATGGCCTGGAGAAACAACAGAGAAACCTCGTGGATGGGTTTTCCCGAAGAACGGAAGGCCACTAAAGATTGCGGTACCAAATCGTGTTAGCTTCCGCGACTTTGTTTCTGAGTCTCATGAAACCAACTCCTTCATGGGATATTGTATCGATGTCTTCTTAGCAGCTGTAAACTTATTGCCTTACACTGTTCCTTACGAATTGGTTCCCTACGGAGATGGTCGTAATAACCCAAGTAACACTGAGCTTGTTCAGCTGATAGCTTCAGGGGTAGGTGTAAAGCTCTTTGTACGGTTCTTAATGTAGGTTCGTCGCACAACTCTTCTCTCGTGTGCAGGTTTATGATGCTGCTGTAGGCGACATTTCGATAACTCCCAATAGGACGAAAATGGCCGATTTTACGCAGCCCTACATCGAATCAGACCTTGTCGTCGTAGCTCCTATAAAGCAATTGGGTTCGGGCATTTGGGCTTTTCTACGTCCCTTCACCTGGGAAATGTGGTTTATAATGGGTTCTTCATCTTACTCACGGGTGCTGTTTTGTGGACTTTGGAGCATAGGATCAACGAAGACTTTCGTGGCCCGCCTAGAAACCAAGTGGTTACTGTTCTTTGGTATGAGCCTCGCTTACTTCCCCCGATTTCTCAAAAACATCAAAATTTATGAGACTCTTCGACTCTTCGCTTTGCAGGTTTAGCTTTTCAACTCTGTTTTCTTCCCATAGTAAGTGACAAGAGACCACATATATACCCCCTCCACTGCATGAATTTCACTACCATCTCTTTGCAGGAGAGGACATAATCAGCGCCCTCGGGCGTATCGTGCTTTTCTTGTGGCTATTTCTGATCCTAATCGTCAAAGCCAGTTACACCGCGAGCCTAACATCAATCCTCACGATGAGTCAGCTCTCTTCGCCAATCAAAGGAATCGAAACCATACTAAAAGGCGATGATCCAATCGGTTATCAACAAGGTTCATTTGCCCGAGATTATATGGTCGAGCAACTCGGCATAAAAGAATCCAGGCTTATCCCTCTTATGCTGGCCGAGGATTACGCTAAAGCATTAAATTCCGGCCCTGGAAATGGTGGAGTCTCCGTGGTAGTAGACGAACGAGCGTACGCCGAACTGTTTCTTTCGACTCAGTGTCAATTCAGCATAGTCGGCCGCGAATTTACCAAAAGCGGATGGGGATTTGTAAGTAAATCCATCTTCGAAAACCTTAAGAACTATCTTGTCCATGTTTCTCATATTCCTCTCAACATTCTGACGCTTTTCATTTCAGGCATTTCCGAGGGATTCTCCCCTAGCAGAAGACATGTCAACGGCGATTCTACAGCTGTCAGAAAAGGGGGACCTCAAACGCATCCACGACAAGTGGTTGCTCAGCAGAATTCCTTGCACCTCACAAGGCGCAAAGTTAGAGGTCGAGCAGCTTCCCCTTTCGAGCTTCCAAGGCCTGTTTTTGATAGCGGGGCTAGCGTGCTTTGCTGCTCTGCTTCTATATGTAATCATGGTGGTACGCCAGTTTAACAAGCACTACGATGAATCTTCTACGCCCTTGAGCCAAAGCTCGAGATCTGTTAGGGTTCGTTCTTTCCTCTCATTCGCTGATACGAAGGAAGAGACGGTTAGATCACGTTCACTTCATACAGGCACGGGAAGTAGTTTGCGGCACCAATCTGATATCATGCCTGCAAATAGAAGTGCTTCTGTCTGAGGGCACCTGTTCAAGATAGGAAAAAAGGAAGGAAAACCATCCAAACATGTCTGAAAAATAGTTTCCATGCAATGAGATAACATTTCGAATGTAGGAATTGCAAAGTTATATGCAAGGATTCAAATATATACAAGGGATTCTCCATCGAGTATAAGTCATACAATCCAATATTTACACAGTGAGAGATAATTGCTTGAAGCAATACTTAACTTTTTACAATGTGAATGTATAGTCCCTGCAGCTGAAGTATTTGGTGAAGCATTCTTCTTCCCTGCAATGTGTGAACATGACCTTGTACACTTCGATAAGCAGTTTTGGAAACCTACTAGAGAAATACTTAACGAATCCTTCAGGTACTGGTCCAATTATTTCCTGTCAAGAACACACACACACACACGCACGCCAAGTGCTTAGGTGCAATACGGGCCAACCCACGAGTAACTATATTGTGGAAGGAAGCTGAAAATGTCGTTCTATCATGTTCGCCGACAATTAATCAAAGTACCTGAATTTCTGCAGGAAGTTCCCTGTAATGATTAAACTTATTACGTATGACTCGAAGCAAGTCACGAACACTCTCAAACTTATATCGTCTGTAACGCCCTATGTTATTAAGTAACGAAGGCTCCATTTTCTCGTTCCACTTGCCACCCAAAGCTACAGAGGCTGTGCTTTCTAACGCATTCAATAGAGCAGAACAGCTCGGTCCTCTGTCTTCTAGCTCGACCCTGTCGCTCGTGTCTCGGAGGAAAGAAATACGCTTGTCGGCACCCCAAAACAGAGGATGGTTGAGCACTTCAAGAGCCGTTGGCCTGAAATTGAACAAATTGACCTCAATTTGATTCAACATGTTAAATTTGAAGATCCCATCCTACAAACTAGTGGAAACCTCTGAAACTTCCAAATTTAACAGTTTGTTTCCTCAAAATTTCCGTTGGTCAAGTCAAACCAACTGTAAAGTGTTCATTACCTCATTTCAGGTTTTGGATCTAACAATCTCAACAGTAGATCTACAGCTTCTGGAATGTCGTCCACAGAAAATAGGTCCACTTCGCCTTTTATGATCTTGATGTCGCGTTCAAGGTGGTTTCCGAATGGATGTCTACCACCACTAATGCAGAAAAATAAAACACAGCCGAGACTAAATAGGTCAACTGCCCTCGTTTGACGCCCGTGGAGAAGCTGTTCGGGCGCTTGCCATCCCGAACTTCCACAGCCTGTTAAAATTGTAATGGGAAGAAAATAGACAGTGAAATGGTTGTGAAATTTGTTCTGTTTGCATTTGTTAAGTGTTCTATCCAATTGTAGTAAGAAATATTTGCTGCCTTAATATAATTTCGCTAGATAGATTCCCAGTTACCTGTGGCATTATTACCCAAGGAAGATGTATCTCCAACGAGGCGTTTGCTGATGCCCATATCAGATAATTTCGCACAAAGCGATTTCTCGCCAACTATCAGCACGTTCTGTGGTTTGAGATCTCGATGAACAATTCCCAGCTCATGAAGATGAGCAATTCCTGCTATCACATCCCTGTTCTCCTTGAGCAGATGAACCCAACATATAAAGTATATGAGGTTAACTTAAAATACAAAAGAGCTACACAAACACACAGTAAGCAATTTTCTTTTTGAGTTTTAATTTTGCAGAATGTGACCTCATCAGTTTTAACAACACAGGCGAAGGATAGCCATTGGAATTCCACAACTCAAAATCCATCATCGAATCTTTGATGGAATCCAAAGGGTTCGGATGTTTTGATGTGATTTCTTCATTCAATTTCTGGCTTCGAGTTGAAGACTTCAAGCGCATGAAAACAAGATCATTCAAGCTGCACGAGCAGCGCTCCAATGCAAGATACACAAAATCCCGATCTTGCTCTACTCCATACCATCTAACAACATTTTGATGCCGATCAGACATGATAAGATTTCGGATCTCCTTTAGAGCAACATCATTGTACGCCCTAACCAGGCGCTTCACTGCGACTGGACGACCTCCGTATATCCCTTCAAGGACAATCGTACCGTTGCTGCCTTTGGCAATCTCTTTGCTGGACACAAACAACTTACCTATGGTACGCCCATCAGCGTTGCAATAAATCGGTCGGCTGAGGTTAAGGAAAAGGGCATTGTCACCATTCTCATCATTAGAACTGCCGACTTCCCTTGCTTCTTTACCATTGTTCCTATTGCTGCGTCCACTCTTTGAAGATTTACGAGACTTCTTCCTTCTAGAATTCAGGTATGCCGTACTCGTAACGGTGGGCAGTGCAGCAAACTTGACTTTCATTTTAGAGAATATATTACGACTGTAGGCAAATGAGATCAGAACAACAGCCAGTGAAAGAAGCAGCTGTGATGTGCTAAGCTTTATCTCAAATGTAGAGACCACATCAGCATCCTGCATATGATTATCTTCATTTTCGTTGTGATCGAAAGGATGAAGGATTTCAACATCGTTGCGGGCCGAATGCTTACTACTGCCACTTGGATAAGGAAGAAAGTTGAGGACTTTCTCTACATTTGGCTGTGATGGAAGAACATCGGAAGCAGACTCAGGAAGCATCATATCATGTTGATGATCATGGGCCGTCGGCAGCCCAATAATCATGGATAAGTTTTCCAACATACTATGATTACGGAAACGGTATATTAGAGCTCTAGACTGACAAGGAAGCGGAAGATTATGAGTTATAGTATGCTCAGAAGGCTCCGAATTTAAATGAACGCCACCAATAGTCTGTTGAGTGTCTTGACAGAGAGATGCAGCTCCAATTTCAGCAACCGTCATGTTCCACCGCACTTTGTCTGAACTTGGCATGAATGATGTCAATGTGTAGTCAGTGCGAGTGATGTACAGTCCCGACTGATGCACCTTGGCAATGGTGGCATTGTAAGAATCACTGGCACTGGTCTGATGTGTTACATCAGTCGCCCCGTACTTGTGGATGATCCTTCCAGTATTAAAATCAACTAGGAAGGCAGTAGTTTTCTTGGAACCTAGCACGATTCCACCATCCTCAGCTATCTGAGGTGTTGAACTGATGTACTCTTCAATACTTTTCATAAGTTTCTGAAGCAAGTGTCACTTTTATATTATTATTTCGAAATAAGTTTATTAGTAGAAGCAACAAGGTATACAATCTGAACATGTGAAGCATTGGAAGCACTTGATATAAAAATGAAGACCGACAGATGGATCCATCTGCATTCCCTTAACTGAACATACACAAGCCTCACAAAAGCGCAAAAGGATAAATTTTGTGTAAGTTCAAGGTTTATGGCTCTATGCTTTCCAATCCTTTGTTTAACATAACCTGACAGCCTAGTTCGAATTAAAAACGGACCCTTCATATAGCTACCTAACAAACACAACACAATTAATTGCTAAATCCAAATATGAGATGACAAGATGAAGCAAAACCAAATACACAATCACACATACACAATAAATTCTCATGAACTGGGCTTATGCAAGTTCTCACATGCAATTGGTTTAAAAAAGTAAGCTAAACAATTCATTTGATGATGAAGATATTTACTGCATACCAGTTTGCCAAGATTGTTGTGAGCGTAAAGTTCCCAATCATCCCCACATTCAATGTAGTAGTTGATGTCCACTCCAGATGCATTCTCCTTACCATTAGGAGGAGCTTGAAACGATGAGTATATTTCTGGTCCTGATGAAAACGACCACAGAGGTTTGAAAGAACCATACTCCAGTAGATAAATAGTACCGTCTAAACCAGCCACTAATGCAGTATCAAGTCGCCTGTTTGTGGAAACATCCGTAAGAGAAAAAGAATCGAAAATCCAATTGTTTGTGAAAATGACTAACACCAACATGTACAAAATCTGAAAGTAAACAACAAAAAACTTAGGCTTTGCGGAGTTCCCGATCACACATTCAAGCACAAACCAACGTCTCTGCCACAAATCCATCTACCAAATTGTAACTCATGAAACCGTAACAGGCAATGATAGCTCAAGAAATTTGATTTTTCAATCAGTACTTGAACCCATCTGAAAATATTCAACTAACTGGCAAGCAGACATCATCTAAATGAAGAATTAGTATTATTCTACACAACTTCTGCAGAAGAACAAGTACACTGCCACCACATCTATTATGAAAAATACCTAACTTCACTTCTCCGTCTATAAGAACTATAGTCCTAAAGCTAAAACAACTGCTTAAGCCAAAACCTTTAGACCAATCAAAAGCATCAACTATCAGATATAAAATGGAAACAAAAACTTACCCCTCAGCATCTGACAGCAGTGAACGACGCGCAGGTGCCTGAAGAACGGCGCCGAACGCCTCCTTTATGACGGCGTTAGGCAATTTGAGCGAATTTCGCGCTGAAATAGAGATGGAACCGAATAAAAACAGCACACTCAACCATAATATCACCGATTGACACGATCTGGGTTTCATCGGAGACAACTACCACCAGGTGAATACGTCTTCTTCTGGTGCTCGCTCCCTCCAACAAGTAAGTTAATAAATAAAGCAGATTTTGTGGACGAACTCGATGGTAACACGTTACAGTAACTTGGACAGGCAATTGAGTGATCAGCTCCGAAAGGCAACCTAGATTCGAAGCTTTGATCAGCTGCCAAAGATTGCCGATGGCGTTCGTCGATTCTACCACGAGCGTTTCTTCATCTTCCTTCACGCGTATTCTTCTACATCTCTGTCATTCTAGTCTTAAGTCGTTCAAAAGTCAATCCTTTTCATCATTTTATAGTCCTGAAGTGATTAATACAATCAAATATTTACAAGATAGCCTCCATAGACTAATACTGGGTAATACTTCAACCCATTTTAATTAACTTTATATAAACGCATTTCTAAGGTCATCCTCAACTCACGTGAAAAAATAGTCAATTTAAAAAAATACAGTATTTTTTTTCCAATTTTGTTAACTCTATTTACTACATTAATCTTTCTTCAAATCAGGGTTGCAAACGGACCGAACCGAATCGAATACTTGTATTTATTATCCAAATTCGTTAATTTTATCTGATATTCGTATTCGGTATTCGATTCGTGACGAATCATAAAATCGATTCGATAATGATATTTGAAAAGATTCGCGAATATTCGAATTTTTCTAATTTTTTTTCAAAAAAATACATGTTAATTATGCATAATTCTAAACGAATCGAATTTTAAATGAATCGAATAACGACACATTCATATAATTATGCACAATACCTGTATATAATAAATTATTCTATAAATTCAAAACGGCTCGAATTCTACGAATCGAATAACAATATATTCGTATTCGTATTCGGTAACTATTCGAATCGAAAATACTATTCGTATTCGATATTCGAATAATCGAATTCGAATACGAATATTCCGAATCGAATCACGAATCGAATCGAAAATATTCGATTCTTTTGCAACCCTACTTCCAATTCTCCTTTTCTACGCATTCTTATTAAAATTATCTTACAAAAAATAGTGAAAAATGAAAATATAAATAAATACAGTATTTTCAATATTTTATTCCGAGAAGTTCCATTTTTATTGTTGGACTATATGATCTTGCAGGATTTGTAAAATCATCAAATAGCTCTGTTTTTCCAATCCAAGAAGAAGAAATTATTCGCTTTACATATTTGGATGAAGAACTTAATCGAAAACTGAAAAGCTGCTTTACAATAAGCGACTACGGAAAAGTAAGTCGTTTTGTACTCATTTCATTACCATAATACTAAGAATAGTCGCAGTTTATTTCAATGTCTTCAACATATTTGTTGAAGGTTACTGTTCTTGCCTACCCAGCAAAATGAGAAAAAGTACACTATAGAATGGCGAAAAGGCTGTATAAGTTCAATCAATGTACAAGAATGTGTAAGAATACTATGTTCATCCAGTCGTGTTAAAGTCGTCTTGCTGTAAAATCGTATCAAAACTTTCCCCAACGTCCAAATCCCCGAGCAGATCTTCCATTCCTGCGTTTATCCAATTCAGACAATTAAGTCGTCGCAACGAAGATGATAGGAATCTACCTACAACAAATATAAAAGGCGCACACCGTACGAATCTACAGCAAATATAGAAAGAACACATTTTTTCCCTCAGCTATCTTATCTGCATTCTTTAACATTTTGAACGCTAAAGACAGCAGGATATTTATAACATTCAGACAGATATCCTAAACAATACCATTGCATGAGAAGCAAATCATATAAGTTAACTGCATACCTGGACTTTGCTGCATTAAGCTTCTATACAAGTCCATTTGCTCAAAACAATCATCGCCAAATTCTTGAAAAAGCTCATTCTCAGGTTTCCCACTGCTTGGATCCACATCGCTTACAACCATTGCCATAGACTTCTGAAAGGATACATTTTCCTCGGCCTTCATACTAGATAAATCTGCTGTCTGTAAATCTTGAAGACTATTCTCATCATTCGATAGCTCTTCTTTGTTTTCAACAACCTCAGGCTCAGCATTCCTATCATCAACCATGGTAGGTTTTTGCTTCCTCTTCGATCGAGCCCGCCTGTTCTGAAACCAGTTATAGACATTTGTCTCAGTGACTTGCCCGTGTAGTGATAACTCGGCCGCTATTTCAGGCACCTTTTGTTTCCCAGGATTGCAAGTCTCTTCGTTGAAAATGCGCTCTAAGATCTGAAGCTGCTTTGCAGAGGGACACCATCTTGGTTTGCTGGGGGTATTGCGGGAATCAGCGTAAGGATTTCCCCATCTTCCTGTCAGAAAATTTCAGAGAATAACATCCTACTTCACCGATCGGATTTCATGTCCTTGTTTATACTTCGATTAATGACTCAATGCCTATGCAGCGATGAAAAATCCACTCGAAAAACTCAAATTCTATCAGAAAGAGGTTAATTCTGCATCAAGGACACGCTGAATCAATACATTTTTCAGGAATTCGTCTTCGAAAAATCATATTAAATGATTATACACATTGATCATATCTCACGAAACAGGACGAACAGGGGAAACGAAAAAGTTCCCAGTGATGAATATAACGACCTCTAATTCTCAAAACACATAAATTACACACTACAAAGCAGAGAAAACATCAAACAATAATAGGAATTCATCCATTCGAACATATTAAAACAAACCTAAACGACTGTTTTTGGCAGTGATGGTCCTATGCATCTCAACAAGCTGTTCGCAAATCGCAGCATAAGCAGCGATCTGCCCGCGCAGAATTTCCATTTGCTCGTCCGTCATCACCCTCGCGAACGCCCTCGAACCGCCTCCACCACGCCATTCATTCGCCATTGCTCTCAAATATGTTCCACACTGCTTTTTTTTTTTTCGTTTTTCCTTTTCTAGCGGAGTGGAATCGAAGTGAAAGACTGTGCTAAAAGACAAAACAAAGAAAAAGGTTTTACCAAAGTCAAGGGAAGGCAGTCAAACGGCGGGTAAACAAAATATGCCACGTGTAGGATAACGATTAGTTGAACAATTTGGGTCTTATTGGGCTACTTCTGTGGAATTGGCCCATTAACTAGGCAATAAAAATAGCAGAGAAATAAATATCTGATCGATCAAATTACAGAAGTACCCCTACAGCTCATCAAACGTATCACCATCATATTCACTTATCCCGATTTTTCTAATAAAGGGGCATCGTTGCAGTTATCGATGGCCAAAACGGTAATTAGACCGAAGGCTAAATCCGTCATACCCTCTTAAACCGCTGAAATAATCGACACCCTCGGATGAAGCCATGTCACCTCCTCATCGTCATCTAACGGTGGTGAGGCACTCCGAAACAAACACAGGGAAAACACAGAGAGCGATGAAGCGCATCCAGCCAATGAAACCTCTCGGATGAGAGAAACGCGGATCGATGACGTGGCAAATAGAAATTGAAATCCCGCCCAAACCCGGCCTTCAATTGGGTAGGCGAGTAATATTTGCTTGGTTTTTGAAGGTGTATTCCCTTGGAAACCCCTCATCACTCGCTTTCTCATATACTGACTACGCGTACACGCTTTCATCTCACAAAGCAAAGTTATCTTTCGTTTTTTTTTTTCTCTCTCTCTCTAGCTGACCAGTTTCTCTCATCATCAGCTAAGCGGAAGGCATGAAAGGAGGAGGAAGATCCAAGGCTGAGACCAAAAGAGCCGATGCTAAGTGAGATTTTTTGACGATACGAATTTTTTGCTATTTTTTTTATTGCTGATTAATTATATTTGCTGTTTCTGCAATTTTAGGTTATCGGTGCAGAAAGGACGGGGAAAAGCGCCGGCTCAGAAGAAGGCGAAGGCGATCAAGGATCCGAACAAGCCTAAGAGGCCTGCTAGTGCTTTCTTCGTCTTCATGTACGATTTTTTTTTAATTATTCAGTTTTTTTTTGTTCATTTAGGTTATTTAAAATTACTTCCGATGGTTACTGTGCTGATTTAGTTCTCTGATTCGTTAAAACTCAGGGAGGACTTTAGGAAACAATACAAGGAAAAGCATCCAAACAACAAATCAGTCGCAGCTGTAAGTATAGATTTTCATTTCCTCTGATCGGATCCAAAAATTTCAAGTTTTCTTATTTCGATTGGGAAATAGGTCGGAAAAGCTGGTGGCGAGAAATGGAAATCCATGTCCGAGGCTGTAAGATAATTTTATCCTCTTCCGTTTGAGGATTTCACTTTTATGTGTTTATTCTGCTACAACTTAAATAGTTGATTTCCTTTTAAATCTGTCAGGAGAAAGCTCCTTACGTTGCCAAGGCAGGGAAGAGGAAAGATGAGTATGAGAAAAACCTTGATGCCTATAACAACAAGACGGTAATTCTACTTTCACACCTTAATCTTCGAATCAAAATATCAACTACAAAAGAGATCGTTGCAGAATCAGTCAACCTTGTATCTAGTTAGAGTTTATTGATCCGTTTACAGACTTCTGTAGCTGAGGAAGCTGAAGATGAATCGGATAAATCCAAGTCTGAAATTCACGACGACGACGATGAAGATGGCTCTGAGGTATGTAGTAGCTCTAGCTTCTGTTAAATACAAGCAGAACCATTCGAATTATGATTAATCAATACATATCTTCATCTAATTGCGTTTATCTCTTGTTTAATTGATGTTGCAGGAGGATGAAGACGACGACGATGAATAGATGAGGATCTCTCTTTTCAATTCCCATATTTTAGGTATCGACTTGTTTGGCCCTTGGTTTTACAATTTCAGAAAACGGAGAAGCAGATGGGTATTGACTCTTTCTTGAATGTAGCACATTGAAAAGATATATATTGATGTCGTACCCTCTCTTTCGATACTCCACAAATAAATTAGACTGCTTGTCAATATTAATTTCGATATTCTCTATTATTATAAATGTTCTGTTTGTCGATTGGTTGGGCGATAGAACAGGATAATAATGCCTGAAGACATCCATGATTGATAGTGTGTAAGAAAATATCTTTAACCAAAATGGGCCTTCATCTTGAGCTCCCCTATATAGAAGCTCTTTAAAAGCAAGCCTCTTCTTTTAAGCCCATGAACAATGCCCATTGGGCACCTATTCCCATAAATTTCTCTTTTTTGGTTTGTAAAAAATATAACTTTCAATCCCCATTATTTCTCCTTTTTAGTTTGTAAAAATGTTACTTTCAATCCCCATATATCTCCTTTTTGGTTTGTAAATATATTACTTTCAATGATTTCTCATGTTTAGCCTACTGTTTGTTGAAACCACAATGTCGTGTGTGTTTGTCAACAATAAACTTCGAGGCACGGCGTATATATGTCCCATTCGCTTGTGGTTATTTAGACAGCAATTTCTATGTCATCATTATGAGATGAGACATTGCAAGCCCATAAGAAAGTGTCCAAATTAATATTTTGACTTAGCTTAATCCGTACAACAAACATCCATGTGGGCTGTTCCCAGCATCAATTGTTACATTCATCTCGGCCCTATCTCATGGCATTGACTTCTAAGCATCTCCAATAGACACCCATTTTTCAACTCAAAAACAAAATTACTCCAATGGACACCCATATGCATACCCAAAATGGGTTTACGGCGGTTTCACTCAAAAATAAACGCATCTTTGCATTTTCCTCTTTCATAAACGCATTTGTCTTTATATATTACAAGTTGCCCTCCTAACTAATAATTATTATTTTGGCTAGGTGTTAGCTATGAGAGCTTTTGTCCTAGAGTTTTTATGACACGTAGCTCAAGCTCTTGTCAATCAATACTCTTTTACATCTATAAATATATAATTATTAGTAATTTTATTATTTTTTTCGATCAAAAAATAATATTTGTAATCTAATTTATAAAGTTGTGAAATATACGGGTAGTATTGAAATTTTGTAAAAATTTGTGTGGAAGGTAATATTACAAAATAATCTTTTTAGTTCGAGAATGAGTTTATCGGTTGGAGAGAATTACTGCATTTGAATTTGAGAATGAGTTTGAAATGCGTTTTTCGGTTAGAGATGGTCTAAGCCTAATTTAGTTACCTCAATCATCACTTGCCAAACCCAATTGCAAAGCGTAGTTTCTTTCCTCTTCCTTAAATTATTGCAACAAAACATCGACAACGGAACAATATACTAACAAACATTCTCGTGAAACCTAACATTCGCATGAATAGTAACAGCGTAAAACACCCAAATTCGACATGAAATATACACATAATATAAAAAAGAACCCATATCAAACATTAAAAAAAAAAACATAGTACCCTTTCAAACTAGGCAAAATTAAAGTCAAATAAAGAGGTATTCTTACTAAAAATCTTTCATAAATACCATCCCTAATAACATTCAATCGGAGTATCCTCGCAATTCTCATCGGTCAAATCCTCGAGATCAAACCTCGGAGGAACGTACGGCGGGGCCGCACACCTCAGCAACGCCCAATTCACCCCTTGAAAGAACGGATGATTCTTGATCGCCGACGCGCCCATGGTCGAACCGAGCCTCCTCGTCGGCTCCTTCGCCAGCAGCTGACCGATCAAATCCCTAGCCGACTGCGGAACCATCGGCTCCTTGGGAAACTCTAGGGCTCGAGCCACTATGTTAGCCAATGTCACCTCATGGTCCGCCCCCCTAAACGGAGTCACCCCATAAAACAACTCGAATATGAAAACGCCCAGAGTCCACCAATCCACGGCGCTCCCGTGCCCCTCGCCGGAGACAATCTCCGGCGCCAAATACTCGTGGGTCCCGACGAACGACATGGACCGAACGTCGACGGGCTCGGCCACGAACGCGGGCCCGGCCCGACGGGCGGGCTTCTTCTTTCGCCTTCGTTTGGGGTTGAAGCAGGAAACCGCCGGTACGATGCAGTTGGGTATGATGCAAGAAGCGGAGGCAAACTTGGGCGGGTCGGGCCGACCCGGGTTGTTGGGGTACGATGGGTCGGGTCGGCCCGTGATGATCTGGGCGGGCGTGGAGGACGAGTCGTCGCACTTCAGGGAGAGGTCGAAGTCGGTGAGCATTATGTGGCCGTCTGATCGGACTAAGACGTTCTCGGGCTTGAGATCGCGGTATACGATCCCGAGCATGTGGAGGTACTCGAGGGCCACTACGACTTCCGAGGCGTAGAACCTGAAAATACGTATACGAATACGAATACGTGTTTATAGTTGTTTTTTTTTTTGGCATTAGGGTTTTGGAATGAATGAAAGGATGGATGGGTGTGACAAAAGAAAGGGGTTAAGTTTATTGTGAAGCAGACATCTCTTTGTGGCAAACAATGGTTGATGATAATGTTTTGTTATTTCATGTGTGTTTTATATGTGAAACAATGTCTGTTATCATATAGGTGTAGGAGGACCCTTAAGTGTACCCTACTTGTATTTATATTAAGTTTCAACACGACGCAAGAAAATTGTTTGGTTTTGCTGCTATTATAAGGCTGCCTCCTACAAGTGGCAATTAATTGTAGATATCTATAAGAGAACAAAAAACGTTAAATATCATTGAATCTGTAATAAAATTCAGAACTCCTAAATCAACCACCTAGGTACATGAGGGACACAACTTAACTGGTATTTCTAACCTACCTACAATTTATATCACTAAGCATTACACCTTACATATATATAGATTCTTCTTATTAGAAAATGATACACGTATACGTTATTATCATGTATGATTTGTCGGGTTACAATAGAAGATAAGATATCAAAGAGGACATGAAAATCATTTAATTCCCTACTACTTAAACGATCTAGATAGTAGATACCCCCATGAGATACTATTGGCTAAAGTAGAAAATTGCAGGAAACTAAACTTTTTACAAAAAGTGAACCCTTCGAAACTATTTAGTAGAAACTAATTACACAAATAGACATTTCCGATTTAATTGCATGATTTAACGCCAGCTATAATTTGACTTAATTTCGATAATGAATACTCTACAGTAACAACCCAATCCGTAACGTGAGTTTCTATCGAAGGAATATCTACATACAACCGTAACCCCCCAACCAACCAATCAACGTAGATTATAATTTAATATCCAAATAAATATGCATGCAAAAATAATCCCCCTGTCCTTTTTGAGCTGTCACGAAATTATACACATTAATAGACGATTATAAATTAATTAGCATTGATTACTCTGTTTCACTACGGACGTGCATTTTTTGGACCACATGGTAAGTACACGTTCAGGCATGATCGTACTATACAGTAATAGCATTCTCAAGCAGTGTTTTGATTCAAGGTCAAACTTAACATTTTTGGTCAAATGAAATTATGAGTCAACTAATACTAACTTAATTAAAAAATATAATAAGACTTAGGAAATTTAATGAAATAATCAAATTAAATACTTAGATAGTCATTCTGAACTCAAAACCACGTGATATCATAAATATATGGCCAGTTCAAGTCAGGTCAGGGCTGAGTGATTTTTCTGAGAAGTCCTTTTTATCTTATCGAAAGCATCATAGTGTATTCAAGTTTTTCCAATTAAATTTTTCTTATGATTATTTTAAAATAAATCCAAATAAAAATAAGTTTTAAAAACAAATAGTAACACAGAAAAGACCAAAACACATGGATGTGAACCAGATTTTGCTGTCAAATGTATAGTGTATATTGTATTGGCTCCTGTTTTCCCATATGGTGACATTTAATACACAAATCGATACTTTTCAATCTCACTATCATACAAATACCAATAAACCAGTAGAAAATATTAATAGGTTCGATTTTCGAATCTTGGTAGCGATGAAAAAATGATGTTACGTGTACCCCATTTTCATTTACTAGCTAACTCATTTAATAATTATTTCAATTCCATCCATATCGTTAACAAATATGAACATCTATGTCGACTATGAGACCAACTTCGACTAAATTTAATCTGAAACGAAGGATCGTATTCTCATTTCTACAAATTCTTGAGTTGTACCCATGGAGTGTTATCTTACCATGGTCAAGGGTAGTCAAAAAAAAATCCTTCTTAAAAAATTTTCACCCTACAACGAGACTTACTCCTTAGGAGACTTATCTTATTATGCGGTAATATTATAACAAAAATTTAACAGGTCTTCACAAGCTTAATTATTTATACCAAGTCAATAGAAAACAACATTTTCGGGATTATATAAGCAACTAAATCAGTACTCTCTTTTGCCGTCCTTTCCACATATCAACACAGTAAACTTCAGAATATTCTTTTCCTTTCATTTTTTTTCATCTATTTCTATCTAAATATTCATCAAATATTAAAAATAGGCATCATATCAGAGGCATGCACTGTAACGGCAAACACAGTCAGAGAGGATGTACTGATAATTTCCCAGCAGTAGCATAGCAGTTAGCACATGCATTAAAAATAAAATTAAGAACATAATAGAAAATAATTAAACGGCGATTAACGGCGTACCTAACGGCGGACTCGCTGAAACGCCTAAACGGCTGGTGCTGCCTGAGAACGTGCAGATCTCCGCCGGGGCAGAACTCCGTCAGAAGGCACGTCCACTTCGGCGAGTCGACGACGGCGTGGAGCGACGGAAGGAAAGGATGCTCCAGCATTTCGAGTATTTCCCTTTCTGTCCTCGCTCGCCCCTCCTTATTCCTGGCGGCGATTTCCTTCTTGTCCATCACCTTGGCGGCGAACAGAGGGGTATTTTGGGAAGATTTGTCGGCGGGAAGAAGCTGGGTGAGGTAGACCGAGCCGATGTCTCCGGCGCCGAGGCGGCTGAGGAATCGGAGGTCGGAGAAGGATACGTGCGCGGCGGCGGCGGCGGTTGCGGTGGATAAGGTGGCGGAGGAGGTGGAGGAGGAGCGGTTGATGTCGGTGGCGGTGGTGACGGTGGAGTTGAAGCTTAGGCTTTGGAGGTCGTCGGAGAGATCGGAGGGACACGGCTCCATCGTGGGGAGTGTGTGTGCGTGTGTGTGTGTGTGAGATTCTTCGATATTAATATAGGAATGGATGGTTTTTGGAGTGAAGTGGAAAAGTCTATATGTAAAATGAATTAATTTCTTTTTTTCCCGTAAAGGCTTAAATTATGATTATAAAATTTGAATACTTTAGTAATATTATACATCGTATTAAGTTTAATGAGAATATCGACTATATAAATTATGTTGACCAGGTTTGGTTCCACTTAAATGGAAAACATAAGTTGCCATAAATTGAAGGAAAATGCATCTCACCAATACCAACCGATTTATTAAAAGCATAAATAGATAAAGGGGAAGAAAAGCTTGGGATAAGGGAAATGGGCCGTAAACCAAGGAAGTTTCACGGATATTATGGGAAACTTGAATTTATATAAATTATTGGGCTATTGCGTAAATTGAGCTCATTTGTTTGATTACGAAATGTCACACCACAACCTATACAACCTATAGTTGATCGGTTCCTAAATACAAGTCGTTAAGGTAATTGCACACATATAAAGAAATAAAATAAGTCTCTATTACACATTAATTAATTACTTTATTCTGTTTAATTTAATTATTTTTATTTAAAAATGAGGGATAAAATTGTAAAAGTTCAAGCTATTTATCTTGAGAAAAGAAAATTATTTGTTATTGGTCAATTTCCCGCTTATCAATACGAGATTGAGATTGGCGAATATAAATCTGCCATTTAATTCTATGTGGCCATTTCATATCCCTTTCTAGCCTTTGCCCTCCCCAAAAGTTTATTTTGGTATGTCCACTATATTGATAGATGTTTAAATGCTTTCGAATTCAAACTACTATAAGAGTGGGCTTTTGACTTTTCATGATGGCCATAATATGCTTCAATTATAATTTAATATAAGGACCACCACAGACGTAATAATATATTGGGAAATTGTCTTCTATTTAAAACTAAGATACGAACATATTGAGTGCTATTCGACCTAACATTTGGTTATTCATCGGCCATCTCGAAGCCGAGGATCAAATGTAACTATTGTACATAATTATTACAAAGTTCGAGATATTATTATTGCTTTTAAAAAAATATATAGGAACGAGAATATTATAACAAACTTTTCAAAATTTATTAAAGGAAAAAAGAAAAAGAAATGTTGGCTGTGGGGTTCGTACCCACGCGCACTTATGTGCAGAAGATCTTAAGTCTTCCCCCTTAACCACTCGGGCAAACCACCATTACGTTTTTAGTACTGTCAAATAGTTTTAATAAGTACGTTATACAAAATAATCATCTATCTTAGTACTCGCTCTTTCGCTCTTTCGCAGTAATTCAATTTGCCAATTCCCTCTTTTGATTTCCCATGTCACAGATGATAATCGGATTTCAGGGCAGCTAAACTCAGCATACTTTTTTCCGCCGTTTTTCTTTCTAATTACTATTGCGAATCAGATCGTCAGGCTTGATTTTCTTTCCAGGATTTGGGTTCTTTTGTTGCTTACTTTTTATGAAATTGTTGAAGAACCCACGTTTTTTGTTCGTTGACGTCTTCTGTTTGATGCTCGACTGTAGCAGTATGATCAAATTGATTTAGGCCTGCTTCAAAAGCTTGTGTAGTTGTGAGTTCCACCATGGACAGTGCTGTGCTAGAATTCGACATTGGTATAGGCAATGGAGACGATGATAATATTGACATCGAACCCCCTAACGACGACGACGACGAAATGCTCGATGGCTCTTCGAACGAAGCCAATTCGATGGGCAGTTGTGGGGGCGGTGGTGATAATACTGCATTTGCTTACGTTCCCCAAGTAGAAATCGAACTCGAGCCTTGCGACAGAATGGAATTCGAGTCCGAAGAATCGGCTAAGGCATTCTACAACTCGTACGCTAGAAGGGTAGGGTTCAGCACTCGTGTGAGCACTTCTCGCCGTTCTAGAAAGGACGGGGCGATAATACAGAGAACGTTCGTCTGCGCTAAAGAAGGGTTTCGAAATCCAAATGAGAAGCGTATGAGGAATAAGGAGATCAAGCGGCCGAGGAGCATTACTCGTGTTGGTTGCAAAGCTTTTATGTCGATTAAGGTTCAAGATTCTGGGAAATGGGTCGTTTCTGCTTTCGTGAAGGAACACAATCATGAGTTGGTTCCTCAAGATCAAGTGCACTGCCTTCGTTCTCACAGGCAAATTTCAGGCCCCGCCAAGACGCTGATCGACACGCTTCAAGCAGCTGGTATGGGCCCGAGGAAGATTATGTCGGTGCTCGTTAAAGAGTACGGTGGTATTAGCAAAGTTGGCTTCACCGAAGTGGATTGTAGGAACTATATGAGGAATAATAAGATGAGGAGCTATGAGGGAGATGTTCAGATAATCTTGGATTACATGAAGAAGAAACAGAGCGAGGATCCTTCGTTCTTTTACGCTGTGCAGGGAGATGGAGATCAAGGCACCGGCACAAGCAACATTTTCTGGGCTGACCCTAAGGCGAGGAGCGATTATAGGTTTTTCGGGGATACCATTACGTTCGACACGACTTACAGGTCAAATAGGTATAGATTGCCCTTTGTGCCCTTCACGGGGTTGAACAACCACGGTCAACCAATTTTGTTCGGCTGTGCTTTCCTAGTTAACGAATCAGAGTCATCTTTCGTTTGGTTGTTCAATAGCTGGCTTGAAGCTATGTGCGGTCGTTACCCTGTTTCGATAACAACTGAGCACGACAGTGTGATTCGTTCTGCTGTAGTGCAGGTTTTTCCAAATGCCCACCATCGTTTTTGCAAGTGGCACATATATAAGCAGTGTCAGGAGAAATTGTCCAATGTGATGCTAAACCACCCCCAATTCGAAGCAGCGCTGCAAAGGTGCGTGAACTTGTCTGATTCCATTGACGAATTCGAATCTTGCTGGCAATCCCTAGTTGATAAGTACGATTTGAGCGATCATAAGTGGCTGCAGTCTATTTATGCTCATCGTAATCATTGGGTGCCTGTGTACCTTCGTGAAACTTTCTTTGCTGAGATGTCTACGACCCAACGAAGTGACTCTATGAATTCTTACTTCGATGGATACATAAACGCATCGACGCATATGAATCATTTTTTTAATCTGTACGAAAAGGCATTGGAGAGTCGGTATGAGAAAGAAGTCAAGGCAGATTTCGAAACGGTGAACACTTCCCCTGTTCTGAGGACTCCTTCTCCTATGGAGAAACAGGCTTCTGAATTTTACACTCGAAAGCTGTTCATTCGATTTCAAGAGGAGCTGATCAACACATTGACGTTAATGACCTCAGAGGTAGAAAGTAACGGTGAAGTCATCACTTATCGAGTATCGAAATACGGGGAGGAACACAAGGCTTGCCTAGTGGGATTCAACGTCCTCGAAATGAAAGCCAACTGTAGCTGCCAAATGTTCCAATTTTCGGGCATTCTCTGCAGGCATGTGCTGGCAATTTTCAGAGTTTCCAACGTTCTTACGCTTCCTACTCATTACATCATGAAGAGATGGACGAGAAATGCCAAGAGCAGCGTTGTCCTAGAGGACCAAGTCGTGAATCCATTCAACAATTACCTGGAATCTCATACTGTTCGATACAACACTCTTAGGCACGGGGCTCTCAAATTTGTCGAAGAAGGAGCAGAAACTGTTGAATCTTATAACGTCGCTGTAGCTGCTTTAGAAGAGGCGTCGAGGAAAGTAGCTACTGTAGCAAAGAACGAGGGAAAGACCTCTTACGTTCCTCCGATGGGTCAAAGCTGTTTGACCCACCACCACAGTGAGGATGGTCAAGGGAGCTCAATGCAACAGCTATCTGAGGTATACCGTTGATTCTCTAAAGATGATTGGCTAACTTAACTGTCTTGTTGAAGTTTCGTTGGTTTCGATTATTGCTTAGAGTGAGTTGGACGAGAAGATTAGCGAGCTAACCATGGAGTTGGAGCGTGCCAATCAGAAGTGTGAAGCTTATAGGACTAATCTGATGTCTCTTGTCAAGGAGATGGAGGACCAGAAGCAATGTTTATCGATCGAAGTGGAAAACATAAAGCTCGGTATGAAAGGTGAAGGTCTTTAAAGATTCAAATCTCGCTGGAATCGCAATGATTTTCATAGCACAGTATGCAATTTGGCTCTGTAACTTGAAGATCGACATGGCCATAAGTTGATCCTTTGGTGTAAATACAACTATTGGCAGTAATGATTTACAGCTCATCTATTTCTCTTCTCAAACGAGCTTTGTTACATGCAATCATTCTCTCTGATTAGATCAAGTTCATTTTACTACACAATCATTCACAAAGAAGGAAGTTAAGTAAGTACACAAAGACTCAATTTATGAGTAGATTTTCACATCTCAAATCATGTTGGGACCCAACCAAAAATGGCAAAGGCAAGAGAGAAAGAGGAGAGAAACACATAGCTACCTTATATAAAAGAATATATCGAAACTTCGCAAAATCATAACAAATTTTGACTTGAACTCTGCTATGGTGATTGGATTCGCCCTTTGCATTACATCAATCACTAACCAAATAACTGTGGCGACAAATAGGGGCGGGCAGCTATTCTCGAGATATTACAGCGTGGTTGTGAATATTCTGTGTGCTTGAAAATATACCACTTAGAGCAAAGCAGCTAAAAGAGCTCCAGGATCTGAAACCGTTCGGGGCGGACTTATTTGTTGAGGCTGAGGTGGCACTGGTGCTCGAGAAGGAACGGGGATGAAAACCAATTGTTCTTTGATGAATTCTTTCATTCTGCAAATGGCGGTTGAGAGCTTAAATATCATGTTTTAAAAGTAATAGGATGAAAGGAGTGGGAACTTTGAACTTACTCGAATGTTAGTGTAGGATCTCCTGAGGCAACAGTTAGCCGTAACTGAGTTCTATCAGAAGGGTCTGTTTCCACTCTTATCTGAAGAACCAAACATGTATTCAGTTGCATGTTAAAGCTCTATATAGAAAGAGGTTGACATTAAAAAATGCAGTGATATTTGAAAATTCATGCAGTTCGACGCAAATACATTTTAAGAAAGAAAAAGCTTAGTCGAAGAAACAAACTCACCAAGCATAACATGGCTTGTGTGCTTTCTGAGTGAAACATAGTGCTTGCTACCAAATTATTTGGGTTGGGATCCTGGACCAAGAAAATTGAGAACAAGTGAATACCAATGTATCCAATGGCAAAAAGGTTTTCCTGAAAAAAGTCTGCTGAAAATATTTAGGATCAAGCACTTACAAGTCCAGCGCACACCATCAACCGCAAAGTGTTGAGTAGATTAGCCATATTTGCAAGTGGCATTGGCCTTACACCTCTGATCTGAAAAGAACCTTAAGTCAGTTCAGAAAACTAAATTGTGGGATGTTTGGACATGAACCTATGGACAATTTTTAAAAACACATACAACTTCTTGCAATTTCAAAGGAGGTCCCGAGAGAGAACTCCATTGTGGAAAGAACTCTTCCTTGGAAACTGTGATTGGCTGCAAGAACTTGTTCAAGACAGCAGGAATTCGAAGTTTTACATTCACCTGCGTTAAGGAATATTGTTAGTAATGCAGACTAGAGAAAACATAGAAAGCCTAAGGAGATCATTAATCTACCATATTGGTCCCAAATTTGTATGAGAAGTCCAGCACAGCTACATCTCTACTAGGTTGGAGGTTGATTAGTTCAAGTGGGCATTGGAACTAAGCACAGTAAACAAAATTTAACTAGTCATGATTCTATACACAGGAAATCAAAACTAACAACAACGGAATGAATAACTAATGATCTGACCTGCGCTCGTGGTGGAATAGTCTCGGGTACTAAAGAAAGTTCAATCTTTAGATGTAGTGGAGGTAGTATCAAAGCTTGCACTGACAAGAGAGGAGCAGTATTTTTGTTTCCAAGGAAGAGCACAAGTCGTCCTTGATGAGCTCCCCACTCGGCTTTTATTCCAATCTTGGTCCAATACACAAACAGCAATGGGTTAAGGTAAAAGTGTTGATCATGAGCGAGTTGACATAAGGTAAGACAAGAATGTACTGCGACAAAGGACTCTCACCTGTATATAAGGATCCTCATATAACACACCACTGTCTTTCAAGCACAACACTGCAAATCTTTCTGCAATGTCTCCTATTGGCTTCAGTATAAAAAAGGAATGAGAAATTAGAAGAACAAATACAAAGATCAATGAGCGAAACTTATGATTTACTTATTCAAATTGCTAAGATCAGAAAAAGAGAGTAATACCTGGACAACGTTGGCATTTTCTTCTATAGGCGCTATAGCTAATGCATCTAAATTAGCAACCCCGGCTAAACTGGAAGCAACTGCTGGCTCAGCTTGGGGTTCAGCACCTGGCGGGCCTTCAATAGCCAGTGGTCCTAAAAGATCTCCAAGAAGATCAGGCGAAGGTATACTGGGAGGTTGTTGAGGATCCACCACTGTTAAAGTACCATTTGCATGTGTGCTGCCTTGTTCAGCAGTACCTTGATCCTATTTCATGTATAAGAATAGAGATAGTTTAGGAAAAATACAAATTTTTCAGTGGCTTGTTTATTTAAGAGATACAAAAGACACCCACCGCGTTACTCAGAACGGGCACCTTCACAAGACCAAGCTGAGAAGCAGGTGGTGTCCCGTTTGCAGGGCGCTGTTCTGTCACAACCAATGCATTTGAACTCTGCTGTTGTGCCCGCAGTTTGGTTGCACTTTGTTCAGCAGCATCAGCCTCCGAATCTTCAGCTTTTCTTATTAACGACGACTGCGTCCAAAGGCGGGCCAAGGTAAGGTTTTTCACTATGCTTAATATGCAGTAAATTTCTGGACAATTGCTTCCACAGTATCAATCTTAAAAGGGCAAGAATGAAAACCATAGTTTGCAAGTTCAACCTGTCTCTCGGGGAACTTTGGCATTTCAGAAAGCACATCCATTAGAGCTGCACCTCTCATACTCAAGGCATGATACTCAACAGCTCTTTGCTGTATTTCTGCGTCTATGCAACTTTCATACCTGTAATGAAAAAAATTGCCAACTGAATTGAGCAAGAAAATTATTTCTATACACAAGACAGATAGAAGTTGTGAATCATAAGTATACTTGCTGAAGATTGCCCAAATTTGCTTCTGTAGTTCTGGGTCCGGTGGTTGAGTATGCATCAAAATTTTAGCATACGTGGAAAGAAGGATCGGGATTGTTGGATTCCTAGTCCAGATCAACTTTTGTTAGATAGAACCAACATAAAGCCGAACGAACAATGTGAAACAATCATACGTGTACTTACGAAATAGTGGGGAGTTTCTCATGAATCATGTTGAAAATCTCCTTGGGACTACATCCTGGTCGTCTGGCGAGAAGATGACTATATTCTCCGAGTATGTAAGCACTCACCTAATACGTCACAGAAATTTCGTAACTTGCTCTTCCATTGAAAAAAACAGAGCAGCCGAACAAATGTTCACCATAGTCTCATGATTCATGAACTGTAAAACTTATTAAAGTAAAACTCATAGCCATCATCACATATGAACAATAGAAAGTAGTTCAACAATACCTTCACCATGGTCTCGTGAATTGCAGGCTTATCAAGATATTCTTTCGCTTTCAGTGCTGCATAAGGCTGACAGGATATGGAAGTGAGCAAGGATGCAGTATGATATGAGTGAGAACTCCAGTAACTAAGTAATGAAGCCCATCCTAACAATGTGTGCACTTACCTGTAAATCTTCGTTGTTGGTGACAAACTGCACCACACGAAACCATATGTCATCACTAACAAAATCACCTGCCTTGTCAATCAACTGAAGAATGACATCAACATACCTGCAACATGGATGAATTAACTGATACAATTGTCATTTGAAGCTATTTGAGAGAAGCAAGTTATTCTTCCAAGTAAAAATTTAATTTGGCAATCAAGATACTAATTGCGGAAAAAGCTTGCAGAGTCCGTTAGTAGGTTTGGACATAGATATTATATCAAACGGTAAGGGTCAATGAAGAATGTGCAGTTGACGTTAATTTCCCACTGCAAAGAGGTTGAAGAATAATAGAAGTAATTTCGGATAAAAATAGAAACAAATAACAAACCTGGGACATGTGTCCTAATTACTACCTTGGAAGCAAGTAGGGCATTGACACAATAACCCATAAAATTACTTCAAATTATAGCCCATAGCATATCTAATCCCTTTTGGACCCAAGCTTGCTGTTTCAAAGAGCCAATCTAGAACAATGATGGGTCCCTAATGCACATCACTATGTTTTTGTGCAAGCTAAAAGGAAGTTGGTGTATTAACTGTCAATATTAGAACCACATATACATAATTGCACGAATACATGGAAAATGGGAATCATCTTGCATAGGTTTAATCATGTTGTGTGGAGAAAACTTCCACAAAAGATGCACAACAGAAACTCCATATGTATAGAATTAGTCATATATTACCAACGTAACACTTGTTTGTGATCAGTAAGGTTTATGCATAATATTGGAAAAAATCATACCACGACAAATCAGGGGCGAATTTCTCTGCAAGAATAGCAGCTTTAAGGGATAGTTCTTCCCTCATTGCAAAGTCTGCCGAGCTTAGATACTGAATAACAGGTAATAGACAGGTACAGGTATTACTTAAGATGCTACAATCGTAAGGGCATATTGACTAGCTCATAGGTTGAAGTGCACCTGCAATAATTCTTCAACTATGTCCTTAGCATTTGAAACATCACACATGCCATATAGCAAATCAAGAGCACGTCTCCTGATACTGTTTCACAATTAAGAACCAAGTAAGAACATACAGGGGAAAATCAACAGTAAATCTATTTACTTTGTCAATAATTCAAAACCAAGTACGTAGCATATTAGGGTGATATAGTTAATGCGAATAAAAAAACGCAAGCCCAGAAAAAGCTAATATGATTTAAAACCACAATGAAGGCCATCCCTGAAATTCACTCAGTGTAGGACTTCTAAGACTTTTTCTGTACATTTTGTGATTATCTAAACAATTCTTATACAATCAAACAAATCTATGGATAACAATAAACATGAAGAAAACAAATAGGAAATTATTCAAGAAAACCTGATATCAGGATCCTTTAGGGAAGTGATGATCTGAGCTTGGTGCCCTTTAATTATATCGTGCACATCTGTGACCATCAGCATCCGAGTCATATTCTCCTGCATTATTGCAATAAATTAATTGTTACTGCAATTTGGGTAGTAACCTAATTGAACGACACATCAAATTGGTGGTGCAGTCCTGCCATTGAAAGACAAATTTGGGATAAATAATTAAAGAACTCGAATTATTTATCCCAATATGACTTACCAGACCAAGATACCGTATATTAGGTTCACGAACTGCGATAAATTTACCAAGCGTTGCAACACACCGAGACATCATTTCTTTTTCAGCATCAAGATGCATGACCTGCCATAAGAGGTGGGCATTCAAAACAATAATTAGCTGGAAAATATTCTGAAAAAACGAGTGCGTGCCTGCCTGTACATATGCAGTAATGCAATAGTTAATCACCAATGGAACTGAGCAATAAGACCAATTTATAATCTTGAAGTGAGAAAACATACAAGAGCTAGAGCTTCAAAAAGAACAGCATGTGAGGCATTATTCTTGTTAACATTTTTCACGACATCAGTTCCCATTATTATCCTTTGCAAAACCTGATAAGATTAAAAAAAAAAGGAAGCTGAAAAACAGATGGTATCAGTAAGCAATACAGATTTACATAGACGATGGAAACAGACAATCTAGCATATTGATGTGCCTGCATTAAACGTGCATGCCAATATCCCATAGATATTCAAACCTCAAACAATGATCTTCTAGCACTTGGATCTTCAACAGTTGGAAAATATTGAAGAGCCCTCATTGTTTTAACCTACATAGACCGAGATGTCATAAGCATTAAAAATACCTTAAATATTTAACCCTTATAGCGCGTTCTAAGACTGGAATTAGACTAGCAAGCTTCATACGTCAGTTTGAAACATGAAAACATGCAAGCACCCATACAAAAACATAAATGCCGCATATTAAAGGAACCATATAGAACTTAGTCAAATATCATCTGCATAAAAAATAAAGCTTCAAGAGAAACACAAACCTGAAGCCAGGGAGATGGAATACCATAATAAGTGTATTCTAGTGGAAAATCTTGGGTGCTGTTATTAAGCCTCTCCAATATTTTAACGCACTTAGGAAGGCAACTCCAATATGCATCATGATTGTTGGAAACCAGAGCTACCAGAAGGCTCATAGTAGAAGTCAAGACACCCAAATCTCGCTCATCTAACAATTGGGCCATCCGGTCCGCCCTTGAAATTCAACAAGACTCTTCATATGTTACTATATTCAATATAAACAAATGCAAAATAATTGCCTTACCAGCCATCAACGTTCACCACATCGGGGTTTTTTCTGTACATACGTAAGAGACATAAGGCAGCCTTCTTCCTTACAAGTGGTCTACAACTACTAGAAATCTAGAGGAATATTAGCATTTAGTAATGACTATCAGATGAAGCTCTACATCAAAACTCTATTCACTTACTAGTAACTTTTGCACATCAGGGGCTAATGACTCAGCAAATTCTCTACCACCAATATTTCCCACCTAAACATGTACGACAACACGGAATCAAGAAAATTTCCCTAGAAGCTAAATGTGAGAAGGCAAGCATAAGGTGCAACTCAAGGAAGAATGGACAAATATTACACAAATTATTCTCAAGCAAGCAACCAACATCTTACCAATGTCAGAGCAAGACACTGAAATGTTTCATTACGGCCAATAATATCATTGCGCACTGTATTGATTGCCAATCTCAGAAAATCATGATTCTCGTTGAGAAGACTAGATGTCACTATATAACCAACCTGCATGCAGCGAGTAGCAACAGAAACATGATCACAAGGAACAAGGATAAATAACAGTCATGATGACATCACTTGCATGTAGACATTAATAGTGGCACAAAAATGGTACCTGTTTTTCGGGGTATTTTGGGGCAGATATCAAAGAAACAGCTTCCATGTGACCAAAATCAACATCATAACCCAGCATATAGATATAAAGCATCTTCCACACATATTTCTTTTTCTCATAAGGAGTCAAACCCTGTCAAGTGACGTAACCAGTATAGACATGATGGATTAGGCATTCAATATTAAGAATCACAATTTAACTGGTTATATATCCAGCTTGACAATATTGTTCCGGACAAAATAGAACGAAATCAATGCAACAGTTTGGATCATTTGTCACTTACGACGATGAATTGCCTATAATGTCATCAGTCAAAAGTTGAAGCAAATTTTCAGCCATATCTTGGCATAGCGAACCACAACTAACTGATGAATGAAAGAACGTCTACTACAGTGAATAACAAACACATCCACTTTTTCTCATTAATTGGAGGGGCACAAAGTTGGCAACTATGCACCACGCAGCCCTAAAACAGGGCTTCTGCGCCAAGTGGGCTGCGGTGCATTCTGCACCTCATGTCAAGGGGAGGCTAAGGGACAACCTCATGCCTGTAGTTCCTCACACCTCATCACTAGTCGTAAGTACATATGCTCATTTCAATGTACGTGATAAACATTATGGAAACTTCCCATTTCCAAGCACCAAATTGGAAAAATAGAAACCCCCTTACTTTTAGCTATTAGCTGATGATTTCATATTGTCTTTGAGCAGAATACAGACATTGATGTAACGAGCGGCGAGCCCAATCAAACCTTCAGGCTTCAGCTTAAATATCAGGTGCCAATTGCCAATAAGTCATGGTGTATATAAAGTGGACAAAATTCTAGCCGCCGCTTAGCACATTATACCTAAGCTTAAAATAGTTCTTCTGATCTCTAAATGCACTAAGCAAATATTGATATGCATCAAGAAAAAACCATTTTCTGTCCTGGAATATCAATTCATACTAGGATATAATATGGACTGAATCGCAGCAAGAAAAAGGCACATTATACATCAGTAGGCCAAACAACCTTACTAAACCTATTTCTTGTTCTTTCACATGATAATTTGATTGATTTCGAAGACTGAGAAAAAATGACCAATCAACACTGACGCGGGACAGAAATCACGCTCTAATCAAAATCGACTTATCCAGGTCACCCGACTTACTCTAACAAAAGGTCCATCCTAAAATCAAATTCAACATTAAAAAAGCCTTCGTAATACCAGGTTAAAACAGTGAAAAATCCACATTTCTACCTTGTAATGCCACACAAAATAAAAAATATATTTACATTTCACAGCCAGAAACTGATAAATCACCAATATTAAATTTTGGAGAAAAAAAAAAGGTACACGAAACAAGAATTACGCGTCTGTGTAGCCGCTAAGCACCAAACAACTACAATGGAGAAATAAAAGGAAAAACAAAGACTAGCCTTTTCATTTTTGAAGCGAGTCCGTATATTTCCGAGCTCCTTATCAACACGCAAACGTTCCTGCTCTTTGTTCTGGCAATTTCGAATGTCGCTGATGAACACCGACAGTCCTCTCATCCCCGAAAGCGCCATCAGATCAGGCAATCAAATTTCCCGGATCTCACACTGATGCAAACCAATCCCTTGTTGAACTGTCAATTGCTTACTTTGAGCACGTAATTCCAATCTCCGCGCGCGACGGAGAAGACTCTGCCTGCTTGTGTGTGTTTGAGGTGCGATCTAAAAGAGTGAAGAGTAGAGAAAAGCCGTCGAGGAGTGGAGGGAGACGCCTTTTAGCAATTTTATCGTAACAGTAATTTCTAAGTTTTGTTATTTTTTATTTTAATTTTTATAGGTTTATCGAACCCTCCGGACAAAGACAAACGATGTCGTACTCCTGCCAACCGCGCATAAAACCTTTTTCCCCTATAGAAATTCATTATAAGGATATCGAAAATTCTCAAATTTGATTCTCTTTCATCTTTTAGAAGATACAACGAGACTAATATGTGATTACTTGTGCGACATTTGCCGAACATCATTGCTTTGTTGGTGACATACTTCACTAAAACATCTTAAGCACACACGTTCTTGACAAGCTTATTAAGAAAGATCACACAACATACATTATTAAGAAAGATCATACAAGCTTATTAAGAAATATCATACAACATAGATTATTACAAGAAATTCTCGTTCTCATTCTCATTCCAACTAACTAGCCATGGTTTTCGAAGTAGCTTTCTTGATGGCTTCTGCGTAGGTCCTATGCTGGTACGTAAGGGTCGATTCGAGCAAGTCCCAGAGAGAAGTCTTCGGATTCCATTCTGAGGAAAAAGGTAAAAAAGCGAAACAATTTATGGGAAATCGTCATCATTATGCAACCCCATTGGGTTTTTTAAGTTCTGTTGAATTACCGAGCTGTTTGTTGATTATGGTCATGTCGGGAATTCTCTTGTCGCTGTCGTCGTACCCTTCTCCGTAAAACTCTTTAGAGCTCACGTCGACCATGGGCGTATCGAGCGGAGGCTCGCCGCTCACCTTGGAGTAAATCTGAAACAAAAAGGAAAAACATTGATCCCATGTGTTAAAAAGCTTTCAATTTTTTGAAGATGTGCCAAAATCTTTATGAGTTGGGTTATAAGCTATAACATATCATGATAGAATAGTATTATTACCTGCGTCATCATTTCCCCGAGCTGCCTGACCGTAACTTCGTTGTTTGGGTTCCCCACGTTGAATATATGACCATTGGCTCTCGCGGGGTTTTCCTGAACAACGTATATGTGTATATTATTAAACTGATCAGCAAAGACTAGTATGCAGTTTTTGAAACTTTCTAGAGATTGAATTGCATGCGCACGATCATCAAGAGAACAGCTTCAATGGCATCCTTTATGTAGACAAAGGTCCTCTGCGATTCGCCGCCATCGACCAGCTTCAGTGGTTCACGCCTCAGGAGATTCTAAACATAGAAGACGATGTTAGAATTTCGACAACTGCAGATAGCTTTAAGGTGAAATACACACAGCTTACGTTGCTAAAGCAAGCAAGAACTCTCGGAACAGCCTCGCTTGGGCCGTCGATTCCAGGGATAAAATCCATCCTCGGACCGATCCAATTGAAGGGTCTGACGATGGAAAATTCGAGATGGTTCTCAGCTCCCTCAGCTGTGGAAAAAACAGAGCAGACAAAGAAAAAAAAACAGAACAAAACTAAGTCCTCGTTGCTAATAGAAACTAACTGTCAGAAGCACAAGTGTTTTATGTTATTTTTTGCAAGCTCACCATAGATCAACCTTTCGATCAACTGCTTGGCGCAGGCGTAAGACCATCTTTGCTTCTCAATGGGGCCAAAGATGCAAGGAGATGCGTCTTCCTTGAGGAGGTAATATTGAGGATCCTTATGCAAAACAGTGGTTCATGATTTAAGTTTAGTCTCCCAAAACAACGTATGACACGATCTAGTGAGCATCTCCAACTGCAGCAAATCTATGGAAAAAGACAAGAAATAGAAGAGTTCACCTGCTTCAGGGGACTGTCTTTAGGTAAAAATGCACCAATGGTCTTCCCATAAACTTCGCATGTCGAGAAATGTATGAGACGCTTCCCATTTTCCGAACAGTATTTCACCTTGAGATCAAAATCAAATCAGCTCAAATATGCATGCAATATACCATACAAAACCTAAAATCACACAAATGCAAAAGGATAAACAAACTCACCACGGGGAGAGCATCAATGAAGTTGCTGTAGATTGTGTCGAGGGGACGAGTATTGTAATCGGCCGGCGTGCATATGGCGGCAAGGTTTATAGTCTAGCACCAGCACAGCACAGCGACAAGTAAAAAACGGCTCGTGCACAACCTCGTAAGTCCTAAGTAGATAGTCGGGAAAAATAAAGTAAAAAAAGAAAAAGAGAGAGAGGGGAGGAAAATTACGAGATCCGCCATGCGTACGAGTCCTTCGAGGCGCGAATCGTTCTTAATGTTGAGCCTGTGGAACTGAATCCGATCGGACCAGAGCTGATTCGCCGGCGGCTCGAGCAGGTGCTTGATCTTGTCGTTGTAAACGTCGACCGCCAACACCTTGTGCGGCGTCTCCTCCATCAACTTCTCGCAGAGGTGAGAGCCGATGAAGCCTCCGGCGCCGATCATGCATATGGTTATCGGCGTTATCGGATTGCCGTCGAGATCCAATCGAACGCCGGTTGTAGCCATCGTTATTCGGTGGTCTGTGTGTGAGGCTATGAGGATGATATCTAAGTGAATGCGAGTTGCAGAAATGCCGATGGAAATCTGGGTATTTAAAGGTGGGGAGGAGAGAGAGGAGTGTTCAGAACGAGGAGACCACCGACGAATTATTTTACAATTTACCCCTTAGTCCCTTACTATGAAATATTTTTTTTTTTTTTTGGAAAATTAGTTAGGTGCATTGCATTTCAACAGTGTATTTTTACAATCAAGCTATCACTAATTGCTTCCAGCATATCTACAAAAAGTTAATTGTTTAACATAGATGTTTATAAAATTATTATAAGGACAAAGATTCCTATACAAGCATTATTAATTCAAATAATGTTTTCAATAATATGGATTGTCCAACCACTAACAAAGTCATACCTACCCCAACCCACCTACCCCATCCCCACCGGCCACCGGCACCTCCTATCTCAGCAAAACACCACCTCGCATAGCCCCTCTCCTCCTCCTCCTCCTCCTCCAACTATGGAGGTGGGGGAGCTGGAGCTTTTTCAGTTTTTTTTTTTGGTTTGTTTTTCTTATTTTTAAGTCCGTCCGTGTCTTCTCCCATTTTGTGAGTTCTCCTCCCCCTCCGTCGTGCCGACTTCGCCACCTCAGCCTCCGCGCCGCATCCACAGTCTCTGCCCCGCCTCCAGCTCGCACTCGCCAGCCGTCCCACCCAGCAGTCTCTGCCCCGCCTCCCCTCCGCCTCGCCGTCGCCATCCTTGATTTCTCCATTGTGGGATCTCGTTTCTCTCGACCCGCGGGTCGCGAGCTTTTTCTCCCTGCAGACTTCCCGGTCCGATGAAAATAAAAATCCAAAAGTCGAGGGCCAAGTGAAAGTAAAGAGTATAGTAGATTTAACTTAATAATTTTTTTTGTTATGGGTTATTTAGCTCTTTGACAGGAGATAATAGATTTTGTTTTTTTTTTTTTTTTGTCGTTTTTTTTTCCTTGTCGATATTTTATCTAGGGGTGAGAGTGTTAGTTCCCTATTTTTTGGTTTGTGCAAGTTCAATAACAGATATCAAACAAACTTCGAGTCAATTCTTCAGTCAGTGTCGCTTCACGAGCTTGATTGATTTTTGGATTTTTTAACTACTATTACCGCTCAAAAATCAAAATGTTACTAGTTCAGAACTTCGTCCCGAGTTCCAATAAATTAATTAGTGGTTCAGAGGTTTCGTCACGTGAATAGGCTCGATCTTGTCCACATCCACAGTTTCTATTTGCATGATTGTTTATGTTGTTGCTACACAAATCTTTACATTTGTCAATTTCACAGGGTAACGCCTCGAAGTTGCTATATTGAAATAATTGTTAGTTATTACTAATATTTTAGCATACACTACCTAATAACATAAAATTAAGTGGGTTTAATAAGTGATTTATTACTAGTATTTTTATCACACGCCATTTGTAATAACATAAAATTAAGTGGTGTGATATATAAAAATTAGAATGTGGTAAGTGACAGATCTAGGATTGTATAGACATGGAGGGCTCAACCATGGTTCGCCGGAACCCCGCTTAACGCCCGGAACGGCCGCGTCGGAACTGGAAAGGAGGCCTCCATGCCAAAGTTCCGGCTTCTTGACGGGATGCTATGTCGCGGCCGTTAAAACAGCCATATCGGCGTTTTTCTGGACGGGGCGGAGTTTTAATCGGGTTTTCTCGGCCGGAACGACCTTTATTGCGGCGTTAAGATGGTGGTAGTTTCCGGGTTATTTCTTATCGTGGGAGTTGAGAGGTTGAAGATGATGAAAAAAATCTAATTTTAATTTAATTGAATTGATATGCTTAATGGGTTTATTTCTTATTGGGACTATTATTAATTCTAAAACTACATTTTAAGGCCCAGATTAAACCTAATTTTGGGGTCAATAAATAAAAATGAATATTCAGGAAATAAAAATAAAAATGAATAAAAAAATATTGGATAGAGGGCCCAAAATCTGCAAATATAAATCCAAAATGAATAGGACTAATTAATAGAAATAAAAAAGACCACAAATCAGTTTCATTTTCTAACCAGCCCAGCCCATCACGACCTTTGCCCTATTCATCTTTTTCCGGGGCTTGCAGCCGCATCATGAAAATCAGCTCTCTTCGAAGTTGCTACCACCAATACGCCTAAGGGGTAAGCTGGCCGGCCAGGCAACAGACCCCCGAGCCCCGCTGTAGATCCGTCCATGAATGTGGTAGTTATTATGGGGTTAATGTTACATGATTTAATGAGTTTCCTTATTTTTTTAAAAATAATTAATAGAGAAAAATTTTGATTCGTTGATTGATAGATAATTACAATTTTTATGAGTCTTAGGCTGTTTATAAAAGAGCATAGATACGAAGTTTAGTGCGTAAAATAAATTTGTGCTAATTATTTCTACTGAAATGGCATTTTGCAGTGGCTCCGATCCGACGGGCAAATTGCAATTTAACCACCCAACTCAATTTCAATTTTCAATCGTAAACTGGCGCGAAATAAAATAAAAATAAAAACTCGAAGCACGAAATATTTCGTTAACAAAAAATGGACTACACCCTCGCAGCACTGAAGCTACTATGCGTGCAGCTACAGAGCGCCGCCCAAACGCCGTCGCAGAACGCCTACACTCTCGGCGGCATTCTCTTCCAACGCGCATGGCTCCAGGTAATCACACTCAAGCATCAATTTCCACAAATACCCTAAGCCCTAACCTAAAACTCGCAGGGCATCCTCGTCTCTTCACCTTCGCCGTCCGGCGACGAACCTCTACTCCTCGACGACGGAACAGGCGTCGTCGAGCTGTCTCTGTCCGGAGATTTCCGCAGCCGCCGATGGGAAACTGGTGCGATTCATTCCATTTTCTATATTCAGCTAATTTCTGATTTTTTTGTTCCTCTTCTTTCTCGCGATCGCTTAGGGATGTACGTAATGGTAGTCGGAGGCTATTCTGCTCGTGTAGGTGACATTCCGATGATTAAGGTATGAGCCTATTTTGTACAATTATAATTGCGAATATAATTACCCGAAATTTTCTGCTCTGATTGATTGATTGATAGGTTCACAAGCTTGTTGATCTTTCAGCATTTCCAGACAGGGAATCAATGTGGTACTTGGAAGTCATTGAAGCCTTCAAACTGTTCTACAAATCTCTGTCACAATAGTAATTTGCATCACCGTGATATAAATGCTTCCTTGAACTTTCGAAGATGTTTTTATGCTAAATTTGAGATAGCCCCAGAGCTTTGTTGCAGAGAATTAACAGTTTGCCGACGTCTTCTTCGTCGAAGCAATGATCGTCTTCGAAAATACCGCTCTTCGCATCCGTGCCCAGCGATTTCCACGACATCAGTATGTCAGAAATCCTCTTCATCTATGAAGCGAAGAATGAACAGAAATCAGAGATAATAACTTAAGGAAAGTAAGACGAATAAAGGGCAAACTCATACCGCGACAAGTGGGGCATCTACTGCGTTGGTGTAAGCATACGAAGCCTCGGCACTTCCTCGATCTTCCAAAGGATGGGAGATTAATTCGTCTTCAATCGCATCTAATTTGCTTGCAGTAACCGAGACTAACGTTCGAAGATACGCGGGGCTCACTTCTCCTTCTCTTACAATATTCAATATTCGGGCGATCGTGCTCCATATAGCGCTCTTGGCATCTCTGTCTTCGGAAGCATATGCAAACACGTCGAATAGGCCCTGCAAGAAATTCATATCTAAAGGGAAGAAATAATAAACATTTGTTACGGGATTTATTCGATTTTATTGCGAAAGCGTGCAGATTTACCCCGAGATAAATCGACGGCTAGACCCATCGAATCGCTGAGGATATTAGCGATTAACACCGCTGCAGTGACGCAAGAGCTGGGAACCTACCAAGGGCAAATCAGTGAGTGAAAAATGGAAATGCATAAAAAAAAGTTTTGACGAACGTAACATACTTCGAATTTGTCGGGAAGTTGTATCAATTCTTTCGCTAGCTGCAAAAGCTCTTTGCTATGGCATACTTCTTGCGAATAGTCTTCGATCACGGAGAGAGCTTCAAGTGTACGAAGAATCAAATCGAGCACATTGTACCTATCGGGCATTCTTTCTCCTTTTAAGAAGCTCATCTCATATGCCAGAAGTTTGATTAGTCGGCTTGGAAGATTAAGTTTCATCAGACGAGGAAGAAGGTTGGCGATAATTTCGTGCTGACTTTCTAAGATAGCTAAGAGTAAGCCCGCACTCTGAAAGCAAGATTTATGTAATAAGAAATGTAGCCATGAAGGGTTGGACAAGTGAAGTCAGCCCAGAAGAAAAAAAAGGAGCTCTTTTTCTGACCTTTTCAATGAGCTGTAAGTTCAGTGCATTCTCGGCGACCCAAAGGATACGAGACAGAATTTGTTCGGCTTGCAATGCTTCTGACCAGAAAATAGCTTCACCGCCTTCAAGGCATAAGGTCAAGGCCCTGATTTAAGATATAAAAAGAAGTAAGCTATTCAGAATGAGAATGAAATGTAAAACACAAATTTTTTCCTCCCAAATAGAAGATGAATTTCAGTTCCCATGTTTATGTACAAACACCACATGCTATAAAAGGCAATGCATAAGCAGTCTAGTAATACGAATAGCTTTCACCAAATTTTAATGGTGAGAATGAATGTAGAGTAACAGAAACCTGAAAGCTTCGCATAGGCAAGGCACGTCGTCGAGGAGTAACTGGTCCACGATGACTCTAGCCAGTCCATTCGTCGAAGCTATTTTCTTCCTTGCAATATCATGACAAGCAAGATTACCGATTATTCCCAAACTGATCTCCTGCGATGCAATGAAAGCAGTTCAAAAGTGCTACATTATAAAAGTTCCACAGATCGAAATGACAAAGTTAGTAAAAGATGGAGGAACGGTAGATTATATAGCAGTTCATAATCCGATAATATGGGACTCACACAGTAAAATAGATTAGTAGTATTGAAAAGTAAATGGGACTTACAGTAACACGTGAAGATTCAGAAACCATGAGATTAGCCATAAGAACTTTGAGGATGAAATTTTCAACCTACGCATAAAGTCAACCATGATTAGAAAGTGTTGATAGTTCAAGGTAAATCTTCCTCTATGATCAGCATCAACGATCACACGAAAAGCTAGAATAATAAGTACCAAACATCATTCAGTAATTGTATCTTAACTTTATCCGACCAAAATAACCTGACTTCTGCGGGTCATCATAGATTGAATCAAACACAATAGACATAGAGAAAAACAACAATCTGCGAAAATTGAATCGGAAATACCATAAATTTTGCATGATCTTCACTTGCTGCAAGATCCCATAGAACGCATCCACACTCGTTCCATGTACCTTCAACAGATGATGCAACATGGCTTTTACTGTCATTCTTTGACTCCTCTCCATTTTCTTCCACACGATTTCCAATTGTATCCATTGCTTCAGGTCCAACTTCACATTCTGGGAAATGGATAGAGTTCTCTTCTCTTCCTTCACTTTTACACTCCTCAACAACCAGAGCTTTTTCACCATCTTTTCCATCGGAGGGAAGGAGTCTCCTTATCAAGGATATAACATAACTTGGATCAACTGTAGTTGATAAAACGAACAGCTGCATAACCACATTTCAAACTTTACCGTAGTTAACTTAAGGAAAAACTGAAGGTAGAATTCATAGCTCAACGAAGTTATAATATGCTCTTGCAAAACAATAAATTCCACACCATGAATCTCACATAACACATGTATATCCAGAATAATCAAACAAACAACCTAAATAAAAACTAAGATGAACCTGAATTGTTTTCCCTAATTAACACACCATACTATCGATTAATAAACAACCGAATCATGGCTCTACTTTGCAGTATCTTTGACCCTTCATCTGACTAAGGATTATCATCAAACAGCTGCTGTGCAAGATAACTCATACACACGCTTTGAGCATACACATACTACCCAACGCCTCCATGAGTAATCATTCTTAATGTAATAAAATTCCTTCGACGACAGAACCGAACATTCCACCAAAACGAATATCAAACTAAAAAACTTAAAAGTAAAAAAAAAAAAAAAAAGGAATACAGTCGATAAAAACTGTAGTCAATTGAACGGCGAATTGACATACAAGAAAAAGGTACCTCGTCGGCCGGGGCGGAAGGGTAACGCGACGGAGATTGCAGCTGTATGTCCTCTTCAGGCAAGGGATTCGACATGATTTATACTGTGGAAATGCTAATATCAGTTTATGGTTTTAGAAGGCCTTCTTTATGTTGCAAGAATAAGCGATCACTCACAATCTTTGTAAATTGAATAACTGATAACTTTTTAATCTACGTCGCACTAGTAGGTAGAGATGTCAAAACGGGCTGAGCCCGTCGGGTTGTTGGCCCGCCCCGCCATTGAAAAATAGGGAGTGGGTTGATCAATTCCTGGCCCGTTTAAAAACGGGTAGAAATGGGCCAGCCCGTTTGGGCCGCGGGTTGAGGTGGGTCGGGGCGGGCTGGCCCACCAGGAAATATATATTATATTTATTTATTATGTATATATATTATATACATTTTTGTATGCTAAATATTAATAAATAATATTTATTAGTAATTAATTATAATTAATTTAGTTATGAACTTATATAATTCATAATTGATTTATGGATTTCCGTTCATTATTCCAACATCCATTATTAATAAATCATTATTCGCAAAAAAACACAAATTTAAAAAAAAAAGAGTTAGAGGGTTGCCCCGCTAGCCAGCCAATCCGGGCGGGGTTGGCTACTAGTTTAGTAGCCCGTTAGAGCATCTCCAATCGATACCCGAAAACCCAAAATATATACTAAAAGTGCTTCAACCGTACACCAAACGCAAACTCAAAATGCGTTTTCATCTTCTCTCTCCTGTTTTAAACGCATATATGCGTTTTGAGAATGAGATATCCCAAAAGATGCGTTTGATGTTTTAAAAATTACAATACATACTCTTTATACTTTTAATTATTAAAGTACCCATATACAAAATCAAAAATAAATAACAATATATAAAAGGACTCCTGTTATTAATAATTAATTTTTTCTACGTTTTTTATATGAAAAAATATTGAGTTTATTATTAATTTTGTGAAATTATTTTTTCAATCGAATTTAAAATAATAGTATGGTCTGATTTGTAAAGTTATAAATTTCATGGGTAATATTAAAAAATCAGATAGAAGAGAATATTACAATAATGGTATTTTAAGTTTGCGAATTGGTTTGTCGGTTGGATAAGAATTACTGCATTTTGAGTTTGAGAATGCGTTTGGGTTTGAAAATGCGTTTTTCGGTTGGAGATTGTCTTATGTTGGCGGGCTAGCCCGCCCCGCCTCGTTTAATGGCGGGTTGAGGCTGGGCGGGCCGGCCCGTTTGATAGCTCTACAAGTAGGTAGTAAATAACTTCCTTTTCTGAATATTATTACTTTTTTGGTATATTCCTTCTTTTTCATACTATGTGTTCTTTGTTACGGAGCAATTCTTTCATGTTTACCGAGCAAAACACATTTCTCTTTGATCATATCTACGTGAATTTTTCTTTTACGAATGGTAGTAGGGTTTTGCACTTAGAATGTAAGACTCATATATCATGTTAAAGCCAACACAAACTTGGTTACTTTCCAAAATAGAATATATACAAAGCCGGAGATAATTTTAAAGCCCGCTATATTAATCTAATAAACTTATCTCATATGGTTGGCCAAGATTATTAATCCAATCCCTACTAGTGACATGAAATGACCACTATATCCTTTGAAATGACAATTCCACTATTATAATTTATAATATCATTGTTATTTTATGTGCTTTCTGTGATAAAAATAAATAAACATATCTAATTTATTCTTTACTTCGTCGCGATCAAAATGATATACATATCTTCTATTTTTCAATATTTAAAAGAATTACTTTTTTTATTAAGATTTTTATAGGCAGGGATAGAATGATAAATTAACAAGCTAAACTAATATATTGTTATTTTTTTATCTTGGAATGTAAACCAGATAATAATCTATCCAATGCAATGCTAAATGGAAACTGAACAAGATATGTAAAGATAAACTATTTTAAGATAAATTATATCTCATTTTCTTACCTTACAAACTAAACGCAGCCTAAATGATTATTTTGTCTCTGACCTATCAAATGGGCCAAGGGCTGGCGGGGCCCGCCCACCAAAACCTGCCATTCGGAGAGGCAGGGCAAGGCGGACGGCCAAACATGGCGGGCCTGGAATGCGGGCCCTTCCAACATAAAAAATAATACATATATAGAAAAATCGAGGAATTTAAATTCGAATTTATTTAATAGCCAAAATTCTAACGTCTCTAATTTAGTTTTCTCAACTTAATTAAATAATAAATTGAACCTCAAAAAATATAAAAAAAAACTATATACTTTATTCAATATTTATTATTTACTTGTTGGTCCATTGGGGCCGGCTCTGCAAAAGCCCGCAGCCCGCGTTGACGGGTATGTCTAAACCCGATACTTGCGGGCTCAAAAAAGTTGATTGCCAGTTGGTTTTAGTTATTACCCATATCCAATAATTAGTCACTTTGTTATCAACTAAAGAGTAGTTAATGTGTGACAAATCACAACTTCCGGTGGATTTAACTTTGAATTATTTTTAATCTATACTCTTATATAAAGAGCGCGTAGAGGGATAAAAACTGTCAATTGGTCTGTCAGAATTAACCAATCAAATTTTTTCTACTTTAATTACTATTAAAAATAAAAAGCCTATTAAAAATTATAATAACTACCTCATTTTATTTTTAGATATCAACTATTAAATTAAACTTATTAAACCACATAGCTTTAAAACTCATAATAACCACCTCATTATATTTTTAGTATATAATTTATGAAAATCATTCACTAATAATTAATTTTATATTTTTACATACACATAAGGTGTGCCAAAAGTACTAGTATGAATTACTAGCTTTAGCTTTATAACTTTTAAATTATTGAGCCAATTTTGAAGATAAGTGGAATAAACCTAAGGTGATTTTTCTAAATAATTAATTTCAAAAGAAGGGATCAAACAAAATACTTAACATGAACTGTATTATATCTTGGTTATTTTCATCTCTTTTACTTACGCAAAGAGAAAAGGGTTAATTAAAGTTCAGGCCCCAATAACAATTTTAACTTTAGGTTCAGGCCCTATTAGTATTTAGTTTAGGATGAAGGACCTAGTTCTCGAAATTTTCAGTGGAAAGTACCTAAAGGCTGCAAAAAGACATAAATATCCCTGACATATGCGAAATTTACCACAGGATACCCAAATGATCCGTTACAGTTGTCGAGATAATTATAACAGTATTGGGCTGGAAAAAACACTTCTGTTCATCTGGATAACAAATCTCCTATACTGAGAACCATATTTCATATATTTAGTAACAATTTGATGAATTATAATACCAATATTAATACAACGAATAAATCAAAGAGAAATACCTAAATGACGCGACAAGACGTATTTAACCGTAAAATATGCCAAATCGTAGAAAAAATGTGCCACACAAAAAATATTTACGTTCATTTGAATAACAAAGAGTCTTTTGATGAGCACCACACTGTGAATGACGCAATAACAAGCAAAAATAACATATTGAGCTGAATAAAAACAATAGTTTCCATGTCGATAACTAGAATCCTATGGTGAATACTATAAGCTGTATAGTTAGTAACATGTGTATCATCTATAATAGCATTACTTTCACAACGAATGACAAATTTTCCAGTGGTGATAAGACATTTAACCCTAGCCAAAGCGACGAAAATAGCTGAATGACGCGATAACAAGTTTCGAAACAAAAATAACACTTCTGAGCTAACGGGAAACACTTTCTTTCAATCTAATAACAAAAGACTTCTACTTATTTGTAAAATTGGTATGTTTAGTAACATGTGTGTCATCTATAATAGCATTACTAACACAACGAATGACAATTTTCCAGTTGCGATAAGACATTTAACCCTATCCAAAGCGACGAAAGTACCTGAATGATGCCATAACAAGTTTCGAAAGAAAAACAACACTTTTAAGCTAAAACGAAACATTTGTGTTTCGTTTAATAACGAAAGTCTTGTATTGAGTTCTAGAATTTGTGTATTTTGTAACAAGTTTGTCATCTATAATAGCAGTACCAACACAACGAACTACAATTTTTGCAGTTGCGATAAGACATTTAACCCTGGGCAAAGCGACGAAAAATACCTGAATGAAGCGATAACAAGTTTCGAAATAAAAATAACACGTTAGAGCTAACATGAGACATTTGATTTCGGTTTAATAACAATATTCTTCGTTTAAGTGCTAGAATTCATATATATAGTAACCATTATGTCACCCATAATATCAGTACCAATACAACTAATGACAAAAATTTTCAGTTGTAATAAGACATTTAATCCTAGCCAAAGCGACAAAAATACCTGAATGATGCGATAACAAATTTCGATACATAACTATCCCCTCTAAGCTGTTATAAAACATTTCTTTTCACTTTAATAACAAAAATTTTATATTAAGTACTACAATTTGTATTTATTGTAACACAGGTGTCATCGAGAATAGCAGTACTAACACAACGAATCACAAAATTTTTTCAGTTGTGATAAGACATTTAACCCTAGCCAAAGCGTCTAAAAATACCTTAATGATAACAAATTTCGTAACAAGAAAAACACAGTTGAGCTGAATAATATGATTTTATTTAAAATTAATAACGTTTATCTTCTAATAAGTAACATTATCTATATATTTAGTAACACATTTGTCATCGGCAATACCATTACTCAGGATGTGTACCTTAATACAAGTAATACGTGTTTTAATGTATATCTGTCCCGAAAAATAACACTTTTTACTCAGAAAAACGTTTTTTCCTTCAACCCACTGTATCTGTAATAAAGAAAAATAACATAAAACACCAAAAAAAACCTAGGGCACGATCGAAACCCACTTCATCCCCATTTTGAATCCACAAATCCCGTCGCCACAAAACCTAGGGAAGTTGAAAATGACGAAATCGAAAGCGAAGGCGTCGTCAAAGCAGAAAATGGAGAAGAAAGTTGCAGCGAAGGCGACATCGAAAATTGCGAAGGACAAATCCCGAACGAAACACTTGCTGAAGACGGCCGAGAAGAAGAGCTCCGACCGTGCTAACGTCGAAGTCCCAAGAAGTCGCTGCTGCCCGCAGTTCTTCGTCGAGAATGTGAAGAAGATCGTGGACGGAGCAGACGACGCACACAAAGAGGCTGTGCGGAGGACGCCCTTTGCGTCATACCTTGAGATTAAGCCCTGTCAGAACCCGAGCGGCCGATTGTCGGGGATTCTGAAGCGATTAAGTCCAGACGGTACGACTTTCCGATTTGGGGTAAACAGTTTGGTTCCGTTTTCTGCGTGTGAATTTTCTGTGTTCATGGGGTTGCGAGTGAGAGGTATGTTTGTTGATATTAACTTCAAGTCTGCGGAGGAGGTGCCGTTCGTACGTAGATGTTTTGGTGATAATTCTAGGCCTTCTCGAGAGGAAGTAATTAAGAAAATGACGGAATTAGGGAAGGAAAATGATGCAGTCAGTTTAGATGATTTCAGTAGAATGTATATTTTGTTAGTTTTTATTTGTATTTTATTCCCTACGACCAATTACGCTTTCCCGAGCTTTCTGTTTGAGTATGTTGAGCGGCTTGACGAGGTGAGTGGCTATGCCTGGGGCCCGGCAGTGCACTCATTCCTCTTGAAGGAAGTTGTGAAGAAGCGTCGATATGTCGGAGGCTGTACCGTCGGTTTGTTCGTAAGTACAGATTTGTTATTTTCACGTTGAAAATTAATTGCGCATTGTTTTGTGGTCAATGTTGTTGTGTTATTGTCAGGTATGGGTCTATGAGCATGCCCCATCGTTGGGTAAGGCTCGATCGGCGACTCGCATTCCTCGATTCACGAGATGGGAAGGGAAAACGCGTGCTTCTGAAGAAAAAATCAACGAGGAAATTGAGAAGTTGAAGGAGAAAGATGTAGTCCATCCAATCATGATGTGGCAGAGGGAGCATGAACTATTCTGCTCCCTCCAAGCAATGTTATGGTGATTGATGAACTGATAGCAAAGAACGTTGAGGCGCGAAAGGAAGTTCAGAATGAGGTGGGACAGAAGGCTGAGAATGAGGTAGGACAGAAGGCTGAGAATGAGGTGGAATGTGAGGAGGACGATGATGTGGAGGATGGTGCTGAGTCTGAGAAGAAAATGGGGGTTGATGACATTGAGGAGATGGAAGTTGAGGTGTCTAACAATGAAGGTGAGGTGGGCGATGATGCGATTGAAGTTGAGGCTGAGAAGGATGTTGCTGTGGATGAGGCTGAGAAGGTTGTTGTGCCTGACAAGGTAGGTGATGTGCATGATGATGAGAATGCTGTTGAGGCGACTCAGAAGGTAGATAAGGTGGTTGCGAATGCCATCCAATACGCACTCCCACGATATTCTGTGATGACGGTGGATGCGGAGTTCAGACAATACGTGGCTGCGACAAATGAGAGGGATACGAGGAGGAATAGGCAGAAGAAAAAGGACGAAGACTTTGTTACGCCTCCTGGAACGACAACTCCTCCTCCGAAGAAGCCACGGAGAACAAAAGCTGCAGCGAAAGGGGTCGTCCTTGATCTTGAAGAGATGGCGTCAGCAAACCAGCCCAAAGTTGCTGAATACTCCGAGGTTCTCGAGAAAGAGTTTGCGGGTAAGGCTGCTCTTTCTGATGATGAACGAGAGCTCACTGATCGCTTCATAGAGAAAGGCGACTACAGGTTAGTTATTTTGAGAATACTTCTAAGAGATTATATTCTAATGTCCTGTTAGTATAATGATGTTAGTTATATTGACGTATACATAGTTCCGTTATTTGGGAGGACAATTTGTCCATTCTGCGTGGCTGTCATTTGGCTGAGATGATGAAGGGCAGGGCTGTCGTATGCCATGTCATTGACGTATGGTTCAAGTACTTGACTTCGCCATATTACATATCACGGTCGACTCCGCCTTTAGAGACGTTCTTTGTGCCCACGCATGTTGCGGTGAGTTATTTATGTAGTTATCATTTATTTGTACTAACAAGTGTTTAAAAAATCTGCGTGTTTGTGCTCAGCAAAATATCGAGGCTGTGTTGAGCAGTGGAAGAGGCATCAAATTATCGACTAAGAAAGGCATGGATACATTTCTGGAAAAGCTGTCCGAGAGTACGATCGTCGAGCTGGACAAGATACGTAGGGCTTTATTTACATCATGTAAGTACATAGCTCTGCCGTTATACCACGGGTATCACTGGCATCTCCTTGTTCTCGACGTGAAGAGCAAGGCCTTCGTTCATTACAATTCGATGCCTTCTGCCGGATCCAACTCGATCGCATCGCGTTGTGTAAGTCCATTTTAAATACCACTATAATTACTTGATTATGCTTTATGTGGTAAATCTTGAAATTTATTTACTTGTTCAAAATGTAGGCCTCGGCCATTCGACAGTACATGCTACACGGTAATGTGGATATCATCCCCGATCAGAAAGTGACAAATATGGTCTGTAGACGACAGAAAGATGATGGCTTAGACTGTGGGGTGTGGGTATGTATGTTTGGGAGGCAGTTATGCGAGATGAGGCAACATTCTGGGATGAAGTTAACAAGGCCGGGGACATCGCTAACTACAGAGCTCACATATTTGCCGGGGTGTTGGACTTCGCTGCGAAGTCAAGTTCTGTGTTGATGGCTGTTTAAGATCCTTGCTTGTGTCTGTTGTGGTACATACGTAGGGCTTTTGATGTTGAACTATGCTTTTGATGTTGAACTATGCTGTTTTGTAATGACTTTTGCCAAAATCTACTTTTTAATCTGTAGTTGATACAGATGGAAGTTGATGTCGAACTATGTGTTTTGTAATGACTTTTGCGTAGTCAACTTATTAATTTGTGTCTCTAGTTCATTAACCTTCATGTAATACATCTTGCACACCACAAATAACGAACCAAGGTTGAATGTCATTGAGATGGTGAATGTATGATTTGATTTATGATTTGATGTATGGTTTGATGTATGATTTGATGTATGAATAACATCTTGAGCATGTATGATTTGAGTCTATCATCACATGAAATCCCTTTAAAAGCCACATTGTCCGATCGAAGGATGATGGTGAAAGTTTGAGGTCAATATCTATGTTAACTTATAAGACTTCATAGCACCTTATAGACATTATCTTGTTCATTGAAACATAACATGAATTCCAGCACGGGTATTGCAATCAAAATTCAATATTAAACCACAAAATCTCATTTTATATGTCGTAAATATTTATTGGATACTTTCTGAAATTTATTTGGTAAGCAAAATAAACATGATGGTACGTTACCATTAATATTACCAAATTGCCCGCAATAAATAACAAATGTTCACTAAATAATAACAACATAAACCTATTTAATAACAATTATACGGATAGTGATAACAGATATTAGGTTTTCAGTACCATGTAACTAATTGAATTAGTTTTGTTCATAAATGCAAATTGTTCGATATTTACAAGATTAACATCTTGTAAATGTATAATTTGATGCATTCATCACACCAAATTCCTTTACAAGCCACAATGTTCGATGGAGGTGGATGATAGTGAAACGAAACAGCAATTTGTAACACATAAACAACGTTCAGTAGTATAATTTAAGTAAACGATAACAGTTAAGTAATTATTAGTAACAAGGCCCAATATCATATTGCCAAAATCCCAAATCGATGCCCAAAATCCAAAATCCCGCCCAAATCCACAAATCCCGCCCAAAATTTACCATGTATCGTAAATCAGTCCAAAACCCATATCTTATGGAGCATTAACATGTTCACAGCTTGGGTTTATTGTTTCGAATGCCACCAATCTCCATACACACATAACCCTAAACCTTTGTACGATAATTGCAGCAATTTGTAACACATAAGCAACGTTTAGTAACATAATTTAAGTAAACGATAACAGTTAAATAATTATTAGTAACACGGCCCGACATCATATTGCCAAAATCCACAAATCCTGCCCAAATCCACAAATCCCGCCCAAATCCACAAATCCCGCCCAAAATTTACCTTGTTTCGTAAATCCGTCCCAAACCCATAACTTTTGGAGCGTTAACATGTTTAGAGCTTGGGTTTATTGTCTTTAATGCCACCAATCTCCACAATCGTAAAGATGGTCCCCACCATTCCTGACAAAGATGAAGGAATTCTTATATTTTGTGAATATGCCCACGAATTTAGTGTCTTCGAGGCAAAGGAAACCAGCTCATTATTAGAGTTGCTTTTGCAAATCACACAACGGTTCTCATGTGCACAAAGTCCCTCTATATCATTGACGTACAGGTCACCCCTTAACAAGAAAATCGTGTCACTGCGTGTTGATGATGATGTTAAGTTCATGGTGAGACTACATCGCGAGTTCAAATTGAATGTCATTGAGATGGTTGTAGCAGAGAAGAAAGATATTGTTGAAGCAGAGCCATCCCAAGTCGAAGAATCAAGTTATTTTTGTCCATCTTCCATCAACACATTCGACGGCTGGCTTCGTGGCATTGATGGTGAAGGACAAGTCTTTAATGATGCTAACGACTTTCGGAGCAAACTAAAAAGGTATGCAATAGCAAGAAGAAGATCTTTCAAGTATGTTAAAAATGATCCTCATAAAATCATCACGGTTTGCAATGTTGACGGGTGTCCTTGGAGGATATACGCGGCTAACATGAAATGCAATGGTGTATTTTCCATAAGAAAATGCAACCTCAATCATACGTGTGGGGAAACAAGCCTTCTAACTCGTAAACACCCGAAAGCAGATGCGAAATTGATTGCAGAATTGATGCAGCCCAAATTGAGTACAGAGCCTTTATACAAGCCACATACTATGAAGAACGATATGTTGCGAGAGTATGGTGTCGAAATTCCATACCACAGGGCATGGGCAGGGAGGGAAATAGCACTAAAGAATATTCATGGGGTGGAAAGATGTTCTTACGAGAGATTGAGGTGGTATTGCAACGCTGTGAGACAAACAAATCCCGGGAGTGTGGCCGACTGTGAGCTACATGCTGATAGCAATAAATTTCGGAGATTATTTGTCTGTTTTAATGCTTGTATAGTTGGTTTTATAAGGGGTTGTAGGCCATTGATCTTCCTTGATGGTTCACATATCAAGAACAAGCACAAAGGATCTTTGCTTAGTGCTGTTTCGAAGGACGCAAATGACGGGCTGTTTACAGTGGCATTTGCAGGTTTGTATTTTCACTTTTGGAGCATTAACAAGTGTAATATGAACTCTAAACAACCATATTTGTTGCAGTGGTCGATGCAGAGATTAACAGTAATTGGGAGTGGTTCCTATTGAAGTTGAGACAACCTTTAATGCATTCATGGAAGAGACAATTTCAGAGAGTATACGTTCTTCTCCGATCGGAATGCTGGCCTTGTTAACGGCGTTCCCTCAGTGTTTCCGGGGTCTCACCACGCATACTGTCTACGGCATGTGGTCGATAATTTCAAGACAGAGGTATTTCAAAAGCACTCTTGGCTTGTGTTATTAATCTTTTTCTTATCTTGGTACTGATTTTTTCAGGTATTGCGAAAATACCCAGCTAGGAACAAGAAACATTGGACTTCTAAGCTAAAGAGAGCGGCATATTCTCCTTATGTGGCTGCCTTGCAAACATTTACTGAAGAATTTAACTCAGCATTCCCTGATCGCAGGCAGTTTTTAATAGACACGCAGCCCAATTGTTGGGCTAACTCATTATTTGCTGGAAAGAGGTGGGGAATTATTGATAACAACATTGCGGAGAGTTGGAATAGTTGGGTTCGGCTGGCTCGGTCATTGCCGATTGTCGCATTGATCGATGAGATAAGGCGAAAGATTATGGTCATGATGAACGAAAAAAGAAATGAAGCACACAAACAAGACGGACGTTTGTGTAAGAAGCCCGAGAAGATTCTAAAGTTGAACATAGATGAATCTCGAACATTGGAGGTCAATAATTCTTCTGGATGGCAATTTGAAGTATCAGAAACTGGGAACAGATTTGCCGTCGACTTAAACAACAAGACGTGTTCCTGCAGACGCTTCCAATTAGAGAGTATTCCATGTAAGCACGCATGCTCGTGTATTCTTTCTCTAGGGCTGTCTCCGTATAACTTCTGCGACAACTACTACTCCCTAGCGAAATACAGAGACACATACATGGCGTCCGTAAATCCCATTCCTTCAGATTTTGGAATGGAAGATCCATTACCTGAAGACGTCGTTGAACCAGACGTTCAACGACCCCCGGGTCGTCCTCGATCAAAGAGGATCCCTTCACAGACTCCAGATGTCCGTCCACTAAAATGCGGAAGGTGTAACAAATATGGGCACAACCGCCGAACATGTAAAGAACCAATTTAGTGTTTGCAATCTCCTTTTGTCCTTTTTGTCATTCACAATGTGTTCATATTTGATGCCATTTGGTCACTTTTTTGTTTGTGCATGGTAGGTTTGTTATATTTTGGTTTGGTTTGACATCTTTTGGTCTCGCTTTTTGTCTGTGACACCAAATTAGGTTTCAGAATGTAATACCACTTGATGGAAACAAAGTAATGTTTATTGTTTATTTAGTAACAATTCATGTACTTCTAGTAACACTTTCGACAAAACAAGTAACGCTTCTATTTTATTTAGTAACAGTTTCACGTCAACTAAATCGAAACAGCTCTGCTAAAAAACATATCACATCAATACATATGAAAAAAAAGTTGGCCGTAGTATAACACTTCAGATAACAGAAGTAACGGTTCGATTTCATGTAGTAACATTTCCATGCCAAATTATCGAAACCACCTGCTAACAAAATACCATATCAATACTTATGAAAAACAAAAGAAGATCAGAATATACCACTTCGAATATTCCAAGTAACTTTTCAGGTAGTAACCATTAAGTGCCCCAAATTATCGTAACAGGTCTGCTAAGAAAAAAAAAATAACACATAGATACTTAAAACATAAATACGTCATTATATACCATCTTAGACAATCCAAGTAACGTTTCTATTTCCTGTAGTAACAGTTCTGTTAAAACAAAATATCACAACAATACTTTTCAGAAACAAAATTAGGTCATAATATACCAAAGACGACTAGATCGATTATGAGTTACCTTTTGTATCATGATCCACTTTGTTTGTAGTACCATATGGTGGACAGAAAATACCACATCTATAGTTATTATAAACAAAACGAAGTCAAAATATAACACTTGATCGGACAAAAATATAATTTATGAGTATAAAAGTAACGTTTCTTGGTACATTTATAACTAGAAGACATGAATCAATAACAATAATGCATAAAATAGTAACATTTATTCCAGATGAGTCGATGCCTTCCATACGAACAACTTCACACAACGTACGTTTTAAAACTGATGAGGTGACGATTGTTCAAAATTGACAGAGCCTATGAAATGCCCAAACGATGGGTACCTCGATTACACAAAGATTAGCTGCAATTGCTACGAAAACATAGTTCGATTTGGCCCGTTTTTTCTCGAATTTCAAACCGTATCAAAATTCTACGGATTTTTACATCGTACTTCAACAATATCATATGAATCCTACGTGACACGTCGATTGGTTGATGGGCCAGTTGATTGTGCTCGATTCTGTGAAAACTGGGTTTCGATTAGCCGAATAAATATAAATCTGTTCAAAAAAACATTTTACTATCGAGAAGTAACATTTTTTCAGTTTAAAGTAACATGTTCAGTTATTACGGTAACAAGTCGTCAGATCTGTGTAACATAAATATGGCGTCGAATACACCCTCAAAGAACCCTTTACGAAGGGTATTTTAGTAAAATTATAGTTTGGGTCTTTATCATTGAATTTTTTAAAAAAAGGTCCTTCAAACTAAAGATTAATCTGACAGGGTCTGATTACTAAATTGAAACTTTACTAGGGCCTGATCCGTAATTGCCCCAAGAGAAAAAGTACTACAGTAGCTTTATTGTTAGTTTCATCCCACGTACATATAATCTGACAAAAATATATATTTACTTGCAGTATTTTTGGATGACGTAATGCCGTCAATCGTCATAGATATGTAATTATATTGGCAGTTGCTTGCCCAATTATCAATTTAATGATAATACATTGAATAAAATTAAACTAATTGGAAATTCACGAGTGGTTGACGTTTTAATTAATTAGTGGGGCGTAACCGTCGAAGAATAGCATCGTCGTGGGCATAACCGTAAAATTGTTTTGACTTGACACACATGCATACGTCCTTCAAAGTTCAAATCAAGCACAAGCTTTTACGTACGTAGCTTATTTTGATTCGGATTTGTAATTAATATGTAAAATAGTGACATAAATATATTATCTAACTATAACTATTCATATATTTTTCTATTTTTTTAGCACCACAATGACTCTCTATTTACAAATCACAAAATCACCAATTATATTTGTGTTCTGTTGTAAATGTAGTCTCTCGTTATATGCCTCTCCTGATGGAATATAACAAAATTATAATAGTACAATATACTTTTTTCGATATTGATGGAGACAATTATTATTATCTTTGTAATAATTTTTGTATCAAATAGTACATATTTTGTTGCATGTGCTACTAAAAAATATGTAGAAATTCGATATTTAACTTAAATTTAATTAAATTTAAAATAATTTTGATACCAAACATTTTGAATGCTGAAAATGCATGAAGAAAAAAACAACTCGGTCCAATCCAAAAACAAAAGGTTAAAATACAACGTTAGGGTAACCACAATGGTGGTTTATATGTGTGTCATATGTGCTTATTTGGCACTTTATATGACACACCACCATTGTGGATGTGTCATGAGTATGACACTTTGTCATATTTATGACACTGTGTTATAGAATATTAAAATATTATGAGGAGAGAGAATGGGGGAGAAAAAAATATTTATTTATAGTTGTGGGTCCGTGTTATAGTGGTGTTATTATTGTGGAAAAAGTAGAATAAAAGTGTTATAGAATAAAAAATAAAAAATATAGAGAAAAGCTGATGTGGAAGTATTATGGGTGTGTTATTATTGTGTACACCCTTAGTGGTTGTTTGGTTCCGGGGTTTAGTAAATTTAAAGGTGGGTTTAAAACATATTAGTGTGTTTGGTTCGTTGGTTTATCTAAACCATTGGTTTATATAAAACCACTCTAAACCCATGTAGACGGGTTTAAATAAACACACCTCCTCACATGTGTTTATTTAAACCCATTAACCAAACACGCATTTTATTTATACCCATTAGTTTATTTTATATAAACCCTTACTTAAATAAACCCTCATAAATATAAACCTATCAACCAAACGAGCACTTAGAGATTATGAGGTTGAATGGTCTTAAATGTCAGAAACGTTTATGATGCTTTTTCGTAGGTGCATTAGCCTACCTGTTTGGTTGGATAAAATGTCGTTATCATGACTAGTCACGTGTTTCGACAATTATGTTTGTAAATGATTCGAGCTCGGCTCATTTTCTACGCTAGAGATTGAGCCAGAAAATTAAATATTAGGCTCGAGCTCGGCTTTACTAGACGAGAAGAACTTAAATATCAAAAAATAAAGAAAAATATAAAAGAAAATATTAATAAGACTGACTCGTGAGCTTTCTAACAATTACGAAAAAACTCAATCTCGTGCTGAACTCCAACATGGTAGTTATGCTAGTCTTTTACTATTATACAAAACCTCAGGATTTGATACAAACCGTTCAAATCCAAATTAATTTGGTGTGTAAAATTTCTCATTAATAAATAATAAATAATATAAATTAAACTCAACACCCAGTACGCACTACCTACTAATTAAACGTACACATAAAAAACTATCCACTACTATTTTTAGTTAATTATTATTCTCTTTATATTAATAATATGATAAAAAACTCTAATTTTATGATATGACATATTTATATTTTATAGCAAACGCATTGACCGTGCAAGTGGTACTAGTTCGATAGAATTTGTGGTCATATTTTCAAGACAATATACTTTTTTCGCATGGATTATTACCGTAATGATATCATCACTATTTCCCAAATTCGACGACATATTGTTCAATGAATTTGGAATTATTATAGGTGGGATATATATTCATGAACCATATAATTTTTCAATTAGCATACCCTATATGGTGGGAGAAGGATAGAGTTTTCCGATTATACTTTTTGGAAAATCTTCCTATGGTTTATTAATTAATGATGAGATAATATTGCATTTGAGTTTTGTTACACCTAATAAGTCAAATATTACTAAACAGGAAATTACTTTAATTAAAATACTCCAAATTGAGTCATAAATTTTTCTTTTCTAATTCACATATGTATATAACATAATATTTTTTCAGTCAGTTTTAGAAATTTATTCAATCTTATTAAAAACAAAATCCAAACTCCATAATTGTTGAATTAAATGCCATAATCCCCCACCAATACTCCCAACAACTGTTGTCAGTTCTCTCCATCTCTCCGCCTATAAAAGCACGTCCTCACAAATCACTCATCTTCTCAAACGTATCTCTCACTCTCTTTACGTATACAAATAACTGCTCGATTATCACCTTTTTTCAGTTTTTTCCTCAAGTATGTCTTCAAGAGGCGAGTCCCGTGGACGTGGTGGTGGTGGTAGGCGTGGAGGCGGCGGTGGTGGCGGCCGTGGAAGAGGCGACGGCGGCGGCCGAGGCAGAGGCGACATGGGTGGTCGCGGAGGCGGACGTGGATCTTACACTCCTCCGCCCTCGTCCTCGTCGCCTCAAACTGACAGTGGTAAGCGCCCAGTCGCTGAAGTGGCTGCCGCCGGAGGAAGCGGCGGCGGAGGCATGGGCGGTCGCGGCGGCGGCGGGAGGGCATCTTATGCTTCTCCTCCTCCGCCGTCGTCCTCTTCGCCCCAGCCGCCGGAGAGTGGTAAGCAGCGCCCAGTCGCTGAAATGGAGGCCGGAGGAAGTGGTGGCGGGCAGGGATCTCGTGCTTCTCCTCCTCCGCCGGAGGCGCCCTCGTCGTCGTCTCAGCCGCCTGAGGCGGCGGCGGGTGACGTGGCGCCTCCTCCAGTTTCAACCAAGGCGATTCCGACCCCACCAAGGCCAGGGCTGGGCAGGGCTGGGAGAAAAGCCATGGTGAGAGCCAACCATTTTCTGGTGAACGTTGCTGATAGAGATCTTCACCATTACGATGTGAGTTCCATTTACAATTCTTCACGGAATCTGATTACACGAATAAAGTCGTCTCCTTTCCCAATATATATATATATATATATATATAATCCTATTTATAATCGCTATATATATAAATATATTATAGGTGACGATTACGCCAGAAGTGACGTCGAAGAAGGTTTGCCGAGAAATCATCAATCAGCTCGTCAGATCCTACCATGAATCTCACTTGGGTAGGCGAAGATTAGCCTACGATGGGCGCAAAAGCTGCTACACGGCCGGCGCACTTCCTTTCACTTCAAAAGACTTCGTCGTCAGGCTCGGCGAAGAAGGCGGTGCGAGGTTCGTCTTCCGTTTTTACGCAATGATTCGTTTCTTTTTTCCTTTCGTTTCGTTTCGCTTAATGATGTCCGAAAAAATTGCAGGAGGGAGAGGGAATTCAAAGTTTCGGTGAAGTTCGCCGCCAAGGCGGACCTCCACCAACTCACCGAGTTCTTGCGTGGGAGGCAGCGCGAAGTTCCCCAGGACACAATTCAAGCGCTCGACGTCGTGCTTCGCCACGCGCCGTCCAACAAGTACATTTATTTATTTTTACGCTATAATAATATCAAGTACTAGTTATTTACCCGTGCAAGAGTGCTGGTGGGTAGTTACCGCGAATTAATGATATTTTTTAACGTTTCTTACATTATTTTTAAATATTTACGATTATTTATTATTGGACATGTAGCAGCATTATAAGCCACTTTACATACAACATATATATTGATGGGCAATTTTTTATTTTTTGTTTTCTGTATAAGCTACACCGCGGTGGCAAGGTCGTTCTTCAACCCTCAGTTCGGGACGGGCGCGCTCGGCGATGGGCAAGAATATTGGAAGGGGTTCTATCAGAGCCTACGCCCGACGCAGATGGGCTTGTCGCTTAACATTAGTATGTAATCAACCATAATTGTTGTCCCTTCTCGTAATAGATGATTTTTTTTGATTTAATGTACGAATTTGCGCAGATATGTCGGCGAGGGTTTTTTACGAGCCTTCGCTAGTGTCCGATTACATCTGCGACTACCTCGGCAGGGACGTCAATCGCCCACTCCCCGACCAAGACCGCCTTAAGGTATTATTATCGTATTATTTTCGTCGTCTTGCCTTACGATTTTATAGAACTGGCGTAAATGAGCAGTTTTTTTTGGGCGATTTTTAGCTGCGGAGAGTTCTGAAGGGCGTAAGGGTGGAGGTCGATCTCCAGGGGACCGTTCGCCGCTACAGAATAACGGGCGTAGCCCCCGAGCAGCCCCATCAGCTCACGTAATAATAATACTAAGCGCCTGCCCGCCCGCCATTTTTTTTTTGAAATATTTTAATGAAAAAGAAAGCGACTTTTTTTTGCTAGGTTTAAGGTGGACGACTCGGGCCCGGCGATCTCCGTCGCTCAGTACTTCCGCGACAAGTACAACGTCGTTCTTCAGTATCCTTTCCTCCCGGCGCTTAAATCTGGGAGTGATGCTAAGCCGATATACCTCCCCATGGAGGTCGGCTTTTCCTTCCCTTGCCTTCATTTCGTTTACGCCTTCTTTAATAATATTTGCTTGCTTGCTTATTGGCCTTCTGCCGCCGGGCGTTTTTTTTCCTTTCTTTATTCGTTTTTGCAGGTGTGCAAAATCGTACCGGGGCAAAGGTACACGAAAAAGCTGAACGAGAAACAGGTCACTGCCCTTCTGAGAGCAACGTGCCAGCGCCCCGAAATACGGGCCGAAAACATTAAGGAAGTACGTACGCCCTTTTTTTTACTATTTGTACGTTCGTATGGCCTTTTAATAGTGTAATAACTTGTCGTTGCCCGTAGATGGTAGACCAAAACAACTACAACCTCGATCCCATGGCGTCTGAGTTCGGGCTTCAAGTCAGGCCCGAGCTCACTACCATCGAGGCCCGAGTTTTGCCTCCCCCTACGGTAAAATTTTACGCCTTTTCCTTGGCCCGCCTCGACCTACTGACTCCCGACTTTTTCCAATTTTTTTTTTCTTTTTTGGGTTTCAGCTTAAGTACGACGCGTCGATGCGCGATTCTCTGGTTCAGCCTGCAATGGGAAGGTGGAATATGATAGGAAAGGTGAGGAAAAGCGTATTATATTATGCAAGTGCAAATGTATATAATAATGCGTCTGGCGATTTTTTTTGCAGCGCATGTTTAAGGCAGCGGCGATCGACGCGTGGACGTGCGTCAACTTTTCGAGGCTGGTGCCGAATGTTTTTGAGAGGTTCTGCGGGGAATTAATAGACATGTGTTGCGCTTTGGGCATGACCTTCGCACCGCGGCCGGCCGTTCCTTTCCGCGCGGGAAACCCAAATAAAATCGAGAAGGAAATTTCGGAAATTCACGGCGATTGTCTGAAGGCGGCGGGCAAGCTACAGCTGCTCATCATAGTCCTCCCGAATTCTCTGGCTCATACGGTAAAGCGCCCGCCTGCTTATTTTTTTTTTAATTCCCATGGTTTTGTCTTACCTACCTACTTGGGTTATAACAAAAAAAATGCTTTTTTTTTATCATGAGTTTTTTTTTTTATATATTTTTCAGGACGGATAAAGAGGCTGTGTGAGACGGAGCTTGGGCTCGTGACGCAGTGCTGTCAGCCAAATAAGGCGCGGAAGCTCGACAAGCAATATTATGAAAATGTTGCAATGAAGATAAACGTCAAAGTTCGTTCTTTCTTCTTTTGACCCGAACGCTCGCCTCGCCGTCTTCTTTTTTTATCTCGCTAAACTTTTTGTTTTTCGTCGCTTTTTGTTTCTGGAAAAATTAGGCGGGGCGGGCAGAACAACGTCCTAGAACTGGCTTTCAACAAGAGGATACCCCTCGTGACCGATCTCCCCACCCTCATCATCGGTGCTGACGTCACTCATCCTTCCCCGGGCGAGGACATGAGCCCTTCTATCGCCGCGGTATGGGCATTTAATAATAATCGCTCGTCGTTTCTTTCTTTATTTCTTTTTTATTGTGGGATAAATGATGAGTTTGTTGTTGTTGTTGTTGTTCTTTTGCAGGTCGTGGGGTCCATGGACTGGCCTCACGTAACGAAGTACAGAGCCTTGGTATCGGCCCAGGCACACCGTGAAGAGATTATTCAAGATCTCTATCGAGTCCACGACGACCCGAAAAGGGGGAAAGTCCATTCGGGGATGATAAGGTTGTTTTTCGAAATATTTTTTCTTTTAGCATCGTCGATGGATCGATCTATATACTTTTTTTACGCCTATATTTTCAGGGACCACTTGAGGGTGTTTTACGAAAAGACCCGCCAGAAGCCCTGGCGAATCATCTTCTACAGGTTTGAAAGCGATCGTGCTACGACGGCGCCTTCGATCATTATGTTTTTAAAATTTTTGTTTGTTACGTCCCGTGATTTTCACTAACAAATAATAATAAATCGGGGGCGATATCACGACGAGTCATCAGGGATGGAGTCAGCGAAGGGCAGTTCGGTCAGGTCCTACTCCACGAGATGGACGCAATACGAAAGGTACGCACGCTTATTATCAATTTCATTGCGCTGCATGTTTTTTTTTGGAACAAAAAAAAGCGAATCGTCGAATATTTCAGGCGTGCGGGTCGCTCGAGCAAGGTTATCTCCCGAGGGTGACGTTCATCGTCGTGCAGAAGAGGCACCACACGCGCCTGTTCCCCATGTCAGTGAGAGAGGGCGATCGCTCGGGCAACATTTTGCCCGGTAAGAAGATTTCCTTATATATTGCGCTTTTTTAGCCATCTTTTTCGTCGCGCTTATTCGAATTTTATCACGAGGCGTGTCGGGTTTTTTTTGCAGGGACGGTCGTGGACACGCACATATGCCACCCGACCGATTTCGATTTTTACCTCTGTAGCCACAGCGGCATACAGGTGAGAATTCTGAAAAATCATATGTACAAATTTTTTACTACCTACAAATTATAGTGATAAACTAAAATGAATTATTTTTTCCGTGTCCGAAAAAAAAAATAGGGGACGAGCCGCCCGGCGCATTATCACGTGCTGTATGACGAGAACGGCTTCACCGCCGACGGCTTGCAGTCTCTCACCAACAACTTGTGCTACACGTGAGCGTTCATTACAACGTTGCTTACGCATTTTTGTAAGGATTTCGAAATAAAAAGCGCTCTCTCTTGTTTTTTTTTTCTTCTTGCAGCTTCGCCAGGTGCACTCGCTCGGTTTCTATAGGTCGGCATCTTTTGCATATTTTTTTCTCGCAATTATATATCTCGAATAATTTTTTAATTATTATTATTTTTACGTTGCGCAGTGCCGCCGGCTTATTATGCTCACCTGGCCGCGTTTCGAGCTCGGGTCTATCTCGAGGGGCTCGACGGGCCCGAGGGGGAGTCGAGCGGCGGCGGGGAAGGCGGCGCGGCCGCGCCTGCGCCGGCGGGCCCGAGGGGGTTTCGAGCTTTGCCGGAGATTAAGGAGAATGTTAAAGACGTAATGTTTTACTGCTGAAAGGGAAGGCGGCCGCAGTAAAAAGAATTGCATTTTGGCGTTTTCGATGTTTCTTTCTTCTGCAGACAGACTAAAATCGTGCGTTTTGTTTTTTCGTTTTTCGGCGTCTCTGCGAAGATGCTTTTGCAGACTTGTTTGTTTTCTCGTTTGCGACTTTCGGTTTGTTTTTCGGGTTTTCTTTGTGATTGACGACTGCGTTTTTGCTTTCGCGGTTTTGATTATGAAGTAGTTAACCCCTATGCTGATTTTTTCGGCCTATTGCATTTGTGTTGTGTTGTTTTTGTATTGTTGAGATATGAAACAGGTCGGAAAATTATAGTTGTTCGGCGGCGAGCGACGAAGGATGGCGCTACTACGTACGCTCGTTTGGCTTATGAGGTACGTTGTTGTAAGTAATTTGGGGAATTTCATTTTCTCTTGTTTCTTTTTTTCTGCTTTCGAGCACACACTACATGACTTTTGAATGTTTCCTTTTTGTCAATGCAATATTTTGGACGGAGTGTTGAGTTCGACTCTCGGGCGGCGGCGGAGCCTTCGTTTTGCACACTTCTTATAGAGGAGAGGCCATCCACATAAAAGCCGAAGATCTAAATGATTACTGTTATGCATGGATATATTCCAAAGATAGGATTGGTAGTTGTATATTTTCTTGCGATTGTTCAAAAGTTAACTGTACAAATATAAATTTTATTTTTAATATAATTAACTTTGGTTTTTATATTAATAAATCATATTTATATAAAATGAAATATCTGGTGAATAATTAAGTAACGTTAATAGATATGATTCAAGCACTCAATACACAATCCGCCCATTGTTCTTAATTTAAGTTTCAAAATAGCCTCACATTAGAATTTTCGATATTTTAGATTTGAATACCGGGTATAAGTTGACCCCCTATTTAAACTAAGTTTCAAATTTTCTTCGCATTGAAACCTGAAATATTTAAGATTTTATTATTGCGCATCAATTTGGTTCTAGTGCAGCAGTAAGAGCATCTCCAACGGGACGCCAAAGCTGGCGTTCCACCGGAGATTTGGCGGTGGAGGAGCTCCAACCCACCGCCAAACGCCACTCTATTTGCAGCGGAAGCTACAGTGCCCCGCTACCTTTTGCGGGGCACTGTTCACCCGCTATAGTTTTTCTTTTTTTTTTGCTTTTATTTTATACGTTTTCTTAATTGTTTGAGTATCACAGAAATTAAATTAAAGATGGAAGCTGACATAGTAATACAAATTACAGCTTTTCTACCGGATAGAACTTGGAATGTTTGCTTGGAATCGTTCTTCACCGTAAAGAAGATGAACAGTGGTGGGAGGAGAGAGAAGACAATAACTTTATTTATAAAAAAAATAATTTTACCTATAAAAAAATGTTTATTAATACATTTATTTATTTAGATTGGTCTTAATTTAAATTAATAAAAATAATTAGCTACAAAATTAAAAATATAAACGAGGTTCTTCTATTTAATATTTGATTAATAATTTAAGGTAATTTAATTAATTTTAATATTTTCATCTAAGCAATAATTTTGATTATATATCAAAACAAAATAACATGAGGTAAATTTATTTAATTTAACATTTTTGTCAATTGATATATTATAAATAATAAAAATAAATTAAAGTATAATAAAAATATTAAGAATTGTTGTATATAAATTTCATAACTTAAAAATTTGTATTCTTAATCTTTTTTGAAAATTTAGGTTTGTTGATTATTTCTCTAATATTAATAATTTTCAACAATTTACTTAATTGAGGAATAAGAAATATTACATATAGAGGAAAATATAGAGGAATGGTTGGAGTTTGACGGTACTGTTTAAACTGTAAATCTGGAGGAATTGTATTGTTTCAACTCTATATATAGAGGAATGGTTGGAGATGGCCTAAGACTTTGTTTATTACTAGTTTGACCTAGATTCAGTAAAAAAAATAGTAGGATTTTTAGATAAAATATAAGAAACTTGCTTATAGCAGTTAAAACCGCAAAATCGCACCACAACCGATCAAAAGCGTCAAAACGGCACATGTGGTTTTATTTTTTAAAATCACAATTTAAAATTGTTAAAAAAAACCACATATGACAATGCGGTGTGAAGTTGACCGAAAATCGCTTAACACCGCACCACCACACCCCTAACAATTGGGTCAAGATTAATCGATTTAGAGGAAATTGTCCAAGCAATTCAAAAGATATATATGTAAGTTCAAATTTTTATGTCAATTTTATCGTAATTAATTACAATTGAATCCTTTAAATTTTTAATTTATCCTAATCATACCAGATAAAATCATTTTCCTCTCTGTATAATCCAAAAAAATTTCTAAACTATTAAATATATTAAATTAAAGATAGCTCTAAACATAAAATAGTATTGCATTTATTTACATATTGGCATGATAAAACAGTTTATTTATCATGGGCCTCTAACCTATTATCAAGCTGAAAAAACAGTTTATTTATCATGGGCCTCTAACCTATTATCAAGCTGAAGAAAGACTAATTGCGGGCGCATGAAATCCTCTGTCCCACAATTGCTGTCCCTCTCTATGTCCCAAATGATCTGATCCGTTGAATTTTAAATCCTGCGGTTCAAAAATTTCTTTTCTGTTTATTAATTCCTTTAATTCTATATTCCACAAAATCATTATTATTTCATACTCCCTCCGCCCCAGAAACTTTATCACATAAGTTGCTGGGCACGCAAATTAAGGTGGTATTATTATAATAATATAATACAATGAAAAGATAAAAAAGTGTATATTTGACACGTCTTTTAAGAATATTTAATATTATTATATTGATTGTTTGTGATAGTTTTTTTACTAAATAAGGAAATGTGATAAAATTATTGGGACGCCCGAAATGGAAAAGTGTGATAAAATTAGCGGGATGGAGGGAGTATGATTTATAAGATAAAAATAAGTAAACACAACCAATTTATTCGTTGTTTTATGATGATCAATTTGATATCCATATCACATATTTTTCGATAATCGTAAGAATTATTTTAACAAAGTGGGACCGAAAGTCAGACATGAATTGTGGGACAGACGATTTCAACCGAATTGCGGGCCGGAATTACAAAACCAAACATTAAATAAGATAATACTATCTCCATTATATGGGCTTATGGAACACCAAACTAGCCATTAAGAGCATCTCCAACGCAATGCATAAAAATACAGGTAATATTACACAATAATACAGTTGATATAATGCTTTTCCTCCAACCCATAAACTCTATTTTCTACACTAGTTTTCACTCCAATCCATTAACTCTATTTTTACACTATCTCTATATATTACTATCATAATTGACTTATTAAACTTTATTATATAAAATTAAAAAGTCAATATATTTTAATTATTAATATTTAAAAATTAAATAAATGATAAAATTAGCATATTATTTAATTTTAATTTTATTATATTAAATAAAATTATATTATTTTAATTTTATTATTATATAGTATATCAAATATTTTAAATATAATAAAATATGTATTATTAAATAAATATAATAAATAGAATTAAAACTCTAATTTTGTGTTAAAAATTGTGCTTACTCTAGATCTAGAGTTTCTCTGCTGATCAACACAATATTTGTGTTAAATATAAAGTCCCATTGGAGTAGAATAGTACTCTATTTTGGTGTTTTACACAAAAATAAAGTACCCGTTGGAGATGCTCTAATATTATAATTACACCGATTAAAGTAATTTGACATATAAATTAATATTATATATAGATCGGGCGTCCGAAAAAATACTAGTGTGATTTATTAGGGATTGTAATTTAAGGACACGTGCAATTGAGGTTTTGATGCGTTATGTTTTAAATTGCTTTAATTTTTTTTTTAAAGTTAGTTTAGTGTCTAGCAATTTGTAATTCAGTTGTACAATGTCACTTTCGAAATGTACCAATCCTTGAATTAAAATGTATTTTTCTAGGGTTAATTCCTTATCAGTCCCTTTCAACATTTCAACTTCCTTTTAAATACCCCTCGAATGATATCTTCTTTATAAGTACCCATTTGAAATTTTATTCCTGTTCAGTACCTAAAAAACCCTTTTCAGCATTAAATGGACGAAAATACCCCTGTTTCACATATTCAAAAAAGCTGAATAATTATTTTCACATGAATTATACCAAAAAAATAGTTATTATACCAACAAAATTAGACATTGTACCAGAAAATGTTGAAATTATACCATATGTTTTCGTTATTATACCAGTAAATAGCGTTATTATAAATTACAGCGAAATTGGACGTAATTATACCAACTGATTTTGAAATTATACCAGAAATTGTAGAAATTATACCACATGTTTTGGTTATTATACCAATAAATAACGTTATTTGAATTTTATATAGTGAAATTGGACGATATGCGACCTGATTTTGAAATTATACCAGAAACTGTAGAAATTATACCAACTGTTGTCGTAATTATACCAACAAAATTGTACACTATATCATTTGGACTAATAATGATAACAGTTGGTATAATTAGAATAACAGTTGGTATGATGTCCAATTTAAAAAGCGTTATTATAATTTACAGCGAAATTGGATGTTATACCAACTCATTTTGATATTATACCAGAAATTGTAGAAATTATACCACATGTTTTGGTTATTATACCAGTAAATAACGTCATTTGAATTTTATACAGTAAAACTGGACTATATGCGAACTGATTTTGAAATTATACCAGAAACTGTAGAAATTATACCAACTGTTGACGTAATTATACCAACAAAATTGTACACTATATCATTTGGTATAATAATGATAACAGTTGGTATAATTAGAATAACAGTTGGTATAATAATCAAAACAGTTGGTATGATGTCCAATTTAATTTCAGAAAAGGGTATTTTCGTCCGTTCACTGTTTGGGGTATTAATTACACAACTTTTTCCCAGATGGGTATTGAAAAGGAATATTTTTTATCAGAGGTACTGATAAGGAACTTGAAAACACGAAAGGGCCTGAAAAGGAATTCACCCATTTTTCTATGTACTGAACACTGAGATAGTCATTGTTTGTTAGGAGGGAAAAAAAAAAAGAAATGCTATGCTATGCTATGATAAAAGTTTACTACATACGTACACGGTACATGTGACATTGAATTAAGTTCCTCCTCATCCATATTAAATAGTAACAAAAATAAATTGAAATTAACAAACACATAAATACATTCCACTTGGATCTAATCTTCCAAGTCTTCTCCAGCAATCAATTGTTCCTTTTCTTGATCCTCAATTTTCCTCCAATCAGCAAAACCACGCCGGGAACGGATCCACCCGCGCCGACGATTCGTACTGAGTCCGACGCACCGACATACCGCTCTCCGATCTGATCGAGACGAACCGATTGACGATGACGCGTTTGCGGCGGAGCGTGGAGTGAAATGCAGTCGGAAAACAACGCACCGCCTGCACTGCCTTTTCCGCTTACCTTTTCTCCGTTTCTGCTGCTTTCGAATGATTTAGGCGAGGGAGGCTTCGAGCTCTCGAGGTATTTGTTCTTAGGATCGATCGCTACTTTTGTCGCGCGAAGGAGGTGGGATGGACTTTTCTAAAGTCGGAGAGAAGTTTCTCAGCTCCGTACGATCAGCGAGGTCGTTAGGTTTGATTCCAGCGACGTCTGAGCGTCCCGAGGTAGGTTGATGATCTATCTTGCCTGTTTTTTTATACATCACCATAATTTTTGGTGGTGGAGAGTGGTGGGAGTAATTACGTTGTAATTGGAGACTGTGAAGTTGAACTCTGCAGCCAGTGATGGTTGTTTATGGGTAAAATTTATGGTACGTTGTGGGTTATGATTGAAGCTTTGGCTCTCCTTCATCAGGGAGCTAATTTATTAGTGCGATGGAGCCTGGAGGGAATACGTTGCTTCAGTTTTTTTCTAGTGTCATTCCTCGTTTACTATACATGTTGCTCGAGACTGTGAAATACATTTAGATAAATGTGATTCTTTACGCATCGATAATTGTTATGATGTTTTCCACCGTAATTGATGTACTTGAGAAGTTACTCACTGTTGGTTTAATGTTATTGTATGTTAATTTTTGTATGTATATGGTTTGTGGGAAACATGAAGGTGTGAAGCATGGATGAAGATGTATGTGTATGATTGAGTGGAATTGCTTATGACCTGCAAGGTTTGGATTAACTTAACTTAAGCATTGCAACTAATTCTCACTTAGGTTCCAGCACGAGCTGCAGCAGCGGCAGCAGTAGCCCGTGTTCTTGCTGGACTACCACCACACCAGAGACAAAATCTATCTTCAAGTTCTGAAGAACTAAGTTCAATATATGGGAGCACCCCACAAAATCATGTAGTTGATGACCTCGAGGAGGAGTTCTATGAGGAGGTTATTTACCATCTTCAGTTGTACAACTTTTACTCAAGTTTTGAGACTAGAAACCTTAATGACATCGCAAAATAAATTTTCTTTTCATGACGAAAAACTTAATTCACCTTGGATTTGCATGCGTTGAAGAACTTTCTGATTTCATGGAGGCACATTCTATTTAATTTCCAAATGGCTGTATGAGACCACCTAGAATGTATTTTCCACCTACAAAATTTTTTATCGTAATAGGATTTCCTTTTATCAGATTCTTACATTTTTTTTATTGTTGATCAAACATTAAAGTACTTTGCATTATTAAACGAAGCATTTGCTGTCAGGTACTTCTATATATAACAGTTATTTACTGTAATGAGCCACCGACTTTGATTATTATGATGGGCTAAATTCCTTAAACAAACTTCATACATTTATCAGTCCAACTTAATTTTATGTATTATAATTTGTAATGATTTATTGGTCTCTTCAGATGATCGTGTCTTATGGTTCGTACATTATTGCTTGTTGATTTTTGGGGCGCTGTCCATTGCGTTTGATTTAGTATATTCTCTGCTTGACTTAAGTTGATTGGAAGTGCTCTCTTTTTAGGAGTTCGATCCTGTGAGGCATATTTTGGAACAAATTCCCTCTGAAGAAAATGACGCTTCATATTTCGAGGAGAAGGTATCTCCATCTGTCTAGTGCTTGTGTCTAGTCTGTTGTTCTTGTCACTTATTTCTTCCCTTGTTTGCTTAGTGTAGTGCGTCTCAGTGGAATCACTTTTTCTTATTTTTCTCGCACATCCTCTTTCTATCATGGCTGTAGAACCCTATAGGACCAAGCTGCCTAGGCAATTAGGCGGTTTGAATCTTCCTATACAGTGGACTGCCAATGCCTAGGCGCCTTCTAGGCTGAGTTTTACAACCATTCTTTTTATGCACCACCCCTTCTTCTCGCTAGCCTGTTTTGTCTACTGAAGGTTGTCTGAAGGGCCTATTTGATTTTTACGATTTTTCGTCATATTCATGTGCTTAAATTGTATATGAATGTCTTATGATGTATGCCGTCATATCTATGCTTTTTGTGTATGGTTTTGGTGAACTTCCTGTAATTCTCTTTGTCTTCATGTGATGTAATCATTTTCAGGCACTTAAATCTAACTTGTGTGTATATACGCAAGTGCCTTGTCCTTTTAATTCCTTTTATTTCGAAATTCATGCCTGCACTTCAACTGGTGATTCTATTAAGTTGTGCTTCCATTAGTTGAAGCGTTTCGATTGATTTAATATTACATTCTTCTTTAGGCCGCTCTTCGACTATTACAACTTGATAGAATTTCTGAACACTTGTCACGCCATGTCATGGAGCATCACGAAGAAATGGGTGGGCATCCTCTATCTAAATGCATCCAGATACATTAATCTACATCAATATTGAATGCTCTATACGTTTAGTTCTGTGTATGGCGGGGCATGAAATGTTGTTTTTGCCTTCTCCTATTTGTTTAGTAAGTTCTTAACTTCCCGTTACCTAATTGAAAAGTCATATGGCATCTGAAAATTTGTTTTATATTTGTTAGATAGTGGATGTTGATCCTATCTCATAAGGGTACTCAACCTATGTCATTATCTTCAAGATGGACCATTGGTCTTATTGTTAACTCTTCATTTTGATTTCTTTTCGTAAGCCAAACTAATTTCATTGTAGAAGTACTGAGTTATGTTGATGGGATGGTCACATTTGTTTTTGTAACATTTTCTGAGCGCAATGTTCTATAGAGGACATTGAGGCATAAAAAGCGAGATTTTTACCACATTGTTGTTCCCGACATGCTAACTTTACTTCGAACTTCAAAGATAGCTGCAGGCTCTTCTTAACAGGCTTATGCATCTCTTTTATTGTGGGCTCATATTGCTGCCATTCGTTCTCCTTTTTGCTCAAATGTGTCAAATATTGATGAAATGCTTTGTTTCTGATCAAATTTAATCTTCTTCCTTATTTGAGTTTTTATTTGAAAAGTATATCAACTTAATGGGTCACTTTTTCTAATCCTGTTTCTTTGCTTGGAAAATGTCGATTTGATGCTCTGCATTTTCATTTTCTGATCTAATATATATCCACCTTTCAGCGTTAATGCTCTGCCTTTTAATTTCTTCATTTAAGGTTTCTAAGTATGGTTTAACATTTGTTTCAGTCAAAGGGATGAATCTGGTACGAGAATTGGAGAGAGATTTAAAAATTGCTAATGTTATTTGCAAGGTAAGCAGGTGGTTCTTTGAATGAAAATTGTCGTGTTCTACTATGCAATACATCCAACATAGAAAATGGTAGTCAATTTTCAGTTCTGAACTGATCAAAATGTTTTTGGATATGGTGGTTCACAATATTTATTACCAGATTTGTTGAAGCAAGTGCCTAATGAAGATAGTTACTAATATTCACCTCCCCAACCTCCTTCCGTAGATGGGAAAAATATTTCTTACATTGCACCTGATGTCTTGTCAAAAAGCACGATCGTTGAAAATCTTCTTCGAAAGATGCCTTTTCATCCGTTTAACATCCCTTGCCAAGTAATGATTCTGATAACTCTTTTGTATTTGGTATACAGAACGGCAGAAGACACCTAACCTCTTCAAGGAATGAGGTATCTAGGGATCTCATTGTTACAGCAAATTCCCGAAAGAAACAAGCTCTTCTGGTAATTTTCCGCTTCTAATTAGGAGGTGATGGCATCCCCATTAAGTTGCTTCTCATTAAATATTTTCTTTTTATAGTTTTGGCTGCACTTACTCTTTTTTTCGTTCTTTGCGAAAGGTTTAGCAGAAATATATTGGATTCCTGAACCTATTGAGTCAAGTCAGTAACTATTGAAAATCTGATCTGATATTGAGAACATTTCACGTTAATATATTTACCTAACCAACTCATATAAGTCAATATGAACATCAAAATTTGAGTCCTTTGTTCTGGTCTTACTCTCCTGTCTCCTTAACATTTGAAGTAATTAATATATGTCAAGAATGCTTCCGTCTTTGGAACCTACCTTAGAATAAGGGGAAAAAGGGAAATAAGATTTCCATCTTCTTTAATGCAAGTTATGTGCTGTAAATCGATATCATCTCTTACCAAATATTCATCTAATTTGCAGGATATGCTCCCCATCTTGAACGAGCTAAGGCATGCAATCAACCTGCAAGTTGTTCTTCAAACTTCTGTTGAGGAAGGCAATTTCTCTGAGGTACTCAATCGAATTCAAGCCGATGCTTACAACGCTCATCATATCATGTTCCTGCTACCAGAAATTTATATCACCATGCACATCAAATATGTTCATACATAGTCAAAACACTTTAGACGAATAACATTTGTATTTTCAGGTTTTCCAAGTATTGCCCGAGTATGTGCAACTTCTAGACAGTTTATCCAAAGTTTCTGCAGCGCAGGAAATGAGTCAGGGCGCCGAGGTAAGACTATCTCTATTCTTAAATCTTATTGTGGATGCAACCTCAGAATGAGAGTGCAAGCTTTCTATTTCATTTTTTCTCCGTTTAAGGATTCAAATACAACTATCCCATGCAGGCTTTGTTGGAAAAAACTCTACAAAAGTTGGATTTACTTCTGTTACAAGTTTGCCAAGACTTCAAAGCAGATAATTATCTCACAGTTAGTGCCAAACCTGCTTTACACAAACTTGCATCTTTTACTTGACAGTCTATGTATTCAACATAATTCTACGTTGACATCAATAAAAATCAGGATTTAAATGCATCTCATGCAATTTGGGCTCCTGTTATTTCTCCACGTGTTAGATGATGCTTACTTTGTCTTGTTGGATTTTGTCACTGTCAAATTGGTATGTAAGCCACTTGCACCATTTATATCACATTGATTGGTTTTTGTTCACGATGTCGTTTAGGTAGATATAGTTTTATCTGAATTGTCATATGCACGCTTGCAGCTTCATTTGAAAAATGCGTAAAGATTGTCTTCTACCTTATTGAAAGCAAGTAAGTATGGGACATATAAAACTTTAGTCATCCAATGACCAGGGCTCATTAAGTTCCTCTGAAGCTGGATGATCTGTTTCAGTGGAACATGGGATAAGTCAATGATTGCCTTTCGCAATTTAACTTTAATATGAGATTACTATAGCATTTTGATGATCAAAGTGATCTTTGAAAGTTGGCATTGTGATAATAGTAGTTACAGATGTTTACTTGACAGAAGAACATGCCTGTTGTTTCATTATAATTAAAAAATGGCAAAATTCGGCTAGCATAGTAGCACATTTCTTGAAGTTATAAAGCAGTCTGTTGGAACTAAAATATATAAAATTAAAATATGATACGTTTATGTGAATTGGTCATTACAGGCAAGACAATGCAGTACGGTATCAAGCTACTAAAATTCCAGTTGTACCATTTTGGATTTGTATCCAGATGTGAATGGTCTTGACACCTTATGTTGCAAGAATGTGCATTTTTGATAACCAGATCATGGATATGTTATCTTTAAATTTGCTGTAAAGGGCTCATCATAAGTAGTAAAACTGGTTTTTGTTTTATATTCTTGCTCCCTTTTATCGCTTGACCTAGTCCTATTTGCACATAATTGCATTAGCATCAGTTGATGCTCTTCTATTCTAATTGATTTTGCCTCTATGCAGGTTGTTGATGCTTATGCCCTGATAGGGGATGTTTCTGGTCTAGCTGAAAAGATACAAAGCTTCTTTATGCAGGAGGTTCTCTCTCAAAGCCATTCAGCACTTTGGAAAATATTGCAGGAGGTATGTTATATGTACATCTTGAATGTATATGTTTAAGAAAAACATTGAGACCTGCTTTGAATTGCATCAGTTTGAACATAACGGAGATTAGCGAAGAAGAAGCATGTTGTACTCAACCAGTTTGATAGCATTATCTGACCTGTGGACGCACCATTTAGAATATGTTAATACTCTACCGAAGTTCAGATGGCTAACCTTCACTCCCCTGCTAATTTGTAACTTAAGGTCAAATACCCCCAACATCAGTCCCCTGATAGTTGTTCGTTTATGGATTTCCTTCCTGCAAGGCTAGTTGGAACCTGTTGGAAACTAAAGAGTGTTATCTATTACTCGTAATAATGCATATTAAGTAGTAGGAGTGGGAGTAGTCATGGGTAGAGTGCAATTTTTCAAGTTCGAACATTAAGCATTCAGAAGGTTACTAGTTTACAATAGTTCATGTTGTTTTGTTTGAATCTTCAAGTCCCTTTCTATTGCATCTTTCTCCAACATAATTACATCATCTTATTGATTTCTTTACTCCAGGATACTGAGAACTCTATTACGCCAACTGCTCGGTAAGAGATATGTTCTCCTTGAAATTTAGCGTAAAGCAGAGATACTTTGAGTGTAATATTTTTGCACCATATGGTGAAGCTGTAATTTCACAATTGTTGATCTATCCTTACTTTCCCGCTAAAGGTTCACATACAGTGATCTGTGTACCCGAGTACCTGAATCCAAGTTCAGACAATGTCTGCTAGAAACACTAGCAGTGCTCTATAAGCTAATGTGTTCCTACTTTGCAATAACAAGATTCCAACTGGAAGATCAAGTACGCTCTGTCCCTCTTCTGTTCTCCATTTTTTTCTGTTTGTTCTCTCGCTGCAACAAAGTGCATTGTACTTTAATCTCTGCAATTCCTCCTACATCCTGCCGCTATCTATGCCTCATTAACTTCCTTTCTTTCTTAATATGATGAATGATTACAGCTCAAGATCCGTATATTTTGTGTTGAAAGAAAAGCTTTAATAATTGCTTTCATTTATTACAATCTTTTATCATCCATGTTTTGATTTAACATGTTATCTAGAAAAGCTTGCTTGTTCTATAATATTTTGATCTAGAAAAGTCTTTCATAACTGTGCATCTCCCCCCTTCCCCATCCAAACCATTTTAATGAAAATTTCAGATATCCACCAGTAAGTGTATCGGTTCTAAGTTCGTATCTGTGGTTGTTTACCACGATTGAAAATTTCTCCTGGTAGTTCGTTTTGAGTTCTATTCTTAACCCAGTCCTATATATTAACATTCCAAACTTGCTAAAAGGTACCCATGATTACCACCAATATGCTGATATGCAAATTCTACCTTTTTATGCACAAACATTTTTATTGCTTGCTCATATATTTTGTTGCATAAGGCCTGATTTTTGTTTCTCATATCTCTATATGTTCTGTGACAGATTGCTACATACGATAACTCGAGTGTTCCTGATGACCCTGCTAGAGACGTGTCTTCTACAGGAGAAGACTACTCACTTCCCTTGCCAACCAAGGGAGAACCTCTCTTATCACGTGTTCAAACATCACCAGAAACTAGTTCTGCATCTCTTGCTGATCATACTGATATCCGTCGTTCGGAACCCTCCTTGATGAGAAGAGACAATGGTAGTGAAGCATCTAGTAGTGGATCCCTTTGGTCCCTACTGCGGAAAGATGCGTTGACATTTATATCTCATGCTCTACAAAGAGGTCGTAAGAACCTTTGGCAACTCACAACAAGTCGTGTGGCAGTTTTACTTTCCTCGCCGGCAGTGTCTTCCACTAGCATTCATCAATTTTTGAGAAATTACGAAGATTTAAGCATTTTCATCCTGGCCGGAGAAGCCTTTTGTGGAGTAGAAGCTACTGAATTCCGTCTAAAAATCAAGTCTATCTGTGGAAGTTATTTTGCCGCTTTTCATCGACAAAACATTTATGTAAGTACGTACGTAAATTTTTGCTATGTATCAAAGCTTCATACTGATATACATCACACAGCGTTTTGCATCAACTGTCTCATAGATTAATCAATTTGTATCAACTGACAACATGTGTGTCATCATATGTCGCGACGTGTGGAGTAAATATGGGCACTACTAGCTTGAACTGTTACTTTGATTTTTATAGTACATCAAGGCTCATGGGAATATGGCTGGGGAGAGGGGAAGAGGTTAGACATGATATAAGCTAGTGGATTAACATTGTTGAGATTATTTAACATTTTTTCTAGAGAAGACATACTGTTATTGTTTTACTAAAAGGTCTTGGGAAATTACTGAGCTGTAAAAAACAGTAGTCCTCCCTATCTTCTGAATACCTTTTCTATTGTGTGCAACGTTCTTTAGTTCTTCACCGGTTACCTCTTGTTTGCACTGTGCAATGTTTTTATATGGTAAACAAGGATAAACGTTGTCGACAATGTGAATGCTTGAGATTTGCTAATCTCTGCTGATTTGTGTATTTGCATATTTGTAAGAAAATCATGGGTCAAAATGACTTATATAAGATCTCTTATGCAGGAATAAGACTGTCCTATTAAATTATCAACCTTCATATTTCTTTCTCATAATGAAATGGAAGTTTTCCTTTTCGAGCTTTTCGTCCTAATTTCGTTGATCCATCATAGACTTGGATGTCATCTGGCTTGCAGGCTTTAAAAATGGTTATGGAGAAGGAGAGTTGGCAGATATTGCCGCCTGAAACTATTCAGGCTATTAGTTTTGCGGGGCTGGTTGGTGATGGAGCAGCTGTTATTGCTACATCTGATAGGTCTTCTAGTGTCAGATCACTGAATAATGGAAGGTTATTGGATTCAGCTAGGAGTGCTTCAAAAAGGAGTGAATTTTCATATTTTAAGGAAAATGGAAACCCATTTTTGTCGAAGTTAAACAGCAATTTGGAGGGTGATTCCAATTCCTATCAACCCAATGGTTTGGCGAATCACGGAGAAGCTGATGGGAAATTGTTGCAGACTAATGCTGGTTCATCTAGTATTAATGAAAATAATGTTAATGGTTCTATATCAGAAGACGAAAATGAAGATCTCCATGCTGATTTTATTGATGAGGACAGTCAGCTTCCTAGCCGTTCATCTAAACCAAGTCACTCAAGGCATTATTCTGGTGGCAAGGAAGACATAGTACAAACTGCGTCTTCGCTTAGTCTCCTGAGGTGGGCTGTCGGTTTTTTTGTTCTACATCTATAAAAACATCTCTTATTTCAAGATTGGCATTGAGTTTTGTTCTATTCACACATTAGATTTATGGATAAATATGCAAGACTGATGCAGAAACTAGAGATTGTCAATGTCGAGTTTTTTAAGGTAACCTTGTACGTAAAATTTTTGTCTTTGCATGCAGAACTTTTGTGCTCATTCCTTATAATCTGTTATGTTCCCCTCAACCTTTTTTCTCAGTCACTTTCACTATCATGCCGAGTTTTTTGTCACAGGGAATCTGCCAGCTGTTTCAAATCTTTTTCTACTTTGTATACGAGACATTTTGTCAACATAGTAACAGTCGGCCAAGCATAAAGGGAATTAACGACTCTCTTCATCGTAAGCATATCTAACCCATGATATAAAATCGCAGAACATATTTCCTAATTCTTCAGAAATGCAAAATTGGTACATAATGTTAGAGAATGAACTTCTCCTGAACATGGTTCTGCTTATGCAACTCAGAGAAGCTGAGGACTGCACTATCAAGAATTACACAAGACTGTGACCAGTGGATAAAACCTCAACCTTCTTCAATTTCTTCGTCATCTCCGACATCCTTAAATGCATCGTTCACACACATGGATGTGACCCCAACCACACCTCCTAATCACTTGAATAACATCTCCTTTGGGCTTAAGGTACTTCCAAGTGCGAAGGGTATAATTGCATTGTTCAATTTAGTTGTGTTTTTCCTTGTCTAGCTTTCACTTTTCAAACGTTCTTAATCATGTTTCGCGTGGGGTTTGTTGATGCTGAATGGTGGGTAGTGTACAATTATAGTGTTGTATGAGTATGTTGTGTTCTCACCATCAGGCATGCTTGCACAACATTTTAACATGTGGTCACTAATTATTTTCGCATATTATGATGCGACTTCAAAGTATTTGGACCTTAATTCACAACCTACTCTCCACTCCTGCTTGCACCATCATCATCATTGGTGATTTTGTATTCTTTCTTTTTACTTCAGAGTCACAGAGTTTCTATTTTATTGTATATACTCCAAAAGCGAGAGCTGCATTGTGACTTTCTCATCAGTGACTTTTGTCACCGTATTGCTGCAGGAGAGATGTGCTGGGGCTGATACCATGATGCTTGTGGCTCAGTTATTGCATAAATCAAAAGCCCACCTTCAATCAATGCTTCTTCAAAATAATGGAGCTCTACTGGAAGACTTCTATGCCCATTTGGTATGTTCCGCACCTTCTCTTATGGGCAGTACACCAGGTCCATAGCCAATTTATTCAGTAACTTAATGGAGCTACTTGATCTATTATTGAACAGTGCAGTTTATGATATGTAATGTAACACAAAAACTATTGAGAGATCTTGACTGGATGTTAGTTGATATTGGTAGTTAATGTGAATATTTTGGTTTCTTGTTCCAGCTTACTAGTAGAGGTTACACACCGCTTGCTTTTCTTGTATTCTTCAAGCATAATTTTGTTATTACCATCGCTGGTGGTAGTTTGTGTTTCTGAAGTTGTTGGACTGTCCATTTTTGTCCAGGTGAATGCTGTCCCAGAACTTGTTCAGCATATTCACAGAACAACGTCTAGATTGCTTCTCCACATGGATGGGTGAGATAGCAGTAATTTATTTCTTTCAACTAATCACTTATTTTGATTAACTCCGTTCGACTGGAGGCATATTCTGCTAAATTGTTTTCCTGTGAGTGTCAAGTTTGAGCCTTCAATGTTGAATGTCTAGTTTAAGTAAGAGGCGATGTGTTTCCATGTTACTTTTGGTCCTGTTCCATTATATTCAGAATTTTACTAATATATTGAGCAGGTATGTCGATCGCATTGCCAATGCTAAGTGGGAGGTGAAAGAGCTTGGAATGGAGCATAATGGGTAAGCTGTCTCAGAAACCTTTCTCTGTGCTGCTTCCCTTCTATTAACTCTAGAGTCACACTATACTGTCCTTTCCCATAATACTAAAATACTATATAACAAGAGCCTGCCTGAATATGCTAACCAACCTTAGCAGATCGTCAGTCGTAATCAATATATTCTCCTAATTAATCAAAGTAATATCCTTTCCCAAACCTAAAAGACCACAACTGTTATTGAGATTGATAATCCAGGAAGTAAACAACAATTTGAGCAGCAACGTCATTTGCACCATCTCATGTGACTAGAAACTTGTATGTGGTTCATATGATACTTCGTTTTGATTCCTGGCTTTTTGGCACATGTACCTTAAATTTGTGAGTGCCATTTCATGGTAGCCACTACAACTAATGTGGAAGGTTGAGCACCATGTATTGCACCGCTGTGTACACCTATAATAGTTTCTTGGCAATTCATTCACTTCGTAAGTAAATGTACCTTTCTTTAACTAAATGGTCGATCTGCACAATAGCTTGCAGTGTGCGTGTTGCTTGACAAAAATATAAACGACGCACTCTATGCTACACTATATCTAAAACATTGATTTTTATTTCAGTATGACAGCTAGATTAGGATTTATGTTAATACGTCTCTTCATCTCACATTGAGAATCAAGGGGCAATGCATCTTTCCCAGGTTTTTCCCTTTACGTTTTTATTGATGCATCAAAATGTTGTGTCTGATAGGTATGTTGATTTACTATTGGGAGAATTCAAACACTTCAAAACAAGGCTTGCTCATGGGGGTATCCGCAAAGAGGTAATGTGGGAGTATAGATATCATGTTGCCTGCAGCGCTTGCAAATATGCATAATCAAGATCATGAGAAAAACAAAGAGATGCATTACTGCTCTATGTAAAAATTGCCAACACCCAAAAAATGGGGTATTGAGCTCGTGAATTATATCTATCATGGACTTAAATCTCTGAAAATTTCGGCACAGAGAACCCAATGGTGCTGCTTAACATCAATCAAATCTCACAACTCCTTATCTTTATGTCATGGTGGTTTGCTCTTAGCGGTGATTTCGCAGGGGTTTTATTTCTGTGACCAGAGATCTGATTGTTTAGTAACTACAAAAGAGTCATTTCTAATATCTCTAGTTTAATTATGAACTCAGGTCCAAGACCTCCTCCTAGAATATGGACTCGAAACTATTGCTGAAACTCTCACCGAAGGCCTATCCAGGGTGAAGAGGTGTACAGATGAAGGGCGGGCACTAATGTCCCTCGATCTTCAGGTGACACTTTTATTCGTTTTTTCTTCGCTTCTCCATTCTGTTTTGATCGTCTACTTAAGACGTAGATTTCTGTTTTCAGGTGTTAATAAATGGCTTGAAGCATTTCGTCCCAGTCGATGTAAGACCAAAGTTGCAGATCGTCGACACATTCATCAAGGTGAAAGCCTGCCTTATAATGCCATATTTTCCTACCTCGTCAGATTGAGTAATAAATATATATTTTTATACAGTAACAACATATAGTCTATATGCTTATTTATTATGTTTTCACTTCATAAAACAGGCTTACTATCTTCCAGAAACGGAATTCGTTCATTGGTCCCGCGGCCATACTGTAAGAATGGACCTGCATTTTTTGTTACCTGTAAAACTTTTGAATATATTTCTTTTATTGTTATGAATATATGAATGAAGGAATGAATGAAGTATTATTTATTCTCAGGAATACAGCAAATCCCAAATTGTTGGGCTGATCAACCTTGTGGCAACAATGAAGGGTTGGAAGAGGAAAGCAAGGTTGGAAATCTTGGACAAAATAGAACAAATCCCATTTTCATAAACTCTTAATTTATTTTTCTTTTTTAATCTTATTTATCTATTATCGTCATCTGTAATCTTTTTATTCCCGTTTTTTTGTTTTCTGTTTTTTATTGGTATGCCAACTATTCAACATGTATATCGTCATCACCATCATCATCTTGCCCGAAGTAAAGGGAAGGAGCGACTCTACTACTACTATGCTAATACAGAGTGAGATTTCAGAAAATACTGTTTTCCATTCCATAAAAGAATATAATTGTTTTCCTATCTATATTTATTATCTCGATGAACTACGAGCCCGCAACGTACGAGTTTTCACTACCCCATAATCCATATGATCGATCAAAATCGAACCACCACATAACCTAAACGTACAAGTCTACCTCAATATTATGAATGCAATTTAATTTTTTTGTAGCCCAAGTTATAATGACTGGCGTAAGACAACAAAAAAACACACACTCTCCCACCTACATTTTATTTCTTGAAGTTATCTTTTTACCGCTATTACCCTATCGTCCTTATCTCTCAAAAACTCAAAACACTTGCATCAATCATTGCATACTACAAGAATCATCATTGTATCTAATATATATATATACATATATACAAAACTTCGTACATATCATTACTCTCCTCTCTGTGAAACTATGGCACAAATGAGAAGGCTCCTCCTCCAATCAGCAGCAGACAACGAAGAGTACATCTCTTCATCGTCGCAACCCATGACCCGAAAACCCACGGAAGAAATCGACCCGAAACCGCCCCACTTCGATGCCTCAATGACCGTTACCGCAGTAATCCTCCTCACGGTGCTCTTCTTCTTGGCCTTCTTCTCCGTCTACATCCGCCGCTTCTCCGCCGCCTCGGACGACGACGGCCGCCCGCCGCGGCCGGCGAGGAAGGAGGAAGGAGCGGGCTCGTCCTCAGTCGGCAACTCGCTGCCGCTGCTGCCGTACGGCAGGGCCGCCGAGCGCGGGATGAGAGTCGCCGGAGACTGTCCGATATGCCTGACGGAGTTCGGCGAGGCGGAGGACGTGAAGGTGGTTCCGTACTGCGGACACGTGTTCCATCCGCCGTGCATCGACACGTGGCTTAGGACGAAGTCACGAAGGTGACGTGTCCTCTTTGCAGGTCTGCTCGGCTCTTTGCTGGCGGTGGTTGTAAGGAGGCGCGTGTCGACGTTGGGGACACGTGGCTGGACGAGGTCGGCGCCGCCGCCAGGGGGACGAATGCCTGCTAATGTTAGTGGGGCTTCGACGTGAATATTGTGGTTGTATTTTATTCATAGTTTTGTGTATTTTTCGATTTGGAAAAACGGAAAAATAATAGGGATTAGAACTTAGAACAAGTGAGTTTTTTTAAATGGTAACTTCAGCTATGAAATTTTCACTGTTTTAATACATAATAAAACTATATTACATTATACATTCATGCATCCTCGTTTATGAAAGTTAGCTATCTGGTGTAATATTTTAATGGTCTTTTTCTTGTTCTGTTCGTTATTGTATATTCTTATGGTCGATATATGTTAATGATCATGAATTTAGTTAATTATGACTAGTCTAGGTAATACAGAACTAAAGTTAAACTGAAATTTGTGTCTTCCATGACTAATTTTATTTCTTATACGCAAGGAGTTTCTTCCAACTTTAATAGAACAAATTATGTGTCTATACAAATCAATTTACAGACACAAGTCAGTTTTCACAATTGAGACCTAGTCATCTTTCGCAACTATTCGGTTCGATAACTAATTTAAACCGAACACAGATCGGAAATATACAATATACCGATGTTTATTCCCTCTAAACACACAAATAAATTCTGAAGTGCGTAATATATATATATATATATATATATTATATGTATATATATATTATATGTATGTGTAAATTGTACGCCATCCTCCTAATATCTCCAATCATTCCTCAATGTATAGAGTTGGTACAGTACTATTTCTTCTACTGGCGGAGCTACACAAGGACGGGTTCACGGACCCCACTGAAATTATTTTTTTCTTTTTTATTTAGTAATGGAAAATTTAATTTTACTCCTAATCTATAGAATATTTATAAAATGATTCCACTCAATAATTTTACTTACATTTACACAACACTTGATAAATTTTAATATTTTAATTTGGACCCCACTAGAATCAGATCCTAGCTCCGCCACTGATTTCTTCATATATATAGAATTTGAAGAGTAACCATAAACTCCAATCATTCTATATTTTACTGCATACAACATATAAATATTCCACTATATATAAACTGTTATAAATAAATTTATATTTTAATATATCTACCAAAAATACTTTTAATAATTTAAATATCGAAAATATTATTATGAATTTATTTTACAGTTAATTAAAATTGTCATAAAATTATCAAAGTAGATATTGTAATTTAGATTTTAATATTTGAGTAAAGGAATATTTATAATAATTAAATTATCTAAATATTACCATGAACTTATTTTATTGTCAAATAAAATTACCATAAACCGTTACATCCATTTTCTACTTCTTCGAATAATTTTAAGATTATTAGTTAACTATTACAAAAAAATATGTTAATTTTATTATATTTTTCATTAATAATCTTATTTAATTATGTTTTAATCCTCACGAGATGGAGATGGGGAAGATCTTTCCCCGTTGGCGGGGACGGGGATCATAGTCCCCGCCCCGTTCCCCGCCATTAATATTATTTAAAATAAAATATTTTATACCTCAAAATTAATATTTGAATACTATATTTTATACTGAAATTATACTATTATAGTTTAAAATAATATTTGTAACCCTTTTTATTATTATATTATTTAAATTATACTTTAAATAATATATTCATTAATATTATAATGAAAAATAATTTTTTAAAAGAAAATCACGGGACGGGGACGGGGATGAGGACGATTTTTCCCCATTTGGTTCACGGGGACGGGGATGGGGATGGGGACGGGTTCGAATCGCCGGCCCGGTTGACACCCCTATCCTCTCTTCTTGGGCCCTTATGATCAACTTTCTCTCTCCCAAACCTTACTCTCTCCAAACCCTACTCTCGCTGCCGCACAACACAAAGCACCACTGCTTTTCTCCCCCTTCCTCCAATGATGGAGGTTGGGGGAGCCACTCTTGTCTTTTCCTCTTTCATGGTTTTCTTTTTCGCTTTTGGCTTGCTAGTCTGTAGTATTCCAATTTGGAAGCTTTTGTCTCCTCTCGTAGGAGTTCCTTCTCCCGTTGTGGAGTTTCGTTCCCTTTTTGGGATATTGTTACTGAAGAAGACGGGATTTTGAAGCTGAAGACAAGAAAAAAGTGAAAAGTGTTACTATGCCATAGCCGTGGAGTTGTATACTCGACTTGTAATAGGTTCTTTAGTTTTCTTGTTTAGGCTTTAAGTCTTGTTTTCTTTTGGGTCTTTTTTATCTTTTAGTTTCTTGTTTGATGGTTTCTCTCTTTGTAGAGATTTCGTTACTACTGGTTGTTCGATTGTATCGGTGGATCTTTGGGCTATTTAGCTCTTTGTTAATATATTTGACTTCGTATTGGAAAAAAAATATTCTCTCTTCTCTCTCATGCACTGTTCATCATCTTTTTCGTGACAAAAAAAGTCGATTCCAACAAAATTTCATTCACAAAAATTTCCCAAACTTACAGAAAATTGAAAAACCAAAGAATTTGGAAAAGGAAAATATGAAGTGAGATAGCGGGTGAACAGTGCCCGCTTCAGATAGCGCAACACTGTTCAATCCTCGCGTCTCATCAGAGATGTCCTAAGTTTATTTTGCGAGTTAGATTATGGATTTCTAATAATTATGGGCCACCATTTTGGTTGCATTATGTTATAATCAATTTGTAATTAAAGAAATTTAGGGGGTGTTTATTTCAAGTGATCCAACATTACGGTGATACGCACATCGGTGATGTGGGTATCACCGGAATGTGGATCAAGGTGATATGTCATCAGTGTGTTTGTTTTAAGGTGATATTTCATTTTGCAGATCAACATGATATTGAAATATTCTATTTGTTTAATCACTGTGATGTGTAGGGTGACGTTGTGTAAATGTCATATTTGACCCTATACACGTGACTTAAATAATGTGTTAAATTTTTTTAAGGTGATATTTTATGTGATAATCATTAATATATTAAAATATACATTTAATTTATAAGCATTATTTATATTTGTACTTTTTTTAAATATAAGTTTTAATATTTTTAAATAACTGATATTTTTAAGATTTAATTATGTTAATCATGTAATTATATTTATAATGGCATTAATGTTAAAATATGAGAGGTATTCTCGTCCATTAAAAAGTTAGATAGATCACCTCATCACCGTGGTGTTGAATCACCTAGGTTTTTTGGGGTGATCTGAAATATGAAATATCACCTCATTTTATCATCTAGGTGATCCGTCATTCCGGTGATGACTCGTCACCTAGATTAAACAAACACAGTGATAAGTGGTAAACGAGAGGATCACGATGATGTTTTGGAAGGTTACCCCAAAACAAACACCCTTTAAGGAGCTCTAAGGCCTAAGGGCAACATCGTTCCATCGCATATGATTTTTCTTAAAAAGAAAAGGGTAAATTCCCTATCAGTCCCCTTTCAAGTTTAAACTTCCTCTTAAATACCCTTCGAATTTTTTCTTCCTGATCAGTACCCATCTGCGAAAAGTTTCCTATTTAATACCCCAAACATTGAAATGACGGAAATAACCTTTCTTTACAATTGCAAAACAATTTTCAGAATATTATACCATGAGACGCGATTATTCTACCAACAAAAGATGTTATTATGCCACAGAAGAAATATACTATTTTACTAATAGACATAGTTATTATACCACAGTGGACATTATCATATCTAGTTAAATTTAAGAGTATTATACCAATAGATGTCAAAATTATACTAAGAAATAAGAGTTATCATACGAATCGATCTTTCTACATTATACCCACAAAGACGAAAATTATACCATCAAAATCCAAAATTTCACCAACAAAATATTCAAAAAATTGTACCTAAAAATAGTTAATTATACCATATGTATCAACATTATACCAGTAAATAATGTAATTTTAAGTTATTGTTAAATCTGAAATACTCAAATTATACCACAAAGACCGACAATTATACCAACAAATACGAAAATTTAACCATAAAAGTATTCTGAAAATTATACCAGTAGAGCATAATATTATAACAACAAACCAGTTTATTACATTATGATGTTTCAATCCAATTTCTGACAATTATACTAACAGAAGTTGATATTATACCAATTGTTTCAGTTATTGTACTTAAAAACACTATATATGAAATTATACTCACAGACATCAACATTATACCAACAAGTCAACTAATTTAATTTCGCTGTATAAAATTAAAATAACAATTTATTGGTATAATAACAAAAATAGATGATATAATCTCCTCAATTTTTGGTATAATAGCAAAATTAGTTGGTATAATCTCCAATTTTTCTGTATAAAATTAATATAACTATATTTATTGGTATAATAACGAAGAAAGATGGTATAATGACGAAAATATATGGTATAATTTTCACAATTTCTGGTATAATTGCAAAAATTAGTTGGTATATAATTCAATAAATTTCGCTGTATAAAATTAAAATAACAATATTTATTGGTATAATAACGAAAAAAGATGCTATAATCTCCTCACTTTCTGGTATAATAGCAAAATTAGTTGGTATAATCTCCAATTTTTCTGTATAAAATTAATATAACTATATTTATTGGTATAATAACGAAGAAATGTGGTATAATAACGAAAATATATGGTATAATTTTCACAACTTCTGGTATAATTGCAAAAATTAGTTGGTATATTAATCAATTTCGCTGTATAAAATTACAATAACAATATTTATTGGTATAATAACGAAAATAGATGGTATAATCTCCTCAATTTCTGGTATAATAACAAAATTAGTTGGTATAATCTCCAATTTTCTGTATAAAATTAATATAACTATATTTATTGGTATAATAACGAAGAAAGGTGGTATAATAACGAAAATATATGGTATAATTTTCACAATTTCTGGTATAATTTCAAAAATTAGTTGGTATATAATTCAATTTCGCTGTATAAAATTAAAATAACAATATTTATGGGTATAATAACCAAAATAGATGGTATAATCTTCTCAATTTCTGGTATAATAGCAAAATTAGTGGTATAATCTCCAATTTTCTGTATAAAATTAATAAAACTATATTTATTGGTATAATAACGAAGAAAGGTGGTATAATAACGAAAATATATGGTATAATTTTCACAATTTCTGGTATAATTGCAAAAACTAGTTGGTATATAATTCAATTTCGCTGTATAAAATTAAAATAACAATATTTATTGGTATAATAACGAAAATAGATGGTATAATCTCCTCAATTTCTGGTGTAATAGCAAAATTAGTTGGTATAATCTCCAAATTTTCTGTATAAAATTAATATAACTATATTTATTGGTATAATAACGAAGAAAGATGGTATAATGACGAAAATATATGGTATAATTTTTACAATTTCTGGTATAATTGCAAAAATTAGTTGGTATATAATTCAATTTCTGGTCTAACGAATTATACTAGTACCAATATATAATTAAAACACGTCGTGAAAGTAACATCATAAATTGATTGATTGATTGATTGATGAACGTATTTCATATGTTGAGTCAACTAGTTTCAGAATAAGATGTCGACCATATGTGATATGATTCGACTGATATACAAATCAAAGGATAGAAACGATTCTGCATTTCGACCAATTTACAGTGAATCAATCATTGACAAAAGCATATTGACAGTGAATGAAAGATACCAACTGCCATCGAAGAACATAGTTCGTTGTTTTCTACTTGATCCAAATTTACAATTGATATAATCTTTGTATGTTGAGCATTGCATTGGTGACGATTGCATTAGTTCTACCAAATTATTAGTTCGATCGAGCATTGCATTGCATTAGATCTACCAAATTATTAGTTCGATCGAATATAATAGTTGTAACGATTGTTTTACAGCAAGAGTGAAAGCCTATGTACAACAATCAAGTTTGTTTGCTAAAGAATATAGTTATAATTCCTTGATGTTGGTATAACAGTCAAGTTCAACACTGATGTCCTCGAAGAAACATTATAAACACTGTAATTCTACTAGAAATATAGTTCAACACTGATGCCAATCGTTCAACACTGCAATCATCGATGTTGGTATAACAAACAAGTTCAACAATTGTCCTAAAGAAGATAGTTATTATTCCTTAATGATATATTCAACATAATAACATCGAACCAACTTGAAAAGAATATAGTTATAATTCCTTAATGATAAGTTCAACACAATACCATCTATTTTCCTTATTATACCAATAAATATTGTTATTGTTATTATACCAGAAATTGAATTATATACCAACTAATTTTGCAATTATACCAGAAATTGAAAAAATTATACCATATATTTTCGTCATTATACCATCTTTCTTCGTTATTATACCAATAGTTATATTAATTTTATAAAGAAAAATTAGAGATTATACCAACTAATTTTGCAATTATACCAGAAATTGAGGAGATTATACCATCTATTTTCATTATTATACCAATAAATATTGTTATTTTAATTTTATACAGCAAAATTGAATTATATACCAACTAATTTTTGCAATTATACCAGAAATTGTGAAAATTATACCATATATTTTCGTCATTATATCATTTTTCTTCGTTATTATACCAATAAATATAGTTATATTAATTTTATACAGAAAAATTGGAGATTATACCAACTAATTTTGCTATTATACCAGAAATTGAGGATATTATACCATCTATTTTCCTTATTATACCAATAAATATTGTTATTTTAAATTTATACAGCAAAATTGAATTATATACCAACTAATTTTTGCAATTATACCAGAAATTGTGAAAATTATACCATATATTTTCGTCATTATACCATCTTTCTTCGTTATTATACCAATAAATATAGTTATATTAATTTTATACAGAAAAATTGGAGATTATACCAACTAATTTTGCTATTATACCAGAAATTGAGGAGATTATACCATCTATTTTCGTTATTATACCAATAAATATTGTTATTTTAATTTTATACAGCGAAATTGAATTATATACCAACTATTTTTTTGCAATTATAACAGAAATTGTGAAAATTATACCATATATTTTCGTTATTATACCATTTTTCTTCGTTATTATACCAATAAATATAGTTATATTAATTTTATACAGAAAAATTGGAGATTATACCAACTAATTTTGCTATTATACCAGAAATTGAGGAGATTATACCATCTATTTTCGTTATTATACCAATAAATATTGTTATTTTAATTTTATACAGCGAAATTGAATTATATACCAACTAATTTTTGCAATTATACCAGAAATTGTGAAAATTATACCATATATTTTCGTTATTATACCACCTTTCTCCGTTATTATACCACTAAATATAGTTATATTAATTTTATACAGAAAAATTGGAGATTATACCAACTAATTTTGCTATTCTACCAGAAATTGAGGAGATTATACCATCTATTTTCGTTATTATACCAATAAATATTGTTATTTTAATTTTATACTGCGAAATTGAATTATATACCAACTAATTTTTGCAATTATACCAGAAATTGTGAAAATTATACCATATATTTTCGTTATTATACCATCTTTCTCCGTTATTATACCACTAAATATAGTTATATTAATTTTATACAGAAAAATTGGAGATTATACCAACTAATTTTGCTATTCTACCAGAAATTGAGGAGATTATACCATCTATTTTCGTTATTATACCAATAAATATTGTTATTTTAATTTTATCTGCGAAATTGAATTATATACCAACTATTTTTTGCAATTATACCAGAAATTGTGAAAATTATACCATATATTTTCGTTATTATACCATCTTTCTTCGTTATTATACCAATAAATATAGTTATATTAATTTTATACAGAAAAATTGGAGATTATACCAACTAATTTTGCTATTATACCAGAAATTGAGGAGATTATACCATCTATTTTCGTTATTATACCAATAAATATTGTTATTTTAATTTTATACAGCGAAATTGAATTATATACCAACTAATTTTTGCAAGTATACCAGAAATTGTGAAAATTATACCATATGTTTTCGTTATTTTACCATTTTTCTTCGTTATTATACCAATAAATATAGTTATATTAATTTTATACATCAAAATTGGAGATTATACCAACTAATTTTGCTATTATACCAGAAACTGAGTAAATTATACCATAATAATTAGGTCCTCTAATTGTAAAATTATCTTGTGTATGGGTAAGATAACCAATTGTATTAGTATAATTAGATCTTTTATTGGTATAATAATTGTTAAAATCATTCAGTATTTGTTGGTATAATAACCAAAACTGTTGGTATAATCGTATCATGTGTTGGTATATTTATATGCACATTTAGTCAAATATATGGTGGTATAATAAACAAGTTTTTTGGTACGATGTTATACAATGTAATTCGGGTAGAATAGCTAAAACAGTTGGTATAATGCGATCTTTTGTTGGTATAATAGTAAAAATTGAATGGAAAAATAATAATATAAAAATGAGTTATTGGTATAATAATTGAATTTATTGGTATAATTATTTGAATATTTTTTTATAATATTCCCTTTTGTTGGTATAACATCTGCCGTTCGTGGTATGATGTACAAAGATTATTTCATATATAAAAATTATAATAACACTATTTGTTGGTATAATAATAATAACAATTGGTATAATAATTTTAAATTTGACTTGGTATAAAAATTGAAATAATTGGTATAATATCTATTTTTATTGGTAGAGTTATATGTTCGATTTTGGGTATAATTAATTGTTTTCATGGTATAATACCTTCTACATGTGATGTAATAATCTGAAAGTTTTTTAAATCCTTAAGGAATGGTTATTTTCGTCTTTTCAAGCATTTTGAGTATTAAATAGGAAACTTTTAACAGAAGGGTACTGAACAGAAAGAAATAATTCGAGGGGTATTTAAGAGGAAGTTTAAACTTCAACTGGGACTGATAAGGAATTTACCCAAAAGAAAAAGCAAGCTGAACTTCATTCATCCGTCGCATATAATTTGAAATCTTGTATTCATTAAATCTCCACGTAATCATATACTCCAGCCAGGCCTATAACTTTCTTAGTTACTTGTTCAAGTCAGCTATAGTTTTGTCATTAATAATCAGATATATATCTATCTATATATGCGAAGGCGACAGCATTCCATATTTTTCTTGAATCTTCTGGTCATAAAAATAGTGGGGCATTTATCATTGCTGACGTGTATATTAGTACAGCATTTCTACAAATAAGATAACTTGCAAAAGAAAGCACGCGTCGTATATGTGAACTAAAACGATTGAGGATGTTCAACTGCATGTATTGTAGAAAAACGTGAAAGCACTTGGTTTAATGAGATTAAATAGAGTATTTTATTATACGACATTATTATATATAATTGCGTCGTGCAACTCACTCCCTAAACATTATTTTTCTTTTATATAGTTATAAATTACACTTGATAGATTCGACAATAAATAATATATCCATAAATTAAGAGCAACATAAAATATTAAATCATATGCGCACGCATAGGGTGTGAATCTAGATAGCTAAGGGTTTTAAAGGAACCAAATAGTTGAGTGGAAACATTATTAGCAACTTCGACCATTGATCTAACATGTCTTATCCATTGAGATTTTGCCCACTTTCTTTTTTGGTTTTGTTGTTTCTTTTTTTCCTCTTGGCACTTCATTTGTCAATTCCTCGTCGGTTGATATTATAAAATGGATGGGAATCTCTCGTGTACTATTGAAGTCGTCATATATTATTATAAAACACCACCATATTTCGAATATTGGATCATAACTAAATAATATGGTTTGGGCTTGGGCCTTCCTATATATTTTGAACTTGAAGTTTTATTATTTTAATTAATATAAATTTGAGTTCATTTTCCATTTGATCTAAGACCACTTTGCAAATTAGACCTCACTATTATTTTAAATTCGATTGAAAAAAAATAATTTCACAAAATTAATAATAAACTATTTTTTAATATAATAAACATAGAAAAAATACTCCCTCCGTCCCGCTAATTTTATCACTTTTTCCATTTCGGGCGTCCCACCAATTTTATCACCTTTCCTTATTTAGCAAAAAAACTATCACAAATAATCAATATAATAATATTAAATATTCTTAAAAGACGTGTCAAAATATACACTTTTTTACATGTTCATTGTACTATATTATTATAATAATGCCACTTTAATATCTGTACCCACCAATATATGTGATAAAAATAACGGGACGGAGGGAGTAATTATTTACAAAAGGAGTTGTTTATATACTTTTATTTATTTTTTATTTTTTATATGAGTATTTTAAGAATTAAAATAAAAGGGTATAAATTGTAATTTTTAAAACGTTAAACGCATCTTTTGGAATATCTCATTCGCAAGCACATATATGCGTTTAAAACTGGAGAGAGAACATGAAAACGAATTTGAGTTTGCGTTGGTGTACGGTAGAGAACTTTTAGTATACCATTTGAGTTTTTGGGTATCGATTGGAGGTGCTCTATCTAAGACCTTTCAAAAGTGTCTACTTGTTGAATATTATCTTTTGTATCTTTGTGAGTTCCATTCATACTATTTCTTTGTGCACAGTGCTAACGTATAAATTTATCATATTAACTTTATTTCAATTTAAATTATCTAATAGAAATTATAATTAAAATTATAATTTATCATATTAACTTTATTCAATTCATGCAATTTTCTTTTAATTTTGTTAATTAGTTTTTAATAAAACTTAATTCGACGGACTAATTGAAGATTATGTCAAGTCCGCACCATTTATAAAATAGTATCGATAGTATATAGTCGTCACGCCTCATATTTAAGATCAACGACTATAAAATACAATTGACGAGCACAAGAAATGGAGGATACGATTTATGCATAATTAATAGTTCAATATTGTTAAAGCGGGAATGTTATCGAAATTTTGAATTTCAAACATATGTTCCCCTAAATGTGTATTGATTAATTACGTCATCAAATATCGAATAAAAGAAACGGAAGAAGGAAATAATATAAAACTTGAGGCATATAACATTGACATATGATATGCGAGCGAGGCTAAGAGAGAGAACCTAAGTGCCGATTTACTCCTCTCTGATCTAATTCCCTAAGGTAAGGTGCAATCCTCAAGGAATTGGCTTTGCTGTGCACGCATTGATAGATAGATCTCTCTATTATTTCCGTCTGACAAGTTTAATTCATTCAATTTTGCAGCGTAATTTTCCACTTCAAGCTCCTTTTCTGCGAATTGGGAAATATGGGTGCGATTCAGTACTCGGATAAATACTTCGACGATACCTACGAGTATAGGTGAGTTTTGTTATTGTCGATTCTTTTTTTGGTTTCGTGTGCTCATTATCCGTGTGCTTCTCAGGCACGTCGTTCTTCCTCCAGAAGTGGCTAAACTGTTGCCTAAGAATCGTCTTCTTTCGGAGGTGAGATTTAATTTTGTACAAATGTCGTAGTTAGGGTTTGACTGAGTTTCCCCCTTTTGGTAATTTTTGAGTAATGCTAGGGTCGCCTGGTGTTGGGCGTATTAGAGCTTCTGCCATTTATCTGTTGATTGACGTTCTTTTTAATCCGTTTACGATTAGAATATCATATTTATATCAAAATTAAGCACTTTCGTTGTTAGCCCTAGAAATGCATCTGCAGAGCTCTTTTTTCTGACAATTTGATTCCGAGTCTTGGATTGTTAGTTTACGCGCCAATCTAGTATGTGGCTAAGGATACAAGATTGTCGATTTACGCGGCATTTATCCGATTGAGAAACTGATCCGATTTGTGGTTAGATTCCTATCATCTTAGGCAATTTCATTGCTGAGTGAATCCTAGAAATAGCATCTCTTTTTCGCTCGTATTGGATTATGGATTCAGCTATTATCGTCAGTCTGTTTATCTAGACACCACAGAAGGTGAATGGTTTTACTAGGTAGGTGTCTAAGGAAACACGAATATCGATTGGGCAGCAAGCTCTATATTCGTTCTTTATAGGTTCGAGCGGATTACGACTATCTGATAATTTGTTAATCTCTTAGTTTACATTATCTAGAAACACGTCTGCAGAAACTCTTACTTGGGATCAATTTCTTGATTATGGTTAGTCTGTATGTTTCTGAAGTAAGTTTCCATTTCTTGATAGAATGAGTGGCGTGCTATTGGGGTTCAGCAAAGCCGTGGGTGGGTTCACTATGCTATACACCGTCCCGAGCCTCACATTATGCTCTTTAGGAGGCCACTCAACTACCAACAGCAGCAAGAAAATCAAGCTCAGCAGAACCTCCTTCCCAAGTGACTACTACTACTGGTGAATGAATCGAATCTCTCGTTTTCCATGGGAATGAATATGTTATAGTATCATATCATATAGGCTGCTGCTGCTTTATTAATATTGAAGTGGGGTGTTAACAATCCTCTTTAAAAAACTGATGTTGTCTGAAACTTCTCTTCAACATCTCCTTTGCTATCTATCAGATGCCAAGTTTAAATCTTTGCCATATTTATTGATGCCCCTTGATTTGTGTTTTAGTTTATTATGTTTCTGATATATAATGATTGGTTCCACTAGAACAAAGTTAATGGGTTAACTAGTATTTATTTTCGTCCTGTAATTAGGAAGTGACACCCTTGGACATTAATTTTCAAAATGAATTCAAGGACACTGCCTTGTAAATCTAATTTTGCGATTTAATTTTGAAAGTTAGCATCTTTAAATTGCAAATTCTTAAGTTGGGCGTTTTGAAATTGCTTAATATTAACAACTAAGTGAAGCCCACATGTAGCTGTAGGATTTATCTCGAAGTTTTTGGAAAGATAGATCCTAGCTAATAATTAATTAGGTTTCTGCATCGTTAAATTGCGTTTACTTTGAATTCTTGAATTGAATCGCTTTAAGTTGAGTGTTCTAAATCTAAGTGCCACGATGAAAAAACAAAAAATAGTTACCCCAGTTTTAATTTTCTTTGTTGAATATATATAAATTTCATGATTAGATTCAACACATTTCATCAAAAACTAATTTTGTTGCAAACCCAGCCCAGCAAATGATTCAATTGGGCTCATAGCACGCAAATTTCCTGTCCAAAAATCTCAAATACAACAAAACAACACGGATAAGGTTGCAAGGAAGCACTGAAATTGATCATAGAGAAGCCAAGCAATATCTACTCTAAAAAAAAAAGCAAAGAAAGCATACAGAGCAAGCGAAAATGGCGTCGACTAGTCTCTCATGGACCTCATCTTCATGGCTTAAAAATCGAACCTTGACGAAGACCGTCAACGCAGGCACCGCCGGCGATACTTCCTCTGTTTTCACTGTCGTTGCTCAGAAGAAAGCAAAGAAGATACGCAAGGTAACTGTTTTTTTTCTTCCTTTTTCGTTTTCCTCGTGAAATTGGCATTCGTTTTAGTTAAATCGACGACATGGGTTTCCTTTCAATGATGTGCATTTCTTGCAATTTTTAGATTATACTGAAGGAGGACGTGGCGGAGCTGGGGAAGAAAGGTCAGCTAATGGATGTGAAAGCTGGGTTTTTGAGGAATTACCTTCAGCCTATGGGAATGGCGCAAATCGTTACGCCAACGCTTCTCAAGTAATCTAACTCTGTTATGTCTCTCTCAATAATGATGTTCTTGTAATATACTTCTCATCCCTTTAAACTTTCAGTAGCACTTTATAAGATTCTGAGAGTTTGATTTGCATTGGAAGAATTTTTGTAAGTGTAGAAAGAAAAAAGAAGGAAGAACTTTGAATAGATGCCAAGAATCTCTCATGCTCTTTTCCAAGATATATATAGAGGTTTTGTCCATATTGTTTGATGTTACTTTTTGCTCTGCTTCTTCAGGGAGATGAAGATGGAGGATGAGAGAATTGAGGCCGAGAAAAAAAGAGTACTAACTTCCTTCGCCCCATTTCAAATCTGATATCTGTCTCTTGACATTCATCTTTTAGTTTGCCAGAAATTTATCGACTGTTTACGAACCTCTAGTGTGTTTCTATGATGTGTGTAGTTAGTTATATTAGAACACATAGCGACACGATATGTTCTCAAGTTCTTTAGTTCGTTAAGTAACTGCATTCTTCTCATGATTGGGAAAAGCACATCTACAGAATATATAATTGCTATATATATATATATATATATTGATTGGTTGATTCGATTGAAAAACAGTTTTTTTTTTGGTCTCTTTTAATCTCCTGTGTTTATACAGGTGAAAGAAGAGGCACAACAGCTCGCCTTAATTTTCGAGACCGTAGGGGCATTCAAGGTGAAGCGCAAGGGCGGAAAGGGAAAACAAATATTTGGGACGTGAGTCGAAATTCGAATCTTAACTTCAAGAACTTTCAAAACTACGTCTTTTTAGACTCTTAATTCGCATTTTCCTTCAATAGAGTCACCGCTCAAGATCTTGTCGACATAATCAAGGCTCAGCTTCAAAGGTACTAAAATCATAACATCATCTAACAATTTTACTATGTTACAATATAATGATCTTAAGACAACTTATCATATTACAGGGACGTTGACAAAAGAATGGTGTCTCTCCCCGAAATAAGAGAAACTGGCGAATACATTGCCGAGCTGAAGCTTCATCCCGACGTTACAGCTCGAGTTAGGGTTAACGTTTTCGCTAACTGAGGAAAGCGATGGAATTTGGGGTGGGAAAAGTAACCATGGTTAGCTACCTTCTGTTTTTCTGGGAAAGAAAATGACTTGGAATTCTGAGTGATTCATTCATATCCATTTAGTTTGCTATGAAATGAACCCACAAAAAAAAAACATTTTTTTTTCCTCTTCATGCAGGATTTTATCGAAGAAAATGGAGGCATGCATCAGTTTCCATTCGATGTTTTGGACTGATTGGTATAGTCGGCGTCTTTTAATTGATTTCATGTATTTCATTTTGAGAAAATACGTTTGATTCAATTGCTTTGAAAGATTTCACTTGTGTGCCGATTATATCGCTACAGCTTATATTTAATTATTTATGAATCTGTATACGGCTGCATTTTCCACAATATTGTTACGATTATTATTTAGGCTTAGGTGGGTCGTAATAATTTATTACAGGTTAGCAACTAGCAAGTGCAGCATCAATAATCAAGTCCACATGGGTTGTAATTGTAACATCAATAATGTATTTATTTATATTATATGATGTGTTTATTATATAAATATATACGATGAACCATTGTAAAAGTCGCAATTCGCAAAGCAATCACGGACATAATGTCTACTGCTTTGCATGCAACTGTGTTCATTGTTTTGCCTTTTACAGCTTTGACATATATATTTAATTATTTATTTATTTTATTGTTTTGTTACATTACATTTAACATGACACAGAAGCTAAACTGGTGATTAATCAAGAAATAAGTATTTAATTTATAACTATTATAACAGTGTCCCCCCAACACTACACTACACATGTGCTCATAATAATAACGTAATTTGCTCATTATTTCTTTGAATTTGGACATCTCATACGATTTGGCCACATGACTAAAAATAATATGATTGGCACCCAACCACTAAAATTGCACTAACAATTATAGGGTCGTTATATATTTATATATATATATATATAATCGTTATAATGTGAACCTAAATTTGTACTCGTTGATAAGGTTTGAAGAACGTTAAGGGGTATTTGTTTTGGGGTGATCCTCCAAAACATCGCCGTGATCCTTCCATCGCTTGCTAATCACCACGTTTGTTTAGCGTAGGTGATGAATCATCACCGTGATGGAGGATCACCGAGGTGATCAAAACGGGGTGATATTCCAGCTTTTGGATCACCCCCAAAAAGCAGGGTGATCCTCCATCACCGTGATGGGGTGATATTTTCAATAATTCTTTGGACAAAATTATTCCTTATCTTTTAACATTCATTCCTTATATACCCTTACTCCTATTTTAAATTACATAATCAACATATCTAAATCTTAAAAAATTATATTTAATGCTTCAAAAATAAAAGAATTATGTTGAAGGATTATAGAAAATACTTATAATTAATAATTGATTAATCTACTAAAGCTTAAAAAAATAAAATAATTATATTGAAGAATTATATAAAATACTTATAATTAATAATTGATTAAAAATATATGTTTAAAGTCTAAAAAATATAATAACTCTATTGATGAATTATATAACATGCTTATAAGCTTAACAATAATATTTGATTTTCAAATATTAATAACTATCGCGTTAAATATTACCTCAAATGAACATATTAAAATACTTTTATTACATAATATACATAAGGTTAAATATGACATTTACAAAACATCATCCCAGACATCAATGCGATTAAACAAACACAATATTCCAATATCACATTGATATGCAAAATGAAATATCACCCCAAAACAAACACAGTGATGACATATCACCTTGATCCACATCACGGTGATGTGAGCATGACCGTGATGTTGGATCACCGGAAACAAACACCCCCTAAATGTACCAAGGTTAAAAATTAGGTGCAAATTGCGATCGGAGTAGATGGAACACAGTCAATGTTTACTCATAGGTAAAAAATTGTATAGAGATATATGATGTTAAATTGTACATATAATTAATGCAAATATATATCATTAGATGGAACACAATCAATCTTTACTCGTCGGCGAAATTTTATAGAGATTTATGATGTTTAATTATACATATTTTCCCAAAAAAAAAACATTATATATTATTTTCGGAGGAAAAAAACTTAAAGAAAAATAGATAAGTAGGAAGGAAAAACAGCCTTTAGTTACACCCACCTCCCAAAAAAGAAATTTACAAAAGTAATAACCCAACAAACAAACAAAGAGAAAGAATTTAATAGTGACAGTCGACAAGTTTTGCGCCGGCGACGACCATAACAAACGGCGGCGGAGTCAACGGCTTAAGATGAATATCGTCGGCTTCTAGAGGCGCAGGCTTGTTCAGATCCAACGCGTAAACGCCGTTACTATTATCCCTCGCAAGAGAATAACGCCCTTCATTATTACCAGAGGAAGACGACGGCGGCGACGGCGACGGCGACGGCCGATGCCTCCTCATATGACCGCCCAAGGCTTGTCCCGAGGCAAACTCCGCCCCACAAATCGAACACTCATGGACCTTATTACTATTGTTGACAGCACCGCCGTTCGTCACCACCATCGGCGCCGCCGTCGACGATGTAATAACAGCCGTCGTCTTCTCAACCTTCCTCATTATTGCCGACGGCGGTGCCTCTTCTCGTATACAACCGTCGCTCTCATCCACGGCGGCGAGCTTAGGCTTCTTATGGCTGGCGCGGTGGCCACCCAGCGCCTGAAATGACGGAAATACCCTGCTGCAAGTCTTGCACTCGTAGGAGGCGTACATGCCCATGGGCGTCGAGGGTATTTTCGTAAACTTGCCCGCGGCCTTACTTCCACCACCGTTAGCACCACCGCCGCCGCCGGCCAGAAGAATCAAACAGTTAGCCACGTCCATGTCCTCCTCTTCCTCAGCCGCTGGTGGCGGTGACCATGCGATCTGTGAGCCGTGGATACACTCAGCACCACCGCCCGAGATGGAGGAGGACGGCGGAGGAGGTCGCTTTCCGATCAAGGTGGTGCGGTGGGTCGAGGACGATAGCTCTTCCATGAGATTATTAATCATCTCAAATAAAATATATAGCGACGATTGGAGTGGCCAATTAAAGAGAGAATTTATTCCTGGATGAGAATAGTGTCTTGAGTGAGAATTGGTGGAGTATTTATAGTGCTTTTTATTTTTGTGAGTGTGTGAATGTAATAATTGGAGTTAAAAATATATGTTTGTAGTAAGTGAATGAAGTGAGTTGTAATGAGTGACTAGGGAGTGTGTGGAGTTGGAAGTTGTCTTCGTGAGATCGATCAACTATATAATTCAATTTTCTTGTAGCCACGAATTTTATTTATTTTTTCATTGTCCTTCGCCAGAATTTATGTCCTACTGATAGAAATTTAAAATATGTGGTTCACGTTTTAATGGATTTAGTTACGATCAATACAACGGTTGCAAAAGCCGTTGTTTTTCGGTGAGATTCTGAATTTTTTATTACATTGAAAGAAAAGACCCAATGCCCTTAATCATTCTCTCATTTCTCATATTTAGATTTCGGATGTAGGGAAAAAGAAGATAGCTATGGAGTATTATTACGTATATTTGTAGTAAATCAACTTCACAAAGTAAATAAATAGATAATTAGATAGAAAGTAGCTTTAGACGAACTAAGTCAAGTAGATTGGTTGTGCTGTTTCGAAGTCACGAAAGTGGGGCAACTACTAAAGCAAGCAAGAAATTGGACGTCAAACACATGTTTCAACCACATTCACTACTTACATATATATTTATATATTATATACATCTTATTATTGAATATGAAATAAAAAGAAATTGAAAGAGAGAAGAGAGGGAGAGATGTTACTATTAAAAGTGAGGACCAACAATATTCGGCTGGCTTTCAAGCAACCCCGTAAAATCTTATCTTCCACTACAAACAACACTAACATATATAAAAATATTGTGGAAAAAAGAAACAACATTGAATGACGCAATAAGTAATTTAATTGAGTAGAGAATAGTTAAGGATGTGCCTTATCTTGATTTTCAAGTGGGCTTTTGGAGTGTAGTAGTAGTGGAAAGGGATGTCTTAGTGTGTTTGCTATCGATCTATCTTCTCTTTGCTACACCAATCGAGTTACTATCGTGGGCACTTTTGTAATTTGTGACTTAGCTAAATTCAAGAATTTTAATATTTAACTACATATTGAAGAATGAAGATGCATATGAGAATGAAATGTATGGATTGTATAGGTCATTAAGTTTAAAAATCGGTAATTGTGGTTGGGCTGAGAATAACATTGATTTGATATATTGGGCCGGTCCATTTACTGTTGGTGGGCTTTATTGGGCTGCAAACGCCGAGCTACTCCTCGAGTTCAAGTTCTCTATTAGAAATAAAATATATAAAATTTAAAAAAAAAATTAAATTTTTTAAAAGATAATACTATAGAAACTACACGATGATTTTACCAGAAAATCCCTCGCAAAGTTAAATCTATGAGAAAAGAAATGATTTTACAAGACGCATCATTTGTATAAAAATCGTTGTGTCAAATATTAGATCTTGATTCTGATTCGTGGGCACCCACCAAGGCCCGCCACACCTTATATTATATTTGTCGATATTTCTTTCATTTCAATTCCATAACATCGTTTCATTTCACATCGTATAATATGTTGACAAATAGTTGCAATATCAAATCCTATTACTTATAGTAGTAGCTATTATTTCATTATTTGGAATATTGTATCGATAGTGCCGTCGAAAATTGCATAAACCAAAAGGGATGGAAAATCGTTATGCGAAAAGAGAACATGAACATATAAGTAAATGTAAAAAGCCATCTCTTTGACAAAAAAAAATGTGGAAGAAAAAAATGTTGATTATGACGATCAAATAGTAAAGACCTAATTATCTAAACGAATATGACCCACAACCAAATTTTAAATATTGAAGAAGCATAATTTCAAGAACTCTCACCTCAGTATGTACAGTACAAAATACAAAACTTCAAATTTGACACCTCCCTAATTTTTGACAAACAACAAGCCGAATACCTAAATGATAAAGACATTAATAATTAACCCCTAACACTAATAGTAATAATCAATAATCGAAGGAAAAAAGAGTCATTGGAGTAAAACTCTTTGATGCTTCAACTCAGTTCTTAACGAATCAAAACCCTCCTCGCCCAATCTCTTCCTACGATTCGTCATCCCACAGTTGTCTGAAACAACCGCATTATTACTACTAATCTCAAGGGCTTGCGTGCAATAAACAGCTGAAGACAGCGGCGGCGGCGGAGGGATCTGACGCGCGTCGATTCGCGGCGGAGGGTGGCGCCACTTCGGCAGAGGACCGGCGAGCATCAGCGTCTGAAGCAAAGGACCAGCTTTTATTACAGCTTTCAGAAACTGTCCCCTTTCAGGCAGCGCCTTGTCGATCACCAATGGATAGTAGTCCGAAATCTCCGGCCCCGGCGGCGCCGGCGATGATACAATGCTCTCGTCGCAGCCCGACGGCGACAGGTGGTTGCTGTTGTCGACGTTGCTTGAAATCCCAGACTTTGAAGAAGCTTGAGACTGCTGCTGTAATAAAAACTGTTGATGGAGTAGCATCTTTTCTCTGTCGAGCTTTTGGCTTTCTTGTCGAGCTTTGTCTCTTTCATTAATGGCGATGGCGAGCATTTCTTTGAGTTGGTTTATTTTCTTGTCCCTTAGAGCGATCTCTTCGAGCGCTTTGAGCATTGTTTCCTCGACCTCAGTGGCTCTTAGAACAGATTCACTTAGTTCCTCCATAGCCTGTTTTTCAGCCGTGTTAGAAACTGTTATTATATTGTAGCGTAGTGCATTTTTTTTCTTTCTGTATTGAATTGATTACCTTATCTGGGGAGAAGATGCTATTGTAGCCATAGTTGAAAAGATGTGATCTTTGAACACTGTCCATAGGCCCTTTTCCTTTAGTTGCTAAGTGAGGGGTTTTTTGGGAGAGAGAGTAAAAGGGTTGTTTTCTTTCTTAAATGAGGTTTGAGAAGAAGTGGTTTTGTGCTCACCTTTTTATGGGCACAAAAAGTAGTTGGAATTATTGAATTTGTTTTGATTAGATGAAGATGATGCTTTAATATACCACATAGTGACTGTTGGTGTCAAACTTTTAAATGTGTCGTTTCGATTTTTGAACTTTGCAACACCTGTAATTTTTATTTCATTTGACCTAAAGAAGATGTAAAAGAACCAAAGGGGAACATTTTTGCGAAGTTCGGGAACCAAAATGATACCACTAAAAGTTGTACCAACATTTAGATTTTTGTATACTAGTTTTATGCTCGTGCGTTTCACAGGTGTAAGATATGTGTAATTAATATAACATATGGTTTAACGTGAAAATAAGTGTTTCCCATTTTGTTAGTGAGCGGTTTTTCCATTTTTTTTTATTTTTTATTTGTTTAATACAATTAGAATGGACACATGTTGCAAGCAAAGTAGATTTGATTGTATATATACGATATATACATGCTACGTGTAAAATCGATATAAAATTCATATTAGATCTCCACTAATTTTCTAATTTTTTATTTAAAACATATTTCAACATAATTACAAGGTAATCATGTAGGCCTCTTGAAAAAAAAAATAAACGTTAAAAAATATGTAAGAAAATTTTTAATTTGTTCAAACTTTCAAAAATTTCGGTGTGATTGCGTTGGTATGCCTTTTGAAAAAGAAAAGAAAAGAAATTATTATGGTGATTGAAACTTAATTTATATTTAGTTTTTACTATAACGTGTATGTAAACTAAGAATTCTTGTTGGTGCTCAAACTTTTAAATGTACATTTGGCTCCTGAACTTTGCGAATTGTTCACCTTTTACCCGTTCTTTAGGTCAAAGAAACAAAAATGACAGGTTTTGTAAAGTTCGTGAAACCAAAATGACATATTTAATAGTTTGAACCACAACAGTCACGTTGTAGTATAGTTCAACAACATTTTTGCTGCTTACTCATTTTTTTTCATCCATTTTAATGATTTTATTTTTAGGAGAAGTGCATAGGCAAGAGGGAGTAGGGTCTACATTATAGTGAACCTAAGTCATGTCCAAAACCTAAAAGACTATTGTGAGAGAGAGTAGTCACTTGAGTGAATAGAGTTACCCTTACAAATTACTTTATATTATATATAAATTCAAATAATCTTGTATTGTGATTGTCAAATGTAGCTCATGCATCGATCTACTTGCCAACATTTAAGTTTTGAGGGGCATTTAATTTCTTATTTACTTCTTTGTCTTTGACTCTTATACTAATGGGATTTGATTCTGTCCTGACATATTAAACCATATACATATATACCAAATGGATGTACTATTAATTTCGAGAGATTTTACTATTTATTAATGTCTGAGAGGGAGAACAGCGCCAGTCTCTCGACGAACTATGTATTTAAGTATATAGATTGAATTATGTGATCAATTTACAAAGCAACGAGTTATTATTCATAACATATAAAGCTAAAGCAAAGGCAATCATCGCATCGGGTGGCAATAATCACACATCAAGTTGATCATTGAATTGATAAATCATTATCAGCAAATTGCTATCCCAAACTCGTTAAGCAAAATGGGCTTCTCAATTAGTAAGCTATGGTTCCAACATTACTCAAGTGTAAATTAATGAATTTCTAATATGATCCTTATTGTTATTTACTTGCAATGTTTACCGATTTTTGTTCTTTTATATATATTAACATGCATGTCAACTAGCTAGAAAGGGAAATTTTATACTCTATTAGTACTTATTCAGACATATAAGCTATATATAAACTGTTTAAAGGAATTTCTTAGGCTGCTAGGATTTTCTTTATAAATAGTATATAGTAATATAATAGGCTTCACCACAATTTATTAAAATTAATTTTTTTTTATAATAACAGAGACGATATTTGGTGGGGAATGCCGATTGGATTCCTTTTCTTTATTTGTCTTTTTCTGAGTTGATCGCTTCTACTCCCGCCAATATGCTTTACTTTTTTCTTGTATTTTTTTAGTAGTACGTTAGGTTAACATAACATATATTTTGTGAATTATAATTGACTGACTATGTTTTGAATATACTCTAGTATCATCTATTGTACCTTCCAGCCGCGGCTGAATTTGAATTTAATATATTGTCATCGGAGAACAAAAATCATAAGTTTGTCTCAAGTTATTTGTAGTTGTAGTAGTTATAGGTACCAACCACATTGTTATAATTTAAAACTGTATTTATTAATGTTTACGTTACGGTAAGAAGTAGGCATGTGCTCGAGGAATTATCGTATAACTTATTCAAGTTTTTCAATAAAAGTAACATCCCTATCAATAATTATCTAGGAGAGTTTGATATTATATAAAAGGAGGCCGACAGAAAATATTTTGACAATACGTTTATTTTAAATCACGTGTTTGTTGGTATCGTTCGAGTCAAATGTTTTTTTAAACTAATTTTAATATTCATAACAAGTAGCCAATTTTTTTTCCTTGGATGGTGAAAAAAGTATGACAAAATCGGTGACATAAAAAAGTCCTACATGAGGAAAAAAATATGATTCTATTTGACCCATTGCAGTTTTCTTAATTATTTTAAAAATGCAACGATCTCCACTAATATGTTCTTTCCAAAAAATAATCCCTTCAACATATGCGAATTGCAATAATCATATTATCCTCCTTGCGCGTAGTTAGAAGTAGGGTTGCAAACGAATCGAATTTTTTTTGGTTCGATTCGAAATTTTAAGATTCGAATTCGAATATTTAGAATACGAATCCGAATAAGAATATTTTTTTTATTCGAGAAATCAATACGAATATGAAATCACAATATTCGATTCGAAAATTAATCGAATTATTCGATCCGAATAATATAACATAAAATATACTATAATTAATAAATATTCACATATAATATATGATAACTCACTAAAATATTTAAAAATAATATGTTATAATTCAATATTATGTTTAAATATAATTTATTATAATTCAATATGTATTTTAAATATAATAGTGTTTATATTTTATTAAATAAAAATGAAAGATGATTTTGAATACAGATATTCGATATTCGATTCGAATATTCGAGAATATATTCGAATTCGAATAAGAATCGATTTTATGATTCGATTAAATATTCGAGTATTCGTATTCGATTGTCATCCGAATACGAATAGAATATTGCGGTATTCGACTCGATTCGATTCGTTTGCAATCATAGTTAGAAGTCACTAATATTTCTGGCACACCCTACGCAATAAAATAAAATCGATTATTTTTAAATAGTTTTAATAAGTAATATACTAAAAATAGATTGGTAGTTATTATGAGCTTATGGAAGGTACGTCGTTTAGGAAATCTTTTTTCATTTTTCTAATAGATGTAGGAAAAATCTGATTTGTCAATTGATACATACCAATTAACGGTTTATCCTAACCCCTCACCCTTAATATAATAGAATAGATAATCTCAAATAAAAAAAAGAACAAAATTTAAAAACAGCCACCTTTAGTCTAATATGACATTGTCCACTCATTAAATTAAAGGGGTGGTTAGACTTATGGCCATCATTGTTATGCATCAAATTTTCAAAAAGAAACGAAAAGGAAATTGATTATAGTGTCTGCAGGTTCACGTTCTCGAGCTTATAAATATTACTTTACCTTAAATTTTTTGAGAAAAAATATTTTATTATTGCAGCGTCCCAGATATTTTCTCTCCATATAAAGGTGAACAAAATTTAAAGACATAAATAATGGGATCTTAAACATGGCGTGGTGATTTTTGATTTGTGTTCTTAGTCCGCAGATAAACGGGCCCGTAAAGCCAAGTGGACCGTGAAACAAAGCCCATTTAATCATTAAAATTAATTTTCCTCTATATTCAAGTTTTTTTTTTTAATTCTCAGCGATTTATGTTACATGGATAGAGTGTAATGTAAAAAAACTTGCAATAGAAGAATACACCTTGTATATACCGGTTATAATAGAGCGAAGATTTATTCCTTTCCATCATAACGAAATGATATATGATTATGAGTTGGAATTAACTTGTATATCTTTAAGTTAGCAGTGTTACTGCTTACATACTTTTGACTGGGCTACCATAGTTGGGAAGGCGGTGTGTGTTAGTGGGTCCAAATATAATACAAATTATAATTTAATGAGGTCCGAATGAGATTATCAAATTCAGTGGGGTCATTTAGCACATATTATGTAACATACTACATAGTTATTAATTTTAAAATTTTCTATTAGCAATATTAAAGGAAAACAAATTCCAGTGGGGTCCATACACCCCATTTGTTCTCACCCACAACAAAGTGGGAAACATTTTATTTTCACGTTAAACCATTTAACATATACATACAATAATGTTATATTAATTAGACATTTTACACCCGTGAAATGCACGAGCATAAAACTAGTATATATGCAATGAAATGTAGTTTGATTATGCTTGCGACCCTTGTCCATTTTCATTATATTAAACAAATAAAAAATGAAAAAAATGGAAAAATCGCCAACTAACAAAGTGGGAAACACTTTATTTTCACGTTAAACCATTTAACTTTTATTATTATTGTTATACAAGTATGTTATATTAATTTAACTTATATTATTATTGTTAGACAAGAATGTTATATTGATTACACATATTTTACACGCGTGAAATGCACGGGTATAAAACTAGTAATATATATGTATGTTTCAGGTCATGGATTTTCTTGTGCGGTTGATGAACAGATGTCTCTCGAAACCAGGAATATGAATCTCCATGAAATACTTTCTCCAATCTATTTTCGTCGTATCAATTTCGAATTGTAACTTTTCCTCTTCGGACATCTCTTGTAATAACCTCTCCGTGTTGCCCGTGTCGAATCTGCAATTATTTATTATTGAAAGTTAACTAGACTAAATTTAAAAAAGAAAGAAATTCGTAAACCTAGGCACATAATATATATATAATATATATATATATATATATGTATCTATATATTACCTTCCTTTCATGAACCCGATGAACTCATACAACTTGCACAATTGCTCGGCGTACGCAATTTTCGCCCTAATCTGCTTGTCGATTTTCTTCGACGATAACTCATCCATTTCAACGCCGTCTTTCGACCCATTCCTTCGACGTATTTCATAGCGAGTGTATTGAGAAAAATTGCCAAAGTTGTCGAAAAATTTTATTTTTTCTAGGGTTTCTTCGCTCTTCGTATTAAAATATTCGTGAAGAATATCGAAGAACTCCTCAAATCTTATAGGGTTTGCTACGCCAGAGCCAACGTGATAAACGCTTATTAGCTGCGACGATCCATACTTAGCTCCGTGCTTTGCGATGCTTGCAATAGTAGAATTTACGACGTAGTCCAAAGGGATCTAAACTCAGTCGGAAATTTTAAAAAAAATATATTTTATTTAGGAACGAAGACCTATAAATAATCTGAGTATTGAACATATTTACTAAGTAATATTTACGATATCCAATTTTTGTTGAGGATCTGCTAAGTAGGCTGGAAGTTGTCCCTTTCCATAAGCAGTGATCAATGGATCAATGCACCTGCTATCATATAATGTAATGCAAATGAAATAAATAAAGATCAAATATTGCGTTAAGGAGGTGAGGGTAGCGATTTAACGACACATAAAAACATTCAAAAAAATCGAAGTAATTTAAGGACATACTCAGCTAGAAAACCTAATTTTTTTTGTGCACAACTTCATCACTATGAGGTTGCAATCCAACCACTAAATTGATTCAATGTTAAATTTTAGTGTCGTCAAGATGTAAACCCTTAATAGATAACAATTAATAGATAAGTAAATAATTTATATTGCAAGGAAAAAATTATTAGAACCTATGTCCTTGTATCCATCCTGGAATTGGATCCCTATAAGTACTTTCGATAATACTCGGCCTAATTATGACCACAGGCATGTCTCCCCTCATTTCGTCAATGGCCATTTCGCTTAGTGCTTTTGTCAATTGATATGCGTTGTAATATCCCAATAATTCAACCCTGCAATAATCGAACCAAAAACCCGTTAGTCGTTTATAAATTTGTAATTTAAGAAAGCTACGGCGATAATTAAAAATCTTACCTCTCTTGGCCGAGTTGCTTCATATGATTAGAGATATTATCAAAGTCTGAAGAATATGATGAATCTCTGAATTTCATAGCCATGCTTATCTCATCTGCTAAATCCAATCGAGGAAACGATTTTTGACCCATATTTAGGGGTTTCTCAGATATGAGCCCTTCTTTTTTCCCACAAACATATGCTGCCGTTAATATGTAACAGATGATTATGATTAGTATATTTCCATGCATCGCAGCAGCAAAATTTTGTTGACTAATCTCAAAGTCCCAAAAAAAAAAAAACACACAAAGAGACAACACAACACAAACCTTAAAATAAAAGCAGGGAGACAAGGAAAAACATTCAACAAGAAAAAGATATCAACACTTGAGGAATTTGTGTAAACCGTAAAAGTCTTCCACGGCCGAAAAGGAAGAAAAACTTTAGAGGAAGAAAACTTAGAATTGTATGTGACTTTTATTTACTCACGTGCTTGTTTTGCAGTGGTAGTATATACATTATAAATAGTCATGATAGATGTGTGAGCCAAATGTCGTAGAGTCCAAAAAGAAAAAGAATCAGATATATGGAGAATTTCCTTCTTTCAAATAAAAATTCCTCTCGCCTTCATGAACAAAAATGTTATAGAGTGGGAGAGTTAAAAATTTTTCATGAACAAAAATATTATAGAGTGGGAGAGTTAAAAATTTTGTTGGTGAGTGCCAAAAATATTATTTTTGTGTAGTAAAAACAAAATCATGTATATGAGCACAACGCTTCGGAACAACAAATTTCACGCGTGGAAGATAACTCGATTATTATTACCAGTCGACATATGGACAAATAACTTGAGGTTTACGCATTTCTTGGCGAATCTCATCATCCGATGTGTAGAATTTACGTTCGAACCAATTAACGAGTCGTACCTGAAGATTGATATATATATATATATATATATATATATATATATATAAGATTGAGGTGAGTCGATATGCTTTAGCGATGCAAAAATATCAATAAAAGTAACCTATCGTTCAAGTTTGTGTTTGCTGCGCAGTGGACTATGATGTCGACATCCTTCATAATTTCTTGAGAATATTTGATGTCCATTCCTAGATTTGGCTCACAGATGTTTCCTGGGATAGGTATCAACTTATCCCTTATAAATTCTTCGTAATCGTTTTCGCGTATTTCTCGCAGACAAGTGAACAAATCCGTATATATAATCTGAAACATGAAAGAATATTAATGTCAATAAATGGTTAAGCGTTAGAGTAAATCTAATTTTACCTCTATAACTTAAGTTTGCATGGCGTGAAAGGGCTGTTTATCATAAATTATAAAGAAAACTGACTATTTTGTGATAAATGATTTGTTTGGACATGGACTGAATTTCGTGAAACTCACTAAAACTTTAGTTACTTTGAGTAAGCGCATGCAAAGCTGAATATGTAACATTTAAAGTAGACAGAAAAAAAAAAAAGAATGGTTTTGGGATGACTCAAAGACTTACTTCTTTGGTTAATCGATCATCTGCAGCCTCTTCATCCTCAGCCTTAATTATCATATATATTTTGCCTATTGAGGTCGATCTCAGCAACTTCTCAACAAAGGCTGCAGTTCACAATTATTAGAGAAAATCTTTAAACGCTTCTTTAAAATTATATTTTTTTTTGTACTACATAATTATGTGAAATATAAGTGGCATATACCTTTGCCAACAAGACCAGTCGCCCCAGTAATGAAGATATTTTTTCCATGGAAATATTCAAGAATTCCAACGCCATTTTGATTGAGGTTATATGGGTTCATTTCTTGAGGTAATAAATCGTATTCAATAGGGCTGAGAGCAGGTGGAGAGTAATGGCCACTACAAAATACAGACAACTTCGTCCCACATTTTCCATCGATCTTTTCATTATTACCGAAGGAAGAAACTTTGGTAATAATTGGTTCGAAACTTTTTCGTAGAGAACACTTGATCTTAGAAGCAGCTTGGTTTATTACAGTAGAATTATTCTGAGACTTCTGAGAAGCCATCAAGTGAAGTGAAGGGGTGAAAAGTAAGTTCTTACCAAGCAACATTTTTGTAAGTGAACTTTGATATGAGAGAGTTGTGTGTTTGTTGTCTGTGTGCTTCTGTTGATTGACTGATATAAATTATAATGATTCTGCTAACGTATAATCTGAGGTATATTTATAGGGGATGAGGTACTGTAATTTAATTGAATGATCTACTTTCGATTCTATCTTTGTTTGTTTGACTTTTTTTTATTATTATTATACTTTTTTCGGTATATGAAAAAGAAAAGACCAGTTTATTTCCGAAAAAAAAAAGGAAAAGTTTATTTTGTAGAGACTTCCACAATAGTATGTCAATGAAAAATAACTTTTTTTATAAGGCTAGCTTGACGTCTGAATTTATGTTTTATTATATAATATAATAACCTTTCTTTTGTATGAGGATTTAATATTGTACTAGTGTAGAAGAAATAACCATTATAATCACTCATGATGAACATGGAGTTATATTATTTAGTATAACTTCGAACGGTTTTTATTTGACTTTGTTTACGTATTTTTTGTCCGTTACGTATGTCCCTAACCTTTATTTTGGGACGTGGAGCTTTTTATTTCCACATGGCAAGAGAATTTACATCCTATTGACTTGTATGTCTCGACTTCAAACAGATGCTTTCAATTCAATTGATAAGCTACATAAATAAAAAAGTTTTTTTCTTATAATTTTTGTCAGATCGAGATGAACGTTTTACTAACTTGCAATTAAGTTTTAAACATTTATAGGCTACCTCAGTTCTTAAGCATATTAATGAGTACAGCAATTCTATCTAATATAGCAAAATTCAATAAAATATTCCATCTATATTTACATGGATATGATATAATAAAAAGCGTTTATTTATCTTTATTAAACTGTATACTCCCGGTGTTTGATGAATGTTTGAATATCTACGTCTGACTTTTTGAAGGATGTACTTATAATATCAACACGTGCATAATAATTAACCGAATCGGCCGAATAAAGTACTTGTACTAACCTCTTATTATCGAATTTTCGTTTGCAACGGAATCAATCCTATATGTTTTATCCATGCAGAAAATAAAAGTAAATAATGTATAATGGTCAAAAAACGGCAATACATCACAATTGCTATAACCCCACCCTACTTCGCTATATTACACGCTTTAATTTCGTTATTATAGTTGTTTGACAAAAGCATCGAAAATTTAAGGACCCTTTATAATACTCTATAACACGTTCTACTCTTTTTCCTTATTCAAACGACTAAGACAAGAAGGAAACATCAATATCATCATTTTATAGTTGACGCTTATTGTGTGAGAAATAAATTGAAGGCTACCTTTGGTTAATAAACAATCACTACTAGAAACACGCATATTAGACACGGAAAATTCGGTGTCTAAAATCAAAATTCCGTAGGTGTTGTTCTCGTGGCAAATTTGGATACGGATATATGCCGTTTGTAAAATGAATTTTATCACATTTCCGTTTTTATTTCGTGTCTAAATAAAAACATTAATTTATTTTAAAATCAAAATAGAAAACCGTGTCAGAATCCGTTTCTAATACTCATAATATAGACACGAAATCAATTCCGTATCTATTTTCCGTGTCTGATACTATGTTTTCTTGTAGTGAGTTAGAGATATGGGTTGCTAAACTTGTGAATCTTCCCGCGATAGATATATATTTTTTCGCATTATTATCGTGAGACACACATCTTAGTTAACTTTCTTGATCAAATTTCCATCACTACTTATTCTACTGAATAAAAATAAGAAAAAGCTCTTTGATTAAGCTTGGGACTTTTCTTTAGATATGGATTGGCTAATGTTTTGGGCTTCTTTGATCAATTAAGAAATCGCTTTACGCGAGTTAAAATGCTTAAATTACCCCCATTTTTTCTGTCTCTTATGTCTAAATATTTTTAGTTAATGCTAAGGGTTAATGCTAACCTTCATAAACAAACTTACATCCATATTAAACGTTATATAATGCTATCAAGTTTAATGGTAATAAATGCTAAAATTACATTAGTCAAAAGAGATTATCTTACGGTTATATTGCTTGAATGTATTATATAAAGCTTCTGATCACTCTCTAACAGTCAACCTAAGATACTTCGATCCTTTTGAAGATTTGGAGGTAAGAAAACTAAAACCTAATTTCATATTCATGATAACAAATTGTCTAGTTTTACATTGGATCTAGTCATATAATATGATCACTTTATTTCGTATATATATATATTATATATATATATATGTATATATAATATGCTCATATAGTTAGTGTTAGTTGTTTGAATTGAGAGAATTGCGATCTAAAATACGACTTGATTGATCGCTTTCTTGCTCTTGTACTACGGCGTGGAATCTGAGATTTAAATAGGAAAACCTTATTTCAATTCACGACTTTTATTTACCTAATCCCTCAAAATCATCATTAATCCCAACATGCAAATTATACGTATCTTCGATCTTATTGTCACAAATCTATTCTATACAAGTCATTGATATTGGTTTCCTTTCTCTTTTACAGTCGGATAAGGTTGATATTAGGAGAGGGACATCTATTTTCGCAAGAAAATTACCTTCCTTAAAAAAAATATACTTTCACATATATCTCCATCTCTAAACAAACCTCGTCCTACTACTCACTCAAAAAAAAAAAAAATGACGACGACCATCCACTACTACGCATTCCTCACCAGCATCTTCCTCCTATCCTCCACCATCTCCCCCACCACCGCCGCCGCCCACGGCCGGCCATTCAAAACCATCTTCGCCTTCGGAGATTCCTTCACGGACACAGGCAACACAAAGGCAAACAACGTCCCTAGCTCGTTCATATACGCCTCAAAACCTCCCTACGGCAACACCTTCTTCCACCACCCCACCAACCGTTACTCCGACGGCCGCCTTGTGATAGACTTCGTCGCCGATTCCCTTTCCCTTCCCTTTCTGCCGCCGTACCTCGACCAGCCCGCCGGAAAGTCCGCCGGAGTCAACTTCGCCGTGGCGGGGTCAACAGCAATACCCCACGAATTCTTCGTGAGGAACATGATGTTGATGGCCATCACGCCTCAGTCTTTGGGGACCGAAATGGAATGGTTCGACGATTTTCTTGTGAAGAACAAAGGTTGTAAGGATCTGAGCAGTACGAGGAAAGAGTGCGAGGCTGTTTTCGAGGACTCTTTGGTATGGGTTGGTGAGATTGGCGCTAATGACTATGCTTATAGTTCGGGCTCATTAGTTCCTTGGCAAACTATACAGAAGCTTGCCCTTGACAGTGTCAATGGATTTTTACAGGTAATTAAATTATATTCATATAAGTGGTAGGTAGGCAAGGCATGATTTGATCATCAAAGAAACCCTAACCCTAAGTTCTTGACAGTAAATATATATCGCATGGTAGGCATGATTTGATCATCAATGAAACTCTAACCGTATGTTCTTGATAGTGAACACATACATATATATATATATATACATTTATATATATATATATATGTATATATATGCTTGGTAGGCGTGATTTGATCATCAAAGAAACCCTAACCCTAAGTCTTTTACAGTGAATATATCGAATGGTAGGCATGATTTGATCATCAATGAAACTCTAACTCTATGTTCTCAATAGTGAATATATATATATATATATATATATATGAATGCAACCCTAACCCAATGTTCTTGATAGTGAAATATATATATATTCTCTAAGGCAGTTTTTGATCATCAATGAAACCCTAACCCCAGCCCAAAGTTCATAACAGTGAAAGCAAGAGTTATTTTTCTCTACTTACACTTTTTTTCAATGACGATTTTGTCGACTCTTATTCTGACAGGCAATGCTGAAAAAGGGTGCGAAATACGTCGTAGTCCAAGGGCTACCGCCATTAGGCTGCCTAACGATGTCGATGATTACCTCATCATTATTAGGCAGAGACCAAATGGGCTGCGCATCGATTCCCAATGGCATAGCGCAAGCTCACAATCAAGCCCTTCGATCGCTCGTAGATTCCCTCAGAAAAACATACCCTAAATCGACCATAATCTACGCAGACTACTACGGAGCCTACGAAGCTGTGATTACGAACAAGGAAAAGCACGGATTTACGGAGCTCTTCGAAGCTTGCTGTGGATTTGGGGGTCGGCCTTACAACTTCAATCTGCTCAACGTTTGCGGTGCTCCTCTGTCGACTTCTTGCGCAAATCCCTCGCAGTATGTGAATTGGGACGGCGTTCATTTGACTGATGCAATGTATAAGGCCGTCGCCGATCAGTTTGTGAATGGGACGTTTTGCGACCCTCCCTTTAGTTCTTTGTGGAGCAATAGACCCTGAAAATTGAATGCAGTATATATATATATACATAGCTAGATAAAGGTCAATTCTTGATCGTATCGCAAGAATAAACAAGATTATCCCTTTGATTTCTTCCCCTGAGAACTGTTCGAAAGCTGGTTCATCAGAACGTGCTATTTCATAATATCGTAATATACAATGGCTAAGCACTCAATCAACTACCATGGTGGTCCTGATCATCTTCAAGGACTAGTTTAACCCAATTATTCATCAGAACACTGACAACTGCCCATACCTTAACTAGTTCGATTCTTGATTTCGCAGGAATAAAGAAGGAGATGGTTTAATAGAGAAAAAGGGACCATCGCTTTTAATTTCTTCCCTAGTGAAGATCATATATACAAGCGAGAAGCACTCGATCAACGACCATAATGATCTTGATCATCGTCTTCAAGAACTAGCTAACCCCATTATTCTTGAGAGCATTGACGACAGCCCATACCTTAGTTCGATTCTTGAAACCCTTCTTTTCGATTTCTTTGTTGACGTCGACATGGATTCCTCTTCCTTGACCGTTTTCGAGGCCCTCCACTCTCAGCCTCATGGCCAAAACTTCGCCCACGATCGACGCTGCCTTTGCATTGCAAGGACGCCCGCATTCGATAGTGTTTTTCATGGCGTGTTCGACTGTAGAAGCTGTGGCAACGATTCGACCGTTGTTTCTGTCTACTACGTTTGCCGTGATGTACTTCAAGGAGATGAATAGCTTTAGCACGTATCTCTTTAATGGAGCCATTTTTTCAAGATTCAAACTACAGGAGAACAAAAACCAGAAGCTTTATGTCAGCATTCAAACTATTAAGTTAGGAACCTAAAAGAACAGAAACCCGTTGAAGAAATACCAAATAGAAGACAAAACTAAACGGCGAATGATCGTGCACAGAGAGCACTCGAGCTTTTTCAGGAATTGGGGGAAAAATGCTGACTTGAAACCATATAGATATTCCAAAACATAGATATTAGCAACTGAATTGATTCCCTAATCTGGAAAACCAATGGCCGGCCAGAAATTAAGCTCTACTCCGTCCTTCAAACCGTAAAAAAAAAAAAAAAAAGGTAGGAAAACATCAATTAAATTGATGTCGCCTATAAGTGGAAAGCCCGGAGCTGGTAATTGAATTCATGACAATCTAATTGCAGATTTCCCAATCTAATTATCGTGCCATCATCGTGTCGCAGGATTAGGTTATGGAATTGGGAATTTCAGACAATTTTGGACAAATAGATAATGTTTTGGGCTTTCCTTGAATTGGGTCCCAAATTTGCACTAAAAATATTTCTAATTGGATTGATTCAATTTCATCTCTTTTTTTCGTAACGATATCTTTAATTTCATTAACAAAAGTACACGTGCTAAATAGCCAAAGAGGTCTCTGCGATAACATCAAACGGAAGAGAAACAAATGCTCACTCAGAGCATGATACAACCAAACAAAAAGAAAAACATACAGAAAACAAGATACACAGTCTTGAACACGACGAACTAAAAAGTCTACTACAAAATAGCTATTAAGCTAAATCTACGATATATATCACTTTCTTCGGTCTTTGACTATGAGGATCTCGCTTTCACCAGAGTGGGCTCCACTAAGGGAGAAAAGACTCCAACTCGGGCCTATGGCTATCAAGTGGGTGAGGAATTTTCGCTTAAATACCTAATAGTATAAAAAATTAAATCAGTCCCATGCTAGTATTTTTTATGTATACCTAATGGAATAACAATTTTACACATATGTACTCGTTTGGCTGAAGGTACATCAAATTAGAGTTTAGGTATCGTAAATACATTGTTTGGTACGTAATATATTGAAAAACGGTACGTCATGCTTACAGAGATATCACACAACGTATTTGGGTATGGTACCACATAAACACGTTATACGATACGTAATATACATATAAAAGATACGTAAACGATGATAAAATGGTACTAACAACAAACTAATAATTTTTTTATTCTTTTGTGTATTTAAGTGTAGATACACCTCTCAAGTAATTCATTTCCTATTTACATTTACTTTACTATTTCCTACGAACAAAACTAGAGCTATATGTACTGCATGAATTTATATATATTATTACACATGCATCAAATCAAACCAAGTCTCTTAGTACATGTAGTAAATACTTAACACCATCGACTTTTTAGTTTCATAACAATCACCTTGTTCACAAGTACGTACATTACAATAATCACAACAAGTCATTCATCATAAATTATATCACCATACATATTATTTCGTGGGCCCATTATTATTCGTCCTCGAGCAACCTCTCAAAGTCCCTCGGACTACAAGGAAGGGTCAAAAGCCCTTCATGGCCGAACCCATACTCTTCCTCGGCTAGCTCGAGCAACCTCAAAAAGGACCCATGGCTCAAGTACCTCAAAGGAACAACGAACCTCTTAAACTCTTTTAAGTCGACCGCTATTACAGCAAAGTGCCCAACCTCAACATCTTCAGGGACGACGTTAACTTCTTCTTCTTCGAAATATTCTTCCAAGGACGACTTTTTGGCTAAAAGTGGACCTTTTTTCTGTAGCATATAAGCTACTAACTCCTTGAGTTTCGTCGTGCCATTGGTCTTTTTCTTCGACATGATATTATGAATGATATTTAGGACACAACTTGTTGTGGTTGTAACGTATGTATATATAAATATGTGAAAAAAATTGATTAAATTGGGTGAAATTATTAGCTAAGGGGGAGAGGGAGGAGACCAAAGCATGTGAGGGAATTTTGATGTATCCATGAAACGTAGCTGTTGAAGAGACATTTCAAGACAGGCCCCCCCTTAATTTTTCTTTTGCATAAATGGATAGATGCAATAGCAGTAGTGTGTACCTTATGCTATAATTTCTGTGCATCTGATATATATTAATGGTAGATAGTTGTTGTTGCTACGTCGTCTACCCTTAGTTAGAGCGCTCGATCGAAGATACTATTATTATTTATCACTATAATAGTTGCTGTTATTATTATTATTCGTAGATGATATTGGTGGACGAGGGTTTTAGTTCAAAACAATCTCAATGGAACTTAATCTCTCGAATTTTTTTTAAATAAGTTTAGCTATCAAACTAGCAAAAAGTTAAGTTTATGTCCGAATTATAATGTGAAGAGAAGATTTATAAATGATATTCTGGTTGATATGTAATTGATTGCTTTATCAATTGCGGCTAATCACATGAAATTGTTGAGAATATCGCTCTCTATTTAACTAACATTATAGCAGATCGATGACTGATGCATCTAACCAACGCAAGCTTGATATTATAATATCTGAGTTTGTTTTTACTACAAATATTATATTCTAGTTAACCTTTACCCTTTACTACAATACACAGCTTTGGGTTTTTTTTTTCAAGGAGCTTTGGGTTTTTAAACGTATTCAAATTTAGCAGTTCTATCTACGCTTTTTGTTATTATTATATTATTGTTGTTGACTTGTCAATCTATAATCTCACATATTTCCATAGGGCTGAGTCGTATCAGTTGATGAGTTACGTCTCTTTTACCAAATCTAACATTAAATTCTTGCAATAATAATTAAATGTTGAGAACATCGTGGCGAGTACGAAGGTACGTATACGTAATATATATGCCTTGCGTCGCATAAAAAATGACATATTTATTCTAACCAAAATTATTTTCTTTTTTGTATAAACTATTGATTGGTAGTTTGTTCTTCTCATAAGAGAATTGGAAAATATGTGTATTATAGCATAATTTCAGAATTGAACTGAAATGAAGGGTATTTATACCATGATCTAATATGTATATACATTATATTTGGACCCATGGCACTCCTTGGACTGCGACTGTTGAGAATACAAAAGTGCACTTTTATTCTAATATTAGCATTTTTTTCTCTCTTTTATTGAAATATCGAAGTAAACCCTCCTAAACATGTCTGGCAAACAAAATAAGATGGAATTAATGCCCAACTTTAGAGCAGGGCCGTAGCTGAGAAAGCACGGGCCTGAAGCGAAACTTAAATTACGGGCCCCTGATCAGTAATTTTTTTCCCAAATGCAGTATGATACGTATAATATAACGTAAATTTCAACGGTAAATGTAACTAAAATAAATAAATAAAAAAATAAATATTTTATAGTGCAATGTTCCAAAATACTTAATCTGATATCCGAACTGTTTTAATTTGGTTCGATTCGGTTTTTATAATTTGGTTCGTTTTTTCGCTTTAGTTTTTCGGTTAGGAACAAAGAAGATTTATGGAACGTGACATGTAGCAAAAACAATTCAAAGGTCCGAAAAAAAAATGAAATGAAACAAAATCTAACCTAAATATAAAAACATTGTTTGTCGAGAAAGAAAATAATTAAATTGCGCCTGCAGCCAAACAAATAAATTAATAAAATAAGTAGCAGCATAATATACCTTAAAGATCACTGGACACTGATGTTTGGTCGGTTCCATAAGAAAATAGTGAAGAATTTTATTAGATAACGACATCTTTTAACCTAAGCGAATCCCTTTTCACATTGTATCTGTATAGAAGAAGAAACCACATCACGTTTTCTTCTTTTTCCTTAATAAAAAAACTTTAATGTCTTGTTTGGACTGAACTGAATTTTTTTAATAAATTACAATGGACTTTATTTGGTTAACATCAAGGCCCAACTGACTTGTGCAGTCCACTAACAGTTTTTATAGATCTATTTTTAAGTTTTAAATATAATATTCTTTTTGATAATATGTATATATATACATGTATAAAAAATTTTGGGCCCCCTCCGAAATTGGGCCCGAGGCGACCGCCTCACTGGCCTCCTATGAGCGTCGGGCCTGCTTTAGAGTTCTTTTGGCCAATGTGTGCTTGTAATGATGAAAAATGAAGATATAGTCTTGCTAATGTTATATATGTATCTACTTTTAGACATGTAATAATATTATGTACGTCAAAAGTAAGAGATAAGAGATCTCATTAATTAATAATAGTAACCCTAGCAGCACATGAAAGTGTTTCTTCTTCGCAGATATCTATACGACATTTCTGGGTTTTGATCCATATGCTTCATTAAATTATCGCACGTTACACTTATTGCGTGAGGCATATATGATCCTACATTGAGCTGGAAACTGAAAAAAAAAAAGTTAATTGATTGATTAAATAATTTAAAAAGGGTCCATGGCATAACATATATGAATAACTTTGCATAGATATTTATTTCTTTTCTGAAACAGTTCTACTCTATGCTTCATGGCATTGCAGGCCCACGTTGTCAATGACGGCTATTTTCGAACCATGTCGTTGATTAAATAAAATGAAGTATAACTCAAATTGGATATGCATGCGTGTATGTATAGAAAAAATATTTTGAAGCGTAGACTATTGAGGATAACGTGCCAGTAATATTTATCTGTTATAAATGCTTTTATTTTCTGAGAAATTCACACGATGCATATTTGAATTCTTACTTCTATACCTTGTAATTTTAAGCCAAAACATCCAAAATAAGATGTCTGATATTTGATGATTTTAACTTATGTAGGCGTTTAGTTGCGTGGTAGATTAAAATGTATATATTTGTTCTAACAGTCGAAGTATTGGTTAAAAAAAGTTTCTGAACGTATAGTTTCCTCTGTTTTTTTAATGCAATAAGTATTGAGAATATCAATATTATTCTCAATATCATATGCCATTGTATTCTCAATAATAAGAACTATTTCTCATATCTATATTCTTTTATAAAGAGCGTAGAGTGGATAAAAACTCTAAATTGGCCTCTCAATTGTCTCAAATTTTTCTACATTAGTTACTATTAAAAAATAAAGGGGAATTCCGTATGGTGCCCCTGAGGTTAAGCGTTTTCCGGTTGGTGCCCAAAGTTATTTTGGGTTCCGCTTGATACCCCTGTGGTATTACAAATTATAGTCCCGTAACCCTCCAAGACCAAATCGACATTTTTTGGTGTTTAAGCCGTCAGTGGCTGACGGAAATTGCTGAAAAGACCGAAATACCCTTAAAATCGAAACTAAACAACTCAAGCCCCAAATCTCACCTCTGAGATCGATTGAAGCAATACACCCACGAGAAATTAGGGTTTGTCCATGGACCACGAAGGAGTAAAATCATATCATTTGATCGAGATTCCCTCCAAAGGTCGAAATTTGTTCTCGAAGATCTTGCTTTCACGTATTCGAGCGAATCTGGGTCAGGAAAAAGTGCTCGAACAGTGATAAAGGTAATTAAATCTTCTTTGCTCGAACAGTAAAACCGTTTCTTGTTTTCATTCGAAGGGGGTGGGGACGAGCCGAGCTATAATTGGTTGATTACTTCTTTAGTTGGCATCGTATTGTTCTTTTGTTTTGCCCATTTGCTTTCTATATTTAATTGTTCAGTCGTAGCTAACAGGTGTTGACACAGACCTGATATGAATTTGATAAATATGCCATCTTTTTACTTGCCAATCTTACGTCAAACTCAATTTCTGCAGAATGGAGAAAAGAACACTTAATATAGAATGGAAAGGTCAATCGATTGAGGCTGATGTTGACACAGACAGATGTTTGATGATGGACTTATTTGACTCCATTGTGGATGGATTTGCTGAAATCAGTGTAGAATTGCCCAAGTATCCGGTGCTCTCCCATAATTATCAGGGTCAGAATTTCGAAGTGATGGATGACACAACCTTGACAGAATCAGGAAACTTGACTGGCTCTTTCTTCCTCGGCGGCTCTGTAGTGGAATAAGTGCAAGTAGACCACTCGCTATAGCTCCCCGTGCAATGATAGCTCGTGTTCCTAATGCCCAGTGCAACTAAAAGAACACATCATTTCCACCCATCAACTAAAATAACAGTAAGTTATAGCGAGTGTTGCGGGAAATCAAACGCCTTACCTTCCAAATTATAGTTGGATATATGAGGCCGATGAGAGCTTGCTTCAATCGTCTCAAATGAAAATGGAAAATGGGGCGTAGGGCTTGCTTCAATCGATCTTCGATGTGAGATTTGGGGCTTGAGTTGTTTAGTTTCGATTTTAAGGGTATTTCAGTCTTTTCAGCAATTTCCGTCAGCCACTAACGGCTTAAACACCAAAAAATGTCAATTTGGTCTTGGAAGGTTACGGGACTATAATTTGTAATACCACAGGGGTACCAAGCGGAATCCAAAATAACTTTGGGCACCAACCGGAAAACGCTTAACCTCAGGGGCACCATACGAAATTCTCCAAAAATAAAAAGAAAACTTATGAAACTACATAGACATAGCCTAAAACTCTTATAACATCTCATTCTATTTTTGGTTAAAACCATAATTAATAATTAATTTTATTATGTTATTCACATGGCGTGTGCTAAAAATACTCGTTATCCAGAAGAGAAAGGCGCAGATCAAAAAGCTGCTATTTTCAAATAAAAGTCGAGTTTTCGTTTTATATAAAGTTGCTGAAATGAACTCCGAGGAGTTCACTTGAAGAAACGTTGTGAAATAATAAAATAGCGTTTTTATAGTTACATTCGAAAAGTAGTTGGAAAACGGTTGCATTTGAATTTTGTAAGCACGGTTAACATTTAACCAATTAAACATTTGATTTTCGGCCCTCGATTCAAACCCATATCACAGAGCCCAATATTGATATAAGGCCTAATCATAATCGTAATTAAAAATATTTCTATTATTAACTTAGTTTTCTTTCGGGTTTCTGTTTTGCTTGTTTTTTTCTTTTTCTTGTTCTTCTGAACGAATCTCATATCTAATTTCTTTCTGGTAATAAATCGACAAATAGAGCCTACACCACTAGCAATCACAACAAAAGTTAGGGCCAATAAAGTGCGCCGATTATTCCGTTAAATTCAATTATTATTATTTTAATAGGGTTAATAGATGGACATGACATGTTTGGTAGTTGTTAAAGAAATAATTAATCAATAAATATTGATGAATGGCATGTTGTATATATATATATATATATATATATATATGTTGTCCTCCCTTAGGGCAAAGGTCGCCGGCATTACCATGTGAATTTTGTATTCTTGTCTATGACTAGAGTAATATTTCGAAAATTATGTAATGCCCGTGATTTAACATGATATGTTATCTTTGAGGGTTCTAAAAAGAGTATGAGCTTCGATGGTGTTATTGTTGGGCAAATTTTACATATATTTAACCAAGCTTATATATGCTAGTATTCTCCCACGCTCAAATGCGGGTGCCATACAATATATATAAATGTATACTAAAAATAGAAGGGGTAAAATTTGAACATACGATAGTGGGTGGTTTACTTTTAATTTTAATATTATTATTTTTACTTAATTTAATTGACAGACACAAAATTTGGCAGTTTATTTTATCCTAAGCTTGAGGCTTAATAAATAGTTAGATATTTATCGGTAAATTATTATATATAATCTATACTCTTATATAATTGGTGTAGAATGGCTACAAATTGTTACATGGTCTGTCAAATTATTTGCATTTTTGTCCCTTTATTTGTAATTTAATACTCGGAACAATTTTCATATCACTTCTGATTTTTTAATTTACTGTATTTATGCTTCTACACATTAATTTTCTTTTTTAAAGACTTACAAATTATATTTCACCCTAAACATTAAAGATTATAAATCTAAAAAATTAAAAGTAAAATTAAACATAATTATACTTTAAAATGTTCTGTCGCTCACGGCGCTTAAGGAATACAACAATCGTTTTCAAGAAACAACGTATTTCATTAATGTTTTTGGACTCTTACATAAATTTATGATATTTCGAAATATGTTTTACGTCGATAAAACATTAAGCATGCTCATGGTTGGTCATGCTACTTCACCTTAAGCTATAACCCTTAATAAATAAAAATTAATATATGTTTGATTTAGTTTTCCCAAGACTATTTTATTTTAATACCATAAACTCAACGACCAGCAAATGGAATCAGGTCATATATTCTTAAAGCAAGTCATAAAGTGATATTGATCCGAGATAATAATATCTTATTATAGTGTAATAATGATATCTTAAATAGTTAAGGACATGTACGATAACTCATGCAATGGAAGAAGACAACAAAAGATGACGATTGACGGGTGACTCCATACGCACCCTCTAAAATTCTATTTACCCCCCTTATTTACTATCACCCTCTTTTTATTACATCCTTTATTTATTATCACTTACTATTTATTACACTATAATTTATTATCACACTTTATTTATTATAAAAAGTGATTTGTCCGTTTTTTTTTTTGGGGGGGGGGGGAACGTAGGTGATTTGTCCAAGTTTAATAGTGCAACAATCAAAATAGTAAAATACTAGTAATTAAATAAGTACCAAAGCGATTTAATACTTGTGACTAAGTACTGAATTAATAGTGGCACGAAAGACAAACCTTTGCATACAAAAGCAAGCAAAAAGAAATACCAAACAGAAATGGAACATAAATAGATGAATAAAAACATTTTTTTTTGGGATATCTAATGCACTAATTACACCTACTTAACGTTGCGAATATTCCATCAAAGCTATATATTATCCCAACGTAGGATGTGATGGGAACCGCATTTAGGTGGGAATTTAGTTTTGTTAATCAAGTGATTACTATATTTAACATTCTACGGCAGAAGATATCATATCAAGGCCAACATTTTGACCACCTCTTAATATTGCATACAGAAATTATTTTATTCTGATGCAGTATTGACGATTATATTCGGCACTAGTAACATATCTGTCCACAATATCTTTATCTTAATTTAATACATTAATAATTTATCTTTGACTCTATTTGTTTTGTACGCATTATTTGTGTTTAATACTCCACATGTTCCATTATTAATGTCGTTTAAGACTTTTTCACACATATTAAGAAATGGGTTAAAATGTCTCCTTTATCCCTCATTAATTATTTGTCATGTCATTATTATCCCTCTTTTTTCCTTGTTTAATATGAGGGGGCAAATCTGGAAATCACACAATTTTTTGAAAACCCAAAACGACATCCTTTAAGGAAAAAATAGTTTTGTAGAACGACATTCAGAATAGAGGGAGTAATTAATATCATTCAAACATGATTTAATATTTAAAACATCATAAAAAATTAACGGAATTCTATATTTGAGTTAGAGGTGCCATTGATCGACATCTCGGATGATGATGTGGCATGTTGACTACATTTATTGACACGTAACATACTAACATGTGTTATGTAAGGCATCAACATGCCACATCAGCATCCGAGATGTCGATCAATGGCACATAGAAAGTGTCAATTAAGACGACGTATCATCGGATGTCAATGTGAGATGTTGACATGGTACGAATCGATTGTCACATCAACAGGTGCCCACGCAAGGTGCTCACATGAGGTTGAGCACCATAAAATATAATATATATATATTCAAGAAAAACCTTCCTTACATATAGTGTGAGTGCCCTAACCACAACCCAAGAAACCCTCTCTTTCTTTCTCGCCCGATTAATCGTGTTAATTTCTTTTATATATATAATACAGTTACACCTTTGGATGCTAACGCCGTCTGGCTCCTATTCAATAGATGGCGTTATTAATCTTTTTCTTGAAGTGATGGTTATTAATATTTTTCTTTCCTCGTTCAAAGATGCTATAGTTATATTATACCAGTCAAGATCAGAATATATGTGAAATCGTCTTTTCATTACCTTTTAATTTGGCCTTCTTTTTGGTGCATTTTTTTTAAAATTTTTTGGCCGATCCATTATCCAGAGATAAGGTTTTTGATGATAGAATCTTCTAGGCATTTAACCAAATATAAATAGGTTCAAAATCAAGGGTGGCCTTGCTATGTTAGTTGCAAATACATGTACCATAAAACTCAATTTAATTTTCTGCCGTGATTTTTTTGGGAAGTAGATAGGGAGTTTAAGAATTCCTAAATAGGGTTTCACTTTGGTTAGTATGTTCATTTATGCATGGATCTATGCACAGAAGAAGAACTGATAGAGTCGTTATTTTCTGCTGTGGCATCATCAAGATTCACAAACAAAAGGCGCACACACACACACACACACATATATATATATGATAATGTAATGGTAATATAAATAGATGCATATATATGTACTCTCTATTATATATTTTGCTTTAATTTGTTGAGAATCTTGATGATGCTGCATCGGAAATAGCCGACTATGGAAGTTCATAGCAGACAAAAAGTGGTGGATCTGCTGCCCTAAGGACAAGGTATTGTTTGTAATTATAATACATTAGTCTAAGAAATTCATAAATAATTTCCTTTTTTATTGGGATATACGTGGTAGATCTGTGATTATTCTGCTTCCTGTGAGACCAATCTTTCCCATAAAATTATATATATAATTCATCAGTTCTATCTCGGAAATCAAGAATACTCTTTAGAAAATGCGTGAAGATTTGCCGTAAGGGTTGTTAAGCTTTTCCTGTTTTCTCCAATGTATTTTTTCCAGTTTCATTGTACTTGCTTATTCCTTTTTGTCTGCGTGTGTACTGATTAGATGTGGTTCCTTCTGAATTACAGAATGAATATTATATATATATATATATATTATATAATATATATATATAATATATAAAAATTATGGAAGTTCGAACTAGATTCCTTTTAATTGTAATAGCTGGCTTTCATGTCCGAGATCTAACACACCAGTTCTGGAAAACATAAGAGATAGAAAGAGATGAGGAAGTGAAGCAAAGAACATAATAAAGGTGATTATAAAATTTGCTGAGTTTTGTTTATTTCCCTTAAAATCTTTCTTGCTCAAGTTTGGAGCTTGCTTGTTAACATGCTATAATTATTAGGTTAATAAGTCCTCTTTGGTGCTGCTGTCCTATGATTTTCATATATTTGCTTATTTTATGAGAAATCTTACAATTTGCTTATTTTCCTGTTGGTTTTTCACTCGTAAGTTCTATATAAAAATATATAGTTACTATTTTAGAGATTTCAAAGAACCTGCAACAAGCTGTAATCCCAGTATTGAGATTAAACCTACCCTTAATAGCTATTCGCATATATTTAATAATGTTGCTCATCTATTTAGGTAGCTACATCTATTATTCGTGTAGTTGTTCAAAATAATTAGATTCATAAAAGAGCATCAACGTTTTTCATGCTTGAATTTTAGAAAAAGTTCCGTAAGAGAATCCTCTCAAGATTCGCTACAAAAAATAGTGAAGGTAGCGACTACGTTTACCGACACTACAAAATTGTAGTCGGAAACTACCTACTACAAGTCGTGGCGACTACAAAATAGTCGGTTGTTCGAAATTCTTAGTCGGTAATCATTTACCGACTACTTATAGCGACTACAAATTATAGTCGCTAAAGGTTGCGGGATTTACCGACTACGATTTTGTAGTCGGTAAAAATAACCCCAAATTCGCATTAGGTCATATCTGAAACGCAAAAAAGCAAAACGCCTTTTCTCATCCGCCCCGCCCCTCCCCTCGCTGTGCGGCCCCGCCTCTCAGCTGCCCCACCCTTGCAGCAGTGCCGCCTCTCGCAGCACTGTCGAAGAAAATTGGAAGTTTTTATAATAATATTTCATTACTATATACTACAACTTAATTTGTTTGAATTCTATTTGTTGACAGGCTGCGAAGAACAATTGAGTTGGTGTTGAATGTTGTTCATGGGAAGTATGACTCTATATTGTTGTTGGGATGATCATTAATTTATAGAGGTGATGCTGCCGATTTTTTTTTAAAGTTTAAATATGTTTTATAATTTTTTATCAATGATTCACAGGACGACTTTGAAGCTCCCAATACATGTAATCCACCCGCTTTCAGATCTCAAGCATTTTACGAGATTTTTGGACATGGTATGCGAAATGCGTCAGAGATATTTTTCGAGACACCTTTACAGCCATCAATGTCGAGTTTGAGTAGGTTTACGACATCATAGACTATGCAGCCGAATGAGCAGTTACAGGCTACGCAGACCAATCTTGCCACGTTGCACGCTATTCGAGCAGTTCTTGCAGCGGTATGAAGGTGAGTCGCGTGAATCAGACAATGCCCGCGATCGAGATACTGTGGACGAGACACAGACATGTGGCGCTGCAGCATCGCAAAACATAAATGTTCATCGCCCCGACAATTTTCCAGGGTAGCGGTCACAGCTTGGCTTATGTTTTATTTATGTTATTTCTCGACTTTTGTTGTTTTGACACCTCGTTTTTATGTAGAGGACGTTATTTTAAGAAGACGTTATTTTAAAATTACTTGTCTTCTTAAAATTTATTTATTTATTAATTTATAAAAAATTAATTTAAAATAAATATTCTAAAAAAATCTGTAAATTGAAATTACCGACTACAAATCGACTACAAAAAGTAGTCGGTCAAGCAGGTACCGACTACACGTCTTAGTTGGTTGTAGTCGGCATGTACCGACTACAGAGATGCAGTAGGTGTTGTCGGAAGGTGCCTACAAAAACTCTGTAGTCAGCACATAGTCAGCATTACCGACAACTTTCCGACTATATGGTATGTTACCGACATGCGATTTACTGACTAGAAATTGTAGTCTATAATTAATCTAGTCGGTAAAATTTGTACCAACTAGCTTATGGTGTTTACTGTTTACCGACTACAATGTGTAGTGGGTAGTTTCAATTTTTTTGTAGTGTTTCCAACTGGGGGTAGACATTTCTCTACTAGATTAGTTACGTTTAAGGTTTAGCTTTATAAGTTAAAAACAATTTAATATTATACTTCCTCTGTGCCTAAATACATGTCGTTTAAGAAAAATAAAGTAAAATTTCCATTACATAATAAAGTAGTGTTTGGTAGGAGGATTTATTTAAATGTGGGGTTAGTTAATACCCCCTTAATATCCTCATTAAGGTATTAACTAAAGTTACCCCTCCCCCTACCTTTAGCTAATTTCGGGCATTTATGACAAAATTACACTTTATTTATTAAATATTCAATTCAAAATACATGTAAAATTATGATTGAACTTAATTAAACTTAAACCAGCCAAAATCATCTACCAAATCCATCCGACATCAATATTTAAATTCATCAACCACACACCATAAAAATTCATACCCTCCATTATATAAACCCAACTAAAACTAATACCATCTAAATCTATCCCCCAACCAAGCGAGCTCTTAATTAATTGGGTTATCTTGTTTAATTTAACAATTTCTATTCAAGATAATGGATAAAACTGGAAATAATCAATATTCTTTATCTTAAAAATTATTGACTTGTATTTAAAAACAAAAATAAATTCTAAACCGACCTTTTTAGGAACGGAGGGAGTATTAATATTACATCACAGGCATTTGAATGCGCAAAGAGTATCGATAGATATTGATCGCAATTACGAAAAGCATATGTGATTTTGTTACTAAAATGGTGTCTATTAAATTAGTAGGTATTGATGGCGCCAATTCAATACCGTCAAGGTCCAGCCCGTATATGCCTAAATGGGCCTTAGCCTTAATGGGCCTTCAGCCTAAATGGGCCGTTATCATATCTTCAAGCTGATAAGTGATAAGCAATGTTTACTTGTGACCACTATTTATGGGATTTTTAAGTAAATGGCCTTTGACGTGGTCAACGTTAAAAAATAGTCTTCAAATGAAAAATGACTTAAATGCCCTTAGGGGGGTGGGTCTCATGCGCCCATGTTGTGCAGCAATGGGCGGGACCTCTGCTTGCATGAGCGGGACCTCTGCTATATAGCACAGGTCCCATGCCCAATATGGGGGGTCTCATGTGCCCATGTGGGCGGGACCTCTGCTTGCATGGACGGGACCTCTGCTATATAGCACAGGTCCCATGCCCAATATGGGGGGTCTCATGTGCCCATGTGGGCGGGATCTCTGCTTTGCATGGGCGGGACCTCTGCTATATAGCACAGGTCCCATGCCCAATATGGGGGGGTCTCATGTGCCCATGTGGACGGGACCTCTGCTATATAGCACATGTCCCATGCCCAATGTGGGTGGGTCTCATGTGCCCATCATGTGCAGCATAGGGCGGGACCTCTGCTTCCATGGGCGGGACCTCTGCTATATAGCACAAGTCCCATGCCCAATGTGGGGGGGTCTCATGTGCCCATGTGGGCGGGACCTCTGCTTCCATGGGCGGGACCTCTGCTATGTAGCACAGGTCCCATGCCCAATGTGGGGGGGTCTCATGTGCCCATGTGGGCGGGACCTCTGCTTCCATGGGCGGGACCTCTGCTATATAGCACGTGTCCCATGCCCAATATGGGGGGTCTTATATAAAAAAAAATATGTGTTGGGGATTAGATAATATTCATATTCTTCCGTAAATACACATCTTTATAAAGTTAGTTTTGAGTGGCCTATAGAATAGCTAGGCCATTGACGAGTGCATTTTGAAATATAAATAATAATATTATGACTATGATTGAACAAAATGCCGCAATTTAATTATCTTTTTCCGCGAGTGCGCACGTTAGTATCATCAAAATCTTCTAATAAATCCCAGTCGTCATCAATGGCGTCATATCCTTGCATGACGACATTAACAAGGAAAATAAATGGGATAAAACCTAAAATGGTCCCCGATGTTTACCCTGTGAACCAATTTAGTCCCCGATGTTTCGCGTGAACCAATTTAGTCCCCGATGTTATCGAAAATGAACCAAATTGGTCCCTCCGTCAATCCGACCGTCAATTTAGACGGAGAAGGCATTTGCGACGGTTCCGTCGCTAAATGAAAATTTATTAAAAAAATAAAATTAAATATTAAAAATGAGGAAAAAATGCAAAAAAAAAAAAGAAAAAAATTCAAAAAATAGAGTAAACAATTAAAAAAGAGAATACTACTAAAAAACTAAATAAAAAATAATTAATAATAAAAAATAAAAAATTGAAATTAAAATAAAAAAATAAAATTAAAATAAAAAATGATAAATTAAACATTAAAAGTGAGGAAAAGCCAAAAAATAGGGAAAAAATTCAAAGATAGAGTAAAAATTCAAAAAAGAGAATATCATTAATAAATTAAAAAAATAAATAGATATAAAAAACAAATAATAATAAAAAATAAAAAACTAAATTATATAAAAAAATGATAAATATAAATTTAAGATTTAAAAAAAGTAAAAAATAAAATATATTTATTAATTAAAAATTAGATATAAAGGAAAACAAAATTAAGTATAAAAAATGACTCTAAAAGTTTACGAAGACCGTCGTTGCCAAGTTAATGAGGACATAATCGTCACAGTTCTCGAATTTTATTCCCGATCTCGTCTTTGTCCCAATTAATTGAGTAATTGACGATAAATTCTCAGTCCTTAATTTTGTTTTCCTTTTTATTTAATTTTAATAAATAAATATATTTTACTTTTTACTTTTTTTAAATCTTAAATTTATATTTATCTTTTTTTATATAATTTTTATTTTTTTTATTATTATTTGTTTGATATTACTATTTATTTTTTAATTTATTAGTAATATTCGCTTTCTTGAATTTTTACTCTATTTTTTGAATTTTTCCCTATTTTTTGGATTTTTCCTCACTTTTAATGTTTAATTTATCATTTTTTATTCAATTTTATTTTTTATTTTACTTTCGTTATTTTTTATTTTTTATTATTAATTATTTTTTATTTAGTTTTTTAGTAATATTCTCTTTTTTTTAATTGTTTACTCTATTTTTTGAATTTTTTCTTTTTTTTTTGCATTTCTTCCTCATTTTTAATATTTAATTTATTTTTTTTTAAATTTTTCATTTAGCGACGGAAAAGCCATCGCAAATGCCTTCTCCGTCTAAATTGACGGTCGGATTGACGGAGGGACCAATTTGGTTCATTTTCGATAACATCGGGGACTAAATTGGTTCACGTGAAACATCGGGGACTAAATTGGTTCACAGGGTAAACATCGGGGACCATTTTAGGTTTTATCCCGAAAATAAATCATATAAATCTTCTCTCTCTCTCTATATATATATATATATAGAAGATTTGACAAAGGAAGTGTAAATAGGTTTTTCCTCATCTTTTCATACGCGGGATGTGACTAAAGGTCAATCTATTGCAACTTTGATGATGAGATTTAGATAACACAACTACATATGAAATCATATATAATTAAAACGATATTCCCCAACATGAAACGGCAAAACTGAAACTATGAACAACTGAGATATATTGAAAAACGCTCTCAACATTTATAATGAAAATTGTATCTACATTTTATGTAAACCTATAAACAAGGAACCGTGACCACGTGTTAGAGGAACCAAAAGTGATAGCTTTAGTTGTCTGCTTTCTCGTTTTCACACGGAGATTGTTTTGTTCGATTCGAACATCTAAAAGATAATATTCAGATTAAGAAAGTTATTTCTTTTGTGACTCCTGTCTCTATCACCTGGCCCCACTCACCGAACTCTTCGTACTAATAATAATACAAAACTGCAAAATTACCACAATTTATACATTATTTTTAACATAAACAATTATTTCGTCCATCTCCTTCCTCCCCCCTTTCATTTCCCCATACCCAAAAATCCCCCAAGCACACATAGTCGTCGGTCAACGGTATAACTTTTTTTTTTTTTTTTTTTGCAATTTGGCCATTTATTAACACACCCCAATTTTCCGTATCTCAATCTTCCTTCTCATGTGTAAAACCAAGATGTCGACGAAAGCATCTCAGCCGAAGAAACCCATATCAACCACCTCCTCTCGGCGAACGCCGCCGTCGAGGTCCTCCCTTACCCGCTCCGCCGGAAAAACCCCTTTTCCGGCGAGTCCCAGCAGCTCCTCCGCCGCCGCCTCCTACATCCTAAACACATCCACCACCACCGCCGCCGCCGACGCTGCCTCCTCCTCCGTCTCCTCCAACCTCCGGGAAACCCTCCACGACACCACCACCTCCATCTACGACTTCTCCGACGTACGAACCGCCACCAACAACTTCCTCAAGAAGCGCTACTCCACCAACTCGTGGCGGTGCGTCCTCCACGGCCGCGACGTCGTCGTCTTCCAGCGAAAGATCCGCCCAAAGTTCTCCGCCGCCGACGTCAGGCAAAAGCTTTCGGTGATTAGCAGAAGCCACTTCACGAGCATCGTCAAGCTCTTGGGCGTCGCCGTATCCTCCAGCAGCCACCACGCCTACCTCGTCTACGAATACGTTCGCGGGTCGGATCTTCGGACCTGCCTTCGGAGCGAGCACAACCCGGGCTTCACCGTGCTGTCCACGTGGCTGTCGCGCGTGCAGATAGCCACCGACGTGGCCCACGGCCTCGATTACATACACAACACCGCCGGCCTGAGCGTCGATATGGTCCACAAGTATCTGACGAGCAGTGGGATAATAGTCACAGAGCCCCACTTCAACGCCAAGATCTGCCACTTCGGCGCGGCGGAGCTCTGCGGCGACACGGAGAGGGATGCCGGCGGGCAGTTCGAGGGGGTTTTGGGGTACATGTCGCCGGAGTTTAAGTCCAGCGGCGTTCCGTCGCAGAAGAGCGACGTCTACGCTTTTGGGGTCGTGATTTTGGAGCTGCTGAGCGGCGAGGAGGCTGCTGCTGCCGTGAGCCACAGGGGACTGACGGCGGTGGAGGCGGCGAGGGAGGCGGTGGAGGTCGACGGAGGGCTGAGGTGGTGGGTTGATCGGAGGTTGAACGATTCTTTCCCGGTGGAGGTGGTGGAGAGGCTCACGCGCGTCGCCTTGCAGTGCATGGAGGATGACCCGGAAAAAAGACCCAATATGAAATGGGTATCTAATAAGGTTTCTAAGGTTTACTTGGATTCGAAGGCGTGGGCGGGTCGGGTCAAAGTACCCACCGAAATTACGGTGTCGATGGGTCCGAGGTAGGGCGGCTTTATCCTTACTTCCTAAATCCTAGGTATGCAAGAGATTTGTTATTAACTAGTTATAGAGAACGATTTTAAAAATTTAAGTTGACATTTTTGTTCCTAAGTAAATGAATATATTAATGAATCCATTAACCGCATGATATTTATTGGATTGTGTAGAGTGAACGTGACTATGAATATGATAGTAGCTGATCTGATATAGAGTTTTGTTTTAATATTTATTTCGATCGATGTTTTGAATTGAATTTTGTTCAAAGTGGAAAAGAATTGCTTTCAACAACAAAGCTTTAATTACATTCACGCGTGCGCTCAATATAAATTAGGTCGGCTTTTCGCCTCCGTTAAAAACTTATACGACTTCACCTCCGAAAAAAAAAAGCTTAAACGACTTCAAACGTTGACCAAATAGTCCCTACTTTTGTTGACTAACTATAAGGGCTGGGCTTTCTTTGTTGGACAAATTTGGACTTCACAATTTTGGTTCAACTTCAGGAAAAAAGTAATTTTATAGCAAAACAAAAAGTAGCTGCGCACCCATTATGATTTATGAGGTCCACACATTTCGTTGATTTTTCTTTTTTCTCAAATTTCCCAACTGTAAGAATATATCCCTTAGAACCATATTTGATTTTTTATTTGAAAGTGCAAGTATTAACAGATTTTTTATTTGAAAGTGCAAGTATTAACAAATTGAATATGGTATGGTTCTCCAAAACAAATAAAAACTAAATTAATAACGTGGTGTCTGTTATTATTACCTTAAGGGGTCTTTACACATAAGTACCTATTTGGATAAAAACTTGTAATTTAGTACCCTGTCAGGATTTTTTTTATATGTAGGTACCTAATAGAATAAATTTTTTGCACATAGGTACCCGATCCCCGAAAGTACACCATACAACACATTTGGGTTCCCTATATAACAGAAAATGGTACGACATATGTTATATTTAGGTACGCCCTATGTAACACGCAGGTATGTCGTAGGTACGACGTATGCTATATTTAGATACCCTATATCAACGTGTTATGGTACGCAATATACACACAGGAAGGTACGACATGACTAAAGAAACTGGTAAAATTAAATCGGGAACCTATCTGTAAAATTTTCTGACATGGGTACCTATGTGTAAAAATTTATCCAATTGGGTATCTTTCTATAGATTTACCTTACCTTAATTTGGAGTTGTCGCTGAACCGAGAGTTGACATTTCCTCTACACGTACACTTGAAGAATCTAACTTTTTCTTTTATGGGTAATCGATAATATTTATACTGCCACTAAGCTAATAAGCAAAGCTATTTTAGCTAATCAGCAATATTATATTTATTATTTTAGAGGTGCGTTTATCAAGAAAGATCAGGTGACGCAATCCTCCTCACTCAGAAATTATTACAGCCTGTCATTCATGTCGGAGAATTAATTGATCTTATCGTACAATACCTATTATCTTCTTCCCATTCTCATAAATTCTCTCATAATATTGAAAAAAAATCTCTCATATATATACAAAAATTCAACTTTTATTATGGAACGGTGACATATCAGTAACCAAACGTATCGTATCACATTAATCTCCATTAGTAAATCACATCTTTCTAAATGTTCAGATAGTGAGATGTACGTCTGTTACAACTAGGAATAATATTGGCCGTGAAAGAAGCAAGAGGGTTCGAAGACCAAATCCACGATACTTAGTTTAAAAGATTTGTTTTTCATGTCTTATCAGTTTCAATTTATTAGGGATTTATTCTAGTATATTAGATATATATCTAACTCCTATAAAAGGAGAGTTGGGGGGGGGGGGGGGGTATCAGACGTGTTGGAGTATATGATTATGAGAAGAGTTATCTCTTGTACCAGCTATTAGTCTGCTATAAGAAAAATTATTCTATTTTATATCGTATTCACTTTTGTCTTTAGCAAGAAAATGCGTCTTAACTCTAACAAACTGGTCCGACTTACCGGATACGTTTATGCCCGTCATGAGATCGATGGTGGAGCAATGCTTAGAATGGTTAGAGAAGACGATGACAACCCTAGACGACCAGATTCAGGCCGAGATGCAAGCAACTAAAGATTCCATCGAGATTCTAACAGCTCGTGTCCATGCGGAACAACAAGGAAACCAGGCTGCGATAAATGGATTAATTAGATGATCAGCGAACTCTCAACAACGAAAAAAACGATTGCCATCACCTTGAATTTGAACAAAGAACATCGGAATCTAAGCAAGGAACCACACGAGGAAGAAAATTGAAAGATAATTAATCAAGCGTTCATAAACCCCTTCTCGCATGCTGAAACAGATCAGCAGTGGCATCGCAGAATCGAGCTACCGTGCTTTGATGGGTCTGACCAGCTTGGATGGGGTGCGAGGGCGGATCAATACTTTCTCTTACAGCAGACACCCGCCAACCATATGGTTTCATGCGCCATGGTGAGCATGTAGGGCGTCGCACAACCATGGATTCGATGGCTGATGACGACTCACCCGAGTTTGACGTGGGAATGCTTGAAACGAAAAATTGTCGACACTTTCGACGATAAACATCTAGGGAATCAACTCGAGCGAATAAGTAGCATTAAGCAAACGGGATCCGTCAAAGACTATTTCCACGATTTCGTGGGGGTAATTATGCACTTACACGAGATTCCTGCATTTCAACATCTCGGTTTCTTCCTTCTGGGATTACATCCTGTCGTGCGAACAGAAGTAGAAGTTCTTCGACCAACCACTCTCGAGGAAGCATATCATGCGGCCAAGGGAATTGAGAGGAAGCTGCTAGCGGCCAAGGAGCGGGATTATACTCCGTCTGAGACACGAACGACAACTCACAACAAACAATCTCACAGTTCATTAGTTCTTTCAGACTATCGAGCAGCAAGAGGGGGTCGTAAGTTCGGCGAACCCAAAACAGAAATTAAACCTCATGATCGATATGTCCCTCCTCATGGGGACAAGGGCAATACTCAACCTAGCAGCGCGCACGTTCTAGACCGTACCGTAAGTTAAGCGACCGGGAGCTTCAGGAACTACGAGCCAAGAGGTTGTGCTTCAAGTTTCACCAACCATACGTCTCAGGACATACATGTGTAAATCGGGAATTACGAATGATCATCGGAGGGGAAGGAGAGACAATGTCAGAAGATGAATCTGAAGAATGGTACGGCAAAGGGGAGGAGGATTCACTCGAAGAGGTAACCCCATAACCATCCACAGGACATCTTACAATATTAAAATTACCCTTGTTTGAGTTGGGTGGACTCTCGGGGCCACGCACTCTCAAGCTTCGAGGCAAAATTCGGAAAGCAGAGATAGTCGTCATGATTGACAGTGGCGCGAGTCACAATTTCATATCAGTTTTAGCAGTGGTGAAATTGCAATTGCCTGTAATGAGGGACAGGTTTAAAGTACGATTAGGCGATGGGCTCCAAACCCTGACGAAAGGCAAGTGCGAAAACGTAGCGCTACAGTTGGGCACATGTGCGGTTACAACCAACTTTTTTGTTTTCGAGTTAGGAGACGTAGACGCGATATTGGGTGTGGAATGGCTGCAACAGTTGGGAGAAGTGAAGGTTAATTGGGCAACATCGACCATGCGCTTTGAAATTAAAGGTAAAGCTTACTGTTTATCCGGTGACGCAGCCGTCACGCGATCACCAATTAGCATGCGATCCTTGTCAGTGCTTGGACCTCGGGGCACTGGTTATTTGCAGCACAATTACGGGCAGCCCACCAGAGAGTTTAAACAAAGAAAGGGAACAAGATCTAGCAAGGACGTTGGACCGATTTCCATCGGTGCTCCAAGAGCCAAGGGATCTTCCACCGGTAAGGCCAAACGACCATAAACTTCTCATTCATACTCTGTTAACCCTTTAATTGTTCCTCATCTCGACGGCACCAACACCGGCAGATAATCCACCTCCGTCATGAACCTCGACCAGAACTAGTGGTTCTTCCACATGACCCCCATCTCCTCGATCGGAAATTCTTCATCTCCGGCAAGAAAATGTAGACGAAGATGGTCATTACCAGCACAAAGAAGCCAAAGATAAAGAACAACCCAAACTTCAAGTGGCTCAGCATGGCCAGAAATTTCAGCAACACCAGGAAGTTGACGATCATGCTCACGCACACGTTGAGCGACTGCGCCGCCGACCGGATCCCCAGAGGAAAGATCTCGCTCGGCACCAACAACCATAGCGGGCCCCACAACCAGGTGTGCCCCGCCACGTAGATGCATAGTAACATCATCACCACCACCCCATACCACTTGGGCAGCTCACTGGGGTTTCCATCGACCCCAAAACTTGGCGCCTATGCAGATAGCCACGAGAACCTCCAGAAAAGAAAACAATTCAACGGTAAAACAAGAGGAAAACAAAGAGAAAAAACAATTTGCCCGAAAAATTAAAACTGGAGATCACCTGACATATGAACATCTGGGTGCCGCCCTGTAAGAACAAGAACCTCTGGCCCCACTTGTCAACGTCGTAGATGGAGACAACACTGGTCAAAACATTTACCACGCCGGTGACCACGGTGGATATGAGCGAGGAGCTGTTGCCAAAGTTGATCTCCGTTAGCTGCTGGAAGAATGGGATCATCACCGCCATGGTGACGTGGGTGCCGGTTCTTACTCTGGAGGAGGTTCCTCGACTGGTGCACCACTCTGCGAGACGCCTTGCTGGCGGCGAGGAGGTCGTGGAACACGTCGTGGATGCCTTGGGTCCTCCTTAGGTTATCCTTGGCCTCGTCGTTCCCGCCCTTCTCGATCATGGAGCTGGGGGTATCATTGGGCGGACTAACGAGACGATGGTGATGATCAGAGCTGGGACCACCCCATCGCCGAGGCTCAGCCGCCACCTCCAGCCGCCCTTGATAAGGCGTAGTTTAGGACGTTTGCCGCTAGAATTCCAATGGGTTTGAACATGTTACAACCTATATTGAGTGCGCCTCGTTACTTGTACGGAGCCATCTCCGACAAATACAGTGGGACCGACTATAAAAAGAAAACAATATAATATTAAAACCAGATCACAAAAAAAGGTAAAGTTGATTGATTATCAGTATGAGCTTTTATACCCGACTGTCAAAACCAATACCAAAACCCACAGAATACGGCCAATGATCAACATCGCAACGTTCTTACCCAAGCGTTGATCACAGCCCCAATGCAGTACAGCACACAACCGAGCAACATAGAAAGCTTCCGACCTAAGATACCCGTCGTCGAAGCAGCGATGGAAGAACACAATGCAACCAGGTAAAGGGATGACGTGAACAACGCCAGGATATCGCTGTCAAACTTGCAGTAGCACTGATTCGTCGAAGAGTCGGCCTTCTGCTTTTGTATACGGAAGGGAAGAACTCTTCCAAGAGCGAGTTCATTAGCGTAACACCGCCTTCAAATCCCAACCGTAGGCATTAAGTTAAAAAGGTAATTAACATTTGCAAAATCGATGAAATAAGGGGGAACCCTACCTAAAATCCCAATGTCATAGCCGAAGATGAGACCACCCATCGCCGCAAAAATGCAGGTGACGAGGACGTACGGCATCACATCAGATGGGTGGGGGATGTTGTTGGCATGCAGTTTCTCTACATCGGTGGGGAGAGGAGGAGAAGTCATGCTCGAACGGCGGCGACAGTGATTTGTTGAACTGTTGTGAATGTTTTTTTTTCTCTTTGATTATAAGTTGTTTTCTTGGTAATATCAAAATCAATATTACATATGTATTATTATGTGTGTGTGTATATATATATATATATATATATATGTAGAGAAGAGCTTCGATGATGATATCAGATGATATGAGAATCAAATCGAGGAGGATTCTTGGTATGTGGTGAGGAGGGATAATTAGGGTTTTTATGTATTGAATGTTATATTAATTATTGAATTCTAATTAACATAATTAGTGATATAAAGGGTAACTTTGACTAGATACATTTTGGAGTCTAAAAAGATTGAAAATGCAAGTCCATAGTATAAACTTTATAAACTTGGTTAATTCATGATATGAATTTTATATTCAATGCACATTATGATATATATATATATATATATACATGCATATTATTTCTGATTTTTAGATGTGTCCCTTGATTGGACAACATCATGGCGTGGGAATTGCAAATTACTATCGCAGATAGAAAAAAAAAATTTGGTTATTCTTAATATTAATATATTATTATCTATTGGTGTTGACGTCTCAATTCAAACATATATATATATATATATACGTGTGTGTGTGAATAGGGGAGGTAACGCGAGGAAATATTACTTTAAATTGTTATATGAATTAATAGTAATATGTTGTTGCTTCACGCAATTACAATTAGTGGTTAGCATTATTATAAAAAAACATAAAATTCTTTAGCATTATGTTTTTCATCTAATTACATAGGATTATTTTATTATGTTCAATTAAATTAGTTTATCTTAGTCTTGTAATTTATGTAAGTAAACTAGGCTTTAATTAATAGAGTCTAGTGATCTTTATTTTTAATGGGCTTATAAGGGATCTAATGAATTATAGATTATTTTTTTCTAGTGATCTAATATAATGTTTCGTTTGCATTAATATTATTGTCATGTAAAGATTATATCCTTTCGATATTATTGCGCAAAGCTCGACGAATAATTTTGTTAGCGCGTCGAACAAATGATACCTTGCGCTTCAACCGCTGAACCTTCGCACGCTCGCTTTTCTTTTCGTAACCTAAATTCGCATGAATGTCCGAGTGCGCCCTTTCTGGGAAGAAATCGTGCAAAACTACAATTCCCGAGAGCAACAAAAATTCCACAATAGGCCAAAGCACAACATCAAATGCTACTTATAAATATATAATGCTACTTATAAATATATACCTTAGAGAAACGTTCGAGGATATAATCGACATCATCTCCGTGCTGATCAAAGTTGCAAATATTAGCGATTTCGACGGGTCGTTATTATAATACGAGGTAGTTAAGCTCGAAAAAGAGAGCATTAAACAGTTGTTAGGTTAGGGCAAGAATGTTGGTTATTAAGGATGCTAAGATTACTTTATCGATCACCAATCTATATGTATTAACAATGCTTCTGATGAGTGGAGAGCTCCAAATTTACAAATGGCTCGAAACACACACACACACACACAAACACACGTAAATGCGTATAAATATCTCAAGATCGATCATCAGCCTCTCCCTCCGTGACCTTTTCTGTTGAATTCTGGGATCGAATACGAATGATGATTATCGTTCACTCTGATTATTACATCGTCGTTATTCTCTTGCTGCTTGGGAGCACCAATGTTTTCTAGGGTTTTCGACGTTTTTGGTGCTATAGCTGGAAATTCTCTCGCCATGGCCGTGTAATAACAGTTCGTCGTCGCAAACAACACAATTGCAGCGAACAATAGCTCCTTATTCACTCTCGCCATATCTTCGAGGACGTGTTTAATTTTTTTAAAATAGAAAGAGAACCTTTATTGTAAGTTGATAGCAGGCGAGAATTTGATTTGTATACTTTTATACAAGGTTTATCAATGTATATATAGATTTGCAATATGCAGCTGCAATTTGCTGATGGGGTCTCCCCATTTGAGGCAATAATTGCTAGAAAAATAAACTAGGTGCACTTAACCTATTTATTAAGGTTCATGAACTTGGGGTATTTGATATTTTCTTTCTTTTTTTTTTTGGAAGGATTTCTTGTGTGCTCACTCCCATGGATTCATTAACTTGTCAATTTTCGTACGAAGAAGTATTGTAAAACACTAGTCCAGGGTTGGTCCTATATCAATTTCTTTCTAATTTTGTTCATTGTTCATGTGTATACTACTAATACTGGGTACATATGATATTTCATGTAGGTTACATAACGCTCGGTGGAATTTTTATTATTAAAACTATTGTTCTCCTCATATTATTTGGAAAAATGTGAAAAAGATTTGTCCAACCAAGTGAACTGGGCTTGCTGTTTTCAGACAATGAAGTAATTAGAAGACCAATTTGCTCATAAGATGTCAGATCATGGGGAACAGCCGTTGGTTTAGTTGTTCACGATCCCACTTGCTTTCGAGGAGAGAATAAATACATTTTGCTGTCATTTTCCAACTTTTATTATTAAGTACTCAACCTCTATTGAAAAAAAAAAAGATAAACTCAACCTCAAAAGTCAAAAGACAACAGTCATGGTATAGTAAGATCCTGGCGCATGAAGGTTTTACTGTTCCTAATATCGAAGATCATCATATTTCTTGAGATAGGCATTTCACGTATATTAAAAAACTCATCTTATTATTCTTAATTTTTTGTTGCCTATGATTAATTACTGAATTGAAATTGAGGTCATGTTTTTGCGTAATGAGGGAGCATCGTTATTGACAGTAAAACCCTGTTCTTGTCATTTACTGCAACTTGTTCGCACGTTGTTTCTCCAAATGCGCTATTCGTGTCATTTAAGAATTACTAAAACTTTTCGAATAATTGAATTTCTTCCATGTCTGAGAATTTAATTGATCGTATTGTACAATACCTAACTTCTTCCATTCTCATAAATGTCTAACAAGTGTATACTAAACTTCCACCTTTTTATTACGGAACGGTGACATATCAGTAACCAAACGTATTGTTATCACATTAATTCCATTAAAATATCACATCTCTCTAATGTTCAGATAGGAGATGTACGTCATATTCATTTTTTTGTGGTTGAGATATTTAGTACGCATTTAATTGTTCTATCAAATAGTCTTGGTATGGCCCGGCTATGTTTTTTAACATAAAAAATTACAGTCGATGTCCATCCAACCTTTAAGTATAAATTTCTGCATGAATTACAGTCTAACAAATTTTGTGAATTATAAATTTTGCATATAAATATAACCAACTAAACAATATATATTTAAGTTGTCAATTAATCCCTAAGCACTGGACGATACCAAACCCCATAAGATATCACCTTATTAAGATGCCAAGTAACACTATTTGTTCTCGTGATTGCAGGTACCAACAATTTAGTATTCTAGAATTGATTCGAACAAAATATTTGCAGGAATATTTCTTCTCCGAACTGGTTTTCTTGAAAACCAAAGGTATATATATTTGTTTGTGTGTGTGCATGTATTTATCTATGCAGATTGATGAAAGTTACGTAGAAGTCTCAAAGCCATTTTCTTGACATTTTGGTCTTTGTTTTTTTGTTAATGAAGAAGACAACCATGCACTTTCACAATTCGAAAAATCCAATGTTTCTTTTTAGGTTTTTCATTGGTAACTTAGTGTTTTTCCTTGTGCTTTTTGATGAAGATGGGTTATGGATCTTCTTCAAAGCAAAGCAGATTATTGAAAGGATATTAATATTAGTAGCAGTAGCAGCCTTGAAATCTAGGGTTTTAGTATTATTCTCTAGGCGTGAATCTTACTCAGAAATTCATTGGTAAGGTAATCAAAAACAGCGATTCCGTTCTTAGGGCTTGTCTTTTCGTCCATTTTCTTCATCCGTAAGATATAATGTGTCGCTTGCATTGATATTATCATGTAAGATTTTATATCCTTTCGATGTTTGTTTTAATCTTGTTTTATTTTCGAGCTCTAGGTACCCTACTGATTCTGATAAACACATATATACTCGTTGCTCAATTATGCTTAACTAGAAACCAGGTTGTGTTTCGTATATATGTGGAATTAGTGTGTGGAAAGCACAACGAAAAACTAAGTTTAGCGCATCTAACAATGATACTCATGCGCTTCCACCGTTGCACCTTCGCACATTTCCTTTTCTTTCCTAACCGAAATCTACGTACTTTGGAACGCAAAATTCGCTTAGGAAAAAATGGAACAGGTGTGAGGGTACAACCGTCGAAGCGCATATATTAATTATCGTTGTCTGATGCGCTAACCTAGTTTTTAGTCTTGCTCTCCACACAATGATTCTGCATACCAAACGCAACCTTAGTTATCGACTGAACTCTATTTTGATAAAGCGTTCTTACCATCAACATCAGGTTTCGAACTGGTTCATAAACGAAGAGTTACAACTCTTTAAGTCTTAGGCAGTTTTATGCCTCGAAAAGAGAATTGTTATTAGGGCAACAAAATATTGGTTAGGTATGTTGAGATATTTTATCAATCATTATCTGTGTTTGCTTCTTTCTAATGAGTGAGGAGCTCCAAAATCACAAATGGCTCTAAATAAACACACGCACATGCACACACACATAAACGCGTATAATATCTCAAGATCGATCATCAAATATATTATTAATATGCCTCTCCCTCCACGACCTTTTCTGTTGAAGTCTGGGATCGAATACGAATGATGATTATCGTTCAAACCGATTATTACATCATCGTTGTTCTCTTGCTTGGGAGCACCAATGTCTTCTGCTAGGGTTTTCGCCATTTTCGGTGCTAAAGCTGGAAATTCCCTCGCCGTGGCCGTGCTATAAAAGTTCAACGTAATAAATAAAACCATTACAGCAAACAACAGCGCCTTATTAACTCTCGCCATATCTTCAAGAACGTGCCCCTTTTCTTTCTTTCTTTTTAAATAAGATAGACCCTTCTTTATAGTTGATAGGCGAGATGATGGAATACTTTTCGTTGAAGGTTTATCTATGTATATATAGACGGTGAATCTGCAATATGCAGTTGCAATTTGCTGATGGGGTCTCCCCATTTGAGCCTATAATTGCTGGAAAAAATAAACTAGATGCATTTAACCTATTTATTAAGGTTCATGAACTTGAGGGTGGATTCTTGATTTTTTTTAAGATTATTGTGTGCTATACCATAGATTCATTATTTGTCAATTTTCGTACGCAGAGAAAATAGTTTAAAGTTAAACCCTACTCCACTCCAAGGTTGTCTATTTCAAATTCTTTCTATTTTTGTTCATTGTTCATGTACTAATACTGGGCACATATTTCATATAGGTTATATAAAGCTCGGTGGAATTATACTTTTAAACTAATTTCTCCTCATAATAATTGGAAAAAATGAAACAGATATTTTCAGACAATGAAGTTAGAAAGACCAAATTGGCTCAGATGTCAGATAATAGGGAACAGCCGTTGGTTTAGTCGTCGTTCACTGATCCACTTGCTTTTGAGTAGAGAATTCATTTTTTTATTTTTTATTATTTTTGCTGTCATTTTCCAACTTTTATTAGCCATCAAATGACCTACAGTTAGTGAATCGGAACTAATTATTCGTTAGGCCATCAATTTAGAACTACCATTATATGAATATATATTGATTGGGAATGCAAATACAAGAAAGATTAAAAACAAGTACACAAACACGCATCATAATACTTTTTACCAAAATAAGCACACACTCAACACACGCACATACATATTAATAATATATTTGATGATCGTCAGTTTTTCCCTGGAGTTACAGTACCACCATTCCTGTTAAAGTCTGGAATGGAATAATAATGGTGATTATTATCATTCAAATCACTCATTCCATCACCATTATCATCTTCATTATTATTACCGCCGCCATTAATAATCTTCGATGGTTTCATTGTTCCTCTAGAGGTGGCCGTACAGTTATTACAGTTAATCACCAATAACAACATAACGACGAGCACAAGCACCTTCGCCTTCTTCACCATCATCTTCAACAATTTTACACCTAATTAAAGAAATATCAAAACCAAGTATTAGTCAATATATGTAAACGAACGCCAGAATATTTAAAAATGAAGACATTGTGTGTGGCTAAGAGAAGTACTTACTTAGGTTGCCCGAGATTGATGCGAGATTATTATTAAGGTATAGCATAGCCAGGGTTGCTATATATAGATGGTGAATGATACACAAATATATTGGAGCCTCCACCAAATGAGGCAATAATTAGTGCGATGATAAAATAAATGAAGTGTGATTCTCACCTTTAATGAACAAAATGATGGAGGTTAAAGAAAGATATATATTTAGATAAACTCAACCGCGAAAGTCAAAAGACAACAGTCATGGTATAGTAAGATTATCCTGGCACGAGCTTAAGTTAAGGTTATTTAACTGTGCCTAATATCGAATGTCATTATTTCTGAACATTGCTTTGCTTGTACTCTCCAGAGATTAGTATTTCGCGTAAAATATTAAAATTCATCAGCTGAATAAATTATTAACTTTAAATTTATTTTTGTTGCATTTGATGAAATATTGAATTGAAATTGAAGGTCGTGGTTTTGCATAATGATGGAGCATCATTATTGACAGTAAAAATGGGGGGAATTGAATAGAAGTCTCCACTGAATATTTTTATTTTCTCCTATTCGTGTGTCATTTACTGCAAGTTGTTGGCACATTGTTTCTCCAAATGGACTATTCGTGTCATTTGCGTAATATAATCCCTCTTTTTTTTAAAAAAAAATAAAAATAGTAGGACTATTATTAGCATCTTCTTAATTGTCCTCCTGAAAATGATTATGCCTATCAGATTATTTAGTTAACATAATAAAAATATAACATAGTGAATTGGCCTGATTTCCCCTTGATTTCTCCAATTTAAATGTAAGCGTGATATTTTTAGTTTTTACTACCATTTAAACAGCCTTAGAGTTCTCTATTTAGTTGCGTTGATTTCGAATTCTTTTTACGCGAAATACGATTGCCCAACTACTTGATTTATTCATAATTATTCACCAAAAAAAAAAAGAACAAGTGGTGTTCAATAACATATAGTAGAGTAACAATTTACTATGATGAGAGGATGGTTTAATAATAGTATTCTTCAAGTATATACGATTAGAACTGTTGATTTATAATTCAACAGATGGGATCATATACATGTCAATACTATCACTACGCATTTAAATCAAAAAGGAAAAAAAAAATCCACAAACATTAGACGGCAATAATACTAGTACTTGTCAACTTGGCTACAATAAACGACGACGGTAATTTCTATTGTATCCATTAATTCATTTCATCTGCAGTTGTAACAGTATGCACTTGTTGCAAAAATTAAATTTTTATAACAAATCATATATTCAGCTGCTTTTGACATATATTCTTAGAGAGAAACAAATGATAATTAATATTTTATTTTTAATTGGTTAGTCGGTTATTATTACTAGTGAACAGTGTCGGTGTATAGAGTTTGTCTATATACAGAGTGTAATCGAGCTGTATGATGAATTCAATTCATTATTCATTTTAATAACACCAGAAAGTTCTTTTCAATTCTACGTGAAATGGCAGATATAGTGCAAAAACCAATTGAATTATTCAAAATGGACGTATGTTAATAAGCATTGAGAATAGCTCAATATTTTATTTTTTTTAAACGGGGAGTAAAATAACATAAGAAAAAGTTTAGGATTGAATCAAATGATTCCTTTATCACTATCTGAAGGAAATTATTACAAATCAACTTTATGTATTGTATTTTCGTGTCCAAACACTTGTTAGCTCGGATGGTCAACCACGTATTATAATCCCAGAACTCCTAATTATTTCAAAATAATGCGGGATGGACGTTTGTACTAAAGTATCTCTTGAAATACATTAGTCTAGAAGTATCCCAAAAAAGTGTAATAATACTACTACAAGACCAATATTACCAATGAGGACTCGGTCAGAGATAACATGATGAATTCGATAGTTCTAAATGTCCTATTTGATAATTGTTGGATTATAATATCTAGCAATCTAGTGTGACAAACAAAAAACTTATTATTGTGTTACTAAATTAAGTGTGTAGATGAGTTCGTTTCGAAAAACGGATATCAAATATGAGCTCGTGGCGAAAAATCGGATCGGTTGATCGCGAGCGTGTACTTTAATATATTGAATAAAAATTCGTGCGAGTATGTCAAGTTATAATTAAAACGAATATGTATAACTAGCACCACGCGCGATAGGCAGTGCACCTATCGTTTGTAGAATAGTTATAGCAAGTATCCGAGTATCGAACACGAGGAATAATTTTGATTACTAGTAATAACCTATCAATTCAATATCTAGCCCATTGAGATTTTTATATTTGAAACTAAGTCACAACAACTTAAACTAACACATGAAAATGTTCGAAACACAACTAAAGATTTAAGAGTAACTTTGAATAAAAGAATGTGCTCGATATTTCGAATCCCGCTAGATATCGTCAATGAAGTCGTAACTACCGTTACCACATGATTAATGACTATGTCATGATAATTTCTACTCGTTTCCACCTTAGCTTTCGCCCTAAATGGTCACGAGAATATATAGTAGTTTCGACTATTTGCTTTCGCCCTATAGTCGACTCCTAACGTTTACGATAGAACGAACCATTATTTAGCTTTCGCCGTTAACGGTCTACTAAACGTCACACCAACATATAGACATGCCAAATGTGATTCTCAAAACAATACATAGAAATATTGAATCGGATAAAAGCTGTCATAAACGATACAAAGTCATATCATGTGTTCACGAGTATTTTACGTCCAAACTACGGCGCTACCTAGCATTCTTCTCATCCCAAACACCCAAAATGATTAGCTACTCATAATGAAGGAAGAAGCCACGAAATGTATACTAAACAAAGCAGAGGAATACATAGATTCTTCCCTATTTAACGAGCTCAAGCTTATCCCTCGCACTTTGTTCGATTCTGCGGTGTAAATGAGCTTCAAATCTTTACTTTAGCACCTAGAGATCATTTGAGATTGATCTCTAGGGTTCTTGAGTCGTCCTTCAGGTGTCTTTAGTGATTAGAAACGAGTTATGACGGCTTAGCTTCTCTTAGGGCTTCAAATTGCGGCTTAAGTACAAAACATGGATGAACGGCTTCAAAGCCATGTATATATCATTCGGGCTTAGGGTTTAAGGCCCAACACTGTTGGCCAACACGGCCGTGTATCAGGCCGTGTTGAAGGACCGTACGTATGATTTTCCTTTCTGCTGACAAACATGGTCGTGTGTCAGGCCGTGTTGAAGGGCAGCAAGTTTGTTTTTCCTTTCTGCTGACAAACATGGCCGTGTGTCATGCTGTGATGATGGGCAGCAGCTATGTAACTTGTCTCTGGAGCCGAACACGGTCGTGCGGTTCTCAAAGTAAGTCATGTTTGATGAAAAAGTGGTGATTTGAGCTCCATGTTTACGCAGTTCGTATAAATTATCGTCTCATGTACCTTTGACATCGAAATATGTAAAACTTTTGAATAAGTGCACGAGACAACTCACAAATGCCAAATATTCAACATAAAAATGATGGAGATAAACGAATGAAAATGCGTTTATCATCGAGAAACTGCCAGTCAATGCGGTCAACTGTCAGTCAAGACCGATACTGGCCAATCCGGTAATATGTTAGTAAATGTGCTCTCATTTTCTAAGGTATTGTGTTAATCAAAAAGGGAAAATTGTTGGATTATAATGTCTAGCCATCTAGTTTTTATGAAAACAAAACTTGTTATTGTGTTACTAACATATTTAATTAAGTATGTAGATGAGTTCGGTTCAAAAAACGGATATCAGTGAGCTCGTGCCAAAAAACGGTATCGGTCAACTTCCAATTAATGCTGATCAACACGGTCAACTGTCGGTCAAACTAGTCTCGGTCTTGACAGGACTGGCCGGTATTGGTCTTGACTGGACTGTTCGGTCTCGGTCTGGACCGGACTGGTCCGGGACTGTATTGGACTAGTCCGGTCTCAGACTTGACTGGAATAGTCCGGTCAAAGACTAGATTGACTGGTCAACTATTGCACTGAGGCACAAGCACCTTACTGCAGCAGGTACAAGCAGCTGAAGGTGACAGCATTGACCAAGTCAAGACAAAAGCTTCCAACGGCTCTTTTCATGTGTCTGACGGCTACATCAAGGTTGGAAGGCAATAAATATCTAATAGAAGGGAAGAAAAACACAAAGATCCTAGAGCAAACAAGCACACATTCAAATAGAGATCTAAGAGAGAAGAACAAGAGCAAAGAGCACAAAATCAAGAGAGGTCTTCCAAGTGTGTGTTACAAAAGAGAGAGAGCTACAAAGTTCAAACACATACACCTCACTCACACAAAAGAGAGATGAGCTAATGTAGAATAGTTGAGTGAGAGTCTTGGCACAAATACGCAAAACTATGAGTTTGTAGTTTTTGCACATAGACGTAAAAGAAGTGCCTTTTGTAGGATCGCGGCCTGCAAATCGTAGAGCGAAATAACTCTATCGGTGGACTTTAAAAAGCTAACGGTAGAGAGACATTCCGGTCGACTTGAATAGTGGCCGAAGACGGTGGACTCTAAAGCCGCCGGTGAGGTTGAGTGCTAGGAAGTTTATTAACAGAATATAGGTTGAAGTTATATTGTGTAAGTCTAGCTATGGAAGGTTGTACATCGTAGTATGTAAATCGAGTCTTCTAATGAGAGCCTTCCTTGCAGGGAAGAAGGAGAGATGTAGGAGTATTGAGACTCCGAACTTCCATAAACAAATTGTGGTCCATTGCATTGCATTCATACATCTAGCATATGCATTGTGGAAGCATTTTAAGCGTTTGATAAAATGCTTCAACTAAAACCGATTTTCAACTTGCATTGTTTTGAAGTGTTTTTCGAATAGCTTTATCGATTTAAGAGGATTAAGTTGAGCATTTTCCGCTTTGTTTAAAACCCAAACTCGCTTAATCTCTCGCTGCTTAAATAGTTTCAAGAACATGAGTTATTGCAACTCAAATAATTTTAAGAGTTTTAAAAGTGTTTATTTACCCCCTCTAAACACAAAACCGATCCTAACAATAGTTTTGGTAAAAACATGCATGCATGGCTGGCCAACATTTACATTTCATTTCCTATATGATAATGTAGCTTGGTTTGAAAAGGAAACCTTGGCCTTCTTTAATCTTAAACCTATTGGTGTATTGTAGATAGGACGATATCTAATTGGGTTTTAACTTTTTACATTACATAGAATAAAATTATTTATATATATAAAAATTTTGGACACTGTTTCAGTTCGATTAAATGGGTCACGTCTATCTTGTTCATGATACATTCGTTCTCTACTTGTATGTAATAACATTAGGCGACAACGGTCGGCAATACATAGTCTATTTTAATTAAGGTGCTACTTATCCACCACATTTTTTAAATTTTCTCAAATTTCATTTCCTAAACAAGCCAAACGTAAACACGTTTCAAACTGAAATAATTCTCGATGAAGAAGATAGTATATGGGAGAGTGATGAATAAGAACCTAACTTTCTTCAACTGATTATTTTGGGAAATTCATGTCCCATGTCTGAGTCATCTCCATGTGAAGACACGTAATAATGACTTGCATTGCATTGCAAAACATTGTAGGCATTTGGACAAGTTTTTTCAGTTCGATGGGAAATAATGCGTTGTTTTGTAAGTTATATACTCGAAAATGAACGACGAATGTAAACTTTAACATTTTTTTATCATTAAAGGGATGTTCGGTTATGGGCTGGAAGACACATGTTGAAAGAGATAGACCACCTCACGAAACTGTTGTACTTACATTATTTTACTACAATTCTTTGTTATTTCCTTATGGAGAGAGTATTATGGTGTCAAACTCAATTCCACATATGGTTAGACCAAAAAAAAAGTTATAACCTGCATATATATATATATATATTATAAGCTTAATTGATAACAGAAGAATCAAATCCTACTTGAGCTTACATGTTAGGCTTATGCTTCATTGTTAAATACAAGTTAATGTAAAAGAATAACCTTAGTGATAAGCTCACTTCATTATTACAAAGATTTTTAGGTAACTTGATGTTGATGGGAAGGTGGAAAGAGGAGACATGTACCAAACTTGCTTCGATTACCTTCGCATAAGTTTTTATTCATCTTTTTTAACCAGGCGCTTTTCATATATCTATAATATACGTTGATTTAAAGGTCCCATTTTTCATATTGTGTCGCTAAATATAAAAAAAAATGGGCGAAGATAACAACGAGGAAACTAAAGAGAAGAACTTATCCGAAAGAGCTTACTACCAATGCAAAAGACGATGATAATAAGGAGAAGAAGCCACCTTTGCCTTTCTTTTTATTCGTAGATTTGCATTGCATGGGCTGTGCAAAGAAGGTAGAGAGGTCTATCTCAAAGATCAGAGGTATGTAATCTTTTTCTTCTTATTTGCAATAATATTATATATAATAGCCACTGCACTTCAATGCTTATAATTATTAATAATAATATGATATATAATGTGGGAAAAAATATTATTCCCAGGAGTAGAAGCAGTAGTTGTGGACATGACCAAGAACGAGGTTACGATCAAATGAGACGTCGAATGCATTTCTTTTTCTGGTACTTGAGGGTTTTGTGGAAATAGTAGGAAAAATTGAAAGGAAAAGGAAAATACGCTTTTCATGTTTGGTTGATCGGATAAATAGATGAGGAAAAGAAAATAAAAGAAAATCTGGTTTAGTTTTGACTTATAAACTAAGGAAAACGAAAGAAAAACTTATGGAAATCATTTTCTCACTCGTTTTCTTTTCCACCTACTTTCCCCAAACCAAAGACAGTGTTGGTGTTTGTATTACAACAGCAGGTTAGCCGATTGACGACGGTGGAACTGAACGTAAACATGCACTGCGAACCTTGCGCTCAGGGGCGGATCTAACATAGGACCCGGGGGGCCACGCCCCCCCCCCCCCCCGGAAATTTTCGAAATTTTTTAGTACTATATATGTATTATATAGTATTAATACGTACAAATATGTTTTTGTTTTATATATGTATGAAAATATTAAGTAGCATGATGGCGAGGGAGCTTATTTTCAACCAAGTGGTCAATGTTCGAATCGGTTCTAGTACCACTATTTGTTCTTTTTTTCTATTTATATTACTTTTGCTTCGTTTTATTTTGTTTCTTTTTTGTCCTTAGCGATTTAACTTTTTAGTATTCCAATTTATATGGTAATTTCATATGTTTTGCTAGAAAATTTTAGCTTCCTTTCTCATTTTTTGTCTTTATTTTCTAATATTCACCATATGATTAAAGGAAAAATAAAAATAAGTTTATTTTTTTGTAGAACTCTAAATATAAAGACTATAATTTATTTTGCAAACATAATAGACATATCCATATTATTGAAACCATATTACTTTAAAAAGATAAAATGAATATTATATGTCCGACCTTCTCGATAAGAAAAATTCTAATTCCGTCGTAGACTACCAAATTTAAGTTGGATGAGCCTTTATTAAAATTAAAAATTTGCCTAAAAACACAAAGTATCAAATAAAAAAGCTCAAATAATTATTGAAGTTACCTACGCACAACGCATGATTAATGTTATTTTCTCCTATATTTTTTTCATCCACGTTATATAGAATATATAACGCTGACGAATGAAAAAAAGGTGTCCAAGCCCAAAAGCCATAAAAATTGTTGGCAATTGTTGGCGCTTTGCAATAGATCATAATGCACAGACCAACATCCGATCCTGTATATACTAATATTACGGCCCCCCGATAAAAAAATTCTGGATCCGCCCCTGTTGCGCTGCTGAGCTCAAGAAGAAGATACTCAATATGAAAGGTACATCTCTCCACAAATCACTAAAAGCGAAAGTTTTCTTTAACCCGAGGGTTCTATCCGAAAATCAATTGTTGATAGAAAGGATAGACCTCTTTGATTTATATATTTGAGTCGGTTGAAGTTAGTTTTCCCATGTGCAAAAAATAATCTCAACACGCCCCATCACGTGTGGCACGTCTTGATATCATCGTACTGGATGGTTCCATTCTAAAACCCGATATAGAATAAGAAACCTCTTCAATTTATATATTGAGTTCGGTTAAATTATTTTTCTTCTTTTTTCGTCCTACTTGGGACAAAATGCTCTGTTCTCGACTCCGACTAACTTAACAACAACTGCAGGAGTGACAACTGCTGAGACGGAGTTAAGCTCAGGCAGAGTCACAGTCACGGGCACGATGAACGCTGACCATTTAGTCGAATACGTCTACAGACAAACCAAAAAGCAGGCTAAAATCGTCCCACTGCTCGAGCCCGAGAAAGAATCCGAAGGAGAAGAAAATGAAACCGATAAAAAGGAACGACCTTCGTCGAAAGACGACGGAAAAACCTCGAAAACAACATACGATGACGTAGACTGCGAATCGAACGACGACGACGATTACGTGATGGTTGTTAATAAGAAGGCCGAGGAGGAGCATAAAGATAGGATGGCGACGACGATGATGACGTCATGTTATTACCATCATCGACCGATGTGTGTTGTGGAGAGTGTTTACGCTCCTCAGTTGTTTTCGGACGAGAATCCCAATGCTTGTTGCATCCTTTGATGATCGAGGAACTGAGTCGTCGATGTTATGGTCTGTGTGGGGAATAAAATCTTCCTTTTTAGCCCAAACCCAAAGCCCAATTCATAAGCCTATGGTTCCACTCTAAAACCAATCAACAATAGAAAGAGTAGCCCACAAACTTATAAACTGGTCACAACTTTTCTAATTATTCGATTTGCTACGCAACGATCCGTTCGTTTTTATATAATGTTACGAGTCCCTGTTTTTTCGAACTTGGAGGTATATTTATGAGTTTGTGCACAATAGAAAATGGGTAAAATTGTTATTCTTTCACTTACTACCGTGTTTTAGACTTTGCAGTGTTAAATTAAGCGTTAACTATAGGCAACTTATTCCGCAGGACACTTTCATGACACCTAATTTAAGAAATTACAAGAAAACCAAATAATATAGATATAAAATCATATGTGGAACAATTTTAAGACAATTAATTTGCAATTAAAAACACTAACTTTCAAAATTAAAACAATCCTCCTATTCTAAAACTTAATCTAGTTAAGTTTCACTATTTAGTTGTCTGCATGAAAATAAATACCACTCCTAAATTACCCATTAACATTTTATGGAAATTAATAGATACTTTACATACACATCACTTAGCCATATTGTTTCATCATACCAAAAAAAGAATAAAATTGAGTGCTGAAATCTAACAAAAATAGTGAATAAGTGCTGAGGTGGTTCAGTCAAAAAACCCCAGCTCATTAAGACATTCCCAGAACAAATTGCTGCATATGTTACTACCACATAAAATCACACACTGAAATCTAAATACTCCATTCAAGATTTGCTGCTGTGTTCATGTTATATACCTGTCTTGCTTCTCTTGAAGAAGCTTAGCAGAAGATTTCGCATCCAAATACAGAGAATTCACCTCTTCAAGATCAGCCTAAGCAACCAAACAGCATACAGTCGTCGAAAAAGCGTAAACTTCGAACAAAGAAAAATATCACAAAGCTCATTTCGCTCCTTACAAGTGGGGAAAAAAAAACATACCTTGCATATATTTTCGCGCCCATTCATCTTAGCGACGACGCTGGCCGGAGACAAAAGCTGAACAGCGTGCCTGAGAGAAAACAAAAAACAAAAAGGCGAATTCAAACTACTTCGTGCGAAGCAACTACAATACATTTACATGGATTTAGTTGCGTTGAAGAGAAGAAAGTTAAAAAAAAAAACCTCAAAGATGCTTGCTGCGCAATTTCTCCGAGGTAAGCTAAGCTTTCCTCGTCTATCTGAAGTTCTTCGACTTGAGCTCTAATGGCTAATATCTGTATCATTTCGGCTGGGCCGTAGGTTTCAGTTCTTATGATGACTAATCGGTCTAATAAGTCGACTGGAATGCCGTGGGGACTAATCATGTCTGTACCTCTGCGTAAAATAAACACAACTTTCAGTTTAAAATAAACACAACTTTCTCGAATTCCGGGAAATAGCTACAGATTAAGCCCAGAAAAGGAAACGACTTTGTGCGTATTTTCTTGGTACCTGACGCTACAAATTCCTCGGTTTGTGGCGAAGATGACAATGGGAGAGATTGAGCTTTCCAAGGCACGGTTCAAGTAGGAAAAACACTCGATATCAAGCATATGAACCTTGAGTTGTATGTACTTGGAATTATTAGAGCCTCGTTATGATTTCAGTGAAAAACTCTAATTGAATATGAGAGGACAAAAAAAACAACCTCATCGACGAATAAAACACCAGGAACGAGTTCTGCTACACCTTCATCGATATAACGGTTGACAACCTGAAATAAGTAGTATAAATTGTCCAATTACGTTATAATCTGGAAGAAAAGAGAATAGAAATTATGGAGTGATGAGATTGAAGCACGCCTTATTTATTTCTTGTCTGAGCTTGTCTGTGATTTCGGTTTTCCTGGGCTTCATCATCTGACCCATCAAAGATAATATGTCTTGGCCTCCTTGAGGACGTGCATTAGCGGCATCAAGATCGTGCAATGTAACGTCCTAAAAGTATGCAGCACAATGTTAACACTGCCCAACAACAAATGGTACATTCGCTAATCTAATCCTTTTTTTTTCTAATTCAATTCACAGACAAAAGAATAGTTTGAGAGCCAAGAAACGAAGGCACAGCCCTGAAAACAACATAAAAAGACCTGCCACGAACTAGTGAAAATTGAAGCAGAATGAAGATTAAGTTATTCACATTGGAATTTCAATAAATTGCAGGCTTTACCATCATTATTGCTGCAATTCCAATTCTCAAAGATATAGCACTTTCAGCAAATATGAAATCAACGTAGAATCTTAAATAGTTAGTAGGGATACACAGTACACACCTGTACAATCTCCTTCTTTTTGTGAACCTCGCCTTTGGGCAGCGGGACATACTCTTCAGCTTCCAAATCAAATTCAGTAGCGAACGCATCGCTTCTTCCCACACGTTTAACCGCCCCACTATTTGCTTCAATGTATATAACGTCACCAACAGCAACCTGCGACAGTTTGCTGGATTAAACATGCATCATCCTTTAAATATTAGTATGACACCTTAGTGATGAACTGATAAAGTTAGGTTATTATATATGATTTGGTAAAAGTTCCATCAGGATTGTATAAGTAGAACGCAACAAGAAGAAAATGAAAACCATGGACACTAAATTCATACAGCAACAAAGGAAAAAAAAATGCGTGAAACTGAAATATTTGGGATATAGAAAGGCCTACCTTTTCCTTGATCAAGGCATCATATATAGTTGGATCCAACTTCAACTGTTTAGTTCCTTTTACAGTTTTTAACCCGATTATAACATGACTTATACTCTTCCCATATCCACCAGTGACACTCTCGGTTTCTTCTGGAGAAAGTTCTGTGACCTATGACAGTATACAGCACATCCAAAATATTAAGTAAGATAATCTGCTAAGTAACTTGAAAGGATTTTATATCATTATTGGTTTTTTTTTCAAGGAAGATGAGATAGAATTACCTCTCCTTCATAAACCTCCTTATTTTCCTTGATACGAAGTCCAATAGCTCGCCGGAAATTCTCCATTAGAACCTCAGTCTTCTTCACTTCCGACGAATATACTTCAGAACCAACCATGGGCAAAATGGAACCTACACAGAAAAAAAATAACAGAGAAGTTAATACGCACCCCGACAAAATATGCTACTATCAAGCAATTTGAGCAGAGTATGATGCATCCCAGTAAAACCGCCTAGTCTGAAACAAAGAAAGCGATATTACAGTTCTTAAGATGAGTCACAAACAACACACACAGCTCAACATCGCCATTGTATAGCTCCGACACTCAAAAAGAAAAGACAGCAACCACCCTTACATACGATGAAAATAATACTAGAACAAATACATGCCACTTAAAATCAGCAAAAATTGACATGCCTTGCTACCAAGCTCTTGCGAAATTCCCAAAGCTAAAGCTGTTTTCCCAGTGCCAGGCGGCCCAGCAAGTAATAACGCACGGCCGGCCATCTTCTTCTGGCGAATCATATCAACAACAAGTCCGGCCGCTTCTCTTGCCGACGCTTGTCCCACGAAGCCAGCCGCCAACGGCGTAGCTTTTCCGTCGGGCTTCAGAGGAAAACAATCGATGGGAAATACGAAAGTAAAACAATCAACACCAACTGACCCAACAAGGAAAACTCATAAAAAAAAAAAGGCGCCATAGAAGCTTACGTCAAGGCCAAGCCCCTTAATGTGCGTATGCGTAGCTATCCTCTGCTTCTTTGCAGTTGACTGTACTTCCTCTATCTTCATGACAAATCGCGCCTACTCTTTCCACTCGTAATCAAGAATATTTCTTCTCACCTTAATTGATTTGATGAGCTGCTTCGCGCCGGTTTCTTTCTACTTTTCGGCCGCCGCAAAAGGGGGAGAGGGGTTTTGATAGCAAAGCAGCGCCGCGTAGTGATACAGTGTCGAAGGGAAAATAATTCTCGGGAAAAAAAAAAGAGAATTATCTTATCGCGGGCCTATTGGGCTAATATTTTTAACGGGCTTTAAGTTTGGGCTTCAAACTAAACATTTAGGCCCAGAATTAGAGCTGTCAAAATGGCGGGCCGGGCCGGGTTGGCCCGCCGCCCGCCAAAGCCCGCCACTTGGCGGGGCGGGGCGGGCTGGCCCGCCATCTAGCGGGCCTCCAAAATGGGGGACCGCCCCGCCCCGCGGCGGGCCGCGGGCCAGGCGGGCCAAGCCCGCCCGCCTATATATATTATTTATTTTTTTGTATTTTTATTTTATAATTTAATTTATTAATTAGTTTTAGTTAATTAAGATATTTAATAATAAATTATGGATAAACAACTTATTAATTCTATATTTTTAAATATATATGTTATTAATTATGGTATAATTAATGAATCATTAACTATTAAATTAATATATTTAAACATAATATATAATATAAAATATAAATATAATTTTATTAAATTGGCGGGCTGGCCCGGCGGGCCTAAAATATCCCAGCCCGGCCCGCCCTTTTTGGGGGGCGGGGCGGGGCGGCCCGCGGGCCACGGGCCCAATTGACAGCTCTACCCAGAATTGTTGTGGTATACTATTGTAAACTATTTTTCCTTTTTTCATTTCAAATTGTCAATTTATATTTTGTCATTCTTTGTTAATTACAGAAAGCTTATATTAGAGCTGAAAATTTGGGTAGGAGCCGATGGGTCGGGCCGGGCCGGCCCTAAAAAAACATGTTTGGGCTTAATTTTGTTTAACCTGAAACATGATCGGGCTATTTGGCCCGGCCCATCAGCCGGCGAGCCGCGGGCCAAATTGGACCCGCTATATAATTGATTTTTTCTTTATTTCTGTTCATAATCTATATTTTACAAGTAAGAAACAATATTTTTTATGTATTGTGATATAAGATTTCTTATATTTGTATATTGTAATGATGTGTATCATATTAGTATAAATTAGAATTAGTAAGAATAAATAGAAGTTTTATAAATAAAGTACAAATTTTTTTATAAATTTATGCCCGTCAGGCACGACGGGCTGGCCCGGCCCATCAAGTCACGGGCTTGGGCGTAGGATTCATAGGTCCGAGGCAAATCGGGCTGGCCCGCTCAGACCCAATAATTGTCGTGCAGTCCGTTAAATCCGGCCGGTCGGGCTGGGCCAACCCAAATTTCAGCTCTAGCTTTTCAATTAAAACACATCAATTAGATATAGTGCGTAAAAAGGTAAAACCTTTTCTGTTATTATATTAACGGTGAAAAATGTGGCTATAACTATCAGGTTAATTTAATCCATCTATTTATAATTTAATTGATTGGATAATTATCATATCACTTCTAAATTATTTATTAACTGTCCTTAAACCCTACTTATTGTTTTCCTTTTATATATTTAACATATTTTTTATCTATCAAATATAAAAAACGGGTATCTATACTTAAATACCTAATAGAAAACTAAAAAGACACATCAGTCCCTTGTCAGAGATCTTTTTAAGCTAGGTACCCATTTGAATAAAAATTTTACAGATAGGTACCTAGTCACCAAAGATTATCAATTTACCCTTTGATTTTACAATTCCATTTCACAATTTTCTCTGCAATTTCGAGCTCCATCACGCCTAACAAAATTTCAGCTCCATCTCTGCAATTGACGATCACCTTCCGCTCGTGGTGGCACCGGACGACGAGCGACGAGCCTATTCCACATTGGGTTCTCGATTTAGGGTCTCGATTTTGTCATGTAAGCTTTTATTTTGCTTTGGGTGTGGTTAATCGATTGCACTCGTGAGATCAAATTTAACCCAGATCTGGAGCTTAATGCAATCTAAGAGCTCGATGTAAGGGTGGATGTCGATTCTTGACAGTTATTGAGGCTAATCCATCGGGATTTCAGGTTTCTTTATATACCTGTTATTACGTACCATTTGTTATGTCTATTACGTACCATTTTATGTGTATATACGGTACCAAGATGTCCGCGTACGCTGTACCATTGTGAACTATACAGGCGTACCATTTATACAAGTTGTCATATTATCTGAAAATATGCCGTCTACAAGTTCGGTTAGTGGCGGGACGTTATTTGCATTGTGTGAGTATAAAAGGGAGTCATTCTTAGTATCGATCATGAAGCGACGACGCACGAGATGAATGCTCAAACCGATGACGGGAATTTTATTCGTGACCCGGGCATTTGTGTTCTTCTTGGTGCCGAAAGATGCGGAGGATTCCTTCTCAGGTAGATAAAAGATCCAACAAGTGCAAAAGATGTGGAAAATACGGGAATAATCGTCGTACTTGTAGGGAGGCCGTATCGACGTAGGGTATGTATTTGACATGTATTTCGTTACTGTTTTTGTTCCAAAACCTTTTTTTGTTGCACTTTTGTATGGTAATGGCACATTCTTTATCCAAATGATGCCAACAATGTACTGTAATATATGACAATAATGTACTGTAATATATGCCAATAAGGTACTGTAATATATGCTAATTTGGTACTGTAATATATGACAACAAGGTACTGTAATAAATGCCGATAAGGTACCGTAATATATACCAACAAGGTACTGTAACGTATGACAACAAGGTACTGTAATAAAAGCCAATAAGGTACCGTAATATAGGCCAACAAGGTACTGTAATATATGACAACAAGGTACTGTAATATATGCCAATAAGGTACTGTAATATATGTCAAATGTGTCAATAGGACATGACTCATTCTTTTTGTCTAAATGATGCCAACAGATCATTCTTTTGTCCAAATGTGTCAATTGGTAATGACTCATTCTTTTTGTCTAAATGATGTGAACAACGTACTGTAATATATGCAAATTTGGTACTGTAATATAAGCCAGTTTGATACCGTAATATATGCAAATTTCGTACTGTAATATACGCCAGGTTGATACCGTAATATATGCCAGTTTGGTACTGTAATAATATGCCAGTTTGATATCGTAATATATGCAAATTTGATACCATATTATATGCTGGTTTGGTACTGTAATATATGCCAGTTTGGTACTGTAATATACCAGTGATACCGTAAGATATGCCAACAGTCTTTCATAAGTGAACTTGGTACTGTAATATATGCCGATTTGGTACGTTAATATACGCAACTATGGTACTGTAATATATGCCACGTTGGTACCCTAAGATATGTAACTTTGGTACTGTAATATTTGCCGATTTGGTACGTTAATATACGCAACTATGGTACTGTAATATATGCCACGTTGGTACTGTAATATGCATATTTGGTACTGTAATATATCATTGATACCGTAAGATATGCCAACATAGTAGTAATATAAGCGAACTTGGTACTGTAACATATGCTAATTTGGTACGTTTATATATGCAAGCTTGGTACTGTAATTTAGGTCATTTAGGTACCCTAAGTGTACAACATAGGGTACTGTATCGTTTCAGAAGTAGGTACCGTATAAATTAAAGTAGGACTTCGAATTTAAGACTTGGCTATTTTTCGTCACAAACGAAGCATTTCAGCAGATGTTGATGTGGAGAAAGGAAGAGACAATTTCTGACATTTTTCTGTAATGATTGAACACTTTTATGACGTTTTTCTGCCATGATTGGACAGATTTCTGAATTTTTCTCTGTCATGACTAGACAGATTCTGACATACAAGGTATTAAATCATAAAAGACAGCATTATCTGACATGTCGGTGCTTTCATAAGATGTTTCATGTCATATGTAATTTATAGTACTGCAACCTTGTCTAAATTGGTACGCTTCAACAAAACGATAGGTACCCCTACAAAGCTATTTTTGGTACGGCGTCCCTTAAATATATGATACGTCATACTAGGGTTAGTATTTTTCGAGGTCGTACGAATTTCTTTTCATCTCGAACCACCGTAGAACAGTAAAATATAGTATTAAATACGTTTCAAATCAAATTCGGTGCATTAGGCCCTGCACGCATGAATTAAATCTTAGAATACCAAGATTCATTATAGTATAAGGATAGAAGCAAGAACATCTACAACATAATTTGAATAATTTGGTGAGTGTTACATCTGCGAATTCGGTGCATTAGGCTTTCATGTTTTTTTCTCATTTCGTTATTGTTAAGTATTGTCAAAATCACGCAGGACAACGCGATTCGATTAGGAATGTATTTATTTTTCGATCGTATAACAAATGGTACGATATACTTTGATATCTGGGTACTGTATATGTATAACTCTGGATACGGTAAACCTGCAGGTTATGGTACTATATATGTAAATGATAAGGTACCTTCTGTAAAACACAAGGTACATTAGTGTACAACAGATAAGGTACTTCATGTGCAGGTACGGTATATATTTACGTAATGGTACGGTTAACCTGCATTTATGGTACGCTATATGTAAGCGATATGGTACGGTAATATGAAAGACAAGGTACTTTTTATCTTCTGTTTATGGTACGCCATATATTTATATAATGGTACGGTCTAACCTGCATATTCTGGTACTTTGTACGTAAAGGATAAGATACGGTCCTACAATAACATATGGTACTGCATAAATTACGGACAATTATAGAACAACACAACATAGCACGCACTTGGCAATAACCGTCCATGCACAAAAGAAAAACCAACATATCATCGGCCTTATCATCACCCTCATCCTCGCACACATCCCTATCCTTAGCCTCAGCCTCTTTATCATCCACTCGTTCAGTATCCTCAGCCTCTACCTCCTCCCTCGCATCCTCGTTGGACATATCAACCTTCGACGTCCGAACATTTGACCTTAGATCTCTTATAACCTCGTCCTTCAATCTCAACTCGGCTTCCAACCTCTCCACACGAGCACTCCACTCTCCAAATGAGATCCGCCAACTCCTCCATCAACCTTAACAACACATAATTCATTCAACAGTTAGAAACAAAGCAAATAATACATAAAAAGTTGGGAATTTTATACCTCCGGCAGCAAATTTATCGGATGCACGAACTTCACTTCCTTCTTTGTTGGGTATATTGGGACGATAGCGGTAATTGCAGCCAATTCAGCCTCCGCAGCTATTACGTCATTGGGAAACCTACTTTCTTCCCAATTGAACATTCGGGGAAACATATACATCTGTCGCTTATGCCCCAACGAGGGCACATGCTCATACACCCATCTGAAAGTTCCCAAAGCATTGAATACATCAATAAACACATTAGCAAAAAATGTAAACTCATAACGTAACGGTGAGTATTACCATTAGCCCAATAGTGCACTCGTTCATCATCAGGCCGGATGATTCGAGCAAGCGAATGGCTCATCTTAAGCATATCTAAAAAAATGAAACGAGGACCTTCTTAGAGCTTCTTTTGATCTGGGGTCATGCTACCCTTGAAATTGTTTATGGTAGATCGAAACAGCGCAGGATGGCACCGGGAAGCCAGCTCAAATCTGTTCCGTGGAGGCATTTCTGCAAAAAAAAAAAAACACTGTCAGCAAGCAGTACCATTTTATTCACACAAGGGGTACCAATTTGACCAAACATAGGGTACCAAATGCAGTGATAATGTAGTACCAAAGCAAATTGACCTCAGTCGATAAAACCAGTGTTAACAAGCAGTACCATTTTACTCACATAAGGGGTACCAATTTGCCTAAACAGAGAGTACCTAATGCAGTGATAATGTAGTACCAAAAAAATTGACCCCGTTCGACCACTTTTGGCAAGCAGTACCATTTTATTCACACAAGGGGTACCAATATGCCAAAACAGAGGGTACCAAATGCAGTTACAATGTAGTACCACAACAAATTGACCCCATTCAAAACAACCAAAATCGACCCATTCCAAAAAAAACCCCAAATCAAGCAGCCACGACGAAATACACGCACAGAAAAACCCTAATCGACCAACAAATCAATGCCATTACAAAAACACGCACAAAAAAACCATAATCGTGACGAAATGCGACCACTTACGGTAATACTGTGAATGACTTACCAATCGATTTCAGAAGGAAATACAACGACGAACGAGTGGCCAGACGACGTAGAATCTGAAGCCAAAAAAACCCGGGTCGATTTCTGGCAAGCAATCGCGCGATTTGGTTTGGGGCTGTGCGATTTTTTTTTTTTATGAGCGATCGAACGTGAAATAAGAAACAAGGTAAGAGATGTAAAAAAACCAGTTCTAGTAGGGGTAAATCCGTCAGTTAGGTACCTATCAGTAAAATAAAATTCAACTAGGTACCTAGGTTAAAAATTACACTGACAGGGGACTGAACTGTTTTATTTTTAGTGATGTAGGTATTTAAGTGTTGAATCCCCTATAAAAAATTATAAATCTTAAAAATGAAAGTAACATTAAATAAAATTATATTTTAAGCACTTACCACCATGTTCTGAAAAGTACCAGTGTAAATTATATATTGTACCAGCTTATTATTCAAGTGAGTGGACTAAGTTACCCCTGACCGTTTCTACTTCTATTGCTCAGCTTAGCTTAGGTAACAGTGGCTATTTCCAAATGTACCCCTCACATGGCTATTAGTGAGAAGTTTCAGCCCCCAAATTGATGAGTTTTTCAACGTTTTGTTTTCTATTTGATGATTTTGTTACATTCATATCATATTAGGACAAGACTTGTTTCTTTGAAGTAGGGCTAATAAGTTGCAACATTAGGACAATGCCTCAAAATAAAGAACTAACAAAAACATCTTCAATATATTTTGAGTTTTGATAACATCGGCTAATTTGTATTATTTATATATTTTGTTTGTTCTGGTAAGATCCCTTAGAAATCGAATATAATATTTGCTCTTTCCTTGCAACGAGGTAACACTATAGTCACATGAATTCAAACAGCTGCTGTCTAAATGATATGTAAATTCTGTCCCTTTATGAAAGAAACAAACATCTAAACCACAAAATTCTCAGACAAAAAAGAAAAGACCAAGCCAACGTGATCTGCTGCAGTTCAATAATATTTAGACTTTGTACAAAAAAGTTCATATGACTTCATCACGAGACACAAAATAAATATTAATAAATAAAAAGAACCTTTAGTATTAAATATTAATGCATCAACCAACAACATGATTGTAATGATAACTCAATGTGTAATTAAAAGAGAATAATAACACTAAACAGCCAAAGGCAACGTTGTAATGTAAACCTTAAATTCCAAAATAAAATAAAAAAAAATCCCATTACAACATAATCTCAAAGTAGTTGTGCATATTTCATCACCTTTGATATGCTTGTGAGTACACCCAAAGGCGTCACATTACCAATTACTGTCACTTTCTTCAGTTCCAAATCGATGCTAAACGACGTCACTCCTTCAAATGTATTGTATATATATACAACAAAACAAAAATTAAAAATTAAAAATGAATAACATATAAAACGTAAATAGTGTATATATGAACTGATTTTTCACCTTCCATTCTCGAGATATGTTTCCTCAGCTTATGCTCGCAGCCTTTGCAATGAATCGACACCGTCAACTCAACAACCTTTCCCAAGAAAATTCGAAGAAATAATAAAAATCAAAATTCACCCAAAAAAAACTCAGATTAAATAAAACAAAATAAAATAAACATACCCTATGATTGGAACTTGGAGGAGCAGGCGAAGAGGGACATTTCTGAACGTTCAAGTGATCGCTCAAACTCACCAGCGACGACGACGAAGAAGAAGACTTCTCATGGGCGGCGCCGGCCGCCCTATTCGCACCACCATCGCCGCCATTGTCATCTTCATCAGCGCCGCCGCCGTCAATATCCAACCCTTTCTTGTACAGTGGATTCTCATAAGATTTATTCGACAAAGACTTCAAAACCATGCGCTTATAGTTATTAATATTATTATTATTACAAGGGTACTCCGTCGTATTAGGTTGTCTGCTTGAAAGCTGAAGAACAGTTCTTTCAGAATCAAAGATGAAGTCCATGTAAGGTTTGTCGCTCAACAAGCTATCGCTTCGATCATCTCCAAAACGGGCCGAGCTTTTTCTGCTCAGTAGGGTTTCTGATAATTGCTTGCTGCTATTATTATTACTAATATTATCATCGTCGTTATGGTTAGAAGAAGAAGATAAAGAATCATTTGTCATGCAAGTTATTGACGACGATGATGTCTTTCTGTGGACAAGAATATTGATGGGCTTTGAAGGGTCGAAGGGAAGATGAGAAGAGCATGGAGCAGTATTGCTTGAGGTGGATCTGTTGTGGGGATCCATGGGTTTCGGGCCGGGTCGGATTATGGATCTCTGATCCATGCTTGAGCATATGGCAGTAGAAGCTGGGGAAGCACAGAACACTTCGATGGACTTCATTTCTTTTTCTTTTTTTGGTATGATTTGATTGAGATTGTGTTGGGAATGGATGTGTTTCTATGTGAGAAGGAATTTCTTAGCATTCAATGTTTGGATATAAAGTTGGAGAAGCGGTGGGTGGATGATTTCGAATATATTTTATTCACAAAATTGATTGCATTAGAAAATTAATATGTAAGTTATATGATTAGGAGAAAAGGGGCCGACTGGAATTTTGTATTATTTTATACCTTTATATAGGGAATTTAAGAAGAATGGTGGTGTATCTGGCTGTGCTTCTCTGTCACCTTATGAATATGATTTGGAATAATTGTTTTAGAATGTATCTAATAATATTATAGACAAGATAGGTTAAATTTTATAGAGAAAACAAAGGGGTAGATGTAGCTTGTACGCCACATTGAAGAAAGCTAAAAAACACCACCTTTTTCTCTGATCCATAATTACACTCCTCGTTTTTTAATATCCAAAAAATGCTGAAGAAAGATATAATATATAATTAAAGAGATAATATATTATTATTATATAAGTGGTAATTAAGAGGTAATAGAGGTGCAGTGCATGGCACTTAGAAATCGAGCCAAATGCACTCCAAGTCCAAGCCGACAACATTCTTTCTGTGATCCAAACTACGAGATGTATGGTACATATGGAAAATATAAACAATAATTATGTATCGATATGATATAAATTAAATAAGTAAATAATGCAATACGTTAGCCATTTGATCGAACTGTTGATTCACTTTCACATGGGTCCTGCCTCCAAAATTCCAAAAATGCTCGTCAAAAAGCAGTCAGCATAAACTAGCTAGGGACCCCCTCTAACATGAGCCTGGAATTGTAATCTTCATAATTCATACTATGTTTAGTAATATTAAATATGTATCAAGACTGTACTATATAAATTAGTCAATTAAATAAATTGTGGTATATTGGCATTGCCATGCAAGTGTAACGTGGCACGTGAAATTATACCTTTTGGTGCTTCCATCAAGAGAAGCATTTGTTCCTAGCTAAGTCTTTTCTGTAGCTAAGTTAGCTAATACAATATATGTTGTGTCACTATAGTAATAATTAATATATGTTAATATGCGACCCACGCCTTGTTAGTAAAGCTCGTGAACCTTTTTTTTTTTTTTTTCTAAAATCCCAAAGGCTGAGCTAAGGCAACGCAATAACCTATCAAATACACCAATCACGTAACTCAGGAAGAAATGGAGACTTACTCAAAAAGTATTTGGTAAACAATTAGATTCAATTATGTCGTATCTCTAGAGCATGAGCTCTTGGAACCATGTTTGTTATTTACGTATATTACTTTTTATGTTTTAATTCCTTCGCCTTGTGATTCAGGTTCTATGAACTTGTTAGTATATTTCTGAAAAGCTACTTGACGAATGAGGAAAAGCAGCACAATATAGATTAGCCAAACCTCACAGGGCCTGTTTAAGATTGGAAAAAAGGAAAACAGAGAATTATCCCTAAGGAAAAAAAGGCAAACAAATGCAGCAAAAATAGGGGAAAGCTGATCCTATAAAAATCAATTCTGCATTTGCAGTCAAAATAATGCACACATGAAAGAGAAGAGATCAGCAAATTACTGCTGTTTTCTATGAGTCGACCAACACAGCGATGAACTCGTTTTTTGTCAAGGAAGGTGATGCTCACCGAGTCTATAATCGGTTGGACTATCAAAAGTGCGCCAAACTGTATACCAGAATCCATGAAAGCTGTATGCCCAGACAAGAACAAAATTTTAACAAAAGTAGTTATTACATTTTCTGTGTCTGTGTGTCTGTGTGTGTGTGTGTGTGGAAATGGGAAGACAAAAAGAAAGGCTCATACATACCAGAAAGAGGCATACAGAGGCAAAGAGCCCTTCTTGAAGAAGTGCTCCATGACCGCCAAAGTCTTCTTCGTCGATTTTCAGTACGTGTGCGTAATAAGCGTAGATAATCCCGGTAGAAAATGCCATAAACCTGGGTATGGATTGTTAACAAGAATTAGTTGTTATACATGCATATGTAGTTCCATGTATGTGCTGGCACACTTGAAAACTTTGAACTTGAATGCGGCCTTTGCTTGGTTATCAATCTCTGCGACTTTTCTTTGCAAATTTAGAATCACACGTTTCGCTAGTGTTTCATCCAACACGACTAGAGAAGTTCAACAATTTTGTAGAATTGGTTGAGGTTGAATACCAAGAAATCGCCAGCTGTTGTTTAACCTTAAGTGATTAGTAAAGGAAACATATAAACCGTGGTTAATTGAAGAGGATCTTTCTAATCGTTGGACACTTTCATCTATAAAATGAATACCCAACTAAGAGAAAAAATAAAAGATGTTCAAAAGATATCAGATGCCAAAATGCAGTGGCTTACAAGAGAAGCCAGACGCCACCGACTAAAGGAATGGCACCCCATATTAGTCCACACAGCAGGGCCAATGCTTGCCTAATCCAATGTAATACATCCCCGAGTTGATCCTGATTCAGATGACAAAAAGTGACCAAGTTAAATCAACTACTTGATACACGTAATAAATGTAAATCCTTCATGGATGAAGCCTTTTTCTCTGGCACCATAAGCAAAAGACAGAAAAACTCATAGCTGGGACATCTTATAGTTTTTTCCGTTGATCCTTATACAGATAGAAACTCCTCAATGACTATAGTTTCAGCACACACACTTTTCCTAGCGCACAACTAATTCCAATTTGAGTTCATATCAGCTGTATTCAACATTCTCTAGAAGTTATACTACATAGATTGCTTACATGATCAATTACCATCAATTACTGTAGTTAATCTGCGGATCTAAGATTCTAGAGAGCATCAATTACCATATAGGGAAATAAATCTTAATATGAGATGACTACAGAATTGGGATGGTTATCAATTCTCCAAAAGGAATATGCACTAAACTGACACAAACAAGCCTAAATCCCAACTTTCAATAAATTAATCAATTCCTCTATCTCCAACAATCTTGCAAAATATAGCTAAACTCAATCTGAAACCTCGCTCTTCATCTCAAAGAGAACACAATTCAACATACCAACCAAACGAGAGAATAAATCCTAAAAGAAAAACCTTATCCCAAGACGCATCAGGATCTACAAGCTTTGCCAATCCAGACGAAGCTAAGTGTCCGCTATGATTCTGCAGCTGCTGCTGCTGTTGATGACCATTCGATTTCGCCGATTTCCTCTCCCTCATCTCCAATTATAAGCAAGAACTACGACCAATTGACAGCTGATTATCGCTGAACGAAGTGGAAAAAAAAAAAGAGAGAGAATCAAAAGATTGGGTAACTGAGTTGAGAGGATCGAGCCAGCATAAGCAGTCGATATAATTTATCTGATCAATGTAAATAATTAACAGTATACTATTATTAATCTTCATTAATTAACCTACAATTATTAATAATAACATTAAACAAGTGAATTTACGATTGATCTCTGGCACGAAAAATAACACTTTCGGTACCAAATGTTAATGTCTCCTTCATTTAGACCCCTAAAGTTTAGAGCCGCGAATTTGGGCCAAACTAGCTTCAAAATAAAGCAGATATCCGCTCGATTCTCGACAAAGCTAGTGCGCCATTGGATTACAGAATTTGATCCAAATCTGTACACTATCTATGGTTCTGTAATAATTTAGGATGAGAGAGACTGAGAGAGAGAGTTTATGCTAAGTTGGAGTGAGACCGCTGATGTTTCTTTGGTGCGAGCTTTAACGCAAGGCAATGGCTAACAAAAGGATGTCCCACAATTAGATAGATTCCATTTTAAGAAGAATTGGAAGAAGCAGGTTGCGTTTGTGGGATAGAGAATTAGCTAAGGATTTAAAAGAGAGTTCTTTCGTTCAGGTGATTCAACGTTGTTCTCGGATGATGAGAGATGGGAAAATTTGACTCCTCTCATTCGATGCCACGTGTCAGCATCTCGAAGCAACTGACCCCCACGAAATGCTTCGGGCGGTTTCCTTCTATTGCAACGGTATAAGAATGGGGTTTAAGGCATTCATTTTGTTTGTGCATACGATTTTCTGTTCAAAGGGAGGGTTTTTTTTTTTTTGCTATGGGAAATCTGAAGTGACAAAAGAAAAGGGCAGGTTTAGGATAAGATGACGAGGGATTTTCTCTCGGGGAGCTAAGATCAAGTTAGTGTTTTTCGTAGGTAGTTTTTTTTAGAGAGATTTTGCATTGTAGTAAAGGAACGTTCTTTAAGAACATTGGTTCTTTTGAAGGTGAGATATGATCATGGTAAAACTTGGAAATTGTGATTTATTTATTCCCTTTTACGTTTAAGATTATTGCCCTTCAACTGCTAATCACGGAAGAGTTTGATCTTTTGGTGTTATAAAATGCCAATATTTCCTTTTACCCTGACAAAACCTTCAAAGTCCTCCATAAATTTTGTGTTTCTTATTTTCACATATTGCAAACTTTTCATGGTTCAGTATGTACCGTTCTCTGAAGTACAAGATTATTTAAACATCCTATGATCGTGGAGAAGCCTGTCTTAGATGCTGCATTGGTTATTTTCGGTTCAAATTTGTCGTCTGACTTAGTGATATGGATATCTTGTTTTATACCTCAACTCTTTCACCATTTGGAAGTTTGCAAGTTTTAATTGATTGTTTTGCATTATTCGTGTTATGTACATATCTTGGTCCGTCTTTCCATTTGTTCTGTTGAAATTTGAATGCTTATATATCCATCTTGGGAGAATATCGCAGGAATGTTTCGTAGGTTATGGCGCTGCACAATCGAGTGGAGTACGGTTTCAATGGCTATCAAGTGCCTCCCACGCCACGAGCTGCAAGATCAGTTCGGGTAATAATTAATAATGTAATAAAATCTCTTGTTAACGTTCTTTCATGTTTGTAATTTCAAAAAACTCATCTGTTATTCAGAAGAGGTGCTTAATCAAAAGAAACGAAGATGGACAAAAGCAAATGTGCGCATTCGAGCTGCTGGCAACTTTAGCTGGAAGACTCTCAGATGGAAAGCTTTCTCAGCACGAAGATTCGTTGGGGGACGATGAGAACAAAACAGATAAATCACCGAGTGGAAATTCTTGCTACGAAAGAAATTTTATGTTCACCGATTTTTTATCACAAAATTCCCATCATCAAGGCGATCGTACATCAAGGCCTGCGTCGGGGCTAACTTCTCCCAATTGCTCAGACAAGGTTGAACAGTTGATCGGCGATGAGTGCAAGCTTCAGCTTGGAATTTCGATCCCTTCATTAGATTCCCAGCCATGTGACGTGAAACTTGTTTCTTATGCTGGATCGGAGGGCGAAAATGGAAAGCAAGATAAAGCAGGCGAAGAAAATTGTAGGAATTTATCGATGGCAAGTAATAAGTCTGCTTCTTGTTCTCGCAATCAAGGAGTTCATGATAGATGGGGCAGAAAATCTTCTGATTTCGTAAGTTCTGTCGATAGTTTAGGCTTTTGTCTTTATCAGGGCAAGACAGTTCGCTGTTCGGGTCAGAACGATCGAGACAGTGTAAAGTTAGCTGACAGAGATTACGATGAAAGTGATCCGAAATTCTCTGAGGCTTTCGATAGAGATAAGGCATTTGATAAGGCGCAACTTAGAGATGGGTATCATAGGTTTAGGAAGGTAACGGCATCTAAGCTTTGTAAAGAATCTGCAGATATGAAGGAGAATCAACAGTATATTCCTGGTGAGTTTGTTAATATGGATTGTTCATTGAGTCGTTGTTAAACTTAAGATAAGATTATTCGAATTCGATGATTCGATTAGTTTGTATATGTACAGACAAGGAAAGATGCAGCCTGAAGAATGTCGTGAAAGAGCAAAGGTCGCTCAGAGACTATCCAATTAAAAAGAGGAAGCTTTATGATTTCAGTTCGGCTTATAATCAAGAAGAAGGAAGAAGCGATGGGATATATTGCGTCCCACAAAACTCCACCATCAGCATTGTAAATGGATCGACACCAACAATGGCAGGAGGTAACTAATAATTTCATCCATTTCGGTTTTAGAATACACATATTGCTCATGCAAGTCTTACACTGTTCACATCTTACACTAAATATGACTGATTTTATTTCTATAATCTGCAGCATCAGCTCAAACTGCTTCACCTGGTGGTGGGTATACTTCCTTACATTCTAGAAATCAACAAGGTAATATAAGAGAGCTCCCTATTGCGATTGCTTTGTAATATCTTTTTTTTCCCACTTTTTTTAGCATCTTGATTTTAAAGAGATTCTCAAGGGGTGTTTTTCTTTATTCTTTCTGATTCAGTGAAGCTTAGGATCAAGTCTTTTAGGGTACCCGAGTTATGTATCGAGATTCCAGAAACTGCAACTGTTGGCTGTCTGAAGGTACTATGTTTTTAGCAGTACAATGAAAGTCTTATAAACGATCTAAAATCACCATCGAGTGAGTTTAATGCTCTTCTGTAATCTGTTGTAAATTAATAATGGTATCTTTGCAACCTCAGAGAGCGGTCATGGAAGCTGTAAATGAAGTGCTCGGCGGTGGGCTACGAGTCGGGGTACTTCTACAGGGTAAGAAAGTTAGAGAAGACGGCAAAACTTTACTGCAAACTGGGATTTCTCGTAACAACAGAGTGGACAACCTTGGATTCTGCCTCGAGCCTAACAGTGTCCCAACCCAAATAAACAACACTTGTCATAAAGATCATCCGCGTCAGCTTTTGCATAACAGCCCACAACCACTAGCAAGGTATTGTGCATGAATTTCACCCATTCTGATTCTTGATGATTCACGGTGATCTTGAATTTTCTTGCTTTCTTTTTTCTTTCTTTAGGTATCCTCCAACTTTGGGGATTGCTCCAAATGGTCTCCAACGAAATCATCATCATCAGCAGGGAAATATCGATAGTCCTCGCAGTAATATCTCGGGGACTAGTTTAAAAGGTTTCATAGAAACTGGCCATGATTCAGCTCCTTCTCTAGACATAGTAACATCCCAAAAAACATCTTCAGAATCAAAAGCCATCGTCCCTTTACAAATTGCAAGGCCTGGCACGGCATTATCTGTTATTCCATTGAGGAAATATAAACGATCTGAGTCTGCACAGCGTAGAATCCGTAGGCCATTTACCGTTGCTGAAGTCGAAGCTTTGGTGCAGGCTGTTGAGAAGCTTGGAACTGGAAGGTAATCATAGTTTGGTAAAATATGAGAAAAATGATGAAAGAATAGATTAAATTCAACCTAGTTGGGAATAGAAATTAGTGGGATATTATGCGACTGTGATGCATATAGTGAAAACTGATGATAATACTTATCTTTTTACATCTTTTCGTTTTTCCTTTCTGTGGTGGGCTTATTCGTTGATAGAGCTATATGTTCAACGCAGATGGCGCGATGTTAAGCTCAGAGCCTTTGATCACGCAAAGCATAGGACATACGTAGATTTGAAGGTAACAGTTATATACAATTATATTGGCTTCTCTATCCTTATAAACCATATCATCTTTGCATTGTTTTATCTCATTTTTTAGTCTTTTTTGTGGTTTTCTTGCTATATCACCTCACATGCTCATATCAACATTGAATCGTCTTCTATTCCAATGAAACCACCATAGAACACTCGTTGCATTTGTTTCTTATTACCAGGATAAGTGGAAAACCTTAGTCCACACTGCGAGAATCTCGCCTCAACAGAGACGTGGCGAACCCGTGCCGCAAGAACTCTTGGACCGAGTTTTAACTGCCCATGCTTATTGGTCTCAGCAGCAAGCCAAGCAACAGCTTAAATCGCAGCACGATATTTGCCTTCTTCGGTAACAGACAAATTTTTGTAGCCATTGCAAAAAGGGGGATTGGTTTCAATCGTACTTCTTTTAGTTGTCGATGTGATAAATTAATAGTATCGTAGAGTATATACACTTCCTATCGTCGAGTGAAGATGAATGAAGGGGAGATGTGTAAGAGCAAGTCTTCTACACATTGTAGTTATGTTCTGTTATATCCGTGTCATTAGTACAGTAAAGATGAGCTTTCACTAAGAACTGATTGCTCGCACTTCTGTAGGGAAACTGGGTTTTTCTCGAGGTTTTTTCTCGAGGTTTTTTCTCATACTTGCTAGTCTTGGTGCTTTGTAATTCTGTAGGGAAACTGGGTTTTTTCTCGAGGCTTTTTCTCGTACTTGCTGCTAGTCTTGGTGCTTTGTAATTCTCAGTTTAGTTTGTGGTGAAATGTATCTTCGAATAATAGCCAAGTGCTTAGCTAGGAAACTTTCAGTACATTGTACTATGTTTTGTGTTATAATGCAGCAGTTTACTACAAAAATCCACTGAATTCTTATTTTCCCATACCTGATAATGGATTCATCAGCAACAGTGGCCATCGACATTATAAAAAACGACGATGTATAATGTCGCAGCGAAGGCAATTTATAAGAAAAATCGAGAAGTAAATATTCCAAGCAAATTGAGTATGTGATCTCTGAAATCATTTCAACTAGGAAGTTTCTAATCCAATTCAACCATACCTAATCCACATTCCGCAATAACAAGGTTTACCTTTGTGTCTATATGGAATCATTTCATTGCTTTTTTGTTTGGATATTTGGGAGGACGAAGTACGTTCCAATCCAGCTTTTCACGCTTATTTGGCTTCTGCTGAGATTTGTGACTGCTACTAGTAGATGGTCGTCGAGCATTTTCTGACGATTTATTTGGATGAAGTGCTTCTTGGGTGGAAATTTCAGCGTGTTTCCTCTTCAGTTCGCTGTTAGCATCACTATTGGAAGAATCCATGCCTGAGCTATTCGAGGAACCATTTTCTCTGTAAAATTAGTTTTGATCAGTAGATGTACTGTATCAGACTCAGATATTTCATCGTGAAGAGGAAAAGCAAAAAAGAAGGGCGATTCCTTATTGTTATACTCACTCACATTCTCCGTGCCAAACAAAGACTAAAATTCTAACCCCGTGCCAAACAAAGACTAAAATTCTAACCACGGATGAGTTACAAAGGTAAGAGAACAATAAGGATCGACAAAGAACTCTGACCTAACAGAAGTTTTAGCAGCAGATTCGTTTTCCCTAAGGTCAGATTCTTCTTCATCAAGTTTCTACAAAAACAAGCAATAAAAATGAGCTTAAGAGCCATATCTAAGATCAAGGGTTCAACCAAATACTGTGGGTCCACACGAAAAAACTTACGTCAATTGCAGGGTTAAAACTCAAAAATGACATGCGACCTCTTGTTGCCGCAGGGTGCGGATCACCTTCAACTATAACAACACTGCACATATAATGAATTAATATATCGGTCATTAAAGGAAAAAAAAAAAATAAAGAATGACTTTGAGAAGTTGGGATTGGTAGGAGAATGTGCTTTTGTAATGAGATATATGCAAATTTGCTACGACAACAATTGGTTAAGCTTCTAATTTGATTGTAGCTCCATTTAAGCTGCGAGAGGATAGACTGATAACCTTGGCGTATTACGGGCAAGATGTATCTCCTAGGATAAAGCTATCGTTCTAAAACTTACATTATAATAGTGCCCCTGCTTTTGCAGGGTAAAAAGGGGTAGAGAAAATGCCCCGAATTCATCTAGAGAGTGGCAATATGGTAAAAAGTTTATTGGAAAAAGATTCACATAAATTTGTCTTTGCCCTATATAATGTATCCTGGAACTAAGAATTTCAAAGCAACATTGAGATAAGAGGAAAGAACAAAAATAACGGAAAACCAAGTTCAGCATTCATTCCTAAATGAATTCGTTGAAAATCTCACATTCAAAATGAGATATACAAATGGCACATCACAGATTCATTCTACTAATTGTGATTATTACATCATAGAAAAGACAGAAGTTATTCTCTTTCTAACAATACCAACAGTCTGTCCAAGTAATCCACCTTATAGGAACAGAAATAACATATATACGTAAACATAAACCACTTTGTCAAGCTTAATCTCACTTCTGTCTCCACATTATCGAAAATTGCAAGGTCTAAAATATGATGTATTTAATTATTCCGTTAACATTCATGTGACAGAAATGCATTCTACAGGAATTCCTTTCCATCTAACTGAATCATGGGAATGCTTTGGCTACACAAAGTAATTCGAGGTCAATACTTTATATCAAGACTCAACAGACAGAAAACCTAAGTTCACAAGGAAAGTGCTGCAACAAATAAGCACACAGACAACAGAACTGGGAGAGAACAATGAAGTACAAAACAAAATCACAATGACAACATGCAAATACAAGTTTAAGAATACAACGCCCAGATACACATCATAGCAATTAACTCAAAAATTCATAAAAAAACATAAAATGAAGAAACAAGTTACCATCTTTTAACAGCAGTAGAAGAAGGGAAAGAAGGAAAATCTTCAGCTGCCTCTTCCTTCACTTCTTCTTTCTTGACAATCACCTCCCTCTGGGCCGCCCTTTGCATAAACTGCATAGCGAAGCGAACAAAACATAACACAATAAATCATACAATCAACCTAGACGCAAAAACATATGCCCTTTTCCGAGGATGAACATTGAAAAAAGAGGTGTCATGACCTTGTCGCAGCTGCACCATGGAAGAATTACTGTCCGAGGCGGCGTAGGTGGAATGGGGCGTGTGGACAGAAGTGTGAAGCTCGATTGTTGTCTGAAGCAAGCTATGGAGAGAGAAGATGGTTTAAATATTTTGCATGGGCTGGCCCGTGAAGGAGTGGGCTGATTCTTGATTTGGGCCAAGAAGTTATCTTATAATCTGTTTGGGACTATTATTGTTAAATTAGCCCAAGTAGTATTATTATATTAAATGCGATGTATGAAACGTTTAGGGGTAACAAGGAATTAACCTAACTTCTAATCTGCTTCTTCTTCCTCTTCGGTGATCCTCTTCTTCAACAATCTCTTCTTCAATCTCGTCTATCAAATCAAACTCTATTCTATCCCTCAATCTCTTGATTCTGCACATAATAAAAACACAAAAACAGATCAGTACATAACATTGGTATCAGAGCCTACGACTACCTCGGCAATGGCTGATTTTACAGGCTTTAAGGATCATCAGTCGAAGTCCAGCTTCACTGCGATGTCTCGTAGGGAGGCAGAAGCTACCTTCAGGCGGGTGGAGTTTTCTGATAAGTTAAATAGGTTCCACAACGATGTGAGTAGTAAGCTTGATAATATTCTACAGTCCATTTACAGTCTAAACTCACAGCTGGGTGGAAATAATGGTGAATCACAATCAACTTTGGTTGTTAGTGTACCGACATTGCTAGAGACTGATTCTATGTTAAAGGACAATTTACCATCACCTACTGATGATGTCCTGTCGGATTCGTGTGTGACTGAAGGGCTTGAATCTGCCTTGGTCATCGACGAGCCGGCACTGGTTGATGAAGCGCCTACTCAGCTGGTCTCGGTTGACGAGGAACATATATCAGATTCCATGCCCCTTAGCGGAATTGGATGTGACGGATCAGCTTTAGAGGGTGAAGACCTTCTGGTGGCTGCAAGGGAACTGGTGTTCCTTAGTTGTCCTCTTTCCTCCCAAGTTCATAGCATATCTGAAATGAAAGGGGAAACTGACGAGAGTATCGTGACTGAGAAAATTGGCAAAGAAATACCTACAGTAGTCATGCCTGTGAGTCGTGGGGAGTTGCTAGAAAACCCTCAGCTGCAACCCTTGCGGGCAATTCGGGTGATCGAGGACACTTCACGAATGGAAGTACCGTTTGATCGAGGACGGGGGCATGTCGAGCCGCTGCACCTTGGAGAGGGTCCTAACCTACCATCTAATTGTGGACAGTGGTGTATAAGTATAATCGATATGAAAGTAAGCCTGCTCTTCGGTCGAGATAGCACAATGGTGGTAGTGGATGACGCAACAGAGTATGTTCACCTTGCTGCCTTAACCCACTCGTATACGGGTACGGCTAAGAACAGCGCAAACAAGTTACTAGGGAGACAAAGATTGTCAACAGCCTGCCATACAAAGTTTGAGCAATGCTCTAGGTGTAAGGCCAACGAACACCCAAGGACATGGCATGAATGGATTACACTAGCCGTGTTGTTATGCAACATCAGATACTACAGAAGCCTAAAAGTCATACCATTCCATGCCCTACACGGTCACCGACCCCCCCAATATGTGGTAGAAACCTATGTGGACTCTACAACATCCAGTGAAGCGAATTTTGCAGAGGAAGATTCAGACCTTTTACAGCTACTGAGAAAATACCTAACCCTGAACCCAGCTCAACACAACATTGGAGGAAGGCGAAAAGAAAACTTCACCGTAAGTGAGAAACTTTACCTGAAGCCCCAACTCTTCCGCCGAAAATCAGTAACCTCGTGCCGAAACCTCAAGCTCGGCGCTCGATATTATGGACACCTCAAAATCTTGGAGAGTGTTGACCCGGCGGCCTACAAATTAAGTCTTCCTCCTGAGGCGAAGATACACCCGCACTTCCAAGTCTACCTACTGAAGAGCCTAGCGAGATCGAAGATCTTAGGAAAAGGAACAGTATTGGGAAGGGTTATTGTTGTACAGTGGATGATTCGTTGGGCGAACAGGGGTTTCGAAGATTGGAAAGATGAAAAATACCTTGAGGCGAACTGTTCGGGACAAAATCCTTGGGCACTAGGATCTGTCCACACCTCTCGACAAGAGGGCGGCGTGAACTCGAAGGTAAGCACTCCAACCCCTTTACCTGAAACACATAAAAACGAAAACTTTGTTGTGGTGCTGTGCCAGATCTCAAGCCAAGGAACGATTTTTCGAAAGAACCATGCTATGTATCACCTGTTAGTGTCGAAGGAAAATCGAGAAGAGGGTATTTGGGAAAATGATAATTACCTCCAAGACAAGTTTTCGAGTTTAGATCCTTGGGGACAAGGATCTCTTCGACGCGGGGGTATTGTCATGACCTTGTCGCAGCTGCACCATGGAAGAATTACTGTCCGAGGCGGCGTAGGTGGAATGGGGCGTGTGGACAGAAGTGTGAAGCTCGATTGTTGTCTGAAGCAAGCTATGGAGAGAGAAGATGGTTTAAATATTTTGCATGGGCTGGCCCGTGAAGGAGTGGGCTGATTCTTGATTTGGGCCAAGAAGTTATCTTATAATCTGTTTGGGACTATTATTGTTAAATTAGCCCAAGTAGTATTATTATATTAAATGCGATGTATGAAACGTTTAGGGGTAACAAGGAATTAACCTAACTTCTAATCTGCTTCTTCTTCCTCTTCGGTGATCCTCTTCTTCAACAATCTCTTCTTCAATCTCGTCTATCAAATCAAACTCTATTCTATCCCTCAATCTCTTGATTCTGCACATAATAAAAACACAAAAACAGATCAGTACATAACAATGAAGATCATATCTACACAATCGGAGAAATCAAAGGAATCCAACTGAATTTAAAGCTAAAAGAGGACCCACGAAAGGCATGTAACACGAGACCGTAAACCCCATTAAAAATCGAAAATTAATTAAACGCCCACCTTCAAGTTCCTCAGGGTACTAGATAGCTCTCGCTTCGCCATGGTTAAGGTTCCTGAGATTTATCTAGAAGACGAAGAATCAAAGGAAATTCTTGTATGTCCTATGCTCTGTCTATTGCCGTTAATTTTTTTCTGGGCTGAGTTAATGTTAGGACCAAAAATTAGGGTTTCTCCAATTAGGCGAGAGAAGAAGGTGAAGTCAGAATACAACTAAAATACTTTAAATACCCTATGTGGTTTAAAAATTAAGCACATAAACCCCACATGGTTCAAAAATAGCATATGATTGTTATAACTTTGCACACGCACTGGTCAAATTAAGTATTGGTCAGAGAAAAACATGAAATTCCAAGCTATCTCGGAACGGAAATTCCGAGCTCGGATTCTTCAGAACGAACCTTAATATGGGTTTCGAACAGAGATGCGAAGTGAAGATGGCTCTGATAAGGCATGGCTTAGGTTATTATAGCAATTCTAGCTACAGTAGACCATTGAACAACCATCCTATGTTTCTCTGCAACTTTCTTTTCATGGGTTCTTTATCTGGGCATGAACAGAATTGAAAACTATAGTTGGGATAATGGTAAGTGAGAAGAAGAAGAACCCTTTGATCTTAGGCGCTGGTACTAGCGATTAGCTGGGGAGTTTCTTGGAGAAGATTAACACAGATGGTGAAGTTAAAGCTCTTTTTCCTCATAAATTAACCGTAGTTAGCGTTAAAGATGAGATTTTGAAGCTTGCGAGCGATGGTTTTGATTCTGTGATCAAAGGAGGTTGAAGCTCGACGAAGTGGAGGAGCTTTTAGGGAAAAAAAATGGGCGTGGTTTTGAATTTGGGCGAATTTGAGGTTTTGGACAGTTTAAGTGTTGATAAATTGGGGTTCTTGGTGAGTGATTTTCGAGAGTTATTGGATCTTTATAGGAGAAATAAGGTTCAAACATGGATAGAGAATTGGATTTGGAGGTTTTGCCTACGCTTAGGTTCTCCATGGGAGGCTCTTCTTATCCAAGGTCAAGGTAAATTAAATTGTTTAGAGGAGGAAGGAATTTGAATGATATTTAAGTCATTTTAAGTAAAAATATGTGGTGAAATCTTATCCCAGTCGCATACATGGCGCGTGGGATGCATTCTCGGGCAAAAATGCTGCCCGAGGGGGTATGACGCTATGTTTTCAAAACCACAAGTGTGCGTTGCATAATAAAAAACCACGAGTTATTTTGGTGAAATTCGTTGTAACTACGAAGGGAAAAGGTGGATTTTACCCATGCTTTAAAAGATGATTTTTGGATATTTTTTTCACTTCAGCAACTCGTAAATATATTCGAACCGCAACAAATTTTGATTCATTACAATATGATTAGATATCTAAAATACTGTGATTCACATGTATATCCATACATTGCCCCGCCAAATAAAAATTTGTTTAAAAAATTGGTTTAAAAATATTATTTCCAGTGATTATTTACTAATTTGATTAGAAATAAAAAAAAAAAAAACATCCAAAAAAGATGTGTACACTTCTATTAAATGAAAGAAAATCATCCAAGACGATTATGACATTTTTATATTTTCAATTTTACCCCTCTACTTTTAGTTAATTATTATTTTAAAATTAACTTAAGACATTTATATAATATATAGTACATGCGTTTGAATGTGTAAAAGTTACTAGTATTATATATTCCATGAAATTCCATGGTTTCCATACAATCTTAAAAGTGTTAATAATAGATCCATAGCATGTAAGAGAGTAGCGGTCAGTCGTCCTTCCAAACTGGGATTATTCCTTGAGCAGCCAAACGCTTCTGAACCCAAAAGACGACATGCTTAGCCGTCGGCTTCTTCTCGTCCACAAGGAACGGCTCCACGGTGCTCACTGCCGACCCATACGATGATATCGAGAAACCCTTCGGTCCTGCTTATATTTTCATCAACATTCAGTTTGTCTTAGGGTGCGTACGGTATGCGGAATTCGACGTGAAAAAAATGTGTAAGGCACGACACGCAAAGCATGATGTACAATGGTCCGATGCGTATCACTATATTTTTCTTTCCCTTTTCCGCATACTAAAAGCACACCCTTCGTTTTACGGTGTTTCGCAAGGAAATAAAAATGAAACGAAAAAGAAAAACTAATTTTTAATTTTGGTTGAATAGAGAGAAATACGGAGAAAAGAAAAGATTGTGTATCGAGAAAAAAAATTTGTTTCCTCGTGAAGTGGTGGGGAATTATTGGTGAAAATCTCTTCGCACTAGCTTTCTTTATTCTCACCAAATTTTCCGATCCAATTTCCAAACACAGTCTAATAGTTTGAAATAGAATATTAATACGCCACTCTATCATACAATGCACAATTGAATTCGAGGCCAAGAGGAAGAGATTGTATACCGTTAATACTTCCGTCGGCGAAAAACGCCCAGAATGTATACGGAATGTCCTTCTTCACGAACGAACCTTCCAACTGCAATCAGTATATCGTTATATTACAAAGGATGCAATTATTTTTGGACATCGTATAATATTTGCCACAAGGCTATGTATATTTGTTGTAACTGTTGTTGTTGTTGTAATGACCTTATTGTCGCTGAAGGATAGACTGAGTTGCGATAGGTCTTTTTCGGCTTCTAAGGTTGTTTGTAGGGAAGGAATGACGTCTTCTTCCATTAACTGCGGTAGAGGCTTCGCCACGGCAGCCGCTTTTGCCTTCGGCGCTGCTTTTGGCTTAGGAGCTTCAGAAGCTGTTGGGTTGGTTTCGACAGAAGCTGAGGATTTTTTCGCCTCCTCCTTTGCTTCGGCGGCGTCGACTGTGAAGGAAAACACAAAAAAACGTAGGGACTTTTTCAAGGCTCAATTCTAACCCTAATCCATGTTGATATAAGCTTGTGAGGTTGCTCTCTAAAATCGATTAGCAATAGAGAGCGTTAGCCCAGAAGGCTATGTTGAGGTTCTAAGGATTGAGATTTGTCCCACATCGATACATAGAGGTTTTCTCCTCCTATCACCATGATTTTAGGAAGGACCTCTCGATTTCTATAAGCTATAAAGAGCTAATCGTTTTTCTAATTATTCGATGTGGTACTTGTGTTTGACGCAAAAACAAAACTAAGGATCATTATTTCTAAATTTCATCTTTACTATAAAGTTAAAGCATTGATAATCACGTGAGAATTAATTATTACCAGTTGATGTCGATGATTCCTGGACAGCCGAGCAGCATATATTTCGCCGGCGAATGGATACGCTTTTAACATTAACAACCTGAGAAGAAAAAAAAGGAAAACATAAAACAAAGAAAAAAAGAACAGTTTCGAGCTATAAATGAGAACCAAATTCAAGAGTGAAGAAAGACGACATCCATCCCACAAGAAAGCATTAATTATAGTTAAGCAAATAAGTAACGATAATCATAGTAATTAATGATGATGATACCGAGAATGATATATTATTAGGGCTTGGCCTTCTTGCTTTCTGGGTGATGTAATAAGAACATGGGCAGCTTGAAATTGTAGTAGCCATAAGAATTAAGAGGAGAGAGATCTTTATGCAACACTGTTCTCTTCTCCCTTTCTTCCCACTAAATCAAAACAAATGATATCTATGTTGTGCTAATTGCAACTGTTTTTCCTTTCCTTTTGTTTGCCGTGTGTGTCCCTTTTGGTCTGAGTTGTTATCTGATACTGTAAGAACAACATGGGAGGAGAGGAAGAAGCTTTATTTATCATCCACACGTTGGTCGAGTTTATTTGTCGCCACTGATTTTTTCCCAAAGTTCCAATTTTTTGAATTATAGTCACGATAATAGAGTCGTGAATTTTTATATCCTATTTTGTTCCGCGTAATGAGCCACACTGTAATAACCAGGCACGTATTGTGTAGATAGGCTGGTACAAGTAAGTCCAACTTTTCTTGCATAATAATAATAATATATTTTCCACCTTGATAACAAAATCCATCACAATAACGGTAAGTAACCACCCATAATCAACGCCGATTTAGCTAAGGTTTAAACATGTCAAAAATAAAGTTTGCCTTTTTCCACTGTGGGAGGTGAATCTAATGAGTGGGTCATCGTCTTTTCCTCTTTGCTTTCATGGGAACTGATGAAGGAGATGTATTATTACTCTGCTTGAATTTCTCAACCATGGTGTAAACCTGCAATTACACAAACCACAAACATCTGATAGCAATGCCCACTAGCAAGCATTCGATGGTTTTATTCGATCTTTGTTCTATAAGATCAGTTTGGAACATTCTCATGAATTAATAGAATTATCTTACCTTTCTTACGCCAGATGTCAATCCCAAAGTAGAAAGAACCTTACTGTCAACAAACTTCCATATTACAGTTCCTTTTTCTTTCTTCCTCGGTAATAGATTTCCCTCATCTTCAGAAAAAAAACCAAACATGGAGAAAAAAGCTAGTCAGCATTTTCGAATATCGCATCGAAAAAACAGTAGCAGCCATGAGAAAGAAGAGAGACCTGTGAGGCGCAAAATTATCAACTCCACGTACATCTTGAGGCGAATGTGAGAGAAAACGTGGACATAAACGCCTACTTCTTCCCTCAAAGATACTTCGCAGGTCCTTCCAATGTCCAAACAAAACGATTGCTTCAGATATTCGTCAATGGCCTTCCTACGTAAATCCAAGTCCTCTTCTTCTCCTTCTAACGAAACCGAAGGAAATTCCCAGAGGCCCGCAAGCAGTCCCTCACTCGGTCTCTTGACAAGAAGATACTTGCTTAAGTTAGACTTAGAACATTTTTCGTCGACTATCTCCACCACGCTAACGGCGGAGAATTCGTGCCTTTGCTTGGCCTTGGCAACTTTCGTGGGATAATCCGTGACTTTAATGGACTCGTTTTTCTTGGAAAGTGATAGTGCCTGGCATTTGAAGGATAGAGGACATGCAAGGCAGTTGGGAATAGCTGGGCTGCACACTGTTGCACCGAGTTCCATGACAGCTTGGTTGAAGTCCCCAGGCCTTGAAAGATCAACCAACTGTTCGGCCAGTTTCCTGGGCAATCGAATGTGAGTAGGAAGAAAATGGTAAGAGATATGATTACTCATTTAGATAAGATGATCATAACGATTCAAGTAGTCTCTTAAAACTGTAGAAAGCACCGTCTTAGATATTGATTCATAAATTGTAAATTTCCATTGAACTATCATGTTCATAAGAAGGTACCACTTATTCAGGCTTCAGCTACCACTAGCCAGGTATGACTTGTATAACGATGCACACATTGCATCATAAGAACCATTATGAACTGATGCACTGAGGTTGCGACTTGTGAGCACTTTAAATGTCGTTTTTCATATGCTTGTCACGAGCAAGAACTCTGTTCAATCAGGGTAACTGATAATGAGACAGGTGTGACTGGTGAGGTTAGAATTTACCAGATATTCTTTACAGTTTTTGAGTCTTTTGGATTGTCAGAGATAGCCTTCCATCGTGCAATCACCCTTATTACATTTCCATCAACCACTGGCACGGCCTGAATAGAAATTCTATACTAAAGTGCGTGCAGAAATTCGGACAAGACACGATATGATTGAGAGACAGTGTCGAACCACTAACCTCTCCAAATGCAATCGATGCAATGGCTCCAGCCGTGTAGTTCCCAATTCCCTTGACCAACTGAAGAGAGGATGCTGTTTTTGGGAATTCACCTCCGTTTTCAACAATCAATTTTGCTCCCTGCAGGGTAGAGAAGTATATAAAACTCCCCCCAAAAATTTCAAACTTCGAATCTATTTCAACAATCAATTTCAAACTTGTTGGCCATCATCCAAGCATTTTACGCAAAATCCCAAATCGAATCTATAGCAAACTTCGAATCTCAATCTCTAAAGCTTTATACGTCAACATTCCCACATCAATTCATCGAGTGCCCAGAAGGTTATAACTCAGAATTTCGTAAGTAGTTTCATATGCAAGAACAAACACTTGCCTCAAGCAAAAACCTTGCTCGTCTATAGTAACCCAATCCCGCCCACATCTCGTTCACCTCCTGCCGACGAATAACAAAATTGAGCAAGACATAGAACATACCCAGAAAACGTAGCATGAGTATGAATTTGGACCTCGAGGGAAGCTTGAGCAAGATGATGAATCGTCGGCCACTTGGCCATCCATCGATTGAAGTACTCAATCACAGTTTGAACCCTAGTCTGCTGAAGCATGACCTCAGAAACCCAGACCGCATAAGCCCTAACTTCAGTCTCTTCTTCTTCGGTGGCTTTACTCATTCTTCTCCATGGCAAGTCCCGTTGATTCGCGTCGTACCATTTCAACAGAGAAGCCCTTATTTCTCCAATTTCCTCCTTGGAGAAGCATACGTCCTCAATGTCCGCCACCGATGGGGACGGCGGCGCTCTTTTCTTGCACCTTTTCATCCGTATTTTGCCCAAAAGGAACGTTGGCGCTCGGCGGTCAGATATTACGAGGTTGTTCAAACGAGTGTTTCCCGCTAAGATTGAGGAAGCACACAACATGAGCTGAATCTGACGATGACTTCCCAATATAGATAAAAATTCATTTTTTCCAACAAATTCAATGGAGGTGAGTTGATACGAAAGAAAAAAAATTAGTAAAATACATTACTATACTATTCCTCGCATATTACCGTTTTTTTGTTATTAATTTACGGTGTATCTACCCTTAAATGCCCAAAGTATAAAAAATTATCATTTCATTCTCTTGTCACAAAATTTTTATATGTAGTACCTTGTAGAGTAAAATTTTTATATATAGGTACCCGTCTAATTTAGAGTACCATTTTACCATCGTTTACATATTTTTTATAAGTATATACGTACCATACCACGTGTCTGTATGGTACCTAAACAATTTATATGATATTTATGTATATATTTTTTAATGTATTATCTATCACAATACGTTTCTCTATAGTCTTTTAACTTGTTTCTGTATGGTACCTAAATTTCTTATTTGATGTACCTTGGCCAATCGGATACATATCTGTAAAAGTTTTATTCTAAGAGGTGCCTACATATAAAAAGTTTCTGACAAGAGACTGATCCGATAATTTTTTTATATAAACTTGGGTATTTGTGCAAACTTCCTTTCATTATTTGTATATTCCTTAAAATTCCGTTTCTTTTGTCGGAAATATATCTACATAAAGTCACTGTAGTCATCACACTTCGATTAAATACAGACTAACTTAAATCTGAACCTCAATGTTGCTGGTCCAAAAGTCCAAAGCGAGCTCAATAATTCTACGACAAATGAGATAAGTCGATCGAATAGAACGCCGTTACGTTAATTTGTTATTCATGCAGCGTCTTCTTGACATTTAGGTCCAGCGCTCGTCATTTGTAATATTCCCAAGCTCGAACCGTCAGTCGAACTCGATCCGTTAGCCGCAGATGCCCCAGGGAGCTTATTCTTCTTAGCCTTCTGCGCCCAACCAACGAGCCCGACTTGCACGTGCTCGTCAAATATCGACTTCTTGAAATGTGTCCCCATCTTCAAACATAGATGTGTTTATAGTAGTGTATACGAAGCAAAGATCGTGTACGACTACGACTCACCTGTGTAACGAGGGCATAGAGCGGCGACGTGCTGTAGCTACAAACGACCTGAATAAACACGCTACGGCGGAAAAAAAAATAAAATATTAGAGTCGCTCTTCGTCATTTTCCTTGCCATAAATGTATGAAGAGCGTGTTGTTGCCTTTAGTTCCACATATATGTTCGAGTGAACTTCCACTTGAAATCAATTGGTAATAGAGGAAGTGGCCCACAAACTTATTCCACGTGGGATTAAGTTAAACACCACAACAAAAACAAACGAGGGAGAGTTAAGTATTTACCCGATGATAAGTCGGGGAACGATGTATCGAACTTGCCCCATAATGCAGGAGTCGAAGCCATATTGAACCTAAAATAGAAACGATCGAGCAGTTTAGAGAGATGATGATGACGACATGCAACGCTTTGTTGGAAATAAATATATAAAATTAAAATATGATAAACTCCCTTAATCTTTTATGCGAGTGGTCATTTTTAACATGGTATCAGACAGTGGCAAAGCTATACCAGTCTAGCAGTGGGGTCCAAGTCAAGTTAATAAATTATAGATATAATAAAATTTGTTCAGTGGGGTCATTTTGATGATATTACATAAAAATGGTATTATATTTATTATTTTAATATAAAATTATAAATGAAAAAAAAAAATTCAGTGGGGTCCACAGAACCCACTGGCCCTAAAGGTTAAAGTACGATTCCTCGCGAAACACATTTAAGAGAAAAAATTCACGTCTAAGGCTATATAAAAGAAATCAGCCTAATATAATACTTCCGTCAAGCTTAAGCTTTTATGCAAAATGGTAAAAATTGAATCTGTTTATTGCAATGCTTACCCAAATCCAGAAGAAGAACGCAATCTCGAAGGCGTTCTGAAAGAGGATGAAGTGTATCAAGAACAATACAATGCGCGGGCGGCGGAACCAAAAGTGATCGTCGGAAGGTCGTACGACTAATTCCCCCTCGATCGCAATGTGCTTCTCCGCAACCTCGTGCGCCAACTCGCTTATCACGTGCTCTAACTTCGTCCCGACGGCTAGGAGAAGCTAACCATCGTAAAAAAAAAATTGATGAACATATATATGTATAAAGGGAACGGAAGATCGATAAAAAAAAACTCACGAAGAAAGGAATAAACGCGATCCAAAAGTAAGTATGCCAGCCTGCGAAGATCAAGAAAAAAACCACTTTTACGTATGAACGCCCGTCGACAAACTACAAAAAAATGCTCGCATTTTTGCGGATGTAGGCGTACCGCCGACGTTCAACAGTAAGAAGATGACGACGAATATCCACAAATACCAGCTGCAATGCGATAAAATAGAAGCCCGAGTTGATAATTCAGTAAATACAATCGACTTGCTAGAAGATGTTGACCAATGTAATTAAATTCGTCGAATGAAAAATTAAAAAAAAAAATTGCCTGATACCGACGACTTTCTTGAAGTCGGCTTCTAAAGCGCGTATCATATACTTGTGGAAATTGAACTTTGGATTGCCCCTGCAGTGCGTCTGCATGCAAAGTAGTAGTTTACGCACGAGCGAGCGAAAACTTTAAAAAAATTCAAATGTAACGAATGACGAAAGAATGAATGAAAAAGCGCCATAAACTTACCATTATGAAACCTAGTCGAAGCGCCGTATAATCAGATTTGGTGACGGACCCGTAAATTGCTTGGAGAACGAATGCTGAAAATTCAATCAAAGTGCGAATAGAATGAGACGAAAGTCGCTAATATGGTCATTTTTTTATCGAAAATTCGAAAAAAAAAATATTCACCAGCCAACTCAAGGCAGACGAGAGGCGGCCCATCCCCGAAAATCTGCTCTTGATGAAATCGTGCTGCTGAACATTAGTGACTTTAGGCAATAAAACTGCAAAAATCGAGATAACTCCAGTCAAGGGACAAAGTTCTTTTCATTACAAGACGAGCTTTTTTTTTTTCTTTCGTCCAAGAGAACGACGAATCGTACCATTCTCCGAATCATAGTTCTCCTTGGCGATAGATTCCTCCACTGCTTCCACTGCCTTATCTGTGCGATTTTCGTAAGTAAAAAGAAAAAGAGATTGAAACGCGCAACAACTCAGGCGAAAAAACTTGGCCCGGCCCGGGCTGGCGGGCCATACCTTTGCACCACCAAATACGACGGTTAGAACAGAAAACGCCACGTGGACGATCGCCAGGACGAAGATGAAGACATGAAGATGGTGTATTGCTACGAGCGATAGCAATGGAACTTTTCCCTGCAATGCATTTAAGGATATCAACAGCAGAAAAATTCAAGGTTTAATTTTTGAAACTAAAATCTTACTACCTTTGCGGCGCAAAAGCCCAGAGAATTTTCTGCCTCGGCGAGCAGACGCCATTTATGTGGGGTGTGTTGTTCTTTAGGAGGCAATGAGCATGGAAGCATGTGTTTCATCATATTTTCGCGTACGCAAATCTTCAGTATTCGGCTTTGGAATACGGTCAGCATAAGAGATATGAATCCCAAAAGCATCAGCTCTTTGGGGAACGAATCGAATCGAATCGAAAAAAGAAGCGAATCAATAGAGGATCGAAACTCGAAAGGTCATGTCCAAAAGGAGACAGAAAAATGGACGTTGTTAGTTACCTTCTTTGACCTTCTGCAAAGCTTGGAAGAGTGGCTTTTGATTCTTCTTCTTGAGGTACTGTTATTACATACATATGTTGCTCAAATCAGACGATTTCTTTCCCAAAAAAAGGCTGTGTTTTTGTCAAGCAATCTATGGCTCAAACACAACTGATTGTGGAACTTATTATTAACCATAAACAATAAAAAAAAAGGCTCTTTTCTTTTTTTCTTTCCTTTCCTCGGCGCCAAATCTAGTGGTGTGTGCCTGAATTTATCTAAAAAATATTTGGACAAAATACTAAAGAAAGTTCACCAAAGCTGCCCATTTCGTCACAAAGAAAATCCACGAAGTACCAAAAAAAAAAAAATCACCGACAGTAATTTTCACTAATCTTGAGAAACGAAAAAAGAAACACGTGTCACCTTTCCGGCGAAGTGAAGGAGACGTTCTGCGGTGAGTGATATGGCTACAATGACTGTGCACACAGCGGCGACCACCCACGTCGGCGTGAATTCCAACGACGTACCTTCGCCAGCGCCGCCGCTCATCTTTTTTCCCTTTATTTTATTATTTCTTTCTTACAAAGGAAGGGAAAGTAGAGCTCCCACGTAACGGATTTAATATAGAAGTTCGAAATGAATGAAGGGAGTCGAAGGAGTCCCTCTTTATTATTTCTACATGACGAGAAGGAAAGGAGCAATATAAACGAATGAGAAACTATAATTTATTGTCCTAACGATATTATTTGCATGATGATGATAAAAACTGAGTGATATCCGCGCTGTCTTACTATTTTGGTCTATTTAATTTAAAATATAACTACTGATAATTATGGATATACGACTTTAAATGACATTATATTAGTGAAGGGTTCAAGGATTCTTCAATAGAGATGTAGTGGGGCTATATAATTAAAATTTGTGTGCCCGACAGGTTTTCGATATTAACTAAGTTGTGGGTTTGATAATTGATATGTATGTTGGATTCGATATGCTAAATCTATTCTATTATTTGTTTGATTTAAATTTATAGATTGAAGAGGACATGACAGACCAACCATGATGGAATATAATCTAATTTCTTTGTCATGTACCGTTAGTATTTTTTCATCAATTCATACTATGAACAAGGTAATGCGAAATATTTCATCCATATTCATGCACATGAGTTTTTGAATTATCGTTAAATTGCATCATATCAACTACTAATCAGTGACGGAACTAGGATTTTTCATTTGGGGGGTCGAGAATACTATACTAGTACAATATAAATTGAGAAATATTCAAGTTCTTGGTACAATAATCACGACTTATATATACAATTTTCATAACATATAGATATTATTAAATTATAATATGTTATAGTGAGACTTACATCTTTAGATAACTCCAAAATGTTTCATTTCCATCACATTCATATAATTATTTTTTTGATAAAACATATCAATAAATTTGAGAGAAAGTTATCACAAATCTTGTGTAGACTTCTCTCGATATTTTCATGGTAATAATATATTGAAATTAGACTTCTCTCGATATTTTCAAGGTAATAATTTATTGAAATTAGACAGTGTTATTAACTCCAATCGTTCCTCTATTTTTCCCTCTATTTTCAATATATTCTTCATATGTTTCATTAAATGTTTTGGTATATTTTACTATTTGAAAAACAATGGGATTTTAAAAACATATAAAAATAAAATAACAATGACAATGATAATAAAAATAACAAAAACAATAATAAGTATTAGTTTATCAAATTATACAATTTTATTGGAAAATATTTCTAAATGAATAACATTTAAAACAAAATGTAATTGTATTGATTATTATTATAAGTTTAAATATCTTTGTATATGTTTCAAAATCATCATCTGTCGTGTGTTCAAATTTTAATTATTTTTGTTTACAAAATGGACAGAATTGGATGTGGAATGCACAACCATGTTTGCAGAGAGGAATGTTATAAAAGATTATGGTGGGTATTTCACACGCCAGCACAGACATAAAATATGTATATATTACTTTATTATTCATTTTGCGATAATAACAATAATTAAAAATGGACATATTTTGCAATTTTGTGAAGTGAAAGGGTATAATTGTAATTGTACTAATTTCCCCCCAATTCTCTGATTCTCCATCATCGTCTTCTTCGAGCTTCAGATCAGACACAATAACACAAACATAGTCTGCAACTTCATCAAAGAAGGCCACCATCTCTACACTACTACCCTCTATCTCCGGCCGCCGGGGGGTCGGCCGACCCCTCTGACCCCCCTGTGGTTCCGTCCCTGCTACTAATAGTATTGAATGATCACTATGAGAGTACGACGATGATCGATGTATTTATATGTAGATATACATAGGTTTGATTATCGATGTGATGATATTCATATGGACGTTAAACACTTGAGTATTGGTTTAGAATGAAAATCATAAACTTCAAATGAAAAAGAAAACGTCTACTGAATAAGTAGGAGTATATGGATGACGTTTGGATCCATTTAAACCAATTAATTGAATTAACAAACTTCACTCTGATATATATATATATATATATATATATAGTGCAGAAAATATGGTCTATAATATACGAGACTTATTATGCTTGTCAGTTTGTTTCTTATTCTATTATCACTACCTTAAAAAACTGTAAGGAACTTCAATTATTATATTTGTTGAATATGGCATTCGTCCCTCGACAACTATGGAAAAACACTCAAAGATATAGTGAGTCCTTATATTGACTAAAAGAAGTATTTATAATGAGCTCTTGTAAAATTTTTAGATATAGTCAATATCCCCTTGTCTCAACTTAATCCGTCTTGATTTTATATGCAACTTTAAATCTTGTAACGGATAATTTTTTTTGAAAAAGCGACCCAGCCCAATTGTTCGAGATGTGTTATAGCCCAATACGAAAGTTTATTTCTACTTTTGTCCTATTTGGGGTGCCTTTTTGGTGATCTAGAAAGATTCGAGGACTAATTTTGCATTTTTACACTTTAACCCCAAAATCTTTTGAAGCCCAATTGTAGAAGAAACGGGTAAAAATAATCAATCTCAACTCTCTCCCAGCCACCATTGTTTCTACTGCCTTCTGCGAGTACGAGGTACGCTTAATCATCTTTGTTATCTATGATATGTACAGTTGCGCTGCTAGGGTTTTTGAGCTAACGTGAATTGGTCTTGATTATTGTTGTGAGACCACGAGAAAAGAAACAATTTTTCTGTGGGTTTATATGGTTCTTCCATTTCTGTGGAAGTATGTCCAGTTAGGGTTTGTAAAGTATTTCAGGTAAAGATTTCACCTCTGGGCTAACCGTATATCGATTGTCTTTCAGTGGTATATTGGTTCAATTGGAGAATCATGTCTTGGTGTACTATTGAGTCAGACCCTGGTACGTTACACTCTTGCTTCTTTTGACTCTTGTGTTGAATTCTGAGCATCTAAAGGGCTATATTTGTTATTGTGCCTGCTGTAGTTTTCTCCTTGCCTCGCGTTCCTCCTCGATTATTAATGTGAAGTGTGTTGAAGTTCCTAAATAAGCTATTTACTTTTGTTGGGCTGAGCAACCTCTGAACGCTTTCAAAAATTATTGCAATGGGACAACACTTCAGTATATGAAGTCTTGTGATTTCGCTGCATGTACTATGCTCGGCTACCTTTACAATCAGGTTAAAGTTCGGTTAACTTTGTGCATCCAATGCAGGTGTGTTCACTGAATTAATACAGCAAATGCAAGTGAAAGGTGTGCAGGTATGTTTCAATTGCATTCATGGGGACTCTAGTGGTGTTTTGTATTTTTTTACAATCAACAAATATGTGATCAATGCCATGGCTCAAAAATTTAAAATCATAACTTGAATGTCAGAGCTGTAGACTACTTGTGGAGGTTGTTAACCTAGATTATCAGACAAACAATGGGGTGCTTTGCATGCAGCATGTGCTTAAGATAAGTTATGCCTTAATCGGATTTTCTTAAGATAAATTTTGCCTTGATCGTTTTTTCTAAACTTCATTGTCCAGAGGATATTTTTTTTTCCTCTCTTGTTGTTTGGGGGTGAGGTTGCTCCTGGTTGTTAGAAGGGCTTTAGTTGCATTTGGGTTTTGTTATAATTATAAACTGATTTAGGCCCTTCGTCCCATCTGTGTTAGATTGGCTTGTTTTCAGTGCATTGTGTACTAGAAAACTCATATACCTGCTATCACCGGCCTGGTCTGATATGCTCTTCGTAAGTTGGTTTCATTATGCCAAAGTTGAACTTATACACACGTCTCATTATAAAAATTATACATTGATGGGCAATGTGAAGCTAGCATAGATCCATCGCCATATAGCAAAACTCATATCTAACTAGAACCAACCTGTCCTTTACCTTCCAAGATTAACGCTTCTGGCCCGACCAATTCGTACCCTAAACTGCTTGTATGTACTTCACAGATTTTCTGATCATATTTTGATGAATCATTCTTTTTTCTCTGTCAGGTGGAGGAGTTGTACTCACTAGACCTTGATTCTCTAAACAATCTCAGGTGAGCCAATGAGTTCCATGTCAGTCTATCGGTGTGCTGATAGCCTAATTCATTTATCTTCCATCTCTTTCATCATTTTCTTGTAAGTCTCTGAATCTAATTCTCAATTGCACCTCTAAATGACAGACCAATATATGGATTAATATTTCTCTTCAAATGGCGACCTGGCGAAAAGGACGACCGCCCTGTGATAAAGGATCCAAATCCAAACTTATTCTTCGCCAGCCAGGTAAATAACTCATTCATCGAACAGAGTCAATTAACTACTTAAAACTGTTGTCATAGTTCTCATTCTTAAGCCCTTATATGATAATACATAGGTGATCAATAACGCATGTGCAACCCAAGCAATCCTCTCCATCCTTCTGAACAGCCCAGACGTCGATATTGGCCCAGAATTATCAGCGCTGAAAGAATTCACAAGGAACTTCCCGCCCGAGCTCAAAGGCCTGGCCATTAACAACAGCGAAGCTATACGTGCAGCTCATAACAGTTTTGCTAGGCCCGAGCCCTTTGTGCCTGAAGAGCAAAGATCAGCTGGGAAAGATGACGATGTCTATCACTTCATCAGCTATGTGCCCGTCGACGGCGTACTCTATGAGCTCGATGGACTAAAAGAAGGGCCCATAAGCCTTGGGCAGTGCCCTGGCGGGCAAGATGATATAGAATGGCTGCGCATGGTACAACCTGCCATTCAAGAAAGAATCGAGCGATATTCTCAGAATGAAATAAGGTTCAACCTCTTGGCGATAATAAAGAATAGGAAGGAAATTTACACGGCTGAACTCAAGGAGCTTCAGAGGAAGAGGGAAAGGATACTTCATCAGTTAGCTGCTGCACAATCAGAGAGAATGATGGATGCGAGCGGCGTAGAAGCTTTGAATTCGATGCTTAATGAGATTAACGAAGGAATCGAAGCTGCGACCGACAAGATATTGATGGAGGAAGAGAAGTTCAAGAAATGGAGGACGGAGAATATTCGGCGAAAGCACAATTACATACCGTTTTTGTTCAACTTTCTGAAGATTCTTGCAGAGAAGAAGCAGCTGAGGCCTTTGATAAAAAGGCCAAGCAGAAATCTTCCAATCCTTAAAGGGGCTTTTTTGTTTTGCTTTCAACGGAGAGAGTGAGCATTACTCTTGGTTAGTTTTTCTAGTTATTATTACATGGCGTCTTTAACTTATCTTGGAAATGTATGTGAGAGTTTTCACTTGGTACTGTTTCATTTCACTACAACATGCTTTGCTTTTGTACTCTTTAGTTCTCTACCTAATGTGCGAGTTTCGTACAATAGGCTTAATTATATTTTTCGTAATGTATGTTTGTGTAGGTGGCATTTTCAGGACAATAAATTTAATGGTGGTAAGTTTAGTCCCAAAGTAACAAAATTGTTTCAAATTAATGACAGTTGCAATTTAGTCCTACAAGTAGAGGTGTTCAGACGGTTTGAAAAACCGTAACCAAACCGTAATCAAACCGTTGGTCAACGGTTACGGTTTGAACCGTAACTGAACCATAAATTAAGGTTCGGTTACGGTTCTTCATTTTACTAACCGCAAACCGGCGGTTATAACCGGCGGTTAACCGTCTTTTAAATAATAATTAAATATATAATTTTATTGCTCTAGTCATAATATCTAATGATAATTATTTCACCATATTTAATTTTTATTTTTGTTTTATCAACTATCCTAAAATTGACTTTAGAAAACTTAGAAGAATATTGAGTGATAAACATGATATTTAGAACTATGCCTACGACGAATGTCCGTCAAAGATTTTCAATCGAAGAATGAATGTTAATCATAATATTTTTTAATATTTAAGTTGCAATTTTTTTTTCAAATGTTGAAGGTTATTATATAAATTCTAACTTGGAATGGAAATTTCTTTTTTTTTTTTAACATTTTATATAAAAATATCAAAGTTTTTTACTATATTTAAATTATTATAAAAGAAAGAAAATTCTAAAAAGGAATTAGAAAAAAAAACCGTAAACCGGCGGTTCAAAACCGTAACCGTAACCGGCTTGGCCGGTTCAAAACCGTAACCGTAACCGTGATTACCACGGATCGGTTACGGTTAGACGTTTTTATTAACCATAAACCGGCGGTTCATACCCGTGAACCGTAAGCGTAACCGTATGAACACATCTACCTACAAGTATCAAAATTAAATCAACTTTACTACATTAAACTTAGAAATTTAATTTCAGTCCAGAATTTAGACACAGGGAGCGAGGATACTAACTTGGACTAAATTTATCTTCTCAATCCTTCAGTTAACCCCCACCTAATAGTCACAGTTAGCATATCTTACGTCACATGTATAAATTTCGAGCTGAAATGAAGTTTCTGGTTTTAATTGTCTAACACTACTTTAAATTTGATACTTACAAAACTAAAATTTATTCTTTTTACTCCAATAAAGCTCTTTTTGTTTGTTTTTACATATAATGTGATGTTTAATTAGAGAAAGAGAAAATAAATTTAATATAAGTCAACATCTTCAGCGCCACATGTATAAAATTCAAGCCGAATTTTTATTTCTGGATTTGAGGGTACTCAAATTGCTTCAATTTTGATACTTACAGTACTAAAATTGTCACTAAAAACTCACATGTCTTTAAATTGCAACAATTTTGTTACTTATTGTACTAAAATTAGTCTTCCCGAAATTAAATGTCCTAAAAATGCCACCTAATCAAACATACATGAATAAAAATATAATTAAGCCTTTTTTATATGATTAAATGATTATGCATCACCACATTAATGTCACTCATCTTATGGCTGCTGCTTAACATCCTTATATACCTAATGTTATTATATCTAATGTAACCTGGCTGTTATATTAGTCATACTCTTCAAAAATACTTTATATCCGCCATTGATTTCACCTTTAATCTATTATTCGTCATCACTCACGCACGTAGCCATATATATTATATGTATTCATGTTTAAAATTTAATAAACGACACTTGATTCTCGAATAAAAAAAAGTTGACTGAAAATTATAAGTAGGGCTATACGAATCCGTCTCATTTTGTGGCCCGATTCATTTATTTTAGCTCGAGTTCGAGCTTTTTTTGTTTAAAAGACGTTTTTTTTTTTGGAGTTTGTTATTATTTTTTGGTATATTTGAGGACCAATTCGTAATTTCCCGATAGAAATAGTCGCTTCCGTGTGAACAAAACATACATACTATCATCATCAACGGACAGCAGCTGTCGACAATTGTCCGATTCTGACCTAAGCTAAAGAGAGTCGCGTCGCTACTACGAAAAAGCGGCGATAATCCAAATCGGCTCTGCCGTGTTCAAATTCTCAACCCAAGTGAATACGGAGACGACGACGAAGCAGCCGCCGGCGAATCTGAACCGTACTTGTCAGACACATTCGTGTCAAATTTTCAGCGACAATAATTAAATCCTCGCATTGACGAGTATAAAGACGATATAGAAAGAACAAAAAAAAATGCAAGCCTCATTTGCGTCGAGGTGTTTGAGGATCATGAACCATTCGATCACTTGTCGCTCTTTCAATCAAGCCCTTGTCAGGCCCACTCGCAACTATGCCTTCTTCAATGGTCCTCGAGTCTTCTCAGCTAAACGCCGAGGTCGTGGAGAACGACGACGCCGATTCATTTCAGGGTTAATGCTTTCGTTTCCGATTTCCCCAACCGGCCTCCTCAAAACCCTGTAAGCGACTAGTTTAGAATTTGCGTTCAAAGTTCTGTTTTTTTTTTCTCATGGATGAGTTCGTGGGCGTGGTTGTTAATAAAACTTGCTTGGGTTTTTTTGATAAAATCAATTGAGCCATGTTTGAGCGCTTTCTCGAGTATACAATCCGTTTGCAATTTAGCTGGAATTTGAGTTTAAATTGGAGTAGTTTGATTCTTAATTTTGTCTTACAGTACGCTATATTGCTTGCTTGAACTTGAATGTGTTATGCTAGCTGATGGGTGTCGTAATAAGGCTCTGGTGATTTGTGTGGAATTTATGACGGCTTTAGAGTACTTTTGACTGGAAAAACATTGATTTGTAAAAGGGCTCAAGTTCGAATGGGCATGCTCTGTTCTCAACAGAGGCAAAGGAAGAGAAACTTGCACCAAAGGCAAAGGTTCCAGCAACTTCAGAAGAACAAGTCCGCGACACTAGAATAATCGGGACTCTGATGAAATACCTATGGATGAAAGATAATGTCGAATTTCGTCTTCGAGTAATTGCTGCCTTGGGCTTGTTGATTGGAGCCAAGGTAACAAATCAAGCACCAAAAGTTTGCTGACACTTCGTATTTGCTTGTCATCGTTACGATCATATGTTGAGTTCACTCAGTCTTTGTGTAGGTGATCAATGTTCAGGTCCCATTTCTGTTCAAACTTGCAGTAGACTCGTTAGCAGCAGCCACGGGCAACTCTAATGCCCTTACAGGGTTTACCGCTGCTAATTCTACTGCATTAGCTCTATTTGCTAGCCCAGCGGCTATCCTGATTGGGTATGGTATTGCACGAGCTGGGGCCTCTGCTTTCAATGGTATGTGTGTATATTAAGCAACTGTTGATTCTTATAATTTATGAAGATCGTAAGCGTGCTTTACAAATTGCGGGTTCTAGTACATGTAAGGTGAATATCTTCTTCTTTTGGTTATGAACTTCACTGAAAAATGTATAATTGTAGAACTGAGGACTGCTATATTCTCAAAGGTGGCACTGAGGACTATTCGACAAGTGTCTAGGAAGGTGTGGGACTGAAGCTTTCCTTTTTGATTTGATGATAATTTACCGATGTGGAAATGCATGCGGTTTTTTCTTCGGGTCGATGGGATTCTACGACACCACTATTTACTCCTTAGTTATTCTCATACTTTTGAAACACAAAGAATTAATTACTTTTATCTTCTGCAGGTTTTTTCTCATTTACATGAGCTTGACTTACGATACCATCTAAGGTACTTTGTTTAGTCAATTTTTTCTATGTGCCTTTTGTGCATTCTTGAAAATCGGCAAGTAATCGTACTTTACTATTGTTGTATGCTGCTTGAGTGTGCTACAAATATCATTCCTGTAGTGTTCTCATTAGTTTTCTGTTGCAACATGATACTTAGCTTGTTTTTTTTTTTTTTTGCATATTGTAGTCGGGAAACAGGTGCTCTTAATCGTACTATTGATCGTGGTAGCAGAGCTATAAATTTTATCCTTTCTTCCATGGTTTTCAATGTTGTTCCTACCATCTTAGAGGTGCAGTGCTCTGTGCTATTCTCTACTTTCTTTCTCCTCTTCCACTTATGTTTATTAAAAATCCAAAGTTGATAAAGATTTGGAAATAAAACTGGTAAACTTTATTTCTTTCAGATAGCTATGGTGTCTGGTATTCTAGCATACAAATTTGGAGCGCCTTTTGCGTGGATTACATCTCTATCAATGGCTACGTATATATTTTTCACCCTGACAATTACGCAGGTAAATTAGTTGCGCCTTTCGTTGAAATCTCGCAACTCCTTCCCTTCATATTTTCCTCGAGAGATATTAAATTCTCCCTCCATATTGTTTTCTTTGGATTTGCTGACCTCACTTACAAATCTGTATTTTCAACTGTTAATTTTTCGTTTGTCCATGATCTTGTGCGAGTTACATTCGCTTTCTCGTCTATTCGCAGTGGAGAACCAAGTTCAGGAAGGCAATGAACAAAGCTGATAACGATGCTAATACACGTGCTATTGATTCTTTAATTAACTATGAAGTGAGTTGTTTTTGAATGGTAAATTTGGAGCTAAACCTTTGAGCTGGTATAAGTATATAATGAATGTATTTGCATTTTCTTTCAGACTGTCAAGTATTTCAACAACGAGGAATATGAAGCTGTTAAGTATGACGAGTTTCTTGAGAGTGAGTTCCTCTGCCTCGAGTGCTTTTAATCAAATTCTTTCTGGACATTTCTTGGTCGAAACAAGATATGGTCAGAATGCTTGAGATCGCCTATATATGGATTTAAATGGAATAGAACTATTATGAAATATTCTCCCTGTGCTTTTGATATGCTGAAGAGTACTGTCATACCTTCTCATTCAGATATGATGGTTAATTCAACTCGTATTTAAGTTCGAGTTATGATATACTTCAGGATATGAAGAAGCTGCCTTAAAAACTCAAAGAAGTCTTGCCTCTTTGAACTTTGGCCAGAGTTTGATATTTAGCACAGCAATATCCACTGCCATGGTTTTGTGCTCCAATGGAATCATGAACGGGAACATGACTGTTGGAGATTTGGTAAGAAAGCGTTCAATCAGAAATAAGGGTGTGATTGCCTTGTTACACATTTCATTACAACGGGCATCGTTGTTAATTTTATGCGTTCTACAATATCGTGACGACACAGTTTCTATGCAGGTTATGGTAAATGGGCTGCTCTTTCAGCTCTCTCTCCCACTCAACTTTCTCGGTAGCGTATATAGAGAAACAGTCCAAAGTTTGGTTGACATGAAGTCGATGTTCCAGTTACTCGAGGTATTGAATGAAATAATTCCATACATATCTTTTTATTCTTAATTCAGTGAACACTAAGCACAGCTTTTTTTTCTTTGAATGAATGCGTGCTTGACTTACACTTGCACACTAATGATTTGCTCTCCACAATTTTTATCTGCAGGAGAAGTCAGAAATTGTTGATGCTGATGATGCCAAGCCATTGGAATTAGATGGTGGTAGCATTGAGTTTCACAATGTACACTTCAGGTATGTCTGAAACTGTTTCCGAAATAAAATGTCACTGTTGCACTTACAAAATGTTAATTGAACTTCGAGTACCAATACTTTGTGGTTCTTGTTACCCTTAGTCAGTGCTAACGATGAGCATAGTCATCGTTGATTCATCATCAATATCTGTGTTCCTTAAAACATTTTAGTTTGAATTTTGAAGTGACAGATAAAATGCTGATCTCTGATATAATGCAGTTACCTCCCAGATAGGAAAATACTTGATGGAGTATCATTCACCGTCCCAGCTGGGAAAAGCGTTGCTATCGTTGGAACCAGTGGAAGTGGTAACTAAATACTTCATATTCATCATGCAATAGCGATAAACCTTGGGAACACTTTTAAGACATTGATTAGTGGCTTGTAATAGTGCTCCACAGTAACGTCGAGATCTCTAAGTTTGGCACACTATTTCTCTTTTGCGTTACTTTTGAGTTTTTGTCTCAATCTTTGCATCTTCATCTGTTCTTTGATTTGCAGGGAAGTCAACCATTTTACGACTTCTGTTCAGATTCTTTGACACCCATAACGGACACGTAAGAGACCTAAAAGCTTCCTTTTAGTTTGATTAAGATAATTTTCCATGCTCCCCTGCGTCAAAATGTTGCTATGAATTGGTTGAAATTTACCATTATCTTTTTTTCTTACAACCTTACATCCCATCGGCGGTATGCTTTGGTTTGCTGAATTGTTCTATATTACTTAACTATTTTAAGTTCATTACCACAGATAAACATAGACGGGCAAGATATTAGGTCGGTAACACTTGAGAGCCTGAGGAAATCCATCGGCGTCGTTCCTCAAGACACTGTGAGTTTCCTTAACCATTATCGCCTTATCATCGTCATTCGAACGAAGCAATATTAATCATTTCGATGTCAGATCATCAAATGATTCGAATGTGTCATTTTTCCAACAGGTTTTGTTCAACGATACCATATACCACAATATACGCTACGGTCGCCTTTCAGCAACCAAGGAAGAGGTTTAATTACGTTAAAAATCCCTTTTCCACTTTTGCTTCAAATACTTTCGGACTGAATTTGTACGATTGCACTTAGGTATACGATGCAGCTCGTCGAGCAGCTATTCATGACACCATCATGAATTTCCCAGAAAAGTACTCTACTTTGGTCGGAGAAAGAGGACTGAAGGTAATAATGCTAGCGAAACAGCGTAATTAAATCCAAAATCAAGTATCGCAATTGCTGACAAATTCCCTCGAACACTTAAATTTCTGCGCAGTTGAGCGGCGGCGAGAAGCAGCGCGTGGCACTTGCGAGAACGTTCTTGAAAGCGCCTCCCATACTGTTAGCGAATTTTCTCAGACAACTATCGCTCTATCGTTCGCTTGTTGTTCTTAATTTATCGATCGTTATCTTAGGTTTTGCGACGAAGCAACGAGCGCCCTCGACAGCACGACAGAGGCGGAGATACTAAACGCGTTGAAATCGCTAGCGAATAATCGAACTTCGATATTCATCGCTCACAGGCTAACAACCGCAATGCAGTGCGATGAGGTAACGCCAAGAATGCTTCGATATTCTTACGAACGAGGCAAATTTAAATTTTTTTTTTATTTTATACAGATCGTAGTTTTAGAGAACGGAAGAGTAGTAGAACAGGGACCTCACGAAGTTCTTTTATCGTCGAAATCGGGGAGATATTCGCAGCTTTGGGCGCAGCAGAATTCGAACGTCGACTCGCTCGACGCAGCCATCAAAATCGAGGCATAGTTTATTATTCTATATATCTATTTTCTGTTGTATGGTTAAAATTGTTTTTCTTTCTTTCTTTCTTTGGTGGATTTTTTCTGTAAAGAGGAGTAATAAAGCTTAGTAGACATGCATGATTTTGATTTGGTTGGTTATATGTTAATGTAATGGAATAAAGCATTGCAGAAATGCTTCAATGTTTATCTATTTCTCTGACCTGGCAATTATTCGAATGAATTACTTTATCGAACACTTCTCAGAAAAATTATATTTGTAACTATATAAAAGAAAAAATAATGTTTGGTGATGTACGTATAATAAATAGAAAATATAAAAGTGATAATGAAAATTATTAAAGGTAACTAATAAAAAATAAATTGATCAAATTGAAATAAATAATAGACTAAATGTTTCAGTTTATAATCACCTCACACCCTTTATATTTTATATAATAGAAATCCTTAATTGCAATTCATACACGTTTTATTCGTGCCATAGGATATTTTAGAGATAATAAAGGTGAGATTTTGGCGTGCTTACAAAATGATGAAAATTGTATACAACATTTACTAATCTAATACATTCACGTGGATACTTTCATCGCGTGGCATAAAAAGAGTTGGCATGGAGTATGGACTATGTGGCGATATCTATATTTTCTGGGGCCAAATTGTAATTAACCTATTTTCACAATTCAAATTTCAGGCACAGAAGATGATTTCTCTCACCACTGTAGTCATCTCATCTCTCTCAACTTCAGCCATTCGGTAAAAAGCTTGCAACATTGTTTAATGTCCGCTCCGATGTATCTTTTGATAGCATTACTCTTTATCTGCGTTGCAATGGGTTTGAAATCCATAGTCCAAGAGCTGATTGCGTTGATTAGATGTGCACATATATACTCACTCATAGTCATGCCATTTTTTTTCTCCCTTTTTTTCTGTGTGCTTTATTAGGTTTATGCTGTCAATGGAGAGTGAAAGCTCAGGCGCTGGAAGCATTTACGAGGACGCTCGAAAGAAGAGGATACTAGACAACAAGAAAAGGTTTGAGGTAAGAAGATTTATCTTATTTTTATTGCTACCATTTTCCTTCACAGTTCATCCCCAATGACTGCAAAGCTTATTTGTAAGTACGAAACTAGAAAGTTTTTCAATTGCAGGATTTGGGGCTGTTGAAGCTGTCTAAAAGCCTAACAGAGCTGTCAAAACCCGAGAAATCTCTCATAACAGTTTGCAATCTTCTGCTTTGGCCCAAAGTTTTGTTATATGAATATACGAGTCTGTGTGTGTGATTGTCCTCACTGCGCTGTGCGTTTTTTTTCCATTCAGAACAATCGCATTCGATCAAAACCAACTAACGACGAATCATCGACTGAGCCAAGACGCTCGACTCGTGCGCGCAATCAAGTTTCTTCTTACCGTGAAGATGTAAGCTGTCCCGAAAACTGTTAGCTTCGTAGTTTCCTCTGTAACAACAACTGCTCAAGGTTGGTCATATGGTGGCAGGTCGGCCTTGAGCTCCCTCAATTACGTAAGAGATCGAGGCCTAGTTCTTCATGGGCGAGGTAAAAAATACCATACATTGTCTTCAACGTTATATGTGATTCGATAAATGGCCCTTACATGGGTTCAAAATCCTCGTCCCCCACAGCTACCTAGCAAGGCCATTAGAAGAAGTTAAGACAGCATCGTACGAAGAAAGAACCAATGCTTTTAAATCTGCCGAGAAGCTTCAGCGCAACTTACAAGACGAACACCCATCGTTCGTCAAATCAATGGTCAGGTCGCACGTTTACAGCTGCTTTTGGCTGGTAAGAAGTGCAATGATCAAGCGAAGAATAAACTAACAACATACTATGTGATTTAAGTGTGTCCAATATGCAGGGACTTCCGACTAGATTCTGCGAAGAACACCTTCCCAAGTCTACGATCGACTTCGTGTTGGAGGACGAGTTGGGCTCAGAGTACGATTCGATCTTCATCAGCAAAAGGCGTGGGCTGAGCGGTGGATGGAGAGCTTTTGCCTTGGATCATAAGTTGGACGACGGCGATGCTTTGGTCTTTCAGCTGACCGAGCCCCACAAGATTTAAGGTTGGATTTAAACTCAAGTGATGGTTGTAATGAATGATTTGCAGGTTTACGTAGTTAGAGCGTTCGAATGTTGGGAGGATGAAGGTAGTAGTAACGTTGAAAACGAAGAAAGTAGTGATACTACTACTAAGGTTATCAAGAGAAGTGGCAATAACATGAAGAAGAAGTAGTTACGAAATGTCTTCATGATGCTTTTGGTAAGAAATGCAAGGAGAGAAACTAACGAAGACTGTTTTCGCTTGCTATGGTTGTTGCTTGAGATGTATTGTAACGACTTTCGTTATCAGGACTTTAAATCGTGTGTTTATTAAAACGATGAAATCGTTGTTATCAACGACGTCGTATGCGCTAGGAACAGTTAACAATCTCCTAATTTAGCTCAACTCTCACCTCCCAAGCCCTAATTCCACCGATTCCCTCAAATCGAACCTTCTTCACTCCACCGACCTCAATCGTAATGGCGATTCCCGACACCGCCAAGGCCGCGCCACCGCCGGCCCACTCCCCATCGGTCCACCCTCCCACCCAATCGTCCGATGACCTCTACACCCACTTGAAGTCCCACCAGCGGCAGCTCGAGTTTCTCGAAATTCAAGAAGAGTACGTCAAGGACGAGCTCAAGAACCTGAGGAGGGAGCTCCTCAGGGCCCAAGAAGAGGTGAAGAGGATCCAATCGGTGCCGCTCGTCATCGGCCAGTTCATGGAGATGATCGATCAGAACAACGCCATCGTGGGCTCAACCACGGGTTCGAATTACTACGTGAGGATCCTGAGTACTATTAATCGTGAGCTGTTGAAGCCTTCGGGTTCGGTGGCTTTGCATAGGCATTCGAATGCTTTGGTTGATGTTTTGCCGCCTGAGGCCGATTCCAGTATCTCCTTGCTGAGTCAGTCAGAGAAGCCGGACGTCACCTATAATGTAAGTCGTCCTTTAGAAAATTGAGTTTTATGTCAAATTTGAGTATGTGGTTTCTCTTCCCTTTGTTGGTCATATTGTTCAAGTTACCTTTGTGCTTTATACGATTATGGATCTATTGCTATAAGGACATTGGAGGGTGCGATATTCAAAAGCAAGAAATCCGTGAAGCTGTTGAGTTGCCTCTGACACATCATGACCTGTACAAACAAATTGGCATAGATCCTCCTCGTGGTGTATTGCTATATGGTCCTCCAGGTACTGGGAAGACAATGCTGGCCAAAGCCGTGGCTCACCACACAACTGCATCCTTCATTAGGGTGGTCGGCTCAGAATTTGTCCAAAAGTACTTGGGAGAGGTGTGCTTATTTCCTGATTTCTATGTGTTGCTTTTTTTTGTTGATCATTTGAGTTATTGGAAGTTATTGATGGTATTGTTGCCGACTCTAGATTATGTTAACTCAATAGACAATCATTCGTTCAATACGCATAGGGTCCAAGAATGGTTCGTGATGTTTTCCGCCTTGCCAAAGAAAATGCTCCTGCAATCATTTTCATTGATGAGGTAGATGCGATAGCTACAGCTAGATTTGATGCTCAAACTGGTGCAGATAGAGAGGTTCAGCGTATTCTCATGGAGCTGCTCAATCAGGTACCTAAATGCAGAGCAAGTTGATACCGATAAAATAGAAAAGAGGGTTGCCTTGAAAGATTATGTTGGTCATGTAATGATATTATCACGTCTTGATATTTATTTTTCTTCTTCTACAGATGGATGGATTCGACCAGACAGTCAATGTGAAGGTAATAATGGCAACTAATCGAGCTGACACGTTGGATCCTGCCCTTCTCCGACCGGGAAGGCTGGATCGTAAAATCGAGTTTCCTTTGCCAGATAGACGTCAAAAAAGACTTGTTTTCCAGGTACCTCTTTTCCAAATTTATGAAAATGCACAGAAACGTGTCATGTTTCATTGCATCAATTACATACATATTCATTATCACTGACACAGGTTTGCACCAATAAGATGAATTTAAGTGATGAGGTGGATCTGGAGGACTACGTATCTCGTCCAGACAAAATCAGTGCTGCTGAGGTCCGTTCTCCTACTTGCCCTTTTTTTTTTTGTCCGTGCAAAAAAATTAGATACTTTTAAGATTGATTTGGAAGGGTTACTGAAATTCATTCCGTGTTGAAGGAATATCTCTTCGAGTCACTCCACAATTTATTTATTATCCAGTTGCCTCTAGTCCCACATTGTTTAAGAGTCGATTAAACAATGCTAAACGACAATGACTTCTGATAACATTGAATGTACTTATTGCAGATTGCTGCTATTTGTCAAGAAGCAGGTATGCATGCTGTAAGAAAGAATCGGTATGTTATACTCCCTAAAGACTTCGAGAAGGGTTACCGTAACAACGTAAAGAAGCCCGACACTGATTTTGAGTTCTACAAGTAAGCTGCAGGCAAGTTTAAACAAAGGAGGGAGGCCATGGCAATTTCACCCATATATTAATGTTACTTTTGGGTGATGCTTATGAATATGAATATTACTGAATGGTCATGAAATCTATTAGGCATGTATGCTTTAATTTTTCTTGCACTCATCGAATATTTTTTCAGTCCTTTTGCCTTTCTGTGTTCGGCCTTGTAGTTCCTAGGAGTCCTATGAAGCTGTTCGAATCTTATGCTTTTGTTGTCAGGAAACTACTATTTTTCTTTAAAAAATTGAAGACAACAGAAAAAGTTTGGTCATTTTTTCTTAAAAAAATAATCGACTCCGTAAAACATCCCATTTAAATTGTATAAATAGATAAACGCACTTGTAATAACAGGAGCGTACCACTTAATTTTTTTGACTATTATCCTTTCAAAGCTATCAAAATGCGTGGTGGAAATGATCCTGCCTTTTTCAAACTCAGCAGCAGAATATATGTGGTTTCTCTTTCCCTTGGAGCTTATAGACATGAACAAACCACAAGTCTAAATTACTTCTTCTTCTTTATCATATATATATATATATATATATATATATAGAGAGAGAGAGAGAGAGAGAGAGAGAGTCGTATTGTCTGTGTTTTCTCACTACTTACACTTCGATCCAATGAACAACGAGCACTGATTACAGTATACGATGTGGTCGATGCCTTTGGCGAGCTCTGTAGTTCATGTTCGAATTCCAGCTTGTGTTCCTACCCAGCGGCAAAAACTCGTTCTTTGCTCAGCTTATTCTTCTTCTTCAACTGCAAATCACAGAAAAAGCAATTATTCCGCCGCCGAATTGAGCTTATTACAGCCCATCGTCGTGCACGGCGATCCCCCCACTTTCGTATCTGCCCCTGGCCGACGAATCGTTGCTAGTAAGATAATCTGATTAGCTACTGCTTGTATGTGCGTGTATCTCATTAGCTACTGCCATTTTTCTTCGGCTTTCATTCGCATGTGCAATCGAATAATAACGTATGATAATCTGATTCTGGTTTGTAATAATTGTCAAACTAGTTGGAGACTTACATGGAGATCTCGACAAGGCAAAATGTGCCTTTCGAATGGCCGGCGTCTTGAATTCCGATGATCGGGACGACTCATGGGTCGGCGGCACCACTGTAAGTATTTACGTATTTTAATAGTTCTTGCTGCTATAAAATCGACGTAATAAACCGAAGAGCTAATTAATATTCGCAACTAGGTATTAGTTCAGCTCGGAGACATACTCGATCGAGGCGAGGAAGAAATCGCAATCCTCTCCTTGCTGAAGTCGTTGGATGTCCAGGCAAGATCAGTCGGCGGCGCAGTTTTCCAGGTCTGAAAAGAAAAAAAGCCAAGCCGAACATATTCTTACTACAAAGAATCGATAAACAGCTTTTAAAAATCGTCTCGTCGTACTTTTTACAGGTCAATGGAAACCACGAAACGATGAACGTAGAGGGAGACTATCGATACGTACACCCAGGCGCTTTTTCCGAGTGCTCTGACTTCCTCCAACGCTTGGAACTCTGCGGCCATAATTGGGATGAAGCTTTCATAGGTTGGTATGCTTCATCGAAAACCTGGTCAGAAGAAAGTCAAAATCAATGGGACCCTTGGAGTTTAGTGAAGGTATGCTGACGAACTTTATTACGCAAAAAAAAAAAGGCAAGACAGTGTTTAATCGAGTGAATCCTCTGCTGATTAGGACAGCGACAAAAGGGCGTCATTTCAAGATCGATTCTGCTAAGGCCAGGCGGGCCATTGGCCTACGAACTTGCACGTCACCCAGTAATTCTTCGGGTCAACGATTGGGTTTTCTGCCACGGCGGCCTTCTTCCACATCATGGTAATGATCCCAACTTTTCCTTATGGATAATCAGAAGAGCAATGATGATATACAGAAAGACTATGATGCTGTGTTTCAGTTCAGTATGGCGTAGAGAGAATAAACCAACAAGTATCTCAATGGATGAAGGGACTTACAGAAGAAGATGGCGACGACGATTATTGCCCTCAAGCTCCATTTATAGCCACCCGAGGTTACGACAGCGTAGTCTGGAGTCGTTTGTACTCTAGAGATACTTCGAGCCTCGAAGATTATCAGATAGAGCAGGTAACAAAACAAATTCCATCTCATTTATCATTAGCAGTCGATCGATTTATGTTAACTTCTTTTCAATCGCCGCCAGATACAAGATATCCTACGCGAGACACTCCAAGGAGTCGGCGCCAAAGCAATGGTTGTTGGGCATACGCCGCAAATTGCAGGAGTCAACTGGTAAAAACTCAGACATTCTTCGTTACTTGTTGAAATGTTTCTCTAGATTCGATGTAGTAACGTAAGTACGCAGAAGGGCAGAATTCATACCTGGTTTGATCTGTTTGCAGCGAATTCGACTGTGGCGTTTGGAGGGTCGACGTGGGAATGTCGAGAGGTGTTCTTGATTCAAGGCCCGAGGTTGGATTTCGGCATCTTGATTGTAACTTTTCCTATGGTAATACACTCAAGATGATATTTTTATGACATCCGTAAATTTATATCTATCTATGCAAGGTTCTGGAAATAACAGATGGTAGAGCAAGGGCAATCAGAAGCAGAAGAGACAATAGATACAGTAGTGAGCTCCACGTAGTTGATTATACGTAGTTGTAGCAATGCTAAGGTCGCTCATGCTTCTAAGAGGTGACTTCTTATATATAAAACAAATGTGTTTATGTATATACATAGACATTTGAGTTGTATGCAAAAACTTCGAATAAGAAAATGTTCAGCAAACAACCAATTTATACACAGTAATAGCTAATGTATTATCACCAATCGGAGAGAGTCAGTCGCCTATGTATACACTCTACTGACTGCTGATTTCCATTGAGTCATCCTCATCCTCCTGCATCAACCACAAGTTATGAAGGAACGGAATCCATTTAGTTTTTCCGAACATTTCAGAAGATATACGTGAATAAAAGATGGCAAAAACAAACCGATGCATTTCAAATAAACAAAGGCATGCCTGATTATTTACTCAACGTTTCTTTCGCAGTGTTGACAGCTAAGTAAAGCATCAGACCTGTTTAACAGTGTTGTTAGGGTCAGGAAATGAGTTTCCAGCACGTATCGGGTCGACATTTTCTTGATAATCGGGTCCTCCTGATAAGTCACGATGATGGAAAAATATTTATCCAAGCATTGAGACAACTTTTCAAAGCTTGAATGAAAAAAAGAAAAAAATTCACACAACTTTCTCCATTATTAATTAATGACCTTGATTGGGAGCTGGAACTACAGCAGTAGGCATCCCTCTCTTATCTGCATTTGCAATCTCAGAGCGCAATTTCTCAGACTCGCGAGCTAAGGAGATCAAATGCTTCTCCATAGCATCTTCCAGTTCAGAGTTGTACGAGTGCAACTTCCTCTCAAACTCCACTGCAGCCCTATTTACATTTGGAAAAGAGGAAAACAAAAACAGATGTAACATCATCGTGATATGGATATATTGCGAGCAAACTTCACAATTAATAACTAAAGACGCATAAACTCAGTAGCATAAATGGATGACTTTGCCTCACAACCTAATCTTATTAAGGTTCTGTTTGGAAAGTGTGAAGGTACGATGGTCGAAGCCATACATCATTTGATGTGCCTGCTTTGTTCCCCTTTGTGGTTTTGACACACGCAAATAACGGTTTCATGCTCCTAATAGCCTTTCCTTTTTTTCCGTGGAGCTTCAATAACTTGGAAATCAAACTATAATATTAATGTTTAACACCGAACAAAATCAAATCAACATGTCTTGTCCGACTAAATTAACCCCTTAACTAAGGTAGCTCAACTCAATACACTTCTTATCCAAAGGCGCGTTTTCCGTTATTATCACCGAAAGTAAGCGTTACTAATATGCTACAAATGTAATGATGCAAGGCACATTAGAGACCAAGAACACATTCAACTTGTGTACTAAAGTGATATGATGAAAGTTCAAAACCAGGATTGCTCGAGTATGACAGGAAACGGAACCTGTGAAGAGCTGTTCTACGAAGAGGGCGAATGAGAAGATGTTTGTTTATTCAATATTGTTGTGTTACAGAGTGTAACTGTTACATTGACTTATATACACACTGTCCACTCAACTAACTTACATTCAGCTATCTAACTATTAACCCAAGCAACGTAATATACAACTCAACAGCCCCCCTCAAGTTTGGTCTCCTATCGAAAGATATCCACGAGGCCAAACTTGCAAATTAGAGCACGAAAATGATCAATACCAATTCCCTTTGTAAGCAAATCAGCGGGCTGATCCTCTCCTTTGATGTAAGATGTTTCTATTGTTCCATTTTGTACCAGATCTCGAATCATATGACAATCCATGTCAATGTGTTTCGTTCTCTCGTGAAACACGGGATTGACTGCAATACTCGTAGCAGAGTAAGCTGTCACTGAAGACCTTCATAGGACCTTCTAAGCTAATGAAAAGATCATTCAACAATCCCTTAATCCAAATTAGTTCGCAGCTTACAGTCGCCATAGCTCTATACTCAGCCTCACAAGACGATCTGGCGACTGTTTTTTGCTTCTTTGTCTTCCAAGATATCAGTGATTCACCAAGCTTCACCAAAAATCCTGTTGTTGAACGTCTGGTCACTAAACAAGACCCCCAATCTGCGTCGCAGTATGCTTCAAGCTTCATATCTCCTTTGCTGGAAAACAGAATGCCCATTCCAGGTGTTCTTTTGAGATACCGTAACACTCTATAAGCTGCTCTCATGTGTGATAGCTTTGGCTTGTGCATAAATTGAGCCAAATTCTGCACAGCATAACTCAAGTCTGGTCTAGTCATGCCCAAGTAAATCAATCTACCAATTAGTCGCTGAAACTCCAAAGGATCATCTAGAAGCTTATCATCAAGGTTAGTCTGTAAGTGAGTGTCATATTCATAGCTAGTCAATTTCACATTTGATTCCACAGGAGAATCAGCTGGCTTACAACCAGTCATCCCAGTTTCTTTCAACAGATCGAGTACATACTTCCTCTGATTCAAATTAATCCCATCTTTATTCCTTGCCACTTCTATGCCAAGAAAATACCTCAAGCTGCCAAGGTCCCTCATGTGAAACTTGCGTTGCAGGTGTTGTTTTAGGGACAAGATCATGCCTTCATCATTTCCTGTGATGACTATATCGTCCACATAAACCAAAAGTAATCATGTTTAGATTGGTTGGAGGACGAGGCTCGGCGTCGATTCCTTGGAGCGGCCGAGCCTCGTCCTCCAATTGCAGGAATCTCTCACGCAACAGGCGCGCCTGAACGTCATTTTCCGATTTGATCGACACCGCCGTGTCGGAGAGGCGGCGGACCTCTTGCTCGGCGGCGAGTACGTCCTGCTTCAGCGCGACGTAGGAGGCCGCCAGCCTTTTGTTGTCCTCCACCATGTTTTCAATCTGGCTACGCCGACGGGCAAGGAGAGCGAGGGCGTCGCCGGCATGAGTGCGGTGGGGGTCCATTCCGTATGTCTTTGTTCTATATTTCAGCTGTCTCTCTTTTCAGTGGGACGAAAATGACGCAAGCTGGGGTGGGCTGAATCAGTGTCTGTGCTTAGGGTGGAAAACGCATCAAGGCCCCTCACAAATTCTTAATTACATATTTGACTCTTTTTTATTGAATAATTACATATGTAATTACCTGTGTCTGTGTTGAGTAAACTTCTTTTGATTAAATCGTATTGAGATTTGGGTGTCCAACTAGTAAGTAGTAACGATAGCTGAGAATTTATATGTATGTGATACTAAAAAGAGCTGAGAAGCAAAATATAAAATGATAAAAATACCTCTTTAACATTGATACAATCAATTAAAAAATCACTACTTACATGACACTAAGCAATGGGAAATTTACAGAAACGTACCTAATTATATAAAAAGTTGCAAGTCAGTACCCTGTCAATATTTTTTTACATGTAGGTACCTATTAGAATAATTTTTTTTTTGCATTGGTACCCGTCCCGCCGCAAGGTACGTCATATACCACATTTAGTTACCATAGAGAAACGTATTGTGGTACATAATACCGTGAGAGATGGTACATCATATAACATTATTAAGATGGCGTATAGAAACGATATAGGTACCATATAAATGCGTGACGTGGTACGTAATACACATATAAAAAAGGTACGTCAAGACTGAAAAAATGGTACACACCGCCAAACGGATACTTATCTAAATAATTTTTCTAACATGGATTGCAAATTTTTCTGTAGATTCACTCTAAGCAATTAAATGATCAAATATAAAAAGAAGGTGAAACTTACAGAGGAGCGCAGAACATTTCGAAATTAAAGCACTTCACTCGAGGAAGCTCCGAAAATACAGCTAAAGCACACTCACTCAAAACCTGAGTGATTTCAAAGAGATGGAAAAAGATGACGAATACAACGATGATTCTGCGATCCATGTCAAGGAAGGCGTCCCAATCCAAGGTGGAGAGTTCATTCAGTACAATATCCTCGGCAACCTCTTTGAGATACCTTCAAAGTACAGACCTCCGATTACTGCTCTTGGTCGCGGTGCTTATGGCCTCGTTTGGTAATTTCGGTTTAACAACTCCGATTGATGAGTCTGTAATATGCAATATTTTGTTCCGATTGAGTTTTGATTTGCTCGGATTGACTGACTGTTGATTCAAAGGTGCTTCAATGGAATAGCGAGCTTTTGAGTGATTCGATTTTCTGTTCTTTGAGTGTTTAATCAGAGGAGCTTCAATGGAATAGCGAGCTTTTGACTTGAGTGATTTGATTTTCTGTTCTTTGAGTGTGCTGCTCTGTTTTTCAGATAATTGAGAGGAGCTGGGGCAAACTTTCAGCTTTATAAAATGTAGAAACTCTGTTGATTTTACATTTTTTGTCCATCAAACCTTATCGTTTCTTGCCGACTTATTTCTTTTCGGATTGATTGGATTTCCAAAACAGTAATTCATATTGTAAAAACGAGGGGCTTTCTGCACACAGCTCGAAAAGTTGTATTATAGTTTTAAAACGTGTGTATTTTCGTAGTAAATATTTATGTATGTGATTTTTGTATGTCTCAGCTCTGCTACCGACTCTGAGACGAATGAACAAGTGGCCATTAAGAGAATTGCAAACACATTTGACAACAGAATTGATGCAAGAAGAACTCTGCGTGAGATCAAGCTGCTTACGGACATGGATCATGAGAACGTTAGTGGAGTTTCTGGTTATGCGTTTACTGTTTCTAAGTTTTAAATATCGAAATAATGTTTTTTTTCTGTTTAATGTCTAGATTATTAAAATCAAAGATGTAATAAGGCCCGCTGATAAAGATGACTTTCATGACGTGTACATTGTGTGTGAGCTGATGGAAACGGATTTGCAGCAGATCATAAGTTCATCGCAGGAGCTCACTGAGGACCACTGTCAAGTGAGTTGTGTCTATGCACACATCTTTAGTTTATAAGAGCTCACCGATTCAAGGCTTTGCTTTATAATGAGTCAAATGAGCATCATCCTTCTTTTGCGTGCATAAATCATTCCCTTACTCAACTGTTTCTTTCTGTGACAGTATTTCCTTTATCAGTTGTTGAGAGGACTTAAGTACATTCATTCTGCTAATATCCTACACCGAGATTTGAAGCCTAGTAATTTACTTTTAAATGCCAACTGTGACCTAAAGATTTGTGACTTCGGACTTGCCAGAACCACCTCTGACACAGATGTCATGACAGAGTATGTTGTGACACGTTGGTATCGAGCACCTGAATTGTTGCTCAACTGTTCGGAATATACCGCTGCTGTTGATATGTGGTCAGTTGGCTGTATAATGATGGAGATTATCAAAAGGGATACTCTTTTTCCGGGCAAAGACTATGTTCAGCAATTACAACTGATAAATGGGGTAGGTACTTATCCCTCGGTCTCTCTAATGTTCATACATACACTTGCTTTACAATGAACGCCAGTTTTTTTACTAAATATGAAGATGGTGAATCTTTGGTAGAAGTTGAAAGCATGGATATATTGAGTCAATTAGCTAACTATGTATCTCTAAACAGCTGTTGGGCTCCCCTGAAGATTCTGATCTCGGCTTTATAAGGAGTGATAATGCTCGGAGATATGTTAAGGAGCTGCCCTTCGTGCCCAAACAATCTCTTCAACAAAAGTTTCCTGATGTATCTGCTGATGCAATAGATCTAGCGGAGAAAATGCTGGTTTTCGATCCATCCAAACGGATCACTGGTACACACTATATTGTTTTATAGCATTTAATAATCTCTTGAGTAACTATATTTTCCCATGTTTTACAGTTGAGGAAGCACTGAATCATCCTTTTCTATCGAGTTTGCACGAAATAAACGAGGAGCCTACGTGCCCCTCTCCATTCGTGTTTGATATTGAACAAACAAATCTGAGCGAAGACGACATTAAAGAGCTGATATGGAAAGAGTCTCTCCATTTCAACCCTGAGTAGAGAGGTCAGTACTACTCTACTATACACACACACACACACCAACCGTCCTATTCCCAACTTTTCTTTTTTTTTTTCTTCCGTCTTTTTATTTCTTTTGTTCGAGTGTAGATATGGGATTTTGGTTTGCCTTTGTGTGCTACTGCTAATGGGTTGCATGTACTATATTTCACCATATGATTATGCGAGTCAAATAAGAACAACATTTGATTCCAGTTCCATTCTTTCATGAAATTCTGCTGAGAACCCGATGTGTATAATTTCAAAATGTCAAGAACGTCGTCTTAAAACATGGTTTGATTACTCATTGCTAAAGCGGATTTATTCAGTTTGACATTATTATATCATATCTACGACAACACAGTCTCTAAAACGTCGATCAATCATCCTTGTCCTTGCTGATCTCAGTGAGGATCACAATAAGAGCAACTACGAAGGCCGAGTCAACATGCGGATAAACGGTCACATTGAAGGTGTCCTTCCCAAGAACGACGCTCCCAAAAGTAAGCTTCTTATGCATCTGCATTTCGCATGATCATTATGTTTCTTTTATCGTAATAATCTTAGACAATGTTTGTACGAAAGAGATCACACCTCAGCAATAACTCCCATGTACTTATTATATATGACGCACGACCTCTCTAACCAGCTCCCGACAACCTTAAAGTCCCACATCAGTTCTTCCTTGTTTCCCGACAAAAACACATGCAGTTCGCTCTTCAGTTGGCAGATTGAAGATTTCTTAGCGCTAAAGAGAAGATCTGCTGTGTTCGAACTGTCTCCCTTGAAAACTAGCCACCTCTTGTGGGCACTCAGTATCTGAAAACAAGAAAAATCTCGAGAATCATACATATTAGGTTGATGATATAGCGAGAGAAATGAAATGTCGTAAAAATCCCACCTTTTTCTTGATCGTAACGATAGGGGTACCATAAGCATCGAGCAAAAGGTGTCGGTCGTGGATAGTCAGAATCTTTTCGGTGACTTTGAACATAATGCGCCCTTTATCTTCGTCGGTGACCACGAGGTTTCCATCTGTAATGGCTAGAAGTTTCCTTACGATGGTTAAATCGACGGGTTTTGGGGTGCAAAAATCTGGGCTGATCACGATATTAGGGTTCTCCATGTGATTTAGTTCAAGCTCCTATATGAATTACTGCCATTTATTTATAGGGGGTTTGGCTTCTTAATCTATGTGGTAAGATAAAGTTTGATAGTTGAAATGCTCGACCAAGTTTAGGATGGGTTCTTGTACTGTACGAGGAAGGTTCTGTTATTTCATGGAGCTGCTCGCAACTGCTTGTTCGAGTAATATTTGCAGACAAGAAACACTTGGGCATATGTCTAGTCAAATATTCTTACGTTGATTGAGTTGTTTAGGGTTCATTTTGGCAGTGGCGTGCCTTTGTTCATGAACAATTCGACGTAATAAAAAAGTCATAAAAGAGAATAAAATCATCTTTTCATATGTGCTATTATGTGAGTGAAGTCCCTCAAATATCATGAATGATCTCTCAGCAAGCACTTAGAAAAAATCTACGATTAGTTATCATCCTAAGTAATATCTTCTATTTCAACCAAAGCAAGAAACTTGAAGTCAGACTTATTATGCAAGAAAATCACACCAAAAATACTTTCTCATTTTTCTCGAAGACGATTCATATATATAATCAACAGTTTTGAGAAAACTTTTGAAGATAAGCCCTCGAAAAATCAATACGAAATAAAACTTTCGATTCGTATTTATTTTCAATTTTTTTCGAACCATACCACATTTGGGCTCGGTTTTTACTCTTATGAACATTGAACACCCATGGAAATAAATGCCAATATAAATACTAGCTAATCTTTAATTAGGTTAGGTATATGGAGTATGGACCCAACTCCCAGCTAAAGCTGTCCACATGTTTATTCCCTAGAGAAACAATAACTAGAAAAATATACAGATATTCCACCAGTCTATTGCCTGTCCTTATAATTAATTTAAGCAGAAAAACAACGTCCATTTCTATGATCTGTTTCTCTTCCAAGTTGCCACAATACAACGAAGTCAACTGCTCTACTTCTTTTTGTCCTCTCTCTTCCTTCCACTAAAATTATCAATAATATCCCTATTTGAGTATTTGATCATACCAACCAATACAATAGTCAATTAAACGTTATATTTCACATACATAGACTTATTAATCAAATAATGTCCTATCACCGTTTCCTCAAATGCTGTCATCTATTTAACCAGAACATAGATTACGAAGATATAAACAAAGACAAATTAAACAAATAAAAAAAAAAGAGAGAGAAATTTGGACAGCATATGCATATCCTTCAACCTTAAGACAAGAACTTTGCACCGAGTTGAACCCATGTGAAACTTCCTTCTCCTCCAATCCAATGTCACCATAGAACTTTCGCTGCAATGATCTGAAACTGAGATTTATTACTTTGACTTTCTGAGTTCTTCATTTAGATTGATTAACAGTCAACGCCAAGCTCGAATCTTGAAAGCATTCATCTTTTCCAGCCCAGATAAAAACGATTCCGGCGAGAAAATGTCCCTTTCTTGCGGCGTCGAATGCGTGGTGGTCATCGGCTGCCTCCGCTGGGCGTGGAAGCGCTGCACCTACATCGGCGGCGACGACAGCGCCACGTGGCCCGCCGCCACGGCGGAGGAAGTCACCCCCATCCCTCGGATCTGTCGCACCATCCTCGCCCTCTACGAGCCCGACCTCAGAAACCCCAAATACGCGCCGCCTGGCGGCTACGGCGTCAACCCAGATTGGGTAATCAAGCGCGTGACCTACGAGCAAACCCTCGGCCACGCGCCGCCGTACATCGTCTACCTCGACCACGAAAACCGAGAGATAGTCCTCGCCATAAGGGGCCTAAACTTGGCCAAGGAAAGCGATTACAAGCTATTGCTCGACAATAAGCTCGGAATGCAGATGTTCGACGGCGGCTACGTCCACCACGGCCTTCTGAAGTCGGCGGTGTGGGTTTTGAACGCCGAGTCGGAGACTCTAAAGGGTCTGTGGGAGGAGACCGGAGGGACATACGGCGTGGTGTTCGCCGGCCATTCTCTGGGGTCGGGCGTGGCGGCGTTGCTGACCGTTGTGGCGGTGAACCACCGCGATAAGCTGGGCGGCGTTCCGAGGAGTTTGGTGAGGTGCTACGCCATAGCGCCGGCGAGGTGTATGTCGCTGAACTTGGCGGTGAAGTACGCCGACGTTATTAGTTCGGTGGTGTTGCAGGACGATTTCTTGCCGAGAACGCCTACGCCGTTGGAAGACATTTTCAAGTCCATTTTTTGGTAAGTTTTCATGTAGGGTTAACTTTATTTTGGACATAAAAGTTACGGGCATCATAGGAACCGCAAACAAACTCAGAAATTAACATAATATGAAAAATAACTACTGTATTAAGCAACTTGGGACTATCTTGAATTTCTAAATATTTGCCGCGCATATATTCGGGGCTCCGATAAACTTAGAGTGCGACATTATGCTGACGATAACTTTCAAAATGAAGCAATTTCTGAAAAAAATTTAAGATTCATGCGTATAACTTATTTAAATTGCTTAATTTTGAAAGTCATTGTCCCTGTGCTGTCACCCCTAACTTTTCAGTCCCTATAATGTATCCCTTAAATTGTAGGACTGAATAACTAATTAATGGCTTTTACATATATCTATAAAAGAATTGATTGTTTTCTTGTTTGAAATAAGGCAAAATTAGGCATTATATGTTTTGGTGGACAGTCTGCCTTGTTTATTGTTCCTCGTGTGCCTGAGAGATACTTTCATACCGGAAGGAAGAAAGCTCCGAGATCCGAGAAGACTATATGCCCCGGGACGTATATATCACTTTGTCGAGCGAAAATTTTGCAGGTAAAAAGCTAGATTTTCTTTTGGAAAAAAAAGGCCTTTTTAGTCCAAAATTTTTATGAAAAAAATTAACCTAGTTGTCCACTCTTTTAGGTTAATGGCCTTAATCCGCATTAGCAGTTTGAACCCTCGTCCCATTACTCAAATGATCCCAACTGTTGTTCCGAACGCATCCACCCATTCTTAGATGCTTCACCTTTTACATATATTCCGTTCCTACGAGGGACAGCAGGAAGGGTATAATAGTCTTTACACACTTGAAATCTATGTGCTAAAAAGCACTACTTAATGAGGAGGCTATTTACCTAATTTATCCCTCGTGGGATCATATTCTCACTAATATTTTACTCTATTTTTTTCGAAAAGATGCGGAAGGTATCCTCCTGAGGTTAGAACTGCGATTCCCGTCGACGGTAGATTCGAGCACATCGTCCTGTCTTGTAATCTGACGGCCGATCACGCAATTGTTTGGATCGAACGGGAGACTGAAAAGGCCTTACAAGTAATAAATAAAGAATAAGCACAATCATCCATCCCTTCCCCCACCCACTATGAAAGATTATTGGCTTGTATTGTATTATGTTCCTCCAACATATTGTTTATAATAATGCAGAGCATTAAGGAGATGGGTAAGGAAAGTACTACTCCCATGAGCCCGCCTAAAGTTCAGAGATTCGAGAGGAAGAAGACGATAGAGAAAGAACACAGGGACGCATTGGAAAGAGCCGTTAGCCTCAACATACCTCACGCAAGCGAATCTTCTGACTTCGCAGAAGGAAGAGGCGAAACAAAACATGCCATGGACGAAGATGTATCTTCTGAGAATGGTCGGACTAATTGGGACGACGTCGTCGAGAGACTCTTCACGAGAGCCAATACGGGGCAACTACTGTTGAACAAGGATGTTGCCAAGTTTGGATGATTTCTTCCCTCAATGATTTTATCCAAAGTGATTCTTTTTTTTTATTCTTCTTCTGTACACCCTTATATTGTACAGTTTATGAGGTGTAATGATACTATGGGGAAAGCAGTGTGTGTTGTATTGTAAAAGGGCAAGATTCGTCTTAACAGCTAACAACCTTTTGAACGTTCCAAATTAGGGCAATATGAGGTGTAAATGTAATACGGGATGACCGCTATCAATTTTGGCATAAACACCATCAGACAAAACCAGCCAACAAGTTCCAGTTACATAATAGAGAATGATCTTAGGATAGATAAGTAAGCGAACATACGATTTACCAAGCAAAATGCATAGCACTGATTCAACTGAAATGCAAAACCTGAAACCGAAATCTCACTTCAATGTACACCACAGAGAAAGCTAAGTTCATATAATCCTTGTTTGAAAGGTGTCAGGTCTGCATGGCCTCAGAGTGGTAGTTTTCCAACTCTTTGTCGAGCTCATCAGCCGTTTTATTCTCACTTTTCTTCTTCTTCCCACGAGCTCCTCCACGACCACGACCTCGTCCACGCCAGCCGCCCCGAGGATTGCTTGGACCAACACCACGGCCCCTTCGACTAATTAAGAAATGAATAAGAGGATAAACTATCACCACCACACACTAAGCATCAATCTTCAGACGAAAGGGCAGAAAATTTACTACAACAAACTTACGCAGACGCACGGTAAGCTCCAGAAAAACCACCTCTCAAGCGACCAGCAGCTCCAGAACTTCACAAGGAGAATAGTTTTAATGATAAGTGTGGGGAAAAAAACTTCCGGACTGTCCGATTCCCATATAAACCAGAATTTCTGACAGCCACCGCGAGAAAGTAGCTAACACGCTCTAGAAGACACAAGGGCCAAGGCATCAACGAGAAATATTTAAGGCAAATAGATCACATACTTCATTACGACATTCCTCTTTCTTCCAGCAGATCCTCCAGCAACATTTATTGGAGCTGTTGTAACGGGTGTCACATCATTTCCCCCGATTATCTCTATCTTCATAGGCCTTCCATCCAATTGTACATTATTGTACCGTTGAAATGCTTGAAGTGCATCATTTCTTCTCATGAAGACAACTTCAGCCGAGCCCTGCACCGAAATTGGCAATCTATTAACTTTCATCCACAACATTAATGGAATGATGTCATCCGAGTTGACATAAAGTTATGTAGATTTGTATGGTATCATCGCTATAGTACACAGAAGAAATGAGTAGTAGCACAGAACTCACACTTGGACGCCCATTTTTGTCAAAGTGAAGTGCATATCTATCCAACTCTCCAATGTTAGAAAATAGCTCCTGTGTTGCAAAGCCTTTCTCAGAAATAGCCCAAGAGAAATCCATTCAGAAGAAGATTAAGGAAAGCATCAATACCCTAATATCTTCACCAGTCACCCCAATGTCCAAGTTTGAAACATATAATTTTGTGCCATTTTCCAACCCGGACATTCCAGCAGCTTTCAGACTATCTTCAAAGAGACCTTTCTGCCAGGGTAAAGTTTTGGCTCTGCGGAAAGACTGATGCACGCAAACGAAAATATTTTGAGATTGCACGAAACTACTTCATTATTTTAGCACCAACTAGATAAAGCAGGCACCACCAAATTTCCAGGACAAAGTTACAAATGGCTATGAACATGTAGTCACAGGTGATTTGACTTTTGACCCAGAACACACCAACTTGTGCAGCACATAAAGTACGGACCCAGCTCTAAGTTCAGTGCAGGGAGCCATCAGAAATGCGTGAACTGAGGCATGTCTAAAAATCTGGTCCGAAGATATTATCCGATCAATCAACAGTAAGATCATTAAGATGGAGGACAGCACATTGTTTTTTTAAAAGCTGGATGTTATGCAAAAGATGAAGCTCTTGTTCAACAGAGGCTAGGTGGTATTTTCCATTAAATGCCTCCCAATAATCCAAACATACCCTCCGCAACTTAGAACAAGGGAAAAAAACTTCTGTTTGCTTCTTCAAGAACCAAACAGCGCCAAATATCTCACTGTGCTTCTAATTCAACTCTAGAATCTTCCCATGAGGTACTACAGCAAACTTGTTGGCCTATAAAATGAATATGATATCCCTAATTTTGTGCTTGCCTTGGAAATAGGGTAGGCTGATCGCCCAGCATTTACACCCAGCGGATTCCGCCTAATAGCAGCAAATGTTCTTCCACCACCACCTCTAGCAGACATTACAGGACCGCTTCCACGTCTGACTCTGCTCTGGCCTCTACCCTTTCGGTCACTGTTTCTCCTGCTCTTTATCATATCATCCAAGGATATGTCCAGGGAAGCCATTGTGACAAACAAATCCAAAAAGCTGCAAAATAAGCAAAATGTAATAATAAGAACCGAGTTAACACAGATACCACAAAAAATTCTACCTATAGGGCATTAATACAAAGCTCAAAAGAAAGGTTTCCTTATAGAAAAATTGAGGAAAGATCGAGAAGTTTCTTAATTCATATGCCAGGGAAATCAATTCCCAGGGTTGACAAGCATAAGAACCGCCTCTCCCACACACACACATAAGAACCTATTATTTTACTTAGATTTCAATTCGAACCCAATTCCCAGAAACAATTGCGATTCCCGTCAAACACAAACCGCATAAAGCGAATAAATAGACCCATATATCTCGGACAGCGGGGAGAACTTGTCACCAAAGACAAATTCGTATAAACAAGAATTACATACGCAAAATCATCATAGAAATCCAAGACGCTTGTAAGATATCGATAAAGAGCCTCATATCAAACGAGAGCACGCAAAATTTTGAAATAAAAATACCTTTAAACTCTACGAATCTCAGATCTACGAACAAAAGTTCGACTCCGTTTCGATGCGACCGTAATCCACGAGAACAAGAAGCACAAGAGGTAAAAAGAAAAAACTAGACTGAGATTTAGATGGATTATCGAGGGCAATTTGATTGTAGAGAGGGAGATTGTTTTTCGAGATCTAGGGTTCATATGACAATGAACTACGCGTATGTGATATTTATATCGAGGTCCTTAGCTTGGAGAGGAAGCAAAGCATCTTTGATTCGGTCTATATTGGGCTTACATTATGGGCCTCAATATGGGCCTTCATATACTCCTAAATCATTTACAATTTACTTTTATTACCAAATGAATTTAGGGTGAATTCAGGCCCGTCAGAAGTTTAATTTAAGATTCAACCCTGTTAAAACAAACTTTAGTTTAAAGGATTCCATTTCTGTAAAATTAAGAGATAAGGACCTAACTAAAAAAAGTGGTATAAAAGTTATATGAACTGGTATAGAAAGATCGTTTGTGTTATAAACTTTCAACATATTGTTAATTCAGAACAATGAAGTAATCTGCAGAAATGAACTAGTATCGGATGATCATTAACTGGTACGGGATGATCGTTTTGTGTTACAAAATTTTAACATATTGTTATTTCAAAGCAATGAAGTGATACTGCGAAAATCGGGTCCTTAAAACCAAATTTACCTGAATCCTAAATGAAACTTCTGACGGGGCCTGAAACGCGAAGTCCCTATGTATTTAAGAGCATCTCCAATGGAGGTGCAAAACTCAAAAAATGGAGTAAAATTACTCCAACCGAGCACAAAAACTAAACCCAAAATGGGATTTTCACTTTCTCTCTCATGATTCAAACCCAAAGATGTGTTTCATCCCAGAGTTTGCGTTTGATCTTCTCTGAATTGCATACTAGCCCCCAAACATTTAAATTTATCAATCTGGTTCATTGTTCGCACTGTGGTGGTGGTTGCTTATTGAATGGAGAAGAAGACCGAATGGAAAGAGAAGTAGAAAACGAAGACGTGCAAAGAAACATAATTTGTTAATTGGGCTTCTGGGCCTAAATTGAAAGACTATATCCACAAGCCCATAGTTTACTATTAACTTAGTATTAATCATTATATTAGATAAAAAAATTTAATTCATGTATAAATAATATTATTTGCAATAAAAAAGTGATAACAAGGGTTTATGGGTAGTGACTAGTGAACTTAATTTTTTATTGGGCTTTTTCTATGATTTAATCTAAAATAATATTTGTAGTCTAATTTGTAAGTTGTAAAATATGTGGAGTAGTATTGAAATTTTTTGTGAAAGTGAATATTACGAAATAGTCATTTGAGTTTGAGAATGCGTTTATCGGTTGGAGAAGAATTACTCCATTTGAGTTTGAGAATGCGTTTCTCGATTGAATTGGAGATGGTTTAAGCTCTGACTACCACACAGTCTCACTCACTCAAGCTCAGTCCTACTTTTAGGTTAGAGACTCAAAAATAGAACAAAGAAATATGGAATGGACCCCAACCGCATTCCCGCCGGCGACTCCCTCGCCGTCCTGGCCCGTCGGAGTAGTCCGATCGAAAACATGGTGGAGGAAAACAAAAGACTGGCGGCCTCCTACGTGGCGCTGAAGCAGGACGTCCATCAAATCGGAAAATGACGCTCAGGCGCTGCCAGTTGCGCGAGAGATTTCTTCAATTGGAGGATGAAGCTCGGCCACTCCAAGGAATCGACGCCGAGATCGATAGGGTAAGAAATGATGTGAAGGAAATGAGGGATGTCGAGGGGAAGCTTGTTGATAGGAAGAATGACCTGAAAAAAGGGTGGATGAGGTCAGGGATCAGATTGGGATTCTGCGCTGAGAAATTCAACGGGGAAGGTAATGATTTAAGGCGATTCAATGTAGGCACTGATTGATGTCAAGGACTTTATTTTCAATTTGGGTACAATTCCAAATTCGATTGATTGCTCGTATTGATGATCTTTTGTTTGGAAATAAATCATCGTTTGATCATCTTCTGCGGGATTTTTATTCATTGATTCCATTTGTCATTTTAATCTCTCGAGCGATTGATGTTTGAACTTTCATCATATCCTTTTTAGTGCACGAGTTGAATGTGCTCTTGGATCTCTAATGTGCCTTGCATTGTTACCATTTGTAGCATATTAATCACGCCTAATTTCGACGTGATAACAGAAAGTGCGCCTTGGATAAGAAGTGATTGAGCTTTTAGATTTGGTTCATCGTCCTTGGTATTATATTTTTATTTTGATGTTATTGAAGGTCCTAGGAAAAAAAAAAACGTGTTATATTAGGCGTATGAAACCATTATTTGCGCCGGGACTTTTTCAACGATATATGGCTTAGATCGTCCTAACACACACCTTTACTAACAGAACCTTAACTAATGTAAGTTGTTAGATCTTGGCAATAGTTAGTTTCTTGTAAGGCTGTAGAGAGTTTATGCATCTTTAGTTATTAATCAGTACGTTTGCGCTATGAAGATTCCGCGACAATATATATCCATATCAAGTAATCTTACATCTGTATTTTTTTCTCTTTCTTTTCAAATGTAATAAATAGGGCTGCAGTGGAGTATGAGAGGAAGTTGCAATCATACAACTCTGAACCATTTGATTTCTTTTGCGCTGTGAAATTGCAAACGCAGAGAAGAGAGGGAGGATGCCTACTGCTGCAGTCCCATCTCCCAATCAAGGTAACTAACTAAAATGGAGAAAAGTGATGTGAATTTTGTTGCTTTTCTTCATTTTTTTTTGTTTTAGAAAGTTGTCTCAAATATGGGTTAATGTGTATATTTCCATCAGTACCCGAAACTTCGACCCAATTCAAGCTGGAAACGCATTGCCTGACCCAACGCCGTTGAACAGGTTAGGCTCTTTACTTTGTATATTATATGAGAACTATCAAGTCTGTCAAGAAATATGAGTAAATATTGCTCATGGCTGTTTTTTATAATTTTTTTTTCTTTTCGCCATCTATAAGTTCATTTACATGTATATGCTGACTGTGTCTGAGAAACTAGTTAGTTTTTCCTTTCCTCCATAACTTGTGGTCAATTTAGGAGAATGGGGATCAGTCAATGGAAATCAGCAGTCAATACATAAGAAGAGTATACCTTAGCTACAGTGACGGATCTAGGATTGTAGACATGGGGGCTCAACAGGGTCGGATTTTGGCCCGTTCATCACTGCCTATCGCAAATGGCCACATATCTTTAGGACAAGTTTTTTGTATTTGAGGAACTTGTATACGTATATGTTTTGTACCTCACTTTATTTAAAACATGGGGCCACCAAAAATGAAAAAACGGCCCTGGTCGGCTCATCAAAATATATAAAACCCGCTCGTCAACCAGCCACGAAAGTCCACCCACCCACCCGTAAAATTATCTCAACTCATATATACCTTAAATGTGCAGGTTATAGTTTACACTACATCTTTTAACCAAATGGTCGATATTTTATAAACCGTCAGCATTCGATTCTATTAATATTCTTAAAAGAAACTGTCTGTGTACAGTTGTAAATTTGTTTTTAACTTTATTTATTTTTCTATTGTGGAATTGACATTTTTATTTTAAAATGTTATTTTGCCTATTTTCATTTATTACGTAATTTAATAAAAAAATTTACAATTATTTAATATTATGTTATTAACAGAATTAAAAGTAATTAAATAAGTTAAAAGGCCGAATACGTAATTTCGGGGTCAATAAATAAAAAAGAATTTTCAAGAAAAAAAAATGAATTAACAAAATATTGCATAGAGGGTCCAAAATTCGCAAATAAAAATCCAAAATGAATAGGGCTAATTAATAGAAATAAAAACGACTACAAACCAGATTCATTTTCTAACCAGCCCATCCCATCTCGCATGCCTGTTCATCTTCTTCTTCAGGGGGGCTCTGAGATGCGTAGACGAAAATCAGCGCTTGTCGGAGTTGCTACCACCGTACGCCTAAGGGGTAAGCTGGCCGGTGGGGTGGGGTGGAGGGGGCCCTCCCCCGCGCGTTGCACGGATAAAAGACTAGTTTTCTATATATGAAGATGGCTCTTTAGTCTTATATATGTGTAGATTTCAAAATTCCACTGTTTTAATTGGCTAAACACAACGCAATATCGAATTTTCTGTCATTGATGCGTTGTTTCACGCACTAATTTGCTTGTATACGTTTATAGAAATGTAGGAGAGGAGGTCTCTAAATTCGTCACATGTCCAATAATTAATTATTTATTAAAATAAAAACAAAATAAAATTTAACCACCTACGATTTAAGGAAACCGTCACGTTTAGCCCACTATGAAACTTCTTCACATATATTTTAAGTAAATAGTTTTAATCATTATAACTAGTGAGGCAAAAGACTAGAATATATATAATATGTAATTTATGTATTCTGCACTTACTATTATTGTCGAGTGGGAAGTATACCAATTACCATCAATAGCAAAGACAGTGCATGGGCCTGATACCTTTTTGTCCTATCTTTCGATCTTATTACAAGATAAGGCCAAGTGGGCACCAAATCGCCAATGTAATCTTACTTTATCTTGAGCATTCGTTGTCGGCACAGTCTTCGTCAGTTTGTGCTTATAATTTAAATTTAAGCTAAATGAATGATAGTCCTGAATATTAGCTTGAAGATATTGTTGGAAATTACATTATTTAGTTGTTCTAACCAAACTTTTGAGCATTCAAATATGTACAGAAATTGGATAATGTGGTATGTGTATACTACACGTTAAACCGACGAAGGAGAATGAGAAATTAAATACCGAACCTTAGATCGCAAAAGGGTTTACTAAAATAACTAATAACTATAAATTAGACAGTAGTACCATTATTCCCTCTATCATTCATAGTAGTCAATAGATTCCTTCCACAAGTCTTGCTTTTTTTTTTTGGTAAACTGATTTATTGCATTTACCACAGTCGCATTAAACCATTACATCAACCCAACCTTTAGCACCACACACTAAACTGGAAATGCACACACACGTTGAAAGATCAATACTCTATCTGCATTCTTACGGCAGCAAACTGTCTTAATTCGCCACTTCATTTCTCTGCCAATCATCTGAAAAATTTGTTCCTCTGTCCTCTCTTCCAATCCATGTACTCGTCGGTTCCGTTCCCTCCATAAATGGTACACCACTGAAGTGTAGACTGCAGCCAGAATGCAATATTGGACACTTCTTCTTGAACCCACAGTTGCCATCCATGAACACAGGCTTCCATAGGCTATCAGATGCACATCACATTGCAGCCATATCAGCATTTTTGTAACCAGCCTACGGCTATAATTACACTCCAAGAACAGATGTTCCACTGTTTCTTCACAAGCACCACATAATCTGCAACCATGGTCTTGAATCTTCATACCCCACTGTGCCAGTCTATCCATAGTAAGCAGGCGTTTATGCAGTAGCAGCCACAGCACAAATGACTGCCTGGGAATGCTATACCTATTCCAGATAGCCTTGGAATAAGGAAATATGGGGGCTGTGCCTTTCAGCCACTCGTAACCCGCTGAAGCTGAATATCTACCATCCATAGACATTATCCATTTCCTTCCAGCATAGCCCTCTCTGAATTTATTATAAAATTAATAATAAGAAAAGAAAACAAACAAACCTATCATCAACTCGTACATGATACAACACAGAACCAATAAAGGCAAAGTAAGCCCCTTTAAATGAAATCTAGGCACGTTTCTAAAAGTAGCAAAACAATAGCCACAAAAATATATATATATATATATATACACACACATACACATACTACACACTTCCACACGCTGCATTATAAGGTTGCAAACAAACCGAATCGAATCGAATATCATAATATTCGATTTGTATTCGTTAATTTTTCCAAGTATTCGTATTCGATTCGATTCGTATTCGAATCCTAAAAATCGATTCGATTCGATTCGATAAGATATTCGAATATATTCGCTAATATTCGAATATTCGAATATTCGAAAGAAAATTTCAATTTTTTCCCCATAAAACCTGTTAGAATTAAAAAATAATTCCGAAAAATTACAAATCTAAGAAACAACTCAATGTTCGTATTTGCTTTTTATTTTTACACTTGGAGCGTGAGTTAAATAGATGAAGGGTTTGCTTTATTTCCTTTTATGGGTCAAAACAAATAAATAGTTTGGGTCTAATATTTTATTTCGGCTTACAAGTATATATATAATATATATTATTTAAATATATATTACATTAAACGAATCGAATATTCGTTAATTTTTCGAATCGAATACAAACATATTCTTATTCGTATTCGAAATTATTCGAATCATAAAAAGTATTTGTATTCGTATTCGTATTCATTTATTTCGAATTCGAATCTTAAATTTCGAATCGAATCTCGAACCGAATCGAAAATATTCGGTTCATTTGCAACCCTACGCTGCAAGAATTTTCCTTCTCTCTTCACTAACTAAATTCCCAACTAGGCAAAAAAATGTCTAATTAGTACAAAAGCAGCGATGATATATTACGAGTCGATTTGTCACTCTCTTTCATCTCTCTAATAATTTAGTGCTATTCTTTTTCTTGATTTCCCCTTCTTGTCTTGTCACGTCTTCTATTAGGGTTTTGTAGACCCTTTGAATCTAAAACCTTTTCTGCCCTTTTTCTTAACCATTGTCGGGGGATATTTGAGTACCACTTCTGTACCAATATTGGGAAGTGAATAAGGTTAGAAAAAAAAATGGTTAGAGAGAAAATAACGATCAAGAAGATAGAAAACGCATCGGCTAGACAAGTGACGTTTTCGAAGAGGAGAAGAGGGCTGTTCAAGAAAGCTGAGGAGCTATCAGTTCTATGTGATGCTGACGTGGCAGTCATGATGTTCTCATCCAAAGGGAAGCTCTCTGAGTTCTCAAGCTCCAGGTGATATATTATAATTATTTTTTATTTATTCGTTTATTTTGTTATATATATAGTTTACAAGGGGATTATAAGATAGGATGAATAAACATGTCTTCTGATGCGTTGAATTTGGTATACATGAAATGGGAATCGATGGACATGGAGAGGGATTAGAATCCAATTTCACATCCGTTAAGTACAATAAAAGTGTGATCTACATAGGGCTGTTTTATCTACTAGGCAATTCTTTTTAGAATGAAATAATCCTAATTGAGCTTGGGACTTCATTTCCCAGCAATCTTGTGGGATCGATGTTAACAGTTATAATTCGAGGGTAGGAAACTTTTTATGACCTAACTATCTCATAACAAAAAAAAAAAGTTAATGATAGAGATAAAATGTATAAAATTAAAAATCGATACTCCCTTCCAAGCTTTACCTCTTTGGTGAAGAATTTTTGAGTTCTGGGCAAGAGATCATGAATACGAGCTTTCATTGCCACTCGTAAAAAAAACAAGAGCCGTATAAGGTTCGATGAAAACAGAAATCAGCATATATACAGTGACGACGTGTTGGCAATAAAATATATAAGATTAAAGTATGATACTCTTTCTACAAAACTTGAACATCTAGGAAAAATCGTCGTGATTTCTAACTAAATAATAATAAACAACTAGTTTTATTCCCGACGTGCGTAATTAATGTAACATTCTTTTATAACAATAATAATATAAGTTAAATGGTTTAACGTGAAAATAAAATGTTTTTCATTTTGTTAAGTGGACTGTTTTTCCATTATTGTTAATAAATGGACATGCAAACTACATTTATATAAACATTATTACTATAGTTATTCTACTGTGGTGCATATTTGTTACTAAATAAACCTTTTTCAAATTTTCCTTTTCTTTTTGTTGCTAAGTATGAAAGAAATACTCGAAAGGCATGAGCTTCACTCCAAGGACAACCTCAAGAAGAAGTTGGATGAGCCTTCCATTGATCTTCAGGTACATACATACATTCATACATATTATCTTTCCCTCTCCTTTTACATATCACACACACACACACGAAAATGTGTGCTGCGCAGTTTGTGGAAGATCGAAACTACTCTACTCTACGCAAAGAAGTGTCCGAGAGAAGCCATGAGCTCAGGTAAAACCTATTACAACGACGACAAACTCAGCTGATAACTCTTATCTTTCCTTTAATCGTTGTAATGAAACGAAATATCGTTAGGCGCATGAGAGGAGAGGAGCTTAAAGGATTAAGCGTCGAAGAACTTCAGCGTTTGGAGAGCTCAATCGAAGCTGGGCTGAGCCGCGTTATTCAGAAAAAGGTCAGATTACTTACGTAATTACGCATTGCCATCTTTAGTTCTTGAAGTCGAGCGCTTTTGTTTTTTTTTTCCCCAACGACAGAGCCAAATGATTATGAATCAAATCAACGAACTCCAAGAAAAGGTCGATATTGCGAATCAAAATTTTTCGAATTACGGTATAGCTTCAGCTTAATTCGATCTTTCTGATATAATATCGTGCAGCAAAGGGTACTACTAGATGTGAACGATCGGCTCAGACGAACGGTGCGACTTTGTAATAGAAAGCTTGCGCCACATCTCTTCTTCTACTTCCGAGGTTTTATTACCGTTTTTATTTTTTGTTTTTTTCTCTTATTACGGTCGATTTAGGTCGTCGACTTATCAGAGAACTGCAATGAAATTATTACGGCTGCTGGCGATTCTGAGATCGTAGCCGTCGGTGCCTGTGAAGAAAACCAATCGCTCGAGTCCGTAAACGCGCGTAACTAACTCCATTAGTTTCTCCTCCTCCGTTTAAGATCATGGCAGTTGTTTTCCGAAGCATCTTCTATGGATCTAAAAAAACCTAAATGTTTGATTCTTGCATGATGATATGCTTATTACATCGGTTGCTTCTGCAGTGATTTTACTTCAGTTCTCGAACCTCCTAGTATGATTTCGGGCTTATTTCGTGTAAGGGACGAAGCTTGTGCGATAAGACAATAATGCATTTTTTTTGTCCGCATTGAAACTGTCGATATGTACAAATTTAGAATCAGTGCGATCTCGCCGATTTAAAGATGACTAAGAAAAATGAGCATTTTAATGGGCCGCTTTTCGTCGCTTGGTTCGATCAGCATTAGAATCGCCGGAAGTTTGGGGAAGTTTGCCATCGCCTTTTTCCTTATTGCGACCGTTGTTGCTCATCAAAGCAATGAATTTCGGGTCGTCCGAGTTAGTTACATCTTCTTCCTCGATGGGAAGGGTCCTCTTCGAACCCTCCAAAGCAACGCCGAGGACTACGTTCTCTTCCAAGCTGATCGAAGGCGTATGAGGTTGCGATTGTCTTAACTCAGACGCCGAAGAAGAAGAAGAAGAAGAAGAAGAAGAAGAAGAAGAAGAAGAAGAAGAAGAAGAAGAAGAAGAAGAAGAAGAAGCTTCTCGGCTTATCTGCTGCTCGCCAGTAGAAACTCAACGGTTCGACGAATTTATCTTCGTTCTTCGTTTCCGTTTCCTCGGTCTCGGGTTCGGGCTCGGGCTTAGCATCTGATTTCGAGGTCTCCCTTGGCTTTTCGGGCCGGGCCGGAGATCCGTTGATCTTGTAAGAAGGCTCGACGAGAATTAAGGAGTGGTCCGAAGAAACGCCGCCGCCGTAGACCGCGTCCGAGGTGGCGGCCATTTTGTTGGACGTTCGAATGGGAGTGGCTAAGCGAGCGCGGTGGTGACTGATGACTCTGAGGAGGTCGAGGAGAACGCCTTCCTCCTTTTTTTTTGGAACACACAAACATTTAATGCCGAGGGGAATACAAGGAAGGGGTTAATTTATTTAATCAGATCTGGTGATTAAGGAGGGTGATATTACGGGACGACAGATTTAGGGTTGGGGGTACGGACGATAACTTTCAAACTAAGCAAATTAGTGACAATATACGTCGTAACCCTAAATTTTGTCCAAAAATTGCTAGATTTTTAAATTTATTGCGTGTATAACGACACCCCCTAAATACGTTGCCCTTATAATGCCAATTACAGGACAGGAAAAATGATTAACCCGGGAACATAATAGAAATCCCGCAAAATAACCGTCGGCGATCGACGACGCATTATCAAGACTGAGATGGACTGAACGAAAGCCATAGTCTTAAAGGGTGCGTTTGGTATGCGGAACTCGTGCGTGGAAAAGCCCAAGGCAAACTATTAGTGCGCTGCATCGAACAATGATACGCTACGCTTTTCCTTTTTTTTTTCCGCATCGAAATCCTCATGCCAAACGCACGCACCCAAACGTTGAGAAGGACCGAAAGCAAACCTCGACGGTCCCAGAAACCTCGTACCCTTCGATCTTCGTCTGAATCCACTCGTTCAAGACAAACGGACGAGTCGCGTGGATCATTACGCTCGATAGGAAATTCGTGAGGATCTGAAAATTCATAGACAGAATGCGCCGTTTTTTTTTTTAAAAAAGTTATGGGAACGGAAAATAAAAAAGAGTACCTCGCGCCCGGCGAGGGTGAGCAAAACAGTCCCAAAACCTCCAGCCGTAATCCATTTCTGGGTAGAGAAGCCTAACGATTCCATGAACAGCGATAAAGCTGCAACCCAAACGGCCGTGAACACAGCTCTGCCTGCAAGCGATCTGCGAAACATTAACTCAAATTAGCGAAGTTCTTGATAAAAGTTTCAGCCCTTTTTTAGTCAGAAAACAAGCGAAAACCTGCAGATGAATACCTCTCCATAGCCCAGAGCAGTAAATGTTGAACGTAGGAAACTGCGACTCGACGAAAGCCATTCTTTTTCCAATGGCCATCACTTTTCTGGCCATCAAAATCAGCATACGAATAGAGAAACGATCGAAGGAAATCGTATGAAGTTCATATGAAAGAAAAAACGCACGTTAAGAAAACTGTTGCGGACTTGCCGAACAAATGGTCTGACTCCCCATATTGCAAAGATGACAATGCCGATTGCAGAAGCTAATTTTATTACCACAGGGGGTGCCTTGTGAGTGTTTAATTGACCTGAAAGCAGCCATGATTGTTGTTTGAACATGTAACTGAAAATGGGATGGGCCCGTAAAACTGATTACCTAAAGTTAAAGCAGTGTTCTTTGCAGAATTTACTGAGGAAGGAGGGTCGGGAAACAGAAAACAATGGCATCGAAATCGCCAAACTCTTCTCAGTGGAATAGTGCAGACTCTCCTACGCAGCCTCTTTGAGAGATTCCTTGCAGAGTTGTATTTGCTGAAGAAACTGAAACAGAGATCAAATGCTACGATGGAAACTATCTCCATGTCCATAACCGGTCTCTAAAGACAATGGAAAACTCGTTTCTTTCAACAAGTTCTCAACTTTTTAGCTGAGGAAGCTACTGAAAATCAGCTTGAATTAGAATTCATCAGCCCATAACCGTTATCCAGGACAAGAAAGTGTGTCAACTGATGCTCCAAAAAGAAAACCCCTAAAATAGATAACGTAAACTCGGAAAATGAGCAACTTCTACGAAAGCCCACACCCAAAAATTCGCAAAATCAGGTGAAATAACGAATTCTTACCAGCGACCCAGATGACAGATTGTCCAATATTGTGAGTAATTCGCCACTTTTCTATGCTTTCTGCAATAAAAAGATTGGAATTCAGTACATGGGGTGAAAATCAGGGTTTTCGCAAACTGAATTTTTCAACAGCCCACCTGTAATCGGTCGTTGTGAACATGAGTTCGGCGAATTGCAAACTCGATAGATTGTTGCAGACCAAAGACTGCCATTTTTAGGATGAAAAGGAAAGGCTGACGTACACAGCTTAGGCATACATACATTGGACCCTCATATGAGATTCCAGCTATTTGTTTTTACTGGGTAATAAAATCCAAACCTCGACGAGTTCCATGTTATTGTAACGATTACAGACGCCATTAGATTAGTAGCTAATTGGATAAGACTAAAAAAAGGACCATAGAATCTGAAACATGACGTGGATGATTGTAATAATATGGGAAGTCGTCTCCCATCCTAACCACTTGCATTGCAAAGTAATAAGAGCACATGTTGAAAATAATGCTATCGTTGTCAGCCATTTAATTGAATGAAGCTTGGAAAGGCATTATTACAATGTCTATACAGACCAGAGGCTTCGTAATAGTAACAATATCCATGAAGTAGAACAAGGGCTTTAATAAAGATCTGTTTTTTGTGAAACTTTTTCTACCTAAAGTGTGCTGTGTAATATACGGACAATGAAGTTGATCTGAAGTACAGAATGTTTGACGTAAGAGTCAGTTTACTCTCTGTTGCTTCTACTTTCATGTTTCCCTATATTATATAATAGAAGATAGAATACACGGGTCGGGTCGGATCAACCCATCGGGTCGGTCAGAACTGCTCTTTGATTTCAATGGACTCAAATGGTTCCTTTTTTTCTTTCCTATGAAAGGTCCAACGCTATTTTTGGAGCGAAAATCCCTCAGATTCAACGATGTTTCCACCTTCGTCCAAAGAAAAAGGAAGATACCAAAGAAACAAAAAAGCAATATCAGTTATATATCTCGATTTTCCACGCTATTTCCGTCAGTTTCTTGACGAAACTCTTTCTCTTCCTTCCCTTCCAACCTTCTTCTCTAACATCAAATCCTCGGCAACCTATCTGAGAGAGGGAAAGAGTTTCAGATCAACTTCGATTCTTTACGTTCACCATTCCTTTCTCTAAACAAATCCATGTACAATAGAATAATAATTCACATCATTTAACAAAAAGAACAAAAGCAAAAATGTTGCAGAGAGCTGCAAGCAACGCCTGTTCATGGTGGTGGGCCAGCCACATCCGTACAAAGCAATCAAAATGGCTCGAACAAAGCCTCCAAGGTAAATAACTACGTCCCTTTTTTTTCTTTCTCCAACAACCTTAAAAAAATGCTCAATCTTTTTTTTTCTTGCAATGCAATGTACAGACATGGAAGAGAAAGTACAGACAATGCTAAAGCTCATCGAAGAAGAAGGAGACTCCTTCGCAAAGAGGGCAGAGATGTACTACAAGCGAAGGCCCGAGCTCATAAGCTCCGTCGAGGAAGCCTATCGTTCCTTTCGCTCCTTAGCAGATCGCTACGACATGCTTTCGAAAGAGCTTCAGAACGCCAACCACACAATAGCCACCGTCTTCCCCGAGCAAGTTCAGTTTCCCATGATGGACGAAGACGAAGATTGCCTCACGCCAAAGCTCAACAAAAACCCTCAAATCTTCCAAGAGAACGCCTCGCAGAAGATCCCCAACGCCCCCACCGACGACCTAAAGGGCTTGATGATCACCAAGAAGTTCATCAAAGCCAAGCAGCAGCCCGCAAAGCCCGAATCCAAGACCGGGCCTAAGTCGGGCCTGACCAAGGAGGAGGCTTTGAAGGAGATCGACGGGCTTCAGAAGGAGATTCTCGAGCTTCAGACAGTTAAGGAGTTCGTGAAGAGCTCTTACGAAGGCGGGCTGGCGAAGTACTGGGCCATCGAGAATCAGATCGTAGAGGTTCAGGAGAAGGTCTGCAAGCTCCAAGACGAGTTCGACGTTGAGATTGTGATCGAGGATGGTGAGGCCCGCACTTTGATGGCCGAGGCTGCTCTGAAGTCTTGCGAAGAAACGTTGTCTCATCTCCAGGAAAAGCAGAAGAGGTCGATTATGGAAGCTAGAGAAGAGCAGAAGAGGATCGAAGAGGCCAATCAGCTTCTGAACTCTATCAAGAACGAGTTTTCGCACAAGAATTCGGCGCAGGACGAAGAAGGGAATTCGATCAAAGAGGCGAAGGAGAACGAAGGGATGGAAGGCAAGAAAGATTTGGGCTCATCTTCTTCGCTAACGGTGAGCGAACTTGCGGAGAGGATCGACGAGCTTGTGAACAAAGTGATCAGCTTGGAAAGCGCAGTTTCTTCGCGGACTGTTCTTATAAACACGCTGAGAAGCGAAACCGACGATCTCCACGCGCAGATTAAGAGCCTCGAGAGCGAAAGGGAGAGTTTGATCGACGGGCAAAAGAGTTTGAGTGAGAGGTTGAAGGAAATGGAGGAGAGGCTGAATAAGCTTCAGGCCTTGAACAAGAACGTCGAGGAGCAAAACAACGTTCTTCAGGCGAATTTCGCCGAGGCGCGTTCGAGCCTCAACGACTTGTCTGATAAGTTGAGCACCGTAAAGCCCGACGAAGACGCTGAGGAGATTATTAGCAAAGAGAAGCTAACGCCAGACGAAGGTACAGAGGAGATAATCCTTTGTAAGGAAAAGTTACCAGATGAAGGCATAGAGGAGATCGCCTGTAATGAAAAGCTTCCCAATGTTGATTTCACTGCGAAAGACGAGATTATTCGAGCAGAAGAAGAGCCTCTAACTGTGAAAGAAGTGGTGAATCTCCCTGTTACCGAGCACAAGCAAGAGGAAATCAAGAAACAGAGTAAAAAAACGGTGACATTCGTGGATAAGCTTATTTCTTCTCCTCCCAATATCGCCAGGGAACACTCACCAATCGAGGCCAAGGCAGAGGATTCAAAGGAAGAAGTCCCTTCTCCTCCCAAAATCGCCAGCGAAGGCTCAAACAAGGCCAAGAAAGAGGATTCGAAGGAAGAGCTCAACTGGCAGCAGCTTCTGCTGAACGGCGCCGAGGACAGGGAGAAGATTCTCCTCAAAGAATACACAGAGATCCTCAGAAACTACAAGGACGTAAAGAGGAGGCTAAACGACACAGAGAAGAAGGAAAAGGACGGACAATTCGACGTCATGCTTCAGATGAGGGAGCTAAAGAAAGCCGTCCTAAAAAGGGACCACGAAATTCGCATTCTCAGACAGAGGCTCAGCGCCCTCCAAGGGAACAACGGTCAAGAAAACCCCATGTCTGATTCGGACACAGCAGCAGCCATGGAAGGGCTCAGCTTTGGAAGCGACGAGCTCGACCTAAGCGAAGCCAAGCTCGACTCGCCCGTCGAGGAGAAGCTACGCGCGAAGATCGACTCCATCCTGAACGAAAACTTGGATTTCTGGCTCAGGTTCAGCACCGCAGTTCACCAGGTGCAGAAATTCAAGAGCGAGGTTCAAGACTTGCAAGACGAAATATCGAACTTGAAGGAGAAGAAGAAGCAGGAGGGCGGAAGCGTAAATTCTCGCATGAAATCAGACGTGCGGCCCATCTACAAGCACCTGAGGGAGATCGAAACAGAGCTCTCAGTCTGGTCAGAACAGAGCAGCGGTCTGAAAACAGAGCTCAAGGGAAGGTTCGCATCTCTGTGCAGCATCCAAGAGGAGATTATGAAGGCGCTCAAGGGAGTCGTCGAAGGCGGGGGGGAAGATGTAATAAGGTTCAGCAGCCACCAAGCTGCGAAGCTCCAAGGCGAGGTTTTGAACATGAAGCAAGAGAATAACAAGGTTAGGGAAGAACTGAAGGCGGGCTTGGACCATGTCAGCGAGCTTCAAGGGGAGATAGACAATACTTTGGTTAGGCTGAGCAAAGAGTTTGGCATTTCGGGCGATCAGTCGATGCTTCTTCAGAAGGGGTCGTCGAGCAGTAGGCCAAAGGTCCCATTACGGTCGTTCTTGTTTGGGACGAAGGGCGGGAGTAAGAAGCATAGGCATTCGATCTTTTCCTTCATGCATCCTAACCGGAAGTACCAGGTTGTAAGGGCTGGTGTGCCGCCCGCCGCTGTCTGATCATCGATCGGTTTTTTCCTTTCCTTTCCTCTTTTTATTGGAAGAGATGATGATACTGCTCTCTGCTTTTAGAAGTTTTATGCATGTACAGATCAGTTAGATGATTGATTCGTTTTTCTGCGCATCGTGCTATCAGATATTCAAATCTGTAAAGAAAGGAAGAAACAAAAAAAAAAAAACAGACGAGTGTTCGTACCTTTCCATGCTTGTCGTGCAGTCGTTCGATGAAGTCTAACGAAATATCCAATAACTTTTTCGAGCTCGCGGACCGATAACCGTTTATCTTCGAGCTTGGGCCCAGTAGTAAATTTCGAGCTCAAGCCAAGAAAATGAGTCTACTTTTATCAGATGGTTGGAAGGGCCATTAACAGCAATGAACAGTTGATTGACATTACAAATGAAAAAAATGGAGGTCTTTTTTTTTCTTACAGTTGAGTCTCCAATTTGATCTACTTTTGTGACATCTTTCCTTAGTTACATATATAGTCCTCATTGCACACAAGCTATAAAAAGAAGGTGATGATGTTCTAGAAATTACATTTTTGATTTTTCAATTTCTGATTAAAGCACTCACTCCATAGCTAGCAACTCCATGTGTCGATTTAAGTCCTCGAGGTAAGCCGTACAAGTGTAGTCTTCCATGTCGCACGAGTCCAGTAGCAACGCTCGCCCGCCCGTCGACCTCTGCTTCAGTTCGATCGGTTCGTTCTGACCCTTCAGTAGCTGGACAACCTAAACAAAACAAACAAACAAACCAAAAAAGATTTTCGCGCAATGGAATTCAAGTAAAGGTTTATTCGTGGATACCCTTTTCATGTTCGGCCTCATATTCGGCGAATGATGAATGCAAGTCGAGGCCGTGTAGATCGTTCGGCTCATCTCTACGGCATTGTAAGCTTCTTCTAGCCGAGGATCCGCCAGTTCTTTCACTTGGTTGTTCTCCAAGTGCGGTTTTGCCTGTCGATATTGAGAGTCGATGTTTTCTTTTTTTCGAAGCGTAATGAAATGTGAGTTGCGTGTTAGAGATTTCGTACGCACCCACATTACGAGGCTTTGCCTGCACGAGTCGACAGCTCGGCGGCCGGTTATGAGCTCGAGCAGTAAGACCCCAAATGCGAACACGTCGGATTTCTCGTGGGCTATCCCGTGCATGAAGTATTCCGGAGCCATGTACCTGCATGCTCGGGAATTTGACTTTTCGAAAATGATACGAATCGATAGGCGTAATTATCTATTCTATTTTATTAAGCGTGAGGGGTGGCTATAAACTGCATTTGGTCTGTGAATTTCGCAAAAACAAATTAATAATAAAATTTAAAAAATCACCCACCATCTATTAATTCTTATATAGACATATGGGACACGGATTTGAGTGTGCAATGAATACTAGTGTTTATTTATTTAAGGGCTTGCAATTTTAGGACTAACTTCCAAAATCGAATCAATTTAAGGACAACAACGATCAAGTGGACGCCACATCACCTCTTACGATGATGTGTCGGTCCAACTGACGTTGAGATTATAACTTGGACTTTGTTCCACGTTAAATAATTCAGGTTTTTCTAACCACTTAATATATCAAGAGACTTTCTCCTCCTATATCACCAATTGATTTTAGGAAGAAATCCTCGAAATATAATGATACGTAACCTCTTTCGTATGGCTTTATATTCCAATTTGACGCCGCATCACCTCTTCTATTATGACGTGGGGCCCAATTTACTTCCACGTCATCAATATACGGGTGCGTAACGTAAATTTGGCGCTTGTTGTCCTTAAAAATGGTTCCATTTTTTAAAGTTATTGTCGTAAAAAGTTGGATGGCCCACTTTATTCATCGGGCGAAAAATATTTACCCGAAGGTCCCTTCGATCGGGGAGAGGACGAGGTGGGCCCACGTCTCGGGCAACCATTTCGCAAGCCCGAAATCAGAAATCTGCAAAAAAAAAAAAAAAAAAAAACACCCAACCAACGCCTCCATATCAAAATTCTCGGGAAAATATTAGAAGCAAGAAAAAAAATCATTGAAAAAAAAAAACCAAACCTGAGCTTCGTAGTCTTCGGACAGCAATACGTTGGACGCCGTGATGTCCCTGTGAATGACTCTCCTCGGACACTCATAATGAAGGTAGTGCAGACCCTCGGCGACGCCGACGGCCACCTTGTACCTCACGCTCCATTCCAAGGTCTTCTCCGGCCGGCCGTACAGTGCGCTTGCGAGGGAGCCGTGCGGCGAGAATTGCAGCACTAGGTGAAGGCCGCACTCGGCGCTGAATCCGACGAGCCTGGCGGCGTTTGGGTGGTCGATGTGTGCGATGATTCCGAGCTCGGAGAGGAAATCGCCGACCTTCTCCTCGTCGTTCTTCTCTTCCTTCGTTATCTTCTTGACGGCGACCACCGCGCCGTCGGTTAAGAGCCCTCTGTATACTTCGGCGTGCCCGCCTTTTCCGATAAGCCTATCTGAAATTAGGGCAAAGATCGAACCCCAATTAGTAATTTCGTCTTCAATTGGTAAGTCCGAGTCTTTTTTTTTCGAAAACGACGAGAAAAGTCGGCGGCAGCGTGCGGATATCGGCGACTTTAGGTAATAAAATATGGGTAGAAAGAGGAAATCCATTTAATTTGTTCAGCGAACTGAGAAAATTGGTTCTAAGCTGAAGTCAAAATATGTCGCATGCTTTGTCAAACAGAGATGGCTGATTCCCATTTGACTGTAAATGAGTGGGCAGGTTTTTGATATTTCATTGGCCAACCACTAAAAGAAAGGGCACATTTATTGGGCTGTGATGTGACTAATAATTTAATTTATGTGATGATGCCTATGAAAGCGGGTGAAATCTGCTACCTGGCGACAAAAATGTAAGCGACAACTTTTGAGTCAACATTTTAGAGCTTTTGTAATGAAACCTTTCTAACTTGTCAGAAAGCCATCTACATATGATGAAAGATTGAAGAATAGTCCTAAGAAATGCTGACTTTGTACGTCTAATTGAAAGTTTTTTTGGGATTTAGAGGAAGCAAAAGGATCAATATCAGGGTTAAATCAACAAAACAGAAGCACATGTTAAGCATTCAAGAACATTTATATAAATGTTGATACCTATCACAAACCCTACGGTACCAATAAATACTACAGACATCGACCCACATGTAATAATCCCATCACCATCAGAACCGGACATTGTTAACCTTTCTCTCTTTCATAGATGGAAACAGAGACCGAAAAAACAGAGCATGAAAAAGAGTGCTTTAGATATCTAAGAAAACAGAGCATGAAAAACAGAGAAAGAATAAACACACCTGGGCTGAATCCATCGGTGGCTTGCTTGAGCTCTTCGTATGTGAAGTTCCTCCAAGACGGTTTAGTCGCCGGAGCCGCCGAGCAATCCATGGAAGCTTCCTCGGCGCTTCGATTCCTCACGAGCCTCTTCCTAAACGCCTTCTTAGAGAGGTAACCGTAGCCGTACAGCAGAGGGATGGTCGACAACTTCACGGCGGACTTTTTCCTCACAAGATTGAGCAGCTTCTTCCACTGCAAGTTCCCATGATTCACTAACTCTTTCTCCTCGCCGGTGCTGACGTCATAGGAAGAATCGTCTGACTCTGAAGTGCCGGAAACTGGGATTTCGAGGACGCCCCTCGGCGACGATTGTTCTGAGGACGATGATGTGTTGGTGTCTTTTTCTTGGTTGTCTCTGTTTTCTTGATTATCTTCGAGGGTATTATTATCATCACCTCCTTCGTTGAAAAACGACATAGCTTTTGTTTTTTGATCGATCGCATGAAAATTGAAAGTAGAAACAGATGAAATTTATATGTATATATACCTTGCATGATTGCAGGTGCAGGAATTTTCAGGTTGAATTCTGAAAGCTCGCAAAGAACATAACCATGGAATTCAAATAAGGGAAAGCAATGGTTTTAAGCGGTGGAAGAGAGAGAGAGAGAGAGATTCTGAAAGTTGATATTCTTGTATGTGAGATGAGTAGAGGGAAAACTAGCTTTGCGGTGAAGAGAATTAAATGCTATATTTAAACACCACCTTCGATTATAGATATATAATTAGATGTTTCTAATAAATGTATGACTAGCGTTGTTTATTTTCTAATTATAATGTCGGAATACACAAGTGAATGCGGTGGCTTCCGTGTCAGAAAATAATGCATTAGATCATCAATTCAATTATCATGTCTTCCATTGCGAATTGGGATTCGATCAAAATTCGTTTTTTGTTAGTAAATTCTTATTCAAAGTAGGAATATCTACAAGTGGGGATTGGTGTGGTTAGTCAAAATATTTATAACCTCTTTTAAGAGATTGTCTATTCCTTTTTTCCCCATTAAACATAGCAAGGGATTTAGCCCGCTCAAACTCGACTCAGACTAAACTTAATTGAATTATATAAACTATGATGGCATTCTATATGATAATACTTTTGTGACAAGTAAAAGAATATACAACTAATGGATTAGTCTATATTTATAATTTTCTAGTTAGGGAACTTAGGGGTTGTTGATGCTAAATAGCACGCGGGAGTTTTCAATAGAATTTGGAGGACTCAAATTCATGGTTTAGTTGGTGAACTAAACCTTAACCTATATCAATGAAAAGAGATAAATCAATAAACAAGTGAAATAAGTCCAACCTCACCAAGTTCAGTTTTCAGTTGGAAAAGTACGTTTAACCGAATCCTCAATAAAAGTCAAATGAGTCAAACGATGAAACAAGAAATAATAAATATAATTAAAATGGGATCAGACTCTTTTGACAAAAACGTGTATCCTTTTTGTGAGGTAAAGTTTTTTCGTTAAATGAATATAAACTTCCATCAAAGAAACATGCAACACAAACCGAAAAAGAGAAGTACAAGACTGAGTACAATAAGATTATTGAACAAAAAGAATGAAAGAACACTTATACAAATCAATCAAACACTCCTTATTGATCCTAAAAAACAAGACCGTAAGAGAATTTTCTTTCACGTCTGACTTAGAAAACATTTGATGAAATAGGCAGATCTTTGCACACGACTTGAACTACAAAAGCATGCAAAAATTGCCAAAATCTAGCGACGATAAATTCTCAAAAAATTATCATTTGTGGTTGCGGAAGTTGATCAACTTGCTAAGTTAGGTAAACTACAACAACATTCTATTAGCATGTGTTGAATGGCACCATAAGTAAAGTGAAGTAAAGAAAACCATGAAAAGCAAGGGAACAATGCGCATATTGATGATTTCCAACATTCTTTAACAAATACATACGATATGGTATAAGGATAAACTTGTAATAAATTAAAATATTAAAAAATATTATAACTAGCAATTAAGGGTAAAATTATAAATAATCATTTGTCAAATTGCAGACCAATTTGGTAGTTTGTATCGATACGCTCTTTGTACAAGAGTATGGATGATAATGAATACCATGTAATATCACCTTTTTAATTAATTTGATCGGTTAATTTTATCAACAACTCTATTTGCCCTTCAATTTGTTGTTATTCCAATTTTACCTTTCGATTTTTAATTTTCAATTTTACCCTTCATTTTACCCAATTTATCATTCATTTAAACATTTTAAATTGATAATAAATCATAAAATAATGTTTATATTTTATTGCCCGCATTGAACGTGATTAAGTTAAGTAGTATTAATAAAGTAGAGTAAGACACTCGTATCATGAATCAAACGGGGAATATATTCTTCATAACAAAAAAGGGACTAAAATATAATACATTAAAAAAGTATAAAATATATTACATAAAAATAAGTTGAATATCTATTCTACTATATTAGGTGGAGTATAATCTGCTATAATTTTACCCTTAATATTTTATTTTATTACAATATCCTTAGTTTATTTTTTTTAAATGACTTAGTTAACAATAAAAATAGGAATGTACTAATCATCCTTTGAATTTGCTTCAACTCAAAAGGGTCTTTAGTAAATAAACACTTGCTAGCAATAGCATCTGTAGCTAGTAGTAGTAGTATCCTTACATAGCATTGATCTCACCTCCATAACGCACCGAGGCGCTTCCAAGTCCTTCTCACGAAGCGCATTTCCGAGCAGCTGCTGCATTTGAGATCCAAACGCTTCGTCCAAAACCTGAAATTAATCGCAGAAGAATTTGAGTATCGAACGTTAAATGGGACGATAAAAAAAAAAAGAGAGAGATGAAATCTAAAACTAATCTTGGCTTTCGGTTACCTTCTATCGAAGATCGTCGTCATCAGCAGCAGTCCTTCGAGTTCGAGCCAAAGACTATCAGCTTCATCCTTCTGTCAATCATGAGAAAGTTAGTTCAGTTTCTGCGGTAGTTCAAGGAAATGGGTCGATCTCAACTTAAGTTAACACAATGACAAAAAATCAAGCAACGGTGTCCAAGATTATATTCAAAATTCAAACAATGTCAAAGACTCAAAAGTGTACCTCTACCAATCGAGAAGCAAAATAATACTATCAAAGTTCTGCATTTTCAGTTTGGTCGATCGTCTTTGCCTTTCTCAATTCGAAGATCCGTCGCCATAAAGGAGTCCTTCGAGCTAAAAGACTTGAAGCTTGGCCTGCCCAATTTCATTAACCAACTCAACTTTCTATGTTAATAATCACGAGAAAGTTAGTTAAGTTTAAATTAAACTATGGCAGAAATTAAGAGAAAAAGGATACCTACATACCAGAAAACAGCTCCCAGTTACATTTTTATACAAAGAAGAACTTAATAGCTGAAAAGTTTTTGAAGCCAAGAAAATGTAGCCAAGACCCATGAGTTCCAGTTACATTATACAAAGAACAACTTAATAGTTGCAAGGTTTTTGAAGCAAAAAGTATGTGTCTATTCTTACCGATCTACTTGGGTTGGTAACCCAATTCCATTGAAACAATGCCACATGTGCATAATTTAGTTTTAATGTCCATATGGCATGATCTCAAAGGGGTTGGGCGATCAACAAGTTGGATAGGTAATACAATTCAAGAAAAAGGTACAAGGTTGCTCAGGTAACCGCTCAGGTCGACGTGATAGTCGATCAGATCATCAAGCATAATGAGCTTTCAAATATATTAGAATATTACTCATCACAGCAACCATGCTATAGCAAACAGAAGGGGAATTCGTATTAAGGTCCAAAAACAGTGCCTTATGCAAGTGATATGACTCGAAAGTCCTGCTACCTCTTTTATGAAGCCAAAGTCGGAAACTTTTTGTGATGCTTCACGTAAATGGAAGAACATCGCCTTTTAAATCCTCGCCAAGCTGCTACCGCTCATTCGACGAGGTTCAGCATCACAGTCACTAGCCTTCTCAATCTCATCAGATGCAATTGACTCCATTGACTCCTTTATACTGAAAACAGAGGAGAGACGTTCATCTTAACATTACATAAATCTCATCTGATGAATGATAGAAGGATTAAGCCAAAAGGTGTAACATTATCTCAGTTCAGACTACAGAGTATGCTCAGACACCATCGTCTTCGCAGATCCACAAACATAAACATATAAAAAGAGAGAGAGATTGTGCACCCAACTCGACAATATATAACAAAAATCCTATCGCAAAGAGCCGAAAACAGAAACGATAGTCTGAGCATCATTAGCAAACACATGATCTACAGATTTATGAATCCATCGGCACCACGAGGAAAGAAGCATAAACGTACAAAAACTGAAAATTTGCAAAGACAACGAGACTAACTAAGTGCATCGAACAAGACCAAAGTGTTGGATTGCTTCATAAATCTAGGGGTTTTGTAAGGGATCGATAGCGAACCTCGTTAGCATCGAAGTGTCCATTACACTGTAGATTGGGAGAAGCATTGAGGCGCCACGAGCTATGGGTTTAGAGTTAGGGTTTTACATAGGTAGGTTTTGCACTGTGGATTTCACAGAAAACGCTGGCCCACAAAAGCGTGTTTAAAAAAGATAAAGCCCTTTTAAAAAACCAGCTCGCCAGTCCACACACATTTCAGTCAGAAACCCCAAAAATCTCCCAATCTTCTCTCTCGGCGAGAATGGCTCTAACACGCGAACAGTACCTTTACATGGCTAAGCTCGCCGAGCAAGCCGAGCGATACGAGGAGATGGTCAAGTACATGGACAGCCTCGTGGAGGCGGCGTCGCCGTCCGAGCTCACCGTCGAGGAACGGAATCTGCTGTCCGTGGCGTACAAGAACGTCATCGGTTCTCTTCGCGCGGCGTGGCGCATCGTGAGCTCGATCGAGCAGAAAGAGGAGAGTCGTAAGAACGACGATCACGTGCCGCTCGTGAAGGATTATAGATCTAAGGTCGAGAGCGAGCTTTCTCAGGTTTGTGCGGGGATTCTGAGGTTGTTGAACGAGTTTTTGATTCCGTCGGCGGAGAGTGGTGAGTCGAAGGTGTTCTATTTGAAGATGAAGGGGGACTACCATAGGTACTTGGCTGAGTTTAAGGTTGGGGATGAGAGGAAAGAGGCGGCTGAGGAGACGATGGTTGCTTACAAGGCCGCTCAGGTGAGAATTTTTGCAGTTTAACTTATGTTGAGGATTGAAATTTGTCTGAATGAGATCTGACTTCCTAGATGGTGATTTGGGGGTATATATGTTTATGTGTTTCAGTAGAAAGTTTTATGATTCTTCTGCGGGTAGGATAGGTGAAGATATGTTGATGAAAAGATTGTAAAATGCAGTCAGCTTTCTATGTTAGATGATCCTAGGAAATTCGCTGTGAACTTATGTATGGAAGCCTCTTGATCAAAAAAGTAATCTGTGGGCTTGGCCGTTTCGTGTTTAACATAATTCAGGATGATCTGAGATAGAAATTTGGTGCGAAGAAAGGATGTTATTTAGTCTATTGACTTATTACCGACTGTTAAAATGTGGTTAGAATTTGAACAATCAAGACCTAAAAAGAGTTTTTCGGTATTTCCATTAATGGAATGGAACCGTTTTCTTCTTAGTATTGCATGAACTGTCCTGTTCTTTACTTCTATTCACTATATGTTGTGGCGTTTCGATAAGTATGCATTTATGAGGAATTATCAATTATATAGTGTATTAGGTTTACACATTAAAGTCAGGTGGCTGGCCGGGAATATACGGATACCCTGGTCAACTTTTTAAAGTAAATAAGTTTGTTATATCTGTTAAGTGGCTGCATTTGTTTACGTACGTGCAAATGATGTTTTCTGGTATTAATTGATCACGAAACCTTTTTCGTCGACTATTTTCAGGATATTGCTCTTGCTGATCTTTCACCAACGCACCCTATACGGCTGGGCTTGGCATTGAACTTCTCTGTGTTTTACTATGAGATTCTAAATGCATCGGAGAAGGCTTGTAGCATGGCCAAACAGGTCCTCCGCCACTTTTATCTTCTTCGAAAATGTTCATTACCTATCAGATGTTAGAAACCCGTCTGCATTTTCGCTGCCCATTGCGTGCACATTTGCGCATCCCTTTTGCCCGTGTGTCGTTCATCAAAATCCTTCTAAAATGCTATAGTGCTTTCTTATTACTTAATTGTGCCAAATATAAGACTCGTCTCATGTCATCCATCGCCTTTTATCTTTTCCCATATCATACATACTAAATCAAAGTAGCAGAGCAGCATTAGCCTGATAATTGCCTTGCCAAGGCAAGGTAACCCCATTGGAGTAGCCACCGATGTCTATATGCGCATAAAATGTTTTCGATCGTCTATTTTTTTTACGATAGATTATTAAAATGGTCCTTGTATATATCGCATATACACCCACGCAGGCTTTCGAGGAAGCTATTGCTGAGTTGGACACTTTGGGCGAAGAGTCGTACAAGGACAGCACTCTCATCATGCAACTCCTCAGGGACAATCTCACTCTCTGGACCTCAGACATGCAGGTTTGGGAAATTATAAACAACCATTACAACTCTTCTCATTACATGCACATGATTCGCGTAATAAAAATCAGAGTATAACAAATAGTGTGGTACGTCTTTAAATGGGCGTGCGCTAGATTTTCTCGACGAAAATTATATGCTTGCATATGCGCTATTATCTATATCGATTGAAATATATTTGTTTTCTTTTTTTGGTCGACGCAGGATCAGATAGACGACGCATGATTCATAGATCGTCTGCTGCCGCTGCTTTTTAAATATCATTTATCTCTATGCAATTTGCAATTTGTTGGTGATTGATTAGCTTCAAAATGATTAGCTTCTGTGAATGAATGTTGCATTCTCTTAAGTATGATCCTTTTTTTCCCTTCCTAATCTTAGACAATCTCAAAAACGAATTCTCAAATCCAAACGCATTCTCAAACTTAAAATGCCGTAATTCTTCTCCAACTGATAAATCAATTTGCAAACTTAAAAGATCATTATGTAATATTCTCTTCTATTCAATTTTTTAATATTACCCATGAAATTTACAACTTTACAAATCACACCATACTATTATTTTAAATTCGATTGAAAAAATAATTTCACAAATTAATAATAAACTCAGTATTTTTTCATATAAAAAACTTAGAAAAAAATAATTATTAATAACATGAGTCATTTTATATATTTTTATTTATTTTTGACTTTTATATGGGTACTTTAATAACTAAAAATAATAAAGGGTGTATTGTAATTTTTAAACATCAAACGCATCTTTTGGGATATCTCATTCCCAAAACGCATATATGCGTTTAAAACAGGGGAGAAGATGAAAACGCATTTTTAGTTTGCGTTTGGTGTACGGTTGGAGAATTTTTAGTATATATTTTGGATTTTTGGGTATCGATTGGAGATTAGCTATTAATTGTAATGTCGTTATAATATCTTTTTACTCATAATTTCCAGGTTGTAAGCCCACTCCAATGACTTTAAAAACTTGTCCTCTCATTATGGACCTAGAAAATCGCACGAAGGAAAAGGCCAGATTGACTATGATGTATAGCGAAGCGATAAGGTACTTTATTTTATATATTTGATTATAGATAGTGACGGCATTCGAATCATCTTCTTCAAGTCGAAATCGTCGACGGCGTTATGAACCATCGAGGACAGAAATATGTATATTTTTTCTAATTACGGGATCTTTGATTTAATGTTGAAACTTTGATAGGATTTGAAATCGAATTTACCCTTTTTCACTATACTATCAATTCAGAAAGTACTCTGCTCACATATCTTTTTCACCATTGATAAGGACACCGAAAAGCAAAACAAAGCCAAGTCGTGATCAAGATTCTACTTTTTTTCTTCTTTTCTTGCTTTTGGACTCCAAACTTTGGACAGCAGTAGCACTCGTAAATTAGAAAAGAAAGCATCAAGAAAAAGATAAGCCATGCGCGCATAAATACAAAAAATTTCATTGTAATAACTTATTAAATACCCTTTTGTCGTCATAGTGTATGTATATATTGTTTTCGATATTGGAGCTAAAAGCTATTCCTCCATTCACCACTAACTAAACATCGTCAAAGTCATTTGTGGTTCCCATAATTTGACTATGTTAATTTGAAGCGAATATGAAGCTTAAACAAGTCGAGCCTAATTACTATTTACCTTTTCAATTTTTTATTCAATTCCTTACAAATTAATTTTTTCTTTTATATACATAAACAATACACAATTAAATTAACCTTATCATTTTAATTTTGAATTACAAAGAACTCAAATTAGTATAAAAGAATATTATATATTATAGCACAAGGATGAATTATTCTGTAAATACTAGTTTGGTTAATTCATTAGATTTTGATACCATATGAATAATAATACCGCCCACTTGCATGCTAAAATAAAAAATAAATGAAAATGACTACGTTTCCTACTCTCGCGAAAGTATAGGAAGTAGAACTATTTCATTTCATGTGTCCATTCGTGGTCACTTTCAGCTTAATAGTTTTAGATTGATATGAACGTTTTCCCTATATTGAAGCGCATGGACCATGTTCATCTCTAATTTATGCCCATCCTTGTAATCTATTTAATAAATATATATAACTCGATATTAGATTCGAAACTTTTTTATATTTTATCAACATGTTGAATATTCAATGGGTTAAAGTTCAAGATATAAATTGTCATGGGATTGGGCATGATCTGGAGACGTGGGGTGCCACTCTCAATAGCTGGCAATTAAAACTATTATCTTCAAAATTTGACTTTTTCTGTTGGCAAAATTGAAAAAAAAAAAAAATCTCGAGATTTTAACATATGATAAAGTTTTGGGCGACCGAAAATGTTGACTTGTGCTCTTATGTAGGTCGGCACAATAGAGATTTAATAAAAGAAGTAAAATTGAACTAACTATAGTTAAATATTATACTACTACACAATCTTAATAAAGGTTCACGTAAGGGTTTTGCAGATATGTTTGTCATGATAAAAAAAACGTTCGAATCTGCCCAATTAAAAGAAGAAAACCCAAAAAATAATAAAAATAATAAATTAAATATTTTTGTCCCTCATGAATGGAACACAACATGTATCCATGCAACTACAACTACTTGCATGATGAATATTATTGCAACTCACCTACTTACAGATTTTGTCTGCTTATCCCCAACCCCACAAACCAATCCATCGATGAACCGGAGAAAAAAAATGTGATAGCAATAATAAATATGCATTTCAAGAATCACTATAAAGGGTCTTATAAATTTCAGTTCACTAAAGGTTCATATTCTAAGTCTCAACGTATCATCACTTCATATAAGAGTTTACATCAATATAGGAACCACATAAGAACCACATTATTTCAGGGCAAATATCCATTGTCTAGAAATCGATTTGCGTTTTAATCAATGAACAGATTGATGATTATTACATAAACACTAACTATGCAGTGTACGACTTATCCAATTACTGTAGGAAAAGAACAGATGAGTTGAAACCATGACGTTACATATATATTGTATCTCCTCACGATTTAATTGAGAAACTATTGGTTCTATTTAACGCGAAACATCAAGAACAGAGTTATAGGTCGCTGAGGTCTTGTCACATTTAATGAAATAAACGCATTATTTAGAGCAAATTAATTTTTACTATTAGTTAAATGACAAGTACATTACATGCATATATAGAATTTAGCTAAGGATAATGAGTTTAAAGGAGAACCACCATATTGGTCGTGACGACAGCCATGCTAAAATCTCTTGCCTAATGATATTATGATTAAGTGAATAACTTTGTTTTCCTTAAAAAAATTGTAACGTCGTTTTTATGAGGTATTCTTAGATCTTTGATAGTAGCAAGAAAGTAAAAATATTATGTGGTAGTCTTCACTATCGACATTAATAGAGTCGATAAGTGGTTTAGGTTACATCGAAGTGTATAAAATATATATCTAAATTGCTGTTCTGAACAACCAAACGGCAATATGTCGATTTAGTAGGTATCCAAACCCAATAACTATATTAAATTAAATATGTTGAATATTCATATTTCGAATTATTTATAGGCACCTCCACCGACTGTCCGATGTAACATGTAAATTAAACTTTGTTAGCTTTATGACAAATCCAGGCAAACTTTTGGTATTATGTCGCCAGCGAAAATCTTTTTGTTGATGCTATTTCATATATTCTTAATCTTCTTCCAAATTCCCGATATCAAAATTAGTCAGCGAGACATCATAATATTTTCAAATTAGATGTAAATTGGTTAAAAAACCCAAGTAAAAGATTGGGTTCCGACGTTGATTGTGTACCGACTTCAACGTAGTATGTATATATATATATATATATATATAGGCGATACGCTGAATATATATTATGTATATTATATATGTGATACGCTGACGGAAGCAAGTTGATTCAATATCAGCTTTCACAGCTAACTTACAGTGTAGTATTACAGTAAACGTCAATATATATATATATATATATATATGTTTAATTGTTCATATATAAATCTACATACGTGTTCAATCATATATAATAAATAATCATCGTAGAAAATCTTATCAATCGAACCTTTGGAAGTCGTAATTTTCTTTCGTTCGCAGAAAATATAAAATCACAAATAGAGTTGCCATATATGTATTTTGCCCAACATATATATATATATATATGGGGATTTATATGTATACATGAGTTAAAAGATAAAATTTAGAACTACGTTTTACCTTAAATATGTGGGGATTTATTACCTTATATGTACACCGATTTGTTATCTTAATTGAGCAATATTCTCAATCTAATATGTCCCTTAAATATATGTATATAAATCATTACCTGATAGCCAGTCCCATACTCTCTGAAAATTAATATTTGACCGTAACTTCAAAAAAAAAGAAAAAACACCATTATCTTTTGTTCTTTCGGGATTTTACATAAAAATACCAATTTATATAAAAAATTAGCAAATCAGTACCCTGTCAGTATTTTTTTATATGCAGGTACATGTCAGATAAATTTTTTGCACATTGATACCTGTCCGCCGCAAGGTACATCATATCACACATTTAGGTACCATATAGAATCGTAATGTGGTACATAATACAGCTAAAAAATGGTACCACCATATAGCTTGCCGCAATGTACCGTATGTAACGTATATAGATACCATATATGGGTACCATATAGATACGTAACGTGGTACACAATACACATATAAAAGGTACGTCCAGACCGGTAAAATGGTACGCACAGTCGAACGGGTACTTATCTAAAAAATTTTCTGACATTGATACTGACGTGCAAATTGTTTATACAGTGGGTATTTTTCTACAGATTCACCTTGTTCTTTCTGTAATAAAATATCTTGCTAAAAAAATACTGAAAATGACAGACGGAGGAAATTTGCATTTGCAATGAATTTGCACTCATTTCATTTCGTCCCAAACCCCGAAGTAGAACGTAAACCTAACCCCAGTTAGATTCTAACCATAGATGAGAACACGCATTTTGTTTTTATTTAAAGAGCACTCTCTCTGCTCGATGTTTTCATGGCACAAAAGCACACTCTCTCAAGCGAACTTACCTCCTCCTTGATTTTGATTGTGTTAATCATCGTCGCCATGTGAAAGAAAAATCAGACCTTTAAGGATCTTTACGACTGTGCTATTCTATTACGTCCCTTTTTCCTCTCAACTTTCTTGTGTTTTGTTGTGGGTACTTCCTTTTCTTCACCGAAAATGTTGGAAAAACAAAGAAATGGAGTACCCAAGAAAGTTCAGAAGCAGCTTTGTGATGATCACCATTGCAGCATGCGAAACTGTGCCTCTTGGGATTTTTGTAGCTGCTCTGCAATTGGAGAAGAAAAGAAAAACGAAAAATATCAGTAGCTAATTGATTAAAGAAACAAAACAAAACCCCTCATATAAGCAGTTAAGTGGTACCATATTTGTTGTGTTATAACGAAAGCTGCGTTTTCTTGCTTGCAATCAAGAAATGAAGAGAATCTCCAGCTCTGATTGTAAAGGTGCTCGCTTTTTTCGTGGATATTTATTTGGGCTGATAATTTCTAGCTATATCAAGAACTGTTCTTGATCTGTTCGACGTTTGCAGATGGAGATGATCGCATATACAGCAAAGAATTTCGGGCCATGTTAGATGCGCTAGACGAGGACGGCGGCTGTATAGACGAGCCCGGCGAGGCTTCGCCGGAGAAGAAAAGGAGGCTCACCGCCGACCAAGTCAGAGCCCTAGAAAAGAACTTCGAAGTTGAGAACAAGCTCGAGCCTGAGAGGAAAGTAAAGCTGGCATTTGAGCTCGGCCTTCAGCCGAGACAAGTCGCCGTTTGGTTCCAAAACCGCCGCGCTCGGTGGAAGACGAAGCAGTTGGAGAGAGATTACGGCGCACTTAAAGCAGATTTCGATGGGCTTAAGCTCAGTTGCGAGAAACTCAAGCTTGACAACGATTCTTTACTCAAAGAGGTATCATTATTATTATATGTACAGTTTGTGAATTGTGATCATGGCAACCAACGTAATAAGCTGTGTGTTTCTTGTCTGTAGATTAAGGAGCTGAAGGAAAAGCTGAGTAGTGGAGAAGAAGATGGGAAAACGAGCGAAGTTTCTGCTGGTAAAGAAGATGAAGCCATTGTTGCGTCTGATGAAAGAATCGATCAAGAAACTGCTGCTGCTACTGATATGGAGATTGTGGAGAACTTCAACGATGGTAATTTATTGGTTTGCGAGTTCAAAGATGGATCTTCGGACAGTGATTCGGCGAGCGCAGTCTTGAATGGTGGTGGTAATGAAGACAACGGCAATAACCCACGCGCCGCCGCCGCTGATGTTCATCATCATCATCATCATCAGTTCTTGGGCGGCGGAGCCACCGTCAATTTCCACGTCTCATCGTTGCCAGTCGGCGGCGGAAATCACGAGGACTTTTACTTCGTGAAGATTGAGGAGCAAAGCTTCCTTGATGAAGAGTCTGGCGCTAATCTGATGTTTTCTGACGATGAAGCGCCGTCGCTGCCATGGATTTGCTCTGATGAGTGGAAATAAATGTAAAAAGAATAATAATAATAATATAAAAGATATTAATGGAAGGGATCGGTTTGAATCTTCGTCTAAATCCATGGAGTAAGTTTTCTGAGTTTGAGATAGTAACAATATGAAATTCATTCAACCTGCAAGAGTTTAATTTTATGCCTTTTCTTTTGGTGTCCTCATTGCATCTAAAATCATTTCATAAGGGGTCATTACTTATTTTATTGTCTATACGTGTATATATTTATATATGAACTAACTATATACGAAATTATGTTATGTATTATGTTATGCAGAATAAATTTTATTGTCAAAGAGCAAGAATAGCATTCGAGGCCATGTACTTAAATGAACATACAACAAATGGCTCCTAATAAGAACATTCCAAATTTCGAGACCGATGAACTTATCCAATGCATTCAGACCAGACATGATTTTTGAACATCAAAATATGCAAAAAAAAAAAAAAAAAACAATTCGTGACGAGAGAAAGAAGAAAACTTTGAAGAATTTTTGGGGCAAAGAGGAAATGATCAAATGAGGCTTCTGTTTACAAGGCATATGGTCATATGGATTAGTGGTGCTAAAAACCAACCCGACCATCTAAGCCGACACGAAACGCACCCGAAAATAGCAGGTTGGGGTTAGCATTTTCGATCTGTTTAAGTAAATAGGTAAACCCGAACCCAACCCGAATATTAAGTGGATCAGGTTAGGGTTCGAGTTTTCAACACGAAATCAACCCGAAATCAACCCATTTAACCGAATAATATAAATCATTAAAAATATGCTTAATATAAATTAAATAAACTGCTTTTATTTAATTATATGACTTGTATTATTTGGAATTTTAATTGTTGTTGATTTTTAGAAAAATAATCTGCTTTGTTTCTCTATTGTTTTATTTAATTTGGGTTTATAATTCTAATTATTTAGTTATTTTTTCCTTTTTCTTTTAATTAAATGAGTTGGCGGGTTAATGTGCTATATTTGGGTAGCAGGTCGGGTTAGGGTTCGATATTTCAACCCGTTTAAGTAAACAGGTCAGATTAGGGTTGAAGTTTTCAACCCGCTTATTAAACGGTGAACCCGAATGTGACCCAACCCGACCTGTTTACCATCCCTAATGGATCATACGAGTTGCATTTAATTATGGCTATCATGATATTTCAAATGTATTTTTCGATTCAAATCCACTTGCGAATGAGTGTCTATCTTTCGTAAGAATTACAAACCTTGAACTTATTATAGGTTCTATTTGATGTTCCAACAGTACACCGAAATTGAAATTTTTAATAATCATGCATATTTATGAAGCCAAATTAGGATTTTATATAAAATGACATTCACTCTCCTATAGAATACCCACTAATTCCTACACAGCATATTTTGGAGTTTTGTTGCTTACTTTAGGTGACATGTTCCACTTCGTTCACGTAGCCAATAGGCAGGAATATTCTTGTTGGCATCCTTTTTTTTTTTATTTTCTTTGCCTTTCGCTTTATTATTTTGTATTTTATCTTATTTTTGGATCATGGAATGGGCACTTTTTAAATTTCAACATCCCAATTATTAATCTATTCTATTTTATTAAGTCTGAGGGCTTCAGTTAAATTGCCTCCAATTTGTTCTTTAAAATGCTTCATTCGAGGAATATAATTACTAAATCAAACATAACCACCCACTAACTATTTCATAGCTTACATCGATGATTCTATCAAATTAAATTGTACATGTGTTTCAAGAAATAACATTAAATATAAAAAACCACTCACTACACAATATTTATATATTTCCATATTTATCCTTCTATTTTAAGTATTATTTCGTAATTAAATATACATAGTATTATATAGCCTACATGCATGGTGTGCAGGACTACTAGTATGTATAAAGATATGCTTTAAGATGATTGCTCACTATAAATAAAAAAGGCATATTGCCTTTAAGTTTCATTTTAGTGCCTTTCACGTATTCCATCGGGAAAGAGATGTTTTGTACTGTATGATTTATTTTTAGTCGTCACTAATCACTATAGTTACTTTACTAATATGTTTTATTTATTTAAATCGAGTAATACCTAGTCTCAAATATTATATGATGGTGACCCATTATTTAGACTGTTACCGTACCCACTTTTTCATAAATTGTGTTAATCAATGGTAATATGATTAATTAAAGCTGAAGGCCTTACTGGTTTTCTTAAATAGGCAACATCTATGATTTGATATTGTGGTTAGAACATTGACATTAATAGAGATACGATCCTGACCTTAATTAATTGAGCTTAGGTATCAGTTTCTTTACAATTAGTAAAATAAAATTATGATAAGCTTCTATACAATATATTACGGCGGGCGAGGTACTTGTTCATTTCGCATTGGTATATTACGTATTTATAAAATGGAGAGGATGGCTAAAAACTGCCAATTTGGTTCGTTATTTTATTTGCAATTTAATTCTTCTATTTGTAATTTATTAATTTAATAAGTTATCACTCACTTCTAAATTTTTTAGTTATTGTAATTATATCCCAATACTAGACCTGTCAAAACGGGCCGGCGGGGCGGGCCGGCCCGTAGCCCGCCAAAGCCCGCCCACTGGCCGGGCCGCGTGCCCGGCGGGCTTAGCTCGCATAAATTAAAAAAAGATAAAAAAACCTGAAAATCAAAAAAATAAATAAAAAAATATATTTAATATATTTTAACTTTAGAAAATATTAATTAATTTATCTTTTAATTTTATAAATTATAAAAAATATAAAAATTATATAATTTATATAAAAATTATATAAATTATATATATAATATATATTTATCATTTAAAATATATTATTAATTATTAGCGGGCCAGCCCGCGGGCTAGCCCGCCCTGCGGGCCGCGGGCAATATTGCCAGTACTACCCAATACGTTAGTTTCACTATATATTTTAGAAGTTTCTTTTACTAAATATTAAATATTATAAATATCAAAATTGAAGTAACATAAGTAATTATATTTTTAAGCACACCCAACGAGTGTGACGAAAGTACCAGTATAATATCGTCACACTACTAATAAACATATATTAAAAAATATTTTATCTTATATATTATGGGCTTGGGAATAATCGACTTTGACGTGGTTTTAAATTTTTTGCAAAACATTTACTATCAAGGGTGTAACTGTAAATACGCTATAGTATATGGATGGCATTTGTAACAATTCTTTTGTAGTTCTCGATTTCTCTCTCATAGTCATAAACTCTCAGTTTTCTTTCACAAGTCACGTATCAGATTTAATCAGAAAAAAGAGGAAGCTTTTGACTTTGAGTTTGAGGTAGAGGTGCGTCTACATCTTCTTAAGTATATTTTTGAAAATTCGCTCATCTTTATATCTCACGATTCGTCTGTTGAATGCGAGTTTTTTGTCTGTTTGATGTGCGTAGAGTTTGTGATTGCCTTAGATTGATTTTTTTTTTCGAGATTAGGGTTTCGTTGCGGAGTTTAGGGCGTTTCATATCATGTAATTTCTTAGTATGTGGATTGAAATTGCTTTGTATCGTTTCACATTAATTTGGTGGATTAACGATGTGATTATGGATAAACATTGGATATTTAGCAGATGGCACGTACAAAGCAAACTGCACGTAAATCGACTGGAGGAAAGGCTCCGAGGAAGCAACTTGCTACTAAAGTAATTCAATTTAATTTCGTCCTCCTAAATGAAATCTCATTTTTCTTTCAATGGTTAATTTAATTTATGGATTTCTCTACTTGATAGTGGTATACTTTTGTTAATGTAATAAACTTTGTACGCAATGCTTAGGCTGCTCGTAAATCTGCCCCAACGACTGGTGGAGTTAAAAAGCCTCACAGATACCGTCCTGGTACCGTTGCTCTACGATGAGGCTTTTGCTTCTTTCTTTCGCAGAATATGTTATGAAATTAATTCGATCGACTGCGATTTGTGCTTTCTCCCTTTCTAGTGACTAATAATTTGATTTGCGCACTGACTATATGTATTGGGATTTCCTCGTCCGTGCCTGAAGAAGGAATTCTTTCCCACAGAGGGTGCTGGGGAGGACGGTGGGGACTGGCTGTGAGGCTTCGCCGATTGTCAATCCAGCCGTTTTCTTGCTTCCATCCGCTTCCTTCTCTCCTTCGGTCGGGGGGGAAGACTATCACTGTCTACTCTCAGGAAGGCGGTATTCTAACATTTTTGAGGAACTTTGGGAATGAATAAGAACAACCATTTCGCACCTGAAATTTCAATAACACTACTCCATCAAAGCTTTGTCAAGGAGGCTCTTTAGGCTCATGGACTGATGCAGAGGCCTTCAGAACATTGGCTCACAAGAAACCATCTTAAGGTTTCAAATCTGCCCGAGGTATCTATCTACTTTTCTCGATTTTTTTTTTTTTTCTGATAAATTGTTTGCTTCGCTGTTATTTGAGCTTGTACGATCCTTCGTAGGTTTCAGCTATTTCATATCGCAGAAGCACGACCAGTACGATTATGCCGATGCAACAACGAATGGGAGAGCTCCAGGACGAGGAAAGAACTAAGGAAGAGTTAAAAAGTGTAGCTGAGCTAGAAGAATCATTACGAAGGATGTCTGAAAAACGAAGCGATTCGAGGCAAAACGAAAGGGACATACTGAAACAGGCATATCGAGAGCCCAACAACCCCTTGTCTCTTTGATTGCAATATTTTTTTTGTTTATCTTGCTGGAATTTCTTGTGTCTTCTTTTCCCATTTTTCCCCCGCCCAATAACATATTTTAAAATACCAATAGAGATCAGTACTTTCACGTGTCCTCCGACATTTAACAGTAGTAGCTGCTTCACTCTTGGCCAACTGTAAAAGTATCCCAACCCCATTGATAAAAGCGTCGACTTTTAGTTATGATGGACGCAACTTTGGGAGACCGCAATTAAAGGAAAAGCAGCAAGCTTGTCCTTGTCCTAGCAACGTCTTTATCCCAAGCCAAGTGCAAGTAAAGACACAACAAACATAAACGACGACCGCAAATACATGAAATGAATGCAATTGGCCACTTTCTACTATGCCATCCATGAGAAAACGATTTTATTACTACTACTAAAGTATGGCTGTCCTATTCCTCCTGCCCCTTCCATCATTGCAAGGGTCGTTATCTTAAACGAAATATAAAGGGGAAGAGACAAAAGCCATTTAAATAAATACCCGAGTTAAGAATAACAAGGAAAGTGTTTGCATAGCCACATACCAAACATCACAAAGACAGACAGACATGACAAAGAAGCAGAAATTCCCAAACCTAACTGAGACTACATTTGCTAGAAGCAGCAATTCTTGGTTTGTAAATTGATGCATAACTTACTAAAGAAAATCAACGATACGATCTTAGGAGGGTTGCTATTCGTTGTCGGGCTTAGGTGCTTCTTTAATCTCCTCGGAATTGTCATCCTGAAAAAAAAAAAAACAATAGGGATATTGTAAGGATGATTAGTCATCGGGTTCATCGTTGTATTTGACAATTCACAAGCACGGTGTGGTAAGAAACGAAGGAATATGCTTTTGTTACCTGCATGTCCGAGGTCCACAAAGTGAGGTTGTCGCGTAGAAGCTGCATGATCAGAGTGCTATCCTTGTATGATTCCTCTCCGAGGGTGTCCAACTCGGCGATAGCGTCGTCGAAGGCCTTGGAAAAGCACAAATAGAAAAGTTTAGGCTCAGAGAATAAAGAAGCTTTCAAGAATTTAAGGAATGGGCTTTCGAGTACACATTGAAATAATATGCTAACCTGTTTAGCAAGATTACAAGCACGGTCGGGAGAATTTAAGATCTCATAGTAGAACACAGAGAAGTTGAGTGCCAGTCCAAGACGGATTGGATGAGTTGGTGCTAGCTCAGCATTAGCAATGTCCTGCGAAATTCAAGATTGTCATATTTACCACAGAGATTTGAGAATCACTACTGCATCTAGAAAGAACTGGTCCGTACAGCCAACACGGAAGAGATATTCATAGGTATATATAACCATAGCATATAATAGAGCGCTGAAAATCGAGCTAATGCTTCATCGATGCATCTTCCAACACTAAAACTCCAAACACATTATATAAGAGATCAATCCAGGTAAAAGATAATTAAAACACTTCGATCTATTAAAATGACTTTCACATTCTTCGCAAATATCTAGATTAGAAGCAGATTTCATAGAACGTCAATTAAGAACATCAAGCACGCCTAACCTGAGCAGATTTGTAAGCATTGAGAGTATTCTCGGCCGCATCCTTCCGCTCATCTCCAGTTTTGAACTCTGCAAGGTACCTGTGATAATCTCCCTTCATCTTCAGGTAGAACACCTTCGAATCACCGTTTGCCGCCGATCCGATCAGCTTCGAGTCGAGAAGCTTCAGAATACCGTGGCAGATGTTGGAGAGCTCGGACTCGATCTTGGATCTGTAGGTTTTGATGGCAGAGACGTGTCCTTCGTTTCCCCTGCTCTCTTCCTTCTGCTCGATCGAGGAAATGATCCTCCAGGACGCGCGCCTGGCGCCGATGACGTTCTTGTAGGCGACGGAGAGGAGATTCCGTTCCTCCACGGTGAGCTCGTCTCCGTCGGTGGAGGAGACGACTTTCTCCATGAACTCTACCATTTCCTCGTAGCGCTCGGCTTGCTCGGCGAGCTTCGCCATGTAAACGTTCTCTTCGCGTGCTGAGGCCATTGCTGCTGCTGGTTTTTCAGAGAGAGAGAGAGAGAGAGACTTTAGTTTTGGTTTTGACGAGAGAGGACGAGTGTGTGGGGACGAGCAAAAGGAGGATTGATTTATATATTAGATGTATTTTCTCTCGATTTTCACGGAGTAAAAAATAAAAGGAAACTGCAAATATACGGATTATATGGGCCGAGTAATTCGATCCAATAGGACCAATGGGCTTTGGTCTTAATCTAGATAAAATTTAGAATTGAGCCTAGCCCAATAATTGGTCAAGTGCTTGTGCTCGTGATTATTGTGATAGTAAGAGTAGATGGCAAAATGTTGCTTGAACTATACCACATTCTCACTATCGGTGCTCAAACTTTCAAATCCGTCATTTTGGTTCCTGAACTCTGCAAAACCTTTAATTTTTTGTTCCTTTGACCTAAAGAACCAAATGGAAACGGTTCTGAAGAGTTGAGGAACCAAAACGACACGTTTAAAAGTTTGAGAATCAAAACGACACATTTAACAGTTCTTTTTCTTGCAGGCTGAGGTTAGGCGTTCTTCGACGTTCACGAGCAGGAAGGAAGCCACCCGACCGGTATTCATTTAGAAATGACGGGACAGAACGTCACGGAGTGTTCGGCGGGTCGAGGGCGGCGACGTCACTTCGGAGGAAGAGAATGGCGTCTCGGCGTCTTTTTACGGCCTAAAAAAGCGTACGAGAAACAAACCGTGGAAGGAAAAAAAAAACGTGCGTGTTGTTTGTTTATTACGTTTGTAGGAAGGAGTTTCGCACGCCCATTGAGTTACGTGTGAAGCTCGTCGTATTTGTTAAAGTGTTTGTTGCTTGCTTATGACAAAAAAAAAAAGCTGAAATAGAAGAGAACCGACTAAAGATCATCAATTCAGTGCTTCATTACTATGTAATAAACAAATACAATCCATCATCTTATTCCTCATCCTTATCTTCCACTTGTTAATGTCTATGCTCTGTTTCTACTGTTTTATTGTTCTTGATCCTATCGATTCGAGGGCTTTTGATTTTCGTATGCTGGAGTGTAGTTTTTGAAGTTGAGAACGTAAAAAAGTGAAAGAATAATGTATATTTGAGCTCTTGGGTTCTTTAGTGAATGTAACAAAAAGAGATCTTGGGTTTCTTTTAACCCATGTAAATTTATTTTTATGTTATGAAATATCGTTTCGAAAAAAATGTGTACTTGAGCTTAATACCCGTTATGATGACGTTTTTACCCTGATTTTTAGTAGGCTATTTAGCCTTTTTCATTCGAACTTGAAATCTTAATTTCATTAGCTCTCATTTGTCTTCTCGTCCTTTTCGCATTGCGTTTGTTCCTCTCTTACTGAGAGCTTGTATGCTCGAATGTTACCAGGCGGACTTTTTAACGAATAGTTAAATTTGTTTTCATTAACAAAACCATCTTTTGTAAAGACAAACAAAGAAGCCTCATCACCATCGAAGAAGAGTAGGATCCTTGATAGATATTTCTTCTTCACCGAACATAAAAACACAACCAAGCAAGCAAAATCATCACAAGCGCAAACACTTAACAAAAACTCCAAAGCCACAACACAAAGCCAAACACACATAAAAACCTCACCTTTCAGGGCGACTGCGGCCAATCAAAACCATTATCAACAGCATTAACATCGTCGTAAAACCACATCTCAACATCATTCCCATCACCATCGCCATCACCATCATCATCTTCTTCCTCATCCCACAAATCCTCCAAGAACTCGTCGACTTCCCCGGCCACGAAATCCCACGCCAAGTACCCTGAAGAAGCCGCCGAGTACTCCGAGCAGTTATCCCAACCGCCAAAATCGTAACAGTCAACCACGACGGGCCCCACAACCTTCAGACTCGGGCGAAGAAGAAGCAAACCCTTAACAGCCCTATCCTCCAAGTCCACGTTCCAACAACCTCGTACGTCGAGGAGCTCGAGCTCTTCGCATCCCTCGAGGATTCGTAGGATTCCCGAGGTTTCGACGGGGAGGTAGGCTATTTCGAGGTGCTTGAGCCTCGGCATCGTTCGGGCGATGGCTAGGGCTTCGTCGTCGTCCTGGGAGAGCTTGTCGATGACTTCCAACGGGTGCATCACTCTTCGGAGGGTCGTCAGGGATTTGCAGGCGCGGCCGATCGATTGGAGGGCGGGAGCGCCGAGGCTGGTGCAGTAGCTGAGGTCGACGTAGGCGAGGGAGGAGAGCATCGGGGCGGCTTTTTCCATGGTTTCGTCGGTGATTTCGCTTCGTGGGATACGAAGCGTGCGAAGGGATTGCGCGCTGTCGGGATTTAGACGCAAATAGAATTTGGTGAGGATTGGACGCACTTGTAATAAGACACGTGATCGTGAAAAAAAAGAGAGAAAGAAATATGCAGACTCAGAATGTGTTTGGATTGGAGAAAGCAGCGTGGAATGGTGAGAGAAGTTTTGAGAAAATGGGTAAAAAGGTTAAAAAATGAGCTCGCACTCTCAGGCTAGGCTGTGTTTGGATTGAGGAAAGTGGCATGGAGATGAATATTGCCGAGAAAAAAATGGTTTTAATGAGTTTTTGTTCGTTTTTCTTACCGATTGGTGAAGGAAGCGATGGTTTTTTTTTTCTTCCTTGGGTTTAAGATATAAAAACTAAAGCTAGATTTTCTTCATTTCATCTATTTCTTAATCAGCCGGACAAAAAAAAAAAACTAGTTTTTACTTTCCTTTCTCTGCTAATTTCCTTACTACTCAGTTTGAATCATGGATTTTGAGGTGAAAAGGAAATGATATCGTAAAACGTTTTTTTTTGTGTGTTTGGAAAGAAGGGAAATTGAAGAGGAAAGAAAGGAAATGGAAAGGAAACAAAATACGACTTTTTTAAATCTAATTTCCTACTAATCAACGAGGAAAAATTGCTGGAAATGGGATTTTGTTTTCCCCTTCTTTCTTTTCTCCACCAAATTCCACGATCCAAACACGAACTAAACCAAACTGAGTGTCGAGTGCGCAAAAAATGTGCAACTTGTAATAAAAAGATTAAAACACGTAAGAACCGTTAAAGATCGAGCGCTTGTTCTTGCGCCGAGAAAAAAAGTTTCGCGATGGCAAAGCATTATTGGGAAAAGGGATGACAAGAAAAAGATTAGAATTTTCTTACTGATTTGCAACGAACATGAGTGTATCTTCGCCCGTAAGGCCAGAGATGCAGACCTTCCTCGCCGAGCCATAGCTTCTTGTAATGAGCATTCGAAGCATTCTGTCTACGATTTCGGGCTTCAAATTCTTGCTCCATTCCTCGATGTCTATCTCTTCCCAGCAATATGGGCCCGAAACTACTTTTCCCCACGACTTGCATACGCATGGAACCACGGTTAGTATTTCGCGGAGCGATAGGTTCATGAATATGAGGCCGAGGGTGTCGGGCAATAAGTCTTCCCATTTTCGATGATCGACGTTCTCATCCATTCTTCGTCTTAGATTTCACCGCCTGAAAAAGATGACTGAGTAAAGAGACTTTTGCGACATCTATGCGCTAAGAACATCGAGGAGAAGTTTCCAAAGCAATGGGAAATGCGCAAGAATTGTGCTTGCAGTTAACAGATGAGCTCAAATGAATTTTGTCATTTTCGGGAAATAAAGGACTGCTAATTGGTGTTTATTACCATATAAACATGTTGATAGGTTCATGTGTTACTATGAAGCGATATACAATTAACAGATGTAAAAAGAAAGCTTAAGGTTCTTACAAGCTGGAAAGGGAGATGACTTTAGAAGAAAAGATGGGATAAAGGGAAGTTGGAAGGTCGAATATATTAATCAAATCCCTTTGAAAAATTCTGTCTCGGACAAGCAAAATTAAAGGTTAAGGAAGAAATGAAAAAAAAAAAAAACCCAACTTCCGAGCAAAACCTCAGCAGCAGATCAACAACAATTACAACAAAGGAGAAAGAGAAATTCAATCCCAGCTCAAAAAGGTACAACCCAATTCACAATATACCCAAAGAACAGATCTTCCATGAGGACTTTAATGAAAGGAAAATTAATTCACCAGGCGTTCGAGGACTTTAATGAAGATTTTTCTTACCCAGAAGCTGATTAAGCACAATAATTAGCAGTGTTCATCTCAAAAGTTGCCAAGAACCCTAAAGAAAAGAAAAAGAAACGGACATCACCTAAACTCCGTGAGCCTTCGGATCTATGAGAGATTTGCCGCTTTATCCGCCTAAAACGAAGAGTCCTCAAAATTTCTCCCTCTGAAAACTCATAGTGAGGTGAAAAAGAAAGTGAGAAAACAAAAAGAGAAGTAAAAAAGGTCTACTATCGTAGTATCATGTCTGTACGAGTTTAACTGATGAAACATGTCAAAAGATTCTTCCTTTGCTCTTTCGTCATTTTTCTCTCTTTAATGACAACGATGTCCCTCAAGTCTTGTGTAATAGCAAAGGTGGTGCTTTCTTCAAAAGTCTTTAAAAGTAAATACAATGACATGCACCTACCCAAGTGTTGTATTAATATTCCTAAATTAAATTTACCAAAAGGTTTTTAATAATCTCTAATCAGTCCTAAGAGGTGGGTTTTTTTTTCTTTTTCTTTTTTGTATTTTGAGAGTTCTACATTGCTTATTTTTTAGTGTTCGGGGACGGTATTATAATTTGTACATTTATTTGTTCGTATCGTTTACAGTAAAACCTCTATAAATTAATAACATTGGGATCATGACATTTTATTAATTTAGAGAGATATTAATATATCGATAAATTAATATTTTATTAATTAAAAGAGAGACTCTTTAAATTCAACAAATTTAGAATATATTGACGATAAGTGAATTCAAATATGTTTCATTAATTATATTCATGTACTCAAAACGATTTACAAGTGTCAATTAATGAAAAATATCGATTGACAATTAGTCAAGGTACAATATCAAATGCTCTCAGGATATCATTAGAATATCATTCAACCAACTTTCAGAAGAACGGGGATATTAAGCGACACGGCGACAACAACCCTTCAAAAGTTTTTGTTGCAGCTAGAGAACTCGACATCGGAACTATTGACTGCAACTAAAAGGAAAATCTAGTAATATATAGATTCTTATTTTAGCAAATTACCATAATTTATAATTGTATATTTTATGAATTATTAATTTAGAGTTTTAATGGGACCTAATATTTATTAAGGGATTTTCCGAAAAATTATTATATTATTATCTTATCGAATTTGATGATTTTTTACAAAGGCCCAAGTCGGGACCGGAAGATTTTATTATTTTAGAGAGTTTATTAATTTATCGAGTATTAATTTATTGAGGTTTTACTATACTTAAAAAGCTCTATTGCTGCGCTTGCGCAAGTATATCTTTAGTTTTTAATTTTTGAACTTTTTAAAATTTTCAACTAAAGAACTTTAGCCCATAAAATCGGTCGAGCTCGGCTTATTTACAACCTTATTTCATTCGTACTGAATTTGGTCGTAGTGTTAGTCGTGTGAGAATATGAAATGAAAATGGTAAAAATAAAATTATATTGGAAGATGACTGAGAGGGGAAGATGGTCATCTTCTATTTTCCAAGATAATATTAACTGCTTATAATTAATTTAATGTATTTGATGGTACATTCGCATTAATGATAGTACTAACCCCAACCCAAATAGCAAACTAACATGTCAATGAAAGAAATCAGTATAGCTTTTATTGTTTCCATTTGAATATCCTCTCTTTTTCCACTTTTAATGTTATTTAATCAGATTGTACAATAAAAGGCCCCCTTTTACGTTTTATAAGTTTGATGAGTAGGCTCGATCGAAGCTCAATTCTAATTCATGATAGTTAGAGATTGAGCTCAAGCTAAGCCAAATAATTAAAATTTCAACTCCTCAGAAAAACCTAGTTACTTATTTCACACATTGTATGAGGCTAACGTTTCTGTTAGGTGAGCATGATTCACCGTCCATATTGAATATTCAAGAAGGCAACTAGCATGCTAAGGAAGGAATTGTTAAGCTCATTTTTGAACGTGGCTTTTGAAAAATGGTTGATGCCATCAAATGAACAGTACCATCACATGGGTTTTGAAAAGGTCCAAGTGGGCATAAAAGAAAAGAAGGACGTGATGCATGTTGTGTGCGGCAACTTTATTGATTTGTCAAATGTGTGCGCACACATATGACTTGGACTAAGTGTGTTTACACACAAGAGATCGATGGATTGCTTGGCCTATAAATAGACAGTGTTCGATGCAGAAGAAAAATGCCTCAGAGCCTCAGGCCACAGAAAAATACCACCACATCGTCAGCGAGGGTTTATTCCTCGGTCACCTTTTCTCCGATTATTTTCTGTAGCCTACTCCTAATATTGTTGTAGTGCTTTTGTATCACGTCAGTGTACGTGTCTGTAATATTTCCACATAATAAAGAAGTTCTACCCTCCGGCCCGTGGACGTAGGTCATTCTGACCGAACCACGTAAATCTCGTGTCACTGTCCAAATTTATTTTCGTCTATTTTATTTATTATCGTCATTTTTCGGGCAAAATAATTATCGGGGATTTCCGCATATCCTAACAAATTGGTATCAGAGCCAACCCGATTTATTTTTTAGCCACCATGACGATAACAAAAATGTCAATTGAAAAGTTCGACAGAAATGTCAACTTTGCGATGTGGAGTCTCAAGATGGAGGCCATACTCATTCAAGACGGTTGCGAGGTGGCGCTTGAAGGCGCAAAGAAGAAACCAACCGAAATGAAGGACGATCAATTTAATGAATTGGACAAGAAAGCCAGCGGCTATTATATTAAATCTCTCTTACGAGGTTTTACAAGAAGTTGCCACGGAGACGACGGCCATGGGTATGTGGGATGCGCTAAAAGCTATCTACATGAAGAAGACTAAGGAGAATCGGCTTTATTTAAAGCAGAAGCTATACAGTATGAAAATGATGGAAGGTACTTCTATTCTCTCGCATCTCGATAAATTCGATTCTATCATTATTGATTTGGCGAACGTAGAAGTAAAAGTGACGGATGAAGATCAGGCCATAATATTGTTGTGTTCCCTTCCCTCGTCTTTAAAGCATTTTCGTGACACTATAATATATGGAAAAGATACGATATCGTATTCTAGTGTCAAATCTGCGTTGCAATCAAAAGAGCAGATAGATAGGGATATTACGGGAGAAACAAGTGGTAGCCAAGCAGAAGGCCTGTTTGCACGGGGAAGACCAGATCGTAGAGACGCTGAAAGCAGCAGATCTAAATAAAGATCGAAATCCAGGTACAGAAATAAAGTCTGTAATTTTTGCAAGAAAAAGGGTCACATCAAAACTGATTATTTTAAATTAAAAAATAAGGAGAAAAATAATCAGCAATATAATAAACCCGCCGAAGCTAGTTTAGCTGCTGATGAGAGCGATGGAACGATTTTTGTAGCAACTGCAAATATTGTTAGGTCTGATAATGAGTGGATCTTAGATTCGGGTTGTTCTTACCACATAAGTCGGAGTCGAGATTGTTTTTCCACATATGAAAATTTTGATGGTGGATATGTCTTAATGGGAAATGATGCTCCGTGTAAAGTTGTTGGTAAAGGCACAGTTAGGATCAAGATGTTCGACGGAATCATCCGAACGCTCACAGAAGTCAGACATGTTCCAGATATGAAGAGAAATCTTGTCTCTTTAGGCACACTTGAATCTCAAGGGTGCAGGTTCTCAGGTGAAGGTGGAGTTTTGAAAATTGCCAGAGGTGTCCTTGTCGTGATTAAAGCTTGTAGGTCTGGAAATTTGTATATTTTGCAGGGAACTACTGTTACAGGTTCCGCTGCAGTTTCGACATCCCCGGAGGTTGATACCACGAGATTATGGCATATGCGACTTGGACACATGGGAGAAAAAGGCTTGACGATTTTAAGCAAGCGGGGCCTACTTTGCGGTCAAAGTACTGGTAAGATGGACTTTTGCGAACACTGTATTTTTGGGAAGCAGAAACGAGTCAGCTTCAATTCGCCAGCTGTCCACAGGACGAAAGGTACTTTGGACTATATTCATTCTGATGTATGGGGTCCCTCTCGTGTTCCGTCCAAAGGTGGTGCAAGATACATGTTGACTTTCATTGATGATTTTTCGAGGAAAGTTTGGGTCTATTTTCTTAAGCAGAAAAGTGATGTTTTCCTAACATTTAAACAATGAAAAGCTTTGATTGAAAAGCAGACAGGAAAACAGATCAAGCGGTTGCGGACAGATAATGGCTTGGAATTTTGCGGAAGCGAGTTCAATGAGTTCTACAAAAATGAAGGAATTGCTCGACATCACACTGTTCGAATGACGCCTCAACAAAACGGTGTTGCCGAGCGCATGAACCGAACGCTTTTAGAGAGAGCTCGATGTATGATCTCCAACGCTGGGTTGACAAATGATTTTTGGGCTGAAGCTATCGCCGCAGCATGTTATATTGTCAACCGCTCACCGTGTTCACCGATCAATTTCAAGACTCCTGAGGAAGTTTGGTCAGGTACTCCTGCTGATTACTCCAACTTAAGAATATTTGGGTGCCCAGCTTATATGTACGTAAACGAGGGAAAGTTAGAGCCTAGAGCTAAGAAATGTATTTTCCTCGGTTACGCTTCAGGGGTGAAAGGATATAGACTATATAATCCTGATCCCAAGTCACCCAAATTTATAATTAGCAGAGATGTTACTTTTGACGAGTCTTCTATGTTACATCCTTCAAAAGAGTCTACTAATCCCTCTAATCAAGAAAAGAAGGATAGTGTACACAGCAAGGTGGAGCTCGAGATCAGCAAAGGTTTTTCAGATGATCCTGCTACGAGTTCAACAGATCAAGAGGATGAGCCAGAACCTGATTCAGATCCTGTTGAAGATGAAAGTATCGAGCAGGAATATTCTATAGCCAGAGATAGGGAGAGACGGGAGATTCGACTACCACAACGGTACGTGAATTTAGTTTCGTATGCTTTATCAGTGGCGCAAGAAACATGTGGAGGCGACGAACCTTCTACCTATTCGGAGGCAATAAGCGATGCTAATTCTGATAAGTGGCTGGTAGCGATGAATGAAGAAATGAAGTCTCTACACAAGAATGGTACTTGGATTCTTGTGCCGCCGCCGAAGAAAAAGAAAATAGTCGGATGTAAGTGGGTCTTCAAGAAGAAAGAAGGTTTATCTGGTTCTAACGATGCAAGGTATAAGGCACGATTAGTCGCGAAAGGCTATAGTCACGTACAAGGTGTTGATTTTAATGATGTATCCTCACCTGTCGTTAGACATAGCTCTATTCGTGTATTACTTGCATTCGTTGCCATGAATGATTTGGAGTTAGAACAGCTTGACGTCAAGACAGCGTTCTTACATGGCGATTTAGATGAACAGATTTATATGAAGCAACCTGGAGGCTTCATAGTTGAAGGCAAGGAAGACCAAGTTTGTCTACTGAAGAAATTCTTATACGGATTAAAGTAGTCTCCAAGACAGTGGTATAAGCGTTTTGATTCTTTCATGTTGGGCCATGGTTTCTCCAGGAGCAAGTATGATAGTTGTGTTTACTTCCGGAAGTTAAATGACAGTTCGTTCATTTATCTATTGTTATATGTTGATGACATGCTCATTGCGGCTAAGAATCTTGCAGAAATTCACCAGTTGAAGGCCTTATTGAACGGTGAATTTGAGATGAAAAATTTGGGAGCAGCTAAGAAGATTCTTGGTATGGAGATTAGACGTGATAGAGGAGCTGGTAAGTTATACCTGACCCAGGAAAGTTACCTCAGAAAGGTTTTGGAGAGATTTTGCATGAACGATGCCAAACCAGTCAGCACTCCTCTTGCTAGCCATTTTAGGCTAAGCGCTGCTCATTCACCATCATCAGAAATGGTGAACTAGCCCGCGGGGGGCTATGGACAGAGGGAGACAGAGATAGTGACTAAAGGTATTACTAATTAAGGTGGAGTATTTTTCGGAATCAAGCTCAAGGTGGAGATTTGTTAGGTGAGCATGATTCACCGTCCATATTGAATATTCAAGAAGGCAACTAGCATGCTAAGGAAGGAATTGTTAAGCTCATTTTTGAACGTGGCTTTTGAAAAATGGTTGATGCCATCAAATGAACAGTACCATCACATGGGTTTTGAAAAGGTCCAAGTGGGCATAAAAGAAAAGAAGGACGTGATGCATGTTGTGTGCGGCAACTTTATTGATTTGTCAAATGTGTGCGCACACATATGACTTGGACTAAGTGTGTTTACACACAAGAGATCGATGGATTGCTTGGCCTATAAATAGACAGTGTTCGATGCAGAAGAAAAATGCCTCAGAGCCTCAGGCCACAGAAAAATACCACCACATCGTCAGCGAGGGTTTATTCCTCGGTCACCTTTTCTCCGATTATTTTCTGTAGCCTACTCCTAATATTGTTGTAGTGCTTTTGTATCACGTCAGTGTACGTGTCTGTAATATCTCCACATAATAAAGAAGTTCTACCCTCCGGCCCGTGGACGTAGGTCATTCTGACCGAACCACGTAAATCTCGTGTCACTGTCCAAATTTATTTTCGTCTATTTTATTTATTATCGTCATTTTTCGGGTAAAATAATTATCGAGGATTTCCGCATATCCTAACAGTTTCCAATAAAATGTAATTAAATCACATTGTACGCACTGTGAAGGTAAGACTTAAATTTGCCAAATTAATACAATAATGAAGTTTCAAGGGACCATATTTCGTGTATATATAATGCCATATACATTTTTGTTACGAAATTTTATTATTATTATTATATTATATTAAGATTATGTTAATTTATATTATGATTATTTGATAATATATAGAGAGAATTTAGAGGGAGAGAATATATTTTCTATACTTGTGATCTATTTACAATGCAACTCAATACACCTATTTATACTAAAATCATACACTAAAATACAATTTAATCATCTAGACAACTCATACAAAAATACAATCTTTTTATACACCTCATCTTATCATAATTCATGAGTCATTAATATTCCAAAAACATCCACATTTAATCACAAAATTTTGATGATTCATTATGATGAATCATGTCTTAATTTTGATAATTCATTGATGAATCATGATTTATTCATAATACTCCCCCTTGGATGTTTTCTAATAATACGTTTAGCTTGTTGCCTCATTAAAAACCTTACTGGGAAAATCACATGGGAAAAACCACAGTTAAGGGAAAAAGAGTGCAACACGTATTTTTCTCCCCCTGATGATAACATCATTTTAAATCTCGAAGTTTCCGAACTCCAATTGAATATACTAATTTTCTGAAAATTATAGGAGGAAGTGCTTTTGTAAATAAGTCTGCGAAATTTTCGCTAGAACGCACTTGTTGTACATCAATATCACCATTTTTTTCCAGTTCGTGTGTAAAGAAAAATTTTGGTGAAATATGTTTTGTTCTATCACCTTTGATATATCCCTCCTTTAATTGGGCAATGCATGCAGCATTATCTTCATATAATGTTGTCGGAAGTAACTTTTCCGATAATAATCCACAAGTTTGTTGTATATGCTGAATAATCGATCGCAACCAGACACATTCTCTGCTAGCTTCATGAATTGCTAGTATCTCAGTGTGATTAGATGAAGTGGCAATTAAACTCTGTTTAACTGACCGCCATGAAATAGCAGTTCCACCATATGTAAATAAATAACCCGTTTGTGATCGTGCATTGTGTGGGTCGGATAAGAATCCAGCATCTGCATACCCAATTAAATTTGCTTTTATCTCATTAGAGTAGAACAATCCCATATCAGTTGTTCCTTGAAGGTATCGAAATATTCGTTTAACTCCATTCCAATGTCTACGAGTAGGTGAAGAACTGTATCTTGCTAATAAATTTACAGCAAATGCTATATCAGGTCGCGTATGACTTGTAAGATACATTTGCGCTCCAATAGCACAAAGATATGGTACTTCAGGACCAAGTAGCTCTTCATCATTTTCGCGTGGTCTGAACGGATCTTTACTCACATCTAAAGATCTAACAATCATTGGAGTATCTAATGGATGAGATTCATCCATATAAAATCTTTTCAATATCTTTTTAGTGTAAGTCTCTTGATGTACAAATATCCCATTCTTTAAATATTCAATTTGTAGTCCGAGACAATATTTCGTTTTACCGAGATCTTTCATTTCGAACTCCTTTTTCAAACAAATAACCGCTTTCGACAATTCTTCAGGAGTTCCAACTATATTGATGTCGTCAACATATACTGCTATAATGACAAACTCGTTTTCACATCTCCTCATAAATATACACGGACAAATTTGATCACTTTTATACCCCTCTTTCAATAAATATTCACTTAGGCGATTATACCACATTCGCCCAGATTGCTTTAACCCATAAAGTGACTTGTTTAGTTTAATTGAGTATTCATTTCGTGGCCCTGAATTTTCAGGTAAACGAAATCCTTCTGGAAGCTTCATATAAATGTCATTGTCAAGTGAGCCATATAGATAAGCAGTACCAACATCCATTAGACGCAGATCGAGTCCTTCACGTACTGCCAGACAAATTATATAACGAAAAGTTGTTGCGTCCACCACAGGAGAATAAGTCTCCTCATAATCAATGCCAGGTCTCTGCGAGAAACCTTGTGCAACAAGCCGTGCTTTATACCTCGCAATTTCGCCATTTTCATTTTTCTTTCTGACAAAAACCCATTTATATCCAACCGGCTTTACATTTTCTGGTATGCGGACTACAGGTCCGAAAACTTTTCGTTTCTCAAGTGATTTTAATTCTGTCTCGATTTCATCTTTCCATTTTGGCCAATCTTTTCGTTGTCTACATTCATTTATCGACCTTGGTTCATGATCCTCATTCTCATTCATCTCATTCATGTCATGTAGCGCTACGTTAAATGAGAACTTATCGTCAACGTTGACTTTATCTCGGTTCCATCTAATTCCATTCTGGGCGTAATTGATTGAGATCTCTTCATTATCATTATTTTCAATTTCTTCAGGTACCTGAGTTTCATTCTTATCATCATTTAAGCCCATCGACTCTTCTCTGGTCGATAAATCCTCGATTGGACCATTCTTATTATTTGCTCCTTTTCTTTTTCGAGGATTTTTATCTTTGGAACCCGAGGGCCTACCACGTTTTAGCTGTGGTTTAGGCTCAATATTATGTTCGGCAGGAACATTAATTTCACAGGAGCATTAACAGCTGGTATATGTGACTTAGTCACTCTCTTTGGGTTAGTAAAGCTGTCTGGCAATTGGTTTGCTAAACTTTGTAAATGAATTATCTTCTGAACTTCTAGTTCACATTCTTTCGTTCGAGAATCATAATGATTTAGTGATAATTCATTCCAACTAATATTCCTTTCCAGCTGTTTCTTTTCTCCCCCTAATGTCGGAAAATTTGTTTCATCGAAGTGACAGTCGGCAAATCTTGCCGTGAATAAATCTCCAGTTAAAGGTTCTAAATATTTTATTATTGATGGAGATTCAAATCCGAAATATATACCCAACCTTCTTTGAGGTCCCATCTTTGTGCGTTGTGGTGGCGCAACAGGAACATATACCGCACATCCAAAAATTCCTGACCATAAACCATTTGCAACGGGGAGATATCATGGTAACTTGTTGGCCTGATGCGAATTAGTGCTGCTGCATGTAATATTGCATGTCCCCAATACGACGAGGGAAGAGTCGTTTTCATTAATAATGGTCTCGCAATTAACTGCAGACGTTTAATCAATGATTCTGCAAGACCGTTTTGCGTATGAACATGTGGCACGGGATGCTCAACATCAATTCCGATAGACATACAATAATCATTAAATGCCTTTGAGGTAAATTCACCAGCATTATCAAGGCGTATTTTCTTTATCGGATAATCTGGAAAATGTGCTCTTAAACGAATCAGTTGAGCAAGTAATCTCGCAAATGCCACGTTCCTTGTAGATAATAAGCATACATGGGACCATCTACTTGAAGCATCAATTAACACCATGAAATATTTAAATGGTCCACATGATGGATGTATCGGCCCACAAATATCACCATGTATACGTTCCAAAAATACAATGGATTCATTCTTTACTTTCATTGGTGATGGCCGAATAATTAGCTTCCCTTAGCAAGCAGCACATGCTAATTCATTAGATTGAACAATCCTCTGATTCTTTATCGAATGTCCATGTGAATTTTCAATTATCTTTCGCATCATAGTTGAACCGGGATGGCCCAACCGGTCATGCCAAACATTAAATATACTATCATCGGTAGACTTCTGGTTTATGATAACATACGATTCAATTATTCTCAGATATGTATAATATAACCCAGATTCGAATGAAGGTAATATTTCCACAATTCGTTTATCATTCGAAATTATCTTTGTGATGTATAAATGTTCGACACCATATTTTATCGTTGTCTCGACATGATATCCGTTATGTCGAATAGCTTTAAAGCTTAACAGATTTCTTTGTGATTCAGGAGAATATAAGGCACTTTCAATAACCAATTTGGTTCCTCTGGGTAATAAGATACTAGCTCTTCCGGAGCCTTTAATTATATTTGTGCTACCCGATATAGTGATAACATTAGATTCTTTCATATCGAGATGATCAAAGTATTTCTTATTCTTCAGAATCGTATGAGTCGTTGCACAGTCTGCAAGACATAATTCTCCATTGCGCATGCCCATATCCATCAAATAATCTCCTTTTAATATAAACATATCATAATCGTCACCATTTATTTAAGAAACAGAACGATATATTACAAGCACACATATAAGTTTAAGCAACCTTTAAACACATAAACACACAATAGTAACATATAAAACATTATAACACATCATTCCTCATCTGCGACAAAATCTGCAGCCTCCAAATACGTATTATTTTTATCAACACCAGAAGTAGATGCAATGTCACCTTGAACAAAATTCGTTTCAATCTTTTTTCCCTTTTGAGATTGCCGATACAGCTCAACAAGATGCTTGGGCGTGCGACAATTTTTCGACCAATGGCCCATACCACCGCAACGATAGCATCGTTCGTCGTTATCCTTTTGTTCAATGGGCCTCTTCTCATCTTTATTATCATAAGATTTTCTCTTCTGGGGAAGATTTTGATGTCCACCACGATTGTTATAACCACCACGGAAGTGTTGATAATGACCACCATAATATCCTCTGCCATTACCACGGCCTTGACCACGACCTTGACCACGTCCACGTCCACGACCACGATATCCACCACGACCACGTCCACGATCATTGTTTCGATTGTTATCATTATTACCTTTGACTGCATTCGCTTCAGGGAGCGCAGCCGCACCGGTTGGTCGGGATTCGTGGTTTTTCATCAACAGTTCATTGTTTTGTTCAGCCAACAATAAACAAGAGATTAATTCAGAGTACTTTGTAAATTGCCTCTCTATATTGTTGCTGCAATACCATATTTGATGGATGAAAAGTACTGAATGTTTTCTCAAGCATACTAGCATCAGTGACCGTTTCCCCACACAATTTTAGTGTGCATGTAACTTTATGGACGGCCGAGTTATATTCAGTCACAGATTTAAAATCTTGTAGACGTAAATGCATCCATTCGTACCTTGCGCGTGGAAGGATAACTGTGGTCACGTGGTCAAATCGATCTTTCAGATTTTTCCACAATTCAGCAGGATCTTTTACATGTACATACTCGTTTCTCAGATTTTCATGAATGTGGTGACGGAGAACTATCAAGGCTCTTGCCTTGTTTTGAGTAAGTGTGGCTTTTGCAGCATCAGTGGTGGTACCTGCATCTGTTGGTATTTGTGTGGCAACAACAGTATCACCTGCATTCGTCGTTGTTTGTGTGGCGACAATAGTGTCACCCAAACCTTTTGCTTTCAGATGAATATCTGCATCTAGTGCCCATGCTAAGTAATTTGATCCAGGAGTGTCAAGGGCAACAAATTCGAGGTTTTGCAGATTTGCCATACTATTATAAAATACAAAATATGCATATTACTATAAAAAAAAATAAGAACAATAAATAAACAATGTCCACATAATTATACACATAAGCAAATGTTCTTCTAGCATATGATTCTATAATAAAAATCATAATATATTTATAAATTTGATAAAATAAAAAGAATTTTATATTTTGTAAATGTTGTAAAAAAAAAATTCAACTCGCCACCACTGGATTCGAAATCTGGACCTCTCATCACTTGTAGTGACGATATTCCGCGAAACCAGTCGAGCTAAGGCGTTTTGGTGTATACATATTAAATTTATATAGTTTTAAATGGTTTGCCACGTGTACGAGTATTATAAATAAATTTACCGTATACAAAATAAAATTACCATACCTTGATTATAAAACTTGAACGGAGGTTGATCTCTGCAGGAGAGCTTCGATGAAGGTTGATCGTTACCGGAGAGCGCTCGTGCTGATAACGTGTTACGAAATTTTATTATATTATATTATATTAAGATTATGTTAATTTATATTATGATTATTTGATAATATATAGAGAGAATTTAGAGGAAGAGAATACTTGTGATCTATTTAAAATGCAACTCAATACACCTATTTATACTAAAATCATACACTAAAATACAGTTTAATCATCTATACAACTCATACAAAAATACAATCTTTTTTATACACCTCATCTTATCATAATTCATGAGTCATTAATATTCCAAAAACATCCACATTTAATCACAAAATTTTGATGATTCATTATGATGAATCATGTCTTAATTTTGATGATTCATTGATGAATCATGATTTATTCATAATAATTTTAAATATATTACGGATATACATGTAGATGTATCATCGTCCACAACGGTCCCCATCAAATTGTTAACCATTGGACATATATATTTGTTTGTACATAGCGCGTGACGTGTGACCACAAATAATTGAATAGCGTTAAATGTAACAAAGGACAAAAGTAAAAGTGATGGTTGCGTGTGTTGTGTTCAAACATTTATTAATATTGTTGGCGTCATTTTTAACTTTTTTTTGTAAAAAAATAAAATGTGTCGATGAGCATTCTCAAGGTCAAGTCAAGATATGAATGATTAAGAGTTTCTAATATCGAATTAATACATATTAAGACACGTACGTGATTACAAATCTTCAATCGTTACGACAAGTCAAATAATTAAAAATGGTTTAGAGTTTCTAATATTCATTCGACATTATTCTATAACAAGCTTTTCACATATCATGGCCCCTTTCACTCGGCCATAAAATGGTGTGTTCTATATAGACCGGAGTAGATTCAGACAAAGACGAAGAGGTTCCAAGATTGTGCAAGCACAATTTCCTTAAAACAGATTATCTTCCTCACGTTTGTGCCTGAGGTTTTACGAGTGTCTATTTCCCATGATACTTCGAATTACTTTACGTTTGTTTAGTACGTAACAACACCAACAGCGAACTTGAACTTGTTGTGAAAATGAATATGAATTTTCCATAGACTTGCTTTTGTGTCTTTTTATGTGTCTTTTCTCCATTGAGAATCATCCCATATTTATAGAAATCAAATATTTTAATGGCTATAAAAGTCTGTTACTACTGAACAGTTATGACTTTAAAGAACCTAGTTAATGGTACACTCGTGCCGTTTCAGAGGATTGTTCGTTGGATTTTAAGGTATCTTAACGGTCGCTTCCGGTCAGCCTAGCTAACCAGTCACGTATGGCAACTAGTTCAGTCCGGTACAGCTCAACAGAGCAGTCCAGTCTCGGTATAATACTAGTCCAGTTCCGGTCTCGGTACAGCCCAATCCGGTCTTAGTTCAGTCTTCAGTCAACCCAATCCCAGTACCGATCCGGTATCGGTCACAGTACTGGTCCGATTTCGGCTCGAGACGCAAGCCATCTTAAATGAAACCGGAGCAAAACGCGAGTTGATCAGGCCTGTCATTCGTGCGCGCGGGTCACGCACTCGCACACAAATGTGGTATAATATTAGCTATTCATTTTAAATTATAAAATCCACATCCACATATAAATTGTCTCAAACCAAGTTGTTTTTTCAATGTGGAACACCCACTTTTATTTCCCTTTAAATAATTCACATTCACATGCTCAAATTGAAGCCCAATAGCTTTAATTAATCAGCTCTGCTTATTTTCAAGAACCTCTTAATACCAACTCTAAATAATTAAATAGTTCACCATTTTTCAACGGAAAGCTATCTATATAGCTGCTTACCAATTTCGAAGTTGGTGCATGTTACACAACATCTTATTCTTTTTAATTTCACTTCTTTATCCTCTGGTCTTCATATATATCTTCATTTAATATTTCCTTTCATGGCCTCACTTTCTTCTCTCAAACGAAGCATTATATCAAAGTAGATTGTGGGCTTACCGTGCTTTGAATTCGTGTTATTTACGTCAGTAAATTGGATTTATATGCATACCAATTCAAATTAGCTTTGGCTGTCTATGAAATTATAAAAATTATATATATATATATATATATATATATATATATATCCTGGCACCGAACTGCAGTGTTGTCTCCTAAGCTAAAGATTAGCTTCGTTGTTAGCACGTGCGCTTTGACGATGATCTGCTCTGCTCACACGCACACATCCACGCCGGCACGTCATTTTTTTAATTCTCTCTCATTATTTTGTCTTTTGATAGGCCGAAGAAGGAGACTTTCATACAACATTTTCTTGACTAAAAAACACAACCATTTCACACCAACAAATACCAATGTTATAACATTTCTTTTGTACTCTTGAATTAATACACAATAAACTCGGTGGAGATTACAAGTTCGATTTCACTTATTATTGTGGGACCAAAAGAAAGGGACGAAGAGATTAATTCGCTAAAAATCAGTTGTCTCCCATAGTCTATAGCGTTGTCGAAATAAAGAAATTAGTGCTGTTGAAAGTTCGTAATTGTCCCATAGCCAATAATAAAATTTTGGGTCAGATTAAGATCCTACTGAGGGGAAAATAATGCAGTCACAAGGGAAGAACTGCCCAGAAAAAAATTTAGTGCAGTCTAATGATATGATAAGATCACACTATTCAAATGAACACTCGTAAGAATTCAGTGATTAACAACGTATTATTTCCAGAAACCTAATGAATATTTAGTGCAATCTAAGACCTTAAAAGTTAAAACCTCATCCGACAAAGCAAATCAACCTCGTCACATCACAAAAGCAGCAATGTAAGGATTAAAGATTATTAGCAAGCAAAGAACTAAGCTTTATTAGTAAAAAAAAGTAGTACAAAACATGTACAGATAATACAATACAACCACCGCTCACTGTAGAAATTATCTGTAGAAATTCGGGCCGGGCCTCCGCGTCATCGAGGCCCGCACACACACGTCACACGGAGGATCGGTGCCCGGTATAAGCTTGATGGGGTTCCTTCTTAAAACCAATTGGTGTTAAGAGGAGTGACCCATCAAGCTTATAAACCATTTCAATTTCTTTATAGTTGTCGATGTGGGACTTTTGCCACACGTGATATTCCAACACTCACCACCGTCAAAATCCAAAGAACTCATCCATCATACCGCCGCCGCCGCCGCTACTACCACCCATCATCCCAAAACCCTCGCTTCCGTTCAACCCAAACAACAGCGACGACGACCCATCATCGACGACAGACCCAAAAAACCCATTCTCCAACCCGTCGAAGAACCCATCGTCGCCGTCGTCGACGACGACGTCGTCACAGCCGACGCCGCTCCTCTCCTCCCCAGAGACGACGACCGCCGGCATGTGCCCTTCGAACAGTGCCATGTGTCCGAAAAGCTTATCCTTCCTAGAAAAAGTGGTGCCGCAAGAGCACTTCCACCTGCTTTCGCCGCAGTGCTTGAGGTGGCTCTTCAGATCGGCGACGACGGCGAAGCTCTTCTTATTACACCTATCGCAGGAGTACATCTTCGGACAGTGGCTCCTCTTGAAGTGATTCTTGACGCAGACGACGCTCTTCAGTGGCCGGAATTTCTTGTGGCCCTTGTTCCTATTGCAGCCGGCGTACGGGCAAGAGAACCTCGCCGTACTCTTACTGGCCGGTTCGTCGGTGGCGGCGGCCTCCGCCTTGCCAGGCTTCGTTAGGGCTTCGACGGTCTTGAACTGATTGCCGTGGGCCCTCATGTGCATCCTTAGGTTAGCGTCGCGCTTGAACCCTTTCCCACATACGTCGCAGAAGTGGACGTGCTCGGCGAGGAGCTCGACGGCGTCGATCTCCACTATGTCAGTGTCGTCGGAGGAGGGGTCCGCCTCCGCCGCCGCTTTTTGGGTCGGTTTGGGGAGCGGAAGAGGCGGCGGCGACAGAAGGGCGGCGGCGTTGAGGATGACTTGGTGGATGGCGGAGGAGATCTCGGCGTTGACCGTATCGATCTGAGATTGATTGAGGAGGTTTGACCGTTGACCGAGCCGGCGAGGTATTTGTGCAGATCGTCCATTCGGACTCGGATGTCGGCGAGGTTGTTAAGCGGATCTCCGCCGTGGACGGCGGCGTTAGACGGGTGGTGCATATGCCTCGAAAATGACATTTATCATTAAATATTTAGTATTAGTATACTTTCGATGTTTATTTGAGATAAAAATGGGGGATAACTACGGATTGGGAGCCAAGCGTGGAAGGTCACAAGAAGTTGTTGGCTTCGTGTCTATAAAACTTTGTCAAGTGAATATTATTATGTTATAATATTATGAAATGAAAACTAAAATGAAATTGAAAACCAAGTGGTAATGGGATCGAAGCCTACAAGTGGACCATATTTGAAGAGGCAGAGAGGTTCATAATGACTTAATTAATTTAATTAAAATCCCGCAAGTAGTGGGACCTCTCACGTTCATTGGACTTGGTTGATTCCTCATTTATTATTTTAATAATATTTTAGTTGAGTTATTGCATGATCCAACAAAATTAAGTCCACCTCTACAATGAATGACCATTATTCTAATACCATATCCATCTTTTTTTTCCTTGCCATAATATGAAACGCGATCTCGGTTTCAGACTTCTAGTATAACTATTTAACCAACAAATTACAAAAATAAAAACGAATTCAAATGATACCAACTTATGAACAATTTTGCCTAGTGTCATTTACTTAACAAAGCAAAATTGGACAAAAAATTGGAGCTAGACGGTGTCCCATTTCCAATTCTATAATCATTGTTTGACTCTTTAAAATCGACAATTTGGAGGAATTATTATTATGATCTGAAAAAGTCCAAAAGTAAGATTTCAGTCGAAGATGACAACGAAGGTTCTGAAACCGAGTTTTCGAACCGGACTGAAAATAAAACAAAACGATCATCCGATAACAGTTCATATACACTTTATAACACTTGTATATTTAGGTCCTTATCTCTAAAAATTGGGTCCTTTAAACTAAATTTTTTCTGACAGGAACTGAACCCCAATTTAAAATATTTTTGGGCCTGATTTGTAATATACCCTAAATTTAACTAATAAGACAGAAGAAGGTTTAATTAAAGTCTTAATAATGTTTAATAACCATAGTTAAATATCTGTAAAATCTCTTAAGATTAAGTTTGAATTCGTGTATTTGAACGGAATCGAATGTATAATATCTTACAAATGCGTTTTCATTCGCGTATTTGAACGGAATCGGATTATTCTAACTTACGAATTTTAAAATTGTAATTTCAAATCCAAATTCATTGTTTGGCAAACGTTGGGATTTTGAAATTCGAATTTCAAATAAAGTTCGAGCTCGAGAAGCTCGCCGAATTCAGTTACAAATTTCTTAAAAAGTTTGAAAGAATAAAAAATAATAAATAATTAAACAAAAAAATTTGCAAGCCGGCTTACAGCTTTCGAGCACCTACGAGCGAACTCGAGCTCGAGCCGGCTCATTCGCGAGCCCGTAACGAGCTCGAGCCGGCTCATTCGCGAACCCGTAACGAGCTCGAGCCGGCTCATTCACCCCATATATATTAATATTATTATTACTTTTTATTATAAATTATTATTATTATTATTATTATTATTATTATTAGTTACAAAAACTCTTTAAGGGCTCAACTTTAGATTTCGAAAACACACCATATCCAACAAATAAGCATTTAGATTTAACCTCGAATTTGGGCGAAATCGAAATCTAAATTCGCTCGATTGCCAAACAGAAATTTTTGGAGGGATTGTAAACCGAAACTTAGAAATCCACCATAAATTAAAAGCAACAACACAGACATCAATGCATCTCGCGTAGTTGTTCACATGTCCAGAGAATATATTTTCCCCCTCCAAAGCCATCAATATATTTATATATATATAATATATATATATATATTAAACTATTAAAGCTTGACTCCACGATCAAGTTGAAGAAATGCAGATGTCTCCAATATTATAATTTTTTAATAGAATAGATCCCTCCCCATACAATAAGTAGCAAGTATTACTCTTCATTTGTTAAGTGGATGGTTTCAATGTCAAGAAAAGCCAGCAACTATGTGAACAATAATGGAGTAACACAGTTAACTAACTGATAAGCTGACCTCTTATCTGAAGATTAGAAATCATATAGCAGTTATTCAACCTTGAGAACTATCTTCATGAACTCGTAGACTAAGTAACTTATAGCAGCCGATGGTAACACCTGAAAAAGCAAAAACTTTTGATAAGCATACCACACATAAATGATGAACTGTAGTAAGATTGTAACAAGTTTATATACCTGCAGTAAACTCGGGATTACACCAGCGTACAGTGCTGAAACACCACCATTGTCGACGATTTTCAAGAACGTTTGAAGAGCACTCATCTTGTTAGCCTTGACTTGCATCTGTAGCTGCCTTCTCACAACCTCAAACGGATAAGTAGCAGCTTCTGAACAAACGCCTGCGATGGCGCCATACAACAGCGTCCTGATGGGACCGAGCTCGAGCTGCTCGAGTGCGTTTAACCCATTTCCCCGTTGCTTCATATGCTGAAGCCTTTTTCTTCCATCGGGCGAACGGAGGTATGATGATTTTAAGATGTCGTAGACTCCGTAGAAAACTGCGCCTGAAGGTGCCATGCTGATGATTGATGGAAGGAGGCCTTTGTACAGAGAGAGAAAACCTTCGGTTTGGATGACATGGCGGAAAGCTCCTATTAGCCCGCCCAAGGCTTCACCTCCTGGAGCTACCATGACTGTCCTAATCTGGTTTTTGAAAGAACAAAAAGCTCACGAGTGATATGGAGGTTTAATCAGCATTTAAACTAGTTAATGGTGATCCATGATTGATAAAACAGAAGGGTTGTGTCTGATTTGGTAGAAAATGAATGCTAAGTTACATCACAAACTGATACCACAATCATCAAGATTTCAAGCTATCAGAACTAGGAATTGAAAATTCATACGTATTGAATACAGGGCCTTGAGAGATGATCATGGAGTAAAAAAGAAAAAGCTACTCACAGTGTCCATGGGAATGCAGAGCACAGTAGCAGTGATTCCAGCCGCAGCACCAGCAACAAACCTTTCGAAATTTGTGGTTTCCTTGTTCCCGGAGAGCCTTCGGAGTTGGTTTCTGTAGGCATCGTAGGCATAGAAATTGATTGCCTTGAACGGCGCGGTTCGCAGAATGTTCACGAAATTTCCTTTCCAAAATCCCTTGAGCCCTTGAGAAGCTGCGATTGACTTGACAAGATCGAAAAGGCTTCGTTTATCGCCTCGAACGATGTATTCCAGCTTTAATCTCTCCAACGGAGCAACAAACGTCCTGCGACAATATTGTACAGCAAATGTACTCGATCGACAAGTGCAGAGCTAAAGCAACAATTAAACTGACCACGATGATCATGTGTTCATATGCAGTCACGAAATTCACCCATCATATCATATATCAGTAGAAGAAATCAATTTCTTCAAATAACAGACAAACAGGAAATCAACAAAAGACAATCTCAGAAAAAGGTAAGGATTAGCAAACCTGGATACAGCAGCAGCAACCGCGCCAGACCATAGATGCTTAGCCGTATTTAAAGTACCATTCCTCCTCTCCTTTTCAACCCTCTGAAACGACAGCGTTTCCACATTCTCTTCTATCTTTCCAAAAATACCCCTCGCCTCCGAGGAAGACAGCTCCTCTTCGCCGTCCGAGAGAGTCACCGATGCTACGACATCTCTCCGATTCCTCCTACCCACGGCAATCATCCTCCTCCTTCCGATCCTCAAGCACGGCAGAGAATCATTCTCCTTCGACGCGACTAAGGATACGATCGACGGAGGAGGAGTAGAATCTTCCAAAAACAATCCTCCGTTAAAATTATCTCCATTAACCAAGGTCAAGCTCTTGAATCGACTCAGTTCTAAGCTATGCATCATCGAAATCGGCAGCAGAAAAAAACAAAATTCCGTTTCTTGTAAGCGAAACAATGTGTGCAGTAGAAAGATGAAATCGAAGCTCTCTCTCTCTCTCTCTCTATCTCCCCAATTATATAGCAATGTGAGTGGAATCTGATTCGAGAGAGTGACTACATGCTGTCTAGCGCATTGTTTCCATCGCCGTCGGCGGTTAACAGTACTACCGCTCTAAGTACACGATCTCTGCGGTTCGGTTCCCTGCGGTTACATACAGTGCTTGCTTTGGTGGAGGGTATAATTGGAAATATAAATATGAAACTCTGAATACTTCAACTAGAGATTCAGGACGAGCTCTAACCGCAGGGAATTTGAAGGATTTTATCAGTTGGTTTCTGTTCTTGAGGGTTTTTGTCCATTGCGAATTCATCTAGAGGAATTTAGAAGGGGCACAACGGACATTACACAACACAAGACTCATCCCCTTCAAAAATTGACAGCTGCCCTATTGCCTCAGAAATTATATGATAATATAGGACATTGTAGAATTTTCTTGGATGCATCAAAGAATTGATGCAATGATGATAATTAGGGTTGGGTTGGGTTGGTAACAATAATTCTTTATTGGTACGTCTGGTTACAAGACATCTTATAAAGCCCAAGATAAATAATTCAAGTTGGGCCATTATAAATTAGGCAAGTCCATATTAATATCACGTTTGGTTTTAGATCCTTCTATATGTTATTTATACAGAATGACAATTTTACCCTCATCGTCTTTAATGAAGCAGAACCCATTTGTAAATAGTAAAGACGAAACAAACACTTGAAGACCAGTGCAAGGAAAACCTAAATTAGCTCTCACCACCTGTTCAGAGTTTCACTTCGGCCGATGCTAGCTTCGTGGTTAGCGGTCTGCTCGTTTGAGCATGCTTGACGATAATGAAAAATTTTGCAAGCAAAGCAGACCAAACGTTAGTTTTCAACGAAACTAATTAAAAAAAGTCGATCGCTTGCAAGTTTCTCCAACCAATGTGATGTGTTCTGTTGAAAACGACCTTGGCTTGGCCCTGGAACTGCGCGCCTTCTTCGAACTAACGACGAACGCTCTGAACCTACGACTCGAAAACCAGAGAAACGCGTTAGAGGGGGCCGGTGTGGTTGCCGGCGACGCCCCTCCGATGCTTAAGTTAGTTTGCGGTTTTTTAAAGGAGTAAGACAGGTACTAGGCTTAGTAAAGATGGTTTTGGTTTAAGTGTGCATACCTGGGAACGATCCCACCGTTACCTTTTATACTGACCCTGAATTTCGCTGCCATGACCTAATCTTCCCCCCACCCGCGTTTTCCGCGGGCGTCGTGTGGGATCGTGGTCATTCCACTCAACCCACGTTCTCGCTTTCTCGTCCTTTTTCCTCAACTTCTTCTGCTTATTCTGACTTTCTCGGGTTAGGCTGATCTTTCGCCTCGGGCTTGTCTCGCCGTCTGATTTTGACTCCCTCGGGTCCGAGCTGTTCGGGCTATTTACCATCCTCCTAGCTCGAATCGGATTACCCTGATCAACTTCCTCGGGTATCCCTGAGTTCCCTGACGCGAGGGGACTTCCTTTGCTCTTGCCGGGATCGCTCGGGCTTTAACGCTCCCTCTCTCCCGCCTCCTTTTACGCGGGTCCTTCCCCGTCGCGGGTTATTTTACCGTTGACTGATAATCCCGAGGGTAACACAATGGAAGTGGACAAGATAAAATCTACAAAGTAGCAATACAACCATCATATAATCCATCAAAAAAAGCAAGTCATATTACCAGCTAAGATCAAATCTCCAAAAATTAAGCGCACACAGAGGAAAAGCACGGGCGAATTCTCTGAATAAAAGAGCCAGCTTTCGCCGAAGCTAAATCTAGATTTTTTTCGATTCTTGGCTATCATGGAAGACGAGTTTAGCGCATCCGCCGCGCCGCAGCCGCAGCTCACCGACATGTTTCAGAAGTTTGCGCTCGCTTTCAAGACCAAGACTTACGAATTCTTCGCCGACGAACATAATTATGCATCGATTGAAGACGGTGACGGGGAAGCTGACGTGTCGCTCCTCCTTGATTCGTCGGAAGAGCTCATCCCCGATCAGAAGGTCTTCGTCCTCAGACCCGACTCGAATTCGCACAGTTCTGGTCAGACTCATTTGTACCCAAATCTGATACATACTGTTTAAGGAATTGTATTATAAATTCCTCAAACACAAAATATATACCTTAATATATCCTAAAACATACCGGGTTATTGCTCCAAGACTTCCAAATTTGCAGACAAATCTTCTTTGCACATAAATGCGGACGATGCACTGTTTAGGGCTGGAGGTGTGGTTACGTATAGTAAGGCTACTTTGGTAAATGTCCATTTTTACTCAGATATAGTATTTATCCCAGCTTTTTAATTCGGACTATTTGTAATAAGGCCCGCAATATATTCGTGGGCTGTGGTTTAATCTCGGGCCGGTTAAAAAGCAACCAAACATAAATGGGTTATTATTTATATTATCTGGCCATAACCAGGAGAGCAAACGCTAAGAATCGTATTCTAAGAGCCAACAAAATGTCAACTTCACGGTTCTAAATGTCTCCACACATCGATCAAGGGTTCTGACTACCATAACCACAGTCTTCTTGAATTCAAATGGTACACGAAGGCACGGAGATTAGTTCTGCTGAAATAATTCTATAGCCAATAATGATCCAAATTCGACATTTTCGAAATAAGAGGTCTACGACAAAAGTGTCACATAAACCAAAGATCATCCAAGGGAAGGCTCGTGGGTGACTGTTTATTAAAAACTATGGATAAAAATTTGCTTAGTATGTATAGACGGTAAGTAGAACGTGGAAGGGCTTAGAAAGTCCATCCAAATCACAAACAGCAAAACAATCAAGAGCAAAGAAGGAAACGGCCAAGGAACAAAAACTTCCATTGCAAGGCTCAAATTTGCCAAGAAAACAACTAGAAGAGCATCATATCATCAAGAATACGCACGAATTGGTCCATCAAAACTCCGAAGTACAACAATTAGAAAGCCAAACATATCCATACCTCAACCTCAAAAGAAAGGAGATTTGATTTTTATTTCTTTTCACTTAAAGTTCAAACCCTCTTACTTCCCCAGCAACTGATCACCATTCACCATCCTCTCAAACATAGATAACTGAAGAAATCAAACTAGGCTTGGCCCACGACAACATCATCGCCCAAAAGACCTCATACTACTCCATGGAAACTTCACTCTCCCACCATCAACGCCGCCTCTCTTACCACCACCACCGCCGCCGTCAGAACCGCCACCTCGCCCTCCGACGCGGCTGAAAACCCTGCTCCCGCCACCGGTGTTACCTCCGGCTCTTTTCTCATCCATCCAATGAGACCTCCTCACCACCTCGGGCTCCTCCACGACGGCCGTCTTCGACTGTTTCTCCACGATTTTCTTCTCCTCGGCGATGACCCTTATGGGATAGAGCTCAGAATTTATCGAAAGGGGCGTTTTCAAAGTAACGTACGCCTTTTTGTAGTCGGGCTTTGCGAGCAATAGACCCCCTCGCTTCTTCTTCTTCCCTTCCATGTTTAAGGTTTCGACTTTTCGAACATCGAATCCGTACAACGATTCGAGGACCCTCTTTATCTCAATCTACTCCCCGAGAAAAAAGGATCGTGAATTTGGAAGGAAGATAGAACAAAAAGAATCGCAGAATCGAGAAGATTACCTTGGAAGCAGAAGGTATGGTTTTGATGGCAATTTCCGTGATATTGGTGAAGGAGGAAGGCATGAGCAATTTGATCGGCAGATTCGCGAAGTTTACGACGCGTCTCCCTAGTCTGCTTCCCATTTCTTCCTTGTGATGATTTCTTCACCGATCTGTTCTATGAGCAGAGCACTGTTAGCTGAGAAAGCTGAGGTTTTTTTAGGGTCCGAATTTTGATGGGTTTGATTATTTAACACAGAAGCCCATTACAACATGGGCCTTGTCGTCGAAGTTGAACAGCTAAAGTTTATATAATAATTTGACTTACTGAAAGTATGTCTTGACTCTGTGGCCCAATGGATAAGGCGCTGGTCTACGGAACCAGAGATTCTGGGTTCGATCCCCAGCAGAGTCGTTTGCTGTCTATAATTTTGATTTTGTTTCGTTATTTCCCTTTTTCACTTCTAAACTATTTCTTTTTTTCAGAATTTAGTTCCGGTAATAATCTGACGATCGTTGAGATTGCTCGCACGAGGATCATTGCTTATGTTTTCATGGTGTTTGTTTAGGGGGCGTTTGTTTCCGGTGATCTAACATCACGGAGATACTCACATCACCGTGATCTTGATATCACTGTGATGTGGACCAAGGTGATATGTCGTCGCTCTGTTTGTTTTGGGGTGATATTTCATTTTGCATATCAATGTGATATTGGAATATTGTGTTTGTTTAATCGTAGTAATGTCTCGGGTGATGTTGTGTAAATGTCATATTTAACCTTATTTTATGTAGTAAAAGTATTTTATATGTTCATTTGACGTAATTTAACCTGATAGTTATTAATATTTCAAAACCAAGTATTAATTTTAAGCATTAATTATAAGCAGGCTATATAATCCATCAATAGAATTATTATATTTTTAGGCTTTAAACATAGATTTGGTAACCAATTAATAATTATAAGTATTTTATATAATTATTCAATATAATTATTTTATTTTTTAAGCTTTAATAGATTTAATCAATTATGAATTATAAGTATTTTCTATAATCATTCAACATAATTCTTTTATTTTTTAAGCATTATATCTAATTTTTTTAAGATTTAAATCTGTTTGTTATGTAATTTAAAATAGGAGTAAGGGTGTATAAGGAATGAATGTTAAAAGATATGGGTTAAATTTGTCCAAAAAAATATTGAAAATATCACCCCATCACGGTGATGGAGGATCACCCTGCTTTTTTGGGGTGATCGAAAAGCTGGAATATCACCCCGTTTTGATCACCTCGGTGATCCTCCATTACGGTGATGACTCATCAATCACACTAAACAAACGCGGTGATTGGAAAACGATGGAAGGATCACGGTGATGTTTTGGAGGATCACCCCAAAACAAACACCCCCTTAATTGTAAAATGTAAAAAATCTTTGGTCAGTAAAGTTCAAAAAACATATCTATTGTATATGAACGAATACATAACATTAATCTTAAGATTGTCGTTGTAATTTAAATTTTCATCAGTGTCACTTTATTGTAGTTTGTCGTAATTTATTTCTTATTGGTTATGCTTTGATAATTTGTCCTAATTTTTATTTTCGAAAAATAATTTCGAGTTATAATACAAATACAGGCAACGAGGGTACGCCACCGTATAAGAAAGGTAACACTTACGTCCGACAAGGCCCAAATTGCACTCGCTACACAACGTCGACCACTCTCGGGCTCAATCCATACAGACCGTTCGTCCCGCTGCTCTCCGACGAGCAATAGTTCCTAACGGCCGTGAGATTATACGGCCACATATCGGTGGCCAACCACTGCTCCACGATAAATAGCTGCTGCCTGCACCCGTGGTGCACCCCAGTGACCGTCGTCTCGATGTAGTTGCAGTACCACCCGTGGTGCTCGCCGGACCCGTCTGAGGTTAGGTTCACGGAGCACACGGGCCCGGGCAGGCACGGGCCCGGCCCGCTGAAGACGTCTAGGTTTCCCCGCTCGTAGTAGTTTTGTCCCGGGCCCATCAGCCCCCTCCATTTCTCGAGGTTGTTGATTCGTATACCGTATCCGTTTTGGTCATATAAGGTCAGGCTGATCTTTGAGTCCGTGCCGCCGTTTAGGATGGAGCCTGTACGTATGTACATGGTGTATACGCAGTCTGGGTCGTCCTACGTTGCAGTAATAATAATAATAATAATAATAATATAATAATAATAAATAAATAAATAAATAAATAAATATTGATGTAATGATTTTTACTTACGGAGTTGGAGGTGGTGAGGAGGAAGAAGAAGATGGAGAGGTGAAGGACGAGTTGGTGGTTTGACTCCATAGTTTGTGTGATGTTTTATTAGACTAATGTATGATTATAATAGGCAGGAATTCATTTGGTATGAAGTGAAAATATAAAAATATACCTCATGGAGTATAAATAGTGTTTAAATTGTGCATACGGACTAATGAACGTGGAAAACATTTGCACCTTGCTAATAAAATTTAATATCTTTAGTAGATCGTATAATATTATAAAATCACGTGTCATTTGATTTATTAGACAACTAATTTGTTTGCCCGTGCAGTTTACGAATCTTGATTATTTATAATTAATATAAGTTAATAAGATAATTTACAAGAGTATGGGGAAAAAGTAGTCGTGTGAGGTGGGTTTACGATATACTAGTATTCCTGGCACACATTATGTGTATGCAATAAAAAAAAGTTACCTATTATTAAATAGTTTGAATAAGTAATATACTAAAAATAGAATTTGATAGTTATTATGAGGTTATGGAAGGTACGTGACTTTATAAGTATTTTATATTTATTAATAGATATAGAAAAAATCTGATTGGTCAATTGAAACAGACCAATGGACGGTTTATCCTAATTCCACACCCTTAATATAATAGAGTATATTATCAATTACTATTAATTAATATATATTGTGATTCACAATAGAAATTTTATCAAATAAAAAAAAAATTGAACACGTATAAAACATATCTCAAATATTCATACAACAAGCTTATGAGATTCGTTTTTGGTATCTCTGTATTGCTCGACGTTTGAATCGAAGTCAAGCACGAATTATAAGACCTAAGGCTCTAGTGCTCAATTTATATGAACTCCATGTTAATATATTTGTGTTATGTCATAAGTGTATTGTCCCAAAATCTTCCATTATATCCGATGTCCCACAAAACAGTTGCATAGGAGAAAACAATTAGGTATTGTGTTAGGACTAAGATTCGGCTTTTTTTTAGGTAGGTAACGAATCTCAATGGGATTCTAATTTCAATCAATAATGGCGTGAAATGTCTCCCCAAATGAGACTGAATCCCTCCCCTCCCAATATTTCCGTGGGCTGTTCCTAAGTTTGAGGCTTTTGAAAATAATTTTGATTCTATTTACCAAGTGCACGCTATTATATTCTTAAATGAATGATTAAAGTGTAATACTTAACTTTCATGATTGTTGTCATATCTCTATTTTACAGAATCATTTTCTATTTCAAACGAAAGCTTTGTCATTGAAAATAATTTACGAGGGACTAAGCAACCATAAGATCCATTTGTTAACATTTGTGGAAGAAAATCTTAGTCATGACAAGATAGAAACAATAAGATCCAAATTGGACTAGAAAACTAAAGAATTAATACAAGTAAACCTAAAACTCCATAAACTGGTATTGAGACCCAAACAACGGTGGATGAGGAGAGAGAAATACTAAAAAAGTAAAATAAGAGCAAATGAGGATTTGATCAAAGATGTTTTTGTCTCGTTAAACCGATAGTGTTAAAATATTGTGTCCCTCACATAAAACCAATCAATCAAACCACGAAAGAAAAAGAGAGCAATTAAAATGGACAAAATATGACATATGACTAAGACGGTAACCGAGGTGGACACGTACTTTTTTAGTGCGTTTTATTATTATTCAACGATCCATATTAAATCCCTTCGTATATATACATCATTTCTCATCTTACACGACCCACTAAAGGAAAAAATAAAATCCAAGAAAAGTAGGGTACTTTCATGCACAGAAATGGACAGACTAGCACGAGGGGGAAACACCGCCGCCCATCTCGCCGAGGCGGCACCGCCGGAAATTCCGTCTCCGGCGACGGGCGACGGCGGTGGTGAGTCGTCGGATGAGTTCTTGAAGAGATGTGGTCTGTGTAACGGCTGGTTGTCTCCCGACCGTGATATTTATATGTACAAGTAAGCGCTATTAAATATAATTCATTCGAGCAATTCTGAAATTATTATAGATACCTAAATCAAACTAACCCTAATAATTCAATTTTATTACAGGGGTGATGCGGGTTTTTGCAGCGTAGAGTGCAGAGAGGAGAAAATGAAGCAAGACAAGAAGAGTAAAGGGAGGAGGCGCGGGAAGAAGGAGGAGCGCCACCACTCCACGGCGGCGGTTGCTGACGTCACCGTCGAGAAAGGAGCCGTCGTGTTTGTCTAGCTACTGCTACTATACCGTCAACAAATGCATATATAAAATGGCTCGATGTGTAATATTATTACTACCTCTAATCTTAGCTCTGTGCAAACTAATGTACTTTACGTTGGTTGAAAAGTCTCTTTACACCTTTATTTAACACAGTTGTATTGTATATATAAAATAATAAGATATTTAAAAGAAAACAAGTGATATTCTTTTTCTCCCACGTTATCCAATAAATTCCATCTCAGCCCACAAGCTTTAGTACCAAGAGAAAAAAAATGGCTACCATATCTCAGCTAACCATTCTGACGCCGACCCCTAAGAACACTCGCCACTACATCAGAGCCGCCGCCGCCACTAACCCATGTTCTTCGATCAGCGCCGGCGCCGATTCAGCGGCTAATAGATTCAAGAAGCACGCCGTAGGATTCGCCGCAGGCATTCTAGCGGCTTCGTCGGTGGCAATGGCGGCTCCTTTGGAAGCCGACGCCACGAGGATAGAGTACTACGCCACTTTCGCGGAGCCCACCTGCGAGCTCAACTTCGTCAAATCTGGGCTTGGATATTGCGACGTTGTGGTTGGATTTGGGGAGGAAGTTCCTTACAGACAGCTGATTAATGTTAGTCGTATGGACTCTGTAATAGGGTTTCATGTCTTGATTCTTGATTCTTGACGTAACATGCCTTTTTCATCTCCTTCAAAGGTTCATTACACTGCGAGGTTTTCAGATGGGATTGTGTTCGACAGTACTTATAAACGTGCTAGGCCTCTTACAATGCGCTTGGGAGTGGGAAAGGTTGAATCTTGATTCAGTCTTATGCTCTTTGATTGTGCTTCTAGCGAATTGAGCAATCTCTATCAAAATGGTTTGATGAATGGAGTACATATCTTGATTCTGGGCAGGTTATTAAGGGATTAGATCAAGGTATCTTAGGAGGTGGAGGTGTTCCACCTATGCAAGTTGGTAAGAACATTTGAATCTCAAAATCTCAGAAAACAAGCTTGTGATTCTCAAATTATCATAGATTTATTTTCTTGGGAAAGTGATTTAACGTTTGAGATCGATTAGGTGGGAAGCGAAAGCTGTACATTCCTCCAAATCTGGCTTATGGGCCTGAACCTGCTGGCTGTTTCTCAGGTATAACAATGCTTTGATTGATCGAAAGTTTAGTGTTTATCATTGTCTAAATTCAAGGCGAAGAAGGTAGGTTAATCTTCTCGTCGTTCTTACTAATTTGGGAATCATGGTAATACAGGGGATTGCAACATACCAGCTAATGCAACGCTTGTATACGACGTCAATTTTGTCGATGTCTACAAGGGAAATCGGAAATGAAGCAGATTCAACAATATATATATATATATATATATATATATATGAGAATGGAGTTCATTCAATCAATGCAATGAGAGAAGAGAAGAGTAGAAATACTATGACAGAAGACAATATACTCTGTTTTAGTCTGATGTAAGAAGAAATGTTACTCCCTTGACCTTGTTGGGCTGTGTATCTGAATCATGCCAGAGCAAATAATGAAACAGAAACAATACAAAAGCAAAAATATGGAAAAAAAATTATGTATGATACATGGTAAATTATGATTTCATATTTTAATTAAACATTATAAATTTACGTGTTAAAGTACAGTATTCCTAATTTTCTCTATGAAAACACAGCCCAATGGGGATTTCTCACTTACTATTTGGGCCTAAGCCTAAACATTGAATTAATTGGGCCTTAGAATGGGTCCAATTAGAGGCCCAATTCATCATATTCTCCATTTCTGGCAAGTAAAAGCCGACGACAGCCCCCCCTTTGACTTTTCTGTATGTTGTTCCTCTAACTGATTTTTGGGTTCTTTGAACTTTGATGGAATTAGGGTTTTTCGCGTCTTCATAGAGTGGTTCATCAACCTACTCGTCAAATTTCGTAGCCTTCTTTGAGTAAGTACCATCGGTATGATCATTTTCGTGTTTCTTATGTTTTCCATGCTTGTCTTCGAATTGATGTTGTAGGTTTTCGTGTTGGCTTTTGTTTTTCTGTTTCTTTTTTCGATAGTCGGAAGGACTGAGCTTTAGATTAGTGGAGTGACCCAAATGTGCTGGGAGGAATCGCTATCCTAATTGCACCCCAAGTGTTCGACAATTTGCTTACACAGAGAATTAAATTGTTGACGCAACTCTATTCAGCCTTTCGTTGTTTTTTCGATTTTTGCTTGACAGATCGAGGAAAAATGAGTTTGAGCAGAACGTTAGGGAGCTTCAAGAATGTGTTGGCGCAAGCAGCCACAAAAGGCGTCGATGAAGCACGAGCTAGGATATTCGGGCACGTGCTGAATCCAACTGGTCAGCGATCGCCTCACAAAATACTTCGCAAAAAGCTGATCGGTGAGAAAGTCGCATCTTGGTATCCTTCCTTCGATATGCATAAGGAGGATCCCCGTCTCATGGCTCGGAAAGAAGAAGAGTAAGATTACTGAGATATTCTTTTATCCTAACCAGTCGCTTAAGAGGAAACGATAACCTAGTTTATAAGTAGATGCTGTGATTCCTCTTAGTACCAGTTGATTTCATGGTAGAATCCTGAAATTATACTCCATAAAAATGGCATGGTTTTACCAAGTTCGGTTATGCGTATCCTTGTGACACCATCTACATTGTTTTTGTTTGTGATGTTTGGATTGAAATTGATACAAGAAATCAACTTTGCATATTTGTGTTTATCTTTGGCTGACGAAATCTAACTCATCTTTGATTCACAGGCGATTGAACCAACTAGAAATGAGGAAACGTCGAGGAAAAGGACCGCCGAAGAAAGGCCAAGGAAAGCGTGCTAAAAAGAGCGGCAGATAATGTAAGATTGTTCATCAACTTTGCATCGAATAAAGAGGCAATGCATTTCTTATTTCCTGAAACGCCGTTGATGATTTTTGGATACTTGTCTTTCTGGCCATTAACAACGTTGTCACCATTTTCTTGATCATCTACTTTGCACTTCTTGCTATCTATTCCAAGTTCCCTGTTAAGGTTTGTCTCCCACAATACTTCTAATTTGAATACAATGTCGAACTTTTGATCGAATGCCCTATCTATATTGGATCATCTGAGCTGAATCTTGAAAACACAAAATATTTGGGTCTCTTAGTAGTGATATTATTACATGTTTTGAATATTAGTGAATGATTTCGTATATAGCTGGGCCATGTAATGAAAGGAGACTCAACTCAAAGTACATATGATTGACTATTACGAATCCCAGAAGGCAAATAGCTTTTCCAGGTTATTATGTTTTATGTGCCCTCTCTTCTGCTTTTGCAATAGTAGCATCCAAAGTTGAGGGAAAAGAATAATATATTCTTCTCCACTCCCACAAAGAAAAAAAAGAATATAAAGTGAATCTCTTCTATTTGTGATTTGATGCCACACGTTAGCCACTCTTGGTGGGAGAACCACTTTACTAAGTGCTATTTGTGAGAACATTTCACATCAAGAAAGCAAACCAATACAAAAAAATGCTAAACAAATGGCACATTCTTCTAATGTATTATTATTACATATATGTGTGTGTATAAAGACTGTTCGGCCAAGTCTTCAAAACCCATCATGAAGAAGAGATTATGTCTTTCCTTATTGCAAAATCACGCTTCATTCTCATAGAAAGAGAAGTCGGCAATTCTTGATGTGTATTACGGGTGCAAACAAGTCGAATTGGAATAGTTAAATATTTTCTGAAATAAAGATAAATAATTAAACTTAGCCCGACTCGTGAGCTCTGCTTGCTTTTAATTTCAAGGATAAAGCTCAACTTTAGATTAAAAAATTAATTATTGTAAAAATAAATCACGAGCCGAACAATTATGATGAAATTCGAGAGCTAGTCACGAGTGAAATCGAGCTAGTCACTCACACCAGCCCAATTAAATATTTGACCATTGAAGTGGCTGAAACAGAATCAATTAATTAAGCATTTAAGCTTTGTAATAGGAATATGGTCTTTAATCACATCCATGACGAGATCATTAGTATATATCGGCTATTTTATATTCCAACTATGCTTTTTATATTCGGATGGCGAGATGATTTTTTTGGAAAGGAATCTCGAATCCACGCAAAACTTAGTTGTCAATAGCGACGCAAAATATATTTTAATTTGTTAGGCTTTTTATTCAATGCACGCAAAAATACGTGGACCATGGATTCGTACGTGTAAATTATCATTAACATATATATAATGCTACATATTTTGTTTGATTTGTTTAAGCTTAAAATTAATAGAATATGGGAATTGAGACGAGTGGTGATGAATCTTTATGTAAGGATAGCATGTAATCAAAGTCGTATCATATCAATTTTTGCGAGGCATCATAGTCTTAAGACAATAATCCGTTAACAATTGAACAAACTATCAGAAAAAATTCAGTAATTCCTACTAAATGTGAATCTCATAGAGCTTTCACGGAACTAATCATCTGGCATATGCATATCATTACAAGTTAATACAAATTATGATAGTTAAGGAGTCCACATATGATTGAACTATTGACTTTCGCACGAAGATATTAGAAAATCGACCACTTAGGCATATTCCGTAATAAACCGTTATTTTATAGAATTAGTATTTTGTCTTTGGAGTTGGAAATAATAGCATGCATAGCAAGTCAAATTTGACTTATATAGTGGATGTTGTTTTGGTTTAATAATATCACCTTTTAGAGAATTGGAAATGCTGACTATGAAAACATAAAAGGAAAGCCTTCTTTCACTCCAACCAAAAGACCAAAACGTTATAATTTTAATATATTAAAAATAATCTAATACAATTATTGCATTTGCTTCCGTCACTTTTCTTCCTGAGAAAACGACAGCAATCATTTCAACAAAATCCCAACTTCTTTTAAATCAAAATAATAGTCAGGCTAGTATATATACAATCCGACTAAACCACGAAAATATTAAAAATAATTTTATTATGAGATAACTTCGACTCCCAAGTCCTACCTAAGAAATCCTCCTGGCATGTGAATTAGTTCATACAAACAATGAAAGTCACTTAACTTTCTAACAAAGATTGAACTCATGTACTTGAAGATTATTGAAATTAAATAAAATAAACAATATTATCTAATAATTTACTGATTAATTTTTTGTTTTTCTTGGGTAATTGGTTGATGTGTGCATTAGTGAATGTGACCTGGTGCGCATCTTCAAAGAAGAACAAAGAATCTAACCAAACCTAAACACAAAACACACTGTTGTTGCATATGCATTATTAATTTATTTATTTTTTTTACTTTGGCTTTGTTTGTTCGTTAGTGGTAATAAAATTGCCTCCAATGTTGTCCTCACACTTTCCTAAAGTTTTTAACTATTAGCTATTTGATTATAATATCTTATTGACATCACACACAACCTTTTTCCCCACACACGCACATAAAGAATAGTACCCACCATAATCCAACACACAGAAACTCTTTAACAATAGTACTTACTATACGGTAATAAATTTTTTTGGTATAGATTCCCATTTCCGAAAACCAGTTTCTGTTCTTATTCCTCTTGTCAGATGAAGCAAATTGCTCCTCAAAAATGGTGTTTGTAACTGTGCAATAGCAGTTATAGGTCTGAAGGTGCTCCTTTTTGTTCTTGTTAATGGGCTTCTCTTTTCTTCTTTTGAACTGAAAGGTCCTCCTCCCAAGTTCCGTATCTTAAGATCTTTATAATCATCTCTTTTTTTACATCTTCCCCTTTTCATGCTGTACTTTGAAGAATGTTTCTGATGATGAAAAAGTACATGTTGAAAATGGTATTAAAAATCTGATTTTCTTTTTCTTTTTTGTTTTGTTTCAGCAGCTCTTTGGATGCTATAACTTTTCTGTTTCAGGCAGATGCTTTGAACTAATTCTTTCTGCCTTGGGTAAGATCTCTTTCTGTTGTTTCTGCATACTTGTAATAGAAAGATCATGGAAGAAGTAGAAGAAGAAGTAATATGAGATTTGTTGTTCTTAGCCTATTAAGTTTCTTTGATTTAACTAGGTCCCAATTCAGACATATTATATCAAGACATTGATTTCTACTGCTACCGAAAAAAAAAACAGGCAAGAAGGAAAAAACAAAAGATGAACACTACAACAACAACACAGTTCGTCCCTACAAGAAGGATGGGCATGTGTGACCCTATACATCAGATTTCTAATATGTGGGGAGACTTCAGAGGAGGAAATAATAGCTGCCTCGAACCTTTACCGCCCCAACTCATCGACGTCGATAGTAGTAATAATAATAAGCTCGAAAATCATTCAGAGAATAATAATGCTTCACATGGAACTTTAGAAGCCTGCAATAACTACGACCAAGAATCGAGCAAACCCGATAAGGTACTCTACTTAGTTCATATTCCTTCTTCTTTTTCTGTCGTTTTTCATCATCTGTGAAAATACGATCAACCGTTTACTGATTGCAGGTAACGAGACGCCTTGCACAGAATCGCGAAGCTGCTCGTAAGAGCCGTCTTAGGAAGAAGGTGAGATAAGAATGATATGGTAATATAAAAAGTTACAAAGTTATACATAGATTGCGCTGATTTGAACGCTGACGTTTAAATTATTCGACGCAGGCTTACGTTCAGCAGTTAGAAAGCGGAAAACTGAGGCTTATTCAGTTAGAGCAAGAACTCGAACGCGCAAGACAGCAGGTGAAATCATGATAAACAAGTAATTGATGTTCATTACTCTAACTTAGTGTAATAACTATAGACTCTTGAGTCTAACGAGTGGACAACTCAGTAGATAACCCTGTCAAAACAATCGATTTTTCGATCAACGAAGCAGCCAAGTTTATAGCTACGACATTAGTTAAATTATCATACATTTATAATAACACAACAGAAGCATACCTAGAAATTTAGCGTCGAATTTCTCGTCTGAAATAGTAAAAACGATATCTTTTCGCAGGGCCTATACGCAGGCACTGGGTTAGAAACGAGCCATATCGGTTCCTCCTTGGCTACGACGAATCAAGGTTCGTAATTACTACCCGAAAAAAAAAAAAGCGTTCGTAAATATTCCATTCTTTGCCGTTCGTCGGTAATATCTCGGTTGAAAATTTTCAGGAATTTCTACGTTCGAAATGGAGTACGGGCAATGGGTCGAAGAGCACGATAGACAGATAACTGAACTGAGGAATGCTGTAAGAAGTTCAGACATCGGAGACTTTGAGCTCGAAATAATCGTCGATGAAGGGATGAAGCACTACCACAGCCTCTTCGCGTTAAAAGCGGCGGCTGCGAAGATGGATGCGTTCTACGTCATGTCCGGCGTGTGGAAGACGTCGGTGGAGCGCTTCTTCTTTTGGATCGGCGGATTTCGCCCTTCGGAGCTCCTAAAGGTCCGTAAAAACCTTTACTATTTTTTCTTCGGCTTGATTATATTTTCTTGTCCGTTGATTCAGGGGGTGACATTATAGGAACATCGAATTTTTAGAATGTGATGTTATACCTTAAAATAAAGTTTTAAAGTTAAGCAATTAAAGGACACTATACGCTGAAATTCTAGATAATATCCTGAACTCTAGGGTTTTGGTACAGACAATAAGTTTCAAACGTAAACAGTTTTGGGACAAAATCCAGGTTTCCGACGTATAGCGTTCTTAAATTGCTTAATTCTGAAAGTTACTGTCCGTATAATGACACCCCCTAATTTCTATATGTCTACATAATGTCACTCCTAAATTATGGATAGAAAGAATTTTCGTACTTTTCATCAAAACGCCGGTGATTGTGGTAAGTTATTGTCTGTATAATGCCACCCAAAATTCAATGTCCCTATAACGCCACCCCGTAAATTAAGTACCGAAAGAATAATCAACCCTTTCTTGTTTCCAATCACCTAAAGGTAAAACCTTTACGATTTGGATTTTCGACAACTTTTCATCAAACCGCAGGTGATTGTACCGCATTTAGAGCCCTTAACAGAGCAACAACGCTTCGACGCTTGCAATCTCAGGCAATGTTGCCAGCAAGCCGAAGACGCTCTTTCTCAAGGGATGGAAAAACTTCACCACATCGTCGCCGAATCCGTAGGCCATCATCTTGGCGAAGAGAATTACCTTCCGCAGATTCGTTCGGCCATCGACAAGCTCGACGCTTTGGTCAGATTTTTAGATCAGGTATGTAAGTGTAAATTACGCTCACGCTCCCATGTGGTTATACTGAAGTGCATGATACTACCCCATGTTTTTTTTTATTGCACGGAACCCCCTTTTGCTGCATTTTGTCTAAACCACGAGGGATTTTTATGAGCCGGTATGTAATAATAATCTTGCGTATCGATAAAAAAGACTCATTTTTTACTTTTTTGAAATTATACGAACGAATAGGCGGACCGTCTTAGGGAGGGAACATTGCAGCAGATTCAGAAGATTCTTACCGTTCGTCAGGCGGCCCGCGGGCTTCTTGCGCTCGGAGAATATCTTCAGCGTCTGAGGACTTTAGGCTCGTTATGGTCTTCGCAGCCTCGGGAAATTTAGAGATTTGATTGTGAATCAATATGTTAGTAGATATATATGATAGTGAAAACTGTATCAGACTTTTTTTCTTCCCATTTTTGAGCTGTGATTGAGAAAAATCTGTAGATATGTATTTATTAGGTAGAAACTATGGATCCCTATAAGTTTTTATTGCATTTAATTGCTGTCAATATATTGTATGAAGTAACATACAAGAATCATGCTTCGAGCTAAAAATCATAGAAATGCCAGTTTTTTCTTTTTTTAATTCTGATGAAGAAACAAACAGCAAAGTCGACGTTCATGGAGAGCATAGTCTTCTCACAGCTTCGACATTGCATAGTCAAGAGCATCAACCAAGAAATCTGCGAAACAAAAGTCAAATTTTAAGTACCAATTCAAAGAACTAAGCTTGAATGGACGTTATATGGTAGGTATATACAGAACTAACTAACTACCTGCGTCGCCTTTATCGAAGCACATTGGGGGCTTTATTCGAAATACGTTCCCATGGAGCCCACCTTTCCCGACCAAAATCCCGAGCTCTACAATCGACAAATCACATAGCTACAGTTAAAAAGAACACATTTTTCGAATAAATTAACAGATCATACCTCTGAGCTTTTCGAACAACACAGCAGTTTCTGCCTTGGCAGGAGTCTTCTCCTTCCTATCAGTAACAAGTTCTACCCCGACCATCAATCCTCTTCCCCTCACATCACCGATTACTAGCAACAGAGTTTACACTTCATATTAAGAATCATCCAATCAACAATATGACAAAAAAGAACAAAAATCTTGAATCTTTACTGTCATGCTTCTCTTGGAGATTTCTCAGGCGTTCGATCATATGAGACCCAACCTCAGAACAGTGCTGCTGGCGTTTCTCCTTGTCGAGAACTCTGAGCACTGCAAGCCCGCCGGCTGAGCACACGGGGTTTCCACCGAATGTGTTGAACTGTATTTTCTGAGAAAGAACGTTCGCAATCTCAGGCGTCGTCACTACAGCCCCAAGTGGCAAGCCATTGCCAATTCCCTGAAAAAGAGACGAGAATAGTATAGGAATAGAGAAGCAGAAAAAAAATGGAAATTTAAATACTACACCTTAGCCATGGTGACTATATCGGGAATTACGCCTTGTGTCTCGAATCCCCAGTAATGGCTGCCCGTGCGCCCGAAGCCAGTTTGAACTTCGTCTGCAATGCATACGCCGCCAGCTTTATGGATAATGTCGTAGACGAGTTTTAGATAGCCTGGGGCTAACTCGACTGCTCCGCCAACTCCCTATTGTAAGAAGAAGAAGAAGAGCTGAGGACTAAGAGTTTGATTTTTCTTGTAATGCTTTCATGGTATCATCGAAAAATTGTTGTCCACGTTGCCTGAATTGTCTCTGCGATGAATCCAGCGACTTTTCCTGAAGTACCGTGATCGATGTGATCTTGTAAGTCTTCGGCGTAACGCTTGGCATCAGATCCAAAGACTCCACGGTATGGATTTGGGTTCAAAACGTGATGGATTTCCCCCTTCAAGAGGTATACAGCATCACAAAGGAACAGAAAATATTTTAACAACGCATCGAGTGTTTTCGAATAAATGCCTGACGAAATGGCCATTAGGGAAAAACCTGAGGAATTGGATACTTCCATGTATTGAGGGCGGTCAAGCCCATCGTGTTACAACTCCCACCGTGATAAGCATTTCTCAAGGCAACCATGTTGAGGTTTCCACTGTACAATCTAGCCATTAACATAGCTAGTTCGTTGGCCTCAGTCCCTGAATTCACAAAGTACACCACCTGCAATTTCACGAGGGATACAAAAGAAACGATCGTAGACTGAGACGACTTTGAACTGCTTAAACAATAAAGACAGCGATTCTATGGACGAAAAGGAGAAGACCTTGAGATTTCCTGGCATTTTAGAAGCTAGAGCTTCAGCAAAATCAGTAATAGCGTGGTGTAGGTATATAGTGGTAGCATGTTGAAGAAGCTTGCTCTGTTCTATTACAGCATCTAATATTTCGGGGTGGCAATGACCACACGATACTGTGACGATTCCTGCAAATGCATCGAGGTAACGCCTTCCATTTTCATCGAATAAATACTGCATTTTCCCTTCAACGATGTTGAGCTGTTATAATCAGACAAAACCTCAGTAAGAGAACTCGAGGAACAAGTTTAGAGTATGCTTTTGCTGTTTCTGCTCAACGCCAAATATCAATATCACAGCCATGACAAAGATTGATGGAAAACACATAATCTCTTGTGATTTCTACTCAGAGTTCATTAAAATTCCACCAGTGTGAATGATTCATTACATCACTTTCAAACCCCTCAACGGATGAAATAAAATAGTAGAAGAAAATAAGATTATCATAGTCCTAAGAAAGTAGAAAAATTGAACCTTCCACAGAGATTATGCATGCAATCCAAAAACCCAAAAAATGGGGCTTACCAAATCACAGACAAGAGTACTTTTGCTCTTCTAATAGAAATAAAAGAAACCAAAAGAGAAGGAAAAAAGCTTACGGGTTTTTGATAGTAATGAAAAAGAGACGGTCCCAAATACTTCTTTCGCTTCTCGAAAACCTCATCGCCGAGAGGACCTTTGTAAGGCGTCGGCTCGTAATCGAACGCCGGAATCTCCGGCGGAGCCGAAGCGGCGAAGCGACGAACCTGCGAATCGACATTAAGACAAAACCGACGTCTCTTGGAATTACTGATTAAACCCTTGCGCAAGATCTGATTTCCCCACGACATGGTTGAAAATTGATGGCAACTTATTCGCAGATAGAAATGAACAATTATAACTTTTGTGCTTCTCGTGACGAAAAAGGTGACAACGTTAATTAAGATGAAGTTTATCGCGAAGCGACGATGATGCCGTGTACAGTCAGCTCAAGCTTAACTGGAAAAAAAAAAAAGATTCTAATTTCGACCTACTCTGTGCTGTATTTGATGATAGTATGAATATTTACACTTTAATAAAAGTTACTATTATTATTTATTTATGTACACTTTTTGAATTTAAATGTAATCGTCATTTTTCACAAATGCCTTAGGCGATAAAAAGTTTGCAAATAGGGATTTAAGTGTAAGTTCCCAATTGATAGGGAGAAATCCGACGTTGCAATAGGGGATTAACCTGAAATTGTTTTTAAATGTTTTTAAGTATAAATTATTGACAAGCAAAATCGAGTTCCTCATTTAGGAATAAGTTGCTATCATCTTATATAGTTAGGTATTATGAATTATTTATGTACGTTATTAGGAATTAGTAAAAATGTTAGATGGAGTCACTAGTACTTGGTAAGGTTAAGTAATTAATATTTTTCACCCATAAATTGTCTATTTTTGTATATAGAAAAAATCAATTTTATTAAATACGAATTAATACTTTTTGTCTTCTTCATATCTATACAATTTTATTAAGAGCACAATACAAGGTGGATAAAATAGTAAATTGGTCTATCAATTAATCAATCAAGTTTGTTCTACATCAAATACTATTAGTGCTCGTTTGGTTCGCAGGTTATTTAGAAGGTTTAAATAAGTAAGGTTTATATAATACTAATTAACGTGTGTTTGGTTAGTGGGTTTAGATAAACATACGTGAGGAGATGTGTTTATCAAATCCGTAGGCATGAGTTTAAAGTAGGATTACATAAACACATGATTTATTTAAATCCGTGAACCAAACACTTGAAAATGCCCTAAATCCACCTTTAAAAAGCTAAACTCATGAACAAAACAGCCCTTCGGCTTCCGCTTCTATTTTATCTTAAATCTATTACAGGAAAATATGCAAAATAATTAATATTTGATGTCTTACGTGGACAACGATCTTGCCAATTTTGAATCAATTTGATCCCTCGACTGTCAATTCGAATGGACAACGTCGCACGGATTACTCATACAACCATACTTAAAAACAATAAAATTAACAATAAAAAGGACAAAAAAAGGATAGGAAGATACAAATAAATTAAATAATATTAAAAATAAAATAGAGTAAACAAATATTAAAAATAATAAAAAAATTGAAGAGATAGTTAAAAAATACTAACAATAAATATATTATATAAAAATTAAAAATGAAAAAAGAGTGAAGAAATAAAATATAATAATAAATAAAAAAACATGAAAATAAAAAATGAATATTCAGATGCGGAATTCTTTCCAATAAATAAATCCTACCCAAAGAGTACGAATTCAGTATATTTATCTATTAAAAACTAACGGGAATTACTATTTACCGCCCCCTTTTTACTTGTTACCGCCCCCTAAAGGGCTGGAAAAAGACGATTTTGCCCTTATGATTTTTAAATTAATTTAAAAAGAGAAAATTATAATAAACAATAAAAATATCTATTTAAAGCTCTCTCCAGACAACACTTTTCAAATCACATATCGAAAATCAGACAAAAACAAAAAAAATACTGAAATCGCAATGGATCGCCGACAGGGACTAGGAAAGGGAAAGGGCCTATTTTAACGACTGGTAAGCCAAACTAACGTAAAACATTGTTCGAATTTCAACTCGACCGAAAGAAAAAAAAAAATTTCGACCGAAATCAATTTTCGGTCGGTACTTGTGACGACCCTCTCATTTTCTAATTAAGGTTAGTGGCGGATTTTCCGCAACGTAAGCCGCGGAAGGCCCGTCTAATTGAAACTTTTTCTTAAATAAAATATATTAGACGAATATCGTCTACATCGTCATAACTAGCCCCAAAATAACAAAACCCTAACGCCGCTCCACAGGTCGCATCCATGTACCGCCCCGTCCTCAAAAGTCCGTGGAGCACCGCCACCAGCCGCCTCAGTCTTGACGCGCGTCGGCGTCAGACTCAGTACCTACAACACGTAAACACTGAGCGATTTGCCCAGTATGTGAATAAAAATGCATGTATGCACGTGAACGCTCATTCCCGTTCCCAATATCTCACATGCAATGTTCACTCTTTCTTTTCCCACAATCCTGTCTCAAATCACACAACACAGGGCCCTAGGTCAGACTCGACACCTCGCGCGCCTATAACATAACGGAAGCTTACACTAGTAGCGTTTTGACGTTCACGCAACTGCCCTACTAGGTCGCTCTTCCGTAAGCGGTAGCCTACGCCGACAGCGTTTTGACGATCACGCAACTGCCCTGTCAGGTCGCTCCCTCCGCTGAAAATATAATCACGACGGTTTTGCACCTCGGGACGTTCACGCCCGAGTAGACAGATCGATCACGCCTGTCTGCCGTCAGGTGTCATACGAGTACCAACCTCGACTCCTCAACGAGTCAACAACAACAATCACAAACATCTCATTCTACCCCGCTCGACAATATCTCAAAACAACCGTCTCAATACGGTGTAAATATCTCACCCCTGTGATATAATATGCATATGCCATGCATATAAACGTGATAACGTATAAAAGCATGATCCACTTGAAGCATACATAAAACATATAAGTCACATAAGTCACGTAAATCATTGAATCGCATGAAAACACATAGATCACACATGTGTTTACGTATTGTAGATGGATGATCCACCTACCTGTCCTCCTGATACGGTCAGCCACGTAGCCCGAAATCCCCTAAATGTCGAAACACTGAACGGGCAAATATTACCACGTTAGTATATTTACTAAGTTTCGTAAGTCTTAAAATTCTCAAACCCTAAATATCAAAAACCCTAGGAATCCCGAAAACCCTAAACTGTCGAAAATCCTAATAATACTGAGAATATTGAAAATATTGGTAATGCCGAACAGAGTGAAATGCGAAAACTATAGAAGCCAAAAGGTTTAAATGCCGAAACCTTTCATACCTGTATAAGTTCCCACCTTCTCATAATCTAATACTTGTTCTTCAACACGCCTATGTGAATCACAAAAGTTACACCTAGTTCACACACATAATTATTTATATTCGGCCCTCGTACAAGCATAGCGACACCTGAATACATTATTTAAGGTTTATAAATGAGTTTCCTATTTTTATTCCAAGCACTATCATCTAATTAATAACCAATCTAACCCCGAAAACTATATTACACCCTCATGTTTAATTATTCCAATTGTTTTATTCTCGAAAACTTCTCAATACATCTACCCCACTTAGTATATGACTAAAACCATATATTCTCACCCGAACATCTAGGTTACCAACCGCTAATAAATCTACTAAATTTAGAGCAGCCACCTAATATTATATAGATCACATTGTCACGAACACAGGGTCTACTTCACTTTGAACAAGTACTAAATCATATAAACCACGAATCATTAATTAATACCATTTCAAATGTCCAAGAAAACCCTATGTAAGTCACGAAAACTTCCAATAAATAAACACCTAAGTGCCGAAGGTTTAATACACCGAAATCTTTCCTATGTTCAAACACTAATCATTAACTTAATAACACTTCAACACCGAAACAGTTCTATCTTTCAAACAACTAGGGTTCTTAATGATTGTTCTAAAATCGAAGCTAACCATATAAATACAGACTCCACCATTTCAAAATTCTGGGATTTAGTTCTAGCATGCAAGTCACGAAAACATCCTTTGAATAAAATCACATATACCACATAATTCGCATAATACACTGAAAACACGTTACATAAATTTATTTACGTGTTGTTGGTGAAAATTCACCTACCTAACATTCGTAGCCCTTTCAGATATCATTTTCTAACTTTAAATCCTTAGCTGGTTGTCGAGTAATTCTTTTGTTCTTTATTGTACTTTCGTTGCCTTCAGTCACAAAATAAATCTCCCCACCCACACCTATATGTCTATATATATGTGTGGCCTTATAAGTACCCACGTGCTTTGCCTATTTCCTTAAGGTTAAGAAACCTTTTATTAGTCACTCCTATTAATAACTCCAAGGGCCACCACGTGTACTTATGCCCTTTGATAGATTAGTATTATTATTATATTTATATACATAGTAGACATATCACATCTAAGTAATATGTAAGCCACGAAAACTTCTTAAATTCTCCCAAAAACTTCAATTTATCATTATTATATATATTTATATGTGTATGTAAATATATCTAATTATCAAAGTTTACTTTTGAATGCTTGGGCTTTAATTCTAAAAAGCTAAACACAGCCCAACGTTATTTATTATACTATTATTATTTTGGGCCTACTAAAAAAAATTGACCTCATGAAATCAACCCCAAAATACTAATTATGCTCCAAGTCCCGTATTAAAATTTATGGGTATTACAGTACTGTACTGACTGAAATCAATTTTCGGTCAGTACTGTAATGACCGAAAATTGATTTCGGTCAGTACAGTACTGACCGAAAATTGATTACGTGCAGGTCATCCCGCCGCCGATGAATCCGCCACGGAAGGCGGTCATGCCAGCAGACCCGACGAGGTATAAGGTGCATCATTCTGTCGATGCAGCAGAACATGCTTGGCGTCAGTTCCCGTACGCCTCCATCCTCAACATCTCGTACCTCAATCGTGCCACCGCGGAGTACCTTGGTGAAACCGTTGGAGGGTACATGGACTGGTATGAGATGCATTCTCATCATCGCCTGCTTTCGACGGAGCAGGGATCCTCATCGGCATGCATACCCCCGCGCAGCCACGCCGACTACGTACATAATTAAATCTTATGTCGATTTTTTTTATATTTATATGTGTAATCGTACGTATTATTGCTATGTGCAGTGGTATAGCACGATGTACAGCTTGAGTTCGGACATGCTAGCCAGTCTGCATCGTGGAGAAACGACGCGTACAGACGAGTTCCGAGACAGGCTGAATGACATCAACGACCGGTGGCGCCAGGCCCCTTGACGCTGTTGCTATTGTTTTTTATATCTTTTATTGTATCGGACGGATTTTATATATGTTTTCAATATTTGTTTGCGTATTTATTCCGTTTCGAATATAAATATACAAATAAATAATAAAAATAAATAATCCAAATAAAATATACAAATAAATAATCTAAATAAATAATACAAATAAATAATCCAAATAAAATATACAAATAAATAATATAAATAAATAATCCAAATAAATAATACAAATAAATAATCCAAATAAATAATACAAATAAATAATCTAAATAAATAATACAAATAAATAATCCAAATAAAATATACAAATAAATAATCCAAATAAATAATATAAATAAATAATCCAAATAAATAATCCAAATAAATAATAAAAATAAATAATCCAAATAAAATATACAAATAAATAATCTAAATAAATATACAAATAAATAATCCAAATAAAATATACAAATAAATAATCCAAATAAATAATAAAAATAAATAATAAAAATAAATAATATATAAGACCGAAATCAATTTTCGGTCGGTACAGTACTGACCGAAGTACTGTACCGACCGAAAATTGATTTCGGTCGAATTTTTTTTTTTCTTTCGGTCGAGTTGAAATTCGAACAATGTTTTACGTTAATTTGGCTTACCAGTCGTGAAAATAGGCCCTTTCCCTTTCCTGGTCCCTGTTGGCGATCCATTGCGATTTCAGTGTTTTTTTTGTTTTTGTATGATTTTCGATATGTGATTTGAAAAGTGTTGTCTGGACAGAGCTTTAAATAGATATTTTTATTGTTTATTATAATTTTCTCTTTTTAAATTAATTTAAATATCATAAGGGCAAAATCGTCTTTTTCCAGCCCTTTAGGGGGCGGTGACTAGGAAAAAGGGGGCGGTGAATAGCAATTCAGAAAACTAAAATATTAATAAAAAAATGACAATAAAAAAATATCACCGGAAGTTTACTAATTCCCGACAACAAAATTTTCAATAAAATACTTTTTATATTATATATCAATTAGATAATTTCAGAAGAATCCCCACGGGAATCGAAAGGGGGATATGGACCTGCGATTCAACATGCTCCAAACCAGCAAAAATTATATAACAAGTGCTCATATGATTAATAGGGGTCATAATTCATAGGCAGCTCTAGTGGCGTCTTTTAATTTTCTTTTATTTTTTACTTTTTAGTCTTTTAAGAATTAGATTATTAATTTCTTTTTACTTTTTCATTTTAGTTTTATTTTCATGTTTATTGTTATATTTTATTCTCTTCTTTCTTTATTTTTTAATTTATTTAATATATTATGTTAATACGTATTTATTTCTCTCTCTCTAAATATTTATTATATTTCAACTTATTTTACTTTTCATTTTTTTTCTTCGAGGTAATTTCTCCTTTCTTATATATACTAGTTGTATTGTTTTCAGCCTTACTAATCATGTTTCGACATGTGACGTTTTCATCCAAATTGACTGCAATACCAACGAAATGATCAAAATCAGTTCAACATCGATGACTAATCCACGGAAAACATAGGGAACTAAATTGCTCCTTGATGTAAAGGTTATGGACCGTTTTTCGCCCTCTCTCAATCTATTACCATTATGGCCTTGACTTACCTACCAAAGTGGGTATAACCCAACTCCTATTAAAAAATTAACATGTTTAATTTTTATTTAGTGAAATACGTATGTGGTGTTTTAACATAGTGGGGTAGGGTGTAATGTTTAACTTTTATTTAGTGAAACACGTTTGTGGTGTTTTAACATAGTGATGTAGAGTGTAATGTGACACATGTCATTTTCTGAGCGGAGTTGGGTTATACCCAATTGGGTAGGAAAGACAAAACCTACCATTGGCCTTGATACATGTTGGACCTAAACATCCATACACATCCTAATTTTGAAAAAAAACAAACAAACGATTTATGCCTTAAAAGTCTAGCTAGATCCAAAACACTCGAAAAAAAAATTTTCCACGCAATCTCATCCAAATTCTATCGAAACTCTCCATTCTAAACATACGAATATTTCCTTCACCAGTAAGGCGTCCATGTGGAATAATAATAACACAATAGTCCATTCATTTATTGCTTTTATGTGCCTAACTGAAAAGGACTAACGTCATATTTATCCTCAACAGTACACACGTGATTCATCCCAATCGGCCAATCTCAACAGAGCGCCTAATACTCCCAACAATCACATTAACAATCCAGGGACCCAACTGCAATAACAAAATATTCCTGGGATCGTTTTTGTGCTCATCATTCATGCAAAATTTACACCACCACAAAAAAATTTCCTACAAATCCACACCACTTATCGCCCTATAAAACAAAACAACCGAACAAAGCACAGGCCTAAGCAGAATTCCACACATAAAGAGTCATTCATTCATGGCATCTTCCTTCACTCCATGGCTCGTCATAATCATCGCACTTCCCCTCGCATTAGCTTCGATTCTCCTCCGCCGAGGCCGACGAGAGAAAGCCAAGAAACAACAACTGCAACTGCCGCCGAGCCCGAGGGCCGTGCCCGTCGTAGGCCACCTCCACCTCCTCGGGAAGAACCCCCACCACGACCTCCACAGGCTAGCCGCGAGCCACGGGCCCATAATGTACTTGAGGTTTGGCTCGGTCCCGCACGTGGTCGTCTCGTCCCCGCGAGCCGCCGAGCTCTTCCTCAAGACCCACGACCTCAACTTTGCGAGCCGCCCGCCCCATGAGGCTGCTCGGCTCATCTGCTATGGCCAGGTATTACAAATCGAGGGACCATTTTTAAAATCAATTAGTGATAGAGGGTATAACCTCTTGATAGGAGGATATAATTAACCTCCTCCAAGGGGGCGGGACGAGGGCGGGCAAGCCCGCACAGGCCACGGGCTTTGGCAGGACGGGCTTGGCGGGCCGCGGAAAGGCCCGCCAGGTATTGCTCTTTTATTAAAAACTTATATATAAATAAATTATATATATATATATATTTTTAGCTTCGACTTTTAATTTAATCAAGTAAAATAACATAAATAAACTATTATTAAAGAGAATAAATTTGATTAGAAGTATTTTCGAGTTTAAATATTTCATTTTATCGTTTTTGTTTTCTTTTCTTTTTTTACTTTTTCCCTTTCAATATATATATATATATATATATATATTTAGTTTTAGACGGGCCAGGCCCTCTGCCCACCTATAGAGCGGGGCGGGCCCTCATTTTTCAGGCCTACCAAATGGCGGGCTTACCCGCGCCCGTCTCGCCGAAGGCGGGCTTTGGCAGGCTACGGGCCGGGCTGGACCGCCAGCTGTTTTGACAGCTCTAGTTAGAATAGCTTGAATTATCCGATGTGGGACAAAGCCCAAATTATAATCTCAACACCAGACTAGCGTAGTTTTCGGAAAGTACGGTCCCTATTGGCGGGAAATGCGCAAGCTCGTCGTCGTCGAGCTTTTGAGCGGCTCGAAGATAGGCTCGTTCGGACCGATGAGGAGGGAGGAGATCGGCCTGTTGGTCGAGTCGGTGAAGAGGGCCGCCGAGGAGGGACGGGATTTCAACGTGAGCGCTAGGGTTTCTTCGACGACAGGGGATTTGAGCTGCAGGATGATCTTCGGAAAGAAGTACAACGAGAGGGACGTCGACGAGAAGGGGTTCAAGGCGCTGCTTCAGGAGTTGCTGGAGTTGGGCGGAGCGCCGAACCTCGCTGATTACTTTCCTTTTTTTAGGAGGTTCGATGTTCAGGGGCTGGCGAGGAGGATGAGGAAGATGAGCAAAGTCCTCGATGCGTTCTTTGAGGGCGTGGTCGACGATCACATAGGGAAAGGAGAGTCGAAGGAGGAGGGGAAGAGGGACTTCGTCGATACATTGATGGAGATTATGCGATCGGGGAGAGGGGATTTCCAGTTCGACCGTCGTCACGTCAAGGCCATCATGTTGGTAAGTATGAATTCGAAATTTGTTGGAAGTAAAATATATGAATTTATTGGCTTATATTTTTTGTAAAGTAATTTAGGGGGTAGCGTTATAGGGACGATGAATTTAGGGAGTGTCATTAAACGGAGTACGGACAATAAAATTCAAAATTTAGCAATTTTGGAGATATACCCGAGATTTTGCAAATTCTAGAGTTTTTGGCATATAATTTATGGTTCAACGAATTTATGGGCGGCATTAAGGGGATAATAACTTTAGCAAAAACGAAGCAATGTTGGAACAAAATCTAGAGTTTCAACGTATCGTTCTCCAAATTTCTAAATTTTGAAAGTTATTGTCCGTATAAATGATACCCCCTAAATTCTCTATGCATATAATGCTATTCCGTTAAATTACATGACATAAAAAAATAATTAACTCTTTAAAATATGATGCACCCTCAAGTTGTTAGTTAGGCTCAAGTTGTTAGTTAGGCGGTCATTCGATGAGCCAAAGAAGTCTTGGGTACTAAACCTCACGACCAACCATTAAAGAACATTACAAGTCTATAGCTAGATGATAAACAACTTAAACGTGAGAGCGCGTTAAAGATATAATATATAATTTTAAAACACGATGCAATCCGTTCGGGCTTAAGCTCTTAGTTGAACCGGACATTCAGCAAAATGTTACGCAATATCAATAATCAGCACAAACGAATGAACTTCTATCCTTTTTTTTGTCTGCAGGACATGTTCGTAACTTCGGCCGACACATCGTCCGCGGCCGCCGAGTGGGCCCTCACGGAGCTCATCAAGCACCCCGACGCCCTAAAAAAGGCGCAGGACGAATTAGAACGAGTCGTGGGCTTACACAGAACGGTCGAAGAATCCGACCTAGACAAGCTCGAATACCTACACAACGTCGTAAAGGAAACACTTCGGCTCCACCCAATAGCTCCCCTAATGATTCCCCACTACTCCATAGAAGATTCAACCGTCGAGGGATACCACATACCCAAAGAATCGCGGGTCATCGTCAACCTGCATACGATAGGGCGGGACCCGAATTCGTGGGTCGACCCAGAAAAGTTCGACCCGGACCGGTTCGTCGGGAGCGAAGTGGACTTACGAGGGAAGCATTTTCAGCTCATTCCTTTCGGGTCGGGGCGGAGGGCTTGTCCCGGGATTCAGTTAGGGCTCATTCTGACGACTATGATTGTGGGGCAGTTGGTGCACTGCTTCGATTGGAAGCTTCCGAACGGAATGGGGCCCGAGGAGCTCGACGTGGACGAGAAGTTTGGGATCGTCGTCACGAGGGCGAATAACCTCGTGGCGATTCCTAGCTACCGATTGTGCGTATAAACTACGGTTTTTATCTATCTATGCTGAAGTATAACCGGAAGCCTAGAGTTTCACACAGATGTTTCCCAGATTATGTCTATGTCTTGGGTGTTTTTGAAGAAGAAATAATGGAGTTTTTAAACAAAAGTTAGATACGTTCTAACATTATACGGTACAGTGTACAGCAAACACATTGTACATGAAGCCAGGATTCAGAAAAAAAAAAAGCGCAATCAAGCTCTATGGCATAGCAGTATAAAAAAAATAAAGCCTTAAAACAGTAAGAAAACAAGAGAAAGAAAGCTGGAAAGGGGAACTCACACTATGCTAAATTGATTCGAAGACTTTGATGGCTCACGCCTTCAAACAGCAATTGAAGTAGCTTAAGATCCTCGTCCTCTTTGCCTGAACGATGATATATATACAGTCCAAATCAGAATCAAGAAAAGGGAAGTAATTAATTGCTTGATAACGTAGGAATCATACCGTTGAAGGGCGACGATCTTGGTCGTGATGGTAGTTTTGAGGATCGTTGTGGCCGATATTCAAACTTCTCGGGGATTCAGACGAGGCGAACTCTTGCTCGGCGCCCATGCTGACTCTACTGGGATCTCTCTTGTTCTGTTTCCTTGTTTCTCTAATCTTCGAAAAGTCGACGGAATAATCTGGGACGAAACCCTTCTCTTCCCAGTCGCGTAACTGAGGCACAGAGAGCCATGGCGTATTTCTCTGCAAGACCATCGAACAGTTTTAGCTCGATAATTCGGACGTATGGTGACACATACTTTTTTGTAGAGCCTTTATCTATGATTTGTTTACTAATGGTTACCTTCAAAGCTTCAATTTTTCCAATGACAGCTCATTATAAAATGTCTTAAACAGTTCAAAAAGACCCATTCAAACTTAAGGTTTATCATACTGAAAAGGACACTCAAGCATATAAAAGAACAGCTGAGATTCTTGGTGAAGAAAACCCTAAAAATAAAATAGTTTCCTTTTTTAATACGTCTTACTTCAATGGTTACATGGAGGGACCTAACAGGGAAAGAGTCAAAAGCTACCTTTGTTGGTTTAATCTCCGAACAAAAAAAAACATAGTAGCACGAAGAAGGAGATCCATGGAATAAGAAAGAGACAAACTTTAACAGCAGCGTTGAACTCCTCACCAAGAAACACAAGCAGCAAACACTGTACGCATAATCAATAACCTCACGAAGCCGCAAGCTTTTGAGAAACTTTTGGACCGTAACTTAACACAAATAAGGATCAACAAAGAATATTGATTTGAAACATTAACGTTCTAGTACCTCCTTCCTATCTCCCATACGATGATACGAGCGACGGAGCAGCACCCTTTTCTTCCTCGTCGAAAGAGAGAAAGTATTCTCTTTTTGACTATTTTTCTCTAACTCTGTAATGACGTGCAAGAAAGAAAGACTGGCTAACGAGCCTTCATAATCCAGGCTACCTTTTATATTACCTACCTGTTAGAGAGGGTCGTGGATTGAGATAAAATTACACGTGTAAGAAAAAGACGAAATAAAAAGGTTTCAGTTTATTATACCATGGCAGCAATTAAAGATAGTGGATCCTGACAATGAAACTGCAACTTTATATTACTAGTTATCAGCAACCACACAACACAAAGTGTCTTTCCCATTCACATCATGAGGACCAATTGTATATCAATTAACTAATTATAAACATATCGAGAAATCAATAGGACATAAGGTGATGATTAATCCACGGCGAAGAAATCTCAATCATTTTGTACTACAACAGCCTCTTCGGACACAGTCCATTCCTCAGCGCCAGAAGAAGTATTATCGCAACTCTGCACGGATGGACTAAGTGTTGTAAGCACGAAAAATGGCCCATGAATGGACGCTAATATAAAGAACGTAGAGCTTGGACTTGATAGGCATTGATACCTTAGAACAAGTATAGATTATCAAAGTTGTCCAGTCAAGTTTCTCTGTGTATGTCCTCTGTTGATGATCAGCTTCTTCTTGCAAGAAGTATATCAATGGCGGCATGAGTTGCATTTCATAATGCCGTGCTTCACCACAGGCACTGCAAGCCCCGATATCTCCCACTGAATTTTGTGATGCAACTAATGGTTTCCCACCGTATGAATATCTAGGATTGGAAAGAAAATTTTCAGCTCCAAAAACGATAAAATTGCTGTTTTGGAATTACCAAATTAAATGGCAAAGTGAAAAAAAAAAATGAGACACGGCAGAGATGTTACCTGAAGCATTGCTCTGGGTAAGCGTCCAATCTTTTCTTGAACTTAAGATAAGTCCTATCAGCGTGTAATGTTCTGTCGTACTCATAACTCTCCGCTTCATATTTTTCGTCATCCGAAGTTTGTTCAGAACACACGGGATTGGAGGGCATGGCCTTCTTCGAACTGTTGAAGATGCCGTTTTTCAATTGTTTTTCTTCCTGGCTCCACAAGTAAAAGCATGGCATCACTGCAATGATATGACCAAGTAAACAATTATATCTCTTTATTGATAATACTTCGCAGGTTTAGGATATATATAAACTGAAACGATATTACATCGATTACGAGGACGCAGGAAGAAAATTGACAATGAATCATGAGAAATGTCACTATAAAATCGAAGATATGGCAAACATTTGACGTAATACAGCAGTTCATATCTACATCATGTGCAAAATTTCAAAAAATACCATCAGCGAAACATAAAGAGCACAATTCCACATCTTAGTATACCTGGTTGCTTACTATCAACAGGTCTAGCTTGTTCGCTCGGGCAATGATGCTTTGCAGTGGAATCAACGCGATTATTCTGTTTCTTGCTCGTGGAACTGATATTTGCAGCTTCAGCAAATGCATCGGCCAAGTCATCCAAATCTATATCATCTTCGTCTTCATCTTCGAGTTCTTGTCCAATATCATAAGATAACACACCATTCTGCAGATTATTATTTGAAATGGGAGAGCTCGGCACATGCACTGCCTCAATGTCTGAGTTCTTCTGAACTCGAAGAGCTCGACAGCTTACGATCAGAACATGAAATTTTGTTAGATCAGAAGCATATAACTGAAAGATCAGACTCTGAATTCTGATAACATGGATAATCTGAGCTGACCTGAGGCTCTCACATTCTGCGACCAGACAGCAAAGAACATAAATCACTCGGTCCTTCGTTGCCAAAGATTCACTTGAAACTGGAGCATAAATCTAGAAATAAATAAAGAGAAAAAAATTATCAACAGAAACTGAAGGGTTTAACAATATCTCCAACTATCTCAACATATATAAACCTGTGCAAGCAGACTCAGCTTGTTACTGCACGAACTGCATTCAACAACACCTGAATTTTCATCAGCGATTGGTAAAGGCCAATCCTGTCCGAATGCACACATAGCAATTGATGATACTAACGAACATATCGGAGAAGTAATGCAAAGAAGCAAAATTCTTAAAACAAAATTAAGCAGCATACTGGGATTCCTCCAACTTTTGATGTGTAGATGTCAGCTGCTTCATAGTTACTAGCAGCCCACGGCCCCGGCATTCCTAAGATTACTCTTTCCATATTCTTACTCTGCTACATCAACCTTCAACACTTGATAATCTCTAATCCTCGGAAGATAAGAACCTCTCCTCGAAATATCACCTAACTGTGAAAGCTTGAAGTAACGGCAAAAAACTATGAAATATAACTTGTTTAGCTTAATCCTTAGCAACATTGAGCAACTGATGATAGAATTCAGCTATGGAGTACACTACATCAGCCCCAAAGAACCCTAATCGGAGAATTTCTAGAGAGCCAAAGCTGTTACTAATAAATGGGCTGGGCCCAAATAGAATTATAGGCCCAAATAATATATATATGGGCAAATCTCTATAATTAATTTTCTTAAAAATTAACGTGTTGGCGAGTGCGTTTTAGGTTAGCAACGGATATGAGAGGGTATACGAAGGTGTTGGCGGAGTCGGGAATCGAAAAGATAAAATAAAAAATTGAGAGATGTACTTACGGTTCTCACGGTGGTTACTCGCAATAGGTGGGCACATAGCTAATCTCTATGTATATACTATATAACCCCTTAATTATGCTTCATATAAAGGCAAAGTGCATGTTTATCGACAAGCATAATAAATCTTCCTCGATCGATCAAAATTAGTATTTAACCATATCAAATGCGTGCAATTTACCTATTTTTTTATAAAATTAAAATATGAAACACAGCCTATAAACTTAAATTAGGTTAACTAATCATATAAGAGGTTAGAAATTAGTTATCACATGGTACGAATATTCACGACCACTTTAAAAAAAATCTAAGTCTACGATATGAAAGGCCATTTTTGAAATAAAATATATAATCTTAAAATCCCATCGGTCATGAAGCTAAAAGGATAGAGGAACCGTGGACCGAAAGTAAAGCAAAGCCTCAAATCCAACATTTCGAACCAACTTGCACATTTAACCCAGTACAAAACAAAGACGAGTAATAATTCAATCTTTTGATAAGACATTTATTTGATTAAACTAATTAAATAGGGGTAACCTCAAGTAAATCCCCGTTTGTTAAAAGTTTATCAACTAACTCCCCATTTGAGTTTATTTATTACCAAACTCCCTACATGAAAACATTGCATCACATCACTACCCATTTATTTGAATAGACGATTTTACCCCTCATTTATTATTTTTTAAATCTTTTCTTCTCCCATATTATCGAAGACACCGCGCGCCACCGTTCCCAGACCTTGACACCCATATTTTTCTCCCCTTCGTCTTCAGCTCCTCGCCGGAAAGCTCGTCACCTATCTAATCACACTGGGTTTCTCGGTCCAGGTAAGTTGAGGTAAGTTTTATGTTTTTTTTTCCACCGAGGGTTACTCGTCGAGTTTCTTGACTCGAGCAATTTGAGCTCGATCGAACGAAGTTGAGCTCAAGAACCCTCCGTTGAAGTGCTCACTTAACGTTTGTGGCAGTGAAATAGGGTTTTTCCCACTTTGGTGTCGAGCTGTGGCTGTCGAGTATTGGGGTCGAGCTGTAAAAAATTGGATTTTATCCTCCATTTTCTACCATTACCATACTGTGGGTGTCGAGGGAGGTGAGCGATTGGTTTAATTTTGGCTAATTTGTTGGTTGAAGCAATTTCTTATATGCAGTACCAAAGCGTGTTGAATTACCGTACTCAGTGAAGGTGAGTATCATTTGCTGTTCAAATTTTAACAGGTCCGATTATATGAAGCTATGTTGTCTACAAATGTCTTTGGTGGACTCACGTTGTTTGCATTGTGCGAATATAAGAAGAGCACGTATTTATTGATGATCAATGAAACGACGAGTCTAATAGATTTATACGTAATCCTCCAAAGAAGATGGCCGGAGATCGATTCACGAGATGACTGGATAAAGTTTCAGGTTCCGCTTGAAAGTATTTACGCAACTTTGAAAGAAAATGGAGACGTGTTCAATATGTTCCAACTCTATCAACGCTGAAATTTCTGTGATCCATATGAAAGTCGAACGTAATGATGGAAATGGAATGGGTGAAATCAGTCGGGTGGAGAGGTTTGTTTTATTTTCTGAATTTTAAACGTCTATGTATATTAATTTCCTACCAATGATTGTGACATTTTTTGATTTTTCTTGTAGTGTGGAAGAGAATGAAGACTCCATGGAATTTAACATTGAAAGAAATTCAATAGATGCATTTCGTCACTGCATTGATGGAGAAGGGCAAACCTTCGAGGATGCAAATGATTTCAGACGGATCTTAAAAAACTACTCCATTGCCATCCGTCGTAACTTTTTGTATAAGAAGAATGATTCCCAAAAGATCATAGTTGTTTGCAAGGATGAGACGTGTCAATGGCGGATATATGCATCACTTCATAAAGGGATAGATCATTTGGCATTCGAAGATGCAACTTGCGGCACACTTGTGGAGAAGATAGTATTAAGAGTCGTGATCATCCTCGAGCCGACTCCCCTTGGATTGGGAACATAATGAAGGATAAGTTACGGGACGAGCCATCTTATCGTCCAAATACCATTGGCACATATGTGGAAAATATGGGCATAATCGTCGTACATGTAAAGAAGCCGTACGTACATAGCTTAGTTGCCCGCATTTTGCATGTATTTTGTTGTGTTTTTTGTCGTTTTGTCCATATGGTCGTTATGCCATCTTTTTTGTGGTTATGGCATATTCTTTTGTCGATAGGTTGTCGATTGGTTATGCCACATTCTTTTGTCGATATGTTGCCGATAGGTTATGGCACATTCTTTTGTATTGGTTGCGGCACATTCTTTTGTCGATATGTTGCCGATAGATTATGACACATTCTTAGTCGATACGTTGCCATATCTTTAATTTTTTGTTATACAAGTACTGTAAGATACTACAAACAACCTACATATGGTACTACAATAACGAACATTATGGAAATACAAAAGTACACATCTAGGTACTACAAAAGTCTTTAAATTGGTACTACAAGTTACAGAGCATATTTCAGAAAAAGTACTACAAACGACCTAATAATGGTACTACGAGAGCATAAGGTATTGTCCTGCAACAGTCCAATACAAGGTACTACAAATGGCTACGTATTGGTACCACCAATTGGATTTGGCTTATTTCTAAGCCGCTCGCACGACATGGAAAAGATACTACAGACGACCCAGTTAAGGTACTACTAGAGCACATTTTATGATACCATAATTATCCACGGTTTGGTACCACAAAAGTCTACGTAATGGTACCACAAATTAGATTGGGCGTACTTCGAAGCCGCTCGCACGGCACGGAAAAGGTACTACAAACGACCCAGTTATGGTACTACTGGAGCACATTTTTTGAAACCACAATTATCCACGTTTAGGTACCGTAAATATCTACGTAATGGTACCACAAATTAGATTGGGCGTACTTCGAAGCCGGTCGCACGGCACGGAAAAGGTACTACAAACGACCTAGTTATGGGTACTACTAGAGCATATTTTTGATACCACAATTATCCACGGTTAGATACCATAAATGTCTACGTAATGGTACCACAAATTAGATTGAGCGTGCTTCGAAGCCGGTCGCACGGCACGGAAAAGGTACTACAAACGACCCAGTTATGGTACTACTGGAGCACATTGTTTGATACCACAATTATCCACGTTTAGGTACCGTAAATATCTACGTAATGGTACCACAAATTAGATTGGGCGTACTTCAAAGCCGCTCGCACGGCACGGAAAAGGTACTACAAACGACCTAGTTATGGTACTACTGGAGCACATTTTTTGATACCACAATTATCCACGGTTAGATACCACAAATGTCTACGTAATGGTACCACAAATTAGATTGGGCGTACTTCGAAGCCGGTCGCACGGCACGGAAAAGGTACTACAAACAAAGTTATGGTACTACTGGAGCACATTTTTTGATACAACAATTATCCACGGTTAGGTACCACAAACATCTAAGTAATGGTACCACAAATTAGATTGGGCGTACTTCGAAGCCGCTCGCACGGCACGGATAAGGTACTACAAACGACCTATTTATGGTACTACGATAGGACACCTTGTGATACAAAAATTATCCACGGTTAGGTACTTCAAAAGTCTATTTACTGGTACCACAAATTAGATTTGGCGTATATCGACGTCGTTCGGGTTATTTTTGGTCCGTTAGTACTTTACCGTAGTTAATCATAGTAATTTGATCAATTGGTACCGAAGTTGGTGTGTTGAAGATTAGACTCAAGGATAGTTACATTGAAATGCCAACTTTCTTTCCACTCAATTGATACTAGTAACAATATCTTACCACATAGTCAACATTTAACGTTGATTTATATTTAATTTTTGTTCTTTGCCATATTATGTAAGCTCTAGGTCCTTAATGCTCAAGATTCTACGTGCTTTCGACAATCGAACGAAGGGGCACCGAAAAGGTACTACAGAGTACCTAAATATGGTACTATAGAAACGTAAGGGATGGAACCGCAATGATCCATAAGTAGGTACAACAAACGTCTACGTAATGGTACCACAAATTAGATTGGGCGTACTTCGAAGCCGCTCGCACGGCACGGAAAAGGTACTAGAAACGACCCAGTTAAGGTACTACTAGAGCACATTTTATGATACCATAGTTATCCACGGTTTGGTACCACAAAAGTCTACGTAATGGTACCACAAATTAGATTTGGCGTACCTCGAAGCCGCTCGCACGGCACGGAAAAGGTACTACAAACGACCCAGTTATGGTACTACTGGAGCATATTTTTTGAAACCACAATTATCCATGTTTAGGTACCGTAAATATCTACGTAATGGTACCACAAATTAGATTGGGCGTACTTCGAAGCCGGTCGCACGGCACGGAAAAGGTACTACAAACGACCTAGTTATGGGTACTATTAGAGCATATTTTCTGATACCACAATTATCCACGGTTAGATACCACAAATGTCTACGTAATGGTACCACAAATTAGATTGGGCGTACTTCGAAGCCGGTCGCACGGCACGGAAAAGGTACTACAAACGGCCCAGTTATGGTACTACTGGAGCACATTGTTTGATACCACAATTATCCACGTTTAGGTACCGTAAATATCTACATAATGGTACCACAAATTAGATTGGGCGTACTTCGAAGCCGCTCGCACGGCACGGAAAAGGTACTACAAACGACCTAGTTATGGTACTACTGGAGCATATTTTCTGATACCACAATTATCCACGGTTAGATACCACTAATGTCTACGTAATGGTACCACAAATTAGATTGGGCGTACTTCGAAGCCGGTCGCACGGCACGGAAAAGGTACTACAAACAACCTAGTTATGGTACTACTGGAGCACATTTTTTGATACAACAATTATCCACGGTTAGGTACCACAAACATCTAAGTAATGGTACCACAAATTCGATTGGGCGTACTTCGAAGCCGCTCGCACGGCACGGATAAGGTACTGCAAACGACCTATTTATGGTACTACGATAGGACACCTTGTGATACAACAATTATCCATGGTTAGGTACTTCAAAAGTCTATTTACTGGTACCACAAATTAGATTTGGCGTATATCGACGTCGTTCGGGTTATTTTTGGTCCGTTAGTACTTTACCGTAGTTAATCATAGTAATTTGATCAATTGGTATCGAAGTTGGTGTGTTGAAGATTAGACTCAAGGATAGTTACATTGAAATGCCAACTTTCTTTCCACTCAATTGATACTAGTAACAATATCTTACCACATAGTCAACATTTAACGTTGATTTATATTTAATTTTTGTTCTTTGCCATATTATGTAAGCTCTAGGTCCTTAATGCTCAAGATTCTACGTGCTTCCGAAAATCGAACGAAGGGGCACCGAAAAGGTACTACAGAGTATCTAAATATGGTACTATAGAAACGTAAGGGATGGAACCGCAATGATCCATAAGTAGGTACAACAAACGTCTACGTAATGGTACCACAAATTAGATTGGGCGTACTTCGAAGCCGCTCGCACGGCACGGAAAAGGTACTACAAACGACCTAGTTATGGTATTACTAGAGCACATTTTCTGATACCACAATTATCCAGTGTTAGATACCACAAATGTCTACGTAATGGTACCACAAATTAGATTGGGCGTACTTCGAAGCCGGTCGCACGGCACGGAAAGGGTACTACAAACGACCAAGTTATGGTACTACTGGAGCACATCTTTCGATACCACAATTATCCACGTTTAGGTACCGTAAATATCTATGTAATGGTACCACAAATTAGATTGGGCGTACTTCGAAGCCGGTCGCACGGCACGGAAAAGGTACTACAAACGACCAAGTTATGGTACTACTGGAGCACATTTTTTGATACCACAATTATCCACGTTTAGGTACCGTAAATATCTACGTAATGGTACCACAAATTAGATTGGGCGTACTTTGAAGCCGGTCGCACGGCACGGAAAAGGTGCTACAAACGACCTAGTTATGGTACTACTAGAGCACATTTTCTGATACCACAATTATCTACGGTTAGATACCACAAATGTCTACGTAATGGTACCACAAATTAGATTGGGCGTACTTCGAAGCCGCTCGCACGACACGGAAAAGGTACTACAAACGACCTAGTTATGGTACTACTGGAGCACATTTTTTGATACAACAATTATCCACAGTTAGGTACCACAAACATCTACGTAATGGTACCACAAATTAGATTGGGCCTACTTCGAAGCCGGTCGCACGGCACGGAAAAGGTACTACAAACGACCAAGTTATGGTACTACGAGTGCATAATTTCTGATACCACAAGTATCCACGATTAGGTACGGTAAAAGTCTACTTACCGGTACCACAAATTGGATTGGGCTTACTTCGAAGCCGCTCGCACCGCACAGAAAAGGTACTACAAACGACCCATTTGTGGTACAACGGGAGCTCAGTCTATGGTACTGCAATGGACCAACGTTAGGTACTACAAATCGTACGACAAATTGGAATTGGCGTACTTCGAAGCCGCACGCACGGCATGGAAATGGTACTACAAACAACCTAGTTATGGTACTACGAGTGCATAATTTATGATACCACAATTATCCACGATTAGGTACTGGTCTACTTACCGGTACCACAAATTGGTACTTCGAAGCCGCTGGCACGGCACGGAAAAGGTACTACAAACGACCCATTTATGGTACTACGAGAGTTCAGTCTATGGTACTGCAATGGACCAAGGTTAGGTACTACAAATCGTAGGACAAATTGGACTGGGCGTACCGTATGGTACAACAACCGATCCAATTTAGGTACTACAAATGGCACCGTATTGGTATCGCAAATTATATTTGGTATTTAAAGATACTACACACATCCTGAGTATGGTACTATAATAGAGAAACTTAGGTACTACCTTCTAGTAATATTGGTACTGCATAGATGTTTGTGCAGGTACTACAAAACCTACAGATGCCAAAAACATACACAAGTCACATCCCAATATCAACAGCATCTCAGTCTGTTTGTTCAGGTACTACAAAACCTATAGATGCCAAAAACATAAACAAGTCACATCCTAAGAGGATCAACAACATCTCAGTCTCAAAACACAGGGAAACATCACTCAAACAAGTGGAGCAAGCAACTAAGATCATCCTTAAGTATCGTGGCAGCCATGAAGCCACGATACAGTCCAACGTCAACCTCGTCAAGGTACCTCCCACGAGCCACAGGTCCAACGATGTATCGATCCATGGACATTGCAGTATGCACGCCACAATCAACGCCAAATCGAAAGGTTGGGATGACACCGTGATGTCATCTCGTAATTATTTCTTCTTGAGCCGGAGGGTTTTTTTGACTTCCGTGCCATTTCTGCACGCGACAACAACGAGAGAATCAAATAATTAACTTACGGTACCATTAACTACGTAATATGGTACCAAAAACCACATACAAGCACCAATTCAATCATACTACCAAAAAACAACCAAGACTCGTACCAAGGCGTCACAAATGCAGTACCTTACATCGCACAGTGAAATTAGAAGCTAACAAACCCTAATTTCAGTGATACCAACTTCCCCAAATCGAAAAACGAAATAATTAAACCCTAATTTTGCCATAAACCCCAAATTCGAGCCGAAATCAACAATTAAACACAGCCCGACATGAAATCTTTCAAGGAATGCAACTATGAAAGCCCTAATCTCTACATTAACACAAAATGCCACAAAAAAACGAAAAAATTAAAGTCGAACGAAGATGTGAAGCGGCCGTACCGTTGAGGTGATGCGTGAAGCCCTAATATCTCGTTCGCTGCTCGTTGTGGAGGCGAAGCTGGGCCGACTGCTCTGTATCGTCGCGTCGTCGTCTGCTTTCGTTCGTCTGCTTTTCGTTCCTCGTCGTCTGCTTTTGTTCTTCGTCGTCCTCTCAGTATATGAGTTCAGTTGGTTATTTTGCAATATTAATGTTTTACAGGGGTATATTTGTCCATTAGGTAGCTATGTGATATAATAGTTTGAAAGGGGGAGTTTAGTGATAAATGAAATGAGAGGGGGGAGTAAGTTGATGTATAGTTTGGGGTAGGGGGATTTATGTGTAGATTTGCCAATTAAATATCCCTAAAACGAAAATAAAATTCTACCTAATAATATATGATTCCCCTCATAGCCAAAGGCCATGGCCATGCACATCACTATCCCATGCACGTGATGGACCATACAAAGATTAATCAGTTTCCTATTATTATTTTCTTGAAAATGTTAGATCCGTATTCAATGATTTATAACGCTACTCATGTCTGAGCTTATTTCTTTCTTTATCTAAAATGGATGGTGTAAGAATCTATCCAAGACCCTTTCAGTATGAGCACTGATATTATAATAAATGAGCACTTCACCTAAAAACTTAAGCTTTGTGTAAGTGTACCATATGTAACTTTTTATGCATTTTGCTTCCAGCCATATAAAAAAATATATATATATATATATTGTGATAGGACGATCTATATGTGTGTCACAATTTATGTCAATCACATCCTTTAAAGTTACATGCCTAGAGTGAAATTTCTCAGACAACGCAATTAACAACATAAGTTGAAGAATGAAAAAAAGAAATAAGAGGAAATAAATGTGTTAAGGAGACAATGAGAGCCCACTAAGATGAGCAAAGCCACGTGATTATTCCGTGAGAGACGCTGTCGATCAATCAAAGCCCTTATCTGGATAATTATATTGTTAGGGCAAAGTCTATTATTGTCCGCAAAAACCCTTTCGAATATCTTGCAAGAAACAAAAAATGATGTCTTAACTCTTTACTATTAATTATTAGGATGGCTCACCTGTTTCACTTTAGACGGAAAACGTTTTATCTTATTGTAATAATGCGTACGTACCCGTCTCACTTTTCATACACAAAATATATCACTAGAAACAAATATCTGAGATTGTCTTTACATTATTTGAGAGGCACTCGCGTTCGATATCTCTTTGGCACAAATATGGTAATTCTTATTACTTTATTTCAAAAGTATTTTTTCGACCACATATATTCATTCTGCACCTTCCAAACTATAAATCTTGGCACATATATAGTAGTATTTTTGGCACACCACACCCAATGTGTATGGCTACATAATTATATTAATTCATATTTTATTTTTAATATGTGAAACTATAATATTTAGTTTAATTCTTTTATTTTTTAATATATTTTTTTTTTCAAAATTTATTTTTTAATATATACAAAATTGATTTTAGAGGATACAATTGGAAGAAATTTAAAATAAAGGAAAACTATAGTAATTACGATAGTCGACATACCAATTAATTTTGGGGAAATTACTCTAGCTTGCTCTCCCTTAATTAAATAGATAGATAAATAATCGCGACAAAAGCTGAATTTCTTAGGTATGTAACACATACTACGACCAATGTTTCGATGGGTTTTATTTTCGACCGTTGGGGACGTTTTTGTTAACATTGGTTGGTCGAAGGGCAATATTACATAGACAGACGCATTAACTGATATGCCACTTGTTGAAATAATAGTCTCAATCTCATATATTATTCTCAAATACCGATATTATCACTACAATATTTCACAAAATACTTCATGCAACAGGCTCATTGTTTTTAAATATTCATCTGCATTTAGTTGAATGATGCACTCCATTCTCTACTCCAACATACCTACACTACATGGTTGATTCTATGCTTGACGAATATATAATAAACAATCTTGATTAGCCTATTCATAAATAATTCGTTGACCATAACATGTTCGCTTGTTTTTGTAATAAATGCTCACCTAACGATTCAACCATTGCACATCTGACACCAAGGCGATTTGTAATAAATGCGAAGATATATAGATACCTCTTATTGCATTTGTGTTCCATAGTATTACAAGCTCGCTAAACACAAGACAAAGCATATGACTCGTCTAGCAAGAAGCAAACACACTTTATACACAAAGACATAAATACATGTATGAGTGCTAACAACTCCAACTTGGGGTTTACATATAATCTACGTAGCCCTTAAAACCCTAAAAACTATTTCAATGATTGATGTGTGTCTGCCTTTTAATCACAAATCAAGAATTAGGCCCATGTTATTTGCGAATGTCTACGAACAAAACAACATTAAATGAGCGAAAACAATACAAAATGTGCTAAAGAACACTGATAGGGACTCAACGGTTTCATATGGGGTCATCATGCCTTGCTATTTGGTGACTGAGAAAATCAACCATGATTAATTACTATTGATTGTCAATGTTACTCATATTGATATGTCAAGTTGCGAGGTTTGCCTATAAATTGCAATGTCATTTACATAGATGATTTCATTATTATTACAAGTTCATCGAATATATCATTACATATAGAGGTTGTCGACATGGCTGATGTTCGGCCTATTACCAAGCATCATCTTTTTGTAATGACCCTTTTCTTGCTTTGCTTCGTAACAACAAGTATTCAAGGTATCCATTCATTTTGCTTTGTTAATATGTTTTATATGGCTAAGTATTAGTGATGAATATCGATGAGTGCATGGGTCTTATATGCTTTGATATATAGTGAACTATGATCTAATTTCATCGTAGTATAGGGTTTTAGTTAATTCCTTGACTTTCGATATTTGTAGGGAGAAATTTGCGTGCTGAAATTATTGCCAAGCCTCATCGGAAAATTGCGGTGGGCAAAGACATTTCGGTGAAGTTTCCAGAAAGTGAAGAAGTGGAAGTGATGGATTATGCGCCGGCGAGAAAGAAAACTCCAATTCACAATTAGAGAATAAAATATATTAATGGAGATTAAGATGCCTTTTTAGTTTTATTTTTTTTATTTCGTTTGATGAGGATATATGTAGTGCACATATAGCATCAATGACATGAAATTTGTACAGATGAATTATAGAATCTTATGATACACATATGTATTATGAAATTTTCTCCGAATACTTGTGCAGATCACTATTTTGATGTGTTAACACGTTGTGGAGCTTTCCTTCTGTGGCACTAAAGTCTAAAACAAAATTTATAGATATCTATAAAGAAAAACAAATATATATAACTAAAGAAACAAAACTATTTTATTTTAGGGTGTGTTTGGATAAAAAAAAATGGTGAGAAAAGAAAGCTAAAAGGAAAATGATAACTACTAGCTTTTCTTTCCACCATTTGGTGAAGAAATTGGTTTTCCTAGGTTTTTATCTCTAAACTTAAGTTTTCTTCTCTTTTCTTTCAATTTCTCTAATTACCCAAATAAAATAAATTAAGTTACATTTTCTATTTCATTTCATTTCCTCACTAAATTCCTTGGGTGTATTTGGTATGCGGAATCCAATGCGGGAAAGAAAGAAAAGTATAACGATATGCATCGTTTCATTGTACTTTACACATCACGTGTCAACCATTACAATTTTCCTTTTCTTTTTCACGTCGAAATCCGTGGATCAAACGGAGCCTAAGTGTGCGTTGGTATGCGGAATCTAATGCGGAAAAGAAAAAAAAGTGTAATTATGTGCATCGATTCATTGTACGTTACGCTTCGCGTGTCATACCATTACAATTTTCCTTTTCTTTTCCACGTCGAAATCCATGAATAAAACGGAGTCTAAGGATGCATTTAGTATGCGGAATCTAATACGGAAAAGAAAGAAAAACTATAATGATACGCATCGGTTCATTGTACATTACGCCTTGCGTGTCGTACCATTAAATTATTCCTTTTCTTTTTCACGTAGAAATCCGTAAATCAAACAGAGCCTAAACTAAACACACCCGACACCCTTTAGGGCTCGTTTGATATCCTTGTTTATGGATTACATGGGTATAAGTTATTTGTGTATGGCTATACAAGACAAATACGTGGAAAAGAAAAAAAAAAGTGGACAGAAAAAATAAAATTCATCACAAATACAGATCGAAGCTTGATCTTCTTCTTCATTTCTTGATTTCTTCATTTGACAGTTCATCAATGGCAGACAGTGATCGAGCTACAGACAACTCCGATTCCGAGAGTCGTCGTCTTCATTTCCCAATATTCTCGTCAATTCCCTAAAATAATTGTCGGATAGCTGGACTTTCGAATCACAGTTCTCAAGACGATGATGTTCTTCGAACCCTGCAAGAACGCCGGAAACGTGACGACGCCGACGTCGTCGGAGAAATTTACACCGAGAAGTCGCCAGATCTTAGAGCTAGGGTTACGCGCCGTGACGGAGAGGTTGAGCAATGACTTTAAAAACCAGTCGGCGAGGGCGGACGATGGCCGTGAGGTCGGGCGATGGCGGCGAGGCAACACTGCTTGATGGTTGGAAATTAATTTTTTTTTTCAATCGGCCGTTTCTTTTTTTCCAATCGATGGGTAAAGCAGGTAATAATAAATCTTGTTTTGATATACCCATCTCTATCTTGGGTATTTGTATACGAGGCTGAAAAACAGTTTATGGATAATGGCCATGTATAATTATACAAAGATGGTAACACATGAATAACAAACATGGGAACTTTAACCATACATCGTACCTATCTTTACAAGGGTATCAAACGAGCCCTTAATGGAGAGCTTTAACCTATTATTGCAATGTTAAAGTGGCGTTTTGACTTATTTTTTTTATGCACCCTTAAAAACGTTATTTTTATATTTTATTCAAAAAAACGGTGAAAGTGAAAAAAAAAAAAAAAAGGCCTTCTTTTAGTCCTGTTATAATTGTAATTTGTAGTCTCATAGTCAGTTTAGGGACTATTATTATTAGCTGCGTAGAGAATTTTCGCTTAAATGGGCTTTTGTGAAGCGCCAGCCCACTGTTGATATATCGATGATCAAAAGCATATGAATTATTGGAGACAGACGAATTTGCGAGAATAAATGCAGTACTACTTATATATATGAACTCAAATGATATAAATTCCATATATGAACTATACAATGGTTCGCAATCATTATCGGAGTACAACTTTAACTATATACTACTAGTTCGCTATCAATGCGAATTACTTTACAACTGTAAATCCACTCAATTAACAACTTTAAGTATGCATTGCATGAACTCCAATAATTTTCCATTTTATTATCTTCTTAGATATATGATATACTGTTATCATTGGGTTTTTTATTTTTTATAAAATATCCGAGACGAACAACCCAACACCATGGTTCGCAAAGATAACTATGTACGCATATATAAATCATATTATACCATTGCATAGATATTTTATTTCATTTGCTAAATAAGTACGCCGTGAACAATACCCCTAAGTCGTCAATTAATTCAGAGGTGCTAAATTCTCAAGTATTTCGGTACCACCTATAATCTGATCATGCATGCAAAGTTACGGCAAAACACGTTATTGCAACATTGGCCAGAACGTATAAAACTTAATTATTAAGGTTACATTCAAACTTTAATAAATTTCATTTAAAACCTTGGACACAATATATATCATGATACTGAGCTGTTAATTGATTGTCACTGTTCCTTACGTGAATCCCATGCACCTTTTCAGTATGTGGCTGTCGAGAATCGTCTAATTATAATCGTTAGCACGCGAGATATAAGTTTCACTATATATAATATAAAATAGAGGCTCGTATTATTTAAATATATCATGAGCTAATTATCAGAAAGAAAAGAAGAAGGTAGAAAGTGATTTAAAAGAAAAGTTGGATAAGCCCTTCGTTTTCCATCGGTTGAAAAGCTGTTACGTAGCTTTCCAATCTTTCGACTGAATATGGCAATTAGATACGTTGATTGATATTTGAAAGCATGAATACGTAAGTATCGTGTGAGAGTATGAGTGTGTGCGTGGATCATGAAGATTGACAAAAATTAACATGTGTTATTTAATTTGATGAAGATATAACAAGGAGAAGGACCACCTAAGTTATCGATTCCAATTTGAACTACGAACCCTTTATTTACTTTCTTTTTTAGGTCCACATTTCATATAATATAAATTAGGATCGTCACGTCGTGAAGGAATGCCCTACTAAAGCATGATGACTAATACCTAATAGTGGCACACATACGCAGTAATTTGTTTATGTATTTGTATCATGCGGAGAAGAATCATAGTATATATAAGTATATATAGTAGCTATGGTGGATGTGGAGTGATCATTTAATAAGATATGAGAAATCGGACCAAAATATAAGCGGCATAAATCATATGTCTCATAATTCCTATCACATTTTCTGTCCCACTTTGTATAATTTACATTAAAAATGATTCTAATGATTATTGAAAATATAAGATATGAATATTAATTTGATCATCATAAAATAAAGAATAAATTAGATGTATTTATTTGTTTTTATACATATAAATCACGCGCGATTTTATGATTTGGTAAAATATATAATTAAAAGAAAAAAATGAAAAGAGAATTTGTGAACCACGGTTCTGACTGGCTAAGAGATAGAGGGGGTGTGAATTGTGGGATAGATGATTTCAGACGCACAACGTCATGGGTGAGAATACTGAAACACCGGTAAAAAAAAAAAATCACACCTAAAGATAGATAAGAAAAAAATACTAGACATGAATGAGCACGTCGGAAATAAAATATATAATATTAAAATATAATACGGTGCCATTAAGCTTAGATGTCCATTTGAAATAGTCATTTTCCAATGCTTTTTAGATTTACATAAAACAAGGGATAGTGGTAACAGTATGATCACATATATAAAACCATAAAATATTCTAACATGGGGATAAGATGCTACCAACACGATATTTATCTAAAATAAGCAACGTGCGGCGGAATCTAATCATTAAAAAAAGAAGCATCTTCAACTTCTATATCTATATCTATACTACTATGAAAGCAAGAATGTGACCCGTTGCCTCGGTAGGTTGCAGGTAACTATTTAGCTTTAATTGTTTGGATGGCAGACTTGTACTTCCAGGTCGTCTTTTTTTTTTTTCTCTTTCTTTTTATTTTTCCGTATTAACAATGCTATATATATCACCTTTAGTGAAAATATAAATAGAATTTAATATTCTAACGTGAAATTAATATTCCAACATGAGCCATAATTACAATTATATCCTAAACGTAATTAAAATTGCAAAATAACCCATAATATAAATATACATATAATTTTGTTATAATATTTTTTCCATATAATTAAATAACAGTGAATCAGAATAACATATAATTTTGTATAATTGTTACTTTTCATACGAATAAATTAATAAAAAATTAATATAAATGAATATATGAAGGAATATAAATTGTGATTAATTTTCTATAAATGGAATTATAGAGGAAATTGGTAGAGTTCGATGATATTGATCAAATAATATAAATGTTGAGAAATGACATTGCAGCAGCTCTATATAGATGAATCGTTGGTGATGACCTTATTTCGACTTTAACTTGGCTTAGTATTTTCTTTAATTTCCATTGTCATTTATTATAGATTGCATGGTTTTGTTTTTCAATTTTGTAGCCCCAAGTGCCCTAAACTTAAAAAAACGAGATGTATATGATAAATGAATGCTAACTATGTATCTAAGGACATAAGCGTCGTGGTAGAGATGTTGTAGGGTGTCTACCTACACACATCCCTTTAATATGATTTTGGTGGTAAAAAAAACCTTACTACCAGTCATGTATATGTATTTTACTCATGCAAATAAATTCTGATTCATAATCTCAACCGCTAATCATACCGTAATTGAACTACGTAGAACACCTATAACACTAACTATCGACATTATTTTTTATCACTTTACATGTATATTTAATAAACCACCATCTACTTTGTGTATACATATGTATATTAACCATTTAGTCTCTCTTCCCCTCTCTCTCTAAATTCCTCTCTGAAATTCTAACCAACCGCCGCTCGTCTTCCTTTCCCTCTCTCTTCCACCATCCTCCTCCACCTCCATTATGGAGGTGGGGGAAGTTTCATTTCCATCTTTGTTTTTCTTCTTTTGTTTCTTTAAAAAAAAAATTCGCTCGGCGCTCCACCTCAGCTCACCGTCTCCACCGCCTCCGCTCCACCTCCGCTCACCGCCTCACCGCCTCCCCTCCGCGAGCCGCCAGCCGCACCCACCGTCGCGTTTCCACCAGTCACCCGACTCGCCTGCCGCAGGGTCGCCATCATGCCCACCACCGCTCGACCGTTTGTGTTGGGCAGGTTCTCCTCGGGGGAGACACTCTTTTTTGAAGTTTTCTCCTCTTTGTAGGTGTTTTTATCCCCTCGTGGGAGCCTATCTCTCCCCTCGTGTGTGGGAGCCTATCTCTCCCCTTGTGGAGTCCTCTTTTGGGGTTGTCTCTTTCCCCCCTTTGTGGGGCTTTGAGAACGGATACTGTGCTATCACCGGATTTTTACGCAATAAAAATAGTCAATTATGTTGTAACAATTTGGTTATTGCTCTATTGTATCTTTGTATCCATTTGGATTTGTGAAATGAAATACTTTTCTTTCAAAAAAAAATGTATATTAACCATTTAACCATTCACTTCTGGGAAACGGTTGCATAGAAGCCGCACAACGTGCGGCCACAGTATATTATAATCATATATAATTTAAAGGTAACAGGTCAAATAAACTATTCTTATCGTTATGAATGCCCGTTTTCAGGTATGTTCCTTGTCCATTAAACTAATTGGTAAATGCACAGTAACTCTTCTAATAACATTACAGCAAAAAAGAAATTATATATAAATTTCCTATAGCAGCTCATCAAGAAGTTTGTGGGATATGAATGAGGTCAAAGAAGTATTTGACAAAAATGAAAATGTAACACTTTTTCAATAATTTAATACATTTTCCACTATCTATATTTTTTAAACGTTATAACAAGATTTAGTGTAATATCACTATCCATACTAAGTTGTAGTTTGCGACATAGAATATTTCTGGTACAAGTTTTAGTGTTATTGACCGTGGTCTTAGAGATCCTACGAATCTCCCTTAATATCAATTATATTAATGGTACCCCACAATTGCTTTACCATAAAATCATTAGCCTTCGTCATGTAGCTTTCATTTCTCTAAATAAAAATCATTTATCATAAATTATATTATTTCCTCTGAACTTGTATATATACCCCACCGCATATATGGCCTTTTCTTGATAAAATTTCTCATCAAAACATCCAAACGAAAGGAAAGGCATACAGAAAATATATAGAGAGTTGATTAATTAAAAGCTTCTTCACTATATAAAAGATATTAAGAGATGGCTCTAAGCAAGCCTTTTATAGTAGTTTTAATCGTACAATCGATCTACGCTGGATATTTCATGCTCACGAAGATTGCTTTCGATTTTGGAACAAACCCTTATGTGTTTGTCTTCTACAGACAAGCTTTTGCAACTATTTTCTTACTGCCCTTTGCCTTGTTCTTCGAAGGGTAAGTACTCTTCATGAATTAGGTCTTCTTCCAAGTATACAAATGGCACTATTTCAACTTAAGTACGCAAGAGAATTGTGGTGTTATATATTTACTCATAGAGTCATAATAGTGAGTTGGCTATAGATATATATAATCTTTTCTTTTTCTAATCGTTTGCTGATAGCGATTATCAGGAAAAAAGCTCCACCGCTGCCATTCTCCATCTTGATCAAAATCTTCATGCTATCTTTATTGGGGTATTTACGTAAATAATGTTTTGATTACACATGAAGATACACTAGATTTTCGTATAAAGTGGATAATTAGAAATTATTTTGATATATATTTTTTGCAGAATTACGATGAGCTTAGATATAGTTGGTGTAGGTTTGAAGTATACTTCTGCATCTCTCGGAGCTGCTACTACAAACACTTTGCCTGTTATAACCTTCTTTCTAGCGGTAATATTCAGGTAATAATATCATGTTTGTATTAGTTCACTATTTATTTTTCCCAATATAAATCAGCATAAAAAGCTCCCTTTTTGCTATAAAAAGGACGTGGATAAATTAATCTAGGGGACAGGTAAATATTTTTGCTCGCGACTTTTGAGAAGAATATTTCTATCGATTTACTAGAATATTTACTACATATCGTTACTGGGTGAATGTCTCAATTATTGATATGGAAAATGACGTCACTGATAGAATATTTGTAATTAGGTTACAATTATTAACATTTATTGCACGATAGAGATAATAATTAGTGTTCGAAATAATATATACAAAAGTAAAATTTAATAAAGCTTGATGTCGTCATTCAACAATAATGGTGAAAGTTCCTAAAGAAAACATAAGCTATGAAAGTCCCTTACAACATAACTATCATTACATGTGTCCAAAATAAGGAATGCAACATCAAGTAATATCACATAATTAATTAACTATATAATGCTTCACCATCTCACCCAATGAGTAATGATAATGATGTAAAGGGTTTTTCATGGTGGAATCCCTTTACAACAAGGTGACAAAAACAGTTCCTTATATTTCCTGTTTGTTATACACATTGCAATGCAAGCCTCGTACTCGTAACACATTGCATATTTCCTGCCATTACATTGCTGGGACTTCAAGATTTTATTAGCTAACATATACTGTGAAAAATAAATAAACATATCGTAGGATGGAGAAGGTGAATATAAAGACAAGCCATGGGATAATGAAGTTGGCCGGCGTATTACTTTGCGCCATTGGAGTAGTAACCATAGCTTTCTACAGAGGCCCACTGTTGAAATTATTATTACATCATCATTTTATTAAGAGCCATCACTTACACCATAATAAAGACATTCCATCTCCACATACTTGGATTAAAGGAGTCTTCCTCGTACTCCTCGCAAACATTGCCTGGGCTTTCTGGCTAGTGCTACAGGTACTAATATATAATATATATTATATTATATTAAGTTCTATAATTTTATTTTATATTAACTGGTAATGGTCAAATCGAACTATTATTTAGGGCCGAGTACTGAAGAATTATCCATCAAAGTTGCTGCTGACGACACTCCAATGTTTCTCGAGCACAGTTCAGTCCTTTTTCATTGCTTTTGCTTTCACGAGAGACCCTATGGATTGGCAGCTGAAATTCAACATCTCACTTTTATCAATCGCCTATTGCGTAAGTGTTATATCGAAATTTTTTTCTTTCTTGTAAATATCCAAATATATATAACTATTTATTTTATTTGTTGACGACAGGGAATAGTTGTGACTGGCATTACATTCTACCTTCAGACATGGGTCATAGAGATGAAAGGCCCAGTTTTTCTAGCCATGACCACGCCTCTTATCTTCGCCTTCACCATTGTTCTATCCGCTTTCATGCTCGGAGAAATAATTAGCCTGGGAAGGTGAATAATTAGAATATAAAACAACTTAATAGTATTCATCATTTAGGTAAAGTGATAAATTTTATTACGTTTCTAGTGTTTTGGGAGCACTTCTATTGATGGGAGGGCTTTACTTTGTGTTGTGGGGAAAGACCAAAGAGGAAGAAAGAAGAAAGGTGGCGACAACTACAAGTAATAATGCTGAGAAAGCTGTTGTTGATGAAGTAAAAGAAGAAAGTAGTATTGTACCTTAAGGCTTCTTATGACAGGAAAAGAGTTACACTAGCAATATAACCATTATTCATCACCTGTCAAAAAATAAATAAATAAATAAATTTCAGACCAAAAAACAGAACAGAATGCAAGAAAATCAAATCCAAAAAGAGTAATAGAGAAGAGATTAGATTTTAATGTTCACCTCAAATGCAATATTAGGGTAGCCATAGACAGTTGTCGATCCAATTCCAAACAGATCATTGTCTGAACCCTGAGGTACCACAACTCCTTGGCCACAGTTGCCAAGAATTCCCTGCAAATATCACATCAATAATATATGCATTTTAGTTATAATACAGTTACCTAAACTTGAGACTAAAGTAAGAACAAATATGGTTAGTTACCTTCACTTGTTCCCATCTTGTGCTAGGTGTAATGACACTTTCCTCCCCCTTACCTTCATTCTGATTGAGCGATCCATCAGCTGAAACAGTTTAATTTCACAAATTGACTAATGACCAAAAGCCATTCACTGCACGGTTACGGGGGGAAAAACAAAAGATATCACTTGAGAATAATTAGCAACCATTCTTGTGTATCACAAAGTTGCACTTCACATAAGTGTTGAAATCGTGCCCGGGATAGTTTGTGTGCAGAACGAACTTCTTGATCGTATGTGTCTGATTTTCCAGAAGAACAGAATGTCAGACGTCTGTACGTATAACAGTTTATATATGTTAAGTAATCAGACCGAAATTACCCAAATCTACCGTTGATGATTTCTTGTGATTGAATCGGATGCACAGATTGGTTTTGTGTGTGCAAAACTTGACGAGAAACAGTGAATTAAATTGAGAATGGAACAGAAACGATTTACGTGGTTCGATCTTGCGATCTACTCCACGGGACCAAGAACAAGCTTCGATTGATTACTTTGAGAGAATTACAGAGCTACTCCTCGACTGTTTCTGTTATGGCTCACTCAACAACGAAGAAGACGATCTACAGTACTTTTTCCCGCCTTGTGCGTTGCTTCTTTTATACTTAATAAAACGCGTCACGCTTCTTCCAACGAACTCTGCCTTGTAGAAGAACCGTTGCCAGCTTCAGCGTCTTTATTAGTAAGCCACAGCTTCGACTTCAGACTTGGCAATATCCTCTGTTCCATTTGCTTCAGTTCTTCAGCAAATTATCACAGATCAGCTAATTCCTTGATTTGAATTTGCTCTTAACAATTCTCCACCTCAAGTTCAAATCACAACACCTCATTCTTGGCCCACCTTCCCTTGTACTCAGGGAAGCTTTGCACAGTCAGCACGGTTCAGACACAACCTGGAATTTGTGCCCAAAACATGCCTGACTGTTTCATCACCTGAGATCACACTTGAGCTCAACCGCTTCATCTCAGTTTTCCTCCATTTGTCGCTTCCTTTCCTCTTCATATTCTGATCATATGAGTGAGTATTTCCCAGTTTAATACCTGTCACAGCTGCAAATGCATAGGCTACATTTTCTGCGTAGCCATATCGAGTTGGGGCTCGAACCTCCCTTCTTGCCCTATCCCTAACTAGGTTGTAACCCTGATGATCATCTTCCATATCAAGGTCCTCCTCTGATCCACCTAGCCAGCTTTCATTCTGTTCAGATTCTTTAGCTATTTCATCATTTTGCAGGCTGCTCCACCTCAAACTCCACAGAAACAACTTCCTTTACTTTTCCAGGTTTTACGCTGTCTTTCCCCTGTGTCTTGTACGCCATCTCTTTCTCGTTGAACACCACATCCCTGCTAATTATACACCTTCCCATACCAGCTTCTAAGCACCATAGCTTGTATCCCTTAACTCCCTCGGGATAGCCCATGAACATGCATCGAACAGCCCTCGCATCAAGCTTGTCTTTCCTCGTATGCGCATAGGCTGTGCATCCAACAATTCTGAGGTGTTTCAAGCTTGGCGGATACCCTGACCATTTCTCCTCAGGTGTCTTCATATCAATAGCAGCGGAAGGACTACGATTTACCAGATAAGCTGCAGTGACCACAATCTCAGCCCAAAAACGCTTAGGCAAACCTGCTCCTATCATCATGCATCTAGTCCTCTCCATCAGTGTTCTGTTGTACCTTTCTGCCAAGCCGTTTTGCTGCGGAGTGTACGGCACTGTTCGATGCCTAGCCATCCCTTCACTCTTGCAGAAATCATCGAAGTCCTCTGAGCAAAACTCGAGACCATTATCAGTTCGAAGCTTCTTAACCTTCTTACCAGTCACATTTTCAACCTGTTGTTTCCAGATTTTAAATCTGCTCAAAGCCTGGTCTTTCGATTTCAATATCATCACCCACACCTTCCTTGAGTGATCATCAATGATAGACATGAAATATTTGCCACCCGACAGTGACTCCACCTTCGAAGGTCCCCATAAATCCATATGAATGTAGTCTAGAATCCCATCCGCAATATGCCTTTCCGATCCAAATTTCAACCTATGGCTCTTACCATAAATGCAGTTTTCACAGAATCTCAGACCATTTATCTTGTCATTTCCAAGTAGCCCTTGCTTGGACAGTTCCATGAGCCCTTTCTCACTCACATGTGCTAGCCTATGGTGCCATAACCATGCCCTATCATCACCTGCCACAACAGAAACGGATCCAACTTCAGTCGACCCTTGCAAGAAATAAATCCCATTCTTCTTTGATCCTTCCATGATCATCTTTGCTTCCTTGAATGCTTTGAGTTTCCCTGATCCCACCTTGATGTCATACCCCTCATCATCAAGCATACCTATAGAAATCAGATTCCTTCTCAAACCAGGAATATACCTTACATTCTTCAAGATCAACCCACCACCATTTTTCAATTTCAGAGAAATCTGTCCAATGCCCCTAACCTCAAGAGCTTCATCATTTCCCAGCAACACAGAGCCTCCATTCTTCACCTCTAGTTCCTGAAACCATGCCTTGTTATGACTCATGTGAAAAGAGCACCCCGAGTCAAGAACCCATGATTTCTCCGAAGCTTTTTCAACCACAGAAAGAACCTCAGCAGATTCATATCCATCCATCAGAAATGAAGCCTCAGCCGCTGCATTTTCTGTGTCTTTGTAGACCTTATGCCGGTTTGGACATTGCCTTTTGAGATGCCCTTCTTCATGGCAATGAAAGCACTTGAGCGCTTTACCTTTCTTGCTTGGTTTCTTATCAAACTTGCCCTTGACATACAATCCCTCGGCCCGACTAGGCTCCACCTCAACCTTGCTATCGATCTTGTTATTCAACACCTTTGAGCTAATGGCCGTTTGCACATCATCAAGAGAACCGCATCCCTCCCATATAGCATCGAATCTTTGAACGTTGAATAGCTCTTGGGCAATGAACAAAGAAGCAGCGGAGCCTTGTCCTCCTCTTCTTGCTTCACCCCAATGTTTTCAAGATCAAGCAGCAACTTGTTGAAGGTATCCATTTGCTCTTCAATCGGTCTATCTTCTACCATCTTGAAAGAGTATAATGCTTGCTTCAAATAGAGTCGATTCGCCAAGGTCTTTGTCAAGTATAGACTCTCAAGTTTCTTCCACAGCTCCTTCGCTGTCTTCTCCTTCGAAACCTTTCTCAGAACGTTGTCACCGAGACTCAAGATTATGATACTTCGAGCTTTTTGAGATATCTTCGAATCCGCCGGCTCGGTTGCCGTTCCCACCGGTACCTCCTTTCCATCCTTCGTCACTGTCACTACCTCGTCATCCTTGATCGCATCTTCTAATCCCTGATGGATCAACAACGCCTCCATCTTCACCCGCCACAAGCCGAAATCGTTTGACCCGGTAAATTTGTCTATATCGAACTTCGAATTCATTCTGTGTATCGATCCACAGCACGCCGCACCAATTGTTAAGTAATCAGACCGAAATTACCCAAATCTACCGTTAATGATTTCTTGTGATTGAATCGGATGCACAGATTGGTTTTGTGTGTGCAAAACTTGACGAGAAACAGTGAATTAAATTGAGAATGGAACAGAAACGATTTACGTGGTTCGATCTTGCGATCTACTCCACGGGACCAAGAACAAGCTTCGATTGATTACTTTGAGAGAATTACAGAGCTACTCCTCGACTGTTTCTGTTATGGCTCACTCAACAACGAAGAAGACGATCTACAGTACTTTTTCCCGCCTTGTGCGTTGCTTCTTTTATACTTAATAAAACGCGTCACGCTTCTTCCAACGAACTCTGCCTTGTAGAAGAACCGTTGCCAGCTTCAGCGTCTTTATTAGTAAGCCACAGCTTCGACTTCAGACTTGGCAATATCCTCTGTTCCATTTGCTTCAGTTCTTCAGCAAATTATCACAGATCAGCTAATTCCTTGATTTGAATTTGCTCTTAACAATATATTTTCCGTATCAAAATTTTTACCTTCCCATCAAATAATATGTCCAAGCCACGAGTGAAATAATTAAAGAAGTAATCCTGGCACTGGACTTTTCATGAGGGAGCATCAGAAGCAGAAAGGATTATCATTGGATCAACCTGCAAGGATTTTGAAAGAGAGACAAGCCGATGCAAAAGAATGATGGCATAAAATTTTAAAAAACTCTAAGGAACTTACTGAAAATACCTGTTTATGATCGATTCGACACGGTCGCCCCAATTCAGACAGTACTTCCTATGGTTGATGAAGCAGAAATTAAAGGAACCAAGAGGGATTAGTATCAAGAAATAAGAGTATGTAAACTTCCTAAGAATGCAATCAAACTTTCAGTTGCCAAAATTTTAAAAACATGCGCTACCTGCGTTGATACTCCGAAAGCAATGTGCTGGCCCCCAACTTTGAACCACAATTCTTCCCGTAACTGAACAACAAATGGTAAAAGAAGACATAAGCGAAGGTGTTTAAGCTACAATTTTCTGTTTAAATAGATATGAAAAAGAAACCAACATAACCTTTACTTGCACTTCTTCCATGTACAAGTTACCGGGAAGCAAAGGAGGTACAGTGGCTCTAGTCATTGAAGATCCTACACCAACCTTGCTATCCGCACACGAAGAGTGATATATCGAGACACGGGTAGCAACAGGACTTGTACCGTCGGGATATGTCAGTGGTAAAGCAACTGTGAAAATGAGGCATAGACGTAGAACATACATTATGTGGAATGATTTAGAAAAAAATATCCAAATGGAAGAGTTGAATATGACAATACATCCTCGACTGTGGAAGTGCTCTTTATGGTTCGAAGGGATAGGAAAAGCAAAGGTCAATCCCTGAAAATTGTGACCATAAACACCTCTCTTAAAGATTTGCATGTAACATTACAGAAGATGAGATATCAGAAAACATACGGGATAGAACAGAGTGTAAACGCCCCTTTGTTCCTCATAGATTCCAGGAAACGTAAGTCCAAATACAGCACAGAGAGCCTCACAAGTTGCTGGAGCAGATTCCCCCCTGCAAGAACAATGCTTGTCAAAAAATCAGATTTGCCTAACATTACAAAAAGCTCTGACGATAAGGTCACAAAGAATCTACCCGAAAACAGATGAGCAATACTGCAGTTGGAGCCTTTTTAGATCAAAAGCTTCAATAAGCCGCAGACGCTGATAGATTACCCAGACAAAAATTAAGAACATCGACTCACACACGATAATAGGCATGAGGAAAACATACCTGTGACCTCGGATCAAATCTAAGATGAAATCCATAGTTGGGGAAGCTAATAACAAAGTCAAGTTTAAGAGGATCCTGCACCGCACATACATAAGGTACGAATCGAGAAAACGAATGGAAAAATTCAATTACGCAATCAAAGAGATGAAGGAACACCACAAACACACGAAGCAGCAAAATTACAGACCTCTTCGCAGAAGCTAACGCGAACCTCGTCAAAAATATTTCGTCGCTTCTCTATTTCAACAAACGCTTCATGTATAGGCATCCCTGTAATTCCAGGTTCACCAAATCATCATCATTTCCATACGCCACCGCCGTTCGAAAGAAAAAAACAAATAAATTTTTTACCGAGTGCGAAAGGGCCGAGGCCTTCGTTCGGGTGGAGCTCGAGCACGGCGGTTCCCATGGTAGTTGTCTAGCACCAGCGCTGTCAATTAATGCGCATCATTACGATGATCGCATGAGAAACCCCATGAAAGACTGTGCCGCGTTGTTGTAACTGAAGTAAGCTTAGCTGAGGAAATAGTAAAGACGAAACGTTGATGATGACGTGGCGTATCGGTGGAGTGAGAGAGAGAGAGAATTTGGTCGTTTCGTGGCAGTATTTGGGCTGACCCATTAAGAGGCCCAACCTATGATAGTAAAGCTGCAATGCTTAGCATCAATGGATGATCAAATTATTTAATTTAATTTGATTTTCACATAATGTCAATATTAAGACTTTCGTATTATTAAAATTTAACTTGGGATTGGCTTCGGCTATGCTTAAATTATTTCCTCTGCACTTGAGTTTTCGAGCTTCATGGCGGGCTTGCTAAATGAAAATTTTATTTCAACTTTAAAGGCTTGTATATGATACTTCCAATTATACATACCATAGTTGCTTTGCTTTTATGTGTTTTATTTAATAATCAACCATGGCCGAAAAAAATTCGATATTAATTCAAAACCACATCATTACAAAGATTCTATGAATGTCGCCAAAATGAATCCGTTAATTACGGGAGTGGCAACAATCTTGTATTCTTTCTTTGCAATCTCTTATCAAAGTGTCAACGAATTTATTCATAAGTTATATATAAAAGAAACTTCAGAAGAAAATTATATTTAATTAAATACTTTTGGATTTAGGATGCTTGGAAATAGGAACTGCTCGAGTCCGAATAATATACCTCCTCATCGGAGAATGTAAATCACGTGACTGGCGAGCGCAATCATATGACTACATGAAATCTTCAAAAAAAAAATTAATTTCAGTCTTGAGCAAATCGTCGAGGTTTAAAATTAAGAGTCAATTCGAAATCAGCCCCTCTAAAGGTTTGATTTCGAATTCAGATCATGTCTGAAAAAACTTTAGGTTAAGGGACCCATTTTCTGTGGTGTAAAAAAGTGGTATAAAAGACATATGAACTGGCATAGAATGATGTTTTGTATTACAAACTTTCCACTTATTGTTATTACAGGTACTGCAGAAATGAACTGGTATCGGATGATCGTAAACTGGTACCGAACAACATACTGGTATTTTAGAGCAATAAAGTGGTACTGCAGAAAATGAGTCCTTAAAACTAAATTTTTTCCTAACAGGGTCTGAATCCTAAATGAAACTTATGATGGGCCTGATACGAAATTGCCTTATAAAATTAAAATGCCATTGAAATTTGGCAATGCAAAACCGCGCGCACTCACACGTATTATTTTTTGTGTCGTACGTATATAAATAATCAAGCTTCTAAGTCAAAGCATTATATGATACAATACGTCTGCGTCATTTGGCAATAACTTGCGATTATTTAATGCTAATTTATCTTCATCAACGGGGAACTTCGTAGTTATGCAATGATTCAATAAAAAAATAACTTCTATTTGGTTTTCGACGGTGAATAACTTCAACATTGGAATAACGCAAAAAAGTTGACATTGCATAAAAAAATTTAGATAACTAATATATATCGCTCACGCCATTGATACAGATTTATCGAAATTAAATACCATTATATCTACTCTTTTAAGTAGTACGTATCACTGCGCATGAAGTATGCTATACACGTAACACGACACATTATGATTATTTCATAGGCATGATATTTTTTAAATGATTACAACCATAGAAGTCTGAAAAGGAAAAAGAAAATCACACCACCACTACAATATGAAAAAAGTTATATATCCTTTTAAGGGAGAACTATATTTTTAGTCCCCGATTTTTGGGCCATGAGCGTTCTCGGTCCCCCATGTTCTGAGGTGTCACTTTTAGTCCCCAATCTTATCGATTTTGGACCGCTTTGATCTTTCGATTAACGTTATCACTAATTTAAATAGAATTTAACACAATAGAGTGCACATGATCTCCTTTAATTTGACTTAACACCTTATGACTCATCATCTTTCTCAACTAAAAACGCACGTGAACATCATTACGTATGACATTGAACTAATTTTCAAGGTTGTCGATCATTTCCTAAATATGATGTATAATAATGTTCACATGCGTTTAAACCGAAGAAGAAGATTTGTTATGAGTTTTTAAGTCTAGTAAAAGGATGTCATGGGCTCTCACGTGTTAAATTTGGTCTAAAATTAGCGAATAAATTAATCGAGGAACCAAAACCGTCCAAAATCGGTAACATTTGGACTTAAAGTGACACCTCGAAACATGAGGATCGGAAATGCCAATGCCTCAAACATTGGAGACTTTAAACATCGTTCGCCCTCATTTTGACTATAGAAACAAAAAGGGTTTCCCGTAGGCCAAATTATAAATCTCGGTCACTATATTTATAATTGCATAAATAGATTATTTGCTATATCCTCACATTGGGTCTTGGATAATTTTTTTCGAGATTAAACCCCAAAAATCATACTTCAAGTTCAATTTCGTTGGATTTTATTGAATCACCATAACTCATATATATATATATATATATATATATATACATACATATACAATTCTTTGTCCCTTACTTATGTTTTACTGCCACTCCTTTTCACTACCAAAAGAAAAAAGAAGTGCCAAAAAGAAAGGAAAAAGGAGCATTAGAATTTACCAACTTTAACATAGATACATATATGAGTACACATCCACATCATATCCTCTTTACAAGCATGCCCCACGGATATTTCATTTCTATTTTCTTAATTTTAAAAAATTGCATAATCCCCCAAATGCAATGAAAACTAACAAATTAGAGATTGCTTACGAATTCAAAAAGAACACCACATTCACAAATCACAGGTGGTGACAAATGAATATTTACTATATTGAAGAATACCACCACCATTCTTGATTCTCATTCATAGTCATGGCAATTATGGTCCCCAAGAAACCGCTAAAGAGAAGCAAACAACAATAAATGAATTTCCCTCAACTACCCACCATTTTTAGACCAAAAAAAAATTTGAAATTTAATAAAATAGGCCACCTTGAATTTAAAAAAAAATTAAGAATCCATCGACGCATCACGCAATGTAATGACCATTTCAATTTCTATGTCCTCGCCGACGAGACTTCGCCGGTACTATTTGTCCGTTACTTTCTCTAATTCTAAAATTAGGTCACCTTATAATTTATTTTTAGTTTTTAAGTAAAAATCGCTTTTTCAAGATAAAATATCTTCATATATAACTCATTATCTTAAATAGAAGTTATTAATTTAAATATGTGTCCTTAAGCGACTTGTTTTTAAAATCATAAAGGTTATTACACAAGAGTGTGATGAAGTCCTAAAACCCATCTTATCACAAATTGCGAATTTTAATGCGAAAGGAAAAAAACGAAAATAATAAATTAACAATAGGAAAAAACCCATCTTATCACAAATTGCGAATTGTTAATACAACATAATTGATAATATAAAATTCTTAAAAATTAGAAAGTCTATCCTGATATGGGATTTGATCTGCCAACATAAAACCTACTCTGCAACAAACAATGGGCCCTCCTTAATTAAAAAAAAAAAGAATATATACTAATACTATTTTAAATTACTAAAACATCGAGAAGAACCTGATAATCCTAAACCGGGTTCACAAGACACCGGTCTAATCGACTCGTCCTCCTGCGCTACGCTAGCATTTCTTTTGTTTCCCCTACCTTCAAAAACTATGAGCCGCCGGCGGCGGAGCTGAACCGGCCGGGCCATTCTCAGACTCCTTTTTCTTCCTCATCTCCAAAACTTTCCTATGGTTGTTAGAATGAAGTTCGCCGGAGAAGGTCGGGCTGCAGGCGGGCCGGTACTCCGGCAACAGCCGGCCGGACTTAAAACGGACACCACAGGCGTTGCACAGCGTCTTCGGCCCGAGCGGCCCGGCCCTCCACTGTGGGGTCTTGGTCACGCCGCAGTGAGAGCACTTTCTCGGCTGCTGCGGCGGCTGTTGATGGTGGTGGTGGTGGCTCGCGGCGGCGCCTGGTTTTTTCTTCTGCAGCTTCTTGGCCGGCTCCGCCGGAAAGGGAAACGACGTCGTCGTCGAGGAGGAGTTCGACGACGAGGAGGTGGATGAAATGGTGGAGGAAGAGCCGGCGAGCGGCGTGGTGGCTGAGGAGGAAAGGACTGGCCAGACTCGTACGCCTGACCTGGCTCGTTTGGTTCGCGCTTTGGTTAGGACTGTCGCCGCGGCGAAGCACGGCGGCGCAGTCTGTACGGACGGGTTTTGAAAGGGGTTATGGGGCAACTTTCCGGCGAGTGGGTATTCTGAGAAAGAGTCCTCCACGAAGTGGGACAGCCACTCCAAGCTCTCCAATCCTTCAAGCTGTTAAAATTACAGAAGGAAAAAAGGTCATCTTTTTCACCAAATTAGCCTCCAAATTCTTCACTTTTTACGGCAAAATCTAAGGCAATGGGAATTTCTTACCGTTTCTGTCGATTCGCTTTCTGGGAGAGACCCAAAATGGTCTCTCGGCGTAAGACCGCCGCCGTCGACGGACATGCTCTGTTTTTCTACAGAAACAGAGCATCCCTTGTTAATCTCGTGTGTTTCCCTTCCCTCAGGTTCGAACAGCGGCTCCTCCGCCTCGGAAACGACGTCGGAGGAGAAGTTCAAAAGTTCGTCGACGAAGAGGTCGTCTCCGTCAACAGCGTTAGCTCCTCCGCCGCCGCCGTGAGCAACCGCAGAGAAATCGTCGGCAGCGAAGGGAACCGTTACTGCGCCGAACCCTTTCCTCAAGGCTGCTCCCTGCAAACATTCCATTTCCTGAATAGAATGCAAATTAGTCAGAGCAGATGAAAATGGGGCGACAATTCCTCAAGAGAAAAGGAGGGAAAAGCACAGACCTGAACTGTAGGGGATAAAGGAAGAGGCTTTGATAAAGGAGATTGTGGAAAAGAGTTGAATGCCGATGAAGTGAAGATAAAGGGATGATAATGGGAGAGAGTTGGGTGGTAAAGCATTGAATGATTTTGGATGGATTAATAGCGTTTCTCAATGAACTGTTATTATATACTATCGCATCGCGTTATTCAATTCGATTCATCAGTTAGGAAATAAAAGAGAAATAATAGATTTACCTAAAAAAAACGTTTCTTCTCTTTTCTTTTCTTTATTTCTTTCTGACTTTTTTGTCTAGTATTAGGACAGCCCTACTCTGCAATAGATTAGGGAAATTTGTCTTTCAGATTGTTTCCATTTTATTTTACAAAAGGAAGATTAATTCTTGAGTGGAAAAAGTTTTCGAACATATAATCTATCTATCTCCACTCTCCGGTACTTTTTATCAAGATAATGCCGCATTATTCGTGATGGAGATTTTAGCAAATTCATCTATAAGCAACGTCGTATTTATTAAGACATTTATAGCTATGAAAAAGAATATATAAATAAATAATTATTTAGAGAGCCAAATGTATTTGAATTTTCTGAAAGCATGGATGGCCTTTCTCCTTTCGACAAAATTGAAACTACCGCATTAAAAGGCACTTCAAGAAAAATATTAAATTAAAACACAACATTTATATCCTTTCTATAAAGTTTAATTCCTTTTGGCTTTTTCCTTTTTTTCTTTTGCTTTTAGTAATAGTAACAATAAATATAACAACAATAATGATGATGGTAATAATAATAAGTAGTAATAAAATTTACTCCATGAGTCCGACAGCTAAAAAGGTGATGCTTAATTAACTTTCATTATAGCGTTAATAATTCTTTTCCTACTTTTTTTTTTGTTTGTTTTAGGTCATTATGTTAATAATTCACTTGTTATGAGTTTCCCTCTCAATCGGGCACAATTATTATTTGATTTCATTCAAAATATTTTATCACCATGTGAAGTTTCTTCAAACACACACATGGTCTATCTTAATCTGAAATAACCATATTTCATTAAAGCTCTCTAACTAATTGAGTGTTGGAACATATGTTGAAGTCCTTTCACATTTGAGCATGTAAGTTCTAATAAATAACAATAATAAATAAATAAAATAGATGAGACTACTTTATTTAATTGTATTTATCATAGAACAAATATCACTACACAACGTCACTGAAACTTATAGACGACTTCAACTTCCAAGTTCCAACATGACAAAATTCTTCTAGCATATGTGTGCATTTTCAAGTCCAAGTAATTTACGTAGTAACTTTCTTCGAGAAATTGTCATGATTTACGAATGAGCAAATACTCTTATATAATTGGTGTAGGGTAGATTAAAAAACTGATACGTTTGGTCAGTCAAGTTATTTGCAATTTAACCTCACTTTATAATTTAACTTTTTTCATTTCAATTTAACCCCTACACATTATTTTTCATTTTATATATTTAAATATTATATTTCATCATATACATTAAAAATTTTAAATCTCAAAATTAAAATATTAAGTATAATTATATTCTATGCGCAAAGTAATAGTACTAATTATATGACTAAATAGTAATAGTTTTGACAATTCAATTGTAGGAATTTTTTTCAGCTACGGCCTGATGAATGGAAGATAAAGACTCGTGACAAGTATTTTCCTTCATGAATTAATTGTCTTATTTTTTTCGATAACTACCCATATTTTTATTACCGTTGCCGAATTCATTAAATATACGCGACCTAGTCAAATTAGAATTATTATACGTAACGATTTGCAATTATTAAGCACCTGAAGGATGCACCTGCGCAGAATAATGAAAATGCTTGGGCTAAGTTTGATGTCTCTAAGCTTCGCAATGCTGGGCAGAAATTGGACTATATTACACCTGATCGAGTTGGAGATCAGGATATAGGCCACATCCTGCTGGATGATATTGCGGAGGAGATTCAATTTTGGCAAACTGCTGTGGTCTGTTATGTGCTAGGAGCTAATCCACCATTTGCTGTGATGAATGGGTACCTTAATAGGGTGTGGAAAAAGTATGGGCTTCAGAAAGTGATGCAAGTGCGCGGTGGATTATTCCTAGCAAAATTTGATTCTGTGGAGGTAAGGGACATGGTTCTCCAGAATGAAGTGTTACAATTTGATAAAAAACCTGTGATTCTAGCACCTTGGACTGCTAACACAGAATTTAAGAAGGGAGATGTTGAGAAAGTGCCTATTTGAGTGCGGTTCCCACAGTTGGCATTGAAGTATTGGGGTGTAAAAGGACTTAGCAAGTTGGCAAGCCTTGTTGGAACACCCATAATGGCTGATCAAGTGACCTTAAACAAAGAAAGGATTCAATATGCTAGAGTGCTTATTGAAGTGGACCTGAGGAAGGAGCTGAAAGACAAGATAAATTTTCTGAATGAACATGGACAGGTTGTGGAGCAAGAGGTGTTCTATGAGTGGAAACCTGTGAAGTGCTCCTGCTGTGGGAATTTTGGGCGTCTTGCAGATGTCTGTAGGAAGGACAATAAAAAGAGAGGGCAGCCTATAACAAAGGAAGCCAGCCAGAATGGGGGGATACCTTCGGGGTTGGATGGCAAGATGAGTCAGAGGGAGCAAGATAGGCTAAATGGTGTAAACAAGGATGCGGTGGATAAGGATGAAGGGCAGGAGTGGAAGACTGTGGGTAGAAGGAAAGTGAATATGAATGAGGCAAGAGGAAAAAGCCCTATTACTCAGGAAATGGATTTACATAGCAACACAAGGGGAGAACCTAGTAAGGAGGTTGACCAGAAATATGATGAAAGTGGGCACACATATACCTCTTCAACGAGGGGATCACCCCCCCTCTCATGGATAGAGTCTTGATTTGGAATGTTAGGGGTTTGAACACCCCTAACAGACAGGCTGAGGTTAGACTTAGATGTAGTACATTAAAGTCTACCCTTGTATGCCTAGTGGAGACTAAAATCAAGAGTGACAAAATGAGTCTAATTGTGGATAAAATTTTCAGTGGGTGGAATCATGGTCATAACCTAGATTGCCACCCTAATGGGAGGATCCTACTGATATGGAACAGTGAATGGAAGGTTTCTATCCTTCGCAAGACTGACCAACTCATCCACGCTAGAATGGTGAAGCAAAGCAAGGAGGTGTTCATGACTTGTGTCTATGGACACAATAATGGGGGACAGAGAAAGACTTTATGGGATGATATTAGGGTTGTCGCCCAAGATAGCGTGCCTTGGATTGTTTGGGGGGATTTCAACAATGTGTTATCTAGTGGGGACAGATTGGGGGGGCTGCTGTGGAAGCTTCTGAATATGATGACTTTGGGTTGTGTATTAGGGATAGTGGCTTGGGGGAGATTAGGAGAAGGGGAAATCATTACACTTGGAACAACAACCAGAAAGGTACTGCGAGGATCTATAGTAAGATTGATTGGGCCTTTGGCAATGCAAAGTGGATGGAGGTTTTTGAGAATACTGAAGCTCACTTCTTACAGCCTGGGGTTTCGGATCACTCACCAATCTGCCTGAGAGATACCAATGCACTGTTTAAGGCAAGAGGGGATTTCAAGTTCTATAATATGTGGGTGGATTCTCCTAAGTTTTGGGGTATTCTTGATCAGAACTGGAGTAGAGCAAGCTGTGGAGGGGCTAAAGGAAGGCACCTGATAACTCAGATGAGGAGGGTTAGGGGACCTCTGAGGAGACTTAACAGAGATCACTATGCCCAGATTGAGATTAAAACTGAACAGGATCATATGAAGCTCCTTGAGATTCAAGAGAAACTTCATAATGACCCACTGAATGTCAGGTTGATTGAGCAAGAGGCCAACATGGCTGAGAACTACAGATTTCTGAGTAAAGCATGTACCAAGTACTTGGCTCAAAAAGCCAAAGCACATTGGCTGAAAGATGGGGACCAAAACACTAGTTATTTCCATGCCATAATCAAGCAAAGAAGGTACAAGAATAGGATATCATCTATCATCAATGCTGAGGGTACCATTTTGGAGGATCCTTCTTCTATTGCAGCCTATTTCAAGGACTATTACACTAGCATCTATGGGTCTGCTACTGCTGAGCTAACTGAGGTTGATGCTCTCACCATTGCTCAGGGGAATACCCTTACAGTGGAGCAGCAGCTGGGAATTATTAGGCCTTTTACAAGGGATGAGATCAAACAGGCTCTGTTCTCTATCCACAGTGAAAAAAGCCCTGGCCCTGATGGTTTCAATAGTGAGTTCTTTAAGGCTGGGTGGAACATTGTTGGGGGGGATCTTACTGATGCAGTGATGGAGTTTTTTGAGCAGGGGAGGCTGGTTAAATGTTTTAACAGCACTACTATCACCTTGATCCCTAAAAATGATCATCCCTGTTCAGGGGCTGACTATAGACCTATTGCTTGCTGCAATACAATATACAAATGCATCTCTAAGCTACTGTGCACTAGGCTAAGGACAGTTCTACCTAGCCTCATTCATGAGAATCAGGGGGCTTTTGTCCCTGGGAGATCAATAGGACACAACATACTGATTAGTCAAGAGCTGCTGAGACTCTATAACAGAGGGAATGCTTCGGCTAGATGCATGATGAAAATTGATCTGAGGAAAGCCTATGATACGGTGGAATGGAGATTTCTATTCAATCTGTTGGCTATGCTAAGGTTTCCTGTCAGATTTGTGGCATGGATCAAAGAGTGGGTGACTACAGTGACCTATAAAATTGCCATAAATGGCAGCCTTGAAGGGGATATCCAGGCTGCAAGGGGGCTGAGACAGGGAGACCCTATTTCTCCCCTGTTGTTCGTAATTGTGATGGAGTACTTGACTAGAAGACTTATCCTGGCCTCCAAACACAAGGGATTCAGGTTCCACCCCTTGTGTAAGGAACTCAAACTGGTTTCTATGTGCTTTGCTGACGACCTGCTTATAATTTGCAAGGCTCAGCAGCAATCAGTGTCACTTATATTGGACAGCCTGCAACATTTCCACCAGGCTTCTGGATTAGAGGCTAACCCCCTCAAATCAAGCATCTATATTGCTGGGGTGTCCAGGGAAACTAAAACCAAGCTATTGGTGATCACAGGCTACCCTGAAGGCAAGTTCTCTATGAGGTATCTTGGAGTTCCAGTCTCTCCAAATAAATGGAAAAGGACTGATTGTGAAGCATTGGTGGAAAGGCTAGTGAAGAGAATAAAGTGCTGGAGTTCGAGGAATTTATCCTATGCAGGTAGATGCTGCCTGATTAACTCAATACTGACCTCTGTCCACAGTTACTGGGGATCACTTTTTGTGATCCCTAGAAGTGTAGTGCATATGATTGATCAAAAGTGCAGGGATTTTCTGTGGGGGAAGGGGGTAGGGAGCAAGACCAGAGCCTTAGTGGCATGGGATGTGGTCTGTTTGCAGAAGAAATGGGGGGGACTCAACATTAGGGATTGTGGTGCCTGGAATTTTGCTGCACTGGGTAAGCATATTTGGGACCTAGCAGCGAAAAATGATAACCTGTGGGTTAAATGGATTCATGCCATCTACCTAAAAGGAGGGGATTTCTGGAATCACCAAGGTACTATGGGGGATAAGAGCTGGCAGTGGAGACAAATCAACAAGATAAAGGAGATGTTTAGGGCTGGGTACAATGATGGGCAGTGGGTTAGTTCAACGGATGGGTGTTATACTATGGGGTCCGGGTACAAATGGATTAAGGGGACTAGGGATGAGTTTAAGGAAGCTAAGGCTGTTTGGAATCGTTGGAGTCTACCTAAACACAGATTCATTCTATGGTTACTGGTTCACGGGAAACTACTAACAAGAGATAGACTTACTAGGTGGGGGATGAATGTCCCGGATGCTCGGTGTATGCTCTGTGCGGGGGAGGATGAGAGTGCAAGACACATCTTTTTCACCTGTCCCTACAGCAAAAGGGTGAAACATGAAGTGAGTCTGCGACTTCAGGTCCGGATCTCGGACATATATGATGAATGGAAAGTAGATCTTGTAAAGATTGGAAAGAAAAAGGGATTCATATCCCGTGTTCACCTTGCGGGTCTTGCTGCGCTGACGTATGGTATCTGGGCGGAGAGGAACTTGAGGATGCACGAGGAGCGGAGCAGAACGGAGATGGAGCTCGCAATCGCTATCTGGCAAGGGTTTACAGTACATATGAGAGGGATGAGATTTGGGGGTCGATCGGGATTGTCGATTGATTTCATTTCTAATTTGGTGAAGATGTAATGGCGTGGGTTTAATGGGCCGTGTTGTAATGGGATCAGGTTCAGTGGTAATGGAATTTCTATTTACCAAAAAAAAAAAATTATTAAGCAGCCTCATGGAAATTAATTTATTTATTCAAAGTGAAGTGTTTGAATTCGAACAACAGTAATAAAATATTTTTAAACACCACAACTCGTTATTGACTTTATACAGTGTCTTGAGTTCCAAAACAATTATTATCTTGATTAGTCGTAGAGTAGCGTAATCGTATTCACAAATAATAAATTTCGATGGAGTATTAAAAAAACAATCTCATGGCATTACTTACTCGACAGTCGACACTAATATAATATTATTGGCTCACTCCGTCAATTATTATTGCATCTCAATGCATCCTTAGTTTGATTTTTATTGGATATCCGACATTAATTTAGAAATATATATATATATATATATTGTTATTTAGAACTTCTACAATCCAAATTCTTAAATATGATTGGCTTACTGTTATTTTTTCCTAATATTTAGTGTGGAATAATGGACACCATTATTACACACTCAAATGCGTGTGCTTCTGTGCTATGCATGTTAGGATCGGACGGTATAAACGAACAAAATATTATGGCAGCGAACGCTAATCGGCAGCCCAAGAATTATCAACGCAACAGAAAAAATGGAAATAACACGGCGATATAACGTGGAAAACCCCCTTCAAATCGACGAGGTAAAAACCACGTGATCAAACGATCCAAAATCCACTATCACCACTTCGAGTACAGCAAGATTACACCCACAACACAACCACACGAGCTATGAGCACCAAATCAAAGCTCCAAAAGCACCACAACTCAAAAACAAGATCAAAACACCAAATTCGTCACAGAGAATCGCAACAGACTTCAGAAATTCGTAACTCACAGTACAGACCTCGAAATGAAAAACCCTTTGGGGAGAATGAAGATCAATGAGTCTTCTACCTTCCCCTGAAATTTCAGGCCAATCGGACAACGTTTGCCCCTCCAAATGTGAGAAATCCGAATCTGTCGCTGGATAGAAAAGTTGCAGAAATTTTTCTTTTTCTTGGGTGTATCAATCGATCTACCCATGGAGTAGGTGAAGAGAAGCTATACATGTGATGATGTTAATGGGCTGCTAAATTTGGGCTTTCGGACACAAAGTTGGGAGCCCAAACCCAACAATGCAATACAAATATATACTAAAAATAGATGGATAAAATTGGAAATGATAAAAAATATAGTGGATAGTTTTATTTTAATTTTAATATTATTTTTTTAATATATGAATTGACCGATCAGACTTTGGTAGTTTATGGTAAGTTATGAGCCTTAATGAAATAGAATAGAATAGATAATAAATTATGAACTTCCACTCCTCCAAAGCTTTTTGTCGTATATCTTCGACCAATGTAATGATTCCTTTTCCACCATAACGATGTTCCCCTAAATAAGATCCTAACACACATTGGCATTTGGTCCTCCTCTTCGTCTTTTATACGATTGACAACTACCACTCATTCATGCATGCAAAACATATTCTATATATTATTATAACATTATTTATATAATGAAAATTTATATTCCATTTGTACAGTGTAGTACGAGATACGTTATTTCCTTGAGCAATGGAAATTTAATATGTTCCATGTGTACATTGTAGATTGGAAGATTAGAAAGAATAACATTGTTTGTTAAGAGGAGTGTGATTAGAGAAATAAACGCCGGCTTGTCGGTCGTTTTTCGTGGCACGTGTCCTTTTCTAATTGGAGGAGAGGAGCGTTCAAAAAAGATTGAATATGTTTTGAAGTTTGAATAATCAAAACTTGGCAGCTTTCGAATTTAAAATAATAGGTCATTTTGCCGCCCCTTTGGAGCTAGCTGCTAGCCTCCCAAGACGATTTTTTATAAAAAAAAAATATATAATTTTATATTTAGCGACTACAATTTCTTTAAAAACAAAAAAAAAATTAAAAACTTATGCACTAGCCGGGAATCGAACTCGGGTCTGTACCGTGGCATGGTACTATTCTACCACTAGACCACTGGTGCTTTTCTAAAGTCAGATGTTATGTAGGAAAAAGTATAAAAGCGGGTCACTAAGTATGCCAATTTTCATTTTGGGTCACTATGTTTGCGAGTTACAAAACTAGGTCAATAAGTATGTATATAGTAACAAAATTGGGTCACTGACCTCTTTTTTCTTATTATATACATACTTAGTGACCCAAATTTGTAACTATATACATACTTAGTGACCTAATTTTGTAACTAGTGACCCAATTTTGTTTCTATAAACATACTTAGTGACCTAGTTTTGTAACTGGCAAGGCAAACCAGTGATCCAAAATCGAAAAATGGTATACTTAGTGACCCAGTTTTATAATATTGACTTATATATATAAACATAATTTCTCGACATGGTCCATAATACAGACATTATGTGACAGGAGAGAAGAGCTTTGAAAGATTCTTCTTGTACGACAACCCATGTAATGTCCCAACTAGTATAGGTCTATAAACTGATACATTTCCACATGTCAAGAAAGTTCGCACAGGTTAAAATTTCCTTGTCCGACAATGTCATAAGAAAGTTCCCAACCTATACATTAATCTTAAGCTGAAAAAAAAAAAGAAGACAAAGCTACAAATCACACAGACAGAGCCCACTTCACGTCACACAAAAAATATCAAAGTAAAATCAACCAACCACACACTATATTCTCCTAATTTGAGCATACCATTCCCTTTGTAATCTCAAATCTTTTCACATGTTAGTTTTTAGTGCATACAGCTTCGACAGACAACCGCTTCATCACATTCGGACAAGGATCCCTCCCAAAATTGCTGTTCGAAATCGCCACGGCGCATCTCTCTCGTCCCACGCACTTCTGTTAACGACATACAACTGATCAGCATCAGAAATTAAAAGTCGAAGAAGGAGAAGAAGAAGAAAGTAGCAACAATATATTATATATACCTTGTCTATTATAGAGTATGAAGTAGGAGCATGGCAAGCTCCCTCTCGGAAGCTTCCACAAGTCCCTAAAGGAGTCCCAAAGCTGGCGAACTTTATCGAGGAAATGGTTCGCCCTCGGCCGCACCTAAGGTGAACCTTAGGCCTGCGGAGCTCCTCGGGGATTACCGTAGCTTTCGATCTGCCAGTTCTTGAAATTCGGGTGGTACTCCGCCACGTCAGCGCACACGCTCGTCACCGTTCTCTTCACGATTTCGATCCTCGTGGGGGTCGCCCCCGAGCTCTTCGAATAGGACGAGGAGATTGTTTGTCGGCTTCAGCCACGACCTCGGCAGGTGGTACCTGAGAAAAGGAAGAAAAAAAACGCATTTGCATGCGGATGAATCTGTAAGTAAAATTGTAATAACATGTCTTTTTTCAGCCGTGTAATTCGGGGGTCGGCGTTACAGGGACTTGAAATTTAAGGGGGGCACTATATGGCCGATGACTTTATAAAATTAAGCAATTTAGGAATATTATATGACTAGATTTGTCTCAAAATTGCTTTATTTTAAAAGTTATTGTTCGTATACTGTCGTCCACTATATTCGTCAGAAGAATAGATTACACGCCAGAACCCTATAATTTCGGGCAAAACATAGGATTTCAGCGTACGATGTCACTGAATTGCTTAATTTTGGAAGGTTTTATACGTATTATGAAATCCCTTATATTCGTCAGAACCATAGATTACATTCGAAACCCTATAATCAGGGGCAAAATTTAGGGTGCCAGTGTATGATGCCATTAAATTGCTTAATTTTAAGAGCTATTCTCTGTATAATTTCAACCGAACCCTAGATTACAGTCGGAACCCGAGACTTTGCACAAAATCTTAAGTTCCGATGTATAATGTCCCTAAAAGTTCTTAATTTTTATTGTTCGTATATTACTACTCCATATTATTCGTAGTCCCTATATTGTCTGCCACCCTAACTTATAGGAGTGAAAGAATAATTAACTCAACAGCTTTTACCATCTCTGAGTTGGCTCTCCGCACCCCAGCTGACACTTCGGAGGGCGGTAGGTCCCGACGTAGGCGCATTCGTTGCACTCGCCGGAGGCATAGGCGGTCCAATACCTCCCGAGGCTCTGACCATTGACCCACACCTGTCCCTTGCCCATGCTGCTCATGTCCAAGGCAAGCGGCTCATCGCCATCGGGCGCGTCGAAAAACGCCTGTTTTTTTTTTTTATTTTGAGATAAAATTCGGATTTTTATTAACCTTTTCCAATAATCGGCGGTTGAGATTTCTGTTAACGGTAACTACCTTGTGCCATGTTAAGGGCTGCTGATGCTTCTGCGCGACTAGCGATCCGCTCATCCAATCGACCGAAGAAATACCGTCTGGGGAGACGAGGTTCATGGCTTCTCCCTTCAGACCGACCTAAGATTGGGACGTAACGATTTAGAAAATAGTCTGTTGAGTTTGAAGGAAGAGTATTATATTTTGATTTGATATATTTTATTTCCAACATTGTCTGGAGAATGAATAGAGATAGATGGGATCGAATAGAATAAATACCTGATAGGTCCATTTCGCCCACGTTAGGTCCAATTTCCTTCGGTCGAGCCCGAGAATTGCGACGGGTCCTAACACGCCAGTGTTCCACGACTCGTAGTGCCCGCCGACGTTCTTCGACGAAAAAAAAATAAAATAAAATCGAGCGACGACGATTAGAAAAATAAAGGAAGAAAGAAAGATTTATTAGAACTAACGGGTAATCCAACGGCTACGCTCAGAAGGGCAATGGTGTTCGATCCAGCGCGTAGATTGACCTTCTGCTTAAACGTGAATCGCCTGTTTTCTCTCGTCCCAAACGCAGATCCTGGGAAAAAACCATCATATTACAACAGAGTAAACTAACATATTGAAAAGAGAGTGAATGATATAATATATATATATGTATATACCGATAAGTCGTCCATTCAAGAAAGCATGCAAGGCGTGGCCGGTCGACTCAACGACGAGCGTAGGAAGCTCACCGCCGTGAAGAAAAGACTCCGAGGAACCGATATCAACCCTGCAATAAAGACGCTTTTTTTTCTTATTTTTTTTTTCTCAAGCGCTCATGCGCTTAAAAAATTCTCCGTATAGCTCACCTAGTCGAATACCATAGGTAATCGCTGGCATCCCTAGTGGCGTTGATCTGCTCCAAAAGGCCGAAGGTCGAAAAAGTCGAACGATCGTCGAGCGAAGATAAATCCTCGCTGAACGTCTCCCAAGAGAACGCTCGAGCGTTCGCGGGAATCATTTCCATTCTTGACGTCTGAACGCCGACCTGTTTTTTTTTTTACAGATGAAAATTAAGCAGAGAAGCGTCGAGTTTGAACGTAAGATTTGTCGAAGAATTTTCTCAGTTTTTACTTTGGCCGTGTTGAAGACTACGTTTCTACAGTCGGGGAGGATACTGATCGACCACGGCGGGAGATTGTAATGCATGTCGTCGAACATCACTTTCGCCGAAGACTTTGTGTCGTAGTTCGATAGAAAAGCTGCGCATTCGCCCGACGCCGAAGAGTATACGTGCGCCTGGAAAACAAAAAAAAAAAACGTTACTTCAAAATTATACGAATCGTCGCAATAGGCGAAGGAAAGAAAAGAAAAAAGAAAAACCTGTTGAAGGGCTCCTAAAGAAGTCACGGTAGGATCAGACGAAACGAGCGCCTTTTCGCACAGCTTAACGGCTCGGTGTAATTCCTTCAGATGGCCGTACTTAGGTTGTCTGATCAAACCTAACAACGCAAGAAAAAAAGGAAAACGAATAAAGATTTCATGTCGTAAACTACCGAAACCTTTTCTTTCATATTACCACAAAGTCAAAAAGCGCACCGTATTCATCGAGCGGTGCGTCGTAATCGTAGCTCGTGGTGATAAATGGGCCGCCGGCGGAGCGCCCGAAGTTCGTTCCTCCGTGATACTTTTGACCGACAATGGCGGGAAAAAAAATAAACAAATTCAAGAAACGACGAAAAGAACTGATTTTTTTTTGGTTTCTGTATTGCAATGGGCTCAAGTTTAACTAGGAAAGTTTATTACCATGTAGTAATTAACGAGCGAACCTCCCTTTTGAACGAACCTCGCCACGGCGAAGGCAAGATCCTCGACGGGCCTCTTATGGATGGGCCCACCAAACTCCGTAAACCTTAATTCCCCGACGACGTAAGAATCGCATTGCGCATTAAAATGAGGAACTAACTAATCTCCTATCAAAGTCATCAAGATTTTTTATTTTTATTTTTTTACTTACCAGCCACTCCAAGCCTCTGTCCAAATAGAAGGTTTGTAAGGCTTGTTTGGAGAGAAAGCATCACAGTAGAAGCCATTGCAGGTGTTAATCTAAGCAAGAAAACCAAGTACACGGATTCATTGCACAGAACTGCTGCTTATTATAACGAATTTTTTCGAGCGTTCTTACAATTTCTGAGGAAGATTTAACTTTTCTTACCACAGGGTCAGGGGCATCTTCTTCCTTGCACATCACCCATGGAACGCCTGTGTTTAGTCCAACGGCCATATTTGCAGCCCAAGTAGCATATCTATGGCCGGCTTGGCCGAGTGCTTTCGCCTGAGGCCCATATTCATTCTCAATCTGAAGAGGAAAAAGATCGGTGGTTATCGATCATTCTTGGAAAGATGTTGAAATTAGAGAGTGAATAAGTCTCTCTGTGAAGTTTCACTTCACCTGAGAAAGAATGATTGGGCCGCCCTGGGATTCGTACAGATTCTCACTCTTCATCAGATTGACTATCGTCTCTGTGAACTTTTGCATAGCCATCTAAGGAAAGAATCATTCTTTCTTCAGTTTTTTCACCAAGGAAGAAGTCTTGATTAATGCAATAACTGCTTAAAAATCGAACCTTGAATGGCTCGTTATCTGTCCTGAAGCTAATCCCAGGTACGTATTTCAGCCAAACTGGGAATCCACTGAAGATTGAGAAAGAAAAGAATCAGCCGTACAACAACTAAGATCTTAAGCTTGTGCTTCTTCACAAGAAGAAGAAGAAGAAGAAGAAGAAGAAGAAGAAGAACAGAGTTTTAGTGATACCCAAAATTCCACTCAGCGCAAACGTAAGGGCCAATGCGTAGATGAGCGTAGAGCCCAGCCTTGTGAATGGTCTTCATAAACCTCACAAGGTCATATCTTCCTTCAAAATTATACTGAAATGAAACCCACAACGCACATTCACAAAAAAAATTCAACCTTTGAGTGAAAGTTCATCTTCGTTAAAGCAAAATCATAGAATTACTTTGCCGGAGAAGGCTCGTGAACGTTCCAAAAGACATAAGTCTCAATCACATCCAAGCCACCTTCTTTAGCCTTGTTTATCAGATCCTCCCACATCTGAAAACATAAATTCAGCTCACGAACGGAAGGAGAAAATATTCGACGAAAAGATGAATAAAGATGAGAGCTTTGTTACGCCATCGTCGTCTATACCTCGGGGGTGCTTCTTGGGTAATGAATGGAACCAGAAAAAAAGAATCCTCCTTTGCCCATTAATGACGATGGCTTTTCTGTCATAGCTAACACTACATCGTACAATCTCAATCCCAACAAGCACCACCAAACACAGCCACAAAGCCCACTTGGAAACTGAGTTCATTTTCGTTTTTCCCACTCTAATAGTTATTCACTTGCTTGTATTCCTCTCTATGCAATGAACAACGAAAGGATCGAAATACTTTTGCAAGAGGAGGAATGTGTGAATGTTTTGTGTTGGATAGTGGGAAAAACTGCAGAGAAAGAGAGAGAGAGAGAGAGAGGTTATTGACAATAAATATGAGAGATGGAGGGAGAATACGTTAGGTTTTATATACACCGAGTCATCGTTTGACGAGTGAGCTCAACATTCGAGATGAAGAAAAGCCCTTTTGTGTTCTTTTCCTTTTTTCTATTTTTTATATCATTAATTTCTCGTTGGATTTGCTTTATTTACTGAAATAGTGGAGAGGGGACAGTGATGAATTCTTTCTAATTGACGTAAAAATGACGTCTTTATGCCGTAATTACATCCCATTTACCCAGAAATTAACGTTACTGAGTGTATGTAATGAAGGTGGGAAGAAGCTTTGAAGAAATGGTCCAATCAAGAAATTGCAGATCGTTAGTTAGTTATATTATATGACTCCGTAGTCTTCATTTAGATCTAAAATTAAGAAACAAGAGACGAAAAAATACCAAAAAGAATTAAAAAGGAATTAGCCCCACTTCACACTTGCATGTGAAACTTGTCTGTCATCTTTCTTGATAGCTCAGCTCAGTGTGCACTTCTCTGTGTTGTGTTGTGTCCTTTTTCTAGATATTCAGATACACACAAACGAGGATAACCCTAAGCGAGAAATATTACAGCTTGTGCTATTCCCTTCTTGTCAGAAATTTAATGACATTTTTCTTGTAAGCTTCTCTCTCGTTATTTTATTGCTGTCAAATCTATCACATGAGCGTCTTAATTTCCCAAAGGTGACAGCTCTTAATTACATATTCATAACATTCGACTACAGAAGAGAGAAACACCAAACAAATTAATATATATATTTTTTTCTTTCTGAATAGTTTTACAGCAGTTGCATGTCGTGGTAAGTGGAGAGAAATAAATAGAGGATGCAAGCAAAAAGTTATCAAATTAAGACAAGCAATTAAGTCATGGAGTAATGAGTAAAAGTGGATTAACGGTAAGAAAAAAAAAACATGTTGATTGCCATCAACGATCCGTTGAAGATATGATTCTCTTTTTGATCAGCCACTTATGGAAAAATAAATGAGTAATACTCCTATTGAAATGAAAAGGTTACAACAAAACGGTCAAGAAATGTTTAATCAAACACACCAATTAGTGCAGTTGGTGTGATCTAATTAATTCATTAGCTTTTCTTCAACGGCGCAATAGACGGAAATTTAATGTTCAAAGGTTGAGACATGAGAGAATCATTTAACATAGAGTATGAATGAATAATAACACCTCAAAAAAATTGCCCCACCAATTTTACGGTTGATTATTATTAGATTGTTTTCTCATTATTATTTCCACATTCTTGACTAATTACATTCTTGATGTAATTGGAACCTAAAATTTCGAATTTTGTTGAAGTACCTTAAATAATACTCCCTCTGTTCTAAAAGAAAGTCGTTTAAGAATTTTTCGCACATATTAATACATGGGTTAAAATGTCTTTTATACCCCTCATAATTATCTGCCATGTAATTATTATTCCACTTATTATGCATATTCAATCCACGTGGGGGCAATTTTGGAAATTTACACATATTTTTTGAAAATCCCTTGATGACTTCCTTTTGAGAACAAAAAAAAAAGATATGTTAAACGACTTTCTTTTTATTTATAACTGAGGGAGTACTTGACAATTGTTGGGATGAGAGAACTATCTCCATCCTCCACCAAACAAATGGGAATAAATTTCCCCCCTATTTAATAGGTTAAATTTGTGCCAATTGCCATAATACTTACTTTAAATCTTCTAAACAAAAATAAAATTTCTCACCCATGTGAGAATTAATGTGAGTATTAAATGAGAATTTAATGCGTCATTATTCCTCCTACATGATTAATTGTGGACTACCATCTGTATTATTCTCGGATTGGCACATCAATAAATTAAGTGTAGAACATATACAGTTTACGATCAAGTAGATCCACTCCAATTTGCATTAGTAAGGTGTATATCATATAGTCCTATGTAATTGATTGATTACATTACATGTAAAAATTGTTTTCGTTTTGCATTATCATTATTCTATTATCGTTATCTATACTATTTTATTAAGTGTCAGGCCATGCCTTGCTATAAACCGTCCAATTAATCTGTCAATTGAGTCTTATTAGAAAAAAAAATAAAGAAAATAAAAGAAAATCAGCCACTACCTTCACTTACTATTTTTCGTTACTTATTAACTTACTATTTTTAGTTAATTATAATTCTACCATTAATTTAATAATATTTCAATTATTCTTTTTAATAGTATACTCATTTGATGTGTAAGAATACCAAAATAACCAAATATTGTACAATACGATAATAGATTTTCAGCTTTTTTCCTGCATGAGTGTCATGTCAGTTAGTTAACACTTGTAATAATTCCACGAACTCATGTCTTGCTTTGCTGCCATATGGGGTCGACAAACCCGACCGATGAAATAAAATATAAATAATTAAATAGAGAAAATATATTACATTTCGAGAATCAACGAAAATGGTGGAGACCCATGCTTGAAAGAAATGGAACGATTTAAACTCATTCGCGAACACTTACATATGTACGTGTCTTTGGATCACAATCTTATGTATATTTATATATTTGATATAGCTTTTTGTCTCCATCATTTTGTGTAGGTGGACTGTCACGACACATTAACATTAGTATTATATATATGAAATATAATGTTCCAAGGCAATTATGGTTTTGGCTTTCCTTGTCCGTCCTTTTTTTTTTCACGAAATAAAGCGAGATTTCATAATCGCCTGTTGCGTTCTGTTAAAAAGTGAATGAAGAAAAAAATAGTCATGATATAGCTTTAGCAAAATACTAATTTATATATGAAATCTATTTTACCTCGAACGATCAGCATATAATCATTGTGATTTGCATCTAAGTTTACAAGGTAATAAATAATAAACCAGGTCCATTTGTTTTTTTATATTAGTTGAAACTTTCGAGACGAAGTTACCAACTTTCTAAATTAAATGAAAATATACTAAAACTTGTGAATATTTTTAAAACCAATCAATTAATAATTCCTTGTCGCGGGGAAAAGCGTGATTTTTGTTAGAAGACAAACCGCCACCACGTGAAATCCAATCCACCAGCAGTGGGTCCCACTTTGGACAAACAGCCACGTGTCGATCTAACGCCGTCACCTCACCGTTCATCTTTTGATCCCTTCTTCTTGACGTCCGTTAACTGCATTCAATAATCCGTTTGTCCAACCGTCGGTGGACCGATCCCAATCAAAGAAACATTCTTCCATTTTCCCCATTTCTTTTATTAATTTCTAAATAATTGATGCCTAGCATGCATCTCTCTAAATAAATTATAATTCATCGATATTATTTTAGGAGGACCATTATGGCTTAGTAAATGCGAAAAAAAAAAGAACAAATAACAAGCACGTGATAAACTGATAAGTCTTCACGTAATCACGTTCGAGCTATAATTGTGTAAGATTATTTTTTAAATCTTCTAAACACAACAAAATTACCAATAATGATGTCTCTCAGGCTTCCATTCCATTTAATACTCTATACATAACGTAATAATATTGCTGTCCATCTATTGCATATTACCAAATTATAATAATAAAACAACGATTTGACGTGCGAACCAACTCCACGTTTATATTTGAATATATTATTATAGAGTGATAATGCTTTAATTCAATGTGCTTATACTGAAATGCAGTATACTGCTCTATGATTTTTTAAATATGCAAAATTTCCATTGTGATGTAGTAAAGTAAGCATCGTACCCTCGATGTATCTAAAACGTAGCATTTTGTCAATGAATTTTTATATGCTTTTTAGCCTATATATTAAAATGATATTTCTCTAATCACCATTTCCAATATTCTTATTTAATAAAGCGAAATTGGGAAAAGGCTAAATGAATTGGGTTTTAGTTGGGCCATATTTGTCTTGACCCACTTAACGGCCCAACAAGGAACAGCCCAATCTTTGTCTTCTATTGTGTTGTACAAACGCAAGCCCTCTTTTGTCCGAACAATAAATTAGAAACAGAAAGAGAAAAAGAAAAAAAATAAAAGATATTGGGTTTTAGTTGGGGAATAGTTAGTACCACGTAACACAATAATATCCTACATATAAAAGGAATATTATTTTAAATGTTTGAGCGTGGAGGAGGTGATGACGATGATTGATTGTCCATGTAATAAATTGTATCACTTTCGTACCTTGTCAATACAATTATTTGTAAACAAAAAACGAAGTCATCGATATCAAACTATTAACTCACAAAGATACAACAATCCTAATATATATCTATATAAATATATATATAGGAATTTTATGGTGCCCAACTTATGTGAGCACCTTACATGGGCACCTGTCGATGTGGCACTGAGTCGTGCCATGTCGACCTGCCATATCAACATTAGATGATACGTAATACTAATTAACACATTATAGGGGTCACTGATCGACATATCGGACGATGATGTAGCATGTTTATGCCCGCAGATCAATACCACCATAAAAGGTGCCACAAAAAGCGTAAACATGGCACATCATCGTCCGATATGTCGACCAATGCCCCCTATAATGTGTTAATTAGTGTTACGTATTATCTAATGTTAATGTGACAGGTCGACCTGGCACGAATCAGTGTCACATCGAAATGTGCCCACGTAAGGTGTCGCATAAGGTAAGCACTATAAAATTCGTCAATATATCTTATATTATATCTGCCGACGCCCTACGGTATTGAAGTGTCAAACTAACTAGATGGCGACAATAAGAAGAAAAAGAAAACATAATCGTAGGGACAAAAAATTAATGGTCCAGACAAATAAATATGGACCATTTATTTAATTCTAGGCTTATTATGAAAGTGGGGGGCTGAACTTAATACTACACGTGTGAGGAAAAATGAATTATAATGTCTGAGCATAGGCTAACAAATCTTTAATAGTGATGTCAATTTCTTTGATATTGAATTGACCGAATCAATGAGGGGAAGGATCGCACTCAAAAGTTAGGTCATGAATAATAAAAAATATTTGATTAAAGATAATTAGGTAAGAATAGGCAACTGTCCTTTTTTTTTTTTTCTAGAACTTGTGATGTCATGTGAGGGAGTGATCAATTATAGGTGTTTTTAAAAGATTGAGGGTATATTCGTTGTTATAAAGTACGTTAGCATCCGCTAAAATTTTAAAAAAAAAAACACGACTTGGATATATTCTAATTTCAACTTTTGCTAGGTTTGAATTTCATATTTTATTTATCCATGCCACCTCACGTTTGTGATGATTTTTTTCTGTTTTTCAAGGGTCACCAACTTAAAAAAAATCCAATCCTCAACAATTCCGAATTTTTTTAATTATTACATAACGTTTTATACGATTCATAATAATAGAATGTACATGTTACTCATTATGTGATGAAGACAATTTATCTTATCGAACCCCTCGTCTAGTGGGACCTATTATCTAATTATTCAAGCTTGTATATTGCAAAATGCCAAATGTTTCTATAACAATTTTTAGGCGCAAAGCTTTCCATGATTATTATGATTTTTAAATACTTGTGACCGACTTGTTACCTGGGCGGGCCATGGGTCAGTACCTGACAATTGATAAAAAAAAAAATTGTTGGTATTAAAAATTATATACCTCTAAAAATATTAATAAGTTTACACTTAAATTCTGAATCAAATAATAATAAGTAATTTTGTATGGCATAAAATGCTTAGGAAAAGTAGTGTCACTTCTCAGAGATGGTGAGTAGTGAGTGTGCATTTAAAGCAAAAGAATAAAAGTAAATTGTCGGATCCCAACTCTATAAATTAATATAGTCGGACAATCAAAATTTATTAATTAATTGATAAATTAATAATTATCAATTTATCGATATATTAATATTTTATTAATTTATAGTGCAATATTTGATTACCTTCAAAATCCCAAACATCAAATAACATTCAATATCCTAAGTCCCCTTAATTTACCGAGGAAGAAATTATTGAGAGTGTTATTGAGCTGATGAAGACGATGAAAAGATGATGCTGAAAATTCTATCATGGAGTCCTCTTCGCGAAACGATGCTGCGGAGATCACATTAAATAATTTCTTGTTAACCTATGAGAAAACCAATGCCAGAACTTCTTACAATGATAAGGACAATTAGAGACGAAATCCAAAGAAAAAATTAATTTCAACGAAACAAGTGACAAATGAGTCATTTTTCAAGAAATCTTAGTTCATGTAATATGTAGAATGTTTTACAGAATTATTAATTTATAATTTATATGGAACCTATAGAAATCATCAAAAGTGTATTATCTTATAATTTTAGCGAATTATTAATTTAGTACTTTATCTCCGAGTCGGGATCGGCCAAATATATTTATTAAAGAGTTTATTAAATTATCGAGTATTAATTTATAGAGTTTCTACTGTATTTCTTTTTTTGAACTTTCATATTTATTGCAATTCTGGGGGATATTAAATAGAAAGATAGGTTTGCCTTTATTTTTTCTTTGCAAAAGACCACATTTGTATGTTTGTCCATTTTCGTGTTAGTACTTTCTAAAGTGTAAAATATATATTACGAGTGTTTCTTCTTTTAGTGAGCCAAAGGACTCTACACATGGGCAAGATATAAAAAATAGAATATTATTGGCCAGGACTACTAAGTTTATTGAATTAATAGACAACTACTATATTTAAACTTTATGTTCTCATTTATATCGATTTGGGAATATCACTATAAGAGAAAATTATTATTATTATAATTAAATTACATCTAAAATTGATTGCTGTTAATTAGTAAGGTTTAATATTTTATTACACAACTCAAACCGAATTATTATTTATTTATATATAATGGACAACTACGCCATCAGTAGTTTTTCAAATAATTATTTTCTTGCTAGTGCAAGGAGCAATATCAGTAATTAACATTAATTCATATGAAAGCGATAACCTAACAACTAATATTATCTTATTTTTAATTGGATCGTCAGTAGAATAGATGCAGTAGATCCCCACTATTCAATTCACCATATTTAATAATTATATGTAAATAAAATCAAACGCATATATTTCGAAAATAGCGGTGATAAATAATTATGTCATTGATATTATCTAAGTTGAACAAGTTCAAACGACGCATGTAATTGATGGTATGTGCTGCCATTTAGAAATTATTGTATTACTATCGTACCAGAAAAAGATAACTAGTTGGCTAATGACAAATATTAGAATACATTGAACTGCTAATTTTCCTAACTTTTGACTGAGCTTGGATTAAATAATATTACCACGTACCCTTTCTAAGATTTGAATATTAATTATAACTAATAACTTATGCACACTCAAATGCCTATTTATATAAATAATTTTTATTAAATTTAGTGTGAAATATTTTATACAAGTCATAATTCAAGTTTAATTTGTATGCTATAAATATGTAAAGGAAAAATTAATTTATTATAAATTTAAAGTAGGTTAGTAATTAACTAAAAACAGTACTAAACTAAATAAAGGTAGTTAGAGATTTTATTTTAATTTTATTAATTAATTTTCAATCTTAATTGACTAACCCATCACCTAATATAATAGAATAAATATGCTAAATCTCAATCACAACTGCGTTAATAATTTATTTCGTGGGCCCACTTGTCCGGTCAAATGATTTTTCTCTTTATTATTGCCTTTTATGTGGATAGGATAGAAAAACAGTAATATTATACAATCTGTAGCAAATATCTATATCCTAATCTCCTTATTATGGACTAATCTCAATAATAGTAAAAAGAAAAAGAAAAACTTTTCCTTGTTCGATTTCTGAGGTACGTCGCTTTCACACAAAGTGCCAGGTGGAACTCTTATCAACTGCGTGTGTGTTGAGTGTGTGTGCTACTGTTTTGAGTTACTTTTCTTTTTTTATTCATTTCTTTGTATTTTTAGGCAGCAGCCAAAGCCACGCCATTTTTGAACACATTTTCAACAACGAAGAAACGTTTACAAAACTCTCACTTAGATTCCACTCAGAAACTAGCTTTAAAAAATACATCATAGATAGCACTTGGCATCCATATCTCACTTGAAGAAATAGTTTTTAAACCTGCAAATAGCAATTATTGGGTGGCCTAGCCTACTCTCATATCTTCATTGTCAAACGTATATCATAGAGATATATTCCAAAGCTTTCCACCACTTGCCCGTAGGTAGCTTTTCGTATAGTTTCTCTTCTTTTAGTTCTTCATCTGTGGAGATACTTGGGCTTGTCTTAACCTAGTTTTCTGCAAGTTTTGAACAATGGTTCTTCTTCTCGTTTGAAAGTCGCCCTTTTGTCTGAACTGGGCATGATTCTTTCACCCTTCTGAGAGCATTTTGAGATGGATATCGAAACTGGGACATATCAAAATCAACCAAAGGTGAGCTCTTTCTTCCTTTTTTTAAACTGGGCTCTCCGTAGTAATCTTTCTTAGTTCTTATCTCAATCTATTGCAGAAAGAGTCATGGAGAGCAGCTTTCATATTAGCATATCAGAGCTTGGGCGTAGTGTACGGAGATTTGAGCACATCGCCGCTCTATGTTTACAAGAGCACCTTCGCCGAAGACATCGAACACTCTGACACGAACGAAGAGATCTACGGAGTTCTTTCCTTCGTATTTTGGACACTAACTTTGGTCCCCCTTCTGAAGTACGTCTTCATCGTATTGAGAGCCGACGACAACGGCGAAGGAGGCACATTTGCTCTCTACTCCCTTTTGTGCAGACACGCAAAAGTCAACTCACTGCCCAGCTTTCAATCCGCCGACGAAGAACTCACGAGCTATAAGAAGGATATTATCAGCCCACCTCCTTCGAGTTTTCGGTCTAGGCTTAAATCTACCCTTGAGAAACACAGAGTTCTTCAGAGATTCTTGCTAGTCTTGGCCCTCTTAGGCGCTTGTATGGTCATCGGCGATGGCATTCTTACCCCCGCAATTTCCGGTAATAATAATAATAATAATAAAAATCACACCTTTTTCTCTTCTAGTAGATTAGCTCATTCGTTTCTCGATCGATCGATTTCCCTCGCCGTGTTTTCGCAGTTTTTTCCGCAGTTTCCGGGCTCGAACTCGCCATGGAGAAAGAACAGCACAAGTGTAAGAAAAGATTGCGTGTTTGTTTGTCCAAGCTCGTATAAGCTTGTGCGGTTACACTCTAAAACCAATTGACAACAGAGCGAGTTAGCGCACGGGCTTATTATATACTACTCATCCTTCTTCGGTTTATCCGATGTTGGATTGGGTTCTCTACCCCGACAGCATTGACATAACGCTTTTCTTTTTTCCTAAATTGCGCGTCTGACTATTCAATGTCGATGTAATATTTCCCGCAGACGTGGAAGTCCCAGTCGCCTGCGTAATACTCATCGCCCTTTTCGCCCTACAGCACTACGGGACCCACAGGGTCGGGTTTTTGTTCGCGCCCGTCGTCGTTATGTGGCTCGTTTGCATAAGCGCAATCGGCGTCTACAACATCTTCCATTGGAACCCTCGGGTCTACCAAGCTCTATCGCCGTACTACATGTACAAGTTTCTCAAGAAGACTCAGCGAGGCGGGTGGATGTCATTGGGCGGAATCCTACTTTGCATCACGGGTTAGTGGAAAACGTACCAAAAAAAAAGGACGAAGAGAATTTTCCCGATATGACGAACTAACTGAAATTATTACAGGTTCCGAAGCCATGTTCGCCGACCTCGGCCACTTTTCTCAGCTGTCGATTAAGGTATAGGAGTTAGTTAAGGCGCGAATTTATTCTTACGATAGTGAGGTAGTGATTTTGCAGATAGCGTTCACTTCGGTCGTTTATCCTTCGCTGATTTTGGCGTATATGGGCCAAGCGGCGTACCTCTCCCAGCACCACGTTCTGAACAAGGATTACCGCGTTGGGTTTTACGTCTCCGTCCCAGGTTTGAATTATTAGGCTCTCTTTTATTACGATATTTATCGGAAAAAGAAAATCTTCTGACGCGAGCCGTGTTTTTGTGTCAGAAAGATTGCGATGGCCGGTTTTGGTGATCGCGATAATGGCGGCCGTGGTGGGAAGCCAGGCGATTATTACGGGGACGTTCTCAATAATAAAGCAGTGCTCGGCCCTCGGGTGCTTCCCGAGGGTCAAGATCGTGCACACCTCGTCGAAGATCCACGGGCAGATATACATCCCGGAGATCAACTGGATATTGATGGTGCTATGCCTCGCCGTGACCGTCGGATTCAGGGACACCAAGCGCATGGGCAATGCTTCGGGTAAGAATCGATTAGGATAATTATTTACTGAGACGACCACTTTATCTAAAAAGGTGAATCCCGTAGGGAGTGCATCGGATTTTAAAAATATATATTTTCAACACTCCACACGCTTAGGCTGATTTCTTTTCTTTATTTAGTCTTAGACGTGTAGTTTTCTTAATAAGTGGTCGTAAGGAATTCGTACGCTTGACCTTTTCTTGGCTTGAGCTCTGAATACCATATTGAACTACTACTTCACCCAAAAGTTGAAACTTATCGGAAGTGTATCACTAATTTTATACATTATATTTTCAGGGCTCGCTGTAATAACCGTGATGCTCGTCACGACGTGCCTGATGTCCCTAGTCATCGTCCTGTGCTGGCGCCAGAGCGTCCTCTTGGCGATAGGCTTCGTCCTCTTCTTCGGGACGGTCGAAGCTCTCTACTTCTCGGCCTCCCTCATCAAGTTCTTAGAAGGCGCGTGGGTGCCAGTCGCCCTGTCGTTCATTTTCATGGCCGTCATGTGCGCGTGGCGCTATGGAGCCCTAAAAACGTACGAGTTCGACGTCCAGAACAAGGTCTCGGTCGACTGGCTCCTTAGCTTGAGCCCTAGCCTGGGAATTGTCAGGGTCCGAGGCATAGGGCTCGTCCACACCGAGCTCGTCTCGGGAATTCCGGCCGCCTTCTCCCACCTCGTCACCAACCTCCCGGCCTTCCACCAGGTGCTCGTCTTCCTCTGCGTCAAGTCCGTGCCCGTCCCCCACGTGGCCCACGATGAACGGTTCCTCGTGGGCCACATCGGCCCGCGGGAGAACCGCATGTACAGGTCAGTTGCGAAATAATTATTGGTTAATATTTAGGTTGCATTTTTCAATTGTTTTACTTCAATCGAACAAAATCAAAGTAAAAGGACCTTACTGTGATCCTCTGTTCCACAATCGTGTTCTCCCCTCCACGTTTCGTATTACAGAAGTTACAAATAATAATTATTATGAATATCGAAAAATATAAGATATGTTGATCAATTTGACATCTTGAAATAAAGAATAAATTAGATATGTGTATCTACTTTTATTATATCAGTCACATTAGATAATGATGATTTTATGATTTGTTTGAAAATGTAAGTAAAACATGAGAAAAATAAAAATAAAAAATAGAAAGACGACTTCGGAAAGACAGGACTTAACATGTGTCAGTATCTGAGAAAATGAAACATAGATTGGAACATGATTGTGGAACTGAGGAACCCAACCGGGAAAAGTACCCAAACTAACGAAAATTTTAGAAAATATTGAAGCATATAGTCCCATTAGACTAAACAACGATTATTGGCTCCTCGCCTGGCACAGGTGCGTGGTCAGGTACGGCTACCGTGACGCCGCAAGCAAGGACGGCCCACGGTTCGAGGACGACCTCGTTTGCAGCATCGCCGAGTACGTCCGGACGACAGGCCGGGCTAACGGGTCGGGCCGGCCCGAGGACGAGGAGGAGATGGTGGTGGTGGGCACGCCTTCGGCCCGCCCAGGCGGTGTTCGTTACGAGGAGGACGGGGGCCCGGAGGAGCCCGGGACTTCGGAGGTCCGCCCGGCGAGGAAACGGCGGGTGAGGTTCGTTCTTCCGGAAAGTTCCGAGGCGGAGAGTATTAGTAGGGAAGTTAGGGAGGAATTGAGGGAGCTTATGGAGGCGAGGGAGGCGGGCGTGGCGTATATTTTGGGGCATTCGTACGTTAGGGCGAAGAAGGGCTCGGGTTTTGTCAGGCGGGTGGTTTGATCGATCAACCTCGGTTACGATTTCATGCGGAGGAATTGTCGGGCGCCGGCGTACGCCATGGTGGCGCCGCATGCTTCGACTTTGGAGGTTGGTATGGTTTATCATATTTGAAAGTTTTTTTTTTTGTACGTTGAGTAGAGTAAGTAAATGGTTTTTCTTTTCTTTTCTCCTTTTGTAATTTTAGAGATGGATTTTTTGGGTGTACGAGAAAGTTTTTTACACACTTGCACTTTTTAGCACGACGAAAGTAGGGGTGCTTGTTATGTCTTTGCCTCTCAACAACGAGGTTTTGGATACATACATACAGATGAAACTTGCACGAAGAAAACTTTGTGTCAGAGAGCTATTTCCATAAAATATTCACCAAAATACAAAGTTGTGTGCGTTGAGTTTAGTTTGAGGGCCTACGCTTGTACGGGGAAATGGTAACAGGCCCAAAGAAATGGCTTCAGGCCCGATGGGGCTAAATCAACTGTGTAGATAATTAATTAACAAATTAGAATTTTGTGGTTATACGCGTGCATGTTGTCCATGTATCTCAATTAGTATTTTTAGCATGTGTGTGCAATAAAATAAATTAATTTATAGTTGGTGGTTTTAATAAGTGATATACCTAGAATAAAATGATAATAGTTATTATGAGGTTAAGGAGGCTACATTCTTCAACAAGTTTTTTATTTTTAATAGTAATTAATATAGAAAATTTTATTGGTCAATAGATTGACCGATTATAGTTTTTATCCAATCTATGCTCTTTATAGAAGAGTATAAATATTACTCAAAATATAATTGATAAAGTTCAAATATTTAGGCTATAAATAACCAGCAAGATTTGCTCAAGTAAATCAGTAATGATACTTACATCAACTTGAGGAAATATTTTCTCAAGTAAATCAGTAATGATCGAAGGTTGCAATTTTGCACGTCTTCTTTTTTCAATATTTTTTCCAAGGTGAAATAAGTGTGGAAATAGCACAATGCGTGTGGGTAATGACGATCGATCTTTATATATTATTTTTCGAGGAAATTACTACAAAGAATAACAAATCTTAAAATAAAAACATATAAAAGTTTAAAATTTAGTATTATGTCACAAGTAACACCGCTTTCTTTAATGAGAGCAAGTCAACTTAGAAAAAAAATGAGAGTAAGTCAACTTAGAAAAAAAAATGCCACCATGTGTTATTATGTTCACTTCGGAAAAAAGATACCAACATTTCAAAACAAAAGATGCAATGAACTTGCGTGTGAAAGTTCGAAGAGAATTCCACTTGGGGAGAAACCCTTTTTCACTTTCAATGTCCATGTTAAGTCAATTACCGCAAAGAAAGGAAGTAAGACAAATTATTGCAGCTCAATTATTGTTGTTAGATACGAAGACGAATTGTTTTAACCCTTAGACCATCTCCAACCGGAAACGCATTCTCAAACTCAAAATGCAGTAATTCTTCTCCAACCGTTCAACTCATTCTCAAACTCAAAAGACTATTTTGTAATATTAACTTCCACACCAAGTTTTATAAATTTCAATACTATCCACAGATTTTACCACTTTACAAATTAAACTACAAAATCACAAAACAATTAATAAAAATAATGTTGTACAATTAAAAGTCTGAAGATATAAATATTTATTAGAATATTATAATGTTATTTTATGTTATTTTTAAATCTATTGGATTGGCAGTTTTGATATATTTTTAATGAGCTAATTTTGTATATTTTGTGTGTTTTCTAACTTTAATAAAATAAATAATAATATATAATAAACTTATAACGATAATTGATTTGTATACCATAACTTCCCTTAGCTTTTATTTATAAGAAAAGGTCAGCAAGAGAAATGGTATTATTTATATATTTTGCAAAGTTGTGGGGCTGAAGTAGAGATATGAAAGTTCGACGCAAAGTTTTGCAGTAAACGCATATTTTCGTTTAATAGATGAGAGAGAAAGTTAAATCCGATTTTGGGTTCCAGTTTCCAGTACGATTGGACACATTTTCCCCTCCCATTATGCGATTTGCGTGTCAATTGGAGATGGCCTAGTGATGCATAGCACCATAATTTAGGGTCAAATTATAGCTTATCGTCTAACCAGAAACAAACTCCTTTGTTCGAATTTACTCGCATATCATAATTGTAAGATAGGAAATCTGATCTTGTTACAAGTCAATATTCGTATTCCATTTTATTTTTTTGTCATGAATATATTCTCTGACAACGCCATAGTAGTGTCCAAATTCTGACTAAATTTCTAATTTCACTCTGAAACGAATTTAACTCTCATTATATGTGACTTGTGTTGTAATTATGACCGTACTAGTCAACAAAAAATAGGACCGAATTAAATTCCTCGGAAATTGCTTGAGAAATGCGCTAGGAAGGAACATTCCGAAATCCCAATATCCTATTTACTGAAATTATTAAATGAAAAACAATAAAGAGATATTGCAAGAACCGTAGGACCCAAAGTAATTGGATAGAGATGTAGTCCATAATCTATTAACTACTTTTATCTTTTTTCTTTTAAAATGTCATATTTGCAACCAATGAGCTTTTTGTGGATAAGCCTGGGCCCACAGACCACGCTGACATCCACTTTCGAGCAACGTGCCAGTCACGTGCCGTTGTCCAGTTTCGTGTGTACGTGTCGTTATTTGATTGGTTTTATCGTCTCATGATTGTAAATTTGACACGTGGCGAGAGGACGAGGAAAATGGAGAATGCGAAATATATTGGCCAACACCTAAAGCAATGTGCTGTCGATATTTTTGGGCATTATTTTTGATATTTACGAACCATGCCATTGTGTTTTAATTAATTACATTTTAAAATTATCGTTGTGTTTTAGGTGGATTGTACGTTGTGTATTTGTTGTCCTAATTTATTAGGTTCTTTGTATAGTTTCATTCATTTCTTTTTTTTTTATTCTTTTTAACTACAATTAAAATTGTTATTTACACGATTCACCTACAATTTGTGGATTTTAAATCATGGCATGCGTTTTTTTTTTTAAGAAAATCAAAATAGTCGTCGGTCCTGTCGACATAATTAGTCAAAAGGCACATGGGCCTTTGAATGGTCATAGCACAAAAGGAAAATGAATTCGGCGCCTAATTCCTTTTGGTGTGCTGAATATTGTGGTTAGTTCACATGGCAATCCTCCACCTATAAAAGGCCATCGAGATCAGTTGATGAATGGCATCCCACAGAAGAAATCCAAAGGGATCAGTGAAGAGAGAATAAATAGAGGGAAAATAATAGAGAGTTTGTCGGATATTTTCTCCGACTATAAAGAGAGATATTGAGGGTTTTCTCCTTTGTAGTACGAGAGGTTGTAACTCCTATATTTCTCCTATATTGGATTCTTCTTCCTTGCCCGTGGTTTTTACCCCGATTTGTTTGGGGGTTTTCCACGTTAAATCTCGGTGTCCACTTTTATCTTTAATTCCTCAAATATAAGCCGCAGTATTACTCGACCGGGTCCGCTGCCACGCCAACAATTGGTATCAGAGCCTAGCTTGGGTTTTATATATCTGTTTATCGTATGCTCTGTGGTTGCCACTAACGTGGACCCTCCACATCAGAAAATAATAGATATTATACTGCCCTCGTTACGATGACGAAAAAGCCGGTACGAGTTCAATAATTATCTGCTGCAATCCCGTCGGAGGTATCGCTCACGACTGAGCAGAAATTATGGTGGCAAAGTTTGATATCGAAAAGTTCAACGGGAGAAACTTCTCACTGTGGAAATTAAAGACAAAGGCGATCTTGCGAAAAGACGGCTGTCTGGAGGCTATCGATGGAAAACCAGCCACGCTGACAGAGAAAAAAAAATGTTTGAGGACTAATAATGGAGGAGAATATACTGGCCGGAATTTTGATAGCTTTTACAAAAGGGAAGGCATCAAAAGGCATTTCACTACGGCGTGTACTCCACAACAGAATGGAGTGGCGGAGCGGATGAACATGACTCTGTTAAAGAGGACAAGAGCCATGTTGGGAGCTGCAGGTCTGGATAAATCATACTGGACAGAAGCAGTCAACACCGCCTGCTATGTGATCAATCGATTGCCTTCAACGGCAATTGATAAGAAGACGCCGACGGAGATGTGGACCGGAAAGTCAGCGAATTATTCCAAACTCCATATATTTGGAAGTCCTGTGTACGTGATGTACAACGCCCAAGAAACTATAAAGCTAGATCCGAAGTCCAGAAAGTGTTTGTTCTTGGGGTATGCTGATGGTGTGAAGGGGTATCGCCTGTGGGATCCCACTGCCCACAAGGTTGTCATCAGCAGGGAGGTTATCTTTTAAGAAGATAAACCAATCGGAGAAAATGATAGCACCACAAAGGAACGTTCAGAGACTACGACGACTGTTCGGGTACTCCTGACGATGTGTGCTACATTCGACCTACATCTAGAGCAGCTAGATGTGAAGACAACTTTTCTTCATGGAGATCTTGAAGAAGAGATTTATATGCTCCAGCCGGAAGGTTTTGAAGACAAAGAAAAGCGGAACTTGGTTTGCAGGTTGAACAAATCTCTATACGGTCTCAAACAGGCGCCGAGGTGTTGGTATAAAAGATTTGATTCCTTCATCATGAGCCTTGGATACAACAGATTAAATGCAGACCCTTGTGCATATTTCAAGAGGTTTGGTGAAAGTGATTTTATCATATTACTGTTGTATGTTGACGACATGTTGGTAGCAGGCCCCAACAAAGATCGTGTTGAAGAACTCAAGGCACAGTTGGCTAGGGAATTTGAAATGAAGGACTTGGGACCAGCAAACAAGATTCTAGAGATGCAACTTTACCGAGACAGAAATAACAAGAAGATTTGGCTCTCCCAGAAGAACTATCTGAGGAAGGTCTTGCGACGCTACAATATGCAATAAGGTAAGCCAATCTCTACCCCACTTCATGTTAATTTCAAGTTATCCTCCAGGAGTCCTAGCAGCGAAGAGGGAAGGATGGAAATGTCTCGAGTACCGTATGCATCAGCGGTGGGAAGTCTTATGTTCGCGATGATTTGTACACGACCAGACATTGCACATGCAGTGGGAGTAGTAAGTCGGTACATGGCGAATCCGGATAAAGAGCATTGGAGCACGGTGAAGAGGATCCTACGAGAGGAACCTCAGATGTTGCATTACGGGGGAACAGACTTTACTATCAGAGGGTACGTTGACTCGGTCAACACTGACAAGTTCATTTGGTGTCGTTCCTCGAGTGGCTTAGCGGAGACGTAAGCAACATGGATGGCAAGAGAGAAAGAATGGTGTGAAGATTCGATTGATCCTCAATCAAATCTTCAAGTGGGAGATTGTCGACATAATTAGTCAAAAGGCACATGGGCCTTTGAATGGTCATAGCACAAAAGGAAAATGAATTCGGCGCCTAATTCCTTTTGGTGTGCTGAATATTGTGGTTAGTTCACATGGCAATCCTCCACCTATAAAAGGCCATCGAGATCAGTTGATGAATGGCATCCCACAGAAGAAATCCAAAGGGATCAGTGAAGAGAGAATAAATAGAGGGAAAATAATAGAGAGTTTGTCGGATATTTTCTCCGACTATAAAGAGAGATATTGAGGGTTTTCTCCTTTGTAGTACGAGAGGTTGTAACTCCTATATTCCTCCTATATTGGATTCTTCTTCCTTGCCCGTGGTTTTTACCCCGATTTGTTTGGGGGTTTTCCACGTTAAATCTCGGTGTCCACTTTTATCTTTAATTCCTCAAATATAAGCCGCAGTATTACTCGATCGGGTCCGCTGCCACGCCAACAGGTCCAACATATCGAAACAACAATATTTTACGGTTATTATTTTTTTTTTTACTTTTTCATAATTTTCAAATTAAAGCAAAAGAACATTAAACGGGAACAATGAGTTCCAAACCCAAATCGGAACCGTCTGAAGGACTTCGGAGCTGTAATTGTGCATCATAGTTGCACACGATTTGGAAATTGAACAAATATTATTACTTGTCTTATATTTATATAATTTTTTTAAATAGAAAATTAGACTAGTACTTTATTTTTTAACTCCCTTATCCTATATGTTATCAAACAAACACTATATTTCTTTATATATATGTATATGGTGAATCTACAGAAAATTACCCATTTGTATAAAAAATTTGCAAGTCATTACCTCTGTCAGAAACTTTTATATAAATACCCGTTTGACTGTGTGTACCATTTTTCCATTCTTGACGTACCTTTTTATACGTGTATTATGTACCACGTCACGCGTTTATATAGTACTCATATACGTCTCTATATGGTACCTTAATGTGTTATATGATGTACCATTTTTTCACTTTATTATGTATTACAGTACCTTGATATATGGTGCTTAAATGCGTTATGTGATGTACCTCGCGGCGGATCAGGTATCAATGTGCAAAAAAATTTATTCTAATAGGTACCTACATATAAGAAAATACTGACAGAGTACTGACTTGCAAGTTTACAAATGGATATTTTTCCGTAGATAACCCATATGTATATAGGCAAAATGTGTAGGTGTGAACCACGCACGTGTATATTTTATTGAGTGTCAATGGAAGCGGTGATAATTAATTATTATAGACTAGAAACGAAAAAGGGTAATAGTAATGCGTGAAAAGGAATGGATGGATGTGGATCTAATTTTGGTTAATTCATTTTAATACAAACCAATTTCATTTAATTTCGTACACCTCGCCCTTCATTATTAGGTAGTATGGTCACGGAGTGTCACACATGTTGCTGCTGGAACCTATCCAACTGTAATAATATATATAGATATATATATAATATTTTAGAAACAGAGAGGGGATATTGAGCTTCCATTTAATTGTTTTTCTTCCACATTTAGAAAATTAACCTCACAATTTCTGAATTATTACAGCAATTCCAAAGATTTTCCTTATTTCAGCCAGACAATATCTGTCCATTTTCTCAGACAAAATATATCATAAACACACGTTGCTCTGTTCAGTAGCATAGTAGTACAATAATAACACTGAATTGCCAAAATATATATGATTATGTATAAATCGAAAAATTGTTTAGACAACACTTGTCAAAAAATTACACAAGAAAGCATATCTGTAAAGAAACATGTGACACTTGTTAGGAAATACTGTCATGGATAAGATCAATAGGCCCCTCGAATATTGTGTATATGATTTTGATCAACTTTTTACACAACTCCATCCTACTCTTGCATATTTGTATTAACAAATATTTGACACACCTAATTAAATGAAATAGATGCATTGCATTACAAATACCATGAAAAAACTCCGACTTAATCTTATTTCAATCTTTGTTTTTCCTTTCAGTTTTTTAAGTTTGTAGTTTTCTCTCATGGAGGTTTGTTTCCTGATAAAATATTATAGGGGAAAAAAAATAAGAGACTATGACGTGCTATATATATTCCAAGGTAATTTAGATTTAACTAGGGCTAGCTAAGGATGGGCCACATTAGTGATTTGCTGCTTATCTACATCTGACCTAAATAATCAAATTAAATTATTGTATGTTGAAAACTACTTGCACAGCTCCATTAATTAAATAAAGTAGACATGAGTGAAAGTGAAATTCTATATATTGTAATATATCTTTTTAAGGCATAACACTAATCGAGTTTCTACTTGCAGCTAATCATGAGGTGGTAGGCTGCATTTCCAGAACTAACCTTGGCTTAATATTAATATTCTTTTTTGCAATTTCTCTTGCGTGGACAAACATGTGAAAATATCTGAAAAAAAGGAAAGGTAATAAATATTGGGATGGCAATTTTGTAATAAAGAAATGTAAAGGTGGTTAGTTGAATGTCAGCAGACTAATTAATTAAAAGTCGTCTCATCTTTATCCACTTCTCCAACATTCATTTTCCACGTCATTTCCTTATTTATTTTCGAATCAAAGAAAATCAGCCGAGCTTAATTGTTGTTGCACTCTACGCATTGGAGGATTGTACACTTTATCCACATTAATTTATCTTCGTCTCTTTTCTGCTTCTTTCTCCCTCATCGTTCTCTTCAATCAGTCCAAAACGCACACAATATCTCTTCGACTTTCTCTCTCTCTCTCTCTCTGCAGAAATTCGTAACTCATTTCTCTGTCTCGCTCATTTCTGTCTCTGTTCTTTCGGAATATCTTTTTACAGTATTATCAATTCCAGGCTGTTCGTCGGTGCTGACGTTGACGACTTTTTTCCGTCTCCGATCCCGGTGAGTGATTGCTTTTCGGTTTTATGCCTGTCTGTATCGATTGCTTGATTAAATGTTTGGTTTTGTGATGTTTATGTCTTTTCCTTAACTTGATCCTCAGCGTAAATCAGTCGAAATTTAAGACTTCGCTTTTAGTTTGAATTTTGCGTCTTTTTCGGGCACACTTTGTCTGTTTCTTCTTCTCATTAGGATGGGAAGGCTTAAGACTTCGCCAGAAGTATTCGGAGATTGATTGATAAGATCTTTTAATTGTAAATTAAACTTTTCTTGGGGGGGCGGTGTTGGAGCGGTTAATGCTTACTATGAACTTTTGGGCCTTCATTACATCTATGTCGATTTGCTTCTATTTCAAGAGTGCTCCCAGAGACATGCTCTATACAAGCTGTTTGTGAAAATATGTGTTGCTTGGTAACTAACTGTGTTGAAGAATTGCATAATTAAGGCTTCACCTTAACATTAAGATTTGATTTGCTGTGCTGTTTTTTCTGTGATATTTCGGCTATTCGGGCATCAAGACAAGAAGATCATTTGTATGTGTTGAGGTTTTTTCTTGGGCCAGTTTCTGGATTTTCCATTTATTGTTATGGTTGATTAATGGGAGCCAATTGTATCCCGTGAGTAGCTTAAAAAGTCATAACAGATTCCACCTGTAGGTTATTTTTCATAGTGGTTACCGTTTTAAAGTCATTTGCCCCTTTCAGCTGACATCATTTTTATTAAGCGCTTTTTCGGTGTTAGAATGCTCACCTATGCCGGCATCACAAACTTCTTGTGGATTGTTTCTGCCCCTTCAAAAATTTGAATTTTGATTTTTTTGGCAACAATCAGTGGCATGATGTGTCATCGTAAGTGTATGTAAGAAAACACTCTTTGGGAAAATTCTGTCGTATTTAGTTTTCTTTTTGAAATTTGAAACTGGTTTTTGCTCACTTGTGTCATCTTTATTGCCGCGTAAGCTGTTTCTTTCCATTGAGGCTGTATCTACGTTTCCTTTTATTTCCCCCATTAATTGTATTATTTCTTTGTACGTTTTGTCGTCATCGGTTGACGTGTCTTTATGTTTGTTGGAGATTTGTTGAATTCCCTACGTTGTGAAATTCTCTAAAAGGAACTAAAGTCCGTAATCTTTGGCATGAATTAGTCCAATAAATTCGTCATTTGAATGTCTTGCATGATCCTGAGAAGTCTTTTCGAATGCCTGAACTGAATGGTAAATTTCTCAACGTTTGTTCAAGAATCTCCTAACCCAACCGTTCCCAATCGTTTCGTGAAGTGCTGTGAACCTTCTGTAAGTAGTTGCCTAATTCTCTGTTTCACAATGCAGATCTAGTTATCGCGCTTGTACTGCCCACAGCCTTCTTCGTTTTCGAACGTTCGATTTGATGGCATCAAAACAATGCGGAAATCTGCTGGACTTCGCCCCTGAAGGATTCATGGACCACCTCCCTCGAACCCCAAGGGGTTTATTACCCAGAGTCATGACAATCCCCGGCGTTATATCCGATGGTAATAGAAACATCGACGACTCAGATTCAGACAGCTCATCGTCTGCCTACCGCGAACGCTACATAATAGTAGCAAACATGCTTCCTTTGCACGCCCAGAGGGACCACAAAACCGCCAGGTGGCGCTTCACCTTCGACGAAGATTCCATTCTGCTTCAGATGAAGGATGGGTTTCCCCCCGAGACCGAGGTTGTCTACGTTGGATCCCTTGAAGTCCAAATCGAACCCAACGAGCAAGACGACGTCGCCCAAACACTCTTCGACGAGTTCAAGTGCGTGCCCACGTTTCTTCATATGGAAGTCCAGCGAAGGTTTTACTACGGTTTCTGTAAGCAGCAGCTATGGCCTCTCTTCCATTACATGCTTCCCATTAGCCCCGACCACGGCGATCGCTTCGAAAGGCAGCTATGGCAGGCGTACGTTTCTGCAAACAAGACTTTCGCCGACAAGGTCATGGAGGTGGTCAACCCCGAGGAAGACTTCGTGTGGGTCCACGACTACCACCTCATGGTTCTGCCCACGTTTCTGAGGAAGCGCTACCATCGTATCAAGCTCGGTTTTTTCTTACACAGCCCCTTTCCTTCGTCTGAGATTTACAGAACGCTCCCCGTGAGGGACGAGATACTCAAGGGCCTTCTCAATTCTGACCTGATTGGTTTCCACACTTTCGACTACGCCCGACACTTCTTATCGTGCTGCAGCCGTATGCTCGGCTTGGACTACGAGTCGAAGAGAGGGCACATCGGTTTGGACTACTTCGGGCGAACCGTTTACATTAAGATCCTCCCCGTCGGCGTCCACATGGGCAGGCTCGAGTCGGTCATGCGTTTGCCCTCGACGTGCAGCAAAGTCGAAGAATTGCAGCGACAGTTCGAGGGTAAGAAGGTCATTCTTGGGGTCGACGACATGGACATATTCAAGGGAATAAGCTTGAAACTTCTAGCTTTCGAACAGCTATTGCAGCACCATCCCTCCTTGGTAGGCAAAGTGGTTCTTGTACAGATAGTCAATCCCGCCCGAGGCTCGGGAAAGGACGTTCAGGAAGCTAAGAGGGAGACCTACGAAGCTGCTCTACGAATCAACGAAATCTACGGCTCTGCTAACTACAAGCCCGTCGAGCTGATCGACAGGCACGTTCCTAGGCACGAAAAAACTGCCTACTACGCCGTGGCCGAGTGCTGCATAGTCAATGCAGTTAGGGACGGGATGAACTTAGTCCCTTACAAGTACGTAGTTTGCAGGCAAGGGTCTTCGACTTTGGACGAAGCCATGGGAGTAAAGCATGATTCGCCCAGGACAAGCATGCTCGTCGTGTCAGAATTCGTGGGGTGTTCGCCTTCTCTGAGCGGTGCGATTCGGGTCAACCCGTGGGACGTCGACGCCGTGGGCGAGGCCATGAGCTCGGCGGTCACCCTATCCGAAGTTGAGAAGCAGCTGAGGCACGAAAAGCACTACCGTTACGTCAGCTCTCACGACGTGGGCTATTGGGCTAAGAGCTTCTTGCAGGACTTGGAAATGGCTTGCAAGGAGCACTACGACAAGCGCTGTTGGGGCATTGGGCTTGGCCTCGGCTTTCGTGTCGTTGCGCTTTCGCCCAATTTCAGGAAGTTGTCGGTGGAGCATATCGTGTCTGCTTACAAGAGGACGAGCAGAAGGGCGGTGTTTCTCGATTACGACGGCACGGTCGTGTCTCAGACGTCCATGGATAGATCTCCGAGTAAAGAAGTGGTGGAAGCGCTCAAGTCTCTCTGCGCCGATCTTAGCAACACTGTGTTTATAGTTAGTGGGAGAGGAAGGAGTTCGCTGAACGATTGGCTTGCCCCCTGCGAAAAGCTGGGACTCGCCGCTGAGCACGGTTACTTTATGAGGTGCTGTGAAAGCAAATTTATTTATTTGTTTATTTTCTTGATTTTTTTTATTTACTTTTCAGGTGGGATGAAAAATCGGAGTGGGAAGCGTTGGCTTCAGATGTTGGGTGGAAGGAAATCGTCGAGCCCATAATGAAACTGTACACAGAAGCGACCGATGGGTCTTACGTCGAAACGAAGGAGAGTGCGCTCGTTTGGCACCACCAAGACGCCGACCCCGACTTTGGTTCTTGCCAGGCGAAAGAACTGATGAACCACTTGGAAAACGTTCTCGCCAACGAGCCCGCGGTTGTAAGGAGAGGTCACCATATCGTCGAAGTAAAACCTCAGGTACGCATGTATGTATATATATATATATATATATATATATAGGATTTGTCTTATCTACATACTTGAGTATAACCCAACTGTCTCTGCTTAAAATTTGACGTGTCTCAACTTACACCCTACCTATTCCATCCATGTTGAGACAGGGATCTGCTATTTAAGTCCACTTGTGTTATGTACTTATGATTTGTTTATAGGGGGTGACGAAAGGAACGGTGGCGGAGAAAGTGCTGTTGAAGCTGGTTAATGACGGGAATGCCCCTGATTTCGTGCTGTGCGTAGGGGACGACAGGTCTGACGAAGACATGTTCGAGGGCATATCGAACGTGTTATTATCGAGGTCGGGTTTGCCTTGCGTTGCAGAGTTCTTTCCTTGCACTGTAGGGCAGAAGCCCAGCAAGGCCAAGTATTATCTCGACGATACTTGTGATGTTGTGAGACTCTTGCGTGGGCTTGCTACTGCATCGAATCCGAAGCCTAGGGCGACGTCGGGGCAGTTAAGGGTCGCCTTCAATGGCAGCGTTTTCTATTAAAATGTGGATTTTTATTTTCTTGGTTTTATTTGGAGACTTGTTTGGCTGACCGTGGAAGGGAAAAAATGAATGGAGAAAGGTGACACTTGGAAACACTTTTTTTTTAGCTTAACTTTAACTTAAGGGGATGGATCGTCGATGGGGGTTGTTTTTTTTATTGTTTTTTTGTACAGGCGACGTTTGTTTGATACATCAAAAGTGTAATATATGGCCATCTTCTTCGTTGATGGTCTTTTAGGTTAATCAAGTGTGGGGATTAAGGTCTTACTTTCTGACGGGAAAAAAAAAAAAAAAGAAAATGAATAACTAGTGATGTTCCTAGTAGGCTGGCATTGACGACAATGGTACGATGCGATTGAATATAAAAAATGGCAAATTTCGTTTCAGGACCTTGTCAGAATTTTTTTCAGTTTTCAGGCCTGGCAGAAAAATATTTAGTTTTAAGAACCCTATTTCTGCAGTAACAGTTCATTGTTCTGCAGTAACACTTAATTGTTCTGCAGTAACACTTCACTGCTCTGTAGTAACACTTCATTGTTCCTCAATAACACTTCGTTGTCTGCAATAACACTTCATTACTCTGAAGTAACACTTGTGTAACTTTAGGTCCTTATCTTTAAATTTTACGAAAATTAGGCCCTTTAAACTAAATTTTTTTCTGAAAAGATCTGAAACCTATTTTAAACATTTTTGGGACCTGAAACATAATATACCCTATAAAAAATACTGTCCTTTAGTTGATTAGGAATTAAATGCAGTATGACTATTATTTACTAAGAAACATTATTGCAGGATACCATAATCTGGTAAGAGTTATGACAAGGCTTTCCATACTATTTGTGTTGTGCATTGCATGCTACGGTGCCTGTACAAAGACCAAAATGCATCCAATTCTTCTTTTATTCTGTTCTGTTACTAATAATCTTTTCATATTTTATCGGTTTTGGGAAAAAAAGGGGTCTTTACACATAAATACTTTGGAAAAAAGCTTGTACATTTTTTTATATGTAGGTACCTAGTAGAATACATTTTTTTGCAGCTAGGTACCCGATCCGCCGCAGGTACGTCATACAACACATTTAGGTACCCTATATCAATGTATTGTGGTACGTCATACGTTGAGAAAATGGTACGCCGTGTTAGCATATTTAGGTACGCCATCTATAACACATAAGGTACGCCGTATAGGTACCCTATATCAGCGTGTTATGGTACGCCATACACACACAGGAAGGTACGGCGTGACTGATGAAACTAGTAAATATTAAATCGGGTATTTATCTGTAAAATTTTTTGAAATGGGTACCTATCTGTAAAAATTTTATCCAAGTAGGTATTTATGTGTAGTTGACGCAAAAAACTAATAATCTTTTCATTGAAAAATTGTACTCTCTCTCTCTCTCCTTTTAAGGCCATTTCAGTCAAGTAGAGTGCTCTTCTTTTTATTCTGTTCTGTTACTAAGCTCGTTCACCCACTTCGAGAAAAATCGTTACTTTCCCTCATCTCCTTTTGTCTTTTGGGCGCCATTAAGAAATCCACAAAACCTTATACCTTTTCTCGGCTAGGGTTTTTTCTTTTTGTTGTTATTTCATACGAATGTTGAGCTCCATTCACCATCCCTGAGCATTACCATCCGCTCCAGGAAATTCTCAGAAAAACAAAAATGGCATCTAAAAAAAGTTGCCTCGTGCTCTTCCTCGCCCTTCTTCTCCTCTTTGGTGGTGTTTCTTCTTTCTCCACTCCTTCGTCACCCTCAAGTAAGCATATATACATAAACCATTCTTTCTTTTTATTTTTTGTGTTTAGCTCATTTGATCTGTTTCTCTGTTTCACTTTTCACCCCATTTTTGCAGGGATTGTCAATGGCTTTTTCTCCAATGCATTTTCCTTTTTGATGAAAAGGTTTTTTTGGTCGCTGAAAGCCTCCACTAAAACTGGTAAAAAAGATTAACCTTTTTTTATTAAACATGCTTTCTTTTTCCCCTTCATCTCGTTTCTCCATCTATTCTTCTCTGTGTTATAATATTTTCTACTCTTCCCCAAATCCAACATGTGCAACTTCAGCGATTTTGAGCAAGCCAATGATGAGGTTTGAGAACGGTTATAACGTGGAAACTGTTTTCGACGGCAGCAAACTTGGAATTGAGCCTTACTCTGTTGAAATTTTGCCTGATGGAGACCTTATATTGGATTCTGCAAATAGCAATCTTTACAAGATTTCTTCATCTCTTTCCCTGCGTAAGCATCCTCAGTAATTCTCTTCATTATATAGTGGAATATTAATGCGTTGGCTGTAATTTAGAGGCACCATTTTGCCCATGTTGATCATGAGATATTCTCAAGAATGGCATACCTTCAATGATGCAATTCTTTCTTGGATTTGCCTACGAATTGTTCGACGAAAATGACATGTAGGGATTCTTTTCAGTCCCGACGTCCATATAAGCTTGTGATGTTCCTCTCTAAAATCAATTGGCACTAAACGGAATTAGCCCACAAGCTTATAAGGAGCTCATAAATTCTTCTAACTATGCGACGTGGTACTTGGATTTGACACCCAACATGACCCTTTTTACGTATGCGAAAAATCACAGATAGCAGGCCAAAGTTTATCGCGGGATCTGCATATGGATTTTCGGGGCACGTTGACGGGAGATCAAAGGATGCAAGAATGAACCGTCCGAAGGGCCTAACAGTCGACGACAGAGGAAATATTTATGTCGCCGACGCAGAAAACATGGCCATTCGCAAAATAAGCGACGCAGGTTATATGTCCTGTACTTAAAGAGTTCCACTCTAATATTTCTACCTACGTGTTGAAAATTTCTGATTGTTGGTGCTCAGATCTTTAAATACGTCGTTTCAGCTTCTGAACTTTGCAAAACGGTTCCTTTCTGGTTCTTCTATCGTTCTTAGGTCTGAAGAACCAAAAAAGGAAATGTTTTGCAAAATTTAGGAACCCAAAACGGCACTTTTAAAAGTTCGAACACCAACAGTAAGACTTTTGGTGTAAGTACCAAAGTGTTTTATTTATATAAATATAAACAAAAAAGATACTAAGGCATGACCTCGTCTTTATAGGCGTCACGACGATCGCCGGAGGAAAACGAGGCCTCGGAGGAACACACATTAACGGGCCGAGCGAAGACGCAAAGTTTTCGAACGATATCGACGTTGTTTATCTCGGAAGCAGCTGTTCCCTCCTAGTGATCGATCGCGGTAATAAGGCTGTAAGGGAGATTCAGTTGAACTTCGACGATTGCGCCTATCAGTACGGCGCTGGCTTTCCCTTAGGTAAGATAAGTCATCGCATTTCATCACATGATTTGAGTTTACGTAACTAATTTTTATATCCCCATGAAAAAAAAATCAGATTCGGGAATTGCCGTCCTTTTAGCCTCCGGCTTCTTCGGTTATATGCTGGCATTGCTTCAACGCCGAGTCGGCCTCATCTTATCTTCTTCCCAAGATGTAAGAAGACATCTTTACTTGTAAAAAAACTGCAAACTTACAAAAGTCAGTCGATTGTAAGTTCTTTGCTTTGGGTTCCTTGTCAGAAGCCGTCGTCGATGCTACCTCCTCTAATCCCGCAAGAAAACGCGCGAGGAAAAACGCAAAAAGAAACATTTCTCGGGAAACTCATAGGCAGGGCTTTTCCAATTTTCAGACAGAGGCTAGCAAACTATTCTGACAAGCAAAATGAAGACCGTAATCATAGGCATCGCAATTCTTGGCCAGTGCAAGAGAGCTTTGACATACCCAATGGTGACGATTCGCCTCCTCCTATGATGGAAGCTCGAACGCCTACTCCTAAGAAGACGTACGCATTTATGTCCAAAGATTCTGAGAAAATGCAGCAGCTGAAGCAGAGCCGCGCGTTTTACTCGGTGTGGGACGTCGACCTTCAAAAGCAGCAGAAGCAAGCCAAGAAACATCATCAACATCAGTATCAAATGTCTTCCCCGCAAACTTACTATGAGCAGACAGGTGAGATCGTCTTTGGAGCTGTGCAAGAACACTGATTCTTTCTTTAACGGGATTGCTGCATTTCATTATTTTTCAAGATGGTGGAATGGTTTGTTGGCACGTGTTTGTAAGGGAAACATGGTACTACTACAACTACTTAGTTGCGGGGAGTTGGAAGTCATTACATTACATGAACACCACTTGTCTTAGATACTTGCAAAAACATAGTTCATCACCTGCGTTTGACCAACTTTGAGGACGACATCATGGATGAAACTGAAGGAACTTGATCTTTGAAGTTCATGAGATTGGCTAGCAACATGTCTTCAATCTTTGCATTCTTGCCTCTCTCTTCTTCTTCGACTGGTTTGTCAGAATTTAAAGAGGATATTTGCTCTCCACTGAAAGTGAGCAAGTCCTTTAACTGTTCCTCTACTTCAGGTGAGATGGTTAAGTTTCTGCTACTGCTACTACTAACAATAGTTTCATCAGAGTCTAGCAAAGATACTGTTATCTCACGGGGGTTATGAGATTTCGGGAAAATAAGCCTAAACACTAGAGAGAAATGAGACAATCCCAGCATTACTATTTGCAAAAAGAGTTTAAACGCAGTTGACTTAACAACTGCGTTTTTGAAATCGAAGCAACGCATCGCCGCTCGTCTCTCCAGATTCGTTAGGTAGCGTGTCCATGTCAAGCTGAGCTGAAGAGCGTTGAAGACGTCCTGCCTACGAAATATATTGTTTCGATTATTAGTTTGATATAATTTATGATTTTGTACTGCAAAATTTCTGCTCAAGATTTGCACTTACGCATGGAAAGACGTATGGGCGAATGACTAAACCAACGATTATGCCGAGTAAGCAAGAAAGTCCCACTACCAGAAACAAGGCAGAAGTGCTCCCTAGAGCTGAATAAAAGATAATGTATATTCCATTATTCACATAACACTTAGCAGTAGCAAAATTCTCCAAGAAAATTTGTTAAAGATTACCAGATTTAGATTTCTTCGAGCAATCTTCAGGCTTCAGATTTATCTGGCGGAGTAATCTGTTACCTCGGTCAGTGATCATCAAAGCACATCTTTCTGAGATAAAAGTAAGCTCAAAATCATCTGAAAATGATGCATTTCGTCCAGGGCCATCAGTGCGACCAGCCTTTTTCGAATAACCTCCAGCAATCGTAGTAACACCTAACAGTGTGCCATGAATTTCAGACATGCTTGGCAAAAACATGGACTAGCAAGATTCTCTAACTCAACAAGTTTCAGGGATCCATCAAGCCGTATATCTAATCTAATCAACCTCAAGACAGCAGCTATGTGCCTAAGATAGATAGAACAACATCGTGCAAGAAATTGTTTGTTTGAGTGTGGACTTCGCTAAAGTTCTACCAGATTCGGCGATTTTTCTTATGGCATGATTACGCTGGTCAGCAACATAAACGTTCCCTTTACGATCGACTGCGAAACTCTTTGGCCGAGCAAAATGTGCAGAAGCAACGTCACCATCTCTATAATTGGTCACACCATTACCTGCCAGCTTCTCCACTGCGCTTTCTGCAATACAAAACTTGAAGAAGATTAGTTCGTCATGAATCAAATTCCACTCAGATATAAAAAGGGAAAACTATCGAAATCTGAAAAAAAAAACCCTAAAGATCATCATATCCCAGATTTGTCGAAGGAAAAACAACTCGATGAAATTAGTTGAGGCAAAAAAGAATAAGGAAACAGGGGCAAACCCTCGGAGCTAGTTGGCAGTGAAACGGTGTACAAAGTGCTTGCGACGGAATCAAGGATGATAAATCGATCTTGGTAATGATACTGAACTGAGTGAGGGTTGACTTTGAAGCTCGACTTGTCACCATCGAAGACCGTACTTACTGTGTAACCTTCTTCATATATGATGGTATCGGTGGAATATGCACCTGTTAAATGCGAGAAAAGAAACACACAAAATTGTTTGAGAAAAAAAAAAGATTGTGAGGGACGATCTTCGGTTTGCTATTCTTTCTCTAACCTTGTGTGAGGGCGAGGTGGAAAATGAGGCATAGTATGTAGAAGAGGCGAGCAGCCATTAAAGCTTTGGTGCTGAGTGCTGATGAGCTTTACTGAGGGAAAGTTGCCAATTATCATTGGTATCTAATAATAGTGTACGAATTTAAATAAATAAATAAAGTGAATGTGTGGAGAAAAATGAAGGGGCTTTTTCGTCTCAGCCCAAAGTTTGGAAATAGAGTTCAGGCCCTGTCAGTATAAATTTCGGTATTAAGGATCAAATATCTTTCAGCTTTAGAGAAAAGGACCAAATACTTGATCTTACCAAAATACACCTACCAAGTTATATAATAAGAGGTACTCAGAACCAGTTTTTTTGTTACCATCGTTAACCATATTATTAAGTAACTAAATTTTTTTTTTCGATAAAAAACGGTGCGCAGATTTCTGTTTTCATCCTCGAAAACGAAACTCGATCTATCCACCATGGTTTATTTCGATATTCAGGTCTCAAAATGTTCGATTTTATGGGTATATTTTACGAACTCTTTTGACGCAAATAATAAAAACACGATGAAATTGAATCTCGATTCGGTCGAAATTGAAGATATTTTGTACCGAGAGACCCATAACCTGAACAAATCTTTGAAACACAGTATTGACTCTATTGTTCGTGGCTCATGGTTTGCCAAAATTTAAAATCGTCGGATTGTTGGCTAAATATCTGTTCCCGAAACGTGATATGGACGGTCATGCATCTGTCACCTTGAAACAGTTAAATGAGGCAACTTTTATTACTCAATGTTAGGAATCTGTTCTTGTTTTTAGGGTAGGGTTTCCAAAATAGTAAAAAGTGGTATCTAGATAAAGTGACGTGTTACTGAAATTATTTGTTATTACTGAGGTAACATTTATTCCTCAATGTTAAGAATCTGGTATAGGTTTTGATGGTAGAGTTCCCGTACTAGCAGAAAATGGTACCCAGGTAAAGTGATTTGTTACTGAAATTGAAAATGTTTGGATCTTAGGTCACGGCAAAATTCGTTGTTATTTCGTGTCGATTACTAAGACCCACATCCGAATTGGTGTGAATCCACATTATTCGAGCACAAAAGTTAAGATTTCACTCGTGTTTGTACCAAAATTTCGAATTGAGTTTGAAGCATTATTCCAACATAACGTCGAAATTTTCCTCGGTTACGAGGACCCATGAGAAATTGAGCTTGATTGTACCTTTTCTGCTCAATAACGTCGAAGATTTCTGATTCAGGGCGTTTGGGTGTTGTAAGAATCACAGATAAAAAAAATCGGACATGAGGGATGATGGCATAGCTATATAATTTTCGCAACAGTTGAGGGCAAATGGGTCTTTTTCGCACAATTGGGTTCTTAACTCTAAGGCAAAAGACTTGAGATGGTTACTTTAAACTTAAATTTAAAGTAATGGGACCTGAATCCAAATGAAAATAACTTAAGTGGCCCGAAACATAATTTACTCAAAAATGAATTGAAGACCAAGAGACACTGTTCAGTCATCGCTCGCACAAATGTTAAATGTATAACTTTTTCTTTTTTTTTTATTATTTATTATTATTTTCTATTTAAAATCCCACTCAATCGGCTATTATACATCATATCCTCTGCAATGGACAAGTAAGAGTTCCAAATTCTCATCCAATATCAATAGCCGAATTAGAATCCCACAGTGGACGACAATAATATTTGACCTCATTGCAGTGCAGTGGATAATTGATTTGTTTTGGAAAAATACTTGGAAAATATTTTTGAAAAGAAAATTCACTACTTTTTAGCTAACAGCCTTATATCACTTCCAGCCGAAAAACTCATCCTCAATTCGAAATACGGTAATTTTTCTCCAACCGACAAATCAATTTTCAAACTCAAAATACTATTATTGTAATATTCTCTTCTACCCGATTTTTTAATAGTAGCCATGTATTTTACAACTTTACAAATTAGATTACACTATTAATTTCAAGTCCATTGAAAAATTATTTTCACAAATAATAAACTCAATATTTTTTCATATAAAAAACGTACAAAAAAATAATTATTTATAACATGAGTCCTTTATATATTTTATATTTTTTATATGGATACTTTCATAATTAAAATAAAAAAGGTATATATTGTATTTTTTAGAACATCAAACACATCTTTTGGGATATATCATTCCCAAACGCGTAGATGCGTTTAAAACAGGAGAGAAAAGATAAAACGCATTTTGAGTTTGCGTTTGGTGTACGATTAAAGAACTTTTAGTATTTATTTTGGGTTTTTGTATCGATTGTAGATGCTCTTAAACCAAGGGTATTTTTATCGTTAGGATGCTATATAACAGGTTCACTTCCTGGGATTCCTGCTATGTTGTAATACAATAATAATGCTCATGCCCAAGTTCATAGAAACTGAAAAGAAAAAAGAAAAAAAAGGGCTTTTGGGATAGTGTCTATATTCTGGGAAAGGGATGATTTCCTTGAGTTTGTAAAGGCACTTCATAAGGTACATACATACATTCGACTTATGCATGCTCACTTCAAATCTACCAATATTCTTCTATACACCAACTATGAAGAAGAAGCTAAGGCAGGTAAGAACAATCAGTGTCTATATTCTCTTGAATGTTGAAATGTCTGCCCCGAAAGAGCTCCAACTATTTCTCCATATCAATTCCAAAGCATTGGTAGAGGAACACAATGCATCATACTCTAAGAAAGCTAATATGAGACCGTCAAAAGCAGCAAAAAAAAAAAAGCCACTCAAACTAAATAACTTCTGGGATTACCTAAAAGAAAGTATTCCTTTTACTTGTTAGCATAAGTAACGCATACAATACAACAAAAAAAATTCACACCAACGAAACGTTAAAGAATAGCACGGCGATCACCTTTCCTTGACCTTACAATTCGTAGTCGATCGATTCAGCTAAGCTCCCCACCCAAAGTGTCCTCAATAGAAGAATCATCCCCGACGAAGGGAATATCTTTCCTCATCAAATGCCTACGCCGTTGTAAGGTCAACAATGTCAGGAAGCTATCAGTCTTAACAATGCTATAACCTGCTTTTCTATACATGCTTAAAGGGCCTTCATCGATTATCCTACAGTGAAGGTAAACTTCTCTTGCACTGCTCATCTGCGTAATAAGTCCCTCGCCTGCCTTCAGCAGATGCCACCCAATACCCCTCCTGGGAAAATTTTTCAATTGTTCATTTTGCAATAGAGAAATTGAGCCAATCAAATGAACAATCTTCAAAACCCTATAGGCGTATTACTACCTTCTAAGGGGTTTTGTCACGGCCATATTGCATATGTAGGGCGAATTCGCCGGCGGGCGAGGCGTGGGCGGATTTACGTTCGCGCCCCTATCGTTGAAGCTCAGCTCCACCGTCCCGGCGAGCTCAAAGTCCTCCTCGTCGTTCTCTCTGTAAATTCCGAGCAGCGTGGCGCAATTGGGCAAGGATTCCTTCCTCTCCATCAAGTAATTCTTCACCAAAAATTCGAGGAGCTTGACGTAGCTCCCCGCCATGGCCATCGACTCGGCGAAGGATTCGGCGAGGAGCGCTGCCGTCATCTCCGTTTCTTCGTCCTTCATGGCTCGGACGAGAAGGAGCCCCGACGGTAGTTGGTGGTGGTAGGTGTAGGCTTCGAGGAGTTCGAGGTTTTCGAGGTCTTTGGGGGTTTGAAATTGGCTCCGAGGAAAGCTTTGGAGAGGCGAAGGAGATGAGTGGGCGATGAATAGGTTGGTGCGGTCGGGTTTTGTGGAGAGGCGGCGGTGGTGGTGGGTTGGGCGGCGCAGGGGCGGTGGTGGGGCTGAGGTGTGAGGAAGAGTGTTATTGCCATTGATGAAGAGAAGAAAAGAGATGAATGTCGTGCTTAGCTTAGAACAGTTAGTTGCACTTGCAATTTCGGCTTTTTTTTTTCTTTTTTACTCTTTTGTTTTTTAATTCTTGGGTTTATTTGTATTGGGCTTTCGCTTTGATCATTGGGCCTCTAATTAATTCTAAATTAATTAATTACTCAAAAGCTTAATTTGATCCGATGTGAATTTTGATGGGACCTAATATTTGTAAAGGGATTTTTTAAAAATTATTATCCTATTATCTTATCTAATTTAATGATTTTTTACAAAGGTCCAAGTACATAATATTTCATTATTTAATTATAATTATTAGTTTATAGAATATTAACTAATAGAGATTTTACTGTACCTGCAAAATGAGAAATGACTATTCCAATGAGATGAGTGGTATGATAAGACTAGAAACGGCCCAATATAATTCTTAATGGGCTGCTCGCTTCAACTAGCTACTTAATCTTATATTAGAATAGAAATGTAGGTGCCCTCAAATACTGCTACCTGTCAAATATAATTAAATATAATAAATAAATATAAAAAATGAAAAACATAACCCACTATTCCATGTTTATGTACAATAACTACCAACTCAATACAATTTTTTATTCACATAATCATATATATTTAATACCGTGCATTGCACGGGTAAAAAACTAGTTTAATAAAAAGAGGTGGTCCCCCATAGAGAATTTTTGTTAAATAGGATTATTTGTGTGAAATTAAAAAAAGGGGGATTCTAGGTTTTTTAATTAAAAAAAAAGGATTGGGTGTTGAAAAAAAAATTGAAGGTTTGATTATCATTTTGATCCGCTCGACTGAAATTTCATGTCGAAATGAGATGTTAATCGATGGGTTCGTGATTATTAAACATATAAACCCCAAATCTTAGTGAATTTTCGTGTTTTTTAGCCTGAAATAGACGTTTTTCGAACAGAAAACGAATTTTTATTCGAATTATTCGAACTCGAATTGAATTATTCGGATAACATTCGGATAGAAAAATAGCATTTATTCGAGTAAAAAAAAATTCGAATTAAAAATTCGGATAAATATTTTTTTATTCGAATTAAAAAAAACATAATTCGAATTAATTCGATTTATTTTTATTCGAATAAGTGCTGTTTAAATTGGGGTATTTTAGTAACTTTCGGTCCACTATCTTCTGTTTAATAAAAATAGGAACCGGTCAAAATGTCCGGTCGCCCATAGCCCCCACAAAAAACCCATCGTCATCCCAATTCACACACATCAAGCTAAGCTGCGAAGAAAAAATGCTCGTTCATCGTTCAATTTCAGTGCTTTCCACATCCAAATTTTCTCTTCGACCCAGCGTTTCCTCGCTACTGAAATCGAATTATCGCTCGGTGGCACTCTTCTCCAATCCGTGCAGCAAGTGTTTCTCGCTCAAGAGCCGAGCTTTCGCGACGACCTTAGCCGCCGCTGCAAACGTCGGCGACGCCGAGACGTTCCTAGCTGAAGAAGGCGTCACTTGGGCCACTCTCGGGTTATCTGATTCTATCTCTCGCGCCTTGAGTCATGTTGGCCTGCATCGGCCATCCCTCGTCCAGGTATTTGATGGTTTTCAAATATCTGCATCTCATTGTTGCGCGAAGTGAGAGCGAGCATTTTTCTTGTCGAGGTTGGGCAGTTTGATCGAATTTGAGGTTGATTTTGTAGTGAAAATAAGGCCACGTATGTTCTTTGATTGAATCTCTTAGGAAGATTCACATGTATGAACTGTGACTGAAGTTTTAGAGATTATGAAATACTCCTATGATGTTTCCCTTCTGCTGAGATTTAATACACCATCATTTGGGTAATATCTGAGATGTAAGTCACAATTCAGGCGGCATCTATACCAACCATTCTTTCAGGAGACGACGTTGTGGTTGCAGCTGAGACAGGAAGTGGGAAAACGCATGGATACTTAGTTCCAATCCTTCATAATCTACAAAACGCGATGAACTTGTCTGACGATTCGTTCGATGATCTAACAAAACAGAGGAAGCATCGTGACATTTCTCTTGTTCTCTGTCCTAATGCGATGCTGTGCGAACAAGTGGTTCGCATGGCTAACTCCCTTTGCGATGAATCGGGGACACCACTTGTTAGAACTACTGCAATTTGTGGCCGCCAGGTTAGGATAAGATCGTTTCCTTTTAACATCTCTAACTCCATATTGTCAAGATTTCTTAAAGATCATGTTGCATTTTCAATGCAGGAATTGTCTTTTAAAGATCCCGACTTAATAGTATCAACGCCAGTTGCCCTTCTGAACTACCTTTTCGCCATAGACCCAGAGAGGCGTAGGCGCGATAACTTTATTCGTTGCGTAAAATATGTGGTAAATCTCGTTTTTAAGTGAACCAACTATAACTATTGCAATTTGGCTTCTTTTTTTTTTCTTTAATAAATTTCTGTTCATATATTCTTTTGTCTAACTATAGGTTTTCGATGAAGCAGACCTGCTCCTTTGTGGCAGTTTCCAGAACCAAGTAATCCGTCTCGTAAACATGCTTCGTTTCGACGAGAAGCAGTCATCACGATTGCAAAATCCAAATACTGCAGCGAATGATACCGAGTCTTCATCTGTGGAAGCCTCTGTTGCAGAAGTTGAGGAAGAAGATAAAGATGATCCAATTGAAGAGGAAGAAGATAAAGATGAAGAGACCGACCACAGATTTCTTGCTGAGGAACCCCAAAGTGAATCTGAGATTAGAGAAAGAAAAGACTGGAGAAGATTTAGAAAACCTTACAAGCGTAGCAAACAGTATATATTTATCGCAGCAACTCTCCCTGTTAATGGTAAGCAAACTGCAGGCGGGATTTTGAAGAGAATGTTCCCCGAAGCCAACTGGGTTAGCGGGAATTACCTCCACCAACACAATCCAAGGTTGGGTTAAGTTTTAACCAACTTGATTACATTTGAAAAACGAATCTTTACATTGTTGTCTGTTTTATTTCTTACGTGCTTAAGGCTGGAGCATAAGTGGGTCGAAGTCACAACAGATACGCAAGTAAACGCACTAATAAGTGCTGTTAAAACTGGGCTCAGCTTCAAGACAGGCGATTCTAACTCAACTTTTCGAACCATGGTGTTTGCTAACACAGTCGAGGCTGTCGAAGCCGTCGCCAAGATTCTTACAGGGGCGGGAATCACCTGCGTGAGGTACCACAGTAACATGTCCTTGGAAGAGAGGACGAAGAATCTATTCGATTTTCAGCAGAAAGGCGGCGTCTTTGTATGTACGGGCGCAGCTGCTCGTGGCCTTGATGTCCCAGATATATCACACGTCATTCAGGTAAAAATTTCACAGATTTAACACGAAATCCACAATTAACTTATCTAGAATTGAAAAAAAAAAGGATCTTTAATTTTTGGGTTTCTATAGGCAGAATTTGCAAGCTGTGCAGTAGAGTTTCTTCACAGAGTAGGGCGAACGGCTAGGGCGGGCAAGCAGGGGCTTGTTACGAGCCTATTTACAGAATCGAACAGAGATTTAGTTCTTGCGGTTCGTCGAGCCGAGGAATTGGGCTTGCCCGTGGTAATTTTGAATTTAATAATCCTAAGAACTCTGTGAAGCATGAGAATGATATGTTCTTGGGGATTTTGCGTTAAAAGTTTGTGTATTTTTTTTGCAGGAAAAGGCGTTTAGCAGAAAGAGGAGTTTCAGAAAGAAGCTCAAGAAAAGAGGTAATAATATTTTACCTTTTTGTCATTCTCATACTATACACTATAATTTTTTCCATGGCGTTTGCAGCTAAAGATTATGCAACTACGTTGCCCCGAGAGCAGGTTTCAGCTTAAGTCGTCGGCGGGCGTAGCGTAAGAGTAGAAAGGTTGTGGTTTGTAGTATAATGTAATAACTCAAAAAGTAGATGATACTAATTATATGCTTTATGTAACGTTTGTAGCTCGCTCACCTTAACAATGTCAGATATTGTTGCATATCATTTTTGATGCACAACGAATGAACTATTACGCGAGGATATATGCATTATGCGAGCATTTACGTTATTTATGTAGACTTGTTAAGTTGTTATATAGTACATATTAATGTCATCATCTTATATATCATAAGATGTGAATCAAAATAACCGTTACGAATATTCCCACTTTCAACTCTTATTTTGAGCTCATGTAGTGCAAATGATAAGTCAAGATAAATCCTTATACTTGTTATATATTCTGATTAGTTACAAGAACCTTATAGCTAATTGATGTTGGGAAGAAAAAAAAATTCAATATTTCTAGAAGTTTTAAATCTAGTTTCACTTGCCGACCCATTTCCTCTTATAAAATCGGACTCTGATATTAAACTCAAAAAGCTTAAAAATACATGAATTGCCTATTCAAGACTCAAGAAATCACATATTTGTATAGCTTTGGTGTTACGACATATTTACCATTTAGAGAATAAAGGAACAAAAAACGGAAACCCTATTTTTGGATACCAATTACCATATCAAGTGATATTCTAACCTCTTCGAACTGATAAGATCAAACGTAAGATCATGAGAGCCTAACCATTACTAAAGATCAAATCTTTTCCCTATTACAACCTTTTTATTTTCTTCATCGAAGAAGATGAAGAAATAACATCGCTACGTACAGTCAAACTAAAACCGCTAGGGGATAAACAGCTATCACCACCATCGACGACATTCCATCCATTTGAATAATAAACTCCATGATTATCATCATCCCCACCACCATTAAAAGGACGACTAAAACTTATCTGCGTATAACCCTCGTTGTAATAACAATAATCATCATCATCGTAGAACAGTTCTTGGGGCTTTCTTTCTTGAAGCTTTATTAGCTTCTTCTTCTTACTCATCCTTTCCTTCTTATGGGCATTCTGATGGCCGCCCAACGCCTGAGAATTGGAAAAGAACTTCAAACAGTATTCGCAATGGAATCTTTTATCTTCTTCTTCTTCGTCTTCATGGAGGGAAGATCTTTTATCTGAGCATGGCTTCTCTACAGTCGTCGATGCTGACGTGGACGAGGTGTTGATGCTGACGTGGAGTGCTTCAGAAGGATTGAGAACTACACCGAATAGTTTGAGCTTTTTCTCCCGGCGATGGCCGGGCGATTTTGCTCCCTGAGAAAAGTAGTTATTAGTGCTGTAATAACTTTCCATTGTTGAAAAAAACTGGGAAGAAAATGGTGCGTTCTGTGTCTGAATCGGTGGAGATAATAGGTGTGTTATCTAGTTCACCTGTTTATATAGCTAATATTACTGGCTATTGACTAAAATATGTCTATCTTTAGGTTTTATTGCAACTTTATATTATTTCTTCATAAATAATAATCATCAATCGCATAAGTGGGCGACAAAGGTCAACAAAGAATAGTCAGATCAGTGGAATTCTATCATGCAATAGTGTTATTTATATTAGGGTTTCTATGTATGTATTAATAAGTGCAGTAGATACGCCATGAACTTTTATTACCACCATAGAGGATGAAGTTTAAATTAATTCTTTGAAAGATCTACAATTAATTACTATATATGAAGCGACTGTGGTACCAACCATGCTTTGGAGTAATTATTTTATTGCATGCTTGTGAATGAGGGGAAATGAATTTTATACTATTAATCAAAGGAAGATAGATGGGAATGTAATAATCATCTCGAAGGATAACTTTTATTGACCAGCTACTTAATGGGTTTGAAATGTCATTATTATATTTGGTCCTACAAAATATATTCTTGTATATGATATATTAAGGTATTAGTGATATGTATTACCAAGCCTACGTATAATAATCATGCAAATGTACTGCAAAGAATTTTAGAAGTACGAGACTAAGTTGAATTAGACTAGGAAGAGCCTATAAACTAATTATTAAAACATTTTAATAATGTATATATATATATATATCAAAGTGTTCAGAACTTGATCGAAGGTTCCTTGTAATTATCCCCAATAATCATATGCCTATATTCTATCTTGACTTTGGTTCATTTAGGATGCATTTAAAAAAATGATTAACGGACATCATCATTTTTTTCTAAACAAAGCAATAATTTAAGGAAGTGGGCTATGATGTAAGCAAATATATACTAATCAAAGAAGTCTGCAAACCAAATCTCTGGCATATCTTCTTATTATATATTAAAAAAAGAAGATAACGTTCAAGGTGAATCCATTCATGATACAATATTATTATAAGCTCTTTGTGTAAGGACAGTTGTTCAAATTATAATATTTCCTTTTTTTTTTGGTATATCTATTCTTATTCTATATTAAAAAATCGGTGAACTATCTTCCACCAATGCATCTTTTCATTCCAACTTCTTTGTTATTTATTAATATCTTTCTTTATTTTTCTAGGGTGTTCCCAATTACTTTCCTTATATGGGTAGGTGAATTTTCCAAATAGGTCTGCTGCCAACACGTGGAATCTGATGAAAGGTAATGAAGATTTCAATTAGAGCTAAAAGTCATAAAAATAAAAAGTCTAATCACATATAAATTTATCAGTGTAATGGAATTGGGTATTTCGGGTACATTTGCAATCACATGCCTCTCAACTGAAAACTAAATTGAAAAAAAAAAAAACAAGAAGAAATTCCCTTTCATTACACCTGGAATTTTAAAATTTATCTTAAATATTCCTCGAATTATTCTTCTTATTCAGTATCGATTTGCGAATTTCTTCATGTTTAGTAACTTTTTGACATTGAAAAGACGAAAATAACATTCTTTACATTTTAAAAAAATATGACAAATTATTATCGCATGTATTATACCAAATAAAACTCGTTATTATACCCAAAATGGATATTATACCAGAAATTATAGAAATTATACCAACTACGTTATTATACCAAGTCAATCACAACTTATTATCAAACAAATAATGTTATTGTAATTTTATATCAACAAAAATGGACATTATAAAAACTGTTGTCGCTATTATATCAATTGTTGACGCTATTATACCAATAAATAACGATATTACAATTTTATAGGACAAAATTAGACATTATACCAACGATTATCGTTATTATACCAACTGTTATCACTATTATACCAACAACTAATGTTTATAAAAATAAAATTGGACGTTATACTAACTGTTGTCGTTCTCATACCAACGTATTGAATATTATACCAACTGTATCATTATTTTACCAATAGTTGATATATTTTTCAATTTTGTTGGTATAATAACGATAACTGTTGGTATAATAATAATTGTGTTTGTAGAATAACGATTAGAGATGGTATAATGTCCAATTTTATTTGAACTAAAATTATTATAACTTTTGGTATAGTATTTGTAATGATTGGTATAATAACGACGTTAATTGATATAATGTTCAGATTTATTGTGAGGAATGTTATTTTTGTCCTTTCACTGTTTGGGCTTTAGGGTATTAAACACACAACTTTTCACATACGGGTACTGAACAGGGTACTGAACATGAAGAAATAATTCAAGGGTATTTAAAATGAATTTTTTAATTCCAAAGGTGATGAAAGAGAATTTCCCCTAGAAACAATTCTCATACGAAACGACATGTCAATAGTCACGGACATAAATTAGTAAATCCTTCCGCAAAATAATAATAATAATAATAATAATAATAAGTAGATAAAATGTATCACGCCTCTTGATTTTTTCACAATAAAAAAAATCCCACTTAGTCAACCAACAAAAGCTCTGGTCAGAGAATTCTCGTAATATTTAAAATGAATCGATCTATTACCAGAAATACTCAACCTTTTTCGTTGCTCCATGAAAGAACTGCAAAGATAACGTAGCAGAAACTGACTCTAACCAGCAATGTTCCCACCTTAAAGAACACAAATGCCATAGTTCATACAACGTTCTCTGTCAAGCATATACATTCTTCTCAATCTTCCAACTGGTAAATAACAAATAGTTCCATTCCAAAAACATCACATACAAGCAGTAGACTGAAGACACAGGTCTAAAGTAAGAACAAAGGTCCTATGTAATAAATATATCATGCTTGTTGTTTCAGATTAGGTTGCAGAGCTAGTAGGATTTTCTTCCTTGGGCCCTGTATAAGGTGTAAGAAAAAATATCGAATGATGTTTTACATCAGCATTAAGTTGTTGAACAGAAGTAAGATCATCCCGAGAGATCGAAAAAGATTCAGGTCAAGAATTGATCTTACAATTTATGGGTTTGTCAAAAAGGGTTCTTCACTCAGATCATATTCAGAAATCAAAGCTTGATTATGGGCAGATAGAAATTTCGCAAAGAAAAAGAGTACTTTACCATGGGTATTCCGAGCTCCTTAAGGTCTCTTTCGCCCATACGCTTCAGCGAAAACATATCCACCTGCAGAATCGGTCAGAATCAGGTTTTCTTGATTTAAAACAGATGTCAATCGATTTGAAGAAAAAACAAGATGGGAGGAGTCCATTGTACTCAATGGTTCACGTGAATTCTAATAAAATGTAATCATACTTCCTCAGCCTTAAGGAGGATTGCATACTTCTCAAGACCCAGCGAACGCAAAAAGTTGTCAACGGTTAGTTGATTCTCAACCTGCCACAACATAGTACGGTTGAGGATATGTGAATACTGCTGACTGGTATTGCAACTAAAACAAGATGATCCACAGTTTAAAGTTATTATCTAAGATGTGGGTCTACGAAAGCTGTTAAGAAAATCAAACACTACATTACCATACCATCAGTGGCTGAAGAGATGAGTCATCTGTCACAATTCTAATCACAAACATAAAGTAGGGAAATTCAACAAAACTTCCCAGAAATGAAAATCAAAATGTGGCACATTACTGAGGGCCAATTAATGGAGAACAAGAAACCATAGCCATGAGTTATATCACTACTTATAAGCCACTTAGATATTATTCCGTGTCGGAGATGTTATGTACTTTCAATATTATGAAGTATCAGATAAATAGCCAATAAAACTACTCTTGACACCAGTAACCATATAATAGTAACATGATAATATTTGAAAGCCGTTATCCATGACACTCTTCTACTTTTCAGCAGAAAGTCTTACATCTAGGGAGGAGGGATGGTAAATAAATATTTTTTAGTATCAACGGCAAATTTTGCAACAAAAAAGTACACACTACACAAATGACAGAGAATGTCGAAAAAAGTGAAAGAGCTTGTCCGCGTACCATGTATGAACTTCTCGGTGCAAGAGTTTCATGAGGGTTTGTGGCGACCATAGCCCCCACGCTCATCATTGGTCTAGCAGGTGGAGGAGCCATTTTGGTCATGTGAGAAGAACTAACGGGCCTCGAGAACTCAAGCATGTCTTTACCTACGTATGATGCAGTCCTAGAGTCATCATAAGTCTTAACTGAATATCTTCTCTGAAGTTCCTCACCTCTCTGCGATCCCGAAACACCTCTAGAAGTAGTCAAGCTTTCAACAGGGGATCTTTGCCTTATACGCTCCAAAGTCCAGGGCGAATAAGCACTGCCAGATTCCAATCCACTCACAGAATGTGATGATGCTCTCATGGCTGGTATATCAGCCATTGCACGAGAATAACTTTCATTACGAGCACGCCGGATGACATCTTCTGCATCAAGAGGGTTTCGATCACCCTCCTTGGCCTTCAGAGAATGCTGTTTCCCAGGATCTGATACATGTTGACCCCTGAATCCAGGTACAGGCTGCTGATTAGAAAGTTCTAGTAAAAGGTGGTAAGTGTCCATCTACGGTCACACTAGTCTCTCCAGCTCTTGACTGTGCCCTCTCTAGTTCCAAATGACTGCGCATTCTACTATTGCTTGTATCAGGCATCCTCTGCCTTGGGGAAACGCTATCCACTGAAGATGGTGAGGCCTCGACAAAATGTTCCTAAGATCCATTTTACTCTTCTGGCTATTTTGACTCCTTTTCAGTATGTTCTTTTGCATTATTTTGTACCGCAGATCATCTTGTCTAAGACGGGCGTCTTTATTAATTCAAATGGAATTGGGTGAAACAGAGGTCATGTAAGTAATTGCTGAATGTTAGGCATAGTTAAAAATAATTTGTGAAGTCTTACAACTAGGCAATTACCAGTAGAAGGATTGACAGCAAATCCACCGTCTGCTCGCTGCCTGCAAGATGAATGAATGTGGATCATGAGAATTTGACCGATAGAGGGAATGAAGGCATCTTATGCATAAGAGCATAGTTATGCCATGCACCGTTTCACTCAATAGCATAGATAGATCATCTAATCTACTAACTAAGTTTCACATTAACAAACAATAGAAGTGTGTTCTCCTTCTCCAGTGTAATAAAGTTGCTTAATAGCATACTAAATCAATGATCACAACCATAACCCACATCAGCTTTTAAACAATAGAAATAATGAACAACTGATGAAATTTCGAAAAGAAAAACAGCAATACAGACCTCTTATTACTAATGCTGGCAAACAAATCGTCATTATACCCTAGTCTTTCTCTAGCCGACCTCTTGCTTCCTGCCATAGATTCGTTGGACCGTCCGCAGCTGTGCCATCCCTTTTTACCACCTGGAAACAATGCCGTGTTAAATCACGCCATTGAGAAGATACTCCTAAAGTGCTTTCAGTTTACAAAAATCAGATAAGCCTATGTATGCATTGGGCATTTCGCACTCAGCCTAGAAACACACACATCGACATTTTCCACCGTCTACTGTTCAATAGTGACCTTCAATAGACCAATAAAGACAGAGATTATCATACCAATCAAGACTTTTCATTATCGGATGAAAATAAACAAAGAAACCTTTGGCAGCACGATGAACTGCAATTATCAATCAAGTCAAACCCTAACATAGCAACGGCAATAGACGAGAAACGCATTACTACCTGACCCGAGCGTCCAAGGGTGATGGTTACGCGAGACCTTGAATTCCCTGACATTTATCAGAAACTAACGAAACCAATTGGAGTTTTCTTCAAATAAAATCATCAAGAGGTCGATTTTGATCGAATTCTAGCTTCCCATATTCAGTCGAAACTTGGCTCGCTCGAGGATAGCTAGGGTTTCATTGTCTCGTGCGCGTGGGGCATGAGCTGAGTGTTTGTTTACTGGACAGTGGACACGCATAAGGCGCGTGGAGTAATTGGCGCGTGTATCTTAGTAACGATCTTAAATTTCAGCCGAAGATACTTAATTGCCCTTAATGGGCTTTGGTGTTTAGAAATTATGCAGCCCAATATTGTTTTCAGCCCAACGAAAGTAGGAAAAGTAGTTCATTTTTAACTCTAGATAAATAATTTGCTATTGTGCCCACCAACCGTGAGCAACCACCGCGAGCATCATAAGCAAATCTCTATTTTTATTTTTGCTTTTTCGATTCTCAACGTCGCCAACACCTCCATATACCCTCTCATATCCATTGTTAACCTAAATCGCCGTCTCCAACACGTTAATTTTTAAGAAAATCATCACCTCGGTACGTCGTCCACATGTGAATAATAAATAATGAATTTTCTTAAAAATTAACGTGTTGGAGAGGGCGATTTAGGTTAACAATAGATATGAGAGGGTCTACGGACATGTTGACGACGTTGAGAATCGAAAAAACGCAAAAAATTGAGAGATTTGCTTATGTTGCTCGCGGTGGTTGCTCACGGTGGGGTGGGCACCATAGCAAATCTCTCTCTCTCTCTCTCTCTATATATATATATATATATATTGTATATATATCATATGAAAAATAACTTGTGAGCTTTCGAGTAATTACGACGAAGCGAGCATAGCTTCGGTAGAACCGATTAGGCATGGTGCATATTTTATACTCTATTTATTTTCTTAAATCTAAGAATTTAATAATATCAAAATCATTTTGGAGAGAGCTCTTCAAATTGCACTCTCATCCAATTATAGTTTCTTTAACTTTTCCTTCGCATTATTATTGTGAGAGAGCTCTTCAAATTGCACTCTCGGAATTATAGTTTCTTCAACTTTTCCTTCGCATTATTATTGTGAAACTGTACAGAAGATATACAACATTCGACATGCGTGTTACAAACATATGTTGAGTGTGTTGTGTTATATGTTATATGTGATATACGTTTTTTCTATTGCTTATGGAGATTGAAATACCGTCTCTCATAATGGAAACCGAATTTAGAATTTAACAACGTTTCTGATAAACGTAAAAAAGGAACGATTATTTTTCTCATTCTGAAAAATGACCCCGAATTTTTTCGTTTTGATGAATAAAAATGTACATTCTCATCTGCAAATTGTAAAAGAATCAACCCTAAATGGAAAAAAGAAAAAAAAAAAAAAGAAAGAAAAGACAACTTTGAGCACTCGAATGGTTACCGAGTTGATTACAAATATTTAGCCCTCTAATATTGCTATACTACATTACGATTATCTAATATTTGAGAATCAGGAATACCTATCTAACTATTTGTTTGCATATAACGAGCAACTTCATATTAATTAATGTCATCAAGATGTTGAGCATCTTCAATATATCAAGTTTCTCCTAGATTTTTCCAGCTTTAAATCATCCAAATAATTAATCGGAAGCATGAAAAGTATATATCTCTATATTTAATCAGAATATCCCAGGCAAAAGCTAAATCTTTGTGGTACGAATCGAATAGGCTCGATTAATGGAGATTTAGGTTAGATATAGAGCAAACCCTCATTAAGATCTAGACGATTGTTATAAAATAAAACTCAAATAACACATAAAGCAAGGAAATTAATAACATTCAGTTCAGATCCACATCAGAATCTTTTAACAGCTCAAGTGCTCAAATCAAACATGTAAAATCAAAATACATATTAAAAGAAACAAATAGTTCTTACCATTTGTAAAGATCAAACCCTCGTCAATAGTACACACACACACAGGTGAAATAAACTCTTGAAATATGTATAGTCTTACTTATAGATGTTCGGACCGTTTTGCTTCAATTCCCCATAGAGAAAAGAGAAGAAGAAATCAACACGAAACCCCTTTCGAATGAATTGAGTGAAGAATGAGAATTAGGGTTTTCTTCTTCTTGATTTTATCCATCGTCATGATAAGCTATAGAATCCTTTTTTCCTCCTTTTGTTTCCTGAAAAAGCTCTGATCTTTGAGGTTGAAGACGAAGATGGTTTCTTTTCAAGATGGAAATAAAGGGTCATGCTGCGATTGATGAATAATGATGAAAGTGAGAGACTAATGATGAAATGTCGTATGTATTAATTATTACAGCACAGTTTTTACTGTGTTTTTATGTCAAAGGCTCAACTACAATAAACACGGAATTATTGTGTTTGTTTCGCCAGATGTACGCAACTTGGATTTGTCATAAAATGATTTAAAACTATTACACCAATTCAGTTTTCGTTGCTATATTTATTCAAACTTCAAAGAAAGGTATAATTAAGCATGTTATATTTTTATGCAAGAAAAACAGTAATTTTTTTTGGTATAGCTTTTTTCTTTCCCTTTACGTTGACTCTCAAAAAGTTACCACTTTTAAATGTTTGCAGCCAACACATAAACGTAATCATCTCTTTATGCGTCTGATTTAACATTACATGATTATGGACTTATGGCCAACCAAGCCTTGCCCTAAATTTATTGCAAACATTGAGCTTAATTAGTCAACGATTGAGATTATAAATTGAAGATATAAATCAACGTAAGAAATTCAAATCAGTTGGTAGTGTTTGGGGGACAGTGGTGTCGATTCATTACTCTAATCGCCATCATTGTGTAGATGTAATCTTATTATATGTGGGCATCGTCTATTTTGGGTTCATTGAATTTATTACACAGCTTGAATTACTCAATTCATCATTATGTATTTTGAACGAGCAATGAAATCCTTTTTTTTATGAAAAAATCCAAGTCATCGAAATGGTTTCGCTTTAATTTATTTAGTAATAAATAAAGAGGTCTTTACATGTCAGGATTTTTTTATATGTAGGTAGCTAACAGAATAAATTTTTTGCACATAGGTACCCAATCGCCGCAGGTACACCATACAACACATTTAGGTACCGTATATCAACACATTGGGTACCCTATATAACAGAAATTGGTACGACGTATGCTATATTTAGATACGCCCTATGTAACACACAGGTATGCCAGGTACGACATGACTAAAGAAACTGGTAAAAATTAAATCGGGTACCTATCTGTAAAATTTTCTGATATGGGTACCTATGTGTAAAAATTTTATTCGATTGTGTATTTATGTGTAGATGTACCATAAATAAATTGTTTTTATATATCATAGCACACGTATTTGTGTATATATATCATGATGCAAAATCTAATTAATTGCCAACATTTTGACAAATTATAATTCTGTATGGGCTTTAAGGAGAAATAATTAGCAAATCGAAGCCCAGGCCCACATCAGCGACACACATTTTTTCACTCCTTTTCTCTTTTCCTGATTTTTTTTAGAAAATCATTGTCGTTAAAGGACTCGAGGGAGTATTAACTAAAAATAGTAATTAAATGTAGTAGGTGTCTTTCTTTAAATTCTACATTTAGTTTTTTTTGTTAAATTAACCGGCCAAAGTGTAAGTTTATATTGATCCTCCGCGCCTAAAAAAATAGAATAGATATCTATATAGAAATTCACAAAACATCGTATAACAATAAATATAAAAATATACCTAAAAAATGAAGCAAAAAACCATAATGATACGTGAGAACACGCCCAAGAAATGCTCACGTTACCTTCATCAGTAACATGATTTAGGAATATATTTAGTGATGAATATAAAAATCGTGGAAGAAACCCAAAAAAAACTATACAAATAATAACAATAACCCGAAAATCAACCCGACCCAACATTGCAAGACCAAAAGTCCCACTCTCATCGCCGAGTTGGTCCTATCATTCTCCCCTCTCGAAGCCATCTCGGGACCCGACCCGACGTAATTCGGATTCGACCCGTACAGCTCTTGGATCCCCATGACGTCATCCTGCGCCAGCTCCAACTTCCTCGTCCCCGGCGCAATCGTCGGATACATAACGGCGTCTTCCACGGCGCTGTGCCCCAAACCCAGCAAATGCCCAATTTCGTGGACGGCGACCGATTCCAAATCGACGCTCGACAGCGCCGGCGACGAATCGACGAACCCGCCGTCGATGACCCAGTTCTCGTCGCCGTCGAGGTGCAGCCTCCCAGCCGGCGGAGAAAACGCGTGTGCCAGCGTCCCCATCACGCCGTCGAAGGGCTCACCGTCGCCGTGGTCCCCGCTGAAGAACCCTATTTTGATGTCCGCCGCTAAGAACGACGCCGTCTCGGTGAAGTTCATCGGCGTCACCTCCGACCACCGCTCGAACGCCCGCCCGAACACGGCGCGAACGGTGGCCGACAGCTGGTTTCCCGGCAAGAACGCGTAGGTCAGCGTCGTCCTGCCCGGCGGCCAGCGCGGGCGGTTAGGGAAGAAAGAGTAGTGTCGAACCGCATGGACCGCACCGTCCGGCGAACCGGGCCGCCGCCTCATGGTGGAGGTGCCGTTGACGGCGTCGGGGTTGCCGCACCGCGGCCGTACGATGTGGTTCAGGGTCTTCGAATCGAGCTCGCCGGTGGGTTCGAGGTTGAAGTTGACCTGGTAAGTCTTGAGGGCGTGCTCGAGGCCGTCGTCGAAGTCGTCGGTGAAGTTTTTCCCGGCGGCGACGCCGTCGTCGTAGTATCCGAAGTGGGCGAAGTAGTTCTTGAGCTTGGACAAGTTCTTCTCCGTGACGCCCTTCTTACAGCCGGCGAGGTTGTGGAATGCGTCGTCCCAAGCTGTCTTGTTGGGACTAACGACGGCGGAATTAAGGACGTGTTTGGGAAGAAGTGAGCTTCGGCGGCGGCGAGTATGCATATTAAGCTTGGGAGCAATAATGATCCTATTGAAGGCTTCTTCTTCATGGTTTTCGTTCAAAGAGAACTGTGGATCTGTTCTCTCTCTTGAGTGTGTGTGCGTGTTGTGTGTGTGTGAGAGAGAAAGAGAGGTGTCTGAAAGTTTGGATCTTGAGATGAGATGTGTAATGTATGTCTGGGGAAGAAAGCTATTAATAATTAATTATGTGTAAAAACAAGTGCCTGGTCAAGATTGACTCTTTCCGTCCTTTACGCGGATATCATTTATATAGAGAAACTTCCTTCAAATACCCAATATTTGTATGGGCTTTGACTAGTCACGAAATTTTTATTTATTTATTCTAGAATAGAAAAAATTAACAACATAATTTTCTTCGACGACGATGAAGCATATGCGTCTTTTTTCAAAGGATGTTTCCGCATATTATTCTAAGAAGAGGAGGAACAAGTCGACGAATCAATGAATCAAACGGGATCTATTTTATATTTTCTTCTAGAAAATGGCAACTTGATAATTATTAATCAAAATTAACTTCTGCCATTCAAGAAAGAAAGAAGAAGACGCGTGTGTTTGGTTCCAATCTGTTGGGGGATGACCACCGTTGGATTCGTTATTCAATGTAATTTCCGTGTTTGCTAGTTCTAAGGATTGATTCAAGCTATAACGAGCTTAATCAACCCAAGTTAAGCAACCCAAACACACACAACTCTAACACCGGATTTTTACGTGGTTCGGCACAATTTGTACCTACGTCCACGGATCAACCGAGCTTCTTTTCACTTAGTCACCAACACGACACAGCACTCAAGCCTCTACAACTTCCGTGTTCTACCCTCACAGTGATTTTCTCTCTACACAAAGAAATAAGCTCTCAAAAGTGATCTCCCAAAACAGAGAAATCTGAGATCTATTTATAGATGCAATTCACACTCATTGTGTGAATTGGGCTTGATCCTAGCCATCAATCTTTAGCCACTTGGACGTCCTAGATTGCCCCACGTGCCCTCTTGCCTTTGTGCATGAACCTAGCAAGCAAAGCATGACCCAAGCAAGAAGTTCGTGACAGGTCACGGCCTGTGACATCCTTCGTCACGGCCGTGACCAAGCATGCTCTTCCTCATGTGTGTTCACTGCCATCAGTCACGGCCACGGACATAACTGTCACGGCCGTGACACCATCGAGCCTTCCACACTGCCGAGCGTCACGGGCTCTCGCATCTCCCGTCACGGCCGTGACCAAGTCGGGCCTCCAATCTCTTCATAGTCGATAGTCACGGCCTCTTGTAGCACTCGTCACGGCCGTGACTGCACTGTTCACGGCCACGTGCTTTCCTTGTCACGGCCGTGACACCGGGCAGCAACTCCATCATATCAACACTGCCCTGGTTCACGGCCGTGACGCCTCATGCGCGTGCCGGTGAACCTTGGCTGAGAGCACGTCTCGATCCGATCTCTTTCTCCGGTCGATTCCGGCGACTCCGGCGAGGTTTAGGATCGCTCTTCCCGACAATCTCCACCTCGAGACTATAACCTCGCAATCCCAACTCCAAGCATCCTCATAGCTGCCCCAAAGCGCACACTACACTCGCTTGAACTCGCCCGGAAATCAGCTTCGCCATTTTTCTTCCTTTGCCACGAAAATCACCTCCGTGAGCTTCGATCTCTCCTCAAAGCTCCACCTCGACTAATGTGCTCCTGCTCGGTTGATCATCCAGCTCCCTTAGGAGCTGCGTGCCTCAATCGTGAACTTGCCGACCCCAAGTAGGATTGAAATTTCCCACTTAGGATCGACTCGAACCTTTGAGCTCACCATCTTCGTTTTCCCAGAAGATCCATCGATCCTAGCCTTTTGAGCCACCACATTGACTCCCCTTCGGCTAGCGAACACCTTCCTTTCGGCCTTCTTCGAATCCAAGACCTCCGCAGCTCGAACACCTGAAAAACAATCAACCTCATTCTCAGAAAACTCAGAATTCCTGTCAGATTCGTCCCATCTTGTAGCTGAGCTTCCGCCATCTTTCTCCCCGACTTCTGAGCTATTTTCCTCCTCTGAGACCTCCCCACCATGTGGCTTTGAAGTCCCCTCATCTTTAGGCACGAACAACTCCGTTTCGGGCTCCGAAAGATCGTCGCACGAGCTCATCAAAACCAGCCCCGTAGCAGGTTTCTGTTTTCCCGTTTCGAGCTTCACTTTCTCCGCATTTCTCCACCTCGAAATGTGTCTTCTGTGGCTCCTTCTTCACCGCTTTTGAGCCACCACATTTCCTAGTTTCTCCAGGAGTGGACGTCACCACAGAGCAACCTTTCAAGATATAGATACCACGCCTTTTTACCCCTTCCAGAATCAGCCTGCCCTGTTTTCGTACCTTCGTTTTCCCGGCTGCGACTTGAGTGTTGTATCCCCTCATATCCAACGCTCCGATGGATATCAAGTTCCGCTTCAACTTCGGAACATACCTTACGTCTTTTAGGATCCCCAACACTCCATTTGCTAGCCTCATTCGGATGGATCCGCAGCCCCGAACCTCGCAACTTTTCCCATCGCCTAGCGTGACTGTTTTTCCCTTCAACGCCTTGAAGTCGTGCAGCCATTCCTTCTTGCAGGTGATGTGGAAACTTGAGCCGGAATCTAAGATCCAATCCTCATTCCTCTCGAGCTCGGAGACGTTGAGAACCTCGGCATATTCGAAGCCATCGTCCGCCAAGTTAGCCGAGTTCGCACTTCCTCCTTTCTGCAACTTTGGGCACGATCTCCTGAAATGCCCCACCTCGTTGCAATGATAGCACCTCTTCGGCTCCGGATGCTCTTTCTCCTTTCCCTTCTTCTTCTTCCACGATTTGGCCTTGTTCTGCACCATAAGCATCTCAGCTACACCTGCATTTTCAGCAACATGTTTAGGCAAAGCTTTGTTGTTGAGCTGTTTTGTGCTTAACGCAGACATCACATCCTCCAAATTGAGCTTTTCCCTTCCGTAAAGGAGAGCCTCCTTGAAGTAATCGTGGCTTTTGGGCAGAGAGCACAGCAGCAACAGGGCCTGATCTTCGTCCTTGATCTCCTCCCCGATGTTCTGCAAGTCAAGCACCAATTTCTGAAACTGGTTTACTTGCTCGTCGAGGGCCATCCCTTCCTCCATTTGGAACCGATAGAGAGCTTGTTTGAGGTACAACCTCCGAGCCAAAGACTTTGTCATGTACAGGGCATCTAGCTTCTTCCAAATCTCCTCCGCCGAAGTCTCCGAAGCCACCCGTCGGAGCACTTGGTCTGACAGAGACAAAATCAGCGTTGAGTACGCCTTCTCCCGGATCTTCTTCTTCGCGGCTGGCGTCAAGGTGGCCGGTTCCATCGAAGCCTCGGGCTTGAGAGCCTCCTCAAGCCCCTTCTCCACTAGCACCGCCTTCATCTTGAGCTTCCACAGCCCAAAGTCGTTAGAGCCATTGAATACCTCCATCTCCAACTTCGTCATGGTAGTCATCCAGGGAATCGAGCTCTCCTCCACTCTCACCGCACCACTTGTTGGGGGATGACCACCGTTGGATTCGTTATTCAATGTAATTTCCGTGTTTGCTAGTTCTAAGGATTGATTCAAGCTATAACGAGCTTAATCAACCCAAGTTAAGCAACCCAAACACACACAACTCTAACACCGGATTTTTACGTGGTTCGGCACAATTTGTACCTACGTCCACGGATCAACCGAGCTTCTTTTCACTTAGTCACCAACACGACACAGCACTCAAGCCTCTACAACTTCCGTGTTCTACCCTCACAGTGATTTTCTCTCTACACAAAGAAATAAGCTCTCAAAAGTGATCTCCCAAAACAGAGAAATCTGAGATCTATTTATAGATGCAATTCACACTCATTGTGTGAATTGGGCTTGATCCTAGCCATCAATCTTTAGCCACTTGGACGTCCTAGATTGCCCCACGTGCCCTCTTGCCTTTGTGCATGAACCTAGCAAGCAAAGCATGACCCAAGCAAGAAGTTCGTGACAGGTCACGGCCTGTGACATCCTTCGTCACGGCCGTGACCAAGCATGCTCTTCCTCATGTGTGTTCACTGCCATCAGTCACGGCCACGGACATAACTGTCACGGCCGTGACACCATCGAGCCTTCCACACTGCCGAGCGTCACGGGCTCTCGCATCTCCCGTCACGGCCGTGACCAAGTCGGGCCTCCAATCTCTTCATAGTCGATAGTCACGGCCTCTTGTAGCACTCGTCACGGCCGTGACTGCACTGTTCACGGCCACGTGCTTTCCTTGTCACGGCCGTGACACCGGGCAGCAACTCCATCATATCAACACTGCCCTGGTTCACGGCCGTGACGCCTCATGCGCGTGCCGGCGAACCTTGGCTGAGAGCATGTGCTCGATCCGATCTCTTTCTCCGGTCGATTCCGGCGACTCCGGCGAGGTTTAGGATCGCTCTTCCCGACACAATCTTTGGAAAGTATAGAAAAGCCAAGTTCTAAATTCCTCTTATATTGCTTGCACTGCACAATATCACAATTAACCAATCTCATTACACAGTATTATACATACTATTTCACTCGCCAACAAACAAAGGCAAACATGGTTATGGTATAGTTCTCTCTATCGACGTTTCCCTTTATCCTCATTGAAAGATTGCATACTCTTCCCTTTCATATTGAGGCTCTGCGTAAGCCTTTTCATCCCTAATGCCTTATCCTCCTGCGAAAAAGAGTTGCGTTTAGAACGTCGATTCGAAGAACAGAAAGAGAGCTGAGCTTAAAAGGGTCACAAATGCATAGAAATAACGACATGTACAAATCAGACACACCTTTGACTTTGCATGAGTTCGAGCATTTTCTGCTGTTCTAGATTTCGATCGAGCCTCCAATTTCTTCAGGAACTGCTCATTCACAGTAAATCGCTAGGTACATAAATGAGCAAAGAAAAGAAATAGAGGGGCGTGGAATTATATGCAGCGCATAGATGTATATACCTCTTGCCTCTTTTCGGTTCTTCCATTGCTTATCAAGCCATTAGCTGGCGAAACAGAGCTCACACTTTTCCTATATAGGATTTTATTACCATGATTCTTCGTAAGATTTGGACGCATTTACTGTGTCAGCACGAATACGCAGACATCGAAAGATCTCACCTTGACGAGGGTAAAGGAGTTGATCTGATAGATGGAGCACTCTTCGGAGTTATCGGTTTTTTAGCATCCTTTCTCAGCCTAATATCCACAATCATTATTAACCAAGTATCATTCGTATTAGCTTTCATGAATTACGAAGCTGGGCCAGTTTTAAGCGAATAAATTTGCACTAATACGCTGCTAATTACCCTTCATTCGGTTTCCACGAGAGTGAGCTGAGGCAACCTTAGTCTCAGATGCAGAAGATGGTCCCTGTAAGAAAAAAACAGTTAAAAACTCGAAGAGCATGTGTAAGGGAGGATTACTAGAAGAAACACAGGCTTGAATCGTAACTCTTTTCTCATTAGCTGAAGAAGATCCATCACTTCGATTCTGAAAAGCCTTGAAAGCTCGCTTAACGATGTCCTTATCGCCCATTCTCTCCATGATCAGAGATTTTCTGGTCATAGGAATACTCGACGAAGAAGGAGAAGAAGAAGAATTCGTGGGACCCAAACTAATAGACATGTGCAAAGACGTAGGAGCGATTTTTCCTTCCATACTTTTCTGCAGTTGAGAAGTGTATGTCTTCTTCTTTAACGGCTGAGAAGAGGATAAAGACGTAGACAACATTGTTGGCTTTGCCTGTCTAAGGTTCGAAGCTTGTAATGATTTGGCAGAAGGGGCGATAACTTTCCTCTTCGCAGCAGCTGCGTCTTTCTCCTTCACGGGCGTCACCTGAACAAAATAAACGTAAATGCAACTCAATCGATCAAAATCGTGAGAGTTCGATAAAAATACACTCATTTTGATACATTACCTTCTGGGCTGAATTTGGTGATTTCGACTTAGTTTTTTCCTTATTCAATGCATTTGATCGTTCTTTCACTGTGCTGTCCTTTTTCCTTTCTGGGTTTTTCAATACAACCTTTTTCGAAATCTTACGAGTCTCTGAAACAGAACACTCAGCTCCTTCTCTGTTTTCTAACACAGTATCAGCTCTGTTTTGATGCTTGGATTGCTCAACTGACTCCACAATCGCTTTTTCCTCATTTGTAAAGACTCTTTGATCAACTCCTTCTAACGGATTATCGTCGACCACTTCAGAAATGGGCGAAGATTCTTCTTCAACAGATCTCTGACCATTTGATTCAACAGCATTATTATTACCAACATCAGGCGTATCCTCTGCAATAACCTCGGTCAATCTCTGACCATTTGAAAGAGAATCGAGTTTTACATCAGCCATGGACGAACACTCAACGCTATACGCCTTGCCAGGAGAATTTGGGTATGTAGTGGGCTTATTATTATCTTCTTGCTCTAATTCTTCGGCTTTCTTGGCAGCAATCTTCTTGTAATGAGCTTCAAAGTAGGCCTTTTTCTGGGCTACTGATCCTGGCGTGGATAAGCTCCCAATTTCCTCTAAATACTTATTCGGCGAAAACGATGACCATTTCTCCCAAGAAAGTCCATCGTTTTCGAACTTTCCAAAAGAAACCGAAACATCTAAACGAGCCTCAGATTTGACAGAGAAATCCATCTATTGGGTGATAAGGTATCTACAATTTGAATAAGAACAAGCCATTAACAGTGATTTCAGATGAGATAGATGGCGTATTATGTTTTTCTTGCAAACAAATCGAAGTAAATATCAACTATCACCGATATCAAACAAAGAAAACAGTTACACAATGCACAGTTGATATGATTTGCAGAGGGATGAATGTGTTTTATCAACTGCAGAACCAACCCAGCCAAGAACAAGTAATAGATCCATAATGAGGGCAATAGAGAAAGAATACAAGGAAAATACAGGAATCTTTAAGGAAACCTTGTGATGTTTTTTCAACTATATTATCTTATAATTATCACAACATTAATGGTACTGTTTCTAATACTTCTGGAAAGTCCTAAATTCCGATGATATTAATGATAAACACAGAAGCAGATGCACATGATAAGTAAAAGAAAAAGAGAGCAGAAACAGTGTAAAAAGTTACACACAACACTAAAGATCAACAAGTACAGAGATAAATGTGCTTTAAGCCATTGATTTTGCTTCATTCCCATCACAGCTAATCAGTTCCTAAAAGCGTAAAAAAGGTGCAATCTTTGTGTCAGTGCAAGAAAAATCGAAGCAAACCCAAAGTGGGTTCAGCTAAAAGCCTCGAATCAAAGAAAGAAAAGCCGACAATTCTCCACTAAAAAGGGAAACAAAAAAGAAAACGCCCATGATTTAGTCGAAGCATACTAAATCTAAAGCGGACCTAAAATTAGCTGAAGGTGAATGAAAGCTTCGCCTCACCTAAATATACTTACATTCTTTTCAACAAACACCTTGGGCGAGGCTTCAAGGCTCAAGATTGAAGATAATGATGATGGTTCGAATTCGAAGTGGCCCACTAGAACAGAAAGAAGAGAGATAATGAAGCTGCGTTTAAGGCAGAGAGTACTTTACTGTTAGAAGCCATAGATTGGGACCGCCACGTGGCAAATAGCTTGGATTGGAACCAATAATGGAGGTGAAGTTAAAGCTCTTGTCTTGCGGAGTGGAAAGAAATAGTAAGTTATCTAATCAAGATTCAAATTAAGATTATTTATTTGAAGGGTCTTCATATAATAATCCGTGAAAGGAGACTATAAAACATATCAATAGTCCACGTTTCGATCTTGTTTAAGGTTCTTTATTAACTTTGATTTTGTTTTAAGAGATTATTACAGTAAGTTGACGCGTCTAGTCATTTGATTCCAATATGGGCTAATTAAATACGTTTCTTTCAATTGTTTCACTGAAACGTCGACTCTTCAACTTTTCATTTTTTTCTTAATTTACAAAAAAAAAATTAATTAAAAATAAGTGAGGGGTAAGCTTTATACTAGGTCAGCCCACTATTAAGTTTGGGCCTATTTTTAAAGGGCCTTGCCCAAATGTGGTATATGATTTAGAACTTCGATGCATTACATAAAGTTTAGAAAATCTCCACTTGCTGAAAATAATAATCCTAAAGCCAGGTTGTTTCATGTGGAAATATAAATATTAAATAAAAAAATTTAGCTGAATACAAATGGATGCTGTTGAATGTCAATTTGTTCGAGAATAGTCTAAAATAACGTGCATACGCATCTTAATAATAATAATAGTGATTAGTAGCAACATCTACGTTGACTACTATGTTACATTACCGTGACATTTCAACGGTGAAAATTATCAAGACACCATAGCGCGTATTTATATTATGATATATTAGGCTACTTTTCTTCTAAATTATGGTGAAAATGACGTGTTTGATATTTCACTAATCTGTCGAAACATGGCGACGCGTTGGTGTATAAGCGTATAAACTTCGTTATTAAATTTGAAGATACTTTTTAGGGTCCTACTATTCATACCCCTTACACCCTCTTTTACACCCTTTTTACACTCTCTTAATGAAAAACACATGAAATTTGTAAATTTTACCTAACCACATGAATTCAACAATTACTATATTTAATTAATGTATATTTCCATATAATAAAACAAAATTAATTACATGTTTATATTTTAAATTATTAATATATTTTATTTTAATAAAATATTTATATGACACAAATATTTTTATAACATATACAAACTTAAATAAATATATAAATAAAAAATTAGCTAAAGATTAATATTATATTTTGTACCATTCCAATATAACACGATCATGAGTATAATTAGAGCGCAACTACTTTTCATAATTATTAATATGATTAATATAAGGAGTACTCCATGTAGCTTCACATTTTATCTCTGAAATAAACCCATTGTGGCATGATAGTCGGCATCGAGTATCCTTGAGATAATGAAGATTTCACGTAGTGATTATTATTAACACGTTCAATCGCAATAACAACATGATGATTGATACCATGGTGGCGGAGCAGACCGAAGCGGTAAGTATGTCATACTGCCTTTATTGCTTATAACATGTAATATTCAATTGGAGCTTCCAATCAACTGTATGATGATGATCATGTCGATTTTTCAATCCCAAAGAAGAAAATGAATACACGAACTTAGTAAACTATAGTATCAATGGGGAGTCCATTCTGCTTTAGGAATTATCAATTCACTTTCCAAGTATAAATTATATATAAATACGATAATTAAAATTCTACTTTAGGGAAAATTGTGAATAATTAATAAAGTGATAAACCTTGAAATAGAAGTATTTAATTACTTACTTTCGTTATTAGGGGGTGTATATAGAAAAAAGAGGGTGCCAATAGAATCGCTCTACTTTTTATTGTATTATCATCGCTAAGTTCGTGATTAATTATGAGCAACAATGCATCCCTATACACACTATTATCGAGAGAGAGAGAGAGAGAGAGAGAGAGAGAGAGAGCATAAGTAACAAATAATTGACTGTACAAACTAAGTTATTAGGATCCAAAGGATATACCAAGTGATCGAGTTTCATATATCTTAAAACAATATTCGATCTCACTTAAACTATTTGATTATCCTGTATTATGTCCATATTTACTATATATTGAACGATTTCATTATCGCATATTACGTCCATATTCACTTTATATTGAATTTAGTCAAAATATCTTACTGGTAAAAAAATGTGTCATTTATTGAACTATAATTTTAAAGTAGATCAATTTGATTTTTAATTTTGGGTGAGTATATTGGTAATAGAACAATTAAAGGCTATTGATCACCAAAGTCCAAAACATTCAGAATGGACAATAAAAATAATCATGTATTAAATCAAAATCCAATTCAAGTGTATCCCAATGAAACCCTAATCCAATCAATCTAGATAAACATTTCTTGTATCTATCTATTCTATCTATCTATATACCCATTACAAAAGAATCAAACTTTAAATTCAACCAAAAAAAAAGAAAAGGAAAACAAATCACTGATCATAGCGACTGTTCATCATCATCATCTCCATCGAATTCTTATTGCTTCTATTATTTCTCTTCCATTAAATAAATCATAAGGCTCCCAAAGATAATCCAAAGGACATGGTTTCATCTCATCTAACCTAACCCAAGGTTTCCCCTTCCCACTCCAATGCATCAAACTCACCGGACCGGCGTGCAGCGGCCGGCAAGATCCGGCGACGTTGTCTCCGCCGAGCCCATGCTGGTTCCACCGGTGGTCCACCGCCTCCACGTCGCCGGCGAACACCAGCAAGAACGGCGGAAGAGAGCCGAGCTCGTATATCCTCTTCTTTTTCTGCACTTCCATCCATCTCTCTATCTTCTCCCTAAATTGCCCTTCCCTCCACCTCTTTAGGTCGATGACCATCACGCCCGTGTTGAAATAACACGGGCTTTTCAACTCAAATACGCCGGAAAGGGTCGGGTCGGACCAGAAATCGTCGGTGAAGTACTTTGTGAAGTTTGCGTGGCAGTACTCGGGCGCGCCGACGATTCTGCCGGCGGAGAGTTTGACTTCCCAGAGCTTCCTCACGTCGTCGACGAGGATGAGGTCGGAGTCGAGGTAGATGACACGTGTCACCGACGGGTCGAGGATTTCGCCGAGGTAGTTTCTGGCGTAGTTTAATGGGTTTTCCAGCGCCGGCCGAATGGAGGAGGATATTAGGTTCGTGACGGCGGCGTCTTCCCGGAAAACGTAGGCCTTGAATTTGAGGGAGGGGAACGCCGTGCGGACCAAACGCGCCAGGGCGCGTGGGCTGAGGTTGGGGTCGAACTCGGCGGAGATGAAGTGGAAGAAGACGTTTTCCGGGCAGGCGGCGTGCCTGAGGACGGAGTGGACGGCGGCCATCGAGCCTCGGAGGTACTCGGAGTCGAGGGTCATCGCCACGTGGACGAATGAGCTGCGGCGGGGGCAGTCGTGGGGGCTGTTGCGGTATTCTGGCGCCTCGGAGAACATGCCGGCGGCAGAGTCCTCCGGCGTGGTGCGGATGGCGTGGGAGATCAACGGAGAGGAGAGGAGGATGAGGAGTAAGAGGCCCACGGCGGAGATGGGAGGAGCGCGGTGGAGAAGAACCATTTTTTTTGTGGGGTTCTTTTTCTTGGTTTTTTGAGGTGAAATGTGCTTTTATGTTATTGTAAGAGAAAAGTCAAATGAACGTGTACAGCTAAGGTATATGACAACTGGGATTAGAACATGGTAACATGTAATAAAGAGGGGTTGTAATGTAATAATAACCAATAAATGTAAACTTAATAGAATAATAATTAATTCCAAGATTCATATTTGAGTTTTTTAATTCGGAAAATTTTTACAGTTAAAAAATTTGAAAGAATTGCAATCGTCTGGCGCATAGGCATAACCACCGATGTTAGTTAAGCGCGTGAGTAGTTGTATGAGCTAAGTCGGTGGGAGTGAAGGGCACGCGCTTATCACATCGTTAATTTTTGTAATTTATTCTTCTTGTTGTGGTTGGTTAATTGTTAATTGTTATATAATGTGGCGCAGAAAGATTAAAAATAAATAAATAAATATTTGGTACAGCCAACGCGGACGACCACTACAACAAATAACGCATCATTTCTTGTTGTATAGTTGGCAAACTTTAATCATTGATGCATTTGTGTATAATATACGAAGTATGAATAAAGTCCTCACTTTGCCCAAAATATGTCCAATAGTCTCGTCTATGGACAAAGAATATTATTTGCTTCGTAAACAAGGCTGTAAACGTGGCGTTGTTTTTACCGAATTTTTGTAGCATGTTTCGTTAATTAGTAATGACCTACAAAGTCAAAATTTATTCACTTACTTTATATATATTGATATGCTATAAATAATGACATAATTATAGGAATAACGTCAAATTTCTCAACACTGTTACCTCCTATACTAACCCTTTAAAATAATATAAAAAATTTCCTCGATATACTGATTTACTTGCTTTATTTTTTTGAATAATTTGGCATTGTATGTATGGTTTTATGAACAAGTACGCTGGCCGGAACAGAATACAGGTGAGAATATTTATGTTGTGATTCAAGAAAATTGATTCTGATCTGACCGGTAAAGAAATAAAAAATAAAAAATTGGGAAGAGCGATTCAGCAATAAAAAATTAATAAATGTTTTAGTGCTTTGGGATACTCCGAGAATATTATATAGTACCTATTACCTATATATATTTTGCACCATCTTTGAAATATACATTAATAAGTCCCACGGGTTTCTCTAAAAAACGATTGGCTCCAATTTAATACTTGCATGGTGGAAAACATGTAAGACGGTGCCATTTATTCGCTTAAATCTATCTTTAAAACTTGTTAATTTGGTATGTCAATTTAAATGAGATTAATTACAGTTTACCTTAATATTTTAGTTGATTATAATATTTCATCCTTAAATTAATGGGGTCTTTACGCATAAATATCCATTTTGTCAGTATTTTTTTTATATGTAGGTACCTAATAGAATAAATTTTTGCACATAGGTACTCGATCCGCCGCAGGTACGCTATATAACACATTTAGATACGCTATATCAACGTATTTTGGTACGTAATACGTTGAGAAAATGGTACGTCATATATAACACACTAAGGTATCATATAGAAACCATATAGGGTACCGTATAAATGCGTGACGTGGTACGCAATACACACATAAAAACTACGGTAAGACTGAGAAAATTTGTACACAGTAAAACAGGTACCTATCTGTAAAAATTTCTAACATAAGTACTGATTTGTAAATTTTTTATTCAATTGGGTATTTTTATGATGATGTCACTTAAAATTTTATTATATAAAATTCAATATATAAAATATTTGATATACTTGCTCATAGTGCCGTACGTGCTAAACGTTTTATTATTGAGCTTGGGTTGGGCTGATTGATATTGAAGTTGGAAGGATGAGAGTTGGTTAAGCTTGCTTGTCCGAAATAGAAAGTAGGCTATATATTGGATATTTTTCCACTGTATTACTTTTAATTTTGAGATTTATAATTTTTAGTATTTAAGATGAAATATAATTTTTAAATAAATATAAAACTAAATATGCATGTGCATGAGTACAATAAATAAATTACAAATGATATGAAATTATTCAATTAATTAAATTACAAATAGAGGGACTAAATTGGAAATACGTTGACAGACCATGTGACAGTTTATAGCTACTCTACACCAATTATATAAGAGTATAGATGCCGACTACAAATCTTTTCGCGTTATTAAGAGATGAAATCTAAAGAATAATTTTATTTTGCGTGAAAAAACATGCTTAAGAATTCTACATCTATATATTATTTGATATATTTATTTTTTGTACTTTAGGGTGTATAGTTTGATTGATGTTAAATAGTAACCAAACTATTTTATGAAATGTCTACTACTCAAACAATTTTAATTGGTGAGACCAAAATGATACTTATCGTTTAAAATTGATTTAGGGCCCGTTTGCTTTATCAGACTAGGCTATATAATATTAATAATATTATGTAATATAGTGTTTTGTTTGTTTTGTCCAGACCGTTATTATATAAAAGCCCATTATGTCAGAGCCAAATATAAATAAACTAATGCTGCGTGATAAGATAGGATACGTCTTTTATCCAGTGATTGTAATACTATGTAATCCCGTTCACTTGAGATTACTATTATTTGGATGAGACTAATAATATTGTTCACGTTCCTAGATAAAACTAATTTTTTCGCAATACAATACATTCGAAATGATGAGTTTACCCCTGGATGAAATAAATGCTTTCTCTGTCATAATTCGTAGCCCACATCAATTCAGGCCATAAGGGATAATTTAGACATTTCAAGATATTGTAGTGGGTCTGGACTATTTATCTCTCGTAGGCCTGTTGGATAATTTATGTGGCATATGCTGGATTATAACCACGGGCCAGCTCAGTTTCTCGGGCTTTAGTACATTAAAGATGATAAATGAGTGAGATTAATTATGGGTGAGATTAATTATACTGGGCCTCATAACTTTATCTTATCATGGGTCTTTTACTGACTTTTATAACCAAACGCAGCCTTAGAGTAAATGACCTTTATACGATATTGTATTAATCTTAATATATTTATACATTAAATGTTATTTATGGTTTAATAGAAAAAAAGAAATAGAAAGGAAATTGTTTTCTGATTAAGGGCAATATCTTCTAAGGGACATATTTTTTTAAAAATATACTTCTTTCGTTTGCCTTTCCTTTTTTATTTTATGGAACAAATATATTGATATGCATAAGACCAGTTGATGGGCTTTGGAGTTGAGATATTGAGTTGGAATTGGCCGAACACTAACAAATAGCGATCCATTAACTTGAAAATTTCAAAAATGTAAGAGGCCCATCATAAGATATTAACTACATTTTCAAATTGGATTGTTCCTAAATTATTATACATACTAGGTATCTTTTCCAAGTTAAATGTTAAACCAATCCGTAAGTGGACATGAAGCCTTTTCCCAAGCTCGTGATAAAAAATGAAAATTTATACTCCCTCCGTCCCGTTATCTTTATCACATATATTGGTGGGCACAGATATTAAGGTGACATTATTATAATAATATAGTACAATGAAAAGGTAAAAAAGTGTATATTTTGACACGTCTTTTAAGAGTATTTAATATTATTATATTGATTGTTTGTGATAGTTTTTTTTGCTAAATAAGGAAATGTGATAAAATTAGTGGCACGCCCGAAATGGAAAAATGTGATAAAATTAGCGGGACGGAGGAAGTATATAATTATTCATGAATCATGGAAAAAAGGTTTGAGAAAATGAATCAAATAAATATAAACAGCCACAAATAGGAAGAATCTAAAATCCTTGGTAAACGAAATTCATTGAATCTATCTTGGGTCCACCATTTAGTTCCCAAAAAAAGAAAAATTGAAGAAAAAAAGAAGATGCAACGTCCATGTGAACATTTTCCGATGAGATCAAAATTGTAATGTAAATACGAAGTACGCAAAGACTATCGATAAGAGCGATGGAGACGTATCATTAAAATCGATTGGATGAAATGCGAAGCAATATACTATATGACAATATGAGACGATATAAATGCATTAATTTTTTTTATTCATTGAGACGATGATCTGAAAAAGAAGGAAATATTGGATTCCCAACAAGGTACGTGACATTGCTGGGTCAAAACAATTATAATCATGCATGATAATTAAATTAACTAAACATTCTTGTTGTCCCATTGTCAAGAACATATAATTAAGAATTTGGTCCCATAACTTGTATTATTACACTGAATTCAATATGTCGGATATTCTTGGCCGATGTCTCTGACTTTACCCTCCTAATCCATGGTCATTGAGAGGTCATTCAATACTTCAACCGTACAAAAGACCTTCTTTTCTACTTGAACTATATAATAATTAATAATAATAAAAAGGAGAGATTTACTTTGAGAAAAAAAAAAAAAGATATGAAGAATTGGGACATAAATAATTCAAAATTGGACTTTGCAGAAACTCATAAGCTGTATAAAGTAAGTACAAATCCAGCAAACATCTGAATGATAACACCTACAATGTTGGTCTTTTAAAAACATAAATGAAAAATATTGCAATAACCTACTATGTCTATTATTAGACAAGAAAGTTAAACACATATGCATGGTTTTATAAGCAGTCAATGTCAAATAAATATAATTGTTCTAAACATGTATATGGAGGATTCACTACAGTAACTAACTTGCCATAAAAATCCGAGGAGTTCCGTAGGTACTCAAGTATAATGATTGATTAATTGGCGATCTTAATCCGTCAATAAGAGATCAATGATTAGTTACTTAAATCTAAAGATTATTGAAAACGAAATATATTTATAATAATGATAGGCCACCCTCTGACACCTCACCAGAATTCTCCTGATTACTGATAATTACACTATTATTCTCCATGTTAACTTGTGATTAAAAATGCATTTAGTTAACAAAACTCTATAATTAGCATGAACCTAAATCATTATTTTTTAAATTATAAAATAATAATGTTGAGCTGGATTTGGGTCAAATTAAAAATATTATTAGCTACCAAGACCAGCCTGTGTATATGACCTACATATTACTCATTGCAATCGAGCTAGTATTTTGGAATTATTTAAATCGTAGATGCTTAAAATGTCTCCCCAATACATACAGACATCAAATAATGTAAGCCGTAACATAATAATGTAAATTTGACCCACTGGTTCTAATCGATATTTACGTAGAGTACAAAAATTTAATAATAGTTGGGAACATGTGTTTTTTGCACATGATCATGTGCCTTACTTTTAATTATGAACATAACAAAATAATAAATAAAGGTAACGGACAAAATACATCATTTTAAGATAAATCTACAACATGTCCGAGGAACGTAAAAAATGTGCCCTGGTTATTTTCGGTTATCATAAATCTATGGATCTATTTAATTAAATTAAATTTTAAATATGATCGGTTTCATCTATCCATCTATCTATCAAATCTGTTCAATGAATGTTTCCCTGCACCGTCACGTGATATTCTGGCACTTGTGAAAATGCATCCCATATCTACATATGATATGATATGCTCTGGAAATTGAATTTTCAACGTAGCAAATTATAATATCAATTTATTTTCATTTTGTTTCCATTTCTTAATACGTCAAGCTATAATTATTATCAATTAATATATACGTCGGCTCGGCACTGTAGAAAATTCCTGAGAATTTGCGATAAGGGTTCAGAAATCTAATATATTTGTGGGGTTTGAAATCATTAATGAAGTTAGTTAATCGAATTTATTTAATTGATTCATTAAATTTCGATCCACCATATTGTATATATTAATAAGCTGGAATTGAAGAAGAACGTGACAAACCCAAAGTCGTATACCTTATTGCGATCTACCACGACTTAATTAACTAGCTACACTTAAATATCATTTTTTTTGGCAATTATTACCAAAATTAATAAAAACGACGTAACGTTTGGCCTAACAACTCATTATTTTATATATCTAGAAAATAACTCGAAATAGGTAAAATGTTATTCGATCACAGTACTCGTACGAAATCAAATCTTTTGACAGATTTCCTTTCAATTTGCTTATTTTACTTACTAATAATCTTTTTTTTTTCCGTTTGTTGTTAGAACGAGATAAAAGAATTCGTGTTCGAGAAAGATTGGTTGTGTGATTAATTCCATATTTATTTTATTAAAATAAAATAAATTTTCCTTTTCCATTTTCCCTTTTATTATAATTCAGAATTTCCTTCAACATATAAAAATAGAAGCGTCTCTTCACATTTCCCATTCACACCGTATGCCACCTCTCACCGTCACAACCACCTGACACGTCAGCACCACCGCGCGATGACGATCTCCGCCGAAAGAGTCAACAACCTCCTCAACAAGCTCGCCGACCGGGACACATTGTCCCTCGCCGCCGGCGAGCTCGACTCCATAGCCCGCAAACTGTCAAGCGACTCACTCACGCCTTTCCTCAACTGCGTGCTCTCCACGGCCACCACATCTCATCCCTCCGCCGCCGTGCGCCGCCACGCCGTCCGCGTCGTCGGCCTCATATCCCCCTCCTCACTCACACCACCTCACGTCCACCGCATCCTCCCCCACCTCCTCCGCCGCCTCCGCGATTCCGACTCCTCCGTCAGACAAACCCTCATCAGCACCGTCGGCTCCCTGTCGGCGCACGTCAGCCCCCTAACCGCCCTCGCAAACCCATTCGCGGAGGCCGTCTTCACCGAGCAGGAGGCGCGTGCGGTGGAGGCCGCGGCGATGTGCGTCCTAGCGGCAATCGACGGCGGAACGGCCGCCGAGGCGCGTGATATCGACGTGAAGAAATTGGTGGTCAGGGCAGCAAAATTGTTGGCGAGGCGCGACTGTAAAGCGAAAGCTGGTGTACTTGCGATGGTCGGCGGGTGCGTGGGTCGCGGCGGCGGTAGGGGGTTGGTGGGGTGTGCTGTGGGCGCGGCGGTGAACTGCTTGGGGAGCGAGGACTGGGCCGTGAGGAAGGCGGCGGCGGAGGTTCTGCAGAAGGTGGCAGAAAACGGCGCCGAGGAGTTTAAGAACTGCTGCGTCGAAGCGTTGGAGGCTCGAAGGTTCGATAAGGTAAAGGGTTTTTCTTACTTTCTGAAGAATCGCATATATATCCGAGCATTTATCGATATTTAGCGAACGAATTGAACCAACTATTGCCAAAATCTACAGGTGAAAATTGTGAGGGAGACGATGAGTCGAGCCTTAGAGACTTGGAAAAATATTCCTGAAGATTCTTCATCGTCATCCATGGAGTTAGCATCATCACCAAAAGGTAAAAAGCATTGCTACTACTGAGATTAATTATGAATCTTTGCCCCTTTATAGAAATCCCATTGTTGTCTCTTGTTTATCAGATACGATTAGCGTTGAAAGCTCGTCGATTTCTAGCTCAAACGACGTGGGATTTCACATCCCAAAATCCCGAGGAAGAATAATCCCGACAAGATCATCGCCAGCCTCGAGCAATTCATCCACAGCAAATAGCCAGAAAAGCACACTCACATACGAAGAAAAGCAACCGTGCACGAGATTACGAAAAAACCCCCGAGTGGTTCCTTTCGACGATCAAAAGGAGGAGCCCGAGGATCTATCTCTGATACATAAACAGCTTCAGCAGATCGAAGAGCAGCAATCTAACTTGTTGGACCTTCTTAAGGTACTACTAGAGATTTAGATACAATGCCCCATTCTTTCCCTTTGTTTAATGCGAAACGCTCTTTTGCTTCTTCAGAGATTTATGGGAAGCTCACAGAAGGGCATGAGTTCCCTGGAAAAACGAGTCGACGGATTGGAGAAGATGATCGACGAAATGATGTCCAAAGATTTCGCCAGCTCGGGCCGAAGATTTGCTGCATCTGAAAGCACTGATAGTGCTTGCTGCATTCTTCCTGGGGCTGAGTTCTTGAGTCCCAAGTTTTGGAGGAAAACGGAGGGTCAAATCGCAAATTCGAAGATGTGTTCTTCCATTAGAAGTAACGATAAGCCCTTCTTACAGTCTACGCTGATGCCCCATAAAGGTTCGAGCTTTGGAGTGTCGAAGCAAGGCTGATGACCGATAGCGACAGTAGGAAAATTTCAGAATTTTCCAGGAGTCGTTGCATTCTTTGATTCAAAGTTTGGTATTTTAGTTTAATTCGAATTTACAAGCGTTGGGCTGATATGTACAGAGATCGATCGAACATGAAAGCTATTGCACTTCTTGGTTTTTGATTAAATTTTCTTTCAGAGCTGATTTATTACCAGAAAAGCAATGATTTGATGTTAACGTTTGTTCTCAATTGGGTATCATTTTTATGGGTGCCTAGGATTCAATTGGATGGAATTTAGGCATTTTTTGCTTTTGTTGGGTGGAATTAGGATATTTTTCACCTGACCTTGGAATTAATCGATTGAGTAGGACATGCCAATTTAATTTAACGGTTCATTGCTTTCTAACCCTTGATTAATTAATGTACCTGCGTTAGGCAGAGTATCATGTTCTTATATTGTTTCTTGATGTTGGGAATTTGTATTTTTAATATTATTTGGGTAGAATAGATCCGTAAGTAGATTGACAATGAAATATTTCTATGAGCTGTTAACATCTGGTATTTACTGTTATTATTGATTCACCCTACTTTATTTCTGTATATATTTCGAATGCTTTTGAGTCTTGACTCGCCCAACAATGTTATTCTAGTATTTCTAGCATCCCTAAAAGTTAATTATTATTAAATAATTTTAATAAGTAATATACTAAAAATAGAATTCGATAGTTATTATGAGGTTATGGAAGGTATGTGGTTTAATAGTCTTTTTTATTTTTTTAATATATGTAGAAAAATCCGATTGGTCAATTGATACATGAATGTTTATCCTAACTCTCACCCTTAATATAATAGAATAGATGGTCCAAAAATTCTTATCTTAGAAAGAAATAGTTAATATACAATAACTTCATTTTTTTTTCATTTGGAATGTGGACATCTTCAATATTCGGACAGGACCAGTCTCCAATATACCTTATACATGTAACATATGTAGCAATAGACTTCTATTATGCAATAAAATAAAGTCGAATAACATATATGTGTGTGACCCTATTTTACTTGTACAATACGATCATAACGTTACTAAATTCAACATGAATCAAATATGAATCTCATTGATTGCTTGGAGACAACTCGATTAACCTTCAATGTTCTCATTATATATCACTTCTATGGAACGAGATCTTGAGTGGGCCATTGATTACGGGTATTAAATGGGCTAAATTGATTTATTATGTTCTAGCAAGAGAAATAATCTATAATCGCAAGTTAAACCAAGTATAGTAAGCGAACAAGGACTATTCATTATTGCCAGCTAACTAAATCTTACATATGTGGTAATAAATCAATGGAACATTTGTCAATCAATACACATCTTTGAAAATTTTTTTTGGACTATACCATGTATTTTCTGAATCACCAGATTCTCATGTATATCTTTTCAAATATACATAAGAAATTCATAGCTAAACTAACATTAACTATATGACCACCTTTGAGCCTCTCGTAGAGACATTCCTTAAATAGGACAAAATTGCATTAGTAAATAGAGGTGACCTTATAAACATGATAAAAAAAGACCCATTTCCTAAATAGGACAAACAATTGCAATAAATTAAGGGTCCTGCTATTCACACTCCCTACTATTTACACCCCTTTTTTACTAGATTGAATCCTCTTTTCTAGATTGGTGGTCCAATCTGGTGTTCCACCACCCAAATTGCGACAAGTGTACAGTTGGTCAACTGAGTTTAACACTTATTGGGGAATGGTTGGTGGAACACAATGGTGGAACACTGTTGTGGCACAGACGATCCGAAACCCTTTTTTACACCCCTAACACTTGAAATTTGTTGATATTCACATGAACTCAACAATAATTTTTTTAATTATATTTTTGTAGAATTCAACAACATTACTTGCATAAGTTATTCAACAACATTAATTAACTTATTTTATTCAACGATAAGACAATACGATATTTTAATTTACTTATCATTGTATATTAAATTAATATCCACACATATATATTAACTTTAAGGAGGTTTGCTATGGTGCACAACCACGGTGAGCAACCACCGTGAGCACCATAGCTGATTTCGCAATTATATTTCTTTTTCTTCCACTCTAGCACCGCCATCACCTCCGTTGATCATCTCAACTCTCTCGTAACCTTCGTTTTCCAGCTTCCATGCACTTATTTATCAGAATTTCATAGTATATTGCAATTTTCTCGTAGATAGTTGGGATGGTGAATTCTGATAAATGAGTGTGTCGAATATGGACAACGAATGTTACGAGGGAGCTGAGATGATCAACGGAGGTGACGGCGGTGCTAGAGTGGAAGAAAAAGAAATATAATTGCGAAATCAGCGATGGTGCTCACGGTGGTTGCTCACCGTGGTTGTGCACCATAGCAAACCTCTAACTTTAAGTATTAAAATTTTAAAATTTTTTCTCATAATTAATAATTAATTGTAATAAAAATATTCATGTAACATAATATTACTTATTATGCAAAATTAAATAAACCAAATCAATAAACACATTAAAAATAACAATTAACTAAATATTATCTTTTTAATCATTTCAATATAACATAATCACGAGCACAACTAGAACACAATATTTTTTTCATAATTATTAATACGACTAACATAAGAGGATCCATCAGTAATCGTTCTCCAACAGTCAACTGCGAACACAAACGCAAAAAAATATTCATTTAATATTTTTTTTCATAACAACTTTTACAACTTTTCAGTATCATCTCTATATTTAATTACTATACAAATTAACCACAATATTCTTTTAATTTTGATTTAGAAAATATTTAAGCAAATCATTATTGGTCAAAACAATATTTAATTATATATTTGTGGTCAAAATAATATATAATTATATTACATATAAAAAATATAAAAAATAAATAGTAAGATATAAAAAACGTATTGCTAAAATAAGTGTGAAGATTAAAATAATTATTTATTATGTCAATTTATAATCATAACGATTAGTTTACAATTTTCAAATTCTTTAATATATTTTATTTATTTTATAGTTTTTTGATTTATCAGTTTAATACACGTAAAGGGCTTATTTGCAATTTTAAAACATCAAACGCATCTGTTCGAACGCAAATTTGCGTTCGAAACAGGAGAGAGAAAGCAAAAAACGCATTTTGCGTTTGCGTTTGCATGGAGCAGTTTTACTGCATTTTTACATTTGCGTTTGCATTTTGCCGTACTATTTGAGATGCTCTTAATGGTTTACCTAGGAATATATATTGTTTAACTAGGAGTATATATTGTTTTCCTAGGATCCATAGAATTCTTCCACCTAAGAGTATATATTGTTTACTTTAATGGTAATTATTTAATAGTTAAAATTTTTAAGTATTTAATGGTTTAAAATATATAATTTTTAATTGGTAAGTATGTTTACGTATTAATTAGGGGGTGTAAATAGAATTGAGGGTGCCAATAGAACTAACCTAAATTAATCTTACAAAATTTTGCACCCTCATGCAATTATCAAACTTATGGGCCAAACTAAAGATTAATTATCAGTTGGGGTCTCAATATGCAATATTCCGCGACTCCAACAGAGATCTGCAAAGCAAACAGCAAACCCCATTAAGAATGGAAAGCGATTTTTCATCATCAGCAAAGCCTGATTTCAATCGCCATTTAGGCGAAAAATTGAAGCAAAATGCTTAGAACAAATACAGCACCAAAGATCACGACCTTCCTAGTTTCAATTCTGCTCTTAATTGGATCGTCGCGTCTTTCGTCAGCTCACGATCTGTAAGTCTTGATCATTTCCATGCGAAGATACTGAGTAAAATAGATTTTGGTTGCCATAATGATAATCGTATGAAATTGCAGGGATTTCGGAGGGATCAGACAGAGGACATTGATGGGTTTTAAGGAGACGCCGAAGGGAGGAAACCTAACCTTTGATTGCTCGCCTTCAGGGCCTTGTATACCATGTTCTCGCTCTGAAAAGGTGGGTATTTTTTCCCCATTTTCCCTGTTTTTGGGGTTTTAAACCGAGAAAAAAATTGTGATAGATTCTGTTTCTCCATCATTTGCTTTTTATCAGAATTCAGCCCAATTTTTCTGTGTGATGGTCTATGTCGTCAAAGTTGATCATCTAGAAATTGGACGTAGAAGCTTGACTGAAGCTGATCAATTTAATCTGTATTAGTTCATTCTTCAAAGTTCCGTTGATCTCAATATATGGGGATGATAATGGTACTAGATGTATCCTAATGGATTGAATATATTGCTTTCGTACGCCCCACAGAAAGAAGAGAAATATAGATGCGGAGAAACTGGCTATCGCATTCGTCTAAAATGCATTCCCAGCCCAAAAGACGACGAAGGCGTACAGCCACAGAAGACTCGTTCCCTTCTCGAGAATCCCAACACTCTTAGGCAGAGAAGCTTACGAGGCGCTTCATCGAAATCATATACTACATATAGGAGCTGTATACCTGCAGTGAATGAGGAGAAATTATCTGTATTGGGTTTTGAGGTAAAAAACTTCCAAAGAGTCGTAGAAAAAGCAAATCTTTATTCCAAGATTGTCCTTTTATGCTTGTTTACGGTACTCTCAACTCAATTCATAAATCAAGATTGTTCTTACCGAAGTTTCCGATTGATGTGCTTTTCTGCAGGCGCTTATGTTGGCTTTAATGATGGCCAGTGGCTCGTTTATATATTACAGGCGAAAGAGAGGTACTATTACTGCAACCCCTGTAAGAATTCCGACGAGTTCGAGGTTTTAGGGTAGCACTTCATTCACACATTGTTGACTGCTCTTTTCTAAGTTATTTTTTTCGCGTTGCATATAGTATAGATTTGTTCGAAAGTTAAAGCGCAATGTTGATACTGTTTTGTATCGAATCGACTAAGTGGGAAAAACAAATTGTGCTAAATTAATAATGCTGCAATATGGCATTGCTAGCGAACCATCAAAAAAAGGTGGATCGCACAGAAAACAAACTCGTACGATTTGGTAAAAAAGGGCAGATGCTAAATACGAAGTCGTCGCCGATTGCAATAAATTCACTAGGCAGAAGAAAGAATGGAGAAATATAACAAGACAGCGATAATCCTCCTCGGAGTAACATTACTCTCCTCTTAAAGACAACATCTACACAAGAAAGCGAAAATATTTCGAAAGCATGCGCTAAAAACACAGAGATTCAGCCAAGTTACTCGGTTAAGGGTTTTTACAAAAAGTAGTCGGGAGTTTTACGGGTAGTATCAGGCTCAATCTGCCGAGGCGCTGGGTCGAATTGGAGAAAATTCTGCTCCATGTTCTCTCCTATTTCGAGTATCGCAGCCATATTCCCACATCGATAGCAGTAGTTTGGCGCGCTGAAAACCGTCACCACGTTCTTATCCTACAACAGATTCAAATCGAATAGCACAACAGAAGCACTTCTAATTAGGTCATATTGATTCGAATGAGATGCAATCTATGGAAAAAAGCAAAACCTGACACCAGTTGTAACCCTCCATGACAAGCTGGTGAGCCCTTGAGATAAGTGTGAGTCCATTGGTGTGGTTGAACCCAGAAGCTATGTCCTGCCCGAACGTGTATCCAGCGCCTCGAGGGGATATTCCCCAACCGCAACGATCGTCTGGGTCGGACCATAATAGATCACACATCGGTCCTTCGTGTGGGACCTACCAGTTTCACGGGCATTATTACGATAAATGAGCAGAAACGATTTCTTTACCATCCTTAAAGTACACCAAAATGCTTTTTTTTTTTCCATACGTAGTGAAGAAAGAACTATCAATGGGTAGGAATTATGGTGTATTAAGCATCATAGTAGAATCTCGCGAACTCATCTCCCAAATGATAAATGTACCTCTTGAATACGATCTAATGCTCGAATGTTGTCGAGGGTGTCGAGTGATGGAGAAAGACCTCCATGCAAACAGAATATCTGCAACACCATGATTTGAGATTTCAGGACATGCTAAAGATGATTTTTTTTAGAAGATAATAGAGTGGAAGCAACCTGGGACTCAATAAGTGCTGTCAAGGGCAGGTAATCGAAGAGGTCGGTGAAGAACTTCCAAACATTGGCATTGCCATACTTCCTCAAGCATTCGTCATAGAACCCATACCTGGTACGATTAAAGGTGAACAAGGAAATTGAAAGTCATTCTCCATTTTACTATATTTCCGTTGTTCTTCTAAGGATGATGACTGAGGACAAATGTTAAGCAAAAGCAAGTATTCCTATCGTGAATAAGCAATTCAGACAGAGTTTTATTTTTAAAATCAGTTTAAAGGGTTGTACAGAACAGTCACTTATTTGAGATTATTTTGCCTAATTTTGATGCCCAAATTTTTTTTTCCAACTTGTCCCTCTTTGATGTATAGCAAAATATAAGCCACCAAAAGCAAAGGTCTTACACTTGAGTGATTTGCCGACTTTCATGATTTCCCCTGAGGATTGTGATTCTGTCTCTATAACGAACTTTCAAAGCCACCAACAGCGTGACTGTCTCAACAGAGTAGTACCCACGGTCTGCAGTAAAAAAGAGAAAAGAAAGAATTAAGTGAATGTTAAGTTATCTGCGCGATTGAAGTTAAATCGATTTACTAGATGTGACAGATTCTAACAATAAAAATCAAACGACGCAAACAAATTAAACGAATAAATGAATCATGACATCAAGATTCATAGAACAGTTCGTGGAAAGAAAAAAAATCATCTCTTTACTTGTCAACAAGCAACGCCCAAGACATCAGAACAAACATTGAACACAATAAGCAAGGAATTAACCACCTAGCACCAATAAAAACCTAAAATTCAAAAGCTAACTAAAATAGACTTCGCCATCTTTAATATTCAGCTTCGACTCAACATATATAAAAACAACTTCCTGGCCAACACCAAGCTCATCTAATCACGAAAGAAGTACCTACCCAAAGCATAAAAAGATAAATTGATTGCAAAAAAACTAGTTGGACTGAAATCAACACGAAAATCTCACCAACGTAATCTCCCATGAACAGATAATTAGTGTCCGGCGCATTTCCACCGATTCGAAAGAGCTCGATCAGATCGTAAAACTGTCCATGAATGTCTCCGCATACAGTAACGGGGCATTTCACGGGCTGAACGTTCCATTCTTCAACCAAAATCGCCCGAGCTTGATCGCACAAAACTTTGACCTCAGCCTCCAAAAGAGGCTTGCACTCCATCAATTGCTCAATCTGCCGATCTAAATCGGTGTTCACCGGCATCTTCTAGAACAGATCGACGATCAAAACAACCAATCGGTGCAATTTTGCAGCTGCTTGGAACTCCAAGGAGCTTGATCTTGCTCGAATTTGACACGACGAATTCAAAACCCGTGAGGATCTTTTGATTATTTAGTATTATTATTTTGTATTTGCGATTGTGAGATGGTTTTCCATTTTCCCGAGATTATAAATTATATTTATAAGTAAAACAAAATAAAAAAAGATATAAACACGTAAATTTGATTTTTGTATTTGTTGTGTTGTGTGAGCGAAGAATTAGCGGACCACGAAATGAAACTCAACTTAAATTCACATGAAATGAAAATTTGTCGAAAGTGAAGGTGGGCTTATTTTGTCATGTTTGTTTAGTTTGGGCCTTTAAGGCCCACATTTGACTGATACATAGGATTCGATTCCTTAACGTGCTTGCTTTAAAGATAACTAAATCCCTAATCAATTTGGTTAGTACAACCATTGAAACAACACAATATTACACAAGAATTTATTTGGCAACAATTAATTAATTAATATTCTAGCAACAAGAAGTCTAAACAAAACAGTTCAACCCACCCTTGACGTTAAATTCAATATTCTAGTTATTTTCATGCGTATAGTTATACTACAGAATATATAAATATATCATATTAATTGTAAAATAATAATTATTACAATTAGAGGGATAAATTGAGAATATAAAATGTCAAGGTGGTTTTCTTATTTTTCAATTAATCTTAATTGACAGACCAGCCTTGGCGTTTTATATCAGGCTGTGAGGCTTAATGAAAAGTACTAGTATTTTTTGCAACTCAAATACATGTGATGTAATATATAAATAAACTAAATATAGAAGGGTAAATTTGATAAATGAAATATCATGTAGTGGGTATTTTAATATTATTCTATTTTTATTACTAAATCCAAAATTGACAGACTAAATGACGGTATATACCAAGAGGCTTAATCAAAGAGTATCTATCTATCTATCTATCTATCTATCTATCTATCTATTTCATTAAGAAAGTGCACCACATAATAACTTCTATTTAGTGTGTCAATCTTATTTATCATTTTGTCGATAATGAATACACTATTATGTTAAACATTGCACCCCAAATTTATCTTAATTACAATTTGTTAAAATAATAAAAAAAATTAAAATTGCATAATTTAAACCTTATTTAAAGATTTATTTAATATCGTTTAGATAGCAGCATATTAATTGGATGTGCTCAATTACAAGTATATATAATTAAGAGTAAAGATGGTAATTGACAAAGGACACTTATTTTATTTCCTATGTAATTTAACTAAATGTCATCAAATATAGGGGAAAAATTTTAAAAATCTATGATGGGACAGAGCGACGTCGTACGGCACTAAATTCCACCTTTTCTTGGAGACACTCTTGCCAACCGTATATGAACTGTTGTTTACAGTAAAACAAGTCAAAAATTTCATCTTTAATATTGCCGTTGCGCCCATCGTCTCTTTCCGCACTTTTTCATTCCTTCTTTTCTTAGTATATGCGTTAATGCAATAGCACACATAGCCAATTCGGTGTAATAGCTTCATCCGTGCTGATGAATTGATTTCTTTTTTCCCATCAGAAAGTTACCAACATTGATTGAATTCGAAATTGAAAAAAAAAAAACGAAACGAAGGCCGTTGATCTGCAGTGTTTTGTTTGTCCATTCTTCTGCTAAAAGGTTCGGCTTTCATAACCCATTGATTTTCGTATTTAGATTCATTTTCATACACCGATTTAGAATGGGCAAGGCCAAGAGGGCAAGATTAGACTCCGTTATATCATTGGGTCGACTGCGATCGATTCAGCTATTGGTGGGTTTGCTGTTTTTGTATCTGATTTTGGTGGGTTTCGAAATTCCAGTGGCTTTTAGAGCCGGGCTAGGGTTAGGTTCAGAATCCCCCAATTTGAAATCCGATGTACCTCTTATCTCCCGCCCAATGACCAAGAACGACGATCAGTTTTCGAGAAAGGAGAAACTAAACCCCGTCTTTAGGACACAGAAGAGCGAAATAGGGCTGTTTAAGAAGGTCTCAGGCCTAATCTTCGACGAAGTTGCATTCAATAGCGTTAGCGAAAACGAGTTCTCAGAGCTGCACAAAATAGTTAGAGATGCCTTTGCTCGAGGAAAGAAGGTATTAGAGGAAACAGAATCGGGCGTAGTGTTCGACGAGCCTGAGAAGAGGGCCGAAACTGAACATGAAGAAGAGCCATGTCCAAACTCGGTTATGGTTTCGTCTGCTAAGGGTAATGCAATGAAAGGGAACAACTTGATGAAAATACCGTGTGGTTTGACCTTAGGTTCTCATATTACTGTAGTTGGGAAGCCCAGGCGGGCCCACGTGGAAAACGATTCTAAGATAGCTTTCCTGAAAGGGAGGGATAAGGGCGTTATGGTGTCTCAGTTTATGATGGAATTGCAGGGGTTGAGCGCCGTGGACGGCGAAGATCCACCTAGGATACTTCACTTTAATCCCAGGTTGAAAGGAGATTGGAGCGGTCGATCTGTGATCGAGCATAATACTTGTTATAGGATGCAATGGGGTTTTCCTCAGAGGTGCGAAGGTTGGAAGTCGAAGGCAGATGAAGATAATGGTAAGTGTTTACTGAATTTTCTTGCCGGTTAATTTGATTTGTTTTTATATTGGTTGCTTTTTGTTGCGTTTCCTAATTGTATGGAATGGACTCTTGATCGTTGGATGTGGTTTGAACATAGCCGAAAGCTTTTTATGGCAAGCTGTTTGCGAAAATTCAACGTTTCTCCTTATAAACTTTACGCTGCTTTGTTCTTTTTTTTTCTTCTTCTAACATGAAGTTTCGATTTGCATGAAGTTGACGGGCAGTTAAAATGCGAGAGATGGAACAGAGATGAGAACAGCACCACCGAAGAATCGAAGGCCAAATGGTGGTTGAAAAGGCTAATTGGAAGAACGAAAAAGGTCACCGTTGATTGGCCCTACCCTTTTGCAGAGAACAAGTTATTCGTTCTCACACTTATCGCCGGGTTAGAAGGATTTCACATCAACGTCGATGGCAGACATATCTCCTCCTTCTCCTATCGACCTGTGAGTAAACCCATTATTACCGACTTTTCGTATATATAAAAAGAAATTCTCTAATTCCATGTTTATTACAGGGATTTACCCTCGAAGATGCAACTGGTTTCTACGTGAACGGTGACGTTGACATCGACTCTGTAGTTGTTGCTGGTTTGCCCACCACACATCCCAATAACGCCCCTAAGAAGTTTCTAGACCTTTCCCCCCAATGGAAGGCCCCAAACCTTCCAACTGAACCCATCGAGCTTTTCATCGGTATACTTTCAGCCGGGAATCATTTCGCCGAGAGAATGGCTGTAAGAAAATCTTGGATGCAGTACAAGTCTGTCAAGTCCGGGCATGTCGTCGCCCGTTTTTTTCGTCGCGATGGTGAGATTTTCAGTTTCGACGACTACTTTTTTGGGGTCGTTTCGAACTTTATATATAAATGATGGACTTGCTTTTAATGCGTGCGATTTCTTGGACAGCATGCGAGGAAGGAAGTCAACGTCGAGCTCATGAAAGAAGCTGATTATTTCGGCGATATAGTTATCGTTCCTTACATGGACAATTATGACCTTGTCGTACTGAAGACCGTTGCCATCTGCGAATATGGGGTAAGCTAAAGAGAAATTTATTACGACAAAGTTCGATTCTTTTGTTCTTTCTTCTTGAAATTTATTTTGTATTTATTTGGACGTTCTTAGGTTAAAGTGGCGGCGGCGAAACACATAATGAAATGCGACGACGACACTTTTGTGAGGGTTGATGCAGTTATGAACGAAGTGAACAACGTTCAAAGAGGAAGGAGTTTCTATATTGGAAATGTCAATTACTACCACAGGCCCCTCAGACATGGTAAATGGGCAGTCACATATGAGGTATTTTTTCAGTTCCTATTATATCGTTTCCTTTATTCCATTTCTGAGGGGAGAAACTTAAAGATGAACTAACTTACGTGGACTTTCTTTCTATATCAATTCGATCGACGCCTTTTTGTTTTTCTCTGTTAATCTCCAGGAATATCCCGAAGAAGTCTACCCACCTTATGCCAATGGTCCTGGCTATATCATATCATCTGACATAGCTGAGTATACTGTGTCTGAATTTGAGAAACACAGACTGAGAGTATGTTATCTTCACTCACACCTTATTACATCTCTCTCTCTCTCTCTCTCTCTCTCTCTCTCTCTCTCTCTCTCTCCCTCTCCCTCTCTGTTAATCTCTTTTATCATGAGTATTCAGTTATTCAAGATGGAAGATGTTAGCATGGGAATGTGGGTGGAACAGTTCAACAGTACGAGGCCAGTCGAGTACAAACATAGCTTGAAATATTGTCAGTTTGGATGTATCGAAGGCTATTACACCGCCCACTATCAATCTCCGAGGCAGATGACATGCTTATGGGGAAAACTGCAGCTTCATGGGAAGCCCTATTGCTGCAATGTTAGGTGACAGTTGATCGATGATGACGACTGGAAATTCAAGAACATGAAAGTTGAAGTGTTTTATCCATTTTTTTTCTGGGAGTTATTTACGAGCCTGTACATAGCTGATTGATTGATTTTCTGGGTCGAACCAAAACGGTGGATTTCTTTGAATTTTCGCCTTCTATGTAGCTTCTCGCTAGGCAATTTTGTTCGTTGCTCGGCGAAGCTTTGGTTAAGATCGTGCAATGTTTGACTGAAGCTTTTATCAGATCCCGAATATTTCGATGGTGATGGCATGTTAAAAAGTCTCGATTTTTATGATTCTTCAAGATCTTAATTGAGTCGGGTTTAAGTATCGCAGGGTGTAAGGAAAAAAAAAACTGTTTTTCCCGTAATTTAGGGGGTGGCCCAAGATACCCAACTTGTGAAATTTAAGGACACTAACCTTCGGTTGGAAACTTAATTGTGTCATTATATTGCTTCAGTTTTGAAAGTTAGTATCCTTAATTTGCAACTCTCCGAAAGTTGGTTTCATGAAAATGTATGATTCACCTTCAATAAGAAATTCCAACTCATCGAACCGCCTAGAAATTAGGTTTCCGGCATATTGCGTACTGCTTCAATTTGATGGTCAGTGCCCTTAAGACTGCAATCTTCAAGTTGGATATTTTGAAACTGTCACCCCTAACTTGAGAAGAAAAAAGTAGTTAACCCAAAAATGAATAATCAGGCAAAAAACCTGGGATTCATGTCTCAACCTAAGTGCTAAGGTTAGATTGAGACATGTAAGCATATTTAACTTGTCCTCTTGATGAAGAATCTCTCCAATTGTTGATATGTCCGCTAATCACTTCAAACATTTTAACACGATGTCCAATGCAATCTTGATAATTACTAAGTCATATGCAACAAAAGCTGCCCAAACGTCTATATATATAAACACGTATTACGTCGATCGTATTGCAATATCATCATCGTGTTAATATCAAATCGAGCTTTTTATCATATATGGCGGCGAGCGAAGTGAAGCTCTTAGGAGCATGGCCGAGCCCGTTCGTCAACAGAGTGATGATGGCCTTAAAGATGAAATCGATAGACTACCAACTCATCGAGACTAATCCCCTCGAAAAAACCGAGCTTCTTCTGAAGAGCAATCCCGTCCACGAGAAAATCCCGGTCTTGATCCATGGGGAGAAGAAGATATGCGAGTCTCTCATCATCGTTCAGTATATCGACGAGAATTGGCCAGAGAACGGGCCCTTGATTCTCCACTGCGATCCCTACGAGCGCGCGGTAGCCAGGTTTTGGGCGGCTTATATAGACGACGAGGTAAAAAAAAGGCCTCTTTCTCTGCTTGTTATTACATGCCGAGAACGGTTTTAGTATTTTTTTTAGTCATGCATATAAGGGGCGGTGGCATTATGACAACTAGTTTAAAAAGTTGTAATTTTAGGACAATATGCTTCAAAACCGAAGGATACGTAAAATTATCGGTTGCAAATTGAGGACAATAAATTTCAATTCGAAGACTAAAAAAGGCGAGATTTTCGAAACTTACTACACTCAAGTTGCTTCAATTTTTGAAACTTATTATCCTTAAATTGCATCAATTGTGAAACTTATGGCCTTCAAATTGCTTCCATTATAAAACTAATTATACTCAAATTGCTTCAATTTTAAAACTTATTGTCCTCAAACTACGTTAATCAATTTAGACATCCTCAAATTGCGACAATAACGAAATTTATTGCCCAAAAAAATGCTAGTCCCTAGTTTATGTGTCCTTAAAATATCAGCAACCCAAGCTCCGTTTGGTTTCCTAAATAAGGCCCGTTAATATTAATAAGAACCTCATATATGATGTTTGGTTTCTTTTTTTTGGCAGTCTGTTAATAAAACAACGCCCGTAAAAATAAAACGGGTTCTGCTATATATAGTCTTGGATAAATGGGTAAAGGTAAAATAAAACGGACTTGACAAATAATAGTATATCTTGGGCTTCTTCTTACAGATTATACCAAACATAGCCCGAATATACATGACTAACAAAATAATTAAGCATGCCGAGAACTCAACTGCCAATTTTTTTGCTTTCTTTGCATACTTCAGCTTTCGCCACAACTGAGGAAGCTCGGCGAGGCAGGAGATGAAGAGGCGAAGGGCGCCGCAATGGAGAAAATAAGTCGAGGATTCTTATTATTAGAGAAGGCTTTTATAGACTGTAGTAACGGGAAAGCGTTCTTCGGCGGGGACGTCGTGGGATACCTCGACATTGCACTGGCTAGCTTTCTGGGATGGTTCGGGTTTACGAAAGCAATGACGGGTTTGAACTATGTAGACGAAACGAAGACCCCCCATTTGGCGAAGTGGGCCGAGAAAATGTACGCCGAGAGTTGCGTTAAGGATCTTATGATGGATCCTCGAGCTTTAGTCGAAGTTTATCGGAACTTCACCGCGAAGAAACACGGTGGTAGTCAATGAAGGATGATCGATCGATTGGATTTTTAGTTTTTTTCCGACGTAGTTTGATGGTGTTTTGAGTTCAAAATAAAAGTGGTATTGGTTGTGAGATTATATAAAGTTTTTTTTTTCTTTTCTTCTTTTTATCAAATTAACATGTATCATTATGGAAGAATCAAACTTTAAAAAACAATCTGTTGATTGATTTTCTGGGACTTGCATGCATGCATCTTTAGCCATCTTTGTGGAATGTGTTATTAGAAATCGACCTGTCCTTCCTAAAATAATTGTTGATGGGAGTAGAAATCCTCTGATATATAGTGTGGCTCGAAGAAAACTTGAACATCGCGTCCACTCATATAATAAAAGTATAATCAAAATGAGGGGTTTGATTAAGGCCAAGCTTTTATGGAGAGAGTAAGGGATGGTTCCGGTTTGCAAAAGCAATGACGGGTTTGAACTACATCGACGAATCGAAGACTCCCAACTTGGCGAAATGGGCCGAGAAAATGTACTCCGAGGAAAGCTGCGTTAAGGATCTCATGATGGATCCTCGAGATTTAGTCGAAGTTCACCGCAAATTCACGGCCAAGAAAAACGGCAGTAATCAGTGAAGATCGATCGATTATTAATCTCTTTTCGAGCTGTAACAAAAAAAGGAACTTGGTTAAGATTCTGAAGCATTAATTCTATCACATTTTCTGTTCTTCACCAAAAACCGTTGCAAGAACAAGATCCATGTCTGAAGCGATGGAACCTCAAGCGATCCCTCATAACTATCTCCACCTCGAATACCTTCGAAACCAACCTCGTAAACTCGTGGCAATCTCCGCAAACTCTAAGATTCTTAAACACGCGAACTTGTCGAACGCCTGGCTTCAAGTTCATCAACGCAAAGGCGATCGCAAGCCTTTCGCTGTGAAGCCTCAGCGAATTCCCCTTCTCCTCTTCATCGTCGTCCACTAGCTTCGCCTGGGAAAAGTCGGGGACGTACCCTTCAGAAATCAGCCTCTCTTCGATCACATTCAAGAAATCGTAAATCTCTTTGGTCTGTGGATGGGAAACGTCCCCAGCGAAGAATTCGTGGACAGAGCCATCGATCTCAGTTAGGCTGCAGCCGGGCTGTTTACGGACGCCTTCGTCGGCCATCGTATTCCGAAGTAATCCCACTTCCTCCCATCGTTTCGCTGATGCGTAGACTTTAGAAAGAAGGACGTAATCTCCGCTACTTTTGTCTTTTCCTTCAACCGTCATAATGTGCTTGGCCATTTCTTCGGTTAGGGTTCTTGAGCCTTCTTCGTTTTGCAAACAGAAAGAGTCGAGGAGGCTCCTATAAATCGCAGAATCGGGCTTCATTGGCATGCTTGAGACCACCTTAAGGGCTTCTTCGGTTCTCCCGTTTTTCGCTAGGAGATCAATTAGGCATCCGTAGTGCTGCAGAAAAGGCTCGATTTTGTAGTCTTTCACCATTGTGTCGAAGTACTTTAGGCCTTCGTCGACTAAACCTCTGTGATTGCAAGCGCTGAGGACGGCGACGAACGTGATGGGATTGGGGCGTAGTTTCTCCTTATCGACCATTTGGGTGAAAAGATCGAAAGCCTTCTCTGCTTCACCGTGCATGGAAAATCCCAAGATCATAGCGTTCCAAGAATTGACGTCCCTTTTGCTCATACCCTCGAATACTTGCACGCCCATGGCCAAAGCGCCGCACTTGCAGTACATGTCGATCAAAGAATTGTTCACCAGCACGTCGAAATCGAGAAAATTTCGCTGATTTTTCAGCACGTAAGCGTGGATCCACATGCCCGAGTACAGCGCGCCCAAACCCGAGCATGCGTCAATCACGCTCTGTACGGTGTACCCATCTGCTTTAAATTGAGATGAGCCCATCTCGGAGAAGGCTCTTAGCGCCTCGTCGAACTCCCCCGCCTGGACAAGCGCGTCGATCATCACGTTCCAGGACACCAAGCTTCTGTCCGGCATTTTATCGAACACCTTCCTCGCACTGCTTAGATATCCGCACGAAGCGTAGAAATGAACCAAGCTATTGCTAACGTAAACGTCGGAGGCAAACCCTAGCTTCAAGGCGAGTGCATGAGCCTGCTCTCCTTCGCTCAAGTGAAACAGATACGCACAGGCTTTGAACACGAAGGGGAAAGTGTGCTTGTCGGGAAGGAGACACTCTTGATTCAGCAATTCTCGGAAGATTATAAACGCTTGCGTTTTATGTTCTTTGCTGTGAGCGTAAGCTCTGATCAAACAGTTGTACACGAAGGTGCTTGGATCTGATAGCCGGGAGAAGAGCTTGAAGGTGTAATCAACGTCTTGCAATGCAGAGAAGTGAATGAGTCTGCTGTAGAGAAAGAGCGATTCTTGGGTCGGAATGTTCGAGCGTAGGATTTGTGCGTGGAGCTTCTTGAGTTGAGAGACTGAAACGGCGTCGGATTGTGTCAACACGCGGCGGAGACGGCGGTGGTGGTGGTGAAGGGTCGTCGTCGTCGTCACCAACGGTGGAGATGGAACCGTGGCGAAGATTGTGGACATCGTTCAATGGGCTTAAGCTGAATGCTGATTCGTCCGAATTTTAATTATTTAAATGGGCTGAAGTCGGCCCAATAAGTCTTAGTGGGCTGAGTGAAGTGGGCTTTGACGAGTTCTAGGTAACACTAATGAAGTTCAATTAGAACATGACAAATAAAACATAATTCTTGTAATCAAAACGTGTTAATTCTAAAATTACGTCCAAGTATTTGTCACTGTTACAAAAATTTAATGAAGTTTTAGTTTGAGCTAGCATTATTTTTAGTTTTGACTACTTTAATCGCAACTTCAGTCAAGCAGGCATACCTTCTTGTCAACTCGTTAAACAAGTGAGCTGACTCGATTCGTTTTCACCTCTAATTTGGACGGTTTATTGGTTACATTTCATTTAAACAATAAAATGAGTAATTAATTACTTTAATATAGAAGTAGCTCGTTGATATCAACTTATGTATAACTCAAATTGAGTTTTGTAGTTGGGACGAGATAGAATGAACCCTAATACAAAAAGCTATGCAAGAACAAAAACCTTACCATCATAGTTGATTCGTTTTCATTCAATTATGATAAATATATGTAAAGTCAGCGAGAAGATTCTTGAACATGCAGAACTGTTAAAATGAAAAGAAAAAAAAAAAAAAGATCCTAATAATAGAGATTTAGACATCAAATTTTCGTTTTCACGATCCTAGTAAAAGATATATATATCATCATGCATGTTGTTGTCGTGAAAACGACGCCAGCGTCGACGTTTTTCAAAGTTACACAGGGCCATCCCACTTGCATGTCCTTCTGTTGTTGCATGCACTAATTGCGAAAGTTACGGGCTAATAAATAGTGACCTTTAACACTGCACAAATATTGGAATAAATAGAAATTAATTTCTGTTGTTCGTAAGTTTTAACACTTTTAGAAGAGACGCATTTACTTTTTATTGTATACTACCTATCAGCCTAAGAGAAGCACCTTGATAGATTAAAAAAGTCATGCTCAGAATCAGATATAATTAGATGCAATTCTTGGTTATAATCCAACCTCATCTTTAACTAGAAGACTCGTTAGCTCATGTTAAGCACATCTAATAATCCCAAAATAATGTCTTAGAAATTACATTATTTCTCTCGTCGTCGTTGGTCTTGAGAAACTATTCTCGTGGCTAAGAAGGATAATACCGTTCAATGCGAAATTGCATTATTTTCTTTTTATATGATACCGAAGATGATTGTTTTTTTTTTCAACGACGGAAGGTGTTGAAGCATGAACATGACAATGAGTGATTTATCTGTGTGATTTTTCCCTTTATGCTGCGTTACCTCACTGTTCTATTCTGTTTTGTTCTGTGTTATGCTTCAGGTATGATAAGTTACATTCAGGTATAAACGCTGGCAGCTTAGTTTGAATACTAAAGACGCACTACACTTATAAAGTTGCTACACGGGTCTGTATCAAGAGTGGCGCCTTACACTTAGAGAATCGTTACCCGCTTTTCTTTGTTTTAAATACCTTTCCCTCCTTATCGGTTTTACTGTAACTGTTTTCTTGACTTTCCTATCGTTTTTCTCTCTGTTATTCTCTGGTTCATTTCAGTAAACAGTAGGTGTGTGTATATTCTGTAATTGCGTTCTTGAGTAAGAGTAGATTGAATTTGTCCGTGGATGTAGGATATTGAAATCCGAACCACGTTATCCCGTTGTTAACAAATCAATCAAGGCACACAAACAATTTCGCTATCGGATTCAATATGGTATCAGAGAGACGATTCTAAGCTGCGTGTGATTCAAGATTTCAGCTGCATCCAGGTTTTCAATTCGGTATTCTGAACAATGTCTGAAGAACAGCAACAAAATCCACCTAGTCAGGCGACCGCCACCAATTTGGGGATGAATGACCCATACTTCCTCGGCACCAATGATAATTCTGGTCAGCTGTTGGTTCACGAGCCACTTAACGGAGACAATTACGCTACGTGGAGCCGTGCAATGATGATTGCACTGATCGGAAGAAACAAGGAGGGCTTCGTCAATGGTGATCTTGCCCCGCCGGTGCCAAATTCCCAGAATCCTGAGGCAACCAAGAACCAACAGGCCATTTGGAGGAGGAACAACAATGTGGTAATATCTTGGCTTATCAATTCTGTTACAAAAGATATTTCGGCTAGTATCTTTTGTACAATTCCAGCGCAAGAGAGGTGTGGTTGGATCTTGAAGAAAGGTTTGGACAAAGCAATCGGCCTAGAATTTTTCAGTTAAGAAAAGACCTTATAAACCTCACCCAGGGCTCTTCTAGCATCACTGGCTACTACACAAAGTTGAAATCCCTCTGGGATGAGCTGGCTAATTATAAGCCAAGGATATTATGCAACTGTCCAGGAATAGCGGAGGTGAAGGCATCTCATGATGAAGAATACGTATTGACTTTTCTAATGGGACTGAATGACAGCTTTGCGCAGACCAGAGGACAAATACTACTGATGGAGCCTCTGCCTAGCATCAATAGGGTGTTTGCGTTGTTGGTACAGGAAGAGAGGCAAAGATCTATGCTCAGTGGATGTGCTAAGGGGAGTGAGGACTACAACAACAACATGGCCATGATGGCATTTCGAGGAGATACAGAGCAGCCCAGAAGGGGGTACACAGAACATGCCAAGAAAGGGTTCTATGCACAGAAGAGGGAAGGTTTGAAGCCTTTCTGCACCCACTGCAACAAGAAGGGCCATACCATTGATAGCTGCTATCAGCTCCATGGGTTTCCTCCGGGCTTCAAGCAGATCCCAAAGTACAGAGGAGCAAAAACCAATCTCTTTTCTGTCGATCAGACCAGGAACTCAGCACAGCCAGCATGCCAAGGACACCCCCAGCTCAGGGTGCACATCAGACAGTTTGCTCCAAGTCAGATGACCCCACAGCAATTGCAGAGTCTTCAGATGCTGATCAATCAGTCTGTGGCCACCATACCACAGGAAGCAGCAGACTCGAGCCAACTTGGTGAAAAGGGGGCCAGGTATCTGTCTATCCTTTAAACAGCCTAGGATCATGCACCCTAATTTTTGGATCTTTGATACCGGAGCTACTAGGCATGTTTGTGGGAACCACTACTTGTTGCATGATCTACATAAGGTAGAGGAATCAAGTGTCATTCTGCCAGATAAATCAGTAATTAGAGTTAATAGGGCAGGAACAGTTTCACTGAACCATAATATTACTTTGACAGAGGTCCTACTTGTACCTGAATTTCACTTCAATCTTGTGTCTGTTAGTTCTCTGGCAAAATCTAACAATTGCAGGTTCATATTTGAAGCTGACGGCTTTATAATACAGGATCATTCTCGAAGGATGATTGGGAAGGGTAGTGAAGTAGGAGGTCTGTACATGCTTGAGGTAGAGCCCACTGATGCAGCAGTTAGTATCAATAAGAATGGTTATGTTTGCTTGAATAAAGTGCCTTTAAATCTATGGCACAGTAGACTAGGCCATCCCTCCACTAGAGTTCTAGATGTACTGAGACCTATCCTCAGATATGAGAACACTGTTAAAACAGATTTCTGTAAAATCTGTCCATTTTCAAAACAGAGAAGAACACCTTTTCCACACAATGGTAAGGTGGCTTGTTCAGCTTTTGACTTGATCCATTGTGATGTTTGGGGACCCTTCCATATCCCCTCACACAAAGGTCACCAATACTTTGTCACAGTTGTTGATGACCATACGCGTTATACATGGCTCTTTATGATAAAATATAAATCAGAGGTTCAAGCAGTACTTACTTTCTTTTTAGCCCTAGTAGAGACTTAATTCAATTGTAAGGTGAAGACCATTAGGACTGATAACGCCAAGGAATTCAATCTAGTTGAGCTCTTTAGAAAACATGGCATTATGCACCACCTCTCGTGTGTGCAAACGCCACAACAAAATTCCGTCGTGGAAAGAAAACATCAACACTTGTTGAATGTAGCTAGAGCCCTCTTGTTTGAGTCAGGAGTACCTATTGAATATTGGTCGGAATGTGTCCTCACTGCAGCACATCTAATTAACAGAACACCCTCACCATCACTGGGGAATTCCAGCCCATATCAATTGCTTAATCACAAACCAGTGAATTACAGCCTGCTCAAGGTCTTTGGCTCACTCTGTTACTGCTCTACATTAGCAGCAGGCAGAAGGAAATTCGACCAAAGAAGTAGAGAGTGTGTGTTTTTGGGATATCCCAATGGTATGAAAGGATATAAGGTTCTTGACATGGAGACTAGAAAGGTATTTGTATCTAGAGATGTACAGTTTAAGGAGGACGAATTTCCTTTTAAAAGGCAAGAGCATGCCCAATTATCTGATGACCCCTTCTCTAGGCATGTCCTGCCAAGACCTTGCACTGATGAATATGAAGCTGTTCCAGAAGAGGAGCTGAGCCCTGATGCAGGGGACTCTGCTCAGACAATGCCTACTGCAGGTTCTGCTGATAATGGGGCACAGACTCCAGCATGTTCACAGAGCATTCACCCTACTGAGAGCAGGCCTAGGAGACAACCTAAGAAACCTTCCTACTTGAGAGATTACCACTGCAACAGGCTACTTGAGGCAAAGGTCTTGCATCCCATTTCCAAGGTAATTTCCTATAGGAACCTCTCAGATAACTATCAACATTTTGTGTGTAAAATCTCTCTGACACATGAACCCAAGACATATGCTCAGGCCTCTAAGTCTGAACAATGGGTAGATGCTATGGTGGAAGAATTCAGAGCACTAGAATCCAATAACACTTGGACTGTAATGCCTTTGCCTGCGGGTAAAAAGGCTATAGGTTGTAGGTGGGTATATAAGATAAAGCTCAACTCACAAGGTGAGGTGGACAAATACAAAGCACGCCTCGTTGCCAAGGGATACGATCAACGGGAGGGGGTAGATTATATAGAAACTTTTGCTCCCGTAGCTAAACCAAGCACCATCAAAATCCTTCTATCCCTAGCAGCCAAATTCAGTTGGAACTTGGAGCAATTAGATGTTAACAACGCCTTCTTAAATGGGGATCTTCATGAGGAGGTGTACATGGAATTGCCCCAGGGATTTCAGAGCAGCAATCAGTGTTTTAGTACAGTTTCTGGTGCTGGCAGATTAGTATGTAAGCTACATAAATCCCTCTACGGCCTAAAACAGGCATCTAGGCAATGGAATAGAAAATTCTCGGAGTCCATTAAGGCCTTTGGTTTCACTCAAGCTCAGTGTGATCATACCCTATTTGTCAAGGGAGCAGGTGACAGATTAGTGATCTTATTAGTTTATGTAGATGATATAATATTAGGAGGTCCTTCCCAGCAAGAGATAGCAGCTGTTAAAGATTTTCTGAAGAGTAACTTCAAAATTAAAGACTTAGGGGAGCTAAAATATTTCCTTGGTATCGAGGTGGCTCGAAGTACGAAAGGTATCTATATCTCTCAAAGACAATATGTGCTGCAATTACTTGATGATGCAGGTTACTTGGAAGCTAAAGGGTTGACCACACCCATGAATCCTGGCCAGCAGCTTACTGAGAATGAAGGGGAACTATTGGCTGATCCTTTTAAATACCGAAGGTTGGTAGGTAGGCTGTTGTACCTTTCTTTTACTAGACCTGACATCACGTATGCATTACACAAGTTGAGCCAGTTTGTTTCTGCCCCTAGAACGGCTCACATGATAGCAGCACACCATCTCCTTAGGTACCTTAAGAGTGCCCCTGGACAGGGAATCATTTATAGTTCTGCTGGTAGCTTAGAGCTGAAGGGCTTTTCGGATGCAGATTGGGCTGCGTGTAGAGACACTAGAAAGTCTGTTACGGGGTTTTGTACTTTCTTAGGAGACTCTCTTATCACTTGGAAGGCCAAACGGCAGGCCACCGTGTCTAGATCCTCCACCGAGGCTGAATATCGGGCCTTGGGATCTCTAGTCTCTGAGGTGCTGTGGGTTAAAAGCCTCCTGAGTGAACTGAGTATCCAATTAGATCATACCCCTGTTCTCTTCTGTGATAATCTTTCCACTCTTAAGCTAGCCACCAACCCTAAGTTTCATGAGCGCTCCAAACATATTGAAATAGATTGTCACTTTATTCGAGACCACATAGAGAAAGGGGACATTAAGTTGCTTCCTGTTAGGTCCGAAGATCAATTAGCAGATGCCTTTACAAAGCCTCTCACCGGACCAATTTTGAAGCAGTTGTTGGTCAAGATGTCTGTTATGGACCTATATCATCCATCTTGCGGGGGGGTGTTGAAGCATGAACATGACAATGAGTGATTTATCTGTGTGATTTTTCCCTTTATGCTGCGTTACCTCACTGTTCTATTCTGTTTTGTTCTGTGTTATGCTTCAGGTATGATAAGTTACATTCAGGTATAAACGCTGGCAGCTTAGTTTGAATACTAAAGACGCACTACACTTATAAAGTTGCTACACGGGTCTGTATCAAGAGTGGCGCCTACACTTAGAGAATCGTTACCCGCTTTTCTTTGTTTTAAATACCTTTCCCTCCTTATCGGTTTTACTGTAACTGTTTTCTTGACTTTCCTATCGTTTTTCTCTCTGTTATTCTCTGGTTCATTTCAGTAAACAGTAGGTGTGTGTATATTCTGTAATTGCGTTCTTGAGTAAGAGTAGATTGAATTTGTCCGTGGATGTAGGATATTGAAATCCGAACCACGTTATCCCGTTGTTAACAAATCAATCAAGGCACACAAACAATTTCGCTATCGGATTCAATAGAAGGCATGCGGACAAGTGTCGATAACATTAAACCTTACATGATGGTGGTTAATAAGGTCGGACTTATATATAGAAATCTTTTGGTATCTTTATAAAGTTCAATAAAGGTAAAGTGATATTGGTAGTAATGGATGGGGACGATATTCTGACCACTTGGTAAACGCGATATTGGAAGGATGGTACATTTGGACACGATGTGAATGGGTTTTGAACAAGTGGGGGACTGCAAAAAAGTGTGACAGTGGCAATATAGTTGAGTGTCAAATTTGTAATCGAATTTTCTTTAATAGTTTAACATATCACTAGTTGCTTTCCAAGATATAATATATACACACACAACCGAAAAAAAATAACACTTATTGTCTTTTTTTTTTTCTTTTCCGGAAACGATAGCTTGCATTAATATTCAGAGGCTAAATAGCCCAATGGGTCTCTCAGGTGACATCAGTATCCGGTAGAATAAAGGATCACAAAGGAGCACCACAACGAAACAAAAGCCAACAAAAAACGAAATAAATCCCAAACTTGGACCAAATAACTATGGAACATACCACAAAAGAACTACTAATCCAAATCTACAGTATTCCACATTTTCTTTGTCCAACGACTCGAGGCCATCGTCTTCATCGGAAGGGACTCCACATGGGAGAAAGGGCTCCACAATTGGAGAAAAGAACTCCTGACCCAGTGGCCAGGAGAAACGAGCTCCACAGGGAATACTCGCGGGAAGATGGAAGCGATAGGCAGACTGTGGTGGTGGGCGACGGCGGAGCCGAGTCGGCGAGGGTGATGGCTAGGGCGGGGCGGAGGCTGAGGTGGCGATAGTGAGGGCGGGCGAGGCTGAGACGGCGGAGGCGGTGGAGGAGGCTTAGGCGTTGGAGGCAGCTAGCGGAGACTGTGGATTGCTAGGGTTTCAGAGAGAAATGTTAGAGAGAAAGGGGAGCGTTATTTTGTAAATTAACACTTAATGCCACACACTTGTAATCGAATTTTCTTTTTTAGGCCTCATAGCCTAGTTAGTATAAAGTGTCTAAGTTTGGTCTATCAATTAAGATTAACTAAAAAAATATTAAATTTAAATAAAATCACCCAATATATGGTATTCGTATATATTATCAATTGTACCCTTCTATTTTTAGTAATTATTATTTTATAATTAAATATTATACATTCATATGTTATAAGCACAGACGTTTAATGTGAAAAAAAACAAGTATGAGAAATGGCGCAATGTTTAAATCAAAACAAAAATTTAAATCATTACGAAACCAACATGTAATTGTTCGTCAGTTTTATCAGAAAGTTAAGACAATAAAAAATAAAACTATAATTAATTGCGACGAACATTTTGTTGAACAAAAGTTAAAAATAATACAAAAATAAAATAAAGAGATAGTAAAAAGTTAAAAAAAAAATAGCCCGTCGTAACATATTAAAATATGAAAATAAAATTAGAAACAAAAAGTAATTAAACAATAAAAATTTGCAACGGAAAATTCCATCGTAATCCTTAAGGGTGCGTTTCGTATGATAATTCGGTGTGGAAAAGAATAGAAAATATGTTATGGTACGTCATGTGTACAATGATCCGAGGCGTAGCATTTCATTTTCCGTTTTTTCCGTAATGAGTTCCTCATACCAAACGGGCCTAAAGAATTTTTTTATATTTATATAAAAAAGTTCGTGTATTAGTTGCGAAAATGTTCCGACGAGATTTTTTGGGACGTAAAAGCCGTGTAAATTTCCCTTCTGAAGTAGCGAAAACGAGATTTTTTTCGCAACTTAAATTGCAATTCTAATTTTTGTAGCGTTACAAATTGTGTTTGTATACTTGAATCATATATCTTAACATCAATGCTTCATTCTTATGATAAAAGAAGTGAATTCCTATATAATTGTCACTTCTACATATAATTCAATATTTACATCGATTATCTACAAAGACAACAACCCATTGGATACGCTCTCGTTTATTATAGACATATATATAGCAATAATAACTACAAACATACTGATTACATACATCCTTAAAAATGGTTAATCCTATTCATCTCAACATCAAACTGACCCTTCTCACCATCGCCAACAACCTTATAACTCGTCTTATACTCGTAACGCCGAGCCACCCACAAAAAGTAACCCAAGTTCAAAACCCCCAACCCAGCAATCAACAAGTAAAAGTTCTCAACCCTACCCTCGTTAATATCCTTCGTCAGCCAATCGGGCCGGGCCCCAGGCCCGCCCGTGGTCCTATGCACCACGTTGACAAGCAAAGCGCTCACGTAATTCGAGCCCGCCATAGTAACCGAGAACAAAGAGTTGGCCAAGCTGCTCATATTCTCGGGAAACTCCTTGTTGTAAAACTCGATCTGCCCTATGATGTTGAAGGCCTCCGCGAACCCCATGAGCATGAGCTGGGGCGCGAGCCATAGGACCGTGATGGGTGCGATCCCATCGGCCGAGCCCTTAGCCGAGGCCCTCCTCACGGGCTCGACGAGCCCGGCCACGACCATGGAGAGGATCGAAAAGATCATCCCTATTCCTATCCTCTGCAAATAGGTGATTCCTCCCTCGATTTTCGTGAATTTCCTAAGGGACGGGACTATGAGTCGGTCGTAGATGGGTATCCATACGCCCAAAGTGATCATGGAGATGACCACGAGCGAGCCTGCCGGGATTTGGAAATTGGGCCCGAGGTGGCGGTCCATCTTTAGGGCTTGGGACATGGTGAATGTTCCTTGTTGGGCCATGGCCATGAAGCATATGATCCCCGAGGCCCATATCGGGATTATCTTCAGTACGCATTTGGTCTCTTCCACCTTCTGGACGCTGGTCAGTTTCCACTGATTGGGGATTGTGCCGTCGGGTTGGATCTCGCCGTCCTGGATTAAGGCGGCCTTGTTCAAGAACCTTTGTGTGGAATAAGTAAAATGATTTCAGTAATAAGATCACATGTTTCAATTTCAATGTTGTCCGAAACATGTGTAAAATTGAAAAACATGTGTAAAATTGAAACATGACACACTCTTTACAAGCTTAAAGTTTTAGGTAAAATTATAATTAAGCATGATATCAGAAGTATTACTGAGAGGTAATGAATACGAATCCTCGTCATTGGCCGGATAAGAAAGAAATCTACAAATAATCGGGGAAAAATTTACCGTCTAAGGCTATATAAGAAAGAAATCAGACAGATGGCGTTGATGGAAATAAAGTATATAAAATGTAAATGCTCACTATAGGTAAATGACCAACCTAACTAATGTAGCGTAGAAAATTGACTTCTAAATAGGTTAAAAAACTTACCTCAATCGATTCGTGAGAGGCAACTTCTTAACAACGGTCCCCTCCAGCGGGGGATCGTAATAAACACCTTCAACCTCATCCCCGTCGGGCAACCTAACACTACGTTTCTTAAAACTCGCCGAAATGACCCTAGCGATCCCCGAAAAAACACTGCCTTCGGGCTTCGCATAGACGTAAAGCCTCGTCCCGATGAAAAACAACGCGATGGCCAATACCATGAGCACCGTGGGAATCCCGAAGCCCACGACCCAACTGACCGACTCTTGAACGTACACGACCACGGTGAGGGCTACCATGAGGACCACGGTGAATGTCATGTAGTACCAGTTGAAGAAACTGCTTATCCCTTTCCTCCCTTCCTCGGTCGTGGGGTCGAACTGGTCGACCCCGAAGGGTATGTTGCACGGCCTGACTGCGGCCGAGCCGAGGGAGAGGAACCCGAGGGCCGCAGCTAAGACCGCAAACTGAGGCTTGGTGGGCCCCTGGCAGTCGCGCCTTTTGTATATGTTGCACTTCGGTGGGTGTAGTTGGGGGAGCCATGGGATCAGCGTCAGAAGTGACATTCCCTATTTTTCGTTTTCCAAGAATATCGGATAAGTCTGATAGGACGTGCCGAAAATTGTACGAATAATTGAACTCACAACTCAATTAATATAAAAAAAAAATGCAATTTCACGCAACACCAATTAATTTTAGGATGAGACCTTAATTTCTAATTAAACGAAAAATTTATAATTGGTCGGCCGGTTTTTGTGAACTTGTAATTTGTCCTTATTTCATATAAAAAGCAGCCAAATTTGAAATATAATTCATGGTCCTTATCGCATTTTAAATAACGTGGTAAATAAAAGCAAACAAAAAATTGCACACATCTATCACCAACTTGTTGCATAGAGCAACAAATATGGCTATTCAAATAGTTAGTAATTATGTAATTGTAATAAGAATACAGTTCATACGTACCGTGAGAGAAGCCATGGAACCGAAGGCAATAGTCTTGAACCTGCCCCAATAAGCATCTGCCACGTAAGCACCAGCCAAGGGTAGAAAATTCGTAAAACCCGACCATATGCTTAGGACATTCGAAGCCGTAACTTGGTCCAAGTGAAACTGAGTTAGCAAAAACATCATGAAATTTGCTAACAATCCTATGTTGGCCAGCCTTTCGCATGTCTCATTTCCTGCATTAAAAAAAAGAAAAAGAAATATGCTTGTTTATTAAGGTTTGAAGAGAAAATATATAAAAAAATCATAATGATAAGGTGATTTCTCAATAGTATCGTATTGCATGCCGTGGGTTGATTGGTAAATGTCATAAGGACGATGCGTACCAGACATGATAAAGCGATTATGTCTATGAAAAAAAGCATAGTGAGTTGAGATGTGATGTGTCCTACACTTGTAATAATGGTGTCTTGTCCGATATATAAATATATATTATATATAGCAGAAAAAATGACAAGGATTATCTTAGAACCACGTTTCACATATAAATTATAACGGGGTAATACTTGATAAATAGAATTCTTATTCTAAATAGTTGATTGCAAAATTATTTAACACTTAACCATATGAAGTCAATGGATAGTTAATTACAAGCGCAGGAAATGCATGCCGTGACTTATTTGTGTTGTTAATAATGTTGTTGTCGCTAAGTATGCTTAGCACTATTCGAAAAAGTTCATTGTAAACTGCTCGATGATAAAAAGGAAGAAAGTAACATTTATGTATGTATAATATATACCTAGAACAAAGGCTATGGCTTTCCATCCTCCAGGCTTTCTTTGCTTAAGGGCAGTCTCAGATTCTACATGTCCATCTTCTGCGACCTTTGGAGTCCCTTGAAAAGAAGGTTTGGAATTAGCAGAAATGGAGTGGAAGCATCGGAACTTATTAGTACAGCGAGCGAGCCAAGAAAGTTTTGACGGCGGTGGTGGTGAAGGAGGAGAAGAAGAAGAAGATTTCATATTTATGAGTTGAATAAATTAATTCTTTCTTCTGTTTGAGGTATAAAACGAGTGGTTTTGTGTCTATATATAAGATAAAATGTAAGGAGTGGCAATGAGAGTTGGAGCAATATTTTATTTATTTTTATTGTTTTAGTACTATTTCTTTTTGTGTCGTTTTCTGTATGAGTATTACATTTATAAAAAAAAAGTTGAAATTAGACGAGGGCGATTAAATAAATTAGATGTAACATAGTATTTAAGTTATTTTTCCCATAAAGGCAACTTCTATTAAACTCTAATTTTTTGTTGAATTGGGTAGACAACTATTGTCAAATAAAAGGAGATGAATTGGCTTGTGAGCTTATTTTCTTATATATGTAAAATAACTATTTTAAACACGGGTTACTTAAAAATAGTCATTAACTAGAGATTAATGATCCTCCCTTGAGTAAATGAAAATGAAATGACACTTTGAAGGTAATTGAGTAAAATTATGTTCACGAAATATTGCAAAAACACTCTAATATTTTTACAAATTTGAGTCAAATCATAGGGAAATAGAAAATGAGAAATTATCTCGAATTGTATAGAAGGGCTGACTGCATAGCTTACGTAAGAGATCAAACACATCGAGAAAGAATTTCAAATCCCAAAATCTATGCGATTAACATGTGATGCTTTTTTATCTTGGTTTTTTGGTGGCATTTTTTTAAGCAATTTGTAATTTGGACATCACCGTAAAACGTGTTTGGTTGTCCCAATGAAAAAAAAACTTATGGTTTAGGAGCAAACAGTTCACGTGGAGAAAATAGGGCGATATTTGTCCTTAAGCTCATTGGATATGGATTTCTGCCGTTCTCATTATTTTGCCTTAAAATTATATTTGTCAATTTCTTTTAATTATGTGGACTTGCATGCAAATTGATGTGCGATGGTTTTGTCTATAAGATTTTAGATTTTTTTTTTTTAAATCTCCATGTACCGACTTAGCCTTGAGAAGGGAAGGAGATAAATTATATACATATTTTTGGCTCACAATCATATGATGTCCTGGAAATTAGACAATTAATGTATTCTGTCATTTTCTAACACATTTTGATGATTCAACTCCACCGAATTATTGAGCACATAAGATTACGTGAGAGATCGAAATTAGTTCTTTGAAATCCATCAAGAAAAACCAAATTGCGAACTTCTTTTGGAATTAAATTTCTTTATGATGTTTGTGTTGGAAATAAGTTATACAAAATTAAAAAGTAATGCACTCCCTTCGGGGTTAACCTTTTAGAAAAAATGGTCACTTAACATTTTGTTGTATGTTCTAATCTAACATGCAAGAAAAATGAATATCATTATCTTACTTCAAGTTGTTTGTTGAATCTTCAAGGATCTATTCGTATTTATATATTAAGATGGTGAAATAAATCTAGGTTTAATTAGTTTTAGTCCCGTATATTTTAGATGATGGCGATTTCGGGACACCTTAATTAACGGAGCATTTTTAGTCCCGTAAGTTTAATAAAAAGAGCAATTTAAGGCCAATTAAACGGGAATTAACACGTGTGCGTCGATTTGACGATATGGACATAATTTTTTCTCTATCATCCAACTAAGCGCCACGTAAGTAAAGAAAATTATTAAATGATAAGAACAATTAAGGAATAACAATTAAATAATAACAACTAAGTAATTAACAATAATTATTAAATAAATAAATAATAACAACTAAGTTATTATCATACTGGATCATCCTCCCATTCAGAAATATCAGATCAACTTTTCTGAACATACATCACAGTCACATACAGGAAAAATGAACTAAAAATTTCTCATTTTAAACTCGCGGGTCTACTAAAATGGCAATACAAGCAGCTTCGGATGAGACATTTGGACCTTTTCCCACGTAAACTAATGGTACTGAAATGGAGTTGGGGAACAAGGATGCACGTTTTAGCTGTGTGAATGACTCGATTTGTTTGGGTTACATGCTCGTGTCTGACGGGGTTCTTGAAGAAAGAAATGGATTAATTGACTTGACGAAAAATTTTTCACTACCAAGCTCGTGTTGCTCGTTCTTGAAGATATGTATTTTATCTAATAAATATGTTACTTGATTATTTAATTATAATTACTTATTCTTACTATTTTTATTTCTTTCCATAAGTGGTGCTTAGTTGGATGATAGAGAAAAAAATTGGGTAAAAACCATCGATTCCGGAGCACGTGTGTCCCGAAATCGCCACCGCCTAAAATATACTGGACTAAAAATTTAATTAAACCATAAAACTATTGAGCCAAGACAACAATTTTTAATTCGAAGGAATTCATTATATTGGTTTCTTGTCATTGTATACAACTAGTACTTTGGCAACTCAAAGGCGTGTGCTATGCAAAATGTATACTAAAATAGAGGGATACAATTGAAATGTACAATAAAAATGTAGTGGGTAGTTTATTAATTTTAATATGATTTTTAAATTGATTTAAATAACCAAACTTTGGCATTTTATGCTGATGCGTGGGCTTCATAAAATAGAATAGATACGCGTTTTGTTATACAATGTTTAATATCGGCGGTGGTGTGACACGAAAGGTAGATCGTGCCAAAATCGTCCTAAATGTTGGTGTTGACCGTTGACTCAAATCAGAAGAATGTGGAGACTTTTCGAGCAATTATTAGCTGCATCATTTCAATCATTATATAATAATCCACTGTATGATTTGAGATCTTTTGTATCCCACATAAATTGGCAAAACGAATTCAGAGTTCTTTTTGGTCGTCTTTGCTATTGTTTTTTTTGTGTGAAACTCAGGGATGTCTGCACATGAAAAAATTTGCAGTTTATTTAGACGTGTGGTGTTATGAGGAATAAAAAAGGAAAAAATAATTAAAGTAAAAATAAAATCGGGAGATTTAGGTTTAATTATTTTATTTCGAACGCGTTCTTTTTGCCTCTATATAGGGTGATATTTTTAGGTAGCATGAATCTGTCCCAAATCTTTTTGTACATTTGCGATTTGGCACGCAAATTAAGAAACTGAATATTTTAATAATATATCCCTCCGTCCCACTAATTTTATCACATTTTGCCATTTCGGGCGTCCCACTAATTTTATCACCTTTCCTTATTTAGCAAAAAAACTATCACAAACAACCAATATAATAATATTAAATATTGTTAAAAGACGTGTCAAAATATACACTTTATTACCTTTTCATTGTACTATATTATTATAATAATACCACCTTAATTTACGTGCCCGGTAACTTATGTGATAAAATTACCGGGACGGAGGGAGTAGTACAATTAAAAGGTAAAAAAATGTATATTTTGGCACGTCTTTTAAGAATATTTAATATTATTATATTGATTGTTTGTGATAGTTTTTTGCTAAATAAGGAAATGTACAAAAGATGTGGGACGCCAGTAAATATATAAAATGGTTTGGGACGGAGGGAGTATAAGAATTCGTGTCGAACTTTTGTCTTTCCAACATACATGTGTAATATGTGGATTTGCTACTAAAGGTTCAACATTGATTGTCTTTCAATGTTTGATTTGTTTTCTTCAAAAATAGTAATGGGCCGATGCTACTAAAGGTCAACATTGATTGTCTTTCCAATGTTTGATTTGTTTTCTTCAAAAATAGTAATGGGCCGAAATCCCAGCCCAATTATGTCAGCCCAGCTTCGGATCATACATATCTAAAAAAAACCAATTCTTATTTTTGCCGAATCATTATTACCATATTCATTGCTTTGTCGAAGATGATAAATGTTCCCGTTTGTCTTTCGCATTTTAATTGCATTGGATGAGTGTGATTAGAGATCACTGTAAGAACAAAAGAAATTAGGTATGTTTCTTGCATCACGATTAAAAGACTACATGTTGGAGAAAAAAATGAATTGAAAGCTTAAAAAATTGGAAGTCTTAATCCAATTTGAAAATTATGTTTCGCAATTTTACTTATACACTTTAAAGTGGGAAAGTAGTTCCATAAAAACTCGACACAACTTAAAGCATAGGCTTTTGATGTTCTGAATTTTGCTTTTCTAGAATTGCTTGCACTAGTTTCTATTTTGTCTTTTCGATGTATGCCATAGAAGAAAAATTTGTGTGGTTGTAGTTTCTTCCAAATCGTTGTTTTGATAAGTTTCTCTAATTTCGGGATTGATTCTTGGAAAGAAAGGAAATTCAAATTCTTGAAGAAAATAGTAAATAAATTGCAAAATGTGAAGGGGATTATTACATAAAGTTAAAGGGAATACCTTTGAGCCACATGAAGAGAATATATGTTGTACATACTTAATTAGTCCCTTAACCTTCACATGCGTATGAACTAGATAAGGAACAAACTTATGCTTCGCATCATTTACCTTAGGGACATCGCTCGTTTACAGACTATGATATACAGTCTATAATATTCGCAAACATACATATAATTTAAATTATGAATATATGTGTATAGTGAGTGTGTGGGGATTAGCTAGGTGACAACGCAGAGCCCTGTTGTTGCAAACGCGTATATATACCATAAAAATATCAAGAATCAAAATCTTTTATCTTATGACATTTATAATTTAATCCGATAATGAAATAAGCAATATGGGTAGATTGTGAAATGGGAATGGAACGGTATGTCATCACAAACAATGTATTAATATAAACTCTTTAATGTAAAAAAGAAATATATTTAACAAGTAATCTTCGGGTCAAATCCACCAAGGAATATATTAGTAATATTTCCTCGATTAGATATGATTCTACCAATCACAGTAATTAAGTAATTCTTCGTAACACTCCGTTGACTAAAAACTTTCGTCAAAATAGATAAATGGTGAACGTAATCGTCACTTTCGAATATGGTTGGAATAAAATATTTGTGGACCAGAAACTATTCATAATTCAATCTAACTTTGCTGAAAAATTTTATTAAATTTCATGCCATACATGCATAATTAATTATTCTTTTTCTTATTATAAAAATATATTCCTTTATGTTTGGGACTTCCTTCACATGTCTTCACCAAGTCTTTCACTATAAATTCAACCCCACCACCCATAACAAATACATAAAACTCAATTCGACCAAGAAAACATGGTAACAGTTGAATTATTTCTCCATAATCCCAGTCATTACAAGCAAAGCTTCACTTTTCCTTTCAACTCATCATGTAATAACCATCATCATACACTTGTCTATTTTATTTTTGTTACGATTTAGGAAGTGGAGAAGCAAATGGGCAGCAGTGATAACACATGGAATGGATATATAGATTGGAAAGGCAAACCAGCTTCGAGAGGCAAGCATGGCGGAATGAGAGCCGTTTTCTTCGTTTTGGGTATTTTTTTTAGTTCCCCTCAAGTTTTACTTAATTTTTTAATATGGTTAAATAACGATGGAAAAATTAGAAGAAAAAAAAAAAAAACAGTCGTGGAGGTATTGGAGAACTTAGCATACTTGGCAAATGCAAGCAACTTGGTGCTGTATATGACTGAGTACATGAACTTCTCACTCTCCGAGGCTGCCAATGGCGTCACTGATTTTATGGGCACGGCTTTCCTTTTGGCCCTGTTGGATTTTAGAAATGAAGATAATCAGCTTGAAGATCAACAAGATATGTCCAACGTTGTTCAGATCAAGTCTGCAATAAGCCAGCCAGGAAGCGCGCGGCCTTTTCAAACCATCCAACACAAAGGCGCTTTTTAGTATATATATTTTAGCTTTTACGTTTTCTTCAATTCGTCCTAGCTAATGACGATTCTATAAGTAACATAGCTAAGGTCGTCTCCGCCAATGGCGTTTCTATAAGAAACGCGGCTTAGTTAGTTTGTTACCGTTAAGTCCTTAAGTCATATAAATACCCTGTATAATGTACAGTTCATTTTTATCGAGTGAAAACTTTCTATTTACATCAGTTCTCTTCAAACTCGCAAATTCCAATTCTTGATATGGTATCAGAGCAGATTCCTTAAGCTGCGTTTATCAAGATCCAAGAAAGTACACTGTAAGCTCCAACCTTCAATGGCAGAATCAGACGACGCAACACAGAACACCTCGGCTACAGCTCAAATTCATGATCCATACTTCTTGAACAATGCTGATACATCTGGGCAGATGCTTGTTCATGAACAGCTGAATGGCGAAAACTACGTAACGTGGAGTAGAGCTATGATGATAGCCCTCATCGGACGGAATAAAGACGGGTTCGTGAACGGCGTTCTTCAACCCCCAGACGGCACAGATTCGAACAAGCTGACAGCGTGGAAGAGGAATAATAATATCATCATCTCATGGATCCTCAATTCAGTCTCTAAAGAAATTTCTGCCAGCATTTTGTATAGTTCGTCGGCCAAAGAGGTGTGGGATGATCTCCAAGAGCGTTTTGGTCAGTCGAATAGACCAAGAATCTTCCAATTGAAAAGGGAACTGATCAATCTTGATCAAGGTTCGAACAGCATTGGTGTTTACTTCACCAAATTAAAGACCCTGTGGGAGGAATTGACTGCTTATCAGCCCACTTGCCCGTGCACCTGCGGCGGAATTAGGGCTATGAAGGATTACCTGAACGAAGACTATGTTCTTACCTTCCTAATGGGGCTAAATGACTCCTACGCACAAGTGAGAGGACAGATCCTCATAATGGATCCTTTGCCAACGATTAACAGAGTTTTCAGTCTTCTAGTCCAAGAAGAGCGGCAAAGATCAATGATCTCGGGTGTCGCCAAGGCAGGGGAGGAACAGCTACACAACATGGCCATGATGATGGGCAATAATGGCCAGGAGTTTCCCAAGAAGACCATGTTTCAGAGGAAAGAGTCCTCAAGACCTGTTTGCACTCACTGTGGTAAGAGGGGCCACACAATTGACTCGTGCTACCAAGTCCATGGATTTCCACCAGGGTATAAGCAAGGTGCCAAGTACAAGGGAGCGAGGGTAAATGTAGCGACCCTCACTCTCTAATCGCTAATTAGCGATAAATCGCGTCGGGTTTTAGCAGCGAAAGCCGCAGAGAACCCATTTTACAAAAATATTTGTCTACACAAATTGTTAAAATAGATGGGCCTAAGGCCCAATACACTCTATCACTCGCCCACAGGTCGTCATCCATGTACAGCCCCGCCCTCAAAAGCCCATGGAAGCTCCGATAGCCAGCCTCGATCATCGATTTCCTACAACACGCAAACACTGAGCTATTGCCCAGTAGGTGAAATAGTGCATGCACGTGTGACTCGTTCACGCTCACTCACCCCCAATTCTTACCAATGCAATGCCACTCACTATCACTCATCACAACCGGGATACACTCACCACCTCACAACGGGCCCCGGGCTCCATACTGTGCACCATCACGCGAAATCACTACCACGATCACGAACACTACCACAACACGATCACAACACTACGGCAGTGGCCTACACCGAGCAGCCTCCCTGAGCCGTATCAGGTCACACTCTCGGGTCGCCTCTTCTGCCAATGCGGTGCCCACGCTGGTAGCCTACACTAGGTCCCGTAAGGGTACCCAGGTCGCAACCTCCAGGTCGCCTCTTCCGCATGCGACAGCGTGGCCTACACTAGCTAGCCTACTTGGGGATGTCCCAAGTCGCTCCTTTCTAGGTCGCCCGCAGTCTGCCGCATAATGTCCAACGGGCCAACGGCTCACCGTCACAGGCGCTGGTGCACAGCAGATGCCCACACTCACGTGACTCCTCTACGGGTCGACAGCCAATATCGGCTACTCACTCACTAGGTACAATACAGTACCACCGTTCCACCACGGTACACTCCGTGAAATGACGTGTAATGCACATGCAGGCATTTACGTGATAATACATGATATCGTGATGCCACATAAAAACGTACGTAAACACATAAAACACATTATTCATTGAAGCACATAAAATCACATAATTATCACATTGGTGTTTACGCGTTGTAGATGAAAATTCACCTACCTGTCCTCCTGCTACAGTCAAATAGAAGGTCTGGCGGAATCCCTATAAGTCGACCCTCTGAATAAATAGATATTATTATATCAGTATATTTACTAAACTGTGTAAGTTTTTAAGTTCTCAAATCCCAATTATAGAAAACCCTAAAAATAGTAAAATTCTAAAATCCCGAAAATTTATTAACTGAAATACAGTATCGAAATCTTGAAAAGGTCGAGATATCTAAATATCTAAACCTTTTCCTTATATCGACATTTATTACTACTCGGACAAAAATGTCGAGACCTCAAAAATATAAATGTCGATACCTTAAAAATGTCGAAACTTTATCATACATATGTCGAAACATCTTTGGTAAAAATGTCGAGCTCTCACCTAAAAATGTCGAGGTAACTATAACTAAAAATGTCGAAGCCCATGTGAAATGTCGAGTATATTGAAAATGTCGAGCTCTTAAAGTAAGATGTCGATGCCCTTGTGAAAAATGTCGAGACCATGGTAAATATGAAATATCGAAACCTTAGAGATGTCGATACATACAAAATGTCGATACTTTGTAAATGTCGAAGTGTTTGTAAAATGTCGAGACTTTATTAAATGTCGAGGTAACAAATGTCGATATCTTACAAGCTTGCCGAGATCTAAGTCGAAACCTTATAAAATGTCGGGACATATCAAAATGTCGAGCTCAAACAAAATGTCGAGACATACAAAATATCGAAACCTACTTCTTATATCGACATCTTTGAAATATATAGCTCGACATCTTATAAAAATCGTGATCCTCCCAAAAACCCTAAAAATGACATTCCTATACTATCATGTTCATATTCGAAAATCATTCCTAACCCAGAAAATCTTATACCCAAGAACAATCCCTAATGAACCTCATACCCTCTTTAATACTCGTACACTCACGTCCAAATATGAGTAGAAACTTAATTTCAAGAAATTAAATCTGAGCCTCTAAACAGTAAAGCATTCACAAAAATATCCTCTAACTCTCAAATACTAATACTAACGTAAGCATTTAAAGCATATAGTGTAATCACGAAAACTTCCTAGACTTGAATTAAGCAACGTTTAGACATCCAACTATGAAAATATATATTAAACATAACCGAGTTTACATGTTGTAAGTTTTCATACCTCACTTTAGTTTTCGATGAGCAAGGCTTGATCTCTTTCTATCATTTTTTTCTTCTTTTCTTCCTTTCGTTTGTTCAACTTCTCTTTTCTATTTTCTTTTTACTTTCACGTTGGTTCATGTGGATAAAGATGCTTGTTTCTAACGTAAGTAACAAGAAAATGACACCCCACATACGTGTATTACCCTTTGCATTAAGTAACTCCCTTTGGACTTGGGCTTTATTTATTTATTTATTTTTTTTTTTTGCGCCATACTAATCTCCCATCTAATGCTTTATTGAGTTATCGGGCCTTTTTTTATTAATTTTAGCCTCACTTATATTTTTGGATCTATATTCGTTACTTGGGCTTCCTAGCTTTTTGACTCATTTTAATTTATTCAACTCTCAGGTCCAATTATTATTTTCGACTTGATTTCGAAAATCAGGTTTGTCCGAAAATTAACTTCATTAATTTCGAACATTACAAAAATAATCCCGTATTAATTTCACGGGTATTACAGTAAATCATTTCGGGACAGATTACAGACCCCTTAATGAAGACCATCAGATGATTCCCAGGCCCAAACCAGCGGAAGAAGCCATGGTACAGTTGCAGCTCACCTCCTCAGAACTGAAGAATCTGAGAACCTTACTGAGCCAACACTCCATCAATCACCCATCAGACAATTTGGAGTCTAACACCCAGCCTGAGAAAAGCGCAGGTACGTGTCTGACTTTTAACATGCCTGGTCTTGCGTCTGAGAAAGTGTGGTTGATGGACTCGGGTGCCACTAGGCATGTATGTGGGAATCAAGATTTTTTATATAATCTACATGAAATAGAAGAATCTAATGTTGTGTTGCCTGATAGCACGATCATAGCAGTCAACAAGGCGGGTTCTTTCAGACTTAACAGTTTTATTTCTTTAAGTGAAGTTCTCTTCGTACCTCAGTTTGATTTTAACCTGCTGTCTGTAAGTCTACTAACCAAGGAGAAGAATTGTAGATTCTCCTTTGATTCTAATGGCTTCGTAATACAGGACACTTCTCTGCGAGTGATTGGCAGGGGTGATCAAGCCGAAGGATTATATTTCATAAGAGCAGAAACAACTGCTAGTTCGATTGATTGTAATTCTGTTTTCTTAAACTTGTTACCTGCTGAATTGTGGCACCGTAGATTAGGACATCCCTCTAGTAAAGTTCTAGACATGTTAAAACCCCTTTTAAAACACACTGATGCTGTAGAGGATTCTTACTGCAAGATCTGCCCAATCGCAAAACAAAAGAGATTTTCATTTCCAAACCATAACAAAACTGTATGTTCACTCTTTGATCTCGTACACTGCGATGTTTGGGGGCCCTTTCACGTACCATCTCACCTAGGTCATAGATTCTTTCTCACCATTGTCGATGACCATTCACGGTTTACCTGGTTATTTATGCTAAAATTCAAATCTGAGGTACCAACTGCTATCACCTATTTTCTGAACTTAGTGGAAACTCAGTTCAAGTCCAAAGTTAAGGTGATCAGATCCGACAATGCCAAGGAGTTCAGTCTTGATGCTCTATTCAGAGAAAGAGGTATAATTCATCACCTATCTTGCGTGCAAACCCCTCAACAAAACTCAATTGTTGAGCGGAAGCACCAACATCTCTTAAACGTGGCTCGGTCCCTATATTTCCAGTCAGGTATCCCTATAGTTTTCTGGTCTGAATGCGTTCTTACGGCAGCTTATTTGATTAACAGAACACCCTCTGTGATCTTGGGTAATAAAAGCCCGTTTGAGATATTGTATCGTAAACCAGTTAACTATCATTCTTTTCGAGTTTTCGGTTCTCTGTGTTTTAGCTCCACACTGCCAGCGGGACGGAAGAAGTTCGACCCAAGAGCGAAGGAATGCGTATTCCTGGGATATCCCAACGGAATCAAGGGATACAAAGTGATGGATCTCCACACAAAGCAGATCTTTGTATCGAGGGATGTGAAGTTTGAGGAGGCCACCTTTCCTTTCAGACAAGGCAGAGACTCACCCTCACATGTGGATCCTTTCCCAGCTGTTGTCCTACCCAAGCCCTGTCTGGACAATGTGGCTAATGATGGTACCATAGAAAGCCTAGAGAGTCTTGCCGACACAGACATACAACCAAACCAGGAAACAGCTCCTGTCCCAGCAGAACAAGAACACCTCGCTGAAGGACCTGATTTGGGGCCAAGCCAGGAGGTTCAAAGAAGGTCAAATAGACAATTAAAGAGGCCCAGTTATCTGCAAGACTATCATTGCAGCACCCTGACCGAAAGGAAGGTGTTGTACCCATTATCCAAGGTCATGACATACCAGAATTTCTCAGCACAATATCAAGCTATGATCTGTAGTATGTCTATGGCAAGAGAGCCTAGGAGCTTTGCAGAGGCTTCAGGGCAGGAGCAGTGGATGTCAGCCATGAAAACAGAGTTTGAAGCCCTTGAAAGCAACAACACTTGGGTCATTGTCCCTTTACCAGCCGGCAAAAATTCAGTGGGATGCCGTTGGGTATACAAATTGAAGTTTAATTCCAATGGTCAGATTGAAAAACACAAAGCCCGCCTCGTCGCAAAGGGATATGATCAGCTCGAGGGAGTAGACTACATAGAGACTTTCTCCCCTGTTGCTAAGCCGAATACAATTAAAATTATTCTATCTTTGGCAGCCCAACTTCGATGGCACCTAGTTCAACTCGATGTTGACAACGCGTTCTTGAACGGTGAGCTCACGGAAGAAGTTTACATGGACCTTCCGCCAGGTTTCTACACCAACCACCAGAGGAGAGGGCCGAACAAAATGGTCTGCAAATTACAGAGATCCATCTACGGCCTGAAACAGTCCTCAAGGCAGTGGAATCAGACCTTCACAGCTGCTATAGGGAAATTTGGCTTCGTGCAAACCCAATCTGACCACACTCTATTTGTCAAGGGAGAAGGACATCATATGCTCATCCTACTCGTGTACGTAGATGACATTATAATCGCTGGACCTTCACTCACGGAAATACAGCAGGCAAAAGAGTTCGTGGGCAGTTGCTTCAAGATGAAGGATCTAGGGGATCTAAAATTCTTCCTTGGGATCGAAATTGCCCGCAGCCCAGATGGAATCTATATATCCCAGAGACAATATACCATCCAACTTTTAGAAGACACAGGCTATTCGGACTCCAAGCCCCTATCCACGCCGATGAACCCTAATGGCAAAATCACAGCTGAAGACGGGGAGCTACTTTCGGACCCCTTCAAGTATCGGCGGCTGATTGGGCGCCTGCTCTACCTTACTTTCACCCGGCCGGACATTGCCTTCACCGTCCACAAACTCAGCCAGTACATCGCGGCACCTCGGACAGGGCACCTCACAGCCGCACATCACCTCCTCAGGTACCTCAAGGGCTCTCCCGGCCAAGGTGTACTTATGAGTTCTTCTCTGAATTTGCAGGTTAAGGCCTTCTCGGACGCTGACTGGGCGGCATGCCAAGACACACGCAAATCGGTTACGAGTTTTTGTACCTTTTTGGGAGATTCGCTCGTCACTTGGAAGGCGAAGAAACAGCCCACCGTGTCCCGGTCATCCACGGAAGCTGAATACAGGGCCCTCGCTTCAGTCTTGAGTGAAGTTCTTTGGATACGCCAGCTACTGCAAGAGCTTAAGATACCAGCGCCCCAAAATCCAGTTATCTACTGTGATAACCTTTCGGCCCTGAAATTAGCCTCTAACCCCAAATTTCACGAGCGCTCCAAACATATCGAAATCGACTGCCACTTCATTCGGCACCACGTCCTTAGTGGCTCTGTCCGGCTCTTACCAGTCCGCTCCGAGCATCAAGTGGCAGACGTTCTCACCAAACCATTAACCGGTCCCTCACTGCGTCGTGCCCTATCCAAGATGGCTGTTCGAAATCTCTACCATCCATCTTGCGGGGGGGTGTTGGATTTTAGAAATGAAGATAATCAGCTTGAAGATCAACAAGATATGTCCAACGTTGTTCAGATCAAGTCTGCAATAAGCCAGCCAGGAAGCGCGCGGCCTTTTCAAACCATCCAACACAAAGGCGCTTTTTAGTATATATATTTTAGCTTTTACGTTTTCTTCAATTCGTCCTAGCTAATGACGATTCTATAAGTAACATAGCTAAGGTCGTCTCCGCCAATGGCGTTTCTATAAGAAACGCGGCTTAGTTAGTTTGTTATCGTTAAGTCCTTAAGTCATATAAATACCCTGTATAATGTACAGTTCATTTTTATCGAGTGAAAACTTTCTATTTACATCAGTTCTCTTCAAACTCGCAAATTCCAATTCTTGATAGGCCCTTGTCGGAGGTTTCTTGTCCGATGCCTTCTTCACTTCTTACACCGTATACCTCATAAGCTCCATCGTTGAATTCCTGGCAAGTCTCTCCTCTCTCTCTCTCTCTCTCTCTCTCTCTCTCTCTACGAGAACTTACTTGAAGTAGGAAAAAGACAAATCATTTGGAGCCAATTGTAGGTGGGCATGAGTTTCTTTGTCTCACAACCCCTTAAGTTTCATGCAATATGGGGACAAGCAATTGTAGTTGATGAATACAATGGAATGTTATGTTTCTGATGGGATCCTCTATCCCATTGCATATTTCATGTCAGACAGATGTTGATGCGTGTGGTTCATGAATTTTCCTTTTTATTTTGTTAATTATTTTTAATTACGTATTCTACCAAATCATAAAATCATCATCATGAAATACGACATATACGATGAGACATGAATGTGTGACCGAGGATCTCATCCGGTTATGTTTAGCCAAAGATTCAACCATGGTTAAATGAAATGATCAAAACTCATGGTTATTTATCATCAGGGGTTAATGATACTAACCGTACAAGCCCGATCGACCGCCCTAAAGCCATCGAAATGCATGGATCGCACCGCCACGTCATCAAATTGCAAGCCACTCGGCGGTCTCAAGGCATTGCTTCTCTTCTTGGGGCTCTACACGGTGGCATTAGGGGTCGGGGGAATAAAGGGTTCTTTGCCGTCTCACGGAGCCGAGCAGCTCGACGAGTCGACCGCTGACGGGCGTAAGCAGAGGTCGACTTTCTTCAACTACTTCGTATTCTCGCTAGCATTTGGCGCGTTGATCGCCGTTACTTTCGTGGTGTGGATCGAGGACAACGTTGGATGGCAGTGGGGCTTCGGAATCTCGACGCTTTCGATTTTGCTTTCGATTCCAGTTTTTCTATCTGGGTCGACGTGTTATAGGAACAAGGTTCCCCTCGGGAGTCCTCTTACGACTATATGCAAGGTACGCCTCCTTTCAAATTGTTTATACTTTCAAACGGGTCGACCCCCGATCCATAACGGACTAGCAGGAACTGTTCCCAAGTTAGGGTTAGAACCACTTTGGCGTTGTTAGGTCATCAGATCCCCTTCAGCCCAAACTCAGTAGCCCATGTCGGATATTGATGTATAACTATTTGGCAATAGAGGAAGTAGCTCACAAGCTTATCTGCATTTCTCAATTGCGTGATCCATTCGATGTTGTACGGAGCTTGACACCCCGACATGTTTTCCAAACCAGCCAACTCACATTTGAACGTGCTTTCATTTCAATACCCCACCCGCCTATTTTCACAGCAAAATGCACTCCCGCCACAAAATGGCCTTGGCATGCATGCCGGTGGTTCTAAAAGCAACATAAATAATATTTCCGACCATCTCGAGCATCTTCATGAAATCGTTATGAGTTTTCGCAACACACTCCGATATGTGATTATTCTCAAGGATTCATTTTCATATGTCTCATATTGCGATAGACATTGGGGTTTGAACTTGTTGGGTGTCAAATCCAAGTCCATGTCAGATAATTAGAAGATTAAGCTCCTTATAAGCTCCTTAACATTTCTCTCTCTCTTTTTGTTTATTTTCACTTAATTTATTTTCATTTTGTATTTTTTCTCTATTTTAATTTATTATTTTAATACATTTTTATTATCATTTTATTTTTAATTGAATTTAATTTATTTGTAATTTAATTAATTCTCTCGTTATTTTTATTTTATTTTAATTTATTAGTATTTTCTTTTTTTTTTTTTAATTTTTTCCTTTTTTCGGATTTTATAATTTTTTAGTTTTTTCTTCCTTTTTTTTGAATTTTTTCCCCCTCTTTTTGGATTTTTCCTATTTGTAATGTTTAGTTTATTATTTTTAATATATTTTCATTCTCTTTTTGGATTTATGTGATCGTTTCGTTTTTTTAACAGGTTCTCATTGCATCCCTGCTAAACGTCACCACGAAGCCAAGAACTTCAACGAGTGCCATAACGAGCACGACATCGAGCACCCCTTCAAAGGCACCCAAGAAGTTTTCGGAACTTTCCGAAACGCCGTCCAACCAAACCCTAAAGTTCATCGACAGAGTGGAAGCGAACCCCCCAGCCCACCCAACCCTATCCTGTACGGCCCAACAGGTCGACGACGTCAAAGCCGTCCTACGAATCCTCCCAATCTTCGCATGAACCATAGTCCTCAACTGCTGCCTGGCCCAGCTCTCGACCTTCTCCGTACAACAAGCCGCCACCATGGACCGACGGATCGGGTCGGTCCGAATCCCGCCCGCCTCCCTGCCCGTTTTCCCCGTCCTCTTCATCATGGTCCTCGCGCCCCTCTACGACCGTGTAATCATCCCCTTTGCCCGCCGCCTGACCCGCACCGAAACGGGCATCTCCCACCTCAGGCGGGTCGGGTTCGGGCTGACCCTATCCGTCTTGGCCATGGCGGTCGCCGCCCTGGTGGAAACCAAGAGGAAGGCCGTGGCGGTCGGGTCGAACGTGGCTGACTCAGGCGACCCGCTGCCCATCACGTTCCTATGGGTCGCCCCGCAGTACCTTCTTCTGGGATCCGCGGATCTCTTCACTCTGGCGGGTTTGATGGAATTTTTCTTCACGGAGGCGCCGAAGGGCATGAGGTCGCTCGCCACGTCGCTGTCCTTCGCCTCGCTGGCGGTTGGGTATTACCTCAGCACGGCGATAGTGTGGGTCGTGAATGGGGCTACGGGCGGGTCGGAGCACGGCCCGTGGTTGGCGGGTCGGAATTTGAATTATTATAAGCTGGAGCGGTTCTACTGGGTCATGTGCGGGCTTAGCGGGCTCAACGTTTTGAACTATCTTTTCTGGGCCGGGAAGTATAAGTACAGGTCGGGCGGGTCGACTTAGGGATTTAAAACGTCGTTTGGTATATAGTCTTGTAGAGAAAAAAAAACATGTTTCTTACGGAAGAGCTCAATGAAGATCGTAATTGATCATATATCACTGTCGTAAAGCAGTAGCATTAGGACCTTTCAAGTTCAACCATCTAAATCGCCAGAAAAATGAAAAGGCGAAAAAAAAAATCGTTGGTAATGTGTAAGAAACTGTTGGAAGGTGTTGGATAATTTATATTGCAGTTGGTTTATAAATTATTTTGATGTGAACGAGGAATTGTTTGGATAAAAAAATTCCGGTCGTGGACCTGATCAACCCGCGATAATGTTCCGGATAAAATAATTTTTTCGTCTAGAAAAATATTCATATTTAATAAATTGGGATTTGAAATTAAATGAAATTGGACTTCGGTTCTGGTGCAATAGAGGCCCGACTTCTAGAAGGTTGATGACTTTGATTGAATGATGATGGAGCGGTTTGATGGAGTTTAAAATAACTCCTCAAACGTTATGCCATCAAATTAAAAAACAAAAAAATATATTTTCTATAAAAGGGTGATTAAGCCTAGAAATGATACAAGATAAGAAAAAGAAAAGAAAATACATGAGAAAAAACATATGAACACCCATCAAAAATTGGGCTATCGTTCTTGTTCCGTTCGCCGTCCGTGTCGTTTTTTGTGCTAAACGAACACCATGTTTTCGAAGTATCCTGGGAAATAGACGCTCGTTAAAACCTCTAGCACATACGTGAGAGAGCGAATCTATTTTAAGGAAATTGTGTGCGACACAGACGCAATCTTAGAATATTTTTCTTTTCGGTTAAATCGAATTTTTCGGGTCTATTATTCGTGGATCTTTGCGAGTGTGCTTTATAATTCAAGCTAGCAGCTCGATGTTTACGGTTATCTACAAGCTTTTCAAACAAGGAGGTCGAAGAAGGTGGAAATCAGTCAACAGAATGTACCACCGTCTTAAGAAATAGTTTGCCTAGTTGGAACGAATTAATTTGTCTGTAACTATAGAGCCAAAAGCAGATCCTTACGACAAGTGTGTCTTAATGGGTTTCCGTAAACACATTAAAACCATCAAAAGGGTACCACTCAAGAATCTGCAGTTCTTACCAAGAACTTCATGCCTTGCGTACCATGTAATATAGAGTCAAGAATCCCTCGCTCGCATATACGTTAGGCATATCAAGGTGTTAGAAGAAGTCCGTAATCGCAGCTTCTTAGGCATATGAAAAGGTTAAATCACAAACGGAACTCACAATACAAAGCTTTGTCTTATTCTGCCAAGGATGACATAAGCTGCCCTTTCCAAGCTAAGCAACATCTCTTTATTTCTGTCCATAAGCTTTTACTTACCTACGGCACTATATTTGACATATATATTTTTGTAATATTAAACGTTTGGTCGGTATCAATATATATTCCTACATCGTACTAAATAACACGTGTTAGGACCATCTTTATCAATCAACTTGCAATCTTTTGTCGTCTTTACAGATTTCAGCAGGTATGGAATATCAACCGTAATTTCGGTCGTCGAATTACTACGATCGATAATCCTACTTATTCTTGTTTTACTTTCTTCAATTTTCTTATTATTAAAAATAATTTACCAAAGAATCAAGAGGCTAATGCTCTCAAGTGTCGACCTTGTGTAGTTATTGTAAGATTTTTTTAAAATAGGACTATGGATTAACAATTGAGATAATATGACATAATAAGATACCTTCTAAAGATGGTCGTGTCGTTGTGGGTCGATTATTAAGCCAATTAGAGTCTTATTGGCCCCATAGACTTATGAGAAACTGTAGTCCTATTAAACTATTTTTCCAGGCAAATCTAAATAGCTAATTGTGTTGTCACGTCTTAAATCCACAGATCCTACAATAATTAAAGATTTCAAGTGCATTTGAACTTATAAAGATGTCAATTGAATAAAATATGCGTCTCAAATATTCTTACAGAAATAAAATTTAATCCACCTAAAAGAAAGAAAAAGGTCAAAATTTAAACAGATGACAACTGCCTACCTAAATATAAAATGATAATTGAAACGTTTTTTTATTGCACAAGTTATCACGCGCGTATGTGCGTAAAGGTGGGTCCCGCGTAATTGTTTATTTATTATTTAGGCCATTTTGTATATAATAATAATATGCTTTTGTACACGGCTACAAGGCTACCAATTTGACATCAGGATAAATAAATATTACTAGTATTATTTGCACATTCAAATACATGTGCTATAATATATACATATATAATATTAAATTTATTTTAATTTAAACTTTGTAGGTGAATCTACATAAAAATACTTATTTACATAAAAAATTTGCAAGTCATACCCATGTCAGAATTTTTTTATATAAGTACCCGCTCGATATTGTGTACTATTTTCCCAGTCTTGACGTACCTTCTTATATGTGTATTACGTACCACGTCACGAGTTTATATTTTACCCATATATGGTACCTATATACATTCTATATGGTACCATAATGTGCTATGTGATGTACCATTTTCTCACTGTATTATGTACCACAATACGTTTTTCTATGGTACCTAAATGTGTTCTATGACGTACTTGCCGCGGAACAGGTACCAATATGCAAGAAATTTATTCTAATAGGTACCTTCATTTAAAAAAAACTGACAGGGTACTGACTTGCGATTTTTTTATATAAATGAGTATTTTTCTGCAGACTCCTCAAATTTGCAGTGGAAGTTACGATTTAAATTTAATTATGTATCTATATAAATTATAAATTTAGAAGTATAATAGTAATTAGCTAAAAATAATAATTAAATGCAGTAAAATTAATTCATTTGTTAATTTGACCGGTCAAAATGGCAGTTTATACCCACCTCTCTCAGCTTAATAAAATAGAATAGAATGGTATAATATGCAAAAGAAGATACTAGACAGTGAAAAAACTGACACTCATTGTTAGTGTTTGGTATTAAGGGCAGTAGTTATAAATATTGCGCAAACAAGTGTTGGAAAGAATCAAAAACTAAACTTGAAACTGATTGTTTTCTCAAATATATTAATAAACTTTAAATGGGGCCAGATTATTTATTGATTTTATTATAATATTAGTTTATATATATTCTTGAGCCTTCTTAACTGGCCGGCGTCACTTGTGACGCCACAGCTTTGAAAATTATTATAATTTTCTCAAGATTAGGAATTTATGGATTATGGGCTGCTGGGAATTGGGATAAAATCATATATACAGCGAGCAACTTTTTCAATGAGGAATATCATTACTCGTACTATTTATTTTCATTATTTTTTATATTACTATTTTTTTTTTTTTTTTTTTTTTTTAACCGGGTAAAGCCGATGGTAAACCTCGGGGCCGACCCACTACCTGCTAAACAGGTCGACCAGGTCAATCGCACATGTCTGGGCCCATGTGGGCAGGCTTAGGGAAATGTCACAGGGATGAGATTCGAACCCAGGACCTCTCCCAACATGACCCTAAGCACCTCCCCCCAACCAGTAGGACTGAGGGCTCATCTTTTTTATATATATATTATATTACTATTATCATCTGAAATTCAGCTTTTCCCGTGGAAACAGTGCCGAGGGGCCAAACAAAAGCTCTAACCTTGAAGTTAATCATATTCAATCAAGCGAATTCCAGCGCCTGAGCCTTGTTGAGATGTTCTTCATCGATCTCCTTTTTCTCCGATGTTTGACTTGATGGGTTGTTCTTCACGTGCGATCAAATACTAGAATATTCAGTCATATTGGTTCTATTTCGATCTCCTAAGATTCTTTACCATCGTTGTTTTCTGTTTATCGCTGCAAAGAGAGGGAGGGTTTCAAGTAAGTAGTTCTTGTATTGGAATGCCCTTATACCTTTTCTTTCTTGTATGCTTTTGTACTTCCAACTTGTAAGAGATGGGACAAGGCGACGATGACTTAAAAGTCGATAATTCTTGGGATGTGAAGAAATCAAAGGCAAGGAAGAAGATAAACGATGAAGAAGAAGGCGATGATTCTTCCGTGGGCTGTTGGACTAATTTGTTCATTAATAGCTGCATATATTCAAGATCTAAGGTCGATAGTTCCCTTAGCGGCATCAGCCCTCGCGGTAATTTGATTTTCTTGAAAAAATCATCCCATATCTGAGTTATATTCAGCTTGAATTCTTACATATTCTAGTTTGACTATTTCGTTTGATTATGCATTGTCTCTTCAAATAGGTTAGAATACACACTCATGTTTGATTTTGTAAGAACCCTTTTCAGTATCCTCAAATCTCTCCGTTTTTTTCAATTGGTTGATATGATCACAGAAGGCAAAGCTACAGAAAAAGCTATCAAAGGCCAACAACCCATTGTTCCTCTAATCTCCCCGCCCTCCATTGATAGCAATTTATCAAGCTCGAAGCTCATAGAAGAGCTCAAAGTTTCTTCACGGCTACGAAAATTCACATTCAACGACCTCAAATTGGCCACGAGGAACTTCAGGCCAGAATCCCTTTTAGGAGAAGGAGGTTTTGGTTGTGTATTTAAGGGATGGATCGAAGAAAATGGTACAGCGCCAGTTAAACCTGGGACAGGGCTAACCGTAGCTGTTAAAACCCTTAATCACGATGGGCTGCAGGGCCACAAAGAGTGGATGGTTCGTTGTAATATGAATTTATGTTAGTTTGCTCGGTCTTTCTTGTATCGTTGTGTAATAATTTCTGGAATTTTATTGCAGGCTGAAGTGAATTTCCTCGGCGACCTCGTTCATCCTAATTTGGTTACTTTGATCGGCTACTGTATTGAAGATGATCAGAGGCTCCTCGTTTATGAGTTCATGCCTCGAGGGAGCTTAGAGAACCATCTTTTCAGACGTATAAGTTCTTTTCATCATCAAGATTTGTTCTTTTTCTTACGTAGAATCTTCGAATTTATCTTAAGTTATTATGCCGTGTGTTCTGTCGTAGGATCTTTTCCTCTTCCTTGGTCGGTTAGAATGAAAATAGCTCTCGGGGCTGCAAAAGGGCTCGCCTTTCTCCACGAAGAAGCCAAAAGACCGTTGATTTATCGCGATTTTAAGACTTCTAACATACTGTTGGATGCTGTAAGATCGATCCTCAGCACTTTGCACACACTAAATTTTGATCTTTCTTAATCTCGACTATGAGTGCCTTGTTAGGCGAAAGTTAGTTTTAACTTTTTTTTGTTTTATGCAATTAGGAATATAATGCGAAGCTTTCCGACTTTGGACTTGCAAAAGATGCGCCCGACGAGGGCAAGACTCACGTCTCCACTCGAGTGATGGGTACCTACGGCTACGCCGCCCCGGAATACGTTATGACGGGTAATTTTTTTTTCGAGCATTCTTATATTGCATGTTACGAGGGCTTATTCAATCATTATTATCACTATTTAATTAAGTTATCTTAAGTTTATAAAATTGGATTCAGCCAAGATTTACTAGGACTCAGATGAGATTTATTAGGACTAAATATTTGTTTTAGTCCATATATGGGGCGTGAAGTTCCGCAGAAGGAACCTTGGTGATTGAAGAAAATTGAGGGCCATAGTTTTAACTCTCTGTTTGGCTATTAGGAAAAGCTATCGGACTGTCTTGTCTTTGTCTCTACTTGTTCCTGACTAATAAAAGCGTTTCGATTTTCGACTTGTCGTGTTTGTCATCGTCTGCACTGTAAGGACGCGTTTGGTATGAGGATTTCAATGCGGAAAAGAAAAATTAAAGTGTAATGGTACGACATCCGGGCAAAAGTGTTAAGACTTAGTTTTCCTTTGCCTTTCCAGCGCACGAGTTCAACATACCAAACGCGCCTTAACAATACAGTAGAATGAGTAGTGGTATTTCGGCCTGGGAAATAAACTAATTTCGCACGTCTTCTTTTTTTGTCGTTTTCTTTTTCAGGGCACCTCACGTCCAAGAGCGACGTGTACAGCTTCGGGGTAGTCCTCCTCGAGATGCTCACGGGCCGTAGGTCCATGGACAAGCACCGTCCCCAAGGCGAGCACAACCTCGTGGAGTGGGCCCGGCCTCGCCTAGCCGATAGGAAGCGGTTCAACCACTTGATTGACCCGAGGCTCGAAGGCCACTTCTCGGTCAAGGGTGCGGCTAAGGCCACCCAATTGGCGGCTCGGTGCTTGAGCCGCGATCCCAAGCTCAGGCCCTTGATGAGCGAGGTGGTGGAGGCTTTGGGTCCGTTGCCGAGCCTTAAGGACATGGCTAGCTCGTCTTATTATTTTCAGACAGGTCAGACTGATCGAGTTGGTTCGAGTCCAATTGGGGAAGAATGGGTTTCAGACGAACGGTTCGTTGTCTAGGAATGGGCAAACCTTGTCTGTATCGAACGCTTCGCTTCAGGCCTCGCCTTTTCACCAGCTCGTGAATGCTTCTCCTAAGCCGAGCGGGAAACCGTAGATTTTGTTGTCCCCAGATTTTTGTCATTTTATGATGAGAATTTGGTCGGAAACAATGTAATACTAATGTAATGTATGAAGTAGGCAGTAGTTCTTGGAGTAGAGAAGTGAACCGTAAAAGTTTTCGTTTACTGTTACCGCATGGGTAGGGATGGTAATCGGACCCATTAAATCTTCAATTGGATCTGAGTCTTAACTCAGTTAAACCGTAGGTCTGACAACATGGGTGGTCTAAGTGAGTTTAAACTCATTTTCGTCAGAAGATCAAATGGATCTTTAATGGGTCTTAGTCTTAACCCATTTAGTGGTCCAAGTGGATTTAGATTCATATTCATATGATATGAAGATCCAATTTGATTGTTTTCATTGCTCGGTACGATCCCCATTACAAGAGTCTTTGTCGTTATCACCACCAAAAAGTTTTCATTTAGTAAAAATACACGACGAGTTCATTTTATTGAGATACATAATTCCACACAATCTTATATTGTTAAGCGCAGAAGGCGAATAGATATTTCCCACTATTCCAAGTAGGGTGGAACATAGCCAACCCTACCGAGTAGCCATGGCCGATGTAAACGCACCCATAGCTCGACGAAGCTCCTCCGTAGACTGTCGCTCCCGTGTTATACGACCATATTATTTCGCCCGTTTTGGCATCCATAGCATAGACCGGCCCGCTCGGAGCCACCGAGCCGGCGAATAGAACCCCGTTGACTATGGTCACCGGCCCGTGAGCCGTGTCGTTGCTCGGGTTGGCCGTGGTCCATAGGATTTGGCCCGTGTTTGCGTCCATTGCGACCCAACCGCCGGCCGTCGTGGTTTGGGTAGATGGCTTTAGCGTGAAAGGTAGGTTGTTTCCATTGACTATGTTTGTGTACACGCGGGCCCCGTCCGTCGCCGCGCCCCACACTCCGCCGCCTTCCAGGGATCCCGGACCTGCTTTCTGGTTGGGTTTTTCGATTTCCAGAAATACTTAGCAATTGATTAAAAGCAAGAACAATGATTGCTTAATATTTGACGTTAAACTTAAAAGTTTGCAAATTATTTTAGCTTTCCAATTTTTCAATCGAATCACCGATGAAAAATATGACAAACAAGACGCCAAAGTGGCACCAGCGCATGGCACACATTTGGCATAGATGTGGCGATGTATATCACGGGCGAGGTCGCGACGTCGTCATCTATTGGGAAGTCCATTCATATAAAAAAAAGACTGAAAATCGCCTTTCAAGTCGTGGCGGAGGCAGAAACATAAGTTAGTCAATCTAATGGACTTCATACCCAATATTTGTAAAAATTTTCAATGGGTACCCAATTTTATTCAATTTTAACCCCATCTAGGCAAATGACCCTATATTTTATTCAATTTTAATCCCACGTGGCTCCGCCACTGCTTTCAAGTTTATAAATATGACCCTTAGGGCATGACAGTCAAGCACCTGACATTTCAACATGAAAGGTCATGTGTTGAAACCCCAAAGACTCCTAACTTTCGTCGTTGGGTTTGGAATGAGATATCTTCACCTGGCCCTGAAGATTAATCTCATCCCCGGAGTGTGTGACGAACCCATATCCACTTGAGTGAGGATATCCCATCCCGAGTTGTTAAGAAAAAATGTCTACATATTATAGCGTCGTGATTAAAAAGAAAAAAAAGACTTACAGTGAACCAAATAATATTTCCATTATCGCGATTTAAAGCCCAAGCGAACCCGCTCTTCTGCACGGCCACGACAACATCGGTCAACCAACCGCTCGATTTGATCGTTAGCATCATCGGTGCCTCTCCGAAATCTGCATCCAAGTTCGGGCCGGGCGGGCAGTCCGGGTTGTTGGGCACCAAGCACGTAAAGTAGAAAACGTCGTATCCGCCGAGCTGCCTCGCCCACACGATATTTCCCATCCTAAGATCGAATGCCATTAGAGAGTCGAAGTGCACGTCCTGTCCGAAGCACTGGTCCTGCGAGGTGGGTAGCGTAGTTTGATTGTTCTGACGAGCCTGACACGCGAGGACGTCGGGAGGGGCGATGTAGAGATTTCCCGTCCCTACGTAGACGTGGTTGCGAATTACGTCTATCGAAGGGCTGCTTCCCCATATGGCCGCCCCAGAGTAGCCGCCGAGCTTACCTCCGTTGTCGGGGAGAGTGTACGTTTGCCATATGATTTGGCCCGTTTGGACGTTGAGCTTTACGATGCTGCCGCGGAATGTGCAGCATTGTCCCGCCGGTAGTAGTTCTTCAAGCGACGAAACGCCGACGTAGTATGCCCTTGATACAAAAACAATTTTAAAGGACTGCATGGGAATTTTTTCCTTCTTTTCTTTCGTGGCAACATAAGCAACAATACTTGCATTTATCGCAACATTATCGTGCTCTTGAAATACTATAAAAATGATATACTCTCCCTCAGGTATCATTTCTATGTGGATTAGAATATCGAATACCCCCACAAAAGGTCTAGGTTAAAAATATTCATGACTAAGAAAAAAATGACTTGTAACTTGCAAGCCTTATATAATAAAAAAATCAGTAATATGGTGAAGATAAAAATGGGGCGAATGCCATTTCTTGTCCCAATTTTTGGGGTATGGGCATTTTTCGTCTCCATGGTCCGATATGCCAATTTTAGTCCCAGAGATTCCGATTTTGTGTCATTTTGATCATCTAATTAATTTAATTATCAATTTGACGGAATTTAATTACGAGTCTGCTCAGCCCTAATTTACGATCGGGTTCAGCTCAACCCGACCGTAACATTTACTGGTCTGACCCATGGAATTCGTTCAAACTAATGGGTAAATTAACCGAGTGACCAAAACACACAAAATCGATAGCACGTGGGACTAAAAGTGACGTATCGGAATGTAGGACAAATATACGCACATACTCCAATCATTGAAGATTAAAAGCGGTATTCTACCAATAAATATAATGCACCATTTAACAACTTTTATGCAAACTTTAGCATGAACGAACTAACCCTTGATATACGGTTCCAGAAGCCGTGACAAGGCCCAACGGGGCCGGGTCGACCCTCGTCATCCACACGAGTTGCCCCGTGGACCGTGCCACCGCCACCACGTAAGCCGGTCCGTAGATCCCGACGATCAACAAATTGTCGGCCACCACGGGCGTGGCCCGCGAGACTGTAGCATTTCCGTATCTTCCCGAGGGGGGTATATTAGTCAGTTGAGCTAAATTCTGTTGCCATACCAACGTCCCCGTGAGGGCGTTCACGGCGTATAGATTCCCGTTCCACGATGGGAAATATACGACTCCGTCGGCTATCGCCGGCGTGGCCGTCGTGTCGAAGCCTGTCAGAAATTTCCATCGGAGCTTCAAACCGCCCAAACGGACCGAGATAGGGTTTACGGATAGGGAGCCTTTGGCTTGCCTTCGGTTAGTGATGTCTCCGCCGTGGTTGTACCACTATTGCATTGTTGTGTAAGTCAAAAAAGGCGGTAGGTAATTGAATGTTTGTAAGAATATCATGGGTGCATTTGGCATGCAGAATTTGTGCGTGGAAAAGACGAACGAAAACAAAGTTAGCGCATCGAACAATGGTGCGTTATGTTTTGAGTTCGTACCATTACAATTTTTTTTCTTTTCCGCATCGAAATTCTTATATCAAACGCACCCTATATGTGGATTTCGATGCGGAAAATAAAGAAAAAAATGTAGCGGTACGCAACGAACCATTGTATGTTATACTCGTGTGTTGTACCATTACAATTTTTCATTTCTTTTCCTCGTCGAATTCTGCATTACAAACGCACCTTGAAAAATTAACATCAAATGAAGAATAAGATTGACTTACTTGTGCCGTGGATAAGTTGACTAGTAGAAGTGTGAGAACCGATAAAAGAAGGCAAATCTACACATAAATCCCTACACCCCAAACTATTCATCAACTAACTCCCCCCTTCCAATTCATTTATCACTAAACTCCCCCTTTCAAACTTATCTATTACCTAGCTACCTAATGGACAAATATACCCCTGTAAAACATAAATATTACGAAATAACCTTGTGAATTCACTTATAGAGAACTCGACGAACAGGCGACGAAAAGCATAACAAAAGCAGCACAGAGAAGTCGGTCAATTCTCAGCTACACCTTCACAACGAGCAGCGAACGGGATTCTTAGGGCTTCACACCTTTATCAACTTGTAAGAACGGTATACTGTGAAAACGGCCTCTTGACATCGTTTTTCGACTTTAATTTTTCGTTTTTTATGGCATTTTGGGTTAATGTAGAGATTAGGGCTTTCATAGTTGCATTTCTTGAAAGATTTAATGTCGGGCTATGCTTAATTTTGTGATTACGGCTCGAATTTGGGGTTTATGGCAAAATTAGGGTTTATTCATTTTTCGAATTGGGAACTTGGTATCATTCAAAATAGGGACTGTTAGCTTCTAATTCGAAGAGCGTGGATTGCGGCGTACATACTGCAATGCCCATGGATCGATATATCGTCGGACCGGTGGCTCGTGGGAGGTATCTTGACGAACTCGGCGTTGAATTGTATCGTGGCTTGCTGCCACGATACTTACGGATGATATTAGTTGCATGCTCTACCTGTTTGAGTGATATGTATGTGTGTTTTGGATTGATATGATGTTGATCCTCAGTTTTCTGATTTGTTTCTGTTTTTGTTCCAGTTTTTTTGTAGTACCTGAAATAACACGTTTGTAGTATCTAGATGTGGACGGTTGCAGTACCATAGTATATGCTTTCGTAGTATCATAATTAGGTCGTTTGTAGTACCTTTTCAGTGCCGTGCGAGCGGCTTGGAAATACGCCTAATCTAATTTGTGGTACCAATACATAGACGCTTGTAGTACCTAGATGTGGACGATTGCAGCACCATAGTGAATGTTCTCGTAGTACCATAATTGGGTCGTTTGTAGTACCTTTCCTTTGCCGTGCGAGCGGCTTCGAAATACGCCAAATCTAATTTGTGGTACCAATACATAGACGTGTGTAGTACCTAGATGTGGAACGTGATAGTACCATAGTATATGCTTTCGTGGTATCATAATTAGGTCGTTTGTAGTACCTTTTCAGTGTCGTGCGAGCGGCTTGGAAATACGCCAAATCTAATTTGTGGTACCAATACATAGACGTTTGCAGTACCTAGATGTGGACGATTGCAGCACCATAGTGAATGTTCTCGTAGTACCATAATTGGGTCGTTTGTAGTACCTTTTCCGTGCCGTGCGAGCGGCTTCGAAATACGCCAAATCTAATTTGTGGTGCCAATACATAGACGTTTGTAGTACCTAGATGTGGAACGTGATAGTACCATAGTATATGCTTTCGTAGTACCATAATTAGGTCGTTTGTAGTACCTTTTCCGTTCCATTCGTTCGATTGTCGAAACACGTAGAATCTTGAGCATTAAGAATTTAGAGCTTACATAATGCGGCAAATAACAAAAATAAAATATATGGCAACGTTAAATCTTGTAGTACCAATATATAGATTTTAGTAGTACCAATATGCAGATGTACGTAGTACCATGATATATGCTAGTGTAGTACCATTCGTAAGTTACTTGTAGTATCTTTTTCATACTAGATTTTTAATGAAAAAACACGTAGATAATTGTGCAAATAAGACATAAAACTTCCAAAATACGGCACATAATAAAAATTAAACACACGTTTGCAGTTATCACAACATGGTTCTTTGCAGTAACATAAACGTCTCTATTGCAGTGCCCTTCGTTGGTAATTTGGCTGGGCGAACGGCGATAAGCTAGCTCTGATTTGTGGTACCAATATAAAGATATTTGAAGTACCAACATGTAGATGATTGCAGTACCATAACGTATGCTATTGTAGTACCCTTCGTAGGTTATTTGAAGTATCTTTGTTATACCCCTCGGTTGATTGTCGAAAACACGTCGAAATACGCCATCTAATTTGTGGTACCAATTTAAACACTTTTGTTGTACCTATATATGGACTTCTGCAGTACCATAACATATGCCATCGCAATACCATCTCTAGGTTGTTTGTAGTATCTTTTACGTACCGGGCGAACAACGTTGAAATACTTCAAAACTAATTTGTGGTACCAATATAAACACGTTTGTGGTACCTACATATGAACTTTTGTGGTACCGTTACTTATGCTATTGTAGAACCATCCGTAGGTTGTTTGTAGTACCTTCGTCGTACCATTATTTTGATTGTCGAAAACACGTAGATTCTTGAGCAATTAACGCCTGAGAGCCTACATAATGTGGCAAATAACAAAAAAATAACATATGACAACATAAAACATAAACACTAACTTCCAACATACGAAATATCTTCACTATGTAGTAAGATATTGTAACTAGCATCATTTAAGTAGAAGGAAAGTTGGCATTTCAATGTAATAATCCTTGATTCTAAATGTTAACCCGCCAATTATGATACCAAATGATCATCTTACTATATTTAACCATGGTAACGTACTCACAGACCTAAAAATAACCCAAACAACGTCGAAATACGCCATCTAAGTTGTAGTACCAATTTAAACACTTTTGTAGTACCTATATATGGACTTCTGCAGTACCATAACATATGCTATTGCTGTACCATATCTAGGTTGTTTGTAGTATCTTTTACCTACCGGGCGAACAACGTTGAAATACTTCAAAACTAATTTGTGGTACCAATATAAACACGTTTGTGGTACCTACATATGAACTTTTGTGGTACCGTTACTTATGCTATTGTAGAACCATCCGTAGGTTGTTTGTAGTACCTTCGCTGTACCATCATTTTGATTGTCGAAAACACGTAGATTCTTGAGCAATTAACGCCTGAGAGCCTACATAATGTGGCAAATAACAAAAAATTAACATATGACAATATAAAACATAAACACTAACATCCAACTACGAAAAATCTTCACTATGTAGTAAGATATTGTAACTAGCATCATTTAAGTAGAAGGAACGTTGGCATTTCAATGTAATAATCCTTGATTCTAAATGTTAACCCGCCAATTATGATACCAAATGATCATCTTACTATATTTAACCATGGTAACGTACTCACAGACCTAAAAATAACCCAAACAACGTCGAAATACGCCATCAAATTTGTAGTACCAATTTAAACACTTTTGTAGTACCTATATATGGACTTCTGCAGTATCATAACATATGCTATCGCAATACCATATCTAGGTTGTTTGTAGTATCTTTTACCTACCGGGCGAACAACGTTGGAATACTTCAAAACTAATTTGTGGTACCAATATAAACACGTTTGTGGTACCTACATATGAACTTTTGTGGTACCGTTACTTATGCTATTGTAGAACCATCCGTAGGTTGTTTGTAGTACCTTCGTCGTACCATTATTTTGATTGTCGAAAACACGTAGATTCTTGAGCAATTAACGCCTGAAGCCTACATAATGTGGCAAATAACAAAAAATTAACATATGACAACATAAAACATAAACACTAACTTCCAACATACGAAATATCTTCACTATGTAGTAAGATATTGTAACTAGCATCATTTAAGTAGAAGGAAAGTCGTCATTTCAATGTAATAATCCTTGATCCTAAATGTTAACCCGCCAATTATGATACCAAATGATCATCTTAGTGTATTTAACATACTCACGGACCTAAAAATAATCCGAACAACGTCGAAATACGCCATCTAATTTGTGGTACCAATTTTAATACTTTTGTAGTACCTATATATGGACTTCTGCAGTATCATAACATATGCTATCGCAATACCATATCTAGGTTGTTTGTAGTATCTTTTACCTACCGGGCGAACAACGTTGGAATACTTCAAAACTAATTTGTGGTACCAATATAAACACGTTTGTGGTACCTACATATGAACTTTTGTGGTACCGTTACTTATGCTATTGTAGAACCATCCGTAGGTTGTTTGTAGTACCTTCGTCGTACCATTATTTTGATTGTCGAAAACACGTAGATTCTTGAGCAATTAACGCCTGAAGCCTACATAATGTGGCAAATAACAAAAAATTAACATATGACAACATAAAACATAAACACTAACTTCCAACATACGAAATATCTTCACTATGTAGTAAGATATTGTAACTAGCATCATTTAAGTAGAAGGAAAGTCGTCATTTCAATGTAATAATCCTTGATCCTAAATGTTAACCCGCCAATTATGATACCAAATGATCATCTTAGTGTATTTAACATACTCACGGACCTAAAAATAATCCGAACAACGTCGAAATACGCCATCTAATTTGTGGTACCAATTTTAATACTTTTGTAGTACCTATATATGGACTTCTGCAGTACCATTACATATGCTATTGTAGTATCATCTGTAGGTTGTTTGTACTATCTTTTATGTACCGGGCAAACGGCATCGAACTACGTCAAAATAATTTACGGTACCAATTACACATTTGCGGATACCAAATAATCAACTTAGTGTATTTAACTATGGTAACGTACTCACGGATCAAAAATAATCCGAACGACGTCGAAATACGCTGTCTGATTTGTAGTACCAATATATACACGTTTGCAGTACCACAAAATGGTTTTTCGCAGTACCATAAATGTCTCTGTTGTAGTTCCTACGTAGGTAGTTTATAATATCTTTACGTACCAGGCGAACGGCACCAAAATACCATAGCTCTAATTGTGGTACCAATATAAACACATTTGAAGTACCAACATCTGGATGATTGAAGTATCGTGACTTATGCCATTGTAGTACCACTGGTAGGTTGTTTGTAGTATCTTTGTCGTACCCCTCGATTGTGGAAAACACGTCGAAATACGCCCTCTAATCGTGGTACCAATGTAAACACTTTTGTAGTACCTATATATGGACTACTGCAGTACCATAACATATGCTATCGCAATACCATCTGTATGTTGTTTGTAGTATCTTTCACGTAGTACCATAATATATGCTAGTGTAGTACCAGCCGTAGGTTACTTGTAGTATCTTTGTCGTACTAGGTTTTTAATTATCGAAGACACGTAGATTATTGTGCAAATAAGCCATGTTAACTTCCAAAATACTGCACATAATAAAAATTAAACACACGGTGACGTCGAAATACGCTCTCTAATTTGTAGTACCAATATATACGTTTGCAGTACCACAACATGGTTCTTTGCAGTACCATAAACATCTCTATTGAAGTACCCTTGGTTGGTAGTTTGTAGTATCTTTTACGTATTGGGCGAACGGCGTCGAAATACGCTAGCTCTGATTTGTGCTACCAATATATAGACATTTGAAGTACCAACATGTGGATGATTGCAGTACCATAACTTAGGCTATTGCAGTACCAAACGATCAACTTAGTATATTTAACCATGGTAACGTACTCACGGACAAAAAATAATCCGAACGACGTTGAAATACGCTCTCTAATTTGTAGTACCAATATATACACGTTTGTAGTACCACAACATGGTTGTTTGCAGTACTATAAATGTCTATGTTGTAATACCTCTTCGTAGGTAATTTGTAGTATCTTTTACGTACCTGGCGACGGCGTCGAAATACGCTAGCTCTAGTTTGTGGTGCCAATATAAAGACGTTTACAGTACCAACATGTGGACGTTTGTAGTACCAAAAAATACAGTATTACAACTGAGTCACGATGACAATATATACAGTAAACCCACTGAATCATAAAAACTGCATTAGCACCAAAAGATAAAGGATTACAGTACCTATGTTGGTTTTTTACAGTACCTATATTTGTTTTTTTGTAGTACCAAACATGTTTCAACACTTGAACAGTTATTAGAAAACATGTTTCAACACTTGAACAGTACCAAATAATCACCTCTTATCTGAAGTTGCCAACTAAATGAAGTTAGTAAGAGTGGACCGACGAGTCGTGAGCAAGCGAGCACAGATGGGCACACGCAGTGAGCCTACTGATGAGGATCGACTCGTTGCGAATGGAGGACTCTGATTCTTGCATCGTTCTGTAGATGTGTAGCGCTTGCTTGTAATCTCCTGCTCTGATGTAGACGGACATTATCGAGCTCAATGAGACGATGTTTCTTTCAGGCATTTCGTCGAACAACTCCTTCGCTTTCTTTAGGTTTCCAGCTTTGTCATACTCATCGACCACATAAGTCCACAGCACGACGTCCCTTTGAGGTCGAATAGCTTCTGTGCTTGGCCCATGTCCGTTCGATCGAGCTCAAGTCTGTACGCTCGAGTCAAGAACCTCGACGAGTAACCATCGGTGGAAATAAAACGGAAAACTTACCTAAGCTTACCTGGACCGAGAAATCAACTGTGATTGGATAGGCTAGGAGCTTTTCCGGCGAGGAGCTGAAGACGAAGGGGAGAAAAACAGGGTGACGAAGTCTGAGAACGTTGGGCTAAATGGGTGTCGTCGATTGAATTGGAGAGAAAAAGATTTAAAAAATTATAAATGAGGGGCAAATTCGTCCACTCAGTAAAATGGGTAGTGTGGTGTATGCATGTTTTGAAGTAGGGAGTTTAATAATAAATTAAATGAGATGGGGAGTTAGTTGATGAAAAGTTTAGAAAGAGGGATTTATTGAGGTTGATCTTGCCATTTTTGTGTATGTGTTGTTAGATTCAAGAATATGGAAATTTCGTTTTTATATATAGAAGCGTCTGAAGGGGTAGATCTTAATTATGGCCAAGTATAAGATGTCAACTTTTATACAACTTTAGAAGATTTAATGTAATTTAATTCAGTGAATTGATGACTATCCCCTATAGCTAACGGAACGTGCCAAACCTCACACGTAGGAATGATTAAAACGACTGCGTTTGTAAACTGAATTTTATTTTAGGTTTAATTGCATTTCCTTTTATTAGAAAGCAATCCAATTATGAAATAATGATATTATTGGCCCACCAGCTAAATACCAGAACGATAAAGCTTTTTCGAATTATTGATAGGGTACTCGTGTATCATGAGTCGACTTTGTATCTGTCATGAGACTGTTTTCAGAAAGTCCATCACTTGAAACAATTTTATTAGTTCAAGCAATACCTTATTAAATTTGATGACTCAGTGATATATTAGAATGGAATGCTAGTAATCGAAACGAATTCATCCTCGTTTGTTATTTTCTCTTTTGTTCAGAAATTGTTGGTAGTAACTTCATCAAAACATTTATGCTTGAGAGAAGACTTCGAATTTTTTAGTCTCACTCGTACAACATCGGTGGCCATGCAATAGCGACATGTCATGACATGACGTGGCCGGACAAAAGCCGGCCATTTATTTTATTTTTTATTATTTAATACAAACTTCTCACAACAAAATACAAACTTCAATAAAAACACGTAGAAGAAACCCTTTGTAACATTATTAGCGCGAGCAACAACTAAGGTCTCTGCATTGAATGGGCACGCAGCATAAAGGGTCACACTCTAAGGTTGCCTTCTTATTAAACTTCACCATTCTTCTATATGAAGAGATGATCATCGCATCTTCATTAGATGAAACGTCACCATGAACAAATTTGCCCGAAAGTGCTATGAATATGAAGAGGGCCAACCATAAATGGCGTGGAGAAAATGTGGTTTTATTAGCCATTATTGTTGCAAGTTGAATAGCAATGTGCTTCACGTTGGCAAGTCTTATATAGGCCAAGAACAAAAAATATAATGTCGATGTTTTCAATGTTATCATAATTCATAGTGTGAAATCGTTTCATTGCATCGATGTACACTAGATTCGTGCCATGTCATTTACTAGGTAGGAAGCAAAGCCTCTTTCCAAGAGAAGAATGCTATGGAAGTCGCGTCTTTTCGCGTATGGGGGTTGAAAACAAGGAACCATCGAAAAAGAGATGGGAAAGCAAACAAAAAAAAAATACTCCTATGTTCCTTTATATATGTCGTTTAAGCACGGGCGGATCCAGAAACTTTTAGTTGGGGGGCCGTAAATTTTTTTTTTTCCGAGTTATTTTCACGTAATCAACTATGGTCTTCCACCGCACACCTGTAGATGAGCTTAATTATGTGAGAGTATTTTTCTTGAAATATATCTACATTATTGACTAGCTCACTTTGAAAAATAAAGATAGTATCAATGGACTATCAAAAGTTATTGGAAAAGATAAAAAAGAATTACATATATTAAATCACATATTAAAGAATTTGTATATAAAAATAATTAAAAAAAGAATTAAGACGAACAAAAAGTGTCAAAATAACTAAAAAGTTTCAATAAGAATAAAAAACAAAAAGAAAAAACTAAAAGAATATTAATAATAAAATAATAATAATAATACACTAAAATGCATAAATTAAAAGATGCGAAAATAACTAAAAAAAAAAAAGAAGAAAAGAACCAAAAGAATAGTAATAATAATAAAAACAACTAAACAAATAAAGAACAAAAAAAAAGAATTAAAAAAATCTCACATGGGTTTGAACCCATGACCTCCCAGCAAGGGGTCAAATTTCTAACCACTGTGCTCGTATTAGTCATAAATAATATTCGAAGTCTACATATACGTTTTAATAAATATAATACATATGCAATACTAAAAACTTCGAAAATTTTCGCGGGGGCCGTGGCCCCCCCGGGCCACAACGTAGATCCGCCCCTGCGTTTAAGGATATTACACGCATATTAAGAAATAAAATAAAATCTCCATTATACCCTTAATTAATTATGTTATCTAATTTAATTTAACAATTTCTATTAAAGATAAGGGGTAAAACTGGAAATAATCAATATTGTTTATCTTGAAAACTGTAAAACGACATGTATTTAAAAACAAAAATAAATTGTAAAACGACATGTATTATGGAACAGAGGGAGTAATAATAATAAAAAAAAAAGATGGATAATTTTAAAGCTTAATAAATCAATTTCATCTGAAGTGATCGAAGATTTGGATATTATCGTCGCGTTGATCGCTCGTTAAATGCACAATTCTATTCAACTATCATCGTGCACCAGACCGTTTTATATTTATATAAATTTAAATAATATTTTAAAAAGTTGGAGGGTTCGGATCTCAGTCACATATTATTGTCCCACTGTTTGTCTCACATCACATATATTTGACATGTGTTAAATCCTAGGGTTCAGAATTTTCTTTTTATTTTTAATTATCTTAAAATTTTCTAATTACATATTCCACCAAATCCTAAAATCATCATTATTTCATTTGATTTACATTATATAAACATATAAACAAATCTATTTATTATTTGTTTCGTTATGATCAAATTGGTATCAATATCTTATATTTTTCGATATTCATAAGTATCATTCTATTTTGTAAATTATGCAAAACCAAGGACACATGCAATAGAGCAATTTTCGGAAATCCATTAAATATGTGATCAGAAGCCAGTTTAGAAAATCAAGTTTGCATATCTTTGGTTCACTTTCAAGCAACGGCTAGTTTAAACCTCCTCTATAATTTTACATATTATCAACATTGATGAAGATGATTTTAAAGATCACACTATTGCTCACAATACTCCATCTCGTGCAATGGACATCGGAACGATATTGAAAATAACAGTGGGGATAAATGGAACACGTGAATTTATGTGGAAAACCTCTTTTCGACTCAGGGTAAAAAACCACGGGCGATGTAGAAATATTATTACTTGGGTAAAAACATTGGTTACAACCTCTCAATCTATAAAGGAGAAAAAACTCTCACTATCTCTCTTTATAGTCGGAGCAATACCGAACAAACACTCTATTTTTCCTACCATCTATTTCTTTCTCCTTTCTTTTTTTTTTTTTTCTCTCTTGCTTTTGCTTTTTGGTGGTGTGTTTTACATTGCCTCGGTCGGTGCCTTTATATAGGCCAATGAGGAAAATGACAATTCATTTGATGTCATTGCTTAAGTCACTAATGATTATATTAATGCCTTTTTATCCTTGAGACTAGGTGACCGTATCTTATTGAGAATCTTAATTTCTTTTGTCCATATTGCTTTGCCGACACTTCAATCTAAGAAATTGTACAGTGAACACGAGAGACAAACTAAGCATATAAGAACTCTGTTGATGAAACACAAGTCCAGCATTTGACCAACTAAGTCTACATTTGTGGTTTAGTTAGAGATGTCTATGTTGGTTGTAATGTTGTTTATTAAAATCTTCTACTAGATTACTTCTGATAGTGGAAGAGAGGGAAAACGTGGAATGAGTTAGCCATCGAACTCCCAAAAATAAATCATACGCATACTTACAAATCAGTCTTCACACAGTCTCAAATACAGCGATTTACAGCAACTTCTTTATCTGATGGTTAGTTCAAACACAACCTACTATCAAACAAAAACCACCAAAAGCCCAAAACAGAGTTAGTTCTTGGAATAACAGCCATCTATATATGACAAAGAATATACGGAACGATTGATAAAAACGATGATGATCACGCGTGACCTTATATCCTTGTCTTAAACAATGGAATTCAAATTACATATCTCGCTATTGATTACCAAGTCAAATTCTAACATCTCCCTTAATATTATCATATTATTATATACACAACAAACACACGCACCAAAGCATCATTCAAATTCATCACACACACATCCAAACACAATTTTCCACCAACGGCATATAAAACCGAAGACAAACTACGGCCAAAATAAGGTTCATCGGCGGACCAATTCCACCAACAACACATGAACCTCATCTAGGAAATTTTTGCTATAAAGCCAAGCAAAACCTATTACACAAAGCAAATCAAAGAAAAGCAAAGAGCTACACACTTATTGGAAAAAGAAAAGAAAAAAATAAGAAAGAAAAAGATGAACCCCTTCTACTTCTACTCAATACTTTTCATCCTCAGCTCCCTCTTACCACCAACACAATCAGCCAACTCCAACCTCTTCAGAGAATACATAGGAGCAGAATTCAAGAACATAAGATTCTCAGACGTGCCCATAAACTCAAACGTCGAATTCCACTTCATCCTATCCTTCGCCATAGACTACACCACTTCGTCTCCCTCCAAACCAACAAACGGTCATTTCAACATATTCTGGGATTCAGACAACCTCAGCCCATCTCAAGTCTTGTCCATAAAATCCCGACATTCGAACGTCAAGGTCGCCCTAAGCCTGGGCGGGAACTCAGTCAACGACGGGTCAAACGCATACTTCAAACCATCCTCGGTCAACTCATGGGTGGCCAACGCAGTTTCTTCCCTTACGAGCATAATCAAAACGTACGGTTTAGATGGGATAGACATAGATTACGAGCATTTTAAGACCGACCCACAAACGTTTGCCGAGTGCATAGGGAAGCTTTTGACGGCACTCAAACATGGCGGTGTAATAAAATTCGCATCGATAGCTCCTTACGATGATGAAGAGGTTCAGCGTCATTACATGGCTCTGTGGAGGAGCTATGGGCACTTGATCGACTATGTGAACTTTCAGTTCTACGCTTTACGATGAGGGGACGAGCGTTTCTGAGTTTATGAGGTATTTTGCTGAGTAGAGTTCGAACTATAATGGTGGGAAGGTGTTGGCTAGCTTCATCAGCGATGGAAGTGGTGGGCTTTCGCCTGAGAATGGGTTCTTTACTGCGTGTAATAAGTTGAAGGGTCAAGGGAATCTTCATGGGATATTTGTCTGGTGTGCAGATGATTCCAAGGGTTTAGGGTTTAAGTATGAGAAGCAGTCGCAGTCTTTGCTCGCTATTTGATCTTTTTTTTTTTCGGATTAGTTAATTGCTACTTGATTGCTGCTTGTTTTGTGTTTGTGAAGTGTAGCAGATATTATATGAATTTTTATGCGTCGCTAGCTAATTTTGAAATTTTTGTAATGTGTTTATTTTGAAATGTCAAATCAAACGTCCGTAGAGGCAAATGGACGGTGGACCAAATCCTTCATTTTGTGGTTTTTTTTAATGTATTTGTTTTCTAAATTAATGTATAACCTCGTAGGAAGGATTGGAATAGATTTGACAAAAATATCATTGGATTATTAATCACAAGTGCTATACGGATCACTTGTTCACTGAGTTAAGTTTAGTATTATTTGTAAAATGACAAACATAACCTTTAATTGAGCAATGTATAATTTACAAAAATAAGCATTCTTATGAATATCGAAAAATATGAGATATGCATATCAATTTGATCGTCATGAAATAAAGAATAAATTGGTGTTGCTTATTTATTTTTATCATATAAATAACATGAAATAACAATGATTGTAGGATAAGGTGGAATAAGGGTGTTTTGGTCTTTTTGTAGTAATAGTGATTGGATTAATTATACATGTCCAAACCATCGGATGAATTAAAAGGGCTTGTTTAGGGGTGAGCAAAACCGGATATCCGGTTTTTCGGATATCCGAAATTCGGATATCCGGATATTCGGATATCGAAAAATGGTAACCGTATCCGCTCCGGTTTTAATCGGATATCCGAAAATCGGATATCCGGTTTATTCGGATATTTATACCGGATATCCGCATCCGGTTTTTAAATTTATTTTTCTTATATTTTTTATTGTTTTCTTTTCAAAATCATATTTTTTACTCCCTCCGTCCCGGTAACTTTATCACATAAGTTACCGGGCACGTAAATTAAGGTGGTATTATTATAATAATATAGTACAATGAAAAGGTAATATAGTGTATATTTTGACACGTCTTTTAACAATATTTAATATTATTATATTGGTTGTTTGTGATAGTTTTTTTGCTAAATAAGAAAAGGTGATAAAATTAGTGGGACGCCCGAAATGGCAAAATGTGATAAAATTAGTGGGACGGAGGGAATATTTCTTATCACAATAAAAAAAAATATATTTTTTAATATAAGAATTTCTACACATAGTAATTCACACAATATTCTAATTTATGATTCAAAATTACATAATAAATAATAAACACAATACCACAAATTCACATTAATTTTTTAACTTGCATCTCGATGTTTTTATGTTTTTTATCTCAATTCTCTAACAAAGTTTTTTGCAATAATAAAATAATATAAATTTAAATATTCTACTTGATTTTTTTTTCCTTTTTTAGACCTTCATTTTTCTTTTTGGACTAATTTTTTATTTTTTTTTATTTTATTAAATATAAAACCGGATACCGGATATCCGAATTTTAAACAAACCACTATCCGTATCCGATCCGGTTTATTTTAAAATAGGGAAATTCCCACTGGTACCCTCGAGTTTATGCATTTTCCCGTTGGTACCCAAACTTCTTTCAGATTCCCGTCGGTACCCCTTACGTTTCATGAAAGATAATCTCGTACCCTTAAATTAACAAAAGCAGAGTTTTTTACGGTAAAATTCTTGAGGTTTAACGGAGGTGCTGAAAGGACCATAAACCCTCAATTAGATATATTAGAAAGAAATCAATATAGAAAAATAGAAGAAGAATTAGGGCAGCGAGAAAGAAATTGAGCCCCAAATACTCATCAGTCATCGTCCAATCATCATCGCCCACTTCATCTCCCACCCAACGTTCAACGCTTGCTCTCTACGCCCTCGTCGCTTAACGTGCAGTGTTCTCTTCATTATCTTTGAAGTGCGATTGAGGTATTTGCTTGATGTCTATGTGCTGTTGAAATAGTTGTCTGTTGTAGCTTGAACCTAGGATGTTCGTGTGAGCTCCTATTGTTCTTTTGGTATCTTGACTTAAGAATTAAGTTGGCTTTGTGTTGAAAAAAACAGCATGGGTAATTTTGACTGCATTTTTCATCCAATATTATTTTTGCTTTAAGATAGAAGAAAATTCGCATGGGAGTTCTTCGACTTGGACAACCCAACGCCAGTGTGGCTTAAAGTTACGATCTCAAAAGTGTCCTCGTTGCGGAATTAAGACAGATTTGAAGATTTCAGAATCGGTGAAGAACAAAAATATTCCTTATTTTAGATGTTCACCTTGTAATTTCTTCATGTGGGTTAGCTTTGAGCACATCATAAGCTATGGTAGTGATGGAGCAGTAGAATTTCAAGAGCGGGAATTGGATTCTTCATTGTATCAACTGAACGAGACAATTGAAGCCAGTGGTATGCAGTGGGTGTCTAAAATAGTTTTTGTGATGTTGATTGTTGCTATAATTGTTGTGTTCAAGTAGCAATCTCAAGTTAGAATGTAATTTGGTTGTTTAGTTGTAACCTATTGCTATAATTGATTAAAATGTACGATTGTTCAAGTAGCCTATTTAGTTGCATTAGAAATGTTTTTCAATTTCTGAATTTGGGTGCTTTAATTGGTTGTCACGAAAATAAGCAAATGAAATTGTTACAGAATTCGGAAAAGAGAAAAAGAAACTGCCACAGAATCAAGCTTACATATAAGACAAAATAGCTTAAATGTTCTAGCAAAACCATTCTATAACAAAACACATAATAATTGATAAAAAAACATAATCAAGCTGATGGAAGGTATGATTATGGAATTGATGATGATGGCTGCATGGGCTGAGAAAAAGTGGACAGATGTAGTTGTGTGGGCTGAGAAAAAGTGGACTGATGTAGCTGCGTCGGCTGCGAAGAACCACCTGTTCCATTTTGTGCTTCCCCTCTCTTTCTTTTTCTTGAGGTGGTTCTAATTCCTCCTTGGTCTCTCACTTGTCGCGCAGTTGGACCACCCTTACAAGTCTTCGAATTATGACCGTAGGTCTTGCATTTCTTACACTGCACAGTGGTTGATCTTCTTCCCTTTTTGGGCTCGCCAGGTTCTCTTCTTCTGTTTCTGGTAGGTCTTCCAATGCTCCTCTTCATTTGAGGAGGGCTGATATTGGGAAGGTCGAACGATGGCCATCTCTCATCAGATGGCATGGGATGAATGTTCAAACCGTAAGCCTCTTTATACTTTTTAACTGAGAACGATTCACTTACATAAGGCATATAAGAACATCTCAAATGGTTTATGGCCCTCATAGCATGCACGCAAGGTATCCCACTTATCTGCCACTTACCACAAGTACAACTTCTGTTGTTTAATGAAAGTGGTAAGTATGACGTACCGTCTTGAATTTCAAATTCACCATTGCCAGCTGTGAGGACTTTACAAGATCTAGAGTCCACACTAATAATCTTTAGCTGTCTTGCTACCTTCGGGCATAACTCATTCTCATTCCATTCTTCAGCAATTTGTTGTCTCTTTGCTTGTCTCACCAAAGTCACCCTTCGAATGCCTAGCAAAAGAAATTATGAAAATTAAGAAGCAATTATAAGTAATCTAACAGATAAAGTTTTTGTTGGTAATACCTTCGAGTAGAGTAAGGACAGGTTTACATCTGTCAGCCCCTAGCAAATTGTTAAACGACTCAACAAAGTTTGACGTGTTCTCACTTTGACACAAAGAAGGATCAAATGCATGACGTGCCCACTGTGATTTGTCTCCTAAGTCATCAAACCATTTTTTTGCCTCTACACCTCCATTCTGTCCCATTCTTTCCATGGCTTTGTTGAACGAAAATTCCGAGTATGCATTCACTATTCTCCAAAAGAGTGCATGCATAAGAGGCCCGGGGAATAACTTCTTAAAATTGGCACAAAGATGCCTAGCACAATATCTTCGTCTTACTTCTGGCCATCTTTCTTCTAGAGCAGGCAAAACTCCCTACAAAAACATAACAAAAATACTTGTAATGTAGAAATAATAAAACAGAATAACATAACACTTTGCGCACCTTCTGTCGATCAGATATTATCGTCCAATCCGTTCTATTGCTTTCTTGTAAGGTCTGCTTCAAATGGTAAAAAAAACGAGACCAATTCTCTTTATTTTCAGCAACAACGATGCCATGCGCTATAGGAAATAACTCATTATTTCCATCAAGGGCCACTGCAGACAACAACACACCACCATAATTTCCCTTAAGATGCGTACCATCAACCCCGATCAGACCTCTACAACCCTTTATCAAACCCTCAAATTCTGCCTTGAACGAAATGAAGATATACTTGAATATTAAAGGGCGTTCTATACATTCAGTCGACATCTGCCCCTCGGTCCAACAACAATGAGCTATAGAACCAGGGTTAGTTTACTTGACAACCTCGCAATAGGCAGGAAGCTTCGTATAAGAGGTGTCAAAGCCTCCATTTATGAGTGTCAATGCATGATCTTTCATGCGATTTGCTGATGTCTTTTTCAGTTGTAATTGGTATCTCTCCAGTAGAAGATAGTTCAATGACTTGATGGAAATATCAGGATTAGCCCTAATATCCTCCAATAACTTCTCAGCGGCCCATTTGTAATCAGCCATAGGATTGAACTCTACCAACCTGCTACACTTATGCTCATCTAGAATTGACTTAATGGCCCAGGTATGACCATCAACCAATACGCTAGCATGAAGCCTTTAAGGGCAGCCCTCGACAGCACATTCACATGTATATCTCCCCTTGTCTGCTTTCCTAACTACAACAGAAAATTCCTCTTGAATGCAATAGTCTCTGAACACAGATTTGAAATGCTTTTTATCCATAAAAAGCATCCATGGTTTCAGCTTTACAGACCCAAAGTTCCCTTCTTTGTATAACTCTCCATTGCTGAAGAGTTTATCAAAATAGAACTCTTCATCGCTGCTATTGTCTGACCACTTATGCCCTGAATCTGGCTCAAAACTATCTGTCACACACGTGAATTCTTCATCAACCACTACTTCGCCAACATAGGTTGCCTGTGACTCCTCACTAATACCGTTCGATAACTCAATAGGCCCTTTAGGGTTCAAACAAAGTCTCCTAGCTGTTGTTCTCGCCATTTTCTTCCTCTCCATTATGCTTCTATCTAAGTTCGACGCAATAATCCCGAAACAGAGAGAGCGAGAAAAGGGACGCCTACCATAGATATCAAAACTTAAGTTCTGCTATAGAGAGGAGAGAAAGCTAAACTGCACAAAACAAAGCCATTCCACCAATAATTACAGAATTCGTTACCTAATTTGCTTTGGGAACTCTTACTTTCAATCAGTGATTGTTGAGCTCGTCTGCTTCTATCTCTTTGCTTAATTCCGATTTTGAGGGCTTGATTGTACTTAAAGGGCTTTGGGCTTTTAATTTGATTTCTTTTTAATTTATCTAATGGAGGGTATTAAGGTCCTTTCAGCACCTCCGTTAGAAACTAACAGATTTTACCCTAAAAACTCTGCTTTTGTTAATTTAAGGGTACGAGATTATCTTTCATGAAACGTAAGGGGTACCGACGGGAATCTGAAAGAAGTTTGGGTACCAACGGGAAAATGCATAAACTCGAGGGTACCAGTGGGAATTTTCCTTTAAAATAAATCGGATCGGATATCCGATCCGGTTTTTAAAACCGGATATCCGTTTTTCCGGGTTTTGAAAATCGGATACCGGATCGGAATCCGATTTTCGGATATATTTGCTCAACCCTAGGCTTGTTGGATAATAAAAGCGGGCCAATGTCTTTTTGCGGGCTTTAATAGATGGACTTTATTTACAGTAAACGGTATTACACCGGATAATTTGCTCTTTATCTTGGATAATCTAAGAAAGTAAACGGAGCCAGATCTATTTGATCGTTGGTATCAAACTTAAGTCTCGTTCATGGATGATCATTGTGATCACGGCTAAATAGCTGTGACCTATGACTCAATATGGAAAGTGAATTGAAAGTTGAAAAGACCAATTTAAAAGTTTCTCTTTTTTCTTTTTCAAATTTAGCATGTTTCCATAGTTTGAAGAATGCATGCATTTAGTATTTACCACCACCATCCCCATTTGCCAAATAGACACAAACTTATGCAAACTTAAATTAACATCCTAGTTGTCACATGCATCCAAGTTCCCAAAGCTTTATATATATATAGAACATGTTCTTACATTGGGTTGATGGGATTGTTTTTGTATGTTGGAAGTCACGTAATATATTACGCTGATGATAGAAATATTTTTGGTGATTTCGCTATTTCCTCAGCGGGATATATATAATGAGGTAAAGCCATTGGGAGATACTTCGAAGAGTCAACAAACTTTTTGATTTATTTAACCATATAAATATGATGATTTTTCAAAGTTACCGAGCCCGAGACGAGTTGTATAAACACAATATATAGTTAATTACTTCTTTAATATAAAATAATATCATACCATGACATATGAGAAAAAAAACTTAAAATTGGGAATACTTGCAACTAGTTTTGGCTTACTTGTCTCCATAAGTTTTGGAACTCGAAATATACACCTCTACTCTACCAATGTATGAAGAGTTTCTTTTCAAGTCTAGATTTCAATATTTAAATAGACGTAGTGCAACAGTTTATATATATGTGGAAATAGGGATACACTATGGTATCAACCAAATCTAGGGCTAGCCAAAAGTCCCATAGGTTTGACCTAATATACATAGTATGCGGCCAAATCCTAGCTAGGCAACAATTAGAGCCAAACTGACATGTAATAATTTAAATTTAACACAGACCACTAATTAACCTTAATTATTTTATTAAACTTGGTAAATATCACATTAGCAAGCCCCTTATAACGGCTGCTTGGTCACCGTCGATCGACTGCAAAAGCTCCGATAATCGATCGCTGAGATCGTCGACTTCTCTGTGTAAGTTCCTTATGTAGTTGCAAGTCTCTTGCAAAACCTTCGAGGCGGAAACCTGCTTAAATGACAGATATATCACTAATAATTTTTTTGAATAAAAAAAATACAAGTGGGATTTTCTTGCATAAAATAAATTTGTATTTATTGCATTGCAACTACTTAGTTATTACACTAACGTGGACCTGCATGTGTCCGAATAAATGGTGAAAATGAAACCTAAAATGTGTGTGCTAGTGTGTATTTACATGAGAAACTTTGCATGGAAACACGCACAACACAAGCACATGATATACATAAATTTAGATGTAAGGAGTGAGGGGAACATACAAGTCCCACACTGAGAAGACAACATGTGAGATTTAAAATGCCTTGTCACGAAGTAAGAACAAAAGAAAACCTAGTTACACACACTAACTAGCTATGAAAGTAGAAAAAAATAACACACACACAAATATATATAGAATTAGACATATATATACCCTGTCAGAACGTCGAGTGTTGCGAATCTCGGGTACAATCCTTTGAAGCTTGTTGACGAGATCTGCGATTTGATCGTCGCTTATTCTAGAAGCTCCTGATTGCCTCGAACGTGATCTTCGTGTAGACATTGTTTGAGTTTTGTAAGAGAAAATCGATCTGTGTAATAGGTTTTTAAGTACTGAAGAATGGAAGAGAAGAGAAGCTCTTTACTTATTTACTTAATTGTTTATTTTAGACATAAAATATGAGATGATTGAATGTTAAGGTGCAGTGTTATGTAGTATGGAAAAGAATGAAGGATTGTAGAGGATTATATAGAAGAGAGCGAAGAGATATTAATTGTATATATTACTGAATTAAAATAATCGTATGAGAAGGTAGTGTTGGAGTAGAGGAAGACAAGTGCATAGGAGAAAGCGGTGGGCTATGTCGGCTCTAGTTTTTTAAATGGAATTTGGACTTTGACGAATGATAATTTTACTTTACATGGTAATTTTTACAAAATATAAGTAAATGCATAGTACATATTATGCGTGCGTACGATTTAAATTGCCTTCATACATACGCAAGTGGGAGAATAAGTGGTCTTTTTCATTCGTATGATCGATAGTAAAATTGGGTTATAAGCGAACACGAAGAAAATTATAATAGATATAAATGATAAATTTAGAGGCAAAAGTTGGTATTAGACTTTATGAGGGTATCGTCCTTTCTCCATAACATAAACAAGAGATGTTCCATCGAAGTAAACTTTGCCTCTTCATTACACATCTTTCGGGGCCTATTTCTGTCGGTCTAAGCACGCAACTCCACCTTATCTTCAGTTCTATATATAAATATATATATTATATGTATATACATAAGTTTATCTATAATGAATGAATCTGTATTTGTTCTAACAGTAGTAAAAACTCACTCTTACATCTATCTATGCAAAGAGTTGAAACATTAGGTTTCGTTCAGACCAAAACACGTGGTGTAGTAAGCTCCGCATTGACTTCTTTTGTCTAATATACTCATCGAATGTTGTAGTATATTAATTCTCTAGCTATTCAAGATGCTACTAAGTATATATTATGTATAAGTTAGTACGAAATCAAGGATTTATAGTTCGGTGGTCGAAATACATTTCAAACAAAATAAGAAAGTATCATGTTTATGCCACCAAAGTATCGATTTTGGATTAATTTGGTCCTTTCGTCACGATTAATGTCAATTTTAACGAGAGTATCGCACGTGCCCCACGTGTGATGTCCTTCATTATTAACTAAATTATGTCTGAATCGATTAATTCACAGGGTTACTGAAATTAGGTTGCGCGACAAAAAGATTCTCCTCTAAAATTCGAAGCACGGCTCTAAAATTAGGCCACGTTCGATTCCTATTACTATTGTTGTTGAGTGAATATGAAAATGATCCATCGCAAGTTCATATACGATTGAGTGAGAATACTTTGAGTTACAGAAAAAAAAAAGTTGTGTATAGGTGAAATGGACAAAAAGGAGAGTGATTGACCAGGTGCTTTGGTTCCTTATAAAGAATGTCATTATATGTATAATATTAATAATTAAACTATAATTCAATCTATTTATGTAAGGACGAGCATTGGGGCTGTTAAAACACCTCACGTGTGCATTATTTTCCGGCGAGATTCTAGGGCTCAGTTTACGAGCACTATGAAAATTATTAATTTAATTTAAACTGCATTGGATATCGAATCTTCGAAGCATTTGCCCGAATATCTCAAGTTTCTATAACTTGTAATTTGAAGGGTTTCCGTTCTTGACTTTTTCTTTTTGAAAAAAAAAAAAGTACTTAAATCAATAATAAGGGCCGAAAATAAAAATTAAATGCATGAGTTACGTACGTTACTTTTCCCACCATTGAGATCATCATTATACAAGTATGATTCATTCGTATCAGTTAATTGAGATTTTATTATTTAGAGATAATAATCACGTGCAATTGTACTAAATAATTCTCTCTCACAATATTGTTGCACGCTCTCATGTCGGTAATGGAAGATCTCATCGTATATCGTAACGTTAAAAAAATGGTATCATACATTCATACTTACGGAAAAAGTGAAAACTCTTTGATTGAAATAAGAATTAAAGACCGTATACTAGCATCACATCAATGGACCCCTTGGTAATAAATAGATGATTTTTTTTTATATATAATATAAAATATGATGTAGACGACTTTTAATTGAGGTTGTATATTGCTAGACTATCAAATGATAACGGTAGACAACTAACTAATGCACTGTCCATGAGGGTTTTCTTTATAGGCTTAATTATTATGGGGTATGGCATTATAGGGACAGTAAGTTCTAAAGTCATGCAATTTATAGACATTATACCTGATATTTCCCCAAAATACATCGCGTGCAACGCACGTGACCGATTTTTATACGGAAAACTGACGTGGCGCCGGATCGATGACATGCCCGTTTCTGCTAATTTTTGGGTGGACCGATGACATGCTCGTTTTATAGAAATGCCACGTCATTAAAATAATCCGACTTGGCACAATGTCAGAAATTAATTTTAAAAAAACAAAAAAATCTCTGTAAAACAGGCATGTCATCGGTCCGGCGCCACGTCGGACCTTTCGGTATAAAAATCGATCACGCGCGTGGCACGTGATGTATTTTGGGGAAAATCAGGTATAAAAATCGGTCATGTGCGTGGCACATGATGTATTCCGGGGAAAAATCAGGTGTAATGTATATAAATTGCACGATTTTTAATAATTGTCCTTATAATCGGTCCCTCTAATGCCACGCCCAGGATAAGAAAATAATTAAGCCTTCTTTATATTCCAAGTTGATCTGAGTGCTAACTATCATTATATTTTATCACATCAACGTAATAATTTTGAGATTTCAGTTTCTTTATTATTTTTACTAAAATTGCAAGTACGGTCACCACATGAGATGAGATCAGCATGTTGGCCAAATAGATGGTATGGTACCTCTAAAATAATTAAATGTTGGCATCAAAATCAAATCCAATTGTACAAATAACTAAAACCAGATCCCTCGTTATTTATTCGAAAAAAACAGTTAACTATCGAACTATATATATTAAGAAAAATTCGAGATTTAATGGATCAATCAAAGCGGTCACATGCCGTATGGAATCCTCATGACAAGTAACATGCATATATGATTATTTTTCTTGATTCGCCATATGCCCATAATCAATTTCATTTAAGTAACGTTCCATATGTAATATAATAAAAACGACACACATCGCATCATAATTTGAAATTTTCAGTGTTCATCATCCAAATAGAATCCCATTGGTTCATACTCATTGAATCGGTTTGTTTCTAGTTTCCACATTAAAAATTAAATCTCATGCACTGTATAACTAGCTTATATTCAAATTTATTTAAATACATATGCCATAAATATGCGTACTAGTAATCGCTTGGTCCCCATCCAAGAAAACACAAAGAGCCCATACCTGCAAATGTCTGAAATTTGAAATGCATACACCAAACAACCATTTTATATATCTAATATTTGCATCTGCATATGGCTAAAGATTTGATGTCTGAGACAATTTGAAGCCACATTAGTTGTTCGAACACACATCCACACATAAAAAAACCGTATGCCATAATACAGAAGTAAACTGTGGGCCATAATCAGACAGAGAAAATTGAGACCGTGTAAAACCTTTGAGTAGTGTAATAAATTCATACCATGTGAGGTGTTTTCTTCTCCTTAATTATTGCCAATTCCTTCGTTTTTCAAGAGCCCGAGGAGATCTTTATCTAACTCAGTGTTCTATTAACATAGATGAGGCATCAGACATGACCCATATTATTTAAGTATGCCATTAAATGAGAAGCTACCAAGATTGGGGCCCTAAAACTTAACCATACAACAGAAATGTCACACAATTATGATGATTGTCTAAAGCAATATTAAGGTTACAATAATTACATGGCTTGGACATTAAGCATGGAACTCAGCAAAAAAATCAGATTAACATTGGCATGTCAAGTCGTTGCCCGTCTTTTGGGAACAAAAAGATTATGAGTTCAGGGAAATGTTCAGTACAGAAAACAAATGGCCTTGGGAGATGCACTGATTGCCTGGAAATAAAGAAGAAGCTCCTCAAATTTTGAATTCTTTGGCAGAGAAAATGCAGATAAATATATCTCAGAGAAGTACTTCGCTCTGCAATGACCATATATGTTTCTTAATAGCAGATTTCAGTTGAGTATAAAATTAATGAACATAAATACATTATTTGCCATGGAGATAGATAGGCAAGTGCTGAAGCTCCCTCTCCAAAGAATCCTCAAAGTAAATCATCGACTACAACGCAAAAAACTATAAGCAAGCCCTCTTATCCATTCTCCCTTTTCCCAACTAAGAGTGTAAAAATCGTCGTTTATTAGAATATCAATCTCTAACAATATAATCTTAAACAGAAAAAACTACAAAAGCATGCTGCTCGAAAGGTAAAATGGAGCATGGAAGCTATAGTACCTTTGTTCAATCTATACTATACTTTCTCTCGTAGAGTCATCAACAGTCAAACCTCTTCAGCAATTACGAATATAGTTCATAAACTAATCCAGAAAATTCTGCGATTAACACAAGCTAAATCCCCAGCGAAGAAACCACGTAGCTGATTGATCAACAATATAGCAAGCAAGCAAGCTCACGACGCAGCGAATCGAGGTGACGGAAACGCGATTGAGACTGGGCTCGATTTTTGCGCTGATTTTTTCATCTGTCGTTTGACTCCATTCATATCGCTGACCATATATGTACAATTGGAGCAGCTGAACGTACAAGCTGTTTATTATAGTAGTGAGACTAATGGGCCTAAGCCCATTGAAGATGGAATACTTTGAAGCCCAATAACGAAGAATTTCCGAATTCATAATGATTTATCCTAGAATGCCTCAGTCACAAGGAACGGCCCAACTATACGATTAAAGTCCAATTAAAGGCCCAACTACAGATTAGCCTGTTAGGGTTTGTTTTCCTTCCCTTGTATATAAATTTGTTTAGCTCGACTTGATTTCACTCCGCGAAGCAAAGCTGTAGCAGGAGAATCATGGTTCACGTCTCCTTCTATCGAAACTGTAAGATCTATCTATTTTTTCCTGCTCAATACATAATTGCTGGCTGAACTGTTTAGTGTGACTTTTCGTTTACGATGAAATTTTATGTAGCCTACTTTTGATTTGAGGAAGCACTGTAATTAGCCTTCTTTGGGGTTGGATTTTAGCTTCTTTTTTTTTCTTCTGTATAAATTCTTATTGATCGCCCTGGTTCTTTAGCGATGGCTGATTTGTTAGTACCCGGAGATAGATCTAGAGTGCTGCTGCTGGTTGCGTTTGTTACATCATTAGTCAAAAAACTTTTAAAAAATTTTCTAGTTTGGTTTGATTTCCGATGTAGTGGGCAAATAATAATTTCGTATGCGAAGCTTTTAGTTCTCTTTGACAGTGTAGTTATTCATTTTATGAATGTGATTTTCCTTTTCTTTGTTTTTAGATGGGAAGACTTTTAAGAAGCCCCGTCGTCCCTACGAAAAGGAGCGGCTGGACGCAGAGCTGAAACTGGTGGGCGAATATGGACTGAGGGCCAAGAGAGAGCTGTGGAGGGTTCAGTATGCACTGAGCCGCATCAGGAATGCTGCTCGAAATCTGCTGACACTGGACGAGAAGGACCCTCGTCGTATCTTTGAAGGAGAGGCTATCATGAGGAGGATGAAGCGCTATGGCCTTCTCGACGAGGCCCAGGACAAGCTCGATTACGTCTTGGCCCTAACTGTCGAGAACTTTCTTGAACGCCGCCTTCAGACTCAGGTGTTCAAGGCTGGCATGGCCAAGTCTATTCACCACGCAAGAGTCCTCATAAGGCAGAGGCACATTAGGTAAACCACTGCTAGCTACAATTTGTTGTTGTCTACATATGTCTCTTGTGGTTTGATATTTATCTGGTGTGTTGTTGTTGTGGTTGTTGATCGTTTGTTGCCATTTGATTCTTCAATCCACAAACCCTTTGTTGTCGTCCTTGTGCTATAACGTCCCCACAAATTTGTAGGGTTGGGAGGCAAGTTGTGAACGTGCCGTCGTTCATGGTTAGGGTTGACTCGCAGAAGCACATTGACTTTTCTCTTACGAGTCCCTTTGGTGGTGGGCGGCCTGGTAGGGTGAAGAGAAGGAATCAGAAGGCTGCTGCTAAGAAGGCCTCGGGAGGTGGTGAAGGGGAGGATGAAGAGTGATCTTTTGATCATATTTTGATTCTGATGAGATGTCTAATGTTGGGAAAAACATGTTCTGAGTTGGTGTTTGTTCTTTTGCTGGTCAAGGATTTTCGTTACATTAAGTTATGACATTCTGGTTGTATGGTCTCCTCCCTTTTGCACTCAGGCGATGAGATCATGGCATTTGGTTTTCAAGTTGGAACATTGAATGACGACCTTGCTTTCCTATGAGTAAGTAATGTTGTAGTGTTTAATAATTATGCGACTCTTAGTAGCTTAACTTTTAGAAGATTACAGGCAACGTGACATTATGAAGTTTGACATTTATATTTATATTTTAAGGATAATCATGTGAACTATATACTGTTAGACCCTTAAGTTGATTGAGTTAAGAGTCACAAGTTACCTATAAATAGTTGTTCCATCCCTTGTTGTGTTGTGTTATGTCCCATGGTGTCTGTGTTCTTTCTGGGAAAACCCTTTTCATTGAGAATAAAGATTGAATGTCCTTGTGTGTTCTTACAAGGAAAATCCTCGTAGTTGAGAATAAAAATTGAATTGCACCTAATTGTTGTTCTTCTTTACTTGCGTCCGAGAAATTTTACTCAATGAATTAGGCACACAAGTACGTAAAACACAATGGAATAGAATTAGCGATGGGGCTGCCTTACTTTACGGAACAGATTAGGCTGCATGAAGGGGTGGTCGTAACAAAACTTCCTATTAAAGGACAACAATTGAACACTTATTTGACACACTTCCAAAAGAATTAATTACAAAACTAGGCACTTTATGCAATGTCAATTACAAAAGTTGGCATCCTTTATTTTATTTTCTTTTTTTGAATTAATTTAATTAAATGCACAAAGTTATTAAAGAATAGCTATCTTTTAGAACTGAAAGGGCTGGCCCGCCCCGTACCGCCCCGCTCCACCTCAACCCGCGGCCCGTTTCGGCACACTTCTAAACAAGCTACTAAACTAGCAGCCCGTCCCGCCTCACAGCGGGTTGGCGGGCTAGCGGGCCAACCCGCTAACAATATTTCTTTTTCTTAAAATTTTTTTTCTATTTTATTTCTTTTGAATAACGTTTTTATTAATAAATAATGTTGGAATATTCAACATAAATCATTTATAATAGGTACTACAAGTTCAATTATAAACCAATTAGTAATAAATATTATTGATTAATATTTTTAAATAAACTAAAATCAGAAATTATAAGCCACTAGAAAAATTATGAAAAAAACTAGAAAAAGAATTATGCCTATTTTTGTAGTAGTTTACACATAGTGCCTATTTTTGTTAGACACCTTTAAAGAGGCCTATACTAAATGACGTTCAGATAATAACTACGCATGGCAATGGGGCGGATCCAAACCCGGACCCGCGAAAACCAACCCCTAATGGAGCGGGTTTTTTTTTTCAATATTCGGGTAACGGTGCGGGTCTCGGGTCTTAAAGGATTCAACCCGAAAGGATCCGGGGCGGGTCTCGGGTCCCGTCAACCCCGCCTCAAAATCCAACCCGAAACCTATCCTGATTGATATTTTATATAAATATAATAAATATTATATAAATATTTTTATATATTTAATAATATATAAACATACATATATATTTATTAAATAGAATTATTTATAAATAATAAAAATATATTAATTATATCAACATATATCAAACTAGAACTTAAAAAATTTTAAAAAAATAAAATAACCGGGTCTACGGGGTCAGACCCGGCTTACTCGGAGTTCGAGGCGAGAGGGTTTTTCTTGAAGCGGGACGGGTCTCGGGTCCTTTAAAAATAAATGGGACAGACCCGTTTCAAACCCGTCCGTTGCCATCCCACAGATAACTGATCCGAAACAAAATATCTTACTGAAAAGAAAAGTAAAATACTTATACCAAACCACTGTAGATATCCATTCATGCAACTGCAAACAAGAAACTCCACCAAAAAAGATTCAAAAGAGAGAAAAAAAATCAAAAACCCAAATTGTCATTAGATGAAAAGCCTTGAGAGCAGCAAAGAAACATTGTTTCAAATTAATATCAACCCATTTGAGCATAGAAGACATCGATCAAAAGATCACTCCTCATCCTCCCCTTCACCACCGCCCGAGGCCTTCTTAGCAGCAGCCTTCTGATTCCTTCTCTTCACCCTACCAGGCCGCCCACCACCAAAGGGGCTCGTAAGAGAAAAGTCAATGTGCTTCTGAGAGTCAACCCTAACCATGAACGACGGCACGTTCACAACTTGCCTCCCAACCCTACAAATTTGTGGGGGCGTTATAGCACAAGGACGACAAAGGGTATTTGGATTGAAGAATCAAATGGCAACAAACGATCAACAACAACAACAACAACAACACAACAGGATAAAAATCAAACCACAAGAGACATATGGAGACAACAACAAATGTAGCTAGCAGTGGTTTACCTAATGTGCCTCTGCCTTATGAGGACTCTTGCGTGGTGAATAGACTTGGCCATGCCAGCCTTGAACACCTGAGTCTGAAGGCGGCGTTCAAGAAAGTTCTCGACAGTTAGGGCCAAGACGTAATCGAGCTTGTCCTGGGCCTCGTCGAGAAGGCCATAGCGCTTCATCCTCCTCATGATAGCCTCTCCTTCAAAGATACGACGAGGGTCCTTCTCGTCCAGTGTCAGCAGATTTCGAGCAGCATTCCTGATGCGGCTCAGTGCATACTGAACCCTCCACAGCTCTCTCTTGGCCCTCAGTCCATATTCGCCCACCAGTTTCAGCTCTGCGTCCAGCCGCTCCTTTTCGTAGGGACGACGGGGCTTCTTAAAAGTCTTCCCATCTAAAAACAAAGAAAAGGAAAATCACATTCATAAAATGAATAACTACACTGTCAAAGAGAACTAAAAGCTTCGCATACGAAATTATTATTTGCCCACTACATCGGAAATCAAACCAAACTACAAAAATTTTTTAAAAGTTTTTTGACTAATGATGTAACAAACGCAACCAGCAGCAGCACTCTAGATCTATCTCCGGGTACTAACAAATCAGCCATCGCTAAAGAACCAGGGCGATCAATAAGAATTTATACAGAAGAAAAAAAAAAGAAGAAGCTAAAATCCAACCCCAAAGAAGGCTAATTACAGTGCTTCCTCAAAAATCGAAAGTAGGCTACATAAAATTTCATCGTAAACGAAAAGTCACACTAAACAATTCAGCCATCAATTATGTATTGAGCAGGAAAAAATAGATAGATCTTACAGTTTCGATAGAAGGAGACGTGAACCATGATTCTCCTGCTACAGCTTTGCTTCGCGGAGTGAAATCAAGTCGAGCTAAACAAATTTATATACAAGGGAAGGAAAACAAACCCTAACAGGCTAATCTGTAGTTGGGCCTTTAATTGGACTTTAATCGAGTAAGTGGGCCGTTCCTTTTGACTGAGGCAAGCTAAGAATAAATCACTATGAATTCGGAAATTCTTCGTTATTGGGCTTAAAAGTATTTCACCTTCATTGGGCTTAGGCCCATTAATCTCACTATAATAAACAGCTTGTACATTCAGCTGCTCCAGTTGTACATATATGGTCAGCCATATGGATGGAGTCATACGACAGATGAAAAATCAGCGCAAAATCGAGCCAGTCTCAATCGCGTTTCCGTCACCTCGATTCGCTGCGTCGTGAGCTTGGCTTTTTTTTTTTCTTTTTCTCGCAATCATTTGATGTTTTTAAATTGCAAGCCATTTACTTGAATTGAATTATCTTGAATTATTAAACAAAAATTATAAAAAAAAAATATAAAAGAATAAAAATATATTAAAGAATTTGAAATTTGTATACTAATCATTAAGATTATATATTGACATAATAAATAATTATTTTAACTGTCACACTTATCTTAGTAATAATTTTTTTATATCTATTATTTACTTTTTATAGTTTATTTCTATGTAATATAATTAACTATTCTTTCGACCACAAATATAGAATTTGAAATAGTTTACAAAATATCACAATAAAATAAAAATATTGTTTTAGTGATAGATGAAAATGCTCGCTTTAAGGAGTTCATATCTCAGTACAAAAAAATAGAAATAAAGATGATCACATTGCACTTCATAATGTGTTAATTGATCATTTGTGAGAGGAATACTCCAATTCCTAGACTTTTAAATTATCTATCTTTTATTTGCAGGACGTGTATTTCAATGTATTTCAATTGTTGTGTCGTGTAATTTCGATTTTTTATTACATATTTAGTTCTATGTTTCTAATATGTATAAATAATGGTTTGCTTAAATATTCTCTAAATCAAAATTAAAGAATATTGTTGTTAATTCGTAAAGTAGTAAAATATAGGGGTGATATTGAAAAGTTATAAAAGTTGGTATGAACGGGAATATTATACGAATAGTATTTTGCGTTTGCGTTTGCCTTTGCTTTTTGTTGGCTATTGCAGAACAATCAAACTATGAATGTTACTGCAAAATACGTTTGCGTCTGCGTTTGACTGTTGGAAATGGTCTAACATGCTGAGGAAGTGCGATGAAGCTGATTTACTTTTATTTATTTTTCCGTTGCTTTATAGCTTATGATGGTCTTGATCTTGAACAAGCTCTTTTTTTTCGAAATGATAGTTTAAACAAATATACATGACTAAATAGCCCGACAGGGTCCTTTGGATACAATAGACCATCTAGTAGGAACGAAATATCTACTACGAGAGTATCAAACCAGAACTAGAAAGAAAAAAGACTCGAAAGAAAACAAGTTCTATAGCAAAAATAAGAAAAAACTAAAGAACCTACTGCAAATCTAGTCAAAACTTTCAACAAGGTTATTTCATAAATTAGGAGTTGAATAGCCTGTAAATCAAGCAAACTGTTTCAAGTACACTAGCTCATCAGGTTCACGAGTGCAGAATAACCTACTGCACTTGTTTTGTTCAGTGCCATGAAGGAAAAAGACTTAAGTTGTAGCTTAATAAACACTATTGTTGTTATGACGATCTGTATGGTGGCCTAAGCTGTTCTGTACAAGTTTATTCAGCCCGCCCATTTTTGCCGGACCACGAAATTTTTTTTCCCCGCACCGAATTCCCGTGTGTTACGTTTTCGTGTGCGTCGTTCGTTGCTTAGGTTTCGAACACAAGTAAACGAGCAACATGGAACCTTCTTCAGTGCCAACTAAGAGATTACGAGGATTTCGCCGTAAAGAAGACACGATCACTATGTGATTTTGACTGATGAAGACCCGTTTTGGTAAATCACAAACGTCCAACTCCTAAAATCTACGTCTGTAATCAGAAGTCGCATAATTATTAAAAACAATAGCATTACTTACTCATAAAAAAAAAAATGCAACGTCGTCACAGTTGCAGCTTGAAAAAAAAACGCCATAATCTCATCGCCTGAGTGCAAAGGCGTAAAACCTTACAAATAAAAAACGTCATAGCTTAATGTAATAAGAATCCTTGACCAGCAAAAGAAAAAACACCAACTCAGAACATGTTCTCCTGACTTAAACACGTCATAAACATCAAAAGAAGATCACTCCTCATCCTCCTCTACTCCACCGCCCGAGGCCTTCTTAGCAGCAGCCTTTTGGTTCCTTCTCTTCACCCTACCTGGCCTCCCACCACCAAAGGGGCTCGTGAGAGAAAAGTCAATGTGCTTCTGAGAGTCAACCCTAACCATGAACGACGGCACGTTCACAACTTGCCTCCCAACCCTACAAATTTGTGGGGGCGTTATAGCACAAGGACGACAAAGGGTTTGTGGATTGAAGAATCAAATGGAAACAAACGATAATCAAATGGAAACAAACGATCAACAACAACAACACACGCTAGGATAAATATCAAACCACAAGAGACATTTTGGAGACAACAACAAATGTAGTGGTAGTTTACCTAATGTGCCTCTGCCTTATGAGGACTCTTGCGTGGTGAATAGACTTGGCCATGCCAGCCTTGAACACCTGAGTCTGAAGGCGGCGTTCAAGAAAGTTCTCAACAGTTAGGGCCAAGACGTAATCGAGCTTGTCCTGGGCCTCGTCGAGAAGACCGTAGCGCTTCATCCTCCTCATGATTGCCTCACCTTCGAAGATACGACGAGGGTCCTTCTCGTCGAGGGTAAGCAGATTTCGAGCAGCATTCCTGATGCGGCTCAGTGCATACTGAACCCTCCACAGCTCTCTCTTGGCCCTCAGTCCATATTCGCCCACCAATTTCAGCTCTGCGTCCAGCCGCTCCTTTTCGTAGGGACGACGGGGCTTCTTAAAAGTCTTCCCATCTGAAAACAAAAAAAAAAATTTAAAATCCCATGCATTAGATGAAATCAAATCAATACACTGTGACAAGGGAGAACTAAAAGCTTCGCATACGAAATTAAAATTACAGCGGAAAACAAACCAAAGTCGAATCATGTAGTTTCTTCTTTACTCATTCTAGATCCATCTTCTACGGTGCTAACAAATCAGTCATCGCTAAATATCCCGGGCGATCGATAAGAATTTAAACAGACTAAAACAAAAGCTAAAATCCAACCCCAAAGAAGGCTAATTCCGGTGCTTCCGAAAGTCACACTAAACAATTCAACCAGCAACTACGTATTGAGCAGGAAAAAACAGAAAAAAATAGATAGATCTTACAGTTTCGATAAAAGGAAACATGAACCATGATTCTTCTCCTCGCGGCCTGCTAGAGCTTTGCTGCTTGGCGTAGTATAGTAGTAGAGTGAAATCTAAGTCGAGCTAAACAAATATATATGAGAAGGGAAACCCTAATGGGCTAATTCTTTAGTTGGGCCTGACTTTAATCAAGTAAGCGGACCAATACCTGAGACTCGGCAAGCTAGCAATTAACTGCTGTCCGAGAAAAATCGAAAATTCGGACCGAATTATTCTTTACTTTTATAAATTTTGCTTTTGGTAATTTGACATTTTTTGAGGGATTTTAGTATGTGTTTACGACACACACTACTACTTTGCATCTCATTCATTGCTTTCGACCTAGCGACAGTGGATAATAGAGACCTTACACAGGATAAAACATAAAAGTATACATTAAAAAAGGCATGTATTGGTGAAAAAAAAAAATAACGGAACAGAGATCGAACAAAATTTTGAAAAGAGAGAGAATAATTCGAACACATCCAAAGTCTTTCACCCAATTATATTCAATCCTCCTCCATTGGTACTTGCGGTATATCAAATCTGTCTTCTTGAATAGCTTTGGTAACTACAGAAACTGGGGGTAGGTGATCACAGGTCAAGGAGCACCATAATTGAAAAATGAATTAAAATATATCTATAACTAAGTTAAAACACAGTATACTATGGAAAGTAGAGCATCGATTAAGGATATATATTGACATATAATCATCCTCTTTCTCCCCACGGTTACGGCTATTGTTGAGTTCCCTTAATATTTCAGGCGTAACCTTTCATAAAGTAAAGGAGAGGTATCAATTGAATTTATATCAATACATATAGGTATATGCTCGATAGAAGGATGATCGTCATACCAATTTGTGTCTCTGCCTCCCAACAAGAGCATTGAGATTCGTTTTGTCCTCCTTTGTCAACTCATTTTTGTACCTGACCCCCCACCAAGCAGGGAAATAGTGTCAAAAGAAACTTCACAAATGTGGAGAAACTATTCATCAAGTTGATGAATATAGATGAAGTTTAACGACTTATGCATAAGACGGTGTTGACTTACCTCTGAGCGAATGCAAGAAGAGACTGGTGCCAAATCACAGGCATTACTCTCGAGTCGTTGTAGAACTTCATGAAATGAGCAACTAATGCATCGAGCACGCGATAGGGCAATGCATATTTCTTCTCGACTAGTAGCTTGATGAAATAACTGCAGTAACATAACATGCAAGCGAAAGATGATCATTCATAATGATGGTTAACTTCTTAGACTGAGAAAGAAAAACCCGCACAATACCTTGTTGTACCACAATACTCCATCCCTGCAAGCTTCAGCAATGCAGCACTGGCCACAGAGACATCAGCGACGCATATTTAATCAAAAGTCAAATAATGCAGAAGCACAAATTATCAACAGATATTCTTCCACTAGGCTTAGAATACAAGACAGGACAAATTTGGCGGCGACGACCATGAACTTTCAACGAAATTGGAAATTCTCGTTTTATCGTGATGAAACGAATAGACCACAAGCAGATGAGAGTTGTAGCTACCATACCTTGAATGAAGGGGAGGAATAGACATCTTTTCAATGATGCTGCCGACAATCACAGCCTCCCTTAGATTGCAAGTCCTTGACTGGTAAGATCATAGTACATAAAAAGGTTAACTTATCACAATAGCCCACGAAAACAAGGGTACACTTTGTCAGTAAGCCATATTGGCCACAAAACATGATTGAAGATACTACTTGTACTTGAATATAATGTCTGCATTCGACGTTTCTATTAAGAGACAACACGGATAGCAAGCAATATACCTCACACAATGGTAACAAGATTCCTTTGTTAAAAGCAGCTGGTTTGTACAAAGCCTTTTTCAACGACTGGTACAGTGAAAAGTGAAGCCTCTTGTTTTTCCGAATATCTTCCCTGACACGAGGCAGCAAGACATACTTACAGAACCTTTCCACTTTCGTTACGCCCAAATTAGAAGCAAAGATCCTTGTTGCTTGGAACATGGCATTTGGAGACCAATTTTCAGGTTCAGTTAAGTGTAAGACTTCCTCCCAAACCTGAAGAGAGGGTATGTGCTTGAAAGCTTTTGGCATCTTTCCAGAGGTGTATTTGCTGAGCAGCTTGCCAACCCTGTAAAGTCCGTATTTTGATTTTAAAAAAATATACACATAAAAAGAAAAAGGAGTAATTATGGAACAAGAAAATCCTGCATACCCTTTGTACAGCTCTACAATGGATTCGTCTAATTTAGGCACTTTCTGGACACCTACAAAGACACGAAACTTTGGATTTAATATGCTGGTAAACAAGAGCACATCAAGTTGCTTATCCGAACCACAAACCTCCGATGAAGAAATCTAAAGAAATAATATACCATTGACCTTTAACGTAAGATTGGGCCGATCATTAAATTAATATGCAAACCTGAAGAAACTTGAGCATCATTTTCCTTTAGCTTTTTAACAATTATGTCGGCCAAAGTTCGCTGGGGCCGCTTGTCCTTTGATAGAAAGGCTTCAAGCAACTTCTCATCGTCCTCATCAATCTCATCCTGTTTAAAAGATAAATAATTTTCGTAAAATCCACCATAAAACAGACGATAGTCTCAGGTATATACCATACCTCTAGCCAGCGGTGTCAAACTATCATCACCCAGTGAGGAAAAAATATTACAAGGTAGAACACTTTAAACAAGGTATAGACATTTAAACTAAGGCAACTTCTGTTCATAATAATAACCAATTACACCTAGAAATAAAAACGCTCTCAGGCATAATTGCTGAAAAAAAAACTAAACAAAATTACAAAAGAGATCCAAGTTTTCAGTGCAATGAAAAAACTAAACACAAAAATTTCAAAAAGCAAAATCTACCTCAACATCAGTTCTCCATCGCGCATATTGATTCTCCGTCTTCTCCGAAAATCCATCAAACTCGTCGATATCCTCCTCCTCCTCATTGTACTCTTTCAGTCCATTCAAGTTGCCGAGCGACAAACCACTCTTCTCAGCGACGTCTTTCGCCCCTTCGTCTTCCTCGTTCTCAATCTCCTTCTGCTGAATAAACGCTTCTTTAAGAACCTTTCTGCTGACGTCGGATGGAACAAGCTTGTCTCCACTCTGATGCTTCTTCTGCTTGGGGTTCGACGAGCGTTTCTTCTTCGAGGATTCAGTGAGTGCCTCCGAACCCAACGGCAGAAAAGGTTCGGGATTGGTGATTCTGCTTCGTTTCTTGGCGCTCGGCATCGTTGGAATTTCTAAGCTTTCCTGTCTTGGCGACGGCGTCGATGAACCCTAATTTGACCAAAGGGACATTCAGGCGCTAGGGTTTTTTGGAGTTTTTACTTTTTTCTTCGAGTGCCATAATTATTTGTCTGTCCGCGTGTTAGCATTGCAAGTTGCAACTACTAAACGATAATTAGCCAAAAATATTTTATTTTTCCACTATATCATTAACAAAAATAAGGTTAAACAACCCAAAATATCTCTGGTCTTCATCCAACTGAAAAACGCATTCTCAAACTCAAACTCATTCTCAAACTCAAAATGCAGTAATTTTCCTCCAACCGTTAGACTCATTCTCAAACTCAAACGAATATCCTGTAAAATTTCAACACTATCCACGTATATTATAACTTTACAAATTAGACTACAAAATTTTAGTGATCGACAAAAGATTTATTAAAATGAATAATAAAACTTTAATTGAAAAATATAAAAAGGATCGAGAAATTATTTCCTAAAAATACGATATAGCTAAAAATTCAAATCAGGTCCATTTCAAATCGACATTGTTGGAGGAAACAATGACAAATTATCAGATTATTAAATATATGTTGTTTAGTTTAGTGATCCGATTTATTTTTATATTCCGTACTTTTGTTTAAGGGTTATATGTTGATTGGACGGGCAAAAGGCTGCTACAGAGAAAGTGTCTAGTCAATTACCAAACTAGAATAATAATATTTAATTTAAGCGAGGTCGGTTGGTAATATTAAAAAGAAATGCGATGAATTAAAAGGAAAATGCAAATATGCGTTTAATGGAGAGAGAAATTGGTATAATCTCATTTTGGGTATGCATATGGGTGTCTATTGAAGTAATTTTGTGTATTTTGCGTTGGAAAATGAGTGTCGATTGGAGATGCTCTTATATCGACCATACGAGTAGAGACGAGACAATACAAAGGCTCTTATAACGAGCATACAAACATTATACAAAAAGAACATCTAACCACAAACAAATAAAAACAAAAATGAACTACTCGCAAATCAATAGTTAAAAACATGAACTTTTATTACCGAAAATGAACCAACAACTCCATAGCAAGATGGCTAGCAAATTCATATATATAATAGACTACGCGTTTTTTCATCGAACAAGGAGTAGACGTTTCTTGATTGAGCTTGTCCTCTTAAGTCACATGAAAAGCTCCTACGAGAGGAGAAAAGTACCCCATGAAAGAGGAAAGGACCTCCCATAAAAGAGGGAAGAAATCCATAAAGGGTACAAAACTCCCAAAGATGGAAGACAAACACTCCAAATAGAGGAGACTTACGAAACTGGAGAAAAGAGAAGAAAGAAAATAAATAGAAAGAAGGAATGGAGAAGAGGATCGACCCCAACCTCCATTAATGGAGTAAGGGAGAGATATGGAGTTTTTTTGCATAAGGTTTTTAGAAAGATGGTGGATGAAATTTGAAGGAAGATAGAGAAAGGTTTAATTAGCCATATATATATATATATATATATGATTAATTACTACTTTCCTATACTTTAAAATATATTGATATATAAAATTATTGGATTAATTATTATTTTTCTATAATTTAAAGTATGTTGCTATGGGGACACGATATGAGATAATATTTTTTTAAAATTAATCAATTTAGAGAAACTATGAAAACTAAATTTGTCCTAAAATTACTAATTAATCAATCTTGAGAAACTAAGAAAACTAGCTGTCCTAAATTACAAATTAATCAATCTAGAGAAACTATGAAAAACAAAATTCTGTCCTAAAATTACTTAATTTTGAAAGTTATTGTTCATAAAGTGTCGCCCAACAAATTCGCCAACCCCTATATTATACGCAAAATCCTAGAATTTGAAACAAAATCAAAAAATTCCAACGAATAATATCTCTAAATTGTGGTCATACTACATTTGATCTTAGCCAAAAAGACTGCTTCTCTCTCAAGACACCCCCTCCTCCTATCTAAAAAAACCAAATAAAAAAACCCTAAAACTTCTCTCTCATCCTCCATTAATGGAGGTTGGGTAGGGCTCTTTACCTATTTTTTTTGTTCTACTTTCTTCTTCTAGGTGTAGTGATTTTTCATCCTTTTTTGTTCCTTTTTGTTGAAATGGGTTGTCAAAAAAGAACCCTCCCTCGCCGCCACCCACCTCCATCATCTTCCGCCGCTTTCACCCACGAGTCTTCCTAGTAGGAGTCCGTTTCTCTCGACCTCGGGCCGGGAGCTTTGTCTCCCCCAGTGGAGTTTTCTTCTCCCTATGTGGAGTTCCGTTCGAAAAATGTAAAATCATCGTGTCGAAGTCCGAAGAAAGTGAATAGTATTGTAAATTTGGCTTAATAACCTTTTAGTGATAGGTTCTTTAGTTCTCTAGCCATACAACATGGATTTTATTTTCTTTCGGTTTTTGTTGTTTTGGATGTTTTTGCTCGTCTGTGAGCCTTTGTCTCTACCGTAGTCGAAAGTTAACGGAGAAATCCGTTCGGACTATTTAGCTTATGTATCTTTGTGTTTATTAAATTCAAGCTATCATTTCAAAAAAAAATCTAAATTGCTTTCCCGTATATATTGTGAATTTTTCTGTGTTTTGAGCTGCTATTGTCACGTATATTGCAAGCTCGTTACGTAACATTAACATAAGACTGGCATTAATTTTCAAGATAATCAAAACTTAGTTTACTTGGAAGAGTTGCCGCAAAATCCAACCGAAAACTCGACAAACTGAAGAAAAAAAGCACGAGTCACATTATGTCTCAACGAATCCATCAACAAAACGCAAGGAAGACCTTAAAATTCCAGTCTTTCCCCCAACAAAACCGCCATTAGTACTCAGCTGCCATTCAACTCTTAGCAGCAAGCTTTTCTTTGGCCTTTTGTATCTTCAACACCTTCTTCACAATCTTCTGTTCTTCGACCAAAAAAGCCCTAATGATCCTATAAAATCCAGGCCAACATGAATGGATAAGTCACCACGAATCAAATTTAAGGTACAAGGTGTTGTCTCGCCTCAAAAGCAAAGCCCAAACATGTCTGCTTATGCGTGTGATGTTTCGAATACTTCAAACCACAAGAATAATGACGAGGGTGATAAATCAACTAGTTAGTATTTACATGGAAAGCTAATTTGCACAAGAAATCAACCTTTCCCTAACAGCACCGCCAGATAATACTCCACCATATGCACGGTTGACAGTTCTTCGGTTCCTTGACAATCTAGACCTCTTGTACTCAGCAGGCCTCAAGTGAGGAATCTACAGAGATGTCAAATATTGAAAAAGATCAACTTTTCATCAGCGTTGATGTTTGGTAATATATAAACATATAGTTCTATCATATTGCCAAACATTATGATTTATTTGGATTGGACGGTAACTAAGAATCATACAACACTCAGAATAGCTGGAAGGATCAAAAGTAAAACACCAAATCTCATAAACAAATAACCCAACGCAATTCCGCTACCAACAAAGGCAAAATCTGCTAAGGGAGAATAAGCATTCATTACATATCAGCAACACTGAACTTCCTATTCAACTCAGCAAATTGAATTTAAGCTTCCGCAGCTCCATCATCCATCAGAGTATAGCTACCAACCACGAATCAAACACATTTCTCAACTAAGACACAATGCATTGATCGAATATTAGAAAGAACGATTGCTACATAAAAACGACAGTGGGAGAAACTAGCACCGAAATCGAATTACAAACCAAAAATAATAAATTAAAATATAAAGCAAAACATCCATCATACCCCTTGAATCCTCTTTCCAGTAACAGGGCATTTCGGTCCGCTTGCTCTCTTCTTGGTGGTCTGATACACCAGCTTCCCTCCTATTTTCGTTTCACGCGGCAACACAATCAACGATTCCATTAACTGATAACACGTTAATTTGGGGGGGGCCAAAAAACCCTAATTACCTGGAGTTTTGACAATCCGATGCTGATTTGACTTCGTGGCATAGCTGTGCCTACTTCTGTAAGTGAGCCTTTGCACCATTTTCGCGAATTCGATTAGGAATCTATCTCTTACGCTCGAGCTTGGGCGGCCAAGTCTCAAAAGAGGGAAACGTTTAGAGGCGAGAGGAGTATAAAAGGAGATGATCAGTAAGCCCTAGCTAGCTAGCTGTAGATTATATGGGCTGGGCTTATATTTCTGAATATTAATGGGCTTTTAACTTTATCAAGCCCAACAATAACCGAATGCAAAAACGGCGTCGTTGCGACTTTCGGCATATGTATATTCACATTCTTTCGCATAAACGCCACCTTCCTTTTGTAACGAAAGTTCAATTCTTTACTTTGAATATAACGTCCATATGTTTCAAATTATGAAGATCAATTAGGATTAACTAAGAAGCTAATGTAGTTAAACTGAAGTCTGAAGTTCTTCTACTTTCACGTAGTTTGTAATGATAAAAAGTCTTGTTACATATGTATGTGTGTGTATTAATGGAGCATGAATGACTGGAGACAGACATGGATTAATGGAGTCGAATGTCTTTCGTTAATTTCATACAAGTTTTAATTACAGCTCAAACGTGTCTACAAACCATCTCTACCTTTAAAGAGCTAAATATTCAATTTAAATAATACCACACAGAAAAAGAAACAAACAATAAGGCACACCATTTCACACCTTCATGAGAAAAACAGGAGAAAGGAAAAAAAAAAAAAATAGGGAAGCTATGTGTTTGATTTTTATGGAAATTAGTAGGGAAAAGAATAAAAGGAAAAAAGAAAACTCATGTCTGACCGATCAAAGAAATATTTATGGAAAATAAAGGTAAAAAATATTTAAATAACTGAAAATTAAAGAAAACTAATTTTTCCTTACCAAATTGGTGGGGAAAATGAAATAAAAACTTGAAATCATTTTCTCTATCATTTTCTTTTCCAAAAACTTTCATCAAACCAAACACAGAAACGAAAGTGTTTGGTGAATGTTAGACGCGTTTGGTATGCAAAATTAGGCGTGGAAAAGAACAGAGAAATGTGTCATGGTACCACACGCGAGTATAATGTACAATGATCCGATGTGTATCGCTACATTTTCGTTTTCTTATCTGCGTTGGATTCTTGCCTACCAAACGGACCGTTTAGTTCCCCACCTCTATTTCTCCCTTGATTTTATTACAAAACTAGGCAAAGATTAGTTCGATGGGGTTATCTTATTTACATGGAATGGATACTTTAGATGTCATTAAAAATTAAATTCAAACAAACAAACATGGGACACTACAAACGGAATGTCAGCCAATCTAACTAAAAGCAAAGCTTCAGTTCAAATTCATAGCATCATTTATGTCAAACAAACAAAGGGAAAGAAAGAGATCAAATGCAATCAACATATCACATCACCATCTTTCCTTATACACATTTCTACGCATCAGTTTCTCCGATAAGTTCACAAGCTCATCAGAGAACTGGGATTAATTCAATGTACACGAAGATGCACGTTAGCCCAACAAAGAAAAAACCTCGTACGATAAGGGGACAGCGATTCTTTACTCAGACGTTTTCTTGCTGAGGTGGGCCCCGCGGTGCATCGGCAGCTAACTGCGGTGCTGGTGCTGACGTGGCAGAGGCTAAGATTAGACCTCTGGCCTGAGCTGACTGAACCACGATTGCAAATTGCGCTGCTGCTAAGGCCGCAGCTTCCTTTCATACACAAAAAAAAAAAAAAATTTAAGTAAAATTAGCTAAAAGCTTATCTTTTGTTTGAGATATTAAAAGGCGGGCTCGTCTGAATTCTTGAAAATGTAATAAGGTGATCTATAGAAGCTGCTAATGTAATGGGGAAATGGTTTGAAAACCTGTCTCTGTCTTCGGCGCTGCAAGATATTGATGGCCCAAATCATGATGTAGAAAGGCAAAAGGAAGCCAACTGCTCGAAGCAAGAATAGCTGCGGATTGAATTGAATGAGAGATCATTAGAATGTTATAAAAATCTAAATAAAACTTAAATATATGCATATATATATATATGTTATTACAGAGAAGAAAGCTGATGAATCGTCCTCTCCGTCACCATCTGTTCCATCATCAGTGATGGAAACTGCGTTCCTCAGCAGCAGTAGAGCAAGAAACTGCATTTATGGAGTTATAATAAGGATATATGAATTGAATTTGAATGCTTTAAGGTAATCATCAGTGTAAGAACTTTACAATTAGAGCAGCTGAACGACAAAAGGCAGCACCGCTGCTGTTAGAACCGTTGTTATCATCGTAATCAGCTTCGAAGAGTCTCCGCTCTGCTTCAGTAATAGCCAAGAGACGAGGATTGTTCATGTCCAAAGGCGTCCCTGTTATTCTCCATATTCCTCTGGAAAATATTTAAACGATTAATGCTATAAACGAGTTATTACAGCATAATTTTCGACAAAAATCTTACCCAATGTCGATGGTAGTCTCGTCTGGCGGTGGCCTTGGAGGAGCAGTATAACCATGTTGATATGACTACATTAGTACAAAGTAAAAGAATGTAATAACTCTATCATCAGATCATAGAGACACAAACACAAATACACAATCACAAATTCAGACATACCTGATGGCAAATCTCGCAAGTAATATCGCCCTTCTCATTGCACCACTGCTGAACACATTTCCTATGTGCATACTGCAAAATACAATGAAAGACGCGCATCAGAGTAACTAAACATGGCCTTAACTTAATAATCATATTACATATACATTCGACGAAAAAACAGACCTTAAGACTCCCATTACAAGCGCAAGGACTCTCAAGATTATCGAGTGAATCTTCGTCCTGACAAATACGACATTCGCCGATGGATATAAGTGGTGATTCTTCGCCTGCCTCGTCGTGGTCGACCACCACCACTACAACCTCATCAGCATCTTTCGCAGCAGTCGAAGATCCAATGATTTCAGGGTTTTTACCACTGTGCATTTTCGTCATGGATTTGGGCAGCTCTTCTATGTTCGCCGTGGAAGAATGCTCGACCATTTACGCTTGTGAATATGATTGATAACTAAACAAGAAAAAGCCCTCAAAATTCAGAATCAAGGGGAGAGTATTTTCCTTTTTTCAATTCAACTAGTGATGATGATGATCTTCCTTTTTCATGTTAATTTTTTTTTAGAACTTCAATTTTCGGACACCCAATTGGTCTGATGTTTCTGATACAGAAGGAAAAATCTTCTTTTAACCTATGCATTCAGCAAAAACTACCTAAAATGAAAAAAAAAAAAACCATTACAGAAAAACATGTAAACCTAACCTAAAACTCCATCAAAAACCATGATTTCGCAGAATTGGGCCAAGGGTCGCAAAATCAAAGCCGATCACGCTGGATTTCACAGCGAGATCAAACTTCGAACACAAAAAACAAACCCAAAATACAAGGTCAAATATGAAAAAAAAGGCTGAAATTTCTTAAAAAGGGGGGAAAATATAACAAAAGAAAACGAAAATATTATTACCTGTAGAACGACGAAGAAAGAGAAACTTGAGACTAGAATCGCGAATTTCTTGCGGAACCAAGGAATAATGTGAAAAATCAATAGACGGATTGGTTGGGGTTGGGGATGATATGGATATCAATCAAAGACGGTGAGCGCGTTTGGGTCATTAGATAACAACAATTAACAACTCGTTTTTGTTGACCAAGCAATCAGCTAATAAATAAGTTCTTTTGACTTTTTCCTTTTCCTTTTTTCTTACATTACGAAAATATATGTTGACTCAATCCAACGTTGTCTATTCAGTGCTACTTTTCCTGTTTCGTGCTTCTTTCCTAAAGATAAAAAACACGTAATGCATCTTTGATATCAAATTACTAATCTCATCGATCTAAAAATTCAATTTTTTAATTTCTCACGTTAAAAATTTACCAGAAAAATCAAAGAGAGGAGAGGACACAAGAAAGTAATACAAGAAGAATGAATATGTCAAACTTAATAGGTGCAAAATGGGTTCTATTTTCGGATTGAGTTTCTTGCATAGTTCCGTACTAGTATCCATTCAGACATAATATGCAAATTTTTAAAATATATGAACTAATAAATAAACAACGTAATGCATGGGACTAAAAAATAACCCAAAAATGCTCGTACTGCCTTCCCAAGTAAGAGTATTATTTCTAGGCTGACATGTGATAACGATGATGTATCTCTATTTCAAAGGGAAGAAGAAGATTTCTGCTGAGTCTAAGAGCATCTCCAACGCTACGCCAAACTCAGCGTGGAACGCCAGCTATTGCGGTGGAGGAGCTCCAAGGCACCTCTAAACGCCACGGTAAATCTGGAGGGATAAACAGTGCCCCGCTATTTGTAGCGGGCACTGTTCACCCGCTACGCCAAATTTTTTTTCTTTCATTTATTTTTTTTTTCGATTCAGCAGATTTAAGGATTTTTTTCGATTCAGCAGATTTAAGGATTTTGTTTGCTCAGCTCGATGGATTTGATGTAGAAAAAAGTCTGAAATTTGGGAGGGGAAGACGATGAATGATGATGAAGACGATGAGGAGAGAGAAATGATTTTATATTTTAATTAATTCTTTTCCTTTCTGTTTTTCTTTTCGTTTTCAATTTTTAAAAAAACGCTGCTTTATTATGTAATTTTTTAATTTTGTTTAATTTCTTTTCATATTTTAAATAAAAAATATTAGTGGCGTTATGGTTTTTAATTTTTTGTATTATTTAATGTAATTAATTAAATATTAAACTTGTAATACTTAGGTTTTTTAATTATGACAATATTGAAAATATTATTTTAGAGGGAAATATGGAGTAGATGGTTGGAGTTGTAAATACTGTTTAAACTGTATATGTAGAAGAATTTAACTGTAGCAACTGTATATATGAAGGAAATGGTTGGAGATGGCCTAAGGATTTGTTATAACAGTTTCCCTATTTCTACAACGTGGGCGTGAACAGTAGTTGCTGTGTTTCAGGCATGGCCCATGCGCGTGCAATAAATGAAGAAAAAGGAATGTCTTTTCTTTTCTTCCCATTTAGCTTCAATTACATACCCTTTCTTACACTTCCATTTACATGATATAATGTTCATAGTTCTTTATTCTTTGGGTTTGCAGAAAAGGAATGTATGTCTGGTGAAAATGGTCCAAGATTTTACCCACTTTTGCTTCACTTGAACCACTGTTACGAAGATTTAACTAATTATAACCTTCCAAACAAATGCCACGGCATAACAGTAGACATCCATGGATAATTTAGAAATAAGATTTTTTTTTTTCACTTCAAGTTCAAATCAAACTCCAACTCCAAGAAAATCTATGAACTTGGTTGTAATCCCTTGTTCTTCAGCTGATGCTTCTGAAGCTTGATTGTGAACAGTTGATGATGGTACTGTGAACTCTGAGGTGTAATAAAAGTTATGGTCTATGTTCATGGCAGAAATGCTACTGCTGTAGGGATATTTGGCAAGAACAACAGTGTCCCAAGATTCACTCTGTACTTTGAAGGCATTCCTCGCCTCATTCGTACCAGGGCCTGAGGCAAAATGTAGTCAAAAACAGACAAAAAAAGATGATGTCAAGGAAGAACCGAAACAGTAGTTATGTAATATAGTACTGTGATGGAAAACAAATTCGAAGAACCTGGGAAGAAACTGATGAAAGGAGGAGATGTCTGAGGATGATGATCAGTCCAAAACCTTGTACTAATTAGGGAGACACCTTCCATTGACGATCTCTTGTTATTATTGAAGACAACCATGTTTCTCCTCTTGTAAGTAGAATCAGATTGCTGCTCTCTATACTTCCTTGCCATGACAACATGCCAATGGTTCTTCACTGCATTGTCAGTTCTACCTGGGAAAAGCCTAGCAATCATAGCCCATTTGTTACCATATAACCTATGCGCAGACATGAGTTTGTCTTCTTCTTCATCGGTGAATGCCCTCCTGTTAATTCTTGGATCTAACTGATTAAACCACCTTAATCTGCAGCTCTTACCTTCCCAAACAAAACCCCAAAAGCAAAGGAGAAAAAAAAAAGTACTTAAGAAGATACACACGGAAAACCTCAACTTCTCTTATGATGTTTTATTACCAGATCGACCTTGTAACTTCTCTGCAATAAGATTCCAGTTTTGAGGGCCATAAATGGAGACGAGTTCTCTAAGCTTTGTGTCCTCCGCAGGCCTCCAATGTCCTCTAGCACAAAGCTTTGAATGTTCACTTGCATTATTACTGCAAGTATTATTGTGGCTATTATTGTTATTATTATTACTTATATCGATGATATTGCTAGCTGATGAGCAATGCTTGTCCTTATAAGTGCTGGAGATTTCTTTCTCTTCAGAGGAAAACTCAATGTCCGAATCTTCGTGTTTGCCAGCCATGAAGAAATAGAAGCAGCTTTGAGAAAGAAATAAGTGGGGAATAGATAGAAATTCGAATAAGAGTGAAGAAAGGTTGTATAACAGAAAGCTTTTTCTTTCACAGATAAGGGATGTGCTGAAATGAATGCTGATTATATACATACTATATATATATATATATTGGTTTTTTGTAGTTTGGAATATGTAATAACTCATTAGTTATAGGAAAATGCCTCAGTTGTTGCAGTTGTTAATAAAGACTTGGTTTCCCAAAAGTGTGGTACATGTGATGTGTACTGATTCAATCTCAGCCATTGGATTGGATGGACGAAATCATTTTTCTGAAAATTGGTAAGGACCTGAAAGATAACGTTGCAATGAAGGGCTTACTAAGGTATTACAGTACAATTTAAGATAAAAATTTTTGACTTGGACCTTTTTTAGAATAAGTTAAAAAGTAAACTTATAGATGTTTATGCTGACATATAATTTGTACAGCATCTAGGGTTTTAGGGTTATTAGATTTCCATTGGGAGTTGGGACAATGAAGAATCATGGCAAAGGAAGCTATCCAAGGTTGTACAGTAGGCTTGCGTTTAGTTTCATGGATAAGCCAAGATAAAAATAAGTTATCCAAAGTAATACCGTTCACTATAAATAAAAATCAATTATTAAAGCCTGCAACAAATGATCGGTCCGCTACTATTATCACACACCCAGTTTAATTCATTGGGCCTGTATAATTAATCCAATCACTAAATATACGAAAAGACTAAAATACTCATATTCCACCAAATCATAAAATCATCATTATTTTATGTGATTTATATGATAAAAATAAATAAACAACTCTAATTTATTCATTATTTCATGACGATCAAATTGATATGCCTTATATTTTTTATATTCATAAGAATAAGTTTTTTTTTGTAAACTGTGTATTGATGAATTAAAGGGTACTTGAGGAATTTTACAAATAGTACTGAAATTAACTCAATCCATATCTTGCAAAGTGAACATCTTGAATTGGATAGCCGTTATTATGAATAATCCAAAAATTTATCTATTAATTTCCAATATTTGAAAGTGAATGCAACCTTATATTATATCAAGGATTCTATTATAGCAAGGCGAGGGTGGATATAAATCGTCAAATGGTACGTGAATTAAACTTGAAAGAAAATAATTAATAAAAAATCACTAACTACGATTAATTTCTATTTTTAATCAATTACTATACTACCTTTAATTTTCTATACAATAAATTTAAGAAGAAATATTTTATATAGGACACGCATTTGAGTGTTCAGAAAATACTAGTAGTTATTATCAGTTGTGCTATTAATTTGGCCCTAGTAATTTGTAACTGTAATTAGTATTTTTAATTGCTATTTGTCTCCAAATAAATTAAGCTAAGACGTGGTTATGATGGCACCCAACAAATACTAAATTTTACGTACAATATAATTTATATTTTTTGTCAGAATATAAACTAGTTGACTTCCACACCCTAGTTTAGGGGTGAGCGTGGTACAGTTAGGGCGGTTTTTATCGGAACTCTAATCCGACCCGATGTATTGCGGTTTTTTAAAATATACTTGAGTGCGGTTGGGTTGGGGCAATTTTTGCGGTTTCAATATTTTTTATCATAACAAAACATTGAGTAATATTCTTAAGTATAGATATAGCAAAAAGATATACCATTAGCCTATTACAAGTATAAAAGTTTATATACAGAAATGTTGTTATCATAGTAAATAGTAGTAACAGATAATAAAAAGTCCGATAAGAAGCTTGATTTAGAAGCCCATATCCTTGTTCACGGCCAGCTTTTGGTAAAGCAACTAAAGCAAGTGCCTCATTTGATTTAAAAATTTCCCTCAGAAGAATTTTTTTTTTTTTAAATTTTAACTCGCCTTCTATAAACATCGTGTTAAAGTTGTTGATCTCAAGTTCGAATAAAGGAGGATGGTTGCATTGGATAGACACATAAAATTTTTTTAACTACGTAATATTTATTTTTTTTTAATAAAATTAGCTTTACGCAATGTATTATGATTAGGTCATGTCCTTGTATCTAATTCTCCTTTAGAAGAAGAAAATTGTTTATCTTAAAATTTTAACTCTCGCCTTCTATATTTACTTCAATTGTTATAATTGTTGATTCCAAGTCTGAATAAAGGAGGAGGGTTGCATTGGATAAACATGTAAAAAACTTTTCACTATATAATATTTTTTTTTGTGAAAGAACTCATTTAGAACTTTGCTTTACGCTACGTGTTATGATAAGTCGATGTCCTTGTATCAATAGTAATTAATATTTTCTGCCTTCACTATTACGAGTTATATCTATTACTTTATGAACTATTCAATAAAATATAGTAAAAATTTTTTATATTTTGTGGTTGGGTGCAGTTTATGCGGTTTTAGAAATACAAAACCAAACCCGATTGCAAAATATGCGCTTCTATTTTTTAAAACCAAAACCAACCCATCAACCGTTAACCCGACACTTGCGGTCTGGGTTGGGTCGATTGGGTGGGCGGTCTGACGGGTTAGATGCTCACCCCTACCCTAGTTGTTATTATTATTTTCTTATTTATTTATTTATTATTGTCATATTTTTATTATTATTATTGACAATAAAAGACAGAAATAATTTATTGTTTGTGTCACAGGATGTTAATAGAGAAGTATATAGTTTTATAGTGATGTATAAAAGAAACGATTGAGTATCAACACTTAAAATACCTAAAAGTATAAAAAAAATTCATTTCAATTCCTTGCCAAATTTATTTTATTTGAGGTACCTAGTAGAATAAAGTTTTTGCACATAGTATCCTCTTGTCTAATAGTACTATATTTTACGCTTGTTTACGTATCTTTTCATTTGTAACGTATCTTTTCATTTGTATTTACCACATCACATTGTATGCTACTTCCACGGTATTATGCCTACCACAATATATTTTTCAATGGTATTTAAATTTTAATATGATATACATCAAGCCAAGCGGATGTACGTCATATATAAAAAGTTTTGAAAACTGATGATCTGATATTTTTTCACCTCTAAGTGTAAACTTCCCAACTCTTAGATACCCCATTTAATTTTTATCATAAAATATTATAAACCATTATATAATGAATATCCATAATTCTATATATAATCTTGCCTCATTAGTCTAATTGAAGTATATTGTAATATTATAACATGATGATACAAAATTGAGGAGTTGTAGCACAATACCCTACATCTCTTATATATTTGGGATGTATATTAAAATTTAAGATAACAGCGTGTTAAGGAAGAATCTAAATATTCTGATCAACTTACAAGTTTCGGTGAATGAAAAGGCTAAACTTAAACTAATAAAAGACTAACTGGTAGAGACCAACCAAAGATAGCAAATTGAGTTCAACTACATGTTTGATCAACTGAAGACAACTACCAAACGACAGACTGATGAGACCAACCGACAAGGCTATAACTGGTTACCACTAGACAATAGATCGATTTGTCTAATAAGAGAAGAATCAGTTAATGACAAATTGATATTCAAACGAGACAGATTTATCTAAACTTAAGACTGAAATTCAAAAATATTTCAAAACAGTCTTAGGGTACAACGACTTTAAAGACAAAAGCAGGAGCATTTAATTCAAGGCTGAATGAAGAATTGTAGACTAGTTGTCTTAGCATTTTGGTGCTAGCGTGTCGCAGACCAACCAATTCTCAGAGTCAGGAGATCAATTTTTGGAAAGCGCATTTAATGAGATTGTTGAGCAAAGTCTTCTCAGAAGAATGTCTATATTTTCAAGACTCAAGATAAATGGCCAAGACTCAAGAAGAAAAGACTACTTTCGAACTTTGAAATTCTCAAAAGCAAAAATCTTCAAGTTAAACGACGACTTCGAATGTTCATTTCACCACAAAAAAGATGGTCATCTGAGTGAAGTAGAGTAATTGTAATCCAACAGACTTTAAAAAGCTGGTGAAGTAGGTGAATTGCCTTAGCATGACTGCCTAGTAAGTCACTAGAATAGTTAAGTAAGACTTAGCGGGTAGGTTATACAACTGTACCGTTGTAACTGAAGTTCTAGTAATCCTTCCCTGCGAGAAACAAGGGGAGATGTTTGAGAGTTAACTCCAAACTTCCAGAAACAATCATCTTGTCCATCACACACACACAGAGAAAAGTCAGTTTACCAACTCGTTGGTCACCCTATTCCGCACAGAACAACCGGTTTGTTCGATTCGGCAGTCAGTTAAAACTTGTACCGTTCGAAAAATCGAAAAAGAGACATGTGTTTATTCACCGTCTCTAAACACGTTAACCAAATACTGGTTAAAAGGATCCATACCTGCAAGTGATTGAGTATATCTGATATCTTTGGATGCAGGAGATCAAATATTTGATCCCATTTGAATACATTGACTATCATAATTTCTCTGCGATTGTGTGGTACAACATATAGTCTGACTCAATGTCCAAATATGGGGCGTAAGTCTATTGCAAATAGAGTGAAATAGTTAGTGATGGGATGGACTGATTCACTTCACAGTTCACACACAAAGCTTGACAGCTTGTGAAACGAATTGGCTGCTTAGACTTCAATATCAACCAATCAACATCCACATCAGTCTTTCATACGATCCAAAGTGGATTTAGTTTCAGCTTTCTATGAACAGTATTTACTAATTATTTATGATGTTACCCGTTGAGCCGGGAGTATAAATAAATGGGGTATTTACACAAATACCCCTCTGTAAAATATAATTAGTACTCTGTAAGCATTTTTTATACGTAGGTACCTAACAGAATAAATTTTTGCAGATAGGTAACCAGATCCGCCGCAGGTACGCCATACAACACATTTGGGTACTCTATATCAACGTATTGTGGTACGTAATACGTTTAAAAATGGTACGCCATATTAGCACATTTAGGTACGCTCTATTTACACATTAGGTATGCCGTGCAAACACATTTAGGTACCTTATATCAACGTGTTATGGTACGCAATACACACACAGGAAGGTACGGCATGACTGGAGAGATTGGTACAAATTAACTCGGAACCTATCTGTAAAAATTTCTGACATAGGTACTGATTTGTAAGTTTTTATTCAAATAGGTTTTTATGTATAGATACCAATAAATAAATTGCTAGAATGATTTAATAAAATTGTTTTAATTTATTGTGTATAAGAAATTTCAAATAACGTCGAGATAAATATATAAACTACATATAAATAAGACCCTTAATGTCAACATGCACTAAAAAAACTAGAGAATTCCATCGTACTTCTGTTGTTTTTCAAAATTATAATGTGTATTCGTATGGACTTCGCGATATATTTCCAATTGCTAGAATGGATTTAATAAAATTGTCTTCATTCATAGCTGGCTGAAGTCGTACTAAAACTTCAACATAAAAGACCTTCCACGAATAGGAGATTTTTCTGACAATTAATAGGATGGAATATGATATAATATGAAAGCAAAATATGACCACAACATACATACCATAAAAATAAAAGAGACCGACAACGTAAAATCCGTTAGGCTTTTAATTTTGCAACAAACTAAGGGGCCATACGTGTGTATGATTTGAGATTCGTACGTTTCAGGCAAAGAAAGGGCAACGAAATAATTGATCATGTATTATTACATATATTATTATTATTTATCATCGTCTTCGTTGTTCTTCTTTTCACCTTGTCGGTCGGGTGCTAATTATATTTTATTAAATTTAATACTTGTTTATAATAACTGCTTGCGCTTTGTAACGTTTAAGCTTACTTGCATTTTCCTACGTACGGTGCCTTTCATCATCACGCCCGACACACGACAGTATAAAATGAATTCGATAATATTTACTTCTCGTCATCTATGCATTCTATAATCCACATAAATATATGCTATGCAAAAACAGTGATTGATAGTGTTCTTTTTTTTTTTTTTTGAAAAAAGAAAAGTTAGAAAACCTGACAAACTCGTTAGAGAATAATAGGAAAGTCACGCAAAGACTTTCGCTATAATACAACTAGATGTTTTTAGTGAGCTAGGATTGGAGTTTAAGTTTTGTTCTTTCAATCACCGAAATTTATATTACATGAATATATTGAAGTCAAGATCGCACAACAAACCTAATACGAATGAATATATGAAGAACTATTCTCCAAAATTTTCAGTAATTGTTTTTAACAATAATATTCTTGGTATGAATAATCAATTATTCAAGACTTCTAAACCTAATAAGTAGACAGAGACATGTATATATATATATATATATATATAAACATTTAACTTTGAAACTGATTAGGAAAAAAAGGGTCAATAGTCCGAGAACCAGTAGTAGATTGTAAGAGGACCGTTTACTGTTTCGTTAGTTGAACGTTATTTACTACCAACGTAAGAGTGAGCTGCAAAACCCTCACAGGCATATGATACCAAATATAGATATAAGAAAGTAATCAGTGAATTGAATATTGTCCCACACACAACACGATAAACAACCACACGTCGTCGATGTAAGAATGAACAGCTCCAACTCGTGAGACTTGCGTACGATTTGAGTTATTTAATTTACTAAAAGTGGTAAGTAAATGTTGGTTTTCCTACACACTTTATCATGACTTTGCTAGAAGATGTTGACAACTCATTGAGTTCGATGGTAATTGAAAACCCTTACACTTGTCAGGTTACTCCTTTCTTTTCCCATATAAGAGCTTGCATACTTTCCACACTGAAATTAAGTTAAGTCCTAGATATATTTTTTTTAACTTTGGCTCTTGTTGTCCTTAAATTTTATTTTTTGTTATTTTAACAGTTAACCTAATTCATGGGAAAAGTGTCAGCCCTCTTAATTGTTTCAGAAACGTTGTTAGATTAACTTATAAATTATTGTTTATGAGTCACCCATCTTAACTTTCAGGACGAAGAAAAATAAATAACTAACCCTTAAACTAATTTATTAAGTTAGGCTAAACTTCAGTGTTAGTTGTGGAAAGATTTTGCCTGTTAACAGATCTAATCCGTTCATCTCAAATCCGTACGGACTACAACAATCAAATGTGTCCAATTAGATTGGAACTCATAACCTACGAATATGTAACGATCCCAACACTTTGAGATATATATTATATATCTTCACGAAGCATGTTACCACTTACATAGTGAAAAGAGATTACTAGCCCTAGCTAGTTTTAATTTTTATATTGTTCTCAATACTTTTAATTCAATGACCGATGTCCTTCGTCTGTTAGAGAGACTTGAGTACTTCAGCTGGGATTATTTCTACTTGCAGTAGGGGTAGTTACGGCATTTAAATATTATAGGTACAGAAGGTAGTTGTTATTGATGTCCTTAGAGCATCTCCAACGGGACGCCATAGCTGGCGTTCCGCTGGAGATTTGGCGTTGGTGGAGCTCCAACCGCCCGCCAAACGCCACCCTAAAATCAGCGGAGTTCACGGTGCCCCGCGATCTGTAGCGGGGAACTGTTCACCTGCTATCCCACTTTTTCTTTTTTTTTTTCATTTTGATTTTTTCTGAATTGGTGAAAATAGGAACGATGGTGGGCGTTGTTCGACGAAGAAGACGACCGATGATTGGGGAAAATTTGGCAATTACCTTGACACCCATACACTATATAAAAATTGCGAAACTACCATCGACTAATAATAATGATTTTATTCAAATAATGTCGTTGAGTTGTGGACGTGGGTTTATTATTTTCTTTAAATTTATTTTTCTGTTTTACTCCTCTATTTATTTTAGGTTTTATTTTACGGTAAAGTTGTAGTTTTAAAATTGGCATGTGGGGTTTTATTACTGTAATTACTTCCAGTAATTTTCATTAAAATTTCACTTCTTTTATAATATATTATGATTTCAATTTAGAATTTAATAATTAAATAATAAGTCAATATTATAATTTTTTGTGAACTTTAATGATGCTAATTATTCCATAATAAAATAAATAAAATAATGATAGTATTAGGTTTAGAGGAAAATATAGAGGAGATGGTTGGAGTTGTCATTACTGTTTAAACTGTATGTATAGAGGAATTTAACTGTAGCAACGTTATATATAGAGGGAATGGTTGGAGATGGCCTTACAAGTTACATATGTGTGTATAAATACATATGCTGTTCAAGAATAGTGAAGTTGTTTAAAACATAATAAGAAGCCTAGGGTTAGTAGAACGCTGACTCTTAAACAGTTGTTATTTGTCTTTACTTTGATTATTATATACATGTGAAACATTCTTTACGTGTAATGATTATTCAACTGTATAATAATTTTATGGGTTTATTAGACTTCAGGCCCTATTAACATATTTGCATTTGGGTTCAGCCCCTACTAAAGTTTAGTTTAGGATAAAGGACCTGCTTTTCGAAAAACTAAGCTGTCAGGCCCTAAAATGATGCAAAAAGACGTATTTAACCCTGACTTATGCCAAAATTACACTAAATACCTAAATGATAGATAACAAGTTTCCAGACAATAATAACAGTTTTGTGTTAAAAAAAAACATTTCCTTCCATTTGAATAACAAACAGTCTTTTACTGAGTACCATATGTTGTCTGTTTAGTAACAAAAAATGTCTCAGAAGTAACACATTATTAAAAAATAATACCGCTTCCTGCAACATCATTTGTTAATGTGTTACTGCAGGAATCGGTATTATTTTTGAATAATGTGGTACTTCTGCAACTTCGTTTGTTACTAAATAGACGCCATATGGTACTCGATACAAGACTGTTGTTATCCAAATGAAAGGAAGTGTTTTTTTTCAGCGCAAAATTGTTATAATTGTTCTTGAACCCTCCACCCGATCATCCCCCCTGTTTTCCTAGACAGAAAATTCATCATTATATGGAGCAATGCTCCATCAGTGGGAAAAATAGGGTTCGATAGTCCGATGTAATAAATATGTCTGTTAATGACATTTTACTGTCGATAAGTAACGTCTTATGACGTTAAAATAACACATACGATTTTTACGGTAACAAATCAGTATAATTGTGTAACAGTTATAATTGTTCTTGACCCCTCCACCCGACCATCTCCCCCCTGTTTCCCTAGACAGAAAATTCATCATTATAGGGAGCAATGCTCCTATAATGGGTTACCAATTTTCAATGTCGAAACGTGTAATAAGATTGAAACGCTAATGATTCGATCTTTTATAGAAAAATGCTAATGGTCGTCGCGTAGAGTTTAGGGTTTACGGTTTAGGGTTTATGGTGTAATACCGCATGATGGAAAACAAAACAAGGTGTTAACAATCGATTGTGCTCGATCTGTGTGAAAAATGGGGTTCTATAGTTCGATGTAATAAATATGTCTGTTAATAACATTTTACTGTCAATAAGTAACGTCTTATGACGTTAAAGTAACATTTGCGGTTGTTACGGTAACAAATCAGTATAACTGTGTAACATAAAACTGACGTCAAATACCATTCAGAAATCACTTTTATTAAGGGTAATTTCGTCAAATCACAGTTTTGGGTCCTTTTCACTTAATTTTTCAAAAAAGAGGTCCTTAAAACTAAAAAAATGTCTGACAGGGTCTGATCCCTATTTTTAAAATGTAGGAGGGCCTGACAGAAAATTTGCCCTAATTTTATTTGTCTATCTTGGCAAAAGTCTTTAGTTGCGCGTTCGAACTAAAACAGTAAGCCACGTTGGTAATTAAAGGGTGTTGATTCGGTTAAACCGAACCGAAACCGAAAGTTCGGTTCGAGAATTTCATTAACCGAAAACCGAACCGAAACATTTCGGTTCGGTTTCGGTTTTAACCGAATTTTTTCGGTTCGGTTCGGTTAACCGATCAAAAAACCGACTTTTAATAAAAAAATAAAAATTATACTATTAATATGATTTAAATTATAAATATATATTATCATATATTATTTGCATGAAATTTTTATTTACCTCATATTTTCCATGTTTTGTTGAATATATTTATTTGAGTTATATTATAAATTATAGTTATAATCTCATATATATATATATATACATATATATTTGTATAAAATTTCAATTACCTAGTATTTTCCATATTTATTACATATAGTGGATATATTATTAAATACGAAATATAACAGTATATAATTATATATTTTATATAATAATATATTTGTATATAAGAAATATAAAGAAATAGTAATTCGGTTTTCGGTTCGGTTCGGTTTACCGAAGTAATAAACCGAAACCGAACCGAATTAGTTTCGGTTATCAAAATACAAACCGAAAACCGAACCGAACCGAAATTTTTCGGTTCGGTATTCGGTACGAACCGAAACTTCGGTTTCGGTTCGGTTGGTCGGTTAACCGATATTTGAACACCCCTTTAATTTTCTTCTAGAGAGGTACAACTATAAGAGGCTCTTTTTTCCAAGTGATGAAAAAAGTATGTATTACGTGACCATTATTATTACCCATGAGTTCGCGAGCGACTACACTGTTTTTTTTTATACATATAAACTCATTTATTGACATATTAATAAACATCTTAAAATAATAATAATAGTAATAATAAAAATAATAATAACAAAACCCTTGTTTACAGGTTTCACCCTTAAGATTCAGCTCCAAGGATTTGAAAGCATTTTATTTACTATGTATGGGGCAACTAAATCTTGTGTCAGATTGTAAAAGAATAATTAAGCACTTGCATTGCATGCGATGTTGATGTAACAAAGTCTAATAACGGAATATTTTTTAACATTTTCCTTAATGTATGTATATAATATGTGTAGGTGTCGAGCAAGAGCAAATCGTACAGTGCATCATCCATTGCTGCTCTGTATACTAAACTGGCAAAATCTGTTGTAATGATATCACTGTCTGTCCTAGCTATATGTTTACTTTGAATGTAATATAGACGATCTGAAATGAAAATATATTGGAGTACTGATGTATTATTCACCTGGGGATGCTTTTTATTACACCGTTGACAGCAATTTATCTTCGATTTGCGCATCAGGTAAAAGGAAATGTAGGAATTGGGTTGAAATTTAATGACGCAGCAGTTAAATTTCTGGATTTTGCTCACTCAGGACACTTATTGCAACTTTATGGCCTCTGTCCTTTTGCTTACTAATTTTTACACAGATTGAAGTTACATCAAGATTGAAGATTTAAGAATAATACATATATATATATATATATATTATTAGTGTGAACTTTGAACCAGGGACGGACCTACATTGAGGCTTGGAGGGGCCATTGACCCCCCGGCCAAAACGTTTATAAGCCAGTATTATGTATTTAAATTATTAAATTAAATAATGATGCTTGGTCCAGTGTCAATAGTCAATGTAGATAAGGTTATTTTACACCGTGGCGTGGGTTCGAATACTCAGAATGCATTTCTCTTTTTATTTTTCTGAAGTCTTTTATTTATACTTTGACACCAGCTTATGAATATTTAATATTCTTTTGACCCCCTTTGAAGTCGGGTTCCGTCACTGCTTTGAACGGATTATGGGGTCAGGTTTTCATTGTCGACAATGAAATTCGTATTCACTTCATATTGAATTTAGTCAGAATGTGAGGACTTCGATGTCATTGTGTCTAAAATACCTAAGAGAAAAAAATTAAAGTTATGTCATATTTTAAGGTTACTTAGAGAAACCAGCTCAATAAAGATAACAATTCGAACGGGTATCAATGGGTATAACCAGCAGATTAATCTCAATCGATCTTGTTGAAAATTCTATCACGAATTTAATCTGTAAGCAGAAATCAAAAAACACAGCAGAATTTACGTGGTTCATCTCCTTTAATAGAGCTTACATCCACGGGTCAATGGATCTTATTATTGATGATCAAGAAGGATGAGATTACAAGCTTTCGATCTTCCTCTCACACTCTCTTTTCTCTCAGAGGTCAAACGGAAAAACAGATTACAAGATGATAAAACTTCTTCTGATTTTCTTTTGTTGGTCACGCTATATATCTGAGTCTTGAGCAGCTTTCAATCGTTTCAGGCTTAGGCTTCACTGGGTAGTACCTTGCGCAATTCTACTTGTACAGCGAATCCATCAACTAAGAAAAGCATGGCTGCGATTCTATTAGTTTCCCTTCAATCTGAGCCATCCAATATCACCTTATCTGTATCGAACGGTCATGATTAATTCAGCCAATAGCTTGAGCTGTTTGCTGCTGCTAAGCTTCACATCGATCAGCTGAGAGCTTCTTTCTAGTTTTGGCTCAATGATCTTAACAGTTACACACACACACACACACACACACACACATATATATATATATATATAGTTAGAGAGAGAGAGAGAGAGAACTTTTATGGTGCTCACATGTGAGTACCTTACGTTGGCACATGTCGATGTGGCACGGATTCGTGCCATGTCGACATGCCACATCGACATAAGATGATATGTGTCAGGACCCGTCGTCCCGCCCTCGTATTGCGTTCTAATCCTAAGTATCTAATGCTTTGTTATCGCGCAAAAGCGTAAAAATGCGGATAAAATTTTTCATTTTAAAATTTCGTGCGGAAGTCTTATATACATGTCAAAAGAATATTCGTGTTTCGTTCTACAAATCATCGAAATCGTGTCCACACAAATACAAGTGTGTGTGTGTGTAGCCAAAAGCTCCCTATGCGCCCGGCCTTCACAGGTCGTCATCCATACACACACTCCCACCTCAAAAGCAGCCGGATAGCTTCAAAAAGATCGGCCTCGCATGAGGGTCAGATCACGTACCGTGATCGTCAGTACCTACAACACGTAACATAAATATTGAGCCACCGAGGCTCAGTAAGCAGAAATTATGCATGTATGCACGTGTCCTAACGATCGACAATCCACGTCGTCGTTTTCTAATGCTCTTACTATTTTTCTCATACTCTTACTCATTTTCCTGACTCATACTCTTTTTCTTATATTCTTAATTCGTACGGGCCCTCGGCTTTCTATCCCACTATGCGCCATATCATAGAGATCTCAAGTGTGGAGGTTCTCACACTAGAAGGTCACCCGAAGGAATCTTCCCTTACTCAGTGCGGCCTCCACGCGGACGCTTCTCACTGGTAGCCAACACCGAGGCCACTAACCGCGGAGGTCACCCGAAGGAATCTTCCCTCCCGGTTAGTGCTTTACGCACTAGAAGGTCACCCGCAGGAATCTTCCCTTACTCAGTACGTGCCCCGGGCCGCATCCTCCAGGTTGCATCTCCCGCATACGGGGTATTCCCCCAGCCTCTTATACAGGCCTTATGGCTTCTTTTGCCATGGCTGCATAGGGGAGCCGTGACTCTTCATTGAGTCGACACAAACGCCAATATCGGCGAGTATACATCGCACACAGGCGATCTTACGCACGCTCTTACCTCGTGTCATACGTACTACTTATGCGTGCAAGTGCTCATGTCATGCTCATGTAAATATGCAGATCATGCTATCATGCATGTAAAATACTTTTGTCGTAACATGCACGTTCCACGTAAAATGCACGAGCACGTAAATTCACATCATCGGACGCAGGCAAGTTACGTATCGTAGTTGAATTTCTACTTACCTGTCGTCCGTAAGTTAGCAGTCACCTGACCCGTAGGTGTTCCTAAGTCCCGACCTTAGGCATGAAATATTGGTGTCAGTGCGCTATTTTATTTAATGGTTTAAGTATGCTAATCTTCAAGCCCTAAATGTACATCATGGGTTAAAATAGATTTCGAGTTGTTGGTTAAATTAAATCTCGACATTATAAAGAAAATCTCGATTCCAAACTTAATCTCGGCATGTGGATAAATCTCGGGTTCCTACGAATTCAAAATCGTGCCATGTGCTTCGACATTTTAAACAAAATGTCGATATACATTTTAACATGATCTTCGACATTTTCAAGTTTCGACATTTTACTTTGTCATTTCGACATTTTACTCGACATTGTAAAGAAAATTGCGAGCTATGTTTTGGATGGATCTCGATATTATTAGACCTTGACATTGTTGGGAAATCTTGGTGTTGTGTTTCGACATTTAGCTAAAGGGTCTCGACATTTAGAAATCTCGACATTTAAACGATTTAAAGATCTCGACATTTTGTTCTTAATTTCACTCGACATTACAAAAATCTCGATATGATATATCGACATAAATTCAACCTAAGTCTCGACATATTTCTTAACAAGGTTTCGACATTTCTCCTTAACACTTCGACATTTTGAGGGTTTCGATATTTATCATTGGCTCTCGACATTTTGTGCTGAAAATGTCGACTTGAAGCTCACATGGTCTCGACACTTATATCACTTTCTTTGAATTCGACATTTTGAACTATTTAAAGATATCGACATTTCATGCTAAATCTCGACATTTTTAACTCGACATCTTTCTGCTCAGCTCGACATTTCTGGCTATCTTACCTAGACATTTCATTTCGACATTTTGAAGAAAATGTCGACATGACTCAACATGGCTCGACATTATACTTCGACTTTTATCATCATCTTCAATTCTTCGTCGTTCATCATCCCACAACCTTGCTTCGTAGCTTGTTCTACCCTAAATTATAAGTTCTAAATCACCTAATAAACTATCCAACTCCATATTTGCACCCACGAAAATCCTTATTGCGACCCTAAGCTCGATATTTTAGGGTTTTCTCGTGGTTTTCTCCAACCACTTGCATTTAACGCCATTAATGCCCTCAACTACACCCAAGGTAGAGAATTAAAAGCTTAAAGAGGATGTTCTACTTACCAACTTCGACGCTTGAACCAGTTGGGAAAATTCTTTGTGCTCAATCTTCTCGGCCCTTTCTCTTCTTCTTTCTTTCTTGTTTCGTTGGTTTCCTTGAGGGGATTAGAGTGTATTTGAATTGTTTATTGGCTATGTAGCTTAGGCATGGACAAAGGGTATTAGAATTGGCGTGGGTCTTCCTTGAAATGGGGACTTTGTCTCCTAAGTTAATTTCTTGCACATTTGGGCTCATTATTAAATTGTAGCCCAATACTAATTCAATTCCAAGCCCAATTCCTATGTAATTTTATCATTTTCTAAGTTTCCTTATTCCTTTGATTTTTTTGAAAGTCCTCAAGTCGGTTAGAATTTATCGGGGTCTTATGGTTTTTAAGTTGTACCCGATTGCACGTAATTCTCGTATATTTCACAAGCATAAAAAAAAAAAAATTCATACGTCACATAAACATACAACATACACACAATTATCATGGAATTACGTAAATCATACACGTAATTTATTGGCCGACCTAATTTGCGGGGACCGGGGTCCTACAATATGTGACATTAATTGGCATATTCTAGGTACCATTGATCGACGCCAATGTGGCATGTTTATGGCTTTATGAGGCATTGATTTGTGTCCGTAAACATGCCACGTTAGCGTCCGAGGGGCCGATCAATGATACCTAAAATGTGTCAATTAATGTCATATATCATCTTATGTCGATGTGACATGTCGACATGGCATGAATCAGTGCCACATCGATAAGTGCCCACGTATTCATCTTGGTACGCAACCCAACTACTTAGATTTTCCACACGCCATTGAATCCAACTTTTCGACGCGTTGAAAATCCAACGGATTTGGATTGATTGCTTCCCAAGTGGATACCAAATAATTAACCTTCAAATTAATATAATTCACTCTTCCTGCAACTACATATATACATGTATATACATTTTTTTCGAACGATGTCATAAAATATAACAACAGTACAAACGGGCTAAATAACCCATATAGCCCTCTGGTCAATTATAATTAGTGGTGAAAGATGAGCCGAGCTGGCTCGTGAACTCGACGAGCCGGCTCGACAAAAGCTCGACTCGAGCTCAATAAAAATCAGCACGAGCTCGTTTATGTTGAGCTCGAGCTCATTTATGTCGATCGAGCTTGAGCCTAGACATAAGAGCTCGAAAGCTAGCGAACAGGCTCGCGAGTTTTTTTTTATATATTTATTTATTTAATAAATTTATTAGTTTTTTTAATTTTTTTTTAAGTTCGAGCTCGTTCAACGAACTTAATGAGCTCGAGCCCCGAAAATGAGCCGAGCTTGGTACAGCCCCAATTATAGTAACCAGTTGCTAGTAGGGAAAGACACCTCCTAACAAGGACAAACACTCCTAAAAAGGAGACTAACTTTCCGCACGGGAAAATAAAAAACCGAAAGAAAATAAATGTTCAAAATTACAACACCATATGTCTACAGCCTTTTAGATCTTGAACTTATACAGTTGTGGGCTTTCCTTGGAAGGGCTCAAGAAGCGAGCCCATTGGAGCAAATAAAGGTGAAATTGAGTACGATGCTTGAATCAATTTTGGACAACATGACACCAAACTTGGGACACGTATATCGCTGCAACACATCACAAAATCTGTTGAACTTAGTGCTGGGGAAAAATACCGAAATACCGAAATACCGTCCTTATCGTATCGAATCGTATCGAAAATATCGAAAATTTTGGTATACCGAAGTTTTTGGTAAGGTATGATACCGTATCGAAAATTTTCGGTACGGTAATGGTATGAAAGTTTTAAAATTAGGTATACCGATTATACCGAATACCAAAATTCTAAAATTTTTAATATATTTTATATATATATATATACACACATATATATTATATTATTTCAAAAAATATAAAATGAAAAATTAAGGATCTTCATAAACTTATTTAGCCCATAAATTATTAACTTATACACAACTTCTAATATTAGGCCCACCATATTTTACTTATGTAACTCAAGTAACGTTTAATTTTTGCCTTTTTAATGTTTTTTTTCATGATTTTTGAAAGCGTGAAGATGCAATGCAATTACTTTTTGTTAATCTTTACTAATTTTTTAAATATAGCCGCTTCGTTCTACTTAATCTGTATATAAAGTTGTATTTTGTGTTTATGTAAAGTTTTTTGTCTTACTAAGGAGACTAGCTAAAATATGTAAATTATTTAAGGTTAAAAAATCTTTTTATTTTGAAAATTTTGGTATTAATAATCTATCTTATTGGGGCCTAAGGAGTTTGAATTGATTACAAATTTCAAAACAGCGAATTAACGAGTCACGAGACATGCATGGTAAAAAGCCCTCTGTATGAATGGTATAAAAGGTATGACACCGATTGTGGCGCCCCGCCATCTACTAACCTTTCTAGCGTTATCTTACGTGACTAAATGCAATATAAAGTAAACAATACGCGAAAATGCGTATTAAATTTTTCCTTTTATATAAAGGAATTCATTATGTACATGCTCAAAATATCGCTCCAACCCTATATACAAGGGAGGTGTATTAGTGCGAAGCAAAAGAAACCCTAACGCCCGGTCACACAGGTCGCATCCATGTACACACCACCCCCAAAAGTCGCTGGAAGCTTCAAAAGGTAAGCCTTGCCATCAAAAGCGATCACGTACCGTGGTCGCGTGCGCCTACAACACATAAAGTAAGGGGTGAGCTATAAAGCTCAGTAAGTAGGAATATGCAATGTCGTGAACGTGAAAACCCCGCAAAGGCATCCGCGCCAATGCATCTCACTCCTCGTAAATCAAACTCAATCTCATATCTCTCAGGGCCCTCGGCTAACTTGCTATGCACCATAAAGAGCTCTAATCCAATACGGATAAACGTGGCAGCGACCTACGCTGGGTAGCCTACGCTAGGTTTCCCTAGGTTGCACCCTCCCAGGTCGTCCCCTCTACCGTGCGGTAGCCCACGCTGGTAGCCTACGCTGGTTAGCCTACGCTAGGGTCCCCCCCTAGGTCGCTCCTTCCCAGGTCGCACCCTCCAGGTCGCATCCCTCCGCTATCAGGGCATCAGCCCAAATAAAATAAACAGGGCAGAAGCCCAAATAAATATATAATATAACCGACGACGCACCACGCCGTCATGGTGCCATAGAAGTAGCCCTGACTCAACTGCGAGTCGACATCAAATGCCTATATCGGCAAATATCATTCGCCCTCAGGCGATAAAACCCCAAGTGTCTCGTGCATGCATATGAATATGCAACGTGAATTAATATCGTAAACATTTATCATGCTGAAGCATGTCAAATAATTCACGTAATAATATAAACGCTCAAGCACATAGTCACGTAATTCAAGCACATACAAATAAATTATGTGTTGTAGTTGAAATTCCCACTTACCTGGTATCCTTAGCTTATTAAATTTATCGTACGGTATGTCGCTAACCTTCAAACCCTAAATATGGGAACACATAAAATTAGGGTTTGTTAGTCTAATTATAATTTTATGAAATGGCTTAATTCGGAAACCCTAGTTTCGACTCCTATAAATTTCAAAACCCTAAATTTTAGAACTTAACCTAAACTAAGAAATACTGTTAACTTAAATCTCGGCAAGATGAATCTCGACATGTTTCTAAATAGATCTCGATATATGACATTTATAGATTTGGATATGAATTATATTTCGACACTGATATTTCGTAAAACTTTAAGATGAATATCAACATTGTAACCAAAATGTCGAATTGTGTGTTAGCCTTTTACAGAGAAAAGTCGAGATGTGTATTGACATTATAACTAAGATATCGAATTTTATACTAATTAAAATACAATCTCGATATTACACTAGGGATTTCGATATTTATACTTCATAAAGATGTCGATACTTGCACATATGAAATAACATATCGAGATTTTAATGATATGATATAGGTAAATCTCGATATCAATGTCTACTAGGTCTCGACATTTTCTTATTCTTCTAACCATATTTCGATATAGCTAATAAATCTCGGCATGGTTTATTCCCCACAAGAGATGGCTCGATATTCTATACTGACATTCATAATAAACCTCGATATGTTTCTAATCATGAGTTTCGATATTTAACTATGAAATAGCTCGACATTATAACTTAGAATTCGACATTATATACAAGGGTTCGATCATTTAATCAATACACAAGGATCTCGGCACCATTAAACAAGGGACTTTATGGCTTTCATAATATCTACAAAGATGTCGATATAAATTTGATAGATCTCGAGCTTTGGTAAACTAAATTTTGATATTCCATAACCCTAAATATTTCGACATGGTTAGCTCGAGATCTTTGTATTAAACTTCGAAATTTAATTCCCAAAATAGATTTCGACATTTTATATCCTTATTCTTAGCCCTCGTATTCGACCTACAAACTGATATGGCTTCGAGATTTATGATCTGAAGAAGCCATATCATACGAAAACCCTCTTTTTATACAAAATTATCTAAACCTTCGATTAAAACACTTATTTCTTAAGAACAGTATGAATATCATTTGAATTTCTAAGTATACTTAAAACTTCAAATTCTATAACCTAAATAACATGAATTCCTACGGCTTTGGTGCATATCAGTACTTAAAACATACTATAATTACAAATAAAAACATGAGTTCAAGATAAGAAAGTATATCACTTGAAAACACCATTTTTGTTATGGAATTTACCTAAGTATTTGATCGAAACCCCATATTTCAAGGATAGTAATTATTAAATATTTTTAGAAACCCTAAGATTAGTAGTTAAACCCTAATTATATCTAACTTTTTGTACCTAATATTCTTAAAACACGTTAAATATGCATGAAGATGCCAAGTTGTAGTAAGTTATACCTTTTTCCCAAGCTTTGAGTTTAGTTCGAATCCTCCTTTCTTCTTTAAACTATGCTCTCGTCAACTTCTTTTATGATATGAATGAGTTTATTTCTTCCTTGTTCTAATCCTACTTTGCGTGTGAAAGTTGACAAATGACAAGGATATGTATTTTGCTAACACTTATCTCATTCTCAAGTAACGGTCTTATAATATTATTATTGCATGATACTATATCCTAGCTCCATGAAATACTATTATAATAATATTAGATATATTCCCCCATGACTAAGTAATCCAGCCATATTATAGCTCTAATTCTTATGTCTCTAAATAATTGTAATAATTGTTACTATGTATATTTCCTCATAGCCAAGAAATCGAACTCATCTATTTAGGTTTCTAAGTGGTAAAATCCGTTCTAATCACCTACGAAATTTATTCTATATTAAGTTAGAATTTCACAATGACACACAATTAGCACTTAATTATACTAAATTAAATCTTCTTGGTTAGCATGCCATGTATTAGAAACCCTAAAATAAATAACTAACCTAAATTAAATTAATTCTTCAAATTTCTAATTCACATATGTCATGTTAGCATATAACGTGAAATCATTTAAACATATAAAAATCACAAAACACGTCTCATGCAGTCACCTAAGTCAAATAATTTGTATGCCTATTTATTGGCCGACTTACTTACGGGACTCGGGTATTACATCCTCCCCCCTTAAAAGGGATTTCGTCCCTGAAATCAGGTAGGGAGAAATAACTCAGGGTAGTGACTTCTCATATCGCTTCCCGTTCCCACGTAGCTTCCTCAGTGGACTGATTCTGCCATAATACCTTGACTAATGGAATTTCTTTATTCCGTAATCGTTTCATGTCGTACATAAGGATTTCCACTGGCTTCTCCTCGTAGCTCAAATCTGGCTTGAGGTGTTGATGAAAATTTTCTGTGTTCAACACATGGCTTGGATCTGCGACGTATTTTCGCAGCGTTGATACATGAAAAACATCATGTACTTGAGCTAGTGAATTCGGTAGTTCCAGTTGATAGGCAACTTCGCCAACTTTTCTGAGGACTCGGAACGGTCCTATATATCTCGGGCTTAACTTGCCCTTTTTCCCAAATCATTTCACGCCTTTCATTGGGAATATCTTCAAGAATACAAGGTCATCTGCTTGGAATTCCAGTGGTCTACGCTTTTGGTCTGCGTAGCTTTTCTGCCTACTTTGGGCCGTTTTCATCCGTTCTCGTACCTTTGATATTGCTTCCGTCATTTCTTGCACTAGATCAGGGCCTAATATCGCCCGTTCTCCAACTTCATCCCAATGAATCGGAGATCTGCATTTGCGTCCGTATAGAGTTTCATAAGGAGCCATTCCAATCGTCGCGTGATAGCTATTGTTGTAAGAGAATTCGATCAATGGAAGATATCGGCTCCAATTCCCTTTAAAATCGAGTACGCACGCCCTTAACATATCTTCCAATGTCTGGATTGTTCGTTCTGACTGCCCGTCAGTTTGGGGATGATAGGCAGTACTGAAAGAAAGTTTGGTTCCCATTGCCTTCTGCAAGCTCATCCAGAATTTAGAGAGGAACCTCGAATCGCGGTCGGAAATGATCGAAATTGGAACTCCGTGGAGTCGAATTATCTCTTGCACATACAATTCTGCGTATCGTTCCAAGGAGAATGTCAAATTGATCGACAAAAAGTGGGCAGATTTGGTCAATCGATCAACGATTACCCAAATGGCGTCGTGGCCTTTCACTGTTTTCGGCAAGCCGACGACGAAGTCCATTGTAATGTGATCCCATTTCCATTCAGGTATGGGCAAGGATTGTAACGTTCCTGCCGATCGTTGATGCTCTGCCTTAATTTGTTGGCACATCAGGCATTGACTTACAAATGTTGCAATTTCTCTCTTCATTCCTGGCCACCAATAGTTATTACGTAAGTCCCTATACATCTTGGTCGCTCCGGGGTGTATGGAATAGACCGTAGTATGTGCTTCCGTCAGAATAATCTTTCGTAGTTCCATGTTATTGGGCACGTATAAGCGATTCTTGTAATATAAGCTTCCATCTTTTCGTACTTCAAAATCAGAGGGCACTTCTTCTTTTTGCACGCCTTTAATCTTCAAATAGAATTCATCATTTTCTTGTGCGTTCCTGATCTGCTCTATTAATGTAGGTTGGAGGGTTAGTGCCGCAAATTTTACTTCAACTTCGCCTAATTGTACTATTTCCACGTCGAGTTGTTGTAACTCCGAGCTCACAGATTTTCGGCTTAATGCATCGGCGACCACATTTGCTTTGCCTGGATGGTAATTAATTACACAGTCATAATCTTTAACAAGCTCTAACCACCATCGCTGCCTCATATTTAACTCCTTCTGGGTGAAGAAGTACTTCAGACTCTTGTGGTCTGTGTAAATTTCGCATCGTTCGCCGTATAGATAGTGCCTCCAAATCTTCAAAGCAAAGACTACTGCGGCGAGCTCCAAATCATGAGTCGGATAATTCTTTTCATATTCTTTTAACTGTCGGGAAGCATACGCAACCACGTTCCCATTTTGCATTAACACACATCCCAGACCATTTTTCGAAGCATCGCTGTATACTGAAAATCCTCCGGTCCCTGTGGGTATTGTCAGAACTTGGGCCGAGGTGAGTCGTCTCTTTAATTCCTGGAAACTCTGTTTGCACGCATCGCTCCAGTGAAATGGGGTATTCTTCTTTGTCAACTTCGTTAATGTTGAGGCGATCTTCGAGAAGTCTTTAATAAATTTTCTGTAATACCCTGCTAGGCCAAGAAAACTGCGTACTTCGGTGACATTGGTTGGTTGGGGCCAATTATTTATAGCTTCGATCTTGCTTGGGTCCACGGAAATTCCTGCTCCTGAAATGACGTGTCCTAAGAATGCGACTTGATTCAGCCAGAACTCGCATTTCTTGAATTTAGCGTATAACTCTTTCTCTCGTAATATCTCAAGAATGATCTTCAAGTGTAGTTTATGCTCCTCCTTTGTCTTAGAATAAATAAGGATGTCATCGATAAATACGATGACAAATTTGTCCAAAAATGGCTTGAACACGCGATTCATCAGGTCCATGAACGCCGTTGGCGCATTAGTCAGCCCAAAAGGCATGACTAAGAACTCGTAGTGTCCATATCTTGTACTGAAAGCCGTCTTCGGGATATCTTCCTCCTGAATCTTCAACTGGTGGTATCCCGACCTTAGATCTATTTTCGAAAATACCGTCGCGCCTTGTAATTGATCAAATAGATCATCAATTCTGGGTAGAGAGTACTTGTTCTTGATTGTAATCTTGTTCAACTCCCTGTAATCGATGCAGAGTCGCATCGATCCATCTTTCTTCTCAACGACCGGCGCTCCCCAGGGAGAAAAGCTTGGCTGAATTAATCCTTTCTGCAATAATTCATCCAGCTGGTCCTTTAGTTCTTTCAACTCTGTTGGAGCTAATCGATAAGGAGCCTTCGAAATTGGTGCAGCTCCAGGTATTAAATCAATCGTGAATTGAATCTCACGATCAGGAGGGAGTCCTGGTAAATCTTCTGGAAAAACATCAGGAAATTCTCGTACTACTGGAATTTCTTCTAATTTTGGGGACAAGCATTCCTCTGATGTTATTGCAAAAATGTGGTATGCTTCACATCCCGCATTGATCAAACGTCGTGCCTTCAATGCCGAAATCTTCGGAATACCTTTGCCTTTAGCCGTTCCAGTAAAGACGAATGGTTCACTTTTCTCTAAGCTGAACGTGACTGTCTTGTGGTTACAATCGATCACAACTCCATATTTAGACAGCCAGTCCATTCCTAGGATTACTTCATAATCGTTCATCGGAATGATTATGAGGTCTACAGGTAGTTCTCTATCACTAACTAATACTGGGCAATCTCGTAAGATTAGGCTAGTTCGTGTCGAAGCCCCATGTGGAATAGTTACATTATACTCACAATCAGATTGCTGAGGTGTAATCCCGAGTCTCGCCACGTATTTAGATGATGCAAATGAATGCGAGGCTCCTGAATCTATTAATATGCATGTCGGGGTATGGTGTATAGATAAGGTACCTGCTACTACTGACGGGTCGGTCTCTGCTTCCTCGGACGTCATGGTATATACACGAGCTGGTACAGTCGGTGGCCTCGTCTGGCTTGCAGCTTGACTTCCAGAAGTGTTCTCTGGGCATTGTTTCGCATAATGCCCTGGCCTTCCGCATCTGAAGCAGTTATTAGTTTGTGGAGGACAGTTACCAAAATGTCGTCTCCCACACCTTGGACAATTTGGTACTGGTGCGGGAAACCTCGGTGGCATCTGATTTGGTTGTTGAGGTGGTCCAGGTCTATTCTGGAAATTGGGCTTTGCGCCCTTCACGAAAAACCGCTTCTTCTGGTTTCCTCCACTCCACTGTGTTCCTTGAACAAATTTTCTCTTTGCCTCTTGTGCACGAATGATTCTGGTTTCGGCCTGTTCAGCAACTAATGCCCTCTCCGCAACTTGAGCGTATGTGGCTCCCTGAAGCCCGGCCATATTTACGTCGCGATACAGTTCTGGCTTCAGGCCCTCCAAAAAACGTTCGATCTTCAGGGCATCAGTGCTAACCATGTGAGTGGCAAACCTCGACAACTGTTCGAATTTCCGGATGTACTCCGCCACTGTCATCGGCCCCTGGCGAAGATGAATAAACTCATTCATTCTCTGGGCTCGCACTGGAGCAGTAAAGTACTTGCTCCTGAATAGTTCTTTGAAACGATCCCAGCTCATCGTGATCGGGTCCTCTATTGCCAGGATGGTGTCCCACCAATGGCCTGCACTTCCCCGCAGTAGAAATGCAGCACATAACACTTTCTCTTCCTCAGGGATGCGACTGTACTGAAACATGCTTTCAAGGGTTCGAAGCCAATCCTCCGCTGACGTGGGGTCAATTGCGTCTTCGAATGTAGGTGGATTGAGTTTGCGAAACCTTTCCCCAACTATCTCGATTCTTTCTGCCTGGGAAGGTCCGCTGGGTTGCTGTCCCTCAGAGTTTCGTTGTTGGATTAATTCTTAGATTTGGGCAGATTGCTGACGCACTAACTCCGTAAGTTGGAGAATAGCAGCGTCACGATTATCAGTCGGTATTTCGGGTTCTTTACCCCGATCGGAGCTCCCACTACCTTCACTTCTTGTTCTACCCATCGTAAATATTCCTACCCTGATGTCCCTAAGGCCAATAAATTACGCAACACAAACAAAAATAACAGGAACAAAAACTTACTAGCAAGGCTGCTTCCACGCTTTTGAGTGTGTGTACATAGACAGTCTACAGAACCTGCAACCGAAGCTCTGATACCACCCTGTGGCGCCCCGCCATCTACTAACCTTTCTAGCGTTATCTTACGTGACTAAATGCAATATAAAGTAAACAATACGCGAAAATGCGTATTAAATTTTTCCTTTTATATAAAGGAATTCATTATGTACATGCTCAAAATATCGCTCCAACCCTATATACAAGGGAGGTGTATTAGTGCGAAGCAAAAGAAACCCTAACGCCCGGTCACACAGGTCGCATCCATGTACACACCACCCCCAAAAGTCGCTGGAAGCTTCAAAAGGTAAGCCTTGCCATCAAAAGTGATCACGTACCGTGGTCGCGTGCGCCTACAACACATAAAGTAAGGGGTGAGCTATAAAGCTCAGTAAGTAGGAATATGCAATGTCGTGAACGTGAAAACCCCGCAAAGGCATCCGCGCCAATGCATCTCACTCCTCGTAAATCAAACTCAATCTCATATCTCTCAGGGCCCTCGGCTAACTTGCTATGCACCATAAAGAGCTCTAATCCAATACGGATAAACGTGGCAGCGACCTACGCTGGGTAGCCTACGCTAGGTTTCCCTAGGTCGCACCCTCCCAGGTCGTCCCCTCTACCGTGCGGTAGCCCACGCTGGTAGCCCACGCTGGTAGCCTACGCTGGTTAGCCTACGCTAGGGTCCCCCCCTAGGTCGCTCCTTCCCAGGTCGCACCCTCCAGGTCGCATCCCTCCGCTATCAGGGCATCAGCCCAAATAAAATAAACAGAGCAGAAGCCCAAATAAATATATAATATAACCGACGACGCACCACGCCGTCATGGTGCCATAGAAGTAGCCCTGACTCAACTGCGAGTCGACATCAAATGCCTATATCGGCAAATATCATTCGCCCTCAGGCGATAAAACCCCAAGTGTCTCGTGCATGCATATGAATATGCAACGTGAATTAATATCGTAAACATTTATCATGCTGAAGCATGTCAAATAATTCACGTAATAATATAAACGCTCAAGCACATAGTCACGTAATTCAAGCACATACAAATAAATTATGTGTTGTAGTTGAAATTCCCACTTACCTGGTATCCTTAGCTTATTAAATTTATCGTACGGTATGTCGCTAACCTTCAAACCCTAAATATGGGAACACATAAAATTAGGGTTTGTTAGTCTAATTATAATTTTATGAAATGGCTTAATTCGGAAACCCTAGTTTCGACTCCTATAAATTTCAAAACCCTAAATTTTAGAACTTAACCTAAACTAAGAAATACTGTTAACTTAAATCTCGGCAAGATGAATCTCGACATGTTTCTAAATAGATCTCGATATATGACATTTATAGATTTGGATATGAATTATATTTCGACACTGATATTTCGTAAAACTTTAAGATGAATATCAACATTGTAACCAAAATGTCGAATTGTGTGTTAGCCTTTTACAGAGAAAAGTCGAGATGTGTATTGACATTATAACTAAGATATCGAATTTTATACTAATTAAAATACAATCTCGATATTACACTAGGGATTTCGATATTTATACTTCATAAAGATGTCGATACTTGCACATATGAAATAACATATCGAGATTTTAATGATATGATATAGGTAAATCTCGATATCAATGTCTACTAGGTCTCGACATTTTCTTATTCTTCTAACCATATTTCGATATAGCTAATAAATCTCGGCATGGTTTATTCCCCACAAGAGATGGCTCGATATTCTATACTGACATTCATAATAAACCTCGATATGTTTCTAATCATGAGTTTCGATATTTAACTATGAAATAGCTCGACATTATAACTTAGAATTCGACATTATATACAAGGGTTCGATCATTTAATCAATACACAAGGATCTCGGCACCATTAAACAAGGGACTTTATGGCTTTCATAATATCTACAAAGATGTCGATATAAATTTGATAGATCTCGAGCTTTGGTAAACTAAATTTTGATATTCCATAACCCTAAATATTTCGACATGGTTAGCTCGAGATCTTTGTATTAAACTTCGAAATTTAATTCCCAAAATAGATTTCGACATTTTATATCCTTATTCTTAGCCCTCGTATTCGACCTACAAACTGATATGGCTTCGAGATTTATGATCTGAAGAAGCCATATCATACGAAAACCCTCTTTTTATACAAAATTATCTAAACCTTCGATTAAAACACTTATTTCTTAAGAACAGTATGAATATCATTTGAATTTCTAAGTATACTTAAAACTTCAAATTCTATAACCTAAATAACATGAATTCCTACGGCTTTGGTGCATATCAGTACTTAAAACATACTATAATTACAAATAAAAACATGAGTTCAAGATAAGAAAGTATATCACTTGAAAACACCATTTTTGTTATGGAATTTACCTAAGTATTTGATCGAAACCCCATATTTCAAGGATAGTAATTATTAAATATTTTTAGAAACCCTAAGATTAGTAGTTAAACCCTAATTATATCTAACTTTTTGTACCTAATATTCTTAAAACACGTTAAATATGCATGAAGATGCCAAGTTGTAGTAAGTTATACCTTTTTCCCAAGCTTTGAGTTTAGTTCGAATCCTCCTTTCTTCTTTAAACTATGCTCTCGTCAACTTCTTTTATGATATGAATGAGTTTATTTCTTCCTTGTTCTAATCCTACTTTGCGTGTGAAAGTTGACAAATGACAAGGATATGTATTTTGCTAACACTTATCTCATTCTCAAGTAACGGTCTTATAATATTATTATTGCATGATACTATATCCTAGCTCCATGAAATACTATTATAATAATATTAGATATATTCCCCCATGACTAAGTAATCGAGCCATATTATAGCTCTAATTCTTATGTCTCTAAATAATTGTAATAATTGTTACTATGTATATTTCCTCATAGCCAAGAAATCGAACTCATCTATTTAGGTTTCTAAGTGGTAAAATCCGTTCTAATCACCTACGAAATTTATTCTATATTAAGTTAGAATTTCACAATGACACACAATTAGCACTTAATTATACTAAATTAAATCTTCTTGGTTAGCATGCCATGTATTAGAAACCCTAAAATAAATAACTAACCTAAATTAAATTAATTCTTCAAATTTCTAATTCACATATGTCATGTTAGCATATAACGTGAAATCATTTAAACATATAAAAATCACAAAACACGTCTCATGCAGTCACCTAAGTCAAATAATTTGTATGCCTATTTATTGGCCGACTTACTTACGGGACTCGGGTATTACACCGATACCATACCGAAATTTCGGTATGATACCGTATCGAAATTTAAGGTATACCGAAATTTTGGTATGGTATTGGTATGATTTTTTTGGATACCGAAATTTCGGTACGGTATACGGTATCACAGTTTTGGTACGGTATACCGTACCGAACCACCCCTAGTTGAACTAATATATGAGGTGATTGATTTGATTATATTACGGACCAAAGATTATGAACTGTTGTTGTCTCATGACAATTAATTATAAGAGCAATCTTACAATTAATTAGATAAGCACTCCTCCGCAGTAAATACCAACATAAGCTAAATTAACCTCAAACTTGCAAACTTAGAGAAGAATTGATGACATTACAAAAAAAAGTTGTGACATCAGAATATATCTGAAACGATTCTCTATTCTGTAACATCAACCATGCTAAACTCCCCATTCAACATCTGATTATAAATGGACCAAATTGCCCTTCAACCAAACTTTCTCAATGAGCTATTTTATAAGGAGAATTGAGTTTCATCCATTTACTCAAAAACTCTGAATAATAAAATTAAGAACTCAGACTGATAAAACACTTGTTGCAAAATGGTTGACCAAGAGGTCAATGTGTGAGATTTCATACGAAAAATATGTGTCAAGATTAATTTTATTGGAAGCCAGGTAATCGCATTCCAAAGCCCAATAGTGAGATTTAGGGTCAACTCAAATCGTATTGAATCAAAATGAGGCATTTGCTTTAGGGAAAATTTGTTCCTTGTTCACAGTCGGCTTTTGGTAAAGCAACTAAAGCAAATGCCTCATTTTGATTTAAAATTTTCCCTTAGAAGAAACAAATTTTTTTATTTTAAAATTTTAACTCGCCTTCTATAAACTTCAAGTGTTATAGTAGTTGATCTCAAGTCCGAATAAAGGAGGAGGGTTGAATTGGATAGACATATAATTTTTTTTCACTACATAATATTTATTTTTTAAAAATAAAGAGCCACATTTAGAACTTAGCTTTATGCAATGTGTTATGATGAGGCCTTGTCCTTGTATCTAATTTCCCTTTAGAAGAAAAAAAAATTGATTTCAAAAATTTAACTCGCTTTCTATAAACTTCAAGTGTTATAGTTGTTGATTCCAAGTCCGAATAAAGGAGGAGGGTTACATTGGATAGGCACATAAATCTTTTTCTCTATATAATTTTTATTTTTTTATATAAAAAAGCTCATTTAGAACTTAGCTTTGCGCAACGTGCTTGAGTCGATGTCCTTGTATCAATAGTAAAAAATAATTAATTTTTTTGGCCTTCGCTACTATTACGAGTAATATCTACTTTATGAAGTATTGACTAAAATATAATAAAATTTTATTATATTTTAAAATGCGGTTTTATGCGTTTTTGAGTACAAAACCACACCCGATTTCAAAATATGCGGTTTTATTTTTTAAAATCCAAACCAACCCATTAAATTGTTAACCCGACACTTGTGGTCTTGGTATAGTTGGGTCGATTGGATGGGGCGATTCGACGGTTTAAATGCTCACCCCTAATTATAATTCCACTTGGTATTTTTGTGTTTAAGCATTTTTCAGTTGATGCCCAAAGTTATTTCAATTGTGGTAGGTACCCATGTATTTAATATTTTTCCAATTAATACCCAAAGTATTTTTCAACTTCAGTTGGTATTCCTGTATTTAAGGCTTTTTCAATTGGTGTCCAAAGTGTTTTCAAGGTAAATTTACCTGACGTATGAAGGCCTGAGTTTAAACCAAAAATGAGATTTTCTAGGTGCAAGACTCGTTAATTACTATTGTGATTCTAGAAAGGACTAAAAACGGTTCTTCCACATAAAAATCACATCTGTGCATCAATTGAAATTAAAAAATGGTAACAGTAAACACAGGGATACCAATCGCATTTGAAATTAACACCGGGGTACAGTGTGAATTTCCCTTGAATTTATTTATTTTCTACATACGAGGTTAAAGGCCCACATTTAATAATTGGCCCATATATCGAAGCCCAATTTCAAGTAGGGTAATGGTTGCTTCTTCGTTACCATACAACCCCCACGTGTTTAGGGGCCCATTCTATTGCTAAATGATGAACTGACCCCTGCGAATCTGTTGATTGCCACAGGCATTTATTACCATCGTTTTAAAAATAAAAAGGAAAAAGAAATAAACTTGTAATAATACATACCCCGGGTGTAATTTGAATATTGATCAACCCAATCCATAATTGGTGATGGAAGGTATTATAGAAATTAAATGTTGGCAGGACATGGTGTGATTCACATAATGGAATGACAATACGATATAAATGATTGAGTATATAATGGAATGGAATATGGACGTTGCTTTAAATAACTGCATCTGTTTATTTTTAAATATTGTTTACAATCAAGCAAAAAAAAACATTAATTCCCTTTTTGATTTGATATCACATGAAATGTCTAATATGTACAGTACTATAAAGTTCGTTTAATTAAAAATATGAAGTCCTGTGAGACAATGATCTCTCGTGGTCTCCACAGACTTTGATGCAAGTATTTAATGGCGGAGAATCTTGTTTTTATTGATAATGAACTTAATTTATAAAAGATGTAATAAGATGTAATATAGGCAAAAAAGATTAGAGGGGCCATATGCAATTACTTTATGCTTCCACAAAAGAGGTCTCATTTTGAAAACCCTAAAAATATCATCTTTACCATTCCTTCGTTAACCGTTTTCCTTTACCTCTATTGTCTTTCTTTATGGCAGAGTGGTTTTGTGTGTTACCATTTTGTTAGTCTCCTTTCATGAATCGTAATAAATACAAATTATTAATTCTAAACATCACGAGTGAGAAGTGTCATTAATTGTCTTTACATAGTGTATGTCCTGATCTTAATGACCGCTTCAACTAAAAGATTAAGTTTTAAGGGTGTCCACAACAATAACACACTCATAATACTGCCACATTAGCTTTTCACGATATTTTTCTATATTTTATTCTATAACACTTTTATTATACTTTTCCCACAATAATAACACTACTATAACACGGACCGACAACTATAAATAAATAGTTTCTTTGTTTTCTCCCTCGTTCTCTCTCCTCCATAATTTAATATTCCTATAACACAGTGTCATAAATATGACACAATGTCATACTCATGACACATCCACAATGGTGGTGTGTCATATAAAGTGCCAAATAAGCACATATGACACATATAAACCACCATTGTGGTTACCCTAAGAGAGTTAGCAAGTTTTAAGGCATATCCTTTGTACCAATGTTGAATGATCACTTCAGTTATAAAGCTTAAGGTTGAAGAGTAAATTTTATTATATTTCCAACCGTCATATCTCGTGCAAAAACTTCATAAAATTTTAAGAGATATATATTTCACTATCATTTATACACCTTAGCGGTATTATGATTTTATTATCACCATTGCATATAGTACGTCTATACCTTATTGAGCTCAATATGTGTTACTAGGTAAGGTAATATTATTGATATAGTAAACCAATTAGGTTAAATTACATAATGGAACGAATAATCTCATCGATTTAAGGAAGTGAGAAAGAGACATTTCAAAGTGGAGGAGGCTGATTATTGCATATGCAGAAGGGAAGGTATAGAAAGTATTGAAGCTTTTAATAGACGACATGACAAATGTATTATTCAAAATTACATCACCCATAGCTCATTCGACCCAGTTGTCCGTTTGCGTCTGCGTTGTATTAATGTATAGATGTAAGAAACAGTATAATGTTCAGAAAAATAATTATAAGAAAATAAAAAAGTTGTGAAACTGAAAATGAAGTTTCATTGTGAAATGAAAGATATGTTTAAGATAACACATGAACATGCACGAGAGTTGTTTATATTACATCATAACGGACACATATGTCAGATTGTTTTACCTATACTGTTTAAATTCAATTCTTTCAAAGTTAAGAGAAAAAAATACTAACACTATGACTATTTGAATAATGTCCCTCAAAGGGTTCTGAGTTCTAACTGTTAACATGGTAAATTTCATTATTGAGCAACATTATTGTAACCTTTTTAGTAGCATTATATTGAGCAACATTATCGTAACCCTTGTAGCATTATATCATATAATATCCTTTTAGAATTACATTACAGCTCCCTATAGGTGTCGTAATATGTTTATTGATTGTGACAAATAAGAAAACGAACATCGTAAAAACAATATATAGTACCGAACTAAATGATCTAGCTGAGTTATAAAAAACCCTAACACGAGACATAAGCTATACCTACACATGATTTACGAATAGTCGCTATTACAATTTTTTTAAAAGCCCAAATTATATCTCAGATATCGATAACGATAAAACACACACACACACACATGCATATATATCATTATATATTATATATTGAAGTTAGAAGAGACACACAATGCATGGCATTAATAATAAATATTTCAGTGTTCTGGCTAAGTAATAAAAGACTGACCCCAATGCCTTTAATATGCATGGAGAATAGAATCCAAAATATATATCGTTTATTTATTGTCTTACTTGTCATGCATACGTAATCGACGAAAGCAAAAGGACATGTATAATTGCGATCATGATGATGATGATGAAAGAAAGGCGGATCTCACATTCAAATCCGTGTAATAACAGAAAAAAGAATGCTTTATATTCTTTTTTCTTTATTACCAAAAACAGTAAGATGTAATAATTTATTTATCTCTCTCTTTTTTCTTCTTTATGTTTTTTTACCACGTACGACGTGTATTCTCGATCGTCCCATTTGAAATCAAGTTGCCAATGATGTATTTTATGTACCTTCATCATGATGAAACCCTTATTTTACTTGTTACTGTTTTTTTATGTTTACTTGAGTCTCTTAGTTTTACTGAGCCTTTTTTTTAAATGTGAATGCAACAGATAGACATCTTGATTGATAAAAAATTACTACTTCTCTTTTCTTTTTTGTTGTTTTAAAAAACCATGTCGTAGATGAGGATAAACTGTTTGTTTATGACCGGATTTTAATATAGTTAATTTAGGTAATAAATCGATTCATCTTAGGCACACTTGGATTACTTTATATATTCTGTTCCCCAACTCAAGTTGTCTCCACGTATATATATATATATATATATATATATATATATATATATAACTATAAATTTAGTCCTTAGTTAATTAATCAATTGAATTCTTTTACTGTGTATGTGCGTTTTTCGTAACTGAGCTAACCGAGCGACTCTGTGTGTGTTGTATGAACTATGAAGGTGTAATGCCTTAATTTAATTATTACTTAGCATAGTCCCAACTCCCAACCCATCCACAACGTTATTATGGGATTATATATCCCACCTATAAAATTCAGTAAATTAAATATATAATGCATGGAACTGAATAACTTCCTATACCTTTTAATTGAAATCAATTATTGACTGAAGAAACTCCACCAAAATTAATACAATCATAAATGAATTTGTGCGCGTAACGAACATAATGATGGTACCGGGTAACGAACTGAATAATTAAAATTAGACAGAGCCTTAACAAAAACAGTATAAGTTTATATTTTTCTCGTAAAAGCTGTGGAGCAAAAAAAAAGATTTTTGTGTTTGTTATTTTTCTAATCAGCAGAGCACTGAAGAGTAGTTGGTGCCATTTATAGCACAAATATGAGATGGCCCCTCATCTCTATATCGTTGAAGACGAAGAAGATAAACAAGGATTCTTCTTGCAATTAATATTTCTGTATTAACACTGCCATGACCGTACATATGTCCTTCATATGCAGTATGTAATTGATATCTCAATTATTCCTAATCATCATATAATTATTTACAGATACGTACAATATCCTAATTAATATTATAGCGTTATTACATATAATAATAGAGTAAAAGATATATATACAGTATACATGTATTATCTCTTGCTTTTCGGATATGACTTTTCTATATTTATCCATGTACACGTATATGCATATACTGACAACCGCGTGAAATGCATTGAAGATTGTCATTACCATAATGGATCAATTTGGCTTTAAAAAACACTGGAAAATTAGGGTTTCAGAGTTTATGTGTAATAAGCTTCTCTTACCATTATGGTATAGCCGTTGGAGTATTTTCCTTATATGGAAAAAATATCATGGAATTGCAAAGTGTCAAAACTAAACAATGCTAAATTAACAAGAAACAAGCAGTAGAGGAAAAGAAAAGGATAAAACAAATCAAGACGGTAATAATATTTCCACCCATTTATAACCCTTGATCTTATTGTGTTCGAGATATATATAATATAATATATGAAATTGAAATATGATACACTACTCCTACAAGCTTTTAGGCGAAGTAGATGAGGTTTAAATCCTCACAATCACTATTTAAAAGATAAATTTACATGGATCTAAGGGTAGAGAACTCAGCTAAAATGAGGGATGGAATAAAATATATAATACTAAACATATGCTACAACAACTACAAGTTAAACTTCTAGGGGAAAATGTCATTTAACATCTTGTGGTAGTGACGTAATATCATCTAGGTCTCATAAGTCGATCGATACAAAATCCATGCACGTGAAGGCCAATCACAAATTACATATCTAAGCGAGATAAACTTGAGTTACTAAATATGCCATTTTTTATTTTGATCATAATATTGGATAACTGGATTTTACTGTAGTTTGGGGCGAACGATAAGTCCCAATGTTGGGGCATGGACATTTCTGTTCCTCCATTTTCCAAGGTGCCACTTTTAGTCCATATCATTATCGACTTTTTGCTCGTTCGATCCCTCAATTAACGTAATCGCTAATTTAGATGAAATACGCGAGAGCACACGACTTAAAATGTCATAACTAATATTCTTCTTTGACTTAAACACACGTGAAATCATTACACATCACGTTTAGGGAAGAAACTGACGACCGTGAAGTGGTATGGTAGACCCATGAAGTGGTATGGGTGAACAGTGAAGTGGTTCTGTAGACCCATGAAGTGGTACTAAAGAACAGTGAAGTGGTATTGTAGACCCATGAAGTGGTACTGTTGAACAGAGAAGTGGTACAGCAGACCCTTAAGTGTTTATGCAGAAATCGGGTAAATATTTTGACGCGATCCAAAATTGAACGTTTGGGAATTAATAAAATTTCCGGATAACCGTTTGTGCATATCGAGTAACACTTTATACAATGACTGTAACGAATGTTGCCAAAAAATAGCACTTAATTCAAACGAAATAACATGTTCATGTGAAATAGCAAAAGTTTTATCCAGAAATAAGAAAGTGTTATCCAGAAAAGATGAAGTGTAGCCAAGCAAGCTTCTAACTCAAAACTATACCACATAGAGGACAACAAGTAACACTTAAACCTGCTTCGATACCCCTTCTTACAAAAATATAGTTCTACGTGTTTCACATGAGATATCTCTTATTTGCTTCGCAATGACAAATGATTTGAAATTCGTACCACTTTAACAAACATTTATCTACACCAAAATTTTCCAACGATTTCATTTTCAGCTCGATTAACCTTGAACGGCGAACGATGGATCCGACACGGTGGCGCGACGTAATATCCAAGCCATGGGTCACTCTAATTTATACATATTAGCTGCAATTTTAGCCGAAAACATGAATCGATTTAAGTTTTTTTTCGTATTTACGTCAATTAGATTCTAAGCATACCCTCGCAAATCTTATATTTGACAACGTAATATCAAAATAAACTCTTATATTTTGCAGCGGATGCTTATGAGTATGATATATGAGATATTTCGATTAGCAAAAACTCATTTTATTATGTTAATAACACTTATTAGTCATATAATAACAAAATATTTGTGCTGAGTAACACTTCCTCTTATGTGACTGATAACAATATAATGCAATTTGATAACAAAACAGTGGCGCAGGATACCACTTCATAATTACTCTTTTACAGGGGTATTTTCGTCAAAAAACCTTTATTATAAGTTCAATTCCGAAATGGGTCTCTTAAACTACATTTCTTCTGACATGAGTCTGGACCCTGATTTAAAAATACAATAGGGCCTGACTACCAATCGCCCCTATCAAATATGATGACTCAAAATTCAAAGCTAGTCTACATAGTGTCTAAATTCATAATGATGCCAATTTATAATATAAGCATTACCAATTAATACAGACCTGAAAAACTCATTAAAAAGGAATGTCGTTAACGATTTTACAATCCAATATTTCATCTTTTTTCCATTTTACTCCTTTTGAATGTATAAATAAGCAGCAGCCCAAATTTTTAATGCGCAAATAGGACATGTGCGAGGGCTTAGCAATTATTGTCGAGAGCGATATTCATCCTAAACATTAATTAGTGGGAGATCTTAATCGGCGTAACAATGACGTCACAACTCCATTAATGCTCTCAGACATAATCATGCGATGCTGTGCACATAACATAACGCTGCATTATTAAAATTTTAATATTTTTATCATTATATTTCTCCCTCTCCATTGTTGCCCTTAGGCAGGAACTCCTGAGCTTGTTAGATTTCCTCATAAAGTGAATAGGTAAATTAATTATTATACTCTCTCCGTGATCCCTATTTGTAGATGTATTAAATATTATCACAGTTATAATTCTTTCTCTATATATACAATACACACGCACACATGAAATAATGCAGTTATCAAACCAAGTCTCTCCAATAAGCACAACATTTCCCTATAACAAATAATATCTTGAAATTGTTATTACATTTGACTATAATATAGTCTGTATGGAAAGTTCAAGTAACCACGTCGACGAAGCAAATGTAGAGCTGAAGAAAGGGCCATGGACTAGGGAAGAAGATCAGAAGCTTTTGGCCTACATAGAACTGCACGGCCATGGAAGTTGGCGTTCTCTTCCATCTAAAGCTGGTAATAATAACTTACTGGCTATGAAGATAATTAGGGTTTTCTATTTTTATTTTTGCATGGTAATTTTATTATTTTATTGTGTTATTAATAGGGATTCAAAGGTGCGGTAAGAGCTGCAGACTAAGATGGACGAACTATCTTAGACCAGACATAAAACGAGGAAAGTTCAGTACACACGAAGAGAAAGCCATCATTCGCCTTCACGCCCTTTTGGGAAATAGGTACCTACACTACACCGAACATAAAGAAAACGACAACCATCACTTAACTTAACTACGTTTGTGTCCTTTTGTCCGTACTACACAAACTAGTTCCCATCCCATTACACTCACTAAAAATATATTTCTTTTCTTCTTTTCTGAATGATATGGTTTTTATTACTCTTCAAATAAGGTGGTCGGCAATAGCAGCCCACATACCAAAGAGAACGGATAACGAGATAAAGAACTATTGGAACACCCGCCTCAAGAAACGGCTGACCCGAATGGGCATCGACCCGACGACCCACAAACCCAAGAACCGCGGATCGGGTCGGGCCTCTAATCTGACGAGCCACATGGCTCAGTGGGAGACTGCTAGGCTCGAAGCTGAAGCCCGACTCGCCCGAGAGTCCTCACTCCTTCACATCCTCCATGTCAACAAACCCTACTGCCCCGCCGGCGCCGTCCCACCTCCAACGCCTCAGGCGCCGGCGCCGGCGCCGGCGGCGGAGCAACCACAGGTCCTGGACGTGCTGAAAGTCTGGCAAGCCACAAATAGTTGTAACAACAAAGGGTTCTTCAGCTTTGGTTCGACGTTTGGCGCCTTAGAGTCTCCTACTTCGACGCTGAACTTCGAGGCCTCCTTTGGCGTAAATGGGGAGGGCAAAGTGGGGAATTCGATGGGCGTAGCGTGTAATAATGTGTACGGCTACGGTGATGACGCGATGTACGGACTGCGTGACGTCACCCCGGGGCTGTTGGAGTCTATGTTTGCTGGTAATACGAAGCGTATTGTTGGTAGTACTTCTGCGGCGGCGGACAAAAGCTGTAACGATGAAATTGCTGGTAATAATGGCGTTTTCTTGGGCGACTTTGAATTAGATACTAAGAATTACTGGAATGAGTTGTTGAACGTGGTGAACAACTACTTTTGACTTGAGTGAGTAGTCCTCCTTTTGTTTTAGTTAGTAGATTAGTGAGAGAGCTTATTGCGTTTTTTTTTTTAATCTTTTCTTTTTTTGTATCTTTTTTAGTATGATGGTTTCGAGATTAGGAGAGTTTTTTCTCGGTGAGATTAGTAGCGTAGTTTTAGTTAATTGTTAACGTTGGCCGGTCTGTATATATCATCGTTTCAGTACACGTAATTATCTTTTCATGTATAAGCTAGTTTTTACTTTCCTAATACTACCAAGAAGTGTGGCATGTTAAGGTGGAAAACCACAAGAAAAACTGTCCCCACTAATGGGTTATTTTCCTCCTCCAACGAGGCAAACTTAGAGTTCCTTCACATAGGTTCAATATTGTATTTATCTGAAAAATAACCTTAAAATCGAATTGGGATTTGGACCAAGATACAAGTCACAACACTTGATGTATGTTGTTGGAGTTGGACAATTTTTTTCCCATGTTTGAATTATAGGATTAACCGGCCCGTATTAATGGGCCTTACTATTGGGCCTTTGCACATTTTTTTTTTGAAAAAATGAGTCATTGCAGTTTTTCTTATGTCTCTTATAAAAAAAATAGTAAACATCGAAAATGGTGCTTAAATTGTACCAAAATTTCACAGTTACTTTTGGTATTCAAACGTGTTATTTTGGTTCTTAAACTTTGCAAAACTTATCGCCCATTTAAAACTTTCAAACGTGTTATTTTGGTTCTTAACCTAAACTTTGACCTAAAGAATCGGTAAAATAATCAAAAGAAAACGGTTTTGCAAAGTTCAGGAATCAAAATGACACATTTAAATGTTTGCATACCAATAATTTAATTTTTTTTAGATAGACATGATATTGTGAAAATTTGATATAAAATTCATCTTCGATCATCACGAGTTTTTTGAGCTCTTCTATTTTAAAAAGTATTTGAATACAATTACACCGTAATCAGTGATACCTCTTGAAAAAGAAAAAGTAGTTAAAAAATATCAATTCATTGTTGTTGTCTTCGAAACTTCAAAAAATTCGGTATGATTGTGTTCGGATGTGCCTCTTGAAAATAACAAAAGAAATCATCGTGGTGATCGATTTAGTTTATGCAATAGCATGTATGTATAAAAATTCTACTTATTGGCGTTCAAACTTTAAATTTGTAGTTTTGGTTATTAAATTATGCAAAATGTTCCTTTTTTTTTGTTCTTTTACCGGTTCTTTAGGTTAAACAAACCAAAAAATAACATGTTTTACAAAGTTTAGAAACCAAAATAATCCCATTTAAATTTTTTAGCATCAATAGTGCAACTTTGATATTTTTAAGCATATTTTTGCCATTTACTAAAAAAATGGTCCCTTTTTCTCGAAGCTAATGGAAGAAACATTTGTTAATCAGCAAAATGGTGAACAATGGAAGGATAATTGATGGGATTCATTCAGTAGTCCCCACGAGCTGAATAATCGGAGTCTGAGCGAATTTATAATAATATAATAATAGAAAAAGTTTACTGATCTGACCGTGACTTTTTCCCTCTTTGGTTTGATTTTTGTCGTATTTTTAACGGAAATCTACACTTAAATACCCAATAGGAAAAAAATCTGCCACTTAGGTACCTTGTCAGAACAATTTTATAGCTAGGTACCCAGTTCAATAAAATTTTTACACTTAGGTACCTAATAACCTAAGATTACGAAAATACCCTTATTAAATGATTTAGAATTTCATTTCAGCTTTTTTTTCTCTGCAAAATCCGACCTTCAGCTCGCCGTCGACGATTTCTTCTTGCCGACCAACTCCGTCTGCTCGTGCCGGTGCCGGACAAGGATCGAAGACCCTATTGAACGTTGGGTTCTCGATTTTTGGGGTTGATTTTGTCAGGTAAGTTTTTCTTTTGGTTTGGGTTAGGTTAATCGATTTTGGGCATTTGTTCAAGGTTTATCCCAAATTCGGGAGCTCAATGCGATCCAAGAGCTCCATATAAGAGTGAAATGTTAGGATTTGATAGTTATTGAGGCTAATCCGTCGAGATTTCGATTTTCTTTTATGTAACTGTTACGACGTACCATTTCCTATGAATATAACGTACCATTGTATGTTGTGTTACCGTACCTAAATACATTGCGACACAGTCCGATTGGACATTTGTTATGTAGTATCTTTGTGTATTTATTACGTACCAAGTAGCATGTCTATACGTTACCAAAATGTCCAGTTATGCAGTATCAATCTAAACTATACACCGTACCATTTTAACAGGTTGCCATATTATCTGAAAATATGGCGTCTGCAAATTCGTTTGATGGCAGGACGTTATTTGCAATGTGTGAGTATAAAAGGGAGTCTTCGTTACTATTAATCATTGAAGCAACGACGCTTATCGATATATACGTATCCCTCCAAAGAAGGTGGTCGGATATCGATTCCCGGCATGACTCAATAAAGTATCAAGTTCCGTTCCAAAGTTTGTACTCGACATTGAAAGAAAATACGGATGTTTTCAATATGTATCAGCTGTTTATGCGATACAAATTTTCAATGATACCGATGAAAGTGGAACGTGCCGATGAATGTGGTACAAGTGGCCCGACGAACAGGTTTGTTTTTATTTTAAGTTGTTAAACTTTAAATTTTGGGTTTTCATATTGATGATTGATAAAATTACTTGTAGTACGGAAGACAACGGAGAATCCGTGGAGTTTGATTTTGAAAGAAACACAGTAGATGCATGGAGTCATTGCATTCGGGGAGATGGACAAATCTTTAGGGATGCAGATGAATTTAGACGGAATTTGAAGAACTACTCCATTGCGATTCGAAGAAACTTTGTATATGCAAAGAACGAGCGTAAGAAAATCATTGCCGTTTGCAAGGATGAGACGTGCAAGTGGCGGATATATGCTTCGCGTTATAAATGTGACAATTCATTTGCGATTCGGAGATCCATTCTACAACACAGTTGTGGTGAAGATACTCTAAGGAGTCGTGATCATCCGCGAGCGGACGCGCCGTGGGTAGGGAACATAGTGAAAGAGAGGGTCCGAGACGAGCCATTTTATTCGCGACCCGGACATCCGCGTTCTCCCCGGTCGCCGAAAGACACGGAGGATTCCATCTCAGGTAGATAGAAGATCCAACAAGTGTAAAATATGTGGGAAATACGGACATAATCGCCGTACATGTACAGAAGCCGTAACGACGTAGCGTCCGTATTTTCCATGTATTTTGTCATTGCTTTTGTCCCATGACCTTTTTCGGTGTTGTTTTGTATGATCTTGGCTCATTCTTTTTGTCTAAATGATGCCAGTAAGTAGAAGTTTTTGTCCAAATTTGGTACTGTAACGACTGCCAGTTTGGTATTGTAATTGATGCACGTTTGGTACAGTATTTATGTGTAAATCTGGTACTGTAATCAAGGCCAGTTTGGTACCCTATGACATGCAAGTTTGGTACGATTATATATTACTCTTTGTTACTGTACGCACATTTGGTACTGTGATGAATGCCAGTTTGGTACCCTATGACATGCCAGTTTGGTACCCTACGACATGCCAGTTTGGTACCCTACGACACGCCAGTTTGGTACGGGGATATACTACTTTTTGGTACTGTTATGAACGTCATTTTGGTACGATAAGACATGCAATTTTGGTACTCTAAGACATGCAATGTTGGTACCCTAAGTCTTCATCATTTTGGTTCCTTTAGAAGACGTCGCTTTGCTACTGTATGCACATTTGGTGAAGTAATATATGTTAATTTGGTACTGTGATGAATGCCACCATGGTACCCTACGACATGCCAGTTTGGTACCCTACGACATGCCAGTTTGGTACCCTACGGCATGCACGTTTGGTACGGTTATATACTACTTTTTGGTACTGTTATGAACGTCATTTTGGTACGGTAAGATAAGATATTTTTGTACTCTAAGACATGCAATTTTGGTACCCTAAAAGAAACCATTTTGCTAGTCAGATTCACTTGGTGTCGACATTATATACAACTACTTTGGTACTGTTATTAATGCCATTTTGGTACTCTAAGACATGCAAGTTTGGTACCCTAAAAGAAACCATTTTGCTACTGTATGCACATTTGGCACCCAAACATCTTAATTTGGAACTGTGATGAATGCCAGTTTGGTACCCTACGGCATGCACGTTTGGTACGGTTATATACTACTTTTTGGTACTGTTATGAACGTCATTTTGGTACGATAAGATAAGATATTTTGGTACTCTAAGACATGCCATTTTGGTACACTAATACATGCAATTTTGGTACCCTAAAATTAAAGTAACAAATGGTATTTAATCCTTCACTATATTCCGTCACAAACGACGTATTTCAGCAAGTGTTCACGTGGAAGACAATGATTAGACATTTTCTGACTTTTTCAGTAATGATTGCACAATATTCTGACTTTTTCAGTAATGATTGCACATTTTTCTGACATTTTTCAGTGATGATTTGAGATATTTCTGACATTTTCAGTCATGAGTTGGTCAGACTCTGACATACGAGGTATAAAATAATAAAAGTCAGCTCGTCTGACATGTCAGTGGCTTTCCTAAAATGTTTCATGTCATCAGTAATTTTGGGTACGTCGTCCGTGGCTGATTTGGTACTCTTTAAACCAAAGGATAGGTACCCCTACAAAGATATTTAAGGTACGGCGTCCCTTATATATATGATACGTCGTACTAGGGTTAGTATTTTTCGATGTCGATCGAAGTACTTTTTCATCTCGGACCACCGTAGAACAATAATATATAGTATGCAATACGTTTCAGATCAAATTCGATGCATTAAACCCCGCACGGATGAATTAAATCTTAAAATACCAAGATTCATTGTAGTATAAGGATAAAAACAAGAACATCTACAACATGTTTTGAATAATTTGGTGAGTGCTAGATCTGTGAACTCGGTGCATTAGGCTTTCCTTTTTTTTCTCGTTTTGTTATTGTTCGGCATTGTGAAAATAACGCAGGACAACGCGATTCGATTAGGAATGTATTCATTTTTCGATCGTATAACAAATGATACCGTATACTTTCATATCTGGGTACCGTATATGTATAATTCTGGATACCATCAACATGCAGGTTATGGTACTATATATGTAAATGAAAAGGTACCTTCTGTAAAACACAAGGTACCTTAGTGTACAACAGACAAGGTAGTTCATGTGCTGTATATAAGGTACGGTATGTATAGTATTAATGGTACGGTTAACCTGGATATTCTGATACTCTATACGTAAAGGATAAGTTACGGTCATACAATAACATATGATAACCTGCATAAATTACGGACAGTCATAGAACAACACAACATAGCACACACTTGGCAACAAAAGGTCTCCAGACAGTCTCATTCCCAACTCAAACTAAGTTAACCAAACTAAACAAGAGTCTCCAAAGAGTCTGACAGCATATCCAGATAATTACTGAAAAAGATCTAACATACAACTACGCTCGTCACGTAAAATGCGAGCAGCCATAGTAGCACGATAGACATCCATGCTGACTTCCTTGCCATACTTCTCGAACTCTTCGGTGTCGACAACGTACTCCTCTATGGTCAAACATGCGTGCACACCGCAGTCCACTTCGCCAAATTGGGGCCTGTTGTACTCCGGATCCACGGTCTTCCTACATTGATAATCGTACTTCGCAGACCAATACTTCGTCAGGAAATCAGCCTGCACAAATTAAAAACGACATTAACGCATACCCGAACATAATCGACGAAATATGCCCAATGTTAAAACTTACGAAGGCTCTAGCGGCCCAGGTACATCTCCCGCTTCTGCGCCAACGAGGGCACGTGCTCATACACCCAAATCTGAAAGACGCCAAAGCATTATATTCATCAATAAACGCATAATCAAAAAGGAAAACTCACAACGTAATGGAGTATTACCATCAGCCCAATAGTGCACCCATTCATCATTAGGCTGGACGAGTCGCTCCGCATCGAATTCGCAGCCATTTGCTTTATCTCGGCCACCAAAAAATCGTGTACCGCCCTTCCCCATGCGTACTCCCCCATCATGTAGACATCGTCGACGTACGCATTCACAAACTTTGGGTTTTTCGAATTCCCCATCGGGAATAATACAGAGTTAAACAAGAAAAGTACAAACAACCTGAGGAACTCATCCGTGTTCTCCCTCCCAAGCTTTCCGACAAACTCATTCAACAACTCTAAGATTTTTTTACGGGTTACATTGCCATTTTTCTTATCGAAAAGCCGTTCAACGGTTTTCGATTTCATCTTCGAATTTAGGTCCACGGGCTGCCCAACGTTATGCAATGCCATTACAACACTAAATTCCTGTGGGGAGAATACCACATTCGTATTCTCCCCCAACCTAAAAGTGTTCGCCTCTACACTATAACGCTTTATCAATGCCATGATTCGAGCAAACGAATGCGACATCTTAGGCATATCTAAAAAAAATGAAACGAAGACCTTCGTATAGCTTCTTTTTGATCTGGGGTCATCCTACCCTTCAATTGCTAATGGTAGATCGAAAGAGCGTAGGATGGCACCTGGAAGACAGCTCAAATCCCTTCCGCGGGGGCATTTCTGCAAAAAAAGCAAAACTGTTAACAAGCAGTACCATTTTATTCACACAAGGGGTACCAATTTGGCCAAACAGAGGGTACCAAATGCATCGATAATGCAGTACCAAAAAAATTGACACCATTTTCGGAAAACCCACTGCTAACAAGCAGTACCATTTTATTCACACAAGGAGTACCAGTTTTCCAACACAGAGGGTACCAAATTCAGTCATAATGTAGTACCAAAACAGATTGACCCCATTTCAAGGTAACACTAACAAGTAGTACCATTTTATTCACAAAAGGGGTACCAATTTGCAAAACATAGGGTACCAAATTCAGTGACAATGTCGTACCAAAAAAAAATTAACCCCATTTTCGAAAAACCCACAGTTAACAAGCAGTACTATTTTGTTCACACAAGGGTACCAATTTACCCTAACAGAGGGTACCAAAATCATGGATAATGTAGTACCAAAACAAATTGACCCCAGTCGATAAAACCAATGTCAACAAGCATTACCATTTTACGCGCATAAGGGGTACCAAATTTCCTAAACAGAGAGGACCTAATGCAGTGATAATGTAGTACCAAAAAAAATTGACCCCATTCGAACACTTTTGCCAAGTAGTACCATTTTATTCACACAAGGGGTACTAAAATGCCGAAACAGACGGTACCAAATGCAGTTACAATATAGTACCACAATAAAATGACCCCATTCGAAAAAACAAAAATCGACCCATTCCAAAAAAATCCCAAATGAAGCAGCCACGACGAAATGCACGCACAAAAAAAGCGTAATCGACCAACAAATCACGCGCATTCCAAAACGCGCACAAAAAAAACCCTAATTTTGACGAAATCGTCGCACTTTACGGTAACACTGTGAAAGACTTACCAATCGATTTCAGAAGCTAATACTTCGACGAACGACTGGAGTGACGACGTAGAATCTGAAGCCAAAAACACCCGGGTCGATCTGCCAAGGAATCGCGCGATTTGGTGCGACTATGTGCGTTTTTTTTTTTAAAATGGAGGAACGAACGTGAAATAAGAAAAGCAGGTAAAAGATGTAAATAAGCAGTTTCAGTAGGGGTAAATCCGTCAGTTAGGTACCTATCAGTAAAACAAAATTCAACTAGGTACCTAGTTTAAAAATTCATCTGACTAGGGACTGAACTGTATAAATTTTATTAATGTAGGTATTTATGTGTTGAATCCCCTATTTTTAATGTCATTCGTTATTTTATGATAATTTCTGGTTATTGGCGTGGGGTTCCACAGAATTTATACCGAAATTTTCTCGGGACCCACCACCCTATCTACAATAAATAATTTTGAGCTGAGCTTTCATTTTCTTTTTTGCAAATACAATTTTAAATATAATTTATTTCCTGCAATTATGATATTTTCCCGATAAGTCAAGAAACGACGCTGGAGGTCGAAAACACGGCGTAGGAAACGCATGGCTGTGCGCGGCGCAGAGAGCCGCCAAGTGACACGTGTCAAAATAAGAATGACACGTGGCGTCCACGTAGTTTGTCTTGTGGGGTCAGCCCTGACCTGACGAAGACGGCACAGACATTTCTCAAACCTTGTGGAAACAAGAAAAGGTGGCAGCGCAATAGCCGACATGCATCGCCTTTTTCTATCGTCTTTTCCGAAGCTTAGAGAAACGAATCCACTATCTGTCTGTCCAGCAAATTCCCCTCGAGGTTCTCCTCGGTAAGTAATTAGCATCATCTTCTTGTTGACCGTCGATAGTAACTATGCGGAGCTGTGATTGTGAATCGGCGACTTATTTGGCTTTGAATCGCGTGAAATGTGATAGGATTTGTGGTGTTTGTGCTGATTTGAGTCGTTACTGATGAATGTGCTTTGATTTAGCTCTGGATTAAACCTTCTGTAGCTGTATTGTTAGTGTTGATGCATTTGTGCAAGTGATTTACAGGCTTCCTTTTCTTTTTCTGTTCGTAGCATCCCTAGGAATCAGAGATTGAATCGAGTAATCTGATGAACGATGAAATTTGGGAAAGAACTTAAGAGACAGAAGGTGCCCGAGTGGACTGATGCGTACGTGGACTACCACGGACTCAAAAGAATACTGCACGAAATACCGAATCTCGAACGGCCCAAACAATCTACAAAGTTATCCAAACGGTCGATATGGTCGCTGCATTCCAACGGTTTGACTACTCGCAATCGCAATCATGAGAAAGCCGGCGATGTTGAGGATCAGAACCAGGTGATAGATGTGCAGACGGTGCCACGGGACAACTCGACGAGGTTGTACAGTACGAGGTTACTCTTGGCACCTGAAGAAGTGGATGACAGCGAGAGGAACTTTTTCGAGAATCTTGATGAAGAGCTCAACAAGGTGAATGGCTTTTATAAGGACAAAGTTGGAGAAGTTATCGCCGAAGCTGAATCTCTTCAAAAGCAGATAGAGGCCCTTATTGCCTTGAAAATCGAGTTGATGATGCCCGACTCTGGTGCACCCAATGCTGTGGAGCACGCTACTTCTCCAGATCAAGTCGAGAATGCTGCTGCTGGTTAGTGATGTACCATGTAATTAGCCAAACAACAAATGTCTCTTGATCTTCACTATTTTGCCTGATTGTAAATGAATTACGCAGAAGTTGGCTTGAGCTGTCAACAAGAGACTTCCAATAATCCTTCCTCAGAAAATTTGTTCAGGGATTCGAGAAATGAGAGTGGAAATGTAGATGATCACGAAAGATTGCACTCAGAAATTCTTGATCGCGTAAAGATTGCTAGCTTGTATGATACTCCAGTATCAGCAATAACAGGAGTTTTTAAGGACGCGACGGGAAACAAATTGCGTTACAAAGAAGCTGAAAGGAGGTTGAAGGCTGCTGTTATTGAATTCTATCAGAAGCTGTGCCTTCTGAAGCATTACAGGTATGTGAAAACTTTGAACTTCAATTGTTTTTTGAAAATTTATGTGATTATGCGTTGGTGATATCATTTGCTAAATGTGAAAAACAGCTTCATGAATCTTGCTGCATTCTCCAAGATCCTAAAGAAATATGAAAAGGTGATTAAGACTCTTAGTCTCGATGTTTTTCTTATTGGGATTGTTGCTCATTTAATAATTTTGCAAAATAAGAGGCAAGTTAAAAAAACGTTAATTTCACTGTCTAAGCAGATAACTTCGAGGAAAGTTTCCAAGTCGTATATGGAGATTGTAGAGAATTCTCCTATTGGAAGTACTGATGAGGTCATTCCACAGTTTTGGATGTTTCAGTGTAGAAAGTCCAGCTATACATTTGTGGGTTATATGATTTTTCGGTACAGGTTAACCCAGGTCTGTTTTCTGTTTTATCACTCACAGATAACAAACCTTATACACAGTGTAGAGGATGTTTTTGTCAAGAACTTCATGGATTCGGATCGTAGAAAAGGCATGAAGCTCCTGAGACCTAAGAGGAAGGTAGAGAGGCATCGTATAACATTCCTCTCAGGTTAGTGACTTCTGTTATGGAGTCTCATGCCTTCATAGAACTTGGGAGATTAATTATGTATCAGTAAGAACACATATGTAAAAAATGAGGAGGCATAATAATAGATGCCTTGGTGATTTTCAGGTTTCTTTTTTGGCTGCTCAATCTCTCTACTAGTTGTCGTGATTCTACTTATTCAAGATAGAAAAGTAATGCAGAAAAAGGGCACCACGTTGTACGTGGATATTGTCTTCCCACTGTACAGGTATAGATGACATTTTATCATGCATATATCGCCAAGTGCTAAAATGATTAAGTGTGCTTTAATTTATCTGTATCCTTGTGGCAAGTTCATTTTTTATGCTTTAAAGTTATATTTGGTGGGACCTCTGCAACAGTGTTCTGATATGTAAACTTTTTGCAGCTTCTACTTATATTTAGTCCTTCACATGCTTGTCTATGCTGTGGACATATATTTTTGGAGGCTTTTCAAATCAACTATACGTTCATTTTCGGGTTCAGACCGGGAACTGAACTAGGCTACCGAGAAGTCTTTCTACTCAGTAATGGTCTTGCAGTGTTAGCTCTAGGAACTCTTCTAGTGCATTTGCACTCCAAGACGGATTCAACTACCCAGCACTACGAAGCATATGTTGAACTTCTCCCTTTGGGCTTAATCATCGTGAGATTTTGAGCAATCACTTACCAGTTACTTCGACATTATATACACACACTTGATCTGACTCATCTGATAATTTATAGGTATTACTTGCTATCGCTCTTTGCCCCTTCAATATTGTGTTTCGTTCAAGCCGATTTTTCCTTGTCAAGTGTCTGTTCCGCTGTACTTGTGCCCCTCTTTATAAGGTAACTGATACAAAGTGATACAATCAATCAATTTAGTCAAACCCGTCCAAGTGAGTTCAAATTTGATTTAGTGAAACAAAATTCTGCAGGTTACAATGCCTGACTTTTTCTTGGCAGATCAATTGACTAGCCAGGTATATTACTGCATTGATGCTTTAAGTTCTTGTTTTTATCCTTTCAATTGAATAATCTTCTATACATACCACATTCCTGTTCTGACTGCAGATTCAGGCTTTAAGAAGCTTTGAGTACTACGTTTGCTTCTATGGCTGGGGAAGATTGCTTCATAGCACAAGTGCATGCAACAACACTAAAAGTGGCTACAGGGCGTTCTACTTTGTCATTGGGGTTGTACCATACTGGTTTCGCTTTCTACAGGTTATATATTTTTCACGTTCTTTTGCGGGCGTAGCTTTTCATGTAAAGAGGCAGTGAGGTTTAACTGAATCAGTTTTTGTTTAGTGTGTTCGTCGTCTGCTTGAAGAGAAAGACACGTCGAACATTTACAACGGTTTGAGATATTTCTGTACAATTGTAGCTGTTATCATAAGAACAACCGTTGAACTGAGAAACACATCAACATGGAAAATCTTGGCTCTGGTGAGCTCGGCTATAGCTGTCCTAGCAAACACCTACTGGGACATCGTAGTTGACTGGGGACTTCTGAGGAGAAGATCGACGAAATTGTTTCTGAGGGACAAACTCATCATTTCTCGTAAATATGTCTACTTTGGAGCTATGGTATACTCAGATTGTCTCAACGAAACTTTTATACGGTTTTTGTGTTGATAGATATAATCCCTCATCCATTTCCAATTGCAGATATTGGATGTAGCTCTTAGATTCGCTTGGCTGCAGATTGTCTTCTTGCTTAGCTTGCACTCACTAAAAGGCAAAACGATTTCAATGTTATTTTCATGCCTAGAAATCATCCGGCGTGGATTATGGAACTTCTTCAGGTAGTTTAGCTTTCGGCAAAATGCTGCTAGTGTGATGATTCTATTTCCAATCTATATTTCTCGTGACTGAATATTAATGCTTGTAGCATCTCAATTCTTGCAGGTTGGAGAATGAGCATCTGAATAATGTCGGGAAGTACCGAGCATTCAAGTCCGTACCGCTTCCTTTTACCTACTATGATGAAGATGAAGGTGATGAGGACAGTAGCGGTGATGGAAACAAGAACTTGTAGCCTCAACCATATTACTCGAGCATTCATCAACATTTTCACAAGATTTTTGCATTTTGCAATGCGCCGCGATAACAAAGTAACAGCGTAATCACTACTCTGTTTAAACTGAACTATGCCTTTTCTGCTATGAAAAAATTTCCTGTTGTATTACATACTCAGGATGCCAAGAAAAATAGCAACAATAGTGCAAATACGGTACACTATATCATGTGAAACACTAGCACTGTTGCAGCAGAATATACGGACAGAATGAATTAGGGCATTATGGTATTAAATAAGCATGCTTTTATCACGGGATTTCGAGGCAGAATAGGCCGTTGAACTAATGTGTATTATCTGCTGTTTAAGTAACAGAAGACATTGGTGTGGAAGTTCATAGAATATATTCGTCTTCAGGTTTATATGAACAGAAAAAAATGTACGTGTATAGACGGAGAGAGAGCTCATCCCGGTCCCGTTCTGATGTGTATCCAACAATTTGACAAGCATCCTTCGATGTAATCGGTACGTCTTTCACCTGAAGTTATAGATTTTAGAATGGTGATTATCGTTCAATATTATGTCAAAGTAAAATTGAAGGTCATTTATCTTTTCACCGTGCCTTCAGTGGCCTTCAACCACTCTTTCCATGTTTCGTAAAGACAACTCACAAGATAAACCATGCATTGAATATATATCGATGTCCTTCTCAGAACCCAAAGATCGTAAGATCGGTGCCGTTACTTCGTAGGTAAAGGGGCATGCATTATCACTGATATCTCCTCTGTGGATATTTCTTTTCCTCTCCACCTTGCATACCTGAGCCAAATCATATGTGGATCATATGAGTATATACAGATTATGCCGATGATATAAATGCGCGCACACACACAAACACTCATATACATATATAAGTCAGTTGTTTGAGCTATTCGGCTTCCAATTGGGTGCAGCCGTGAGTCAACCCAAGAAAGCTAGCATTTTCACCTCATATCTCAAACGTAGAGGCAGCTAAGTTTTCATTTTGTCTGAGTATATATGAATTAATTTGTTTCCCAACTTCTCTATCGCAGGAGTAAACATCACTTGCCTGGGAAACTGAAGCTCACGTACTACTAAAACCCCGTTGTTTGCGATACACACTTGGCCTCTCGAGGATTTTTGATGAAATGCCCACATATAAAAAAATATCATCGAACTGCTGCATAAAAGAATGAACGTTCTTTGCTAGAAGCTCTTGGGGAAACCATTTTCGTGAAAATTCCTGCATTTCATCAACCCTTTCCAAGTCTATCTGAAGCTCTACAAATGTCACTATTTTGTACCTATAACATGTCCATGCCAGAATATGCTTTAACAAAGCCCTAATAACAGTTGAATTTTGGCCTCTGTATAACTTGCAATGACAGAAGTTTTTCTAATCCATCGATTTCATCCTCATCCGAACTGCAAAGCATCAATCTTTACTCCAATTGCTCTTGGGAAAAAGAACAAAATGCCTACGTAAGTAGAAATGAGAAGGGCCGAAAACTAAGCAGGAAACGGTAGTGGAGTAGAAATCTTGTTAAGATTCTTTAGGTAATCAATTCTTCAGATAGAATTTGTTTTTTTAGGTTTCTACAAGTCTAAACACGTGAGCTCGTAACCATATTGGGATTATGATTAGTATAAGGGAACGTTTATTGCTTGCTATCTTCAATACGGGAAAAATCTGCTCTGGATTCAAAAATCAGAAGAAATCGATTATATTTTATACTCTTAAAAATGTAAGAGCGAAATATTAAACCGTTAGAGCGATTAATAATACACTTTAGTATTACTTAAGAAAACCTCAACCACATCATCTAAACGACATACAAAGCACCGCCAAGTTTCTCCAATAGAGTAGTAAGAATTAACAACAAAAGCAAGCATGGGTCAGTAGGGAAAGCTCAAAGAAGTGTACCCAACCATTTGTGCTGCTACTCAGTAGCAGATGTTTCTTTCAAATCACCATAATCTTCATTAGGAAACACCTCAGATTGCAGAGAAGGAAACATCTTATTCACATGAAGCCAAGTCTGCTCCCAGACGTTATCACCTCCGAGGGAATTCGTCTGGACAAGGATTCCCTTCGCCTTCATTACGATCAACATGTTCTTCAAAAGTTCAGGCACCAATTCGTGAAGCTTCTCGCCCCTCTTCAGCTTCAGCTTCGCATACTTCTCCATGCGACCAATCACATTACGCCACAACTTGCAGAAGCTTGACATCCTCGAAAGATCGTCCAGCAAATGCAAAGTAACTTTAGAAAGAAGCTTCAGTGCCAGAACGAGCGTACCTTCTATGTTACGGTACTCTTTCTGAGCCTGAGGATTCCCCTGGGAAATCTCTGCCAAGTCGTCGAGCATAGTGAATATGACCATATCGAAGCACTGTGGCCATAAGCCCAAAGGAAGGTGGACGTCGTTCGCTTCGATCAAGCACCTCTGCAACGAAGAAAGGGCGTGATTTCGAACTTCTTCTCTCTGGTCGAGGCAGACCTTTCTCAATCCCTGGACGAGCCTCAGCCACATCTCCCCAATATCTTGGAACATCTTCGTCGATTCTGTCTCAGCAGCCATGGCTTCTCTTGCATTTTGAGCCCATTTTGCCAGACAAGAAGTGGACCCAGCCATGAGATCCACGGCGCTGACCGAACGATCGGTTTCACCGACGCGAGACTCTGCAAACTGCCTAGCAGCGTCGATGCACACGGAGAAATTAGCCGGGGACAAGTGGGCCCCATCGGTCATTATGTACGACAAGGCTTCGAATCCCGACTCAGAAGCATCGGGGTGCCTAGCAGTTGTCGAAAGGAGAGAAGCAATGGTTCGCCAGCCAAAAGGAGATTGGATATGAGAGGCATTCGCTCTCACCAACCGACTCACCTCTTGAGTGATCTGCTCGCAGTATTGGTCGGCGACTCGCGCGTCGAGTTTCAGAACTAGCTGAAGCGATCTCAGAAGCTCGTCGGCCAGACTCTCCTTGTATGGAATCAGCCTTTGGCAGATACGGAGAAGCCCGAAAATTGCCTTCTCAACTAAGGCACAGGCAACCACAGTGGATTGGACGATATTAGCTATGTGCTCGTAAACGCCTGGCCAGAGATGCCCAATTCTGTCCCTGTTGTTCAATGTGATGGCTATGAGCAGCTCCAAGCAGAAGACAGCCGTGTCCTCATCCTCGGGCGAAGTGTTGCTACCCTTCTGCGATCGCCCAGCTGCCCATATCAGAGCCCTTGCGAGCTGCAATAACGAATCTGTTTTTAGAAACTTGCTTTCCGTAAAAATGCTGTCGATATGGCACTTTTGGATCGTCTGAAGCGTGCGCTGATGAGCAGCGAGCTGTTGTTCGGTAGGTTGAGACCTCGGGTCCTCGGCGTCTAGAGACAAAAGCTGGCTGAATCGGCCCATAAGTCCAGACGATCGTCGAGGCGTACCAATGGAGTGAAGCTGAGCAGAAGATAATGAATTTGTGAGAGGCTTCCCATGACTATGATCAGAAGAAATCTCCGAATCTTCGGCAGCGTCAGTAGCTACTCGAGCGGGTAATAGCCCCAGCTTGTGCAATCTCAAGATACAATCAAGAATATTTCTCCATCCACTGCGAATAAAGTCTCCGTATCTATTAGCGATGGTGAAAATTGTAACGGTGGCCATTCGAGCTTTTGCATCGTCGCCAAAGGCCTGAACGGGCTCCTCGACAGACGAGGGATTCAAAAGGGATGTGAACTTACACAGAGACACAACCAAATCGTCCAGCACGTCTTCGAGGTGATGACAAGCAGATATCTTTGCAATGGCCAAGAATCCATCGATGCACGTTTGGTAAACATCTTCGTACTCAGAGTGGTCGAACACCACAGAGATTGCAGCGATACTCGGGCCTGACATGGCAGTAAACATATCTTGGTCAAGGCGGGATATAGAGTCTGAGACGATGTAGGGAGGTGTCTTTTTAGACTTGTGGATCAAATCAATCCATCGGCTAGGAGTCATTTCTGAAAATCCAGCTCCTTGTTCTGGCGTGGTGCGAATCTCGTTCTTGCATATTGAGTAGTACAGTTCAGATAGGAACTCACGGGGGAGATCGTTGCCTCCGTTGATGTGACGGTTGTTTCTGATAAAATCCTCCTCGGTCATCTTCTTCTTTACCTGTACATTGTGCTGATCGGTGTTGAGCATGATGAGTGAGTACGACAACAGTAGAGCAGCGTCTTTGTTGGCTAAGATCTGAGGAGACTGCTCGTAGTATCTCTCCGAGAATGCTTCGAGCACCCTCTGAATCTTCTGGGATTCGCCAGGAAGACGAAAAGTTTCCAGAAAGAGCCGCAGCGCAGTGTCAAGGTTCATGTCTTGAAAATCAAACGTCCCAGCGAATTCGTGAAGGACCTGAACGCAAAATTCGTCGTGGTTTCCGAGAAAGTCCCCGACGAGATTTTTGTCAAGTCCAGCAGTGTAACGAAAAAAGCAGGCAACACTCTGAGGATCGAGCTTCTCGGGCAAAAGATGGGTTCCTTGAAGAAACTCCAGGCCTTTCTTGGGATCTCGGTTGAAATGATCAGCTCCTATCATCAGCCTTCTTTTGATGAATTTCCTTCGACGAACAAAAGGTACCCAATGGTCGGCGTCGCTGTAATTCTCACACTTCACCATCCAAAATGGTATATATTCAGCAAGACTCACAGAGGTTGGTTCAGAACTAACAGAACCGTTGCCTATTCTCTCAGCCATGCCCTGAATCACAGCAATAAGGCCGTCTAAGGCAAGAATATGCATGGGGGACAATGGGCAGTTCACAGGGAAAGCACTCTTCGACAGTAAGTTGGCAAGATCCTCAAACACATTACCACAAGTGATATCGCAATCCAAATTCGCATACATCTCCACCATGAAGGTCTTCTGACGACAGAAATCAACTAGAGCCTCCATCGCAACCTCTTGCTGCTGGTAAGAAGCTCCATATCGACTCTGAGCAAGCCGCAGAATAACACATGAGAAGAAAGCTTCGAGCTGGAGCTTCAACTGAGTACGCAAATGCTGATATAGGTTGAGAACAATGCTGCAGACTATAGAGAGAATCAGGGGACTCATCGATAGCCCAAAGTGCATAAGGTTTTGGAACAAGTCGTCCTGTACCAAACTCAACAACCTAGGATGACGGAGGAAAGCAGAGCCACCAAGTTCGATGGCTGAATTTATCAGACCCAAGGCAAAAAGAGGTCCATCTTCATCAAACAATAAAGAATTTGCTCTTGAACCCGCCCCCGTATGCTCAACAGCATTCAACAATGAGCAAAGAAAATTAAATATTTCGACCAAGCAGGGCACACCGTATGGTTCTGCCATCAAATTGACATCATAAGGAACTCCATCTTTCCCATTTGCTGACATTAAAGTAGTCTCATGTGTCGAACTGCTGACGAGGGCCGAAGCAGAGCTGAGAACTCCAGCAATCTGGCCGCCTTCATATTCCGATGATTCGCCCCCATTCTCAAATCTCCGATGGAGATTATAATCTGCATCAAGTCCAGCAGTCTGCACCAAGGAAAAGACGTGAACAGCTGAAAGTAACAGCATACATTCTTCTCCGTCACCACAGAAACAAGAAAAGGTTAGGCAAACAGATTTTGAACACGTTGCATACCTCATTCTTCGTACCACTGCTTCCTCTAACCAGCGACATTTCTGTGTTATCAACATCAGGAAGGTGAGCAAATATGCAACGGATGAGTTCATGCATCGTATGGCGAGCGATCCTCTGTAATAGCTCACTTTTTGTTCCCGCTTGATGAACTACCCGTAAACACGTGTTCACAATGGTGCAAACATGTTGATTACTCAACATAACCGACGCCTTACTTTTCATGCATGCCAAAAGAACCTGAAGTATCTTCGTCAGCACCACTTCTTCAGATGAAGGATCAGTCACCTCGAATCTGCAGCTAGTGACCGCATCAACTATGGAGTGCATAGAATCGTCGACATTCGCAGTATTCACGTCGAGCACATCAAGTGTCAAAATATTGTAAACGGACGATAACGCAACACCAGTAATAGGTGCACCAGTTTCATCGGACTTAATTACATCGAGAAATGGCTGGAGATACGATGAAGGGTTGATAGATTGCCATTCGTTCGGCCATGAGAATATTTTCCTCCTCAATGTTTTAAGGGATTGGATTAGAGAATGCTCAATCTGATCATCGCCGGGCATATAACGACCTCCCCATCGCACGTTCCTCCTCATAACTGCCAATACAGATCCGATCTCCGTATTAATCATACATTCTAATGCAGTCTTCTTAGAAGGAGTAGCAGCCCCATACTCTTCTGGTTCCTCTTCAATGGCCTTTATGCTAGACTGAAGCCGTAAACGTCCCATTGCAAACTGTCGTTGGAAATAGCACCTCTACCAATAATTCAAGTTCGCCGTGGAACGAGGTGGCTGAAACAAAGGCAAAATAAAGCAGCTCCGATGAACAGAAAGGCATGAATAAGCATTAAGATAATTTCTTGCAGTGTTGTCTTACAACCATGACATTTAGCAGTATATCTTCACGAAATCGTCAGACCACAGTACGAAGAGTTCAGTTCTGACCCCAAAAATCAGGAATTTCATATAATTTGAGCAGATTATCATACTTGAGACAAAAAATATTTGCCCTAAGTCCGTATCAAGCACCCATTTAGACATAACAGAACTAAGAGACCAGCATTCAGAAGAAAAACCCATCGGAAACATTTTAAAATCTCAACGCTGTTGCAAAATGCAGCCACTATAAAGTAGTAAAGTACGGGGAAAACGCAGGGTTCGGAAGCATATATCTACGCAATCAAAATCCTTACCATAGGGGCGATCAAAAATGGCAAGCGTCGAAACTTTAACATAAGAAAGATAAAGGTATGCGAAGCCACCTTCGATCTGCAAAAAGCTCTGACGGGGAAGATCGACAGTAACTAGCAAAAAATAACCTCAAGTTGACTGAGCGTATTGACGATGAAGAAAATTCTGAATCCAGGAGGAAATTTGTGACAAAAAGAAAAAGAAAGAAAATGATTTTGAAAAAGAAACTATTTGTTAATAACATATCATTAAGAAAAAAGGATAAAAGCGTAAAGAGCCAGCACCAGCAGACCAAGGTTTATAAATAAGGAAAGGAAAAACGAAAAAAGAAGAAAAGAAAAATGAATGGATGTGCCGATGTGCAAAAATGTTGGTTTGGGTCTGATAAGAATATAGGAGTAATTCTTTGGAGGAAAGTTTACATTCAAACTCAAACTCATATTAATTTTAATTCAATAAATTAACACCCAACATATTTTTTTATTTAATTTTCACCCCATTAATTTATGAGTTTAAGTTTTGACATCTTACGATACAATTTAAGTTTTACCAGTAACACATTTTACATTATTTAATTCTGACCCTCATTTTATAACATTATAGTTCGAAAAAAAGTTCATAAAACATGTATGTTCCATATTAGTTATTATTTGTAAAGACGCCGATTTCATTCATGTTAATCCAATAAACCTTAAAACACTAAAATTTTCGGTCTGATTCGCTCAGTCTCAAAACCATGTTGCAGACACGAAGTCAGAGACCGATGTGAAATAACCTGTCCAACCTTTAGTGTTCCACTTCCTATCCCACATTGCACAATTTGACCATCATAAAAAAAGAATAACTTAGACGTGTTTGTTTGTTTCAATCGTATAAAAACATGAAATAACGATGATTGTACGATTATAATGTTATATAAAATTACAATAGGAAAAATAACAAATTACGAGCCACGTGATCTCAAATTCAACGGTTGTGATTAAATGAGACATGAAGTGAGACATCAATTGTGAGAGAGATGATTTGAGTTTTGAGGACATATATACCGAGCCGAACGTCGCCTTTTTTAAAAGGTGGCATAATCTACTCTGAGAGAATAGCAAAAGTAGTGAAGTTTTTAAAATAGAATTGCATATGTAGTTAACTTTTTAATAATGTTGCAAAACTAAACAACTTTTTCAGTTTTAATTATTATTGTTTTTTTCACCACAAAACTATTCAAAATTACAATTCTTTACTCTCATTATTTCATATAAGCATTATTTTAACAATAATTATATTTTGAGCCACAATATATTTAAATCACCACCCCAATAAAGTGCCAGATAAACTAAATTCGACATAACAAATTGAAAACCGAACTTTTAGGAAAAAGGTGAATGCCACGGACAAAAGAAAGATCGTTTCTTGAAATAAAATAAAAATGAATCAATTACATGAACAATACGGAGAAACCAACTTGGTAAAACGTGATACTGTTCGCAGGGCTGTAGTAGATTGTTATGCGATTGCCCGTCAATGACAACACTTCAATTGTAGGGTTCGCCCTGTTTTCTTATTCTTTAGATCTCCTTTTTTAATATTTTTAAGTAATAAATCATCGTAATAAAAGATGGGGTTCTTCACTATTTTGCTAAAAAGGCTCATGTGAGACGTAAATAGGTTTTTATTAAAAACTTTAATTCAAACTAAGTAAAATAATGTGCGGCTAAAAATATAATGATAATAAAATAATAAATAAAATAATGCTTAACGGAAATAATGAGAGTAAGAATTGTAGTTTTGAATAGGTTTGTGGTGAAAATAAAAACAATAATAATTAAAACTAAAAAAGTTGTTTAGTTTTGCAACATTGTAAAAAAGTTAATTTGCAATTCTATTTTAAAAACTTCACTAATTTTGCCATTCTCTCACTTTACTCTCTACTTTCGTTCGCTCTTTTTTCAATTATATTCCAAAAAGAGAAATTCCATATACTGCAGTGTTGTTCACTTCGTAACTTCCCCAATTTTCAACTGCTTCAACGCAAGCATAGATTTCTTTCTTCATGCACCCAACCCAACCCATCCCATCATTCGGACATAAAATATAAAATAAATAATAATTCGAAGGTCATCATCGCTCATCATATTACAAACATTCCAAGATTTCATCGTCGATCGATCACTTTTCCTCTCCATTACAACCCATCCATTCATGCACTTCACAATCGACCAATCGCAACAATGGGATTTCACACCGCCCTGTTGAAACGCTTCACCACCGTCCCGCCAACCCTCCCCACCACCGCCACCACCCCACGCAGCGGCAGATCCGCCGCCGCCTCCGCCGCTCGCCGGCGCCAGCTGTCGTCCCAGAGATGCACGAACGTCACCCTAACAATCCTATGCGGCGCCATAACCATGCTAGTCTTCAGGGGCACATTCGGCATAAACTACATCGCAAAGGTCAAAACGTCGCCTGAGATGAACAGCCACATGGAAGAGGCTAAAAGGGTCATTTCCCAAATCAGATCCAAGGACTACGACGGCGAAGATGAAGAAGAAGACGAATCATTATCATCCAATAACACTATAGGCCCGAAGATCGCAAACTGGGATGCTTCTAGAAAGAGATGGCTGAGAGACCATCCCAATTTTCCCAACTACGTAAAGGGAAAACCTAGGATTATGCTCGTAACTAGCTCCCGGCCAAGCCCTTGCGAAGACCCAATAGGCGATCATTACCTCCTTAAATCGGTCAAGAACAAGATGGATTATTGCAGGTTGCACGGCATCGAAATAGTGTACAACATGGCGAACCTCGACCAAGAATTTCCCGGGCATTGGTCCAAACTGCCCCTGATGAGGAGGCTGATGATCTCCCACCCCGAGGTAGAATGGCTATGGTGGATGGACAGCGACGCCTTCTTCACAGACATGGCCTTCGAAGTCCCAATCTTGAAGTACGAAAGGTACAACCTTGTAGTCCACGGACACGAAAATCTGCTGTTCGAAGACAAGTCTTGGATCGCCTTGAACACGGGCAGTTTCCTGGTAAGAAACTGCGACTGGGCCTTGGAGTTGATCGATTCTTGGGCGCAAATGGGCTTCAAGGGCCCAGCCCGAGAAGAGGCAGGGAAGGTCCTGACCGCCGGGCTGAAGGGCAGGCCCGAATTCGAAGCAGACGATCAGTCGGCGCTGATATACATGCTGATCAATGAGAGGGAGCGTTGGGCGAATAGGGTCTTCTTGGAGAACAGTTACTACTTGCATGGATTTTGGGTTGGGCTCGCCGAGAAGTTCGAGGAGTATATGGAGAAGTATAATCCCGGGCTAGGGGACGAAAGGTGGCCATTCGTGACTCATTTCGTGGGGTGTAAGTCTTGCGAGGGCGGAGGCTCGGGGGATTATCCGATGAAGAGGTGTTTGAGGAATATGGAGAGGGCTTTTAACTTTGCTGACAATCAGCTGATGAAGCTTTACGGGTTTGGACATAAGGGGCTCTCGAGCCCTAACGTTAGGAGGATAAGGAACGAGTCGACGAAGCCATTGAAGGACGTCGATGAGTTTAGGTCGGGTTTTAGAAGGTAATAATAGGATGTGAGTTTATGTGTCAAGAAATGGATTGTGTTTCTACTCTTTGTTTCTTTCTTTGTAGTAGCAGTTGTAATTTGTGGCAGTTATGTTTGTATGTGTGTACCTTCTGATATATGCTTCTTTGGTTAGCTGAGTATGTGAAAACCATACAAGACAAAGTCTTCCCTTACATTTATGTTATAGTTCATACAATAACAGCAGCCCAAAATCTCAGGATTAACAGTTGATACAGAGTTTTACCTTCTTTATCTGCGTAATATGCTTCTTTCGTCAGGAGCTCGTTCTTACGCGAATAACGGGAATCTCTCTCCTTGCTTGTAAGATTTCGTTCATTCGGGCTATTTGCAGAAGTAGCTGCTCTATTTTCTGCATTAAACAGAACGAAGATTAGCAGACGTATACGTATGAATGTCTATATTCAAGAAAATGATCGGTCCAACCTCATCCTTTCGGCTGATGAGAAGCATGAGACTTTCGTCGCTTTTATTTGCACGTATTCGCTTATGCCACCATGAAATAACCCTTCTGCGTAGGAAGAAAACTGCCATTAACGAAGCTAAGCTCCCAAAAGCTAACGCCGAACGCAGACGTCCTACTTTACATGCGAAGTTTGTCATAGACTTGTTAGCAGCCATCCAAGAAATCCCAGATTGCAAGAATCCCAAACGCAGGCTTTTCTTCCACTTGCTCGGCGATGAGGGCAAATCGGTCAATTCGTATTCTCGAGATACTTGGCTGTCGTCGTTTGGAGGAGGAGCAATTGGCAAGTCCTCGTGGTTTGGGGGCGGGAAAGCAGAGGAGTCGCCGAAGAAATCATCTTGAAGGATTATTGAGCTTCGATCGCCAATGAATTTCGAGCTTATTGCAGAATATGGCGATTCAACTTGAGCCCAATCGCTCGATATTTCTTCCGAAGATTCTCTGTTTTCCATGGTTTTTTTTTTTCCCTTCTGAATTTGCTGGAAAATAAGCAATCCACTTCTGCCCACCTTTAGTATTGAAGATAAAGGTGTAAGATATTTTCTCCAGCGAAAATATCTTATTGAAGCTCTTGGCAGTTAGTTCTTGAGTATGTTAAGATAGCAAGAGAGCAAAGCCATGTCAGCAAATGAAGACACCACTTCACTTTCGGGTAACATGTAAAGAGATTCTTTGCTCCATCAACTCTAAATTTTATGGGCTGAAGAAACATAAGCTTTTGTTACAGTACAAAGAGTGTTAGTAGTACAGTAATTTGAAAAGAAAATCTGTATATTTCACTTCAGTCATCGACAAAACCCAAGAATCTGTTTATAAACTGAGCAACTGGGGTAGCATCACCAGGTTGATAAGCTACAAGCGTATTGAGGTCCATAGATGAGATCGTTTCGTATAGCCTTTGAGGACGAGCGCAGAACAAATGCTTTCTCTCGGCGAGTTCTTCTGCTAGCTCGCTTTGATGGTTATCCATTAAGTCCTCGTTTACAACCACGATTAAGGGCTTTTTCAGCTTCAAGCTCTCAAATATGCTTCCCGAACCTGAAAAACCACAGTTTTTTTAACATTATTTTCCCCGAAATGGAACGCCCCAATAGCAAGAAAGGACGAGAGAACACTAACGTACCTGCATGGCTTATGACAAGAGATGCTGACTTAAGAAACTCTGCTATGCTCGACGAGAATGTGAAATAATCCACAGAGGTCGATCCATCTTCTCCGTTAGACTGTTGGATGATTTCTTCAGATTAGAATTGGAAACTTTTGTACCCATTAATAACCACATTCAGCTTCCTGTGATAAAAACCTTAACATTTACACATCAAAACCTTCAATTGCATTACCTTTGAGGGGACATAAGTTCCACGGCCCATTTGAATGAGAAGTCGTGTGTATCCTTTCTTCGACAATGCGTCTTTAACTTTGCGATCCACAGCTCGAACCAGCGAATCGAAACTCGTCGTCCCCACAGTGACGAAAACTGTCTTATCCGTATCACCAATTTCAGCCATCTGTCAAAACATACCATGGCCCTAACTCAGTTTTTGCTAAGAGCATATCATTCACAACAAAATTGGACACACTGCAATAGAGCAAACTAACAATCTCACTGGAACATTTATATAATCAGTATCATCAACGTCACATAGACGAGACTGTGTTCAATTCATAATTCATATTTATGGGGGAAAAAGGCCAAATGAGAGAATGTGATTTAACAAAAAGAAAATCCAAACAACGAATAAAACACTTCAATTAGACCTAAAAAAACCAAGCTTTACCTTCCTGGGAAATCATCCCAGATATTTAAACTCGAAATCCGTGCAGCTGAGTATGAAATCAAAATCCATCATAAGCATATTCGATTGGGGACACGGCACAGTTTAAAATCGATTCAATCAACAGCTTGCATTCCATGTAAACTCAGACACAATAAACCCAACTAAAAACTCCCAACAATTCGATCATGAAGGGAATCGTTCCCAGAAAACAGGCGCTTACTGTGATCGACGTTCGCGATATTCAAATCCGCTGCTTCGAGTTGCTGCCAGTGGGTATTTCTCCTTCAGATTTCTTCGTTTTTCATTATTATTATTTTTTACTTTTCTTTCTCCTTCTGTTCTGAGACATAAATTGGGCTTGGTCCATCTTTTCAAGCCCATTAAACTGGTCCATATTTCTACTTTTGTAATGATTTATTTATTTTGCATTTATGCATCTGAAATTTGATCTACTAGAAGTTCAATTTTGATTTATATGCAATATCAAAGCCTTATATTATTATAATGCTTAGGGAATAAATTGGAATCTTACACGTTACTGAAGAGGTTAGCACAAACATGCCTGGAGCAGAGCGATTTCCCCACAATCCCATGTCTGAAAAAATAATGGCCTATTATTTTAATAAAATCAAGGAGCTTCGAGCGTTGAAAAACTTTATTAAATTACATCAATTATGACATGTAGTTGAAAAATAATCAAAGTAGATATTATTCAGAAGTTGTCAATATTCAAAATGATTTCGCTAAAACGATAAAGGACCCATAGATTTGAAATAACATGCAAAAGAGCCCTTGTGATGATAATCATATTGTCGCATCATCAAATTCCAAGGATATTATTATTTTTTATGTGTAATAACACATGAGGGCCCAACTTTCTAATTGTATGAACTGCCCCTTGTGATCCCACCATCATGTTTATCATGTTGAGGAAAGTTAGGGCAAAAGGTAAGGTAAAAGCACAGTTGAAATATATTATAGGATAGGGTTCTGTTAGTTAATAAAATAAATAAAAGAGAACATCATTAATTACATGAGATTGCGGAATCAACTTCGATAAATACTTTCATTATTATCATTCTTATGACTAAAAAGATGGATAATAGAACGAGTGATGAGCATGTGATATGAGCATGAAGTCATGATCTAATGTAACTTTTTTTTTTTAACTCGTAGAATATTGTGATTATTTTCTTTTGACAAAAACGTTTTGTTGGAAATAAAATATTTAAATTGACATATGATGCATACTTTTAGATGAAACTCTTACTTAAAGTGATTTTTAAAATAATAAAGGTCATGGTATGTATCCTCACAACTATCCTAAAAAAATTCACGTCTAAGAGTAAATAAGAGGAAAATCAACCTAAATGCCAAGTTGATGTCTTGAAAATACAATAATTAAAATATGATACATTATATTCGAGTTTAAGATGTTTAAGTGAAGTGATCATTCAACGTATATCTTCGTGTTTGACACATTCTAACCTAGTTAAGCGAATCTAACCTCAATGGTATGAGATAACTCTGACTTTCGGATAGACTAAATTCTTTTCACATGTGCGTATTAATTATCACATAAATGAAAGACGAAGGAATCTCATTGGTACAAATTCACGTCCTCAATTTCTTTTTAACCTATGGAATATGTGATTCATATAGATGCTTTTGTTGACCGCAAAAGCGATGTTGTAATAAATATTTATTGCGCATCCAAAAGAAAATTCCTCATTACATGATAGATATCTATCTAATCGAAAGAAGATAAGGAAAACGACAAGTATGATGGCCACCACAATGTAATATTCGTTGAATGTATTAAACGAAGAACCAAACTCATTAGTGTTAACATTGTTTGTACTAGGGGTGGTTCGGTACGGTATACCGTATCGAAACTGTGATACCGTATACCGTACCAAAATTTCGGTATCGAAAAAAATCATACCAATATCATACCAAAATTTTGGTATACCTTAAATTTCGATACGGTATGATACCGAAATTTCGGTATGGTATCATACCTTCTATACCATTCACATGGAGGGTTTTTTACCATGCGTGTCTCGTAACTCGTTAATTCGTTGTTTTTGAATTTTTAGTCAATTCAAACTCCTTAGGCCCCAATAAGATGGATTATTAGTACCAAATTTTCCAAAATAAAAAGATTTTTAATTCATAAAACGACCTTAAATAATTTACATATTTTAGTCAGTGTCCTTAGTAAGACAAAGAACTTTACATAAATATGGTGGACCTCAATAATCTTAGAAAGTTGGTATAGTTAATAATTTATAGACTAAATAAATTTATGTAGTTCCTTATAATATTTTTATCCATTTTATATTTTTTTGAAATAATATAATATATGTACGTGTGTGTATATATATATATAATATTATAAATTTTAGTATTTCGGTGTAACCGGTATACCTAAATTTTAAAATTTTCGTACCATTACCGTAATACCTTACCAAAACTTCGGTATACCAAAATTTTCGATATTTTCGGTACGTTTCGATACGTAAGGACGGTATATCGGTATTTCGGTATATTTCCCCACCCCTAGTTTGTACAATTTAGGATAAATGACTGACCAATGAAAAGTCATATCAAAACGGCAGAACGTGAAACTCAATTGTTGATAATCTTAAGTGCCTGGATGAGTTCTAAGACATACAACAAAACCCTCCCCACTAACCTCGGCCTTTGTCTTAATTTGAAAACACAATAATAAATTCGATTACGAACAAATGCAAAAGGACAAAAGATCGAGAAAGTCGTAATCTTTTCCTATGTTCAAGTCAAAATGAAACATATCAAAGAAAAAGAAAATGATCGCTTTCACAAATAGGTAAAATGAGTTTTATTCGAACTATACTAATTAATTATCGTAGATTTGGAAAAAAGCTTCCTTCAGAACTGAAACTGAATAATTTATTTTTGGGTAAATTCCCTTTCAGTACCTTTCAACATTTCAACTTCCTTTTAAATATCCCTCGAATTATATCTTCCTTATAAGTACCCATTTGAAAATTTATTCCTGTTCAGTACCTAAAAAACCCTTTTCAGCATTAAATGGACGAAAATACCCCTGTCTCACATATTCAAAAAAGCTGAATAATTATTTTCACATGAATTATACCAAAAAAGAGTTATTATACCAACAAAATTAGACATTGTACCAGAAAATGTTGAAATTATACCATATGTTTTCGTTATTATATCAGTAAATAGCGTTATTATAAATTACAGCGAAATTGGACATAATTATACCAACTGGTTTTGAAATTATACCAGAAACTGTAAAAATTATACCATATATTTTGGTTATTATACCAGTAAATAACGTTATTTGAATTTTATACAGTGAAATTGGACGATATGCGAACTGATTTTGAAATTATACCAGAAACTGTAGAAATTATACCAACTGTTGTCGTAATTATACCAACAAAATTGTACACTATATCATTTGGTATAATAATGATAACATTTGGTATAATTAGAATAACAGTTGGTATAATAATCAAAACAGTTGGTGTGATGTCCAATTTAAATAGCGTTATTATAATTAACAGCGAAATTGGTGTTATACCAACTGATTTTGATATTATACCAGAAATTATAGAAATTATACCACATGTTTTGGTTATTATACCAATAAATAACGTTATTTGAATTTTATACAGTGAAATTGGACGATATGCGAGCTGATTTTGAAATTATACCAGAAACTGTAGCAATTATACCAACTGTTGACGTAATTATACCAACAAAATTGTACAGTATATCATTTGGTATAATAATGATAACTGTTGGTATAATTAATATAATAGTTGGTATAATAATTAAAACAGTTGGTATGATGTCCAATTTAATTTCAGAAAAGGGTATTTTCGTCCGTTCGCTGTTTGGGGTATTAAACACACAACTTTTCTACAGATGGGTACTGAACACGAAGTTTTTTTCATGGGGTACTGAACACGAATCTCAAACCTTGAAAGGTACTCAAAGGGAATTTACCCTTTATTTTTGTCAATTAATTGCAGGTCCCCACTTATTTTTATCCCATGAACATTACAACTTACCATGATACCAAGAAAAGATTATTTAATTATACTGTGCAGTGCAGGCCAAAAGAAAAATAATAAAAAGGCAAGCAAGATAACAAGTACACACCATTAAGTAACTCCTTTTCTTTCCATCTTTTTCCTTATTTCTTCTTGTGGCATTTACTGTGTATGTATGTATGTATGTGTACTATTTCATGCAAATGAGAAGGCCCTTTAGCTAATTCTTTCTGCTTCATATCTCAAAAAAGTAGCAAAATAAAAAAAGAAAAAAGAAAAAAGAAGGCTCATGGAACAAGAAGTCGCGGATAGAAACGACATACCAAGAACAAGGAGGAACAGTAGTCATCGCGAAAATGGGATTTACTACAATTATCATCGTCACTATCAACATCATCACTTGCTGTTGAACTCTTACAGGTCTGGCTATGGCTTTGGACAGCTTATTGGTTACAATCATTATTACCACCGCCAAGCTTTGCCTGGATTGCTCCCCATACCGCCGACGACCTTACCCATACACCTCGGCGCCGGCGCCGGCCCTACGTCGCCGCCACCCCTTCAGAAACCCCCAAGAAAGCCAAATGGTTCACTCCTCGCTACTTCTTCTTCTTCTGATTCTCAGCTTCAAGACTTCTCTTCGGTAGCCAAAGGTAAGTAATTTGTTACTTCCTCAGTTTGTTCGCCTGGATAATGTTCTTCTTTCCTTTTTTTTTTGGCTTCTCTGTGTGTGGTCCTTGTGATTGCATGTTGCCTTCTTTGGAGCTTTGAGTGGGGGGAAGATTTGTGATATTATTCTGATTATATGAATGCATTGTGTTAAATGTTTTTCCTTATTTTATGCAAGAACATTTCCCAGTTCCCATTCTTTGTCTCTTTTGTCTCTTTCCATAGTTATTCATCTGCTGTAGTGGGGAAGATGTTCATCTAACTTGTAATAAAAAAAAAGGGTCTTTTGCTGTTGCACTTTTGACACGTTGGGATATCTCCAAAACTAAACATAATACATATTTTGCCAGCAGAAATTCAAAAGAAAGTGTGTTTGCCTTTGCCACATGAGCACCAAATAAGCAGAAGAAAGTCTACGATCGATTCGCCTACGATCGCAGTGGCGAAAAGGCCCGACTCGGGCGGCGTAGAAGGGAAGCCCATCGCAATCCTCGCCAACCATTTCTTAGTCCAGTTCGACCCTTCGCAAAGAATATTCCACTACGACGTCGACATATCTCCCAACCCATCGAAGGAAATCGCAAGAACGATCAAGCAAAAGCTCGTTGACGAAAACTCTCCCGCCTTTTCAAGCTCCAACCCGGCCTTCGACGGGCGAAGAACCCTATACAGCCCTATAGAGTTCGAAAACGACAAGCTCGAGTTCTACGTGAGCCTTCCCTTCTCTTCAAACGAACCATCTCGCTCACAGAAGCTCAAGATGTTCAGAGTGAACATCAAGCTCGTCTCTAAGCTCGATGGAGAGAGGCTGTCCGCATACATATCAGACGATGAAAAAAAAGACAACGAAAGCGTGAAAACCCTTCCCCAAGAGTACATTCACGCCTTGGACGTAGTGTTAAGGGAAGGCCCCATACAGAAGTGCTGTTCGGTGGGGAGATCTCTCTATTCTAACGCGAAGGAAGGTTCTAACATCATTGGCGGAGGAGCAGTTGCCCTCCGAGGCTTCTTTCAGAGCTTGAGGCCGACCCAACAAGGCCTCTCTCTTAACGTGGACTTCTCCGTAACTGCCTTCCACGAAAGCATCGGCGTTTTGGCCTACTTACAAAAACGCCTCGACTTCATGCGCGGTATATTCGAGGAGAAGGGCAAGATTTTGACGGGCGTTGAGAGGAGGGAAGTTGAGAGGGCACTGAGGCACGTAAGGGTGTTCGTCTCCCACCGGGAGACGTTTCAGAGGTACCGAGTCTACGGTCTGACCCGAGAGGTCGCGGAGGACGTGTTCTTTCCCGACAGGGACGGCGGGAATTTGAGGCTCGTGGATTATTACAGGGATATCTACGACTACGAAGTTCAGTACAGAAGACTGCCGTGTCTTCAGGTCAGTCGGAGGAAGCCATGTTACCTGCCGATGGAGCTCTGTGTGATCTGCGAGGGCCAAAAGTTCCTCGGGAAGCTCACCGAGGAACAGACCGCGGAGATACTCAGGATGGGGTGTCAGAGGCCGAGGGTTCGTAGGATGATCATCGATGGAGTCATGGAAGGACCCATGGGGCCGAATAATAGGTAATGCGTGTATCTATACATGAATTTTGCTTATTACATGCGTTGGCTGTCAAACTCAAGTCCCGCATCGGATAATTAGAAGAATGCAGTACTCTTTATAAGCTTGTACGTTAATTCCCTCTATTCCCCATTGAATTTTTTATTTAACAGTGGAAGCCTAGGGAGGGAGTTCAAGCTCCGAGTATCGAAGGAGATGACCGAGCTGACGGGTCGAGTCCTCGAGCCGCCAAGGCTAAGGCTCGGGGACGGCGGGCACGTTAGGAACCTAACCCCCTTACGCCACGACAGGCAATGGAACCTTCTAGATAGCCACGTTGTCGAGGGGACTCGGGTCGATCGGTGGACCGTAATGGCCTTCGGCGGGCCTGCGCCCGATAGTGGGCCCGCGATCCATCGGTTCGTAGCCCAGCTTACCCAGCGGTGCGAACGGCTCGGGATTCTTCTCAACAAGTCCACCGTGCTGAGCCCTATCTTTGAGCCCATGCACGTCCTCGACAGCCCTAAGCTTCTAGAAGCTAAGCTGAAGAAGGTGCGTAGGGACGTCCGAGGGAATCTTCAGCTTCTACTCTGCGTGATGGAGAAAAGGCACAGAGGCTACGCGGACCTCAAAAGAATCGCGGAGACGAAAGTCGGGTTGGTGAGCCAATGCTGTCTCTACTCCAACATCGTACGGCCGAGCTCTCAGTTCTTGGCCAACCTAGCGCTGAAGATCAACGCCAAGGTGGGCGGCTGCACCGCGGCGCTCTACGGCTCGCTGCCGCGTCAGATTCCGAGGCTGTTCGCGGCCGACGAGCCCGTCATCTTCATGGGCGCGGACGTGACCCACCCGCACCCGTCCGACGACGTCAACCCCTCCGTGGCCGCGGTGGTGGGCAGCGTCGACTGGCCGGCGGCCAACAGGTACGTCTCGAGGATGAGGTCGCAGGCGCACAGGGAGGAGGTCGTAGCGGAGCTCTCCGCCATGGTCGGCGAGATCCTGGACGACTTCCTTCACGAGCAGTCGGCCCTCCCCCGGCGCATCGTCTTCTTCCGCGACGGCATCAGCGAGACGCAGTTTCAGGAGGTCCTCCGCCGAGAGGTGGCGGCGATACGCGACGGGTGCCGCTCCAAGTTTCCCGGGTACGACCCGGCGATAACGTTCGTGGTGGTGCAGAAGAGGCACCACACGAGGCTTTTCCGGCGGGGCGACGGCGACGACGAGAACGTGCCGCCCGGGACGGTGGTGGACACGGTGGTGACTCATCCTCGGGAATTCGACTTCTACCTCTGCAGCCATTGGGGGGTTAGAGGGACGAGTCGGCCGATTCATTACCACGTCTTGTGGGACGATAACGGCTTCACTTCGGACGAAGTTCAGAAGCTCGTCTACAACCTCTGTTATACGTCTGTTAGTTGTACGAAGCCTATCTCTATAGTCCCGCCGGCGTACTACGCCCACCTCGCCGCCTATAGGGGGCGGCTTTACATTGAACAGTCGGATTCCGTTAGTAGGGATTGTTCGGTTTCACGTTCGTCGCCGGCGGCGGCGCCGTTGCCTAAGCTCAGTGAGAATGTGAGGAAGCTAATGTTTTACTGCTGATTATTATTTTATTATATCCTTCTTTATTCTGTTTCATAACCATAGTATGTTGGCTGTTCAGATGCTTACAGTTAACATTAATCGATCCAAGAACATGAAAGGGGATTTATTAATACGTGATATCTTGCATGTTATAAGATTTAAGAATAGAAGAATGACCACATTTTAAAACAAGCCACAAAGTTACTGTCCTCTGATGAAATAACACAAAGTTTTGTCTGAAGATGGATGCAAATATTGTATCTACGTGCAGAGAGGAAGACTAGGAAGGAGAGAGATCTCTTCTTTTCTGTGTATGTAACAAAAGGTTGAATAATACAACACGTAGTATTGTCATCTTATGGCCTCTGTTTTTCTGCGTTGAGCTTTTTGGCATTAAATAGGATAAAAATCAAAAGAAGCATTAAATAGTTTTTATTTTTATAGAGAAGAGAGAAGAGAGAAGAGTATCAGGTCTTCAGTAAGGTGACTTGACTTGTCGTAGAAAACGAATGGTCACATCTCAACAAACTGAGAGAATTAAATAGTTTTAACATAGTGTAAGAATCTAGCTTGGGGGAACTATTGCGTGTGCAAGGCTAATTACTACTACAGTTGGGAAGAGAAGATGGAACCCTTTATTCGAATATTCCCATTAAAAGTTACATATTTCAAAAAGGTCTTAGCTTTACAACAGATGAGTGACTCAGAACTGAGGAAAATCAATTCACAGTTTCGATGGATCTGTCATAACCCTACTACAGAATTGGTACAGATTAAGAATATTGTAATAAAGTATCGAAAAATAAAGATAAGAGTAATAAAAGCATTGGTATGTCCCATTGTAATTGTCAGTTTGCTGCCAAAAAGCATCCGTATTTTGCAGTTGCATAGCAAAAGCAATCAATAAGAGAGAAGTAAAAGACAGTGAGAGAGTGCTGAGTAATGTAAGTTACTCTTTTGTCTCTTCACCTTTCTTTTTCAAAGAAACTCATTGGCCTTTTGTCTCTATTATTTATGTATCTCTATTAAAAAACTCATTGGCCTTCTCAGTAAGTATTTACGTAGGAGGAGTGCCTCGAGACGTGCAATGCATTATAATAGTAGTTGAAAGGTGCAGTTGCAAATTACAGGCATTTTTAATTAAATAATTGAAAAAAATCAACCATTAATAAAATAAACAACAAATGAAAAGTATTAATAAAACAGACATTTTCGTAAAAACAGGATACGAGTTACTAACTCGTATAATTAGATTACGAGTTACTTGTCCACGTGGGCTGACATGGCAATTCAAGTAACTCGTATTCTAATTATACGAGTTACTCTTTTTTTTTTCTTTTTCTTTTTTGTATTTTATATTTATTAATTATATAATCCACTAAATCATAAAATCATCATTATCTCATGTGATTTACATAATAAAAATCAATAAACGCATCTTATTTATTGTTTGTTTCGCGGCGATTAAAATGATATACAAATCTTATATTTTTAGAATATAAAAAATATTTAATTATTTTTTAATGATATGCCTTAACGATAAGAATTCCTAACTTTATAAAAATAATTAAATTCGATATTCGAAAAATATAAAATATGCATATCATTTTAATCGTCGTGAAACAAACAATAAATTAGATGCGTTTATTAATTTTTATTATGTAAATCACATTAGATAACGATGATTTTAAGATTGGGTGGATTAATAATTAATAAATATAAAATAAATTAAAATACAAAAAAAAATTAAAAAAAAAAAGAAGAAAAGAGAGTAACTCGTATAATTAGAATACGAGTTACTTGAATTGCCATATCAGCCCACGTGGACAAGTAACTCGTAATCTAATTATACGAGTTAGTAACTCGTATCCTGTTTTTACGAAAATGTCTGTTTTATTAATACTTTTCATTTGTTGTTTATTTTATTAATGGTTGATTTTTTTTCAATTATTTAATTAAAAATGCCCAAATTACAAATATATTTCTTTTTTGTTTTTCTAGGAATTTTTTCACTTGGAGAGTCATTTTTAATAGTATATACATGTATTTGTTAGAAAGGGATTCTCAGTAGTTTCGGAGCAAGTTAGGATCCTTTTAATTTCGATAAGTCCATTTTTAGATTCAATGTAGGCTTAAATTGGAGTATTAAGATAATTAGGTTGTTCGCCAATGTATTTTTATATATTACTAATAAATTAACACATTTGATGCACGTGTTGCCATCTAATAACTATTGGGTTTTGTGTTTCCTATCTAATTGGGTATAACCCAACTCTACTAAAAGAATGACACATGACGCATTATACCCTACGCCAACCATGTTAAGACAAAACACACATGACACCTCAAATTTTTATTGAGAGTTGGGTTATACCTAATTGGGTAGGTAAGCCAAGACGTAAATATTAACATGTTTTAATATTTGATTTCAATATTAAATATTATTAAATATTTAATGGTAAAATTGTAATTAAAATTGACACCAAGTTACAACTACCATGTGCATTACAATCGAAAACTAATTATTATCGTACTGGGACAATTTGGGATGCAATTTTTTTACCTGATTTCGATGATTGTTTCAGTTCTCATGTGTGTGGCGTAAGCTTATAGTCGGTTCAGTGAGGATATCTAAATTCGAAAGGAAGTTACAATGAACTCTCTTTTCTAAGTTGATGCAAGAGATTAATTATACACAGCCCAAAATCAGATTAAAACTAGTCCAATCGAACGGCCCAACCGTAATCGTACTGCCTCAAGCATAGGGAATCTGGACCGTACGATGTTAGGGCCCATGGAGTCCACCTACACCTTGACTGGGACAAAAAAAAAACATGGACCTTTGCTTTATTTTGTTTTGTCAAAACACTGTAAATAAATAGGTTGTAAATTTATATAGCACGAGATAGATTCTCTTTCGTGGATGTCCAATCCAATCACGCTTGGCTTTTCTTTCGCATCATCAATGCATGGCTGGTTTGATTGCAGAAAAAAAAATATAAAACAAAAATATTATTTTTTGACAGAGAATCATCAACATATATAAATACTCTCTTCTTTTTTTTTTTTGGGGGGATCAATTTCGTGTTATATGTCAAGCAAACCACACTAGACTTGAATCATTATATGCTTCTCCTTTTCACCTCTGTGTGTTTGTGGGATGATTGTTGGGTCGGCCCAATTATCTATAAAAGGGCCACTTTTTTAGGCCCATTAAAATTTCAGTCCTTTAACATAATAGTTCGTTCTATTAAATGATAAATACTATACAGTTGAAAAACCAAATGTTCCGTTGAATTTTCGGCGTAATCAAAATTCATATTCTCGATGATCTGTCGAAAACATAACACGGATTCGAATTGCTACCCACCCACTTACGTAGAGAAAAATAGATCCTATTTATCGAACAATGATTGTCGAGAAAAATAGATCCCATTTTTTTTTTTCCGAAAAAAAAAAGATTGTCGAGATTAGGGCATCAGAGGAAATGGCAAAAATAGTGATACTTTTAATAGAAATGCAAAGTTATCTTTTTAACTGCAAAATTGAACAACTTTCTTAATTTAAAGTATTATTGTGACCACAAAAATATTAAAAATTACAATTCTCTACTCCCATTACTAATAATAAGCAATATTTTATTGATAATTATATTTTTAACCCCAATTAAATTTAATCATCTTGATTAATTTTTTCTTAACCCCGGTTAATCTTAGCTTGATAATCCTAGGTGCATACCATTCGAACAAATTGCAAGAATTCTTTTATTTTTCATTGAACTGATATCATTTACAAACTTTTGTAGTAATGAGAAATACAGAGAATGAAAATAATAATTTAAAGACGAAAAAACTTCCGGAAAACAGTGTTGTTGTAATATCAACGAAAAATGGTCTTCCATAAAATATTCAAACAAACAATATCTAACAATAATCGATTTTTATAAAGTTGTCACATTTCATCATCATTAATTCCAATGACGGTTTCTTGCGAGACTTCCGATCCATTTCGCATGGATATCGTCGTATTCGCTTTCGTCCTACTTTTTCTATCTGGGCGTACATAAGGATTTTGCAGTAAATGCAAATGAGGCTTCAAATGTGACTCCTCTAATGCGTACATTAGGGTGATGTATAACATAAAAATAAATTTTAATTAAAATGTTGCTTGTTCAGTTGTTTGTAGTAACGAGAGTGGAGAATTATAATTTTTAATAGTTTTGTGGTCAAAATAAAAATATTAATTATTAAACTTAAAAGGTAGTTTAGTTTTGCAACATCCTAAAGTTAACTATATTTGCTCATTTTAAAACATCGAATGAGAATAACAGATCAAAATTTACACAAGTTCTTCATTTCAGTTCAATTAGCACTACAAAAAAGAATCTTCAAAGAATCAAATCATATACATTATTGTTACCTTCTCAACTTCATTAGCTTCAACGCTTTCACATTCTCCTCCAATTCGTCATCGTCGTCATCGGCCTATACTGAGAAATTCTCTCGGGAAATCGATCGCTATCTTCTCCGCCCGACGCATCATATCCATCGCTCGTCGACCTCGAAAGCTGAATAATATCATTTCTTACATTGCTCGCCGAAGCCCTAAACGGGCTGATTTCTGGCGAGTCGTCTAAGCTGCTGCTGCTCTCTGGCGAAGAAGAAGCGTTCGAAACGCCAGGCGGGCCCCGCCGAAATGCGCTTATTTGGTACCGAGGAGCCAAGCTCGTCGATGTTTCGCCGATAAAACCACGATTGTAATGAAGATTATGATGATCTACGTTGTTTCCTGAATCAAAGCTTTGAATCTGAGGCAGAGATGGCCCAGGTGGAATTTCTGAAGGCAGGCGTATTCTCATATTCCCTCGATTTCTGTTATCTTCGGTGGGAAAATCGTTTCTTGGCAATGGACGGAGAATCTTTGACTTTTTTCTCGCCTCAGAAGCAGCTTTCGATACTTCTTCAGCGTCCAGACGAGCTAAAGTCCATGGACTGATCTTTACGGCTGCTGCTGCTGCTGAGGTATTCTTTTTCTCACCGAAAGAACTGATCGATACGCTGTCTTGAGGGACGACATCATACTGTGTCCCATAACGTCATGATACACGAAAAAGATCGAAATTTATTATACATAAATTCACGCCTCAGATTTCTGACGGGATAAAACGATATATTAGTCGCACCTGATCTTCGACGAAGAGTCGAGGGGGCGTGCAAAAAGCTGCTCGATTGAACGAGCTGGCGCTGCTGCTCATCCCCGTGAGAGAGCTGACTTGGGACATTTGTGGGCTATTTTGACCTTTGATTCCCAGATCTTGGTCCCTTAGGGCTACGATGTAATCGTATGTGCTTATGCCCTATTTTCGATTCATTCCATATTTTGCAATTTTAGATAAAGGGTAAGAGAAGAAGATGATCGTAATGTATACATACCTTTTTTATGAGGAGAATGTGAAAGAAGAAAAGCTGAGCGAGGGGCAGAGTTGCGATCATGGCCAGAATGGTGCACACGGCCTGTTATAAAGGAGGGTCTTTTTTTTTCGAGCGTTTTGTCGAATTGGTAAATTAAATTTCGTTCGATTCTCATCTCACCACTACGACGACGAAGGGGACGACTGTGAAGCTGCTTCCTAGCTTTGAGCTGATGTCAGCGGTGAATTTCTTCTTCTCGAGGAAGCACAGTACAAGAACGAGAATCCCAGTCGTCCATTGAAGTATAAGCTGTGCAATTTTCAAGCCGAAAAAGGTGAAGAAGCTACGAATACGAATCGTTGATTCTTGAATTGGATTTCTAATAAAAATGGAGATAGCATACCAGGAGAAGAGCAGATATCATAAGGATGAAGAACTTTCGGTAGTTCCTTTTGCCTATGCAGTTGTTCAGCCACTGAAAAGCAAGAAAAAAGGCCCAGAAAGAGATTACAACGCCTCCTTCGAATGGTGGTGATAATCCTTACATAGTAAGTAAATTCAGATTCAGACATACCCTGCAATGATGATCGAAGCGGTCGACGCACTTATCGCAGACTCTGCAATGCTTGCTGTACTTGAAAACCTGCATTTTTTTTGTTGTTTGCAATACATATCTTTTTACAGCTGAATTCATACACATAATATACATACCTCAACTTCACACAGAGTACAGTAAAACATCCCATCTTCGCTTTTCTGAGAAGACTCTTCGTTTGAGCGGCAAACGCAAGCACAAGGAAGCAATAAGCCCAACATGGGCGAGCAGAAAGCGCTTTTTCGAGCCGAAGATTTCGCTCTTTCGCCTTCAGTGTTACGGTTAGCCTCAGATTCGATATCATCTTCGCCTTTCTTACCAGCAGCTTCTTTATCTCTCTTCTTCTTGCCAGGTTTGCCCTCGGCGGGAATATTAAGATACTTCTTCGATCGAAAGACGCCGGGATCTGCTGGGTCAGCGCCAGCGCACCAAATGTAGAGCCCAAACGAGCTTATTAGCTGAGAAGAAGTCACAGAGAGATATGGAGATGAACACAACTCATTAAACAGCCTATAGAATGAATGCTAACGATTTCGACTTTGTTCAATAGGAGCAGCTCAAGACGTTGATGGGATTCAACTCATATTGCCTCCTAGCCATCAAGATTTGAATTAAGCCAATGATATTTAATAGATAAGACAAAATACAATCTGTTAAGTGTGGCTCTCCTTCCTCTGTGTAAGAAAAGAGGTGGCTAGAAGAGGACAAGTTCATCACTGTCTTAGTCTCTCCAATGTTTGTTTGTTTTTTTTTTTTTTTAATTTGGTACATTATCTCATACTCAATGGTAATGAACATTGGGAAAATTATGGTGTGCTATCGTATCTTGGGGTGAAGGTCAATCAAGAAACGCAACAAGCACGAAATCGTAGATATTTCCAAGGTAAAAATGCATATTTTTTTCGCTTACAAGAGGTGTGTAAATCCCCATGACTATGTATTGGACGAGTTTCTTCCCCACAAAAGGTGCGAAGAAGACATAGAATGCAAATCCCAGTGCCAGAAATACAGCTACAGCTACCACCTGGTAATAAATACACAACATCTTTAATCGCAAATGATAAAACAAAATGGAAAAAGAAAAGAAAATTGAAGATGAAATAAGACGTACTTGGAGTTGATGGTAAGGTAGTTGCCATCCGTGTTTTCTCATATTGCTGGGCTGGGAATTTGAAATCAAGATAGGACTTCGAAGAAGAAAAATGTAATAAAAACACAAAATTTCACTTCTTATGTATGTAGACTGTTATTCTCCATTTCCCTCATCCCCAAAACAGAAGCTTTGACTCAATGCTTCACAGTAAAATAAAATCAAACAACAGAAAAGAATGGGGCCAAATCTTGCACATTCTGAGCCATGGCTCATAACTCAAGCAAAGAACACATTTTTATTATCTTTTCTAGAAAAGGAAAAAAAAAACTGATAAAATTGGAGACAAACCCAAACAAGATTAAACCCACCCACAAGCTAATATGCCACCATTGATGGTCTGAAGAGAGATGAAAAAAAAAAGGTTAAAAAGGAAAGAAAACGCCTATGGCTTTGGGCTTTGAGACGAGCATTAAATGTACAAATTTTCTAGTATTTTCTTTTCTTTGTTTGTCCTTGGTACTCAATCAATGCCTTTTGTTTGAGCCAGGCAAAGAAAGATCTGTTGTATTGTAGCTGAAGGTTTTAAGGGTGGGGATGAGAGAGAAAGTGAGAGATCAATGACAGACAACGCTGAAGCTGTGAACTGGCAATTGTCTCTCCAATTTTACCTCTCATCGTCAAACATACTTTTTTGCTTCTTTTTTCTACCGTTTTGTGCAGTAACGTAATATTCAATTCATTTCGTAATAATAATAAATGGGTATTAATCGGCATTTTTCATCATCATCATCATTAATAATTTAATATGGGAATATTAATCACGTGTCAAAGCATAGACAGAGAGCTGTTAACCGCTAACTAATAATAGTAGTTGGGATCTACGAGGAGTAGGCAAGGAATATGTGGGGTGGTCTATCTATAAGGTGTCCTTAAAAAATTAAAATTGATGAGCATTTCAATCATATGAGGTCATTTGTTATTTATTAAATTCAGTGGAGTGGTTTTGAAGGAAAGATTTATGGGTGGTTTAATTTAAACAATATATCTCTCTTCATTTTCATTTCATGGTCCAAACTTGGACATGGCCATGCAACGACGTAGGCCAATAAACTAATAAGGGGTGAAAACAATCATTTTTGTAATGCTAGTTAATTAATTTACTAAAGAGATGAGTTACATTAATATCCGAATAGGATGGTAATCATCTAATAAGATAGATAGGGAGAAATTAACTTGGTTCTTCCGAAGATAATTTATGAGGATAGCCATATTTGTAACAAAATCAGATTGATTTTGATGAGGATGGCATGTTGAGACATTGTTGAGTTTTTCTTGACTTTATTGTAAATATCATGAAAGTGGCGAATTTTACGCCAATGAAATTTATTTTTGTGACGGCTGCAAGTAGTGCTGGCATTTTAAGAAAAATAAAAATAAAAGAATAATTTGACTCTCATGCCGTGACACAAAGAACTTAAAAAATACTCCCTTCGATTTTATTTACATGTCGTTTTTACAGATTTCAATACAAATTATTATCATATTTCCAGTTTTACCCTTTTTTATGATTTTCAATGGAATATGTTAAATAGGCTTAAGCAATTAATTAGGGGTATATTAGACATTTTATTCTATTTCTTAATATAAGTGAAAAACCCTTAAACGACATGTAAATAAAATCGGATGGAGTATTAAATATAAATATATAGGTATACTTATACTTTCAATCGTATATTGATTATTGCATGGGATTTCTCGAGAGGCTCGGTGTCTTGTTTAATATATGTTCCCTTAAGTCTTCCAAATCGAAACAAACTCTTCCAAACCTTTTAATTTGTTACAAAGGACACTGTTTTCGATAATTTGTTTCGCCTTCTCATATGTACAAAAAAATGGTTTGATTATCATTTTTCTTAATAATGATGTAATTTGTTTTTATTCGAAGTAATGATGTAATTTGTAAAAATATTTGGGTATTGTTGAAAAATTGTATTCTGAAAGAAAATATTTCAAGAACATCTCTTCTTTTTTAAGTTTGAGTGACAATGAGTTTAGTGACGGTGGAAAATTTAATTTTTGATGTGTTTAATTATGCATTTTTAGTTAGGAATTATTTCTTTCGGATTCTTATCCTGTCAACTTACATAACATCGTTATATTTACAAACATTGCAAGTCAGAACTCTAACCTTTTCTACACTTGTACTAATATTTTGTCATATCATTACGAATATTAACAGCTATACCACTCCGTGTCATGCCGAATAATGTTAAATTAAAACAAGCATTTCGTTGGTCAAATCACTCAACCCATCCTATATATATATATAACGTAGGATGAATAGATATGCTGTATTCCAATCTTTTGAAAATACAAGGATTTTGACAAGGACATTAAGTTAGAGTCCTTTTTTTTAATATTCTAATTTTGTAAAGCTTAAAATCCAAAGAAAAAAACGCAATATTAATCCTTGTGCAAAGAGAAAGCAAAAAGTCGCAGAAAGAAACAAACAAGATGAAATTCAAACGAGTAACATTGTGGTTTTGCTAACTCATAAAATTAAAAAGCTACTTTCCTTTTGCATAGTAGAAACGACGACTACTGTTTGGGGCCAATCCTTACATCATAAGTGAAATATCCTAACTCAAAACTACATTACAATTGTGGGAAGAAGGGATGATAATATCCTCTCAGAGTTTCTTGGTACAAAAATCGCACTTGGCATGTCTGTGTTTCGAGTTTTGACGTTTAGGTTCCGTTTGGTTTACGGATTTCGACGTGGAAAAGAAATGGAAAAGTGAAATGGTACGACACGTGAAGCGTAATGTACAATGATTCAATGAGTATGATCACATTTTTCTTTTCTTTTCCGCATCGTATTCCACGGACCAAACGCACCCAAACTTCCACGAAAAATGCATACGAAAAGGCATACCATAGAAGATAACTGATACATCATCGTCGGCTTCAAATACTCAAATTGCATAAAATGCATCCTAAAGTGAGTTTAACCGAGAAAATCAACTTTTGGAGCACTTATGAGTAGTAAGTAGCAGCTCTTAATAAAAAAGCTCCCAAGTTTCACGATTAAAGCATACGCTAAATTGGTACTTGCACAACTCCATCCACTAAATTCCACAGAAAGTAAAATTCACATATTGCTGAAGTCAATAGAATTCTATAACCACATAAATTAGGTTTCATTGCACAGGAAGAAAATTAAGGGCTTTTAATCCTAAAAATCCCGTCTTTGGTCATTCAGGGGTACGGAGTTATATTTCACCAAATGTTAGGGGTACTCGCCGGAATCGAAAAAACTTCGGGCACCAGTTGGAGAAGTCGAAAACACAAGGGTACGAGACGGAATTTTCCTTAATTTATCTATATTCGAGCCTAGGAGGATAAAAACTGTAAATTGATCTGTCAAAATTGACCAATCAAATTGTCTCTACTTTAATTACTATTAAAAATTAAAACCTATTAAATCATAATAATCACGTCATTCTATTTTTAGTATATTAATTATTAAAAAAACTTATTAAACCACATAGCTTTAAAACTCATAATGACCACATGTACATAATTTATTAAAACCATCCACTAATATTAATTTTATATTTTTTCACACACTTGGGATTTGCTAAAATACAGAAAAAAGGCCTTCACATTATTACAAGAACTCATAGCATTAAATTGTTTCGGTCGACCCAACCAAAGTAATCTTTGGGTCCAATTGTTGGATCTCTGCTCATTAATCTACACTTACTAGAATATATATGTCAAAATTTGTCCATCTTCTCCACAATATGAAAACTTTAATACACATGAAGATAAAAGAGTTGTATACATAAATTCACTTGAATTATTATTGATGCGTGTGAACCCATCTAAGCTAATGGTACAGTAAAGTCGATAGCGACAGCTCTCTCCATATCAAACAAGGATTAGGCCTCAGTACTATAGTCGACATGAAAATGTATTTAATAAAAAATATTGCATACCATAAATATTACATTTAAAGTTCTAAAGTCGTCGAGCACCAGCCACGCCATTAATATTCTGCATAATATAATAACTTCACTTCGGCCGAAGTTGCTTCTCCATACATGTACATTAAGTGGCTTCGAATTCTAAGAATTCGAATTTTTTTCTAGGAAAGATATATTCCAAGTATTTTGTGGTGGGTTCACTTCAAAAAAATGAAAACCATTTGTTCTCTTTTCCTTTCCAAAATAGAGCTGTAGATAATAAAAAACAAATCCCATTGTCGGGTGCTTTTCAACATATCCCACGATAACAATGTAAACTAAAGACTAATGAATTAATCAATTATTATATGAAAAATCTACGTTTCAGATGCAATTCCCATCACAAAATATCTTGCCGACACCATTGGTAGTAATATAGCTCGTATTGGCCCACACCTTCATATATGTATATTATATTTATATAAAATTAGGTATACGTATACATGGTAGTTAATTGTATAACTGTCTCTTCATTTACCAGAAATAATATACTCTCGCCAGACATTTAAAACGTATGGACGAAAAATAATGCTTCCCAAGATAATTAAAAAGTTGTGCGTGAAATTATAAAGGTTTTCTTGGATTTATTACAGTCACACCAATGCCGACATGATGATCGTTACCATATGATTAGGTCAAGACATGCAATGAAGCTAAGATGATATGTATTTATCACGTTTCGTTTTATTTTTGATAAAATGTTAATTATCAAATCTGGATTGCTATTCACCGCCCCTTTTTCCTAGCACCGCCCCCTAAAGGGCTTAAAAAAAGACGATTTTGCCCTTTTGAATAAAATTTTTTATTTAAAGTCCTTTTCCAGACAACAATTTTCATATCGCAATCAAACATTCAAATCAGACTCAAACAAAACAAAAAAAACGTTCAAATCGCAATGGATCGACGAAAGGGAAAAGGGTCTATTCGCACGACTGGTAAGCAAATTCTCGTAAAATTCGTTCGTACGTAGATGAATGATCGAACTAGATTCGGAATCGCTCCAAAAAAGTCCGGACCGAAACACAATTTCGGGCAGAACAGTCCGGACCGAAACAGAAATTCGGTCACCTCAAAGCCGGACTGAAAAATAATTTCGGTCGTGCCTTGAGGTGGCCGAAAAAAATTTTCAGTACGGACTGTTCCGGCCGAAATCACGTTTCGACCGGAACTACGGCGGCCGAAATCATGTTTCGGCCGCCACTTCTTGTGGCCGAAATTAGTCTTCGGCTGTGTAATAATTTATTTTTTTTTCAGACGATGAGAGGGAAATCCACATCCGGAGGATTTGATTGGCGATGGGATAAACTACCGTGAGCATTAAAGTAACTCAACACGACTCAATAAAATAAACAGTATGTAGCACTCCAACTAAAAGAATTTAATCTTATACAATACAACTCTAAAATTTAACTAGGCGCAACTACATGCCGAGGAATTTCAATTTATTGGAGCTTCATATAGGAATTAGATGAAGATTCTTTCTTATATATTGGACCAATTCGAACGCACATATAACACAAACTGTTACACCCTTGAGGGCCACGTCAGCAGCCCGTTCATGGCCGGGCTATAGAAGTAGCGATGATGTGCGGGTCCAAGGCGCACGAGTTGGCGGGGAACAACACTTGGACGATTTAACCCAAGACGCATGGGCGGAGCCGGCGAGGTAACGGGGGACTCGACCGGAGCCGGCGAGGTCAGCCACGGTGGCCGGCCAGGCAGGCGGCCTGGCCGGGCCGCGCGCCCACACCGGGCGCGGGGCTGTGCGCGCGGCGTGCGCGCACACATGCGCGGGCTGCGGGGGCAGCGCGCGCGCACCATGGGCACGTTGAGCTAAGGGCGTGCGGGGACTCCTCGGCGGGGTGTGCGAGAGTCCGCGCGCACGGGACTTAGGCAATGGGCGAGACTTCTCGGCAGGCATGTGCGAGAGTGGCGCGCGCGGATGTGCGAGATTTCTCGGCAGGCATGTGCGAGAGTTGGCGCGCGAGGCTGGGGCAGCGCGCGCGGACAAGTGCGGCACAGGCGCGGCACTTAGACAAGCCAGCGCACGCGAGGAGGCGGGCGCACATGTGAGCTGACGCGAACGCTGAGGTTCGGCGGCGGCGGAGCACGGCGGTGCTCGGCGGCGGTGCGCGGCGGCGCACGGTCGGGACGGACCGGGTCAAGACGGGTCGGACTGGGTCAAAGCTGGTCGGACCGGGTCAAGACGGGTCGGACCGGGTCAAGTCGGGTCGGACCGGGTCAAGTCGGCGGCGGCGCCGGAGTGACGACGGCCAAGCTGAGAGCTAGGCCGGGCATGGTCCACGCGAGGCGGGCCAGGCCGGGGTGCGGCAGGCGCGCGCGGCGCGCGCGCGGGCTGGGCTGCGCGGCGCGCGCCGCGTGGGCGCGCGGCGCGGCGAGATGGGCACGCGGGACGATGGCGGGGCAGCAGCTTGCCGAGTCCAAGGAAGCTTCCGGAAGGTGATTTGGTCCAAGGAGATTTGAGATCTTTTAGGGAGGATCTTGTTTCCATATTTACTATATTTAGGAGATATGGAACAAGATATGGAAAGATCCTATTTGGAGATCTTTACCAAGTCACAAGAGGAGATTTCGAGTGCCTATATATAGTCCCATTCGCCCAAGCCAAGGAGGAGGACGAAATTGGAGAGAGACATTGAGAGTCCAAGCAATTTCGAGGGCACTTCATAGCGAGCGAGAGCGAGTGAAGTGAGTCGGGTTCTACGCCGAGGTTAGAATTCGACAAAGGGGTCGCGTTGAGGTTTTCACGAGCGCGTAGGCTAGTGATTAAGATCCCGCAAAGAAGGGACATTAGGAAAGTGGGACGGGTAGTTTAGGCTTGTGTTCGATCAAGACTAAACGCGAGGCCGAGGGTTGTTCGGTACCGTGTTTCCTATTGTGTATCTTTGTTAATAAAGAACGGCCAATCGGGGAGGCTTATCTCCGTTGGTCCCCTTCGATTAAGTCTTGCCTTATCTACACTTTCGCTTTACAAAGTAGGGCAAGGCGTGAGAACCGGCTTCCAATTTGAGCGTGTATCGTAGGGGCGAGACGCGGCTCAAAGAGGAAGCCGGTCACGGGCGCGTTTGGGGTTGGGAATTTTCGAAAAAAAGTCCTAAGTCCTTTACGGCGTGACAAGTTTTGGTATCAGAGCCATTCGAGATGGCGGAGGGCAGTCGATCCACGGCGGCTCGACTAACGGACCTGGAGATGAGGGTGGGACAGCTACAAACCATCCTAGAGAACCTACCCGACTTTGAGACGTGGGTAGCTGAAGTTAACGCGCTTAAGGCAGCAAGGGCGGCAGAGGAGGCGCGGATAGCAAGGATCGAGGCTGAGCATGGAGCGCTTCGAACCTTGGTGGCGGGAGTCATGACCCCGGCCGCACCGACGGGTCGTAGATCCGCGAGGGAGCCGCGCATGTTCAGTGGAGTGCGTGACGCGAGGGAGTTGCAAAACTTTCTCTATGACATCGAGGCGTATTTCCAAGGAGTGGGAATACAAGAGGCGGACAAGGTAGACGTCGCGTTGAACTATCTCGAGGACGACGCGAAGCTGTGGTGGCGGACGAGGCTCACGCAAGACGCGGAACTCAATCGGCCAAGGCTTACGACTTGGGCTGATTTGAGGCGTGAGTTAGAGGCCCAGTTTCTACCGGGAACACATCGTGGGTGACGAGGGAGGCGCTGAAGAAACTCAAGCACACGGTCTCGGCGCGAGACTACGTGCGCGAGTTTGCCTCGCTCATGTTGGGCATCACCGATATGTCCGAGACGGACCGACTCTACACCTTTATTGGCGGGCTCAAGCCATGGGCCCAAATGGAGCTGAATCGGCAGGGTGTCCAGGACCTTGCATCGGCTTATGCTGCGGCGGAGCGGCTTGTCGAGATCGGGCCAATCGAGCAGCAAGCCACGGCGACTGAGGCCGCGGCGGCCACTTCCAGGAAGGCCAAGAAGGGAAAGGAGGCCAAGAGGAAGAATGGGGTGGACCAGAAGGGAAAGGAGGTAGCGCCCACGGAGGAGGCGACGCAGTACCCCAGAGGCGGGGCGTGTTTCGTTTGCGGCGTGATGGGACACCGAGCGAGACAGTGTCCGAAGCGGACGCAGGCGGCGGCCGTGATAGTCGAGGGCGGTTCGACTGAAGGGGAAATCACGAGGATGGCCCCACTTCGGATCACTACTCTTCGGTGTACACCTTCTAAGAACCTTTTATTTGTGGAGTGCAGGGTCAACAAGATTGAGGTGTTCGGGCTTGTCGACACGGGCGCAACTCACACGTTCGTGGCAAGTCGGCTGATCGAGGATCTTAGACTTAGCGTGCGGTCCCATGAGGTGGCGGTTGAGACCTTTAATTCCCAGCCAATCGAAGTGAGGGGCTTGGCGGCGGCGGTGCTTAGCCTCGGCGGTTGGCGAGGATGGGTCGACCTTACGGTGGTCGAGATGGGCGATTTCGACCTAATCTTGGGACTAGACTTCTTGAGGGCAGCGAAGGTGGCGATAGATCCTTCGAGCCATCAAATCCGTATTGGAGACGGAGGTGAGCGAGTAGACGGCGTCGACGAGGACGTTGTGCGACAGCACTGGCACGAGAGAAGAAGGGGCGGCAATGGGACGACGGTGTCGACGAGGACGCCGACTCTCTCGGCGGGGGGAGGATTGTTACACCCTTGAGTGCCACGTCAGCAGCCCGTTCATGGCCGGGCTATAGAAGTAGCGATGATGTGCGGGTCCAAGGCGCACGAGTTGGCGGGGAACAACACTTGGACGATTTAACCCAAGACGCATGGGCGGAGCCGGCGAGGTAACGGGGGACTCGGCCGGAGCCGGCGAGGTCAGCCACGGTGGCCGGCCAGGCAGGTGGCCTGGCCGGGCCGCGCGCCCACACCGGGCGCGGGGCTGTGCGCGCGGCGTGCGCGCACACATGCGCGGGCTGCGGGGGCAGCGCGCGCGCACCATGGGCACGTTGAGCTAAGGGCGTGCGGGGACTCCTCGGCGGGGTGTGCGAGAGTCCGCGCGCACGGGACTTAGGCAATGGGCGAGACTTCTCGGCAGGCATGTGCGAGAGTGGCGCGCGCGGATGTGCGAGATTTCTCGGCAGGCATGTGCGAGAGTTGGCGCGCGAGGCTGGGGCAGCGCGCGCGGACAAGTGCGGCACAGGCGCGGCACTTAGACAAGCCAGCGCACGCGAGGAGGCGGGCGCACATGTGAGCTGACGCGAACGCTGAGGTTCGGCGGCGGCGGAGCACGGCGGTGCGCGGCGGCGCACGGTCGGGACGGACCGGGTCAAGACGGGTCGGACTGGGTCAAAGCTGGTCGGACCGGGTCAAGACGGGTCGGACCGGGTCAAGACGGGTCGGACCGGGTCAAGTCGGGTCGGACCGGGTCAAGTCGGCGGCGGCGCCGGAGTGACGACGGCCAAGCTGAGAGCTAGGCCGGGCATGGTCCACGCGAGGCGGGCCAGGCCGGGGTGCGGCAGGCGCGCGCGGCGCGCGCGCGGGCTGGGCTGCGCGGCGCGCGCCGCGTGGGCGCGCGGCGCGGCGAGATGGGCACGCGGGACGATGGCGGGGCAGCAGCTTGCCGAGTCCAAGGAAGCTTCCGGAAGGTGATTTGGTCCAAGGAGATTTGAGATCTTTTAGGGAGGATCTTGTTTCCATATTTACTATATTTAGGAGATATGGAACAAGATATGGAAAGATCCTATTTGGAGATCTTTACCAAGTCACAAGAGGAGATTTCGAGTGCCTATATATAGTCCCATTCGCCCAAGCCAAGGAGGAGGACGAAATTGGAGAGAGACATTGAGAGTCCAAGCAATTTCGAGGGCACTTCATAGCGAGCGAGAGCGAGTGAAGTGAGTCGGGTTCTACGCCGAGGTTAGAATTCGACAAAGGGGTCGCGTTGAGGTTTTTACGAGCGCGTAGGCTAGTGATTAAGATCCCGCAAAGAAGGGACATTAGGAAAGTGGGACGGGTAGTTTAGGCTTGTGTTCGATCAAGACTAAACGCGAGGCCGAGGGTTGTTCGGTACCGTGTTTCCTATTGTGTATCTTTGTTAATAAAGAACGGCCAATCGGGGAGGCTTATCTCCGTTGGTCCCCTTCGATTAAGTCTTGCCTTATCTACACTTCCGCTTTACAAAGTAGGGCAAGGCGTGAGAGGCGTGTTCCAATTTGAGCGTGTATCGTAGGGGCGAGACGCGGCTCAAAGAGGAAGCCGGTCACGGGCGCGTTTGGGGTTGGGAATTTTCGAAAAAAAGTCCTAAGTCCTTTACGGCGTGACACAAACTAAGCCATATTCATTAATAATTGAATGAGATCATTTTCCGTGCTACCAACGGTATTATTCAAATAGTCCCTATCAAAACAAGTTGTGAAGTCTTCAACTTTGTAATAAATTTTCATGGCTCATTGTAGTTTAGTCCAATAAAAATCACGGACCCTCACTATTCCAAATAAATAAATTAAAAAATAAGTAAAGTAATCCAACAGGGAAAAAAATATCTCGACCACCTATAAAAAAACACCTATAACGATCACATCTTCGTCACCTCTCATTTTTCATTCATAAGCAAAGAAAAGCACACATTTAGTAAAGAAATCAAATCTCCCCAAGCTCTTGCAATGGATTTCTTATCTAACTTAGCCAAAGGCGCAGAAAACAAGTCCTCCTCCGGCGAAGAGAAAGGCTCCGATCTCCTCAGCAGCGCCAAGATCGTCGCCGAGGCGGCGCAAGCCCAGTTCGGCGGCCAGCCCGACAAGTACGACAAGGGCAAAGCCGCCGACGCGGCGGCCGACTTGCTCGACGCCGCCTCGAAGTACGGGAAATTAGACGAGTCCCAGGGCGTAGGAAAATACGTCGAGCAAGCCGAGACCTATCTTCGCAAGTACGATGCTAAGCCCTCAGCCGCCGCCGCCGGCGGAGAGCCCCCCGCCGAAGAACCCAAAAAGGCGACGGACGCTGCTGCCGATGAGATCGCCAAGAAAGTAGAGGAATCGACGATCGATGACTCGAAAAAGATAGCAGATGAAGCTCCTCCTAAGCCAGAGAAAACTGAGACAGAGTCGTCGTCCACGGCCGACTATGTTAAGATGGCCGAGGGTTTCTTGGGCAAAGCGTCGGGCGGCGATGGGGAGAAGAAGGAGGGCGACGGCGGTGGATATGGTGATGTGGTGAAGGCGGCGGGTAGTTTTTTCAAGTAGTCGATTAGAACATCGTCGTCTTTTATTATCATGTGATTGTTTGGCCTTACGTTTGTTTGCGTCTATGTGTGCGTGATGTGATGCTCTGCTTTTTTGGCTGTGTATTTTCTTTTCTCCTTCTACCAATTTCGTGGCTTGGTTTTCGATTTCTTTGTTGTTATTGCAGGGATTGTGTCTTTGTATACAGTCAGCTCTTCGTGTGAACTTGCATAAATTGTGTAATAAGAATATTTAGATCAAACATACATATGCCATCTCCTTTTAAAACTCTAATCTAAATATGCTAGTTTCTTCTTCACTTTTGATGAATCGTATTGTGCTGCATCTATATTTTAACAAGAAATACATAATAGAGTCCTTGTTAATTAATATGGTGTACTAAAAAGAGAATTCTGAATCAGAAAGCTCCAGGGATTTGTGATCGCCAATGGGTTTTACGCCTGCTCGGAAATTATTTCCTTCGATGTACCTTGGAAGAAAGAACGAATATGAAGTTAGTAAGTGGATCAAGAAAAAGAAAAGATAACTCAGGAAAAAAAGAAGAAAACTTACATTTCTTTCAAGTAGGGGTGCTTGTAGAAGGTATCAGGAATTCTACCAGAAAACTGATTGTGATCAAGGTACCTGAATTAAATTAGAGAGATTAAAATGCCGATATTAGCTTCAGGTAATAAAAAACGCAGTGCATCGCATCCATAGAAAAAAGAAATACTTACAAGTAGGTTAACTTGGGAATATGAGCTAGACCGAATGGAATAACTCCAGACATTTTGTTGTATGATAAATATCTGTCACCACGATGCAGCAATATTAGTTAATTGATCTCAGAAAATCCTTATACGAACATAATATGGATGTAATTTGAAAGTATTTGCGACAAAGGATTAATGGTAAGGGATTGTTGAAGTATATAAATTCTTACAGAATCTCCAGATTGGTCAAGTTAGCAAGTTGTGATGGTACGCCTCCCGTCAGGTAATTGTTATTCAGATACCTGAAAGACAGAACAATAACATTGGCGCAAAACAGTTAAAAGAAGTTCACTATTAATAAAGCCATACAGGTTACGAAGGGCGGGGAAGCATCCTTCGATACGTATGAGTTCCCTTATCGTTCCAACCAAGTGATTGTTACCGACATCTCTGTATATGCAGTCTTAATGTTAGAACGAATGAGATCGTGTAGCAAATACATGGGATTAATGTTCGAAATTGACCAAGACGTACAGATGGCGCAGATTCGTCAGAGTTCCCAACTCGGGTGGGATTCGTCCAGTCAAGCGATTTTCGTGTAGTTGGAGATAGTGAAGTTCGTAAAGATTTGCAAGCTCTTTCGGTATTTCACCCTTGAAGTTGTTGAAACTCAGATAGCTGCAACGAATTCATGTTGTTGTTAGCCTCTTGAATGTTTGGCATGTTCATCAATTTCTTACTGAGAGAAGACACTCACAGATCAGTCAGCTGCTTAAGTTCGCCAATTTCGGGAGGAATTGCATCTTGAAACTTGTTCCACCTCAAATTACTACGCGATAATAAACAAAAACGAACAAAAGAAAAAAGATCAAAGCATATTGATGATGGAGGCATAAAACAAAATCCACAAGCATGATAGAACAAAGAGTGGTCACGAGGTAAAAAACAAAGAGACATCGTACAGTATCTTAAGATGCTTCAACCGACCAATTTGAGGTGGGATTGGACCCGTCAGTTTGTTATTATGTAGATCCCTGCCATTGAAAGGATGTTACTGCCTTTGTCAGTGTTTGAAATGGAAGCAAAGGAAGATAATGTACTACAACCCTTTATTCACATGAACGAGTTCCACGATGTAGGTAAGTAGTTAACAGCAAAGAAAGCAATAATTCCTGCGCTAATACAACAAAATTAGAAGAAAATCAACAAAAAAGGAGAATCTTACAGTCTAGTGAGATCCACCAGATTGGTAACTGCAAGTGGAAAAGGACCAACAATAGAAACCGCGTAAACTTCTCTGTAAAAGAAACAGACAGAAATTTCAAGAACATCATTGAAAGTCAACAATAGAAACGTGAGAGATGACTAGAAGCAAAAGAAACACTCACAATTCAGTGACCACTCTATAATCACTTCCACTCACGGTTGAACACGTAACGCCAGACCATGGAGGCAAATCTCCATCTCCACATGGATCATCACCAACCCATGCATAGACCACCCTCCACCCAAGAGATGCCTTGATTTCATTTAAGGCCTTCACTGCAATCACGAAAAATATTTTTTCAGAAGTCTTAGATACATTTTGATTCACCAACGTGAACTACAATCCAACGGCAATTGAAATAAAGTAGGTCGAATGAAATAGAAAAAAATGGTATTTTTACTAGCTTTCAATCCATCATAAGCAGCTGAGACTCTCCTCCCTCCACTTAATCGAATTAGTAATCATCCTATCCTTACATTTTATAGAAAAAACTAATACTCCCCAATTTAATCCACTGAGCGCAAAGATTCTCCCAACGCCAAGAAGAATTCATTATTTAATGACCAAATCCAAATTGCTTACTACTAATCGTTCAAAAGCAATTCATCTAAATATTCACCATCTAAACAAATTGAGAGCTCCACAGTGATAAGCAAATCTTCCAGGTCTACAACAACAACAACAACAACAACGGCTCCAGAAACTAAAAGTACCGTCTCGTTTGAGCGTTTTGCATCGGGCGACGTCGTTTAGAAACAAAACGACGATGACAAAAAGGCATTGCAGAAAAGGAGAACGCGTCGCCATTATCGGCATTAGCTATTAGCTTCACGGCGTTGAGATCTCACAAAGCTCCGCCAGCGCAAACAGTGTCTAGTGAATAATGTGAGAGAGTTATGATCTGATCTGATGAAGCTCTCAGTTGAGGACGACGCGTGAAATGAGGATTGATGTCGTCGGTGGAGCAATTTACGAATTGAAAGTATTATTATTGTCATTATTATTAGGTATATCGATATCTATAATTCATATTCAACATCAAAAGTAGAAAAAATTATGGGGATTCAACACTTAAATACCTACATCAATAAAAATAAAACAGTTCAGTCCCCTGTCAGTGTAATTTTTAACCTAGGTACCTAGTTGAATTTTATTTTCCTGATAGGTACCTAACTGACGGATTTACCCCTACTAGAACTGGTTTTTTACATCTCTTACCTTGTTTCTTATTTCACGTTCGATCGCTCATAAAAAAAAAAGAAAAAATCGCACAGCCCCAAACCAAATCGCGCGATTGCTTGCCAGAAATCGATCCGGGTTTTTTTGGCTTCAGATTCTACGTCGTCTGTCCACTCGTTCGTCGTTGTATTCCCTTCTGAAATCGATTGGTAAGTCATTCACAGTATTACCGTAAGTGGTCGCATTTCGTCACGATTAGGATTTTTTTGTGCGTGTTTTTGGAATGACATTGATTTGTTGGTCGATTAGGGTTTTTTTGTGCGTGTATTTCGTCGTGGCTGCTTGATTTGGGGTTTTTTTTTTGGAATGGGTCGATTTTAGTTTTTTCGAATGGGGTCAATTTGTTGTGGTACTACATTGTAACTGCATTTGGTACCCTCTGTTTTGGCATATTGGTACCCCTTGTGTGAATAAAATGGTACTTCTTGCCAAAAGTGGTCGAATGGGGTCAATTTTTTTGGTACTACATTATCACTGCATTAGGTACTCTCCGTTTAGGCAAATTGGTACCCATTATGTGAGTAAAATGGTACTGCTTGTTAACATTGGTTTTATCGACTGAGGTCAATTTGTTTTGGTACTACATTATCACTGCATTTGGTACCCTCTGTTTGGTCAAATTGGTACCCCTTGTGTGAATAAAATGGTATTGCTTGCTGACAGTGTATTTTTTGCAGAAATGCCTCCACGGAACAGATTTGAGCTGGCTTCCCAGTGCCATCCTGCGCTGTTTCGATCTACCATAAACAATTTGAAGGGTAGCATGACCCCAGATCAAAAAGAAGCTCTAAGAAGGTCCCCGTTTCATTTTTTTTAGATATGCCTAAGATGAGCCATTCGTTTGCTCGAATCATGACATTGATAAAGCATTATAGCGTAGAGGCGAACACATTTAGGTTGGGGGAGAATACCGAATGTGGTATTCTCCCCACAGGAATTTAGTGTAGTAATGGCGTTGCATAACGTAGGACAGCCCGTAGACCTAAATTCGAAAATGAAGTCGAAAACCGTTGATTGGCTTTTCGGTGGGAAAAATGGAAATGTAACCCGTAAAAAAATCTTGGAGTTGTTGAAGAAGTTTGTAGGAGAGGATGAGTTTGTTAGGTTGTTCGTTCTTTTCCTATTTAACTGTGTATTATTCCCAATGGGTAATTCGAAAAACCCAAAGTTCGTGAATGCGTACGTCGACGATGTCGACATGATGGGCGAGTACGCATGGGGAAGGGCGGTGCACGAGTTTTTGGTGGCTGAATTGGCTGCAATTACCTCTGTCGTCCCAATATACCCAACAAAGAAGGAAGTGAAGTTCGTGCATCCGATAAATTTGCTGCCGGAGGTATAAAATTCCCAACTTTTTATGTATTATTTGCTTTGTTTCTAACTGTTGAATGAATTATGTGTTGTTAAGGTTGATGGAGGAGTTGGCGGATATCATTTGGAGTGGAGTGCTCGTGTGGAGAGGTTAGAAGCCGAGTTGAGATTGAAGGACGAGGTTATAAGAGATCTAAGGCCAAATGTTCGGACGTCGAAGTTGTATGCTAGATCTTTTTCACTAAGTTTCTTGGATATGCTGTTAGACTCTTTGGAGCTGTGTTGTTTAGCTTGGTTAGGGGTGTTCAAAAGTTGGTAAACCGACCGTACCGTACCGATACCGAAAGTTCGGTACAAACCGAATACCGAATTTCGGTACGGTTCGGTATTCGGTATAAAAAAACTAAACCGAAAATTTTCGGTAATTTCGGTTCGGTACACCGGTTAACCGAAATAAACCGATGTACCGAACAATATATATAACATATATAATATATATATATATAATTGTCATAGCCCAGCACCTCGGCCCAGCCCAATATTTATCTTCCCCCCGCTTGGCCTCTTCAACAAAAAAAAAAAAAAAAAAGAAGTTTTCCCCAAAAAAAACAATCGATCGAAACCTAAACAGAATAGAAAGCCTCTCATCATCTCTGCACTGAATTGCGTTGGATTCTCTCCTGCCGAGCACTCGAGCCTGTTCAGGTGCTTTGACTCATGAATCTATCATTATTCCGTAGTATATTTACTACTAACCGTTTGGTGAATGAATGCAATAATTGTTTTCTTGGTCTATTTTGGTTCGTTTGAGAATTGTTCGAGAGATTGCAGTTTTTTTTCCCTTTTTTTTGGTGAATAATTTGCAAGAACATAGCATATGGGGTTGGGTGGTTTTAATACAGAGCGGGCAAACCGAATTTAGAAGAAAATAGCAGTTTATATTCCCTGTTTAGCAGTTTATATTCTCTATTTTTGTTTGTTATTGTTTATTTGATTGAGCATTTTGGATTAGTCATACTCGTGTTTTTCAATTTTCAGCCCTTTTTCGTTTTTTTTAATATAGATCGGTTTTTTGGTTATTTTACCGAAAATAACCGAACTAATTCGGTTATTACCGAACCGAACCGGTTTAATTCGGTTCGGTATTCGGCATGAGATATTTAAAACCGAAAATTTCGGTTACCGGTAGTTCGGTAGGTACGGTACGGTAATTACCGTTTGAACACCCCTAAGCTTGGTTAACTTATTTTGGGTTGGGGATGGGACTGTTTGGAGACCTTTGGTTGTTTATGTTGGATTTTCTTTTGTGCATGGACGGTTATTGCCAAGTGTGTGCTGTGTTGTGTTATTCTATGACTGTCGGTAATTTATGCAGTACCATATGTTATTGTAGGACCGTATCTTATCCTTTACGTACAGAGTATAAGAATATGCAGGTTAGACCGTACCATTATGTAAATATATGGCGTACCATAAACAGAAGATATAAAGTACCTTGTCTTTCATATTACCGTACCATATCGCTTACATATATCGTACCGTAAATGCAGGTTAACCGTACCATTACGTAAATATATACCGTACCTTATATATCGCACATGAAGTACCTTATCTGTTGTACGTACCTTGTGTTTTACAAAAGGTACCTTATCATTTACATATATAGTACCATAACCTGCAGGTAGTACTGTCAAAACGGGCCGGCGGGGCGGGCGGGCCCGTACCCGCCAAAAGCCCGCCACTGGCGGGGCGGGGGCGGGTAAGCCCGCCTGATGGCGGGCCTAGGAAATGAAGGCCCGCCCCGCCTGCAGGCGGGTAGCGGGCCTGGCGGGCTTAGCCCGCCAGTTATTAAAAAAAAATAAAATAAGAAAAATTTATTAAAAATAGGAAAAATTAAAAAAAAATTAATTAAAAATAGAAAAAAATAATATAAAAATTGGAAAAAATAAGAAAATGAAGGAAAATATATCTAATTAAATATTTTTTAATATTAATCTATTTATGTTATTAAGTACCTATTATTATATTTGTAATATTATATAATAAATAATATATATTTTTTAAATATTCCGGCGGGCTACCCGCGGGTAAGCCCGCCCCGCCCCGCCAAAGCCCGCACCCGCCGCGGGCTTACCCGCCCAGGCCCGCCTCCAGGCGGGCCTAAAATTTCAGAGCCCGCCCCGCCACTTTGGCGGGGCGGGGCGGGCCGGCCCGCGGGCCCAAGCCCGTTTTGACAGCTCTACCTGCAGGTTTACCGTATCCAGAATTATACATATACAGTACCCAGATATCAAAGTATATCATACCATTTGTTAATAAATACATTCCTAATCGAATCGCGTTGTCCTGCGTGATTTTGACAATACCTAACAATAACGAAATGAAAAAAAAAAAAATATGAAAGCCTAATGCACCGAATTCGCAGATGTAGCACTCACCAAATTATTCAAATTATGTTGTAGATGTTCTTGCTTCTATCCTTATACTATAATGAATCTTGGTATTCTAATATTTAATTCATGCGTGCGGGGCCTAATGCACCGAATTTGATCTGAAACGTATTTAATACTATATTTTACTGTTCTACGGTGGTTCGAGATGAAAAAGTAATTCGTACGACCTCGAAAAATACTAACCCTAGTATGACGTATCATATATTTAAGGGACGCCGTACCAAAAATAGCTTTGTAGGGGTACCTATCGTTTTGTTTGAAGCGTACCAACTCAGACACGGTTGTAGTACCATAAATTACATATGACATGAAACATCTTATGAAAGCCACCGACATGTCAGATAATGCTGTCTTTTATGATTTAATACCTCGTATGTCATAATCTGTCTAGTCATGACAGAGAAAAATTCAGAAATCTGTCCACTCATGACAGAAAAACGTCATAAAAGTGTTCAATCATTACAGAAAAATGTCATAAATTGTCTCTTCCTTTCTCCACATCAACATCTGCTGAAATGCTTCGTTTGTGACGAAAAATAGCCAAGTCTTAAATTCGAAGTCTTACTTTAATTTTTACGGTACCTACTTCTGAAACGATACAGTACCCTATGTTGTACACTTAGGGTACCTAAATGACCTAAATTACAGTACCAAACTTGCGTATATAAACGTACCAAATTGGCATATGTTACACTACAAAGTTCGCTTATATTACTACTATGTTGGCATATCTTACGGTATTAATGGTATATTACAGTACCAAATATGCATATTACAGTACCAACGTGGCATATATTACAGTACCATAGTTGCGTATATTAACGTACCAAATTGGCATATATTACAGTACCAAAGTTACATATCTTACGGCACCAAAGCGACAAATATTACAGTACCAAACTTGCGTACATTAACGTACCAAATTGGTATATATTACAGTACCAAGTTCGCTTATATTAGTACTATGTTGGCATATCATATCACTTGTATATTACAGTACCAAAGTTACATATCTTAGGGTACCAACGTGGCATATATTACAGTACCATAGCTGTGTATATTAACGTACCAAATCGGCATATATTACAGTACCAAGTTCGCTTATGAAAGACTATGTTGGCATATCTAACGGTATCACTGGTATATTACAGTACCAAACTCGCATATATTACAGTACCAACCAGCATATAATACGGTACCTAATTTGCATATCTTAGGGTACCAAACTGGCATATATTACAGTACCTAATGTACATATATTACGGTGCCAAATGTGCATACATTACCAAACTGGCATAGGTTACGATACCAAATATGCGTACCAACTGGCATATATTACAGTACCAAACTGGTAGTCATTACAGTACCAAATTTACATATATTACGGTGTCAAATGTGCATATATTACTGTGCCAAACTGGAAGTCATTACAGTACCAAATTTAGACCAAAACAATGAGCCATATCCTATTGACACATTTGAACAAAACAATAACCTACTGGCATCATTTAGACAAAAAGAATGAGCCATTACCATACAAAAGAGCACCGAAAAAGGTAATGGGACAAAAGTAAATATGAAAATACATGGAAAATACGGACGCTACGTCGTTACGGCTTCTGTACAAGTACGACGATTATGTCCGTATTTCTCACATATTTTACACTTGTTGGATCTTCTATCTACCTGAGAAGGAATCCTCCGTGTCTTTCGGCAACCGGGGAGAACACGGATGTCCGGGTCACGAATGAAATTCCCATCATCGGTTTGAGCATTCATCTCGTGAGTCGGAATAGGGTTACTGCATAACTGGACTTTTCAGATAATATGGCAACCTGTATAAATGGTATGGTGTATAGTTTAGATTGGTACTGCATAACTGGACATTTTGGTACCGTATAGATAGGTTACTTGGTACGTAATATAAATACACAAAGATACTACATAACATACATGTCCAATCGGGACTGTGTCGCATAATATATTTAGGTACGGTAAAACAACATACAATGGTACGTAATATTCATAAGAAATGGTACGTCGTAACAGTTATATAAAAAAATCCGAAATCTCGATGGATTAGCCTCAATAACTATCAAATCCTAACATTCCACTCTTATATGAAGCTCTTGGATCGCATTGAACTCCCGGATTTTGGGCTTAACCTTGAACAAACGCGTGAAATCGATTAACAAAACCAAAACTAAAAGAAAAGCTTACCTGACAAAATCAACGCCCAAAATCGAGAACCCAACGTTCAAGGGGCTCTTCGATCCTTGTCCGGCGCCGGCACGAGCAGAAGGAGGTGGTCGGCAAGAAGAAATTCGTCAACGGCGGGCTGGAGCTCGATTTTTGCAGAGAAAAAAAAACTGAAATGAAATTCTAAATCAATTAATAAAGGTATTTTGGTAATCTTAGGTGATTAGGTACCTAAGTGTAAAATTTTTATTCCATTGGGTACCTAGCTATAAAATATGTCTGACAAGGTACCTAAGTGGCTTTTTAGTTTTGTATTGGGTATTTATATGTAGATTGCCGAAAAATTATCAGTGTTCGTTCCTAATAAAGTTTACATATAAGCCGCCTGGTAGAATAAAGTTTTTACATTATTCGTTTGGTTGAAGTATCATTTTACCATCGTTTCCGTATCTTTTTATATGAATAGTAGGAATCATCACGTGTTTGTGTTGTACGTAATTCCTAAACATTTTATATGATATCTCTGTAACCATAACAAACATTTTTTCAATATATATTATGTACCACAATACGTTTATCTATGGTTCCAATATTTTTGTATAATGTACACAAGCATGTACCTAAAATTTTATACTTTTGGGTATTTAAGTTTAAACTTTCCATTTATTATTACTAGTATGCTTACCGCATACGATGTGTCTTGCAAAAACAATATCAAGTAATTTTATATTTTAAATATTATATTATTAAATTTAAGTTGTTTAAAAAATAACAAATTAAAGATAAATTTTTTTATAATATTTAGGCTAAATTGTAAAAAATACTTATATATTTTAAAGATCAGATTGACAGCTTTTAAACGGGGCTATTCATATAAGGGTATAGATTTGGTTTTAGGAAGACCCCTCGATTTCTAATATGCTATCAGAGCAATCTTCCGCTCGTCGTCACCCGATTTATATGTCCACGTGTAAGGCCAGTCATGCCACACGTGAGTGGACGTGTTGAGATTATAAAATTGAGTTTGTCCCACATCAACTAATTCAAACTTTTTGAGCCAGTAAATATATATATATATATACAGAAATGTTATGGTGCTCACCTTGCGTGAGCACCATCCGTGGGCACCTGTTGTGGGACATTTTTTTGTGCCACGTCAACATGCCAAATCAACCCCCGACGGGTTCACTAATCCCATATCTAGGTTATAGATCAATAAAAAATCACATTGTATGCTTATTGGGCGCGTTGATGTGGTTGGTGCTCACGAAGGTGCTCACGCAAGGTGAGCACCATAACATTAAAGATCATATTGACAGTTTTTAAACGGGGCTATTCACATAAGGGTATAGATTTGGTTTTATGAAGACCCCTCGATTTCTAATATGCTATCAGAGCAATCTTCCGCTCGTCGTCACCCGATTTATATGTCCACGTGTAAGCCAGTCATGCCACACGTGAGAGAGCGTGTTGAGATTATAAAATTGGGTTTGTTCCACATCAACTAATTCAAACTTTTTGAGCCAGTATGTATATATATATATATATATATATATAAAAGAGGCATTCTCCTCCTATCATATTATCCACGTCCCGACACATGTATATAATCTAACGTGGTTCTTGGTGTACTTAAATGGGAGGAGTAGTGTTAAAGTGTCACGTGTCAAATTATGATAGGGAGTTCGGTTATACCCAATGGGTTGCGTAGGACAAACCCGATTATTAATTGATCTTTCAATTTCGATATTCTGATATTCATAAGACAATCCTAACAGATGTGTAAACTAGTTCGGCCAAATCATCTTCGCTTAATTATAAACGTTAGGTTAAAATGGTGTGATTTTAACAATTTTTTATTTCTCATTCAACGACTATGATTAAACTAATCATTTAATTAATCATTGTTTCGTTTAATTCTGCTCAAGGTTTATATATATATATATATATATATATATATTAGTGCAAATATATTTGTTATTCTATATTTTTATATTTTTAGTTAAGTTATTTAAAAAATTAACTAAAAAAATTGTAATAAACTAAAATATTAAGGAGAAAATTGTAAAAGTATTATCTATTTGACAGGCCTAAGCATTGTTTATAGCCGTCCTTTACCTTTAATATAATATAGTATCGTTGTCACACAATATATATGTAACAGCCTAGACCTCGCTCGCATTGATAGTATCCGCTTTGGGCGTTAGGCTGCCCGATTGAAGAATTTCCAGGTGGTCACCCATCCTGGTACTACTCTCCCCCCAGCACACGGAGTTCTTACGAACTCCCACCCACCCGAACGACTTTAAAACGCGTCAATGGGAGAGGTGTCAACACCTTTATAAAGGCATGCTTCGTTCCCCCTCCAATCTGTGTGGGAGATCACAATACCGTAGTTAAGCGTGCTTTGGGAAGAGTAGTACCAGGATGGGTGACCACCTGGGAAGTCCTCAGGCAGCTTAACGCCCAAAGCGAACCCGGACAATATAAATGCGAGCGAGGTCTGGGATGTTACAGATGGTATCAGAGGCAGAGCCCGGGTCGGTATGCAAGCGAGGGCGATGGACCCTTTGAGGGGTGGATTGTGATATCCCACACCGATTGGGGGGGGGGAGCGAATCATGCCTTTATAAGGGTGTGGACACCTCTCCCATTAACGCGTTTTAAAGCCGTGCGGGTGTGTGGGAGTTCGTAGGAACTCCGTAGTTAAGCGTGATGGGGGAGAGTAGTACCAGGATGGGTGACCACCTGGGAAGTCCTCAACCAGGCAGCTTAACACAAAAGCGGACAATATCAATGCGAGCGAGGTCTGAGTTGTTACAATATATGTGCACAACATTCCTTATCTTGGGTAGTGGGTAGTTATTTTTTAAAATAATTAAATAAATTCTATTTTTATTTTAGTTAAGATCTTGGATAGTGGGTGTTATTTTTTAAAATAATTAAATACACAATATATTTTATTTTAATTAAATTTGATTGGCTTGATTGATACATCAAATTGAGCGGTTTTTTAACTCATGCTGAGTATAGATATAATCTATAATCTATAATATCTTTTTTATTCTTCTCCACTTTTACTCCCTTTTTAGGGTGATCAAATAAGTAGAAAAGGAGAGTCAAAATCTTTATTCCATTATTTGGACATCGATCACGATTCACGCGTCTCGGTTCTAAAGCATGTTTTAAAATTTAAGAATATTTTTATCATATGCGAAAAAAATAATTAGAAACCCTTGAAGACCCCTGATAAATAGTTAAAAGTCCGACTAGTAAATGGGATCCGTCCGACTATAATAGTCTTTAATTTTCATTTTACAAAAAAACCCCATCTTCATGTTAAAAGAAATTGCTTATATGTCTCTGAAATGAATCTTGCTTTTCGTTGCCCCGAAAATGAAAAGGTTTTCATCATTGTTGCATGGAATCAGATGCAGATGCCAAATAAATTAGGGGCCTCAGAAAAATATGAAAAGAAACGTAAACAAAGCTAACCAACCACAGACAAGTCCAGCCTTCACCAAGAAGGTTAGAAGTAGAACCTGAGTCAATAAATGACCGTTGGAGATCGATCTCAGACCAGACAGACAAACAAACAAATTCGTACATCTGAACTTAATTAATTACTTAAACCAAAAAGTTTTTTTTGAGCTCATCAACTATTGATTCTCACTTCCCCATAAACAACTTCAAAATCCCACCTTACAATAATACGAAAAATAACACTCTGTCCAAAATGCACACATCACCTTCGCCTTTATTATATAAAGACAGACCCCCACTTGCAATAACCATTCTCCTCTCTTATTCTCTCTAGAAAACTCCATTACCTCACCACACACACTTCATTCCGACTTCGTTTTCTTTATTTTGACCAACTAAAAGCAAACAACTTTGCGAACTCCATTACCTCACCACACACACTTCATTCCGATTGTAATCACCATCAAACATGGCTGTTCTTTTTGTGGGCTATATTACGCTGCTGTTCTTCGCCATGGTTGGTCACTCAGGTAATAAAAAGCTTTCATCTTTTGGTGTTTCCTCTTATGGGCTGCTAAAAAGTTTGCGTTTTTATTCTTCATTTCGATCGATGATGGAATTCTTACAGGTGCACTCTACTGCCTTTGCAACGGTCAGTTTGGGGACAGTGTTCTACAGAAGAACATAGACTATGCTTGTGGGGCCGGCGCCGATTGCACGCCGATACTCCAAAACGGAGCATGTTATAATCCGAACACCGTGAGAGATCACTGTAATTACGCCGTCAACAGTTATTACCAGAGAAGCGGCCAACTTACAACCAGCTGTAATTTCTCAGGCACGGCCGCCGTCTCACAAACGCCGCCGACGAGTAAGTATACCTCTCCGCCGCCGCCGTAAAAGAAAAACAAACTACTCAGCTCTTAGTTAGCTAGCAACCCTTCTCTAAAAAGGTTGGCTTTTTATCTGCAGATGCTGCTTCTGGGTGTGTTTATCCGTCAAGTGCAAGGTTTGTTGTGCTTCTTCTTCTTCTTCTTCTTCTCTTTAAGGGTTTCTTAGGGTTGCTCTGTTTTTTCTTTTCCCTGAGAAGATTAAGACGATGAAGTTAATGTCACGTCATCGGTTTATTGGTTAATGATCCAACGGTCCGATTAAGTTGTTGGACTTTTCAAATTCATTTATTGGTTAGGAGAAATGTTAGAATCAGACCAACCCATAGTTAGGTAAATAGTCATCTGCTACCATCTCAACATCAAAGCCAAAGAATGGTCGGTGGATAGGATAAGTTTTTCTCACACCTCTGTCTGCATATGGTAGATAGTCTTTTCTTTAACAGACAAACAAAGTAAATCTCAATCTTTCTTTATCCGGTGAAAATTACTCCGTATATATTTTTTTATTATTGCAGTGGCTCTACGCCGACAAATGGAGGATTATCGCCACCTGGTGGATTATCGCCACCTGGTTTTGTGGGTAATGTCCCGCCGGGCTCGACTTTCACGCCAGGCTCGGGCACACTGGGCCCCACTGGGTTCGACAATAGGGCCGATCTTCTTACAGCTGCTCATAACAGAGTTCTTATGATCTTCTCCTTCATGTCTATGATCTTAGTATCCAACATTGTTCGCTGAAAGGAGAAGATGTAGGCGTGTTCTTGGTCGGTTTATGAGTCTGGGAATGATTTATGTTGAGGGAAGGAGGATTTATGCTCTGTTTTCTGTTCCTCTGTTTTAGATTAGGAGAGAGGCAGTAAATACTTCATGTACTCTGCATATTTGGATTCGCAATTTTTTCGATGCATCGTAATTTCTCAGAGTCGGGTTATTCAAGAATGGAAGAACGCAGTCGCCTAAGTGCGACGAGAATCTCTAATCCATCAAATGCCCCATGTAAACGAACCATCACATTATCATTACAACATGGGAGAAGCGCTTGAATTTATTACGATATGCTTGAGTGGGTTGTCCACGTCGGCGCCGCCGGCGTGCCTGACGAACTCGGCGGGCGAGTGAAAAGTTCCATGGCAGACGCACATTATCCGGACTTCGACTCCCTTTCCGTACTTGTAAAGTATCCCATCTACTCTTCTTCCGTGGGGCCCATCTCCCCTCGTGTAAACGCTGGGCATCTCTTCCTTAGAGCTCGTCGTGCCCGTCTGCCCTGTTCTGATCTTCGACGGGTCGACCGATTGGACGCTTGCTGGGCTCAGTTCGCCACTCAATCCTGAAACTGAGGAGTTCCAAAACGATATCAAGAATGGTTAGGTCATCTATATGGAACGTTTTCACCGAACTTAAAATGAAAGGTCTATCAAGAAAAAAACCAAAACTTGGGCCTGTCTTAAAAACTCGGCAACAGTTTTTGCGTTGTCTAGTTTTAGCCTAAAAGTTCATCCAAGTGATAGTAAGAATGCCCTCGAAACAGAATCTGCTAAGGCAGTGGTTCTCTAGGGAATGTCAACTGATGATAATGCAATAAGTTAGTCTCTACATGCAAGTAAAAACTCAAAAAACAAAGTCAATTAATCGTCACTTGGGCATGCCTGAAATTCGACAAACGATTCGTCTTGTCTAGTTTTACTCTACGATTTCATCCAAGTGATCCTAAGTATGCCCTCAATACAGGATCTGCTAAAGCATAAGTTCTCTAGGAATATAATGTCAAGTTCAACTGATGATGATGCATCAAGATTAAGGATGAACGTGCAAGAAAAACCTCAAAGGAAAGTCAATTAATGACGGGATTCACATCAAACAATCAAGAACTCCTTTTTATCTTTTTTTTTTTACCTTGAATTGATTTACTTCCTCGATCGCTCGAGGAACTTCCAACACCTTGACTCGTTGGCAAATTAGCAGGTATAAACTGTGATGAGTTCGACCTCTTAAGAGCGCCAGCCATGGCTTTTTCTCTGCCCAACTTTTCCCTAGAATTCACCTCAATTTCTTTCCTTTCATCTAAACTCAAACTCCCACTTCTATTAACGCCACAAATCTCAGCCCTAAGGTTCCTCTGCTTCTCAAATCTCCTCCTTTTAGCTTCCATCCTTCTCAAAGTCTGCAGTTCCTTCCTCTTTCTCCATTCGTCCTCCGTCTCCACAGGCAAGGAGGACGTCCTCCTCAGGCAGGTGGAAGCCGCCGCCGCCGGTGGGGGTGCGGCGGAGGCGTCGTTATCATCATCCTTCACGGCCGGCAAACAGCTGGCCACCGAAGAGGATCTCGCCAGCTTCGTCGAACTCTTGTCCACGCCGAACTTCCCACCTAAGGACAGCCCAAGATTTAGTTCGATTTCTTCATCTTCTTCTTCTTCTTCCTCCTCCCTCCTTACTGGGCCGCTGCCCATGAACCTCTGCAGAAGATCTCTCGACAAACTGTTTCTTGAGAGTGAAATGTCCAAGGAAAGATTCTCCATTTTGCAAAACCCCTTTCAATTTCTTGGTCTAATCGCCGCGTACCATAGAACTCGAAAACGAAACCCCTGTCTGCAAATGCTATACCTTCCACTCCTTCAATGGCGGCACAGCACACTTACGCATGTTTGTAAACATCTCCTCGATACGAATCACACAAGCCCAGAAGGAAATTTCCGATCTTTATAGTAAGCATATTAACTCAAAAAAGCTTCGATTTTTTCTTTTACTTAAAGAACCTGCAAAGAATTCAAATTCCTGAACAAATTGCGAGAATGAAAGATTAAACAATCAAAGCGACCCAAGAATCGAAAAAAAAAAAAAAAGAAAACTAGACCGCGCCAAAATCAGACAAGTCGATATAATTCAAGCAAGAAATGGATGATGAAATGGAGTCAGCTGCTCAAAAGAAAGACATCCATGTGTGGGTTAAGGTAGAAAATGCAGAAGCCGAAGAACACAAAAGGGAGAGACAACAAGCGATTGATTAAAATTCTCTCGTTTGTTTGCGGGGGAGGTTTGGTTTGGGTGGTCAAGGCGTGAAGATGACGAAAATGCCCACACAGTCGACGTGAATTGGTGGGAACGTGCGAATGTGTGAAGCTGTTTAGACAGCAACTTGACACGTGGTGTCTGAACTGAATTAATTAACCGTTCCTTCTTCAAAGATATCGAAAATATATACAGTAAAAACATAATACTCCAGCAGTCCCGCTAATTTTATCACACTTTTTCATTTCGGACGTCTCAATAATTTTATCACCTTTACTTATTTAGCGAAAAAACTATCACAAACGATCAATATAATAATATTAAATATTCTTAAAGACATGTCAAAATATATAATTTTTGACCTTTTTATTATACTATATTATTATAATAATATCATTTTAATTTGCGTGCCCAGCAACATATGTGATAAGTTTGTTGGGACGGAGGGAGTAATATTCATCTATTGAAGGGTAACACAGTAACACGCACAGCAAAACTCAATTTTCTTGACGATAGGAGAGACTACACGTGACGCTAGGTTATCGCGTAAGACACGTTTCCTCATCATATTCACCACGTGTGACTCATCCAATCGGCCGCGTAGAGGGGCGGATATCTCCTATACGATGATGACACGTAATCCTTCTGACGCAACTAAATCTATGAGAATCTTATATGGAATAGAACAGTAAAGATTTAAATTGGTCCTTCTACTTTGAAGATCAGAGCAACACGTGGTATGATGAAATAATTGAGCAGAACCTTCAAATAACTTTATGTCAATTCTAGTAAACTTATTTTATCTAACAATAGGGTGGTGGTAAGACTTGCGTGTCCAATTGGATATCCAATTCCAATTAACGTGACATAGTATAAATGTAATTGTACGTTAGTGTAACATGGGTGGGAAATTTAGGAATGTCACTTGTCAAAATTTAAATGAAGTTGAATTATACGCAATTGTGTAGGCGAGTAAAAAACTTAACAATACAGCCCGCTCAAAATAGTTATTTTGAGTAATCATAACTATGCAGATAAAAAAATGGATAACTTCAATTAAATCCCCCTACCCCTATTTTCTTACACATAACTCCCCATTCTATATTATTTATTAACAAACTCCATAAATCAAAACAATCTTACACATTACTCCCCATGGACGATTGTGCCCCTATATTTTTGTAGATATACGTATGTTTGTAGTACCTCATGGACGATTTTGCTCCCTCTATTAATTTCCCACCCTCACCCAACTTGTAGTACCAATATACGCATGTTTGTAGTACCAATGTATTGATGTTCATGGTACCATACCGTGTTACCATTCCGTGAGATAATGTAGTACCATACATAGTTATTTGTAGTACCTTTTCCGTACCATTTTGCTTAACTATTGCAATATTACCAAAAAACCTGTCAACACCCACGGACCCCCTACCCAAAACTTGTAGTAACAATATACGTATTCTTGTAGTACCAATGTATAGATATTCGTGGTACCATTCCGTGAGCTAGTGTAGTACCATACGTAGGTTACTTGTAGTATCTTTTCCGTACCATGTATTTAGCTATCGCAACTCCTACCCTAAAATTGTAGCACCAATACAATATATTTGTAGTACCAATATACAGATTTTCGTGGTACCGTATTATATGCCAGTGTGGTACCAAGATTAGGTTACTTGTAGTACCAATATCTATGGTAACCGTCACGACAAAAAAAAATGGATATCGTCGAAAATGGTACATATGTATGAAAGTTGAAGATTTACTGTAAGATGAAAGCCTACCCTTATTGCAAAGAAACATTAGGGCATAATCAGCAGATAGAAAGAAGATGAGCAAATTCTCTTATACACAAGAAACATCAGTATATAGTAGATCAAAACTACAGCGAAAGAAAAAAAGCAAATTTATTTTGCTTCTCATGGGGTATCATGATTTGTGGTCAAATTGGAAGCTGCCCATCAATGTACACTAACCCAGATTATTTTGCTTCCATGTTTCAGTAATAATATCGCTAGGAAAACAAACTGTTTAACATCGTATGTTAAAGGCTACTAATTTACTTGTATAGTTTACATAATTCAACGATAGGTTTGGTTTGAAGCCCCATAATAATATACGTGCCGCTGATCGACCAATTCTACAAAAGGAGAGCCATAAATTGTATCTAAATTTCATATATTTGTTTTCTTAGGCAATAATGTCTTGTTAATCCTCTTTGATTTTAAGGCAATTGGTGCTTAGTAATCAATCGAAAGAGGGATCATCGTTTGTCATTTGCCTAGGTTATTTGGTAAGAGTACATCTCTATATAGATCGTTGTAATAGATGAGCATTTGCCCTCAAATAAGGACCATGACAAAGAAACAAGAACTTCGAAAGGCATCAACATAATCAAGAGCGATTTAAAATTAACACATCAAACACATTGAACATACAGTAAACAAAAGAAAAAAAAGAAAAAAAATTAATGTATGGTTTTTTGTGTGGTTCACCATCGTAACGTCCTTGGTTGAGTTAACCTCTCATCGACCACATAAGACCAAAGCACACGTGCGAAACACGTGTGTTTTGCCAGATTGTGGGCCCAATCGCTGAACAACATCGTACACGTGAGGATCCAAATCCAATTCAATCCAAGGTTTGGCAGAATCTTAAAAGGTAAAGCACGTAAAGGAGATACATAAAAAGTTAAAAAATAAAACCAAACTCAATCTTAACCTAACCCTTATATGACGCATGCAATTCAAAACTCACTGGCTTTTTGCATGCATGCATGCCATCTTTATAGAATACTTGCACTAGACAGATCTATTGCCATCTACCAACACTACAAAAAAGAGTCCTGTTAGCGACGAAAACCGTGGCATTTCGGTCGCTAAATCATCTTTTGCGACGGAACTGCGACGGACGGTCACCATCGCTAAAAGGCCCGTTGGAAAAAGATGTGGTCGCTAACAGCGGTCGCTACAGTTTTTGCGACGAAGAGAGTTACGTCGCTATATTTTTGCGACGAGCGGAGTTCCGTCGCAAAATCTGGGTGAAAAAATAAAAAAAAAATGCCTGCCGGAGAACCGGCAAGCCTCCGTCGCCGGAATCTGGCATCCAGCTCGTTCCTTCCAAGCTATTCTCTGTCGATTCTCAGCCCACTCAAATGAAGGTGCTCTTACCGAAATTAAGCTCCGTAGCGTCGACGGCGGCCGCGGCTCGAACTACGTGAGCTCCACCGACGGAACTCTCCAACACCCTCGGCGTCATCGTCTGAACCGCGTCGTCTCTGTTCTCTGTCTTCCTAACGCAGACACCGCCGCAAGATCCGCCACCGCCATTCTCGCAGGGATTTCCAAACAACCAGCGCAACACCTAGCCGGAATCGCCCGAGACATCAGATCTGCCCTCGCTGCTGCCGGATCTGTTCTTTTAGCCACCAGATCTGCCCTCGCCCCCGCCGGAATTGGCCGTGCCTTCGTCGTCGGTGGTTGTGGTGGTGGTGCAGGTGGTGGCGTCGGCGGCGAGTAGGGTTAAGGAGAGGAAGGTTGCTAGGAGGAGGAGAGAAAAGGTGGGGCTTTTAACGCTTTGCTTGTCATGGAGATTTTATTTTTTTCTTTTGATTTTGCTGCTTTGTAGATAGATATGTGTTGTGTTTTTCAGGAAGAGAAGAGAGAGACATGGTGGGAAAAGTGAAATGAGAGAGGGAGAACCAGAAATAAAATGTTATCGTGAAGGTCATAAAATTTTCAGAAAACCGCTCTTTATTTGCGACGGAGATTCCTTCGCAAATTCGGTCTCAAACAGTTGCGACGGTTTCTTCTGTCGCACACATGGGACGGTTTTTTTGACGGGTCAAATTTTCGATTGCGACGGAATTTGCAACGACATTTCCGTCGCAAATATTTGCGACGGTTTTGTCGTGGCTAAAATCCGTCGCTAATTTTTGCGACGTTTTTTCCGTGGCAGCTGCCGTCGGAAATCTGAAGTTTTTTTGTAGTGCAATCAGAATTCGACAGATATTTGTACATACTAATAATACTTATTTACCTTTTGCAGTTTTTTTTGTCGGTAAATTCGTTTCAAATAATATAGTTGAAATGATTTTCACTCTTCACTTGAAGTTTATTCAATTGCTGTTGCTGTTAATTTTGTTAATTTTAGGTTAAATGGTCATTTATTTCAAAGCTCATGCAAAGAGGAGAACTTTTAGTACTTACTTATAAGATGGTATCATAGCTTTACTTAGACCAATAGATATGTACACGTAAAAGAAAATTTCATGTATAACGGTATATAAGAAGATAAATTTGTCTAAACGCAAGCAATAAGCGTGTTGGAAATATATGAAATTGAAAATCTCTATATTATGTAAACTTTCATGTGAAATGGTCGTATATTTCTTATTTTTATTTTATTTAGGAACTTTAAAATGTCAAAGATTATCCCGAATGCAATCTATGCTTCTCAATCTTTAAGATCTCAGCTACGCACATATATCCCATTTAAAAGGCTCAAGGAAAAATCTAGGGCCGATTATTGTTTTATTATAACCACCTGTGAAAAGACTCACCTCTTAAATAAGAGTAGCAAAAAGTCGTACTACAGTCAAACCACCTGCCTCATTGTACCTTGTAAAACTTATTTATCTCAACTGATATTCAAACAAATATTAATTGCTCTATATTTCCAAGAATGCTACGATGAAATCATATATCGTATCTCCAATTTATGTCCTTTACGTGATATATTCCTCTGCGTAGTTAATTTACCTTTTCATTATTTGCTTCTTCATGGTACCGTCGAAGTGACTTATGACTGACACCCAAAACGCGTCGATCAATGGAGCCATTAGTTTAATTCTGGTCGGAACAAAGTTAATAATGATATATAAATGGTATTTATCATTGTAATGTGCATTGCGATTGTAAAGATTTAATTAGGCAAAACACCAAATAATACTCTTATATTACCGATCAATCTTGTCTCGCCTGTCTGATAGTCCGAAATGTATATGTACTAGACAAACAACTTTAGAAACCCTAGATTTTCTTTTTTGATGTCAAGCCCTAAACCACACCTTTTTTTTTCTTATCACAAACCACCATATATACCTACTCATCTTCTTCATCTTTCGACCTGAAAAAAAGCTATCATTTATCATCGATCTGTTCGAAAACACAGAAAACTCAATGGACGATCACTTCTCTCATCAGTCGTCCACTGTTGATCATCAGCATCTTTGCTACGTTCGCTGCAACTTTTGCAGCACTGTTCTTGCGGTATGTGCAATATATATATATATTTATATATACACACTTTTATACCTATCGGCGTTCATTTCACGAATGCTGAGTGCGTGTATGTGGAAGTAGTGATCATTCCCCTATTAGAAGCTTAATAAACATAAAGCAGAAGTTGATGCATGTATATATGTTGCCATGCATTTATTTATTACATCTGGTAATATATATTATAATATAAAGGTCGCCGTCCCACGCAAGAGATTGTCCGAGACAGTGAAAGTGAAGTGTGGGCATTGCAACAATCTCTCTTGCCTTGGCACTAATAATGAGATTCCATTTCAAGGTCTTCAATGTCATGATCATCAGATAAGTCCTCAGCATCAGGTATATAATATACATACATATATATATATATATATATATATTGTTCGAATAACTCTTAATTTATTATGAACTTCGAAAATAAGCAGGTAAGTTGTGGGCGCTACAAGGGCCATATTATTAGTAGCAATGCATCTGAAATGAAGATTGGCAACAACTCATCATCGTCTTCGTCGTCCACATCAAATGCGCCATTCGTCGCGAAACGTATGATGATCATTCATTATAGGTTTTTTTTTTTTTATCATATCGACTTCAAATTACTTCACATTTTGATGCCAAGAATCTATTTCTTTGCAGCTCCTGAGAAAAAGCACAGGCTTCCTTCTGCATATAATTGTTTCATGAAGTAGGAAAATTCAGCTTTCTACATCTCTATATATATATCTATATATCATACACTAATATATACCTTTCAACATGTGCACTTATTACATGTCAAAAAACATATGTAATGACATTATCTTTCTTTACAGAGAGGAGATACTGCGTTTAAAAGCAGCTAATCCTGACATATCACATAGAGCGGCGTTTAGTGCTGCTTCGAAAAACGTTTGTCCATATGATCTTATAACTTAGATAATTAATTATCCTAAATACGTTACTAACTCTATTTATTTTAATTTTGTTTATGTGTGTGTGGCTTTGTGGCAGTGGGCTAGGCGCACACCGAGCGACACAGAACAGCCTATCTTGGGACACACTAATGATGTAAGAAATCAATCTACTTAGAAGACACTTTGACTAATAACATGCTGAATCAACTCATATTAATTACCGTTTTAATGAATTGTAGGCTTAATGAAGACGAGAGCCCTTCTTATGTCTTATTAACTTATTATGTTTGATGTAGTTCTAATTTTACTAATGCTACGTGGAGTAGGTTATCTTAATCAGCAGTTGGAGCTTATGAACTTTGACCGCAGCCTGTATTAATTTCACTTATATGTTCAATTAAGTTCAATGATAATTTGTGAGGCTTAATTAATGTACTATATATCTTATTTATTCGTGATTGCTTCTAAATTCCCAGTGCTAACGTATTAGCCTGAAAACCAGGTTAGTTTAATTATGAGCGAATCGATCTTATGACCGTCACAATAACTTCAGTATCAAACTTACCGCTAGCTAAGACCTCGTTGAGAAGACAAACTAGTTTATGTGTGTATTACTTTTTTTTTTTCTTTCTATAGTTAGTACCTAATCTACAAAGATTCTAAATAACTTAACAGTCTACCAAGCTTTGGAGACTAGAAAGGAAGCTATCCAAGTAAGCCAAGTAGACAACAACAAATGTAATAACAGATGATATTAAGTAAAAAAAAAGAACTCCACAGCAGCCAAATAAATCCAAGGACTTAATTTTTTTTTAACGAATTCGGGAATTGGGAACTTTACAATAAAATAACAAATCAACTCAAACGTACTACAGATGGATTTACTCTAACAATGAATCGAAGAAAATTCGAGTAATCAAAAACCTAATTAAACAACCGCCGGCGGCCCTTCAGTTCTTGGGCTCATCAGAAAAGACGAACACCACGCCAGAGATGAAGGCGACAAATTAAACCCTAAAGTCGGGCTCAGCAAAGACCCGAAATTAGAAGCAGAAGGATCAAATGGTTTCTGGGCCGGCGGAGATAGGCTGAGAGGCTGCGGTGGCGCCGCCTCCTGAAATTCCGGCGCACGAGTGAGCATCTGAACGACTTCTTTGAAGTTTCTGGGCTCGACGTAGTAGATTCTTTGTGGGTTTAATGGCGGTAAGGATGAGGCATGGTGCTGCTTTTTGTTGTAATAACTTTGTTCTTGGGTGGGATCTTGATTGGATTATTGGAGATGGTGCTATTCATATCTTGGTGTTGATGATAATGGTATTGAAGAGTTGCAGAATCGTACGTGGCAAAAGAAGAAGACGTTGAGTCCATGAGATTTGAGTGCTTTTGCTTGTAATGATAGTGCGAAAAGATTAATGTAATGAATTGGTTTTCGATTCGCTGGCTTATGTATTTGTATACGGACTTGATAGAATATTCTAATGCAAGTGGGTTAAAGCCGCCATGCATTTACAGAAAACTCGAGTTCCTCGAACTTTCTTTAATAGTTTGTGATGGTCAAATCCCTTGAAGACTTTTCAAATATAATTATTAATCTTTACACACAAACATAACTCTGATTATTAAAAATAATTCAGACAAAATATGGGCATCAAATACACGGGGATGTGTGTACATGGTTGTAAAAAAAAGTTGTTGAATTAGAGATGATGTAACACATTGGAGCTAGTTTGAATTGAAATTTTGACCAATCTAAAATGATTAAGACCGTTGAAACTGCCGTGCAAGTTTGACCATTGGGAATTGTAGCATTCTTTTTAGCTTGCACTTGGTAGAATAAAATAATTATTTATACTATTCCGATTTGTCACGTTTCTCTAATAATGCATGTTACTTTTGAAATTAGAGGCAGTAAGGTTTGAACTGTGCTTTTTAAAGTGCGGTAAATTTGGGTTTGAACTTTGAACTCACTATTGTTCACAACAACTTTTTTGGACACCGTAAAAAATGCATATCATGTTCATGGATCTTTTCAAGAAAGTATTTTCTTCGTCCATGTCGATGATTGGAGAAAGTATTTACCTATATATATGATATAACTGGAGAGATCCCTACAATATTTGTAATCGAATTGATTTGATGTGTCAATGATAATTACCTTTTCAACATTACTTTTAAACTTATTTAGTTCATATATTCATATGAAATCAAGTTTTGCATATACATAAAAATAATATAATTAAATTTGATATTATAATTTTATCCATGAAATGTAAAAATAATTATAGTTACATATTAGCACACCCATTTGATTTGAGTGTGCGTATAATACTAGTAGTATTTAATGACAAACAAAACGTTTTGTCGTGTAGACTAGTCGACTCAATTGTAGTTTATCTATGTCACACTTTGAAATATTAGATTATTTTGCAACTATAATTCTTTTTTAACTTAGTTTAAGTTTCCCGTTGTTTCTTGTCTTGCTTCATTTTCTTATTATATTTTTGTACATACGATTGAGCCATATATGTTCTATAACAATATAACAAATATCTTCTATAGATTAGAACACCTCCAAGGTGCTTTCCTGGCCCCACCCTAAACACCATATGGTGTTGAGGAGCTCCGACAGCACTCCAACCTCCACGCCATTCACAGCGGGCGCTACAGTGCCTTTTTTTTGTTTTGCTCTTTCGGTCTTCGGTTTGATAAATTATACAAGTTTTCAGTTTTTTTTTTCAGTGTTATATAAATTTTGTCCCACGGTTTGACAGAATTATATAAAGTTGCATAAATTAATAATCGAAACTTACAATTATAGCATAAAACAATCAAAATTGCAAACTTTATCCATTATGTAATTTACACTGAATTGTTTTTAGTTCATGTTGATGCATATGAAAAAATACTTAATTATTAGTATAGAGGAAAATATAGAGGGAGCTGTGGAGTTCAACAGCACTGTTTAAACTGTATATATGGATGAATTAGACTGTTTCAACTCTAAACGTAGGGGAACCATTGGAGATGGCCTTAGCTCTCGTAGCTCAGTTAGTTAGAGCACCCGTTTAGTAAGCGGGAGGTCTTGAGTTCGACTCTGAGAGCACAATTGTGTAATTGTTTGTAATTTTATTCTTCGTGATGTACTTACTGCTGTTGTTCTTTATATCATGGAGCGTTGTTTGACTAATTCAATATTACGGTAATACTCACATCATCACCAAAATGAGGACCAATGTATATGTCATCAATATGTTTGTTTATTTCATTTTGCAGATCATGATGATTTTGAAGTATTCTATTTGTTTAATCACTAGGATACGAGCGATATTGAGTAAATGTCGTATATAACCAATAACATATTATTTAGACTAGTTTAGCACACACAATGTGCGTGCAAATATATAAATTTTGGAACATGTTAGATTATTAATTAAAGCATTTAAACTAAAATTTTAATTGAAAAATAAAATTGTAAACAAGTAAAATAAAAGGGTATAGTTAAATATTTATCAAGTCAATTTTTAAACACACTTCTCAAGTTAGATAAGAGTATGGATAATTATGATTAAATTTTCTTTTTAAGATGATATTTTTCGTGTTAGGGATTAATATTTCAATATTTAACTTTTATTTTTTTAAGCATTATTATTATGTCTTTTAATATAGTTTTTTAATGTAAATTTTAGTTATTTTAAATAACTTACTTCTTAATATTTAGTTGTTCATTAAAATAGGAGAATGACATATAAAGTAGAAAAAAAATACAAAATATACTTTTGTCCATAAAAAATTTTAAAGAATCATGTTATCACTGTTACGTATGACCACCTAACTTTTTTAGGTGTACCTGAAGTTAAAATATCACTCCATTCTCATCAGTTAGGTAATCCGTCATTCCGATTTATCTCTTAAAATATACAGTGATGCGACCTCGAGGAGAGGATCACAATCATATAATCATATTTTGGAGGATAATCCAAACAAAAACCTTCGACAGAAAGAAAGTAAGAAATCAACATGAACCGAATAATTTCTTGATTAGACATATCACTTCACCACCATTCAATACTAGTACAAAGTATTGTCAGGACACAATCTCGAACTACCAAACAAAACTTCCCTTACATGATAATCATTTTATGCCGCGGTTTCCATATAAATGGACACTCCACATGATCACCATCAATGTAAATAAGAGTTTCGTCAGAAGTCATTAGATTGAATTGATCTGCTTTTAACATGATAATCCACACGCTCTATTGAGCTTGAATGTTGCACGAACCGACTATACATCATCGACATATTGTACTTATGTTAGAATCTCACTCTAATTCTTCGGTTGTGTGATTCTTGATATACGTTCACCACACGAATGGTTGAGACTGAATCAAACTCAGCAAGCCCTACATATAAGCCAATATAAGGTTCTACTCTAAAGCCAATATATTATGGAAGTAGTCACAAGCTTACATGCTTCTCACCATTGTTAATTTATCATATGCAGAATCGAGTTTGTCTCAACATAAAAAATTAAAAAATAATTAAAAAATTTTGAAGCTTGCTTGTTCACGTCGACTGATCGAGCTCGCGAATCGGTTCCATTAATTTTTTTAATTGATAATCATAAGAAAATATATGTAATTTATTTGTTAGGGCTCGTTAAATAAAAGACAAAAGGCAGCATCTCAGCATTTTTCAGACGCGACTCGTCAATGTCAATCCAAAATCAGTAAAAGAGGGAAAAAAAAACGAGGAAAGTGGAAGAAGCTGCCAAGCCATGCACATTTCGAGCCAAGAACCCTAATTGACCACGATTTTATCCCCAATCTGAACTTTCTTCCAATGGCTGCATCACCTGCGAGTACTCTGTTTCCGATCCCAAACCACCACCAGCAACAGCGCGGTGCTATGTTTTTGTCCCCAGGCTTCTCAAGTATAGGCAAAAGCACCTTCTTTAGAACTTCAACAGCTGTGAAATTATCGTTGTTGGGTGACATAGGAAAAAGTGAAAGAATCAAGGTGTTGGGCGAAACAGATAGTGGTGAAATTGTGTTTGAAGAAAGTGGTAAAGGCGTCAAAGACGAGTTTTTTGTGCGGTTCTTCCGCGAGGCGTGGCCGTACTTTCTGGCGCACAGAGGCAGCACATTCGTTGTGTTGATTTCTGCTGAGATTGTTGATAGTCTCCACCTCGAAGCTATTCTTATGGCACGTATTCCTTTGCCCTCTTTGTTGTCCTTTGTTCAAATTTTATTTTTTATGACGATTGGCGAGAGCTGTTTTTATTGCCACCACCTAATAATCTTGTGCTTGCAATTCAAACTCAATGATCTTCAGTGCTATGCTAGGATACTATGATTGGTCTTTGTTCGGACTTCATCATTGAAGAACAAATCTTGAAAATAGATTGCCCTTGAGTAAATTGATTGGCCAAAGAGGTGCTTTGTTTGATTTTAATCTGATTGGGAACATCCTTTGTAGGATATTTCTCTGCTTCATGGGCTGGGAATAAAATTTGTCCTTGTCCCTGGAACCCATGTTCAAATTGATCGGCTTCTTCTTGATAGAGGTGGGAAGATTTTATAGCATCTTTACTTAAAAGCCTCTGCTTTATGCTTTTTCCGTGTTTTCCTTATCCTTTCTTGGGAGCCCATTTGAATTCAGCATATCGTTATACAGAATGCACACTGTACCTCATTTCATATGTCGATGAAATTCAATTCTCAGGTTCGGAACCAAAATATGTTGGCAGCTACAGAGTAACGGACGCTGATTCGCTTACTGCTGCTATGGATGCGTCTGGGAGGATACGTTATCTTATTGAGGCGAAGCTGTCGCCCGGCCCTTCCTTGAGTGGTATTCGTCGCCATGGCGACAACAGTCGTTTGCATGATTGTGTTAGCATTGCTAGCGGGAATTTTCTCGCAGCAAAGGTTAGGACATTGATCCTTCTGACAACTTACTTCATACCTCTATAATACTAGTGTTCAGGGGATATGTTTCATGAAAAATGTCTGATGATGTTTTTTTTCAGAGAAGAGGAGTAGTTGAGGGCGTCGACTATGTCTCGACAGGCGAAGTCAAGAAAATAGATGTGTCTCGCATTAGGGAAAAGCTTGACAGAGACTCCATTGTGATTTTAAGCAACCTTGGTTATTCAAGTTCTGGAGAAGTATTGAATTGCAAGTATGCTATATAGCCTTTTTTATAGGTATTTTCAGTTTGTGGGACGACCTTGATAAATTGTTTTCGTTTTTGTTTTCCACCTCTACCTTAATGAATCTTATTATTGCCTTCCCTTCTTTAGATCTTTCGCATCCAAAATCAACGTACTTTACAGTTCATTTAGTAAATTTAAAATGGTTTATTATTGATTTAGTCCTGTAATTTAGGGGGGTGGGACAATAAATTTGGGGGCTTTCATTATACGTACGATTACTTTCAGGGACATTATACGCCGAATTTCTAGAATTTGTCCGAAATTTGCTTAATTTGGAAAGTTATTGTGCTTATGATGCACCGCCGAAATTTGTCGGAATCCTAAAAATAGTACGCTGGAACCCTAGAATTTGGAGCAAAAGTAAGGGTTACGACGCATAATGTCCCTAAGTTTTTAATTTTGAAAGTTATTGTCCCTATAATGCCACTGCCCAATTTACTTGACTGAAAATATGGTTTAACCCAATTTTAAAGCTTCCCATTTTCTAAAATGACGAAATTTCTCCCCATTTGCAGTACCTACGAAGTGGCAACTGCATGCGCACTGGCCCTCGGCGCCGAAAAACTCATCTGCATCATAGACAGGCCGATCCTAGACGAATGCGGGCGGCTCATTCGTTTCCTAACCCTTCAAGACGCTGATAAGCTGATTCGAAGGCGGGTGAAGCAAAGCGAATCGGCTGCCAAGTACGTTAAAGCCGTTGGCCAAGAAGACGCCGTTTGCGCCGTAAACGACGAGTCGAACTACGGCGATGGATTTTCTTTCGCTCATAGTCATAGGCCCAACTTCCAAAACGGCGTCGGTTTCGACAATGGCAATGGGCTCTGGCCCGGCGAACGAGGCTTCGCCGTCGGCGGCCAAGAAAGGCTCAGTAGATTGAACGGTTATCTTTCAGAATTAGCCGCTGCAGCATTTGTTTGCAGAGTATGTTTCTGAGTAATTTTGACATTGTAGTTCGTAGTTATGCTATTATAAGACGTTATAATAACTATATAGGGCGGTGTTCAAAGAGTTCATCTGCTCGATGGGACAATTGGCGGCGTTTTACTGAAGGAACTGTTTCAAAGAGCTGGCGTAGGGACGATGGTGGCTAGGTATATATACGCTAATTGACCTCTTTTTTTTTAGCTGAATTTGTTGCGCCTTTTTTCCAGCGATCTGTACGAAGGGATGAGAACGGCTAGAATTACGGATCTCGATGGGATAAAGCAGCTTTTGGCGCCTTTGGAGGATTCTGGGACTTTGATAAGGAGGACGCAAGGAGAGGTTTTTTTTTCCTTCGATTTCTATCCTTGTGAATCCATGCTTGGTTGTAAGACTATAGTTTCCAACATCTATTAAATTGCAGCTGCTTGAAGCATTGGATCATTTCGTTGTTATGGAGAGGGAAGGCCACATAATAGCGTGTGCAGCACTTTTCCCCTTCTTCGACGACAAGTGCGGGGAGTAGCTGCTATTGCTGTCTCCCCCGAGTGCCGCGGACAAGGACAAGGAGACAAGTTACTTGGTACGTACGTCAGAAAAACCTCAAGTGAAACATCGTTTTTAGTTCGTGTTGGCGTGACTTTTTGTTTTTTGGGCTAACGCAACAGATTATATTGAGAAGAAGGCATCTTCGCTTGGACTGCAAATGGTTTTCCTCCTCACCACACGCACTGCAGATTGGTGCGCCCCAACCCCGACCCAAAAATCTTGATATATTCAGTAAATTCTACAATTATTTTTTTCGAGGAAAAAACCTTTTCAAGAAAATTGTGTTAAAATAACAGGTTTGTGCGGCGTGGCTTCAGTGAGTGCACGATCGACCACATACCCGACAAAAGGAGAGGGAAAATCAATATATCGCGTCGGTCAAAGTATTACATGAAGAAGCTCTTGCCTGACAGCAGTGGTATTCTTCTTGATGGTGCTTTTGCGTGATCGAATGGAAGCCGTAGTTATCAACTGTTCTGCTTTTCAGTTTAGATGGATTTCCCCGATTAAGCAGTACTAGTTTGTCGTAGGAAAGCTTGAGCTCAGTACTTTTCTCGGCGAGTTGCAGTTCGACTCTGCCATATAGTTCAAGTTTGTATGTTATGATGGGTTTCTTGTAGGGTTGCAAAAGAATCAAACGTTTTTTATTCGATTCGCGATTCGATTCGGAATTTTAAGATTCGAATACGAATACTTTTTGTTATTCGAATAGTTACCGAATACGAATACGAATATATCGGTATTCGATTCGTATAGTTATCGAATATTGGATTCGATTTGAATTATATGATGCAGAATAATATATTATACTAGAATTTCTGGCACACACACTTTTAATGAGTAATATACTAAAAATAGCAATTGATAGTTATTATGAGGGTTATGGAAGGTACGTGGTTTAATAAGTCTTTTTTTTTTAATTTTTTTAATAGATGTAGAAAAAATGTGATTGGTCAATTGATACAGACCAATGGTTTCTTGAATTTGTTGTTTCTCTTTTTGCATCATGTTGCGCTTGATTTATGTTCCATAATTGTGTTATTTTGTATTTTTAGTATTAACAGGTATTTTTTGGAAAAAAAAATTAAAAAATAATTCGAATATTGAAATATTGGCGAATCGTTTCAAATATCATTATCAAATCGAATCGATTTGGTGAATTGAATACCGAATACGACTATCAGATAAAATTAACGAATACGAATAAAAATGCAAATACTTGATTCAGTTCGGTTCGTTCGCGACCCTAATTTCTTGTTTGCTGCAAATGTAGAAACTCAACCTTATAATCTCATACTACCTACTCACTGAATATATAATAAAAACTCAATAGGGGTAAGCACATCAAAGGATGTGAGAATGAAATTAAACATCAACGAAGTTATATATATATCGCATCAAACAAGACAGGGAGTAGTTAATGGTTTATTGGATACGAGTTATAACAAGGAAATAAGTCTCTCTCATCACGTTATGGAAGCTTATGCAAAAGGAAAGACTGAATCTCTGAAGGCCTCCCAAGAGTCTGAAATGCCAAACGACGAATAATTTGAAGCACCCTTGTTAGGCGGCGGCGTCTTCTTTGGGAGGGCCTTTCCACTTGAAGTTGTCAGCATACGACTTTACCTGCGGTGCAGGAGAAATAATTTCGAGTGTCAAAACATGTACGTACAAATTTTCAAGGAGTGAAGAATTCTGTAATATTGGCCGAACCTTCAATAATGGTGTATGTGGATTCTTCACCTGCAAATCGAAAATTATGATTCAAATCAGGGAAAAACTTCGGAACTCGAGGAGTTTGAAAAACTAACACAACCGTGATGGCATAATGGATCATCAGTTTTTGGACAGCTACGTGTGCATTATATATCATTGGGAAAGGTTCACTTCAGTGAGGAACAAAATCTCAGTAGGAAATATTATGGTCGTACCGTGAAATCCCAGCCGTGTCTCTGAGCAAATTCGATAGCTGCCTCTTTAGTATCAAAGTATAATGCAGATTCGCCAACGTTTGAATATGGGTCTCCAGTTGATGTCCAGCCCATCAATGGATTCTCCCATCTACAAAGTCAACCATAACATATAATATCAAGGATCATTAGCTAAGTACAAGACGGTGGCAATAAATCAATTTGAAAGGCGATATGGAATGGAACGTAGGTGAAAGTAGCAGTGTAGGTGTTTATCATGCTCTGCCTTGCCACCGAAAGAAACAGAGGAAGTGAACCAGCCGTACGAGGAACTGCTTGATTCGGATTTGTTAGAGCATTTAAAGCGAAAATTTTAATCAACGAAAATCCAGGGGTACGAAAACCAGAATTTAATTTGTACAGCTACTTACTAAACACTACACAGCAATTATAGTAATCATCCTGGGAAAGGAAAAAGAACAGAGGTGAGAAAAAAGACTAACTTCTGTGTGGACATGAAATTAATCTTCCACCGCCCGACCTTCCCAGACCCTTGTTGTGAGGCTGTCCGAGCGGGAGAGTAAATCAGAACCTAAAAAGCAAACGAACCAAGCATTTGCCACAATGATTGATATATGCTAACATAGCTACATAAATTATCTAGTTAATCACATCAATAGGACGACAAATCATAAAAAAAATGTATTTCCAATAAATCAAACCCTAGAATCCCTAATGATCAAACAATCAAATTGAGCTAGCAAAATAAAACGATTAAGCACTTCCGCAGCCAAATTCATCAAAATTGAAATAGCAAGGTGCACAAATCATTCCTCTGAAAATACGACTGTACCCTTCGTCGGAGGTGTTGTTCAGGTATGCCCGAGACGACACCAACCTCCCCAGGTTTAACTTCCATCAGAGAATCATCCGTCGCGAACGCCCTCGTCAGACATGGACGGGCAACAGCTGTACGATACACCTTGCTCGAATTAATCGCCAGTCTTCGAAGCGCACCTGCCATTTCTTTTTTCTTTTTTTTTTTTCCAGATTCAATGAAAGCGTCAAGTGATTCTTTCAGCGCCGATGGATGTAATGTAAGAGATGGTCTTCGACGGGGGTAAATAAAAATATGGGCACAAATGCAGGGCCTAAACGCAAGAACATAAACGGTTCACTTATAAACACTTAGGGCTCATTTGATATCGATGTTTTTGCATTTGGTTTGTATAAGTTATTTGTGTATGGCTATACAAGAATATTGTTGATATAAATCTTTTTATGTTTGATATGTGTGTATTAATTATTGGTAAAAATATAGAGTGTTTGATAAGACTGTTGCAGCTGGGTATATGATTTGTTAAAATGCTTAAATGACATTTTTGCCCTTCATTATTTTTGCTTTTCTACCCATCGTTTTCCACAGTTTCATTTGAAAAATAGAGCAACCACCAGCAAAGGAAGAAAAGAAGGAGCAAACCCTAGTCTCTTCTCACCCAATAAATCTTTGGGCCAATTCAAACGAGAGAATGAGAAAAAAAAACAAGGAACCAGTGGTAATGAAGAAAATGATGAGAACAAATCGAAGCGCTTATGGAGGCCAGACGAGGAGAAAATTCTTATTATCGTGTTGAAGCAGGTAGTCGAAGAAGGATGGAGAATAGAGAACGGATTTAGAGCAGACTACCATAATGCTATCGAGTCAATTTTCAAGAAATGGAAACCAGAATCTGATATTCGAGCACAACCGCACATCCACTCAAAGGTTCATTGGAAAAGGGAGTATTATCAATTGGTTGATTTTTTTTTTGTCTAAATCTGGTACATGATTTAATAACCTTACAAACATGTTAGATGCATCTGATGAGGTTTGGGATGAATTGCAGAAGGTAGTGTTTTCGCTTTTTTTATTTTATTCTGTTCTCATTCGAAATAATAATTATTAGCACATGAGTATTTATATGTTATTAGCACATGCATTTGAGTGCAAAACATACTAGTTACTACACTAAAATAGATATGATGAAATTGACAGTCCACATCACAATCGCAGACTTTTATTAGGCCTTGCGCAAAATAACATGGAGCAGACGTATAATAAAACCGGCAACATGACCCATTTTCTCCATCCATGTTTAGCACACCCATGACCCAAATGTATTTGCAAATATAGCAAATAATTTTTATTTTTGAACATTTTAGATTATTAATTAAGTTATTTCGAAAAGTAACTTAAGGATAAAACTGTAATAAACTAGTAGAAGTTAAATTATAATTACATACTTATTCATATTGACAGTTCACACACAGGTTTTTTAAACAGACTAGTGTCTTTATAAGGGTTTGTTCTACCCTACCCATTGAGTACAACCCAACTTATTTTCCATCATATTATGACATTTGATACTTTTAGTCACTACCATGCCCATATTGGGATACCAAGAAACACATTAGATTAAATACATGTGCCACGTGTCAAATTGACATGGGTTATACCACGTGGGTAGGTAAGCCAATGTCGTTAACAAAAACGGATTACGCATAAGAACGTAACTAGACTAGACAACCAAAGCGCCCGTGGGAGTGAACCACATAGGCGGATGAAGTATAATCTCTCCGTCTCTCTAACAGTGTAAAAGGTAGGCGAGAAAGCGCCGTCCTCGTAGTTGTATGCCTTCATTTCCGTCCTTCCGAGTGATCGATCATACTCCGTGTAGCTGTCTTTTGGGTGGGCGAAGTAAATCGAGTTAGGCCTCACACACTCACTATCATCGGCAGACAATGCAAACGAATGGTTCCTACCGACAAAAAAGGCCAATCCGTCAAGCGAACGGTCCATGCGAACCAACTTTCCCTTTTCAAAGTCGAACTTGTGAGCATGGAAATGGAAGTCCCCGTCCTCGTTCATATCCCTATCACCGCCGTTCAAGCACACATAGTACAGCTGTCGTTGTGGCGTATCATTATTACAGTCGTTCGCAGAGACGAGGAAGTTCGCCTGGCGACCCATCCATGGTTTACGGTGATCGTACCCTTTCCACGGGAACGTCTTCCCAGTATCCTTCTCGAGACGGTCTTCCAAGGAAATCAGCCTCGGGCGGGAAAGGTCTTTCAGATCCCACGCCTCGAATTCGGGAAGATGCGAATCGTTGACGCCGAAGAAGAGCGCCTTACCGTAATCTCCCGCGCAAACGACGTCGTCGTAGCGCTGATGCGTCTCGATCCAATCGTTGTTGGTGTCGTTCGGACAGCAGAATGCCATGTTATTCTTTCGGCCGTAGATCATCAGAGCGCGGCAACTTGGGTCTTCCCCGGGATCGGAGCTTGAAATGATCGCCTTATTAACGCAACCATACCCTGATTTCAGGTCGTCGCCACGGATCGCCTCTAATTTTCGGATGTTTGGCAGTTTAAGGTGACGATTAGAGAGCGGATTGTACAGAAACAAGTCAGAGCTGTAGGTATCGAAGAGGACGAGCCACCCATGAGAAGAACCCTTGCACCTCAAGTTAACGTTTTGGGACTTGAGCCCTAGTTGGAATTTCAGGTTTTTTCGATTGATAGATATGACTTTGCCCTCGGCCAACGAGTAGAACTTGAAAACCGTGTTGGCGCCTGACGATAGCTTAATCTCAGGGGTTAGCATCAGCCATGGATCAGATTTTATTGTTGAGGGAGAAGAGGAACTGTAAACAAGTCAGGATGTCGGCTTCTTCCATTTTCCAACGGCGATGTTACTCTCCCAAATCACTCTCACATAAGTATTTACTTGTCAAGTGCTTGTACTCCCTCGTCTTTCCCGAAAAGCCCTCTTTGTCGCCGTCGTTGTAACGACGATCATCGAGTATCAATTGCTTCGAACGCCGTCATATGCAAAGAATTTTCGACATGAATCGGTTGTCAACTTTGCAGATCTCGCCATGGCTGATGCTGACTCCAGAAATAAGCTTCAAAAATAAAGAGATCGTCGAGGACGACGACGAAGAACACAAACGCATCGTTTCCAAGGTCGTTTACAAGTTCTACAGCATAAGAGACAACAAAGTCCTCAGCTTCGCATGAGATGATAACGGCGCGCATCTCCAACTGCACAACCGAACCGGAGATGCGTTCAAGGGTTCATCTCACGGTTGGCTGGCTCTGTTCGATTCCTCGACCAACGATCTTTTCCTCTACAATCCCGTCTCTCGCTGTCTCTTGAAGCTTCCTACCATGGAAACGCTACCCCTCCGAGGAACGCCCGGGCCCATCGACTTCGACGAGCCAGAAGACTGCGTTGTAAAGAAAGTGATCCTCTCGTCCTCCGACCCCGAGAAAGACGAGAGCTGCGTCGCGATGATGCTCTACGGAGCAGGCAACAGGCTCGCCTTCTGCCGTCCGGCGCATGGCGTGAAAGCCAAGTGGTATCCGCTCCGCGGCTCCAATCGCAAGTGGGAATTATCGGGATCTTACGAAGACTTTGCGTACTCCGCGAGGGAGAAGCTCTTCTTCTGCATTGCGAACGGGCACCGCGTCGCACTTCAAGCTTGGGATTCTACGGCTATGACGGCCGACGACATGCCTATTTCCATCACCGACTACTTTCGTCGACCCGATAGTTTCTACCCGTGGCCGCGGCGTTGCGAATGAGAGTTCTACTTAAAGGGTCTGTGCAGATACCGAGAGAGGTATCTCGTGGTGGCCGAGCAGCAGCTGTTTCTTGTGCTGCGGCATAAGATTAGACTGCTCGACGGCGTATATTTGGACGACGAGGGCATGGAAGAGTTCAACGACAATTGTCCTCTGCATATGCTGGCGTTCGATGTCCACAAGTTCGACGTGGAGAAGAGGGAGCTCGTCTACATGGATCGTACGTTGGATGGGTTGGCGTTCTTTGTGGGGAAGAATCATGCGTTCACGGTGAAGGTGACCGAAGAAGAATCTGGTCATCATGGGTTGAAGCCCAACTCGATCTACTTCACTGATTCCGAGCCTCAAGACGATCCTAAGCACGGGGACGGGATAATGAATATGGCGGGCACGACAATGGCGTATATAACTACGAGGACGCCACTTTCTCGTCTTGCTATTATCCGTGTGAAGCGGAAAAGTACAAGAGGATGGTGCCTGCACTTATGTGGTTCTCTCCCTCATCTCATCAGTAGCTGATCATGATACTAATCGAACGGAATTGTTATTAATGAATTGCTTGCTATCTTATCTGATCAATCACATCCTTAAATTATTATGTCAAGGACACTGCCTTTAGTTGCTCTAGTCATCGATCGTACTAGTAAGATCTTCCTTTTTATTCTCAAGCAACACATCACACCCCCCTCACGCTCGCTCGCCCGGATTTGTCACCATGCATAGATACTCATCATATGAATTTTTTATTCCATATTTTCGACTCCCATAGTTATTTCTTTTATCTCGTTACGGAGCACATCTATACTCTTATATAAATAGTGTAGGGTGGTTATAAACTGACACATGATATGTCAACTTATTAGTAATTTAATTACTTGAACAATTTTCGTATCACTTTTAATTTTTTAATTTATTGTATTTATGCCCCCCACACATTATTGTTCTTTTTATATATTTAAAAACTATATTTCATATTTAACATTAAAAATTGAAAATCTCAAAATTAAAAGTAATGTCAAACATAATTATAGTTTATGTACGCGCATAGACTGTGGGAAAAGTACTATTACATTTATCTCTCTCCACGTACGGACACAAGATTACATGACCGAAGGCTCTGCAGTGGAAATCTGTCATGTCTTAATCCTCTTAATTGGTCTCAGTCGGAATGACGGAATCTCATTCTTAAATTGTTCTAAATTAATTCTACGACGAATTCTGAAACACGCATTGTTAAGAATTAGAAAACCTAGGCCTAATGGTTAGACCCACATGTATCCCATATCGGTTATTCTAAGAGAGATTTACTAGCATATACGTTGATGTCACTCCAACTATCACCAATTAGTTTAAGAATGGAACTCCATCAAGCTTATGCGGTCAACCCTCCTCTTATTTGGGCCGGTGATTAGGCACGATAACCGAAAATTTAGCACGCATGCGCATGGTTGAGTTGAATTTAATAGAAAGTCGGTTCTGAAAGAAGGTGTATCATCTACACTTAAATGCCCTAAAGTAAAAAATTTCACTTCAGTCCAGATAAATGTTACATATAGGTACATCATAGAATAAAGTTTCTACACATAGCTATCCGTTTGGTTGAGAGTACCATTTTTACCATCATTTACGTATCTTTTTATATTATATTACGTACCATGTGTGCTTAGAACTGTCAAATGGGCCCGGGGCCTAGGCGGGCATGCCTGTGCGGGCTGCGTGCAAGCCCGCCCAATAATAAAATATATATAATTATACTATATAATAGATATAAAAAACTTATATAGAGTTTTATGTTTTTTGAGCTAAATATGTAGTTTAATAACATAAATAAATTAATATTTAAAAAATTGATTAAACTAAATATATTTTCAAACTTGAGTTCTTTTGTTTTTCTTTTGCATTATTTTTTTTCTTATTTTTAATTTATTTTAATTATGGGCGGACTAAGCCCGTCAGGCCCTCTGCCCGCCTGCAGGTGGGGCAAACCTCATTTCTCATGCCGCCAGATGGTGAGCTTGCATGCGCCCGCCCTGCCAATGGAAATATTTATTTTAGTTTGAATATTTAATAGAAATTATAAATTTAAAAATGGAAAATTGATTTATTAAGATTATAAGTAGAATAATAATTAACTAAAAATAGTAGCTAAAGGTATGTAGTGGTTTTCTTCCATTTTATTAATTAATTTTTTCAAATCAACAGTACGGTTTATACTCACACCCACCCATAATATAATAGAATAGATGTTATGTGATATCTCTGCAAGCATGACGTACCCTTTTTCCCATTGTAACATGTACACAATATGTATCTATATGATATTGAAATTTCTTACATGACGTATCTTCAGCCGAGCGTACTTATGTGTAAAAATTTTACTAGTTACTTATAAATAAAAAATAATGAAAAATGATTGATCTAACATTTTTCTATATACCTTTAGGTGTAGAAGCGTAAAGTTCCCTTGAAAAATTTGTATAAAAGAATTCTAACAATTTCAAGAAGAATTCGAATGTAACTCTATGAAAAACACGTAAAGGCAGCGGGAGTACGGTTGAAATTAATGTAACTTTTTTTACAGAATTTAACTGCAATCCGATAAATTATTCTATTACATTCAAACATAGTTATGGTACAATTTGAAAACACGTCAGTTGAAATTAATGTAATTCTTTATAGAACTATACTGTCTAGCTGCTGCAATTGCAATGCAACGGCGAAGGTTTCTGTCCCAGGCGGTGCGAAATTGGGCGTAAATGATACAATGTACGCAACCCAATACGGTCAATACCAAGCAAATGAGAAACTCACGGTGGGATAAATACGTCAATCGATAAAAAAATTTAACGACATGATTTGTAACTTAAAGAAGATTATAGTTCAACTTTATTTTAATTATTTATTATTAAAGTATTAGTTTGAATTGAACACGTGCATTTGGAAGGTTACGGGAATGTATAATTGATGTGGAAAATATATTTCGAAATTAGGCAAAATAATGCCCAAACCCTAATTTCGAATAAAAAATTCCCCAAAAATCGACCCAAATAAACATATAAAATCAAAAAAAGTCCAAATGCACGGACGATTCGACACAATAATCTATCAAAGTCGACAATATAGTTCGAAATTGGGCAAAATAACGCCCAAACCCTAATTCCGAGTGAAACATTCCCCAAATCGACCCAAATAAACATATAAAATTAGAAAATTTCCAAATGCACGGAAGATTCGACAAAATAATCGATCTAAGTCGACAAGATAGTTCGAAATTGGGCAAAATAATAAGAAATTGCCCAAAAAAGCACCGATAAAGCCTTCGGGTGACGCCGAATCGCTCTATCCCGCGTCGAATCGCTCTATCCCGCCGAGAATACCGGTGAATCGAAGTATTTTTGCCGAAAGTGATTTGGGGAAGAAGAGCTTTGTTCGATTGGAAAGAAAATGGAGCAAGGGTCGCGGTGTTAAAGGAATAAGAAGAATAAGCATCGGTTTTTAGGGAAACCGACGCTTAATAGTTAGTTGCTAAGATGCGTCGGTTGGTAGAAAACCGATGCATTTTATTGACATATAGCGTCGGTTTTTTAAAAGAACCGACGCCCGACTTCAGCTAGAACAAATTTAGCATCGGTTGTTACCAAGAACCGACGCTAGATCATTAAAAAACTTGTACTTTATTACTAAAATGCCACCGAGCGACAAATAGGCGTCGCTTTCTTAGAAACCGGCGCCTATAGTGGCGACGCCTATTTGCATTTCTGTACTAGTGTTCAAAAGATACATTCAAAACCATAAGCTAAACATGAGTTATTGAGAAAAAGACCACCCGCTCATGTATTTGCAATATTACACCTTCTTAATCATTCTGTTTACACGTTTTGAAGATGACGGGTTAAAATTTTTCATTTTGATGCTCTTGTTTTTGTTGTTATCGTCATCAACATCATTGTCATTATATCAACTGTGAAGGTAATGGAGTATGTATGTAAGGGTGTGTTTTATTTTTGCAGTTGACAATGCTCTGCGTATATGCAATTCTTTACGGAAGACTTTATCTGTTAAATCTATTAGTCTAAATGATCAAATTAATATAAACTTAAAGAAAAATTCCTTCAAAGAAATGATTGCTCCATTTGGACATACTTATTAAAATTGATTGACATTTTGTGGAAGGTTCCAGCTCATGTATTAATTGCTTTTGCTTGCAAAAGACACATTCAAAACAATAAGGTTAGCATGAGTATTTGGGAAAAACCACCGGCTCATGTTATAATTTTAGCTTAAGGAATACTTTTAACTTAAGGAATAAAACTGTAATGAACTAGAAATACTTGTTAAAATTGATTGGCAGTTTGTGGTAGGTTCCTGCTCATGTATTAATTACTTTTGCTTGCAAAAGACACATTCAAAACAATAAGGTTAGCATGAGTATTTGGGAAAAACCACCGACTCGTGTTATAATTAACTTAAGGAATAAAACTGTAATGAACTAGAAATACTTGTTAAAATTGATTGACAGTTTGTGGAAGGTTCCTGCTCATGCATTAATTGCTTTTGTTGCAAAAGACACATTCAAAACAATAAGGTTAGCATGAGTATTTGGGAAAAACCACCGGCTCATGTTATAATTGCTTTTGCTTGCATTATAGAAGCTCCCATCAAAGAGATTCTTAAAAAATAAAGGTAAGGGTTTAATTTCACTTCGTAAGATGAGATCATTTTATAAAACAATGGTTGCGATGCGCGCTGCTATAGTGCGCCGTAATCCGGAGCATGGCAGTGTCGCTAGTAGTATGTTGGAGGGAGGAATTCCTGAAGGTAACATGGGGGGGACTGATAAACGCATTTCAATGCGTTTATCGTAATATTTATTCAGGGTATAATAGAGCTTTAGCAATTAAATTACGCATTTATTCGATATATTTACACTTGTTTGATTGTTGAAGGAGCTTAGGACGAGTTTCGGGCGAAAACGAGCGAAAACGAGGCAAAACGGAGCGAAAAGGGCAGAAACTGCCCTCGGTCACGGCCAGACGCATTACGCGTCACGGCCGTGACGAGGGACAGAGAGCGAAGAGAGAGACGCTGGTGACGGTCACGGCCGTGACGCTTAACGCGTCTGGCCGTGACGCGAGGCAGAGAGGTGCGCTGACTATGGTCACGGCCGTGACCTTCAATGCACTTGGCCGTGACCTAGGGCAGAAAGTGACGAGACGCGGACGATGATGGTCACGGCCGTGACGGCCCATGTCCCAGGCCGTGACCGACTCGGGAATCAGTATAAAAAGCCCAAATTCAACCCAGAATCGACACAACTGACCAGAGATCAATTCCCAATCATCCAGAGACGAAATTAGGGCGAAAAGAACAGGAAATCCCGTCCCAGAGCGCAAGAGACGGATCAACGAAGAATCCACGGCGAATTAACGAAGAACGAAGATCTTTCCCCGAGATCACACCAGATTTATCAGTAGGAAAGATCATGAGTTCTTCGGCTTTATCTTTCAATTCTTTCGTAGTTTTTCCCTTTATTATGAGTAGCTAAATCCGTTGTGTTTGGGATTAGATGAACGCTAGAATAATTCGCAGTTAAGACGTATATTATCGTGACTTTGTGCTATTGACTATTTATCGTTCTATGAATATGTTTCGTTGCTTTAATATGTCTATGTGTTAAAGTGATTGCTTGGAAAAACGTTTAGGGCGACAGCTAAATAACGTTTAGGCCGTTCATAGAAGATAGGATTCGAGTATAGGGCGAAAGCAAATACTCGATCCTCGCGTTAGTAATTCGTGAATTTTAGATTCCCGCGAGTGTTTAGGGCGACAGCAAACTCGCAAGCGGGCAGGAAATTACTGCGATTTAGTCTTAAGCACTTAGGAGCGATTTTATTATCTTAGCTGTAAATACCTAGCGGGATTCGAATCCCGAGCACGTCTTTATCATCTGAAAACTCTCATATCAGTTAGTCGCGTCCTTTGAATTTCTGATTGAATTAGGAGTGGTCTGTTAGGTTGAGTCGTCAACAATCTGCGTATTTTCTTTAGGCTAAATATCGAGTCGATTAGGTCATTACTAGTACTTGATTTATTCCTCGTGTTCGATACTCGTTTACTCACTTTACTGCACTACAAACGATGGGTTCACTGCCTATCGCACGTTGGTGATAGTAATTAGGTTTACGTTTTATTTTATCACTTGTCGCACTTTCATCACTCACTACGTGTCGATCAAGTTTTTGGCGCCGTTGCCGGGGAATAAATTGATATTAGGAACACCGTAGTTCGGTACTTTAGCCACTTTTATTTTGACGTTTTTTTTTTACTATTTGCGTTATTTGTGTTATTTGCGTTAGTTGTCTTCCTGCGTCGCTATTGATTTCGTATCATTATTCTACGTATTTGTTTACTTCTTCGCTAATTTTCGTTTCTCACTCATTGTAGGTACGATTCAGCGGTGAATGACCCGAAGCCATCCATCGGGCCCCATCGTTGACGCAGATCCGGATTTTGAGCGAAAGTTGCGAAGGAAGCTTAAGTACGATACGGAAGGAGCATCCACCAGCTCTCAGGATCCATTAGTCTGTTATTCAGAGGATAGTTCGCAGGAATCCATCCAGAATTCACGTGTAGAGACAGCCGTAGATAGCCCCTACACAGAAGTAGACATGGCGGACCACCGAGTGCCCATCCATAACATTCCCGAGGAGGAACCATCACTTCAGGACCTTCTCAAGAACGCCGCGCTAGGCGGTACGGAGTCGGCGATTGTCATCCCGCCGATAGAGAATAACAACTTCGAACTGAAGCACTCCTGGCTTCAGATGATTTTTCAGACAGCCCAGTTCGAGGGTAATCCCGACGACGACCCTTACTCACATCTTAAGGCATTCCTGACGGTGACAGACACCATCAAGATTAATGGGGTCCCGGGCGATGCAATCAAGTTGATGCTGTTCCCATTCTCACTCAAGTTCAGAGCAAGGGACTGGTTGGATATGTTGCCACCAAGGTCGATCACCACCTGGGAGGAGATGCGAGCCGCTTTCATCAACCATTACTTCCCACTGACAAAGGTGCTAAGGCTGAAGACGGAGATTTCCCTATTTCACCAGAAGGACTCAGAGAACCTGTACGAAGTGTGGGAGCGTTATAAGGCCTTATTAAAGAGGTGCCCGCAGCACGGGATGTCGAAGGCAGCCCAGATCAACCGATTCCATGAGGGGCTCAACGATCAGACTGTTCATATGTTAGACGGAGCCGCGGGAGGAGGACTCGTGAAGCTTAATGCCACCGACGCGTGGAATTTAATTGAGGACTATTCGAGGAACAGCTTCATGAGGGGCAATACCAGGATGAAAACACCCGGTGTATTTGGAGTTAGCCAGGAGACAGCCACTAATGCCAAGATCGAGGCGCTTCAGCAGCAACTTGCCTCGACGAACTCTCAGTTGCAGACGGTAATTGGTGCATTGCTTCCCAAGTCCGGGCAGACTCAGCCCGTGAACGCCGTGGCCACTACCACACCGACGCAGCACACCCCTTATGTGCCCTTGTGCGGAATTTGCGGAGCAGCCCACGAGACCTCAGAATGCCAGCTTGGGCAGTCATTGGAGCACGTCGACTATATGGGTAACTACCAAGGTGGCCAGCGGAGTTTCCAACCTCGGGCTCATCCTAACTTGGCGTACGGGAATCAGAATCATCAGGGCCAAGGACCGCCAGGATTTCAGCCCAGACCATCCGGATTCCAAAACGGGCCACCACGACAATACCAGAACGCGCCTGCGGGAGGATCCGACGACATGAGGGAAATGAAGGACATGATGAAGACGCTTCTCACGAACTTCAGCAGCACCACCGCAGCCCACGAGAACCGAATGACGAAGATGGAGGAATACATGGAGGCGAATGACTTGCGTGCTCAGAACACGGACGCCTCGCTCAAAAAGTTGGAGCAACAGATGGGCCAGATGGCGAAGCAGTTGGCGGGGCGCACTCAAGGATCGCTCCCAAGCTATACCGAGCCCAATCCAAAGGAGTACTGCAAGGCGGTGACATTGAGGAATGGACGGGAATTGCAAGAAGTACCCGCCAAGAAGAAGGCAAAGGAGAGTGCCAGCTTTGAGAGCCACGACGAGCCCGATGTGGAGGAAATCGGAGGCGACAACGCCGAGAAGGCCGACGCTGAGAAGGAGAAGGTCGAGCCCGAAAAGGATAAGGTGACGGAGATTCAGCGGCCACCGGTGAAGCCATACCAACCGAAGATCCCGTACCCGGCCCGACTGAAAAAGGACAAGAACGAGGCGCAGTTTGGTAAATTTATGGGTATGTGTAAGGAATTACATATTAACTTACCTTTTGTCGAAGCTATTACGCAGATGCCCAGCTTCGCCAAGTTCTTGAAGGACTTGCTGACGAACAGAAGGAAGCTCGAACACGTCTCCACCGTCTGCCTACGAGGGGAGTGTTCGGCGATCCTCCAAAGCAAGATTCCTAAGAAGCTAAAGGACCCAGGGAGTTTTACTATTCCCTGTCTCATAGGAGATTTAGTGATTGAGCGTGCGTTAGCAGACCTAGGCGCTAGTATTAATCTTATGCCGTATTCAATGTTTAAGCGTTTAGGACTAGGCGAGCCACGACCCACTAGGATGAGCCTGCAATTAGCGGATAGGTCGTTAAAGTACCCTCGAGGTGTTATCGAGGATGTCTTAGTTAAAGTAGATAAGTTTGTGATTCCCGCAGATTTCGTTATCTTAGATATGGAGGAAGATGAAAATGTCCCCTTGATTTTAGGTAGACCATTCTTAGCCACGGGGGAAACCATGATAGACGTTAGGAACGGGACGTTAACCTTGACGGTAGATGGGGAAAAGGTTACCTTTGATATGGCCGACTCAATGAAAAAGAGTAGCGAGCAGGACGATAAATGTTATTTTTTAGACGTATTTGAGCACGATTTCCTCTTTTCCGTGCAAGGTCTTTCACAGGTCGGCGATCACGACATACACACGCTTATGGCAATCGACGAGTGTGGGGAGGAAGTCGACGAGCCTATTGTAGCCATCGATGAAAGCAGCGAAGAGGACAAGGAGAAGAGCTCAGTTGAGGAACCGCCGGTCCTAGAATTGAAGCCGCTGCCCGACCACCTCGAGTACGCGTTTCTGAACAATAATGGAGGGCTGCCGGTCATCATCTCCTCAAACCTCGATGATGGGCAGAAGGGTCAGCTTTTAGACGTGTTGAAGACGCACAAGAAGGCCCTGGCATGGAAGATATCCGACATAAGGGGTATCAATCCCAGCTACTGCACACACAAGATCCTCATGGAGGATGACTTCAAGCCGGTCGCTCAACGTCAAAGGCGCCTCAATCCCAACATGAAGGACGTTGTCAAGAAGGAAGTAATCAAGCTGCTAGACGCGGGGATGATTTATCCCATCTCAGACAGCGCATGGGTCAGCCCGGTCCAAGTAGTCCCAAAGAAGGGAGGCATGACGGTCGTCACCAACGACAAGAACGAACTGATCCCGACGAGAACCGTGACCGGATGGCGCGTCTGTATAGACTACAGGAAGTTGAATGATGCGACGAGAAAAGATCATTTTCCCCTACCTTTTATTGATCAGATGTTAGAAAAACTAGCAGGTCACTCATTCTATTGTTTCCTTGATGGTTTGTCAGGTTATCTACAGATTCCTATAGCACCCGAGGACCAGGAGAAGACGACGTTTACGTGCCCGTTCGGAACGTTCGCGTACCGAAGGATGCCATTCGGATTATGCAATGCCCCAGCCACCTTCCAGCGATGCATGATGGCCATATTCGACGAACTGGTAGGTGAGGTAATGGAGGTATTTATGGACGACTTCTCTGTCTTCGGTTCCTCGTTTGATGCATGTTTATCGAATCTGAAGCTCGTGCTCGCACGATGCGAGGAAACGAATTTGGCACTTAATTGGGAAAAGTGCCATTTCATGGTTCGAGAGGGTATAGTTCTCGGTCATAAGATTTCTTCTAAAGGAATCGAAGTGGACCGAGCTAAGTTAGAGACGATAGAAAAATTGCCTGTTCCCTCGAACGTGAAGTCGATTAGAAGTTTTCTAGGACATGCGGGATTTTATCGTAGATTTATCAAAGACTTTTCTAAAATCGCACGTCCTATGTCTAGATTGTTAGAGAAAGATGCCCCGTTTGATTTCAATGACGAATGCCTGCATGCTTTCAATTTACTTAAGGAAAGACTTATCGCAGCACCTATTATGGTTGCCCCCGACTGGGGGCTGCCCTTTGAACTAATGTGCGATGCTAGTGACTATGCAGTTGGGGCCGTGTTAGGGCAGCGTAAGGACAACCACTTCAGGCCGATCTATTACGCGAGTAAGACGTTAGACACAGCCCAAGCCAATTACACGACCACTGAGAAGGAACTGTTAGCCGTCGTGTTTGCTTTCGACAAGTTCAGGTCATATTTAATCCTGTCTAAAGTTATTGTTTTTACTGACCACTCTGCTCTCAAGTACTTGTTAGCAAAACCCGACGCCAAGCCAAGACTAATTCGGTGGATCCTGCTACTGCAAGAGTTCGATATAGAGATCCGCGACAAGAAGGGTGCGGAGAACCTAGCGGCAGATCACCTCTCCCGACTAGAGGAGTCCGAGATATACAATAAGAACGAGAGGGCGATACACGATCGGTTCCCAGACGAGCACCTCTACGCGATACACGTAGTAAGTGACGACACCCCTTGGTTTGCAGATTACGCTAACTACCTTGTTGCGAGAGTCCTACCAAAGGAATACACGAGTCAGCAAAAGAAGAAATTCTTTTCTGATTTGAGGTACTACTTTTGGGAAGACCCGTATCTTTTCAGGCGATGTGCAGACCAGGTAATACGGCGATGCGTGGCTGCCCCGGAATCGACGCAGATCCTTAGACATTGCCACAATGGACCGACCGGAGGGCATTATGCAGCAAATCGTACCGCTCAGAAGGTGTTGGAGAGCGGATTCTACTGGCCCACGATCTTCAAGGACGCGCAAAGGTACGTTGACACTTGTGATCAGTGTCAGCGCGCAGGTAATATTTCTAAACGCGACGAAATGCCCCAGAACTTCATCTTAGTTTGCGAAATTTTCGATGTATGGGGTATTGATTTCATGGGTCCATTTCCTAGCTCATACAATAATAAGTACATCCTAGTTGCGGTCGATTATGTTTCTAAGTGGGTCGAGGCGCAAGCCTTACCCACGAATGATGCTAGGGTAGTCGTTAGATTTTTGCGAGCATTGTTTTCACGTTTTGGGGCACCTAGATGCATCATTAGTGATAGAGGCACTCACTTTTGTAACACCCAGTTTTCACGCACGTTAGAACGTTACGGTGTTAAGCATAGCCTATCCACCCCATATCATCCCCAAGCTAGTGGTCAAGTCGAGGTAGTGAACCGTGAGTTGAAACGTATTTTAGAGAAAACCATAGAGGGGAACCGTAGGGAGTGGGCAAATAAGTTAAATGATGCACTTTGGGCATATAGGACTGCATATAAGACCCCCATAGGCACTACACCATATAGATTAGTTTATGGTAAAGCCTGTCATCTTCCCGTAGAAATAGAGCATAAGGCATATTGGGCCATCAAGTCCTTAGATCTTGATTTGGGGAACGCCGGCGGGAAGCGGCAACTCCAAATCAACGAGTTAGACGAGTGGCGTTTGTCGGCTTATGATAACGCCCGCATGTACAAGGAACGTTCTAAGGCATATCATGACAAAAAGATTAGGCAAAGGCGAGAGTTTCAGGAAGGGGATCAAGTCCTTCTTTTTAACTCTCGACTTAGGCTTTTTCCTGGCAAGCTTAGATCACGCTGGTCAGGACCGTTCACTGTTACCCGTGTTTTCCCTTATGGTACTGTTGAGATTTCAGGTATGGAGCAGGGAACGTTTAAGGTGAACGGCCATAGGTTGAAGCACTATCTCGCAGGCGAGGAAGACGCGACCGAGAGGGAAGTGCTGTACTTAGACTTCCAAAATTGAGCGATCAGCGAAACGTCCGGCTAAAGACGGTAAAGTAAGCGCTCTTGGGAGGCAACCCAGGTATTTTTATTTATGTCTTAAAAAAAAAAAAAAAAAAAAAAAAAAAAAAAAAAAAAAATCGTCGGTCACGGCCAACTGCTTAAGCAGTCACGGCCGTGACGTGCATAACATTGCACACTGCCATGAGTCACGGCCAACTGCTTAAGCAGTCACGGCCGTGACACCCAGCAGAGGCACTCACTGCCTCTCGTCACGGCCAACTGCTTAAGCAGTCACGGCCGTGACGCCTATATTTTATAAAAAAAAATAAAAAAAAAAAAAAAAAAAAAAATTAAAAAAAAATTAAATAAATAAAAAAATCGCCCCGATTATGTCACGGCTCGTGACATTAATGTCACGGCCGTGACGCGCGGCAGTAGAGGCCGCTGCCTAAGGTCACGGCTTAGACCTATATAGGTCACGGCCGTGACCTAGGCGTTTACACCCTTAAAAAAAAAAAAAAAAAAAAAATTTCTCTTTCTCCTATTTCTCTCCTCTCTTCTCTCTCTCTCTCGCGACTCTTTCTCTCCCACCACCCAAAATCACCACCCCACCACCTAAAATCGCCACCGTCCTCCCCCAATCCGACGATCCACCACCTAAACCTCACAATTCGTCCCCCCTATCATCAAAAAAAATTCGAAGGTATGACTTTTCTTACTCTTTGCACTATTTCGTCCAAGTTGTGGGGAATCTCGTCAAAATTGTTGATATTTTGGGTAGGATCGTTCATTACATGATATATGTACTATTGGGTATGCTTAATTCGTCGAAATTAGGTGCGATTTTTCGAATTTTGTGACGAACCCTAATTTTCAAATTGGGGCTTTTTCGAATTGGGGTTTAATTGTTGCTTCTATTGCTCTTTATTGACCGATATATGCTATGAAATGCTTTGGGTATGCTTGATTACATGAATTCGTGGTTCAATTTTGCGGATTTTTACGACGAACCCTAATTTCAAAATTGGGGATTTCTGAAATTATTTGGTACATTCCGTTGCGTTGATGATATTAACTAACCTCGATTCATAATATGATATATTTGGGTGCATTAGCATATTCAATTTTGGATTTGGATGAAGTGATTTTGGTTGCACGCCACGTGTTCGATAAAATGCCAATTTGAGCCTTTCACGTGTTTGCATATGCGAGTTACTACGTCGCCGTTATTTTGGTCGAGTCGAACCGCTTTGAATTTAATTGAGTTAGTCTCGTTGAACTCACATCTTTTCTTTCAGGTACTATGGGTAAAAGCCGTGCCCCAGGTTCGCATGCATCCGCCGTGGCCTCGTCCTCTCGCTCGAGTCGACGCGGGCCCCCGCCGACCATGCTGGAAGCCATGGGCCAGTTCACTGACGAGGCCCAGGCGGCACGCTACAACAAGCTGAAGAGCATGGAGTTCATCGCCATGGACCAGATCGATCACGAGACACTGGCGAAGTACCACATCGACCAGCAGGTCGCCCATTACCTATCAACCAGTGGTTGGAACACTTTCCTGGCGATCGACGAACCGGCGTACAAGGAACTCACCCTGGAGTTCCTCGCTACGTTCTCCTACGACGAATCCGGCAACCAAGTAATCCGATTCCGGGCGTTCAACGAGGAGCAGGTCATAAGAGCCGAACGCCTGTGCGATGCACTTGGAGTCCCCGAGCCCCCACACCAGCACTTCGCGACATTCTTCCAGACACCAGAAGGACAACGGGGGTGCTGGGCGGATATCGCTCGACCTGGCGAGCCGGCATACAGCGCGAAGACGTCGAAGGCATCCGCGATGAAGAGCCCCGGCCTGCGTTATATCCATCGCCTCCTGACGACCTCACTTACCCCAAGGGGTGACTCACACGGAGCAGTCACCCTCCGCGATCTGTACATCCTGACCCATCTGCACCGCGGCGAACGGATTAATTTAGGAATGGCGGTGGCCCACGCTTTCAGTGCTCAGGCGGAAGCACGACGCCACGGCAAGATCGCCGTCGGCCCACTCATCACCAAGGTGATCAAGGGCTTACGCTACTGGCCAGCGAATGCGCCCGAAATGGAGATAGTCGGAGGGCGTCACCCACTGAACGAGGAGGCGCTGGTGAGGATGAAGATGCTGGTGAAAGCGCCTACCTGGACTCGCACCAACAAGGTGTACACCTGGCACGAGATGTATCGCGGCCAGACCGACCAAGGAGCCGTCCCTGATGACCAGCTCTACCTCGACGGCCCCCACCCAATGGAGACAGACACGACAGCTACAGGGCCCTCTTACTCCTCCGGGTACCACCACGGCGAGTCATCCGACGTCGCTCCCTACGCGTCGGCAGCGGATCTCGAAGCGCTGCGACAGGACGTGCAAGAGACTCGGCGCCGACAGGAGGAGTACGAGCGAAGGAACGAGGAAGCCCACCGCCAGTACAGGGAGGAGCTGGACCGCTACAACGAGGCACTACTAGCCATGGACCAGGCGCTCGAGCTGTCCAGGCGATCGATAGACCTCCTTCGCCCGAGGCAACGCTCACCGCCGCCGCCACCACCGCCTTAGGGATTTCTTCTTTTACTTCTTATTGACATTTCGTGTTTGAGTAGTCGCGTGTGTTATGAATTTATTTTCACCTCTACGCTTATAACTATGTTTATAGTTAATCTATGACTACTCTATTTGATGCCTATTTATCTCTCTAGCTAGCGCATGGAAACGCATAACGGCTTACAACGCCTAACGGATAACAACACGACCGCCCCGCGCTAAACCGACTACCTCACGAGCACGTCCCTTATTCGTCAGGGGAGTCACGCTTCTTTTTAACTTTTTTGTTCCCCTTCCTTTTATTTTTACGTTGAGGACAACGTCTGACTTAAGTGTGGGGAGGGGAATTTTAAATTTTTATGACGTGTCGTTGAGTCCGTTGGAAAGGCATGAATTACTGAATCAGGCATGATTGTTTGCGCTTATCTCGAGTTGGTCTGCATTCTATGAAATTATGTGAGCAATTAGGACATGCATGACTGATTGAATCTTATCTGCCTGAATAGATATAGCACTGTTTTCAGAGATCCGTACACATGACCCTATTTCGTGTGAGAGTTTGAGCCTGACGAGCTTACGCTCATTTTTCTTGGTTGTGTGACGTGCCTAGTCTATATCTCTCTAGAACTTGCCTGTCTAATGCGTGTTGAAACTATTTTGGTGTGCGAACGTGAAAACGACGAGGGCATTAGGATTCATGTCCAGGGCCAAAATTTTCTTAACCATGACGAACCCCATTAGTTAGCCCCGTTGAAACTGAGCCTATTCGTTGCTTACCTCATATGTTATAGAAGCCACTGACCCGAAGAAGCCCCGTAAATTTTATGAGCCTGAATTGATTAGAATAGAGCAGAAGTCGAACGTGAGAGTTACTGTTTCAGTGTATGATTTGATGTTCTTCTCTGCTATTCATGAAATGACTCGTCCCTTACTTGACCGTTTTCTGAAATGACCCGATCTCTTGCATAAGCCTGCCCATAACCCTTTGGCAAGATATAGGTTTCGGTAATAAGTATCCCTAGGTACACGGCATTCGCTGTGACGATGTATTCTTTGCGACAAAAGCCGAACCTTGATGTTTTAGGGAATAAGGGCAGTGCATAAAAGTAGAACGTGACTAAGGTGAAAGGGCAGAAAATGAAAGGAGACTGAGTTGAGAGGGTCGAGCAGAAAAGTCTAGGATTTCGGAGCGAGAACGTCGAGTCTTATATTGGGCTGTGACTGTCTGTTTGATCATGCTATGTTCTTCGAAAATTTTCGATCACGTGTCCTAGCTCTAAGATTAAGTTTTCATTACTTATACTTGCCATTTCATGATTATTCGACCATTTCCCCGAAAAGACCCTCAGATTTATACTTGCCCGCTGAATAGTAGAAATGCGATTAACTTGCAAGTTTATGGTAGGGGTTGGTCTAGTGCACGAATTGAGCGACTCATCATATACTAGCCTATACACTTGAGTGATTTGAGTGAATCCTTGTGAGGTATGAGTCTCGATTAGCAGTGCGAAGGAAATTCAGGTCGACGAGTGCAAGTCATTTGTGTAATGTCCGTGATTGTTTGCTTGATTCCTTTTGTGCTTTCTAGCTTTGATGATAAATTGCGAACAATCGTGCCGTTATCCTAGTTTGATGCCTTACCTAATTTTTAATTTACTTGAGGACAAGCAAATGCTTAAGTGTGGGGAGGTTTGATAAACGCATTTCAATGCGTTTATCGTAATATTTATTCAGGGTATAATAGAGCTTTAGCAATTAAATTACGCATTTATTCGATATATTTACACTTGTTTGATTGTTGAAGGAGCTTAGGACGAGTTTCGGGCGAAAACGAGCGAAAACGAGGCAAAACGGAGCGAAAAGGGCAGAAACTGCCCTCGGTCACGGCCAGACGCATTACGCGTCACGGCCGTGACGAGGGACAGAGAGCGAAGAGAGAGACGCTGGTGACGGTCACGGCCGTGACGCTTAACGCGTCTGGCCGTGACGCGAGGCAGAGAGGTGCGCTGACTATGGTCACGGCCGTGACCTTCAATGCACTTGGCCGTGACCTAGGGCAGAAAGTGACGAGACGCGGACGATGATGGTCACGGCCGTGACGGCCCATGTCCCAGGCCGTGACCGACTCGGGAATCAGTATAAAAAGCCCAAATTCAACCCAGAATCGACACAACTGACCAGAGATCAATTCCCAATCATCCAGAGACGAAATTAGGGCGAAAAGAACAGGAAATCCCGTCCCAGAGCGCAAGAGACGGATCAACGAAGAATCCACGGCGAATTAACGAAGAACGAAGATCTTTCCCCGAGATCACACCAGATTTATCAGTAGGAAAGATCATGAGTTCTTCGGCTTTATCTTTCAATTCTTTCGTAGTTTTTCCCTTTATTATGAGTAGCTAAATCCCGTTGTGTTTGGGATTAGATGAACGCTAGAATAATTCGCAGTTAAGACGTATATTATCGTGACTTTGTGCTATTGACTATTTATCGTTCTATGAATATGTTTCGTTGCTTTAATATGTCTATGTGTTAAAGTGATTGCTTGGAAAAACGTTTAGGGCGACAGCTAAATAACGTTTAGGCCGTTCATAGAAGATAGGATTCGAGTATAGGGCGAAAGCAAATACTCGATCCTCGCGTTAGTAATTCGTGAATTTTAGATTCCCGCGAGTGTTTAGGGCGACAGCAAACTCGCAAGCGGGCAGGAAATTACTGCGATTTAGTCTTAAGCACTTAGGAGCGATTTTATTATCTTAGCTGTAAATACCTAGCGGGATTCGAATCCCGAGCACGTCTTTATCATCTGAAAACTCTCATATCAGTTAGTCGCGTCCTTTGAATTTCTGATTGAATTAGGAGTGGTCTGTTAGGTTGAGTCGTCAACAATCTGCGTATTTTCTTTAGGCTAAATATCGAGTCGATTAGGTCATTACTAGTACTTGATTTATTCCTCGTGTTCGATACTCGTTTACTCACTTTACTGCACTACAAACGATGGGTTCACTGCCTATCGCACGTTGGTGATAGTAATTAGGTTTACGTTTTATTTTATCACTTGTCGCACTTTCATCACTCACTACGTGTCGATCAGGGACTAAGAGAATAAAAACAACGAGGGTGGAGAGTATGAGTGCGAGGCTACTGAGGAGGAGGAACACGACGACGGCGACAACGAGGGCGGAGATGATGAAGGTGCTGAGAAGGAAGACAACGGCGATGAGAGATGCATACTAAGGAAGACAATGGTGATGAGGATAACGACGAAATGAACGAAAAACATCTTGCGTAGGAAGAATACAACTTCCCCTTGCCCGCTGTTAGGTCTTTGTCGCTTGCCGGCATTGGACCGAGTCTAAATTATCATTATGATAAAAATATAGAGAAGTGGAGAAATGATATAAAAGATCTTGAAAGGAAGAAGGAACAGAACAAAGACATGCAGCTGCCTTTCAGAAGAAATTAACAAAATGAAAAAAAAGATTCAAGATTATCTAAGGAATAATAAATGATGGTCGATCGCCTCTTCTTTTGGAATCTCTTAGTGTTTTGCATTTTTTGTTTTATGTGTGTGAGCGTGTGTGTGTGGCGCTTCAAGGTTTATGTTGGATTCTGTTTGTTTTCCGGTTATGACTAAAAAAATGAGATTATTTATCTTTTTGTTTTCTATGCGTTACACCCACGGCCCACGTATCCCATAATAATTGCTAAAATTAAAAACAAAAGGTGGCAACTAAACGAAACATCAGGATGTGAAGAGATCATTGAATTAAAGAAATGATTGCTACATTGGACATCTAATACCATATATGGTTAGAATTCAAATGATATGATATAATCTTGGATTTGGTACCGTCCAAGAGAGTTTTTCTCTATCACACAGAAAAAACGATAAAGATGGTTCTAACCACATATATTTGCCGTACTACACCTTCTTACCCATCATTCTGTTTACACATTTTAAAGATTACCGGTCATTTTGACATTTTGATGTTCTTATTGTTGTCGTTATCGTCATCAACATCATCTTCATTATATCATCATTATAAGATGAGATCGTTCTATAAAAGGATGGCTGCGATGCTCCGTAACACGGAGCATGGCGGTGTCGCTAGATATATAGAGAAATGGAGAGATCATATTAAAGATCTTGAAAGGGAGAAGGAACAAAACAAAGACCGTGTGGCTGCCTTTCAGAAGAAATTAACAAAAAGAAGAAAAAGATTCAAGATTACCTAAGGAATAATACATGATGGTCGATTGCCTCTTCTTTTGGAACCTCTTAGTGTTTTGCGTTCTTTGTTTTATGTGTGTGTGCATGTGTGTGCGGCGCTTCAAGGTTGATGGGTTCTGTCTGTTTTCCGGTTATGACTAAAAAAATGAGATTATTTATCATTTTGTTTTCTTTACACTCACGACCCGCGTATCCCATAATAAATTCTAAAATTAGAAACAAAAGGTGGCAAATAAAAGAAGAATTAGGATGTGAAGAGATGGATTGAACTTGTAGTCTAGTCTATTAGCTAGACCATCTCCAACAGTCAACCGCAAACGCAAACGCATTTTGCAGTAATAATCATATTTTGCAGCAGTTGTTCTCCAACAATCAACTGCAAACGCAAAAGAATATTCATGTAATATTCTCTTTCATACCAACTTTTATAACTTCTCAATATTACCCCTATATTTAATTACTCTACAAATTAACCACAATATTCTTTTAATTTTGATTTAAAAAGTATTGAAGCAAATCATTATTGATAAAAACAATATTTAATTATATATTTTTGGTCAAACTATATATAATTATATTACATATAAAAAGATATTTTACTAAAATAAGTGTGAATGTTAAAATAATTATTTACTTTGTCAATTTATAATCATAATGATTAGTATACAATTTTCAGACACTGCACTTTTTAGCATTTTCAATTGGATCATCAGATTCTTCATCTCTGCTTTTAAACTCTGAAAACTCGTAAAAGTAGTCGGACGACTATGGTCTTCTTGTACCACTGCCATTTTCTCGAGCGCTATCTCCCAAGCGGCTTTTCCTTTTTGAGGTGGAGTAATCTGTTGTTGGGCATATCTTTGAATTAATGGTGGCTCTTGTGTCAGTGTCATCTTCTCGAGCGCTATCTCCCAAGCGGCTTTCTCTTTTTGAAGCGGAGTAAAGTACTCATATGAGAGAGAATCTGAATAATTGCCGGTGTATGAGTAGCAATTCTCCCCTCGCCCATCATACCACGATCGTGGAGGCTTGTAACGATTGTACTTGCATTCACTAGTGAGATGTCGGCATCCACAAAAATCGCACTCATGTTCATCATCGCATGTCGCATAGGTCTCGGGATAATATTGCGAGTATCGCTGCATTCCTTATCCTACAAAAGACAAACGAGAAAGATGAGAGTATCAACGAATAATAATACTAAATAAATAATATATTAATAACTAAAAGATCTAAAATAGACTTAGAATAACTCCTACAATATATATGCCGCTGTCCCCGGCAACGGCGCCAAAAACTTAACACGCTCAAATACTAGCAAGTGTACTAGGTCGTGCAAGTAGTAAAACGGACGAAGTCCGAGTATCGATCCACGAGACAGCTCAATTAATTCTAAGATAATATTCCTAATTCTAATTTAGACTAAGGGAATTTTTATGGTTTTGATGATTTGATTAAAAGAGATAAAAGACGCAAATAATAAAATAAACGCAAATAAAGCAGATGGGGATAGAGCAGTTGACGACGACGTGATCAAGACACATGCTCAGCACGAATTATTCCTACGTCTTCATGCAATCTAATCTATTTAAATGGAATTGTATACTCAAAGATCGTCAATTCAGCGATGTATTAAAATGCGGTTCTAATGTAAATCTCAAAGGTACGATTTGGTTACCGTATACACCGTAGCATGCTTTTTAAGAGGAAGTTCTTTAGCTGGGAATACATTCACTAGGGACACATGTCCTATTTCCCCCTCCCTTCGCCGTTTAAATTATCTGTCATTGATTGCAAAAAAAAAGGTGTCTCAACCTTTTTGTTCTAGATTCGGATATGTTCTTACAGTTGGCTGTTACTTTTCTTAATTTTACAGGACAAGTGGTGAAATAACTGCACCATGGAAAGCAGATTAGGGTCAAGGACTAAGATAATACGTGCTGCTGATTGCGCAAAAGCTACTGACGATGCTCAAAAACTCTTTGAGATTAACGTCAGTAGTGTGGCTTCTGAAAGTTCGGATTATGCTGTTGACATGAAGGTTGTAAAATCTAACGCTTTTGGAGTTAAAAAGTGCGCCGTTTCTATTCGTAAGAAACGCGCCATTGCTAATCCTTCTCCACTTTCTGTCGACGCCTCAAATATCAAAGGTTTCTTGATGTGTGATTATGTGTGTTATGCATCTATGGCTTCTTTTTCGATTCTAACATGCCTTAATTGAGAACTGATGGTCGATTTTCAGGCCCGACGACTTTATAATGAAGGCTAATTTCCAGCTCAAAGGAAGCTCTAGGGTTCAGTCGGCGGTCCATTGCAAAGTACATTGGCAACAATTTTCTAGGCGACTCCAAACCTCAAGCGCACGTTAGCTGCGAATCTGAAGCTCCTAATTGATGAAAAGCGAATAGTTAAGGTATCATGAGAGTCTCGTAGCTTTATTGTGATTGTTATTACCGATTTCACAGATTAACGTACCCTTTTCGTCATTAAAGTTTCAGGTTTAATGTAATATGGAAAGAAAAGCATGGGTAGAGCGAATAAATATGTCTATGACTTCTCGCTTAATAGGTGAGGCACCATTACAGACTTGCCCCTAATAAAATAACACAACTGATATTAATATGGAGAAAATGTAGTTATCGACTTCAATAGGAAGTGCAGTTTCGATCATTATAAAGCTTAATCAAGAACCCTTATGTTACATGCATTCTTCGGATTAAAACACTTTCTACCACTTCTTTTCGGTTTTCTGTAAATCTGAAGTTACATTGGATTGGATTGTCTTGCGGATTTACTTGGATATATGCAAGAGAGGTTCATGATAAAATTCTTCGCCTCGTTATTATTCGTGTCCTATCAAGTGATCGACTTGTAGACTTTACTCTCCAAACTAACGCATGAAATTTGGTTATCATGAGTAAGCAGATTGATGCTTGTTGACAACCATCATCAATTTGAGGGTATGTCAAACGGATAAGAAATAATATATTGAATATATGCTCATGAGTTGGAATAGCATGTTTAAAATAAAATAGAGGTTGGCTTAGATTAAGCCCACAATCAGTTTACAAGTACTTATTTTAATGGAACTCCAGCCCACGTCATTATAGCCCGAACCCGACTATGTTGTAGTCTATAAATAACACCCCTAGTGTAAAATAAACCCTAAAAGCAACGCCCAGCTCAGATGCAAAACACTCGTGCCCCTTACTCGTCTAGGGTTTTCAGGCAAGTTCGTGGGTTTCGTACGTTTGCTTTAGAGGTGGCTGCTGGTGGATCTTTTGTGGTTGATTTTAGGGTTTCGTGTTTTGCATGATCACCTTTATCCAAGTTTGGTTCGTCTCTTGTTTCCTATTAATTATTTCATATATGCGTCGTTGGGTTGCTTAGGTATTGGTTTATGATCCAAATGATTTGTTACTTGTGAATTTTCTTTTGCCCCAATAACTTCTCTTTGTCCAAAAGTATTGGTGAAGATTAATTAGTATCAGATTGTGTAGGGAGCTGAAAAAAATAAACGACGTTGTAGCAGCAATGATTAGTCTCTCATGCATCAAAATCATTTCTTTATTATCTTATTTGCTACTCGATTTCTGAAATGGGAATACCAAAGCTGAGACGTACTGCAGCGGAAGAAGCTGCTGTAGTCGAAAAGCATGGGCTAGGGAAATGGAGTTGTATATACTTAACGATCGTCAATTCTGAGATGTCATGAAATGTCGTTCTAACGTAGATCTCAATAAGGTACAAATTGAGCGTACAACATACACTGTTGTCTGGTTTTAATTAAAGGAAGTTCGTTAAATTTACAATTTTATTGGGAATAGTATCTATGGACACGTGTCCTTGTTCCCGCCTCCCTTCGATACGCAAATTAAGTAATTGGTCGTTTTACTGCTAAGAAGTGTTTGGCAGCGCGGGTTTTTTTCTATATACATGAAAATTTTATTACAGTTGGATTCCTTTTTCTTGTTATTTGACAGGACAAGTGGATAAATTAATGTGTCATGGAAAGCGAATTTGGTTCAAGAACTATGATCAAGCGTGCTTTGTGATCACGTAAAAACTGCTGAGAACGATGATAGTGATGAACTTCATCACGACGAAGGTGGTAATTAACTTTTTGAGAGTGACGTCGCTGCTAGTTCTTCTAAGATTATCATCATGGATCCATCTGACGAAGAGGCTATTGAAACTGCTGATGATGATAATGAAAGCGATGTAGGTGTTGAGAAATATGATGTAATTTCGAGCAAGTCGATTAGACATGGAAATTCCCCCCCAAGGAACACAAAAAAGTTGAGCAAAGGAAAATCACTGCAACCTCCAATTAGTCACATTGCAACGTCTGTGCTAATAAAATTCGAAACGATACCTAATATACCATCATCAGAATATTAGAACAATCAATCTACATTTCATAGTAGAACCAATTGTAAAAATCATACACACAAAAAACCTCGTTCAACTAAAGACGAAAAATCACAAATAATTCCCTTACAAGGTTAGTTAGTTATTTCGGACCGAGACCGAGACAGCCTATGAAAAGGTCGGTCCGTCTTAACAATCACAACGCCTTCGCCGCTGTTCCGATTTTTCTCTTCCGATTTCGCCCTCTCTTTTGCGCTTTCGTGCATCTTCTTTTGGAATGGAAAAACGCTCCTCAATCCGCTCATCAATCTCCTCCCAATAAATTTCTTCTCAAAGACGCCGCCGTTCTTACCGTCGTAAATTCCACCGTCCTCGGACGAAAAATCTCCCCCTAAAGCGCCGCCTCTCGTCTTCTTTATATCCCTTACGCTCAACGAAGATACAGAACCAATTTGACCCCTCGATATATTATTCTCCTTGCGATTCGCCTCGGAACTAAATCGAAAACTCGCGGAACGTCCCGATTCTACCCTTCTATTGCTATCCTCGGATTCGGACAGCAATTTTTTCATCCCGCTCAGCTCCTTCTCCAAAAGCTGAATGCGAGAGTAGGTGGCGTTCATCGCGTTTTTCAGGTTGGACACCTGGCGAAGGGCGGCGTCCCTCTCGAGGATAGCTCCGAGGGTAATTTGGTCTTTTTCCTCTATCGGCGCGGAGTGATTGTGCCGCCCTTTAGCGATGGTGGGCTGACGAAGGCGTTGGTCGGCGGCTGAGATTAAGGAGTGGCGAGTGGTGAGCTGCTCGACGAACATGGCCTGGACCACAAATCGGAGGGGCATTTTGGGGTTTTGCACTGCGTGCATTAGGATCTTCGGGGACAGGACGCTGCAGTCTATGTAGTTGCATATTCGGATTTTTTCGTCTTCGCCTAACTTTCCGGCGTTGTCCTGCGATAAATACAACGATCGATTCCTAAGTACTTTACTGGCTATGAGAATTTCGAAATTGAATTCATCAACAAATCGAATTGTATAATTGGCGACTCCACATTCCGAAATCGACGGGCAGTCGAAAATCACACGAAGCGTTTTTATGTCCTGAATTCTAACGAGCGCCACGTGGACTTTCCAATTATCAGGTACCACACGAACGCCTTTTTGTGACGTTTTAATATCCGATAATTTAACCGTTATTTTGAACGGATTCTAATGGCTGCTAGCTAACCGAAGAACGTGGGACCAAACCGGCACGCAATTTCGGCTGGCCGGGCCTGTAAATTCCGTCAAAACTAACACGCAGTTAAATTACTCGGGGAGCAAAACAACGCGAATCAGTAATATTCAGTGTTATCAATGGCGAATGGCGGGTCATGGCGGAAAACCAAAAACCCGCCATATATTCATGGCGTGGCGCGAATATGGCGGATAGCGGGTTATGGCGGAAAGCCTAAAAAACGCTACATACCGCCATGGCGCCACCATGGCGGTTTTTTAACAACACTGGTAATCTTAAGGACTACAAGTCGCATCTCGGAATATAACTTACCTCGAAATAGAGATCGACGATCCTATACAGAAGGTCGTGGCACCCCGTCAAACGCCGACCCAACGACTCGAGAATCATCCTCAAGTCCTCCGCCGGCAACTTCCCGACTCCATCGAACCAACTTAGGTCGCCGGCGAGGCCCATCGTCGAGCCCAACGCCTCGATGCACCGGCTAGCCAGAGACGACGTGGCCTCGACCTCGGGAAATAGCGACAGGCACGAGTCGAGCACAATGGCGGCGCACTCGCCGTTCTTGGCCACAACTCGGAGGAAGTAGTCCTCGGTCTTTTGCCCTAAATTATTGTTTCCCTCATCGGCCGTCATCTCGAGAAGTTCCGAGGCCGTGCGGAGGGCCGCTAGGTTGAAGGGCGTTATCGCCACGTAGGCGCCGTAGCAGAAGTCGGCCACAAGGGAGAACGTCTGCCCCGTTATTTTCAGCGGCGGAGAGAGGATTATTTCCGACGATTCGCTTAGTCGGCGTTTGAGGTAGCGGCTCCTCGGCGTCAGCGCTTCCTGTAATAAATCGTGAAATTTTTAAAAGAATGGAATAATAAAAGAACCCAACGGTTCTCTCTAGCGACAACTGAGTATATGTGCTGATGTTGTAAATTTTGTTAGGCGCTAATCGAGCGCCAGGGCCCTAGCGCCTCGACTTAGGCGGGTCTAAGCAGTTTCTAAGTGGAAACATATTTCTGTTATTTTTTTATGCTAATATATAAAGTAAATGTATATAAATCAGACAATATTTAGAAATCCTAAGTCAGAATTTTACAACAGAGATATCAATAGAGATAAAAGCACCGAAATTTGCAAACAAACTTAAACAAAGAGATGGACAAAAAACTGAACTTGTGAATTATTCAAGAAGTTAAAAAAGGTAGATTTAGAAAAAAAAAAAAAAAGGAAAAAAAAATATTGCACCTTGTGAAGCTGGAAACAAGAATCCTGGACATGTATCAGTACATCGGGCTCCTTTCTTGTCTTCAAACACCTATATATATACCACATGTAATGTATACACACAAACTTATTACAAGGAGATGAATTTCAAGAAACTTTCGAAATAATAAGTGAAAGAAAATCACAGACCATCTTTGCTTCACAATTCCAGCAGAAAACTCAGGCGAAGGAGAGTGGTCGAGCGATGGAATAGAGCCAGAAAACGCATCGTCGTCGTCGTCTTCTTCATAAATCGTTCGCACGACTCCTAATTCATCCCAAGCTTTCAGTTCCAAGCCCATCATTATGTTTTCTCGCTCGCCTTTTTTCTTTAAATTCTTTTTTCTTGGTTGAGTGTTAGAGATGGTTATATTACAATATAGCTAGCAATAAATATAATGGGGTTTTGGTTTTGATATCGTTTTGATTTTGTTGAGGATGGAGCAATAACTGCGGTTGGTATCTACTACTGTGGAAATATTAAATGCTCTTAAATTGAATTCATTGATGCCACCTCCGTAGCTGGGTATTTTTTTTTTACCTTCATATAAAGAAATTAATGAAAATTGATTGTAGCGAAGATGACTGTTGCGTGACTTTATTATGGGAAATAATGGAATTTAATATCCTTGCCCGTTTGCTATTTAATTACTCAAGAAGGAAATTTATTGATCCGGCGTGAATGGCTTTGTTGAAAATTTAATATTTTTTTTCCATGTGAAGGGGTCTATCATGCATGCCAGAGAAATATTAACTCATACGTTAATAATTCAAACTTTCAACTTTTTAAGGAAATATAAAAATTACTTCATATTCTATAAGGTGTATGTGGTCCTTATTCCTTATTGTAGTACCCTCGAAGTGGTACGGCTTCTGCATAGTATTAAATTATGATACTAAAATGTGAAGCCCTTTCTAGTTTACCAAACAATCATGCATTCGAAGGGGCAGATTATTGAAATGAAACACATTACATGATGAAACAAAATAACTCCACCTTAGTTGTCGAAACCCGATTAAATTCAGTCTTGAATAGAATTTTAATATCATTATATGTGTCAAAGTGTGAAATCGAACTAATAGTTTTACTGTCGTGAATCATGTACCTAGTCATGTCACACATTCAAAATGGCATATTAGGGAAAGGAAACCACAACATTACATAATGAAAAAACAAATATTGATTGGTGTTTTAGCTATACCAACAGATCGAGCAACGTGAAAACAACGTATTAAGATTAGATATTGGTCCGCTCCGCTCTATTAATAAATTGTAATTATTCTTTGCTTATTATTACACGCGACAGATTTTGACCAGCACGACGTTTGAGATTTGACAATTTAATTGCATAGGATCCTTTAGATGTAACTATATAAGTTCTATGTATGAGAACCAGATTTCAAACAAAATTTCAGGATTTGTGTAGTAAATATGAGCATCAATTAATAAATAAAATAAGTCCGTCACCACACTATGAGTTGACCCCTTTTTTGATTTTATTATGGAGCTTTCATCAATCATGCAGTTGATGATTGTTCGTTCGCCTACGCTAGCTATTTAGAGAAAAAGAAAAACAATTGCGTCATTAATCATGGAAAAAGAAAATGGTGTGTACGTGTGATTTGCACCGTTTGGTAGGAGATCGTTTTCGTAGATTGCAATTACGACGATATTTTACTAAAAAATTATGATTTAGTTAGTTGTTGTCCGATGGTGGCAAAAAGTCCACGAACCTTAGCTAACTTGAGATATGCCTAGACGAGATGAGATCCGCGTTTACTAATTTTCAACCAGAAAAATTAATAATAATAATAATAACAACAAGTAATAATAAGGCCAATATAATTTCAGGTCACTAAGTTCACATGTTTTCGTTTTTTGGGTTTGATAATTGCAAAAATAGGTCATTAACTATGTATGTTAAAACAAATTCGGGTCACCCTCTCATGTTTGGGTCACTAAGTATACGTGTTTTCAATTTTGGTCACTAAGTATACGTGTTTTAAGTTTTTGGGTCGCTAAATTAAATCCATTTTCGCATTCATTAAAACATAGTGACACAAAATCGAAACATGTATATTTAGGCCATCTCCAACCATTACTCTATATATACAGTTGCTACAGTATCATTTCTCTAGATATAGAGTTTGAACAGTATCATCAAACTCCAACCATCTCCTCTATATTTTACTCTACACAAAATATTCTCAATATATTCCATTAAGTTTTTTACATTATAAAAATTTGTATTCTCGTTTTTTAGTTTAATACTTACAAAATAAAATATTTATGTCTAAAACTAATATTATCATAAATTTAGTTATTTTACACAAAAAAAATTAATCAATAAAATTATAATATTAATTTGCTATATAATTAAAGAAATTTCTGAAAAATTATTGAAAAAATTTTATAATATATAGTTTTATAATCCATAAATTAACATATTAATACTATTACAATGAAAATAATAATATGATTTATCTAACTATTATTATTATTCTTTCAAAGTTAAAAAATATTAAAAGGCGGAAGTTTCTAAAAGATAGACAAAACTAAAATGAATGTTGAAAAAAACTAATGCAAACAAAATTAGAAAAAAGTAGGTACAAGAAAAATAGAAATAAAAGCTGAACTACTTTCTCTCGTAAAAAAAAAATTCTCTCTCCTTCTACTATTCATCGTCTTCTTCGTTGGAACGCAATCCTTCGTCACCTGTAAAATCAATTTGCAAATGAAAAAACCCAATATTGAAAGTTGAAACCCCAAATTAAACTTCAATTACCTAATAAAAGAAACTCAAAAAATAAAAAAGAAATAAGATAGCGGGTGAACAGTACCCCGCTTCACATAGCGGGATGCTGTTCACTCCGCTGGGTTTGGGGTGGCGTTTGCAGTTCCGTTGGAGGAACTCCAACGCCATTGCTGGCATCCAACGCCCTGTTTACAGGGCCGTTGGAGATGCTCTTAGTGACCCAAAAATGAGAGGGTGAAACCAAATTTGTTTTGACATATATAGTTAGTGACCTATTTTTGCAATTATCAAACATAGTGACCCACAAACGGAAATATGTATACTTAGTGACCTAAAATAATAATTTGGCCTAACAATAATGATGTCATCTACAGTAATACGCTGCTCATAAAATACACAATATCGGGGAATAATTCATGTATGCTAGAGCGTAGGGGGAAAAACTCATCCGCCTCAATGATGAGTTGGAATTAATAGTCTGTTATTTGTCATAATATTTGTCTATAACTGCATGGAAATCTCATGATTTCAACTTGAAGCATTTTAGTAGATATCTCAAAGCCAAGTGAGAAGACTATGATCCAATTTGTTGACCCTTTCCAATGGACTATAGAGTAAATTATATCGTTTTGGCCCATCGAACCAATTAATCAGAGCCCAAACAATGAGAAACATAACTTCTATGCCGAGGGAAATGTCTTGAGTTGAGCTCATTCCATGTCCTTAAATAGAAGTTAAAAACCTAATGGGCCGATCCATGAACACGCAAATTCAACCTAGCATCTAAGGCCGACACATATTGAAACAAATTAAAATAACTCCTAATCAAAGAGTTGAACATATAGCAAATAGTATACATATGATTATTTTGTTGATTCTCATTCGATCAAATGCAACTCAAAATACAGGTCAATTCGTAGAAGACTGGTGGATGCAATAAAATTACCGAAAAAAGGGCATCTAATGTTAGTGGTGGTAGGGATAAGAGCTTGAAAACGACATCGTCTATGTCGTTTTTATCCTAAACTACAGTCGATTAACTTGACTTTAGTAGTGATATATGATCTCATCATTCATCCAATTTATCACTCAATAAATAAAAAAAATAAATAAGAAGAGAATCCAACGGTTGATAAATAGCCATCCGCGGAAACTTGGAACCGCTCGCTCGCTTACTTTATTCATTCGCTTCGCCCAATACTTTGGAATCTCACCACACAATAATACACTCTCACTAAACTCCACCGCCACCGCGCACCTATCCACCACCGCCGCCGGCCGCCGCCGCCTATTATCCTCATATCGCTCGCTCTTTTCAAAAATCGCTGAGTTTAGCTTCGATTAGGAAAAAGGATGAGCTGCAACGGCTGTAGGGTTCTTCGAAAAGGCTGCAGCGACGACTGTGCTCTTAGGTCGTGCTTGCAGTGGATCGAAACCGCCGACGCCCAGGGCCGCGCCACCGTGTTCGTCGCCAAGTTCTTCGGCCGCGCCGCCCTCATGGGCTTCCTCTCCGCCGTCCCGCAGGAACAGACGCCTGGTAATAAGTAGTTTCTAGTTACAAATCTTAGATTGGGATTTTCAGATAATCAAGAATTGGACTTTTTTTTTTCCTTTGCCCAGCGCTGTTTCAGTCGCTTCTGTACGAAGCCGCCGGAAGAACGGTGAGCCCGGTGACCGGCGCCGTCGGCCTCCTGTCGGAGGGAAACTGGCACGTGTGCCAGGCGGCGGTGGAGACCATCCTCCGCGGCGGCGCGTTGAACATGGCTGATCTTGGTCGTCGGAGCCCGACGCCACGCGGCGGAGAGAAGGCGGCGGAGGGTCGTCCGCAGGCGGTGGCTGAGAAGCTAAGGCTGGGAAGTCCATCCATGGACGGCTCTGAAGAATCGGCGGCGACGACGACGACTTTTGAAGGAGGAGGATATCTTCAGTGTCATCAGCTGCTGCAATCAGATGAGAATGAGATAAAGCTTCTCAATTTGTTCATATAATGATATCGTCACATATCCATGATTTGACTCGTTGTTTACTGTTGGGAATTTAGTTTGTCTTCTATAAATTTTCTTGGTTTATGGGATTAGATTAGTTCAACAATCTTTTTCTTGTACCTTCGGTTTGATAAAGCCTACTCAAGTAATGTTTTCTTCATTACTTTATGGGAATAGGAAATCTACAAGTTTCCTTGAAGTTGCAGATTTTGTTCACTCCATTAGAGCAAATGAAACTCGAGTTCGTGAAGTTCGTGCTCAAATCTTTTATTAAAAAATAAATAAAAAATTAAAAAAAATCGTCGGCTCGATTCATCTTTCGACTTGGGGAGACTGGTATTAGATGTATAATCCTCATCCCCAATCAAATCATCATTTGAATACGATTATTGCTAATTCATCGCTTATGACAGATTGGTTTTGTGGCGAAAAATTAATGTTTGGAAGTTAATGTTTCTTAAGAAGATCGGATTGCTCATATAAAACCAGCAGTTTATTATTATTATTTTTTGCATATATATATATATAATATATATATATATATAAAACGACAGCGTATTGCAAGAGCCGACATTAAACATAAACATATCGAAACATTCATGATAAAAAACAAATCATGACAAATTACAAAAAATAAATACTCATCTATTCCTTAATACATGTCAATATCACAAGCATATTAAGAAATAAAGTAAAATCTCCATCCTTAATTAATTATGTAATCTAATTTAATTTATTTTAACAATCTATATTCTTATATTAATTGTTTGGGCCTTTTAAAAACTATCGTGATTTAGTGTATCAATTATTCAATTTTAATTTTTGTCAATTAATAATTATTGAAAAACACTTAAGTTAATAACCATCTATTATCTATTATTAGTATAACCACCCACTATCTATTATTAGTATAATAATAAAAAAAATATTTTTAATACACATTAAATTTAAAACTAATTTTAATTTTTTAATAAATTGATTAAATATAGGAACGCATTTTATACAAAAAATAATTATAACACATATTCTCTATATATATTACTACACAGACATTGAATAGTACTAGTTTCTATTAATGATAAGGGTTAAAACTGAAAATAATTAATATTGTTTATCTTGAAAACTGTAAAACGACATGCATTTAAAAACAAAACTAATTCTAAAACCACATGTATTAAGGAACAGATGGAGTATTAATAATGCCATAAGATTCCGGCAAATTATGACATCTATTTCACTCGTAGTATTTTTCATATCATACATATTAATAAATTTAATAAGGGAACGTAGTAACATTTCTCTAGAATTAAATTTCATTTTTATTTTCATCCCATGGACAATCGGACATAGTGGGATGACGACACAACCGAATTGTATGTATCACGTTTATCTGCTCCATATTTATACTCCCTCCAATCAAATTTGTCAATTATCAGATATTTAATATTTTTATGTCGCACGTTACGTAATTGTTAAGACAACATTGATAATTCATAATTACCCCACAGATAATCATTATAAAACTCCCATGTAAAGGGAGGCTAAGTGTGGAATAAATCGATTCCTAATAGTTAGGAACTATTTTTTGCGAGGATAACTTCGAATTGCAATTTTTAAGATGAGGACAAGATTTCATAGGCCCTAGTTGCAACAATTTCGTTGTCTTCTTGCAATATTATATGCATAGATATATATGGTTGCAGACAAAATCATATGAATGGGGGGGTCTACAATATTACTTCGTATTGGCCCTTTCAATAATCATATATTAATTTGCAAATAGGACGAGGAACAATGTTTGGCCCTTGGAAGAGTCGTAGAGGCATTTGTAACCTTTGGTGTGATGTATGATCAGAAATAGAATCTAAATTTGTTTATATATGATAGATACCATGAAAATGAACGAAATACGTGTCGTCCTCCAATAAAATACAACATAGTTGTTTATTAATGTTATTATATACAAATAAAACAGGCAAGGTACAATCTTTTCCCGGATTTGCTGCGTCATTATTAAAAATGGGGCCTCAGTTCACTTGCCTTGCCACAGTTCCAAGTTTCTTGATATGCACATGTAAGTTCACTTTTTCAAAGAAATTGTTCTGTTCAGCTAGCTCTTTTTTCGTATGATCATTATATTCATAAACTTTTTTTCTAAATAAAATTAAGTTCATATACTATAATTATATTTAGTTTCAACTGCATGAAAGAAACAAAACATAAACGAAACCGCGTGGTGTCAACCTATGGCAATACATTAACATGTGGTATTATATTTATTCTATTTTATTGAGGGTGAAGGGTGTGTATAAATTAAACTAACTAAAATATTATATATTATATATGCACGCATATTTGAGTGTAACAAAGAGTACCAATATACTATTATATTAACCCTCATAGCGGGCTAGAAACGGCCATAAAATTGGTCTATCAATTTAGTTTACTAAAAAATTAAATTAAATTTTAGAAAATCACCTAATACATCCAGGTAATTACTATTCCCCCTCTATTTTCTTTTAAGATTAAGGTATTTATATTTTATAGCACACGCATGCAGAATCATACCAATTTAGATTGATTGAATGGAGAACTTAATCCTTTTGTTACCGAAAAATAATCAAATAACCGTAGAATAGCCAGGTGACCCGATGGCAATATATATTATTTTAATATTTAACTTCACATGAGGCATTATTACTTAGGCCATCTCCAATGGAGACTCATTATCCAGCAAAAACACAAAAATATGATCCAATGACACCCATTCATATACCTAAAATAGGATATATATGTAATTTTCTATATCCTTTGGATCCATATTTCCGTTTGTGTTCATGAATTGAGAACTTTTCAACTCTTACAAATAAGCCCACTTAAAGTTAATAATTGTCTTTAGTACCATTATACTAGCTGAAGAACTAATTAACTTTCACTTCCCACACAAAATATAGTTAGACGTAATACACACAGCTGAATATTAACGAAAACAACAAACCTAAAATCAATTCATTGATAAACATAATATTATTAGTACAATAATATTATTTTAAATTAATAAATTGAATTTAAAATAATATTATTGTACAATAAAATAATATTATTGTACTAATAATATTATTTTATTGAACTTAAAATAATATAATTGTTTAATTTTTATGGCGTAATTGTTGTCTAATTTGTAAAGTTGTAAAATACATGGGTAATATTGAAAAGTTGTAAATTTTGGTGTCGAAAAGAATATTCTGACATATACTTTTGAGTTTGAAAATGGATTTAATGTTTGGAGAATAATTGTGACATAAACTATATTTTGGATTTGAGAATATGTTTTTAGGTCGGATATGACATTACTTAGTACGTAATACGTATCATGGACGGATTCTTGCATGAAGTAATTGTAAAACGGACACAAGACTATTAGATAATATGATTGTTGACCTATATTATGCTAGATATCATAATTCATACGCCAGCTTACGTCATCTAATCTATAACAAAACAATTTTTGAAAGTTTTACCTTCTGACAGAAATTATTTAACAATGACTCAATCGTGCATTTAGTCTTGAAATCATATGTTATCATCAAGTACGAAACATTCATGCATACATATACATACAAGGATCTTATCTTGTGAAATTTGGAATATTTTATTGTAATTTACAGAAAAATACTTAATTATATAAAAAGTTGCAAGTCATTATCCTGTCAGTGTTTTTTATATGTAGGTACCTATTAGAATAAATTTGTTGCACATTGGTACCCGTCCCGCCGCAAAGTACGTCATATAACACATTTAGGTACCATAGAGAAACATATTGTAGTACATATACAGCGAGAAATGGTACGTCATATAACACATTAAAGTAGCATATAGAATCGATATAGGTACCATATAAACGCGTGACTTGGTACGTAATGCACATATAAAAATGTATATTAAGACTGGAAAAATTGTACATACAGTCAAATGGGTACTTATATAAATTTTTTTCTGACATGGGTACTGACTTGCAAATTTTTTATACAAAATAGGTATTTTATGTAGATTCATCTAAGGATGACGACACTCATTCGTGCAAAGTTTGGAAAAGACGTCGAAGAAACTAACAAGGAGTACTTACTTAGCAATTCGAATATATTAACTAGCTATAGTCGGAGCTTCATATATAAATGGCGATGGGAATTATAATTTCTTGAACGGATTACAAGAATGCCAAAGTCTAGGGACAAAAACGAAAACCAAAACATTATATATAAATAAAAATAAAATAGAAAATGACGACATGTGTCTCTTGACTCGCCTATGTATTGAGGAGAAGAATCTTACTGAAAGTCCTACGCTGTTGCATATACCCTAATCACTCTCACTCAGTTCCACTCTGCTCTGTTTCATTCAATCATCGAGAATTTCAATCGATAACGTCCCCAAGTTCTATCTCTACTACAATCAGGTGAGTTTCGAGTTTTTCATTTCCCCTTCGGCCTGGCAATTCTTTCTAATGTGGTTTTTTTCGCGTTTGCGTTTTAGTCAAATAAGCTAGTGGATTGGATCGGAATTACATTGATTGAGGGTTTCTTTATCATACTGCCTATTGCGTTGTTTTGCTTGAATTGCTGCGTAATTTGAGTTTGTTTTTTAGTGACATTTTGTGCGCTGAATCAATCGACTGCCTTCGATGTGTGTGGATAGTCGTCGATGAACTTCCAGGGTTTGTATTTGATTTGGGTTCATTCAATTTTGTTAGAATTAGGTCAAATTTGGATCAGCAGGTGCTTACGGTTTATGATCATATTCAGTAGAAGGTGGCTTGCCAATGAAATACAACAGCTGAATTTTCTACAGCAGGAAATCGAACGTGGTTATCTTGATGGAACTAATCTCATTTCTGGGATTTGAGTAACTAAAAATTATTACCATTACGATGGTCTCCATGAATCCTGGAGTCAGCAAAATGTCTGCTGCTGATCATCATCGATTCCCCAGAATTGACACCATTGCTCTAAAACTCCAAATGGAGAAAAGACTCGGCCGGACAAGACTTAACCAGTATCTCAACCTCCTAAAGAGGTATCTATGTCTGAAAGTCGCTAAAGCAGACTTCGACAAGCTCTGCATGGGATTACTGGGAAAGGACAACCTCAGCAATCACAACAAGCTAATTCAATCCATCATCAAGAACGCTTGTGCTTACATGCCTTCTCTTCAAAATCAAGAGAAAGAGAACCCTTCGTCGAACGCCAGGAAGCACAGCTTTCTTCAGGAGGTTCTTTCGAAGTCTCCAAAGAAACACCGTACCCACGTCATTCGCGATCGCAGATTGTTAGGACATCAAGGAAAGCCTCAAGACGTAATAATATCGCCATGGTTTCAAAAACAGCAAAGTGCTACAGAGCTGCTGTCTTTAGGCAGCAAGCCTCCTTTAGAAGTCAACTCTGTAGAAGAGGGCGAAGAGGTTGACCAGCGTAGGTTGAGCCCAGGGATTCACAGTCAAAGCCCACTTGTAGCTCCCATTGGGGTTTCGATCGCAGCAAAAGGAACAAGGAAATCGTTTTGCCATGCATCATCACCCTCTATGGATGTAGAGACCTGCTATAACTACTGTGAACTTCCCTGTTCGAGCCTATTGAAGAAGAGATTGGAGCAAGCTATGGCCATCGGTGGCCTAAAGCTATCAGGGGATTGTGTCAACTTGTTAAACAATGGCCTCGACGCGTACATAAAGAGACTGTTGAAACCTTGCATCGACTTATCTGCTTCAAGATCTCAACTTCCCAGAATGCCCTTTTCCGTTTCTATGACTGATTTTCGAGCTGCAATGGAATCGAATCCCAGGGTTCTTGGAGGAGATTGGACTGTGCTATTTGAGAAGGTTTGTTCTCATGGGGCTGAGGATCACTTATAAAACGAATGAACAACCTTGACTTGTTGTCTGTGCTATTCTTGATGTTCTTCTTCGGATCTTTTTTCTAACAGCTGTGGTTGATGTTAATTGGTTTGATCTTTATTGTGATGTCTTAAGCTGCAGAAAATTTTGGATGACGATGCTTGCTCTTTTACTTAGATTGGAGTTTGTATATATGTTGCTGAGCTGATTTGATATTTTGTTTGAGAGATTTTATTGTTTTATTCTGTTAGTCAAAAGTTATTTTTTTTTTCTTTCTATTACCGGGATGGTTAAAGCTCTTTCTAAACTAGCGGATAAATGTCAGCTATATCTCTTTGTTTTCATAACGTACAATAAATTCCATTTATGAATGCTTCAAAATTATATTCAAATTTTAAACATATAAATATGTATGATTTGTCACGAACCAATATTGAAAGAATTAATTGTGCGAGTTGGACAGTATAGCTAAAAAACTTAGGTGGCATTATTCCTCTCCATGTATACGTATATATACATATATATAAAAGCAAATGATACGATCACAAGAAAAACATTCAAATCCATCACCACAATCAAACCCTTTAACTTCATTTAATGAAAGAGAATAAACAGTACCCCCTAGAAGAAGACGGAGAAGAAGAAGAAGAAGAAACCCTTTCTTTGAACAACAACGATTGCGTACTCCATAGAAATGATTATGACAAATCGACCACGACGAGCCAAATGACGCAAGAAGAAGAAGAAGAAGAAGAAGAAGAAGAAGAAGAAGAAGAAGAAGACTTTGATTTTTGCCGCTCTCTTTGCCAGAATAGGTTAGATAACAATATGTGCTCGGCCGACGAGCTATTTTTTGAGGGCAGAATCTTACCTCTACAGCGCAACTACTACGACTCTGAGCCCATTGATCGAGCGAATCGAGTAAAAAATAAAACGAATATCGACAAACTAACCACGCTCAACAGGCAAGTGTACCTATCGATAATAGTATAGAATGGCGAGTATTCGAGTATCGAATCCCAAGGGAACTAAATAATCAGAAAAACTTGAATTTAAATATCCTAGTGAAAAACTGTTGTAAAACTATAAATATAACTGAACAAAACTGATAAAAATGATGAGAACGAACGACGATAAGAAAGCGAAACGTATTTGAGACTTCGACTCCCCCTAGCTCGATCGATCTGCTGAAAACATATATTAAAGTTTTAGCTAAACGTTAGACCGTGAGGATTACCAACATATGTGTATGAGTTCATATGACTGACGAAACTGCACCTTATCACACGAGGCTCGTAAACAACTAATCTACGTCTTAAATAGCCGAGCAAGCTTCCCTAACTACTTAATCGAAGATTGCATTAGATCATTATTAATCCATCTATTAGATTTGACTCTAATCCAGCGGGGTAGCTCAACCTATCTCTAGTGATGAGTTTATTCCGCTCGTTTACGAGTGTTCTAATCGTTCACCCCTCTCTCGAGCGCAGCGTACGATTTCCCAATTAATCTATCTTACACACATAGACATGAATAAGATAAATAAGAATTTCAATTACATAGACATAATCGAAATTATAAATTCATAAACGAGTCTTAACAATAGCATAACATCGAATATACTTAAAACATACGATCGATCTTTCCAGGGTTCATCTCATCTCAAATACACAAGAAATTAGCTACTCATTTCTCAACTAAGAACATAAATAAACGTCAAAGAAAATATAGATCTTCCCTGATTTTCGCCTTTGTGGTTGATCCTTCGTTGAGGACTTTTGTCGAGCAGATGGTGGGCGAACAACTTCAACCTTTTCCTTGCCCTACTTTTGTACTTCTCGCTTGCTGCTCCTCCTACGCCGCAGCCCGTCACAGCCGCAGCAGCCCAAGAGTCAGCTCACTACCTCCGTCTGTCAGTCTCAACGGCAGTCCCACCTCGTGCACCCGGCTCGGATCAGCCCTCCTTCAGTCCCCGCAGCTGCTCCCTCGTAGCTGTTGCTCGCCTTCGCTTCACGGTCCACGGATCAGCCCTGCAGCGCTGCCGTCGCCGATCAGCCGCAGCCCCGCAAAGACTAGTCGCTGCTTCTACACCCCCGGCTTTGCTCTTCACGTCGATTCCCCCCAACCTCCTCCTACGCTCGCAGCCCAAGCAGCTGCCCCGCCTTTACTTCGCAGTCCACAGATCAGCCACAGCCCACACAAACCAGCCGAACCGCAGCCCCCTCGACTCACAGTTGCAGCCGCAACCGCAGCACGCTCGGCTCGCTGCTTTCGCTTGATGCTTCAGCCTTATGTGATCGTGTAAATGGCCTTATTATCGTGTAAGTGGCCCTCCCATTTCTGCAATTCCTTCCCTCCATTTATAGCTGAGGAAGGGACACCAAAATCTTCAGAACTGCTGCTTCAAGAACGGCGTGAATATTTTCTTCCTCGAGCCGTGAGTTTTTTTTCTTCTTTTTTGACGTGGGTGTTGGAATCAATGGCTGCGCTAAATGGCTTTGTCTCCCACGCGTGCTTGTGTATGTATGTGTATCTATTATAGCATAGATGGGTTTGGACTTTTATTGGGCTTGGAATTGTTGGGCTAAAGTTTATTCTTCGGCCCAATTGTTTTTGGGCCGATATTTGGTTTGACGTTCCTCACTAATTCAAGCCCGAATATTCCCGGTTGTAGTTCTTTTCCCCAATATCTGTCGAGAATGAAATACAAATATAAAAGCATAATATTCGAAGAAATTCAAATAAATAACAACTGATATTACGCTTTTGCGGGGTATAAAATACGATATAAATTCATTTATCAAATCTCCCCACACTTAGGCGTTTGCTTGCCCTCAAGCAAAGAAACAATAATGGCATATAACGGATAAAACTAGGGGTGAGCAAAACCGGATATCCGGTTTTTCGGATATCCGAAATTCGGATATCCGAATTTTCGGATATCGAAAAATGGTATCCGTATCCGCTCCGGTTTTAATCGGATATCCGGAAATCGGATATCCGGTTTATTCGGATATTTACACCGGATATCCGCATCCGGTTTTTAAATTTATTTTTCTTATATTTTTTATTATTTTCTTTTGAAAATCATATTTTTTATTTCTTATCACATAAAAAAAATATATTTTTTAATATAAGAATTTCTAGACATATTAATTGAGACAATATGTGCATTTATGATTCAAAATTACATAATAAATAATAAACACAATACCACAAATTCACATTAATTTTTTAACTCGCGTCTCGATGTTTTTATGTTTTTTTTTATCTCAATTCTCTAACAAAGTTTTTTGCAATAATAAAATAATATAAATTTAAATATTCTACTTGATGATTTTTTTCCTTTTTGGACCTTCATTTTTCTTTTTGGACTATTTTTTATTTTTTTTTATTTTTTTTAAAATATAAAACCGGATACCGGATATCCGGATTTTAGACAAACCACTATCCGTATCCGATCCGGTTTATTTTAAAATAAATCGGATCGGATATCCGATCCGATTTTTAAAACCGGATATCCGTTTTTTCGGGTTTTGAAAACCGGATACCGGATCGGAATCCGGTTTCCGGATATTTTTGCTCACCCCTAGATAAAACCATGCAACGTATCAATCGAGAACGAAATCACGTAGGAAATAATGCAAGTAAAGTCGGAAGGCATATTTGAAATCAACGACTAACTCCACGATTTTCTTTAGCGATACCTATCAAAATCCGCACCTCACAGAGATTCACTCAAATCACTCAGTGTATAGGTTAAAATGTCTGTGAACTCTCTCGGGCCATGCACTAATCTAATCTCTACCATAAGCTTGCAAGCAATTCGTAAATCTATCACTTTCAATGATCAAGCGTGAATCGGAAGGTCTTTACCGGGTTATAAAATGGCTGATATATGTAGGATATGCAAGGAATAAGCATAAACAGGATATGAGCTGTAGTCGTGTCAGAATTATGCCATCATCTCGAAGCGCCAAATCCGTCGTTCTTATTCATCACTTCCTTTTTTTTTTTCACCAAGCCCTTCTTCTCTCAACTTCTCAACCTAGGAAATAGATAATACGCTTTTGAGAGTGAAAGATTATCGGAGGAAGGGTTCTTAGTCAAGATAATTTTTTCTCTTTTTTTCTAATTTTTCTTTTTTTTTTCCGACGCCCAGCTCAGAAATTTAGCACGGGTTGCGGTTCTTGAATCCGGCATTCAACCTCCACTCCTACTACCGCTCCAATGGGTTTATGTCTGAAGGCTTAATCGGGGTCGGCAATTTATAATCCGGTTACCACAAATAAAAGGCTCAGGCTCAAAGTGGCTAACTACGGGGGCCAGTCGTGGTTGGTTACTTTGGCTATGGACTAAATTCCTAATGCCTTCCTCATTTTCACACAATCTCACTTTAAGTAGTTTCAACACGCAATACACAAGCAAGTTCTGAAGAGAAATAAATTAAGCACGATTCACACAACCAAAGAAATGAGCAAAAAGCTCTCAGGCTCAAAAATCTCACAAAAATAGGGTTATGTGTACGAATCTATCAGGTATCGCCAAGTTCATCATGTAAGAAAGAAGTCGACATGCATATGTATCCTAATTACTCACACCATTTCTAACATGAAATCATCACTTGATCAATAAGAAACATGATTTTCGAAAAAAGTTCATGCCAATTTTCGAAAAAATTGAGACATGCACATAGTTAACATGTTCGCATAAATTTTGCAGAAATTCCCCTCCCCACGCGTAAGATTTACGTTGTCCTCAACGTAACAAATATGTAACATAAGGAAGAGAAAAGATAGATAAGCGAACTTCCCTGAATAGTCCGATGTGCATGCTTGTATGGCTCCTCCCCACACTTGAGATTTTGAATTCCCTGCGATCATTGAAAAATAAAATCATAAAAACTATAAATGCGCATAGAAATAAAAGAAAAACATAGGATAGGCTTGGGGTGCCTCCCAAGTAGCTCTTTCTTTAATGTCTTTTAGCTAGACATCGTTCAGTGGTTTCAAGGTGGTTCAAACAATATAACGATTGAAGATACGACCACCGAGTTGCTTAAGCTCCAAACATGGTGGTCCCTCGAAGGAGCGCCTCTCTTTATCATCCTCCTTACTTCCCTTAATAATTTTCATGTTTTTCCCAGTGACCTGCGATGTAACTTGCAAAGGGAATAGAGTAATTTGATCAATGACATCTAAAAAGTAACACTCATAATCATGCTTGCAAGTATTATCCGGAGTGCTAAATGTTACTTTCTCTCCATCCATCCTAGACTTCAAACTACCATTCATAACATCTACCATGTTTGCTGCTAAAAATGATCCCTCAAAGATCAAGGGTAAATGCTCAACCTCTTCCAAATAAATAATAATGAAACCTGCGGGAAATCTATCACTTGTTGCTAGCACATCCCTTCGAGGACAAAAAGTAGAAACAACATTGAGCTTGCCTTTGTTCTCGAGTAAGTCCTTGTGGTATATCACATATTGGTGTACCTGTGCAAGACCTTTGACAAGCGTTAAGTTAATATGTATTTGCTTGAGACGAGAAAGAATTTTACCATACTCATCGAAAACCATATCCTTGTTTAGCATAGTTGGGTATGGGATCTCCGGTTGATTCGCCTTGACAGGGGGCTTGGTCGTGATCTCTTTTCTTTGTCAACTTGTTCTTCCTTGACATGAGCTTCTTCCGTCACGGGATTCGTCACCACTTTCTTCACTTGCTCTTCTACGTTCTCCTCATGGATCTCGACATCGTTCTTCTCCGCAGCTTCCTTATTGGCGCTCTTCTCGGCAAGATATCTTCCAAATGGGTCTGTTGGTATTCCCCGTGTTAGGGCTGCCGGAAATGGAATTTTTGGTTGATAAATGTTGACCGTCGATCTTGGGACAACCTCCTCCCTGCTCCTTGATGTAACGTCATGGCAATACTCCTTTGATTTTGTCTCCGTATTGATAGGTAATACACTTAGCTTGCGTTGTTGGATAGTTTTAGCTATTTCTCCGGCTTGCTTCTCTAATGCTCTCAAGGAACATTCAGCGTTTTGCAGCCGAACTTCTTGACTATCCAAGCGATCGAGCTTCTCCATCAACTTGGCGAACTTGTCTTCAAGCTTATCCATCCGACAATCGGGAGCATTCTCATAATTTCCGCCTTGGAACCCATGTGCTCTTTGATTATGAAATTCTAGAGGAGCTTGTTGATGATTTTCGAAGGCCATGTTCGGATGAACTTGCGGTACAGAATTTCTTGGACCTTGGTAGTATCCTAAATAGTCCACCTGCTCCACTGAAATAATGGATGGACATTGAGTTGCGTCATGACTTCCACCGCAAGTAAATGCATATAGGGATATATGTAGGGTATGGATGAGGAGGTACGAAAGTTGTGGGGATCATCGGGGCATGCTGCAACTGTAATGTGACGGCTGACTTCGTTGTAAGATGCAGTAAGGCTGCAATCATTGAGGTCTGCATCTGAAGGCCGTTTGCTGTAATTTGTTGTTGTAGGACGTCGAACTTAGTATTGAGCGCGGTAATGTCAGTGACGTCATACATTTCTGGTGATTACTTTGCCTCCGATTTACCTAGAATAAGAGAGAAAAAAAATACTCGTAAATAATACTAATAATAACGATAAGTGACACACAATAATAATACAATAATAATAACAATAAATAGTAAAAATAATAAGAATAAAAATAATAGTAAAAATAAAAATACTCGTAAATAATAATAATAATAATAACAATAATAATAATAATAACAATAATAATACTAATAAAAATAATAATAATAGCTAGAATAATAAACTAAAGTTCTCCAAATATCAATAGTTCCCCGGCAACGGCGCCAAAAACTTGATCGAGCGAATCGAGTAAAAAATAAAACGAATATCGACAAACTAACCACGCTCAACAGGCAAGTGTACCTATCGATAATAGTATAGAATGGCGAGTATTCGAGTATCGAATCCCAAGGGAACTAAATAATCAGAAAAACTTGAATTTAAATATCCTAGTGAAAAGGTTTTGATTGTTGTAAAACTGTAAATATAACTGAACAAAACTGATAAAAATGATGAGAACGAACGACGATAAGAAAGCGAAACGTATTTGAGACTTCGACTCCCCCTAGCTCGATCGATCTGCTGAAAACATATATTAAAGTTTTAGCTAAACGTTAGACCGTGAGGATTACCAACATATGTGTATGAGTTCATATGACTGACGAAACTGCACCTTATCACACGAGGCTCGTAAACAACTAATCTACGTCTTAAATAGCCGGGCAAGCTTCCCTAACTACTTAATCGAAGATTGCATTAGATCATTATTAATACCTCTATTAGATTTGACTCTAATCGTTCACCCCTCTCTCGAGCGCAGCGTACGATTTCCCAATTAATCTATCTTACACACATAGACATGAATAAGATAAATAAGAATTTCAATTACATAGACATAATCGAAATTATAAATTCATAAACGAGTCTTAACAATAGCATAACATCGAATATACTTAAAACATACGATCGATCTTTCCAGGGTTCATCTCATCTCAAATACACAAGAAATTAGCTACTCATTTCTCAACTAAGAACATAAATAAACATCAAAGAAAATATAGATCTTCCCTGATTTTCGCCTTTGTGGTTGATCCTTCGTTGAGGACTTTTGTCGAGCAGATGGTGGGCGAACAACTTCAACCTTTTCCTTGCCCTACTTTTGTACTTCTCGCTTGCTGCTCCTCCTACGCCCGCAGCCCGTCACAGCCGCAGCAGCCCAAGAGTCAGCTCACTACCTCCGTCTGTCAGTCTCAACGGCAGTCCCACCTCGTGCACCCGGCTCGGATCAGCCCTCCTTCAGTCCCCGCAGCTGCTCCCTCGTAGCTGTTGCTCGCCTTCGCTTCACGGTCCACGGATCAGCCCTGCAGCGCTGCCGTGCCGATCAGCCGCAGCCCCGCAAAGACTAGTCGCTGCTTCTACACCCCCGGCTTTGCTCTTCACGTCGATTCCCCCCAACCTCCTCCTACGCTCGCAGCCCAAGCAGCTGCCTCGCCTTTACTTCGCAGTCCACAGATCAGCCACAGCCCACACAAACCAGCCGGACCGCAGCCCCCTCGACTCACAGTTGCAGCCGCAACCGCAGCACGCTCGGCTCGCTGCTTTCGCTTGATGCTTCAGCCTTATGTGATCGTGTAAATGGCCTTATTATCGTGTAAGTGGCCCTCCCATTTCTGCAATTCCTTCCCTCCATTTATAGCTGAGGAAGGGACACCAAAATCTTCAGAACTGCTGCTTCAAGAACGGCGTGGAAATATTTTCTTCCTCGAGCCGTGAGTTTTTTTTCTTCTTTTTTGACGTGGGTGTTGGAATCAATGGCTGCGCTAAATGGCTTTGTCTCCCACGCGTGCTTGTGTATGTATGTGTATCTATTATAGCATAGATGGGTTTGGACTTTTATTGGGCTTGGAATTGTTGGGCTAAAGTTTATTCTTCGGCCCAATTGTTTTTGGGCCGATATTTGGTTTGACGTTCCTCACTAATTCAAGCCCGAATATTCCCGGTTGTAGTTCTTTTCCCCAATATCTGTCGAGAATGAAATACAAATATAAAAGCATAATATTCGAAGAAATTCAAATAAATAACAACTGATATTACGCTTTTGCGGGGTATAAAATACGATATAAATTCATTTATCACCCATCTCTCAAAAATCGTCGTGTTCGGCATTAAGCAAGAAGATAATGGCCAACAATGCGACAAATCCATTCTGTTATTATTCTCAGCCAAGCCCATCGCCGAGAATTTCAATGAAGAGAGGAGCAGCAGTACAAAATAATAGCAATAAATCATCATCATCAGCAGCAGCTTGGAATATTTTCAGGCAAGGATTAGTCACAACGCCGCCAGGGATGATGACGGTAGTTAACAAGGGTAGTGTCAAATACTTATACAATAACAGTAGTAGTAATAGCAGTACTGAGGTGGCAACGACTATAAAGGCTTGTAAGAGCATCTCCAACGGGTACTTTATTTTTGTGTAAAACACAAAAAGAGTACTATTCTACTCCAATGGGACTTTATATTTAACACAAATATTGTGTTGATCAGCAGAGAAACTCTAGATCTAGAGTACGCACAATTTTTAACACAAAAATAGAGTTTTAATTCTATTTATTATATTTATTTAATAATACATCTTTTATTATATTTAAAATATTTGATACACTATTATAATAATAAATTTAAAATAATATAATTTTATTTAATATAATAAAATTAAAATTAAATAATATGCTAATTTTATCATTTATTTAATTTTTAAATATTAATAATTAAAATATATTGACTTTTTAATTTTATATAATAAAGTTTAATAAGTCAATTATGATAGTAATATATAGAAATTTGATTTTTAGTGTAGAAATAGAGTTAATGGATTGGAGTGAAAACTAGTGTAGAAAATAGAGTTTATGGGTTGGAGTAAAAGCACTATAGCAACTTTATTATTGTGTAATATTACCTGTATTTTTATGCGTTGCGTTGGAGATGCTCTAATAATAAGGAGAACAAGTCGAGGAGAGGAAGAGGAGGTAATATGATGCTGATGATCATAAGTGGATGCAAATGCTCGTTAGATGCAGTTCTTGATCATACTAATACTGCTGCTGCTGCGATGAAGAATAGTAGAAGCGAGGTAGTAATAAATTGATGTGCTTAATTAGATTCGAAGAAGAGAGAAAGGGTCATGAGAGAATGACGAATAATAAGTCCAACCATGATCGAACAACCTTATTCGAATGGCTGAAGCAGCTTCGCCATGTTTCTTCATCTCAAGGTGAAACGACGACGGACCATGGAAAAATGATGAATGTCCAAATTTCGGTTAATGTAATAACTGTTTGTTATCAATCCCAAGTTTTCATTTTCATTTTAATTTCGTTATTATTAGTTTCTTTTTAAGATCATATAAGATAGTTTAGTTGCATCGTGAAAATCCACGAGGGAGACGTGAAAAGGCATAAATGTAGACGATGGCATTATATATAGCTGTAAACAGGCGTGCTATGGCCTACAAATTGAAATTGTGGTTCTATTCTAACTCGACTCGCCACTATCTGTGAACAGTGTAATGAGTCAATGACCCACTCGGCTTTGATTTCTGTCTTCTCAAGCAAGTCCACTGCCATTCCAAATTGAGCTTTTCTCAAAGCCCATTACGACTTGGGCCGGATCTACTTTTACGTACTACTCCCTCTGGCCCAAAGAGTTATGGACATTTGGGATATGACACGGTTTTTAAGAAACTGAATATTTTAATAATATAGTACAATTAAAAAGGTAAAAAATGTATATTTTGACACGTCTTTTAAGAGTATTTAATATTATTATATTGATTGTTTGTGGTAGTTTTTTTATATAAAAGGAAGTGTACAAAAGGGAATGGGACGAGGCAAATCTACACATATGTCCTACTGGCTGAGGGGAGGTGCTTAGGGTCATGTTGGGAGAGGTCCTGGGTTCGAATCTCATCCCTGTGACATTTCCGTAAGCCTGCCCACATGGGCCCAGACATGTGCGATTGACCTGGTCGACCTGTTTAGCAGGTAGTGGGTCGGCCCCGGGGTTTACCATCGGCTTTACCCGGTTACCAAAAAAAACTATCTTTATTCGTCTCAAACTGAATTTAGATTAAGCTAGGAACATTGCGCCAATGGATAACTCTTTAGCAATGCGAAATTAAACGCCGGAAAAGAAAAAAAATGAAATGATACGCATCATATCATTGTATCACGCCTTGCATTTGGTACAATAACACGTTTGTTTTCGATTTTCCACGTTGAAATTATGCATAGCTAACGTCAACGTAGTAAATAAATAAAAAGTAAATCGTGGACAGATCTTATCCTTATATATGTTGAAATCGGTACCAATCTAAATCACCAAGTAGTAGGGGTTGGGCCAAAATTTTCCAAGCTTGCTCACAACCTCACATGCAAATTGCCAGATTTCAATCAATCATCCTTTGAATTTAATGTTTACGGTCCCCCAACCTTCAATGCCGCCGAAGTCAAAATTATTCTCAGTTTATCTTCTACGATCTTCGATCATTTCCACAAAATCTCAGAGCAAAAACGAAAGCAAACAAACATGGTCAGCCTAGCCGGCGAAGCGCACAACGCCAGGGTGGTCGGGTCCGGCGAGAAGACGGTGGTGCTCGGCCACGGCTTCGGCACCGATCAGTCCGTGTGGAAGCACTTGGTGCCTCACCTCGTCGACCGCTACAAGGTCATACTCTACGACAACATGGGCGCCGGCACGACCAACCCCGACTACTTCGATTTCGACAAGTACGCCACGCTCGAGGGCTACGCCCACGATTTGATCGCTATTTTGGAGGAGTTTCGCGTCGATAAGTGTATCTACGTCGGTCACTCGCTGTCGTCCATGACCGGCGCGATTGCCTCCATTTTCAGGCCGGAGCTCTTCCATAAGCTCGTCTTCATCTCTGCTTCTCCGAGGTAATTTCCCTTTTGTGGGCATATTGCTGGGATTTTGTTTTTTTTTTCCCCTTGAATTCGTGGTGGAATTGGGGTAGCTAGCTAGCTGCAGAGTAATTTCATGCCCTGCAACTGTTCGTCGAATTGTCTGAAAAAAACCTTTCTCTGAAGGTTCATCAACACTGACGATTACTACGGAGGATTCGAGCAAGAGGAGGTGGATCAGCTGTGCAAGGCGATAGAATCGAACTACAAGTCGTGGGTCGCCGGATTTGCGCCGCTGGTGGTGGGCGGCGACCTTGACTCGGTGGCGGTTCAAGAATTCAGCCGTACGCTGTTCAGCATGCGGCCGGACATTTCCCTGAGCGTTTTTAGGACGATATTTACGTTCGATCTGAGGCATTTCTTGGGGAGGGTCACCGTTCCTTGCCACATAGTTCAGAGCTCCAAGGACTTGGCCGTGCCGGTGGCGGTGGCGGAGTATCTCCATCAGAATCTCAGTGGTGAGTCGATCGTCGAGGTGGTCGCCACCGAGGGACACTTGCCGCAGCTGAGCTCGCCGGAGGTGACGATTCCGGTGTTGCTCAGGCATATCGACTTCGACATCGCCGCCGCTTGAAGAAACTGCACTTTCTGAGATCTTTATTTGTTTGTGGCGTGTGAAATAAAAAATTTTAAAAAAAATAATGAAAAATCGGTGTTCATCGTGCGCCGGTAAACGATGGGTGTTTCTTGTTTGTACTTGTCTTGATTGAAAATATGTCTGGGCCTGACTTCTAATCGCTTTAGTGGGCTATTTTAGGAGATTATGGGCCTGATATTGGCCCATTTGTAAGCAATTTATTGAAAAAGAAAAGATGTACGTAATCCGAGAAAAACCATGAATATTTTTAGGAAGACAATATTCCTAATGCACCATTTTTTATCACAAAAAACTATGTTATTATTTTTAGTTATTGCTTGACCTCAAAGGTAGGAATTGTTCTTTAAGTTTTCATCAAGCTTTTGGGATCAATAAGGAACATTGGAGTTGAGAGAGAGTATATGTTGTTTCCAAATTGTTTGTTTTGTCTCCTATGTCAAGCAAACACGTCTATAACAATAACATGTATTATCTATAAAGTTTGTTTATATATTATGTTCATTTGATTCTACATTAATAAAATATTGTTTCATGTTGGAATAGCTTAGATATTATAATTTTTTTAGTTGCAATATCCGAAACATTATTGTAAAATGAAAACTAAATCTTTTCGTTAAAACTTACGAAATCTAGGCCGCTTCTTTAACGGCTTCACGATAAAAGATGGGATTTACATATTTGTAAATGTTTTTGCTTTTCACAATAATATAAAAGCAAATACAACAGTCTATTTGTTTCTAAATATCCTGAAAATGACCGTAACACGTGGCAACCTTAAATTTCAATAACGCTCCACGTAATATTTGTTTCTTCTTGCATGGCCCCACCCAGATGTCTCGAACTCCACATATACTGTTACTTTTTTCATTAAATCTATTATTTCACTCCCTCTATATATAATACTCTTTACCCCTACTGCCTACATCTCCATTTTCCAACAACACTTACAAAAATTAAAAAATAAATAAATCACAGTCTTCACTCTGCACCACCAAAAAAGAAAGAAAAGAGTCCAAAATGGATCGGACAACAGTGCTTTTGCTGACACTGATAGCATTCACTGCCATCTCCACCGCCGGCGGCCAGTCTCCGGCCACATCACCGGCGTCTCCTCCGTACGGATCCTATCTGCCGACAACAACAGCACCAGCCGCGTCGCCTTACCAGTCCACGTCATCAGTGCCCTTACCCTCTCCACTCTCATCGCCGCCGCCATCTCCGACCTCCTCCTCATCAACTCCGGCCGGCGGTCCACAATCTTCGTCGCCGGAGCCCGATCCATCAGGCCCGCTTCAACCCTCGCATGCACCTGAGAATTCTCTTTCTCCATTGACATCTCCAACAGTCTCACCGTTCGTTATGTATACACCGGCGCCGGCGCCGTCGTCAGATCCGCCGAGTGCAAACAATTATCCGGCGCCGGCTTCAGATCCACCGGCCTCGCATGCGCCTGAGACTACTTTTGGTTCTCCACTGACGTCGCCATCAGCAGCACCGACAATCTCTCCGTCCGCTCTATATTCACCGGCTCCGACGCCGGAGGCATGGCCTCCGACTACAAATTATTCCCCGGCTCCGACTCCCACGGTTGGATCTCCGGCGCCGACTGCTGGGCCGCCGAGTACGAGTTGGTCTCCTGCTCCCTCTCCGGGAAGAAAGAGGGCAAGGAAGCACAGATCGCCGGCACCGGCGCCGCATCTTCTAGGACCTCCGGCGCCGACGCCGGGTGCTTTAGGACCCATCGGTGGCTTCGTTTCTCCTGGGCCGGCCACGGTCAGCGATCAGGTCAGGCGTTTTTATGTTAACTTTGGAATCATGCGAAAATAGTATTATTTAAATATTCTTTTATTCTTTATATATTCGTTTAGCTGATCAAATATGTTGGTAATGCTCTGTTTTTTATATTAATAATTCCTCAGTATACAAAATTATTATATGACGCACGTTTTGATGAGAGCACTTTAATGCTTCAACGGTTCAATTATATGTAGCATCGTCTTCTTCTTCTTCTTCTTCGTTGTCATCAATTACATATCATAGTAGATGGCTCATATGTATGTTTTATGTATTCATCTATGTAAGCAAGAATTGGGCTTCCTACTGATTATCATTATTGTTATATATAGTTAAACGCTACGCTATTATGACTTTCTTAAATGGTTCCTTTTTTTTTCCGACAAGAAAATAAACTCTCGTGAAATAAATTTGGTTTAACGTGTGTTTGGTGCAGAATGGGGCTGATGAAGTTACTACTACTCTGCACCACAAACTGATGGGAAGTACTTTTGCAATTGGATGCGCATGGCTACTATTATTTTTCTAGATGCCTACCTATATACTTAATAATATCATTTCATTTTTATTGTGGTAATATATTGTGTCGGCAACCCTCAGACGACCCCTTTTATTTATTAGCATATTATCTATTGGTTGAAGTGGCCGCACATTACAATATTAATATTGCATAAATGCTATCACAATCAAATACTAAAAGACTTTCTTATATTCATACATTCGATATATCCGTACCATATATGCGACTCCAAACTCCAACTCAAAATAATAGCACATAAAATCAGATCTAAAATCAAGCATTAAAAAAAAAAGGAAAGATTATTGGGCATAAAATAATGTCGGCCTCGAACTATCTGTTAATGGGCTTTCTACATAATGTATTATTATGTATGGCTCAATCTCAGATTTCAGTTCGTATGTATATCAAAACAACAACCAATAATTTCTTCTTTTTTTTTTTCATCAACCCCCATAACCCCAAATCGCCGTTATTATATTATAAACTTGAGCAAATGGCATGTTGTGTATGCGTATTGAGTGTACATTGGTCGATAATATGATGCAAATGATGGTTGATGGTATCTCAAAGCTGCTGATGTATTTATGATATATCTAATAAGTTATCAAAGTGGGCATTACTAAAATTAGTCAGCGCAAGTTAATATCCCTTTCACTTGGTATAATAATGAGCGGACTAATTTGAACGGAAGAGAAACAGTTAAACGTCGTCAACTTTGCATGCCTTGTTTGAATATTTGATCAACTAAGTACTTCAACTTGCATATGCATACAACATTAAAGACAAAAATAAAAAAAACATACACACGTACACATAAATTCGAGAATTTCATCCTCACAAATTTGAGACTGACCACCAAACTAGGGTTAGTTTTTGAGTTGATCGCAAAACGTATTTACTGAAGATACTATTGATCTGATTTAATGTTCATATAAATATAAATTATTACAGCCAGACCGATGGCTTGACTTTATATCAGAATTTTCAAAACCGTATGTAGTTTTAGTTAATGAAATAAAATAATATTTTGTCTACGATATGCATGACCTTCATATAGACACGGATAGTTGACACGGTCCATGTTCTAGTATGGCCGCAATATAGGAATTCATTTGTGTCCCAACTTAAAGAAGTCATTTTCAAACATTAAATTATACAAATAGTTGTTTCCACGGGCCAATTCGGCATTTTCACTCCTCCATTTGAATTGAACAGCTTAATAATATCCATTTTTTTCTCCTCTATTAATTTTCAAATTTCAAACAAATTTCATTTATTACGAATGAAATCAAATTTAAGATTATATTCAAATCCTTAGTTTGAATTTGTAACAAAAGACTAGTATTTTTGCACATTCAAATATGTGTTCTATATAAAATATATCTATAGTAATTTGTAAAATAATTATCAACGAAAAATATGAGGATAAAATTTAGAATATATAAATGTCATGTAGTTGACGGTTTTCTTTTTATTTAATATTAATTTTTAGATTAATTAAAGGGTATATTAAGTTTCAGGCCTAAAAAATGTTTTAAAATAGGAGTAAGACCCTTTTCGAAAAAATATTAGTTTAAAGTACCCAAAATTTAGGGATAAGGACCTAAAATATGAACTGTTATCGAACTATTGTTTTGTGTTATTTCAGTATGATGAAGTGTTACTGCAGAACAATGAATTGTTACTGAACAAATCGGTCCTTAAAACTAATATTTTTCCTGACAGGGCCTGAACGAAAATTGCCGCTTAATTAAATTGACCTACAAAAAACAATTTATCACAAGGCATGAGGCCTTAATAAAGGAGTATACCGGATTCGCGAGAAAATGAGAGATGATAATTTTGAAATACAAATGAAAAGAAAAAGAGAAAAAGGTTAATATTGGAAAAGACTATAAAGCCCTTATCCACATTCATCCACCATTTCCGCTTTTGACTGGTCAAATCTTCAATACTACTCAAAACACGCACATAAAAAACATCGATAGAGAAACCTCAAACACACAATTCAACAAAATCTTACAACCTTTCTCCAATCTTCTCATCGCGGCGGCGTTTCCCAAATCGCCGCACTATCATGGGTCAGATCCCCTCCTCCCAGATCCACCACCACCAGGACGCCACGCGCCTCACGCGCAGCCACCAACACCAACAGATCCAACCACCGTCACCGCAGCCATCGCCGTCGCGCGATTTGACCTCAGACGTACCCGACGAACTACTCGCCCTGATCTTCTCCACCCTCTCCCCGTCGGACCGTAAGCGGTGCTCCTCAGTCTGCCGCCGATGGCTCGCCGTCGAGGGCCAGTCCCGCCAGCGCCTCTCCCTCAACGCAGCCGCCGATCTAAGCCCTCACCTCCCTTCCCTCATATCTCGCTTCGATTCCGTCGCGAAACTCACCTTGAGATGCGACCGTAAGTCGATCTCAATCGGCGACGAGGATCTCGAATTCATCTCCCTCCACTGCCCTAATCTCACGCGCTTGAAGCTCCGAGCGTGCCGCGAGATCTCTCACGTCGGTATGCTCGCCGTCGCCAAAAACTGTAAAAATCTTCGTAAATTCACTTGTGGGTCTTGCAATTTTGGTGCGAAGGGTATGAATGCACTGTTGAATAATTGTGCTAGCTTGGAAGAGCTCACTGTGAAGCGATTGAGGGGAATCAGCGAGGGATTCACTGCTGAGCTGATAGGCCCAGGTTTGTCTGCAAACTCACTGAAATCAATCTCTTTGAAGGAGCTCTACAATGGACAGTGCTTCGAGCCTCTTATCTCTGGGTCGAAGAACTTGAATATCTTGAAGGTTTTCAGGTGCTTGGGTGATTGGGACAGATTGCTGGAGAACGCTGTCTCGGCGAGAAAAAACTGTAATAAACTGACAGAGGTGCATTTCGAGAGATTGCAAGTGAGTGATTTGGGTTTGATGGCTGTAGCAAAATGTTCAGAATTGGAGGTCTTTCACTTGGTGAAGGCGCCTGATTGTTCAGACGAAGGGATCGTTGCCATCGCTGAGAACTGTAAGCTTCTGAGAAAGCTGCACATAGATGGTTGGAGGACGAATAGAATTGGGGACGAGGGGTTGATCGCTGTTTCAAGAAACTGCCCCAATCTCATCGAATTGGTGCTCGTCGGCGTGAATTCGAGCTCTTTGAGTATGATGGCTATAGCGAATGGCTGTCATAAGCTCGAAAGGTTGGCCCTTTGTGGGAGCGAAACGATTGGGGATTCTGAGATTTCTTGCGTGGCGGCAAAGTTCGTTGCACTGAAGAAACTCTGCATAAAGGGGTGCAGAATATCTGATGCTGGGATCAAGACGTTCGCCTTTGGCTGTCCTAATTTGATCAAGATCAAGGTTAAGAAGTGTAAGGATGTGTCTAACGAGGTTGCTGATTGGCTGAGAGCAAAGAGAGCCTCATTATCAGTTGACTTTGGTTCAGACGAAGCTGAGCAAGAAGCCATGGATAACAGTGCAAGCGATGGAGGCGTGCAAGACGATGGGAATGAGCTTCCAGCGCAAGGTAATAGAGAAGGGCAGTTGATGATTTTAGCGAACCGTTTGAACAACGTCGGCGGCGAAAGGGTTGACTTAACTGCTCCATCGACTAGCAGTGTGACTATGGTGAGGCCATTGAGTAAGTCGTCAAGGTTCAGCCTTTTTGTTGGGAGGAATTTCATTTCTTTTTCTTGTGCTCTGCGTAGGTTTCCCAATCGTAATCTTAGGAATGGATCTAATCATGGGTTGTGATCGATGTCGACAATTGTCAATCTATTGAATTTATTTTCTGCTTTTTATAGCCCAGTTGCTGGTTGTGATTCATTGTCTTAGAGTTGGACTTGTATGTTTGAAGGAAGATTGAGTTTCACGTGATTGATCTGTGCTTTTCTTGCAAGACAGAAACTGAGAAATTCAATCATAGGATTCAACGAAGTTATATATTACAAGACAACCTGGAAATCTTGTCCAAGTTTAAACACTGCAAAGGAGCAATCAGAAGAATGCAGAAACAACATATATGCACATACCAATCGACAGCAAAGAAGTGTTAAAGAAGCAAACAAACCAAGCAAGAAATACTCAGAAAGCAACAGAGCATCATAAAATCTCTCTAATTAATCAATCATTCAGCAGAGACAAGCTCAGCGTTACTGCTGCTAATCTTGTTCTTGGTGGGATAAGAAGCTTCCATGGCAATCCCACACTTGCCCGAAGGATCATTCGCCAAATTACGTTCGAGTTTGAAATACCCATTTTCTCCCCAATTCGTCCCCCACGAATTCCTCACAATCCAATAATCAACACCATCCTCCGTTCCATAGCCAACCGCCACCACTCCATGGTCTAAATCAGTCCCACATTCCCCCGTGAAAACTCCCTATTGATGATAATTCAAAAAGATCGATGACATACGTAAAGATACATTTCTTAATCAGTCATATGATCGAAATCTAAGTAAAAAGTAGGTTGGTTTTATTACAGATTCGTAGAGCTGAAATGCTCGGCCAGAAGCCCCAATAGCTACGCTGACGGGCTGATGAGCCACGGCCTTCTGAAGTGCCTTCTCATCTCCTTGGGGAACGTCTTCGTAGCCATCGATGCTCACCACCTTTGCATTTTTCTGCTAAAGATAATTTTTTTTTGGGAAATGTCACTATTTTAAAGATTATTATTATCACAGATAAAAAGAGTGAGCTTTTTTTTTGCTGTCCAAATATATCAATCACAGTTTCTTGAAAAGGATGATAAAGTTATGTGGGGCTAATTAACTACTAACCCTTGTTGGGTCGCACTTCCCATCGATTCCTCTGTAAGGATAATCAGCTTCAGAGTCCATCCCACCATTGCTGACGATGAATTTGAAGGCGTAATCCATTAGCCCACCATCGCAACCTTCGTTCTCGCCTCTATCGCAGTCGACTAACTCTTGCTCGGAGAGAGGAATCAGTTCGCCGGCGACGATTTTGTTGATCCCTTCCACGGCGGCCACCGTCGAGAAAGCCCAGCAACTCCCTGACGACAGTAGACGAGAAAAAAAGTAAGCAAGGAATGAAAACCCTAAAAAGAAAGAAAGAGAAAAGGTTCAAGACGACGACTAACCGCAAGAACCCTGGTCCTTGATCGGAGCGACGGCGCCTCTCTCCCTCCAGTCTACGGATTCCGGCAGGACGTCGCCGGCCCGTAAAAGGTATCGGCGGCCGGCGTTCTTGGACTTCGCCACGCGCCGCCTAGCGTCGGTTTTCGTGCCCAAGTAGGTGGATTTGTACTCCTCGTGGGTCAGGTCGGCGAAACGGTTCAATCCCAGCTTGTAAGTGCTGTTGCCGGCGGCGGCGGCGTTATTGTGTTCGTCGACGAAATTGAGGTTGTCTCTGAAGATTTCGAACCTTCGATCGTTCTCTCCGATTTCGTTGTACACTTTGCCATGCTTGACCAGCCAAGAATCATAGAGGCTCTTCGCTTGCTCATAGCTTCGTCTTCCTCCTTTTGATGGGATGTGTTCTTCGTCGTAGTTTATTATGGAGAAATCTGATGCGTTTGAATAGGACAGAGCGAAGAAGATGGTGAGGAAGATGGATATGATCATAGACATGGCTAGTGTTTGTTTTTTGATCGGAGGAAGTTATTAAGACAAGGAAGAATTTTGTTTGCTTAGCCTTGAAGAAGATGTTGGAAGGGTGATGGGGTTTATATAGGAGGTGTAAAATGTTATAATATTCGATCTCTTTCTTACATTATACTAGTTTTCTATTTTGGGACATGATTTTATGGGGAAATGTTACGTAACTACGATTTTCTATATGCTTTCATGTGCAATGGGCAGTGGTCAAATTGCCAAGAACGATACGATCCTTTCTTTAGGACTAAGTCTTATTTTTTATTTTTTCAGAAAAAGTTTGTTTACAACATCGTGGGAAGAAATTCCTCGGGAAAAGAAATGAAAATGAGATCGAGATAAAAACAAGAGTTAAAATGTAAACATTAATCATCCACAAGGTACTTGTTAATAGTTAATAATAAATATTATTCTTAACTTTTTTTTTTTCGTGTTTAGAGGTTGTAAAGTATACTTCCACAAGAAAAGAACACTTTCTATAGGAGAGGAAATCAAAGCTTCCATAACGTTAGAACTAAAACTATCAAAGTAAAATGAAGAAAATAAAAGGATAAACACGAAACTTGGATGGATGATTTCCTCCCATCTTTTAATAAATGCTGGATAAGGGTATGGTGAAAAATTTTGATCTTTTCTTTAGGGCAAAATTTTATGTTAGTTGAGAAAAGGCGGGACTAAAATCTTTATAATAATAATTATTATTACGTAATAAATCCACAATCAACCTCAATACGTTTCCTTCCGTTGATTCTTGCAGCAAGGACGAACCTAGACATAGTTACATCAATCAGTACGTTCATATGATAAGTTCGTTAGGACACTTACATACACATATTTCAAGAAATAAAGATTCAAACTAACATATCCTTATTTAGTTCGTCTGCCCACAATTGAGGAAGCAAAAATAGTCATGGCCGCCCCAACATCCACCTGTTGGAATCCGCCACGTGGCGCGTGGTGCTGTCTTGGGAAGAAGCTAATCTTGAAAACTGTATCAACGTCATTGGGACACCACACCACCGCCGAAAGGCGGTGTCAGGCGTGAAGAAGTCATCACCAACATTGAAGAAAAATCAGAACCGACTTAATCTCTAGGAGCATATGAGTCATCATCCACATGTTGCATTGTGAAATAATTATTCTAAGTAACATCTACACGTAGCATTATCTGGAGAATTACACCGACTTAGTAGACCGACATAAACATCTATAAATATGTATGGTTTGTGCGTGTATTACCATGTAAAAGAAAAGAAGAACAAATAATACTATATAGTGTGAGTTGTTATCTTGTGTTCCAAAAGTAATAGTGGGTGTAATAAAAAAATGATGGTGAGTGCTTGATAGTTGATAGTGTACGTGAGAGAAACTAAAATAATTGAGTGTGAGTGGTGTGCAATATAATAATTATAAATCATATCTTATTCCTTGTTTCATCCAATATAAAATATTCAACAAGTGGTATCAGAGCCACGCCAGAGCAACGTTAGAGCCACGCCGGAGTCACGTCGGAGCCACGTTGGAAAGTTTGAGTGACAGCGGGAATATTGCGGGTTCATCCGTTGTCGCCGATAAAGGAAGATTGAGTTGGAGGCATCGTGCACAATAAAAATAAATAAATTGTGAAGCGCGTGAGGCTTGCTTGGTTACGTGGAGGTAATCCAAGTCACGATGGCGGACCTACAGTCGGTAGGCGGAATGGAGAAACTCAACAATCAAAATTACGCAACGTGGCAGACCTGCATGGAGTCATATCTTCAAGGGCAAGATATATGGGAGGTAGTTGGCGGAGACGAGGTCGCACAACCACAAGAAGCTGGAGCATTACGGAAATGGAAAATTAAGGCGGGAAAGGCCATGTACGCACTCAAGACGACTATCAGCAAAGAGTTGTTGGAACACATACGAGATGCAAGCACTCCAAAAGAAGCATGGGACACATTGGCGGCACTATTTTCAAAGAAAAATGAATTCAAGCTGCAACTTCTCGAAAACGAGCTTCTGTCAATCAAACAAGGGGAGATGTCGATACGCGAATATTTTAATAAGGTACGTTCCCTTTGTCGTGAAATCTCTGAGTTGGACCCGACTGATAAAGTTTCAGATGCTAAAATAAGAAGAATTATTATTCACGGTTTAAGACCCCAATTTAGAGGAATTATAGCTGCCGTACAAGGTTGGACAGAGCAGCCTTCCTTGGTCAATCTTGAAAATATATTGGCTGACCAGGAAGCGCTGACCAGACAATTGGCGGAGGTCTCGTTAAAGAAAGACGATGAAGTTTTATTAAGTTATAAAATTAAGGGGAGACCTCACCAGCAAAATAGGCGAGATAAAAAAGAGGTTGTTAAAAGGGAAGAAATAAGCTCTGAAACAAAGGGATTCCAACATGGTCGTTATAATAAAAATCAGAAGCTCAAGGGAATTAAAAAGGGTCCATGCTATGTTTGTGGTAAATCGAATCACTTTGCTAGAGATTGCTGGCATAGGAAAAAGACCGCTGAAGGGAATACAGTAATTTTCAAAAGTCACGAGACTAAAAACAGCGAGGATGAGTGGGACGTAGAGGCATCTACTGCGATAGTCGAAGACGTAAAGGAGGAATCATGCTTACCCGAAGAATCGGCTTTGGCTGTCATCATCCCTGGAAAAATAGACTACGAAAAAGATTGGATCGTAGACTCAGGTTGTTCCAATCATATGACGGGAGACAAGGAGAAGCTGCAAAACACAACTGAGTACAAGGGAGGACGAATGGTGATTACTGCAAATAATTCAAGGTTGCCAATAGCTCATATTGGCGAAACGAGCATCACCCCAAGATTCAGTCCTGGCCAAGTGCAGCTACACGATGTTTACCATGTCCCAGGTATGAAGAAAAATCTTATATCTGTGTCACAACTAACGACTTCGGGAAACTATGTTATTTTCGGACCCGATAACGTTACGGTGTATCAAAATCTTAAAATCACTGGTACACCGATCATGGAGGGTAGAAAACTGGAGTCTATCTATGTAATGTCAGCTGAGTCTGCTTACGTAGATAAGACCCGAAAGAATGAAACAGCTGAGTTGTGGCACGCAAGGCTGGGACATGTGAGTTATCACAAGCTTAAAGTGATGGTGAAGAAATCAATGTTGAAAGGTCTTCCTCAACTAGACATAAAAGATAACACAGTATGCGCTGGTTGTCAATACGGAAAAGCACATCAATTGCCATTTGAAGACTCGAGCTACAGGGCAAAGAAACCTTTGGAGACAATCCATTCTGATGTGTTCGGGCCGGTCAAACAACCTTCAGTCAGTGGTATGCGCTATATGGTGACATTCATTGACGACTTCTCAAGGTACGTTTGGGTTTTCTTCATAAAAGAAAAATCAGAGGTTATTTTTAAGTTTAAAGAATTTAAAGAAACAGTTGAAAGAGAAGTCGGAGATAAGATCCGATGCCTTCGCACGGATAACGGGGGAGAATACACGTCAAGGGAATTCTCCAAATTTCTGAAGGAGCACAAAATATATCATCAGTTGACGTGTCCAAACACACCTCAGCAGAATGGTGTGGCAGAGAGGAAAAATCGACATTTGGCGGAAACGTGTCGAAGTATGATACATGCAAAGAATGTACCACCAAGATTTTGGGCTGAGTGTATGAAGACAGCAGCGCACGTAATAAATAGGCTACCACAAGCGAAGTTGGGATTCATGTCACCATTTGAGAAGCTGTGGAAAATCAAACCAACCGTTGGCCACTTCAGGGTTTTCGGATGCGTCTGTTATGTTTTCGTACCTAGTCATTTACGAACCAAATTTGACCGGAAGGCGATCAAGTGTATATTTGTGGGGTACGACAGCCAAAGGAAAGGATGGAGATGTTGTAATCCAACTACCGGACGGTGTTATACATCTCGCCATGTAGTATTTGACGAAGCATCCTCCTGGTGGACACCACAAAATTCGGAGCTACCTGATTCAAAAGAAATTGAGGAACATGTCGATAAATTAGTCAAACTTCCGGATGAAAATCAAACTACGCAGGAGCCAGAAGAGAACGTAGAATCTCCGAGAACACCTCAAAGTCCCTGGCGAACGGGCGTGCACCAAACAACTCCAGAAGTTTTAAGGCCAAGTCAACTTGAGGAGACCGAACCAACAGGGGAGGAACATGATGAAGTATCGCCAAGTCCAACGCAACTACGAAGATCCACTAGACAAAGAAGGCCAAATCCCAGGTACGCCAATATAGCTTTAGAAGAAGATGAAAATATAAAAGAGCCTGAAATATTTGAAGAAGCAGTAAAACATACTGAATGGAGAAAAGCAATGAGCGAGGAAATTATGGCTCTAAAACAAAATGAAACGTGGGATTTAGTACCTAAACCAGATGGAGTTAAACCCATATCCTGTAAGTGGGTTTATAAAATTAAAAGGCGACCTGATAGATCAGTTGAAAGATATAAAGCTCGACTAGTAGCGCGAGGATTTTCACAACAATATGGGATAGACTACGACGAGACATTTAGTCCAGTGGCAAAAATTACAACTGTTCCGGTATTAATCGCGCTAGCAGCGAGCAAGTCTTGGAGGTTATGGCAGATGGACGTAAAGAACGCATTTCTACATGGAGAACTCGATAAAGAGATATACATGATCCAACCAGCAGGGTTCGAAGATGAAGAAAATACAAGCTACATGTGCAAATTAAAGAAAGCCTTATACGGGTTAAAACAGGCACCACGGGCATGGTATGGTAAGATCGCTGAATTTTTAGTTCAATGCGGGTACTCAGTAACACCAGCGGACTCGAGCCTCTTCGTCAAGGAAACAAAAGGAAAACTAACAATAGTGCTAGTATATGTCGATGATATTATTATTACTGGAGACGACGAAGACGAAATTCGACAAACAAGGAGGAATTTATCAGTCAGATTCCAAATGAAAGAACTTGGAGAACTAAAATATTTTCTCGGGCTTGAGCTCAAGGAGACAGGTGAAGGATTATTACTTTACCAGTTAAAATATGTAAAAGATCTGCTCAGAAAATTCGGCATGATTGACTGCAAGCCAATATCAACTCCAATTGAAGCAAACGCCAAGATATATGCGGAAGATGGCAAAGACTTGGAGAATGCAACTATGTACAGGCAGCTAGTTGGGAGTCTAATCTATTTAACGCTCACTCGCCCAGATATCTCATACGCAGTGGGGATCGCGAGTCGATTTATGGAGAGTCCAAAGAAGCCACATCTTGAGCTCGCCCGACGTATACTGAGGTACGTAAAAGGAACAATTTATTATGGAATATTTTATGAAAAGAATAAAGATGTCAAGATCACTGGGTATTGCGACGCGGATTATGCTGGATGTCGCGATACTAGAAGATCCACTACTGGGTATGTATTCAATTTTGGATCAGCTGCAATATCATGGTGTAGCAAGAGACAGCCTACGGTATCTTTGTCAACCCTGGAAGCTGAATATCGAGCAGCAGCAATGGCAGCTCAAGAAAGCACTTGGCTTGTGCAGTTATTGAACGACTTACATCAGCCAATCAGCGACGGGGTACAGATATTTTGCGACAATCAATCTGCTATACGCATAGCAGAGAATCCGGTATGTCATGCGAGGACAAAACATGTTGAAGTGCACTACCACTTCGTACGCGAAAAGGTACTCAAAGGGGAGATTGAGCTGAAGTACATTAGTACGGAAGATCAAGTAGCCGACGTGTTCACCAAAGGACTCACTGTTATAAAATTTGAGGAATTTCGGACACGCTTAGGAATGGTTCAAATCGAAGATACAGTCAGAGAGAATGTCAGTGCTGAAGGGGAGAATTGAAGAAGTCATCACCAACATTGAAGAAAAATCAGAACCGACTTAATCTCTAGGAGCATATGAGTCATCATCCACATGTTGCATTGTGAAATAATTATTCTAAGTAACATCTACACGTAGCATTATCTGGAGAATTACACCGACTTAGTAGACCGACATAAACATCTATAAATATGTATGGTTTGTGCGTGTATTACCATGTAAAAGAAAAGAAGAACAAATAATACTATATAGTGTGAGTTGTTATCTTGTGTCCCAAAAGTAATAGTGGGTGTAATAAAAAAATGATGGTGAGTGCTTGATAGTTGATAGTGTACGTGAGAGAAACTAAAATAATTGAGTGTGAGTGGTGTGCAATATAATAATTATAAATCATATCTTATTCCTTGTTTCATCCAATATAAAATATTCAACAAGGCGCTGCCGAGCTCGGCGGCCAATCAGAAGCTTTCGATTATTATTTTTAACGAATCAGAATCACGCATCGGAGGATCTCTTCTCTTTGCTACATGAGATTCGCATCTAATCTAATGAACAGAATATAGTTAGTTGGCATGTTGTTTATAATGTAGTGAATCTTCGAAGGGGGTGAAAAATGCCAATGCCAAATTGCGTTGCTTCTGCAATCTCTGAGCTTTTTACATGCCTTAGCAGTTAGTTGGTTGTACGTGCCGATGAATCTCAACCGTTGGCCTAACTGCAGATTCGAACATGAATTGGACGGTGATAAATTGATGGTCTCTTTTATATGTAACGATCTCCAATCACATTATAACACTAAATTCATATAAAGTTTGTGAAGTTCCAATCTAAAACTAGTTGGCAATAGACAGAGAGAGTAACCGACAAGTTTATATACTATTCATCGTTCTTCGATTTATCCGACGTTGGATTGAATTTGCTACCCCGACACCATAGATGACAAGATAAGCCATAACTTCTCAACAAAAAATTTAACTACACAAGTGTTCTTCATATTTAAAATCAGCTTCATCTTCCTCTAAATTAGTGTAGTTATCCTCGGTGTTATCATCTTCATCTTCATTAATAAAGTCTCTCTATATTGACCCCGGTAAGGTTGTGGGAATGTGGTATCACTTTGGATCTGGGATTGTTTGTGTAGTTATGAGAGAACGAGAAGTTGTCGATTGAGCAACAGGTTCATTTATGAAATGAGATGTAGGGTTGCTTCGCGCTGCATTTTATAAAGGGTTTTATATCGATATAATTCACTTGCATTGAAATTCAATACTTATATGTTTTTTAAGTAATTAGATAAATAAATTACACATTGAATCGGTACACATAAGTAGAATTTAAGACGATAACCACAATATGTTGTTTTAATATGAAATAATCAATGTTGTGTGTAATTTCAGAATATATGGAAAATGACGGATTATTAAAATGAGTTTTTCCTAGTAATAATTAGGGGTTAACGATGAGTCGAGCCGACTAGCAAGCTCAAAAAAAAAAAAAAAAGTCGAACCGACTTGTGAACTCGATGAGCCGGCTCGAGCTCATTATAGTCGAGCTCGAGGTCACTCATATGTGCTCTAAGCTCGCGGGCTTGCTCGCAACGCAAGCCTGTTTTATTTTATTATTTATTATTTATTTTTATTTTGTTCTGTCTAATAAAAAGCTCGAGGTCGATGAGCTTCACTTTGAAATCGGAAATTTCGACAACTAACTTTTGCCAAACATGGACTTTGATTTGAATCTAAATTTTGTGATTCAAAATTATGCGATTTCGTTCATATAAACGAATCCATACGCATATCTAGATATTCCCTCTAGAAACCTACTATGAATATATATAGAAATCTTATGGTGCTCACCTTATGTGAGTACATCTTATTTGGCACTCATCAGTGCCAAATCAAAGTGCCACATCAACACGAAAGGTGTTAATCATTGACACACAACATGTGTTATGTAAGGCGCTAAATTTGCCACATCAGCATTTGAGATCGATCAATGACACATAAAAGGTGTCAAGCGACATAACCTCGGATATCGACGTTGGATGTTGACATATGTGTCACATCAACAGGTGCTCACGTAAGGTGCTCACACAAGGTGAGCACCGTAAAATTCCTCAATACACACACACCCTATTAAAACCGAATGCGGATATCCGGTTTAAATATCCCAATAAAGCGGATATCCGAATCGGATACCCTATTAAAACCAGACCGGATACGTACGGATATCATTTTTTGATATACGAAAATACGCTTGAATATCCGAAAATCTGAATATCCGCTTTTACTCACCCCTAATTATACAACTGTGAAGTGAAGTAGTTGAGAACTGCCATGACCCACCCCAACAGTTGCTCGCGTGCCTTTGCTCACTATCATTAGGTTGTCGGCAGAGCACGCATCGACTAACTTGAGTTCCTTACACCGTTGATCTAATTATATGTAATTAATATAAGTTAATAAGATTACTTCATTTGTAAGAGAAGAAGGTAGGGTATGAATTGTGGAAGAAGATGATCGATCGTGTTGGTTGGCGAGTGGGTATTAAGATAATTGATAAATCAATATTAAATCTTAGATAATTCAAAATATTCTTTTTAGAAATAAATGAAAAATGTCCGCACCTACATTTGAAAATAACTCAAAAATAATTTTTTTTTATTAAATAAAAAACGTGTGGCAATTCTAAGCATTTTACATTTTTAAAACATGCACAAAGAACATGAAAAGCTACATTTGTATTTATAATATGAGATTTATTAAGACAAAAATGAGATTTGTATTTAGTATAAGATTTGTAAAGGCACATCAAAAATAAGATCACTGAAAGTAAGAAATCAAAATAAATTTATTTGAATATAATAAAGGTGGAAAATCTTGGAAGGTCAAATGATATTCGCAAGTTTTTACTCCATTTTTCTCACCATTATGAAAAAAAATAGCTTTGCTGCTAATATATGAATTCGTACAAGAAAGCATGATGAAAACTAAATGAGCGCATCGAATAATGATACTTTGTGCCTTGACCGTTGTACCTTCACACCGTATCCCATGATCAACGGTAGCATTCGTTGAGTATTAAGAGCCACGACAAATATAAGTCGATTTCAGTTAACTGGTCAGAAACGTCAACATATCACCCTTTTTAAAACGAGATTGTCGTTTTGGTTTTATGCATTATTCCAATACTATTTCAGACTAATTATTAAGACGTTATCAATTGATTTCGCGCCTTATTCGGTCATTAACATCGAAATTTCAGAGATTTTCCGACGGGATTTCGGTTTTATTGAGTGGGGGAGACGGTGACAATCTAGCGTAATATTTTGCATATATGAAGTCCAATTGACGATGACAAACTCAAATAATTTTTGCATTTGTTAAGTACAGTTACGTATTTTCTCAACGTTGGTTTTGTCCAATCTTCAAGGATGATGTATCTATGAATGAAACTTAAATGGGGCCGATATCGAATACAATGTTTTAAGAACCAAATTAAACGATGTTGTTTGCGTTCATAGTTTGACTAGGATTAGAGCATCTCCAATCGATACCCAAAAACCCAAAATGTATACTAAAAGTTCTCCAACCGTACACCAAACGCAAAATCAAAATGTGTTTCCGTCTTCTCTCTCTTGTTTGAGAAGAATTACTGCATTTTGAGTTTGAGAATGCGTTTGAGTTTAAGAATGAGTTTTTCGATTGGAGATGGTCTTAGGAACCAAATTAAACGATGTTGTTTGCGTTCATAGTTTGACTAGGATTAGGAACCAAATTTAAATGAAGTTTCACCTTAATTTAATAGCGTGGCTTTCACGCGGAATAATAATATTTCACCATCTCGACTCAAATTAAACGCTGGCCGTCGATCTTTTCACCTTCTCCAAACATCTTATCATCGCGACCTCAAAATTTTCAATTCAGTGTGATCTCCAAAGAAGAAAAACCCACAAAATACACTCAGCGCAGAAAAATGTCCGGCGGAATTGCACGTGGGCGTCTTGCTGAAGAGCGAAAGGCATGGAGGAAGAATCACCCACACGTTCGTTCCCACTTTGTTAATTTTTCCTCTGTCAGAAATTTCTGGTTTTTGTTTTTCGTATTTCCTTAACTGTTTTTTTTTAAACCAGGGTTTCGTGGCTAAACCCGATACTTTACCTGATGGTTCGGTGAATCTAATGGTTTGGAACTGCATCATCCCTGGGAAGGCTGGGGTAGAGTCTCCATTCATCTCTCTTTAATTTTTACAATGCTACAGTTTTTTTGTTGCCGTGATTTATATCGTATGGGCTTTATATATTGTGATTGCGTTGGAATTTTGAACTCCCATGGATGTTTGGGTTTGGAAAGTGAATCGCTTCGTGCTTGTATCTATTTTGAAATCGTTAATAGGGTACCGTTCAATGAAGGCTTGTGCTTATCACTGAGTTAGTATTGCTGTAAAGCCCTCTCTACTGTGGTCTCTCTTGAGTTATAGATGCCATTGCTCTAATGTTATCGTCACTGACAATTACAGTTCATGTGCTTCTTCTACTTGTTCCAATCACCGAGTCAGCGTAGCTATAAAAGCCGCCCTCTACTTGGGTTAGGTCTCTATGGACTATATATATACTATTGCTCTTATGTTATCGTCGCCTGTGAGTACAGTTTATGCGTGTCATTCGTAAAAGGCATTTTACATTTACAAAAATATATCAAATTGATTAGTTAACCATGACGAATAAAAGAAAGCTCTTTTCCGTTAAATTGTCTTCAAAAACTCCATAGAGTATGTTGTTGTCAGCGGATATTTTCAATCATCTAAGGTTCTTTTGCAGACTGATTGGGAGGGAGGTTATTACACATTGACCATGCAGTTCACCGAAGATTATCCAAGCAAGCCGCCAAAGTGTAAATTCCCTCAGGGATTCTTCCATCCCAATGTCTACCCATCTGGGACAGTTTGCCTCTCCATCCTCAACGAAGATAGTGTAAGCTACGCCTTTCTTGATATTTATGGTTTTATAGCTCACTTTTGCCCTCATTTAAAGAAAAACGGTGGTTTCTCTTAATAGGGATGGCGTCCAGCAATTACCGTGAAGCAAATTCTGGTTGGAATCCAAGACTTGCTTGATCAGCCCAATCCCAGTGATCCTGCCCAAACCGAGGGGTATCATATGTTCATTCAGGTGAGATAGATTGCCTTATTTTAATTGTCGATGTTAATGGGAGCTTTCTTAATATTATTTTAACAGCACATGTTTGTTAAATACCGTCAGTTTTTCTTTTTTTGGCTTTATCCAAGTTTGCGATCATTCGACTACTCCCACCCAACGCAGAAGCCTCTGTTGACTGGGCATATCCTTCATTATATCTGTCTTAGAAAACCATATACATTACATATCAGCAATGCAACAATGTTTTGCTGTACTACCAATCAATTAGTTCATGGGAATGAGCAAATAGTTGGGTAGCAGACTACATTTGAACGTAAAAAGGTGCTGATTTCCTGCAACCACTTGCATATTTCTTGTTCCTGCGATTGAAATTTGGGAGGAGTTTTCATACATTTGCTGCTAATTGTTATTAACACTTTTTATATATTCGTAGTTTATTGAATTTGAAATATATTTGCTGGTATGTATGTATGTGTAGGATCCTGCTGAATACAAGAAGAGAGTTAAGCAACAAGCAAAGCAGTTCCCAGCAGCTATCTAAATGAAATTCTTGCATTCAAATCATTAAAGTTGTCGGTAAGATTTTTATGACATTAGGTAAGACGAATGTGTTAATGAGTGTGTGTGTGTGTGTTTTCTTTCGTTCTCTTGTGGATAGATTTGGTCAACTCTTCTGATGTTTTAATGGCTGTAGTTTTATTAGACCCTTGGCTTCTTACTACGTGATGATTTGTTCTTTGGATTTATGATGTCTGAAACTTTTGTAAAATTGTCGAATATCTCCATTTATTTAGGTTCAATACGACTGTTGTATGGTATTATATATAGGGTTCGGGTCGGGTCAAAATGCAACTAAAATTGGAAAAAAGAAATTGGATGAATTGGTCGGTACTACTTGACAAATGATTCCAATTAGAACATATGATTTGTGATCCCTTTGTTCTTTGTGCTTATCGTTGTTGACCTTATAAGCGTATAAAGATGAGTCGATATTGTCTAACCTATTCCAAGTAAAGCGTGTTGAAAAATATCGAAACGTGTACTTATGTATTTACGCGTGTGAAGATGACATTCCGTATTAGTTGTGGGGTTTTTGATAATATAACGATGAAAAAGAAAAAATTTATCTCTTAATTTGTAGCCTGCATAATTTAGGAATCACAATCAAGAACACTGATCGTAAGTCAGAATTTGTCGAGAGTCCCAGGTCAAGTGTTCCAAGAGACTTGTTTATTAGTATTATTTTAGTAATTGAGATAAGCCCTTTGATTTTCTCTATTTTCTTTTGGTTTGTAATATTGACATTTTGATTTAGACCATAACTAAGGGCATTGAAGTCAATTGCTTAAAGTCGTTCATTTCGGTTAGGTCGTGAGTGGGGTCGAAGTGTCAATTCATTACTAATATCGCCCACCGACCTATATATATAATCACATTTCCTAACTAAAGAGTATTCTGAAAGCATTTTAACAATTAATTAATCATTCACTAGTTTATTATCCATGCAATGCAATGTTAACTATCTATTATTAGCTTATATTAATAAATAACTATATATAATGGGTAGTGTGATAGTGGATTTGTGGGTAGTTTTTCATGTTCTATTTGTTTTTAATTAATTATAATTAATATTATGTGACACATGGTAGCATATGGAGACACTTATATTTGCATAATTATATATGATTAGCCAACACAGACATGAACCAATTACATAAAATTGAATGATTTCGAGAAGCACTATATATACACTAAGTATATTTGCACTCTCAATTACATGTGCTATATAATATATATGTATGTACTAAAAGTAAAATAATAATTAACTAAAAATAGAAGGGTAAAATCGGGATTATAAAATTAGTTTAGTGCTATAATATATATATATATATATATATATATATATTAATAGTAAAATAACAATTAACTAAAAAGGGTATAGATTGACTTGTTTGGTTAATGAGTTTAAATATTTTTAGTGTGGGTATAGCACATGTTCAATTGTTTGGTTTATAAGTGTAAATAAACCATAGATTTATATAATCCTACTTTAAACACATGTCAGCGGGTTTAAATAAACACACCCCTCACATTTGTTTATCTAAACCTACTAACCAAACATACAATCTATTACATAAAAATTAATTAGTTTTATATAAACTTTCATGAAATAAAACCTCCTAAATATTAAACTTGTGAACCAAACCGGGATAAAGACAAATTTATGAATGGCAAATATTAAAAAAGTTACACGTATAATATAACCTATTGTGATTGTGAAATACTCCTAAGATCTACACCGCACAAAACTCGAATAAAAATCGGACTTTTTTTTTTTATATTTTTCGGGTCTTCAAAAACTATTAGCATGATTTTAATTTTGGTGGGGGTGAAAAATTAGTTATATAGGTAGAGTTTGTCCAAAATAAATAATCGGTGTTAACGACGTCTATATAATAAAGTACGAGAGTGTGCATCATCATTCATAAACAGACACAGACACAAAGTTTTGTCGGTGGATTTTCTAATACCCCGAAATCTCTCTCCCCTCTCTCTCTCTATCTCTCTCGTAGAGTGTTTATAATATAAGGCAGCTATGGAGACTGCCGTAGGCGGAGGTTTGAGGCGGCGGAAGACGGCGGAGAAGCCGCCGTACAAGGGCATAAGGATGCGCAAGTGGGGAAAGTGGGTGGCGGAGATACGCGAGCCAAACAAACGGTCGAGGATATGGCTGGGCTCCTACGCCACACCAGTCGCGGCGGCGCGTGCCTACGACACCGCCGTCTACTACCTCCGCGGACCCACGGCGAAGCTCAACTTCCCCGACGAGGTCGGCGGCGGAGGGACGACGGCTACGGCTCTGAAGGACGACGACCAGCTGTCTGCGGCTGCGATAAGGAAGATGGCGTCGGAGGTCGGCGCGAGGGTCGACGCGCTTCTGATGAGCGGCGCGGCGGCGGTCGGCGAGGCGCGGTGGTTGAGGGGCGGCGGGATCGATCTGAATAAGCGGCCGGAATCGGAGGATTCCGCCGTTGACTATTGGTGAAACGAAAAGACGACTACTTTAGGGACTGCTCTAGTTTTTCATTTTTTTAATATCGTTATTTTGCTGCGTTTCTAAGTCCTGTCCTTGTGGTTTTTCTGGATAGAGTTGAAGGGTTCAACGTAAATATTTGGAAAGTATTTTGGTTTAGCGAAGATTTTCTATATCTATTGTTTTCTTTTTCTTCTAATTTTCAAATTAATTTGCAAGAAGAATATTAAAAAGAATGTCTGCAAGTGCAAATTTGATGTGGTTTTTGTTTGGTCCCCAAAAATTCTGAAATGATGGTGTCTGGAGAAAGTTATGTGGTGGGGAACAGAACAGCAAAGGCGCCAATTATTTTATATATTATTTAATGATTATTATTAATATTGCAAAAAAAAGAGTGGAGTTCCAAGTGGCTCTTTCGCTTTTACAGGTCCAGCCAAGTCGGTGGCCGGCAATTCCCCAAAATATTATTTCGTGTTATATTGTAATTAATATGATCAGGTTGATTATAGACCAAACTTTGGGATCATAACTATTAACGGAAAAATTTAATAGAACAATGAGGTTTTTGTAGTACTCACACAAATAAATATAATGAGGTGTTAGCATCAGCTATGCAAGAGGAGCATCAGCTATGCAAGAGGAGGTAGGAGTATCTTTCTATTTTATGAAGGCTTGTGTCATCTATACTTTTATATAAACAGCTCTCGATAAAAACTATAAATTGTTATGTCAAAATTGACCAATCAAATTTTTTATACATTACTTACAATTAAAAAATAAAAAACTTATTAAATAATAATAACCACCTCATTCTATTTTTAGTTAAAAAAACTTATTAAACCACGTAGATTTAAAACTCATAATAACATCATTCTATTTTTAGTATGTAATTTATTAAATTCTACCACTAATAATTAATTTGTATTTTTGCACACACATAGGGTGTGCTAAAAGTACTAGTGAGAACCAACGGGGGTTGGTCCAAGTGGCGCTTAAGCAAGGTCTCGGATTCGAATCCTTGTGTATGCAGAACCCCCTGGGAGCCTTACCTGCCGTTATCAGGTACGAACGCAGGGCGAACCAGATTAGTTGGGGCAACCCGGAAACCGGTCGGGTATCCGAAAAAAAAAGTACTAGTGAGAATAATTGTTTTGTGTGTCGATTTTATTATGTATGTATTTTAACCATTATGTAAGTATCATTTAATAATTAATTTTTTTATCACTCATTTATCACATTACTTTGTTATTTTTTATTCATTATAATTATATTCCTACAAATCATTTTCCTTTTATATAATATATATATTATAATAACATTCATCAAATATTATAAATTGTAAATAACTGAAAATATAATGTAACATTAAATATAGTACATATAACTTATATATACAACCATAGAGTGTTCAGGAAATACTAGTAATTATTATTATATTATTATTTTTATTATAATAATAAAAAAAATAATAAAATTAATTCGACGTCCACAATCATACTTGAATTGAAGCAAATTTTCATCATATTACGAAATTCTAAAAAATCCAAGACCATCTTTCAACCTCTTCGAAAAAATAACAACTCTTATAAACTCAAAAGCAATATATTATCAAATTCTAAAAAATCTAATAATTGCCCGTTGTACATAATATGCCGGCCAGCGACCAATAACTACGAGGCGGAAAATTCGACGTAGGATTTAATTCCTTTTTATTTTTGTCTATCGTTAATTCTATTAAATTTAATATGTAGATTATCATACTTCATTAGTATTTCTTGTCCCAAACCTTCGTTCATAGTTTTCGATGATCTAGCTTATAAACATGAATTATAAACACGAATAACAAAAATAAAAAGAAAATAAAAACAGAGTTTCGCATGGTATTTTAAGATTCAATCAAGGAAGAGGAAAACATGAATTATAAACACGAATAACAAAAATAAAAAGAAAATAAAAACAGAGTTTCGCATGTTGTGATGAAGATAATGCTTAGTTTCGTAAGAAACCACTACTTTTATATTATATATTACAATTTTATCTTCGCCATTCCTTGTGAAAATAATAAATAAACGTTCGTCGTGTAGGTAGATATTTTTGCCAAGGGAATTAAATATATTGACTTCGCAAACAGCGTGTGACAAATATACCTTATATTATATATTTATATAAATGAATAACCTTGACGTAAGATAGTGACATACCGACATGGTTAGGAATATATAAAATAACTCATGTTAGATAATTCGCCATATTGAGCTTGCAGCGTCCAAAAAAGAATTTCTCAAACTGATTATTAGAGGTCTGTTTGGTTTAAGGATTTTAGCGAGGAATGGGAAAGAATGGAAACTAATTTTTTTGTTTGGTTGATTAGAGAATCCGCGAGGAAAATAAAAGAAAATTAAACTTAAATTAAACCATGGAAAATGGTGAGGAACATGAAAGAAAAGCTAGTGAAAATAGTTCTCTCTAGTTTTCTTTTCCTCGTCTTTTTCGATCCAAACATAGGCCTTTGAGTTATTTGATGGGATGTGAGCTTATTAATTTGAGATATACTAATTAAATGGAAAATAATAAATTGGTGTAACAAAATATCGTTTGCCGTTCGGGTAATATCCATTTAATTAATTTTTACAGTGGGTCGGGTTCGATTCCCACTAATTTTATTTAAATCATATTTTATAATTACCTTTTTTATGCTTAAATTTATAAATTCCATATTTGACACTCATATTATAATTAACTGTTTATATCTCTAGACTTCTTATTTTTATTTTATTGAAGCCCCATTTTATAAATTATAATTGTATTTTACATATATTATTTGATTGATTGGTACATGAAAATATAGTTTACTATTTTTTGTGTACCAATTTTACTTCGGTTTGATTCCGGCTTATAACTGTTTAAATTACTAAAATCTCCAGTCACATACATTACATTCAAAGAAAAATATTTCTGACATACATGACATCGTAGGTTCAAATCTTATCCACAGAGAGGGAGATGGAGAGATAGGAGAGCAATGTTTTAATTGACTATTTGTTGATGCAATCAAGTCAAAAGTCACAACTCTCAAATCATGGAAAATTCTTATTAATTCGAGAATTTGGTCCTAATTACGTACATCATATCCTAATACAGGCACACACACACTATGTAAAGAACAAGAAGTAATCTTCGTCCTAACAATCTCACTTGGTTAGTACTTAGCACTTAGCAGTAGTACTGGTCTGTCTAGCTATAATAATCTCACTAATATTGATTATTATTATCTTAATGAATTAATAACATTGATACGATTACAACATCATCATCTTCTTCTTCTTCTTCTTCTTCTTCTTCTTCTTCTTCTTCTTCTTCTTCTTCTTCATATCGGACGAGGATTGCTATGGGAGCACATCAACTAATTGCAAAACGAAGAACAACTTCTGCTACGAAAACTCAGTGTTATTGCTATCCTTTGTTCCCACAGCAATACCGTCGACATGGACTGCGCTTATAAAGCTTGCGTCGTCCAGGCCCGAATTTTGGGCTGTGCTTCCAGAGCTACAGCACAGGGCCACATTTGTTATTTAGGGCCCAATATATCTATATATAATATACATACTCAAACTTCAATGTGTATTTAACTTTCTATATCAATTTTTTTAGGGCCCAATTGGTACTATATTACTTGTTTTATTTCTCCAATGCTCAATGCGTATTTAACAGCTATATCAACTTTTTTAGGGCCCAATTGATACTATATTGTTTTATTTCTCCAATGCGTAATTAATGTTTTCATTCCTCCCAAATAATAATTCCACTAGACCTAGTATCAAATCACTAAAATTTTTCCTAATCATAATCAAAACTCAACCTCCTCATTTCTATTTTCAGCTTTTCGAAAAGAAAAAAAAAACCAAAATCTTGAATAATTGGTACTGTATTCTTACCATACAAGACAGGCTGTAATATTCATCAACAATCAAGATTTACCACTACCAACAGCCATATCAGATTTTTTCATCCATTTCCGTTCAGTTTAATTGTTTTTTCCCCTCTTCAATTCTCGATCAAAAAGTTATATAATATAATAACTATATATTATAGTATGTATTATTTATTTGTGAGCTACGTATATATTTGAGGGCCTCAATGTGTTACTAGAACGGGGCCACACAAATTGAAAAAACGGCCCTGGCGTCGTCCCTGTTTGCCCACACGGCGTATGTACTTGCAAGAAAGAAGAAACTATATGATTTGACGATATAATTCTAATATAATAATTTTATTAGAAAGATCAATAAATTTCAGAAATATATCCCATCTCTCGGTTTTCTACCTTTTCTTGTTGGCGATATCGGTGGAATGGAATAGGAGAGAATTACACAAAGTTATTTTGATAATGAAATTACAAAAAATAGTTAGTGTTTAAACCTATTACAAAACTAATCAACTTTTTTAATTCTAACTATTTTTATTTTCTTTTTCACCGTAAGTACTTAAAATTGCAAATTTCACTATTGTTATCTTTAAATAGCACAAGGCTTGTTAATAATTATATATTTTACGCAAACTTATTTAACTCAAATATATTAATTAAAAAAACAAATAAAAATAAAATAACTTGCAAGACCTAATCCTCTCACTCGATATCTATGAGTATAATCAATCAACTTGTTCCCTTGGTTTGACTAAAACTATCAAAACGGGCCGACGAAGCGGGGACCAGCCCGCCAAAGCCCACACTTTGGTGGGGCTGCCCGTCATATGGTGGGTTTTAAAATTCAGGCCCGCCCCGCCGCGGGGCCTCGGGCCCGGTGGGCCAGGTCCGCCCGCATTGAAAATGTTGTCTCCCCCTAAAACAGACGTATTTTAGACTATGACTTCAACAGAATATTAATAATCATCAACATGAGATAACATTGTTAGTTAGCATGAGCTACACGATTTGATGTTGTGCACAGCACATGGACAAGTCAATTTGAAGGTGAGTTAGATATGTGTAATAACATGCTGGAATCTGCTCTAGGATGCATATTAGGGTATTATAAAAAATTGACTGATACCGGACAGAGTGATGATGTGTGTCTAAATATAGAGTCAGATCAATACCGGACAAAGTGACGACGTTCGAGGAAAATTTATTTTTAGTATAATACCGCATTTCATATGCACTGCACATGCATTTCATACCAGTGTAAGGGATGAGGACCGTGATGGCACGACGACACTGTATAGTGTCGACGAGCGGGGTAGAACATGATTGATATTAGTCGTCGACTCATACTGGGTTTGAGGTTAGAACTAGGGCGTCGGACGGGAGATGGGGGCGAGCTAGTCGTCTACTCAGATGTATGGTAGTACAGTCGAAGGTGCAAACCGTCGGTTATTAGCTAGGGGTGAGCTACTCGTCTACTCAACTGTATGGTAGTACAGTCTGAGGCGCAAACCGCTGGAGCAGGAGGAACTCGGGAGGGTGCGACCTTGTGATATGTTGAGATACGATAGCTTAAGATGAGAGGAAAAAGTCGAGCGTGCATACATTGTGAGACATTTTGGGACGGGTTTTGAGTGCACGCTGCATTCAGGCATAGTTTCACATAATGAGCAAATCGCTCAGTGTTTACGTGTTGTAGGTACAATAGAGTCCGACGTTGAAACATGTCGCGACTAAGGCGTGCTGATGGCGGTGACTCCACGGACTTTTGAGGGTGAGGTTGTACATGGATGAGGACCTGTGGAGCGGTTAGAGTTTTTGAGATTTTGGACATTTTGGGACTACGGCCTTTGTATAGTTGTAACGTTGTAAACGATGTTTGTTGTAATGTATTTAATTTAGGGAAAAAGTTTTTGTTACATGGGTCTTCCACATGAATTCTCGTTATTGGCCGAATAAGGTTAAATCGTCTTCAATTTCTCATGGTATTAATAATCAAAGAAAATTATGAAATAATGAGATGATATTTCAAACCCAATCCAAAAATCTCGTTGAATAACGAGAAAATCTCGACTTTAGGGGTCAAATAACACCGCCACACAATGTAGAGTGACATGACACATAATAGCAGCAAAATAGATAATAAAAAACAAATACTTGTTTCCAAAAACTGACACATAATAGCAGCAAAAATAATTCGGTGGCCAGCTCAAAGCAAGTTCAATCTCAAGCACATGCTATTCTTCGATAAGGTCTATAGACGCAGCCGAAGGAATTCTATAACATTTTAGAATACAAGACGACCTTTCCTCCATTCAAGTCGACTATCTTTGAGGTGTGATCTTCCACGAGGTTTTGGAGGTGTTTCAAGTTTTCAACGTCCACGCCGGTCACCTTTATTACCTGCACAAAACAAGCCCTGAAAGGTAAAGAGAATGCAAAAAAATCCACTTGTAAAAAAACATGGCATCAACTGTACCTGCAATCCAGCAAGACACCCATAACCCGCATTGGCGTCTTATATTAATACCTGGCATTGCACTGGGAACTTATGTTGGAAATGCAATGCATGGTTCGTTGTAGAAATGATTTGACAATTACGTTTGAAGTATCTCGTCGATATACAGTACCTGGGAGAGAATAACAATTTGTTGCCCAGTTTTTTCAGATAGCTTTCCGAGTGCTCCTTCACACAAGCGACAAGGGGATGTGTAACACCAATCTCCTCCATATGGGTGAAGATACGGTTTTGTCAATGTGATAAAGACAAGGCCAGCAAATATGAAATAACTTAGAAGCTTATCGAACTGATGAACCGGTACGAGAGGCTTCAGCTGTCATTTAAGAGATCTTTGAAAAATCAGCAAAAGGAGAGTCGAGCAGAGATGGCTCACCAAGAAGAATCAGTACTTACAGGAGAAAGCAAAACACTAAACTGGTGCTCTTTGCCATTTCTCCATACTTTGATCTGAGCATTATCATTAGGCTTCTTCATAGAGACGAGATGATCGGTTGTTATACGCTATCCGAAAGGGAACTGTAGACAAAAATAAAAACCTAAGGCATATTTTACAACATCGGAAAACGAAAATCCCATGCAATGTATATGTATACCTGATCCAGCATTTGCTATGGGCACAACATCGAACGTGAGGATGATGTCGTCCGTCTTTAAAACTCGATATGCATCAGTTGCCGGGCTAATCATACTCACGAGTACACCAGTTAGCCCAGGAGGCAACTTAAAGTACTCTCAAAGCTGTGCGTTTTATGTGGGCTGGCACGAAAAACCAAGGAACAGAATCCAACATCGCCGGTTTCTTCAACACACTCAATGAAATGCGTTATTACAGGCACGGAAGTTATGTAACTGCAGAATACATACCATGGTGTCAGAAACTAACTTTTTTTTTTTGGCTTCAAGAGCATGTAAAATGATTAAATTTTCGACCAGTCTTACTATGAATAAACTTACCCAATGTTTTCCGCATTCAGTAGGCTTTGAAATGCAACTCATGCGACTTTGTCACCCATTATTGCTGGGCCCCCACTGTTTCCTGGATTTATAGCAGCATCAATCTGAATTGCCAATCGATGAGTCCCTCCATGATGTATAGTGTTGGTTCAACTCTAGAAACAACGCCTTTGGTGACTGAAATGTTGTCTCCCCCAAAAGACGTATTTTAGACTATGACTTCAGCAGAATATTATAAAAAGAATCATCAATATGGAATAACATTGTTAGTTAGCATGGACTACACGATTTGATGTTATGCATAGCACATGGACAAGTCAATTTGAAGGTGATTTAGATATGTGTAATACCATGCCGGAATCTGCTCTAGGATGCAATGAGGGTACCATAAAAAATTGACTGATACCGAACAGAGTGACGATGTTTGTCTAAATATAGAGTCGGGTCAATACCGGACAAAGTGATGATGTTCGAGGAAAAACTTATTTTTAGTATAATATCGCATTTCATATGCACTGCATTTCATACCAGTGTAAGGGATGAGGACCGTGATGGAACGGTGACACTGTATAGTGTCGACGAGAACATGGATGATATTGGTCGTCGATGCATATTGGAGTTTGAGGTTAGAACTAGGGCATCAGACGGGAGATGGGGGTGAGCTACTCGTCTACTCAGATGTATGGTAGTACAGTCTGAGGTGCACACCATCGGTTATTAGCAGGAGACGGGAGTGAGCTACCCGTCTACTAAGATGTATGGTAGTACAGTCTGAGGCGCAAACCGCTGGAGCATGAGGGAACTCGGGAAGGTGCGACCTTGTGATATGTCAGATACTATAGCTTGAGACGAGAGGAAAAAGTTGAGCGTGCATACATTGTGAGACATTTTGGGATGGGTTTTGAGTGCACGCTGCATTCACGCATAGTTTCACCTACTGGGCAAATTGCTCAGGGTTTACGTGTTGTAGGTACGATAGAGTCCGACGATGAGACACGTCGCGACTAAGGCGGGTTGATGGCGTTGACTCCACGAACTTTTGAGGGCGATGCTGTACATGGATGAAGACATGTGGAGCGGTTAGGGTTTTTGAGAGTTTAGACATTTTGGGACTACGGCCTTTGTATAGTTGTGACGTTGTAAACGATGTTTGTTGTAATGTATTTAATTTAGCGAAAAAGTTTTTGTTAGACGGGTCTTCCACATGAATCTCTCGTTATTGACCGAATAAGGTTAAATCGTCTTCAGTTTCTCATGGTATTAATAATCAAAGAAAATTATTAAATAATTAGATGATATTTCAAACCCAATCCTAAAATCTCGTTGAATAACGAGAAAAATGTCAACTTTAGGGATCAAATAACACCCCCACACAATGTAGAGTGACATGACACACAATAGCAGCAAAAATAGATAATAAAAAACAAATACTTGTTTCCAAAAACTGACCCATAATAGCCGCAAAACTAATTCGGTGGCCAGCTCAAAGCAAGTTCAATCTCAAGCACATGCTATTCTTCGATAAGGTCTATAGACACAGCCGAAGGAATTCTATAACATTTTAGAATACGAGATGTTCCGTTTTCGGCAGACTCGTGGTTTAACACAACGACCTATTCTCCATTCAAGTCGACCCTCATTATCTTCGAGGTGTGATCTTCCACGAGGTTTTGGAGGTGTTTCAAGTTTTCAACGTCCACGCCGTTCACCTTTACTACCTGCACAAAACGAGCCCTGAAAGGTAAAGAAAAAGCAAAAAAAATCCACTTGTAGAAAAATATGGCATCAACTGTACCTGCAATCCTGCAAGATACCCATTACACGCATTGCATTGAGAACTTATGTTGGAAAAACAATGCATGGCACATTGTAGAAATGATTTCACAATTACGTTTGAAGTATCTCGTCGACATAGAAAGTCAGCAGTACCTGGGAGAGAAAAACGATTTGTTGCGTAGGTTTTTCAGGTAGCTCTCCGGCTGCTCCCTCACCAAGCGGCAAGGGTTGTGTAACACCAATCTCCTCCATACTGGTGAAGATACGGTTTTGTCAATGCGATAAAGACAAGACAAGCAAATATGAAATAACTTGGAAGTTTATCGAACTGATAAGCCGGTACGAGAGGCTTCAGCTGTCATTTAAGAGATCTTTCAAAAATCAGCAAAAGGAGAGTCGAGCAGAGATGGCTCACCAAATGAGAACAAAAAGCACTTATATAAGAACCAGTACTTACAGAAGAAAGCGAAACACTAAACTTGTGCTCTTTGCCATTTCACCATACTTTGATCTGAGCAGTATCATTAGGCTTCTTCATAGAGACAAGAAGATCGGTTGTTATACGCTCTCAATTTCGAAACGGAACTGTAGACAAAATAAAAACCTAAGGCATATTCTACAACATCAGACAACGAAAATCCCATGCCAATTATGTATACATGATCCATCATTTGCTATTGGCACAACATCGAACGTGAGGATGATATAGCCCATCTTTAAAACTCGATATGCATCAGTCGCCGGGCTAATCATACTCACGAGTACCCCCGTTAGCCCAGGAGACTCTCGAAGCTGTGCCTTTTCTATGGGCTGGCACGAAAAAACCAAGGAACAAAATCCAACGTCGCCAGTTTTTTCAACACACTCAATGAAATGCGTAATTACAGGCACGAGAATTATGTAACTGCAGAATACATACCATGGTGTCAGAAACCAAGAAGTCCAAAAAAAAATGTACAGTTGGGCATCCCATCTCAAATGCCCAATTGATTGGTTGATTTGTCTAACTATAGCACACGACCAAACTGGGACTCGAACCAACAATTAGTATTAGGGGTGTTCAAAGTTTGGATAAAACTGAAAAAAACCGGCCGAATCGGAATTTTTGGTTTTTCGATCCAGTTAATTCGTTTTACGTTCTGTTTTTGTTTGAATTTTGGAAATTTTGATTTTTCGGTTCGGTTTGGTTTTCAGGAAAAAATGCCGAAATAACCGAAAAATCAAAATATTTAATATGTATTTTTATATTGTGTAAATGAGTTGGGCTTCAAACTAAAAGCTATCAACCCAATTATAGTTGATATTTATGCATAAAACATATTTATATTTATTTATATAAAACAATGTATATTAGGTTCAGTTACATCTTGTTAATTTCACTTTCACCATTATCCCGTAAATGGCAAAGATCCTCTTATTATCATATTCCTTCATCTTTTTAATTTTTTCTTGATTTTTTTTATCCAATAACTGGCAAAGTTCCTTCTCGATTATTTTTTTTTTCAAATCCTGATCAAATAAATTACCCTAAAATCTTGTTATTTTAGTTATTATGATTTAAAAACTCAATCATATTTCAAAATATAATCTTTATCATCCTTGTTATACTTAAATATAAAATATATATTTTTCTTTATTAATTAAGCTTTTAACCAAAAACCGAACCGAATTGTAAAAAAACTGAACCGACCAAATTAAAACGGTTAATATCTGATTGATATATGTAAAATCAAAAGCGAAAAATCGAACCGAAATATTGGAAAATCAAACCGAGTCGGCCGATGAACGCTGTACAACAGTACCACTTCAAGGGTCTACGGTACCACTTCACTGTTCACCAGTACCACTTCATGGGTCTACAGTCCACTTCACTGTTCACCCGTACCACTTCATGGGTCTACAGTACCACTTCATGGATCTACAGTACCGCTTCATGTACACTGTATACCATTTCTTCATGGTTGCTTTGCTCGTTTGAATAAGACAATGGCATGGTTCTTAATTTTTTTGGTTTATTATGGGCAAATATGTCTTTTGTCATGGATTAGGTCCTTATTTTTAAATGAAACTTAAATTTAGGTACCTCTGTCTATATAAAACTTAAATAGGGCCTGAAATCAAAAGTAAACTTATAAATTGGGCCTGACATGTAATTACCTCTTAGGAGATATTTTTTTAGCGGAAGGTGGTGATATTCTTGGGGTAAATTTGTCCTTTCCCCAAAAGGAATGAATATGTGGCGCGAGATAGTTTGCGTGGGGAAGTAGAACAAACAAAATCGACGAACAAGAAATCAAAAAAAGTAAAAACTCCGAAGCCAATTTCAGTTCATGCGATCTGGGAAAAGCTAGTTGGTCCTCGCAATCAACTGCATGTAAAAGCTCGACTAAGCAACTTGCTAAGTTATGATACGCCGCTTTTAACTGAACCTCAAAATTATTTTATTATGGCTCAATTTGCTGTGGGGGGACGTATGAGGCCATCGATTAGAGGCGATGGGTTCTCAATTGGGTTCGAAGTATTCCATCGCCGGTCTGAAGTTAAAGATCACGTGCGCAGACGTAGCAGAGGTTCTTCAAGACCCGCGCGTTTGGCTTCAACAGAAGGTGGGTTTAGAGTTCGTTCCTTGTCTACTTATGGTGGAGCTTTCGGCGAAACAATGGACGACGACGACGAAGTTTTTGGGATCGATGAGCTTTCTGGATTCAGAGGCTTGGTCTTGGACATCTCATACAGGTTTGGCTCCTCTCGCTTTTTTTCGAACATATATTGTGTTTGGTTCCACGATTTGCCTATGAATACTGTAAAATCTACTCTCACGGGCAATTTCACGAATGCCTTTTGTTCATATGGCTCTTTCCTCCACAGTGCATTTATGTTGTAAGAAGCTCTATCTATTAGCTTTTTAATCATTTTTGGATTTTCAAATTTAGTGGGATCCATGTTGTTCTTTGTATGGTGTCATGTTTAGGCCTGTTAATGTTGTATGCTGGAAACGCGCCATATGTTTAGAGTTCATGGATAAGGTAATTTCTTCATTTCTTGTGAATTCATCGACTTGATGTTCTTCTCTTCACAGTTACTGATTCTAATTTATGTTGTAATAACCTATACATTGCAGGCTGATGTTTTAGAATATTATGACCAGACTGTAAACTCTGCTAATGGTTCCTACTATATTCCTGCTGTGTTGAGGGTATGTATGAGCTGCTATTCGTTCGCCTTATGTTAGCAACTCAAATCATACTCCTCGGGTTAAACTTTTTATACGTTTGCGCTAACCAAGTTGTGCCGCCGATCATCATCATAGGTTCCTCATTTGCTGCAAGTAATCAAGCGAAGGAAAGTTAGGAGAGGCCCCAGTCGTCATAACATCCTTCGTCGTGACAATTTCACTTGCCAGTGAGTTCTTGAAACTATGGGAAAAAGGGCTTCACTTAGTTTACAATCCATTTGGGCATGATGTACATCTTTCCTCTGTTGTTACGATTTACCATCAACTTGACAATCTTCCAAGTATCTTTATTTGTTCGAACGACTAACATCTGTCGGGATTCTTGACAGGTACTGTTCTGCTGTTGAGAACTTGACCATCGATCATATTTTGCCTATATCAAGAGGGGGAACATGGACCTGGGAAAATCTGGTAACTAAGAGAACTCTTTCATTTTACTTCAACGTTGTAGTTTTCTGTTGCAATGGAAAAATAACAGACTTTTCTTGCAATGCAAAAGGTATGTGCCTGCGCCAAATGCAACTGGAAGAAAGGGCAGCAAACGTTAGAGGAAGCAAATATGAAGTTGTTGAAGGCTCCCAAGGTACAACACCTCAACCTCTCTCCTATAGCAAAATTACCAAAGATTCAGTCTGAAACAAAACTTTTCCCTTTAATCAATGGTTGTTAAACTTAGATTGATCATGGTCGGTGTAATATCACATGCATCTGATTTACAGGCACAGAAGGACGATGAGGTACTCTCCATACCCATAACAAACAGAGTAATAAAGATGCTTAGAACTAAGAAGGGCATGCCTGAGGAATGGAGGCAATACCTATCCAAGAAGCCTTACGCAGCTCCCTGATTTATATATATATAAATATATATATGTATGTATATATCAATGGGCAATGGGCAACACAGCAAATGCTATGTGTAGAACGCTGTAAATATTGATATTTGATGTTTCAAAGCTGTGAAGGAACGATGACACTTACCCACAAAGTTCTGTATCTAAAATCAATCAAGTAATTGTCTCCTCTCCGTCGATGGATCAGACAAGAAAATATCTGTCAAGCAATCAACTTTTTGCTTGATATAAGACGGAAATGGAGCAAAGAAAGCTATTATACACGCGTCGTCACATGGCTGTTATTTCTTGTGGAAACTTCTCGCTACCAAAACTTGCTTCGCCTACACTTTCAAGAACTCGTAGAACTTCATCTTCTTCGTCTTCGTCTGTTTCGATGAGTGGTAATAATTACTCCAACGATGAGTTGAGAGCTAAGTTCATGGAGTTCCCTCACGCTTGTGGCCCGCAGAGAGATCTCATGCTTGAGCTGCTATCCTCCGTGGACGCCCACCTCGGATCTTCGCTGCAGCCGTGTACCCTTCCGCCGGACGTTCAACACTTCGGCGATTTAACCGGCGGATCTCCTCAGGCGTCGCTCAACCTCAGATCAGGCACGCCTTCTTCCAAGGTACGATACGAACTAACTCCGATCGATGACCGCCGCCTTCTTTCGATTTAGGGATTTTCAATGTAGCCCCATTTTGCTCTGCTTGCTTTTTTCAGTACTACTTTCATGAATAGAGATTGACCCATATTAGGAAAACCCTTCATTTTCATCCATTTATTATTGGCTTGAAACTTTCCATATCCCATCAGACGTCAATAATTGGAGCAATTTTGTGTTTCTTGCATCAAATCACCAGTTGTTCCTTGCATCTTCTGCTGTTTTCAAAAGTATTATCTCATGTATTTGCAAAAAGAAGGTCACCATGGCGACAAACAGAAACATAGGATCATTCTTGCCAAGGTGACTAACTAAACTAATTTCTGCTGTAATAAACAATCAAGATTGACTTCATATTGGGAGGATGGATCCACTGCAAGCTACCCTCGGGCGGTTCCCTCAACATCACGAGCCTCTCGGCCTACTTAAAGCCATCGACCGACGCCCCACACTTCTTAATGGAACTCATCCAAAGCAGCCCAACTTCGTTCGTGCTCATCCTCGACCTAACTCCAAGGAAGGACCTCATCTTATACCCCGAGTACCTCAAAGCCTACTACGAAGACTCGAACCTCGACAGGCACAGGCAAACCCTTCAGGCAATTGCAGAGGTAAAGCCTTACTACTCTCCTTCTCTCTACATAAGGGCCGTTGTATCCCCCATAGCTATTGTCGTTTCATTGGAGAGTGGCGATAGAAATGTGGAGGAGATCGTTAGGGATTGCGTGAGCCCTATTGCAAAGGAAATGCTTGGGTTTTGGATAGAGTCTTGCGTTTTTTCGGGGAGGGAAGTGGGAGAGGATGAGAAGGAGTATTTGGAGAAGAGGGATAGGATTATTAAGGGGAAAACAATCGAGGTTGATCTTGCTTCGAGCTTTCCTAGGTTGTTCGGGCGTGAGGTGGCTGATAGGGTCTTGGGTGCTCTCAAGGAGTATTATGATGCTTAAGTTTTGTCTGTCCTTCATTTTCTTGCAAATATAATATAGTTGCATCTTTCTCACCTGCGATGTGCTTGTTTCTATGTTCTTATGGTCCTAACTTACAGTTGAGATAACATGTTTCCGTTGTTTCCAAATCCATGGCTATGAATTTGAGATTTGAGAGTAGACCATAAAGCCTGATACAACTTTGCTACCTGTAATAAAGCCGAAGAATGAATCTCTCAAGTCTTTGTTATGTAAACCTTTGTCTAAACCAAAACATCATGTGTTAACAGTTGCCTGAGTTTCATCTGTCCTTACATGAGAACAGACTGAAAACTATGGATAATCTAATAATTTCTTACAGAAGACACAAGATTAGCGTTAGCCTGTCTGTCAGCATAGAATAATTCTCAATGAAGATATTCTTAGCTACCATTCTCCTACGCAACTTTACAGGCTTTGGCATGAATTTCTTTCACTATCTTAAAAATCCTATCACTGATCTCTGTGAACACCAAACAAGATCACACGCAAAATCTTTGATTTTTGGTTTCATCACCAAGAACTGCATTTGAACAATCCCTCACCAGCTTTTTTCGTTATGCTATTTATTATACGTACCATTGAATTTGTCGAAATTTGTCAAGTGGGTTCGTGGGCTTTAGCCAGGGAACGATTCGATGCCCCATGCAAAAGCTTCACAAATCCGAGGAAGCTAAAGTTTTCCATCATTGTGTCTGATCCAATCGTTTATCACAGCGTACACAGGCACAGAAGGGCCCACACCAAGTTCCTTAAAGTAGTAACCCATTGAGTTAAGTCTATTTGATTAAGTGGTAGAGCCTCATAATAACTACCTCTTACTTAATTTGATGTATCAATTATAATAACAATTTTACCATGCATTATAATATATTACAATTATATCATCAAAATTCTTGTATATAATAGAAGTAATAAAATTAAAAAGAGAACAAACAAACAAACCATATAACGTGGTAACAAACACAGTTCAGTCATCCATGGTTTCCACAAACACGAGCGCTAACCATGGTTCGATTTTCTACTTACAAGACAAGACAAGAAAGTCAGCCCTGGTAATAATTACAAACAAGTTCCTTACCTTTACCCATGACTTCTTGGATCAACGACTTGATGCACTTTCCTCGACTCCGCGCTCGAATACTGCCCCACGACACGAGCGTGGGGCACGGTCTCTTCTCCCCGAGCGAGGGCGTCGACATTTTCTTGCAAGAACTTTCTCGGGAGTCGCCCGACGACGTTTCCCTCTTCGTTGCCGTCTTTGTCGAGGAAAGCAAAGTGTGGGATGCCCTCGACGCCAAACTCGTCGAGCTCTTGCTCCCATTTAGTGTTGTCGACGTTCAGCATGACAAAGTTCACCTTACCCCTAAGACAGAGAGAGAGAGTCGCAGAAATCACGAATTGAGTAATATAGTTAACAACGATGAGAAGAGGAATACCGAACACTATTGCTGTAGAGATCTTTTGGAAGTTTCGAGATATTTACTTGTACTGTTGTTCCACTTTGTAGACGTCAGGAGCCAATTCTCGGCATACCTCACACCAGTCGGCATAAAACTCCACGACAGTTGGTTTGTTATTTGAAAGGGCCTGTATGAATTAAAAGGGTTATTTACATAGCCAGGTTGGTTGTATAGAGATAAAATTTGATTTAGAGGAAAAAAAAAAGGGAAGGTCAAGCAACAACGCAACCAAATTTTGGTTAATCCGATTCATTTAAACCGTTTATAGAAATTAAAATTGAAGAAACACTAGAATTGATATTCTATTCACCAACCTCTTCATATGGCATTGCAGCTGCAGTTAAGTCTTTAAGCGAAACGCCAAAGTCCAATCGACGAGACAAGAACAACCCGACTGCTGCAAGAGAAGAAACCAAGGCGATTCGTCTGTTGAAGTTCTTGTCAGGATATTCTGGAAATCCGATTCCACTTGATGACGATGATGAAGATGTTTCTTTAGCGGCAGCATCGTTTTCTTTGTCTTCAGGTTTTGCATCTACAGAAAGCTTCTCCTGTAGATAAATGAGGTTCAATTAAAACTCGGAGCTAGTATTAAAAACCAATGCAGCTGAGATGAGACACTGAGCCACTTCGAAGAAACACAAAAACAGCGTCGTTGTTCCATAATGGACCTTGGGTTCCAACAATCAAGTTAAATCTTTGATATTTACAGTCATCCCAGCTTCAACCCCATCATCATCACTTTTAGAGAAAGAAAATTAAAAAAATCAGTCTCTGTTGGTCGTACTCAAACCTAGTTACCACATCAAACAAAATCAAGCATATATTCGGTCACTGTCATAGCTCAAGCGCATCCAAAGCCCTAATTTGATTCCTAATTACTTCAATTTCAATTACAACGTCGTGCTATTCCATCAAATAAAGATAAAGACGGCCGAATAAGTTAAACGCACTTGAGATGATACAACGATAGTACCTCTGCAACCGAAGCGGTGTCAGGCAAATCAGGTTTGGTTTGACAGAAAACTCGGCGAAGTTTGCGAATACTCCGATCTCGCGAAAATGAAGTGAAGCTGAGAGATCGACGACACGTCATCCATCCTCGGCGAGATTGAAGCAAAGACGGGCGAAGGACGACGGCTGTAGAGGCGGTTCCCACCGTGGCCATGGCGGCGCAGTGAAGGTCACCTAGTAACCGTTTGTTTTTTGTACTGTAGTGGTTCTACGGTGCAGAGTAGATATTACAAAGGGAGGATTAGTAATGCTCGAAAAATAATTTTAAGTGATGATTATGCTTCCAAGTATTCTTCTCTGTCTGCCACTTGTCCAATTAATATATATACCTTTTATTAAATGAAAATTAGTTTAATCTACCTGATGGAGTGGACTGTGGAGGAACATAAAAGAAACAAATATATTATGTTTTTTTATATTAAATTAAGTTATTTAAAAAATAAAATATTTGAAAAAACGAATAAACAAGATAAGTTTTAGAAATTGAAGTAACTAAACTATCCATCACCAACAGGTAGGGTTGCAAACGAACCGAATCGAATCGAATATCATAATATTCAATTTGTATTCGTTAATTTTTCCAAGTATTCGTATTCGATTCGATTCGATTCGTATTCGAATCCTAAAAATCGATTCGATTCGATTCGATAAGGTATTCGAATATATTCGCGAATATTCGAATATTCGAATATTCGAAAGAAAATTTCAATTTTTTCCCCATAAAACCTGTTAGAATTACAAAATAATTCCGAAAAATTACAAAATCTAAGAAACAACTCAATGTTCGTATTTGCTTTTTATTTTTACACTTGGAGCGTGAGTTAAATAGATGAAGGGTTTGCTTTATTTCCTTTTATGGGTCAAAACAAATAAATAATTTGGGTCTAATATTTTATTTCGGCTTACAAGTATATATATAATATATATTATTTAAATATATATTACATTAAACGAATCGAATATTCGTTAATTTTCGAATCGAATACAGACATATTCTTATTCGTATTCGAAATTATTCGAATCATAAAAAGTATTTGTATTCGTATTCGTATTCATTTATTTCGAATTCGAATCTTAAATTTCGAATCGAATCTCGAACCGAACCGAAAATATTCGGTTCATTTGCAACCCTACCAACAGGTAATAAATCTCACAATTGGGCAAATCTGCAAAGTGTTGGTGTTGTGCTAATTCATCGTGCAAATCTTGTTACAACAACATGCTTTCTTGCATCCAAGGTTGCGCTTCATCTTCTCCAAATGTTCCTTCGAAAACTGTGATTGTGAATTAGTATTAGTGCGTGTTAAAACGATGATTCAATGCAAATGTAAGCTTTACGAATGAATCTCCACTAAACTGCAAGCAATAACTTGACCCACAATATATTTTTTGCATTTTTAGTTTATGATTTTGAAGTCCCAAAGAAAAAAGAAAATGTTAGATTTTGTTTTGTTATCAACAAGGGGAAAATGTTTCTTTTTTTTTTTTTTGGCACCATACTCTTCAAATATATGATTGCTTTTTCTTTAGTAAGATAGATAGATTCTTACGTAAGGCCAAAGCACAAGGGTGGAGAAAACAAGGGGAGCAAAGAGAGAACAAAATCAATCTTTCTCTCGCAAATGGTCAAAAGAGGAAAGAAAAAGACAAAGGGTGATTAAAAGGAGGTCTTACATTTTCTCAACCGTTACACGAAAAAACTCCTTGAAAAACTACTTTTTTGAAGACTCCTTTTTAAGGATTTTAGAATTTTATATATCTCAATGAGTGAGAAACGTGGCAAATGCATGCAAGAACAATTGAATGTCAGTGACGAATGCGTTTTTTGTGTGATCAACCTCACCGCCAACTTTTTCTTTGCATGGCAAGCATATAAAACAATTGTAATCATAAATGTGTGAACACTTATATGTATGTAAGCAAGAACTTAAAGAAAGATCATTTGTGAACTCACCATGGATTCATTGCGTGGAGTACTGGGAAACTGCATAAGCTTATCTCTGAGATTGGGGCAAGCCTTTTTCGCTTCTGCTTCGCTAGTGTTCATGTGCTATGGCATCGAACTTGACAGCTACACTGTATATTGGTAACTGAATATACATTTCCCTGGTTAATTTCTTGATTCCTTTCCATTATGAGTGTGTGTGTGTGTGTATTTCATGAAGATTTGCATCAACTTTACTCCCATTCGAAGTTAACTTGAGTTTTATGAGCTCACCTTAGTGACACTGAAGTATATATAGACAGAAAGGAAAGAAGATCTAAGATTCGACCCACCTTTATTTGTGATGATCACCGAAATCTTGTTTGCTAGTTCTCGAATTTGCTGCACGTGCGTAAGAGAACCGAGAATTTTCCATGCGGCTTTGTGGGTTATTTCGTTGAATCAAGATTTGTCGCCTTTGCGTCATAGATCGCTGTTTCACATGGAACTTTTTCCCCGGTCTTGTTATAAATTAATTAGAAAAAAACACCCTAAGGCAAAGTCGGCGGATAATACCGTTAAAAAGAAGATGCCACGTGTTATAACGAACGCAGATTCTGCTTCCAAGTAAGAATGTCCTGAAAGCCGAAACATGTAAATGATGAAGGGAAAAATGATGTTAGAACTTAGAATAGAACATTGCTTACATAACACGTCTGAATAATTAATTACCTCTGAGTCTTGCAGGCTTTTGGTCACTGTAATGGCTATAGTTATACCATGGAGCTTTGCAGTTTCAGTCATGGATCTATTTTCCATTGCACTGAGGCGCCCAGTGCATCCACCGTATATAATTCAGTTCATAGTCATAGGGGACTGGGTAAGAAACACAGTTAACTATATCACCTTCCTTTCCTTTCTTGATATGCAATACTGAGTATATATAATATATATTCGTCATTGCAGCTATTTGCATACCTCTCGCTAGCTTCGAGTTGCTCGACCTATACGTTGGCGGGCCATTTGATGAATTCTGGCGACTCGTCTTGCAATGGAGAGCTCTGCAGAAGATACCAAATGGGCGCTGTTATGGCTTTTATCGATTGGTTCTTGCTCTTCAACTCAGCCCTTCTTCATCTTTGGATTCTTCCATACATTTGATTATTCGTCTGTTTCTGTCTGCTTTCCTCTGTACTATTACTTAAGATAATAAAGAGAAAGAGATGCTGTCTGAATCGCCTCAAACTCAATCGCTTGTATTCACAAGAACTTCTTCCCCAATATCAAGCAAATCTGTTTCGAACTTCAAGTGATCCTTAAGTTGATTGAGCACTGAACAAATAAGATTGTTAGATTTGTGTTCATCGTCGCCTACCATGAACTCGTAAACACAGCCGCCAACTTCGATAGAACTAACAGCATCGCTCCTTTTAACACCGTGGTTCTTTATCAGCCTCCGCATGTTCTTCATTGCCTCCCATTGCTGAGCTTCAGAGAATATATTCGAAATGAGCACATACAAACCACCTCTATCAGTTTCGACCTCTAACAACTGCTTTAAGATTAATTTTGCAATTCGAACATTTCGATAGGTCCTACACGCCCCAAGCAAAGATCCACAAATAACTACGTCGGGCTTCATGGACATTTTCCCTACAAGCTCAAGTGCCTCATTCAACAAACCTCGACGACCAAGCATGTCGACCATACATGCATAGTGCTCAATATCATAAGTTAATTTGTAGGTATTTCCTATATCGTTGAGATAATGTCGCCCAAGCTCTATGAGACCGCAATGGCAGCAAGCAGAGAAGAGCAAGCCACTAAACGTAACTGCATCAGGCAAAACTCCACGAGTTTCCATCTCTTGAAAAAGCTCAACTGCTTTGTGTCCGAAACCTTGAGACGCTAAGGCGTTGATTATGGTGTTCCACGAATCGATATTTTTTCGGGCATGTTCAGAAAGATGTCCAAGGCTTTTTCTGCAGAACCACATTTTGCGTACATGTCGGTGAGCGAATTACTTAAGAGTCACAGAAGGGTTGATTCCATTGCATAGTATGTAAATGTGCAATCTATCTCCACTAGCTAAGTCACCAAGGTGGCCACAAGCTGGCAGAACGCTGACCATGGTCGCATTGTTTGGAATCACTGAGGATTCGCACATTGCGTAGAACAATTCCAAGCATTCGCGGTAATGGCTTGGAGATAACACGAAATCATAGAATTCCAGGAAACGACGTTTTTTGTAGGCATTACGTCAAAAACCTCCTTGGCAAGGCTAATCAATCCGTTTTTAGCATATGCGCCGATCAATGAAGTCCAAGACACCACATTTCGACCAGCCATCTGTGCAAACACTGCCCCTGCCATCTCCACACGTCCACACTTAGCGTACATATCAAGAAGTGCATTTCTCACGTAAATATCAGATATGAATCCATTATTATGATGTGCCAATGAACAAACCGCCCCAAATCCAAATCGGAGAGTCTTGAACACAGCGATAGTAAACCAACGTATGCATATCCATCGGGCTCCACCCCACCTCTCGTCATCTCACCGAACATCAAGAATACAACTTCCCTTGTTCCCATCTTTGCATATCCACTGATCATCGCATTCCATGACACTACAGTCTTCGATTCAATCACAGCAAACATTTTCTTTGCAAAATCAATCTGCCCAAGACCAAAGTAAAAACTCAACAGCCCATTTTGCACATTCACGAAACGATCCACATAACCAAGCTTTAAGGCATTTGCATGAATCGACAAGCCCTTTAAGTAGTACGCCTTCCGCGAAGAACAAGCTTTCAGCACCGAAGAAAACGTGAAGTCATTGGGCGATATGGCCATCTTACCGTAGAGGGACAATGCCTTTTATGAGTAGCTTTTTCTGTTAGACGAAGCTCTTATCAAGGTGTTGTACGTGAGCCTATTCGGTTCGGGCATACGGTCGAACACTTGGATCGCATACTCAATGTCAGCGAAAGGCAACAGAACACATCGAGCAATGAGCTTGCCGAGGCTAATGTTGTCGCGTGCATTTCCACGCACGATGAGCCGCGCGTGGACTCCTTTGAGTTGGATCATGGTAGTCGGTAGAGCATTTCTCAAACAAGGAGTCGAGTGAAAAATGGTACGAAGATGAAATGCTGTGGAGATGTTGGGAGAGTTTGAGCATTCGTCGAGTTTTCAGATTAAAGCAGGCCTTCTTTGTGTCAAGCATTAATGGGCCTTAGCCCAATATGTATCCTATGGGCTTACGACCCATATCCTTTCACTGTGGATTTCATTTCTTAAATAAATGGGAAGTCTTCGGAAAATAAAAAATAAAAAATAAATGAGAAGTCTTTTTTCTGTTTTCAGGGACAGCACAAGAAGCTCGTTTGCCAGCTTTGACGAAGATCACAGAAAGAAGAGCGAATTCGCTATTATAAGGAATATTCGTTCACGGAAGAAGAAACTGATTACACGGACGAGTTGCACTGAGGGTTCATGTGAGTTTCGGTTTTCCCGAAATTTATGCACCTGACATGTTCGATAAATGTCCCAAGAGGCAACTTCTTACTAGCTGCAATTTTCAATCATTCCCATTCTTTGGAAAATTTCACCTTTTTTACTGTCGTATCCGTGAACCATGTTATTCAGCCGACTGTACTATGTTAGAATCTTTTCCAGTATCTTTACGTCGCAAGCGTGCAATTTTTCGGGTGGCAGACCTCGACAAATGAATAAAGTCTTGCTATACCTTCAAAGAGCGAAGCTTATAGATGAAATAAGGTTGTGTCTTCGCTCCACTGCGCCTGAAATGTCACTTGTTAACATACTGAATAGTCCGTCGTTGGACTCTTTTGTCGTCACCAATGCTCTGCGATCAGCTCCATCGCCTTCCTCTGCACTTACGCTGATCGAATCCCTTAAGAAAGTCGAACACTTTTCTCATTCACAAGATACCCTTTATGCGCTGGCCAAGATTCTTGCCAAGTGTGGCCAGATAGGTAAGCTTACAGCGTTGATAAATGCAATCAATGATGGGAAGTTTACGAATGTCACTTACGTTAGTTTTATGGATAGGATGAGATGGTATGCAGACGCAGGTGACATCGACGAAGTAAAAAGCGTTTGGGAAACTTGGAGAAGATCCTTGGACAGCCATCCGTGCACAGAGTCCTATAACATTGTAATGAAACTTTGTGTTGGCAAAGGCATGGATGAAGAGGCTGTAAATGTGTTCCACAGAGCGAAGGGGCACTTCCGAATTGTAGAACTTATACTGTTGTCATTGAGCATTTGATCAAGTTTGGGAAGATTGATTTAGCTATGGAGTTATTCCAAATGCTGCCTAGTATGAGGATGAAACGTACGTTGAAGCAGTACTCTAGTTTAGTAGATGCTTTTACTGCAGCTGAAAGGCTAGACGTTGTGAAGACTTTGCTTGAAGAGATGAGGGCCGATGGGATATTGCCCGGTCGAGCAATGAAAGTTTCTTTGCATCGAATGAAAGAGGCGGGCTACGTTGAAGAGACAGAGGAACTAATCAGCGAAATGATGCCTGACGAAGCTATAAAAAGGATAAATTATTCAATAGCAAGGATAAAGAGCGATGCAGAGGATGAAGATGAGGAATCCCATCACATCGAAAGGGACGATGTCAAGGACATTCACTTGAAACCATGGTTGGACCCATCTGCTTTAGCAAGTGCACTGAAGCATTGGGATTCTGAAGAGGTATCTGCTTTGGAGGCAGCAAATATAATCTGGACAAGTCGATTGGTCTGCAAACTGATCAGAAACTTCAAATCCCCCGAAACAGCCTGGAATTTCTTTACCTGGGTCGCTCAGCAGCCGAATTTTGTCCATGATATATACACGATATCAAGAATCGTCACCAAATTGGCCCGCCATGGCTGTACCCAGTTGGTCGAAGAAATCTTCCTCAAGGTAAAACGCGAAGGCATGAAGCTATCCTTCAGCACAGTCAGATTAGTCGTCGACTTTTACGGGTTTTCGAAAAAAGGCGACGCAGCTCTGACCGTTTTCAAGAACGTCAAGACGATATGCGGGCCCTTGTCAAGAAACAGCCTTATGATCCTATATTCGTCTTTATTGAGGACGTTAGCAAAGTGCCAAATGCATGCAGAATCTTTCGAAATACTCGAGGAAATGCTGATGCTCGATATGGGTCCCGACATACAGACGTTTTCGGGGCTGATGCATCACTATGCACTTCAAGGAGATATCAAGACTGTGCAGAAGCTCTTAACCATGGCTAAGCGGAGCGGTTTGGAGCCTGATGGATATATGTATAAGGTACTTATTTGCGCTTATTGCAAGTGTGAGAGGGCAGCCCTTGCTTTTAGGATCTTCGAGGATATGAGGAACGTTAAGTTAATCCCAGATTCAGCAACTAAGAAACTGCTCGTGAAAAGTTTGTGGAACGAAGGTAGGCTGAGAGAGGCTGCTCGTGTGGAAGAGATGGTCGAGGAGACGAGTGGTGGTAATAACGTTCCAATCGCTTTGCCTGGTAATTTGTATACTGTGAGTGGTGCTGATCTCATGAGCGTATGCAGAATATATTCATGTATATCTACGGCAACAGACAGAGAAAGTGTTGGTTTGAGGTAAACAAACGTACAGTATTTCTCTAGAAAGAATGATTCCTTTTGTTTGCATGTGTGTGTTGGCTTTCGAAATGTAACTTCCTTTTCGTTTATATATAGATCAACAATCTTAACCCCCAAGTATTTGGTTGTCTGAAACTAATCCATGGAATGGAATAACTTCCTTTTGCTGATCTTTAAGCTTTCTTTCTTGAAGAATGCTTACCTTTTGTTAGTTAGAACATCATTTGCTGCTTATATATAGGAGATCGATCAGCAGTGTGGCGTTGATCGACACCATAAACACAACTGTTAATTTCTGCCATTTCGATATCACAACTTTGACTATTGTTTTTGGTTAATTTGGTATACGTGACGCAAGCGCATAGTCGGTTGAATGGCGATAGTAGGTTGCTAAAAAAGGAAGAAAAAAATGCAATTTGATTTTCCATTTTATTGTAAATCATCTCGATGTTCCATTTCTTGTAAATCCGTATTTAGGTGGCAAGTTTTGTCCCTGTAGCTGGTGGTTAACTGTAAATAATCTTCTGCATTTGCTTAGTATATTACGCTTGACGATTATATTTGTGAATAATAGGTGGGGGCATTCCGCGATATATATATTTAATATATATGAGATTTGCTATGGTGCCCACCTACCGTGAGCAACCATCGTGAGCACCATACGCAAATCTCTCGGTTTGTGGTTTTTTTTTCAATTTCTAACGGTGCCATCATCTCCATCGATCCTCTCAAATCTGCTATAACCTAAATCACGTGCTCTGACACGCTGATTTTTAAGAAAATTCGTCATCTATTACTCATTTGTCAACGAGATATCAAAATTTCTTAAAAATCAACGTGTCGGAGCGCGTGATTTAGGTTATAGCAGATCTGAGAGGATCGATGGAGATGATGACAACGTTAGAAATTGAAAAAAAGCACAAAACCGAGAGATTTGCGAATGTTTGCTCACGGTGGTTGCTCACGGTAGGTGGGCACCATAGCAAATCTAATATATATATATATATATATATATATATCAGTTTGAGTTTAAGATCAACATTATTGGGGAGTTTAACGATTTATGGTTCAATTAGACCCTCTGTATATAATACAAACACACGCACACACAAATATTGATGTACAGTTCGATAGAGATTGTAATGGGAAATAATAGAAAAGAGAATTATTTTGAGAGATCACCTTGATTCTCGTTCTTTTTTTGTGTAAACTGATACTAAAGACCAACTGTCTTCCTCCACTAGTAAACCTTACATATCTGAGAACTGTAATAGAAACTGTAATATTTAAAACTGCTAATAACTGTAATATTTAAAAAACTGCTAATAACTGCAAGATCGCAATCCTAGTTCGAAACCATGATGCCTCTCGCATCAAATATGGCAATTGTTACAACTCGAGAATAACAAATCGGACATTTGAAGACAACGAGATATATCTATTACAATCGTCTATTTGAGATTTGATTTGAAGCATTTCGATTCGATGATGTCATTGTTTTGGGAGGCTTTTCACTCACCTTGTTTTGGGAGGCTTTTCATTACTGTCATGTCCTTTCATGGATATATTATATTGCTCTCTTTCATTTCTTGATATTACACGGATTGATGAAACATTCACATATCCAGTAGAAAATGAAACTTCAAATCAATGAAATATGATCAAGTATATAGTAGTCCAATTCCTCAACTGAATTGCATCTTTTAAAAAATAATATTCAGAACTGATGACGAAAAAATGGTACATAACAACGCTTACAATACTATTGCAGTGGTTATCTTTTCCTCCCTCACATATTCCTTGAGCTGCTGCACACACAAAGAGCAGTAAAGAATCTAAGTCAACTTTGAACTTCATTTCTATATTCTACTTCTATCTGTATCATGAGTTCAGAGCTTAAATTAGTCAGACAACTGTATGTATCTCTTACCTATTAGAAAACCTCTGCTGATCAAGAAATGCGTAACGATTGTCGATAACACTCAGATTCTTGCCGTCTATGCCATTAACAGATGGATCAAAAGAGCTCGAAGCATTCGAATCCCTTTGAATCATCTGCTGAATCTCAAACAAAGAATAAGGCTGACTATTATTCAACCTTCTCTTCATCGAAATTGATTCTTGAGTTATGTCTTCATGGTCATAATTCAATAATGGGAGATCAAATATTGGCTCACGAGTGTTCACGACGGGCCCCGCCGATATCTTGCAGAATTCGAGGTGATCGTTCATGTACTGAATCGAATTAGGATTATAATGATCAGCAAAATTTGTGGACTCATTATGGAGCTGTTCCATGCACTTCTTTTCCCTTGTTCTTTCCCTAGCCCTTGCCCTAGCTTTCGCCCTCGATTCTCTAACAAGAAGGTCCTTCGCCGATCCCTTGTTATTAACCGATTTCCTCTTTGCATCGTCGTCAGAATAAGCTACTTCATCATCGAATTCAGATCCTGGGGAAGAAACTATGCTTTTATTAGCTCCATTATCACCACAGCCTTGGCTCCTTTCCAAGTCTTTGATGGCTGACTTTGACTTAGTGATTAGCCATCCAAGGGTTTTGCTTGGCTTGTCAAAACCTAGCAGTTCTTGAAGATCGAAGAATTTTCGCGCAATGCCTATTGAGAGTCGAACCCTTCGATCTCTAGGGCCTTGGGACGTGTAAATCTTGCTGTGACGATCTCTCTTTGAAGTTTGCTTCAATTCTTGAAAAATGTTGATCATGGCTAAAGATGGATCTTCGATGTTCTGCCCAGAAATATCTGCTTGATAGTTAAGCGCCATTGAGGGCTCGAAAACGTTAGCATTATTCAAATCTGCTGTGTAATTATGAGCAGAGAAAATTTCTTGGTAGCGATGAAGGTATAAGGGTTCAGGGTCGTTCAGATCAAGAACGGAAGAATTCTGAGGAAACATCTTTCGATTTATGTTGGCGTAAACCTTATTAATTTTGGGATGATTAGAAACCCTTGTGGTTCTTGGAGTCAAAGGGTGGAAGGAAATGCTTTAGAGATTCATTTCTAAACTGAGATGGAGATGTGTGTGTATGTAAGTACACTTAAAAATGGCTTCACTTGTTATCCTTTTTCTAGTTTTTATTTCAGTTTTTTGAATCAGAGGTCAAAATGCCTATAACAGCTAATGTTATTGACGACTACAAAAGTTGTCTTTTTCATTATTAGCATTTGGAAAAGGACTCTTGCTTGAGAGAGACTGAAGGACCAATCCATGTAGGATGGAAATTGAAAACGGACAAATGTACGATGATTTTGGGGACTTCGGTGCTCTATAATTCTCAAGATCCAAAAGCATTGTATTGATTTATTACTCTTCCATAATATTGATGGCGATCGTCTTATTTGTTTTGACCTTATTACTCGCCTTTTAGCACTGAACTTAGTCAGTTAGTACGTACATACATCCACATTAAGTAAATTTACCATAGTAACATTTTTTGTAGAAAAAGGAAAAAATAACTGAAGGATTGAGAGACATGTATGATGTGTGGTTGATTCTCTGATCATCTAATACTGTTATTACCCTCAATTTCTTTATGGTGAAATATCCAACGAATAATCGATCAATGATTTTTCGATATATCTAATGCAATATTTGAATCTTCCACTATTGGCGAAGAAATAACACATATTGCAAAAATTAAGGAAACAATTCGGATATATATCTAAGGTGATATGCTTTTTTTTTCGTGATCATTCAAGAATTCGACGGAGCTCGGCTCATTTGATTAATTGATTCCAAAACGCATTACCGAGATGGAGAGGAGGATTTTTTTTTCCGAAAATAATCATATAAACTAACTAACGTAAAGATAATCAAGTGAAAAGAAATCACTTCTTCAAATATATGTGGTGAGTACTGAATATGGTACCTGTTGTCTCGCCCTTTTCAGACAATAATTAGAAGGTAAAACAATTACCTCCTCGGACAAAATCAACATGGGTTATGACATATTATTATTTATTTCTATCTCATGCTCAAGTGGGTTGATTATGACTTGCTTAGAGATACAAGATATGGACAGTTTCTTGAATACCACCACTTAACCTAACTTATTAGACATACAAGATAGACCAACAACATAGTACCCAACCGCTCACATTTAATAATGAGGTCCATAAATACACAGTTGTAGATTGTAATTTAATTGAAACGTTTCTGTGATGAGTAAAGTATATTAGGTTTTCTTAGTGAATGGGCCGTGAGCTTTTTGTAGGTGTGAGTGAATCTGAGAAAAAAAACTCATTGGTTAAGACCTAATGAGATATATGATAGGATATAGACCCAACTTTAATTTGTCTATTAGCCTATGGATATGACAGATTTTACTTCATATTTCTGTGCTTCGCCTGAAGGGCCCCTCCCTCATCGTGTCACTGTTTCACCTCACTTGGCAATTAATTATGAGAAAGAAAGAGCAAAAGAAGCATCACTGATTGCGCTAAATCAAAGTCACTTCTAGCAGGTCAGAAGAGGGTTTTAATATTTTGTTTTCGTTTTCTTTTAATCCATATGTAAGAGTTATCTTTTTCACGTGGTGCAATCTAATGAGTTAGTACTTTGAAATTGGACCATTTTCGTGTCTTGTGTTTTAGCAGTAAGAAAGTGATGGTAAAATGGGGGTTTCACATGGCTTGAGATAAGATCTCTGTCCCAATTTATAAAACCCTAGTTCTTGTCTGGTGGCATTCATGCCCTAATATTGATCTTTTGGCGTTTTATTTCAGCTTTTTGTTTCCTTTTGTGCTATTTTATCTGTTCTTTGAAGTGGGTTGCATTGTCTTTATTTTTTCTCCATTTTTTTTTTGCATATGAGGTCACTTGAATCTTTATTTTTTTTTTCTCTTTTTTGTTTGTGTACGTATGAGGTCACTTGAAGTAGGTCGATTGTTTGTGCGCAAATGCATCTCAAAGACTGTGTTGTAATATGTTGTTGAACTGTTAGACAAAAAGAGCTCGACTATTCATATGTTGTGAACTGAGCACTTTTACTACAGGAAAGTTCATGTAAAATCTGGTGTTTTGCATAAATATGTTTCCGAAATGGAAAAGAAAATGCAGTAGCAAGATATACATGTCGATGGCGAGTGGGAGGATAGATGTCTGTGTTTGACACAGTATTATGTGAGTTGGTATCTTTTTCTTAATTATATTTGACTGAATAGATTCTATTTTCTGATGAAAAATACAAGCCCTAAAGTTGTATTTACCCTGCCATGTCTTGCAGGAGAAATATCTCAAGTGGAAGTGATTTTAAGATCTTTCGGCACACTAAAGTTTTATTTCACATTTGCTCTCTTTATTAAGGTTATGTTACAAGTCATTGATCTCAAAGAAGTCATCATTTAGTTTGTTCAAGTCTTATCTCATTACCTTTCGTGGGATTCCAAAACTAATTGCAAATGGATAGACGTCTCTTTCGATCGATTGGGCGCTTCCATCACCATGTGTGTGATCTTCTGCTAAATAATTTCAAGAACATGGCATTTTTGTTTCATGAAACTCTATATCTATTACATCCTTTGCTCAACTTGCGAGATTATTCTTGCCCTAAATGTACTGATATGTGTTTCTCTAAACTCTCAAATCCTAACTATATGACAATCGTCGGTCCATACAACACTTGTTAGCTGATGCAGTTTTACGAACCCGTAACATGTTTTTGCTCATTAGGTTTCTGATAAATATGTGGCCTGGTGATATATATATGTAGAGTTCACCATTGAATTATCACTATGTTCGTGTTACATCGTTCTTGTTTCAAATGTCGTTATTAATGATATATTATCATCTACATTCTATTGAGAGAGAGAGAAAGCTTGAAGAAGGTACGGTACACTGATATTTGCTGGAGACCATTGGATTAAAGCACAAAATCTAAATCAAATAAACTAATGAACGTATTGTTTGGACTTTGGAGAGAGAGAAGCACTAGAAGGAATAGCAGATGCAAGAAGAAGCTCTAACTATACACTTTGATGTTAAATAATAATTCAACTCTATGATATGCAATGCTATGCCATGGACTCATAGAACATTATCGATAATATTGAAGTTTCAAGTAAGCATTGGATTTAGGGTTACAACAATACAGTAGCTCGTCGATGTAAACATTTCAATGTGTACAGATGGAAGAATACTGAACGTCTTATGTCAAACAAAAAATAATAACTATACATATTATATTCATTCAATAGAGAAATATGCAGTACCATATGGAAAATACGAGACTGAGCAATTTTATTTATAAGATTCACAACACTTTCCCCTTTGAGATTAAGACACTTGCTTACATGTGAAAAATATTACGAATAACCTGTCATAAAAACATTGCGAGACTTGTATTTATTTATACATCAAGAATTCGTATAGGTATACAATCTGAAGGAAAATGCAAGGAAACCCCACATAAATAATTCAATTTTGACATTTTAATCACATATTGTTGTGGATTGTTGTAGTCTTAGCACATATCAGATTTAAGCTTAAATCAAGCCGAGAAAGTGAGTTTTTGTTCTGCAAATTCAGATGGAAGCTACATACTTGAACTTGAACAGAATGTTGAAGTTGTGATGAGTTTAGTTTATTGAAATGAAATTGTTTTTGTTGAAATCATTTTCATTAGTAAAAGCTAAAACTGGAGCAACTAATCAGACATGAAATACAACAATTCAAAGCACAGTTGTTAAAAACAGTTGCTTCAGAAAAAGAGAAGTGAAAAAATAAAAATGGGTGACTAAAGAGTGAAGTCTCAAGGTGGAGTAGGAATGATTCAAAACTCCAACAATTGTACAGAGCTGTCAAAATGCGCCATCTAGCGGGCCTTAAAAATTGGGCCCGTCCGCCTAGAAATAAATTAAATTACTTATTTAATTTTAAAAATATAAGTTAGTAATAATTTTTTTATTAAATATGGTATTTATTAATAAATATGGCATAAATTAGATATAATTAGTGAATCATTAATTAGATTATCTAATTAATTTATATTTTTTGCCATATAAATTATATAATATATAATTTAATAGTTGGCGGGCCGGCCCGCGGGCTAGCCTACCCCTTCAAGGCCCGCTGCCCCGTGGGCTGGCCGACTGCGGACAGGGGAGGCCGCGGGCCTAATTGACGGCTCTAGAATTGTATATATGACATCAATTATCTTAATTTCAGAAATTATATAAACTAGTGTACTTCACAACGCACATACATAGTATGATTTGTTTATTTATAATTAGTATTGTTAGCACACTTGACCCTATCTCTGGGCAAAAAAATAAAAATAATTATTACTAGATAGTTTTAATAAGTGATATACTAAAAATAAAATGAGGTAGTTATTATGAGTTTTAAGAGTATGTGGTTTAATAAGTTTTTTATCTTTCTAATATAATTAATGTAGAGAAAAATTTAATTGGTCAATTGACAAACCAGTTTACATATCCACCCTACGCGAGTATAGATTCTAACATATGTATTAGGAATTGATCGATTGAAATTAATATGTGGAAGCTAGACTACGAAGTAATTTATAAGTGCATTTATCATTCAATAAATAATATTTACTATAAATATAAGGATAAATATGTCTATATAAGAATGCAATGTAGTGAGTAGTTTTCTTTTAATAACTATTATTATTTTTAATACATTTTAATTGACCGAAGTTAGCCCACATAAATGAAAGTTATAAATTCGGGCTCAACTGTTAGGCCGGCCCGACCCATGTCAAGCTCCAAAACGACATCGTTCCCGAATTGAATCTCCTCTTTTCTTGCCTAGCAAGTTCAGTTCAGCTGCTACTTTTTTTATACTGCAACATCGCCTCTTCCATTCCATTCAAGTAGAAGTAAGGGAGAAACAGAGAAGTCAAAAGTCAATGGAATCGTCGAAGATTATACCACTTGAAGGCCGCGTTGAAGATCCTCTTCGGTATGGAATTCACGGGGTCAAGAGCGATATCATCGAGCCTCACCCTCTCGAATCGGCGTACCGCACTGTAATCTATACGAATATCTGATTTTTATATTATTGGGAGAAAACTTATGTTATTGTTTGTGTGTTTGATGCTTTCCTCGTTATTGTTATGTTTTGTAATTTTAGGAGAAGGCGAAGCTTGAAAAGATGAAGAAATCCGTGCTGGCGGCCCAGTATGGAGCTGCGTTTCCGATGAAGATGGATCTTGATCGTCAGATTCTTTCGAAGTACGTGCTGAATTCGAGCTATGCCTTCTATTAACTTTTGTATTTAAGCTTTCTGCTTGATTTATTTGAGGTTATTAGGGTTGATTCGAATTTACTAGGTAGGGCCTCGACATATGTTCACATTCACAGTTTATCTAGTTGTGGAGATGTGCTATTATGGATGTTCAACACTTTGTGCTATTTGTTGGTAGAAACGCCTGTGAGCATGGCTCTTAAGTGACAACAAGCGTGTAATAGGATATGGAGTTGGTCTACCGTGCCCCTTAGTAGATAGAACTTCCCAACTCCATTTGATGTTTGAAACGTCATAAAAAATCAAAATTTCTGATTGTGAGTCATAATCCACGGAGTTGGGTTATGACCCGCTTGTGTTGGGAAGAATAGACATACAATATGACACTGCTGCGAGTAATTTAATTCAAGTTTAAGCTTCTCAGTGTAGTCTAATGTTACGTCATCCCATCTTTTAACTGCATGAATTAAATATTGTCTTGAACTGAAAAGGCATACTGAATAGTCTCAGCTGATGACTTTCGCAACCCTATCCTCTTGATAACATTGCAGATTTCAAAGGCCTCCTGGAGCAATACCATCTTCCTTTTTGGGTTTAGAGGCCGTGACCGGTGATCTGGAAGGTTTTGGCTTTGAAGACTATCTCAACGGTAATCCCTTGTCATTTTTAGATGCTCTTTTTTCTAATGCTTTTTTTTCCTCAATATATGGTTCTTTGATAATGGCAAACACTTGTCAAGTTATCAAAATGCGATGATGGCATGTGAGTAGTAGTTTGAAATGCAATATGCGTCATATGATAATGGGGTGGCTATTAGTGTCACTGTTTCTCGTGTTTTCAACGTCTAGTTCTTAGTTAGGTACAGTTATACCAAAGTCCCAGATTATACTACCAAATTGATAAAACTAGTCAATTTGGTAAGCTATTGTTCGATCATTGCATCTTTCCTCAGTGTAGTAAGACTCATTTAACTGATTGTACAAATCATCTAGCCTTGAACTAGCGAAGTCATAGAGCTTTACCTTGGTTAACATACGTGAGTGTTCCCTTTGTTCCCAATTCAACCCGGGTCGAGCTATAGAGTGGCGTGGTTCAATTTTGCATCGGTTCCTTGGTTTTGTAGTAGGTTTAACAAAAACTAACGTGTATTACTACAACAGCAGTAGCTATAAGATTGACACTATTTTATCACATTCTTGTTTGCTGTAATACTCATGTTCGTTCTTACATGGCCGATGTTCAACAACAGATCCCAGGGAATCTGAATCGTTCCGTCCAGTCGATATGCACCACGCAATGGAAGTGCGCCTCGGGATATCGAAAGGACCACCGCACCCAAGTTTCATGTGATTGATTCTTGCACCGAGCATATTCCATGGACTGTTTGTTCTGAAGTTGTTTTAGATCTGCTGCTTTCGAGTCGTAACCAACCATCTGTGTGATTTTATATTCCAAGTTGCGAATCTGAACAGAGACCACTTGGTTGTCCTTCAAGGAGAATTTATCGAAACTTATTCTCTTACATCTATGAATGATAAATTATGTGATTATGCGATCTCACGTGATAATTTACGAGTGTTTATGGTTTAAGCAGAATAAACTGAAATTATGTGTTCGTACACGCGATAAACTTACTATATAATTATCAGTTATATTGGTGATTTAAAGTCAACCCCAAATTGAGGATTAAAAAGGTTGTTATTCCTAAAATAAGAAACGCCAGAAAGCAAAAAGGTATTCCTGAATTGAGAATTCTGTTCCATAGACAACAGCCGCAAGCAGAAAGAATAAAGAGTACAAATTGAACCTATAATCTCAAAGTTAAAGCATACGAGGCGTAAATCTCGTCAATCGTGGTTCGATTTTCGACTATCTGTGAGTGGCTCGGACGCCGTTAATCGTCAGTATGTTGTGCTTCAAATTTGCTAGGCATGTTCGATCGTTCCCTTCACAACATCACCTTTCGAGTAAACAGGGGAGACAACTCCAAGAATCACAAAACCAGCCAAGACGACGACCAACAATCCCTGAAAATTTATGAGCATCGCTTCGTTCGAATATCGTGTAATAATCTTATGCGACTGAAGGAACGTGGCTTTCTCCAGAAACCTCGTGGCGCAAGTGGCTACTGCCAGGGCATAAATATACACGCCAAAATACGCATGCCATGGCAAAAGGTTAGCCCGACTTTGCCTCGATCCGCCGGGGTACCAAAATGTAATAAATCCAACGGCCCACTGTATATATGAAATGCTTCAGACCCTTTATAAAGATCGAATGATTTTAAAGCAGAAGCTCTTTTAAGATGATGGTAGTTTCAGGTACCTGAATTCCAAATAGAAAAAGACAGAGTAGGCCAAGCCATGAATGGAGGCTGTAGAAGTCATCGATGCCTCTGTCCAAGTGAAACTTCCAAACGGCCTACAGGCCGACGATGCTGAGGACGAAGGCCGAGAATTGAAGTGAAAGATGAACTAATTTCTTTAAGTCTTTTGTTCCAGAGACTGTCTTGTAAGCGAGCATGGCTGACGAAATCCATACAAGAAAACGGTTTTTTTTAAAGAAATTTTGAAGCCATTCTCATTACTTACAGATGATTTCATCAAACTACAAGTACAAACACATAGGCTGCTCTTTCAGATAAAACGCAGAAACAAAAAGGAGAAAGGAACCCATGGATACAGAAGACAATGGATCGAATAACATTGCCTGAATAAATCAGATGTAAGAATGTATTAAATTAAAGCGCAATCGGGACCTTAAATTTCTCTGTTTCAGAGAAAGAGTGTACATAAATCCTCATTGCAACTAACACATAAAGTCAACTCTTCTGTCAGAAGAGGCACCAGCATTTCATCTCAAGAACAGATAGATATAAAGCATGCTGAGATACATCAGTAGTGAAACCTTGAGCACAGAGATTGAAGCTTATTGTTTATCATCGAAATTAAAGCTTATCACGATCTTTCTTAAATAAAAGATAGCTCGTACCTTCACCATTCAAAACCACGAGTCCAATCACCATCAAAACAGGGTGAACCTAATGAACAGAAAAATGAAAAAAAGAAACAAATAGCTTCCTGGATTTACTAAGCACAAGAATCTTAACAAGGCGATGGGAAAGCGTGGGGATACATACATTAAAGATGAGACTTTTGTTCTCCGAGGCGAGAGCTAATCCCCCTCTGTAGTGGACATTCCATATCAGCACCATTCCGGCAACTGCGATCCCCAAACTTCTCACCATCAATAATATCGGAAACTTCACCATCGGGACATTCATCTTGCGAATCTTCTAGTGGAGAGACTGGGATGGACACGAAGGATTTCTGAAGGATTAGAGATTGTTAATTGCTTAGGGTTTCTACACAATTTTACCAATTGATTCCGTTAGTCGGAATGTGAAGCTCAGCGATGACTTTCAATTATTTCGGTGAAGTGTGTCCACGTCGGCTAGCACACAGATTCAGAATCAGTGATGTTCCTTTTTTTTTTTTTCTTGAATCAGCTACGTTCTTTACATGTAACGGTAAGTTGGCAACTAGTATTTTTGTGTCTGGAATAAATAAAATTAATTATTAGTAAATAATCCTTTAATTTTAATAAGTTATATATTAAAAATAGAATGAGTTAGTTATTTCGAGTTTAAGACTACGGTGTTTTAATAAATTTCTTTATTTTTAAATAGTAATTAATGTAAAGATTTGATTGGTCAATTAACAGACCGTTTATAATTTTTATCCACCTATGCTCTTTATAAAACACTGTAGTTACCACCCCGTTATTATAAGAAAAGGCCTTCTCTTCCATACATAATTGGTATTAGCCAACCTAACTTAATAAATGACACATGACAAAATATAAATTTAATTGCACGTAATTAGTGGTGTTTTAAGTGAAGGGGTTATATCCAATTGAGGTAGACAAGTTAAAGTCTTAAAAAAAAAACCGAATATAACCAATCTTATATTAATACATCCGCTTACATTATATTTTTCGTTCGATGTGCTGTGTAATAAATATTGAAGAAATATATAATATATGGATATCATTTTGATCATCATAAAATAACGAATAAATTGGTGACGTTTATATGTTTTTATCGTATATATCACATAAAATAATAGTGATTTTGTGATTTTGGTGAATTGTGGAATTAAAAAAATTAAAAATAGAGAGAAAATCTGCTAGCCCCTTGATAAAAATTCAATGGCTGTTATTAAATGGGACAAAGAGTGAGATACAAAAAGTGGGATTTCATGCGCCAAAAAATAAGTCCGGAACATTCGCATGGAATTTCAATCAGTGACATGTTATATTTTCTTTATTTAGATTATTTAAAAGGATTATCAGACGCAAACTAGTATTCACAGTAAAAAAAAGGGTTGGGAATCAGTAACGTATGAATGTTATTATCGAGTGGAGAGCCGTAGAAAATAGCCTACAATTTAAATATCTTATCCTTTGTTTGACTTTGACTTTCACACTCCATAGATCGTTTCATACTCCACGTGAAACTCAAAGGCAAATTGACGTAAAGTTCATAGCGAAAAACTGTCTTAGGAATTCAGAATGTGTCTCAGTACGGACGGAACTTCCTCGCAGCTCTCATTTCTTGTATTCTCTTTTTGTCCTGCTCGAATTTGCTTTGCAGCATCATGATTTCTGCAGCATATAAATAAGGGAACTTCACTAAACATTACTATCAATAATTGCTGTTTATATAAATCAGTGGTAGAATAAGTATATGCCCATCAAATTTTATTATATAAAAAAGAACGATTTCTTATTACCATTTCGATGTGCTTCCCTTTTCTGGAATCGGTAGAAATCAAGACCAACATCTTTCTTTTTCTTCTGCGAAATATTGTCTAAGATGGCAGCTTCAGCAGCAGAGCTAACTGAAACTCCACTGTCTGTTTCCGTTGTCTTTTTGCGACCTTTATGGTGAACGACCACAGTCCAACCACCTTCAGCAGCTTCGGCTTCTCTCTCTGCTCTTGCCTGTATCGATAGAAGCAGAACATACTAAACTAGGATATCTATATAAACACAAAAAGTTTCTAGTAAGATTGTTGAGAAAGGAACGACTTTTGGCCTGAAATATAAAGGTGTTCCTAATATAGCAGTGCCCATATCGTAGAATACGCTATCCAGCAAAGTGAACATAGGAGAAACATACACGCGAGAGAAAAAAATGCATCACCTTTGCCTCTTGTGCTTCATGTGCCATTATGAAGTCGTCAATTCTTTCTTCCAGAACCTTGAGTCCAGGTCTATCCCTATAGTACTGTGTGATCCATTCTAAACGATGACAGAAGTTTTATTCTGATTGTGATGTCCACATGCTCCACTAATGTATACACTTTATTGAAAAAATTGTAGTTGGAACACTTACTTTTCATGCCCTTTGAATTATCTTCGTCGCCTGATGACATCTCGTATACCACATCTTCTTCATCTTCTCTACTTTCAAGCGAATTTTTCGGGGGTGATTCTTGCACAGGTGAAAGATTCTTCTTTTTCATTTTACCAGACTTGATTGACTTCCCTACAAACACAAAAACCAGATTGTTTCCAAAAAAAATCATAACAAGGATGCGAACAAACTGTTAAGATCATGTTGAAAATCAAAACAATACCAAGTTTGGAACTTCTTTGACTTTTAGTATTCTCAGGCTTTTCAAGGTAATGTGCCTCAGGTTCTGCTGACGAAGTCATTTTTTCTGTAAACAATCAATAATATTGTTGCTCAGTTCATGCGCTTATACCCTAAGGCATCAAAGCTTTACACACAATCGTTATTTCCCCTACTAAGAAGAAAAATGCCAAACTGTAAAAGCAAGAACCAATATGGAAGGCTATGGCGAAAAAAAACAAAAATGTTCTAGTTCCAGAACTTGAAAGATTGGGATGCACATTTCGGTTAGGAAAAGAATAGGAAGGTGTGAAGGTACATCAGTCGAAGGGCAAAGTATCATTGTTCGATGCGTTAACTTTGTTTCCGGCGTACTTTTCGCACATGAATTCCACATACCAAACGCACCCGGAAAGAAACAGACAAATGGACTCACGTAAAAGAAACTGGTGAAAGAGACTTATGGGCATCCAGCATTTAAATTTATTTTGTTCTACAAACAATCTGCAGGTGATGATGGTAACAGGAACTTACAATGCAACTAAAAAATAACATTACATTGACATCATCAACTATCAGGCATTAAGGAAGCAGAAGCACAATCACAGGATATCATATCAAAGATTAAGCAATATGTCACTAAGTTGGAGTAAACAGTCATGTGAAGAAAAAATTAATTGCAGCATATTTCATCTTTAGTATCACATACCATACTGTTGTTCAGATTCATCCTCAACTGTTGTCACAAGCTTATCACCTTTTCTCTTCTTTTTCCCTCTCCTAGGTAAGTTGTGGGCTGCTGATTCAGTTGTAACACCATCACCAACAGATGTATTACACTCATAATTTCGCGGTTCCAATAATTTATCACTTAATTTGGCACTCCTATCCCTTTTTCTGTTCAACTTCTTAGCCTTTCCACTCCCACCTATTGGTCCATGCATTTCATCTGCAGACGTAGATATGATAACCGGAATTTACGAAAGCATAATGACCTCAACAATGTCAGGGTTTGGGACCATACCAATTGAATTGGACACTCCAGACATGATTGTTTTAGTTTTACTTTTCTTGTCAATATCAGCTGAAGATTTCCGTTTCTTCTTTATGTTTTCCATAGTAGCACAGTAAGTTTCTACCTCTGCAAAGAAGAGACACCACCACGATGAATAATATGAACAACATTATCAGCTTAATCCATACAAATTCCCGTTACCCATCAAAACTCAAGCGAAAAAAAAAAACACAAAAACCATAACAGTAGGGCAATTAGCAATACAAACTCCCACTAAATACTATTCAACCTACTCTTTCCATCCGTTATGAATACTATTCAATAACATTCTATACTATTCCTTCATAAGCTTCCATCCATACTGATATACCTACAATTCAACCTCCTTGCTGACGTTGCACAGATTCTTGGATAAGAAACATCTAAGTAATGGAAACCAAAAATAACCTCTTTCAGCAACGTGAGCTTTTTTCTTCTTCGCCATATTCTTCCTTTCCCGGTCACCTAGTGAACGCTCACCTGCCATTGTTTCGTTCACAGCTCATACATGAAGACACGTTCCTTGCAGAATCATACGTCCACCATTTGGGGACTAGGGTTAAGCTTTGCCATACTTTCTTTCTAATTATCGGTCAATTGCGCTATTGGGCTTTTGGGCCTAACTGTATAATTAAGATTTGAGATTAAAAAATTATTTATTTTTGGAGAATGTTAAAAAAGTAAAATTAATGAGTGCCCAAACTATTGTGATAGATAAAGATATTTACTGACAGACTCACTCAAACTATTTGATAGATAAAGATATTTGGACCATGTGATCTTCCATTCAATAATTATTAAGATTTGCAACTTGACTACTAGCGCAACCTCATGGGTAAATAATGTTGTTGTCTTGACAATGCTTAAAATAATGATGTAAATTATGGTTGATTAGTGAGTTCGAGCTGAAATTTGGGTTTTTCAGGTTCTGAATTTGATCGAACTCGTAGTAATGTTTATCTCATTTTTGGTACTCATGCAACTTTGCTCATCACAGTGGATGTCAAGCATCACAAATTGAACGATCGACTGACTAAAAAAACACGTTTCTTCCACCTTGGGAGGATAACAATGCTTTAGGTTCGCAATTGATTAGGCTATCGTTTGCGTGCGCAATCTTGATTGAAATCAAGACGAAAATCTAAGAAGAAACACGCATAAAAAAAGCAACAATTTAACGTGGTTCGGCCTCACTTTTGGTCTACTCCACGGATCAAACAGAGCACTTTTTATCAGATCTAAGAGAAGGGTTACAAGCTACGAACTTACTCTCCAACTTTTAAGTATACAAGTCACTCAGAAACTCGCTCTACGAAAAGATATGAAGGCTCGAAGAATGCTAGTCGAAGTCTGAAATCTGATATTTACAGCTGCAACTGTATATAACGAACTCCATCAGGTACAAAAACTTGAGGAAACCATCATTGATGAAAACATCGCTTTCGTCCACTTGAAAACCAGACATATCCATCACCATCACGCTTTTAGTCATTAAAGCCGCCAATGCTTAGAATTAAACAGTTGCGTTTGCAAGTGGGAAGACAATTAAAAAACTAATCTTCTTTCTTTGTCCATATATTTTCGTTTAAAAAAGGTAACGTAACGTCGTAACGTAACCCCTCTTCTAATTAAATAAATAAAATATAAATAAAAGCTGGAATATAGTTGAGTTTTTTTAAGTACGATCTTCGTATAATCTGAAATCAATTTTTATTCTAACTGTGGTCTGGAATTGGCGGCAAACATACGACAGACCGCAACTAAACTTGGACACAAATAGTCAGCCAACAATTTGCCTAATAAAAACTTAAATAAAATATTAAAGTCCCATAATGATGAACTTGTCCACTCCACTCCACCGTCAGTAAAGAGTGGGCCCCACTGATCTTCCCAAATTGATCTCTCTTTTTCTGCTTGACCAATTGGATGGATTTTCGCCGTCTTTCTCCTTGGATATCAGTTATTACCAAGATACTTTCTGCGTATATTTATGTATAATAATTGGGATTTTGGGATTATCGTAATAGATGAAAAGTCAAATAATAATAGAAATATTGAGGTAGACGACAGAGAACCTCTGGGACTGAAAAGCCTCTGATCATCGGATTATTCGGCTGTCTCCGCCCCTACACAGTCTCTAACTCCGTAAGATTTCTTGTTGTTTGGCGATTTTTCCTAGGTCTCTGTTGTGTGGAATACAGCGTTAGCTGAATTGATTTTTACTTTTAAGAAAGTGAGAATTTTGGGAACTCTCCATGGCTGATTACCTGTAGTTAGGCTATCTTGTGTTTAGTGGGTGGTGCTATTGTTGCTTCAATGCATTTAAAGTCGTCTCATAGAGAGAGCTTTTGCTGTTGTTTTTCCCCCTACAGTAGAACATAATTTTCTTGAATTGTAATAGGGTTTTTGATCTGTCTTTTGTTCTTCAGGTGGTGTTTATTGATTGAATTCGTCTCGATGCAGCAAAGTTCGAACCATTCGGGGATTTGCTGATAAGTGATAACTGATCACTTGTTTTGGTGCAAGGCCAGTTGGGGAAACTGATTTTCGATTTTTTACTAGGGTTAATATCATGGGCTCTGCTTGTTGTTGTCTGAGAGAAGACTTCGAAGACTATGATCATTCGGACACCTCCTCTTTCAGAAACTGTTTATGCATCCCTTTCTTTCTTGACAACTTCTTACGTCTGGTATGAATTACGTGGCTTTCGATCACTTCTGCAAACACATACACTCAAATCCCCACCACACGAAATCGATTATCAATTTGAAAACCTGCATCCCATTTATGTTGCTTTATAATGCTGCTGAATGATCATCTAAAGATGTCTAATGTGTACTTGCTTTAAGCCTATGATGGATGGGATGCATTTATGTCTCTTCACTCTTCAATTCTCAATGTTTACTTATGGCTTCTGCAGTTTGGCAGAGGAGCAGTCCATGCCTTACCTTCGTCCAATCAAGGAACAACATCTGAGGATGACTACTTAGCTAATACATATAGATCTCCTCCGTTGCCACTGCCTTACGACGCCGATCTAAGATCGTTTGGCTCGCAAAGCGATGGGCTTGGCTTTGGAAAAGAGAGAGGATCGAGCCATTCCCAAGAAGAAAGCGAACCGTTGAGAGCTGGCAAATCAGCCTCGGTGGGTACCAAAAGTAAAGGCATTATGTTTTCATCTGAGGATGTTGGGAAGGGATACAGCAGTGCAAAGTCATCCTTAAAGCTTTCAAGGGCTGATGCAACGATGGGCTATTCTCATATCTACGCTTCTTCTGAAGACGAAGATGTCTGCCCCACTTGTCTTGAAGGTATTTTTCCACCTCAATGTAATGTTATTTCTTGTAGTAACCGAATCATCCTTTCTTTGCAGAGTATACTACGGAGAATCCTAAGATAGTTACCAGGTGTACTCACCATTTTCACCTGGGCTGTATATACGAGTGGATGGAGAGAAGCGATAAGTGCCCAGTTTGTGGGAAGGTAATATACATTACGTGGCGAGGGAATTAAAAGTTTTCTGCTGTTTGCGTCCATTACAGAGGGGATTAGGACATGCTGAAATCTCTGTTTTTTGTTTACGTTGTTTGATTTTTCGTTAGGTGATGGCTTTCGATGAGACGACGTGAGCTGAAGAAGTCAGTTCTTGTCGTGGACGGAAGGAAACGAACAAACCATTCCACCAACAGAAGCTGAATGTATATATACTTTTTACGTTCTAAAAGTTCGAGTTTTTATTGCAGTATGTGATTGATGTCTCATCCCCATTTGTACATATGAAGGTGTGCGTCCACCTAAACTTAATATTCTACTACGATTGATCATATTTTGTCGTAAGGAGTTTTCACTCGTGAATGTTAAGACCGTAGACCCGAAAAATATTGATATCTTAGGTTTGTTGAAGTCGTCTCTTTTTGTCGAAAATGCAACCACCATCGAAATTCCACGTAATAAGAGTTTCAATGGGGGAAGAAAGAGCCCTGAAAAGAACACAAATAATACAAAATAAAAACGAGATGGAAAAAACAAGGAGAAGATGAGCTTTGCAACCATTAACTAAAGTACAATTCGCATAGTTATTTAGATATCTATCTATTTTATGAAGGCATAGCACCTTAGAGTAAATGCTCTTCCAACTTTGGTGTGTTAATTTTGTAGAATAACACTGATATTTTTTTTTTCAGGAAATATGGTAGAACATGTGGTTTCCGCCGAACATAGAGGAGAAAGCTCTTATGCTTACAGAAAACGATCTATGGGTAAATGAATTCTAGCTAGTTTCAAATAGATCAGGATCACTTAAGTCCTAAAATGTAAAGTTGGTGAAGCTATATGTATATCAATACGTATATTGGGACCATATGAAGGGTATGTCATTATTATATATTTTATCATTTAGTCCTCTTATTTTTACTTTATTTTAATTATATCCTCATAAATGATTTTTTTTAATCAAATTTCATTGAGAAATCGCATATTAAATATCAATTTTTTAACTATAAAAATTGGGCACGCGTCGTGTGTGCTTAATATACTAAGTAATACATATGACTCGCGAATAGGGCTGGGGAAAAATACCGAAATACCGAAATACCGTCCTTATCGTATCGAATCGTATCGAAAATATCGAAAATTTTGGTATACCGGAGTTTTTGGTAAGGTATGATACCGTACCGAAAATTTTCGGTACGGTAATGGTATGAAAGTTTTTAAAATTAGGTATACCGATTATACCGAATACCGAAATACTAATTATATATATATACACCTACATATATTATATTATTTCAAAAAATATAAAATGAAAAATTAAGGATCGATCTTCATAAACTTATTTAAAATTATTAACTTATACACAACTTTCTAGATTAGGCACACCATATTTTACTTATGTAACTCAAGTAACGTTTAATTTTTGCCTTTTTAATGTTTTTTTTTTTCAGGATTTTGAAAGTGTGAAGATGCAATGTAATTACTTTTTGTTAATCTTCACTAATTTTTTAAATGTAGCTGCTTCGTTCTAATTAATCTGTACATAAAGTTGTATTTTGTGGTTATGTAAAGTTTTTTGTCTTACTAAGGAGACTGGTTAAAATATGTAAATTATTTAAGGTTAAAAAATCTTTTTATTTTGAAAAATTTGGTATTAATAATCTATCTTATTGGGGGCCTAAGGAGTTTGAATTGATTAAAAATTCCAAAACAACGAATTAACGAGTTAAGAGTCATGCATGGTAAAAAATCCTCCGTGTGAATGATATAGAAGGTATGATACCGATACCATACCGAAATTTCGGTATGATACCGTATCGAAATTTAAGGTATACCGAAATTTTGGTATGGTATTGGTATGATTTTTTTGGATACCGAAATTTCGGTATGCTATACGGTATCACAGTTTTGGTACGATATACCGTACCGAACCACCCCTACTCGCGAATTGTTGTTCTAACGTTATAATCTACGTTATTTTCTGATTTACAATAGGGCAAATTGCGTTATACCCCACTTGGTTATCCAGAAATTCAGGTAACGACCAGTACTTTTTTAATTGCGTGAAACTCCATTGTTTGTGTTGTGCTAAACTTAGCACCTTACTCCCTGTTGTGTCAAAAATTCTAGCATAAACACCACCAATTAGGGGTGCAAATTATGAGCGCATGATTAGATAAACCAACGAGGGGTTTCATTTCAATTTCAAACCATAGGGGTTTTGATGCATTAGCCTTTACAACAACGTTTTTTGAACTAAGAAACAGCGAATAAATAAATTTCACGAAGTTATATGATAACGAAGTCGTTGTAGTATAGTGGTGAGTATTCCCGCCTGTCACGCGGGTGACCCGGGTTCGATCCCCGGCAACGGCGATTTTCATTTTTTCTTTTTTATTTAACGGCTTTTATTTTATTCCATCTGTAACAATATTACATACAGATTACAGATACGATTTTTTTGTTCCTAATTTTCTGCACACCTTTGATCTTCGTTGAATATTGGTCGATTGTGATTGAATTGACTATGAATGATAATGTTAGTCCATCGATCAGCTTCCAGGAAACATTATCGATTGATTACTCTTTCTAAAGAGATTACTCTGGGTATTTCATTCACCTGTTTTAAGGGGTTGGATTGGGCTATGGCTGATGAAACATTATTATGTGTTTTCTTTACTTGATTGTATTGTAGCGTAAAAATTGTGTTTTCTTTTTTTCTTTTTTTTAACTTCACGAGGACAGTCGATTTCATGTATCGAATTAAATGGTAGTCAAAGTTCAATTTTTTTAAGGCGATGTGTGTGTAGGGCTATGGCTGATGAAACATTATTATGTGTTTTCTTTACTTGATTGTATTGTAGCGTAAAAATTGTGTTTTCTTTTTTTCTTTTTTTTAACTTCACGAGGACAGTCGATTTCATGTATCGAATTAAATGGTAGTCAAAGTTCAATTTTTTTAAGGCGATGTGTGTGTAATGTGCTTTCTGGTGAGTGTATGCTTTGTTATAGTAGACCAACTTACCCAAGAAGAAAAGGGAACAATTTCTCGACTTCTGAGTATGAAAAAATTCGCAGAATCCCATTTCGAGCCCTGAAAAGTTTCGCCATTCGCAGAGATTAGGCCAAGCTGCTGCTGCTGCTTCTTCTTCTTCTTCTTCTTCTTCTTCTTCTTCTTCTTCTTCTTCTTCTTCTTCTTCTTCTTCTTCTTCTTCTTCTTCTTCTTCTTCTTCTTCTTCTTCTTCTTCTTCTTCTTCTTCTTCGAGCGATCGAAGAGAGGATAGCAGAAATCTGAGTTCGAAAAGTCGGAGAGGGATCTCAGAGCCCTTCAACAGATGCACGAAGCTATGCAGAAGAAGAGAGATTGCATAGAAAACCGAGTAGAACGATCTGATAACGAAGAAGAAACGCTTCAGAAAATGGAAGAGCTACAAAGCAAACGAAAGAGCTTCGAATGTTCATTGTCGTAAGCTTTCAAGGTCGAGAAATAAGGAGAGACTACTCCTCAGTTGAACGACGAGGTAATATGCATATGCTTGCTTGACGTTTTCTCATGCGAAACAGAGTATTCATTTCGGAGTTTCAGAAGGTTTGGCGGAAATATGAAAGACAAATCATCTTCTTCGACGTGGTAGATGAAAAAATCCCTCGGAAGAAAGGGCGACCCAAAACAGCAATCTTGACGACGAAGAACGATGGACTCAGACATGAAGAACGGATCAGAAAAAATTGGACTAGGTGCTGCTGGTGAAAAGTGACTTCAGTGTTGAGCGTTGTTGAACGCCTGTTATTGCAAGACCTCGTCAATGTAAGTGCTTGTCGTCATTCAATTACAGAAATGGAGTAGTATTCTATTTGAGCATCTCCCGTAGCATAAAAATAAAGTTAATCTGCACAATCTTACAGTTGCTATAGTGATTTTACTCTAATTCATAATCTCTATCTTCCACACTAATTTTTACTTCAATTCATTATCTCCATTTTCTACTCCAAAAATCAAATTCATACATTAAACTTTATATTATAATAATTAAAAAGTCAATAATTATAATAATTAATATTTAAATAAATTATAAAATTAACATCATATTTAATTATAATTTTATAAAATTAAAAGGAAAATATCAATAAATAGACGGAAATTAAAACATTTCTATTATTATAAGAATATCAAATATTTAAATATAACTAAAATATTTTTTTATGAAATAAAATATAAACAAATAGAAAGTACAATTCAATTTTTTTGTTGAGAATCGTTTACTCTACATCTAGAGTATCTTTACTAATCAACACAATATTAATGTTATATATAGAGTCTCATTGCAGTTGAGACGTACTTAATTTTTGTGTTTACACAAATTTATGTATCTGTTGGAGATGCTCTTAGAAATGATGAAAGAGGTTTTATGAGGCAACATGTTCTATCGATTATGAGCTTGATGTTCAGAAAAAAGCACGAGATAAACTTTTATAAAACCCATGTACATATACGAGTTTGATAAACACACGTGAGCATGTGCATCTGTACTCTTATGTAAAGAATCTAGTATGAAAAACTGATAAATTGGTTTGTCAATTTGATGTGCTTAATTATGTGTTATTTTTAAAATTTTGAGATTTACAATTTTTAGATGAAATATAATTTTTAAATATATAAATGGAAAATAACGTATATGGTATAAGTAAAATAATTAAAAAATAGAGGGGTTAAATATGATAATTTTTTAATTAATGAAGTGGGGTTAAATTGTAACATAATTTAACAGACCAAATTGATGGTTTATAGTCAGCCATCACAGTTAATATAATAGAATATATTTTACCATTTATCTTTTTTATTTTATGATATTCCTTAAATTATATTTTGTTTTTTAATAGCTTAATTAATAATCAACAATGTTCAAAATATAAAATAATCTGATATTTGTACAAGCACTGAGTGTAAACGTACTAGTTATTATAAACCCATTAACCAAATACACGTTAGCTTAATTAATAATCAACAATGTTCAACATATAAAATAATTTGATATTTGTACAAGCATTGTGTGTAAACGTACTAGTTATTATAAACCTATTACCGAAATACACATTTTATACACAATTTTTATATAAATCTTACTACTTTAAACTCTCCTAGATATAAATATATGGCTACGAGTGAGTCAAGCACTTGCACTTATTTTTGATCTTTAGATACATGACACTGTTATTTGCCCTTAATTTAGAAATTTAATTTGACACTCGATTTTACAGTTACTTTTAATCCTCAAAACATTGTATATTTTGTCGATTTAATCATAGAATATAATTTTATTACATTTACAGATAACGATTTTAGTCGGGCTATTTTAAAAAATAAGATTACTTTTGGTTTCTTTTAAAAAAATGGAACTTGACCGAGTCAATTAAAAAAAGAGGAACATGTTTCCTTAATTAACTAAACCCCTAATTAATACCTAAATAAATAAAAAAAGAAATATATATATAAAATAAAAAAAGAAAACGCACCAACCTCATTAATTAATGCACCCACGAGCACCAAAACGAGATCTTGAAGGAAAAACGAGCTGAAGCATCCGCCGAAATCGAAACACCCAAGCTCCAAGAAACCCAATTTCGTTCTTGAACGCATATACAGTAAGTTCCGTTCATTTTAACGCCGGTTCCAAGTATATATTATCGGGCATTGTAATTTCCGTTCATGTTAATGACATTTACATTTCGAGCATCGGGTATTAGATTTTCGAAGGTTTGGGTAGTTATGGGTAGCATTTTAACCTTAGATCTGTGCGAATTTGCAGAAAATTTTCGTTTTCCGATTATTCGAGTCTGTTATTCGAGTTTATTTGACTCGAAAAGTCACTCGGATAAGTTGTTTTGGCAACATACAATTCGGACATCAAACTCGGATAAACTCGGAAACTTTACTCGATTAATACTATTGTTTATGAAATTTTACACTTACATATTATTCGATATTATAATACTCGGATATGTTATTCGAGTTAAACGTAAACTCGAATGACTTACTCGAATAATTTTTGTTTCCGAATATTTTATTTACTCGAATAACTCGTTTGCAATAAAAGTTGATTTATTCCATTTATTTCTTCGATAACAACTTATCGAGTTAAATGTAACTCGAATGACTTACTCGAATAATTTTTGTTTCCGAATATTTTATTTACTCGAATAAATCTTTTGCAATAAAAGTTGATTTATTCCATTTATTTCTTCGATAACAACTTATCGAGTGTCTTCAAAATCTTAATACTCGAAGACTCTATTCGAGTTGTTTTACTACTCGAATTGTTTACTCGATTAATTTCTATTTTTCGAATATTGTAATTATTCGAATAATGCATATTGCAATTAAATTTTATTAACAATGATTTGTTTCATATGCAGGTTATGCCGACCAGCATCATGATTGATTACGATGGAGAATGGATAATTGGGAATGATAATAAATGGACATGGGTTCCAAGGATGGGAACAAAGAAGCCCATTGGGTTCGATGTCGATTGTTGTTTGCTGGACGATCTGCGGAACGAAATATACGAGACTATTGGCGTAAGCGGGAGGCCGGAGTTAAAGCTAAGTTATCAGCCATCTATGAGAGGTATGGAAGGGTGTGCTCCGTTGTATATAAATGTAGCGACCCTAGCCATCGCTACCATTTCTAGCCTGGTCTAACTACGTATTACGTTAATGAACTACGAAAGTGCGGAATAAATTTTTCCTTTTTCATAAAGGAACTTCGTTTCGTTACACGTCAAAAGAATGCTTCCAAACTTTTTAATTACATGTGAGTTCTATCTACATGTGTCGTGTCTACATTCGCAGCAAAAGTAACCTATACGCCCGGCCTCACAGGTCGTCGTCCACGTACACACCACCTCCAAAAGTCGCTCGGAAGCTTCCAAAAGATACCTTGCCAGCTAGGCAATCACGTACCGTGATCAGACGAACCTACAACACATAAAACGTGGGATGAGCTTATATAGCCCAGTAAGTGAAACTTATGCATGCAGTGCCCGTGTCGTAACTTGCATAGGTATATACGCCAACGCTTACTAATCCTCACAAAATCGTATCATGTCATGTCATGTCTTGTCTTGTCTTATAGAATCGTGTCATGTCATGTCATGTCTTGTCTTGTCTTGTCTTATAGTATCGTGTCATGTCATGTCATGTCATGTCTTGTCTTGTCTTATAGGATCCCTAATACACGTCTTGTCTTGCACGTGTCTTGTCTTGTAGGGTCCTCAGCAATTCTCGCTACAAGGGCATTCGCTCTAATATATTTCATTACTTTTACAATAATAGTAGTATATGTATACGGCCCTTTCGCCAACGGGTCTCCGCCCTATTATATTTCATTACATGTACAATAATAGTAATATATGTATACGGCCCTTTCGCCAACGGGTCTTCGCCCTAATATATTTCATTATATACATAATAATAATATATGTATATAATACCGTATCACACGTCTTGTCTTGCACGTGTGTTGGTTAGTAAATCTATTTTAGTTAGGTACTATTTGTCGCACCCCGGCGATCATGCATACCTCATGTCATGTTATTAAAACTCTCGTGAGACTCGTGTATGCCGTGAAATGCATGTATGAGATGCGAAATGACTTGTCGTGCCGTGTCATGTCATGTAACGTGCAGTTCACGTCATGTAAATAAATCACATAGAAACACAGAAGCACCTAGCCACATAAATAATGCGCACATAATTCTATGTGTTGTAGTTGAAAAGTCCCACTTACTTGTCGTCCAAGCTAAATATATTTACTGCTCCGGGAAATTCCTATTTTTCGACCTTAATCATAAAATTATTATGTCAGTATATTTTCTAAAATATTGGTTATCTATGTACTTGAAAAGTGTTGAAATATTTTCCTTAATATTGTATGTAAGGATTTAGATATTACAAGAATTTGTTTTCATTATTAAATAGATCTCGACATTTAGCGCTCAATTTCGCTCGACATGTGGATAAATCTCGGGTTGCATGGTTAATTAAGTCTCGACATTGTATGTGTAAGAATTCGACATTTGGTCTATTTGAAGATCTCGACATTTGTTTTGGTATAACAACTCGATATGATACATATAAGGGTTCGACATTTACATTCTACAAAGATCTCGATATGTGTTTTCGAGATTACTTATAATGTACCAATGTCGAGATATAATTTGATATCATACTTAAGATGTCGAGAGGTGGGCATAGCAAAAATGTCGATATTAAGAGGATGAATGTCGAGATGCATGAAGATTTCGATATAGGTATTATGTTAGGTCTCGACATTTTTCCTGACTTCGACATCTTACCATGGCATCTCGACTTTTTAGTAAATATCGATATTGTGTTTCGACATTTGTCTTTTTAGCATGGTTTCGACATTTGAGAAAACAAATGTCGACATGAGTTCAACGTGGCTCTCGACATTTTCTCTCTAGCTCGACATCCTATTCGGTTCGACATTATGCTTCGACATTTGGATCAGAAAATGTCGACATGACTTCCAACAGGAACCTCGACATTTATACAATGTAAAATCTCGATATGCTAAGTCGACATCTTATCTAGCATTTCGACATTTGTTCGGATAGAAGATCTCGACATTTTTAACTATCTTAGCTCGACATTGAAATTCGACATTTGTAGAAAATGTCGACATGACTACTCCCGACATTTATATTGATTTCTTTGAGTTCGACATTTTATCCGAATTAAAGGACTCGACATTTTGTTCTTAATTTCGCTCGACATTACATGAATCTCGATATTTAATAATTCTCGATATCTTATGTCGACATTTTATCTATTTAGAAGGTCCCGACATTTTGGAACATAAGATGTCGATATGACATTCACCTCGACTTTTTACTCGACATTCATCATAAACTCGATATTCAAACGTTCTTCTTCTCTTCGAAACTAGATTCATAGTTCATTCTACTCAGAATTATAAGTTCTAAATCACATGCTAAACTACCCAAAGATTACCATATAGTAAGGTTGCAAGCCCTAAACATACAAGACTACCCCATACTTAGTTAAATCTCAAGGAAACCCTTTTTATGCAAATTTCATACCCTAAGTAATTGCTTTTGCCGTCTGTGATACGCTTGGATTCCTTAAGTTTCCTTAGTCTTCATTAAAGGTTTAACTAAGAAATCCTTAGTGACGGAAATTATAGTAGCTCAAAATAATAATTTTCACTTACTTGAATTCTAAGCTTGCTTGTGAGTACCGTTTGAAGCTTCCCCCGATTTCCTTCTTTCTTCTTCCTTAAATTTTCGTTGATTCTTGTATGTGATTGTGGAGTTTAAATGATTAGCTAGATATTTTATTGTAGGCATGGGAAATAGAGAGCTAGGGTTGACGTGCCTTTCCTTGTTTTAAGGGGATTTTGTCTCCAACTTGCTTCATTATGGTTTGGGCTTATTATTTATTTCTAGTCCACTTAACAACTTATGGTCCAACTCTCTCTCTACTTATTATTACTTCTTTTTCCTTATTCATCCTATTTCTCGAGAATTCCCATATAGTTTAGAAGTCATCCTAAACTCATAATTAATGGTACTTGGTTGCGTGTGAAACCCGAAGTTTCTTAGGCGCGTAGTTCCGTGCACGGGATTCATGACGTGATACGGACTTGTAGTTAATCCCTGAAGTTCGTGTAGGTCACATGGAAATCATAGTAAACATGCAAATTCATGTAATTGCGTAACCGCTAAATTCGTGGGTCACATAGGCATAGAATATGCACGCAAGATTTATTGGCCATACTAGTTTTCAGGGACCCGGGCATTACATCCTCCCCCCCTTAAAAGAATTTTGCCCCCGAAATTCCGTCAGTTGGAAATTTTCAGAGTAGCGATGGGTAGGGAGTTGCGTTGGCTCGGTTAGGTGGGGTAACCACCTAATTACTCGCAAAGGATTTCCTACTTCTCGTATCCATGCTATTGAAGTCATTCTTAAATCAACATTTCGAAAGACGTTCTCGGGAGGTCTTACACAGCTTGCTGATAGTAACTTAAGTTATTCAGTGAACAGGTATTTCCATGTTGACCTATTCTAGTGGATCATGTTTAGGCAATGATTTGGGAGTCACAAATATCCACCACGCTTTCGCTGCGTCATTAGCGTATGCAACTCTCAGAGTGGATGGAAGGAATTGGGCAGGGGTCGTACTGCAATATTGTTGGGTTTAGACTTGTCGTGCTGAAAGGAGTTGAACATGGCTTCATCTTCGTATGTCAGAAAGAAGGAATATTTGACAAAGAACGGATATGGTTTTGACCAGTTCGGCCGAAACTTCGTGGAAATGGATTCACGTTAGGTTCAAGCTAGGATTGGCTAGGGTAAATCCCGGATCTTGCCATGAAATTAGGGGTGCAAAAATACATGGTTTCATGTATCTATTAGAATGCAGGTCAGGTTTGATGAATAGAAGGGGTACCTGCCGCAAAGGACGGGTCGTCTTCGGCCACCTCAGTGGTGAGTGTATACACTCGTGCGGGTGCTGTCGGTGGTCTTGCCTGGCTTACTGTCTGGCTTCCGGATGGGTTTTCCGGACATGCGCTCGAGAAATGGCCGATCTTGCCGCATTTGTAACAGGTCGCATTTTGTGAGTAGCAGACGCCCGGGTGTCGCCTTCCACATCTTGGGCATGGCGGTATGGTGGGTTGAAAAGGTTGGGGTCTGCCCTGATTTATGTTGGGCTGTTGGGATGGTTCAGGCATGTTCTGAAATTGAGGCTTTGGGTTCTTGACAACAAACTGTTTCTTTGGGTTGCCTCCATCTCCTTTGAGTTCTTGCACGAATTTCCTTTTCGCCTCATGAGCCCGTGCGATCCTCATTTCAGCTTGTTCAGCCACCATGGCGCGTTCAGCGACTTGGGCATAAGTAGCCCCTTGGAGTCCAGCCATGCTGACGTCGCGGTATAGCTCTGGCTTCAGGCCCTCTAAGAACCTTTCGATCTTCAGTGAGTCCGTGCTCACCATATGGGCCGCAAACCGGGACAGTTGTTCGAACTTCCTGATGTACTCCGCCACCGTCATCGTTTCTTGGCGGAGGTTGATAAATTCATTCATCTTTTGAGCACGAGTTGGAGCTGTGTAGTACTTGCTCCGGAAAAGTTCTTTAAAATGATCCCAGCTCATCGTAACTGGGTCCTCGATGCTTCGGATCGTATCCCACCAATGGCCCGCGCTCCCTCTTAGTAGGTAGGTAGCGCACAGGACTTTTTCGGTGTCTGGGGTACGGCTGTGTTGGAACATGCTCTCCAACGTTCGGAGCCAATCCTCAGCCGAAGTTGGATCGACAGCGTCTTCAAATGTTGGGGGGTTGAGTTTACGAAACCTCTTCCCCACCATTTCGATCCTTTCAGCCTGAGGGGGTGCATTACTTGGCTGCCCTCCAGCACTTTGTTGCTGGAGTAGCTGCTGGATTTGGGCTGATTGCTGGCGGACTAACTCCGTCAGCTGCAGGATGATAGCATCCCGATTGTCTGTAGGGTTTGGGTTTCCCTATCTCGATCGGCATCCCTACTGCCCTCACCTCTAATTCTAACCATGGTTTTAGTTCTACCCTTTCGTTCCTAGGGTCAATAACTTAATCAACACAAGGAATTTCACGTAATCATAACACTTACAGGCAAGGCTGCTTCCGCGCTTTTGGGTGTGTGTACATGGACAGTCTACAGGACCTGTGACCGAAGCTCTGATACCAACTGTAGCGACCCTAGCCATCGCTACTATTTCTAGCCTGGTCTAACTACGTATTACGTTAATGAACTACGAAAATGCGGAATAAATTTTTCCTTTTTCATAAAGGAACTTCGTTTCGTTACACGTCAAAAGAATGCTTCCAAACTTTTTAATTACATGTGAGTTCTATCTACATGTGTCGTGTCTACATTCGCAGCAAAAGTAACCTATACGCCCGGCCTCACAGGTCGTCGTCCACGTACACACCACCTCCAAAAGTCGCTCGGAAGCTTCCAAAAGATACCTTGCCAGCTAGGCAATCACGTACCGTGATCAGACGAACCTACAACATAAAAAGATACCTTGTAGCGAGAATTGCCGAGGACCCTACACATAAAGATCCTTCCTTATGCATGCAGTGCCCGTGTCGTAACTTGCATAGGTATATACGCCAACGCTTACTAATCCTCACAAAATCGTATCATGTCATGTCATGTCTTGTCTTGTCTTATAGAATCGTGTCATGTCATGTCATGTCTTGTCTTGTCTTATAGTATCGTGTCATGTCATGTCATGTCATGTCTTGTCTTGTCTTATAGGATCCCTAATACACGTCTTGTCTTGCACGTGTCTTGTCTTGTAGGGTCCTCGGCAATTCTCGCTACAAGGGCATTCGCTCTAATATATTTCATTACTTTTACAATAATAGTAGTATATGTATACGGCCCTTTCGCCAACAGGTCTCCGCCCTATTATATTTCATTACATGTACAATAATAGTAATATATGTATACGGCCCTTTCGCCAACGGGTCTTCGCCCTAATATATTTCATTATATACATAATAATAATATATGTATATAATACCGTATCACACGTCTTGTCTTGCACGTGTGTTGGTTAGTAAATCTATTTTAGTTAGGTACTATTTGTCGCACCCCGGCGATCATGCATACCTCATGTCATGTTATTAAAACTCTCGTGAGACTCGTGTATGCCGTGAAATGCATGTATGAGATGCAAAATGACTTGTCGTGCCGTGTCATGTCATGTAACGTGCAGTTCACGTCATGTAAATAAATCACATAGAAACACAGAAGCACCTAGCCACATAAATAATGCGCACATAATTCTATGTGTTGTAGTTGAAAAGTCCCACTTACTTGTCGTCCAAGCTAAATATATTTACTGCTCCGGGAAATTCCTATTTTTCGACCTTAATCATAAAATTATTATGTCAGTATATTTTCTAAAATATTGGTTATCTATGTACTTGAAAAGTGTTGAAATATTTTCCTTAATATTGTATGTAAGGATTTCGATATTACAAGAATTTGTTTTCATTATTAAATTGATCTCGACATTTAGCGCTCAATTTCGCTCGACATGTGGATAAATCTCGGGTTGCATGGTTAATTAAGTCTCGACATTGTATGTGTAAGAATTCGACATTTGGTCTATTTGAAGATCTCGACATTTGTTTTGGTATAACAACTCGATATGATACATATAAGGGTTCGACATTTACATTCTACAAAGATCTCGATATGTGTTTTCGAGATTACTTATAATGTACCAATGTCGAGATATAATTTGATATCATACTTAAGATGTCGAGAGGTGGGCATAGCAAAAATGTCGATATTAAGAGGATGAATGTCGAGATGCATGAAGATTTCGATATAGGTATTATGTTAGGTCTCGACATTTTTCCTGACTTCGACATCTTACCATGGCATCTCGACTTTTTAGTAAATATCGATATTGTGTTTCGACATTTGTCTTTTTAGCATGGTTTCGACATTTGAGAAAACAAATGTCGACATGAGTTCAACGTGGCTCTCGACATTTTCTCTCTAGCTCGACATCCTATTCGGTTCGACATTATGCTTCGACATTTGGATCAGAAAATGTCGACATGACTTCCAACAGGAACCTCGACATTTATACAATGTAAAATCTCGATATGCTAAGTCGACATCTTATCTAGCATTTCGACATTTGTTCGAATAGAAGATCTCGACATTTTTAACTATCTTAGCTCGACATTGAAATTCGACATTTGTAGAAAATGTCGACATGACTACTCCCGACATTTATATTGATTTCTTTGAGTTCGACATTTTATCCGAATTAAAGGACTCGACATTTTGTTCTTAATTTCGCTCGACATTACATGAATCTCGATATTTAATAATTCTCGATATCTTATGTCGACATTTTATCTATTTAGAAGGTCCCGACATTTTGGAACATAAGATGTCGATATGACATTCACCTCGACTTTTTACTCGACATTCATCATAAACTCGATATTCAAACGTTCTTCTTCTCTTCGAAACTAGATTCATAGTTCATTCTACTCAGAATTATAAGTTCTAAATCACATGCTAAACTACCCAAAGATTACCATATAGTAAGGTTGCAAGCCCTAAACATACAAGACTACCCCATACTTAGTTAAATCTCAAGGAAACCCTTTTTATGCAAATTTCATACCCTAAGTAATTGCTTTTGCCGTCTGTGATACGCTTGGATTCCTTAAGTTTCCTTAGTCTTCATTAAAGGTTTAACTAAGAAATCCTTAGTGACGGAAATTATAGTAGCTCAAAATAATAATTTTCACTTACTTGAATTCTAAGCTTGCTTGTGAGTACCGTTTGAAGCTTCCCCCGATTTCCTTCTTTCTTCTTCCTTAAATTTTCGTTGATTCTTGTATGTGATTGTGGAGTTTAAATGATTAGCTAGATATTTTATTGTAGGCATGGGAAATAGAGAGCTAGGGTTGACGTGCCTTTCCTTGTTTTAAGGGGATTTTGTCTCCAACTTGCTTCATTATGGTTTGGGCTTATTATTTATTTCTAGTCCACTTAACAACTTATGGTCCAACTCTCTCTCTACTTATTATTACTTCTTTTTCCTTATTCATCCTATTTCTCGAGAATTCCCATATAGTTTAGAAGTCATCCTAAACTCATAATTAATGGTACTTGGTTGCGTGTGAAACCCGAAGTTTCTTAGGCGCGTAGTTCCGTGCACGGGATTCATGACGTGATACGGACTTGTAGTTAATCCCTGAAGTTCGTGTAGGTCACATGGAAATCATAGTAAACATGCAAATTCATGTAATTGCGTAACCGCTAAATTCGTGGGTCACATAGGCATAGAATATGCACGCAAGATTTATTGGCCATACTAGTTTTCAGGGACCCGGGCATTACAATAAAGAATGATCGAGAGTTGAAGGGTTATATATACTTAGGGGGTCCAATGGATAGACCGATTCTCCGTGTGGAGATTGGTCTCCCTACGACCCTCCACCGTCAAACTCTCGCGGATGATGAAGTTGGTCCCGTTCCAATTGAGGTTCGTAGCGATGGAGGTGGTTACATCGATGATTATTTTGACCGTATCATCGACTTTGGCGGATGCGAAGATGTGAATTATGGGGGTGAAGGTCACAATGAGGCGAACGACCGTGATGAGAATGTTGCATCACGGCAGAACGTGCACGTCAATTTTGATGGCGTAGACGGAGAAAATGCGGACGGGAATGATGAGGAGGAGGAGGAAGAGGAAAATGCAACTATTCCTAGCGATCGGTATTCTTTTACCGACGGTTCCACCATGAAGGTCGGTGATGAATTCGAGGATAAGAAGGCCGTCAAGAATAGGATCCAAAGAGTTGCTATAGAGGCATGCTTCGAGGTCAAGATTATAAATTCTTCCCGATCGTACTATGGCGTGAGATGCAAAGAGGATGGATGTACTTGGAGGATATGGACGGCGAAGATTAAGGATACATCCGTATTCTCGATTCGTACGTATTGCAACACACATACGTGCGACCTTGCAAATCGGAACGCAAGACTCACTCAAGCATCGTCAACCTCCGTGAGTGATATGCTGCTTGAATCTTTTCAGGGTTCAACAAGTACACCGGCCCCTAAACTCATTCAAACAATGATGAGAAATCGTGGGATTGAAGTTTCGTACTTCAAAGCATGGAAAGGAGGCATTTTAGCACAAAATGCAATGAAGGGTGACCCCGATGAGAGTTACAAGTTGTTGCCGTCGTACCTGTCGACGTTGAGAAAAGTGAATTCGGGAACCATAGCAAGTGTATATCTGGACGACGAGCGGAGATTTAAGCACGCATTCCTATCCCTTGGTGCTTGTATTGCGGGATACCGTCACATGAGGAAGGTTGTTTGCATAGACGGTACTTGGTTGAAAGGAAAGTATGGGGGTACGTTGCTCATTGCATCAGCGGAGGATGGCGACCGCCATCAGTTTCCTTTAGCTTGGGGCATAATCGACAATAACGAGTGCATAGAAGCTTGGTCGTGGTTCTTGAACGAGCTCTTGCAAGTCGTGCCAACGAGGACGATCTTGTCATCGTATCCGACAGATGTCCTTCTATCAAAGCCGCCGTTGCAGCCGTCTACGGTCGTGCGCACCACGGTCATTGTATTTGGCACCTGTCACAAAATATGAAAAGCAGGTGTAAGAAGCAGGGTGCGACCGAGACGTTCATACACATTGCTAAAATATACAAGCAATGCGACTTTGATTCACAATATGGTGATTTTGAGAATAGGTTTCCCACCGCATACGCGTATTTGCAACAGACTGATACTAAGGAACGATGGAGTCGAGCCTATTCTCCGACGTCTCGCTATAACATCATGACTACGAACGGGGTGGAATCGATTAATGCAAGACTCCGCGAAGAAAGAAAGCTACCGATCATTGCGCTTCTGGAATCGATACAGAGGCTGACGGCGGATTGGTTTGCTAGATACAGACAGCAATCTGGACAAGCAACCACGCGGTTTACCCCGACGGTGGAAATGAAGCTCCGTGAGAGGTATGAGCTAAGTCAAGGGTATGAAGTACATGAAATCGCTCCGCATGAGTACGATGTCCGATCTCCGGGGGGTCGTGCCATTGTTAACTTGCGGTCGAAGACTTGTACGTGCCGCCAATTCGACATCGACAGGATTCCTTGTCCACATGCAATCGCGGCGAGTCTACGAGCGAACATGAGTTTCTACCCGTTGTGTTCGGAATATTATTCTGTCCTAACGTGGCAGTCTGCTTATCACGGACGAGTTTCGCCGGTTCCGGATCAAGCCGAGTGGGATACCTCGGATCAATTGGTGTTGCCGCCTCCGTTCGTAGCAAGGCGTGGTCGGAGAAAAGAAAGGAGGTTTCCGTCCGTCGGTGAGTTTGGTCGTAGACATTAAGTAAATCTTGATGTATGAGTTTGATTATGAGGTTGTATGAGTTTGATGTATGAGGTTGTATGAGATTGATGGATTATTGTGAGTTTGGCTTGATTGTAGCTTATTTCACTGTTATTCGAGTAAAATGCACATCGAATATTATTAGAATAGGTCACTCGAATAACGTAACAATAAAAAGTCGAAAACGAAAACCTGAACTTATTCGAGTAACCGAATAACTCGAATAATTTACAAAAAAATCGAATACCGTACTCTAATAATATCTTGTAATTCGAGTGTTCTTTTCAGAATTTTTGAATTTTAGTTATCTCGATACATAGATATATAAATATCAATATTTCGATGTTTTAGGGCCTTCATGATGTTAATAAGTCGCTTTATGAAGATTAACAATGTTTAATAAAAGTCGTTGCATGACATACAATGAAATACATTGGTAGATAGGACTTTAGTATATACATTCCCATCAACAATATATATAACATGTATCGAAATATCAACTTGATTTTCTTTTTTTTCAAGAATCTCTATAATATCTTATTACTTAGAAAGAAAATGTTATTTAACATGAAATGTTTTCATGTTTTTTAACAATTCATGCTCATGATATAAAACAATATTTTCGATTTTAAATTATTCGAGTTATGTATTATACTTGAATATGCTCGAATACGCAACTCGATAAAAGTAGCATTATTTGAACAAGCTTTTCACTCGAATAACAGTGAAGGTCGACAGAAACAACTTATCCAGTGAAGTTTATTCGAGTGCTATATGATACTCGGATTGAGCTCGAAAAGCTTACTCGTTTAATTCCCATTATTCGAACAAGATCTTTGACTCGGATAACAGTGAAGTCCGATAAAATCAACTGATCCAGTGAAGCTTATTCGAGTGCTATGAGTTACTCGAATTAGGCTCGATTAGCTTACTCGAATAATTACCATTATTCGAACAAACTCTTTCACTCGAATAACAGTGAAATTTGGAAAAAACAACACTGAACCTTGAACACTCTGAACAACCTCAACAGCAACTCAACCAACCATAACACAGAACAATTCCAAATCAAAAAATCTATACAAATATATTAAAAATCTAAAACGGTTCATACAATATCCCAATTGTTAAAATAAATACATATAGTCAAAAACTTTCTAAACGAGACAACTTTAGAATCGTCCAAAGCGTAGAGATCATCTCTGTTACCGATCAACAGAGACATCGCGGCCCTAAGCATGTACATACCGCACTCTCCGCTGTTCAAGAAATATAACAATTTCAGGTTTAAGAAAATAAGAAAAATAAGAAAGTGAGAAAATAAAAAAATTACCTAAGACGTTGTTGAGGGAAATTGGGGCACCGCACCCAAGAAAACTTCTCCCCGGATTCTTGCTCCACACCTACGTGTTGAAGCATCAGCGGTATCACTTCGGCCAAAGGATCGAGGAACGGCTTCATTGCCCTCAAGTCCGAATCGCTGCTGCGATCGGAATCCAAAACGAGGATGTTCCTGTCCTTGAACCGAGCGACGAGGAGCACCCAATGCGAGTTAAATGCCAATGGGATGACGGCCACATCCGCTTGGCTCCAGTGAAGTGACGGCTTGCCGCCGTATATCGCATTGATCTCCCGTGGCGAATAGGTCGAACGAGGACACGTTCCACGGTCGCGGTTTGGCGGACTCCATCCTGACTGCATGTGCGAAGTTGGCGTTCACGTACGCGATTCGCTCCGCATGCACGCAGTTTTCTTGCATCGCCGTGAACCCGCTGAATGCCTCGTTGACGTGCTGCAATAATAGCATATAATGTTATTAAACGAAATAATTAGAACATATTAGCAAAAAACACACATACCTCATCCGAAAGCCACACTTTCGGAGTGGACAGGTCGGCAAAGAATTTCTTGTCGTACGCTTGGAGGATTCCTTGCCGTTCCTCCTTTGCGCCCATTCTTGCCACCTCCGCCGCGACGGCATCCCAATTCTTCACCCTCTCTCCGATGATATGCTCTATGTCCGCGCGGTGTTGTATTGCAACGCGAGGGGTCGAATCGGGCGTCGGCGTATACGGACTCGAAAGCAACCTCGACTTCTTCTTCGCACGTTCCGTCCGTGGCCGCCTCTCCTCCGCTTCCGCCGCCTTCTTTGCCTTCGACGCCGCCGCGGCCCTCTGCGCCTCCGCCCACGCCGCCTTCTTTGCCTTCGCCGCCGCCGCGGCCCTTTCTGCCGCCGCCTCCGACGCCGCCCTCTCCGCTTCCGCCGCGGCCCCCTCCGCCGCCGCCTGCTCCGCCGCCGCCTTCTCCGCCGCCGCCCTATCCGCCGCGGCCCTCTCCGCCGCCGCCTGCTCCGCCGCGGCCCTCTCCGCCGCCGCATTCTCCGCCGCGGCCCTCTCCGCCGCCGCCCTCTCCGCCGCCTCCGCCGCGGCCCTCTCCGCCGCCGCCCTCTCCGCCCCTTCCGCCGCCGCCCTCTCCGCCGCCTCCGCCGCGGCCCTCTCCGCCGCCGCCCTCTCCGCCGCCTCCGCCGCGGCCCTCTCCGCCGCCGCGGCCGCGGCCTCCATCTCGGCCTCCATCTCCACATTCTCGCCCCCTGCTCCCGACTCCCCGTCGGCGACGAATGAGGAGGCGAAGGAGGCGGCATGTCCTGATCGTAGCTTCTCGTAATATCCCGCACCGTTCTCGGCGTCAGGCTCTCAAGGGCTACAAAATTAGAGTATTACGTTAGATTTACGTAATATCAATATAATCTTATAAAATAAACATTAAGTAAGACATACCTTGGACCACGATCGAGCGCAGCTCCCTAATCTCCGTCCGCAAATCCCGTACATCGCCTTCCAGCCTGTCCATTCTTCTATCGAAATGGGCGATGATTGAGCCGGAAGGAGGAGGAGACGGCCTCGGAGGAGAAGACCTCGGAGGAGACAGCCTCGGAGGAGGAGACGGCCGAGGAGGAGACGGCCGAGGAGGAGACGGCGCAAGCCGATGCTCGGTGCAGTAGACCGGCAGCCCATTTAGAAGATGCTCCACTATCCTCTGGGCCACGGCATCATTCCGGCTGCCACAAAATCCGGCGACCGTGCGGAAGTGCCTTGAATCGGCTTCAGCATCGGTCGGTGTAAGGCAACACCGCACGTCCTGTGTATTTGTACAATTTAGAAAACGCAATCTAAATAAATCCATATTATAAATAAATAAATATACTTACATCCATCGCCACGGCACCGAATGCACGCTCGACCGCTTGCCATCCCGGAGCAGAGCTCTTGCCGTAAAATGTCGTCTTCCAATGGCACATACGGGGTAGCGGGAGCCCTTCGCCGGCTCTTCTCACAGTGAATTCTTGCCCGACGGTCGGCCAGCACTCGTACGCCAGAACCTGATAAAAGAGAGTAGAAGTAAGTTAAAATAAATATAATATGTCTTAAATAATAATACAAAACTAATTTAATTACCTGAAGCGGCATTACGAAGCCGCTGATATCGAAGGTTGTTTGGGTTCTTCCATTCGATGCCATCTCCATCGCCCTCCCCAAGAGGTCTTTGTTCAGACCATAAATGACCTCCTCGAACGATATCCTTCCCCAAGGATATTCGTTGAAGCGGTCGAAGTCCTCCACCAGACGGAGCCACTCCTCCTTGACCTTCAAGTCCTTCTTTACCCTCCGCTCTCCTAGCACCCCGACGGCAAAATAAAGGGCCGCGATCTTCAATTTCTCGGGATGAACGCCCGAGGCTCCACCGGCGTCACGGATCATTTCCGTGATTTTCTTCTCCAAATCGTGTAAATATATAACGGGCTTGCCTGCGAGCCATAAAACAAACGTTAGTTTTTGAATTCGAAGTAAAAAAACGAATCAAAAAGATAAAAAAAATAGAATTAATACCAGGCCAATGCCTCGTCGCAAACTCGTTCGAGGACGGTATCTCCGGCTCGTTAGCGCCGCAGTCGAGGCCCGTGAGTAGGCAATACTCGACCAATGAAAATCGTAATGGTCGCCCACGAACGACCATCCAGAACTCCTTCGAGTCCGGCATGTACTCCACCTGCCGGCTCATCAAATACCACATGATCATGTTCGAGTTGTAGTGGTTTCGGGCCACCTTTATCAGGTTCCCGAACTGAGTCCGTCTAACCATCTCCTCCATTTCCTCCTTGTTCAAAAGCGTACGGATGCGTTCGCATACCGACATGTACTGCGCGTTCAGAGTGAGGGTGGCATGGTAGAAATTGTCCGCCGGCAACTTCGTAGGAAGATAGATCTGGAAACGCAAAAAATAAGCAAAATTCACTGTTACTCGACTAAATTATTCGAGTAAAACATCACCCGAATAAGTCAAGCAATTATTCGAACCCCAATTACTCGAATAAATACTCGAAAAGGCGATGAAAACGATTTTTACAAAAATCCGACCGATTACGACGTTTACGCAACGATTTAACATCAAAAACGATCGATTTAACGCTAATAACAAAACATCTAACCAAGAAATTCGTTCAACCAATTCGATTTAACAAAAACCCAAAATGCGACCTAAAACTCACCGTGGCTCTACCGCCGTCGATTTGCTCATCCACCCGGTTACGAACAGGCGCGGAAGGCTCCGATGATCTCGTTTTTCTTTTCGCCATTGATGATTATGCTTGGGCTTGTGTACGATTTTCGAGTAAGAGATTTGGTTTCGAAGAGAGAGCGCGAGGGATTTTAGGTTTTCGAGTGATTTGTGTCTAATTTTCTTTCCGAGCTTTTTAAAACACTGCTTATTCGAGTATTTTATTCGGGTTCAGTATTCGAGTTTTGACTCGAAAAGTACTCTCGATAAGTTACTCGAATAATGTAGCTTACTCGTTTAGTTTTCTGCACATTATTCGAGTCACCTTATCTCTTCGATTTATTATTAGAGTAAGTCATTCGAGTCTTGCTTTTACTCGAATAAATCCGAATAATTTTTCGCTTTTAATAAGTCAAAAATGCATTTATTCGAGTCGATTATTCGGGTGTTATGTCACTCGAATAAAACTCGAATAACTTTTCACTGTTAAAAAAACGGATTAGCCTCCTTAACCAGTTTTTTAGTAAGGGTATTTCAGTCATTTGAGAACCCGTTCCTCTTTTTTTAAAACGAAATAGAATCGTTCCTCTTTTTTAAAATTATCCATTTTAGTCCTGTTTTATCCGGTGAAACCACTAATGAAGCAAAATCATAAATGATTAGTTACACGTTATTTTTCTTTTAGAACTCGATAAAAAAATGTTTTATTTATTTATTTTCACTAACCAAAGGAGAGTGAAATATAATATAAATTCAGGACATTAATTTAGCAAAAACAAAAAAAGGTGAATATAATTCTTCTTTTTATGCATTTCCCCTTAAATTCAAGGACAGAGTTCGACTTTCAGGCTTCCATTGACAGCTGCTTTTGCTCTTGTCTGCATCTACCACTCACCTCTCAGCTTTCCTCTAGGGCAAATTTTCACGACCTCAGTGTTCTCGGTTCATACGTCCTTAATCCGAGGTAAAATTGCCAAGTTAATGCAACAAATAATGAAACCAAACAGATTAGGCTTCTTTCTCGCGTCTTCGTATTATTTATCATCTCCCTTTCGAGGATATTTCTGAATGCTGCTCACTCTGTATGATTTGCTTACTATATATTTATTATACATGAGCTTCTGGGCGTTTGCTCCTAGGGTTTTTGTTGTCGACACAGATCTGTTGGTCATTAAGTAAAGGTGCTGCTATTTTTGGTTGCTTTTGGATTGTCTGATATGTGCTAGTGTTGCTACTCTCCGTTCTATGATCATTTAACCATATGGTTCGCATGATTGAGTATAGGGTTTTTGTAGATCAATAATTTCATCTGTTACGGGTTTTGGTATAACGATTTGTATCATTTTTCCAGGATGTCGCATTGGCTTGTCCTTCGTTTCAATTGATAACTGTATCATTTTTATTTCTTGTCTGTTTGGTTGAAGGATTATTGTGGAAAGAAAAGGGTTCAAGAAACCAAAATTGTAGAAAGCCTTTTTTTTCAGTCTTTTGTTTGTGATGGCTATGTTATTGTTTGTTTTTTTTTTTCTAGATTATTCCCTACCGAAATCCTTGAATTTAGACGAAATTTACGAACACATTGGCTTTATAGTTCTGTGATCCTCGCCTTTTTTGTATAGTGTGAATATTAGTTGTGTGGCCCTTGATAACTGTACACTTGTTAACTTTCAACAGGGAATGGCTGCACAACCGGAAAATTCTCAGACAGCTCCTAGTGCTCAAGTGGTTGGAAATGCCTTCGTCGAGCAGTATTACCAGATTCTCCATCACTCTCCTGAATTGGTCTTCCGATTTTACCAGGATACTAGTGTGTTGAGTCGACCAGATGCTAATGGTCATGTGACTACTGTGACAACTATGAAAGTACGTCTCTTAGGAATATGCTAATGCTAACTTCTAACTTTTATTTTTACTTGCGTCTTCGTATCTTCAGTTATGTTGTATTTTTTTATTTGCTCGTGATTTCTGGTGCTCAAAGTGGAGAAGGTTCTTCTGGGCCAGTTGCTTTTTGAAGATATGATCTGAGCAACTGATGTATCTTATGACCTTTGTTTGTTTGTTAAACTGTTTATAATCTTGTGCTCCTGCATACAAATAAACATCTCCGTTGCTCTGTTTTCATGATTGGGCAGGACATAAACGAAAAAATATGTTCGTTGGACTACAAGAATTATAAAGCAGAGATAGAGACAGCGGATGCTCAGGTTTCTTTTAAGGATGGGGTGGTTGTCCTTGTGACTGGGTGCTTGACTGGAAAAGATAATCGGAGACGAAAGTTCACTCAAACATTTTTCCTTGCCCCACAAGATAAAGGCTACTATGTTTATAACGACATATTCAGGTATGTGGAGGCAAGTGAACCGGACAGCGGCACTGTTGCATCTGTTGGAACTGAAGACTTGCCTCTGGCTCCTACAGTGGAAGATCTAGGTTAGTTCTGTAGTTTCCTTCTTCTTTCGAAAGTTCGTGTTTCATTTTTTTTCATTCCCCTGGGATTTTGATCATTTCTATCTTGTTCCAGAACCGCAACATGTTGACCCTAAGCCGACCGATGAAACATCTCCCATCGAGGAAGTTGAAACTATTAGTGCAGAGGAGAATAGGCGGGAGGCTGATGAGGGACAACAAGTTATACTTGATCGGGATTTTGTGGTGGAAGCCAAACCTCACGTAAATGAGAGTCCTATGGTTGTGGCTGCAGAAGAAGCAGAAGCTGTATCTCAAGAAGATGCTCCTAAGAAATCATATGCTTCGATAGTCACGACGAAGAAGGGGCCAACGAAAGTATATGTTCCTGCTAATACCAAACAGGTACCTTCTACAAAAGCAGAGAAACCTTCATCTGTTAATCCATCGGCGGAGGCACAGGTTTCTGAAGGATCTGCGGCGGCTTCAGCACCTCCTGTTGAAGAAACAGAAACTACTAATGCTCGAGATGAAGGTAGTTGTTTTCTTTTTGGCTAAGACTCCTTATACCTGAATTGAATCAATCAGGTTGTTGAAAATATTTCTCATAGTTTCTTGACTCATAATATATCCTACTTTAAAAGTTACTGTGGTCTCATCACATTACAATTTACAGTGGAGGGGCACTCCATATACGTCCGCAATTTGCCCACGAACGTGACAGTTCCCGAGCTTGAAGCTGAATTCGAGAAATTTGGTCCCATAAAGCCAGATGGCGTACAAGTTAGAAGTAACAAGGTTAGACTTAAGAGAAAAAGTTCACTGCATTCCATGATCTGATAGGCATATATATCAGTACTTACGATGTACCTCCCAATTCCCATCCCCTGTTTGCAGCAACAAGGAGTCTGTTTTGGCTTTGTTGAATTTCTAGACTTCAGCGCCATGCAAAATGCGATTAAGGTATAAATCCACCTTCTCTTTGTCATTCTAATTTTGTCACCAGCTTCGTATCAGCATACGTACAATTGGGATTCTGTTGTTGTTTTAATGAAGTTACTGTACTGCAGGCTTCTCCAATCACCATCGGTGATCGTCAAGCTTCTGTGGAGATAAAGAGAGCCACAAATCGTGGTAAAGCCTATACCATTTGACTTCTACTAAAACAGCTACAGAACCAACTTTCAAACTCATATTTTGCGTGGCTACACAGTGGGCAGTGGTCGTTTCGCTTCTCCACGTGGAGGTTTTCGCAGCGAAAGCTTTAGGGGTCGTGGAAATTTCGTCGGCGGTCGCACTTATGCAAGGAACGACAGCTTCAGAGGCCGAGGAAGCTTTAATGGCAGACGCGGTGGAGAAAGTTATCAGCAGCAGCAAGCAAGAGGAGGAAGAGGTGCTCCTCGTTCTTCTGGCCCCACTCAGACCGTGGCTTCAACTTAGGTTTGATCTGTGCTCTACTAATTATGCTCAGTGCCTTTAGTTGAATTCAAATAAAATTGTGGGTCTTTTGTGTTTTGGTCTTTTTCGGGTTTTCTTGAGTTGCCCAAAGGTGATGATGATGTGGGGACTGAATATTTGGTTTTTCTTACCAGTTGGGTCATTCTTTTTCTAACCAGATTTTTCTCTAGGAACGAACTACTTCGCCTCGGATTATGAATGTAAACTTTTGTCTGTGAACGATTCCAAATGAATAGCAACTGAGTATCAGTTGTAGAATAGAGATTAAAACGTTCCAGCAATGTGGTTGTTCGAATTTCTATAAAATGAAGTAGACGGCACCGAAAAGTTAAGTCCATGTCGGCATATATGGAACACTTGTATAAGTTTCGAGCTGAAATTGGATTTGTGGGATAGTCCATAAAATCGCTTCAATTTTGATACTTATAGGGTTGGATATAATTAATTATCTTTGGATTATTAATCATATGGGTTCTCCAAGCACTTGTTCACTTTGCAAGATATAATTTCAGTATTATTGTAAATTACAAAAGTAACATTTACTTAAAATACAGAGCTTTAAAAAAATTATTTTTATGAATATCGAAAAATATAAGATATGCATATCAATTTGATCGCCATGAACTAACGATGATTTTATGATATTGTGGGATATGGATATACTTGTCTTTTCGTAATAATGGGGATTCAATTAATTGTATTTGCACAGCCCATCGAACGAATTATATAGGGCTTGCTTGATTTATTAGCAGGCTGATGTCTTATTGTGTAGCTTTAATACGTGGACTTTATTTACACTGAACGATATTACATTAGATATCTTGGTTTTATCCTGAGTTATCTAAGAAACTAAACGTAGCCATAGGACTTAAATTGCCATATAATTTAAATGTCCTTAAATTGATTCAATATTGATAATTACGGGACTAAAAGAAATTGTTATCCTTAAGGGAACACACAACCTCCTCAAACATTTAAGACTAAAAGTATAACTAAGCCCCGAAAAAACATCGTCTAAAACTACAATATATACAACGATAGATACACTTCACAACACTATCTACGTGCATATTAATTATGGCTAATAGCACTAGTAAGACGATAGCTGACGCTGCTTCATAGTGGGTCGGGTTTTAAGAGAGAATCCATCATAAACACAACTTTAAAGTTCATGTCATCTGTATGAGCAGATATATTCGAAAAAATGGAACCAATAAATGAGTGAATGCTCACCTTCTCATACCGTAGAAATATTACTTGCATTAGCGTTGATCCTCCTTTCATTACAAACAATTGCCTAAAATCTCCCCTCAATACAATTACTTTACTACCAAATTTTCATTTTGTGTTTGTCTTAAAACGATTCTATTTTTTTAATACAATCGTACCATATTTAAATAATAGAGCTTTTGTCGATCGTAAAAGTTACGAATACTATTTCCATGAGATAACGCAGCAAAGTGTACACACACATTTCATGACATTTATTTTCTATAATGATGTCCATTTGTTAAAGTAAGTTGCACAATATCATCTGTTAATTCATATAAAATAATTGAAGCCCTTACGAGATACCTGATAATATGACAACATATTTGTTATAAACTAATAAAAAACTTTCAATCATAAAATATTCGTACAATGCAGGGGAACATCACCACATAGTTTATCAATTAATCCGTTTACGATATCTAAATAATTTAGACATATATCACATCAATCCTCGTAGATCTTCTTTGGAGTGGTTCAATACGTCGGTTTCAAGTCCATTTTAATTTTCAAGACATCCTCGCAACTATCATACAAGTCGATCAATATAAACGAGTCTTGACTTTCTTAAAGATTAGTCGAGCTTCAATATCAAAGAGACGAACCAATTTCCAATGGCAAAAAACCCTCATGTAATAATGGTACCTTTCCCCGCCCAAGGCCACGTCATCCCTATGCTGGAACTCGCACGTTCCTTAGCCAAACACGGCCTAAGAATCACCTTCGTCAACACGGAGATCATTCACCAGCATTTCATCGACACTTTCTTCTTCGACAAAGATTCTTCAGAACCCGAAATCCACTTGGTTTCCGTCCCCGACGGGCTTAGGACAGAAGAAAGGTATATTCCCGGGAAGCTGATGGAAACCGTGTACGGAGAAATGCCTCGGAGAATCGAGGAATTAATACGAGACATCATCATTCTCAAGGAAGAGAATAATAAAGTGTCGTGCGTTGTTTACGATCAATCTCTTGGAAGCATTTTCGAAGTAGCGAAGAAAATGGGAATTGGATCGGTAGCTTTCTGTCCCGCGGCGGCGGCTTCGCTCGTGCTGGGATTCAGTATTCCCAAGCTGATTGAGGATGGAATAATCGACGACGAAGGTAAGAATTCTAATTTTCGAGCTCTGAACTCATTTTAGTAGGTTGAGTTATTTTTTCGTCCTGTATATTAATTACTAGGGATAATGGTGTTATACGAACACGTAAAATTAAAATGTTCCGATTTCAAGACAAAAAAAGTTTCTAACATTGAAGTAATTTGAGGGCACATAAATTAAAAGTTGCAATTTGAGGAAAGTAAGTTTTTCAAATATGGTAATTCTATATAGACCCCCTAATAATTATCACACAAATAAATGCAACTTTGAAAACATGCACCACAAACTACTATATACACCCCTAATTTATTATAACTTGAAATTTATTACAAAAAGTGAATTTTTCAATTTTCAAGACCACCAAATGGCCGTACTTTCAGTCTATTTAATTTGTCTAATTACTCTTCTCTATTGTTTATTTATTATTTGTAGATAATTTTGCGGGTGTAGTAACAATGAATTAAACTAGTCATTTACATTCACATTTTAAGTTTTATTTAAATTGTATTTTTACACATTTATTAAATAAAATTGTATAAGATTAAAAGTCAACAGTTGATATTAATCTCGGTTTTATTTCTACTTGTGTATGTTAATGTGAAATATTATTAAACTATTCATTTACACAATTAAATAAATCACATTTTAAGTATTATTTAAATTATATTTTTACACATTTATTAAATTGTATAAGATTAAAAGTCAATAGTTGTAAATATGATACTAATCTTGGTTTTATTTAAATCTACTTGTGTATGTTACTATGAAATAATATTAAACTATTCATTTACACAATTAAGAAATCACTTCTAAATCTTGGTTTTATTAAACTATTCATTTACACAATTAAGTAATCACATTTTAAGTATTATTTATATTATATTTTTACACATTTGTCAAATAAATTGTACAAGATTAAAAGGCAATAGATGTAGATATGATATTAATCTTGGTTTTATTTGAATCTACATGTTACTTTGAAATATTTATATGAAGGTTTGAATAATACTGATAAATTTAAAAATATCTTATATTTTTAAGTGTTAAAGTGTATATTTAACTTCAAATATAAAGTAATTAATTAATATTTATTGAAAGCTGGTAAATAAGAGCGTTAGATCAAAGCATTAATGAAAATAAAGTTTAATAAAGTAATACGTAAAGCTAGTATGGATGAATCAAAGAACAATTAAAAAGCTTTACAATTTCCCATGTTTTTTGCACCCCCAATATCAGCACCCTTTCAAATATTGAAACAATTAGAGGACAACTAAAACCAGAATTTTTGAAACTTATTGTCACAAATGCTTTAATTTTGAACATAATGTCCTAGACTTATTATCCTAATATTGTCGGCCTTAATTTAAGTGTCCTTAAATGGACACTCGTCGAAAATAATTAAGCCATTTTAATATATAGGAACCCCGCTAAAGAACGACACGGTCCAGTTCGCACCGACCATGCCGATCATGATCCCATCAGAATTCGTCTGGTCCAACGTAAAGATTCCATCTTTGCAGAAACTCATATTCAGCATCATGGTCAAGAACATCGATGCAACGAAATCCTCGGACTGGGTCCTATGCAACTCGGTTTACGGTCTCGAGCCTGGAGCATTTTCGCTCGATCCAAAGATCGTCCCGATAGGGCCTCTTCTTTCAGAAAACAACGCCACGAATTCGAAAAACAAAGAAAATGACATCATCGTGGAGTGGCTCGATCAGCAGCCGCTCGGGTCGGTCATATACGTCGCCTTCGGTAGCACGGGGATGCTCGACGAAGCCCAGTGTCAAGAATTGGCTTTAGGGCTCGAGCAAACTCATAAGCCATTCTTATGGGTCGTGCGACGCGGTACAGCTAACGAATTCTTGGAGGGTTTTGAGAAGAGGGTTTTGAAGAAAGGGAAGATCGTCGATTGGGCGCCTCAAAAGAGGGTTCTGCGCCATCCTTCAATCGCGTGCTTCGTTAGCCACTGCGGTTGGAATTCGACGATTGAGAGCGTCAGCAGTGGAGTTCCTATGCTGTGCTGGCCTTACTTTGCTGACCAGTTCATTAATCGGGCATATGTATGCGATGTTTGGAAAGTTGGGCTCAAGTTAGAACGCGAAGGAGTTAGTCGGATTGTTACGTCCGAAGAGATTCGGACAAAGATCGATCGCTTGCTTTCAGAGAATGTCTACAAGGAAACAATGATGAACATCAAGGATATGGTGCAGATGAGTTTAAGTGGAAAGTCCCACAAAAATCTCTGTGATATCGTTAATTGGCTTAAAAGATGAAAGTTCCATGCTTGTTCAATAATGCCAAGGGTATCAATCTCAGTAATGTCTTGACAGTCAAAGCTGCTGGTCAATCCAGTTAAGTTAAAATGAGATTCGAAGTCTCAAATATGCTTGTCATCTAAAGTAATTACTTATATTGCATCCTACTCTTCTTTTTCATAGCCGTTATTTAACCAAAATAAAACCCACTTTTTCTTAGATTATCTCCAATGGTACTGAAAATAAAAAAAAATCCTAAAATTAGTCCAACTGAATCCAAAAACAAATCCCAAAATGGGTTTGCACTTTCTCTCTCCTCCAGTAAACGCATCTATGCATTTGAATGCATACGATGAGTTCTATATTTAGTAAGTACATTTAAAGTCCTTTTACTTGTTTTAATAATAAAAGCATCCTTATAAAAAATAAATAATAACATATAGAAAACTAAATAGAAAGTTTTTTTTAAATTATAAACTTTATTAGCAATACATTTTTTTATATATTTTGATGTAACAGAATATAAAAATGTTATTTTTTTTAAAGTTATAAATTTGTGGGCAGTATTGAAAAGTTGTAAAAGTTGGTGTAAAAGAAAATATTTCTAATATAGTCTTTTTGAATTTGAGAATGAGTTTATCGGTTGAAGAAAAATTACTGTCTGTATCTTGAGTTTGAAATGCATCTGGATTCGAGAGTGCGTTCTTTGGTTCGAATAGGCTAGATTTTACAAACCAATGATATTTGTATAGTTTATTTGTGTTCTGTACTCGAACGAGAAATCTAACCCACCTATCAGTGTCTGGACAGCGTTGAGTGCCATGGCGTTTTGGCTCTATTATCAAAGGAATCCAATGAATAAAATCTAGAACCAATGAATCAATCAATCAATATTCTGATAATATGAAAAAAAAAACATAATAATATTCGTACAAAATGGACGTAACCCTGCAGTTTACAATTATTATGCAGATACATACAACGACCATACAATACAACCGTTACTAGGGGTGAGCAAAACCGGATATCCGATTTTTCGGATATCCGGATTTTCGGATATCGAAAAATGGTATCCGTATCCGCTCCGGTTTTAATCGGATATCCGGAAATCGGATATCCGGTTTATTCGGATATTTACACCGGATATCCGCATCCGATTTTTAAATTTATTTTTCTTATATTTTTTATTATTTTCTTTTGAAAATCATATTTTTTATTTCTTATCACAATAAAAAATATATTTTTTAATATAAGAATTTCTACACATATTAATCCAGACAATATGTAAACTTATGATTCAAAATTACATAATAAAGAATAAATACAATACCACAAATTCACATTAATTTTTTAACTCGCGTCTCGATGTTTTTATGTTTTTTTATCTCAATTCTCTAACAAAGTTTTTTTTGCAATAATAAAAATAATATAAATTTGAATATTCTACTTGATGATTTTTTTCCTTTTTGGACCTTCATTTTTCTTTTTGGACTATTTTTTTATTTTTTTTAAAATATAATACCGGATATCGAATATCCGGATTTTAGACAAACCACTATCCGTATCCGGTCCGGTGTAGTTTAAAATAAATCGGATCGGATATCCGATCCGATTTTTAAAACCGGATATCCGTTTTTCGGGTTTTGAAAACCGGATACCGGATCGGAATCCGGTTTCCGGATATTTTTGCTCACCCCTAACCGTTACACAAAAATATATACTAAATAAAGAAAATCAACTAGCCGACGAACGGGCCTAGATTAGATATACCGTTGTTATTTTCATTATGATTTTCACAAAAATTTTCTTACAAAATATTATACGCGCATGTTGCTTATCAACTAACTTTTTATAAACACTTCCAGCACCTTACATGAAAGGAGACTTGAACTTTCTTTTAAAATTCATTGAACTTCCCATATGAAAAGCTCTCGTCGTTGAATTGCAGCTAACAAAATACCAAAATTCCAAAATGGCGAAAAAACCTCATGTAATAATGGTACCTTACCCAGCCCAAGGCCACGTCATCCCTATGCTAGAACCCGCGCGTTCCTTAGCCAAACACGGCGTTAGAAGAATCACCTTCGTCAACACGGAGGTCATTCATCAGCAATTCGCCGACACTCTCTTCGACAGAGATTCGTTAGAACCCGAAATCCACTTGGTTTCCGTACCAGACGGGGAAGTCGGTGGAAATCACATGCGAAGAAATTCCTCGGAAAATCGAGGAATTAGTACGAGGTGTCATCAACCTCAAGGAAGAGAACGATGTACCGTCGTGTATCGTCTACGATCAATTTCTATGCGGCATTTTCGAGGTAGCTAAGAAGCTGGGAATTGGATCGGCAGCTTTCTTACCATCGGCGGCGGCCGTGCTCTTGCTGGTATTCAACATCCCGAAGCTGATTGACGATGGAATAATCGACAACGAAGGTGAAGATCAATTATAAACTTGGGTGAATTATGATATATTCCTATCCTCTGTCGTTATACTGAAATGCAAGAGATACTATCCCTTCCTCTCTCTCTCTCTTTTGTTTTTTTTTTAAAGTCCGCAAAAATCCCTTGTACTGTGATAAACTTAGCATCGTACCCCTATGTTGTTGCCTGAAACCTAGATTGAATCCTCTGTTCCATATTGGTGTTCCAATCTAGTGTTCCACCAACCAAATTACGACAAGTGTATCAACTGAGTTAAACACTTGTCGGGGAATGGTTGGTGGAACTCTGTTGTGGCACAGACGATCCGAAACCCCTGAAACCTAGCTCAAAACCCCGAGGGGTTTCTGTGCAATTTTCATACCATGGGGATTTTGGTGCAATTTGTTTAAACCACGAGTTTTTTTTTTTTTTTTTTTTTTGAGTTTTCACAGTTTTAATCCGTGAGGTAAATCCATGCAGGAAACCCATTGAAGAAGGAGCCCGTCAAGTTCAGACCAACCATGCCAATCATCACCCCGTCGGAATTCCCTTGGTCCACCTTTACGATTCCGTATGTGAGGAAACTAATATTGAACATCAATGTCAAGAACATCGAACCAACCAAGTCCACGGACTGGCTCCTGTGCAACTCGGTCTACGGTCTCGAGCCCGACGCGTTTGAGCTTAATTCACATATCGTCCCAATCGGACCTCTGCTTCCAGACAGCAATGCCATGAAATCGAAGAAGCAATCGAACGATCAAGAAAATTCCATAATTGAATGGCTCGATCAGAAGCCGCTTGGATCGATCGTATACGTTGCCTTCGGCAGCACGGGGATGCTAGACGAAGCCCAGTTTCGAGAACTTGCTTTGGGGCTCGAAAAAACTCAGAGGCCATTCCTATGGGTCGTAAGGCGCGATAATACACCTAGTGAATTCTTGGAGGGTTTTGAGAAGAGGGTTTCGGAGAAAGGGAAGATCGTCGATTGGGCGCCTCAGCAGAGGGTTCTTCGCCATCATTCGATCGCATGCTTCGTTAGCCACTGCGGTTGGAATTCGACGATTGAGAGCGTCAGTTGTGGAGTTCCGATGCTGTGCTGGCCTTACTTTGCTGACCAGTTCATTAATCGGGCCTACGTATGCGATGTTTGGAAAGTGGGGCTCAAGTTAGAACACGACAAGTAGCCGGCTCGTTACGGCGGAAGAGATTCGGACGAAGATCGATCGGCTGCTTTCGGAGAGTGTCTACAGGGAAATCGCGATGAGCATCAAGGATATGGTGCGGATGAGCTCAAGTGGAAACTCCCGCAAACATCTCAGTGATTTCGTCACTTGGCTTAAGGGATGAGAGTTGCATGCTTGTTCAATGATGTCAACTGCAAGAGCTATGAATCTCAATAAAAAAGTGTTTGAAGTAGTGTGTTTGTGTGTATCGAATAATAATTTAATAAGTGTAACGATGAATAAATAGCTCGAGTTTTCAATATCGGGTGTACGTCCTCTTTGCCCAGGGACAAAAAATCAAGAAATACTTGATACACCCAATCGCTTCTCTTAGGCATTGGACTTTGGGAGGATAGATTGACGACTCGCTATAGTGGGATAAAAATAAACAATCATAACCATACCTTTGAGCCTGGCTCTCTAAAAAACTAAAAAATGTATTTAAATCTAATATATGGAATTTGCACTCGGTACTATGTAGTACTGTCAATGGGCCGGGCCGGGGCGGGCTGCCCCGCCATGTAGCGGGCCTAAAAACATGGAACCCAGCCCGCCCTGCGGCGGGCCGCAGGCCTGGCGGGCCAGGCCCGCACACTTAGACATGTCTTTAATTTTTTCTTTATTTTTAATTTTATCCTTTACTCTATTATATATTTTTTAGTTAATTAAGTTATTTATTAATATTATGGATAATCAACATAAAAATTATATATTTATTAATTATATGTAGTTAATTATGGTCTAACTAATGATTCATTAACTATAAAATGAATATATTTAAATATAACATATAATATATATAATGGATAAAATTGGCGGGCCTATAAATTGCAGCCAGCCCGCGGGCCAAATTGAGAGTACTAGTACTATGTGTGTATGTCTTTTTTAATTGGTGTCCAAAATTATTTTAAATTTCAGTAGGTATCCCTGTATTTTCTTTTCCAAGTTCCCAACTAACTCCAAAGTATTCTTTAATTCCATATGGTATTCTGTGTTAAGGCTTTCCCAAATGGGCAGAGTGCTTTCAAGGTAGGTACCCCTAACGTTATGACGACGTAGTGATTTTTAAATGACAAAAAACGAGATTATTAGGTGTACGAACCGTTTTTAGTCATTCCTAGAATACGATTAGCAATTAACGAGGCTTACACCTAGAAAACTTATTTAGTCATTTAAAGTCACGACGTCGTCATACGCTAGGAGTATCTACCTTGAAAATACTTTGGATAACAATTGAAAAAGTTTTAAAAACAAAGGCACCAACTGGAATTGAAAAATACTTTGGATACCAATTGGCAAAGTCTTAAATACAAGGGTACCTACTTGAATGGAAAATTACTTTGAACACCAACCGAAAAAGCCTCAAACGCATGGGTACCAAGTGGAATTTCCATTTACTTTATTTTACTTGACCAATATTGTATCGTCTTGCTTGTTACTTTGTTCGTGAAAGGAGAGATTGCGCCGAAAAATCTTGGGCCGTATCGTAAAGCCCATTATTTCAAGTTACCTACAAATTTCCAGAATGATTCTACGCAAAAGCCCTAATCTGCCGTCAATTTGATATCGTGCGCCGCACCTGAAACTGAAACTGTGATCTGCGTCTCCGGCAATGGCGACGGCGAAAAACGTCAAAGATGTGTCTCCTCACGAGTTCGTTAAAGGGTACGCCGCTCACCTTAAGCGTTCCGGGAAGGTAGTAACCAATTTTTACACTCTCAATTGTGCGTGTGTGCGTTCGTCGGATTATTTTCGACGGGTTTTCTTCAGTTTAAAGCATTTGAAGTGCTGGTTTGACGAGATACTAATGGAAATTATGTTGAATTTGATGATCGCCTTTACGACAAGTGATTTGCGGAACGCTTGAAGCATATGTGGTAGTTTTCATAACAGTTCTGACAACGATATATCGTCAAAGGCTCAATTTTTTATTGGGGTTCTTATGTTGATGTTTTTCCTGTGGGAGATTATTAGATGGAGTTACCTGAGTGGACTGACATTGTGAAAACTGGCGTCCTTAAAGAACTTGCCCCATATGATCCTGACTGGTACTACATCCGTGCTGGTAATTATCTCCTTCATTCATCTTTCTCCATGTGCTGACTTTTAGAAGGTGATTATTAGCAGCTCTAGAGCTTAAATTTTTTTGTAGTAAATCTGAGGTGGTTCTTACATGTTCAATGAATTATCGATGATGATCTGCTTTGATAATTGAATTGTGTTGGATGGGAAACAGCTTCCATGGCTAGGAAGATATATTTGAGGGGTGGAATAGGCGTGGGAGCCTTCCAGAGAATTTACGGAGGGAACAAGAGGAATGGGAGTCGTCCGCGCCATTTCTGCAAAAGCAGTGGATCCATCGCTCGCCACATTCTGCAGCAGCTTCAGAGTATGAACATTATTGAATTGGATCCAAAGGGGTGAGTATGCAATTATTGTTGGCTATTTTTGTGTCAAAAGTTGAGCTTTATAACTGATTAACTGTCTATGGTCTGGTTGTTGTGCAGTGGAAGAAAGATCACATCGACTGGACAAAGGGATCTTGATCAAGTTGCCGGAAGGATTGTCGTTGCACCATAGATAGATATATATGTCGATGCCTTTAGCTTGGTGAGTGGAAAGAGAGAATTGATCGGCTTTCGTTCATGTTATTGGTTTTCTGAATTTTGTATCTCGAAGCTGACAACGGTGTAGGATGTGGCTCATTGTGATGATATATTTACGATAGCTAATTTTGGTTTATCCTTTTGATTGTGTTGTCAAACAAAAACCGTTAATTAACCAAAAGAACATATTTTGTGAAATGTTCTTTTAGTAAACACACGTATGTGTGTTTTTTTAACATGGTTGGGGTATGATGCAATGTGTCGTGTCATTCTCTGAGTGGAGTTGGGACAATTGGGTAGGAACGGCAAAACCTTCGTGAAATATTCAGTTTCCAAATCATATGTAGCGTAGTTGGTAGATACAATATAAAGAATGCAAGTGAGTGAATCATCCATCATTTAGGGATCTTCTGTTGATGAAGATAGAACTTGGGTTCTTTAGGTATGGTAGGTTGCTTGGTGGACCTGAGTCAAGATGGAACTTCAGTTCTTCAGGATATTATTTTAGTAACACGAAAAGTTAGCTATGCAAAAAGATGGGATACCTTTTGGGAATGAAAGGCTTGTCAAAATAAGGCAAAGGTTGAGCTTTTGGGATGAGTTCCTTCCTCAACCTTCTTCTTTCCTCCTCTTCGGCCATCTGCCAAGCAACGCTAAGAATATGATGATTCCATTCAAGTCAAGCACCCGTAACAGCATGTAACGTCATTGTTTTCTATAGGTCTTTTTACCTTCTGCTGTCTTTCCTTTTCCGCTCGGTACTGTCCCATGAGATCCATCTTGAGTTCCACCTTTTAATAGTTTCCAAACTGAACGTTTATGGTGCGTTTGGTCCGTGGAAATCAACACGGAAAAGAAAAGAAAAGTGTGGTGCTACGCATCGAATCAATGTACATTACGGTTCACGTGTCGTACAATCACGCTTTTTCTTTTCTTTTCCACGTCGAAATCCACGAACCAAACGAAGCCTTAGATGCCAAACAAAAAATGCGGAGCAACATATAACTGGAAGCCAACTACAGGCAAGGTGATAGATACACCACCACCAAAGATATTGTTTGGATCAAACATAGTAGATTGCGATTGTGAGCTAGGGTGGATTATACTGGGAAAGACAAAATGAAGAGGTTTATTTACCTGATGATCGAATTCAGACCGCTCCACAGCTCTGATATCGCTGTGCAAAACGACATCTAATGGCCCCGTTATTTCTTTGACCGGAGGCTTCACCATACACTGCCACCAACAGCCAAATTATATCGTGTTAAGTTTTTATCAATGTAGATTTGTTGTACATGCAGCAAAGATGTTGGCGCTAAGATGCAGAAGGCTGGTTTTATATTTAAAAACATGCCTTCAATAGATACTATCTCCCAGACCGAGAGAATACCTCAGATACTATCACAAAATTGAGAATTCATGGCAACACATGCTTACTTCACATACTGAAATAACAGAAAGTGCAGCTTTTAAACATGAATGATGGAACTTCTCTTCGAGACAACTGCGAGAACTTTCTCATTCAATTTTCAGAGACCTGGTGTGCCTGATTCTAGTGATGGAATCTTCTTCAATTATGTTTGAACTTTTGAATATAGCTATTAAACTTCGATGGCAAGAATAGAGTCATATCTTCTAAGATTCATTTGCACAGCTTAGTTTCCGATTTTTGTGCTCCATCGGAAATTAACAATATATGCATTTGAACACTACCAAAAATGTTTGGAGGTACCTCTGGTTCCTCGGTTGTCCACGGAAGACCTTGAGCAACAGGTACCCGCAATTTCTCCTCTTCTTCTTGCATTTGCTGCAACTTTTTTGTGAATTCTTCCTCCTTGCTCTTTCCTCTTTGCTGTAACGGAAAAGGTAAACCCGTTTAACTAATATATAAAGAGATGTTAAGAGCAATAGCTCTAGAAATCACTCATTATCGCAGTGCAGATGGTAACTTATTGATGTAAATCCTTCGAGGACATTAATTGACCGGGACCAACAAATGGCGCATATGGCAAATTAAGATCGCTGTATTTAATGAGTGTATTGCGAGGTATGAACACCATTTTATATGCCTATGATGATCATTGTCATCATGTCTTCTCCAATACTACACTTTTTATGGTCATAATTCACACATCAGCACTTATTCAAATCTGAAGCATCACATAGATATTGAACTGCATTTTTAGACGAGAAAAGGTCAAAACCTCTGTTCTTAGAGTAAAAGGTTTTTGGGATGTAGCTATCCGCTGCCTTCTCTTCCAATGTCGTCGACTAAGTGTCCCAGTCGAGTCATTGCTCTGAAAGCATTGAAAAGATCAACAGTTTAAAAAAAAAAAACTTTGTGAGACAACTAAAAGCATAGTTAAAGAGCCTCACACTTCGCCTGCTTGTTGGACCGCCAGCAAAAGTTCTTCCCGAAGTGCTGAAGCTCAAAAAACACACAATGAACCATGTCAGATATTCGGATCACATAATAACAACGCTAATATCTTAGGTAACAATTTCATCCCCAACTAACCTCCCACGGTCGTTGTTCATAGAAACAGAGCATGCATCCAAGCCTAAACTCTCAGACGTGAGAAGCAAATCTGGTGGACAGAAAGTCGATGACAAAGAAGCATGTCCCATTTCTTCGAGTTCAGGCAATGCCAGTTTCATCTCCTTCTTGCCATCATCTGTAACTTTATGCTGCTCTTCTTCAACTGACTTTGGCATTAGTTTCAACTTTTCGAAAGTTTTCACTAAATGCATCACTCGCCCAGATCCCTTCCCGGGAAATGTTTCCCCATCTTCTCCAAAATACTTATCACGACTTCGTTTCAAACCCAAATCGCCATTTTCATCACCCTCGCACGAGGCACCATCTTTTCCTACATTTCCAATTCCTCCAACTGATTTCACTTCAACTTCGTGATTCTCAGCTATTTCTCCGTAGCCCTTTATATCAACGATTCCCAGCTCACTTCCATTGCCGAAAAACGCCTCTTGGGAAGCCCTAAGAGTCTCATAAGCGACGCACAAACATTTCGATTTGTTGGCAGCCATTTTACATTTCTCACAGGGGACACACGAAGACTTTGTCTCTTCGTTACTCGATTTCTTCTTGGCAATTACAAACCTACGCTCACGGATCTTCTTCTTCGCCGAAGGAGACTTTGCCACGCGGTTAGGGCTAGCGTCGGCATTTCTAGCAGAAGACTTCTTCGCGCTTATATCAGATTTTCCAACTGACGGAGATTTGGAGAATTTCGATCCACAATTCGACAGGTTAGGATCGAGATTTTGGCTCGATTTGACATCGTTGTTCAATTTCGACTTAACCGATTGGGCACTCTTCTGCTTCGTCGGCGTGGATAACTTCTCCGAAGATTCCATATGGCGAGTGACCTTCAATAAGGAACTGAATTAATCGATACAATAAAGTAACTCAATCCTCTGGCTATGGCTTGGTGTGAATAAGATGGAAGCTTTCGAAATATACCTGAACTTCCATGGACAAAAGCTTGAAGTTAAAAGATGATTGGAGCGTTAGAGCGACGTCTGATGACAACGGCTAGTTTTCGTTCAATGGGCTTCCAATTGGCATCGCAGGATTATCCATAGAGCAACTAGACCAAGTCCATGAGTAATTATAAAATTATTACTAATGCATGTGATGTGACTTATAATATTACTCTATCTATTAATCTTTATTATTTATGATTCAAAATATTTAATTGATGAAATAATACGTTTTAATTTTATTCATACATTATTTATATGTATATAGAAAATTGATTGTAAAATTAATATCATAATACTTAAAAACTAAAGGGCAAAATAGTAATTACGCCTACCATATTTCAATTAATTGAAAGACGGTTATGTCATCACGCTTAACATAATAGACAAACAAATTATAATCGCCGAATAGGTGTTAAATGGTCGAGTTATGATATCTCCACCTAAAGGTCATTGGTTCTATTTCCCTCGATTCTTATAGTTTTGATATTTGTGTCGACTTAATGATGAGAACAGAAATGTGATATCATTAGTCTCTTGGGGTGGGCATCGGGTAGTTCGGGTTCGGGTTCGGGTTCACTACCCGAACCCGACCGGATCTACGACAGGTACTCGCTTGTCGGGTATATATCGGGTTTGGGTACACGACGATGGGTACCCGATTTTTTAATTGGAAATTATGACTAACAATATATTAATATATTAAATATCACTATAATATTTGGATATTTTGTTTTCAATAAATATAATATATACATATTTTTATATGTTTATTTATAAATCTTTTATAATTTAAATTTTTATAATGATTATGATATAAAATATCACTTTTTAATTATACAATTAAAATAAGAAATTAGTCGAAATATTATTTAAAACTTTAACGTAACTCAAGTTAGATATTAATATCTAAATATGTAATTATACATTTTTAATGTTATGTACAAAAACTAATTTTTTATTTAAAAAATATATCGGGTACCCGAATAATCCGATCGGATAGTAAATTACTACCCGATATCCGATCCGATTAATAATTATTGGGTATCGGGTACCCGACCCTAGTTACCCGAACCCGATCGGAATTCGGGTAAATTTGAATACCGAACCCGAACGCCCCACCCCTATTAGTCTCCATGTAAGAGCAACTCCAGCCGAGCTGGAAAACCAAAAAAACTTCCAAATTTTACTCCAACCGATGCCAAAAACTAAACCTAAAATGAGAATTTTAATTTCTCTCACATGAAAAATCGCATCTTTGCGTCTCGAGCGGTTGTTATGCGATGAAATTCTTTAATTTGCTTTCCAGTCGTTTTTTTTGCTTTATGTCAGGAAAAGGCAGAAAAAGTTGACAAAATGTCTTACGGTGTACGGACTTAACATAGAAAGTAATAAACTATATTATTATTACAGATAAGAAAAAGAGAAAAAAGGACAAAAAAGCCATACATAGAATATTGTGCGCACATTATTTGTGTTCCTTAAACAATAACAAAAATAAAAAGACGGACAGTACAATTGACATCATTTTTGTATTTCTCCAAGGAAAGGCTGTCGCCTTCTTTACTTCCCATTATTCATACTTCTCTCACAATCGACAATTCTTTTTATATGCAAATATATTGTATGTCTTTAAAAACATTAATACATAGATATAGATGCTTTTTCTATGTATATATATATATATATTTATTATTAACATTATAAATTTCTTGTGACTAAAATCAAAAATAATATTTGTAGTCTAATTTGTAAAGTTATAAAATACGTGTACAGTATTGAAATTTATAAAAATTGGTGTAGAAGTAAATATTACAAAATAGTATATTGAGTTTGAGAATGAGTTGATCGGTTGGAGAAGAATTACTGCATTTTGAGTTTGAGAATGCGTTTGAGTTTGAGAATGGGTTTCCCGGTTGGAGATGGTCTAAGTCTCGGAACCGAGATCGCATATTCCAAAATGTGTTCCATTAGTTAATTCAATCAACATACGAAAAATCATTACTTGCGGAATAAAAATATGAAGTTTTCTAAATTTATCGCGAAATAAATAAAAACTTTCACAACAATGGCCAAAAAGATTATGCCTCGCCATACTAATGGCGATTAATTTAAAAACTACAATCACCCGACGCTTTATTGCATGAAATACATAAAATAAACGTGAAAATGAACCACCTCAATCAAGTTAAGTAATAAACACTCAAAGTTAGCAAAAAATCACATCGCATTAATCTGTGATCTGTCTGTCACATGGTGAGTTGATTCTGAATTACTACTAAATAGTTACAACAAATCGAATAATGAAATGATTATTAATTTGTTTTGTAAACATTATTGTTATTTTTTATTACTACAGACGTTACATGCTTGTCGGACATCACGCACCGTCTCTTGAAAGTCACCACTCACCACCACTTTTCCACCAAGCAAAGTCAAATGTAATAATAATACTATATATTTATTGGTAACGATAATATATTCATATTTTAATCTCATTTGCCTAACCTCTCAACCGTAGGGTTAAGTTGGTCATTTCAGTTTTTATGCATTTTGCCTTGTCTAACTTCTAGGGTTAGAATCGTAATTTAGTAGCTGCTCCGCGGGGAGATCTTGGATCCAAAACGACTATATAAGCAGCTGCCCCGCTCTGGCATTTTTTCACACACAAACACAAGCATATACGTGTTTCGCAGATCTCAGAAGCCAAAACGCTCGATCTAGAGGTAATTGCTCGGTGCTTTCTCAGCTATATCTTATGTTAGGACATCCTCGATATCCCCCGGGATGAGCTGTATGTCGGTGAATGTGATTTACGTATGTGAAATTGTTTATGTCAGGCTTCGATTTGGCTCGTAATTTGTTGATTGGAGTTTTTATGATTCGGTTTATGCGTAATTGATTGCATTTCATTGATCTGTCTCTCGCCTGATGCGTGACTTTGAAAGTCTGTGTTTGATCTTTTTTTATTTGGTTTTGTTAGATCTACATGATTTTTCACTGATTTCAGGCGTTTGCTTCTGAATTTTCTATCTTAAGAATTTACGCTCCTCGTTGCTGGTGTTTACCCCTGTAGATGATCTACGTATGGTTCTTAAAGTAATTTACGTCTTTGGATATGGTGAACATGGTTTAGGAATTCATGGTGTTTGTCTTTATGGGGACAATCAGATGAGTCGGTCCTAAATCACGGTCTTTTTTCTGTCTTAAGAGTTTCAGGAACTTTATTCTCTTGGATTTTAGTGTTTCAATGTATGTTCATATTCATCAAAGCAGATTCTTGGTTTTATTTATTATGATGATTTCGAGGTTATAACATTGTGAAGTTGAAATCTGATCCTGTAATGTTTCTCATGGTAGAGTGCGGTTTAATTTCACTATCTAACCTTTACCAATGCATCAGATACCACAAGGGAAAATGGTGAAGATTTGCTGTATTGGAGCAGGCTATGTGGGAGGCCCAACCATGGCCGTGATAGCACTCAAGTGCCCTTCCATTGAAGTGGTGGTCGTCGATATCTCTGTTCCCCGTATCAGTGCGTGGAACAGCGATCAGCTTCCCATTTATGAGCCCGGCCTTGACGACGTGGTGAAGCAGTGCCGAGGCAAGAACCTATTCTTCAGCACCGACGTGGAGAAACACGTCTCTGAGGCAGACATCGTATTCGTCTCAGTCAACACTCCCACCAAGACTCGAGGCCTCGGAGCTGGCAAAGCTGCAGATCTGACCTATTGGGAGAGTGCAGCTCGTATGATCGCCGACGTGTCCAAATCTGACAAGATCGTCGTGGAGAAGTCCACTGTCCCCGTCAAGACAGCTGAGGCCATCGAAAAAATCTTGACCCACAACAGCAAGGGAATCAACTATCAGATCCTCTCGAACCCTGAGTTTCTCGCTGAGGGAACTGCAATTCAAGACCTCTTCAACCCCGATAGGGTTCTCATAGGTGGTAGGGAAACCCCACAAGGCCTCAAGGCAGTTCAAGCGCTGAAAGACGTGTATGCTCATTGGGTCCCCGAAGAGCGAATCATCACTACGAACCTATGGTCCGCCGAGCTTTCAAAGCTCGCTGCTAATGCGTTCTTGGCTCAGAGGATCTCCTCCGTGAACGCCATGTCAGCACTCTGTGAAGCCACGGGCGCTGATGTCACCCAGGTGGCATACGCTGTTGGTAAGGACACGAGAATCGGGGCCAAGTTCCTCAACGCTAGTGTTGGCTTCGGTGGCTCGTGCTTCCAAAAGGATATCCTTAACCTTGTCTACATATGTGAGTGCAATGGCCTCCCTGAAGTAGCTGAATATTGGAAACAAGTCATTAAGATCAATGACTACCAAAAGAGTCGTTTCGTCAACCGTTTGGTCTCATCCATGTTCAATACCGTGGCGAACAAGAAGATTGCCATCCTCGGTTTTGCCTTCAAGAAAGACACGGGCGACACAAGGGAAACTCCAGCCATCGACGTTTGCAAGGGGCTTTTGGGGGACAAGGCTAAGCTGAGTATATATGACCCACAAGTCACCGAGGATCAGATACAGAGAGACCTAGCCATGAACAAGTTCGACTGGGACCATCCCCTTCATCTCCAGCCGATGAGCCCAACTACGGTCAAACAAGTTCAGTCTGTTTGGGATGCTTATGAGGCAGCTAAGGACGCTCACGCAGTTTGTATTCTTACGGAGTGGGACGAGTTTAAGACGCTCGATTTTCAGAGGATTTATGACAATATGCAGAAGCCCGCCTTTGTGTTCGACGGGAGGAACGTAGTTGATGCGAATGAGCTCAGGGAAATCGGTTTCATTGTGTATTCTATTGGCAAGCCGCTTGATGCCTGGCTCAAGGACATGCCTGCAGTTGCTTAAGTGCTGGGATGTTTGCCTTTTGGGACCAAAGCAAACACACAGAATATTATAGTCTTTTGCTTTTCAGCATAAAACGTTTCTTTGTTTTACTTTTTACCAGAATTTGAGAGCAGTTTCTGATGTTTTCTTGTGGACCATTATAGTGAGAGGATTGTTGGTATTTTGCTATGAAGCTTTTATGCTTTCTGTCGTATTGCAGGGTTTTTCTTTGGTTATTATATTACGTTATGTTTCTTTTACAATATTTCAGTTCCAAGATATTTGGACCACACCACACATGAATATTTCAGAGAACTGAGAGACCGTCCCAATCCCAAAATAATTATAAATCATTTTGTCGTGAGATCTCAGATTATAACTGAAGGAAATAGTCATTCCACGAAAAAAAGAGAAAAAAAAAAAAGAAAAAAACTCAGTATCAGTCGATTTTCGTCCAAAAGCTACTTTATGATTGAGACTTGAGGACGGGGAAGGCGATGACATCGCGTATGCTGGCGGAGTTTGTTAAGAGCATCACAAGACGGTCGATGCCAAGGCCCTGAAAAGCAAAAGAGAAACAACACAAGGCATATTAGGGAAGTTAATTGAAAGCATATATTTTCTGCAAGTGCCTAAAACAAACAATTTATATTTTTCCCTTGGAATTGAAAGATTAACTAATACCATTCCAGAAGCAGGTGGCATTCCGTATTCAAGAGCTGTTAGGAAATCTTCGTCAAGGATTACATCGTAAGCCTCCTCATCATCGTCATCGCTCTTCTTCTTACCGTCTTTATCTTCAGATACTAAATTAGATTTCTTCTTCTTCTTCTCATGTTGCCTCACTTGCTCTTCCAACCGTTCCCTCTATCAATAACAATACATTGACTTAATTATTTATGTGAAACTTACTCAAGAAAATCAGCATCTTAATCAAACAACTACTGTCACCCTTGCATACGTATAACTGAAGAAACATTCATTCTAGCTATAGGTGATCGATCTCAATGTTGCCCTCTATAGTTAGATACAGAGAATATTTATGTTTTGTAACCCGAGAGATTTGACATGACGCAAAAAAAACGTTGACCCACAATCCACCCATCAGTCAAAATCTTCGAAGCCGTAAAACAGACTATACCAACAGAAGAAACAGTTTGAGAACAAACTTTAAACAGAAGCACAATTGGTAACTAACTAACTCGGCTTTAAAACTTACCTGGTCAAGAGGATCAGTCAATTCAGAGAAGGCATTTGCCATCTCACGACCACATATGAAAAGCTCAAATCTCTCCGTCAAACCTGCATGCCTGAAGAGCAAAAATATACAAGTTTGAACTTTAACGACACATAATAGTTGAATACTGAAAGATGTAATTGTGGCCATCTGCTTCATTACAACTAATACGTAAGATGGGCAAAAGCTTAGCACCACAGCTTCATGATCGAAAGGGTAGACCTTATAAGCACTTTCAAGTTTCATGTACTAAAACGCCAACAAGTTTACTAAGGCACCTTCTATGTGGTTTTGCCAGTGGAGATATTTCAATAGGATAGTCCAACACAAAAGTGGGCTGCAGTAGTTTCGGCTCAACCACCAGTTCAAAGACCTGTATAGTTCAATAGAAGCAATGCCTTAGAATTGCACGTTAATTATGTGATTGAATATTGCAATAATTTTGATTGTATCATATGCACGGACATATTGAGTATGGCTGCATATTCTTTACGGAAAAATGGAAACTAGATCATGCGCAATTCTAGGCTGACAAACCTCATTAAGCAGTTGGCCAACAGATGGACATGTTTCTATAACATTCTTAATGTCATCACCGCCCATATCTAATTTTTCCAAGGCAACCTTTCTTGCACCAGCAATATCATTACCACACTTGAGAAAATCGATCCCAGTAGCTTCTTTCACAAGGTTGTGCATTGTTTCCCTCCTCCAAGGTCTTTCTAAACATATCTCTACCCCCTTCAACCAAATAAAGATATATAGAAAAGCAACTGAATGAAGAAAGATGCATGAGACTGAATGGAGAAAGAAGTTTTTACACAAAAGGAGATCAGATACAACAACGCACCTGATAATCAAGGGTCAGTTTTCCGCTGACCGCAAGGGCACAGCGTGTCACAATATCCTCTGCCATATCCATCATACTTTCATAATCTGAATATGCTTCATACATCTATAAAGAAAAGATATAAAAACAAGAAAAGTAAATGCTGCTACTCCAGTATTCAAGTTGGCATTTAATCATGAATAATGTTTAAAATATTCTTATGCAGGCTGAGCTGGTAGTTGATTGATACACCCAATTTGCACCTTTTCTAATATATTCATGAGGATCAAGAAATATATACCTCAATTGTGGTGAACTCAGGATTATGACGAGTTGAAATGCCCTCATTCCGGAATATTCTTCCTATCTCATATACTTTTTCGAAACCGCCAACCTTCCATTGAAATCAAATATCATTATGTCGCAAATTTCAAACGTGAAAAAGAAATTAAATCTTAAAGAAGAGAAGCATGTACAAAAAACACACAGTAGAATAACTAGAGCATATTAAGAAAACACGCACAATCAAGTTCCGAAGATGATGGAATTCGTTGGCTTCGTAAAAGAAGAGTAAATGCGAGGAATGACGATAAAGAAGCATTTCAATCACGGCGGTGCAAGCTCTTTAGAGGAATGCATAATACTGGGAATCATTCTGTTCTAGTCGCCAATTTTAGTAGGTGTCTTTCTTCAACAGTTGATAAGTTTACCTGGATCTTTCTTTAGTTGGTGTCTTTTATTGGCAGTTGTGTCTTTCCTTGGACTTTTGCAGTCAAAGCTAATTTACATTGCAGTTTGCACATACTACGGGGGATCGCATACTATATGACACTGGAACTTATGACTGGAACCATACCATCAAACCATTGTTGTGATAACTTTAAGAGTGTGTTTGGTTTAAAGAATATAGAGGAAAAGAAAAGAAAATGGAAAAGGAAGTTAATTTATGTGTTTGGTTGAGTAGAGAAATCGATGTGGAAAAAAAAAAGAACAGAAAACTTAAACTAACTCTAAAGCTAAAAACATGGAAAATCAATTTCCTCACCAAATGGTGAGGAAAAGGAGAAGAAACTATGAAATCACTCTTTAGTTTTTTTTTCCCTCACCGCTTTCCTCGATCCAACACAGCCTAAGCAAACACAGAAAATTGCTTTAAGGAATTATCTTACCAGCATTCTCTTCAAGTGGAGCTCGGTCGCAATTCGAAGGTAAAGATCTTGCCCAAGAGAGTTGTGGTATGTGATGAATGGCCTAGCTTCGGCACCACCAGCAGCTCCCTAGTGCACAGATCAATCCAAACACATTGGCGTCAAATATCGATCTCAAAAGAATACACGACACATTTTTATTCGAATGCCATGTGTTTGATCAATCAAAACCATTTCACACTAATTATGACTAGGAGAGAGGCGTTAACAGTAAACGCATAGTACATCAACAAGAAATAATTTAAGGCTTTGAAATCAAGAAATTCAGGCTCAATCCATATAGTTAAGCCACCTGTCAAAAGTGCAAAAACAACACGAAAACTATCAAGATCCTAAAAATTACTTATTCAGTGATAACTAAAAGAAGGAAATATTTAGATACCTGAAGCACTGGGGTCTCCACCTCAACAAACCCAGCAGACTCAACGGTCTTCCGTATTTCTGATATAATCTAATGTAAATGGGTAATATTAGCACCCATTAAGTGTAACTTAACTGAAAGGGAAGGAATTGAATAAATTCAACACTAACCTTAGCTCTCATCCTAAAAACGTCAGCCACAGAAGGATTTGCAATCATATCTACATACCTTCAATCGAAGTCAAACGAATTAACTTTCCCTTAAAAGTATATCACACAAGCATGATCATTTGGACTAAGAAGAGGCAACACAGCCTGTGTAAGGGGTATGGATCTAAAGTAACATATATATATATATATATATATATATATATATGGGACATTCGGCGAGCAACGACACATGCCAGCTGTAGCTTGTGCATGAATAAACCAGTCAAGCTGCCTTTCTTTATGAAAATTGAATATATAATGACAGTCATACATTTTCTGTCAACACATCAGAATGATATGGCCTATGGGTAGAGAAATGAACATGGGTATGACAAGGTCACTTTAGTGAAGTAAAGGAAAATCTAACACTGGACACTGGTCAGTATTTCTTTTGTAAGTTCTCAGGGAAAGATGAGCTATATAGACGAATTTACCTTTGACGATAGCGCTTATCTATGTCTGTCAGGCCATGATATTTATCCGGTAGAGGAAGCAAGGACTTGGTAAGAATTGTGAAAGAAGTCGCGCGAACAGATAATTCACCTAGTACAATGCACAAAACAGATTTGTCATAGGATGCAACATAAAAAAAAGCTTAACAATGAACATTGAAAATATGCAGGCCTGACGTATTTAGTTGCTTCTCAAGAAACTTTGGAATGCTAGAAATTAGAATTGGATAAACACAATACTGATGCAGCCCCAAACTGTAGTCAAATATATAGTTAAATTTATTAAGTGACATAGATTATTCATCTCTAGTCTCTAGTTTGTTGATCACAGGACCAACCCCAACACTAACGTTTAAGACTATTTATCAGGAGGATAAGTTCTATTATGACGGATAACTAATGGTAGAAAGTTATATGGTTATATATTTTGTGCATGAGTCATTTCCCTTCTAACCAAATAAAAACTGACATAATAATAGGATAGAAGGAAAAAAGGCAGGCAACTCCATCATATGCTCCATCTCCTTATTCTGGAGGCCAGAAGTACATCTTTAGAGCCTTTTATTCTAACCAAAAAAAAACGTACATGCTGAGTCACTTGAGGAAAAATATTTAATGCCAACTATCAACTAGTCAGAATACCTTTTTCGTACGCTACACTCAAAAGAAGATACCTTTTTCTGTACGTTTGATTGAGCCTCTTGCCCCCACTATATCGCCTATGTCGACAAGTGTCTTCAATTGCTCAAACTGATCGTTTTGAAGGATTTCCTTCTCACAGTAAAGCTACTAGCAGCAAAGAGACATAGAAGACCATGAATAATGCATTGAAATAGAGTGGAATCCCACATTAGTCAGTCATATCAATCAGGCTGACATTTTTACTAGTGAAGCTACTCCAACTAGTACCAATAGATTTTAGGACAGGAAAACCTCAAAGTTAACAAACGAATGGAAAATGATATCATATGCAGTAAGAGTAACATAGCAACAACAATATAATATAACCATAATTTCAATCCCTGGTTCAGATAGAAATTAGTTAAATAGCATCCTGTAAAGAAGGGATTTCCACCTATTTTCTAAGTTCATTTCCCTTAATGAGAAATTCAAGAACTCTAGTTGTCACAATAACTTTCGAAATTCGAAAGAAAAATAGATGAAACCTCGTTGAATACTTCAAGGAAATTCCAACAACCTTCCATTTTTCCAATTTTCGAATAGGCACAACAACATCAGATTAGAGCAAAAGGTCGTTTCGAAAATTACACTTCAGCCTCCACATCAACATAATGTTTACAACCTTTTAATGGGAGTCTACTTATACAGAAACTTCTACCTGGATAGTCCCCGAGTCATCCCTCACCGTAAGAAACGCAAGCTTTCCGAAAGCCCTGCGAGCCACAATTCTCCCAGCAATAGATACATGATCGCTCTCACTGTTTGCTTCCTCACCATTCGCAAGACTCTGGTAAATCTCTTGAAGTTGATTGGCAGTATGAGTACGATCCCACTTATAAGCATATGGATCTAATCCTTTGCTTCTCAGCTCTTCCACCTAGAGGAATGCCAACTAACCATATGAGATTCAAAGGCCATATATACGAGTAATGTACATGAGACACCAATCGAAACCATGCACTATAAAAAGAGACATCAGACTTCATATTCAACACTAAGTTATCCTAATCCAACAAGGAGTAGATTACTACGATGACTCACACAGCCTACAGTATAATGAACTAAGAGCAAACAAGAAATAGTATGAACTCAGAGGATATTTAATTGAAGGCTGAAAAACAAAAAAGAGCACCTTTTGGATACGAATAGATCGAATAGCCTCTCTATCGGAGGTTGAGGGAGGTGATGCTGATTGGCTGCGGCGTCCACGTGGCCCAGGCGAAGATGATGTTGCTAATGAAGGAGGAGAAGATGGAGAAGAAGACAGTGAACAGCTGATAATGAAGAAGGGTGGTCGGAATCTGCTGCTGCCCAAGAGAGGAGTGTTTGCCTTGGAAGATGCAACAGCCATATGAAGCAGCTGTTTCACTCGAAAAGCCTCCATTTCAAACCAAGTTCTTCCACTATCTCTTGCAGGTCTTTCTTCCTTTCCTTCCTGTCAAATAAGAGATGATGTCACAGAAAAGAAGAGATTTGGCTTAAATGATGGGTCGCCGCCAATCCTCATTAGCAAATTCAAACAAATTTTATCCATTCCCTGTGAAACAGTGAGCACATTCATTACACATATCAACGAAATTCACCACAAGTGAGAAGCTAACCTGTCCCAGCAACACACAGTAAGCTACAAACTTTGGGAGACAATAGCGGGCCGTGAGGCTAAGCTAAGACATCGAATGGACGCGGCGGCGGCAGCAGCGGCGGATGGCGAAATGAGGCTGGGAAGACCAGACGAGAAATTAGAATTCAGGGGCTCTTCTTTGTTCTTGGTTGGTCTTTTTTGAAGTGGTTTATAGATAGAATAACAAAAAAGGGCAACATCAACTAAATACCTCTTTTATTAACTTTCTATCAACTAACTCCCCCTTTCATTTTATTATTACCAAACTCCCTAAATCAAAATATTCTTACACATCATTACCCACTTAATGAATGGACCCTTATTTATTATTTCTTTAAATCTTTTCTTCTCCAATTCAACCATCGAAGACACCCGCGTCGCTCATTACCCTATTTTTCTCCTCTTCGTCTTCAGCTCCTGCCTCGTCGGAAAAGCTCCTAGCCTATCCAATCACAGTGGGTTTCTCGGTCTAGGTAAGTTGAGGTAAGTTTTCTGTTTTTTTTCCCATCGAGGGTTCGTCGAGGTTCTTGACTCGAGCGAACGGATTTGAGCTTGAGAATCCTCTGCTGAGGTGCACAGTAAACGTTTGTGCAAGTGAGATTGACATAAATTATGTGCCGAGCTGTGAGTGTCATGTTTTGGGGATCGCTGTAAAAAGTTGAATTTTCTCCTCCGTTTCCTATCATTAGCATGCTGTGGGTGTCGAGGGAGGTGAGTATTTGGTTAAATTTTGGCTAGTTTGTTGGTTAAAGCAATTTTTTATATGCAGTACCAAAGCATGTCGATTTATCGTACCCACATTTCTTATATAGTGCATTTTGAAGCTTTCTAGAAGTATCATATGATAATCGTTTGTTGTTCTAATTTTAACAGGTCCTATTATATGCAGTCACGACATGACTGGGTAAAATTTCAAGTTTCGTTTGAAAGTATTTACGCAACTTTGAAAGAAAATGGAGCGTGTTCAATATGTTCCAACTCTATCAACGGTTGAAATTTTTTGTGATCCATATGAAAGTCGAACGTGGTGATGAAAATGGAATGGGTGAAAACAGTCGGGCAGAGAGGTTTGTTTTATTATTCTGAATTTTAAACGTTATGTGTATTATTTTTCTACCAATGATTAATAACATTTGTTATATTTTGCTTATAGTGTGGAAGGGAATGAAGACTCCATTGAATTTAACATTGAAAGAAATTCAATTGATGCTTTTCATCACTGCATTCGTGGAGAAGGGCAAACCTTCGAGGATGCAAATGATTTCAGGCGGGTCTTGAAAAACTACTCCATTGCCATCCGTCGTAACTTTTTGTATAAGAAGAATGATTCTCAAAAGATCATAGTTGTTTGCAAGGATGAGACGTGTCAATGGCGGATAATGATGCAAATGTACGAAAGACGTGAAAAAGGATTGACCCTTTCCGATGAGCTTTGCCCGAAACTAGAGAAGAAGCTCATGACCAATATGTGCGATCCTTGAGCGGACGCGCGGCACTAGGACATGATGTGCGGACGATTGACGCTGGCTTGGTGCAGCGCATAAACCATGTGGACGAGCTCGAAATCAAAAGTCGGCCCAAGGATGGCTGGGCCGACCTGGCCCGTCGAGCAGTTGTGGCAGTGTTCAGGGTGGTTTGGCTTGGCCTAAACTTTCCTGAACTGGCAAGCAAGAAACTGCTTGGCGGACTGGCAGTTTCAGCTCCGCAAGGAACCGCCCCGAAGCAGTTCTAGTCCCATTTGAATTCGGCCAACTACATGCTGAGATGGTGTTTATAAGTAGTTTATGTTGCCTTGTATATTAGGCATCCGAAATAGTGATGTAAAGTGTGTTATTGTGATAGTGCTTGTAATCTTTTTGGGAATAAAAGAAAATGTTGGGCAATGCCCATAACTCTGTGGTGTTCTTTATTTTATTTGCTCAAACAAAGTAAACGAACGAAGGCACGTTAAGCACTAAACACGAGAGTTCTGTGAGGGAAAATAATTCGAGTGATTGTGAAGGGCTGACTAACTTGAACGGGAACGAGTTAGACCGTACGAACCTGAAGGACTTAGAAAATATTCTAAGTAAATTAAAAGGGGCGTGACATTTGGTATCAGAGCGTCGTTTTCTTTGATCATGACGATGACAGATAATCAATACACGACGCTGCACAATAGAGTTTCCGAGTTGGAACGGGAACTTGCCATGTAGTACGATCTTATTTCGCCACCACCAGGCAATACTGTGGAGGGGTTGCAAACATTCAGGGGGCGTTTGAAGAGGGATCACAAGCCTCAAACACCCAAGTTGAAGGATGCGTGCGAAGTTACGTGTTCTAAGGTGGGCGGTTGCAAACATTTCAGGAGGGAACCAGACTCAAAGGCCCGTGAGTCTAGGTGTTTCTTTGGTTGGAGAGACGCCAAGTTGTTGGAAAACTTCCTATGGGACATAGAGACCTACTTTCGGACTGGCCTATCTCTTTACGCCGAAAAGGTGACGGTCGCAAGGTCGTATCTTGAGGGAGATGCAAAACTCTGGTGGCGGGAAACACTCTCGGGAGATGCTGTGGCGAACCGAGAGGAGATCGAAATGTGCGAAGGATCAATCCTCCTTGGCAACACCGTGTGGATTATAAGGGAGTCCCTCCAAAAAATAAAGCACATAGGAACCATAAGGGAACACGTGATGTAGTTTCACTCGCTGATATTGGACATACGAAAAATTTCCGAGGAGGACAAACTGTTCAACCATATGTTGTGATTACAACCATGGGCGCAGGTCGAACTTCGTCGGCAAGGCGTCCATGACGTAAAGAATTCGAGTGATTGTGAAGGGCTGACTAACTTGGACGTGAATGAGTTAGGCCGCACTACCCTGAAGGACTTAGAAAATATTCTATGTAAATTAAAAGAGGCGTGACGTGACGCTATGCATGTGCAATATATATTATTTCATATTGTAAGTTATTTTTAAATTATTACTTTTATTATATATAGAAATTGTTTTGCTGATAAAATTAAAATATATTAACAATATTATGGGTAAAATTGTAACTATGGTTTACACACCAAATTAATTAATAGATAGTTAACACTTAGTAAAACAGATAGATTTTTACCATTTAATCTATTGTTGGACTCTAAAGTAGCTATTTATATAACTGAGTCAATAGAAACACCTCATTCCATAAATTATGTATTGTAATAGTATTTTAGGGGTGTTTATTTTGGGGTGATCCTCCAAAACATCATACTATCATCGCCTTATCATCACCATTATTATTTAGCCTTGGAGATGAGTTATCATCACAGTGGGATGATATTCTACCTTTTGGATAACGTCAAAAAAACTAGGTGATCCTAGGGTAAATACCATAACAATATATAGATAATCCACATAATCTATATAGGGGGTGTTTGTTTTGGGGTGATCTTCCAAAACATCACCGTGATCCTCTCGTTTACCACTTATCACTGTGTTTGTTTAGTCTAGGTGATAAGTCATCACTGGAATGATGGATCACCTAGGTGATGAAAATGGGGTGATATTTCATATTTCAGATCACCCCAAAAAACCTAGGTGATCCAACATCACGGTGATGATGTGATCTATCTAACTTTTTAATGGATGAGAATACCCCTCATATTTTAACATTATTACTTTATATGCCATTATAAATATAATTACATGATTAACATAATTAAATCTTAAAAATATTTCAGTTATTTAAAAATATTAAAACTTATATTTAAAAAAGTACAAATATAAATAATGCTTATAAATTAAATATATTATTTTAATATATTAATGATTATCACATAAAATATCATATTAAAAAAATTTAACACATTATTTAAGTCACAAGTATAGGGTCAAATATGACATTTATACAACATCACCCTACACATCACAGTGATTAAACAAACATAATACTTCAATATCACGTTGATCTGCAAAATAAAATATCACCTTAAAACAAACACACTGATGACATATCACCTTGATCCACATTCCGGTGATACCCACATCACCGTGATGTGCGTATCACCGTAATGTTGGATCACCTAAAACAAACACCCTCATAGTATTCAAATGGTTAAATATGAGATTTACGTAATATCACCCCCATATCAATGTATCCGTAATCAGGCAAACACAATATCGCATTGATATGCAAAATGAAATATCACCCCAAACAAACACGGTAATGACATATGGCAATGATCCATATCACGATGATATTCACATTATGGTGATGTTAGTATCACGGTGATATTGGATCACTGGTAACACACACCCGCGTAAGTCTAATTCAATTAATTAAAAGACAATGATACCAAACCAGCCAAATCTTAATTCTGTACTATTATTAATCAAATACATAGATAGAATGGACTACAAGTGTTTCCAACGGTGCTTGAACTCTCCACCTAAATACACACCATCGGGCCTCACCTCCCATATGCAAGAACCACCTTTAGAACAACGAAAGAGAAACCATTTCGCGTTGAAGGCGTCGAAACTTATCTTAAATTCACGCCATATTATCGTGCATCTGAACAAAGTCGAGAAGGGTTTTTCGCAAAAATGGAACTCGAATTGCTGATCGGTCGACAGAGTATGATATCCGAAGTCGTTTTCTTTCGAAAAGCAGTGCAGACGCATCGAAGGAGAACTCGATGGGAGGCGATTGAATATGTGAACTTTCATTTTGTGATAGAGGAAACACGATTTTGCGTCCGCTGAGAATTGAGACGCGAAAGTCACCGATAGAAGAAAGAGACCTAAGTAATTGAGTGCCATGTTTGTGTAGTAGAGGTGCTTGTTGTAAGAGAAGTAACTCTTATATATAGAGTTGGTGTTTCATCCTCTTGATATTGAATGTGAGTAACTGATATGTGAATGGTCAATAATGTAGTTACTTAATTAGGATGAAATGAACAAATGGGAATTGCAGTGATTAATAATTTTGATGTAGTGTAATTAAATGGGAGTCGTATTTTGTTTTTAATTTTAAGGAATCCAATTGAAGAAAAGAGAGAATCATACAATGAAAATATATAACGAGGTTAGGCTTTGAGAACTTTAAATTTCTCAAATAAGTGAAGCACTATTATGTTGAAATGAAGAAATTAGTAACACACACAAAATACTTTTTTTTTTTAAATCAAGAGCAATTATTTAAAAATAGGGTTTTCCTTATTGAAAACTTGGTTTCCTATGCGTAGGTTGTGTTTGGATCATGGAAAGCCGCGGGGAAAAGAAAACTAAAGAGAAATTGATTTCCATTCCACTAGCTTTTTCTTCTTTTCTTCACCATTTGGTGAGGAAAGTGATTTTCTATGGTTTTTGTTTTATATTTACATTCTTTCCTTTTTCTCATCTATTTCTCTAATCAACCAAACAATTGACTTTATTTTTCCATTTCTTTTCCTTTCCTCGCCAAATTCCTCGAACCAAACACACCCTTAATCAAAATACCTTCCATACTAACTTCATCGAATTGTTTAGATAAAGAATGAACCCAAATTCATCGTATATTATGATATGTGCACAAGCATAATGAGTACTACCTCAATAACTTACAAATATTCTTTTTAAAGAAAAATATATAAGAGGGAAGACGAATTGTGTTGAAGAGATGCTTGTTGTAAGAAAATAAATGTTGTATTGTGTGTTAGTTTATTTTAGGGTTTGATAAAGTATTAACTATTATATATAAGGGTTGGTGTTTCATCCCCTTGATATTGATTATGAGTAAATGATATGTGAATGGTTATTACTTAATCAGGATGAATGAAGAAATGGGAAATGCTGTAATTAATAATTTTGATTTGGTAATCATAATAATTTATGATGGTTAATTAAAGGGGAGTTATATTGGTTGATTTATTTTGACTAAGGAAATCCAATTGAAGAAAGGAGAGAATCACACAATGAAAATAATTCCTATCAATTGTTTGGCATTCGAAGGTTCGGCAGATTTTAACATCTTAAAGAAATCTCTCGTCATCGCAGTAGGTTCCTATCGATTTTGTCATTATCAAAACTAGTATCCATAATTCGATGATTAACACGCGAATGGACATAAAAGTACCCATGATGAATCCACCAAAATTATGCACCATTTTCATTGTGTATATCCCAAGTATAATAATTCGGACGAAATTTATTGTGGCGCCCCACCTACTACTACCCTTTCTTATACCAATCTGTGGCGATCAGCCACAGTATAATATTAACAACATACAAAAATGCGTATAAAATTTTCCCTTATACGTAGGCGCAGCAAAACAAAATATAACGGCCCGCCACACAAGTCGTCATCCATGTACACGCCACCCTCAAAAGCCTGTGGAAGTCTCCAAAAGAACAGCCTCACCATCTAGTGCAATCACGTACCGTACTCACGAGCACCTACAACACATAAACTGGGAATGAGCTATAAAGCTCATTAAGTGAAAACAATGCATGATGTGCGAGTGCCAACCCCACAAAGGCAGTCATGCCAATGCATCTTAACTCTCGTATCTCAATCTCATTTCATTTCACTCAGGGCCCTCGGCTCACATACTATGCACCATAATGAGCTCAGTCCAATATCAACCAAATGTGGCAGTGACCTACTGTAACGACCCGTCCCATACCGGGTGTCACTAAAGCTTCGGTCCCTACCGGGACTAGTGGGGTTGGGCCCACCACACTCCGACTGATAGTCTGGCCCCACTGTACCACCATTTAACCTTTTAGCATGCTTCGTGCACTCGCTCACACGCACCCTGAGAAACTTCCCAGGGGGTCACCCATCCCTAGATTGCCCCAAGTCAAGCACGCTTAACTTCGGAGTTTCTATAGATGGACTCCCGAAAAGGTAGGTCGACCTTGGTGATATGAGTAGTACTATCAATTCTATTATACGATTCTTAGCCTGACACGCCCATACATTGTCAGTCTCAGGATCTCCTCTCATTCGGGTGTCGGATCGGTTCGTTCATGTACCCCTTCGCCTAGAAGCCTGCCAGGAGCCGCTCCTTGTCCGTGCACCCTGGCACCGGCGATCACTCCCCGCCCTCTTCGGCCCCGGGCGTCACACCTACGCTAGGTTTCCCTAGGTCGCCCCGTCCCAGGTCGTCCCCTCTGTCATGCGGTAGCCCACGCTGGTAGCCTACGCTGGGTGGCCTACGCCAGGGTTTTCCCCTAGATCGCTCCTTTCCTAGGTCGTCCCCTCCAGGTCGCTCCTCACTGCTAACAGGGCAGTTGCCTACGCCAGGTAGCCTACGCTAGCATAGTTAGGTCGTTCATTCCTTGGGTTGCTCCTCCTGCCTCAATATAATATCAGTATAACCGATGATGTCTCACGTTGCCATGATGCCATATAAGTAGCCCTGACTCAACTGTGAGTCGACATCAAATGCCTACATCGGCAAATATTGTTCTCTCTCAGGCGATCAAGACCATGCATGTTCACATCCCCCCAAATGAATCGTGCCTACACATGTATATGCTAAATGCGTAATAAGCATAAAATCTTAAAAGCAATATCGAAAACTTCTTTCGAAATTCATACTTTGCGAAAAACATATTTGTATTCGAAAATTTCTTAAATCTCTGATCAACATATTACTTTTTCAAGAATATGATGATGTTCATCAAAACTTCATATACATGCAAACTTTCTTTTGAAATATACCTTGAAATTAAAACTTGTTTTAGCAAACATGAACTTTAACATATACAAAATTTCATGTTTGCTAAACACTAAAACATCCTAAATCATATATCAAACATAAAACCATAACATAAGTTCCATACCCTTCTCGAACTTCAAATTCGTTTACTGTTCGAACTTCTCTCCTCTCTACTTCTTACTTAGGTTATTTTCGAATGTTATGAAATTAAAGACTTTCTTCTTCTTATCCTATGTTTTGCGTGTGATAATGAACAAATGACAAGTACGTAACTAATACTTATCTTAACCTATGTAAATTATTTTATTATTTTCCTTCCTATTCACATCTTTATTCTGCTTACTTTCAAAATTTCTTCTAAGTTCCAAATCTAAGTTTCTAATGAGATAGATATCACATTAACATGTAATATGCAGCACGTAAACACATATTATGCATGTAAATTTATTGCCCAACTTACTTACGAGACTCGGGTATTACATCCATACTTATAGAGATGTAAAAAAACATCATTGGGGGATAAAAACGGTTATTCCAACATCTATAACATCGCGACTGCAACGTGGCAAGCTCGGTTTGCGAGCCTGCAACTGCTCCTGCATGTGCATAGTCTGAGATGGAGCACACCTACTCGAACTCGACATTAATGGCTGTGAAGGTGTCTCAAAAAACATCTCTGACGCATTACCCATACCGGGTATGTTCTGAAACCTCGTCCAACCTCCAGAAACCCGTAAAATGCTTGAGAATCTGAAAGCGATAGATTAGGTGCCTTGAGAACTCCAAAGAAGAGCGGCGCACATACTGAAATTTTGTTTGCGAAAACTCAATGCGCCAAAGTCCCATAATTGATTAAGCTCGTCAATAAGGGACGTAAATATATGTCCAAATTTTCCTTAGGCTTGCGAGGTCCTGGAACCAACATATTCAAAAGCATAAACTGTTTTCATACACATTGTAGGAGGAAGATTATATGGGGTTACAATGACAGGCCAACACGGGACTGCCACTCTTACCAAATGGTGCAAATCCATTGATGCAAAGACCTAATCGTACAATTTCTTGGCTCACATGCAAAGTCTGGAAATATATTGTCAAAATACATTCATTCTACAGGATGGCTCATCACTCCATCACTACGTCGGTTCTCATAGCGCCACAACATATTTTCGCAACATTTTTCGTGGCATACAACCGCTACAAACTTGGAGTTAGTGGGAAATAAATTAACCTATTTTTAGAAACTCTGTTTCCACAGCGAGTATTGCGATATCTAGGCTCTTGATTATGAATATATGAATCATTGTTCAAGTGATCCTTCCAATACAACATGCATCCATTAATACATACTCAATGTACCGACATGGCATTCGAAGACATTTCACTAAATTTGTTTCTTATATAATTATATCCTTTGCAGGAAACACAACATTTATTAATGCGGTAAAGGCATCGACAACTCGAAGTGGCATGTTGTACTCACATTTTATATTGATAACTCTAGAAGCAACAACCAAGAGGCTCACATTGAAGCATTATAGATGGATCATTCGACAAATTTAACATCTCAAAGAAATCTCTCGTAATCGCTGTAGGTTCCTCTTCGATTGTGTCATTACCAAAACTAGTATCCATAATTCGATCATTAACATGTGAATGGCCATAAAATTACTCATGATGATTCCACCAAAACCATCCACCATCATCTCAAGAAAAACTATTGTTGGGCACTTGCCCTGATGAGCAACTCACGGTATAACTTTCAACTTGTATATCTCAAGTATATATAATCAGATGAAATCCATATTTATAAAGATGTAAAAGAACATCATTTGGGGATAAAAAATAAAGGCATATTAGAACACTAATTTAAAATAAAGGCATATTTATGATATGATAGAACACTAATTTATTAGAAACTTAACATTACATTATCGTATACATATACAATCACACATGAACACAACGTAAGAGATGGGTGATATAGTTAGCAACACCGAAATACCATATATCATGTGACACACCACACAATTATCAACATTAAGTCGTTTATCCGAAAGACGACAAAAGATTTGAAAATCACAAATCAATCATTCGAAAGACAAACACAACATTTATCAACCACAATGATTATATTAATTGACAATAAATAAAGACACATAAAATAAATGACTGATTACCATGGGCTTGCGAGAGGCGGGGCTGCGAGCGTGCTGCGAGAGCCAGGCTACGACCGGGATGCAGACTGCGAGATGGGGCGGCTGTGAGAGGCGGAGGAAAAAGGCGGCACGGCAGGACGGATTTGGCGGGCGGCGGAAGAATTGCTTTGATTTTTTGGGTTTAAGATCTGACCTAATACGAATTCGGAGTTCTATTTAACCCATACGCCCAACAATCACCATGAAAACTTTTGGTCTACACATTTGTTTTTAACAGCCATCTTTGTCGTAGAGTTTTAAAATTAGTAGGTATAGAAGTTGTAGTTGTCGTGGAGGCTTGACTAGTTTCTTATAGTAGTTTTACATGATTGGTGTTTAATTGATTGAACTTTTTTCTCTATTAGTATGTTCCTTATATCGCCAGAGAGAACTCTTGGGTTACTCGTTGTATTTGTTTTAGTAAGAAATACAAATTTACTCGTTGTATTTGTTTTAGTATGCAATACAAATTATAATCCTTTGGAAAAAAAAAAGTAGAAACTAACCTCATTTACTAAAAACAAAAAAAAACAAATCTCTCGCACTCACAGTTCATAGATGGACACTATAAACTAATTAAGAGGTAGTTTTATGAGGCTCTCACACTTAAGAAAAGTCCATTTCAAAATCTTAACATAAAGTAGTATTTATACAGTATATATTATTTATATTTTAAGTTATTTCTGAATTTATCATATAAATTTAATTTTATTAATTTTATTATATATAGAAAATTGATTTGACGATATTAATGTGTTAACAATATCATGGATAAAATTGTAATTATAGATGGACACACTAAACTAATTAAGAGGTAGTTTTATGAGGCCCTCACACTTAATAAATAGATAGATTTACCAATTAATATATTGTTGGACTAAAGTAGCTATTTATATATCTAACTATTTAGATTTTTTTTTCATACAAGTGTTCTACTTTTTTTCAAGAAAAATAGCTTGAACTTTTACAACTTTAAGCCTCATCATAATAAAAATAATTAGATTAAATAGGACAAAATAATTATTAAGGGTATAATAGAGATTTTGTTTCATTTCATAATATGTGTGCAATTACCTTAAAGCATTAATATAGGGTAGTTTTAATTCAGTTAATGAAGAGACAATGATACCAATTAGCCAAATCTTGATTAATTATGTATTAATTCGTTAATATTATTAATCAAATACATATAAGAATGGACGACAACTGTTTCCGACGGTGCTTCATCAATAAACACCATCAGGCCTCGCCTCCCAAATGCAAGAACCACCTTTAGAACAACGAAAGGGAATCCATTTCGCGTTAAAGGCGTCGAAATTTAACTTAAATTCGGCCCATATATATTATCGTGCATGAGAACAAAGTCGAGAAGGGTTCTATCCTAAGTCGTTGTCTTTCGAAAAGCAGTGCAATCCCATAGGCGGAGAATTCGATGGGAGGCGATTGAAGATGTGAACTTTCATTTTGTGATAATGGAAACACGATTCTATGTTAGAATGGGAAAACCATCGATAGAAGAAAGAGAAAGTAATTGAGTGCCATGGTTGTGTAGTAGGAGATAAGATGCTTGTTGTAAGATGCAGACATGTTACGTTGAGATCGAATATCATATATAAAGGGTTGAAAAACCTCTTGATGTGAATGGTCAATATACTATTGCTGAATTTATAGGATGAATGAGGAATATGGGAATTCATTATATCGTTATTAACGATATGGTATTCATACTAGTGTAGGGCAGTAGGGGATTATTACAGTCGTATTTATTTTTCAAATGAAGATAAAAGGAGATGATCATACAATGATGTAATCCGAGGTCGTCGTCTTAATAATGACAATTAAAATTGATTTGATTTTAAATTTCTCAAATAAGTAAAGAAAATTATAATATTTTGGTCTGAAGAGATTAACAACACTCACAGAATAATGTTCCTCAATTCATTTTAGAGCAATTATTTACTGTCGATAGGTTATAAACGATAAAACCTAGTGAAGAATAGGGTTTGTTCCTTACCGAAACCTTTGTTCCTACACTTAAATTAATAAAAAATATTTTCACTACTTACTTCATCGAATTGTTGATAAAGTGAACCTAAAACTACTCATATATTATGATATAGGCATAAAAATAATGAGTAATAGCTCCAATAACTCGATAATTATTCTTTTATTTAAGAATAATCGGAGGGAAGAAGAAGAAACCCTAAGGTTGCGATGCGTCGTCTAAATCACTCTTCGCTTATGTGTTCTCAATATTGAATAAAACGAGTTGCTTAATATTTTCGTAACGTTATTATTGTTACTATTATTACTGTTATATATCATAATATTATTAATCGGTTATCAATACATATAATGAACTACAATTGTTCCCAGTGGTGTTTCAAGGCTCCTGCGAAATACAAGCCATCAGTCTTCGCCTCCCAAATGCAAGAACCGCCTCTAGTACAAGGATAGAGAAACCATTTCGCATTGAAGGCTTCGAAATCTATCTTAAATTCACGCCATTTGATCTCACATGAGAACAACGTCGAGAAGGGCTTTTCGCAGAAATGAAACTCGAATTGTTCATCCTTTGAGAGCATATGGTATCCTAAGTCGTTGTCTTTAGAATGGCAGTGCAATCTCATAGGCTGAAAATTCGAGGGGAGGCGACTGAAGACGTGAACTTTCATTTTGTGATAGAGGAAACACGATTCTACGCCGACTGGGAAATGGGACACGAAAAACATCGATAGAAGAAAGAGACCGAGGGACTTGAATGCCATGGAGGTGCTAGTTGTTGTAAGAGAAATGACTCTTGTGTTGTGTGCGGTTTATTTTAGGGTTTGATGGAATATTATATATAGGGTTGATGTTTCATCGTATTGATATTGAATATGAGTAAAGGATATCTGAATTGTCAATGTAATTACTTAGTTAGGATGAATGAAGAAATGGGAAATTATTTTGATATGGTAGTCATAAATATTGTATAATGGTTAATTAAAGGGGGGTTATTAATGTCGGATTTATTTTGATTTAATGAAATCCAATTGAAGAAAAGAGAGAATCACACGATGAAAATTATGTATTGGCTTGTCTGACATAAATAATTAAAAATGATTTGATTTTAAACGTCTCAAATAAGTAAATAAAATGATTTTTGAATGAAGAGATTAAATGGCATACACATGATAGTTTGCGTTTTCTTCAATTTAGAGAGATTATTTACAACATTATGTCGGAAATGAAAAAAAAAAAAACTAGTGAAGAAAATAGAATTTGTTCATTGTATAAAACTTTGTTCCTATAATTGAGTTACTGTAAATATTTTATTTCAATCTTCATACCTGCTAGATAATTAAGAAGGTGAACCTAAAAAAATTAGTACTGTCAATATGGTCCGGGGCCCGCGGGCTTTGGCGGGGCGGGGTGGGGCGGGCTAGCCATTATTGGAATTATATACATATAATTGGAATTATATATTATATAAATATATATGATATAGATAATAAATCTTAAATTAATTAGATAGTGTCATTAATGATTCATTAATTATGTCTAATTAATACCATATTTATTATCAAATACGTAATTAAGCGCATATTTATCCGTAATTGTTAATAAGTACCATAATTAATTAAAAATTATTAGTAAATTTTAATTAAACTAAAAAATATCAAAAATTATTTTCTAAGCAGGCGGGTCTGGCCCGCCGCAGGGCGGGGCGGTCCCCATTTTTTTCGGCCCGCCCCGCACCGCCAAATTGATAGTTCTACCTAAAATCACTCATATAGTGATATGAACAGTACACAAAAATAATGAATAACAGCTCGCTCCATAAATGGAATTATATGTTTTTCATAAGAAAAAAAAGATTTCGGTGGAAAGGGGATGATACCCTAATCCTATAAGGGAAAGATCCCCATAAACGTAGTCCTTCTTCCACCACACGAGGTTTATTTGCATGATCACACGAAGAGTTATTCATCGACGAGAAAGGTCGGAAGATAATGATAAGTATATGTCGTTTGTCTATTTGATGTCTATGTTCTGCAAAAGAAAGTCTTGTGTTCTTTTAAAGAATTGGGATGATCATTTTACAATGGAGATTCAGTTGGAGAATAGTCATTGATGTTTACCTCATGAACCAATTCAGTCTCTGATGTTTCGCGTGAATCGATTTAGTCCCCGAATTTTTAACCAATTTATTCCATCCGTACTATTAGTTTTGATGGAAAATGACACGTATCGACGTGTGATTGACCAGACTTAAAAGACCATAATTAGCATTAAAAAAAGGAATAGAATAAAAAAAACGAAAAATACTAATAATTGAAATAAAATTAAAAGAGAAGTTTATGATTTTTTAAGTGGTCAATCACATGCCGCACGTGTCACATATTCTTCCATATTTTATGATTCTTCCATATTCTGTCAAATGTTTTTCTACCTTGATTGTTCTTGTCTCTAACTTATCAACACTTAACAGGAATATCTTCTTCCAGACGGCCGAATGTATAGTTAGAAAGAAATGTGCAACATTATAGTTGAATCGGGGAAAAAGTAAAAATTCAGATATGATTTGAAATACTCCAACAACTCAACAGTAATGATAAAATAAAGGGATGAACCGCGGAAAAATAGGTTTTGTTCATTGTTGAAAGCTATCAATTTCAAACTCTATGCTTTTAATAGGGGCTCATAGCCATTGAAGCTGAACGAACACAAACTGATCCTCAGTTCTATAAGCTGAAACGCATATACTAAATTCACTTGCTCATGATCAGCTTGCTATGTTTCATAAAGCCCGCACGAATTATTACCACAAATAATACGCAAATTGTGCAACAAAAACACCAAGTATTCAAGAGTTCACCAAGCTAAAAAAAGTTCCGAAACTCTCTCAACTTCCCAGTGTTGTACGACTCGCTTCATTCCGTCCTAAAATGACAAAAAAAAAAAGAAAACGATCGAAACTAAAACATGTCCGATGGCAAAGATCATGCTGCTGAAGTAAAGAGAGGGGATATATTCCCATCTCAACCACCTTACTTTATTTACAACTCTTCAGTGTAAGATTCTTATATAGAACCTTTGTGAAGATGTTTTCACTCGCCACTCAATTGGCAATGTGCGAACGTGTTTTACCTTCTTGGAGGGAGATCACAGTCTCGAAAGCGCCAACCAATGCTTTCACCTTACTTTTCCTGCTTTCGACAAGTTTACTAGCAGTTTCTTCAATGACATTGTTAAGTAGAACCTGGGCATCTTTCTTTGCTTGTACCCTTTGGTGCTTCAAAGCAAGCTTCTTACCTGAAATCTCTGCACCAATTGTAATGTCCTTGCCCACTGTAGTCCTAAAGGTTCTAATCCTTGAATCCGCTTTCCCTGCTCCTTCAATTCTTGGGATTCTTACCTTCTTAAATCTGAGTCGTTTCGCAATGTCGTTATCTGATGGAGGGTCAACTGCTTTCCCGCTCTTGTGAATCTTAATGGGTGCGCCGAGTTTTTCTTCACAACCAACCACCTTGCTCTTTCTTAGCAGCTTGCCATCATTCTGTTTCATGTTACGAATGTCGCCAATCAGTTCATGCTCGTTTCTTTGAGAGGGAGATTTATCTGCATCATCATTTATGGGCTTTGGTCTCCTAAACTTCAGTCTCCTGGGAATATTATTGTTGTCTTGTGGAACATTCAATACCCTTCCACTCCTGAATTTCAACCTCACAGCAGGGAGATGCTTATCTTCAGAAATAACCAAACCACTCCTTTTCAGAGGTCTCTTCTGCTTCTCCTTTATCGGTTGTCCTTTGGCTGTATTCACAGGCTTGACATCTTTATCAGCCTTAATATTGATAGTGTTTGCGCTCCTTGATTGCATTTTCTTTCGATCCACAGCTTTCCCAGTGGTGAGCTTCGACTTTACGAGAGAGCTACATTTATCGCCAGCAACAACCAATTTCCTACTCTTTCGTAGTATGGTCTTACTCTGTTTCTCTTTGACGAGTTGCATGTTGTCAATCTCCACAGGTACATCATTGTTTGGGACAATACCATCTGATTCATTGTCAGTGGCCTTCATCACTTCACCTTCTTCATAAACCAATAGAGATGATGAAGGCTCCACAGTTGATAGTGAAGATTGAAGTGGTGCAATATAACTTTTATCAGCGATCGGTTCGGAAGTAGTGTTGCTAGATCCAGTCTTGACAATATGCAAAGTTCTCTCCGAAACCTTATTATCTTTCATCTCAGCCTTCTTTCTCCCATTTAGTTTTACAACTTTACTGGTTAAAGGAGCTGATACTTTCTTTTCGAAATCTCTTGATGCGGTCATCGATCTGCCAGTTTTAGCATCAGGAGTTTTTATTCCTTTCATGACCATACCATCTGAACTATAAGCATGGGATGGTGACCTGACCTTCTCGTGTTTTGATTCTGCAGACGAAGACAAAAGCTTAAGGGGCTGATCGTACGCTTTTTCCGCAGTTATTTCCTCCTTAATGATTTCGGGGGGGTCCAATGGCGGGAATTTCTCTGTAGGAGAAGACTTGTTCCTTCGTAAATGATGGGCCTCTTTACCAGACAAGGCATGTTTCCCCTTTGCAATGAAATGAGACTTTGCATTCGACGATGTCTTTAGCTTTGGATCATTTCTGGTATGGGAACAAAGCTTCACTTCAGGTGAATATGATCCTGTACCATTTGCTTCGGAAGAAATTCTTCCTTTGGTACCTTCAAAACTCTCGCGCATCCCAAACTTTTCCTTCTTTTCCATAGATGAGGTTGTTAGATCTACGGAATTGAACTTGCTTAATGAAGATTTTGCAGGTCTTCTTAGTGTACTTTTCCAAGGCTTCTCCTCTTCGCATGTAGTTCTTCTTCCGTATTTGCAAAGGTCGTGGCACGAACCAGTCGATGCTCTGAGATAGTTGGGAATTCTGCGCTGAGACTTGTTCGAAGATTTCTGCCTTTCTGCAGAATTGCTAATCGAATGATCCTCATCATGGTAGGAATCAATAGCACGATCCTTTTCAGTATTATCAAAAACTGAACTAGCAGCTGAGCTATTTACCACATTCATGCAATTCACCTCATCTCCAGCAGTTATTAGATATTCGGTATTTTCTTCAGCCATGGAGCTATAAACAAATAGAGGTGCGGAGGAACCTGCATATAATTGATATTGAAAGGTGCTTTTTAGAATCTAAGATACAGAAGCCCATGTGTACATCATCAGTAATAATGGATTTCCAAATCTCTATAGAGAATCAAAGAGTGTGCATAAAATGCCATGCCTGATTGATATGTAACAGCAGAAGAAAGAAGATCAGATTAGTAACAGAACGTTTCTTCTCAATCACGAATAACCACTAAACAGAAGATTGAAAGAGCAAAGGAACCGACGAGACAGATGAATCGGGAAATGGACACAATCCATACGCAATCTCTAAAGTCCGCACAAAAAGAGGTAATACCATTTAATCAACAATAACAAAAATCTCCAGAACATTCCGATCTCGAAAAAAAAAATTCACAACCCTAAATACACCCAAAACAACAACCGATCACATCACACCAAGCACGACAATATCGTGGTTTTTTTTTTTTTTTTTCCAGCGATCCAATTTATGGGAGCACGTAAACCCCGCACTTTTTACCGATACCGTATTAGATTTTTAATCCCTTTTCCATAACCAAACAAAACCAAATGAAGAAAACGTAGTAGACAAGTTTCCACACGCGTGGACATGAAAATTGATCGTGATTCGATCGGCAAGAAATTTAAAAAAAAACGGAAAGCGAAATCATATGAATTAGAACCCTACCCCTTTTTCTCTACCTTTGTGATTTGTTTTCGCGGCGTCAAAACAGTTATCGAAGCCTACAATTGATGCAAGCAATATCTTTGGTTTTCAGAGATTTATGGGCGGTTTTCTTATACGAAGGGCGATCTATTTGAGAGAGAATAAAAGGTGTGATCAAACGAATAGAATAATTGAGAAGTCAAAAGGTAATCTAATCGCCATAATGTTTACGTGATTCTTTATACTATATCGTATTTATGCAATCAATGTATAAATATGTATATGATATAACTTTATATTTATCATAAAATTGCAATATTTTAATTGACAGGTAAATTTAGAATGAACAGAAACGGAAGGGTAATATTAATATTAAACTTACATATCAAATTATTGTCGTCCAAATCTTTAATTTGCAGAGATTTATGAGCTGTTTCCTCGTTCGAATGAGAATCTACATGAGAGAGAGTGGTGTGAAATCGATGGAATAGAATAGTCGAGACGTCAAAAAGGTGAATCAATCGCCATACCTTTTTACGTGATTATTCATAAAATAACTGATATTAAGCTTAAGGGCTACGCTATGCGATACAATACAATAAAAATTGTCCGTGCATCATTTCAAGCAAAATTGCATATGTATTAATTTTCAGCATTCAAAAACCATTAAAATTGCATAGCAATTTCGCTCAAATTTCAACCTGCGTAGTGTTCTTTATGGCCAATTTCAACCTTTAGTGATCATCTTGAATGAAAAAAGAGAGCAAGTTCGTTCCGTCCAAGTCAAAGACTGTAGAATCTACTTTCAGTTTAGCTATGTTGGCCTGAAAGATAAAATGCTAAACAGCGAATGTTATTGCCAGATAAAGACAAACTTCAGTTCACAGACAGAATGATAAAAGCATCGTCACAGTTACAAACTCAGGTCGAAAGGGCTTTCTTCGAAACGAAATCAAAAGAAATTCCATTCTCTTGGAGACGTTCTTGGAGATCGGTCGGGCCAAACACTATCCCAGTCGTATAAACGCCTCCTTTGGGAAGATTATCCCTTTCTCTGAGCAGAACAAGAGCACACTGAAGCAATGTTATAGGAGTTGTCACATAGCCAATCTCAGGCCCCGTCACCCTTGTAATAACTTCAGTGTCGGGCTTATTCCCATTATTCGAAGCAAGATTCACATCGCTATAACCTCGCCCGACGAACCACATCTTAAAGGAAGCACTGCTCACTTGTTCCTCAGAAGGGCCTTCCTTCCTAAACACTCCAAAGCTGAAGAACGATGGAAATTTCAGTAGAAGCCACCTTCCCAGTGAGAATCTTCCCAAGAGACCGATCATTATTCCCAGAAGAATAACTGGGATTAGCCCGAGTGGGGATTTTGTACCAAGCTTCACGCCGAAATGAGCTGGCTTCACAGACGACCAAAAGGATTCCCTTCTTTCGACATGTTCGGGAGATTCATGGATGCCTGGCAGACCGTGGAGATTTTCGTTGAGAGATAAGAATGTTCTTCGAACAACAGTGGCATCTGCTGATGGTAGCTTAACGGCCCATAGGCCGAGGTCTTTCTGATGCTCTATGAGAGGTCCCTTGGATGGAGGCCCAGGAATCTGTAACAGCAATTCAGCTCGAAATCAAATAGATATTGACAAAATACAGTAATATCAGAGCCCAGCAACAGTGGATTAAACGGCAAATTCAACAGTAAAAAAAGTCACATAATGAGAAAGAAAGAAAGACAGAGGAAACGTACTGTGAGCCTGGCTTTTCTTGGCCTTGACCGCCTAAACTTGGCCAAACTCTCCATATTGGCCACGCCCAAGACAGCACTCTCATACGTCCCCACATTGCCTACGATCCCCTTTTCACTCTCCAAGCTCAAGTAAGCATCGACCTTACTCACCGTGCCGCCGAACTCAGCCCATTTCTTCACGTGGAACAAAACCCCCATCTCCGCCGGCACAGAATCGAACCCACAGGCCGAAATGACCAAGCTGCCCCTCTCCGACGCCTTCTCGTGGAATTCGGCCTCCATCCTCTCAATGAACTCAGGCTCGCCGGTGATGTCCAGGTAGTCGCAGCCCGATTCGACGCAGGCCTCCACCACGGGCCGGCCGTAGAGTCTGAAAGGTCCGACGCAGTTGAGGATCACTCTGGCCTGGGCGGCGAGGCGGGTCAGGGAGGCAGCGTCGGAGGTGTCGGCGGTGAGGAGTGGGATCTTTTGGGACTCGATTGGGGTTTTGGGCGAGTGGGAAAGGGCCCAATTTAGGGCTTGAGAGAGGCGCGAAGGGCTTCGTCCGGCGAGGGCGATGGAGGTGAGCGGCGAGTTTGGGGCGTTGAGGAACTTGAGGGCTTCGCGGATTACGTATTTCCCGGTGAAGCCTGACGCGCCGAGGATGATGACGTCATAGGGTTTAGAAATTGGATTGGAAGGTTGGGGTTCTTCAGCCATAGCTTCGCAGAAGAAGATCTTAACTTTTCGATCGAATCTGTTCGTCGGTGAAATTGGCGATCGGCGAGGGACACGTTTAGTTTGACATTTGAGAACACTTTGGACTTATAGGGCCCAATAGTCGTTATGCCCATAAGCCCATTACAGAGAATGCCAACCCATTTTGGTATAATAATAACTTTGTCTGACCTACCCATTTATGTATAACAATACCTTGCTTAAACTAACTATGCCATAGGAGAATCTAATTATCTTTTGGTTAGGGATGGGAAAATTTTTCTATCTGAGAACGGGGCCAAAATGGGGATCATTCTCCTCGTCCTGTGGAGATCCCTCTCCATTTCACACCTAATTACTAAACTAGTTGCTCATATTTATTCGTATTTTCGGATATTGGGGTGTTGTTTATACTCCTTTTGCAAACACCATAGTCTTGATAAAATCTAAATTTGATGGCTTTTTAAATAAAATGATGCAATTTTAATCAAAATTTAATAAAATGAGTTTATTTCGTCCGAAATTAATAAAATAGGGCAAAATGCGGCCATTAACTGCGACGTCGCGGCTAATAGCCGCGACGATGACGTGGGAGATGTATTTTTTATTTCCTTATATGCGTCGCCCCTGCTGGGGCGACGTCCACTTTTGCTTTTTATTTTATTAATAAACGTATCTAATTTATTGTTTGTTTGGTGACGATTAAAATGATATGCATATCTTATATTTTTTTATAATAAAAAATATTTTTTTATAATCAAAAAATATTTTTTTATTTAGATAAATTAAAATATACTATGTAATAATATGATATCGATGTAGTTTTGCCAGTACGACGTTGTTCACGTTCTTCACCCGATATTCCATGTGTATTTTTGTGCAAGTGTCGATGGCCTATCGTATTGTGATTAAAAGCTCAATAATATAGGATAGGATATAATAATATTACATTGGTCAAGTCTGCTCTTCAAGGCTCAATTGTTCATTTTGGATAAAGGAGACCGTTGTCAAGTCATCTGATGGATAAACTTGTATAAAGATATAACATATATGTGCTCCTTTTCTTGCTTTTCTTCCTTTTCTAATAAAGATATATTACATAGTATTTTTTAATTTATCTAATATAAAAAAAAATATTTTTTGATTATCGAAAAATATAAGATATGCATATCGTTTTAATCGTTGCGAAACAAACAATAAATTAGATGCGTTTATTGATTTTTATTATGTAAATCGGATGAAATAACGATGATTTTATGATTTGGTGGATTTTATAAATAATAAATATAAAAATAAGTTAAGAAAAATTAAAAATAAAAAATAAAAAAAAGTGGACGTCGCCCCTAATGGGGGCCACACATATAAGGAAATAAAAAAGACATCCGTGCCATGTCATCGTCGTGGCTATTAGACGCGACGTCGCGTTTAATGGCCGCGTTTTGTCCTATTTTATTAATTTCGAACGAAATAACCCTATTTTATTAAATTTTGATTAAAATTGCATTATTTTATTTAAAAAGCCAAATTTGATTGAGATCTCTTCTGTAAATTTATTTTTATTCAGATTTATGTAACGAAATCTAAAGAAAACACCACCTATGCTGATCAGATAACACTGTAATGACTGATCAGATAACACTGTAATGACTTGCCATAGTTGGGGTGTTAGGTGGGGTTTCCAATCAAAAGGATTAAAATACAGATAATTTTACACAATAGTACAGTTGCTACAGTGATTTTACTCAAACCCACCCATTAACTCTATTTTTTTACACTAAAAATCAAATTTATATTTTTTACTATCATAATTGACTTATTAAACTCTATATTATAACGATTAAAAAGTCAGTACATTATAATTATTAATATTTAAAAATTATAAAATTTAGCATATTATTTAATTATAATTTTATTAAATTAAAAGGAAAATATCAATAAATGAAAGAAAAATTAATATTGTTTTTCCTTTAATTATTATAAGAATATCAAATATTTTAAATATAATTAAAATATGTTTTATTAAATATAGTAAATAGAAACTACAACTCTATTTTGTGTTGAGAATTGTGTTTACTCCACAACTAGAGTTTCTCTGCTCATCAACACAATATTAGCGTTAAATATATAGTCCCATTGGAATAGAAACGTACTGTATTGTGTTTTAAACAAAATAAAGTACCTGTTGGAGATGCTCTTAAGGGTTAGAATTACTTAAATAACTTTCAGATTCTTTCAAATACTACAAGTTAAATTCAATCCATAATAACTTTATTAACGACGTGGGATTAAAGACGACGAGAATTATTCCTTTAAGAGGTTGGGCGGGGTGCGTTGCGGGAATAGCCACCGCACGCCCATTGCCATTGCCAAAACCTATTATTGTTTATGTTTCAAAGTCGTTGGGGTTTGTCCTACCAAATCAACCAACTGTAATTTGAACTTCAACCTCTCAACGGTCAAGAACGCTAAATAAAATAAGTAGGTTGTCGGGCTCAAATAAATTTTGATTATAAAAGAAATAATTTGAATCAAGTAGTGTCACACTATTTAGAAAGGTAACGATCACAATAAATGAAAGGCCAAAATCAGCGAAACCAAAAAACAAAAGAACTTAGACCCCCCCTACTCTCCCTTTTCCTCCGTGAAAGTCGCAGGCGAATTATTCACTTCCAATGGAACAAACAGTAAATAGAAAGAAAAGTTTTGCTTTCTCTCTCTCTCTCTCCTTTGCCATCTCTCCAAAAAGAAAAAATTTACAACGCTCTCTAGAGGGACGAAAATATCGTGTTATTTCAATGAATATCATCGTTTAGGAGGTGGGTTCAGATACCGTTCCCGCCTCTTTACAATTTGACCCGTTCATCGCCCTCGTACGGGTCGGGTCGGTTAGGTGGATCCATCCAACCTACCTTCGATTTTCTCGATTTTTTTTCCCTTTTATGGGTTTTAGAGGGTCGTCATGGGTTGCATCAGTTCCAAGAATGCTCGACTCGATTCGCCCGAATTCGACGTCGCACCGTCCTCTCCATCGTCGGCAGGCCCGGCCCGGCAAACTGACCAGCCCCGACCCGCACCGTTGCTGCACGCGCAAGCTGCATTCGGGCCTTTGGAGAAGATAAAAGAGGAGCCCGAATCGGAAAAGATGGCGGAGGATGGTGAGGACGAAGAAAAACAAGAAAGTTCGAAGAAAAGGCACGACATTATGAGGGACATTCTTGCGATTTACGGGCTTTGAAAAGAGGGCCCACTTCTCATAAACGGGCCGTCCTCAGCATTAAGTTAGATAGGTTAACCGAAGGCGACCATGCCTCCTCGGGCTGGCCAGCTTGGCTTTACGCCGTGGCCGGCGAAGCCATCGAGGGAATTTCGCCTTTGAGGTCGGACTCTTTCGAAAGATTAGAGAAGGTAAAGCTCTCAAGTGCTACCTACATCTTTATACATGATAGTTTTGCTCAATTTTATATAAGCTTTGCCCTTTTTTTCTCGAGGATTTTTAGATAGGGAAGGGGACGTACAGTGATGTCTACCGCGCGCGCAACGTGGAAAATGGTAAAATATATGCCGTGAAGAAGATAAGGTTCGATAACCTTCAGCCCGAGAGCATTCAATTTATGGCCCGCGAAATACTATTCCTCCGAAAACTCGATCACCCGAATATCATCAAGCTCGAGGGGATAATCACTTCAAGGTTATCGGGCAGCATATACCTCGTCTTTGAGTATATGGAGCACGACCTCGCCGGGCTGTTATCGTGCCCCCAAGTGAAATTCAATGAATCAATGGTTTGTCGTACGTTTTTCTTTGGGTTAAGTTATTATTCCAATCCTGTAGTTTGGGTGGATGACATTATAGGAAAAGGTCACTCAAGAAGTGGCATTATAAAGATAATACATTTAAAAAGATAAGCAATTTAAGGACGTTATACTTTCGAATCTTACATTTTGGGGCATATCATGTCTTCAAATTGTTAAATTTTGAAAGTTATTGTCTGTCTAACGTCATCCCTTATATTCTCGTTTCTTATAATGCCACCCTCCCTTAATTCCACGACCGAAAAAATTAATCCTATTATAACCACTCACTTTATTTTTTTCTAAGCCGAATAGTAATTGCATTTCCTTTGGAGGTACAGATAAAGTGCTACATGAGACAGCTATTGAGTGGGCTAGAGCACTGCCACTCGCGGGGCATAATGCATCGAGATATAAAGACGTCGAACGTGCTGGTGAACAACGAGGGGATTCTGAAGATTGCAGATTTCGGCCTGGCGAATTACGTTAGGCCCAATAACAAGGAGCCATTGACGAGCCGTGTGGTGACGCTGTGGTACCGTCCGCCCGAGCTCCTCCTGGGGTCCACTCGGTATGGGGAAGCCGTGGATCTATGGAGCTCGGGGTGCGTTTTCGCCGAGCTGTTCCTCGGGAGACCTATTCTCAAGGGCCGAACAGAGGTCTGTTGTAGTTTTTCTCGATCATCTATCTTATTTTAATGTCGGGAGAAGTTTACTTTTAGTCCCATTATGTTTGGGGTACGTGTCTTTTTGTCTCTCATGTTTCCAGAGAGGCTACATTTAGTCACCAATGTTACAGATTTTGTACCGTAATGATCCCCGATTAGTTTAACTATTATTTTGGACAGAATATGATTTCTTGGGCTGGCACGACCAATAACAGTTGTTGGCTCGCCACGTAATTACGTCAAAATTAATAGTGAATTAGCTGAGAGACCAAAACGATACGAAAGGCGAAAATTATGGGCTAAAAATGACATTTTGGAACACCGGGAACAAAAACAGCCTATATTCTAGACATTATGGGACTAAAAATAGCGTTCATCCGTAACTGATTATCTTGTTCTTGCATGAGAGGATCGACGTTGAATTTTTATTTCAGGTCGAACAGTTACATAAGATCTTCAAGCTCTGCGGCACTCCGCCGGAGGAATACTGGACGAGGTCGAAGCTTCTGTTGGCGTCTATGTTTAAACCGCAACAGCCTTATGAAAGCGCTGTGAGAGAACGGTGTAAGGATATCCCGAAAAGCGCTGTCGATCTCATCGAATCCTTACTCTCCATCGAGCCTCGTAAACGTGGAACCGCTTCTTCCGCCCTCGAAGCTAAGGCATGACTCCAGAAAAAAAATCTTACAAGAAAATCCGCTCACTCATTACCTAAATATGAGGGGTAAAATTTTCTTAACAGTATTTCACGACGAGACCATACGCTTGCGATCCATCCAACTTGCCCAAATTCCCGCCGAACAAGGAGATCGACGCCAAACAACGAGAGGAAGAGAGAAGGTGAAACAATTTCTCTGTTAATCTTCACACAGTAGTATGAAGTTTGGCTTTCAAACCAGTATCTAGATTTCTATCCAACATCGAATAATTCAACTCATCCGACTCAATTAATATATGAAATGGACAACTTCACCCATCACCAGTTGACTTTAGGTTGAATCCCTCAGTTTCTAATAAGCAGTTCCATACAATATATGTATACTCTGTTGTCAGGAAGAGGATTGCTGGACGAATTCCGACGACTTCTCGCTGGCACCGTAAAACATTGCAGGAATCGAGCGATTTCTTTAAAGTGATCCCAACCGAGGTCATATTCACCTCTTCGCTCCTCTGTGAAGAATAATGCCAAAAAAAAAAAAAAAAAACACATTAAAATCCCTTATTAATACTTCTCTTCCTTTATATCCTTTTCTAAAGGAGGTTGAGGTCGAAGCTATGAACCAAATCAGCAGCTTAAACGTATACAAAAGAAGAAGCGGTAAGGGGCCGAGATCGTCCTCAAAGCAGCCATACGACACGCTCTCGGATGCTTCTCAGTCGACGGAGCAATCTCAGGCGTCCACGACACGTTCAGTTCCAGTGCTAGGATGAGGATGAGGATAGAGTTCGTTCACAGTCGGCAAGGAAGGAAAGGGTACATTTCCACGAATTATCTGAGGTGGTAACATAAATTGGTAATGAATAGGATCGTCATTTTGCGTTCTTCGGTTTACCGACTTGTGAGATTGGTTCGTGTGTAATAGGAAGATGGCTATAAGAAGGAGAAGAAGAGAGACAGAGTTTCGTTCCCAGGACAGTCGATGTACGAACAACCTCGTCTAGTTTCGAGGTCTCATCTCTCCCAAGGTAATTGAGTCAATATGTATGAGCTGAATTCTTTTATGTATGAATTTGGAACCGCTGCTTATGCTGCCATGTAATGATTTCTGCAGATTAGTTATTCGAATGATTACATAAGCATGCTCTATGTACCGTGCGTATGGAAGAAGCTTATCTGTGTCGCTCGATCCTCGAAGCTCCTTTAAGCCCTTCGTAAGTGCTAGTATCCTAGGCTTCGAACATAAGAAGAGAAGAGAGAGCTTCGTCGCAAGAAACATACATGCCATCGTACTGATAGAGCAATGGAGAACTTCTAACCTTATCATCGACGAAGTAAATTATGAATCAAACTGAGACAAAGACAACAAACACTATGCATAAGAATTGATAATAGCACAGTCAAGCACCAAACTTTTTGTATGTTTTTCGTTTTCCACAACACAACTAGAATTCTCTTCTTTCGAATTTTCTTTTCCTGTGCCTCTGTGTGTGATTGTTCATGTTCAAGTCACCTTCTATGTTCTTCACACATTCAATAGCAGGTTGATGCAGACTTGACGAAATTCTTACATCATCACGATAAGATGTCCTGGCAGCTCTGTAGTAATGTTTGTAATCACCACTGATGTCAGTTTGTTCGATTACATAAGTGGCCACGAATCTTCTATTCCAAGATCAACAACTCAATCTATTTCTGAACTCAAAACAATTTCTAAGAATCCGCAGAAGATTAACAGATCCTTATTGACACTGCTACAGTTTGCCTTGCCAGATGAAAATGCTTACATAATTAATTAAACTGGAGAAGTGGAGATTTGATCTTTCTCCAGTTTGGAAAATGTGTGGTAATAGGAGCAAAATGTATCATCACATCACAATAACCATCAACAAAATTTACGAAACAAACTACCACCAAACAGAGTCTCTATAGACTCGTTATTTTGTAAAGTCAAAGATTGCTCAAAAGTCGCACATCCATGTTTGAATCCGAACCAACAAACATGAATCCACACATATATAATACAGCCCAGTATGTGCCTTTCTTTCGCTCACATCGTTATTTTTGTCTATCTTAATTTAAACTTGATACAGCTAAGGACTTACTATTTGCCTCAGCCATCACATTGATGAGTATGGTATCCTAGCAGCCATCAACTGAGCCAGCCATGGGCGCTGTTGGTCAGGGTCGATGAAACTATGGGCTACGAACTGCTCAGCTTCTTCATCTATGAGTTCTCTGGCCCATGTCACTCGTTTCGACGGGCAACTACCAGGTCCGAAACACCTGCGTATCAAAATTTCCAATAATCAGCAAAGCTTGCAAATAAACCAATAAAAGAGGCTGACTAAATATAGAGAGAAACAGAAACTTAAACTAGGAAAGTGGAAGGGTTAGAGGCTTACTTGTACTCGTAAAAGCAAGCTGTTCTTTCATTCTCAACCTTGCTCCAGTTGTTCCAACCGACTTGTCTGATACAAGCATCCATATATGTATATGCAAATACCACTCGCCCAAAGGGTCCCCAAGGCCGTCCCAGGTAAGTGTACTCAGACCTTCCATTACCAGTGATTACGCATCTGTCACAAACATAGCTTTCTAAGGATCATTCGTACACATACGAGCATGAACTTGTCCATCCATCGTGTGATGTAAATGAAAAGGGACACACACGAACCTCAAGAATACATATCCAGTGCTCTCTTGGGAGGATTTTCTGCTTTGTGCAGTTATGAAACCTGGCGATTTGCAGTGGATATGGCAATGCTCCAAAAGGGCGGTGCTGTTTCCAAAAATGAAATCTACGCTCCCTTCAATGTAACAGTCCCTCAAATACTGCTTCCCATAGTGCAAGTAAAGCGTATCCTTGAATCAAATGTTGAATTGCATAAGAGCACAGAACAACTATTACGATCACACCAAGCTTTAGTTTTCATACCTGCCAACCCAGAAATCTGCAATTGTAGAAGGCGCAACGATCAGCTGTGACCCTAACTGCCACGGCCTGGCCTGAACCCTAAAATAGGGGATAATTCGATACATCAAAATCAGCAGCGCAGCCACAGTGTGCTCAGGAAAAGGAGAGATTAGATTAGATAAACATAAAACCTCAGGGGCGCTATTCTCAAAGGTGATGTTCTCGGCGACGAAATCCTCGCCCTCGACGATGACGGTCCCGCACCCGAATGTGCCGGTGCCGATGACCCGCGGGGACTGGTGGTGGTCGATTCCCGTGGCGGTGTTGCGCCACGTCAGCACGGTGTCCTCCGGCGCCTTTCCCGCGAGCGTGATTAAGTTCCTCGTCTTCGCCACGTACACCGGCGCGCGGTACGTACCCGGCGCGAGTCGAATCACCGTGCGACACGTGTTCCCAAGTGGGACCGAGTCGACGGCTTCTTGCACCGTGAGGTAGTCGCCGCGGCCGTCCGGCGACACCGTTACGACCCTTGAGCTCATTTGGGAGGGTTTTGCCGACCGTCTAGCTCCTTCCTTTCTGCTTGGTGGATTTCAATGATAGATGACACTTGTCTTAGAAGTGGTTCGTCGTCGGGATAGTTTGCGAGGCGCTTATTATTTTTAATCCGCTATATTTTGTGGAGTAACATTTTCGAGATATAGTTTTGGTTTTAGGACGATAAAATTATGAAATAATAACAATTTGAAGACATCTAAATTCAAATGTTATAAAAAATATCACGACAAGTTCTAAAATTGAAGCAATTTGAGGATCATGCTTTTTTTTTCATATATTAAGTTTAAAAAATTTGGAGTTACTATGTCCTCAAATTGCTTCAATTTTAGAACTTATTATCCTAAATCTGCAACACATTAAGTAAGTTGTAAGCAACAATACACGGGACTATAAAGCTATTAAGGCCCTCTCTAACTCACAATATAATAATGCCGTCAACTTATGCATACAAGTGTTTTCTCCTCAACCATTAACTCCATTTTCTACCCCTTTTTTTACTCGAACTCATCTAACTTTATCTTTACACTAAAAAAGACATTGCATACATATTAACACTCATAATTAATTTATACAAGTATTCATATTTTATAGAAGTATTGCAGCGTGAATTGAATTTTTTATCTTATGTAATATGTAAGTATTAAGTTTCCAAATTTAATGTATGTCACCTACGCCAAATACAACTCATAAGACATGTCTAGTACGTCAACATAAGAATCCATGATATCACATAAACGACCCATGGGTAGCCATCTCCTCCCTCAAACTCTCCTCTCTCAAACTGAGCTCTAGATAATGTACTGTATGCTATTGTATCAACCTACTATGACACGCGTGTCCCACATCGGTGATGTTAGCCGAGTCTCGCAATGGACTTTATTATCTCCCCAACGGTTACCCTTCAATGATAATCAATATCAATGGAACATGGAAGGGTGCACTCGTTGAGCCTCACTCATCCGTAAACAAGTAAATGGCATACAAAAGTAACACGTCATCACGTCACGTAATGGCCCGTGCAAGCATTAACACAATTCACAGACCAAAATATCTTCAATCACGGCGAATATAAACATCCTATAGCCGCCAAGGTTAACTATCACAACAACTAACGATATCACATAATTTCATAAAATGACGAAATAAAACGCCCTTCCCACGAAGGGAAGAGCATTCCCGTACTCACAATGTTAACGTCTAGGGTTCCCCCAAAATCTGAAGTTGCCCTCCTGCTCCCAATTGATTGTCCTCCGCCTAATAAGATGATAACTATTTCAATTTTAAGATTAGATGAATAATCGATAATCTTCAACGCCTAGCGTACAACAAATGCCTTGATCCTACGAACTGCCGAAAAACTATTTCAAGATCACGATAATGCGTACTGTCCAAGGTCATTTGAAGCCAAGCTAAGAATAACAATCGAAATTTCCGCAACATAGATCAAGAAATTCTAATTTCGCAGCAGCAACATAAAAAATTCCAAGAAAAATCGTAGAAATATCGGATCAAGCCCATTCCAAGTGCTGTGGAAATTCTTAGCTTTCAATAGAGACAATAATTTCGAAAGAATCAGAGCACGATAGCTAGATCAAATTTGTTGAAAACAGAAGCTGCACACGGATGAGATAAAAACATATCATACCTTACTAAACCTTAAATCGGACAGGACAGTACATGGTAAAGCTCGAAGGTCCGAGTTTTGCTTGTTTTTCGTTTTGTTCCAATCTTTGCTCGATTTGTTCTCTCAGGTACGCAAAGATAAAAATGTTGGGAATGAAGGAAAGCATAAATTGCAAGATTATGCTAGAACAATGATGTTGGCCGGGCTGAGAATTTTGTTTCGAATTGGATTTTGGGTTTCAATATTTTGATTATTTGGGCCAAGCTATAATAATTGGATAGATGTTATAACACAATATTGTAAGCTACTCAAAATTCAATATATTATTAGAAATAATATTCACGATTATCTTTACTCTGAAGAGCCTAAGGGGATAAAAGTGTAAATTGGTCCGTCAAAATTAACCAATCAAAATTTTTCTACTTTAATTACTATTAAAAAATAAAAAAAACGTATTAAATCATAATAATGAATCACCCCATTCTATTTGTAGTATATCAATTATTAAAAAAAAACTTATTAAACCATGTAGCTTTAAAAGTCATACTAACCACCTCATTCTATTTTTAGTATATTTTTATTAAAATCATCCATTAATAACTAATTTATATTTTGCACACACATAGGGTGTGCTAAAAGTATTAGTTTAATATGAATTATACCATTTATTAAAATAAAAAACTATAAATAAAAAATAAAACAGGTGTTAGTTTTATTAAATTTATATAAAATATTTTAAATATAATCAAAGTTTCAATGAGTAGTATTTGTTGTGTAAAGCACAAAAAATACAACACATTTTCTCTTCAATTGAAGAATAGTGTTACACTATTTATAGTGTGTTACTATTCTTCAACGCTAAAATAACGTTATAGTTTTATTTAAAAAACTTATTTTAATTATGTATAAATTTTTATTTTTGGTAATAAGAACCCCTTTTTGAAAAAACATTTTTTATTTTTATATTTTTCATGCCTATTCTAGACATGCAATCGATCCCAACATAAATTTTAAAGACTCCCTAGCCTAGAAGATAGGTCAAATAACATAATATCTGCTAGGGGTGTTCGTTCGGTACATACCGACCGAAATTTTGGTACCGAATTTTTTTCGTGGCAAATTTGGACACGGATAAGATTTCGTTTCTAAACTAAATTTTATCACAAAGAATTCCGTCTCAAATCCGTGACTAATTAGGTATTAGACATGAAGACTATATCAGAATCAGACACATATATTTCTGTTTCTAAAATTGAATTTATGTGCCTAATGAATTATCCAAATATGAACCCCACATATTCACTTAAGTTGCAACACAATGTTCACATGCACGTAAGACGTTGTACCATTCAAAACTAGAATTCACAAAAAATGTTGTTAATGTCATCAAAAACCACAAATCTAACCATCTCATTCTTTTCAAGAAATACTTGGATATGGTTTGGAAGTCCAACACCTCGAAGCAAATGTCTTATCACCAATTCAAGCTTTTCTTCGCGCTTCATAGAGTTTTCGAGGGCATGAAGAAGTTGTCCTCTCGATAGAAACAATTTTTCTCTCTTTTTATATTCTTATTCAAATCTCTTAAATCTATCATCCATCTCTTTCGATAGTTCGTCAATCCTATATGCTTGAGAATCCGTGAATGACCGTGAGTCCGAAGAATGGCAACGTCCTACCCCATAAAGGAGCCCTTTAGACGGACCTCCAGTGATACTACACCATGCTAATATATCAAATGACTGCTCACTCGAATAGTCATTTTAGCCTTTTTTTTCTGTACTCTTCCTAAAGAGATGAAAGTGATGCAATCATTTGTCATTTAATGAAATGATCCAAAAGATAAATGAAGCAATACTTACACTCATTCTTTGATTTACCATCGACAAACTCTCCGGTTCATTTGCTAGTTTTATGCATGCGCTCGAAAAGCTCAAAATTATCAATGTTTCTCTTGAATTTTTTTCCCAATAATAAAGAAATAAACAAACCAAATGCACCAACGTGAACTATAAGAATATTATGTCATGTAAAATGTGACAACATCATATAACATTCAATTATTCATACAATTGTATCATGTAAACCAGCTTTCCTGCAATTATATGTGTTAGGCCGATTTTATCCAACCTTGTACTGATTCAAAGGATTAGTATTACCTGATACGATGAATTACGGAAGCAATAACGAAGTAATACCGATAGACGAATTGTAGAGTTGGAACGAGAGCGCGCGAGTTCTTCAGAAAAGTCGTCAACTCTATTAATGAATCAGCAACCCTAAACGATGTATCGTTTAGGGTATTTATACATAAGCCCTAATGGGCTAACTGGGCCCAATATAACTAATATACCCACAAGTCGGGTATATTTACAATTAAGTCCTAAATCACAAGATTAAGATAATCTATTTAATTTGAACACAATAAAATTATTCCTAACAATCTCCCCCTTTGTGTTCAATTTGCAATTTAGCGCTGGTTATCTTCGTCTTGTGATCGTACTGAGTCCTCAAAGAACATGTATCGGAGTTCTGTCCGCGAAAGCATTTGCTTGCGTGTTCTTCTTCAATCTCCTCCTCCTTTTATCTTGTCTTGTGACCTCTTATCTATAAGATCTTCAAGCTCACTATCTCTTGAACTTCTCTTCTCTTAAGTATTCAAAGCTGCTTGTTGGATCGTCTCTCTTGTGTTCGATCTCTCCATGGATAGTCGCCACTCCCCTACGTTTGTTCAACCTTTTGTTGGGATTGAGGAATTCGCTTTAAATTTTGAGAGACGTACACGAGTCGAATCTTCTCTTTAGGTGTTCCAGCTCTTCCTTTACTTGCCGCAACTCCCCCTACATTTGTTCAACCTTGTGTTGGGATTGGGAGTTTTCTTTAAACCCGAAGAGCTGTACACGAGTTGGCAGCTTTGATTCTTGAAGTCCATGCTGAAGTTGTTGGCCGTATCTTGTCATTTGAGTCCGATCTCTCCGTTCTATTGTAGCTCAACTCCCCCTACGTTTGTTCAACCTTGCGTTGTGATTGAGGTGTTTCTTTAAAATCGGAGAGTCGTACACGAGGCGACAACTTCAATCGTTGGACTCTGTGATCTTCGTTTGATTCTTGACGACACTTGAGATTTGGCATTTTCTGATCTATATTGCACTTTCGTCGTGGTGTTGCTCCCATTTTACTTTAGTACTCCTCCCCCTCATGAAGATCGAGCTAGGGAGATCGTCATGCGATAGGTCAAGCTGGAGCATCATCGTTGGCAAGAAGATCGCGTCGTCGGGACAAGATGATGGAGTTGATTGTGCGGCGAAAATGGTGGGTGCTCAGATTGGGTAATAACCTGACGGAGCCACAAAGTCAATCCGTCGACACGACTTCAGAGTTAAACTCTAAGACGTGGCCTGTGATAACAGGGCTTTATAAACCGAGGCCACATAGGCGTCCCGTTAACATCAGTCTAGGAGCATAGCTCATAGGCGATGGCCTGAAACCGTTGTTGTTTTGATGTTGCAACGGTAGGACTTCCTTCCGATCATCGAAGCATGTCGTAGTAGGACCTGTCTACGGAAGTTCTGATCTGGTCACAAAGTCCAGATGAGAAAAAAATTGTATGTGTCCTAAAAAGATATAAAAATATTTGGATGGTGAGGACACACTAGACTCGATGTGATCAATAAAATTCAGTGGTGTGGGGCTGACTACCACTTAGTTCAATATCTCCTGCTTCCAAATGAAGCAGTGATAGATTACGCGGCTCCCCGTGATTTAGTGAAACATCGGTCTGTTGGGAGACGATGAGTGGGTAAGGCTCGGTTGTGCATGCGTCGTTGGACCTAATGCGGCGACTTCTACTCGGGGGCTAATAAAATTAGCTCCTGCACCTATATGGGATGGCCCGAATATTTTGTGAGATGAGGGATTCTTTGTATCTTCCGCTCTTCGATCTATCAAGAATATCCAATATGGCTTTTCTGAACTTGAATCGTCACTAACACTCGGCTACGTTCCGGGGTTAGGTTCAGTTTGGTCTGACTGAACCGTGGGAACTTAGAATCCATGCATCCGTCAATTTGGTGAGTGCTGCTTGATCAGCGAGTTGGAGCAGGTCGGTTGAGATCATCTTCGTGATAGTGTATGGTTGTCACGCCTTTTGGAATTCTTGAACTCTTGAGGGTTGAGTTTTCAGGTGAAGTCCGTCTTGAGAGGTGGAAGCGCCTGAGAAGGTGAAGTCCGTCTTGAGAGGTGGAAGCGCCTGAGAGGGTTTTTCTTTCTTTTTTCTTTTTTTTTTTCTTTTTTTTTTTGCGAACTTATTTATTTTTTTTTTTTGCAATTTTTTTTTGCGATTTTTTTTTTTATATATATATAAGTATATATTATCGTAATAGTAATATATATATATAGATATAGATAAATGTATATATACATATATGGGTTAAAGTAAGTTTCTCCCCCTCAAATCGTGCACCTAAGACGTACTCCCCCTAAAAATGTACTCTCTCCTCGTAAATATGGAGTGATACTCCCCCTCAATGCATGCATGTTTAAAACATGTAAATTATCTCCCAATTAAATAAGCGTGAACGTATTAATTTATTTTCAGAGCAGATGCAAACTAAAGAATTATTGTTCTTTAAAAATGCATTAGAATGTACGTTTTTATCGCTCTAAGCTGAAATAGATATTTTGTGCTTCAGGTCATATGCATACAGAAAAATTTAAGCTCGAAAATTCTTTAAGATGCATGCATAATGAAAATGTACCTATAGGAGGGTATTTAGTCATTTCAGCTCATATGCATGCTAAAATTAAAAGTTTAAAATTCTTTGAATCACGCATGTTTCTAATGTACCCTCGTGTGGTTTAAAAGTAGGCATATTGTCTTTTCAGCTCGAGATGCATGCCAAATTTATTATGGGATACATATAGAATTTACCTACGTTTGGTTGCTCGCAACGCTAACCAGTCGTGGCTGTGGAGCAACTCAATATGCCATACACGCTGGGATGTTTGGCTGCCCTCGTCGCATACCAGTCATGAGTGTGGAGCAGCTCTCTTTGTACCTACTCACGCTGGGATATCTGCAAAATATTATCGGGCCTTTGGTACCCATTTTTGGATGGGTCCTCCCTTGTTAGCAGAAAACAAGTTAAGCACATTAGGTTCAGATATTGATCCTAAGTCATCCTTTGAAGTCCTATTCAATTTAATTTGTGATTTAGGAATCCATAGCTTCAATCCTTGTTTTGGGTGTTGAGGGGATGTGGAGTGATGTTTTTGCTTGGGCACCCAAATTTGCTTAACATTAGGACTATACCCTGTTGAGTTCTTATGCACCAATCGATTGAATACGGGAGTGTTCGAGACGTGGCTTGCATGAGATGATGGCTGTCGAGTAGAAGAATGATGCATCTTATAAATATTAGATTTATTAAAACGGGAAACATCACAATACTTAATAGTCTTCGAAGAAATGGAGTTATGTTCATCAGAAGCATAGTTTGTAGAGTACAAAGCCTTGGTAGGAGAGAGCTTAGATTTTGATTTCCTAACCCAGTCCATCGTCTTCGTCTTCTTGGTTAGTTTCTTGCCTGTAGCTAAATTTGACACATTATTAGGAGTTAAATCATAAGTCGAAGAAGAACCAACTTCAGATGAATGATCGTTGAGGTTCCTAAGAAGTGAAATTTCATTAAGTAGTTTCTCTTTTTCGAATTTGAAGATTTCGATTTGATTTTGATGTTCCTTGGCTTGTGACGTGTTGATGTCTTGCAGGCGTGATAGTTCAGTTAGGAAGTCTGTCTTGTCTTTGGTTTGTTTCCTCTCCATTTGGGTTTGCGAGCTTGACTTGGTAAAGAAGCGTGAGTCGTTCTTGTTTGAGGTTGCGGTTGCTAAACGAAAACGGGAATTTAAGGCAAGTGCATCATCGTAGGAATAGTAATGATTTGAAGGAGACGCGTAGTTTTCAAATAGCAGCTCATGTCTTTTGGCTTTTTCTTTCCCTTTAATTTCCTTGTGGAGTGACGCTTCTATCTTAGACTTAGCTGAATGCAATGGTGGGGATAAACCTATAGGGTTGTTGACTTGTTTTTCGAGTGAGGAGATGATTGTCAGAAGTACGTCTTTTTCCACTTGGAAGGCAATCTTTTCAGACTCAAGAGTCGAGCGCAAATCACAGATTTCCTTGAGAGATGCTGGGATATATGTGGTAGGGGGATTTGAATTTTGGCCACTTACATCTTCTGAAGAGGGTGGATATAGAGGTAAGTAGTCGTCTTCAGACAAGGATGTGTCCGTGGTTCTGTCACGTTTATTCAGTTCTTCGTAGTCAAATGGGATTTCTACCCTGTCCTCTCTATTTCTCTTTTTCTTTTCTAGGATGTCAATTGTAGATGAACTAGTGAAAGGGAGTAGACTAGGTATATTTAAGCCTAGGAAGCTAATATCATAAAGAGGGAGGGGTTTCTTGACTGTTTGTACGGAACCTGGAACAAAGCCTAATCCTTCACGGGGATCATAAAATTCTATGTCTCTAGGCTTGTTTAGAAAAATCGTTCTATCTGTCTGTCCTCTTTTTGTTAGGAGATCATCAAGTTTCTTTATTTTGGAATATAGACGATTTCGTTCCTTGGATAAGAATTCATATTTTTGGGATATGGAATTACGCTCTTCCTCACTCTTCTTGAAATCATTTTCCTTCTCGGAAAGTTTTTCTTCTAGATATCTTATCCTAGTCTCATGTCTGAGGGATGTATCCTGAGCTTGTTCTAGAAACGAGTTTAACTTAGCCTTTTCTACTAGTTCGGCTCGCAAGACCTTTTCATTGTTCGCTAACCTAGTTTCTAGTTTTCTTAATGATTGGTTTTCACTAGACATAGATGTTAGTCTATCTTGAAGAATTGAAATCTCTAAATGTAGATCAGAGTAAGAATCGTGTACCTCAGTTTCTGAAGATGAGTCAGTTGGGAGAGTAGCTGCAGTGGTATGTGCTTCATCTTCAGAGTCAGCTTCGACATTTGCCATGGGGTGCAGGCCAACACACGCGGCGCAAGGGTCTCTGTGCGGGGAATTTCTGAGATTTGATATCTCCTCTAAAAATTTTTCTTTCTCCGCTCGAAAGCCTACTCTTTCCGATTCCAAGGTTGCGTTTAATTTGGAAATTTTACTGGCAACCTCAGGAATTTCCAACCAGGAGATAGGTCTATTACAATGTAAATTGTTTTCCCCGTCAAGCGCTGAAAACGGATTTTGGTCGGCTAGCTTCGCAATAATTGTCTCTAAAGGGATAGGTCTAGTATACCATTTATTGAGGTATTTAAAAAAAATCTCATATTGTTGAGCGGCTACATTCCACTCAGTTGCTATGAGTTCTAGACGATTTAGCTCAAGTAATTCATGCTTTAATTCCTTAATTTCTTTAGCTTGTTCATTCGCTTTCTGTTCCCAATGATACGACATATTGAACGTGGCTATTGAAAGTTCAGTTCTGGAAAAAATTTGGTTTTGTTGGAGATACAGTGAAGTTTCGAAACAATTATGAACGTCGAAAATTTTTGGTGTGCACCTAAAAATTTTGAGATGATTTCGAAAATTTAGTGAAAATTACCAGAACCTCTTCTATGATTGCCAATCTTGTAGTAGGTTGGATGTGGATCTTAATCGTGTTGATCAGCTAAATCTTAGACTAAAAAAAACAGATAAGGTTAGATAAGATATACGAAATAAGATGAGTACAATATCTGATTAATATTATTTAATGAGGATTTAATTTTCGATAAATAATAAAAGAGAAGAAAAAAGTATAATAAAATATTGTTGTAGATAGGAAATCTCGAGATTTGAAGTAGTGATTTCGAAAGATGTTTGACGAGGGGTAGATGTCGAATGAGAAGGATGTCGAATGAGAAGGATGTCGAGATCTTAGATGTCGAGTTTCTTAAATGTCGAGAGTAGGTTAGTGGATTTTGAAAGACTTGTCGAGATTTTTTAAATTGTAGAGTTAATTTGATACTTTGAGTGTAGCTTGTCGATAGATTTAAAAATTGAAATTGAAGTTAAAAAAAATTGAAGTAGGATTTCGACAAGAGAATGTCGACAGAGAGTAGGTTTGTAGATAGGTCATATCTTGATAACGTGTCATTAGAATAACGAAAGCTCAAGTATTAAAATAATGATGATGGGGACAATTGGATGATTGATGAGATTGCGTGAGTTAATGAAAATAAAAGTGGTGATGAGTTGCGTTGAAGATGTATTACGTGTATATGAATATATATATATATATATGTATATATATAATGATGTGAGATAATGATTGATGATTTAAGGCGCAACAAAAGTCGACAAGGATGTCGATATATGATTAAGACTGAGCTTCGAATAAATGTCGGGAGAAAACAAATGGAATTGAGAAGTGCTTCGAATAAATGTCGAGAGGTACGAGTTAGATAGGAATTAAAAATGTCGAGAGCACTATCGAGAACTTGAAATGTCGAGACGAATGTGGATTTTTGCAAATGTCGAGAAGTTCACAGTAATAAAATGTCGAGACTTTTAAATGTTGAGAACCTTATCAGTAAAATGTCGAGGCAAGCTTAGGATAAAAGATCTCGAGATCCTTTGTCGAGATAAAATGTCGAAATAAAAGTCGAATGTAATAGTGCCAACTGTTGAGTTCCTTAACAGAATGTCGAGGCTGATGTCGATAGCAATATCGAGTGAAATGTCGAGGTCTTTATTTCCTGAAAAAAAATCGAGATAAATGTCGAGATCCTTGTATCCTAGTAAAATGTCGAAACAATCTCGAGATCAATGAGAAAAAGATTTCGAGCAAAATGTCGAAACAAAAGTCGAGATGAGCAATTTAATTCACGAGATCTCGTCGTCACGCTGTTCTTTGGCTGGAAAAAAAATTCGAAAATTTCGATCAAGAATCACGAACAGCGAATATACACCTATGCGTTCTCCATGAGCCGAGAAGAATCTGACGATTTTAAAAAATCAGAACCGAGAAAGAAAACTGATGAATTTGATCCACGATTTCGGCTCTGATACCACTTGTTAGGCCGATTTTATCCAACCTTGTACTGATTCAAAGGATTAGTATTACCTGATACGATGAATTACGGAAGCAATAACGAAGTAATACCGATAGACGAATTGTAGAGTTGGAACGAGAGCGCGCGAGTTCTTCAGAAAAGTCGTCAACTCTATTAATGAATCAGCAACCCTAAACGATGTATCGTTTAGGGTATTTATACATAAGCCCTAATGGGCTAACTGGGCCCAATATAACTAATATACCCACAAGTCGGGTATATTTACAATTAAGTCCTAAATCACAAGATTAAGATAATCTATTTAATTTGAACACAATAAAATTATTCCTAACAATATGAAGTTATAAAAGTAAAACCATATGTATGTAATGATAAAATATAAAACAAACATTACCATTTTAAGCCTATGTGCCTCTCGTGAAATCGATCCGCATGTGTGTTTTGTTATGGATCCATGCTTCAAAGTCGTGCGATTTTTTATTGCTTTCTCACACATTTGTAGATACTCAATAGAGCTCCATCGATTTTCAACCAAGTTATTCCACACATCATTTCCCATCCATCTTGGACCCCTATCATTCATGTCTAACTTAGTAGGTATCCAACCTAGCTCTATGGAGGTCTTTTTCAATGCTTCACGTTTAGCCTTGCATATTGTATCTCTAAATCAATTACTTGCATTCTCTTTCCAACATTATAAAGGGAGAAGAAACATAACGAACTCTATTACATATTTCCCTCAAATGAAGACAAATTTCCAATAAAAATGAAAAAAATAAATTAAAAAAAATGCAGAAATCACAACTCACAAATCAAACAATTAACAAACCTCATATCCATTGTAAGCATTACAGGGAACAAACCTAAGCGTGAAGCAAATATTGAACAGATTGACTCGGGGCTAAAAAATACTAACGAAGTTAAGACCTTCGGGGGATAATAATAGTTAATCGTCGGTCAGAAATGATGAAACATAACTACATGGATACAAGATTGAAGCATGCTTACATGAACGACGAAAACAGCTTCTAGTCAACCATAGATAGCAATGAACTCCGATGACCTATAAAATAGATTTATTAAAATTCCCGAATCAAAGTGAGCTGGTGAAATTGAATAGAATAAAGTGAGCTCGTGATGATTCAAAAGTGTTGATTTGGATTGGAATAGTTACCTTGCCGAATCATGCCGTGAAGCTCTTCCTCGGCATTCGCTCGTTCTGTCTGTTTTCTCCTGCTGAATTGCTATTCACCGCCCCCTTTTTCCTAGTCACCGCCCCCTAAAGGGCTGAAAAAAGACGATTTTGCCCTTTTGAATTTAAATTTCTATTTAAAGTCCTTTTCCAGACCACAATTTTCATATAGCAATTAAACATTCAAATCAGACTCAAACAAAACAAAAAAAACGTTCAAATCGCAATGAATCGTCTATTTGGGAAATGGAAAAGTCAAAAGAAAGCGTCTATTGGAGCGGATGGTAATCAAATTCTCGTAAATTTCGTTTTTATAGACGTGAATTCTCGAAAAACGGTCGGATTCGAGCGAAAATTTCGCACCGACCGAAACATAATTTCGGTCAACACAAGGGGTGACCGAACAACAATTTCGGTCAACCCTTGTGATGACCGAAAATCAATTTCGGTCGCCCAAGAGGGTGACCGAAATTATAGTTCGGCCGCGGCTGTCGTAGCCGAAATTTGGATTCGGCTACGACTGTCGGGGCCGAAATCCGGCTTCGGCTACGACGGAGGTGACCGAAATCACATTTCGGTCGCCTCTTATGTTGACCGAAATTTGATTTCGGTTATTATAATTTTTTTTTTGTCAGACTTGGAGAGTGTCCCGGAGGATTCCACGGGCGACGGGATAAACTACAGTCGGCATTTTCGCGAAGGAGGACGATTTTCAACCGACGTGGAAGCCATTAACTGGGCGAAAGGCGTCGCTATTGGTCTTGGTTTCGAGGTGATAATTTCGTCGCACAAGAAATTAGGAACAAAAAAATTGATTAGATGTTCTCGCGGAGAACGTTATAGAGGCAAGGAGGATGAATTGGAGAGGCTCTCGAAGTCTAACAAGTGCAGGTGTCCGTTTGTAGTCATAGCCCAGCAAGATCCAGCTACTAAGGAATGGTTCATTCGTACGGGCCCACCTGAAAAATCCACGCACAATCACCCTCTGATACATTATCCCGAGGGACACCGCCAGACGAGTGGGTTAAGCAGCCAGGCAAAGAAGGTCGTTGAGGAAATGAGTGCTGCGCAAGCGAAACCATCACATATCCTCTCAGCGATGAGGGCTCGACACAGCGTAGATAACGCGACGATCCGACATATTTATAATTACAGAGATCGTTTGAAGAAGCAATATTCTGAGGGTCGAGACGTGGTGAGCCAGTTGATGCACCAGGCGACAGAGTCCGGATATTTTGTTGAATATAGAAGAGACGAGGAGACTAATATGCTGACACATGTCTTTCTCGCACACCCGGAGTCACTCGCACTGCTGAGGACGTATCCTTATTTTATTGGGATTGACTCGACGTACAAGACCAATAGATATAAGATGCCTCTTGTTGAGATTATAGGGATGACTCCCTGTAATCACAACTTTCTGTGTGGGTTTGCCGTCATGGAGGACGAGACCGAGATCAGTTACCGGTGGATGTTGCAGTCTATCAGGGATATTCTAGGGCCAGCTGTCCACCCGTCGGCGATTGTCACTGATCGTGAGTTGGGCCTTGTTCGACCGGTACATATGGTATTTCCCCATTCTCACCATCTGCTGTGCACGTGGCATATTTATAAAGATGTGGAGAACAAAGTTTATAGGTTGGGGAGAATAGCAAAAAGACCGCAGCTCACTTCACGCACAAGTCCTGGAAAGCCGTCGTGGAAGCTCCGACGGTTGACGAATATGAGAATGCAGTGAATGACATGCGTCTGCGCTGGCTACAAGACTCAGAAATCGTTACTTATGTTGAGCAGACGTGGTTGGTGCATAAGGAGAAGTTCGCCAGAGCTTGGAATATCCATCGTGATCGTCGCATTGCTGGGTGGGAACGTAGATATCAGAACAGATTCGAACATTGGGAACAGTTAATGCGTGATCGTGGTCTATTATAATTCATGTTGTATTATATTGTATTATATATTTTTAGTATTTTTTAAATGTTATTATTTTATATTATTAGTATTATTTTATTCTTATTTTTAGTATTTTTTATATATTATTAGTAGTATTTTATTCTTATTATTATTTTTTTTATATGTTATTTTATATATTATTATTTTATATTATTAGTATTTTTTATTCTTATATTTAGTATTTTCTATATATTATTATTTTATATTATTAGTATTATTTTATTCTTATTTTTAGTATTTTATATATTATTAGTAGTATTTTATTCTTATTATTATTTTTTTATATGTTATTTTATATATTATTATTTTATATTATTAGTATTATTTTATTCTTATTTTTAGTATTTTTTATATATTATTAGTAGTATTTTATTCTTATTATTATTTTTTTATATGTTATTTTATATATTATTATTTTATATTATTAGTATTATTTTATTCTTATTTTTAGTATTTTTTATATATTATTAGTAGTATTTTATTCTTATTATTATTTTTTTATATGTTATTTTATATATTATTATTTTATATTATTAGTATTATTTTATTCTTATTTTTAGTATTTTTTATATGTTATTATTTTATACTATTACATTATTTTATTAATATAAATAAAAATAGTACGTGTTCGGTACACAAACAAAGGACAACGACAAATAAAAGCAGATCATGGAGCATTGCGCCAGCGGTCGTTCATTTCGTCCAGCTTGTCTCTGTAGCGCTCCGTCTGCTCCTCGTCGTGGAGCTGCAGCGTAGATAGCATCTCGGTGCTCAAGGCATACATCGAGCTGTACCACTGTACACAGAATTGATACATATAAAAATTGATTAATCATACAAAGACTGAATCACTTAATATTACGTACGTAGTCTGAGTGGCTGCGCGGGGGTATGCCTCCCGAAGAGGATCCCGACTCCGACGATAACAGACGAGGATGAGAATGTCGCTCATACCAGTCCATGTACCCTTGGACGGCCTCGCCAAGGTAATCTGCAGTCGCCCGGCTGATGTACGATAGATTGAGAATGTACGCGTATGGGAACTGACGCCAAGCAAATTCTGCTGCGTCGCCAGAATGGTGCACCTTATACCATTTCGGGTCTGCTGGCATGTACGCCTTCTGTGGCGGACTCATCGGCGGCGGGATGTGCTGCACGTAACCCAACTGGCGCAACACTCTCGAGGGCACGTAGGGCTCAACAATGTCGCGATATCGTACCCAGCCTACGAAAATAGTCCTCATGTGGTGCGCCGCTAGATCGGGGCCGTAGGGCAACCAAGCTACCTGATAACAGTTTGCAAATTTGAGATGCCATAGTCGTCGTGAATATAGAATATAATCACTTAATATACCTCGCTCGCAGTCATCATGTCTAGCTGACGGCGGATCTCAATCAAACGGTGGCCCGTCCGCTCGTACTGAGACACGGACCACATGCGTGATCGTGCGTCGCAGGCCTCCACATGATGGGGTAGACGGTGTGGGCGAAAGCACGGGAAGTACTCGTAGATCCACGCCTGTAATAACGACAGGCACCCAGCTAAACCCCTTGAATCCGCTCGGCTTGCGAGGCCAAGCTGGCGATAGAGGTAAGCAAGAGCGGCCGACCCCCACGAGTGGCCGCTGGCAACTGGCAGCGACCGATAGAACTCGTGCATGATATCGGGCTTCACCCGGTTCCCGCTCTTGTCGACGAACAGCGTCGACCCCAGCAGAATCCACAGCCAGGCGATTGCCTGGAACCCCGCCGGCCTATTTCCAGACCGCATCCTCTGTATCACGTCTTTCGTCGCGACCGCACCGCCTCTCCATAATCCCCGCAGCGCGTCTGCGTTAACCCCCATAATCTCCCTCGCCGCGATCTGCTGGTCGCCGCTGTCCGGGGTGCCCGATACCGTCCTCCCCTCGATCGGGATACGCAGGATCTGTTCGACGTCGTGGAGCATGATCGTCATCTCACCCCACGGCATGTGGAAGGTGTTCGTGTCAGGGTGCCAGCGCTCCACAAAAGCGCTCAGAAGAGGCTGGTCCAAGTGACCCAGCATGGCATCTGTGAGGTGGCTAAGCCCCGTGCCATCGATCTCGCTCTGCGTCTGCGGCGGGAACTGGCAGTACCACTGCTTAAGCGACCGAAGAACTGACGCACGCTGCTCGCACTTCAGCAGGGGTCGATCCTCCTCACCCATCCAGATGCGGGGGGCGATGTGCCGAAGAACTGGCAGTACCACTGCTTAAGCGACCGAAGAACTGACGCACGCTGCTCGCACTTCAGCAGGGGTCGATCCTCCTCACCCATCCAGATGCGGGGGGCGATGTGCCCCAAGTAACTAGGGATCACCTCGCCGTCTTCTGGACCACCTGGCTGTGGCCCCTGCACCCTCCACGAATCGTCATCTACGACCCTGGAGCGCTTGCTCCCTATTTTATTTTTTAAGAATTTCCCAAAAATAAATATTACTTATTTTACTTATATTAAGACACTACATCGCAATACAGTTTATAAAGGAGAATGAAATTACCTGCGGAGACCGGTATCGCATCGTCGTCGGATGACTCAAACGACGCCGCATCGTAGGGCACCTCCTCATCCGCAGGCGCCTCCTCATCCGCATGCAGATCGTATTCCGCATATACGGAATGAGAATCAAGAGCTCGCTGCCGCCTCTCCTCCTCCCGTTGCCTACGAACGGATGCATCAACGCCGCGCGCCCTCGTATGACGCTCTACAGATCCCTCCTCCGCCTCCGGGGCCGGTCTGCTGCTCCCTCCAAGTAGGGACTTCCCACCCTTGGCCTGCAATTACATATTTATTAAAAAAAAAATTTGACCAAAAAAAATTTCGGTCAAACAGTGGAATGACCGAAATCAAGTTTCGGTCGGCGAGGAACCGACCGAAACTTGATTTCGGTCGAGCCAGATCCGACCGAAACTTGATTTCGGTCGGAACCCCGGCGACCGACGAGTGATTTCGGTCGTTCAAGACACGACCGAAATCTTGTTTCGGTCGACCCTGTTGCGACCGAAATCTGATTTCGGTCGTGTCTTGAACGACCGAAATCACGTTTTGGTCGCGACTAGGCCGACCGAAATTTCGGTTGGTCGTGCCGTTTTCGCCCTATTTCGCGTCCGATCGCCCGTTTTCAGCCTAATTCGATCCGTTTTCGACAATCTATCTACATACGAATGAACTTACGACAGTTTTCTTACCAATCGTGACAGGACCCCCTTTCCCTTTCCCTTTCCGTGTCCTCGCTCCATTACGATTTGCAAAGTTCTCTGTTTTTTTGTTTAATTTGGTTGTGTGATTTGAAAAGTGTTGCGTCGTGTAGGAATTTAAAGAAAATTCTTACTTTTTATTATATTTTACCATTTTAAATTAATTTAAATAACATAAGGGCATAAACGTCTTTTTTCAGCCCTTTAGGGGGCGGTAACTAGGAAAAAGGGGGCGGTAAATAGTAATTCCCTTTCTCCTGCTGGTGAAGAAATCGATTATTGCTATTTAATTTCATCAAGTATTATTTTAAAATGGGCTGGGCTATTAATTTCTCAAATATGGGCTGAAAATATTATTTTAACTTGTTAATTTCTTAAATATGGGCTATTAAGTTATTAAGTTGTTTAATCAATATGGGCACGCCAAATAATTTCGAGTTGTGTTCTTTTGGTTAAGTATAAATATAATTGTGGCCCAAAATGCACATTTAAGCCCAAAGGCCAATATATTAATTATGTTGTCACGGATTCAGAAACAGATCATTTCATTTTTTATTTCCGTATCTAATCCGTGTCTAAATAAATATATTAATTTATTTTGAAATTAAAAAATTGTGTCAGAATCTGTTTCTGATACTCATAAGACACAAATTTAAAAACAGAACATTTCCATTTTCCGTATCTAATCCGTGTCTAAATAAAATATTAATTTATTTTGAAACAAAAATAAAAATTGTGTCAGAATTCGTTTTTAATACTCATAATTTAGACACAGAATGTATTCAGTATCTAGTTTTCGTGTCTGATACTATGTTTTCTTGTTGTGATAAGCCCATTTGCCAAAGATACATCGAATTAAAACAACAATGCAAGTACGAAGTATGGTGACATGAACTTGGTCGAAGGTAGACAAGCAGGCCCCTAATAATTACTTTGGAGTACTTATTATTATTATCTAGAATATTTTGTAGTTTGTGTATAAGCAACGTACTGAAGATGTTTGAGCGGGACTTGAGATCCTCTATTCCAAACGCTATTCCAAATCAATATTATATGTTTTTCTTTCTAACACTCGGTGTAGAGCACTCCAAATAAAAAAAGATATTTCTACAACTTCTCATATATCTATTGTTTACTGAACAACAATCACATAAAAATACTTTAATATTTAACATGGATATCATTGACGGAGAACTCCTAACTCTCTCCCGACTGTGTTTCTTGTACAACGATTCCACTAAAGCTTGCGTGAACGATGATCAAGAAATTTGATGTTCATGTATATCCAATAAACAATGTGTTTAACACCAAAAGCTTACTAACATTCGACCTTCTCTCTCTAAAATTTACTCTCCATCTTCTCGCTACACAAACTCTCAATCTAAGAATATCGTCTCCCCCTTAATTAATAGAGGTTGGGAGAGCTCATTTTTCTTCATTTCTTCTTTTCTGTCCTTTTTTTGTGTAGCATTCCCTCACGCTTGGCGCCAATGAGTTTTTTATTTTTATTTGAGAAAAAAAAAGAAAGAAAACTATGCATTCGCCTTATGAATATTAATTAATAATAGCATGGCACTTTTTCCTTCTTCTTCCCTTGTCGGAGCTTGTGTCTCTCATTTTGAGAGTTTTTCTTCTCCTTAGTGGGATCTTACCCTTTTTGTGGCTTCTTTTCCCTTTTTAGGGCTTCTTCCCTTTTGGGGCTCGGGTACCTTAGATTAATGAGTTTTTTTTATTCCTATTTGGTGGTTGAAGTTTTTAATCTTTGACTATTGGGGTTTTGGGTGGAGATTTATGCACTTGTAACCGAAAGAGACGTTTCCACTAAAACTGAAGATATGATTGTTCTCGAGTTTGCGGTCATCGGTTGAAAGCATGTAGTTGACAACAATTTTGATTTTATTAGCCACCATGGATGTGGAGTTTTAGAATTAGTTGTGGTAGAAGTTCATTGTTGTTGATTTGGATGTTTGGATTACTTTTATTTTTTCAGTTTTATCTGCCTAGGTTTGGCTAACTTCTTGTTAGGTTGAGCTTTTGTCTCTGATGGTATTCGCATTTGTTGTCAAAGAGACCTTTTGGATTTTTTAACTTAAGTAGTTATCTTTTGTGAAATGAGAGCGCTAACACCATTATACTTTTTCCAGTAACAGAATATTGTCTTCAAATTTATGGACATAAAACTTTATTTCCATGATATATACTACTAGTAGTAGTCTATACTAATTGTGATCTTCCAAGCTCAATCGACCAACTAATAAACACTAATAACTACTTTTTATTTCAGACAACTCCAGCAGTTGTTCCTAACTTCTCTTGATGAATCGACCCTGCAAAAAATGAAGAAGACGTGTGAAATTATTGACATTTATCACAACGATGCACATGATAATATTTGATCATGCAATAATATTACCTTGAGACGAGGTCGTTTTTCGGCGTTAAGCTTTCTGACTTGATAACGTATGGTTTTGGAGAAGAGTCTATTGAGCCTCTTCGCCTTATACCTCAACAAGCTTGCTTCTCTATCACCTCTCATACTAGTAGTAATAGTCTTCCCTTCTTCAGCAGCACTTTCTCCTCCTACCATTTCTGGCACTGTCCACAAACCCTGCTGATAGTATATAGCAAACAAAAAACATTGATTCACTTTTCCCAAGTAATGAAATTATGAAATAAACATGACGTATTATATACCAAGACCATATAGCATAAATTTCTTTTTTTTTTTTTTGTGTTCGCCTCCGTCCCATTTAGCGTTTTAAAGGAAGCATGTGGTATATATATGTAATCAAGATCATTTCGTAATGGAAGGTATTCTCTCACATACTCGCTTGGATATAATCCAAAGCCACTCAAATTGTGACATATTACGTCATGGTGTGGCACAACTTCAGTGGATTTGGATTTTACACAAATAGTAGGCAAGACAAGACATAATGGAATAAGTTCAGACAAGTTCAGTTTAGTTTATACAGGATACAACGGACTAAGTTCATTTTAAGTTGAATCTGAACCTCAATATTGAATGTGGGATGCCCCAAACTTATAGCGGAATTAATAATATCGTCCCCAAGTTCAAATAGACTACGAACAGTTGGTCAAGAGTAAATTTTTTAATAGGGATTGAGATGCAAAATTTAATTAAATTAAAAGAAACACGTGAACTATAAAGTACTAAATAAAAAGGAAAAGGTCAGAGAAAGATATTATAAAGATAGGCGGGGCCGTGACAAGGACAGCGCTATAGCTACTAGCAAAAAAGTGCAAATAAAGAAAATAAAGAAATGGACAAAGTAGGGCCCACTTACACTACTGTCCAATAATTACGTTAGTATTGTATTGTAGTGTGATTGATCAGAACTCGTTAGATTAATTAAAAAACGACGCTTTTTGAATTTTAGCCAAGCATGACCCAGTAATCCCATTAATTAAGTAAACAATCAAACACGTTGGAAAAAAAAATGAATTAACAATTAATAATTAAACTAATAGATCTCCAAGATTATTAAGTTAAAATAAAAAATTACCTGGGAAAGGAAGTCGTCATCGTTATTGAAGTCGTTGGGTACTATCTGTGCATCTATGTACAGAGATCGTCCTTCGTCGGACCAAGCGTTCAAGATCTCATCATAGCGATCGAGCTTCAACGACAGCCGTCCGATCCCTGAGCGGCGATGGACGGCGGAGCTGGTCACTTCCTCCTCCTTCACGGCGGCGGCGACTTCTTTCCTCTCCACAACCTCGGAGTAGCAAACCCACTTGTCCTCGCTGGAGTCCCTCTCTTTGCTCCGCAGCGCGTTGCGTACGAGCGCCGCCGGGTCTTTTCCGGCGTATCCGTACGTCGGTGACGCCGACGACAAAGACAGCTCATCGAGCCTACGATGTGTGTGAGTATATATAAGTGTATGCTTTTTAGTAAATTGAGCTGCCTCGGAACTTATTATTTATTACCTTGAACTGCTGCTATCATTGACGAGGGGCGGATGGGGTGGTTTTCCGCCGGCGACGGCGGAGTCGAGAAGTCCGTTCAGCGTCGTCGCACCGCCGTCCCCGCCGGAGAAGAACAAGGCGACGTTTTCGTGATCTTGGCATTCTTTGATCTCTTTATTGTCGTCATCGTAATTACTCTGATCATTCGCTGGGAAATTGGCTTTGAGGCTTAAAAACTTGGGCTTTTTCTTGACCTTAGCCCTCGACCACAAACGCCGTCGTCTTCCTCGCCTTCTGTTCGGCGCCGACGGCTGTTTGTGAACCTTCATAAAGAGATAAAAGAAATTGGGTGCCTTTCGTGGGTGTGAGTAGCTGATGAGTCACGTAATGTAAGGAGAAAAGACTTAATGAAAAAGTGATTGAAAAAGCGAAGGGAAAAGGGAATGGACGGATGCTGACGTCATCGCTGTCGGAGAAATTGTACTATGGAGAGATGACGAGTTTGAGATGTTGACACGTGGTGAGATGTGATTGGGCGAAGTGAAGATAGGTTTTTTGTTCACTAGATTTCGTATGGACAGTGGTTTGGATCTTGGCTGGGACAAGTTTTGGCTTTGCTTCGGTCTCGGATGCATGCGACACACGTGACGGTTTTAAATTACTTCGTTTATAGTACCTAATTATTTCATTCAACGAAAAGTTGTATAAATTGAAGTCGAATACTATTATTTATTCTACTACGATTTTAATGTTTGAATTTAGTGGATTTTTCAATAGTTTCTCAATTTATACTGTATTAAATTGTGACATTTATCGTAATGATTCTCGAGTGCATTTAGGGGGGTGTTTGTTTCAGTAGATCCAACATTAAAGTGATACGTACATCACGGTGATGTGGATATCACCGAAATGTGGATCAAGGTGATATGTCATCAGTGTGTTTGTTTTAAGGTGATATTTCATTTTGCAGATCAACGTGATATTGAAGTATTATGTTTGTCTAATCACAGTTATGTGTAGGGTGACGTTGTATAAATATCATATTTGACCCTATACATATGACTTAAATAATGTTTTAAATTTTTTAAGGTGATATTTTATGTGATAATCATTAATATATTAAAATATACATTTAATTTATAAGCATTATTTATATTTATACTTTTTTAAAATATAAGTTTTAATATTTTTAAATAACTGAAATATTTTTAAGATTTAATTATGTTAATCATGTAATTATATTCGGGGGTCTACAACGATCCAAAATTTATAACATCGGGGACTAAAAGTGGTATCCCGGAATGTCGGAGGCCAGAAATGTGAATATCCACTTCCCAAAACATTGAAACTAAAAATATTGTGCACCCTGCTAAACATTGAAGTGACCAAAGTAGAATCGAACCAAACTTTTGGTAACTGAAATCATTGTTTGAATACAGTGTGAGTTGAAAGTCGGTTCGGTTTTGGTTTTATCAATATTTTTTCGATTTGCTTCGACTAACCGAAATCCGTACTTTAGTAAAAACTAAATAAATAATAACTTTAATATTGTTTGAAATATATTAAGGCATATATGTTAATATGTATATATATTTTGTAACACATAATGGTCCGGTATTCTGGTCGAATAGGCATATCAAGTTGATAAACAAAATCGTACCGCAAATTTTTGGCTTAAAAAAATGAGGGACCGAATCAAGAACCATCGGGTCGGGTTTGTTCGGATCGGTGGGTCAACCTAACTTTGGTTTAAAGAATTTGGTGAGGAAAAAAATGGAAAAGAACGTTTTTTTTTGGTTGATTAGAGAAATAGATAAGGAAAAGAAAAGAAACTTAAATTAAGTTTGAAACTAAAATCATGGAATTTCAATTTCCTAATCAAGCGTGAGGAAAATGAAAGAAAAACTAATGATAATTGTTTTCTCGCTTTCTTACTATTTTCATCCATCCAAACACGACCTAAAACTAGTGGCTTGTATTTGTATTCTTTTGGGATGAATACGGAGCAGCATATAAATAATTTCTAATCTTATAGAAGAATTGAGATTCCTATGAACACGTCATCAACATCTATCCATCAATTACTCAAAACGGATACCAATTGCGATATTTTTTATTAGTTCTCGTTTATATAATTCTATAGGCGTTTAATTATTTAAGCATATGTTAATTTAATAGAATAACTTTAACTGTTACAAATTTAATGAATATCTATTTTAGTGATACAAAACCTTTTCTAGGGTTCAGGTTTATGGATTTCCTCCTCTGCACAAGAGAATGTCTGATAGTAACAACATTCTTATCTGGACCGGAAACCAAAAGTCCGTAAAAAACGGCCCAAAATTTTGATTGCGAAAAAATGCATATTTGGTTTTATAGATCGAGCATATTTTATTGATTTAACAGTAAAATGGACTGTTTTTTTTTTTTTTTAAATTAGTTCGTTCTCACTATAGGTAGAGACTATTAACTCATGCTCTCTCGTGGAGGTATTATTCATTATTTTTTGTGTACATCTCAAAATAAATGGGTAATCTTAGGTTGAAACTTTTTTTCATCTAGCAGGTACATGAAGATATATTTGAAGGACAAATATATAGTTCAAGTGCTTTAGTTATAGAAAAGCACAGCTTTCTACAATGAATAAACTCTATTTTATGCCCTACGTTTAATCATTTCTATCGTTGTAAAATGTGAATAACTTGCACTAAAGCCTTGAAGACATGACCCCGTGTGTTACTAATCTCTTCAATTCAGTTGTAATCTATACTATATAAAAGTTGGATGTGTACTCTCATTGACCACTTGCATAGGCAATCCCTATGTGACATGTTAGCACTATAAATACAAATGACTCTTTTAGGTCTATATGGGGTTGTAATTACACATGCCATTTTATTTAGTTAATAATAAATTATAATATAGCATATATCTATACTAAGCAACTATACCAACCAAGGAAAACGGCCATCAGTTGATCTATGGAAGGATGTCAAACGTAAGTGTGAATGGATAATCTTGAAGTGAAGGGATGCCACTTAACAATTTTTTAAACAGACGCAACGTAATTATCTCAGTTACAGAAGAAGGCTGTTACATTTAATTAATTGAAATAATCTCATTGAAATAATCATTGAAGGCAACATACGCACCTTTTCATCTCATTGAAGTACTTGAGCGTACTTCAAAGGTTTTCGTGTGCTTTTTATACAGTTTGGTTTCTTTAGTGCTATTTAGTGCTATTAAATTACAGTTCCTTTCGAAATCTTCTTTTTTTTTTTAATTTCTCTTTTTTATTTATTTTCTCTTATTATATATATATATATATGTGTATATTTCTGGTGGGCTAAGCCCGCTAGGCCCGCGGCCTGCCCAAGGGGCGGGGTGGGCCTCCCTTTCTCATTCTGGCGGGCTTACCCGCGCCCGCCCTGCCAATTGGCGGGCTTTGGAAAGGTAACGGGCCGCCCCACCCTGCCGGCCCGTTTGACAGCTCCATTCAAAAGAAATGACGAGAGTGAAAGTTGTAAACACGAAAGCTTAGGTTGTGAGATACGTAATCTGTAACAGTTTGATCAATAAAAGAAGTCGATCCTTAGCCCGTGGACGTAGGCTAAATCCTTTAGCCGAACCACGTTAATTGCTCGTGTTATTGTCTGTGTTGATTTGGTTTTCGATTCTCAGTGAATTTATCAAGCGTCGGTTAGAATAGAACTACATTTAAGAACTCTTTAACTCATTGATCGATACTGTAAAGTTACAAGGGAAGGTACCTAGTCTTTCATTTAAAGTTTCTGAAGCCATAAGAAGGCGTGATCCAGGGAAAACCCTATAACTGACCAGGATGCATGACGGAAGAAGTGGGGTCCATGGCAACACACAATCTCTAGCCTATACGCAGTAAAGGGGACGTGGAAGGAAGAAATGAACGAAGGGAACGAGGAATCGTGGCAAGAGCGCGGGACTAACCGAAGACCAAAACATGGAACGTTGGACTACGATCTAGGAACACGTATCATTCTTAGTAACTATATATACGTCAATCACTACTAGTGTGTGCCATTTTCCGACACGGTTTTTACTTTCTACCAATATTTATGCTTATTTACCAACACTCATCATCGAAAAGAAACTACCCTCTTGACCGAGGCAAGACGGCCAACGTCACCTCACCCCCTCCTTTTGGCAAATTTAAGGCGCGATTTGTGGTGTTATTTCGGCCGGAAGAAGGTGGTTTGCAACCCACCGGGTAGATTTATTTTTTCGATGGCATCACGTTGTAAATGACTTTCACCAAAACGAAGATAACATGACCTTGTTTGATACTAATCTCTTCAATTCAGTTGTAATTTTCTTCAAAAGTTAAATTAAATCATATGTCAATTGTTTTAAGCGAGGTTTACACTTAAATACCAATATAAAATAAATGTCAGATCATTCTATTGTCAGTATTTTTTATATGTAATTAATGTGTAGTACAATAAAATATGATTGAAGGTACATCATATAAGAAATTTAGGTACCATAAAGAAAAGTCTTGTGGTACATAATACATTGAAAAAATTTACGTCATGCTTACGAGATATCATACATCATATATAGAAATAGGTACCACAAAAACACGTAATATACATATAAAAATATATGTAAACGATGATAAAATGATACTTTCAACCAAACGGGTATATATGTGTAAAAATCTTTATTCTAGTAGGTACATATATATTGAGATTTGCTATGGTGCCCACCTACCGTGAGCAACCACCGTGAGCACCATACGCAAATCTCTCGGTTTTGTGGTTTTTTTCAATTTCTAACGCTGCCATCATCTCCATCGATCCTCTCAGATCTGCTATAACCTAAATCACGTGCTCCGACATGCTGATTTTTAAGAAAATTCGTCACTCATTTGTGAACGACATATCGAGATATCAAATTTTCTTAAAAATCAACGTGTCGGAGCGCGTGATTTAGGTTATAGCAGATCTGAGAGGATCGATGGAGATAATGACAACGTTAGAAATTGAAAAAAACCACAAAACCGAGAGATTTGCGTATGGTGCTCACGGTGGTTGCTCACGGTAGGTGGGCACCATAACAAATCTATATATATATATATATATAATTTAACAGGGGACTGAACTGATAATGTTTTATATTTGGGTATTTAAGTATAAATGCACTATGTTATTAATTTACTTTTTTTCCCGTTATGTTTTATAATATTTCACATTTTTTTATATAATTTTTAATCCCCTAGTTGTCTATCTCAAAATCAAACCATACTTACTTTTCATATAATATGATTCTTTCCTCCATCTTCAATTTGATTTCATTCAAATATATTACAATAACAACAACTGCGCCCCACCCCCCCCCCCCCCCCCCCCCCCCCCCCTAATTTACTATCAAACACTATTTATGACCACCATATCCATTGTATTAAGTTCAATTAAACTTAGGGGATTCCCATCTCTTCATTCATCGTAATTTAAGCTATTTTATTGACCACACACATATCATTTATTCATATTCAACCTCAAGAGATGAAACTTCAACTCTATATATAACAATGAATCAAACCCTAAAATAAACTAACATACAACCATAAGAGTTCTTCATCTTACCACAAGCATCTCAATACCATGGCATTCAAGTACCTCGTACTCTTTCTTCTCTCGATGGTTCTAGTCTCTCATTTATCCATCGGCGAGTCGTGTTTCCTCATTCCTGAGGTAAAAATTCACATCATAAATCGCCTCCCGTTGAATTCTCCACCGTTGAGGGTACACTGCTCTTCTAAAGATGACGACTTAGGGTATCATACGCTTTCCAAGGATCAAGAAGTTGAGTTCCATTTTTGTCAGAAGCCTTTCTCGACTTTGTATGGATGCGAAATAAGATGGCGTGACTTGAAGATAGATTTCCAAGCCTTCAACGCTAAATGGTTTTTCGCTCCGTGTTTTAACAGAGGTAATGACTGCAATTGGGAGGCGAGGAGCGATGGTTTGTATTTACTAGGCATCTTGAATCATCGTTGGGAAAAACTGTAATTGTTCGCTGCACTGCATGTCTTTGATAACGGATCGATAATAGTATAAAGAAGAATAGAAGAATTACCTATGTATTTGGTGTCGTTATCTCTTAATTAATTCGAAATAATAATGCTACATACTATTGTGCGTATCGTCGAAAGTATTGGGTGTTTCGATTGACGATTTTAGATTAACAGCTATGGATGTTTCCCAAAAAGTCCCCACCCTCGTTGGCGTGTAAATCTCATAGAATACCTGAGATACCAGAAAACACGCTAGAAAGGTGCCGTTTCGGCGATGCCCCTCCGACGCTCAAGTCGGATAAATCATCATCATCGTCATTGTTATTCGTTCAAGTGTATATTTTGTAGTCGTCGAGATAGCGTACCTTTTTCGATGGAAATAACGGGCATTTATACCTATCAAAGCTTCGCCTAAAACTACCTACTTCTTCCATTTCCTCAACCACAATTTTCCACTATCCATTTCATTGTCTCACGTTCTTCCCGTCGTGGTATTCCCACGTTCATCCTCTTCCCATGTTCTTCCCGCAGTCGGGCATTCTTGCATTTAGCTTAGTGGGGACACTCGGCACTCTCTACAGCTTCGTGCTCGAAACTGCTCGGGTGTCCTTGCCTTCAACTTTATGGGTGGCTGCTCGGGCACTTTTTCAGCCTTCTTCTTGATGCCGCTCGGGTGCTCCTACCAACAGTTCCTCGAGCACTCTTGCCAGACCGCTTACTGGAGGCTGCTCGGGCAATCTAGCCTAACATCTCCTCGTATACTCTTGCCAGACAGCTTACTAGGGCTTCTCGGGCACTCTCGCCTGAGAGCTCATTGGGCTGTATTGGCACAGCTTACTGGGGTTGCTCGGGCACTCCTGCCTGACAGCTCACTGGGGCTGGTCAGGCATTTTTCCCTCTATAATGTGATTCATCCTCTTCCTCCTGATTCGTCCTCTTCCTCCGTCTAGTTCGTCATCTTCCTCCTTCGGGTTATTTCCGAGCGAGCTCTTCTTTCCGGGGGATATTTTTCGAGGGAAAATATCTTTCCGCTTTTGTATTCAACGTCTTTATATCCGCGAATATTTTATGGGTGAAAACCCCGCTACAACAGCAATTATTTAGAATCTAAAACGTTTAATTGGCGATTTTGTATCATTGCTTTGTCACCTTGTTTTCGAACAATAATGAAACGGGTTATTGATTTAAGATTCGTTAGCAAAATATAATTGGAGAAATCGATGCCTTCAGAAATAACAAGTATTTTTGCAAATTCATTCGTGTTTTAATATATAAATATATTTAATATTATTAGTTGTAGTTAAAATTATTTAATAGAAATATAATTAATATTTTATTACATATTATTTATTATATAAAAATTTTAAAAAAAAATCTCCCGAAGTATCCGCACAACATTTATGGAGATGCACACTCCGAGCATGTGTTCATCACTGGGGCAGCGTGTTGAGATTCTAAAAATCGAACTTTGTCCCATATCGATTAATTCAAGCTCTTCAACACACTGTATATATAAAAAGACTTTCTCCGCGTAACACCAATTGATTTTAGGAAGGACCCCTCGATTTCCAATAGAGCTAATAAATAAAAATTAAGGTTATTCATCAATGCATCGATCAACAATTACTTCTCGAGAGCTTTAATACATAAAAATTTAACAAAATATAAAGCAGTAATGTAAAAATACATTAACGTATAAAAAATTACTTCTCCATTTCTCGGTAAAATTAGCAATATAAAAATACATAACAATTTTTATCCCCGAGAGCTTTAATAAAACAATATAGATATATCAAATTAATTTAATGATTTGAGAACCAACCGAAATGACCAAATTGAATTTTGTATTACTCCTGAACTTCTCGAGATTTTGCAGATATATATGGACGTGATCTGATGCATGCACAAAGCTATATATTACAGTAAAAAAAAAAGGTCAAGATTACATACATCATTGATCATCCTATGTAACAGTAATCGAAATACAAAGCATGCAATCAATTACATTAATAACATATATTTGACTAATTTAATCTTTATCCATTTTCACTTCAACTCGGTATATATATAGCAGGACTTGCGTTCTAAATAACATACAGTAAACATGATAGGGTTCATAGCAACGCTAACCATAATCCTATCGTTGGCTTTTGTAATAAAAGCCGAGGAAACGACAGCTTGCAATTTTCCGGCGATATACAACTTTGGAGATTCAAATTCGGACACCGGCGCAATCGCAGCGGTGTTCTTCCCGCCGGTCCCACCGTACGGCGTGACGTACTTTCGTAGGCCTTCGGGACGTCCCTGCGATGGACGCCTTACCATAGACTTTCTAGGTAATATTAATTTAGGGTTTTCATTCCATTTTTTATTTATTTTATTTGAGAAAGCGTTTGAGAAAAAAAAAAACTTTTCGTGTTAGTTTCTTTAGTCCTTAAATTTCTTATTGGTGTTTGATGTAGTTTGGTTGGTCTCTAGAAATATTTTTTGTTCCGTTTTGGATCGATTAATTTATCGCTGAGTTTTTGTTTCTCCTTTTCGGAGTTTATTTATTCCTCCTTTTGGAGGTGTATGTTGGATGACCGATTGTTTACCAGCTGTAAAATTCAGCCTAAGCGCCAGGCGGTGCTCCTCCGAAAAATCAACTAGGCGGCCTGTTAATCGGTTCTGTTTTTTTTTTTTTTTTGAAAAAAAAAAGTTCGAAATACAGAAAAACATGGTTAGGATTGACATTATTATTTAGATGGAGATTTACATTTACTTTGATATATCAACATACGAAATAAAAATACATACATACCGTCTAATATCCGCCTAGAAATCGCCAAGGCGTTAGGCCCCCCTCGGCATTCGACTGACGCCTAGAGAATTTTACAAAATCGATTACCAAACAGACTGTATTTTCTGTTACAGAATGAAAAGCCATCGTTTGAAAAAAAATGTGTTGACTTCTCTATATGTTTTTTTTTTGTCGGGCAGCTGATCAGTTAGGGCTACCATTCCTGAGCCCATTCCTGGACGCAGTCGGGGCAGACTTCAGCCGCAGCGCGAATTTTGCAACGAACGGTGCGACCGCTTTGCGATTGGACGAGTCGTGGTTCAAGCATGGGGCGAGCCCTTTCCCTATAGATATCCAAGTCCAGCAGTTTTCTCAGTTCAAGGATAGGACATTATTTTACTACAACCAAAGTTAGCACATATATATAGCTAGTCTTATTTCCTTTACTTAAATCATGTTTTACTTGGATGCTATGACTGAGATTATGGGCTTTTTCAGGCAAAGATGAATGCTTCATCAAGAGACTCCCAAAACCAGACAGTTTTTCGAAGTCCCTTTTCACGATCGATATCGGACAAAACGACGTCGCTCTGCGAATATTGAATAACGAATTCCAGCCTAAGGCGATAACGCCTGTAATAGACCAGATCATATCACAAGTTAGGGTGAGTATTCTGTAAGAACTTTTCCTTCTTTTTTTTTTTCATATTCCAAGAAATGAGATGCGACAATGATGAAGACGGCGATATACAAAGCAGATTCTTTACGAGAAAGGGGCAAGAATATTTTGGATACACAACACAGGCCCGATCGGTTGTTTGCCTTTGGAAATCGTTAAGGCGAAAAATCCTTCCCCGGGATTTTTCGACGAGGTGGGATGCATCAAAAGCCAGAACGACCTTGCTTTGGAATTCAACAAGCAACTCAACGGCGGGATTGCCAAGCTCAGAAAAGATCTGCAAGGTGTTAGTGTAGTGTACGTGGATATATACAAGGCCAAATACGAGCTAATCTCCCAGGCCAAGAAACTAGGTTATAACCGTTCTTTCTATCTTTCTTGGCCTAGTAAAGATCGAAACGATTACGAGAAAAAGGGGTGTCATCTTTTCAAAGGTTGAACTTTTTGCAGGATTTGAGGACCCTTTTAAGATCTGCTGCGGTTATTCGGGGATCGACTACGATGTCAGGTGTGGGACGAAAGGGAAGGTTAATGGCACTGAAGTGTTTGCAGGTTCTTGCGCTGACCCGTCGAAGGTCATCAGCTGGGACGGCGTGCACTACTCTGAAGCAGCAAATCGATGGGTCGCCAATCGAATAGCCGATGGGTCTTTGTCTGATCCTCCGCACTCGCTCAAGAACGCCTGCCAAAAAGCAAACATAATATAGCTTACATACATCACCACAAACTTTACTCTCTGTCGTCGAAGTTAATGAATCCATCGCTATAATACTTCGTTAATCGAACTGCAAGCAATTCAACTTTTAAGTATAAACGCGCGAAGGAACTGTCAGTAAGCAGAACAAATAAGCGAGGAAAATGATTCAGAGTTCATCGCTAGTCGGTTTTTTAAGTACACACAAACAATTAAGCTTCAGAACAGTAGCGAATTCAGATGCGAGGTCGATACTAAGAACCAAAAGAGATGGATAATACTGATGTTCGTTTGAAGTTAATCTCTTCTCTTTTCTCATATTTCGTCTTAAGACCCAAATGAGGACTTCTCATGGCTGTGGAAAATGAACACCGAAGGTTGCTGCCCGTTTAGATACGATCGAGCCAATCAAACACACTGTCTTGAGAGGCAAATTGCAAGTCCTGAAGCAACAAAGACAATTAAAAAAACGATAAGAATTATTTTGTTATGTTAACTCCTCAAAGCCAATGCAGGCGCATGTGATTGCTATTAAGATACCAAAGTGAAGAGAATATAAGTCCTTACAGAGAGCTGAAAATCTGGAGGAGTATCTAGTTCTATGTCGTCAAGGTCACTTATTCTGCTTCCACCGACTTGAGCAGAGGATGCATTAACGTTGTTATTTGATGTTGGATCACCCAACCCATTACAAGAATCGATATATTCTTTGCATAGTAGTAAAGCTTTCGATCCATTGGTGTTGGCGATGATTTCGTCGTCTACATAAGAACTCGAGGAATAATGAAATGGTTTCTTGTGACTCTCTGGTTCCTGAAAATCAGAATTGCACATCAAGGTTGATAAATTAAACAAATAGAGTGCAATCAGACAAATAACAATGCATCTTCGATCACCAACTAAAGCTTAACCAACCTGGATTAGTGATTTATAGCAGTAGCCATCAGGGACATAGTCGGAAGATGGAGTGTTATCTTCAGGCCGGGGAGGGTCAAGGGTAATTGTACTTGGAGTTCTGGGAACAACCTTAAAAACTGTCCCAATATCATCAGATACTTCTTCATCGGCCAAAGGATAAGTCTCATATTTGTTGGAGGTTTCCTTTGGCAGCTGATAGAAGACTTTCGAGACAACGTATTGCCCTTCTTTCTCCTCTTCATCGGTCCCAAGATGGTACTGATGCAATGCCCAATTGCGTTTCTCAGACTTCGACTTACTCTTTGAGGTTGAGTAGAGGACCATGATCTTCTTGTACCCTTTCAATACCCCATTCTCCCTAACTGGTTTGGTTTTCCCAGTTTTGTGCCAGCGAACGTTTACCTTTTCATGATCTTGGATTCTACGACGTTTACGGTGACCGCTAGCATATGCGTTCGTGATCTTGTAGAAGAAGTGGACGCTGCTTCCATCTCGCTTTGCCCCTGCGATTAAGACATTGAGACGAACATACTTGGGAGGGAGAACAGACTTTTGTATGGTTTATTTCATCAAGAACTTACCGGGAAGATTTTCAGGATGAGTATAACATATCCCTTCATTGCATTCCAAGGTAGGGATAAAATCGTCGATAAGTAGGTGAGGCTCTGAATCACCGGCGCCACATTTTGCAGCCAAATGACCTAGCAATTCGACGTCAGAAGGATCAAATTTAACACCAATAGGCAAGCCGGGCCATTCTTGAGAAACCTGAATTGGAGGGTGTATATATATTAATATTATCAGAGCGAAATACACTAGCTGAAATGCTTATTTAACAAAAGTGACTGTTTTTTTACGATATTGGCATAAAACAAACTTACACTGCTGTTATCAATGAGGTAATGGCAGTTGGGACATTGCCTTTTGGCACCACAATCTTTGATCTGAGATGGACCGCCAGAGTTCTTTACTTTTTTCGCTAGTCCTCGGCTGTCGATAAGCCAAGCCCTGCATTTCCAAAGATAAGATCAGCTCGAGCAAAAACAGCACATGCACACGCATTTTCAATCGAAATGATTATTCATTGGCAAGAAGAAACAGGGAAGCTTAATATTCACACGGAAATTCGGTGCAAATATCAGCATAGGGAATACATCCAAGCCTCGTTCTCCTTTTTTTACAGGGTATGAGCATCGTGTTATGTTCCAAAGTAAATATCATTTTCAAGTCAAGCTACTCATATGGTTTATCTATTTTAAGCCAAACAGCTTTCTTTGCCCTAAAAACAACAGGAAAAACAAAGCGAAATCGGGAGGGGAAGTATTTTTAAAGATATGACTGAGCAAAAATTGACGACGAATCAAATATTTCCCAAACCGCACTCAAGTCCCAGCACATAAAACCCCCATAAATCTCATTGGTCAGCAGAAAAAAATTCTAGCTGAGAGCTGAAAAGTTCGTCGATACAAAATCCGTTTGAATCGAAACTCGGAAGAAAAGATACGGAGCGAAAATCATTATTTTTTTTTTCACTCCGTAGGATTTTCTGGTTCACCTATCCATCTTAGTTTGGGGGAATTCTTAATCGTCAGAAGTCGAGGTAAAACTCAGTCGCTCCTTAGGATTATTACCTAGCCATGAATGAACGTGTGAGTTGAAATCGAATCGATGAAGAGAGAGTGCGTTGGAAGCTGCTTATATTGATAGATAGATAGTGTTAGTAGACACTTTTCCACTGCTCATTCTCCACTTGGTTAAGCTAAGAAGGCCTGCGAAATGAGCGGGAAAATCCATTCCTAGGCTCGGATGTTCCGAACCTAAGACTCGGATGAGTCACCTGCCTGTGATTTGTGCTGAGTTGGGCCCGCATTTTGACGAAAGCTGACTCCGAGCCTGGAGCTGGACAATTTTGTACGGACGCGTTTTGACGTGCCCTCCAAGCTATACGTGGAAACTTCCGTTGGACATTTTTACCCCCTAATGTGACGATATTTTGACGCGTTAGAGAGGGGTACGGATGGAAGTCAAAGTAAAATGAGTATAATTTTTTGGGCATAATATTGCTATTGCTTGCCCTGGCCTTGGGCAATATCGAAAAACATTTGATTTATCTAATTTAGTATGTCTATTCCTTCTTTTCGGGACAGTTGGATAGATAATGTCTCAAAAATCAATTTAAGATCCACTTTGTGCTGCTATTTAGATTCTTGTAATAAATTTACCATGACGAATAACGAAAGCCGTGTTCACTGTCATTAAATAATATAGGCATTAATTTAGGTGTATCTACACTTAAAATCTCAAAAGAATAAAAAATTGTCAATTTAGTACCATAAGAATTTTATATATAGATATTTAGTAGAATAAAATTTTTACACATAGCTATCCGTTTGGTTGTTAGTATCATTTTCTCATCGTTTAAATATATTTTATATGTATATTACATAGCATATCACGCGTTTATATGATACCTAATTTTCAAATTTGTTGTGTGATATCCTTGTAAGCATGATGTATTATATACCAAATATGTCTCTATGGTACCTAAATTTCTAATATGATGTACTTTATCCAAACGAATACTTATGCATAAAAAATTAATTATATTAGGTACCTTCACATTAAAAAATTCTGACCAAAAACTGATTTAATTTTATTTTATCCTATTAGGTACATAATTTAATCTTTTCTAAATTTAATATTAGTTCCCACCATCATCACTCCCCTAAAAGAAAGATCGCAAAAAGGCAACTTCCCGTCAAAAGATATCAACAACCTAAATGAAAGATATTTAAAGAATGGGATGAGCAAACAAACCACTATCTCAGTGAGTAGATATTACGAACACACCTTCTCTCTAAGAAAGCAGGTCCTCTACGATGAAACTGTGACAACTAAATAAATCAACTCTCTTATTTGACAATAGTACCATACTAGTATAACGCAAATACTATAACAACCCACCACAAGACATGGCACATATGCAAATATAATCCACAAAATCAAATCAACGACGCATGGGTGGCCAATTCCTGCCACGAACTGAACTCCCCGTCGATAGTTAGACGAGTCCGTCACCGTACTCTAGACCACGAGCCTAAACAAACGCATCCACTACTATAACATGCATGACCCACATAGGGTGACGTTGGCCCAACCAATCTCCCCAACGACCACCCTTCAACAATAATTAATAACAACACATGGCACTGGAAGGGTGCACTCTTTGGGTCTCATTTACCCGGATGTGCCAAGCCACGGCTACTACTCATTTGCCACTCTCCACTCACTCGAACGTGGTCATTCCTCGATTTTATATGAATTTTTGAAGTTAACAGCGCGAAAATTGCTGTTAATTCTCCACAAAACAAGTTTTATGAGGATCTGCACCTAGGCTGCGCTAACTAGGGATTTTAAAGCAGAAAATTTGATCTTTGAACTAACTAATTTGAAGAAGAATACTCCTTACATCTATGCAGCTCGATTTAAGCAACATCTATGCGTAGACGATCAAGTTTCAACAATTTTCCCCTTCTTCCTTGCTTGCCTGCTTCTCTCACGTTAACTTAGGACGAGAAAGAAATGATGAATAAGAACTTGGTAGAAGGCAAAAATAATTCTATATGGGTTGGGCCACTAGATCGAATTTGGGTTGGGCAGCATTCATATTTAAAAAAAATGGGCTTAGGCTAAAAAAAATAGAGATGTTATAAAATTGATAATTAATATATGATATTATGATTAATTTCTAAAATGAATATTTTGATATATGTGAATTAAAAATAATTTATAAGGATTTATAATTAAAAATTAAATGACTATATTATAAATTATACATGAAAATCGACACACCAAACTGGTTGAGCAATTACTATAACGTGCTATTCCATAATATAATAGACTAGTATCGTTGGCACACAGTATGTGTGCACGACATTCCTTATTTTGGATAGTGGGTAGTTATTTTTTAAAATAATTAAATAAATACTATTTTTTATTTTAATTAAGATCTTGGGTAGTGGATAGTTATTTTTTAAAATAATTAAATAAATAATATATTTTATTTTAATTAAATTTGATTGTCCTACACCAAATTGAGCTGTTTTTAACTCAAGTGGAGCATTAATATAAGAATATAGATAACATAGTGATAAACTGCCCACCATCATCACTTCCCCTATCGTTCTGTGGTTTCAATTGTAATGAAAACTCAATTGAAAATAAAATTATAATGTTTCAGTTAGCGAATAGAGGTTGGAGTGAAGGGTGTCTAACCAACTGATTAGCTCAGCTCAGTTCGAACACGTGATTGTCGAGCTCGAACTCGAACTTCAATCAAGAAGTAATCTCGAACTTCATCATGACTTGAAGCTCGAAATTGGAACCTTTTATTAACTTTTATAGTATTATAACATTATACTACGTATCTAGAAAACTTTAACTACACTAACTTAAATAAATGGTTAGTCAAGAAATCGAACCTACGAGTTGAAGCTTGAAATAAATAATTCTTTGTGCCCAAGCTTGCACTGATTCTCGTCTTCTCTTGAAGCATCTTGCTGTAATAATATAAACTGTTCTACAAACAAATATATGTTGACGAATATTACAGCTTTTAGTGATCCATTGCGATCATGAATGATGTCAAACGACTTGGTAATTTCCCATCATATAATTCAAGAGTTAAAAATGAAGCAACGGACTAACTCACAATTAAACAACTGAGACCTGAGCTCGAGCAGCAGAATATGACATGGACACACATTTCGACCTTATTACCGACGCTTGTAAATACAAGGCTTCAGCTCCGGCCACTCTATTCCTTCCTTGGATTTCTTACTTTCCTGTTATAACAATCAACCAAAATCAAAACTTATTACAGAAGCATATACAAGGGATGGGATAGGATATAGGATGTTCACAGTACCAACCTTCTTTTGAAAATAGAACAAAATAAACATTTTATTGGAGAAGTCCTGCATTCAAAAAAAAAAAAAAAAATAGAAAGAACCTTTTTTGATCAATGTTTCTAAGGCCTCTAAGAGAATGAGAGATTGTGAGAAGACAAAGACCTTGGATACTGAGTTGAACCCTAGTTTGCATATGGCCTCTACAAACTCGTCGGGGTCTGCACCTCCACTACCAGGATCGAGCCTGCTTTTCACCTCGGCGATCAAAAGCCACCCTCTGCACATACATATCCGACGTAATTTCTCAACTTTGAAGTGTTTACAAGGAAAAATTAAGGAGTCGGGGAATTCTCACTTAGGTTTGAGAACCCTGTTTGCTTCCTGAAGATATCTGGGGAAGTTTGTGCCCATCAGCGAAAGGCAAAAGACAGAAACATCTACAGATGATGAGTCGAGTGGCGTCTGCAAGTCGAATACAATACGTACATACAAATTTCAGAATGTGAGTGACAAACTGATTTCCTTATGTCCCGTTAGCCTATACAATGCATACTAAATTATCAGTACTCTAGTTAGGAAAAGTCAAGCCCCCAGTTAACTGCAGTGATCTACATTCTACAATGACATCCCCTTCTATTCCCAATGAAGTCTTGAAAGAAAGCCCATGTAAGAGCCTAGCAACCACAATCGTTATTGTGATGTAGGGGGCTTCTCAAATACCACCAAGATATAAGGTGCTCCCCGAAACTACGTTATTCGTTTTCTTATTTACATAATGTTCTTCTGACTGGATTAGGCTGTTTCATTTCAACAAGTTTGTCAAGGTTTTCTCAATAGATTAGATCCTATTGCACCATAAGCTTTTAATGCCAAAAAATAGCAGCTGAACAAAGGAAATAGCAAGAGACATACATACATTGGCCATATCGCATGCAATTACGGAAGGATCATTCGAGACAAGATCAAAGGAGAAAACTTTATTCTTGACACTTTTAGCAAGCCGTGCATCACCTGCAAAAGCGAGAAGAGAGCGCGTATGACTTAATCAGCACTACATAAAAAAATTTGTCATTTAAATAAATTATTACAAGATTATTTACCACAACCAAAATCTGCTATGATGAATGAAGGGTTGTGATCCTTGATCCATTTTATGATTATATCATTGGGCTGTTGAGGCCAGCGGGACATCTGTTCTTGGTACCCAGAATGATACTGGAACAAGTAAAATTTAGGGACATCATGAAACCTTATACAGTAGAACGCACGTAATTACAGAAAGGCAAATGTGATTGTAGAAAAGATAAATACCACATTGAACAATGATGGGTCCTCTTTAAAATATTTTAGAGCCTCATCTCCACTGCATTCAAGCAAACAAAACAACGAAAAATGTAAACAAAGAAGGTTCATATGGAAGCAACACACGTAACATGGAAGCAAATCTCCTAAATCATTCACTGAAACTAATCAAGACATAGAGCTATGATTTTCGTTCGTTCATAAATTGCCACACGACTCCCAATGTATTTCAAACTACAGAGGCTTTAGCAGTAATTTCTGAGTTCAACCTTAAGCTTTCTGATCCACGGCATAAAGAAAAGCCAACAGAGACACGCACCAAAGGAATGAACTAAACTTAAACATGTTCATTAAAATAATAATAAAAAATAAAAGGAAAATTCAGTACGTGCAAGTGTAGAGTTTCTCATTAATCATTCGGAAATAGCCTCCCGACAACTTCGCCTTCATCTGAAAACCCAACAGAATAAGCAAAATTTAAAAAAAAAAATCCTACAAATGGGGGGAAAAGGAGAAACTTACAAACAAAAAAATACTAATTGAGTTCAAATTCAGCACTCAACCTTATCAAGGAAAGACGGCGTGGACTTTGAGATTGTTTCCGAGCTAGCTTCATCATTTGCCACGTAAGATTTTCCGGCCTGATCTCTTTTGCGGCCGTGGCCACGCTTCCTCTTCTTGCTCCGCCGTTGATCTGCCTCAGGCATTGATAGACGGTAATTCGTAAAGAAAAAAGGGACAAAAAGAGATTTTTGCGTAGCTGATTTTGTAGTACTTCGCTTGTAAGACCCTAAAATATTTCTTGCCCAGAATATTTGATTTTGTTGTCCAAATTCCAAGGCCCACAGTGGATACGAGTAAGTACAGTTAATGGGCTTTATTGGGCTGTCCAAATAACTATTGAATTTGAGAAAATGAGATAAAAAATCAAATTATTATTTTGAATAAGTCTGTCACACCAGAATATGTCTTAGCGTATATAGTTCATTAGGATATTGCGTTCGTCTTCGGCTTACTTAATCCCAAAGTCAGGTTATAAACTAGGAATTAAAGAAAAATAATGTCTCAAAGGTTCATGTGCAATAATCATTATGCAATCATTTGATTCTTAACAACGGTTTAGGCCAAATTAACAAAGCAAACATACAAAAGATAAGAAGCATTTTTCATAATGATTTGAGAACAAGTAAATAATATATCAGAGAACTAAGCCCATGCTTCAACGAATAATCGGCTGCTTAATGATAAGCAGCATAAATCTGTTGTATATTAATAATTTAAGCAAGTCTGTGTTTGTGTGACTCGAGTTTCCATTCCACCTTTGATGTGAGTATAAAAAAACTAAGTCTAGCACAAGCATCTACATGTTGTGCTTCTTGGTTTTTGAAGTACATTAGTTTTCCATATTGAATCATATTATATTTGATACTACAAAAATATGTCGATAATGTCATTGTCGGAATAAAATTTGGGTTTTGATTGTTCTCTCCCCACACATGAGTGTTTGCTAATCAACTATTTGAACTTAAGTTGTCGATTGAAAAGTCAAATTATTTCTGATAGTTATCTTAGTTTAGTTACCCAAAAATTTATATTCTTATCAGATATTCTAAACAAAGTCGGTGATTTTTCTAGATTTTTAAATAGTATTATTGTCTGGCATCTTATTATAAAATTTTGAATAGGCTTCACCAGTCAGATTCTTGAATATTTGCCTTTACAATAATTCTACTCACGCATGCTAAACAAGAATTCAAAAGTCGGATGCGCATCTAATACCTATATAAGATAAGATTTGGGAGCTTATCGTTGACTACTTTCCAAATTCATTAAAATTAATAAATAAATGTTTGTAGTATTTTTATATAGTTTTTCTTTAATGTTTAGCTAGTATGCTCATTCCTGTACTCTCTAGCCAAAGTAAATAAATGTGCTAGAATTGACGGTCGGTGTGCTTTGGGGTGAATAAACCCACATTATATAGAGCTTGAGAGTAAGCATACACATTTTTGGGAAAATGTATTTTAATGCACACATAAGCTGGTTTTGGAGAACGAAGATTAAATATCGTTGTACAAAAGGAGATAGTAGAGATGGTGACAGTAAAAACTCTATAAATTAATAAACTCCCTAAAATAATAAAATCGTATAGTTCCGACTCGGGCATTTGTACAAAATTATCAAATTCGATAAGATGATAATATCGTAATTTTTTGGAAGATCCCTTTATTAATATTAGGTCCCATTAAAACTTTAAATTAAAATTCATAAATATTATCATCAAATATTACGATGATTTGCAGAAACATTACAGTTTTAAAAGATTCATGAGTTTTGCTACTGCCATCATGTCACATAGTTAAAGATATAATTGTATGTAATCACTCCGGTTTTAATTTGATTCAATCCGCCATTGACATAGACTAAGAGATAGATGAATTTAAAAAACAAAATTCCCTTTTAAATTATAAAATTTAACAGCCCCAATACTATTAATTTACAGAGGTTTTACTGTAACATATAAGTTAAACGAATATTTCTCTCTGTTGTAACTTTCACTCTACTTATCATCAGCATACACATAATCTTGTCTCAAATTGAATTTAAATCTGAAAGATTAAGTACCATTCAAAATACAGATCTGATTAATTGTGCCGTCCAGTCTCAGTTCTTCTTCTATGAATTGTGCAGTTCGATACCAATTGCATTAAAGTTTTGTTATTTAAATTAGTGAAACTCTTAGGACCAAGTGATTGCTGCTTCACCCAAAAGCTATAGCTGATAATGAGGGTGCAATTTTACCTTTAAACGCACAGCATCCAGCGTTACTGTTTGATTGCTCTCACAGGGGCAATTATTGCTTCCCAACAGCCTCCCCCAATAATTGCTCTCTTTTTGCAATCAATGGGAATCGAGTCTCTGACCTGTTTTGATATCAATATTAGGACCAAGTGCATACCGCTGCGCCAAAAGTTATAACTGATGGTGAGAGTGCAACTTTAATCTTTAGACCTCACAGAAGCCAGTGCCACGGTTCGATTGCTCTCGCCAGGGACAATTAGTGCTTTCCAACAGAAACTTATATTAATTTGAATTAGGTTTAATTCAAGATCACTAACAAAGTTTCTAGTTAACAATATTAAGCATAATCTTGAGTTCAAATCATATGACTGACATTTTGGGTGCAAAAAATGGGAGCATCTTTTTTCGAATAGCTTTTGCAATTTGATTTGTCTATACTCTTTTATTAAGGCTCAGTTTGGATAAAACAGCTCAATTTGTTTATTTACTTCTATCTTGCTAATTCTACCCTCTAATTTTTATTAATTACTCTTTACTATTTTTATTTTTATTATAATAAAATTAATTTTAAATTATAATTTACAGTTAACTAATATTAAACGTTTTTACGTATTCGAATTCGAACAAGCACATCGAATATGCAAAAAATACTAGTATATATTTAGTCTAAGATACAAGTGTCTGAACTTGATTATAATCGAAGTCAATCATACGTCTTTTACGATTTTAATACAAAACATGTGTCTTTATTCATTTCTGTTAATGTTGAGACTTCAACATTGGCAATGTTAGGGTAACATTCTAGTCAACATCTGTTGGCCGAGAATGTCTCTTTTCTCAGTTTTATCTTTCATGCCCAAAACTTGTTTAATCCGTATCTTGGCTATTTTTAGTGATGTGCAGGACTTATATAAGGATAGAGAATGGATCATACCGTGTGGAAAACGTGTGGAGCTGCTTGAACGAATTTGGGAAGTGCACTTACCTTAAATAGAAGATTTGAAGATCAAAAGAGAATTGGTTAAGTGACTACCAAGATTAGAAGATCTGAATATCAAAGAGAATCATTCAACCAGCTACCATAAATAGGAGATAAGAGATCGACCAATTAGATGAAAAGATTCGAACTAAATATATACTATATTTAGAGAGATTTTCGAAGAGATATTCAAGGGATCTTTTATCAATTCAAGATGGAGCCAAGACCTTTAAATAAGAGTTATTTTCGATCTGCAAAGTACGACTTTCGAGAGAGCTTTCATGGAGTAACTTTGAGCGACATATTGAGCGAAAACGATGAGCGAAACACATATCGAGTTTGAGCGAGTTTTATATATTGCGAGAGTTGTCTTTTTAGTCTAGCTTTTCAAAGGTCGAAAGATCTTGTAGTTTGCAGAATTCTTTTTGATTCGTAGGTTTTGCTAGACGTGTTTTTACTATCTTCGTATAGTTATTTTGTCATCCATTGCTGTTAGTGGAATTTCGCCTTGAGGCACGCAGCAAGTTATTTGACTTGCTGCACAGATTTACATCTCGTGTTATTTCAGTTTCGTCACTAAGTAATTACAATATTCCGCTGTGCACCTGAATGTTAGGTTGAGTGTTACCCCGATATTTTACCCAACATCTACTCTATACTTAGTGTTTTACATCCATATCGTACCGGGACCACTTCAATTTCAATGATTTGAATCAATCAATCTTCTCAGCCAAGACATTTTCTCAGCCAAGATATTCTCCTACTACGAATTTTTGAAATATTACGAATAAAGACGTAAGGCGCGTGCAGTTGCCCGTGACATCCCCTCTAATGTTTTTTAGAGTGCGTTTGTTATGTGAAATTCGTGTTTGGGAAACACGAAAAAACTAAGTTCCCGCATCGAACAATACTCTTCGATTCGATCGTTGTACCCACAATTTTTCTTCTTTTTTTTTAAACTGAATTCCGCAAACCAAACGCACAACTCTACTAGAATTCGACGGAGGGGAAGATCCCAACAAAATAATTTGTTGGAATTTTCAACACAATATAATTGAGGTTCAAGATTAAATGTCCTTACATAAATGTCAGCATCTAATAGAGACATATTCACTCATCCTCTGCAACTTATCGTCACTGTCGGCGAAGAACAAGAGATAAATTTACATGAGCAGTAAAGTGAAAGAGATCGATATTTGCCCCTTCATGTTCGTTTCTTTTCTTTTAGGTTTTTGTTTTAATAAAAAAACTGTTTGTCCGTTCATCGAATGCATTAATGTTTGGTATTGATGAATATCTTTTGTGGGCTATGCGTATTATATTATGTTGGCAGATGAATTCAATGCCAGAAAACAAACACAACAGTGATGAAAAAGGAATATAGTAGAATTCAATAATGAAGGCGCTATTAATCTTCTGACAAAGAAAGGAATATTACTATTGCAAATTCAAAGGAATGTATCCGCGCACGTCCAATCAATGCCATGAATGTTTGTAATTATATACTCCCTCCGTCCCAAACCATTTTAATATTTGATTATATCGGGCGTCCAGCTGTCTTTTGTACATTTCCTATTTTAGCAAAAAACTACCGCAAATAATCAATATAATAATATTAAATACTCTTAAAAGACGTTTCAAAATATACACTTTTTTACCTTTTAATTGTACTATATTATTAAAATATTCAGTTTCTTAAAACCGTGTCATACACCAAATGTCCATAATCCTTTGGGACAGATGGAATATTATATAATAATTGATTGATTTAATTTATTTAGCCGATGATTTAACAGCATATGCCGACATTTGTCGGATTACATCGAGTACTACATTTCATTTGACTTAATGTCTTGCCCTTTCTTGCACACATCACTTGCAATACTTCACATCTTTCGCAAGAAAAAAGATACGATATGATACAAATAGTTGTATTCAAATAATGCTTTCGGCATGATTATAATATGGTCGGTTATAATTCAATGGCGACCACGGTTAGGTAGCAAGCCAATTCTATTTTCTACTTTGTGTGACTTGCTAAAGATAATCGAAGTTCCAAACACTACAAGAAAACATAGTATCAGACACGGAAAATAGATACGAAATTAGTTTCGTGTCTAACTTATGAGTATTGGAAACGAATTCTGACACGGTTTTTTATTTTATTTTAAAATAAATTAATGTGTTTATTTAGACGCGGATTAGTTACGAAAATAAAAACGGAAACGTGACAAAATCATTTTAGAAACGGTATATATCCGTATCCAAATTTGCCACGAGAACAACACCTACGAAATTTTGGTTTTAGACACCGAATTTTCCGTGTCTAATATGCATGTTTTCTACCGGTGAAAGTTAGTCCAAATTCATACTACGTTTTAATCTTGGCACTGATTCGAAAATTTTCTTATCGAAATATAATATAAATAAATATGTACATATATATCTATATATATTGTTAGAAATCGTGAATCGAGAATTCAGATTAAACAGTTTTGGTGATTGTCCAAACTTGATTAAGAATACCGGTCAGAAGAACATAAGACTGAAGATTAAAAGACCAGATAATCAGTCTGAAGGAAATTGCTCAAGCCTGGTTAAGGATACCAGTTAGAAGAAGATTAAAAGACCGGATGTCAATCAGCAGATTGCGTATGCACAGGAGACCGGATATTAATTAGAAGAACACAAGACTGGTTATCAGGAGAAGCGTGCCTAAAACAGAAAGGCATACACAGATATACCGGACCTGGCAGGAGCCAAGATCAGAACTCAGATACCGGACCGATAAAGTGCGAAGACCGGAGTTCTGTCATCAAAGATGCCACGTATACAAAGATTCAAATTTACTCAAGGCGGGATAATGAAACCTACTGTCGAAATCTTTAATGCAAGGCTGCCATAGGAAGTCAGGTCGAAGTCAAGCCAAGCTTAAAATGGAAAAAGCAAATGAGACAGTATGAACTGCTGCCAAGACCGGACAGTACCCATTTTGGGAAAGTGCATTTAATGCACAGCTCAGCACTTGGAGCTATTTCACAACGGTCTTCTTCATCGACAAACAAGTATATAAACCACAGAAGAAACATTGAAGAAGACAACAACACAACCACGAGAAATCAACAAGACAAAAACTCAAGAACAAAGCGAGAAATTTAGAGAGTGTTGTCCTCACTGTACGATAACCGGTCAGGTTAAGTAAGTGAGTTATTGTTATTCCGACGGACTGTAAAAAGCTGTTGAAGTAGGTGGATTGTATTTTACGACTGCCTAGGGATTCACTAGATAAGGCTGAGGGCAGCCGGGTAGGTTGTACTGTGAGTGTATAACTGAAGTCTAGTGAACCTTTCTCACGAGGAAGAAGGGGAGACGTAGGAGATTTAACTCCGAACTTCCAGAAACAAACTGGTATCTTCTTTCACACACACACTAACACTACGCACAGATTATCGGTTTATAAGTCAGAACCGATCTACAAGCTTCCGCAAACAACACATAGAGAAAAATCAAGCACCGGTATTAACCTTAACCGGTTAACTACCAAAAAGGCGTCGAGCGTTTATTCACCCCCCTCTAAACGCGTAAACCGATCCTAACAAGTGGTATCAGAGAGGGTTTGCTTGATAATTCTTCTATACTAACCATGACTTTATCAGATCAGCTTCTTATGTTTAGCAGGGAAAATTTCTTGAGTGGAAAATAAGGTTGATGACCTACCTTTATGCGCAAGATGATGAAACGATCGACGTACTGGAAAATGGACCGTTCGTGTTCAACAAAATCAACGTAAGACATGCTGTCTACCCTGACGAACCAAGAGAAATTCCGAAGGAAAGACACGAGCTGTCAGCAGAAGAAAAACGAAAGACAAATCTGGATAATATTGCAAAAAATACCATATTCAAAACTCTGGACATAGAAGTCTTCAGACAAGTTATGACAGGCAAGACCGCTAAGGAAGTGTGGATCAAACTGAGTCAACTTGGGGAAAACCAAGAAGTAAACGAGCTCAAGGAAAATCCAGCAGAAGCACTGGAAGATGGAAAATCACCCAGTGCTACACAGGTTAAGCAACGTAAGTTAAGCGATAATACTAACATTCAGCCTAAATGTGATAGGACCGGATCCAAAACTGAAAATGACTCCAAAGAGGAGACAAACCAACACCTAAGGTGGAAGAAGGCACAAATCTCCACAACTAATAGAGACAGCCACAGATGGGATGATACCGACTCCGATGAATCAAGCTCCGAGGATGAACCAAGCAACCACAAAGATGAACCAGAACTTATCTGCCTGATGGGAGATCAATCAGATCCAAAAAATAAATTCACCTATGAAGAAGTTCTAGATGCTCTCCAGAATATGGCTGATGAATACTGGAAACTGAACGAGAAGTTAAAAGTGGCAGAAAAAGGAAAAGCACCAGCGCTAGAAGATACCGGATCTCTTCTTGAAAAGATCATCCATCTAGAGGAAGAAAACCTCAAACTCAAAGAAGCAGCCGAAAAGAATGCATCAGAAAACAAAAAGCTAACCGCCTGGTCCAGTCATGGACTAAGTCAACAGAGACATTTCAATGTCTTCAAGGTTCCCTAAGGGATGTTGGTGACCGAACCGGACTTGGTTACGGCGAAGGAATTGGTGTCAATGAGCCAACAACATCCGCACAACCAACTACTTCAAAGGTGATCAACTTTGTTCGTCCCAAAAACTATAACCCAGTTTCTGTTGCTCCTATGAACAGGTTTAAGGAAACTGGAGTGAAACATAGCTACAATTCCTCAATGTCCTACGCAAGGACAAGACCTCAGGTAGCAAGGGGGAATAATGTAAGAAATGCTCCACATAAAGGAATACCCCAACAATTAAGGGGGAATACCGGAGTGAACTATGATTCACGAAGAAGAAGACCTCAACAACCAAGGGGGAATGGCCATGATACGAAATCAGGGACACAAGGCTACAGAAGACCCAAAGACCGGTCTCAGAAGAGGAATAATAATATAAATATCTTATTGATCCCACTACCGGTAGACACATTAGGATAATCCAATTATGGATACCTAAGGTACTAATTCCTAACCGGACTCAAAGAGAATTGGGTACCGAGGATTTTATCTGTTCTTGCAGGAATACATGCAGGAACTCAGCCGGTTCTACTAACCTCTAGACAGCAGATGCTGTCGGCACATGCCCAGGGGAAAAGACTCCCGCTGAGATCGAACCATGTGCCAAGTCAGCGGTTACCTTTGAAATAGGTATCCAGAGCAACTGTCTGAACCGGTACAAGCAAGAAAGAACTTACAGTTCAATGTGCTTGGTTACTGATGAATTCATAGGAATAAATCATCTAAGGCCTCAAATCCGTTTATAATTATTGAACTCAATCTTGATAATGATCCACCCTCATCACCAGTATGAGTGAAAGAAAAGAAAACAGAAACTGTTCTTTCTAAGCCTTGGACTAACACCATGTCTTGAGGACCATAGCGTATGCTGTGAGTCATCTATATACTGGCAAGTTTAGGTAAAAGTGCAGTAAAGAAAGGGAATCGGTTGTCTGGCAAAAGCACAACAGATGAACAGAATAACCAAGCGGTAGCGGCCAGACAGGACCCCAGAAAGGAAGCTCCGAACTGGGAAAATCAAGCAATAAGGAACAAACCAGTTTCAAAAGAGCGATACTTGTCTAAAAGAGACCGGGACAGTGTATTGCAAGAAGTTTGCACCTAAGGGAGTCTACTGAGGGGGAACGCCTCAAGTGAAGGGAAGAAAAGACTCTCAGAAGACCGAACAGTGTTCAAGAGACGATCAAATCAGCCTGGCGACCGATCGGAATAACTGGTGGAAATACAAACTAAGGGGGAACTCATCAGAAGGAACTGAATTAGTCTTGAGATCAACTAAGTCCGGAAGTTCCCATCAAAGACCGACAGTCCGTACTGGAGAAAGACAACTAAAGGGCAATTGGTGAGGGAAATAATCTCAGTTCCAGACAAATGGCGTCATGGCGCTCTACATGGAGACTGGTTCTCAGCCGACTGAATGACTGAGTGTAGCTTCAGACTCTAACAAGTGGTTAAGGAGCAGACAAACATGGGTCAACAAGCAAGCTCTTCTATTGGAGGAAAGTTACAGCCTTAAGAGGAAAAGTAGTAGAAGTATCAAGGCTGTCAACCCGGTGAAGATAATCGAAAGTACTGAAATCAGGAAGGAGAGACTAAGTGCAGGAATAACAAACCGGTGAACTACGCACAACTGCACCAGACTGGTTCTCAAAAGCAAAGTCTACTCTTTGTCTAAGTATCTAAGTTGCCTCAAAAGCCTCCTGAAACCGAAACTATCCATGACTAGGGGTGGGCAATCGGGGTCGGGTTTCGGGTACCCGGCCCGACCCGATCGGGTTTTACCCGATCGGGGGCGTGAAGTCGGGTTTAATCGGGTATCGGGTTTGAAACCCGATACCCGATATATTTCTTCGGGTCGGGTTCGGGTAGCAATAAGCTACCCGATAAACCCGATCGGGTACCCGACCCGATCAATGTGTGAACTAAAAAAAAAATACTGAATAAGTGATAACTGATAAGAGTCGAGCAGAGGAGCCCTGAAGGCTGAAATACAAATCAGACGCCACAACTCAATTTGGTCCTCACCTCAGTCAGTTCTCACCTCACGTCATCGCCGTCGCCGTCGCATTCTCAGGCCGCCGTCAGCGTCGTCGTCGCGCCATCATCCTCACGACCTCAGCCGCGCCATCATCCTCACGACCTCAGTCCTCACCTGTCACCTCACGACCTCAGCCGCGCCGTCGCGTTCTCAGGCCGTCGCCTTGCCGTCGCGTTCTCAGGTCTCAGCCGCGCCGCCTCTGCTGCGCCCACATCTCAGGTCTCAGGCCACTCCGTTCCGGACTATCCATTAGGTATATGTATGTTAAACCCTAATTTTATATTTTATTGATTGCTTGCAATTGTCGAATCCAAGATGATTTATAAGGTTCTATTAGCATTATATATTGTTAGAATCATCATGGGTGGTTGATTTTTGGTGTCAATTTGACCGTTTGGGATTTCGGCCTTCATGTAATTGTTAAGGATTCGGGGTTGAAAAAAAAAAAACCAACAAAACCCGAACCCGACCCAAACCCGATTATCGGGTTTCGGGTACCCGATTGTCGGGTACCCGATTTTCGTCGGGTCGGGGTCGGGTTTCAATTTTGATACCCGCAAATGTCGGGTACCCGACCCGAAAAACCCGAAACCCGACAAACCCGACCCGATCCCACCCCTATCCATGACTGACCAATGGATAAACATAAGACTCCTACTGAGCGGATAAAGACCGAGTCTCTTCGATAACTGTGCCTCATCAATGCACATATTATTGAGTTTAGCACAGCTGGCTTTGAAACTTGCGGGATATTTGAGAAGGTGAATAGTCATGTCATCAACGAATCTCTGTCATCGGACAAGACATAGAGTTCCGACGCACTGAAAAGAAGATAAGCATGGCTTGGAACACTGTGCACCCGTGACACAAATCGACAGGAATTCACCGGCTATTTAAAGACCTCACGACCCTCTTCAAAATCCCAGTCACTCAACAACAACTTAGTTCAAAATGCCTGAGTTACCGAAACATCCACAACCCTCAGTCAGGATAAGCCTCACAACCAGAAAAAGCTTAACAAGTCCAAGCCCAGTTTTCTTATCCAATCGCCTCAAAGCAGTATCTCCAACAAACTGGATGCAGACTCACCCATTAGATCATTCAAAGACCTCACGGCGGTCAAACAAAGCTACAAAGACGCTGTTGTGGACTAGCAGGCTTTTTAAAACAAGTCCGACGGCACAGAAGGAGAGCCCTGGGATGCTCTCTGATGACTGGACGAGTTGGATCAGATGCACCCAGTCATCAGCTTCTTACCCAGAGCTGAACAAAAGATGCCGCGGACCGGGCGAACCATCAGGGCACTACAAGGACCCAAAGGAGAAGATGGCGCCCCTCCAGTCCCTTGTAGACCATCGACCCACCAAGAGACGGTGTAGTAGCCGAGCGGTTGAGAAGGCGTGGGCTACCTTACCGCTCCAACCAGCCTCTCGAAGAGCCGGGTCGGGAATTCATCAAGGAATGGGACTGGAAAAGGAGAACCGGTTACCCGGGATTAAACGCCATGCCAGGCACATACCCGGACACCGGTTCCTATCGGTTTCGTTGTGCTTCCAGTGGTGCCAACAAGCGGATATCCACCATGACGCAACAACCGACCCTCCAAGGAGCTCAACAAAAAGCGTGAGTCCTGGAGACAACCGGAGCTTTGTACGAGCTGCTAAGACTGGACGGGTCAGAAGAAGACTTCTAGAGACCTTGAAGCGTCCTGTCAAATCTGAGCGCAGCTACAGAGCTACCGGTTTCATTGTGCTTCAGAAGGAGAGAACAACTGTAATGATGACTCTCTTGCACAATGACTACCTTCCCTCATACCGGACAAGTGATTGTCAAAAAGGGGGAAGAAGAGTACTGCCCACTGCCCAATACTAATTGGGGAGAAAGGGAATATGGCAGTACTGAACGAAGCTGCAGGCAGACCAGGACGTACCAAAGAGAACTTGGGATGCCAACAACCGGAAGATCAAAGAAGTATAGATACCGGTTGTGACAAGCAGTGTGGAGAAGAAGTGCTGCTAGCTAAGGAGAAAGGGCAGATGGAACTGCTGCAGCACTGAGGCGAAGCAGAAGGCAGACCGGGATATACCAGAGAAACCGGACGATGCCAACAACCAGAAGATCGAAGAAGTTTAGCATATCTAAGGAATAGATAGGCCAACAACGGTTGTAATAGATCGGTAGTTTATGTATCAAATTTCCTTTGATATAATAAATACTGTTCTGCTTCGTTGGGTTTTGACAATCACCAAAAAGGGGGAAATTGTTAGAAATCGTGAATCGAGAATTCAGATTAAACAGTTTTGGTGATTGTCCAAACTTGATTAAGAATACCGGTCAGAAGAACATAAGACTGAAGATTAAAAGACCAGATAATCAGTCTGAAGGAAATTGCTCAAGCCTGGTTAAGGATACCAGTTAGAAGAAGATTAAAAGACCGGATGTCAATCAGCAGATTGCGTATGCACAGGAGACCGGATATTAATTAGAAGAACACAAGACTGGTTATCAGGAGAAGCGTGCCTAAAACAGAAAGGCATACACAGATATACCGGACCTGGCAGGAGCCAAGATCAGAACTCAGATACCGGACCGATAAAGTGCGAAGACCGGAGTTCTGTCATCAAAGATGCCACGTATACAAAGATTCAAATTTACTCAAGGCGGGATAATGAAACCTACTGTCGAAATCTTTAATGCAAGGCTGCCATAGGAAGTCAGGTCGAAGTCAAGCCAAGCTTAAAATGGAAAAAGCAAATGAGACAGTATGAACTGCTGCCAAGACCGGACAGTACCCATTTTGGGAAAGTGCATTTAATGCACAGCTCAGCACTTGGAGCTATTTCACAACGGTCTTCTTCATCGACAAACAAGTATATAAACCACAGAAGAAACATTGAAGAAGACAACAACACAACCACGAGAAATCAACAAGACAAAAACTCAAGAACAAAGCGAGAAATTTAGAGAGTGTTGTCCTCACTGTACGATAACCGGTCAGGTTAAGTAAGTGAGTTATTGTTATTCCGACGGACTGTAAAAAGCTGTTGAAGTAGGTGGATTGTATTTTACGACTGCCTAGGATTCACTAGATAAGGCTGAGGGCAGCCGGGTAGGTTGTACTGTGAGTGTATAACTGAAGTCTAGTGAACCTTCCTCACGAGGAAGAAGGGGAGACGTAGGAGATTTAACTCCGAACTTCCAGAAACAAACTGGTATCTTCTTTCACACACACACTAACACTACGCACAGATTATCGGTTTATAAGTCAGAACCGATCTACAAGCTTCCGCAAACAACACATAGAGAAAAATCAAGCACCGGTATTAACCTTAACCGGTTAACTACCAAAAAGGCGTCGAGCGTTTATTCACCCCCCCTCTAAACGCGTAAACCGATCCTAACATATATTGATGAGCGAAGATATATCTTCCTTTTTTCTTATAGTTTATAAAAGATAATAAATTGAAACGTGTGAAATCTAGAAGTGGTTTATCTCTGAGTTTTCTAACAGGGCGGAAAACAACTAAAAAATGTTCCAAAGGTGAACGAACATAAGGAACTGTAATAAGTTTTATATAATTTGATTTTGAAGCCAAAGGACTTCCAACGGAGACATTTTTTATGATAGCATAGTAGCACTACTTATATAATAACAAGGGGATAGGCTTTTGCCTTTTTTTTTAATTGGTTGAGTTTGATGCCTTTATAATCCCAATTATATTCTTCTGTCTCCTAATATACATTCTATCATTAGCTTTAGACTACTGTGTGCATCTTTATTGCAGGTTTGCAATCTGTCTCTTGTACAGTAGTATCCTTCTTGCTTTTAGGGTTTTGTCCTTTCCCTGTAAGCGTTTACCAAACAAAGAATTCAATAAGAACTAAGGTAAGTTCTGAATTCTGATCATCAGATCTTGATTTGTGCATATCATCATGCATCATTTCATCAGAAAACCTAAAGGCATCTTAAACGATAAATCAGAAGAAGACTTTCCCAGATCAGCCGTAAAGAAAAAGAGAAACCCTCGTTTAATTTTTTATTTTCTTACATGTATCTTGATTTCCCAGAAGCTGAAGATCTTGACAATATGGAAGAGATTCAAGCCAAGTAAGACAGCTCCTTTTTTTAAGGTATGCATATACTTGAGGTGGGTGAATCTGCTTTATTAACTCTCTAGACTTTTATGTGTAGTAGGGAAGTTCAATTATTATCGATATTCACACAAATAAGATGACTATCATTCCAAATTATCACCAGGCTAATATGTTCTTCATATAATTTAGTGTACAAATCATGATGTAGTTCAGAAAAATAGAGGGATTTTTTGTCGGAATAAACAGATTGAGAAAGAGTTACGTTGGACACACACAGATAATTAGGCTATTGTTCTTTTCTTGCTCACTCGAACTCGAATCCTTTTTTTTTCTTTTTCTGTTTTTTCAAATAAACGAAGGAGATGCCATGTAATAAGTACATAGTCATGTTTATGCAAGGAGCAAAATCCCTTTTTAATTTTGCTACAGACACCAACTACTCTCTTACACGCATATTTATTGTCACTGACCACACTCCAAAAACTTCAACTTCAGCACAAATAGACTAACACGCTGCTAATCATATGCATATTACATTGCTTTTCTCTCTTTTCTTTATTCAGTCTAACTTCTTTTTATTACACATGTGCTAGCACAGAGATAAAGCAGCTAAAACATCATGGCTAGTTCATCGAATTGTGTCTACTCAAGCCCTCCATGCGCGGCCTGCAAATTCCTCAGAAGGAAATGCCTCCCAGGCTGCACTTTCGCCCCTTACTTTCCCCCCGAAGAGCCCACGAAATTCGCAAACGTACACAAAGTCTTCGGCGCAAGTAACGTCAGCAAACTTCTCGGCGATATTCTCCCACACCAAAGAGAAGATGCAGTTAACTCTTTAGCTTATGAAGCTGATGCAAGGCTAAGGGACCCAGTGTATGGATGCGTTGGAGCAATTTCTGTCCTTCAAAGGCAAGTCGCTCAGCTTCAGAAGGAACTGGATGCTACGAATGCTGAGCTTATGCGCTACGCAAGAAATGAAAAGAAGGATTTTTGCAGTGGTTCTGCTGCAGGCGAGGTTTTGCATGGCGATGAAGATGAAGAAGGTGATCGAAGGTTGGGAGTTTTTGGTGTTTCGTATTCTTGGAATAATGAGTGATCTTGGCCCTAATGACTAACCTTTCTGCTACGTAATACAATAAAGATTCTTAACCTTTTCTTGGAGAATCAATACTAAGAAGTGTGTGGTTGCTTGTGGATGAGCCGTAGTATGCGATGGATGATCACTTGATCTATGTTTATGATTCGTATTCTGAGATATATGTGTAAGTATATGCAAGATTTTTTACTTTGTCTGGTTTGAAAGATGATAGTAATATAAGCTTCGTACGTTATACTATGGATGTAATTGAATTAGATATCTTTTGAATTTCGTTATTTGTGTTCCAATCGATGGAAAGCCTATCATCTTAAGGAACAATTTATCATGCTACATTTTTGTCCTGACCCCAGAATATTTTGTAATGTTTATATGAATGTGATCGATCTTTGTCTAATTGAGACACCCTATCAATAGATTTCGATGCAGCGAACAAAATGTCGTTGATGGAGACTTTGTAATGTGTGCTGTGTTGACATATACTTCACTTGCGAGTTTGTTTTTGTTGACTTTACTTGTTTCTTTCTCCTATCTTTGGTTATTGTTGCCTGAGCAAAGGGGATATTTTCAAAGGTAAAAGAATGTCTATAATTCTTACATCATGAGCAACCAACTTAGGTAAAAGAATTGTTGGTCTTCCATTTGCAAATTGGATGGCTTCTTTAACGTTGAGGGTCTTGTGCTTCATCTAATCTGCTACTCAATTATTTTCTCATTCGCAATTCTCTCTATTTCAGATAGCCTCGCTCAATTAGGAAAGCAGCATTTAAAGCATAGCTTTGAGAGCTTTCTCAGCTACAACTCCATTGTTCAATTTCAGTCGCAGGAGCATTAAGCCTCCCTCGTTACTGAAACATCGAATGGAGTAAAAAGGATTAGCAGGAAAAATTATTCCAATAGATATATGTGCCTTTTCTATCCTAAGTTGGTAGGATATAATAAAACTATGGGGTCATATAAACAAGGGAAGCTATCGAAATTTATGATATAATAAATAGGTTGGGCTTTTATGTCACAAGGATCATCATGTGATTGTGATGTTATTATGTCCCTTACACCACCACTTGTGATAGTGAGCATACGATATATGAATGCCCCATTATTCGAATATGGGCTTTCCTTTCCTTGTCTCTCTTCTCATCCTAAACGGTAAGAAGACCAAAGTTAAGGTGACTATTGTTACTAATCTATTGGGTTAGTTGCCACTATGCCCTCCAAGAAATATTGTCACATCTTTGTGGTCTCCATTCTCCCGAGTCCCGACAAAATTTACCCTAGGCTCCGTTTAGTTTACGGATTTTGACGTGGAAAAGAAAAGAAAATGTGGAATGGTACGACCCGTGAAGCGTAATGTCCAATGATTCAATGCGTATGACCACACTTTTCTTTTCTTTTCCGCGTCGAATTCCGCGGACCAAACGCACCCTAACGGTTTGACCTGGCGGATATATTTCTGACTTTCAAGTGTGAGGTCAGGGATTCGAACCCTACAAGGATTCTTGACTGTCAGTATTCTGCATGAAGTTGTGATCGTCCCAAAGCCGAACATGAGGTTTTGATACGATTCAGACTGAACCTAGTTGGAGTATGAGGGCTATAAATTGGTGTTGTGTAGGGATTTCTACTAGATCGAAAATCAATATTATGACCAAATTTGATTTGAATGGAATCTTATTAAGCTCAATTCATTGGCTATGAAATATTATCGGGAGTTACTATTTACCGCCCCCTTTTTACTAGTCACCGCCCCCTAAAGGGCTGAAAAAAGACGTTTTTGCCCTTATGGTATTTAAATCAATTTAAAAAGAAAAAACTAACTAAATATATAATTCTGGTATGAAATACCGAAAACTATATACACAAATAAATTCGAACGATCGATCGATAAGGAAATTCGAACGAAATTTTCGACCGGGCTGTGCACGGGCCGAACTGAAATTTCGGTCGGGCCTGTGCGGGCCGAACAATAATTTCGGCCCGCACAGGCCCGACCGAAATTTCAGTTCGGCCCTCACAGGCCCGACCAAAATTCAAGTTCGGCCCGCACAGGCCCGACCGAAATTTCAGTTCGGCCGGCACAGGCCCGACCGAAATTCAAGTTCGGCCTGCACAGGCCCGACCGAAATTTCAGTTCGGCCCGATTAATTTTTACTTTTTCGTTTTTTATTTTTTATTGTAATTTATAAAAACTCAACATATATAGTAGTATTTAGGGATTGAACCCATGACCTCTACTTGATAAAGAAAGTACTTATCCATTGGACTACATAGCTTTTTATTAACAATTATGACATATATAAAATATATAACGAAAAAATAACCGGGACGGGTTTCGGGTCGGGGATCGGGCCGGGGTTGGCTGGACCCGAGATCCGACCCGGACACGGCCGGGTTGAGTCTTTTAGGACCCGTAATATTACAAAATAATTATAAAAAAATTTAATAATACAAAATAATAACAATTAAATAATCTAATTAAAAAATCCAATTAAATAATCTAATTAAATAATCCAATTAAATAATATAATTAAATAATCCAATTAATAATCTAATTAAATAATCCAATTAATAATCTAATTAAATAATCCAATTAAATAATCGAATTAAATAATCCAATTAATAATCTAATTAAATAATCCAATTAAATAATCGAATTAAATAATACAAAATAATCCAATTAAATAATCTAATTAAATAATCCAATTAAATAATCTAATTAAATAATCCAATTAAATAATCTAATTAAATAATCCAATTAATAATCTAATTAAATAATCCAATTAATAATCTAATTAAATAATCCAATTAAATAATCGAATTAAATAATACAAAATAATCCAATTAAATAATCTAATTAAATAATCCAATTAAATAATTTAATTAAATAATCCAATTAAATAATCTAATTAAATAATCGAATTAAAAAAAATATATATACATAGCCGAAGAGAAATTTCGGCCACTATAGGTGCCGGCCGAAAATTTTTTTCGGCCCGGGCGGATCCGACCGAAATGAATTTCCGGTCATAACAGTTCCGACCGAAACATAATTTCGGTCGGAACAGTCACGACCGAAACACAATTTCGGTCGGGACCATCACGGCCGAAATGTTTTTTCGGCCTCTTCAAGGTACGACCGAAATACTGTTTCGGTCCTACCTTGATGTGGCCGAAATTATTTTTCGGTCCGACCCGAAAAGACGAGATTGTTTTTCGGTCGGGACTTTTTTCGCGCGTGATCGAATCAAGTTCGATAATTCACATTCGTACGAACGAATATTACGTTAATTTGTTTTATTTTGTTTGAGTCTGATTTGAATGTTTGATTGCGATTTGAACGTTTTTTTTGTTTTGTTTGAGTCTGATTTGAATGTTTAATTGCTATATGAAAATTGTTGTATGGAAAAGGACTTTAAATAAAGAATTTAATTCAAAAGGGCAATTTTGTCTTTTTTCAGCCCTTTAGGGGGCGGTGACTAGGAAAAAGGGGGCGGTGAATAGCAATCCAGAATATTATCGCTGACTTTTAGTTGGACTAATCCTTCTAATATGCGTGTACCGTCCAAAGACAAGGACAATGAACGCCAGAGTAGTACGTGCATTTCGGCTAAACATAGACTAAATCGTATTAGAACTTCAAATCGTCGACTATGAGATCACTCCAACTTGCTCAAATTAATCCTCCTATTATGTATATACTTCCCAAGTCCATACAGATAATCGATTGAAGAGTTCAAATAAAATCGAGCAATAACTTTCAGGTGGAGATATAGTGTGAGTGACCACACGATCTATCTTTAAATAAGATCACATAGTTAGAAATTTCAAATTCTCAAAATATCATGCAGCAAATATGAAAAGTATTAATAATGGCTAATGAGTAATTTACAATGAAAAACTCAAGAAAAGAGACGAGCCGTAGCCGTCTCATTTCGCTGTCCCATTCCATTCCCCACTGTCGCCGGCTACCTAAAATATATTTCATCTCTATTTTTCAAATTTCATCCTTTTTTATTTTAGGCCAAAATATAATTTTAGGTCACTAAGTTCACATATTTTCGTTTTTTGGATCACAATGTTTGATAATTGCAAAAATAGATCACTAACTATGTATGTTAAAACAAATTCGGATCACCCTGTCATTTTGGGTTACTAAGAAAGAATACGTGTTTTCAATTTTGGGTCACTAAGTATACGTGTTTTAAGTTTTTGGGTCGCTATATTAAATCCATTTTCGTATTGATGAAAACATAGTGACCCAAAATCGAAAACATGTATACTTAGTGACCCAAAATGAGAGGATGACCCAAATTTGTTTTGATATATATAGTTAGTGACCTACTTTTGCAATTATCAAACATAGTGACCCAAAACGGAAACATGTATACTTAGTGACCTAAAATAATAATTTGGCCTATTTTATTAATAAATAATGGTGATTTCGTATCGCGCTACAAATATGTTTTTGTCTACTTGCCTTTCCTACTGAGACTTGTTTGACGAGCATTGAGAAACGTTCTCCACTAGATCTTTGACTCTCCTGCGCTCGGGTAATTTCTCTGTCTGCTCTTTTCTATGTTTTTTTTTTGGATCCGAAATGTCTTTCTCTTCCTCGAATCTGCTTGGACTAAATCGGTCGGAGTTCAAGTTTGTAGACTGGAGCGACTTAGATCTCGATCGACTGTTTGGGTCATTTAGCAGTTTGTAGAAGCTTGCAGTTTTTCTTTGTATAGCATTTTCGTTCATTTTGCTACATCCACTCGAGTGTTAGATCGCACGATTATGTATGTTGATATGACTTTGTGCGTGATCTTCGATGTGGACTTCGTTAGTCTGCTTATCTTTCTACATTATCTTGCCATTATTCTGATTTTGAATTTTGAACTAGTGATTGACATTTAGCGAATGCAAATTAGGCTTTTGATGTAGGCGTCGATACGAATAACTTAAATAGTTGCGCTCTACTATAACAGCCACAGGTAATGTTCTACTTCTGTAGGCAAATTTGCTTGATCTAGTTCAACTAGGCGTAGGTAGTAGTTTAGTTGAGGAGAAGTTGGTTCTTTTCCTTGTCTTTTTTTCTTTTTTGAGTTGAAAAACTAGCGTTTTCCTGAGTTTCAGCATTGGCATTGGGAGTGCTTTAAATACTAATCATATTGCATCGAATTACTGGAACAAGTATTGTATATAGCATGGTTTTCATTTTTAGAACTTGGGGAGTCTTATGTACCTCATATGTATTGCGTATAAATTTTAAGTCCCCATGGCTTGGCGTTGTTGATTAATAAATTGTGATAGATCCATTTTTTTTTGGAGATTTTCTCTGGATTGAATTACAGTATATTTCTATGATTTGCTCCAGGCCTGCATCATGTCTGGGATTGCTGTCCAAGATGTGACTAAAATTCAGAAGTGTGAGAGGATGAACGGGAACTCCACTCATGGAAAACCTATGAACTGCCAGGTTGATAGCATGGACAAAAATGCTGATAAGAAAAATGAAACAGTGGCTTCATTGGTTTACGATCCTGTAAAAACAGCCGAAATGGAAAAACCTGCAGCAGATTCAACCAACACCGAAGTTGAATACATCGAATCAGAAGATTTGAAAGATGTACAGAATTCAGAGATTTCTGTTCAGGTATGATTTTTTCCTTTTTACATGCATCATTTCCTTGAAAATTTTCTTTGATAAGTATATATGCATCTCCTCGTTTCTGGTTTGCAGACACTTGTAGCAGGGCTAGAATCCAAAGACTGGGTTTTAGTGTGTGATGCACTCAATGATGTACGCAGATTGTCTATCTTTCACAAGGAATCCGTGATTCCAGTACTGTAAGTTGTTTTTTATGGAGTGTTGTTTCTTTCCCTTCTGTATTCGAGTATTGAGACATGAAAGGAATTATATTGTGTGCATTGTAACCCGATGAGCAGGAGCGATGTGGTTGCGCTAATAGTCAAATCCGTAAAGAATCCAAGAAGTGCAGTCTGCAAAACAGCAATTATGACTTCTGCTGACATTTTTAGATCATATAAGGATGGCATCATTGAGTCTCTCGATCCGTTGGTAGAACTCTCTTATCTGACTTGAACTTCCTTTTTGTACTTTTATATCCTTCATTCTGCTTATCTGTTGCTTCGATCACATGGTTTATACCCATTTGGTGTTCAGCTTGTGCAACTTCTTCTCAAGGCCTCACAAGACAAAAAGTTCGTCTGTGAGGCAGCAGAAAGTGCATTGATCACTTTAACCACAGAGGTTTCCCCAGTTCTTCTATTGCCTAAACTGATCCCTTACATCAAGAATAAGAATCCCCGCATTAGAGCAAAGGCATCCATGTGCATTTCTCGAAGCGTTCTACGGCTGGTAACCTAACCATACTCATTGCCCTCGAACATTATTTCTCTTTATGCGCATCATCAATCTTGTTGTATGATTCGTTTTAGCAAATAAACACTGCAAACTTCAAAACTTGTGCAGGGAGTTGAAGGAGTGGAAGCGTTTGGCATTGAGAAACTGATTCAAATAGGCGCCTCCCAGCTAAACGACCAGCTTCCAGAGTCTAGAGATGCAGCTCGAGCTTTGCTATTAGAGTTAAAATCTATTCATGAAAAAATTAATGCGTCTCAGAAAAACGATGCAACTGAGGATCTCATACCTAATTCTTGGGAAGACTTCTGCCAGTCAAAGCTTTCTCGCTTGAGTGCTCAAGCTGTTGTCCGTGTGACCTCTACCGCTCGAGATGGAGCTGTTCAAGGATCATAACACAAGCAGTTCTTAAAGAAAGCATTTCCTGTGTTTTGAGTCATCAAAATCATACACTTGTATATAGCGCGGAAGTACGAGGCTATAGAGATCCTTTGCTGGTACGGTATGCAATTCATTTCTGATTCTCACAGAGTTGTGAAGTTGTATGATATGAGTTTATTTTAGTGGCTTTGTGAACCTGAGAGTGAGACAAAACTGAGTATTGCCGTTAAGAAACAAACATATGCTTCCCCGCTTGGTTCATCATCTGTTGATTCGTTTACTTTGTTTTTCCCTTTTCCTCTTTCTGCATAAAATAGGGGCAGCGCAGGGCTGGCTTATAGTTTATCATAATGATTGTCAATCTGCTATTTTTTCTTCGGCTTTGTCAAAATGCTTATACTTAGCTGTAAACGAGGCAATTCCCCAAGAGATATATCATAAGCTTGATCATAGTTTGTGTAGGCTTGGGATGTTTCGTTGGAAATTGAGATCATACCATTATTTACGAAATAGGGTCCAATTATGGGGGCTTTATTGAGCTAACCGTTAGTTTTTCTCATAATAATGCAGCTATAATAACTTTTTTTTTATTTGATCATAGTTTTTCTCACAATGTTCTTTCTTTGGAGAAATAGATTATTTACAACTGGGTGAAACAACCTCTGTAAACAATGCTCCACAGATAGATAGATAGATAGATAGATAGATCATCCCAATGTTACAATGATCGACTATGGTTTGCCTCACAACTTGTGTTTGTAACTTCATGCTTATGACCGGCCAGCTAGCAAGCTTTGTCTATTAAGTTTCGATACAAACAATGCACCTAAACAGACACACGCACATTATACATATAGCCGAAAAACAGGGCATTTTAAGGTCACATCATCATCTGACCTGACTTTATAACAACCATTTTTCCCCTCCTAGCAAGCAAAAATCTTAGGAATGGATGGTCGCAGTAGAATCGCTGTCGTTGGGATTTTATTTTGTGTGGCCTTGGCTGCATTTTCAACAGCAAGTGCGGCGGAAACGTGGGCCCCGGCCAACAGCCCAGCGCCGAGCGCTGCTGCAGCTTTAGGGACCGACTTCGTTTCAGACAGCAATCCTCGGATTTATCGTTTCTGTCTTTTCGTTCCTCACTGTTAAAGAGTTCGTCGTTTGAGGGTTTTTTTTCTACAATGTTGAGTTTCTTGGTTCTCGTTGTCGTGCTCCATAGATTGTTTCGAAAGCGTCGTCCCTCCACAAATAATAATATCGAACTACTTTTGTTGTAAATGTCATATTTCTCCACTAGAAAAAAAAAACAGGTTATAGCTACTACGGCAAACCACTATAGAACTACGTGGTCGCTAAAATAAGAAATACCAAATGCGTCTAGTAGTGTCAAAACGGGCCGGCAGCGCGGGCCGGCACGTAGCCCGCCAAAGCCCGCCCCGCCACGGGCCACGGGCCCAATTGGCCCAATTGACAGTTCTAAATGCGTCATATATTTAGATGGATCAACGACTTCGTTTGTAATCGTTAGAAAAAAAATTGTAGACGATAGATAATTTTTAGCGGCCAATATTACCGAATGCGAAATCGTTGTTGCTATTGTAAAACCTAAATTGCGACCTCAATCCCATTTTTGATCTTATTATCTCACAAACATAAAATAGTCCCCCCCCCCCCCCAAATCAAATTCCCCGCCCAAATCGTCGTCCGAAGTTTGAGTTGCGCATGGCTCGTTGCCACCCATTAGGCGACCCGCGTCCTTTTGGTGATCTGATTTCGGCGTCTTTCGCCATTTTTTGTTTATCTATATTTTTGTCAATTAATCGAATAATTACTTAAAATTAATAACAAACATAAAATAATCGAAAATACGAGTCCGCCACTGCAATAATAGTAGTCGCACAACGTTAGCAACTAACTTAGCAACTAACATCGCCGTCGAAAAAAGGCACACTACTTTTGCTACTGCAATCGACTGAAATATAAGATATGGATATCAATTTGATCATCGTAAAACATATGATAAATTGGATGCATTTATTTTGTTTTATCATAGATGTCCATGAAACAATAATGATTTTATAATTTGGTGGAATATAATAAAAGAATAAAAAGAAATTTATGAACCACATAACGATCTAAAATTCAACGGCAATGATTAAATGAGACATAGAATGTGGGACAGATGATTTCAATGTAACTAAATTTGTAGTTACCAACTATATGCATGTCACATAAAACACTGGAAAGTAGATGATCAGTTAAACAAAATCAGCTCAACTCTTTTGCATTCCACACTCTTGACCTCTTTAAATACATATATATCCTCATCCTCACTTCGTTTCCCAAATCTAAATTAAATCGAGCATTTTCATCAAATTGTATTTCCATATCGAAGAATTGGAGCATATGATGGTAGGATAGCATCGATCATAAAAAACTTCAACAACCTACGATTTATACCACACTTTAATACCACCTCATTGCACCATTTCTTCTAATAGCAGGTGATTGAAACACAAATGAAACATGCATTCTCATTTCTCCTCATAGTTGATGTTCATATATATATATATATATATATATATATATATATAGAGAGAGAGAGAGAGAGAGAGAGAGAGAGAGAGATTTGCTATGGTGCCCACCTTCCGTGAGCAACCACCGTGAGCACCATAGCCAAATCTCTTCATTTTTTTCTGTTTTTTCGATTTCCAACGTCGTCATTACCTCCATAGACCCTCTCATATCCATTATTAATCTTAATCGCCCTCTCCAATACGTTAATTTTTAGGAAAATTCATTATTTATTATTCACATGTGGACGATGTACCGGGGTGATGATTTTCCTAAAAATTAACGTCTTGGAGAGGGCGATTAAGGTTAATAATGGATATGAGAGGGTCTACGGAGGTAATGACGACGTTGGAAATCGAAAAAACAGAAAAAAATGAAGAGATTTGGCTATGGTGCTCACGGTGGTTGCTCACGGAAGGTGGGCACCATAGCAAATCTCTTTCTCTATATATATATATATATATAGAGAGAGAGAGAGAACTGATATGGTGCTCACCTTAGGTGAGCACCATATATGAGCACCCTTATGTGGCATTGCCACATAATTATCATTCCTTAAATATAATTAAATTTAGTTGAATATTAAAATTAGATTTTAATTATCATTAGGGTTAATTACAGCAATTGGAATACTCCCACGTAATTGTTATTCTTCCTCTCCCATCAGTCATCGACGATTCACTTCCTCTCCAACCTCCTCGCCGGAGACCGCCGAGCTTATCGCCGGAGATCGCCGCCCCACTCGCCGGAGATCGCTGGAACAGTCGCCGGAGATAGCCGGCGACTGCTGAATCAATCGCGGTGAATGCTGAATCAATTGCCGGCGATATGGTGAATCAATCGCCGCCCCACTCGCCGGAGATCGTCGGGACAATCCACGGCGACTGCTGAATCAATCGCTGCAAGTTCGCACCATTCAGCAGCCAAATGAATTTATTAAATCGTGAAGCGAGATTTTCCGAAACAGCTTTTTCACCATCGTGAAGGGTGTGTGAAAAATGTCGATCGAGCCACGGATTTTTCTCCGCTTTCCATCATCAGGTTGAGTTTCAGCTTTGGATCTTTGGAATTCGATTTCTATTTACTTGTTTTCAGTCTTCATGACATACATCGACTTTTGGGAGCTGGTGTTCTGATTTTGAACTCGTTTATCTTCGAACTTTCACGGGTTCTTAAGCTTCTGTAGGCCTAAGGATTAAATTCACTAGGATTTGTTCTGATTAATGCTTTTGTTGGGTTGGTCGGATACTGATAAAGCTGAATAATGCTAATGCCGGTCGCTAGCACAAAAAATGCAGCCTTGTTGTTATCCTGAATTTGTATGGCTCTTGCAGGTTCATGGTGATTACAGCGAAGACGTGGGCCTGAAAATAGAGCGACCCGTTGAGGAGACAATAGTGAGGCCAAAAAATGCTGACGCTAGAGCTTCCTGGAGTGCTTGGTATGCTAAACGAATTGGCTTGAGATGTTAAGGATGGCTTGAGAGGGAAGTCTATTACCACAGAGAACTGAGCGCTTCCCTTCAGATGGAGATATCTTCTTTAAAAGACGAGTTAGAAATTTTTGAATAGTGGGAATATACATTCAGACTAGTATTGTCCATTTTTTTTCTCTATTGATTGATGCTTATGTAAAGATATGTATATACCATCAACTTCCGGCGGCTTTCAACGAAAATAATGATTGCTCAATGAAAACGATGGTTCCACGAAATCAATAAAACATCTTGAAATGGAATCTGATCGTAAAAATGCTCGAAAAATGTATTGCAAATAAATCTAAACTATGGATAACTAAACCAAAGTCATTCGCCGAGGTTCACTCCACTAGTCTCCACGTCGTTATAACCTATATGAGTATTAGACATCATCAAATTATGTTCTTAAGCAGACGTAACCCATATAAACAACAAAAAATTGTAAAATTATGTTTAAATCACCATATGTAGACCCGAAATCGTCATTGTCCGTACTACCATCGCTGTTATAATGAGCCTCTGTTGTTGACCTATTAACATAAAATGACATCATTAAAAAAAACCAAAAAAAATCATGAATAAATAAATACATACAATTCCTGCAACTTCGGACAATTGCGTTTGTCATGAGAAACACCTCGCAGGCCACATCCGTTACACAATCTAGATTTTGAGACTATTTTTTCCTTTGATTGCTTCAATCTTTTTCCACATCCTTTTGGTCGAACTCCTGCAGGATCCAAAATAATAGGGTCTCCAGCAACCAACTTTCTCTTACTTGTATTTGTGCCCAAACCTCTGTTGCTATTGATTTCCTTAATTTTACGATGGATGGAATCCAACTGTTCCTCAAAAAACTTTGTCCCCTCATCTGTCAAAGACGACTCATCAATTATTAATGATGCTTTGAAGGATAATCTCGAGTGTCGTGTCATCAGAAACTTTTCTCCATCATTGCTGATATTTTCTTCGTCCATAGAATATTTCGCTCCAGCTTTTGCATCTTGTGTCCACCGTTTCATTATATACTTCTCAGGCAGTTGAAACACCTGCGTGAAGCGAAAATAAGCTAACATATGTCTGCATGGAATGCCCTCAAAATCAAACTTCCAACAACTGCACGATATGTGATCCTTCTGTTTGTCGTGTGTGACCACCCTCGGTTTAGAAGCAGAACTCTGAATATGCAGAATATTGTACCTCACAAGCTCACTTTCAGAAGATGACTGTTGCACATAGTAGCTATGACTGTCGCTTAATTCATGCTCAAACTCCTTCCATTTTATTCTCGTGTAAATCTTCGCCATTTGATACTCCATAGGCAACTGTGCCTTAATAACTGGATGCTCATTAACGTCAATATGATCAGCCAATAATTCTTTATGCCGCTGGTTTCTAAGAGCCCTGTTGAAACGGGTGACAAAGTCCATCAATGAGTTCTTTTTCGAGACGTATTTCTTGAGAAATGAATGGGCACTTTCAGATCTTTGGCTACTAGACATGCCAGCTGAGAACACATGATTAAAATATGCGGGAACCCACTTCGCTCGCAAATCATACATCATCGACAACCACTCATTAGCTTCCAGATTGCTTACCGTGATAACATCTTCCCAGGATTTTTCAAACTCATCTGGAGTCGTTGAATTAACAATGACATTCTTGATGGTTCGATAATGGTCACGAAAAGTCATTGGTCCCAGTTTATCAGGAAACTTGTTCAGTATATGCCACATACAATATCGGTGTACTGATTTGGGAATGACATGCGCAATGGCTTTGGACATAGCTGGATCTTGATCAGTAATGATAATATTTGGCGCTTCCTTCCCCATCGATTTTACGAAGCTGTTGAGCAACCAAATGAAAGACTCTGTTTTCTCGTCGCTAAGAAAGCCACAACCAAAAACAGTAGTTTGGTGATGATGATTAACGCCTACGAAAGGGGCAAAAATCATCCCGTACTTGTTGGTATTGTAGGTCGTATCGAACACAACTACATCGCCAAACACATTATATGCCATCCTACACACATGATCCGCCCAAAAACACCTGATCAACCTTTTTTCTGAGTCCATCTCATATTCAAAGAAAAACGCTGAATTCTTTTCTTTTTCTGATTCGAAAAACTCAATTAATGTTTCTGCATCGATACCCTTCTCAGAATCCTTTAGGCCTTGCTCGAAGTTTCTAATATCTCTTTCTGTACACCCAATATGTGCAGGTCCTCCGTACTCTATCTCTAACAAACGCATCTGTTGACAAGTTGGCACATTCGCTTCTGCAAATTGTTGAGTCAATACCCTCTTCGCTGCTGAAATATTCCGATGTGACCGTAACAAATGTACTTTTGAAGGCGTTGACAGAGGATGATTATGACTCTCTATTAAAGTACTAACTACCCAAGAAGCGCCACTTTGTGCCTTGACAATTGAAATTCTTGCCATACAACCAGTTCTCACTAAACCACGAGATCTTTCCTTTCTTGATTCATCACTACTGCGTTGTTTATCCTCTCGATTTTTGTCTTTGTGTCCTTCTTTAGAGCAAACGAATTGTTTCCATATGACCTCATCTGTCGTCGAATTCTTTTTGCTTTTACTCATTCTTGCACTAAATCCAACTTCTCTTGCATATTGGTTGTAGAACGGACTGTTCCAGCGATCTCCGGCGAGTGGGGCGGTGTAATACCCGGGTCCCGTGCGTAAGTTGGCCAATAAATTTGCATGCATATTATGTGTTTATATGATTTCATATTTAGTATTTATTTAATTTTGTGACTACATGATACCTAACATTATTTGGAAATTTAATATCGAGTTTGAGGAATTATGAAATTAGGTTGTGTGGGTAAGATAATTTCGAAATATGATAATTTAGAAATTTAGGGTTTCTTTATGGAATATGTCGAGAGCTTTAGAAAGGTTTATTTAGAATGTCGATTTGTTGTTTGAGTTTTGTCGAGTAGAAATATTAAATAAAATGTCGAAATGTTACATGTTGAAATGAGAGATGCGAAATCTTAAGATGGGTGGAAATAAGAGATATCGACATCTCTAGAACTTAAGTGCTAATAAAGAATAATTAATACAAGGTTTAAAATAATGATATTTGGTTAAAGAAGTTTGGTAAGTATCTAATATAGGGTCGAAGGGGGAAAATCACTTGAGAAATATAATAGTTTCTTACGTGATTAAAGATAGAGTAGGTAAAGTTCTTTGTCATTTAGTTATTATTGAATTCAAGTTGATAGATTAATATAGAAAGAAAAGGGTTATTAGGAGATAAGAAAACGTTTAGGAAGGCAGTGAAGAACATAGCTTGGAACCATAACGCAACTTGGATTGGTAAGATATATTGTTGAAATTTTTATATTTCTAATTAGGTTTTGGTTTAATTAAGAGTTTATTAAGCATGAAATTCATGTAAGTTTATGTTCTTTAGGGTTTTTGATTTTTTTTAAAAAAAAAAAAAAAGAAAAGAAAGAACAACGTTTAGAATTGATATGATGTTTATAGTGTTCTTGAGAAAATTAGTTTTGATCTAAAGTTTATATGGGTTTTGAAATAAATAGTGTTTATGATTTTCGAAAGATTGAGATTTATATGGAAATGTCGAGTTGTGTGTGTAGAGACAAGATGTCGAAAGGTTATGTTAAATATTTGTTTGGTGTTGAGATTATCATGAAATGTCGATATGTGGCCTTAGAATTTTAAATGTCGAGATGTGTTATTGGTATAAGATGTCGACATGTGTGTGTAGGATTGTTTCGAGATTTTTTTATATATATAAATGTCGAGCTAAGTTATTAAAGATGTCGACATACTCATGTGAAATTTTGGTTGGATGTCGAGTTGATTGTTTCGATATTTTGTTTGGATGTCAAGAAGAGTATCGAATAAGAGTTTGAATTTCTTATGAGGATGTCGATATGTTGTGTAGAGATTTATACAAAAAGTCGAGGGGATGATGACAAAGTTTTAAATAGGATGTCGGGGGTCTTGAACAAAATGTCGAGTGACTATGTGATGATTCGAGTTTTATGAATATTAAATGAATATGTCGAGTGGTTGTGAACAGTGATTTCGAGATCTTATATGAAATGTTTGGTGTTATTGGAAAATGTCGAAATCTATCAATAATGAATATCGAGATCTATATACATACAAATGTCGAGAAGTTGATGTGGAGTGATGTCGACATTTACAAAGATTTCGACATGAAATCTCAAGGTGGTTTTATGATATAAGAATTTCGAAATGTTTGTGTGGTTTTGAGTTATAAGAATTTTAAATGATGATCTCGAATAAGATGTCGATATGTTTTCTGAAATGGTATTTCACAATTTAGGTTAAGTTATAAATTTTAGGGTTTCGAAATTTATAAAAGTCGAAACTAGGGTTTTTAAATTAAGCTAATTTCATGAAATTATAATTAAATTAACGAATTTTAATTTTATATGTTTCTATAATTAGGGTTTGAAGGTTAGCGATTTACCCGTACAATAAGCTAGGATATCAGGTAAGTGGGAATTTCACCTACAACACATAAATTGTTTGATATGTGTATTGTTACGTGACTAATTGCTTCGATGAATACGTGGTATGTGAATTATCTGCTATATGCAATTGTTTGGAATAATTATTGTTGCATTATTTATGCATCATGATCATATGCACGCACGAAGTATATGAAGTATTTTGAGGAATGAGCGTGCATTGTATTACTCGAGTGGAAAGCGAGTTACATGTAATGTAGATAGACGAGAATGTAGCTATTACTACAAAGGCACCATGACGGGGGTAAGACCGTCGAATATATTTACCTAAATTATTTAGGTAATGGGAAGGCACATAGAATGAACTATAGTGCCAGGAAAGTAATTTGATAGAGGGGCGACCTGGTGAATGGTAAGATTGGAGATAAATCCTAATTTTATCTTAGCCAGTGTGGGCCACTATCGTATTTTATCCGAAGAGGATTTGAGCTCATGATATGATGGTGCGGTTAGTAAGTAGCTATGGGCCCTGATGAAAATGAGAAATGAATGAGTATGATGTGAGGATAGTATTAGAAAGCACTGGCGCGGATGCCTTTGCTATTTTGGACACGTGCATACATGCATATTTCCACTTACTGAGCTTTATAGCTCATCCCATGTTTTATGTGTTGTAGACATAGCGAATCCGGTACGTAAACGTTTAGATGACAAGGCTGGTCCTTCTGGAACTTCCGGTGACTTTTGAGGGTGGTGTGTACATGGATGCGACCTGTGTGGCGGGCGTTATGTTTAATTATGGTGTTTTTGTAAAATATGTTTGTATTGTATGTAAAATCTGAACAATGTTTGTATTGTAAAATAGTTGGGTGTGGTGTGTTTGTAAAATCGAAAAATTCTATCGATATTTCCTATGTAAAATATTTTATATTTTATTTAGTCACATAAGTTAGTGTATGAAAATAGTAGTAGATGGCGGGTCGTCACAGGTTGGTATCAGAGCTTCGGTTGCAGTTTCTGTAGACTGTCCATGTACACACACTCAAAAGCGCGGAAGACAGCCTTGATTGTAAGTTATGTGATATTATGAATTTCTTGCATTGCATAATTTATTGGCTTAAGGGACTGTTAGGGTACAAGAGACAACATGGTTAGAACTAGAGGAGAAGGCAGTGGAGGAAATAATCATGAAGGCGAAAATGTAAACCCGATTGACAATCGTGATTCGGCTATCCTTCAGCTCACCGAGTTAGTACGTCAGCAGTCTCAACAGATTCGGGAATTGATTCAGCAGCAAAATTCTGAGGGGACAAGGAATAACGGAATTCCTCAGACCGATAGGGTTGAAGCAGTTGGTGAAAGATTTCGTAAATTGAACCCTCCTATCTTTGAAGATGCCGTTGACCCAACATCTGCTGAAGATTGGATTAGAACTTTAGAGAGTATGTTCCAATACAGCAGGATTCCTGAGAATGAGAAGGTTCTGAGTGCTGCATTTTTACTGCGAGGAAGTGCGGGTCACTGGTGGGATACCATACAAGTCATTGAAGATCCTGCTGTAATGAATTGGGAACGTTTCAAAGAGTTATTTCGAAACAAATACTTCACTGCACCTGTGCGAGCCCAACGCATGAATGAGTTTATCAATCTCAAACAAGGGGCAATGACTGTGGCGGAGTACATCAGAAAATTTGAACAACTGTCAAGGTTCGCGACTCATATGGTTAGCACTGATGCCCTAAAGATTGAACGATTTCTTGAGGGTCTAAAACCAGAACTGTACCGTGATGTTAACATGGCTGGACTACAAGGAATCTCATATGCTCAAGTGGCGGAACGAGCGATGGTGGCAGAACAGGCCGAGACACGAATTATTCGTGCTCATGAGGCAAAACGAAAGTTTGTGCAAGGAGCAAACTGGAGGGGGGGTAATCAGAAAAGGCAGTTCTTTCAAAAAAGGAGGGAAGCCAAATTTTCAGAATAGGCTTGGACCACCTCAGCAACAAAACCTTAATCAGTGGAGACCCCCAGCTCCAATGCCAGCTTGCCCAAGATGTGGACGACATCATTCGGGTATCTGTTTCTCACAAAATGCTATCTGTTTCAAATGCGGGAAGACAGGGCATTACGCAAGGTCGTGTACAGAGAAGATACCAGGAAATCAAGCTATGGCTCAAGTGAGACCACCAACTGTGCCAGCACGCGTGTATACTTTGACTACAGAGGAAGCAAAAGCAAATCCGTCTGTGGTGGCAGGTATTCTACTTATTCACAAACTTCCGACATGCATTTTAGTAGATTCAGGAGCTACGCATTCATTTGCATCCAATAAATATGTGACGAGACTCGGGATTACACCTACCCTATCTGATTGTGAATATAATGTGACTGTTCCACACGGAGTTGCGATGCGAACTAATCTGGTTTTACGGAATTGTCCTGTATTAGTTAACGGAAGAGAATTGTCCGTTGACTTAATAGTTATTCCAATGAACGATTATGAGGTGATTCTTGGAATGGACTGGCTCTCGAAATACGGAGCTGTCATTGATTGTAATCGCAAGACAGTTACATTTAAAACCGAAGAGAATGAGTATTCTATTTTTGTGGGAACAAACAAAGAAAGAAATGTTTCTAGAATTTCAGCTACAAAAGCACAACGTTTAATTAAGGCGGGATGCGAAGTTTATCTAGTCTTTGCAGTGAAATCAGAGGAACGTTCATCTCTGAAATTAGACGATGTACCAGTGGTGCAAGATTTTCCGGATGTCTTTCCTGAAGATTTACCAGGATTACCTCCGGATCGAGAAATTTGAATTTACAATCGACTTAGTACCAGGGTCTGTTCCAATCTCTAAAACTCCCTATCGATTAGCGCCGACTGAATTGAAGGAGTTAAAGGATCAGTTGGACGATTTATTACAGAAAGGATTCATTCAACCCTCTCCTTGGGGAGCGCCAGTTCTGTTCGTGCGAAAGAAAGATGGGTCGATGCGACTATGCATTGACTACAGAGAACTGAACAAAATAACAATCAAGAATAAATATCCATTTACCAAGAATAGATGATTTATTTGATCAACTTCAGGGCGCAACGGTGTTTTCAAAAATAGATCTAAGATCGGGATATCATCAATTGAAAGTTCGAAAAGAAGATATTCCGAAGACGGCATTCAGGACCAGATATGGACACTACGAATTTTTGGTTATGCCTTTCGGGGTGACTAATGCGCCAGCGGCATTTATGGATCTAATGAATCGAGTGTTCAAACAATTTTTGGACAAGTTTGTCATTGTGTTCATTGATGACATTCTTATTTACTCGAAAACGAAGGAGGAACATGAGCAACATTTGAGGATAGTTCTCGAGATATTACGAGAAAATAAATTATATGCCAAGTTCAAGAAATGTGAGTTCTGGTTGAATCAAGTCGCATTTTTGGGCCACATTATTTCTGGAGAAGGAATTTCTGTGGATCCTAGCAAAATTGAAGCTATCAACAATTGGCCTCAACCAACCAATGTTACAGAAGTACGAAGTTTTCTTGGCTTAGCTGGATACTACAGGAAGTTTATTAAGGACTTCTCAAAGATAGCGTCAACACTGACGAAGCTAACAAGGAAGAATATTTCATTCCATTGGAGTGAGGAGTGCGAGCAAAGTTTCAAGAATTAAAGAAGAGACTCACTTCAGCTCCAGTTCTAACGATACCATCGGGGACTGGAGGATTTTCAGTTTATAGCGATGCGTCAAGAAATGGTCTGGGATGTGTATGATGCAACATGGAAAAGTAATTGCATATGCCTCTCGGCAATTGAAGGAGTATGAAAAGAATTATCCGACTCATGATTTGGAGCTAGCTGCTGTGGTTTTTGCTTTAAAAATTTGGAGGCATTATTTATATGGGGAACGATGCGAAATTTTCACGGACCACAAGAGTCTGAAATATTTCTTCACTCAGAAGGAATAAACATGAGGCAAAGACGGTGGTTGGAACTTGTTAAAGACTACGATTGCGTAATTAGTTATCACCCAGGAAAAGCAAATGTGGTGGCTGATGCATTAAGCCGAAAAGCTGTAAGTGCAGAGTTACAACTATTGGAGGTGGAGGTAGTGCAGTTGGGAGAAGTTGAAGCAAAGTTGGTAGCATTAACTCTACAACCTACGATACTAGAACAAATCAAACGGGTGCAAGAAAATGACGAGCTATATCTAAAAATCAAAGACACACAGACGGAGCAAACTTCAACTGATTTCAAAATTCAAGAAGACGGAAGTCTATATTACAAGAACCGTTTATATGTACCTGATGATGTGGAGATTCGAAGAATAGTGATGGCAGAAGCACATACGACGGCATATTCAGTACATCCAGGAGCTACAAAAATGTATCGAGACCTTCGAATAAATTATTGGTGGCGGGAATGAAAAGAGATATTGCGGCATTTGTAAGTCAATGTCTAACTTGCCAACGAATAAAGGCGGAACATCAAAGACCAGCAGGGACATTACAGCCTTTGCCAATACCTGAGTGGAAGTGGATTATATTACAATGGATTTCGTGGTTGGCCTACCAAAGACTGTAAAAGGTTATGATGCTATTTGGGTTATAGTCGATCGATTGACTAAGTCTGCTCATTTTCTACCCATAAGCTCGATATTTCCCTGGAGCGATATGCAGAAATATATATACAAGAAATTGTTCGACTTCATGGGATTCCATTATCAATTATTTCGGATCGAGATTCGCGATTCTTATCAAATTTTTGGAAGAGTCTGCAGAAAGCAATGGGGACTAAGTTATCTTTTAGTACGGCTTATCATCCTCAGACGGATGGTCAATCAGAACGAACTATCCAGACTTTAGAAGACATGTTGCGAGCATGTGTATTGGATTTTAAAGGAAACTGGAGTAAATATTTGCCATTGATCGAGTTTTCTTATAACAATAGTTATCATTCAACTATTGGGATGGCACCCTATGAAGCTTTATATGGGCGTAAATGTCGATCTCCCATACACTGGGATGAAGTTGGTGAACGTGCGATGTTAGGACCTGATATGGTTCAAGAGATGACTGAGGCAATCGCAAAAATACGAGAAAGAATGCAAATGGCTCAAAGTCGACAAAAGAGTTATGCAGATCAAAGACGTAGACCGTTAGAATTTGAAATTGATGACTGGGTGTTTTGAAAGTATCTCCGATGAAAGGTGTAAAACGGTTTGGGCGAAAGGGTAAATTGAGCCCAAGATATATTGGACCTTTTAGAATAATTAAAAGAGTCGGCGAAGTGGCTTATCAACTGGAATTGCCAGCCTCATTGGCACAAGTTCATGATGTTTTTCATGTGTCAACCTTGCGAAAATATGTCGCTGACCCAAATCATGTCCTGAGAAATGAATTTCTATATCAACACCTCAAGCCAGATTTAAGTTATGAAGAGAAGCCAGTAGAAATTCTAATGTATGAAGTGAAGAGACTTCGAAATAAAGAGATTCCGTTGGTGAAAGTATTGTGGCAGAATCAATCAACCGAGGAAGCGACATGGGAACGTGAAGATGATATGAGAAGTCGCTATCCAGAATTGTTTCAACTAATCTGATTTCGGGAACGAAATCCTCTTTAAGGGGGGGAGAATGTAATACCCGGGTCCCGTGCGTAAGTTGGCCAATAAATTTGCATGCATATTATGTGTTTATATGATTTCATATTTAGTATTTATTTAATTTTGTGACTACATGATACCTAACATTATTTGGAAATTTAATATCGAGTTTGAGGAATTATGAAATTAGGTTGTGTGGGTAAGATAATTTCGAAATATGATAATTTAGAAATTTAGGGTTTCTTTATGGAATATGTCGAGAGCTTTAGAAAGGTTTATTTAGAATGTCGATTTGTTGTTTGAGTTTTGTCGAGTAGAAATATTAAATAAAATGTCGAAATGTTACATGTTGAAATGAGAGATGCGAAATCTTAAGATGGGTGGAAATAAGAGATATCGACATCTCTAGAACTTAAGTGCTAATAAAGAATAATTAATACAAGGTTTAAAATAATGATATTTGGTTAAAGAAGTTGGTAAGTATCTAATATAGGGTCGAAGGGGGAAAATCACTTGAGAAATATAATAGTTTCTTACGTGATTAAAGATAGAGTAGGTAAAGTTCTTTGTCATTTAGTTATTATTGAATTCAAGTTGATAGATTAATATAGAAAGAAAAGGGTTATTAGGAGATAAGAAAACGTTTAGGAAGGCAGTGAAGAACATAGCTTGGAACCATAACGCAACTTGGATTGGTAAGATATATTGTTGAAATTTTTATATTTCTAATTAGGTTTTGGTTTAATTAAGAGTTTATTAAGCATGAAATTCATGTAAGTTTATGTTCTTTAGGGTTTTGATTTTTTTTAAAAAAAAAAAAAAAAAAGAAAAGAAAGAACAACGTTTAGAATTGATATGATGTTTATAGTGTTCTTGAGAAAATTAGTTTTGATCTAAAGTTTATATGGGTTTTGAAATAAATAGTGTTTATGATTTTCGAAAGATTGAGATTTATATGGAAATGTCGAGTTGTGTGTGTAGAGACAAGATGTCGAAAGGTTATGTTAAATATTTGTTTGGTGTTGAGATTATCATGAAATGTCGATATGTGGCCTTAGAATTTTAAATGTCGAGATGTGTTATTGGTATAAGATGTCGACATGTGTGTGTAGGATTGTTTCGAGATTTTTTTATATATATAAATGTCGAGCTAAGTTATTAAAGATGTCGACATACTCATGTGAAATTTTGGTTGGATGTCGAGTTGATTGTTTCGATATTTTTGTTTGGATGTCAAGAAGAGTATCGAATAAGAGTTTGAATTTCTTATGAGGATGTCGATATGTTGTGTAGAGATTTATACAAAAAGTCGAGGGGATGATGACAAAGTTTTAAATAGGATGTCGGGGGTCTTGAACAAAATGTCGAGTGACTATGTGATGATTCGAGTTTTATGAATATTAAATGAATATGTCGAGTGGTTGTGAACAGTGATTTCGAGATCTTATATGAAATGTTTGGTGTTATTGGAAAATGTCGAAATCTATCAATAATGAATATCGAGATCTATATACATACAAATGTCGAGAAGTTGATGTGGAGTGATGTCGACATTTACAAAGATTTCGACATGAAATCTCAAGGTGGTTTTATGATATAAGAATTTCGAAATGTTTGTGTGGTTTTGAGTTATAAGAATTTTAAATGATGATCTCGAATAAGATGTCGATATGTTTTCTGAAATGGTATTTCACAATTTAGGTTAAGTTATAAATTTTAGGGTTTCGAAATTTATAAAAGTCGAAACTAGGGTTTTTAAATTAAGCTAATTTCATGAAATTATAATTAAATTAACGAATTTTAATTTTATATGTTTCTATAATTAGGGTTTGAAGGTTAGCGATTTACCCGTACAATAAGCTAGGGATATCAGGTAAGTGGGAATTTCACCTACAACACATAAATTGTTTGATATGTGTATTGTTACGTGACTAATTGCTTCGATGAATACGTGGTATGTGAATTATCTGCTATATGCAATTGTTTGGAATAATTATTGTTGCATTATTTATGCATCATGATCATATGCACGCACGAAGTATATGAAGTATTTTGAGGAATGAGCGTGCATTGTATTACTCGAGTGGAAAGCGAGTTACATGTAATGTAGATAGACGAGAATGTAGCTATTACTACAAAGGCACCATGACGGGGGTAAGACCGTCGAATATATTTACCTAAATTATTTAGGTAATGGGAAGGCACATAGAATGAACTATAGTGCCAGGAAAGTAATTTGATAGAGGGGCGACCTGGTGAATGGTAAGATTGGAGATAAATCCTAATTTTATCTTAGCCAGTGTGGGCCACTATCGTATTTTATCCGAAGAGGATTTGAGCTCATGATATGATGGTGCGGTTAGTAAGTAGCTATGGGCCCTGATGAAAATGAGAAATGAATGAGTATGATGTGAGGATAGTATTAGAAAGCACTGGCGCGGATGCCTTTGCTATTTTGGACACGTGCATACATGCATATTTCCACTTACTGAGCTTTATAGCTCATCCCATGTTTTATGTGTTGTAGACATAGCGAATCCGGTACGTAAACGTTTAGATGACAAGGCTGGTCCTTCTGGAACTTCCGGTGACTTTTGAGGGTGGTGTGTACATGGATGCGACCTGTGTGGCGGGCGTTATGTTTAATTATGGTGTTTTTGTAAAATATGTTTGTATTGTATGTAAAATCTGAACAATGTTTGTATTGTAAAATAGTTGGGTGTGGTGTGTTTGTAAAATCGAAAAATTCTATCGATATTTCCTATGTAAAATATTTTATATTTTATTTAGTCACATAAGTTAGTGTATGAAAATAGTAGTAGATGGCGGGTCGTCACAGGTTGGTATCAGAGCTTCGGTTGCAGTTTCTGTAGACTGTCCATGTACACACACTCAAAAGCGCGGAAGACAGCCTTGATTGTAAGTTATGTGATATTATGAATTTCTTGCATTGCATAATTTATTGGCTTAAGGGACTGTTAGGGTACAAGAGACAACATGGTTAGAACTAGAGGAGAAGGCAGTGGAGGAAATAATCATGAAGGCGAAAATGTAAACCCGATTGACAATCGTGATTCGGCTATCCTTCAGCTCACCGAGTTAGTACGTCAGCAGTCTCAACAGATTCGGGAATTGATTCAGCAGCAAAATTCTGAGGGGACAAGGAATAACGGAATTCCTCAGACCGATAGGGTTGAAGCAGTTGGTGAAAGATTTCGTAAATTGAACCCTCCTATCTTTGAAGATGCCGTTGACCCAACATCTGCTGAAGATTGGATTAGAACTTTAGAGAGTATGTTCCAATACAGCAGGATTCCTGAGAATGAGAAGGTTCTGAGTGCTGCATTTTTACTGCGAGGAAGTGCGGGTCACTGGTGGGATACCATACAAGTCATTGAAGATCCTGCTGTAATGAATTGGGAACGTTTCAAAGAGTTATTTCGAAACAAATACTTCACTGCACCTGTGCGAGCCCAACGCATGAATGAGTTTATCAATCTCAAACAAGGGGCAATGACTGTGGCGGAGTACATCAGAAAATTTGAACAACTGTCAAGGTTCGCGACTCATATGGTTAGCACTGATGCCCTAAAGATTGAACGATTTCTTGAGGGTCTAAAACCAGAACTGTACCGTGATGTTAACATGGCTGGACTACAAGGAATCTCATATGCTCAAGTGGCGGAACGAGCGATGGTGGCAGAACAGGCCGAGACACGAATTATTCGTGCTCATGAGGCAAAACGAAAGTTTGTGCAAGGAGCAAACTGGAGGGGGGGTAATCAGAAAAGGCAGTTCTTTCAAAAAGGAGGGAAGCCAAATTTTCAGAATAGGCTTGGACCACCTCAGCAACAAAACCTTAATCAGTGGAGACCCCCAGCTCCAATGCCAGCTTGCCCAAGATGTGGACGACATCATTCGGGTATCTGTTTCTCACAAAATGCTATCTGTTTCAAATGCGGGAAGACAGGGCATTACGCAAGGTCGTGTACAGAGAAGATACCAGGAAATCAAGCTATGGCTCAAGTGAGACCACCAACTGTGCCAGCACGCATGTATACTTTGACTACAGAGGAAGCAAAAGCAAATCCGTCTGTGGTGGCAGGTATTCTACTTATTCACAAACTTCCGACATGCATTTTAGTAGATTCAGGAGCTACGCATTCATTTGCATCCAATAAATATGTGACGAGACTCGGGATTACACCTACCCTATCTGATTGTGAATATAATGTGACTGTTCCACACGGAGTTGCGATGCGAACTAATCTGGTTTTACGGAATTGTCCTGTATTAGTTAACGGAAGAGAATTGTCCGTTGACTTAATAGTTATTCCAATGAACGATTATGAGGTGATTCTTGGAATGGACTGGCTCTCGAAATACGGAGCTGTCATTGATTGTAATCGCAAGACAGTTACATTTAAAACCGAAGAGAATGAGTATTCTATTTTTGTGGGAACAAACAAAGAAAGAAATGTTTCTAGAATTTCAGCTACAAAAGCACAACGTTTAATTAAGGCGGGATGCGAAGTTTATCTAGTCTTTGCAGTGAAATCAGAGGAACGTTCATCTCTGAAATTAGACGATGTACCAGTGGTGCAAGATTTTCCGGATGTCTTTCCTGAAGATTTACCAGGATTACCTCCGGATCGAGAAATTGAATTTACAATCGACTTAGTACCAGGGTCTGTTCCAATCTCTAAAACTCCCTATCGATTAGCGCCGACTGAATTGAAGGAGTTAAAGGATCAGTTGGACGATTTATTACAGAAAGGATTCATTCAACCCAGTTTTTCTCCTTGGGGAGCGCCAGTTCTGTTCGTGCGAAAGAAAGATGGGTCGATGCGACTATGCATTGACTACAGAGAACTGAACAAAATAACAATCAAGAATAAATATCCATTACCAAGAATAGATGATTTATTTGATCAACTTCAGGGCGCAACGGTGTTTTCAAAAATAGATCTAAGATCGGTATATCATCAATTGAAAGTTCGAAAAGAAGATATTCCGAAGACGGCATTCAGGACCAGATATGGACACTACGAATTTTTGGTTATGCCTTTCGGGGTGACTAATGCGCCAGCGGCATTTATGGATCTAATGAATCGAGTGTTCAAACAATTTTTGGACAAGTTTGTCATTGTGTTCATTGATGACATTCTTATTTACTCGAAAACGAAGGAGGAACATGAGCAACATTTGAGGATAGTTCTCGAGATATTACGAGAAAATAAATTATATGCCAAGTTCAAGAAATGTGAGTTCTGGTTGAATCAAGTCGCATTTTTGGGCCACATTATTTCTGGAGAAGGAATTTCTGTGGATCCTAGCAAAATGAAGCTATCAACAATTGGCCTCAACCAACCAATGTTACAGAAGTACGAAGTTTTCTTGGCTTAGCTGGATACTACAGGAAGTTTATAAGGACTTCTCAAAGATAGCGTCAACACTGACGAAGCTAACAAGGAAGAATATTTCATTCCATTGGAGTGAGGAGTGCGAGCAAAGTTTTCAAGAATTAAAGAAGAGACTCACTTCAGCTCCAGTTCTAACGATACCATCGGGGACTGGAGGATTTTCAGTTTATAGCGATGCGTCAAGAAATGGTCTGGGATGTGTATTGATGCAACATGGAAAAGTAATTGCATATGCCTCTCGGCAATTGAAGGAGTATGAAAAGAATTATCCGACTCATGATTTGGAGCTAGCTGCTGTGGTTTTTGCTTTAAAAATTTGGAGGCATTATTTATATGGGGAACGATGCGAAATTTTCACGGACCACAAGAGTCTGAAATATTTCTTCACTCAGAAGGAATTAAACATGAGGCAAAGACGGTGGTTGGAACTTGTTAAAGACTACGATTGCGTAATTAGTTATCACCCAGGAAAAGCAAATGTGGTGGCTGATGCATTAAGCCGAAAAGCTGTAAGTGCAGAGTTACAACTATTGGAGGTGGAGGTAGTGCAGTTGGGAGAAGTTGAAGCAAAGTTGGTAGCATTAACTCTACAATCTACGATACTAGAACAAATCAAACGGGTGCAAGAAAATGACGAGCTATATCTAAAAATCAAAGACACACAGACGGAGCAAACTTCAACTGATTTCAAAATTCAAGAAGACGGAAGTCTATATTACAAGAACCGTTTATATGTACCTGATGATGTGGAGATTCGAAGAATAGTGATGGCAGAAGCACATACGACGGCATATTCAGTACATCCAGGAGCTACAAAAATGTATCGAGACCTTCGAATAAATTATTGGTGGCCGGGAATGAAAAGAGATATTGCGGCATTTGTAAGTCAATGTCTAACTTGCCAACGAATAAAGGCGGAACATCAAAGACCAGCAGGGACATTACAGCCTTTGCCAATACCTGAGTGGAAGTGGGATTATATTACAATGGATTTCGTGGTTGGCCTACCAAAGACTGTAAAAGGTTATGATGCTATTTGGGTTATAGTCGATCGATTGACTAAGTCTGCTCATTTTCTACCCATAAGCTCGATATTTTCCCTGGAGCGATATGCAGAAATATATATACAAGAAATTGTTCGACTTCATGGGATTCCATTATCAATTATTTCGGATCGAGATTCGCGATTCTTATCAAATTTTTGGAAGAGTCTGCAGAAAGCAATGGGGACTAAGTTATCTTTTAGTACGGCTTATCATCCTCAGACGGATGGTCAATCAGAACGAACTATCCAGACTTTAGAAGACATGTTGCGAGCATGTGTATTGGATTTTAAAGGAAACTGGAGTAAATATTTGCCATTGATCGAGTTTTCTTATAACAATAGTTATCATTCAACTATTGGGATGGCACCCTATGAAGCTTTATATGGGCGTAAATGTCGATCTCCCATACACTGGGATGAAGTTGGTGAACGTGCGATGTTAGGACCTGATATGGTTCAAGAGATGACTGAGGCAATCGCAAAAATACGAGAAAGAATGCAAATGGCTCAAAGTCGACAAAAGAGTTATGCAGATCAAAGACGTAGACCGTTAGAATTTGAAATTGATGACTGGGTGTTTTTGAAAGTATCTCCGATGAAAGGTGTAAAACGGTTTGGGCGAAAGGGTAAATTGAGCCCAAGATATATTGGACCTTTTAGAATAATTAAAAGAGTCGGCGAAGTGGCTTATCAACTGGAATTGCCAGCCTCATTGGCACAAGTTCATGATGTTTTTCATGTGTCAACCTTGCGAAAATATGTCGCTGACCCAAATCATGTCCTGAGAAATGAATTTCTATATCAACACCTCAAGCCAGATTTAAGTTATGAAGAGAAGCCAGTAGAAATTCTAATGTATGAAGTGAAGAGACTTCGAAATAAAGAGATTCCGTTGGTGAAAGTATTGTGGCAGAATCAATCAACCGAGGAAGCGACATGGGAACGTGAAGATGATATGAGAAGTCGCTATCCAGAATTGTTTCAACTAATCTGATTTCGGGAACGAAATCCTCTTTAAGGGGGGGAGAATGTAATACCCGGGTCCCGTGCGTAAGTTGGCCAATAAATTTGCATGCATATTATGTGTTTATATGATTTCATATTTAGTATTTATTTAATTTTGTGACTACATGATACCTAACATTATTTGGAAATTTAATATCGAGTTTGAGGAATTATGAAATTAGGTTGTGTGGGTAAGATAATTTCGAAATATGATAATTTAGAAATTTAGGGTTTCTTTATGGAATATGTCGAGAGCTTTAGAAAGGTTTATTTAGAATGTCGATTTGTTGTTTGAGTTTTGTCGAGTAGAAATATTAAATAAAATGTCGAAATGTTACATGTTGAAATGAGAGATGCGAAATCTTAAGATGGGTGGAAATAAGAGATATCGACATCTCTAGAACTTAAGTGCTAATAAAGAATAATTAATACAAGGTTTAAAATAATGATATTTGGTTAAAGAAGTTTGGTAAGTATCTAATATAGGGTCGAAGGGGGAAAATCACTTGAGAAATATAATAGTTTCTTACGTGATTAAAGATAGAGTAGGTAAAGTTCTTTGTCATTTAGTTATTATTGAATTCAAGTTGATAGATTAATATAGAAAGAAAAGGGTTATTAGGAGATAAGAAAACGTTTAGGAAGGCAGTGAAGAACATAGCTTGGAACCATAACGCAACTTGGATTGGTAAGATATATTGTTGAAATTTTTATATTTCTAATTAGGTTTTGGTTTAATTAAGAGTTTATTAAGCATGAAATTCATGTAAGTTTATGTTCTTTAGGGTTTTTGATTTTTTTTTTAAAAAAAAAAAAAAAAAAAGAAAAGAAAGAACAACGTTTAGAATTGATATGATGTTTATAGTGTTCTTGAGAAAATTAGTTTTGATCTAAAGTTTATATGGGTTTTGAAATAAATAGTGTTTATGATTTTCGAAAGATTGAGATTTATATGGAAATGTCGAGTTGTGTGTGTAGAGACAAGATGTCGAAAGGTTATGTTAAATATTTGTTTGGTGTTGAGATTATCATGAAATGTCGATATGTGGCCTTAGAATTTAAATGTCGAGATGTGTTATTGGTATAAGATGTCGACATGTGTGTGTAGGATTGTTTCGAGATTTTTTTATATATATAAATGTCGAGCTAAGTTATTAAAGATGTCGACATACTCATGTGAAATTTTGGTTGGATGTCGAGTTGATTGTTTCGATATTTTTGTTGGATGTCAAGAAGAGTATCGAATAAGAGTTTGAATTTCTTATGAGGATGTCGATATGTTGTGTAGAGATTTATACAAAAAGTCGAGGGGATGATGACAAAGTTTTAAATAGGATGTCGGGGGTCTTGAACAAAATGTCGAGTGACTATGTGATGATTCGAGTTTTATGAATATTAAATGAATATGTCGAGTGGTTGTGAACAGTGATTTCGAGATCTTATATGAAATGTTTGGTGTTATTGGAAAATGTCGAAATCTATCAATAATGAATATCGAGATCTATATACATACAAATGTCGAGAAGTTGATGTGGAGTGATGTCGACATTTACAAAGATTTCGACATGAAATCTCAAGGTGGTTTTATGATATAAGAATTTCGAAATGTTTGTGTGGTTTTGAGTTATAAGAATTTTAAATGATGATCTCGAATAAGATGTCGATATGTTTTCTGAAATGGTATTTCACAATTTAGGTTAAGTTATAAATTTTAGGGTTTCGAAATTTATAAAAGTCGAAACTAGGGTTTTTAAATTAAGCTAATTTCATGAAATTATAATTAAATTAACGAATTTTAATTTTATATGTTTCTATAATTAGGGTTTGAAGGTTAGCGATTTACCCGTACAATAAGCTAAGGATATCAGGTAAGTGGGAATTTCACCTACAACACATAAATTGTTTGATATGTGTATTGTTACGTGACTAATTGCTTCGATGAATACGTGGTATGTGAATTATCTGCTATATGCAATTGTTTGGAATAATTATTGTTGCATTATTTATGCATCATGATCATATGCACGCACGAAGTATATGAAGTATTTTGAGGAATGAGCGTGCATTGTATTACTCGAGTGGAAAGCGAGTTACATGTAATGTAGATAGACGAGAATGTAGCTATTACTACAAAGGCACCATGACGGGGGTAAGACCGTCGAATATATTTACCTAAATTATTTAGGTAATGGGAAGGCACATAGAATGAACTATAGTGCCAGGAAAGTAATTTGATAGAGGGGCGACCTGGTGAATGGTAAGATTGGAGATAAATCCTAATTTTATCTTAGCCAGTGTGGGCCACTATCGTATTTTATCCGAAGAGGATTTGAGCTCATGATATGATGGTGCGGTTAGTAAGTAGCTATGGGCCCTGATGAAAATGAGAAATGAATGAGTATGATGTGAGGATAGTATTAGAAAGCACTGGCGCGGATGCCTTTGCTATTTTGGACACGTGCATACATGCATATTTCCACTTACTGAGCTTTATAGCTCATCCCATGTTTTATGTGTTGTAGACATAGCGAATCCGGTACGTAAACGTTTAGATGACAAGGCTGGTCCTTCTGGAACTTCCGGTGACTTTTGAGGGTGGTGTGTACATGGATGCGACCTGTGTGGCGGGCGTTATGTTTAATTATGGTGTTTTTGTAAAATATGTTTGTATTGTATGTAAAATCTGAACAATGTTTGTATTGTAAAATAGTTGGGTGTGGTGTGTTTGTAAAATCGAAAAATTCTATTGATATTTCCTATGTAAAATATTTTATATTTTATTTAGTCACATAAGTTAGTGTATGAAAATAGTAGTAGATGGCGGGTCGTCACAGGCGGCGATCTCCGGCGATAAGCTCGGCGGTCTCCGGCGAGGAGGTTGGAGAGGAAGTGAATCGTCGATGACTGATGGGAGAGGAAGAATAACAATTACGTGGGAGTATTCCAATTGCTGTAATTAACCCTAATGATAATTAAAATCTAATTTTAATATTCAACTAAATTTAATTATATCTAAGGTGAGCACCATATCAGTTCTCTATATATATATATACATAAATATATATCTCCGTGGTCTTCTTTGTAAGTTGTTTACAACATCATCGTTAATTCCAGGTTATCGATTCGCAACGTAGATTTTTTTAATTCGTTATATGACCGTCAGCATTTCTAACAGCATTTTGACTCACAAAAACCTAATTATATCGAACCCTAAGAGAGTAAATAGCTCTTATTTTATAATCGGCGCTCAAATGTCATAAAACTCAGATGATAACTAACAACGCAGGATCTTAACCGTCAATAACGAATAATCGCTATTCACACGCTCAGCAACTCTTATGGTTCTGTGAATTAACCAACTTCCTTTTTCGTACATTTGCCATTTGTTGCGCACAGCCCCTCCTTCCTCTCTCGCGAGGGGTTGTTCCACTTTTTCCTTCATTTCTTTACTATCTTATCACACACACACAGAGACAGATATAGCAGAATTAAAAAAGATATCAAAAAGAGAGAATAAATCAAAGTATATAGAAAAGAAAGAAAAAGGGTACCTAATGAAGGTAAGTATTTTCAGAAATAAACCCATCTTTAGATTGTTTCGTTTTTGCCACTAAGTGACAATCCGAGCATCCCCTTGTCTGTTTTTTGATAATGAACCTTGATTCTGCCATTTCGCCCAGGAAAACCTAATCATTAACCCTTAATTATATTCCTCATTATAGTTTTCTTTATTCGTCTCCCTCCTCATTCTTCTTTTTAGCTTGTTGATTGTATATGTAACAAATGGGCTGCAAACCTTCAAAAAAGATAAGAATATGCCATACTTGTCGATCACCCTATTATTCTCCCATCGCTGCGAAACGCACCAAACCAGCCCAACGAGGAACAACCGAGGACAACGATTCAATTATCGTGATCACAAGTCGTAACGAAGAGTCCGCTGAGATCAATCAAAATCCCGTATTGACAATTGAAAATAAGGTCCCATCTGCCAACGAAGAACAACATGGATTAGAAAACCCTATAACGGAGCTCAAGGCTACTTGTGATGATAAAATCCCAGAACGCATTACACCTCAAGGAGAGCCAGAAACTATCAATGCTTGGGAGCTAATGGAGGGCCTTGAAGAAGACATTGAAAAGATCTCAGATATGGCTCCATCAACAAACAGCAAAGTTGAAAACAATGCAGCTGTTGCTTCAGTGATGAAAAAGAGACGGCCAGAAAAGCTAACTGTGTATTTCACTAGCTTGAGAGGCGTAAGGAAGACATACCAAGATTGCTGTCATGTCCGTGTAATCTTAAAAGGGTTAGGAGTTAAGGTCGACGAAAAGGACGTATCTTTAGATTCGAGGTTCAGAGAGGAGCTAAAGGAGCTATTGCAAGAGAAGTTTGGCTATCGAGTGGACAACAGCGGATTGCCTTGGGTTTTTCTCGGGAGGAAATACATTGGCGGGGCGGACGAAATACGCCATTTGAACGAGGAAAGGGAGCTTGAGAAGATAGTGCAGAACTGCGAAAGAACAGATGATGATCATAATTTTGGTAATAGGGTTTGTGAAGGATGTGGAGATGTGAGGTTCGTGCTTTGCAGTACGTGTTCGGGGAGCTGTAAGGTCTATCTCGGGGAAGAAGAAGAAGAAGAAGACGTTGGTAATAGGAGTGTTTGTGAGTTTCGTAGGTGCCCTCATTGCAATGAGTATGGACTCAGATCGTGTCCGATTTGTTGCGATTAATTTTGATCACTTACTTTACTTCCTCGGGTATGTATACATATTGTAAATTCTACACAAAACCACATCTTCTTTCGTTCAGCTTCTGCATTTCATTCATGTTGATATTCAACATCTGTAACGTATTTCAGTATGCGTCAAAGGAGCGTAAGGTGTTGATGATGATAGCTTAGTTCTACTACTAGAAAAAGACATATTAGACACAGAAAAATCAGTGTCTAAAACTAAAATTACATATTTATTGAGTTATTAGACACGTAATTATCTTTGTCTGATATGTAGATGTTGTTCTCTTAGCAAATTTGGACACAGGATATATATCGTTCCTAAAATGAATTTTGTCACATTTCCGTCTTTATTTTCGTATCTAATCCGTGTCGAAATAAAATCATTAATTTATATATAAAAAATATGTGTCAAAATTCGTTTCTAATACTCATAATTTAGACGCGAAACCAATTCCCTATTTATTTTAAGTGTCTGATACCTTGTTTTCTTTGATGTGTTCGTACGTAAAATCTCGACTGTACTTTGCTCGTTAGGCCTACTGATTCAACCGCGGAAAGGAAATATTCAGCCCGAGAATGGGCTCAGCAAAGGTTAAGAAAGCCTGAAAAAATAATATTATGTCCAAGAACGTGTAACGAGTGTTTTTCTCCTTTATAAACAACACAACTTATATTGAAAAAAAATTTCGTTTTAAATCTACTTAGTAGGAAATTTAGTTCCTTTTGCTCATTACATAGTGTGTCCGGATTTCTTTTTGGAGATTTGAGGTACCGAAAAAGGAAAAAAGAAAACTCTGAATTTCGAAGGAGAGGGGTTGCCTCCATTTAATATATATAGCATATAAACATCAGATTTGTCGTTTACTAATTTCTACTATCCAGTTTCCAATGAATTAGAGAAAATTAAATAAAAATTGAAGCTTGACGCGCTTTAGGACTCGTCACGAAATCAGATCGCCATTAATCGATCGATATTTGAGCTAGTCAACCATTACTTTCTCGTGCATGACAAAATGTAATTCGATCTGTACGAACGAGCTAATGCAAAGTCAGCGATCTCAAGATAAGGCAGATCCAAGGGATTTCACGTTAATGTAGCTTTTCTTTAATTATATAACATTAATGATGCGTAGAGTTATCGATGAATCTAAAATGAGATGAAATTTGCAGATCCTATATTATTATTATTATTATTATTATTGTTCAGGTAACTATAATATTATAATATGCGAAAGAGGAAGATCAATGTTTAAGGTTCAGAAATATAGTAAACAATTCCATTGAAAATAAAGAGATTCGCCCCACTCCGCTGCGCATGCACATGCACGTGTGTGTGTGTGTATAAGAGTCAACTCAAAGAGCTTTGACTTTTCATTTTATCTTTTATAAATCAATATTCACGATGAAGCTAGCTAGCAACTAGTATGTATTACCAATATAATTAATACATAGAACGTGTGTACACAGTGCTGAGGCATTATACTTCATATATCTCCATAGCTCTAATAACCATAAAATTTTAAAGGTAGAAAGAAAAGAATGGGCCGTCGTTGTCGGACTTGCTTTGCTATACTTGTGTTGATCTTCATCATGCCCCTTTTCTCCAACGGTAACCTTTTTTGCTAATTTATCATCTAATTCAAATAGAGAAGCACTTGTTTGCCAATATAGGACGATGTTTCTAGGGTTTGGAAGGAGAGTGGTTCACTTGTCAGGCAACAATGATAAAACAACTGCAGGTTATTATTCTGAGAAGGTTTGTAATCCTATTCCTTAAACAATCTTTGTTATATTGGAGATATATATTATTTTGATCAACTAAATGATCTAATATAGGGTGGGAAAGCATCATCATCAAGATTATTATATAGGGAGGTTATGGAGTTGGATTATGAAGATGTTGGGCCAAATGTGAACTCAAGATCTGGTTTTTTCTTCCCTTTGTCGTCTCCTCCACCGCCGCCGCCTGGCTCAGAAGATTAACTTAACTTTCGATATTTCTTGCATTATCATTCATCTGTTAAGTGCTTTATACTCCTTTTTTGTCTTATCGGGCAAGAAAAGTAGAAATTTCTGGAAGCAAAATAAATAAAACATTCTGCAATAATTCGTGTAGTAGCGGATTGTGTAGCTGCCTATGTGTTGCCTCTTGCACACAGCTCATTCTAGTTCTTAAATAGTAGTAACAATGTAACAGGTCACGGTGATTTCTATCGCTTGCAATATATATTTTTCTTACAAAACTTTGTCATTATTTTTGCCAAATATATAAACATTAAATATGTGCATATCCCAATTTTTATTATTATCTTGGGGCGTTTGCTTGAGTTGATCCTCCAAAATTTTACGGTGATCCCCTCGTCGCCCCTTTATCACGGCTAGGAACACGCCAAACCACTGGATGTAGACAAGCAAAAATCTAAATGCAATTGTTGTAACTTCGTTTCGGAGCAAGGAGGGATTTCGCGGTTGAAGGTGCATTTAAGTGGGTGGAAATTCTAAAGCGTACATAAAAGGGTGCAATATTGTTCCAAAGCAAGTGAAAGAGGAGATGAAGCATTAGTTGAGTGTCTGGGTAAATAAATCCAATGCTACCTGGGCTAAGGACATCCGAGGTGTGTTATGGATTAACCGTAATGCAATTTAGTTGCATCATACATACATATATATATATATATATTGAGATGGTACCCATCCTTACATCCATGCTTGCAGGAGATAAGCCAGCGACAAGTGATAATAGGTCAGACAGGAAACACGATATTGTACATGTAGATGCATCGTTAATTAAAGAAAAAGATGGACGCGTCCGCGAGATAGAGAATCTCAAGCGTGAGCTTGAACTATCCAAAAAGAAATTCCAGAACTTACAACTAGAGTCAAATACGAGAGTGCAGGAACCGAAGGCTTCAGCAAAATCAAAATATGATCTATGGAAGAAGAAAGAAAGCATCTATTATAGTTTCGCTGAGTCGATGTGTTTTTTCATCATACTAAGTAAAGATTGATCGAGTTTCAATCAAATCTTCAAGTGAGAGAAATGTAAAATATTTGTATGGCCATGATTTGGCCACTTAGTAGCTAAGTGGACGGTCATGATTTGGCCACGTAATATAGCTACACGGCTAATTCTGATTCGTCCACGTAATATAGCTACACAGCTGATTCTAATTCGTCCACGTGTATAGATACACGGCTGATTCTGATTCGTCCGAGCCTAAAACATTCAGCTATAAATAGACTATCTATAAGTCATTATAAATCATCGAAAACAATATTATCTTCTTGTATTAGCAAAAGAAGTACAATATATACAAGTGTTATGAGAAAAATATTTAGAGAGTTTGTGAGTCTCCTATTATAAGAGAGATAGAACTAATTATCTTCTTACGGTAGAGAGTTGTAACTCCTAAATTACCCACACTAAAATATTTTTACCTTGCCCGTGATTTTTCACCCCGAGTTTGGGGTATTCCACGTAAATTCCCGGTGTCTCTTTTATTTTTATATTGTCCACCAATGCCTTTCATATTATTGCAAACTATAAATTCTTGCTAAAACAGCCCTGTGGACCGCTCTTTCCCCTCGATGAGTGGCATAAGTTGATATCTTACAAGCCCAGTTCCAAATAAAAGCGAAGAAAATGTACACTAATATTTTGTAGCCTTTATAGATCGGATTCGTATATCTATAATTCAGACAACAATAACTATTATACGTAACGGCAGTAAATAGGAAGTCTAGTTGAAATATACCAAGATAAACCAATGGTGAGGAGTCCCTGGGATTTTGCGAGATAGTGTGCTAAGCTTGTTTCTCTGTTGAAAACCTGTTACTTGTGTCCATAATAATAGCGATGTTCACATATCTTTCCTAGTTGGAGACGCACTTTCTATCTAATTACTATAAAAAGCGACAAAACGAAGGATAATCGATAGATAAATTGAACTAAACCGACCTCACAAAAGCACGAGGGAAGATCCTCGAAAAAGCTGCATTTTTGGCTTTCATTAGCAACACATACAGTCCATAGCAGGGAAGATGAATCAAAGCCAAAGCCAGGTACCTGGAGAAAATTGCATATCTGTATATTATATCATTTATTTTCACAGCCCTAGGAGTTCGAGTGCCTTTGTGATTCTTACCACATAGGGGCCCATGAATTCGAAAGATCGAGGAAAGGATACGGCCACCTGAACAACTCGAGAAAAATTTATGAATAAATATTCTCTCGCTGTTAAATAATACACTGTTTAAATGAATGGTGTTGGGAAAATTACCAGGTAAAGCCACATGCATGAAGCGCCCACTGGAAAACAACGTAAGCGCTACTCCACAACACAAAATAGGTGAGGCCGAACCAAGAAAATGGCTGAAAAATGTTTTGCATAAAGATCAGAATTAACATGCTCAGAAGAAACTTTGCATGTCAAGATATAATAAACTAGCTGCATTAAGTTTCATTCTGTACCAGGCAATTGAGAACAGAGTCAAGGAGGAGGAAAACAGCATTTATGGAGTGCATGAGTCCAATTAGCTGCAAGAAAAGTGAAGGTTAACAATGATACAGAAGCAGGCTTGGTTAATCTATCGAAGTACAAATCAAACAGCTGACACTTAGAACTACAAAAAAATCAATGATTATTATTACCAGAGTCAATTGGAAATCTTCGCCGGTCATGAATGGAAGCAGAAGACCCCAAAAGACAATATCTGTAAGTGTTACAGCACCTGCACACGTCTGTTCGATTCGATAGCAAATAAAGTAAGTCTTTCTCTTCAAACCTTTCACCTTATGTTTGTTATTCAGACGATTCTATAACTTAACACTGGTTCGTTTACTGATTCCCCAAACAGAATATGATAACTATGGTGTGACTGAAGACATGTAAACTCAAAACAAGCATAACATAGTGAGAAGAGACAATTGATGGTCAACAGGCTAACCTGGTAAACAATGTGGAGAGCATTTTCCAGGTGGCCAATTTGCTGATCATTGCTTAATGTGTCTCTGTAAGTTGGGTTGGTTCCATCTTTGGTACCATCAGAGTTCTCTTTCAGAAGCTTATCTCTGTCCTTACTACGACTAGACTGAAGTTTCCTCGCATGAATTTGACATCCCCTAATTGATACAATGGTCGCAATCTGCAGTTTTTCCATACTAGAAAATAAATATTTTCACAAACTGATTCCATCTCAGCAGAAATAAACATAAGCCCAGCAATCAATCATACCGCGAAGTAGACCACAACCAGCGCAAAAGTCCACCTGGGTGGGAGGAGAAAGTTGCAAGGAAGGAATATCAGCGAACATACTCAAGAAAAGGGACAACCTAGAGAGAGCGACTGCAGTGCGTACTGAGTGTAGAAAAAGAAGACGAAGAGTCCAAAGGCGACGACGAATTGATAGAGCATGTAAGCCATGGCGGCGAAGGAGAAAGCACGGAACAAGAGAAGCCATCTAGGATGGAGGCCCTTCCAGCACGGTGCCCACGCGTCGGCCGCCTTCTGCAAGTCGCTGCGGCTCCTACGGAAGAGCAGTACGACGGCGATCGCCTGAGGGAGGACGATGATAACGGCGCACACCAGTACTTGCCACTTCACCCAATAACTCTCTGCCTCCAACCCCATGCCTACCTTTGAATCGGAATGCTTCAAAAACTGATGAGGGCTAGCTTCCAATTAATTAATTGGTTGATTGATTTAAATGATTGATTGGGAGATTGTTTCTAGCTCCATTCCCCACCAAACTTGTCGTGTACGAGCGAGCTTCCCATGATTGGCGTTCGATCTGTAGACAGGCAATCAATTTACGTAAGCGATTCCTAAGGATCAAATCGCTACTTCAATTTTTAAGATCGGCCAAACGGACTATTTCGGGTTCGGTTTCGAACCGGGTCAAATAGTTGGTTCGCGGTGCAAAACGGGGTTTTTTTAATTAAATAAACGAAAAAAAATAAACCATTAACAAAATAAACCAAGAACGAAAAGTATTAATAAAATAGCAAAATTCGTCATCCCAGATGACGAGTTATGTAACTCGTCATCCAGGATGACGAGTTATTTCGAGCTGGCCCGCTGACTGGTCAAGTTGACTCTTGTACAGTGTAAAAGAGTAACTCGTCATCTGGGATGACGAGTTACAAGAATTTTTCCCGACCAATCTGCATGCGCATGCAGCTGTCGGAAATAATTAGAATAACTCGTCATCCCAGATGACGAGTTACGTTAGTGGGAAATAATTCTCTTATCTCGTCATCTGGGATGACGAGTTACGTCTCTATAAATACATCACCTACTTGCATGTTAACATATCATTCTAACATACAACAGTTTACACAATGGTATCGAGTCGCATACAAGTAATAGTTTATTTCGGCGGTGAAATAATTCAATCATCCGATTCCACCGTCAAATATAGTATTCGTCCTATTGCATATAGGCGAATTCGTCGCAATACCAATTTTTCTGAGTTTATATCGTTGTTGTTCGAAATTACGGGTGCTGATAGTAGTCGTTGTTCGTTTGTTGTCTACGGGAAAAATGAATACTTTCAACATTCTCGCCACTTTCATCAGCTACTCCAAATCTCCAACGACAGCGATCTACAATTTTTCATACATCCCGATTCGGAGAACAATTGTCTTGAAGTTTTTGTTGAGGCTGTTGAAAATTCAAACTTTGATTTGAACGAAGAGCCTCATCGCAATTTTGAGGAGCGGTGCGAGTTTCCTGCGTTTGAAGTTGGTTCTTCCAGTTATACATGTCCGGATTTTCCCGACATTGTCTCAGTTACGACAGGGTTCAGCAATGTTTCTCTGGAGATGCCGACGCTTGGTGTTCCATTCAATATGCCAGAATCCGTGTCAGAACCCGTGCCAGACGTCGTGCCTGAACCCGAGGAAGACGTTGATGTTAGTGATTCGGAAGCAGACGATGAGGATCCATTGTCCGAGTTACCCGATCCCAACGACGACGACGAGAACAACGACGAGGATGCCCCAGATGATACCACTCCGCTGGACTATGCTGCTCCAATGCTGTTTCAGTCCGTCCCATTTTCCAAACGTACCAAATGCCACCTCCTGGTGGTGACGACTACGGTGGTTACGGGGAGTTTTACGACAGAGATAACCCTACGTTTTGTCGAGGTATGATTTTTCAAACTAAGAAACATTTACAACGTGCCTTCGACGATTTTCGATCAGGGTTGCTAGACGCGAGTATAACGTCAACGAGAGCAGCAATACACGTTGGAGTGTTCAATGTGATCACACGACTGATTGCCCTTGGAGACTGAGGGCATCCTTCAAGCCAAAAAAAGGCTACTGGTCTATTACAACGATAATAAATAAATTAATAATTAATAAATACCAGATAATAAATATATAATGATAATAATAATAATAATAATAAATATAATGATAATAATAATAATAAATACAACGATAATATTAATTAATAAATAAATTAATAATTATAAATAAATATAATGATAATATTAATTAATTTGATAATTAATACTTATAAATAAATATAATGATTATATTAATAATAATAATAAATTTGATTCGAATGCGTTTAATAGTCATTACAAAATAAAAATAACGTTTCTCGTAACGATCTATCTGCCATGATGGGCCAAATGACCGCCGATCCCACAACGAGTTGGCCTACGCACTCTATTTCCTCGACGGTTCGCTTGCTCCGCATCATCTCCCGGACTTCGAGGTCGTCGCGGTCGTGGTGAAGGTGTCGTACCCCACACTACATTTTCTAACGACCTAGTTCTAATAGTACTATCTATCGCATTCTTATCCAATAATAAGTCCCTACTACGGTGATTTGACTGCATCGTCAACACCGAACTATCAATAGGCCCGTAACAAGCATCCAAATCCATTCTACATTTAAGAAAACGAAACCAAACACAACAAAAGAAAATTAACATTCGATAATGAATCTATTAATGCAGAAACCCATTAATTTCGTATCGTCAAGAGTCGCTCACCTGATGTAAATCGGCGTAGTACGTCGTAGAGGCGGCGGCGGGGCGTCGGGGCTCACGGCACGGGGTGGTCACGACGGGGCGGCGAGTCACTGCGGGACAGCGGCGGGCCGGCGAGGGGCGGGTCACGGCGGGTCACGACGGGTCACGGCGGGCCGGCGAGGGGCGGGTCACGGCGGGCCGTCGAAGGCGGGTCGCGGCGGGGCGTCGGGCCACGGCGGGACAGCGGCTCAGCGGGACTCCTCGGCAGCGGCTCAAGGCGGGGCGACGGGCAGGCAGGGGCGTCGCGGGGCGACGGGCAGGCACGGGCGGCGCGGGGCGACGGGCAGAGGCCGGCGGCGAAGGGCGACGGACAGGCACGGGCGGCGCGGGGCGACGGGCAGGCAGGGGCGGCGTTCGTCTTCGTCGTTTTTCGTCGTTCGTCTTCGTCGCGTCTGTTCGTGTTCGTCGTTTAAAAAACAGATCTAACTCGTCATCCTGGGTGACGAATTAGACCACATCACTGTTTTGCCAGCGGGGATACGTAATTCGTCATCCTGGATGACGAGTTACGTAACTCGTCATCTGGGATGACGAAGCTTTTTATTTTATTAATACTTTTTCTTTTGGTTTATTTTGCTAATGGTTTATTTTTTTTGTTTATTTAATTAAAAATACCGCAAAACGGTGGTTTAAACTTTTTATTTAATATAAACTAGTAATTACCCGTGCAATGCACGATGTTTAATTTTATATAAGATTTTATATTAGTAAGTAACTATTTATAGTAATTTGTTTACTAATAATTAAGCTAAGTACTTTAGTAATTAAACTAATAATTTTTTATTATTATATTTATTTGTTTATTAAAATTATTATTATGGGACACGTGTCAATCCCACATCAAAACTACATTTAAATGTATATATAGGATTAATAAGGGAGGTTTACAATTAAATATCCAAAATCCAAATGTATAAAAAAATGTCAGATTAGTCCCCGATCAATATTTACAATTGAATTTCCAAATTCCAAATACAAGTACTTACAAGAACATGTACCCGCTTGGTTGAAGATAAATCATATAAGCTAGTAACCGGTCCACACTCGAACTGAACTGAATATAACTAGGAACCAAATCAACAAAACTATTAACTTAAAATGAAACATATATTAAGAGTAAATGTTCCATAGTATCTAATAAGGCATTCACAATCACAATAATTTCACAATTTAGTATAAAACTAATAGATGCAAAGATAAGTACTCTTAGCTAATCTTCATCGTCGTTGTATTGACAGCACGAAGTTTGTATCCAAAGCGATTGCACATGTAAAATTTTAGTTGATTGAGGTTACATAGAGAAATATATTTTTGTACATAATGATACGACATGCTTACAGAGGACATAAATATTTCTGAATTAGATATCGTACTGACATGTGATATGGTACGTAATATACATATAAAATGACACGTTAACAATGGTAAAAAATGAAACTTTCTACCAAACGAGTACTAATGTGTTAAAACTTTATTCTACTAGCTACCTAAATATAAACTTTATCTGATAAGGGAATGAAATATAATTTTTGTATTTTGAATACTTACTTGTAAATACATCTATAAATTAGTGTGGTTTTGGAACCGGGCCGGTAAAAAGTTCAGTCCGATCGCGGTCCAGTTCATATTTAATTTTAAAAATAGAAAAACATGCAGACAAATAATAAAAAGAAAAAATTAAATAAATGTAACAAAATAAAATATTGCCTTCGTGGTAACATATATTTAATTTATTTTTTTACATTAGGTTGGGTTCGATTTCCACAAATTTCGTTTAAATTATATTTTATAATTAGCTATTTATCCCTAAATTTATAAATTTCATATTCACTTATTTGATATCTCTATATTTTACTTTTATTTTAGTGAACCTCAGTTTAAGTGTGTTTTACTTATATTATTTGATAGATTGGTCGTGAAAATATATTTTTTATTACTTCCTTGGGATCAGTTTACTCCGTTTTGATTCTGATTTTATACTCGTTAAACCACTAAACCTAATTTCCGATTCAATTATCGTGTATATATGTTAATATCAGTTATTTATTAAATTAGGTGACTCTATAGAAAAATACTCAATTGAATAAAAATTTACAAATCAGTACCTACGTTAGAAATTCTTACAGATAAGTCCCGTTTTAGTTACTGTTTGTACCAATTTTCTCAGTCTAGACATACCTTTTTATGTGTGTATTGTGTACCACGTCACGCGTTTATACGGTACCCTATACGGTTTCTATATGGTACCTTAATGTGTTATATGACGTACAATTTTCTCAACGTATTATATACCACAATGTTGCTATATGATACTTAATGTGTTATATGGCGTACCTGCGGCGTCAGATACCTATCTGCAAAAAAATTATTCTAATAAGTAACTACATATAAAAAAATACTGACATGGTACTGAATTACAAGTTTTTATGCAAATAGGAATTTATGTGTAGAGTCCTTCAATTTAGGATACTGAAAACAAAAAAAAAAAGGGAAATTCTATATGCACCCCCTAAATTACTATATACACCCCCTAATCAATAATAACCAGTGTTGTAAAATTCGGCCTAGACGCCCGACTAGGCGCTAGTCGGCCCCTGCCGTGGCGAAAATGGCCAAAACGGCCGAAAAATCGGCAAAACGACTAGTCGGGCGACTAGTCGGAGTTATCAACAACTAATCGGACAAAATCGGCCGATTAATCGGGCCAATTAATTTTCTGTAAGCCCAATAAAAGCCCACAAAAATATTTACTTACTTAGTATCCCATTACAGGCTTACCATTAATAACCCTTCATTTAATTACAAAAAGTGAAATTTCAATTTTCAAGATAAGGAAACGGGGTTCTTTGCTTACAATCTTAATTACGGGTGATTGTTATTTATTATACCTAATTACTCCTCTATATTATTTATTACTAATTGTTTTCAGATAATTTTGAGGGTGTTGTAATTATTATTTAAATTACGTATTTCACAAAGTTAAATTATCCTTTTTAACTATTATTTAATTTCTAAACATTTATTAAATAAATTTATAAGATTAAAAGTCCATATGTTTGTAAAAATATGATATTAATCTTGATGTTCAATTTTTTTTTTTTTATTTAAACCTATTTGTCCATGTTAATATGAAATATTTATATTGATAAATTTATAAGAATTATTAATTTTTAAGTGTTAAATGTATAATTGACTCCAAAGATAAGTTAATTAATTACTGTGTATTGGAAATTGTGTAAATAATTTTCGCTGAAGCAATCCATTAATGAAAAAATAATTATTACATTAATTCTTACATTATTAATGATGAATCTGTGCAATGAATAACGAAATTATAAAAAAAAAAAAGAAGAAGACAGTTTTCAAGGTTTTTTACACCCCCAAAGGTAGGGGTGTTCAATTAACCGAAAAACTGAAAAAACAGACCGAACCGAAAAGACCGGAACCGAAAAAAATCGAAACGAATTGTAAAAACCGAACTGAACCAAATTAAAATAGTTCGGATATCGGATTAACCATACGTAAAACCGAAAAAACCGAACTGAAATTATCATACTACATTATAAATAGAAAAATATCAAAAATCATTTGTTTTTCTCCCATAACGTAAACAACACAGTAAATATAATTTCATTGGTATACTTTTTTCCATTTTTAGGTTAATGTTTTCCTCACCAATCAAGTACTATTTTTCTCCCAAATAATTTTAGTATCTTCAGATGAATGTTTTTATATTTTGGTTAGATTTTGTTCCATTTTCATGTTGTTTTTTTTCGAACCTTTGAATTATTTTGCTACATGTCACGTTCCACAAATCTTCTTTGTTTTTAATAACCATAAATTGTTTTATGTATTTTCAGCTCATAATATTGTTGATATTAAATTCCTAACCGAAAAACCGAACCGAAAAAAACCGAACCGAATTATAAAAAATCAAACCGGATCAAATTAAAATGGTTCGAATATCGAATTAAGCATACGTAAAACCGAAAACCGAACCGAAATTTGAAAAAACCAAACCGAACCCGATGAACACCCCTACCCAAGGGGTGCCAATAGTATCACCCAAAAAATAATAGATTGGCTCGAGATGTTGACTGTCACAATAGTAATTGAAGTCCACGACTTCCTCCAAAAAGGAAAGAGTTTTTTCTTTTTTTAACGTCGAAAAAGGAAAGAGTTAACAGTCGGAAATATGAGAAAAGAAAGACAACGAGCGATTAAATCCGCATAAATAGGAGAAGTCATGTGGGCGCTTCAATCCCACTCACCGTTGACCAAACTCAGATCGGCGAGAAACCGTGACTAACCACCGTGAAGCCGCCGTCGACCATCAGATTCTGGCCGCTGACGTAAGCCGACTCATCAGACGCCAGAAAGAGAGCCGCCCCAGCCACGTGGTCGGCCTTCAGCACCGTCCCCTTCAGGTTCGCCACGGCGGCGCTGTTTGCCTCCACCTGCGCCGGCTCCAAGCCGTACGCGCCGCACGCCAGCGGCGTCGCAACCCCAAACGGCGAGACGCAGTTCACCCTAATTCCATACTTTCCCAGCTCCGCACACGCCGACCGCACCAGCCCAACGACGGCGTGCTTGGTGGCCGAGTAAGCCACCGGCCCAGACCCACCGACGCAGCCGGCTACGCTCCCCGTGCATATGATGGATCCTCCGCCCCTTTTCCTGGCCACCATTGCCCGAGCCGCGTGCTTGATGGTGGCCGCCACGCCGCGCACGTTGGTGGCCATGGCTTCGTCCATCCCTCTGATGTCGAGGTCCAAGACGCTCGTCATGGGACCCATGACGCCGGCGTTGCTGAACAGAACGTCGAGGCCGCCGTACATCTGCAGCGCGTGGGCGACTGCGCCGGCCACTTGCTCCTCGTCTCTCACGTCGCAGTGGTAATAGCTCGCCTTCTCTGCCGGCGACGATTCGTTAAGGGACTCCACCACGCGCCGGCCCAGCTCGTCTTGCACGTCCACCAACACCACCGAGGCGCCGTGATGTGCGAATAGCCTCGCCGTGGCCTCGCCGATGCCGCTCGCCGCGCCGGTGATCAGAGCAACTTTGCCTTCCAACCTGCGCAGCAATGAGTAGTTCGTTATCTGTGAAAGAAGTGTTGTGTGGAGAAATGAGTGAGTTCTTCGTTTTAGACCCTACCTTGGCTTTGACATTGCAAGTCAGGTGGCGTTGGCAACGGCGGTTTTGTTGCTCGAGGAGGATGATGATGGATTGTAGTGATTTTGTAAATCGAAGCTGAGCTGAGTATATATATAAATCTGTGTATATATATATATATATATGTGTTACATAATTATATGGTGTCTAGGATCTGCTAGCCCATATTGAGGGAATGATTTAAGTTTTATTAGGACTCGTTGCTCGAGGTAATAATATAATATGGGTGCCTATTAATGCTAATCGCCGTGAAATGGGCACAGCCGAGCAAAGTCAAAAGCATCAATTTATATCTTTTCCAATGAAGCATGTTCCACGTCTTGCGCTTGATGGGAGTCTCGGTAATAAAATAATGGTTACTTCATTCGAAACCTTGCAAGATCGCAACAGAAGCTCAGATGATGATTGCTTGAAGAAAATCGGGTTTAGATTCAGAAATTTGTCTGCAGTCCTGAAATGTGCAAGTTTAAATGGCGACAGTTCGATCTGACCCGAGATGAAATCAATGGCGCAGATTTATAATTGTTAAAGACGCATACACGTTTTGATAAATAAGAGGAATTGTGTGGCGTATATACATGAAGACCAAGGTACAACTCGCCGAAGCAGGCTGTTAGAGCTACTAAGCTTATAAATACCGAACTTTCGAGTTAAAGTAGCTATGGCCATGACTTTCTGTAGAGTAAGAAGAGTTCCATGTAAAACTAGTAAGTTGGTGAGAAATTTGACTAGTAAATTGGTGAGAATTGATAAAAGATAGAATCAAAGCCTTTACGGCATGAGACAATAAAAAAACAGTTTCATAAACGATTAAAAAATGGTTTCCAAAGGAACTATCTCAACAACGAACGATATAGAGATTTACACAATTGGTGTACACACTCGTTGATGCAAGAAATAACAGCTGAGAAGAAATCTACCAGCTCAGATTGGGAAAACTCTAGTTTTTTTACTAAGTTGAAGAAGGCGAACTAAGGGAGCTATAGAGGAAATAAAGAATATTTCTTTGTGACATCTATAGAAAAATAGCCAATTGAATAAAAAATTTATAAATCGGTACTTATTTCAGAATTTTTACAGATAGGTACCAAGTTTACTGTTTGTGCCAATTTTCTCAGTCTTGTCGTACCTTTTTATGTGTGTATTGCGTACCACGTCACGCGCGTATACGGTATTCTATACGGCTTCTATATGGTACCTTAGTGTGTTATATATGACGTACCATTTTCTCAACGTATTACGTACCAAAATACGCTGTTATAGGGTACCTAAATGTGTTATATGGCGTACCTGCGGCGAATCGGGTACCTATGTGAAAAAAAAAGTTATTCTATTAGGTACCTACATATAAAAAAATACTGACATGGTACTGAATTACAAGTTAGTTTTTATGCAAATAGGTATTTTGTGTAAAGACCCCTATTTCTTTTTTGGTGAAAAAATGAAAATAAATTTGTTGTTTCTTTTCATCTACTTTCGTATTTGCTTTTTATTGATGCTCCTTCGTTCCGGCAGTTGATATCATATGTATTAATAATTGTATTTTAGTCCTTTATTTTCCCACTTCTCCTTTTACCACCTTTTCAAAATTTCTCGCCGCGTAACTTTAATAATTGCTAGAGCACAATTAGTTGCACAACCGAAGAATGAAACGGGCTTTTCATACACCTTTTCAACAAAATTAGTTGTCTGATAATTCCAATTTACGGAATAGAGAGAAACGCTTTACTGGTCCGTGGCGTAGGCCTGAAATTTGATGTTGAACCACGTTACATTGATGTCTCTGTTTTGTTTCTTTGTTATTTTTTTTTTTGGATTCGAACACATTAAAAAAATTGTTTCTTGATTTAATTCAAACACATTAATTGGGTTGCGAATCAAGGGTGGTCATTTTCAACTATTAGTGCAGTGAGCATGGAAAAGAGACGGGATTCTTCCGATGGCAGCAACTCTATGTGAGATGAAAATCTTCAATGGTAGCCTGTGGAAATTGAAGATGAAGGCTCTTCTCATTGAGAAGGGTCTTGACGAGGCTTTGAAGCTTGAGTCGAGATGGAACCGAAGGATATGGTGGTTGCACTCATGAAAAAAATCTTGAAAGAGCGTAGCGATTATTACTTATCCGATCAACTGTTGAGAATGGTCGCAAAAGAGACCATATATGAGGAAGTTTAGAAGAAACTTGAGGCACTATAAGTGACTAAGATGGTATTTGGAAGCACTTCGTTCCTAGATAAAAGCCTGTTTAAGAATGAACTTTCTAGGAAGAGACTTTCAAATTTTTTTAAAGTTTCTATTGTTTGGTGAATTTCACATTTGAAAGTCCATCTCATATACGACGGGGTTGTGCTTCTCAAACCCTATTGCCCAAGAGATTCTGATTGTGTTTGAAATCACATTTTAGACAAAAACATTTTCAAAACTGAAATTGTTTGAAAATGAGTTTATCAAATAAAAAAATTAAGTTTTCATACCATTTGGTAAATTCACATTTGAAAATTCCATTTTAATTATAAATGTGGATGTGTTTCTCAAAAGTGGGATTTTTTCACCTTTCCCAAATGGACTTATTGATAAGTTGACTAATCAAAAAGTGCATTTAGAATTTACTACCAAACATTACAAATTCTTAAAACGTGGTATCCAAACAAACCCTGTATGTGAAGACTAATTGATGGAAGATCAACTTGAGTGATTTTCGAAGGTAGTTATTCATTTAGAAAACGTGGGAGAAGCCTCTAAAAGACGAGGATCAGGTGTTGTTTCTATCGTGAGCTCTTCCTAGGATCCCTGAGCACTTCAAGAAGGCTCTCTTGCGTGGCCGAGAAGCACTGAAGTTGAATGATGTAATCATAGTAATCGGATCAGGAAGGCTCTCTTGCATGGCAGAGAAGCACTGAAGTTGGATGATGAAATCGCAGTAATTGGATCAAGATGGTTGAATGTGAGATCAAATGGTGAAATTTTTCCTGACGTTGTGGAGTTGTGTTATGCTAAGGAATATAGAGATGTTTGGGGCAAGAAAGACGCACGCTCATTGAGATGTCACTACCGCCACGAAGAGGGGCAAATTCGAAGGTTTTGACCCGAAAGATCAAACTTGAAATCCTAAATTAGGGAAAGCTAGTTCTGAGTGGTGGTAGAGACATGGTATTTATGTCCTTGAGGGTTGTTCGGTGGTGCAATAGGAAATGTGGTGATAACACGGTGCAAGAGAAGCCACATAAATCTAGGATTGAGGTGGAGAAAGCTGCTGCAAAACTCTTGATACTTAATGAATTTTCATACATAAGCTTGGATAATATTAGCTCGATGTGCGCTGTATGAGCCTGAGGTGACTGTTGAATTCACCAAGAAAATCATTTTTTCTCAATTAGGCTGAATGTTCAGAGGATGACGTGGAAACACCTGAAGAAACTGAGAAGGAAAAAGTGGACAGAAGCATCAATGCGCATGAAGATGATCTGTGTTCATGGGATGGATATGAGGTCGTGCGAGGTAAGAATACCGAGAAGCTTTCAGAAAAGGATATGATGGGTTTGCAAGAAGGCTGATGAAGCTAGGAAATAATGAGATTCATGCGAGATGATGAAAAAAAACTCGAACAGACAAGTCGACTTCAATTGCGAGATTTCAAACTTCTTTGTGCCGACAAGGTTTGAGAGTTGTTAAATGCTGGAAGATCAACAAAGCAGGGTAGCAAAGCATTGAATCAAGATGGAGCTTTGATTCAAAAGTGTAGGAGATCATAGTTCGTGCTGGTTAAAAACAGGAACTCAATCTGGTATATTCAGTTGTTCTTTTTAGCTGAGTTTAATAAATGTTTACCTTGATTGTTCGAGCTGAAAAATTGAAGGTCGGTAAGTGTTTTGAGGGTTCTTGGATCATGTCCTAAATAATGCAAGTTCAATATATGATTGTTCGATCCGATGCGAGATTTAATCGATGGCCTAGATTATCGATTCTTGAGGTCAAACCACAACCCTACGACTTCCACTCAATCTTGTATGTTATAGGCGTTTTATGTGTATATATTGGGCGTTTTCCCCTTTTAGGCCATTTTGTAATAAAACATAATAGTAAAAGGGCCATTATATTATCACTATTAGAAAAATCAATAAAAGCACACTACACACCGTGTCATGCCATTTACCATCCTTAAGTTCCTAACCTCCTCAATCAAATGTCGACGGATGGTTATCAATTCATATGATAGCCTCATTGATTATCACAAGTCAATAAACAACATATACCTAACGCTGCTGCTAATGCAAGTTTTTGACAAATGGCAAATATAAGAGAAGATAATAGTTATAATATATTGTAAGGACAACAAATGCAGTAGTTGTCGTAGATAGATGATGTTTCTTTACTCGTTCAAATTCAAGAATGATTCTTTCAATGGTCGCAAGTAGTACAGTGCGTATATGACAACTAAATGAAGCGACCACGAAATTATTTTAAAAGAATGAATATATTAATAAGTTGTTAAAAATTCAATGGCCATTCCTTTTACTTACAAAACACATGTATATCAAAGAAAATTGTATAACGTCAACCCTGGGTCCGTTTGGTAGGGAGGATGGGTTTTGACGGTATTAGCTTTAGTTGGGTTTAAATAATGATGAGTATGAGTTTTTTTGGTGTTTGGTTGATGGGATTAAGTAATGATGTCTAATATGTTTGGTAGATGGGTTTTAATAGTATTAGGTTTAATTAAATTGAGTTACAATTTTACCCTTGTTTTAAATTAGCTTTTTTTATCAATCTTGGTCGAGTGTTTTTTTTTCACCGTCTACACCAATTTCTTAATCACAGCATATCAACAAAAGCTTTGAACATCCAACATAAAAATCAATACACGAGTCTACCACCAAATAAAAAAAGCCTGATTTTGAATAGCAATCTATAACCCATATATCAGTATAGTGAATTCATAATCATTTCACACAACAAAGATCAAAGTGTTCAAATGAGCTGGTTGTTGCGTGAATCTGTGGGGTATGAACAGTTAAATTGATTTGTTTTGTGGCATAGATCTGCGATGAACGAGGGATTAAACAATGATGTGCAAGTTAAACTGCACAAGAGTTGTAACTTGATTTAATCGTTGCTTTAGTCTTTAGGCAAAATTGGGATTGGAGAAGGGATTGGAGAATCCTAACACACATGATGATTTCTCGTCTGTGACTGAAATTCATGGCCGGACATTTGGAGTTTGTTGCAGTGACTGAAATTCATGGTCACAGACATTCTGATGATTTCTCGTCTTGTTGCAGTGGCTGCAAGAGCAAGGAGGAAGATGGATAGGAGAGAGGTAACGATGATGATGTAATGGAAAAGGTAAAAATTAACTTTGAAATAAGGGATAGATTTGACAAATATAGATGGTATTAGATAAAGGTAGGGTACCAGACAGCTTTAGATAATACTATATTGGGGGTATTGAGGGGTTATTAAACAATTCTCACCTTTAAATAAACCATCAAACCAAACATAACATTTATTAATACTAACCCTCCTAAACCCCCCTAATACCCTAAACCATCAAACCAAACATAACATTTATTAATACTAACCCTCCTAAACCCCCCTAATACCCCAAACCAAACGGACCGTTGTATCGAAGAAAGTTTTACATTTCAATATTCCCTCTTTAATTCATGCCATGAGGAGTTGAAAACCAGCTCGAAGAGGTCAAATTAGACATTCTAGGATTTTTTTTTCCGACCACTAATTAATGAAAGAAAAACAATAAAAGACTATTGAATGTTGAGAACTCACCCACCATATCATCATTAGACAATGTTATACAGAAACGAGTACTTCATTATTTTCCTTTTTCTTTAGTTCTATTCCACAAATTTCGATTAAGCTAAATTTAAAGCAAAATTGAACCTCAAAGTCGACCATTGGCCAACCTTGAATTGAACGGAAGATAGTTCTAATGTAATTTCTTAAGTCCACACAAATAACGAAAGTCAATTAGTCGAACTGTCATTGCAAGAGTAAAAATAATATGCCTGAATTTGAATATGATTTTGATTTGGTAAAATGTGAAATAAGCGTTGGTACATTAAATTTTGAAGTGGTTGGTATATTCTATTAGTCCGTCCCAGTCAAAACATTTTAATGACAATATTAAATTAGGGTTTTGAATTTAAGAATTAAATGTGGTAATAAATAGTGGATGAAAGAGATCAGAGGAGAGACTGGCATTTGAAAAAGCAAGCAGGTTTGACCGGTCAAAAGGCGAAAAAAAGAAAAGTAAAAGGAAGTACTAAATCCAATCAGGCGTTCTCATAATTCGTATCATGATAGTAAATTCAAATTGCTTTATTTATATTATTTTTTAATTATATGGTTTTTCGGGGACGCAGCTCATCATCATCTTTTGCTGACCAGACTGTCATCGTATATATTATTATACGGTACCAACCATTTCCCTACGCAAACCCACACCAGAAAATTAGAAAGAGAGAAGAAAAATAATTGGAAAAATCCTCTTTCCCAGAATTAGGAGGAAGGAATTTTTGAAGTTCTGTTAATCAGTTAAGCTGATAGATCGGTCACTCGTTTGGATTTGTTGTGCAGAAGCTTTTTGTTTCGCATCCTGCGTCTTTCTCCCTTTCGGTGAGCTTTTTTTTTTTGTTTTTTTTTCTTGATTTTTGTTTCATCATCGTCCTCACATCTTCTTTCTGATTTTTATGTGCTTCATATGGATTTTCTAGTTTAGCTCATCAACGTTTCTCACTCGTTTACTTATGGGTTCATGTGATTTTCTTTTTAATAGTTTTTTTTTCCGTTGAAAAATGGCCATTGTTTTGTTGAGCTCACCTCAAATCTTTTACACTATCTTTTAGTTCTTGTTCAAAGGATTTTACTGCCTTTTATTGCATTACATGGTTTGCTTGCCAGATCTAATACTTTGAGAGGATCTGTTCGTATAAGGGAGTGTTTCTTCTTTGTTTTCTTCTTTTACATTCAAGCGACCTTTAAATTTGTGCACTTCATATCGTCTTTTCCATTCCGTGTGCTCTAAAAATGACACAAGTTCCTCAGCTTCTCTGCCAGCATTCTTGTGTGACCCCTGTCTGTACTATGTTTACTGTTCAAATAATTCATTGCAACTGATTCCTTTCTCATCTAATTTTCATAGGCTGAAGAGGAAAAAAAAAACTGTAACAGCTGATCTTCTGTTCTTGAAAATAAAGAATGTCCTCACTAAGCGTAGCCCCTGCTGCATCTGGTCTGCGAGATCCTGGCAGAAAAAACTGGCCTTGACAGGCTTCCACAAGAGATGAATGAGATGAAGATTAGGGATGACAAGGTATGGATGAAAGTGAAACACTGTCTCCTTATATGTTGATTGCTGTGAAATTTTTATGACATTTGGTTCCATCTGTTATAAATGTATCGCAGGATATGGAACCAGCTATGATTGATGGAAATGGAACAGAAACTGGTCATATTATTGTGACAACAATGGGTGGAAAAAATGGGCAGCCAAAGCAGGTATAGATTTTTCTTTTATAATTGGTTTATTTTATGTAAACCTTGTGTTTGTTTTTCGCAGGTATATATTTTTCTTTTATAATTGGTTTATGTAAACCTTGTTTCTGTTTTTCCTCTTGTTTGATTGCGGATTCTGTTTTTCTGTGTCAGACCGTCAGCTACATGGCTGAAAGAATTGTGGGTCAGGGATCGTTTGGCGTAGTATTTCAGGTGAGCTTCATTTTGTGACTAGTGCCTGTGCTGGACTATGTAGCTCCTCAAATCAGACATTCTTATATTCATATTTTCTTGTTCAGGCAAAATGTTTGGAAACAGGTGAAACAGTTGCGATTAAAAAGGTTCTCCAAGATAAAAGGTACAAGAACCGTGAGCTGCAGACGATGCGCCTCTTAGACCACCCAAATGTTGTTTCCCTGAAGCATTGTTTCGTTTCTACTACTGAGAAGGATGAGCTTTTCCTTAACTTGGTGTTGGAATATGTTCCTGAGACTGTTCATCGAGTCATTAGACATTATAATAAGATGAACCAGAGGATGCCCATCATATATGTGAAACTTTACGCATATCAGGTATGCCTGGCCTCCCATGCCGATTGCTCAACCATTTCCAAAGCTTTCTTGAGTTTTGTTTCGCTTTTTTTTTGTTCTGTTTAATCTTTCAAGTATTACCCTGAACTCAAAATTTTAACCTGGCAGATTTTCAGAGCATTGGCTTATACCCATGGTAGTATTGGTGTCTGCCACAGAGACATCAAGCCACAAAATTTGTTGGTAAATATGTTTCTATCATATCAGAATTTTATGAAGAGGATAAAGTCTCAAAAGTATCCTTTTGTGCAGGTTAACCCACATACTCATCAAGTGAAATTATGCGATTTTGGAAGTGCGAAAGTATTGGTTCGTATCATACCCTTAACTCAGATCAACATATCTTTTTTATCTGCTACTGCTTACATAACAATTTTTTCTTTGTTTGGTTACTTCTATAGGTCAAAGGAGAGCCAAATATCTCGTATATATGTTCAAGGTACTATCGAGCTCCAGAACTGATATTTGGAGCAACTGAGTACACCACTGCTATAGACATATGGTCCGTAGGGTGTGTTTTAGCTGAGTTGTTGATTGGACAGGTTTGCAACTGTGATCTGTCTTCCTTCTTCAAGTAGCACCCATGCAGTTGATTCATTTTTGGGTTTCTAAACAAATTTCTTGTAATTTCAGCCTTTGTTTCCTGGTGAGAGTGGAGTTGACCAGCTTGTTGAAATTATCAAGGTAATGAGGCGGATGCTGCTTTGAAACTGATATCAAGCAAACAACTTTCTTTTTGGGCTATAAAGAAAGAATCGTGATATACACTTTCTTGATGTGTAGGTACTGGGCACTCCGACGAGGGAGGAGATTAAATGTATGAATCCCAACTACACTGAGTTCAAGTTCCCCCAAATAAAAGCTCATCCATGGCATAAGGTATGTAAATGCTAATTCTGATTCATGTGAGACTCCTATGTTTTTATTTCACTTCACTCAGCAATCATTTCTTAATCGTCTAGATATTCCACAAGCGCACCCCACCAGAAGCTGTTGATCTCATTTCTAGGCTGCTGCAGTATTCACCAAACCTGCGATGCACCGCTGTAAGTATTAAAATACAATACCCACTTTTCTCAATCTATGTGCCTTTATGTTCTTCTACTCTCCTTTGTCTTATCTGTTATTTCAATGCACAGTTAGAAGCGTTAATCCATCCGTTCTTCGATGAATTGCGCGACCCAAATATTCGCCTACCAAATGGACGATTGCTGCCACCATTGTTCAACTTCAAGCCACATGGTGAGTTCTTTCTGCAAAGTTGTTTTGTTTTTCTATAATTTCCTCGATGGACTTGAATGCATCAGTGGATATTATTTTTGTAACTTTTTTTCTCATAAACTTCTGCTGATTAGAGCTTAGAGGAGTGCCAGTGGAGTTCCTGGGGAAGTTGATCCCCGAGCATGCCAAGAAGCAATGTGCGTTCCTCGGACTTTGATTTCAGAGATCATCGGCCTAACTACCTACTGATAAGAGTCAAATGAGAAAATGTGTCTGTATCCATCCCTTTTTTCCTTGTATTTAGTTTCAGAAGCAGAACAAAGATGATGCAGTTTCTCGTTACTCTTTGTTATTATCACTGTCAATGTTATTTGTTGGGCATCTGACCATTTTTTCGTTTGATCCGATGACAGAATGTAATGTATGTCAGTTGCATTGAATCTAACTAAATATTTGTTTGTGGGCTTCGTTATGTTGCATGGATTCTTGTTCGTGTACTTAAGCTATGTGTAGCAACAGCAAATCTGCATAAATGGAACATAGCTAATCACGCAAGTTTTTTTGGGCTATCGAGTCATTTTTAAGGTTTGAGTTCGAAATTTATGTCAGAGTTCAAACTCATATATAATATATATAATAAAATTATGAAAATCTAACGCGGTGGCTCGAGAGCTTCGAAACAACCGCTTCCAGTTTGACAACTATGAAGTTCGAGATCATTACGGCTATGATGCTTACATCATGTAATTCACTTGTAAATTTCTTTTTTTTTTTTCTGTCACGTGAGTATCCCCACACAACGTACCACACTCCGATTAAGTTTAGTCTGAATCGATTCCGAAACTCATTGTCGGCACGGGACAAATCCCCTCTGATTCGTTGGATACTCTCCAAGATCTCACAAACTACGTCAGTCAATGTCCTTGGCAGGATCAACCATGGACAAATCACTTGGGAGTTCACAAATCAATCCCTATGTGGGAGAGTTTGTTTTCGGTCGGTTTGTTGTCCCTTGTGGACCTTTTTCTCCCCATGTGGGAGTGTTTGTTTCCCCTTGTGGGATTGCGTGTTGTTCCTATGTGAGCCTTAATTGACGATGTACCGGTGAGACTCTTCGGACTATTTAGCACTGTATCTTTGTTATTAATGCAAGCTATCGTTTCGAAAAAAAAAAAAAAACACCATAGTAATATTGTGGCCTTGACTTTATTACCAGTTTGACTTAGACCAGTTTAAGTCAATACCGTCGTAATGGCTGCAATCAATTACATTTCAATCATCCCTTCCCTTTCACGGCGTAAGATTGTATTCCCACCCAATTGTAACGCTTCTAATCCCTAATTTCTTCAACCTACAATCAATTCGGCCTCATAATCTCCCAGCTCAATTTCAACAACTTCAATTATCGTGTGGATTGTGTTTTGGAGGAAAAAAAATCTGATTGTGGGAAGCTACTAGGTGAAGTAGCTCAACTCTAAGATGGATGCAAAGGACATACTTGGATTGCCAAAGAGTGTTGAGAAGAAGTCCAAGCCTCCTAAAGAGTCTCAGCGAAAACCCGAGGGAATTTCGCGAGAGGTCTTCTTTTTTTCCAGAAAAAAAAAGATGATTAATTCGATATGTGTGTTGGGACATTATATTTTCTTGGATTACACTCAATTGGTGTGTATTCTAGGTCTATGCGCTTACTGGGGGATTAGCACCATTTAGTCCACCTGCTGATGTTAGTCAATCGAAGCGAAAAGCAAAATTGGATGAAAAGGTTAATATGTTGTCAATTGTTGTGGGGGAAACGAAAGGAAACTCCTTGAGGTTAATGCTTAAATATTCCATTTTAGTTATTACAAAACTGGCTATGCAGATAACATGGCAATGGCTGCCTTTCACAAATTCTGCCAGGAAAGACGACTTGCATCTTTTCCATTGGGTGTGCGATTGTGATGTTAATCTTTCTTTGGTTTGGTCACTCGCTTGCTGAATTATTGATGATTGAAATATTTTGAGGTCATTTCTTATATAGGTTCGGGTAGTCAATGGTAATCCTCCAACAGGTGACTATCCATTTGCAATGCATAACAAGGTGAGCTGTCTTGCTATAAGGACCGAGATTTCTTCGGTACAGACATTTGTATTGTATGTCATCTCTAACTAGGAGTTGTTCATTTGGTTCAGTCTGTTGATGTAATCAAGTACACTCATGAGGAGTACGAGAAGTACTGCACTGATCCTGTATGTATTTACCAGTATTAACAGAATTGTCGTTTTCTTCATTTTCTAAGAACGATTTGATATGCTATGCTATATTTGGTACCTATCCATGGAACTTGTTTGTACGTTAATAGTGACTATGCTGTCAATACATCTGATTGCAGTTTGTAGGATGGTTGTGTTCCTTTTTTAAATGCGCTTAGCTTCTTTTGTTTAGTTGGATTCGTGGCATGAATCTGAATTTTTAAAATAAGATACATGACAGTGTCAGTGTTGGCTTTGTCAATTCGATTTTCGTCAGCGGAGGCTTTTTTCCCAAGCGAGTTGTCTAGTATTGTCATCGTTATGATTTGCGCACGTTTTTGCTTGTCTTGTTATGTGCAGTAGTTTCACATTTCATGGGTTTATGTTTTTTTTTTTCTGTCTTCTTCGAACAGGCATGGACCAAGGAAGAAACGGATAAATTGTTTGAATTGTGCGAACAGTTTGATCTCCGTTTCATCGTGATAGCTGATAAATTCCCATCATCCAAAACTGTGGAAGAACTTAAGAGTCGGTACTACAGTGGTAAGCATGCCTCTAATTTATCTCATCCCATCGGTAGATTTTAATCCTTTTTTCTTGGATGGATTACATTGAGCGAGCATGCATTTCAACCCTAAACTCATAGACTAATTTAATATAATCCGATTCTTGAGAATTTTTCTGATCCTTGTCAGTATCTAAAGCCATCTTGTTGGCTAGAGCTCCATCTCCTAGCAGTGTTGCAGATCATCCACTTATTAAGGTTTTGTAACTCATAACATTTTCTTTAGTCGTGGTCTGTCTTCTGTGGTGGGAATGCCTTTACAGTTGTAAGGATATCGTTTGGCTTTGTAGGACACTTATAACGCCTCGCAAGAAAGTGAGCGGAAGCGTGCCTTGAACTTGCTACTCTCTCGTAAAAAGCCACAAGAGCCTACTAGGCCTCTTAAGGTTTGACTTTTTTTTTTCTGTAGCACATTAACACCTTAAAAATCATTTTTTTTGGGGGGGGGGGGGGGGGGGGGTTGGGGGGGGGTTTGTTATTTGATGGCTTAGTTTTGCGATACGCTGACGTGCCTTTAAAGCAGCTATTTATTTTGTTTTGCAGCTCAACAAATCAAAGGCTTCTAACAGCAAATCCTTGCGCCGATCAGGTTGATCTAGTTCCGACTCTACTGAATCAGGTTATTTATTTATATCTATACTTGTGCAATCTATTTAATAATTGGCTCACATTTTCCATCATCATGATTTTGATTTTATTTCTGACTATTCCGTAAGTTGCAGGGGAAGGAAAGCTTCACATATAGCAAGCAAAAACCACCTAAGCAGAAGCAATTCTCCATAATCCATCCACGACCCAAACGCATACGTAATGTAAATGCAATAAAATGTGTCATGTTGTTGTGAGAAAGAAGCTATATTTTTCTCGTCGAACTAGTCATTCATACCGTACCGAGAGGGGAAGGAAGTTTGTGAAATACCTACTACACAAACACCATATGTAAGTAAAGAGAACTGCTTTTGCTTTCAGTCTGTTGTAGAGAACTCAACGCTACTGATGTCGGGAAATCTCTCCTTGATCGCCGCCTTAACGCCCGACCCAATCGACTCGGGCCCCACATACTTGACGAGGCAATTTCCACCCTCGACGGACAACACCTCAACACTGCCGCCGAAATTCTTTATCGCAGGTCTGAGGATGTCAAGGTGACCATTCACCGCCTGTAAATTGAATATGCTTGTGCTGTTCTTCTAAAGACAATTGAAGCAAAGCATTTGCATATACACACATACAAAAAAGCTCTCACACTCACCTCAGCAGTAGTTTCGGTGGGCTGTTCTTGGTCGTTTACTTGGCGAACGTCTTTAAAATCATCTCCAAATTTCTCCCTGAGAACCCTTTCAATTCCCATTTTCATGGTGGTCGTCGAGCTAGGGCAGCTCCCACATGCTCCTATACATACGATGGTCCATTACTCATTAATGAAATTACGTCCTTCGATTGTATCAAAACATTCGAAAGATTGGGCATGCACCTACCTAGGAGCCTGAGAGAGACGACGCCGTCGTCCACGGAGACGACCTCCACCTCGCCGCCGTCGGAGATCAGGTAGGGACGGACGTTGTCGAGGACCTTGTCCACGTTTTCGACTGTGAGCTCGAACTGCTCGGCAGAGTACAGTCCCGCCGTCGACGAGGCTCTTAAGACCCTCTCGTTCGCGGCGGAGATGCTTCGCCGGCGGCGATGGCGAGGTGGTTGGTTACTGAAATTAACGGAGTTGAATAGCTGGGTTTTGGGAGTTTGGATTCGTGGGAAGAGGTTTCTTGTCGATGGGATTTGGGCGGAGTTGAGATTTAGGGTCGCCATGGATGGCTATGGTCGGTGAGGTCGCCGATTGATCGTACCGGCGAGCGAGGCTCTCGTGGGACTTTGGAGTTTATTCGATATTTCTCTGTTTTTGTTCTTAAATGGATTGCCACATGATTTTCTTGGTCTTCCTTCCTCAACGGTCACGATTGTCTGCTTTACAGTTTCTGTTTTATCCAATTACACGACGTCGTATTGTTTAGTGTGTGAAGAAATGACAATGCTGCGTTCTAAACAAAATAAGCTTTGCTTGGATACCATTTCAAAATGGACTTTCAGAGTAAATAGTATATTTGCAAAATTGTGTTTGGAAACACATTTGATATGGGCTTTTGAAAAGTAAGTTACTTCTCTAAAAGCCATTTCAGAGAAGCAACTTTTAGTCACTTTCTGAAATTACTTCCTATCCACTTTTTCAAAATTCCATTTTCACCAAACACTACCAAAAAATAAATTTACATTTAGAAAAGCTACATCTCAAAAAAGTTCATTTAACAGAAGCAACTTATGATTCAAAAGTGGAACCAAACAAGCCCTCCGAAAAAACTTTGAGAAGCACATTCACGTCTTAATTAAAATGGATTTTTTGAATTTACAAAAAAAGCTGTTTTTCTAACTCACTCTTTATAAGTCCATTTTTAAAAGTGCTTTTGATTAGAAAGTGTTCACAAACGAGCTGTCAAAGTAGCTCGTGGCGGACTTTGACTGGATGGGCCGCGGGCTGGCCGGCCCATAATTAAAAATAGATATATTAAAATATGATTAAATATATAGATTTTTATAAATTTTTTTAGTTTCAATTTGTAGAATTATCAACTCTAAATTAATAATAAAGAGATATAATTTTACTTGCAATTTATTTGGATTTGAACTTCGATTTTTTATTTTACTTTTATTGATATTATTGGGGATTTTTTATTTTACTTTTGAACTTCGATTTTTTATTTTACTTTTATTGATATTATTGGGGATTTTTTATTTTACTTTTATTGATATTATTGGGGGCAGTAGGCCAGCCCGTTTTGACAGCTCTACCAAATATCCTTAGTCAACTTTATCCCATTTAAACAAAATATAAATTAATATTGGAATTCACAAATAAACTAAAGGCTGATTATCATAATAAAGTACGTTGCTTTGGGTCAAATGTGAAGTAATTCCATCCTCTTGAAGCATATAGCCACATCTCAATCCAGCATTTTTTACAAGGTTAGTACATGGTTCTTGTGACTTACACAGGTAATAAATAACCAACCATCCATACTTTTACATGGGAGACTCATACTTGGACTAATACGGAGAGAACATTAATGCCCAAAATTATTTTCCTTTCCCTTCTTCCTCCTCGGGGAATACGGTAAATCGTCGGGCGGATTCTGTACAAAAGAACATCGAAAGAACGAATGTAAGGGAGAGCTGCCTCGCCCCATTTGTTCTATACATTGAGAGGTGGGAAACTGGTCATATCTGCTGCTGCTGCTATTGGCTCAGAAGCCACCATTGTTTTCGAACTGCTGTTATTAGGACAGAACCCTGCATAGAAATTCAGACGAACAACACAAAGTTATTACCCATCTTTTCCATCATCAGGAAATGCTATCGATGTCGAAACGGGACAAGATCTAAGTAGAACTACCTTGAAAAACTATCATAAGAAAAAAGAGGACAGTGATGATCATAGCCGAGATGGTGCACACAGATGACGGCGATGAAGATGATTGCGAAGATGGCAAAGGCAATGGAGCTTCGCCAGCTTTTGTCTTCTTCGGCGCTTTAACACTCTCACGCTTCTTTCTTGCTGCAATCTTGGACATCTCTTTGATGAATCTAACGTCGCAAGCATCCAATGTAGGGCTTTTCGGATGGCGTGGTGGTTTTCCATTGCCTGATTTGTTCGATTTACCCAACTTCTGGTCTTCTTTCTCGTTATCATTACATTTGTTTACAAGTGGTAAGAGATGTTCTTGGTCTGCTGCCAGCAAATGCGTTGTTTCTTGAGAATTTCGATCCTTTGATAATCCTTTCAAAAGCCCACCAACGAGCTTCTGTAATGATTTGTTCTTCCTGGGATTCTTGTCCGAAACAGAGCCATTATATGCCTCGCCACTCTCGATATCAACTGCGACTTCCCTATTGCTATATTCCATATTCCATTAAGAAAGAACAACAATTTTCTAGCCCAATTCGTCGACTATAACACTGTGGAAAGAAAACAAACACAAGGAGCAAAAGCTGGTTTTTCAGACAACAGCATCACAATGCAAAAGAGTACAATGTCGATCGATGAAATAAAAATATTCGGATATTGCCACACAATCTCTGTTCCTAACGGGATCGCCATTCAATTACAGGCAACGAACATCAGAATTCCGAGAAACGATTCTAACATTATCTTCCCCGTTGTCTAAATCGTACACAAAACCAAACGAGCACATCATCAATGATCCAATACAATTTTAAAAAAGAAAAAGAAAAATAAAAGAAGAGAAAAATAAATAGGGAAACGACAGGGACAAACAATCAGAGCCGTAGAGTACAGATGAAATACCGTCGAATTGAGCAGAAGGATGATCGATAATGGGCGAAGCGCAGGGAACAAAGGGTTTAAGATGAAGCTTCAAGGAAGGAAGGAAGGAAGGAAGAAAACCACCGAAAAGTATTCTAACCTTTTCTACTTTCTATTCATCTTTAGGCTCCGTGTACTTTATCGTGTAAAAAGGAGGATATAAACTGAAAAATAAAATACAAAAATATATCTCAAAAAAGGAGAAGATGACACGTCGGAAAATAATCATTTAATCTGTCCACGCATTGTTTTATAGTACGACGTGTTGCCCGCTTTGTCTCGATGGTTGCCTTTGCTTCTGACACGTGGCAGTTACAGCTCACACACAGCTTTTTTCTTTCTTTTTTTTCCTGCACTCCACTTATATGACATAAACCACCGATTCGTATTTTCTAAAATGAGAAAATGGTGATCGTTTTGATTATTACAACAAGATTAAATTTAGTCCAACCTTTGAATAGTCTTTCGTGGAAAGTTTAAAGTGTCATCATATGAATTAAATGATTAATTTGGATTCGTAAATACTGAGTTTCTCTACTTTTTAATTCGATCAATTAAATTACTACAGAGTGGGGCGGCCCATATCCCCCTAACAAATATCTGACCCGGCCCGGCTCGATTCGGCTCGGCTCGGCCCAGCCCAGTTCAATTTAAATGTTTCGACAAGAATAAAGATACCAATCGCTGTAACTCATTCCATTTTGCCTTACTTTCTTCTGCAGACTATGTTGACGCGTCGGTTATCTGGACCATCAAATAATCGTCGGTGGTTATTTGGGAAGCTGATGAATACGATGTGATGTGAGCTCTATTACAATCTTTCGTTGTTTTGATTAGTTTATGAATTTTTTAGCACGCCTTGTGATCTTAGATTATTTCTAGAGGTTGAGCTCAACTCAATAGTATAATGACTAATGAGAATGCAGGCGGCCTGATGTGATAGCCAATTGTTTTTTTTTTTTTGTGGAATTTATTCTATAAATTTCGATTGTTGTCAAGAACGAATAGACGCACTAACTATGAAGCATTAGTTCTTGTGATTAGATGTAGTTTTACAAGCTGAACTGTCATGGTGGTAATAATGCACAAAGTGTCGACGGTGATGATATTTTCAGTCACTTCTGAGATTAACATCGTCTGAAGTTGGAATTGATTGATCATACTACATCTTAGCTGTCACATCAATTGATCTAATAGAGATTTCTAGATTTCAGATACTACTGATTCTAAGTGTAATATTCTCATTCCATTCCCCATGTTGAATACAACTTAGAACATTTTATCAATGGATTCAGATTACATTAACTTCTTGTGTATTTCCTTATGCAGGAAACATTGGAATATGATTCCACTTGTTGGTACTTGTCTCCGAGAATAAACATGATTGAACAAGTATGTACCTTTTTTTTTTTATCATAAATCTTTAATCTGCTTTTTCCTCTACATGCCCTTGATTGCCTTTTTGCTGTTTTTATCGACTGCCATCTTATCTAAATGGCTTCTTCAGTGTTCGACATTTTATGAGATATCATCGCCGGATAATCAGTGTTTATTTACAATGGACATGCCTTGTGCTAATTTTAATTGTGTGTGGATAGGATACATATTGCCCCAACAAGCTTGATAGATATTGATATGCAGTCATCACTTTGAAGAAGACTTAGGCATGCCATGCCATGTGGCAAAGGTTTGTCCAAATATCAGTTGAAACATATTTGCTTAACCTATCTAAATAGTTAACAAGTTTTCCATTCATCCGTAATTAATGTCCTTGATATTTCTTCTAAATTTCCTAGTATTTCTTCTGCACGCTAGAATTGCAGCAATTACTTTCAACTGCATATTCAAATGGAGCAGCTAATATAGGCAGGAGAGAATAAAGATTCAATTTGTTCCTTCCTTTTTTTTTTTTACTTTCCCAACCCCTTTTGAATGTGTTGCCGTGTCTGGACAAGTTACTGCAACTTTGGATTCTCATGCACATTGAAGGATGTACGTATAAAACGCAGTATATAATTTAGGACAAGAAACATTTAAACCATTGGGGTCCCAATCTCAAGAACTTGTCAGTAGCTCTATCACGGTAATGCTCCAAGTGTTCGGAGGTTAGAAACTCTCTTCTAGCCCATCCATTGATCAGTTTAATCTAATTTACTAGAGAAAAATGAGAACTTAAACATGTAGTAGTATTTATAGATAAAAAGAAAAATGGAACCGTTGATCAATGAAGCAACCAACCGACTAAATGACGGCATAAAATACAAAACAAAGTAGTACGTAGATCTCTTTTAATCTCTTCTAACATCTTGAACCAAAAGTCCATCGTCCATGGACGACTTTTCAGATACGAAACGTAACTGATGAGCACCACCTACGCCAGAATTGACCAAGTTATTACCAAGATAGCCATAGTTAAACGTGTTCATAATAATAAGATGATCGTCATCATTATGATGACTCATTAACGGTGCGAATAAGACTTCATGGCTCGGCGGGCGAGGCATCAATGGGCTGAGATGCGTGTGTTGGCCTTCGTAGGTTGTCATTACCATACTAGGATCGTCGAAGCATCGCTCCACCCTCTTTTTCACGTTGCACGAATTGCTCGTACATCTATAGTAGCTCCTGAAAAGAATACATTTGTTCGAAATCAGTATATTAGTGAAAAGAAAATAACCAGAAATCGCCAAAAGCTTTCTTGAATCAAGCAAGGCTTTATTAGGAGGTACCTTGGAAAGGGGCTGTTTTTCACTGCCTTTTGTCCGTACTTTCTCCATCTGTATCCATCTTCTAAATGGTCTACTTCGGTCTTTGTCATGAAAGCAATTCTTGGCTCGCGCTTCTGCTGCTTCTTCTTAAGGCTTATTGTCTTCTTTGGCTTTAATGATCTGTTCACCATTCATAAACACAAAGAAGAAGAATTAGTCAAGAAATGTCCAAATCACAGCACATGTATCACCACTTTTGTTGAGAAAATCAGACAAACAAACCCATATAAAAAAAAGTAATTAGTATAAACACTCACTGTTTCTCTGTCAGGTTTTTGCGTTCCTCTAATCCTCCTTGTTCTTCGTCGTCTCCATCGACGTCGACTCCCTTGTTCTCCTCCAAACAATCGTAGTCGTCGTTCGTCGTCTTCGCACCACCGCTGAAGGAAGACTCCGTAGAGATCACCGACGAAGAATTTAATGGTGTCGTCGGCGCGTTATTATGCAGTTGCTGTGACATCACAACGTTCGCCGGCGCGGCCAACGACGGCGAGGACGGTGGTGGTTGCTGCCATAACAGTTGCTCAAACATCGCTGAAGAAACGCCAAAACCAGCCTGTCCACTAAGCAACTCCATGAACCCTATATCGTAGTCGGAAACCCCAGAAAGTAGTGAGCTCGGATCAAACGACGTCGTCGCGATTGGATAACTACTGTTCATTACTGAAAGTGGGTCTGATTCAACCTTAAGATACTCGTTCGTCTGCATTTTCCGAATGTAGTTCTTCCTTTCCCAGTAATATATTCTAGCTTTCACACTTAAGAGCTAAGCTAAAGCTATCTTGTAATAAAATGTAGAGAAAGAGAGAGAGAGAAAGGAAAGAGTTGGGTTAGGTGTAGTGTACATGCGAAGCTTTGGTTAAATAGTCGTAATATATATAATGTTTATTATTTATGTGGGCATGAAAATTATTGACCGTGGACTAGGTTAACTAAAGGTGTACGGATAGTGATGGTCGGCAGCAGCGTTTAAATGCGAGTCATAATAATTAAAAGGAAGGGAAGGCAGCTAAAGGAGCGAAGAGAAATAGCATTCATACTACGTACGTTAGTTTTGACCGGTAAACTAGTTATAGTGTGAATGCGATCTTCTGACACGTGACGTTCAGACATATACCACGCACTTTCATTACATGCGTACAAACGCGCGATCTTACTTATTCTTTGCTTTATCGTTGCCAAGCATGTATGTGCCTTTTTCGTGAATGGATCATGGAATAGATTAGAAAAGAAAAGATAATATTTTTCCTCTTTCGATTCGAAGAAGCAAGCCTTCCTTTAATTTCTCCGTTATCGCGTCATTGATTGATGATGGACAAGAACCTGTATTTATGGGATATGTTGCGATTGAATAATTAAATTCGAAAATGACTAGAATTAAGAAAACGATTGTCGTTTTACATTTATCGACCGAGGACAAAATAATACACTTCCTTCAGCAAATGCCCAAGAAATTCGCACGCCATTCCCTCATTGCATAATACGTCAAAGGCCTCTCGACTTTTTTGAAATATCAGTAGATTTAACATTGGCGCTCTCTCTTACTGTCGCCATCTGCATTCCCTATTCATCTATAGTGTTTGGGTGAGATCTTTCTGTAATGATATGACTATTTGTTTCCTTTTCTCTTTGTATTTGCAAACATGCTTATGAACAAACCCATGTTTTATAGCAACTATAAGAATACTTAAGGCGCGCGTCCCTAAACTTTATATTTAAAGAAAATAAAAAAAAAAGAGCGAGTCAATGGATGATTATACATGCATAGAGCTAGAAATAATAATGTTAAAAATCAGTACTATATATCTGCGTCTACCATCTCACTCACAGACATCACACTATGTAAGCTAAGCTCGAAGTAATTTAGTTAAGGGCAAATTTCGTTTCAGGCCCTTATCAGAACTTTTTTCAGTTTTCAGGCCCTGTCAGAAAAATATTTTGTTTTAAGGACCCGATTTTTGCAGGAACATTTTATTGTTCTGCGTAACACTTAATTGTTCTGCAGTAACACTTCATTATTCCTCAGTAACACTTCATTGTTCTGCAATAACACTTCATTGTTCTGAATAACACTTCATTGTTCCTCAGTAACACTTCAATGGTCTGAAGTAACACTTGTATAACTTTAGGTCCTTATCTCTAAATTTTATGAAAATTAGATCCTTTAAAATAATATTTTTTCTGAAAGGTTCTGATACCTATTTTAGAACATTTTTTGGGCATGAAACATAATATATCCTTTAATTAACGTGTATATATATATAGCCGCGTATTTAATGCACTCCACGATGAGGTCATCCATCACACAAGACAGTTGTCTACGCGTTTTCGGAATATTCGGCGGTGGGGCTTTTTTTGCTTCATGATTAAATAATTAAATAATAATCGGCTTGAATTGAATCATGTCTGATTTTATATCCGTTGCCGTGAGTAGGTATTATTTATCAACCTGATTTAAATATATATACAACGTTTTTAATTTAGCCCTCCAAATATATTATGATAATAATTTAGTGGTCTCCACCTTTTGTTTTTCCTCCGCAAGTTGCTGCCAATCCATCTTTCTTGTCTTTATTTGCATGGCTGCTACTGCTAATTTGAAATTTTTTTTTAGCATATCCAAATGTTTAGTTGATTTAGATTTGAATGACGTTGCAAGGGGCGTTAAAGAAGGGGTCACTTTCGCTTCTACGATACGCTTCTCTCTACGAACTTTAGATATATAGAGACAAATATAAATAAATACACTTATATTTAAATTTCATAAAGTTGATTGTCTCGTAGTTCAAACGCTCGACCACGTTGCTTTTCTTGGTTGTGGAGTGAGTGAATGGAATCTATAGCTAGGCACCGATCCCAATGTTTGACTGTTCGCATGGGGCTATTTGGATATAGTTTGTCATAAATAATATAATTATGATTACAATGCTTCAAGAAAAAGAAAAAAAGGATTCTGCTTGATTATCCTAAGGATGTACAATAATGTTTCGACCAATTTTTAAATTAAATGTCTCGCTGGTCCAAGGGAGGGAAGCGATAACTCACAGTTCGAATCACATAGTCATTGTTGTCCTTTGTTGCACTTTGGATGCAAAGCATATCAAGGGAGTTTAGAACGAAATCGATTGTTGTCCCATAGCACAGACAAGTTTGGGGTCAATTTAAGTGGCAATATGAATCGAATATGGGGAATGCGATGAGGTTGGATGTATAATTTCGTTCGAGAAAAAACCTTACCTAAATTAAATGTACTCGAGATTGCCGTCCTTTCTAGATAATAAAAATAAGTAATAATTCCTCCGAAAAAAATTAAGTAATAATATCTTGTGTTTTTGCATAATCAAATAATGTTAATTGGAAAATAAAAATTAACTAAAAGTAGAAGAGCAAAATTGAAATTATAGGAATAATGTTGTAGTGGTTGGTTTTCTTTTTATTCAATTTTTTTTTTTTGTAAATTTAATTAAAACGACAGACCAAATATGGTTTATCCCAAGCTCTGACGCCTAAAAATAGAGTTTAGATAGTTTGATTATATATCAAGTTGGACAATTTTGACGTTGGGTTCTTCATTACTATTGGAAAGACTTTGGCCAGAAGTTGTATGTGTTGATTATTTAAGGTCCTAATTCCATTTACTTGTTTAACAGCCGTAAGGAAAATAATCTATAACACTGAGTGTCACATATGAAGATATGATAATTGATGTAATCAATGGAGCATTGTTGTATGATATAATCCTATCCTTAAAGTACCCAAGCATAAATATTTAAACTTAGGTACTAGGTTTTATGTTCAACGGTTTTAAACATTTCTTACACATGACAATATCAAGCAATTAATGTTTGGGGAAGAACGACTATGGAGCTCGATTTAATAAAAAAAAAAGATTGCATGCTAGACTTTTTATAATTAAAAATTGGTAAAATCGTATTGAAGTAAGTTCTCCGCGTATAACTAGAGGTGTCAAAGTGGCCCGCGGCCCGCCCCGCTAAAGTGGCGGGTTGGGCTGAGCTTTTTCAGGCCCGCCAGGAGGCGGGCCTCGGCGGGCTTTGGCGGGGCGGGCTAGCCCGCGGGCCGGCCCGCCAATATCTGAATTAATATATATTATATAAATATATATTATATAGATAATAGATATATAATTAATTAGGAAATGTAATTAATAATTCATTAATTATATCTAATAAATACCATATTTATTATCAACCACATAATTAATAGCATAGTTATCCATAATTTTTTAATAAATACCATAATTAATAAAAAATCATTAATAAATTAAAATTCTAAATTAAAATAAAAATAAAAAAATAAATTAATTGGCGGGCGGGCCAGGCGGGCCATGCCCGCGGCCCGCTGCGGGGCGGGGCGGTCCCCATTTTTTAGGCCCGCCAGATGGCGGGCTTCGGCGGCGGGCCGGGCCGGCCCGGCCCGCCAAATTGACGGCCAACCCGCCAAATTGACAGTACTACATATAACTGATAATAACTAGGTTTAAGAAATGTTTGAAACGGAATAGGCCATCTCCAACCATTACTCTATGTATAGAGTTGCTACAGTTAAATTTTCTATACAGTTAAATTTTATGTATATACTGTTTAAACCGTACTTACAACTCCAACCATCTCCTCTATATTTTCCTCTAAAATAATATTTACAATATTTTGTATTATTAAAAAACCAAATTAATATGTTTAATATTTATTAAGAATTACAAACCATATTAAGTCACATGTGTCCCATCCAGTGTTTTAAAAAGCGAAATTTCGCGCGCATCAACGTGCGCTTTTGCGTGTTTCTACGGCAAAACGCGACGACGCGTAAAAAATAAAGCGTTTTTTTTGGACGGATAATCCGTCGCTATAAGGAAAAAAGCAAACTAAAAAAATAACTTGTTCCATCACTAAGAGGACATAATGCGCCAGAGAGGCAGAGATGACGTGGCCTTTAATGATTTGACAAATGTATTTTTATTTTACTTTCCTAATATTTTTAAATTAACCTCCTCCAAACATAAAAGCGATAATTTTATTGTAATCTACGTGATAAAAATAAATAAATTTATCTAATTTATTCATTATTTAACAACGATCAAAATGACATGCATATCTTATATTTTTTGAAAATACTATATTCTTTTAGTTTAGGTTTCTCAAATTTTATCAATTATCATTTTTGATATTTTTAGTGTTGGCCCGTTACAGCGAAATTAGATTTAAAAATTCTATTAAATCTTATACACATGAATTGTTTAATATATTCTTATTATTTTATTATTAGATTTTATATATATTTGAATTCAAATTTTATATAAAACTTACTAAATAATGTGCTTATGATTAATAATTTGTTATAAATTATGTTTCTTAACGTAATAAGTGGCTTGTCCGAGATACTCACGCAATACGCTACGCTACTTACGCTACGCGTTATCTGAACTGAAACGCAACGCGTTGTGCGTTTTAAAACACTGAATAGAACTGAAACGCTAGTATACAAAAGTTTGAGAGTTAATAAACAGACCACAATACACAGACCACGCTATACAAACATCGAAGCACCAATGCTCAGAGTATACAAGAATCCATATATTTGTTGCAACCAAAAACGATGCCTTTCTAAATTAACCATATCATCTACGTTGGTAATTTCTCATTAAAAAAACAGGTAGTGCACAAAATAATCTCTTGTAGATCTTTAATGATACAAAGAATGAGTTTGGTCCTTACAGTTTCAACCCTTTTTTTTTATAATGGTTTTCCATTGATAAAAAGGACGTTTGTGCTTATTAGTAGGAGGGGTGATTGTCGGTTAACCGACCGAACCGAAACTTGCTTCGTACTGAAAAACGAACCGAAAAATTTCAGTTCGATTCGGTTTTCATTTTTGAAACCAAAAAAAACTCGGTACGGTTCAGTTCTCCGAAGTAATAAACCGAACCATACGGAAAACCGAATTCTATTTTTTTTATTTTCATATAGATATATTATTATTAGTATAAATAGATAATGATATATTATTATATGTTTTATGTATTAGAATATATCCACCGTATTTAATAAAATATGGAAAATATTAAACTTTATACAAGTATATATGATAATATATATTTATAATATTAATCATACTAATATTTTTGTTTGTTTAGTTTTTGTATTAAATTCGGTTTTTTGGTCGGTTAACCGAACCAAACCGGAAAAAATTCGGTAAAACTGATTTCTTTTCGGTTTTTGAAATTCTCGAACCGAAAGTTCGGTTTGGTTCGGTTAGTAACGAATGAACACCCCTACTTATTAGTAACCATATCGATACTTACGCAAATATTACTTATATCGAGCAACAATGTGCTTAAAAAAAGTCTATATCGATTGTTCTTAAAATGTAGAAACAAAAACTTCGATCGCAATCACATATATTATATTGCCTTAATATTTTGATTGGCCCTCTAATATACGGTTCATATTATATTCTATTTCATTCCATGACCTAAAATTTTCTTTTTCCAAATTCATTGTGATGTAATCTTCTATAGTCTTATATAAAGAGCGTTGTCAAAATTAATCAATCAAATTTTTTCTACTTTCATTACTATTAAAAATAAAAAAACTATAAATCATAATAATCACCTCATTCTATTTTTAGTGTATCAATTATTAAAAAAAAAGCCACGTACTTTAAAACTCGTAATCACGACCCATTAGTGTGCTAAAAGTACTAGTACAAATAAACATAATAAGAAGTTAACTTCTTCTAAGCCAACAAATAAATTTTAGACTCGTGAAGCTAAAACAACTGCAGCAACTTAATTATTAATTTATTTAAAGAAGTTGACAAAGATTTGATAATGGGAAATATGAAGCGGATGTGGCATATCCATATCGACATGCATGGACAAATTTATTCTAATTTTTTAGTACATGTTAATTTAAAAGTTATGTCTTGATTGAGTTAAAATCCACCGCCGGAACCCCCGCCGACCCCGCCGCCAAAACCACCACCACTGCCTATCCCTCCACCAATCCCGCCTCCATTGCCTCCGCCAAATCCACCACCAATACCACCGCCTTTGCCGCCACCAGCACCGCCTCCTATACCGCCACCGCCTCCGAAACCTCCTCCAGCACCACCACCAGCTCCGCCTCCTATGCCGCCACCGCCTCCGAAACCTCCTCCAGCACCACCACCAGCTCCGCCTCCTATACCACCACCAATACCGCCACCTTTGCCACCTCCAACCCCGCCACCAATGCCACCACCGGCTCCACCGCCTGCACCACCACCAATACCACCACCGGCTCCACCGCCTGCACCACCACCAATACCACCACCGGCCCCACCTCCCACTCCTCCACCGATGCCACCACCACTGCCACCGCCAACCCCACCACCGATGCCTCCACCTTTGCCACCACCAGCTCCACCTCCTATACCACCACCAACTCCACCACCGATGCCTCCACCTTTGCCACCGCCAACTCCACCACCGATGCCTCCACCTTTGCCACCACCAGCTCCACCTCCTATACCACCTCCTTTACCTCCTCCAATTCCACCACCACTGCCACCGCCAACTCCGCCACCAAGACCTCCACCTTTGCCACCGCCAACCCCACCACCGATGCCTCCACCTTTGCCACCACCAGCTCCACCTCCTATACCTCCTCCAACTCCACCGCCAACTCCGCCACCAATGCCTCCACCTTTGCCGCCGCCGGCAACACCTCCTATACCACCACCCTTTCCACCGCCAAAACCTCCTCCAACTCCTCCACCAATACCACCGCCAACTCCACCACCCTTTCCTCCACCGGCACCTCCTCCAATTCCACCACCGGCACCTCCTCCGACACCTCCACCTTTGCCACCTCCAACCCCACCACCGATCCCTCCACCTTTGCCGCCGCCTGCACCACCACCGATACCCCCACTATGGCCGCCTCCAAAACCTCCGCCACTACCACCACCGCCTCCTATACCACCACCTTTACCGCCCCCAACTCCTCCACCGAAGCCACCACCAGCACCTCCACCTACTCCTCCTCCGATTCCTCCACCACCACCCTTTCCACCACCAAACCCGCCCCCGACACCACCTCCAGCGCCGCCTCCAAACCCTCCGCCGCCCCCAAATCCGCCTCCTCCCCCTAAACCACCGCCACCTCCCAACGTTTCCTTCTCAATCCTACGTCCCTCAACCACGAACAGTCCCAGCAAAAGGATCACAACACATACGCCTGTCGTAAATGGCTTCCTCATCTTTCACTACTCAGCAACCAAAGATGAAGCAAGCGATATAAAAAATGTGGATACTTTTACTGCCGTGTACGTGCTACTAAGAGTTGGATGATGGAGAGTGTTATATAGAGCGTACGCATGGGACTAGAGATGGTTTCATCATAAATGCATGCAGTTGGGGACAGTGACTGTGGTTTCCCTTCATTTTAGCTGAAGCACATCTTTTAGTCAAAATCCCTTCTTGGACTCGGAAACTTCGATCATGTGCTCTTCCTATTATTATCATTTAATTGCATCTCAACTCCCAACCATAACTTAGGTTTCTGTAATTATCACCAGTTAGATAGATCACAACTTAATCTTCATTTCTGTCCGCACAATCTTTTTACAAAGTTCAATAAATCCTTATATCTAAAGACGAGAAGGTAATATAACATTATTTCTACAAACACACTTCACCACAGAAATGGCTGAATAAATATGGAAACGGAGATGCTTACGATTTCCAATACAATAAATTAGCATTATCCGCCACGAGACAAACACTGCAGTTTTGCTATTGCTACGGAGAAGTTGACTTTCGGACACATTTTACTGCCGTCGGCGGCAACAAAAACCACCGTAAAAATTCCATAGAAAGAAAAGCAACTAGATTTACATTTATTATATTACACACAAGGCAAAAGACCAATACATGCATGAGAATCGTAGAATTAGCTACGACGACGAAGACGGTAATAATGGCTGTAGGCTCGGGAAAAGATCAAACCTCGTCGTACTACTGCTGCTACTAATACGATGATGAGTTCTGTCGTCTTGAAGAACGAGCACCTTAAGTGTTCCCGACTCCTTCAGCCAAGCAGCAACCACCGCCCCCGTCGAAATAAACCTTCCAATATTACACTTTGCAACCCTAAACGGCGCACCCATGCCTAGCAGAAGAGCCTCCACCGCTCGTTTGAGCGTACTGTCGCCCACTACTTTGCTGTGCTTGCCCCACCCAGTCAAAATACTGCAGTATTTATGCAAAATCATTATACGTAATGAAAAGATGGAGAAGATTCGTTATTACAGACTGGAAAGTTGTTCAACTTCAAATATCAATATACATTTTCCTGATGTTATGGTGATGATGATGATGTACTGTCTTTTGTGAAGTTATAGATGACCATGCGTTGATATGTGTTAGGTTAGTAAAGCATGGATTATTTTTTATTCTGTGTCCTAATTCAACGGATGTATGAATGTATGGAAATGATGTTCTAGAGAGAATTGCAGTAAACATTCTCTGCTTTCTCCTCTATGTTGTTTCCTTTTGTATTCAAACTCATATACAGAGAGAAACCAACCAGTAAGCCTATTCTCCTCTGTTTTTCTTTCACAATCTTCAACCACCCATATTTTCGTAAAATCTGACAGTAAGTACATTATTACCTTAGAAGCTGAGGCAAGTCACGGCCTTCGTAGACGATGGACCTGATGTTGAGCAGCCAAGCGTGAACCATCGCCTGGGCAGCACCCGAGGACATGAGGTGCAAGTCCAAGCAAGATTCAGACCATGTGTTTTCCCAAACGTCCCGGCGTTTCCCTTCTAGGACGACTAATTGGGCACCACGCTTCTGAAGTAAACATTTTTGTTCGATCATAAAGTGTGCGTCGTTATAGTTTATCCCGCTAATTTTTTTTTTCTTACCTGGCCAAAGTGCCATAACATGTCTGTCAGTGCATTATAGAAGGCGGAGGAAGTCGAAGAGTCCATATGCTTCACCTGATCGAAGAGCAAAAGGGCCCGGGCCCACGTGCCCTCGTTGTGGCCCATGAGTAAGCCGTGGGCCACCCCATAGACTTGATTATCGAAGAGGCGTAACTCCTCGAGCAGCAGTGAAGCCTCCTCGAATGAGCTACAACGGCTGAAACCACACAGAAAACGTGTCTAACTGATATATTTCAGCAGCCTTAAAGTTCGCAACTAATTTTTTTACAAAAAATAATTGATACGAATTTGCTTTTTGAGCTCCTTTTATGTAGTTGAAGACAAGAAAAGCGGCCAAGAAACGTATAGGAATCCATTTCGTCGACCTAAAGCCCCACGACATATGCAAAAATGGAGAGATACATAGGATGAGAATTTGCATACCTGCAAGCGTTGAGAATGGCTGAAAAGGTAACGACGTTAGGCTTTATCTGCAGCTCGTGCATCTTACGAAAAATGCCAAAGACGCATCTCAAGTCTTGTCTCCACCTCGACTCAGACTCGTCCTTCTTGGACTTCCCAAAGGCAAGCTGCTTAAAAACTTTCATGACCTTATCATCCTCCACTTTGTCTTCTTCGTGGTCAAACACATTCTGCTGAAGAGCCATAAGACCCGAGGATTCTACTATCTGACCTTCTTCTAAAGCCCCGAAAGTTTCAGACTGACCAAAGGCGTTAATAATCGAGTTGTACGTCACAACGTTAGGCTGTATTCCCTCGCCCATCATCTCATCAAGCAATATTGCAGACGATTCGACCAAACCTTTCTTACACAAAGCATCGATCAGTTTGCTGTAGAAAACAACGTCTGCCTTCAAGCCTTGCTGCTTGAATTCTCTGTACACCTGCAGCGCTTCTCCATACAAACCTCCTTTGAAATAAACGCTGACCAACGTGGAGTAAGTCAATAAGTTAGGACAGAGATGTTCAGATTTCATCTCTGCAAAAAGCTCCTTAACCTTATCATACAATCCCTGCTTCCCAAACCCGTCGATGAGAGCATTATAGGTGACAACATCCTTCTTTATACCTATGCTCTCCATTTCTTGGCCAACCGCAAGAGCCTCCTCAAACCTCCCAAGGCTGGCGTAGATAGCAAGCAAAGTGTTATATGAAACTCTGTCCAACTTGATACCCACAAGCTTCATCTGATTGAACAAATCCAAAGCTCTATCCAGTTTCCCTTCCTTGGCACAGCCTCGAATGATCGTGCTATAGGTAACTTGATTTGGGAATATGTTCTTCACGGGCATCTCAGCCATGATTTCGAATGCCTCGTCCAAATGCCCACCACCACAAGCAGCGTCCAAAAGCGTATTGTACGTATAAATATCCTGATCGATACCCTTATAGACCATCTCATCGAACAAATCCTTGGCAGTCTCCCACAATCCCGAGCCACTGCAAACTGCAAGGAGTGAATTGTATGTTATCCTATCAGGCTGAACGCCGTTCCTCAGCATATCATCGAATATCTCCAAAGCCCTCTTAATATCTGCACCCCCTTTAGCACAAGCATCGATCAACGCATTGTAAGTGACCAGATTTGGCTTCAAGCCTGAATCTTTCATCCTCCAAAAGACTCCAATGGCTTCATCGCAGCAACCGCTCTTTGCATACGCACTGACCAAAGCTGAATAAGCATAAACTGTGTTCCCATATCCCTCTTTCACGGCCTCTTCAAAGACTTCCTCTGCAAAATCAACCTTTCCCAGCCTACCAAGGGTACTAATCATGGACGTAGCCAATTTCCCCAGCTCATTCCTCCTCTTCTCCTTACTCACCGCAAACTTGAAGCACCTCAAAGCCTTGACCCAATCGCCTCTGTTCCCAAGCTCGCGCAGCAGAAATATGTAATCGTCGGAAGAACAGAGCTTCGACTCAAAATTGGACAGAACGGCATCAAAATTACGATCGGACTCACAGGTCACGGCCAGGTGGAGGACCTCCTCCGCCGCCACCGAGTGGCGGCACGAGGCCGTGGACTTGGGGCGACCGAAGTGCATTTTGGAGACGAAGCGGGTCGAGCGGCGGCCGGAGAATTCCGAGGCGGAGAGGTGCGGCGGCGGTGGGGGGCGAAGGTAGGTGGGGTGAGGAGGCTGTTGGTGGTTGTTGAGTGAGAATTTCTGTGGGTTCCATGTGGGGTGGTACTGCTGAGAAGCTGCGTTGCGCTGCTGGCTATGGCGGTGATTTTGCGGGTGGTGGAAGTGGTGGTTCTGATAGGGTTTTGAGGTGGTCAGAGTACAGTGCGGTGGCGGAGTTGACGAGGCCATTCTTCAACGAGGGGAGATGATAAGGTAAGAAAAAGGTTAGGCCTTTTCTTTTTTCAGGGCTTGGGTTTTCTTGGGGAGCGTGACAGCACAGCCAAACATAAGAGATGCTATCTATGCTAAGCTGCTACAGTACAATGAACATGAGAAGACCAATGTGTAATAATGCTGATTCAGCTGCCAAAATTGAACAAACGTAATAACTAATATCCACCAAATCATTTTTATATTCATTATCTTCTTTTGGTTATAATTTACAATCAACGTTAGGTGCAAGTTCCGCACGAGTGATAACGAAAAAAGGCTAAAAGCAAAATTGTCATAACCTCGTGGAACAAGACGTTATTACTATATCTCGAACAGCTGCAATTGTAGTAGCAAGTACTAAAAAGCATAAAAAAATGGCTGCTGAAGTGGGAAGATTGATCTGTAAGTCATACTGCAATGAAAAGCACAATGCAGAGAAGCAAACTAATAAAACCCAGGAAAGAATGTCTAAAGATTATTATCCATGGGTATGAAGTTAGTGGGGCTATTGGACTTGGAAAGGCGATGGCCGACAAGGATAGATATGCAAAAGGCGACTACGGAGAAGAGAAGGGAGAACGAAGGCCGTTGCAGCATTCCATGGGCTTCTCTGCGCTTCCTTTGAGGGGTCGTTATTACGCCCCGAAAGAAAGTCAAGAGGTATCCAATCACAGCTGATGGAGTAGTGAGCGGATCCATGCCATGGCTTTCCGTCCACTGGGTACCAAAATGCGGCAGAGATTTTGCTTGATTTTCCGACTGTGAATTGAGCGTCCTGTGAATGAATCCATAGGGGGGATAACAGATTATAGTTAAAAAGCTCGAGCAATATTTACAGGTACTTTATCGAAGACTAGATTTTTCGTCATCTTTTTATACTTGTTTGTAGTAGGTGCGACCAAATTTACCTGTTGAAGGCTATCCATGGTCCTTAAGAGGCCTTGAAAACTCGAAGTAGTTTGTTCCTTTTTGACCCGGATACTCCAAGAAACCTGCTTCATTCAATGTTTATAAACAAGCAGCAACGAATAATCACAGAAGAACCATTTATACTCATGCACTTTGAAGATGATGATGGACTAACAAGTTACTTCACCAGACAGACATGCCAGGAACAAGATGCAAAAGAAAAAGAACAAAACGACCAAAAATTTTGTCTATGTTTGAGAATAAGTACTTTGGCAGATTCTATCCCAAACAGAACTGTCAAACGCGTTGAAAACGTACTTAATGTAGATTGGCAACTAAACATTCAGAACATAGACTATAGACTGCTTTACATTGGCTTTTCAGAAGGATTATGTAATAATAAAACTTCAAATGAGAAAGTGAGCTACCCGAGTGATCAGTCAAGCTGCTATGCCACCTTGATCCTTACAAGTCATTCTGCGCACTGGTATCATTTCCTATTTTGCAGGAAAGCGAAAAATGAAAAAAATAAAAAAGTAAGAAAGACAATAGCTAAAGAGACTGTCTTGATATTTAATGCTCCAGTGCCTGAAGGGCGTAGGCCGTCAAGGAATCTGCAGTGAGGCTTCCAAGTAGGGCTACTAAAAACCAACCCGACATGAACCGCAACGAAAATAGCAGGTTTGTGTCGACGAGAAAACACGAATTTTGTCATTCAATACCCATGAGTATAAGCATAATCTCCGTCCACTTGTAACATGAAGTATGCATCCTTCCCATCGTGCACTGCCTAATCACAGCAATCGAAAAAACCCAACCAAGCAACCTCCACTCAGCGGCAAATATTGAAGCAACAATGAATGAGACGAAATGCAAACAGCGAAATAATTATAGAATCGATATTATGCAGACCTTCAAAGTCAATTTTCCAGCATCGCTACTCCTTTGTCATCATCAGGGTATAGGGCTGGCCTGGCAGCAGTGCGAAATCAGATCCGTCGACTTCCTCCCAATCTTCCACGTGGCCATCGACGGTGATGACGCCCGGCTCGGAATCCGAATTGCAGTGCCACTCACCGGTCTCTTGGTGCGATCTAACGCGGGTCGGGTCAAGCAAAGTCGCCGCTACGGGGACGAGCGCGAGGACTAGTAGTCGGAGGACAAATCCAAAGCGTTATTCTTGTTAACTTGTAGTAACTCATTGGCGTTTGAAATAATGATAATGTTATTTCGATAATAGAATTACAAAATTAATCAACTTTATTAATTCTAACTATTTTTATTATAATTTTTAACCACGAAAATACATAAAATAACAAATTTCACTATTGTTATCTTCAAATAGCACAACTCATGTTAATTAAATATTTACCCCAATTTAAGGGATTTTTACACATAAATACCCATTTGAAAAAAATTTGTAAATCAGTACCCTGTCGGCTTTTTTTATATATAGGTACCTAACAGAATAAATTTTTTGCAGATAGGTACCCGATCCGCAGTAGGTACGCCATACAACACATTTAGGTACCATATATCAACGTATTTTGGTACATCAATACAGGTAGAATTGGTACCCCGCTACAGCTTGCCGCAAGGTACCGTATGTAACGTATATAGGTACCATATATGAGTACCATATAGATGCGTAACACGGTACGCAATACACATATGAAAAGGTACGTTAACACCAGGAAAATGGTACCCCCAATCGAACGGGTACTTAACTAAAAAAATTCTGACATGGGTACCTATGTGTAAAAATTTTATTCAATTAGGTATTTTTCTATAGATTACACCCAATTTAATTCAAATATATTAAAAATATATTACTTAAAGAAATATTCAAAAGAAAAATAAAGTTACTTGGCGTGACCGTGACATACTCCTCACACGTGAGTTCGATATCTAGACCTATCAAAACGGGCCGGCGGGGCGGGTGCGGGTAAGCCCCCCGGTTGGCAGGCCTGCAAATTGAAGGCCCGGCCCCCTCAAAATAAAATAAAAATAAAAATAAAAAAAAAAGAAAAAATTTAAAAAATATAAAGAAAAATCAATAAAAATTAAATATTTAAGCTCGAAATTTATTCTAATTAAACCTAATTTTGTAATAAAAATTTATTTATATTATTAAACTTGAATAAATTAAAAATTGAAAAAAAGTACTACATACCTGTATCAATATTTAATAAAAAATATCATATTCTTGGCTGGCTCATGTATGATATTTTTTATTAAATATTGATGTATAAATAAATTATATAGCTATGTAGTATTTTTTTAGCTCCGATTTTTAATTTACTCAAGTTTAATATATAAATAACTTATTATTTAGATTATTAATTTCGGGCTTAAATATTTAATTTTCATTATTTTTTTTTTATTTCTTTGAAATATTTTTTTGATTTTTTTTTTAATTTGGGGGGCGGGCCTTCAATTTCCAAGTCTGCCAAACGGCGGGCTTACCCGCGCCCGCCCCGCCCCTGAGTCCCGTTTTGACATCTCTAGATATCGAACTCACATGAGAGAAGTAGGTAACGATCACGCCAAGTATTTTTCTTTTGATTATTTCTCTAAGTAATATATTAAATATATTTGAGTTGAAAGTTGGGGTAAAGTTTTAATTATTAACAAGTGTTGTGCTATTGAAGATAACAATAGTGAAAATTTGTAATTTTAAGTATTTTCGTGGTTAAAATGAAAATAAAAATAGTTAGAATTAAAAAGTTTATTAGTTTTGTAATAGGTTTAAAAACTCAACTAGTTTTGTAATTTCATTATCAAAATAACATCATTTATGTAATTCTCTCGATAATATTGTATTGCACCCTTGTTTTTCTATTTAGTTCCAAACTGAATTATTAGCTGATATTTGCTATAAAATCATGTGTCTAGTCCAGTTAGGACATATTAAAGTCTATTTTTATTCTGATAAGAGTTGTATAAATTCGAGTGTGCAGACTACTTGCATTGCACCTCGACTTTAGACTTCACGTTAAATATCGTTAATTATTGGATGAATAAAATCTTGTCTCTCAAAAATTACAATTGAACCGATGTTAACTGTCTGATCTCCTCCTCTCTTTGAGCAGAAAACCGTAAGGACATTGATTTGGCTGCCATCTCCACTATAATTTTGTGCAGTTTGTTATTTGTTCATTCTGACCAAAATCGAAAGGAACTGTGAAGAACTTCTATATTGGCATAAATAATAAGATTTACTCTCCTTGACTAGTGAACAACGAAGGCACTCACTCACCGAGTGTTTAAAGCACAAACAGAAAAATACAAAGATAGTTTGGCCTCAAACTTTATCATCTTCTCTGCTGCTCATCAACGATCCCAGCCAGATGGCCTACGCCTCTCTCTGTTTCTATCTCTCACACTGCAGCAAACCACAAAAATTAGTAATTGCAAAGTTGGATACAACACATCAGATTATAATAAAAATGGAAATTCTGGAATTAACCAAAGAGAAAGGAGAAATTTGATCCTTAGAGCTACCTCTCAGAAGGCGCTTGCTGCGCCCTCGATGTATTGCTTGGTGCTGGCGAAGCTGTAGTGTTTGCTTTCACAGGTGGAGCATCGCCGCCTATGGTCCCACCAGAAACAAAGCCAGCCAAAGCCATTCTTTTGTTGGGAGGTTGCGCAGTAGAAGAACCGTTACTTGCAAACTGATTATTCTGAGGGTTCGATGAGGCTGCGACAAATGTGTTTTTGAATTGGGCCATGATACCCATCCTCAACGAGTTAACAACTGCTGGGGAACGACTTGGAGCAGAACGAACTGATGCAGAACTTGACGAGGATTCTTGATTGTTGTTGTAACCAATGCCCAGACCAAAATCCACGCCCCTAACACCTCTACCACCTCCCCTTCCTCCTCCTTTAGCTCTTTTTCCACCTGTGGAATCGGCGTCGAAGAAAAGAAGGCTTTGGTCAGACGAGCCCAACATTGGCGAAAGCATAATCGAATAGATTTAGACTTCAAAAATCAGATCCCAATTACTGCTCCCAGTTGTGGCCTACATATCACAGACAGATCTATGTTGCCATGCACACACACTAGAAGGAATGAAAAGAAAGAAAGCCATTTTATGACTGGAATCCATCTTCAACATGTTAGGAAAATGTTTCGTAGACCCTCCATATGGTGAAAGATGAAGAACGTACCTCCTTTTCGAGCATCACGTTTGGATCTGTACCTTCCATCCTGTGAAATAGTCACACGTCATTCAAACACTACTCAGGATATATAACAGCAAGAATGCAAAAGCTAACAAATTCCAGCTATCGAACTGGGAATCAAGAAAGAGGATGAAAAGATGTGTGCACCTTCATAGCAAGATCCATGAGTTCTTGGGACACATTTTGACCTGCTGCAATCAAGCTATTTACTAATTCGCCAGCAAATCTTGCCTCCTTCTGGGTTATGAGGGTGTATGCAGTTCCATCTTTATCTCCAGCACGACCTGTCCTCCCAATACGATGCACGTGCATGTCCATGTCTTTAGCAATATCAAAGTTGACAACAGATTTAATTGACTTGATGTCAAGACCACGAGCAGCAACATCAGTAGCAACAAGAACATGATATGTCCCAGATTTGAATTTCTGCAATGTCTCCATACGAGAAGCCTGATCTTTGTCACCGTGGAGCGCTGCAACTTTGAAACCCTTCAGAGCCAGCTGTGATTCAACGTCATCCACCGTAGCCTTTTTTGAAGCAAAAACAAGAACATCCCCTTCGTCTATCATTCTAGGAAGCTTTTCAAGAAGCCATGGAAACTTTTCTGCATCTGCTGGAATTACTTCAACGACTTGGGTAATATCCTCATTGGCCATACCCACCTCACCCACAGTAACCCTTACAGGATCAGATAGGATCTCCCTAGCAAGCTTCTCAACCTTCCGCGGCATAGTTGCTGAAAAGAGTAGGGTCTGTCGATCAGGCCTTATTTGGCCTACTATGGACCTTATTTGCGGTTCAAATCCGAGATCAAACATTCGATCTGCCTCATCAAGTACTAAGTAGGTTGCTCTCAGCATGTTCAGTGCCTTAATTTTCAGCATATCTATCAATCTCCCTGGAGTAGCCACAACTATCTCACATCCAGCCTTGAGTTCCTTAATCTGGTCGTGTTTTGACATTCCCCCGTACACAGCAGAAACGCGTATACCAAAAGCTTTGGAAAATTTCTTTGCTTCCAAATATATCTGATGGGCTAGTTCCCTAGTAGGTGCACAGATAACTCCAATTGGACCTTCGTCTTTTGAAAGTTCAGGTTGATCCATGATATGGACAATCATGGGAAGCACAAACGCAGCAGTCTTTCCTGAACCAGTTTTTGCTATTCCAATTATATCTCTTCCAGAAAGCACAACTGGTAATGCTTGGCACTGTATTGATGTAGGCTTTTCGTATGCTTGTTTGGCTATAGCTTTCATTAACTCTGAAGAGAATCCACAATCTTCAAAAGTCTTGACGGGCCGTGGAACATCAAAACCTGATACACGAATAGCTAAAATCTTTCTATACTCAGCAATTTCTTCTTCGCTCATGCCTGCAAGAATCATAGGTCAAATATTTATCCAACATAGACAAATACAAACAGGAGGCACACTGAAGTTGAGCATGCAAAATAATATCAGGACCCATCACAAGGTCGAAACATTATAAGCATGCAACAGAATAAGTTCTTACGATACACAATCAAACTCACTCATAAGTAGAGACTTTAATATTAGCGTATAAAAAACTAACTGTAGTAACTAGCAACAGGAAAAATTTAATCAACTGATGAATGAAGACTTTGTAACATTCAATGTGTATCAGTGCTGAAATAACACTATGTGTTAAACATAACTCAAAATCCACAAATACCCGAAATAGAAGGCTTCTCCTCATAGAAATCCTTATTAAACGGCTCATAATCAATTGAGCTATGGTCAAGTGCGGGTATCGGCTCAATATTCTTCTTATCCACAACAATTGGATTATCATCAGAATCATACTCAATCATCCCTGCGTCCACAGCTTTTGCCGCCGCATAAACCTCTTCGTCTGAATTATACCCAGCGTGCAATGCATCAGCTGCCAACTGCAAACCTAAATCCTTCTTTGCTTTCAGAAAACTCTCCATGGGATCATCTTCCGTGTCATCCTTATACCTATAGCGGTAGACACAAATATAACCCGACTTGAACCACAAGTATTAAACTTTGTTGGTCAAAAGATTTCCAGACAGCACGATTAATACGTAAAACTTGTGTGCTTGTAACAGAGTTGAGCTTAAATGAAATACATAGAGGATTGCTTTCTCTATCAATTAGCAATGCCCCGATTCATCAATTACAGCCAGAACCAGACTTTGATTGGAAATAGTTCAAATTTGAATCTTGTCAAACTCCAAGAAACTAAATGAGCTTCTTGGCTTGAGAAATCAGCTCAACCAACCTGTCGAGCTTTTCCTTGGCCTTGGGTGGCGGCTGAGACTTCATCTCTTCCTGAAGGCCTTCCATGAACGCGTCCAGAGGATCTATTTCGTCATCTTCTTTGTTGTTTCCGGCACCGCCGTCGTTTGGAGCATCATGGCTACGATCGTCGGCGTAATCGATGTTATCGAGGTCGTCATCGTCGTCGCCTCCGACGTGGCGTGAAGAGGGAGGGACGTAGAGTCGTTGGGGAGGTTGCGAGCGCTCGAAGTTGTATGTGGTTTGCCGATTGATGCCGAATCCTTCGAATTTGCGTTTCGACATTAGGTAAATTGATAGAAAACCCTAGCACTTGAAGTTTGGGAGATTTCAATTTCAAGTGCTGAGCTGAGGTAAGGTTTCGAGTTCGACCTACTACTCTGCGTTTTTAGGAATTGGAAATTCGCAATTAGACTAGGGGTGTTTGTTTTGGGGTGATATTCCAAAACATCACCGTGATCCTCTCGTTTACCACTTATTGCTGTGTTTGTTTAGTCTAGGTGATGAGTCATCACCGGAATGATGGATCACCTAGGTGATGAAAACTGGGTGATATTTCATATTTCAGATCATCCCAAAAAACCTAGGTGATCCAACATCACAGTGATGAGGTGATCTATCTAACTTTTTAATGGACGAGAATACCCATTATATTTTAACATTATTACTTTATATGCCATTATAAATATAATTACATGATTAACATAATTAAATCTTAAAAATATTTCAGTTATTTAAAAATATTAAAACTTATATTTAAAAAAGTATAAATATAAATAATGCTTATAAATTAAATGTATATTTTAATATATTAATGATTATCACATAAAATATCACGTTAAAAAAAATTAACACATTATCTAAGTCATATGTATAGGGTCAAATATGACATTTATACAACGTCATCCTACACATCACAGTGATTAAACAAACAGAATACTTCAATATCACGTTGATCTGCAAAATGAAATATCACCTTAAAACAAACACACTGATGAGATATCACCTTGATCCACATTCCGGTGATACCCACATCACCGTGATGTGTGTATCACCGTAATGTTGGATCACCTAAAACAAACACCCCCTAAACTTTTAAGAATACAAATTTAGCCCGAGAAATTAACGAGTGTCTACTAAAGAATAAAAACATTAACACCAGTTTGTTTTAAAAAAAGTGTATGGAAGGAAGAAAGAGTTTCTCCGGCAATAGCAGCAGAATCGCAATTTGATAATATTAGTCCTAATCTATATAGTTTTGTAAAATGACCTCACTCAATTATTTTACTTGCATCTAAACCCAACTCGATAAATTTCAGTATTTTAATTTGGATCCCACTATAATCACATCCTAGCTCCGCCACTGATGTAGAAATAGTTCATTTCATCATTCATGCGCATGTTCCATGTTCTTGAACATTACTCGATTCTTACAAACATGGTAGGTGGCTCATGAATCTATCTACCACAATAATTGAAGATAAAAATGTGCCTAAGAAGGGGGTGAATTAGGATTTATAAAATTTTGCTTCTTCTTTCTAAGAATCTTACGATGTAATATCCTAGAAATGTCTACTTATGCAAATGATCAAGATATGTCTGATATATCCTAGTTGCGCCACATGTGTATTGGTTCTGTCTCACAGTAAAAAGAAAATAACTGAAAAATAAATGCGAGACAGGATTTTTATAGAGGTTATATCCCCAACTGGGGTTTACTCCCCTCCTTGAGGTTTGCTCCTCAAGAGTTTAATCAATCACTATAATGTCACCTTAGCTGGTTACAAAACTGATTGATTGGCCCAATACACAACCGAAACAAGTCGCACACTAGACACTACTAGGTTACCGCACGCCGAGTTTCACTCCTGGAATCTCCAATTCCTGACAAGAAACAGCTTGCTAACGAAGGGCCCCCGAAACTCGTCCTTCCCCGCGATGTTAGGAATATGCGCTCGAATGCTATACAAGGTATTGAAGAACTCATGTTAGACATGGATGGTAGTTTGGTAATTTGCCCCGTCTTCGTTTATCATAGTATCGAGTTTAGTGAGTTTGACATATGTAATACCCGGGTCTCGTGCGTAAGTTGGCCAATAAATTTGCATGCATATTATGTGTCTATATGATTTCATATTTAGTATTTATTTAATTTCGTGACTACTTGATATCTAACATTATTTGGAAATTAGATATGGAGCTTGAGAAATGTTGAAAAGAGAATTTTGAAATATTATAATTTTGAAATTTAGGGTTTCTTTATGGATAATTTTGAAATCTTAGAATGTTAATGGATAGGGAAGTTTGAATTAATCGTGATAAAAGTTCGAAACTAGCTTGCTAATGAGAAATTCGAAATTTAGTGGAATTTCGAGATGGGGTTCGAAATTCCTTACGAGGGATTTCGAAATTTCCCAAGTTGATTTCGAAAGTTTAGAAATGTTAAAGTAAGAGAAATTCGAAAACTTAAGTGAAAGGATTTCGAGCTAGTTATCAAAATTCCGTTATAGTGTTTTGAAATCCTTAAGCAGCTCGAAATATAATTCGAAATTGATGTCGAGATTTTCAAGATAGATGTCGAAAGGTTATTATAAAGGACAATATTTAATTAAGAGTGATCATTTGATTAAAGGGATTAGGTAAGTGTTGAATACAAGGTCAAAAAGGAAAATCACTTTAGAAATATAATAGAATTTCTTGCGTGATTAAAGATGAGATTAGGTTAAAGTTCTTTGTCATTGACTTATTATTGCATTGAAGTTGATAAATTAACGTAGAAAGAAAGGAGTTATTAGGAGACAAGAAAACGTTTAGGAAGGAGGTGAAGAACACAATTTGTAACCATAACACAACTTGGATTTGGTAAGGTTTTTTTGCTTAAAATTTTTATATTTCTAATTAGGTTTTGGTTGATCTAAGAGTTATTAAGCTTGAAAATCACGTAAGCTTATGTTCTTTAGGGTTTTGATTTTTGAAAAGGATGAACACCATTTAGAGTTGATATGATATTTAAGGTGTTCTTGATAGATAAGGTTTTGATCGAAAGATTTTGAGAGTTTAGAAGTAAATAGTGTTTATAATTTCGAAATATTAGGGTTTGATTAGTTTCGAAATTTAAATAGTGTTTTTATCAAGTTTTCGAAAGATTGTTAGTATTTAAAAATTTCGAAATGAAGTTCGAAACAAATTTCGAAATGAATTATGTGGAGTTCGAAAATTGTTTCGAAATTTAGTTTCGAAAATTTTGAGAAATTCGAAATGAGAGATATTAGGGTTTCGATGTTTGTTTCGAAATGAAAGTATATGTTGACATGTTATGTGAAGTTTATTTTGAGTATATTGAAAGGAAATATCGAGTAAGATGTCGAAGTGTTATGTGAAGTGGTTTCGAAATTTTGATGAATATCAAAAGATCTCGAAGAATGTCGAGGGTTTGTGTAAGGTGATTTCGAGATTGGTTATGTGGGATTTCGAAATGTTATGTTGAGGATCTCGAATAAGAGTTTGAAGTGATTATGTACTGTTTCGAGTTTTGAGAATTTTGAAAGAAAGTCTCGAGTAGGATATCGAAGAAGATTTCGAAATTATTATGAAGATGTCGAGATCTTTGTGTGAGGTTGTTTCGAAATTTATAAGAATGTCTACATGAGATAGTGTCGAGATTTATATAAATGTCGAAGAGGAACTCGAGATTCATACTAAGATTATCAATTTCATGTCGAGATCTATGTCGAGTTGTATATCGAGACTTTATTTCATTTAAATCTCGAAGCCTTACAATATACTATGTGGAAATTTAAATTAGTATGCAACTCAAGATTCTTGTAAATTTCAAAGTGATACTTTTAATTTAAGTCAAATTTGGAATTTTAGAGTTTCTAAATTTATAAGTCGAAAATAGGGTTTTCAAATTAAGCCAATTTGATGAAATTATAACTAAATTAACGAACTCTAATTTTATATGTGTCTATAATTAGGGTTCGAAGGTTAGCGATTTAACCGTACGATAAGCTAAGGATACCAGGTAAGTGGGAATTTCACCTACAACACATAAATTGTTTGATGTGTGTTATATTACGTGACTAATTGTTTCGATGAATACGTGGTATGTGAATTATATGTTATATGCGACTGCTTGGAATTTATTTTTGTCGCATTATTTATGCAGCATGATCATGTGCATGCACGAATCATATTGAGTATTTTGAGGAATGAGCGTGCATTGTACTACTTGAGTTGAAAGCAAGTTTTATTCAATGTAGATAAATGAGAATATAGCTACTTCTACAAAGGCACCATGATGGGGTAAAACCGTCGAATATATTTACCTAAATTATTTAGGTAATGGGAAGGCACATAGTATAACTATAGTGCCAAGAAAGTGACGTGATAGAGGGGCGACCTGGTGAATGATAAGACTGGAGATAAACCCTAGTTTTATCCTAGCCATAGTGGGCCACTATCGTATTTTTATCTGTATAGGATTTGAGCTCATGATATGATGGTGCGGTTAGTGAGTAGCTATGGGCCCTGATAAAAATGAGAAATGAATGAGTATGATGTGAGGATAAGAGTATTAGAAAGCACTAACGCGGATGCCTTTGCTATTTTGGCACGTGCATACATGCATATTTCCACTTACTGAGCTTTATAGCTCATCCCATGTTTTTATGTGTTGTAGACGCAGCGAACACGGTATGTGAACGCTTAGATAGCGAGGCTGGTCCTTCTGGAACTTCCGGTGACTTTGAGGGTGGTGGTGTGTACATTGATGCGACCTGTGCGGCGGGCGTTATGTTTAATTATGTTGTGTTTTTGTAAAATAAGTTGTATTATATGTAAGATTGGAACAATATTTGCATTGTAAAATAGCAGTGTGGGGTTTGCTATGTAAAATGAAAAAAAAAAATTATCAGCATTTTTATATGTAATATATTGTATATATTTTTTTTAGTCACGTAAACTTAGTGTAAGAAAATAGTAGTAGATGGCAGGGCGTCACAACATAGACCATGGCTCTCAGTCGATTGGGACACAGCTGAAGGGTTTATACGTAGCAATATAATTTATAGTGAGGTTCTGGAATAAAGACTGGTTCGAAATTCGCACTCGAATCGGGTTACGTCCGGTACTGCGGGATTGGCTAGGTAACTACCGGACTCTTGGATTTCTCCCTTGCTGATTGAGTCGAACCTAGAGAGGCGGACTTAAAATGATCATCAGCGTGTACCGATGAGGAGAAAAAGTGTTTTGAGCCTTAACAGGCCTTGGGCCGTGATGCCGCGACTTAATGGGCCTCGGGCCATTTATGGACCGAAGTCGGACTTCGTAAGAGACTAACTTTAAGACTTGAGGCCAAGTGCGTAATGGGCTTGAGGGTAAAATTGGACTTTCACCTTAAGCTAATTTCGAAATATGTCTTTGAGGGTATTTTCGAAATTTGAATATTTGATATAAATAAATATGAAAAAAAATATTTGGAATATTATTTAATTGGATTATGAATTTCAAAATTTATAATGTATAAGATTCGAAATTTGATTCCATATTTAAAGATATTTTATTTGAATTGAATATCTAATTTAGTTATCTAATAGTAGCAAGTTTCCTTATGACTGGATTTGGAATTCAAAAGGAGAGAAAATTATGGCAAATATCTCTCCACTTAAGGAGTAAAAATCAAAAATCAATGTTTGAGATTTCCTTGGAATTTTCGAATCTAGCAACAAATAAATAGGATAGTCCAAATCTGAAGAGATTTCGAAATCACAAAAGGCACAAATACACACACTGAAACGCACAAATCATCTCCAAAGCGACGGATCAATTCTCTATAGCCATCTTTAGATAATTGGATCTGTGGTGCACCGCGAGGTCGGCGTGACAATCTACTGCCATCCACCACCATCGCCGTAGTCTTGAAGAAAAGGACGAGGAGTTGCCACTCGCTTCAACTGGTAATTTTCTACGGGTTTGACCCGCCCTATTACGTGCAATATGTGTTACCATTCTGATCCGAGCTACAAGGGCAATCGGGAAACCCGGAAAATTTTTGTTCCGCATCGTACCCGGGGATGTGGCGTCTCCGGGACACACCGGGTAACCCAACACGCATATCGTCGACCTTGCCTCGTCGTGTATTGCTCACGTCAGAAGACAACACGTCCGAAGACAGAATATATGGATGGATGATGGTGATAATAAGGATGAATCACTCGTGCAGTGATGGAATCGCAAGTTAAAGCTCATGTCGGCAGAAGGGGTGAGCACAGGTATACGCTCAAACAGCCACATATAAATCGCAAGTGTGAGATGGCTCTAAATAGTATTATTCTGCTCAAAAACTCTGGTGTTCGTATACTCGCAAGTTCTCGGTTCTTGACAATCTGAAGTGTTTCTCATACATATAGACCTTTTCAATCAACACTCACATGGAAACTCAATCATATGATCATTTACCAAATTAAGCACTTAATTCATGCAATTTTCGAGTAATCAATATGCCATATAAAATCATGCCAATAATAAATCTTTACAACGGTCATAAGCTCATAATAGCATGATTATAATTCAAATAAAGGCACAGATTCATATTCAAGGCATATTCAAATATTTCGGATGATATTTTCCATAACAGCACTTTCCATATGTGATATCCAGCTATCATCTTATAGAATAACTCAATCAGGATTTATTTTCCATATTCAGCATACGAGATAGCAGCAGATCAATAGATTTTCTATATTCAGCACAGAGATAAGATCAAATCACATATTTCACAAATTCATGATTTTGGCATATCTTTCCATATGTAAGATATCTCATCCATTTCAGCGCATACCATAGTTATCAGCATCTTATCCACGTAAAGTCAATCAATCAAATCTTTCCAAAATATAATATCCTAATTAGCATAAGGAAAGATATTAATCGATATTGCAAAATAAAATCAGTGGGATGCATGCAAAAGATCATCGATGTGATTTTCATCCAGGAATTAACAATCCTCAACGGGTATATAACATTCCATATTTAGACAGCATATTTTTCATATATAGCTCAGTAGGATATCTCACACGTTATTTCCTTAAATAACACAGTATATCCATAATCCGATATATCCTAGCATGTGAGACATCTATAACATGCGAGCACATACTTTCACCAATTAATCACAGAATCACATGTGAGTCAAAGCTCATTAATCAATGCATGGTCGAATATTAGCATATACTTAGACAACATATTAAATACAAATCAAATTGCTTAATTTATAGCCCTAATATCATTACAATTACATAGATCATCAAAACACTCTAATGCTCATGGACCAGAAAGGTCTAACAGTAATCATCATCGTCAATCGTATTTATCTCAGATATTACATCTACTAGATCATCTACTGCTTCTCAACAGGTGACATTCATTTTTAATAATGGCCTCATTTTCACAGTAATAACAACTCATTTCTTTCTTTTGGTTTATTTGATTCTACTATGTGCATTTTGTCTTTCAATGTCATTCTCCTTGAAGGTCTATTCCGATTACCATCCCGTATTCCGTTGCTCAAGGAGATGTCTTCCTTCGAATTCTTTAAATTTCCTTTGAAGTCCTTTCACAAAGAGGGTAACTTCTCGTTCATATTAAACAAAACAATATTATTCAACTTATGTCCTACCTCATGAATTAGCTCCCATTATTGGTCTATTATCATCCATTTTATGATTATTAAAACGCGACACAGTAACTTCCTTACTTTTTTGTGTCTTCTTGAAGATATTTTGTCTCTAAAATTTCCAATAATTTCTATGCCGTTGCTACTTAGCGCTAGACATAGAAGATGGCATCACTCCTAGAATTCAAGATATGACCCCGACATATCACAATTGCGTCTCCTTGCCTCAATGATAGTTTTATGTCTGGCGCTGGAGAGTTGAGAAAGTAACTTACTTGAAGTGAAACTAAGAGAAAATGAATTCTGTTTTGCCAACGTATAAAGCTCCCACCATCGAAGGTATCGAGCTCTATAAACTTACTTGCTAATTCTCACAGTGATGCCATGAAAACATTCACAAAATCACCTTTAGATTGTTATGAAATGTATCGATCATTGAATTTGTCTTCCTTCAACTTCAAGTTCTCAATTGTTTGAGATACTATGTTTTTAGGCGTGTATAGGGTTGAAGATGAGCTGAGCCGGCTTGAATAAAGCTTGGCTCCAGTTCAGTTATAAGAGCTCGAAAGTTCGCGAAAAAAGCTCGCGGAATTTTTTTATTTTTTTAATTTTTTTAATAAGAAGCTCAGGCTCGAGCTCGAACTCAATGAGCTTCATGAGCTCGAGCTCGAGTTCGAGCTCATCAGGCTGTAAATGAGCTCGAGCTCGAGCCCAGAAAATGAGCCGGGCTCGGATACAAAGGAACAAGTATTGAGTCGAATGATAAGCCTTGAAACTACTATTGGTGGCGCTGTCATTGGCTGGCCTAGGCATGACGAATGACGATGGTTTGCATATGCAATCGACGGCTTTGGAATATTTTCTCTTGGTTTCTGCAGTCTATACATGTTTGGCACCGTCTCTTATTGGTGGGCATAGACAAACAACATGGATCATAATTTATTTATTGTTTTCTCATGTTTTATACGTTGTTATGATCTCCATTTCTATGTACATACAACCTAGTAATAATTATGTAGTGAAGTCAGTGTTCTGATAAAGATCAAAGAAACCTGTTGGAAAAGTTTACAACATTGCCTTCTTCGCCAAATCATCACGAGTTAAATCCCAGCAACTTCCGATTTCAGCATTTAATATTACGTAACTATTTTAATCCAACGCCTGCAAAAAACACGCTTGATCATATAATAATTAAAAGCATCGATCGCCAATACTTGTCCAACTTAGAGGGAAACAACGACGTCCCAATGACTAATTAATTATCCTAAAATCCAAAGCATGCAAACTAGATAAATTTTGTAGTTTCTTGCAGACATCATTCGGACATGGTTTGCATATAATAATATTACCTCTCAGTGGACTGTGGGCTCCGTACAAATTGTCACTTCGTTTCTGTCGAATCCCTTTCGTAACAATCACATACTGTTGCTCGTTCTTTACCTAAGCTAAGCTAAGACCAAAATCAATCAATTGATCAATCTATCAATCATCCGGCCAAGGATACGCGTTAACATCACTTACATAATATATATATATATATATATTATGAATGACCTTTATGTGATTCTTACCAAGTTGTAATAAAGATATCATCTTTTCTCTGATTGAGGTATGGATAGAGCGTCTTTCTCTTCTTCCTTTGGAACAAGCCATGGCCTGCTTGCCCAAGAAGCTGATGATCCGTGGATGGATGATATTGAAGGGCTCGATATCATGAGCTTCTTTTCGTCAGTATTCGACGACGACGAAGATCTAAGCAATTTCGTCAGCAACCAACAGTTTCAGGGCGTCGATGCTGCTACTGAATTAACAACAATACAAAACCAAGCCATAGATCCCATCAAAGATGATAATATGGCATCGATGAATACTGACAATGGTGTTACAGATTCTGGGATGGCGACTGCTGCTCAAAGGGACGATTATGATAATACTAACAAGAAGAAGCTGTCGACTGTAGAAATCTTGAAGATGGCCGGCGAAAGGTTCATCCAATTCGCAGCTGAGAAGAACGACGGTATATCGACGTTCATCCACCCTTATTACGGCCCTTCACTAACCTCTGACCTCTCCGCCGACGAGGCAAGGGACGTCGAACTCATACACCACCTCTTCGCCTCGGCCGAGCAAGTCAGCCTAAAGCAGTTCGACGTGGCTAACAGACTCATCGCTCGCTGCCTATGGTGCGCCTCAGACATAGGCACGCCTGTCCAAAGGCTCGCCTTCTACTTCGCCGGAGCCCTCAAAGAAAAGATCGAAAGAGAATATTCTCAAAAGAAGGGTTTGTCGAGTAAGGAGAAGCTTCAAGACAGGGAAAGACCGCTGGCCACTCTCTCCCCGAACGAAGCATGGCTGTCCTTACACCAGGCGATTCCCTGCAATAAGCTGCTGCACTTTACTGGGATTCAAGCCATCGTAGACAACATCAAGGCGGCCAAAAGGGTCCACCTAATCGACCTTCAGTTAAGGAGCGGTATACAATGGAGCGCTCTGATGCAAGCATTAAGCGATCATTTCGTCGAACACCTTGCGATCACTGCCGTGGGTACCCACGACATGGAGGAGCACGTCGAGGAAACGGGGAAGAGGCTGAAGAGCTTCGCCCAGGCTTACAGCTTGAACTTCACATTCAGGGGGGTTTACCTGTCAGACATGAGCGAATTCAGGCAAGATCTCATCAGAATCGAGCCCGACGAAACGGTGGCCGTCTACTCCTTCATCACGCTAAGATCCATGCTGTACAGGCCAAATTGCCTCGAAACCCTAATTGCAGAGATCGCAAAGCTCAGTCCGGCGGTGATGGTGGTCACGGAAGTCGAGGCGAACCACAATTCGCCCTTGTTCACCGAGAGGTTCGTCGAGGCGCTCTTCTTCTACGGCGCATACTTCGACTGCTTGAAGGAGTGCATGGGCGGCGGCGGCGGCGGGGAGAGCACCCATTTTCGAACGGTGATCGAAAGGGCTTACTTTGCGCCGGGGATGAGGAGCATAGTCGCCATGGAAGGGGAGGAGAGGAGCACTAGGAGCGTCAAGGTAGACGTGTGGAGGGCGTTTTTCGAGAGGTTTGGGATGAGGGAGATCGAGCTGAGCGAATCGTCCAAGTATCAGGCGAAGTTGGTCCTTGAGCAGTCCGAGCATGGAAGTTGTTGCACGGTGGAGTGCAGTGGGAAAGGTGTGCTCGTGGGTTGGAAGGGGACGCCGTTCTTCTCCCTTACGGCGTGGAGGTTTCGTCGTTAGCTGTGGACGTGATATGCTTAGCTCATCGGTGGCTGAATTTCCCGCCGGCGGTAGCAGCAGTCGTAGCGTAGTTGAAAATAATTGTTGAGATTTACATGTAAAAAATGTTGCTTGATTAGATATAAACAACTTGTTTAAATTTATTTACTTTTCCTAATTATTCCAGCCATTTACTTTTCCCTCCAATTACATTTAAAAAGGAGTTTAATTTTTTACCCAAAAAGAAAATGTCATAAAATTGTTGGGACGCTCGGAATGGAAAAATATGATAAAATTAGCGGGACGGATGGAGTAATAAATAGATTATTACATCTGTATTGCAAAACACGTCCCCAAGTATTGAAATCCTCGGACAACAGCCTTATCTTCACCATCTCACCGCTCAATCTCTTCGTAGTCATGAAACCCACATTCCAGTTCCCGAACTTCCGTAAAGACAGCTGTCATTCATTACATCATAATATTCTCTAACATATAAGTTAATATTATAATACTCCCTCCGATTTTATTTATATGTCGTTTTAGCTCTCTAATTTTGTTTCTAATTAAATGTCGTTTTACAGATTTCAATACAAATAGTTATCATATTTCCAGTTTTACCCTTTTTTGATGATTTGCAATATTACAACTTCCAATAAGTATATTAACTCTCGTTAAAATTAATTAGGGGTATATTGGACATTTTATTCTATTTCTTAATATGAGTGAAAAAACCTTAAACGACATGTAAATAAAATCGGAGGGAGTAGTTCGTTATTTTCCGACCAAGAGTGGTTTTTCGACGAAACCAAGTTTGTACTAATAACCATGTCATTTGGGAGAGTTTAGACAATCAGTAAAACAAGTTCGTTGAAGAATCAGATGTACATCATCAAGGGAGGGCAGATGCTTCTTCTTTGTCGCCATTTGGGTTTAAATTGCACCATGCAACGTAACATCTGCATCAAAAGCATCATTTAGAACAATCCACTCAATAGGGGAAGTAAGCAAAGCAGCCATTTTCAAGACGACAAAGTCAGTTAATAATTTCGAACATAAGGATGGGAGGGAGAAAGGAGAAGCACCCTTTACCACAGTAAAGATCTGCGTTGTATTGTTCGAAATATATCAGTTTCAGAGTCCATCTCTTTCGGCGCTCCGCCAGCAGAACCAACAACTTTCTTTTCTTCTTCGACTTCTTTTTCAGACTTCTTCTTCTCAGGGTCTTCTTCGTCAGCGGAAGCCGAGGAATTAGAGACGCAGTACTTTTGCAGCCATCTATCAGTTTCCCATAGAACATGCATCACACTTTCTCTTGCTGAATATCCATGGCTCTCAAATGGAAGTATAACTAGTCGGCAAAGGGCTCCATGGCCTTTCAATGCATCGTAGAATCTATTCGACTGTGTTACAAATAAAAGAGAATATGGGAAACGAAAAAGATCGTTAAAGAAGAGAAACCAAAGGTCTATTCCAAGTCCCCGTTTTTCGGGGGATTTAGTGCTATTCATGTGAGGAGAGAATATGAATAGAAGCAACGAGAAAGAATCTAAGACATCCTTTCCAATAATGTCACACCTGCATTGTCAAGGTTCCCGAATTATTGTCTTCTTCTCCGTGGACAAGCAAGATTGGCTTTTTAATCTTGTTAGCTGCCATAAATGGGCTCATTTCAACGTAGGTGCTGACTGCTTCCCAAAGGGTTCTATCCTCATTCTGCCAACAAAACAATTACATAACTTGGCTGAGCATACAAGAAGAGAAACTGAGCTGAAAACTCAAAATTTAATCCTTGGTCATCTTGAAAGTGAACCAAAAGGCAAAATACAAATGAAATATCCGTAGATAAGAGATTGAACTGATCCAAAAAGAACATACTCGAGCTCATGAAGAGTGCAAACCTGAAAGCCAAATGGCGTAAGAGTTCTGTTATATGCCCCAGACCGAGCAATTCCACAGCAGAAAAGATGAGGCGCGTGGGCAAGGAGGTTAGCAGTCATGAAAGCACCGTAGGAATGACCACCCACGGCAACTTTGTTTGGATGAGCCACCTAAGGAGCACAAAATATACACAGCATTGACCACTTAGTTCAGAAAAATACGACTGACTTTATGAGGGAGGAAAAAAACTTACTCCGCGCCTAATAACCTCTTCTACAGCAGCCTCAGCACTGGCGACTAGTTGCTCTACATACCTAGGGAACAAGAGACGTATCAATACGAACATCAGTTACTACAGTTCATCTTTGACATTCGAAAACAAAGTACCTGTCATTGGCCTCTTCATTACCCTCTCCAATAATAGGAATTGTAGGTCCTGATAAGATGGCAAACCTGCAAATTTAAAGGTAGAATAGAACTGAACCATAGATTAAGAAGGTAATAATAAACAATTTTTTATGGCAAGAAAACACTTGCTTCCGTGCTAGCCACAGTAGAGGTGATGTTGGACCAATGCCAGCAAACTCATTTGGGGAACCTCGAACTTGCCCAGCAGCTTCCTTACTTTTAAATTCTCCGGGATAAGACCACATAAGACATGGAAGGGGCCCATCTATAGCGGGATCGTAATTGGGTGGAAGATATAATGTGGCCGTTAATTGAACGCCGTCCTTTCTCTCATACCTAATCATCTCCTTCTTTAATGATGCCAACTGAGGATAAGGATGGGGAAAATTTGTGATCTGGGACGCTTTCTTCTCAGGGAAACTAAGTATGTAATATTGGGCGTTTTCGGTCTTAGATTCTTTAGACGTTAGAACTTTGAGGCCCTCAAGGGGTATTTCTCCTTCGTACTGATCAGACATCAGCGAAACAACAGTTTCGTAGTATTTTTCCTTGTCGCTGTCCCATATCCGTTCTTTACTTCCTGAATTTCTGATATAAGCCATCATGTCAGATTCTAGACTGCGTAAATTAATGACGAACAAGAGCAAAAATAAGAATCGAACTCACATGTCGAATAAATCCAGAAATGGTACGTTTCCTTGAGGAGTAGCACCATCTCCATTTAATAAGACGTATGTCCCTTCATTGCTTTCCTTTCTGATCTTTGCAATAACGTAAGTGCCAGTAGATGTTCTTCGGAGCATAGGAGAGCCGGGATCAGAATAAACATCTTCGAAAGACCTATCGAATAGTATTCGCGGGCTTCCACTTGCAGATCCAGGAGAAATTACCCATGTTCTTAATTTCCGTGTTTTATACCAAGATTCATAAACCAAAGCTAGAGAATCATCACACCAAGAAATCCCCCTGAAAAACAAAACATTCCAGAAATTTGAAAATATTTATAATATATATCACCAATACGGATAAATATCATGTACACACTATATCGAAGAGTAGCTCTTGTATTCCATAAGAAATCAGCAACCTCAAAAGCTGATAACAAACTTCTTAAAGATCGAATAGATATAGTCTGACTAGTTTCATGCTTGAATGAGAAAAGGAGAACATATTTTGACATACCCGTAACGAAAATCAAGTTTATGCAAAATCTCTGGCTGCTTATTTTCAAGTAGCTCGGCAGGTTCAGCATAGATTACGTCACGAGGAGAAACTTCTACTTTGGCATCACCACCATCCTGCGTCTCGACCCTTATTGATAACATACAAACAAAAATTCAGAAGCATCAACTTATATAAATAAGAACCAACTAAAGAACGCCCAAAAACAGTGACACTAAAGAAAGGGGTAGTGAATGATCTAAGAATCTCAAAATGACTGAATCAACGACTTTAGGGAAAAATCAACATTGCAGTGAATGTAATAATTTATTTAATTTTCCATGAAAAAGTTAGATAGAAAAAGCAACAAACTGTTATGCTATCAGATTAATGAAGAACCCAAATTCATTCGTTTTGAAAGGAACTTTCTTGTATAAATGATTAACATAAGAACAATGGTTCACGAAAAAAATCTAGATGCATACCAGACAAGTGTCGACGGCTTGTCCGCCCTCCAGTTAATCGACCTCTTTCCTTTCCTAACACTATTGTGAGCTATTGGAATATCCTCAGCAAGGGGCAAATCACAGATCTCTCTCACATATCTTCCATCAGCAGTCCACAGATCAACCTTTCGAGGAAATCTCCCACATGGTACGGTGAAAGAATATGGCCTGTGCATTGAACTAATCAAAATGTACTTCTCATCAGGAGAAGGGTCCAACGACGTATATATAGCTGGAGGTCCAAAGGGCTTCATCGGTCCATCTAGAGAGACAAGAACGATCTGAGAAGTAGCATAGTAATCAAACAAATCTTCATCATGCTCATCTTTCAACAGATCTTGGAACGTTCTCGCCTGAATAACTTCCTTCTGCTCGTTGGTTTGGATCTTAGGACCAGAAGGAACCAAACGTTTCTTCGGGGGATCTCCACGAGATTGAGGAATTGTACACACCAGCAAGGTTGAGTCGTTTATCCACACAAAGCTGAGGAATGAAGAGAAATAAGAAATCAAGATTTGCCGGGAAATGTGCTATGTACACACAGAAGGATGATACAACATAACATACTTTTCAAAAACTGAATTCAAATAGATATCGGGTGCTTGAAAAAGCGGCCTAGCTAATCCAGTTTCAATATCTGCTATCCACACCCTTAGCATGCTAGTGCTGCCATCAGCCTGTTCCAAGGATTAGTAGTTACACTCAGCATTTACAGTGAGAAAACGAAACAAAAAAGGAAAACTGACTCACAAACGTAGTGACATATCTCGTGTCTACAACATTGTCAATCCCACAAATCTTATTGGATTAATTCCTTTTGATATCATTGTATGTTAGTGTCCGGCGCAAAATACTTGGTACAAATACGTAGTAAAATAGAGCCAAATGTATTATCCCCATGTCCAAGCCAGAAGGCTAAAGTGAAATGCAAAGTAGCGAATGTACCTCATCGATGCGCACACTAAAGGCAAGATGGCGACCATCAGTTGACCTTTTTAAACAGAAAACAGGAATTAATGAGAAGCCGAATCAAGACCAAAAAATTAACTATTCTGAATCGTAATACTAGTAAGTCAATAAAGAGAAGAAACGCAGAAAGACAGTATAGAGTTGTAAATACGTCAAATGCTTCTAACAACAGTTTTCTCAGAATAAATTGAAAGAGATACAGCAGATAAACATAGCACATTTATGCAGCAAAAAAGTTCAGGTAGTTACCAGGTGACAAAGTTGATTTTAGCGCCAATGGGGAAGCCATGTACTTCTTTCTCAGGGCCCAATGTACCATCGTCAAGTAAGCGGTGGATTCCAATTCCAGTATAGTATGACCTAATAAAGCAAAATAGAAATTCTACATAGGTAAGTTATCAAACATATAAGTTCGATTTGTTTTAGTTACATAACATTGACAACTGAATGTGAAAGAGCAACCCTGAAAATGCTTATGAGGAAAGCAAATAAATGCTTACATTCGACTCCGTGAATTGCATTTTCCATCAATACGGATGCCAGCGAGTTTCTCCTCTGGTTTTGCTAATTCTGCGACGGATGGCAAAGATCTCCTTTTCAGGAATAATATTTTGTCTCGATGAGGAGAGAATGATAACGTGGGGAGAGGTGGAGCATCAACTATATCTCTAATCTCCGGCGGAGGAAGGCGATATCCATTTCCCAAAGCCGCATCTGCAAGAAAATGTGGAATGTAAGAAGTCCATGTAACGGAGATCAGCACAAGTAATGAACTCTATGTACTAGAATAAAACTGGTAATGAAATTTGCTGCAAGAGATATCCATAAGTCTAGCATAATCCCACTAAATTATTGCAGAACAATTTGAAAAACTCCCTTGGTATTCATCAAATCAGGGAGAGAACATCCGCCATATAAAATAAAACATTAATCACTACATGCCATATCAACGTCTTTTACACGTCCAATGTATACCAACAATCAAGAAACAAAAACAAAAGGATGAGAGCATAACCCCAAACATATGCGATATGGCCAATAAACGATTCATACAGCACAGAAAGAACATAACAGCGATGGTATCCATAAAAGAATATAATTCTGAACTGAACATCTTTTACAAGAATCAAAGCCATTACCATTTCACCAATTCATAGGTATGCGAAGAAACTCAATTAATTCAGAGCAACAACCAGCAACTATAAAGTCAACGATTTCAACAAGCATGTCAAATGAAAACTGGAAATGGATTTTCAATACGAAAGTGATCGCCAGAAAAAGGGGAAACAAAAAGAAACTCAGAACACGCATTCAGGAAACACCAAACAACCTCTTCAAATGAAACAAACAGCTTGGTCAGCTGCAAAACAAAATTTGACGAGAAGGGTTTATCCATTTAGCAGAAACAACGGAGAACTTGAGAACCCGAATCAACCATTCTCAAGATGCAAGAGATCAGAAGTAACTATCGTTAACTACCATCCTCATACGAAGAACTCAAAGCGCCGTTATGTCCACCGTCGTTCTCGGCGGCGTTGAGCGCAACGATGTTGCTGAATCTCATCGGTTTCGCAGTAGTGACGGTGGAAATCCGCCGGTGAAATCGTCTAGGTCGAGCTGAGGATGGCTTTAGAGAGATGAAGTGAGTAGGCGAAAGCGGAAGATGCTGTTTCGGAAATTGATGCAGAAGAGATAGATATCGATGAGAGACTTTGTGAAGGCTCATCGTAAGCTCTTTGTAGAGGATGATGATGTAATAATTGCGTTGGTATCAATCGATTAGGAATCTCTCCTTTTTTTTAGGCAAATGGGTAAAAAGGCTGAGTCTCGATTTCTGTCATTCGTAAGCCTATGACTCTACTTCAGATATTTTGACAACATATTATCCATGAAAAATATCTTTGAAAGTAGTATATGCTTATTCGCTCGTCTATGTGTGGATTTGGTACATTAGGCATAGGATAGGATGGGAAGAAAATTATTCGATTGGAAATCTCATTACATCAACAATATTAATATTCAAATTCGTTTTCGGCTGAATTTAATTGAGTGTGAAGTGATATTAAGTGAATTGTGCGCTCAATTTCTACATTGAACAAGCCAGCCTCTATCCCACCCTAAAGCTCCCGCCTCACTCTAACCTAAAAAAAATCTCACTATATAATTGTTGATTTTTGTTTATTTGTTTTTTTTTTTTTTTGGCAGTTTGATTCGTGTGTCTTTCGGAATGTAGAATAGATTTGTGTCCTATCACTGTTGGAGTTGTTTTTATCCCAGTGAGAGTACAGTACCGAAAAAAGATAAGCTTATGGAATCGAAGAACGTTGATATGTAAAGCCAATGATCCAATGAAAATACTTATACTAGAGCTTTGAAGATAATCAATCAAAACTGAACCGAGATTTAAACTAACAAGTTCAAATTTTAGTTGTCTCGAGGTCATTGGATTAGATTGGGGAAGATTTGATGGCTACTATTCAAACTTGATAACTTATAGAAAGGATCCTTATCCGCTTATCAATTCATCATGAAAACATCGTTTCGAAAAAAGAGAAATCAAGCCCAATAGTGATTATAGGGCAGCCATGTGTTAGAAAGTTCTGATTGCAAATCCAAACACATCAAAGATCATTATTAATGCAATTGAAGGAGCAAGAAATCCACAACTTGTCTCAGTTTTTGTATCAATCGTCTTATTGCTCGCAAGCATGCTGTGAAATGTAACATTATTGCAAAGATTCCAAGATGTTGGTTATAATTTATATTGCAAGGCATTACTAATTGAGTTATCACATATTTATTATGTTTTTATAAGCGTCAATTAGTTCTTTAATTTACATAAATATTAAAGAAAAATCGCCGAACAATCCCGATCGTTCCGTTACAATGCGATGGAACTGGACCACTCGATGCCCGAACTATGCTCACAAGACTATATGCAAAAATCCCCAGCAAAATCAAGAGACAGGACAAGTTTTTTATTTATTAATAAAATCCCATCAGCCATCAGCATATCATGCACACAATTTAAGGACTAAAGACCTCAAAAAAAGACTTTCAACTGCTAATGCAAAACAGAGCACACGCCAAAACCCGAGACCACCTATTTTACAGACCCAATAACAACACCAACACAAAAGCCACAGACAACCTAATACCAACAAGAACTAAACTCCAACTCACCACATCATAATTAAGCAAAACCACATTCAAAACTGCAACAAATCAGCCGAAGCAGTGATAGGCTGAACAGGGCAGGGCATTTTCCACGGCTCGTTCAAAGAATCTGGGACATCGGGGATATCGAAAGCCATACCACTCACCTCCGAAGCAATCTGAAGCACAGTGTTCAGCGACCTGAGTCGGTCGGTGAGCTCAGCCGCCTGCGCTCTAAGCACGTTGTTCTCCGTGGCAAATTCGAGGTACAATTGGCTCGCTCCATCGATCATTTCTCTAACCTTCTTATTCTCTTCCTTCAGCTGAGTTTCCTGGGCAATGAGCTCGTCGAGGTGCTGTTGCTTCCTCATCCTCGACCTACGAGCTGATTCGCGGTTTGAGAGCTTGCGCTTCCTCTGCCTGGCGTCGTCTAGGTCAGAAAGGGGGCTTGTTGGCTTTTGCTTTGTAGCCATTTCTCTCAGAAGTTAGGCACGAAAATTGGTAGGGTAAAGGTGTTCTTTTAAGTACTTGTATACGAAATTGGATGATTTGTGGCTATGGAAACAATTAAGGTTAGTTCATGAAAAGACGTAGAACCAATAGAGGAATACAACCGAGAATGAATGTAGGATTCGAATACGGCGCATAAGAACAGCCACCGTCATGAAATCTCGGAAAGCATAGAAGCTAGGGCTTGAAATCAAAATCACGAAATTCCTTATCCAGGGCAACTGTATAGAGGGAAATTGAGCAGAATTCGGATAAATCGATCTGCAGAGGCAAAAGAAAAACAAAAAAAGAAATCGAATCACACAACTTAATCGGAAAGCAAATCAACAATCGCTAAACCTAAAAAAACTAATAAAACAAAAACCTTGAAAAGAAAAAAAAAAACTGAAATGAAAACGCAAACGAATAGTAAAATAGAGGATTAAGGCTTACCTTAGAGCATCTCCAATCGAACTCCAAAACGCAAAATTTAGGGTAAATTTACTCCAACCGAACACCAAAACAAAACTCAAAATGCGTCATATATACTCTCTCTCCTAATTTCGACGCATGTTTGCGTTTGGAAACAGTTTTATGCGATCGATTTTTTGTTTTGCACTGAAGCCCTCAATATTGTTCCTCTCATATTTCACGTGTCTGTGTCAGAAAAAGCTGATGACTTTTATATATGTGTTTCTATTTTCGTCTTTTTATGAGAAATGACACACTGTTCTATGTCTGTGTCAGAAAGGTTTTATATCATTATTGACTGTATGTAATGCAAAACGGTTGAACATGTGTTTGTGGCCCAGAAAAAGCTGACGAATTTGTATGTAATAAACCTTAATGTAATATTAGTATGATCTTATTGATTTAGTTCGTATGTCTCCTATGTATATGCATATGTTTTTTATATATATAAATATATATTATTAACCTTATTAAATTTTTATGATTAAATCTAAAATAATATTTGTAGTCTAATTTGTAAAGTTGTAAAATATGTGGATAATATTGAAATTTGTAAAAATTGGTGTGGAAGTGAATATTACAAAATAGTCTATTGAGTTTGAGAATGCGTTTCTCGTTGGAGAAGAATTACTGCATTTTGAGTTTGAGTATGCGTTTGAGTTTGAGAATGCGTTTCTCGGTTGGAGATGGTCTTATAGGTAGATGCGAAGGCGAGCGAAAGGAAGGTTATCATGGTGCGGAGAGGGGCTATTTATAGGATGGGGAGAGGGGTATTTTCGTCCGAAACTAGTATCTTAATAAGAATTAAATATTGGTAATGACGACGAGAATGTATTTGCACGTTGTTTGTTTTGGTGTGAGGGACAGCTAAGCAAAGTCCACGCCCATTGGTTGGCCATTTTGGAATATTCCAACCACCTCAAATTACACATGCATGGGCTTTTTTTAATTATTATAGAGCGCGTGTTTTATAAACACTAGTACTCTCGGCACCCACAAATGCGTGTGGATATAAAATATATAATATTAAAGTGTAATATTTAAAATAGTTAATTATAATGATAATATAAATTTAATTATGTATATATATTTAAAAAGTATAAGAATTAACAAAAATAGTAATTAACTAAAAATGGTAACTAAAAGTGGGTGATTTTTTAAATTTATTGTTAATTCTTTTGTGAAATTGACAGAACAAAGGCAGTTTATAGCAACCCCTCACGCTTACTAAAATAGAATAAATCAGTACACCGCGCATTATTGAAGTAGTGTTTGGAAGAGGGTTTATTTAAAGGTGGGATTGAGTTAATACCTCCTTAGTACCCCTATTAAGGTATTAACTAAAGCTACCCCTCACCATACATTTAGTTAATCCCGGGTATTTATGATAAAATTACAATTTATTTATTATATATTCAATTCAACTTATGGGTAAATTTGTAATTGAATTTGATTAAACTTAGAAACCTCTAAAATTATCTACCAAATCCATCCGAGATCATTATTTAAATTCATCAACCAAACACCGTAAAAAGTCATACCCTCCATTATTTAAACCCAACTAAAGCTAATACCATCTAAACCTATCCTCCCTACCAAACGGACCCTAAATATAAAAATATTATTTTCATGTTTTAAGGGTAACTTTATATTTAACAGTTTGAAATCCTAAGTGAGAATTAATACAACAGTTGTATTTTTTTATAGAACATGGAGGCAGTTTATATTGTTTCATCGAACATGGGGCAGTTACTTTTTATAGATCATGGGCGGTTATTTACGTGGCTTGATTTTTTTTCTGTAATATGCGCCTTGAAGTAACCATTGAGAGAATGTACAGACCAAAAATAGAAAAGATAATACAAAAATTGATGACCAAATTGAATCTAAATTGACGGTTATAGGAAGCTCTGACACTTAATAAAATAGAATAGATTTGGTTACACCATAATTCGAGAATCTCCAATACACAAGAAATTTAAGTAATTCCTCACAAAATTACAGTTGCTTTTAATTCAACTAATTAACTCAATTTTCCATCCTAATTTTTATCCAATCCATTAACAAAAAACTAGTTTATTTTGCACACCCTACGTGTGTGCCTGAATTTTTTTTAATTATTTTTAAAATTTACTTTGCCACATTTACTATGGAATAGTAATTGTGGGCTGACCGAGTTGTTTAGATAATTCCTGAAAAATTGTTGGTGGGCAATGAAGGCCCAAAACCTACTTGAATTATCATGTTCGAGTCCACCGTAATTATAATTTTCGGAACACGGCGATTATTAGGCTATATTGCATTAGTGGGTGGTTTTTCTTGTAATAAAAATAACTGACCAATGGGCTAGAAATTTTGGTGTAATTGATACACCAAATTGGATTGAAATTGACAGTTTTTAAGTCTCCTTAACAATTAATAAAAGAGTATAGATGATATTCCTATTGACTACATCATAATTTAATTAATCAACTTTATTTTATAACTATGAAAAATATTATAATAAAACTATTAATATTATACAATTAGTATTTATTTTATTTATAAATCTCTTAAATTTAAAAAAAATTCAATAAATAAAAAATTAATTTTTTTTAGTCTTATAATAATATAAATAGTTTAAGCAATACTAATATAAATGTTAAAATACAATAATAAAAATAAAAATAACTATAACACAATTTTAGTGTTGAAATAGTGTGTACTCTAAAAATAGTATCACTGTCCAGTAATGCTTTTTATAATAGCGTAAAATATAGTCTTATTGAGTAGACATGTACCATATTTTTGTTATTTACATTAAGATATTGTACCCATGGACCATGGTAGATGCTCTTAGTCGAATGTGAACAGAAATTCATTTGACAACATAATTCAAAAGAGTTTAGGCTAAAAACATTTAGTTTCTTTAATTCGGACATTCAATTAACTAAGTTCTATTTAATTAATTAAATTCATTTGAATGAATAAAAGTATAACTCTTTTATATTATAGTGAATGAATTCAAATAAACTTCTTTTGATCTCAAATGTCTTATTCCATAATTGTTTTCATGGGAACACAGATCGAGCGAGCCATAGAATTAAAATAGTCGCTCGAAAATCCTGTTCCTAATTTTAGTTGTAATGTAACTCGTGTAGAAATTTCTTAATTTATGTTCTATGGATATCTCAACAATCCTACGACAAATTTCTCATTGGTCATTTGGCTTCCTTTTAAGGACGGCTGGTATTTAGTCCATATACATATATACATTAACGTAATTGTGGGACCCAGTACTTGAATAATAATACCGATAATAATGCTGCTTTCCAATAAAAATCATAGTTTACACGTTAATATTTTTATTTACACCTTAAATTATTTAATTGACGTTCGTTACGATATCATTATATCATATGATATATTTAAAGATTCGGGTTGTAAAACTTTTAATATACAAAACGACGTAATTTTAATTCATGCGCACGTGAAAATAACTCATTATATAATTCATTTTCATGTGCAGCAGCCTTTGTGGTAACACAATTTAATTTTAATGATGTGGTTAGATCTATGACGCTAATTATCATGCTAATTGACGTTAAATTTTATAATCATTATTCCAACAGCACACCAATATAAAAATAATTATTAGTGGAAGATTTTATTAAATTATATACTAAAAATAGAATGGGGTAGTTATTATGAGTTTTAAAGCTACGTGGTTTAATAATTTTTTATAATAAAAATAGAATGAGGTGGTTATTATGATTTACTAATAGGTTTTTTTTAATAGTAATTATAGTAGAAAAATATTGATTGATCAATTTTGATACACCAATTTACAGTTTTTATCCCCACACAGGCTCTTTATGTAAGAGTATAGATAATAATTTATTCTCTCTCTTTTTTATTTAACGATTTCATTCCATAATATCGGTTGGACAAAAATACTACAATGGAATCAGTAAATCAAAAGTCTAAAGAATACCAGGAAATAAATAGAAAGATGCATATATCAGTATCCAATTACAATCTCTTCTTAAAATAGCTTCATTCATTGCGATCTTTTTCTTCAATCACTTTGACATTACCATCCATATCCATAACTCCATTGCTTGAATCACCATTGCTTGAATCACCAATGCAAGAACAATGTCCATTCCTTAGATCCTTATAAGACCATTAGGAACTCTTATTCAAAAGAGAAATCTTCTCATACAAGAGAAAAAAAAAAAACTCTTATACGAGAAAAGAAAATTCTCATACGAGAGAAACTAAATATAAAACTGAACGCAAGGAAATCGAGAAAGGCAATGAAATGGGTGCTCCAACTCGATCCTCCGAAGACCATGATGACAGTATATCTATGGCCGCCGGACAAGAAAAGCTAAACTAGGGTTTTTTCCTATAGAAAGAAATATTGGAGAGAGTGTTTTTTTAGTCTCCGTTTAGCTGGGCATAATAATAATTTATTCTTTTTGATAAATATCTACAAATTTAAAGGTATTAACATGTAGAAACTTCACTTAGTTGATATATCTAACTATTAATATAAAAAAATACTCCCTCTGATTTTGTATAGAAGTCGTTTAAGGTCTCAAGTTTTGTTTTTTATTAGATGTCGTTTTACAGTCCCCCATACAAATATTTACTATAATACCAAATTTACCCTTTTAATGTGGTTTTCAATGTTACAACTTCTACAACGTCAGATGTCGTTCTTACTAATCTACGTCAGATGTGCAATGACTGCATGTGGATCAACAATCAATATAAATGCAAATTAATTATAATTAAATAGGACTAAACAATTAATAAGGGTATATGAGACTTTCATTATTTTTCTTAATATATGTGAGAAAATCTTAAACGACTTCTATAAAAAATCAGAGGGAGTAACTTATTATGTTTGTTGAAAAAGAAGTGAAATAATTATTGTTGAAACTAATTGCTAAGAGAAACAAGTAATAAATTTTTGAAACTTCATGTTTTTTCATCCCATCTGGATTGTGAATAGTAACACCTGTTGACTGAGCCAGTATAGAATTTTCTTTTCAGCTATAACATTTTAATAAAAAATAATTTATGTATGAAAAATATTATAACGGTTAAGTGTTTTACTAGTTATGATTATAATAATATTAGAGAGATAACTTGAGAGATAAATAAATTTTTATTCAATACTTATTAATACATTTTACACAATCCAAATCACCTATTTATACACAAATCTCTCAAATTATACACAAAATAAAATATCAAGCACACATAATCATGTCTACCATTCTAATCAATAAAATATTTATATCTTTCTCAACCCTCATTCTTAATTTAATAACCAATCGTTTACTTAACTACCATTCTAAATAAACTTCATAATACTCCCCATTGGATGTATGTTAAGGAATATGGCTCATTAAAACCTTATTAGGATAAATCAAGTGGGATAAAAACCTAGGGAAGAAAAAGAGTACATTATAACAATGGAAAAAATTATATTGAAGGTAAAAGAGTACAACGGGTATTTCCTCCCCCTAATGATAACGTCACTTCAAATCTTGAAGTCGTCGTACTCCGATCGAATATACCGATCTTCTAAAAATTATAGAAGAAAGTGCTTTCGTAAATAAATCTGCGAGACTTTTGCTAGATCACACTTGTTGTACATTAATCACCATCTACAGATCATGTGTAAAGAAAAATTTTGGTGAAATTGTTCCGTCTCCTTAAATGTATCCTTCCTTTAATTGGACAATGCATGCCGCATTATGTCATATAAGGTCGTCAGAAGTAACTTTTCCGATAATAACCCACAAGTTTGTTCTATATGCTGATAACCGATGTAATAAAACACAGTCTCTGCTAGCTTCATGAATTGCTAATACTTCAGCGTGATTAGATGAAGTGGCGGTTAAACTTTGTTTAACTGACCGCCATGAAATAGCAGTTCCACCATATGTAAATAAATAATCTGTTTGTGATCGAGCATTATGTGGGTCGGATAAGAATCTAGCATATGCATACCCAATTAAATTTACTTTTGATTCATTACAATTAATAATAATCTTTTGGAAAAATTCGTAAAAATATTATCCACATAACGGTAACGATCACTGTAAATAAAGTTAGGAGCAGAATATCGATCTTTGTATAAAACGACATGATTATATAAAATTTTAAAATTATACTAAGTTAATAGATTAAATCAAAATATAACAAAATATGTTCAAGATTATAAATAAAAATAAATTTAAATTTTTTTTCGTAAAACTCGTTAAGAGTGCGTATGGAGTCGCGTATTTGAACGGAGTCGAATGATTTAAAATTACGATTTCAAAATCTTAATTTTAAATCTAAATCCTTTGTTTGACAAACGTTTGGATTTCGAAATTCGGATTTCAAAATGAAGCTCGGCGAACTCGACTTCTATCTTTTTCATAAAAAAATTACAAAGTACAAAAGAAAATAAAAATAATAAATAGTAAAAATAAACAAGCTCGCGAGCCGGCTTGCAAGCTTTCGAGCACCCACGAGGGAGCTCGGGTTCGCTCGTCGAGCTCGAGCCGGCTCATTCACGAGCCCGTAACTAGACGTGTTCATACGGTTATAGTTACGGTTCACGGTTATGAACTGCCGGTTAACGGTTTGTAAAAAAATCTTACCCTAACCGAACCGCGGTAACCACGACTTCGGTTACGGTTTGTAATAGGAGGAGACGGGTACGGTTTGGACAGTCGGTTTACGGTTCATAAATAGAATTTAAACCCGTTTTAAATTTAATAAGTAATATAAAATAAATGATATAATTCAAACCCAAGGTTGTTTCTCATGTGAACCGCCGGTTATAACCGGCGGTTACAGTTATAAAATTCGATAACCGTTACCGTTGACCGCCGGTTCACACTCTAATTATTATTATTATTTTATTTATTATTATGTTATTTATTATTATTATTATGTTATCATTACTATTTATATTTTGCGAAAAACTCAATACGGACTCAACTTAAGATTTCGAAATCGGACCATTTGTCATGTAATTTCAAATCTGACAGATAATAAACGTTTAGATTTAACCTCCAATTTGGTCGAAATCGAAATCAAAATCAAAATCCGCTCTTGCCAACGGAGGATTTGGGGGAAATCCTGAATCGAAATCCGAAATCCAAACGGGCCATTAGGAAAGAAAAATAGCATTGGGCTGTTTCTCGTCATTCAATGGGCCTGCCCATTTATATAAGTGGGCCATTAATGGGCCAATTAATCCCATTATTTCGGCGCTCCACTCTTTCGTCCCGCGCATTTCTTCCCGCCTATATTTTCGTCCCTTTCCTTCATATCATCATCTCTTTACAGCTTCACTACTTCAGATCCAACCTCTCGGATTACATCGCGTAGAGATATTAGCTGCAATTTTGTGTTGACTTTGATTATTCATCGATGAAAACGCGCAATGGAAGGTCGCCTTTCGTCAACCCAAGGCAGCAGATAACTTCCTTCTTCAGTCGGAATCAACAGTCGTCATCATCTCCGCCTCGGATTCCGACCAAAAGGATCTACAATCCCACTCCAAGCACGATTACGGCGACTCCTTCGACCAAAAGCAGCAAATCAAAGCGCGAGAGACCTGTGCCCGTCATGGACTCCGACGCTGCGTCGCCGGAGAAGGATTTTCTTCCTAAGAGGAAGTTAAGGAGGCTGAGGAGGCTTTCGTCAGCGGCGGAAGATGAGGACGATGAGAAGCTCAGTGTCGGCAAAATCTGCGTCGGTAAAAATGCTGAGGATTCGGATTTGGGTTTGGGTATTGAAAATGTGGAGATTGAGACGGATGATAGCAATAGGAAGACCTTAAAAGAGGCGTAGCCTGATTTCATTGCCAGTGGATGAGATTGAGGTTTGAATTTCTTTGGGGATGACTGCTAATGTTTTATTGCTTTCTTAGAAGATTGAAAAAAAAAAAGACAAAAAAAGATAACCTGCTTGTTTCAAGAAAGTGTGGTAGTAAAGTTTACATCTTTGTCCATTAACAAGGAAGGCTTTAAGCTTTGTTCACCTGTAAAATGGGTTTATGTTGCAATTGTACTGAAGATTGTCAGAGATATTGACACTTGGTTCCCCCCATATGTTTGACTTTGAGATATTCCTTCTGTTTGGCATTGAACTTACACACTAGCAACCATACTTTTAGTTACCTCTTAAGATTCATGACAAAGATTCGACTTGACAAGTAAGTACAATTTAAGGGTGCATCCTTAGGTTAGGTCATATAGGGATCATGCTTAACATAATCGAATTGATGCTTTCTTATTAAGAAAATGTATGTACAATGAGTACATTGAAACAATGCAACTCCTATGCTTGGTCTAATACTCAAAGGTGTGTCCCTAACGTTAAAAAAGGTTAACTGTACCCTCCCCTTGGTAGCCCTGGAATCAGTTATCTGCCTGGTGGTATCAAGAAAAAAGATTATATTATTCAGATTTCAATTTGAATATTTCTCCCTTTAGTTAACAAGAGCAAGCAAAATTCTGTTGGGACTTATTATTACCTGATAAAGATTGATGTCTGATGTTGGCGTGCAATGCTGCTATTATCCGTGTGAGTATGTACATTGGGAGAAGAATCCCACTTGCCTTTGCTATCATTATCTGATGACAGATGTTCATTCAAAGTGAAAGGAAGACATGGAATCAAATTCATGGGCTCGAGCAGAGATGTATGCGTAATTCTTGCAAAGGAATGTCTTAGAAACTCACCGTAACGATGGAAAAGGGATAGGCGTCGACCTCTCCGCTAAGAACGGCAAGCAAATGCCTGATCAAGAGAAGAGCAGTAAACTGCAAATTCAAACAAGGGACGATATTGAATGGCGAGTTTAATGATACCTTGTTGACATGAAAAACATTTGAGTTCAATTGAAAGACTGCTTACGATTAGAGCCATTGTTCTAAAGCACGAAGCACTGTACTCAAGGGCATCTTCATCTTCTTCCTCTGTATATTCTTGGACTTGTCTGTTTCCTTGAAGAACATCTATGCGTCCCCTATTCATTTATGTTTAATCATAAGACTGTGTCTAAAAAGCCCAGAAAATACAACAGTCATAGTACAAGGCAGGCGAAGGACGGACGAGGTTTTTATTAACATAAATTTGGGATGGGAATGGAATGTTTTTGACGCGTGAGGAACAAGGCCGGTGAATTTTAAAAAGGTTATTTTCTTGGCTGATAGTGTGCTTTTGTTGTAAATTGCGATGAGAAATGTGATCTGATTATATAATACCTATATATAATATAAAATAAAAGGACAGAGACAAGAAGAATTGCTACGTTTTCTAGGATTTGGTACCTTATAGTGAGTTCTGCTGCATCGCATTGTGTCTTCTTGGACAGTGGACATGTGTATCCCGGTTCGAATTTCTACAATAATTTGAATTAATATATATATATATATATATAATTATATATACACACAAAAATTTGAATTAACAAAACTTAAAAAATGAACAAGAAAAATGGAATTATCTATCAAAAGGGAATGGGAGATGATCATCGAAAAATATGTTGGAGAACTTCTTGAAGATATATATATACCTGTAGGCAAATTTCACAGTTTGTGTCTCCTTTTTCATTGCACCATCTCTGAATGCAATCTCTGTGGGCAAACTGGAAAAAGGAACAAAACATAAGAAGGCTCAGAAAGATTGAAACTTTAGATGTAATAGCAAGAAACATAAACGATATTATCATATATATACATAAATATATATAATCACAGAGCTATGTAAAAAAGACAAACCTTTACAGTACCAGAACACGCACAAGGTGCTTCCATGGTTCTTTCTCCTTCTTCTTCTTCATGGCATATTCTACATATTGCAGAAAGTGAACGAAGGTCTCTTATATGCAAAACAATATCACCCATAATTATTATTGCTTCTCTTTATTTCGAATTCGAATTTCTTTTTCTAGTTGATCTCCGCCGGAGTATTTGCTTGCCCTGTTTTTGTTTGTCTGGTCTTCTCTCTATGTTTCTTTGTTTTATTATTTTTTATTTTTTTTGTCTTTGGACATCTTTATAGGTAACGAAGCATTGCGATTTACGTCAAGAAAAAAAGTTAAGATTGAATTCCAGAATTGCCCTTATTATATTTTATATTTCAAAATGCATAATAAATATAAACTTGATAGAAACGCTCACGGTCATCCATCTATGCACATCTATGCTTGTTGCTTGGCCATACGCGTTTCGGCCTATAGCCAGCCAAGACGATGGTTGCTCTACTCTAATGGAATACAACAAAATCACATTTTGGTAAAATAAAATCAATAAAATAAATTAAAGGAAATTTTTAATTGTATTGTTTGGGAAATCAGATGTATAATTTCCCCATATACTTGTGATGATCGTAGGTGAGCTTTGTGAAAACTTACTTTCGAACTTCTGATAAATTTTGAGAAGTTTCTTAGTAGAGAAACATTGAAAAGAAGGCCTTGACTTACCTACCAAAGTGGGTATAACCCAACTCCTATTAAAAAATTAACATGTTTAATTTTAATTTAGTGAAACACGTATGTGGTGTTTCAACATAGTGGGGTAGGGTGTAATGTGTAACTTTTATTTAGTGAAACACGTTTGTGGTGTTTTAACATAGTGGGGTAGAGTGTAATGTGACACATGTCATTTCTGAGCGGAGTTGGGTTATACCCAATTTGGTAGGAAAGACAAAACCTGAAAAGAAAAAGGAAATAAAAACTAGGAACACGTGTCCCACTAGTAACACAGGTCCATCAAATTTCTTTTTATGATAGTTAATTATGGACGTTGCAATTATTGATTTTCGGTCAAAGTGAGCCGAATAACACGGTGGTAGATATTGTTACATCCTTGAGTGCCACGTCATCAGCCCGTTCATGGCCGGGCTATAGAAGTAGCGATGATGTGCGGGTCCAAGGCGCACGAGTTGGCGGGGAACAACACTTGGACGATTTAACCCAAGACGTATGGGCGGAGCCGGCGAGGTAACGGGGGACTCGGCCGGAGCCGGCGAGGTCAGCCACGGTGGCCGGCCAGGCAGACGGCCTGGCCGGGCCGCGCGCCCACACCAGGCGCGGGGCTGTGAGCGCGGCGCGCGCGCGGACATGCGCGGGCTGCGGGGGCAGCGCGCGCGCACCATGGGCACGTTGGGCTAAGGGCGTGCGGGGACTTCTCGGCAGGGTGTGCGAGAGTCCGCGCGCACGAGACTTAGGCAATGGGCGAGACTTCTCGGCAGGGATGTGCGAGAGTTGGCGCGCGCGGATGTGCGGGACTTCTCGGCAGGGCTTGGCGAGGTTGGCGCGCGAGGCTGGGGCAGCGCGCGCGCGGACAAGTGCGGCACAGGCGCGGCACTTAGGCAGGCCAGCACGCGAGGAGGCGGGCGCACATGTGAGCTGGCGCGAACGCTGAGGTTCGGCAGCGGCGACGACGGACGGAGGCGGCGGTCGGGTCGGACCGGGTCAAGACGGGTCGGACTGGGTCAAAGCGGGTCGGACCGGGTCAAGACGGGTCGGACCGGGTCAAGACGTCGCGGCGGTCCGGCGGACGACGGCGGCGGTCGGCGGCGGCGCCGGAGTGACGACGGCCAAGCTGAGAGCCAGGCCGGGCATGGCCCACGCGAGGCGGGCCAGGCCGGGGTGCGGCAGGCACGCGCGCGGTGCGCGCGCGGGCTGGTCTGCGCGGCGCGCGCGGCGTGGGCGCGCGGCGCGGCGGGCTGGGGCGCGGACGAAGCGGGCACGGCACGCTGAGTCCTAGAAGCATCCAAGGAGTTTGAATTGGTCTCTAGATTTGGTAAAGATACTTTCCTTATTTTGAGGGAGATCTTGTTTGGATACTTACCATATTTAGGGAAGATCTTGGAGGAAGATTTGGGAGATCTTTTAGGGATCTCTTCTACCAATTCAAAGGAGGCTTGAGGCCTATAAATAGAGCCTTATTCGCCCAGCCCAAGACAGATTTGGAGAGCCACGAAATTGAGAGTCTTGAGAGAAGATTTTCGAGAGCACACCAAGTCATAACATCGAGTCTTTTGGGAAAGATTCGACGGGGTCGCGTTGAGGTTTTCACTAGCGAGTTAGGTTAGTGATTAAGATCCCGAAGGGACACTTAGGATAATCGTGTAGTAGCTCGTTTGGGTTAGCGAGGTGAGGCCGAGACTTGTTCGGTTCCACACGGGTTTGAGTATTCCTATAGTGTACGTTTTGTTCGCCGAGGAATAAAACGGGCTAAGTCGAGGAGCGAACCTCGGCGAGGCACCTTAAATTTTACGTTGTCTTGTTCCGTTTCCGCTTTACAAGGCAGGGCGACGTGTGGGAGAGGCTGATCGTGTCTAAGGCGGAACGCACGGGGCGGATCGACTTAGACGCGAGCCGGTCGTGAAGGCGCGATTACGAGGGCAGTTTCGAAAAAAATTGTCTAAGTGTCGGATTCGCAACAGATATAATATATTGTTCGTTCTACTATTTCTCTATGGAAATTTGGTAACGCTACGCATTTATTCTCGTTGAAAATCACTATCTTGAAGAGACGAGAAATATTGCAGTTCGGAAATTACTAGAAATTTAAATATATTTCAGTAGAAAGGATTTCTTCACCCCACGTGGGGCCCGCACATAATTTCGTCATGATATCGTGTCATTGCCCTTTCATTGTTTATATGTATTTATAAAGCTATAGTGGTGCTTAGGGGTGTAAATGAACCGAGCTGTTCGCGAACAGCTCGCGAACAGCTCGGTCAAAGCTCGGCTCGAGCTCGGTCAAAATCGAGCTCGAGCCGAGCCCGAGCTAGCTCGTTAACTGTCGAGCCGAGCTCGAGCTGAATTTATATGGGCTCGAAAGCTCGTCGAGCTTATCGAGCCCATGTTTATTTATTTTTATATTATTATAATATTATTACTGTAAAGTGCCAAATACTTATATGATATATAAAAACCCTAATTCTAATTTCTACACCATCGCACAGCCGCAGACTCCACCCCCAACAGTCCAATCTCATTCAAACACCAAACTCCACAGCTACTCTTCATCTCCTCGTGAGTTCATTATCAAGTATTTCAGAAATTTTTGAAGGATAGTGGGAAGTCGATACTTGAGAGCTACTCGAGGGTCCTTTCGAGCTTAGCAGTGAGCGTAGCGTCGCGGATCGATGACGTGCTGTACGTGGACGAGATAACTAAGGAGACGGATAAAATCTTCATCTTCTCGTGAGTTCATATTATCGAATTTCAGAATTTTTGTACCGATTAGAATTCTGCGCTCGATCTTCTGAGTATTTTCAGATTCTTGAGTTTTTTCTTATTCTTGAGATGTTGATTATGGCTATATTTGTGTTTCTCATGTTGATGGGCTCATTGCAGAAGCTTTCTGTTTGACAAATGTTTGTAGAATCTTTTTAGCATTTTATATTGAAGAAACCTTGCTGTCAAATGTTCGTTGCAGAAGAAGAAGATGATTGATTCGAGCCGAGCTCGAGTATTTCAAATTATTAATTTGATGTAATTCGAGCCTATCGAGCCGAGCTCGAGCAGCTCGATAAATTGTCGAGTCGAGCTCGAGCCTTGATTTTCAATGCTCGATCGAGCTCGAGCCGAGCTCGAGCCTGCCATATATTTTATCGAGCCGAGCTCGAGCTGGGCCATGTTCGGGCTCGGCTCGGCTCGTTTACACCCCTAGTGGTGCTCCGTTATTCTTTACCTTTCGGCTCTAAAAATAAGACTTATATTGGATTGTTTCATTTCCTTGTTCGTCTACCAAGAATTATCGTAGCGCAATTAATTTTTACAAATATCTATATATATATAGATATAAGATATACATTTGAAATTAAAAAAATACGTATCTATGGAACCTAACGCTCTCAATTTTGAAAAAGAAAGATAATTAATTATTAGGCGATGCGATGCTTAACCATAAGTCATTATTAACAAATTTTAGGGTGTGGCTTTATTGGACTTAAAATAATATTGGTGATGATGACAGGCTGTCATTTTCTCTTCTATATTTGAGTACTAACCTGTATTTATTGGATTAAGATTAAGATTAGAATCACTCTGATATTCATATATTCATGCTTTGGATAACGATTAGGATCACATTGATACTCATATATTCACACTTAGAAATTCCTTGGATGATGATACAAACCAAGATAAATCGGAATTGAAATCAAATTGTTCACACGCATTATGAATGGACGGTAATCTAAACTAGTTTATTTGTATTGCTGAATAATACATTTGTAATAATTATAAATATTATTAACTAAAAATAGAAGCGCAAAATAGAGAATATAAAAATACCATGTAGTGGGTGGTTTTCTAACTATTTTTTTTATTTTAATTTAACTTGACAGACCAATGGCAGTTTATCCTAAGTTATCACGCTTAATAAAAGAGTATAGATAGGCCAATTAATAGGTGTCTGCGTGGTGCGGTTTTGGACGGTTGTCGGCAAAATTCACACCAAACCGCTATATGCTGTTTTTGAAAAAAAAATATCTTAAATTGCAGTTTTGAAAATCAAACCACATGTCCGATTTTGAGCGGTTGGTTGTGGTGCAATTTGCGGTTTTAACTTATTGAAGTAAAATTACTTATATTTCAGCGAATGGTCAAGCAAGATTTAACGGGGTTCATTTTTGATAAAATCCGAATTATTGTTACATATATAATTATAAATGTTATTGGATTCTTATCAAATAGTGTAGAGATAAATGCATTGCGTCTTGAGTTTGTAATATCTGAATATGAGTCTTGAAAAGGCACGAGAGCCATGAATGACCCATGAACATGAATCTTGAATGATAATAAATATGTTCTTGAAATCGTGACATTTTAAGATATCTTACAACAATCTAAAACGCTATTGGGAACAATTATTGCGAAAATTTGGACCAACAAGAGGGAACACAATTTTAATGCTCGTAGTCAACGGCGGATCTACATGGTGGCACCCCCGAAAATTTTCGAAAAGCTTAGTATGATATGTGTAGTATATGTTATATTACATGTAGATATAACGTTTACACTAAATTTGACCAAGTAAAGCATATAGTCTAGTGGTCAGGTCGTTTCCTTCCACTTGCCATACCTGGGTTCGAATCCCTTTCCCCACTCTTTATAGTATTGCTTTAAGTATTTTCTTTTAGCTCTTGATATATTAATAACAATATTTATTTAATACTCGGTTTAACTCTCTATCTCACACACCTTTTCATCTATTTGAATTAATTGTTTGGTTTGGACTAAATTAAATATATTTGTTTAACTTCCTTTTTCACCTTTTTTTTTGTTTATTCTAATTATTTAACATATCATTACAGTAAAAATAACCGTAAATAAATAATTGTTTCTAGAACCCTAAAAATAAAAACTATATTTTTACAAATGATAGAAATATCAATATTATTTAAAAAATTTATTATTTAATTTAATCAATGCACGATCTTCCTAATTAAAAATTGTAAACCCGTCATGGACTTCCAAAATTTTACTTTGATTAGCCTTATTAAAATTAAAAACTATTTGTCATATAAAAAACAAAATATCAAACAAGTACTACAATTTACCTACGCACAACATGTGATTTGTGTTATTTTCTCCTGTATTTTCTTAATTCACGTTAATATAACGTTGATAAAAAAATGACGTTTTGAAGCCCCAAAAAATCATAAAATTTTTTGGCACTTTGCAATAGACCTTGATGCAGGGGTCAACATCCGACTTTTACTTTTATCTTATGCCCCCCCCCCATAAAAATTTTCTGGATCCGCCCCTGCTCGTACTGTATAAAAAATTCACTATTGGTGCTCAAACTTGCAACAGTGTCGTTTTATTTCATACCTTTGCAAAACCGTTCCACTTTTTTTCTTTTATGGATTCTTTTGACGTTGGTCATGGTTATACTTGTGTAGTGTTCAATTAACTTTTCTTGTCTTTATTATTTCGTATTCCGGGCAAATAAACGATCTTATTAAAAGTGTCCTCATATGATGTTTATAAAACTGGGGTCGCTGAACCTTATGTCATCGAGAAGAAAAAAGTGACCATCTAATAAATGGTGACAGTTGATAATGATTTGTGGTCATATTGGATATTTCTAATCAAACAAACCTCACACAGGTAATCTATTGGAAAACTAAAATATGTAACGGTTGTCGCAAACTTATATTTTTAATAATTCGACATATATTTTTAATAATTCATGGTTGTACCTAATCTCTAACGAACTAGAAAGGAGATGGTACTACAATCTTACATTATGTAGCGAAAGCGAGAGTCCCTCCATTATTGTTTTCTTTTTTTCAATTCATTGATAGGAATTGTGACGCAGATTTTGTGTTATATACTCCTCCGTCCCAAACCATTTTATACATTTTACTAAATCGGGCGTCCCACATCTTTTGGACATTTTCTTCTTTAGCAAAATAATTATCACAAACAATCAATATAATAATATTAAATATCCTTAAAAGACGTGTCAAAATATACACTTTTTTCCCCTTTAATTGTACTATATTATTAAAATATTCAATTTCTTAATTCCCATGCCAACTCCCAAATGTCCAAAAAGGTTTGGTATAGAGAGGGAGTATATAATATCAATAACACTACTATTTGTCGTTGAGCGTCAGTGCATAACAGCTTCTATTATAGTTAAAATTATGTAATCGTTTCAACCGAGAAGGCCGAAAGTGACTATTTTGAATTAATTATCTTAATTTTTCCAAAGATTTTTTTATAGATATATCAATTTTCAAATATAAATAAATAAATAGTGTGTTTGGAACCATGAAAATTTGAACACGTCGAAAATGGATCATAGAAATGGTAATAATGGAATGAAACTTTGCAATTCAATTAATATTTCAGTTCGGGATAAGATCATAGTCGAATGATTGCTTTGCTACAGATCCGTAATAATTACGCAATTACGTCACTTTGCGAAATGCCGCGTAAAACAATAAACGATAGCACGCCATTGTATTTTTTTTTTGTTTTGTATTGTATGTATAGGGTTGGATATGCATAGCAGCCACTTTTACATGCCTTATAAATTTGGCGTCAATAATTAATTTAAGGCCCATTTTGTAATTTGGGCCTAACCCAATATTTTAGCAGATATGACAAATGAGCCCAACTAGCTTGAGTATGGCCGTTTTGAGCTTTCTATTTCTTTTCATTCTCTGTCACCTAGATCTGTCAAAACAATCGGTAAAGAAGATAAAATGATTATTTAGTTATTTTTCTAACTTTTTTTTTAATAAAAGGATTTTATTTATATGAGGTCAGAAGATAACAAAGTCGCTAAAGTTTGCATAGGGGGGAATGACCCTCGCCATTGCAACCTAAGACTTTAGCAAGGTGGTGGACGTGATCGTTATCACTACGTTTAACAAAATCAAATGAAATGGAATGAAACATCTCAATAAGGAATAAGATAAGCAATCGTGCATCAGATTTCGATGAGACGGATGAATTTGACGCAAGGTTCTTAATGACTGAGAGGCAATCTCCTTCAACTATGGTGTTCAGTTGTTCCGAAGAGCTAACTGCAGGGCCCGATGGACTGATCGTGCCTATATAACCACTGATTCAAAAGATCCAAGAAAGACTCGTGAGCATGCACCAGAGTCATCTCGAGCAATACTGCCAATAGCTGGCCCGCCGCGTTGGTAAAACATCAGAGATTGAATTTTAAAATAAGTTACTCCTCTAAAAGTTCATTTGAGAGAAGCAACTTTTAGTCACTTTTTAAAATTACTTACTGTCACTTTTTTAAAAGCCCGTTATCATCAAATACTACATAAAAATAAATATACATTTAGAAAGTTCATCTCAAAGTTCATCTCAAAGTTATTTACCCGATGCACTTAGGATTTATATTCAAAAGTGGAACCAAACTAGCCCTTTATATTTTGCGTTACAGTAAGCCCAGGTTCCTACAACTTTCATGAATGCAGACGAGTATACATTCCATTTAAGCTTCATATATTCACAACAACAACGCCAATACATTTCAATCCATCACCTTTAAAAAAAACGACGAACGATCGAACCAACACTGTTCGTTCGCACACAATATTAATACGTTACATCAAAGCACCCAATGGCGAGCATTCGCCTTGGCAGTCTTCTCCTTAATTGGATCCAAAGTAGGCTTCCATCCCTTCCCCGACAACTGCCTGCTCAAGAACTCGGGCCTTCCCTCCAAAACCTCCGCAAAATAATCACACTTCACTTCTTCCTCCCTCCTTTCCTCGAGAAACTTAATCTTCTTATCGACAAGCATCGTACTACTGCCACCACCGCTTTGCGTCGTCATCCCCGCGATGATGGGTCCCACCCTCGCCAGGAAGGGCACGACGCCCGTGAACGAAGAAAGAATAAGAGCTTTCGATCTGAGTGCAGAGTCTTCGGTTCTGTTCAGTAGGGCCCGCACTTCCCCGACAGTACGACTCTGCCCTTTCTCAAAGGAAGCATGATGTACATCTTGTCTGTCCTTAATAGAGTATCCGCCGGGAGAGGAGTCAATTTGTTATTCTCGACGGTAGGTTTGTACTCTACAACGATTTCTTGGGGATGCTCTAACATGAGCTCGGCGGCCGTAATGGTCTCCCCTTCGAAGTAAGTGAAGGTGTCTCCGTTCGAGAGTATGACTTTGCCGGTTAGTCGACGAGGCGGTGAGTTACCCATGAAGATAGATGAAAAGATAAAATGCATGTCATGCGTTGGTCTATTTATAGAGTAAGTGATGTAAAGAAAGTGTTAGTTAAACTAAACCTCTCCACTCCAACTTTGGTTGTGAGCCGTAAATGGTGGACTTGGTAGTAAGTTTGATGAGGTCATTATGCATGCATGAAGCAAGTAATAAAGATTAAAACATAAGCAAAAACAACAAAAGTGGCAAGAAGATATGATGATGTAATATTTTATTTTTCTTAAAACATTTGGGGCAGACCAAATTTGTTTACTTGGTCGGGAAAATACGATTGAAATGGACGTTATTAGATTGTTACGTGTGCAGTGCAGCCATCATCTCAGAACTTGGTCTTACCTAACATGGTAGCAGTGCTAAGGTCAAACGAAGAGGGAACCGTTCAACTAATATTATATCTCAAAGTGATCAATATATATATATGTGTGTGTGCTTTTTCTTTTGAATTGACCGATCTTTTTACCAAGTAAACAATACAGAGAATTAGCAAAGACCCTACCTACCTATTGCTTCTAAGAAGGCTTACTGGGCCTGAGTATTGAGTTTGGTCTCATGTGGCCTTATTACAAGTTAGCCTCTGTCTTGTATGGCAATTCTTATTGATTGTTTTTGTAGGAGAAAATATAGGGGTGAATTATGTTACATTCCCTCGTGGATTTATTAAAATTCACTTCACCACATGTTCTTTTACTGCTCGAAGCTCCTTTGTTTTGTGGTAAACTTAGCATCATACCCCAGATGTTGTCTAAATCTAGCATTGCATCCCCAATTAGGGGGCGTAAATGACAAGGAGTGCATGATTAAAATAAACCAAGTGAGGTTTCTATGCCATATTCTAATCGTAGGGGTTTTGTGTATTTTGGATGAACCACCGGAATTTTTTTATGCATTTTAGCCGAAATTTTATATAACTTCAGACTACCAATTATGTTTGTTTTCAATTTTGGATCACTATATTTTACAATTGCAAATATTGTTTGAAAGTTTATATGTCGGAACAAATTTAGATATCTGATCATTTTTACGTCAAAATAAGCCATAAATCCGAAGATATCGTACAATGTGGTAGAAAAATGATGGAGTCTCACATCTTTTAGATTTATGAAGCTAGGTGATTATCAAAATAAATACTCAAAAATATAAACCAGTAAGTACTTAATTCTTATGCATTCAAAAATCCTTATTTCCAGCCTGGAACATAATTTTTGACCAGTGTATTATTGGAGTTGAATTTGATTGGGATTGCTATTATAAGTAGCATTTTCGTGGGAAATCTGCAAGGTAGTTGACAGAAAAAAGGTCGCACCTTCATTAAAACGCATACTCTATTATGTATTGTTATGCAACTATATATATATATACGATCGATCTGTTTTGACTTAAGTTCGCATTGCGTGGAGTCAAAGGCAATAATAGTCGGTCGGCATAATCCAAAGCCTTCGATGTGACTTTGCGGTCGATGTACTTCTTTTCCGATGAAGCAATTCTCCAAACACAATAAATAATACGCGATCTTATATTTTTTTAAAAAAGAAAATCACACATGTAACAAAGAGGTTTAATTCGCATTTACTCGTTGCCAAGGAGTTCTTACATCGTGGGGCAAAAAGAAAAAAGAAAGTGTGTTATGAACGAAACACATACATCATAAATGGCGTGTGCCTGTGCTAACCTCATACTAATTCTCTCATATTTTTATGATGTCATTAGCTTAGTTTTGATATATTATAGATGATCACATCACATGAGAAATATATATTTATATATATATATAGAGAGAGAAATAAATATAGAAGTGCATAAAGCAAGCAAAGTTAGGCTGGCTCTGGTTTGCGTTTGGGCACATGGGGCACGTGATGTTCAAACCCCACTGGCACTAATTCGAAGAAGTGCTTCTGATTATTTTTTTTTTCAGAGGGTTTGAGTTTGAATTTTTTCTGTTCACATTAGATCGAAATTAAATAATGATTAGTGATCCAAACATGTATGGTAAAATGTTACCTGTTATAGAATTCTGGTCGTAACATAGACAGCTAAAGAGAATATTTTGGAATTCAAATTACAAATTGTCTCCTAGCTGACCTGCATGGAGTGGAGTTATTTCCATCAGTTTAATTATTTTAATCATGATTAATATATAGTTCATGGTTGAAGATTTCCCAAGAATCCTAAGTTTCGTCAGACTATGATAATATTAAATTTTCCACGAACATTGATAAAACATCCATGTAACATTATTATAATTTACCACCTTTCAGTTGATTAAAATAAGTAACTTAGTAATATAACCACAACATATATTGTTTATCAGTTACATCTATTTGAAAGCCTATGTGAATATCCATTTTAACATCATATCAATCCACGGGGTTATGATTATGAGTACAGATTCTCCATATCCATCTTAAAAAAAGAAAACAGATTAAGTATCGTGTAAGGCTAAAGTTAAACAAGAAAAAAATCAGTCTAGAAATGAAGTGATTATTGAAATAAAATTTTACATGTGATGTATATTCTACGAGTTTAAACTTTTAATTGAAATGATCATTTAACACAATTCAAAATTATATACTTCTATACTCATCAATGTCGGGACAACAATACTTACCGTCCAATTCAATACTACTTTTGAGACATGAGTCGAAATTCACGTGTCAACATTAGTTGACGATCTTTTTATCATTAATTCTTTGAGGGTGATTTCAATATTATGTGCTCGCTACAAAGCTATCATTGAATAGGAGAACTTAATAATACAAAAGAGAACATGTCATTGAGCAATAATATTCGCATTCATTCCAAGGCAAGATTGGAAAGGGATGGCATTCATTTATGTAAAGTGGGCAATATGATTTATTATTTTCTTGGAAAACTTATGTTTGGAAGACATAAATGAAAGATATATAACTATCGGTGAGGCCATCTCAGACGCAAATCCCATAATGGGGGAGAAAATAAGTCCAATCGTACCTCAAATTGAAACCAAAAATAGGTATTTAACGTTTTCTCTCAAATATGGGTTTGTAGTGTTCATCTACCTAAATTTTTCTAACTCTTTCGAAAAGACCCTAGTTCAATAAATAATTTGTTTTTAACCCAAAATGCTTTAACTAGTCTATTATATTTTATTTATTTTATTCCTTTAAAATTGCATGATACGTAAATAATGTTTAATATTGTAAACCTAATACTTAAAATTCTGAAATAGTATTTTAATTTTTCTTTTGTTTTAATTTGAGAAGCTGTAAAATATGTGGGTGGTTAGTGTAAAGTTGTAAAAGTTTGTGTGAAAGAGAATATTTTGAGAATGGGTTTGATGGTTGGAGAAGAATTACAATTTGATGTGACAAATATTGCATTTTGAGTTTGAAAATGGGTTTATCGGTTTGAAGATGGTCTGACACTTCAAAAAATATACCATTATGTTCGAATGCTTGTCATGGTCATCTAATGACAAAATTGATACATGCGAAATTATGAATATATATAATTTTATTAAGGAATCGATGGTAGGTTATTTACAGCTATGGTATGCCATGCAGCTAGATTCTTATTCAACTTAAAATCATGATTTGATATTATTACAAAGGGCCCTCCTTTTTCATTTAATTGAGAATCAGCTCCACTCGAGTGCATTTCATTCAAATAATATCATCAATGCTGCAGGTGCCTAAGACACAGTATGGTCTGGCTTTTATAAGGTGTCCCCCTACATTTCGATGATAGTTGCTCACAAAATTTAGTAATTTACAACTCTATTTTACGATCATATCATACTAATGTAAATAATATATAATATTAGTTATGTATATCGGTGTAAATAAATATATAATATTAGTTATGTATATCGGTTAAGCATGAGATTGAATAGTATGCAATTGCCTGGAATGGTCCCTTGGACATGTGTGTTCATATTGGTATTTTCTGCCTTTATCGGCTGTCATTCCTCATTATCAATCGCTTGTTTGTTTTCTAAATATTGTTATTAAATAATATATAGGGTTGACGATTGTGTGGATTCAACCCATTACAGTTTACAACCACTAGTCAATCAACGTTTGTAATATTTTTCATTACCATACTATATACTATTCCACATATTATTATTTCTAGTAAAATAATAAATGTGGAAATTGCATGTTTTTTCCTACCTTGCACCATGGTTCTGAAACCGGCTTTTCGAACCGGATCGGTAATTTTAGTGGTTAAAAGTTTAGTGTTTAATCGGTATCAAACCGGGGTCAAACCGGTATATTTAAATATATTAATATATTTTTGTGATTGAATCAACCAAATAATATAGACTATAAAGATGTTTATTTAGTAACTTTTTTCTATATTATAATTTTATAAAATTGAGGGTCAAACTTAAATAAAGTAATTTGTATTGGTAGTTGATATTAATTATACCAAGGGCTACATAAATTAAAACTATAAATTTGGGATCAAAATAAATAAAAATAGAAAACCCGATCCATTAGTTAATTTTAAAACAAAAAAAATATATGAGGATTATTATAAGATTCGAACCCATCCCACTTATATACAAGTCCAGGACTTTACCATCGGACCACATTAAACGATTTTCTATTTTATTCATTTGTTTTTCTTATCCAAATATTTTCTTTTTTACTTTTTTTTTACAAAAGTTCAAACCGGACCCGAATCGGACCGGATGTCCGGCCGGTTCGAGGTTTCCGGCCGGTCTGGTCCGGTTTTTAAAACCTTGCCTTGCACACCCTTTCTCTCTTTAAAATAATAAACTTGGTAATCATTTATTTTTCTTCCTTAATCAGTTTTTGTTTGTGTTTTACTGCTTTTTTTTTTCTTTCACCATGGGAGTGGTAATTGTTTTCTCGCTTTTTCTAAATGTTCTTTTCGGGAAGATTAGTTTTCTAAAGTTGAAATTGAAAACTAAAGAATGTCTAAGAGTTTATAGATCTAAGTTTAATAAGAACGAACCACTACGAAGTTTGATTTCTAGTTACTGAGTTTTTATTTTCGTGTATTATGAAAAACATATTTTCTTCAAAGGGAAAAAAGGAAATTATGAATAAATTAGATTGGAAACGTGGTGGCCAATCAATACAATAGAGCTAGCTTGTCACCTATGCAATCCAAGTCTAGAAAAAAGATAAAAAAGGAGAGAGAGAGAGAAAAAAAAGAGAGAATCTAATGCCAGCCAGCGATGGATCAAAGCTGGCATGGCTCTCCGTTTTAAAAGCCCTTCTCTCTCATTCATTCACCACACTTCCTCTCTCTCCCTCTCTCTCTCTCTCACAGAGAGATTTGAACATCCATTCAGCGCCGCTGCAGGCGAGGCGAAGTTCACCACAATCACAAATTCGTGGTGATTTTTCCTTTGTGCATTCTCAACCCTCGCTGTTAGTAATACGAGGTCAACTTCGCCGATAAGTTTTTGATGGTTGATTTTTACAACCCAACCATGGCTGTTTCTTCTTCGTCCCACCCATCTCTCGCCGGAACTGAGAGGAAACACTGGTGGCTCTCCAACAGAAAGGTAAAAATATCCTTTGTTGCATTTGTGGATTTATTTCCTGGTGCTTTTTTTGGATCGACTGCCTCGATTAATCAATGTATGTTTAACATTCGATTGCTGTCTTTTTTTCCTCTGGTTAACTTTTTTTTTTCGTACCGTGCCACAGCAGATGGTGGAGAGGTACATCAGGGAAGCGAAGATGTTAATATCCGCTGGAGAACACAGCGATTTGACGGCGGCGCTGGGGATTTTGGACACCGCACTGGCCTTAGCGCCGCGGATGGAGGCGGCGCTCGAGCTCAAAGCACGATGCCTTTTGCATCTCCGGCGATACAAGGACGTGGCGAACATGCTTAAGGATCATATCCCAAGCTTGAAAGTGGCTGCGGCGGCAGAATCTTCCGAAGAAAATTACACTTCGTCCTCTTCAGGATCTTCCTCCGACTCCTCACTCTCCAGGGAGAGAGTGAAGCTTCTGTCCTCTTCATCTGGCGGTGGTGGCGAGCTATCGGCGGAGCCGGCGTTCAAATGCTTCTCCTCAGTCTCAGATTTGAAAAAGAAGGTCGTGGCTGGGTTGTCCAAGAACGTGGAGAAGGAAGGACAATGGAGGTAATTTTCTATAACCTCTGTTTCCTTTTTGAAATTCGTATATAAATATTTTGTGGTTCTTGTTGAGTTGAAGAGAGTTGACCATCATTAAATTTGGCTTACACATCACGGCATGCCAGCTTTGGATAATTAAAGAAACCATGTAGACATCAACCTACTATTTGTCTTGATCAGCAGTAGTGCTTTAATGCCGTCAAGTCAATGAATGAATTTCCACCAAAACAAATAAATCTAATGTGATAGATAGGGCAGGCAGGCAGGTGGATGAAAACTCCAATCTTGGTCGGCTTTCAGTCACTGATTGGTCATTGATTTGCATATTGTAGTAATGCTTGCCCAAATATGATTTAACGTTTGTTTTCTAGTTCTTGTTCGCATAATAAACTGGCTTGAGTCCTATCCTATCATGCGCAGGTACTCTGTTTTGGGGCAAGCATGTCGCCACTTAGGCCTAATGGAGGACGCCATGGCCCTCCTCCAAACAGGGAAACAGCTAGCCCTCGAGGCCTCACGCCGTGAGAGCATTTCCTTGCCAGACGACATCGTACCGCTGATCAAATACCCACTTTCCAAAGAAAGAGACCACAACATACCCCCTCAGCAGAACCCACCAAAGAAAACAGAGTACGAAACCATATCCCATCTCTTGTGCCACATCAAGCACCTAATGAGGCGCAAGACAGCAGCCATGGCCTCCCTCGATGCAGGCCTATCCTCAGAGGCCGTAAGGCACTTCTCCAAAATCTTAGAAGGGCGAAGGGGAGCTCCTCAGGGCTTCCTCGCCGAGTGCTACGTTCACCGTGCCTCTGCTTACGAATCTTGCGGGAGAATAGCAGAGGCAATAGCAGACTGCAATAAAGCCCTTGCCTTGGAAACTTCTTGCATCGAAGCACTTGCAATAAGGGCGGGCCTTTTCGAGGCCATAAGGTGCCTGCCCGACAGCCTCCACGACTTGGAGCATCTGAAGCTTCTCTACAACTCCATGCTTAGGGACAGAAAGCTGCCCTGCCCCGCGTGGAAGAGGCAGAGCGTTCATTACCGTGAGATTCCTGGGAAGCTCTGTTCTCTGGCGAGTAAGATTCAGCAGCTGAAGCAGAGGCTTGCTGGCGGCGAAACGTCGAACGTCGACTATTACGCTCTGATTGGACTGAGAAGGGGTTGCTCTAAGGCTGAGCTTGAGAGGGCCCACTTGCTGCTGGCGTTGAAGCACAAGCCCGATAAGTCTTCGAGCTTTGTGGAGAGGTGCGAGTTTGGCGATGGGAAGGAGATGGATTGTGTGAGGGATAGGGCGAGGATTTCTGCTGTTTTGCTGTATAGGCTGATACAGAAGGGGTATACGAATATAATGGCTGCGGTTTTGGACGAGGAGGCGAATGAGAAACAGAGGAAGAAGGCAGCTATTTTTCATCAGCAGCAAAAGCAAGCTATTAATGACATGCTTTCTGTCGAGAAAATGGAGCAAAAGGCTGCGATTAAAACTCAAGCGTCTTCGGCGTTTAAAGGAGTTTTCTGTCGAGATCTTGCGATTGTTAATAACATGCTTTCTCAGGCAAGGTTCAATCGTCCACTTACGGTGAAGTACGAAGCGATGACCTATTGAAATGTGAGTGATGCAAGGCGGGAGAATGAATCTAAGGGTGAACTAGTAAAAACAGTCTCGCCTTGGAAACAAATTTTGTCTTTGGAGTATATTTCATTTTTTTTTCCTATTTGCCCATTTCGTAGCTGTACTGTACAGATATTATATATTCGAAGGGTCCTTGGGAACTTATTCTATCTCTCTCTGTGTGTGTGTGTGTGTGTGATCTTAGGGGTAAAAATTGATTGTGGGTCATTTTGCTGTCGACCATTCATTAATTGCATTGAAACCAAGAATTGTTATCACAAGGTGATGGATGGGATGGGAGGGAAAAAAAATGCATGAAAAGCAAGCAGTGTGTGTGTGGTCCATTTCATCATCTTCCTTCTTTCCCTATTTACTATTCTTATTTTTATATTTATTGCATAGTGAATCTGCACAGCTCAAAAGATTTCTGCCTTCGCCTTTTGCTTCTGCTCTGTCTCCAAAGTCTTTGTTATCCAATTCCATGCAACGTCCAATCTCTCCTCAAGTCGGCACTTTTGCGAGTAACTTTTATTTTGTTTCATAATTCCTTTCCGTGTTTGGATATAGGAAAACCGTAAGGAAAAGAAAATTAGAGAAAAAACGATTTCCACTAGCTTTTTTCTTCATTTTTCCTCATCTGGTTGTTGCTTTAGGGTGTGTTTAGTTCAAGTAATTTGCACTATGTTTGATTTGAGGAAATTAGGGTGGAAAAGAAAATGAGAAAGAAAATGATTTTCATAAGTTTTTTTCTTCCGTTTTCCTCACCATTTGGTGAGAAAATCCGTTTTCTTAGTTTTGAGTCAAAACTAAATTAAATTTTCTTTTCTATTCTTTTCCTTATCTATTTCTTTTATCAACAAAACATGCAAAATGTATTTCCTTTTCATTTTAATTTCTCTACTACTATGGACCAAACAAAGCGAGGAAAGGAAAAGAAATGTAAAAGAAAAATTATTTTTCGTGTTTGGTTGACTAGAAAAATAGATGAGGAAAGAAAGAAAAGAAAACTTTAAAGTTAAGTTTTAAAGCAAAAAACTATCGAAAATCATTTTTCTCACCAAATTGCGAGGAAAATGAGGAAAAAATTGTTGGCGTGGCAGCGGACCCGGTCGAGTAATACCGCGGCTAATATTTGGGTAATTAAAGATAAAATGTGGACACCGAAATTTAACGTGGAAAACCCCCAAACAAATCGGGGTAAAAACCACGGGCAAGGAAGAAGAATCCACTATAGGGGAAATATAGGAATTACAACCTCTCAATCTATAAAGGAGAAAACCCTCAACATCTCTCTTTATAGTCGGAGAAAATATCCGACAAACTCTCTATTATTTTCCCTCTATTTATTCTCTCTTCTCTCTGATCCCTCTCTTCTCTGTGTCTGGGATGCTCTTCATCTATTGAAGCTATGGCCTTTTATAGGCAATCGATCTTGAGCACATGAGGTAATCACTTACCTCATTTATAAATGTGAACAAATGAAAAGAATCGTTCAGCACACCATTTGAGTTGAATTGCCCACGTGAAGATTTTCCCTTTTATGACTTTTCAAACCCAACCATTCAACCCTTGTGGTTGATTATTATGTCGACAATCTCCCACTTGAAGATTTGATTGAGGATCAATCGGATCTTCACACCATTCTTTCTCCCTTGCCATCCATGTTGCTTACGTCTCCGCTAGGCCACTCGAGGAACGACACCAAATGAACTTGTCAGTGTTGACCGCTTTCGTCAGAAAATCTGCTAGGTTGTCTTTTGTATGAATTTTCAACATATCTACAGTGCCCTCTTCCACTTTCTCACGAACGAAGTGATACTGGACTCGTATGTGCTTTGACCTGGAATGAAAAGCTGGATTCCTTGCGAGATGCAAGGCACTCTGACTGTCACAGAACAGAGGAATATTCTCCTGTTCGTGCCCGAGTTCCTCCATGATCATTTTCAACCATACCGCCTCTTTACTTGCCTGTGTAGCTGCAACATATTCTGCTTCAGTTGTTGACGTCGCGACAACGGACTGAAGCTTCGATACCCAGCTTACGGCTCCGCCAGTAAGAGTGAACACATATCCCGTGGTAGATTTGCTCTTATCAAGATCACCTGCATAATCAGAGTCAACATACCCTTTGACAGTAAAGTCTGCTCCTCCGTAACATAATGCAACATCTGAGGTCCCTCTGATATATCGTAGGATCCTCTTCACTGCGCTCCAATGCTCTTTGCCCGGATTCGCCATGTACCGACTTACTACTCCCACTGCATGTGCAATGTCTGGTCGTGTACAAATCATCGCGAACATAAGACTTCCCACCGCTGATGCATACGGTACTCGAGACATCTCCATCCTCCCTTCTTCACTGCTAGGACTCATACTTGAGGATAATTTAAAATTAACAAGAAGTGGGGTAGAAATTGGCTTACAATCTTGCATATTGAAGCGTCGCAAGACCTTCCTCAGATAATTATTCTGTGAAACCCAAATCTTCCTGTTATTTCTGTCTCGGTAAATTTGCATCCCTAGAATCTTGTTTGCTGGTCCCAAGTCCTTCATTTCGAATTCTCTAGCCAACTGTGCCTTGAATTCTTCAACACGATCTTTGTTGGGGCCTGCTACCAACATGTCGTCAACATACAACAGTAATATGATAAAATCACTTTCACCAAACCTCTTGAAATCTGCACAAGGGTCTGCATTCAATCTGTTGTATCCAAGGCTCACGATGAAGGAATCAAATCTCTTATACCAACACCTCGGCGCCTGTTTGAGACCGTATAGAGATTTGTTCAACCTGCAAACCAAGTTCCATTTTTTCTTTGTCTTCAAAACCTTCCGGCTGGAGCATGTAAATCTCTTCTTCAAGATCTCCATGAAGAAAAGCCGTCTTCACATCTAGTTGCTCTAGATGTAGGTCGAATGTAGCACACATCGCCAGGAGTACCCGAACAGTCGTCAGTCGAACCACAGGTGAGAATATCTCGTTGAAGTCGATGCCTTCTTTCTGAGCATAGCCTTTAACCACCAGTCGTGCACGAAACCTCTCTACTTGATCATCGCTGTTTCGCTTGATCTTAAAGACCCATTTATTGCCGATTGCCTTTCTGCCGTTCGGTAGTGGCACCAGCTCCCAAGTCTTATTTTTCCGTAGAGCTTCCATTTCTTCTTGCATTGCCGCCAACCACTGATCTGCATCTGAACTGTTCAGTGCTTCTTGAGAGTTGATGGCTCTCCGTCATCAGTTAGAAGACAGTATGCAACGTTACTGTCCATATCGTAATCTTCATGCCAGGATGGTGCGGCTCTTTTTCGTGTGCCCCTTCTAAGTTCTGGCTCTGAAGATCCGCTTGGCCCTTCCTCGTGCTCCGGTGCTGCTTCAGAAGAATCTTGTTCGATAGACTTCCCTTCCACCTGAATCGTCGTAGTTTCTGGGCGCTCCTTTGTAGTGCTATCATTTTCTCCGATTATTTTATCTTCTAAGAAGATAACCTCCCTGCTGATGACAACCTTGTGGGCAGTGGGATCCCACAGGCGATACCCCTTCACACCATCAGCATACCTCAAGAACAAACACTTTCTGGACTTCGGATCCAACTTCGTAGTTTCTTGGGCGTTGTACATCACGTACACAGGACTTCCAAATATATGGAGTTTGGAATAATCCGCTGGCTTTCCAGTCCACATCTCCATCGGCGTCTTCTGATCAATTGCCGTTGAAGGCGACCGATTGATCACGTAGCAGGCGGTGTTGACTGCTTCTGCCCAGTATGATTTATCCAGACCTGCAGCTCCCAACATGGCTCTTGTTTTCTCCAACAGAGTCATGTTCATCCGCTCCGCCACTCCATTTTATTGTGGAGTATACGCCGTAGTGAAGTGCCTTTTGATGCCTTCCCTCTTGCAAAAGCTATCAAATTCATTGCCAGTATATTCTCCTCCATTATCCGTCCTCAATTTTTTTTATCTCGTCTGTCAGCGTGGCTGGTTTTCCATCGATAGCCTCCAGACAGCCGTCCTGTCGCAAAATCGCCTTTATCTTTAATTTCCACAGTGAGAAGTTTCTCCCGTTGAACTTTTCGATATCAAACTTCGCCGCCATAATTTCTGCTCAGTCGTGAGCGATACCTCCGATGGGATTGCAGCAGATAATTATTGAACTCGTACCGGCTTTTTCGTCACCGTAACAAGGGCAGTATAATATCTATTATTTTCTGATGTGGAGGGTCCACGTTAGTGGCAACCACAGAGCATACGATAAATAAATATATAAAACCCAAGCTAGGCTCTGATACCAATTGTTGGCGTGGCAGCGGACCCGGTCGAGTAATACCGCGGCTAATATTTGGGTAATTAAAGATAAAATGTGGACACCGAAATTTAACGTGGAAAACCCCCAAACAAATCGGGGTAAAAACCACGGGCAAGGAAGAAGAATCCACTATAGGGGAAATATAGGAATTACAACCTCTCAATCTATAAAGGAGAAAACCCTCAACATCTCTCTTTATAGTCGGAGAAAATATCCGACAAACTCTCTATTATTTTCCCTCTATTTATTCTCTCTTCTCTCTGATCCCTCTCTTCTCTGTGTCTGGGATGCTCTTCATCTATTGAAGCTATGGCCTTTTATAGGCAATCGATCTTGAGCACATGAGGTAATCACTTACCTCATTTATAAATGTGAACAAATGAAAAGAATCGTTCAGCACACCATTTGAGTTGAATTGCCCACGTGAAGATTTTCCCTTTTATGACTTTTCAAACCCAACCATTCAACCCTTGTGGTTGATTATTATGTCGACAAAAATTAGTGAAAATCAATTTCTCTCTAATTTTCACAATCCAAACACAACCTTAAGATTAACTTAAGTTTGGTTTTCCTTTTCTTTTCCTCACCTCTTTATGTAATCAACCAAACAAAAAAATTAGTTTTTCCTTTTCTATTTCTTTTCCTTTGGTCACTAAAACCCTTAAACCAAACACACCCTTCCCTAAGTATGGACATTGCATTGGCGATTAAGAAACTAAAAACTGCGCATGCTTTCTTGATATGCTAAAACCAAATTCAAAGTTTCTCAGTTACCCAAAAACCAAAAGGCAACAAAAAGAAAATTATTATTTTTTTTAAATTTTATATTCTCCAAGCTTGGGATTCTTCACTTGTACACCAGTCGAGAAAAAAAAAAAGAACAATTATTCCCCACTCCAACAACATCTTTTACGGGGAATAATCCTCATTAGACAGAGTGATGACCGACCATATATTATATATACTTCTTTTCCTATGAAAATATTTTTGGCGGTAATACCCAAATGCTACTAAGTTTAAAAAATTATCAGCCCTTTCCATCCCAATTCAGCAATTTTTCTATCATTAACAAAAAACAAAATTTCTTCTTAAAGTTATTCTTGCTTAATGAATCGATCATGTGTAAGATAAGAAAGCATAAGTTCATGCTTTGAGAACACTGCATGCAATACAACGCAATTCGTCTCAAAAGTGGGAAATAAATAAAATAAATAAAGATTCACGTGCGTGGATCAAAGCAACCATAGCATATGAGAGTGAGTGACCTGTAAGGTAAGGTAAGGCAAGCAAAACGGTAAAGGGAGATAAATAATAAAAAGCAAAATTGGATTCAAAGGAAAGCACCTTCTCAATTATTATGCTCATCATTTCCAGCCTTGTGAAATTTATTTTCGATAGCTGTTGCAATGATTAAACAGGTAACTAATTATTTATTATCCTTGAGAAGGTTTCTGGAAAATTCTTAATGAAGAAATTTGACCATAAATATGTATTTAGTATGTTCTTACATAGAGTAATTCTATTCACACCCCATATTTACTAAATACACCCCATATTAAGTATTAAGTAATAGCGTATTTTCCAAGTTTTACTAGTTCTTTTTCAGTTATATTCTCTCACATATTTATAACATGCAATCTAAATTCCTTTGACATATATCTACTAGCTTTTTTCCTAACGGTTTTAACAAAATTAAATTCTCGTTTATATCTTAATTCCGTAAAGATAAATAAATATAATAATTTTTTTCATATTAATTTTATTTATATTATCTATTCGGTATAGGGATGTCAACAGGGCGGGACGGGGGCGGGATTTAGGTCCCCATCCCCGCGAACTAAACGGGGAAACTCGTCCCCATCCCCGTCCCCTCGGGGATTCCCCATCCCCACGATTTTTGTAATAAATAAATATTTTATTATAATATAAATTGGATATATTATTTAAATTATATTTCAATATTATTTATATTATAATTATAAAAAAATGGGCATAAAAAATATTATTTTAAAGTATAATTATATAAAATATGTATAAATAATATTATTTAGATATTAATTTAAGATATAAAATATTTTATTTATATAATATTAGTGCCGGGGAACGGGGCGGGGATCCCCGCGGGGCGCCCCGTCCCCGCCTACGGGGACAAAAAATTCCCCATCCCCGCCCCGTTCGGGGCGGATCTCCGCCCCATTGACAAGCCTAATTCGGTATCATTAGTATATTATTTATATATAGTTTTTTCTTCAAAAAAAACGTGTGATTGTGTATTTGACTAAATTATAGATAAATCTTTTTCAATATTCATTGTGTAAGCTAATAAGATATATTATGTTATATGATTATTTATTAAGTAGGTTAATTATTTAAAAATATTAATAGTTTTTAAATAGATGAAAAAGGAGTTATATAGAAAAATTAATAAAATTATTGTTGTTAATAAAATTAACACACACATTGTGTGTTAAACATATTAGTGTTCCGTAAATTGCGAATACCCAAAATAAGATCGATTACTTTCAAATTCAATTTTCAGTTGCCGTGTGGTATCTTTTTAATAACATCTATACTCTTATATTATGGTGAGGTGAGTTAAGATGCTTTTTGGTGTATCTATTAACCAATCAAAATTTGACAAGTGTTATGCTTTTTTTATTTATTAAAAAATTAATTAATAAAATTACTAAATCAAACTAAATCAAACATAACCACCCACTAACATTTGTTCTTCTATTTTTAGTATTATTACTTTATAATTAAATTAAACATAACCACCCACTAACATAATTAAACATACGATCGAATTAACTTGTTTTGTCATTGCTATCAATAAATTAATTAACTTGATTTAATTTTGGTTTGTCAATTTTAAAGATAATAATAATAAATTAAGAAAAATCACCCACTAACTTTATTTACTATATTTAGTTATTTACTATCTTTAGTTAATTACTATTATATTGTTAAGCTTATAATTTAATTATAATTACCAATTAAATTTATTAAAAATTTAATTATAATTACCAATTAAATATATTAAACTAAAATGAATTTAATAGTATATTTATATATTATAGCACACACATTGGGTGTGCAATGAGTACTGGTAATATTATATACACACGTATGAGTGTGCAAAACAACATTATTTGATTAAGTTCGATCGCTAAGATGTAAAATTAAACTACTTTTCATAACTGTGGCCAGAAAGCTTGAGCCTTGAGGCATATGCCTCTATTTAATTACGTAGGATCGCTGCTTTTTCAAACTTTGGTAAGAGATCCACGATGCACCGTCGTGTAATTCAAAGTACTTTCTGACATAGCAGATTATCTTATACTTACTATACTTCTACTTCCGTTGGATGACTTCCCTATAATATAATAAAATGATGGGCAAAGGGGGAGGTATATACGTAACCTATGTTTAGGTATTCGAGAGAATTTGTATTATTATCTTGCGAGCGCTCTTTCGAACGGTAGTTTTAAGATATATCCCTACACAACGGCGCCAAACAAATAAATATTATATACTAATAAAATTTTTTACTTGTCAAAAACGCAACCCTTAGCCTAAGATCAGCAACTATAATATTGAAGTTGAAAGTGAATTTAAAATTTTTAAATTGAATTTTTTTAATGGAACTTTTAAAACCCATAAAAGAATGTTTTGCAAGAAAATTATACTTAACTTTTTTTTTTGCACAAATTCTTTTGTAACTAATTAACAAGGACACATAATAGATCCAAAATTTAAAGGCACGAGCGAATGAGAAAAATGAAAAGGAAAGTGAAAGTTGAAAAGTGAGGAGGTGAAAAGAATAAATGCGAAAAAGAATATAATGTCGGGACCTCAAAGTCTTTGGAGGGATATGTCATAGGTTCGACCCTCCCTGGCTATAAAATATTTTGGTTGAGCCTGTCACACATGGAATGTCCTAGTGTTGGTTAACCTGGTTGGTATAGTTTGCAGGCTATCACGTCAGCCCTCAAGGTTTACTTGGTCCAAAACGAAGGATTATCGAGTCACTAAAAAAAATATTGGGGCATCAAAACGTTATGCCATACTTCTTTGCGTAACTATATTACTAAATTAAAGTTATGGGCCCTAACAAAATTGGGGCCTAATACCCTTGATTTAGTTGCCTTACTGCCATGAGAGATAGTGAAACTTTCATACGTTTTTCTCTTGAGCCTTAATCGTATAAGGCGGCTTGCTATAATCTTGAGTGTAGAAAGAGTAGAAAATAACTTCGTAATTTACGGTGTGATCAATAAGAGAATAGAGTTATCCATCCTCCTACAGAAATCACATAGCTTTCATTCATTCCACTACATTTTTGTGTTTGGGCTTTTTCGTTATTGGGCCTTAATAAATTCATACGAGGGCCATTTGATTTGGCATTAATTATCCTAATGGGTTCTTCTGTTCTTCGGTACTGTAGCGGTTGGTGAAGCTAAGAGAAGGAAGTAACCTAATCAGATTGTTGTACTTGTACTATTGCAGAAGATTTTCGCGTTCTTCAACTCTTTATCGGAATCTACAAGAAAGATAGATGGCTTGGATGACTAGGTTCTTGACGGCTGTGGCATTTCTGGCCATCGGAGTGGTTTTCTCGCCGGAGACATTTGGATCGAAATCGGACGGTCAGAAACCGCCGGTGGTCGTCACGGCACTGAAGTTGGCACATCTGTTGTGCTTCTCCACAGCCTGGGGCGCCGCTTTGTGGGTTACGTTTATCGGAGGCATCATCATGTTTAAGTAAGTATCTCAATCTTTTCATTTTCCGTTCCCTATTCGTTTAGTTTTTGTTTCCCTTTCTTTGGAATTATGCCTTCCGTCGCATGTTTTCGGAAGTTTTAGATTGTACAACAGCGGCTATATTGAGTGAAAGCAATTCGAAAAGAGTTGAGGGAAAATTGTGCGAAGCTAGAAAATTGGTGTTAGATTCTTATCATTGCCAGCTTAATGTGTATTGGTATATTTCCCTTTCCACAGAAATTTGCCGAGGCATCAGTTTGGGAATTTGCAGAGCAAGATGTTTCCTGCGTATTTCTCAATGGTAGGGGTGTGTTGTGCCGTTTCGGCTGGGGCATTTGGTTACATTCATCCATGGAAGAGTTCAGAAGCTTCTGAAAAATATCAGCTTGGATTTCTTGTTGCGGCATTTACATTCAACCTCAGCAATCTAGTGATCTTTACTCCCATGACAGTTCAGGTATTATTGTCAGTTCCCTTTTACTTAATGACATGTTATGCAGCCTTTACCCATCGTTTTGATAAATTCGTTGGGGCAGTTAGTTTCCGTGGTTAACATCTCATGAATTTTCTTTTGGTGCTTCATGGTTTGTTTGTCCGAATGAAAACGTAATGCTGATGTTAAGAACAAGTGTGAGCTTGAATCAATCAATAGGATTGCAAGTCTACTTTACCATGTTGTGTCTAATTTACTTGTTGGTGATTATGAGCAGATGATGAAACAAAGGCATAAGATAGAGAGGGAAGCAGATATTGGGGAGGAAGTGGGATGGACTAAAAACCAAGAGGTTGCAAAGAAGAATCCCAAACTTGCTGCGATGAACAAGAAATTCGGAATGATTCACGGGCTGTCCTCTCTTGCCAATATCCTCGCATTTGGTAGCCTTGCTGTTCACTCTTGGTATCTCGCTGGTAAACTCAATCTTTAGGTGCAATGCATATCGTGTTCTATGTTGATCTGTAGTTATGTGCTGATGATAAAATATCCCTTCTGTAATTTACCTGAAGCCTAAATAAAAGCAAAAAATCATGTATTGTTGATGGTGTTCAATTTCTAGTTGCAATAACTGCCACGTCCATGTTGTTATTCATATGTCAAGCTCCTAAGCAAATTCACTGTTATGTTTATGTATGTTTTGACAGTTTCATCAGAGAGCCATTTTAGCTGTTCTATTATACCTTTAGCCGTTTTATAACTGGGCATGTTGGAGCATAAACCTCTTATGTTCTCATGCACCATGTTTGGTATGTTTCTTGACGCCAAATTTTCTGTTGGTTCTAAAGATAGCCCATTATGTTGCTTAATGGGCAGAAGTCCAACGTCGTATATTCATTCGACGATCTTGATAAGGTAATAAGACCGTGTATAGTTGATCATTATTGAATCAAATTGTCAGCATTTGCATACTGTTATTACGTGTTGATTCTTGAACGCTGGATTGTCTTTATAGAACATGGGAGTTGGACAGACTTACCTGGAACTTGTTCTTCATAAACGACAAGTGCTAACTCATTGTTTGATTCTATCTTTATTTGGTCAGTGTGATATATGTCCACGTAAACTGTTTGGATCTGCGTTGGATGGATAGCTATTACGTATTGGGCCAAGTTGGAATGTGGGACCCCTTTTCTTTTGTCACTAATCGCCTTTACAAGCAACAAAAACTTTTCCTAATTGCGTGTGAATGTTCTGAGGAAGATCTCTCAACTTGAGCATTCCATAAATGGTCCCAAGCAAATTGGAAAAAAGTTCCTTGTTAGGTTTCCACTTGGGTTTATGGAAATCATTAGGAAATGAATTTGGATTATTTCTAAATCGCCATTATGTTTGTATTTCTGTATTCGAGAAGCAACTAGCATTTAAGTTGCCTCAACTTTTGAAAAAGTTCAAAATCATCAAAATGTGAAGGGAAAATCCAGGACTTGATAAAAGTTTATGAATACACGCGTCACACTCACAAAGGTACAAGGTAAAACGTTAATTGTAAAATGCCAAAAAAAGGATAAATATGTGTTTTAGTGAATCAAGATTCTACAAATGTCCGCTTTGGAAAATGGAAATTCCAATAGAAGCACCATCAAGTTGATCAGATTGGAACGTACAAAAAGACTCAACAACATATGGTCGATATTAAGCCATGTTTGGCATACAATTTTGTTGTTTTTCGCTGATTAGTAATACTAATGAGTTTTATCACACGCATCATGTTTTTAGTTATTACAGTCACGCAATAACTCGCTTTCAATCCTTTTGCTGTCGGCATAAAATCAATCATGTAGAGCAAGCAAGTAAGAAGATTTGTCTGGATTTAGTAGATTTTTGCCCATAATCAGATATTTCTCCCCTTCCACAATTATAGTTTAGTTACTCCCTTAACCATGGTTATTATTCTTGCACAAGCTAAATCAAAGCAAACAAAGCATAACCCACATATCCTTTCATCGTAATATATGTTTGTTCCATTCCACGGGATAATATGAATAAAGAATCGTATTACATAACATACTACAATACAATATGATCCCAAAATATAGAGAAGAAAAAGAAATAAACAATCTAATTCTTGGTCAACGCATGTTGGTCAACCCATAAGATCCCAGCCCAAGCAATAACCTAACAGGGAGCAATAGCACAACAAGCAAACGCATGTGCTGAGAAGCAACTAAAGCGCCAAAGTGTTTCAACGATTCCCTGCCCGTCCTAACCACGCCCGAGAAATTAAACTGCCCGTGACCCATCCTCGGGCTGCCCGAATCGCCCGGCCTGTTCACTACAATGCCGCCCGCCTCGACCATGGGCCATCGAACCCTTCTACGGTGCTCTCTCCTCGCTCTCCTTATCCTATTAAGCTCTTGACGAATTACATTCCTCACAGAATTTAGGTAAGAATCCATGTCATGGTCTCTTTGTATAGTCCCACCGTAACCATAAGCAGAACGATCGCTTAAAATCTCGAGAGGGTGAGGCGAGTTCATGAACATAGCCTGCGCTGCCCTTAACTGCTTCTCTGCTTCAGTTGCGTCTAATCCCAGGCAGGTCAGTACGTATAGGCCGCTGCCCGGGGGCAGGAGTTCGTGGCTCGGGGAGAACTTTTCGTCTGGCTGGAGAATCAAGAACTCTCCCATTGGAGCGTACAGCAATTTCTGTCGAACGAAACGAAAAAAGAAATCAGCTTTAAGCAAATGGGATTCTTGATTTCTTTTTCTTCTTTTTTTTTGGGGGGTCGGGAAATTTGATACCTGTCGGTTCAGGCATGGATGGTTTCGAAAGTTCCCATTTACGGCCTTGAGAAACTCGGCGACGTGGTTCGGGTAGTGGCAAGAGAAGGCCCTCGGAACAATGTCTCTGTGCATGGCGATTGATCTTATATGGCTTTGGGGCAACCTTAGTTTTCGCAAAAGTTTGTCTCCTCCGCACATGATCGAGGGTGCACCGAACGTTACGACGGGGTGCAGGGAAGAACGAGGGGCATCCCCTCGTATCAGAAGCATGAGGTTTACGAGCAACGATAGGCTTCCCCCGAGTGAGTGCCCGGTGAACCTAAATGTGGCTCTTTCGCCGTGCGATTTGAGGTGGGCTTTGATCTCGGGCAGCATCTGCTCGTATATGCCCTTTGCTGCTTCGTATATGCCTCGGTGAACAAGAAAATCCATTCCCTAAAGAGAAGAAGTATGCAAATTCAACAATGCATAGAAGATCACCAACACTACCACCTTGTAAATTTGCAATCTTGAAAGAGTGTCATATCGAAAAAAAGATTACCTCGAACTTGACGGGCTCGAAGAGGAGATTGGCTTGCCATGAAGCTAATGATTCAGATCCCTGTAATAAAACCCATTAAAAAAAGATCCCAGAATTAGAAAATCAAACGAAATGAATCGATATGTTATGATTTAATTACCTGTATGACAAAGAATCTCGTCGAATTCTGATCATCATCGCAAACGAACCATTCGCAAGGAGAAGAATGGGTCGATTTCAGATCGTCGGCGACGGCTTGCTTTACTTCCTCCTTGGCTGCAACAACAGCAGTTACCGAGTCTGTTGTTGCCATCAACGATGCCATTTCATCAACACTGCCCACATTTTCTCCATTGAAGTCTGCTGAAGAACTGTCGTTGGGCTCAGACTTTGATGACGATCTAAACCGAAGGATGCTTTTCGTGTGAGAATGCATATAGGAAGCAGCTGAAGCGGCCATATGGTAAGCAGAAGAAGCGTTTATGCGATTTGCTGCATCAGTTTTCTTCTTCTCCTCGATAACCTCTTCATCAAGCTTAGTTTCATTGCCTCTGAAATCATCAGCTTCGACTGATGAATTGGCTTGTTCCTTCTCTTTCTCGGCTTTCGAAGCTTGTTGTTCCCTTTTCTCAATCGATGAGGTGACGAATTGAAGGCCTTGATTTCGAAGAAGATTTCGAGGCTGTAATAACGTAACATGTAGCTAGCTACTCAGATCCAGAAAAGGAAGAAGAAGATTAATTAGGAAGAAATATGTATGAATCAATCATACCTTGATTTCAGGGATTGAATAAGCCAAGGCTCCCAAGGAACACATCTTAGCATAGAGACGAGCTTCAGCTAATGACACCTTTCTTAATAGCTTGGAAAAAGATTCTTTATCAAATTCCATCTCTTCTTCTCCACCGTCGTCGGCGGCGCAGGCGTCGCACTCACTGTCCTCTCCGCCGCAGCCCTTGACCTCATCAGCTTCTTCTTCTTCTTCGTCTTCTTCCACAGATCCGCCGCTATTTCCACCTTCGTCTCTCCACAGAGACCTCACGTGGAGGATCTTGAAAACCCAGTTCTCATTCCTTGTTTCGTCGTCGTCGTCATCAACATAATCGCACGCGCCGCCATCATCGTCCTTATCCTCCAACAAAACGGCGTCGTGTGCAGAGATCTCAGGTTCGCACCTGCTCTTGACCCCCGGCCATAAGGATCTGAGGGGATGCCGGAAAGTGAAACCCCATGGCGAATGCCTCGGCTGCGCCGCCGATAATGAAGGGCGGAGATCGCCGCTGGATGCCGCGGAGATCGGCGGGGCTACCATGCTGTGTATACCTGCTTTCAGGCACAAGGAATCCATTTCTTCTACCCAAAAACGCGATGGAAATCGAAGAATCGGAAATTTGTTGAGTCCTTAAAATGCGACCCAAATATGGGTAATTGGATCAATTTCGATATATAGGTAGGTTGTAGATGCTAATACAATTGATAGCTTTGGTTTTAAAATAAAGGCAAAATCTTTGAACTTTTGGACAACTTTTCCTACAATGTTTGAGAAGGCTATTGAATGAACGTTAATCTTCCCTTTGTGACGTTGGCCGTTGAGAGAGAGAGATGGAGGAGAAAAATGAGGTTTTTATTTTGACTTGAGCTTCGCTTTTTATAATAAAATTCTGAGGAAGGATTATTATTATTATTATTAGTATTTTTGAATGAATTATTTAATGTAATGACGGCAAGAAAATATAGGTGACCAAAACTTTTCATTCCCCGACTGCCAAGGCTAACGTGCAAAAAGAAACTTCTATTATGAATATTAAGAAATAATATTAAGATGTGAATGTTTTTGTATTGTTATTGAATTATTGATATTTGGAGGTATTGTATTGAATGTTGTAAAAATTAGATGTGTATTAATTGATAGATGATGTGTATAATTATAATAAATGTTGTAAATTTTAGGTGTAATAGTGAATTTGTAGTAGTATAAATATGTGATTTGGGGTTGTGTAAATTGTAAGAAAAAGTATTAATAAAGAAGTTATTATCTCTCTAGTTATCTCTCTAATACTACTATAATCGTAATTAATAAAATACGTAATCATTATAATATTTTATAACACGTTATCAGCACGAGGCTCTAACCAACCGAGGTTCGCCGACTTCATCACTCGAGCACGTGTTCCGACCATTTGAATTTCGCCGACGTCATCACGCCACGGTATAATATAAACATTTTATTTTCATATCTTACAACACAAAAAGCCCGCTAGCTCTCGCGGTAACCCCCACAAACTTGTGGCGTGAGCACCAGATTTCGAATCCTAGCTGGGCCGTTGACTTTTAATATTATGCCATTTTATTTTTTTTTGACTTTTTACTTTATCACAATAAGATTAATTTTATTTACGCTTCGAACTATTTTTCTTAACCAATTGTTTATTCTGTGATAGTAAAATGTCGAATCTTCAAAAGCTTGATATTGTTGCTCTGGATATCACGGGCAAAAACTATTTGTCATGGATTTTGGATGCCGATATCCACCTTGAATCGAAAGGTCTTGGAAATACTATACAAGCTGGTAATACGGCATCGAGCCAAGACAAGGCCAAGGCCATGATATTTCTCCGTCACCACCTTCATGAAAGTCTAAAGGTGGAATATCTCACTGTGAAAGATCCACTTGTTTTGTGGACAAATCTAAAAGAAAGGTACGACCATCAGAGGACTGTGATCCTACCAAATGTCCAATATGAATGGACAAACTTACGGTTCCAAGATTATAAATCTGTAAGTGATTATAATTCTGCTATGTTCAGAATTACTTCTCAATTAAGATTGTGTGGACAGGAAGTTACAGAAGCAAGTATGATGGAGAAAACGTTCACCACATTCCATGCAACGAATTTGTTGTTACAACAACAATATCGTGAAAAGGGTTTTAAGAAATATTCAGAATTAATTTCTTGTCTCCTCGTTGCTGAACAAAATAATGAGTTATTATTGAAGAACCATCAGTCACGACCAACGGGCTCTGCTCCCATTCCGGAAGTCAATATGAACACTTATCAAAGTGAACGAGGCAATAGCTTTCGCGGTCGTGGCAGGTATAATAATCGAGGTCGTGGAGGTGGTCGTGGTCGTGGCCGAGGTCGTGGCCGTAGCCGACAGCATTATGGTAATTATGATAATTTTCATCAGAAAAGGAAAAATGAAAACAAAGAGGAAATCGGCGAACAATCAAAAAGGCGATTCGATGAACCATGTTCTCGTTGTGGTATGAAAGGTCATTATGCTCGTACTTGTCGTGTGGCAAAACATCTTGTTGAGCTATATCAAAAATCGCTTGAAAAGGGGAAGAAAGTTGAGACAAACTTTGTCCAAGATGAGGGAAGTTCTAATCTCAACCTCGACGATATTCCCCACATGAATCTTGAAGATTTTCTCGTCGATCATAATGAATAAAAGACCTAATATTGTGTATCGTATTGATATTTTATGAACGTGTGCTGTTTATGTATTATCCTGAATATTATGTACGCATGTGTGCTGTATTATCATGAATTTTATAATTAATAAATAATGTGTTCTATTATTTTCTTGAGGGATGAACACACATGGAGATATATGTCTTGTGGACAGCGCAACAACTCACACAATACTCACGGATAAGAAATATTTCATCCGATTGATTACTCAAGAAGCAAATGTTAATACTATTTCGGGTATTACAAAATTGATTGAAGGCTCTGGAAGAGCAAATATCTTATTATCCGGAGGAACAAAATTGCATATTGAAAATGCATTATATTCTTCGAAGTCTCATAGAAACTTATTGAGTTTTAAAGACATCCGTAAAAACGGATATCATATTGAGACTTCAAAAGAAGGTGATAATGAATACCTTCAAATCACAAATGTGATTTTAAATAAAAAATGCGTTATGGAAAAATTGTCCGCATTATCTTCCGGGTTATACTATGCGTATATTAATACGACTGAGTCGAATTTTATAAACAATGATTTATTTGTGGTGTGGCATGACCGGTTAGGCCATCCCGGTTCAACTATGATGCGAAGAATAATTGAGAACTCATGCGGACACACTTTAAAAAATAAGAAGATTATTCAATCCAATGAGTTATCATGTGATGCTTGCTCGAAAGGAAAGTTAATCGCTAGACCATCACCGGTAAAATTGAAGAATGAATCTATTACGTTTTTAGAACGTATTCAAGGCGACATTTGTGGACCAATTCATCCATCATGTGGTCCATTTAGATACTTCATGGTTTTAATTGATGCATCAACTAAATGGTCACATGTATCATTATTATCAACACGCAATGTTGCGTTTGCTAGACTGCTTGCTCAGTTAATTCGACTACGGGCACACTTTCCTGATTATCCAATTAAGAAAATACGTCTTGACAATGCTGGTGAATTCACCTCTAAAGCATTTAATGAATATTGTATGTCTATTGGGATTGATGTTGAACATCCCGTAGCACATGTGCATACTCAAAATGGACTTGCGGAATCATTAATAAAAAGATTACAATTAATAGCAAGACCATTATTAATGAAGTCGAAGCTTCCCTTATCATGTTGGGGATATGCTATTTTGCATGCAGCATCACTTATTCGCATTCGACCCACAAGTTATCATAATGTTTCCCCATTACAAATGGTTTTCGGTCAGGAACCAGATATTTCCCATCTGAGAATTTTTGGATGTGCAGTATATGTCCCAATTGCTCCACCACAACGCACTAAAATGGGACCTCAAAGACGATTGGGAATATATGTTGGATTTGAATCTAAGTCAATACTAAAATATTTAGAACCATTGACAGGAGATTTATTTACGGCTCGATTTGCCGACTGTCATTTTGATGAATCAAAATTTCCAACATTAGGGGGAGATAAAGAAAATAAACAGCTGATTAAAGATATTAGTTGGAATGAATTATCATTGGCTCATTTTGATCCTCGTACAAAAGAATGTGAACTTGAAGTTCAAAAGATAATTCATTTACAAAATTTAGCAAATCAATTGCCAGACAGTTTTACTGACCAGAAAAAGGTGACTAAATCGCATATACCAGCTGTTAATGCTCCTGTCAGAATTGATACTTCTATTGATATTTCTAATAATAAAATTGAGCCGAAACCACAGTTAAAACGTGGTAGGCCCTCGGGATCCAAAGACAAGAATCCTCGTAAAAGAAAAGGAGCAAATAAAATAGATGGTCAAATCGAGGACACGTCAACTCTAAGAGATTCTATGGGCATAAATGAATCTGATCAGGTACCTGAAAGTTGTGAAAATATTGAAAATGAAGAGATCTCAATAAATTTTGCCCATAATGGAATAAGATGGAACCGAGATGAAGTCAACGTTGACGATGTTTTCTCATTTAATGTAGCGCTACATGAGATTAATGAAAATGAGGATCATGAACCTAAATCTATAAATGAATGTCGACAAAGAAGTGACTGGCCAAAATGGAAAGATGCAATCGAGGCAGAATTAAAATAACTTAAGAAACGAAAAGTATTTGGACCCGTGGTTCGTATACCAGAAAATGTAAAGCCGGTTGGATATAAATGGGTTTTCATTAGAAAGAAAAATGAAAACGGTAAAATTGTGAGATACAAAGCACGGCTTGTTGCACAAGGTTTTTCACAAAGACCCGGCATTGATTACGAAGAGACTTATTCTCCTGTGGTGGATGCAACAACTTTTCGTTATCTAATTAGTCTGGCAGTACGTGAAAGGCTCGATATGCATCTTATGGATGTTGTCACTGCGTACTTATATGGATCACTCGATAGTGACATATACATGAAACTCCTGAGGGATTTCGTTTGCCTGAAAATTCAGGATCTCGAAATGAGTACTCAATAAAGCTGAATAAATCGCTCTACGGATTAAAACAATCAGGGCGCATGTGGTATAATCGTTTAAGTGATTATTTACTAAAAGAGGGGTATAAAAATGATCAAACATGCCCTTGTATCTTCATGAGAAGAAGTGGAAATGAATTTGTCATCATTGCTGTTTATGTTGATGATTTAAATATTATTGGAACTCATCAAGAGTTAACTAAAGCTATTACATGTTTGAAACGAGAATTCGAAATGAAAGATCTCGGAAGAACGAAATTTTGTCTCAGACTACAAATTGAATATTTAAGCAATGGCATATTTGTCCATCAAGAGACGTATACAAAGAAGATCTTGAAAAGATTTTATATGGACAAAGCACATCCATTAACTACCCCAATGATAGTACGATCTCTTGATGTGAATAAAGATCCGTTCAGACCATGCGATGATAATGAAGAAATACTTGGTGCTGAAGTTCCATATCTTAGTGCTATTGGAGCATTAATGTATCTTACAAGTCATACTAGACCAGATATAGCATTTGCAGTAAATTTATTGGCAAGATATAGTTCTTCACCAACTAGACGACATTGGAATGGGATCAAACAAATATTCCGTTATCTTCAAGGAACTACGGATGCGGGATTATTTTATTCGAATGATTCACAATCAAGTTTAGTTGGATATGCAGATGCGGGATTTCTATCTGATCCGCATAATGGACGATCGCAAACAGGTTACTTATTTACACATGGAGGTACAGCTATTTCATGGCGATCGGTTAAACAAACCTTAATTGCTACTTCTTCAAATCATGCTGAAATATTAGCGATTCACGAGGCTAGTCGAGAATGTGTTTGGTTAAGATCTATTATTCAACACATTCAAGACACTTGTGGACTATCTATTGAGAAATTACCTTCTACAACATTATTTGAAGAAATACAGCATGTATAGCTCAATTGAAGGAATGTTACATCAAAGGTGATAGAACAAAACACATATCACCAAAATTTTTCTTTACGCATGAACTTCAGAAAAATGGTGATATTGATGTACAACAAGTTCGATCAAGTGAAAATCTTGCTGACCTATTTACTAAGGCACTTCCTCCAAGAATTTTTGAAAATTTGGTATATTCAATTGGAGTCCGAAAACTTAGAGATCTTAAAGGATATTCTCATCAGGGGGAGTAAATACGCGTTGCACTCTTTTTCCTTCACTATGGTTTTTCCCACTGGGTTTTCCTAGTAAGGTTTTTAATGAGGCAACAACTAAAAAGCGTATCTAAAGAATGATGTACTCTTTTTCCTTCATTAGGTTTTTATCCCACTGGGTTTTTCCTAATAAGGTTTTAACGAGGCATATTCTTTGAAAAACATCCAAGGGGGAGTATTATGAATATTAAGAAATAATATTAAGATGTGGATGTTTTTGTATTGTTATTGAATTATTGATATTTGGAGGTATTGTATTGAATGTTGTAAAAATTAGATGTGTATTAATTGATAGATGATGTGTATAATTATAATAAATGTTGTAAATTTTAGGTGTAATAGTGAATTTGTAGTAGTATAAATATGTGATTTGGGGTTGTGTAAATTGTAAGAAAAAGTATTAATAAAGAAGTTATTATCTCTCTAGTTATCTCTCTAATACTACTATAATCGTAATTAATAAAATACGTAATCATTATAATATTTTATAACAACTTCCTTTTTTCCCGAGGAAATATAAATAAAAAGAAAAAGAAAGAAAACAAAATATCTGGAAAATTGTAAAAGAAAGTCACCCAAAGCCAAACGACAGTAGCGGCGAAAAAATACTTTGAGGTTAAGTATTTCATGTACGTGTTACAGCTAGGCGTATTACTATGGCGTGCGTATTTTCGCTTTTCTTTCTTTCTTTCTTTCTTTCTTTCTTTCTTTCTTTCTTTCTTTCTTTCGTTTTAACAAGATTTATTTTATCCATATAGATGAATTTTCTTTTCTTTGTTTCTTATCCTCCAACAGATAACCAATATATATCAAGTGATAATATATTTTCGCCTCACGGATGTACAGCTCATTTTATGCTCTCTAGTTTGGTATATCGTTACGTTAGGCACAAATTAAAGAAAATTCCCAGTTTCTTACATAAAGTAATCAACCGATAAACGAAAACTAATTGTTTTACGTTAGTTTTTATTTATTTTTGGGTTAATTTCCGAAAGGAGAAAAGAAGCGCGTGTTGAGCTTGTGAAGAGTGGGGCCCAAAACCCAGCCTAGCTGAGGATCAACTACAATTGTCACATGACGTGTAATTATTTCTTAAAAACTTAGTTCCCCATACTCCCAATCAAATACAACGTGGCGGATTGGATTGTGCAATTGTCTTTTTGTATAATAATTTAATAATAATAATAATGAGCTCCATACTACAGTTTTCAACTCTATTTTATCAAAAGTTTATTTGGGTTTATTTATTTAGAGCTCCTTCGCTTCTCCTTTTTCTACACCTCATACATTTTGTTATCTTTCTCATGTGCAAGGAACCTGGAAAAGTATAGAATTTATTCATAGAGTACTTCGAACTTCTCTAAGGACTCCAATTACTTGTCTAGGCCATTCGGTCCTATCAAAACATAGGCTTCGCTAGGTTTGGTTTTGAATCATTTAATATGAAAAAGATTTCCCCCACCTATGATGACTTCTACTCGACCCTTTAATATCTTATGATGTTCAACATTTTAATATCTTCTGCTGAGTGAAGATGTCCAAAAAAATACCTACGTACAGTTAGGATGGGGCGGGTAATTTTATGGCCAACATCACATAAACACATACATGATTTTGCCTTTCTATTAAAAATTGCTAGGAAATGAAAAAAAAAATAAGATGAAGAATTAGAGTGTGATTTGTACGTATTACTGGCCGAAAACTTGCTTGATTTTGGTCTTCTGATCCTCCGTTATTGAAGCGGGGAAAACGACCTCAAAGGTTACGTAAAGGTCGCCTTTCTTGTTGCTCATGTGCAACGGCATACCTTCTCCTTTGAACTTCCTCACTTCTTTCGGCTTTGTGATACCCTTTTCTCATACGAACAAACGAATGTTTATTACTATGACTAGTAAAAAAAAACCAACATTCTAACATATTATCTAACAAACCTGAGAGCCTATGTCCACCAAATGTTCGTCAAGGTGTTTGATGGTCTTCTCAAAGCCAACGAGAGCTTGAAGCTTAAGATCATATAATGAGAAAAAAGAGGTGGTAAGCGTTTATTCATTACACAGGAGAAAAACACTGAGCCAGACAGATGACAAGAGGTAATTATATTACCAATGTGATGGTGACTGTGGTGCGTAGATCGTTGCCTTCCCTCACGAAGAGATCATGTGGGCCCGTACGTATGCGAAACTGCACAGAACGATGACGTATGGAGGATTATGACTAAGCAGATAAAAAAGAATGTGGGCAGTGCTATAACTGCATTTCCACTAACTAACTATCTATTAAGAAAAGAACCAAGGATAAAGATCAAACCCTAAGATCTCCAGGTTCCCCATCAACTATGGGCTCGCCATCCTCATAGAATACCACCTCCTGTCCAAGTGAGTGACAAAGCAACGGTCAGTTTGTTTCCTTCTAGAGCAGGAATTGTTTGGGCTGTGTTTGGATCGACGAAAACGGTGAGGAAAAGAAAACTAGAGAGAAAACAATTCTACTAGCTTTTCCTTCATTTTCCATGTTTTTTGCTTTAAGATTAAGTTTAGTTTTCTTTTCTTTTCCTCACCTATTTCTCTAATCAACCAAACAAAAAAATAAGTTCTCTTTTTCATTTCTTTTCCTTTCCTCACTAAAATCTTTAAACCAAACACACCCTTAATAACATAAACGATCATGGAAATGTAAGGAGAATACAAAAAAGGATGTGGCAACAAGAGTACAAATATGAAACAGGAAAAAGTGGGATGGAATCTTACTTGCCCATCTTGCATCCCTTTCTCAATATCCACAGTGATAAAATCACCTTCCCTTTCATACTTCACATTTGGGCACTGCTCACACACCTGGATAACCAAAGAGCATAAAGCTTCTTCTCTACACAAAGTAATGCTCACTCGCAGAAATATGGAGACACATTGCAATGAAGTTGCCAGCATTGACGATCAATTAAAGTGTGGTGGAGAATTTGGCTTCGAAGGTTCGAAATGGAAATAACAAAATAAAAATCTTTGTAAATTTAAGATATTTCATATTATATTCTAAATCTGTTTAAAATCGCCTAGAAGAAAATGTATTTTACACATTTACACAATACTAAATATTTATAGCATAATTTTCATAAAAATATAACTAACAAAAAAAAACTGGTACCATGAAAAAAAAGCCAGAGAATTATATTTGGAGCTCTACTGCACTATTAGTACGACATTGGTACACACAAGTCATGCATTGGAGCACAAATGTTACTGGCACCCTGATTAGATATGCCTTTACTAAACAAGCAGCAAATCCACAAATTAATGCACGATGCACAATCATATAATCATCTTCACATACACATAGGTGTATACATATAGGTGATTGTCTAATCTTGTACGGTTCGGTTCCACAGATGCTCCTTTAAATTATAGTGCGGAATGAAGTGAAGATAAAATAATTCTTCTTAAGAAACACAAAACCTGCTCGGTCATCTGCTGAAACATTCCTGGACCAATTTGCTTGTGATAAACCTCATTTCTACAGTTGCAACTTCTCTTTCCTGGAGCCAGTTTCAATACATTTTTAACCCTCCAAACCTGAAAAATCCCAACACTAACATAGTAACAAAAGACATAAAATGTGACACGTCACAAATTTAGGTTGACACTGTCTTAACAAATCATGAAAATCAATCTGTTGCAGTTCCACACGACCAACTTTTACAGTTAGAATGCAAGAACGGAAATACATTTCTAGAAAAAAAATTCCATTTTGGCATTTATATCGACGAACACTCCCAACAAGCTAGTATATGCTGATAAAAGACATGTGCGAAAAATAAGTGTGGGCACAGAAGAAGTACTCTACATATATGTTAGCTGAAACGATACAAGACGTTATATTACTAACATTATTGATTAGGAAATGGATACTAATGAAAGCGTCTGTTTAAAATTGGTGATCTTTTACAGGATAATACCTTGAAACTACCTCCCATATACAAATCTTCAAGTGACGCATCCAATTCAACGACCACGTCATCACCTTTAACAACCCTCTCTTCCTCTTCCATTTGTCCTCCACCAAAAAAGCTGTTCATAAAATTATTTATTGTTGAAAAAAATAAGAATTGGCCACTATGTATCATAGGTTTGAGAGAACACTTCAACTGAACGACGATAGGAAACTTTTGGAAAAGGATCTTGACATAGGCATAGATTCTGTGGCGAGTTTAAGCTGCTCTGTGGATAGGATATAATGATAAACACTACATCCTATTGCTGGTTCTCAAGTTCCAATATATTCACATTGTTACAGTGCAGTCATAACTAGTTCCATTGACGTCTGACGATTTAATAATAAAGGGAATAATAAGGACACAAGAAGACAGAGAATGCCCAAGCCCCAAATGTTCAATCAGTATCAGTGGTTACGATACAAATGCATCCGTTAATACTTGCATATGGTATTTCTGACATCACAGAATATTTCAAACTAACAGATAGAATACGAAACTTAAGAAGAAAGCCAATAAATTCTTCTGATTTTGATCGAGCATCCATAATATATTGAATGAGATTAGGAGAGCCATCCAATTAATTTAATTACATTGTCAAAGTTAGATAGCAATGTTTATCATAACTTCTAATTCCCGTGTTTGATAGATCACATGTTTTTCGCCAAACTTAGTCTTTCCCACACTACCGCTCCTAATTTCTTCTGGGGGTTTAAGAGTCACTGACAAACGAAGACCCAAACAAGGGAGAAAATTTGTTCGTGACTACAAAAAGCATTACTAACGTAGTTTTATTGTATGTGAAAGCAATAATAGGGCCGGATATAATATTCAGTAAGATCAAGATGATGCATCAGTTCGAATAAAATTAGCTTAGACGTGAGATCGAAACTTACGAACTAAAAATGTCGTTGATGTTCATTCCTCCTCCACCTCTACCACCACTAGCAGCGTGCTGCTTAAGGCCTTCTTCACCATATCTATCATAAATACTTCTCTTTTCACTATCGGACAACACTTCATAAGCTGTGACAAGAAATTAATCAGTCAGTATAAAACAAAAAATCCAGGTCCAGATTTTCAAAATCCGTAGAGTAAGTAATTAAAATGAGCAACTCATAAACAGAAGAATAAATACCATTATTGATTTCTGCAAATCTCTTGTTCGCCTCTTCATTTCCTTGATTCTTATCAGGGTGATACTTCAACGCAAGCTTACGATAGGCACGCTTTATTTGTTCATCCGAAGCGCCTTTAGACAATTGAAGAATGTCATAATAATTTTTCCTGCTCAAATCCGCAATCAAGATAAGCACGATGACAACATTAGCTCATCTAAAATTCCACAAAACCGGTGACGAACTACACCAAAACCTAATCCTTACGCGGCGAAGGCGAGACTATAGTAGAACGCGAAGCACAGAAACAGCAATAGCTTTGATCTTCGATGCGCCATTCCCTCGGACACAAAAGATCAAAGATTACGGCTCGAAAAACCTCGAGTCTCAACTCTTCAGCGTATCTCGATTCACTTGAAACGTACCAAAGATATTATCCGTACCAACGAAGTCGTACGACGGAATTGTTTCTGCGCCGCGAAGTATTGTGCAGCCCAGCTGAAGAGAAGAATTATTCATACTGAAAAGCGTTTGTGGAAGACGAGATCTACGATTACGTGGAACTGTCAACGTGGTTTCGAGGAGACTCAACCAATCAGAGAGCTCTTCCGACCCCTGTAACCAATCACACACATCCACCTGTCACGAGATTGGCACACCTCTTGTGGGCCTATCGTGGGCCCGTCTTACGATATGATAACTCGATCTTGCAATTAAACCATCTCCAATCGAAAAACTCGTTGCAATTAGACCATCTCCAATCAAAAAACTCATTCTCAAACTCAAACGCATTCTCAAACTCAAATTGCAGTAATTCATTTCCAACCGTCCGACCAATTCTCAAACTCAAAAGACCATTATTGTAATATTCTCTTCTACCTCATTTTTTAATATTACCCACTTAATTTACAACTTTAAAAATTAAACCACATTGTTATTTTAGTTCGATTAGAAAAAATAATGTCACAAATTAATAGTTTACTCAATATTTTTTCATATAAAAAAACAAAAAATATAATTAATAATAACATGAGTCCTTTTATATACTTTTATTTATTTTTTATTTTTTATATTGGTACTTTAATAATTAAAACAAAAATTGGGTATATATTGTAATTAATACTAACATGAAATTTGCGGAGTGGTTAAAAATCAATACGATTGAAGAGAAGAGCTGAGGTTGAGGTAGTAACAAATGTGTAGATGGATTGTTGCTCATTAGAGCAGTAATAATTCTCGATTTCAGCAGATCAATTTCATACATCGCGGGCTTACCTTGCTTTACCCTAAAACATCGTTGAGGTGCACACTTATAGCTAGCAGTGTCGTTCGAGCTTTTGTGTGTAGAGAGTTGTGTACCGTTAGTAGCGAAAAAGATGAACATTGGTGGAGCTCTGCGACTGAAAATATTCATTCGTCACGTGAACTGTTAAATAAGTCATCTTGGACAACATGTCCAAAAATTGATCTAAATTTGTAGCACGATAAGATCTTCGAAAACCATAGGTTAGAACACTATATTGAATGTGTTTGACTCATATACGATTTCACACCAAAATAGACAACGACTTAAATTTTAGGAGATACCAAATTAAGAAATTTAAGAAAAATATGTTATTCTAAACTATATGTTTGAAAAAATATAAACAATGTGGATTCGATTTGTAATGGATTTCGTCATGCTTAATAAACACGACGTTGTGCCCAATACCCATGACGATCACCTCTAATGTTCGAGCAAAACACGTGAATGTGTAGTTTCAATCATCGCATGTTTTTCCCAAAATAAAAAAAACGTGTGAATATGAGGTTAATTCGATCTACACCTTTTGTCACGCCCATTAAAAAGTGACTTACGCTTTTATTATTATTATTTTTATTTTTATTATTATTATTATTTTTATTATGGGCAAGAAGCGACACGGGGTGTTTGTTTCGGGTTGATCCTCCAAAATGTCACCGCAATCGTCCTATTCTTCCCTTATCACCGTGTTTGTTTGGTCTATGTGATGAGCCATCGTCGTAATGAATGATTAATTAGGTAATGAAAACGGGATGATATTTCAAATTTAGATCACCATAAAAAAACTAGGTGATCCAACATCACGCGATGAGGCGATCTTTTCAAAATTTTAGGGGACAAAAATACTCCTTATATTTTAACATTACTACAGAATATGCCATTTTTAATGACATAACTAAAATAATTAAATCGTAAAAATATATTAGTTATTTAAAAATATTTAATACTTATATTAAAAAATTATATGTAATGCTAAAAAAATTAAAACTTATATTAAAATATTAATTAGTATAACGTCAAATACCATCTTAAAAAGAATATTTAATCCATATTATAGGTTAAATATGACATTTACACAATGCCACCCTACATATCATAGTGATTAAACAAACAGGATACTCCAATATCACGTTTGGTTGTAAAATGAAATATCACCCAAAAAACAGTGACGACAAAATCACTTTGGTCCACATGCCGGTGATACAGCAGTGATGTGAATATTACCGTTGGATCACCTCGAACAAATGCAGGGTGTGTTTCTTTTGGGGTTGTCCTCCAAAACACGACGCTCATCACCTCCTCATTAACGTTTGTTTTTCGTAGGCAATGAGTCATCACCGTGGTGAAGGATCACCTAGGTGATCAAATTAGAGTGATATTTCACTTCTGGATACCCAAAAAAAAACTAGATGATCCTTCATCACCTTGATGGGGTGATGTTTCCCATTTATTTTGGACAAACTTACCCATTATATTTTAACGCACGTCCCGTTGATATCATTATTCTATTTTTAGTTACATAACAAATTTATCTAAATCTGAGAAAAATTACAAATAAAAATAAATAAACAATATAAAAGACTAATTCTATTCTTAAAAAATTAAAATTAAAATATAATCATCACCACGTAAAATACATCATAACAAATATATTAATTCACATTACCTAACTAATATCATAAGATTAAATATGACACTTACACAAGATCACCCTACACATTACTGCATCAAACAAACACAAAAATCATCTTGGATATACAAAATGAGCTATCATTCCAAAACAAATACAGTGACGACATATCACCTTGATCAACATCACGGTGATACTCATATCACGCGAGAGACTCGTGCTTTACTTGCATTTTGTCCTACTTTGTTAATACTTTACCAACGTACATATTTTATTTATAAGAAAAAAAACCCTTACATTATTAAAAATAAAAAAACATAACATCCCCTAAGGTTTGGAATCGCACACAAGACAACAACAGTGGGGTGGTGTGAGAGCAACATCATTACCGCACTGCTACTTTTGCTCTTGGTGAGTACATATACATACATATGCATGCATCTTTCACGAGAGGAGAAAAAAAGAACATAAAGGTTCGCGCTTTTTGGATAAATAGACTGTTGATTGGGATTAGTTTTCTTATCAACCGTATGAACTTATTTGAGGATAAAAGATTGCACGAGATTCAATTGGGGTTTCCACCCAATCAAGCGACATGGGTTCACTGAAGATTCTGGTACACAGAAGGTTTTCTATTCTATCATAAACTCGATCCATAAACCATAAAATATCAGAAACTTCCCAGAAATCCAAGACTCAAAAAACGTGTGAAGAAGATATCAATGCAATAATGAAACTATCTATCTATTTCTCGATGGATGATCTCACAGAGCACTTATTCTTGAACCAACGCAGTCCATTCCTAATAGAAGCCTTGATCTTGCCTTCAACGCTGTAAGACTCATACGTGGCTACTCTCTTCCTTCTCTTCATTGCGCCCGAAATTCCAGCCCACGGCTTTGGATTGGGTCGAACTGATGGTATTGGGTCGGGTCGGGTCGTGGGTTGTACCTGATCGCCGCCGCTCACAATTACTGCAAGGTTTCTCTCACCGATTTCAAGCCTGTAATTGTTCTTTCTGCTGCTGCTCTCTTCTTCCATCATCAGAAGATTTTCGGACAAAGAGAAGGGTTGGTTATTGTTCTTCGGAGATCTTTTTATATCGTTGAAGGCGTAAAAGCGAGCGACATAATAGAGAAGAAGTTATATATATTGTACCGCGTCTTATGATGCGGTTGATGCAACTAAAAAAAAGACATTTTTTATAATTTATTATTACAGGAATAAATAGATGTCCAAGTCCGTATTTTATGCCACGTGTACTAATCTACTAGGAGCATCTCCAATCCATAACTTCATTCGCAAACTCAAACTCATTCTCAAACGCAAAATTCAGTAATTATTATCCAACCGATAAACTCATTTTCAAACTTAAAAGGACTATTGAAATATTACTTATAGACCAACTTTTACAATTTTTAATGCTGCCCACATATTTTATAACTTCAAGCAAAAAAATATTTTAATAACATATTAAACTAAATAAATAAAAAACTATTGTTGGTAAATTTTATAGTTCTAAAAAACTTTGTAATTACTTTTTTTATATATTTTAATTTATTTTTATTTTTGATAAGGATACTTTAATTATTTAAACAAATAAAAGGACATTAACGCATATTATGCGTTCAATCGCATCTGTGCGTTTAGTGGAGAGAGCAAGTACAAAATCAATTTTGGGATTGATTTTTGGATTCGGTTGGAGTGATTTTAAGATTTTTTTTGGGTTTTGTAGTATGGTTGGAGATGGTCTTAGTTTATAAATATAAGATTACCTCACAAATGTGTTCTATTCCTAGTTTCTTTTGTGACAAACTAGTTTTACGTCCATGAATTTCATGGATGTAAAATATGTGTAATTAATATAACATTAATAACAATGATTTAAATGGTTTTGGGTGGTTTTCCATTATTTTTATTTATTTTTTATTTATTTAATATAATAAAAAATCGACACGTGTCGCAACCAGCAAACTATATTTAATTGTATATAAGATTTCAATTAATTTACTAGTACTAAAATGATATGTGTGCCAATTTATCAGTAATATGTGTTTGGTAAAAAATCTGATATGGGCTTTTGAAATAAGTTACTTCTCTAAAAGCCCATTTCAGAGAAGGAAGTTTTAATCACTTTTTGAAATTACTTCCTCTCCACCTTTTCAAAAGTCCATTTTCACCAAACATTACCAAAAAATAAATTTGCATTTAGAAAAGCTACATCTCATAAAAGTTCATTTAACAGAAGCACTTATGATTCAAAAGTGAAACCAAACAATGACATAGTATTTCAACACGTGGCATTTACCAAAGCCCTTTTCAAGCCCCTTAAAAATGCAATTAACTATACAGTTTTTTCTTATTTAACATTTTATATCGCCGACCATTCCATTCCAAATGTCATGCACGGGTGAGCAGAAATATTCGGAAACTGGATCCGTTATATGGTTTTCAAATCCGAATAAGCAGATACCGAGTTTTAAAAACCGATCGGATATCCAATTCGATTTATTTTAAAATAGATCAGATCGTATCCGGATAGTAGTCAGTCTAAAATCCGGATATTCGGTATCATTCTTTAAAAAAAAAAGCCCAAAAAAATGAAGGTCCAAAAATGGAAAAAAATGCCCAATAGTTATAGCTCAAAATAGAATATTAAAAATTTATATTTATTTTGTTATTGTAAAACCTTTGTTAGAGAATTGAAATAAAAAAACATATAAACACAGAGATCGAAGTTAAAAAATTTAATGAATTTCTGGTATCGTGTTTTGTGTTTCTTATTTATTATGTCATTTTTTGATCATACATTCACATATTGTGTGAATTACTGTGTGTAGAAATTCTTAGATGAAAAAAAAAATTTATGAAAAAGATGATTTTGTTTTCTCAGCTACTTCATTACCTAGAGTTGTGGGAGACGGTTTCATATTTAACCAAAAGCAGTGGCGGAGCCACCTAAAAAAATTTATTAATAATTTACTATAAATTATCTAGTTATAGGATGAAAATTAAAGAAACTTATACTATGAGGACCCCAGTGAAATTTTCAAAAAATACATGGGTATGGGACCAATTGAAATTTTTTAAACATAGTGGGTAATTTGACCCACACTGAATTGAAAGTCTGCCTCCGACCAAAAGAGATACTCTTGATCTCGCTAGATCAAAAGACGCGACTATTCGCAATTTATAATGGATGTACAAAAATGAAAAGGATGGATGCATTTTCTCCCAATTCAGTTTTTCTATCCCCATCCATGGTCGAAAGCTCGTAGTCTTATAGCATATCTTTTTCTAATAGTCGTAGTTATCAAATAGCATGTGTTCGAAATGTTGGCGTATTTTGCTCACACGAAATGTACAACTTTTAACTTTTGTAAGTTTTGACTAGTTTAGAAGTGTATAGTTTCTTGTATCTTTAACAAGTTCCCCATAGGTTGGCCTAGATCGCCAAGGGGTAGAACTCTTACTCCTTAATGGGAGCATTAGTCCCACCACTCGGAGTGTGAGGCATAAGCCCGCAATCGATTGAGTGTGGGGATACCTCGATTCGGAAAAAAAATAGTCAATGAACTTATTTAATTTTACTCGAGGTCTGATTTATTTTAGTTCATCGAAATAGGTTTTATATCTACTGGTTTGCTAGATTGTTACGAGAAAGACATTTGAGAGTTTGATCAAAATGAAAATATGTGCTACGATTTTGGCAAAAGAAGTTATCAAAATGTATGGGTTTTGGGTCAATAATGAGCTTTGGGCACCAGGACAGGAAGGGTCCGTTAACTTTTAATATCCATCCGAAGAAAGAATCCAAAGAAGGAAGGAAAATTTCGCCGCCCAAAGCTGTTCTTTTCCTCAGTAATGGAGTTCAACGGTCATATTTCACTTTTCCCCGACATTAGGGTTGCAAATGAATCGAATCGAGTCGAATACCACAATATTCGATTCGTATTCGGAAGACAATCGAACCCGAATACGAATATTTAATTGAATCTTAAAATCGATTCTTATTCGTATTCGGAAATATTCGAATAGAATATTCGAATACTCGAATATGGATTATATTTGAGTATTTATCTTTACATAAAATATAAATATTATTATATTTAAAATATACATTTTAAAATATATATTGAATTGTAATATTGTGTATTGGCACCCCCTTTGAGGGTGAAAAAAACTTTAGAAATTGTACAATTTCTTAAAATTTTGTTCTCCATCAATAATAATGTAAGTTTAGTTTATTACATTTTATTTCATGAATGAAGTTATTCAAAGGAAATTATTTACACATAAATATTAATTTTGTTATTTATGGTGGAAGTTAATTCTACACTTTACCATTAGAAATAAACAAAACTTCTAAATTTATAAATATTATTCTTTTATTTATTTTGAAAAATCTTTTTCATACCATCAATATGTCATATTAAAATTTATAAATATATAAAATTATTCGAATCGAATAATTCGATTAATATTCGAATCAAATATTGTGATTTTATATTCGTATTCGGATATTTCTCGAATAAAATAATATTCTTATTCGGATTCGTATTCTAAATATTTGAATTCAAATCTTAAAATTTCGAATCGAATCGCGAATCGAACTAAAAATTCGATTCGTATGCAACCCTACCAACATCGCATAGCCCATCCTTATTGTTTAAATACCAAAATCATTCAAATCATAGATATTCGCACTCGCAGTCGCACCAAGAAGAAGGGAAATCTCGAGCCATTAAACAAACCATAGATTGGGTGGGATTCACACAGTTACCGACAAGCTATTACGAACATCGACGACGGACTATTAGCACACGCCGCCACACAGACACACACAAAGACAATCAATCCCAGAAATTTTACACTTAAACGACTAAAAAAACCACCACACAAATAACAAACAAGTCTTTTTTCTCTGAACTTTCCCACCTAAAGCTGACCATATGAGTGTGCAAGGTAAGCCAAGGTTCCCACGAGCGGCGCGTTGATGTACGTCGCCGGCTCAGAACGCTCGTAATCAGATCTTTCGTCGACGAACCGATCGCTCTGATCGGGCCCGCCGACCACAGCTCCCATCAACACATTAGGGTTCGGAGATTGAGAGTTCATGAAGTTAAAACCCGAAGAACACTGAATCTTGGAAGGGTGCGCGCCAATTGAAGGCAGAGATGACCCCCTATGGTGAATCCTAACTGGGTATTTATTACCGTAGCCTACCATGAAAGACATCTTCATAGGATTGTCTCCGAGGATGTAATCCACCTGTTTCTTGGCGAAGGATCTGAGCTTCACGGGCGTGATTATTGCCCCACCACAGCTGACCACTCTATTGGAAGTGGCCAAGTACTTGGCGTAGGTGACGAGGAGGAAAGCCGTGGATGTTACATACTGCATGTTTGCGTCGCTCATCTTGAACAATAGCCCACCTGCAAAACCAAAGATTGCTTTTTTCTTTTTTTTCTTTTTTGTAATAAAAAATGATGGATCGAAAAGGCTTTCTAAAGGGGTAAGAGGAGAAGAATTTTTTTGACCTGGGGTGTACTGAGCTGTAGAGAATGGGGTCCCTGGGATCAGAGAACATATGTAGTTATCTGCGTGGCTTTTGTAGTCGTGGAGTGGCTGAACATTTTGGACAAGAAATGCCTGCAATTAAAAGAAAGAGCATAAGAATAAGAAATCATTTCTCTGGGAAAGTATGTTGCAAAAGGAGCAACCTTGGAGAGGAGGATTCTAGCTCCAACATGCTTGTTGTCCCAACCAAAGGTGTTATCAGATTCATCAGCGCCGAGAGTTTGTCCATTTGCTTGAATGTAGCTGAGATATGTGGGATTTCTTGTTGCTTTGTGCAGCCAAGCAGCAGCCCACAAAAGCTCATCCTTCATCAATATATTACCAACAATGCCAATCATGAGTTGAACTAAAATATGTTCTTATTTAATGGGCTGGCGAGAGAATTTTATATACCTGGTACCCAGAATAGTCACAGTAATAGGGACACACATATTGCTTAAGCCCACCACTGTATGAACCTCTGTACTTGTCTGCAAACTCAAACACCTACATATGGACCACAGAATCAAACCCCATTATCATGTAAGCCTATATTAAACTTTGTTAAGACGAAACAGAGAAGAAAAGCTTACTCTGATGGCCCTTGTTGAGAGAATCTTGGAGTAATTAGGGTCAGTTTTTCTGAAGACTAAAGAAGCAGCTGCTAAAGCAGCAGATGTCTCAGCAGCCACCTCAGTGCCTGGCGTGTTTTTATCAACCTTAAACACACTCCTCGGAGTGTCCATGTCTTCAGGCCTTTCCCAGCAAGCATGGTCTCTCTCAGCATCACCAACCTTAGAACACCATAAAATACGAAAAAAACAATCAAAACCCACCTTTTTCTTACCATATGCCTTTTCATTTCAAGAAACAAACCTGAACGTAGATAGTGTCTGGCTGAGCAGTGGCTTTGAGGAGGTAATTAGTGGCCCATCTAATGGCTTCCTTAGCATTTTGCAACTCTCCTTTCATCAGCCCACCAAACTCAATCACGCCCCAAGAAAGCATCGTAGTTGTAAATGCCATTGGGAAACCAAACTTCACATTGTCCCCTGCGTCGTAGTAACCTCCCACCAAATCCACCTGCATTTTCATGCAAAGAAGAAAAGACAGCCACTTTTAACCCTTTTTAACAAAATGAGCACATTACCAGCATTTTCCTCAGCAAAAGATGTCATTTTTTCAGCAAAAACCGTAACCAATAGGAGATTTGCAAATAAAGAAAACAGAGGGTCACGCAGAAGAAACATACATGAGCAGCAGATCCATCTGAGAGGCCAGAGTCCTTTCTCCAACTCATTCTTTGGTTAGATGGTAATTTCCCAGACCTTTGGCCTTCGAAGAACATGATGCACTTCGTCAGAGCATCTGTGTAGTCGTGAGAGGATGTACGAGTACGAGGGTGGTGGTGACTGAAAGGGCCGTTTTTGGAAGGATGGGCAAAGGCATTGCAAAGATTAAGTTGATGGGAAGAAAAGCAAAGGAGAAAGCTGAGAAGGAGAGCTAAAGCTGTTGAAGAAGCCATTTGGACAAGTGCCAACTGAGCAGACGCAAAGCCCTAAACAACTAACTGCACACTCAGCTCTTCTCTACTACAGAGAGTATTTATAAGCCAAAAAGCTTGAGGCGAATGATATATTTTTATTAGTAAAATAATTAAATAAGACATTCATTCCTCAGGTAAGAGTTTGACCGTTTTTCTTAATTCTTAGTCTTTTTATTTAGGTAATTAGTAAAATAATGATTGTTTATGAACGAAACAAAACAGGCATTCTCATGACTAATAATGGCAAACTTCGTGCTCCATCATAATTATTGTTTATTAACAAAACAAGCATTTTCATTTTATTGTTCATTTAAGGGAGAACGATATTTTTAGTCTCCGAGTCGTTTTCGGTCTCCCAAGTTGCGAGGTGCAACTTTTTGTCCCCAATCTTACCCATTTTGGGCCATTTTGAGTTCTTCGATTAACGTAATTACTAATTTAGACGGTATTTAACATATAAGAGCACATGATCTCCTTTAACTTGACTTATCACCTCATGACTCATTATCTTTTTCAACTAAAACGCATGTGAGTGTCATTGCATATCACATTTAACTCATTTTCACGGTTGTCAATCATTCCCTCAGTTTGATGTATAATGATGTTCATGTGCGTTTAAGTCGAAGAAGAAGATGTGTTATGAGGTTTTATGTTGAGAAAAAGGAGATCATGTGCTTTCACATGCTAAATTCTGCCTAAATTAGCGATTAAATTAACATTGGGGACTAAAAAAACGTAATAAAATATATTTTAATCCGAATATTCAAATAACACCATATTTTATTGTATTAGTTATTTGTCGAATATTCATATTCATATTTGATTTTTATTCAAATATTAGAATCGATTCATATTTGATTTGATAATACATATATTAGCAAATATTTGAATATTCGGATTAAAATATATTTTTTCACGAATGTTTTTTTTTAAATAATATACGTAGGCAAAAACTAGCTAGTGAATGAAATAAACGGTTACGACATACATGAAGAACTTACGAAAACATATCATTGGTTCATCCAATACATCTTTCGAAACGCAATTTGCGTCGTATATTTCTTTTTAAACATTTCATATTAAAACTTAACTTTGATTACAAGTATTTATACTATATTATAATTATTCAAATCGAATAATCGATAATTCGAATCGAATATTGTCATATTTGTATTCGTATTCGGAAATTATTCGAATCGTAAAAAATCTTATTCGGCTTTGATATTTTAATATTTGAAATTCGAATATAAGTCTGAACCGAATTTCGAATCAAACAAAAAAATTCGATTCATTTGCAACCCTAATCTATACAAAATGACTTAACGATAGTGCTTGAACGCATACATACATGGTTTGAAGTCCGAAAAAGGGATCCAAATTTATGCATTCTGAATCATCTTTCCAAAGGTGCCAACAATTTACCATCATCCATGGACTGTAACCTTGCAATATGTTCATGGAAATAATAATGATTTTGGAATGAAGTGTTTGTTCCAAGTGGCATAAACACTTACTGTTTGTACTCTTTCAAGTTCATGCACTACTCTACTTGAATATATGAGATGTCGTACACAAGTCATTCATTCGCGAATTGCCATATATTTTTGTGTTGGTGACGAAGGTCATTCTTTACTACTCCAATCAATATATTTCGTAATCGCATTTTGTGAAATCTTACTACGTATGCTTTCAATATTTCATCGATGATTTTACACCAGTTGAAAGTCCTGATTCATTGGACTGTACAACAAAACGTCCCATGGCGCAACAAAAAAATCCAATTTTTTTCATAACTTTTCTTTTCTTTTTTTAACTAATCTATACTTAAATTACCTTAAAGTATAAAAAATGTCATTTTTGTCCCCCGTTAGATAAAGTAGAATTAACTTCTAAACATAGGTACCTAAAATTTTATATGATGTAACTTCAACCAAACGAATATCTACGTTGTATAAACTTTGTTCTAGTGCCTAACTATGAAAATGTTACGACAGGCAAATCGATCTCATACTTTTATACCTTAAGATATATTAATTGTAAATTTACCAATTTTAAAAGCTGAGCTAAGTTTAGTTCAAGTGAGATGTTAGACTAGCTAAAGGGTCCACTACGGTGGGGGTACTACAACTAGGTCTTAGGCCTGAGTTTGGGATGTTACATGTGGCATATTTATTTATTGGACTTACGACCAACGACCACTTTATTACAACGGTAAGAATTAAATATTGACTGACTACTCAGTCACGTGAAGTCCTCTCACGCAACGAGGAGATGATGACGATTATATATATGAATGTTATTACCATATCACATATCTCACGAGGATCCATACTCAACTTGTGACGTTGTTTATAAATGTAATAAGAAGACATGCTTGTACCATATGCAATGCAAGTGGGAAAAATAGTAAAGTCCGCACGCATCATTAAGTTAATAGGGTTTGTTTAACTTCCCTAAACTTATTTTTAAGTATTTTTAATGTATCATAAAATAGGGCGGGGGCTCATTCCCAGTTCTCAGGAACTCGGAGCGAAGAAAATGTACAAGAAAGTGAACATCCAAGGACATACTAAGTTGTCTGATAAAAGAAGCATGTGAGAATATGAGCATGGGATTACATTACGTAATATATATATAGATATATAGATAAAGATGGCATCTTTGAATACATTGAGTTGGTCAAAAAAGTGTCAAAAGTAGCCCATTCATCGATGCACACGTCTTGCGCCAGAACAAAAGAGGTGAAGGGCCATAGAGATTGGATCTCCATGAAGTGCTCTCTCTCGCCTCACAAATTTCCAAGAAAAGACCCATCAGATCTTTCCCTCAACTTCAATAGATCGTTTGCACAGACGCCATATTCGTCATATAAAAAGCACATTGTATGTAAGTAGAAAAAAATAAAGTAAATTCTAATTGTTATATAAATCTTATTTTAGTTTATCCTCCACAAACTAATTTCCAAATGGAAAAAGAAAATAAAATTAGATATTATAATGCTTTTCAAAAATTATTTGAAAACGATACACTTAATGTGACTATAAACCATATTAATTGTCTTTTAAAACAATAAAATTATACAAATCTGTATGTTATTGTTTTAGGAGAACAAATTTTTTTACTTAATAAAATCATTGAAGAAATTTCGTCTTCAATTAAAGATATTAAAAATCATATTTTAAAAGATAAAACCGAATTTGGAACAGTTAATATTGCCTCCCCAAGTATTCAACCTCCTCCTGAAATCATTGATTGTAAAATAAAATCGATATCCCATATCGAGAATTTACTCGAAGAAAAATTTAAGAATCTTAAGCTTAATACGAGTTCGAAGATCGACTTGAAAATTCTGATAATATTTAAAACATTTTCAACGATGAACTTAATAAACTTAGACATGCAAAATATGCTGATAAGCCTATTCAAAGTAAGTATTTTTATCCTATGCCAACTCGTCTACGCATCTTGTTCGAAGAACAAGAATTTATGCTCAATAATTCTAATAGCGGTAGTATACGAATGGAATTTAGACGGTTATACCGAAAGACAGATCTATAATATGATTCATAGGATGCAGATCAAGTTCGAACTTTTCTTGTACACAACAGACAATCAGTAGAGTCGTCTGAATTTTCCCACACGTATACGATCCCATGTGAAAACCCCGGCCCACTTCGTCGTCGAATTCAAAAGCAAGTTTTCGATGCTTGTGATTACTTTCAACTATGGGAAAAGAAATAGCGTCATAATCTTCTCCTTAATCACCGCCTTATCATGTTAATCGTTTTAGGTTTGTCTTGTGCATCTGAATATGCTTAATAGATCAATAATTGATCCACATAACATAATGTTGATCCGTATGCACGGGAAAAAGGTGAAAAATAGTTGAATATTCATATGAAAGACTACTTCAGCAAAACAACTAAACACATCTTCTCCAATCTTATTCCAACAATCCCACATCAACTTCAAGACTCTTATTATAGTAAACATGCTTGAATTAGTAATCAGGACTAACTCATCCACACAGAATTAATTTGCTTTATATGATATTCATCAGGCATTGTTAGAACTTGCGTATGAAGTCATACACGTGCTGGCTAACTTCGTCGGCCTTTTCTTGGTTGCAGAAGTGAGCCACACCTTCCATGACCACAACTTCATGTAATAAGGGCACGTGCTGGTTGAATCCACCATCGTCGTTTATGTATTCCTTAACTCCCGGGGTGTTGTAAGTCTGGTCGAGATCTCCCACGATGAACTTCACCGGGACTTTTATTTCGACGCCCGTCCATGGTGCCGTGAGCTCCCAGTTCCTATGCACCAACCAAGAAAATATCGACGTTACTATTCTTTAATCTCAATGTAAGAACATGAAAGAACTTATTCAAATCTTGTTGAGATTATGAAATTGGGGTTTGCCCACATCGAATAATTCAAGCTCTTCAAGACACTTAACATATCATAGGCTTTCTCAGTTTCTCCTCCTATATAACCAATTGGTTTTAGGAAGGACCCTTCGATTTAAGCTCAGACACATGATAAAGATACTCTTATTAAAATTAAGACCAACTGACTTAAAAGATCAGTCAGGAGGCTTTTTTTTCTTTTACAGATTAAGAACTTAGAGAAAAGAGATAGAGAGATGAGGAAATCAACTTGACAACACATGAAGACTTACAAGTCTAAAGCTCGATAGTAGTTCAGTGCGGCGGTGAAGCCATTCTTGGCGAATTTGCTGGCGTAGTACTGAACATCTTCTTCGGTAAGCCAAGAAGGCATGTCAATTATTGCTGGTTTGTTTTCGGGTATTATGTTTCTGGGTTCAGCAGATCTCTTAGGAATTATCGGAGGGTTTAAATCCCTCGAAGTTAAGATGCTCTTGATCACTGTAGTAGTATCCCCCACACCAGCCAACATTTCCTCGAATTCTCCCGGCGCCTAGACGAGGAAAGCATCAAAATCATACAAACGTCATGTTAAGAGAGAATATTAATTTTTGACTTGTCCCTAACGCTTCGCTTTTTTTTTTTGTCATCATGTTCTGGAATGTCACTTTTAGTCTCGTATGTTACCGATTTTGCGTCGTTTTGGTCATTCGGTTAATTTAAGCATTAGTTTAGACGTGTTGAGTGACCACTTTTCCTAAAAGGTTAACCCTGAAGGAAGTGCATCACTTTTTAATTTTATATAATCTATTTCCAACACGCCCCCTCACGTCTAAGCTGATTTTTCTATTATCTAGCTTTAGACGTGTAACTCTCATAAATGGATGGTCGTGAGGATTCGTACCCAAAACCCGCAGGTCCCTAAGCTCTGATACCATGTTGTGTGACCACTTTTCCTAAAAGGTTAACCCTGAAGGAAGTGCATCATTTTTTAATTTTATATAATTTATTTCCAACAAGACGTTGCGCCAACCCGATTTTTTTCCAGAGCGAAGAACTTAGGACAAAACGGCCCATGACTGCGCGGATCCGTAATTCCATCAAAACTAACGGTTAAATTAACTCGATGACCAAAACGACCTAAAATCGGTAAATATTGAGATCTGCCTATGGCATCTCCGAACTTGTTGGATAAAAAACGCTAATACCCGAAACGTTGACGACCAAAAGACGACATTAGCCCTCTTGTCAACGTTCGAGCCACATTCGAGAGAGTAACACATACCACACAAACACAATTAGCAACAACTTACTAGGTTAAGAAATGTCCAACAAAACGAATTTCAGACACAGAGTATGTATGTATACCTGAATCCTACACACGTAGTAATCCTCGCCGAGCACGGCCCGCATTGCCTCCACGGGCCTGCACAGAGGGTTCCTCGGCTGAAAAACTACGCTCATATTCACCAGCGCCTTAATCCTATCGGGCCTCAAAATGCAGAATGCCCACGCTATGATTGCACCCCAATCATGGCCGACGAGGAAGACGCTGTCAAGGCCCAAATCGTCCAAAATGCCGACCAAATCTCCGACCACGTGGAACACAGTGTAGCTGGACGGGCCGCCTTCCGGCGCGTCGGAGTCACCGTAGCCGCGGAGGTCAGGCGCGACGGCGCGGTAGCCATGGGAGGAGAGGTAGAGCATTTGGTGGCGCCACGTGTACCACGGCTCGGGGAAGCCGTGGAGGAGCAAGACGGCTGGGCCGTCGCCGATCTCTGCCACGTGGAGGTTCACGCCGTTTGTGGAGATGGTTTTGTGCTGGATTTTGTCCATGTTGGCTGCTGTCTTTTTTCCTTCGTGGGTTTGAGAGAGGGTTTTTTTTCTTTTATAGTTGGAATGTCTGTGTACGCTGTGGCTGTGGCTGTGGCTAAGGTTATCCTTTCGATCTCTAAAATATAGCTTTCCCTTTTCTCATTTATTCTGTAATAAAGTGACTCGTTTGACACGAGGTTTGACATTGTGGAGTGAATTAATTGCTTCCCTACTTTAGTTACATGGTCAACGGAAACGTGAATATCGACATTGTAATATCTATTCTACTCAATGTTGTAAAAATCGCTAGGCGCTAGTCGGGCGGTCAGGGGGGGCCTAGCGCCTAGACGCCTAGGCGGGGCCTAGGCGGAAACTACGCGGTTCACTTGTTTTTCATCAATAAAATAAAAATATTCGAACATTTCAAATTTTCCAACATCAAAAGTAGTTCACATAAAAGTTTATACGAGGCATTACCAATGTGAAATAATATCACAAATGTGAGATATCGTTCTTGAATAATCGAAATAGAAAATCACCAAAAACAGAATGATTCATATACTAATTATTCATTTTTTTCTCGTCATATACAAATCATAAAAAAAAGAACCAAGTACAGTAAAAAAACTATTAGAATCTAGAACAACATTGCAAACGGCAAAAGCCCACATATATTTATTTATTGTTGTGTCTCCTTTCTTAGATTCACTGTTCAGCCGTGTTTCCATTCCAATCCCTAAAAATTAAAATCGAAAGCTACAAACAACGGAAAATCTGACCTTGCTTTCAACCACCCAGCAGTCGGCGGCCACGATGGGAGACGGATGCTGTCAATCGGCGACGGCGGAGGTTGGCGGCAAGGACTGCGACGGCGGACGGTGGCTGCACTGCAATGAGTGGGATGGGGTGGAGTGGGAGAGATGACTTGTGTAATTGTTTCGTATGTGGTACTGATGAGGGTTTTAATTAATAATTTTTTTTTCAGTTTTTTTTTTATTTAACGATTAGTCGCATAAAAATCGGTCAAGGCGCCGATTACTCGGCCTAGGCGCCGATTACTCGGTTACACCGACTAAGTGCTCCGATTACAGGGTTTTCGGGGCGTTTGGTGCCCGCCTAGCGCCTAGGCGCCGCCTAGGCGGCCGCCTAGGGCGATTTTTACACCAATGATTCTACTATACTCCCTCCCTCCCGGTAACTTTTATACATTTTACCAAATCGAACGTCCCACTATCTTTTATACATTTTCATATTTAGTAAAAAACTATCACACACAATTAATATAATAACATTAAATATTCTTAAAAGCCGTGCCACAGCCATACACTTTTCTTCCACTATACTATTAAAATATTATATTTCTTAAAAACCGAACCCAATCCCAAATGTCCAAAAGATACAGGGACAGAGGGAGTATTAGATTAGCAGCCGAGATCCTCTTTCTCACTGTGTGTCCCATTGTGTGTACTCACTTTTAATATTTTTTAATTAAAATAAAAAAAATAAAATGTGAGAGTGAGAGATGAGAGATTAACGTCCAAGCGGTATAATTTCTCCTTTTGGTTTTATTTTAATTTATAATTCTCTAATTACAGAAGCTACTTAGATCCTGACAAAGCAGGAAAAGCTGTTCCTGACAAGGCAGGAGACGTTTCATCTTCAGGACTTCAAACGAAGAGCTCGAATCCTAGGCAGAAAAACACCTATAAAATGAGGACTTCACTCATTTCATAGAAAAACAATCATAGAACGATTATAATCGCATTCCAACACATCTAAACACTTAGAAAACACTCTTTCTGCACCAAAGAGACGTCCCATTAGCTATTTTTCTTGAGAGAAAAGTGAGGAAAAAGTAGTTTGAATGTGTAATCTTTAAAGTATAGTGAAAAGGAGTTCCTAAGCGTCCGTGGTCGTAGAATCTGCAAAGATTCGAACCACATATATTCTGTGTCGGTTCATTTACGTCCCAACAGGTCCCAAACACGTACCAACAGGTCCCAAACACGTCCCGATGTCCCAAACAAGTCCCAAACACGCCCTAACGTCCCAAATGCATCCCTTTCAGTTTCCTTACAAACAAGCACCTTACGCACGTCTTGAACTTTGCGATAATCGCTTCTACCGCTATATAAATTTCCCGAACCACATAAAAAATTCTTTGATTGGGAGAGCCCTACATCGATATAATATATATATATATATAAATATAATTCCCATGGCAACTCATTTGATCTTGAAATATTTAATAGGTTTATAAATGTCGCAAGTTCTTGTATTTTATATTAATTTTTGTAACTATAAGCAAGACTTTATATCAACTTGAGGTTATTAATTAGTTTCACCAACCCAAACCAACCCTCTCATTCCCATTGCTTTTTCAAATGAAAAAATAAGAAAACAAAAAGATAAGAAGACATACCAAATTAAATCGTGACGACAATACCCTTATCACTGGCACCGAAGGCTGTATTCAATTACTATTACATTTTTTTTCCAAACGATTGATTGAATTAATAACAAAAATACATAGCTAAATAGCCCAAGGGATCTCACCGGTACATCATCAACCGGGAGAACATAGGCTCACAAAGGAGCAAACACACACACAACAATGGTAACAAAAGCCGACAGAAAACAAGAAAATCTCAAACTTGGACCAAAGAGCTATAGACCCTACCACAGAAAAGGCTATTAAGCCAAGCCTATAATACTCTACACTTTCTTTGTCCAACGATTAAGGCTCTCGTCTTCATCGGAAGAGGCTCCCATCAAGGGAGAATTGGCTCCACGTCGGGAGAAAAGAGCTCCTGACCATGGTCAGGAGAAGATGCTCCAAAATGGAGACAAAGGAAGTGGCGGACGGTGGTGGTGGCGAGACGGCAGTGGGTGGCTATGGCGAGGCGGTAGACGGTGGCGGTGCAGCAGGGTCCCGGCGGAGGCGGAGGTGAGCGCCGGGCTGACGGAGGTGGAGGAGGCGGCGGGCAGCGGCAGTCGGAGGAGGCCGGCGAAATTTTTTTTTTTTAATACAGAGAAAACCCACTAAAAAAAGGAAAAGAGAAAGCTCCCCCTATCTCCATGTTCCCCTACCTCCAATAATGGAGAAGGGGGAGGGGGAAGAGGGGGAGAGGTTGACGGCGTCGGAGTTTTTTTAGGGTTAGGGAAGAGAGAGGCAGGAGAAAAAGAAGAGGAGTGAGAAGCTGTACAGCTCACTTTTCTTCCATTAGTTAAACTCCCAATTACTATTACATTTGCAACACTATATTTTTGTCTATATGATAAAACGAACTAACGAAGTGAATCGAAATTAATTAACTGTGAATTGTATATGTAGGGTTTGATTTCAAGTTGTGCCCTTGTTATATATCCGACACCGGATATAATAAGGCATGTGAGTTTTTCTCCTATATAAGGAGGGCTAACCTTATAGCTTAGGTATGACAATAATAATAGTCAAATGTTAATCTGTAACAGTTAGTAAAAATTTTTTTTGAATGAAAGTTTATGTTAACGGTAGGATTATTTTTGGTTGTAGTTATTGGATTTGCGTGTAGTTTCTACGGCCTTGTGCCATCGTGGTTTTTTTATTCTTTAAAAAGAGTGTTTCCAGGTTAAATCTTTGTACTGTTATTTTCTCTTATTTTATATTTCTACGTAAGATTTTGGCGGAATTTCGGTGTGATAGGAATCGCAACAGAAAGGTAGGTGACTAAAAACAATAATAGTAACAAACTTATACCACTTCGATGTGTATGAGAAATAGTCATTTTAATTTCCCACCCGAAAAGCAATTTGAATATCATCATGATTGTTGCAACCGAACCGGTCAGAAATTCGGTCCGGTCCCGGTCCGGTTCATTTTTTAAGTAAAAATAAATAAAAAATGAAATAAATTATAAAAAATATAAGATATATGGTGAATATACAGAAAAATACTCATTTGTTAAAAATTTTGCAGGTCAGTACCTCTGTCAGAAAATTTTTATATAAGTACCCATTTGACTGCGCGTACCATTTTTTCAGTCTTGACGTACCTTTTTTTTGTGTATTATGTACCACGTCATGCGTTTATATGGTATCCATATACGTTTCTATATGATACCTAAATGTGTTATATGATGTACCATTTTCTCACTGTATTATGTACTACAATCCGTGTCTATATGGTACCTAAATGTGTTATATGATGTACCTTGCGACGAATCAGGTACCAATATGCAAAAACTTTCTTCTAATAAGTACATACATATGAAAAAACACTGACAGAGTACTGACTTGCAAGTTTTTATACAAATAGGTATTTTTCTGTAGATTTCCCATAAAATATTGTATTGGCCTTACTGGTAGCACCTTTTAAGTTGTTTTGTTGAAATTAGCTTTTTGATCCCCAATTTATAATTTTCATATTTGACACTCATTTTACAATTAATTATTGATATTCCTAAATATTTTACTTTTATTTCTATTGAACTCCCAATTTATCCTATTGTAGGTTACTTATATTGTTTTGATTGAGTGGTAAATAAAAATATATTAATTACTATTTTGGGACTAATTCCGATTTTATACCATTTAAACTACTAACATTTCTTATTCGGTTCCAAAACCATGTTTCAAAATCTTGAATACTCATACCAACCAACCAATGTCCAATAGAGACCTAAATTAATTTCTTTTACATATTTTTTTTTGAAAAGATTTCTTTTACATATTAATACATAGCAAGTTGAGCAAATTGGTAAATAAACGGAATATATTGCCCCTTTTGTTCGTCGACCAGACCACACCATTTAATAGACAGCGCAGCACGGCTCAGATTTCTTTCTTACATTAGTGAACTTATTCGGCAATTAATAAAATAATAATAATACTATGGGAGAAGTTCAAACTCGACTTATAATCACCACCGCCTTCCTATTGGCGACGCCATTGCTGTTCGCTGTCCTCACCAGCGCCGAAGCCATTGAAGACAGCGGTTGGTTTCCAACGAGCGACGCCGCCGCATGGTTGCCGACGACCTCGCCGGAGTTCGCGGAGGAGGAGTTCGAGATGGACTCGGAAGTAAACCGTCGGATATTGGCCACCGCCGCCGCCAAAAGGTACATCAGCTACGGCGCGCTTCAGGCGAACTCCGTTCCATGTTCTCGGCGAGGGGCGTCGTACTATAACTGCAGATCGGGCGCTCAGGCCAATCCTTACACTCGCTCGTGCTCTGCGATTACTCGTTGCAGGAGTTGACTTTTTATTTGGGTAAATCTTGTTTTTTTACAGTTTTGGTATCGTATATTTATTTAATATATATAGATATATTATCTTATATTAGAATAGAAATGTACGTGCCTCAAATACTGCCACATGTCAAATATAATTAAATATAATAAATAAATAAATATAAAAAATGAAAAACATAACCTATTATCCCATGTTTATATAACTACCAACTCAAATACAATTTAATATTTTTATTCGCATAATTATATATTCAATACGTGCATTGCACGGGTAAAAAACTAGTATATATATATATATGTGTGTGTGTGTATGGATGGATGTATAGTGGATTAAAGTTTGGTTTTGTATTCACTATTATAATATTATGTATTTTCTAACATTTTGATGGATTTATTGACTGGCTTATGCCATGACTTTCATAGTCTATTAGTTCGATCGTGGGAGAAATCCAAAATTGTCTACATTGTTTATCCCATGAACCAATTTAGTCTAGGATGTTTCGCATGGATCAATTTAGTTATTGATGTTAACTTAAAACAAATATTCCCCCTTTAGCCTGACCCTTAATTTTGACGGAAAATTCCACGTGATACTATAGTCGTGTCCCTGTTTGGTTAATATTATAATCTTTACAACTCCTCAATTTTGTATAGTTAGACAAGAAAATGAGTGAGGATGGGAGTTGGGGGTAATATCCATGTCCGCCCGATACTTATTGATGAATCTTCGTCCCATCTTGGATAGAAATTTCTCCGTGTCCGCTATTTCATGGGAATCTGTCACGGCCCTATTCATGGATCCCTTTGAATATAACCTCGTGTATTTTTCAGTTTATAAATTTTTTGTGCTTTTCCAAACATTTATTTTTAACAATAAAAAAGTGAACAAATACGACAAAATTAACAAAAAAAAGTATAAATAAAAACATAAGTTTAATATTTTGAGTAACGATGGTTTAGTAATTAGTATATCAAATCCCACGGAAAGAGGGATGATTCCCACGTAGCAAGGAAAATGATACCGCCCCATGAGAGGAATATTTTATCTCCGCCCCCACGAGGAGAGAAAAGGGGGAATCCTCACCCTAATTAGGGCGAATCCTTGCACATTGCGCCATGTGCACAATTTAATTGAAGTAGTCTCTTGGCGCCATTTTCATGTTAATATTCACCATATAGTTGAACATTAAAGGATATCCCTTGCATTTACTATTTAGTGAAATTTCCCATCGAGCAATTGTTCGGTATTGGCTCATTGCACCCAAAGGCAAAAATAGAATTGTTTTTATTACAACGAGATGACAGCATTCATCGAAACTCGATAATTTGCTCATAATTGATGTCGGGTGCAAGGTTTTGAGACCGGACCGGACCGACCGGGAACTGGCGAACCGGTCAGATTTCCGGTCCGGTTCCGGTCCGGTCTAAGCTATTTTAAAAAAATAAAAAACAAAACGTATTTGAAAAAATAACTAGTTAACTTTCATCATAATTCATAAAGTGTAATGGTGTGGTGGTTGGCACTTGGGAGGCCCATTTTTAAGCCCAATGACTTGGGTTCGACTCGATTCCTAATTAAAACATTTTTATTTAGTTAATATTTTTATTAAAGGAAAATAAAATGAAATTTTAATAATTCATTGTCTAATTCATTTTAGATCCCTATAATTTACATTTATTCAAATTTTGATCTATAATTAATTAATTTATTTTTTAACACCCATTTTATAATTGATTTTTTTATCCCAGCATATATTATTTGATTGATATATTCATAAAACATACTATTTTTTTCTATTTTAGACATTTTATGTTATTAAGTAAGTTATTGAAAAAAATTTTGAAATAAACATAAAATTATAATATCACATATTATGGAAAAATACTAAAAATACTTAGTTTTTTTTTACTGTCCCGATGTATCCCCACACAGCCTGGCTATGGGCTAACCGTCACATACTCCAGAGGTTGAACTAATGTCCGGGGCCAGATAAAAATACGTCTCAAACACACCCCACAACGATAGTCATGGGTCTGGGGACTTCTCAAAGGAAATGTGAGAGGGGGATTCGATCCCATGACCTCTTAGCCACATGACATTTGAGGCCTCCCCCTCAACCATTAGGCTAAGGGTCATTGAAAAAAAAAAACACTTAATAGACCTTGACAGTTTTTGGACACTATTTTATGAAAGAGTGTCTTTCTATTTTATTAAGGGAGAGAGGTGTAAGATCCCGGCCGAATTAGATCGGTTTCCTACTTGAGCGTTTTGTCGAACAGTTGGCACGCGTGAGAATATAGCTTATTTTTGTTGATAATTTCGAATATAAAGGAATAAGAACAGATAAGTCAAGGAAGAACTGAGAAGAAGAACAGAAGAACTAGAGAATCGAGAAGAAGAAGAGCAGAGATCGATAGAGAGAGCTAGAGACGAGAGTTGATTGTAGAAGATAGTTAATTCATTTTCCTTACGTCTGATAGCCAACGAACTACAATATAAATGCAATATTAAATGGGCCACAATGCGTATTGGGCTTAATATACTATATATGGGCGAAGCCCAATAACTGGATCCTAACATTTCCCTCCCGTTGAAGACATCCTCGTCCTCGAGGATGTGCGAGCCTTAGTGGGGTAATGTTCGAGACAATCGCCGAGCATCGCTTTGGCCAATGCATCTTTTTCCACGATCGAAAGGAAAGAGCGCTATCACTCTACTTCCTCCCTCAATCACTTCCTCGATAATATTCCATCGATCCCCGTCAAGCGCCTCACTATGATCTTTCCCAACACCTAGCTGCTTGACATAAACTCGAGCTCCCTTCACACAACCGCTTCCATACACCTTCTCGAAGTCCTTGGAGCACAACGCTTCAGCAGCAATAGCCTTACCTCGATCGAATGGTAGGTTCACCTTCATGCTTTCGATAGTCCACCGTCCTCGATCAAACGACATATTTTGATCAACGAGAATTATACGATGCTCTTCAAAGGCAACCTCCAATCCATCCGCAACCTCCAAGTCGTCATTACCCATGAATAATATCCCAACAAGCCCCATTTCTTCGACGATACGCCAACGTCCTCGATCAAAAGGTACATCAAGGCCCTTCCCAATGTGCAGTTGCTTGATATATTCACGCCATTGGTCTGCTACCGTTGTTACCCATCCGAACATCGCATCCACAGCCAATGCCAATCCATTGCTAGCTAACACATACTCATTAAACAATATCAACGAATCACCAAGCAATATCGATTTCTCCTCATAATAATTTGGCAAGCTATCATACGCTAACCTTGCCACCATCACGCAGTCATCAACTAACATCGATTCATCACATATAACATCAACAATGTTATCATTACCCAACATTGATACCTCATCAACCAACGTCAACTCCATATCGTCGAACGATGAAGGATCCTCGTCAACCGACATCGATTCACCAACCAACACCGATTCAACTTCGCAGAACGCAGATTCATCACTTACGACAAATGATTCAATCTCACCCAACAGCGACGAGTCATCAACTTGCACATCCAATTCCATAGCATCATCAGTGAAGGCCAATATAACCTCATCCTGCAGTTTCTCATTACCCAACACCAACGAATCATCGTCATCCAATTCCGGCAGCACAAACTCATCACCAACAAGGACAGATTCATCATGAACTAGCTCAATAGGACCAAAACGTTTAAGCACGGCTTCGGCGAATTCAGTCCAAGTAGGAGTAGCCTTACCTTTGTAGAACTCATTATACAATTCGAGAGCCTCGCCTTCGACGTAGAGCCAGGCGCGCTTCATTCGCTCGACATCAGTGAGGGTCGTCGATGCGAAGTATTGATTGCACTTCTCTACCCAAGCTGTCGCATCGGTTCCATAGAACATGGGAGGATACCTGATGATGTGAGGAATCGTCATCCAAGTAATCGCCATCGACGAAATCCAAATCCGAGAATCGTCGGCTCTGATACCACGTTGTAAGATCCCGGCCGAATTAGATCGGTTTCCTACTTGAGCGTTTTGTCGAACAGTTGGCACGCGTGAGAATATAGCTTATTTTTGTTGATAATTTCGAATATAAAGGAATAAGAACAGATAAGTCAAGGAAGAACTGAGAAGAAGAACAGAAGAACTAGAGAATCGAGAAGAAGAAGAGCAGAGATCGATAGAGAGAGCTAGAGACGAGAGTTGATTGTAGAAGATAGTTAATTCATTTTCCTTACGTCTGATAGCCAACGAACTACAATATAAATGCAATATTAAATGGGCCACAATGCGTATTGGGCTTAATATACTATATATGGGCGAAGCCCAATAACTGGATCCTAACAAGAGGCTTATAGTAATTGCTCCCAAATTAATTGGTGTTGCAGCCACAAATTACCATTCTGCCCCTAATTTTAAATTCATCATCATTACATCTTAAAATCATTTTTAGTTCTAAAAATTAATATAATCCAACATTATAATTTCGCTGTTAAAATTTAAAAATATAAGTTAATATTATAAATTTATACAGTCAAGCACATGTGTATCAAAATACTAGCAATATAATTTCGAATCTCACCAAATCACCAAATCCACGTAATTGTTGGGATTAAACTCGGAATCGTGGGAGCACGAAGCAGTTCTCACGCGCGCCATAAGCGCGTCGGCATTGACAACCTTTTTCATTCATAAAGCGGGAACGGCAAAAAAGAAAAGAACAAAACATCCCCCCTTGACCATCACTGTAAGCACACAGTCCACTCTCAAAAGAATTCGAGGGTTTTTTTACACTTCATTTTTCCTGCAAATATTTCGGATTTAGTCGAAGGAAATACTGAGGAACGATGGCGTCATCCCCAACTTCCTCCTGCCGTTCATCGTTCTCTACGACGATCGCCGCCTCGTCTTCGTCGGAATTCTCTGAGCTTCCGGTGGCTGCCATGAGGGACAAAATCGTGGAGAAAATAATGGGTAATCGCGTCACTCTCATTGTTGGGGAGACGGGCTGCGGTAAGTTGTGCTCTCTTTTGAGCAATTCTTTTTTTCGATTGTTTGTGTTCGGAAACAAAGGCATCTGTATTCATGCTTTACTTGTGCCGTAAGAAAGGAGAAACACGCTCAATGTCTCGCGTCAATCATCTTCCCATTTTGTTTGTATTTTCATTTCTGATAATTGAGTAATCTGTAATAATGCGCTGGTATTTATTGAGATAACTAAACTCGGTGTATGAATCAAAGACGGGTTCTGTTGGAAGTTAAAGATGGACCCCTCAATTGAATAATCTTACGTATTTTTTAGACTTCGACGTCTGATCATATATGTCTGGAAAGTTTACTGTGTTGGGGTTTAGGTAGTCATTGGTATTGAAAACCATTCGGTTAAATGTTGTCTATAGATGCCTTCACAAGTATCTATGGTTGAGTAGATGTTGCTTCCCAAAAGCAATGTTCTATTATACTGATGTGTTGTCTTCTCCACTTCAAGGGAAAAGCTCACAGATTCCACAGTTCTTGCTGGAAGAAAATATGGGGCCGATACTTTGTACTCAGCCACGGAGATTTGCTGTTGTAGCTGTTGCGAGGATGGTAGCAAGGGCTCGCAATTGTGAAGTGGGTGGAGAAGTTGGATACCACATTGGTCATTCTCGGGTCTTATCTGCCAGGTACACCTTATATAAACAACATCATCGGCGCTGATTGCCAAAGAAATATGATCTGATAGATTTGAGTTTTTATTCTACTCCAGAACTACTTTCCGCTAGTCACCGTTATTTAAACCGTTCTGCTTTCAAAGTTGAATTTTTGTGGACAGCCCTTGTACTTATTTTATGTATCTGATTTCTATTTTTATCATTCTACCACCGTTAGATTAGAAATTCAAGCCCAAATATATGATAGGAGATATAGATAACAAATTTAATTACAAACTAATAGCTTTAACTAAAAGCATGCTCTTTACCGAAGCCAGACTGTTTCTGGCCCTCACATATTAAAAACCAGAAGCAGTATGTATAAAGATAATATAAATATCTTATAATGAGATATTATTAGATTTATCAACGCTTTTATTAATATTAACTATAATCTAATAAATATAATTTATAAAATATAGCGCATATCGTTATTAGTATATTACGTGATTGAGTTCCTCTTTCAGGTCCAAGATTGTATTTAAAACAGCTGGTGTTTTGTTGGAGGAAATGCGGGAGAATGGTCTAAAAGCGCTGAAATACAAGGTCATTGTTCTTGATGAAGTCCATGAAAGATCTGTGGAGTCTGATCTCGTACTTGTTTGCATAAAGCAGTTTTTACAAGGAAACAATGACTTGAGGTCTGGTACATTATGTAAATTCTCATATGCTCTAATTTCATGCCATGAGGCAATCTATTATCTAGCGCATATATTGTCTTTTGTATCTGATCTCATATCTAATACTACAGAGTGGTTTTGATGTCTGCGACTGCTAATATCTCAAGATACCGTGATTATTTTAAAGATGTTCACCGGAATGAAAGAGTAGAAGTATTAGCAATCCCAAGCACTGGAAGGAAAACCGTATTTCAGAAAAAAGTTTACTACCTAGAGCAGGTATAATGCGCAGTATATATTCTGTTTTGGTTGGCCTATGATGTCATTTTAAATGGAAGTTTATCTGAGACTTCCCAAAAACTCTCACTCGTACTTTTCTGTTACGCGTTAGATATTTCTTGTCCAATTCTCTTAACATTTGCTACTTTTTAAATTTCAACTTTCCTCATATATCCGTTACGGTTTTCTCCCTCTCTCTTTCTTCCAAAGATCTGCTGGCAGCTAACTTCAATTTTAATATTTCATTTATTAGGTGGCTGAGTTTCTTGGGAAGACCACTGATGATCTTTCATTGAAGTACTGCTCTGGACCTACTCCATCAACGGCGAAAGCTGATTTTAAAGATGAAGTGCATAATCTTATCCATGATTTGGTGATATACATTCATAAAAATGAACCGGATATCGAGAAGGGTATTTTGGTCTTCCTGCCGACATATTACGCACTCGAGAAGCAGTGGAATCTGTTGAAGCGTTTTGATAAATACTTCAAAATTCACATTCTCCACAGCAGTATTGATACTGAAAGGGCTCTAAAATCAATGAACATATGCAAGTCTCATCGCAAGGTTATATCTAGATTTGGCTACATGATTATAATCTGTGAAGCTACATAGTTGAAAGATGCTTCTATAAGTACCATTTATATCTTGCTCTTTTCCAAATTTAGCCAAACTTTGTTTGCAGGTCATTTTAGCGACAAACATTGCAGAGTCTTCAGTTACCATACCCAAGGTAGGATATGTCATAGATTCTTGCCGTTCTTTGCAAGTTTTCTGGAATGGTACCAGCAAAGCAGATGGAGCAGATCTTGTTTGGGTGTCAAAGTCACAGGTACGTTGCTAGTTATATATATCTTTTTTTTTTGTTTCTACTCTGGAAAATTTCTTTTCTTTTATATACCACAGGCTGATCAACGCAAGGGAAGAACCGGTCGAACTTGTGATGGTGTTGTATATCGGTTGGTGACGGGGCCATTTTATGGTAAGTTAGAAGATTATGAGACTCCTGCAATGTTAAAGTTATCCTTAAGGAAGCAAATACTTCTCCTCTGCTGTGCTCAATCCAAAGTAATTAATGAACCCAGAGGTAATTTGCTATTATTACCTTTTAAATTATACTCACGGTTAGTATTATTGTTAATTAGCTACCTTGTGTGCGTTTCATGATTGTGCAATCTCCTTAATTAGACATGCTATTGTTATGGCAATATGCGGCAGGTTTACTTAGACATACTGACTGCTGCACAGGTCAAAATAGCAGCACTTTCTGCTTTGAACACTCTTGCTTATCACTATCTGCTAGCAGCATGCAACGTTTCAAGAAATAACAAAGTAATTAAAGCATCCAACCTATTTAAATATGTAAACGGAGCGCATATTCAATACCTTCCATTGTTTCCTTTATTTTTTATTTTTTATCTCAATCTTCACTCCTTCCTTCTGCTATCGACTGTTTTCACTGCGCTGTCTGTATTGCTTATTTATGAGCTGTCTCGAACTTTATGCGCTGGAAGGACTAAAGTTCGATTTTCTTTTCCATTTCTTTTTGTAGCACTATTGCAGAAGGCGATGGATCCTCCCGACCCTGACACTGTTGAAGCTGGACTAGATTTGTTGATTCAGATCCATGCACTGGAGAAAGCGTCGACAAGGGGTCGTCACGATCCCACCTTTTACGGGCGTTTGCTTTGCAGCTTCTCTTTGTCCTTCGATGCATCCGTTCTGATTCTCAAGTTTGGGAATATCGGAATGATACGCGAAGGCATTCTATTTGGTATCTTGATGGACTCACAGCCTTTACCGATAATGCATCCTTTTGGTCAGGACCATCAGGTATTTTTCTATTATTTGCTTTTTTAGCATTTTCTCATGACCAGGATGAATGACTAGATTATGTCATATTTCCAGTTCCTGGAGTACGTTGATAATTACTATAATGGGAGCAGCGAGAATACTGCGCTTGGTAAAAAGGAGGCTTTATTACTAGCCAACTTGTGTGCGTATCTCTTTTGGCAGCATGCTTACAAGGTAAACATTACTCTTTCTGCACTCACGAATTTGTGTTTGGTGTCACTATTAGTGAGAAAGCTATTTTAGCTTGGCTTAATTATGCTGTTCTGTAGGACAATTTTCGTCTGGAACATCTGACGAATATCTGTAAGCTTGACGAAACAGAAGATGTGAGAAGTCTTATTCCTGAGGAAGAATGGTGCTCGCTCCACAATCTTGTCCTTCCTGCGCTCAAACAACTAAGCGAAACATGTATGCTCTCGTTAAGCGATAATAAATCTGAGAGGAGCAATTTAGTTCATTCTTCCATTATTTCTTGCAGATGATGAGATTATACATACCATGCATCGATTTAGGCCTAGCTGCCTCGGCATGTCCATTAGTGCTCCTCTTAATAACTATCCATCCGAGTTTCAGCACACGTGCAGCCTTACACCTCAGCATGATGACTTGGAGGATGAAGACTTTGGTCATGAAAATGAATTAGCAAAATGTGTTTCTGTACCTTTTGTGGGCCCTTATGACTTCCAAAAAGAGGAAATAGCAAGAAAACTTGCTTCTGTTGTAAAAGAGGTATGCTATTGTTTATCAAGGTGTATATCTATTTATGATCCATAGCCTTTAATATTTTCCCTTTGTCCACCAGTTGAGGATACATCTCATTCAAGATGGTTCAACAGTAAATAACATATTTTATCCTGATTATGGTTATCATGACGCTGGAGGTCCATCTCTGTGTAGATATTTTGTTAATGGTTTATGCAACAGGGGCAGCCAATGCCCGTTTTCTCATTCGATGCACGCGAAAAGAGATGTTTGCAAATTTTTCCTCTCATTGAAGGTAACTTTTTTCTCCATGATGTTCACTTTTCTATTGCCATTTTCTTTTCTATGCTTAATATTCATTAATATATTCTTGGAATCAATTAATATTTTATTGCAGCAAAATTTGATGAGATTTTGCGTCATTTCAGTTACTTTGTAGCTTAGAACAGCACTGCACTTTTATTCATTTACATTTACATTTACATAGTAGTCGAGTTGTGGCATGAAGAATCTCATGCGATCACTGCGAGCTAAGAATCACGATTACTGTCTTCATGCACCCTGGCATAATAGTTACTATTTCAGCAATCTTTAGCCAAGTGGTTCCCATTACTTGATGTTTGATTTCTTTGGAGACAATTTGGTCTGCATTTTTGCCCAATTTCTTTTGCAGAAGGGAGAGCTATTGCTGTATCTTAATGAATTTCTCCTCTAACTTTAACTTTTGTCACGTACAAATTTCGCAGGGATGTCGCTATGGTGAATCATGCGCCTTCTCTCACGATTCCCATTCATCAGCTGCTACTACTACAGCAAGTGAATCGATCTTCTGCGATCAAGAGAGCAGCGAATCTGACGCGGAGTTTCTCCTTCAGTTCTTCCCCTCTTCGTCAGATGGATACATACTATTGCTAGACGATATAGATCTCCACTTCTCCTCCCATTTTGTTCGTCAGTACGTCCCGTCGTGCATAATTACCACAACAGCTCACAAAGAAACTGTCGAAAGAGATCCTCTGCTGAGCGGTATAAAACTCGTAAGTGGGCTCGATCATCCTTACCAGACTATCGTAAGCAGTGGAGGGGATGAAGTGATACCATGGAATGAAGTCAGATGTGTACTGTGGTTTCCTCAGTTTGGCTTTGGCAATGAATATGTTGGAGATGTAGAGAGTGAGCTTATGAGGACGTTCTTCAATTACATGGCCGTTCGGATATTAGGAGATTCATTGGATGAAGTGCGAGTCGTCTTAACCATGAACAACCTACGATTTTCCCAGTTGCAGGTATGTATGGATAAAGAAATTTACGTCCTTTTTGAGGTGAATGGTCGAAAGAAATGTCTGGTGTTCTTTTTTTTTCAGGTGGAGAAGCTGGCAATGGACAGCTTTTTCTTTCTTACATGTTCATACCCATACGACGAGGCGAGCTTTGGGAAGTTGTTCGACCACGTGGCTCCTAAGAAGCCTATGGTGTTGTCATTGGCTGTTTCGTATGTTTTTGAGTTGCATCCTCCTCAGTTAGCTCAAGATAGGACAACCTTTCGAAACTTTCTGGCGAGTATCAACTGAAGACAATTGCTTTTTGTCTAAGTAATCTTTTTGGAGAGAATTGATAAAAGGGGTTGTTTGTTACCTTTACTATTATAACACTAGTATTTTCTGCATGTGAATATGAATATATATTAAAAATATTATACTTATTCTGTATTTTGAGAGTTAATCTTAAAGAGTCCAACTAGACAATGTGGATTAGGTAATAGGGTTGTCTTTTATGATTGGAAAGTGATGTGAAGTGGAGTCTTATGGGTTGGGCCTCGTACGTGGATCATTGCTACGAGGAGATGAGTTTGGATTCTTTGAGATTATTGTGCGACTCAATCATGGAGTGAAAGGATTAGTTTTGCTAGAACTCATTGTGGTTCTATAGATGAAAAGAAATTAATATTCGACTTGAAAATTGATCGAAATGTATAATTTGAGTGGAGTGTGGACAACGCTTAAGAAAACATATTTATCAACGTTTCCCTACCCTATTTCTCTTTCTTTTTTACGTCTATCTTTCTTGTCTAGATGAAAAGGATTAGTTCTTGCAAAGCGACCTCTGCTTCGGTGCTTCCTCGTGAGCTGTCCCCATGTTCTCAGTTACCATGCAATAATATCTTAGTCGTTGTATATATGTATAGATCTTACAATTACTTCAATTACTCCCTCTGTCCGAGCAACTTTATCACATAATTTGCTGGGCACACAGATTAAGGTGGCATTATTATAATAATATAATATAATGGGTTAGATATAAACAAGTTGTTTAAATTTATAAACTTTTCCTAATTATTACCACCATTTACTTTTCCCTCAAATTATTGGGACGCCCGGAATGAAAAAATGTGATAAAATTAGCGGGACGGAGGGAGTATTATTTTAATTCAACCCAACAAATTCATATTTGATGGTTCTGCTACAATAGCATTAAAAAAACTATGTTCGGTGAATCTTGATTGAGACGGTACATATTTTTTTTTTAAATAAAATTCTATCGGATGCTTGTTGATTATTTGCCATGAAATAAATGAACGTTCAAATTTACTCTAAGAGCCCGTTTGGTTGGGAGGATGGGTTTAGATGGCCAGCTTTACTTTACCCATTTAGTACGATAAGCCCACAGGAGCATGTGCAAAATTAAGTAAAACACGAGGGTGTTTTAGGCTATTTCGAAGGGTCAATTCGAAATCAGACCCTATTAAGGGTTTGATTTCGAATTCAGGCCCTGTTTGAGAAGTTTTTAGGTTAAAGAACCCATTTTGTGTGGTGTAAAAGAAGTGGTATGAAAGATGTATGAACTGGTATAGAATGATCGTTTTGTGTTACAAACTTTCAACATACTGGTATGTCAAAGCAATGAAGTGGTACTGCAGAAAATAAACTGGTATCAGATGATCATAAACTGGTAACGGATTATGGTTTTGTGGTACAGAATTTCAATATACTGGTATGTAAGAGCAATGAAGTGGTACTGCAGAAAATGGGTCCTTAAAACTAAATTTTTTGCCAAGAGGGCCTGAATCCTAAAAGATAAAAGATAGTTACGAGGGGGCATGTAATGAAAATGTGCCTATTTGTAAACCACATTGATTTTTGTGCTCTTTTTTAAAGGGGATTACTATTTACCGCCCCCTTTTTACTTGTTACCGCCCCCTAAAGGGTTGAAAAAAGACGATTTTGCCCTTATGCTATTTAAATTAATTTAAAAAGAGAAAATTATAATAAAAAAGAAAAACGGCCTATTTTCACGACTGGTAAGCCAAATTAACGTAAAACATTGTTCGAATTTCAACTCGACCGAAAGAAAAAAAAAAAAAAAAAATTTGACCGAAATATATTTTCGGTTGCTACAGTACCGACCGAAAATTGATTTCGGTCTGTACTGTAACGACCGAAATTTGATTTCGGTCATTACTGTATGGACCGAAATCAAGATTCGGTTCTTACAGTAGTGACCGAAATCAGATTTCGGTCAATACTGTATGGACCGAAATCAATTTTCGGTCGTCACTGTAACGACCGAAAATTGATTTCGGTCGATTTTTTTTTTTTTTGATTATTTATTGATATTATTTATTTGGATTATTTATTTGTATATTTTGCTTTGGATTATTTATTTGTGTTATTTATTTGTATATTTTGCTTTGGATTATTTATTTGTATTATTTATTTGTATATTTTATTTGGATTATTTATTTTTATTATTTATTTGGATTATTTATTTGTATATTTTATTTGGATTATTTATTTGTATTATTTATTTGGATTATTTATTTATATTATTTATTTGTGTGTCATTCGAGTACTTTTATTTGGATTATTTATTTTTATTATTTATTTGAATTATTTATTTGTATATTTTTATTCGAAACGGAATAAATATGCGAAAAAATATTGAAAACATATATAAAATCCGTCCGATACAATAAAAGATAAAAAAACAATAGCTACAGCGTCAAGGGGCCTGACGCCACCGGTCGTTGATGTCATTCAGCCTGTCTAGGTACTCGTCCGTACGCGTCGTATCACCACGAAGCATACTGGCTAGCATGTCCGAAGTCAAGCTGTACATCGTGCTGTACCACTGCACATAGCAATAATACGTACGATTACACATATAAATATATAAAAAATCGACATAATATTTAATTACGTACGTAGTCGGCGTGGCTGCGCGGGGGTATGCATGCCGATGAGGAGACCGGCTCCGTCGAAAGCAGGCGAGGATGAGAATGCATCTCATACCAGTCCATGTACCCTCTAACGGTTTCACCAAGGTATTGCGCGGTGGCACGCTTGAGGTACGAGAGGTTGAGGATGGAGGCGTACGGGAATAATCTCCAGGCATGTTCTGCTGCATCGACAGAATGATGCACCTTATACCTCGTCGGGTCTGCTGGCATGACCGCCTTCCGTGGCGGATTCATCGGCGGCGGGATGACCTGCACGTACCCCAACTGGCGCAACACTCTCGAGGGCGAGTAGGGCTCAACGATGTCGCGATATATAACCCATCCCATGAAAATCGTCCTCAGCTGCTGCGACATTGGATCGGGACCGTACGGCAGCCAAGCAACCTGAAACCATTTTAGAAATTGTATATCATCCCACGAAAGTATAGACTTAAATTGTTAAGATACCTCGCTTGCAGACATGACATCTATCTGACGGCGGATAGCAATCAAGCGGTGGACCGTCCGCTCTGGAGGACATACAGACCACATGCGTGATCGTGCCTCGCCAGGCTCAACATGATGGGGGAGACGTTGTGGGCGGAAGCATGGGAAGTACTCGTAGATCCACGCCTGCAGTAACGAGAGGCACCCAGCTAATCCCCTCGCATCCGCCCTGCTTGCTATGCCAAGCCGGCGATAAAGGTAAGCGAGAACGGCCGAACCCATCCGCCCTGCTTGCTATGCTCCATCATCCGGCACACCATGATCCGCATGCGGATCGTAATCCGCATATACGGACTGCGAAGCAGCTGCTCGCTTTCGCCTCTCCTCCAACGGGGGGGGTCTACTGCTTCCTCCGGGTAGGGTCTTTCCACCCACGGTCTGTAATTAAATTTTTTTTAAAAAAAAAAAAAAATTTAATGACCGAAAATTAATTTCGGTCAGTACTGGTGCCGACCGAAATTTAATTTCGGTCAGTACTGGTACCGACCGAAATTTAATTTCGGTCAGTACTGGTACCGACCGAAATCACATTTCGGTCAGTACTGGTACCGACCGAAATCAAATTTCGGTCAGTACAGTGCCGACCGAAACATGATTTCGGTCAGCACTGTACTGACCGAAATTAAATTTCGGTCAGCACTGTACCGACCGAAACATAATTTCGGTCGGTACCAGTACTGACCGAAACATGATTTCGGTCAGTACCAGTAGTGACCGAAATTAAATTTCGGTCGGTACCAGTGCTGACCGAAATTATGTTTCGGTCAGTACTGGTACCGACCGAAATTTGATTTCGGTCAATTTTTTTTTATTTTTTTTTTATTTTTTTTTTCGCCGAACGGAAATACAGTTTAATTGAGACGAAATTCGAACGATGTTTTACGTTAATTTGGCTTACCTGTCGTGAAAAAAAGCCCTTTCCCTTTCCTAGTCCTTGTCGGCGATCCATTGCGATTTTAGTTTTTTTTTGTCTGATTTGGATATGCGATTTGAAAAGTGTTGTCTGGACAAGCTTTAAATAGATATTTTCTTTTTTTATTATAATTTTCTCTTTTTAAATTAATTTAAATAGCTTAAGTGCAAAATCGTCTTTTTTCAGCCCTTTAGGGGGCGGTAACAAGTAAAAAGGGGGCGGTGAATAGCAATCCAGTTTTTAAAACGTTATATGGTATTTAGCCTATTTTCCCAGCAGATCGATACATCCAGTTCTTGATCATATGAGGTTAAAGCAAGCCATGTTGTGTGTTTTCCGCGTAATAATAAATAATATGGGCCCGAGCCTACTCTCTACAGGCCCAACTAAACCCAATTAAACAATCCCTATTGAATGTGAATAAATGATGGGGCCCACTACCTCGCCAACGTGAATCTTACTACCTTTCTATCTTTTTTATGTTTTCTTTTTCCTTGTCTTTTTTAATTTATCTCTGACAAGTTATAATAGTTATTCTTGCCAGTGATGTGTTGTCCTCTCCTTGATCATCTGCTCTCTCTCTCTGTGTATCGGAAAAAGATTCAATATAATTCAAACTAATCAGCTGATTCTACTGCTGCGAGAAAATCTAATCTGATCTGGCGTTGGAGACATGGGTGAGCTTCGGAGAGGAGGATGTTGTCCGCCGATGGATCTGATGAGGTCGGAGCCTATGCAGCTCGTTCAGCTCATCATCCCCATCGAGTCCGCTCATCTCGCTGTTTCTTATCTCGGCGACCTTGGCCTCATACAATTCAAAGATGTTCGTGATAATAACTTGAACTTTGGCTTAATCTTTGTTTTCTCTTTTCGTTTTAGTTGAAATTTTCATCGGGGGTATGACGTTGGCTTAGGGTTTTCAACTTTTAGACTATCTGTTTTCAATTTAGTTGAATTTCCGTTTGGTGCTGACTGCTGTGGGTGTCGTAAACCCGCTGGTGAAAATGAGGAAAATACGTGACTAGTTGTAGTTATAGGGCGTGGAGAGTTTGGGTTTATGCTATTCCTATCTATACCTGGTGGTGGTAGATTTTGCTTCTGTTTTCGATTTATGTTATGGTCTTAAGTTTTTTCTGTCTTAATTTTTAGTTGGTGCCGTGAATGTATTATTAGCTGCTGTAGAATATGGAAATATGTGAAGACTTACGAATAGTTTTGATTCTGTTGTAAGGGTGACTTTGGTTAGGCTTTCTATTGCTCTCTCTGTCTAGTTGTCGTCCAGTATTTTGGAAAGCTTGATGTTGCTCTTTTTCTATTAGCTTCCGTTGTAATGCTTCTTCCTTTCTGTTTTTAATTGATCTTTTCTTGCATCTTTCGTTTTATCAGCTAAATGCAGAGAAGAGTCCGTTTCAACGAACATATGCCACTCAAGTAAGTATATTGCAGCAACATGGCACAAGTCTTGGCTGGCATAAAAAAACGTAATTGTTTCGGTCTAATATTCTTTGGCTGTAATGTGTCTCTTCTGAAGATCAAAAGATGTGGAGAAATGGCACGTAAATTAAGATTCTTCCGTGACCAAATGTCGAAGGCAGGATTGTCTTCTGCTGTCAAATTTGATACACAAACTGGCATCACATTGGATGACCTCGAGGTATGCTAGTGAACAGTAAAAACTTTAGTTTGTAGACTCTTTTGAAGGGTTTATTTTGATCTCATCTTATGTTAGGTTAAACTTGGAGACCTTGAGGCAGAGCTTGTTGAAATTAATGCAAATGGTGAAAAGTTACAGCGCTCTTACAATGAACTCGCAGAATACAGGCTTGTTCTTCAAAAGGTTTTGACTCTTTTTTTAGTTCATTGATTGCAGTAATTTCTTCCGATAGGCTGCCTTATACCCTGAGTTAAGGGGACAAAATATCAAATATATCAATATGCAAGTGATAATGTGCACTTCAACCCAACGAAACGTTTTTTTTTTTTTTTTGAATTTCCCTAGGCTGGTGAATTTTTTCACTCTGCTCGGAGCAGCGCTGAAGCGCGGCAACAAGAATATGAATCAAGCCAAAGTGGTGCGGTGTCCTTGGGAACTCCATTATTATCACAGCAGGTACTATACTAATTTTTTGTTCACTTCAAAGTTGAACCATTTGTCTTATTTTAACCGTGTTTTTATGGTGTTGTCCATAGGAATCAGCAATGGACTCATCCAAGCAAGTTAAGCTGGGATTTATGGCAGGACTTGTTCCAAGAGAGAAGTCTATGGCCTTCGAGAGGATATTGTTCCGAGCTACCAGGGGTAATGTGTTTCTGAGGCATGCTATTCTTGACGAGCCTGTTACAGATCCGGCGTCTGGAGAGAAGGTCTGTATGCCTTAGCTTGGGTTAACTTCGTAAGCACAGTAGGGTGATACATAAAGAACTCACTCGATTTACTTACATCATAGGTTGAGAAAAATGTCTTCGTGGTCTTCTTTTCTGGAGAAAGAGCAAGAATCAAGATTCTCAAAATATGTGAAGCATTTGGAGCAAATCGATATTCTTTTCCTGAGGAATTAGGCAATCAAACTCAGATGATCAATGAGGTACCTATAATTTCTTTCATGGATTTTCGGCAGTCTTCATTCTCACCCCTCAGGCGTATTTTCGTCTTTTTAGCATTTCTTTTGGCATATTTGTGGTCCCAGTTGAGACCAGATTATTTTATGGGGAACAAAGTGGATGTTATTGCTTTATGTTTCTCCTTCAGGTCTCCGGGAGACTTTCTGAGTTGAAGACTACCATAGACGCAGGACTTATCCACCGTGGAAACTTACTGCAAACTATTCGGGACGAATTTGATCAGTGGAACTTCATGGTTTGCACTTTTTATCTCACTCGTATTTCTTTGTTTAATTAATTTTGTATCTTTGAAGTCAGATCCAGACCCTTACCTCTGACTGGGAACCTCTGTAATTCATGACTATTTTTTATGCTTGTTTATTTTTGTTCTGGGTGTTCTGAAATCTATCATTGTGTTTATTGGTAAAGGTGAGGAAGGAGAAAGCTATTTACCACACCTTGAATATGCTAAGCATTGATGTCACCAAGAAATGTCTAGTGGCAGAAGGGTGGAGTCCTATCTTTGCAACAAAAGAGGTAATTAATTGGACGATGTTGTTTTATGTCTTGGGTTCTTATCTTTTCCATACTATGTGTTTGACTGATATTTGTTTGCTGTGGCCATGAACATGGACATTTAGGCCAGGTCAAAAATCTTACAATTAATGTTTTTTTTGTTTTGCAGATTCATGATGTATTGCATCGCGCAACACTTGACTCCAATTCAGAGGTTGATGCAATTTTCCAAGTCTTGCATACACATGAGATGCCACCGACCTTTTTCCGCACAAACAAATTCACCTCTGCTTTCCAAGAAATCGTCGACGCATATGGGTGAGTAATTTGTGCATATGAAACCATGGAAGACTTGCATAAGATGATGGGCAAGTGATAACCCATACGCTTCCATACAGCAACGCAAACCCTTGAACCCAAGGTCGGCATATACGATGGAGGTGGATGACCTGCAATTGTGTATTTCGTGTAGTAAATAACGATTAAGAAAATCAGTTATCAACACGTGAAGTTGTGGTCATCCACCTTTATTCTCTGCTTCCAACCTTGGGCTTCATGAGTTTTCCTGGTCTCAAGCACTTGTTGTAGGAATGTCGTTCAAAACCTTTTTTCAAATGGTTATAGATTCTCATTCATCATATAATTCTTCTAGAACCTGTTTTCCCGTAGGTTAATGTACAACACAGAAAATTGAGAATCACCTCAAATTTTAGAAAATTGAGTAGTTTAGGTGGTGTTTATGGCATTTCCTGAGCTACTAATGTACCTCAAAACTATTTTGTCATTGCAGAGTTGCTAAATATCAAGAAGCCAACCCTGGTGTGTATACTATAGTCACGTTCCCCTTTCTTTTTGCTGTCATGTTTGGGGATTGGGGACACGGCATATGTCTTCTACTTGCTACCTTATACTTCATAATCAGGGAAAAGAAGCTCTTGAGTCAGGTACTTTCATTGATTCCTGCTATTCTCCTTAACAAAAGAGTCGTTTATTCCATTACACAATACAATACAATACATTGCTTTATTCCTTACATAGCATTTGGCCTTTTACCTAGCACATGCCCTGGGTGTGTGTTATGTAACTCACCCGATTATTTACTCCAACAAATGCAGAAACTTGGTGACATAATGGAGATGACTTTTGGAGGCCGTTATGTTATCCTTCTGATGTCAATATTCTCAATTTACACCGGCCTGATATACAATGAGTTTTTCTCTGTGCCGTTTGAACTATTTGCTAAATCAGCTTACGCATGCCGTGATCCAACTTGCAGGTGTATATATAATATATCAACATGTGTGTATTGTATAGATATAAATTGAAAACTTACGTGGTAGTTTCCTGTTAGCTGAACTTTTTCTCTGCAGTGAAGCTACAAGTGTGGGATTGATCAAGGTGAGAGACACTTACCCTTTTGGAGTGGATCCTGCTTGGCATGGTTCTCGTAGTGAGCTGCCGTTCCTGAATTCTTTGAAAATGAAGATGTCAATTCTACTCGGGGTAGCCCAGATGAACCTTGGAATTATATTGAGCTTTTGCAATGCACTCTTCTTCAGAAGTAGACTTAATGTCTGGTAAGTTGATATTTTTAATATCTTTTGCTGATTGGGGTTTGAATCTCATTATATTTCTTTTATCCCTATCAGAATCTTCGGAAAATAATTAATTCAAAATCAAGGTTTATGTACGACCTTATGCGTGCTGTCTACATATGATTACAGGTTCCAATTCATCCCTCAGATGATATTTTTGAACAGTCTGTTTGGATATCTTTCTGTTCTCATCATAATCAAATGGTGCACTGGATCAAAAGCTGACTTGTATCATGTGATGATCTATATGTTCCTTGGTCCAACCGATGAACTTGCTGAAAACCAGCTCTTCCCTGGTCAGAAGATGACTCAGGTCAAACACTCAGCTCTTGCCCTCTGAAATTTTGTATTCCAAGTATGAAGCGTCGACCTTTTATGCCTCCATAAACGTTTGAAATCTCATCTCATTTATTTGATTCACCAGATTGTGTTATTGTTGTTGGCACTCGTCTCTGTCCCATGGATGCTGCTTCCAAAACCATTAATCCTGAAGATGCAGCATGATGTATGCAAGTTATTTTTTCCTATTGATTTTTACTCATTATAGAAGTAGATTTACGGATCTCGACATTCAGTTCGTTCACATTGCCTTTTCCATTTCCATATCTTTTGCCTCAGAGGCACCAGGGAGAATCCTATGCACCTCTTCCCGATACAGAGGAATCTTTACAGTCAGATGCAAACCATGATGGTGGCCATGAGGAATTTGAGTTCAGTGAAGTACTAGTGCATCAACTCATTCACACTATCGAATTTGTACTTGGAGCAGTTTCAAATACGGCTTCCTATCTTCGTTTATGGGCTCTGAGGTACATCTTCTTACATCATTTTGATCAGATAATACCTCTTGTGCTAAAGTATTACAAGGTCCTAATTGACATTTTTGTTTTCTTCTACTTCGTGTTACTCAGCCTTGCCCATTCCGAGCTATCCACTGTATTCTACGAGAAAGTTTTGCTACTGGCTTGGGGGTAAGTAGTCACTTAGCTGGGTTTCATTTATGCAATTTCACGATCTTTGCTCGATTTTTCGTTTCGCATCGTGTCTGAGATTATCGAAATTTTAACTTCCAATCACAATGCAGGTACAATTTCTTCATCAAAATCATAGGAGTCATCATCTTCATCTGCGCGACGGTCGGTGTACTGCTTGTGATGGAGACGCTCAGCGCCTTCTTACACGCATTAAGGCTCCATTGGGTTGAGTTCCAAAACAAGTTCTACGAAGGAGATGGGTACAAATTTAACCCTTTCTCGTTTTCTTTGCTCGACTACGAAGAAGAATAGAACAACGAATTCGAATTCACTTCTTTGAAGCCTTTCCTTGTTTTTTGCATGGATGATGGAAACATTTTATTACTTGCATCATATCATCATTATGTGTGTTAATAATCTTTTTTTTTCTGGCCTCTAATAATGTCATTGAGATATACGCAATAAGCCGACCCCTATTGAATGAGGTCCGCATACAATTCAATTATGACCCTTTTCAGGGTGTGATGTAATTTATATCTAAATCTTTTTATATTAAGTTTTCTTGACGATTGAAATGTTGCCATTATTATTGTTTTATAATTTCAGTGCCACATCATGCGTGACCTTTCATATTCAGATGAATTGGATTTCAGTTTCTTAATTAATACGTGAAATGGAACTTGGAAAGTGAGGAGACGTGAAATTGCTTACATATGATATTCGGCTTCCCTTGAACGATCTTTTTCTCCCAAGCATTTTTTTTTTTTTTTGGCAATCTTCGAACTATTGTTAATCTATTATTCCTGGGGAGAGTTCGTTCTTTCTACATGACATCAATTATTGACGACTTCAAAGATCTATTTCTTGAAGAAGATGGTGTTATAAAAGACGCTCTCTCCAAATACCAGCAGGTATTATAGTAAGTTCATGTGTCTATATAATCCTTTGTCTTTTATGTGATTATGTAAACTATTATAAAACGTGGATTTTACTCAACAAATTCTGGATATTCCTCTTGGTCTGGGCCGGACAGCCTTTACGATATTCTATAATATACTGAATTTAACATAATACCTTTTTATCTCTCAAATTTCTGATATATGCTCACGATATCATCACAAGGTAATTTTTCATAAAGTAACAAAACAAAAAACATGTTCAATTCATTAGTAACGTATGATTGATCAAAGTCTACTAACTAAATAAGAGTGAATGGTAAGTTTTAACGCTACAATAATTGGACATGAATACACTTATTCTCATGGCGCTCATTTTTCATTGTTTACTAATTATTAATGTCCCTATCTCGGATTCGTGATTCGCCTCGCACGTAATATAAAAGCAGCATTTGAATTGAACCCACCTGATTTTGCTTTTCCCTCTCTCTACTACCTATGGCCGGCAAAGAACAGTTATTGAAAATTGAGATGCTCGATGTTGTTTTTCGCAGCCTTCGCTGCTCAAGGTGGTTATTTTTGTTTTTAATTAATGAAGTAATTGATGTTTGATGTTGATGTTGTTAGGGCGCGAAAGTGCTTATGGTTGGCGCTGGGGGTATTGATAAACGTATTTTCTTACGTTTATATTTGTTAGATTTAAGTCGTTTGTATGATAATTGAAGTCGTTTTGATTATTTCTGCAATATAACATGGTTTCACAACAAAATCAAACGTTTTACGGCAGTTTTGCGACAGTTTCATATTTCTCCAATTTCGCGGGGTAAACGATGTCCGATGGACCTGAAATTTTAACCATAGATAAAGGACTAGTTAATATTGAATCTGACCGAACGGATTTTCAATCCGAGTTCTAGGTTGGGAGATATGAATTTTTGAACGTGCTGCTGTTTTGCAGGAAACCAGTCACGGCCGTGAATGATTTGTACGAGGCCGTGAAGCGCACCAGAGAGCCATTTTCTTACCCGATTGTGTCACGGCCGTGAACATTGACCAACCAGGCCGTGAAGTGTGCTTCATGGCCGTGAAAGGGGGTGCTTGAGGCCGTGAAGGCGGGCAGAAACCCATTTTCTAACCCCCGAACTCTTCACGGCCGTGAATAATAGTATACGAAGCCGTGAACGTGGGCAGAGACGTGTTTTTATTCAGATTTTAAGTTGTCACGGCCGTGAGGATGCATATAAGAGGCCGTGAACCTCTTTATGGCAGCGTTAAAAGTCAAGGCAGATCGACATATGCCACATTAGTCAGAGCAAAGATCAGACACGTAAGAGCTTGGGACCAATTCTCTGCATAAGACAAGCCATTCAATCTAATAGCAGACATGAAATCAGTTTTTGGGGGCTGCAATTAAGACTTTGGAAGCAAAAGATCTCTCAAAATTTCTTCCCCTTGGTATTCACGTTGAAGAAAATGCACAAGAAAGAAGGAAAAAACTCTATATAAAGAGCAACGCGAGGAGAAGAGAAGGGAGGGAGGAACGTGAGGTAAAAAGGTACACAATTAAGCTCATATATGTACAAACACGTTGCCTCATTAAAACCCAAGAACACCTCCCATACACATATTTAGTTCGCTCACCACGTGCTCGATAGAAATACTCAGTGAAGGACGGAATTAACTTCGAAGCCGAATTCAGGGAAGCATTTATGATATCTTCGGTGTTAATTACGTGTTTTGCTGTGATCACTATGAGTAGCTAAATATTGTGTATTTGAGATGAGATGAACCCTAGTGCGATCGATCGTATGTTTACATGTAAAAAAAAAAAAAAAAAAATGCGTATAGGAAAATAAAGGGAAAGCATAAGATAAACTTGGGGTGCCTCCCAACTAGCGCTTTCTTTAATGTCTTTTAGCTAGACATCGTCTATTGATGATATGACCACCGGGTTACTTAAGCTCCAAACATGGCGGTCCCTCGAATGAGCGCCTCTCTTTATCATGCTCCTTACTTCCCTTAATAGCCATGTCATTCTTCTTAGTGACTTGCAACGTACAGAACTTTCCGCCAATCATATCCTTCTTTCGTCTAGTTGGGTATGGAATCTCCGGTTCACATGCCTTGACAGAAAGCTTAGTCGCAATTTCTTGCTGCTCGCTCAGTTGTTCATCCTCTACACGAACGTTTTCCATTTCGACCTTCACCGCCGCTTCCTTCACTTGTTCTTCTTCTTGAATCTCTTTTAGGTCCTTGGTGGCATTCCTCTTTGCAGCTTTCTTCATGGCGCTTAGCTTGGCCATGTATTCTCCGAATGGATCTTTTGGTATTCCCCGTGTTAAAGCTGTCGGGAAGGGAATTTTTGGTTGGTATGGCCTCACGAATGGTTGATTGATCTCCTCCTCGCTTGAAACGGTACGGCAATTCTCCTTCGGATTTTTCTCCATATTGCTTTCTAATGATCTGGGAGGGCGTTGTTGAAGAATCTCAACTATCTGCCCGACTTGTTTCTCTAATGCTCTCAATGAGGACTCAGTATTTTGCAGCCGGACTTCTTGACCATCCAGGCGATAATCTAGTTTCTCCATCAACTTGGCAACCTTGTCTGCAAGCTTATCCATCCGGCACTCGGGAGCATTCTCATAATTTTTGCCTTGGAACCAATGTGCTCTTTGAGTATGAAATTCTAGAGGAGCTCGTTGAAAATTTTCAAAGGCCATGTTTGGATGAACTTGGGGGACAAAATTTCTCGGACCTTGGTAGTATCCTACATAATCCACCTGCTCCATCGAAATAGTGGACGGACATTGAGTTGCGTCATAGCTTCCCCCGCAAATAGTGCATAGAGGGATATATGTAGGGTATGGACGAGGAGGCATGAAAGCTGTGGGGATCATCGGGGCATGCTGCAACTGTACAGTGTTAACGGCTGATTGCGTTGTAAGATGCAGTAAGGCTGCATTCATTAAGGTCTGCATTTGAAGGCCGTTTGTTGTAATTTGTTGTTGTAGGACGTCGAACTTAGCATTGAACGCGGTTGTGTCGGTGACGTCATACATTTCTGGCAATTACTTTGCCTCCGATTTACCTAGAATAAGAGGAAAAAAAATACTCGTAAATAATACTAAAAATAATAATAATCACACACAATAATAATAACAACAACAATAATAATAATATAGCTAGAATAATAAACTAAAGTTTCCCAAATATCAATAGTTCCCCGGCAACGGCGCCAAAAACTTGATCGAGCGGATCGAGTAATAAAAATAAAACGAATATCGACAAACTATCCTACGCTCAACAGGCAAGTGTACCTATCAAAAATAGTATAGAAGTGGCAAGTATTCGAGTATCGAACCCAAAGGAACTATATACTTTAGAAACCCGTCGTTTAAATATTCTAGTAAATATTTTGGTTTGTTGAGACGGTAAATAACAATAATTAGAAACACAACTTAGTAAAATGGTGCGGAGAAGAAAACCCTGATGGAAACAAACATATTTGAGCTTCGAATCCCCCTAGCTCGACCAAAACATATATCAAGTACACGTAAGCAACACTATTATTAGACCGTGGAGATTCCTACAACATGCGTACGAATTCATACGACTGACGAAACTGCGCCTTATCATACGAGACTCGCAAACAACTAATCAACGCATTACGTAGCCGGGCAAGCTTCCCTAACTACCTAACCGAGGATCGCATTAAAAGCACGATGAATCCTGCTACTAGATTTGACTCTAATCCGGCGGGGTAGTTCAACCTATCTCTAGCGATGAGTTTATTCCGCTCGTTTACGAGAGGTCTAATCGTTCACCCCTCTCTCGAGCGTAGCGTACGATTTCCCAACTACGTTAACTTAATCACATAGACATGATCGAGTTAACTAGACAATTTCAATCACATAGACATCATCAAAATCATATGCTTCATAAACGAGTCATAATAATAGCAAAACATCAAATACATGTAAACATACGATCGATCGCACTAGGGTTCATCTCATCTCAAATACACAATATTTAGCTACTCATAGTGATCACAGCAAAACACGTAATTAACACCGAAGATATCATAAATGCTTCCCTGAATTCGGCTTCGAAGTTAATTCCGTCCTTCACTGAGTATTTCTATCGAGCACGTGGTGAGCGAACTAAATATGTGTATGGGAGGTGTTCTTGGGTTTTAATGAGGCAACGTGTTTGTACATATATGAGCTTAATTGTGTACCTTTTTACCTCACGTTCCTCCTTTTTCTTCTCATTACAATGGCTCTTTATATAGATCTCGTTTCTTCTTCCTTCGTTATCTTTCTTGAGCCTTGCAAAATGAAAAGAATCCTATCTCCATTGATTTGTGCAGCCAAAATCCATCTTGAGCAGCCATGATATTGTCTTATACAGAAAACTTGTTCCAAGCGTGATCTTTGCTCTGACTTTGATACAACTTTCGTTCCAAATAAGTTAACATCGTTTCTTATCTTGTGCTTGACTTTTAATGCTGCCACAAAGACGTTCACGGCCTCTTGTATGCATTCTCACGGCCGTGACAACTTAAAGCCTGAAGAAAAACACGTCTCTGCCCGTGTTCACGGCTTGAAGTCTTCATGTTCACGGCCGTGACGAGTTCGGGCACAAAAAATCGACTTTCTGCCCGCATTCACGGCCTCATGCACCCCCATTCACGGCCACGAATCAATCTTCACGGCCTGGTTGGTCAATGTTCACGGCCGTGACACAATCGGGCTAGAAAATGGCTCTCTGGTGCTGTTCACGGCCTCGTGCAAGGGCTTCACGGCCGTGACTCGTTTTCCTGCAAAACAGCATCAAGTTCAAAAATTCATATCTCTCAATCTAGACCTCGGATTGAAAATCCCTTTGGTCAGAATCAAGATTAACGAGTCCTCTATCTATGGTTAAAATTTCAGGTCCATCGGACATCGTTTACCCCGTGATCATTGAGAAATACTAAACTGTCGCAAAACTGCCGTAAAACGTTTGATTTTGTTGTGAAACCATATTATAGCACAAAAATAATCCAAACGGCTTCTCTTATCATGCAAACGACTTAAATGTAACATATATAAACGTAAGAAAATACGTTTATCAAATTGAAATTTGGGAGAAGCGAATAAACGCAGTGAGGATGTTGTTTCTCTTATCATAAACGAGTCATAATAATAGCAAAACATCGTCCTATGCAGAAATATTGTTTCAAGCGTGATATTCGCTCTGACTTTGATATTCGCTCTGACTTTGCTAAGCGCGATGTAACAAGTTTCAAGCCGGAGAAATAGCTGAAACTATCCATCAACGCAAGCTAAGTGCATTACCTATCAATACGGAGACAAAACCGAAGGAGTATTGCCATGACGTTACATCAAGGAGCAGGGAGGATGTTGCTTCAAGATCACCATTCAACATTTATCAACCAAAAATTCCATTTCCGGCAGCCCTAACACAGGGAATACCAAAAGATCCATTTGGAGAATATCTTGCCAAGAAGAGCGCCAAGAAAGAAGCTGCGAAGGTCGAGATCCCTGAAGAGGAAGTAGAAGAGCAAGTGACGAAAGTGGTGACAAATAGCGTGACAGAAGAAGCTCATGTCAAGGAAGAACAAATTGACAAAGAAAAAGAGGTCACGGCTAAGCCCCCTGTCGAGGCGTATCAACCGGAGATCCAATATCCAACTATGCTAAACACGGATATGGTTTTCGATGAGTATGGTAAATTTCTTTCTAGCCTCAAGCAAATAAATATTAACTTACCGCTTGTCAAAGGTCTTGCACAGGTACCCCAATATGTGAAACACCACAAGGACTTACTCGGGAACAAATGCAAGCTCGGTGTTGTTTCTACTATTTGTCCTCGAGGGGATGTACTAGTAACAAGTGATATATTGAATATTCCCGCAGGTTTCATTATTATTTATTTGGAAGAGGTTGAGCAATTACCCTTGATCTTTGAGGGATCGTTTTTAGCTGCGAACATGGTAGATGTTAGGAATGTTAGTTTGAAATCTAGGGTGGACGGAGAGAAAGTAACATTTAGCACTCCGGATAATAATTGCAAGCATGATTATGAGTGTTACTTTTTAGATGTCATTGATCAAACTACTCTATTCCCTTTGCAAGTTACATCGCAGGTCACTGTGAAAAACGTAAGAACTATTAAGGGAAGTAAGGAGGTTGATAAAGAGAGGCGCTCCTTCGAAGGACCGCCATGTTTGGAGCTTTAAGTAACCCGGTGGTCGTATCATCGATGAACGATGTCTAGCTAAAAGACATTAAAGAAAGCGCTACTTGGGAGGCACCCCAAGACTATCCTATGTTTTTCTTTTATTTCTATGCACTCTTTAGTTTTTATGATTTTATTTTTCGATGATCGCAGGGAATTCAAAATCTCAAGTGTGGGGAGGAGCTAACAAGACATGCACACCGGACTATTCAGGGAAGTTCGCTTATCTATCTATTTCCTCTTCCTTGTGTTATATAATTGTTACGTTGAGGGCAACGTAAATCTTAAGTGTGGGGAGGGGACTTTCTGCGAAATTGATTGCGAACATTTTATATATGTGCACCTGATTTTTGGTATAAATTTTTTTCGAAAATTTGGCATGAATTTTTTTCGAAAATCGTGTTTCTTATTGATCAAATGATGATTTCATGTTAGAAATGGTGTGAGTAATTAGGATACATATGCGTGTCGACTTCTTTCTTACATGATGAACTTGGCGATATCTGATAGATTCGTACACATAACCCTATTTTTGTGAGATTTTTGAGCCTGAGAGCTTTTTGCTCATTTCTTTGGTTGTGTGAATCATGCTTAAATTATTTCTCTTCAGAACTTGCTTGTGTTTTACGTTTTGAAACTACTTAAAGTGTGATTGCGTGAAATTGAGGAAGGCATTAGGAATTAAGTCCCTAGCCAAAGTATCCAACCACGACTGGCCCCCGTAGTTAGCCACTTTGAGCCTGAGCCCTTTATTTGAAAAATCCCGGGAATTATAAATTGCTGACCTGATAAGCTTTCAGATATCATCTTACCCGATCTATATAGTAAGGTGAGGTTGAGTGCCAATGTCGAAAAGCGTAGCCCGGCCGTTGTTCAAAAAAAAAAAAAAAAATCTCCTTTAAATAATCTGTCGTTAAGAACTCCTCCATCGATAATCTTTCACCCGCAAAGGGACTGAGAGAAGAGGGGCTTAACGACACGAGAAGAGGAGCTTATATACGTGAAAAGATGTTAAGAACCCTTCCATCGATAATCTCTCATGCTAAAAAAAAATTGGGAGAAGAAGGGCTTAGCCAATGCTGAAAAAAAAAAAAAAAAAATCAAAGACGGCAATAGCTAACCACGATGTATGCGGCTCGCTATCAAACAACGGCACGACACCGACATGATGACTTTGATATTGTCGATAGAAGTTTATTCTCCAATATAGTCAGCTGAGCCCTACTATAACCCGAAAAAGACCTTCCGATTCACGCTTGATCATTAAAAGTAGTAGATTTACGAATCACTTGCAAGCTTATGGTAGGGATTAGATTAGTGCATGACCCGAGAGATATCACCGACATCTTAACCCATACACTTAGTGATTTGAGTGAATCTTTGTGAGGTGCGGATCTTGATAGGTATTTCTAAGGAAGTCGTGTGGTTAGCTGTTGATTTCGAATATGCTTTCCGACTTTACTTGCATTATCTCCTACGTGATTTCATTCTTAATTGATACGTTGCATGATTTTATACTTTTATATGCCATTTGCATTTATTTGCTTGAGGACAAGCAAACGCTTAAGTGTGGGGATATTTGATAAACGTATTTTCTTACGTTTATATTTGTTAGATTTAAGTCGTTTGTATGATAATTGAAGTCGTTTTGATTATTTCTGCACTATAACATGGTTTCACAACAAAATCAAACGTTTTACGGCAGTTTTGCGACAGTTTCATATTTCTCCAATTTCGCGGGGTAAACGATGTCCGATGGACCTGAAATTTTAACCATAGATAAAGGACTAGTTAATATTGAATCTGACCGAACGGATTTTCAATCCGAGTTCTAGGTTGGGAGATATGAATTTTTGAACGTGCTGCTGTTTTGCAGGAAACCAGTCACGGCCGTGAATGATTTGTACGAGGCCGTGAAGCGCACCAGAGAGCCATTTTCTTACCCGATTGTGTCACGGCCGTGAACATTGACCAACCAGGCCGTGAAGTGTGCTTCATGGCCGTGAAAGGGGGTGCTTGAGGCCGTGAAGGCGGGCAGAAACCCATTTTCTAACCCCCGAACTCTTCACGGCCGTGAATAATAGTATACGAAGCCGTGAACGTGGGCAGAGACGTGTTTTTATTCAGATTTTAAGTTGTCACGGCCGTGAGGATGCATATAAGAGGCCGTGAACCTCTTTATGGCAGCGTTAAAAGTCAAGGCAGATCGACATATGCCACATTAGTCAGAGCAAAGATCAGACACGTAAGAGCTTGGGACCAATTCTCTGCATAAGACAAGCCATTCAATCTAATAGCAGACATGAAATCAGTTTTTGGGGGCTGCAATTAAGACTTTGGAAGCAAAAGATCTCTCAAAATTTCTTCCCCTTGGTATTCACGTTGAAGAAAATGCACAAGAAAGAAGGAAAAAACTCTATATAAAGAGCAACGCGAGGAGAAGAGAAGGGAGGGAGGAACGTGAGGTAAAAAGGTACACAATTAAGCTCATATATGTACAAACACGTTGCCTCATTAAAACCCAAGAACACCTCCCATACACATATTTAGTTCGCTCACCACGTGCTCGATAGAAATACTCAGTGAAGGACGGAATTAACTTCGAAGCCGAATTCAGGGAAGCATTTATGATATCTTCGGTGTTAATTACGTGTTTTGCTGTGATCACTATGAGTAGCTAAATATTGTGTATTTGAGATGAGATGAACCCTAGTGCGATCGATCGTATGTTTACATGTATTTGATGTTTTGCTATTATTATGACTCGTTTATGAAGCATATGATTTTGATGATGTCTATGTGATTGAAATTGTCTAGTTAACTCGATCATGTCTATGTGATTAAGTTAACGTAGTTGGGAAATCGTACGCTACGCTCGAGAGAGGGGTGAACGATTAGACCTCTCGTAAACGAGCGGAATAAACTCATCGCTAGAGATAGGTTGAACTACCCCGCCGGATTAGAGTCAAATCTAATAGCAGGATTCATCGTGCTTTTAATGCGATCCTCGGTTAGGTAGTTAGGGAAGCTTGCCCGGCTACGTAATGCGTTGATTAGTTGTTTGCGAGTCTCGTATGATAAGGCGCAGTTTCGTCAGTCGTATGAATTCGTACGCATGTTGTAGGAATCTCCACGGTCTAATAATAGTGTTGCTTACGTGTACTTGATATATGTTTTGGTCGAGCTAGGGGGATTCGAAGCTCAAATATGTTTGTTTCCATCAGGGTTTTCTTCTCCGCACCATTTTACTAAGTTGTGTTTCTAATTATTGTTATTTACCGTCTCAACAAACCAAAATATTTACTAGAATATTTAAACGACGGGTTTCTAAAGTATATAGTTCCTTTGGGTTCGATACTCGAATACTTGCCACTTCTATACTATTTTTGATAGGTACACTTGCCTGTTGAGCGTAGGATAGTTTGTCGATATTCGTTTTATTTTTATTACTCGATCCGCTCGATCAGGTATTGGATGCGAGCTGCTCAAAACCCTCGCGCTTTCGGGTTTCAGAGACATACACATCGTGAGTTTCCTTTACTGTTATTATTTTCCTTTCTTAAGGGTGTTGTGTGTCGGTTTTTGTCCCTGTTTTGTTGAGTTTACCGGATTTTGCTTGAGAATCGGTGCTTTGAAGCAGATGATTTGTTGTTTGGATTCGCTGCAGTGGCGTATAGGCTGGTGTGTTCTCACAACTAGGATTAAAGGATATTTTCCTTTAAGGCCCGTGCTCGATCGGGCTTGGCGCGTTGCATTAACGATTCTATGCATTCTACTTTTTTTTTCACTAGTTGCTGTTGTTTTTTTGCGCGACTAACGCCACATTACTACGTGGAATGCGCAATGCGCTGTTAATGACTGCATAAGGGAGATCTGTTTTGTTGAATCTGTTCCGTATTTGTGATCTGTTCTGTATCTTTTTTCTAATATTTTGGTGGCATGAGAAAGGCTTAAACAGTTCCTCCTGTTTGAGGATATGAATTATTTTCATTCATTGGTTTGTTGCAGATAGACATGGACACTATTGAGGTCAGCAACCTAAATCGACAGTTTTTATTTCGGCAATCACATGTTGGGCAGTCCAAGGCCAAAGTAAGTGGGATTTGCTAGTTGCTTTTATTCCATGACTGAGAAGTGAAAACCCCCATAATCTAATGGTGAATTCTTTTCTTCTTATTGTTGTCGTTGGATTCTTTCCTTACCAGGTTGCTCGAGATGCTGTCTTGAAATTCAGGCCACACATCAGTATTACACCTTACCATGCAAACGTAAAGAATAATGACTTCAATGTTGATTTTTACAAGCAATTTGCTGTTGTATTGAATGGTCTTGACAATTTAGAGGCCAGACGACATGTGAACCGTCTTTGCTTGGCAGCTGAGGTCCCATTGGTTGAAAGTGGTACTTCTGGTTTTCTGGGACAGGTGGTCTTTTCCTGTAATAGTCTATCGGCATTGTCTATTATTTACGTTGCTACATGTGTGTGATTAGAGTTGTAGGTGATCTTGTGCTTCATTTTCTCTTCATTAGATGCATTGCAAATTCGAACGTGGATTAAATAAAAGAAAAAAATCACTGGCTTTTCTCGCGCCCTACATTTCTCTCGATCAACCACTACGTGCATATAATTTAGGATTTCGTATATAAGTTTTTTGATTGGTTTTCTTTCATAAACATCTCATTTCGGAATAATTGGTGCAGGTCTCTGTTCATGTAAAGGGTTTAACAGAATGCTACGAATGCCAGCCTAAGCCAGCACCAAAAACTTATCCCATTTGTACTATCACGAGCACTCCCTCAAAGGTACCAATTTCACAATGTTTGCCTTGTCATGTTCTGCATCTACTACCAAGCGTTTTTTTATTTGAATGTTTACTACTATATTTTCACTCGCAATGACACAGTTTGTTCACTGCATCGTCTGGGCAAAGGACCTACTTTTTGCAAAGTTGTTTGGGGACAGAAATCAGGATAACGATCTAAGGGTTCATTCTACTGACGCATCAAATTCGTCGCGTCAGGATGTTTTCGAACTTAAAGATGACGAAGGCATTGATCAATATGGAAGGAGGATATACGATCATGTTTTTGGATACAGCATTGAGTTAGCTTTATCGAACGAAGCCCAATGGAAGAATTGCAACAAACCAAGCCCGATATACTGCAAAGATGTATTTTCCACCGATCAAGAACGTGAGAATGGGAACAAAGCTAATAATAGTTCAGTACCTGAAGATGCTTCAGCGGTATCTGCTATGTTATCCTTAGGCCTAAAAAACCAACAAGATCTCTGGAGCTTGAAGGAGAACTCCCTGATATTTCTTGAGGCTCTGAAATTATTTTTAACAAAACGAGTAAAGGTTTGAGATGAGCTCTGGCTATTATTTATTGTTTCAATTTGTTTTTTCCTCATTGATAGCAATCTAATTTCTTGCTTAGCAGGAGATTGGTAACTTGGATTTTGACAAAGATCAGAGCTTCCTCGTTTGGTATACCATTGCAGAGCCTCTTTGAGGCCAAAGGTATTGCTGGCAATATAGTACATGCAGTTGCTACAACGAATGCTATTATTGCTGGGTTGGTCGTGAATGAGGCAATTAAGGTTCTGAAAAACGATAGAGAAAACTACAGGTTGGTTTAGCTGTTAATCGGTATGGATCAACGCATATTACGTCTTATGGTATTTTTCATATTTTTTGTTCAGAATGACGTACTGTCTGGCATATCCTTCGACAAATATGCTTCTCATGCCTGTGAATCCATTTGAGCCGAACAAATCGTGCTATGTATGCTCCAAGGTTTGATGGATCGATCTTATTCTTCAAGAAATTCTCATTAATCTTCAATTGGGCAGTCTTACTGGCAATTTCGTTCTTATGCTGTAATTCTGTTACACGGGTTTGTTATTTAGACGCCGTTAACCCTCGAGATAAACACGTATCGTTCGAAGCTGAATGATTTTCTTGAGAAGATAGTTCGAGCTAAGCTTGGCATGAATCTGCCTATGATCATGCATGGTTCCTCCCTTCTCTATGAGGTCGGCGATGATCTCGACGAAGATGAGGCAGCCAACTATGCAGCAAATCTCGAAAAGGTTGACGAAAAAAGCCCTTCTCATACTTGTTTTTTTACGCGCCAACGAATATAATCTTATGTTCTTTCTATGTTAGGTACTATGCGATCTTCCTTCCCCCCGTCGTGGGTGGAACGATTCTAAACGTCGAAGATCTTCTGCAAGAGCTAAACTGTAGCATCAACGTTAAGCACAGGTTTTGCAACTCCTCTTTTTTCAATTATTCTGTAGTCTGTTTAATTTGCTCGTAGTTATCGTAAAAAATTTTTATAGGGAGCAATTTGATGAGGAGGAGGCTGATGGTATGATTCTTTATGGCTGGTCAGAAATTGAAAATAAACCAAAACGAAAAGTGGAAGGTGGTGACGTCATTGTTCATAAGAAAAGAAAGGGAGTGACGGTATCTTTGACGGCGTTAGGTTTTTGTTGTTAAATCTTGGCGCGTTATTTATCGTCAAATCGGCTGTTTAATTTGAGAATCAATATCATTGCAAAAATGGGTAGATAACAATATTGATTGTATACACAAACGTATTTGTATTGATATGGTGTCATCATCATGATGATATTATGGTCGTGAACATAAACGTAACGTATATTTTACACGTGACTTGTACAACATATGACAATATATTATTACTATCATACAAAACTCACCTTACTCGATCGTCGTAGTACATCCATGCATATATACGTATATATTACAGACGGCGACGATGGAATATGACTGCATTTTCGAAATTTATCTTATGGGCACACACACACACCTATATATATATTTGTAACGTGACGCATGCAAGTAGAGAAGAAAGAGATGATTTTATATAAGTTAATTTAATTTGGAATTAGTTTGAAAGGAGGCTTGACAAGAGCTGGCGTGGGATCATATCTTCCATAGTCGTTTGTTTTCACTGCTTTGAGAAGCCTTTCGTGTATTATCATCGCTTCATCATCTCCACCATGGTATACGCCAGCCACCTCTATTTCCTATTATAAATCCATATAATATATATAAATACATATTTATATATGAAGAAGAAAGGAGAATGAGGTGGTGGTTAAACCCTTCTTTTATTAAAGTATATATGAGAAGCTCACGGTTGTAGTTTCAACATTTAATAATTACCTCAGTAGTTGCACAATTTTTCTTCAACTCCAAGGCCTTAGATGCTCGACCTGCAATAATATTATTACATGAGCTAAAGACTTTGTTTTAAGAGAATCTGTATGACTAAAGGAACTATATTCATCTTCATGAAAAGTAGAAGTAAAGGAATTAGAAACTAACCTGCAGAAGAAGTTGAAAGAAGAGATGCAGAAATGAAGAGATAAAGAAGGAAGATGCTCTTCATCATTAGCATTGATGATGATTAGGGTTTCTTTTAACTTTAGTGTGTGATCAGTGTACAACGAAAACAAACAAATAGTCTCTCTATATTATTGTTTGCTCAAGGCCAACGCCACGCCTATAGTCTTAGTCTTATCATTAAAGAATTTCCCAAGGGATAAACCATTAAGTGATATTGTATTGTTTTCTAAAGTAAAGCCATCTTTAAACTTTTTGGTTTCATATTCATAAAAACATAAAAGTTGACAGACAGCGTTATATTGTTGTGGGGGCATTAAAATCATAGCACTTTCAATTAAAATATTTGCATTGATTAGTGCAAAATGCTTTGAACTATAGAGAGATGTGACTATAACTTTTTTTTTTTTTGAAAGAGATGTTAACTAATCACCACGCCATATCTTTTACAAACGATGATGGGATTTGGCGTTATTGAGATACAATTGTGAGAAAAGAACTTATTCCATATCTTAAAGGAACGAATATTAAGTAAAATATTGTTTGTCACTCTTATATATTATATATCATGTCGTTTAAATACTCACTTGATTGATATACTTTATCTTGAAAAATAAATATTTATATATCACCATTAAGCATGACTATTTTATCATAATTCAAAATGAAAGTTTCATGAAGAAAACATTTACATACACGAGGTTAAATAGACATAAATACCAAACATTATCCAGAGGGAAAATAGATAGGAAATAAACATAAACCAAACATGAAAACAAGATTCAAAATTCAAAAAAAGAAGAAATAAAGAACCTACTTGCAGAATGTATATTGTATATCTCTAACGATGTTTAGACTAATTAGTTGGGGATTTGAAATGGCTTTTGTGGAAGTGTAGTGCTTTCAATCATCCAAAACGACAAAGACAATGCACCAAATCCCACTCAAAAGACAATTGTGGAGAATAAAGATTACATGCACTATCATTCTTTCCTATTAAATTAATATCTTAAGTTACTTCTCTTTTGTTCTCATCTATCCTTTTCCTATCTATTTCCAAAATAATTATATTCAAGTTTAAATTAAAAAAATCAAATCAAGAACAATTTCATTCGAAAACACCTATAAGGTTGCCTACTCTTAGACCAAGTAAGCCATCACGCGTAATTTGCTCATAATGTATTGTTTCTAAAGAAGACCTACCAAACCATAGCACCATTAATCTAATTCTAAAATTGCGTAATTATTGATTCCTAGCTCATCTTTCTGCTGCGTGCTGCGAACTTCTTTTTTCCTTTTTTTTTTTTCTGTTGAGTGGGTCACAATGAAATAATAAAATAAATAAAGGTGCAATTTATAAAACAGAATTGTTCACTTTAGGCTACAAGTTATAATGGGCCTACATTCCGGCCCATATGTGGTTAATGTTAACTGAGCCTATTCGGCGCTATGAAGAAATATTAGCCCAAAACGATGGCCCAAATTATAAAGTCAATAGCGATTTTACAAACCAAACGCCAACCAAAAACGGTGGCGCGCTTCGTTGTAATGTAACTGCACGAAACCGTACCAATAATCACGGCACCATCACCGCATATGACTCGTCAAATCAATCGATGACTTTACCTAAAGAGAACCCTGTGAAATAATATAAGACCCAAATTGGCTCTAACGTTGATGTTGGTTGTTCTTAAATAAACACCATCGAAAAGGTCAAGGATGACTTTGGGACTAACGTGAAACATTGAGGACTGAAATGTTAAATACCTCAGGCTCCTACTGCCACGTCGGATGGGCCCACACAAAATACTCGACGCAGTTAATGTTTTCCCCCCACACAATTCTCTCTCTCTATCTCTCTAAACAGTCGCCGTCTCTCTAATTATCCGGCGATTAATACCACTTTTTAGTTTTCCTTTTTCATTTTCTCTATATCAGTAATATTTCGTTAAATATAATTAGTAAATGACTATTTATGGGCTTTTTTTAAAACGCACGCCTCTTCGTTATCTTCTTACGTTTCGATCCTGGGGCGAATTTGTTGGGTGTGAATTTTGACCGTTGGATCGAAGTCAGATTTTGCCGAAGAACGTCGCTTCAGAGGTTTATTACTCTCATTTTTGTTGTGCTTTTTTTTTTCTCTAGAAAAGTAAAAGATAAGCTAAGCTCATCATGTTGGAGCTGAGTTCTAGATCTGGATAGAGAGAGAGAGAGAGAGAGAGCTTCATTTTTTTTGATCATTTGCTAATACAGTTGGTGGTTTGTTGTTCTACGTTTCTTTCAGTGTTTAGAGAGATTGTCCAGCTTGATTGACTGAATCGACTGATCGATTATCAAAGAACTAGTTGTCTGTGATCGAGTATTGGAGATGTCTGGACCCTTGGACCGATTCGCCAGGCCTTGTGAGTGAATCTTTTTGTTTGAATTTTTTTCATCTATGTTATGATTTAGGTTCACTGATCGAGACTTCGTTTAATTGTATAGTTATGCGGATTTTAGACAAGTATGAATCGTTCGAAGATGATTAATGTGCTATTTGGGGTTCTTTCTTTCTGTATTTTCTTGATGTTTGATCGTCTAATTATGTGGGATTGGAACAAAATTGAGTATTAGAAGCTGATTTTCTCTTTCTTTATGCAGCCATATTAGCTTAACTGTAATGGTAAATATTTAGTTGAATGGAGGTTTAAATTAGTATTTTGTTAATCTGTTTCGGTTGTTTTTGTTGCCCAGAAAACCCATGATACTTTATCAGGAAAGGAAAGAGCATGAAGTATAGTTATATATATTGTTTTTGCTTACATGTGTTTCGTTCTGGCGGAATAGGCTTTGAGGGTTCATCTGGTAATGACGAGAAACGAGAAAGGAAGTCCGACTTTGAGAATTCGGAGGATGAACGAAGGACTAGAATAAGTTCTTTGAAAAAGAAAGCACTTAATGCATCTTCTAAATTCAAGCACTCTCTAAAGAAGAAGAGCAATAGAAGAAAGAGTGATGGTAGAGTCAGTTCGGTTTCAATCGAAGATATTCGTGATGCTGAGGAACTGCAAGCTGTTGAATCTTTTCGACAAACATTGATCCTGGATGAGTTACTCCCTGAAAAGTTTGATGATTATCATATGATGTTAAGGTTAGTATTCTGAACTATAGCTATCTAGATGTTCGTCTGATCAAACACTAAGCTGCTTGTATGTGAGGAAAAAAAATCTTATAATCATATCTATGCAGGTTCCTGAAAGCAAGAAAGTTTGATGTTGAAAAATCAAAACAAATGTGGGCCGACATGATCCAATGGAGGAAAGATTTTGGTACCGACACAATTAGTGATGTGAGTCAAGTGGACGTTACACGATCCTACATCTTAATGCTGTATATCATGATTTGGATTTATCAACTTGTTGGGTTAGTCACTCTGAGTTTTCTCTTGTTCAATTAGGATTTTGAATTTGAAGAGCTGAATGAAGTTTTGAAGTACTACCCGCATGGGTATCACGGAGTTGATAAAGAAGGAAGGCCAGTGTACATAGAGAGATTAGGAAAAGTTGACCCTAACAAACTTATGCAAGTGACCACTATGGATCGATACATAAAGTACCACGTCAAAGAATTTGAGAGAACCTTTCAAATCAAGTTTCCAGCTTGTACTATTGCTGCAAAGCGGCACATCGACTCGAGCACGACTATTTTAGATGTTCAGGGTGTGGTATGTATACCCCATCACCTTGTATGGTGTGATATTACTATTTTAGATTTGAAGTTCTGCTCCCCCTTTTTATTTTGGTCATACTCTGTAACTTCGTTAATGCTTCTCAGGGATATAAAAACTTTACTAAAAGTGCGAGAGAGCTTATTAATCGGCTCCAAAAGATTGATGGAGACAATTATCCGGAGGTTAGCAAAGTCTAACGTTATGTTGCTGACATGTGTTCTTTATGATTCTGACAATTAATATCTCATTCATTGCAGACGCTCCATCAAATGTTCATCATTAATGCTGGTGCTGGTTTTAGGCTGCTGTGGAATACCGTGAAGAATTTTATCGATCCCAAGACTGCATCTAAAATTCATGTCTGCACTTTCATCCAGCTATTCCTTGTTTCATATTGTTCTTTAAGCATTTATGTCCTCGTTTGTTTTAACTTGTTTAGTCTTTTTCCACCAGGTTCTGGGAAACAAGTACCAGCACAAATTGCTTGAAATTATAGATGCCAGGTACCATGGAGGTTTCCTAGATAAAATCTATAGCTATTTTTTGTTGCTCTTAACAAACTACATGTTTGTGCAGCCAATTGCCAGATTTCTTTGGAGGGTCATGTAACTGTGCAGATCAGGGAGGCTGCCTCCGCTCTGACAAAGGACCCTGGAAGAATCCTGATATTCTGAAGGTCATGCATCTGTTGATTTTCTTCTTCTCGTTGGCTTATTATGATACCACAGTTTCTTTTTTTCAAACATTTGTTCTAATAGTAAGCAGTTCCGCCCTTGTGTTGCAGATGGTGCTCAATGGAGAAGCACGGCGCGCTAGACAGGTTGTTAAAATTATCAACAGTGAGGGGAAGGTTGTCTATGCAAAACCTCATTTTTCCGTGGTATGGTTGTCTTCTTCTAACATGTAAACCATAGTGTGCCTCTATTCCCTTAGTGGAGGTATCTTATGCTTTCTGTTGTCTTAGCAGTTAAAAGGCAGTGATACTTCGACGGCAGAGTCTGGATCTGAAGCCGAAGATATTACTTCACCAAAGGCCACCAGGAGTTACTCACATCTTCGTTTGACTCCAGTTCGTGAAGAGGTAGTATAGTCAATCGCTGGTATTCGGACTTTAATTGATGCCCCTTTACTTAGTAGCATAACTTGTTGGTATTTCTCGTAAAAATGTTCTAGTTTTTCATCTCTATTTGTTACTCTTCCGAGTTACTGGGTTTTTAGGCTCATTATTATTTTGATAATTCTAATGGAAGTTTTTGGGTGAATTTACTCTTTACAGACTAGGGGCATTGGAACTGTTGGACATGTTGGCCACTTCTCCGGATATGATGAATATGTACCTATGGTTGACAAGGCGGTAGATTCAGGATGGAAGAAGCAATCATCTCCTCAGATGGTTCTTGTACCTAAAGGTTGTGACTGGTTTAGAACCCTATGTTTGCTCTTTATTTTTGCCCAAGTATTTAACTACATGGCACCCCACATATCAAATTCTATGTTGACGAATAAAATACATACTTTATAAATGATTACAGAATCTGATATGCTTATGATTCTGATTTTTGTCTGTTAATTTTATGTCCACAGGGGCACATGTATTCTTGTAACTATGTTAAACCAGACACTGTCTTGAACTTCGTGTATGATTCTGATTTTTGTCTTTTGTTCCCAGAGTTGCTTCCACCACCAGAAACTCCAAAAGCTGCTGAAGGACTCCGTGCAAGATATTTGCCAGCTCTCATGACCTTCTTCATGGCATTTATCTTGTTTTACCGGTCATTGCTGTCTCGATTTTCCAAGAAATTACATGAGAATACATCGGTATCTCAGCAAGAGCTTGTCCAAGAGTTTTCCTTTGAGACACCTAAGGAAGAATTCAGACCTCCATCTCCAACACCATCGTTCACAGAGGCAGAGCTCCTCTCTTCGGTCATGAAGAGGCTCGGCGAGCTCGAAGAGAAGGTAAATACTCTCAAGGAGAAGCCATCTCAGATGCCATATGACAAAGAAGAGCTGTTGAATGCTGCTGTTTACCGCGTCGATGCCCTTGAAGCAGAGTTAATTGCAACCAAAAAGGTCTGTTATGCTGCTTTTTGTGTTATTCTATCGTAAACTTGGGGGTCATTTTCATCTATGTGATTCCTTGCCCAGTGTTATATATTCAAGTTGCCGCTAATAAGTGGTTCATTCTTTACAATGAGCAGGCCCTGTATGAGGCACTAATGAAGCAAGAAGAATTGCTCGCTTATATTGATAGTCAAGAAGAGGCCAAATACAGGGTACGTTACTTGATCTCTTTTTTATCATAGTTACTTAGACTAACTCTCAATGTTAATCTGCTGTTCTTCACAAATCCTTGCGTTTTTTTCTATTACAGAAAAAGAAGTTTTGCTGGTAAAATGCGTTCGATGGTTGAGTTTCATAATCTTCGGCTGCATTTGAGCCTTGAGGCTCACTGCTCCCAACTATCTTCATCTTTCATCTGAGTACCTTTATTTCTGTGTGAATCTCTGTGCGCTTGTACTTGTTTGCTAAACCTCCTAATGGGAGAGTGGTTTGAGATTGTTGAAGACGAATTTATTGTGAGTAATGTTTGAAAACAAAAGTAATATTCAACTCATCTTTTTAAGTCCCTCTGATGCCTTTCTCTAATATGCATTTCTGATAGAGATCTGTTGGAGATTGTTGAAGTTCTATGCAACTATGCTATAACCCTCAACTTAAAAAAAAAAAAAAGAACAAATGGGAACAACAAATGCAATTGTAAAACTGAGAGATCTTCGGAATTTCGGACAACAATCATCACTATTTTTTCTGATTAATTACAACTTTGTCCGTATTTACTTTGCTCGCATGTGTGAACCGAAAATAAGATACTTTCCCAGTAAAAATTCTTCGCATTTGCTACTCCAATGGCGGCGGCTTCAGGTCTCATGCTCCAAACCCTTCCAACGAAAACCCTAAAAATCTCATCTTCAAATTCTTACTCGATAAACTCCATCTTATCCTTTAAGCTCAGACCCATTTCTAGAACCTCGTTTCCTCTCAAATCCCCCGTGATTACCGCAGTTTTGTCCGCCGAGCAGTCGACCAAAACCCAGAAATTCCAACACTGTTTCACCAAGAAAGAGGATGGGTTTTTGTACTGCGAGGATGTTAAGGTTGAAGATGTCATGGATGTTGTTGAAAAGAGGCCCTTTTATCTCTACAGCAAGCCTCAGATAACAAGGAATGTTGAGGCCTACAAAGAAGCCTTAAAGGGTTTGAATTCGATTATCGGCTATGCGATTAAGGCTAATAACAACCTCAAGATTTTGCAACACTTGCGTGAGTTGGGATGTGGGGCTGTTTTGGTTAGTGGCAATGAGCTCAAATTGGCTCTACATGCTGGTTTCGATCCTACGAGGTATCGAATTTCTCGTTCGTTTCTTGTTTTTTGTTTTTTGTCTGAAGATGGACCTGTTTATATGCGTTCAATTTACATATCGCTGCTTTTTTCTGAAGGTGTGTATTCAATGGAAATGGGAAGATTTTGGATGATTTAGTACTCGCTGCTCAAGAAGGCGTTTTCGTCAACATTGATAGCGAATTCGACCTCGAAAACATAGTTTCTGCTGCAAGAATATCTGGGAAAAGGGTGAATGTACTTTTGCGTATCAATCCCGACGTTGATCCTCAGGTATTCGACTCATTACATAAACATAATGCAAGAATCCCTTTTACGAAGACAGCAAATCTCATATTAATTTTTTTTCTTGCATCATTCAGGTCCATCCTTACGTTGCCACTGGAAACAAGAACTCCAAGTTCGGCATAAGAAATGAGAAGCTTCAGTGGTTTTTGGACGCTGTTAAGGCACATCCTAACGAATTGAAGCTCGTCGGCGCCCACTGTCATCTAGGATCAACTATCACTAAGGTGACTTTCTTGGTCTTGAGTGTACAATTACTGTAATAATTCTTTACGAATGAGACAATTATGGGGAAACAGATTTAGGCCGCAGAACGTTTGAGGTTAACATCGATAAACCTTCGTTAACTGATGTTATCTACATTCTCCAGGTAGATATCTTCAGAGATGCAGCTGTCTTAATGGTGAACTACATCGATGAGATTCGATCTCAAGGGTTCGAAATCGATCACTTAAACATTGGAGGCGGGCTTGGAATCGATTATTACCACACTGGGGCTATCCTTCCTAGCCCGAGAGACCTCATCGATACTGTAAATTCCTTTTAGCTACCACTTTTTGTCTCAACGTTCATATTTCACACATTTTGTCTTGAAGTTGATTACCAATACGAACAAACCGTAAACATGAGGGACCAAAAAACAACTCTAATTTCCCCCGTTTATTACACGTTCCTATGATGATTTAGGTACGTGAATTGGTTATTTCAAGAAATCTGAACCTCATCATAGAGCCTGGGAGATCGCTCATTGCAAACACGTGCTGTTTGGTAAATCGAGTCACTGGGGTAAAAACCAATGGGACGAAGAATTTCATAGTGATCGACGGAAGCATGGCTGAGCTTATTCGCCCGAGTTTGTACGATGCCTATCAGGTTTCAGACACGAACCATTCTTTTGATGTGCTTCATTACATGGCAGTTGCATTATCACGGTTGACTTTCAATCACAGCACATCGAGCTTGTTTCTCCTCCTCCCCCGGGAGCAGAGGTGTCGACCTTCGACGTGGTGGGCCCCGTTTGCGAGTCTGCTGATTTCTTGGGGAAAGATAGGGAATTGCCGACGCCTACCCAGGTATCGCTTTTTTTTTAAAAAAGAAAGCGCTGATTTGGGGCAATTACTTATAGGGATGGAATTTGAGGACTAAAAATGTGATTTTGACTCGCTGGTGGTTTTAGGGTGATGGACTGGTAGTTCACGACGCTGGTGCTTATTGCATGAGTATGGCTTCGACGTACAATCTGAAGATGCGTCCGCCCGAGTATTGGGTTCGTTTTTTTCCTTATTTCTTGATTTAATTTGCGCGTGAACGAAAAAAAGTCGTTCTTTTTATTTTTGGTACGTATCGATTTTGAGTAAAGAGGCGTTCGTTTTTTCAGGTGGAAGGCGACGGATCGTTGTCTAAAATTCGGCATGCCGAGACTTTCGAAGACCACCTTAAATTTTTCGAGGGTCTCTAAGTTTGTTGTGTTTGTCTGTGTATTGTTTTGTCTCTTTGATGAGGGCATTGTTTGTGTTTGGTTTTGAGAGATTTCACTATTGAAGTTTTTTGGTATGAATAGAATTTCATTACCAACAGAGTCCACAATTACACGCTAGCTCTGCGAGAAAACCAACAAACTCATCTCACATCACACTAACATCGCACGTTCCATAGGCGTTAAGAGAGCAAGTCCCACACTACGAAGCTGCACCCTAATACTGCATCGCACCGCAGCAACCAGCTCCTTAGCCGTTCTGCTCTCCTTCCCATGAATACGATCATTTCGTTCCTTCCAGACCACATATACCAATGTAGCAACAGTCGCGAGTTGAATCTTTGCAAATCGACTCCTCCTTTTACCCAGCCTGATAAGCAGTTTCTTCCACCTCGCAGCTTCCACAGGGATTTGCAATCCAATCCAGCGACATAATTCCACAAGGCCCTCCTGAACATAGGCACATTCAAAGAATAAGTGCCCTTGAGATTCATCCATTACTGAACAGAGTACACAGCTTCCATCCGCAATTTGCATTCCCCAACTAGTCAATCTATCTCGTGTCATTAGCCTACCATGCATGACAAGCCACATAATGAACTCATGCTTGGGCAGTGTCCACCTATTCCACACAGCAGGAGCATACACAAACCGCTCTCTCTCCCCTTTTATCCATTTATACCCCGAAGGAATGGTATAAATACCATCACTTGTGCATTTCCACTTCCCATCAGTATACCCCTCTGAAAACCGATCCCGCACTTTGATCAAATGTTTCCACTGCCAGCTGCAGTCGCCGGTACAAACAAAATCCCAAAAAACCTGCTCCTTTAGGTAGACACAGTGCATCCATCGAATCCACAGATTGTCTTTTTTCTGAGCAATGTCCCAAATCATTTTCCCAATACAAGCATAGTTCCATGCCCCGCAATCCTTGATGTTTAGGCCACCCCATTTCTTCTCGAGACACACTACATCCCAAGCCACCAATGCCCGGACTTTACCCCCCACTCCTTTACCCCATAGAAACTCCCTACAAACTTGATCCACTCTCTTCACTATACTCCGGGGTAATAGGAATATAGTGCCCCAGTAGCTGTGCAACCCGAGCAGTATGGAATTGATGAGACAACACCGGCCCGCGTAGGATAAGTTTCTTGAGGTCCAGCAGTTTATCCTTTTGACAATCCTCTCCACCAAAGCCTCACAGTCCATTCTGCTCCACTTGGTAGGGGAAATAGGTACCCCAAGGTATTTCATGGGAAAGGTTCCCTCAGCAAATCCACTCCTGGAAATAAGATCCGACTTAGGACCAGCAGATAACCCTGCTACATAGACACTGGATTTCTGAGCATTGGCCCCAAGTCCTGATGTCTGATGAAATGTCTCCAGCACCTGATGGATCATCTCCACTGTTTTTGTCTGTGCCTTGCATACAATCAAGAGGTCATCTGCAAAGCATAAGCTAACTAGTTTTAGCTGTTTGCACATAGGATGATACCTAAAGCCAGATTGCCCCGCAGCTGCAAGCAAGCTTCTAGTAAGATATTCCATACAGAGGACAAATAACAGGGGTGATAATGGATCCCCTTGCCTCAGCCCCCGAGCACCCTGTATATTTCCCACTAAGCTACCATTCAATGCCAGCTTAAAGGTCACAGTTGTGACACAGGCTTTGATCCATTCAACAAACTTCACAGGAAAACAGAGTTTCTTCAGCAGATCCAATAAGAAATCCCACTCCACCATATCATATGCCTTCCTTAGATCAATCTTCATTAAGCATCTCGGTGAAACATTCTTCCTCTTGTAAAATCTGAGCAGTTCCTGGCAAATCATGATGTTGTGCCCTATTACTCTACCTGGGACAAAAGCACCTTGATTCTCTTGAACCAAACTTGGTAGTACCTGTTTCAGTCTATTGCAAAGTACTTTTGAGATGCATTTATATATGGTATTACAGCAGGCTATTGGCCTATAATCCCTTCCAGTGTTGCACACCCCGCTCTTTGGGACCAAAGTGATAGTAGTTTTATTCAGAGCATTGATCAGTCTCCCAGTCTGATAGAATTCCAGTACAGTTCCAATGACATCCTCCCCCACTATGTGCCAAGAAGCCTTGAAAAATTCGCTGTTATACCCATCAGGGCCGGGACTTTTACCACTATGGATAGCAAACATAGCCTCTTTGATTTCACCCTTGGTAAAAGGGGCAATGAGGTCAATCTGCTCCCTCACTGATACAGTCCTCCCTTGCCCAATAACCCCATCATCTACCGCAGCCCTTACAGTCTGTGAAGTCCCCAAAATAGATGTGAAGTACTCAACAAAGTAGTCTGCAATAGCAGCAGGGTCCTCCAATCTTTCCCCATTATCATTCTCAATGGAGGATATCCTATTGCCATATACCCTTTGGTTGATAAGAGCATGGAAATACTTAGAGTTTCTATCACCCCCTTTGATCCACTCAGCCTTAGCTTTCTGTGCCAGGAATTTCTCACAAGCTTTGCTAAGGTAGCAGAACTTCACCCCTATAGCTCTTTCACATTCCATCAGGCCATCATTGAGAGGATCTTTGCTAAGAGCTGCTTGGGCTGCTTCTAATTCCTGTCGAGCCTCCTCAGTTTTCACCACTATGTCAGCAAAGCACTTCTTATTTAACATCTTCAGTGGACTCCTGAGCATATACAGTTGTTTTAGCAGATGCCTTCCCCTGCAGTCACAGTTAGTACCCTTCCTCCAGCTATTCTCCACAGTAGGCAGAAATAATGGAGAATCCACCCACATATTAAAGAATTTGAACTCCTTCTTCTTCCCCTGCCCCACCTTTTGACACTGTAACAGGAGAGGGGAGTGGTCTGATATCCCCTCACTCAAGAAAATTACCTCACTGTCCAAAAAATGCTGCAGCCACGAATGGTTCCCAAAAGCCCAATCGAGTTTACAATATATTCTTGAGGTACTTCCTTGCTTATTGGACCATGTAAAATGATTCCCTTTCCTCCTCAGTTCCTCAAGCCCGCAATCACCAAGGCATGACTGAAATGCCTCATACTCGTTAGCCAAGACAGAGGCGCCTCCCAATTTATCCCGAGGGTAGAGTATGTTGTTGAAATCCCCCCATACCAACCACGGCTCAGGTCCCACAGTTAGAGACCTGAGATCCATCCATAGCCTTTCCCTAAGCATCAAACTATTATGACCATACACACATGTCATGTAAAAGGAGATACCCTGCCACATAACTTGGACATGGAGCAGCTGGTCTGTTTGGTGGATAACCCTTATGCTCCAATCCTTGTTCCATAGCAGTAATATCCTCCCATTCTCGTGGTTATCCAAGTTATGCACAAAGTTCCATCCCTTAAAGCATCGGTTCATCACCATACTCAGGTTATTCTTTTTTATTTTTGTTTCCACTAGGCACACAAGATTAGCATTTAGTCTCCTACACCTCATCCTAATCTCTGCCTGTTTATTTGGGGTGTTCAGACCCCTCACATTCCACATGAGAATATTATCCATAGGGATGGAGCGAACTCCCTCTCAATGGACTATCCACAGGGTTCTCAGCCTGCATCTGTTCCTCGTTGCTGGTAGATTTTAATTCTACAGTAGGCCCTTTTTTCCCCAACTGCATCTGATACCTCCCTCCCTTAGCCATATCCATACTTGTATGCCCCTTCATATATAGCTTCTTTTGTATTTTTGTCCAGCTTTTCTCCCCAGGGTTCTGCTCAGTTATCTCCCTCTTCTCCTGATCAGTCTGCACCTGAGGGTCCCCTTCTTTAGGCACATCCCCAGTGATGTCCTCCTCTTGTTGTTCAGTACCCTCCTCCCGCTTTTTGTTCATCCTACAAACCTCACCAGAGTGCCCATACTTCCCACAGCAGGTGCACTTGATAGGCTTCCACTCATAGTGTACCTCTTGTTCAACCAATTGCCCAAACTCATTCATGAACGAGACAGAGTCTTTCAATTATTTTTTCAAGTCAATCTCAATAAGAACTCTAGCATATTGGATGCGATCCCTCTTCACAGTGACCTCATCCGCCATTATGGGATTGCCTACCAAACTCCCAATTTTGCTAAGCCCCCGAGTGCCCCAATATTTCAGGTCCAAGTGGGGAAAGTGAACCCAGATAGGTACCTTGTCGACATCCCCCTTCTTGAACTGAGTTAGGGGAGTCCAAGGGGCCAAGATTAGCGGTTTTTTGTCAAAATGCAACAGCTCAGTCTGCAGCACCATGTCCCGAGTTTCCTCCGAATCAAACTTTGCCAAGAACAGTCCTGCACGCACTTGCATGACTTTCTGTATCCCATGTTTCTTCCATACTCGGGTTAGAAAGCCATTCATCACAGCGTAGGGCGGATTTGATCCTAGCACATAGCATAGCAGAGCCGAGCTCCAATACTTCACCTCATCAGTTATGTCATCCATCTCAATCCGCCCAATATCAATGTCCCCATCCTTGAGAGGCGCAATAAAATCGAGTTTAGATCCCGCATTCCTCAATTTTGATATATCAAAATTTTCCCAAACCGATTTAGTTCGCTCATTGCTCAAATCAGGGTTAGTGTTACTCAGATTAGGTTTACGTTCCAACTCCTTCACCGCATTAAAAATAGTTTCCACAGCCTTCGATTCAGTCGATTTGTGCGAGCTCATGTATGATTCCATCAATTTTGTAACATCATTCAAAGTTGGTACAGGGGTCTTAATAGTGTTCACGACTCCTGTTGATGCTTCCACCACCTCCCTAGGTGAAGAAACAACCGTCGCTCCCGCCTTTTTCCTCTTCGCCATAGCACGGCGTCCCCGCCGTGAGATGGAATAGCCGGGAAATCAATGGAACAGTGAATCGTATAGTACTGTGTGTTTTTCGCACCTACTGAGCGTATTTGTGTGCTTTTTGCCAATTTTTTTTTTTTTTTTTTTTTTTTCACTCACTATTGAAGTTATTGTTCTGACTGTTGATGAATAATTGTTGAAGGATTTATGTGTTAGAAGAATATGCTTGCTGGATCTGTTATACGCAATTTTCATAAATTAAATTATAATAAAATATATATAACTATATGTATTTCAGTGCACTATGAAATTTCGGAATGACGAAAGTACCCTCGTCCCCTAATTATATTCTCATCCCAAGACTTTCTCCGTGTTATTGGATTGGAACAAACAAATCGTTTAGTTTAAATCTGATCTGAATTTTCACGGCCCAGTAGATCCATATCCATACGTTTCCTCCAAGAGAATCGCGATTAAGCTGTTGCTCAGTCGTTCGCGCGGAAGGTAAAACCTAAATTTGCAGCTGCTGTTTATTTTTTTTTTTTGAGGGAGAAATGTTTTTATTTTTACACCTATGATGCTTGCTTGCATCTAGCTGATCCTCGTATTTTACAAGATTACGTTTAGGATAGTTTCTATTTTCCGCAATTGGTAGTTTGTTGTTGTTTCCCCAGATTTGCCGTTGTTTGACTTTTAGTCTATATGTTGCTGGCCTTCATCTCTATTGTATTTGTTGTAGTTGAATTTTCATGGAGGGAGCTGGCGGCGACGGTCCCTCCACGGCAGCTGCTGCTTTGAACCAACGAAGGCATGAATTATCGCAGCTTTTTCAGCATTATTTGGATAAATCTACTCCGCATTCCTTGTATCGCTGGATTGGAACTGTTTTGCTAGTGTTTGTTTACGCCCTCAGAGTTTACTATGTCCAAGGTTTTTACATAGTCTCTTATGGTTTGGGGATCTACATTCTGAATCTGCTCATTGGATTCCTATCACCTCTCGTTGACCCTGAGCTTGATCCATCGGGTGAATCGCTGCTTCCTACGAAGGGCTCAGATGAATTCAAGCCTTTCATTCGCCGTCTCCCCGAGTTCAAATTCTGGTTTATGATCTTGACTCTTTTGCTCTTTTGCTTTTATTTTCGCACTTGATGATGTCTTCCCTTTTAATTAATATGTGATGGTTTGCCGAAATTTGGAATTTGAAGTCTTTTTGTCGCATGATCCATTTGAGTTGGGAAGTACACTTGATACCGTTGATCTTATCCGAGACCAGTGATTCATGATACTTGGATTATGATCTTCTGACTTTTTGAAAAGTGCTCTGCCTCATCTAAGATATTTTTCCTTTGTAACTTGTCATTTATGAGATAATACCCCACATCCTAGCAATTCAGTCATGATTGTAGTGAAATTTAGGAGTTGCTCATTGTAATAGTAGATAAGATTCTAGCTACTTCAAATCATGAACACACATTTTGGTCAGGTTGCATTCATAATTTGATTGTACAACCACTCGTGCTCATCTCTTTCATTATCTTTTTCTCACCTCCCATTTACCATTTGACGTTTTTTCCGAATTAAGATATCACAATGGAGTTTGACAACTTTTTACTTGTTTGTGTTTTCAGGTATGCCATCACAAAGGCCTTCTGCATAGCGTTCTTGATGACCTTCTTTTCCATGTTTGATGTCCCAGTCTTTTGGCCTATCCTTCTATTCTACTGGTTTGTTCTTTTCACCCTAACAATGAAGCGCCAAATTATGCACATGATCAAATACAAATACATCCCATTCAGCATTGGAAAGCAGGTACGCTAAATGCACAAGATGAATTCACACCTCGTTCTATTTGAAATGATTGCTCTTTAAGAAAAAAGATTCAACTGTTTCGGCGAGTTTGCGACGATTTTTATTAATTTGTTATCATTTCTTTTTTGTGACAGAAATACAAGGGGAAGAAACCTGCTATGAGCAGCAGCAGCAGCCCGAGATTTGACTGAACAAACGTCTGTTACGTTGCATTTTAATCACCCGAAGTGTGGAACGATAAAGGACGTGAAGATAAGTGGAAGATGGGGAGATTGAGATGGTAAGAAAACGAAAGAATCTATTTCTTATGTAGTAGTTTATTCGTGGAGAATTTGTTCTTGCATTTAGAATATTAATGTTAACAGGAACTTTGGAAAATACATGAATCTGGCATGTATGTGGTAGCTGCTTCAATTGTGTTTTTTTTTTATGGAATGGAATTGATTGTTTATACAAGGGATCCAATACTGTCTTGAACTGACTCACCCCTAATCTACGGGTCAATTGAACCGACCCGAATAAAACAAAGGACAGAGACCACCGACCCCAAAAAAGACCTCTTGTTTTGTTCCCACAAACCCTAATAAACCAACCTTCTTCCCAAAATCCTCCCTAAAACCCTTTTAATTCTAGATGTGTATGAACAAAAAAAATCGAAAAAAAAAATCAAATGGGAAATCATTGACTCGTTAGACCGTATTATTTGGGTGTGAGATTCATTGTTAATTTCATGCCTACTTTATACGAAATCGTTTATTCTCTATGACCAATATGTTGCCAGAAATTGAGTAATATTTTCAAACCAAGTATAGATCTTGAGATAACCCAAAGCTAGTGGTTAAAAAAACCAATTAAATCATAACAATCGCCTCATTCTAATTTTAGTATATCAAATATTAAAAAAACTTATTGAACCACGTAGCTTTAAAACTCATAATATTCTATTAGTGTATAATTTATTAAATCATTCACGAATAATTAATTTTATATTTTTGCAAGATTGTGCTAAAAGTAGTACTCACTCCGTCCCGTTATATTTATCACATATATTGGTGGACACGCAAATTAAGGTGGTATTATTATAATAATATAGTACAATGAAAAGGTAAAAAAAGTGTATATTTTGACACGTCTTTTAAGAATATTTAATATTATTATATTGATTTTTTGTGATAGTTTTTTACCCAAAAAGGAAATGTGATAAAGTTAGTGGGACGCCCGAAATGGAAAAATGTGATAAAATTAGCGGACGGAGGGAGTAGTATATAGAAAGAATTTCAATCAATACTAGGTTCTGAAACCGACCCACCCGTAATTTACCATCAACAAAACCGACCCGAATAAAACAAAGGAGAAATACCGGGTCTTTTTAAAAAATAGCCTTTGACGCGGTCAAGTTTAAAAAAATAGCACTCTTGACTTTTTTTTTTGGTCAATAGCACTCTTTTTAATTAACACTTAATCATCTTCTCGTAATCCCTTATTATTAATAAAAAAAGAAAAACAAAAATAAAATACAACGCCTGAAATGAATTAAAAGCTGCACCTCCATTAGCAGAAAGCTTTCATTCCACTCACCCAATTATTCTCCTTCTTCTTCGTCCTCGTCCTTAAGAGAAATCACCTACAATTTCTTCTGCTTCTGCAAGGCAGTCGAATAACTTGACCTCATATCAGCTTCTTCACAGGCGAAGGAACATTCAGAAAGTCCTCAGTGAAAGAATTCGAACCTGACGCTTCACTGTAAGTATTTTTCCTGGTCGTATTTTGAATATAACCATCTAAATCTTTGTAACTCTCAGTCCTAAACCCTGTTTCGAAGTAAATGGGTTCTCCAAGCTTCGAAATTCCGGTTTGGACTGCCGAACATGTTCAATTTTCGCTCGCTTTTTAAAACGTCAAGTTGGTCAGGGGACCCTGCTTGAAAGCAGGCAACCCGCGCGTTAGATCATGGGACCATAGATAGAAGCATGAGTCCCGCACATAAATATACGGGACCCGCACATAAATTCATGGGACCCGCACATAAATTCATTGGACCCGCGGATAAATTCATGGGACCTCTATACCATCAGTGCATGGTCCCCGCACATTAGTGCCGGCGCATTAGATCTTGGGACCTGCACATAAATTCAGGGGACCTGCGCGCAAAAACAGGGGACCTGCGCGCAAAAACAGGGAACCCGCGCATAATCGCTTCTTATTGATAGGTCCCATGCCCCCATACACTAGAGATTGGGTCCCGTGCACAAGAGCTTGGGTCCCGTGAATTAGAGCTTGGGTCCCGTGCACTAGAGCCTGGGTCCCGCGATATATGTTAGGGTTTTCGAAAGGTCTTACGGTTTTGCAAGCTGTAGGGCTTCAATTAATTATGTCTGCATTATAAAAACACACATCATCCGAACTTAACATTTTTAATAATCCCAGAAACAAATCGACCAAGAATGCTGACGGACGCCCAAATCGTCGCCCGCCTCCAGGAAATCGTCCGTAACTCGGACCCCCGGACTACCACGGCCGACGACGTCCGCCGCCGTCTAGAGGCCGACCTCGGCGTCGACCTCTCCCAAAGGAGGCTGTTCATCGTGTTTGAGATCGACAGATTCTTAAACGGCGTCGACCATCCTATCGAACACGACGGCGAAGTGATCGAAGGACAAGCACCCGAGGCTGTCGAAAAGACGACGACGAGGCTGAGAGCGAAGTGATGATAGGCCCAGGTTGGATCGAGGTTGTCCGAAACGACGCCGTGCAGGAGGATGTCGACCAAGCTCCGGTTGGAGAAGGGCGAGAAGGGTAGAATAGTAAATTATGTAATAATTTTATGCTATTGTATTGTACGTGAATCTAAGTATTTTTATTTAATTTGAAGCATTATATATTATGAACCTGATCTATATTTTAATTGTATTTTAAATTGAATGAACTATATTTTATAATATTTAATTAGGTTTAAAAATATATAGATAGTTGTATTTAATTCGGTTAGTTATGTAATAAACATAAAGAGGTATAATATAAAAGAATTTACAGGTTTTACTGTAGTGATTGGCAAACAATAATAGACCCGTGATATAACAGTAAAAGTAAAAAAGCAACCACCACTTTAACTTTCAATATTCAATTCAATTGTCGTTTCTCCTGCACACCAAACGTTTTGCAAATCGTTTCTCTGCAAGTAAAACCCAAATCCGAACCGAAATCTACAATGGCAATCAGCGGGAACACCCAGAGAGTGAAGGTATTTGTTCTACTCTTCGTCTTCAATTTAACGGATCAAACCCTAATTTTCAAAATCGGACCCGTGCTTGCAAGCATAGGACCATGATTGGAAGCACGGGACCGTGATTGCAAGCACGGGACCGTGCATAGAAGTATTGCAAGCACGGGACCGTGCATAGAAGTATTGCAAGCACGGGACCGTGCGAATTTTAACGGGACCTTGCGCCTGCGAAGAACAACACGGGACCTTCGCGCTACGAGCAGGGGACCCCTGCGTTATAAGCAGGGGACCTACGCTTATACGCACAGGTCCCGTGTAAATTCGCACAGGTCCCGTTAAAATTCGCACAGGGCCCGTGTAAATTCGCACAGGTCCCCTGTCAATATTCATACCAAGTAATTGGCTACAATGTGTTTTACGTATAAATTAGGTTGTGATGAAGAAGCAGTTCGAAACAGTGGACGCAGTTCCTGATTGCCGACCTGCGGTGAGCTCGTTATACAGCGACGCCAGCGAGTTGATAAGAAACTGTCTTAACCAGGATGAGTATCAGTTTTTTTGTGCCTCGAGTCCGTTCGGCCGCCTTGTGATGGCCGAGCCGGAATTTTCGCTCTCGCTCCAGTTGTTGTGGTTCCTCATCCAGAGGCAGACCACTCTGCACAACCGCGAAGAGCTCTGGATGGTTGTTGGCAATAGGCCACTCCGATTTTCAAAATCGGATTACTGCCTAATTACGGGGCTGAAGTTCGAAGCCGCGATACCGGCGGTGAACGAAGACGAATCATTGGCGATGAGACATTTTGGCGGTAGAGCCCAAATTCGCTTGTCTCACGTCAAGATTGCGTTGGAGGGTTTGTCTGGCGACGAAGAACGTAGGGACGACGAGAAGCTGAAGTTGGCGAACGTCTACTTCGCCACCGCGGTGTTGTTGGCCCGAAAGTCGAAGAAGGACACCGTCGTCCCTCCTTGGGTCCTCCATCTCGCTGAAGACCTGTTTGCGTTCTCACAGTATCCTTGGGGCAGCGTGGCTTTCAGGGACCTTATACGCTCCGTTAAGAAAAATCTAGTTGAGATCAAACGGGATTGGCTGATATATGGGTTCGTGCAGCCACTTCAGGTGATTTTTAATTAAGTTTTGCCATACCTTGTTTTGACATGATTGCTAATATTATTTGCGTTATGAATTCAGATAATGGCATACGAGTGCATACCGGGCGTTGCAAACGAGTATGCGGATCGCAAACAAGAAGATTACACGCCACGCATGCTCAGGTGGGTGACGAGAAATTGGAGTCGCAAGGGATGCCCGACTCTTAAGTCCGTCGCATCACACGCTGATGGGTCCCAGGTACTCGGATTGATTGTGCCGGAAGCGTACGAGCTGGAGGCACCGTACTTTAGGGACAGCGTTTTCGATGTTGGGGCCCCACACGAAGTATTCGATCGTGTCACGGACCTACTCCTGCAGGGAGCGGAAGTTAGGTGTTCCCGCGGCCACCGCCATCGCGGTGAGGGTTCTAGCCGGCAGAATTTCGTGCCTGAGACCATAGCCCAGATCGAGGGCAGTGGCCGTCGCGACCGCGATATGATGCTGCATCACGGACGTATCCCCGAACATCCGCACGAGCACGGCTTTCATGCAGCTCCGGAAACGGGTCCATCAACTGGTCATGGTTCATCCTCGGGTCCACGCTTCGATGAATGGCAAAGTCGTATGGACGATAACTTCACCACGTTGTTCGGGCGATTCGACCAGCTTGGCACGCAATTGCATCAGTTTCAAGAAGAAGAGGGTCGACGGTGGTCGACGAACGAGAGGAGGTGGGATGCGTACGAGGACCATTGGACGCAAATGCGATCGTGGGGCGACAGCCTCAGGGAGTTGGGGAACTCGGTTCAGGGTTTGGCGAGCAGATTTTATCACGGGTCTCGCACTCCGCCTACCGAAGCTCGTTATAGTAAGCTTTTTATTTATACTTAGTTTTTTAATTAGTTGTGTAGATTACTTATCATTTTCTATTTACGATGTAGATGTCGATCCAAGCGAGTTTGGTGGTGGATCGCACGATCCACAGCCCGAGTTTGGGCGTGGATCATCGGTCGCTACACCGCCCGAGTTTGGGCGTGGATCATCGGTCGCTACACCGCCCGAGATTGGGCGTGGATCGGTTGCTACACCGCCCGAGATTGGGCGTGGATCATCGGTCGCTACACCGCCCGAGATTGGGCGTGGATCGGTCGCTACACCGCCCGAGATTGGTAAGTTTTTATACTTAAGGACGTGAAAAATAATATATAGTTATATTCGAATTTTCTTGTATAGATTACGATGAGAGATGGAGGAAGACATCGTACATGGGACCGGATGGCTATATTCCGAGTCTGGATGCATGGGACGGTCACAGTCCGTCGGAATGGGCGGACTCCCGCTGGAAAAGTTATGTCCAACCGAAATGGACCGGCGAAGACGCTTATGGTCTCGGGGTTCACGAGGTCGCGACGGACGTAGAGGCTCCAGAGGACCACGCTCAGTTCGAGACCATGGACGAGCCTCCAGACGACCATGCTCAGTTCGAGACGCACGCCGAGCTGCTACAGGACGTCCCTCAGTTGGAGACGCACGCCGAGCCGTCGGTTTCTGTCCAAGCGGCCGACAAAGGAAAAGGCGTCGTCAGAGAGAAGACCCCTGAGCGGACGAGGAAGCCATCTCGGTACACCACGACGCCGTTCACCGATTTACCCTCGACGAATGCAGTCAAAGCTCCAAAGCTTTCGGGGTTCGAGCGGCATATCCAGTTCAAGGCCAATAACTTGTGGCCTTCTGTCGAAAGTCAGCTTTTAACGCTCAGGCGGATTACCGGCATGAAAGTCCAAGGGAGGCTACAAGAACACGACCCTGGATGGCTCCTGAACCTGGCGACTGAGGGTATTCCACTCGATGAGATGGTACGTATATAAATTTACCAAATACCTCTCGTCACCTTACTTGAATGTGTTGAAAAACGGTCTATATTGTATTGCAGCACGTCGATGAATGCCTCGCTGGGATCGATTACATGCAGAAATTTAGCAAATCGGTTGCGACCAAAGTCGCGTTCATGCCCCATACGTTTAAGAAGCTCGTCGACGAGAGAGGGGTGCTAAATTTTATCGGGAAGCCGTCTGGGAAAGGCTTCAAGAGATTGATCCCGTTCGCGAGGGGGGAAGAGGAAGAGTGGAAGTGCAGGTCGTGGGATCTAGCGGCCAAAGTTGCCATCCCCATGCGTACGTCAGGCCGATGGGTGTTGTTCGTTGTTGATGTGCGGGAAAAGGCGTACGAGATTTACGACTCCGATGCGCCTCCTGGCTTCGAGTTGCGCTATATCGCCGATGACATCAACAAACTTCGGATCGTAATCCCGGGGATTTTCAAGGAACTGGATATGATAAAACGCATGCCTAACAAGGGCAAGAGCTGGAAAGCTACTTGGCGTCGCGACTTCCGAAAACAAAATCAGTACGTTTTGATGAATGTTGCGTTTTATTACTTTGTCGTCGTGTTTAAAAATTAGTATCGTGTTGGATATTATTTTCAGGGGAGAAGATGGCGTGGCGATGTTGCGGGCGGCAATGTCGCTTATGATGAAGAAGGACGACGTCTCCCGCCTCAATCAAACTCATATGAAGGAGTTTAGAAAATACCTGGCTTCCTCTATTTTCAATAATGATTGGGACAGTTTTTAGTAATTTTGTTGTTGTTTAAAATTTCCTGTGTTGAGTATAAATTTCATGTGTAGTAGAATTTATCTGTTGAATTTTAATTTTACTTGTGTGATATTAAGTTATCGTTTGTTGGATAGCTATTTAGGGTTTAGAATTTTGAAAGATTGAGTTTTTCTATCGTTTTCACCTTTTTTTCAGTGAGACTGATGTGTGATTTGACATAAAAAGAAGTGAATGTTTAAGTGATTTGACATAATTTCACTTGGTTGTTATTCTTTACACTTTTCGGCTGTTTGCTACGCACGTTCCCTGCGCGGGTCCCCTGAATATAAGTGCGGGGACGCTGCTCATAACGCGCAGGTCCCCTGCTCTTTTCGCGCGGGTCCCTTGATTATATTGCGCAACAATTCGACGGGACCGGACGGGACCCGGCCTTAATATACGCATAATTTTGACGGGACCAGTGACGACTCGGGCATCTCAGTATGGGTCCTATGCAATATGCGCGGGAACCCTGTTTTGACGATTGGGTCCCCTGGCCATAACATGTGGGTCCGATGTGTTCATGTGCGATTTTTGCAATGTTAATTCATGGAAGTAAGCGATTAATTGTGCGTATTTATACTTTGTTTATCGTAGAATACAATATAAAGTCATCATACATAGCAGAGAACCCAAAAAAATTGGATAAAAAACACGAGAATTACGTTAAGTCTATAAGATTGTTACATCCTACAGAAATAACAAACACGAGTATGTTTTTGGGTGTGCTCTCTTACTATATTCACGTCAGAGATCGTTCAACTTCAAATACTTGTTGGAATATATTTTTTTTGGGTTTGAAACTTGGAGTCAGATATTGTTAATCTAGTTGTTATTTTTTCAAATTTTGTTAATCGCGCAATTAATTTTTAATTAATTATTATCTTATTAATTAATTTAATAAAATTACATTTTCGCAGGGGACAAAAGCCCCAAATCGGGTTTCAAATGTCAAGTCATCTGTCCTATACATACAGTATAATGACACTGCTCTGACATGTCACTTCTGACCAATAAATGAAGCACTGCTCTGACATGTCACTTTTCATCAATAATTGAACAATTATTGGGCCCAGTTAGTAAGCTACCCTTACTTGAATGTGCGGGTACCATGTGCTAGTCGGCATGGGACCTTACGTTAAAGGCAGGGGACCCGGCGTTAAATGCAGGGGACCTCACGTTAAAGGCAGGGGACCTTACGTTATGGGCAGTGGATTAGAAGTTCGCACGGGACCCAAACGTTAAAGGTATGGGACCTTACGTTATGGGCAGGGGACCCGGCGGGAACCGCAAATATGCGCAGTGGTCCCCTGCGCATTTGTGCATAAGGGTTTTCTACCTCCATATTCATGCAGACGCAAGTAACGCAACCTTACATAACATAACACAAATGGAAATCACCCATAAGCCACTCTGAATACGACATACACACATATTACAACGTTATCTCCTAAAAAACTCACCCACCGAAGGAAAGCGATTTTTCTGGGGTCGTCCGCGTTGTGAACCAACACGAGGCGGCATCATGTCCATAGTACTTTCAATGCGGTCCGTTACCGGACGTATAGTACCTTCATATGCCAACTTCCAGATCTCCAAGGTATAATAATCGCTTACTAATGAATACACCGGCACTTGGGCAGAACCACAAGCTGCAATCGCATGTGGACAAGGGATACGATCGATGTCAAACATCATGCACGTGCATGTGCGTAGCCCCAAATCGACCACCTCGTTCACATGTTGCCCGTACACGTTATATGTTAGATGCCCGACTTCCGACGCATGGAATTTTTGCGACTCGGTGAAATTCTCGCGTATGATCGACTCCACCTTCGGCGTAAAGCTAGTCATGTTCGCGGCGATTGAAGCTTCGGCAGTTCGCCGATGCTTACTGAACCATGATGATGTTAGTCGTTGAATCGAGCCCAACAGTCCAATTATTGGAAGCTCTCTGTCCTTGCGTAGAGCTGCATTTATAGACTCGGATCCATTGGTCGTCATTATGTTGTATCTTGATCTAGGGCAATATGCTCGCGTCCACGTTTCCTTTGGGACTTCGTCAAGATATTTAGCCACGTCCGCATATTTTGGTGAAAACTGCTTAAAATGACAGTCGCACTCGCTCTTTGTGTAGGCAGTAGCGACACGCCAAAAAATCGGGCAAGCACCTTTCTTCTTCATTTTCGTCTTCACGTTTTGTTGAAGGTGCCACGCACAGAAACCATGAAACGCGTTCGGGAAAACGGCCGGAACTGCATTCTTTATTCCAGGGTTCCGATCAGAAATTATTACGAGATCGTCGCCATCCGCAACAAAACGTCTTAATCTCGAGAGAAACCACGTCCATGACTCGGTTCCCTCCGAACCGTCGGCAAGACCCCATGCTAAAGGATATTGATGGTAATCGCCATCTTGCGCAGTGGCAATCATCAGGATACCCTTATACTTCCCCTTCAAAAAAGTGGCGTCGATAGAAACGACCTTCCTCATGAACGTAAAGCCTCTGACGCATGCGCCGTATGCCAAGAACATGTACTTGAACCGATTTTCTTCGTCCATCTCCCAATCAGTGATGCTGCCCTCGTTGGCTTGCCTCACCGCATCTAAGTAAGCCGGCAGTAAACCGTAGCAAGCGTCCCTGTTGCCAACTAGTTCGTCGGTCGCTATTTGTTTTCCTCTCCAAGCCTTGTAGTATGAAACTTCTACTCCCCTGCTCTGCATCATCGATTGTATGGAACTGGGAGCGGGGATGTCTTTAGGAGCCCTGAAATTTTCCAACAACGTGCTCGATACGAGCGACGAACTTCCCTGGCGATGTCTACGTCGTCGATGAGACACGCCGCACGTGTGCGTGTTGACGTACTTTCGGATTGAGAAAAAGGGGGAGTCCTTGTCCTGTGCAGCTCGTACTCGCCATTCGCAGTTCTCCTTCGCACATTTCACTACGTACAGGGTTTTGTTTGACCTATCCAGTTGGATTTCGAAGCATGCAGCGACAGCGATTTTAGCGATTTCGTCCTTCAATTCTTTCTTGCTACGAAATTCTTGTCCAACATATAAGGTCGAACCATCCGTAAACGAATAGGTACTATCGTCGGCCACATCAGCAGCGTCGTCGTGCTCATCGACGTCAAAATCGTCATCATCATCATCATCAGCATCATCATCATCTCCGACCCGACCATCATCATCTATAGCACCTTGGTCCCCCGGATTTTCGTCTTCCCGTCCGACTTGCTCGTTCTCATTATCATATACATAGCCACTGCTTTCATTAATTTGGTAAGGAGGGTTGTAAGATGTGCTGGGAAAACCCTCAAATGGTTGGATTTCTGCGTTTGTATCGCAATGCGCTATAAGACCGACGTCGAAACCCGACAAATCATTAACATGAGGTTGATGTGGTGGTGACGCAATGACGGATAACTCAACTTCCACGTGAAGAGGTGGTCTTGATCGACTTGAACCACCTCCAAGGTACGCACGTACGCCGTAATCGTTCTCGATGTAGATGGGGCGCACATAATTGTAGTCTATGCAAGGCATGTAGCTTATCCGTAGTTTGGTATTGTCGTTGCGTAACGACAATGCATTCAATATCTCGTTAGTGAGATCCACTAACGTGCATGAACCGTCGTCAACCAAGATTGATTGCCACCGGCAAGTTGGATCGGGAACCCAGTTCGACGTATTGTCCTCGCGAATCACCCACTGACCATCGACTTGAAAAAAAATGCTGCTGATCGTCATGATTATCACCTATAGAGAATGACGATGGTGGAATGTATGCTTGCTTTCTGCTGCAAGGAGTTGGTCGTGCGGCTTTTAATACATTAAAAGCGTTGTTTTACTTTGTATTTTAAATTAATCTGGGGTCCCAAGCGTATATGAACGGGTCGCTGCCAATTTAGGGTTTCTCACGTTCGCTTTATTCGTACCAATAATTGAACAATTACTGAGTATTTGGTCAAAATATTTTCCTCAGTAACAAGTCAAATCACCCATCATGTGTCGTTTCATACAGAGAATCAATTATTCAACAATGGAAAAAGGTTTATCAAGTCGTATGGTGGGATACGTGCTCAAGGGACCATAACTTGAAATCATGGGACCCGCACGTTAAATATACGGGACCCGCACGTAAGATCAGGGGACCCGCGCATATTGCATTGGCGCTGATATTACAGACGGGTCCCAAGCGTATGTGTATCTGAACGGGTCCCATGATAATTTAGGGTTTCTCACGTTCGCTTTATTACTCACCAATAATTGAACAATTACTGAGTATTTGGTCAAAATATTTTCCTCAGTAACAAGTCAAATCACCCATCATGTGGGATACGTTGTTTTTATTATCCATGTGTTTTATTTGTTATTTTAATAAAATAAGGGGACCATAATTCTCTCCAGGGGACCATAACGTGAAATCAAGAGACCCGCACGTAAAATCAGGGGTCCCAAGCGTATATGTATATGAACGGGACGCTGCCAATTTAGGGTTTCTCACATACGCTTTAGTCGTACCAATAATTGAACAATTACTGATTATTTGGTCAAAATATTTTCCTCAGTAACAAGTCAAATCACCCATCACGATTCGTTTCATACAGAGAATCAATTATTCAACAATGGAAAAAGTTTTATCAAGTCATATGGTGGGATACGTGCTCAAGGGACCATAGCTTGAAATCATGGGACCTGCACGTAAAATAAGGGGACCCGGACGTAGAATCAGGGGACCCGCGCATATTGCATTGGCGCTGATGGGACGGGTCCCGTATATGTATATGAACGGGACGCTGCCAATTTAGGGTTTCTCACATACGCTTTAGTCGTACCAATAATTGAACAATTGCTGATTATTTGGTCAAAATATTTTCCTCAGTAACAAGTCAAATCACCCATCACGATTCGTTTCATACAGAGAATCAATTATTCAACAATGGAAAAAGTTTTATCAAGTCATATGGTGGGATACGTGCTCAAGGGACCATAGCTTGAAATCATGGGACCTGCACGTAAAATAAGGGGACCCGGACGTAGAATCAGGGGACCCGCGCATATTGCATTGGCGCTGATGGGACGGGTCCCGTATATGTATATGAACGGGACGCTGCCAATTTAGGGTTTCTCACGTCCACTGATTATTTGGTCAAAATATTTTCCTCAGTAACAAGTCAAATCACCCATCACGTTTCGTTTCATACAGAGAATCAATGCATTCAATAATATCAAAAATTTTATTCAAATAAACCTACAAACTAACATCCATAAACCCTTCAACTACACCAAGTTCAAAATGTCCAAAGCCACCTACAATTAACACTTCCAAACTCAGCCAAACAAATGGCGCATACAGCTATGCGGGTCACGCAATATCCGTGCAGCCATAGTGGCTCGATACGCTGAAATATCAATGTGCCTTTGATATTCATTAAACTCGGGCGTGTCAACCATAATCGTCTCCGCCGTCAACGCCGCATGAACCCCGCAATCCAAGCTGCCAGCCTTCTGGCTCCGATTCATTTTATTATCCAACTTCGGCTTTGTGACGATATCGAACTTGAACCGCCAATATTCAGAAAGAAACTCAGCCTGCAAAAAATAGCAAACGTCGAACATGTTACTAAATTCATAAAAATGATAGACAAAAGGATTTCAGCTACTTACGAACACTCTCCCGGCGAATTGCACACCATGCGCGCCCAACGAATCGTTAAGGACGAAGGTTTGCGTTGTCGCGTCAAAAATAAGCACTGCCCAGTGGGTCCGTGCGAAAACGGGAGAGATGATGTACTTGCATCGTACCAATTCATCCTCCGTGAGACGCTCCAACCAGCTCCGACTGCTTCTCGACAATCCATTCACGAATTCCTCCATATCATCCACCCGCACTTTCGCTTTCCTATTCAACTTCTGCGCTTTCCTAAAGTGCTCGTCTTGCACGTAACTTGGAAAGATGAAGACGTGAGGATAAACCACGGAGTCCGCATAGATTCGCCTCAAGCAATCTAGATATGCGTCAAGACAATTAGACTTGAGCATATCATGGAAGAGCAACATGTAGAAGCCTTGGGCATCCACGTCGCACCGGTCACCCGACCAAACGTTATCCCTGCATAAAAAGGAAAATTATGAGCGTGTTTATGTACGATAACTGAGGTTGACATCGAAAGAAAACATTTACCTAAATCTTGCCGCTTGAAGGTAAGTGTCAATGAGCACGCGATCATGTGCATGAATCAACTGACGCCCGGAGAAGTCCACTCGCCCGAGGTACTTTTTAATCCACTTCTCATTTCTATTTGAGCCAGAATCCTCATCACTTAGATCAACAAATTCTACAGTCGATTTGCCTCTTCTTCGAACTCCTCGGGCACTCGACGAAGCACCAAAATCTCCAGCCTCAACCACCTCCACAGGTGTGGGAAACTCTTCAAGGGGTACGATCGCTAAATGATCGTCGTCGGCACGATCGCGGTGGACGGGGGAACACCTAACCTCCACTCCCCGCATGAGTAGGCCCGTCATACGGTCGAATAGCTCGTGTGCGGCCCCAACGTCAAAAACGCTGTCCCTAAAGTACGCCGCCTCCAACTCTTCCGCTGACGGCACTAACAACCCTCGTACAAAATCGCCGTCGACGGCCTCTGCGACCGTCCTAAGAGTCGGGCATGCCTTGCGAGGCCAATTCTTCGTCGCCCACCTGAGCATGCGTGGCGTGAAATCTTCTTCTTTGCGAACCGCAAACACGTCTGCAACCCTCGGTATGCACTCGTATGCTAGTATCTGAATACAAATAACGCAAAAAATCTTAGAAACGTCCCTCAAAACATGGTATGCGAAGAAGCTTAGTTATAATTCACCTGAAGTGGTTGTACGAACCCACTGATCAGCCATTCCCGTCGCTTCTCCCGTAGATTTACCTTCACAGTGCGTATCACCTCATCGAAAGCCACGGTGCCCCAAGGATACCGGGAGAATGCAAACCGATCATCGACGAGACTAAGGACCCAGGTACTGACGACGGTGTCCTTCTTCGACGGTCGAGACATCAACACGGCGGTGGCGAAGTACACGTCCGCCAACTTCAGCTTCTCGAAGTCCACATCGTCCTCGTCGCCAGACAACTCCTCCAACACACGCTTGACGTGCGACATGCGGACTTTAGAGCTGCCACCAAAATGTCTTGCGGTGAATTGTGAGCCGCCGTTTACCGGCGGACGCTCGGCGGCGAACTTCAGCCCGGTGATTAGGCAATAGTCCGACTTTGAAAATCGGAGTGGTTTTTCGCCAAAAATCATCCACAGCTCTTCCCGGTTGTGCAGCATCGTCTGGCTCTGGATGAGGTACCACAGCAACTGGCCCGAGAGGTTAAAATCAGGCTCGGCCCTAACGAGGCGGCCGAACGGACTCTCGTTCGTAAAAATCTCCCACTCGTGGTGGTTCAGACATTGCCTTATCAGCTCGCTGGCATCGGCGTATAACGAGCTCAGCTTTACAGTCAAATGGGGAACTTCGTCCACTGTCTCGAACTGCTTCTGCATCACAACCTAATTTATACGTAAAACACGTGTTAGCTAGGGCTACGTGGTATGAAATAATGAAAACAGAAAACCCTTATGCACAGATGCGCAGGGGACAGCATCGCATATGCTGAGATTCAAGCACAGATGCGCATGGGACCCCTGCGCATCGGCGCGGTCCCAGCAAGGGTCCCCTGCGTATACGCGCGGGTCCCCTGGTCATAGCGCGCGGGTCCCCTGCTTATAACGCGCGGGTCCCACGACCTTGCGCGCGCGCAGTCACACTGGACCCGCCCATTAAACTCAGGGGACCCGAGCGTTTAAGCAGGGGAAACGCGGCTAATACACAGGGGACCCGTGAAATACGCACAGGTCCCTTGCTCATAAGCGGGGGTCGTCTGCTTGCAAGCACGGGACCCATGCATTAAAAAGCGACGTACGCTGCGCAAGCACGGGTCCTATGCTTGCAAGCACGGGTCCTATGCTTGCAAGCACGGGTCCTATGATTGCAAGCACGGGTCCTATGCTTGCAAGCACAGGTCCTATGCTACCAAGCACGGTCCTATGCTACCAAGCTCTGTCCTATGCTTGCAAGCACGGGTCCGCACCAAATTAGGGTTCGATGGGTCGTTCCCAAATACCCTCTCGCGTTAAATTGAAAGTGGCGAAGAGTAGAAAACACATACCTCCACTCTTTGGGTGTTCGCGTTGAATGCCATTGGATTGTCGAATGAGTCGATTGAGGTTGAGGTTCGGTTGGCTTTGAGTTGCAGAGAAGACGATTTGCAGTGCAGGGGCGGGAGAGCACACGCTTGCTTTTTTACTGGAAATGAAAGTGGTTGCTTTTTTTTTACTTTTACCCCACTATTCTATCACGGGTCTGATGTTTCAGATTCGCTACAGTCTAACGTAACATGTAAACCCTTTAGTTAATTTTTTCGATAAGTGTTGTTGAGGTTGTTGATTGACATTAAATAAGGGTAAAATAGTCTTTAGAGCAGAGTTAGTAAGGGTACAAAGGTAAAGTCCGATTTTGGGTGCTATTTTTTAAAACATGACCAACTCAAAGGCTATTTTCTTAAAAATGCCGAGAAATACCCGACCCTTATTTTAAGAATAGCACCCTACCCGAAAAAGATCTCAATTCCACAAACCCTAAACAATAAAACAAACCCTTCTTCCCAAAATCCTCCCTAAACCCTATTGTCTCACCGGCGAGGCACAATGGGGAAAACGAAAGGTAAGCATCGTTTGGATAAATTCTACCACCTCGCCAAAGAGCACGGCTATAGATCTCGAGCGGCATGGAAGCTCATCCAGCTCGATTCCAAGCACCCATTTCTCCGTTCGGCGAATTCGGTGCTCGACCTCTGCGCAGCCCCCGGCGGTTGGATGCAGGTCGCCGTAGAGAGAGTCCCCGTCGGCTCGCTCGTAGTCGGCGTCGACCTCGATCCGATCCGACCCGTGAGAGGCGCGATAGCACTCCAAGAGGACATCACGCAGCCCAAGTGTAAGGCGAGCGTAAGGAGAGTTATGGCCGAAAATGGTTGCGGGGCGTTTGATGTGGTGCTTCACGATGGGTCGCCGAACGTTGGCGGCGCGTGGGCGAAGGAGGCGACGAGCCAGAACGCGCTGGTTATTGACTCGGTGAAGCTGGCTACGGAGTTGCTGGCCCCCAAAGGGACGTTTGTGACAAAGGTACGTTTTTCGAAAAACATGTTCCATTTGTTAGTGGAAATAAAATTGTAGACTATCTGCGAAGGGTAAGCTGGATTTAAAAATAGATGTTAGGCATTTAAATTTGTTGTAGTTATCTGTTATTCTTCTCTGATTATTTAAGGATTATTAAATGCTGAATTGTTTGATTAAATTACCAGGTCTTCAGGTCGCAAGATTACACGGCCGTCTTGTATTGTCTGAGACAGGTAAACTTTGCCGCTCTTTAGTCCTTAAGATAAGGTTAGATTTAGGTATGTGGCGCTTGCTGAGATGCTGGGTTCTCTGTAGCTTTTTGAGAAGGTTGAAGTTGATAAGCCGCAAGCTAGTCGGTCGACATCTGCTGAGATTTACATTCTTGGTTTCAAGTACAAGGCGCCCGCAAAGATTGATCCACGCCTACTTGATGTGAAGCATCTTTTTTCTGGAGGAAAAGAACCCCCAAAGGTAGCTTCCACGTCCACCCCATTTAATTAGGCTTGATTGCTCACTCTTCCTGTAGCTGTGTCGTATTTTCTGACTTATTGAATATAATTGATGCCAGGTCATAGATGTACTTAGGGGGACGAAACAAAAGAGACACCGTGACGGGTAAAGTTTTACAAAATTACTAGTGTTGCTGATCGGCTTGTAATGGATGTGATGTGCTTCTGCTTGTCTGTATTGGAATGTCTTATCTGTATCCAGATGTGTATTGTGTATATATCTGACAAGTGATCTTTCCAGGTATGAAGATGGCGAGACAATCTTGAGAAAGTTGTGCTCTGCATCTGAGTTTATTTGGTCTGAAACTCCTCTTGACGTACTTGGTTCAGCGACTTCAATCACCTTTACTGACCCTGATAGCTTGACCATAAAAGATCATACATTGACAACGGAAGAGGTTTATTTTTACCATCGATGAGATTTGTCATTTATTACTCCATATTATCTGTATAATGTAAAAATATATTCGTTTAAATGAGATAGGTAAAAGCTCTGTGTGATGATCTGCGTGTTTTGGGAAAGCAAGACTTCAAGCATCTCCTGAAGTAAGTCCCACCTTATTTATCTACTAACAGTGACGAAGCACATGGATTATTATTTTATCAGCTAGCATGACGCTGAGTTGAATATCTTTCAACTAGATGGCGTGTTCAGATGAGGAAGGCTCTTTCTCCTTCCGAGAAGAGTACACCTGCGGCGTCTCCTGCCGATAATGTGCCCGAGAAAGATGAAGAAGAAAGAATTCTCGATGAAATGGAAGAGCTGACAGATGCCATGGAGCGGAAGAAGAAGCGAGCTAAAAGAATTTTGGCAAAAAGGCAGGCAAAGGTTTGTCAATGCGTTAACATCCTTCCTCACGTGATGTCGAATATCTGCCAAATTCTGCTTGAACGAATTCTTTGTTTTTTTAACTGTAAATATTATCTGTTTGTTGATTGGCTTCCTTCACTAATCAGGAAAAAGCTCGTAAAGCACTGGGCCAGCAAATGGATGTTGATGATAGTTACGTAGATCAAGAATTGTTCTCCTTATCTGCCATCAAGGTGCTGATCTCAATTTTTCATTTTGTTACTTTTAGGAGGAATTTTTTTTGCTTTCACATTTATTGTTATTTATTCTTTTTATTGAGCTTTTACTTTTTCCCATTCCACGCCGTATGCATGTTTTAAATGTTTATGAGGCGAATATGCGTGTGAGTTGTGTAATCAAAATTTCTGTTGGGTCACCCAGGGGAAGAAGGATCTTGTTGCTGTCAATAACAATGAATATGATGACGACGCCAACGACGTTAAAGATAGTGATGATGAAAGCAATGATGTATCTGAAGACTCGTATTCCAGCGATATGGACTCTGAAGAAGAACGCAACAGGTATTGTCTTCTCATGCTTAGGAATATGAATGAAAAAATGTATACAAGTTCTCATGTACTTGTATAACTAACTGATGGAACCTCACATCGTTAAGGTACGGTGAAGAGATAGAAAAACTACTCGATGAAGCATATGAGCGTTTTGTGGCTAAAAAAGACGGAAGTGCAAAGCAGAGAAAAAGATCGAAGCAGATGCACTCAAATGATGATCATATTCTTGAGGTAGTGCATAAAATTCTGCGTTTTGCTCAAGAATTATTTGACTGGTAAATATTTTCTGCGTTTGATATGATTAATCAAATTCCACAGGATAACGATGGTGATGATAATATTCTTCCTTCTGATCAAGACTCGGACAATGAGTTGGCTCCCGAGGAAGCGAACCCCCTCGTGTTGTCATTCTCTGATAAACCGCCCACCCAAGAAGAGATTGCAGCACAATGGTTTAGCCAAGATGTCTTTGACGATGGTGATGAACTCGAGAAATCAGAGAATGAAGAAAGCGAAGATGAGATGCATGTCGATGGGCATGCTGAGCATCCAAGATTATCATCAGCGAAGAAGAAAATGGACCAAGAATCCGTCGTTGAGAATAAAAAGACATCATCAAAGCCAGTAAGACCTTCCAAGGTCGACGATGGTATCGAAATTGTTCCCGCCCCAGGATCAGATTCGAGCGACTCATCATCCTCTGACGAAGAAGACGTAGAAACCAAAGCAGAAATACTTGCTTGCGCGAAAAAGATGCTGTCCAAGAAGCAAAGGGAACAAATCCTCGACGATGCTTACAACAAATACATGTTCCACGACGACGTGGGGCTGCCCAATTGGTTCTTGGAAGAGGAAAAGAGGCATCGTCAGCCTATCAAGCCCGTGACGAAAGAAGAAGTTGCTGCCATGAGAGCACAGTTCAAAGCAATCGATGCAAGGCCAGCCAAGAAGGTTGCTGAAGCAAAGGCACGTAAGAAAAGGGTCGCGTTTAGAAAACTGGAGAAAGTTCGCAAGAAGGCTAACACCATATCTGATCAAACCGACATATCTGATCGTTCTAAGAGGAAGATGATCGATCAGCTCTACAGGAAGGCTACGCCGAAGAAACCCGAGAAGGAGTACGTGGTTGCCAAGAAAGGAGTGCAGGTGAAGCCTGGGAAAGGTAAAGTATTGGTTGATCGGAGGATGAAGAAGGATAACAGAGGGATGGGCAAGAAGGGTAAAGGTGGTAATCATTCGAAGCAGAAAGGTAAAGGATCTGTGAAGGGTGGTAATAAAGGAGGAAAAAAGGCCAAGTCGAAAAGCAGTAAGTGAGACTTTGGGGGTAAAATTGCGAGAGAAATTGATCATTTGGTTGTTCTATTTACTGTAATAGTTTACTTATCAAAATGTTTTATTTAAGACATTTTCGCAGACGGGGATAAAACATTCGACACCTGCCTGACTATGTTAGTCTTCATTGGTTAATCGACATCGAGATTCAGATTTATTTTCAAACTGAACTGGGGGAATGATGAAAATCCATAAAGAAATAGGATTATTTAAAAAAATGGCCTTTGACAACGTCAACGTTAAAAAAATAGCCTCCTAAATGATAAAAGACCAATGTACCCTTACTTACTCTGCGTAAAAGACTATTATACCCGTTTTTAATGGCAATCAACGACAGTTAACGAAAATTACAGATTTTGACAGAGGTTTACTGTAGAATCTGAAAAAGCAAAGTAAATAAGAAAGAACCCTTTCACTTCACGGGCCCTTTGCAAAATCGAGCAAGCTTTCTCCCTTTTCTTCTTCTTCACAGTCGAATTTGAAGCTCAGAATCCATGGCAGTTCAGGCGACACCCCAAACAGTGAAGGTAATTTCAATTATTTTTCAAAGACCCCGTCCTATACAATCGCACGGGACCCTAAATTTAGGGCGCAGGGTACCCGTGCTTGCACAGGCAGGGGCCCCGTGTCAGGGATCCGTGTGAAAGCGCAGGGGTCCTCCCCAATTAACCCGCGCTGTGAAAACGACGGACCCCGTGCTTGCTAGCGCTGGGGACCCGTGAGTGCCAGCGCGGGGACCCTGCGACATAGCACGGGGCCCGTGCTTGCTAGCGCTGGGACCCGTGCTCATGTGCGCTGGAGGCCCTAGCAATGCCGCGCTGGGGACCCGTGAGTGCCAGCGCGGGGACCCTGCGACATAGCACGGGGCCCGTGCTTGCTAGCGCAGGGACCCGTGCTCATGTGCGCTGGAGACCCTTGCATAGCACGCTGGGGACGCGCGCACATGAGCACGGGACCCCGCGCTAGCAAGCACGGGCCCCGTGCTATGTCGCAGGGTCCCCGCACTAGCAAGCACGGGCCCCGTGCTATGTCGCAGGGTCCTTGCGCTGGCACGCACGGGTCCTCAGCGCGACCTAGCTAGGACCTCCAGCGCACATGAGCACGGGTCCCCGCGCTAGCAAGCACGGGCCCGTGCTATGTCGCAGGGTCCCCGCGCTGGCACGCACGGGTCCCCAGCGCGGCATAGCAAGGTCTCCGCGCAGCATGGCAGGGGACCGTGCGCGGCGGCCTATCTCACCATTAACAATTTTCCCGCAGCATTTGTAATTAATTTTTTATTGATTTGTAGGTTCAATTGAAGAAGCAAATTGCCGGAGGCGACGATGAGAAAGATTACCGGTTACATATCACGTCACGATACTGCGAAGTGAGCGAGGAGATCGTTGGTTGGCTAAACGAGGATGAGCTGGCAGTTTTTACGGAAGGGAGTCCGTTCGGCAGGCTCGTCAACGCTGCCGCGAATTTCAATTTGTCGGCGCAGCTGTTGTGGTATCTCATCAAGTGCCAGACGCAGCTTCACAATCGTGACGAGCTTTGGATGATCATCGGGAAGAAACCGCTCCGTTTTTCAAAAACGGAGTATTGCCTAATCACGGGGCTGAAGTTCGCAGCCAACCGGCGGTGAACCAAACGGATGAATTCGTCCGTCGTCATTTCCCGAGGAAAACGGCATTGACGCTTAAATTGTCGCACGTTAAGCAGCGGTTGGAGGAGTTGGCTGCCAACCCCACGGTGCGCGTCAATGACGAGAAGTTGAAGTTGGCCAACCTGTATTTTGCGGGGTACGTCTTGCTGCCCCGACCTTCCAAGAAGGATACCACCCTTCCTTCTTGGATCGTTTACTTAGTCGAGGATTCAGAGGCCTTCGAGCGTTACCCTTGGGGGACCGTGGCTTTCATAGCGGCACTACGGTCGCTGAAACAAGATTTTGACGTTAACAAGGATAGTAAGCTGATCAGTGGATTCGTACATCCACTTCAGGTTAGGGTTTTATATTTGAATGACTTTGTGAGTTTAGGGTTTCGTGTGTTTGCTAACATTAATTTATTTCTTTGTCTTCAGATATTAGCATATGAATGCATACCGGCCATCGCTGATAAATATGCTGAACTTAGAGAGCGGGAGCATGCAAGGCCGCGTATATGCCGGTGGGTCACGAGGAATTGGCCCCGGAAGGGATGTCCGAAGTTGGCGGATGTTGCGAAGACGGTGGCCGGGTCCGATGTACGAGGTCTACTAGTGCCGATTGGAGAAGAGACGCAGGCCGATTATTTTCGGTACAGCGACTTCGAGGTCGCCGCGCCACACGACGACGTGTACGATAGGGTGGCGAGCCTACTGATGCAAGGGGTGGAAGTTAGGTGCAGTCGTCGTGCGGTACGAGGACATCTTGGCCGGCGGGCGGCAATCGAACCCAATTACGAAGCAGAGTCCGTCCCTCAGCTCTCTATCAGATCACGGCAAGACGAAGAGAGGGGCATGGGCTCTAACTACGAGCCGCCGAGGTCGCCGTCCATGCATGGAGGCAACTTCCATACGCCGCTGAGGTCGCCGCCAATGCCAGGGCCATCGTATGACGAATTTGCACGCCACGTAGACCGACGATTCGATGAATTTGGCAATCGGCTCGACAGGTTTAGCAGTGGCTTCGACGCACTTAGCGGTCGGTTCGAGCATCTCGAGAACGAGTTTTCGCAATTCCGAGACGGCTTTACGCAGTTCCGAGAAAGTTACGATCGACGCTCCGACTTGTATGAGGAGCGGTTCAACTCGATGCAAGGTCTGGGTGAAAGCATCGGCGGCGTTGCGTCTCAGTTGCAAGAGCTTCGGGACGATTGGAAGAATTTATTCGGTCCACGTACACATACCGACGACGCGCCTCGTTACGGTAACTACCTTTACCCCTAATTCAAATTTAATACACGCCGTAACTTACAATTTAATATGTATCGTAGACGACGAGGCGACTTCGACTGGGTGGACGCAATTTGCGAGGCGGGATCCACCCAGTTCGAGCGGATGGGGATGGCCGGCAAATGACTATCCATGGAATTATTACGTTCCATCGCAGCAATTGGACGATGGATACGGCGCGCAGAGCGAGACATATTATGAGGTCGACCCATCTACTTGGAGGGGCCTCGACTGGGATCAGTCGATGCTGCGAACTTCGGCGGTTGCGGATCAGTCGATGCTGCAAACTTCGGCGGTTGCGGATCAGCCGACGGTGGCTGATAGGGGTAAAGGTGTGGCCGACGTGACCCCGGAAGGGCGGCAGAGGAATCCGTCCCAGTGGCTGCAGTCGCCGTTCACTGAGCCTCCGTCCACCAGTCAAATGAAAGCGAGTCTATCGGCCGTAGACGTCCATATTTCCAAGAAGATCCTGGTGTGGGGGGGGCATAGAGAGGGAAATACGGGACTTGGCTGACGACGAATACAAGGAGTGCTTGGTCGATAAGCATAGACGTGGATGGTTTGAGGATCTATACACGCCAACAAGGTGGCTCGATGACATGGTATGCTCCGTTGAACTATTAATTTTGCAATGAACTATAATTGTAAAGCCTAAGTTGTTTTGGTTTTTCAGCATATGAATGAAGCAATGAGAGGGTTCCTGGACATGCAGAAGACCCATGCATTTGCGTCGAAGAATGTTGCGTACATGTCTTACGCATTCAAGACATGTATCGAACTCGATGGCTTCGCAGAAGGAAAAGTCGTAAATGGGATGCTTTCGTTATGGTCCCATTACGCAAGAGGACTTCAGGATGGATGGCCATCGATCTCATGGATGGACGCAGATTGCATCGTCTTCCCCGTGCAAACGATAGCACATTGGGTGCTATGCGTCGCTGATTGGAGGAAGAAGACGATGACGATATACGACTCCGACGAGTCTTGCAACGTGGACATGCGCAACCTTAACAAAGCATTGGTGCCACTTCAAGTAATCATCCCGGCGATATTGGTCTTCATGGGATGTATCAAGACACGATTTAAGAAATGGAAAGTTGAGCGTCATCCGAGATTCGCCAAACAGCAAGGAAGGTAAGTTTCATTCGTTATTATTTCATTTAAATTTTTTACGACGATTTCTGTATAAGTGTGTAACGTTTCAGGGGAGAATGCGGCGTACATGTGTTGCGAGCGGCAATGAGCCTCATGTTTCGAGGTGACGACGTCTCCAATCTGACACAGCAGGAAATTGTAGATTTTAGGAAATTTCTTACAATTTGCATTTTGCGTAAGGACTGGGGTTCTTGGTTTGGTCCAAGATAGTTGAATGTAATTTTTTATTTACTTCAAAGTAGTTTAAATAAATAATTTTTTTTATTTAAATAATTTTTATGAAAAACCTCGCACGTTGTAGGTTACGTTTGTGTAAATTAAATAATCTGAATTGACATTAGTGATGACATGACAAGCAATTTTATTGCTAATCGCATCAAATCGACTGTTATGACACTGACAATATAACGAAAAAAGGGACAGACCACTAATTCGCAAATGATTGTTGACTATTCAACGCACATAAGCATAGGACCAAGCATTTGAGCACGGGTCCCTTGCTTCAAAACTAGGGACCCCTGCAGTAGTCATTGAGCAAGGGTCCGCGATTTGATTACACAATTTGATTAAATATTTCTTTTTCGTTACACTGACAAGGCATTAATTACACTGACATTCGCAGAAAATAATAATTTACCAATGATTGTTGACTAGTCAATTAAAATCCGCACGGGTCCGGTATGCTGCGCATGGTCCCAAACTGCAGCGCACGGTCCCTTGCGCATAAGCATGGGTCCGCGCACAATCCGCACGGGTCCCCTGCGTGATTTCACGGGTCCCGTGCGTAATCGCAGGGGCCCCGCGCGTAATCGCTGATGTCCCGCGCATTAGCTTGCGCGGGCCCATGGGCATGGGCCCCGGACCACAGCACTCATGTGCGGGGACCCCGCGATTATTTTCGCGATTGTACACCATATTAAATAATTTCGAAGTTCGATTCAGCCTCCATACTAATATAATACGTCATATAATATCAAAGCCAACAAAATTATGGTGTTTTTGCATGTATAAAATACGAGTTTTCGATTGTTACATCCTAACCAAGTCACCAGCATAAGGCAAGTTGTTGTTATGTAAATTAGGTCAATTATTGTCACATCCACCCAGTTCACCAAATTCACATCGAAAACAGTCACCAAATCGTTTAAATTTTTTTCTGAACATTAACAACATAAGTGAAATTTTTTGGTCAAGATTAATTTTTTTTTCGACAATTTCATTATGGTTAATTATTTTTGTAAGGATTATTTAAAAAAAATAAGTATTTAATTACTGAAATTCTTTCAAACCCGTGATGTACTTTTTCTTCTCACACATCGAAAAGGACACCAGACTTGACAAGGCATTGATTACACCTGCACTCAAAGCTGACATGTATCAGACAAATAGTTGACTGACCAATAATTCAATAATAACTTTGTCAGCAAAAGAAGACCAATAATTGACTACAATTAGGGTTTACCCAATTTCCGCACGGGACCGAACTTATGCGCAGGGACCAAGCAAATAAGCACGGGTCCCCGCACATGAGCATGGGTCCCGTGCTTGAAATCAAGGGTCTTTCGCGCAAATGCACGGGTCCCGCACATCCATTAAAACCCTAACTTTAAAATCCTAATTTTACATACCTCAAACAATATCACGTCATAACTCTTACATTATAAAACCATCATTACGCTAATCTAAACAAACTTTCATTTCATAACAATAATAATTAGGTTCTATTACATTACAAAACCCTAAATTTAGAGGTTTTACCTCCTACTAAATTCGCCAACAGAAGGCAACCTATTTTTCTGTGGTCTTCCACGTTGTTTCTCGCGAGGAGGTGGCAGCATTTCAACACTTCTTTCAATGTGTTCAGACACCGGCCATATAGTACCTTCGTAAGCTAACTTCCAACATGTCAAGCTGTAGTAAGGGTCGACCAGTGAACCCACATCGACGTTGGCATAACCACAAGCAGCAATAGCGTGTGGGCAAGGAATTCGGTCGATGTCAAGCATCTTACAGCTGCACGTACGCAACTCTAGATCGACGACCTCGTTCGAGTTGTGCCCGTATACATTATACGTTAGACGCCCAACTTCCGATACGTGAAATCTTTGCGACCCAATGAAATTCTCGCGGAGGATCGACTCGACCTTCGGCGTAAACGACGTCGTATTCGAAGCGATAGAAGCTTCGCATGCTCTTCGATGCTTACTGAACCAAGATGATGTTAATCGGTGAATTGAGTCCAACAATCCTATAATTGGAAGTTCTCTATCCGCGCGTAGAGCCGCATTTATCGACTCCGATCCATTGGTCGTCATGATGTTATATCTCGACTTGGGACAATATGCCCTCGTCCACCGATCCATGTCAATCTCGTCAAGATATCGACCCGCCGACTTGAATGTTTTACCTAGAGCTTTGTAATGTGCATCGCACTCGGCCTTGGTGTAGGCATTGGCCACCCGCCAGAAAATGGGGCACGCACCCTTGTCCGCCGTTTTCGTCTTCACATTTTGCTGAATGTGCCATGCGCAGAAACCATGAAATGAATTCGGAAACACAGCAGGGACGGCATTCTTTATACCGTGGTTTCGGTCAGAAATAATGACGAGTTCATTACTATCTCGTACGAAACGACTCAATCTAGTGAGAAACCACGTCCAAGATTCGGTTCCCTCCGAGTCAGCAAGACCCCATGCGAGCGGGTATTGATGGTAATCACCATCTTGCGCCGTAGCAATGAGCAAAACACCTTTATATTTTCCCTTCAAAAAAGTTGCATCGATAGATACGACTTTCCTCATGTATGCAAATCCCCTAACGCATGCGCCGTATGCTAAGAACATATATTTGAACCTCATTTGTTCGTCCATCTCCCAATCTGTGATGCTGTCAACGTTTGCTTGCCTCAACGCATCCAAGTAGGCCGGAAGTAAACCGTAACAATCGTCCCTGTTACCGACTAATTCGTCCGACGCTAGTTGTTTGCCTTTCCAAGCCTTGTAGTACGAGACATCTACTCCCCTGTTCTGCATCATCGACATGATTGACTTGGGTGGCGGAATGTCTTTAGGACCGGTGAAATGTTCCAACAGAACTTGTGATACAACTGACGAACTTCCTTGGCGATGTCTACGGCGACGATGAGAAACCCCGCAGGTGTGCTTGCCGCAATACGTTCGGATTGAGAAAAAAGGGAAGTCCTTGTTTTGTGCAGCTCGTACTCGCCATGTGCATCCTTCGGTTGCGCATTTCGCTACGTACATGGTTTTATTTGACCGGACCAATTTGAACTCGAAACACGCATCAAGGGCGACTTTAGTGATCACGTCCTTGACTTCCTTCTTGTCCCGAAATTCCTGACCAACAAACATGCTTGAACCATCCCCAAATCCATACGTGCCGTCGTCAGCATGTGGAGAGTTATGCTCCGCCATTGTGACATCATCATTATCACTTTCCGAAGCATAATGTTCCTCCGGTTGTTCGAACGTATCATCTTCATTCTCATTTTGATTCTCGCACGGTCCGGTTTGATCTTCTTGAAAACCCCCGTATTCAGAAAGATGGTAAGAGTGGTAGTTAGATGTGTCTCCCATGTAACCCTCCACGGGATGGATTTCCTCATTTGCGTCGCACTGCTCTATTAGACCAACGTTGAAATTCGACTCATCATTAAGATGAGCTTGTGGTGGTGTGGCACTGACAAAGGACGCAACCTCAACATGGAGCACGGGTCTAGACTGTGGACCACCAAAACCAAGGTATGCACGTATACCGTAGTCATTCTCGATGTAGATGGGTCGTGGGAAATCGTAAACTACGCTAGGCATGTAGCTTAACGTGAGTTTAGAATTCTCGCTGCATAGCGACAACACCTTCACAATCTCATTCTTCACGTCATCTAACGTGCATGTTTCCTCGTCGACCAAGATTGATTGCCATCTATGAGTAGGAAGAGGACACCACTTCGAGGTATTGTCCTCGCCAATTATCCACTGACCCTCTACTTGGAACACAATGTTAGTGATCGTCATGATTACCCCCTGCAATAAAAGTAAAATATATTAGAACCATAGCCCTACTTGCGAAACCAATACAACTTGTGAAACCCTAGTTTGCGAAAACAATAGGTTGCAAAAACCCTAGTTGTCGAAATTGTTATTTCGGATGCTGTGTTTGCTAACGTGATTTCTAGGCATAGTTAAAGCCCTAACAGCTTCCACACCCCTAACAGCTATCGAAAACCCTAACAGCTATCGAAAACCCTAACATATAAGCACGGGACCCCTGCACCAGCGCATGGGACCCAAGCTCTAGAGCGCGAGACCCATGACTTAGTGTTCGGGACCCATGCCATGGGACTGCCCATGCACTGATGCGCGGGACCCCTGCACCAGCGCCTGGGGTCCTTGAACTGATGCCTGGGTCCCGTGCACTAGCGCGCGCGGACCCGTGCTCCATTGCGCGCGCGGACCCGTGCACTAGCTCGCGCGGGACCCTGAATTGATGCCCGGGTCCCGTGCACTAGCTCGCGCGGACCCGTGCTCCATTGCGCGCGCGCGCGCTGTACTGATGTGCGGGACCCCAGCGCCAGCGCCTGGGGCCCTTGAACTGATGCCCGGGTCCCGTGCTCTAGCGCGCGGACCCGTGCACCAGTGCGCGCGGCCCCTGCACCAGCGTGCGGGGACCGTGTAAACATGCCCGGGGCCCCATATCTACTGCATGGGGCCCTTGTGAATATATGTGCGGGTTCCATGAAGCATGACCATCGTCTTTCCGACTGGAAATTCAAAATTCTCGTTGCCAAACATCACGTAATGACAAACTCACGTAATTTGGAGGGTAAAAATTCGTAATTCAAAAAGATAATACTTACTGTAAAGAGTTAGAGCTGGGTTTTTCCTTCCAGACTTGTTTCGCAGACTTCGAGTTCGACTTAGTGACGAAAATGAGGCTGTGTTTTTCTTTAGAAACGATGAAGAAGAAAGGATGGATCGATCTGGGTTGGTATAGTAATTATTACGTGCTGCTGTGCATTTAAATGGGGTTTCGTTTCTTTTATATATATACAGATTGTGTATGTATATTTATTTTTCTTTTTCTTTTATTTCTAGTTAATTAATCGAGGGTTTAAAGAAGATGGTTAACGGTTAATTAAAATGAAGGCCATTGACAAAAAAAAAACGTCAACAAGTCTATTTTTTTAATATTGACTGAGTCAAGGGCCATTTTTTTAAAAGATCCTAAAGAAATATGATTAAATTTAGAACATTATATTCGAATGGATTTCCAATTATTGCGATGGCCCTCCAATCCTAATACATAAATACAACGGCTAGTTGAAAAGAAAAAATGTTTTCTTCCCTCATTTAAATTTGAAAATCAACGTAACGGTACCGTATTGTTCAATGAATGCCTTTTCGGCTCTTCTCATCACCTCTCACTCTTCTTAAGGTTCATCTCTCAACTCTGTGGAAATCACTTCGCATTTCTTCAAGGTTATTTTTTTCGTTACTCTGTTCTTCTTTTTCTGATTCTTACTGCGAAATATCGATGCAAAGCAGGCGCAGGCGATTCCAGATATTTTGTTCGTTTGCTTATTTCATCTGATTTTTTTTTTTCATTTCTGCTGCAGGCTGCTTCTTGAAGAATCAAGAGAAACGGAGTTTTGATTCAAGGGATCCTAAATCACTCGCTTTATTCTGTTTCTGGTACGAATTTCGCTTTGAGACTGTTTTTCAATTTATCTCTGGGTTGTATCTTTTACATGATTCCTCGAGTAGAAAACAATAGTTGGATTTTGCTTTTAGGGTTCATCCAATTTGGGGGGAAAAAGATGAACGACCTAATGACGAAATCATTCCTAAGCTACGTGGATCTGAAGAAACAAGCCGCCAAGGACCTCGAATCCTCCCCAGATCTCGAGATGGGCCAACTCGATCCATCCGACGAGAAAAACCTATCGAGCTTCTTCGAAGAGGTCAATACAGTGAAGAACGATATCGACGAAATCAACAATCTGCTCCTCGATCTCCACGACCTTAACCACAAGCTGGGCACATCTGCTGAGAGTTCTAACATCCTCCGGGGCTTCAGAGACAGAATTAATTCAGACATAATCGCCGTCCTACGAAAGGCCAGACTCATCAAGACAAGATTAGAAACGCTCGACAAATCCAACCTCGCAAACCGTAGTTTGTCTACCGAGTTTAGAGAAGGAAGCCCAGTCGACCGTACTCGAATGTCAGTAACTCACGGTTTGAGGGTCAAACTGAAAGAAACGATGAACGACTTCCAATCTCTGAGGGGGGAAATCTTAGTCGAGCACAGAGAAGGGCTTAAGAGGCAATATTACTGCGCCACTGGCGAAAATCCCAGCGAGGAAACGATAGAGAAGATGATATCTAAAGATGGGCTGGTAGAAATCTTCAAAGGGAAGGAAGATATGATCGTTGAGAATAAAGAACGAAACGAGGCGTTGAAGGAGATACAGAAGAGCTTGGTTGAGTTGCATCAAGTGTTTCTTGACATGGCTGTAATGGTCGAAACTCAAGGCGAGCAGATGAATAACATCGAGCAAAATGTGGTAAACGCTGGTTCGTATGTAAGTAGCGGGACTAAGGAGCTCGACCGAGCTAAGAGGTTGAAGAAGGCGAGGAATTGGGCTCTTTGGATTAGTGTTGTGGTTATTGTGTTCATCTTTGTCTGCCTTATTGCCATTTTGTTCTGATCTGACGAATGTAATTGATTTTCTGAGAGTATTGAGTATGGTTTTGTGTTTGTTTGTACGATGATTGAAGAAGAAGCATGGTTACATAGTAATAAACAATACTTTTTAATAAAAAAATGAATTCAAATCAATCACAGATAGTATTTAAAATATCACACTTTCTTTTTTCAATCTTTATGCTCCCCACCTGCATTCTGCAGCAATTGATTTTGGTAGTGGGTTTAACTCGAATTATTTAATAATTAATTATTCATATGATTAAAACTTCAACACGGCGGAAGGTCCTTCGGCGGAGGCACGACGGCGTACTCCGGCCCAGGGCCGTCTTCCACCACGAACGCCGTCTTCAATCCCCACCCAGTGTGAAGCTCCAAGTGACAATGCATAAACCAAACTCCTACGAAGAAAAAATCATCAGCATAAAGAACTCATTTTTTAGAACATAATCATCAAATCCTTCGGACATTTCATACCAGGATTATCAGCTCTGAACCTAATAGCAGTCCAGCCGCCGGTCGGAACGCCGACTGTATTCCTCTCCGGCGGGTCGATCAGATTAAACTTCTTCGGATCATTCAACGGATCGAAGTTTCCAACCCCAGTCCCAACGACGAAGAAATTATACCCATGGAGATGAAAAGGATGAGATTCAACCGACAGAAGATTAGTATCTTGAAGCACCAATTCCACCGTCGAATTAAACCTAATCTTACTCAGCCTCGGCAAATCGCTCAAAACCGTGCGAAGGTTCGCCGTCAGAGGCACGCCGGTGTAGTTGAAAGCCTTCGGCGGCCGATCGGGGAAATCCGTCTTGAAAACGCCGGAGAGATTCAGGTAATGGGCCTGCAATAACGCCGTCTTAGGCATGACGAAGGTTATGTTGTTCAGAGACGCCGCCAGCCTCGTACCGTTCAGACAACTCGGGCAAGGGTTAATTCCCAGGCCGATGGTGTAGAAAAGGCGGCGGTCGACTTTCAGGGGTACGTTCGCCGGGAAATTCTGGGAATTCAAGCTTAGGATCTTCGAATTGTAGCTTAGGGCGAAATTGGTATCGTTTTGCTCGGGCAATTTAGGGAGGGAAGGGATTACAGCGTTGGGCACTCCTCTGTACTGTAATATCGCCGTGGCTGTCTTATTGTCTACGGCGAGCGGCGCGTCCATGAAAGGGCGCGTGGCCATGAAGTACCTGCCCGGGATTTGATCTGTACGGACGAGCACGTTGGTTGTCTGCCCGGGGGCAATTAAGATTGCCCGAGTTGAGAAGGGCTTCACGTAGACGGCGTCGACCTCGACGACCGTGAAATTGTGTCCCGAGAGTGCGAAGAAAAGCTCGTCGTTGAGCGCAGCGTTGATTATGCGCAGTAAGTACGTCTTTCCTTGCTCGACTTCTATCGCGTAGGTGTCTGCAAGGAGAGAAAATGGAGAATGAAATTCGTCTTTTTTTTATTTGTTGAGATTTGCTTTGCGTCGTATAATAAAATCTAACGTTTTTCCGAGCATGGGAAGAGCGGGCCGGGCTTTCCGTTTATCGTGTGGGCGTCCGATGCTTTCGGAGGCAAACCGAGCTTGTTCCCTTGGTTCTCCACGTCTTCCACGTCATCGTTCCACCATTCGCCTGTGTTCGATAAGAGGAAATTAGTTAAGATTTCCCAACCCAATGTAAGAATTCTTGATCATCGCTGGTCACTATCCTAACCATGTTGGTACTCCAGTCCCATTTAATGATTAAATGAAAATAAAATTTTGTTTTCGCTTATCTGTCAGAGTCTGAATGGAGTTGGGTTATTACCCAGTTGGGTAGGATAGAATAGACCAGAATTCTTCTTAGCAAGAATTTATATTTCACTTTACCTAAGATGAGATTGAATTCGGCCTCGGGCTGGGGAAAAGGATAAGGCGTCCCTTGCTTCGGCATGATTACGATTGCGCCGTAGACTGTGGCCCTAAGCCAAAAGATGTGCGCATGCCACCACAACGTCCCCCTTTGGCCCGTCACGTTAAAGTCGTACGTGTAAGTATTCCCCGTTTGGACTGGACACTGCGTTATGTACGCGGGCCCGTCGGCCCAACCGTTGCGATATTGCTTCAATCCGTGCCTGTGCATCGGGAAAATTAAGGCGCCAGTATTTTAAAAATGCGAGTAACATACGAAACTCTCCATCTGATTCTAATTAGAGGTCGTTTACATCTCTGATTTTGTTTCTAATTAGAAGTCAGTTTACAGATTTAAATATAAATATTTACTATATTTCCAATTTATCCTTTTTATGTAATTTCAATATTCATAGATGGTGAGACATTCCATTAATTAAATAGCAAGAAACAATTAATTAATGGGTATATGAGACATTCCATTCTATTTCTTAATATCTGTGAAAAATCCTTAAGCGACCTCTATTTAGAATCAGAGGGAGTATATGGGCGGAACGAGAGATATCATTACCAGTGAATGGACATGTTGTACTGTGCGTAGTTAGTGACGTTTATGAGGAGACGGTCTCCTTCCCGTACGTAGATGGTGGGCCCCGGGAACATCCCGTTCACCGTGACGATCGGCTTGGCGTGGCAAAGTCTACTTACGTTCGCCACTTTGATCTGCAAAAAGAAATATCGCAAGAAAAAAAAGTAAGACGATGTTTTGTCGTCGTAACGAAACTATCGCATGGGACGGGAAAAGTACGTCGAATTGGTATTTTTTGACGGCAGCGTTCGACGGACGACAGAGAAGTCCCACGAGACAGGCGAAAAGGAAGCATAAAGTCCAAGTCTTCGACATTATTACAGAGGGAGAGAGAGAGAGAACAGAGAGAGATATGGAGAGAGGTGAAGACATGTAATGGTACGTAATGCGTACATTTATACAAAAGTTTGAGGTTATGGTTGGTAGGTAAGTGATAAGCCATCTTCAGTTTGTTAAGGGTAAAAGCTGGGATTTCTTCTTAGGTGGAGAATGTGTAAGAAAGACTTATAAGCAATACTCTGAAAGGGACGTACTCTCAATGTAATACTAATATGTGTATGATGACTAAAGCTAAAGGAAAAAAAGGAGTTGAAAGGATGAAAATGAAAACTTGTTTATATGTAGAAAGTAATTCTGCGAAGGAATGAGCGATTGGCTTTGAGTGCTACGTTGAGCCAACCACATTATTACAACGTTACGATAAAGTTGCTGTATTAATAATACTCTCCTTTTCTTACACGATCTCTTCGGCTAAAATACATTGGCCCATTTAAATGAGGAAATAAGCCTATCACAATATTAAGCCCAAACTTTGAGTTCTATATAATTCGAGCGAGGTAGCTTGTAAACCCTAACAATCTCCTTCGGTTGGGGCAAATTAGCCTCCATCCCTCTTTACGTGAATCAAGTAGGAATTTGTCTGTTTTTTTGTCACTCAGCTATGTCTTACACAAGCACGTATGTGATTTGCTTGAAGATCGAACGTGGGAAGAGAAGGTGGGCGATGATGATTTTATGAATTATAATCTCGTTAATCCGATGATAACTGAGGAAGAAATTCTAATCCATTCTAATCCTATCTGAGCTCCTTCTCTTGCCCGCTTAATCGTTGGTTCATTTCATCGCACTCTTAATCTGATTATTATTGTTGGAAATAATATTCGATCTGAGTAGCCATTTATGCTTTGATGGAAAAGATAAGATTTTTACTGATAAAATCGTTGACTTCGGTCCCTTTCTTTTAATCTGGCTGGTAATCGATTTTTCGTGGATCGCCACTCAGCAACTCACAATTTGACTATAAAGAAAATCTTACTTTCTTTCTGTTTTCGGAAATGTTCTTTACGTTTGCAAATTATTTAAACCTCAAATGATACGATTTTGAAGCATTATATTTTACTTTCGGGAAAAACAAATTGCGGGGGTCATTATTTTGTCATGAACTTGCTCGATGATCGCCTCATGTAAATGCTTAATACGCTCAATATTGTATAGCAAATGCTATGGAACTCCTTCAGTGATGATCGACTAAGTGTGATGGGTAGATTGAAGAGTGAATAGATAGATAGATTGAAGAACATTAGATGAGAATAAAGAAGAAATATAAGAGGAGATGGGATTGTTGAAGGAGGAGGAGATAAAGAGGTTAGGTTTTAATGCATTGCAGTCTCGATACATCATAATTAGAGTATATATAATAACAGTAAATGGGCCAAATATTATCTAAGCCCATGAGTATGTTACATATTTATTACGTTATCAGGCTCTTAACATACAAATTCGTGACATTGTTGTTCGTATCGTAACGATATCGTGACCATGGAACAAAGCCGAAGGATTATCATAATCTTAGGATTCTTGGGAAGTATTTAATGTTTTGAAGACAATGTAAGAAACGTGTTTTTACACAGAAACTTCACATTCGACTCGTGGGCAAAGCCCACATGCAGAGGATTGTAGTGACTTAGCTTATTACTTATTCATTGTTTCATAAAAATGTGAAGATCTGCATATCATATTAAAAATGAATGTTGTTGACTACGCATATTAAATATAGCGCATTTTAGTTGAACCATTGTTTAATTTGTATATTTATACTTACTTTCTATGACGTTCCACTTTCCCTAATACTTTTTCGATTAGGAGAGATCTCTCATCTACCATACATATATTCTTGTCGATGAAAAATTAATAAATAATAAAGATATTGAATAATGTGCTTACAGACTCCAAGAGTATATATGTACTAATTACTAAATGAAAAGGAAACGAACATACAATACATTTATTATACAGTATAACTAAGAACCCATATACGAGTCATTACTTCGTTATAGCGCTTGGCACCTTCATCGTCGTCCCTTCCGACGACTTATCCTTCCTGCATGGAACGCCATAATAGTCGACTATAACAATTAACGCTAAGAATTAACAATGAGAATCACAATGAAGAAAATTAAACTTTTTCATTAGTTCATATATGTGCTTGTGCCCTTGTAAAGTTCATTTCGTGCAAGTCTTTAAACGTGTTTTACGTTGTTTGAATGAAAAAAAGAATTAATAAATAAATAATACAAACTGATTTGAAATTCAATTGAATAACGAAGAAAACCTGTTGGAATTATTATATATGATAAAATCATCGGTGGCTATATATCTGGGAAAAGGCACTTGACCACTCTCAATGCGTTTGACATCTTCGACAAGGACTTGGTAGTGCATTCTAACCTCCTCGGGCGTTCGTGAGCCACCCACGGCTCGAGCCACATTGAGCCAACGGTCAGGTGAGTCCCTATCGTAGACCGCTAGTGCACTTTCTGTTGGGTTTATTGAGCCTAATGGGCCATTGGGCCCAAATTGGGTAATTAACCCGTTAATAAATTTATTCTCGATTTTAATTAAATCGGGAAGCCATCGGATGTTGAAACAAGAAATCGTTGAAAGATTATGAATCTACGTTTCGCGGGGAATCTAACGAATATTAATACGCTCAAAACCGATATCGGGTGAATGAGAAATTAATTTTCGAAGTTGGCCCAATAATAAATAAAAATGGTTGATAGTGTTTAAGTGGGGGATTAAGTGTCCCACATTGGTTAGACACTAAGAAAATCTTCACTATATATATAGAAACCCATGTGGGTTTATTCCAAAGGGTTTGCCATGTGGATGGGCTTAAATGGGCTTAAGTGGGTTTAAGTGGGCTTAGTGGGCTTGAGAAACTTAAGTGAGTTTTAGCCCAAATAACAGCCCGGTGCGAGTCGGTGCCTCGCACCGACGAGCACCGAGCACCGAGCACCGAGCCCGAGCCCGTGCCCGTGCCCGTGCCCGAGGCCGAGCCGTGACGTGCCGTGCCAAAGTGCGCAATGGGCGCTTTGAGGCGCGCACTTTGCACTTCGCACGGAGCATTGAGGAGCTACTTAAATTTTTCCTCTGGTGGGCGGCGACGGTGACAGTGCCGGTGACATGGCAGTCGAGGTGAAGCTGATTGGGCAGCCTAGATGTGATGGCTTGATCCATTTGATCAATTGGGCTGAAGTGGGTTGTTGGGCTAATTCGGCCCAACTCAAGGAAGTGTCGGTCGGCCCAACTAGAGGCGTCGGTAGCCGCCTCGGGCCGTCGGTCGGAGAATCGGGCCGCCGCCGGTGGGACACGCCTGAGATTCGGGCTGTCGGCCCGAGAATCGGGCCTGTCGCGGGCCGGTAAATAAACCGACAGTCCAATAGATGCAAAATGTTGCAATATAGTCCCTGGAAAATTACAGAAGCAGCCTAGCAAGTTCTCGAATTTGCGGAGAGGTCCCTGCGACATAAAATCTATAAATAGGCCCCCATTGAGATGGAAATATTCATTCACTTCAACCCACACAAATTGCATCATTCACTCCCAACTCCCTAAAATCCCGAAGCAAGAAAAACTCGAGTTTCGAGTACGATTCGTCGTAAAACTCTAGTCGTTTGGGCAGCCTAGATGTGATGGCTTGATCCATTTGATCAATTGGGCTGAAGTGGGTTGTTGGGCTAATTCGGCCCAACTCAAGGAAGTGTCGGTCGGCCCAACTAGAGGCGTCGGTAGCCGCCTCGGGCCGTCGGTCGGAGAATCGGGCCGCCGCCGGTGGGACACGCCTGAGATTCGGGCTGTCGGCCCGAGAATCGGGCCTGTCGCGGGCCGGTAAATAAACCGACAGTCCAATAGATGCAAAATGTTGCAATATAGTCCCTGGAAAATTACAGAAGCAGCCTAGCAAGTTCTCGAATTTGCGGAGAGGTCCCTGCGACATAAAATCTATAAATAGGCCCCCATTGAGATGGAAATATTCATTCACTTCAACCCACACAAATTGCATCATTCACTCCCAACTCCCTAAAATCCCGAAGCAAGAAAAACTCGAGTTTCGAGTACGATTCGTCGTAAAACTCTAGTCGTTGTGCTGCGATTACGAGTTAAGAAAATGTCGTTGTATCTTGGGGACGATCGCTATTAACCGAAAGCACTTAATATCGGGGCGATTTCGTCTTACGGACAGTGTGTCCAACACACGCCTCGACTACGTCTAAGGTCATGGATAGTCTTCATCAACTCCAGGCCTATTTATTCTTCATGTTGTGTATAATAGTTATCACATATGCCCTCATCATTATCTGGGTACTGGCGAACTGCACCTGCGTTTGAAGAACACTCCATCTTCCGACTATCTACTGCCGAAGTTTATCTATTGCCAAAGCTCTCTGCCGCCGACCAGACGCAACCACAGAAATAACAATCGTAAGACGAAATTATTGTTCGTGATTTGATCGATGGCAACCAACGCAGCAACGATCCCTACCGGCAACCATGTCGAACGTCCTGCCAAATTCAACGGGACGGAGTTCAAACGCTGGCAACAAAAGATGATGTTCTATCTCACTACTCTCCATCTCGTCCGATTTCTAAAGAAACTGCCCCTTCGGTGACTGAAGTCACTCCACCAGCTGAGGGTGAAAACCCTAACGACGCAGCTTATGCTGCTCGTGTCGCTCAATCTGAGCAAGAAAGGGCTGCGTTAGACGCATGGAATCATAATGATTTCATGTGCCGCAATTATATTCTGAATGCCCTCGATGACTCCCTATACAACGTCTATGCAGTGGCTACGACTGCGAAAGAGTTGTGGGATTCGTTGGATAAGAAATATAAGACCGACGATGCTGGACTAAAGAAGTTCATTGTTGGCAAGTTTCTGGATTATAAGATGACCGACTCTAAGCCGGTTCTGGACCAAGTCCGTGATCTGCAGCTGATTATCCACGATATTCACGCCGAAAATATGCAGATCAGCGAAACCTTCCAGGTAGCTGCGATTATCGAGAAGCTGCCGCCTTTGTGGAAGGATTTCAAGAATTACCTCAAGCACAAACGGAAGGAGATGGGGCTTGAGGATTTGATTGTGCGGCTTCGGATCGAGGAAGACAATCGAAAGAATGAAGCCAAGAACAAAAGGGGCAGTATGGAGGCGGGAGCCAACTTGGCCGAGCCAAGCTATGGAAACAAGCGTAAAAGGCCAGGTCCGCTGCAAAAGAAGCATGACCCGAATTCCAAAAGAATTAAGGGCAACTGTTATAATTGTGATAAACCAGGGCATATGGCCAAGGATTGTCGTAAAAAGAAGAGAGTTAATAATACTCGGGCGCATCTCGCTGAAGAGAAGCAGCCGGCGAAAGACACGTTGGAGCTAGACTTGACTGCTGTCGTGTACGAGGCAAACGTCGTGGAAAATCCGAACTACTGGTACATCGACAGCGGAGCAACGCGCCACATCTGCTCCGACAAAGAAATGTTCTCCACTTACACGCCTATTTCGGGTAGGACACTATATATGGGGAACGCGGCGACGTCCAACATCGTAGGATTGGGACGGGTGGTGCTGAAGATGACCTCAGGCAAGGAAGTGACGCTTGTGGATGTGCTGCATGTTCCAGACATCCGCAAGAATTTGGTGTCCGGCGCTCTGCTCAGTAACGCTGGATTTAGACAAGTGTGTGAAGCTGGAAAATATGTACTGACCAAAAATGGTCATTTTATTGGCAAAGGTTACCTCGAGAAGGGCCTTTTTAAGTTATCTGTAATGCCTGTAAAACGCGATATTAAGATCGCTTATAATAATAAAGCCAGTTCTTCTTACTTGGTTGAGTTGTCTAATTTATGGCATGGTAGATTAGGACACGTGAGTTTGAATAAACTGAAAAAGTTAATAAGTTTAAACTTACTTCCACAAATGGAAATTGATTCACAACATAAATGTGAAATCTGCGTAGAAGCAAAAATGGCCAAGGCACCATTTTTCTCTGTCGAAAGAAAAAGTTCACCACTAGAATTGATCCATACTGATATATGCGATCTGAAATTCGTGCAAACTAGAGGTGGAAAGAAATACTTTATTACGTTTATCGACGATTGCACGAAGTACTGTCACGTATATCTTTTAAGTGGTAAAGACGAAGCTCTTGATACCTTCAAAAGATATAAGAATGAAGTTGAGAATCAACTTAATTCTAAGATCAAAATAATAAGAAGTGACAGAGGAGGAGAATACGTGGCACCGTTTGTGGAATTTTGCCGAGAACATGGTATTATTCATCATACGACGGCGCCATATTCACCTCAATCAAATGGCGTTGCTGAACGAAAAAATAGAACTCTTAAGGAGATGATGAATGCGATGTTAATCAGTTCAGGGCTACCTCAGAATTTGTGGGGGGAAGCCATACTGTCATCAAATCGCATTCTAAATATGTTGCCACATAAGAAACGGGATAAAACACCGTACGAATTGTGGAAAGGTAGACAACCTTCCTACGGATATCTTAAAGTGTGGGGGTGTTTAGCAAAGGTCGAAGTACCTAAACCAAAACAGGTCAAGATAGGACCGAAAACGGTTGACTGCATTTTCATTGGATATGCAGAAAATAGTAATGCATACAGATTTCTGGTGCATAAGTCCGAAATTTCCGACATGAATTCTGGGATGATTATTGAATCAAGAAATGCTGTTTTCTTTGAGAACATCTTTCCAACGAAGGAAAGAAATGAAATAAGTTGTAAAAGAAATTATGAAGCCGTTGAAGTTTCGCCTCAAGAAGTTGAGAAACCACGGCAAAGTAAGCGTAAAAAAGTGGCCAAATCATTTGGGCCTGATTTCCTAACATTTATGTTAGACGATGAACCTAGGACAGTGCAAGAAGCTCTGTCGACTCCAGAAGCTCCGTTCTGGAAAGAAGCTGTAAACAGTGAAATTGAATCCATCATGCAGAATCACACTTGGGAGTTAGTAGATCTCCCTAAGGGGTGTAAACCCTTAGGATGCAAGTGGGTCCTTAAAAGGAAATATAAAACTGATGGATCAATTGAGAAATATAAGGCTCGTTTAGTAGCCAAGGGATATTCTCAAAAGGAAGGGTATGATTTCTTCGATACCTATTCACCTGTAACGAGAATTACGTCAATACGGGTTCTATTTACTATTGCAGCATTGCATGATCTCGAGATACATCAAATGGATGTAAAAACGGCATTCCTAAATGGAGACCTCGAAGAAGAAATCTACATGAATCAGCCAGAAGGATTCGTAATACCTGGACAGGAAAACAAAGTGTGCCGACTCGTGAAGTCGCTTTACGGGCTTAAACAAGCACCGAAACAATGGCACGAAAAATTCGATATGACTATGCTATCGAATGGGTTCAAAATCAATGAGTGTGACAAATGTGTTTACATTAAGGGCACACCCGATGAATTCGTGATTGTCTGTCTTTATGTAGACGACATGTTAATCACGGGAAGCAATCATAAAATGATTGTAAACACGAAGACTATGCTGAAAAATAATTTCAGTATGAAGGATATGGGTTTGGCTAATGTCATACTGGGAATAAATGTCTATAGGACGCCCGAAGGAATTATGCTGACACAATCTCATTATATTGAGAAAGTGTTGAAGAAATTTAATGCCTTCGATGATCCTCCGGCTAAGACTCCTGTAGATATAAATCTACATCTAGCTAAAAACAGAGGAGAACCCATATCACAGCAAGAATATGCTCGAGTGATTGGTAGTTTAATGTACCTAACTAACTGCACTCGACCTGATATAGCATATTCAATTAGTAAACTTAGCAGGTTTACTAGTAATCCTGCGAGTAACCATTGGATAGCCTTGAGAAGGGTGCTGAGATATCTAAAGCACACTATTAATCATGGCATACTCTATACGAGATATCCAGCAGTTCTTGAAGGATACTGCGATGCCAACTGGATATCTGATAGCAAAGACTCCAAGTCCACGAGTGGTTATGTATTTACCATCGGTGGTGGAGCAATTTCTTGGAAATCCTCCAAACAAACGTGCATAGCTCGATCTACGATGGAATCGGAGTTTATTGCACTAGACAAAGCCGGCGAAGAAGCAGAATGGCTTCGAAATTTTTTGGAGGACATTCCTTGTTGGAATAAACCTGTACCGCCTATCATGATACATTGCGACAGCATGGCTGCAATTGGTAGGGCACAGAATAGTATGTATAACGGTAAGTCTCGACACATTCGTCGAAGACATAATACTGTAAGACAACTGATCTCTAGTGGAATAATTGCTATTGACTATGTGAAGTCTAAAGAGAACATAACAGATCCTTTGACAAAAGGCATTGCTAAAGATCAGCACTATAACGCAGTAAGGGGAATGGGGCTTAAAACCACACACCCAAGAACAAGCTCGGTGGTAACTCAACCATGATGAGTGGAGATCCCACAAACTTGGTTCAATGAGACAACTAAGTTGAGTGTAGTTCAGTAGCTTACTTGATTTTTTTAAGAAGCTCATTCTCATAAGCTGTTCAAGTAATTACCCGAAGACGTGTGGTAAAGGGTGAGCAAATTTGCTTTTAATGATGGCTATACCTGATGGTGGAGTATTTCGGGATACTCTAGGATTAAAGTCCTAATAGTCGATCACCTATATAAGTGAGAAGTGGGGCCGCTTCAATATAACACTTATGAAACCAAGATATGGTCCAAGGCCGAAATGGACACAACGTGAGAATCGAAAGAAATTAGATTCGTCACTATGTGTACGCTGTTGTCTTAATTTACACAAAAGCTGTCAGTTCAAGACATCATGTTCACTGAACAGCGAGTAAATTCGATTGCGTTTCACTAGGGAAGGTTCAAAGCCACAAGCTACCTATTCCGATGCAGTGACGGGTTGTTGAGTTTTTCTTGCAAGAGTCAGCATGCATAGCATTTGCATTAATTTCCATTCATGTGGGGGATTGTTGGGTTTATTGAGCCTAATGGGCCATTGGGCCCAAATTGGGTAATTAACCCGTTAATAAATTTATTCTCGATTTTAATTAAATCGGGAAGCCATCGGATGTTGAAACAAGAAATCGTTGAAAGATTATGAATCTACGTTTCGCGGGAATCTAACGAATATTAATACGCTCAAAACCGATATCGGGTGAATGAGAAATTAATTTTCGAAGTTGGCCCAATAATAAATAAAAATGGTTGATAGTGTTTAAGTGGGGGATTAAGTGTCCCACATTGGTTAGACACTAAGAAAATCTTCACTATATATATAGAAACCCATGTGGGTTTATTCCAAAGGGCTTGCCATGTGGATGGGCTTAAATGGGCTTAAGTGGGTTTAAGTGGGCTTAGTGGACTTGAGAAACTTAAGTGAGTTTTAGCCCAAATAACAGCCCGGTGCGAGTCGGTGCCTCGCACCGACGAGCACCGAGCATCGAGCACCGAGCCCGAGCCCGAGCCCGTGCCCGTGCCCGTGCCCGTGCCCGAGGCCGAGCCGAGCCGTGCCGTGCCGTGCCAAAGTGCGCAATGGGCGCTTTGAGGCGCGCACTTTGCACTTCGCACGACGCATCGGAGCGAGGAGCATTGAGGAGCTACTTAAATTTTTTCTCCGGTGGGCGGCGACGGTGACAGTGCCGGTGACATGGCAGTCGAGGTGAAGCTGATTGGGCAGCCTAGATGTGATGGCTTGATCCATTTGATCAATTGGGCTGAAGTGGGTTGTTGGGCTAATTCGGCCCAACTCAAGGAAGTGTCGGTCGGCCCAACTAGAGGCGTCGGTAGCCGCCTCGGGCCGTCGGTCGGAGAATCGGGCCGCCGCCGGTGGGACACGCCTGAGATTCGGGCTGTCGGCCCGAGAATCGGGCCTGTCGCGGGCCGGTAAATAAACCGACAGTCCAATAGATGCAAAATGTTGCAATATAGTCCCTGGAAAATTACAGAAGCAGCCTAGCAAGTTCTCGAATTTGCGGAGAGGTCCCTGCGACATAAAATCTATAAATAGGCCCCCATTGAGATGGAAATATTCATTCACTTCAACCCACACAAATTGCATCATTCACTCCCAACTCCCTAAAATCCCGAAGCAAGAAAAACTCGAGTTTCGAGTACGATTCGTCGTAAAACTCTAGTCGTTGTGCTGCGATTACGAGTTAAGAAAATGTCGTTGTATCTTGGGGACGATCGCTATTAACCGAAAGAACTTAATATCGGGGCGATTTCGTCTTACGGACAGTGTGTCCAACACACGCCTCGACTACGTCTAAGGTCATGGATAGTCTTCATCAACTCCAGGCATATTTATTCTTCATGTTGTGTATAATAGTTATCACATATGCCCTCATCATTATCTGGGTACTGGCGAACTGCACCTGCGTTTGAAGAACACTCCATCTTCCGACTATCTACTGCCGAAGTTTATCTATTGCCAAAGCTCTCTGCCGCCGACCAGACGCAACCACAGAAATAACAATCGTAAGACGAAATTATTGTTCGTGATTTGATCGATGGCAACCAACGCAGCAACGATCCCTACCGGCAACCATGTCGAACGTCCTGCCAAATTCAACGGGACGGAGTTCAAACGCTGGCAACAAAAGATGATGTTCTATCTCACTACTCTCCATCTCGTCCGATTTCTAAAAGAAACTGCCCCTTCGGTGACTGAAGTCACTCCACCAGCTGAGGGTGAAAACCCTAACGACGCAGCTTATGCTGCTCGTGTCGCTCAATCTTAGCAAGAAAGGGCTGCGTTAGACGCATGGAATCATAATGATTTCATGTGCCGCAATTATATTCTGAATGCCCTCGATGACTCCCTATACAACGTCTATGCAGTGGCTACGACTGCGAAAGAGTTGTGGGATTCGTTGGATAAGAAATATAAGACCGACGATGCTGGACTAAAGAAGTTCATCGTTGGCAAGTTTCTGGATTATAAGATGACCGACTCTAAGCCGGTTCTGGACCAAGTCCGTGATCTGCAGCTGATTATCCACGATATTCACGCCGAAAATATGCAGATCAGCGAAACCTTCCAGGTAGCTGCGATTATCGAGAAGCTGCCGCCTTTGTGGAAGGATTTCAAGAATTACCTCAAGCACAAACGGAAGGAGATGGGGCTTGAGGATTTGATTGTGCGGCTTCGGATCGAGGAAGACAATCGAAAGAATGAAGCCAAGAACAAAAGGGGCAGTATGGAGGCGGGAGCCAACTTGGCCGAGCCAAGCTATGGAAACAAGCGTAAAAGGCCAGGTCCGCTGCAAAAGAAGCATGACCCGAATTCCAAAAGAATTAAGGGCAACTGTTATAATTGTGATAAACCAGGGCATATGGCCAAGGATTGTCGTAAAAAGAAGAGAGTTAATAATACTCGGGCGCATCTCGCTGAAGAGAAGCAGCCGGCGAAAGACACGTTGGAGCTAGACTTGACTGCTGTCGTGTACGAGGCAAACGTCGTGGAAAATCCGAACTACTGGTACATCGACAGCGGAGCAACGCGCCACATCTGCTCCGACAAAGAAATGTTCTCCACTTACACGCCTATTTCGGGTAGGACACTATATATGGGGAACGCGGCGACGTCCAACATCGTAGGATTGGGACGGGTGGTGCTGAAGATGACCTCAGGCAAGGAAGTGACGCTTGTGGATGTGCTGCATGTTCCAGACATCCGCAAGAATTTGGTGTCCGGCGCTCTGCTCAGTAACGCTGGATTTAGACAAGTGTGTGAAGCTGGAAAATATGTACTGACCAAAATGGTCATTTTATTGGCAAAGGTTACCTCGAGAAGGGCCTTTTTAAGTTATCTGTAATGCCTGTAAAACGCGATATTAAGATCGCTTATAATAATAAAGCCAGTTCTTCTTACTTGGTTGAGTTGTCTAATTTATGGCATGGTAGATTAGGACACGTGAGTTTGAATAAACTGAAAAAGTTAATAAGTTTAAACTTACTTCCACAAATGGAAATTGATTCACAACATAAATGTGAAATCTGCGTAGAAGCAAAAATGGCCAAGGCACCATTTTTCTCTGTCGAAAGAAAAAGTTCACCACTAGAATTGATCCATACTGATATATGCGATCTGAAATTCGTGCAAACTAGAGGTGGAAAGAAATACTTTATTACGTTTATCGACGATTGCACGAAGTACTGTCACGTATATCTTTTAAGTGGTAAAGACGAAGCTCTTGATACCTTCAAAAGATATAAGAATGAAGTTGAGAATCAACTTAATTCTAAGATCAAAATAATAAGAAGTGACAGAGGAGGAGAATACGTGGCACCGTTTGTGGAATTTTGCCGAGAACATGGTATTATTCATCAGACGACGGCGCCATATTCACCTCAATCAAATGGCGTTGCTGAACGAAAAAATAGAACTCTTAAGGAGATGATGAATGCGATGTTAATCAGTTCAGGGCTACCTCAGAATTTGTGGGGGGAAGCCATACTGTCATCAAATCGCATTCTAAATATGTTGCCACATAAGAAACGGGATAAAACACCGTACGAATTGTGGAAAGGTAGACAACCTTCCTACGGATATCTTAAAGTGTGGGGGTGTTTAGCAAAGGTCGAAGTACCTAAACCAAAACAGGTCAAGATAGGACCGAAAACGGTTGACTGCATTTTCATTGGATATGCAGAAAATAGTAATGCATACAGATTTCTGGTGCATAAGTCCGAAATTTCCGACATGAATTCTGGGATGATTATTGAATCAAGAAATGCTGTTTTCTTTGAGAACATCTTTCCAACGAAGGAAAGAAATGAAATAAGTTGTAAAAGAAATTATGAAGCCGTTGAAGTTTCGCCTCAAGAAGTTGAGAAACCACGGCAAAGTAAGCGTAAAAAAGTGGCCAAATCATTTGGGCCTGATTTCCTAACATTTATGTTAGACGATGAACCTAGGACAGTGCAAGAAGCTCTGTCGACTCCAGAAGCTCCGTTCTGGAAAGAAGCTGTAAACAGTGAAATTGAATCCATCATGCAGAATCACACTTGGGAGTTAGTAGATCTCCCTAAGGGGTGTAAACCCTTAGGATGCAAGTGGGTCCTTAAAAGGAAATATAAAACTGATGGATCAATTGAGAAATATAAGGCTCGTTTAGTAGCCAAGGGATATTCTCAAAAGGAAGGGTATGATTTCTTCGATACCTATTCACCTGTAACGAGAATTACGTCAATACGGGTTCTATTTGCTATTGCAGCATTGCATGATCTCGAGATACATCAAATGGATGTAAAAACGGCATTCCTAAATGGAGACCTCGAAGAAGAAATCTACATGAATCAGCCAGAAGGATTCGTAATACCTGGACAGGAAAACAAAGTGTGCCGACTCGTGAAGTCGCTTTACGGGCTTAAACAAGCACCGAAACAATGGCACGAAAAATTCGATATGACTATGCTATCGAATGGGTTCAAAATCAATGAGTGTGACAAATGTGTTTACATTAAGGGCACACCCGATGAATTCGTGATTGTCTGTCTTTATGTAGACGACATGTTAATCACGGGAAGCAATCATAAAATGATTGTAAACACGAAGACTATGCTGAAAAATAATTTCAGTATGAAGGATATGGGTTTGGCTAATGTCATACTGGGAATAAATGTCTATAGGACGCCCGAAGGAATTATGCTGACACAATCTCATTATATTGAGAAAGTGTTGAAGAAATTTAATGCCTTCGATGATCCTCCGGCTAAGACTCCTGTAGATATAAATCTACATCTAGCTAAAAACAGAGGAGAACCCATATCACAGCAAGAATATGCTCGAGTGATTGGTAGTTTAATGTACCTAACTAACTGCACTCGACCTGATATAGCATATTCAATTAGTAAACTTAGCAGGTTTACTAGTAATCCTGCGAGTAACCATTGGATAGCCTTGAGAAGGGTGCTGAGATATCTAAAGCACACTATTAATCATGGCATACTCTATACGAGATATCCAGCAGTTCTTGAAGGATACTGCGATGCCAACTGGATATCTGATAGCAAAGACTCCAAGTCCACGAGTGGTTATGTATTTACCATCGGTGGTGGAGCAATTTCTTGGAAATCCTCCAAACAAACGTGCATAGCTCGATCTACGATGGAATCGGAGTTTATTGCACTAGACAAAGCCGGCGAAGAAGCAGAATGGCTTCGAAATTTTTTGGAGGACATTCCTTGTTGGAATAAACCTGTACCGCCTATCATGATACATTGCGACAGCATGGCTGCAATTGGTAGGGCACAGAATAGTATGTATAACGGTAAGTCTCGACACATTCGTCGAAGACATAATACTGTAAGACAACTGATCTCTAGTGGAATAATTGCTATTGACTATGTGAAGTCTAAAGAGAACATAGCAGATCCTTTGACAAAAGGCATTGCTAAAGATCAGCACTATAACGCAGTAAGGGGAATGGGGCTTAAAAACCACACACCTAAGAACAAGCTCGGTGGTAACTCAACCATGATGAGTGGAGATCCCACAAACTTGGTTCAATGAGACAACTAAGTTGAGTGTAGTTCAGTAGCTTACTTGATTTTTTTTAAGAAGCTCATTCTCATAAGCTGTTCAAGTAATTACCCGAAGACGTGTGGTAAAGGGTGAGCAAATTTGCTTTTAATGATGGCTATACCTGATGGTGGAGTATTTCGGGATACTCTAGGATTAAAGTCCTAATAGTCGATCACCTATATAAGTGAGAAGTGGGGCCGCTTCAATATAACACTTATGAAACCAAGATATGGTCCAAGGCCGAAATGGACACAACGTGAGAATCGAAAGAAATTAGATTCGTCACTATGTGTACGCTGTTGTCTTAATTTACACAAAAGCTGTCAGTTCAAGACATCATGTTCACTGAACAGCGAGTAAATTCGATTGCGTTTCACTAGGGAAGGTTCAAAGCCACAAGCTACCTATTCCGATGCAGTGACGGGTTGTTGAGTTTTTCTTGCAAGAGTCAGCATGCATAGCATTTGCATTAATTTCCATTCATGTGGGGGATTGTTGGGTTTATTGAGCCTAATGGGCCATTGGGCCCAAATTGGGTAATTAACCCGTTAATAAATTTATTCTCGATTTTAATTAAATCGGGAAGCCATCGGATGTTGAAACAAGAAATCGTTGAAAGATTATGAATCTACGTTTCGCGGGGAATCTAACGAATATTAATACGCTCAAAACCGATATCGGGTGAATGAGAAATTAATTTTCGAAGTTGGCCCAATAATAAATAAAAATGGTTGATAGTGTTTAAGTGGGGGATTAAGTGTCCCACATTGGTTAGACACTAAGAAAATCTTCACTATATATATAGAAACCCATGTGGGTTTATTCCAAAGGGCTTGCCATGTGGATGGGCTTAAATGGGCTTAAGTGGGTTTAAGTGGGCTTAGTGGACTTGAGAAACTTAAGTGAGTTTTAGCCCAAATAACAGCCCGGTGCGAGTCGGTGCCTCGCACCGACGAGCACCGAGCATCGAGCACCGAGCCCGAGCCCGAGCCCGTGCCCGTGCCAGTGCCCGTGCCCGTGCCCGTGCCCGAGGCCGAGCCGAGCCGTGCCGTGCCGTGCCAAAGTGCGCAATGGGCGCTTTGAGGCGCGCACTTTGCACTTCGCACGACGCATCGGAGCGAGGAGCATTGAGGAGCTACTTAAATTTTTCCTCCGGTGGGCGGCGACGGTGACAGTGCCGGTGACATGGCAGTCGAGGTGAAGCTGATTGGGCAGCCTAGATGTGATGGCTTGATCCATTGATCAATTGGGCTGAAGTGGGTTGTTGGGCTAATTCGGCCCAACTCAAGGAAGTGTCGGTCGGCCCAACTAGAGGCGTCGGTAGCCGCCTCGGGCCGTCGGTCGGAGAATCGGGCCGCCGCCGGTGGGACACGCCTGAGATTCGGGCTGTCGGCCCGAGAATCGGGCCTGTCGCGGGCCGGTAAATAAACCGACAGTCCAATAGATGCAAATGTTGCAATATAGTCCCTGGAAAATTACAGAAGCAGCCTAGCAAGTTCTCGAATTTGCGGAGAGGTCCCTGCGACATAAAATCTATAAATAGGCCCCCATTGAGATGGAAATATTCATTCACTTCAACCCACACAAATTGCATCATTCACTCCCAACTCCCTAAAATCCCGAAGCAAGAAAAACTCGAGTTTCGAGTACGATTCGTCGTAAAACTCTAGTCGTTGTGCTGCGATTACGAGTTAAGAAAATGTCGTTGTATCTTGGGGACGATCGCTATTAACCGAAAGAACTTAATATCGGGGCGATTTCGTCTTACGGACAGTGTGTCCAACACACGCCTCGACTACGTCTAAGGTCATGGATAGTCTTCATCAACTCCAGGCATATTTATTCTTCATGTTGTGTATAATAGTTATCACATATGCCCTCATCATTATCTGGGTACTGGCGAACTGCACCTGCGTTTAAAGAACACTCCATCTTCCGACTATCTACTGCCGAAGTTTATCTATTGCCAAAGCTCTCTGCCGCCGACCAGACGCAACCACAGAAATAACAATTTCGAAGGCCTTATTTTCTTGAGCCGACCAAGTGCTAATACTAAACCCTCGGCTCATTGAGGTGGTCGAAGCCATATATCTATATATGTATATATATAAATTTCAGAAGAGAGAGGTTAGTGTTAATTCGAAAGAGAAAAACCAATTTAATCCATGGAGATATATGTGTGTGTGTGTGAAGAATAGACATGATAAGTGATGGTTATTTATAAGCTAGCTCCATGGGTTGAGGGGTGATGATGATTCATGACGTCATGACCACACCTAAATATGAACCCTAAAGAAACTCTTTTTTTTTTATAAGTTTAAAATAAGAACTTATGGGCTTTGTTTGGTTTCTTTTAACATAATTAACAGTGTAAAGGTTTAAACTTTTTTTTTATATATTGCAGGTTGGAATTTAGATTTATACTTGCCTGGAACCTAGAGATATAAATGTTGTGTTTTTTTTTGTTTTATAATAAAGGGTTGAAATCGGAAAAGGTTTTAGAAGAGTGTTTGGAGCTGTACAGACTCAATCTCTTTATTCTGGTACATGTAGTACTTCCACATTTAGTATATAATCTTATCTTATCAACAATTATCAATTACATGATTGGGTTATCAAGATAGCCTCCTGATTATGTTTGTTCATTGTGTTAAGAGTATTAATTAAGAAGAAGAAGAAGAAGGCTTTGCAGGAATATATATATAAAGAACCCTTTTCATGGGGAATTAACGCTTCTAACAACATTTTTAATTCATCAGACAACAGTTCGGTTTTGGTATGAAGATAGATTCCAACTGGGCTGATTGCAGAAGTCAGAGCTTTATCAAGAGTCGGACTAATTTAAAGCTGACCAATATTATGAAAACAACGAAAAACAAGTAGAAGAATCACGAGGGCCAAAGGATTGCAGCATTATTTTATATTTTATTTTTTGTTTTTTCACAGGGGATGATCAATATAGGTACTTGCCAATCATGTTCTTGACATTCTAATCTCAGCCCATATATTTGTTAATAAACAAAACGTACAACGTTTGGGTTCTAAAAAGAAAAACATCCCCGCGATGATGATGATGTAGCGAAGATACTCTTACGCTGATAAGATATTTTCATGCAATAAACCGAATCAGTTACGTCGTCTCCTTTATTGAATTTTCTTTTTCCCTCTATCTCGTGTATTCTTTTGGGCTTATTACTACAAGAGCACCTGGTATTAGTCTAGTTAGAGTTGGAATCTCGGATAAGAGATTGTGTAAAAAAGATGAGATTTCTCGTCTTATTTTTCTTGATGTTTAGCCTATGATGGTATCATGTTTAACCGACTCCACATATGCTTACCTGCAGAACCATTACCGTTTTTAGCCCAAATGAAGAATAAAGAACGTAAGTGGCTGAGGAGAGAGATTTCAATCTAAATACTGCTAAAATATTCTCATGTTTTAGTAAACGACATCGTATTACATAAATTCGAGTTGGAAAAGAACTCAAGCCCGGCCCACAGTTTCCTTTGTCCTCTCTCTAGATATATTTTTTAAGTTCCATTTTAGTCTAGAAATGTTTATTTGGCCCGGCACACTATGAAATTTAATTACATATAGACATTGTATTTCACAACTGCTTACATTTTGTATCGATCGTTAGTTACTTATCACTTATCATTCCATTTTCTTCACTGTTACTGTTGGGCTGTTACCAATAAATCAGAACATTGTATATTAATGTCAAGATTCCGATCGGAAATAAAATTGAAAGGAGTGCGAAATACTAAAGATCCCAATTTACTTCTTCCACAGAGAAATCAGTAAACCTTGATTACATAAAACTCACATCATCATAGTCATAGAGACCAAAACCATAAAACTAAGAAAGGGCTTTAACAAGCAGACACATAACGAAAAAGATAACCTCAACATACGAAATCAGAGCAAACAAACTAACAAGCCTAATTTAATCCCTCCAATTTCCATCAGATCCACCCCTAGACCCACCGTAGCCGCCGCCGCCGCGTCCGCCATACCCACCCTCACGACGGGCATAACCACCGCCGCCTCCACCATAGCCACCACCACCCTCACGACGGCCATAGCCACCGCCGCCGCCGCCGCCGCCGCCGTAGCCACCGCCACCTCCCTCGCGGCGAGGTCCACCGCGGAAACCACCTCCTCCTCCACCGCCTCCGCGGGATTGAGCTTCGTTCACGGTTATACTGCGACCTTCGAGCTCCATACCGTTCATACCTTCGATAGCCTCCTTCATGGATTGCTCCTCCTTAAAAGTCACGAATCCAAAACCACGCGACCTACCAGTCTCGCGATCGTTGATGATCTGAACGAAGAAAAAAACACAAAGATCGAGCTCAGCGAAAACGAAGAACAACATCAGATCTGAAAACGAGATAGTATTCGATCTTCGGCCCTTCGTTGAGAAAAGGAAAGAAGACAGAACGTACCGTTCGTTCCAGGTAAAACAGTAACAGTAACACAGTAACAGTAACTCAAGTAACAGAGCAGATCGCTTGGGATCGGAAATCTCCGCGACGACAAACAGACCTTCGATTCGATAACCTCGCCGTACTGAGAAAACGCCTGCTCGAGAGATTCATCGGTGGTGGACCAAGCCAAGCCACCGACGAAGCAACGGTACTCAACATCAGCAGACGCCATTAAACTGATACGAAGAATAAATAAGATAGAGAATGATGAATGTATAAGATGAGATGAGCTCAAGGTAGGGGTGAAGGGTGATTATATAGGCTGGGCAGATAATGAGGGCTTCTTGTATGACCTGGGGTTAGCTGTTAACCGCGGTTAAAGCGCGTGGGATATTTTTAAGTGTAGACGAATGAGTCACCTACCACCAGCGCAGCTAACCCAATGGCTGTAACTCAGGTTAGTGAGAGATATTTTCCTCCACATGGGGCCCACTGTAGCTGTGATATTTTCCACTTTTATGAAAAGGCGGCAAATTGGGAATAAATATCTTCTTTCGAAATCTACACACAATAATTAGCCCTAGCTGCGACATTAAATAATATGGGCCTAATGGATATTCTCTCGAGGGTGGGCTGAGAAGCCCAACTCAAATGGGCTATTTCTATAAATGGGCCATTAAATAAAGCTTAATAAGCTGAAGAGATGCGTTGCTTTTTTTGGGAGAGACCCTTCTCTTTGAATGGTGGTTTTTTGGGAGAGGCCTTCTTTTTCACAAGGAAGCTTCAAACTGAGAAGAGTTGATGTATATGATGAGCAACAAACTAATAGCCCAAGTAAAACATCTCTTCTGAGGGAATCTCAACTCTCAACCTACCAATCTCATCTCTCAGAAGCCTGAGAGGATCTTCCAACACTTTGAGTACATAACACATCAATGGCCGTACATGAGGTTTGGGATTCAGACAAGATTTGGCAAGCACAGCTACGGCCCACACCTCCTCGAAAAGATCCTCGTCTACGATGAGCAATGGATCCAATATGCTTGTGAAATTGTCCAAGTCGTATAGAGAGATGTAAGGGAGAGTCTCCTTTAGATACTTCTCTTTGTCAGAGTTTTTCAGCGAGCTAAATGCCAACTTTACCAGTTATGAGCTCAATCAGTACTTGTCCAAAGCAGTATACATCATCGGCCCACGTCGTTTTTCCTTGTTGAGATATTCGATTCTCGGCTAAGGTTACCTTAAATTCATGGTCCAAAAGTAAGCTACTAGCTTGTACATCCCTTCAAGATTCACAGTATACAGAAATAGTAAAGAGACAGATATGTATTGTAATAAACCATATTGTCTTGTACCCACCCGTGAACGAGGAGAGCATAAAGATCATGATGAACGTAAGACAGAGCTTCGGCGGCTCCTATGGCGATTTTGAGCCTTGTGATCCAATCTAACGACTGTACATTGACGTTTGACATGGCTTTCTTGGACAAGAAAGTCGTTGAATCTTTTCCTCCATTTGAGAGACGGAGGCTCGATGGAGAAGCAGAGGATGAAGAGAGTGTGGATAGGGAATCTTGGCGGCTCAGCCATTTTAGCTCTTCCCTTCTCAAAGTGGCTCTTACGAGCCTTTCCCAGTCATCGTGGCTACTTCTGTACACGGTATGGTCTATTGTATGGTAAGAGAGAGAGAGAGAGAGAGAGAGACCTAATTCCCTTGTTTGTGAGATTATTACCATCTCAGATTATAAACCGACCCACCATTTTCTTACATTTCTCCTTGGCACATTCCTAGTATAGTAGGTTAAAGTCGCTGTACTGATCAACGAAAGAGGTAATTAGATTGAGTTTTCTTGCAATATTTGGTGGTCATTGGGTCCCACAAAGATTAGCTTCGAACTCGTCTGGAATTTAAGATATTTTAATCCCTTGAAGCCTATCCACTCGGTGAAAAATGCTAACTTTGCAACCTCAGCCTCGCCACATCTCCGCCGAAGCTCGCAGCGCGTACTCTCCACTCGCAGCCGCCGTCTCGGCCGTGCACCGCCGCCAGAATAACGCCGCTCCACCGCCCTTAAGAACCCACAATGGAAACCCCTCACTCCTCCTCTCTCAGAACCAAGAAACACTCCAAAAACAGCACAAGCTCGACTTAATCGAAGCCTCAGTGCAAAGCAAACGAACTCCACAGTACCCAGGCTCCATTCTATCGAACCCATCAGTTATGGAAAATCTCACGGGTAACGATGATGATGAAATGTTGCTGAAGGCGCTTGAGCTGAGGAGAAAGGTGACCGCCGAAATTCTGAAGGAGGGCATGAGAAGGGGCAAATTCGCCATCACTTACACCGAAAATCTCGTCGGGGAAGTTGGGGAGTTTCTTGATTATGTGATGGTTAAGGCAGTGCACATGAAACAATCAGACGAATTTTCCCAGTGTTCTTACAACGAACGAGTCAGATTCTTTCTTGATGATTGCGGCGTCGTTCCACTGATAAGGTAAAAGAAAATCTCTGCAAAAGTTTTCTCTTTTTCTGTAAGTATGCAATGAGAGTGTGTGATGTATTTATGCCATTGTCGAATTTTCCATAGGTGGTTGAAGCACAATTCGCTTTCTTACCCCCAAATAGCAAAGCTAATATGCTTATCGAAAGGAAACCTCGACTCCATAAGAGAGATGGCTGAGTGGCTGAAGAAGATTCACGTAAAAGGGAGGTTCATAGGCTCCGCTCTGACAAGGGCGGGCGACAACATATTACAACGTAGCATCGAAGAGTTAGACGAAATCATCTATTTCATGGAGGACAACGGTGTAAGGAGGGATTGGATGGGCGTTCTTATCAGCAGATGTCCCGAGGTATTATCTTTTAGCATCGAGGAAGTAAAGGCTCGAGCTGAATTCTACCTCAACATGGGAATAAGTAAGAACGATTTTGGGACGATGCTTTTTGACTGTCCCAAAGTGTTTGGCTATCTATCCAAGGAAGAGATGAACCAAAAGGTTGCTTAAAAAAACTACCATGTCTGAAGATTTCAATGTCCATCCATAATAGACAAAGACTGAGATTAAGTTTCTTGTTTATAAAGGTGGCATATCTCAAGGAGTTTGGGCTGAATACTGAGGAGGTGGGAAGGTTATTAGCACATAAGCCACAGCTAATGGCTTGCAGCATTGAAGAGAGATGGAAACCTCTTGTTAAGTACTTTTACTACCTGGGAATTTCCAAAGATGGGATGAGAAGAATCCTCACTATGAAGCCAATGGTTTTCTGTGTTGATCTTGAGGAGACAATTGTGCCTAAGGTATGAATCGATGGATTCATAAAGTGTAGTAATATGTCTTGCCTTGCTATAATAACAGTGGATTGTGTTCTTTCTTTTGATCTTAAAGGTTCAATTTTTACGAGACATAGGCGTCGAAGATGATTCCATTGGCACTATGATTGCCAGGTTTCCTTCATTGTTGACATACAGTCTTTACAAGAAAATACGACCCGTGGTACGCTGTTTTTACCTCCTCTTCCATAAATAGCGATTTATCGGGATTTATTTCTTCATTAATCTTTTACCCTTTTTTTTTTCTCGGGCAGGTCATCTTTCTGCTGACAAAGGCGGGAATATCGCAGGGGAATATTGGGAAGGTGGTAGCTTTAGGGCCCGAGCTATTAGGGTGCAGCATAGCCAACAAATTGGACCAAAATGTGAAGTATTTTCTTTCCCTGGGAATTACGCTCGATACTTTGGGGGAGATGGTTACGTCTTTTCCCATGCTGCTACGCTACAACGTAGACGTTCTTAAGCCCAAATACCGTTACCTGCGAAGAACGATGGTTCGCCCTTTGAAGGAAGTCATCGAGTTCCCTAGGTACGACTTTTTTTTTTTTTTTTTTTAAATTTCCTCGGTGGCATATGAGAGGTAAATGAATGGTTGCTATTTATGCTTGGCAGGTTTTTCAGCTATTCTCTTGAAGATAGAATGATCCCCCGGCATGAAATAATGGTAGAAAACCGTATCAATTTCAAGCTGAGGTATATGATGGCGAGCTCTGATGAAGAATTCGAAACTCGGGTTAAGGAGGCTGTCGATAGACGAAGAAGATTTGAATCTGGCCTGATAACATTAGAAGATGAAAACGAGGCGAGTGACTCACATAGTACATAATTCATGGGATTAGATTGAAAGATTCACACTGTACATTCAACATTTTTAGTATATCAGCACAAATACTTATAAGTCCAATAATCAATCAAAACTGTTACGACATCAAGATTTCGAGCCAGAGCAATGGCTAAGAATCATTCGTTAAGTGATAAGATCATACGAAAGATGATGAAAGAGTGCAGAATTTAAACAATCTCAGCAAGGGCCATCTATGAGTCTAACTATCGAAAGTGATTAAATGGCTGCTTCTGTCTTACTAGAAGAAGCATCGATGGCGACGTAAATTGGATGAAGTTCGTGCCCATCCTTTGGCTCGACGTGGACCCATTTACGACCAGTGAGCTTGTTGCGTTCGAATTTGACGCATCCTTCCTTTAGAGCGTAGAGTGTGTGATCTTTCCCTATTCCAACGTAGTTCCCTGGATGAAAACGAGTTCCCCTTTGGCGAACAATGATATTTCCAGGAAGCACTCTCTGCAAATGCTAAACACTTAGACACAAAAAAAAATGCCCTGCACTTGGTTAAAAGGAAGTTACGGTCATCATCATTCTTCATTTATGAGCTGACCTCTCCGCCGAACTTTTTGACTCCGAGATTCTTGGGCAGTGAATCGCGACCGTTCTTTGTGGATCCAGCTGTTTTCTTAGTAGCCCATCGTCTGAAAACCAAGCTCAAGCCTTCCCCAGATACATCTGCAGCTTACAAATTTGTTCAAAAGTGTTTGGAATTTGGGGACAGAATTAGCGAGAAATCGATAATACTCTGTACCACTAGCTGAACTGTAAACCGGTCTGCTAGCTATAAGATCCCTGATACTCGATCTTCTCAATATCGATGCTGCAGCGCTCATCATCTTTGATTAACAACAAGCAATAATCAAGAACCCAACCCTGAAAGAGCGAGTACTTAGATGTTGAATAGTACTATAGCAAGAAGGATATACAACAATGTGTTTCCGTAAATTTTACCAAGCATAGCCCAAATCAATCGAATTTCCGAACGACTGACATTATTTCATATTAATGCTATACAAATTTATAACATTAAACCCAACATGAACTTAACAGGTCGATATAAAGCACAACGTCAGGTAGCGAAAAAAAAAATAAGCTGAGCATCACTCCGTGGAAAACCAAAAAAAAAAAATCTTTCAGTCATTTCATCAAACAGTGACTACCCAAAAACAAAAGAAACCGCTTTGCAGCACGTCGCCTAGTTGAATAGCTCAACCCTCGACAAAGCCAAAGGGATCGCTGTGTGTGTGCTTGAGAGAGAGAGAGAGAGAGAGAGAGAGAGAGAGAGACTCACCCGTTGAACAACCCAGCTACCTTCCTGTAATCAATCTCAGTTCACCGTGGACAGTGATCGTGGACAGTGAGTTCATACCTGTTAGCGGGCCGAATATTGGGCTTAAGAGTGGACAAATTGGGCCTTATATGATATTGGCCCAAATTCACCTATCAGGCCCATAAAGATCCTCTCAATCGTGGTGTAGAGAGAGAGAGAGAGAGAGAGACGTCTTATGTTGTAGGGGTAGAAAATGACTTTTAAACGACTGGCGATTTCCCCCACAAATGCAATGGATTTCAGTTTCATAAATCAAATTAGGGCTCGAAATTCATACGATCTGTGACTGTGGAGTCGAATGGTTTACCTGGAAAATGCGCAAGGCACTCAGGGCTTACGGAGAAGTGTTGAGGCTAATCCGTCGCCTCCCAAAGGACACGAGAGTTTACTACGGTAAATACGCGCGCGAGAACTTCGTCAACTACAGAGATGTTGATCCCAATGACGCCGGCGCCGTCGAAGAACTCCTCAAACGCACTTACACCCATTCTCTATGGGTCTTGAACAAGGTGGCTCTTTTACTTTATAGTTTACATCCTATGCTAAGTAAGATATTCCGTTAGTGTTTGATTCAATTCAACTAATATAGCTTATGATATATCCATTCAGTACTCGGTGGATGAATCTTCTGCGAGTAAGCTGAAGGAGATATGCTGTTCTTGATCGGTATCGTTGTCTGCATGCAAACTGTTCGACTATATTCCTCAGGGGTGGAGTGAGTTGAGTTCTTCCCTTGTTATTATATTATAATAGAATTTTATTTTGGGCTTTGTTTTGGAGGCTTTTGTTGGGCTTTTTCGGGCTGATTAATAGTCCAACGGCCTTTTAATAATTATACCCGTTTACTACAAAAGAGAGAATTATGATAATATCGCACTAATCTTTTTGCCCTACCCAATGCACATGTTACAAAAAAATTTAAAATTATTTACTTAAACATATAAAGAAGTTTTATAGTGAGTTTGACGTGGTGGTTTTGTTCACCATGGGTGGTTAACTTTATTTTTTATTGCTTGTTTTATTAAATAATTATTTATTGGACATGTCACAAGTGGCGCATTTAGAGACCTCCTACATTTCTATAATACTTCTACATTTCTATAATACTATGATTAGTATGTATTCTTGCTTGACTATAATCATACAAATACAAAAACGCACAAATCCTCCAAACAACGCCACGATGATTAATTTACAACCTCATTGACACCCAAATGCGTAGGGCCGGTATTGTGATGCATAAGTCAATTGGATATCTTTAGTTCCTAAATCCGCGTACAAATTATTGGTTCCAAGTGTTTACACATAATAGATATTTGTCATGTATCCACCATTGCATAGCTTGAGAGGTGCCGTGGGAGACGAACTCAAGGAAGAAGATGATATTGTAAGAGTTATCTGCGTTGGAAGATTAAGGGAGAAAAGGAGAAATGGAGTAAATAATTGGAGTGGGTTTGTTAGAGCATCTCCAACCGAGCTGGAAAACCAAAAAAAATTCGCAAATTTACTCCAACCGATACCAAAAACCAAACGCAAAATGAGATTTTTAATTTCTCTTTCCAAAAACAACGCATCTTTGCGTTTAAAGCAGTTGATATGCGATGCAAGTTTATAATTTGCAATGAAGTACTTAATTTTACTGATTTTCACTTTTATGTCAGAAAAAGCTGAAACAATGACATTGACAATTTGAGGCAACGTTACAAAAGCATGATAAAGAAGACAACCTCAGCTAAAGAAATTGCGAGATTGTTATACATGGGCGTAAGCAGACAGGAACCTGCAAACGTGGATTGGGATGGTCTGAGCGACTCTTGAAACGCAGGCGAGCAGATGGGTTCTGTCGGCCAAACTTGGCGAGCGACTGGGATTAATCCTCCGACCAACAATCCGTTGTGGGGAGGTTTTAATTGGGTTTCTCGGACGAAGCTTCGTTCTTTCCTTTCTAGTCTGGACCTGCGCTTCAACTCGTTTATTGGAGTCACCCATGGCTTTTTCTCTGATTTCTTGACCTTTCTCGGCGGAGCAATCGAAGGCGAATCGGCGGCGTAGTTCGATAGTGAGGAATAGCATCTCACGTTTAAGGTCCTTGGGTATCGCCTGCAAAACATCAGAGTTTACCACCCAAGTCGAGAAATTCCTTTAGCTTATTCTGAGTCGGTGAATTTATCGAACACGTTGCCCAAATTCTTGGTATAATCATAAATATATTAATTTACATAAGATCACGGCTCCTATTCTACTTGTTGTCCAAATTCATAACAGTGAATTGGGCATTATTTTATTGTATAAATATATTGTAGTTGTATTTTTAATAAACATTAATGGATGCTTTTTATATGAATCAATTGACCTTATTAATTCTTTTCGATTAAATCTAAAATAATATTTTGTAGTATAATTTGTAAAGTTATAAAATATGTGGGTAGTATTGAAATATGTAAAAACTGGTGTAGAAGTGAATATTACAAAAATAGTCTATTGAGTATGAGAATGAGTTAATCGATTGGAGAATAATTACTGCATTTTGAGTTTGAGAATGCGTTTGAGTTTAAGAATGCGTTTATGGGTTGGAGATGGTCTTAGAGATGAAGTGGGCTAATTGGTGGAAAGAGATATGCGCCAAATATTATTAAACTCTAATAATTATCTTATGTTTGTCATTGGGATAATATACTTATAAGCCCAATTATGTTAAGGTAGTATAAATATGAATAATATGTACTATGCAAGGTTAGGAATGATTAAAACCTAATTCTCTACTCTAACTTCTTCATCTTCACCTCTTTCTGATCGATCTCTTCAATCCTTCTCATCTCAAATTATGCTTATGCTTCTCTTCTCCTTTATCAGCTTCATTCTTTATCTATCAACATACATAGAAAAATACATCAGACAATAGATGAACTACTGTTACATTAGTGATGATCAATACAAAAACCAACATAAATAGATCAGTACATAACAATATTTTACTTCTAGTCGTACTTCGAGTGATGCCGCCGAAAAATGGATCTACCGCGTTGGACGGCTAACGAGCGTCCCGCCTAAACTTCGCCGCGAGTATTGCCTGAAGACTTGAAAACAGGGTAAGGGTTGGGGGTCGTTTGCTCTCTTGCCTAAGTCAAGAGGGTATTTTCCGTGTTCCAGGTGTAAAGTAGCATAGAAGAATGGTGTGTTCAAGTGTGTGCGTATGTGAATAATCAAATTGGCAGAGTAACGGCAGGATACGTGAGAAATCGATACCTGTTTTGCGTGAGCCTTAGGGTATTTATAGGATATCTGATTTGGGCGGTTTCCGGGTGGTTTTGCCCACTCCCCGCGTTTCTCGGGCTCGAGCCTCTTCACGCCCCACGTTGACACGTTCCCTTGATCCTTCTCATCCTGGGCGGTTGCTTCCTGCACGTTCTGCCGATACTATCACCAGGAATTCGCGGCGGTTTCCACCTTGGGGAGCCGAATTTCCTGAACATTGCCTCCTCGGTCATCGGGGAAATACCCGAATGGGATTATGTCTTTCTTCCAGTGGCGGTCCTATCGGGATTTCTACAGCGTATATCCTCGGGCGACTTCCTTTGGGAGGCCAGGGGGTTCTGCGGAGCCCCCGAGGGCCTCGGGCATGGACCTCCCACCGAGTTCTAGGCCCCCCAGGGGGGTCGGTCCTCTGGCCCCAGAGCTCCTATTGAGGGTGGGGGTTATTCTTCATGTGGGGCAGGTAAGTCTGTTGAGGCGGGTCGGTTATTTTATCACAGGGTCAAGAAGACCCGAGGTTAACATAGAGAATTAATTTTCAAACGATCGATCGATTGATAAGCTTTCAATATCTTAAACCACACCAAATTGATAGATAGTTCTCATGTTGACACCCGAATAAAAAAGCTCATATTGATTTAAGTTAACGGCGAACCAAGGAACTCATATTGCATTTTCAGTTCATAAAATGTCTTTGGTTACATACAATCACAATCATATAAAATATAGTAGTCGTAGACATAACTAACTATAGTTCACTTCCAGTCGTATTTCTTGGTTGCATACTTCTTACCGTCTTCTCCGAAGTATATGCCATCATTTTCCGCATACCAGTAAGTGTTGTGAGATCTATTGGATATATGATCCTTCGATACGTATGCGTTGAAGGACACCTGCTTTGATCCCCACCACAGATGACAAAAGAACAAAGTGTTGAGAAAAAAGATCTCACAAAATTCCCATTTATATTCTTCGCTAGTGTACTTGGTTTGGAATCCGATATCGACATTACGAGATTGACATCACACCACCAATTTTGAGGATTCTTTAGGCACAGTCACTATGTTATTGACCACATGAACTTGTTCCTTCCAAAGAATAAAGCAGGCAAATGAATGTTGAAGGATGCTGAGAATTAATAGAATCGTTAAACCAATTTTCTTCATCGTCATTGTCGGGCTACGAAGTGATCGAAAATACTAATTAGCCTGTAATTTATATTAGTATATTTTTTTCTTTGGTGTTGGGGATACCGCATATATTTACTAACTTTATTCTCATGTCATTTGGTCAAGAGGCTGAAATGGTACAAAATCAAGAAAATTGAATGACGATATCAATAATCTTATGATGGAAATCAAATGTCTTGGGCTGTGAGTACTTTCACTCTAGCAATAAATTTACGTTGTAATCATATTTGAGTTGACCAAAAGCTAAAATGGATAAAATGTAAATTCTAATAATTGTAAGGATACAAAATCAAGAAAATTAAATGTCAATCATTATGTTGGAAATCATTTACTCGAGCTCTAAATGTTTGACACCAACTTTTGTAATCACATTCACAACACATTTGGCCTAAAGGGTACTTACTATACTTTTTATTCACACACCCCTTTTAGGGTGCAAATAAATTTGGAATCACATTTAGTATATTTAATATTACAAACCGACTTGAATAAAAACAGAAATAGTAACCATGACTAGTGATTAATATTAGTATGTTTAGATGATTTCAATATAACATTATCGGTAGTACAAGCTAGTTTAGCAGATAATAGTGAAACTCACGACATTCCAGATGATAGTCAAAAGACATAAAATCAAATTGGAACAAATGCAGGGAAAATCGAGAGTATCAAGTAGTGAATCAACGTCTTCTCTATCTCGAAAAAATTGCAATCTCCACAAAGATAAAACCACATACTAGCAAGGGAAACGTTGAAAGACATCAAAACAAGTTCTCTTCTTTGGCCGCTGTGTCGAGCCGAGGACTGCGAATTTAGGGTTTTTAATTTCAGGAAGATGTATAAGGGTGTTTTAGTAATTTCAAAAGTTAACAGTATGGTTGGATTAATAATATGGACCAGATCCGTGGGATAAGTTATCTTGGATTCTAACGGGCCTTTACTTTTATCACGGGCTTTAGAGATTGTGTGCTTTTAGCAAGTAAACATGATAAGACTGAATTACTGGACTTTATCCCAACATATCTGATGAAGTAAACGCACCCATTTACCACAAAACAGAGAGAGATAATGCACATGTTATAAAAAATTTAAAACTATTTACTTAACATATAAAGAAATTTCGTAGTGAGTTTGACGTGGAGGTTTCCTTCAGAGTTGGTGGTTAATTTTTTATTTGTTATTGCTTGTTTTATTAAATAATTAATTATTAGACACGTGGCGCATTTAGAGACCTCCTACATTTCTATAATACTATGATGATTAGTATGTATTCTTGCTTGACTATAATCATATAAATACAAAAGCGCACAAATCCTCGAAACAACGCCACGATGATTAATTTAGAACCTCATTGACACCCAAATGTGTAGGCAGGTATTGCGATGCATAAGTCAATTGGATATCTTTAGTTTTCTAAATCCGCATACAAATTATTGGTTTCCAAGTGTTTGCACATAAAAGATATTACTTCCAGTCGTGCTTCGAGAATTAATTTTCAAATGATCGATCGATTGATAAGCTTTCAATCTTAAACTAATCCAAATTGATAGATACTTCTCATGTTGACACCCAAATAAAAAAAACTAATATTGATTTAAGTTAATGGCGAACCAAAGATCTCATATTGCATTTTTCAGTTCGGGGAGTGTCTTTAGTTACATACAATCACAATCATATAAAATATAGTAGATGTAGATATAATTAACATATAATTCACCTCCAGTCGTACTTCTTACTTCTTCCGTCTTCTGCGTAGTATATGTCATCATTTTGCACAAACTAGTAAGTGTTGTGAGATCTATCAAATATATGATCTATAGATCTGAATCCATCCAAACTGACTTGGTTTGATCCCCACCACAAATGGCAGAAGAACAACGTTCTGGCTAAAGCGTGTTCTCATAAAATCTCCATTTTATATTCTTCGCCTCGAGTGAGTTTGGTTTTGTATCCGATGTTGTCATCACCAGATTGGCAACGCAACACCAATTTGAAAGAAGATTTAGGCACTATATTATTGAGAACATGAACTTGTTGATCCCACAAAAAACGGAGTGCATGCACGTGAATATTGAAGGATGTTGAGAAACAAGAGAATGACTATATTTGTGTTCATCATCATCTTTGTTGTTATGCAGCTATCAAGTTCATTATATTTATATAATTTTTTTTCTTCTTTTGGGAATATACATAATATTTCACCAAGGGGGTATTTGTTTCCGGTGATCCAACATTACGGTGATACTCACATGACCGTGATGTGGATCAAGGTCATCCATGTGTGTTGTTTTGGGGTGATATTTCATTTTGCATATTAAGGTGATATTGGCATATTATGTTTGTTTAATCGCACTGATGACTGGGATGATGTGTAAATGACATATTTAACCTTATGTATATTATGTAGTAAAAGTGTTTTAATATGTTCATTTGAGGTAATATTTAACGTGATAGCTATTAATATTTGAAAATTAAGTATTAATTTTTGCCATTAATTATAAGCATGTTATATAATTAATTCATCAATAGAATTATTGTACTTTTTATGGTTTAAACCTAGATTTTTTAAACCAATTATTAATTATAAGTATTTTATATGATTCTTTAATGTAATTATTTTATTTTTTTAAGCTTTAATAGATTAATCAATTATTATTATAAGTATTTTCTATATTCGTTCAACATAATTCTTTTATATTTTAAGCATTAAATATATCAACGATTGTATATAGCATTCGATTGTCAGTAGTCACGTAGCATTTTGATAGTAAATTAAAAGAAGGCATATAGTAAAATCGTTGGTAATCAATAATATTCCTCAATGTTGTGGGTTTGAATGTAACGTCACTCTTTTTTATGTTCGTTTAACTTATTCAGCAATTTTAATTGTTTTAACTAATATTTATTATTGAATAAAAAACCTAATATTTATTATTTTATTTTTTTCCTTATTTGGGCTATATTCAACAATTTCTAATCTTGTTAACTTTTCTATTTGTTTTAAGCCTAATTCGACCATTTTAATCCATTTAACTTATATTTACTTTTTATGAGCTCTCTATTCCTTTTAAGTCTATAACAATTTGAATTGTTTTAAACAATACTTAATGACTTAATTATTCATATTAAAAACCATTCAGTAATTTATAGTATGTTTTTCATAGTAATATCTGATTTAGTTGATTAAATATTTATTTAATATCTAAGTAAATTAATTTTGAATTTTTTCTAATACTTTTCATTATATATCTAGAATTTCTTCCTCTATACAAACTCGAACAATATCATGATTGGAAAAACATTAATATTTCATTGCGTTGTCGTTATTCGAGTTACGGATTTTTTTTGTTTTTATTGATATTTTTATGTTTATGCTAAATTTAAATTTTTATGATGTATATTTCATATGTTTTAACGAAAAAATTGTTTCAACGATAAAATCTCCATTCAGAAAATGTGAAACGAATTTATATTTTTTTAAGTTAACCTCGTTACGAATGCAAATTTGATATTACGGCCCCCCGATAAAAATTTTCTAGATCTGCCCCTGCTCAATGAATGATTATTTTTTGCTTGACGCTGAAATACTAGCACGTATAAAAGTAATAATAAAAAGAATCTTCTAAGTCTGAGAAGAATCTTCAATATATAATTCTTAGAGGAACATCGGAGGAAAAAAAGTAATAGTAGAAAGAATTCCAAGACAATATACGTGAGGGCAACTTCTCGAATGAAAGTAATCTCCATTCATATCGAATAAACAATAGTAGAATAGAATATATTTATTTAGCTCCACACAAAAGTCACATAAGAAAATTTATTGATTTAAAGGTACACTCAATACATTCTTCAATTCCAGTTGTACTTTTTAGTTGAATGATCCGTGTTATTGTCTTTTCCGTAGTATATGCCATCATTTTTCACGTGCCAATAAGCATCGTGAGATTTATTGGATGTATTATCCTTCGATACGTATGCGTCGAAAGAGACTTGCTTTGATTCCCACCACAGATGACAAAAGAACAAAGTGTTCAAGAAAATGCTCTCACAGAATTCCCATTTATATTCTTCGCTAGTGTACTTGGTTTGGAATCCGATATCGTCGTCACCAGATTGACATCGCACCACCAATTTTGAGCATTCTTTAGGCACTATATGATTGACCACATGAACGTGTTCCTTCCAAACAAGAAAGCAGGCGAATGAATATTGAAGGATGTTGAGAAATAATAGAATCGTTATACCAATTTTCTTCATCGTCATTGTCGGGCTATGAAGTGATTGAAAATACTAATTAGCCTGTAATTTATATTAGTATATTTTTTTCTTTGGTGTTGGGGATACCGCATATATTTACTAACTTTATTCTCATGTCATTTGGTCAAGAGGCTGAAATGGTACAAAATCAAGAAAATTGAATGACGATATCAATAAATCTTATGATGGAAATAGGGGTGTTCAAATTAACCGAAAAACCGAAAAAACCGACCGAACCGTAAAGAACCGAACCGAAAAAGACCGAACCGAATTGTAAAAAACCGAACCGAACCAAATTAAAATGGTTCGGATATCGGATTAAGCATACGTGAAACCAAAAAAACCGAAAAACCGAACTAAAATTATCATACTACAATAAAAATAAAAACATGAAATAATCATTTGTTTTTCTCCCATAACGTAAACAACACAGTAAATATAATTTCATAGGTATACTTTTTTCCATTTTTAGGTGAATGTTTTCCTCACCAATCAAATACTATTTTTCTCCCAAATAATTTATAGTATCTTCGGATGAATGTTTTTATATTTTTGTTAGATTTTGTTCCATTTTCATGTTGTTTTTTTCGGACCTTTGAATTATTTTGCTACATGTCACGTTCCATAAATCTTCTCTGTTTTTTAATAACATAAATTGTTTTATGTATTTTCAGCTCATAATATTTTTTTTGTTGATATTATTCCTAACCGAAAAACCGAACCGAATTATGAAAAACCGAACCGAACCAAATTAAAACGGTTCGGATATCGGATTAAGCATACGTAAAACCGAAAATCGAAAAGCCGAACCGAAATTTGAAAAAATCGAACCGAACCGACCGATGAACACCCCTAGATGGAAATCAATGGCTAGGGCTGCGAGTACTTTCACTCTAGCAATTTACGTTGTAATCATATTTGAGTTTTTTTTTCGGAGGAAGAAGGGGCAAAGCCCAAACTAACAAGAACTACGTGACAGGGTAAGGCGGCCCCAGAAATATCACCTAACAGTAAGGGATATAAGCCACTAGGAACTTGGTTCAGTATATGAACTCCGAGTGGTTTGAGAGGGGCTTGACGTGCTAACCAATCTGCGCACGAATTGCGCTCTCTGTACGTGTGACAAACGGTTATTGACCATTCGCGATCAACAAGTTCCTCGATGATGTTCACCATAGGTCTTAGGGGAAGTGAGCAAGCCGCTTTCCGTGTCAAAATATCGTGTCAAAATCATATTTGAGTTGACCAAAAGCTAAAATGGATAAAATGTAAATTCTAATAATGGTAAGGATACAAAATCAAGAAAATTAAATGTCAATCATAATGTTGGAAATCATTTACTCGAGCTCTAAATATTTGACACCAACTAACTTTTTTAATCACAACACATTTGGCCTAATGGGTACTTACTATACTTTTTATTCACACACCCCTTTTAGGGCTTTTTAAATAAAATAATTAAAAAAATAAACATGAATCAAAACAATTAATAAAATAAACATATTCGTAAAAAGATTATACGAGTTATTAACAACTATATGAGTTACTAGTCCTCGCTGGGTAGTGCAGAGGATGTGGCGTAACTCAGTATAATATTCTTACGAGTTAGTAGATATACAAAGCCTCTCATAGTTATTCTATGTATGGTGGCTGTCAACATCTATGTGGACACATGGTTTTTCACTTCAGATTGTCTGCAAAACCATGTGAAGAGCAGGCGGGCGACGTTCTCTATTTTTATTTATTTATATTTTTTGTATTGTTATTTTAAATTATTTTATATTATTAATTATATAATCCACCAAATCATAAAATCATTGTTATTTCATGTGATTTACATAAAAAAATCAATAAATGCATCTAATTTATTGTTTGTTTCACGACGATTAAAATGATATGCATATCTTATATTCTTCGATTAAAATTTCAGGTCCATCGGACACTTTTTACCCCCTGATCTGCGAAAAGTACAAAGATGCCGCAAAACTACCAATAAAAATGTGAAATTGTAATTTAAGTATTAAAATTATCGAAACGACTTCATTTATCATGCAAACGACTTAAATTTAACAAATATAAACGTAAGAAAATATGTTTATCAATAGATCTAACTCGTAAGAATATTATACGAGTTACTAACTCGTATAAAAAGTATACGAGTTACGCCACATCATCACCAGCGATGACTAGTAACTCGTATAATTGTTATACGAGTTAATAACTCGTATAATGTTTTTACGAGTATCTTTATTTTATTAGTGGTTTTGATTTCATGTTTATTTTGTTAATGGTTTATATTTTTTTAATTATTTGATTAAAAAAGTCCCCCCTTTTAGGGTGCAAATAAATTTGGAATCATATATAATATATTATTATTAATATTACAAACCGAATTGAATATAAACAGAAATGTAACCATGACCAATGATTAATATTATATTTTAGATGATTTCACTATAACATTATCGGTAGCACAACCTAGTTTAGCAGATAATACTGAAACTCACGACATAATATTCCAAATATCTTTCTGTTTTATTAAGTGGGGAGAGGTTTATAGTAACCATCACTTAATTAATTTGGTGTGTCAAGTTTAATTATAATTTTACCCATAATGTTCTTAATAATTACACTTATATCCTCAAATAAATTTTCTTATACATAATAAAGTATTAAATTTAAACTTATAATTTTAACTTAGATAACTTAAGATATAAAATACTATATTTATATATTGCACATGCATAGAATGTGCCTACTAGTAAATAATATGGCACGTTCTCATATTTACATTTTTTGGAAATTTAAAATAAAACATTTCTGAAAAGTTGAGATATTATTGACGTTATTCTTTTTTATTTTTTCAATTTACATATTATAATTAGGTGAGAGAATGTACTTAACGAAGAACTGGTCAACATAACATGATTAATAAAGAATTGGTCAATACTGAAAGTTGAATTATTTAATACCAAGGGTGCGAATAGAATTACCCAAATCTAAAATAGTGAGAATATGTAAATTTTACTAGTGCAAATGCAATGACACAAAATCTGAAAACATGAAATGACACCATACGTGCGTTGTGGGCTTGATATGAAGTTTCAGTCCATAAAATAGTCCTAAATATTTAGTCTTGGGCAGCCAAGCCACCAAACTCAAGGCCATTTTGGCATTTTAGGCCACGACCCAACACTATTTTTGTTGTCTTAAAAAAAGTTTCGCATTATAGATATAGTTTTGACTTTTGAGCTGACGTCTCCTTATTAAACTTGTCAAAAAACATACAATAATGATGATAACCTTAGTCGTTTGATTACATAACGTGTACGTCCGTTCGATTTTTTCCTTTCCTTTTTTGGTTTCCCGCCGCCGTCAAAACAATTCGTAAATATATCGTTATAAGTCGTAATAACAACAACTGCACACACAGACAGGCATACATTATAATCCATTACACTGATTAGAAAATAATATTAATGATCGGTATTAGTAGGGTCGCTCTAATAAAACGCGCGTGCTCTACAAGTAGGACACATGCCCTTCTTAGGGAGCCATGAGTCGATGCAGTCCTTGTGGAATATATGCCCACAAGGAAGCCTCTTGCACTGATTACCCGAGGCAAACTCCTCGAGGCAAATGCTGCATGTATCGTCGACCCCCTCCCCGCCTTGATATTCTTCTATCTCAATCTCCTTAGTAGCCTCTCGGCGAGTCCGCCGTTGAAGCAATTTGAGGATAACCCAGTATATGCACGCGGCAGTCCATACGAGCACCACGCTAACGACGACCGCGGCTAGTATCAGAAATTCGTTGGTCAAGCCCATCTGAATAAAAACAATGTAATTTCTTTTGTTTATTTTTTAAAAAGAAATTAACTCGGTCAGAGTTTGGAAATATAATATATAAAATTAAAAAAGTGATGGTCACTCAGCAGTCTGCAGGGGATGATGCTACTACCACAATATGATCAGATTAGTTGTGGAATTGAACTTCGACGACAATATGAGGTCGTTGGGAAGACATTTGAGCCAAACTTGTGGTAAAGAACGAAGGGAAGGAATAACTATGGGTTGAAGATCGAACAAAATGTGTTCCGTTGGTCTGTGGAGTAGGCTAGAAGTGAGCTGAACCATGTAAAAGTTTGTGCGTTTTTTTCTGTTTCTTTGTCTGGTGTCTTCGATTCAACTGAGTTCACGATCCAAATTCTTGGAGTTTTAATCTATCATAACATGAATTTTGGTCATGTGAGATAATTGCATGGTTGTGTGCAGTGGCGGAGCTACTAAAGGACCAGTGGGGTGCTTGGACCCAATTGGATTTTTTTCAATTAGTAATATAGTATAAAGTTTTAAGTGAGGGACTAAAATTGAAAAATTTTAAACTACAGGGACCCCACTAAAATTTTTTGAAAACATAGGGTGTGGGGTCCAATTAGGCTGGACCCCACTGATGGATTGGTCTGGCTCCGCCACTGGTTGTGTGTGATTTTTGTGCGCTGTGCATGGTTCATTATTGTTTATAGATAACGGAATTAACCGTGTGAGTTTTTTTTTAACGTCACACGACAACCCCATAATAAAGGTTTTATTTTATTTTTTTTATTCCTTTTTCATAACGTCAACATCATTGTTAGATATTAGTATCCTATCGATTTTCTCTCTGTTTCCTAAGATTCGATTTAAGTAGTGAAAATGATTGACACGATGATGAGACAAAAGACTGAGCCATCACCAACTTATATTTGTCATCTAGAGCGTAGACCATAGTATGGTTGAGCTTTACCTTTTAGAGATGGAAAAAACTTTATTAGCTTTGGATCCGTTTGCACACAAAGCTCATATTTTTATTGTGTATTATATATTATACAGTATGAATTATTTGCGTCATAACATACGTTCGAATCGGAATAACTAATACACTTACCTCTCTTCGGCTACTTAGCTCGAGGAAAATGAATTATAAATATTTTCCGGCGAATGATGGCGAAACTAATTAGCTATGCATTCTATTTAGAACTATGATTATTGTGTTATATATTTGATCGTGTAAGAATAATTTTGCATGGATGCGTGTGACTTTAGTATACGTGCATGCCTAGCTATTTATAGAAAGATAAAGGAATTAATAATATACCTTGTAATTTTTTAACGTCTCACACGTACCACAACAAACCCACGCTAATCATTTTTTCCCGAGACTAACACGCACGCGTTGAGAGATTAAAATTTATCGATGTTACTATCAATTTCTCTATGTTCCCCTAAGATCGATGATGGATCCAAATAAGGAATGAAAGTGATTATTTGTATGAAGATGAGACAAAAACCATTTATCAAATGAGCCATCACTAATAATGTTATATAGGCTCGTTCTATAATATGGTATACGCGCACCAACTTATTTATTGTCATGTAGACTGTAGACCATATGGTAAATACTTTTGCTTCTTTTTAGGTGCTAATTTTTAATTAATTTGTAAGATCATCCATACGTCGTTAATGAAAAAAAAATTATGTTTACATAGTATGGATTAGAATAATACCTGATAATGAAGGTGTGCAAAATATATCACTGCTAGTGCGGACCTTCTGCAGAGAGAGAGAGAGGTAGAGGGAGGCAGGGAGAGAGAGAGAGAGAGAGAGAGAGAGAGAGAGAGAGAGAGAGAGAGAGAGAGAGAGTAGAAGAAGAAGCTTCAGCAATGGCAAGAATTACATATCCTGATCTTCACTATTTAATTTCATCTGTGGTTTATTACGTATAAGTTAGAATTAATACCTCGCTTATTCACAGCGTCCTTGCCGTTGGACTCGAAAGGAGGTGATCTGTTAATAAGACCAAGGCTGACATTCATAGTACATAGAAATACTTTTTTAAAAAAGATGGATGTTGTGATGCTTTACCTTTGGAAAGAAAGATTTATTTCCTATCGGCCGAAGAATTAACAAGCTAAGGCTAGCTCAAGGCCAATAGAGAGAGGCGAACCTGTGTTTTGCTCACTATAAGTACCTTTGGAAATCCGTCCTCTTCGCCTATAGGAGAGTTTACAAGAAAATGAAAGTACGGAATGACGACACTATTCAGACAAGTGTGATGATTTTCTTTTGTAACGTATTTTCTTGTCTATCATTGTTTAGTTCCTCATCTAATACGTGTTCTGAACTTTAGTTTACTACAGAAGAAGAAAAAGAAGAAGAAGAAGAAAGAAGATGAAAGTCGTAAACCCTCTTCAACATGTAATGAATGAAAACCATCATTTCAATGTGACGGATGATCGATGGAAGTCCACAATATCTATTTTTGGGCCACAATACTATTTACCCATTATAGTCACGACCCAACTTGGGGTGTTGAAATTTATTCTTTCACGCAACAACTTAAAGGCCCGATATTAAGAAAGCCCATTATATATATATATATATATATATATAAAATCAACGGTCCTCCCGTGATAACTTGTATTCTCGCACACTCAAATGCCCGTATATAATATAATGATTTAAAAAGGAAAACTATTAAAATTTAATGTAGAATAAATCAACTAACAATAATAAATTAATAATTAACAAAAAAATAGTAAGTAAAGGTAATGAGTGGTTTTCTTTTTATTTTATTTAATGATTTTCTTCAAATAAGACTCAGACAGACTAAATTGGACCTTTTGAAACTTAATAAAATAATATATGTAATTCATCAAAGGGCAAAAAAGCCAGGATTACAATCCAGCCCACCCTTACAAAATATTGAAAAGTCTTTTTCAAAATTGATTGCCCACAAGAACTATGCTTATCAGCTTGAATTGAAGTTGAATTTCGAAGACACCTCTGTTTAGTCAATTGCCAAGTTGCTATACTGCGAGAAATTGAATATTATTTTACAAACGAGTAACATAATACAAAATGTGTTGCGTTACGACTTAAACTTAATACAAAATGTAAAGTCAAAGCAGATATCTAGTTTTATAAACTTACATAGTAAAGAATACCGGTTATAGGTAAGTACACATTAATATTTGACTTCCAGTATATTAAATTAAAACATTTTGGTTTAGAGTGCGTTTGGATTCGTATTTAAACGGAATCGGATGATTTAAAATTATTGATTTTAGAATATTTTAAATCCAAATCCATTGTCTGTCGAAAGCTAGGATTTCGAAATTCGAATTCAAAATGAAGTTCGAGCTCGAGCTCGAGAAGCCCGTCGAGCTGGACTTTAACTTTTTCTTAAAAAAAATAAAAAGTACAAAAACAAAATAGAAACAATAATAAGAAACAGGTATTGTCCTAGGGGAAAAAACGTCTTCTAGTAAAGACCGGTATTGTTTTGTTTTTGATCGGTATTGTTGTCTGCATGCAAACTGTTCAACTATATTGTATTAGAATTTTATTTTAGTCCAATTGCCTTTTAAAAGACATAACGAACAATGGAAAACGACTTTTTTACGATAATTTGAGAATTGTTTTTCAAGCGATCGATCGATGGGCTTTCAATCCTAACTCTCATATTGACACCCAAATGAAAACTCGTAATTTTTTGTAGTTTAATAAAGGACAAATTATTATTTTAGGTCACTAAGTTCACATGTTTTCGTTTTTTGGGTCACTATGTTTGATAATTACAAAAATAAGTCACTAACTATATATGTCAAAACAAATTTGGGTCACCCTCTCATTTTTGGGTCACTAAGTATGTAATACCCGAGTCGCGTAAGTAAGCGCCAATAAAATAAGCATACATATTATATGACTTACATGACTGCATGAGACATGTTTTGTGACTTTTATGTGCTTAAATGATTTCATGTTATATGCCAACATGACATATATGAATTAGAAATTTGAAGAAGTAATGTAATTAGGTTAGTTATTGATTTTAGGGTTTCTAGTACATGGCATGCTAACCTAGAAGATTTGGTTTAGTATATTAAGTGTTGATACCATGTTTTGGGGATCATGAATAGGTAGGAATAGATTTCGAAAAGGCTAGATAGAAATTTTGATACATTAGGGTTTCGAAACTAGGAATCTCGAGATCTTTGGATCTCGAAATTCTTAAAGCTTGAAATGTTAAATATCGAAATAAATAAATATCGAACAATTAAATCTCGAGCTATTAGATGTCGAAACATACGTCAACTTGTGATAAGTATTATTTTAACCATCCACGTCAAATGTACAATAGGTTACGCTAAGTATAGGACAAAGAGACAACAAAGCAATTAATATTATAAGAGATAAGTACTAGAAGAATTATTTAGGTCAGAGGGAAATCTCGTTACTTTAGAATACTTGTCGAGACCCTTGATAATATAGTACTGTAGAAACAATAAAACTATTGTGGTAGCAACTCGAAAACTCAGAACAAGAAGGAACTAAGAAACAAACGAAGGAAGCTAGGAGAGGTATGAATTTCTATCATAATTTGTACATTTAATATAAGTACTGATATTATGTTTTATAGAACACGAGCTAGTAGGAAAAATCCTTTTGCTAATGATCTTATATATATGTTATCATAATCATGAGATATCAATTTTAGATTTGATTGAAAATTAGCTGTTTTTAGGATGACATGATTTCCAGTATGATAAAGTTCGAAACCCTGTTAAGTTTTGTAGTCTCGGGCTCAAGGATGGAAATAGGAGAAGGTCGAAATCATATAGTGGGTGATTGAACTCGAGATTCATCTTCAGAATATGTCGAAAGTTATGCTAAATCTATATCGAAATTGTGTATTAGGTAATCTCGAGATCAAGTCTGAAAAACATATCGAAATATTTAACTATACACCTCGACACCTTCAAATATTTTAGGTTGAAATCTTAGTGTAATATCGAAATATATATCTCGACTTTGTACTTAAAATGTCGACATCCATCTCAAAGTGTGAAAGCCATATCGAGATCCTTAGTATAATGTCGAGATCTATTTGGTGTCGAGATATTTGTGTAGTATTTAAAGGTCGAACTTTCGTATATACATATCGAAATCTATGTAGGAATATGTCGAGATCTCCTCCCAAGAAAAACCTCGAAGTCCCATAATCAAAACTCGACATTCACTTTAAGAACAATCTCGAAAGCATCTTGTGAAGATAAACTCGAGATCTATCTCGAGAACCTTAGTCAACCATTTCGAAGTTTATTTTATAAGTTCTGTGCAATATTTAATTAAATTAGAACCATGTTTAATAGGATTCGAAATGGTACTTTTCAAATTAGGTCAAAATTCGGAACTTTAGGGTTTCGAAATTATAAAAGTCGAAACTAGGGTTTTCAATTTAAGCCAATTTTGTGAAATTATAATTAAACTAACAAACCCTAATTTTATATGTTTCTATACTTAGGATTCGAAGGTTAGCGACTTACCTACGATAAATTAAATAGCTAAGGATATCAGGTAAGTGGAAGTCCCAACTACAACACATAATTGTATGTGCATGAAATTATGTCTTACGTGCTTTTATGAGTTTATGTGACTTCCATGATTTAATGTGATATCTGAAGTAATTTATTTACAATATATGATGGCATGACACGCATATTCATGACATGATCATATGCACGCATGTTTAGTATGAAAGGCATGATATGAGAGCGTGCATAATATATGATCGCCTGAGAGCGATAAAGATTCGCCAATATGGGCGCCTGATGTCGACTCACAGTTGAGTCACGGCTCTTCTATGCTACCATGGTGACGTCGTATGGCGCTACCGTTAAGACATGACATGTACAAGGCAAGACATGATTTTGGGCTAATGCCCTTATGGCGGATCGTGAAACCTGGAGGGTGCGAGCTGAGGAAGTAAGCGACACCAAGGGTACCTCTGGTGTCGACTACCTCAGATTAGGCTACCAGTATGAAGCGTCCGCGTGGCGTATGAAACCACCTTGGGACAGAAAAGGCGCCCTAGGGTTAACCTCCCTTGAGTGGGTATTGCCACTTATTTATTTATTTATCCCTTGTGGATTCGAGCTCCATGATGGTGCATAGCAAGACAGCCGAGGGCCCTATATGACAAGACAAGACAAGGAAAAATATGAGGTCTAGGGAGCAGGCGCGGATGCCTTTGCGAATTTTAGGACACGTGCATGGCATGCATGACTTTCACTTACTGAGCTTTATAAGCTCATTCCACGTTTTATGTTTGTAGGTTAACGGGATCACGGTACGTGATCTTTACGAAGACGAGGCCAATTTTTGAAGCTTCCGGAGGACTTTTGAGGTGGCAGTGTGTACATGGATGCGACCTGAGCGGCGGGCCAATAGATTTTTTTGAACACGCATGCGCACTCTGCCTTGTATTTATGTCCTAGGGATATTTTGTACTGTACAGAAGAATTTCCTTTATATAAAAGGAAAAATTTTGTACGCATTTTCGTATATAGATTTCATTATATCACATGCAGTCACATAGAATAGTAGTAAGAATGGGCGGTAGAAGTCTGGGGCGCCGCAAAGTATACATGTTTTCGATTTTGGGTTACTATGTTTTTATGAATGCGAAAATGGATTTAATATAGCGACCCAAAAACTTAAAACACGTATACTTAGTGATCCAAAATTGAAAATGCGTATACGTAGTGACCCAAAAATGAGAGGGTGATCCGAATTTGTTTTAATATACATAGTTAGTGACCTATTTTTGTAATTATCAAACATAGTGACCCAAAAAACGAAAACATGTGAACTTAGGCCATCTCCAATGGACCTGCAAACTAAAAACGCAGACCATTAAATTCACTCCATCCAACACGAAAAACCAAACAAAAAATGAGTAACACTTAAATTCTCTCACCTAAAACGCATATATGCGTTGACACTGTTCATGAACCTATAATTTTTCAACTGTTATAAATTGACCCCAATTTTATTAATAATTTATATTCTGACAAATTGTTTTAATCTATCTGCTGTATTATATTTATTTAAGTATTTTATATTTATATAATACTGAAATAATGATTATTTATTGTAAAAAAAGTTAGTTAAATAATTTCTAAATGCTTAAATATTATTTTTATTTGTCTTTTGGTATAATATATGAAGTTGTAAAACATATGGGTATAATTAAAAAGTTGTAAAAGTTAGTGTGGAAAAGAATATTATGAGAATATTCTTTTGAGTTTGAGAATGAGTTTAATGGTTGGAGAAGAATTACTGTTTGACGTGACAGTTACTGTATTTTGGGTTTGAGAATGAGTTTTTTCGGTTGGAGATGGTCTTAGTGACCTAAAATTATATTTTGGCCTTTAATAAATTAATGGCGGAATCAAGATCTCATATTGCGTTTTCAGTTCGAGGAATGTCTTAAGTTACTTAAAAATCACAATCATAATAAAATATTATCAACTACAATTCTTACGTAGACGTAGACATAACTAACTATAGTTCACTTCCAGTCGTATTTCTTGGTTGCATACTTCTTACCGTCTTCTCCGTAGTATATGCCATCATTTTCCGCATACCAGTAAGTGTTGTGGGATCTTCTAAGTATATTATTCTTCGATACGTACGCGTCGAAACTGACCTGTTTTGATCCCCACCACAGATGGCAGAAGAATAACGTGTTATACAACCAACTCTCACAGAACTGCCATGTATATTCTTCGCTAGTGAATTTGGTTTTGTATCCGATATCGTCATTCACCAGACTGACAACGCACAACTAATTTTGAAGAAGACTTAGGCACTATGTTATTGACGACGTGAACTTGCTGACTCCAAGCCACAATCTCATGGCAAGCAGATGAACATTGGATGATGCTTAGAAGTAGGAAAATCGTTATACTATTTTTATCCATCGTCATCGTTTGGTTATCAAGGGAATGAGACACATTATTTATACAAGATTTTTTTTTCTTTTTTTTTTTTTTTGGAATATGAGATATTATTATCGGAATAGCGCAATATAAACGAGACTATAAATAATCTTGATTTTGTAAATCATTGACTTTGGGTTTAAATATGTCAGTTGATAATAGTTTTCGTAGTAAGTGTAAGAAATAGAAACTCCCGAAATTAAAGGAGTCTTCTTTATTTTGGAAATCATTGTGGGTTTTAAATATGTCAGTTGATAATATAGTTTTGACCGAACCAGAATGGATAAAGTTTTCTTTTTACCGTGAAAGAGTACAATATCAAGACAAAAAGTACATGTTAATCATTTGTACAACAGATTTAACGAAATTCGAACAAAGTCGCTACATTTACGAGGGTTTCACATATATACGAGGATTTCTCATTGTGATTGGTAATTGATGAGGCATCTTAGTCACTAGTCACGTGCACCCCCTATGTGGGTGCGCAACAATAAGAACGTGGAGGCGGTTTTAGTTCAACGTGGCTTTTAATTTAAGTGTACACAAAATAGATTAAATTAAACGGACCTTAATAAATTTTGTTTTTATTTTTTTTAGCAATTATTTGTTGTAATAAAATATAATTGGTTGATTCTTACAATTTTGACAGACCAAATTAGAATTGAAAGTGGCAGTTTAAGCAAGCCCCATTCCATTCCATTAATAAAAGAGAAATAGATTTGTAATTATTTTTGCTACAAAAATTCTTCTCTATTTGGTATGCGGAATTTCTGTAAGGAAAAAAAAAAGAAGAAAAATACTGTTACAATTAGAATCTAATACTACCAAACTTGAGCATTATTTGGGCTGGGATTTATTTGTTAATTCATGAAATGATAAAATTAAAAGCAACAATGTTTGTATGTGGGCCATGCCATTTAATATTCTAGGCCCTCTTGAAGGTGCGGGCCGCCCAGCCCCGTAGTTGTGCGACTTTGGACCTGGCCGTTTTGACGGCTCTAATAATTGGAATTGCTTGAAAAAAGAGTTCAATAACAACATTAGGGCAACGCAAGAAGCACAAAACACGTAAACTGTCACAACTACTGGTGAGAGAATCCCACAAATGTTATATTGCGGGAATAAATAAACTCGATTATAATGAAGAAATAGAAAGAATAGTAAAGATATGCGACCATTGCATTGCGTTCAACACTGATCAATTGTTTCTTACATAAATCAGTAACCAGCTACATGAAACAGTAAATATTCCCTAATCTAAGACTTGTTCCCTACAAACGAGACACGAGCCTCCTCTTATGAGCCACGCACTCCTTGTGGAATATGTGTCCACAATGTGGTAATGACCGACAGCAGTCGCCCTCGGGCGAATAGCTGAAGGCAGATCGAGCACGCGTCAGCTAGGGGTGAGCAAAACCGGATATCCGGTTTTTCGGATATCCGAAATTCGGATATCCGGATTTTCGGATATCGAAAAATGGTATCCGTATCCGCTCCGGTTTTAATCGGATATCCGGAAATCGGATATCCGGTTTATCCGGATATTTACACCGGATATCCGCATCCGGTTTTAAATTTATTTTTCTTATATTTTTTATTATTTTCTTTTGAAAATCATATTTTTTATTTCTTATCACAATAAAAAAAATGTATTTTTTTAATATAAGAATTTCTAGACATATTAATTGAGACAATATGTGAATTTATGATTCAAAATTACATAATAAATAATAAACACAATACCACAAATTCACATTAATTTTTTAACTCGAGTCTCGATGTTTTTATGTTTTTTTTTATCTCAATTCTCTAACAAAGTTTTTTGCAATAATAAAAATAATATAAATTTAAATATTCTACTTGATGATTTTTTTCCTTTTTGGACCTTCATTTTTCTTTTTGGACTATTTTTTATTTTTTTTTATTTTTTTTAATATAAAACCGGATACCGGATATCCGGATTTTAGACAAACCACTATCCGTATCCGATCCGGTTTAGTTTAAAATAAATCGGATCGGATATCCGATCCGGTTTTTAAAACCGGATATCCGTTTTTTCGGGTTTTGAAAACCGGATACCGGATCGGAATCCGGTTTCCGGATATTTTTGCTCACCCCTAGCGTCAGCATCGACGGTGCCCTCTCCAAGGTGTCTGCAGAAGTCATATCTGTAGGAGTCGTCCTGCGTCGAATGCAGTCCCTGATGACTAGGACAACGATAACAACGAGTACCAAAATTACCCAAACAATACCAATGGCCACCATCTCAAGTTCAACAGACCCCATCCGACCTGTAAACATTCATATTATTCGACTAAAACATCACTACAATACCTTTTTTTAGCACTACGTTTACGCACGAAACGGCATATTGACAGCGCGAACAGTCACCTCAAAAACCAAACAACGCCTAAAAAATGTACTCGAAACTCATTCTTCGAGGCTCGCTATTGAAGCGTAATAACATTAATAGGAGGAAAATGTGGGGGTTCACCGAATCGGTGCAAGTTCCCGATGGTGGGTCGGGTGGATGATGGAGCTTTCTTTTCATTTCGAAGATTTGAAGAGTGATTATCGGAGACTTATGGCGCCTTAGAACATTAATGGCCCATTTTAAGGCAATATTATAATTTTAGGTCACTAACTATACCTGTTTTTGTTTTTGGGTCACTGTGTTTGATAATTGCAAAACTAGGTCACTAACTTTGTATGCCTTAACAAAACTAGGTCACCGGTCAGTTTTCTGGCGAACATCAACGGAAAATCCGACGTGGCTCAGCGGCCACGTCAGTTTTCTGGCGGTTTTTGCTGGAAAATCAATTAGTGACCTAATTTTGTTAAGACATACAAAATTAGTGACCTAGTTTTGCAATTATCAAACATAGTGTTCAGAAATCGAAAACAGGTTTAGTTAGTGACCCAAAATTATAATTTTGCCCCCATTTTAACTTACAAAACACGGCTTTTTAGATATTAGTATTATTACGCCTTATCGTGTAAGATAACTTTGTTTGTGGTATTTTGATCGTGTGAGAATAAATTGCATGGTTGTGCGTGATCTTATTGCGCTGTGCATGGCTAGCAATTTATAGATAACGGAATTGACCCATGATAATAATTTTTCCCGAGTCTATTTTGAAAGATTAAAATATATATCAACCTCCATCATATGATGTAATAAAGGTTATTTTACTTTTATTCGTAACTTCTGCCATCACTCCCCTGCAGTATTAATTTACTGTATGTTTCCTGAAGATAGATGTACCTAACTTAGTAATGAAAATGACTGAAACAATAACGAGACGAAAAAAAAAACGAATGCGAGCTATGTGTATATAGAGACTGATGCTAATAAAGAAACGGACCAAACATACGACTTATTATTTTTTTATATATATAATTTCGAGTGTAGTAAACCATACTATGGTTGAGCTGTACTTTATACCTATCAAAATTTGGACAAAAAAGTTCAGCATTGGACCGTTTGGAGGACACGCATTTATTTGTATCTTATATTTTAAATGATGATGCCAAATATGCTGATATTCCTTTTTTAAGACACTAAAAGGCAAACTTAAATGAAGTCGAGTGTATCAAACGAAGGAGTCCTAATCCTATATATCTGTCGACCTATCTAATGAGGTGAAATCAATCGAGTTTCTTCAAGCAGAATTGTAGCGTTCAAAGCTTAGAGATTTGAGCAATTAATTAAAGAAGGAAATTAAAAACTCATCATCGAATGTAATGAAGAAAAAACAAAAAAGCCGACAATTACAGGCCAAATACATATTACTATTATATTACCTTGAATGGATCAACAGATCACCCAAGACAAGAGTTCCTCCTTACTTGTGCTGAGAAAGTGTGTCGAAAATCGTTACACCTCCCCCCGACAAGTGTTAAAACACACGTAAACATCATTACACCTATGAATTTCATTACAACAAGTGTTTAAACAAAAAAAAACCTACATATTTTTCTAATATGGAGTAGAAAAAATCAGTATTATATATTAAAATTGAAAAATACGTAATAATGAGGTTTTTTTTTGTTTAAACACTTGTTGTAATGAAATTCATAGGTATAATGATGTTTACGTGTGTTTTAACACTTGTCGGGGGGAGGTGTAACGATTTTCGTTCGTTGGAATACAGAGTGGAATACAGAAAGTGGAATGGAGGATCTCAACCCCTTCTTTTGGTTCAATGACGAAAGAGAACTTTTGTGTAGTTTTAAGACAAGGGATGGATTTTAGATTTTTCCAACGATTTTTAGTTCTGGGAATTAGAAATTCTGAAATGTTATTAATAATAATGCTAGTATTAAATCCGAACATCATAAATTCTGAAATGTTATTAATAATAATGCTAGTATTAAATTCGAACATCATATTCCCAACTTTTGAGAGACCACAGTTCTCCATCACTAGTTATCATTTAAGGAAAGAACTTGTTGGTTATGGTATGCATAGTAAAATATTGGATTTTTTGCATAGCTTTTGTATTACCCCAAGTTTGGCATGTGTTTTGAAAGATAGGATTCTATGCAGGGGCGGATCCAGAAGTATATACCCGGGGGGGCCGTGAAGAATAAATAGAATAAGTAAAGCTAAAATTAATACATCGTCAATAGAAAAACAATACTTTGAACGACAAGGTTAAGCATAAGAAATAAAACTTTCTAACTAAAAGAAATTCGACGTTCTTTTAGATTTTCGAAGTCTTCAATAATGGATTCCATGCTCACGTTTCTAGCAAATTCTCGCTCAATATATACTACTAATGCGTCAGAGAGAAAATCATCCTCCATTTTACTTCGAAGCCGAGTTTTCACGATATTCATTGCAGAAAAGGAGCGTTCTGTAGTAGCAGTAGAAACTGGAAGAGTTAGCACGAGTACAATCAATCGAAAAACGAGATTGTATGTCACAGACTTGTTAGTCTTCACCAACCATTGGCACAATTCTGAAATAGTTGAAATTTTTTCGTAATCACCGCACTTGACTATATTGTACTCGTAGTGCTTCAACTGTATCTCCAATTGCTCTAACTCATCTTTAGTAAAATCCTCCATGTAGAACTTTGAAACAAGTTCACGGATATCCTCAATTTTGAACGTTTCCTTAGAATTGTGAGGATTTAGAGCATTACTTAGAATGAGCAACTCCATAGCATTGTCACTAAAACGACCATTAATTTCTTGTAACTGTGAATCAATGGCAGCATAAAAGAGGTCTGCCTGATAATGACGCTCGATGGTGATATTGTCCGCATGATTACGAACTCGCCCACGTCCTCTTCGATCAATGTAACGAGCACTAAAATCAGGAATTTCAATATTTCGAACTTCACAAAAAGTCTTTACCTTTGCCAGCAAGTCATCCCAATCGTTATCCCTCATCTGTTGAAGTAAATTCTTGGTAGATACTACAAGCTCCATCGCATTTATTATATCTTGAGACTTGCTTTGAAGAGCTTGACAAAGGACATCTGTAATCCCCATTATATCTTTCATAAGATGTAAGATAAATACGAAATCGAACGTTGTCATCTCATCATAAACAGATGTAGCCTCTGCTCGTTGCGAAGGAAGTCCATCATCGACAATCTTAAGCAATACTGTACACGCTGCACTGAACATCTTAATTAGGCCGGTCAATGATCTCAAATGAGAACTCCAACGTGTATCAGCGGCTCCCATGAAATATGTGTAATCTGTCACCATAAAAAATAATAAAGTTAGTGTATCAGACATGATAAAACTAATGAATTTTATGCAATGCTAACCTATGAATTTTCTGCACTGCACTGCGAAAATTACTGGTAGGGTTTTTCGGTATGCTCTGCGAAATTACTGGTGGGGTTCTTCTCAGCTTTCATTTGTTAATTGTTAGTAATTCTACTTTAGTGGGCCGTGTCTCTCTCTCTCTTTTTGGAAGCCAAATTAAGCAATTATTCCTTACTTCGATTGGGCCGTCACATTGTTTATTATTAGTGCCAAAAAGTAATACTTTGAGACCTCAGGGAATCGAACCCCAGATCTAGAGGATAATAGACTACTTCATCAGCCATCAGGCTGGAAACGATTTGCTGAATAATTACAGAACAAAACTCCATATATCTATTATTTGTAAATATATACATATATACTACTAAAATTTTCAAAAATTTTCGGGGGGGCCGTGGCCCCCCCGGGCCCATGAATGGATCCGCCTCTGATTCTATGTTATCCGGTCGAAATTGTATCTGTTGACCATATTGTATTTGATACTAATTTAATAGATTTTTCTCAAGTCTTCACAAGTTAGAATAGTTTCAGTACGTAGTCGATACGATATGGGTGATGTGAAAAGTTGATTTTTTGGGATGATATATCCGCATATCCATAGATTTATCATCTCATCGCATTCAACAAAACTGGGATGAATTTACTTACGGATTCATGAACTAATACGATGATTTATCATGGGTATTTTTTTTCGTTAATCGATGTATGGTTTTATATACTACATGAATGATGAAACTAACAAAACCACGTGGAAAGAATAATAACCTCCATTATGTTGATTGGAAAAAAGGTGTTTCACTTTTTCATAACTCCAACCTTATCCCGTATCGATTTTCTCTGTTTCGTAAGATCGATGATTGGTCTTATTAAGTAATGAAAACGATTTATGCGACGACGAGACATAGAAAAGATAAATATAACTGACAAGGTTCTAACTTTGACATTAAAAATCAAGAAATAATATGCTTATTATTTAATCACTTCTAATCTATCTTTACAAAGTACCCGCTGTATAAGATTTATGACAATAATTGCATGGAGTTTTCGTGTTTACCAAGTCTCGCTTACCATGTTCAGTGTAAATGACCAATATATAATGTTTTGGTGGCTGGTAAGTAGGGGTGTGCGTGGTGCGGTTTTCGGCGGTTTTCGACCAATTCCGCACCAAACCACTATATGCGGTTTTTTGCAAAACAATTGTCAAACCGCGGTTTTGAAAAATAAAACCACACATACGGTTTTGAGCGGTTTGGTGCGGTTGCGGTGCGGTGTTGCGGTTTTTAACCGAACAAAGAAAATCTTATATTTTATCGAATGAAAAAATAGTTTTTAAAAGCGTTTGGCGCAAAAAGGTGATGAGACATCGCCTTGCCTCAGAAACAAGCCGCAAGTCGAGGTATTTGCCTCATATTGTCCAAAAATATTAGGATTATTTTATATTAAGCTTTACTTATATTAGGGGCCAATTTTCTCTTTTAATATATTGGTTTAGCTATGTTGTCCGATTGAAAGCTCAAAATATAAATAGTAGGTCAATTTGTTATTAAATGTTTGAGTTGTATCTATTTTAACCCTACATGTTCGGCCGTTTGGTCTTATAGAAACATGGTTAACATAAAAAATAAAATAAAATTAAGTATGTTAGTAATGATATAACTTTCATATGATAAACAAAATTAGCATATAATTAAAAGACTTTTAAGTAAAGAAATATAATTAAACTAAAAAATAAGTTTCACGACTAGTGTACGATTACCATAAAGAAAAATTAGAAAACTAAAGTGCGGTTCGGTGTGGTGCGGTTTGAACTAAAATTTCACACCGCACCATTATTACGGTGTGGTTTTGTAAACAAAATTAAACCGCGGTTTTGGCGGTTAATTATATTATACGGTGCGGTGTGGTGCGGTGCGGGCGGTTCGGGCGGTTTTCTAAAACCATTGCACACCCCTACTGGTAAGTGAGCAATATTTATTTTTTGGACTACAATGACATTTACAAACCCACATAACAAAATTTATCGTCTTAAAATATGCTTAATAGATGTTTCACTTCCAATCGTACTTTATAAACATATTTAATTTGGTGAAAAAGCTAAAACGGATAAAATGTAAATTTTAATAAGTGTAAGGATGCAAAAATCAAGAAATTAAATGACACTATCAATATTGTTGGAAACAATATTCTTAAAAAAAATGTTATCTACCAATGGGGGTTGGTCCAAGTGGTAAGCGGCTTGGTATCGCTTAAGCAAGGTCTCGGGTTCGAATCCTTGTGTATGCAGCACCCCCCTTTGGGAGCCTCACCTGCCGTTACCAGGTACGCGACGCGGGGCGAACCGGATTAGTCGGGGCAACCCGGAAACCGGTCGGGTATCCGAAAAAAAAAAAATGTTATCTTATGATTGAATTGTAAATTTGCAAATCTATCCCTCCGTCCCAAGTCACAAGTGTGCTAGCCAATTAATCAACAAACTTCTTCATCGCAGTCGTTCCTAGACATCCAACATTCCTACACATCCAACGATCAACTCCAACTCAACCATATCTCGAAGCAAAATCGTCTAAAAATATTGCTAGGTGTTTCGATTTCTGCACATTTAGCATATATATCAAAGAAGCCCGTCAACACAAAGCTATCTCGAGTTTCTGCGTGAATGATCAAGTTAACTAAGAAAACTATCTTTCACCCAACTCAGAAAGACAAGTTAACTAAGGTGAGTACCAGCCATCAAACACAAATCCTTATTGTTGAAAATTTTTTCATGTGTTGACTGTTGAGAGATGCATATCACGTCATAGGTTGCCAATGAACATGATGTTAAAACATTAACTCTGTAGACCTTTTTGGTCCAAATGATTATGAGAGTTTTGATTATTCCAAGTAATTATGTATTATGGGGGGTACAATTTAGAAAACTCGATATGTATGATTTATGATGTTTAAGTATGTGAAAATATTCGATTAAGTGTTTCAATATGATTTAAATCGTTAAGAAAATCGAATATATGTGATCTTATGCTTAATTGGAATATTGATGTGATCACCTAGTTATGAACGTTTTCGTAAGACTGGAATATCACTATGTGCTATATATGGAAAATATATTCTGTTAAGTGATATGTGAGCTGTCATGATTGAGTTATTTTAGGAAAGAATATCACTGTGATCATCCGGATATGACTATGCTATATATGGAAAAGATATTCTGATTAAGTGTTTACATGTGATTGATCTATTTTAGGAAAGAATATTATGAGATATCCGTTGAGTGCGATATTAAGTGACTCTTAAATCAGTGAATCATCATCTGTCTTTCCTTATGCGACTTATGATTTATATTTTGGAAAGTGATTAATTGATTGTGCTTATATGTGATAAGATGCTGATTGAGTCTATTTATGAAATGTGCTGAAATCGGATGAGATCACCATACATGGAAAGTATGCTTTGCATTATACTCAGTAAATCAAATCTTTCTCTGTGCGAATTGGCTATTATATTTTGGGAAAGAAATCAGTTGATTGAGCTTACCATTGATAATATGCTGAGTGGAATTATATGTGGAATGTGCTGACAAACGAATGAGATTACAGTGGAATGAAAGTTAATCTGTGGTATTTATGGTAAGAATTCATGTTGACCGTTGAGCTTAATTGGTTTATTCTTGGCATGATTTCTTTAGTTAATGCACGTGATTATTGAGCTTTCTATTGCATATTATGTGCTTAACTTTCCTTGTGAAGTGAAGAAGCTATTCGTGGTCTATATAGAAGAAAAACACTTCACGTTGAAGGGTACACAACGAACACACAAGCTGTCGAATTCCTTAGAGTGATTGAGCGTTAATTTGCGATTCATTCGTAGTTTGTGTTTGAGCTTTAATTTGCGAATCTGTACTCTTTGAGCGATCCTTAGAAACTCCAAATCCCAAACCCTTGTCTTCGGACGCGTGAGCGCACAAAGGAGCACGAGTGGAGTCTTACGCACGTGGAGGACGAATTTTGTGGATTCGGTGGCCCTTCGATAGCAAGATGCATCCAGTCGGTGAATAGGTTTCCTGGGTCGACGTGGATCGAAACTTGGCGTGCGTCAGCCTAGAACGAGGTCTAGTGTCCATAGTGCTTCGGTTGTGTACGGGTCAATCATAGTGTAACCGGTAATACCTAGTGATTGATTGAAACTCTTTGGGAGATCACACCCAAGGACAGGATTAAACCCCAGTTGGGGATATAACCTGTATAAAACTCGCGTCTCACTTTACTTTCTGCTATTTACTTTTCTGTGAGACAAACCCGGGACACGTGCAAATAACTAGGTGATATCGTTGAAACGACTTCCGAAAATAACGTGATACTTTTGAAACAGTGTTAGGGAGATAACTTTGATACTCGTACTGCTTTCTGGGAAATAACATACTCTACAAATATCTTCTTAAAGAAAAGTATTTTTCAAAGAAGAACAAGCCAAATTTTTATAGCCTAATTCACCCCCTCCCTCTTAGGCATATTTTACACTTCAAACTCATCCAAGAGAATAAGGAATAACGGCAGTTCACACCTTACCGTTTCGGCTTTAGAACTTTAAGAAGATCAACACAGGACATTCATCAATTCACATGGGAGAAGAACCCAATACATCACCAAAAGGGAAAAAATAATTTTTGAAAGCTTTCTATTCGAACACAACCAACGTCCAAACAGAACAACTACAGATAAATAAACAAATTAAAAACCTCCAACAGAGAAGCCCTAATATGATACACAAGCTTCCGAGACTTATTGAATTCTGACTTAACCGAAGATGCATCCACTCGAGAGTGAAGCCGGCCATGGCCATTGATAGAATAATAATTTACGTAATATTTAAGCTTGTTCTACTTGGAATTTTAGCATGTATTATGCCACATATTATTTTATTTAATGTTTGGTTTAATAAAGAACAATTATTGAGGTCCAATCCATTTGCAATGATCGAAGCTCAAAGGTGTCAAACTCTATCTAAAACCAAAGCATCATTAGAAGTAGTGGAGCCTACTGTAGGGATTTTTCAGGCCCAATTCCAGCACAGACCCATATAAGCTTGTGGGGTTCCTCTCTAAAACCAATTGGCAATAGAGGGAGTTGGCCCACAAGCTTATAAGTCACTCAAATTGCTTTTCATCAATCAATGTGGGATTGGGTTTGCACCCAACAATTTCCCCTCAAACTCAAGACCACCTAACAGGCCTCCCTTTCAATGATAATAATCTTGTACCGCCGTTCCTCTCCAACGGCACCCGCCGCCTGGACACCGTCAATGTCAGGACTACTTTCGACACAAGGCACCAATCATTTTACAAGGGCCGGGGACACACCACCCACATCATATCTGGGCTAGAATTTTTTTTCTCCATATGAAGGTACCCTCACGTGTTCGTCCATGCTCACCGCACCAATGTAGGGATTTTTCAGGCCCAATTCCAGCCCAGGCCCATATAAACTTGTGGGGTTCCTCTCTAAAACCAATTGGCAATAGAGGAAGTTGGCCCACAAGCTTATAAGTCACTCAAATTGTTTTTCATCAATCAATGTGGGATTGGGTTTGCAGCCAAAAATTTCCCCTCAAACTCAAGACCACCTAACAGGCCTCCCTTTCAATGATAATCATCTTGTACCGCCGCTCCTCTCCAACGGCACCCGCCGCCTGAACACCGTCAATGTCAGGACTACTATCGACACAAGGCACCAATCATTTTACAAGGTCCGGGGACACACCACCCACATCATATCTGGGCCAGAATTTTTTTTCTCTATATGAAGGTACCCTCACGTGTTCGTCCACGCTCACCGCACCAATGTAGGATTGGTCCTACATTGGCAATAGAGGGAGTTGGCCCACGAGCTTATAAGTCACTCAAATTCTTTTTCATCAATCGATGTTGGATTGGGTTTGCACCCAACACCTACAATCATAGAGCCACATACGTATGTATGAAAGATGAAGCAAGAATTAATATGACTTTCACACAAGGAGTCGAACTCACACACTGTTCGAGGAAGAAAAACAAAAAAAAAAGAGAGATACACAAAATTGATCTATGCTGCTCGATGTATGAGTTTGTCGTTGAAAGAAAAGGGTTTTGAAGACTAAAGCAAGATATTAAGACGGCCACAAGATTTCCAAGTTGAAAAGAGAGATGAAGAAATGAAAGGGATAGTCAAAAATTGCATTCACATAAGGTCTCAACTCTCATGTTGTAAAATGGACAGCATAAAAATAAAAGACGCCGGAATTTACGTGGAAAACCCCTTTTTGTATCGGGGTAAAAAACCACGGGCGAGGGAGAAATTTTATGCCGCCGAAAAGAATGGAACACTGTTTCGCTCTGTTGGATGCGTCGGATCCCGTATAACAAGCGAGCTCTTTACCCTCAAATCCAAACATGTGGGCGCAAAATGCTATCCTGCTTTATGGGTAAAAATAGGGTTTACAACCTCTCAATATATAAAGGAGAAAACACTCATAATCTCTCTTTATAGTCGGAGTAAATACCGAACAAACCATCTATTTTTTTCTTTATTTCTCTCCCTCTCTCCTTACCTTGATTTTTCTTTTCTATGGTGTATTTTTCTTTTGCCATAGCTTGTCCCTATTTATAGGAAAACTCCTCACTAATAACAATATAGTATTATTATATATATGTAAATCATTCACGGCACTTCATTGCACTTGGTTTGGGCACATTGGTCCATGTGCCCTGCCACTTGCAACGTGTAATGCCAACAGTCTCCCACTTGAAGATTTGATTGAAGTTCAATCAGATTTTCACACCATCCCTGCTAGCTCGTCATTGCATGTTACTTATGTTCGATCAGTCCACAAGAGGTCCGAAAAAACAACATGAAAATGGAACAAAATCTAACCAAAATATAAGAACATTCATCCGAAGATACTATAAATTATTTGGGAGAAAAATAGTATTTGATTGGTGAGGAAAACATTTACCTAAAAATGGAAAAAAGTATACCTATGAAATTATATTTACTGTGTTGTTTTACGTTTTGGGAGAAAAACAAATGATTTTTTCATGTTTTTCTATTTTTATTGTAGTATGATAATTCAGTTCGGTTTTTCGGTTTTTTTGGTTTCACGTATGCTTAATCCGATATCCGAACCATTTTAATTTGGTTCGGTTCGGTTTTTTACAATTCGGTTCGGTTTTTTTCGGTTCCGATCTTTTCAGTTTGGTTCTTTACGGTTCGGTCGGTTTTTTCGGTTTTTCGGTTAATTTGAACACCCCTAGTTAGGACTGAACTCTATTTCAACGTTGAACCAGGACTTGATACGCAGGGCCATTGACCCCCCGCCAAAATGTCTATAAAAATTAGTTAGTATACTTGAAATTATATAACTTTGCGTAGTCTAGTGGAAATGGTCAAAGCAGTAAAGTCATTCAAACGATAAACGTTGGTTCGATTTTCCTTTTTTCCTTGTTTTTTGAAGTCTTTTTTATTTAAACTTTGACCCCCCAGTTTGGGCATATTTCACTTTGACCCCCAGCTCTCAAATGCTGGTTCCGTCACTGTTGATACGGTTTTGATAAGTCATCACTTCTTTAAATGCATATATATAAATAATATATATATTATATAATATTATATAAATATTTATCTATAATAATATTATATATATTACACACATAGACACACACGATGGAAACATAGAAGATTTAAAAACTTTAAGAAAGAACTTGATCTTTTTGTTGAATAATGTGGTTATTTATTATATATTCATTATAAATGTATTCATTATATTCACACACACACACATATATATATATATATATATATTATGTAAAAGATAGTCGCTCGCTCGCTAGTTAATTCATTCGTTTTATTTACTTAATTTCAAAGTGACGTTTAAAGAGAAATTCAATATAAGCTAGCTCAAGATGGCCTAATATATTTTTCTATAATATATTTTATATTATAAATATGGTGCGATAAATATATATATATATATATATATTATATATATTATATATAGGTGTTCAACCCGTTATGTTAACCCTTTTCACTTTTTGAATTGAAAACTGAATCAACAAACTATTGTGAACTGTCGTACGTGAGACGTTTGAAAAGCACACCGTTTATCATATAATCACACTCATTAAAATCTTTCATAGGTCAGATGGCGTTTCTTCTATTGGGATGGCCATCGCCATTTCTACGCTACTTTTTGCAATTGTAGCCTTTGTGTTCTATGTCGAGAGAGATTTTGCTCAACTAATAATTATTACTTTTCAATAAAGTATGTTAAATAAAATTTTTGATAATATAAACGAATAAACGTAATTTCTTACGGTTATAGTATTTAAATTTAAGTCATTTCATGATAAGTGAAGTCGTTTTGATTATTTCTGCACTATAATATGGTTTCACAACAAAATCAAACGTTTTACGGCAGTTTTTTTATTTCTCAATGATCACGGGGTAAATGACGTCCGATGGACCTGAAATTTTACCCATAGATAGAGGGCCTGTTAATATTCTGTCAAAAGGGATTTTCAATCTGAGGTCTAGATTGGGAGATATGAATTTTTGAATGTGCTGCTGTTTTGCAGGAAATCCGTCACGGCCGTGAAGGATTTGTACGAGGCCGTGAAGCGCACCACAGAGCCATTTTCTTGCCCGATTGTGTCACAGCCGTGAACATGAACCAACCAGGCGTGAAGGACACTTCATGGCCGTGAAAGGAGGTGCTAGAGGCCGTGAAGGCGGGCAGAAGACAACACCATTTAACGCAAAGGCTGCTCAAGAGGGATTTTTGGCTGCACAAATCTTTGGAGATGAGATTTTCTCATCTTTGCAGGGCTCAAGAAAGATGACGAAGGAAGGAGAAACCTCTATATATAGAGCCAATGTAATGAGAAGAAGGGGAGGAGAAAAAGAGAAAAAGGTACGTGAAAGATACTTCATTAAGCTCATATACATACACATACACGTTGCCTTTCAAAACCCAAGAACACTTAAAAAGTTCGCTCACCACGTGTTCGATAGAAGTACTCAGTGAAGAACGAGATTAACTTCGAAGCCAAATTCAGGGAAGTATTTATAATGTTTTCGATGTTAGTTACGTGCTTTGTTGTGATCATGATGAGTAGCTAAATATTTTGTATTTGAGATGAGATGAATCCTAGCGAGATCGATCGTATGTTTAAGTGTATTTGATGTTTTGTTGTTGTTATGACTCGTTTATGAAGTATATGATTTTGATTATGTCTATGTGATTAAAATCATCTAGTTAGCTCGATCATGTCTATGTGATTAAGTTAACGTAGTTGGGAAATCGTACGCTAAGCTCGAGAGAGGGGCGAACGATTAGATCACTCGTAAACGAACGGAATAAACTTATCGCTAGAGATAGGTTGAACTACCCGCCGGATTAGAGTCAAATCTAATAGCGGGATTCACCGTGTTTTTAATGCAATCTTCGGTTAAGTAGTTAGGGAAGCTTGCCCGGCTATTTAATTCGTTGATTAGTTGTTTGCGATCATTATATGGTAATGCGCAGTTTCGTCAGCTATATAATTCATATGCATGTAATAGGAATCTCCACGGTCTAATGATAACATTGCTTACGTACACTTGATATTTGTCTTGGTTGAGCTAGGGGGATTCGAAGTCTCAAATACGTCTGTTTTCATAAGGGTTTCCTCTCCGTACTATTTTATTAAGTTGTATTTTTTAAGTATCGTTATTTACCGTTTCAACAATCAAACGTTCGTACTAGGATATTTAAGCAAAAGTTTTTTCTAAGGTACATAGTTTCCTTGGGATTCGATACTCGAATATTTGCTACGTCTATGCTATTTCGATAGGTACACTTGCCTGTTGAGCGTAGGATAGTTTGTTAGTGTTCGTTTTATTTTATTATTCGATTCGCTCGATCATATATTGATGCATATTTTTGTAGTGTAAATGATAGAGGAGATGGTTGGAGTCAAACTGAAAATTTGGAGAAATTTGATTTTGTAACTCGATATGGGTAGCACCTAAGAAAATGTTAAGTGATAATCTGATAAGATGTTCACTTTTTTGTGACCGCCTTCTGAATGTGAAGGATTTTACCTTTTTTGAGTATTGCCCTCATCTCATAAATGAAAATGTTAATTGTGCAAAAATTTACGGACTTGTGATGGTTTTGAAGTAAGATAATATTATACTGCTTTGAGAGTCTCGTGTAGAATCTGCAACTAAACTTTCCTCAGTCTCGTGCTTGTCTTTCATAGAAATTCAAATTATTTCATTTGTTCGGTACATTAAGAAATTCAATTTAAATATCTTAGTAAGCACATAGCTTAGAATATAGTGGATGTTAGCCGGTGTGTGTGTCTGCCGTACATGAATGACATATTTATTAATAAATACATTATTGATAAGTACCATAATTAGTTTAAAAATTATTAAATTGTACTTTAAACTAAAATAAATAATAAAGTGCTCTTTTTTAGCCCTGTCCCGCCAAACAGCAGGCTCTCGCGGGCTACGGGTCGCCCCGTCGGCCCGTTCTGGCGAGCTGAGCTTTAATCAAGCTAACGAAGATTTCATGCTTGTTTGTTCCTTTTGACATTCGTAACTTTAAAAAAATGCTTCTTTTAAAATCAGATCGCGACGATGCTTACTATGAGGCTGTTGATTTTAGCCATCGTGATAGAGCTTATTGTGCCGGTGATGGCCGCCATCATCGCAGTGTGCATACGACGACGTTGCGCTCGTCCGATACATCAGCTTCCAGACGGCAGAGAGGGCGCCGGCGATGTTGAAGTGAAATGAAAACAATCGCTGGCGACTATGCAACGATTGAAGTGTAGGCATTGAAATGAAATGTTTCTTACCGAGTGACGGTGATGTACCTTTCAACTTGACTTGATATATATATTTATATATATATTATAATATTATATATATATGCATATATATTATATGTATATATACATATAGAGTAATGTTATGGTGCTCACCTTGCGTGAGCACCTTCGTGAGCACCAACCACATCAACACGCCAAATCAGCATACAATGGAATTTTTTATTGATCTATAACCTACACATGGGATTAGTGAACCCGTCGGGGGTTGATTTGGCATGTTGACGTGGCACAAAAAAATGCCACACAACAGGTGCCCACGGATGGTGCTCACGCAAGGTGAGCACCATAACATTTCTGTATACATATATATTACACACACGATAGAAACATAGAAGATTTAAAAACTTTTAAGAAAGAATTTGAGCTTTTTGTTGAATAATGTGGTGATGTATACAGATATATATATATATATATATATGTATAATGTGGTGTATATATATATATATTACATATTCATATATTCATTATAAATATATTAATATATATATATAATGTTTCTGTGCTGAAAATTTTACAACTAAACAAGATAATACTATTAAATTACCCTTTCTTATACCGCATGGGAACTACTGAATGATTAATTCCCCACCCAATATCTAGTCTATTCTACGTCAATGACCTATTAATTGTTTCTTCGTCTTCTTCGTTTCTTCTCCAAACTTTCATCTTCCAAGCACAGCTCCTCCTCCAACAAGGTTTAATTAGCTCTTATGTAAAAATTCTCTTATCATTATCAGCTATGTAGGAAGCTCTCCTTACGTAGTATTTATTTTCTGTGTGTTTATCTTTCTCCATCGCGGCTCTTTGAGAGCCTCGGCCGAGGTTGATCTGAATCTAGCCTTGCCGGTTTAAATGCATATATACATATATATATATATATATTATAATATTATATAAATATATATCTATAATAATATTATATATATTATATACACACACGATGGAAACATAGAAGATTTAAAAACTTAAAGAAAGAACTTGAGCTTTTTGTTGAATAATTGGGTGATATATACATATATATAATGTGGTAATAATAAATGTATTCATTATATTCATATATTCGTGTATATATATATATATATATTGATATATATATATATATATATAAAATATAAAAGATAGTCGCTCGCTAGCTAGTTAATTCATTCGTTTTATTTACTTAATTTCAAGGTGAGGTTTAAAGCGAGATTCAATATAATCTAGCTCAAGAGGGCCTAATATATTTTTCTATAATATATTTTATATTTCAAATGTGGTGAGATGAGCTGTTTCCCTATGGACACTGCTTTCTGAATGACGGTGCAGTTCGTGGGAGCGACAAAGATGATATTGTTCCCTCCACTGAGATGTTCAGTACTTCTTCCATGGACGGTAGAAGTACATAGCTAAGTTCCTTGCCATCTCCGCCCTCAACAACGAGATAACTTTCTCCCCAGTCAAGAGCTCGACCATCACCACACCAAAGCTGTAGACATCGCTCTTTTCGGTGAAATGGTTCGATTTGGAAATACTCTGGGTCTAAATAGCCGAAGGTGCCAAATACCCTAGTGGTGAAATGGGTTTGATCTATGCGACCGACCTCGAAGTCCAAAAATCAGAGATCTTCGCTCTGTATTTTTCGTCCAAGAGTATGTTCGTCGACTTGATGTCCCTATGGAAGATTGGGGCCGAAGCAGATGAATGGAGGTAAGAAAGAGCGTCGGCGACTTCTGCTGCTATTCGAAGCCTCATTTCCCAGGTCAGAGGGAAATCTTCGCTGGATCATGGATATGGTTGAAAAGCGTGCTGTTTGGGATATATTCGTACACGAGGTGGGGAATCTCCCCCAAGAGCTTGACGATGTTACGATAGTCTATCTACGATAAGATTACAACCTCGATGAAGAACTCAACGTCTCTTTCATCCACCTTCTTTGACTTCTTCACGACCACGATGCTTCCATCTGCGAGCATTCCCTTGTAGACTCTGTGCCTTGCGCCGCGGCCGAGCACACGGCTCTCGCTGTAATGGTCTGTGGCTTGCATCAGCTCCCTGATACGGAACAACTTCGATTTTTTTGTACCCATTGTTGTTCGTCGGGGAAGACAGCTTCTGTTCGAGCAATATCCCGCCGTTGCGCTTCAAGAATATCCTACGCTGGTGAGCCTTGAATGGTTCGAGGACGGTTTTGATCACCGACTTCCATGCTCCGATGAACCCTAGGACATGTTGACGTGAAATGAATACAATCGCCGGCAACTATGCGACGATTGAAGTATAGGCATTGAAATGAAATGTTTCTTACCGAGTGACGGTGATGTACCTTTCAAATTGACTTGATATATATATATATATATATATATATATATATTACACTCACGATATAGACATAGAAGATTTAAAAACATTAAGAAAGAATTTGAGCTTTTTGTTGAATAATGCAGTGATGTATATATATATATATATATGTATAATGTCGTGTATATATATATTACATATTCATATATTCATTATAAATATATTAATATATATAATGTTTTGGGCTGAAAATTTTACAACTAAACAAGATAATACTATCAAATCACCCTTTTTTTTACCGCATGGGAATTACTGAATGATTAATTCCCCACCCAGTATCTACTCTATTCTACGTCAGTGACCTATTAATTGTTTCTTCGTCTTCTTTATTTCTTCTCCAAAGTTTCATCTTCCAAGCACAGGTCCTCCTCCAACGAGGTTTAATTAGCTCTTAGGTAAAAATTTTCTTATCATCATCAGCTATGCAGGAAGCTCTCACTATGTAGTATTATTTTCTGTGTGTTTGTCTTTCTCCATCGCGGCTCCTTCAATTTGTCCCGCCCCTCTCTTTGAGAGCCTCGGCTGAGGTTGATCTCAATTTAGCCTTGACGGTTTAAATGCATATTAATATAATTAAATATAAATTATAATATTATATAAATATATATATCTATAATAATATTATATATGTTACACACACACACGATGGAGACATAGAAGACTTAAAAACTTTAAGAAAGAACTTGAGCTTTCTGTTGAATAATGTGGTGATATATACATATATATATATATCATGGTGTATATATATTATATATTCATATATTCATTACAAATGTATTCATTATATTCGTATATTCATATATATATATATATATATATATAATATAATATATAAAAGATAGCCGCTCGCTAGCTAGTTAATTCATTCGTTTTGTTTACTTAATTTCAAAATGATGTTTAAAGAGAGATTCAATATAAGCTAGCTCAAGAGGGCCTAATATATTTTTATATAATCAATTTTATATTATAATATATATATATACATATATATATATATGTATCTTGAGCTGTTTCCCTATGGACACTGCTTTCTGAACGGCGTGCAGTTCATGGGAGCGACAGAGCTTTTTACTGTGATTATTCCCTCCACTGAGATGTTCAGTACTTCCATGCCAATGCTGGTCAAGAACGGCGTGGTTGAGTTTTGGCTGATGATGTGGAAAGATGAGTTCCCACTATACCCCGTCGGGCCCATGCCGAATGGATACGGGATGGTGACATTTCCACATTTGTCCGAACAATTGGGCAATGACATCCTTACTGCAGTCGTGGTTGTGCATAGGCAGAAAAGACAGCATAATAGTACGGCGAATTTCCATTTCGTCTGGGGAAAGCAATGGTACAACGAATCTCAACAATTTATTATTACTTTCCTTGAGGTTTTTCTTTCTGCAATTTTACAATTTTAGTAAACCGATTCATGTTTTTAGTATACCAAGGTAAGATTTGTAACGGGGTTTTTTCAAAATTTTTGACGTAAATTATGAGAAAAAAATAGTAAATGGATTCATGTTTTTAGTCAAAATTGAAGATAATATATATATATATATAAATATATTAATATATATTATATATAATAGAGAAACTCATAGTCTAAGCATTTCGTCGTGCAACCGTGTTCGCGTTCAAGGTTAACCGAACCGAAAATGCAATCGCAAATAATTTAGCGTAAATCACTGTTTGGAAAGGTAAGCAAGCCAGTCGAGGTTCCCTTCGAATACGTAACTGGCAATTAGTACGAGCACCACACAAACCAACACGGTAGCTACTATAAGAGATTCGTTGGTCCACTCTGTCAGGAACCGAAACCTCATATATAATTTCATGCATTTATATAAATTCATGCATTTACACGAATTCATGCATACATATAAATAATTTCGTGATATATATATATGATAAAAATATTTGACTAAGAAGTTATAAGTTGTTGGTATGAAAATAAATAGGTTGGAATAAATAAATAAATAATTGTTAGGAATGAAGAATTATATTTCTCGATAGATAGGTTTTCATAAATTAAAGTTTTTGTGGCCTACTTAGATGTGATATGTCTATACTAACACATGTATATAAATGTAATAATAATAATAATAATAATAATAGTTACTAACCTATCAAAGGATATAAGTACACGTGGAGGCCTTTGAAAATATTAATAAGTATGACTAATCATTTTAACCCTATTACATGTTTCCTAAATGAAACCACGAGAACTTCATAGGAAGGGAAACGAATATTATTGGCTAGGAAGCCTACGTGTTACTCTAAGAAATATTATAGTGGTACAATAGATACAAGTACAATGATTGATAAAAATAAGTCTTAACACATAGAAGTTGTCGTGGGGACCAATTTACTATGAACATACATAAACATACAAACTAGGAAGTTTCGTATTATAGGGATTAAAGTTCTCACATTGAATATAATAATATTAAGAATTAAAGTTTGCGGTACACCTTTACATCAAGATCGCGAATTGAATTCGCAAAGTGAGGTTTTTACGGGTCAATGGAAATTTCAAAACTCTCATAGCTCGAAGACTTAATTGTGAGGGAAGGTAAAATAATAATAAAATAACAAGTATCCCTTACAATTTATGATAATCATCGATAAAGTCTAGATCGACGTCATTTTCTTATTTCAACACGCAAATAATAAGATAAGTAATGAGGGAATAGTTTAGGTTACCTTCCTCACTTTCGAAAGCTCAGGATTGAAAAGAGAGGAATTCAATTTCAACTTAAAGCTAAAGGAAGGGTAAGAGATTCTTTATCTACCATGATTGATTAAAGTATTAGCATGTATAAAGAGGATGTAGGAATAGTTCTTAAGAGTCGAAACATTATAGGTCAGATTTATGTCAAGTATAAAGAAGTTTCAATATTGATAATTATGAGAAGCTTTCATGAAGTTTTGTTCAGAGTGTTAAAAAGGGGTATGATTCCTTGCGTTGAATTCATGTTTTAATCACGAAATAATCATATTAGGAAATACCGATAAGTATGAAAGGTTGTTCAAACCATGTTTATATTGACTTTGGATTGTTAGAGTTTATACATGTAGGAGGTTTTATTGATATCTATTTTGATCTTGAAGAACGATTTTCTAACCTTATCAATATTAGGGTTTCTTTTAGAATAGCTTTCATTCGGTATTAAATAACACATGTTAGAACTAGATGAATAAGATGTCGATTTATGTTATAATGTCAGAATTATAATGTCGAATTATGATGATGTCGAGATGAATTGATATTTGTTAGATAGAATGTCGAAATGGATCGATATTTGTAGAGAAGATGTCGAGTATGATTATTAGATGTCGAGTTGTTAGATGTCGAGAGGTGCTTTGAAGAATGTCGAGTAGTGATGAAAGTCAAATATTATGATAAATGTCGAGTGATGATAAAATGTCGAGTTGTATGATAAATATCGAGTGATAATAAAATGTCGAGTTGTATGATAAATGTCGAGTGATGATAAAATGTCGAGTTGTAGGATAAATGTCGAGTGATAATAAAATGTCGAATTGTAAAATGTCGAAATGTAAAATGTCGAGTTGTAAAATGTCGAATTGTGAAATGTCGACTTATGTATGATATCAAGATTTCATTAGAAAGAATGCCGAGATTTATTTAAATGGGGATCTCGAATTACAATGTCGAGATGGGGTTATAGTATTGAGATCATATGTCGACATTTTATACTATGTAAAGCTCGACATTATATACGTTGAAGATCTCGACATCTCCTCAACTAATGATTTCGAGATTTCTTAATAAAAGACTTCGACATTTTCCAATTTGAGATATCGAGATACATAGATTTCGACATGTGATAACTTAAAAATCTCGATATATATATATAACTCGATATTTAGAAATGCAATTAATTAGAAGTGAGAAATAAAGAAAAGTGTGATATATATAAAAGGAATTTTAATATCACATAAAGTATTCAATATTTAGGGTTTTGATATAAAATAAGTCAGGGTTTCCGGTAAAGGTTACGAATAAGGAACGATCATGCATAATAATAAAGCATGCATATCACGTACGCATATCATTGTAGGAATTTCATATTTACGGATAAAATAATTGTATAGGTCAGGAGTCCGATAAGGGCAAAGACAAGGTCGCCTAAGCAAGCGGGAAAAATAGGCGAAACTTGTGAGTATGATTGCGACGTGTACCTTATGTGCTTTATGTGTTTACATGCCTTATATGAATTAATTGATTAATACGTGCGTTATATGCTATTCATGGATCGACGTGAACTATGTGACCGTAACGTGCTCTTATATGATTTAGGTGTTATATAAGGTATTTCATATAGCACTGCATACATATAAAATGAAGGGAGAAACCGTTATGACTGCTACGACTACAGATGGTATGATACGGATGCTACGGCATATATCCCTACAAATCGGGGGATTTTACAAAGTCCTGTACAGGCAACACGTATCCCTACAAATAGGGGGATTACGACATGGTTACAGAGTCCCATGCATGGGCGCCGACTGGGCGTACAGTACAGTCTAGCTAGTCTATAACGGGAGTATCAAAATAAATGGACATATAGAAATGGCATGTGATCTACAGATCCTATGAATGACCGTTATATGAACATTGATTATATGAACGATGATTATATGATTTGAAACGGCATGGTTACGGTATTGATGGAAAGGAATGATGATTATATGATTTGAAATGGCATGGTTACAATGTTGATGAAAAGGAATGGACTACTGTTTATTTTATTTGTTACTTGTATTAATTAACATGTTGCGATCATACTCTGAATCGGCGTCTTCACAGTTGTTGTAGATAATTAGCAGACTGCGTAGAAAGCATCAACATAAAGCATGGATTCAAGGTTGGCCGACTACGCTCTCCTCCTACTACCCTCTGGTTCATCGTTAGCATATAGAATAGAAATGGTTTTAAACTGTTACATTTTGTGAATCGTATGATAGGTACATATATGTACATTATTGTGAACGGAACTAGATCGGATGTACGCATCCGTTTTTATTAAAGGAAATGGTTATGGAAATCGCGAAAAATTTTATATGAATATTTTATAGCTGCGTAAAAAGGTAATAGGAAACGGGGCGTTACATTGTAGTGGTATCAGAGCCTAGGCTTTAGGTTCTGTAGACATTTGCATAGTAGGTACATGTTATGTTTGCCCTTAAACTTTTCTTGCATATATAGGCAAAGGGCAATAGGCGAACGAACGCATTTAGAACATGATGAACAAACAATAGAGGGAGGAGGAAGAACGGCCGTACCTGAATCCCATTCATCATATACACTTAGACAGTACGAATCTGAACACCCCCTGACAACTCCCCGAGAACGACGGTATGACAAATTAAGAAAGATGGGTGCTGTGGATTTCATGGGTACGACGGATCCCGCTGAAGCGGAAACATGGTTGAAAAGAACGGAAAGGGTGTTTAATATGATGCAATGCACCCCAGAAGAGAGATTCGACTATGCTGTCTCACTCTTACAGGGACATGCATATGAATGGTGGGAAACTGTCCCAGATAGTATGACCCAACCTCCAGTGCTGACCTGGGAAGATTTTCTAAGAGAATTTAATAATACATATATGCCCGAGGTCTACAGAGACCAGAAAGAGAAGGAATTTTTAGAACTCAAACAGGGAAACCGGTCCGTAAGCGAGTATGAAGTGCTATTTAATCAGTTATCTCGATACGCTTCACATATGGTTGCAATTGAAAGAAATAAGTGCCGAAGATTTGAAGCTGGACTCCGTTATACTATTAGAAATCGTATTACACCATCAGATATGGAATCCTATGGGAAACTGAGGGCGGCGGCTATTCGCGCCGAAAGATTAGAAACTGAATCAAGAAATTTCCAGAGTAATAAAAGAAGGCCAGGAGAAGAATCGTCAGGTGGGAAGATGAAAAAGACATTCAGTGCACCTAGATCAATGAGCACACAAAGTAGTTCCGTAAGGGGCAGTACGGGCGGAATGAGACCGGTCGGACGAGGAATTTCACAGACCATACCAGCATGTGAACATTGCGGGAAAAATCATCCGGGTGTCTGTAGATGGCTCACAGGCGAATGTTTTCGTTGTGGGCAACGGGGACACTTAGCAAGGAATTGCCCAACATTACAAACAGAAACCACAGTAGATCAATCAAGAGTCAGTGGAACTTATGCAAATCGTGAAAGAGGAAGAGGTCGAGGACCGTTTAACACGAGTTTTGGAAGAGGAAGCTCAGGAGGTCAAGCCTATAGACCGCCAACACAAGCAAGAATTTTCACCATGACCCGTGAGGAGGCCAAAGAAGGATCACATGTGATTACGGGTAAATTATTTATCTGTAATATTGATGCTTATGTTTTATTCGATCCAGGTGCCACTCATTCATTCATATCACGAACATTTGCATCATTATTACCTGATAAACCCGAGCCCCTAGAAGAGGAATTGTATGTTCGACTTCCAACGGGTGAAGTGGTTACAGTGAATGCAGTATACTTAGAATGCAAAATGGTCAGTAGAGGGACAGAGATGCGAGCAACCCTATTTGTCATTCCTTTAATGGATTTCGACGTAATATTAGGCATGGACTGGTTGTCAAGATACCGGGCGAAGCTTGACTGTTTCAAAAAGGAAATTGAATTGACCCATACGGATCAAATCCATATAATACTTAAGGGAGAAAAGAGTGTACGGACGGCGTATCAAATATCAAGTTTAGAAGCTTCTAAGATGATTAATAAAGGATGCGAAGGGTATATAGCTTACATTAGAGATGTGCAGTTAAGTGGATTAAAAATAGAAGATATTCCGGTAGTCAGTAAATATGCTGATGTCTTTCCTGAAGAGCTACCTGGACTACCGCCTGATCGAGATACAGAGTTTACTATAGAACTTCAACCGGGCACGGCGCCGATTTCTATTCCACCGTATCGAATGGCTCCGATAGAATTGAATGAATTAAAGGTACAGCTGAAGGTGTTATTAGATAAAGGCTATATACGGCCAAGTGTATCGCCGTGGGGAGCACCCGTTCTTTTCGTCAAAAAGAAAGACGGGACGCTCAGATTGTGTATCGACTATCGGCAGTTGAATAAGGTAACGGTGAAAAATAAATATCCGTTGCCTCGGATTGATGATCTATTTGATCAGTTGCAAGGTGCTAGGGTCTTTTCAAAAATCGATCTGAGATCAGGGTATCACCAATTGAAGATTGCGGATAATGATATTCCAAAGACTGCTTTTAGGACCAGATATGGGCATTATGAATTTCTAGTTATGCCCTTTGGATTGACGAACGCTCCTGCAGTGTTTATGGCGTTGATGAATGATGTCTTCCGACCCTACTTAGACCAGTTCGTGATCGTCTTTATTGATGATATTCTAATATACTCCAAGTCAAAAGAGGAGCACGAAGAACATTTGAAGATTGTACTTCAGATTTTACGGGAAAGGAAGTTATATGCGAAGCTCTCGAAATGTGAATTTTGGTTAGATCAAGTAGTGTTTCTAGGGCACGTAGTCTCTGGTAAAGGTATCCAAGTCGATCCCAGTAAAATTGAAGCAATGATCAAGTGGGAGAGCCCTAAAAATGTAGTAGAAGTTCGTAGTTTTCTGGGATTGGCCGGATATTATCGGCGATTCGTAGAGAATTTCTCACTGATAGCCGCTCCAATGACGAAGTTATTACGTAAAGGAGTTGTATTTAAGTGGACTGATGAATGCCAAAGGAGTTTTGAAGAATTGAAGGAACGATTAACAACAGCTCCTGTACTGACTATTCCATCAGGTACTGAAGGTTTTGTGATCTATAGTGATGCGTCCTACCAAGGACTAGGATGCGTGCTAATGCAACATGGAAAAGTAGTGGCGTACGCATCTCGACAGCTGAAGCCATACGAAACATCTTACCCAACTCACGACTTAGAGTTAGCGGCTGTGGTGTTCGCACTGAAGATATGGCGACACTACTTATATGGTACGACATTTCAGATATTTACTGATCATAAAAGTCTGAAATATCTGTTAAGCCAAAGGGAATTGAATATGAGACAGAGGCGGTGGATCGAGCTGTTAAAGGATTATGACTGTACTATAGAGTATCATCCTGGAAAGGCTAACGTCGTTGCTGATGCTTTGAGTCGGAAATCGTATGGTTCCGTCTCTTATTTATCGATTTGCTCTTTCTCAAGTTTGATTGATCTCAGAAAGATGAATACGGAGATGAAAGTAGACGATACTGGTGCTATCTGTGCCTCGATAGTAGTTCGACCTATCATGTTAGATCGAATCAGACAAGTACAGTTTAAAGACGAAAAGCTAGTTAAGATTGCTGATAAAGTGAAACAAGGGTTAGGGAAGTCATTTGTAATAGACGATAATGGAACTTTGACAATAAATGGCCGTATATGTGTTCCTGATATCGACAATCTTCGACAAGAGATAATGGAAGAGGCACATACCGCTCCTTATGCTATGCATCCAGGCAGTACGAAGATGTATCGGAGCCTTAAATCTCACTACTGGTGGCCAAGGATGAAAAAGGATGTAGCTGAATATGTGCTGAAATGTTTAACGTGTCAGCAAATCAAAGCCGAACACCAAGCACCAGTGGGTAAATTACATCCTTTACCCATACCTGTTTGGAAATGGGAGCGTATAACGATGGATTTTCTATATGGTCTTCCTCCCACGGCTAAGAAAAATGATGCCGTTTGGGTAATTGTTGATAGACTTACGAAATCGGCACACTTTTTACCATTTCGATGGGGTTCTACACTAGAATATCTGGCAAAAAGATACGTAAACGAAATAGTTCGGCTACACGGGGTACCAACTTCTATTGTGTCCGATCGTGATCCCCGATTCACTTCCAGATTTTGGGGAAGTTTACAGGAAGCGCTCGGAACTAAATTACATTTCAGTACGGCATTTCATCCACAAACCGACGGTCAGTCGGAGAGAACGATACAGACATTAGAAGATATGCTTCGAGCATGTGTGATCGAGTTCAAGGGCTCATGGGACGATTACATAGCACTAATGGAATTTGGATATAATAATCATTACCATTCGAGTATCGGAATGGCACCGTATGAAGCTCTGTATGGCCGGAAATGTCGTAACCCAATTTGTTGGGATATGGAAGAAGAGCAAGTATTAGAAGGGCCAGATTTGATTCAGGATACAATGGAAAAGATTAAAATAGTTAAAAGTCGACTGAAAGCGGCCCAAGATAGACAAAAGAGTTATATAGACCAACACAGACGAGAAATGGAATACGAAGTTGGAGAAAAAGTATTTTTGCGAGTATCCCCGTGGAAAGGAGTTCTGCGATTTGGAAAGAAAGGAAAGTTAAGTCCGCGATATATCGGACCGTATGAGATACTCGAACGAATTGGACCGTTAGCATACCGATTAGCGCTACCACCTGAGTTATCACAGATACATAACGTTTTCCACGTTAGTATGTTGCGACGATACCGATCAGATCCTACTCACGTTCTACGTGATGAACCGATAAATGTTTCCGAGAATCTTGGTTACGTAGAAGAACCGGCAGAAGTTCTGGAATATGCTGACAAGCAGTTACGAAACAAAACTATTCCAATGGTAAAAGTACGATGGAGAAATCATTCAGCTCGTGAAGCTACATGGGAAACGGTAGAGAGTATGGAAACACAGTACCCGTGGTTGTTCACAGACGCAGGTACGAAATTTCGAGGTCGAAATTTTTTTAAAGGGGGGAGAATTGTCAGGAACCGAAACCTCATATATAATTTCATGCATTTATATAAATTCATGCATTTACACGAATTCATGCATACATATAAATAATTTCGTGATATATATATATGATAAAAATATTTGACTAAGAAGTTATAAGTTGTTGGTATGAAAATAAATAGGTTGGAATAAATAAATAAATAATTGTTAGGAATGAAGAATTATATTTCTCGATAGATAGGTTTTCATAAATTAAAGTTTTTGTGGCCTACTTAGATGTGATATGTCTATACTAACACATGTATATAAATGTAATAATAATAATAATAATAGTTACTAACCTATCAAAGGATATAAGTACACGTGGAGGCCTTTGAAAATATTAATAAGTATGACTAATCATTTTAACCCTATTACATGTTTCCTAAATGAAACCACGAGAACTTCATAGGAAGGGAAACGAATATTATTGGCTAGGAAGCCTACGTGTTACTCTAAGAAATATTATAGTGGTACAATAGATACAAGTACAATGATTGATAAAAATAAGTCTTAACACATAGAAGTTGTCGTGGGGACCAATTTACTATGAACATACATAAACATACAAACTAGGAAGTTTCGTATTATAGGGATTAAAGTTCTCACATTGAATATAATAATATTAAGAATTAAAGTTTGCGGTACACCTTTACATCAAGATCGCGAATTGAATTCGCAAAGTGAGGTTTTTACGGGTCAATGGAAATTTCAAAACTCTCATAGCTCGAAGACTTAATTGTGAGGGAAGGTAAAATAATAATAAAATAACAAGTATCCCTTACAATTTATGATAATCATCGATAAAGTCTAGATCGACGTCATTTTCTTATTTCAACACGCAAATAATAAGATAAGTAATGAGGGAATAGTTTAGGTTACCTTCCTCACTTTCGAAAGCTCAGGATTGAAAAGAGACAGGAATTCAATTTCAACTTAAAGCTAAAGGAAGGGTAAGAGATTCTTTATCTACCATGATTGATTAAAGTATTAGCATGTATAAAGAGGATGTAGGAATAGTTCTTAAGAGTCGAAACATTATAGGTCAGATTTATGTCAAGTATAAAGAAGTTTCAATATTGATAATTATGAGAAGCTTTCATGAAGTTTTGTTCAGAGTGTTAAAAAGGGGTATGATTCCTTGCGTTGAATTCATGTTTTAATCACGAAATAATCATATTAGGAAATACCGATAAGTATGAAAGGTTGTTCAAACCATGTTTATATTGACTTTGGATTGTTAGAGTTTATACATGTAGGAGGTTTTATTGATATCTATTTTGATCTTGAAGAACGATTTTCTAACCTTATCAATATTAGGGTTTCTTTTAGAATAGCTTTCATTCGGTATTAAATAACACATGTTAGAACTAGATGAATAAGATGTCGATTTATGTTATAATGTCAGAATTATAATGTCGAATTATGATGATGTCGAGATGAATTGATATTTGTTAGATAGAATGTCGAAATGGATCGATATTTGTAGAGAAGATGTCGAGTATGATTATTAGATGTCGAGTTGTTAGATGTCGAGAGGTGCTTTGAAGAATGTCGAGTAGTGATGAAAGTCAAATATTATGATAAATGTCGAGTGATGATAAAATGTCGAGTTGTATGATAAATATCGAGTGATAATAAAATGTCGAGTTGTATGATAAATGTCGAGTGATGATAAAATGTCGAGTTGTAGGATAAATGTCGAGTGATAATAAAATGTCGAATTGTAAAATGTCGAAATGTAAAATGTCGAGTTGTAAAATGTCGAATTGTGAAATGTCGACTTATGTATGATATCAAGATTTCATTAGAAAGAATGCCGAGATTTATTTAAATGGGGATCTCGAATTACAATGTCGAGATGGGGTTATAGTATTGAGATCATATGTCGACATTTTATACTATGTAAAGCTCGACATTATATACGTTGAAGATCTCGACATCTCCTCAACTAATGATTTCGAGATTTCTTAATAAAAGACTTCGACATTTTCCAATTTGAGATATCGAGATACATAGATTTCGACATGTGATAACTTAAAAATCTCGATATATATATATAACTCGATATTTAGAAATGCAATTAATTAGAAGTGAGAAATAAAGAAAAGTGTGATATATATAAAAGGAATTTAATATCACATAAAGTATTCAATATTTAGGGTTTTGATATAAAATAAGTCAGGGTTTCCGGTAAAGGTTACGAATAAGGAACGATCATGCATAATAATAAAGCATGCATATCACGTACGCATATCATTGTAGGAATTTCATATTTACGGATAAAATAATTGTATAGGTCAGGAGTCCGATAAGGGCAAAGACAAGGTCGCCTAAGCAAGCGGGAAAAATAGGCGAAACTTGTGAGTATGATTGCGACGTGTACCTTATGTGCTTTATGTGTTTACATGCCTTATATGAATTAATTGATTAATACGTGCGTTATATGCTATTCATGGATCGACGTGAACTATGTGACCGTAACGTGCTCTTATATGATTTAGGTGTTATATAAGGTATTTCATATAGCACTGCATACATATAAAATGAAGGGAGAAACCGTTATGACTGCTACGACTACAGATGGTATGATACGGATGCTACGGCATATATCCCTACAAATCGGGGGATTTTACAGAGTCCTGTACAGGCAACACGTATCCCTACAAATAGGGGGATTACGACATGGTTACAGAGTCCCATGCATGGGCGCCGACTGGGCGTACAGTACAGTCTAGCTAGTCTATAACGGGAGTATCAAAATAAATGGACATATAGAAATGGCATGTGATCTACAGATCCTATGAATGACCGTTATATGAACATTGATTATATGAACGATGATTATATGATTTGAAACGGCATGGTTACGGTATTGATGGAAAGGAATGATGATTATATGATTTGAAATGGCATGGTTACAATGTTGATGAAAAGGAATGGACTACTGTTTATTTTATTTGTTACTTGTATTAATTAACATGTTGCGATCATACTCTGAATCGGCGTCTTCACAGTTGTTGTAGATAATTAGCAGACTGCGTAGAAAGCATCAACATAAAGCATGGATTCAAGGTTGGCCGACTACGCTCTCCTCCTACTACCATCTGGTTCATCGTTAGCATATAGAATAGAAATGGTTTTAAACTGTTACATTTTGTGAATCGTATGATAGGTACATATATGTACATTATTGTGAACGGAACTAGATCGGATGTACGCATCCGTTTTTATTAAAGGAAATGGTTATGGAAATCGCGAAAAATTTTATATGAATATTTTATAGCTGCGTAAAAAGGTAATAGGAAACGGGGCGTTACACACTCCATCTGATATATATAAATATATATATATATATATTATATATACACGTGGCTGTAATCTATTACATATATATACATATATATTTGTATTATATATATAATATATATATACACGTGTACTGAAATTCGGAATAAATGGGGAGCTGCACCTGGGGATGTAGTGTTGCCGATCATAATGAGTAGTGTATTAGGAGCAGCTGACATTTTTCAGACATGTTTGCACCCGTCAAATTCCCAATCAAGGTGACGCGTAGACAAGTTGCTCGTCAAACGGATTTGAGAAATTATTGCTCAGACCTTTGTACGAACCTTTCGGCGAACCATGTCTTATCCACGGGGAAGGCATAGCGCAAAAACCCTTGTCGTCGCCGTCTTGAGTGCTCTGATAAGTATACTTGAGCTCCTGGGATCTTGGCGGAATCTTCCTCTGGCAACAGTTGCTGCCATCGCACCTATATTGTCTGTAATCTGCTCGACATGTAGGCGAGCATCCACTGACTAAAGTTTCAGCCCTTGAACAAGACGGTGTTTCTGCATCCTAAGACGGCGAAGGTATTACTCACCGACGAGATCACAAAGGGAGTTCCCTTGAGCAGTTTCCCAATGGAAGCTGATTTCTGAACGGCGGTGCAGTTCATGGGCGCGACGGGGCCTTTTACTTTGATTAGTGTTCTCTCCATTGAGATGTTCAGTACTTCCATGCCGATGCTGGTCAAGAACGGCGTAGTTGAGTTTTGGCAGATGATGTGGAAGGATGAGTTCCCACTACATCCCGTCGGGCCCACGCCGAATGGATAAGGGAATCCACATTTGTCCGAACAATTGGGCAATGACATTCTTACTGCAGTTGTAGTTGTGCATAGGCAGGCGACAAAGCATATTAGTACGACGAATTTCCATTTCGTCTGGAGAAAACAATGGTACAATGAATCTCAACAATTTATTATTACTTTCCCTAAGATTTTTCTTTATGCAATTTTACGATCTTAGTAAACTTGTTTTTAGTATACCAAGGTAAGATTTGTAAAGAGTTTTTTTTTCAAAATTTTTGACGCAAATTATGAAAAAAATTAGTAAATGGATTCATGTTTTTAGTCGAAATTGAAGATAATATATATATATATATATATATATATTAGAGAAACTCATAGTCTAAGCATTTCGTCGCGCAACAGTGTTCGCTCGATTATTAGTCTTTCAAGGTTAATCGAACCGAAAATGCAATCGCAAATAATTTTAGCATAAATCACTGTTCGGAAAGGTAAGCAAGCCAGTCGAGGTTCCCTTCGAATACGTAACTGGCAATTAGTTCGATCACTACGCAAACCAACACGGTAGCTACTATAAGAGATCTAAACCAACACGGTAGCTACTATAAGAGATTCGTTGGTCAACCCCATCTAATATATATATATATATATAAAATATATATGTGTGTTATATATCTACACGTGCGCTGAAATCGATTACATATATATACATATATATTTATATTATATATATACACGTGTACTGAAATCGATTATATATATATACATACATATGTACATGTGTACTGAAACTCGGAGATAAATGGGGAGCTGCATCTGGGGATGTAGTGTTGCCGATCATAATGAGTAGAGTATTAGGAGCAGCTGACATTTTTCGACATGTTTGCGCCCGTCAATTTCCCAATCAAGAACCAGCGGCGCGTAGACAAGTGGCTCGTCACACGGGTTTGAGAAATTATTGCTCACACCTTTGTACGAACCCTTCGGCGAACCACGTCTTATCAAGGGGGAAGGCATTGTCGCAGAAACCCTTGTTGTTACCGTCTTTAGTTCCTGGGATCTCTGCGGGATGTTCGTTTGGCAATAGTTGATGCTATCGCACGTATCTGGTCTGTAATCTGCTCGATATAGAAGCGAGTATCCACTGACGACAACTTCATTAGCGGTGAATAGGACGGAGTTTCTGCATCCTAACACAGCGAAGGTTTACTCACCGACGAGATCTTAAAGGGGGTTCCTTTGAGCAATTTTCCTATGGACACTGATTTCTGAACGGCGGTGCAGTTCATGGGCGCGACAGGGCTTTTTACTGTGATTATTGTCCCTCCACCGAGATGTCCAGTACTTTCATGCCGATGCTGGTCAAGAACGGCGTGGTTGAGTTTTGGCAGATGATGTGGAAAGATGAGTTCCCACTACAGCTCGGCGGGCCCGTGCCGAGTGGATATGGGATGGTGATATTTCCACATTTGTCCGAACAATTGGGGAAAGACATCCTTACTGCAGCCGAGAATGTGCATACGCTGGAGATGTGTAGTAGAAGCGATATTGAAAGTAAGGCGAAGATTGTAATAATGTAGTTGTTTTTTTGCCATGTTTTAGGGTTTTATGAGATTAGTGTTGTTTATAAATTTAAGATCTGACCAGGGGCGGATCTACGTTGTGGCCCAGGGGGGCCACGGCCCCCGTGAAAATTTCGAAGTTTTTTAGTACTATATATGCATCATATTCCTTAACTACGAATATGTAAGCTTCGAATACCAAATGTGATTAATATTATGGGTTGCCCATGTTTGATTTTTCCAATTCTTTTTTGTTTTTATTTTTTTAGTTACTTTTTTTATTATTATTATTACTATTGTTTTAGTTCTTTTCTTCTTCTCTTTTTTTTTTCAGTTACTTCGCATCTTTTAATTTATGCATTTTAGTTTATTATTATTATTGTTATTATTATTATTATTATTCTTTTTCGTTTTTTAATTCTTATTGAGATTTTATAGTTATTTTGACAATTTTTCTTTTCGTCTTAAATATTTTTTTAATTATTTTTATATACAAATTCTTTAATATATGATTTAACATATGTAATTTTTATTTTTATCTTTTCCAATAACTTTTGATAGTCCATTGATATTATCTTTATCCTTCAAACTGAGCTAGTCAATAATGCAGATATATTTCAAGAAAAATACTCTCACATAATTAAGCTCATCTTCGAGTGTGCGGTAGAAGACCATAGTCGATTACGTGAAAATGACTCGAAAAAATTGGCTGCCATATTATCACCCTTGGGTTCCTTTATATTTTATATTTTTTTTTGTTTTCTTTTTGAGTCAACAATTGAGCTTATCCAACATTTAGGAGAGAATGAAGATATGAGTAAGTTGGTGAGTAGTGATGGAGAAGTTGTGGTTCCATGCAAGTGAATTTATAGTAATGGCGAATGATGTGTGAAAATGTGGATATGTTATGGCCACTTGGCTGCTGCTTCAAACGCGTTCGCATAAGCTGCCATTTATAAGGATAACGTAAAATAAACGTTCTTACTTCTTGTAATTTTTTTTTCTAATTTGAGAATCGATTTATCTTAAAGAAATTGGTTAAAGACATCCTTACTGCAGCCGAGGTTGTGCATAGGCAGACAAAGCATAATAGCACGATGAATTTCCACTTTCTGTGGTGCTCGTACTAATTGTCCCTTCGAATATATAACTGCCAATTAGTACGAGCACCACAGAAAGTAACACGGTAGCTACTATAGAGATTCGTTGGTCAACCCCATCTAATATAATATATACGTGTACTGAAATCATTATTATATATATACATATATTATATATTATATATACACGTGTCCTGAAATCGTATTATATATTTATACATATATTATATACACATACAAGTGTACTGAAATCGATTATAAAGATATAATATATAAAATAGGAAAGTGTTGCATATTTGGATTAGCACTATAATATGCTTCTTATTATCAATCGAAACTTCTTCTTACATCATCTCCAACTGAGAAACGCATTCTCAAACTCAAAATGCAGTAATTTCTCTCCAACCGATCAACTCATTCTCAAACTCAGTAGACTATTTTGTAATATTCACTTCCACACTAATTTTTACAAATTTCAATACTACCCATATATTTTACAACTTTACAAATTGGATTACAAATATTATTTAGATTTAATCACAAAAATTAATAAGGTTAATAATAAAAATATATCTATACACGTAAAAGCATCGATTAATGTGTAGCCTTTTACATGTTTACGAGATAGAAAAAGGACTATCAATGCTTGTGTCTTATCAGTGATCGAAAAAGACTATGGAAAAAGGACCATCTCATGAGCTATCCTTACGTTTCTTCTTTTTTTTTTTTCAAAGATAACTTGCTATTACCACAAAACAAATACAACGAGCTAAACACCTCACGAAGCCCTCTGGTCACATCACAAATGCCAGTAGGGAGAAAGTCCTCACAAAGAGAAAAAGACACTCCTATGGAAGGAGACAAACACCTCACAAGGAGGAAAAGACACTCCTACAAGAGGAGACTAAGTTCCCACGGGGGAAAATGAGCTGAAAGAAAACAACTCTCCAAAGCTACAAAAAGAGAACAAAAGAACCTACTAAAAATTAAGTTTAAAACTCCAACTTAATGGCTATTAAACTAATTTGAAGTACTAGTTCCTCTCCTCCGTCTTCACTTTAAAGAGCTTGTCTTCGTCAGAAAAGAACCCGCACAACTGACACACGAACGGCAGGACGGTGAGGCGGTAGGACGGCAAGGCGGCGGTCGGCGAGTTGGCGGCGAAGTGGTGAGGAGGGGGTCGGCATGATGGTGGCAGGCGGGAGAAGGCGGCGGACGGTGGTGGGCGGTCGAATTTTTTTTTTTTTTTATATATAAAAGGAAATGAGAAAAACTTGCAAAAGGAGGGCTCCCCCTACCTCCATTAATGGAGGAGGGGGAGGAAAGGGGGAGGGGGGAAAGGGGGCGGCTGTGTGGAGAAGTTAGGGTTAGGTTAGAGAGAAGGGGGAGAAAAGAAGGGGGGAGAGAAACTGTTATGTTATGTTATTGAATCCTTACGTTTCTTCTGCAACAACAAAAAAATACAAAATCATAAGAAACACAAAAAAGTGAAAGATGAAGAGCAAAAAAAAAGGAAGAAAAGGAGTCAGCTTTTTAAGACACAAATACATGAGAGAGAAGAAAATTAAGGATTTCAATGCAAATTAAAAAGATCCATCCCATCCTAACGGCTCCAAATGCATATACCGTCCAAATGAGGAGAGAGAAGATATGCAAGGCATAGTTTAGTTTTGGTGTTCGATCGGAGTTACGTCAAAATTTGAGTTTTGGTGGTTGGAGATGCTCTTAGGTTCTATTTTTAATTAATTCCAAATATTATCCATACATCGTATCCTAATATTTGAAACATAATCTCAGTGAGTCACTACTGCATTTATTTAAAATTATGTTTACGTATAGATTAGAATATTACCTGATTTTAAAAACTATGTGCGATTTTCTTACTGCGATCTTCGAGAGAGAGAGAGAGAGAGAGAGAGAGAGAGAGAGAGAGAGTAATGAAACGTTGCGATGATGACGTGAGTATTAACTTCCATTATGCTGTGGGAAAGAAATGTGTTTTACTTTTTCATAACTTCAACCTTATTCTGTATCAGTTTTCTCTGTTTTCATTGGCGGGGTGTTTGTTTTGGGGTGATCTTCCAAAATATCACCGTGATACTCTCATTTATCACTTGTCACTGTGTTTGTTTAGTCTAAGTGATGTGTCATCACCGGAATGATGGATCACCTAGGTGATGAAAATGGGGCGATATTTATATTTCATATCACCCCAAAAAACCTAGGTGATCCAACATCACGGTGATGGAGTGATCTATCTAACTATTTAATGGACGAAAATACCCCTAACATTTTAACATTATTACTTTATATGCCATTATAAATATTTTAATTACATGATTAAACATAATTAAATCTTAAAAAAAATTCAGTTATTTAAATATATTTAAACTTATATTTAAAAAAGTATAAATATAAATAATGCTTATAAATTAATTGTAAATTTTAATATTTAATTATCACATAAAATATCACCTTAAAAAATTTAATCATATGTACAGGGTCAAATATGACATTTATACAACGTCACCCTACAATCACAGTGACAAACAAACATAATACTTCAATATCACGAGATCTGCAGAATAAAATATTACCTAACAAACACACTGATGACATATCACATTGATCCACATTCGGTGATATTCCATCACCTGCGTATCACCGTAATGTTGGATCACCTGAAACAAACACCCTAGATGTATGATTGGTCTTATTTACAACTATCAAACGGTCAGGCGGCCGGCTTGTAACCCGTAGTCCGCCCGTCATTAGTACCTAATTCTTATATATTTTATTTTCAAAAAATAAATTTACTAATAATTTGTTATTAATTATGATATTTATTAATAATTTATACATAAACATGCGATTCATTATATAAAAATGTAATCAAAATGGTTACTTATATAAATGAATTACATATAAATATATATTCATCACCATTTGATGTAGTTGAAGGATGTGCATACGAGTTGCTCAAAGTTGTAGCAAAAATACTTGGTGCGAAATTACATGAACGGTCGAAATATTTAAGGTAAAGCTATAAGAAGTGTTCACTTTACGAAAAATTATCAAAATGTCATTGATAACTAAAGTTTATAAGCTATTGGCGGATATCGTACGATATTTAAATAATATTTAACAACTGCACGACATGATTATTTCCTAACGAAGGTATGTAGAATATTTGATTCTTTTTAAATGCAATGTTCTTCTGCATAATTGATTGATATGAATATTTACACATCATAAGACCATCTCGAATAGTAAAACCAATTTTCAAACCCATTTACAGTAACCGTCACATCAAACAATAATTCTTCTCCAACAGTTAAACTCATTCTCAAACCAAAACGAATATTATCAGAATATTCATTTCCACTTCAACTTTTATTTCATTTCAATAACACCCACATATTTTACTAAAATTACAAATTAGACCTAACTATTATTTTAAATTTGATTGGAATGTGTAATAATCTAATGTACAAATGATGAATCGTACGCACAAAAGGCACGCATATGTCAGTTCCATAAAAGATCATGGGGTTCGAGCATATGTTGAAGCTGAAATAGGCATGCATTTTGCGGAAAGAGCTCAACAAGGCCAACCTTATCACTTTCAAAGTGATACATCTGACCAATTTTTGAACAATCTTGGTGGAAGTGATGGCAATTTGCCGGAGTACAATGTATTTTTGTTAGTTCGGTTATTATGATGTATTGTTGTTTTCAAGAGGAATTTTATGGTGCTCACCTTATGCGAGCACCTTATGTTGACACGTATCGATGTGGCACCGATTCGTGCCATACATCCCACATCGACATCTAAGGTTATGTCGTCGTAATTAACACCATCTAGGTGTCATTAATCGACATTTCGGATGCTGATGTGGCATATTGATGCCTTACATAACATTTTATGTGTCAATGAAATATATCGCGTCAATATGCCAAATCAGCATTCGAAATGTCGATTAATGACACCTAGAAGGTGTTAATTGACGACATAACCTTAGATGTCGATGTGAAATGTTGAAATGGCACGAATCGTTGCCACATCAACATATGCCCACATAAGGTGCTCACATAAGTTGACCACCATAAAATTACTATTGTTTTCAATGCTTATATGTTATTTGTGACGTTTTTAATTACTATGTTTATATGTTAATTTTCAATTCGGTAATTTAATGTTCTTTTCAATGTGCTAAATTTGTAGAATTTTAAATTACAGTTTGTAACCTTTTTTTAATATTATTCATGCATTATAATATAAAAGAATAAATAAATAATAAAATTTTGTTAAAATTTCTTATGTTGAAAATATGATTATTAGAACTTAAGGGGTCAATTGGTAATACTTAAAAGGTTTTAAGGTAAGTAGAAGCGCAAATATGGGTATAGGAGGAGAGAAATTGTCAAAAAAAAACTATTTTAGGTTTAGTTTTAAATATTAGTTGTTGGGAAATTTGTGTATGGAATTCTTGTTTGCAGTCAGTCATGTTGGAGTTTATCAGGGGTTGAATGAAGTTGTCATAGCAGTCATGTTGGGATTGGGATGAATTATTATGGGACGCCGTTGACTTTACATATAATGGGCTTTCTTAATCTCGGGCTTTAAGTTGTTAGGTTGAAATTGATATACTAAATAAAATAAATTGCTATAAACCAAGGCTTTACTTCACAATATTCATTAAACAACGCAACCCAATATCTATAATGAATAGAAAGCCCATGGCTCAAAGCTTCAATTGCTTTACTGGGAACATTAATTTAACAAAACACCCAATAATAAAGTTGAGTCGTGAACTCAAGACGGACTAAAATGTGTAAATGGCATTATGGCCCAACGAATCTCAATTTTCTTTTAGGTTTTTCTTTATTCAATTTTCTGAATTTATTTATTATATTTTCACAATATTTCATGCAAATTGAAATTTAGTCCCAAAATAGATGTTTTTTAAGAAAAATTGCAGATGTTTGAACAGAAAATGTTAATTAGGTCATGACTCATGGTTGCAGTTTGATGTTTCAAGGATAATTTGGTATATAATAGTCATAAGATTATTATCTCGGCCCATTGAGTTCTGATGGGAGCCTGCTTTTGTTGTAGTGGACCTATTTTAGTCTCGGGCTCTGTCTGATTTACAACTTAACAAAGAAAATAAATATATACACTATTTGACCGACGAACTAAGTGGGAAACTGGACCTTCTTTCTCACAACCAACTAAGGTAACAACAAAAAACAGAATATTCAACTATGATGTCTTCATTTTGATTTTTTTATAAATAACTGAGACGCAATAATGGATGAATTTTTGCAGGAATTCTGAAAGGCTTTTTGCACAGTTCTTGCTTGATGCTCCTGAAAGCCTTTTCCTATTGGACAGATAGCCTTGGGATATCACAAAGTTTATTCTATACTAAACCACGATTGTTCTTTACATATCCAATAAAGGGAACTAACTACTAGTATAATTCGCAATCCTGTTGGGTTTGAGCGGTAATTTTTCGGGCCAGCGGAAGGTTGATTTTGGATCCGCGACAATTTTATCTGGACATTATAAAGCCGAAATGACACCAATAGGGAACACGAGATTTTTACGTGTTTCAGCCAATACTGCCTACCTCCACGGAGAGCACCAGCTTTACTATATTGAGAATATTATACCGTACAAATTAATACTCGTGTTTAAACCCAAACTCGAGACCCCTTACCCACCCGAGTAATGTATTTGTACATACTCTCAACTACCCTAGTAAAACTAAACTTGCTCTCACCCTTATCGACCCTGATAAGTTTCCCTCTCACTATTTCTCTCTAACTGAACTTCTCACTTGATTTGGGATGATAATAACTGAAGAATCCCCAACCTATTTATAGATGTATTCAGCTCTTCTGGACCGCTCGAAACCGGTGACCAGAAATCCGCCGCGTCGCTCAGTTCTTCTGGACCGCTTGAAACTGGTGGCCAAACATTCGCCGCATCGCCCTTTAATACGAATAGTTCATTTATATATATATAAAATAATATTATAATAACATATTATTATTTTTCTTGGTGGGCTGGCAGAACCCTGGAAATCTGCCAGTAAACATTAGTATGAACAGTATGAATAGTTTCTGTAATCATGCCAGTAAACATGCCTTCTTTATACCAAATAAGAGTGATAATGTAACAATATGGCATTATAGACTTGATGTGTTTTATGATGCGGATTGGACTGTCTGTCCCAATACCAGAAAGTCTTTAACAGGTTATTTGGTAAAGCTTGGAGACTCTATTCTATCATGGAGGTCAAAGAAACAGACTATAGTGGCCAAGAGTTCTGCTGAAGCAGAATACAGATCACTAGCAGCAGTTTCATCTGAGATTGTATGGCTGCTAGGATTACTGACAGATCTTAAGATTGATAAATTGTGTCCTGTGCAGGTATGGTCAGATAGTAAATCAGCCATTCAGCTAGCTGCAAATTCAGTCTTCCATGAGAGAAGTAAGCACATTGAAGTGGATTGCAACTTCAACCGAGATAAGATCAATGATCAAAGATGGAATCATAAAAACAACTTATATTCCAACCTCAGAGCAACCTGCGGATCTGTTGACAAAGCCATTACCAAAGGACCAGTTCGAGTATCTTCTCAGCAAGTATGGTGTCCTGGATTTGTATGGCCACCACACTTGAGGGGGAGTATTGAAGTTACTGAAGCAAAACTGAAAATTCCCGGCAATGAATCTGCTCTGCCTCCGTTTTATATCTCTGTTTTATTAAGTCCCTGATAGCCGATATAGTTAAACAGAGGCTGGACTAGTTTTATTATTTGGGCCTGTATTATTTTGTGAGCCCAATATAAATTGTATATATAGATAGATCTGTAGAGCAGATAGGTTAACGCGCGAAATACAATGTAAATCAAATTAGCTCAGTGAATCAAATTAGTAATTTTTCCTTCATCTCATCATCTTCTTCTTCTTCTTCTTCTTCTTCTTCTTCTTCTTCTTCTTCTTCTTCACCTTTGGCCTTGGATTTAGCCTCGGCCGAGGTTGAGCTGAACTTAGTAGCCTTGGCCTCGTCGGCCTTGCTTCATCCCTGATACTTTCATATCCTCCCAATTTGTGCTTTGATTCGAGGAGTAGCCACAGATTCGTGTAATAACATTGTCTTCGCTTTCCATTACCCTGAAAATGTTTCACCACAATCTCGACTTCAGCGTGTTTTTCAATGGTTTTGAGGTTTTTTTTTAATGCCTAAACCATGTCCCTAGCTAGCTCACAACACATATAAAATTGCCAATTTTATTACCTCTGTGGTCGTGGTGTTGTTTCTGACGAGCAATAATTACGTACTGTGTTATACAAGGAAAATTAGGAAGATTTTGATGTTTTTAGTAACATGTATTTAGTGATTTCTTTTTTTGTAGATTGAATTAAATTAGCATCTGCGCCTTGTTTTTCCTCATTTAAAAAAAAGTAGTAAATTTGTGGTTCGGGTGAAAATGGGATTTGGAAAGGTGATGAGTAGGAATAATCGTACGAAAATTTCCTCGTGTCAAATTTTCAAGAATGGAATTTATTTCGATTTCATAGTTTTGTTAGTCTGTCGATATCACAGTATCAGTCAAGCAAGCGGTAATTATCAATTCACACTATGATAATATAGAATAAGTTGACAAACACTACCGTTACCTTATCTAAACATAAAATCTTATTTTGGATTATACATACCAAAACCGGGGTAACTCAAACGCTGCACATAAAATTCTAATTTTATTGCACACACCAATTTCAGTGGTGCTTTCCGTAAATGGTAACTAGCATTATTTTTCATAATAGAAAGTAAAGCTCAACCATAATATGATTGTCTACACTCGACATGATAAAAAAAAAAATGTAGTCGTATGTTTAGTCATCTATTATATTATAACATGAGCTATAGCTCGCATTCGTTACTTTTGTCTAGTTATCGTTCAATCAATTTCATTACTTACTTTGATCGATCGTCAATCTTTGGGAAACATCTAAACCAATACGGAAGAATGATGGCGAAGTTACGAAAGAAGGAAAGTAACCTTTACTACAATATAGTGGAAAAATTGTTATCCACGAACAGCGCATTAAAATCACACAGAACCATGCAATACAATCTCACACGATCAAAATAACACGAACTAAGTTCTCTTACACGATAAGGCGTAATAATAAGCTGTAAGTTAAAAAATTAATGTTCTAAGACGTCTCCCATAATCATTCAAATCTTCGAAATGAAAAGAAAGCTCCATCATCCATCCCCCATTCACCTTCCCCTTTTGTAATAAATACACCAAAGGTCGTCTCTTTTGAACTTATCATCGTTACACTTTTCTCATCACAAGGAGGAATTCTGATTCTCGTCGTAAGGTACTAAATCTAATACATTTTGGCTTTTCTTCCATTACATTCCATCACGAGTTTTTTATATTTCTCCTTCTTTGATTGTTTATTAATTCGATCACCACAATTCTGCTTGAAGAAAGAAGCTCTCCACTAATTTCACCTCATTTAGATAGATATTGATAATAGATATGATGGTTTCACCACCGTAAACAATTCTTTTTCAATGACAAACGCAGCCAAAGCTACAGTGACCCGCGGTCAGTAGCGGGGCTTCGCTATCTATATTTTTTTTTATTTTTCTTTTGTTAATATTCTTTTAAATTCAGAATATTTTTTGTTTGAGAGGCTATGAACGGAGGGAGAAAACGTAATGTTTAATTTCTTTACGATTTTCATTCTTCTGTATATTAGCATCTAAAATAATTATTACTTTTCAATGTTTATTTGGATTTATATTATAACTTTTCAATGTATATTAGCATCTAAAATAAAATTTATAATAATATGAATGAAATATATTGATGTATATTTTGTATAGTGTAAATGATAGAGGAGATGGTTGGAATTTTGTTCAAACCGAAAATTTGGAGAATTTGGATTGTAGCATGAAAAAATGGTTGGAGATTACCTAAGAAAATGTCAGTGATTATCTAATAAGATGTTCACGTTTTTGTTACAACCTTTCGAATGTGAATGATTTTACCTTTTTTGAGCATTGCCCTCATCTCATATATGCAATTGTTATTATGCAAAAATTGACGGAGTAGTGATGGTTTTGAAGAAATTAGGATTCATACTACTTTTAGAGTCTCGTGTAGAATCTGCAATTAAACATTCCTCAGTCTCGTACTTGTCATCTTGTTTCATAGAAATTCAAATTATTTCATCTGTTCGGTACGCTAGGAAATTCAATTTAAATATCTTAGTAAGCACATACCTTAGAATATAGTTGATGATTAGCCGGTGTGTCAAACAAACATGAATAAAATACTTATTAATAAACCATAATTAGTTAAAAAAATTATTAGTAAATGATATTTTAAAATTAAAAATAAATAAACAATAAACTACTTTTAGCCCGCCCCGCCAAACAGCGGGATCTGGCGCGCTACGGGCCGTTCGTCTGCCCGTTCTGGCGAGCTGAGCTTTAATTCAACCAACTAGTCAAGCTACCGAGGTAGCTCAGCTCATTTTTCACCCCTAATATAGGGTGATTAACGTGTCTATATAGTGTAGATAGTGAAATTATATTTGATTCCGAAAGGCTGGTTCAATTTCCTTTTTTTTTTCCCTTAATGGCCAAAATCGTGATGGTTGGAAGTAGGGCTGAAAACGAGCCGAGCTACTCGCGAGCCGCTCGCGAGCAGCTCGGTCAAAGCTCGGCTCGAGCTCGGTCAACGTCGAGCTCGAGCCGAGCTCGAGCCTCAACACTACACAATCGAGCCGAGCTCGAGCTTTTTGTATGTGGGCTCGATAGCTCGTCGAGCTTATCGAGCCCAATTTTTTATATTTTTTAATATTTATATATATTTTTTATTATTATTATAATTAAATATAATATATTATATTTTGTTTTGACGAACCGAGCTTTTCGAGCGAGCTCGAGCAGCTTGATGGTTTATCGAGCCGAGCTCGAGCCCACTTACACATAATCGAGCCGAGCTCGAGCCGGGCCACGCTCGGGCTCGGCTCGGCTCGTCTTCAGCCCTAGTTGGAAGTCAAACCGTAGGAATTGGCTTTTCAAACCAAAATAAAAAAAAAAAGGCTAAAATGCATATAACTCCGTCTTGGTTTCGTCGAAATGCACATAAATCCTTGTGGTTTTTTTTATTGTACGGTATTCCCTCGAGGTTTAAATAATGTTGCACCGTATCCCCCGGGCAGCAGTTTTGCCCGAAATTGGATTACGCGCGCTCTTACTGCAGGTGGGTTAAGTTGGACCATATTATTTACTGTTAAATGACCAGATTAACCCCAACTATTCACCTTTTTTTCAAATGATAACCCCCGGGCAGCTGTTTTTGCCAGAAATTGGATTACACGCGCTCCTACACGCGCTCAGATGACCATATTATTTACTGTTAAATGACCAGAATCACCTCAACTATTCACGTTCTTTTCAAATTATAACCCTCGGCCCTCCCTAGAATAAAAACTGCTGTCCGGGGGTTATCATTTGAAAAGAAGATGAATAGTTTGGGTTATTCTGGTCATTTAACAGTAAATAATATGGTCATTTGAGCACGTGTAAGAGCGCGTGTAATCCAATTTCTGGCAAAAACAGCTGCCCGGGGGTTATCATTTGAAAAGAAGGTGAATAGTTGGGGTTAATATGGTCATTTAACAGTAAATAATATGGTCCAAGCTTAACCCACCTGCAGAGCGCGTATAATCCAATTTCGGGCAAAAACTGCTGCCCGGGGGATACGGTGCCACATTATTTAAACCACGAGGGAGTACCGTACAATAAAAAAACCACGGGGTTTATGTGCATTTCGGCGAAACCACGAGGGGTTATATGTATTTTAGCCAATAAAAAAAGATGTGTGATGCGAAAGAAGTTGTGTGATCCATTCGCTGGTTATAATATGGTGTTTATATCTATTTGTAGTTTCATGGTTATTATAGTAATTAAGCATATATAAGTTAGTTTTAGCTTGTTTATTACTTAAAAGTTGCAGATGTGAATATTACAGCATTTTTATCTTATGAACAGTTGAGAACAAAAATACAAAAGAGAATCTTCTTCAACTCTTTCGTCTACATATTTTTCCAACTTTTCACTGCATTTCGTGCATCAATATGATTTGCGTTTTCTTCTACTTAGTGTAACGTAAATCAACAAGAGGCTTTCATTACGCAACGAAAGATTGCATGCTCGTTTGTTTCTTTCAACATTCGTAACATTAAAAAAAAAGCTTCTTCACAATCAGATTGCGACGATGCTTGCCGAGAGTCAGTATGTTCCGGCCATCATGATAGGGGTCACATTTTTCGTGCTGGTCATGGCCGCCATCATCGTAGAGTGCATACGGCGACTGTGCGCTCTAAGTCCCATACATCAGGTTCCAGACGGCGGAGAGGGCGCCGGTGGAGAGGGCGTCCCCAATGTTCCTGATATATAGTTGTTATTATTATTATTTATGTAGGAATGATTTAAGTGATTTATGTGTTTGAAAGCAGTTCACAGATAATTCATAACGTTCTTTTATTTCTACGTTATAGCGTGTATTAGTTTTAAGTACGTCTAAATTAATAATTGCTATGGTATAATAATTAGGCAGGCTAAAAATAAGAGTATGAACGATATAAACAGAAATTAGGAAGGCTAATAAAATAACTAAGGATAAGAAAAAATGTTGATTGAGGACCGCCGTTAGACTCGTATTTGGATGTTTTATCAGTGTATGCTAATCGCTCTCACTGATTTGAGCTATCGAAAGCTCAAATCAGCTCGAAACAGCAACTCACGCACACACTCTTTAACACATGATTTAACGTGGTTCGGCCAAAAATTGGCCTACGTCCACAGACCAAACCAGAGCTCCTTTGTGTTTCCACTCAACAAGAAAGTTACAGGCCTACACCAGATCTACAACTTTCATGTTTACACTTTTCTCTAATTCTAACCCTATAGAAAGATACGAGCCTCTGAAGTGGTGAGGTTGAACTTCCAAAAGTTGATATTTATAATAGCTGAAGCATTTCTTGCGATCCACCAGAGCCGTCCGATTAGATCTGATCCATCGCACCATATCGCGCCACGTCGCACAGCACTAAACGCGTGACACTACGAGAAGCACCTGGCGTTTTAATAAGTGGAATGGCGCATTCAATCTCATCTGTCCATCTTCGATCTAACGGCCATGATCCCTCATCCGCACTTTCACCTTGCGTTTAATCTCAGCCGCTGATGAGATTCGCGCGTCATCCAGCGATCAGTAATCAATTTCGCAACTTCAAATCTCGTTCGTCCGATCGCACGCAGATCCGAAGGTAGCTATGCGTCGCGATCTTAAACAGCTTAAACCTTCAGCTCTTTCATTCCAGCTCGACCTAGCTCCTTCTCCGGCGGCTCCCGGCTGCTCCGGCGAGGTTCAGGCTCGCCACTCCCGACAAACTCCACCTCGAGACTGCAACCTCGCAATCCCAACTCCTGGATTCGTAATAGCAGCCCAAACACGCCTCCAAACCTCACCCAAACTTCACAGAAAACCAGCCACAAACAAAATTCTGCTGCAGCAGAATTTTTCTGTCGAACTTTCATCGGCTGGTTCCATTCCAGCCTCCGCATCTCTTCCACCTCCGAGCTCACCCGCTCTTGTGGCCTGAGGAGGTAGAATGGCCTCCACCTCAAGCCCGAAACCATTGCAAATCGAGCTAAAAAAAATGGCTACTCGGAGCAGTTTTCCCAACCAAGGGTCTTGCCCGCCCTTGCTCCACCTCAAGACGAGGTCACCGTGGCTTCCCTCGAGCACCATTCGAGCCACCACATTCCCTACTTCACGTAGGACCAGTTGTCTCCTCCAGACAACCATCCGAGACACGAAAATCATGCCTCCGAAACCGGCCGAAAACCAGCCTGCTCTGTCTCCCGGCGTTGATCCGTTCTCCCGCGGTTCTCGCGTTGCTTCGACTGTTCTCCAGCCCTCTCGATCCACATGAGGTTCCTCCTTAACTCCAGGACCAACCTTGTATCACCTAGGATCCCCGCAACACCTCTCGCGAACCGCAAACTGCCCCGAATCATCACCATTCACCCGACAGATTTCTCCGGCAAGCTTTTCCCGCATTTCAGCCGTGGTTTCACCCTCCGATGATCTTCACGTGGCAGCCTGCGACACCACCACCAGCATCAGAGCCTCCTCAAGCTTCTTCTGAGTCGAACGAACCTTGAATCGCAGCTTTCAACAGGCCAATTTCGCATGACCTGTCGAAATCCCCAAATCGAGTCTCCTTGCGGTCACTCCCGGAAAGATAGCTCCGTCCTCCATGCTCACCGCACTATTTGTTGATTGAGGACCGCCATTAGACTCATATTTGGATGTTCTATCAGTGTATGCTAATCGCTCTCATTGATTTGAGCTATTGGAAGCTCAAATCAGCTCGAAACAGCTACTCATGCACACAGTCTTTAACACATGATTTAACGTGATTCGACCGAGAATTGGCCTACGTCCACGGACCAAACCAGAGCTCCTTTGTATTTCCACCCAACAAGAAAGTTACAGCCCTACACCAGATCTACAACTCTTATGTTTACAACTCACGGTGATTCTCACTCTACAAGAAGATATGTGCTCGAGAAGATAGCTACCTCAACCCTGAAATCTGATATTTATAAGCTGAAGTCATGCTTTGTTTGTGACTCACGTTTGATCTCGGCCGTTCATCGCAATTGATCTGACGCTCGATATTTATCATCCGCGTGATCAATATCTTTGAATCTCATCCCTCGATCGCTTTCGCGCCATCAGATCCGACGGTTAATGAAGATTGTGAATCGCTTCACAATTTCTTCATCTTTTCTCAAGCTCATTTCGTCCGACCATCTTCTCCGATCGATTCCGGGTCTCTCGGCGAGGTTTAGGCTCGTATTCCTCAACGAGAAGCGCCTGACGTTTTAATAAATGGAATGGCGCTCTCAATCTCATCCGTCCATCTTCGATCTAACGGCCACGATCCATCATCCGCACTTTCACCTTGCGTTTAATCTCGGCGTTGATGAGATTCGCGCGTCATCCAGCGATCAGTAATCAATCTCCCGACTTCAAATCTCGTTCATTCGATCGCGCGCCAAAGATCCGATGGTAGTTGTGCGTCGCGATCTTAAACAGCTTAAACCTTCAGCTCTTTCATTCCAGCTCGACCTAGCTCCTTATCCGACGGCTCCCGGCTGCTCTGGCGATGTTCAGGCTCGCCACTCCTGACAAAGAAGTTAGGAAGGATCGCATGCTTACACTTAGCAAAATATAAGGTTTTAGGGAAATATAGGAAAATAAGATCTGCAGGGACCTCCAACAGACTTTAGGGAACTAACAACAGGAGCTGAAGTACTTCGGGACCTGAGGAACTACCTGGCAGCTCCCGAGGTCAAACGAAGCTTCTCTGATACGCTACAGTCGAAAAAAGGTGAAGTGATGTACATGAACACGTGTCGACCAGTGATAAGGCCGCTCCACTGTTCACTGCTGAAAGGACTGCAGACTCTGCACAAAAGCTGCTCCTGACAGACAGCCTATACTGTACCTGGTACGAAGAGGCCCTATCTCCAGGAATTCTGGGACGTAACCCAGGCCAGACTACTTGAAGCTCCCGACGTGATGGAATGCGTCCCATCTCCGGGAATCCTGGGACGTATGCCAGAACAGCTGCAGGAAGCTCCTATATAAAGGGAACTTCATTCATTTAGCAAGCTAACAAGATAACAACCATTCAAAACACGAAAACACCTTCAAATTTTATCTCTCTTAGCATAGTAAACAATTTTTTGAAGTCTTTAGTATTCATGAGCGAAAGTAAGGCTATTTGAGTGTTTAATTTGTCCAAGTATAGTGAAAACAGTTAGCGCCCGTGGACGTACGATCTGCAAAGATCCGAACCATGTACATCTTGTGCCCTTTCATTTACGTCCCAAACACATCTCAACGTCCCAAACACTTCCCAACGTCCCAAACACATCCCTTTTACGTCCCTTTCAATTCGCTTATAAATAAACACCTTACGCATGTCTTAAACTTTGTGATAATCGATTCTCCGGCTATATAAATTTCCACACACATACAAATCTCGTTGATTGGGATTGCCCAATATCAATAATATGAAGTGTGGGTTTGTCGAGGTAATAAAGTACACACTGCCCAGAAAGCTTTACAGCATAAAAGAAAAAAGATGAACACCAAGGAATTCCTTCCTTCCCCTTGCTTAATAATAATAATCTGAAATCCACATTAATTGACTTTGAAATTCAATACTTGTGACTGATCTCATCCGTCGTCAATTCATCAATACTAAGCAGCAAATCAAAGAAATCGTTTATAATTCGCTTAAATCGCCCAACTCTCCAATGACCAATCAAACCATGAGCCAATTCTTGATTCTGATGATGAATCACTAAAATCCTTACTTCCCAGGTAATAGTTTACCTTGTATTTGAGGTGAAGCTGAATTGAGGGAGGGTTTATATTGTACATTACCTTTTCTCTTTCAAGTTTTAGCTTTGCACTTTTTCTTTTTCAACTTAGTTTGTCAACCTAACCGCAACCAAAGCCCTCAATATATACTAGTCGGTTCTGCACACTCAAATGGTGTGCTCCATAATAAAATAACTATTACTAAAAATAGAAGGGTAAAAATTGAGAATATTACCATGTAGTGAATGATTTTATTTCTATTTAATATTATTTTTTATTAATCTTAATTAACAGACCAAACTTGACGGTTTATACCAGGCTCTAAAGCTTAATATATATCATTGTTGCAAAACTCGACCTAGGCGGCCGAGTAGGCGCCGCCTAGGGGCTCGGCGGGCCTGAGGCGAGTACCACCTATCGGCCAGTCTAGGCATCGGAACCGACTACTCGGGCTAGGCGGCCGGTTAGTTGGCCTAGGCGGCCGAGTTATTTTTTTTTTCTATTTTTATTTTTTCTGAAATTTTATTATCCAAAAAATATTATAAAGGATACGTGGCGCCCGCCATCTACTTACCAATTCTAACGCTACTTACGTGGCTAATGTCAAATATAAAATAATTAATACACAAAAACGTGGGTAAAAGTTTTCCTTTTATATAAAGGAATTCTCTCTGTACAATTCAAAATATCGCTCCCAACCTATTTACATAGGATGGTTTCATAATTGCAACAAAAGAAACCCTATCTCCTGTTTCCACGGGTCGCATTCATGTACACACCACTCTCAAAAGTCGTTGGAAGCTTCAAAAGATAGTCTTGCCGTCATAAGCGATCACGTACCGTGGTCGCGCGTACCTACAACACATAAAAATATGGGATGAGCTATAAAGCTCAGTAAGTTGGAATAATGCATGTCGTGCACGTGTCTCATTTGCAAAGGCATCCGCGCCAATGCCTTCAGACCCTAGTAGGATCAAACTCAATCTCATATCTCTCAGGGCCCTCGACTGACTATGCACCATTTTCAGAGCTCAATTCCAATAAGGACAATGGTCCATCAATCCACAAAGGGTGACGAACCATAAAATACCAGTCACGCATTTCGGCCCAATTCGCACTGGGATGCATGACGGCCCGCCGTTCGGCCCAATGGGTACTTGCTGTTCCGCGGACGCTCACGCTGGTAGCCCACTTCGAGGTCGTCAACACCAGAGATACCCTCGGTGTCGCTGCCACCCTCGAATCGCCTCCTCCAGGTCGCACCTACCGCTATTCAGGGCAGTCTGTCCAAATGATAAAAATATAACCGACGACGTACCGGGTCGTCATGGTGTCATAGAAGCAGTCCTGACCCAACTGTGAGTCGACATCAGATGCCTATATCGGCAAATATTCATCGCTTTCAAGGGACATTGTACCATGCATATGCTCGTCTCACAATTCTCGTGCATGTCGTGTATGCATGTGTTCATGCTCATGTGAACAGTACAGAAGTTCATGTTATATCATCATATATAGCAAATAATTCACGTAATCTCATATAAGCAAATAGCCACGTAACAAACAACTTATGTGTTGTAGTTGAAATTCCCACTTACCTGGCGTCCAAGCTAAATAAATTTAATGCTCCGGAAGATTCCTAATTTTTTTTACCTTTAAATAAAAATATTAAAGTATCAGTACCTAATTAGTTGACTATGTTGAAATAAATTGGTTTCACTATACTAATTTGCTAAAAAATACCTTCGGTATAACATAATATTTTAAAACCCTAAGTCACCCGATTAATAGTCTAAATTAGGTCAACACCCGATTTTGGTCAGATCAGGACAATATGAGTTTCGATTAAAAGTAGTATCACCCGACTTTGAATTCGCCGGGTGTCACCTGAACATTAAATCGCCCGATTATTATTCTTTCAAATCGCCCGATCATCTATATTTCAAATTTCCTGTTAAACACTGAGAATCGGCCGAATCCTAATTAGTCCATGTGACGGCGGAAGTCCTCATATACAGTATTGATTCGCTCGATTCTTCACTTAATTTTCTAGATTCGATCGAACATTATTTCCTATATCAAAAGGTTCTCACAATTTGCACTATTTAAAATATGATTAAGATAATATCTCCAATCCTAGACAAGGTCCGAAAATTATGTTGTCCCACACCTTGAATATCCAATACAATGATTAAATTATTCAAACTTTGGAATTCATCAAAGGCCCTACCATCCGACATTCATGCTTAAGAATTCAACATAATATTGTACAATATTAATATACTATCCGATCCAAACCTATCAACTACTTAAAGAAAATCATTCTACCTAAGGTTGATTCGCCCGACTTTGCACCTAAATTTCTAATTCGGTCGAAACCTCAATAATGTCTTCCACCATTCGCAACTTGCTCCTTACAATTGAAACCCAAGAACTTGTATATTCTAAAATTTCTTCTGCTCTAATATCGTTAGCTCTATTCTAAAGTTCTTGAAGTCTAATTCTTAAAAATACATTACACTATCCGAAAGTTACTTAGGTAAATAGGAATATCAAAAATAAATTCAACTTCATGAGTCTTCTGCTTAGGCATTTGGCATTCTCTAATCTGAATAAATACGTTAACACGAATTTAAATCCAATCTAGGGTTTCTGCCACCTATCATACCCGAAAGCTCCATGAGTTTCATTAATTTCTAGAGATATAATAATTCAATACCCAAAGTCACGAAAAATATAAAGTGGTAAATGATATGCTTACCGAAAGCCCGAATTTTATGCTGTTATGAATGATTAATCTTTAATTGGCAGAACTTTTAAGTCTCCTTTCTTCACGTTGGGTCCATGAGGGTTTTCTTCTCATTTTTATGTCTTATATGAATTTTCACTTCATGTTCTTTTAACTTATTTGATAAGGATTAAAGTATAGGAGTGTGGGCTTGAAGTGACTAGGAGGTGACTAAGCTTAACTTTACCTCATATGTTAAGCAAGGTTTCGTTGTATTTGTATATATATAAATTGTGATTGATCTAATATAATTTATGTGTGTCGGCCGATTTAATCTCCAGTGGGTTATCTAAAAATTTATTATGTTATGATCGTCCGATTCAAACCCTATTTGTTATATATTTGATGGGCGAAACTTAACAGATATCTTCTAATCGACCGAAATTGCTTTCCTAAGGGTTATTATACTAAAGTCGCCCGATTTCACTCTTGTTCGGCGAAGTTATTATTGAACTTTCAATTTCTTATCTATTGCTATCAGCCGAACTAATTCTCGTGTATTATTCTGATGTCAAGATCTTATTATACCTAAAATTAGACTTCTCACATGACATCGTCCAAGTCTCTATCCTCACTACAATCGGCCGAAACTTATTCATAATATAAGTTCGTTTTCACCGAGATTTTCTAAGGTCTCGCCTATACGTAAACGTTACCCAAATTTTCCTAAATCCTAATATTTCCACATAAGTCAGTCATCACATAATTCACATGAGCTGTAAAGCACGTATTAAATAATCATATAGACAGATAATATGTATGCTAATTTATTGGCCAGATCACTTACGGGACTCGGGTATTACAGGATATTATTTATGTAGATGAACAAATCAAATATATATTTACTTTGGTAATTAGCATATAAAATAAAAAAAATTAAAAAATGAGTATGCCGCCTAATTTCCGCCTAGAAACCGCCTACTCCCCGCCTAGGCCGCCTAGGCGCTAGGCCCCTGCCGGGCGCCCGACTAGTGCCTAGCGAGTTTTGCAACATTGATATATATACTAGTAACCTTGCACACTCTATGTGTGTGCAAAATCTATACATAGTAAATAAACAAATAAATTGAAACAAAAAGTTATTTAAATTATATCTATTTACTACTCTTTGACGATGATGTTTCTGAAATGAGACTGACTTTTTTTTACTGAGATAAACAGACGGTTTTCTCGCAACATTTTTTTCTTGCTCATAATAGAAGTTAAGCTTAGAATAGAAGCTAAACAGACGTAGTGGGTGGGGTGGGGTGGTTATATTAAATCAACTTAATTAATTTATTAATAGTAATGACAGACCAAATTTCCTTGATTTAAGCATCATACAGATCAAATTGGACAGTTTAACCAATGCCCTCTCCCTTAATAAAAGAGAATATATATATATATATATAAAGAGATAGAGAGAGGGAGAGAGAGAGAGAGAGAGAGAGAGAGAGAGAGAGAGAATTTCACACCCAAAAATGAGACATGGAAACTACATATTAAGCTTGATGGCGACATACATTGGGATTTCATTCCAAGTATCCTTAAATCAAACACAAATCAGAAAGAAAATATTGCAAATTTCAGTTATTTACGATGCTAATGGAAGTGCCAACAGAGAGACACCGACGACATACTATATCCATTAGTTTAAAAACAAACACAGAGCAGGAGAATTATAGAACAAAACAGCAAAATAAGATGCAGGCGCCAGGCAGATAAACCAAGTATTCTAAAGGAATTTAATAGGCTCATCATCGACTAATATCCAGCTCCAAATAAGAATAAAGAACCCCGATTAATGTCAGGACCCCAAAATTCAAGAAAGCAAACAAGCAAATTTTTTTTCTCCAAGTCTAATATTTAAACCAGTTCCCACAATATTTTTTGATTTCGCATTCTGACACTTTTAGATCTAGAACTTTATTAATTCCAATTTTTGTTACCAAAAGTATTGTTTCACATATTTAAACCTATAAAATCAAGGTTTTCTCTTATTAATACTAGATTATCAACATATCTTAAAATTGAGCAAGTTTCTGTTTTATTTTTCGGTCAAATCAAACCGTGCTATTAAAATATTGCGTTATGTATTTTCAGAAAGTAGAAAACTCTTACGTGCTTGATCACATAAAAATAAGTTGTACGTTAGTAACATAGCTAGAGCAGGCAATATTACCCGCGTGCGGGGCCTGGCGGGCCTAAAAAGCCCGCCCCGCGCGGCCCGCAGCCTTTGGCGGCGCGGGGCGGGGCAGGCTAGCCCGCGGGCTGGCCCGCCAATAATAAATAATATATATTAAATGATAAATCTATATATTTATATATAAATTATATAATTTATATAATTTTTTATATAAATTATGTAATTTTTTTATATTTTTTGGTAAGATTTTATAATTTATAAAATTAAAAGATAAATTAATTAATATTTTCTGAAGTTGAAATATATTAAATATATTTTTTATTTATTTTTTTATTTTCAGGTTTTTTTATTTTTTTAAATTTATGCGGGCTAAGCCCGCCGGGCCCGCGGCCCGCCAGTGGGCGGGCGCAGGCCTAGCTTTCTTAAGCCCGCCGGTTGGTGGGCTAGCCCGCCCTGCCCCGCCAGTGGGCGGGCTATAGGCCGGGCCGCCCCGCCGGCCCGTTTTGACAGGTCTAAACATAGCGTTATATTAAGACGCTCTTATATCTATTCCATTATATTAACGTTGAGGGGTTAGTATACTATAAACAGTGAATGGATCTGTCAATTAAGATTTATTAAAAATTAAATGAAACCACACGCTACTTTTAATTAATTACTATTTTATCCCTCTATGTTTAGTTAAATTAATCTTTTACCAATTATATCACACACATTGAGAGTGCTAAATGTAGTAGTAACATATATTCGCTAGTCCATTCATAAAAAAAAAGGCTCAACTGGCTTTTCCCCTAAATGTGTCGTTTTAAGCATCAATACTTAGACCATCTCCAACAGTCAACCGCAAACGCAAACGCATTTTGCATAACAGCCATAGTTTGCAGTAACTGTTCTCCAACAGTCAACTGCAAACGCAAACGCAAAAAAATATTCCATTTCATACCAACTTTTATAACTTTTCGATATCACACCTATATTTTACTACTTTACAAACTAACCACAACTTTTAATTTTAAAGTCATTATTTATACATATTAATTAAAAACATAAAACAAAATATTTATTAAGAATATCAAAATTATACAACATAACAATTGAAATACATTGAGATACACGTCGTACAAATAAAATTTTTAAAAATTATATTGTGATCAAAACAATATTTAATTATATTACATATAAATAAAATATAAGAAATAATAATAAGATATAAAAAAATTATTACTAAAATAAGTGTCAAGGTTAAAATAATTATTTATTATATCAATATAATCGTAGTATACAATTTCAAATTCTTTAATATATTTTTATATCTTCGATTTAATAATCAATACAAGTAAAGGGCTTATTTGCAATTTTAAAACATCAACGCATTTTTGCGTTCAGACGCAAATTTGCGTTCGAAACAGAAGAGAGAAAGCAAAAAACGCATTTTGCGTTCGCCTTTGCAAGTACTGTTGGAGATAGTCTTACTGAGTGATGAATGGGCCGTTTCATTAGAAGACGAAGAGAAAGCTTTAGGTATGTTAGAATGAAAAAGAAAATAGGCCAATATGATTGGTGGGCCATGAACAGCGAGAAGAGTAAGATAATTATTAATTATAGCATATAATTTCTGGATTTCACATCCTTATCGTTCTTAAGAATTATTTATTGTAGCTTTTGACCAAAATTATTTTTCTGAAAACTTCATCACTTCAAGCTTTGACCGAATCAATTTTCCACATGTCACATATTCAAAGTATTTATTGATCATATCGAGATTTTAATTTTCATGATTTTTTTTATTCTTTCCATTGTCAAAAAGATTATCAATAATTGTTTTACCAAAATTATTTTTCCACACGCCAACCCCATTCTATTATATTAAATATAAAGATTATTCGCTGATTCTCATTTGATATTCTTATTTTTTTAGACTTGTTCAAATTAAAACTTCACTGACTTCAGCATTATGACCAAATAAAATATAATCACGCAAAGTTAATGAAAGATTACTTGTATCCCATTATAATATTTCATCAATTATTAACGAAAAAAAACCATATATATATATATGATATGCACTTGTATAACCACATAACAACCACTTAACAAGCCATGACGATGAAGAAAACAAATATAATTATTCTCTTGATTCTCAACCTCCTTCAACATTCATATGCATGTTGGACTGCCGAACATCATGTTCATGTCATCAATAAGATAGTGCCCAAATCCTCTTCAAAACTGGTGACCCGCTGCCAATCTCGTAATGACGATATCGGATATAAAACCATGCTCACTGAGGACGAGTATAAATGGGGATTTTGTGAGAATTATTTTGCCAGAACGTTGTTCTTTTGTCATTTGTGGTGGGAATCAAAGCAAGCCACTTTCGATGCATTCAGCTCGGCAGATGAAATATTTAGTAGATCTCAAAACACTTACTGGTACGCACAAAACGATGGTATTTGGTACGGAGAAGACGGTAAGAAGTATACAATCAGGAAGCACGAATGGAAGTAAAAATATTCATTATGTTTACTTGTTTATCTTGAGTTTCAATAATTTATATGATCGTGAATTTAAATATTAGATCAATTTTAAACTGATGCATTATCCCTTTGGGTCTGTCAATGAGATCGTGAACTCATCGATCGCTGTTTAGAAAACTAAGTCTTAATATCTCCGAACAAATTTGGCATAGACTAAACAATGTCTGATCTCAGACCTGAAATTCGCGGAGCCCACACCCAAAAAATACTGCTCTAATCATATCGAAGGATATTGTTATGTAATAGAATTTAGAACATAAACTATAGAAAGACAGCCAAAAAGTTATGTATTGCTATGCTAGTTCTTGGACAGTATAGAATTTAGAATGTTCCGTGGCACCTAAACCTAGTTGTGACTATCGTATTTACCCGTTTATATATATATATATATATATATATGACATATATATATATATATATATGTATGTGGCACGATTCGTGCCATTTCAACATCCCACATCGACGTCTAAGGTTATGTCGTCTTAATTAACATCTCATAGGTGTCATTAACCGACATTTCGGATGCTGATGTAGCATATTGACGCCTTACACAATACATTTTACGTATCAATGAAATATATCGCGTCAATATACCACATCAGCATCTGATATGTCGATTATTGACACCTAAAGCTGCTAATTAAGATGACATAACCTTAGACGTCGATGTGAGATGTTGAAATGATACGAATCGTGCCACATCAATAGGTGCCCAGATGTGAGCACCAACAAATTCCCCTCTCTCTCTCTCTCTCTCTCTCTATATATATATATATATGTATATATACTTCATTTATGTGGGCTTTTTTAATAAAATAATAAAAAATATATAAACCGCTAACAAAAATAATTATGAAATCCATTAATAAACTAGGGATACTCGTAAAAATTGTATGCAAGTTACTATTTCATAAAAACGTTATACGAGTTACTAGTCCACGGTGGCCCGCACACCTGACATGGCATTTCAAGTAACTCGTATAAATGATATGATATATTTTCAGTAAGTCGTATGATTATTTTACGAGTTACTTTAGTGCTCGACCAACATGCATGTGCATTCAGCGTGTCAGTCAATAATTCATATAACTCGTCTGTATATATTACGAGTTACGTGCATAGTGCAATAATTAATTTAACTCGTAATTATAAGTTACGAGTTACGTATTTATAAATACCCCCCTGCTTGTCGATTTTTAACATAACACAAACAATGGTGTCGAGTTGCGTACAAGTCATAGTATATTTCGGCGGTGAAATAATTCAATCATCTGATTCTATCGTCAAATATAGTATCCGTCCTATTGCGTATAGGCGAATCATTGCAACACCAATTTTTCTGAGTTTATATCGTTGTTGTTCGAAATTACGGGTGCTGATAGCAGTCGTTGTTCGTTGATTGTCCATGCAAAAAATGAATACTTTCAACATTCCCGCCACTTTCATCAGCTGCTCCAAATCTCCAACGACAACGATTTACAATTTTTCATACATCCCGATTCGGAGAACAATGTTTTGAGGTTTTTGTTGAAATAGTTAAAAATTCAAATTTTGATTTGGACGAAGAGCCTCATCGGATTGAGGAGCAGCACGATCCTGCGTTCGAAGTTGGTTCTTCGAGTTTTACATGTCGGATTATCCCGACATTGTCTCAGTTACGGCAGGGATCAGCAATGTTTCTCTGGAGATGCCGATGCTTGGTGTTTCATTCAATATGCCAGAATCTGTGTCAGAACCCGTACCAGATTTCGTGCCTGAACCCGAGAAAGATGTTGATGTTATGATTCGGAAGCGGACGATGAGGATCCACTACCCGAGTTACCCGATCCCAACGAACCCGACGAGAACAACTACGACGATGCGCCAGATGATACCACTCCACTGGACTCCGCTGCTCCAACGTTGTTTCAGTCCGTCTCATTTTTCCAGACGTACCAAATGCCACCTCCTGATGGTGATGACTGCGATGGTTACGGGGAGTTTTACGACAGAGATAACCCTACGTTTTGTCGAGGTATGATTTTTCCAACTAAAAAACATTTACAACGTGCCGTTGAAGATTTTTCGATCAGGGTTGCTATACGCGAGTATTACGTTATAGAAAGCAGCAGTGCACGTTGGAGTGTTCAATGTGATCACACGACTGATTGCCCTTGGAGACTGAGGGCATTCTTCAAGCCAAAAAAAAAGGTTATTGATCTGTTACAAAATTTGAAGGACCGCCAAAAAAAGGTTACTAGCTTTAATTCAATATTCTCATGTGCCTATGGTATCACATATCCAAAAAGCCAGCTATAAACTTCATAAATACACTTATTTGCAGGCTCAAAAGCAAAACACACAACATACCATAACCACTTGCTCAGGCGTTATTCCCTCGTTCACAACGGGAGACGTCGCGGCGATGCATGACGGCTCGAGCATCGTGAGGGGCGAATTCTATACTTTTATTACCTCGTTTTCAACAATGTTTTTCGTGAATTCGTTGTTGATTTCGTTTATTCCCATGTTAGCTTAATTCCTTTTGTGATTGAGGCCGTGTGAGGCCGGATTATGACTACGTATTAATGCTAGTATTATCTTATTTAATCATATGATCTAAGTTATGTGTTCTTTATTTGAGTTTATTGACGTGTGTGTGATGGGCCACCGCGCACACGATTCTTGACCAAGTACATGAGACCGAAAAGGTGATTAGAAAGGTTAGATCAAAATATCGAACATCACTACGTAAAACCAACCAGAGATGGAATTCGGTTTCGTATGTGTGGTTTCCGAGACCTTAGGCGCCGAAAGCGCCTAAACTCGGGGAATTTCACGAAGATCAAATGCACGTGTAGGAACTACAGTCATATAGGAATATAGTCGATTGGTTCACTATTCATGTAGGGTTGCTAGTTACGTGAATAACGGGTAGCACATATATTAGAAAATTCCACCTTGACTTGATTCATGTTGATTAGATAGGTTAGATAGCATGAAGACGTAGGAATAGTTCGTGCCGAGCATGTGTCTTAATCTCGTCGTCGTCAACTGCTATTTTATTTGAGTTTATTTTATTATTTGCGTCTTCTATCTCTTTTATTAAATCATCAAAACTATAAAAATTCCGTTAGTCTAAATTAGAATTAGGAATATTTTCTTAGAATTAATCGAGCTGTCTTCGTGGATCGATACTCGGACTTCGTCCGTTTTACTACTTGCACGACCTAGTACACTTGCTAGAATTTCAGCGTGTCATGCCACATAAGGTGCTCACCTAAAATTCCCCATATATATATATATATATATATATATATATAATCCCAAGCGCATGTTAGTTTGATCACGGATTGCCCAGTGTGAGAGAAGGCACATGTCATGACCCAAGCGGATGTTTCTGGATTTACTGGTGTTGGGGACGGCCGGCGGAGGCGGAGGCGGTCGGAGACTGTGGATGCGGCGCGGCGGGGCGGAGGCTGAGTTGGCGATGTCAGTGCGGCGGAGGTGGCGAAATCGGCACGGCGGAGGTGGGAGGCGTCGAGGCGGTGGGCGGTGGGGGGCAAAGCGACGGGCAACAAGGCGGCGAGGTAGAGGAGGGGGAGGAGAGCTCCCAAAATGAGAGAAGAGGGGTTCTGCGTGGTTAGGGATGGCAATGGGCCGGTCCGGGCTGGTAATGGACATACCGTCCCCATACCAACATCTCATTCTTAATACCATCCCCACTAATTCACCGCTTATGATGAATTAGTTCGGGGATGGGTAATCACCGTTCGGGGATCGGGTTCCCCGTGAAAGATTTGGGTTCCCCATATTCATGTATATCCAATAAATTAATTTTTTTTTTTTGCAACAGAAAACATAGACTAAGTAATATAGACAAATTAATATGTAAAATATGATATTAGAGTATAAAAAACTGAAACAATATGTGATTGAAATAGGAGTGTATTGTGAAAAATATATATTGAAAGGAGAACTTTTTTTCTTTTAAATACGATCCTGAATATAAAAGGATGGTCTTTGAGAATTCTTTATCCAAATTAGTTTTTCATAGTATTTATTAATAAAATCAAATTAGGGAATGGTGAATCGCCATTTGATTCAAACGGGGCCGGGTTCGGGGCCGGGGATGGGTGGAAAACATGATTACCATCCCCATCCCGTCCCCGCTCTTTCACCAACGGGGAATCACCGTCACCCCATCCCCGTTTTGACCGGGGATTCCCCGTCCCAATAGCCTCGGGTACCAACGGGGATGGTTCACCATGGTAATTTTGCCACCCCTATGCGTGTTGGTGTTTTTATCTTCATCACCATTATTTTTTTTAGCCTTGTTAAAATTACTTTTGTGATTTAGCTTTATGATCAAATAAAATATAATCACAGAAAGTTAAACAAAGACGTGTATCCCGTTATAATATCTCATCGTTGATTGTCGACAAACAAAATAAAAACCATGCTCAGTGACATGACGGTGAAGACAACAAATATAATTATTCTCTTGATTATCAACCTCCTTCAATATTCATATGCATGTTCTTGGCTGCTGAACATCATGTTCATGTCATCAATAACATAGTGCCCAAAGCTGGTTGTCAATCTCTTTTCTCGAATTCAATAATTTATATGAATGTGAGTTAATATTAAATCAATTTAAACTGATGCATTATCCCTTTGGGCAGGGGCAGATCTATTCATGGGCCGGAGGGGGCCATGTAGTACTGTCAATTTGGCGGGGCGGGGCGGGCTGGCCCGCCACCCGCCAAAGCCCGCCACTTGGTGGTAAAAAACTGGGGACCGCCCCGCCCCGCGGCGGGCCGGGGGCCTGGCGGGCCAGGCCCGCCCGCCTACTAATTTTTTTTTCTATTTTTTATTTTAATTTAAAATTTTAATTAGTGATAATTTTTATTTAATTATGGTATTTATTAATAAATTATGAATAAATATGATATTAATTATTAATAAAATGAATAAATATGATATTAATGATACATAATTAATGACATTATTTATATTATCTAATTAATTTAGTTTTATTTTCTATTTTTAGTATTTATTTTCAATATAATATATATTTATTTAATATATTATATATATTTACAATAATGGCGGGCTAGCCCGAAGGTTAGCCCGCCCCGCCCCGCCCCGCCAAGCCCGCGGCCCGCGCGGGCTGGCCCGCTTAGGCCCGCCTCCTCGCGGGCCTGAAAAAGCTCAGCCCAACCCGCCACTTTAGCGGGGCGGGGCGGGGAGGGGCGGCCCGCGGGCCACGGGCCACTTTGACACCTCTAGGGCCATGGCCCTGCCGAAAATTTTTGAAATTTGTAGTAGTATGCTAGTAGATTTATAGATATATATATATTCTATTCTGCTCATATTCTGGAAAACCTTACTTCGCTCAAACGGTGAGGAATTTGTCTCTTGCTCTGTCAGTCCAGGTTCGATTCCATCAAACCACAACTCACGTTTTTATTTCATTTTTATATGGGGCTTTAGTAATATAGAGCTTTAGTAGGTATAAGTAATTTTTTTTTTATTCTTAACCTTTTCTAATTCGTGTCTTCCTTTTATATCTATTTTTAACATTCTTATTTTTTACTGATACATCGTTCAACCTCTTCCGACTAATACACATCATGCAAATTTTGAAAATTAACATCTTTGTTCTTTAACTTTAACTAATATTTCATTATATTGTCATCTTTTCTAGTTTAATTTGAATTAATTTTTAACTTTAGATTAATAAAACAAATTTATTTGATTAACTTTTTATTAATTTTCCAAATAATAAAAATAAAATGTATCAATATAAACATAATTTTGAAATATCCTAAACTATATACAAAAGAATAGTACAAAACTAACGGAAACAATTATATTATTGAGAAACAGCCTAACCAATATTTTGATGATTTTCAATTATTAAACATTCACTGTGGACGACACGTTTGATAATATTTTAAATGAAAATTTTACTATTTAATTTAAATATTTCGACTATCAAAATAAAAATTTCTTTTCGCCACAGATAAAATTTTTATTATGAACTTGTTATAAAATAGGTTGGAATTTAATCTCCTTTAAAATTATTTTAACTTTTGCCTTGTCAATACCCATTTGTATTACGGCCCCCCCAACACTAAGTTCTGGATCCGCCCCTGCCTTTGGGTGTCAAACTCATCGGTCGCTGTTTTGAAAACTGATTCTTAATTTCTACGAACATAATTGGCATAGACTAAACAACGTCTGATCTTAGACCAGAATCGCGGTGCAAAGGCTCACATCCAAAAAATTACTGGTCAAATCATATCGAAGGATATTGTTATGTAATAGTATTTAGAACATAAATTATAGAAAGACAGCCAAAAAGTTATGTATTGCTAGTTCTTGGACAGTATAGAATTTAGAATGTTCTGTGGCACCCAACTCTAGTTGTGACTATCGTATTTACCCGTTTATTTAATATATATTATATATTATAAATGTGTATTTGGTCGGAATCTACAATTTAGGGCTAATGATTGGCCTATTTAAGGATGAAGACACGTGTCAACAAATGCTCCATGACTATATTATATATTTTAAAAAGCTTTTCTACATATATTGTACTAGTTTTATGACCGCGTATTTCACGGGTGTAAATTATGTGTGATTAATTTGATATTCTTATTTAACAAAAATAATATTAGTTAAATAGTTTAATGTGAAATAAAGTGTTTTCCACTTTGTTAGTGAGCGGTTTGTTCATTTGTTTTACTTTTTATTTGTTTAACATAATGTAACTGGACACGTGACGTAAGGAGATGAAAACTACATCTAAATGTATATATAGGATATGAATTCGTTTGGGTTAATATTCAAGTAGACATAAATCGTTAGTAATTTAATTAGAATCTTTGTTTTTCATGCAACAAAAAACCATTATTGTGTTTATTTAGTTAACGTTTATCATACAAATCTTCAGGCAACCCATGGCACAAATTTGTGCAATTAATTTAACACAAAAACACAATTGCTACAATACTCTTATGCTAATCTTTTAACTCTTTTTTCAACATTATTTTCACCAATCTAACTCTATTTTCTATACTAAAAAAAATAATATTCCGATTTATTATATCATGATAAAATTAATAAACTTTATATTACAATTATTATATAAAATTTTTAATATTGAGTAATTAGTATAAAATTTTACTTTCTTGAATTTAAAATGAAAAACATCAATAAATAGAAGAAAATTAACGTAATTTTTATTTTTTTAATAAATTAATTTATATTAAGTAGAATAAGCTTTAAAAAATAAGTAAAAATAAAAATAACATAAACTATTACAATATTTTAGTGTGAAAATAGTGTTCATCTTAGTAACCCTATAATAGCGTAAAATATAAAGTTCAAATCGTGAGTACCCATGGAAGATGCTCTTTGTAAGAAGTTTAATGGGGAGTAAATTTTATGGAGACACCCTATTTTACTTTCCACCGCGTTTTTATGTTTTAACTATCATCAAATATATCTTGGTTACAACAATGTTAGGGTACACTTGACTATATTGTGTGTAATATTCCTGTTTAGCCTTTATTATGCTAGAATTTAATGTTTTTACGCACAAATTGCTATTGTTTATGCTGAATACTTGATGAATCACGTAAGTTTCCTTTCATTTAAGTTGGTAAAATGTTGGCTCATCGTATGTTGTTAGTTTGTATACTTGAAATATAAAAACTATAGTGGAAATTTCTTCAAATTAAAAGTAAATTTGAGTCGATTTTTTCAAATTATTTCAGACATCATTAGATTAACGGACAAATGGTAAGAGACGAAGTTCATTGAAGGGAAGACTTCGGAATTAATTATCTACGGATCCCGAAAGACGTAATGAGTTATTGACACGAACTAATTAACATATGATGGAAGCATATGTGTAGTTCAAAGTTTGACAGTTAAATCATTAAGTAATAAATTGATTAAATAATATGTTGATAGAAGACTTTATGGGCATCATATCTCCGCGTTTGCACGGCTCCAAATATCTAGTATATATACGTCTTTTATGCGTCCTTGACATTGCAATTGCATTACACCATTGACCAAAGTTCCAAAACGTAAAGCCCACCATTCAACATCTGAATTTTCAAGAACTCGTCTTCACCTTTTCCGACCAAGATCTCGTAAATCTAAACCGTTGAGCTTTTCTCATCTTCCAATTATTTTCCAGAAAGAAAAAAAAAGTGGTAACTATGTTTCAGGCCCAATTAACATAGTTTCATTAGGTTTTAGGACTCAATAACGTTTATAATAGAGATATGGATCTATTTGAAGTTTTGTCTTATAGTTAAGGACCAATTTGAGCAAAACGACTCGTTTGCCTCTCCCTGTTGCGGAAACTATACATGTTTGCCAACAGCTCTTCCAAACACTCGACATGTACCACTTTGTGCATTCTGGGTAACACTTCATGAATTACAGGAAAGTGTTATCCAGAAATAAGAAAGTGTTACCAGAAAAGCATGAAGTGGTCACTTCATGAATTACCAGAAAGTGTTATCTAGAAATAAAGAAGTGTTACCAGAAAAGCATGAAGTGGTACGAAAACCATGAAGTGTACCGTTAAAGCATGTTAATCCACATGCTTCAAAATTAATTTTATTCTGTTGATACCACTTATTAGCTATAGAGTAACACTTCATGAATTTTGGATAACACTTCATGGGTTAACTGCATTCTCTAACAAAAAATGAATTACAAGAAAGTGTTAGCCAGAAACAAGGAAGTGTTATCCAGAATGCATGAACGGTTACCCAGCATGTTAATCGCGTATGTTAATAGCCAGAAACAAGGAAGCGTTACCCGGAAAGCATGAAGTGTTACTCGGAAAGCATGAAGTGTTACCCAGAAACAAGGAAGTGTTACGTCGAAGTATGAAGTATTATCAAGCAAGCATGTTAATGGCATATGCTTCAAAAACTACATTTTATTATGTTGATACGATTTATTGGATATACAGTAACACATTTGTTCGTGGTAATACTGCTTGTTATGCGATAACGATATATTGCAATTTGATGACACAACAAGGGCGTTGGATCTTCTTATTATGCCACTTTTATAAGGGTATTTTGGTCAGAGGTCCTTTTCTTTAAGTAAAATTCAAAAATAGGTCCCTAAAACTAAACTTTGTCTGACAGGATTCTGAACCCTAATAAAAGCTTATGTAGGGGCCTGAACCCTAGACCTGGGCTTTGGGCCGGTCCAACCCAGAACCGGCCCAAAACCGGCCCGTTTAACCGGCCCATACCGGAACCGGTTGGCCCGGTTCCGGAACCGGTAAACCGGCCCAGTTAAAACGAACTGGGCCGGTTCGCGGAACTCGGAACCGCGGATTACCGGTTCCGGTTCCCGGTTCCGGTTCCGAACCGGAACCGGCCCAACGGCTATATAGCCGTTGGGCCAACGGGCCATCCAATTTTTTTTATTTTATTTTTTAAATACTAAAAAATTACAATTTTAACCCCAACCCAAAATTCTATAAATACCACCTCATTTTAATCATTTTAACTCACAATTACATCCAAATCTCTTCCAATCTCTCTCAAAAAACTATCAAAAAATCATCCTCATATTAATATTTAATATTATTAACAATAATAATTATTTTATTTACACTACTACAGTCACTCACTTATTATTATACACCAATATAATTATTATTTTCGATATTTTTAAAGTACTAATGGCGTCGTCATCGAGAAATCCTAACCCGAACCCGAGCGACGATGTTTTTATGATTTTAGGACACGCCGATACGTTTAGGGGGAATGCCGACACCGACGAGGAGACCAATGTACCGGAACCGACCGCGGCGACCGACGAGGGACCGAGCCAAGCTTCTACGGCGACTACAAAAAGGAAGCAACAACCGCGTGGTCGGCGGTCTAAGGTATGGAATTCTTTTGATTTAGAAATGGATAAAAATAATCCCTCTGTAGGTACCGCATATTGCAAAATGTGCCGCCATCCCTACACAATTAAGACCGGACCGAATCAAGGTGGGACGGGCTCGTTGAAAAAACACCTCCAGAGGACGCATAACTTCGGGGAGGATCTTGAGCCGGTAGGAACCGAACCCTGACAACAACAAATAAACGTAGGTACGGGTAGAAATTTTGTTATTACTAGGGAAATTTCTAAGAAAGCCTTAGTTAAATTCGTCGTAATGTGTGAAGAACCCTTTTGCATTGCGGAAAGTGAAGGGTTTATCGAATTTACGAGTACGATACAACCCGGATTCCATAACGTGACCCGTAAAATCCTTAGGAAATATGTCTTAGAAACTTTTAAGGAATATCAGTCTAGCTTAATTAGTCATTTAGCCAACATTACGTGTAGGATTAGTTTGACTACCGATATTTGGACTAACATTACGTCGCAATCTTATTTAGTCGTCACCGCCCATTTGATAGATGAAACATGGACCATGCAAAAACGTATTATTTCCCTAGATCCCCTAGATTCGCAACATAACGCCACTACGATATCGAACTATGTGTTGAATGTCATTAATAAATATTGTATTCAGATAAAATTATGTCTATCACCTTAGATAATGCTAGCGCGAACAACGTAGCGATAGGGACCCTTCGTAAGCATCTTAAGTTACCCTTAGACGGCAAATTATTACATGCTAGGTGTGCTTGCCATATTATTAACTTGTGTGTGCAATGTGCTTTTGACGAAATTTTGGGAGATATTGTAGAAAAATTTAAGACAATAGGTAAGTTACTTCGGGAACGCCGCTACGGAACGTCGTGGAAGCAAACCGTCCTTGCCGCCGGCCTCACGTACAAGAAGTTTTCATTGCCAGTTCCGACTAGGTGGAACTCGTTGTACCACCTCCTCAGCACCTTCATGCGCTACAAGGACTTGTTGACGCCTTTTTGGAACGAGGTCGCAGTCGGCAACACCTCCAGTTATGAATTACGACAACTTGATTGGGATATTGTAGGTTTGGTCGTGTCCATACTTGAGGTGTTCGCCGAGGCTACGGAGAAATTTTCCGGAGTTCACTACCCGACGTCCCCATTATTCGTCCCGAACCTCTTCGCGATGTGCTACAAGTTCGTGGAGTATCGCAACAGTCCATACTTGGGTGGTTTCATCCAAAACATGGAGCAGAAGTTCAGGAAGTATTGGGAAACAATCCTTATAGTCCACGGTTTGTCTGCCTTACTCGACCCTAGTTGCGGTGTTGATACTTTCGATATTTTTTTCGAATATTATTCTCAGTTTCTTGGAAAGAAAGTGGACGACCAAAAGGCGTCAATTCACTCGTCTCTCCAAGAACTTTTTTCTGTTTATGCATCTGAGCAGGGACACAGTGTGGAGCAATCGGTACCAGCGAGCGAAGCCGGTTCGTCGGAAGGAGGCGGCGGAGCAATGGGACTACTACGAAGATTGAAGGCGCAAAAGACGAAGACCAAAACGCGAGCGTCGGGGTCGAACACGAACGAGATCCAGCTCTACCTGAGCCACAACTTCCAGACTCCTGAAGACTTCGACGTTTTGGCCTGGTGGAAGTCGAACGCGACTCTCTATCCGACCCTCTCCGCCGTCGCTCGAGACGTCTTAGCCGTGCAAGCGTCTAGCGTCGCCTCCGAGTCCGCCTTCTCTACATCCGGGCGAATTATCGGCGACAGACGAGCGAGCCTTAACCCGACTTCCCTCGCGATGCTCACCTTATTGAAGGATTGGTATTTGGCCGAATCGAAGAACCGACGGGAGAACGCCATCGACGAGTTCCGTTCTTCCAGTTCGGACGAAGACGAAGAGGCCTCTAATATAGTTTTAGTTAATAATCAAGTCGAATAATTGTATTTTTAATTTCGAATGTTTTTCCTTTTTTTTTTATGTTTTAGTTTAGGTATTTTTTTCTTTCTTTTATGTTTTTATTTGTAATTTTTAGGTAGTTTTTTTTATTTTTTTGTACTTTTCTTATCTTTTTTTTGTTTTTTTTTTTGAATAAAATTTTTGGATATTTTCTTCAGAATTTTTTCAAAGTAAAAAAAAAAAAAATTAATGGGCCGGTTCCGGTTTTGGAACCGGAACCGGCCCAATAAAGGCCCGGGGGTTCTAAGTGCGGTTCTGGGCCGGTCCCGGGACCGGAACCGGAACCAGAACCGGTACCGCGGCGGAACCAGTGGAACCGGAACCGGTGCAACCGGAACCGCCGGAACCGGCCCAGAACCGGCCCAATTCAGTCCAAAGCCCACCACTACCCCAATCGCCCAAAAAAAAGAAACATTGGAAAATATCCAACGGCTAGGATAACCTCTCATCATCCAACGGTCCTCATTGCGTGCTAAAAAACATATCCAACGGCTATCTCATCATCCAACGATACGTCTAGCACTACTGTGAGTCGTGGCTTTCAATTTGGGATTTACTTGTAAGAAGTTCAAAGGTAACTTTAGCAACCTCATGTCACTTTGCAGATATTCGTCGGAGGTCTTGATTATGATGTCACGGATGACGAGCTCAAGGAATCTTTCGTCCCATTTGGTGATATTGTCTCCGTGAAAGTACCCGCCGGAAAAGGGTGTGGTTTTGTACAATTTTCTAACAGGTAAGCACAACCAGCCAAAAAGTGTAAATTATGTGATCATATGTGATATTACTACTGCTGAAAAGTTAACATTTCCTCAATTTGAGTTCACTATCAATTCACACTGCTGTCTCCATTGTTCATAAAACAGTAGTGCAGAGGAAGCTATTGATAAACTAAACGGTACAATGATGGGAAAGCAGACAGTTCGTCTCTCTTGGGGTCTAAACATAGGTAACAAGAAGGTATGTTTATGCTCTGTGAAATTTACGCATTTATCTATTCCTGACTACCGTGTTTGTCTGTTAAAGTCATCTTGCAGTTTAGAGCGGATCATTACAGCACAACACAAGCTTACATCGGCAATGGATATTTTGCCGGCGCAGCTGAAACAACAATGACTTTTAAGTTAAAGCTAAAACTCGTCTGGCGATTTACTGTAACAAAACCACAAATTTGTGGCGAACTGCTGTCTGAAATTTTGACATGGAGAGAGCTTACTGTTTGCGTTGCCCAAACATATACTTAAAGCATGAACATTTCTTGCATTTCGACAAATGTAAAAGATTTCAACAATCAAAAGTCGATTCAAGATTTCTCGAGAATGCTCACTGTAGTAATAACAGTATGGGCAGCGTATGCGATGAATATCAGAACCACAATACGCATAAAAACAACCTCGAAAAGACATGGCAAACATTAGTCAGCGCTTGTAAAGGCCGAGGAGTGGCTTTTCTCTCTCTTCCATTCTTTTCCGAGCAGCTTCCCTAGCTTTGACAGCAGCTGCTTCCTCTTTAGATAACGTTTTCGGCTTCTCTTCGGGCCTTTTTCTCTTAACGGCGATTGACGAAGGCACGCTGTTGCTAACGCTTCTCATTGGATTGAGTGGCTTGGAAACTATGCGCCCGGGCGCGGGCCCACCCGCGGGAGTTGGAGCGATATTACTTTGCGCTGATTGCTTGTTTATCCCAAAATTAGGTTTCTTCTGAGTAGGAGATGAAGAGACTATAGATGCAGCAAGTGCCTCTTCTTGCGTTACCCATTTACCTACAAATAATAGTGAGATAGTATTCGATGAAAATTAGGTGAAATCGTTCTTGAATGGAATTTACAGAGGGGCAAAAAAAAAGTGAATTTGGAATACCTAAAGCATCCGTGTAGTAGAAGCCTGAGTTAGGATCGTAGTAACAAGCAGTTTTCTGATTGTAGTAGTAGCCTGTTGAACTATTGTACTCCCATTCTGTGTACGTAGAACAAATACTGGGTAGTGGGTAATAAGTAACCATGCCATATGTTAAAGGGCAGAGTAATTTTTATGTAAATGAACAACATGATTAATCACCTCCATTGACAGAGCTATTCCCGCCAGTGGCTCCAACATCAATTGACTGCAGATTTGCCTCCTTTGCTTCCCGAAAAGTTTCCAAGTCCTTCTCATAGCTCCGCTTTGCTTTCTGACAAAGGGGGAGCAAACTTAACTAAGGTAACAAACATAGAGAGCGACCATATGATAACCTTCTACTACTTCCCAATTTTGAGGCGAAATCATGTAGTAATCAATAATCATTGCCAACAACAAAATCCCACTAATGTTTACGGCAACGAACTAATTACATGAAAGAATTATTAAATGCTTACAGCTTCTATCTGCTCAAGGAGGCGAACTGCTTGCTTTTCTTGTTTCTCCTTCTTGGCTTTGTCCTCTCGCATGGAAGTAAGCCTCTTAGCGACATTCTCCTTGTGCCTTGTTCCAAGCTCATGATTTCTGATGCTCGCTGGATTGTTCGATAAGAAAATTTTGCAGGTGTCGCACCACTTGTTACCTTGGCTCACCCAATACTTGACAACGTAGAAGAAAAAAAAAAGCAACATTTCAGCAGCACAATCGACAGAAACAGAGTTGTTACATTAGAGATAGAAACAAAAGAAGAACAACAGATCTTTTTTCAGCATCAAACACGACCCGAAAAAAAAAAACACAAGCGCCATTGAAGCAGCTAGGCAGACTTCGTTGAAGAATGCATGAATATTATCCATATAGAATTAAAAAAATTTAAATATAACATACCTAGACGCCGAAGGCCTCAACATCTATCATCACGAAAATTTCAGAAACGAATGTCGACCAAAAACACCATGTATTCTTACCTCTGTCATAGCTAGAAGCTAATCAACTTCTTATGATTTCAGATTTTAGCACTAAGCTCGCCTGTTCTCCTTTTCCCCTTTCTCAATCAATTACGGTCGCTTTATTCTATCTCCACTTATGAAAGGCCAAGCTGACACAATAGGCATTGCGATGCGAAGAGCTTTACTTGGAGAAATAGAAGGAACATGTATAACACGTGTAAAATCTGAGAAGGTCCCTCATGAATATTCTACTATAATGGGTATTCAAGAATCGATCCATGAAATTTTAATGAATTTGAAAGAAATTGTATTGAGAAGTAATCTATATGGAACTTGTGACGCGTCCATTTGTGTCAGGGGTCCAAGATATGTAACTGCTCAAGCGCACCGCCCGCCGCAACGCCCTAGCTCCAGCGTCCAGCCACACCGCCGGCCGTGCCGCCTCAGCCTCCAGCCACGCCGCAGGCCGCGCCGCCCCACCTCCAGCCTACAGCCACGCTATCCACCGCCGTCTCGCCGTTGCCCGTTTTGAGTTTCCCCTTGTGGGACTTCATCTCTTCTCCTGGTGGAGCCTCAGTCCGATGAAGAAAAAAATTCAGAAATTGAAGACCAACTGAAAATGAAGAGTATCGTAGATTAAGCTTAATAGCTTTTTCTGTTATAGGTTCTTTAGTTGTTGGTGGTAGATTATGAATTTTTTTTTTTCTGTCGGTTTTTGTCCCTTGTGGACCCTTTTCTCTCCTCGTGGGAGTGTTTCTGCCCCTTTGTGGGATGTGTTGTGCTCGGTTGTGAGCCTTTGTTCTCCCGATTGACGATGTACCGGTGAGACCTTTTGGACTATTTAGTCCCTGTATCTTTGTTAATTTATACAAGCTATCGTTTCTGAAAAAAAAAAAAAAATCAATCGAGCTTGCCCCTTTTTCCTGATTTGATCGACTGATTCACACGTAATGCGATGTCGTATCGTAGTCAAACTCCTATCATATAACTAAATGGGCCTTTCGGCCCACAAAGTATTTGGGCTTACAATTTTCCTAAAGTAAGTCCACAAAATAAAAAAAAATGATTTGTACCGCAATAAAGAGTAAGTACAGTTGCTTAAATAAATAATGGTGGATTTACCAAATAAATTAGAATCTTTAACCACCTTTCTCGGACAGATGTCACTTATCTTTAAACTTAGATGTCAAAGATTCTCCATCTTTGTCTACCTTTGAACCAATCTTTTGCTTGTGACACAATAGTCATTGAGATTCCATTAAGATTGGATGAAATAAGAATTAATAATGACGATAATCTATTTTAACTGTCGTCTTATATAAAGTGGACACATACCCAAAACAAAAGTACTACTGTCGTGAGAAGACGTGTTAGATAAACCAACCAATAGCATAATAATATATTTTAACATCTAATTATGAAAGCGATGCTTTATTAGTTTATTCAAACTATGCATTCCAACAAATTGGTTATGGAGCTTGGTCTTCAATCTTTCCAAATAAACTGCCTTTAGTTGACAATCAAAGGGCATTCCATTAGTCTACACAATCTAATTATAATTAACTAATTGGGGTTGTTTTATGACAATCATAACTAATAAATCGATTCAAAGTTCCTCAATTCCCAGAAAACAAGAAAAAAAAAATGCCGTAGAGTGAAATCTCAACTCTGCAAAATCCTCGTACAACTTATGGCTCAAATAATTTATTTATCATGTTATTGTGTATGAGGCTTTTCCCATCTCTTCGTATCTGCAAAAAGGATAACAACTCAGTGATGCTCATAAATCTCTGCAAGATAATTGAATTGTTTCAGATTTTTCATCATCTTCATCTTCATAGCAATCATCGCCTAAATTCGTGCTGGAAAATGCATGCCCTTGAAGAGGGCCGTCGGGCGAATGTGACTGCATTTTATTTCTCATCGAAGATTCGTTTCGCCCGTTAGCTTGAGCCTTTCGCAAGTGAAGGCGATATTTCTGAATACGAAACAAAAAAGTCACGAAACTGAATATATTTAGGACATATATTTCCTCCATTTTTTCCTGAGATGGAACTAACCTGCAAATGGCTCTTTACTTCATCGTTGGTGAGCCCATCGACTCGCATTAGTTCTCGAATCTGTTTAGGAGTAGCAACTGCAAAGGGATTTATCGAAAACCGTATGAGAAACAGACCACAAATTCTTACATAAGATTGCATCATGTCAGAAGAACCATCGAAATTTTAAGAAAATCATATACCTTCATGGCCTCCAAGTTGCTTCAATGCGTCGATAAACATTTGATGGAGCTCGGGCGACCAACATCGCCTTTGTTTCCTTAAAGATTGTTGATGATGAATAGATTTCAAGCCAATGCTTAAATTGGAATTGTTCCCTTGGATTAAATTCTTGATCTCAGGCATACCAAGGGAGAGCCCTGCTATTTCATCTTTCTTATCTTCCTTTGCAACCTTAAAGGGCATAAAAGTTATACCCATTGCCCTGTTCTTGAACGATGTTTGATCTGTTTCCTTTCTCTGTTTGCAAGAGAATAAGCGAAAAAAAAAAACAGAAAATCGTTAGTTCAAGAAAAAACATTATCATCAGGACAAAGACATCAAGTTTGTTCTTGCAATATGAGATTTTTTTTTCCACCTTTTTATCATTGTGGCCTGAGTTCCATAGCTGCACAGACCTCATCCAATCCATTTTGTCTTTACTGTTTACAACATCGATTTGCTTTGAATCCTCGGATATGTCATCTCTTTCATCTTCACTGTGGCTTTTCTTTATGGGTATGAACTCTTCTAAAACAGGCTCTTTATTCAATCTCTTACACTTCACTAGCTCCTCCTTCATCGTCAGAATCGCTGTTGTAAGAAACAGAAAACATTATTACAGACCAAGTCATAATAGCTCAAATAAACCTCAAAACCTTAATCTCCTGAAAAAACAAAGCCCGTCTCAGATAAAAATCGAATCTTTATGCAGAAAAAAAAAGGGAAAGAACCCACCGTCGTGTATCAGAAGCATAGTATTTGGAAGCTCGCGTTTGAAACCCACGATCTTCTTCATTTCAGCTTCAAGCCCATCGATGTAATCATCGAGCATCTTTATCTTCGCAGATTGATCGTCGATTTTCGCAGATTCTGCTAATAGCCCATTCGTTATCTGAGGAAGGAAAACTCTACAATCCATGCCGAGTTTCTGGGGAATCGATGATCCCATTTTCAAGACGGATCTTAAATATAAATTCTTTGTTATTATTAGGATGATAGTGGTGCGCTACATATGAAGGATATTTAATGCGCGAATTGAATCGAAGGGATAAAGATTCTGTTTTTCGCAACGCCGAGTTTCGACAGCGTGAAATGCGCCTTTAAGAAAAGAGAACTCATTGTTTTGTTTTGTTGTAATAAAGAAATAAATATATATAAATTAGTGTGACTTTCCTGGCCTTCTTTGTTGCCGTTACAGATTCCATCGTTTTGGAGAATCTAATCTAAATAAGCCTTTTAAAATATGAAAAACCGTAGTAAAGGGTCTTCTAATTAACTTTAAAAAAAGGTGGGGTTGATCTAATATTATTATAATTAAATTTGGGTCAAAAGAAGAGTGCATAAGATTCCTTGAGCTACAATTTTCATTGTTAGGTTAATAATTAGCGTAGAATTCGGACCATGTTACCATACAACATTATTATGGATGGCAGATCAAAAGATGGCTTTGATTTGATTATTGCCATGCTTCTTCTATCATAATTAACTATTACATGCTTGCTATTGCTACATACACATCTATCATTATAAAATAAAAAATAAAATACAGGAAAGAAAAAGGAAATAAAATTAGGATTTGATGCGTACAAGAATAAATACTGGGCATGGATGTCAAGAGATTAAAATATAAAAACAAATCAAGAGCATGCTCAATCTTTATCGCTCTACAAGAGTCGTTAAATAGAATATAGCGTCTCTATCATTGTGCATTATTATTCCACACCAAGTTCTTTTTGAGAATCCAAGAGATCCTAGCTTAACCTGATATATAAGATTTGTATGTATGAACCTAATTAAATGACCATATAATAAGTGAATTGATATAAATATATGATTGGCCCTTATATTTCTGCAATATCAACTGGCACAATGATCAACGGTAAAGAAGAAAATAAATAAGAGGGTACGTATTAGGAAAACGACAGCGTTCAAGCTTCATAGAAATTCAAAAAAGCATTTTTCATGTGATAGACAATTCTCAATGGCTCTTTCTCCATTGTCCCTTTTATTGAGGGTATCTCTTTTTCTTTCCTAGCTACATTTTTCAAATGGAATCTTCTTTCCTCATTCTACTGTGTGTAGTAATAATGCTTTATAAATTCGTCAAATGAAAGGTCCTTCATGTCGCGTCGTAATTAAGTGGACCTAATATATAGTAGGGCCAATCTTTGTCGTCTGCAATCTCGAATAATATATGATAAAAGTATGAGATATGTATATGATTAAAACTACAATTTCAATTAGATATAGCCTGACAACTTTTTTTTCTTATTCGTTCAAGAATTTCAACTCTTGTCTGAGAAGCCTGTTTGTGATGAGATGAGATTGAGATGGTCTTGAAGCGTGTTTTAGCATGCATCACACCTGCGGGCCCCACCAAGAAACAATTGCCGTGTCCGAAACAAAAGAGTAAAGAAAATATGTAGAAAGTTGATGAAGAACAAAGCCAGTCCAAGGGATTATCGATCTTTCCAAGTATGAAAGAAAGAACCCTTCGGTAAATCTCAGCAGTTAAAAAAAAGAAAAAGAAACTAATACGACGAACACAAAGCTCTCTTATTGTCCGCAAAAAAATGTATAGGTAGGTTTGGGCTCTGAACCGAACTAAGGTTTATTGAACAGAAACTCTTGTACCAATTTTGGGCTGATTTGGTTATGAGTTGACAGTAAAAGTAATTGTGAAGTGTGATTAAGTTGATTAAAAAGTCAATGTCTTAGTAGAATATAACTACTATCGATCATAACTGTGCGTTTACTTGTCCATGTAAGAAAATGAAAGATAATTTTATCACAGTATTATTATCCTTTCATTTTAGATGATTTATGTTCACTTGACAAAAATGTGTTTATAGTTATGTCGTTCGGTTTCAAACATAATAAAATGTATTATTTGGTAAATTACGAAAGTGACCTTATTATATCAATACGTAGTTTACAAAAATAACCATTCTTATTAAAATTGAAAAATATAAGATATGCATATCATTTTAATCACCATAAAATAAGGAATAAATTAGTGTTGTTTATTTTATTTTATCATATAAATCATACGAAATAACAACGATTTTATAATTTGGTGTAGTGAGGGCGTTTTGGTCATTTTAAAGAATAGTCTTATTTGGATAAATAATCTTAGCCCAATCTCTCGTTTTATTTATCCTGCGTTCCCTGTATTATAATATCGGGCTTATTAATTGCAGCGGGCTTACAACATAACACATTTTCTCAACTGAACAAGATTAAACCGGATAATAATAACCTTATCTTGCCTTATACTAGTAACTAAACGCAGCAGTAGTATACTGTCATGACCCGAGCTAATGGGCTTCCAAGATAATTGGGCTTAGTTGGGTCAGATTATTTATTTAGTATGAGTATGTTAAGGCTATTATGTGTAGTGAACTGTAAGTAACGGTGTGATGGTATTTTCTAGGAATTAAGCAAAATGAATTAACTATGTCTCTAATCTTCATCGTCTCCATCTTCATCTTTTATACTTCAATCTTCTTTATCTAATCTCAGCTCTCTCTATCTCCATCTCTTTCCCCCTTCGATCGTCCTTCGATCTTTATCTCTTTCCTTATATATAAGCACGCACACCAAAAAGTTTGATCTAATTACAAGTAAGAAATCGACCATAATTCGGACCGGATCTTACATATACAAACATTGAATTTCCTTTCCAGCTGTTGTAACTCCTTGCGAATTAATGTAGGATGTTTTCATTAATGTTTGATTTTTTCTTTAATACCAATATGACCGGCTGACTTACCACCTATATGATTGCAGTAAACTGAAGATATTTTTCTCGGTGATTCAAACCAATATATCGAACAATTGTTTGTGGATAAGTTTTACGATTCTTAAATCATTATTACATACGTCGAGCTCTTTGAAAACTATGGGTATTAAACAAACCAGCCATGTTGCATCACAAATGATGTCAATACTACAATCATATTTGGTACCGATAAAGATGGGACATTGTTTGTTGTTCTCATGCACGTGTTTCGTGCTATTTCACTTCAAGCCATTTGATATCATATACGGTGTTAGGATATGCGGAAATCCCCGATAATTATTTGCCCGAAAAATGACGATAATAGATAAACGAGACGAAAATAAATTTGGACAGTGACACGAGATTTACGTGGTTCGGTCAGAATGACCTACGTCCACGGGCCGGAGGGTAGAACTTCTTTATTATGTGGAGTGATTACAAACAGGTACACTAACGTGATACAAAAGCAGCTACAACAAAATTAGGAGTAGGCTACACAATAAAATAATAGGAGACGAGAGAGATCTGTATGGATGTGGTGGTGTGCCTCTACTGCCTCGTCTAATGCCTATTTATAGGTGAAGCCATGCATTGATTCGTCTCGTGAACTGAAGGAAATTTATTGCGGCTTGTCTGTAGAAAAATCGAATGCAAAAGCATTCAACGCTCAAATCTTTTGACAAAAGCATTGTTCACGTGTTAGAAACCCTTTCACATGGTCGAGGTCACATCACATACGGTATATATTTTAATTGTCCCATGAAACTTCCAAAGGCCGCACTAACATAAATATCTATACATCGCAGCATAAACGTAACTAGAATAACTAAACATACAATATTCTTACACATGTTAACAATGATAATAGCCATGCTCAAACTGGGCTTAGCTTTGTTGAAGGTAGCAATAGAGTTTTTACTCGAGGTTATCGACGAAGTTGATCGCGTCGTAAGCGCATATCAAACCTTACATCCTATGTATGCAGTTTCCGTTCAAATGATCGGTCTTTTCCCTTAATAATGTCATTCATTTTTTGAATTTCTTTTTTTTTTTTTGAGAGAGCGAGAGAATTCCAGGATGTATATATGGTGTAGTTCCATCATTCTTTATATTTTTATTTGCAGGCACGAAGTTCTGTAAGCTTTGAGTCGTCTTTTTTCCTTACATGATGTGTGTTCTTTTCGTACATCTCTGCCTCGTGTACATTTTCTTGGAGATGATGATATATAGCAGAGGAAATTTTTCAGTTCAAGAGACAATAATTTAAGCAGTTTCCGAATACGCCGATGGCTCAGTTACACAGTTCTATCTTAATTGCAATTAGATAGAAGTTGAGTATAGAAAGACATCAAAGATGAAATTAGTCGACAACAACATACTCCTCACTTATTCATTGACATAAAACAATAGAAACAAAAACAATCAGCTTATGTAGTACTATCATCATACAGAACGAACCAATGGCTCAAGACAAATCCAAGAGAAAGTGCAGTTCAAGAACTACGATTTGTACAGCTTTATCATAATAATAACTAACTTTGTACAAGGAAGGGAAATTAAGGGCGGCCATTATTGCTCGATGATTCAATCGTATTCATGTTCAGGCGCAGGGGAGTACGAAGCTGGGTGTCTACCTCTAGCTCGTAAAAGCCTGGTGAAGGGCGAATCGGGCATTTTGGCTTTCTCTTCTTCCTCGATCTCTTCGAGCGTTTTGGGCAAACCGTCAGGTATTGGACATGGATTCTTTTGTCTGGCTTTTCCCAGGTTTGTTGTCTGCTTGTGTTGCGCTTCGATGAGTTCTTTCTTCGCCTTGTGAATCGACGAAACGCCGTGGATGCATCCTATGAGGGATTTTACGCCGCCAGCTTCGATTATGAGCCTTTCTAGCTGTTCCTTGGGCGCATCTTTCTACAGCAGATCGAAAAAGGAATTAGGAAGATCGAAGGAATTTCTTGCACAGAGCTCAAGATTTCATGAGAAGCTCTCAAGAAACATAGAGGTATAAAAACTAAATTCAGCAGAAATCATCGGCTTAAGAAGACAAAGAAAGGCTCTTACTTCAAGATCTTTGAGTTCGAAGTAAGCTCTCCAGCAGTCGTAAGAATCGTCTCCTTCAAGCGTAGAACAGTAATCTGAAAAAACGTATAAATAAACAAACGAAAATTAACAAAGAATCGATCATCACAAAACAGTCATGGTGCAAGAACACAATTTTACTGGAGCAAAGCTCATGAAATCAACATTAAGTTGGAGGGACGCGCACGATCTTAAAAGACAGAGAGAAAAAAAACTTGCCTGCGATTTGATTTTCGGATTTCTCAATCAAAGGAGGTTCTTTAACTGCTCTATCGATTTTTGTTCGGCTAAAAGGCTCGAGCTTTGGGATGTATCCTCCATCGTTTCTAGAGATAGAGCACCATATTCTTGGAACCGAAGAAGAAGAGACACTCTTACTAGGCGACGCTGATCTCAGAAAACCATGATTGAAATCCAAAATACAGTTGCTTAGAGAAGAACATCTCGAGGATATCGTCTGAATCATCATCTTGAGAGAAAGTCAACGATTTTCTCCAATGGCTATTATCAGTAGTCGTAGGGCTTACACTGAAGCTCCGATAATTGCGACTAAGAGAAGTAATCTACAGGTGATTGGATAAGGATGAGATATTTATTAAACCTTTTCCTTCGGATAGTTTAGTGATATTTCAATTTTCAATTCTAAAAGAGTGTGACGGGCAGACGAATCTTAGCCGTTGATTTGGTGCGATTGAGATGAAAGAATTGAACATCCATTCGTCCGTTCGTATATCTGAGAAGCGATTAGAATCAGGTGGACAAAACAACAGGCGAATTTGGAAAAAGCGAGAATGTAGGGACAGGGGCTGAAGTAGAATTCTCAAAACTTTGAGGGGTTCAACAGATATTCCAACGAAGTTGTTGTCGTCCCTCGTATCATAATTACAAATACACCCTCCTCATGTTTCGGCCTACGAATTGAATCCACACTCGAAAATAAGAAAATAAAAATGAGTTCTTTTCCCCCCCATTCAATAACATAACATACGAAGTTCAATTCGAACATGATCAGCAAACAAAAGGGTGGCGGACAGAACAGAAACAGCAAATCTTGTAGTACAGAAAAATGCAGGAAAAACTCAAAACTCAAAACATGCCACTGAAGGCGCCCGAAAGAGAGCTGCGAACGCTGGAATATAACCCGAAAAGCGAATACTGCCGAAGATTCGCAACTTCGTACCAAGAATTAAGTACGACGTCGTTCTTATCAGTGCCCGAAAAGGCCAACTGTATGCCCAAATTACAGCTGATTGTCCCTCCATTGTAACTACACTTTGAGTTTCGAACAGCACAGTTCGTGTTGTTATAGCACTCGAACGAATCCCCCGAGCACTTCCCACATCCAAAGTTCTTCCAATACAAGTTTTCCAAGACGCCCTTTTTGAATTCAAGAACCTTTTTGTTTTCAATAACAGAAACAAAAATAACATGGTGAGCTTGATCCTACAGCACAAGGAAAAGACTAGAAAGAAAAAAAATGGTGTCTTTTTCTTTTTTTTTTTACCAGCGTAAAGGCTGTGATGGTTTTGCTGTCGTCTCCCACGAATGTAGGGTAGGAACGAGCTGCGTATGTTCGCCCGGCGAATGCAACCATGGAAAGATTTCCATTGCCCTAAAGGCATAGGATGAAAAGAGTCGACAAACATGTAATGTAATAATAACTTGGGAGATGAAATATATGGGTCTGAAATTAAGAGGGATATGATGAGAGGACTCACGCGAAAGTTGCTGCTGTCGATGGTGAGGAGGGAAATCTCATCTACTTTTGGCCTGAAAACGGCGAGCTGAGTGTTCTTCCCGGCGAGTGAGAGGCGATTATCGCAAGGGGAAAGCTGAGTGTGATTGAAGAAGAAAGAGTCCCCTTTGAGAAATTGCTATGCCAAATGTGAAGCCATCTGATTTCTGAACTCTTGCGTCGGCGCAAGGGTTATATATGGGATTTGCATCCTTACCATAAGAAGCTCCCATCATCATCGTCACTGTTGTTGTAATAATCATTGACAGCAAAGCCATGGATGGTCAACTAGCAAGAAGGTTCTTCCTTGTCCTAGTTTTGTAGATTTCTCAGTCGTTAGACAAAATGAAGAAGTAGACAATCTCTCTCTCTATATATATGTGTGTGTGAGTTGACCAACTGTGTGTGTGTGTCTATATTAATGTTGTCTTGGAAAAACTGAACTTGGAAATATGGATCTCAGCAATCTCCAAGAATATAAAACGAAGTGTTAATCACGTTACCAAGAAAGAGAAGAAAGAAGGAAAATCCCCTTCAATGTAGTTGACTGAAGCATACCATTTGGAAACACAAATTTCCTCACAGAAACAGAAAAAGAAACACACATTCGAATGATTGTTTCTCCTTAATAATGTCTCCAAGAAACTGCAATGAACGTACCAGGATCAGATCATTAGCAGGAAATCCTCGTTGACTATCTGTCTGTCTTCGTAGTGTACTACTGTACTTTTCTGTGAAAAGTCAACTCATTTGTAAATGGGTTTGCAGCTAAAGGAGAAGAAGAAGACGAAGCAAGCAAAGGAAAAACCGAGTCTGACGATGGAAGGTCGCTATTCGCTATCTTCCTTATTGATAAAATATATGCATGTTGTCATTGACGTCTCATTCTGTTCTGCATAACGTGCGAAAGTTGACTAAGTTGAATAATATAATATTATGGTCATCATATTCCTCCCCATTTTTAAAAATTTAAATGAAAATGGTGGAGACATAAAGGGCGATAACGAAGGATGGATGGACTTTGTCTCGAGAACATGGATCTCATTACATTTAGGCCTATCCATCATCGTCCACAACCATATCACAAAACACTTTTCAGATAAAAAAAAAAATTCATTTTTTTTCCACGAGCCCAGGTAACAAAATTGTCCAAGAGCCTAAATTTTTTGGTGGGAATCCGAGAAAATATCACCTGGACCTGCGATAAAAGTCCACAAGATGAACATGATGTGCAATACTTGTTGCCTAGTCCAACTGCTAATAACGGTATAACTGCGCGAATTGTTACAGGGTTTTATCCTTAATAGCGATGTTTTAAGGTAATTTATAAAGCTCTCCTACTGTGCAAATTAATTCTTGTCCACTACTACTAAAGAACACTCTCATCATCTCATCTTCACCTCAGCCATTCATATCTACGCCACCTTATCCTCAGCTTACAAACTCCACTCAATCAATTCAAGATTACTACTACTTTACTACTCATCACCCTTCTCAATTCCCAAAAACAGTTCATCACAAACGCAGGTAAATCTTTTTGCTTATATCTTCCCTTGCCTTCATCTCTAATCCCCGATATTCAAGTCTTGATTTTTATTGTTCTTCTTTCTCTTTCTTTCTTTCTTTCTTTCTTGTTTTAGATTGCGTCGCTCAACATCCCGAATATGGCAGTCGCCGCCGCATCCACCACCGTGTCTCCTATCCCAACAGCGGCCTCCGCCGTCAGATCATCGCCGGTCCAGAGAAGAACCACCCGAGTCCGCTACGTCGCCGGACTGAACTCGTTCGGCGGGCTCAAGGCACACGGCGGCAACGCCGTCGTCTCCTTGGGCTTACCAGTCAGCACAGAGCAGTCCTTTGCAAACATCGTGAGCTCGCTGAAGCAGCCGGCCGGAAATTCCCGCGGCGGCGGCGCGTTGACTTCGACGTGCAACGCCATCGCCGAGATTTTCAGGATCGCTGCGATTATGCCTGCCTTGGTGCTCGTCGGCGTTGCAGTTGGGTTCGTTCTTCTTCGGATTGAAGCTTTTGTGGAGGAAGCTGAATGAGCTGAAAGAAAACGGCGTCGCTCGTAATGTTCCCTTTTGTTGTTTTAATTATCTGTTTACTGTAGAATTGATTTGAAAAATTCGATGCATACGTTGAATGAATGAATGAATTTGTGTTCCATGTTAGGAAACACTGCTTTCTAAGTGAAGATATTACAGATTGGATTGAATCATTACACAGATCAACCCTGTAATACAATTCTAGTATCAAGAAAAGATCATTCGTCAACAAACACTTCTCTCTACATATATAACCAATCAAACACATAACCCAACTTTCCCCAATCCTAAAAATCCAATCTTTTTCCTCATATTTCATCTCTCAGAAACTGTGATGCTTTCAATAACCTGAGAAGGCTGAGGCAAAGGCATAGCAGTAGCAGCATGTGATCTAACCCTCTCTTCAGCTAACAAAGCCTGCATTGTAATAATAAGCATAAAAATTTTCTTGAAATTCAGACAAAATCTAAATTCAAGAATGTCTAAAGTGATGTAGTGTGACACACATACCTCTTTGTTCCAATCAGCTCTAACCACATTAAAGACAAGTACAATTGTCTGAAGCAAACAACCACCTAACATTCCCAGCCATATCCCTTTAACGCCGAGGTCGAAAGTGTAGCCCAGCAAAGCCCCAAATGGAAGGCCGAAAACGTAATAGCACACGACGTTTATTACAGCCACCGAGACTTGCCAGCCCGCCCCAACAGCAATGCCTACGTTAATATAGTTGGAAGTTTCGGTTCGAACGAAAGGGTAAAAATGGTATTTTTATAGCGTGGTTTTTTTTTTTCTTACCGTGGAGTACGGGCTGGATGCTGTTGAGGAAGATGGTTGCAGCCAAGAAATATCCTAACTTCGATGTCTCCTTCACGACTTGTTTATTGTTGGAAAATAGTCGAGGGAAATGGTCTTTAGAAGCCATGGTGGCTATGGTGAATACTACTCCGAAGAACACTGACGTGGCGACGGCGGTTAGTATGGAGAATTTCGCTGCCTTGGGACGGTTAGCTCCGAGTTCGTTCGAGACTATAACGCTGCAAAGGTTTCCTTTTTTTTTTCTTACTATTGTTTTTCTTTCTTACATTGTCAAAAATAGAGTATGAGTCGAACCTTATCGCTGCGTTGAAGCCGAGGGTGACCATTAGCGTCCATAGCTCGATATTCATGCTGTGGATGGAAGAAAAAAACATCCCATTAATTGTAAATTGTAATAGTTTTTTTTTTCTTACAGAAGAATAGAATGATAAAAACTAACCAAATCGATATTGCATCTACTGCTATTTCTGGATTCTTTAACCAGCCAACCATGAGGATCACCAAAGTGTAATACCATAATTCCAAGCTGCGAAATAAAGAAATGCAAGCGTCATATTTCAATCTGATGAAAAATGAGTTGCATTTGTCTGATACTCAGCTCACCATAGCATGACAGCAGATGCAATCGAAAGCTTCAAGAAGCTAAAGAGAGACTTGAACGCAAGCCAAGAAAAGCCCGTCCAAGAATCTGGAAAAAAGCCCGAAACAACGTATACGATCTGCGCCAAAACCATGAGCCACCAAGATACATTCTCTGCAATAGCAGCGCCAAGAAGTCCCTTTTCGAGCCTCACTATGAATATCCAATTCAAAAGGACATGAATTCCCAGGGAAACTAACGAAATTATGGTCATGACCCATATTTTGCTCTGCGATTGAAGGAACTTCTGCACGGGGAAATTCAGCGCAAAAGCGAACAGCTGTGGTACGACCCACAAAGCGTACTGCCCAGCTATGTCCGAAATTCGCTCGTCTTGTCTGAAAAGCCTGAGTATAGGCGATGTGAATACGTAGAGAGGTGTGAGGAAAAGGGAAGTGATTAAGGTGATGATGCACGATCTTTGCATGTAAATCCCGAGCATTTCGAACTGTCCCGCCCCGACTGCTTGTCCACAGAGTGTTTCGAGGGCACTTCCCATTCCTAGCTGATGTTTATACGGAGCAAAAAAGATCGAAAGAATCAGTTTTTCTGTTATGTTTCTTACGTAGTATAAGCATGTAAGAATTAGTGAAGCTACTTATACTCAACTCACCATTACGCCATAAACAAAACCTTCTAGAACGTTCTGAACCACTGAAACGGCGGCGAGCTCAACTTCTCCAATGTGTCCCACGAAAGAGATGGTTACAAAGCCGATGGAGAACTGAGCCACGGTGGTTAGTATTGCTGGGCCGGCGATTTCCCATAGCTTCTTCGATTCGTCCCATGTTTTTGACTTGATTTTCTTCCCTGAAAAATGGAGATGATTATTACTATGTTTTTGGCGTTGTTGGGTTTCGATCTCTAGGGACTTGTTGGTGTCCATCTTGGGCAGCAAATGCTGGCTTTCTTTGTGATCATCAATCATGCTATATTTCAAGAAAATGGTCAGAAAGAAAAACACGTATTTTCTGAGGAAAAAAAAAAGGTTTGTTTATTATTCGAATTTGTCTTTGTCGATGGCTGTTTGGCAACTCCTTAGGTCCCACTTAGTTGGTAGTAACAACAATATGGTTAGGTTTGAATTTTATTTCATCACGGGGATGATTTATATGGGGACATAGTTGGTGGCCAAGATAGTCAACTATTTGTTAAATTATTTAGGTTTAGGTTTCTTGATTTTATTGGTATGTACGTATGTATGATTTTGTGCCTCGTCAATTCTTATTACAAATAGTTGAATTGAATGGTGAAAGTGTGCGTATGTCTTGACGTGATACCTCGTTGTGGGCACGTTCGTGTTTCATTCTGCAACTCAAAAGGTTCGTCTTCTTTATATCGCTTTGGTGATATAAACGATTATATTGCATAGCTCATCTCGTATTTACGTGGAAAAGATTATAAATGTTTCGGTCGCTGAATAACATATAAATGGTTCGAGTGAGCGATTGTATTCGTAACAATATTTATTTTTAAATCAACTATATAATTTAATAGAGACCAAGATGAGGACATGAGGTTGTCCAAGCTCGAGGCACGACACATGAAACCCGAGAGATTTGGTAAATTTGTTAGATCAGATAGCAACTTTGACTTTCTCACATTTAGTAGTTGGTGTAAACTTTTTCTCTCTATCCTCAATTATTTAATTCATACAATTGAAGCTTACACAATCATTTCCTAAATCACTTTTCAATCATATCCTCCTAAAACAAAAAACAAGAAATAATTAGTAGGTAGACATAGTTGGATTGGATGAATACTCAAATGCTATCATATACAATGTATTATTATATCGATCTGCTGTTCTTCAACGGTTTCAAGCAATGTACGAATAGAGTACTACAAATCTCTCTCTCTCTCTCTCTCTCTCTCTCTCTCTCTCTCTCGACTTTCTAAATGGCCTTGTCATCCATGCTACGAATATTTTTTTTATTACAACATAGCTTAAGATAAAACAGAACTTCAACAAACCTGCAAACACATCTTAATAACTAAAATTGCATACTTTGCGAATTACAGATATACAGCAACAACAACGTTAAGAAAGTACCCTCTCCTACCTTATTTCCATCGATGTGCCAAGCTTACGCAAAAAACAGACGCAATAGAACGACGGCGCCCATAAAAACGAGCGCAAACTTCAACGCAATGGGCTTCCAATCTACAGCAGCGGGCGAGTGGTAATGATGAAAGCCATGAATGTAACCTCCATGGAAGGAGCTCGAAAACATATAAGGCACGCCTGAAGTAGTACCGTACACAGTAGCATCATGAAACCCACTCGCCTGAAGGTTAAAAATCGCAGGCAAGGCGCCGAAGATTGCAGACAAGGTCATGTGTCCAAATCTTGCAGCAGCCATGGGCATGAACCCGCCCGTGGAATCCCAGTCGTTTGCCCGAGCATAGTTAACGTTGGCACGTGGGGCAGTTCTTGGCCTTTGTCCTGATGGCCTATTTGGTACTGTGATTCCTTGTAATAAGCGAGTTCTTGGGTCATGAATGGATTTGCCCCTTCCATAGATGGGAACTAACTTATCCTCGATTACGATGGCTTTGCAAACTGGGCATTCTTGGGGAGTGCGAATGGTGTCGAAGCCATTGGTAGAGGCAAGGCCAGCAATAGAGGTGACCGCATAGAGTAACGATGGGATCTTGGGCGAGTTCGAAACAGATGTGGCACTCGAAATTCGCGGTATCTTGCAATGTATCTTCTGAGTAAGAAGCGTTTTTTGTTTCGCCAATTGCACCGTCCATGTTCGAGTTAGGAGCTTCAGATCTGTTGATTTGTTCACATGATAATATGGTTCAGTTTTATAGCAAATGCGATGATAAATACCCAAAACTCAGCTACCGTGGAGTTTCCACAAATAGAATCGAAGCAACCATGGATTTATAAAGACAGCTAGACAAATTTGCAGGAAAATACGAATGAAGAGAAAAAGCTGGACAACCCAAATTTCTGTAAATTGAACTAAGAACCGTTGAAAGATCACAGCTTGAATGTTAGAGGCATACTATCCTTCCTTCATCGTCACATTTGCAGTAATCAGAGAAAGTGATCATGAATCGAATACACACATCGCCAAATCACCCAGGCTCTGATAAAATGAGCTCGCAATTTCATCAACCCAGGAAAAAATATAAATAACACCATGGATTCAACCGACACAGATGCAAGTTAAACTTCACAATACAGCACCAAATCGATACACCCTAAATAACATATCGGGAAATGCAGAAATAGATCAAAATTACGCGCGAAGTCGACCTCGATTAAGCAAGTCATGAATGGGAATCAAACAACCGACAATGAATAAGAACTAACCTCTTCAGCGATCTAGCAAGTATGGGAGATTTATCCAAGTACCAAGGCAATCAATCGATCCTATGATTGTTGGGAAGGAAGGCCTTTCAATATGCAGATATTTTAGGAACTGCCGGGAATTTACGATCTGTATGTAATAAACTTATTGGGCCTCTGTTTGGGCCCATGTCGGCCCATTGGGCCCTTCTGGTAACTAAAGGAAGTGATAACGTGTAACGCTATTCAGACAATAGCCAGATATGCTCAATAAATCTGAGACAGCCTACGTATAATTCCAGTCAGTTTGTCACGTCACTGTTCATGTGATGAGAATGTGAAAGTATCTGTCCCAACGTTAAATTAACAAATAGAAATCCAAAGATGGATATGAGAGTGTACGAAGCGAGATAAATAGATGAAAAGAAACGACGAAAAAATTCAAGAAATTCTCAGGAATTGTTGCTTCACGAGTTTCCCATTACCTCTCTCTGTTCACTGTTCACTATTCACTGTTCACTCCCCGGCGGTGAGCTTCGATAGATAGGTTGTTGGATAATTTCATTACAAAGGGTCCTTTTTTTCTTCCCATTCCATTGAAAGAAAAGGATCAAAGGCGGAGGTAATTCCTTGAACATTTTCTTGAAATCTTACAGTGAAGAAAAGAAATTCATGGGTTTTCTGGGTATTTGCTGGAAAATCAAACTAAGATAGAATGTGCTATGCTTTAATCCCTTTTCCATGGTTCTTCTTACAATGGGTCATCAGCCATTGTGCTGACTGTGTTCCCCTTCCCATCTTTTATGCAGTGTCGGCAAATGACGCAAAGCCAAGGAAAAAAACATAAAAAGAAAATAAAAATCCCTACTTGCATCTTAGCCCATCTTCTTTATTCCTTTCTAGCAAAAAAATTACATCGCTTCAATCCGATTTTTACAGTTTAAGCAAGCCCATGGACGACGCCAGCCCTTCATCATCATCGCGAGGCTCGAGCCATCATCGTCCACTCACGCCATTCCGTGTAATAAGAGGCGTACTCTGCTTACTCATCCTCGTCCTAACGGCGTTCATGCTGTTAGTCTACTGCGGCTTCTTCTCTGCAGTCGTCCTACGCCTATTCAGCGTACGCAAAAGCAGAAGCATTACATCGTTCTTCTTTGGCTGTTGGATAGCACTATGGCCATTCTTTTTCGAGAAGATAAACGAAACCAAGGTCGTCTTCTCGGGCGAGCGTTTGCCCCAAAAGGAGAGGGCCGTGTTGATAGCAAATCATAGGACGGAGGTAGATTGGATGTACTTGTGGGACCTCGCACTGAGGAAGGGATGCGAGGGATGCATTAAGTACGTTTTGAAGAGGAGTTTGATGAAGTTGCCCGTCTTTGGATGGGTTTTCCACGTCATGGAGTTTATCCCCGTCGAGAGGAAATGGGAGGCCCGACGAGTCGAGGATGAGGACGGCTCTTGGGAGCTTTGGAGATCGCCGCGATAGTCTGTGGCTTGCGCTCTTTCCCGAGGGCACCGATTTCACGTATGAACTTCTGTTTCCTTTTTGTTCGTTTGCTTCTTTTTTTTGGAAGGAGTGACATTATACGGCCATTAACTATCAAAATTAAGCAATTTATGGGCACTGACTTAATCTTGAAACTTGTTGTCTGTTCTTCGGAATTCTAGTATACGCCTAGAACCTGGAATTTGGGGCGTAATCCAAGATGCATAATGTCCCTAAATTGCTTAATTTTCAAACTAGTTTTTAAGTAGGATGTCATGCCCCTAAATTCGTTTCCCCTATAATGCCACTCTTCTAAACTACTTGAGTAAAAAAAATAATTGAGCCTTTTCTTTCCCCACGGATACGTTGACGTGCAGGGAACAGAAGTGCGTTCGTAGCCAAAAGTATGCTACGGAGAACGAACTACCTATTCTGATGAACGTTCTGCTGCCGAAGACGAAGGGTTTCTACACTTGCTTGGACAGTTTAAGGGACTCCATAGATGCAGGTTTTGCTTATTCCTCCAAGGCGGAACTTTCTTACTTCATCTGTCGTTCGATGCGTATATGAACGAATTCTGCATTAAAATCGCAGTTTACGACATAACGATAGCTTACAAGCATCGTTGCCCGACTTTCTTGGACAACGCCTTTGGAGTCGACCCCTCGGAGGTTCACATCCACGTTCGTCGAATCCTCGTCGGCGAAATCCCGACATCTCAAGAGAAAGTATCTTCTTGGCTCATGGATGCGTTTATGCTCAAAGATCGAATGCTGTCCGATTTTTACGCTAGAGGTCATTTTCCCGACGAAGGCAGCGAATCTGATCTAAGTACGGCGAACTGCTTGGCCAACTTCGCCCTCGTAATGGCCTTGACGTCGGTCTTTACTTTTCTTACGCTTTTCTCCTCATTTTGGTTCAAAGTGTACGTCTCCTTAGTCTGCGCTTGCCTGGCTTCGGCTACTTTCTTCGATGTCAAAGCCTCCCCTGTTTTCCCATGATCTGTTTCTGAATCAGACAAATAAATATGCATTCTATTCGATCGAAAAAAAAAAAAAAACGTTTATCGCACTGAAATCATCGCAGTTATACAAGCTTCCTCTTCTACATCTTCGCTTGGTTCGAGCAATTCTCGAGTCAAGCATCTCAGAGCATCGTATATATCCTCAGCCTCAGAGTGAAACCAACCGCCCGAAGTAAAAGCGTGGACGTTCTTACCAATTTGTACCCAACTACAGCCCACAAGCTTCTTCACTTCCATGCCTTTCATTGCCTTCATTACTCTCCCCATCTCATCCCATTTACCGCCCGAGGCGTAAACGCTCGCCAGCTGAAAGAACCTCGACCCATTCTCCCCTTCGATCTCCAAAAGTTTCTCTTCAGCGACTTTCGCGAGCTCAGCGTTCTCATTGCCTCGACAAGCGTTCAGAAAAGCGCTCAGTATTATAGAGTCGGGCTCGAAGGGCATCTTTTCCATGAAAGCTAGCGCCTTTTCTAGTTGATTCGATCGCCCGTACAAGTCGACCATGCCTGCGTAGTGATCGGTTTCTGCTTCTATTCCATAATCTTCGACCATCGATGCGAAATACCTTTCGCCCTCTTCGATTAATCCGCCGTGACGACACGCCGAGAGGAGAGCGATGAAGGTGACTGCGTCGGGCCGGAGGCCTTTTTTCGTCATTTCGGTGAAAAGAGAGAAAGCTTCTTCTTCGTGCCCATGGTGGGCATAGCCAGCGATCATTATGTTGTACGCAATCGTGTCTTTTAGGGTCGCTTCTTCGAATATTCTCTGTGCATACGAAATGACGCCGCATTTTGCGTACATGTCCACGAGAGCGCTCAGAGCTTTTTCGTCCATTGTTATTCCCATCCTCAGTATGTAAGCGTGGATTTGCTTACCGTGATTTAAGCTCGTCTGTACGGCGCATGCGCCTAGCAAGCTGACGAGGATTACTGAATCGGGGACGGTTTTTCCGCCTGCGATGTAATCGTAGAACAGCGCAAATGCTTCGTCGATTTGCTGCAGCCTCACATATCCTGTAATGATAGCAGTCGATACTACAAAGTTTTTCTCTTGCAACGAATCGAAGTGCTTCCTCGCTTCTAACATGTTCCCCTTTGCTGAATACCCCACGATTAACGACGTAATGGCGAAAACGTTGCTTCCTCGGTAGGTTTCGTAGGCTTGCCGTGCGTAAGACATCGTTCCACATTTCGAATAAACGTCTACAATCCCGCTACTAATATAAGGGTTGGCCCACATACCTTGCTTCAGAACCCATGCATGGATTTCCTTGGCCAGTTTCAAGCTCCTCAAAGCAGCACAAGCGCTTAAAACGCTGGCGAAAGTATGCTCGTTTCGACGAAATCCTTCCTCTGCCATTTGAAGAAATAGCTCAACTGCTTCTTTCTCACGCCCGTTTCGAGCAAAGCCTGAAATCATCGTATTCCAAGTCACATCGTCTCTCAGCTTAGGCTCGCTGATGAATAGCTCATGGGCCATCTTCATCTCTCCTTCTCTACAGCAAGCGGCTATTAAGGCGTTCTTCACGACCAAATCAAGAAACCCTCCTCGATTGTAGTCGACGACCAAGCGAGCATCTTGAAATCGCCCGCATTTCGAGTACATGTCGATCAGAGAATTCAGTGCGAATGCACTTATATCGTTGCCGCTCCTCACCATCAGAGAATGCGCCTGCAATCCGTGAATAAGAACTCTCCGCCTAGCCACTAGATTAAGCACCGTCGTCAGCGTAAACTCGTCGATTCTAACGTTCTCATCTTGACAGTGCATTCGTATGAATAATTCGAGAGCCTCGTTTTCGTGCCCTTCAGACCAAGCATAGCCAGAAATAAGTGAATTATAAGTGACGACGTCTTTGCACGGGCAAGAATCGAAGAGGCCTCGTGCTTTACTCAAGTTTTGAGACTTGACGTAAGCGTCTGTTATGGTGTTCCAAGAGTAGACGTTTCGGTCAGGCATTTCGTCGAACAACTTACGAGCTTGTGAGATAACGCCATGTTTGGAATACAAGCTGATGAGCTGATTGCTTAGAAGAACTGTGATGGAACCAGACTTTATCGCACTGCCATGGGCCTTCAAACCTCCCTAAGCGATATCATCAACATACGACATTAAAAAAACTGTAAGAGATATTATTATTAGTTCAAGGCTCGGTGGTCTGCTTATTGCTCGATTTGGTTTGGCTCCAATGCTATAATATGAAGCATGAACATGGAGTAGGATTTAACGGTCAAGTTGAGTATTTAAATATATATTACAAAAAATCTTATTTGATTGGATATCTAATACTAAATTTCACATTATTATGTAATAATAATCCGAGAAGGGTACACATGTTCAATAAACTTAAGATTCCAAGAACACAACCCTCTATAACTTGGAACCATACAATTCCCATCACCAACTTGTAACCAAATGCTCTTATTATAACTTGGATTCCAAGAACACAACCCTTGCTTGAGCATAGACAGAAGCAGCATCATCTGAGACAAAAGGAAAAAAGCCATTTTATGATTACCATGTCTAAGCAAGTATAGTCATAACTCAAGAGACATCGCAGACATTCTTAAAACCGAGACAAGAAAGCGTTTGTAATCGAACCTGCAATTTTGGTCAGCTCATATTCGTGGGGGACGTTGCTCTTCGTTTCGACAGCCCTCTTCGCAGCTGCGATGCCTACAGCAACGCTTTGCATTACATCCAAGCCAGCGCAGATGGAAGCTACGGTTCCACCGACCAAGCAATCGCCGGCGCCAGTAAGCCTTACTACAGATGCAGATAGTGCAGGAAAATGAACAGCGATGTAATGATTTTCCTTCGACTCATGCAGGCCGGGGATCAATCCTTGCGGGCAACTCAGGTTTATGGATCTGTGTAGTTTCCTGCTAAAAGAAGATGGAAGGATGCTTTTCTTGAAAATAGATGCTTTGACTCCGTGCGACGCATTGAAGCATAGGAATACTCCGTTTGGCCCAAGTGTGACGACTACGACTTGTATGCCTTTCTCGAGCAGAACCCATATGGCGGGTTTTAGCTGTTGAAACAACGATTCGATTGAAGTGGCATTTTTGGAGAGCGTTGGTGATGGTAGGTGTTTATCTTCTGAAGATAGAGCATTTGCCATTGAGATGAGCTCGTCTTCGTTGGGCGAGGTGAATGTGACCTGTGAAATTAGCATGAGTGGAGTTGTAATGAATACAGAGAAGTCAATTTTCTACTTTCTAGTTTGAAGGTTGAGTGATTCTCACGTGTTTAGCTATGGAAGCGATTCTTCTAGATTTCAAGACTGACACGGGCTCAAACCATACAGGAGTCTGGCATTTTGCTGCCACTGTGATAGAATATTAATCTCTTTAAGTAGCTTCAAAGTTAGACGCGCTGAAGGTGTCAGATGAAACCTTGGTAATATATTGGTTGACATTTAAAGGACACCCATGAAATTGAATAGTGGTGAATTTTAGAGCAATGAAAAACCTAAGCTTTTTCAGATGCTACTGTTTTATCTCAACCAATCACCAACTCCATCACATACATGAAAGAGGAAAAGGTTGATTTATCGTACCTCCACATGATTCTACAAGGGCATCAGAGCTTAAATTTGCATCAATCACCAACATAGGAGAAGATTCTATTCGGAGCGTGAAACTTCTAATCCATTCGGGAGTAACAAACTTTTCCTGATTTTCCATGCTATGTTACCGAGAGACAATTGGTTTTTTGGCTTGCGATAAAGTTTGTGATTCTTCTTTATTGAATTCAAATTAAGAAAAACTTACAATTGCTTCTGCACTGGCTACACCAGCAGCCAATTCCCCTTGATTGTCAAATATGTTGCAAATAACAGCAGTCTCGATATGTTGATTCACCTGAATGCCTAATCATGGATAACTTATAAGATATAACTATACTTGGTACAAACATATATTGCCTGAGTAATACATAAAGGGAAAACCAACTTCAACCAGACCTTATTATAGGTCTTGCAATGATGTAAAAGCGAGATTAAGACTATTGATTCATGAGAGATTGATTATCATCAAAAGCTCACCTTCTAAAGGTAATCCATAAGATTTCCAGGGTCTCAACAGCAAGCTTCCTTTAACGAAAAGTTTTACCATGAATCAACGATGAAAATAAAAAACCATCACATGCCAACCAATTCATATAAAACCGACCCTAGGCAGAACATACACCTGCAAAGTCTATTCCAAGAGCACTTATCATAAAGGGCTTCACTCCAAGCTTTGACATGCATTCTGCGATATTTCTTGCTACCCCACCCAACGCATAGAGAACCTGAATAATCAAGTCTGAGAAGATTGTTGAATTCAAAAATCAGCAACTAAGCAATTTTCCACATTTCTTTCAGACACCACCAAAGGCATATACATACAAGATACACCATGCCGTTGATAATGACAATATTATCCCACCTCGAAAGTAGATATCGGCCTGACTCACAAGATATTAACACAGAAGATATTAAACGTAATGTCAGAGTGGGTTCAATTTGCACTGATCATAATTAAGAACTAAACATAAGAGACAAACACTGCCATACATACTTTTCCAGGGGTAGTGGTTCTTGCATTAGCAACAACAGAAGGAACCCCGTTTATGTCCAGTACCATTCCTCCAATCACTACTACCTCTGTTTCGTTTACTAGATAGTCCTTTACATTGTTCAACTCCTACAACAAAAAAAATAGAAAATACGCAAGTTTACAGCTCCAAAACACTACAATAACGAAAAAAAAAGAGCAAAATAAAATAGTTACCATGCGGACAGCTTTTTATCCTACTAACTCCTAAACGGCTCCCTAATTCCTCAAGTGTGCGCGAATGTAAAGCTCCTTTCAGCTATCGTTCTTGCCGTCAATTTCCTTCCTCGTCTCTCTTTTGACTTTCCGAGTTAGTTAATTAGTATAGTACATTCCCTCAGTGGGTCCATTTAATAAAAAATCGGGCCTTTAATGGGCCTAAAATATATAAGCGTTTCGACAGTTCCATTTATAATCAAATATATTGATTATTCTTCTGAAAAAATGGCGCACATAAATTTATAATAATTTTTAGTTGGGAATTACTATTTACGCCCCTTTACTTGTTTACCGCCCCTAAAGGGCTGGAAAAAGACGATTTTGCCCTTATGCTATTTAAATTAATTTAAAAAGAGAAAATTATAATAAACAATAAAAATATCTATTTAAAGCTCTGTCCAGACAACACTTTTCAAATCACATATCGAAAATCAGACAAAAACAAAAAAAATACTGAAATCGCAATGGATCGCCGACAGGGACAAGGAAAGGGAAAGGGCCTATTTTCACGACTGGTAAGCCAAATTAACGTAAAACATTGTTCGAATTTCAACTCGACCGAAAGAAAAAAAAAAAATTCGACCGAAATAAAATTTCGGTCATTGCAGTACTGACCGAAACATAATTTCGGTCTGTACTATAACGACCGAAAATTGATTTCGGTCAGTACAGTATCGACCGAAATCATGTTCCGGTCGGTACAGTAGTGACCGAAATCAATTTTCGGTCGTTACAGTACTGACCGAAATCAATTTTCGGTCGTTACAGTACTGACCGAAATATAATTTCGGTCAGTACTGTAACGACCGAAAATTGATTTCGGTCGGTTTTTTTTTTTATTTTGATTATTTATTTATATTATTTATTTGGATTATTTATTTGGATTATTTATTTGTATATTTTATTTGGATTATTTATTTGTATTATTTATTTGGATTATTTATTTGTATATTTTATTTGGATTATTTATTTTTATATTTTATTTGAATTATTTATTTGTATTATTTATTTGGATTATTTATTTGTATATTTTATTTTGATTATTTTTTTTTTAAAAAAATCTTTTAATTACAGACCAAGGGTGGAAAGACCCTACCCGGAGGAAGCAGTAGACCCCCTCCGTTGGAGGAGAGAGGCGGCAGCGAGCAGCTGCTTCGCAGTCCGTATATGCGGATTACGATCCGCATGCGGATCATGGTGTGCCGGATGATGGAGCATCGTTTGAGTCATCCGGCGACGATCTGCCACCGGCCTCCTCAGGTAATTCCATTCTCCTCTATAAACTGACATGCGATGTCGTGTCTTAAAATACGTAAAAGAAATTAAATTTATTTTTGCGTTATTCGTGAAAAATGAAATAGGGAGCAAGCGCTCCAGGGTCACAGATGACGATTCGTGGAGGGTGCAAGGGCCACAGCCCGGTGGTCCATATGATGACGAGGTGATCCGTAGTTATCTGGGGCACATCGCGCCCCGCATCTGGACGGGTGAGGAGGAGAGACCCCTGCTGAAGTGCGAGCAGCGGCGTTAGTGCTTGGGAAGCTGAAGAATTGGTATTCCAAGTTCCCGCCGGAGACGCAGAGCCAGATCGATGGCACGGGGCTTGCGCACCTCACGGATGCTATGATGGGTCAGTTGGACCAGCCTCTACTCAGCGCTTTTGTGGAGCGCTGGCATCCAGACACGAACACCTTCCACATGCCGTGGGGGGAGATGACGATCATGCTCCACGACGTCGAGCAGATCCTGCGTATCCCGATCGACGGGACTACGGTATCGGGGACACCAGATGCCGGCGACCAGAAGATGGCGGCGAGGGAGATTATGGGCATCTCCGCGGACGCGCTCAGGGAGGGTTGGAGAGGCGGTGGGCTTCTGATTAACGACGACGTGATGCAGCAGATGTTGGAGAGGCGTCCGGCGGGGTTGCAGGCCATCGCTTGGTTGTGGATTCTGCTGGGGTCGACGCTGTTCGTCGACAAGAGCGGGAGCCGGGTGAAGCCGGACATCATGCACGAGTTCTACCGGTCGTTGCCCTCTGCCAGTGGTTACTCGTGGGGTTCGGCCGTTCTCGCTTACCTTTATCGCCAGCTTGGCATGGCAAGCAGGGCGGATGCGAGGGGATTAGCTGGGTGCCTCTCGTTACTGCAGGCGTGGATCTACGAGTACTTCCCATGCTTTCGCCCACACCGTCTCCCCCATCATGTGGAGCCTGACGAGGCACGATCACGCATGTGGTCTGTATGTCAGCCAGAGCGGACGGTCCACTGCTTGATTGCTATCCGCCGTCAGATAGATGTCATGTCTGCAAGCGAGGTATCTTAACAATTTAAGTCTATATTTTCGTGGGATGATATACAATTTTTTAAATGTTTTCAGGTTGCTTGACTGCCGTACGGTCCTGATCCAATGTCGCAGCAGCTGAGGACGATTTTCATGGGATGGGTTATATATCGCGACATCGTTGAGCCCTACTCGCCCTCGAGAGTGTACAACACGATGTACAGCTTGAGTTCGGACATGCTAGCCAGTCTGCATCATGGTGAAACGACGCGTACGGACGAGTTCCGAGACAGGCTGAATGACATCAACGACCGGTGGCGCCAGGCCCCTTGACGCTGTTGCTATTGTTTTTTTTTTTATCTTTTATTGTATCGGACGGATTTATATATGTTTTCAATATTTGTTTGCATATTTATTCCGTTTCGAATATAAATATACAAATAAATAATCCAAATAAATAATCCAAATAAATAATACAAATAAAATATACAAATAAATAATCCAAATAAATAATCCAAATAAATAATCCAAATAAATAATATAAATAAATAATCCAAATAAATAATAAAAAAAATAATCAAAATAAAATATACAAATAAATAATCCAAATAAATAATACAAATAAATAATCCAAATAAAATATAAAAATAAATAATCAAAATAAAATATACAAATAAATAATCCAAATAAAATATAAAAATAAATAATCCAAACAAAATATACAAATAAATAATCCAAATAAATAATACAAATAAATAATCCAAATAAAATATACAAATAAGTAATCCAAATAAATAATATAAATAAATAATCAAAATAAAAAATAAAAAAAAAATCGACCGAAATCAATTTTCGGTCGTTACAGTACTGAGCGAAATATTTTGGTCAGTACTGTAACGACCGAAAATTGATTTCGGTCAGTACTGTAACGACCGAAAATTGATTTCGGTCACTACTGTACCGACCGGAACATGATTTCGGTCGATACTGTACTGACCGAAATCAATTTTCGGTCGTTATAGTACAGACCGAAATTATGTTTCGGTCAGTACTGCAATGACCGAAATAAATTTCGGTCGATTTTTTTTTTTTCTTTCGGTCGAGTTGAAATTCGAACAATGTTTTACGTTAATTTGGCTTACCAGTCGTGAAAATAGGCCCTTTCCCTTTCCTTGTCCCTGTCGGCGATCCATTGCGATTTCAGTATTTTTTTGTTTTTGTCTGATTTTCGATATGTGATTTGAAAAGTGTTGTCTGGACAGAGCTTTAAATAGATATTTTTATTGTTTATTATAATTTTCTCTTTTAAATTAATTTAAATATCATAAGGGCAAAATCGTCTTTTTCCAGCCCTTTAGGGGGCGGTGACTAGGAAAAAGGGGGCGGTGAATAGCAATCGAGTAATTTTTACTATGATTACTTCATAATTTTTCTAGCAAACACACGCAAACTATATATTAAACGAAATTATAACTTAAAACCGACAAAAGCGTTATACATCGCAGACCATTCTCCATTCACAAAAAAAAGAGGATACCAACACTCTGTGCTTGGATGTGTTCTAAGTTCTAACAAGAATCGAAACAGAAGCACCGTGGTGATTCTCATCCTCAGCAAAAAAAATGGCACCACAAAAACTTGAAAAAAACGAGAGAGAAAAAAAAAAAAACAAACGAATGATAGAAAAATGCAAGGTTTTGGTAAAGGCCGAGTGAGTTGTTGAATCATTTTTCGATGCCTTGCTGAAGATACTGAATCAAATCATAACCTGCAGTTGTCCATTTGTTATACGCATCGGTGCATATGCGTATCATAAAGTTAGCAGCTTCGCGCTCGCTCATCTCGGGATGAAACCTCTTCCTCAGATTTCCGATTGGGTCTCCTCTGCTAAAGCAAGGCAAACCGCTGTCTATCATTAACGCTACGGTGTTTACTATGCCATCCATATAACGGCGAGCCGCGAGATAACCCTTCACACACAAGCTGCAGCAGCAGCACAATGACGAAGAGGAGAAAAAAAGTGAATACAGATATTGGTCCCCCCATGATATTTTTTTCTTTTTTTTGAAGTATGAAATTTAGTCGAGGAAGCATAAAAAAAAGTTCACCTTACGAATTGGTACCAAGTGTCGCTTTTCATGACCCCCGAAGGGTCGAGTAACTGAGTCATCTCATGGCTGAGTTTGAAGTGGGCGCTTTCGAATCGCATGTTTCCCCCAGGCGAAATTTCGAAAATGAAGCCAAAATCGATGTGTACGAGCCTACCAGCACTGCGCATTCATGATCGAATAGATGTTAAAACTTATGCTCTCCTCATATATTTTGCTATTGTGAATAACATCAAGGAAACTGGTACTTTGAGCAAGCTACATAGGAACGACCTACCTGTCAAACAAAAGATTTCCATTATGTCTATCCTTGGGCTGAAGCAAGAGACTAGCAACTGCATAACCAGCACTGCTTCTAAGAAAATTCTCACGAGCCGCTTCGAAGCTTGGGGAACCAACAGGTCCAAAGTCCTGCTGGAAAATCTCGTACAGACCACCGTCATTGGTCTCACCCATCTGGCTCCTACTCCTCGTATTGGGAACAACCTGTTCGCAATTGCAAGACAAATGTTTCAGACAAGCACAAATTGTCAGAATTTTCGAAAACTTTTGAGTGTTACATTCAACGTATCATCTTAAATTGACGAGAAGTAATGTCCTCAGCATATAAATCAACTACCAATTCAAGTTGGCCATGTGCAAACAACTTCGATATCCTTCAAATAACATTTTGATTAACCGACCTCACGTAGAAATGCTACTTGGTGAAAATGATATCATCATACCTCAATGATTCCTTTCTCTGGGCCAGTCGGGAGCACTCCATATGGGAACAAATAGAGACCAAGTCCAATAGCTTCAAAGACATCCTTCAACAGTGCAATAACTTGTAAAGCAAGAACGTCTTGACGGCAATCATCTCCCACCTATGATGAAACCAAGCTCATCATCAGTAGCAGACAAAGAAAAGAAATGCAACCACATACTTGGGCCTATCTTTTGCTCCCCACTCTGTCTAGTTGAGTATTTTAAGAATGTGTTTATATACCTTGAAAATGCAAGCTTGAGGCTTCAAGTCTTGCGGATCCCCATCACGGTCCACCACGTTGAACGTGATCATTATAGGAACTTTTGCTGCTGATTGTAAAGGAACTCCACTGTCAACCTGGATACCTCGGACAAGTTTATTAGGAGCAGTAGGCAGGTAAAGGCAATCTGCTTCCACTTGTATTTTCTCCAACTCCCTGATTCCACATAAGCAGATGTATCCAGCATAATGATTGAAATAGAGAAATCGCAAGCACGATTTTGCAAAGCTTATCTTTGAATATTTTGAAGGAAGCTTAAAATATGTACCTTCTAATACCAGCTCGTCTTTCCTCCTTTGGTATCGGGTATAGGACACCAGAGATAGATGTAACTTTGTCGAAGAAATCAAATTCTTGATTAAATATGTCAAGTGCTTTGGGAGTGAAACTATCAATAATCCTTTGTCGGACTGCAGGAAGCATCTCCTGAAACGAATTGCTCTGCAAAAAACGGAGGAAAGAAGCAGTCCGGTTTCTAGCATGAGTCAATATAAGCGGCGTGAGAAACCAAGTAAAATGAACTTGTGCAACTATAACAATATATCTGCATGAAACAATTTGAACAGTCCAACAAGTTTAAAAACACAGGTTGGTGGTTGCCGTGGTACTGAAATAATCCATGGTGACTGAACAAATACCGTGATGGGTGCTGCATCTTTCCCTGACTCAGGAACACAAGTCTCCCCCTGAACAAAAACACCATCCAAACCATAAGTTAAAGCATCTACGCATAATAAACCAATGTATCCTTGACACTGATTTCGACTTTTGACGGACCTGTAAATGCCATATCAAAATATGTGCAAAAATATCACTCCTTTGTGCAGCCCTGAGCAAGTAGCCCTCGACCAACCTCTGCAAAACAGGATGTGAACAAAGCCCATTAAAGCCTTCCGTTTTAATATGAAGTGCAGACGCAAGCCAAAATTCATCTTGAACTCGAACTTATATAAGATAGCAATATTCATTTGAAAGTAATGGATCTTTGTTTAAATTTTCTCATTTTATTGAATGTCGACAAAAGCTGTAATTTATCATGCTCGCACCTAAAACGGACCAGAAATGAAATCTAGATGACATTGATTAGTTATCTTCCATTTATCCTACGAGACGGTTCTAAGGCGGCAGCATGGTCCAAGGCACAACCATTCAGAATAAAGAACTAACCTCTTCATCATGTCTTAGAGACTGGACAAGCTGAGGCATGAAGAATGTTACTCTTTCGGGTGGATAAGACTCCAACACCCTAAGAATATAAGCCATGACCCGTGGATGACCTTTATAGGCTGGAGAAAGGAACTCCAAGGCTTGTGTAATTGAACAAGCAGCCCAATGTGGCAATTGTTGCAGGAGTGTCGAATTCTCATCCACAGCTTTAGGGGTGACAAAATAAGGCAATGCTTCAGGAATACTGCGGATGTCCAATACATGGGACTATAAAAACAAACATAATGCAAGTCAGAAAGCACCAATATACATCAGTTTAAGGGAAAGAGCAAAAAAAATATTCTTCTGGGATGGAAACCTCTTATCTACATCTCTAAATGCAGATTAACCGGACCAAAAATTTAAAAATGCAGCACAATTGACGAACTTGCAAATAACCCTTGATAATCAATATGCTGAATGTCAATTTAACATTAGAGATTAATTCTGCATCAAAATTCTCTTCCACAAGTTTCTTCTAACATGATTAAAATGTTAAACAAGAACAGTTTAGAGCAGAGTTTGTGGGAGTAGCCAATAAACCTACTTGAACTAGTTGGGAAACTTCCGACTTGAGAGCAGAATTTGCTGGAAATCTTGCAGCTAACGCCAGGGCAATCCGAGGATCAACGCAAAAGGCCGTCCTAGCAAATTCAACCCATTTCTCTGAGGTAATTTTAAGCCGAGAATTGTGTTCCCTACATATGTCAAGGTTATATACTCAAATGAATTCATGACAGTAGCACACACATAGAAATAGGTCATTTGCATAATAATGGGCCAGTTGAAGTTACTTTGATCCAACAGGTTGAGCCCAAACATCAAGCCTGTCTGCTTCATGCTGGCACAACATAATGAGTAACTGTCTCCGCTTCTCACGTCCAACAGCATAATTCTCCATCTGACCCCAAATAGGGTGATTTTGAACCTTCTGTGAGAAGATGATCACCATAAACAACACTACTCAGGTAAACATGATTTTCGTGAAACGAGAAAAAAAATTTTGGAAAAAAAATTGGAGAGCTGGTTGTCTTACCACATCATTGGCAGCTGCACCATTCTCTGTCACCCGTGCCTTTTGATCAAGCAGGGGGGTGTCAGACCGTTCATTTAACAGATGATTGAGAAATATTGAAACGGATTGAGATTCACTCTGAGCAAAGTTGTTATTGTTCATATCATACCATTCAGGCTGATAAGCAAAAAATCCTAGTGCGGCCCTGTTCATTTCAGAGGAAGACAATAAAATTGCCACAATTACTTCCACACAAGAAATAAAAAACAGCTGGAACATTCATAACACTAATTATCAACTGCCTATTTCCTCTTATTGGCTGTACCTATATATCCTATCTTCTAGCAACTGAAGCCCTGATTTAAAGTTCTGAAGGTTCCCCTGTGTTTGACATGAGCAGAGCTTTAGGCCAAAAAGCATTATCGTGAAGAAAGTCCCAGTTGCAGCTGGATGCCTAGAAAAGTTCCAAGGAAGTTTTGTGGTTTCTAGCAGCATTCGTCCCAGAAGTAAAAGTTGTTCAACACTCTCATGTCGAACCACCTAGGACATAAATTTATTAATTAAAATAGATCACCAATGACATTTAATTATAACCAAAGAATAGCACCAAATAAATCTAGTATTATGTAGTAAATTGAGTATAACATTCAGCACTTCAAGTTGAAGCTCTTCCAACGTCGTATATGACAAAGTGACATACAGATTTACATGTGTACCACATAGAGTGATTATTACAAAGACTATGAATAAAAGAATACAATACTAGGATGCTGATGTCTTACCTCAAACCTATCGATGAAGAATCCAAGCCACAGCCGGTGAGCCATAATCTGTCCAACAGGGTCCTTCTCAGGCAGTGGCTCTGGCTCTCCAGCAGCAAGGTGAGGCCTTAACTTAGCAGCAGGTCCAGAATACCTCGTATCAGACGAAAAAATCCCTCGCTTGGTGTCTATCGTCCATAACCACGCATCTACAAGCTCCGCAAGGACAACAGGTCCCAATGAAGGAGCAGCAGAAACTAACCATGTCCATACGTACACACCGGTCTCTACAGCATCGGGTGTAGAGATGTACGCTGGACACCAACAAAGAAGGCGAAGCAGTTGCGAAAAGCTCGCAGTCTTATACTTAGATTCTGAATCCTAAAAAAATAGAGATTCCCCCGTAACTACAAATCTGACAGTCAAATTTACCACATTGAATATCAGAAACCAACCGAAAGTAGCCTTACAAAATGTGAAAGAAGCAAGGCTGTGGCTTGAGCACAACTTTCGCGAAACGACGATTTCTTTACTTCTTCCCCTTTCTCTGCAGTGTTTACAAACGCCTGGAGAAGCTTCACAAATTTGGAAAGCAAAAGTTCATTAAAGATTTCGGGTTGTTGTGCTTGCGCAGAGGACCCAGAAGCCGGAAGGTCAAGAGTGCCACCATTGGCTGGTTGGGGTAGGCCTCCGATGCTCTCGTATAACCTCCTCATGCCTACGATTTCTCCAGCAAAGTTACACTTTGCAGTTGCACTGACCATACCAGTACCAAGAACCTCCAAATTAAATGCATCCATCAACTCAAGGTTTCCCCCAGAAGCTGCTGCAGCAGCAGCCATTACTGCAGGGATATTTGCCGTTTTCGTACCAACCCAACATTCACTTTTACCCGTACCAATCCTTATCTCAGATAGAAGGGAAATCACATCAGCTGCAGGTTGTGTTCTTTGCCATGTATTAGCTTTGCAGAGGTTTTCCTGAATAACAAGATTTAATAAGGATTTGAGAAATAATGCTTTTCAATTTCCTCTTTGGCACTTCCACACAAGCTCATCCTCACCTCAAAACCAACATAAATTAAGTTCAATAAGTTTTTTAGACAAAAGATAATTACAATAAAGCACCAGGACTCTCAAACTATATTTCGCTCGGTGAGAGACTAAAAATCTTATTCATATATATAAGGTGAACATTAATTTTATTGACAACAGGATGATATGGAAACAACCTGAAGAAGACCCTGGCTAGTGCAAGGAGCATGTGAAAGTGATACAATTATCCATTCCCGAACAATCTTTTGGTACAGAGATCGCACAGTGGCAACATAACCGGGGTCACTCACTAACGCTGAAGATGGATCATTATTCATTGAAAGTAGTAGGCAGTCCAGACAAGCTGAATTCCACAAAATCTGCAATTCGAAAAAAAATGGTTACACATGGAATAAAAGGCGAGATGCTGAGGTTGAAGTACACTATTAAAAGTCTTTCACCTGGGGAAATTTATCCCTTAGTGAAGTTAATAAGGTGACTGAGATATCCCTAATATGTTCATCCCTCTGAGACAAATTTTTTATCAGGAAACACGCATGCATACAAAGGATTGACTCTCTGATTGAAGCGTCTGGGCCAGTCTCAGATGCTTGATCCTCCTGCAGCAGGTGACACAGCCATTATGGCATTTCCGAAAGAGATAGAAGCGTAGATGTAACAGTTACAACGTATTTGACTCCCAGAAAATGAAGGTGAGATAACAGTAAAGTAGATTAAGTAGCCAACAAGCTGAAAGATAAAAAACCTCCTACTGACATACTTGACATAAAGATGTCAAACATTAATCAGCTGCCTTCGATCATCCATGGCTATAAATCATGTCACAAGTCCAAGCTACCAACTTCATTTGAGCATCAAAAAGCAGTTGTAGGCAAAAGAGCAGTGTGCTTTATCACATACGCATGCAAATACTAATTTGGACATAGATGGATGAGGAGTGGAATACCAGCCATGTAATCGCGTTTTCAAATGCCCGGTGGACAATTGCAGTCAAACATTGGGAGACAGCTGGCATAAGATTTGAACTTTTCAGATATTCAAAGACACAAGTAAAAGCACTTCTTGAAGCAGTTACAGTTGTGCTTCCATTAAGGATGCCACCATTGCTGCTAAACCGGGTTATCTCCAAAAACGCTACAGCTAAAAGGTAGGTTGCTTTGACCCCTGGATAAGACCAGTATATAGGACCTATATCAGTAATTACATTACTGCAACAGAGGCAGAAATAAATAATCACAAAACCGACCAGAAATTGTACTCATCGCAGAAACCTCCACACGGCCTCCTAAAGCAGCCGAAAGAGCAGTCCTTTGATTAACAGCAGCTTTCTCATTTCCACTCCCCCGACGACTACCTGGATTGTGAAGAGCATTAAGCTCCAGCTCGTCTTCAAGCCATTTGACAGAACTCACTACCTGAGATTTATGCATAGGAAAATAAGCAATAGATACAAGCAAAGAAGCATCACAGCACACATGCTAAAGACAAATATTAAGTGAAGAAGCTGTAGGGTACGAGATACTAATTAGCTCGAACATAACAAGATCAACTTACAAGCGGCGGTGTCCCTTGAGATATGCGTTGGACGGCAGATAACCACAATAAATTCCACATGTATGGGCCAGACACAGCTTGGAGAGCAGTGGCTCCCGTGCTTGCCTCACTATTAAGAGTGGTTGAAACTGTTTTAGTCGGCGCCTGGATCTTCTGTACAGGAGGAGCTAGTCCAAAAAGGGCAATATAGAACCACAGATTTCGAAATAACTTCAGGAGTGAAGGTTCCATATCAAAACTTGGCTCAAAGTCTGAACACATTTCTGCCACCGCTGGCAGAAGAGGCCCAAGAAAATCAGCCCCACTGCTAAAAAGAATTGTGTTGCGGATGAGAAAATCACTCTGCATTTCCAGCCCACCAATAACTTAGTTGAAGACAAAGATTGAAAAACTTCACCTTCCACTTTTCGCCTCCGCAGCCAAGCCCACATCAGAGCAAAGTGACAGCAGACGGTGACGGTAATCAGAACGCAATTTATCATTCAAAATCCCTTTGGCAATCAACAAAAACCCTGTGGGCAACGTCTGTAGCGCAAGTGAAAATCCATTAGTTGTAAAAAAACTTGCACGTATTTGAAGTCAAGTAAACCATCAACATTCATGGCATACCTCAACACGTTCTGTGGTGGCTTCAGGCACCTGAGTTCTGCTTTCCGCAGATCCAACACCAGAAATTTTACTCAAGTAGCTTCGAGTCATTAAAACAACAACTTCCCGGTATGGTTTCTCAAAACCTAAACTCGCCATGCGAGAAACAGCATCAAGAAGCTGCAAAACAAAATCAGGTTAAGAAAAGTTGTGTTTGATTTTTAAAGAAAGAAAACAATAACTATGTGGAATATCTGGTATATATTATATACTATATAAGAACTTAAAGATAAAGATACGAGGGCATACCCGAAGTCTCAAGATACCTGGACTTGAAGCATCACCTTCCTCCAAACTTTCAATAAATAGGGGCAAGATCGTGTCAACCACTTCAGGCTTCTTAATAGAAACATTCAAGTCAGCTAACAAACGTATGACATTCAGCTGTACAGCTGGAACAGGTAGTTTCTCTTTCCCCTCCTAAATGAACGCCAGAACATCAAATATCACATGTCAGGTGTTGGCAAGCATAAGATTACCAGTTACAGACATAAGCACGTTGATCCTGGTACCATCACAATTTAGAATCACACTTTCTTCTTGAATATCACAATAAGCTATCAGTAGAGTTAAATTATTCAACTTTTCATAATATACTAGGTTATAAATAACTGCATAAATATGTATTTTCCAATTATAAAGAGGGACTTAAATAAACATAGAAAATAAAAAAAAATAAAAATTAATCAGCATAACGTCTCTAAAAGACTTCCAAAAATTTTCAAAATATTATATAGAGCCCATGTCAATGTGTCATCTTTAGTTTCTACACAACGTCATGGACATCTTTTGTAAGCGCCAATAAGACAACAAAGAATAAGCTTCAAGGGACTCATTTGAGGAGCATCTGGATGAGATAGTATAACAATTCTACGACCATTCTTCAGCAAGCAATTGCATCCTACATGAGCGTCTTTCTAAATAAACAAATCGACACATAAAGATAAAAGGCGTGAATAACCAAATAGAGCATAAGATAAACGGAAAGCTGGTGTTGTAGCTATTAAGAAACACTAACCTCTTCCTCATAATCATTTCGTTCACGAATTGTAGAAGCCAGCCCCATGATAAAGGTGTCCACCGGAGACCGGTCCTTGACCCATCCAAACTCCACAATTTCACAGCATGTTTTCAAGATACTTTCAAGCATAGACCCCTGGCTATTGGACCAAGCATCTGCCTGTTCACATTAAAACACATCAATTGCATTGAAAATGAAGAAATATGAGACACGTGTAATAAATTACACCAACCATCACCACATAGTTCTAATCTAACAAACACGACAATTTACCTGAGCACAAGTAGCCAGAACAAGAGGTTTAAATCGAATGAGTAGAACCCGCAATATCTGACCCCCACGAGCGACAGCTGCTTGAGAAACACCAGAAAGCAAACATCTAAAAAGCTCTTCACAAGTTCTCATCCTCCGCCAGACCGAAAACAAACATGCTTCAGCAGCCTCTATCAACAACGCAACAGCTCCATGCAGCAATCTCTTAGATGACTTTCCTTCCATGTCAAAGGAAGATAAGGTCTTAATTTGCAACCGTGCAGCAGCCTGATAAACCGATAGCTTCCTATTGACCCTCACTTTCAACAAATGTCCTTGCTCGGACCAATCACGCTTTCTTATCTGCCCACATCAACAAAAATCAACACCGGTATTAATTATACAACTCCCCACAATGACTGTATAAAGACATTTCCCACGATATACCATACTAACAAAAGCCAACAACAATTCAATTTACCTTTAAAAACGAAAGCATTGAATGCAGTTGAATCTTCACTATCCCTCTAACTTGCTCCATAAGCAAGGGTTCTGCGGCCGCCCTACTCAAAGCCTGTTCAATTAACTTAAAGAAGATCTCTTGTTGTTCAAGGTTTTCCAACGTCTCCTCCTCAAACAGCGTCGCAGCATTCTTATATCCAGTAGAACCACCCTCGGCGTCATTTAACCCAGAAACACTCGAGGCACCAAGAAAATCCCCATTACTCTTCCATCCGATGCCGCCACTCCCATTCACCACAACACCTCTTGGCAAGGATGTTTCCTCACTTGTAACGATGCTATTGTCAGCATTAGGAGACTGATAATAATTACTCACCACTGAGCTCTGAGGCGACGCCATATCAGGAGTTGACAATGTCGTCTCCCTGGGAGACCCAGGGATGGCAATTTCAAACCGGTCGACGAGCAAATGAAACAACTTATTCACATCGGCCGGTGATATTGGAGGAAAATTAGAGCACAAAGCGTTGAGAAAAATCTTGGCAATGCTCGAGTCCGCACTGCCTATCGTCTGAACCACAACCTCGCCAGTAAATCCAGCAACATCCGAGGCAAAATCATCCGACGATTCACTTGCCTTTGTTACGTAACTCAAGAAATCGTTATAAAAGGACGCAATGGCGTCATTGGGAAAAGCTTGTGGCCAGAAATTCGGATTAAATGAAGAAGGAATTGAGCGGTAAAATGCTAGGAGAAGCGATTTCGGAGTCTCGTTCTCTGAATTAGGACATTTCGATAAGAACCTAGCAATCCCGAGTATGGCGTGCAGCTGAGATCGCGAAAACCTAGGCGATCCGGCTAGTAGCGACTCAGCCGAAGGGCAACGCCCGCAAATCCAAGCGATTTTATCTGCAAAACGCGACGGATTCTGAACGATCAAATCACACAGCTGATTCAAGGACTCCATGGCCCCAACAACGACTAGATCCCAAGGAAGTCTCAACCGAGGAACCTCATTTGATCCTGCCTTCGCACGAAACGCCGCTGAGAGAACGTTTGAAACAGGAAATTTCAAACAAAACGCGGTGTTAGGAAATCGGGGTTTAGGAGAAGGTCGTAAAACGACGTAGTTCAAAGGACGACCGTCAGGTCCTTTCGTCTTCAAGGAGGTGCTGCCTTTTCGGGGGGCAAGAGGGAATCACTTCAACGCCTCCGTATATTCAGATCTTTATTTTCTATATTTTTTTCATTATTTTTATTTATTTTCCTTTTGTCCGTCCTCCCTTTTTCGGCAACAATAAAGTTGTTCGCTTGCTTTTCGATGACATTCCCATTCTAGGTAATCTGCTTATTTAATTTTTTGTACTATTTACTGATCACTCGAATGAGAAAGGGAGGAGATTTCGAAATTATCAGAATTTACAAGAAAAAGGCGATCGATGGAATATTTACTGCAAATAACAACCATTCAAATGAATTCAATACATAAAATTAATGATGAAACAGCAGTCGCTCACATTAGAAACATTACAGAGGAATTTAGAATAAACACACAGAAGAATAACAATAATCAAAATGAAATTTAATTTAACATTCGCATCCACTAGACCTTTGCTGGTTGCTGTTAGCAACGTCGATGGTGTCAGGCAAGTATCTGCAGGTAAATCAAAATTAAATTAATAGACTTCAAAAATTAGAAAAATGGTCTAGGTGTTAGGCCAACTACTTCACTAAGAATGCTGATGCATAAACTAACAGATGATAGGGCTTCTTCTACTACTTACATTTCTTCTTCTTCTCCGCTCTTCAGAGCGTTCTTAGCAATGATTTGGAAAGCTTCTTCGACGTTAGTGCCTTCTTTGGCAGAAGTCTCAAAGTATGGAATGTTCCCTTTCGAGGCGCACCATGCCCGAGCCTTCTTCTCAGAGACCTATTTCAATGCAGTAAAGAACAATTTCAAGAAAATGCCAATCACTGAATATAATGAAATATATGCGAAAATATCTTTCGACGCTGACGCTGGACGAGAGAACAAGGGAATCGAATAACTAGGTTTAGTTACAGAGATATATTCCAGACTAGGGATCATTCACTCGAAAAAATCCTAAAAATCTTTTTGCTCAGCCCATAAGCAACCGTCTACGCATTCAAAATGGAGCTATTTCATGGACTTTCTAAATTTTCCGTGTAATGAGTTTCTGGGCATAGAAGGAACGCAATCGTGGAAAAATAACTATTACACGAAAAAAGGAGGAAATAAAATAAAAATAAATAAGCAAATAAGTAATTTTAGGAGCATTACCACTCTACTATTTCCACCATCCACATCAACCTTGTTGCCGATCACAACAAATGGAAAGTTTTCAGGGTCTGAAGGGCTAGCCTGTAGAGAGGTTTCAAACTTTTAAGTAATTGTTAACAGAAAAATTAAGTATAAAGAGAAAGAATGTAAAAGGAAAGTCTCTTTATCGGAGTGTCATATAGTTCGTAGCAAGTTGAACTTAACTAGGCAGAACTTGAAAACAACAAAAAGAAAACTGAAAAGAAGCCTAAATTATATCCCCATAGTATAGAAATCACATTCAATAATTACCAAAATTTCTTCTGAAGCATGGAAAAGTGAATAGTACTTTCCAAAGAGGAAAATATCTATTTCCGTACCTGAATCAAGAATTCTTCACGCCAGTTGTTCAGATTGTCAAACGATTTCATCACGTTGACATCATAAACAAGCACACAGCAATCAGCACCGCGGTAAAATGCTACTCCGAGACTTTGAAATCTCTCTTGACCAGCCGTGTCCCAAATCTAAACAAATATTGGTTCAACAAAGCCACTAAAGCTTATCTTATTAGGTCTAAAGAGAACACAAGTATAATAAAACAATAGAGAGTAGACATTTTCTTTAACTGGAGTTGCAGATAGATAAAACAGTTAAATAGACAAACACATTTCATATCAATAGTAGCCATGGCTTATTTTATTGCCTACCAGCATGCTTAGTTTAACTTTTTTTTCCTTGAAGGGGAATTTATATGAATTGAACTATGCTGGATTATTGTGCCATTATCAAACTGAGACTCAGAGAAATAAATAACAACGATAATAGCAATAATGATGATTATGTCAGCGCCGATGTTGTTTGTGAAAGACCTGCAATGTGAAGAGGCGATCTTCAAACTGGACTTCCTTAGTGAGAAAATCCGCACCAATTGTTGCCTTGTATTGATTGCTGAACTTCTTGTTCACATATCTTTAACAGACACGTCAAGGACAAGTTGTACAAAAAGAGTCTATATCCCTTAAAAAGTAAATCTCTAAATGGAATAACAATATTTCTGCAACGTGGACAAGGATACTGATTCATCAATGAAGTTTTTCCCACCCTGCAAATCACGTCAAACAAAAACCAACAGCATACTAAGAATCATGAATACAAAAGGAAGATACATAACTGTTACTTGATTTAGTTTCTTCACAAAGCCACGATGCACGGAGTTTTGATTGTAAACGGGCAAAGAAAACAGTTTAATGTCTATTTGTTTTGTTTTTTGTTTTTTTTCTATATTTGCGATATAGTAAGAGTCCACATAAAACAGCAGCCAAATAAAGCTCCATAATACAGTAGACAGGGAACCATAACTAGAATTTACTGTCCAGATTGCAAATCTCCATAGATGATCCTTCATGAACAGACAAACAATATCAATCAATGAAACATTAACCTACATGGACCAAATTCCAGCAACAGAAAACACTGTAAAACCGAGTCCTCGGCACATGAATTAGAATATCTCAGATAACAAGTCAAACAAAAGATCATAAACCTAAACTACGGCGCGTGCAATATCCCGAACAAAGCTCATACACACACATAGTTAAGCTTACAATTATTCTGCATTTAACGAATAATTTTTATTTACCCGCTGTCACCGAGGATGATAACCTTAAGGAGTGCCCTTCTACGAGACGCCATCGATTCGAATGTGAAGGAAAAAAGTTGACTGGATCGACTTTTTGGGTAAAGGCTGTTTCAAAGATGCGATTCAACCTTTCAAGTAGAAGAACGATGAATACTTTATTGCAATCATTTATTTACTTATTTTCCTTTTTTTTTAATTTCAATGCCCAGCTGTCAAAATGATGTTTAGCTTGGCGTCTGCCCCAGCAATGTCAAACCCCAGTATCAAATCCCTCTTTCCAATCCCATATAAATGATAGTTACATTTGTACCCCTAATCTGATACGTATTTACCCATTTTTGCTTGGGGGTAATTTCAGTCATGTTACACTATACAATACAAGTCCAGTCCACCCGCACCGAACCCACAGAGAGAAATTGAAGGAAGCCATCGATCAAATAGCTAGCTGCAGCAGGTCCTCCTATCAGTTTACGCTTCGCTTAGATCTCTGCAATGGCGCAACCACTGGTGAAAAAAGACGATGATCGCGACGAAGAAGGTTGTGATTTGATTTCGGTGCTTTGATTATCTGTCTGGAAATTGTTTTGGCGAGCTGTTTAATAGATTGTTTAGAATTAGCTTGACTTTCATATCTCGATCATTATACCTAAATGGAAGGACATACGAGTTTGTTTGTTTTAGAATAGAGATGTCTGGTGATGATTGGATCTGTTTCTTCTTCATGCCTGCACTAGATAGATTTAGTTGATTAGATGTTGAATTATGTTCTTTGAGCTACTTGTGTTGGTTCATTCACTTACATTAGTTGCCGATTTGAGATGGGGCATCATTTTGTTATAATATTGTTTTGTGTCCCATTTCTGTAAAATTTCTGAATTTAGTGAACTGTGTGGGAGTATGGTCAACTTGATCTGTGGCAGTTTGATATTGAAATGCCTGTTCTTTATCTCCATGTTTGGACCGAAATCTATGATTTTGTTGATTTGAGTATAGAGCTAAGAAGTTGACTGGCTCTCACTTCACAAGATTTTAGTTGGGTTTGGATATGTTTGGTTAAATTATGTGAAAAGGATGGATGCAAGAGTTGATTTGAAGGTTGTTTATTTTGGCTGTGATGATTATGATAACATTCTGATGTTAAATTTTCAACAAACAGAAGATTACTCTCCATTTCTGGGGATTGAGAAGGGTGCTGTGCTACAAGAAGCTAGAGTTTTCAATGACCCTCAGCTGGATGCTAGGAGATGTTCCCAGGTACTTGTATTCAATAATTATAAATGGATAGTCTTCTTTTAAGCTCATATTTTTGTCATCTATTGATGATGGTTCCTTTATATCTTTTAGGTCATAACGAAGCTTCTATATCTCCTCAATCAGGGGGAAACATTCACAAAGGTTTGATCCCCCAATAGACAATATCTATCAGATAACCGACTCCTCCCTAGATTGGAGTAATATTATATTGTATGAATATGAAGAGCTAAAATATGAAGTGAAACAGAGCTAATTGTAGGCGTAGGGGTGATAATTGTGTTCTTAGCCCATTTGGCCTGTACAGTTCCACTCAGATTTCTGGTTGTACAGTTCCACTCAGATTTCTGGTTTCTAGCTCGCTTTTATCTGGATTATGATGAACATGTTGTTTATATTGATATATTCTACCTTTTGCTGTTCGGAATCAGTGTGCCCTGTTAATATAAGTATCTTTTATGATTTCTAGATCGAAGCAACAGAAGTATTTTTCAGTGTCACAAAGCTATTTCAGTCCAAAGATCTTGGCTTGAGGAGGATGGTTTATTTGATGATTAAGGAACTATCTCCCTCTTCAGATGAGGTAACTCGGATGTTACAGTTTTTGCTATGGGATTCAGTTTATATGTGGTTGCTTTGTTCGCTAAGCAGTTACAAAATGATGCTATTCATATTTTTTTGCTGCTAGGTCATCATTGTTACCAGCTGCCTTATGAAAGACATGAATAGCCGCACTGATATGTATCGAGCAAATGCAATCCGTGTACTATGCCGGATAATCGATGGAACACTTTTAACCCAAATTGAGAGATATCTAAAGCAAGCCATAGTTGATAAAAATCCCGTAGTTGCAAGTGCTGCCCTTGTGAGTGGTATCCATTTGCTACAGGTACCTTCGTTTTTTTTTGGATTTACGTGTTCTATGATTAGTTTTGATTCGCTTAATATTCATATCAATGTTTGAGGTACAAACACAAATATCTGAAACTGAATTTATTGGCTTTGTTGCTAGTTTAATTTTCTTAGCATTGATATTTAGTGTTTGTTATTACTCACACAGACAAATCCAGATGTAGTAAAAAGATGGAGTAATGAAGTACAAGAAGCTGTTCAGTCTCGAGCTTCTCTTGTACAGTTTCATGCACTTGCTTTGCTCCACCAGGTAATTAATATTTGTTTCTGGATATGTGCAATGGGGAACAGTGCTTGTGGTCGACGTAGTTTTTCTGGAATAATCTGTCTTTCTCTTTTTATGGATTCTCTGCTCATAAGAAGGCATTAATCTTGTTTGAGATGAAATTCAGTATTTTTAAATTTTGCAGATACGCCAAAATGACCGTCTGGCCGTTAGCAAGTTGGTAACCAGCTTGACAAAGGGGACTTCTCGTTCTCCTTTAGCCCAATGCCTTCTCGTTCGCTACACTGCTCAGGTGATGTTTACACCACTATGGTGGTTTTGAGTTATTCTTCTGTATGTTCTCCTTCAGATAGTCATGGTTTATTTGTTTTATGTACAGGTTATCCGAGAGTCTGGTGTAAATACCCAAACTGGAGATCGTCCATTTTATGACTATCTTGAGAGTTGTCTCCGCCACAAAGCTGAAATGGTTATCTTTGAAGCAGCCAAAGCAATCACTGAGTTGAGCAATGTGACCACCCGAGAGCTAACCCCTGCCATTACAGTGTTACAGTTGTTCTTAAGCTCTTCTAAGCCAGTTCTTAGGTTTGCTGCAATCCGGACATTGAACAAGGTTGGTCCAACAGTACTGATGATCATTTCCATTCGAGCAGCTAAATTTTGAACGTGCTGTGGGTTTGGGTTATTTTATCTTTTTTTTCCTGGGTTCATTTATTTCCACCTTGTATGCAAACAGGTCGCCATGGCACATCCAATGGCTGTTACGAATTGTAACATAGACATGGAAGGCTTAATTTCTGACCAGAACCGAAGCATAGCAACTCTTGCCATCACTACATTACTGAAAACTGGGAATGAATCTAGTGTTGATCGCTTAATGAAACAGATAACAAACTTTATGTCTGAAATTGCTGATGAGTTCAAGATAGTTGTGGTTGATGCTATAAGGTCACTATGTCTGAAGTTCCCTCTCAAATACAGATCTCTGTGAGTTATCTTGGGCATATTTGTAAATTGAATATTTATAACTCAGTATACTCTGTCTCTAGTACGACATTTTTATTAGATTTCTATGCTTTTCTTAGGATGAACTTCTTGAGCAATATCCTTAGAGAAGAGGGTGGTTTTGAGTACAAAAAGGCGATTATCGATTCTATTGTGATGTTGATTGGAGATATTCCAGAGGCTAAAGAGAGTGGATTGCTGCATTTATGTGAATTCATTGAGGACTGTGAATTTACGTATCTTTCCACTCAGGTTTACTCTTAACTCTTCTGGGCCACTTTTACCTTTCTAGGCTATTCTTGTCTGGTTATTATAATTACAGTGTCACTTTTGTTGTCCTATTAGATACTTCACTTTCTAGGGAACGAGGGACCCAGAACTTCAGACCCTGGTAAATATATTCGGTATATTTACAACCGAGTGATACTTGAGAATGCCACTGTCCGGGCTAGCGCTGTCAGCACACTGGCTAAATTCGGTGCCATGGTCGACTCGCTGAAGGTAGGTCTTGGATCTCTTCTTCATCATTATGTTGATAATATGTTCCTGACTATAAAATATTTATATGCATGCTGCAGCCTCGAATTTTTGTTCTATTGAGGCGCTGTCTTTACGATAATGATGATGAGGTTCGTTCTATGAATTTCAGTTTATATAAGTTTTAAATACTTCCAATTCAATTATGAAGCTCATGTAAATAAGGACATCATTTCTAGGTTCGAGATAGAGCTACACTCTACTTGAATACTCTTGGAGATGGTTCGGTTTCTGAAACTGAAAGTGAGGTGAAGGAGTTTTTGTTTGGTTCATTTGATTTGCCTCTATCAAATATGGAGTCAAGTTTGAAAAACTACGTAAGTCTCATGTTAATATCGGATATTGGCGATTTTCGATTAACTCCCTCTCATACTTACACACATGCCCTGCGTCTGAAATAGATACAAGATCCTGCAGAAGAGCCTTTCGATATTAATTCTGTGCCAAAAGAGATCAAATCTCAGCCACTTGCTGAGAAGAAAGCCCAAGGCAAAAAGCCAACTGGTTTGGGTGCGCCACCTACTGCCCCCACCTCGGCAGCTGATTCTTACGAAAAGCTTCTCTCCTCTATCCCGGAATTTGCTTCTTTCGGAAAAATTTTCAAGGTTAGAGCCTAGACTAGAAAAAAACACGTATATTTCTTTTACTGTTTATTCTGATAATAGCTAATGATTCAAGTACTCAATTGGTTTTTCCTCTACTTGACCAGTCATCATCACCTGTGGAGCTAACAGAAGCGGAAACAGAATATGCTGTCAATGTTGTCAAGCACATATTCGACAGCCACGTGGTGTTCCAGTACAACTGCACAAATACAATCCCAGAACAACTACTTGAAAACGTAACATGACCATATTTTCGAATTTATTATGCTATCCTCGCCATCCTTTCTATCTAATCGTTTTCATCTCCGGGTTCAGGTGTCGGTTATTGTGGATGCTTCTGAAGCCGAGGAATTTTCCGAAGTAGGAATCAAGTCCTTGAGATCTCTCCCCTACGATACGCCGTCGCAAACGTTCGTTGCATTCGAGAAACCTGAAGGTGTCCCTGCAGTTGGGAAATTCTCGAACGTCTTGAAGTTTACAGTTAAAGAGGTATTCTTTTATGCTATTCATTTTGGTTCTTTCTTGCTCCCTTCTGATTTGATTTCATCAGGTCGATCCTTCAACTGGTGAGGCCGAAGTAGACGGAGTTGAAGACGAATACCAGCTTGAGGATTTTGAAGTATTGGCCGCAGATTACATGCTTAAAGTAGGCGTTTCCAATTTCAAGAATGCATGGGAAAGCTTAGGCCCCGAATTCGAGCGCATAGATGAATATGGTCTAGGCCCTCGAGAAAGCCTTTCTGAAGCTGTTAATGCAGTAATCAATCTTCTGGGGATGCAACCTTGTGAGGTCGGTTCTTTTATCTTTTATTTGTTCCCCAACGTACTCGATCAGTAATAATGCCTTCAAATGCTGGATTTTGGTGTCATTTTCTATTTCCAGGGCACAGAGGCAGTACAAAGCAATGCAAGGTCACACACTTGTTTGTTATCGGGTGTTTACATAGGAAATGTGAAGGTTCTTGTTCGATTGTCATTGGGAATCGACAAGTCGAAAGAGGTTGCCATGAAATTAGCCGTGAGGTCGGAGGATGAGAATGTCAGTGAAGCCATCCATGAAGTAGTTGCCAGCGGTTAGTTTCCTTCCTTCACAGTTTTGTTGCCTCTTCGTTCTTTAAATTTCTTATCGGATGAACGATGAATATACTCGCTTGGATTTTCATCCTATTCCTTCCTTGATAAAGAACTGATGTTAGTATTGTATGTTAGTGTTCACTATTCAAAATGTTTAATAAAAGCATAACCTAAACTTTTCTTTTATGTATACACGACCAAACTGGTTTCTTTCACTACTGAAAATTCTCGCCGCACAGCAAAATAGTAAATTGCAGTGGACAAGAGAGATTACAATACAAGGATGCCCATTTTACAGTGTTATCAGATCACTCTTCTATGTCCTCCAAAAGCCCAAATCTGCCAAAGCGAGTAGTAGTAGTAAGGTATGTATTTATTATATGTATGTTAGCTATATGTATGCATTTACCTTCAAATTAGTGTCCCAACTTCCTGTACATAAGGCGCTCCCATCAGCCGACAATCCGAGACAGCTGATTCGTCCGTCATGTAAAGTTTGTAGGGATCCCAAATCCAAGACCACCTTAATTGTCACGAAAACGTTTCGAAACTTACATAAAATCACATAATATGTAGGTAGGCGGGAAATAAGCAAACACACACCTTGGCCAGTAACGTATCCCAGACGTAGCAACCACCATTTTTGTAAGCAGCAAAAAGTAGCCGGCCCGAGACGGAGAATGCAATCGAAATCACCTGAGAAAACTCGTTATCTCCATTTGGTTGATTGTATGCCTGCAGCTGATGTCCCGTTCTTGCATCGAACGGCCTGCAAGTCCCATTGTCAGCCCGTCCCAAACCTATTCCCATCAGGGAAGAACTTCACCGTATTATCATCTCCCTCGTGACCGTAGAAAGTACGAACTGCACGGCTGGCAACTCGAGTATCCCACAAACGCGAGGTCGAATCGCACGAGCCAGAAACAAACAGTTTCGGGTTGGATCCGTTAATAGACACACTGAATCAAAAATAATTCGTAATAAGTAAAAAAAACGTTCGTAGTAAATTCCACGATAGCCAAATGACGTACCTTAAGACATCACCAGTATGCCCACACTGAAACTCGTCGGCAAAGACAGACGTCCTCAGGCCAGTGGTTAAATCCCACAGAACGCAAGTTTGGTCGCTGGAAGCAGTTATTAAGCACGTGTCTTCATTGGGAACGTATTGGCACGACGATACGAAACCCTTGTGCCCACTAAGCGTTCTTGACACGGGCAAATTCCCGTCCTTGTCGGTTTGAGCGTTGAGGTTGAAGACAGAGCACGTGCTGTCTAGGCCGCCACAGGCGACGGATTGCCCAGTTGGAGAGAAGGAGCATGTCGTGACCCAAGCGCATGGTAGTTTTATCACGTGAGTTTTTTGGCTTGTGAGAGCGTTCCATACGATTAATCTGCCGTCTTGAGATGCGCTGACTATACGGTTTCTATCAGGTGTCCAATCCAGTGAATGCACCTACAAAGATTATCTTTCTTTCTTTTTTTGGGGGGGGGGGGGGAGGTTTTAAGATGGAATCACTGAAATACTACTCTATGGAAGGAGGACATAAGTTCATCGTCTTTTTCAGCAGTAGCGACAGAATGAATGTTTCAGTGATTAGAAATAGACCTAAAAAAGGTAATAGTTCAACAAGCAATCTACGTATCCACCACGAAGATCTCTCAATGGAAAAATTTGACAAGTACGCTCGCTAGCTAGAGCTCAAAAGAGGAAAGAAAGAAATATGTGAAAACTGTCAAGCAAAAAGCATAATAAGGATTATTCCAACCTTGCCGGTGTGTCCTAGAAGCGTCCTGCAACAGACCAAATCAGTCGGTCCGAACGTAATCGGAGTCTTACCCTGCGCCCGCGCATACCCAGCAACTGCCCAAACGAGACATTTTTTTTTTTAATTACGCTTGAATAGAAATGCAGAAGAAACAAACAGATCTAAAGAACAAAACTGAAAATTAGATTTTAAACTTAAAAAAACAAAAATGAACCATCGTTGTCGAGTAAGAGAAGACGCTTCGGCTTCAACTTCTCCCACAGCGCATTAAACGTCTCCGTCGCGGCCATGTGCCTCTCTTTCAGCTCAGCAACTGACATTTCCCTTCTTTTTTTTTTTCTCCCCCCTCCAGGCTAAGCGAAGGGTAAAATAGGTTAATTCAGTAGCTAAGCCATTTATAGAGGTTGGATAGAATAGAAGGTGAATATCAGTAGCCCTTTGAAGAATTTTGCAGAGATGATAGAGAAGATTGCCGTGGTGTGTGTGTGTGGTGCCATTGTACTCATCAGTGGACCGAGACCGAAAACCGTCAGGCTCAGGAGGACCACTGACGTGGCACGCCTACCATTTATAACAAGAGATAAGAGAATACGGCATGATTTGGGCCTTCAGTATGTAACTAAATCGGCCCGAAACGCAAGTTGCGGACGGATATATAATTATTGCTACAATCAAATTTGTTATCGTACAAACCTGAGTCTGCTGAAAATAAGAAACAATCAGAAACTAACCTGAGTCTGCTTAATCTTCACGAGAAGCTCCTTCTCCACAGCGAAAGCCTCCGCGATAACCTTCGACACCTCGACAACTTGTCCTCCAATCTTCTCCGCCGCGCCGACGACTCTGTCCGCGCGCTGCGAAATCAAATCTTCGAATGCAAAAATCGACGGATCGTTCGAAGCGCCATCTCCACCGTCAATCGATCGTTGAAATCCACCTGCAGAAAGTGATTCTAGCCTCGTTACAGCAGCTTCTAATCTCTTAATCGGAGCCTCCTCTATCCTTTTAGATCCTCCAACGTGCGTAAACTATCGCGCGCACACTGATATCTATATACGTTCTCAGGAAATCGCTAATTATATTTTATTATCAAATTTGCCGACAAATCAGATAGTGGAATGTTTAATATCGTGTCGAGCTTGCCCCAGTCAGTCGCGTCGTTGTCCGTCTTTGTCCTTGTCTCGTGCTTGCACGTGTTGAAATAGCAATTCATTAAATAAAAAATAATAAGTAAATAATAATAAAACTATAAAAAAGCAAAAACTATTATGAATAAACCATGATTCATCAATGAATCATCAAAATTAAGACATGATTCATTTAATGAATCATCAAAATTTTGTGATTAAATGTGGATGTTTTTGGAATATTAAGGACTCATGAATTATGATAAGATGAGGTGTATAAAAAGATTGTATTTTTGTATGAGTTGTATAGATGATTAAATTGTATTTTAGTGTATGATTTTAGTATAAATAGGTGTATTGAGTTGCATTGTAAAGACATCACAAGTATAGAAAATATATTCTCTCCCTCTAAATTCTCTCTATATATTATCAAATAATCATAATATAAATTAAAATAATCTTATTATAATAATAATAATAAAAATTTCGTAACACGTTATCAGCACGAGCGCTCTCCGGTAACGATCAACCTTCATCGAAGCTCTCCTGTAGAAATCAACCTCCGTTCAAGTTTTATAATCAAGGTATGATAATTTTATTTTGTATACGGTAAATTTATTTATAATACTCGTACACGTGGCAAACCATTTAAAACTATATAAATTTAACATGTATACACAAAAAATGCCTTAGCTCGACTGGTTTCGCGGAATATCGTCACTACAAGTGATGAGAGGTCCAGATTTCGAATCCCAGTGGTGGCGAGTTGAAATTTTTTTTTACAACATTTACAAAATATAAAATTCTTTTTATTTTATCAAATTTATAAATATATTATGATTTTTATTATAGAATCATATGCTAGAAGAACATTTGCTTATGTGTATTATTATTATTATGTGGACAGTGTTTATTTATTGTTCTTATTTTTTTTAGTAATATGCATATTTTGTATTTTATAATAGTATGGCAAATCTGCAAAACCTCGAATTTGTTGCCCTTGACACTTCTGGATCAAATTACTTAGCATGGGCACTAGATGCAGATATTCATCTGAAAGCAAAAGGTTTGGGTGACACTATTGTCACCACACAAACAACGACGAATACAGGTGATACTGTTGTTGCCACACAAATACCAACAGATGCAGGTACCACCACTGATGCTGCAAAAGCCACACTTACTCAAAACAAGGCAAGAGCCTTGATAGTTCTCCGTCACCACATTCATGAAAATCTGAGAAACGAGTATGTACATGTAAAAGACCCTGCTGAATTGTGGAAAAATCTGAAAGATCGATTTGACCACGTGACCACGGTTATCCTTCCACGCGCAAGGTACGAATGGATGCATTTACGTCTACAAGATTTTAAATCTGTGACTGAATATAACTCGGCCGTTCATAAAGTTACATGCACACTAAAATTGTGTGGGGAAACGGTCACTGATGCTAGTATGCTTGAGAAAACATTCAGTACTTTTCATCCATCAAATATGGTATTGCAGCAACAATATAGAGAGAGACAATTTACAAAGTACTCTGAATTAATCTCTTGTTTATTGTTGGCTGAACAAAACAATGAACTGTTGATGAAAAACCACGAATCCTAACCAACCGGTGCGGCTGCGCTCCCTGAAGCGAATGCAGTCAGAGGTAATAATGATAACAATCGAAACAATGATCGTGGACGTGGTCGTGGTGGATATCGTGGTCGTGGACGTGGACGTGGTCAAGGTCGTGGTCAAGGCCGTGGTAATGGCAGAGGATATTATGGTGGTCATTATCAACACTTCCGTGGTGGTTATAACAATCGTGGTGGACATCAAAATCTTCCCCAGAAGAGAAAATTTTATGATAATAAAGATGAGAAGAGGCCCATTGAACAAAAGGATAACGACGAACGATGCTATCGTTGCGGTGGTATGGGTCATTGGTCGAAAAATTGTCGCACACCCAAGCATCTTGTTGAGCTGTATCAGCAATCTCAAAAGGAAAAAAGATTGAAACAAATTTTGTTCAAGGTGACATTGCATCTACTTCTGGTGTTGATAAAAATAATACGTATTTGGAGGCTGCAGATTTCGTCGCAGATGAGGAATGATGTGTTATAATGTTTTATATGTTACTACTGTGTGTTTATGTGTTTAAAGGTTGCTTAAACTTATATGTGTGCTTGTAATATATCGTTCTGTTTCTTAAATAAATGGTGACGATTATGATATGTTTATATTAAAAGGATATTATCTGATGGATATGGGCATGCGCAATGGAGAATTATGTCTTGCAGACTGTGCAACGACTCATACGATTCTGAAGAATAAGAAATACTTTGATCATCTCGATATGAAAGAAGCTAGTGTTATCACTATATCGGGTAGCACAAATATAATTAAAGGCTCCGGAAGAGCTAGTATCTTATTACCCAGAGGAACCAAATTGGTTATTGAAAGTGCCTTATATTCTCCTGAATCACAAAGAAATCTGTTAAGCTTTAAAGCTATTCGACATAATGGATATCATGTTGAGACAGCGATAAAATGTGGTGTCGAACATTTATACATCACAAAGATAATTTCGAATGATAAACGAATTGTGGAAATATTACCTTCATTCGAATCTGGGTTATATTATACATATCTGAGAACAATTGAATCGTATGTTATCATAAACCAAAAGTCTACTGATGATAGTATATTTAATGTTTGGCATGACCGGTTGGGCCATCCAGGTTCAAATATGATGCGAAAGATAATTGCAAATTCACGTGGACATTCGAATCAGAAGATTGTTCAATCTAATGAATTAGCATGTGATGCTTGCTCTAAAGGGAAGCTAATTATTCGGCCATCACCAATGAAAGTAAAGAATGAATCTATTGCATTTTTGGAACGCATACATGGTGATATTTGTGGGCCGATACATCCATTGTGTGGACCATTTAAATATTTCATGGTGTTAATTGATGCTTCAAGTAGATGGTCCCATGTATGTTTGTTATCTACGAGGAATGTGGCATTTGCAAGATTACTTGCTCAGTTGATTCGTTTAAGCGCACATTTTCCAGATTATCCGATAAAGAAAATTCGCCTTGATAATGCGGGTGAATTTACCTCCAAGGCATTTAATGATTATTGTATGTCTATCGGAATTGATGTTGAGCATCCCGTACCACACGTTCATACGCAAAATGGTCTTGCAGAATCATTAATTAAACGTCTGCAGTTAATTGCAAGACCATTATTAATGAAAACGAATCTTCCCTCGTCGTGTTGGGGACATGCAATATTACATGCAGCAGCACTAATTCGCATTTGGCCAACAAGTTACCATGATATCTCCCCATTGCAAATGGTTTATGGTCAGGAACCAGATATTTCCCATCTAAGAATTTTTGGATGTGCGGTATATGTTCCAGTTGCGCCACCACAACGCACAAAGATGGGACCTCAAAGAAGGTTGGGAATATATGTCGGATTTGAATCTCCATCAATAATAAAATATTTAGAACCTTTAACGGGAGATTTATTCACGGCTAGATTTGCCGACTGTCACTTCGATGAAACAAATTTTCCGACATTAGGGGGAGAAAAGAAACAGCTGGAAAGGAATATTAGTTGGAATGAATTATCACTAATCATTATGATCGTCGAACAAAAGAATGTGAACTAGAAGTTCAGAAGATAATTCATTTACAAAGCTTAGCGAATCAATTGCCAGACAGCTTTACTGACCCAAAGAGAGTGACTAAGTCACATATACCAGCTGTTAATGCTCCTGCGAAAATTGATGTTCCTGCCGAACATAATATTGAGCCTAAACCACAACTAAAACGTGGTAGGCCCTCGGGTTCCAAAGATAAAAATCCTCGGAAAAGAAAAGGAACAAATAATAAGAATGGTCCAATCGAGGATTTAACGACTAGAGAAGAGTCGATGGGTTTAAATGATGATAAGAATGAAACTCAGGTACCTGAAGAAATTGAAAATAATGATAATGAAGAGATCTCAATCAATTACGCCCATAATGGAATTAGATGGAACCGAGATAAAGTCAACGTTGACGATAAATTCTCATTTAACGTAGCGCTACATGAAATGAATGAAACAAATGAGAATGAGGATCATGAACCAAAGTCGATAAATGAATGTAGACAACGAAAAGATTGGCCAAAGTGGAAAGATGCAATCGAGGCAGAATTAAAATTACTTGAGAAACGAAAAGTTTTCGGACCTGTAGTCCGCATACCAGAAAATGTAAAGCCGGTTGGATATAAATGGGTTTTTGTTAGAAAGAAAAACGAAAATGGCAAAATTATGAGGTATAAAGTACGACTTGTTGCACAAGGTTTCTCGCAGAGACCTGGTATTGATTATGAGGAGACTTACTCTCCTGTGGTGGACGCAACAACTTTTCGTTATATAATTTGTCTGGCAGTACGAGAAGGACTCGATATGCGTCTAATGGATGTTGTTACTGCTTATCTATATGGCTCACTTGACAGTGACATTTATATGAAGCTTCCAGAAGGATTTTGTTTACCTGAAAATTCAGGGCCACGAAATGAGTACTCAATTAAACTAAACAAGTCACTTTATGGGTTAAAACAATCTGGGCGAATGTGGTATAATCGCCTAAGTGAATATTTATTGAAAGAGGGGTATAAAAATGATCAAATTTGCCCTTGTATATTTATGAAGAGATGTGAAAATGAGTTTGTCATTATTACAGTATATGTCGACGACATCAATATAGTCGGAACTCCTAAAGAGTTGTCGAAAGCGGTTAGTTGTTTGAAAAAGGAGTTTGAAATGAAAGATCTCGGCAAAACGAAATATTGCCTCGGACTGCAAATTGAATATTTAAAGAATGGGATATTTCTACATCAAGAGACTTACACTAAAAAGATATTGAAAAGATTGTATATGGATGAATCTCATCCATTAGATACTCCAATGATTGTCAGATCTTTAGATGTGAGTAAAGATCCGTTCAGACCACGCGAAAATGATGAAGAACCACTTGGTCCTGAAGTATCTTTGTGCTATTGGAGCGCTAATGTATCTTACAAGTCATACGCGACCTGATATAGCATTTGCTGTAAATTTATTAGCAAGATACAGTTCTTCACCGACTCGTAGACATTGGAATGGAGTTAAACGAATATTTCGATATCTTCAAGGAACAACTGATATGGGATTGTTCTACTCTAATGAGATAAAAGCAAATTTAATTGGGTATGCAGATGCTGGATTCTTATCCGACCCACACAATGCACGATCATAAACGGGTTATTTATTTACATATGGTGGAACTGCTATTTCATGGCGGTCAGTTAAACAGAGTTTAATTGCCACTTCATCTAATCACGCTGAGATACTAGCAATTCATGAAGCTAGCAGAGAATGTGTCTGGTTGCGATCGATTATTCAGCATATACAACAAACTTGTGGATTATTATCGGAAAAGTTACTTCCAACAACATTATATGAAGATAATGCTGCATGCATTGCCCAATTAAAGGAGGGATATATCAAAGGTGATAGAACAAAACATATTTCACCAAAATTTTTCTTTACACACGAACTGGAGAAAAATGGTGATATTGATGTACAACAAGTGCGATCTAGCGAAAATTTCGCAGACTTATTTACAAAAGCACTTCCTCCTATAACTTTCAGAAAATTAGTATATTCAATTGGAATTCGGAAACTTCGAGATTTAAAATGATGTTATCATCAGGGGGAGAAAAATACGTGTTGCACTCTTTTTCCCTTAACTGTGGTTTTTTCCATGTGGTTTTCCCAGTAAGGTTTTTAATGAGGCAACAAACTAAACGTATTATTTGAAAACATCCAAGGGGGAGTATTATGAATAAACCATGATTCATCAATGAATCATCAAAATTAAGACATGATTCATCATAATGAATCATCAAAATTTTGTGATTAAATGTGGATGTTTTTGGAATATTAATGACTCATGAATTATGATAAGATGAGGTGTATAAAAAGATTGTATTTTTGTATGAGTTGTATAGATGATTAAATTGTATTTTAGTGTATGATTTTAGTATAAATAGGTGTATTGAGTTGCATTGTAAAGACATCACAAGTATAGAAAATATATTCTCTCCCTCTAAATTCTCTCTATATATTATCAAATAATCATAATCTAAATTAAAATAATCTTAATATAATAATAATAATAATAAAAATTTCGTAACAAAAACGAGTTTCATCTCGTTTAAAATTAAACAAAGGCAAGTGTGTCCAGCAACTCCCAATATATCAATCTCTTACCTATATACAAACAGAGATATATGTATAACCTATTTAAATAGGTATAGTATATAAGACGCGCCATGTAATGCAATGCAAATGCGGTAAACCTATAGACCATTTTATTCCTTTTGCGGCACATGCATGTATTTGACCATTATCTCTTACTAACAGGCTGTTCTTCGTCGTCCGCCGTAGCCTCGATTTTGGCGAATCGAGTTTTACCAATACCACTGCCATTATTGGGGTTCAAAGCAGGTTTTGGTTCCTGTGTAGAGAGAGTGCAACAAGAAAGAGAGGATTGAAAATAGATAGAAAGCGTATGCCCTTAAAAGTTTGCTGTGGCGATGAATGCTCACCGCGCGGTAAGGATACTCCTCGGCCTCGAGCATGTGTACGATTTGGCCCATCTTTGGACGTTTGTTGGCTTCTAAATCTATACATCGGAGGCAGATCAGCAAGATTCTCTTCAGAGCTCGTGGAGTAGGAGGAACCGCGATGAGTGGGTCTATTAGCTCTTCGCTTCTTCTGCTCGACACCGTTCCTTTGAACCAATCAGTTAAGTTCATCTGCCATTTGACATGGAGAGATTTAAATATAGATTCGCTGATTACTAGAAACGCGTATAGGAAAAGATATGGACCAATTATATATATGTAGAGAAAAGATCTTTGTTTTCTACCTCTCCAGGTGGTCTGGTGTAATCAACTGGGCTCCTCCCAGTGACCAATTCCATGAGTAGAACGCCGAAGCTGTATACATCATTTGTTTCGTTAAGCATGCCGGTGCTTGCATAATCGGGGGAGACATATCTGCATTGATTATGTGGAACAAAGATAAATGGTAAGTATATTTCTAAATGTCCCGCTTTAAGGAAGGCAATAATTGAAAGATGTTTGAAAAAAGGAGATACCCAAATGTTCCCATTACGCGTGAAGTAACATAGCTTTTCTCGGATCCTAATACTTTGGCAAGTCCAAAGTCTGATACTCTTGCATTCCATTTCCAGTCCAAGAGGATATTGCTGGATTTGACGTCGCGGTGGACAACTTTGGGTTCTATGCCTTCATGCAAGTACGCTAGGCTGTTGCAAATTTAAATCACATGGTGATGAAGATTGTAGTAGGACACTTTTTGATGGAGTTGCAAGCTAGAGAAAAAATGAGCTGCTGAAATGATGTAGTGAGACAATAGGTAAGGAGTAATGGCTCACCCTTTAGCTGCACCAATGGCAATTTTCATCCTGATATCCCAAGTTAAAGGGCTAACTGGCCCCAAGTCACCATGTAACCACTGCTCCAAATTGCCATTATCGATGTATTCATAAACGAGCAACCTGAAATAGTCGAATTCAGAAAGCAAATACATGATATTTGTTGAGGAAATGAAATAGGGAATGGTAAATCATGCAAACCTTCTTGCACCATCAGCACAATAACCAAGAAGACCCACGAGGTTCTTGTGCCTTACTTTGCCAATGGCTTCAACTTCGACCTTAAACTCCTTCTCTGCCTGACCCCTGTTACCAATATGAGATAAGGGAAGGATCGACATGACCTAAAGACAGTCGCTCTAATGAGACCCTACTGATGATGTATTGGAAAAAGAAAACAATAAAGAAAACAGAGATCTGCGAAGAATTGATTCCTTCCGTTACTTGAAGAAATTCTACCAAACATACATTTAATTAGTGCTCGCACAAGACAAAAAAGTGGATCAATATTCTACAATAGAAACAAGGAGCAATAAAATGCAGTAGAAAAAAAACCCAAATACCACCAACAAATGACCTGCACATGAGATCTTATCACAAAAATTGCATCAAGACAAAATGCATATAACGCGTTCATGATCTTTTTAGACATAAATATGTTGAGACATTCTCAGAGGACTTACTTGTTGTTCAATAGATTTTTCACGGCAACAACAGAACCATCGTTCAGAACACCTCGATATACAATTCCATAACCTCCTTCTCCTATCACGTTATCGAGCGAAAATTGATTCGTCGCAATTTCGAGCTCCTTTATGCAGTACCACCGGCCCCAACCATAGTTCCCAAAACCCTCGGTGGTGGAAGCAGATGGTGCTGAAGATGATTCACTCCGACCAGTGCTAGACTCGTTGCTCGTTGAACTCCCTTTTTTACTTTCTGACTCGATCTCCACTCCTCTAGAAACATCACCTGGAAATGTAAAGAAGAACACAATATCGATATATCACCTATTTGAAGTACATTGTTAGCATAACTCAGTTCATTGAAACAGAATACTGGACTAACCACAGCCATCAATATAGATAAGAAAAACTGTAAGCTATCGAATTCCTTAAACATTAAGGTTATCATTTCGGTCATTTATCGAAGAAGTAATAAGTTACACCAAACGCAGAAGGAACTTAGTTTTTACGCTAAAAAACAGACAACCGTGTACCGCAATGCAATTTTCCATTCATTTCAGTTGCTGCTATGCTTCGCTTTCCACGATCCAACTCGCGATCCTCGTCGACCGCGTCGGAAAACAGAGGCAGCGTACCCGAACCTCGTTTCACGCCAATGCGCCGTCGGCGAGCTCGAACGAACGCGAAAATCGAGCAAAACATGGCGAATACCACCACAACCGTCAGTACAACGACGACGTACAGCGGCTGTCCTAGAATCGGAGTCTTGGACGCGAAGACACTCGCTCCGCCGGAAGATGACATCAGATCGTCGCCGGAGGATTAACTAACTCGAACAACGATTATATCGATGATCAGAGCTACAGCATCAGATCTCTCACAGGTTTCAGCTGAGTAGCTGTGAAGTGGCTGAGGCGCTGCTCAGAAACCAACAGTGAATGAATTCTGAAGGAAGGGTGACAATATTTGGAGTGTAGAAATGTGTGACGTAATTAATGAGGAGCCTCGTGGGGTCCATCTGTCGTGGGGAATTACCCAAAAGGACCTGCAAAGTGCCGTGCGGTGAGATAGGGACACGGAGGCATCAAGACAAATGTGTTATTAGGAGCAGCGCCAGCGTCAAGCCGAAATGACGGATTTACCCTCTTATGTCGCTTCCTTTTTCGCCCTCCTTTCGCTTTCAAGTTTCGGTACGTTACAAAAATAAAATTATGATTGCTCGTTTTGTTTATTGTATTTTTTATATGATTTGACCATTCGTTGTTTCCTTTTAATCATTAATGAAAAACATGCATGGTAACATAACACATCCAATTATCTAGAGATATACGAAAGTAATAAATGTTTCTAAAGTGTTCGTCGAATAAAATGTACATGACCAATACTGTTCATTACATCTCCGCATGAAGTAAATGAAGTAAAAAATTGAAAAGGATATAATATATAATGTATTATTGCATGCAACAAGAATTCCCTACGACATGACATGTAACGGTGAGCTAGACTTGTCAATGGGGATTGCATATGGATGAGAGCAAGGACGGGGCTCGGGGGGCTGTTTACCCTCGTCCGGCCGGCTTAACCATTAGGCGTGCGCCGAGAGCAACACTGTCGGGTGCTGCTTTTCCTTCTACGCAGCCGCAAAGCCCCCGGAAAAAGATGAATAGGGCATGCCCTTGGATAGAAAGTAGTGATGGGTTGGGTTGAGCTGGTTAAAAAATGGTTTGGGCTTTCTGTTTTTATTAATGAGTTAATTACATTTCTAGGCACTTGACCAAGTGTGGATAACAAAAATAGGCATTGTGTGTTTCTTGTTACAAAAATAGGCATTTTTTTATTTTATTTTCTTATTTTGAATTAAATTTATTACACAAAGTTATTAATAAATAAGACTTATTTTATTCTATTTTCTTATCATAATTTAATTTATAATCACATTAATGACAAAAGTAAAATAGAAGTTAACTCATCCAAATGAATAATAAATTAAACCTATGATCCGCATTTAATTTGTTTTAAATTGTTCCAAAGTTCTGTCATATTAGAATTTTTATTTAAAAAAGTCGTGTTCGCAAATTACAAATCGATTGAAAAAACCGAAATCGACCCAATAATCCAAAGAATTATGCCAAAATCAAAACAAGAGCCAAACCAATAATAATAACCTCCAACTGCTATATGAACAAATTAATATGTAATCGAATATATAAAATTTATAGTCTGAATAAGAACGAAAGTAGTTTTGATTCCACAACTGATTTGGAATCGATTATTGTTTTTTTTTTAATCCAAAACCAATAGATAGCATGAACCGAAAATCAAAAGGGCCTATTTACAATATTTACAGTTAACAAAAGTTTTAGTTTCGAATCTTTTGTTAGATTATAATATTTACCGAACTTTTTTAATTGGCTTCAATAACCAGCCAAAATTGTAATATTGTTTATATAGTTACAGATATATATTTTTTTAATTCTAACCAGCCAAAATTGTAATATTGTTTATATAGTTACAGATATATAATACCTTATATATTACTAATATTAAATAATAAAAAATGGTTTTATGTTTTTGGATCGAACCGCAATCTAAGAATTAGAGACCAAAAACAAATCAGTTGCATATTCGGTGCCAGTCGAAATTTGGTGTTCGGTCGGTTTAATAAATTTAAATAAAAATAATATAGAAATATCACTAGCAATTAAAAAAATGTTAAAATAAAATGGAAAAAGAGAAGTGCCTATATTTGTAACTATTTACACATGGTGCCTACTTTTGTAAATCACTTTCAAACGGATGCCTATAAATGTAAATCACCCTTTATTAATTAGTCATTTTGTGTTGGGCTTTATTTATAGATTTTGGGCCCTCTATGCAATTTTTTTAATTCATTTTTATTTTCTCCCAGAAATTTTTTTTTTATTTATGGACCTCAACTTAGGTATTTCTCCTTTGAACTTGTTTAATTACTTTTAGTTATGTTAGTTTTTTATTTATAAATGAAAATATACAAAATTACATTTCAAAATAAAAATGTCATTCCGGAATATTAATCGAAGTATCAACCATTAAGATAACAAGGTGTAGTGTAACATTTACGGTTAAGGTATACTTGTATATATAGCACATCCTATTTATGTGCAAATATATCAAGTTATTTTATATATTCATGTTATGTTATTTTAAAATAAAAAATATAAACTAAGGATAAAATGGTAAAATTGTAAAAGTACATTCAATTTGACAGTGTGATTGAGTAGCCACCAGGGCCATTTTTCATTTCTGGTGGCGGGTTGTTTTTAAATAAAGTGAGGTCACAAACACAAACGTAGATCATACATGTGAAATTCTCAAATACTAAAAAGTTGTCCTAAAAATTATATGACTCTAAATGAACGAGTCAAAATCCGGGCCATGTCGAGCCCCATGCGTACAATCCTTGGCACTAGATAAGAGAAATGGTTAACGAGAGTTCCCCCCATAATTAGAACTATATTATTACTAAATGAAAATAATTAATATTTTCACCGAAATTGTATATGGATAAGAGGAACGGTAAACAATTAACATTGCGGCTGGGTCATGGCTGACCTCTCACCTGGCGAATAGCTTGTGCGCCTGCTGCGAGCTGTCCCACGGTACCCGTACTTGTCGAGATCGCTAGTATTTTCTTTGTGAGTTTGTGTTCGTGTTATTGTGGTTCTGATGCTGCATGCCCTGGGAAAAGTTTGTGTTTATGTGCGCATCTCTATGCATATGGTACTTTCTCTTAACAATTCTGCTAATTGGAGTGGCATGCAGTGACTTGAAGGATAAAAGAAATATGTTGCTTTGCAATCTTTATTGAAATGTGCTGTTGTGGTCATATTGTGGTTACTGCGATTGTTAGGGAGGTACTAAGAAGTAGCATCATGTTATATGTTTTTAGGACCATCTTGCTCTAGTTAAACAGAGGTAATGTTCATATAGATGATTATATGTGCTCACTTGTCATTACAAATGTGGGCTTTAGAATTTGCCAATCCCCACCATTCTATATATCTTTAGAAGAAACAGAAATTTGATGATCTGCTACAAATAACCTTGGCAATGGGCATACGTAAGGGAAGTAGACAGAACGACAGACATGTTTTCATTCAACACTATGCTTGCCTGTATGAAACCTGTCCTAACTGGGAGAGTGTCGATTCTCAGACTTATGCCGTGCTAATATGTTCACATACTTCAAGTAATCATGTGTCGTTTTCCCATTCTCCATTGCAGGTACTTGAACATAATTGTGGATCAGCACATGTGGTACGCAAAAGTCCGAATTGGATCTTGCAGGGGAAACTTCCCATTGAGGAAGAAAACAGCAAAAAAAAAAAAAAAAAAAAGAAGATCAATAAAATTATAAATACGCGACATTCTTGTTACTACTAGCATTTTTAATTCATTAGGATTACATCAATACCGATTTGAATACTCATTCTGACATTTACATTCAACGCTAATTAGAACTCTGTCTTTCCGAATTGCTTCGGCAATTTCGTGTGTGAGGAAATGAATTGACCCGTAAGGAAAAGCAAAGGCAAGATGAGTTGGTCCTCCCTTTGAGATGCTATACCGTATGGGACATGAAACTTTCTAACACATATCCCAATCGAAACAAGTCGTAAAGAACATTTGATCTGAAAAAAAAATACTCATTCCATTTATATCTAGATCGAAAGGCAAAAAGCAAACACATCCGTGAGGTGAGGTGCTGCTCGTATATGCTCATATCCCCAACCAATATGCAGTTTCGACCAGTCGATAGATTCTCAGTTCAATAATTTAGTTCAAGAAACTAGTGAGCAGGGACCAGATGGGCTTCTTGGTTTTCTTTTTCACATGTAACGTGAGAACATCACTTCAAAAGGCACAAAGGAAAATGGTAGGAACCCCAACATAGATACTCTTGTTGTAAGAAAATCCATAGGAATGAATTGATTAAGATACCCACAAATATTTTCTTTCTTCACTACTTTTTAGCACCATTATTGCTAGGTATCTAAACCCCACCACTTTGCAAGAAAGTAGCAGAAGTAAACATCAAGAGGACGTAAACAGTGCAACCAACTGGTCTTTGCTCTTTAACATCAATGTTCCCTCCACGTCAAAGCTTACTATTATATTACAGACGCCTCTTTATTTGTCATACAACGCCTACCTTTTTAACTAATTTAATGAGCTAGCACAAATCAAAAGTTGACATGGCTATCGCACAGATAAGGATGAGAAGATTCTGAGTGGGGGAATCTAACCTTGATTGAGGCAAAACATCAAAGGATGACGAAAGCAGTCGTCCCATGGGAGAACCAAGCATCGCCTTTGTGGGGACAGCAAACGGGCTTACGATATAAACAAACGACGCCTTCCATTTCATCAACTTGCCAGGCTGCATTACGTCGGCCTTAACTCATCCCATCCCTTTTAATCGTCGAAGAACTATCAGTGTTGGCAACATTTCACAAGTCCCTTACGGCACAAACCGAAAAAGAAGCGACAGTTCACTATAACATGCAAAACGAAAACAACGATAAAGGAAGATTAATACCAGAGAATCCGTCGGGCGTGTGGTTGAATCTGAGCCTGGGAGGGAATGGATCACAAGCAATCAAGGAAGCAGAGGTGCACATGAGGCCCACTTCGACGAAAGTCTTCTCTTGCAACTTCTGCATGAGGAAGTTCTACAGCTCACAAGCTTTGGGAGGTCATCAGAATGCTCACAAAAGGGAAAGAGGAGCAGCAAGAAATTACCAGTCCCAGAAAGTGATGACAATGGTGGCACCGCCCATACATACCACCACCATGTACAGGTCACTTGGGGTTCAAGCCCATTCCCTCGTGCATAAACCGCCCAACAGAGACGTAAACAGCTCTACAATGGGAAGATCTCATGAGGCCAATTCAAGGCTTGCAATACCATGGAAGCCTGAGGGAACAGAAGAATCAAAACTGCAATCGCAGGTTGCAAACACGCTGGACTTGAATCTGAAGCTGTAGCTAGTTTCTATGTCCTGTGTTCGCCAGTGGGGAACTTTATCTTCTGTAACTCTCATACTTACATGAAAATTGTGAATAAGACAAGTATCATATTTGTCAGGACCCGTCGTCCCGCCCTCGTATTCCGTTCTAATTCTAAGTGTTAAAGCTTTGTTATTGTGCGTATACGTAAAAATGCGACTAAAATTTTTCATTTTAAAATGTGCATGCGGGAATCTTATATACACGTCAAAAGAATGTTCTACATCATTCGACATCTTCATCATGTCCTTGTCTACAAAATACAAGTGTACGTGTGTGTGTGCAGCCAAAAGCTCCCTATGCGCCCGGCCTTCACAGGTCGTCATCCATACACACACTCCCACCTCAAAAGCGGTCGGATTGCGTCAAAAGATCGGCCTCGCATAAGAGTCGGATCACGTACCGTGATCGTCAGTACCTACAACACGTAACTTAAACAATGAGCCACCGAGGCTCAGTAAGCAGAAATTATGCATGAATGCACGTGTCCTAACGATCGACAATCCACGCCGTCGTTTACTAACGCTCATACTCTTTCCTCATACTCGTACTCTTTTCTTACGCTCTTACTCTTTTTCTTATACTCTTATTTCATACGGGCCCTCGGCTTTTCAATCCCACTATGCGCCATACCGTTGAGATCTCAAGTGTGGAGGTTCTCACACTAGAAGGTCACCCGAAGGAATCTTCCCTTACTCAGTGTGGCCTCCACGCGGGTACTTCACACTGGTAGCCAACACCGAGGCCACTAACCCCGGAGGTCACCCGAAGGAATCTTCCCTCCGGGTAGTGCTTTACACGCTAGAAGGTCACCCGTAGGAATCTTCCCTTACTCAGCGTGTGCCCCGGGCCGCGTCCTCCAGGTTGTACTTCCCGCATACGGGGTATTTTCCCAGCCTCTTATTCAGGCCTTAGAGTAGCCTCTTATTCAGGCCTTAGAGTAGCCTCTTATTCAGGCCTTAAGGGCTGCATAAGGGAAGCCGTGACTCTTCATTCGAGTCGACACAAACGCCAATATCGGCGAATATACATCGCACACAGGCGATCTTATGCACGCTCATGCCTCGCTCCTTATGTACTACTCATGCGTGCAAGTGCTCATGTACATATGCAAATCATACTATCATGCATAGAAATAAATCATATCATACGTGCGCATTTCATAGAAATTACACGAGCACGTAATTCATATCATAGGACGCAAGCAAGTTACGTGTCGTAGTTGAATTTCTACTTACCTGGAGTCCGTAGATTAGCAGTCACCGGACCCGTAAATGTTCCTAAGTCCCGACCTTAGGCATGAAATATTGGTGTCAGTGTACTATTTTATTTTAATGGCTTGAGTATGCTAAATTTCTAAGTTAGGAATATATTTTCAGTAATTCTAGTCGGATTCGTACACTCTCACATGCCCCGTGAAGTTTCATTATTGCGAAGTGTTTTTCGTGAAGTATAAGTCATTGCTTATAAGGTCTCGAGTTGTAAGTTAGGTTAGATCTCGTGTTTAATCAAACATACATTGATGCCATGTACTTCGACATTTACAGAAATGTCGACATAAATTTGACATTGATGTATTGAAAGATCTCGACATGGATTTAGGATAAATGTCGGGTTGTATAGTTAGTTAGGTCTCGACATTGTTGGAAACTCTCGACATTTTTTTACTTAACATCTCGACATTTTTATTCCTAGGATGCCTCGACATCTTTGTGTTTGAATTCGACATTTATTTCAATTTGAGGTCTCGACATTTTACCTTAGGGTGTCCCGACATTTTTATGTTCAGTCACTCGACATTTTATCCTGTTATTTTGGAACATGAGATGTCGACATTTAAGTGATTTAAGATCCCGACATTTATAAAATGTCGATATATAAGTTACATCGACATTTCATGCGACATTTATCCTAACATGGTTTCGACATTTCGTCCGAATGCAATGACTCGACATTCTACTCGACATTCCATATACCATTCGACATTTTGCCTTACGACATTTGAGACGGAAAAGTCGACATGGGCTCGACATTTTATGTATCATTCGACATCTACCCTAATAAGATGACTCGACATTATTCCTAACAAAGCTTCGACATTATACTTTAACACTTCGACATTTTGAGGAAAATGTCGACATGCATCTCTCATAGACCTCGACATTTATCATCCTTTCGATATTTACCTACATAAAGATGTCGAGTCTTACATATATTATATCGACATTTTCTTAACAATCCGACTTTGTGTTTCGACATTTTCATTAGGAATTGTCGACATGTTATTTACATGGTATCTCGACATTTATTAAAATGTCGGTATGTATTTAGTCGACATCTCATTCGACTTTTATCATCATCTTCGATTTTTCATCGTTCTTCATCCTCTAACCCGCTTCGTAGCTTGTTCTTCCTAGCATTATAAGTCCTAAATCGCATACTAAGCTACTTAATTCCACATCTACTCATACCGAAACCCTTAGCTCGAATTTAAGTTCGACATTTTTAGGGTTTTTCTCGTGTTCTTCCTAAAATCACTTTTAATGGTCTTAATACTTTCAACTACACATACCATACGAAATTTAAAGCTTATGGAAGGATGTTTTACTTACCAACTTCGAAACCCTAAGCTAATTGGATGCTTGTGTCTTCGGAATTCTTCTCGGCCCTTGCTCCTCCTTTTTCTTCTTTCTATTTTCGTTTTTCTTAAGTGTGGGTATAGAGTTCACTTGCTAAGTTAGATATTTTCCTTCATAGGATAAAGAAGACGTGATGTAGGTGTGAGTTTTCCTTGGTTTAAGGAGTCTTGTCTCCTAATTGTTTTCTTAGGGCTTGGTCCAATTATGGGATTTCTAGCCCAACATTGCATGGTCCAATTCTTATATAATTATTATCATTTTCTCACCTTTCTTCATTCCTGCTATTTTCGAAAATTTCATTGTGTAAATTTGGAGTCCACGTAACACATAATTAATAGTACGTAATTGCATAGAATTCCTCATAATATTCGCATAAGCATATAATAACATACAAGATTCTTGAAACCCACGTAATTCATACACGTAATTTATTGGCCGACCTAAATTGCGGGGATCGGGGTCCTACATCCTCCCCCCTTAAGGAGGATTTCGCCCCCGAAATCAGCCCGTGTGAAACAGCTCGGGGTAACGAATTCTCATTTCGTCCTCCCGTTCCCATGTGGCTTCTTCCGTGGACTGGTTCCGCCACAGTACTTTCACTAAGGGAATATCTTTATTCCTTAGTCTTTTAGTCTCGTACATCAATATCTCCACCGGAATCTCTTCGTAACTTAGATCCGGCTTCAATTGTTGATGTAGGGACTCGTTTTCTAGCACGTGGTTCGGGTCAGCTATGTATTTCCGCAGGGTTGAGACGTGGAACACGTCGTGCACCTGCGCTAATGACGCAGGCAGCTCCAGTTGGTATGCTACCTCGCCTACTCTTTTCAGTATCCTAAATGGTCCTATGTACCTAGGACTTAGTTTCCCTTTCTTCCCGAACCTCTTCACGCCCTTCATCGGCGATACCTTAACAAACACCATATCGTCTTCTTCGAACTCCAGTGGTCGACGTCTTCGGTCAGCATAGCTTTTATGTCGACTCTGTGCCGTTTGCATTCTTTCTCGTATGGTGGTAATGGCTTCCGTCATTTCTCGTACGATGTCGGGGCCTAACAGTGCCCGTTCACCAACCTCGTCCCAATGCACTGGGGATCTGCACCTACGCCCGTATAGCGCTTCGTACGGTGCCATCCCGATGGTGACGTGGTAGCTATTGTTGTACGAGAACTCGATCAATGGGAGGTACCTACTCCAATTTCCTTTGAAATCGAGTACGCATGCTCGTAGCATGTCCTCCAACGTCTGTATCGTTCTCTCGGATTGACCGTCTGTCTGCGGATGGTAGGCGGTACTAAAGGACAGCCTCGTTCCCATCGCCTTTTGCAAACTCGTCCAGAATTTCGATAGAAATCTGGAGTCGCGATCCGAGACTATCGACGATGGAACGCCGTGCAGTCGCACTATCTCCTGAATATAGAGCTCTGCGTACCGTTCCATGGAATACGTCGTACTTATTGGTAGGAAATGGGCCGACTTGGTTAGTCGGTCTACAATCACCCAAATCGCGTCGTGCCCCTTCGCATTCCTAGGCAATCCTACTACGAAGTCCATGGTAATGTTATCCCATTTCTATTCCGGTATGGGTAACGGTTGTAGGGTTCCCGCCGGCCTTTGATGCTCGGCTTTTATCTGCTGGCACGTCAGGCACTGACTCACGAAAGTCGCGATGTCCTTTTTCATGCCTGGCCACCAGTAGTTCTCCTTTAAACCTCTATACATCTTCGTCGCTCCTGGATGTACCGAGTATACAGTAGCATGGGCTTCCGTCATTATTAGCCGTCGTAGTTCGGCGTCGTCTGGCACGTACAACCGGTTCTTAAAGTATAGTCGTCCGTCTTCCCGTATCGTGAGGTCTCCAGTTGGTTGTTCCGGCTGTGCCTCCTTAATTTTCGCGTACAACTCGTCTGCTCCTAGCGCTGCCTTAATCTGCTCTAGCAGCGTTGGTTGCAAAGTTAAGGCTGCTAGCTGCGCCTCAACTTCACCTAACCGTACGACTTCTACTTCCAGCAGTTGTAGTTCTGCACTAACTGCTTTTCGGCTTAAGGCATCAGCTACTATGTTCGCCTTGCCTGGGTGGTAGTTGATTACGCAGTCGTAATCCTTGACTAACTCTAACCACCTTCTTTGCCTCATATTCAGCTCCTTTTGCGTAAAGAAGTACTTGAGGCTCTTGTGGTCGGTGTATATTTCACACCGCTCTCCGTAGAGGTAATGCCTCCATATCTTGAGAGCAAAGACCACTGCTGCCAGTTCTAAGTCGTGCGTCGGGTAGTTTTTCTCGTACTCTTTTAGTTGACGAGAGGCGTATGCTACTACATTCCCGTTCTGCATTAGCACACACCCTAACCCATTCTTCGATGCATCACTATACACCGTAAACCCTCCAGTTCCCGATGGTATTGTGAGAACGGGGGCCGTTGTAAGCCGTTCCTTCAACGCTTGGAAGCTCCTTTCACACTCCACGGTCCACCGAAATGGCGTATTTTTCTTGGTCAGCCTCGTCAGTGTCGATGCTATTTTCGAAAAGTCCTTTATGAACTTCCTATAGTATCCTGCCAGACCGAGGAAGCTTCGTATTTCCGTCACGTTCGTCGGCCTGGGCCAATTGCTAATAGCTTCTATCTTCTTCGGGTCCACAGAGATTCCCTCTCCTGATACTATGTGCCCTAAGAAGGCGACTCGGTCGAGCCAAAATTCGCACTTCTTTAACTTGGCGTATAGTTGCTTCTCCCGTAGTATTCCTAGAACCGTTCTCAGGTGTTCTTCATGCTCCTCCTTCGTCTTCGAGTAGATTAGGATGTCATCAATGAAGACGATGACAAACCTATCTAAGTATGGCTTGAACACCCGGTTCATTAAATCCATGAAAGCTGCGGGCGCATTAGTTAGCCCGAATGGCATCACCAGAAACTCGTAGTGGCCATAACGGGTACTAAAGGCCGTCTTCGGGACATCCTCCTTCCGGATCCTCAGTTGATGGTAGCCCGATCTTAAGTCGATCTTGGAGAAAACTGTTGCACCTTGCAGTTGATCGAATAGATCGTCTATCCTAGGGAGTGGGTACTTGTTCTTGATCGTCAACTTATTCAACTCCCTATAATCTATGCATAATCTCATGGATCCGTCTTTCTTCTTCACGAATAGTACCGGCGCTCCCCAAGGAGAGAAACTCGGCTGTATGAACTCCTTCTGCATGAGTTCGTCGAGTTGGTCCTTTAACTCCTTCATCTCCGTCGGTGCTAGCCGATAGGGGGTCTTAGATACTGGTGCCGCTCCAGGTACCAGATCTATAACGAACTCTATTTCCCGTTCGGGCGGTAGTCCCGGTAACTCTTCGGGAAATACGTCGGGGAAGTCCTTAACTATTGATACTTCCTCGAGTTTCGGGGAGGCGTTCTCTTCCGAATTGATAGCGAATACCAGATAGGCCTCGCATCCTGATCTGATCAGTCGTTGGGCTTTCAACGCTGATATCCTAGAGATCATAACCCCCTTGCTAGTTCCTACGAACTTAAGGGGTTCACTTCCGTCCATGTTGAGCGTGACTATCTTACGGTGGCAGTCTATGACGGCTCCGTACTTCGATAGCCAATCCATTCCAAGGATCACCTCATAATCATTCATAGGGATAATTATGAGGTCTATGGGTAGTTCCCTATCCCCGATTACTATTGGGCAATCCCGTAAAACTTGATTAGTTTGGGTGGGATCCCCGTTCGGAACCGTGACCCTAAACTCGCATTCAGCTCGGCGAGGCGTGACTCCTACTCTTGTGACATACTTAACGGATGCAAATGAATGAGTCGCCCCCGAGTCGACTAGGATGCATGTGGGGGTTTGGTAGATGGGGAGGGTACCTGTTACTACAGCCGGGTTATTTTCCGCTTCCTCGGAGGTTATCGTGTAGACCCTGGCCGGTACCCTTGGTGGTTCTATCTGGTTCCTAACTTGGCTTCCGGATCCACCTTCCGGACATGCCCTTAAGTAATGGCCTGTCTTGCCACATTTGAAGCAGACGGCATTCTGGGAGTTGCAGGCTCCCGGGTGTCTCCGTGCGCACTTCGGGCAAACGGGTAGATCCAACTGGGGTCTACCCTGATTGGGCTTGAACTGTGGGGGTGGTCCGGGTCGATTCTGGAAGTTTGGCTTTCCACCTTTGGGAATGAACTGTCGCTTTGGGTTACTTCCGCTCCCTTGTGGCCCTTGCACGAACTTGCGTTTAGCTTCTTGTGCGCGAGCAATTCTAGTCTCTGCCTGCTCCGCCACAAGCGCTCTCTCAGCCACTTGTGCATATGTGGCTCCCTGGATTCCAGCCATACTTACATCCCGATATAACTCGGGCTTCAGCCCTTCCATGAACCGCTCGATCTTGAGCGCGTCCGTGCTGACCATATGAGCAGCGAACCTTGAAAGCTGCTCGAACTTCCTAATGTACTCCGCCACTGTCATTGCTCCTTGGCGGAGGTTGATGAACTCATTCATCCTTTGGGCCCTGACCGGGGCGGTGTAGTACTTCCCTCGAAAGATTTCCTTAAACCGGTCCCAGCTCATCGTTAGTGGGTTTTCGATGGCTGAGACGGTGTCCCACCAGTGTCCGGCGCTCCCCCTCAGTAGGTAGGCAGCGCACATGACCTTCTCCGCCTCGGGTGTGCGGCTATGCTGGAACATGTTCTCCAGCGTCCTTAGCCAATCCTCGGCGGATGTGGGGTCTTCAGCATCCTCAAACTGTGGAGGATTTAGCCTCCTGAACCTCTCCCCGATCATCTCAATTCGTTCGGGTGGGGGAGGTAGGTTGGCTGATTGCCCACCAGCATTTTGCTGTTGGATCAGCTGTTGGATTTGGGCCGACTGCTGTCGGACCAACTCCGTTAATTGCAGGATGGTAGCATCCCGGCTATCAGGAGGGTTGCTAGTATCCCTACCCTGATCAGCTTCCCTACTTCCTTCACCTCTAATTCTTACCATTTTCCCAACCTATCCTGACAATTTCCTAAGGCCAATAAATTAAACCATACAAGCAATTCACATAACATAGTACTTACAAACAAGGCCGCATCCGCGCTTTTGAGTGTGTGTGTGTATGGACAGTCTACAGGACCTGCGACCGAAGCTCTGATACCACTCTGTCAGGACCCGTCGTCCCGCCCTCGTATTCCGTTCTAATTCTAAGTGTTAAAGCTTTGTTATTGTGCGTATACGTAAAAATGCGACTAAAATTTTTCATTTTAAAATGTGCATGCGGGAATCTTATATACACGTCAAAAGAATGTTCTACATCATTCGACATCTTCATCATGTCCTTGTCTACAAAATACAAGTGTACGTGTGTGTGTGCAGCCAAAAGCTCCCTATGCGCCCGGCCTTCACAGGTCGTCATCCATACACACACTCCCACCTCAAAAGCGGTCGGATTGCGTCAAAAGATCGGCCTCGCATAAGAGTCGGATCACGTACCGTGATCGTCAGTACCTACAACACGTAACTTAAACAATGAGCCACCGAGGCTCAGTAAGCAGAAATTATGCATGAATGCACGTGTCCTAACGATCGACAATCCACGCCGTCGTTTACTAACGCTCATACTCTTTCCTCATACTCGTACTCTTTTCTTACGCTCTTACTCTTTTTCTTATACTCTTATTTCATACGGGCCCTCGGCTTTTCAATCCCACTATGCGCCATACCGTTGAGATCTCAAGTGTGGAGGTTCTCACACTAGAAGGTCACCCGAAGGAATCTTCCCTTACTCAGTGTGGCCTCCACGCGGGTACTTCACACTGGTAGCCAACACCGAGGCCACTAACCCCGGAGGTCACCCGAAGGAATCTTCCCTCCGGGTAGTGCTTTACACGCTAGAAGGTCACCCGTAGGAATCTTCCCTTACTCAGCGTGTGCCCCGGGCCGCGTCCTCCAGGTTGTACTTCCCGCATACGGGGTATTTTCCCAGCCTCTTATTCAGGCCTTAGAGTAGCCTCTTATTCAGGCCTTAGAGTAGCCTCTTATTCAGGCCTTAAGGGCTGCATAAGGGAAGCCGTGACTCTTCATTCGAGTCGACACAAACGCCAATATCGGCGAATATACATCGCACACAGGCGATCTTATGCACGCTCATGCCTCGCTCCTTATGTACTACTCATGCGTGCAAGTGCTCATGTACATATGCAAATCATACTATCATGCATAGAAATAAATCATATCATACGTGCGCATTTCATAGAAATTACACGAGCACGTAATTCATATCATAGGACGCAAGCAAGTTACGTGTCGTAGTTGAATTTCTACTTACCTGGAGTCCGTAGATTAGCAGTCACCGGACCCGTAAATGTTCCTAAGTCCCGACCTTAGGCATGAAATATTGGTGTCAGTGTACTATTTTATTTTAATGGCTTGAGTATGCTAAATTTCTAAGTTAGGAATATATTTTCAGTAATTCTAGTCGGATTCGTACACTCTCACATGCCCCGTGAAGTTTCATTATTGCGAAGTGTTTTTCGTGAAGTATAAGTCATTGCTTATAAGGTCTCGAGTTGTAAGTTAGGTTAGATCTCGTGTTTAATCAAACATACATTGATGCCATGTACTTCGACATTTACAGAAATGTCGACATAAATTTGACATTGATGTATTGAAAGATCTCGACATGGATTTAGGATAAATGTCGGGTTGTATAGTTAGTTAGGTCTCGACATTGTTGGAAACTCTCGACATTTTTTTACTTAACATCTCGACATTTTTATTCCTAGGATGCCTCGACATCTTTGTGTTTGAATTCGACATTTATTTCAATTTGAGGTCTCGACATTTTACCTTAGGGTGTCCCGACATTTTTATGTTCAGTCACTCGACATTTTATCCTGTTATTTTGGAACATGAGATGTCGACATTTAAGTGATTTAAGATCCCGACATTTATAAAATGTCGATATATAAGTTACATCGACATTTCATGCGACATTTATCCTAACATGGTTTCGACATTTCGTCCGAATGCAATGACTCGACATTCTACTCGACATTCCATATACCATTCGACATTTTGCCTTACGACATTTGAGACGGAAAAGTCGACATGGGCTCGACATTTTATGTATCATTCGACATCTACCCTAATAAGATGACTCGACATTATTCCTAACAAAGCTTCGACATTATACTTTAACACTTCGACATTTTGAGGAAAATGTCGACATGCATCTCTCATAGACCTCGACATTTATCATCCTTTCGATATTTACCTACATAAAGATGTCGAGTCTTACATATATTATATCGACATTTTCTTAACAATCCGACTTTGTGTTTCGACATTTTCATTAGGAATTGTCGACATGTTATTTACATGGTATCTCGACATTTATTAAAATGTCGGTATGTATTTAGTCGACATCTCATTCGACTTTTATCATCATCTTCGATTTTTCATCGTTCTTCATCCTCTAACCCGCTTCGTAGCTTGTTCTTCCTAGCATTATAAGTCCTAAATCGCATACTAAGCTACTTAATTCCACATCTACTCATACCGAAACCCTTAGCTCGAATTTAAGTTCGACATTTTTAGGGTTTTTCTCGTGTTCTTCCTAAAATCACTTTTAATGGTCTTAATACTTTCAACTACACATACCATACGAAATTTAAAGCTTATGGAAGGATGTTTTACTTACCAACTTCGAAACCCTAAGCTAATTGGATGCTTGTGTCTTCGGAATTCTTCTCGGCCCTTGCTCCTCCTTTTTCTTCTTTCTATTTTCGTTTTTCTTAAGTGTGGGTATAGAGTTCACTTGCTAAGTTAGATATTTTCCTTCATAGGATAAAGAAGACGTGATGTAGGTGTGAGTTTTCCTTGGTTTAAGGAGTCTTGTCTCCTAATTGTTTTCTTAGGGCTTGGTCCAATTATGGGATTTCTAGCCCAACATTGCATGGTCCAATTCTTATATAATTATTATCATTTTCTCACCTTTCTTCATTCCTGCTATTTTCGAAAATTTCATTGTGTAAATTTGGAGTCCACGTAACACATAATTAATAGTACGTAATTGCATAAAATTCCTCATAATATTCGCATAAGCATATAATAACATACAAGATTCTTGAAACCCACGTAATTCATACACGTAATTTATTGGCCGACCTAAATTGCGGGGATCGGGGTCCTACAATATTGCTGCTAAAACAGAGATGAAGCCAGTCTGGAGAATCCAAAGTATTGCATGGGTGTTCAAGTTGTGTTTTAGAGAGACCATACAAGAATCAGGATGAACTCAGCTTCAACTTCTAAATGCACTTATACATCACAAGTGTGTTACAATATTTATTCAGTATAAGATGAATCAAAGTAATCTCAACTTCAACCAAGAGTATCCTTAAGGGCACGAACTTCTGTAAGATCTCTTCAGGTACAAGTACAACCAACATGACATGCATTACAAAATCTCTTGGCCAAGTATTCTGTCTATATTTGAGCACTTTTATATAAGTTTCAGCGACGTGAAGCCTCAAAAAATGTAGAAGGGATTTCTGATGGTGGATCCAATGATGCAACACGGGAAAACTGTGTCAAGAACACGGCCTTTTCATCAGTATTAGGGGAAAGAAGTTTCAACTTAGGTCAGTTTTGGACGTGAAAGGGAAAATTATCAATACCTCATGTTTCATATATTTTTGTGTAACTGCCTTTGCAGATTTCCCTTGTCTGAGTAGGAGATAGTGGAGTCTGAGGACGCAATCTTTCAATTCGTGGGGTGTATAACCTGTATGGTGTTGTAGTACAAGGCTCTGCAATAGGTGCAGAACAGTTTTATCAGCGGAGAATGGCAATTACACAGAGTCAAATACCATGGGAACGCACAAGCACATATTATCCATTTATAGAGAAATGAATTTTGGACATTATGTCAAAAGCAGTTTTAAGAAAAGGATGTGTTTTTTACCCATGGATGGACTTTCGGCTTGATAATCAATCTTGAAAGAAAGATAACTGAAGCAGCAACTAGTGAAGGAAAGTAGCTGACACAAGTGTAGTCCAATAAGCTCCTCTCACCAAGGTAAGAGCATAAATTATCAAATTTGGGACCTGAGAACTGAAAAAAAAAATGGTTAGCCTTAAATAGAAACGTAAACACGCAACACATAAAGGGGTTTGAAATGGTATGCATACCACACGCTTATCTTGAGCCGGCTTGGAAAAAACTCTGTAGATTAACAAAAACCATACATTACATTTAATATCTGTCGTAAATCAGCTTTCGCGAAGCAGTAAAAGAATGGGAAAGAGAATTGTTAACTATATAATATCTAACCTAAGGAAGCTTTTAACCGTGGGATTTCCCATGTCAAACTCCAAAATCTTGAGAACCTCTTTTTCCACGCGCAAAACCTGAAATCATTCACTATCATAGAATGTCCAGTTGTGTGCTTATAGCGAAAAAAATAGCAAGATCTAACAAACCTCTTCTTTAGTGCACGAGTTGTCTGTAAGGTAACATAACTCTTCAACATGCGGCGGAGTAACTTCTACATTTTTACTGCATTTGGCTAATGTATAAGAAATCATAACAAGAAGGCTGTGATGCAATTACACAGAGATACTGCTTGCTTACGATGCAACTAGGATGCAGCCAATACTGATAAGCTGAAGCTTTTTCCTGGTAACCTCGTGCACGGAGAGGTATCTATCAATGTAATTCACAGTGAGATACAAGGTTTCAGATGAGAATTTGCACTCTTCTATAACCTCCACCACCCAGTCAACAAGGATTTCTCGCATCGCCGGCTTCACATCGGTCTGAATCATCTCCATGTAACTAATTGGTCTTATTTTCAGATCTACCTAATATCATAAATCATAAGGTGGGGAATATTTCATAGTTTCATCTTAACAATGTAGAATGATCGGAGCAGATGTATATACCAAACGAAACAAAAGAAAAATAGGAAAACAGAAAAGGAAAGTTACCTCCAAAGAACGCAGATGCTGACAGATCAAAGAAGCACCTCTCGATTTCCGGGGCTCATCAGCTACAGCCACAGGAGAGACCATCACCTCTCGCTCCACCGCCTTCTTCTCTGTTTTGGCTTCGATCTGCTTCCTTTTCCGCTTTCTGCCAGTTCCGTCGAATCCATTCCCATTCAGCGTTAGATTACTTAGGTCGGTGAGCACCACATGCTTTTCAACCGCCGAATTCTCGTTGGCCGATTCATTTGGCTGCTTCCGACAAGCATTTCTACCTCCGCCGCGCACACTGCTCTGCCCCTCGGCCATTTATCGCCTATGGTTAGGGTTCTGCTGATGGGAAGTAACTCAGCTCCGAAGGAACAAAAAGGCAGGATTTCTATCTCTGCAGGAAAATCGAGTGTGACCTTTCATTTATATTTGATGTTGGCGATCTTGAGCGAGGGAGGGAGGTGCGTAAAATGCCGCCACTTTTCACAAATTTCGAAAAGCCAAAAAAAAATATGATTACTTTTACCGCCTTTTTCTTTGGGCTGGGTCGGGATGGATAAGTGCGAGGCCCATAGTTATAACAGTTTGCTAATAATAATACAGCAGTTGGGGCTTTGAATGGAATTGGAAATATTGCGTAAATCAAACTTTTCTTTTTTTTCGATTCGACGCAGATAGGGTTGAAAACGAATCGAATCGAATACAGTAATATTCTATTTGTATTCGATTAATTTGTCGAATATTCTTATTCGTATTCGTTTAATATCCGAATTTTTTTCCTGATTCGAATTCGATTCGAATGTGCTATCCGAATATATTCGAATATTTTCGAATATTCGGATTCGAATACTGTTTTTCTGTAACAGGAAGCACGCTTGCAAAAAATTCTCAAATCATACATAGACAAAACACATTCAATCTTGCAAAACACATTCAATCCAAAACGATCCGAGATCTTACAAAACACATTCAATCCAAAACGTTCCTGAGACATAGACATCAAAAAGTTATTGTCTCCTTGCTTCTGGTGGCTGGCGAGTGAGCCTACTAGCTGAGACATAGACCACGGTGGCTGGCGAGTGAGCCTACTAGCTGCGTCGGTGGGTGCGTTCGATGGTGACTGGGCTGCTGGTGAAGGCGAGAGAGAGCTGCGGCCTGCGATGGTGTTTTGTGGCTTTTTGAGTGGTTGCTATCTTACGTGAGGGTGGGGTAGGTGAGGGTGAGGGTTTTAAGGGATTTGTGGTTTTTGGGCTATGATATTTTATTTGGGCTCTGAATTCTTCTTAATGGGCCTATTAAAAATTACAAAGTATTTATAATATATTAGAATTTATAAATATATATTAAATTATTCGAATCGAATAATTCGGTTAATATTCGAATCGAATACTGAGGTTTCATATTCGTATTCGGATAGCTCTCGAATAATAAATAATATTCTTATTCGGATTCGTATTCTAAATATTCGAATTCGAATCTTAAAATATCGAATCGAATCGCGAATCGAACCAAAAAATTCGATTCTTTTGCAACCCTAGACGCAGAGCAGCAAAAATTTAGTCGTTCCATTGACAAAATAACAACAAGTCTGTCAAATTTCAACAAAGCTGTTAGTTCATAACACGTAAGCAGCGGCTCTCATCAAACAGTACACAACACTATGAACGTCTGTTTCTTTCTCTATTCTTTCACCGTACAGAAGCTCAAACCCCGCAGATATCTTTAGCATAAAAACGACGATTATAAAATGTCTATACCATGAATATAACTCAGAACTATTCTGCTTATATTTGAACTAATGGGGGACTAACATGCGAGTTGCACAATTCTATGTAGTTGTAATCTCTTCCACTGCATGGTTTTACTTACGCCTTCCTTTTCTTGATTTCTGAGGTGGAACTGAGTCCACCGTCGAGTTTTGGTCGAGGTTATCATTGTTTGCGCCTTCCTTAGTTCCATCTGGCATTCTTCCCTTGTGTCGAAGGTACCATCTTGCATTTCCGAACCATTTACAAACCTGCCAAGAAAATTATTTGTTATCCCCGGATATAACCGGTGAAATATTCGAGTCTGGTCGAAAGAGGCGGGAAACATTCCCCGCGAAAAACACGTTCAAAGGCGGTAAACATCCCCCTCGGGAAAAATATCTCCGCGACAACAAACCCGCGAAAATACCTCCCGAGGTGATTAAGACCCGAGGGAGCGCTGTCCGAGCTCAGGATTAAATGATTGAGATCACACACACTAGGATGAAGTCCCGAGAGGAGCTAAATAAAGCAATCGGGTATTGAATGACAAACATTGGCTCGAGCACCCCACTGAGGCAAGCTACGGTTCTGTTATACATAAATAAGATAACGAATGTTCTAGAGGGTGGGAGTAGGCAAAAAAGACCAATTCAAGTGTGAAGAAGAAGTGGAGAACGTGAGTATCAAAAGGAGAGAAGTGGGGCAGTTTGATAATAACGATCACTATAAATACCTCGTTATTTCCTTCAAACGAGGGGGGGGATTCGCGACCTCAACAACAGGAAAACTATACACTTGATAAAATAAGATAAGGAACCAGGAAGGAGGCGGGTAGTCCCGAGAACGAGCCGAGCACGTCGGCATGAGAGACCCAAGCACGTCGGTATGAACGAGCCAAGCACATGAACGAGCCGAGCAACTAGAACCTAAGATGCAAAGTGGGCGTGTCAAGCCGGTCGCGCTTGGAGAACGTGAGAAGGGCGTGGGGGAACCACGTTGCCGCGAGAGGTCCGCAAAAGAAGCGGGCTTGGGTGATGACCAGGTCAAGGCGAGGCTAGTATAAAAGGTAACGGCCGAGTCATTTTCACAGGTACGCCTAAATAAGCACTGAAACCATTTTTCGAGCCTAACCTGTAGTTACCCGTTTTTGATGACGAAGATGATGATCTGACTTGAGCGTCGGAGGGGCGTCGCCGAAACGGCGCTTCCCTTAGCGTATTTTCTCTGATATTTCAGGCACCCTACGCGACGACGAAGATAAAAGGCGTTCGATGTCGGCGACGGGAGCAAACGGTCTATTTTTACGCGCCAACACGGGTGGGGATTTTTTGGGACGCATCAATTGGCGCCGTCTGTGGGAACGTTTAGTTCTTAAAAAATTGCGATGCGTTCTGAGGAAATCTGTCCACTCCATAGCCGTTAGCCAATGTGGCCTCCCCGTCGACGTCGAGTGAGTCCAAGACCACCCCCATGCCGCGTCGAAAACCAGCCGTGGCAAACGAAAAATTAGAGCCCCGAGCGGTTACGAATCAGCCGCGAGCAGGGTCGTCGCAGCGGATGATCCTTGCGCCGGTTTCGGTAGCCCCGGGCATAACAACGAAGAATGCATCGTCGAGGCCCGAGCGGGCCAGATGCCTTCATCATCCACATCAGGCGAAAGGAACACTAAGCTGACCCGAGCGATGATATCGCGGATCTTTGGCATATTCACACGAGTGAAGAGAAATTTCGCTGGCAAAGCCCCGTCCACTGTTTCATCTTCGTCGTTGTTCATCTATGTTACACCTCTGATCAAACACAGCCCACCGAAGTCGCTATAGTCGCCGCAGTCGAAGATTTTTCGGAGGCAAATCGTTGGCGACTCGTCCGAAGAAGTGAGAAGACGATCGATGGAAAGTATCATCGCCGGAGTTTGTGGGGGGGAACTGCCGCGAAACCGAGGACCGTGACGATGAAGGCAACCACCAGGGCCGCCCTTTTGAAACCGGTGGCAGATCCGTCGTCGTTCATGGTTTGGACCCGGTCGTAAGCTTTGCTTCAGTATTGGGGTCTGTTAGAAATTACTTAAAATAATGGGTCGATTCTGTTATTCTACTTGGGCATATATTGTGAAATATGAACTGTGGGTAAATCTGAATTTATAAAAAGATTACTAAACCCACTTCTGACGGTTATGGAGAACGTGGGGATTGGAAACTGTAAAACCTTTAGCAGCTGGATTTTTAATTCGCGAAACTTTCAGTGGGCTGTGAAGATAATTTGGGCCTGCACGTTGGTAGTTACCATCACTTTCTTTCTATGTCTGAAATGAGGCTGTACTGGTTTGCTTGGATTTTTCCTGGGATCTCACTTAGTTCGACTGTTGGAGCTTCATTAAGTTGAGGTGAAAAAATAATATTAGGATGGCCATATATCTATCTTGGGGACTTGCTGATGTATTTTAGAAAAAAAGAAAAAAAGTGATGAGAGAAGAGCTTGAAAGTTTTGAAGGTTGTGGCTTGTCTTGCTATTGCATATTTTCGGTAGGGCTGATTTGAATTCTCGAAAGATGATATTAATTGTTAGCGTGAGGGGATTTAACAGCACTTCTATGGTTTCTTTTGAGTTATTTGAGTACAGGAAATCTGATGCGAACTGAATCAGCCCATACGCCTTAGATGATCGATCTGAGCCCATAATTGACCTCTTCGAGATTTCTCCATTCCACTGAAATCACCTCGAGTTGCCAGGCCACCTCGAGCGACGAATCAGAACTTGCCATCACCATGGAAATCGACCCGAGTCTCAACGATTGTGGCACGTTTGTATCAGTCTCACGACCTCTGAAATCAGCCCGAGGGATTGATTGAAGAATTCCCGAAGAAACCACTCATGCAATTTCGACTACCGTCGCCACCTGAAAAAGATCTCGACGGCAGCCCCCACGAAGCAGAAACCGCTCAGGTCAGCAACCCACGACTGGAGGTGGTCCGTATGGCCAACAAGATGTCGAAATCTCCGCCATCGAAGATCACACGTTGATCCTGAGAATTCGTAACACGGGGCTTCGCGAAGATCGAACGCATCAGCTCGCCGCGCAGGAAATGGGAGATAAACTTCGCGAAGATCGAACGCATCAGCTCGCCGCGCACGAGATGGGAGGCAGAATAACCGCGAGACTGATGCTTATGGCCCTAAGGGCATCCATCATGGTTATTTCTCCAGCCTCGGTAGCGGATCCTCCCGTTGGCGGCGGAACGGGAGTTCGTTGTAAGTTTACTTACACTGAGTTGATTTGAATTTTTGAAATTAGGTGATCGATTATGCTGCTTTAGGAGCGGGTACTATAAACTCGAATTTTTGGAAGACCATTAGGAGATCTCTGAAATATTTTGGTTCATTGTTATTTTGTGGGGGGTAAATAACTATAATCCTTTCGAATTGTCGGGCTTTGACTCCTTAATTTTAATTAGATTGTTGAGGTTAATATTGACTTGCAACTATTTTATGATGAGTCTGATCGTATGCGTACGATTGAAATAAAATGTTGAAAGAGGTTCACGCATATGGTTTTTCGTGACAAAATAATATCGGCATGTGCGGACTTAATCGCGCATTCACCATTTCCTTTGAGCTATGTGAGTACAGGAATTCTCGGGTGCTTGCGGGCCACGAGAATATTCTTGGCAGGCGTCGTCGCGATGAAACTTGTTGCCCTCGAAAAAATAAATTATTCGCGGCTGAGGCGGTCACTATTAAAGAATCGGACAGATCGACATAAGCCATGCCTCACCGAAGGTATCAACTATGTAATATTCATATTGTTACTTTATCTTCTCAGTGACGCAGGCATCTCGGGCCCGAATCGATGGCGATACTTTGGATGAGCTATGAAGCTTGATCGAAGATGAAGAAAAATCCTCGGATGAGGCACGATCGCCCGAAAGGGTGAATGAAATCGCCGAACGAAAATGAAGAAAAGTCATCGGATGAGGCACGATCGCCCGAAAGGGTGAATAAAATCGCCGGATGGGAACGAAGAAAAGTCCTCGGATGAGGCACGATCGCCCGAAAGGGTGAATAAAATCGCCGGATGAGAACGAAGAAAAGTCCTCGGATGAGGCACGATCGCCCGAAAGGGTGAATAAAATCGCCGGATGAGAATGAAGAAAAGTCCTCGGATGAGGCACGATCGCCCGAAAGGGTGAATAAAATCGCCGGATGAGAACGAAGAAAAGTCCTCGGATGAGGCACGATCGCCCGAAAGGGTGAATAAAATCGCCGAACGAAAATGAAGAAAAGTCCTCGGATGAGGCACGATCGCCCGAAAGGGTGAATAAAATCGCCGGATGAGAACGAAGAAAAGTCCTCGGATGAGGCACGATCGCCCGAAAGGGTGAATAAAATCGCCGAACGAAAATGAAGAAAAGTCCTCGGATGAGGCACGATCGCCCGAAAGGGTGAATAAAATCGCCGGATGAGAACGAAGAAAAGTCCTCGGATGAGGCACGATCGCCCGAAAGGGTGAATAAAATCGCCGAACGAAAATGAAGAAAAGTCCTCGGATGAGGCACGATCGCCCGAAAGGGTGAATAAAATCGCCGGATGAGAACGAAGAAAAGTCCTCGGATGAGGCACGATCGCCCGAAAGGGTGAATAAAATCGCCGAACGAAAATGAAGAAAAGTCCTCGGATGAGGCACGATCGCCCGAAAGGGTGAATAAAATCGCCGGATGAGAATGAAGAAAAGTCCTCGGATGAGGCACGGTCGCCCGAAAGGGTGAATGAAATCGCCGAACGAAAACGAAGAAAAGTCCTCGGATGAGGCACGGTCGCCCGAAAGGATGAATGAAATCGCCGAACGAAAACGAAGAAAAGTCCTCGGATGAGGCACGGTCGCCTGAAAGGGTGAATGAAATCGCCGAACGAAAACGAAGAAAAGTCCTCGGATGAGGCACGATCGCCCGAAAGGGTGAATAAAAGCTCCAAACGAAATGAAGAGAAGTCCTCGGATGAGGCACGATCACCCACGATTCTCACCAAAACGCCCTCGAGAAAGGGGCTCGGACAAGGCCTTGAGAGACAAGGTATGATTTCGCCGATTTTCACCAAAACGCCCTCGAGAAAGGGACTTGGACAAGGCCTTGAGAGACAAGGTATGATTTCGCCGATTTTCACCAAAACGCTCTCGAGAAAGGGGCTCGGACAAGACCTTGGACGAAACATGGGAACCGATCTGAACTAAGTCCTCGAAGAATGAGGCACGAAATCTCTAAGTCCTCAATGAATGAGGCACGAAACTTCCCAAGTCCTCGATGAGTGAGGCATGAGGAATTCCCAAGTCCTCGATAAATGAGGCACGAAACTTCCTAAGTCCTCGAAGAATGAGGCACGAAATCTCTAAGTCCTCGATAAATGAGGCACGAAACTTCCTAAGTCCTCGAAGAATGAGGCACGAAATCTCTAAGTCCTCGCATGAAATTTCCTGAATCAAGTCCTCGATGAATGAGGCACGAAACTTCCCAAGTCCTCGATGAGTGAGGCATGAGGAATTCCCAAGTCCTCGATAAATGAGGCACGAAACTTCCTAAGTCCTCGAAGAATGAGGCACGAAATCTCTAAGTCCTCGATAAATGAGGCACGAAACTTCCTAAGTCCTCGAAGAATGAGGCACGAAATCTCTAAGTCCTCGCATGAAATTTCCTGAATCAAGTCCTCGATGAATGAGGCACGAAACTTCCCAAGTCCTCGATGAGTGAGGCATGAGGAATTCCCAAGTCCTCGATAAATGAGGCACGAAACTTCCTAAGTCCTCGAAGAATGAGGCACGAAATCTCTAAGTCCTCGATAAATGAGGCACGAAACTTCCTAAGTCCTCGAAGAATGAGGCACGAAATCTCTAAGTCCTCGCATGAAATTTCCTGAATCAAGTCCTCGAAGAATGAGGCACGAAATCTCTAAGTCCTCGCATGAAATTTCCTGAATCAAGTCCTCGATGAATGAGGCACGAAACTTCCCAAGTCCTCGATGAGTGAGGCATGAGGAATTCCCAAGTCCTCGATAAATGAGGCACGAAACTTCCTAAGTCCTCGAAGAATGAGGCACGAAATCTCTAAGTCCTCGATAAATGAGGCACGAAACTTCCTAAGTCCTCGAAGAATGAGGCACGAAATCTCTAAGTCCTCGCATGAAATTTCCTGAATCAAGTCCTCGATGAGTGAAACACGAAAATTCCTAAGTCCTTGATGAATGAGGCGCTGAATATTCTAAGTCCTCAATAAGCGAGTGCAAAACGAGTGAGGCGAGAAAATCCCGAACCCTCGATGAATGATATAACTCACCGATGAGAACTACTCAAGTCCGTGCTCGGGGAAGCAGGGCGGGCAATGATAAAGTGAATATCCACGAAAGCGGCCTGACCAAAAATCTTTGCAAGAGATCCCTTCTCCAAACTCGAATATTTTACCTATTACGTCCAAAACTCACTACACTCTTTTTGGACTATTTTTGGGGGGACTATTGTTATCCCCGGATATAACCGGTGAAATATTCGAGTCTGGTCGAAAGAGGCGGGAAACATTCCCCGCGAAAAACACGTTCAAAGGCGGTAAACATCCCCCTCGGGAAAAATATCTCCGCGACAACAAACCCGCGAAAATACCTCCCGAGGTGATTAAGACCCGAGGGAGCGCTGTCCGAGCTCAGGATTAAATGATTGAGATCACACACACTAGGATGAAGTCCCGAGAGGAGCTAAATAAAGCAATCGGGTATTGAATGACAAACATTGGCTCGAGCACCCCACTGAGGCAAGCTACGGTTCTGTTATACATAAATAAGATAACGAATGTTCTAGAGGGTGGGAGTAGGCAAAGAAGACCAATTCAAGTGTGAAGAAGAAGTGGAGAACGTGAGTATCAAAAGGAGAGAAGTGGGGCAGTTTGATAATAACGATCACTATAAATACCTCGTTATTTCCTTCAAACGAGGGGGGGATTCGCGACCTCAACAACAGGAAAACTATACACTTGATAAAATAAGATAAGGAACCAGGAAGGAGGCGGGTAGTCCCGAGAACGAGCCGAGCACGTCGGCATGAGAGACCCAAGCACGTCGGTATGAACGAGCCAAGCACATGAACGAGCCGAGCAACTAGAACCTAAGATGCAAAGTGGGCGTGTCAAGCCGGTCGCGCTTGGAGAACGTGAGAAGGGCGTGGGGGAACCACGTTGCCGCGAGAGGTCCGCAAAAGAAGCGGGCTTGGGTGATGACCAGGTCAAGGCGAGGCTAGTATAAAAGGTAACGGCCGAGTCATTTTCACAGGTACGCCTAAATAAGCACTGAAACCATTTTTCGAGCCTAACCTGTAGTTACCCGTTTTTGATGACGAAGATGATGATCTGACTTGAGCGTCGGAGGGGCGTCGCCGAAACGGCGCTTCCCTTAGCGTATTTTCTCTGATATTTCAGGCACCCTACGCGACGACGAAGATAAAAGGCGTTCGATGTCGGCGACGGGAGCAAACGGTCTATTTTTACGCGCCAACACGGGTGGGGATTTTTTGGGACGCATCATTATTGTTCGGGCGAAAGAATTTATTACATCGCGAGATGAGTTTTCCCGACGCCCTACTGAGAGTGGAAAACTAAAATGAGGTCAAGGGTTTCTGTAACTACCTGGCGAGCTGTTATCCCTAGTTCTATTGCCAGATTGTCCCTCACGGATTTTTCGGGGTTTTGATTTTCTTTGAAGGCTTCACATAGTCGCTGCAACAGCACGAATGGATCATAAACTATATTCATCTTGATGAAATTATCAAACTTGCTCAATCAATGAATACCTTCTTGGCTGCTTCTCCGATCGATTTCATCGATCCTTTAGTAGTACTTGTACCGGCAGAATCAACATTGTACTGCTTGTTTTTTCTCGGGGTTTCACCTCGGGAGTCTACATTAGTCAATGGAGTTTTGCAAGTAGATGCATCATTTTTGTCCTGCTTTATCCGCCTCCTCTTTCGAGAGGTGCCATCTTCAAAATCCTCATCACTTGAATCAGAAGATTGGTTGACAAATGTTTCCTTGAGACAATAACAGTGAGAATTGAATAACCATAAAATCCAACATATTGAAGCATGCGTAACTTAGTGACCAGAAACTGAAACTTTTCAAGAAATAATCCACGCGACAACCTAAAAAAATGGCTACGGGAATTAGACTATAGCATAAAAAAACTCAACTCACATCGTTTAATTTCTTGTAGTCCAACCGTTCGACATGCCTCTTAGCAGTCACTGGCTCCCCAATGATCTCCACAAGGTACGAAAGTTCTTTTTGTAACGATTTCTGATTTTTCTTGCCTGACGAAAGTGAGACGTTACCTTTATCTTCTCCAGCCACGGCGGCATCATCGAGTAAAGCACCGAGGTCCTCAGAATCAGAGGTAAAATCAGAACTCGATCTATCTGCCTTGCTATGCACATCTTGATCTGGTTCCGAGAGATCAAAATCATCATCCTCTGAATCATCAGAAGGCAGCATTACATTGTTTTCATCATTAGTGGGAGGAGCCAAGTCGTTTAATGCAGAGACGTAGCCAGAATCATCAGAACTAGATGAATCTTCTTGTTCCACCTTCTCCACGTTTGGACTTTCGGGGTCGAAATCTTCATCTTCAGAATCATCAGACGAAGATCCCAATCCATCGCTGGGGTTATTTCCATTGGCAGCCTCGGGAAAGATTTTCTGCGATGTGATGAACGAAAAAGGAAGCTCCATCAGAGACAATATTAATCGATCTTTCACCGAGGTGCATTTGCTTCATAAATGGGTGTAATGCTGCTCTAATGAACTGGGAATAAAATAGTGAATTTTAATATATCCTTGCAATGTTAAGTGGAGGAAACTTTGTGATATGGGTTACTGATTTTCTAGTAATAACATATTGACCAGAGCTATACACATCTATGTAAGCATAGTCACACCTCCCAACTGTCAAGATAGGACAGTTTTGTTCCCTGGAAATCCTCGACCATCTCAATGCAGTCTGCTTTGCAATCACATCCAGGACAACGCCACTCATTATCACCCTGGGGAACTGTATGCATCATAACAAAATTGAACATTATTAGATAGTTTTAACTATAGAGAGCCGATAAGATAACAAAACAATTATACAAAAGGTGTATAATTTACTGTCTTGTTTTGGTAAAGGTGGCTGTAAGCAATACTGGTGAAATCCACGTTCACATGGTCCGTCACAAAGGACGATGTCATTGTCAAGTGTCACATCTTTGCAGCCACATTTCGCGCAAAAAATCTGCAAAGGAAAAAAAAAAAAAAGATTGCTCAAAATTATTCTAAACCAGATCGTGCGGCCTAAAGTCCAAAAAAATAAAAGATACAATTTGACAAGAAAATAGGAACATGGTTTATACATCTTCACTGTCAATCTCTCCTTCATCACCAAACAGAGCTTCTGGAATCTTTCCAAAAGATAATGATTTATCCAGTTCCTGAAATAACGCTCTTATCTTTAACTTGTACCGTAAGATATGAGATCGTGCCTGCTGTAGCTCCTTCTCTGGCTTTAGCTTTTCCAAGCTGCAAAAATGTGGAAAAATTAACTGCTAAAAAAATTTATTCCGCGCCTACTTTCACTTCATTTGTGTAGCATTGATGCATGACTTTCTATTACAAGAAACAAGACAAAGCTCAATGATAAAGAAAACTGACCTTTGCCCTTTCCAACCTTCAGCAGTATATGCATCAATCAAATTTTGCTCGTACTTTATCCGGTGCAATAGATATCTAAGATGTGATCTTGTCCGCGAGAACTCATGAGATGCAGTTTTCTTCTTAATCTTTTTATTCTTTCCACTCCTCTTCTTTTCAACTACCACACTCCCTTCTTTCACAGTCCCACTGGGTTCAGGGTCCTTGGGCTTCTCTCGTGATTTCGGACGCAAAGTCCATGAACTACGCACTTGACATTTAGGTTTAACTCCTCTCTTTCTTGGTAGTGTAGACGTAGGAGAACCTTCATCCACATGATTCTGTTCTACATTTTCATTAAGCAGAGTATTGTTAACGAGCACCTCTTTTTGGCCCACTGAGTCCGTCGTCAACCTCTCTGAATCCACTTTATGGTCATCTGTAGTTAAATGTTCGTAATTCTGATTTCGATCAGCATTTTCAGGAGGCTTCGTATCTGTGTTATCCATTTATCCGCCTTGTAAGTCTCCGTCGACTTAATTAACCAAGAAAAAAAGTACTCGATCCACTCACCACCTCTGAATCAACTTCATAAGTAAACCAGCAGGAATCCAACAATAAACACATTAAAACTCCTGCCAAGTGCCAACCCTAGAGCTAAGTTACCAGTTCTAACTCAACCTCAAACACTTGCATCTCACGCAGGAAAAGAATAACGACAATCCAAAAATTACGAAATAAAATCGGTACAAGCTTTATCCATGCAACTCCTCAAATCTCAAGGTTCCAAAGATCTCGAACCACAGACGAGGTACTGAAGAATACAACAGCACACACGCGGACCTGCATGCCAATACAAATCCTAAAAAATTTCTCGAAAACACACGACGCACTATTCACGAATCAAGTGCACAACACTCCACAAAACTGACTATTGCGCAAAATTAAGCTTCAAATCATGTAATAAAGTCGACAGAGCAAATAAACAATCAGAAAACCAAGAAAACATAAGCGAACGGCTCGGACAGTTTGCTCACCCGAAAATTCATGCCGCTGTTTACCTTCCAATGCCTAGCCGCCTCTCCAGCTTGGTCTCTTTCACTTTTCTAAATCAGCAGCTGCATCAATTAGCTTGTTCCTCTCACGATTGCACAAATCAGGGGCTAGCTTAGTATGGAATATGGATTGTATCGAAACTATTGGGCCTCAATTTCAATTGGGAATCATTGGGCTCTTCACTTTTTTAATGTTATAATAGATATCCTATTCAGTATAGGCCCATTTTCTCAGAAAGGTTGTATGACCGACAAATTTCATATATTTTTTGTCTGAATAAAGTATTTATGTTGGTGTTGATATGTTCTGTAATCTGTTCGCAATGCTCGTGGGAGTGTCGGAAAAAGGTTGCTTCAACAAGTAGTACAATACAAAGAAAAAGATGCATGTATAATTAAACTCAGTACAATGATTATAAGATTTTAAATCCGAGGTACAAGAAAAAAGCATTGTTATAATATTTTGGTGGGTGAATCTTTGTCCGTGTTATATAGTGATACTTCAAAAAAATCTAAAAATCATTTGTGTAAATTGGTTTCAAGAATCAATTGGAACAAATCAATTTGGAATTAAGTAAGAAAACTGGACATCGATGAATTTAATTGGTTATTTCCCCCGCAATTAAAGAATCTGCTCTATTAGTTACTAAAAATATAATTGCACAATTCACCACCTTATTTTACCGTAACTACTTTTCAACCCCTAGTCTTGGCGCGTGTACCACAATCCCATAGATTCTGATCTCTGACCCACTTGGGCTGGGCACTCTCTCTTTCTCTCTCTCTCTCTCTCCACAACAACCTTTTCTACCTACGACGAATCTTTCACTCTTCACTCCCAATAACACTCGCTGTACTCCATTTTTGTCAAACGGAGAATCACTAAGCAGCGAAAATCTCGTTCTATATCTACATCAGACAAAAAGAAAATGGCAGCTGTAGCAGAATCCGCACCATTCCCATTTTAGCTTTTGTTTTTCTTTTCTGCCCAAAACAAGCCTACCTACATACCCAAACGTACGCGTCTCTTAAGCAAGATGGAGAGGAAACAAGGCTTCTTCTCAGCTCTGAAGAGCGAAGTTGTCCGCGGCCTCTCGCCGTCGCGCTCACGCGCCAAGAGCCCTGCTCGTTCCGAGTCACCGATGTCTCGCTTCCTCCGCCGGAGGAAATCTGCCGCCCAGACAGTTGCGTACGACGACCCTTTTGCTCCCAGATCGGGATGCTTGAGAACCGTCGTCGAAGGACCCGACCCGGACGGCGAAGAATCTTCAACGGGGGATTCGAAATGGGTCGGGTCGGGTCTGGGAAACTGGGTCAGAGGCCAATTTTCGCGGAGCCCATCTGCGGCCGTGGCCGAGGGTGGTGGTGCTAAAACGAGGTCCCACCTGAGGCTGTTGCTTGGAGTCATGGGCGCTCCGCTGGCGCCGGTGCACGTCGGCGCCGATGAACCTTTGCCGCATCTTAGCGTGAAGGACACACCTATTGTACGTCGTCCCATCTTGTTCTATTATGCTTTCACCGTTTATTTTCGTTGCTTTTGATGAATAGTCTCTTGATATCTCAACATTCCTTGCTCAACAAAATCAACGAAGGGCTTTTCGCTTTCTGCTCTGTACATGTATTCCTTCCATGGAACAAAATAGATGGTATGTTTTTTGCAGGAAATATCATCAGCCCAATACATATTGCAGCAATTCATGGCAGCTTCTGGCGGCTTAAACATCCAAAACTCCATCAAGAGCTCATACACAATGGGAAAACTCCGAATGGTGGCTTCTGAGTTCGAAACAGCCACTAAGCTTGTCAAGAATAGAAACATTTGCAGATCTGCCGAGGTAGGAGGATTCGTTCTTTGGCAGATGAATCCTGGCAATTGGTACATCGAACTTTCAGTTGGAGGAAGCAAAGTCCGCGCAGGTTGCAATGGTGAACTGGTATGGAGGCACACGCCTTGGCTCGGGTCCCACACAGCCAAAGGCCCTGTTCGCCCTTTGCGCCGTGCCCTTCAGGTTTTTCTAGAGTCGTATAAATCTCCGTTGGTCAATCTAGAGCCACAAATGTCAGCTTACTAGCTAATCATCCCAATTTATAGTTACTACGATGTTTGTCATTTTTGCACGTCGCTGACCATGTAATAGATCGTATGTATGCCTGATGCATTGATCATAGCGTGATCTTTTGCAGGGACTTGATCCAAGAACTACAGCAAGTATGTTTGCAGATGCAGTCTGCATAGGCGAAAAGAACATAAACGGAGAAGGTTGTTTCATCCTAAAGCTCGTGGCTGACCCGAAAACCCTAAAGTCGAGGAGTGAAGGGCCAGCCGAGATCATAAGGCACGTTTTGTTCGGTTACTTCAGCCAAAAAACTGGCCTTTTAGTTCAAATCGAGGATTCGCATCTTACTAGGATCCAACCCAACTGTGGGGATGCTTTCTACTGGGAAACCACCATAAGCTCGTTCTTGGACGATTACAGGACAGTCGAAGGTGTTATGATTGCTCACTCGGGTCGATCCGTTGTGACCCTTTTTAGGTTCGGGGAAATTGCCATGAGCCACACTAAAACAAGGATGGAAGAATCTTGGACTGTTGAAGAGGTTGCCTTCAACGTGCCTGGCTTGTCCATGGATTGCTTCATTCCCCCCTCTGATTTGAGATCGGTTGTTATCAGCGAGGCTTGCGAGTTTCCTCCCCACGAGGACAAGGGTAAATCGGTAATTTCCCCGGCGGCCCATCGAGCTAAAGTTGCTGCTTTGGAGCAGGCGTAGGTTCGAAACCACCCATGGGCAGCTTTTATGGCTACTAACATAACAAGTGACAAAACGCTACAGGTAAACTTAGGGTGTTTCTTCTTACAGGACTATGTTAAGATTATGTTAGTTTGCTTACTAATGTTGCGGTGTAAGTGTGATTATTCATCCCCATGTTCATATCGAGCGTGGATGAGTTTTCAATCAATTGTCAATCATACTCTGTGTAATAGCTTATAATAGCATGTGATAGACAAAAAGTGTCCAACTAAGGAGTTGGTGAGAGCGAAGTGGAGGGTTAAGTTTCTTTTTATCTTTCTTATTACGTTCATGTGCTTGTGCTGTAATGTAATGTAATGATGCTTTCTTGTGTGTTGATGAGGTTTTTTCCTTTTTTGAATTGATTAATTATCTAGCTTTTTTGGCAGTTGTACTGCGGCGTAAGCGCAAGGGAGAATCACTGCTAACATGAAGTGTCTCTCTCACTCAATTACATTAACTCCACTTGGCTTACCTTTCATTTGGCCATCACTTCACCTATTGATTCGCATTGATCACACCATTTATATAAAGATGATTGCGTCCCAAAAGGGCTAAAGTTACCCAATTTAAGAGGGGCAGAATGAGAAACTCTGAGCTTTACATTTGTATTGTAATAATTGAAAATATGACCACATGATTCTTCGGTCAGCAAATGAGAAAAGAAAACAACGTTCCAACGACCCTTCGTTCATTGATTTTTTTGTCCTTTTTCGTTTGAATTTATTCTTTTTTTTTCTCTCTTTTTAATGTATTATTTTATTAAGCAAATAAACTCGCGAAAATCAATACTCCCTCCGTCCCAAACCATTTTATACATTTTACTATATCGGACGTCCCATTCCCTTTTGTACATTCCTTTTATAGCAAAAAAACTACCACAAATAATCAATATAATAAAATTAAATACTCTTAAAAGACGTGTCAAAATATACATTTTTTACCTTTTAATTGTACTATATTATATTAAAATATTCAGTTTCTTAAAAACCGTGTCATACCCCAAATGTTCATAACACTTTGGAACACTTTGGGACAGAGGGAGTATAAAAAGTCTACGAATAAAAGCATTCGTAATCAACATGGGCCCAAAAAGACCAAAAACACAAATGGGCTATGGACAAGTGAAAGCCCATTTCTTGTAAGAATTCCGAGAGGAGTTACCGATAAAATCGTCGTTCGTACCTGCATTTGTATTCTACATAGCCATTTGAAGCACAGTATAAAATAGGAAAAAAATATCGGTAAAGCTCAGTCCAAGCTCTTCAATGGCGGAAAAATTAGCGTTACCTCTTCTCCTCCCAAACCCACCACCTCCTTCTTCGAAACCCTTCTTTCAACAACACCCACCCCACCCAAGCCCCAACCCTAACCCTACGAACTTGGCTCCAATCTTGCAAGACCACCTCCCCCAACCCACCGCGCCCATCGAACCGTCCGACTCGCCGTACTATCCCAGGACACGACGTCGTATAGGAAGGCACAGAGACCCAAACAAAGGCAGGCCGTGGTCCAACCACACCCACCTCTCCCTCCAAGGCGAGCTCGCCCTCCAAACACTGTTAAACCCTGAATTCGTCGACTCCCTCGAAGAATTAGACGGCTTGTTAGCTTACCTTTTGGAGGCGCCTAAAGAGACGGCTTATAACGACGTTTTGGGCGCGATTAAGGCTCTTGGGTACTATAAAAAGATTGACCTAGCGCTGAGCGTCTTCGACTGGGCTAGGAAGAGCGCCGGGCATGAATTGGTTAATGGGTCCCTTGTGGCCGTGGTGATCTCTTTGTTGGGTAAGGCAGGTAGGGTTTCTGACGCTGCTTCGTTGTTTCGTGGGTTGTGTAAGGATGGGTTTGGCATGGATGTTTATGCTTATACTTCGTTAATCAGCGTTTTTGCGAGTAGTGGGAGGTACAGGGATGCTGTGATGGTTTTCGAAAAGATGGAAGATGAGGGCTGTAGGCCTACGCTGATCACCTACAATGTCATCTTGAACGTATATGGGAAAATGGGGATGCCTTGGAATAAGATCGTGGAGGTTTTCGACGGGATGAAGAGCAAGGGAGTTTTCCCTGATGTGTATACGTATAATACTGCCATTAGTTGTTGTAGGAGGGGGTCTCTGTACGAGGAAGCTAAGGAGATATTCGAGGAGATGAAAATGGCAGGTTTTGCCCCCGATAAGGTGACGTATAATGCCTTGCTGGATGTTTATGGGAAATCGAGGAGGCCTAAAGAGGCGATGGAAGTCTTGAGAGAGATGGAAGTTAACGGTTTTTCTCCTAGTATAGTTACGTATAATTCTCTGATATCTGCTTATACTAGGGATGGTTTCCTCGACGAGGCAATGGAGTTGAAGGCTCAGATGATCGACAATGGGATTAAGCCAGACGTAGTCACATATACGACTCTGTTGTCAGGTTTCGAAAAGGCTGGGAAAGACGAGTCTGCGATTAGGGTATTCAACGAAATGAAGGACTTGGGCTGCAATCCCAACATATGCACATTCAACGCTCTGATCAAAATGTATGGAAACCGTGGGAAATTTGCAGAAATGATGAAGGTTTTCGACGATATGAAGGCGTATGGATGCAAAGCTGATGTAGTGACTTGGAACACGCTATTGGCAGTGTTTGGACAGAATGGAATGGACACAGAAGTCTCGGGCGTTTTCAAGGAAATGAAAAGGTCGGGCTTTATAGCTGAGAGAGATACCTTCAACACCCTTATCAGCGCTTACAGCAGATGTGGATGTTTCGACCAAGCAATGTCTATCTATAAACGTATGTTAGAAGCTGGGGTAACGCCCGACCTTTCGACTTACAACGCTGTCTTGGCTGCTTTGGCAAGAGGTGCGCTTTGGGAGCAGTCCGAGAAAGTTCTTACGGAGATGAAAAACAGACAGTGTAGGCCAAACGAGCTAACTTATTGCTCCATGCTCCATGCGTACGCTAAGGGGAAACAGCTCGAGAAAATTAGGGCTATTGCAGAAGATGTATATTCGGAGAAAATCCAACCTCACGCCGTGCTGTTAAAAACCCTAGTTCTTGTTTACAGCAAAAGCGACCTAATCAAGGAAACAGAGGAGGCTTTCTCGAAGCTGAAGAACAGAGGCTATTCGCCGGATATTACCACCTTAAATGCGATGGTTTCTATATATGGTCGGAGGCAATTGATTCACAAAGCAAATGAAATCCTACTTTTCATGAACGAAAGCGGGTTCAGCCCAAGCCTCACCACGTATAACACGTTGATGTACATGTACAGCAGATCAGCGAATTTCGAAAGAGCTGAAGGGATACTCAAGGATTTGCTTTCGAAAGGTATAAAGCCCGACGTCATTTCTTACAACACGGTGGTCTACGGTTATTGCAGAAATAACCGAATGAAGGATGCTTCGAGGGTATTCCTTGAGATGACTGGTTCTGGGATTTCCCCTGATGTTATTACATACAATACGTTTGTCTCGAGCTATGCATCTGGCGGGATGTTTGTTGAGGCGATTGACGTGGTGAAGTATATGATCAGAAATGGATGTAAGCCAAATGAGAGTACTTATAACTCTATTGTGGATTGGTATTGTAAGCTTAATAGGGTCGACGAGGCGGTGACTTTTATCAGCAATCTTCGGAAGATCAACCCTAATGTTTCCAAGGACGAAGAATCGAGATTGTCCAAAAGGTTGATGATACTGTGAGAAAGGTCACTCACCTGTACAGAAAATTATGTAGACATTGAGTTAGTTAGACATCGGTTTTGGTATGTAATGGTATAATGTAATGGTGAGAATACATTTTTCATGAACCACATGAGGTGATACAAGCAATGTTTCTCTTCCAAATGAAAACACATATAGCACAGATCGCAGCTAAAAGACATCAATCGAAGAAAGAATCGTTTCTACAAGTCTCGAACTCTCCTAACGGCTGCAGTTCAGCGAACTCGAATTCGGTGCAGCGACTTGATTTCCTGCTATATTCACACAGACCACAGTTGTGATCAGAACTTGACAATACATTTTCAACCAAGCTGATCTGATAATTCACTCGTCCATAGCATAATGACGAATCTTCTCCAATTTTACGGGCCAATCAATCCCAAGAACAGACGGGTTCGACTCTATTGCTACACTGAAATCCCTGATATTTGCAGATTTCGGTTGACTTGGGTGGTTTGCTGCAGACATCATAGGATTGTTTGGCTGTCTCACGTTATTACATTGATCTGTGGACCTTGATCCAGCAATATTTATACAAGGTTCGATTAACCTCTTCAAGTATGCATCCAAACCTTTGTTTAACAACTCAGCACAGTCCATTGAGATTCCCAATCCCTCAGATACCAACTTCCGCTTCAAACGGTTCGTTAAAGATGCTGTATCAGGTAACTCCCGAATACTTTGACATGTCTCTGAAGCATCTTTATGCGCAAGAATGTACTTATGAGACTTGGATGAACCTCTTTGTTTATCTTCAATGGATACGCCGATAGGAGGGTTGATGTGATTCCATCTTTGAAAATTATTTCTTCCATGAAGCTGCTCAACCTCTTCTCCATCTTCACGTATAGGCTTGCTACACAGCGAATGCAACTCCGAAGCATGGATTTGCTCTTGCAATCTTGTAAGAGTTTCTTCACATGTAAGACTCGGGCTCTTACCCAAAGGACCAAGTGGGCTCGGCCGATCATGAAATTTCCTGTCCCTATTAGAAGGAGACCTACACTTGCGAGGAGATTGAGGAAAAGAATCTCCATAAAGAGACTGAAGACAGCTTCTTTGGTAACCACTCCCAACTTTATTGCCAAGACCTTCGACTCTTTGGGACTTGTACTGAGGGCCTTTGGCATTGACTTGACAAGCATTTTGGACTATAGCACGGATGAGCTTATTGTGAAGTGGGATGTTCTCTCTTCCTACAATTGTTTTGCAGCTCTTGTCGAACTCAACTTTGCTGAGTTTCAGACTTAGGAATCTTTTCAGCTGGTCAAAGTACTTTCCTGCTCTTTCACGGCCAATTCTTCGATAGATCAGATCTTTCAGCTCTAATGTATTTACACGAGAATAGTTGTTGGTAGCCATCATCTGATCTGACTTTACTCTAAACAATGTCACAAAGGATCATAGGCCATAAATTATTACTGCAGTACATAATACTTCAATTGCTTTCACTCGAAGAATTGCTCTCCTGCTGCAATTGATCAATTTGAATACCCTGTGCGACGATCAGCTCATGATAGTTCCCTATCGAAAAAATAAATAATTCTTCATTAATAAATATAGAATCTTTCAAGTCAACATGACAAAGAACAAAACCCTCGATTCACATGCTCAGAAAATTCAATAAAAATCAAAAGCAAAGCAATTAAAAGAAAACAGTCTACCAAAATCAATCAGACCCGTAGCAAAATCGACAATCAGAACTACTTTTCGGCAACCCAAAAATGCAATCACACAAGACCCAGATTAAAGAGGCAGAAGAGGGGAAAATTGACCTTCTTCTGCTCGAAGGGAAGGTGACGAGCTCAGGAAATTAACTGTTCTCTGTATCTCTTTATCTTCATTCAGTTCCTCAATTCGATCGAAGGCCACCTAGCTGACTTCAACGAATCATGTGTATTTTGTAAAATCTGAATTTTTAGGGTACAATAACGGATCCAAACACGGATACACACACCTTGCTCTTGCAAGAATCAAGTCTTTTCGAGGCCTTAGAGAATGTAGGCTCGTTTTAATCGTAATGCCGATTGGCTGTGTCGATGTATAGGCTAAAAATGCTCTTTCAGCAAAAAAATAATTATATAAATGGGCTTAATGAGAATAGGTAAGTTGAGCCCATTATTAGTTATATTGGGCCAAACCAGCCCATGAAACAAACGGTTTGCTTCGCTGCTCACTCACTTGCTGAGCTTCTGTAATAATCGTCACCGAGGGCGGCGGTGTATGAATGCGAGAAAGAACTAAGCTGCTTTTATTATTTGTCTCACGCGATCTACTAACTCGAGATTATGAAAATGGAAGTAGATTGAAAAATATATATAAAAACAACATTCACATGCTCAATGATTTGGTAAAGTCCAAATTGCTAGATATGTGCTCTGGAAATTATTTAAAAAATTCATGAACCAGACGTTGACTATAAATTAGGGTCGCTGGGCGGCACTTAATGGATTTGATTAAAACCCATTTTTCGTTATATGTAATTTTGTACTTCCAAATTCCAATTTTTTATTTAATTTGCAATCTATAGTCACGGATATATCGAAATTATTAGTGAACCGTTACTTGAATTATATTTATATTTTATACAGCTAGGCCATATGACTTGCAAAGCCAACCCTTGGAAATAAAAAATAATTGCATATGCATAATCATTATATAATTAGTTCTTACAAAAAAGCACATGGTTGCTCCCGTCCCTACTGTCGTTATATATTCTGTTCATCATCTTTCTTAACCCTACCTCTCACTTGATCATCGCTAAAAGCTTAAGTGCCAAAATGCGTTCGCTCAAGAACATAGCTTACCCATACTATTCTCCTCCTCCACCACCGACGCCATGCACCCCTCCCCCACCACCAACCGGCATAAAAACGCCCTACTCACCACCGCCGCCGCCCACCACCCCTCAGACACCTTCAATATCACCACCTAAATCTCCTCCAACGCCTGGCCCTCAGACACCTCCCACAGGCCCACAAACGCCGTCGTCGTCACCACCAAAATCTCCTCCAACGCCTGGCCCTCAGACACCTCCCACGGGCCCACAAACGCCGTCGTCTCCGCCAAAATCGCCGCCAGGAGTCGGCCCTCAGACGCCGCCTGTGTATCCACCGTACTATGCTTCTCCACCTGGCTATCCTTACACACCATCCCCAACTGGGCCGCTGACACCACTGCCGCCGTCTTCTAACTCCATCGTCCCGCCGCCGCCTGGCGGCGGTGGCGGCGGAAACCACAACACCACTTACATTGCCGTGTTTGTTCCACTCGCCGGAGTCGCATTTCTGGCACTTCTAGCACTTGGTTGTTCTTCCTGGCTAAGAAGAAGAAGAAGCCCGTCATGGTTCCAGCTGCAGCGGAGGAGCCGTGCGAGCCAACGGAGGGCGCCGGAGAAACTGTTGGCGGCGGCGGCGGCGGCGGAGCCACTTCGGGTCATGGGTACGGCGGTGGTGGAGAAGGTTGGAGAGATCTGTGACGATTAAGTCGGATTTGACGGTGGCTCGGTATCCCATGGTTATTGTTATTTGTTTAACGTACATTATATAATCATTTGAATAAAAGTGGTCGATCATCATAATTGTTTTTGTTAAGTAAGTATTTACATCGTCACGATTTGTGTAGCAGTTTGATGCTTGTACGCTTAAGTATGTGTGAATGAATGTGTGTCGTTTCGTTTTCCCATGAAGATTCCACTTTGTTTGAATTTGATTTATTTGTGAATATATAAATTATGAAATAGTCAACTGTGAGATTTCATGAATAGTTAGTTTATATAGCAACTGGCTTTGTCATGACGTGTATATATTTAAATAGCGTAACAAACACATGTACAAGCAATGATGGGCTTTAAACAAATCATTAATATAACCAATAATTTATGGAGACGAAGAAAGAAAGTAACTCTCTTGTCCTCACATGTCGTGAAGAAAGCGGTTCTCCTATGCCATAGACGGTCAGCCCATTATAGGCCCGCTCAAAAGCCCGCAAATGACTTGTTCGAGTGTGTCATAGATGACGTCACCTAATACAAGACGAAGACACTTCTAATTGTCGTTGACCGTTGACTAATTATTTAATTCGATACCGCCCGCATGTTAAGGATATTAATCATGAAGGGGGGTCCCGTACACAATGGATGTAAAATCACTAAGTAATATACTGATGTTGGACACGATGTTGGGCTAACACTCGAACTCACTTTTAAAGCGCACAGCGGAAATGATAGAAACTTAGCGATGAAATGAAACGAACACACACGATGTTTTGTGCAGCAAGTCAAATAACTTGCTGCGAGCCCCAAGGGGTAAAAATTCACTAGAAAGATGGATTACAAAAACTATCGAAAAAGATAGTCAAAAACTAGTCTAGCCAAAACCTACGAATCAATAAAGAATTCAGCAACAACTAGACTAAAAAGAAAACTCTTTCAAGGAATACTCTCGCTCAGAAAAGCTCTCAAATTCGCTCGGTGTTCGTTGTTCAAAAGCCTCATTTCAAACGGTTAAGTCTTTCGACTTATATAGTGCTTCGACTTGTGAAAGACTTGTTCCAACGTCTTAGCAACTTCCCACAACGTCCACTAACGTCCACTAAGTGTATTTGGACAGTTAGTGACCGTTGTAGATCGACTTGGTCAGCTCAGATTGCTCATTCTTCACTTGTTCTCCAAGCTTCCTATTTTTAGTATGCTCCACTCCTATTTTCGCTCTAGCTTATCCACACTCTTTCCACACGGTTTGATCCGTTCTAGCTCTTATCCATAACCTGCACAATACTAGAAAAATGCCACGTCATCAATAAAATTAGTTTTGGGCATGAAAGATAAAACTGAGAACGGGAACATTCTCGGCCAACAGATGTTGACTAGAATGTTACCCCAACATTGTTTCAGTTGAAAGCTCAACATCAACAATCTCCCCCTTTTTATCTTTCTTCCCAAAACCAATGCAGAAGTCAGTCATAGTGAAACTCCCCCTGAAGGCCAGATCTACTCAACCACAAAACATTAAAAATGGTTAGAGTTAGACGCAAACAGAATAGCACAAATAACTATTCAAAGTACTACGATAATAGTACTTAGCCATAACAAGGTCGTAAGTTAAACATCTGCAAAATATAAACAGTTCATACGCAGGCCGGAAAACCATATGGTCACACAAGCAGAATTAACCAGATCAGCATGCACAAAATAACAATAAAGTCAGGCATGTAAAAAAAAAAAAAAACGATCTTTAGGCGAATCTGCAAAATAAAAATATCCGGCAAGTAAGCAGGCACACATGTAAACATATCGGAGACGCAAATCAGCATGCATATAGTAAAAAACATTTCTCGACATGCAAAATCAGAGAAAAAAATCAATTATGCATGCAAAAGAGAAAGAATCAGAGCTCCACTCTCAATGGAGTATGGAGTTTCCTTCTAACGCTTTCTCGACTGCTTCTCCTTCTTGGTCAGCTCCCCCTGTTTGTTCGGCTCCTTATTCTGCTCCCCCTGAATTTCCTTATCTCCCCCTTTTTATCTGCACAACCTTCTCCCCCTTTTTGAGAAGAAAGAAAAACTCACTGAACTTCTCTGTTAGCCAACTTGCAGATGTTGAGGTAATGTGGGACTAACATCTGAGCCAACATTCTGAGACTCAGAAACAAGTTAGTTCCCATAAAGAAATCAAAGATAAATCTATAAGAAATTGATATGAGAGTAATTCGGGGGCAGAGAGAAATGAAGTCGGTTAAGGAGCTAGGGTTTGTGAATAAAAAATTCGATCAATCAAATCACTTCATATACGCATGTTTCAACGATTACAAATACCACACACCACTAACAGAAAATCGCATATAGTGGAGTAAATGAGACTAAGAAAATAACCGTTGGACACATATGAGAGCTGAAACATATTGAATGCTAAATAAGTTCACAAACCGCCTAATTAAATCATGGAGCTAAAAATAATATATTTCCAAACCAAACACGCGAGCACATAGGAGCAAATATGAAGACTAAGTCATGCGAATAAATAGGAGCAATTCAGACCATGATTCAACCAAAAAGACAACTAAGTCAAAAGTCAAGGTAGAATCAAGAAATACTAACCGTTTGAGCGACGTAGATGAACACATAGAGACAAGTGTAACAAGCCGTTCTTCGAGAGTTTCTAATGCAATTCTGAGAGATAACTAAACTAGACACACCAGACAAATAAAAACAGTACTAAACACAGACACACATAAAACCGAAAGCACAGAAAGTAGCAATATCGAACTGACAATCACATGTTGCCCTAACATTTGACTCAACATTTTAATTCCGTAATCCTAGACTTTTCTGCTTAATTCTTCTCAAAATCAGTTCCCTTTATTTCTACCCTTTCACCTCATATACCCACAATGAATTTATGCACTGCCCTTATACCCTCAGCCTCAAGGTTCGGCTTTTTGTCGCATAGTATACATCGTCACCGCGAATGCCGTGTACCTAAGGAAACTTATTACCAAATACCTATATCTAGCCGAGAGTTTATGAGCATGCTGATCACAATAAAAAGGATTGGTTTTTAGTCGCAAAGAGTACATCGTCACAGCGAATGCCGTGTACCTAGGGACGTATTACAAAGAGCCTATAAAAGAGGGATCGGGTTTATTTAGGGACCAATCAAGAAGAATCAAGTCATTTCACAGGAAAACAGAACAGAATATTAAACCAAACATTAAAGCAGCAACTATCAAAATCGACAAATGCTATGTTGATCCAAATGTTGGACCAACATTTAAACTAACATGTGCAAACCTATGGATTTCTTCAGGTCCGAGAACCTTTCAGAATCCAATGCTTTCGTAAAAATGTCTGCTAACTGATTCTTAGTGTCTATATGCTCAATGCGGACTAACTCTTTTTCTACCATATCTCTCAGAAAGTGATGCCTAATATCTATATGCTTTGTACGAGAATGTTGGATGGGATTCCTAGAGATGTTAATAGCACTAAGGTTATCACAATACATAAGCACAGATTCGCACTCTAACCCATAGTCACATAACATGCTATTCAACCACAATAATTTCGTGCAACAACTACCCGCCGCAACATATTCGGACTCAGCAGTAGATAAAGATACACAATTCTGTTTCTTACTATACCATGCAACTAAGTTATTACCTAGGAAGAAACAGCCACCACTTGTACTCTTGCGGTCATCCTCGTCACCTGCCCAGTCAGCATCGCTATAGCCTACAAGACTCAAATTAGTATCTTTGGAGAACCATAGTCCTAGGCTACACGATCCACTCACATAACGTAGTATTCACTTAACAGCATTCAAATGCGAAACCTTAGGTTCAGATTGATATCTAGCACAAATGCATACACTATACATGATGTCAGGTCTACTAACAGAAAGGTATAATAGATTGCCTATCATGGATCGATTCAAAGTTGGGTCAACCTTCTCCCCAACATCGTCTTTACTTACCTTTTGTGTAGACCCCATGAGCGTTTTCATTACCTTTACCGTGTCCAACTCGAACTTTTTCACTGTGTTCTTTGCATATTCGGTCAAAAGCTGTTTGAAGGCATCCTCAGTCTGGACATCATCACGAACATTAGTTACTATTCCTGCATCATCAGAACTCAAATACCCATCAACACAGTTTGAGTCATCATAATCGAAAATAATTAATTTCGCAGATGTTGAGTCCAATGTTGGCTCAACATCAGTTACCGCAGCGAAGGCGATATGATGATCTTCGTCTTCTTCGTTGTCCAAGAAGGATTGAATGGTCACTGATGATTGCTTAGTCTCCTTTGCACACTGTTCTTCCTCTTCATCATCGGAGAGATCGACCCAAAGTGCTTTACCACGCTTGCGAAGAGTGTTTGCACAGTCGTTGGCATAATGGCCCCAACCCGAGCACGCATGGCATCGCACAGATTCCCAACTGGTATTCCTTTTCTCCATTTGGTTGCGTTTGTAGAACGGAGGAGCACATGTTGATTTCTTTGCATTCTGGCCTTTCTGGAATGTTGGGCCAACATTTGGTTCAACATTCCTCTTCATGAAGCACTTTGTAAATTTCTTCTCGATCATGGCCATGTCCTCTTCGTTATTGGGGTCAACCTCAGTCAGATCCTTGGATGGCTGGCTCACCAGTGCGAGACTCTTACCACGTGCGGCTCTCTTTTGGACTTCGAGATTGGTTTCATAATTCTTCAAAATGTTCATCAAGACGTTGAAGTCCATGGTGGCTAGGTTGTGTGATTCCTCGATCGCCGATACCTTCACATTAAATTTTTCAGTTAGTGTACGAATAGCTTTAGAATTTAATACCTTGTTTGACATCGGATCTCCTAGGCTGGCGCACTCGCTTGAGATCGTCAAGAGCTTTCCAAAGTACGTCGTGATGTCATCGTCTTCCTTCATTCTGATGTTCTCAAACTGATTAAGGAGAAGACGTAGTTTGGTTTCTCGCACACTTGCGTCGCCTTCACAGTACCTCTGGAGTAGGTCCCATGCGTTCTTTGCCGTCGTACAATTCTGAATAATCTTGAACATAAAAAAGTCCACCGAAAAGAAGATGGCGTTAAGGGCTTTGTCGTTGAACTCGGCCGCGCTTCGCTCTACAACCGCCCACTCTTCAACCGGCTTGTCAACGACTTCTCCATCAGCGTCTGGACCAGATTTCGGTGATGAATAACCATTGATAATAGCGTCCCAAGCACCAGTATTTATCGACTTTATGCATTGGCGCACGCGAACTTTCCAATAAGCATAATTGGAACCGTCTAACACTGGAACCTTGCCGAGATAGTTTGAGCTTGTACCATCCATTGTAGAGGATCTTCAGCGCTTAGTAACGTCAAGCGTAGGCTCTGATACCACTTTGAAGGGGGGTCCCGTACACAATGGATGTAAAATCACTAAGTAATATACTGATGTTGGACACGATGTTGGGCTAACACTCGAACTCACTTTTAAAGCGCACAGCGGAAATGATAGAAACTTAGCGATGAAATGAAACGAACACACACGATGTTTTGTGCAGCAAGTCAAATAACTTGCTGCGAGCCCCAAGGGGTAAAAATCCACTAGAAAGATGGATTACAAAAACTATCGAAAAAGATAGTCAAAAACTAGTCTAGCCAAAACCTACGAATCAATAAAGAATTCAGCAACAACTAGACTAAAAAGAAAACTCTTTCAAGGAATACTCTCGCTCAGAAAAGCTCTCAAATTCGCTCGGTGTTCGTTGTTCAAAAGCCTCATTTCAAACGGTTAAGTCTTTCGACTTATATAGTGCTTCGACTTGTGAAAGACTTGTTCCAACGTCTTAGCAACTTCCCACAACGTCCACTAACGTCCACTAAGTGTATTTGGACAGTTAGTGACCGTTGTAGATCGACTTGGTCAGCTCAGATTGCTCAGTCTTCACTTGTTCTCCAAGCTTCCTATTTTTAGTATGCTCCACTCCTATTTTCGCTCTAGCTTATCCACACTCTTTCCACACGGTTTGATCCGTTCTAGCTCTTATCCATAACCTGCACAATACTAGAAAAATGACACGTCATCAATAAAATTAGTTTTGGGCATGAAAGATAAAACTGAGAACGGGAACATTCTCGGCCAACAGATGTTGACTAGAATGTTACCCCAACATTGTTTCAGTTGAAAGCTCAACATCAACAAATCAGACGAAGCAAAATCTCAATTCCTTGTCATAAAAGCATCAATGAGTGTATTACCTGGTAAAACACTATATTTTATACGTGGGATTGACAGATAATTACATCACACACACACACACAAACCATGAACGAAGAAGAATGAAGATATGTTTTTTAGAAGCATGAATTGAAGTACAAGAATATATAAAATAATTGGGAAAAACTTGAAGGCCGCGTAAGAGAAAATTCCTGTCTACGATAAAAAGTGGTGGATTAGTGCCCAAGTAAGCGTGTGTGACCAGTCAATGTAGTAAATAATTATCAGCAAATGTGACTTGTAAAAGACATTCTCAGTGTTAGTTAATCTCATATTAACGTTCAAACACTTTATATTTGAGTTGATGTACAGAGAACAGAGGAACAGTAGTGTCTGAACAGACAATTTAACCCAACCGAGGATTAATGATATATTCATCGCAAATAATAAAGAATGGATTAAAGAATTTCATAAAAATTCATATTAATCTCCTATACAGAAAACCCCACCCCACAATTAAAATAAACAAATCAAGCCCTTCTTCTCTTTAGAACAATAATAATAATTAAAAAAAAAAGACGCAATTGTATTGTAGTAATTCCTAAGCTAATAATCCCTAGTTTATATTTATTTTTCTCCGAGATCTTTTCTCAAGCTGTCAAAAGCGGTAAAGCACTCTGTACTTCCTCATCACCGTGAGCCTCTGGGCAGGGCATGTTCAAGTCGAAGTTCCTTAGACCCTCGCCGGACGCCGCCGCAGCGACGCTGGAAGATCCGACGCCGCCGGAGGCGGTGGTGGTCGCGGTGGTGGTGCGGCTCTTCGTCCCATTGGGATCGTAGTGCATACGCATGTGCCCGCCCAAGGCTTGACCCGTCGGAAACACCTTCGCGCAAACCGAACACTTGTGAATCTTTCCACTTTGCTTCAGCGCCGAAGCGTTCTTAGACGCGGTGGAAGAATCTCCGCCGTCTCCGGACGACGAAGACGGCGGCGCCTTCGCTCGGTGGCTGGCCTTGTGTCCGCCGAGGGCTTGGTATGACGTGAAGGACTTCTCGCACACGTTACACTTATAAGACGAGTTGGAATCTGTCGCCTGGTGATTTTCTTGACCTTTCTTCGAGTCGGCGTCGGCGGCGGAAGACAGAGGAGAGGCTGATCCGCCGCCGCTGCGAGCAAGCAAAACAAGACACGTGGCGAGGTACTCATCGTCTTTTTCCGATATAGCATCGCCGGGAATCGCTCTAGCGTTATCAGGGCTCATCGTCCTCGTTAGTTTGGAGCGTTTAGATTTCGTCCACGTGTCGCCGCCGTGGCGCTCTACCTCGGCGAAACGGCGACGGTGGGGTAGCGTCGGCTGAGAGTCCAAAGCTTCAAGAGCCATGGTCGTTGTGGGCGGAGCGTGTGTGTGAAACGGAAGGGGAAGAGTGTAGAAAATTGAGGAGTTTGTGGTTAAGAGAAGTGAAGTGAGGGAATAATGAGTTAAGAGGGTCGATGTATATACATATATATACATATATATAAGATATAACGTGTGTGTGTGTGTGAGGGCTTTGGAGGTTAGAAGTTGCGTGACGATTAGCGGTGGCGTTGGGTAGGATTAAAGAGAAATACATACGTGGGATTATGTTATTAATTTAATTAATTATCAGCCGTGCTATGCTTTTATTCTCTCATTTTACTTGATTGTGGATTGAAGTTAATAAAAGAATTTAAATTTGGGGCTTCTACCCTTAAATCCCTACATCAATAAATATAAAACAGATCAGTCCCTTGTCAGATAGATTTTTAAACTAGATACCTAGTTGAATTTTATTTTACTGATAGGTACCTAACTGACGGATTTACCCCTACTAAAACAGCTTATTACATTTTTACCTGCTTTTCTTATTGTTTCACGCTCGTTCCTTAGTACAAAAAAAAAAAGAAAAAAACCGATCAACCCTCTTCGAAATCGCGCGAGGAAGTCCCAGAAATCGACCTTGTTCCCTTCGTTCGTTGCGGTATTGCGCCTCGGTCTACTCGTTCTTCGTGGTATTGCCCGTCTGAAATCGATAGGTAAGTCATTCACCGTATTTCCGTCGTCTGTCCACTCGTTCGTCGTCGCGATATTGAATGGGCTTGTATCTAGTTTGATTTTGTCGTAATTCGTTGTGTTTAAGCATTTTCGGTTAGTTTTCGCATCAATTGTTGCGTGTTTTTGGAATGAGATTGATTTGGGGCTAAATTAGGGTTTTTCTGTGCGTGCTCAGATGGGGAATAGTCTCGATTTTGGGTATTTGGAATGGGTCGATTTTGGTTTCTCGAGTGAGTCGATTTAGGTTTTCTCGCGTGGGTCAATTTTTGTTTTGGTAAGCCCTTATCATTGGTTTTGGTACTATCTGTTTCGGCAAATTGGTACCCCTTGCGTGAATAAAATGGTACTTCGTGTTTAACAGTAGTTTTTCCGTATGGGGTCAATTGGTTTTGGTACTCTATGTTTGAGAAAATGGTACTCATGTGTGAATAAAATGGTAGTGCTTGTTAAGAATGGTTTTTTTGAATGACGTCAAATTTGTTTTGGTACTACATTATGACTGCATTTGGTACCCTCTGTTAGGGCAAATTGGTACTTCTTGTGTTATAAAATGGTACTGCTTGTTAGCAGTGGGTTTTTCGAAAATGGGGTCCAATTTTTTTGGTACTACATTATGAATGCATTTGGTACTCTCTGTTATGGCAAATTGGTACTCCTTGTGTGAATGAAATGGTACTGCTTGTTAACAGTGGGTTTTTCGAAAATGGGGTCAAAAGTTTTTGGTACGACATTATCAAGCATTTGGTACCCTCTGTTTGGGAAAATTGGTACCCCTCGTGTGAATAAAATGGTACTGTTTGATAAAAGTGTTTTTCGAAAATGGGGTAAATTTTTATTGGTACTACTTTATCACTCCATTTGGTACCCTCTGTTTGGGCAAATTGGTACCCCTTGTGTCAATAAAATGGTATTGCTTGTTTACAGTTTTGCTTTTTTTTGCAGAAATGCCTCCGCGGAAAGGATTTGAGCTGTCTTCCAGGTGCCATCTTGCGCTCTTTCGATCTACCGTCAGCAGTTTGAAGGATAGCATGATCCCTGATCAAATAGAAGCTATAAGAAGGTCCCCGTTTCATTTTTTTTTAGATATGCCTAAGATGTCTCATTCGTTTGCTCGAATTATGGCATTGATAAAGCGTTATAGTGTAGAGGCCAACACGTTTAGGTTGGGGGAGAATACGAATGTGGTATTCTCCCCACAGGAATTTAGTGTAGTAATGGCCTTGCATAATGTAGGACAACCCGTTGACCTAAATTCTAAAATGAAATCGAAAACCGTTGATCGACTTTTCGGGGGGAAAAATGGCAACGTAACCCGTAAGAAAATCTTAGAGTTGTTGAAGAAGTTCGTAGGAGAGCCTGGGAGGGAGAACACAGATGAGTTTGTTAGGTTGTTTGCTCTTTTCTTGTTTAACTCTGTATTGTTCCCGATGGGGAATTCAAAAAACCCAAAGTTCGTGAATGCGTATGTCGACGATGTCGACATGATGGGGGAGTACGCATGGGGAAAGGCGGTACACGAGTTTTTGGTTGCGGAGATAAAGCAAATTGTTGCGAATTCAGTGCGGGTCGACTCGTCCAGCCTGATGATGAACGGGTGCACTATTGGGCTAATGGTAATACTCTACGTTACGTTGTCAGTTTACCTTTTTGATTATGTGTTTATTGATGAATTCAATGCTTTGGCAACTTTCAGATTTGGGTGTATGAGCACGTGCCCTCCTTGGCGCAGAGGCGGGAAATGTATATGTTTCCCCGAATGTTCAATTGGGAAGAAAGTAGGAAGCCGAATGACGTAATCGCTGCGGAGGCTGAATTGGCTGCAATTGCCTCTGTTGTCCCAATATACCCAACGAAGAAGGAGGTGAAGTTTGTGCATCCGATAAATTTGCTTCCGGAGGTATAAAATTCCCTACTTTTTTAGGTATTATTTGCTTTGTTTGTAACTGTTTAATGAATTGTGTGTGGTTAAGGTTGATGGAGGAGTTGACGGATCTCAATAAAAGTCTGCGCAATTGGCATAGACTCGATGATGCTGGCGATGTGAGTCTGAAACTGAACCGAAGTAGTAGCATAAGCCGCTTTTTTGAAGACGGATGACCAATGTTTCTTGTTGTGCTTCGGGTAATGTTTCATCACCTGTAAATATAACAAATTATTTGCCTCATATTCACTAATGTAGTGTACACATTACTAAACAATTACCTCTTTTTTGAAGTTGTCAACCAAATGGCGCAAGCAATATGCATGACGACTTCCTGGAAATGATATAGAAACAGCTTTAATAATACTCGGATGCCGATCTGAGAAGAACGTCAGCTCCCTCAATGTCGACGGGTAATGATGAAACATGCTCCTCAACTTAGCAAAGAACCACTCCCAATTTTCATCATTTTCAACGCTTACAACGCCAAAGGCAATCGTAAACAAATCTTCGTTTGCATCCTTTGCGACGGCCGTAACGAGCACTCCTTTAAACTTGGTCTTAATGTGAGTACCATCAACAAATATGAGCGGCCGACATCCCCGAACAAAACCTACGAGACAAGCATGGAAGCAGATAAAGAGCCGACGAAACTTGTTGTCGTGAGGGTATACATCGTACTCCGCCACACTACCCGGATTGGTTTCTCTAACGGCATTACAATACCACCTCAACTGATCAAACGTACCATTATCCAGCCCATATATGTTACGAATGGCACTTTCTTTGCCTCTATACGCCTTATGGTACCCCACTTCAACTCCATAGTCCCTTAGGATGTCTTTAACCATGGCAACGGGACGATACGATGGCTCGTCTCGGACCCTCTCTTTCACTATGTTCCCTACCCACGGCGCGTCCGCTCACGGATGATCACGACTCCTAAGAGTATCTTCGCCACAACTGTGTTGTAGATTGGATCTCCGAATGGCAAATGAATTGTCACATTTATAACGCGATGCATAAATCCGCCACTTGCACGTCTCATCCTTGCAAACGGCAATGGTTTTCTTACGCTCGTTCTTTGCGTAGACAAAGTTTCTCCGGATTGCAATGGAGTAGTTTTTCAAATTCCGTCGAAATTCATCTGCATCCCTAAAGATTTGTCCATCTCCCCGAATGCAATGACTCCATGCATCTACTGTGTTTCTTTCAAAATCAAACTCCACGGATTCTCCGTTCTCTTCCGTACTACAAGTAATGCTATCAATCATCAATATGAAAACCCTAAATTTAAAGTTTAACAACAATAAAATAAAAACAAACCTGTTCGCCGGGCCACTTGTACCACATCCATCGGCACGTTCCACTTTCATCGGTATCATTGAAAATTTGTATCGAATAAACAGCTGATACATATTGAAAACATCCGCATTTTCCTTCAATGTCGAGTACAAACTTTGGAACGGAACTTGATACTTTATTGAGTCATGCCGGGAATCGATATCCGACCACCTTCTTTGGAGGGATACGTATATATCGATAAGCGTCGTTGCTTCATTGATTAATAGTAAGAAACACTCCCTTTTATACTCACACGTTGCAAATAAGGTCCCGCCACCAATCGAATTTGCAGATGCCATATTTTCAGATAATATGCAACCTGTATAAATGGTACGGTGTATAGTTTATATTGGTACTGCATAACTAGACATTTTGGTACCGTATAGACAGGTTACTTGGTACGTAATATAAAGACACAAAGATACTACATAATATAAATGTCCAATCGGACTGTGTCACGTAATATATTTAGGTACGGTAAAACAACATAATATGGTACGCAATATACATAAGAGATGGTACGTGATAACAGTTATATAAAAAAAACCGAAATCTCGATGGATTAGCCTCAATAACTATCAAATCCTAACATGCCACTCTTATTTGGAGCTCCTGGATCGCATTGAGCTCCCAGATTTGGGCTAAATCTTGAACAAACGCGTGAAAACCCTAAACCAAACCCAAACCAAAAGACAAGCTTACCTGACAAAATCAACGCCCAAAATCGAAAACCCAACGTTCAACAGGCTCTTATATCGCTGTTCGGTGCCGGCCCGAGCAGAAGAAGGTGATCGACGGGAAGAATTTCGTCGACGGCGGGCTCGACCTCAATTTTTGCTGAGAAAGAAAAACAGAAATGAAATTCTAAATCATTTAATAAGGGTAATTTTGTAATCTTAGGTGATTAGGTACCTAAGTGTAAAATGTTTAGTCAAATGGGTACCTACCTATAAAATATATCTGACAAGGTACCTAAGTGGCTTTTTAGTTTGTTACTGGGTATTTATATGTAGATTGCCGTTTAAATTTTGCTTCTTATTTGTTTTTAATAAATGAAAGATAAATGGATAACTATTAGACTAGTGAAGTGTTGCGTAGTGTGCAAGTGTAACGACTAGGGTTGCAAATGAACCGAATATTTTCGGTTCGGTTCGAGATTCGATTCGAAATTTAAGATTCGAATTCGAAATAAACGAATATGAATACGAATACAAATACTTTTTATGATTCGAATAATTTCGAATACGAATAAGAATATGTCTGTATTCGATTCGAAAAATTAACGAATATTCGATTCGTTATATGTAATATATATATTTAAATAATATATTATATATATACTTGTAAGCCCAAATGAAATATTAGACCCAAATTATTTATTTGTTTTGACCCATAAAAGGAAATAAAACAAATATTTCATCTATTTAACTCACGCTCCAAGTGTAAAAATAAAAAGCAAATACGAACATTGAGTTGTTTCTTAGATTTTGTAATTTTTCGGAATTATTTTTTAATTCTAACAGGTTTTATGGGGAAAAAATTGAATTTTTTTTTGAATATTCGAATATTCGAATATTCGCGAATATATTCGAATATCGTTATCGAATCGAATCGAATCGATTTTTAGGATTCGAATACGAATCGAATCGAATACGAATACTTGAAAAAATTAACGAATACAAATTGAATATTATGATATTCGATTCGATTCGGTTCGTTTGCAACCCTAGTAACGACTATGGCCGACTTCAAAGTTCAACATAAACTTCTTTTGTGCTCTATTTTAACGACTTGTTCCAGTCAAACAAAACAAATATACGGATATACGTGAACTGAAGATATTTTATATCCAGCAGTACATTTAAAAATAAACATACGCTTAAGAAAATACAGGGAAAGGCACCATTTAATTATCCGAAATCTCAACCAACTACGGCAAAATGCAGTAATGTGGACGCTTTAATTTTATCAGATTCGTAATTATAGCAAATATTTTTCAATAAAAAGGAGATTATCTAAAGATTTAAGGATTTTTTTCTTTGGTGTTAAGCTCTTCAAACTTGTCTAAGCGTACCATGCCAACTAGTTTCTAGATAAAATCAAAATGTAGACCCATGTTTTCCTCAATGGAAGGGAACTAGTAAAAATCATATTTTAGTTTAGATACATTAAAAAGAAAAATAGTTTCGCCCACGTGAAAATTCCATTGAGCATGAATGAAACTAGTTTCGTTATCCAATAAATTGAATAAAAAATATAACTTTCATAGAAATTACAAGGTTTAACTTACTTTTCTTGTGCCTTAATACCAACTCCTTTTAATTATTCTTTTTCTTATGCTTATCTCAATTCTCAATGGACTGCGTACGCCTTTCTTTGTAGATCCATTTCACCACGTGTGAGTTGCTGAAAAAATTTATCCTATTGTTTAGTTACTCTTTTAAAACATATAATTTCCCTTTTGGTGGGCTAACTAGAAAGCCACCTAAACTTTCCAGACTTACCGATTTCGACACGTGTTTATCGTTTGGTACTTAGTTCTCTATCAAACTCTCTAGAAATTACCTAACAACCTCCAAAAAATATCCCAAATATTGGTCAGAAATATACAGCCGCAAAGGGTACTTGTGTAAATTCCTAATCACTTCAAGTCAAGCCCTTGCCGAAGCTATAATTAATTAGAGTGAAGAAGATGAAAAGAAAGAGTATCGTGGGGGAAGTGGTAACTTGCGGCTGCGGTACACGGCACGCGCTGACGCGCCAACCCCTTATCTTGCCACGTGGATGTCCCCAAGACAATTCTCTAACATAGACACGTGGATGCTTGAAACGAGTTTGGCATCCCATTAATGTACGGGACAAGTAAAACAAAAAATGGGCAACTTAGAAAAGAGATCATTGTTATTCTTCTTGTTATTCTTCTTGTGTTTGTTTGTAAGAAGAGACTTGGAAGTCTTAAACCTAAATTAATATATAACTTGACATAATTTAGCAATAATGTCACGGCATCATGTTACTTGGTTGCAGCCGACTATATAGAAAATTAATAATTGACACTATATATATATATATCTCACTAGTTAATCAAATGGATTGGCATAGCTTTTCGGCCTAAGGTGTCTTGTAATGAAGTGTGATAGGGATGACAATGATGAGCGGTCCAATCATAAGAAAGATTCGGATTATTGTGTGGAGTAATAGTAGAAATAGTAGTGAGCTGTCCAAGTCTTTCTAAGGCATGTAATAATGCCGACCTCAATTTGCTTAACACGTAATTTATTGTCTTAACACACAGTTGTTTAGGGCACTAATACACAGTTAGGCACACTCGTAAGAGACAGTTATATAATTTGGTAAGGATTCTTTACTAGGAATAAGATGTATCTAATGATTGGGCCTAAGTACGCCCAATACGTTTATCATGGGCCTATTGAGGAGATTGAAGGCCCAATTTGTGGCGTCCAACGGGCCGATGGACATCTTCCTTTGAATTCACAAGCGACGTAGAATGAACGAATAAATTCCTCCATCGGTTAAATGTCTTAAAAATCTGATCGACTTGTGATTCTGTGAATTGTGATTACTGTCTTGCACAGTGATTTGCTCATAAAATTAATGTAAATCCCCGAAAATTAAGGTTTTTTCATCGTCGGCATTTTCTGTAAACCTCGATCTCGATTAGGCAGCTCAGCCAATGCGATGGTGGTCTGTAAATGCCGCAAGGTAAATGTTGGATTCGCACATTTTTTTTAATGTAGGAATGGAATTGAATCGATTCGCATGCATTTTAGCAGATCGAGATGGCAACTCATTAGTTCAGGAATATTATGCTTTATATCGAGGGATTTGCTCCAGTTTTTGCTTTTGTTGTTGATTTGTTCTTTGGAGATTTGGGTGATTTTCGATTTGTTATCTGGTACCTGAACTTGAATCGCGAGTGGAAATCTTCATGGATCTTTTTTTTTTTACTTGAATTTGGTTTGTAGGCGACCAAGTTGTACTGTTTCGTCCACAAAGTGCCTGTTTGCGGGGAATGTATATGCTTCGCAGAGCACCAAATCTGCGTGGTATGGCTTTCATTTTGCCATTGGTGAGATGTGCGTTGTATGAAAACATTTGTGTGAAAAAAGATGTTTTTGATCAGGTGCGTACATATTCAGAGTGGGTAATCGATGGAGAATATGAATCTCCACCTAAATGCTGCCATTGTCAAGAGGTTCTTGAAGACGGAACGGATCCTCAAACTACTCGGCTCGGTTGTTTGCGTATGTGAACTGAAGACAGTCATATTCGATTATCGTTTCATGTTACCTCATAGTAACTTAATACTCGAAAGTCCATAATGATTGTAATTTGCAGATATTATACACACGAGTTGCTTAGTTTCACATATTAAGAGTTTTCCACCACAGACTGCTCCAGCTGGATATGTCTGTCCAGCTTGTTCTACTTCGGTAAGTTATTGTGCCTTGCTGGTTTCAATGTTTTTTACTGATCTTAACATGGTCAGTTGATACTGCTAACAATGAACGCCCTTAATACTGTTGTCTATCTCAAGACAGATATTTGCATGTATCCAACTATTCATACTTTTGCGTGTTGCAGATATGGCCTCCAAAAAGTATCAAAGATTCTGGATCACGTCTTCATTCCAAGCTGAAAGATGCAATCATGCAGGTCATTTAATCACAACTCCTTCAAACTATGTAGCACTTATCTTCGTTTATTTCTGAGCTACGGTAATAACGCTTTGGCGTGCTTAAACGAAGATCCATTTCTCATGACTTATTCCTAACGTAACTTGTTTGATTGTTGACATCAGACTGGTATGGAGAAGAACTTGTTCGGTAACCATCCAATTTCCTTCGGGATGGAGACTCGAAGTCCCCCACCTGCATTTTCCTCAGAACCATTGGCACATGCTTATCAAGATTCTGTATCAGCTGCATCAGGCTCGTCAAAACCCGCCAGTCTGGATATAATAGAGATTGATGGGCCAGGCTCAGATTCGTCATCGTTACTTAATAATCACGAGCCTTCTCTCATGAAAATCACTAGTCCTTCAGGGGTAAGAAAGTTTTCAGGCTTTACACTCTTTATTTTACATACAAACATAACTTTCATATCTACTCCTAAGTCTGGTGATTTCTGGGCATTTTTGTTACACCCAGGCTGGCGCTGCCACACGAAAGGGTGCATTGCAAGTTGAGAGGCATAACTCTGAGGTATCCTATTCTGCAGATGATGAAGATGGGAACAAGAAAAAGTATGCTCGAAGAGGTGAATGCGTCTTAAACAATAATACTCATACAGATTGACTCCAAAATCTAAAAAAAAAACCTTATGGCTGCACAGGTACATTTCGCCATAAGTTCTTCAGGTCGCTTCTGCCCTTCTGGTCGAGTGCATTGCCTACTCTACCAGTGACTGCCCCGCCAAGAAAAGATGCAGAGAATGCGTCAGAAGGTCGAGCGAGGCACCATCATAGGTCGTCAAGAATGGACCCGAGGAAACTCCTCTTATTACTAGCTATCATGTAAGAAGAAACATTTTTCTGGGCGGTAATAATATTTAACAGTCCAAGGTTTGGTTACTCGGTGGATGTTGCTTATACGTCCTCACTCTTTCTCTCTCTCTCTCTCTCTCTCTCTCTCTCTCTCTCACACACACACACACAGGGCGTGCGTGGCGACAATGGGCATATTGTACTGGAGAATCGCACAGCGGGGACTAGGTGAAGCTGAAGACGGTCCAAAGATATAATAAAACTAAGCCAGCAATGCCATACACTACAAGTGATCTTGGTGAGTGGAATTAAATGCTCAAGTTTTTACAGTCAACAGTGCCCTTTTTGGTTGTAGAATATAGTTCAATATGAAAAGATACAGAATTTGATTATCTCTCTCTCTCCCTAGACTGCGAGCTTGGCAAAGAAACCTTGAAGTATGATGATTTAACGCTAGTGGAATATGCATTGCAAAATACTACTCTCAACTATTGTATGTTTCTTTAATTTAATTTATTTTCGTTAATTGCATTAGGAAATGCTTATGAATGTAGAAAGGAAAAAAGAGGGATGGGGGCATTCAGTTATCACTTAAGAACCAATTCATGATCCTCCTCAAACAAAACAGACAAAAGCATTAATTTAGTACATAATTGTTGCTAAAACAAGATTGTTCGACTCTACCTACAATGAGATGCATACATACATTAAGCAATAGTTCAATAAGAATAAGACTGGAGATAATCATCATCATCTTGAGGGCTTAGTTTGAAAATTGACTGGTCAGTTTGATGGTTTCTAATTGTAACTTTAATCCAATATATGATATTATTAAACTAAACATTGACTTTTAATCACGTTGAACCAACTGATTAGGACTTCCTTGTCCTAAGAAAATCGTGCATGATCATATAAGTTCAAAAAGCAACGTTTTCCACGTTAATAAATATATCATACAAATTCCATTAATCTGAGCAGGCAATGAAATGATTACAGCTTTTTTTTCTTAAGCCGCCGTAAGTCAAAAACAGCTCATAAGATTAGACACGTTAATAAATTGTGGATGAGCACAAACATAAAAGTCAAAATATGTCTTGCTTGCCCTTTCTAATTATGTATATATAATATACACACAACCTCGGAAGGATAACATAAGATCGAGTTATTTCTTTGCAAAGACTGAAGAAATACAGAGTCGTGAAAAAGATAATAGAGAGAAATTTAAAGTTTAATACAATGGAAGGCTTGATACCGTTCTTCATCAACGCCGTGAAAAAGCAAAGGCCACAAAGCGCAGCCTACATAAGTTGCCTTTCAGATTATAACTCAGTCTCTGATCGGAGCTATCACCGCCTCCTTAGCGGCGGAGAAGAGGCGGCGGCGGCGGAGGACCCACTCCACCACCACATGGGATCGCCGGAAAACATGAATAGTTATGCTCAGAATGTTGTCGGAAATAAGGATTACCAAGCAACGTCTGCTAATACCGCGAGAACTATCTACGGCCACTGATTATTTGAGATTATTTGTAAGCGTGGTTTGAATATCTGTGTGTTTTACTTATTTATTTTACGTTTGTTTATGGTTTGATACAAAAAAAGAAAAAACAAACTGTAAATTATATCTGTTACTTTCTGTGATCTGGTTATTATTTGAAAGTGTAATATAGGGTTGATCATGGGAATTACTATTCATCGCCCCTTTTTCCTAGTCACCGCCCCCTAAAGGACTGTAAAAATACGATGTTGCCCTTATGATATTTAAATAAATTTAAAAAGAAAAAACTAACTAAATATATAATTTCGGTACGAAATACTGAAAACTACATGCACAAAATAAATTCGAACGATCGATCGATACGAAAAAAATTCATTAACATTTTAGGATCGGTTGATCGAGATTTTCGGCCCTGCAGTGCACGGGCCGAACGAAAATTTTGGCCGGGCTGTGTGCGGGCCGATCGATATTTTCGGCCTGGACACAGCCCGGCCGAAATTTTCGTTAGGCCCTGCAGTGTACGGGCCGAACGATTTTTCTGCCCTGACAGGTGTGGTCGAAAATTTCGTTCGGCCGGTACACCGCAAGGCCGAAAATTTCGTTCGAACGATTTTTTTTTTTAAGTTTTTCGGGAATAATTATTTGTATTAGTAATTTTTTGTTTTATAATTTGTGACTATCTATTGTATTAGTAATTCGAAACGGAATAAAGATGCAAAAAAATATTCCAAACATAAACAGTACACGTCGGACGATACAAACTATAACACAAAAAAAATTACTAATACAAATAATTATTCCCCAAAAACTTAGAAAAAAAAATTCGGTCGAACAAAATTTTCGGCCTTGCGGTGTACCGGCCGAACGAAATTTTCGGCCATACGTGTCAGGGCCGAAAATTCGTTCGGCCCGTGCACTGCAGGGCCGAAAATCTCGATAGACCGGTCCTAAAATGTTAAATCGAATTTTTTTTTTCCGTATCGATAGATCGTTCGGATTTATTTTGTGTATGTAGTTTTCAGTATTTCGTACCGGAATTATATTTTTAGGTAGTTTTTTATTTTTAAATTAATTTAAATATCATAAGGGCAAAATCGTTTTTTTACAGTCCTTTAGGGGGCGGTGACTAGGAAAAAGGGGCGGTGAATAGTAATCCAGTTGTTTTAACACTTATTGTTGAAACGATCATATACACTTTTCTTACTGTGAGAAGATGAACCACTAGTAGAGTAGTTGGACCAAACCAAAAGGCCCAATAAATGGGTTACGCCCAATTAAAATTCGTATGGGCCTAACTTGAAAATTGGGCCCAACAAGGCCCAATTAAAATAAATGTAATTCGAAAAAGGTTAGTCAATCAGAAAGGGGCATTCCGAGAATCGAACTCGGGACCTCTCGCACCCAAAGCGAGAATCATACCACTAGACCAAATGCCCATCGTTATTAGGAGAGAGTCGTATGAGTCATCATTGTTAATAATTTCTTGGACAGAAAATATATTTACCAACACATCAAATGTCGTATTTATAGAATTTATTACAACCAAAGAATTGGTTTTGTATGACTAAGAGCCAAGGAAGGTACAAGCAATATTATCTCTACATTCTGCTCCCAACCCCAAGCATGCATGCCACGCCTACCTAACTCTAATACATCGAAGCCAAACACATAAGGCCTACGAGGCCATGCCTTAAAGAACACTCGAAACCCTATCTTCAAGCCTGTAAACAATCACAGCAAACAGACAAAGCATCAGAAAAGAAAAAGGAAGATTACAAATCCTTATCCTCCGATAGCATCTCTGCTTTTCAGCGCCTTGATGGCTCCTTCTGCATAGGCTTGAGCAGCTTCAGCTTCAGCCTCAGCAGCCTCGGCTTCCCTAGCAGCTTCTTCGGCTTCAGCCATGGCAGCCTCAGCTTCTGCGACGGCTTGAGCCGCGGCTGAAGCCGCCTCGTCGGGCGTCGTTCTCCTCAGCTTGACTAATTCTGAATCGATGTGAGATTTCATCATATGGGCCGAGGAAATCACCTGCCTTGATTCGAGGAGAGACGTTGTTGAAGGAGTTGAAGCTATGATGTACCTGCGCTTCATCTGCGAGTTACAAACAGCCTCTGAAACTTAGAAAGATGACGATTTTAATACGGTAAATGAAAACTGACGAGTTTGTAAAACCTTAATGAGTTTCCCCGCCGAAGCCAAATGTTTCAACTTTGCAGATAGTATCCTCTTGAAGTTTGGAGGTGCCCAGTATTGATCCTATGAGGAAAATTATCGAGTCAGAAGAGAAGACGACACTTAAACCACTTTTATGTAAAAATGAGAATGTGCAACTAATAGCATTGTGTGAGACTCTTGTACATAAGAACATGAAGACCTTGGAAATCAAGAAAACACCTCTATGTATGCAGCTATGGTCGTCTTACGTGAACCCCCAGGCTCCCGCAAGTTGTTTATAGCCTCCATTATGAGGTTATCTAATCTGGTAAGTTAAGAAACGGACATACAATCCAATTCAGTACTTTGAATATACAAATATATGTATGTGTATATATATTTAACCTTCAGATAATAAACCTCAAACCTCATAAGTGATCTATTTGGAATATCATTTGCCATCGAACCACCTGAGTTAGTAACGGCCTTCCCAACACCTTCCTCATCGCTTTGACTACTGAAGTTCGTCGTGCTCTCTCCATATTTAGACATGGAACGCATCCTTTTCGATGATAATCTTCCCCTCTCTCTTGAGCCCAACCCATCAGCTATCACCCTCATGTTCCTCCACTTGTCCTTTAAACAACGTCAGCATGCATAACACTTGTAATTTTCGACGGATAGAAATATAAACGTTAATGATCCACCAGAAAATGTGATGGTTTAAAAAATCCTACCTTGAGATCAACATTGGAGCGTATGTACAGTATTCGATTAAATTGTGGGTCCTTAAGAATCGTACGCCATTTTCCAGCTCCGTGCTTCAGCACCCCTGCTCTGAGAGCTGCTTCTTCCTCTTGAGTCCATTTTTGCTTAGGCGCTCCCATTGATTTTCCAGGTATGTCAGATGGGACCAAACACTAATAAATCGCCAAAAGGATGAAATAATAACAACACAAAATTCGAAAAGCCATCGAACCAAAGAAAATATATCAGAGCTCACAATTACAAAACAATGGATCCTAGCCACCTGAAAGGTCTGATAGATTTCCAGATTCGCAGCATGAACTGAGCAAATCAGAAAAGGAAAAGTCACAATCGTCGTCCAAGTTCATAATTTTGAAAAATTCGGAACAATCACAGGCAATCAGATAATCAACGATGACAATTTTAAGAAGATTAATAAATCCCATGGGGCAACAGGCAACCCTAATAAGCCTAATCAGCCCATTACTCAGCGATACCACGAAATCGTGACGGTAGCAAACTGCGAATGATCAATTAAAAGGAGAAAGCTTGCCTGAAACAGCTTCTGTTACTTGGATTTGAAGGCCTAATCTTCCATAACTCGCATCACCCTAAACTTTTTTCCCAATTTTACTATACTGCTTAGAGTGGTATGTATGTGTGTGTCGCTGCGTGCTGGCAATGTAAAAGGGAGTGAAAGTCTCGGTGTTCTCCTTCGTTTACCTTTCACCACGTGGACTATGGAAGTTACCATTGAGCGAACAGTAATCAATCTTCTAGGGTCAAATATGATATAAATACACAATACAATATCCCATAGTTTGAGGACCTATTTGTATTTTAACCTTTACTAAAGAAAATCATATGTTTGGTGAGTATATAGATGGGTATCAGTTTCAAAGGATGGTATCATCATGTAGTTTCTCAACAGTCATATCCTCCCTCACCATAAAAGTAGTACAGTAGTTGATTGCTTTCTTTCTCTGATTCTCAACACCTTCGCCTAACCATATTCACCTTCATGATATCATCACTAGTTATTAAATACGGTAATAAACAAGTCATGCGTGATGCTTTCCTTTCCTTTCCTCTTTATCTATCAAGCATCAACTTCCAAGAGAGTCATTATCTTGTGCATGGAGAATACTCTCTTATCATCCATCGCCAAAACATAACATAGCTCTGAGTTTATTACCATTTCGAAACAGAAGATGGCGAAGGTTGCCGACGAGTTTGCCCCTCACCCAGTTAAAGAACAGCTCCCTGACGTGGATTACTGCGTAAATAGCAACCCTTCATGGTGTAAGTAGTGATAAAAATGCCATCTTTTTACATTTCAACAGAAAAATTAAATGATCTTTTTTCATTGCAGACGAAGCCATCGTACTGGGATTTCAGCACTATCTAGTAATGCTCGGGACTACGGTTATAATCCCGACCATTATAGTCCCTTACATGGGCGGCGGTAATGTAAGTTGTTACTACTACTGAAACATCGATAAACATTTATGTTATTGTCTGATTAACTTTTTTTTGCCCCATGTTTTAGGTCGAAAAGGCTCAAGTGATCCAAACATTGCTGTTCGTTTCGGGGATAAACACGTTATTACAAACGTGGTTCGGGTCGAGATTGCCAGCTGTCGTCGGCGGGTCGTTTAGGTTCATAATACCTTCCCTTTACGTCGCCTTTTGTTCGAGATACTTCTTATTGTACCTCGACCCATATCTGGTAAATTACATTATATCAACTTAGAACGTTCTACCTATCCTTTCCCTATACGAAATCGAAACAATATTTCTTTTTTTTATATACGTTGGATGTTTTTTAAGAGGTTTTTAAGAACGATGAGAGCCATACAAGGAGCTCTCATGGTAGCCTCTATACTTCCCATGCTTCTCGGTTTTCTCGGGCTGTGGAGGATTGTTGTGAGGTTAGTAAATATAATTCAAATACGACGAACTAAATTCGGTCCTCGATTATATCATTATTACGGTTATTACGTCATATGATCATTAGAGAAAGTTAACACTGTAGGTTCTTGAGCCCCCTTTCTGCTGTCCCTTTGGTCGCACTTGTCGGGCTCGGGCTCTATGAGCAGGGCTTTCCTCTGGTATATTTTTCGTACAACTGAAATCTCTTTTTTTTTTTCTTCTCAATTTTCCGTATGTTTTTTCCTTTATTTTAGACTCGTTCGATTTGTATTGTGTATTTTCGTAGCTCGCCGAGTGCGTGGAAATAGGGCTCCCCGAGCTCATCATCCTCGTCGCCCTGTCTCAAGTACGTCTTATCATTACGCCTATTTCTTTTTTCAACTAAAAAAGCACCTTAAGCTCGTCGACTTATTTCTGCGAATTTCGAATATACATGTGAAATTAAATTGCAGTACGTTCCTCACGTGTGGAGCTCTAAGCGTTCGATTCTCATAGATCGCTACGCTGTACTAATCTCAGTAGGATTAGTTTGGGCGTACGCCGCTCTTTTAACGGTGGCCGGCGCTTATAGAGATCGGCCGTTGACTACGCAGTTGAGTTGCCGCGTCGATCGCTCTGGTCTAGTAAGCGCATCGTCATGGTACGTTACGTAAATAAATCACAAGTTAAATTGAGACCTAAACAAATATTCATGCTGTATATATGTGTATGTATGAAGGGTTAGTATTCCTTATCCAATTCAATGGGGCCATCCCAGTTTTCACATCGGAGATATTCTCGTGATGGGAGCAGCGACCTTCGTAGCAATGGTCGAGGTTCGCCTTTCTTTCTTTTTTTATTACTGCAAACATATATTCCGTTTTTTCTTTCTTGATGTCGAATTTTGTTGCAGTCGACGGGCGCTTTTGTTGCCTCTGCTAGATATGGGAGCGCTACGCATGTCCCGGCTCCTGTTCTCAGCCGAGCCGTTGGATGGCTTGTAATAAGACAGAATACAAACTTATTACATAGGCATAGGAATTCATTGCTATAATGTGAAGTGTCATATTATTATTACAGGGAGTTGGGATTTTCTTGGATGGCTTGTTTGGTACAGGAGCTGGATCAACAGTATCAGTGTAATGAATCTCATATAAGATAGATAGATAGATAGATCGATAGAGATAGACAGAGCAACTTAAGAACTTTCACAGACAAGATTTATATACGTCGATTTTATCGAAGCTAACCTGTCGGATTTTTTGTTCGTAAAACAGTGAAAACGTGGGATTGCTGGGCCTGACCCGAGTTGGGAGTCGAAGGGTAGTTCAGATATCGGCGGTTTTCATGATCTTCTTCTCCCTATTTGGTTAGTTCTAACACAACTCAGTTTAACTGTTATTTTCACAGCAATTACCTAACAACAGTTATAATCCCAGCCAAGTTCGGGGCGGTGATTGCTTCGATTCCACTAACGATCGTCGGGGCGCTTTACTGCGTCCTTTTCGCGCTTATGTGTACGCTTTTTCCTACAACACACAGACACACACACATATTTGATGTATCATTGAAAGTTTATGATCATTAAATACAGCTTCTGCTGGCTTGGGCTTGCTTCAATATTGCAACCTCAACAGCTTCAGGACAAAGTTCATCGTGGGTTTCTCATTCTTCATGGGACTTTCCGTGCCGAGGTACTTCAACGACTACGTGTTGACTTCGGGTTATGGGCCGGTTCGGACCCACTCGTCGTGGGTACGTATATAAATCGATAATCGTCATTCTTTTACGTGTTAAAAAGTATTATTATCACTTTTTATGTTTTCTTATTCGACAGTTCAATAAGTTGATGCTGGTGATATTTACATCTCCGGCTTTAGTTGGCGGGACAGTCGCGTATTTTCTAGACCTAACCTTAGCCCGTAAAAACGGGTCGACCCGGCGAGATAGCGGTAGGCATTGGTGGGCTAAGTTCAAATACTTTGATAAAGATCCGAGAAGTGAAGAGTTCTATTCTCTTCCTTACGGGCTATCCAAGTATTTCCCTTCACATTGATAATATATTATTCTGAATGTTTTTTTTATTGAAAAAATTATAACGTGGGGAAAAGGATATATTTAAAGATCTGCATAGCTTAACCACCTCTGAACCATGGCGAAGCACTCCAATGGCTTGTACTCTGGTGCAGTGTGACCAGCACCCTACAATCAAATACAAAATTAAATCAAATATAGAGCTAATATATTATTATATTATTTGGGTAGCAGAAGGCCAGAGAGATGGGTAATGGTTTACTTTGACAGTAGCATAAGTTAAAGTGTAGTTGCTTCGTTCATATCTCATGGTGTATCTTCACAGTAAATGAAACAATGGTAATTAGTAATCATTAAAAGTAAAATGGACTATGTGGTTTTAAGGAAGAGAAGAGACCAAACCCAGCAGTTTGGCCTTGGACAAACCAAGGTCTCCAATCACTTTCAAGAGACAACGGTAAGGATTCTATCCATCTTTCAGTGCTAAGGTGAGGAACCCTCATATCATGATCACCACTGCACATGCAGATGAATACACTAAGTTATCCTAAACCACATCACAACAAGAGAGAGACAGAGGGAGAGAGAGAGAGAGAGAGAGAGAGAGAGAGAGATGATGATGATGTTATTACCTGTATATTAAAGCCCTGCAACTTTTACGCGTAAATTTCTCATGATAGGGCACGACATTGCTTACGTCGAACTTGTAAAATTTAGTTTCGAGCTTCTTGAATGTGTATTTGTAGCTGGTGTTGCATAGTTCCCATTCTCCTATGGTCCCCTTTCATGTGAATGAATATCAACCGATGAAGAAAAAGGCTCCAAGAACGTAATATCTGGAGATAAGCTTACCTCACGTATGTGAAGAGCTTCTCGAACAGACTTGTTGTTCGCCCATGTATACAGAGGTATGTGATTGTCATCCTAAATGAATCAAGGAAAAAAAAAAAGGCAAAATCATAACCAAAACACAAGGAGTGCAAATTTGATGTAAGAGTATAAAAAATTATTACCCTGCATCCCTTTTTAGGGGGCGGTTCAGACACGGGAAGTTTTCTTGGATTTCTTTCGGCTGTGTTTAACGACAAATCGCTTTCCCAAAGAGACTTGCACCATCGCTCTAGAATGTGAGCCACGCGTATTCTTTCAATACACTTCATGCAAGAAAGAGATGAAAGTCCACCAATGAACAATCGAACAAACTCAAACTCACGAACTTCTACATATGGGGGAGAAAATGAATACCTCATGTATCCTCGCCATATCTGCCTTGCATAAATCGTTGTCTGGATAGACAAAATTTCCCTTGCAATTTTCTTTAGCAGACTGAATTTTTTAGTTGGAAGATCGTGTCAAGGACATAATTTGATTAAGTGATAAATAATAACTATAAAAAAGAACCTCGTAAAGTTTATCAGACACGAGACCCATCCGATGAATATAAGGGTATACTTCATTGTTGTCGCCGTCTTTGTCGGTTGCTGGATTTCCTATTATGTATCCCTGTTCACATAGGTAGAAAATTTATTTCAAGAACATAACATGTTAGATAAAAGAAACAACAAGAAAAATTCAACAAGAAGTTCTTATGTGTTCACACTTTTATATTCAGCAACGGCCCACTTCCAGCATCATTTCCTGCAAATGATAAGAGAGACTGATGATCTTATATTCCATGATTCAAACCTTAATTTAAACAAAATCCATGGAACTGAATTACCCTTATATACTTTATCAAGAACAAGAGGAACATAAATGCCAGTATAAGAGTCTCCTCCGATGTAAAGAGGATTTTGAAGAAATTTCGGGTGATCCAAAAGCCACTGCAAGAAGGCCGTTGCCACATTAAGATTAGTGCCACTAACATAACCTTATGAATTTATCATTTTGATGACCTTTATGAGGAACTGATATAGGTGTTCTGAATTTAATGAGTCACTGGTATTGTAAGCCTCTCGAGTTGTAGCGTAAGAAAACCCGCTAGCTGCTGGCTGATCCAAGAATATGATGCTGGCAGCCTAAAATAAATATCACATGGAATATTGGTTTAAAACATCACTAAGTTTTGATCTGCTCCTAAGATTATCGCACGTACCTTTGTCCATGAATATGGATTATATATAAGTTTTGGTATGCTTCCACCAGAATCAGTCAAATCGAAGGTCATAGGACCTAGAGTGAAGCAAAAACAACTTGTAGTTTTAGGCTTTTTCGCATCGAAAACTAAATGCCTCCCCATTTCAGTTAGCCTAGTTTTTGATGTAATTATTACCGTCGTATGCTGATATGCACGTCCCAGCAACAAAAACAAAGATGAAACTAATGCACGTACCAATCTCATAGGCAAGGCCAGATAAGCCAGAACAGCTTGGACCGCCCGTGAGCCAAAGCATAAGAGGAGCATCCTCAGGATTTCCTTCGGATTCAATAAAGTAGTAGAAAAATTGCGACTCCTCTGATTCTCCGACACCAACGTACCTTCAATTGTAATATCATTAACAAAACAAACTATAGAATGTATCTTAACAAAGAGAATGAACCCTTCAAAATAGTCACCCTGTCTCAAGAGTAAATGGAAGCTTCCCCTCGAAACCTGGTAGATATTCAACTGCAGACTGAGGTGAAACTACTGATAACCAGTTGCAGGAAAACAAACAGAAGATTAGCAGAGAGATCTTCCAGCCCAGCAATGGCAGCACCATGTTTAATTAAGGAGGATAAGACAGTTCTCTTCTCTCTAGCTTCAGCCTTATCTTATAGTTTCAAAAGACAAGATACAGAACAGACTTCCGTCCTTGCCATAAACATAAGCCACATTTGATATATGGTTCTGCTATCACGCAGCTGTGGACCCAAGACAAAGAGAAATAGAAAACGTGCGTAGTTACAAAGCTATCATTTATAAATACGTTTCGTGCTCCTTCCTCAAAACATGAATGGAATTCGAATCGAGCCATAGGCGACAGCAGACAAATACTGAATCATTACGGTAGAAGACAAACTCGAATTAATAATATAAAATTACCACGAGATCAAAAGCAATGGACGCAAACATAAAGAAGAACTCGCAATCTTGAATATGAAAGATCATTCTTCTCTCAGCATCCTCTTTGTGTGTTGCAGGTAGGTTCCCCCGCCAGCATGTACGTCCGTCGTCTACTCTATTGAGTACTGGACTGGCTAAGAAGCTCTGGCGGAAAATGGAAATATTAAAAAATATATAAATTATTAATTATCGATGGCGGGCCTGAAGTTCTGGTGTGTACAAATGGGTCATAAATATAATGGCCTACTTAAAAGTATATTATTGGGCTTTACTGAAAAATTTTATAGGTTCAACTTCTTTTAAAACAGTTTGAATCAAATTCGAACTGAACCTCATTATCGATCATTATTCATTAGTGAGACGAACAAGCGAACATGCCAACGGGTTTAAATAACCACACTTCCTCACATGAATTTATTTAACCTATCAACCAAACACGCATTTTATTTTATGGTCATTAATCTGTTTTAATTAAACCTTACTAATTCAAACACTCCTACATATAAACCTATGAACCAAATAACCTTCGGTGATTTAGAGAGAACTTAATTGATCAATCCACGGCACATCTTTACAAGAGAAGTATTATATATCATAACAGGAATAGTTTTTGGGTCAACTTTCTCAGGTGAAACAATTCTTAAACAAGGATCTTATTCATATATCAAAATCAGAAAAACATAGCACCTTCACAAAATAAAACACAAACTACTTAGTGCATCATACTACAAATTATTTCTGTTCATTACACATCACCCCCGGAAAACGTCTTAAACAAGGATCTTATTTATCTATATACTATAAAAGTAGGATAGGGACCCTATTGTGATGACACGTGGCAACAAAATTCCCTCCCCCTAGGAAAATGTGAGAATTCCTTTTTTTGTCGTTGAATGTATATGGGAGTGCACATTAATATGTCTATGTTCTTCATATGTGCATTGCAGTCATACAGACTTTTTCCCATGTTCAGTGTATGAAGTGGAACAATTCTATTTGTTTGCTATTTTTCGCTGACGTGGCTGGCTGTGAGCCATTCTATTTCTTTTTGGCATAATATTCAGAACCAGCCGTCTACTAATAAATACACTCACTGTATCTAGCCATTTTCTTGAAAGCTGAAACAAACTTTGTATTCATCTCATTAAAAATCACTAAACACTACATTAAATTATGCACGAAAAACGAAGAGTCATGATCCATTAGAAAAAAAAAGAAACGGGTTATCTCAGAGGATCATTATCAACCATTAGATGTGAAGGATGTGGTGGCCTCTCCATGGCTATTCGTCGTAGCCTGTTTGCGGTTGATATTCATGTTCGGCCTACGAATGTGCCAACGGATCTGTTTTCATGTTGAAACCCTAAATTGAGGTCCCGTTGTCCACTGGAAACGATGGTGCAGCGAAGATGCCATTCTCCCCAGAGTTATGTATCGTTTGTACTGAAGACCCGTGGTGAATTTCGACGTTTTGTTTTCTATTATACCCTTTAAATTTCGTTTAAGAATTTGGTGATGATAGTGTTCTGTTTTCTCTTTTAGGAGATAGGTGCAAAGGAGATCAAGGTATACGTGCGGAGAAAAAAGTTATTGGCTGATCCGTCACTGTGTATTAAAGGTTTTGATGGAGGTACCTTCCTGGTTAACTCACTGCTTGAAACTTGTAATCATCAATCAAATGTGAAAGAAATTAACTTTTGTGCATTAAAATATTTTTTTCTTCAATTGATCCTTATTCTTAGTGTGCTATCTATTGTCTATTTTGACCAGTGATATCCATCGACATGAACAATGGAGAAGCTGCCCAGTCCATAAAGTATCCCATTGATGACATGCTTGTGCGGCCCTCAGAGGAAGATACGCTTTTGACGGAGAGGCCTTCACCGGGACTTTGATGTGCCTATGTCGTGTGTTGGAGATCTACTAATGGCATGGGACTTCTGTATTTCTTTTGGTAGACTGTTGTGCTTGTCCCCTTCCTCACTTGATTATTTCCAGAGCGCAATTTGCTTTAAGAGCAACGCTCCTTTGATTATTGTGGAATCATGTTCAGCTATTCCGGTTGGTGTTATTTACCAAAACATCCTCTTCTCTCTATTGTTTTATTCAGGATTTAAAAGCCGTGTAGAGTTCTATAACATCTGCAACCCAACGATCCAGAGCTGTTGCACATCAGAAATCCTTGATGGTGGTTTATTGGGTCCCCTGTTCAAGGTAAGGACTTACAGAAGTTATTTCTTGAGCCATTCTATATGAGATGCAAAGAAAAAATACCGCCTTATATTTGATTAAAAAAAATTAATCAATATCAGGTAGCTTTGATGAACATCCAAATGTGAGTTCATAAATGACCCAACTATGGTTCTCCATCGGCTCCTTCAAGAATTAGCTGCACAACCCAATTGGGGCCATTCGCCTCAATCACATTCGTTGAGGAGCATCAAATGGCCTTGCGATGTTTGGACTCATTTCTCCATCGATTATTCAGGTTTGCTTTACTATTTGTTTTGTTTTTTCTTTTGAAATTAAATCACCGCTTTGTATGCTAATAGACACGAAGAACCGAACTGATTTTGTTGTGTACCAACTGAGAAGTAGCTCAATAAGCTTGGGAATAATTTATGGATTTTTAGACACATCCCCCAAGAAGATTATGCAGTATGTATGAAAATTCGTTGTCGTTCTCCTTTGGTTTAGAATATATTTTCGCACAACTATTACATGCTCCATTGTGTGGATAATCATACAGTGAACTCAGGCAAGATTAATGATGGTGTCGCCCGATTGCTGTTCGAGCCTGTTGACCTTATTTTGCAATTTTATTGTCACGTTTTATTCCCAATCCTTTATTTGTTTATTAGAAGAGCCCTGATGCTGGGAGAAGCATCCCAAAAAGAAATCCTTCGAAAAACGGTGAGGAAGTGCCAAAGAATCTCACGCGTCTATTGTAAGTGATATATGAGTCTTCTTAATTGTTCCTGTTTAATGTTGTTTGTTTGGTTTCCAGTTGAATTCCTTCCTTCAATCGGTATTTTGAATATTGGTGTACGATATAATGACTGTTTGTCATGTACGATATCAATTCTCTTTAAGTGTTGCTTGCATTCTCTTTGTGTAGCTGATGGTCGCTCTATCCACACTAAGAACCTTCCGACTAATACTTCCAAGCATTCTCATGAGGAATTTTCCAAGGAATTTGGGACTATCAAGCTGGATGGTATCCAATTCAGAGCAGCAATGTATACTATGACCCAAACATTATTCGTTGAGGAACTGGAGATTGATCATTTCTCTTTTTAACTTAATGACAAACATATTCTAAGATTTGCTTTTATGTAGCAGTCGGATTACTTTTTCGGCATATCTAGAATAATCTTATATTGCTGTAATAAGTCTTGAGAGATCTTATAGTCTGATATTGTTGTAATCACCCTTACAAGTTTGCAGTCTTACAAAGCTGTAATCACACACTTGGCAAGCAGTCTTGCAATTTTGTACCGTGCAAATTCTCAGTCTTACACTGGTGCCGCGATAGTCACACATGTTGTACTCACCCTTTCGAGACCTTACAGCCTTACAGTGCTGTTATAATCACTCTTGCAAGCTTGCAGTCTTCAAAAGCTACATTTACACCTTTGGCAAGCGGTCATGCAAATTCAGAGTCTGCACTGGTGCAGTCTTACTCAGACACAACTATCCGTTCAAACTTCGCCAACTACAATTTTCATACTACTCGATGCAAATAAACAAGAGTGAAGGATAGAGTCTAAGACGGGTAGGTGTATATCTTACACAATCAATTTTCACACATGGACAATTATACGTTGCGCTTTCTCGAGATACATCACCATTGGGCATAAAGTTATTGAGCATAAAGGAAGACAACATGGAAGACAATGACATTGCCACATAGTTACCATGAAGTATTCAACAATATTTAGTTTCTTCTACAAGTATTTCTATACTTCATTTAATAATTTTCTAATAAAAAGTTGTTTGGTGTATATACAACTGAAAAATATTGTACTAAATTATCATAAAGCTCTTGCAAATTGATTCATATTTTAAAGAAATTCTTTAACAGAAAAACATTTTTTAAACTATTACTCTAATTTTAATTGAAATTGTAGTAACAATTCTAACACTCAATCAGAATGCATAAAAATAATATTTCAAATATCATATATGTATGATTGCTCTGATGAACAATACTAACGTATGATGAGAGAACGGCCTCAGGGCATCCAATGAAGGGAATTAGTGGAGCAGCCGTGCAACAATTTTATTAATAACAATCATATAATTAATAATATACCAGACACTGAATTAAACAGTCTTACAAAGTTGATGGTAATAACAGGCAATAAAAAAATCACAAAAGCAGTTCGGTTGAGTAGTCTTACAACATTGATGGTAATCACAGTCATACAATAATCAATCACACCAGGACTTCAGTTGAACAGACTTACGAAGTTGAAGGGAATAACGGTCATACAATAATCGATCACAACAGTTACTCAGTTGAGCAGTCTTACACAGTTGATGGTAATAACCATCATACAATGTCAAATAATTACACATGGAGCGGTCTTACAAAAATGTACGACCAGTGGAGCAATCTTACAATGAAATATTTATAATAAAACTTCAGTATAATTGGCTCAGTTGATGCGTTTCCTTATGTTGAAGATCACTTTAATCGTGTATTTGGATAACAGTGTTTTTTTAGGGCAAAATATTAATGGAAATCGGGTAGGAATTAAAGCTATAAGTCTGCGGATCATTCTTTCTCCATCAGGGCACAACATGACAGTTCAAATTACAACGTCAATAGTTTTTGCTGAAATTCTGCTGCATAGGAGCAAGGAGCAGTGCATAAAGATACTTGACGTGTACCCTCAGATGCCAATTTTTAGGGGCATCTGTGTATGTTGCCATGGCTCGAGTTAGGTTTCTTGCAGTAATCAAGATTATAGGCATAGAAAGTGACGGCATATGAGAGATGAGGTTGTCAACATAGTGTAACATGAAATATTGAACCCGATTGAGCAAGACATTTGATCATAGGTTTTACTGAATATGGTATGTGAGCGACGAACACTATACTTAAATTTCATATGTTTGATTACATTATTTTTTATATTATTGACAAAATTAGTCATGTACATGACATAAGCTTCGAATATATGTTTAAATTTGATGGAAAAGCGAACTCCTACGGTTTAGGGTCTGTTTGGTCCAAAAGCGAACTCCTGCTGGAAGTGTTATCTAACTAATAATACATGTACATGTATTATGCTATATTTTATTATATTATACTATATTTTATTATGTTACAATACTATTTTAAACTATATTATATCATATTAAATTATTTTGTGCCCGTGATAAGAACGCCATCCACATATACGAGCAAGAAGATGTGATATCCTTCAGTCAACAAAGTGAAGAGGCAACGATCGTGGGCAGATTGAAAAAAACCAAACTCCTTGAGCTTAGAAGTGAACTCTTCATTCCATTGTCGTGAGGCCTGCTTCAAGCAATACAAAGACCTCTTTAGCTTGCAGACTTGGCCGGGCTAAGTCTAATTTTGCAGAAGTGAGTCCAAAAGTGGACTCTTTTCGGGTGTTCGGGTTTTATATATGGTGCATCTCCATCAATTACCTCCTAGACTTCAACCTTATTACCATAACACATTTTCAGAACTCCAACTATAATACTTACATTGTTTTAATAATAATCACGGACCGTTCATTTATAAGGCACATAATTTCTTGTCCTACGGTTCCTAGGATTTGGTGATTTTGGGAGTGGGATTAATTCATCAAGTTGATAATGTAAGATTGTTGCCATAGCAATGTTATAAGACTGCTCCATGGATTGACATGATATTAGGTTATGATAAAAATAACATTGTAAGCGGAACAACTAGAACACTATAAGAAAGAATGATCCGCAGACAGTCATACAGGCTTTATGCACATTGTAGTATTTTCGAATGCACTCTTGATTGTTAGTTTCTTGTGATTTCTTACAGGAGGCTTTCTTGCTCTGTGAACCGAAGCTGATTGAGGTGTGAACGCCTTCTTTTTGTGTGTGTTTATTCATCCCAGAATCTTACATTTTCGAGCTTTTCTTCTTTTGTCTGTGTTTCAGATGGTCGATAATGTATCAATTCTCCAAATAGACATGGTTTGGTGCTATTTCATGCTGCAAGATATCAATTGGCTGTCTGAACCTGGCGTTCGTCTATCTAAAGCCAGGAAAGGCATCAAACGTTCTCATGGAAAGGAAAACTCTCGCCTTAGGGTTCTCCATGGGAGTTGCTACCCCAAGCTTGCTTTGTAAGTCCTTCCTTCGATTATAAATAAACCTTTCGTAACTTATTTTCCATTCTTCGAAGGACGTCAAATTATATCCATATCCTCCCATTATTTGCTGATAGGCACTTGAAAATGGAACTTCTTGAAGGAGTCGTCGCCTACCACAATGGTATGCTGCAAAAAGCTAAGGATGCCCTGACCTCAGCTCAGCTCAAGCTAAATTTTTTCGGGTACACCCCAAGTCATTACATGGGAATTCTTACTCTTACGCAATATGAAAAAAGGGGAAAAACTCATTTTGTTTAGTGGTTTCGTCGACAGCTTCAGCTCCCAGACGATACCTTATCCTTATTGATGGGAATGGGGTACAAAGAAAGAGAGGCAAAAAGGGCCCTCCACATGAATAATATGGACGTCGAAAGGGCCGTGAATTTCCTCATCGAGGAGAAGGCGAAAAGGGCGTGAAAGCGAGCAGATGATCTGAAACGACAAAAAGAAATCAAGTGGGGATCCGTTTTCTCCTTTTACCTCTGCCCATCGTACGACGAAAACCGTAATATTTATTGAGAAATTTCGCCCGTGCAGGGAACAGAAGGAATACGGCACCGCCCCTCTGGTGGATGCTGACGAGGGCCGCTGCCGCCGCCGCGAGGACAACATGGTTGAGATGAGAAAGATCAAGAGGGTATAGAATCTTTTGAAAAAGCGTCGGGTCAACAGTTTCAAAAGCAACAGTCAGCACGCCGCAGCTTGACAAGAAGGTAATTGATTCGCTCTGTAGAACTGTTTTTATGGTCACAGTACCTACAAAGTTTAGCCTTTTGCGGTCTGTGTTGATTCGAGACTCTTTTGGGTAATGAAAGAAATGATTGACCGATTAGGTTGTGATAAAGCCTTTAGCTTTTGTTAGTTTCAGTTAAAACTTTGTCCGGCAGTATATGATATTATATAGGTTTAATCAGAACAAAATAGGTGTTGCATATAAGGGGAGTACCAACTATGCCAGAATCTGTTTGGTGGTTTTACAATTCCTGCCAACTTATCGGGCTTTAAGTTGAACTTATTCGAGTACAATCGGTCGACCACAAGTGTTAGAACTCAGAAATATAAGAATACGACTCCCGTGACTTTACGAGTTTCATTCGCGTATGAGTTACGTGGTGTATGACAGTTCCCTATGTATCACTTATGACTGCAAAAAATATAATTTTAACATGATATGATCTACTATAATGTAATATAATTTAATATTTGTATTATATCATATTATATAAAATAATATAACATAATATTATATAAGGTAAAATAAAATACTACATAAAATAATACAATGTAATATAACATAAAAATAAAAGAACATAATATAATACAACATATATAATAATATAATTTAGTATATTTTAGTATAATATAATATAGTATAAAGTATTGTATACATATATATAACAGTATAATATAATATAAGTTAATATGATATAATATAGTTTAAAATAGTATTTATATAAGGTAAAATAAAATACTACATATAATAATACAATATAATATAACATAATAAAATAATAACATAATATATTACAACATATAAAATAATATAATATAAGATATTGTAGTATAATATAATATAGTACAAAGTATTGTATACAACATATATATAATAGTATTATATAATATAATTTAATACGCCATAATATAGTTTAAAATAGTAGTGTAACACGATAAAATATAGTACAAGATAATATAATATACCGTGATATAATATAATAAAATATGAAAACATTATACTATAAAACAATATATTACGAGTAATATAACATAATATCACATAACATAATACCATGTCACATAATATAACTAGCCGTGAAAACAACGTATGTTTGGGACGAGGAGGATACCCTTATTCAAGGCACGACCACAGTGAAGCTGTATGGCTGCTGCCACCCGTAGAGACAAATGTTCAATGATGCCGGTGAAAGACTGCAGTGAATTTCGTAAAGTGTGAATACTTCCGAAGTGTTCAGGAATATAAGAAAACGACTTATGTAATTTTAGAAGCTTCATCCAGATATGAATTACATGGTGTATGACAGTTTCCTGTGTATCAATTATGACTGCATACATACATGAATGTAAGAATGCACCTAGGTTCGAGCTTAATGAGTGCGCTACAACAACAAATTGCGGGACTCAACATTTAAGATTGCGGGGTGTATGACTACAGGTAAATTCGGGCAATTAAGAAGATAAAGCAATGGCTTTACAGAAGTGTAAGGCTGCAGTGAATTTTGTAATGTATGAGGTCTTCTACAAGTGTCAGAACTCATAAATATAAGAATACGACTCCCGTGGCTTTACAAGCTTCATTCGCGTATGAATTACGTGGTGTATGACAGTTCTCTATGTATCACTTATGAATGCAAATAATATAATTTTAACATGATATGATCTACTATAATGTAATATAATTTAATATTTGATTTATGTTATATTTTATAAAATATTATAACATAATATTATATAAGGTAGAATAAAATACTACATATGATAATACAGTATAATATAACCTAATAATATAAGAACATAATATAATACAACATATATAATAATATAATTTAGTATATTTTAGTATAATATAATATAGTATACATATATATAACTGTATAATATAATATAAGTTAATATGATATAATATAGTTTCAAATAGTATTTAATAAGGTAAAATAAAATACTACATATAATAATACAATATAATATAACATAATAAAATAATGACATAATATATTAGAACATATAAAATAATATAATATAAGATATTGTAGTATAATATATATAGTACAAAGTATTGCATATAACATATATATAATAGTATTATGTAATATAATTTAATACGCTATAATAGTTTAAAATAGTATTGTAACACGACAAACTATAGTATAATATAATAAAATATAGTACAAGATAATATAATATAACGTGATATAATATAATAAATATGAAAACATTATACTAACGTGATATAATATAATAAAATATGAAAACATTATACTATAAAACAATATATTACGAGTAATATAACATAATATCACATAACATAATACCATGTCACATAATATAACGAGCCGTGAAAACAACGTATGTTTGGGACTATGAGGATACCCTTATTCAAGGCACGGCGACAGTGAAGCTGTATGGCTGCTGCCACCCGTAGAGGCAAATGTTCAATAATGCCGCTGAAAGACTGCAGTGAATTTCGTAAAGTGTGAATACTTCCAAAGTGTAAGACTGCACTCAGGAATATAAGAAAACGACTGTGACTTGAGGAGTTTCATACAGATATGAATTACATTGTGTATGACAGTTCCCTGTGTATCAATTATGACTGCATACATTAATGTAAGAATGCGCCTAGGTTCGAGCTTAATGAGTGCGCTACAACAACAAATTGCGGGACTCAACATTTAAGATTGCGGGGTGTATGACTACAGGTAAATTCGGGCAATTAAGAAGATAAAGCAATGGCTTTACAGAAGTGTAAGACTGCAGTGAATTTTGTAATGTATGAGGTCTTCTACAAGTGTCAGAACTCATAAATATAAGAATACGACTCCCGTGACTTTACAAGCTTCATTCGCGTATGAATTACGTGGTGTATGACAATTCTCTATGTATCACTTATGACTGCAAATAATATAATTTTAACATGATATGATCTACTATAATGTAATATAATTTAATATTTGATTTATGTTATATTTTATAAAATATTATAACATAATATTATATAAGGTAGAATAAAATACTACATATGATAATACAGTATAATATAACCTAATAATATAAGAACATAATATAATACAACATATATAATAATATAATTTAGTATATTTTAGTATAATATAATATAGTATACATATATATAACTGTATAATATAATATAAGTTAATATGATATAATATAGTTTCAAATAGTATTTAATAAGGTAAAATAAAATACTACATATAATAATACAATATAATATAACATAATAAAATAATGACATAATATATTAGAACATATAAAATAATATAATATAAGATATTGTAGTATAATATAATATAGTACAAAGTATTGCATATAACATATATATAATAGTATTATGTAATATAATTTAATACGCTATAATAGTTTAAAATAGTATTGTAACACGACAAACTATAGTATAATATAATAAAATATAGTACAAGATAATATAATATAACGTGATATAATATAATAAATATGAAAACATTATACTAACGTGATATAATATAATAAAATATGAAAATATTATACTATAAAACAATATATTACGAGTAATATAACATAATATCACATAACATAATACCATGTCACATAATATAACGAGCCGTGAAAACAACGTATGTTTGGGACTAGGAGGATACCCTTATTCAAGGCACGGCGACAGTGAAGCTGTATGGCTGCTGCCACCCGTAGAGGCAAATGTTCAATAATGCCGCTGAAAGACTGCAGTGAATTTCGTAAAGTGTGAATACTTCCAAAGTGTAAGACTGCACTCAGGAATATAAGAAAACGACTGTGACTTGAGGAGTTTCATACAGATATGAATTACATTGTGTATGACAGTTCCCTGTGTATCAATTATGACTGCATACATTAATGTAAGAATGCGCCTAGGTTCGAGCTTAATGAGTGCGCTACAACAACAAATTGCGGGACTCAACATTTAAGATTGCGGGGTGTATGACAACAGGTAAATTCGGGCAATTAAGAAGGTAAAGCAACGGCTTTACAGAAGTGTAAGACTGCAGTGAATTTCGTAATGTATGAGGATTTCCACAAGTGTCAGAACTCAAAAACATAAGAATACGACTCCCGTGACTTTACGAGCTTCATTCACGTATGAATTACATGGTGTATGACAGTTCCCTATGTATCACTTATGACTGCAAATAATATAATTTTTGACATGAATGACTATGTCTTTATGTTTATGAATGCCAGTTTTACCCATTTCTACGGAATTTTGCGGACAATTAAATTTAAGCAAATAATATTGATGCGAATGTCACATCACTTTACAATAAAATTAAAATTGATACACAGCTATATGACTGTATTTCTGTCTAAATGCAATCCTATGATATGTAATATACTATCCATTGACTAGGTAAAAGGATATCTTAGTGTATGAATGTAGAAGCCTAATGTATGAATGGCTGACAGTGTGGAAAAAATACAACTTGGTAAACTTATATTACAACCACACGTTGAATGACATGCACAATTTTCCTCCCTTACGTTAACTGTGTACGTGCTGCATATTAATTGTAATCCCCATATGTTTTACCAATAAGAAAATTTAACGACAAAGATCGCATACCGCGTCCCGTGCATCGCACGGGCATAACCTAGTATATCAAAAACAGAAAAACACAACACCTATACAAATAAAACACAAAAACTACTTACTCCATCACCATCTACAAATTATCTCTGTACATTACATGTCACCCCTGAAAAAGGGCGCACCGCCGAAGAAGGGATTAGAGAACGTGCCCCCGCCGTTGGGAAGGAGCGTGAGGAGGCACACGACGAACAGCACTATTCCCCATGCGTAGCGATCGCGTCCCAGAGGGCTAATCTCGTCTTTCGCTGGCAACTCTTCGCCCCCTCGGAAGAACGTGGCGAATAGCCCCCACGTCAGGCAAAGGACGCTCCCGCTCAGCCCGCCGATGCCCAGCAAAAGAGCCGTAACGAAAGACAATACAGTCGCCCTTCCCCGCCCGAACATCGCCTGGGCAATGCGTCCGCCCTCGAGCCGCCCGATGGGCAATAAGTTCAACGAAGTCACGACCATCCCTATAAGAACAGCTCCCTGGCGTGGATTACTGCGTAAATAGCAACCCTTCTTGGTGTAAGTAGTGATAAAAATGCCATCTTTTTACATTTCAACAGAAAAATTAAATGATCTTTTCTCATTGCAGACGAAGCCATCGTACTGGGATTTCAGCACTATCTAGTAATGCTCGGGACTACGGTTATAATCCCGACCATTATAGTCCCTTACATGGGCGGCGGTAATGTAAGTTGTTACTACTACTGAAACATCGATAAACATTTAAGTTATTGTCTGATTAACTTTTTTTTGCCCCATGTTTTAGGTCGAAAAGGCTCAAGTGATCCAAACATTGCTGTTCGTTTCGGGGATAAACACGTTATTACAAACGTGGTTCGGGTCGAGATTGCCAGCTATTGTCGGCGGGTCGTTTAGGTTCATAATACCTTCCCTTTACGTCGCCTTTTGTTCGAGATACTTCTTATTGTACCTCGACCCATATCTGGTAAATTACATTATATCAACTTAGAACGTTCTACCTATCCTTTCCCTATACGAAATCGAAGCAATAACTTTCTTTTTTTTATATACGTTGGATGTTTTTTAAGAGGTTTTTAAGAACGATGAGAGCCATACAAGGAGCTCTCATGGTAGCCTCTATACTTCCCATGCTTCTCGGTTTTCTCGGGCTGTGGAGGATTGTTGTGAGGTTAGTAAATATAATTCAAATACGACGAACTAAATTCGGTCGTCGATTATATCATTATTACGGTTATTACATCATATGATCATTAGAGAAAGTTAACACTGTAGGTTCTTGAGCCCCCTTTCTGCTGTCCCTTTGGTCGCACTTGTCGGGCTCGGGCTCTATGAGCAGGGCTTTCCTCTGGTATATTTTAGTACAACTGAAATCTCTTTTTTTTTTTCAATTTTCCGTGTGTTTTTTTCCTTTATTTAGACTCGTTCGATTAGTATTGTATATTTTCGTAGCTCGCCGAGTGCGTGGAAATAGGGCTCCCCGAGCTCATCATCCTCGTCGCCCTGTCTCAAGTACGTCTTATCATTACGCCTATTTTTTTTTTCAAATAAAAGAGCACCTTAAGCTCGTCGAATTATTTCTGCGAATTTCGAATATACATGTGAAATTAAATTGCAGTACGTTCCTCACGTGTGGAGCTCTAAGCGTTCGATTCTCATCGATCGCTACGCTGTACTAATCTCAGTAGGATTAGTTTGGGCGTACGCCGCTCTTTTAACGGTGGCCGGTGCTTATAGAGATCGGCCGTTGACTACGCAGTTGAGTTGCCGCGTCGATCGCTCTGGTCTAGTAAGCGCATCGTCATGGTACGTTACATAAATAGATCACAAGTTAAATTGAGACCTAAAAAAATATTCATGCTGTATATATGTCTGTGTATGAAGGGTTAGTATTCCTTATCCAATTCAATGGGGCCATCCCAGTTTTCACATCGGAGATATTCTCGTGATGGGAGCAGCGACCTTCGTAGCAATGGTCGAGGTTCGCCTTTCTTTCTTTTTTTATTACTGCAAACATATATTCCGTTTTTTGTTTCTTGATGTCTAATTTTGTTGCAGTCGACGGGCGCTTTTGTTGCCTCTGCTAGATATGGGAGCGCTACGCATGTCCCGGCTTCTGTTCTCAGCCGAGCCGTTGGATGGCTTGTAATAAGACAGAATACAAACTTATTACATAGGCATAGGAATTCATTGCTATAATGTGAAGTGTCATATTATTATTACAGGGAGTTGGGATTTTCTTGGATGGCTTGTTCGGTACAGGAGCTGGATCAACAGTATCAGTGTAATGAATCTCATATAAGATAGATAGATAGATAGATAGATAGATAGAGATACACAGAGCAACTTAAGAACTTTCACAGGCAAGAAATATATACGTCGATTTTATCGAAGCTAACCTGTCGGATTTTTTGTTCGTAAAACAGTGAAAACGTGGGATTGCTGGGCCTGACCCGAGTTGGGAGTCGAAGGGTAGTTCAGATATCGGCGGTTTTCATGATCTTCTTCTCCCTATTTGGTTAGCTCCAACACAACTCAGTTTAACTGTTATTTTCACTGCAATTACCTAACAACAGTTATAATCCCAGCCAAGTTCGGGGCGGTGATTGCTTCGATTCCACTAACGATCGTCGGGGCGCTTTACTGCGTCCTTTTCGCGCTTATGTGTACGCTTTTTCTTACAACACACACACACACACACACACACACATATATTTGATGTATCATTGAAAGTTTATGATCATTAAATACAGCTTCTGCTGGCTTGGGCTTGCTTCAATATTGCAACCTCAACAGCTTCAGGACAAAGTTCATCGTGGGTTTCTCATTCTTCATGGGACTTTCCGTACCGAGGTACTTCAACGACTACGTGTTGACTTCGGGTTATGGGCCGGTTCGGACCCACTCGTCGTGGGTACGTATATAAATCGACAATCGTCGTTCTTTTACGTGTTAAAAAGTATTATTATCACTTTTTATGTTTTCTTATTCGACAGTTCAATAAGTTGATGCTGGTGATATTTACATCTCCGGCTTTAGTTGGCGGGACAGTCGCGTATTTTCTAGACCTAACCTTAGCCCGTAAAAACGGGTCGACCCGGCGAGATAGCGGTAGGCATTGGTGGGCTAAGTTCAAATACTTTGATAAAGATCCGAGAAGTGAAGAGTTCTATTCTCTTCCTTACGGGCTATCCAAGTATTTCCCTTCACATTGATAATATATTATTCTGAATGTTTTTTTACTGAAAAAAATATAACGTGGGGAAAAGGATATATTTAAAGATCTGCATAGCTTAACCACCTCTGAACCATGGCGAAGCACTCCAATGGCTTGTACTCTGGTGCAGTGTGACCAGCACCCTACAATCAAATACAAAATTAAATCAAATATAGAGCTAATATATTATTATATTATTTGGGTAGCAGAAGGCCAGAGAGATAGGTAATGGTTTACCTTGACAGTAGCATAAGTTAAAGTGTAGTTGCTTCGTTCATATCTCATGGTGTATCTTCACAGTAAATGAAACAATGGTAATTAGTAATCATTAAAAGTAAAATGGACTATGTGGTTTTAAGGAAGAGAAGAGACCAAACCCAGCAGTTTGGCCTTGGACAAACCAAGGTCTCCAATCACTTTCAAGAGACAACGGTAAGGATTCTATCCATCTTTCAGTGCTAAGGTGAGGAACCCTCATATCATGATCACCACTGCACATGCAGATGAATACACTAAGTTATCCTAAACCACATCACAACAAGAGAGAGACAGAGGGAGAGAGAGAGAGAGAGATGATGATGATGTTATTACCTGTATATTAAAGCCCTGCAACTTTTACGCGTAAATTTCTCATGATAGGGCACGACATTGCTTACGTCGAACTTGTAAAATTTAGTTTCGAGCTTCTTGAATGTGTATTTGTAGCTGGTGTTGCATAGTTCCCATTCTCCTATGGTCCCCTTTCATGTGAATGAATATCAACCGATGAAGAAAAAGGCTCCAAGAACGTAATATCTGGAGATAAGCTTACCTCACGTATGTGAAGAGCTTCTCGAACAGACTTGTTGTTCGCCCATGTATACAGAGGTATGTGATTGTCATCCTAAATGAATCAAGGAAAAAAAAAAGGCAAAATCATAACCAAAACACAAGGAGTGCAAATTTGATGTAAGAGTATAAAAAATTATTACCCTGCATCCCTTTTTAGGGGGCGGTTCAGACACGGGAAGTTTTCTTGGATTTCTTTCGGCTGTGTTTAACGACAAATCGCTTTCCCAAAGAGACTTGCACCATCGCTCTAGAATGTGAGCCACGCGTATTCTTTCAATACACTTCATGCAAGAAAGAGATGAAAGTCCACCAATGAACAATCGAACAAACTCAAATTGACGAACTTCTACATATGGGGGAGAAAATGAATACCTCATGTATCCTCGCCATATCTGCCTTGCATAAATCGTTGTCTGGATAGACAAAATTTCCCTTGCAATTTTCTTTAGCAGACTGAATTTTTTAGTTGGAAGATCGTGTCAAGGACATAATTTGATTAAGTGATAAATAATAACTATAAAAAAGAACCTCGTAAAGTTTATCAGACACGAGACCCATTCGATGAATATAAGGGTATACTCCATTGTTGTCGCCGTCTTTGTCGGTTGCTGGATTTCCTATTATGTATCCCTGTTCACATAGGTAGAAAATTTATTTCAAGAACATAACATGTTAGATAAAAGAAACAACAACAAAAATTCAACAAGAAGTTCTTATGTGTTCACACTTTTATATTCAGCAACGGCCCACTTCCAGCATCATTTCCTGCAAATGATAAGAGAGACTGATGATCTTATATTCCATGATACAAACCTTAATTTAAACAAAATCCATGGAACTGAATTACCCTTATATACTTTATCAAGAACAAGAGGAACATAAATGCCAGTATAAGAGTCTCCTCCGATGTAAAGAGGATTTTGAAGAAATTTCGGGTGATCCAAAAGCCACTGCAAGAAGGCAGTTGCCACATTAAGATTAGTGCCACTAACATAACCTTATGAATTTATCATTTTGCTGACCTTTATGAGGAACTGATATAGGTGTTCTGAATTTAATGAGTCACTGGTATTGTAAGCCTCTCGAGTTGTAGCGTAAGAAAACCCGCTAGCTGCTGGCTGATCCAAGAATATGATGCTGGCAGCCTAAAATAAGTATCACATGGAATATTGGTATAAAACCTCACTAAGTTTTGATCTGCATTGTGGTCCTAAGATTATCGCACGTACCTTTGTCCATGAATATGGATTATATATAAGTTTTGGTATGCTTCCACCAGAATCAGTCAAATCGAAGGTCATAGGACCTAGAGTGAAGCAAAAACAACTTGTAGTTTTAGGCTTTTTCGCATCGAAAACTAAATGCCTCCCCATTTCAGTTAGCCTAGTTTTTGATGTAATTATTACCGTCGTATGCTGATATGCACGTCCCAGCAACAAAAACAAAGATGAAACTAATGCACGTACCAATCTCATAGGCAAGGCCAGATAAGCCAGAACAGCTTGGACCGCCCGTGAGCCAAAGCATAAGAGGAGCATCCTCAGGATTTCCTTCGGATTCAATAAAGTAGTAGAAAAATTGCGACTCCTCTGATTCTCCGACACCAACGTACCTTCAATTGTAATATCATTAACAAAACAAACTATAGAATGTGTCTTAACAAAGAGAATGAACCCTTCAAAATAGTCACCCTGTCTCAAGAGTAAATGGAAGCTTCCCCTCGAAACCTGGTAGATATTCAACTGCAGACTGAGGTGAAACTACTGATAACCAGTTGCAGGAAAACAAACAGAAGATTAGCAGAGAGACCTTCCAGCCCAGCAATGGCAGCACCATGTTTAATTAAGGAGGATAAGACAGTTCTCTTCTCTCTAGCTTCAGCCTTATCTTATAGCTTCAAAAGACAAGATACAGAACAGACTTCCGTCCTTGCCATAAACATAAGCCACATTTGATATATGGTTCTGCTATCACGCAGCTGTGGACCCAAGACAAAGAGAAATAGAAAACGTGCGTAGTTACAAAACTATCATTTACAAATACGTTTCGTGCTCCTTCCTCAAAACATGAATGGAATTCGAATCGAGCCGTAGGCGACAGCAGACAAATACTGAATCATTACGGTAGAAGACAAACTCGATTTAATAATATAAAATTACCACGAGATCAAAAGCAATGGACGCAAACATAAAGAAGAACTCGCAATCTTGAATATGAAAGATCATTCTTCTCTCAGCATCCTCCTTGTGTGTTGCAGGTAGGTTCCCCCGCCAGCATGTACGTCCGTCGTCTACTCTATTGAGTACTGGACTAGCTAAGCTCTGGCGGAAAATGGAAATATTAAAAAATATATAAAAATATTATTATTAATTATCGATGGCGGGCCTGAAGTTCTGGTGTGTACAAATGGGTCATAAATATAATGGCCTACTTAAAAGTATATTATTGGGCTTTACAGAAAAATTTTATAGGTTCAACTTCTTTTAAAACAGTTTGAATCAAATTACAACCTCAATCTGAACCTCATTATCGATCATTATTCATTAGTGAGAGGAACAAGCGAAAATTGAAACAATGGTCTCATTCTGAAAAGGGAATTACTATTTACCGCCCCTTTTTACTTGTTACCGCCCCCTAAAGGGCTGAAAAAAGACGTTTTTTGCCCTTATGTTATTTAAATTAATTTAAAAAGAATAAACTATAATAAACAGTAAAATTTCTATTTAAAGTCCTTTTCCACACAACACTTTTCAAATCATACATCCAAATCAGACAAAAAAACAAAGAAAATTCAAACCGCAATGGATCGGCGACAAGGACAGGGAAAGGGGAAGGGGGTGTTCGCACGACTGGTAAGCAAATTTTCGTAAAAGTCATTCGTACGTAGATAGATTGTCGAAAACGGGTCGGAATAGGCTGAAAAAACGGCCGATCGAAGGCAAATTAGGGCCGAAACTCGGCACGGCCGAAACGTAATTTCGGCCGGCCAAGTGACAGCCGAAACACGATTTCGACCGGGTAAGTCGCAGCCGAAAAAATGCTTCGGTCGCGCAAGGGCCGGCCGAAATCGTGTTTCGGCCGCGCAGGGGCCGGCCGAAATCACGTTTCGGTCGGCTCAGGTCCGGCCGAATTTGTTGTTCGGTCGGATCTAAGGCGGCCGAAATCATGTTTCGATCGGCTCTGTTCCGTCCGAAATACGATTTCGGCTCCTATTTTTTTTTAATTAAATATCTAATTGCAGGCCAAGGGTGGGAAGTCCCTACTCGGAGGGAGCAGCAGATCCCCTCGGTGGAGGGATCTGGAGAGCGTCACACGAGGACGCGCGGCGTTGATGCATCCGTTCGTAGAGAACGGGAGGAGGAGAGGCGGCATCGAGCGGCTGCTTCTCTTTCCGTATATGCGGATTACGATCCGCATGCGGATGATGACGTGCCGGATGATGCAGCATCGTTTCAGTCATCCGACGACGATGTGATACCGGCCTCCTCAGGTAATTCCCTTCTCCAGTATAAAGTGACTTGCGATGTCGTGTCTTAATATACGTAAAAAAAATTAAATTTGTTTTTGGGTTATTCGTAAAAAATGAAATAGGGAGCAAGCGCTCCATGGTCGTAGATGACGATTCCTGGAGGGTGCAGGGGCCACAGCGCGGTGGTCCAAAAGATGGCGAGGTGATCCCTAGTTATCTGGGGCACATCGCGCCCCGCATCTGGATGGGTGAGGAGGAGAGGCCCTGCTGAAGTGCGAGCAGCGGGCGTTAATGCTTCGATCGCTGAAGCAGTGGTACTCCAATTCCCGCCGGAGACGCAGCGCCAGATCGATGGCACGGGGCTTAGGCACCTCACAGATGCCATGGTGGGTCACTTGGACCAGCCTCTTCTGTGCACTTTTGTGGAGCGCTGGCAGCCCGACACCAACACCTTCCACATGCCATTCGGAGACGATCATGCTCCACGACATCGAGCAGATCCTAGGTATCCCGATCGACGGGGCGACGGTATCGGGCACCCCAGACGTCGTCGAGCAGATCCTAGGTACTCCCAAGCACTTCGATCCCGCTTCGTCGAGTTTTTTTTCTTCGGCCGTCCTTTTACAGACGTATTAACTACTGGCTTCCACTCACGGGCTTCGGGATACAGATGCTCGTTAACGACTCGATGGAGGCCACGCATAACAGCGGGATCGCGGCCTTCTGCCTCACGCACAATGTCGTATAAGTAATTCCGATCAGAAATATCGGGAGTTACTCCCTCGCCGACCGCGAGTGTCCTCCAGAAGTCGTGCAAGCATTCTGCAGCAACTGGGTAGTTGTTGTCGACACATTGCTGAAGCTCGCATGCACATGGGAGCTGGTGCGTACGTCGTACCACACATCCGCACGCGGAGTAAACCTCATCCGACAACTCTTTGGCACGCTTCAACTCAGTTCCCATTATCGATATTGCATGGTGAAACTCAATACAATATCGTGTGGAATGGAAATCCTGAGCTCCCAATAATTCGTTTCGAGCGGGACTCCTCCAGTGCCTGCATGTCAACATAAAAAATTATTAGATAATGATTTCGTCCAACACGTAATAATAATTAATTTACCTTTCTGATGCGATTCAGTTGGTTCTGAATCTGCTCGTGCACCTTCACCCACACGGTGTCAAGAGACCCAGTGGCCAAGTTCAGCCATTGCTTCAGCTCGCTGTGAGCACTCTCCACACGACATGTAGTGGTGTTCCCGAAATGAAGCACATGGTTCGTCCAAGCTTTGGCGAACTTCTCCTTATGCACCAACCATGTCTGCTCAACGTACTGCACGATAGCGGAGTCACCTTTCCAACGCAGACGCATGTCACTCACGGCCTGCTCGTATTCGTCTATCGTCGGAGCTTCCATGACTGCTTTCCAGGCCTTATGCGTGAAGTGCGCTGCGGTCTTTTTGTTCTTCGCCTTAATCCAATAAACTATGTTCTCCACGTCTTTATAGATATGCCACGTGCACAACAGATGGTGAGAATGCGGAAATACCATCTGTATGGGTCGAAGAAGGCCCAATTCACGATCAGTCACAATCCCCGAAGGGTAGACACTTGGACCTAGAATATCCCGAAGACACTGCAACACCCACCCATAACTTCTCTCCGTCTCGTCCTCCATAACAGCAAACCAACACAGGAAGTTGTGATCACAGGGAGTCATCCCTATAATCTCAACGAGAGGCATCTTATACCTATTGGTCCTGTACGTAGAGTCAATCCCAATAAAGTACGGATACGTCCTCATCAGTGCGAGTGAGTCCGGGTGTGCGAGAAAAACATGTGTCAGCGCATTAGTCTCCTCGTCTCCCAGGGCTTGAACATAATATCCGGCCTGATTCGCCTGGTGCATCAACTGGCTCACCACGTCTCGGCCCTCAGAGTAATCCTTCTTCAAACGTTCTCTGTAATTATATATATGTTGGATCGTCGCGTTATCTTCTCCGTGTTGAGCCCTCATAGCTGCGAGGATATGAGCTGGTTTCGCTTGCGCAGCAGTCATTTCCTCTACGAGCTTCCTTGCCTGGCTGCTTAACCCACTCGTCTGGCGGTGTCCCTCGGGATACTGTATCAGAGGGTGATTGTGCATGGATTTTTCAGGTGGGCCCGTACGAATGTACCATTTCCTAGTAATTGGATCCTCCTGAGCTATGAGTAGAAACGGACACCTGCACTTGTTAGACTTCGATCGCCTCTCCAATTCATTCTCGTTGCCTCTATAACGTTCTCCGCGAGAACATCTAATCAATTTTTTCGTACCGCATTCTTATGCGACGAAATAATCACCACGAAACCAAGAGCAATAGCGACGCCTTTCGCCCAGTTAATGGCTTCCACGTCGGTCGAAAATCGTCCTCCTTGGCGGAAATGCTCACTGTAATTTACCCCGTCGCCGATAAAATCCTCCAAGATGTGGACATCCCTCTCGTCGTATGAAAAAAAAAATTTTTAAACAGCCAAACTCAAATTTCGGCCCCTTGTATTGGCGGCCGAACTGAGATTTCGGCCCTGCATGAGCGGGCCGAAATCAGGTTTCGGCCCGATCTGTCCCGGCCAAAACGTAAATTCGGTCGGACCAGCTCCGGCCGAAACACTAGTTCGGCCCCACTAGGCCAGTCGAACAATAATTTCGGCTGTCATGTGCAGGGCCGAAATTATGTTTCGGCCGCACCATGTGGGGGCCGAAATTGTTTTTCGGCTGGCACGAATTTTCCGAGATAATCCGATCGATGTTCGATAATTCATCTAAGTACGAACGAATTTTACGAGAATTTGCTTACCAGTCGTGGCAATAGACCCTTTCCTTTGCCCTGTCCCTTTACCCTGTCGTCGATCCATTGCGATTTGAGTTTTCTTTGTTATGTTTGAGTCTGATTTGAATGTATGATTGCGATATGAAAACTGTTGTATGGAGAAGGACTTTAAATAGAAATTATATTCAAAAGGGCAAAATGGTCTTTTTTCAGCCCTTTAGGGGGCGGTGACTAGGAAAAAGGGGCGGTGAATAGTAATTCAGTTCTGAAAACTGGTAGTGTGTACTAAAATAACATTAATTATTAATTAATAGTTTTAATTAGTGATTTTAGTTATTTTAAGGGTGGATTTAACACTTGTTCAATTGTTTGGTTCATAAGTATACATAATCCATGTGTTTATATAATCCTGCTTTAACGAGTTTAATTTAAATAAACAAACTTCCTCACATGCATTTATTTAAACCTACCAACCAAACATGCAATTTATTTTATGGTAATTAATATGTTTTAATTAAACTTTTAAACCCTCCTACATATTGTTGCAAAACTCGGGCTGGGCGGCCGAGTAGGCGCCGCCTAGGCGCTAGGCGCCCGCTGCCGAGGCGATTTCTACCTATTCGGTCCATATAGGCGGTTGAACCGACTACTCGGCCTGGGCGCCGAGTAATCGCCGATTATTCCGAGTAATTAGCGAATACTCGTTATATTAAAAAAATATTAAAAAATCGTTTATAGTAAAAATAAAAAGAAAATCCCAAAATCTAACCCTCCCTAGCTCACTCGTCCGTCGTCACTACCCAACAGGCCAACACAGAAAAACCATCAGATCTTCGCCACAGCCTCCGTGCACCTCCCCTCGTCGCGGTAACGCCTCAGCCCTCAGCCCAGCCACAACCCATCGCAGCCTCATTCCAGTCTCAACCCACTGCCCGTCGAAGCTCCCCTCTTCACGCGGCCACACCTCAGCCTCAAGCGGCCACGCCTCAGGTCAGCCCAGCCACAGCCCGCCGCAGCTCAGTCCATCCTCAACCCACCTCTGCCAGTCGCAGCTCCCCTCGCAGCCACGTCTCATCTCAGCCCACGTCTGCCCGTCTGGTATATATTTTGATTTTAGTAATTTATTTAAGAGCTGCAAATTGTGCACTGATAATTGTTCAGATTTGTTTCATAATCATAATTAATTGTTGTGTTTGTGATGAATTGTATAAAATAGATTTGTTGTAATTTGTATGAAATAGGTGTGAAATAAAATAAGTATGCTTTCGATTGGTCTAATTTTTAGCTCCAAGTTGTAATTGTCTTCTTCGATGTGTATGGATTATGCAAGATAACAATACGCATTTCTGATTTGATTTCAGACTTCAAGATGACATCCTCAAGCGCAGCTTCTCAAAGTATCTCTCAACCATCCAATGTTCCATCGATTCTCAAACGAAATTCAAAAGACGTTGGATGGGATTATGGCATGTTAATTGAGGGCAGAAACATGGATAAAGTTCAATGCATCAAGTGCGGGAAGATGATGAGTGGAGGAATTCACCGAATCAAAGAACACATAGCGCATATAACTGGGAATGTTGCTCCGTGCTCGAAATCTTCAAAAGAAGATCAAGCTATCTGTAGAAATGCCATCAATGAAGCAAAACTTAAAAGGAGAAAGAAGAAGGAGGAAAATGTAGAGTTGCGATCACAAGTTAATATCCGCTCCGACTCTAATGACGAGGATATTCTTGAAGGTCAACCAGAAGAGTCTCTTGGGCAATTGAAATCAGTCCGTACTCTTGGTCCCATGGATAAGTTTGCTAGTGCTATCAATCCGGAGACTTCTACGGTTTCCGGTAAGAACAAGGTACGGGATCAAAACATTAATGAAGCACTCTTCAAACAAAGAACTGAGTCCGTGCGAGAATATGTTGGTGATTGGGTTTATGAAGCCGGTATTCCATTTAATGCTATTGAGCTAGATAGCTTCAAGATGATGGTGGAAGCGATTGGTCAATTTGGACCCGGATTTGTGCCACCGACAAGATACGAATTGACAGTACCATTATTAAGGAAAGCAGTTGATAAAACTAAGACATTGTTGAAGACACACGAAGAAGAGTGGAAAATAAACGGATGCTCAATTATGACAGATGCTTGGAGTGATAGAAAGAGGAGAAGCATCATGAATCTATGCGTCAATTCTCGCTTAGGTACTGTCTTTCTATCATCTAATGACTTTTCGAATATTGCACACACAAGTGGAGTCATATTTGAATATGTTGATAAGTGCATCGAGGAAGTTGGCCCAGATCACGTTGTTCAAATTGTTACTGACAATGCATCGAACAACATTGGTGCCTCGAAGTTACTAAAACTTACTAGACCAAAAATCTTTTGGACTTCGTGTGCTGCTCATACAATGAATCTCATGCTTGAAGCTATTGGGAAACAGACAAGGTTCAAGAATGTTATTGATCAAGCGAAGAAATTGACGATTTTTCTATATGCACACCACAAAGTCTTGGCGATGATGAGAGCACATACAAAGAAGAAGGACATTGTGAGACCGGGGGTGACACGGTTTGCTTCAGCGTTTCTTACCCTACAAAGTCTGATGGAAAAAAAATCAGAGCTAAAGATGATGTTTGGAAGTTCTGAATGGGAGGAATGTAAATTCTCGAAGACCGTGAAAGGAAAGGAGGCTTATACAACTGTGATGAGTTTGGGATTTTGGAATGGTGTATCATCTTGTCTACAGGTGTTCACACCTTTAATCAAGGTCCTTCGCATTGCTGATTCTGATAAAAAACCATCAATGGGTTTTGTATATGGTGAGCTCATCCGTGCAAAGGAAGAGATCAAGGTTTCTCAAAATAATATTCCGAGCAATTATGAGTCGATCATTGAAGTTATTGATGCGAAAATGCAAGGAAGACTTGATAGTCCTTTGCATTTGACGGCTTATTTGTTGAATCCTTATTATCATTATAAGATCCTCTCATTCAATTCAAAAATGAAGTGTCGATTGGAGTGATTGATTGCATGGATGCTTTATTTCCGGGAGATGATGTTATGCAAAATACGATCTTGTTGGATGAGCTTCCTATCTACAAAGAGAAAAGCTCAATTTTTAGAAGGTCAAATGTAGCGTCTAGATGCCTCTCGAAGGACGATAGCTTTGATCCAGGTATATTCTTTACATTATATTCCTACAACTAATTGTAGTGATTATTTTATTTTGTTTATGTAGTGACTTGGTGGTCAACTTTTGGTTCGATAACTCCAAATCTTCGAAGTTTGGCCATGAGAATCCTCTCGTTAACAACTAGTTCATCCGGTTGCGAAAGAAATTGGAGCGCCTTTGAAGGGGTTAGTGTATTTGTCACGAATGATGTTATATTATTTTTATTATTGTTCTTTTTGAGAAAGATATTATATTATTTGATACTCTTTAAAAGTATTTATTTTGTTAACTTGTTTCTTAGGTTCATACAAAGAAAAGGAATAGGCTTAGTGCAACTCTACTCAATAATCTTGTATTTATCCAATTTAATGCAAGATTATTGAGTAGACAAAAAAGAGAAAAAGACAGAAGCGATGTAGATGTTTTATGTTCATATGATGCTACTACCGCACAAGAATGGATTGTCGATGGAATTGAAGTTAGTGACGATGATGTGATTGAGGAAGAGGAGGAAGAGGCGGATAAGGTCAGACATGCACAATATCGACCGATAAGAGAATTGTATGACGATGATTTCGAATCTGAGGATGAGGTAAACGAGATAACTTGGAGGCATTTCACGAGGCTGCAATATCTTGATGTCTTTTTTCTATGATGTACCAACTTGTTTTTGTTTTCAATTAATGTTTGCTGGTCCAGTGGGTCTCTTCTTTTGTTTCGGATGCTAAATTTTCAAAACTTTATTTCGATGTTACTTTTGTTGGTCTTGTTTCGAAATGTTGTGGGAATGCTTGGAATATTTCACGGTAATGTTGATCTTGTTTTGTGGGAAATGATGTGGAATCCTTACAAAATGTAGTGGGGGATCAAATATGTTAGAGTATTTTTTTGCACTGGAAAAAAACATATAAACCGACTAATTTCCGCGTAGAATCCGCCTAGGCCCCGCCTAGTCCGCCTAGGCGCTAGGCCCCCCCGGGCGCCCGACTAGCGCCTAGCGAGTTTTGCAACATTGCCTACATATGAACCAAACAACCTTCGGTGATTTTAGAGAGACCTTAATTGATCAATCCACGGCACATCTTTACAAGAAAAGTATTATATATCATAACAGGAATAGTTTTTGGGTCAACTTTCTCAGGTGAAACAAATCTTAAACAAGGATCGTGTATTCATATATCAAAATCAGAAAACATAGCACCTTCACAAAATAAGACACAAACTACTTAATGCATCATACTACAAATTATTTCTGTTCATTACATATCACCCCTGGAAAACGTCTTAAACAAGGATCTTATTTATATATCAAAAACAGAAAAACACAACACCTATACAAGATAAAACACAAAAACTACTTACTCCATCACCATCTACAAATTATTTCTGTAACATCACATGTCACCCCTGAAAAAGGGCGCACCGCCGAAGAAGGGATTCGAAAACGTGCCCCCGCCGTTGGGAAGGAGGGTTAAGAGGCACACGACGAACAGCACTATTCCCCATGCGTAGCGATCTCGTCCCAGAGGGCTAATCTCGTCTTTCGCCGGCAACTCTTCGCCCCCTCGGAAGAACGTAGCGAATAGCCCCCACGTCAGGCAAAGGACGCTCCCACTCAGCCCGCCGATGCCCAGCAAAAGAGCGGTAACGAAAGACAACAGGGTCGCCCTTCCCCGCCCGAACATCGCCTGGGCAATTCGTCCGCCCTCGAGCCGCCCGATGGGCAATAAGTTCAACGAAGTCACCACCATCCCTGTAAGAAGAAAAAGATAACCATGAGATTTTTCTATCCCACATCGAATAGTTCTAACTCAGCCGACTCAATTAATATATCAGAGACTCAATTTCTATTACAGTCAGTTCTTTCCTACCGAAACTGAAGCTTGAAGGGTAGGGGAGTTTCTTTTTAAACTTTCATATCTTATATTTAAAAGCTCACTCTATGTCTAGGCTGATTTCTTTATTATGCCGATAAAATTGAACTTCACTACAAGGGAGAGCGCGGGGAATAATACCTAGTAGGCCGGCGAAGGCGAGAGGGTCGACGGGGACACCCACGCCTTCGACGGCGCGGGGCAGCACATTCCCGAGGTCGTCGGCGTAGGGCCCGACCATGTACTGAACGAAGGAAAGGAGAGGGTTGTTGTGGAAGAACTGCGGCCTTATAAACCTGAAAGAAGAGAACGGAGATAAAATCCTCTTACAAGCCGCAAAACAGAGGAAGAAAGTAGCGCAGAAGTTTCTTTATTTTTCCTTTTTCCTTACAGGGCATTGTCGCCGCCGTTGAAACTTCCATCTGATAGAAACGCATAAATCACAAAGGCCAAAGAGGTCAAGTAGGCTGAAGCTGTTCTTGCCACGGGGATATCGAAAAGGGCCCTTTTGTTGGGGAGCAGAGACTCGTAATTGTTGACCACGCCGAGGCAACCCGTCCATGTCGAAGGTATGAGGAAGGATGGGCTGAGTTTGACTCCGTTGCGTTTTGCAGCCACTCGAGTCGCTATCTGATATGACAAAAGAAAGTGAAAGAAAGACGAAAGAAATTAGATGCGTAGTAACAGAGTACTGTAATGTTGAGGGAAGAGTGTGTTGGAATATCACGTGTGGCAAAAAAAGTCCCACATCGACAACTACAAAGAAATTGAAATGGTTTATAAGCTTGATGGGTTCCTCTTTAACACCAATTGGTTTTAAGAAGGAACCCCATCAAGCTTATACCGGGCACCGATCCTCCGTGTGACGTGTGTGCGCGGGCCTCGATGACGCAGAGGCCCGGCCCGAATTTCTACAGATAATTTCTACATGGTATCAGAGCGGAAAGATCCGACTCAATATAAAATATATGGCGGGTTCGAAAAGAATGGCGTTCCCGTCCGATTAAAAAATAAAAAAAATGGGCTCACACGTGAGGAGAGAGTATTGAATATCACGTGTGTGAGGATTGTCCCACACCGAAACTTGTCAAGAAAATAAAATGGTTTATAAGCTTGATGGATCACTCCTCTAAACACCAATTGGTTTTAAGAAGGAACCTCATCAAGCTTATATCGGGTATACCTTCTCCGTGTGGCGCATGTGCGTGGCCTCGTTAACGGATAAAATTACCCGAAGTCCGGCCCAAATTTCTACATGGTATCAGAGCGGGCAGAGATACGACTCAGTTTAAAATATATATACGACGGGTTCGAAAAGAATGGCGTTCCCGTCCAATAAAAAATACATGGGCAGACACGCCCGATTTAAAAAAAAAAGACACGGGCTCACACGTGAGGGGGGAGTGTCGGAATATCACGTGTGGCAAAAAAAGTCCCACATCGACAACTACAAAGAAATTGAAATGGTTTATAAGCTTGATAGGTCACTCCTCTTAACACCAATTGGTTTTAAGAAGGAACCCCATCAAGCTTATACCGGACACCGATCCTCCATGTGACGTGTGTGCGCGGGCCTCGATGACGCAGAGACCCGGCCCGAATTTCTACAGATAATTTCTACAGAGTGGATATTTATCTACCTCGGAAACTGCTAAGATGGTCAAGAATCCGCCGAAGAGGGGCGCGACGTCCCTCATATAGTCGTCGTAGGTGGCGTTGGGCCTTAGGAAGAAGCCACTCATTAAAGCTACGGTTCCAAAAGTCGTCACGTTTAGTGCCAAGGCGCTGAGATAGCCCCAGAAAGTTGTAAGCTTTGTAGTTTCAAATTGGAGGTCTATCTCTGACTTGGGTTGCACCACGCATGCCTTTCGAAGGTGTAATAACAATTAACAACAGTAAACAACCCATTAATTCATCAAGAAAGATGAAAAGATCGAATCCGAGTTATTATTATTACCTGTTTTGCGATCTCATCGCTCTTCTCTTCCATAAACCATATGACGACTTCCCTGTCGGCGGCTTGGGAAAGCTTCTTCTCAAGAATTGGCATCACTTCGCTGATTGGTCTCCTCAGATTCCCTATGAATATCCCTCCGTCGCCGAATCTTCGAACGTTCGTTGCGAAGAAGGTATCGTAGCCGAAACAGCTCTTTAACTGTAGCTCAACAATCCATATGTCAAACACAGCTTACTAAAAAATTCAATCCAACACAGTATCTATTTTTATTTTCCTCAAAATACCTTGTTGAGATCAAGGGCTTTAAAAGCCTCCTCTGCTCTCTCCAACCTCTGTCTTTCCCTCGATAAGCTTCCTTTGGATGCACTGTTGAAGACATTAACGAATGGATTTCTGCTTCTTTCTTTGTCGAGTTGTTCGAGCTTTCTTTCGGTCATCTTCTTCTCTAGCTTTATAGCAGCTTCAATCGTAGGGTTCCCCATGAATTGCTTGAACTCATCGTCGTTCTTCCAATCCACGTGCACTTCATCCGTTTCTTCTTCTCCCTCTACTTCTCCCCCCTTTCTACCTTTGCTCTCAACGGCGCCGTTTTCGACGTGTGAATGTCTCTTGCCATGAACATCCTTTTTCGACTCATCTACGGCCGAATGCGACGAAGACGACGAGTGGTCCTTGGAATTCCTAGCTCTCACGCAAAAATTCGACCTTTGGCCTGTCTTCAGCTCAAAACAGTACCTGGGAAAAGAGGTGTGATACGCAATCGAAGGCACGTGGAGTTGGGTTTTGTTGATGATGATCTTCGAAGGAGAAGACGAAGAAGAAGGGCATGGAGAAGAACTGAAGAGGGACGATGCAGCCATTGAAACTCAAAAGTGTTAACACGAAAGGAATATCGAGCTTGTGATGATAGTAAAGCTAAAAGTGATTAACTCGACTTCTGAGATTCGCTGCGACCATTGCATTTAAGGTAGCGAAGGGGCAAATCTCTAGAAACTCGGAGAAGTTACAGCTATGGAGACATGTGTACATTCCATTGAATGGAGTGGCATAATTATGAGAATATAATATGCGAGGGCAGAGATGAACACGAAATCGATCGTTGATTGCTTTGACACGTATGGGTCGAACCGAATCATTCGGGCCGGGTCGAATCACAAGATGACATGTGGTGTGGCTCATTAAATATTTTAAAGTTGGTATACGTTTATATTATTTCAGCCCGATAGTAAAAAGCAGCCCATGAGGGCCGTTGGCCGTGGATGGTTCGGCCCGATTATTTTTCTTTTCTTTTTCCTTTTTCTTTAATAATGATTTATTGATGTAATTTGCATTTTTCGACTCCATACGATTTTATGATACAGTATAGTGAATTTCGAAGTTTTTTTCTTTTCTTCTTTTAAAAGTGATGTGGTTGGTGTAATTGTATTTTGCTATGGTCGATATATTTTGACTCCCATTTTGATTTATGAAATCGTGGACTCGAGATAGGGATATTTGTTGTTTTTTGTTTTGTTTTGACACGATTCGATTAGAGTAGGCTATTGGATATGTACATGTAATACGTCAAAATTAATATTTGCAAAGAGTTAAAATAGTCACTTGAGATAGGGAATAGGGATATTAGTTGTTTTTTATTTTGAAATAACTTCGACACGATTCGATGAGAGTAAAAAAAAGGACATGCAAATATATTTTTGCTATTGGATATGTACATGTAATACGTCAAAATTAATATTTGAAAAGAGTTAAAATAGTCACTTGAGATAGGGAATAGGGATATTAGTTGTTTTTTATTTTGAAATAACTTTGACACGATTCGATGAGAGTAAAAAAAAGGACATGCAAATATATTTTTGCTATTGGATATGTATTATATGCAATACGTCAAAATTATTATTTGAAAAGAGCTAAAATACTCAAAGTGATAAAGAAGTATCTCTTGAAAAGAGATAAATTGTCAAAGTAATAATGAAATTATAAAATAAATATTTTTAATATAATTATAAAATATATTATAGAGGAAATGTGTAATACGTAAAATGAAATTAACTAAAATCCGTAAATAATATGAGTATTACCAGTATCGAGCTAACGAACTGCGCATGTGACTAAATACGCGAATCGCATATCAACTTCTTATATACGATTAAATAAAATATTTCGCGATGTTTCAAGAAAATTTACTAATTTAGCCAACAATGGTGTGCCAAATAAGTTTTTATCCACTTATTTGAAATTTATTAGTTGCAATTTAAAAGTGACAAAATAAGTTATTACAAGGGGATTTTATATAAAATACCCATTAATATAAAAAAATTAGCAAGTCAGTACCCTGTCAGTATTTTTTATATGCAGGTACCTGTCAGAAAATTTTTTGCACATGGGTAACTGCCCGCCGCCGCAAGGTACATCATATCACACATTTAGGTACCATAGAGAAACGTATTGTGGTCAAGGTTTTGAAACCGGGTTTTCGAACCGAACCGGAAATTTTAGTGGTTTAAGGTTTAGTGGTTTAACCGGTATAAAACCGGAATCAAACCGGAGTCAAACCGGTATCTTAATATATAATTAATATATTTTATATGTACCAAATAATATAGATTTTATATATGTTTAGTTCTAAAAAAATTTCTATATTAAAATTTTATAAAATTGGGGATCAAAATTAAATAAGTAAATTATATTGGTGGTTAAAATTAATTATACAATGGGTGGACAGAAATTGTCTTTAAACTTTGGGGTCAAAACGAAATTAAATAAAATATCTGGTCATATGTGTTTATTCATAAAACAAAACTTAATATGAGGTATATTGGGTTCGATCCCAGGCCCGCTTATACAATGAGTCCACTATTTTACCGCTGGACCACTCTAGAAGTGTAGCAAATTCCATCCTTTTATGTTATATATCTATGCGTTTTTCGATTTTTGTAAGTAAAGCTTAGACCGGACCGGAACCGAACCGAAATTCCGACCGGTTCGCCGGTTCCCCGGAACCGGCCGGTCCGGTCCGGTCTTCAAAATCTTGATTGTGGTACGTAATACAGCTAGAAAATGGTACAATCATACAGTCAGCCGCAAGGTACCATATGGAATGTATGTAGGTATCATATATGGGTACCATATAAATGCGTGACGTGGTACGCAATACAAATATAAAAAGATACGTCAAGACCGTGAAAATGTTACGCAGAGTCGAATGGGTACTTATATAAAAAAATTTCTGACCTACTGACTTGCAAATTTTATACAATTGGGTATTTTTCTATAGATTCACCGAATTACCATTACAAAGGCATGTCTATTAAATAAGAAAAAAGTCAACAAAAAAATATTAAAATAACGTGTTACCTTAACCTTGACTTGACTAGTGTTACATTACAAAGGTGAATCCATTGATACTACAAGAAATCAATGACTCAATCCATTGCATTATATTTGCCCGGGGTTTTCACCCCCGAGGAAGCAATGCAATACTCTCATCACCGAGTGAGCTTCATCACTCTCAAAACACAATAAAATTGCTTGATTTTCTCTTCAAACACTCACAGTAAGAAAGGCTGCAGCTCCCTGCGTCATCACAGTGAAGAGTGATTCTGCGTAAGGCCATTTTTTTTGCTTTTGATGAAGGATCGTGTTAGGATCTTACGTCTTTAGTATCTTTCATGAATGTTTTGCGTAGTTGTTTTCATGATCGTGTGTTTTGTCTGTCTCTGTGTGTGTTTTGTAATGTGTTTCTCAGTTCCCAATTGCTAGAACATATGTTGCTCCCTGAATCATCCGACGTCACCAATTTATTCCTTGTAAAGGCTGTTTTAAATTACTCGCTGTTTTCCTTCAGGGTGGAGTGGATCAATGACATTTAGAGCCCTACTAGGGTTTTGAGAAATTTCCCGAGGCGCGTGGTTGTATATATACGCACATTGTATTCGATGGCTGAGACGACTACACCGGTACACAAGATGGATGCTATTCGCCGAAAGCTCGTCGAGGACCTCTGCGTGCGTGGGATTCCCAAGGTCTGAGATTCTAGCGTGCGAATCTTGCGTTATTTTCTTATTTTTAGTCGCGTCGATGAAGGCGTTTTGACTTTGTTGCGAATCGCTATTGAATGATTAGATCTTTGGTTGTGCCTTTTCTTTTCTACTCTGAAATAAACCGATTTTACGCTTAGGATGGAGCTGCTTCAGCACTGAGACGATCCATAGAGGAACAAGCTCGTTACCTAAGTAGTGAAGCGTATTCCCGCCTCATGGATCAGGTGTATGATTCCATTGCTGGTCTGTTAGAGAGTCAAGACGTTGCTAAAAATTTGGGTGCTTTGAGGGCCATTGACGGACTTATAGATTTTAGAATTGGGGAAGATGCTGTGAAGGTGGCCAAGTTTGCACATTTCATGCGAATTGCATTTGAGGTGAAACGTGAACCTGAAACTTTGGTTCTTGCCAGCTGGTGGAGCAATGGCGGCAGATGAAATGGAAACAATTGTATGTTTTCCAGTTAATTCTGTCTTTTTTTGGTAATTACAGTTTTCTGGTCGTCTTTATCTTCTTTAATCTCCATTAATTTCCTCTCAGATAAAAATTGCTCTGGATTGGCTTTCCGGGGACAGGGTTGAGCATTGCCGTTTCTCTTCTGTTTTGATTTTGAAAGTAAGTGACCTATTTTATGTATTATCTCAGTTATCGACTGATTTGATATTCCATAATGTGGCTAGGTAAAGAATATGTTTACAACTTGTTGAAGGAAGCTTCCCATCTTTAGTCTTTTATAGTCATTGATATCAATCTGGCATAAGTGGATCTTTTACCTTTAGGGGGAGGGAGTAGTAATAAGGAAACATAAAATTTTATATATTTATCTCGGTACTTTATTCTCTATGGTCCTTGTTATGAGGTAAGGTTGTATCCCTGGTGAATTCCCATTATTTGGTGATACTGGGAAAGGCTAGTAGTAATAGAAAGAAATACAAGTTCAAAGTGTCACTGTGTCAGGACCTTTAAATGTGGAACAGTGGAAGGGAAAAAAGGAACCGCTGCCCTTGAAGAATATACGGTGAACTAGATTTTTTTAGTGAACTTGAGCTACAATGGCACCCCTTTATAAGATCCATCAGTTTATGGTAGATAGATTAATTCCTTAGAGCATCTCTAATATTATCTTAATAATTGTTGCAGGAAATGGCTGAGCATGCTTCAACAGTTTTCAATACCCATGTACCTGTATTTATAGTAGCTATCTGGGTTGCTTTAAGAGATCCAAAGTTGGAGATTCGAGAGCATGCTGTGGACGCTCTGCGCGCTTGCCTCTGGGTCATTGAGGAGCGTGATACTCGATTTCGGGTCCAATGGTAAGTGCGATATTTCTTGAATGCTAATGTTCTCTTTGTGTTGAAGTTGCCATTTTCCCAGGGAGAAAAGTTATTCCGTGATCTACGTTATCTAAATTTAATTTATGACCATCTCTTTTTGTCTTATGATTGGATCATGATGAAAAAGAGTTTCTCAAGGCCATGTGAAAGAAATCCTATTTAAAGGCATCTAATCTGTTAATGGGTTATATTTGCGTGAATGGCAGGTTTTATCAAATGTTTGAGGCTGCGCAGGATGGATTGGGAAGGAATTCTCCAATACATTGCCTTCATGGTTCTCTTCTTGCCGTTGGGGAATTACTGAGGTTAGTGGACAATGAGTTCCTCATTAATTTGTTATGGTTTCTAAAATTTTTTGCGCAAAAAGAAAAAACAACGTTCCTTGTTCTCCTCTCTGTTTTTTTGGGACTCTCGATGCAACATTTTCCAACATATAGCATTATAGTTAGCGCTATGCGGTTTCTATCTTTGACCTATAGATATCTTCACATACAAGGTTTGTATCTTTAAACTCTAGATTCCTTCACATATGAGGTTTCTATCTTCTTCAAATTATGTAAACTCTTTCATTACGTGGTTGTGTTAGTAATAAGAATTTTCCTTGACAAAATGGTCCAACGGCATTGTTTTCATTTGGTATCTTTTGTAGTGTACGCTATTATCTTTACTGGAATATTACCATGATCAGCGGATTCTTATCTAGATTGCGGATATCATAAATTTGACAGGAACACGGGCGAGTTCATGATGTCCAGATACAGAGAAGTTGCAGAACTTGTTCTTTGTCATGTAGAACACCGTGATAAACTTGTCCGCCACAGCATAACTTCTGTTCTTCCTAGGATTGCCCATTTCCTAAGTGGTCGTTTCGTCACTAATTATCTGGCTGTTAGATCTCTTTCGCCTTTCCCCTTCAATTTATCTCATCCTATCGAATAATTAATGTGATGTTTTTATCTAATTTATCTTCTTGGCTGACATTCTCTTTGTTTTTTCAGATTTGCATGAAGCATATTCTTAACGTTCTTAAGATGGCTGCAGAATCTGCCAGTGGGTATATTGCTTTAGGAGAAATGGCCGGTGTATTGAAGGGTGAACTGATTCCTTATTTGCCGACAATAACATCTCACTTGCATGATGCGGTATGATTAACTATCCTTGATAATGTTCATTCACACCGGAAAAAAAACACATTCTAAGAAGCCACTCTGCCTGAAACTCCTCATCTAAATTTGAGCCTGAGTAATTTGATCTACGTATTACCATACATGTTTAACTCGAAATAACCCAGTTTGTCAAATGAACCCTCAGACTTTATCATTTTACCAGTATGCATTCAGTTCATTTGGGCTTATAAATCTTAGCAATATATGTGATACTGTTAAAAATTGTTCTCTGTTCTCTTTTTGTAGATATCTCCTCGTAGAGGACGACCCTCTAAGGAGGCTTTGGTGTGCGTTGGAAAAATTGCAAAAGCAATGGGACCTTCAACTGAGCCTCACATCCGCAGTCTCTTAAATGCAATGTTTTCCTCGGGATTATCTCATTCACTAGTGGAGGCCCTTCACAACATCGTTGCCAGGTTCTCGAGAAACTATATCTGTGATCCATGATATGTTTTTCTCATGAGGATTCTTCAATGGTTTTGATGTTAACTTTTATCTGTACTTCAGTGTTCCTTCTTTGCTTCCCACCATTCACTCACGTTTGCTCGAATGCATATCTGGAGTAATTCGGCACAACCAACCAGTTCAATCGAGGCCCTCCACTACAATTACTCGAACTAATAGAGCCATGGCTAGTTTGCAGATCTCAGAGCTCAGTGGTTCTGCTCTTGTTCAACTGGCTTTACAGACTTTTGCCAGATTTGATTTCAAGGTACTTTCCTATTGTTAGATAACGGCTTAATAGATAGACTTGAGAGGTCAATCATTTGGTTTATGATGGACCCTCAAATTCGACGTGGTATTTGAGCAGACTCCATCTTCATGTTATTGATCATTTAATTAACCATCACCAAATTTGATGAGTCAACTCGTGTGGCTTATAGTCACGCCACATGAGAGAGCGTATTGAGAATACTCATACATTGGGATAATACACCAATCCAACTCAAACCGTGTCGCATAACGCTAGTTGGTTTTAGGATGAAACGCCCATCATAAGTGTCGTCGTTGCTTCTTGCTTATTTCTTTTCTTGCATGTTGCTCTTGCTTAGGGTCATGATCTACTTCCCTTTGTTAGAGAGTCTGTTGTGGCATATTTAGAAGATGAAAATGGTGGTACACGGAAAGATGCTGCCGTTACTTGTTGCATAATTGTGGAAAATACCTTCTCCGGTCTCTCTTCAGCAAGATTTGGTCCTGGTCGGACAAGTCATGGTAGTGCAAGGCGAAGGCGTCTCGTTGAGGAGGTACGGTCTTACAAAGTTGTCATATTGATGTGCTATTACAGCTTCTCGGAATATATTGTGATGTTAGTTTTGTGTAGATTTTGGGAAAAGTTCTCACTACAGCCGTTGCTGATGTTGATGATTCCATTCGACGATCTGTATATTCCTCTTTGGCCGAAACAAGAAGATTTGATAGTTTTCTAGCACAGGCTGAATATTTAACTGCAATCGTTTCTTCTTTAAATGATGAGGTATTGTTCAGCATATTTCAGAATTACTTTATCTGCCTATTGAATTTCAGTCTTGTGACACTGATAAGTTTCATCGTTGTCCCGGAATGTAGCGCTTAAGATCATGTACAAGACTTATTATTAGGTTCAGTACAATGTAATGCACAATGATTATATGCACGATGTTGTGTTCCTTGCCGGCGATGAGTAGTTTATGCTCTTTTGTGACAAAATTTGAGATAAAACGGTTGAATTCATAATACATAAATCACTCATCCCCCTTTTGTGCCTAAACTTCTGAAACGATTTTATTAACATTTTCTATTATCAGTGAATGTGCAATTAATAACTTAGTTGTAATATGACCCGGTACCTCTGCATAGGATTTTGAGGTTCGGGAATATGCAATCTTAGTGGCTGGAAGATTATCTGAAAGGAATCCAGCATGTGTTCTCCCCGCTCTTCGTGTTTATCTTATTCAGTTAATAAATTATCTGAAACAGAGGTATTTTTTGTATTTGCTCGATTTATCACAGCCATCCTCATGTTTGCTTTGCTTGTTGAATGTGCAGATTTCAACATTCTTCCACTTCATTTTTCTTGAAGACATAAATATTTTTATTTTTTCTTGTTTAGGTGTTATTCTTTTTCTTTTCATTCTTCGTTCGTTATTTTCGTGACTGTTTTTTGTTAGCAGTGCTGACCTCAAATTCAAAGAAGAAAGTGCAAAATTGTTGGGATGTTTGATTCGTAATTGTGAAGGATTAATACAACCATATATTGCTCCAATACACAAGGTTCAGTATCTCCATTACATTGTTGAGTTGTTTGCTTCTGCGCTTTCTGATTCGTATTCGTGTTTCAGGCTCTGATCGCCAAGCTCTGTGTTGGGACTTCCGATACTGGTATCATAACCGGAGTTCTTGTGACTGTTGGGGATTTAGCTCGAGCGGTGTGTTTTTGTTTCACTCGACTATTTTTCTGTTTACTTACTCTTGGTAGAAGTTCAGTGGGTGAAAGAGTTGGCTGAATAGTGATACATCCCTTTAGTAATGGAAGTTCTTGATAATTATAATTCTAGAGCAATGATGTTGCTATCGGGGATTTAGTTGCAAATTCCATTACATATTTGTGTTGTCTCGGTGAAAGTTCCACTTTTCTATTGGGGGCTTTTTGCTTTATATTTTACTTCATTACTCGTGTTCAGAATCTTGAAGGACTTTAAGTTGATGTGATATGTCAGTTAGTTTAAGTTAGAATAGTTCTTACGTCTCTGCAGGGTGGCTTTGCGATGAGAAAGTACGTTCCAAAACTCATGCCCTTGATTGTCGATGCTCTACTAGATGGTGCCGCTTCGTTGAAACGAGAAGTTGCAGTCACAACTCTCGGTCAAGTTGTGCGGAGTACTGGGTATGCTTTTTATGCTTGTCCTTGCTATTGAGACTTGGATTGTCAACTTTGTTTTTGTGGTTTTGAGGTGCATGATTCTTTTCTCTGCGTCGAGCTGAACAGGCATCCTAATTTTGCATGCTTTTTGAAGGTTTAAATGCAATTGTCAAGTTGAAATGAGTCTGTGATGAGTTGATGTTACACATGTTTCAAGAGCAGGGGATTTGTTATTGTTACCGAGAAATGTTTCTGCCTGTTGATGTACATCTGTTCTCGTATTTTGTAGAAGTTTTACTTATTTATTTGTTCTCCCTTTCTGACTGTTAATTACATTGCAGTTATGCTATTACTCCATACAATGAGTATCCTCAATTGCTTGGGTTACTTTTGAAAATGGTTAATGGTGAGCTCCCTTGGTCTACCCAACGTGAAGCTCTGAAGGTAGTTAATTAGGCTGGGAAAAATCGAAAATCTACTCATCTTATATTTGCTTAATGTGTTATACTGTCTTTAGGTTATCGGTATAATTGGTGCTTTAGATTCTCATGCCCACAAACAAAACCAATTAAGTTTACCGGGTCACGGTGAAATCGTCCGTGCTGCTGGTGATGCTGGTCAACATTTCTCGTTGATCGATGGACAGTTACCTATGAATCTTTGGCCAGCTTCTGCAACGTCAGAAGATTACTATTCAACTGTGAGATCTTAAATCCAGACTCCAAGTTATATGCAGAGTATTTTTTATTACCGTTAATTAGCATTCTTCTATTTGTGATGTCATGGATTCAGGTGGCTATCAATTCTCTCATGCGATTTCTTAGGGATCCTTCCTTTTCTAGTTGCCACCAGAAGGTGGTGGGATCTCTCATCTTTATATTCAAGGTTGGTGAAATGTTCTGTACTGTTCTTCCCTGAGAGGCTTAATCAAATGTGTGAATGCTAAATGACATTTGTTCTTTTGTTCGCGAGACAAGTCGATGGGCCTTGGCTGCATTCCTTACCTACCCACGGTTAGTCTCTATTCTGTAGTTAAACCCCCTTTCTTAAAGTGTTTCTCTTGTCATTACATGAAAAATGTTGCACCACGTTGAATCCTCTCCTGTTTCTCTAGATCAATTGTCTTTAGCATTTTCAAAGTTTTAAGGCAATGAAAGAAATAGGCTTTCTTGTAAAGGTGTGCAGTGGCTTTTGCCTTTGCTTGTCTGAAGTGCGGCATAGTCATATATTAATAATCGCAATCATGAAATTTACTCTAGAATATGTTTGGTTGTTGTATCAGGTTCTGCCTGATCTCCTTCATATTGTCCACACATGTGATGATGGCCTAAAGCAGTATATTACTTGGAAACTTGGAACTCTCGTGTCAATTGTTCGCCAGGTGCAAATATGTTTGATTGCCTATTCTAGTTCATGTCAATTGTTGCTTGATGTGAATACTTTGATTGCCTATTCTAGTGATATTAGCCCAGGATCCTGATCTTATATATTTTTGTTTCTGTGCAGCATATTCATAAATATCTTCCAGAGTTGTTGTCTCTAATATCCGAATTATGGTCATTCTTTATTTTCCCTGCGACCGACCGACCAATTCACGGATATCCTGTAATGAGCTTTTACTTCACTATTTGCTCTAGATGACTTCCATGATTTGGAATTTATAGCAGATAATAGACTAATTTAGTTAATAATCTCGCATTTCAGATTCTGCATCTTCTTGAGCAACTGTGTCTGGCTCTCAACGATGAATTCCAAGTGCATCTTCCATTTATCATCCCTTCATGTATTCAAGTTCTAACTGATGCTGAGAAGTTTAAAGACTATGCTTATGTCATTGATATCCTCCATACCCTTGAAGTTTTTGGGGGTCAGTCGTGTCCTTTCTTGTTCACGCTGCTTATGATGTGTATCCGCCTCTTTCGATGTCATCTACATTCAAAGTAGAAAATCTTATGCGTTCTTGTTTGTTAAAGGACTCCTGGATGAGCATATGCATCTACTTCTTCCAGCGCTTTTTAGAATTTTGAAAGTGGATGCTCCAGTGGAAGTGCACAGTGCTGCTATTAGAACCCTCAATAGTTTGATTACTCGCTTGCAGGTTGATGTTTTAAGTGCTACTTTATTTGTTTATTCTGTTAAATAAATATTATTAATATGTTTGCCATTTATGTGCCAGGTGACACGTTACACATCGACTCTCGTGCATCAGTTGATGCTTCTATTGGATGGGTATGGCCTCCCCCAATTTTCTTATGTTTCTTTTGTTTTGACTTCTAAATGAAGAACCTGGAGATCAATGGGCTGGGGATTTCTTTTATGTTTATCATCTTACAAGCTCTGCAATCTGACCCCCGGTCCTCTGAAAATTATCAAGTTGTTAGTTTAATTTGAAAAGGATAATCTTTCTTCTATATTCTGTTTCTGTTTCTCTAGTTTTCGTTGCAATCGCTTAAAGTAGGTACAATTTGAATGAATGCAGTAAAAACGAAGGGCTTAGAAACGATGCCTTCAATGCCCTCTGTTGTTTAGCCCGTTCCGTCGGGGAGGACTTTACTGTCTTCATCCCATCCACACGCAAGATCTTATCGAAACATGGCTTACAGGTATGTTAGTTCGTTGGATAGATGTTGTTTGCTTAAATAATCATTTTATTGTTTATTTAAAAAATGTCTTGTTTGCAAATCTCTTGGACGGTCATGCAGCATCAGGAGTTTGATGATATTGAAAGCCGCTTGCAGAGAAGGGAGCCATTGATAATACGGAATGAAGTTTCTCAGAGACATCAGCAGCTTCCTGGAGAAGTTATAAGTGACCCTTTAGGCGATACAGAAAATCATGATGGTAGAGTTAGTTCGCTTGGGGCTTACCATCAGGTAAGCAACTGTTGAAGATTGATTGATTGTTAGTGCAGTTTGGTATAGATGTCACCTAAAGTAGATGATTCGAGACGATATTGAATGGTCAATGGTGTAGTTTTGCTCAAAACCTTCAGCATTTTTTTTGTTTGTAAATGTAGATGCCTCATGAAGAGGTTTTTTTTGTTGCTGCAAATAAAAATTCATAACGATTCTCTGGTTAACCTGTGTTTCAGTTAATAACCATTTCATGTCCCTCTTTGGAACCATTTTTGTTTGAGCTTCGTGCGACAACAGCACGGACCGTGATGCTGTTAGAACCATTCATGGATATTCATCCTTTATGCCTATATTTTCTGAACGATCTATCTTCATTAAGTGCCTTGTTCAACTTTCACAGATAGACGAACTTCGATTATTTGGTGCTGCCGAGGCTTCACAGCGCAGCACCAAAGAGGACTGGGCAGAGTGGATGAGGCTTTTTAGCATTGAATTATTGAAGGAATCGCCTTCACCAGCACTGAGATCGTGTGGCCAGCTTGCTCAACTTCAGGTAAAGCTAACTGCTTCTTGCTTACCTCTTTCCCCCTTTTCCCTTTCCGTGAACAGAAATATAATTATGTTTTAACACTGCAGCCTTGTATTGGAAGGGAGTTGTTCGCTTTTGCTTTCATCAGCTGCTGGACACAGCTAAACGAGACTAGCCAAAGACAGCTCATCCGAAATTTGGAGATGGCTTTTTCTTCACATAATATACCTCTGGAGATTCTTGTCTCTCTTTTAAACTTGGTAACGTCATGGTTTCGTTTCCATGAAAGAAAAAGCATTGCATGTGATTGTTTTAACTATGGAACACAAAACAAGCAATTGCTTATTCTTAGAATTACTGCGCTCGAACATGATTGAGTAAATAACTTTTTTTCTTGGTTTACCTTGGAATACTTAAAATTAGCTGGCAAAACATGGAACGAGGTCTATTTCCTCACACATCTTTGCTTTCTCTGAATTATATTCTCTTATTCAGTTGTTGGAATTGATTTCAGGTTGAGTTTATGGAACACTACGAAAGACCCCTCCCTATCAATATCCGTCTACTTGGTGCTCTTGCAGAGAAGGTTAGTTTTAGTTTTTATCTTTATCTTAAAACTGGACTCCATATAATAATCAATATACTCTCCGAACATTTCGTCCAGTGCCGTGCATTTGCAAAGGCCTTGCATTATAAAGAGATGGAATTTGAAGGTGCATGCTCGAACAGGATGGATGCAAATCCAGCTTCTGTTGTTGAAGCTCTCATTCACGTAAATAATCAATTACACCAGCACGAGGTAGTAATTTATTTTAAGCCCGTCATTCGTATTAATTTCATATATGAAATATATGTCGTCGAATGGGTTATTTATCTTCCTGCATTTAGGCTGCTGCTGGAATATTGACATATGCACAACAACATTTGGATGTTAAATTAAAGGAGACATGGTAAAGTTATATTTAAGATATTCATTTAGGCAGGGGCTTCCATTTGTTTATTGTTCTATGCCAACTTGTTTTATCAAGGGATGAGAAACTTCGGCGATGGGATAGTGCTCTGAAAGCTTACAGGAGCAAAGCGTCCCACGTATCAACAACAAATCTTGTTCTTGAGGCAACTCTAGGTGTGTTTCGAAATTCAAATAAAAGATCATGGAGACCATTTGTTTTCCAAATCTTGTTTCTATTTTTGGTATTTTGACAATGGGCTGCGTTACCACTTACATTTTTCATTCTTGTTACTGCAGTAACTAAACTATACATTCAAGATCATGCCCATAATTTTAGACCAGCAAAGAATATACCATTTTTTTATGTATAATATGTTTTTGCGCTTTTCTTTGGCTCAGGTCAGATGAGATGCCTTGCTGCACTTGCTCGGTGGGAAGAGCTCAACAAACTCAGCGAGCAGTTTTGGTCCCAAACTGATGAAAATACTCGAACTAAAATGGCACCAATGGTTTGTCTTGTCTTCATGTTCATGAGGCCAATAATTAAATGGTCAAATCAAGTTCATGCTTATAACTGCCTTGAACTGATTGAGCCATTTCATCACAGTTGTGATTTATTGTTAATTTGTATAAACAAACATGCTCTCAGTGTAACAAACAGTGCATAAACTAGTTAGAATTCACTTAAGTATTTCTTGAGTTCTCGAAATGTTGTAGTTACGGACAAGATATCCTATTATACGTTGTAATAATCTTGTTGATATAGGCTGCTAGTGCTGCCTGGAACATGGGCAAGTGGGATCGGATGGCAGAGTATACTTCTCGGTTGGAGGATGGTGATGACAGCAAGGCTCCAGTTTTTAGTATTAATACAGTATCAAGTGCTAGCATTAGCAATGGCACCTTTTTGAAAGCTGTTTTATCAGTTCGTTGTGGCAGGGTATCTGTTTACTTCTCTATTGTCTTCCTTTAATGTCTGAAGAGTTTTAGCTTCTATCTAATCAATCATTTCAGTATGATGAAGCACGCGATTACATTGAAAGATCACGGAAATGTTTGGCTACAGAAGTTGCTGCGCTGGTCAGTTTTCGACATCATTACCTACTGTTGAATGCCAAAGCAAATTTATGGTCATTCACTTTGTTTGAACTAACTGCATCTCTCTTAATAATTTATTTGTTGTTTAATGTATTGACCTATTACCAGGGTGTATCCCACAAGACTGTAGTTGCTAGTGCATATTTATCGAACTGCAAGACATATCCACTTGATCATAATACAGTTAAAACATGTCATTTTCTGAAACTGCTGAAATTTCTATGCGGCTAGGTTCTTGAGAGCTACGAACGTGCTTATAGCAGTATGGTTAGAATTCAGCAGCTATCAGAATTAGAGGAGGTACATCCTTCATTTTCTTAATCAAGTAAGCTGACATGGTATAAAATTAGTGAAACAATTTTTTTGCCTGGCTGATATGAAAACAGGTTATTGACTACTGTACCCTTCCTGTTGTAAACAAGTCTACGGAGGGACGAAGGATTCTCATCCGCGACATGTGGAACGAACGCATAGGAGGTGTAAAACAAAACGTTGAGGTAGAATGGCGAGCTAGCTGTGCGGTCTTCGTATCTGACTTATTATTTTATATTTTCAATTGAGAAAAGAGAACGTGGTCTACACTTGTTAACATATAAACTAAGTGTGCATTTTCTAGGAAATCTGTAATTTCCTCTGCTCTCATAAGATCATTTAGACCATCTCAAACTCTACCAAATTAGGATGCAAATGCATGTTTATCGGCATGGTTTTACGTTTAATTTGGTTTGTTGCTAAGGGTATTCCTTTGTGCATCCTAGTTGATATCTACATATTATTGTCAACATCTGCATGGTGCATTTAACTGTTTCAGGATATACAATTTGTAATGATGGCTTAGAACTAAAGATGTGTTTCTCTACAAGTTCAACAGTTACTTTTGCTTGTTTCATTATATAAAATAACAACGTTTTTTAGTTTTTAATATTCTTTTCATCTTCTTTTTCCTCGTTACTTACTGTCTTGCAGGTATGGCAAGCACTTTTGGCTGTGAGATCGCTTGTCTTACCTCCTACACAAGACTCCAAAACATGGATAAAATTTGCATCTCTTTGTCGCAAAAGTGGCCGAATAAGTCAAGCTAGGTCAACTTTAGTTAAACTCTTGCAGGTTAGGTTCATGTTGCACATTGATTGTTTCAGAATTGATGTTATTAACCCTGCTTTTGTATCATCAAGTTCTACTCTTCTTTGTGATCCCGTGCAGTTTGATCCTGCAACAACTCCTGAAAACATAAGATATCGAGGTGATCCTTTAGTAATCCTAGCTTACTTGAAATATCAGTGGTCACTGGGAGAAGATCAAAAGCGCAAGGAAGCCTTCTACAGATTGAAGGTGCTAGGTCCAATGTTCACTTACCGCTATCCAGATCGATGTGTTAAATTTGAGAGTTCCACCCTAAAACTAATCGGAGCTTGGATAGAACTATCGAATGTAACGTTGTTTAGTGTTTGACAGTTAACAATCCATAATTTCCTCTCCAGGATTTGGCAATGGATGTTTTACAAATGCCCGATCTCCAGCAAACAACACAGAATTGCATATCGGCTAGCTCAAATATTCTTCTAACAGGTCGTGTTTATCTGAAACTAGGAACTTGGCAGTGGGCACTTTCCCCTGGTTTAGATGATGACTCCATAAGAGGCATGTATCTCAACTAATAATTTATGTTCCCTGTACGACTGTGTATCAGCACGTTGTATTAGATCGATTTGATCATTGCCGCATATACATGGATTGGAGGCACCTGTTACTTTGACTGCACCAATCTGATCGTTGCGTTCACTTTTTCTTTTCGTTTTCTCTGACTACAGAAATTCTTTCTGCACTTGGAAACGCGACTCACTGTGCAGCAAACTGGGGAAAGGCCTGGCATAAATGGGCCCTTTTCAACACAGCAGTTATGACTCATTATGTCGTAAGAGGTACCCCGGGTATTGGTTTGCAGCATGTTGTCGCTGCAGTCACTGGATTTTTTCATTCCATAGCTCTTGCTGCACACTCTAAAGGCGTGGACGATAGTTTACAGGTAAATCTAGTGGAAATTCATACAAATCTAATCTAAAATTTTCATGGAGCTTGTGACTATTTAGTTCTTAAGAATCGTTTACATCAAATTCTGCATATGTTCGATGTGTTCTGATTTGTATTTGTCATCCTGGTATTTCAGGATATCCTTCGTCTGCTAACTTTGTGGTTCAATCATGGAGCTTCATCAGAAGTGCAGGCAGCACTGAGAAAAGGGTTTTCTCTTGTCAATATAAATACGTGGTTGGTAGTCTTACCTCAGATAATTGCCAGGATACATTCTAATAAGAGTGCAGTTAGAGAACTCATTCAGTCTCTACTAGTTCGCATTGGTGAGAGTCATCCACAGGTTAGCACAGTCCTTTATTTGTTTGACTACATGTGGGCAGACCAAAGAATCTTGTCTATTTGTTCTTGCATTCATCTCAAATTTCTTATGCAGGCTCTTATGTACCCTCTTCTTGTGGCGTGCAAAGGTGTCAGTAGTGTTCAAAAACAGGCAGCTCAAGAAGTAGTTGACCAACTTCGGCAACACGGTGGCATACTTGTGGATGAGGTGAGTGTGCTTTCATGTTGACTTTTTCTGTATTAATCATATGCCTTACTAAAAATCTGATTGCATTTGATAAGGCTCGACTTGTATCATCTGAATTGATTCGGGTATCAATACTTTGGCTTGAGATGTGGCATGATGGATTGGAAGAGGCGGCCCGCTTGTATTTCGGAGAACATAGCATCGGTGGAATGCTCAATGTGTTAGAGCCACTACATATGATGCTTGAGGAAGGTGCTATGAGGGACGATACAACTGCAATAGAGAATTCTTTTATCCAGGTGATCAGTACAGAAGATAATGAGTGGAAATGCATTTGGTCTTTTACATTTGCTGTTTTGTCTTTTTACTGGATTTTGTAAATATGTTCATTATCGGATGGAATTTAATATGTTAAGATACTTTAATTTTCGTTGACCTTTATTACATGTCAGGCATACCGTTATGAGCTTCTAGAGGCTCGGGAGCGCTGCATGAATTTTGAAAGGAATCGGAGAGATGCAGAGCTAACTCAGGTATTATTTCTGGACATCTGATAAAATCTGTGTATCGTATTAAGGTTGTGCCTAGGATCTATGTATATAATATTTTTTGCTCTTCTTTTTCCAGAGGACTAAACCTTCCAGGTGTGTGAGTCCCTTCTTGAAAATTTCATCAATGCACTGCGGAATATGGCAGATAATATACAAAGTCTAAATCCATATTGAAATGTTGAAATATAGAAATATGATACGCATCTCCAACAGTTTAAGATTTTAGAATATGTGGTCTTTCTAATTGTTATTCGAGCTAAATCCCAAGTGTTCTTGGGTTCAAGTCCTGAAGAGTCAATACCACCCATCCAGGAAAATCATGTCTTACGCTTAGGAAACAAAAACCAACCTCTAACTGAGTTTCTATGAAAATATAAAATTTGATATACATCTCACTTCAGTTTTTAGAAGATGTGGTCATTCAACATTAAAGTTAAGAAAGAAATTCTACTTGTTTGGTTTTTTATCGTTCTTTTTGTCTCAAACTTTATGATTAGCTTTTAGGCTTTTAATTGTTAGAGCCAGAGAGGAATCTTGGTAATCCATGGTGGATTCCATGTGTGTTGCACTGAAATTTTGAGTGAATTTAATAGTTTATTTTTTAGGTTGCATTTCTTTATTGGTTGCACATCTTAACATTTACTCGCTTCATATTGCAGGCTTGGGATCTCTATTATCATGTATTAAGACGGATGGAGAATCAGCTTCAGGGCCTGACTACGCTCGACTTACTGGCAAGAAATTATTTTCTTAACATCGTTGATGTTTATTTCGTTTCTTTTAACTTAAATGTTATATTTCTTTCCAAAAACAGTCTGTATCCCCAGCATTGTTGGAGTGTCATGATCTGAAACTGGCTGTCCCGGGAACATATAAAGCCGGTAATTCCTGATTTGCTATTATACTGGGAAATGTCAGTTCATCGAAAACCTATTATCTTTTCGAAATTTTCTATTTTCTCAGATTCACCAGTGGTGACAATTGCATCATTTGCACCGCGATTAACTGTCATAACATCCAAACAACGACCTCGTAAATTGACAATCCATGGAAGTGATGGTGAAGATCATACTTTTTTGCTCAAGGGGAACGAGGACTTACGCCAAGATGAGAGAGTTATGCAGGTCTTGTTTCTCCTCTTTCTAGTTTGAAAATGTAGTTTCTCTGCGTGTATGGTATAGATATTGTTTTCACGCCATGTTCTAATCAGCATAGTTTGTTACTCTGCAAATTTGTTTAACGGCCGACTATTCTTATCTCAATCAGCTCTTTGGACTAGTAAATACTTTGCTGGCGAATTCTAGGAAAACATCAGAGAAGGATTTGTCTATTCAAAGATACTCGGTCGTCCCATTGGCACCAAACAGTGGCCTTATTGGGTGGGTCCCAAATTGTGATACCTTGCACCAGATCATTCGAGAGTACAGGGAGGCCAAAAAGGTTTGCGTATACCCTTTTTCCCATGTCCATCTTACCAATGCTGCATGAATTGTACGGAAATTTGGATCCTTTTCGGACTATTTACAGTGAACTGCTTTTTTCTTGTAGATGAATATTAATCAAGAGCATCAGTTAATGCTGAGTTTCGCTTCGGACTACGAACGCTTGCCCCTTATATCAAAAGTTGAGGTGTTCGATTATGCTCTTCAAAATTCAGAAGGAAATGACCTGTGTAGAGTATGCGTTCTTGAGTAGTTGTCCTTTGACTAAATGCTTATGTACGTATAATGCGTTTATGTGCTGATGCAACCATTCATTGTGCCTCCGGATTGCAGATGCTTTGGTTGAAAAGTCGCACTTCGGAGATATGGTTAGATCGAAGGACAAATTATACGAGAAGCTTGGCCGTTATGAGTATGGTAATGGTTATTTAATCATTGGTGAAGCCATCACTTTAGTAAAGCACTTTGTCAGATAACGATATCTTATGTGATCAACTCAAAAAGCAAAATGTTTTGTTTGAGCACTTACGTAGACGATATTATTCTGAACTTGCTTGGAATTTTCTCAGGTTGGTTATTTACTTGGACTGGGTGATCGACATCCAAGCAACATCATGCTGCATCGTTCTAGGTATATGCTTAATGAATGATAATGGCAATTTTTTTACAATTTATCAGTTGGTTAGATATTAAATTGTTTGCCAGTGGGAAGATACTGCATATTGACTTCGGGGATTGCTTCGAAGCAGCTATGATCAGGAAGAAATTTCCTGAGAAGGTTCATATCCAACTTCCTTGTTTTCCATAACTATATTTTGCAAAGACAAGGTAAGCATGATTTCACTTCCTTCTAACAAGAGGTTATTTGATTTTGATTCAGGTCCAATTTCGCCTCACCCGAATGCTCGTTAAAGCAATGGAAGTCAGTGGTATTGAAGGAACCTTCCGCTCCACCTGTGAAGATGTCATGCAGGTTTTGCGTACAAATAAAGACAGTGTCATGGCAATGATGGAGGTATGGCTTCTATGCTTTTATAAGGATTCATCATTACTTTGAATTGGTGTTTTATTGTTACTCCATTTATCTTCTGGTTCTACTACAGTTCGTAGCTGTACCTATTTTCAACTCAATTTTAGGGGGTATTTGTTGTTAAGTTATTAGGCTCGATCTTTTTCAGTTCAAATATCCCGTTCGTCATTACCTTGGTTCATAGACTTCACTATCTCAAGTTCAACATGCATCTATATTTATCAGTTTGACTTGATTTAATCTTCAATTGTGCACAATCCCTCGTTAACGAATTGATCTTTCTCAGGCATGCGTGCACGATCCGTTGATAAATTGGCGTCTTTTCGGTCCTAACAATGTAGGTGTTAATTTTATATTTCCTTTTCTTTTTTCCTACGTCCTCTCCATTACTGGCTAACATACTAATAAAATTCTACTCGACACTACTATTCTGAAATGCTTACGATGATTATTACATTTATTTATTAGACTTTGAATCAATCAGCAACGGGGAATACCAATGAGGAGGCTTTGAACGAGAAAGCAGTGACTGTAATAGCACGCATGAGCGATAAACTTACAGGGAGAGACTTCTCGCCTTCTCGTATCATGCCAACTGACGAACATCATCATAGTACCTCTCTTCCCGACGACTCTCATGAAACAGAGCACGGCTTATCCGTTAAGCTACAAGTTCAGAAGCTCATTCTTCAGGCAACATCCCATGAAAACTTATGCCAACATTATGTGGGGTGGGTTTCTCTGTTACTTAGCGAGCAGTTACTCTTCTTCAAATTCGAAATGAACGAAAGTTTTAATTTAATCTTTCCTTCTTGTGTTTCTTCAGGTGGTGTTCTTTCTGGTGAGACATGGACCTTTTGTCTGTGTCTTCGCTTAGCTTAGTTGGCTCCAGGCGAAGTGAGCCAGCAAAATAGCCGTTATAGACACCTGTAAATATTGTAAAGAACCAAGAGCGTACATAGAATACTATTTATTACCAGTGCGAAGCTGATGGTTTGCGAATAATATGTAATAATCATTGCTGTTAGGGATGATGCCTTGACAATCGGGGTCATCTTTGTATAGTTTGTTTTTACAAACATTTGATGTTATAAATGCAATTTTTATACGAGATGGAAGCAATTTAAATAACAGTAACTTATAAAGAGATTTCGAAGCAGCAAGGTTTTACAGCAAGAAGACTAAAAGAACAAGACAAGGTAAATCACTGCTGGTTGAAGTTATGTTTCAACATCGCAAATTAAGGACAAATATATGAGACAGAGTTCTATTCTAGGAAAGAAGGTCATGAAGACGTGGTGACTTGTTGATGGTTTCTGATCCTGCTCGAGCGCCTAACTGGTGTAAGAAACTTCTCTTCTCCGTTTGCCTGCAAAGAAATGTGACGTGTTATATTTCGTATTTTGCGTAAGTATTTGATTCGCTGAATGTTTAATTGAAAAAACTCACATCTTTGATAGGAATCTTCTCGTAAGTGGTGAAGCTTCCGTAAGAAGGTGAGAATGAAAACTCCGATGAAGACGACGCCAACGACTCTCTTCTAGAGGACGACCGTTTCGCTGCTTTCTTCTGCGTTTCACTGCTTGTTCTCATCGTCTGTTCTTTCTTGGTGTAAGAAGCGCTTTTTTTCTGTAAACTGCTCATCTCCGAAGAGCATGATTCGCTCTCATATTCAGCTTCCGTCTGCAAATTCTGGGAGAGTGTGATATCTTCATCTGCTGCTTTTTTCATGCTCAATGACGGTTGATCACTTTCTACAGTTAAACCAGGTCTTTTCTTGTATATGAATACGAAGGCTGCTGCAAGGGCCAGTAGAATCGTGGCAAAGACACAGCATATTCCCATGGCATAATGTGAAAGAGGGCTCCTCTCTATTGCATTTTCAGGTGTAATAGATTCTGTTTCCGCCAATGTTAAGACATCTTCGGTTGAAGAACTGAGATCAAGGAGCTCATCCTGGCTCAATGATATGCCATCGCCAGCATAAGCAAGGGAATCAACTTTAGCCTCAGCAGGGAAGCTCTCAAAATGGGCTTCAGCTAGTGTAGCAGCTTCGATCATCTCAACCATGGGTTCAGTTCCTTGATCAGGTAATGAAACATTACAAGTTGACTCGTCTTGATAGTTTTCGTCCCTAATCAGATCATTGTTGACCATAGTAGTAATATCCCCTTCTTGAACCTTATCCAGAATCTCGGGGTATACTTCATCAGTTTCTGCAATTTCGTCTGGTGCATGAAGAAATTCATCCTCGAAGCTCTCATCTGTGTCAACTTCCACATATGATTCAACCTCTTCGACTAAAACCTCCTTCATCTCCACAACATCCTCTTCCAACTCACCTTCATCATTCTTGTCCTCTAGTTCTTTTCCGCCTATCCTCTCACTATTGAGAAATTGATTCCCAACCCAGGGATTCTTTTGGAGCTCGGTAAGATTCACGTATGTTATAGGTCCCAGCTCTTTTCCTCTTTGGAGCTCGTTGATCAACTTGGACATGGAAGTTACAGAATTCACCGAGAGCTGCTTGACGTTGCTAGCAATCCAATCAAGATTCGCTTTCAGATCAGAGAATCTCAAATCTTTTGGCATAATCTCATTGAGTACAGGTGGATTGGCAACAGAAATCGATACACCTGCTACTACAACCATCGCAAGCATAAAGAAGATGCCCAACTTAGAGAGAAGCCATGATTTCTTTCCTGCCTTCGGTGGCATCTTGGTCTCGACAGGGATATCATCAGATAAATCTGTGCTGACTGGCAATAATTCAGAAGCTTTTTCACAAACCAGAAGATGATCTGCTGTTTCCTCCATTCCTAGTACTGAATCAGCTGAAGCATCAGCCTCAGAGTCTCGCTTCTCTGATGAATCTCCACTCTGAGACTCCTCTGAACCATCTGAGTCTGATAAGTTTCCAGACGCAAGTTCGGTTATTAAGCTATCTACATTCCTCTCTCCAACGGTTGAAACCATTTCATTTCTGGGATTGGGCTTGTAATGAAGAAACTTAGGCCTGGGAGACAAGTAATTTTTCACCGGGTCGTAAGGAGGGAACGACGACAGGTCAGCATCGAGCGAATCTGTTGAATCCAAAGCATCTGAGCAGTGAACCTTCTTCTCTGAGCACAGCTCCATATTCGAGCTATTAGGCTCAGCAACAACAGATGTTAAAACATCAGAAAATGATACTCTCTTTACGGATTTTGGAAGTGGAGGATCTTCATTAAGAAGATCATTTTTCTTCATTTCGGCCTCAGCCGAGTTCAGAGAGCATTCGATCTTCTCATTTCCCAACTCAGATTTCATTTCTGAAGATTCTGAAACTACTGTACGAGGTACGCTTGAGAAGAACGTAGCTTTTCCATTGGATAAAGACATTGATGTCCGAAGGGGATCTTCTCTGTCCACCAAAACCTTCTTTCTAGGGGACGGAGTAAACTTCGAAGCAGCAGAAATCGTCGGAGACATGAAATTCTTCGAGCCCTTTGTTTGGGATTGAAGCTTGCATTCCTTTATGTTGTGATCTTTCGCAGCGTTCTCCTTTTCTTCAGAATCTTTTAAGGAAGAAAGTCCAAGGCCTGAGCTTTCTTTCGTCGCTGAACGCCTTGCTGCAAAATCTGCATAATTCATGGCACACATAAACTAAACTTGTAACAGAAAACAAAATTGCTTTCATACTTGAGATTTATGGGTTCTTTTTTTTTCTTGGGTTTAGGGTTCACTTAACTAACGATTATATGCGGAAAATTTCAGTAAAATCGAACAAATAAAAAACTAACCTGAGGGGCTATTAAGGGGTGTGGCTGGTCCAAATCTCGTATGATTCGTAAGAATTGAGGGTTTGGGAAGAGAGCTATTGCTGTTTCCACTGAAGCTCCTACGCAAAGGAGGGGTACTTTCGGTATTTCTTGAATTAGCATTAGCGTGCTTCGAATGGATCGGCGAAGGTGATCTATTCGACTGAGAAGAAGAAGCCATTTGATAAGTAGTGACTGAGATCAGAGTTTCCTATGCTCGCTGAGAGTGATGAGAATGGAAAGAAAGAGTAATGGGAAATGAAAATCTTGAATTTGATTCTGGGCGGTTTTTTGCAATCTTGAATTGATACGGTGGTGATTGTAAATTTTTTTTAATCTGAATCCTTACTTTCTGTAACGGCTAGTTTTCCTCCTAAAGAAGAACGTTGGGCGAGCGAAAGTAAGATGACCGTTACAGTTTGAACTTTTCGACTATTGGGCTTCATGGTACGTTTTTTGGCCCATTAATACACAATTGAGCCCATGAATAATATATGCGTGCGTTCGAATTTCGAATACTATAGTGTTATTGTTGGAATATATAGTTTAAGCTTGTGCGTAAATGAGGTATATCATATCAAGACAAAACAACGGGAAAAATATTTGAAGTAAAAACAAATACATAGTGGTCCCATATTACAACTCATGATTTTAGTGAGGATAGCTGTTATATAACATTAGCGAAAATGAGTTGTGAAATGGAATGTGAATAGCATTGAAGCCGCAATTGTCATCGACATTCATTTTATATTAATATAACTATACTTAAATGTAATACAGATCGATCGTCATCATAACTAGAAAGTCCCTAATTACTATCGCCAAACGATCAAATGCTCATCATCCAAAGCTTATCATTTCCTTGTTTGAAAGAATATGGAAGGCATCTTTTTAACTCGAAGAGTCGAGTAACGGTTTTATATGAAGTGTAGTTATACGAAGTATTATTCTGTGAATGTGGGACCCGCTTGAAGACTTGCGTCCAATGCTCGACTTCTTACATAGAACCTCAAAGTCGTCAACAGCTGTCTTCTATTCATTACTCAATATTACGTTATTGCTATCAAATACCATCAATATTACATAATTGGTAAACATATAAATACTATATATTTTTTTGAACGAACACATCGCGATGATAAAAACTCCATATCACGGCAAACTCCGTACATCCAAATATAGGAATATAATTCGTAACTGCAAACATTAATCTGAAACACACCCCTATACTTTCACACCATATTGCTTACCAAATTCAAAACAAAATTACCTTCCTAATTCCAGGAAACATAAAGGCAAGTAATTCGGCACACTCATACATGTGCAGTATATATATAATATATTCATAAAATAATAATTTACTAAAAATAGAAGGATAAAATTATAAATGTAAAATGTTATATAGCGGATTGTTTTTTTCACGTTGACTGTTATTTTATGACATACCAAAATACGGTCCCCGAGCCTTAATAAAAGAGTACAGATGATAAAAATCCAATTAATACGTATTTTTATAAGATGAAATCAATTTTGTCTCAATCTAATTAACGAATAAACCAATTCGTGGAACTCCCACTAAAGCTCAAATCCTAAGAGGATCTTTATGCAATTACCAAAACTACAGGTGCAAAAAATTGTAATTAGTTCAAAAAATTATTGAATAATAAGACCAAGAATTGACAGGTAAGTGCTTTGCATAGGATTACCTAATAATCCTAAGCAAGCGCTGGCGCTTAGTGCGCACTGTGCGTGCACCACAGCTCATAACGCACGCATGTCCATGCACCCAATTTACAGCCTGTCTCTCTTCACACACAAAACAAATACATATATAATTTTCCCCCAATCTCCTTCTTCTTCTTCCATTCCATCATCATCATCTCTGAAGAAGAAACCCCTTCAACCTTTTGTTCGGACAAAAGAAGAGCGCACGATTATGGATCCATGTCCTTTCGTGCGAATCGTAGCCTCAAACCTAAGCCTTAAGCTCCCTGAAAATCCCCAAAAGAGCAGCAGCCCTAGTGCTGCTTTCTACGCCAAGTTCAAGCTCAAGGGTTTTCCGACACAATCATCGGACGTCTCCTTCCTCGAACACGACGCCGCCGATTCGAGGATCCACGCCTGTTTCAGCTTCAGCAAGGCCGAGCTAGAGAAGAGGCTGTCGGCCGAGAGGAAATCGAATAAGTCTTCTTCTTCTTCTTCCAGCAGCTGAAAATCGAGATTTACTGTAGGAAGGGCAGAATTGGTATAATCGGAGGTAAGAACGCTTGTGGGTTTTCGGGCAAGAAGCTTATGGGTTCAATTATTGTTCAATTGGATTTGAAGAGCGTTTTTGAGAGCATAAGCGGAAATTCGGCAGTCAATTCGAGGAGTGGATGCGTTGTGATGCAGAACGGGTGGGCTTCCGTCAATGGGTCGGGTTTGAACCTTCACCTGAACGTTCGATCCGAACCCGACCCGAGATTCGTATTCGAATTTGGCGGCGAACCCGAGTGCAGCCCGCAGGTTTTTCAAGTGAATGGTAATGTAAAGCAGCCCGTCTTTAGCTGCAAGTTTGGTGTCAGAAGCTGTGGAGAGAGGAACCTAAGATCAAGGTAATAATCATCGACCTTTTCTTGAACTAATTCGTTTTTTTTTTCGCTGAAATTTGTGTATTTTGTTTGTGTTTTATGACATGTTATTGCTTGATTTTCCAATTATCGCAAGAAAAATCGGTTCTTGGTTGAACCCTCAATTCGAACGAAGGTTTATCTCTCCTAACATCCAATTATTCATTCTTCCTTGCACAAACAGATCTTCCTTGTCGGAACCTATCACCTCCACGAGCTGCTTCGGAACCGCCGCCGCCGCCTCCTCCGACGACAACCACCACCACCACGAGCGAAAGGGATGGTCCATCACAATCCACGACCTCTCAGGCTCGCCGGTGGCCGCCGCCTCGATGGTCACTCCCTTCGTCCCATCGCCCAACACAAATAGGGTCAGCCGATCAAATCCCGGCGCGTGGCTCATCCTCCGACCATGTTTTCAGACAACGTGGAAACCATGGGGACGGCTCGAGGCTTGGAGGGAAAAGGACAGCCTCGGATATCGCTTCGACCTTATCCCCGACGAAAGCATCGATAGAATTCCACTCGCTAATTCCTCTCTGAGCACCAAGAATGGCGGAAAGTTCAGCATAGATATAACGACGGGGCCCACGCCTCTGGTCAGCCCTAACAGCAGCTTCGACCTGAGCTCAGGTTCGGGCTCGGGTGGGTCGGGTTCTGGTCGGAGCTGGGTTTGGGATCTGGGTCGGGCTCGTGGGCTAACATTTTGTACCGTGGGTTTGTGATGTCGTCGACGGTGGGCGGCTATGGGAAGCGCGGCGAGCCTGTGGTGGAGATTGGGGCTCAGCACGTGACTTGCACGGAGGACGCGGCGGCGTTTGTGGCTTTGGCGGCGGCGATGGACCTTAGTATGGATGCTTGTAAGTTGTTCTCGAAGAAGCTGAGGAAAGAATTGAGGCAACCCGAATTGTGATCTTGGGTCGGGTCGGATTGTTTTGGATTTGTGATTTTTTATTCTATTTCTTTTTCGATTGAGCGAGAGTGTACAGTTGGTTATTGGATGAGTTTTCCTTTTCTTTTTTGGCTTTTTTCTATTTTGTTTTGGTTTATAAATGTATTTCTATCTGTATATTGTGGTTGACAGCTGTATTTTGATTGGGATAATAAAGAATTCATTTTTGAATTGGAATCTGTTTGTTGGGCGAAGGGAACAAGTGGTGTTAGATCTGTCCACCAGTATTTCATGTGGCTTTTGGACTTTTCTTAATTTGTTATATCTTATTCGTACACATTTAAATAATAAATAATAACCAATAGTAGAGAGAGAGAGTCTTGCTTGGTATACTTGTTTCTATATACGTGTGTGCCTTCATCATGGATTCGTGCTGGCAAAATAGAATCCATTTATAATACTCTTCTTACAAAGCACAACTTGGCTTGGCATAAAAATTAATTTCTAATAATCGTCAATTAGACCTAAACCACAAGCTACTATTACAAACAAAGCCCAACCACATTTTCTTCGAAATTGCGCGATTTTCTTTGGAGACAGACAATTCCGAATATTGAATTTTCAATTTATACTTAATTTGGAATAATTTGCAAATTTGTTCTTTTAATTAAAAAATTTCAAACTAGCTATGGTGGGGTGCGCCAGGCCCGTGATTTAGTGCAAGGCACGGGCGACGCTCGAAGGCCCAGACAACAAGCTGCCTTAATGGGCCTTCCCCTAAAAAAATTAATTTAATATCATGTGGGCCGATGGCCCACGTATCAGATATTAAACTGATAAGAACAGATACTACACTTGATCTTAGCCAAAAGGCCGAGAAAGGTATGAGCTAAAACTACAAACTCTCTCTTGCTTTTATAGTGCTGGTTCTATAGTGACTTACTCTGATTGGTCGATGTGGGACATTTCCATAGCGGTCTAGTAGGGTTTCGTATATATAGAAAATAGATAAAACGGCGCTCCACAAGCATCTTCTTAACTCAAGACTCGGACGCACTGAGGGTGCTTGTTTGGTTAGTAGGTTTATATTTAAGAGGGTTTAAATTAGTTAGGTTTATATAAAACTAATTAATTGATATAAAATAAAATGGTGTTTGGTTAGTGGGTTTAGATAAATAGGAGGTGTGTTTATTTAAACCCATAAGTATGGGTTTAGAGTTGAATTATATAAGCCCATTAGTGCTCGTTTGGTTGACAGGTTTATATTTAGGAGGGTTTAAATAAGTAAGGGTTTATATAAAACAAATTAATGGGTATAAATAAAATGCGTGTTTGGTTAGTGGGTTTAAATAAACACATGTGAGGAGGTGTGTTTATATAAACCCGTCTGTATGGGTTTAGAGTGGTTTTATATAAACCATTGGTTTAGATAAACCAACGAACCAAACACACTAACATGTTTCAAACCCATGTTTAAAATTACTAAACCCCTCAACCAAACAAGCACTTAAATATAACTACAAACCAAACCCTTGAATATATCTTAAATTCATGTTTAAAATACCTAAACCCATCAACCAAACAAGTGCCGAAGGTTCAACACTTGCTCGACTTGGTCCAATCTTCTTATCGTGTGAGCTAAAGCTGAGTAGGGAAAACAAAGGAAAATGTCTGCTATTCATCAGAATATTTCACCGCCGATCGCCTCATCATCGTCAGCTTTTCTCGGCCAAAGCAATCTCAGGAACATCAGGTATCTTTTTATTTACCTCTAATCTTTTCTTTTTTGTTCTGAAATTAGTCTGTTTCTTTTGTGTTCGTAACTTTGGAGTTCGTGAGTTTTAATACGGTGTGGATTGCTGCAGGCGTACGAGTGTTGCTGTTTTTGGAAAAGGAAGTGGAGTTGTGAGATGTGTTGCCTCACCTTCAGCTGAGAAAACTGGTGATATGTTCTATTTAATTGTTTTCGCTTTTTGCTCTGTATTTTATGCAACGTGGTTTCTTTTATGTGATTAATCAGCGAGGTTTGTTGCAATGCGGCCCGATTTAATATGGTCTCTCTTGCATTTTTTTGGTTTGGTGCTACGTTGTGCTGATTTTCCTTTGCTCTAATAATGTGATTTTTTTCTGATTGAAGCTTACAATACTAAGGTGTCACGTAATGAAAATTTGGCTAAGCTTCAAGCAGGGTACCTCTTTCCCGAGGTTCGATTTTAACTTTGACCTTTGGCATCGTGCTATGTTATCCTGACCCTTGGTGTGATTTCTTGGCATTTTTCCATTCTAAGATGTCTCATATGTCATGAGTATTTGATTTCATGGATAAACTCGAAGTTCTATCTTGTTATATTTCTAAATTGAAATATTTGAATTGCCCTGTCAAAATCCTTGTGTTAGGATCGGTTTATGCGTTTAGAGGGGGTGAATAAACGCTTGACACTTTTTGGTAGTTAACCGGTTATGGCTAATACCGGTACTTGATATTTTTCTAAGTGTGATTTGTGCGGAAGCAAGACGGTCAATTTTGAACCAAAACCGATAATAGGTGTGATGTGTTAGCGTGTGTATGTAAAGAAAACACCGGTTTGTTTCTGGAAGTTCGGAGTTAATTCTCCTACGTTTCCCCTTCTTCCCTGCAAGGAAGGTTCACTAGACTTCAGTTATACACTCACTGTACAACCTACCCAGCTGCAGCTTAATCTAGTGAATCACCTAGGCAGTCGTATAATACAATCCACCTACTTCAACAGCTTTTTACAGTCCGTCGGAAAACAACTCACTTACTTAACCAAACTGGTTTTCGTACAGTGAGGAAAATACTTTCTGATTTCTTTCTTCACTAAGAGGGATTTGAATCTTGTCTTTGATTTCTTGTGGTAGAGTGTCATATCTCTTCAGTGCCTCTTCTCTGATATATAGAGCTGATCTTTGTTGAAGAAGGCCGTTGTGAGATAGCTCCTTGTACCGGACAATGCATTAAATGCATTTTACCCGAAACGGGTACTGTTCGGTCTTCATAGCAGTTCGCGCTGTGCCATTTGCTTTTTCTTTTTAAGCTTAGCTTGACTTCAACTTGGCTCCTCCTGGCAGCCTTGCATTAAATACTTTTAGCAAAAGTCTTCAACATCCCGCCTTGAATAATTTTGAATCTTCGTCCACGTGGCAGGTCCGGTATCTATACTCGGTCTTGGAACTTGTCAGGTCCGGTAGCTGTACTCCGATCTTGGCACTTGTCAGGTCCGGTATCTGTACTCCGGTCTTGACAGTTGTCAGGTTTCTAGTGCGCTTGTGAACTGCTGACTGGTATTCGGTCTTAAGTCTTCGTTTAACCGGTATACTCAGTCAAGTTTGGACAACCACCAAAACTGTTTAATCTGAATTCTTCGATTCATGATTTCTAACAATTTCCCCCTTTTTTGTGATTGTCAAAACTCTACGAAGCAGAAAGGTATTTATTATATCAAAGGAAATTTGATACATAAACTTCCGATCTATTACAACCGTTGTTAGCCTATCTATTCCTTAGATATGCCATAGTTCTTCGATCTTCCGGTTGTTGGCATCCCCGGTCTCTCTGATACGTCCGGTATGCCTGCTGCTTCGTCTAAGTACTGTCATCTGCCCTTTCTCCTGAACTGGCAGTACTCTTCTTCCCCCTTTTTGATAATCACATGTCCGATATGAGGGAAGGTAGTCATTGTGCAAGAGAGCCGTCATTACAGTTGTTCTCTCCTCGTAAAGCACAATGAGACCGGTAGCTCTGCTGCTGTACTGGCGATTCTTAACAGAAGATCGCTCAGTCATGACGAGACTTCTGGAAGATCTGAAGAAATCTTCTTCTGAGCCGCTCCGTTTTAGCAGCTCTTAGAGCTACGGTGACCCCTGAACCCACGCCTTGGAAAACGCAACGAATCTGATAGGAGCTGATAGGAGCTGAGGGATACCGTCTGGCATGGCATTCAATCCCCGGTATGCACTTACCAGCTCCAGTTCCGTTTCTTGGTGGGTTCTCAGCCTTTTCTCCACCAAGAGACTGGGACGGGCGCCATCTTCTCCTTTGGGTCCTTGTAGTGCCAGGATGGCTTGCCCGGTCCGCGGCATTTTCTTTTCAGCTATTACTCCGTGTGGGAAACTGGAGACTGGGTGCATCTTTTCCAACTCGTCCAGTTCGCAGAGGAGTTTCTCAGAGTTAGCCTTCTGCGCCGTCGGACTTGTTTTAGTATTCTTGCTGGTCCGAAAAGTATCTTTACGTCTTTGTTGGACCGCCAAGAGATCTTTGTATACCCTAATGGGTCGGTTTCCGTCCAAGGTGGTGTCAATACCGCTTTGAGGTGGTTGGATAAGAAAATCGGATTCGAACTAGTTAGGCTTTTTCTGGTTGTGAGGCTTATTCTGACTAAGGGTGGTGGATGTTTCGGAAGTTTAGACATTGTGAACTTAGTCGGTTGTGAGCTGATGGATTTTGAAAGAGGATGCGAGGTCCTTATATACCCGAGAAATTTCTGTCGAGTTGTGTCACGGGTGTACAGTAGTTCAGACCATCCTTATTTCTTCTTCAGTGCGTCGGAACTTTATGTCTTGTCCGGTGGCAGAGATTCGTTAATGACAAGACTATTCACGCACTCAGATAACCTGCAAGCTCAAAGCCAGCTGTACCAAGACATAATATGTGCATTGATGAAGCGCAATAATTGAGAAAGTTCGGTCTTTATCCGGCCAGTGAGGGTTATGTGTATATCCACTGGTTAACAGATAGTGCCGGTTTCAGAAGGAAACCGGTATCAGACTTGTATAGCTCTGTTTTAAACAATATGGGACTCATATGTTTATATTTCTTAGCGTATACTGACTCATGCCGATTTTAGATGAAACCGACTGGGATAAGTGTATAGGCCGGGACTATGAAGAAGTGACCGTTTTAAACAGAATGGCTTTGCACTCAAATCATCTATATGCACTGATTTTTGTAATGTCTAGGCAACTTATTATATCAATGAATTTGATATAACTTCGTTCCCCCTGACTTCATGCTAGGACCTTTAAGGTAAGTCTATATGTCCTAAAAGCACTTAGAAAGCTTTGAGGAGCGGTTTAGTGTAGATGTCTGTTACTTGCCGGTTTGTCGAGCTGTCATCCAGTCTCCCCTTCTTGATCGCACGACTTCTGATTATTTTTGAATGGAGTACCGGTCTTGTGATTTCGATTCTTTCACTCCATTACCTCCAAATCAGTGTTGAACGTTCACCCTGGTCGCGTGTCGTCCAATGTATTGGCTTCTCGAGAGATAGATCAGCTTCTGCTGAGATGTTCAAACCTCGATCTGTAGGATCTGCTGGAGCTTAGTCTTGTAGACGGTCGCCATAAAATAAGATATGCTATCCGGTCACCATATCCAAATTTTGATCTTCTAAGTATCTGCTTGCTGATCCATGTTTGCTGGTCCTTTGGTTGGATTGGCTTTCTGAATGCTCTAGTCCTTTGGTTGACACGTTTCCTTGTTATGAAAACAGCAACTTCCTGCCAGACTGGGTTCGGCTTGTTGTTATAGCCACTTAAGCTTGTTCGATTTGGAAAGCTGACTGGTCATCATAGTATTGGTATGTACTGATGCTTTGGTCCATCTTGCAACTGGTGTTAATTCCATCCGTGGAGTGTGACTGGAACTTTCCTCAGAAACTGAGACTGCATGTAGTATCCAGTCTTCATCTTCAAATCTTGGTGAACTCATCGGTGTTGGTGCCTCTGATCAGTCATCCATTCATCTTTTCTCCAAATTGTTCTTTGCCTGTTCTTTGTCGGTCACCATTTGACCCGGTATTAGAATTGGTTTCCAAAACTTGGCAGTGCTCAAACTGATTCAGTTCTTGCTTGACTTTCCTCCATCTGGAGCTCGAGTCAGTTGCTAAGCCGGTTGCCTTTCTTACACATGAATTCCTTGACTGACTGATGTTGCTTAGAGTATGATCATCGGTCTTGCTCTTTCAGTCGTCTGGTTCCCTTCCTTAGCTTCACCGTTTCCTGAACTGTTCTACCAGTAGGTGACTCACGGCGTGCGTCATGGTCCTCAAAATATGATATTAGTGCTAAGTTGAGAGGTTCCGTTTTTACCTAGTTTCCCCCTACGCTTATCATTGAGAATAATTGGTGAAGGTAGATCAAGAACTAGGTTACTCCTAATCGAGTATGGGACAACTTTTAGAATTTTAAGTAATCCAATCTTTCTGTATCATAGTCATCTCTTGGACTCACTGGTAACCAAACACATTGGACTATAAGCTCTTGCTTATACCAATTCAAGTGTCAGTATTGTTGGTTCCTCGTCCGGTAGTGTAGTTATGCCTTAGTTTTTTAGTGAGACAATCTAAATATCTTCATATCCTTACCTTGGTAGCTATTCCCAAGGGTAAAGGTTGGCTTGGCACATGGTTTGGTCCCAGTGAGAGTTCTTCTCTCCCCGGTCATGTGCCGACAGCATCTGCTGTCTAGAAATCAGCAGGACTGGTTGAGTTCCTGCAAGTATTCTTGCAGGAGCAGACAAAATCTTTGGTACCCATGTTATTTTGGGTCCGGTTAGATATTAGATCCTTAGGTATCCAAACTTGGATTATCCTAACATGTCTACCAGTTATAGGATCAATAAGATATCTATATTTATTGTTCCTGTTTTGAGACCGATATCTAGGTCTTCTGTGACCTTGTGTTTTCGGTTTGGGATTGTGAGCATTCCCCCTCGGTTGTTGAGGTCTTCCTCTTCTTGGGTTGCTGTTCGCTCTTGTATTTCCCTTTGGTTGTTGAGGTCTTTCCCTTTGTGTGTCGTTGTTCGAACTGGTATTCCCCTTGGTTGAGATTTTCCCTTCTGTGAATTGTCGTATATACCAGTACTTCTCCTTTGTTGAGATTTTCCCTTTTGCGAAGCGTTATTAACATTATTTCCCCTCACTATCTGAGTTACTGTACTTATGTGGGGAATCGAGGGATTGAAGTTATATTCCACTCCGGTTTCCTTAGACCTGTCCATAGGAGAAGCGGAAACTGTATTATAGTCTGTAGGGCGAACAAAATTGATTACCCGTGAGGTAGTCGGTTGATAGGATGTTGTCGCCTCATCGATGTTTGCTTGTTCGTTGTACCCAAGCCCGGTCCGGTCGTCAGCATTCCTTAAGGATCCTTGAATACGCCGGAATGTTTCGGTTGACTTAGTCCATGACTGGACCAAGGCAGACAATCTCTGGTTTTCTGAGGCATTCTTTTCAGCTGCCTCCCTCAATCTGAGGTTTTCTTCCTCTAGTTGAATAATTTTCTCAACTAGAGGTCCGGTAGTTTCATGTGCTGGTGCCTTTCCCTTTTCTGCAGCTTTCAACTTCTCGTTCAATTTCCAGTATTCATCAGCCATGTTCTGAAGAGCATCCATGACTTCTTCATAGGTGAACTTAACTTCTGGATCTGTTTGATCTCCCTCCAAGCAGATAAGCTCTTTCTCACTTTCATAGTTGCTCAATTCATCTTCAGAGCTGGATCTTCGGAGTCTGTATCATCCCATCTGTGGGAGTTCTTTTTAGTCGCAGAGACTTGTGACTTCTTTCTGCCTTTGAGCCGGTTTGCCTCCTCTTTAGAGCCGTTATTGGTGGCGTGCCCGGTCTTGTCCCATTTAAAGCAAGTGTTAGTATTTTCATTTTGTTCACCTTGCTTAACCTGTGTCATCTTGGAAGGTTCTCCTCCTCCTAGTGCTTTTACTGGATGATCCCTGAGCTTATAGACTTCTTGGTTTTCGCCAAGTTGGCATAACTTGGTCAATATTTCTTTCGCAGTCTTGCTTGTCATGACCTGTCTGAATACTTCTATATCCAAGGTCTTGAACATGATGTTTTTGGCAATATTATCGAGGTTCGTCTTTCGTCTTTCTTGCATTGATAGCTCCTGTCTTTCCTTGGGAACTTCTCGCGGTTCATTAGGATGCACGGCTTATCGTTCGTTTGCTTTGTTGAACACGAATGGTCCAGTCTCTAACACATCAACCATCTCGTCATCTTGTGCATAGAGATGAGTCATTAGCCTTATCTTCCATTCAAGGAAGTTTTCCCTGCTAAACATAATAAGCTGGTCTGATAAAGTCATGGTAAAAAAAATATCAAGAAACCCTCTCTGATACCACTTGTTAGGATCGGTTTATGCGTTTAGAGGGGGGTGAATAAACGCTTGACACTTTTTGGTAGTTAACAGGTTATGGCTAATATCGGTACTTGATATTTTTCTAAGTGTGATTTGTGCGGAAGCAAGACGGTCTTTTTTGAACCAAAACCGATAATAGGTGTGATGTGTTAGCGTGTGTGTGTAAAGAAAACACCGGTTTGTTTCTGGAAGTTCGGAGTTAATTCTCCTACGTCTCCCCTTCTTCCCCTCAAGGAAGGTTCACTAGACTTCAGTTATACACTCACCGTACAACCTACCCAGCTACCCTCAGCTTAATCTAGTGAATCACCTAGGCAGTCGTATAATACAATCCACCTACTTCAACATCTTTTTACAGTTAGTCGGAAAACAACCCACTTACTTAACCAAACTGGTTTTCGTACAGTGAGGACAACACTTTCTGATTTTTTTCTTCACTAAGAGGGATTTGAATCTTGTCTTTGATTTCTTGTGGTAGAGTGTCATATCTCTTCAGTGCCTCTTCTCTGATATATATAGCTGATCTTTGTTGAAGAAGGCCGTTGTGAGATAGCTCCTTGTACCGGACAATGCATTAAATGCATTTTACCCAAAACGGGTAATGTCCGGTCTTCATAGCAGTTCACGCTGTGCCATTTGCTTTTTCCTTTTTAAGCTTAGCTTGACTTCAACTTGGCTCCTCCTGGCAGCCTTGCATTAAATACTTTTAGCAAAAGTGTTCAACATCCCGCCTTGAATAATTTTGAATCTTCCGTGGCAGGTCCGGTATCTGTACTCCGGTCTTGGCACTTGTCAGGTCCGGTAGCTGTACTCCGGTCTTGGCACTTGTCAGGTCCGGTAGCTGTACTCCGGTCTTGGCACTTGACAGGTCCGGTATCTGTACTACGGTCTTGACAGTTGTCAGGTTTCTAGCGCGCTTGTGAACTGCTGACTGGTATCCGGTCTTAAGTCTTCGTTTAACCGGTATACTCAGTCAAGTTTGGACAACCACCAAAACTGTTTAATCTGAATTTTTCGATTCATGATTTCTAACACCTTGTCTTTTGGAAAACGCACTGATTAGAAATTTTAGATGGAGTGAACTTTTAACCGATAATAACGCAAGTTCCTGTAAATGATACAATGTAGCATGTTGATGAAATGCTTCCCTAAATGCTTCCGTAGTGGATGAAAATCTGTTGATGTTAGTTACTTCATTTTTTATTTTTCATGAAGAACCGAAGAAGCATATCATTACCTGTCCTTTGTTTTCTCATCAGATAGGGCGTCGAAGATCTGCACACATGTTGAAATACCCTGATGCCAAAGTGATCAGCCTTGGAATTGGCGACACAACTGAGCCCATTCCAGAAGTTATCACTTCTGCCATGGCCGAGGTAAATTTGTGCCAAATCTTTGTGCACGAATCAGTATAATGAAATTGTTCTAAAATTATATTATCTTTAGTTGTATTTGAGAAAGATATTAGGGTAGATGATTTTCATTTCTATATCGCTTTGCATGATATGCACCCTGATTAATTTTTTTTAATTACTTTTCAGAGAGCTTATGCGCTTTCAACTATAGATGGTTATAGTGGTTATGGAGCTGAACAAGGTGAAAAAGTCAGTGACAATCTTGTTTCTTATGCTTTTTCTTGTCTTATCTATGTTTTAACTTTACATTGACTACATTAAAAAAATGCTTTTGTTTTATGACAGCAATTGAGAGCTGCAATTGCTTCAACATACTATGCTGGTCTTGGCATAGAGGAAGATGATATATTTGTTTCTGATGGTGCAAAGAGTGATATTTCTCGCCTTCAGGTTTGGCATTCTTATATATTGCGTAGATTTCGACATCCCAAGTGTGTTTTCTGTAATATTTGGTTTTTACCAACTTTTAACTCTGAAAAAAGTTATTCACATTCCTCTCATATTTTCCACTAATTAACAGGTTCTTTTTGGATCTAACGTGACAATGGCTGTTCAAGATCCATCTTACCCAGTATGTGGTTTGTCGTTCCTCTGCATCAGAGCCAAATGGTTTAAATTTTTTCGTTTCATCACAACTCTTATTCCATGCATATCAGGCTTATGTAGACTCAAGTGTGATATTGGGTCAGACCGGGCAGTACCAGAAAGATGTTGAGAAGTACGCAAACATTGAATACATGAGATGCACTCCAGAGAATGGTTTCTTTCCCGATTTGTCCACTGTTAAACGTACAGACATCATATTCTTCTGTTCTCCTAACAACCCAACTGGCTATGCTGCATCGAGGGAGCAGTTAACCAATCTCGTGGAATTCGCTAAGGAAAATGGGTCAATCATAGTTTACGACTCTGCTTATGATATGTACGTGTCAGACGATAGCCCCAAATCAATTTTCGAGATTCCTGGAGCCAAAGAGGTTAGTTACATCCTTTTGCCTTAGAGTGTAGAATCATATAGTAATATGTGGATTTCATATGTATAGGTTGCACTTGAAGTCTCTTCCTTTTCCAAGTACGCCGGGTTCACTGGTGTTCGTCTTGGTTGGACGGCGATTCCAAAAGAGCTTCATTACTCTGATGGATTTCCCGTGGCCAAGGACTTCAACCGTATTGTTTGTACTTGCTTCAACGGTGCTTCTAATGTTGCTCAAGCAGGCGGCCTCGGTTGTGTTTCTGAGGAAGGCATCAAGGTTAGCTTTTCTTTTTTTCTTTTCTGGGAAACATTTTTTTTCTGTCAGATTTTCGTAACATCTGAAAGTGGCTTGCCAACTTAAAATGATACTGCAGGCGATGCATGAGGTAGTGGGCTTCTACAAGGAAAACACAGGAATTATAGTGGACACTTTCAACTCGCTCGGTTTCAAGGTTTACGGAGGTAAAAACGCGCCTTACGTGTGGATATACTTTCCCGGCCGAAGCTCTTGGGATGTGTTTGCTGAGATTCTCGAGAAGACGCACGTCGTTACAACTCCGGGAAGCGGTTTCGGACCGGGCGGCGAAGGTTTCATAAGGGTCAGCGCTTTCGGACACAGGGAAAACGTCTTGGAAGCATGTAGGAGATTCAAGGAACTGTACAAGTAAGTCGTATTTGGTTCTCCTTCAATTCTGGATTTCGCTGTGATTCAATAATGGTTCGGTTCGAACGTTGTAACAGACACTTTTTGTTGGCTTCTGAACTTCGGTTTCTTGATCTGTATTCTTCCATGCTTTGTGTTCCTCGACATATATGCAATGCATGTTGGTGATTGTATTGAATAGTCGTCTTGTCTGATTAATACGGAACATATACTAAATCGTACTGTTGAACTACACTAGATCTTTCTATCCTGAAAAGCGAGAATGCTGCCTTTCATCGAAGAACACTTGCCTGAGGCCTTCTTTCCATAGTGAGGGTACTACAAGAGCTATTGCACCCTGCAATGCACACCAAAATAAATTTATAGGAGTTATATATATCCTCTGGATTTTATCTTTGATGACGTGGAATCGAAGCACAAACCCGAAGAAAAGCTGCTGCCCGAGAAATTCGGTCGGGCGTTAGCACGGGCATAGTCAAGTTGCCAGTAGTATAAACAGCCATGGCCAAGAAATGAAGTCCCATTCCAAGGGTTACAAGTTAACCCCGCTATTAACCGGGTAGAGTCTTCGTAGCCTTCGACTCCATAGCCATGTAATCGAAGTTCGCCTGCAATATATGATCTCTCGTTTCGTCCGTACATCCCAATATCACCTTGTAAAGCGCGTCCGCCGATACGTTTATCGTAAATGCCGCTGGCTGTAAAAAAACAGAGCAATTTCTCAGTCAGGGACGTATTTTCGGCGACATATTTGAATCGAATCTACGATGTAATAACACCTATCGTATGTCGTATTGCAGCAATCCTCGTGATCTTCGCAGTATCTTCCAAGTCCAAAGGCGGGCTTAAAAGGCTACTCAAAAGCGCAGTGTCGTGCAACTCAGCGTTTCCTCCTTGTCTTCGCAGCATCTGAGGTAAGTTTATTAGCGTCTCTTATTACCGCCGAAGAAAGAATTCATACAGAAGGGAGTCGAAGAACATCGTAAGGTACCTGAGGAGCCATGACAGTTTTCAAGAAACCTGCCAACTCAGCATTCGAGTGGAAGGGAAGTTTTGGGCCGGGGAAATCGATGAGGCATCTGACTTCCGTGTTGCTGATTGGATAAAGGCGACAGCGCACGGATTTGCGAGCACTACTTGGGGGATACTTTTGGTGTTTGAGCCGACAGTTCTCTAAGATGAAGCCCGCAAAGTGGGAAGGCTTATCGATCTGCAGAGGCGAAATTTTCGATGTTAGTCGACTTTCGAGTGGTGAAAAAAAAAAATAGTCGGGTTTTATTAGTTTGAGTTCCTTTCCTCGGGTTCTGAGAAAAACTTGCCGAGCCCCGAAAATCGCCCGTTGCAGAGGAAAGTGAGGCGAGCATTTGCTGTTTTTTCTTCTCTGCCGCGGGCTTTTTTGTACTTTATGCCTTTCACTTGGCCTTTCTCTTAGATTAGAGACGTCGCCGTGCCTTCCTCTAACGTAACGCTGTTACCATTGAAAGAAAACAACACTTTTTTCTTTGCTTACAATGCCTACAAACTTAGAAAGTAGTACTGTCAAATGAGCCTGTAGTCCGCGACTGCCATTTCTCAGGCCCGCCTGGGAGCAGGCTTTGGCGTGGTTAGGCCCGCCAGGTATTATTAAGTTTTATTTTTATTAATTTATATATAAATAAATCATATAGGTTTCTTATATTTTTAAGCTCCGATTTTAATCTAATCAAGTTTAATAATATAAATAAATTATTATTAAAGAGATTAAATTTGTTTCGAGCTTATATATTTCATTTTTATTGCTTTTTTTCTTCTATTTTAAAATTTTTTATTTAGGGCGGCCATTTTTTAGGCCCGTAAATGGCGGGCTTTGGCGGGCTACGGACCGGCCTGTCCTGCCGGCCCATTTCGACAGCTCTATTAGAAAGGAGACTGAAGAAAAACACACACATACACATATTTGGAAAGAGAAGCGGCTTTTTGGCGCAATTTCTGCACGAAACGATCGTGGTGAGAAGTTCACCCTGCGACGTCGGTTAAGTAATTTTCCAAGGGATAGTGAAGCTTTACGCTTTTCCCATCTTTGAACAGTTTGTAGCCAAGAGAATGTTGAGCTTCTATTTCTCTTACACATTCTCTGCCCAAAGCCATATATGTGTATATATTATTGCACTGACTACATAGATATACATTGTCTGTTTTCGCTACACATATATGTATATATATATTATATGATCGACCGACACTAGAAATTATCTCATGAATTTTCAGCAAATGTGAGAGAACTTTTGGCATCAGATTCGATCGATCCTGTCAAAATATAGTGGGTCGTTTTAAGGTACGGAATCCGTAGATTTTGTCCTTTTTCTTCAGCGAGCGAGTGATCACTATATTTCAGTCGAATTTTGTCTTTTTTCTTTAGCGAGTGGTCACTATATTTCAGTCCAATAATTGATATATGCTCTGATGACCCTCGACATAAAATCAGTTAATTGAAATACCCAACCAACAAATTCATGATCTAACAAAGACAATAATGCACCATTGAACTCAAGTTTTTTGGACAAGCTTAACATCAGATAGATAGTACTATGTTTATTATAATCTTAAGCACCATTGACGATGTGCTTCAACTTCTCAGTTGCAGCAACTAGTTCAGCAGATATTCCTGGTTCGTTAGCCGAATGCCCAGCATCTGCAACCACCTAAGTATGCCATTTATCGTAAAATCAAAATTAGTCTTTCCATTACACAATATATTGTTCATGTTTCTGATATAAAGGATATACAATAACTTATCCTGTTAAAACATATATTTCTTCGTTGTAATGGAATTTAGGAAGTTTACCCTGAAATCAGCCTCGGGCCAGGCCTTGTGTAGATCCCATGCAGACATCATAGGACAGCATACATCATATCTCCCCTGTGAATTCATGCATATATAGATATACACAATCAGCGAACTGGCTAGACTTAAGTAAGCGGGTGTGTTATAAGAGTTAATGTAAGAACGAAAAGCTTCGAGGAAGCAATAAACGCACCTGGACAATTACTGAGTTGATATGCTTCACTTTTCCAATGTTATCCAAAAGGAACGAATCCGAAGGGAAAAAGCCTTTGTTGACGAAGTAGTGATTCTCAATCCTGGCGAAAGCCTGGGGACAAGAAATGAAATTCGTAAAGAATAAATTCTAAAGAAGAAAGGTAAAAGGCTCGAAGAATTAACAAAACCATAACACTTATTGGGCTCTAAGAAAACATTACAAACTGCAATGCTCTGTAGAAGAGTACTCACCAAGCAAAACTCATCATCGTCTCCTCGTTTTACTGTATCTTCGTTCGGCAGAAGATGTGCGGTCATCATTTCCCATTTGGTCCATGCCCTCGAAGCTGCATACTACATATTTTTTTTTTTTTACCAAATTACAACGAATTTAGGATCCCATTGAAAACACATCAGAAAAGTTTTGCTAACTGATGAAAGTGAAAGGACAAAAATTTAAGAACATGGGTTGTTGTACCTGTGTTTCTTTATCATCAGAGTTTAATCGCTTGTGGTAAGCCTCGACAAGGCATCCTCTTTCACTCTCAGGAATGAGATCTCTGAATGACTCCCAAGCTAAGAACATCATATAACATCTTTAGATCTTCAGTGAATACATAGAAGCCAAAGGAAATAAGGTAATACGGTAAATAAAATGAAGTGCAATACTACAAGAACTTTGCATAGAAAGCCTCTAACAAACAGATTTATGCCAATTTCAGTTTTCTCTTTGCACTAAATAATGAAAAGCAGCAATGGAGAAAGATGCATAGCTAAGAGGAAAAGGGGAGAATACAGTAGAGAAAAAGCGTACCATCAGGAAATATTGCAGCAGCTCCACCCTCATAAAACCAATCGATTTCTTTCTTACGCAACAAGAAGATGCCTCTCAGAACCATTCCAGTGACCTTAAAATAAGAATACGCCCGACTAAATGGCATTTATTTCTCTCACTATAACTTCTACAAAATCGAATAGGAAAGTTATGATGAAAAGTATCGAAAAAGGATAAGACAGAAACCTTGTCAGGATGAGTTTCACTGTATGCAAGAGCAAGAGTGCTTCCCCACGAACCACCAAAAACCTGCACGTATGTCAAAGAATTCACAAAATTGCACCTTTGAACCAAATAAAAGAAAATATATCACTCTCACTCGTACCATCCATTCTGGAACTTTTAAGTGTTCTCTCAACTTCTCAATGTCCCCAACAAGATCCCAAGTTGTATTCTCCTCCAGGCAAGCATGAGGTGTACTTTTGCCAGCTCCTCGCTGAGTATAATAACGTAAATTGTTGAATAGCACTTGAGTTTTCCCATAAACTATAAAGTTTAAACTATAACCTGATCGAATAAAATGATCCTATAAAAATGAGGATCGAAGAATCTGCGGTTACTAGGTGAAGTTCCACCTCCTGGACCTCCATGGAGGAAAACCACTGGCTGAAAAACCAAACAAGTTCTCATGCAATAAAAACACTCACTCAGGTAAAAACGATAAATAACCGAAACATCAGAGCTGCTATACACAAGCAAGAATCAAATAACATTGATAGTTGGCTGCTAAGATCAAGAACAGTTTAAGAAAACTCACATGTCCATCAGGATTTCCAGACTGTTCGTAATAAATACTATGGATGTCCGAAACCTTCAAAAACCCAGCGTCATAAGGCTCTATGTCAGGATGAAGATTCCGATTCGTTGTCGGCAGCTTTTCCGTCGTTTCCATAGATCTTAAGCTCGCTTTTGGATCACTCCTATGACTCGTCTTTCGACTGGTGCACAAGGTCAAACTCCTTCCTACACAAAACGTTCGCAAGGGAATTATAGACAAACAGCAATTTGCAGCAATAAGGGATGAAACGCTAAGAAGATAGACAGACCTAAACTTGAGGGATTGTTTAATGGATTCAAAGAGCGTTTCAGTGAATCGACAGCGAAAGAGATGCGTCGAATGCTTGGACTGCGAAGTACTGTGGTGATTGTTGCCCCTAAGCTCATTATTGCGTTTTAACCAATGTGAAAACTTTTGATAACGTTGATCATTCTAAAGTCGTCGTTAATACAACCACAACGTTGGAAAAAAAAAAATTAAATAAACTGTAATAAAATGTAAATTATTTTGTCGTACTCTTTAGCGTTAACGACACTTGAAGGAGAAATATCCAATCAAAGCTTCAGGGTTTTGAATGATTCCGATTTGGTCAGATGTGTTCACCAATCACTGTACTAGCAAATTTTTTCTATGGAGAACACTTCAAAAACTTGGAAAAAATTGGTCAAACGCTTTTTTTATTAAATCAACTCTTTAGGACGATAGATTGTTTGCATTATAGATGTGCTATCTATCTGTACACTATTCCTACAAATACATATCAATTCATCCATCTTATAAACTCATAAAGTTTCTTACACAATATAATCCATGTAAACTTCTTCCATAACATACCAATTGTGTATTGTGACAAAGGAAATGTACTTACTACTCTATATGACCACGTCGTCCTCGGCGTGTCCTTGTATCAGAAAATCAGAACAATTCTTCGAAAACCCGCGATTATATGGGTTTCGAAAACGTCCATCGGGCCCACGTAGGTAATCGTAGCGAAATCTGTTTGCCACTTCATTCGTCGTGATATTTCGAGCAATCTAAAAGAATAAAGGAGGAATTATTCTTACGAACGATGATTTTCTGTAGGAAGGAAATAAAGAAGGGCGGCAATAGAAGAACATGTTTTCTTTTTACCTGTGTGGCTTGACTATTAATAGCGTTGCTGATGCAAGCAAGATAGCCGAATCCATGACAAGGAAGGCGATTATCCCGGGATAGTTGAAGATCACATGTCTAGTCCACGATTCTCTCGCTGACATGAATGGCAATGGTGTCCATATTCCTGACATCGACCCGTAGGAAAAAGTAAGTAATATATGAAGCTCCAAGTTATAGATTTTTTTTTTTAGTGATTATAAGTGTTAGTGCTGATAGGATTTACTTTGTAACGTCACGACCCAACTAGTCAATGCCGTTGAAGTCCCCAGGCAGAGAAAGACGACGAAATCTCGCTTGTTCCTCTGAAAATTTCATGACGGAGAGAGCCGTGTAAGAATTTCCAGAAAACACTATCCAATAAACTTCGCAAGGTACAAGGAAATAAGACACTGATAGACCGAATTTTAACCAGGAAAGTAACTTATCCTAAATAGTATATTGTGCATATTCTATGTTCCTAGCAACTATAATCCTCTCTCAAGTTGGAGTGTCAATGAACCAATTAGCAAGAACAGAGAGGCGAAGTAGAACTATTAATCTCCCCCAATAAACGAAAAAATGCAGATATGATGTTTTTTTCCAAATAAGTGCGTGTTAAGGATCAATTTATCGACTATGAAGTAACTCAGTACCTTCCCACACAGTTTGAGATCCAAGGGCAGTGGTGATCAAACTGTTCCACACAGCGTTTGCATACAGCACAGTGCTTGGAGCGAACAGGTCTGATTATCTAAATAAGAGGCCACACTAGATTAAATAACACATCATGTAAAGGACAATGAATAAGAGAAAATATTAGAGGAACCTTGCAGGTGGGCAAAGTTGAGAGAAGTTCCCAGTCCAAAGAGAATCATTGCTCAAATCAACATTGACCAAGAGATTCTGCAAATCAAAATTGGGAAAGTAGATAATTTTGACCCAGTTCGAAAATAGTAACAAACCACCACAGATAAATGTACGCTATCAAGACCTCTGTGTCAGAATGGTTGATTGTCCCTGTTTTTATGTACCTGGATCCTTTCTGCAATAGGGTAGGGTAAGATTAGATGAAGCAATGTAAGTCGAGTCAAAAGTTCACACAATGACATTGGAATTTTCAGAAAAACATAGGATGTTGAATGTGTCATAAGAGATTACTCTAACATAGTTTTGCATAAAATAAATACGGTTCATATCGTCCATAGTAGAAATATACCTACTGCAACGTGCCAGCATGATTAAAGATGCAACTGCCAAGGAAACCGCGGTCCATCCCCAAAGTCCAACAGTAGCAGTAACCTTTGTTAGGTTGGGAGCTAGCCGAAGGGGCAAAGAAAGATAATTAATTGGATTTTTGCCAGACTGACAAAAAAAACCAAGGAATAATTATGACTTACCAAGAAGGACAGAGTTTATGAAGAGAATCACGTTAATGACTACTAAAGAGAACAGAATTGGGGCAAAACCAAATTGTCCCCCTTGTCCAGAGCAAATCTTGTCTTTCCAACGATCGCTCTGCGCACGTCGCGCACTTGACTGCACAAGAGGAAATCTCATTAAAAAAAAATTCATAATATTTGCTCAAGGGTGTTAGAGAATGCTGGTGACAAGGACCTCCAAGAACAGAGCAATATTTTGCTGTCAAGAAATCAGATTATACATCCCATAATAGCAACATATTGCATCAGCTATTACCAATAAGGCTACATACAAGGAAATTCGCGATTTGCGATGACCTTTATCCAAAGCAAGATCCAATGGGGTCTTTCTGCTTTATCTTTTACCATTAGTTCCTCCTTAGTCCCAGAATGTACAAGCACCCCACATGCCTCCACATTTCCTATCAATGCAGCCCAGTGCAAAGGTGTGCAACCTAGGTGCAGTAACGACATATTGTCAAGACACTGTCTATCAAACTTCAATCAATAGTCAATATCGGGAGGATATAGCTACCATTTTCCAATTACAGTATTCCCTCAACATCAAAACCAACTGCAAAATGGAAGTCACTCTCAAATTTCCAGGACAGGAACATACCTTGTATATCTTGCCTTCCTTGCCAAGCATCTCTAAACAAAAGCAACCTAACAACATCGGCATATCCTTTATACGCAGCCCTGTCAAAAATAAAGAAGGAAAATTTAACGTGTAGTTAACAAAGAACTGGACTTCAAAGAAGAACGTATTACGTTGGACATCCCCAATAATTAACAAACTAGTTTCATTCAGTTGAAAAGAAAAAAAGTCGTAAGCATTATGATCATAGAAATGAATAATTCACATGTACTAATTATTGTGAATGATGCAACGATAGAGAAATAAGGCAATATCAAAGTCTCCGAACTACAATGCATGGAAAAAACTATTATTCTACTGACAAACCAGTGTAGAGGACTCCTTCCATCATTATCTGGTACATCGAATTCGGCATTATGCTTAGCTACGATATGATTCAGGAATGCAGCTTGTCCGTATTGCGCAGCCACATGAACCGCCTGCAACCAAAAATTTCAGAGATTCACAAATATTAATAAGTTGCCATACATTAAAAAAAAGATCCAATCAAGGCAATAGTTCAAGCATCCAATGGTTAAAGCCCGCATTCGGGAAAAGTACCAACAAATAGGGCAAAAATTGCGCTAACGTCTTCCCATATCATCTCATGAATCATATATAGTACAACTTCAAAACGCAGCCAACAAATACACATTACCTACGCACAACTACGTGTCAAAAGAACACTAAAGTAATTAGTAAAAATAAAGGCTCAAATACCGTCTAAAATTACCCGGTAGCCATTAGCGTCTGCAGCCTCGACTCGAGCCCCGTTCTGAAGCAGCACTTCTGCAGCAGAAATTGCTCCCGAACTGCGGCCCAATGAAGAGCCGTTTGTCCAGCATTATCCGAAGCATTCACTTCTCCGCCATGCTGTATGAAATCAACACAAATAACCAATCAGTCAACGGAGTGCTCGCTTGTCGCATATACTATACTTACAATCACCACAAAGAAGAATTGCATAATTCCAACGACTACCCAATCCGAACCAAACGACAACTCTAACAAAAACGACGATTTAAGTAAATAGCAAATTACGTCGACGATGTACTGCACAATCTCGAAGAAATTGTTCATCGCCGCCATTGAAGCGGATAATACCCATTTCTATCAGGATGTGAAAGTGAAGCGCCCTCATTTTCCACAAAATCACGCAGCTTTTCAAAGTCCCCATACGCCGACGCAGAGTAAACGTCGACGACGTGATTTTCACCTGGGATTTCGTCGGAAGGAGGTTTATGTTCGCTGGACACCGACACAATCTCGATTTCTGATGAAGCCATTCGGAATCCGGAGAAATTCGCCGTATCGATCTATTGATGTAACTCACATGAATCAATTCCTTGTTGCTCGATTTGTCGAAATTATCTTAGGGTTCAAGTATGATCGCAGATAAACTTGCTGAATGCAGAGTTCGTCTGCTCAATCAATCGTCGATGAAGCTGCCGCAAAGGAAAGCTCCAAGGACTCTCTAGAGAGAGCCTCTTTGCCTTTTCTATTACTTGGATTTGACTTCAGACACTACTTCGATGTATCAACGACTCATCATCGAGCTAGCTTCCTTCGTCAGTAGCGAACAGTGACTAATTTTGAGACATCATGGTGGTGCGTATGTAGTACAATTGTGGTGTTTAGGGAGTCGATATATAATTAAAAAGAAGTAGGAGGGTTTGATATGAAATTATGTTAATAAAATCCACCAACCTCATTATTATTAGCAGCCAGCCACGGGCGGAACTGTACTTCTGTGGTTCTAATTCAAAGCTCAATCAGCCAATAGAGAAAGAAATGGCGGCTGTGAGAGCGATGGCGTCGGCGAGCAACGCCATTTCCAGCACTTTGCTTTTCAGAATCCCGGCGAAGGCTAAACCTCAGAGCTCGTCGAGCCTTTGCTTCAGAAACAACAGACTTTTGCCTCGTGGAACGAGGAGGTTCTTCACTTGTAAGGCAATTTACAATCCCGAAGTTCAGATTAAGGAAGAAGGTGAGCCTGAAACCCTCGATTATCGCTTGTTCATCCTCGATGGTTCGGGGAAAAAGGTACGGGAAAAGATTTTTATTTATTCGGTGCGTGTTTGTGTGCGGGGTTGCTTTGAAACAGTGAAAGATGTTTGATTTTGCTCGAGCGTTGGTTGTTCGAGGGCTGCTGATTGCGTAGGATAACATAAATTCATCGGCTTTCTGCGATTGGGCTCAAAGTCTTTTCTTCTTTCCTTTCAGATTCCCCATGGCACGATATCCCATTAAAGTCGGGCAATGGAGTGTTCAATTTTATTGTGGAGATTCCGAAAGAGTCGAGCGCAAAGATGGAGGTCGCCACAGATGAGGTTTATACGCCTATTAAGCAAGACACGAAGAAGGGAAAGCTCAGATACTATCCGTAAGATACTAAGTTTGCGTATTCGTCTTTCCATCATTTTTGTTAAGATTGAAGACTCAGTTTGTTCTTTTTCCTTTGCATAGATACAATATTAATTGGAACTATGGATTGCTTCCACAAACATGGGAAGACCCGTCCCTTGCAAATGATGAGGTCGAAGGAGCATTTGGCGACAATGATCCTGGTAAAATTTTCAACATTTTACATTGGTGCCTTTACATGTTTTGAGAAAAAGAAATCAAGAATTGAAATATGAATCTTTTTGTTGTCTTGGGATAGTTGATGTTGTTGAGATTGGGGAAAGAAGAGCAAATATTGGGGAAGTGTTGAAAGTGAAGCCCTTGGCTGCTCTTGCTATGATTGATGAGGGAGAACTCGACTGGAAAATCGTTGCAATCTCATTAGATGATCCGAAAGCTTCCCTTGTTAATGATGTTGATGACGTCGAAAAGCATTTCCCGGTAGGCGTCCATCCAAACTTTTAACGATTTTTCGTTTCCCAGCAACGATTGTATCATATCACATGTATATCATTCTTGCTGAAGTAGTATTTTCCCTTGCAAGAATAAAGCTCTGTGTGAACTAACCAACCACAAATATGATTTCAGGGAACACTTACTGCCATTAGAGACTGGTTTAGAGACTACAAGATTCCTGATGGTAAACCTGCTAACAAGTTTGGTCTCGGCAACAAGCCAGCAAATAAGGTAATCAACGTGAAGAATAAAGTGAGAGGGATTCTTGCGATCATCATCTCATATTGAAAGAAAAAATCAAAATCACAACTTGGGTTTTAATTATTCGAATATAATTTCTTCTTTATGAAGCTTCTATTTTCTTCATCTGAAGTGTATGATCTTGATGGTTCTCCATGCATGTACAGGACTATGCCCTCAAGGTGATAGCGGAGACGAACGAGTCCTGGGCTAAACTCGTGAAACGGTCTATCCAGCTGGTGAACTTTCGCTTGTATAAGTTCCTATTTAATGTTTTCAAGAATTCCAATATCCGATTTTTCCTCATCATTGATACAATCCATGCAGAATTCTGGAACTGAAATTCTGTATCTTGCCTTGTATAATTTATGCAATTCGATTGAACAAACAGTTCTTATTTTACAACTGTCTAAACATAATTTGAATTATCATATACAATGTGTGTGTGTGTGTACATATAATTGCCTATCTCTCAGTTATGAAAAGCTTGAACCCTTCATTTCCCATATTCACCTGCTCTTCTTGTATATCATCTATCACAGAACTCACATCCAAATCATTACAGCAATGCAAAGTGATGCTCTCGAGCAAAGGCAAATGTCCAAAGGTCCCACATGGGATCTCTTTCAAAAGCCTGCAATGCCTTAAAACGAGGTGTTCAGCCTCGGAAAATGATCCCTTCCTTCGCATTCCCACGTCTCCAGATCCGTACAGTTAATCATCAGAAACCTAAGTTTACGAAAACCACCTTCATTGCATCTCCATATTGACCCCGAAAAGGCATAGTTTCTGAGTTTGAGCACTTCAAGATTAGGTAGCCTGCTAAGTTTTAACATGTCCTCCCATGGATAAGAGGTTCCGCTGAGAGTCAGCTTCAAAAGCTTCTTCGGGAAATTATAAGGAAGAGGGTCGGGTTTCAAGTTCGGGCTGATAAAGGGGTTGCAAAATGTGTACTTAAGCTTCTCGAGTTCTTGAAGATAGACCAGCTTCTTCAGCCATCCATGAAACCTACGATCCTCTTCAGTTTCATGTACTCCTAATTTCTTCAGATTAGGCATGCATAAGAACACTTTCTTGATGCAGCTTATCGGGCGTATCGCATAAAGTGACTGTAGATTATTCAAAACTCTGAGCTGTTTATCTTCGGTTTGTGCCTCGGAAGCTGACGTCGTAGGGTGATAAGAAAGACAGCTTTGTGTTAACTGAAAGTGTCGAAGTTCAGGCATGTTCCAGAAACTGCTGGTCAGCTGTACATCCCATTTAGAATCAACAATGAAGGTTTGGACACTATGAAACATGGCGAAAACTGAGTTAAGTTTAAAGGATTTTGAACTGAGATTGCCACTAGCTTCAAACGAGTCAAGCGCCTGATCTCTTCAGGGACCGTTCTTAAACTTACATTCATTAGGTACAAGACCTTGAGAAGCTTCAGATTCATGTCCAAACGCAGCTGGCGACCCGACAAGTACATTGATTCGAAGCCAATCAAGGATTTCGTGTAAGGAAAAGATTGCGTGCCTATGTACTTGCAGAAGCTCGAGTGGAAAGAGAGGCGTTGAAGATTACGACTCCCCTGTTTTAGATTTTGCTCATAGCTCTCTATCACGTGAAAGAAATTTCGTTCCCTCGATTCTCCTACGCACAAGTCTCTCATTAGGTCATGAACGTAGCAAATCTTGTTCTTGCCATCAGAACTCTTTGCTTTAACCAGCACAAGATTCCTTGCAATGAGGTTTTCTAAGTACTCCTCAGCCACTTGTTCTAAGCTCTTTAAGTTCCTCGACTTGATAAAACCCTCGGCGATCCATAACCATATAAGCTTCTTGACTGGTATTTCGTAATCTTCTGGGAAAATTCCCATATAAAGAAAGCAAGGCTTCAGATAATCTGGTAAGTGGTAATAACCCAAGGCAAGTATGTTCTGACAGTTATCTGCATCTCTCATTGCTACTTCACTTAATCTCTGTGCTATATTATCCCAAACTTCGTGTTTATCCTTCATCTTAGACACAAGCCCACCTATGACTACAATGGCTAGTGGCAGTCCTCTGCATTTTCGAGCTATTTGCTTACCTATGGCCTCTAAATCCAAAGGACAAGCTTTATTACCAAAGATCTTAGAACGCAGCAGTTCCCAGCTATCGTTTTCGCCTAAACAGTGTAATAAATGTGGAGAAGAATCGGGGCTCACATGAACAGCAACATCCCTAAGCCTACTCGTAAGTATAATTCTACTGCCATTCTTATCGTCGGGAAAGATTCTCCTCAGATCATCCCAAGCTTTCGTATCCCATATATCGTCCAACACAATTAGGTACCTCTTACCCTTTAAGCTTCTGTAGGCTAATTCTCTCAGCTCTTCGTCGGTCTTTAAGCAAATCTCATCTGTATGATTGCTCATAACGCCGATCAGAACACTTAACAGCATTTCTTTGACGTCGTATCTTTGCGAAACTGTGACCCAAGCACGAAGATAGAAGTGATGCTTCACCAATGGATCGTCGTACAACAGATTGGCTAAGGTTGTCTTTCCTATTCCAGCCATGCCTATGATTGGATAGATTTTAAGCTGTGGCGATGATCCAGTTAAAGTATCGAGTAGAGCTATTACATCGCCTTCGAGCCCAACGAGCTTGGTCTGTGCATCGGTGAAACTTCTGGAAGTTCTCAAGGATGACAAGGATTCAACTGTTACTGAAAGAAAAGAATTGAAGATATCAAACTTCAGACAACAAAGTTAAGGGAGCTCATTTCTAGGATCAAACCAAAGATGAGGTTGCTTACCACTTCTAGACATGTGTTCGAAGTCTTGAAACTCCTTGCTGTAAAGAATGTTCTTCAGCTCTTCGTTGATGAGCCCTATCTCTTCTGTTACTCTGCGCATACTCGAAGGATTAGAGCCATCTAACAGTAGACTCCTCTTGGCGAAGGTTGGATTTGATGGAAGACATCGAACGGCCTGTTCGAAGAACAAACCTTAATCAGAGGGAAGAATATGCATACACAAAAGTAGAGGAAATAGAAATGGGATAAGATGCTATAAACATTACCCAGAAATCAAGGAGAAAGCTAGCTTCTTCGGCGGCGTCTCTAATCCTTTTCTCGCCAATCTGCTCCACCAATTCACGATCGTAACTCTCCAGCGATGAATCTCTGAGCAAAGAGTTCATCAAACTGACGTTACGGTAAAGATTCTTCACATCTTTCTTGGTGAAGTTTAGACAGAAAAGCTCAGAACCAAAGACAAGGCCTTTAGAGCGCATGAGCTGCTCGAGATCTTGCATAAGAGAAGCTACTGCTGTGTATGTGGCCATGGCGTCAAAGGTCAAATCTTCTTCTTGAAATTATTACTACATTACATTATATACCATATGCTACATCTGTCCTCGCATCAAGTGTGCTTTGATTTGATTGAAAGAGTCACTGATTGCGTCTATTTTAATATCTCAGCTGATCAAAAGTTTGACTTTTTCTTACATAAGGTTGAAGAAGGAACCAACGATAACGCTTTGCTCTCTTAAAACTTCACCGCTGTTAAGTTTTTTGTTGTTGGATTTTCCACATTCAAGTTTTTCGACGACTCAGAAAATTCATTGGAGTTAATTGCTTTCCACATGCGAATGGAAAAATAGACAGCTTTTACGAATCAATGATACAAAGCAGAACGGTAGGCATGGAAATTCTTGAATTTAACAATATCATGTTTCGAGAAAATATCATCAAGCATTCTGAATCTGCTGTGCTCATATATATATATACATACATAAATGTACCTCGATCCCAGTAATACGCGCCAAAATCGAGAGAGAGAGAGAGAGAGACGAATACTGTTCGACTACGAAAGGAAGGAAAGAAATAGGTAAGAACTAGAAAATGTCACCTCAGATCGGAATCTTGTTTTGCAACGCCGACTGGGTTTTTAGCGTTTACTTCTTTACCACTATGCGATTGAGTTTGAGCATCCTCTTCGCTTTCGATATCGCAGTAACGTACGCCTTTCCCATCTTCCTCGTCGTCCAAATATGGCTTATTACCATCTTTCTGAGACTGCGTCGATGAATTGCGCTCTTCGTCGCCGTTAGAAGTTGCATTTTCTCCGAGGACTTCGACGACCCTCACCTTCGTTCCAATTTATCATGGAAAATGAGTTTGTTAAAACTAAGCAGCGTATATCTTTACGTATGCTTTTTGCGGGTTTTTTTTTTCCTTACCTGCAAAGGCTTCATTATAGTGGTGAGCTCTTGGTCCTCTGTTTTCTCCAATGCTTCAATGGCTTGAAGCTCCATGGAGTCTCTTACTTGTTGGCTTAAGAAGCTCACTTCGTCGGACATAACGCCAAGTCCCTTGAGAAGCTTTGAGCCAAGCTGGAAACTTGTCTGGGGAAGTGATTCAACGAATTTTATGAGAATTGAAGTTCTCATATATTTGTTACGACTTTGCAGTTGAAACAACGACCATACCTCTGCATTTTCAAGAATTGCATCGGTTGCGCCTGCTTTCTTCAGGTCCAAAAGATGCATCATGTCTTGGGCACGGGCATATATTGGAATCTGCAGCATAGTTTTTTTCAAGAATTCGTTAGGAGGGAGAGAGAGATTGAGTAGAGAGAGAGAGAGAGAGAGAGAGAGAGAGAGAGAGAGAGAGAGAGAGAGAGAGAGAGAGAGAGAGAGAGAGCTTACGCCAGGGTAAGCAAGGCGAATACGCTGCACAGCCTCAGTGGTTCTTTGCTTCTCAGTGTACATTATCATCACAGCTTTGGGGGAATTCACGCCAGCACTCTGCAAAACCGCTGGGCGAGAGCCGTCTCCGTAGAGGACAGGAAAACCGAGTTTTCTTGACTCCTGTTGTGTTGTAGACAGCAAATTGGAAACTTCGATCGAATTACATCTGATGCAAATGAGGTAGAAAAACGAGGATTTTTGGGTGATAAACTTGCCTTCACAATAGAAGGGTCGAGGTCGAATGCAACGAATGGCCATCCAGCGTTTCCGTCAACAGCCAATGGAGTCGACAATAAATTTGCAAGGACCTTTGTTCAAGGAAGATCTCACGGTTAATTAAATTGCAAGTTGTTAGAGCAACTTTAAATGATTTTCAGCCAACTGCATAAAAGTTTAAGACATGCCTGAGCCTTTTGTCCGAATCCAACAATAACAACGGGTTCACTGGCGTCGAAATTTACTGAATCGTCGGCTTTCTGAAACACCTCACCACGATTTTTTAGATCGTTACTTACATCAGAGTCAAATTTAATCCATAGTAATGCCTCTATTTAGAACAAATTCGGATACTTACACTTCCATCTTCGAATTTCTCACCAATGTAACTTGCAGCTTTTCTCCCGATTTCATTGAGTAAGGGTGTCAGTGCCATAGATAAGACAACGACGATTATGAGAAGCTTGTTCAGCTCAAGTGGCAAAACTCCAAGCCTGTAATAAACATTCAAGTATTAATATCATACAGATAGTGATAGAGAAATTTTTGTCCTAACCTGTTTGCCAGAGAAAAGACGACAAAGGCGAATTCACCGCCCTGTGAAAGAAGGAAGCCTAGCCTTACGCTCTCTTGGAGCGTCAATCCAACTCGTGGGCCTATCGCTGTGATAATCAGCGTCTTAATAACGATCAGCCCGCCCAAAAGTGAAAATATATTTGGCCATTCTCGTATGAGAACCTGCAATTTCAAAATGCCAAAAGGTTACAAAATCTCCGGAACCGATCAAATTAAAGATGTTAATCCTAGGATTTTCAAAAGGTTGAGAATACATATGAGATGAGATCAGAACATATTAGTAAACCTGCATATCAATCGATGTTCCAGTTGTAACGAAAAACAACCCAAGGAGTAAGCCTCTAAAAGGCCTAATGTCAGCTTCAATTTGTGTACGGAAGTTGGTTTCAGCAAGAATAGCCCCAGCTAAAAAAGCCCCCAGCTGCAAATCAAACGAAAAGCGGATAGCTTATATGTTATTTTTCTGACAAACATTATATGACATATTGGATAGGTGGTGATTCAATATCTAACCGTGTCACTAAAACCCAACTTCTGTGTAATAAGCGACGTTCCCGCGACAGTAAGCAAGCAGAGAGCTACAAATGCTTCGGAACTTCTTGTTTCTGCAACAACCTGGACAAAATTCCAAAGTAAGAGAAAAAGGGAAAATAGGCCTGTTATATCTTTTTATCATGGAAGAATGAAAACCTCGAAAACCCTCCTCAAGAGATATTTTCCTCCCAGAGACAGCAAACCTAGCCCAAGTAAAGCTTTCAAGCTCTCTTGAACAAGCATTGGCCAGACACTTTCTTCAATAATATTCTGTAGACGATATTTTGAAACAACAAAACGAACTCAACAGATGACCAAATCCATGACTTGAACTTCTAATATGAAAAAAGATGAGGGTGAATTTTTCATTCACCAACTTTCAGTTTTCTAAATGCTTTTTGTAGCATTAAATCCTTTTACCAAGTGATTTTAAAACTCCAATATACCTGGCTCTCTAACACTGGCAGTATCACAAGAAGTGGGACAACTGCAATGTCCTGCACATACCAAGTTGTCATTAATAATAATTGTACATAAAACGTGTACAAATACTGGCAATAATAGGGAACCACAACTACTTTATCATAAGATATATGAACACAAGTAAGGGACACAAAGATCAATAAAAAGCATGCAGTACCTGCAACAGAAGTATACCAAGAGTAGCTGAGCCAAATCTAGTGGGTAGTTCTCCTTTCTCAGCTAGAAGCTGTTGATATAACGCCGAAAGACCGATTATACATGCTTTTCAAACGTTTGACTCTTCAAAATCCTCTTACACGAGAACAAACTATTCTTCATATTTCACCATTTGTCATTTCAACAATTCCACAAGCAATTGGACACTTGAGTGATAGAATACTATTAGAAATCACAAAAGTTATTTAAGATCAAGTACCTGAAGAACAAAGGCAGATGATGATAATGAAAGGGCAGCACCAATTACCACTGCTTCATCGACACTTCGGATATTGACCTAAAATTTTCAGTGTCATTTTCTGATTAAACCATTAAAAGTAACTGAATTTAGCTTACATGCAAAAGAATGACCACTCTGCTAACACATACAAGACACTAAGCTTAGAATAGAAATCTCCCTCGCTGATTATTTTATAAATTCCTATTAACCAAAAGTCCACTTCAAACCTCGAGGAAAATTAGGGGATGAAAAACTTGAAAATCATTAAGTTAAATCTTACATCACGCAGAGTACTATAATTCAAGTCGAAATAAATCCAAAACAATCTAGAGAAAAGTGAATTATAATGCATTAAACTTCCACATCTTGTTCAATATTAAACCTCAGTATCGTCTTACCAAGTCAGGTCTGGAGTGGAACAAAAACTCTAATACTCGTGTCCCAATTGCACCGTTTGGTGGAAGTTCAAATGCTGTGAAGGCGAGTGTCGACAGCAAAACCTTCAACAGAGGAAATCAGTAGAAAATTTTGTCAAGAGGCATTGAGATTCTTTTCTCCCTATTCTATCACATTATTGCTAGTAAAAAAGGAACCCAACGTATAATTCGTAGTAGTATAGATGAATAAATCACAAATGTCTGTCGAAACAGAGATAAATAAATTGCCAAGGTTACCTGACTTAGACCCAGGCCAAAAGCAAATTTAGCAAGAGCCTTCAAGCGAGCAAGTGAGAGCTCCAAACCCATCTCAAACAACTGCAAACAATTAAGTTCGATAACATCTCTTAAATTTCTGATGATATGAAAGTAGTTCAATGGAAAACAATAAAGAACCTCTGAATGTGAAACGTCATTACTACAAAATGATTCGTTCTTGACGGATACATAGAGATATTTATCAGACCCACCAGGAATAGAATCCCCCATTCAGATAGAACTTTGACGTCTGTAAGATTTCTAATGAACCCAAACTGATTGAGCACAACACCTGCAAAGAAGAAACCCAGTATCTGAAAAGAACAGAAAATTAGCACCGGCCTCACATAGTTTATCATAACAACAAAAAACAAAGCATATAGCAAAGGTCGATGTCATCATGCCATTAAACACAAAAAGAAAATGTTTTTATAAAGATCACATTTAGACACACTAAATTTATGATCATCACGGCTGGTAAAGAAAACTTACAGGGCTGGCTTTAATCGTTCTAAAAGCAGGAACCACTAGCACAGTTACAGCTAAGAACGTAAGAGTATCCAAGCCCAAATCATTGATAACATCAACAGCGGTTGAAACTTCAATTGACGCACGAATCCTGAATTTGAACTGTTTCCTGCGTCTCCTCTTAATAAAGCAAACCCCTCCACCAACAATGGCGCACGACGATACTGGCGTGCCCTTCAAACCATATCTTATTCTGTGATTGAGCTGAGAGCTCACTGCGTAATTCCTGGCAAATGTCCGCTCATGTGCGAATTTACCACAAGCACACGACAGCATGACATAGTTCGGACAACATCGCGGAGAAGATGAGGCCGTTCTGATCGAATTTGTCTGGAAAGCAATTCCATAACCCTGAATTTGTTTCGGGATAAAAGCAAACGGCCACACGAGATACGGAGGAGGATGCATTGAGGATTCTATTGCGTGACGTGTCGGATTACTGAATATATATATTTTCAGTGATTTTTTTCAAATATATAAATATTATAGTTTTACTGTTTCTTCTGAAGTAAAATCGTTGAAATATGGGGTCTATTTTATAGGTTAAGAGAGTTTTGCATCCTTGTTCCTCGTACTTTTGTTTTATTTGGCAATAGATGAAAAACGTATAATATTCGGACAGAGGCCAATGTCAAATAAGTGAACATTATTACATCCAAAGAGATCAACCCTTTCACAGTTTCGCCGGAACTGCTGTGTATGAAACAAAACAAAAAACACTACCAACGTTTTAATTCGGTTAAATTTCGAACATATATATCGAACAAAACGACCCCAAAAAACAGCATCAGAAACACGCAAAAGACCCCAATTTATTCTCATCGATTTTCACCGATGATCTCACTTCTTTACCTCCTCGTACTCTGCCTCAGGCGCCTGTTCACCACCACCGCTGCCGGCGCCACTTTGCGTACCTCCCGAGGAAGAACCGCCCGACATGTGCTGTCCAATCTTAGACACCGCCTTATTCGCCTCATCGAGCTTGGCCTTAATATCATCGATATTCTCAGTGGCCATCGCATTCCTCAGATTCGTAACAGCAGTTTCGATTTCAGACGCGACTTCTGCAGGGATCTTGTCCCTATATTCGTTCAAGCTCTTCTCAATAGAATAAATGGTTGTGTCTGCACTGTTCCTAATGTCGATCAGAGCCTTCCTTTCTTGATCCTTTTGGGCATGCATCTCCGCCTCTTTCACCATCTTTTCGATCTCATCTTCCGATAAGCCGCCGGACGATCTTATGGTGATCTGCTGTTCTTTGCCCGTCGTTTTGTCCTTTGCTGAAACAGTGACGATCCCATTTGCGTCTATGTCGAAAGTGACTTCAATCTGAGGCATGCCTCGTGGAGAAGGTGGGATGCCCACAAGGTCGAACTCGCCCAATAACTTGTTGTCTGTGGCCATTTCACGTTCTCCTTGGAGAACTCTGATGCCCACTTGGGTTTGATTGTCGGCTGCTGTCGAGAATGTCTGAAAGAGTTGAAAAGTGAAGTCAGAATAGTGGCAAAATTTCGATCTTTCTGTGGAGGAAGCCCATGAAAATATTTTTATTTGCAAACTCACCTGACTTTTCTTGGTGGGAATTGTGGTGTTTCTGTTGATCAATCTGGTGAAGATTCCTCCGAGCGTCTCAATACCAAGAGAAAGGGGAGTGACATCGAGGAGAAGCAACTCTTTCACATCACCACGGAGAATGCCGCCCTGAATAGCAGCACCCATAGCAACTGCCTCGTCTGGGTTTACGCCTTTGCTCGGTGACTTGCCGAAGATTTCGTTAACAATCTCCTGAACCTTGGGAACACGCGTCATTCCTCCAACTAGGAGGACCTCGTCGACCTCCTTGGTGGAAATTCCGGCATCTTTCAAACAACTCTGGCATGGGCCACGGGTTCTCTCAATCAGGTTATTTACCAAAGCCTCGAACTTGGACCTTGTCAGTGTTATATTAAGATGTTTAGCGCCCGAAGCATCTGCTGTGATGAAGGGCAGGTTTATTTCGGTTTGGGAAGTAGAAGAGAGCTCTATCTTAGCCTTCTCGGCTGCCTCTCGAAGCCTTTGCAGAGCAAGCCTGTCCTTTGACAAGTCAATACCATCCGTCCTCTTAAATTCACCTACCAAAAACTCGAGGAGAGTATTGTCGAAGTCTTCTCCTCCCAAAAATGTGTCACCATTGGTGGCTTTAACCTGGATTAATTATTTTAGCACTTAGGCACCAACCGAAAAATAAACTCTAATTATTGGCAGCTGAAAGACAGACACGATCGCATACCTCAAAGACGCCATTAGAGATCTCTAGAATAGAAATATCAAATGTTCCACCTCCAAGATCGAAAACAGCAACAAGGCCCTCTTTGTTGTTCATACCATAAGAGAGTGCAGCTGCCGTAGGCTCATTGATGATTCTCTGAACATCCAGGCCCGCTATTCTGCCAGCATCCTTGGTGGCCTGTCTTTGGGCATCATTAAAGTAAGCTGGCACAGTTACGACAGCCTTGCTTATCGACTTACCGAGGTAAGCCTCTGCAGTCTCCTTCATCTTTGTCAAAATGAAAGCGCCGATTTGGCTCGGAGAGTATTGTTGACCATTAACTTCGACCCATGCATCCCCATTAGGAGCCCTGACAATCTTGTAGGGGACCATCTTCATTTCTTTTTGTGTCTGAGGATCATCAAAGCGCCTACCAATTAGACGCTTGGTCCCAAAAACCGTATTGGTTGGATTTGTAACAGCTTGACGCTTGGCAGGAGTGCCAACCAACAACTCTCCTTTCTGACTGAAGGCGACGACCGACGGCGTCGTGCGAGCTCCCTCGGAGTTCTCAATAACTTTAGGAGTCTGCAAATAGCCGTGTGTAGTTAATTAACTAATCCATGAATAAAAACCGCATGCGACAAATTTTCAAGTGATGATGAACGAAATGATACCTTTCCTTCCATTACAGAGACACATGAGTTTGTAGTGCCCAAGTCAATACCAATGACCTCATTACCAGCTGGCTTAGTACTGCAATGAGAAAAGTACTGAGTCGAGATTCCAAGTTTATCTTTTCAAAAGTTTTACGAAAAGGCTGAATAAAAACGATACCTGAAAGGCCTAGCAAGACTTGCCCACTTGCTTCCCAAAGCCCATGAGTGATTAGTATTACCAGTAAACTGCGTAAGAAGTTCAAAAGATTGATTTATTAACAAAAGTAAAGAAACAAATAACGACATAAGAGAACGGAGAGATCTAACTGAACAGTAGCAGAAACTTGAAAAATGGTTTGAAAACAGGATATCATGGATTCAAACGAGGCATGCTAAACGGTATCAGCTAAAAGAAAAACACACGACAAGCTAAGAAACAGACGATTCAAGCAGCAAGCACAACCGATATCAGGATCCTAACCTCAGATATCACATACAAAACCAAAAAAAAAAACAAATAGAAAAGATCACGCAAAAACCACATCACAGAGAAAAAAGAAAAGGTAAATTACAGTTCTGAAAGCAGAAATCGGCGAGGATGAGAGTTCACGACGACGTAGGGATCTCAGCAGCATAGCTGTCGCCATCGATAACCAAAATCGAGTTAAGCGGTGATGATTTAGCCGACCGAAAACAAATCGCAGGTCGCGTCAGGGTTTAGGGTTTATGCGGTCGTAGAAGAGACAGACAGATAACTCATAAAGAGAAAACGGCGGTGGAGTAGCGGACACGAAATTAGTAGCGACTTTAGTTTAGCATGCATTCGACTTCAGAAATAAAAAAGCGTTTCTAACACCTATTGCTTTGCGTCCCTTTTTCTGTAAAAATATTTCCAGGAAAGAAAAAGAAAAACATAACTCCAAAACCTCGAGGGAAATTAATATACAAACAAAAACAAAATGAACAACTATACAAAAAAAACATAAGCAAAATAAAAAGCCAGTAAAATACAGTTAAATTAATATTTTTTTCAAAAAAGAAAAAGAACAAAATTACAAACAGAATCATGAAGCCGAGGAACGGCCGAGACGAACGTATCCTTCCCTCTGCGATCGGTCGCCATTAATCCCGGCCCTCCTCACGAACGATCTTCGGTTCAGCGACGAACTCCTCGACATCGAACGCATTCTCCTCCACGCCATTACGCGTCCATAAATCGACGGAAAGAGAAAGCACAACAGAACGGCGACTAACATGACGGCGCAGAGCAACATAACGTTGAGAAACCCGTCTTTCAACGTGGGGTCCCTCTGCCCCGTCCACGGTACGCCTCCCACGTTCATCCCAAACACTTCAAGAACAGAAAAAAAAAAAAAAAGAAAAACCGCCGCGAAATAAAGAGATAATTCGATCGAAATACGAGATCACATATTGTACTTATAGTCTTGATTTATTACCTCCTGTGATGACGGAAAGTGGTAGGAATACGACGGAGAGGAAGGAGATGTAGTAAAGTTTCCTGTTTATCTGCTCGGCTTGCCAGCTGTCGAGGCCCGTCTGAATGGCTTTTACACGGCTGGCCGTAAACCCTATGTTCTCCTTCAACCTTCGTATTCGTCCGATCAACTCTTCGAGGGCATTGATGTCTTCGGCGGCAAACCATTCCTTCGACGAGCACTTTTCCTTGACTCGCGGGAATACTTGCTCGCCGTGCGAAATCACCTGCAGTTCGTTCGAGCTCGATATGTCATTTTTCGGGGAACTAATTCGAGCGATTTACATATCGGAGTTTTATATACCTGCAATAACCTCTGCAAGTCGACGTGCATCTTTGGGAATTTCCTGTCGTGTAATAGCTGCTTCTTCAGATCATACCCACCTGAAGAAAATCATCCCAAGCGAACCAAATAAGCGCAACAAAAAGAAAAAAGACGTACGAAAACGCCATACATACCTCGATCAAGCTCAAACTCAACAGCATCGAGCTCGGTCTCCAAATTCGTGGCAACGTCTTGAAGGTGGTCGACGTGCGTATCTATTACATGAACGACGAGGTTCGAAATGGTCCTAGGGACGGGATTGTCCCCTTCCTCAGAATGGTTCATCCTCAAGAAGAATTCCAAAACATGCTCCTCAATCTCCGTCCCTTCCCTAAGCTGGCGGCCCCACTCACTACCGCGATTCATGCTTCTTACCACGGGAACCTCGGACAACAGCGACTTGTTATTCACCTGCGAAAACCCTAACCTCGGAACTCGCCCTAATGACACGGTGATCACAGAATTCTCCGTAACCCTAGCAGCTATTCGAAAGGTGAATTTGTTGGAAGGCGGGCCCGGCGAATTAACCCTGAATACCAAAGCGCCGTCGACGTGCCCACAAAAGGGACCGTTGCTTACTAACGATAGGATGTCTTGAAGCTTTAAGGGTGGGCAAAGGACGTTGATGAGGTACATCGCTGATTGAACTAATCTTTCGTCGCCTTTTGGAATTTCGACGTGGTACCAGCAAAATTCTTTGCCTCGGCCGGGATTAAGATCCCATTCTTTGATGTAGTAGTTTCCCTCTCCATCGAATATGTAAGCTGTGGGCCTAATGCCGCCTGGGTATGGCTGGTTATGGTAGCGATGATTATGCCTATTCTCAGAAGATGATTCTGTTTCCATTTCCTCTGCTTCGCCGTTCATATGGATGTGATTGAGATCCATGGATTTAGTGAAGTTGCTATCTGAGAAGAAGCAAACCAATTGCTATCTATAAATGCTGGGGATAAAGGGAATCGAATCTTACGCCTTTAATCCCTTCCTCCTCGAGATTTTCTAATAAGCACAAACCAGCTAAACCGAAGATCTTCTTATCATCATCAGCTTCTAATTTCTATAAATCGATCGAAGCTCGAAGATCAATGGATTCAGAATGCAATATAGATTAAATCAAAGCCACCGGGGAAGAAAATTTCCAGGAATCAAGTCAGAGTTTCAAAAATCCACGATCAATCGACCAATCCAATCCTTTAAAAACATGGACTGATAAATGTTAGATGATCTCAACCAAATATCAGAAGTCGCCACGAATATAAACCACCATAAATGCTTAAACCCGACAAAAACAAATTGATAAACGAATAATGGCAGATGCAAACTAGATAGGCTCCTATTGATTCTCCACAAGTTCACACGCAAGCTTCCACGAAGGATTTACCTTTTTCTCGAAGCAAATTCGTCAGGTCAATGGAAGCGAAAACCCACCAACGATGAATTTGAAATAAAATAGCGGACAACCTTGAAAAGAGAAAGAGACCCCTTAGTCTCTCACCACATTCAATGGACACCAATAAGGAATATTAATTTATACATTAAATAAAATTTATCTTAATTTCTCAAAACAATTAAACACGTTAAATCAATGGCGCAGGTAAGGTCGCTGGCAAATCTATGAAAAAAAGTACTAATATTCAATGAGCATAAGGTAGCTTCGTCGAAGTTTCTTCTTCATGCACCTTTGAAAGTTTTGAAGTTCGAATATTATTCTAATATACGGGAGAACGACACCTTTGGTCCCCGATGTTTGGCCCATGGGCGTTTTCTATGTTCCGAGGTAATACTTTTAGTCCTCAATGTTATCAATTTTGGACGGTTTTGATCCTCATATTAATTTACTCGCTAATGTAGACAAAATTTAACACGTGAGAGTCCATGATCTTCTTTTACTCGACGTAAAACCTCATAATTCATCTTCTTCTTCGATTTAAACGCACATGAACATCATTCTACATCACATCTAGGAAATGATCGACAACCTTGAAAATGAGCTAAATATGATACGTAATGATGCTCACGTGCGTTTTGGTTGAAGAAGATTATGATTCATGAGGTGTTAAGTCCAGTTTAAGGAGATCACGTGCTCTCAAGTGTTAAATTCCATCTAAATTAGCGATTAAATTAATTGAGTCACCTAAACCGTCCAAAATCAATAACATTGGGGACTAAAAGTGTTACTTCGGAACATGGGACCGAAAATGCTCATGGCCCAAACATTGAGGACTAAAAGTGTCGTTGGCCCTTAGTATACAGTACAGCTCTGGTCAGAGAGAGAGAGATAGAGCAAATCTCATTGCTATAATTTAAAGATCGCGATAATTCAACATTAAAATTTAAAACCAGAAACCATAATTAATAACACTAAATAATAATACACTAAAGGCGTTTTCAAAGGCCCAACAACTCGTTTGTTCACTTACGTGATGATTGGATTTGCCCATGTTGTTGGGCTATATATATTAAATTTTTGTTAAAACTCGTGCTATATGTATTTGCATATAAGTATGATTTTGTTGAAATATTGGATTGAATTGAGTTCATCACATATGCACGGTCAAGTTTGCTAAGGTTTTTTTTTTTTTTTTTCGAAAAGTTTGCTAAGGTTAAGGTATTAAAAGATAGGCTTTTTAATTAATCAAAATAGTGATTCCTCTTGAACCATCAAGCTGTAACAGTTCTCGTGAGTCCGAGGTTTAAGTGATCTGAGAGTTTTGGAATTTTGGGTGTTAATAATGTTCATCTTTTTTTCAATAAGTGGGGAAATATAATGAAATGTGACAAAGTATATAACTATTTTTGGTGAAATGACCAATAATCGGAACGGAACTACCTAATACTAATAGATAAAGATTCCTAATCACCCACTAAATAATTTTTATATAACAGTCGTGCAAAAGAATACAATCAAATCCTCGTCATACTGTGACTAAATAGAACTACAAAGGGAAGCGGATAGACACAGCTTTGTCATACACTGTTCGTAACGCTCTGAGATGCTTTCGTTTTCGATGCAACGAGGTAAATCGATTGGATATCCTGATTGTAATAATTGGTAGCTGACATGGATCGTTTTCTCTTGTCGTTGATCATGGATCAGTTTTGAGCTCGAGAGAGTGCATTTTTACCTTTCACTTTTCAAGAATTTCATGTAGCTGTGTAGACTTACTCTTGAATTTCATCTATTTTCAATTTCCTTCCCCCTTTCTTATGTGTCTTTTTTTCGTTTTTCAGTGAGGAACTTGAGTAGGTTGGGTCCTCAAGTATATGGAGCTCGTTATTACACACCTTCCTCTGCGACTGAACCTTCTTGGAGGCATGGCAGCTCACTGGTTAGTGTCTATGTTTTTGCTTGGCGTTTTGTTTTGGTCTATGATGTTCTTATCATTGACAGAGGCTTACGTTTAAACGTTACACTTGAAGTGAAGTGGTGATTATTCCAATCTAAGCAAAATGAAGGTTTATTAGAGTGATAATTTATGCTTAACTTTCTTGTTAAATGGCTTGCATCCATATGAATGTGCAGCGGGTCCCAAATCTGATTGGTGGGAAGTTCGTAGATTCGCAGTCCTCGGATGCAATTGATGTCTTAAATCCGGTAATAAACTAATGGGCCGAATAAAATTTTCTTTGTCAAGCTTTTGCTATGAGATTTAACATTTTTAAGCTCAGGCAACTCAAGAAGTGGTTTCGCAAGTGCCACTGACAACGAAGGATGAGTTCAAATCTGCGGTAAATGCAGCAAAACAGGCCTTCCCATTATGGAGAAACACACCAATTACAACTCGACAGCGTGTCATGCTTAAGCTCCAAGAGCTTATCCGTAAGAACATGGTTAGTCGAATTAAACCCCACTTTCACATACTGTCCCCGGAATTTTTGTTGACTGTAAGGATTTGGGTTCGTAACGAAGGATAATCTAGCTTTGAATATCACAACCGAGCAAGGGAAAACACTGAAGGATGCACAGGGTGATGTGTTTCGAGGGCTAGGTTAGTGCTTATTACCTTATAACAAATGTCTTTCTTTATTTTCTTGAATTAAACAGTTTATGGGTTTTTTTTTCTTTCTCAGAGGTGGTGGAACATGCAAGTGGCATGGCAACGCTACAAATGGGAGAATACGTTTCCAATGTGTCAAATGGAATCGACACTTATAGCATTAGAGAACCACTTGGTGTTTGTGCAGGAATTTGCCCTTTCAATTTCCCAGCCATGATCCCCTTGTGGGTATGTTTTCCTCTTGCCTTGTAAATGATATTGTGCAGTGCGTTTCTTACGAAGGAAATTTTGACTTTTATTTTAATGCAAAGAATGCATTTTGTTCTTCCATGTGTTATGGCAGATGTTTCCCATTGCGGTCACATGTGGAAATACTTTTGTACTGAAGCCATCTGAAAAAGATCCAGGTGACTTTCTTCAGTAGCATTTTGTATCTTCGATTTCCTCCTGCTTTATGTTTGGAAAAACAATAGTTTATTCTTCATTTGTATGTCTTAACTAATTTTATATTTTGTTTCTTCCATTTCCAGGGGCTTCTATGATTCTTGCAGAGTTGGCTGCGAAAGCTGGTTTGCCCGACGGGGTTCTTAATATTGTACATGGAACCAACGTACGCGTTCAATAAACCATTTAAAGGGATTCAATTCCACAGAAAGTTTATCTCAAACAATGCTGTTTAACCATAACCGCTTCACTAATTTTTCTTGCAGGACATTGTGAATGCCATATGCGATGATGAAGATATCAGAGCGGTATCATTTGTTGGTTCGAATACGGTTAGAGATCTAACCATGGTCCTTGTCTTAGCTTTCTTTAAATATAGTGTTGTGGCGAACTTTTTGTGCTTACACTTCTCTCTTTTTCCCGTTGGTTTACTTATAAACTTTTCACCAAGAGTTCTTCGTTACAAGAAAATAGTCAAGCCATTTTCTTTTTTTTTCTTCATTATTTCCATCATTAAGATGATCGCCTTTTGTTGTATTCTAGGCCGGGATGCATATTTATGGACGGGCTTCAGCTGCCGGAAAACGTGTTCAGGTAGCTATGATCATCATTACACTTCTATATAAATTAATATAGTGACAAAAAATCTCCTTTTTGCAAGTTAACCTATTGACTATTGAATGCCTTCAGTCAAACATGGGAGCAAAGAACCATGGAGTAGTGATGCCCGATGCAAACATTGATTCAACTCTAAATGCTCTAATTGCGGCTGGTTTTGGAGCTGCTGGGCAAAGATGCATGGCACTTAGCACAGTTGTATTCGTCGGAGACTCCAAATTGTGGTACTTCTCATGTCCTCTTGCTTCAAATGTTTGCATTAAGTTTTACTCTTACGTTGCTTCCAAAAAAATGAGAATTTCTTCAAATGTATGAATGTGAACTTTTGTAGGGAAGAAAAGCTAGTGGAAAGAGCCAAAGCTCTCAAGGTGAACGTTGGAACAGATCCTGAGGCAGACCTTGGCCCAGTCATTAGTAAGCAGGTATTTAGACAGGCCAGCTTCTAACTGCTGCGAAAGCCTGAAAAGTTTGTCCATGTACTATATCTCTCCTTTGTTTTTGTTATAATGATTATTTTTTACTCTTAGGCTAAGGAAAGGGTCGTCAAATTGATCCAAAGTGGGGTTGATGATGGAGCAAGACTATTGCTTGATGGAAGAAGCATAAAGGTACTTGCCCATGTTTCCCTAAGAATTCCCCGTGAGTAGGCTCCCAAGTTATTTTACTTCAGTAAGTTCCTCTTATTAGGCAAGAACGGTTCATTTGAGCTTAAAGTCCAGTAAAAAAACCGATAAGGACAGTAGCGCAAATAAAAAACTAATCCATACTGTGATTTTCTTGTCATCATTCAGATACTCATAAGGTCTTTGTTTCCTCGTCGTGTGTAATAGGTTCCAGGATACGAACAAGGGAACTTCATAGGTCCCACCATCTTGTCTGATGTAACCGCCGACATGGAATGCTACAAGGTTTTGTTAATATATGATCTACTTTTACGCCATCGCCGATCGCTTCTCTTAATTCCTATCTCTGATTTTCAGGAGGAGATATTCGGCCCTGTATTAATCTGCATGCAGGTACGTCGAGAACCATTTTATCGTGTTTCCATAACATGGATATCTTATGTAAAAATTCAATAAACTATTCTGATATGGTTCTTCAGGCCGAAACATTGGAAGATGCAATAAACATCGTCAACCGAAACAGGTACGCCTATTGTTTGACTCGCCCCCCAACATTTTTCCTTTGAACATACAGTAATTTAGCTTAGATTTCTGCAGATATGGGAATGGAGCTGCCATTTTTACATCGTCTGGCGTAGCTGCAAGAAAATTTCAAAGTGAGATTGAGGCTGGGCAAATTGGAATAAACGTGCCTATCCCTGTCCCATTGCCCTTCTTCTCATTTACTGGCTCGAAGGCTTCTTTTGCTGGGGATCTCAATTTCTATGGTATGTAATAAAAAAAATCTCACTCTCACTCAGCTAAGATAATAAATAAGATGGATGATGTGGGTTGGTTTTCCAGGTAAGGCTGGAGTTCATTTTTTCACACAGATTAAGACAGTGACTCAGCAGTGGAAGGATTTACCTGGTGGAGTTTCTCTTGCAATGCCAACCTCCCAGAAGTGATGTGATGTGATCCTCATGGTGATGATGACGATGATGGTGGTGAAATAAAATGCAAATGTACTTTTAACTTCATTTTTGCTTTTCAGTTAGAGCAATGATGATGGTGATTGGTATTCCTGATAAATATGAAAAAAAGGAGATTATTGAAAAAAATTGCTATATAATATTCGGGCAAAATGGAGCAGCTAAGACCATCTTCAATGGAACTGAAAAACTAAAAATTATATCCTAAAATTACTCTATTCGAATTCAAAATTCAATCACAAAATGGAATCTGCACCTTCTTTCTCTTTCAATAAACGCGTCTATGCGTTGAACGCATAGAATAAGTTTGTACTAGTATACGTTAAATTTTTTTTGAAGTTATAAATTTGTGGGTGGTATTGAATAGTTGGTGTAGAAGTGAAGTTCAGATATAGTCCGTTGAGTTTGAGAATGAGTTTGACGATTGGAGAAGAATTATTGTATTTTGAGTTTACGAATTAGTTTGAGTTTGAGAATGCGTTCTTCTGGTGTAGTTTGTCTGATTCAGACGTGTGTAATCCTTATGAAATCACGCACCGACGACGATTCAGCTTTGAAAAAGTATATTACATGAGCATGAAAATCTATTTAAACTAATATAACAAGATTAATATAAAGAACATGTTTTTACAATGAATCATAGGGAGCATTTTATAATAGATGTGGCTCAATTGATTTTGTATGTTATGTAAAATTACCATATTATCCTTCATTTCTTTATTTTTATTCTACTCACAAATCAATTGACCTTTTATAAGTTTAAGTTAAAATAAAATATAATTTTGAACATTTTAAGTTACTAGTCATCGTGAATTCATGATACTTTTTTGTTCTATAAGGATGAGACTAATCAAATTACTGATGTAAACGCCTATAAATTTAGACATAATATTGTGAAGTAGTCTTTTTATCAATTGGATATCCCGATCATTTTACTACCAGACGACAAGTCACTCTTTTTTTAAATGAAATGAAAAAAATTCTGAATCTTTTGGTCGCCAACTTCACTCATCAAACAAATTGGTTTGCTATGAAGCAATGGGAAAGCAACTCAACAAAAACAAAAATTGACAATCAAAGTTCTTGAGTCGCAACAACTATTTTCTATCAATCTCCGGAATTTTGATCTCCCTTATGAGCAACTGTTGAATGAAAGAGGAGTCCAAATTCCACGCGTATTCTAACTAGCTAAGAAAATGAAAAGAGACATTGCATTTAAACACTGCCATAGTCTTCATGATGTGTTGTAGATTCCATGGGTTCCATCTTTGTATGTACAGTAAAACCTCTATAAATTAATAACATTGGGACCATGTAATTTTATTAATTTAGAGAGATATTAATATATCGATAAATTAATATTTTATTAATTAAAAGAGGTACTCTTAAAATTCAATAAATTTAGAATGTCTTGACGATAAATGAACTCAAATATGTTTAATTAATTATATTCATGTACTCAAAACGATTTACAAGTGTGAATTAATGAAAAATATCATTTGAAAATTAGTGAATGTACAATATCAAATGCTCTCAAGATATCGTTGGATTATCGTTCAGCCAACTTTCAGAAGGGTGAGGATATTAAGCAACACAAAATAGCGACAACAATCCTTCACAATTTTTTGGTGAAGCTACAGAACTCGGCATTGGAACTATTGACTGCAATTAAAAAAGTTAGGGATGAAATCCAAATAGATTAAAATTTAAGAAAATCTAGTAACAAATAGATTCTTATTTAGCAAATTACCATAATTTATAATTGTAACTTTTATGGATTATTAATTTAGAGTTTGAATGGGACCTAATATTTATAAAGGGATTTTTCGAAAAATTATTGTATTATTATCTTATCGAATTTGATGATTTTTACAAAGGCCCAAGTCGGGACCGAAAGATTTTATTATTTTAGAGAGTTTATTAATTTATACAGTATTAATTTATAGCGGTTTTACTGTATATGTTAATCATGATGTATCACGGTCGTAACATATCCATGTAGACGTCATATTCATGGTTTTGAAGACCGGACCGGACCGGTCAAAAATCCGGTCCGGTCCCGGTCCGATCTTTTTTTTTTATTTTAAAAATAAATAAAAATAATTTGGTTTTAAATAATTATATAAAATAGGAAAACTAATAAATTAGTTTGGTACAATGGTTAAATTGTGGGTATTCTACTTAATGGGCTTGGGTTTGAATCCACCCAACAGCCTAATTTTTATATTTTATAATTAACTTATTAGCTCACTATTTTATTTTTATTCAAATTTGACTCCAACTCATAGATTGGTTAATTAATAACAACTCACGCAATTTACTTTTATTTAATTTTACCCCTTAATTTATATAATTATAGTTTGAAAAAAGTTCATAAAAACATGGATATCAGAGCATCATCAAAGAAACGATTTGAGTTATAACAAATCATTACACCTTAAATCACACAAAATAATTTATAAAAAGAATGAGACAATCCTGGATATCATGGAATGTTTTGGATATGTACCTATAGCAAATTGATACAACCCACATGTCGGCCATTTCATTTTGCAAAGGCCTATGAAAACCATCATAAAGGTAGCAATGCACCTCCTTATATGCATTAGGTTACTATTGTATGTCGGAGAGCTTACTGAAACCATAATGTGGAGAGAGTAGGGGTGTTCGTTGTTCGGTATACCGACCGAACAAACCGAAATACCGAAATTTCGGTACAAAACCGAACCGAATCGAAAAATTCGGTTCGGTATTCGGTTCTTCAAAAAAAAAGTTTCGGTAATTCGGTAAATTCGGTTCGGTACAGATTTTGAATTTCGGTAAATTCGGTATACCGAATTACCGAAATTTTCAAAATTAAAATATATTTTATTATATTAATATCGAAAATAAAATTATAATTATATTAATATACGTATTAATTTAACTATTACCGAAATTTTTATTATTATTATTTAAATTTCCCGAATTCACCGAAAAAATTTCGGTAAAAACCGAATACCGAACCGAGAAATTCGGTTCGGTATTCGGTATCTACTAGGGGTGTACCGAAATTTTGGTATACCGAAATTTCGGTTCGGTTCGGTACGATATGTACCGAACGAACACCCCTAGGAGAGAGTCTATCGCATCATCAGGTTTCGTAATACTAAATATCATAAAAAGTCTTTGCATACATACCCGTTAGATAGTTCGGTAGCAAATTGACAGCAACTAATATTCTCATCTTCCAACCATACACCCCCTCATTTCATTTTGCAGACTCCCTCGCAGAACCCTAATAAATTAAGCACTCGACTCCTTATTTGCATCAAGTTCCTGTAGTGGTCCCTATAACTTGTTGGGGAGCCTACTGAAACTATAAATTCGGGATGGTGTACGACAACATCGGGGTCGAGACACTCCTGCAATTTAGATAATAAAAGTACATTAATAAATAAAGTCGATATGATTTATTTTCTTTTTATCAAATCAAAATGCGTACAGGAAATGTTTAATCTAAATAAAAAGCGAGAATTACAATGGATAAATCGAAGTACCCGTAAGAATATAGGTCTCCAAATATCATCGGAAGACATCACGACCCTCCATCTGCGATTCAACGTGGACAACGTCCCACGGTGTCACAATTGAGTTTAATCGCTATTAAACTCAATGTGTCGTCGTCCAAGGACTCCTCCATGGACTTTGTCTAGAAAAGTAATTCGAAATCAAATACACAATCCGGGCGAAACAGAAAATAATTAGTTACAGAATGGGACAAAACAATTTTAATATATGATAGAGGGTTCAAAAGTGGTAAACTTATAATTGGAGGGTGTAAACAAAACAAATAAGAAAAAGACAAAACTAAATTTGAACCATGAACATAATGCGAAACAAAATGGGTTGCATAATGTTACCACTAGACTACACATACAAATGCATAGAAAAACTATTTTAATGAAATATATACATGTAGCAAACTGAAATCCAGTTATAAGAAATCATTATACCTTAAATCACATTGCACAAAATATCTATAAAAAGAATGAGACAATCCTGTATATCATGGAATGTTTTTGATATATACTTGTAGCAAATTGATACAACCACGGACCGGCCATTTCATTTTGCAAAGGCCTATGAAAGACCATCATGAAGGTAGCAACGCGCCTCCTTACATGCATTAGCTTACTATTGTTTGTCAGAGGGCTTACTGAAACCATAATATGGAGAGAGTCTATTGCATCATCAGGTTTCGTAATACTAAATATCATAAAAAGTCTTTGCATACATACCCCTGAGATAGTCCGGTAGCAAACTGGCAGCAACTAATATTCTCATCTTCCAACCATAAACCCCTCATATCGTTTTGCAGACCCCCTCGCAGAACCCTAATAAATGTAGCCACTCGGCTCCTTATTTGCATCAAATTCCTGTAGTGGTCCCTATAATTTGTTGGGGGCTTACTGAAACTATAAATTTGGGATGGTGTACGACAACATCGGGGTCGAGACACTCCTGCAATTTAGATAATAAAAGTACATAAATAAAGAAAGTCGAAATGATTTATTTTCTCTTTATCAAATCAAAATGAGTACATGAAATGTTAATCTAATAAAAAGCGAGAATTACAACGGATAAATCGAAAGTACCCGTAAGAATATAGGTGTCCAAATATCATCTAAAGACATCACTACCCTCCATCTGCGATTCAACGTGGACAACGTCCACACGGTGTCACACTCACAATCGAGTTTAATCGCTATTAAACTCAATGTGTCGTCGTCCAAGGACTCCTCAATGGACTTTATCTAGAAAAGCAATTCGAAATCAAATACACAATCCGGGCGAAACAGAAATAAATAGTTACAGAATGGGACAAAACAAGTTTAATATATGATAGAGGGTTCAAAAGTGGTAAACTTATAATTGGAGGGGTAAACAAAACAAATAAAAGAAACAAAACTAAATTTGAAACATTAACATAATGCGAAACAAACTGGGTTGCATAATGTTACCACTAGACTACACATACAAATGCATAAAAAAACTATTTTAATGAAATATATACATGTAGCAAACTGAAATCCAATTATAAGAAATCATTATAGCTTAAATCACATTGCAGAAAATATCTATAAAAAGAATAAGACAATCCTGGATATCATGGAATGTTTTGGATATATACTTGTAGCAAATTGATACAACCCACAGACCGGCCATTTCATTTTGCGAAGGCCTATGAAAGACCATCATGAAGGTAGCAACGCGCCTCCTTATATGCATTAGGTTACTATAGTTTGTCGTAGAGCTTACTGAAACCATAATGTGGAGAGAGTCTATCGCATCATCAGGTTTCATAATACTAAATATCATAAAAAGTCTTTGCATACATACCCCTGAGATACTCCGGTAGCAAACTGGCAGCATTTAATATTCTCATCTTTCAACCATAAACCCCTCATGTCGTTTTGCAGACCCCCTCGCAGATAGACTTGCCCAAATTCAACCGTAACCGGCGGTTGAATCCGTCAACCGCCGGTTACGGTTACAAACCGCAACCGGCACAAACCGTAACCGGCGACCGTAAATGGCCGGTTACGGGGCGGTTGGTTCGTTCGATCAACCGCCAACCGCCGGTTACACGGTTAACCGGCGGTTGGTGTTTAAAAAAAAATTCAAAATTTGAAATTTGAAAATGCCGCCTAGTTAAGAAAAAAAATTAAAAAAAAAATATAATAGCCGTTGTAACTGGCGGTTAACCGGGCTAACCGCCGGTTAGCCGAGCAAACCGCCGGTTACAACGGCTCCCCAAACCCTAATTCTATAAAAACCCCACCCAAACCCTAAAATTCTCTCTCTCATTTTCTCTCTACCTCCCTAACTCTCTCATCTCTCAAGCTCTCTCTCTCCCTCTCAAGCTCTCTCTCTCCACGCACCACCACGCGACATGATAGTTTGCAACATGTGATCTCGGGATGCTTTGACGGATCATACTTGATAGTTGATTCGTTAAGTCAGAGATCATGCGCTGCTTTCTCGCATGCACTGCACTTGCTGTAAAGTGGCAAGTTAGCAACGTGTGATTTCAGGATGCGTTGATGGATCGTACTTGATAGTTGATTCGTTAGCGTTCTTGGAATCATTCGCTGCTTCCCCACATGCACTTGATGAAGTCCGGTACTTCAAGATTTGCGAAGATCGAACCGGAACTGGACGGAGACTGAAAACTTCTCACCATATTTTATTTTAATTCGAAGAATAATGGATTCGCCCGTGATGGGCTTCAACAAGTTCATGCGCTAAGCGAAACGGCACTTGGACTTGTTGAAGTCTTTCTCGGACGAAACCCCTATATAAGGTACTTCAAATTTGCCTAGATCGGATTCGGACCGGACCGTACGAAGACTCATTTAATTTATATTTATGTATTGTATTGTAATTAGTTAATTAAAATTTTGTACTACAACTTCTTTGTAAAATGTTGTAGATTATTTTGAGTGTCTTACAAATTATATAGTAGATTTCGATATATAATTCGATCAAATAATATACTAAACCAAACTTTATTCAAACATTAATTAAAAAAAATTTAAAAAAATTAAAAAAAATAAAAAAATCGGCGGTTGCAACCGCCGGTTAACCTTAACCGGCGGTTTGCTAACCGCCGGTTAGTCTAACCGTCAACCAGGGGCGGCTAACCGGCAACCGCCCCCGGCCGGTTAGACGGCTTGGACTAACCGCCAACCGCCGGTTATCAACCGCCGGTTACGGTTAACCGGCGGTTGGGCAAGTCTACTCGCAGAACCCTAATAAATGTAGCCACTCGGCTCCTTATTTGCATCAAATTCCTGTAGTGGTCCCTATAATGTGTTGGGGGCTTACTGAAACTATAAATTTGGGATGGTGTACGACAACATCGGGGTCGAGACACTCCTGCAATTTAGATAATTAAAGTACATAAATAGAGATAGTCGAAATGATTTATTTTCACTTTATCAAATCAAGATGCGTACACGAAATGTTTAATCTAAATAAAAAGCGAGAATTACAACGGATAAATCGAAAATTCCCATAAGAATATAGGTCTCCAAATATCATCGGAAGACATCACGACCCTCCATCTGTGATTCAACGTTGACAACGTCCACACGGTGTCACAATTGAGTTTAATCGCTATTAAACTCAATGTGTCGTCGTCCAAGGACTCCCTCAATGGACTTTATCTAGAAAAGCAATTCGAAATCAAATACACAATCCGGGCGAAACAGAAATAACTAGTTACAGAATGGGACAAAACAATTTTAATATATGATAGAGGGTTCAAAAGTGGTAAACTTATAATTGGAGGGGTAAGCAAAACAAATAAAAGAAACGAAACTAATTTTGAACCCTGAACATAATGCGAAACAAACTGGGTTGCATAATATGTTACCACTAGACTACACATACAAATGCATAAAAAACTATTTTAATGAAATATATACATGTAGCAAATTGAAATCTAGTTATAAGAAATCATTATACCTTATGAAATGTGGAGAGAGTGTATCGCATCATAGGTTTCGTAATATCTGACTTGCTTCTAGCTATTACAAAAACTCTGAAAATTTTCTCATTCCTAGGAAATGAACAAAGAAATCATTTTTGCTTGCAAGAATGACTAGCTCTTCATTGTGCTACATGGTTGCCACAGATATTTGGCTAAATATCTTCAGGATATATTCTCTGCCATATAAAGTATACTAACTTCCGTCCATCCCTATGTTTTTTTGCATAAGTACTCAGGATACTAGCTGTGTAAAACTCTGTCGTACCTAATAACTCATTCGAATTTAAGATATGTCAACATATAATAACTTAAACAAAATAATGAGATGTTTTTTAATATCATATTAAATTTAGATATTTACCCGCGGTGTACTCCATCATCGCCATGGTGGACAATACGAGAGATGTCATGTGCGGACCACAGATAGGCCATATCGCCATTTTGTCACATGACTCTTCCAAAGGTACATATGAGATTCCGTATATGATTAGCATTCATTTAGTGTGTCTGATAGTTTCTAGTTGGGCTTACAAATAACGCGGGTTTCGGATACTCTTGTAATTTAGATAACAAAAGTACGTTAATTATAAAAAGTTGATGCGATTTATTTTTTTTATCTCAAAATCAAAACGTGTACAAGAAATGTTTAATCTAAATAAAAACGAGAATTAGGCGACGGTTAAACCGAAAGTACTCGTAACAATAAATGTCTCCAAATATCATCGACAGACATTATGATCCTCAATCGACGACTCAAAGTGGACAACATCCACACGGTGTCACAATTGAGTTTAACTGCGATTAAACTCAATGTGTCGTCATCCAAAGAGTCCTCAATGGACTTTATCTATAAAAGTAATTCTAAATCAAATACACACTCTGAGCGAAAACAAAAATATAGTTACGTAGTTGGTCAAAACAAGTTTAATATATAATTAGTTAAAAACTATTTAAACTTATAATTGGAAGGGATAAACAAAACAAATAAAAAAAACAAAACTAGAGTTAAACCCTTCACATACTACGACTCAAACTGGATGGGATAACGTTACCACTATGCTGCACATACAAGTGCATAAAAAACTCCACTAAAATATATAAAACAAAGTTATTTATAGCTGACAGCAATTAAATGAACATAAAGAACTGAATTTCTTATCGCCCGTTTGATCGAGCCGCTATCGCGGAGTCGCCCACGCCGGCGTTTCAATGTATCCTTACCGCCTACCGGCGTTGCAGAGCTGATCGTCGCCATAGAAGAACGACAACTACCTTCGAACCGGGTTTATATTGCAATACTTCGAATCCTCTCGTGACAGTTTCAGCATAAGATTCTATATTCGATCAATACGTACCATCAGCTCAAATATTAAAGGTAAATGTTTTTGGAAAATCAGGTTTCAAAAATCAAAATTTTCGCAATCCAGGTTTCAATTCCAAAATTTCTCAATCCAGGATTCGAAAATAAAAATGATAGTTGAACCTCATTAAGCAACAATAGTTGAAGTCCCAGCTATCTATAACATCATTGTACCTTCGTTAGCAATTTTTTCTCAATCAAAATGATAGTCGAAAATCAAACAAAATGATAGTCGAAAATCAAACAAAATCAAACAAATCAAGAAAAACCCCACATTTCGTTTTCGATCGTCGACTAACTCCCCAACTGTGAGAAGATGTCCTGAAGCTTGTTCGCTATAGGATTTACAGAGCTTCCTAGAGGCGCCGCCGATGACGAAGGTGGCGGCGACTGCGACTGGGACTGTTCTTCAGCCATCGATTAACCGACTTCGAGAGAGCAAGAATGTGATCTATCTGGCTACGGAGATGTGGTGGTGGAAAATAAGCGAAACCCTACCAATATCGGGGATCACGATTGGGCGGTGGGCAATGATTAAAAAATGTGGCTTGTGAGTATGAGGTTTTCTAGCGAGATTTTACACTACCGAGAGATTGGAAAGAGAATTTTGATCAATTTCTCAATGGTCCGCATTTGTAATAATTAAAAAATATGGGTGTCGATGAGAAATTTGCTAGGAATTGCTTTGCAGGCCTTAATAATTGACAGCAACTAATATTCTCATCTTTCAACCATAAACCCCTCATTTGTTGGGGAGCTTATTGAAACTATAACATCGAGATGGTGTACGACAACATCAGAGTCAAGATAATCCTGCAATTTAGATAATAGAAGTACGTTAATAAAGAAAGTCGATATGATTTATTTTATTTTTATCAAATCAAAAAGCGTACAAGAAATTTTAACTAAATAAAAAGCGAGCAACATATAAATCGAAAGTACCCATAAGAATATAGGTCTTCAAATATCATCGGAAGACATCACGACCTTCCATCTGCGATTCAACGTGGACAACGTCCACACGGTGTCGAAATTGAGTTTAATCGCTACTAAACTCAATGTGTCGTCGTCCAAGTACTCCTCAGTCGATTTAATCAAGAAAAGTAATTCGAAATCAAATACACAATACGGCGAAATCTGAAATAATTAGTTATAGAACGGGTCAAAGAAGTTTAATATATGATTAGAGGGTTCAAAACTGGGTAAAGTTATAATTGGAGGGAGTAAACAAAACATATAAAAAAGACAAAATTATATTTGAACCATGCACATAATACGAATCATAGTGGGTTGTATAACGATACCACTAGGCTACACATAATGCATAAAAACTATTCTAATGAAATATGTACATAAAAGCAAATCAAAATTGACAGCAATTATGTATAACTTAAAGAACTGAATACTTGATCGACAATCTAATTTTCACAATCCGAGATTTGTAAATAAAAATTTTCGCACTCCAGGTTTTGAAAATCAAAATTTTCGCAAGGAAGGATCCGAAAATCAAAATTGTAGCAATCCATGATTCGAAAATCAAAATGATAGTTGAACCTCATTTAAGTAAAGATAGTTGAAGTCCCAGCTATCTATAAGATCATTATACCTAAGATAGCAAATATTTCTCAATCAAACTGATATAGTCGAAAATCAAACAAAATGATAGTTGAAGCTCAAAATGATTGTCGAAATCATATTTTTCTCAATCACAGAAAAATCAATACCAATTAACTTATAAAAAAACAAATCAAACAATACTTAATATCGTGAAAACTCTCTGGATACATTCCTTCTGAGATTGTCCGGTAGCAAATTGGCAGCAACTAATATTCTCAGCTTCCAACCATAAATCCCTCATTTCGTTTTCTAGACCCCCTCGCAGACCCTACTAAATGTATCCACTCAACTCCTTATTTGCATCAAGTTCCTGTAGTGGTCCCTACAATTTGTTGGGGGGCTTATTGAAATTATAACACCGAGATGGCGTACGACAACATCGGGGTCGAGATAATCTTGCAATTTAGATAATAGAAGTACGTTAATAAAGAACGTCGATATGATTATTTTTATCAAATCAAAAAGCGTAAAGGAATTTTACCTAAATAAAAAGCGAGCAACAGATAAATCGAAAGTACCCGTAAGAATATAGGTGTTCCAATATCATCGGTAGACATCACGACCCTCCAGCTACGATTCAACGTGGACAACGTCGACACGGTGTCGTAATTGAGTTTGATCGCTATTAAACTCAATGTGTCGTCGTCCAAGTACTCCTCAGTGGACTTTATCTAGAAAACTAATTCGAAATCAAATACACAATCTGGCGAAAACAGAACTAATTAGTTACATGGGTCAAAACAAGTTTAATTAATATGTGATTAGAGGATTCAAAACTGATAAAGTTATAATTGAAGGGGGAACAAAACAAATAAAAAAGACAAAATTACATTTGAACCATGCACATAATACGAATCAAAATGAGTTGTATAACGTTACTACTATGCTACACATAATGCGTAAAAGAAACTATTCTAATGAAATATATACATAAAAGCAAATCAAAATTGACAGCAATTATGGATAACTTAAAGAACTGAATACCTGATCGACAATCTAATTTCACAATCCGAGAATTGAAAATAAAAAAAATTCGCAATCTAGGTTTTGAAATCAAAAGTTTTGCAATCCAGGATTCGAAAATGAACTTTCGCAATCCATGATTCGAAAATCAAAATTGTCGCAACCTAGGTTTCGAAAATCAAAATTTTCTCAATCAGATTATCGAAAATAAAAAGTTTCGCAATGTGGATTCGAAAATAAAAAAATTTGCAATCCAGGATTCGAGGATGAAAATTTTCGTTATCCACGATTTCAAAATCTTAATCTTTGCAACGTTCGCATTTTCGCATCATATAATATACGCAAAAAAAACATCATGAATTAATAACCGGTTAAACAAGCATTCATTTATGTATTGGACAACGGGTTATAATTCAATCACTTGAAAATAAATAATCGAAAAATATTCCAACGTACCTGGTAATTCTTCCCGCTTATCAACAATGCTAAACAAATACTTAAAAGAAACCTAACTATTATAGTGCAACGTACAACTTTAGGGTTTAACAAACCAAGCAAACAATAATTTTTTGGAAAACCATTGTGTCGAAATAACTCTTGATATCCAATCATATTTCAGGAAAACTTGCAGGAAGAAATGGAAGCCAAATTAGATGTATTTAAATAAAAGAAAGCTGTTGAAACCTTTCAAGTACCCTTGGATAAGACACGATGAGTCCATAGTAACCCCTTCAATAATTGATGCAAAACGGTTGGGTTACATACATGTACATGGTCGATGGTGGTTTTGAAACGTTGGAGAATCGTTACATATTTCTGAAAGACATAATATGGAATAATTGGTGCAAAAATGTTGCGTTACATTCGTATATATGGTCACGTTAGAATCGTTACATATTTCTATGGCATGCGTAACTCCACCCTCACATGGACCTAAAACTGTAATTACGGGAGTTGAAAACTGTAATTTCTATTAATGTTGCATGGGAGTTGGCTACGAGAGGGTTCAATGAGAGTCAACGTCCAATTTTATATAGTATAGATCAAAAGTTACTTTTAATTTAAATATTAAATATATAAAATGCATATTTCTTTTTAATTGAAATTTATTTATGCGATATATATATGTGTGTAGACTGTAGAGTTGTAATAAATGTGTCACACTTTCAACATAGCCGAAGGGCCGAAAGAAAGAAGCAACAACCCCAATAAACCTTCAACATTAGCAACGACCCATAAATAACAATAAGTAACCCTTATTCGAGGGGGAAAAAGAATATACAAAGCATCATCAGTTAAGAAGTAGTTCAAAACCGTCTACTAGTATTTTTCCTTCATAAAGAATTTCGAACACATTTTAGGATACCATCTATATATCGAGGGACGGATAAAGACCAGGCATCGTAGTAGCACGACCACTGCCATTTGAATCGGGAAAAGATGGGTGAAGCTCAGCAGAATGCGAAGACTTACGACTTCTCTGGTTTCTAGGAGTCGCCATGTAGGATTCGCTCGAGCCAGTGCTGTTATACAACGACGAAATGGGAAGACCGTGAATCTTCGGTAGCCCAGTCGTATCATTACTACTCAAACTGTACCCTCTCTCTACTGATTCCGCTTCAAGTGGAAGTTCGTCCAGAGTCTAGAAAAGAGACACCGGAAAAGAGACACCGAGATATATATTAAACAAATAACGAGAATAAAACAGTCATCTAATAAGTTGCAGCAGCATGCAATATCTAACCTCCATGCCCTAAAAGTCTTTCATTAAAATCAACCTTTTCAATAAAACAGTACTTCAAAGGTACAACACGACAAACATCATCAGTCAACTAACCCGAAAAGCCTGTTGTAAGACTCGAAGAGTGTCCCTGGTGCGCTTCCTTTTCGTCGCCACCTCATCTGGTTCTTGCAACATCTCTTCAAACAAGTTGTCCCTGCAGAACGGAATTTATTCATTTTATCTGATTCGATCTCGACAAAAGAGAAAAAAATATACAATAAAGTATAGACTCTAGAAAAACATTTAGTCAAGTGAGTAAGATGATGCCATCAAACAAGCCTCCTAAGTAAGCACACTAGCATCTTCAGTTCATAGCCCAACGCAATTTAGACAGAACATACCTGTAGAGCTTTTTAATGAAGACGTTGTGCAGTTCTCTCTTGGTTTGGTTAACCTGCAACAAAATTCAAAACAATGTAGGAATAGTTAAACAACCTTCCTACCAAAAAATGTGACAAGAAGAATAACTTCAGAATACGATACACTCAAGCACGCCCCGCGCTCCATTAGTCATAACTAAAGAAGTAAAGATGACTAATATGATTATCCATTGCAGACAAATCTAAATGGACACTAGTATGCAAAAAACACAAATTGCAGGGGCGTCAACAATGCCAGTAATCACAACAAAAGATTAATGCTAAACAAGAGCTAAGGATCACGTGCAACAAGGTAAAATTCATGCATCAGAATCACACCAAAAAATTAGTAGAATATAAGATGGCATGAAATAAAAAGAAAAAAAAAACTTACTAGAAAATGCATAATAGCCTTTGGCACAGCATCCTCTATGTTCTTCCGCACGATATCATAATAAGACTTCAACAACATCTTTGTGACGGTAATCTCAATAGCTTCTTGATTGGAATGGGTCTCGGATGGCCTCAATACACTAGGGGGCTTCTCCAGATAAAAATAAACATTTGGTACATTAGACAAATCAGATCAAAACAATCAACTCAAGCTTCTCTTCTTATTTAAGAAAACTAGTGAGAAGCATTTTATATACCTCCCTCAACTGAATCAATGAAACACCCTGCTCCACACTCGGCAGAGGTTCATTGAACGGCTTGCTACTTGAGTTCTCTTTAACAGATGGGCGACTGTCATGAACTCCAAAAATTGAAGATATGCCCCAAGATGAACCAGCATTGCTCGCTGTTAAATATTAATAAAATTAGGAAACCATCTTTGCGTAAAATTACTGCAAAGGAAACAATTTGGCCTGAAATTTTAATGCTTGAAAGAATGTTTACAACCATTCCATTAATCCCTCTTTCACGCACAATCACACGTTTTACTTTATTTCCTCACAAGCACTTACTATATATACATACTGTTCTATTGTTGCTCAGTTTCCAACAGTTATCGGACTATCTCCTAGACTGATTCCTTCAGTGACGAAAACCACTCGCAAAGGTAAAGCAACATAGTCAATTATAAAAGAACAGTAGAAATACAAAAAATTACCAGCAGGTGTAGTTTTCTCAGCATCAGCAACAGGTCGAACACCCTTCAACATTCCACACACAACAAAAAAAAACAAACCTCAACTCAAAACATACCAATTTGGGATAGACTCAAAAGGAATGGAACGGAGCGCTAATAGAAACTTACCTGATCTGAGACAACTCCATTAGCCTGTCGTGAAAGGAAACCCCGAGACTTCACAGTTTTCTCTGAGTTCTGAGCTTTCTCTAAATCTCCCGCATCCTGTCAACGATGAAGTAAACAGAAACTCATACAAGTGAGTAAATCCTTATTAACAAATGGATGCATGCAATACGAAATAACAAATCTTTACCTTTGGCCTAGGTGGTGCAGAAATCCTAGATGAATTTATCTGCTGTAGCGCCATTTCGACGGCTCTACTTCCACCAACAAAATTCGGATGGGAAGTGTTTATGTAATCCATCTATATAACATAGGATCAATAATCCATGAGAGCATCAAATAATAGGGACAAAACACTACCCAAAGAACAATGACCAACAAAGTAAAACACACAACCAGCAGCATCCAACAAATCCCTCAGAAAATCCCCGATATTTCATTTCCGGCATGATCTGAAATCATGCCTTACTACTTACAAGTGAATAAGTTTACATTAATAGTTAATACATGAACGCGAACTATTTTAATGCAAAGATAGAAAACTGCATATATTCAATCGGATTGCACCTCAAGGTCCCAAAGTACTATAAAGTCCATTACAGCACATTGTAAAAGAACAAAAATAAAAGGGAAGATAGAACTCAAGCCAAGATATAATGGCAAAAGCTTATATCAGACTACACACCTCCATTTCAATAAGATGCCCTATCATTGTCTCCGATGGTTCAAGACCTTCCCGCAGAAAATTTCCAACGACTTCATCCATGCGTTTACGGAGCACAGGAAATCGTTGCAGCTCATTTACCATACAGCGATGGCTCATCTAAGAGATCTAATATGTTAAGATCCAAAGAAGAAACATGATAACTGATTCAAAAGGTAGCATATGTGGCTCAAGTGAGTACCTTGATTAGCTCATCATAGATAAATCTAGCACACTGAAGACTTGGATCCAACAAACGTGCTATCTGTCTTCTAACAAGAACTTCAAAAGGAACCTAAAAGTTTGCATTCAATTTGTACACAAAATGAGAAAGGTTTACGATTATAGAGAGAAAAAAACATTATATGCAAAGTAAGACATACTTCTGGAACGAACAAGGCTGATCTCGGACCAGTAGCATTTTGTATAGCAGTTCGGATGTCATCATCAGTTATATCCTCACAGGGATCAACATCCTGCAGAAAGAAAGATTTCCATGTTAAAAAGTGGTGAGTTTCCAAACTATGTTTTTGCATAAGATGAAACAAGTAGCAGAAAACTCCATGACCATCTATCACAACAATGCTAGCAAATTAGAAGAAAGAACAGGAGACTGACTAACTTCCTATTTAAAACTCAATATGGTCACAGATGAGCTATTAGTATGGCAACCATCATTTGTATTTTTAATATTTTCCAATCAAAGCAATATTTTCCAATCAAAGCAAACACACTAACCTCTAAGCTCTTAACATAGATATTTTGGAATATGTAATGAATTCTTGCTCCACCAGACAGCTCGGATGTGGACATTTCCTCATTTTTGCCTTCAATCAGGGACGAAAATGCTGCTTGCAACAAGAGAGATTTCAGGATTTGGTCAACATACAGTATGGCAAGGTAAGCGAAGTTAATTGATGCATTTAGTTTTAACAGTAAACGCAAAACCTAAAAAGCAGTTAGGTTTCGATGGAAAAGATTAATAAACTCATACATTTCCTGGAAGAAATGGTAATTAAGAATTGATAATAGATCAAATGACAAGAAAGGTCTACAGCCAAACAGGCTGATACTGCTGATGAACGGTAAATTCATTAGCATCTCCGATATAAAGTACGCCAAAGTTTAATGGCACAACCGTCACTAACGTATTCTACAAATTCTTATAATTTAACCTTTTTTATCACAGAAAACATAAGTTAATATACAGTACCTTCTGAATACTTGGAAAGAATGTTGAGGAGAAGTGCACCCTGACCAGCCTGTTGATCAAATCAATGTGACAACAAGGAATCAACATTCATCTAAGACTATATGCTGAATGACAGAGATATAAGTACCACTACACTGACCACCTTCCATGATAACAATCCAGCATGATTAAAAACGAATCATACCTTCGATTCGGTGATCTCTCCATAGCTAGCATGCTCCTTCGCAACAGAAACCAGAGCAGCACTAATGCGCGACTTCAATCCCGGAAGAAGTGTCTTAATGTGTTGTACCAAAATCTGAATGACAAGATAGCTATTATCATCCAGCTTGATTTATGAAAAATATTATATCTGCTTGATCATTTCTTTAATTAGAGGAGTAAAAAGAGATCCCAAAGCTTCAATTGATTGGCAAAAGGAACATCTGCATACTACAAAGTAACAGCAGCACAAACGATGTCTATCCTCCATGGCAGAGGTTAAGGTACAATACCTGATTCAACTTCTTGGCTAGTTGAGGAACTCCACAACGGTCGGCAAGATCACTGTATACCTAAAAATAAAGACACTAAACAGTCATTTCAGTATCATGATGGCAACAAAGAAATGCATAATGAAACATATAGAGGACATACTGGTCGACTGCGAAAAAACTTTTCTTCCTCAATTAGTGCATCTCTGACGCTCTTGTTACTTAAAATGTCCTGTTTAATTACATAACTTTTGCCTTTAAGTACCATTTTACCTAACATTAACGTAAATAAATCCTACCTGTTGACTTCGATTAACAACACCAACATAACCAAGGCGAAGAGGAATCACTTTTCCGAGCAAAAAATTGCGGGCATCTGTACCCCTATCCATAATATCCAACTGAAAGAAACTCATGTATGTAAGCAATCAGACTATAACAAGTACAGAACTGTAACTGCAAAATGGAATCATAGTTAGAAACAAACACTCACCTTCGTAATCACGCCAATCGTTCTATAACCTACAATTAGAAACATCCTAACATGAGATTTATACAATATACATTTGAATGCATCTTCGCCCCCTTCCCAGCGAATCAAACCAGAGAGCGGGAGAAAAAAAATTACCATCTGGATCAGCATTTCCCGCCATCTGAAGAGCATCGGAGTTGGCCAAATCAGCATTTCCAGGGGTCACAGCTAGTATTAGGCAACTAGGTAGCTTAATATATGACATGATCATTGTCCTAATACGTGCTTCAATATCAGAAGGCTGATCCCCAACTGGAACTTTGGTTATTCCGGGAAGGTCCACAAGGGTGATGTCAAGAACATTCGGTGAGTAAATCTTCAGTCGAATTTGCTTGTCCGATACACCTTTGTTTCCTCCAGCTTCTCGGTCTGTTTCTGCCTAAACAGAACCCAAGACAAACTATTATCATATAGTGGGAAGTTACAAACAGATCAAATTTAACAATAACCCACAAGGTTCACAATAGAATCACAGAATCATAGAAACTCCCAAACACAAATTTAAGACGAGAGAAAGAAACAACAAAATCAAACCTGTATCTCCCTCCTGATTTCACTAAAATCGAAGAACTTCCTATTGGGCAAGTGCAAGAACTCGCCCCATTCCTCCTCAGTCCCATCGGACTTCCTCTTAATCTGAACGAGCTGCAACACGAGGGGACGGCGGGTGCAGATGTCGTTTCCACGCGGCAGGAAGTCGCGTCCGACGAGCGCCTCCAGCACGCTCGATTTGCCGCTGCTCTGACTTCCGACCACTGCGACCTGAGGCAGTTCGATCGTCGACTGACTCCCCAATTGTGCGAAGATGTCCTGAAGCTTGTTCGCTATAGGAATTACAGAGCTTCCTAGAGGCGCAGCCGATGACGGCGGCGGCGGCGACTGCGACTGGGACTGGTCTTCAGCCATCGCTTACACCGATTTCGAGAGAGCACGATTGAGATCTATCTGGCTACGGAGATGTGGTGGTGGAAAATAAGCGAAACCCTACCAATCTCGGGGATCGCGATTGCGCGGTGGGCCAATGATTCAAAAATGTGGTTTTGTGAGTTCTGAGGTTTACTGCCGATATTTTACACTACCGAGAGATGGGCTTGAGCAATTTCTCAATGGTACCCTTTGTAATTAACTGAAAAAATTTGGGCGTTGATGGAATTTTATTTTTTGGTAAGAACGTTGATGGAATTTACTAAGAATTACTTTGCACAGTTTACAGGCCTTAACATTATTGGTCCTGGGCTGCATTTTGCTATTTATGGCCCATTGAAGCCCACTCAGTTTCTCTCTGTCTACTACTTTGCTTATTATTCTAATGTTAGCTAGGGAGTGGTAAACCGCTGCCGCCATTAGCGATTCTCTAATAAAGTTCACCAGCACAACACGAGGCGGTTTTTGTTCCCAAAACACGCACACACCATTAGCTCTTTACTTTTAGCTTTGCCCTCTCCTCTTGAGAGTTGAGAGTATCCAAATACGAAGAAAAGGAAAAGGAAAGATTCCGGACACATTTTTCACTCGTAGAATAAGGCATAATCTCTGACATGGAGGGAGAGACTTCACACGGAGGCGCCCACCAACCCTTGCCCGACTCCGACCCGACCCACCACCACCACCACGGCGGCACTCGGACCCGATCGAGGCAAGACATGTTCTTGATAACATGTCGGTGCTTCAGCGTCATCACTGCTGTGTCCGCGATTATGTGCATAGCCGTTAATGTGCTCTCGGCCGTCAGATCATTCAAGAACGGATCCGATGTAGTTCTCTACATTTTTTTGTTGCTTTATATGCATTGCTTTTCTTTTTCTCTTCTTTTCTTTTCTTATCTCCTTCCCACTGCTTTTGTTTATTTGTTTATGCTGAGAGCTTGATTTTATTTAATTTGTGGGGATAGATATTTGATGGGATATTCCGTTGCTATGCTGTGGCCATAGCTCTGTTCGTGGTGGTGGCCGAGACCGAGTGGGAATTCATTATGAAATTCTCCAAGGTGAAAACTTTCTATCTTAAAGATTTCATTTTTTTTTCAGTATTGAATTGATCGATGTACGAAAATGCTTGTTTTCTGTAATATTGCGTACACCATACATCATTATGAAATTCTCCAAGGTGAAAACTTTCTATTTTAAAGATTTCATTTTTTTTCAGTATTGAATTGATCGATGTACGAAAATGCTTGTTTTCTGTAATATTGCGTGCACCATACGCTGATTCGCCTGGCATAATAGGCTCTTAGCTTCACTTGGCTCGAGCTAAAGGAAATTGCTTTATTTACATCCTTTCTTCTTTTCCCTAAAGTTGTTGTAATATATGAAAATGGTCCCTTTTTCCTCCTACATTTTGTTCGTTGTGTTTCGAATCTTGACGAAAAAATATACAGGTTTTGGAGTACTGGGTTGGCAGGGGAATGCTGCAAATCTTGTAAGACTCCTAATCTAAAACCCGAGCATAACTTTCTTAATCCAATTAGGAGTTATTACCATATATACAGATTCGTGCTTTCGTCCAATCACATTAGTGCTTTTCTTATACAGCGTTGCAGTTATGACTAGAGCTTACCCTGAGTATCTAAGAAACCATCAAGAGCTGTTTCTACTTCAGAGCATAGCGAGCTACTTTCTTCTCGCCTGTGGTGCAGTTTACGTCATATCAGTGAGTATATTATAACCTTTTCTGATTTTTTTTTACAACTCACTCATGTTAGCGACGAATTACGTACGATGTGAAAAAGAAGCCCTTTGAACATTTTTTTTATATGACTGAGTAATCTGTTGAACGGTCGATCTTGATTGAAAGAAGGGTTCGACCCACGATTTTAATGCGTTTTAGGGATTATTCTGCATTGGAATGGTGAAGCGTTCTCGCCAGAAAAAAGAAGTTTCCCGAGATCAGGCGATTAAGGATCTTCAGGTGAATTGAATCCTATATTCAAATCTTGCACGTGATGTAGGAGCAAGATAGCATAGCCATCTGCAGAAAAGAGAACTTTTTTCCTATGTTGCGGTCCTAATTTTATTACATCATATCATACGATGCTAAAACGCTGGCAAATATTTACTTTAAGCTTGTTTCAATAACAGGAACTTGAGAGGCGAAGAGAAGAGCTAGAGTCCTTGTTGGTCCAAGATCGAGTATGATTCGATAGAGGCCAAAGACATACATGAAATGTGTAGGATTTTCGAACGATGTTTACATTTGTAAGATTTTTCCGTGTTTGTAGAACTCAAACTCGCCATCTTCGACGTGTTTTCTGAGCTGCTATATCTGCTACATGATATTCATTTTCTCAGAAAATTAACTGCGCCTTGAAGTATTTTTTCTTGTGAGTTTTTGTGATTGACTGATTGTAGCGTAGTTATTAAAGAAGACAAAGGAGAATTCTTGAAACTGAATTGTCTGAAAGAATGGTTCAAGTTCTTGATTGTACCTTTATCAATCAAGAGTGAAGTTCTATATATGCATCACCTACTTGTACGTTTGACTTTTTGAGTCTTTTGACTCATTTGCTGGAGCCTGGAATTCGACAGGTGAATTCCCCGTTATACCCCTACAGATCTACCATGCATTTCCGACATCTAAGGCACTTTGTCGTCATTTTCTTCGTGCTCCACTCTCACAGTGATTTAACCCTTATTATTTACGGAGATTGTCGATTAGCTAAAAACATGGAGCACTCGTTCTTTGCGACGTCGACCACGGACCCGCGCGCCGAGGCCTTACGGTGGCTCTCAATCGCGGAAAAGCTCCTCTCCGCTCGAGATTTGATGGGGAGCAAATCATTCGCCACGCGGGCGCGCGATTCCGACCCTACGCTCGTGAATGCGGAGGAAGTGCTCGCGGTGGCCGAAACCCTAATCGCGGGAGATCGGCGCGTTGGAGGCGACAACCAGCTCCGAGATTGGTACGCGGTCCTCGGCCTCACGCCTCTGCAGGGCCGAGAGGCCGACGCCGTTGCGAATCGATACAGCAAATTGATGCGATTTCTGAACCCTAGCAAGAACAAGTATCCATTCGCGGAAGAGGCGTTCCGCCTCGTCCTCGATGCCTGGCAAGTGCTGTCGAACCCTTCGAGTAAAGCGATGTACAATAGGGAAATTGGATTCCATTTTCAGCAACAGCATAAGCAGCAAGGGCAGCAGACTGGGCTTTTCGCAGGAGATCCTAATTTGCAGCCAAATGTGATTTTCTTTGGGGGAAACGCTGGTCAATCTCAACAATTCGCCAGTGGGTCAGCTCAAACTGGGGCGGGTTATGCGCCCTTCAGTTCGTCTGGGTCGAGTTTTAATCATGGTTCAAGGCATGGTTATGAAGCGGGGAGTAGCAGTCAGGCTAATCATCCAAATGTCAATGGCAATTTCGGTATTAGAGATAACTTAGAGCAGAGAAGAGATAATGCTGATGCTCCAGGGAATGATAGCAGCTTTACAATGTGGACTGCTTGTCCATATTGTTATTACATGTACGAGTACGACCGTGTATATGTTAACTGTGTCTTGAGGTGTCAGAATTGTAAGAACGCTTTTGAGGCTGTGGAAGTTTCTAAGCCACCCCTATCGACTTTGGACGGTGAAAAGGGCTACTTTTACTCCTGGGCTTATATTCCTTTGGGGTACACAGCTGAGAATTCTGATATAAGTAGGGGTGGAGCTGTCTCAGGGTGGACACCATTTTCACCTATGTTCACACTTTCGCAAGTTGGGGGTAGTTCGGGTAAGGAGGGCACAAGAAAGAAGAGCAGCAGAGGTCCTCGGGTTTTTGCCGACGATGATGATGTGTATGTGCAGCTTTCAGGTTCTAGTGACTCAGATGGCGATTGGACGGTTGATAATAAAGATGGCGATTGGACCGCTGATAAGAACAAAAGAAAGAAGAGCAAGAATCAGAGCACCACTCAGGGAAAAAGAACTAGTGGAACGCCTAACAGAAGGGCTCGGCAAACGCTTGCTAATGACAATCCAAACATGGAAGATAGTTTCGCACCTTCAAATAAAACGAAGGTGCAAGAACAACCCATGCCTCGAAACGAAGAGGAGATGATGCATAATGGGACAGCAGCGAGCGCCACCCAAGAATGCCTCATATCTCCAATGCCGTATGGGATAACAGAGCACATGCAAGATGGAGTTGTAATGCCAAACAGTGTCGTGTTTTCACATAGAACAATGGGCGAGCCATGTAGGATCGAGGCGATTACCACTGCCAGGATGCCACCTGTCGCTGGTCTGAATAAATTAGGAAGGTTGGATTTAAACGTGGAGCTCAACAACGAGGCCGAGGAGCCCTCTTCGAAGGCGAATCCACCAATCCGTCGAGGAGATGATACCATCGAAGGGATTGGCTTCTTCGAGGGCCTCGACGAATTTCTCAGCAATCTTCCGATCCTTAACGCTGTAGTAGGTAACGATAGGGTTTTCAGGGCGCCTTAGTGAGTTCTGTGAGCTCTCTTTATCGTTCCTATGTTGTATTGTAGGCTTTGTTGACTTTCTTAATTTATTGCTACGCGTCTTTGTTGTTGTAGTGATCTTGGCATGTAATTGTCTGATCAAATTGGATGTTTTTTGGTTGTATTTGTAATGTACTTTCTTAGAAGTTGGCATGAATTTGCTTCTTACTGTTGCCCATTTTATTGCATTGCCCACAAGTTGATTACGATGTTAGCCTTGGGCTCATTTTGGGCTTTCTAGTCCAACAATTAGGTTAGAGCCGTTGGATAAAGCCTACGGCCGCCGTACTGTGTGTGCTTTGGCAAGCTCAGATCCGACGCAGTTCTATGGCGTAAATAATTATTTTAATATATTATTTTGATCAATGAAAATTAAAGACAGTGGGTCTCTCAAGGGGTGAAAGATGAGCCGAGCCGGCTCGTGAGCTCGACGAGCCGGCTCGATAAAAGCTCGGCTCAAGCTCGACAAAAATGAGCTCGAGCTCATTTATGTTGAGCTCGAGCTCGAGCTCATTTAAGTCGAGCTCGAGCTTGAGCCCAAACATAGTGGCTCGCGAGCTCGTGAACAGGCTCGCGAGCTTTTTCATTTTTTTTTTTAATTTTTTATATTTTTATATTTTAGTAATAATTTATATTATTCTTTATTTTTTTAAAAAAATCGATATTTTAAAAAATTTATATTAATTTATATTATTTTTACTAATTTTTTATTAAAAATCTCGATTTTTTAAAAAAAATTATATTTTTTTGTATTTTTATATTAATTTATATTATTTTTATTAATTTAATTTTTTTTTTATTAATGAGCTCGAGCTCGATGAGCTTCGTGAGCTCGAGTTCGAGCTGTCTCTGTTCTTTGTTTTCTCCGCCTTTCTTGGAGACAGGTGTCGAAAGATCGACCTAACATAGACTAAGCAGCGATTAAGAAAGAGCTAATTACGAGCTTAAAGATCGTCTTTAGTAGTAGTAAGTAATAATACACGCCATGTATGTCCTCGCTGCTTTGTCTTTCCACTTCTTGATTCGTCATCAGAAGCGAAAGCAAAAGGAGACTCTCAGCACCATTTGATCCAAAGATCTCTTCTTGAATGGCTCCAACTATGTACCACTCCTCGTCTCCTTCTTACACGTTCTGTACGGACATTCCCGACTCTTCAGCCCTAGCTCCAACCGTAAGTCTCCCTTGCTCTGTTTTTTTTTTTTTCTCTTCCACCTATTATGAGTTGAATTTAGTAATTTTTTCCATTTGGGGTCTGCAGATCGTTGGTTCCAAGTTGGGATTTTTGGATGCCCAGCTCGCCCGATGTGATCTCGTCAGGCAAGTGAATTGGGTTTCGAGAAAATTCTATATTTTTTGTGATTGGTGAAAATGATAGCTGCGCTGTGGACTCTTTTATTTTTTATTTTATGGTTGATGTTTGGCAATGCTTTGATGAGCTAGGCGTGATCTTATCAGCTAGTGCCACGCCTAAAATTGACAAAAAAGCCTTTGCCTTATCCAATAGGTGGCAAAGATTGAAGTCTTACGTAACTAATCTTGCAATTTCTTCCGTTCAAGAACTGTGAAGTTCCGTCATAATATATATCATTATTATATCCCCATGCTTCTGTTTCACTCGAGCAGCTTTCAAAGTCAATACTTTATATTCCCATAATAGATATGCTTCACCTAAATTATGTAAGATCACTAGCACTTAAATCTCAGGTTTCTGATTATACTGTCAGATGGTGGTTTGTAAGAAGCACGAGCTTCTTAAGGTTGAAAACTTCCTTGCAACATTTAAGGTTGACTTAGAAAGAAAGCTGAGCATGATTTGATTCTTGATTTAAATTTTCTACGAATTGGGTGATATGTTCTTTTTAACTGATATTGATATCTATTCCGAAGACACGGAAGAAAGCCAGATGTGAGGTTAAAGGCTTCAAGGGCTTCTTCTGGCCTAGCTCAGGCGATTGTAGACGAAAAAATGAAAGAAATCGCCCTTACTGAAGATAGTTCAGACAAATTCAAGATGCTGAAACGTAGATTTCTTTCATTTAAGAAAGAAAAATACTTGTAAGGCCCTTCTTGTTAGTTAAACTTCAGACATCAGTAGTGATGTTCGTCGGTCTGCATTATTACCTTATACGTACATGCCTTATGTTGATGCAGGAAAAACTTGGAACATTATCAGATGCTAGCCGAAGCGCAAGCTCCTAAGGTACCTCTGCTTTTCTTTCTTTCGCCATTTGTTTCCACATTTTCTTGTTTTTTTTTCCTCAGAAACTGACATTTGTTAGTTTTTGCAGTTTATGGTAATTTCTTGCGCGGACTCTCGCGTTTGTCCCACGAGCATCCTGGGATTTGAGCCCGGCGAAGCCTTTGTCATTCGAAACGTTGCAAACTTGGTGCCACCATGTCAGGTATTTTAAATAATACACACACATTACAAATTACACACAAACACATAATGCTATTCTGCTTCGTTACAGAATGGGCCATCAGAAACAAACGCTGCCCTTGAATTCGCTGTTAACACCCTTGAGGTAATTACTCACATTATCTGATTCAAACTCTTCCCATGTCTAGTATGAAATTTGTAGGCAAATAATCTGTTATTTATCTTAAGGTCATAAATTAGAGATTTCTATATGTAGGTTGAGAATCTACTGATCATTGGTCACAGCCAATGCGGGGGAATCAGAGCCTTGATGGGCCTTGAAGATAATTTAATTTCCAGGTTTGGTATATTTCTATATTCATCTATCTCCTTTTGACTATACTGCTATTAAATTTTATTCAAAATACCTCATGGTATGATTTGCAGTAGCTTTATTACAAGCTGGGTAACCGTTGCAACTCCTGCCAAGTTGAAGACAAAGTCTGCTGCAAAAGATCTCGACTTTGATCAACAGTGCAAGCACTGCGAAAAGGTGAATTTCAAAACATATATCTGTTTTCTTTTAGATATGATCAAGTGTCTCTCTTTCTTGGAGAAAAAGAAAGAAAAAACCCATCTTTTTATTTATTATCCAGGAATCAGTCGACAGATCTATGATGAATCTACTGACTTATCCATGGATAGAGGAACGAGTCAAAAAGGGCAAGCTTTTAATCCATGGAGGATACTATGATTTCATGGAGTGTTCGTTCGAGAAATGGACTCTTGATTACGAGGGAAACAGCCCGAAGATCAACGTAGAAGAAAGAGAGACTTGGACATGAACAATGCTTTTACGAGGTTATCCATTTCTTTCAAAATACTCTGTATTGCCGTTCTTCTTCTCCATGAACAAGTGTTAAAAAGTTGACTCCATTCAATGGTTCATTGGTAAAAGTGAAACTGAAAGTGCGCACCTTCGTTACAGTTCAGATCAAATAATGAATTGAATTGAAGAAACATCTATGCTTTTACAGTTGAGCCGCTTATAGTCATGACTCTTAATTGTCAATACAGCAGTTTTCAAAGGTAATAACTTTCATGGCAGGCAATAATGATAGTGATGATGGCGAAGAAACTTATAATCCAATCCAATGCAAGCCAATCAATCAATAATGATCATCACTTAAGTTTCATTTATTACATCAAGGGGACTTGAGTTACCGTGTTAGGACTGTACCTGCGCATATATATACAACTCTTTTGGAAAATTCAAACAGTCATAATAAATTCTTGGACGTACAAAGTTGTCAACCACCGCATAAATCGGCAGCCCTTTAAAGATGGTAGCTGCGAAAGGAGTTGAATTATACTCTCCAGCAATAAATTGCACTCAAAGAAATACTCTTAATATATAAACCCTCCGCCATTTCTTGGCAAACTCACCAAGAGAAACACCAAAATAGAACAGAGGGTGATATAAAAATGTCATCTTTTTCAAGGTTCTTCTTCTTCTTGATAGTCTTGACTCTTGACTCTACTTTCCATCGAGGCCATGGAAGCTAAAAACCGCCGCCTTTTGATTCCCGACATACCCAATTTTCCTACGATCCCTCAAAATCCAGGATCTTTGTTCCCTCCATTGCTTCCATCGCCAGGCGACGAGCCCATCAGTAATGACAATCCTAATATTCCTAATTTTCCGAATATTCCCAACTTCCCTAACCTTCCTGGAGATGGTAATAACGACGATCCTAGTTCTTCAAATCCTACTGTGCCTTATTTTCCATTTTATTATGTTCCGCCGCCACCATTCAGCGACAGCCCTTGAATAGAAAATACTGAATTGGGAAGCCCATCTATGCTTTTATGCTCTTACCTATCATTACAATAAAAAAAAGGATTCCTTGTGGTTCTCTGCTTTAGTTTCAGTGGGCTCTGTTTTCTTGAATCTGTTGTGTAATAGCTTGTGTGAACTAAGATGGCTTTTGTAATATATGCTTATACTGCATCAGCTTTTTCTTTCAGATCAAATGCATAAAACATGGTACCTTGTTCTGAAACAAGGGAAAAAGGTTCAAGATTTTGAGACTTACTTTAAACATAGCACAACACAGTAAAGTGCATTATTATTCTGAAAGCACACAACGACTCAATTATGTAAGATAGAAAATGTCAAAGCAATGCCCTAAAAGATTCGAATCTGATGATGTTATTAAGCGAGTGAGGAACTGTCATACGATGAGGCGCGTTTGGGAGGATTCGAGATAGAACGAGGCCAAGAGCCAAAGCAGCACCGAACACTGTGTGTAATCTCACGCACCAATATTTTGCCATGAATATCTTCGTTTTATCCTATAAAAAAAATACAAATAATGGCTTTTGTTAGAAGATATCAGACTCAATGCTTATAATTACGTATGAAAAATGTAAGAAAACGACCCACCTTGTGATTCTTTAGAACGAAGCCCACCACTGAGTTTCCCATGGGCAGTGTCAGCATGCAGAGAATCTTATGTAATTAAATATAACAAATCGATATATTAGGAAAGATGTGAAAATAACTATTTAATTGATTTTACCATGTGTATATATAAATGACTTACGACGCTTGAACAGGGAAGAAATTGGCTCATTCCGAGGACGAAGAGGAGCCAATACAGCCCTAAAACAGCACTCTTCACTACTAACGAAGCCTTTTCCGTGCCAAGCCTCACCTAAAATATTTAATTCAATTCATTTTATTATAGCTTAGGATATATTTTTCTTTGCTCGACTCTAATGGTGTGTTTTATTTTGCCATGGGCATATACTCACCAAGGGTGATATTTTCCCTACAGCTTTATCATCCTCAATCTGAAAATCGTAATCGAAATATGGAGATATGAGTAAATAAATATGGAGATATGCACACACACACATATATATAATTAATTCTGTGATATATTTAGGAAAAAACCTGATGGAAATTGACTGCAAAATAAGATCAAGGCCGACGTATAACCGACGAGAATCGATGTACAGATAATGGTGGTAGATATAGGCAGCTCACTGGCATATAATTATATTTCCATGTTACATTAAAGATCATTATATATCTTCATTACATGCATGTAATAATAATATGTATATATAGAACTATTTTTAAACCTTGTTCTTCTCTGAAGCAAATAGAATGCAATCGTAGAAAACGGGCCGAACGCTGCAAAGCACAAGGGCTCTCCAAGCCCGTGGTAGCTCAACCGATAAGGAGGACACTAATAATGTATACCATCGATATCAAGTTTGATAATAATAAATTAGTGGGTTTTTAACACATATGTATAAGGAACTTTTAATTTAAAACTCACCTGGTATATATAGCCGCAAAATATAGCAGAAGCCAAGAGTAATATCGAACGCGGGCTTCGGGCTTCAATTGCTGTGTGGACGAGGCCCGTAAAGCCAATAGCGAGCAACACCCATGCAAGAACGTGGATCAAAGTGCGGCTTCAAAAGAAAAAAACAAACGATTTCATATTAAGGGCGAAAAAGGAAAAAAAAAAAAAAAACGAAGAAATTGGAGTGAAAATGTATAAATTAAAACCTTCCAGTTAGATTGACGGAAGATTCCTTCTTGTTCACATCAGCCCCAGTGTCGAAATCGTAGACGTCGTTGCTGTATGCCCGCAAAAAGAATTAATATCTAGATACGAAATAAATCTTGATGATCATAATCAAATATCAAACGAAGTAATAATTATTTTATTGCCTTAAGTTAACCCAAGCATTGACAAGAACGAAGGATCCCAAGAGAATGAAATAACGTTCCATTGAGTACTCGCCGGTCTCTTTATATGCCGCCGCCGTGCCCACCTGTACTTGTTCGATTTATCAGTTGTTAGTTCTCCATTAATTAATTAGTTTAATTAACTTGCTATATAACGTAGGAATAAACACCCATGCATAATATAATTATATTTGGATTAGAAAGAAAGAAGCTTCAAACCACTTACAGATAGAGGAATCACAGCAACTGTGTACATGGGCAGCTTCACAGATCTCCATATCAGCGTTGCTTTTGATACTTCTTCTTCTTCTTTGCCGCCGAGTTTCCTTTCTTCATAAACGCCGCCGCCATTTCTGCATGCATGCCCATTATTATTACATCAAAGTGTAATAGCTTTAGATGATCTAATCAATTAGAGGTAGTATCCATATATGGAAGTAATGAAAGGAGAAAAAAAAAAGCGAATTAATTACTGGACTTGCCGTTTAGCTTCTATGCCTTTTCTTGCTTGCTGAATCGCCATGTGCTAAAAAGCTAAAGAAAAACGAAGCAAAGCTCTTCAAACGTAGTACTTGAAGAGAAAGGCTTGATGAGCAAATATTGGGGAGCATATATAACGACAACAAATAAATCTGGTCAAAATTGTTCTCGAAACTCGGAAAATCATGATCTCTCGAACCACGGGTAAAAAATCCACGTATATTATTATTATTATTATATATGCATGGTTAAATAATACAATTTAAAAAGGTCAATTGAGTGAGAACTGACTATAATAACGTGATGCCATGCAATTGGGGCTCATATAGTTGCAACTGCAAGCATCATTAGAAATAAAAGACGAAGAGATTAAATACGTACGCTGTCTGCTCTTAGTTGGACGCACATGATCGAAGCGATAATAAAATTTCAAGAACTTTTAATTTGCGGATTCGAATGATTTCTTTATACTTCGATATGGTTTTTTTTTTTTTAATTTGGATTTATTAGAATTAGCCGAATGATCACTACAGTTATTATTATTATTACAGGGAATCACCTTGCTTCTTGCCGGCCAAGTGGTGTATCTATTAAGATTTCATCCTCGTGTGTAGTAAGTCCCTTAGCAAAGAGGAGATGAGAAAACTGTGTGTGGGGCAAATGCATATAAAAATATTCGTTACATTTCCGTGAAATATGGGATGTTTTGCTTGGCTTGGCTCAGAGCACATGCAATTTAAGATATTCAGAATCATATATGTCGATATTTAGTAACTTGCGTTTGAAATTAATTAGGTCATCTTTGTGCTAAATTAAGATACGACTGGTGTGTGCAGTATTAATAATGTTATCATATCTGCTAATTCATAACTCTTGTGAATTATTCTGATTAATATAAGTGAAATTTATCCCAAAAAATGAACTATGTGCTTGAGGCGAGGCGAATCTCGACTTGTTGAGTCAGCGCTCCGAAGTTCGTTAAGACCCAAAAACTAATTTATTGGGAAACAGAGTAGAGAACAAGAAGAAAAAAAAAATATGGAAGAAGTCAAAATCTTGATTTGCACAGCCTTGTTGATATATATCAAATTATACAATGGTATGTGCGTGGTCATTATATTATTACCACCCAACTACCACGATACCCTCATTTTGTATTAATCTTATATGCCGTGTTCTAAACAAAAATACTAAAAATAGCCTATAACGACTACGTCAAACGCGACGTTGAGAGGTGGGATTGGCAATGTAGAGAAGAGAACAAATTGGATTTAAAATATCGAATTTAATTGAGAGCTATAAAGTATATGCCGAGCTACAAATTGGCCTCGTATACTAGTATGGTTTGGGTCGGGTCGGTTGGCCTGGCTTAATAGGTTTGGGTCGGGTTGGCCATGGCTAATAGTATTGGGTTGGGTTGGGTTGGGCTGAGCTAGGATAGGCTGGTGAAATGAATAAAATGCTTCTTAGATATAATAAACTAAGACCATCTACACCCAAAAATATACATTCTCAAACTCAAACTCATTCTCAAACTCAAATGCAGTAATTCTTCTCCAATAGACAAACCAATTCTCAAGCTCAAAAGGCCATTATTGTAATATTCTTTTCTATCCCATTTTTTAATATTACATGAAATTTACAACTTTACGAATTACGAATTATACCACACTATTATTTTAAATCTCGATTGAAAAAAAAAACAATTTCACAAAATTAATGATAAACTCAATATTTTTAATATAAAAAACGTAGAAATAAATAATATTAATAAAGGAGTCCTTTTATATATTTTTGTTTCTTTGCTATTTTTTATATGGGTACTTTAAGAATTAAAATAAAAAGGGTATAAATTGTAGTTTTTAAAACACCAAATGCATCTTTTAGGATATCTCATTCGCAATCGCAATACATATATGAGTTTAAAACATGATAAAGAAGATGAAACTCATTTTATGGCATTTGGTTATGATCGGAGAACTTTTAGTATAATTTTTTTATTTTTGGTATCGATTGGGATGCTCCAACGTAATACGTTTTTCTTTCACCTTCGTGTGAAGTAAAAGCCGATGATGTGTAATGAAAATTGAAATCCCACGTTACATACACACTATACTTTCTACAATAATTTCAACAGTTATCAGATTAAAGCTTTTGCCGAGAATCTTCACGTGAAAGTGCTTAGAGATATCCCTACACGTACCAAATAAAGAACTAAACTACCAATCAAGTATCAACACCGGTGCCCAATGCATACATAGCAAACCACAGTTAGACACAAACTACAGATGTATATAAAGTCTGACCTATCTCATCCTTTCATTTTCTTTTTCCTATTTCTCCCCATATTCACGCACCAAATGATAAGCATACAAAAAGAAAATAGTGTAAAAAGAGAAACAGAAACAGAGTCCACAGTTATCCACAAAAGTTGCCTGCTTTGAATTTGAACCCACGATTAAAACGCCAACATATTTCTTTCTTACAATACTTTCTTTATTATTACATTACAAGATTCTCATAGCTTACAGAAAGTGATAGAAATTTACAAGCGGATCAGTCGTAGTGGCATATTTACCAAAAAGCCCTCTCTTTCAGACCAAAGTGGCGCACTTGGAAGTCTGTGGGTCCCACATCGCCGGCAGTAGGTACCTCCTCCCATTAACACCGTTAGCGTTGAAGCTCGCGCCGGTGCTCTTATCAGCCAATACGTTGCCGGCATAACCCGGGTACGCGCCCGACCCGAACACGCCGGTGCAGGCCGTGACGGCTTCCAACGGCGCCGTCGGCGGGCCCTGAAAGTAGCCGTTGTTGAAGGGGTTGGTGATGGTTCCGGCCAAAACTGCGTATAAGTTGATAACCACGCCGTCGATTCCGACGTCGTTGTTGGGAGGGATTAACGGCGGCGTTTGTGGGCCGTAGATGGGTTGGTGGAACGGCCAGGCGCAGTAACCCGGGCATTGGGTCGCCGGGTTACCGACCCATGCGTAGGTGACCCCGCGGGTCGACCCGTGTGTGCCGCACCTTTAGATTAAGATTTTTCGGTTAATTAAAGATTGAATTTTTATCTAAAGAAGGACTTTTTTGTTCCGTGTTCGGATATATATATATATATGTACCTATTAGTGCAGAAGCCGTCGACGGCGACGTCGCTCGCCGTAAACACGACGTTAACGGCTCCGTTACCGTGTCCGCCTTTTGCCGCCAGGCCGACGATATTAAAACTCTTCAGCGATTTTCCCAAGGAATAATTCTCATCGAAGAACTGCTTTCCCAAAACAAGCGTCGCCGCGCCGGATTTATACTTCTCGGTGGTCCTCCACCACGACGAGACCGAAGGCGTCGCCGCCTTCGGCGAGTTCAACGACTGCAGAAAGTCAACGATAACGGCGCGCTGCGCCGGCGTGAACTTGCCGTACCATACAAGGTTGACGGTGACGGTGCCCTTCAGCAGAGCGCCGTTATGGTACTTCAAGACCAGCGGCTGCTCCGTCACCAAAGCGGCGTTGGAAGCCGTGACGGCGAAGAGTGAGAGAACCACCGCAGCGAGGGTAATACCGTAATTTGAAGCCATATTCTCTTTAATGGATAGAGATGGGGGAAAGTAAAGAAAAAGGGGAGATGAACTATTATTAGTTTACTTCTATTCTAAGCTTTAGATGGGTGCTCACTGAGTAAGGTGTGTGTTGATATGAGCGAAAGTGAGGCTATTTATATGCTGTAATAAGAAGGCGGACAGCTGTTTGGCGAAGATGAAGGTCAAACTTGGGTGGGTAAGCTGACTTGGCAAGATGTGATTGGTTTTATAATAGCTGGACTGATGACGTGTTCATAGTAATTGCAATGGCAATGGCCGTTACTATACTTGCATATTTAATATTTTTCGTAGTAGCTCATATTCTATAATTTTGTAAGTTCTTTGGAAATAGTTGAAAATTGCATTTTAGTTTTTCTTTTTGGTTATGGAGTGGGTACCAATAATTGGGTTCGGACGAATATGAAGCGTGTGTGTGAATGAGAGTGCGTAACGTAGCATTTTTCTATATTCATATAAATATATATATATAGATTTACGATTCTCAAGAAAGAAATATGCAGAGCTTGTCTGGGGCAGTAACGTACAGGTACAATAGCGATTTAGAGGCTTAGAAGCTTTGTCCAAAAGCAAGAGAAAGTGCCATGTCCGTGCTCTATTATTTGATCGAATGACAATCAATTTATTTCTTTTTTCTTTTTTTGAAAATAGGAATGGTCACGTTATGACAATAAGGTAAGGGGAATCTAAAAAACATACACGTTTATATAGAAAATACGCAAGTCAGTACTCTGTCAGATTTTTTATATGTAAGTATTTATTAGAATAAATTTTTGCACATTGGTACCTGTCCGCTGCAAGGTACGTCATATCACACATTTACGTACTATATAGAAACGTATGTGGTACATAATACAGTACATCATATAACACATTAAGGTACCATATGGAAACGTATATAGGTACCATATATAGGTACCATATAAATGCATGACGTGGTACGTAATACGCATATAAAAAGGTACGTGAAGACTGGAAAAATGGGTACACACAGTCGAACGGGTACTTATATAAAAAATTTTATGACAGATGTACTGACTTGCAAATTTTTTATATAAATGATTTTTCAGTAGATTAGATAATTGCTGGCCTTGGAAAACGTTAAATTTTCGTACTTGAATCTAGGGCCGGGGAAATATACCGAAATACCGATATACCGTCCTTATCATATCGAAACGTACCGATCGAAAATTTTGATATACCGAAGTTTTTGGTAACGTACGATACCGTACCGAAAATTTTCGATACGGTAATGGTACGAAAATTTTAAAAATTAGGTATACCGATTATACGAAATACCGAAATATTATATATATATATACACACACCTACATAGATTATATTATTTCAAAAAAATATAAAATGGATAAAAATATTATAAGGATCTTCATAAATTTATTAGCCCATAAATTATTAACTATACCCAACTTTCAAGATTATTGAGGCCCACCATATTTATGTAAAGTTCTTTGTCTTACTAAGGAGACTGACTAAAATATGTAAATTATTTAAGGTTACTTTTAAAAATCTTTTTATTTTTGAAATTTGGTATTAATAATCCATCTTATTGGGGCCTAAAGAGTTTGAATTGACTAAAGATTCGAAAACAACGAATTAACGAGTTACGAGACACGCCCAAAACCCTCCGTGTGAATGGTATAGAAGATATGATACCGATACCATACTGAAATTTCGGTATGATACCGTATCGAAATTAAAGGTATACCGAAATTTTGGTATGGTATTGGTATGATTTTTTTCGATATCGAAATTTTGGTACGGTATACGGTATCACAGTTTTGGTACGGTATACCGTACTGAACCACCCCTACTTAGAATCACGGTAATATATGTCAAGTTGTCAACAACAACAAGGTATTGCCACTCTATGTCGATTATGTGGATTGGAGTTCGAGGATAATCCAAGAACAAACTAGACTAATTTTGGGGATGGATTCCTTGGACAAAAAGAAAAGGATACAATAAAATTATAATTCGGTTAAATATTATGCCATTAATGCTACTTTAATTGTACTCGAGTTGTTTCCTTTCAAACATTGATGCAAAATAAAGGCTTATTAATTAAGGACTCCATAGCCATAATTGTCACACTTGAATGTGTCTGGCACAAGCTGGGGTACAGCTGTCGCATGCATGCACGCACGCAAATTTGTAAAACAATATATTATTAATCATTCGTGGGGTTTCTAAGCCAAGGTCAACCTAAAATATATACATATATATATATATATTGTATATATTTCACAACGACCCGATAATAATGTACTTAAATGTGGTTGAGGGCCATTCCATTAGAGCCTACAAAATAATAAGTAGGCGTCGATAGGTTTGTCACGACTTCAAGGTAAAGCGCGTTGATAATATATAATTAAATAATTATTTTTATTTAACGTTCGAGCAATCACATGAATTGGCTTCCCTTTCGTAGAACAAAGGCCATTTGTCTAAGCTCCAAGTCCAAAGTGATAACTTAATAGCAACGTGTGAAGATGACATGTCGGCCGCACGATTTCATTTTGTTGGTTATGATAGTAATATTATTATCACATAATATTGTTGGATAATGCCTCCAAGCATCTCTTTCGTAGCATCACACGATAGTCATTCACTTTGACTTGGTGACGACGAAGCTTCGCACACAATGGGAAAAGAATAAAAAGTCAATAATGATTTTAATTATTAGTTAAGCAGATATAGACGGACTACCTTATGACTTTAATTACTTTCGGATAGATCATTTTTCATTATGGTACTTAGTAGACGTGGGCTTTGGGCCGGTCCAACCGGAACCGGCCCAAAACCGGCCCGCTAACCCGGCCCAAAACCGGAACCGGTAGAACCGGTTCCGGAACCGGTAACCGGCCCATTTAAATTGGGCTGGGCCGGTTAGCGGTCCGTGGAACCGCGGTTCCCCGGTTCCGGTTCCCGGATCCGGGTCCGCGGTTCCGGTTCCGGTTCGGAACTGGAACCGGAACCGGCCCAACGGCTAAATAGCCGTTGGGCCAACGTTACTTTGGTTTTTATTTTTTTTTTTAATTTTTAAACACTGGAAAATTACAGTTTTTACCCCAAACGAAAAATCTATAAATACCACCTCATTTTAACCATTTTAACTCACAATTACATCCAAATCTCTTCCAAACTCTCTCAAAAAAGCTCTCAAAAAAATCATCCTATTAATATTTAATATTATTAACACTAATAATTATTTTATTTACACTACACTACTACACTACACACACTCACTTATTTTATTATTACCAATAATTGAATTATTATTTTGCACTAATGGCGTCGTCATCGAGAAATCCTAACCCTCGTGACGAAGATGCTTTTATGATTTTAGGTCACGCCGACACATTTCGGGGAAATGCCGACACCGACGATGAGACCGATGCACCGGAAACGAATCCGACGGCGGCGACCGACGAGGGACCGAGCCAAGCTTCTACGGCGACGACAAGAAGGAAGCAACAACCGCGTGCTCGGCGGTCTAAGGTATGGAATTTTTTCGACTTAGAAATGGATAAAAATAATCCCAATTCAGGTACCGCTTATTGCAAAATGTGCCGCCACCCCTACACAATTAAGACCGGACCGAATCAAGGTGGGACGGGCTCGCTGAAAAAACACCTCCAGAGGGCGCATAACTTCGGGGACGATCTAGAGCCGGTAGGAAACGAACCCCGACAACAACAAATAAACGTAAGTACGGGTAAGAATTTTGTTATTACTAGGGAAATTTCTAAAAAAGCATTAGTTAAATTCGTAGTTATGTGTGAAGAACCCTTTTGCATTGCGGAAAGTGAAGGGTTTTTCGAATTTACGAGTACGATACAACCCGGATTCCATAACGTGACCCGTAAAACCCTTAGGAAATATGTGTTAGAAACTTTTAAGGAATATCAAACTAGCTTAATTAGTCATTTAGCCAACATTACGTGTAGGATTAGTTTGACTACCGATATTTGGACTAATATTACGTCGCAATCTTATTTAGTCGTCACCGCCCATTGGATAGATGAAACATGGACCATGCAAAAACGTATTCTTTCCCTAGATCCCCTAGATTCGCAACATAATGCCACTACAATATCGAACTATGCGTTGAATGTCGTTAATAAATATTGTATTCAAGATAAGATTATGTCTATCACCTTAGATAATGCTAGCGCGAACAACGTAGCGATAGGGATCCTTCGTATGCAACTTAGGTTACCCTTAGACGGCAAATTATTACATGCTAGGTGCGCTTGCCATATTATTAACTTGTGTGGAAGCAAACCGTCCTTGCCGCCGGCCTCCCGTACAAGAAGTTTCCGTTGCCAGTCCCGACTAGGTGGAACTCGATGTACCACCTCCTCAGCACCTTCATGCGTTACAAGGACTTGTTGACGCCTTTTTGGAACGAGGCCGCAGTCGGCACCACCTCCAGGTATGAATTACGAGAACTTGATTGGGATATTGTAGGTTTGGTCGTGTCCATACTTGAAGTGTTCGCCGAGGCTACGGAGAAATTTTCCGGAGTTCACTACCCGACGTCCCCATTATTCGTCCCGAACCTCTTCGCGATGTGCTACAAGTTCGTGGAGTTTCGCAACAATCCATACTTGTGTAACTTCATCCAAAATATGGAGAAGAAGTTCAAGAAGTATTGGGAAACCATCCCAATAGTACACGGTTTGTCGGCCTTACTCGACCCTAGTTGCGGTGTTGATACATTTGATATTTTTTTCGAATATTATGCTCAGTTTCTTGGAAAGAAAGTGGACGACCAAAAGGCGTCAATTCACGCTTCTCTCCAAGAACTTTTTTCTTTTTATGCATCTGAGCAGGGACATAGTGTGGAGCAACCCGTACCAGCGAGCGAAGCTGGTTCGTCGGAAGGAGGCGGCGGCGCAATGGGACTACTACGAAGATTGAAGGCGCAAAAGACGAAGACCAAAACGCGTGCATCGGGGTCGAACACGAATGAGATCCAGCTCTACCTGAGCCACAACTTCCATACTCCCGAAGACTTCGACGTTTTGGTCTGGTGGAAGTCGAACGCGACTCTTTATCCGACCCTCTCCGCCGTCGCTCGAGACGTTTTAGCCGTGCAAGCGTCTAGCGTCGCCTCCGAGTCCGCATTCTCTACCTCCGGGCGAATTATCGGCGACAGACGCGCGAGCCTTAACCCGACTTCCCTCGCAATGTTAACAATATTGAAGGATTGGTATTTGGCCGAATCGAAGAACCGACGGGAAAACGCCATCGACGAGTTCCGTTCTTCCAGTTCGGACGAAGACGAAGAGGCCTCTAACATAGTTTTAATTAATAGTCAAGTCGAATAAATTGTATTTTTTATTTCGAATATTTTTTCATTTTTTGTATTTTGTAACTTGTAAGTTTTAGATTTATTTTTCTTTCTTTTATGTTTTTATTTGTATTTTTTAGGTAGTTTTTTTATTTTTTTGTACTTTTCTTATCTTTTTTTTGTTTTTTTGGAATAAAATTTTTGGATATTTTCTAAAGAATTTTTTCATAGCAAAAAAAAAAAAAAAAAAAATTAAACGGGCCGGTTCCGGTTCTGGAACCGGAACCGGCCCAAAAGAGGCCCGGGGGTTCTTCGTATGGTTCTGGTCCGGTCCCTGGAAAATGGTTCCGGAACCGGAACCGGAACCGGAACCGGAACAGTGCCGGAACCGGTTAACCGGAACCGCTTGAACCGGAACCGGTAGAACCGGCCCGGAACCGGCCCAAACCGGCCCAAAGCCCAGGACTAGTACTTAGTTATAGATTATGGTTGCAATGAATAATTAATTGTATTGAAAGTGACGAGCTGATAATATGATATCTTTCGTTCTCACGGTCGGAGGAAAAGAAAAAAAGATATTTTAATGCATCACAAACCTAGTTGCTTATTATGATATTGATAAGTTAACTATGATAATTAAAGATTACGACGGTTCGAACATAAGTAGTTGTAGGAATTTGAGAGTAAGATGATTTAGATTTTGGAAGTACTCTCTCGCTTGCTTTAGTTTAGGATGGAAGATGAGTAGTCGCCGTAATGACAAACTTAATTAGGTGATCCTACATCACCTTGATGGAGTGATGTTTTACAAAATAATTTCGGACAAAATTACCCCTTACATTTTAATTTTTTCTTATATACCCTTATCTCATATTTTAATTACATAACTATTTTGATATTCAAATAATTCATTTAATATTAAAAATAAAATAATTATATTGAATAAATTATAGGCAAAACTTATATTTAATGCTAAATAATTTTAAAACTTGTTATAAAAATATTGATCATTATTACGTCAAGGATCTTATTAAAATAAACATATTTTACGTCATATCATCCCACACATCTTCGTGGTTAAACAAACACATATCCCACTGATATTTTAAATGAAATATCACCACAAAACAAATAAAGTAATGACATATCACTTTGATCAACATAAGAGTGATAGTTGATATTCAAATCATCATAATATGAGTATCACAGTTATATTGGATATTACCTTAAATGAACACCCCCTACGGTGATCATTCTTTCACCTGCTCATCACTTCGTTTATTTTGCCTACGTGATCTGTCATCACCGTGATAACGGATCACCTATGTAATGACAATCGGGTGATATTCAAGGTTTTAGATCATTTTTAAGATGACTAAAATCATCATCATCATCAATCAAACCAACCACTCTACATTTTTCAAGATTTCTATATAAACCAACCCGTAACGTATACACACAACACATACATAAAAGAAATAGGAAATCAATATGGGAGAATAAAAAAACAAACATAGGGAAGACAAGTCCTGGACCGTCGAGCATATCGTCGACTCCATTGAAGTCAAGGCAAAGAATCCATTGAGCAAGAACACATGTTCAACTCTGAAAATGAAACATCAATGGTGAAGATAGCAAGGAAGGAGGCATAGTAGATAATGAAGGAAGAAAAGTTGATCGGAGTAGCCCAAACTGAAGCAACGGCAACCGCGGCTAAAAGTTGGCCAATTTTGAAGAGTCCATAGTTTCGTGCACTTTTTTTCAAAATTTCTTTAAAATGAATCTACTATAGTAATTATATCAAATACATACCTTTTAAATTTCAACATCAAAGATAATCGGCATCTTTGTTTTGAATCATCCGTTACCGTTGCGATATCAAAAGATATATGGCGGTGCAGAAATATATATATATATATATATATATAATATACGCTCTCAAGCAACTAACCCATATTCGAGAAAATCAAAATTAAACAAGGGAATGATTCCATAATAGCTTAAGCTACACAGGTAATAAATATAATATAAACAATTTCGTCTCGAGCCTCTATCAACTTCTCCATGCTTTTATTGCAAATTATTATTCGCAGTGACGGAACAAAACAATGTAACTTGGGGGATCGAAGAATTTTAAACAAAAAAATATGAAACATCATGTTCGTGGTATAAATGTTAAGATACCTTATATACGTTGTACGTAACATGTGTATTGCATACCTGAGAATAAATTGCATATTGTTATTAATTAAGGAACAATAAATTATATCCTACATCAAAGTATAAATTTAAATCATAAGAAACGTCAAGTCCTTCGTATAATCGTTAAAATGTTTTTTATACTATTTTAGTATGTTTTTAAATATTGTTGTCTATGACAAAATGATACATTGTTATTACATATTGTTATCAGTGACAAAACGATAGGTGAGGTTATGGTGGGGCTAGGCCCTCCAACTACTCACCTCTGAAGATGAAGCAGATACTTATCAAACGCAAAGATGGTGGGGAGAAGGAGGCAGCGCAGATCGGTAAAGCCCGAGAAGACGCTGAGCCCGATATTGAAGCCCGCAGTGATTCTTGATGAGAAAAAGGTGTCGTACGCCATCATTTGTTTCTATGGTTTTTCCTTTTGAAATGTGTACAAATGAGTGCCATCTCTCTATCTAGCAGCTAGTTAGCGTGATCTTCTATTTTTTTGGTTAATAGTGGTGTTTCCACTTCTAAATGAATAAAAGGATTTGGGTTTGCATTCCTTTGTCAATAAGTTGTGCACGTTATTTTTTCCATGCATGTTTCGAATGGATTAGATCCCAGTTTTTATCATTTCCTAAGTGATCTTGGAGTGCAAAGATTCCAGGTTAAAAGATGCTATAATGTTTTGTGGGTTTCATTTGCTTATCGTCAACCTTTTTTTTAATCTTTTCAAGAAAACCCTAAAACAATGCATCTTGAAATGTAGTTGCACGCCATTGGATAAGCATCCAAAAATAGTATATAAGCTTCGATATGGAACTTTAGTTTAGGGTTTGATTGAAGAGTCAGTCCTAAAATATTGGCGAGTTAGTATCCTTTCTTGAATCATATATGCCCGCTTAGATATCAAAAGATAATGTACATATGGCAGTGGATAAATAACCTCATATTACGCACGCTGAAGCACATATATGATCCTCATTATAAACTGAATCTAGAAGACACAATTGGTATAGAGAACAATAACAAAGGCATCGATCAAAATTTATTACCTAAGGCTTCAAGTAACAATAAACAAAATGAGTTCGTTCCAAGCAGCCTCAGATCATTTTGGCATATAGATTCTTGATATCTCTTGTTGCAAAGTATTAGTTGTTTACAGCTCTTTGTTTGTATCATCTTCCCTCTTTTGCCAGATTTAAACTATGTCACACTCCACCCTGAAGAGCAAAGGAAAGAAGTGGTATCTAATTTGCGGTTCTTTCGAAATTATTCATTAACTTTTCTTTCAATCCATGAGAGGTGAAGTTGTGTACGGTATAAGTGAAAAACTCTTTGGTTACAAGTGGCTAAAGCATAAGGAAATAACGGAATCATTTTGTTACTTCTCCAACTTGCTGTTGCAAGAGTAAAAGCTTTTTTTTTTTCTTTTCAAAAAACCTCCATTTACGGTTCCATTCATGCACTGGTAATAGTCTGAAGAAGAAGAAGGTCTCGAATCCAATGTTATACTACAAAAATTACCACATGACGACCGTCACTCACTTCGATTTATTGGCTTCTGTCTTTTTGTTGGGGAATGATTTAATAGTAAAATATAATGTAACAATAATATATACGCATAATAATATAGTGGATTATTTCAGTTCAGCAGAGTCGACGTGTTGAGATGGTCACGTGTGGTGTGAGGACAAAAAAATGTCCCACATCGAAAGTGCAAAGAAAAATTATATGGTTTATAAGCTTGATGAGCCACTCCTCCTAATACCAATTGGTTTTAGGAAAGAACCCCATCAAGCTTATACTGAGACCCCTCCTCATGTGTGGCGCATGTGTGTGGGCCTCGATGACGGATTAATTATCGGAGGCCCGGCCCAAATTTGCACACGACGATGTACAACCTTCTGATTTTAATTAAATTTGGATAAGAACATTTGGTTATGATGTATTATTAAGGTTACTGAATAATTTTATTGAAAGTGACGAGCGATTTATCCGATTCGGATTTCTCTTCTAAAGTAAAATAAAAAGAAATGCATGCGCAGAATCTAGTCTAGTTTGATTAATTATAAAAAAAAAACTGCTTTCTCTATTCAATGATTAACTATTAAGTCATAGGAGAATACATCAAATAATCAAGAAAAGCAGCTAAATTATTTGCGGGATTGTTTGCTTAGATTGACCTTAGTAATTTTATATTCAAACAAACCCTAAAATAATGTACAATTTGGAATGTAGTTGGGGAAACAGCTGTTGGCGATGCATTCATGCATGCACGCAAATTTGTACAAAAATATATTAATCAATCATTTGTTGGGTTTTATATAAGCTGAGGTCAACCTAAATAAATATCTAACTTCTTGTGACAATATCCCGACAATAATGTACTTTAAAATTTACTTAAGTTGAGGGCCATTAGAGCCTCCAAAGTGATAATTAAGCTCGGATAGGTTTGTTAAGAGTTCATCACATTACATAAGTTAAAGCTTTGATAACATGCAATTCAATAATTATTTTTGTACTTCAACTTTCGAGCAATCATCTGACTTTGCTTTCCCTTTCGTAGAACAATGCCATTTCTCTAAGTCCCAAGTCCAAATGATAATTTCTAGGGGTGGTAAGCAGGTCGGGTTGAGTCACATTCGGGTTCAACCCGTTTAATAAACGGGTTGAAAATATCAACCCTGACCTTAAACAGGTAGAAAAATCAATCCCGAACCCAACCTACTTTAACCCTAACCCAACCCGTCAACCCGTTTAAAATTAAAAAGGAAAATAACAAAATAGAAAGAATTATAATTCCAAATTAAACAAAAAAAGGAAAAATAATTCAATTGTCTTTCTAAAAACATCATCATAATTAAGAAACACTTAAAGTTCCAAATAACAAAAGTCTCAATAATTAAATACCAAGCAAATTATTTCATGGTCATCAAGTATTAACTGAAGCCGATGATAATTGACTCGAACTCTCAACCATACTCTCTTCCATTTGATCTCCCACCCTTACGTTCATAACATCTTCGCAGAATTCATCGAGCATAGGAATAGGATCCATTTTTGCTAAAAAATCAAATGAAATCAAATGATTATATAGGGAAATAGGCGAAAACATAAACTAATACAAATCAGAAAAAAAATACAGAATTTGAGTTTGGGATGCGAGTTGGGCCTAGGAGATTGTGTGAGCGCGAGAGTGGATAGAGAATAACGGTTAAGTAGAAATTTTCCTTTTATTTTATTTATATTAATAATATTTTAATAATTTATATTATTCGGGTTAAATGGTTGATAAACGGGTTGACTTCGGATTGATTTCGGGTTGAAAATCCGAACCCCAGCCTGACCCACTTAATAATTGGGTGCGGTACGTAAACAGGTCGAAAATGCTAACTCGGACCTGCTATTTTCGGGTGCGGTTCGTGTCGGATTGGCGGGGCGGGTCGATTTTTAGCAGCCTAATAATTTCACACAAACACGTATGACGATGACATGTCGGCCGCACAATTTCATCTTCTTTCAATAATATGAGTGTTACTACCATTATTATTATTATTATTATTATTATTATTATATATTTGCGAGGGAGATATATAGGTATTGTTTTGTTGATATCTAGGGCTGTAAATGCCGAGCTCGGGTCATATTCTGGGCTCGAGTTCGAGCCCCTACATTGAGCTCGAGCTACTTTATTGTCTGATGAGCTCGAACTCGAGCTCGAACTCGAGATCAACCTTTTTTTTTATGATAAGAATAATATAAAATTGATTAAAAAAAAGTTCGCAAGCTTTAGAGGAGCTCAAGCTCGAGCTCGACATAAATGAGCTCGAGCCGAGCTTTTGTCGAGCCGGCTCGTCGAGCTCACGGGGCGGCTCGGCTCATCATCCCTATTGATACATGTTAAGGAAAACACCAAAGCGAGACGTGCTTTACGTTCTTGGGCCTTAAACTCGTATGGGCATTTTTCATTTACGTAGCCCATTACATATCTCATTTTAGAAAGTCTACTTGGGAATGCTTTTTAAGGGTTATATTAAAACCCTTTTGATAACATGTTAACTCATTCAGCAAAGTTGCATTTGATTGATAATTTCAAGGGAGAAACAAAAAACCCCTAAATGGCTTTTCTGTGATTCTTATTGAGATTGTCTATTATTTTGCGGTTGTCTTGAGCGTTTGTGGCCAGATTTGTTAGGGAATGGTAAGAAAAATACCGACAATGTTGATATTAAGATGACGGAGACCGACTTATTGGTATGTTGATAATAAGATTTTCTAGTTTATCATTGGATGAAGATTGGTGAATAAATATGAATGTTATGATAGTATTATTATCATATAATATAATTGCCAGGAGGATGGGTATTGTTTGATGATGCTTCGAAGCATCTCTTTCGTAGCATCACATGACAGTCATTCACTTTGACTTGGTTTCTGTCTTATTTATGGTGGAGAGGAGACGAAGCTTCGCATACAAATGGAAAATATATATAGTAACAAATGATTTTAATTATTAGTGGAGGATCAGTTAAGCAGACACAGACGTACTACCTTATTATGACTCTCATTAGTTTCGGATAAGATCATATGTCAGGATGGTTTCTTCTATGGTTGAATAAATTGTATTTAATTTAAAGTGAGGACTGAGGAGAGTGGATTATATGATTTTCGTTCTCACCGTAGGAGGGAAAAAGACGATTAAATGCATCACAAATCAAGTTGCTACTTCAAAAAAAAAAAAAATCAAGTTGCATATAATAAAACAACGTTTTCTATTTTAGTAGTCAACTACGCTATTTCATAGAGAATATACTAAATGACCAAGAAAAGTAGCTAAATTCTGTGGGGTTTATTTTCTAGCTAAGATCAACCTCTAAATAATCTTTCTTTTTTTTTCAAAAAAACCCAATGTACTTTACAATGTAGTGTGGCGCCATTACAGCCTCCAAACAAATTAATAGGAAACTTTAATTGCTTAGGGTTTGGTCCAACATTTGAAAAGTCCACTAATTTCATGGCGCTTTTTTTCAATATTGTTTTGAACAAGAGAGCTAGTATAATAATAATAATAATTAAAATTATTATTATATCAATTATCAATATAACTTTTAATATCCTAGATAATCGCGTTTTGAATCATGTCCGTTTCGATATGAAAGATATATACATAATACATGGGAGTGGAGATCATATATATATGTACACACATACTCAAACAATTACCCATCTTCGGTATAACCAAGATTAGAGTGAGTACAAACTCCATCATAGCTTAAGGTCTACACAGGTATATTTAAACACTTTCGTCCATGTCTTTCTCCGTGTTTTTACTTCTTATTATCATTGGTTATTCTTTTACGCATTAGATCTTCGATTAAATCGTCTACTCAACAACCATGAGGAGCAAATTAGGAAAGAAGAAACCCTCAAAAAAGTGCAACAATAATAACGCTTCTACTTGCACCAATAGCCGCCGCCCGTCGTGGGATAACGTCCATGGCGACATATTAGAGATCGTCTTCGAAAATCTATGTACGGGCGATCGTATTAGGGCAGGCGCCGTCTGCAAATATTGGAACCGTATCGTCGCGAAGAAGAAGAAGACGAAGAACGAAGCCCAAACACAACTCATCACACCTCAGACAAGAGAGGCGCCGTGGCAGATCTTGTCCGAAGATTCCTACGCTTTTCCCCAACCCGACATTACTGAAGTCAGCTTCAAAAGCATGTCCGAAAACAAAACCTATCGCTTCAAATTACCAGACAATCGCAGCCACGGCTGGCTGTGCGGATCCTCGAAGGGTTGGCTGCTCATGGCTTCCGGCGAGAGGCTCGACCCGAATTTGTTCCTTTGGAACCCCTTAAACGGGTCGACCCACAACCTCCCTCTGCTGTCCACTCACCCCAATTACGAAGACGACTTCCTCGAAACCCTAAAAGACGGAGACATAGACAACGTTTCGTGCCTCTTCCATCGCCTTTCGGTGTTCCCACACGACTCGGCAGGGTGGGTAGTGGCTGCGATACTGCACCACGAATACACTCGCCACCCAAACCGCGTATCGTTCTGTAACATTGGAGACCAAAAGTGGACAGTTTACGAGGAGGAAGACTCCTTTTTCATCGACGTCATGTTTCACGAGAAGACAAACTCCCTTTTCATCCTCGCTTTCGCCGATTCGCCAAAGAGGTTGTCGTCGGGAGGAGACTCGCCCCCGAACGAGCTATTCTGCGTCTCGGGCTCTGCGGTGCGCCTGTCTTTCGTCTTCTTCGACGACGAAAACGAAGGCCAATTTGAGGGTCGGAGGTTGTCGATAGAAGCCAGCCTGTCGCGGCATTCCTTCACGCTGAAGCGCGAGAGGCGAGTTCTGAGGCTCGTGGATGGTACGCTCAACGGTGGAGAAGTGACTGTCCTGGCGACTGATTTGGACCGTATAATCCAAATCAGAAGGCGCAGCGAAGCAGATCGTCTTCATAAGGAGACGGATCATTATCGGACGAAGAGGGTGTCGTTTGTTGTGCCCGAAATGGAGACGGGCTTTGTAGGGAAAGGCACGGTGTTTTTGGGATCGGCGGGCACCGACTCGATGATCTTCGCGGGCCCGTTGAAGGGTTTCGAGACGAACTGCGTATATCTTGCGACTGATGATTGCTTTGGGCATTGTTCGGACGGAGAACTTTACTCTATTAGGGAGTGCGGCGTTTTCTTTCTGAAAAACAAGCAAATGAGAGTTCGACGTACTCATGTGAGGTTTCCGCCGCCGAGTAAGATCGGATGGTTCGAACCTAGGTTGTTTTTCTAGGAAAGTATTTTACGGGTATGAGGTGTGGTGTGCTTTATTTGTTTATTTTACAATTTAATCGAGATCCATTCGTTATTATTAGTAGTACTTTTTACGCGCGTACTTATAATTTAATTATATTTTATGTTACTCTTACTTTTGATATTTATTATTTTTTTGTCGAATAAAGAAATATAATTTTTAACTATATATAAAAAAAATATCTAGGGATGTACGTATAATATTTAAAAATATAAATGTGATATGAAAATTATTGAAGTAAATAAATGAAAAATAGAGGAATCAAATTGCAAATAAATGACGGATCAAATTTGGCAAGTAACAGAATATATTTTGTTAAGTGTAGCTAGTTATATTAATGGATTGCATATGTCAAGAGGAGACTCGTCTTGTAGCAATTTATATCGTTTATGAATTTTCAACATTAACTTTGAGCCCCGAGATTTGTAAAAAATATTAACATCGATAAGCTCACATGATAACTAGTACTGTCAAAACGGGCTGGCGGGATGGGCCGGCCCGTAGCCCGTCAAAGCCCGCCACTCGCGGGGCGGGGCGGGCAAGCCCGCCTACTGACGGAAAATAAAGGCCCGTCCCGCCTACAGACAGGTATCGGGCCTGGCGAGTGGCGGGCTTAGCCCACCAGTTTTTCAAAAAAATAAGAAAATAATAATAAAAAGTAGGAAAAAATAAAATAAAAATAGGAAAAAATGAAGAATTCAAGTTGGAAAATATATCTATAATTTAATAAAAAAAATTCATATTAATTTATTTATGTTATTAAGTACAAATTATAGCTAAAAAATATAAAAATCAAAATCTTATTATTTAAAATAATTAAATAATATTTTATTTTTGAACGGGCCTGCCCGCGGCCCGCCCTGCGAAAGCCCGCGGCGCGCGCGGACATGCCCGCACTCGGGCCTAAAAATTTACAGCCCGCCCCGCCACTTTGGCGAGGCGAGGCGGGGCGGGCGGGCCCCGTTTGACGGCTCTAATGATAACTCATCCAAATTCCAAGGGCACAAGTCAAGATTACAAATCTAGATATCCATCCCCTCCTTCTAGATCTTGCAATTAATAAAATGACCTTTACATTGTCGATATGTTTGCGGTGTCACAATTAGGGTTGAAAACCAGACGAGCCGAGCCTGAACATGGCCCAGCTCGAGCTCGGCTCGATTTAGCTTTATTAGGCTCGAGCTTGGCTCGGCTCGATAAGCTTGATAAGTCGGGATATTTGAGGTCGAATTCGGGCCCGAGCTCGAGTTCGATATATATTATTAAATAAAATATGTATGTTAATATAAAATAATTAATATTTAATATATTAAAAATTAAAATTATCGGCTCGATAAGAGCTCGACAAACCTCGAGCCCAGATATGATAGGCTCGAAGCTCGGCTCGATTACTAACAAGCCAGCTCCAGCTCGGCTCGAGCTCGATTTTGACCGAGCTCGAATCAAGCTTCTCGAGAGCAGCTAGGCTCGTTTACCCCCCTAGTCACAATGATATTTAATTTTCTAAGTTTTATTTCTCAATATGGTGTCAGTTTAAGACATTTGAGTATTATTAAAGTGGAAAATATTTGTAAATTATTATACATTTCTTTCTCAATATGATGAGAGGGCTAAATTCTTCGAATTTAATTGTATAAGTGATTATGATACCACTAGTTAATTTGGTTAAACTGAGAAAGAGATTTTCGCAATCTCATCTAGGGCTGGGCGTTCGGGTATTTGGGTTTTACCCGAACCCGATCGAGTTCGGGTAGTTCGGTTCGGATAGTTCGTATTGTTTGCCGGGTATCGGGTTATTCTATGTCCGATAATTATTAATCGGATCGGGTATCGGGTAGTAATTGACTACCCGATCGGGTTATTCGGGTCTCCGATATATTTTTTTTTACAAAAATAGTTTTTGTACATAAACAATAAATGTATATAATTACATATTTAGATATCAATATCTAACGTGAGTGATGTTAAAGTTTTAAATAATATTTCAACTAATTTCTTATTTTAATTGTATAATTAACAAGTGATACTTTATATCAATTAAATCACTATAAAAATTAGATATATCCTCAAAATTTTATGAATAAAAATATAAAAATATGTATATATTATATTTATTGAAAATAGAATATCCAAAATATTATAAATGATATTTAATATATAACATGGATATTTTGATAAGTATGTTGAATTGTAATATTTTTAGTAATATTTTCAATTAAAAATTGAGTACCCGGCATGGGGCACCCGAACCCGATACATACCAACAAGCGGGTACCCGTCGTAGATCGGGTCGGGTTCGAGTAGTGAAAATCTTAACCCATACCCAAACTACCCGATGCCCACCCCTTCCCATCCATGCTTAAACAAGATTTCACTAAACAAACGTTATTTATTGTATTACGCCTTTCCATCAAACCATTTTATCTGGGTTTTTTTTTTCTCTCAATTGGGCTTTTTTATGTGAACATTTTCTTATATTGGAAAGTAAAAGAACACACAAGAGATACTAGTTTATTTGCACACTCAATTGAGTGTGCTATATAAATACATGTATATTAATTTTAAAAATTTATTAACTAATATAGAAGGGCAAAATTGAGAATATAAAAATATCATGTAGTGGCTAGTTTTAGTTTAATATCATCTTTTAGTTTAATTTAACTTGACAGACCAATTGGAGATTATCATAAGCCTTCACGCTTAATAAAAGGGTACAGTGGTTCTTTACACAACGGATATGCGTAGCTAATTAAATACTGTCGGCCGAGGCTCGTTTGTAGGCCCGTTTTGAGGCCCAAATAACGCCTTGGTGATTAAGGCCCGAACTTAAAACTAAGACCCAAGAAAACGTCGGGCCAACTTTCAAGGCCCATTTAAGTAGTTTTCACAGGCGAGTCTTAGTTTATAGTAACAAATTTATCAACTGTTTAAGCGCTCTCAAGATTACGTTACCTTGATAAAGCACACCATTAACACAAATTACGCAGCGCTCACAACCAAAGAATAATAAAGAAAATGGGAAGAAACAAGAACAAGGAAGATTATTCGTGGGTTGATGACGAACACTTCTGCTACAATATAGTACCGAAGTCTCCACAGCCAATACAGTTGAGTTTGAATGCATTCGATGCATTAAACTGTGATAAAAGGAATTTATATCGTATTTTATACACCGTAAAAACGTAATATCGGTTGTTATTTATATAGAATTTCTTCGAATACCATATTTTTACGTTTATTTTGCATATTCTACAGATATTGGAGAAAAGAAATACAACCGACTGGTTTGAAAAGAATCGAAGAGGCAGCCCATATTACGGCCCAAAAACAAATTGGGCCAAGATAAAACCAGCCAAGCCCTTTAACATCAATTAAAGAATGAAGAAAACATAAAACTACATGGAACTAACGCATTCAAGCAAACGACAAATGATAAGAAGAGAAGAAGACCCACAAGATAAAGAATTGCGACGATCGCACGCACACCGCAGACAAATGAAGAAAAAAAGAGCTCGGCGCAAGGAAGAAAATGAACACTCAATCTTACGCATGCTTGAGCTGCAAAATGGAGATTTGTTGTTCCCCATCGCCATCTATAAATAGGAGGATTAACGAGCAGAGCTGGGAGACAGACGCACACAAAAAAAAAGCCATATACTCGACCTATCAGTTGTGTGTACTCTTTGCTAGACCGAGAGCAAGAGCAGCGAAGGAAGCGAGCCAAGCGGGCTGCGGTTGCGACTGTGAGTCGAGGGACTGCTGTCCGACTGGTCTGTGTGGGCTGAGGGCTGATATCGGGACTGTGAAGCGAAGGCGAGGAGCTGCAACTGCTCGAGCTGTGAGCGGGTGCTTGTGCGCAACAGCTACGAGGTGGAACGGCAGCAGCTGCGGGGACTGACGGAGGGCTGATCCGAGCCGGGTTCACGAGCGAGGTAACTAATTTTCGGGTACGATTGGGCTGAGACGGGCTGCCGGCGTAGAAGGAGTAGTGAACGGGCAGTGCAAAGAACTCGTAAGGAAAGGAAAACCTGAGACGCCCACCACCTGTTCGGGAAAACTCCTCAACGAAATTCAGGGAAGAAACGTGGTTTTATCTTTGTTATTTACGGTCCTCGTTATGTTGATGTTTAATATGAGTGGCTAAATCCCGTAGTATTTGAGATTAGATGAACCCTAGCGAGATCGTACGTATGTTGAACGTATTAATGATATGCTTTTTATTATGACTCGGTTACGATTTATGTTATTGTTTTGATTATGTCTATGTGGTCGAAATAATTGTTGGGAAATCGATCGCTACGCTCGAAAGAGGGGCGACGATTAGACCACTCGTAAACGAGCGGAATAAACTCATCGCTAGAGATAGGTTGAACTACCCCGCCGGATTAGAGTCAAATCTAATAGCGGGATTCATTGTGTTTTTATGCGGTCTGCGATTAAGTAAGTTAGGGAAGCTTGCCCGGCTATTTAAGACGTAGATTAGTTGTTACGAGTCGAAGCGAGTAAGCGCAGTTTCGCCCAGTCGTAGAAACTCGTATACATACAATAGGAATCATCACGGTCTAATAATTAGCTAAAATGTATACCTCGTTTGTCGTTCGATCGAGCTAGGGGGATTCGAAGTCTCAAATACGTTCGCTTCCATAAAGTCGTTCCAACCCCATTTTCGCTATTTCATATTTATCGTTGTTTAGTTTATCATTATTTAAATTTTTATCAAACCAAGATATTTACTAGAATATTTAAACGACGGTTTTCTAAAATATATAGTTCCTTTGGGTTCGATACTCGAATATTTGCCACTTCTATACTATTTTCGATAGGTATACTTGCCTGTTGAGCGTAGGATAATTTGCGATATTCGTTTTATATTTATTACTCGATCCGCTCGATCAAACTGCATTGCTGATGATGATGATGAGCCTAGCTGCACGAAGGGGAAAGAGGCTGAAGAAGATACCAAGAAATATGCCGAGATCGAAGTAAAAAATGCTGAGAAAAGACTAGAAGAGGTCGCAAGTAATTTCAAGGAAGCAAAGAATCGTTTGAATCTTGTGATGAAGTTGAAGAAGAACACTGATTCCGCAGAGAAGAAGATGAAGGAATCTGATCTTGAATTGATCATGGCTGAAAGGAACTATCTTGAGAAGAAAAGTGGGATGCGTAAGTAAAAGAGCTTCTTTGATTTCAGATATCATTGTCATTTTCTTTTCTTTAGTTGGAGTGTTCTTGAGAAAAAAAATGGAACTTGCGCTTCTATGATCTCAGATGTCATTGTTTTCTTTAGTTGGCAGTTGGCAGTAATTGCCCAGTTTTAGATATTCAAAGTATGAAGTAAATTGATACCAACGTGGAAATTCCTTGATTTTCTAAGCCTTAAAAGGCGACTGAGATTATGGGTTCGTAGGTTTACCCTCTTCCTAAAGTTTTCAAGCACAAAAGATTCCTCATTGGGTCGGAAAATCTAATAAAAATGCGTTCTTGCAAAAGAAAGAACGGTAAATTATCAACAGATTGTTGAGAAAGTGTGTGAATCTTCAAAGTAAGCATTTCTACGGTAAGGCATGCATGCAAATAACGTAAGGTGTTGGAAATAGAAAAATAAGAACAACCCACGCAACGAATATCGATCGACACATCGCCACCTTGCGGAAACATTTTCAGTAATGTGATTAAAAGAGCTTTCTTTTTAGGATCATATGTTTTCTCTCCATGTTGTTAGAAGCCGTTCATATGCTTATTTGAACGTTAGAGAAGAAATTTAAAAGTGTTTTCTGCTGCTAATGAGCTCTTTGGCTAGCATTAGTTGCCACTCTCACTCACTAAGGTATTCTTGCCATCCTCTTATTACAACTTTTGCGTTTCAAAATGTGTTTGGTGTCGTTTTAGCTTATTATATAAGGTTATACGTTGTTCAAGTATTGTACAAGATGAAACATAGACATGCTTACTCGTACTAATTGCAATACACAAGTCACGAATAAAAGATTGAAAATAACTTGATCAATCTTAATTTGTGTTCGTAATTACTAAATACAATCGATTTACGGACTAATGGTTTCGTTACGTTTTGAAATATAAATTCGACTTTAAAGCGAAAAAACAATGTCAAGAAAGATTAATGTTATATTATTACATGAGCGACGCAATCCTTTATTCTTAGTACTTTGTATGCTAATTGCTAAACCCTCTCGCCTCTCCACCAGCATTTGGTTTCAATTTCTCTACTTCAGTTTTGAACTTGTAGATCGGGGCTGAATCTTAGGGTTTTGGAATTTCAATTTTAGTCTCATCTTCGTTACTGTTCGGTGGAATAGAGGAGTCCGTAAATGGCTACGGCGGAACCAACTACCACTCGAAGTGTCGATGCATCACTATGGTGGGACCCATTTGATGCTTTGCTCAGCGAGCTCGAAGGCGCGTCTGTTTCTGCAGTCGTTCCGCCGTCTCTGGTAGATAAAATTACGACTATTGTGGCGTTCTAGGGTTCTTTTTTGGTCGCCCGTTCGAAATTTCGTGTTATGGTAGTGCGTTGTTCTTATTTGAAGCATTGGAACATGGAGGGCGTGCACGTATTACGTTCTATTGATTTTGCTTGAAGGTTTGTTGTGTGAAAGGCTGGGGAGTGGTCTGGGGCATCGAATTTGATCTTGAAATGTAAATGTGCTAGAGTCGAAACTTGTCGGTTTTAGGCGTTCATTTGAGTTAGTGGTTTACTGCAGGAGAAGAAGATAAAAGACAATCACTTGTGGTTTCTGGAGACAGTTTCTAGATTCAAGGTCTCAAGCCGAGAATCGAGAGAAGCCTTGGACTCTCGCACTCTAAAGATCGGCTCGCATGAACTGGATATAAAACCTGAATTGAAAGATATGGCTCTGAAGATAAGTTCAGTTTTGGTAAAAATCTCTTTTTAACTCCTTTCTGTGTGTATCCATCATTCTATCTTTGTGTAATGGAGAACTGCTGTTTTTAATTGAGAAACCCTTCTCTTGATTTCCTGTTAATATCGGATGCCCTTGGCAGTGTCTAGATGAGGTACAGTCATATATATTAGTTAAGAGAGCCGTGGAGCGGAACAATGCAGCAGCGAAGGATATTCATCCACAGTTTTTAGATGTGGTTAGTTTGTTCCTTCTCACTGAACTTTCATTTATTTTACTATTCATGGGATATATTTTTTCATGGCGGAGTGGACCATATACTATTTGTATTTTGCAAGGAGTCAAACACTAGCTGAATTGTGGCTTATCTTGTCTGCTGAGTATTTTTGTGGGGCTGATTCTTGATCCATGTTGCTGGAACATAATATTGTGATTTCCTCAAATTTTTTTAGGCTCCTGGTCATTTTGTAAGATTTTACTGGGTGTATAGGGTGTATATGTTTGATCTCATTCTTCGGTTCAATATCAAGTATATACTGAAGGGAACAAGTATAAGCTATTTATGATTTTACTAGCTACTAAAAGTTTCGTTTTTTGTCTGTATCGGCTTTTCATTGTTTCTAATTGGTAAAGTGTCCATAATTAGTTCGTTTGTGGTTACCTAATGGATCATCCGTTGTGTCTTCATTTCACAATGACTGATGTTTCGTCTATTACAACGTAATAAGCTCTCGATGTTTTCACCTCTCTTTATTTATCGTTCTGCTTTAGGTTATACTTGAGTACTACGTTGAAAGACAATGTTTATTCAAGTGCACAAGACAGCTTTTTCTATTGGCTGGTAAGTAGCTGCTCTTGTTTCTCTTTTTGTAATTGATTACATTATTGATACCAATATGCAATCAAAGCTTTATTCATGCTGCTTTGCCTGCTACAAAATGTGCACTATGTGTTGACTGTTGCAGCACACAGCATTTGATTGAATGCAAATAAACTTAATATATTATCGGGCTGTTTCTCGTTGGTGATGTACTTCTAGTTCTTTCAAATTTTTATTGTATCATCATTGTCTGTTGCCTTCTGGAAATTCATATAAATTTGGTGATTGCTATAGTGTACCTGGGATCTCTATCTGAAGAAACATCCGGCATATTGGAGGAAGCAAAGGGATTAATATCTGGCGGATTAGTAAACAGACTACTTTCGACCTTTGAGGTCCTTTCATCTTCCAGTTACCCAGAACATATGGTAAGTAATTGTTGGAATTAGATTGAGAATTATCTTTTCTTCCTACTTATGCGTTGAGTTCTGATGGAGTGGAACTCTTTTGTGATTCCGATTGGAGAAACAACTTGGCTATTTTTTCTTGCAGGATGTTGATCTCTACACGTTGTGGGCTGAGGAAACACTTATAGAAAATACTTTAGTCCTTGAAATTCTCTTTCTTGGTTACTATGAGTCTTTCTGTACCTGTGATGCCAGTAGCTGGAAAAGATTGATTGGTTTTTATGAGGTGATTCTTGGTCTTTCTGTCTCAACTCAGATTGTACGTGATTTTTATCTGCTTTTCTTATCATCTTTCGCAATACAGGGCATTGCTTCTGGTTCATACAATTTCCAGAAACTAGAAGTATCGACTGAAGCTGTTAACTCCATTTATTTTGCCCAAGTCCAACTGCTAATTATTCTCATTGAGGCTCTCAACCTAGAAAATCTGCTTCAAATGATCCATGACAACTCTCCATTCAGGTTTTAGCATTATTTTCTGTTAGTGCGTTTCTTACCTGTTTTTTTTTTTTTTGGGAATGTATTTCTGCTGTTTTAATTCTACGTCTATGTTGTTTAGGTTTGCATTCTTTATTATCGATTTGATGAATTCCGTGTCTTTTTGTCAGTCAGGGTTCGATTACCTTCTCAGAGAGTGATATTGTAGAAATGGACGGGATGGTATCTGGTTTTGGTGCTTCTGAGGTGAATGAAGCTGGTCCTTTAATTCTTGCATGGGCGGTGTTTCTCTGCCTCATTTCTTCTCTTCCTGATAAAGAGGAAGAAAGTTTGTTGATGGTAACTGATTGCTGATGTAACTTATGTGATAAATGCTGTGTCTTATCTTTTCTGCCTTCGATTTTGTTTTTAATTCTTCAGGAGATCGACCACATTGGCTATGCTCGTCAAGCTTTTGAGGCCTCAGCATTAAGCTATGTTCTTGAAGTTCTACGCAGAGAAACATTAGATAATTCAGACGTGAGTAACTTTTACTATATTCCGTTTTATTAAGCATATACTTAAACCATATATTTGGTTTGCCTGCACCATTTTATGTTTTTTTTTTTTTTTTTCATTTTTATGGTTCTTCTCAGGGTTCTCAAACTGCTTATCGAAGTGTTATCAGAACATTTTTATCTGCGTATATTGCTTCTTATGAGATCAGTCTCCAGGTATCTTACAAAGGGATCATTATGCGCATACAAAATTTGCCAACTCATACAATCTTTGACCATCTTGCAGTTTGATGATAAGAATATGAAATTGATGTTGGACATCCTCTGCAATATCTATCGGGGAGAGGTCTGCTTATTTTATGAATTATTGTTAAGATTATTTTCTGTCCTATTATTTATTTAGGATAATGAATTATGTTCAGGAGTCACTCTGTATTCAGTTTTGGGACAAGGGTAGTTTCGTTGATGGTCCTGTCAGGTGCCTTCTTTTCAACTTGGAGGGTGAATTTCCCTTCAGAAGTCTCGAACTTTTAAACTTATTATCAGCCCTTTCAGAAGGTGCTTGGCCATCACAATGCGTGTAAGTGGGATTGTGTGTTACTTTGCGTTCTGTTGACATGCCAAAGAAATAGAGATAAATGTAGTTCTCGAATGCCTAATTCAAAACTTTTGAGCAGGTTCAATTTCCTTGATAAAGCTGTTGGGATATCAACCCCATTTGAGATGAGCAATGATTCTACTGTCGATGCTGCTTTGGGAATTGTCGAGACACGTTTTCCCTTGCATGTTGCTGGTGTTGAAGGCTTGGTAGTTCCTGAAAAATCTCGAGGTCATATGTTGAGAATGATCAATAAAGATACAGCTTTGGTCCGGTGGGAGGTAGGGAATGTAAACTTTGTAAAGTTGGCTATGTTTTCATTCTGAAAGTAATTTGAAATGTGCTCTTTCTAAACGAGCTGGTACGACTGTAAACTGTTGTGCTTATATTTGGCATGCTCAGTTATCGTTCCTTAAATGATGATGGATTTGTTGTTCTACTCTCTGTGATTGTTTATGTGCAGTATTCGGAGTCCGGAGTACTTTTTCTGCTCTTGCGCTTATCTCAACAGCGTTATATAGACAACTCTGATGAGATCATTACTATACTTGATTTGCTCAGTCGACTAGTGACCTTTAATGAGGTGAACAACTTGTTACTTATTACAACATCGGAATTCAATAAGGCACATTTATTACTAGGATTGAACATGCATGTGCCTCTTGCATTATGCATTCCTTTAAATAGTACCGTTTCCTTGAGTTCCCCATCGAGGCGCTTGGTTTGGGATGATTCCGTCTTTCAGATTCTGTAATGTAGATTACTGTTGACAGGGTGTTTGTTACTCTCTGATGAAAACATGGAATTCCTTTCATGATGAAATTTGCACAATTAGAAACCAGGACAGGCATATGAGGTATGATAAATTTCATCAGATTTCAGTATCTCTCTTATCAGATCTCTCTCTCTCTCTATGTATATATTATCATGTTATCATAATTTTTGGCATTAATTGCAGCATTGACATGGTTGAGATAATCTGTTCTCTGGTCAAATATCTCTCTCCTAGTGCATGTGGTGCAAAAATGATGTCTTTGGGGGTTAACGTATTGACGAAACTGCTAAAATGGTAATGAAGCTTATTTACACTATATATTGTGTTAGTTTCTGCATCCTGATAAAGGCTGAAGTAGCTCGATATTTTTTCAGAAGTTTCAGTCAACTCCTGATAAATCAGTGTTGTTATGCTATGTAATTAGTTCGAGATTAACAAATGCAAGTCACAGTTACATGTATCTTCCCTTCCAGTTTGCCATCACATGTCGCCACATTGGCCATGCGAAGCAATATATTTGATGTTGGCACTACGACGAGTCTTTTTGATGTCAGCTCTAACATCTTGTCCAGGTATTCATCAATTATCTTTGATATATTGTTGTGAAAAAATCTGTTCTGGAAGCTAATGTTGGAAAAACAAAGTCTCTTGGTTCTGTTTCCATCTTGTCTCTTTATTTTTTTCAGAGCTCGATGCAAACAAAACTTTTGTTTACCTCAATTTCAGTGGATCTTGGTTGCTTTCTGGACGACTAGCAAGAATGCTGTTAAATGATTGTGAGCAGAATGATTGCTCGATGACAATTTCAGGCATACTATTTAATCTCTGTAGTTACTATTCACAGTATTTTAAATATTTATTTTTATACCCTTTTTGAACGAATCTTCATGGCTTCTTTTAGGAGTTCATTCGCAGTTCAGTTTAGTATAGTACAATTGCACTTAGTGATTGACTTTGGAACTTCTGTCAACTGATCTTGATGTTTTTGAAACTTCTGTCAACTTCATTAGCAAGAACTAGTCTTGATGTTTTTGAAACTTCTGTCAACTGCACTTACAGTGTTAGACTTCTTGATAAAGATCTTGGAGACCGGATTAGAAACTGACACTGTCCTAGCACTCGTTGTTTTCTCTGTTCAATATGTTCTTGTTGACCATGAATTCTGGAAATACAAGGTCAAGCATTCTCGGTGGAAGGTGACAGTTAAGGTACTACTACTGCCTTATTTATTTAGACATGCATTAGGTCACTGTCAGAGGATCATTTTATGGAAGTATAATAGGCAACCATTAAAAGCGCGTCCTTTCCAGTTGTCTATTCTTAATGTAAATTACTTCCAGTTCTTATCGTAGAGTTTATAAATCTTGTTTCTGAATGTATACAAGAGAGATTTAAAAATTATTATTTTCGTTTATGTTTAGTTCTATTGTTCTAAGAAAGTCTATTTGGGAGACTGTCTTAGACTACTATTTAGCTTATAGTCTCATTTTCTTTTTTTGTAGGTGCTTGAAGTCATAAAGAAGTGCATTTGGTCCGTCTCGTGTTCTCAGAGACTTGGGGAATTTATTCGCGATTTGTTGCTTAATGATTCTTCCGTCCATTCTGCACTTTTTCGAATTGTTTGTACAACTAGAGAGAGCCTGGAGGTTGATAATGCTACATCCTGTTGTATCTTCTCATTTTACTTCTCTCATGCTATTTTTTTCTGATTTTGTTTCATACCTTCCATCTTCGACCTTAACTGGGTTTCCTGCCTTATTGTAACAGCAACTTCACGTTTCACGCCTGTATGATGTTCGTGATATTGAGGGGTTGCAACTAGCCATATCCTCTGGGTTGGATGTCTTGATGAGCATGCTGTCCACTTTTTTGGAGGTATGGTTATGGGGAATTTCATTTCTCTTCAACGTCTCAGTTCTGAGGCATTTTAATGGATGTCTAATAAATCTTTAGATTTCCTGGTTTCATGTGGATCTAATATTTCGTATGTCATTCTTTTGTCAGGATTCAGATGCTTTGTCAGTCTTCCATCAATCAATATTGTCACCAATGACAAAACCAATGCCTGTTATCTCTGCCGCCATATCATTAGCATCCTACTCTCACGATCCTGTAAGGACCTTTATCGTCGAGATTGCAGATTCTAACTCGATAATTTTCTATGAAACACTGATAGTTAACTTTGCATAGGTGGATTTTGTTCAGATTTATTTGAGTTCTCCTATTTGTATTTGATTTTATGTTGTGATATGCTAGGGAGACCTTTTATTTGTTGGCAAGATTGACTTGGCAATTCATCTAATTAGTTTGCCATGCAATGGCATCCATGCATAACTCTCAACTCTCCTCCAAACTCGTTGTACCTGTCATATTTGGATGGAGGGGTTCTCTTCACAAAATAAATTATGTCTTCTTATAGAATATATGAAATTTTCATAGGGTTCTCTTCACAAAATAAATTATGTCTTCTTATAGAATATATGAAATTTTCATATTATTGATGATATGGCGTTGTCTCGGCTTCTTACAAAAACTATTTTTCCCTGTTCAGAAAATACTGGTCGGGGCCACAAAGTTGCTGTCTCAGTTGTTTAGTCTGCAATCCTTTTCTTACCAAAACACGAGTTTTGGTTTGGATGATAAGGAAGTATGGGCCTCTCCGTTTTCCTATCTGTTGAGCTTGAGCTTTTTAGGAACAGCTTTTAACTGGTTATATTATTTTTGCAGATTGTCACTTTCCGGAAATCCGTTTGCAGTATTCTCAACAAACTACCCGCCGAGGATGATGATCTTGTCGCTGCTGTTCTGAAGCTCCTGACTTCGGCTGCTCGTTCCCAGGTATGTTCTCATTTCAAATGTCTTTTTAAAAAGAATAAAAAAAAACAAACTAATAGTTTTTTACGGGTATGGAAATGTAATTGTTTTGCTTTCAATTATTGGTTGATTATTATTGGTCTGAAGAATTGGCTAAACTAGCTGCACCTTCTATGGACTAATGACTAGTGCATCTTTCCTTATTCTATTTGATATGCAACTTATGCGATAAAGGTATAACAGACCTTGAACATAACTCCAATAGACCAAGAATTGTAGTTGTACCTTGAACATAACTCCGATAGACCAAGAACTGTAATTGTTTTTTTATCTTGCCTTTTCGGATGTGATTAAAATAATTCAGTACCTTTCAATTTAATGTGTTTCTCCACTGATTGATTTTATGCTAATTAATCAGCCTGCCTTTCTCATTGCTGTCACCGTGGATAAGGAGTACTGGAATGCACAAGGACTGCTATCGAATTCTGAACGTCTAACAGATGATGAGGTTATTTTATCAGATCCTAAAGAACAGGATATTCTGTTCGCAGTTTCAGAGTTTATTAGAAGCTTGGAAGATTTATTTGATAGGTATATTTTGAAATTACTGTAACTTCATTGGTTTTTTCTTAATTGTTAGCATGGCATATGTCTGATAATTGTAACGTCTGCCCAGCAATCCAAACATGCTGTTACACGTATTGAGCCTTATGAGGGTACTGTGGGAAGGCGCACCTCAGTTCACTAAAATCTTGGAGCAGCTCAAGTCCACACAGCAGTTGTGGAAGCGACTAACCAAATCTGTGATGCTCGTAATTACTAGCCAAAGCAATTTATCGCGGAATTTGTCTAAAGAGAAACTCCAGAGCTTAGAGTACAGATACCGTTATCTGTCAGATGTATTATATATTCTCGACTATCAGATTTTCTTACAAAAGAAGTTGACTCATGCTCGGATGATTGTCAATCGATCGTCTAAATCTGGTAATGATGGGACGCTGAAAGGAGAGGATTCAATATTCATTAAAGATAGTGACTTAAAAGAGATTATTTCGACCTGGTCTGATGGTCTATTACTGAGTGATCTTACGAAGGCGTGTGCATCTTTGGAATATGACGACCAGATATTTTCACGTAGTAAGGTAAATGCTTTATTATTTTTTCACTTTTCATCCAGCAACATTGTTTTTTGTTACTCACATATCTCTTTTTTGGTTGACACAGATTGCTGCTGGATTGTTTGTCGTGCATGGGATGGTGAAATTAAAACATGGTGACTCGGGGAGTTTATCTGTGACACTAACTGAAAGGATTATCAAACTAATGCAAACGGTTCTGCACTGACCCTTCTCCATTGTCTAAATGAAGTTTTGATTATTTTGGCATTTTAAAGTTATATAAAAATTGTGACCGGACCGGCAAAAAGAATTGATTCTGATTTAAAACAATTGGAGACGATTGAGGATAGCAAAAACACATAAATTTGTTTAAGCGCATCATCGGAAGAAAGAAACCCAAGGATAGAAGATTCAGTATGCATTGTTTGACTGCTTTATCATGTCTCAGCGAACTTTAATTTTGTTAACTGTTCCTGGGTTGGTATCCTGGTTTTCTGTGTGCTATTGCTTGTGGCTTACTCTTCAATGTTATTATTCAAGAGTGTTCAACTTTTGATAAGTGACTTAGCTTCGTTTTCGTGACAACTTTCAGATGCAAAAACAGACTGCGTTCTCTGAATTGATAACTCAGTATGCAGAGCGCGGTCACAGGTTTGATGACAGCTTTCGTCCCAACCAATTCTTGCTGTCTTTGATTTCTGTCTTTTTATGTTATAACTGTTTATTCTACGGAAAAGCTCATGTCGTGTGTCTGGTGGAATTTTCTTAAATCAACTTTTACTTTGTCAAGATCGGAAAATTTTTGCTCTACTATCATTGCTAAAATGCAACTGTAACTTATATTCTTGAAAACACACTCATTAACCATCGCTTCTTGTATGATTACAAATATGAATTTACCTGGTGGAAAACTGTAAATGTGAATTTGTTGAAGTGTTCCACGCCTCTTTCTGTCCTATTTCTGAATTATCTTTGTGGAATTTCAGTGCAGGAAAGGAACTGGAGAATTTGATATTGAGTGATTTATTTTTCCACATTCAAGGAGAGCTTGAAGGTCGGCAGATCGATAACCGACCTTTTAAGGAGTTGTTGCTGTTTTTGATGGACTCAGAATTCTTGAATTTCTATAAATACAAACCGGCGGATTATTTGGTAAACAACACCACTGTCTCATTGTACGACACTGTTCGGCTCAGAGCAGATATTGGATTAGAAATGTGGGATCTCTTAGCATGGAAAGAGTCTAAAGAGGTTGCAGAAACTATGCTCATGTGCCTGCAAGATGCAAATTCTACTGTCCTTCTCTCAAGTTCCAAACTTTCCGCAATGAGAGGGCTGATAACCCTGCTTTATATGCAAGCTGACATTGTAAGCCTCAAGGTTTCCAACATAATTTGCTAGTTCATTCTAAAGGAACCTTGGAACATACTGGATATATATGAACTAGGATTACTTTTGATATACTTACCTTTTGTTTCAGTATATGCAACTAGTTTAAATGACTCAGATTTCGGCTACTTTTCACTTTTCTATTCCTCTGTACTTTTGTTCTTGTCACAGTTTTCTTGAAACATTTTCGACTTCTGCAGTCAACGGAGAATGATGTTTCGGCTGTGTTGAAGATTTCTGAGCAGGCAGTGTCATCTTCCATCGAGCTTGTATGTGAATGCATCCATTCCACATTAGGGTATCTGTCTCCATTTTGTGGTTCCATTGAGGATAGGCTCGACATTCTCACGGCTCAAGTGGAGTTACTACTGCTCCTTGTAAGAAATAAAACCAATCGCTGTTCTCAGCAAGTTATGGTTAGTGTTTTAAAGACATCAGCATTTGGTCTCAGAGTGGTGTGTGACTGCAGTCGATCATCAGTTGGGACTGGAGCGGCTTTAAAATATGTACTCTTGCTGATTATCAGCTCATTGGAATTTATGCGCAAGGATTTGCATACAAACGAAGTAATTGATACAGCATCTGAAGCGGTTAATAATACAAGTTTGGGCTTATTACCTGTTCTGTGCCGCTGTCTTGAAAACCCTGATCATTTTGATCTATCCGTTGCTGCCATAAACACAGTATTGAAAGGCTTTTCGACACATGCCACTTGGTTCCCTATTATACAGGAACATCTCCCTCGGCAGCTAATTGTTCAGAAGCTTCAAAATGTTACTTCGTCGGACACTCTCTCTGTAATATTGAAGTTCCTTCTGAACGTTGTTCAAGTGAGATTGGGTGCTGAGTTGCTTGTAAATGCTGGCCTACTTACATCTCTAAAGATCCTCCTATCAAACTTCTATGACGAGGGGACATTAGCTGTTGTGTCCAATCTGTCAAATAAGTCTGCCAAACCCATTTGGGGCCTCAACATGGCTATACTTACAGCAATCATACGGGCTTTGGGCGATGACTCTTCGTCTGGCATGGTCGATCATGTTATGGGTTGGATATTGGTCGAGAGAGCTCCTGCGGTTTCATATTACCTCAGTGCACCAGATTTTCCTGGTGACGGTCGTGAAACGAAAAGAGCTCGTGCATTCAAGTCGAGCATCAGCTTAAGTGAGCTCAGAGAAACCGAAAACACTTTGTCCCTTATTTGTGCTCTTGCAAGACATTCAAACTCATGGAAGAAAGTCTTGCAAGACGTGGGGCCACAATTGCGGGAAAAATCCATCCATTTGTTAGCCTTCATAAGCCGTGCAACTCAGCGTCCCGGCGAATTACTACAAGCGAGAGATGCTCCTCTCCTATGTCACCCAGTGATGAAAGAAGAGTTTGAGCTTCACAGGAATCCTTCGTTTGTCAACTGCATACACGGATGGTTTGCTCTGACTGCTCGTGGATGCAAATTGGATCCCAAATTCGCTTCCTTTTCATCATCATCTAAGGCAGTGGTACCTGTCTCAGGAAACCAATCGAATGATTTGACTACGCATACTCGATTGTCAGACGAGGTTGCCATACAAATGTACAAGATTTCTTTTCTTCTGCTGAGATTTTTATGCACACAAGCTGAAAATGCCGCAAGAAAGGCTGAAGAAATTGGTCTTGTTGACACTGCGCATTTTCCAGAGCTACCAATGCCTGAAATTCTCCAGGGATTGCAGGTACCTCTATATTTATATACACGCACTTGTTTGTGTTTTAGTGTTAATATTTGTTTCCTGTTTCTACATTTTCATTCCGATTTTTTACTGGATTATGACGTTTGTGCTATATAATTAGGATCAAGGAATTGTCATTGTTACCGAATTATGTGAAGCCAGCAAGGGGAAACAGCTTTCGCCCCAAGTCAAAGATCTTTGTCTCTTGCTCATGAACATAACAATCATGGCACTGTATTTGGAATTCTGTGTCATACAGATCTGCGGCATAAGGCCGGTTTTAGGCTACATTGAGACTTTTTCCAAGGAATTCCGTTTGCTCATTAGAGGTAAAAAAAAAAAAAAAAAGAAAGAAATCCGCACTTAATTTTTCTGCTAGTTTTATAATATTGTATGTTGACTCTGTTATATGGAATTTTGCTGCAGCTACTGAAAACCTTCCATTCCTAACTGAGCCATTGAAAAGGTTGAAGCAGATTGTCTCCTTTGTGTATCCTGAGTTAACACAGGCCGAGTCCTTGTTCTGAGGTTATTTGTAAGTGTGTCATGTAATAGAACACTAGTGTTTTCTCTTGTCCTTGAATGAATGGCCTTTTTATGCTCTTCTGTTTTTATAGGATCGATTTCTTTTAGGAGCAAAAAGAAAATAATTGTTTTCGCAATACATTACTTTTCTATAAGTTCTATCTCAAACTTGATATTGGGCTTTTTGACATTATTACTATCTCAATCTTGAGATTGGGCTCGTAAGTATTAATTAGCTAACCTATTCTACAAATCTTGTAATATTATTACAAAGAAAATAAATATATATAAAAGGCCTGTCACAGTAATCCCCACAAAAACCTATCGAAAACACGCAGTTTCACACCAAAAAACGCAGAGAGATCGACAAGAAACAATGGCGGCAACAGTTAGCGTGTGGGGCAAGCCAGGTGCGTGGGCGATGGACGCCGAAGAGAATGAAACCGAGCTCCTTCGACAGCGCAAGGAAGACGACGATAAAGCTATCAGCAACCCTTCGAACGGCGGCGGGTTGGCTGATTTCCCGTCGCTGTCCGCCGCCGCCGCCACGAAAACCAAGAAGAAGAAACCCCACAAGATATCTTTGCAGGACTTCAACAATTACGGCTCGGCGAAGCCCGCCGAGCCCGAGGGCTTAACACCAGACGAGCTGTTGATGCTCCCCACCGGCCCGCGCCAGCGCACCGCCGAGGAGCTTGATCGAAACAAGATAGGTGGCGGATTCAAATCCTACGGCGGTGGCCTTTCGAGGGAGGAGCGCCGCCCTCGAAGTTTCAGCAGGGAATCGAGCGAATTTACGCCGTCGCGCGCCGACGAAACTGACAATTGGGCGGCGGCGAAGAAACCCACGATGGGTTTTGGTGGGTCAGAGAGGAGGGAGAGAGGGGGATTCTTCTCCGATTCTGCGTCTAGAGCTGATGACGTGGACAATTGGGCTGCAAAGAAGAGCTTCCTTCCATCTGAGCCTAGGAGGTACGAGAAAAGAGGAAGCTTTGGGTTGGGTTCGGCGGGCAGCAATGGGAGCTCAGATTCAGACAATTGGTCGAGGGGGAAAGAAGACGAGGGTAGGAGAAGTGGGGCTTTTGACAGTTTAAGGGAGAGGAAAGGTGGATTTGAATCTAACGGTGGTGGTAATGGTGCAGATGGTGAAACTTGGGGAAGGAAAAGACAGGAAGTTAACGATGGTTTTGGTGGTAGGCCAAGGTTAAATTTGCAGCCAAGGACTTTGCCATTGAGTGAAGATGATAAGAAGGGAGAGGTGAAAAGTGTTACGGGAAATAATCCCTTTGGCGAGGCGAGGCCTAGAGAGGAAGTATTGAAAGAGAAGGGCCAAGATTGGAAGGAGATTGAGGAGAAGTTAGAATCAATGAAGGTTAAGGACAGTGTTGTTAGCGATATTGGTAATAAGAGAGAGGGGTTTTGGGGCGGGAAAGAGAGGAAGAATGCAGAGGCAAAGACAGAGAGAGCATGGAGGAAACCATTGGCTGTTTCTGATGACCCTCCTTTGGAGCAAAGGTTTGTGGTTTTTATCTTTTCCAAAAAACATACTTTCGTAAGTTGCTTTGGGAAATTTTGATTATTTTTCGGATCTTTATGGGATTGCTTACACGATAATTTAGTGCATTCTTGTATGCAAATAGGGACAGCATTATCTGAGAGCATAATCTCTAGTATTTCATCAATGTCAGATTAAATCTGTCTGAGGTATATTGTAGACGAGGATCCCACCCCCCCCCAACCTATGCTATAGTCATGATAATATTTGTAGTAATTGGCTTATAACACATGTATGATACATTGATTGGTGGCTGCTTGCTTTATGTGTTGCAATTTCCTTCTTACAAAGCCAAACAACTTAACATTATTTGCTGATTGGTGGCTCGTGCATTTGTTTATCTTTCGCACAAACCAATAAAATCGTTAAATGCAGTCAATAGCAATAGAACTTGGACAAACATCTAACGACATAATCTTTTGAGTTTGCAGTGCAAGTGAAATTGAGAATGGACAGTCTCAGATTGCTGAAGATGGAGAAGGTGCAGAGGTTGAATTGAAAGATGCTGATGTTCATATATAAAAGAGTTATTTGAATGTGTGGTGGCTCAAGGAATTTCTGCTGAGTTTGTTGGATGTTTTCCTTGTTAATTTTTATCAATTGCATCATTAATTACAATTTAACCTAATTACAAATCAATCTTTTGTTCAATTTGAAATTGAATCCGTAGTGTCTTTTAATTGATTCTTCTTAACCAGATCTATTTTTTATTTTATTGTATACTTATATTTTATATTCTACACGCGTCGAGTGTGTTGGCTTTTAAAATATTAGACGTCAATCGATCTCTACCACGTTCTACCATTTCGCAGTTTTTAATGAATAATGTTAAACAACTCATTACACATAGATATTATAATATACATGTCGCCTAGCCAACGACTTCCTTACAACATGTACTTTTTTATATGAGAACGAGAATTAAAAGCAATAGTTCACTTTTACCGAAAAACCAAAAGAAAAAATCAATTAGTTTATTACAAAGCCATCAGACTGGAAAACACCAATAAAAATGCCATTTGCATATATCCCACCATTCAAAACGAAGGTGCGACAGTGATGCTTCTGACTATTACTACATTCAAGAAAATTATCACGTTCACTTAAATCAACTTGGGCATTAGAAAAAATTAAAATTCATTTATTCAGCCTTGCCCGCATCTCCAACTCCAACTACTCTCCCTATTTAAATCCCACCATTCATTAATTAACAATCTCCTTAACTTCATATCTCACACCATTATTTATACATATCAACCCTCCCTAAATCACTCATCCATCAAAGAATTAATACCCAGCCCAGCCATGTCTAACCTCTTAATAATCTTCTCCATTCTAATATTCTCCATCGTCGTCCCCACCCATGCAAGAAACCCTAATACGCTCGAAAAAGAACCCTCCCAAATGTTCCAAAGCATCTGCAAAGGCATAGAAAGCGTAGCCGAGGTCCATTTCTACGTCCAAGACCTACTCGAAGGTAAGAACAAGACAGTGTATGACGTGGCAAAATCCTCAATTACAGACAACTCTGTGACTGCTTTCGGGCAAGTTAGGGTCCTCGACGATCTCCTCACGGCCGAGCCAGACATAAATTCCCAGGCCGTAGGTAGGGCTCAAGGCATGATCATAAGCTCCGACTTGGAAAAATCTGCCCTAACGATGAACCTCAACTTCTACTTCACGGCTGGGGATAACGAGGGAAGCACTATAAGCATTGCTGGGAGGAATGAGATCAACAAGCCCAGCCGTGAGTTGGCCGTCGTAGGTGGTACGGGCAAGTTTAGGTTCGCTCGTGGGTATGCTATTACCAAGAGTCATTCGTACGATGTTGAGAAGAGCTATGGTGTTCTTGAGTATACGATTTACGTTACCTATGTTGATAAGAAGGATGATGGTGATGCTAGTGGATTTGCAGCTAGCATGTAAAGAAATGGGGGTGGATTGCCTTGACTTTGGATTGATGTTGTGGGACCTAATTTTAGATAATTTAAGGATTTTTCTTTTCCTTTTTTTTTTCTATCGATGAATAAGGTTCCATTTCATGGAGCTTGTTGCGTATTATTTTTATATTTGTCATTAGGGTTTGTGTGTGTGTAGTTTTTTCTAATCCCAACTTGTTATTTGTCCTTGTTATATCGATCATCGTTGAATATGCTAATAGCTAGTAAGAACGTTATAATAATTCGTTTAGTCTGAATATTGTGATTAGTTTTAAAGAACATACATGAATCTAAATTCCATCTAAACATTTAATTCGCACGAAATAGTTCGTTCTTCACTTTATAATTTAGGACATTATATGATGACATAACGACTTATTGAGAGTTCCAAGTACACGTTTGTTCATTGCAGCGACCGGCTTAAGAATTAAGATGCATTCCACACAATCTCTTCCTATAAAAAAAAAAGGAAAATTGCTTAAAAATACATTGGCGAGCCATATGAACTCAATTCAAAGTTCAAACCTAATATTGACCTCACATTCAAGAGGAGACAACTTTCAAAATAAGACTTCACCTATATGATAATCTTGTACGTAATAAAACCTAACTAGGTATCGATGTGTCAATTTGTCTCGTAGTCGTCTTTGCTTTCTTGATGTTCTATTTACATTTACTACAATTTCTCCTAGATATAAAGTTTGTCGTACCGTGTATATCCTGTTCCTTAAAGGCTGCTATATTGGTTGAATAATAACTTATCCAATTCCAAAGTCAGCAATTTATATATGAAAAGAAAAAAAGAAACGAGAAGATAGATATTATATATCACTTTCGAATAAAGGCATTGATGTTTGATAATGAAAACCGTGATAGGCTGCGGGCTTCTTTTCATTTGTTAAGTGGAGGCTTTGTTAAAGTACGACCAACTATACTCTCTTGATTAGAAGATAGCGAAAGGAATATCTATTCAACTTAATAGGACATCTTATAATAAAATTTCCACTATAACTTTCATATTAAATGACTATAGTTTCTATGTTTAATAATAATGGAGTTGAGTTCAGACTGGGCCCAATACAAACGGGCCCTCATATTAGTTTTCACAAAAGTTCAAGGCCCACGTTACAATTTACGTAAATACAGAGAAAAACATTGAAGCTTTATTTGGATCAAATAAAATATTTACTTCAATTCCAGAAAAAATATTAACAAATTCATACTGTGCCCACAAGCACAACACAAAAATGATCAGATGGGAATTTATTATTAATATTTATCTATCGTAATAGGAAACCAACTCAATAGATGCTTAAGAAAATTTAGGATCCGCGTAATTAGTTCTAATCCGAATAATAAGACGGTTAAACCAAAGTGTATCTGACCGTTAGATCATATCATCCGTATTGAATACTAGCCGTCCGTTGGGTCACCGCTTTATTACAATTATCATAAGAAAATAAAATAAATGAAAGAAAGGATTAAATAGTGGACCCCACCTGAAATTATATGTCAGATGCCACGTGGTGGTAAAGTGGTAATACGCCAATCTAATACATAGAGTTGCCCAAGAAGAAGATATTTTTAGTACATATTTAGTGAGAGGAAAAAAGGGGAAAGAAAAAGTAGGGTTTCAGAAATCGGAAAAAATGGCCGACGGCGATATCAAGAAGGGAACGGTCAAGTGGTTCAACGATCAGAAGGGTTTCGGATTCATCACCCCCGACGACGGAAGCGAAGATCTATTCGTCCACCAATCGTCGATCAAGACCGAGGGATTCCGCAGCCTCGGCGACGGCGAATCGGTGGAATACGTCGTCGATCACGGCAGCGACGGACGTGCGAAGGCGGTTAACGTTACGGGTCCCGGCGGAGCCGACGTACAGGGAAGCAAGCGCGGATCTTCGTATGGCGGCGGCGGCGGCGGTCGAAGCGGAGGTGGAGGCGGATACAGCGGTGGTGGAAGGAGTAGTTACGGCGGAGGAGGGTATAACGGTGGAGGAAGGGGTGGTGGTTATGGTGGCGGTGGTGGAGGCGATGGGTGTTTTAAGTGTGGTGAGAGTGGGCATATGGCAAGGGAGTGTCCTCAGGGCGGTGGCGGATATGGAGGTGGTGGTGGGTACGGCGGCGGTGGCGGAGGTGGAAGATACGGAGGCGGTGGAGGCGGCGGCGGTGGTGGATGTTTCAGCTGTGGTGAAGAGGGCCACTTTGCCAGGGACTGCCCCAATCCTAGCCGTTGAGCTGATCTGAAGACTTCGTCCAAAGTACTGTTCTATCTTTCTTGCTGTTTTACGTAGTGGAGTGGAAGATTTTCTATCGTATGGTTTTGTCGAATGATGTCTGATCTGAAATTATTGTCTGGTAATGTTCTTGTTTGTTGTGTCCCAAACCAGATGTGTTTTCTGGTAGGTTTTGTTGTCATGATGAGCTTCGATGTTTTGAAGTGTATGCACGCATGGATTTTCATACATGTTTAGACTCGGTTTGTTATGTATGTTGTGCGACTGAAAGTTATCATCTTTTTTCACTCTTCTCCCAATTTGATTGATCTCTTTTCATGTGATAATTTAGCTGTTGAGTTAGTTCAGGAAAATGCTGCAAGATTAAGTCATAAATGATACATCGATCTGAGATCAACATGAATGGGTTAATTAGTTTTGCATACACCTCAAGGTCAAGAATCATCTGCTGTATAAACTTGGCTTCATTGGGACGAGAGAATTCACAAATGTTTGTTGAAGAAGATTGAAAAAGCCCATTTATATATGAACCAAACCTGCTGATTTTCTTGGTGTGGAAAAGGGATCATTTCGTTCTACATTTTTCAACATTTTTGAATTCTAAACTTTATCCCTAAAGTGTATGGGATAATAATGATTCTGCCATGCCATCCGCTTATTAAGGAAATTTTGACTATATGGTATATTACACGGCCTATTATTTCTTTTGAAGAAAAAGGAGATGATGTGATGATTGCTTGCCTTTCGTTGAAAAATAGTCATTTCTCAACACAGAGAAAAAAAGAATGCTATGAACCACCACTTTCTCGGAGGTCGCGTGACGTGGGCCGTTCGCATGATGATATCATCTCACTACATACGTTTTTGTGGGTCAAAGTATGGTGAATTGGAGAAAGTATTAAGTAGAAAAGAAGAACAAAAGGAATCTCGAATATGAATGTAGAGACACATACAGTGGAAAGAAAAAAAAAATGAAGACTTTGAATGCACAGCATTGCATTGCAAGGTTTTATGAGCTTAGTTGATGCATACATAGCATAGCATAGCATAGCATCGCAAGCATGAAAGATTCTTGTAGATTTTTATAACATTATTTATTGGGACAGTGTGTTTGTTTGACTGTGAAAGTCCCCTTTCTCTCATTATAGCTGTGCTGTGTGTGGCCCTTTTCTGCTACATCTCCCTCAAAAGAAGACACTAATTGTTATTATTATCAGAACGTTGGACACTGTAATGCTCATTTTCTGCAAGTTTATCGTCCACCACTACACTGACACCACTCAACCTCAATTGCAGCTAAGTCTTCAAGGACGACGATACAATACAAAAGATTGATCTTTTCTTTTCTTTTTTCTGCTCTCTTTTTCACGTAGCTACAAATTAGACGCGCCAATTATACCTTTTCTCCTTCTTCAACTTCCATTAATCCCCATTCCCCAACCACATTACTGAGGAGAAAACAATTTGGCCTGCTTGTTGTTGCTGATATTATACATACAGTTCATGGATCTTTGTTTTCACTCACAGAGAATACTCTTCCTCATTCTCACCTTTCAGATTTCACTTCTGCTCTACCCTAGAGGTAAGTAAGGCACAAACAGCCTACTAATCTCCTTCACTAATTTCGTGGGTCTTTCATTTTTTTCCTAAAGATTATATTTTTTTTTCATGGCGTCTGAAAGAAAAGTGTCGTCTTTAACTGGGTTTCACTGTGAAAGTGTGTTTCTTGTAATGGGTTATAGTTTTCTCCTTTTCTTTCTACTGGTCATCTTCTTCAATCTTCATAATCTTCTTGAAGGTAAATCTGTGATCTTTGAGCTGTCATTTAATGTTCTGCTCCAAATATTCACGAATTTCTGAACAAATGTATGGATCTTACAGCAAAAAGTTACGATTTTGAAGCTAGGATTCATCATATCTGAGTAAGATCTAGCAGTATTTTTGCATCATATCTCATCTTAACTCTCTCTCTTACAGCAACAACAATGGCCAGCACTTTCACCTTCGTCAACAAATGCTCGTACACAGTCTGGCCGGGCATACTCTCCAACGCCGGTTCATCCCCACTCGGCTCGACCGGGTTCGAGCTCCCGCCGGAATCTTCCCGGACGTTCACCGCTCCGGCCGGATGGTCCGGCCGGTTCTGGGGTCGAACAGACTGTTCCTTCCCCGGTTCGTGCCAGACCGGAGATTGCGGCTCCGGCGAGGCCGAGTGCAACGGTTCCGGCGCCGCCCCGCCCGCCACGCTGGCAGAGTTCACCCTCGGAAACTTAGGAGGTTTGGATTTCTACGACGTCAGCCTCGTAGACGGGTAAGAGCAAAAAGACTAATTTGACCTCTAGCGGCAAACAAAACGACCGCCGACCGCTGGTATTATCTTCTTCTTTCTGTGTACTTCAGTTACAATCTGCCGATGATCGTCGAGCCCACCGGCGGGTCGGGCATGTGTGCATCCACGGGCTGCGTCACGGATCTGAACAGGGTCTGCCCGTCGGAACTCCGGGCAGGCGGCGGGCAGGCGTGTAAGAGCGCGTGTGAGGCTTTCGGCAGCCCAGAGTACTGCTGCAGCGGTACTTTCAACTCGCCGGCGGCTTGTCGGCCGTCGGTTTACTCTCAGATGTTCAAGTCGGCGTGTCCGAGATCTTACAGCTACGCATACGACGATCCCACGAGCACGTTTACCTGCGCCGGCGCAGATTATACAGTGACGTTCTGCCCATCCATGCCCAGGTAAATCAAATTATTAACAGAAATAAAAAAAGGTTCATATTTTGAAGTGATTGGGCGGCGCGTTAACAGCTAGCATCAACTTTTTTCTCTCTACAGTCAGAAATCTTCAAAAGATCCAAACCCTTCAATGGCATCGCCGGCGATGACAGACAATGCCGGCGGGTCTCTACCAAACACAGACACGAACGTGGAGGATGGGTCGGTTTCAGGGTCCGGGTTAGGCGTGACGGGTTCGAACCCGGGCGGGTCTGGGTCGCAAGAGATGATGACCGATGGCTCGTGGCTTGCTGGGTTGGCCATGGGAGGCTCGACTAGGGTTCATTGCGGCCCGTTGCAACGTTCTTCACTTAAGTTTATTGGTTTTTGCGTGGGTTTAGTCTTAATCATGCTTTGATTATTCATAATGTGTGTGTATGTGTGTCTAGGCTCGGATTTCCCCATAAATACAACTTTGCGACTCCATAGACGACCTCGAACCTAGTTCTTTGTCTTTTCCTTTCTGTGTTTCTTGAAATGTGTATGTAATGGCGTGGTTGTTCTAGGAGGAAACTATTGTTAGATGACGTCACCTTTAACGATTTTTTTCAACGTGATTTACTCAGCAGTTCGTGCGTCCCTTATTTGGGCCTTGGCCCATATAGATATCTTCAAAAACAAATTAATTGGGCTTTGGCCCATTTAGCTTTGGTGTAAAACATCGTGCTGGCGTTTAAAGAAGAGTAAATCGCTCGCTTTTTCACAGTTAATTATGTGTTAGTGTCGCCATTAATCAATATCTTCACCAAGTTACTTCCTTTCTAAGCTTGTGAACATATTTCAATTTTCCAGGTGATGTTTTAAGGTATAGGATGAGTGATTAAGTGATGGGGCGGCAGATCTCGGTGTTGTTGCAGCCCAAGAGCTTGCTTGGATTTGCGGCAGTTTTGCTTCTAATGTTCTGTGCTTATTCATGGTTCCAACAGGTGGTTATCTCCATTTCCCGTTTTTATGTGTGCATTTCTGGGTATTGCGATCTTAGCTGTTGGGTTCTTCAGTTTCGATTCTGCTACCTCGATCGATTTAGCTGACAGATTGAGTGTAGTTGATGGGATCTACTCTGATAGTGGGATAAATTTATTGACTGTAAATTTATGTGATGCAATTGATCTAATCGATCAGATTGACATAACTGTCTTTACTTGACAAGAAATAAATTCATTACAGCTGTTTATGAAAGTAGTCCTGGTGCAATTGTTTGGATTAGATAGCTCGCTGAAAATGTTCTTTTGGCCATTGCGTTGCATCTCTAGCTTAATGATACAGCCTGGTTGGTTTGCATTATGGATATCTAATGGTTGTTTCATATAGCTTCCCTGTTCAGTTGATGACTTGCTTCATATACTGGAAATGTTAAGTCTTTGCTCTTTGATTTGAACACACTGTTCGAAATTCACAAATTTATTTGTATATGCAGGACGTAGAGAAGGTTGAAGAGAATTATGAGATCACTCATAGAGTGTTTTTGGATGTTGACTTAGATAAACAGCGTTTAGGTTGGCTCCTCTGTCTGTATTCCTCCACTCCATGTGTTCCTTTGCGATATATCACATGACTGTATCCCGTTCAAGGTGAATGTACTCATTCACTTCTTATCCTAAAAATATTACAGGTCGAATAACTATAGGATTGTACGGTGAAGTTGTGCCTAAGACAGTTGGTAATTTCTGATCCCACTACTTATTCTTACCATCCAAAGTCCTGCAAACTTTCTTTATGGTTGATATGCCAATTCTGACTGACTGTCTCCTATGTCCTCGGCAGAAAATTTCAGGGCTTTGTGTACAGGTATTTTCCAGTTACATATGATCTAAAGTCTCGTGATCTATCACTAACCTTTGATTCCAAAATCAGGGGAAATGGGCAAAGCGGATGGAGTGGTTCTCCACTACAAGGGCACTTCATTGCACCGTATAATTCCTGGATTTATGATACAAGGTGGGGACATTGATTCAAAAGATGGCAGAGGAAATCGCTCTATATATGGTGACACTTTCCGCGATGAAAATTTCAAGCTGAAGCATTCACATCCAGGTTCGTGATTTTGTGCTTTGTCCACACATACAGCCCAAGAATCTCACATAACAACTTATTACTTTCAAATGATGTTTCCCAGGCATCGTTTCCATGGTAAATTCAGGACCAGATTCTAATGGCTCACAGTTCTTTATCACAACTGTCAAGGCTTACTGGTAATAGTAGCAATTATCACCCGTAATTTGTAAATGCTCAAATCACATTCGATGTACACAAGTTAGCTTCTGAAGTAGTCACGCTCACGTCCATATAAATTTCTTCAAATTGGCTTAGGTTGGATGGCGAGCATGTTGTTTTCGGAAAAGTCATAGATGGGATGGATACTGTTTATGCGATCGAAGGAAGTGCTGGAACTTACAGTGGGAAACCGAGGAAGAAGGTTATTATTGCAGATTCTGGAGAAATACCAAAGAGCAAATGGGAAGAGTTAGCTGCACAACGATAACAGAGATTGATTTACTGTTGATACTTTGTATTGTACTGACATGGTTAAGAGATTTCCATTTCAACTTTTGCCTCTCGCCATTGTTGTCTTGTCGAAAATGCTGAAAATACACACACACACACACTTGGTAATGTAAGTGGTAAAATAGAAAAGAAAACACACAGTTAAGGTGAAACCCAGAAATCTTACATAGAAAGGAAAACAGAGTAACCTACCTACCACGGCCAGCGATGAACAACCCTGGGCTGCCAGCTCGTAAAATAGAAAAATGACAATTTGAAATAGAAAAAACAAAAAGCAAAGGCAAATCTTGATAGATTAGACAAGAAGAATCTCACTCCATTACAGCCGAGAAATTCAACTATGGAAGAAGATTCGAACAAGGCAGCTTCTACTCAGTATGATCCAAACACTCTGCCTCTCCTCGCCAAGCCATACGCAGCAGCGATCGACCCACCGATTGCTTCAACCTCAGAAACCGAAGACAGCTATGCTCAGTTCCTTCAGATTTCTTACAACTACGGCCCTCGTTCGTTTAAGGATTGGCCATTCCTCGTCCTCTTTTTGATCCTCGTCCTCGGCACTTTTGCCTTTGGAATCTTCGCCGCTGCTAACGCAAACCCTCACCGTTCTGAAATCTCGTCTTTCGTCTACGATATTACGTCGTCTTCTTGTACTCGCGTCGGAGATTTTCAAGAGCCCTTACCTCCTCGGTGGAGTCGTTCTAATCATGATTCGAGGGACATATCTTCTATTAAGGAGAGTCCCAGTTCTTCGAACTATTCAAAGTCGAGTCTTCCTAGGAATCTTCATTCGAAGGAATCGATTTCAGCTGATGGGATTTCCCTGAGCACATCAAGGCCGAGTCTTTGGGATTATTCGATCGATTTCTCAGTTCTCCGGGGCAACTCAGCTTCTTTGAGCTCAAGGAAATCAAGTCTTTTGAACAGCTTGATATGGACCCTTGTCATCACTCTGATTCTGAGTGTGCCCTTTGCTCTCTGCGTTCTTTTTCTGCTCAGAGGTTATGCGAAGCAGATAGTGTACGCATCCCTTCCCTTCTTCGTGACAGTGCCGATCTTCATCAACGTCTATTGGTTCGTTGCTTGCACTATTAGCTCAAGCTGCAGCGACGCCTTCCCTTTATCCTATCGAATTCTTGTCCTAGTTTTCGTTTTCTTGATAATCGGTCTCATTGTGTGGATATTCGTCGTAAACTGGCATAGAATCGAGCTTACGGTTAGCATAATCGGGGTGGGTGCTCATGCATTATCGAGAAACTTAGGGCTGTTCCTTGTTCTCCCAGCGCTTACGCTGGCGTTGTTTCTGTACTATGCACCAATCGTTGTTTTCTTGGTATTCGCAAACAAGAACGGTAAGATCGCACCCAAGGAAAAGAACGGAGAGTACTTTTGTGCTTGGAAACAGGACAGTTGGGTGCCTGCGTATTACGCTTTGGCAATCTTGACAATGCTGTGGTCTGCGACGATTATGATCGAAACTCAAGTATATGTGATTAGTGGAACTATTGCTCAGTGGTATTTCTCCAAGGACGATTCTAGGCCCAAACATGCCATACAAAGCTCCTTGAGGTACTTTCTTACAACCGTATCTCCAATGATTAGCTAATCACAGCCCAGCTTCTTTGAGTTAACCTGTGTTGATTTCTTGAATTGGTTAGTTCTATTCGTTGTTTGGTTAAATGGTCATATTGTATTGTCTCTCTCTATTTGTAGAAATGCATTTGGTCCATCTTCGGGCACTATATGTTTCTCGGGACTTCTCCTCGCGATAGTGAGGATCGTTCGTTCTATGGTAGACAACGCCAGGCAAGAAGATTCGTCGGGGATTGTGAACCTTATGCTTCGCTGCTGCGTCAACTCCTTTCTTACAGCAGTCGATTTTCTTAACAAGTTCACACTCAACTTCGCTGCAATAACTGGCGAATCGTACTGCAACGGAGCGAAAATGACGTACGAACTCCTCAAGAGAAATCTTTTGTCGACAGTCTTTGTGGAGACTGTTTCCACACGAATACTCGCCGGGATCGCCTTTGTCTTATCTGCAATTTACGCCATAGTGGTATATATATTCTACCGTTCTTGAAAACATATACCAAAGCTTTACATACGTACCCTAATGTCTGAAACTGAGTTTTTTTTATTTCATGGCTTATTACAGATCTGTGTAATACTAAAGGCCATTCATCTGAGAAACGATTCCTACATAGTTGCAGCAGGTGCTTGGGCAGTTCTACTCATCGTATTAGGGTTTCTCATGCACGTTCTTGACGATGTGATAGATACGGTGTACGTATGCTATGCTATAGACCGTGACAGAGGCGAAGTCTACAAGCAAGAAGTTCATGAAGTTTACGTTCATCTTCCTATCAGTAGGAATCATAGAACGGGTTTTCCAGTAAGGTCTCCTCCGATGGCGTAAGAAGGTGTGCGTATGTATGTATGTAATATCGCTTTATTTCGTCATGTGTTGTATTTGTTCGTCTGCTGCGTTTTGTGTTAGTGCCTTCTTCTTTAGAGAGGTTCTCATCAGACATGTTCATATCTGAGATCTTCTGTGCAATAAAGGAGAAACTTCTATTGGTTTACATTTTTCTGTGCAATGATAACATATTACTTCAAAGGTACTGCTGTTACAGAAGTACTTCATAACAAATATTAAAGTGCTATATACAAGAATCAAGAGAAAGTAAAGCCCAGAAAGATTGAAAAAAAAAATGTGCTGCTAATACAACTGATTTTCATTAATTGATAGGTTATAATTAGGACATAAGAAGGAAGGAGAAAGGTATGGCCAAAAAAAGCTCAATCTTGTATACACAGTAGGATGATCAAGATCAAGATCTTATTTTTATTGCTTCATCTCCAAACTTCTGTAGTCCAAAACTCGATGATTCTTCAATCCCAGAAAATCATGATACCCGCAAATTACACCATCGTCTTCGTCGGCGCCACAGCTGCAATCTTTAACGTTCTTCATCCCGAGAGTACTACACGCAAAGCACAACGTACCACCACCACCACCACCACCATTTGTCGCTGCATCACTTACACTCAACTTGCTCGTTTCTCGGCTTTGTATTAGCTGATTATTATTATTACAAGGAGGGCTTATTCTGAGTTCAAGATTCAAATCCAGGCACTTTTCTTCAACTGGGCTGTTATCTTCTTCCTTGACAGCGATCAAAATCCTCTCATTCTCCACATTCTTGCAATGATCTTTCGATACATTAGACACAGTCTTGGCAGCAGATTCTTCTTTTGTAATAACTAGTTTGTGGGTCGTAGGATCAATGCCACGGCTGAGCAACTTCCTCCTTATATGAGTGTTCCAATAGTTCTTTATCTCATTGTCAGTTCTCCCAGGCAATCTCCCAGCTATAAGCGACCATCTTCAACAGACCAAAGAAACAAATAAAAAGTAAACAACTGAACGTAACTTCATTCCAACACACTTGGACATAATTTGGGCATTAAAAAGCTATAATTACTTGTTCCCAAGAAGGCTGTGAAGCTTTATGATGAGCTCGTCTTCTTCTTCAGTGAAGTTCCCACGCTTGAGGTCAGGCCTGAGGTAGTTTATCCATCTCAGCCGACAACTCTTACCACATCGTAGCAAACCAGCGGCTTTAGGAAGAGATCTCCAACAACCTTCGCCATGGATACGTATGTAAGAAATCAAACGGTCGTCTTCTTCCTTTGTCCATGCTCCTTTGTTAGTATGAGCTTTCTCACAGCAAGGCGACCTACCCATTATTTACAATATTATATCCAAATAATCTCTCACTTTAGGCCTTTGCTCTCTATGGGTACATGTATGTGTTTGTTTTGTATATATATATATATATATATATATATATATATATTGTATGTAACGATATATATATTGGGAGTTAAATGCTTCTAGATGCGAGTTGGTGGAGATAGGTAAGAGAGAGCATGTGGAAAGAATTATTAAATATGAATTGTTATTTATTTTTAATGTAGTAGTAGACTAGAATAAATGCCATTAGTTGTTCTAGGCAAAGGTGACATTTACTGTATCTGACCTTCTGTTAGGTATAAAGCGAAGGTTAGGGCATTAAATTTAAAGAGGATGGTGCGATATTTCCCCTTTTCTTTTGTATTGTTCGTATTATTCATTTCTTCCCTGACTTTTGAACTACCACTAATTAATAATTTAACTATGTGTCACGGATTTGATCATTTATTTATGTGGCCGGCCGATGAGTCACCATTCATGTATAATCACAAAGACATTTATACGACTGTACGTGTGTTTGTGTAACGACTAAGAAATAAAATTTCGGGCACCCTTTGGAGTCGTTGTTTCGTTGGATCATATTAACTTGTCTTTATAGTTTCTGGTAAATGTATGGACAAAGTCTCCTTGTACGAGGAGATGCGTATTGTATTTAATACATACATGCCAGATAATTAGTATTCAAGAGCTCGATATGTATGTATATATATGTATATTATTTAAAAATAAAATGATGAAGGATGGCCTTTAGGTATCATATAATATAGAATAAACGGTAAAAATGGTGCTGAACTATACTACAGTTTCACTGTTGGTGCTCAAACTTTGTGACGTTTTGGTTCTTAAACTTTGCAAAACCTGTCATTTTTTGTTTCTTGACCTAAAGAACATGTAAAAGAACCAAAAGGGAATATATTCAATTTCAATCACCACAATAGTTTTTTAAATAATTACAGTGTAATTGTGTTGAGATACTTTTTAAATAAAAAAATAAAAAATCTCGTAGTAATCGAATATATTCAGTTTCAATCACCACAATAATTTCTTTCAATTTTTTTTTTCACGAGGCATACCAACATAATCACACTAACAACAGTTAAATTTTTTTACACATTTTTAACTTCTTTGTTTTTTTTTTTCAAGAGGCATACATAATTACGGTGTAATTGTGTTGAGATACTTTTTTCAATAAAAAATAAAAAGAAATCTTGTAGTAATCGATATTATATTAATTTTACACAATATCATGTATATAAAAAATTCTAATTGTTGGTACTTAAACTTTTAAGTGTACCGCTTTGGTTCCTGGACTTTGTAAAATTGTTCCCTTTTGGTTCTTTTACCTGTTCTTTAGGTTAAGAAACAAAAAATGACAGGTTTTGCAAAGTTTAAGAACCAAAATGGCAGATTTAAAAGTTTGAGCACCAACAGTGAAACTGTTGTATAGTTCAAGCACCATTTTTGCCGTTTACTCTATAATATATAAGTATGTTATATGATTCAAGAATTTGTGTACGATTTAGCTTAGCGATGGATTATAATTGCACCATTACCAGATATTCCAAATTGCGTATGATTTGATTGCTTACCTATATAACGATTGAAAAGGGTGGTTTTTAATCATGCATGAGCGATGTTCTAGATATAATGGACGGTTCACTAATTGCATATTATCAGTGATACAACACGCACATATATAAATTCCATTTGTAGTAATTTTATTTAAAAGAAAAAAAAAGAGCTTCTAGAAGCAATTGTAGGTGGATGCTGCAAAGCAAAAGAAAGTGAGTGTAGTTAGTTGTATAACATATGGGATTTGGTTTACCTTACAATTCACCTCTCTCTCTCTCTCTCTCTCTCTCTCTCTCTCTCTATATATATATATATATATATATACACATACATATATATATATTTCATTTTATTTTTTGTTCAACTCCAGCCCACAAGCTTTGAGGTGAAAGTTTTTGCATTTAAACGGGGTTAGGGTTGGGAGGGTTAGATACACTATTTATTTGTTCATTTAATAAAGTAGTTCACTTCGTATTGCATGTGTCCTGCCAAAGTTGTATTGTATTGTTACTAATAGTAGCATTAATTTTGTTGCCACCACTTGCGTCATGCGTGTGATTTCATCTTCGACCTTACAACGTCCCCACCCAAATTATTATTAAAACAAAAATATTTTTTTTTGATAAAAAAATAAAAATAAATTAGAACATCACACTTTCAAAAGGAGCCGAAACAAATCGCAACTACATATCAGGGCCGGTTTTTTATTTTAAGAGGCCCTGTTAATATTAAGGCCAGGTCCATTCAAATTAGTCGATATATTTAAGGCCATGTAATATATAAGGCCCATATATTACTGTAATTTAAGGCCTCGTTGTTTTCGAGTTTTTTTATTACTCGAATTATTATTTAAGGCCCATATATTTTATTAGACAAACTGCAGGGCCGATAGATTTTATTAGACAATCTGCAGGGCCCGATTAGGAGGCCCTTTCTCCATTCAAAATACCTACTGTACATTTTTTATGTGGCCCTCTAGTACATGGGCCGGATTTGTGGCCCTGTGCAGTAGGCCTGGATGCACAGGCCCAAATCCGACCCTGCTACATATGCTATCAACTATACACACCATCCAAACTGGTGACGACAAAAGTAGTTATAACCACCGTAGGAAATAATTTCATCCGTTTATCCGCGGACAAACGAAAAAAAACACACTATTTCGTGATCATAAAATCAAATCAAGATCCATAAATCACAGTTCTGTTAATACAATATATCAATCTTTCTTTGGTCAACAAGATAGATGTAGGGAAACTAAAAAAGGCTATACTTCTTTCTACCAACCTCTTTTGTTTGTTCCCTTCACTTCCATGTGAGGGTGAGGTAAGCAACTAAGTTAATCCTAATCATCACCAAACTTTATTACAAAGAAATATACCTAAGCATATGAAATCAAATACTCCCAGATTAAAACACAAACTACAAATCACATGTGGAATATAATCTCTAAGGAAATACTGCTGTCACTTGGCTTCATCTTACCTTAGCATAGAGCTCGACGTAACGTCGAAATTCAGGATCATCGAGCAAAGACATATCAGTTGGGAGTTTCAGCAAGCCCTCGGTTTCGCCTTTAAGCAGCTCACTGATTCAGATATAAAATGGAGAAGATGGAACATATGATAAGAGACAAACAATAAATAGATGAAGGGTAAGAGAAGGGAAGACTTTACACAAAGTATGAGTTATCGAACTTCAAAGGCTCTGTAGTCCAAGGCCCTTCAAAGCCTGATCTTTCAGTCAGGGTGTCCTCTTCCCTATGAATGATGATAATTGACAAAGAGCTATCTGTGTTGGAAATAAATTATGTAAAATTAAAAAGTGATGCACTTCCTTAAGGGTTAACCTTTTAGGAAAAGTGGTCACTCAACTTGGTATCAGAGCTTAGGGACCTGCAGGTCCTGGGTACGAATCCTCACGACCACCCATTTATAAGAGTTGCACATCTAAGGCTAGATAGTAGAGAAATCAGCTTAGACGTGAGGGGGCGTGTTGGAAATAAATTATGTAAAATTAAAAAGTGATGCACTTCCTTAAGGGTTAACCTTTTAGGAAAAGTGGTCACTCAACTATCTGAGAACAGAGTGACTTTCTATGTTGAGTTGGGATTAAGCATGAAAACTAATAGGAATAATTTAGAGGAATTTGAACATAGTATGAAAGAAACATGCTAGAATGATCTTGAAAAAGTAAATATCACGAATCAAGGAAATCACAAAATTTTGACTGGAAGCCGCCCTTCCTTGGGGGAAACCTTTGAATTCTGGCAATAAACATAGTTGTCAGGGATTCAAGATATATATCATTCATCACTATGAAGTAAGAACATCTGCCATGTAAGTGGGATGGAAAAACCAATTCTTCTCTGAGCACAACTGAGTGCCAACATATACCTTTCTACCGGGAACAAAATGAATTGTCGGGCCGCCAGTTATTTCAACAGCAACCACGCCTGCAAGCTAGAGGAGTTACAAAACAGAAAGCATGGGCGGATCTCCTGCTGCAGTAGGCATAGCACAGACTCATGGGACCTCGGCAGCGGACCCGTGCTATATAGCAGGGGTCCCGCCCACAGGTCCCCTGCCCAACATGGGCGGATCTCCTGCTGCAGTAGGTACAGCACAGCATGGGCGAGACCCCTGCTAGCATGGGCGGGACCCGTGCTATATAGCAGGGGTCCCGCCCATTTGCTGCACAGCATGGGCAGGTCTCCTGCAGCATAGCACTGGCCCCCTGCTTAGGGGACCTGTGCTATGTAGCAAGGGATCACCCATTTTTTGAGACCCCGTTTAGTAAGAACATTAAAGTCATTGTCATTTGGAGATTACTTTTTTAAGGTTGACCACAAAGGCCATTTTCTTAAATTTCCCGATAAGATGGGTGTTAGTGTTTGTCTAAGTTTTTCTTTTCTCTTTTCTTTTTCCTTTGGAATGGGTAGAAAATAGAAATGAGATGATAAACGTTGCTATTTATATTATTTTTCGTCAATTTGCAATTTTTACTGGAAAAACATGGCATTTCAGTTCACGGCACACGCCAGTCGTTTGTTTTATTGCAAGAGACAAAAAGCTCAAAATTGTCGCAAGATGAAGCTAAAATCTAACAATCAAGCATCGCTCTTGCTTCCTCGCCCGCAATTGACTTGAATAGCCAGCGTTTTCTCAATGCTCGGACAATGATCGTCACCGCCGTCGACCAGAATTTCCCGCTCGAACGGAATCTCGCACTGCGCCTTGCCGATACAGCTCTGTTTTCCGCCGCCGCGCATTCAGACCACAACACAAAGCCAAAGAAAGTATGATGTATTAGTACACGAAACGATTCATTTGATATTCGGAGAGTGCTTATTTACCTCTTCCACGACTTTGTGGGCTTTTTTGGAATCGCAGTTTCCAGCTACGAATGCTCCACACGCGCCGTCGGGGTTGCCAAAGCCGACAAATTCGACCTTGTCGATGACAAGGTTTTCAGGGCAGGTGAGATGCGCCGACTTCACTGGGTCGACGATGGCTTTGAACTTGTTGTCTTTCCTTTCCCATGTCCTCACGTGGGGCGGATGGAACTCAGTTATTACACTGCAGATTGTGTTTCTATTCACCGTTAGGATATCGATCTTCTCTGGGCTTCCTCCCGTTTCTTCGAACACGACTAAGAGGTTGTCCTTTTCTTTCAAGAATGCTCTTGGAATGTGATAGCTGGAGAAAAGAAATGGTAAATTGCAGTTCTTCTCTTGCATGTATATATATGTAGGTAACGATGTACTTACTCTTGTTGCGTGGGCTTTGAAAGGGGTGATAGGTGAGATACCCAATACCGTCCAATGCTTTCGCCGTTTATCCACACCATTCCTTTCGCCATGCTTGCCATTCTTATTGAAACAGGGTCGTCACCTTCGGGCGCATCGAAATATCCCTAAATTGAGTTTCCGAGATTAGTCGATTTAAATCCAATGATGACACATGGAAAAGGTGTCGTATGTTCTTGTTTGTGAACTAGGTATTACCTTGTACCAAGTAAGAGGGCTAGGAGTTGAACTAAGCTGAACCCAGTTAACTTTCTTCGATCCTTCCTCAGTGTAAAGTTGCTCCTTTTCGCCGTACATACCAACCTAAGAAGTTTTACACTCTGTGCAGTTAGTGTCGTGCAATCCATATTGCGAGAAGTATGATTAATTCTAACATGATGTGTTCACCTGCTGGCCCCAGTTATTGCTGGTGATGTCGAGAGTTCCTGACATTAAACCTTCGAGCAGTACTGCTCTTGGACCGGCGAATCTTTTCTCCATGTATGCCCCGCTATTCTATATCATTTTTTTTAATTATAATCGTATCCTTTTCAGGGATTGATGAGACAAAAGCTGCGTAAAAAAAAGGTCGTTAAGATGTGTAGAAATTACCGGTATGCCAACAGTCATCGCCAGCAATGTGATGTAGTTTTCTCCAGTCTTCAAAGTGATGGGCTGTTTCATTACGTGGCTCTTTACGACATTGTTTCCATGCCCAAAACCTGAGAATGGAAACATTTCCTTGTGTTTTTTTTTATAGTTCGCAGTCTAATTTTCTTTATGTGAATATACTATTTGACTAACTATGGAAGTTTATCTTTTAGGACGTTCTTGCATTTACCTACGTATTCGCCGTTCACAAATGCAAGCAAGGCATGCCCGAGGCTTGCGACTTGGAGCACTGGGAGTATGTCTGAGCGCATGGGCAAGTCTCTTTTGTCGAGCTTAATTCTGCGAAGCAATATTGGTAAGCATTTGTTGAAATAAATAAAGAGTTAACATAGTTACTGTCATCATAAGGTTGTTTATCCCTACCTTGTTCCGTACCAAGCGTAATCTGTGGTGTCTTTGGTAAAACCGTAGAGTTCATTGGGCGTCTTAGTCTTCACTGCCAAGTTATTGAAGTTTGGAATGCTTTCCTTGTACATTTCCCATTTTTGGATCTTCGCCTTCTTTGACACCACGAAGTTTCTCGAGCTATGCTGAGAAACGACCTGTAGAAAAGCACGAAGAACCGTCTAAGAAAAGTAGACCACTCTTCTTACATTCGTAAACTAAAAATGAGGTACAGTCAGAAAATAACCCTTTGAGTGTTGTAAACCACCGTCTTGCAGTCGGGCAGTATGCTAATGGATTTGGCGGGCACGAAATAATCGATTCCCCGAAAATTAATTGTTAAATCTTCCCGAGTATGGTTGTTGGTCAAGAATGCAACGCACACATCAGTTCCTGGCTTTTCGTAAGTCGTAATCTGCACAAAAGTAAACCGTTCACTTTCATTTTTTTTTTCCGGAGTTTCAGGATATGGTTATATTCAACTTTTTCTTCACCTCCAAGTACTTGCTAAGCTTCTGCACATTCTGAGTGCCCCATAGCAAAGGTTTCTTGCTCAGCTTCAAAGCTCTGTGTAGGTCTCTCAAGTGACTGTACTTAGGGTCCCTCTTCAAACCTGATCATAAATAATCAATCGTTTCTTGTTTTTTCGTCGCTCTAAAAGATGATTTGCTGTTTTATTTTATTTTCTAAAATTACCGTATTCATCCAAAGGGGCTTCGTCGTAGTAGCTCGTCGTCACAAAGGAAGAAGCCGTTCTACCGAAATTAGTTCCACCGTAGTACTGACCATTCCAAGAATTTGCAGGTTTTTATAGTCAAGGTAGAGTAGAGATAGCTATTACAGAAGCATGAAGATGAGGTAATAAAAGAAGTACCATGTAATAGTTGTTGAGGGTCCCATTTCTCGTAAAGAAACGCGCCACGGCGAACGCTATATCTTCCGCCGAACGCTGAGAAGGAGAATCGCCGAAGACTCTATACCTGCAAAAGGTTTGCGCCTTTTCTCTGTTGCTCTCACTCTTTCAATAGATACTAAAATAGCAGAGATTTACTCGTTATTAGTACTTACTGAGCTGTCCAATTTTCAGTCCAAAGAGAAGGCTTGTCGGGGCCATTGGGACCTGGGAAAGTGTCGCCGCACTGCCTTCCATTGCAGGTACTAATCTGAAAAAAGAAAAAAGAAAAATCATTAATGAAATAGTCGAGAAATTAACCGATAATGAGAGTAGAAGAGAATATATCGAAATTCTTACAACATGGGGCGGGGCGTCTTTTTGCTTGCACATAACCCACGGTACGCCGTTGTATAGAGCGACGGCCAAATCTGCTGCCCACCTAACGTATTTTACGCCGCTTTCCCTATACGCTAATTGAACGTTGTTGTACTCGTTCTCTATCTGTTCGATCATATCACGCAATTTTCTGTTACTTTTAAAAGAAAAAAAAGTGGCATCTTTTTTCTTATTATGTGTGATGATTTGCAGGGTAAGAAGAAGAAGGAATATGATATGCCTGTGCCATGATGATGGGTCCTCCTTGATCTGCAAAGAGCTTTTCTTTCTTCACCATGCTTATGATCATCTCAGAGTACTTCTTCATGTAGTTCTGAGCATCCATGTTATAAAAAACGAATCAAGAAACGTATCTACGGCGACGATTTTTTTTCTTTCGAAATTCGTCTCTTTTTAAGAATTTACCATGTAAGGTTCGTTGTAGGAGCGGAATATTATCCCGGGAACCTCTTTTAACCAGTACGGAAATCCTCTGCTCATTCATATCATTACGAGGAAAAAAAATGTACATAGTTAAGTTCATACTGTAAGGAACGAATCAATCCCAGCGCTCAACCATATAACCAATTGGCAATAGATGGAGTAACTCAAATGCTTGTATGCATCTCATAACTGCTTCATTTATCCAATGTGAGATTGAATTCGATACCCCTGACGTATACGTAAAAAGAAACACGTTTTACCCCATATTCCATTCAGATTCGATGTAAGGACCGATCCTAAGAGTCACCCACAATCCGTGCTCGCCGATCAGCTTGATGAACTTGATAAAGTCGTATTTGCCCTCGAAGTTGTACTGCGATTGCAATTCGACAAGTAATCAATAAGCCTCTCGGCGACACTAACATTATATTTTTTTTAAAAAAAAGTAAAATCGATAAAAGCGCCGATTCATTCGTTATTACCTTGCCTTCAACTGGCTCATGTATGTTCCAGAAAATGTACGTCTGGATAAGATTCAAGCCGCCGTCCTTCGACTTCTTTATTACATCGCCCCACATCTGCGCCACGGAGAATAATCCATATAATCCACCGTTTGAAAAAAAAAAAAAAGAAACGTGCACAATATATTATTATTACCTCGGGAGGCAAACGAGGATAGTGTATAGAACCCGAGAAAAGAAGCTCTCTGCTACCATTGATGATCAGTGAGCGAGCGTCGTAAGTCACGACTGGCTCGTCTTTATTATTCCCTCCCTCGACGACCGTTGCGAGCAATGCGAACAGTATAAAGGGGATGATTCCGCTCGAGTAATCAACCATTTGCGCGAATATGAATATTTTAATCTTATTTTTCGTGTGATATTCGTAATAAAGATCGATTTTTTCACGATTTTAATCGTATTTTTCGTATTTGCTCAAAATGTTTGTGTGCTTAAACTGATTATCATTAGTTTAAGTAGTGAACTTTGCATGCATGGGAGTTATTTTCGGACGTGAGTGTCTTAACTTGGTTTAAGGCATGGTTTAGTGGATCTCAGTCTAAAAGTGACGTCTAATAGTAGAGAATGGCTGTGTTTACAACGCGTGGAATAAATTATATTATATATATAAGACTATTTTTTCTTTTTAGTAATAATTGATGAGATAGTTGGGTTTGGTCTTAACTGCTCTCACCTAAAATTGATGTTGTAACTTGTAAGTTGATTCCAAGATGGACAGCATTTTGCTATTATTTTTTCAGGGGTTTTGTTTACTACGTAACATCATTGACTTCGATTAATTGAGAGAGTAATGCTTGAAGCAAAATCTTATGATTTCCTTTTAATTATTAGAGGTGTTTATTAATTCCCGAAACGAATTCCCGAAGTCTTAGATGTGAAGAATTACAATTGCATAGTGATGCCAAATTATATATATATTTTTTAACAGTTAGGAAGTGTAATAGTTTTTTATGTAAGAAATTACATTGGAAACCTTTCTTTTTGGTCCAATTGACATTCCCTAGAAGACAATGAGGATCATATGCAGAACTTAATCGAAGTAGTGGAATGTGATTAATTCTTGAAAAAAAAACAAGAAGAACGGTCTCTTTAGGTCTAAGTCGAGGCATGGCAAGAAATATCGTGACATTATCTTGAGATAATATTTTTGGTCATTCTTCATTCAATTCAAGATTTGAAATTTGAAATTGGATAAAATAATAAATAAATTGATTCACGAGTACGAAAATGCAATAAATAAAGAGTCGTGGGGTTGGTCTTGTCATGTGATGGCAAATTGATAGTTTGTTTGTCCTATTATATATTGGATTGGATCATAGCATAGCTGCTGCTGGCTTGGCTCAACTCTCAGTCCAACCTATTAAACCAAAGATTCAAACAATTTCAGTCCTCTTTTCTCACTCTTAATCTAAAGGTAAAGCTCCGATGCTTTTTCTCTCCTTCATCCCATTACTCTCTGTATGTATGTTTCGTAGAGAATGCGGCTGTTGACTTGGGTGCTCAATTCAACAGCACACTCATTTTACGATTAGGGTTGAAGTTTTCGCACGTTTCTCGTTTTTGTATGTGTTAATCTAGTGCTAGCTTTCTGTAATAGGAGCTGCCTGGCGCTTGATTTGTGACAAGACTTGGTTTTTCTGTCGAGGGATATCAAATCGAGCAGGCGGGGACCGTCTTAGTTTTTTCTAAGGGTCGGCGTCGGCGGAGGATAGTCGCCGGCGACGAGATGAGCGCGTCGAGGTTCATAAAGTGCGTGACGGTCGGCGACGGAGCTGTGGGTAAAACTTGCCTGCTCATTTCGTACACCAGCAACACTTTCCCCACGGTGAGGATCCACCTTGAATTATGCTATCATTCTATTTTTTGTATTAGGTTTATCTTTAGTGCTTCTTGTCTATGTGAGATCACTTTAGATCAGGGGCATTATCATATTTACTTCCCTAAACATGTCAGTGAGAACTAGTCCAGGCTCTAATTTTTCCGGAGAGGGAACTTGCTTTTGTTTCTAATAGGAGGAATCCTAGCGCTTGATTTTGTAAATCGTCTTCTAATCCGCTGTTTACTGTTGCAAATAGGATTATGTTCCCACTGTGTTCGACAATTTTAGCGCCAACGTAGTGGTCGATGGCAGCACTGTTAATCTAGGATTGTGGGATACTGCTGGTAAAATACTTCAATATCAAGCCGGTTTTCTTTTTCAATTAGATTTTGCCCAATTACTTAAACATTCTTTGATGGAACAGGTCAGGAAGATTACAACAGATTAAGGCCTCTGAGCTATCGTGGGGCTGATGTTTTCATCCTTGCCTTCTCGCTAATAAGCAAGGCTAGTTATGAGAATGTTCCCAAGAAGGTATTGGGTTCTTACCGAAATCTGAATTTGGACAGTTTCCTTTGAGGCCATTTTTTCTTGATTTTTAACTACAGTTGGCTTGTAACTTTTCATGTGCAGTGGATTCCTGAACTGAGACACTATGCTCCCGGCGTACCAATAATCCTCGTCGGGACAAAACTTGGTCAGAATCTCTTTCAATAGTTCATTTTCTTCAATTTTCCTCATGGCCCTATTTACTGTGCCATTATTGTAAGATTGCCTGATTTTCTTGCAGATCTTCGGGAGGATAAACAGTTTTTCATCGACCACCCTGGCGCTGTCCCAATATCAACTGCACAGGTATTTTGTCCAACTTATCAAGTCTCTCGTTATGGTTGATGTTATTAGTATGTTTGCATCCCATTTAATTAACTGTTACGGAATCATTGGTTAGCCTAGCCATAAGCTCATCACACATCATCAGTTGATGGCATAATTACAGTCCCTTATTGCGTTGTCTTTAATCATGCCCTTCTAAGCACGATAAAAATGTTATACCTCCCTCCCACCATACATTCCAACTCATAATGACGATCGCACACTCCTCGAATTTGAAGGGTGAGGAGCTGAAGAAGATGATTGGGGCAGCTGCTTACGTTGAGTGCAGCGCCAAGACACAACAGGTAAAATGAACTTTCTTACGAAAAGCAATCTATCTACCATATGTTATGGCTTGTAATAGACAATTATCCATATTCTGCTTGCGTGCTTACTACAGAACGTGAAAGCTGTGTTTGATGCTGCGATCAAATTCGTCCTTCAGCCGCCCAAGCGAGGGAAGAAGAAGAAAAGAAAGGGTCAGAAAGGCTGCAGTATATTGTAACTTGCTAAGGTAAAGAAGAAGAAGGGATGACCCTACCCTTCCCTACCCAACTAAGCTTTCTCATGTCTGTTTTAATGTTTGTTATCTTTGTCTGCAACCATTTTGGTTATAATAACTTGAATGCACTGTTGTTGTAATAGGGAACTCTATGCAATCTGAATTGCTTCTTTTCCTTTCCTCCCATTGCATTACCCAATTTGGTCAGAGATGCATGTTTATAGTTCAGATTCTTGCTATATTAGTCCACTATTATGATTTAAAAAATATAATTATATTAAGGGGATTTTACATAAAAATACCCATTAATATAAAAAATTAGCAAATCAATAGCCTGTTAGTATTTTTTTATATGCAGGTATCTGTCAGAATAAATTTTTTTTCACATTGGTACCCGCCCGCCGCAAGGTACATCATATCACACATTTAGGTACCATAGAGAAACGTACTGTGGTACGTAATAAGTTAGAAAATGGTACCATCATATAGCTTGCCGCAAGGTACGGTATGGAACATATATAGGTATCATATATGGGTACCATATAGATGCGTGATGGGTACGCAATACACATGTAAAAAGGTACGTCAGACTGGGAAAATGGTATGCACAGTCGAACGGGTATTTATCTAAAAAAATTTCTGACATGAGTATTGACTTGCAAATTGTTTATACAATTGGGTATTTATCTATAGATTCACCTTATATTAATAATAATAATTTTCAATTAAAGGGGTGCACGATCTCAATTTAAGTAATTTACAATTAGGGTGAGTAACATTTAATTAAAAAGAAAAAGAAAGAAAGAAAGGTCTGTGCTTTTTTCGGATCAAGTCATCATGTTCTTTTCAGCCGCTCGATCACAGTAGAGAGGGCAGTTTAACTGAAGCCAACAAATGAAGCTTGAAATGGCTGAAATGTTTAATCAATGTGCGGGCGTCGATTCCCACCAGTGGTGAAACCTTTCCCAACTCCTTCTGGTCCTTTTTGTAAGGGTTTGCTCTCTGTTCTGAGCAATTTACTTTTCAATTGGTAGTTGTCTTTCGTCCTGGGCTTTCGCTTGTTGGCTATTTATGAACTCGATAATTGCGCAGCTGCGTCGTCAGATTTTGTTTCTGGGTTCTTACGTGTTTCTTCTCTAAGGGCTGTCGTAGTTTATAGCTGGAGTGGGACATTGGTTATGCTTTTCAAACCTTTGGCGTAATTTTTGTGGGTTTTCAGTCTTTCGTACTACAATTGCCCTCAATATGGATGATGGAGAGCTTGAATTCCCAAGTGACGAAATGCTCTCTTGCTTGGACATGCCTAATGCTCAGAGCAGTTGTTCATTCGACATAGACGAGTTTCTTGGTCGGACACAGGCGTGTAATGACGCTCTTGGTAGAACTGAGGCTTTTACTGATAACAACGGTCGAACCCAAGCGTGCACTCATGCCCATGCTTGCAACCCATCGGGCCCCGACAAATCTCACACTCACACGTGTATTCATGTCCACACACAGATTATGTCCTCTCCTAACGAAGTCCCAATCAACAGCGATGATGCCTCAGAATCTGTGGATAAAAGTACGAAGAAGAGGCCTTTGGGTAACCGTGAAGCTGTGAGGAAGTATAGGGAGAAGAAGAAAGCTAGAGCAGCTTCATTGGAGGATGAGGTTGTTCGATTGAGGGTTTTGAATCAGCAGTTGATGAAGAGATTGCAAGGGGAGGTTCTGTTAGAGGCTGAAATAGCTAGGTTGAAGTGTTTGCTCGTGGATATTAGAGGACGAATCGAAGGTGAAATCGGATCTTTTCCTTACGAAAAGCCCACAAAGGCAGGAGATGTATACTCGAGTGCTGATAATCCTATCGTTCCTGGCACTTATGTGATGAATCCGTGTAATATGCAGCAACGTAGTAGGGATCAGCTTCACTGTCTTAATCATGGATCAGAAGCTTCTTTAAATGGCCACGGCCTAGGGGATTGTGGATTTGACAATCTTCAGTGTTTGGGAAATGAAAATTCTGAGATGAAGGGTGGCGGTATTAGCAATGAGAATGTGATGCCTGGTGGCTATAATCCTCACAAGAGAAAAGGTGAGCCTATATTTCGAATACATCTCTGTTAAAGAAACATAATTAGTGAAAATGTGAGTACTGTTTTGCTCCCTCGTGGATTTGTTGCCTCGTAATTTTCGACATTTGGAATGAACCTGAACTTATTATGATCTTGCATTACTGCTGTCTGTAATCATGCTCGTAATTTCTATGCAGGAAAAGGGCTGCAATGATGATATATGGGGTTTTGCTGTCTTGGACCCATTCTCTCTCTCTCTCTCTCTCTCTCTCTCTCTCTCTCTCTCTCTCTCTCTGGGAATGAACTTCTTGCAGGGTTGTCCATATCATCGGTTCTTAGTTTACTGGTTTGTACATAATTCGTTATGTGATTTCTTTGTTTGGTGAAGAAGACCATAGCATGTCTGATGATGAGATAATCACATGACTACACATGCTCGATGAGCTTGTTTTGCTTTTGGGAAATGGGCATACTTTCTTATATTAATTTTAAAGAATAAATAAAAGAGAGAAAAAATACAGTACTTGAAGAAAAGAAAAAAGAAAAGGAAAGAGAACAAATTATAACAGACGGTAAAAGAATGAACCTATATTCTTCGGATACGGTTAAAAGAACTACTAAACGCGCGTTTCTTCATATCTCCTAAGGTGGGCAGAGTTGGTTGGGACTTGGGAGGGGGACTGACTTTATCCTTTCAACTCATTCTTTTTGCGATCCCCAAATCTTAAAATTTCTCTTGTTGGGGGGGTTTTAGGGCTTCAATTTCTCGAGAAAAAGTCCAAATATGGAGAGGCTCATCTATTCGAGTTCAATCCCTTCCAAAATCAGAAAAGGGTTCACAGCTCTGCCCCCTCTCAGCCGAGTTGGCTTGACCCGGCGGCTCGCCGGCGTGGCGCCGGTTAGCTCCGCGCCGAGTTCCGAGCTGGGTCGGTTCAAATCCGTGTCTTGCAGTATCAACGAACCATATATGGCTTTCCCTGAAGCACGCAATGGTAGCCGCCCCGAAAAGGACAAGTCTTTACCTGTGTGTTCGGATCAAGGGTCGGACCCGAAACTCCCTTTTCTGAAGATGGTTGCTGGCAAACTATCTCAGCAGCAGAAAGTAGTAACCCTTTCCTTGCTTTATATGCCTCTGTTCCTTTCCGTGATTGCTCTTTATTGCTATGTTCCGTTAGAATTGTCTGGGATTTGTGATTGTTTAGATGATTACGATGTTCGCCTCTAACCAACTCCATGAAACTAGGCGTCTGTTTCTGAATTGTATCTGTTATAATTCTTTCAGTCAAATCCTTTAGCGTGAAGATACATACTTCAGCTGGGAAAAGTGCTGCTTAGCTTTTAGGCCCTTCATTTGACGAATGACAATACATCTTAAATGTAGAGGATCGCAGGGGAGTTTATATGCAAGGGTTATTTCCTGAGACATAATTCTCGTTTGTCGGTTCCCCTATTCTCATCATTTGCACTAGTTACGATTCGATTGCTTAAGACATTTTCCTTAGCTAGCAGTTGATTATCTACCTTAAGTTTAACCAATTTATGCCAATATCCCGTTCTTGAACTAATTATCCTGCTTTTATTTCTTCCTCTCCTACTACAGAAGATCAACGCAGGTGCAGTAATCCTACTATCAGCAATCCTCCTAACAACAATCCACCCATCGATCGTCTCCCCCGCCTTAGCAAAGGCCAGCGCGGGCCCAACCCTCCTCCGAGGCGAGCTGCTGACCAGCGCCTGGACTGGCTTCTTCGCCGGCTGCCTACACACACTCTCCGGCCCAGACCACCTGGCCGCCCTGGCTCCCCTCTCCATAGGCCGAACAAAGATGGAAAGCCTAGCTGTTGGAGCCCTATGGGGCTGTGGCCACGACGCGGGCCAAGTCATTTTCGGCCTACTCTTCCTCCTCCTCAAAGACCGCCTGCACATCGAAATCATAAGGACTTGGGGCACAAGAGTCGTGGGCCTCACCCTTCTTGTAATTGGAGCCATGGGCATCAGAGAAGCCTCTGAAATTCCCGAGCCGTGCGTGGCCTTGGAGAACGGCGAGGGCGGGCTCGACGAGCCTGCCTCGGCGGCTCCTTCTTTGGGGAAGAAGAAGATTGGGTTCGCTACGTTTGCGACTGGGATTGTTCACGGGCTTCAGCCCGATGCTCTGATGATGGTCTTGCCCGCCCTGGCCTTGCCCTCGAGGCTGGCAGGCGCTGCTTTCTTGGTTATGTTCTTGGTTGGGACGGTTGTTGCTATGGGAAGTTATACGGTTTTTATAGGTTCGTTTAGCGAGGCTCTCAAGGATAGGGTCCCGAGGATTACGGAGAAGCTTACGTGGGGTTCGTCGCTCATGGCGATTGGATTGGGGCTTGCGATTATCGTTAGTCAGTATTTTGGATTGAGTCTTTATTGATGGGATTTTCATCTGTGTTGTGATGGTGTTTTGTTTGTAATTTGTTTTTTTCTTTTTTGTGTTTTTGGCTAGTGTTGGTAGTGAGTTGAGAGGAAAGGAAAGATCTTGTGACTCTCTTATTGCCTTTTATGATATGAATTTATATACTCACTTGGAATTGGGAGAAGTAGACATTGGCATATGTTTTAGGAAAACCGTAACCGAAAGCGGTGGTCAACGATTCGATTTTGGTTCAAGATACCGTTATTTTTTCGGTTAGGGTTTATGGATTTGCAATCCATGAATTGCCAGTGCAAGTTTTTTTTTAATGAAAATAGCCGTTGGAAATGTCCATTTCCATTTGAACAAACGGCTTTTTACAGTTAAAAAGTTTTTAATTTTTTTACGAAATTTTAGACAGTTAAGTTATGGTCCCGCCGATCTTCGATTTCAAAACAGTTTGCGAAATCTCATAACGGTTCGAACACCTATAGGGAGGATTCTTGGTTTTGATTTGATCGACATTTTCCTACCATTAAATTTCTCTAAAAAAATTTCGTAACTTTCAATTGATGGTTCCGTTGATATCGAATTCAAGTTGCACTGAAGTGGATTGGTCCATTAAAGCAATGGCTATTTCATAGCCGACGTTGAGTTTCAAATTCATTTCAAAATGGATTTAGTCGGATTGCAGGGACTACGATACTATGAGGTTGTATGTAAATTAGAATACTATTGATCCAATAAAGAAGGCAGATATGCAACTTTTACGAATTAAAAAGCGTTTTCGTCACGAAAGCAATAAAAAATAAGAGTCGCTAATGAGCTCACCCTATATATATAAGTCCAACCGCTTGGGCGTGATTAAGAGAAAGTAATATCAGCATTCGCAAAAATCACTCTACATCGACTCCCCCAATTTTTTACTAGGGTTTCCTCTTCTCCTTTCAATCGCTCGAAGAAACACCATGTCGTCTGCCGATAACGCTTCGTCTCCCAAGGTAATCGTTCTGAGGAGCTCCGACGGAGAGACCTTCGAGGTGGACGAAGCCGTCGCGGTCGAATCTCAGACCATAAAGCACATGATTGAGGACGGTTGCGCGGACACCACGATTCCTCTGCCGAACGTCAACTCCAAGATCTTGGCCAAGGTCATAGAGTACTGCAAGCGACACGTGGATGCTGCGGCCAAGGCTCCCTCTTCCGACGGCGCTGCGCCGTCTGCTGATAAGGTTTCGGAGGAGGAGTCGCTGAAGGCGTTTGACAACGATTTCGTCAAGGTTGACCAGGGGACGCTGTTCGATCTCATCTTGGTAATTTCAGCTACTGATTTCTCTACATCAGGTTTTCCTATTCCGAATTTGTTGATTTTAGCTTATGTTCATGCGATTTAGCGACTATCAAGGGTTGCCTTCTCATCTTCTTCGTTAGATTACCTGTCTTTGTCTCTGAAAACCGTGTGCCTTGTGATATGTATATTTGTATTTTTCCTATTCTTGAGGTCGTTCAAGAAACACTCATGGATCTATTATTTCAGTTACTCATGGATAGGGTAGATTTGCAGTGTAATTTGTTGGTGCTATGTATCTGTTCTTGTCAATCTGTCGGATACTGATTACTTGGTTTGGCTTTCATTACCCAGGCTGCTAATTACCTGAACATCAAGAACCTTCTTGACCTCACATGCCAAACTGTAGCAGATATGATCAAAGGTAAGACTCCTGAGGAAATCCGCAAGACCTTTAACATCAAGAACGACTTCACCCCCGAGGAGGAAGAGGAGGTTCGCAGGGAAAACGCCTGGGCATTCGAGTGATGCGATGGGAGTCCGTAATTATGCTATGTTATATTATATGTAGTAAATATATGGTAACTTTCTGCTGAAGACTCTTCTCCTGTTTTCGTATCAGTTCCAGACTTTGGCTTCGGTTCGGCCATATGTGTTATTGTTCGGTTCTTTCCCTGTTCTTGTCTATATCCATTAATAGTCTTATCAATCAATATCCACTAATTATAATTAGGAAAGGGTCAATTCGCAAATCAGGCTTCATTAAGGGTTTGATTTCGAATTCAGGCTCTGTTTGAGAATTTTTTAGATTAAAGGATCAATTTTGTATGTGTAAAAAAGTGGTATAAAAAATATATGAACTGGTATAGAATGATCGTTTTGTGTTACAAATTTTTAACATCTGGTATGTTAGAGCAATGAAGTGGTACTGCAGAAAATGAACTGGTATCAGATGATCATAAATTGGTACCGAATTATGATTTTGTGTTATAAAATTTCAATATACTGGTATGTCAGAGCAATGAAGTGGTACTGTAGAAATGGGTCCTTAACCAAATTTTTTGTCAGGGGGTCTGAATCCTAAATGATACTTATGAGATGGCCTGAAATGAAAATGACGCATTAGGAAAAGAAAGTCTTTCCTGCTTTTCACATCAACACAGAAAAGTTCCATGATGAGTAGAATACACTAAACGGTGAATTTTCTCAGCCTTAAAAACGTCGTCAGTGATAGCGATTTGAGATCCAGACTGAATGAAGATTAAAAGGTTGGCGTTCTGACCCCACAGAATATATAATACATGGTGACCAATGAAACCTCTCCACGTATCACAGAACAGTGTCCCTACTTTTTCTCAGCTTTTCATAGGAAAAGTCACCCTCCCTCGTCCCTCTTAGTTTAGACTCTAACGACTGATTAATTTTCTATTTTTCTTCTTTTTCCAGCTACTGCTGCCTTAAAAAATTGTAGTAAATTGAGATTCAGATGAAGTAGAAGCTCGAGCAAGTTAGGCTCGGATTTTTTTCTTTTCTTTTTCTGTTTCTGTTTCTGTTTCTGCTTGCTTGTTAACGCGAAGTTGTCAATGGCGGAGATCGAGCCTCTGTTGCAGAGCGTTGATCGAAACGAGGTATCGCTATCTGAGCGCGAGGAACAAGCTGACGATTTTGTTGAGCAGAAGCCTGCTCGTGTTGCGTCACTCGATGTGTTTCGAGGCCTTTGTGTCATTGTAAGCGTTTTTCTTTTTCATTTTCAGCTTCAGTAAGTATTTTGTGTGTAAGCTTACTTAGATGAGCTCTTGATTTGTTTCGATTTACTTATGGGTGTAGAGATTGTTTGATAAATGATAGCTATTGAAGTTGGATGGACAAAGATTCGGCAGATTGTATGTAGTGCTCAATGTGGCTGGGTACTTCGTTTCTCTACTGAGATACTGTTTATGGTGTCGAGTTTGACGTTGTATTTTACGAACTCTTGTTCAGTGAATCATGGAACAATTTGGTCTTAAGTTTTGACTAATAAATGAAGAACCGGAGTCAGCTTGAATTTTTTTTTTCTTCCAGCTTATGACTCTTGTGGATTATGCTGGCTCTATTTTCCCAAATATTGCTCATTCTCCTTGGAATGGTGTTCACTTGGCAGACTTTGTTATGCCTTTCTTCCTTTTTGTTGCTGGAGTGTCAGTAGCAATTGTTCACAAGGTAACTTCTAACTTTCTAGTGCAGCTGGACATGTTCTAAGTCTAATTTCAAGAAGGGTTTATGAAATTCTCATTGTTTTTGTTCTTGTTTATTGATTGGTCATTCTTTGTAACTTCAGAGAGTTGTGGATAGAGTTGAAGCTACTTGGAAGGTTATCCTTCGAGCGTCGAAGCTATTCCTTTTAGGTGTTCTCCTTCAAGGTATTTTAATGATCTTGTCCATACCTCTTTTGGTACTACTTTGTTTTCCTTCATGGCTGCTGCTTCATATGAATTTCATTTACAAGGTTCTACTTCATCTCAGGTGGCTACTTGCACGGAGTTAATTCTTTGACATATGGTGTTGATCTTGACAACATAAGAATCATGGGCATCTTGCAGGTTTATTGGTTACCCTGTTATTCTTCTCTCTTTATATATATATATAAATATATATATATTATATATATATATATATATATATATTTGTGTATATCTTTCTAAATTGTTCTATTTCAACATAGAGGATAGCGATTGGATATATTGTTGCTGCATTGTGTGAAATATGGCTTACTTCTAGCAAGTGGAAAGAAGGTTTTCTGAAAAAGTATTCTTGGCAATGGTGAGCTGTTATACGATGATCTCCTTGCCTAATTCCTATACATCTAAGAATATATGATAAAGACGGCTATTATTAAGGGTTAAAATTCTGATATCTCTATCAGTTAAATGATTGTGTTACTCAATGTTCCTTTTGTAGGTTTGTCACATTACTGATCTCTGTCGTATATACAGCTCTCTTATATGGCTTGTATGTTTCTGATTGGCAATTCTCTGTGGATCGACCAGATTCATCCCCGGTGATAGCGAGCTATATCTACACGGTAAAATCAATATTTTTCCACTTCTAACTTCTGATTCTGTGCTATAAGTAACTGTAGGGTGGAAATTAGTTGCTTACATTCAGCTAATATTTTGTAATTTAAATGCATTGTTGTGATTTGGATCTTGTTGATCCTCAGGTAAAATGTTCATTAAGGGGTGATCTTGGGCCTGCTTGTAACTCTGCTGGAATGATAGACAGATACATTCTTGGAATTGATCATCTTTATCAAAAACCTGTTTACAGGAATCTGATGGTATATTTATCCTAAATGTTCCATTAAGCCTGTGCCATATCCAATCCATTGCTGCTTTAATGCACCTCTCAATCATAGGAATGCAACATGTCCAACCATGGCCAAGTTCCACTTCGTACTCCATCATGGTGCCATGCTCCTTTTGACCCTGAAGGCATTATGAGGTAAAACATGTATGCGTACTGTTTCCGAAAATCTAATTTCACCAATTTCCTTGGAACTAATTCTAAGAGAATGTGCTGACATAGCTTTACCAGTTGCGATCTTTGCTTTACGAACTAATCTTATGCAGTCCATACATACATACAGTTCACTCACAGCTGCTGCTTCCTGCCTTGTTGGACTTCAGTATGGCCACATTCTTGTACAGTTGAAGGTGGCACATCAAAATCTGGCCCTATTTTCCATTTTGGCTATATTCATTCTCGAGCTAGAAGCTACTTCCTCTTCCATGCTGTAGTGTTTAACCTGATATTTCCGTGCTTTCCGATTTCTTCCTAATAGCATCACAAAGGGCGACTTTGTGGTTGGTCTGTGTTTTCAGCTGTGCTGATGGCTCTTGGTCTGATTCTTGCCTTTTTGGGTATTTATCTCTTTTTCTTCTTCCCATTCGAAGATTTCTGGTCTGTTTATCCAATGTTTTTAACACCTGTTGACCTTGTTTCCTTGCTTCAGGGATGCCACTAAATAAATCTTTATACACTATCAGCTATGTAATGGTTACATCTGCAGCAGCAGGGATCACCTTTTGTCTACTGTATGCACTCGTAAGTCCAAAATTCACTACTGAAGCTGTATAAACATCTGTTCTGGTGAACGAAGAATCGCGCATATTTTTCAATAATCTTATCTGCTGCAGGTCGACGTGTATGGTTGGAGACGCTTGACTTTCGCGTTGGAATGGATTGGAAAGCACTCGCTGAGTATTTATATCCTCGTAACGTCGAACATTGTCGTAATATTGGCTCAAGGGTTCTACCTCAAATCTCCACAGAACAACATCGTAAGTGCTTTGTTTGTTTCACTTATAGACGACTGTCCTCCTTTATTATCCTAAAACTCCCCTTTGATTGTTTCACTTGCAGATACATTGGATCATCTCTCGATTCAAGCACTGAGCATAAAAAACATGAGTACTATCCTCTGACAATCTGGGATTTTTGTTCTACTCCGAGGTTTCATTATCAACATTTTAAGAAAAGTGATGGACTATCGTCCATGTATTCTCATATAGGGGGACGTATTACTTTTCTTTTTTCCTTTTTGTCATTTTAGTTTGTTTTACAAAATGGATTTGTTGGTTTCACTTTCCGCTAGGGTTGCAAACGAACCGAACCGAATTTCATAGTTGCATTTTTTTTCGTATTCGTTAATTTATTGATATGCCGTATTCGATTCGTATACGAATCATAAAATCGATTCGATAATGATATTCGAAACGATTTGCGAATATTCGAACATTCGAATTTTTTTATTTTTATTTTCCAAAAAACACCTGTTAATACTAAAAATACAAAATAACACAATTCTGAGCCTAATACGTAGTGGGCCTATTACCTGGTATGAAGATGAACCATGTAAGAAAATTCTCATTGGACCTAACACGCAGTTGGCCTAATTAGTATTTATGTATATATATTCAGCATTATATAATTCAAATCGAATCGAATATTCGATAACCATACGAATCGAATACCGATATATTCATATTCGGTAACTATCGAATCGAGAAAAGTATTTGTATTCATATTCGATATTCGAATCGAATTCGAATCTTAAAATTCCGAATCGAATCGCGAATCGAATAAAAAAAGTTTGATTCTTTTGCGACCGTAGTTTCCGGTGGGATTCTCTGAAGTGCATATGCGAGATGGAGTTGTTTTGCAAATTTCAGGGATCAAAACATCTCATCTAAAGGTTTGAGCATTGTGTAATGTGTAGTATAAGCATTAAATTTGTCTTTGATTCTTATTTCAAAGTCACACATTGTGTAATAAGTGGGACCATATTATAAGTAAACATAACACGTATGTGTGAGTCATTTGCTAGCGAGGTAGGATGAGCCTTGTCCTGCATGCGCAATTAAGCTTGACCTTAGATGAATAAAAAAAATGCTAGAACGTTACTTATTTTAGACTAATTAAAATAGGCAGGTCATTATGGTCGGTTCGAAATTAATTTTAAGTGCTAAGTCAGCCTTTCAAGCCAAACGAGGTCATTTCATTTCACTCACTCTCCGCCACAAAACAAAAAATAAACGGCAAAGATTTTGTAGCCGTCTCACCTATCAAGTCCAAGAAAAAAAAAATTTATATTTTATCAACATCTCTATCAAGAACCCACTCAAGAAATCTCAAAATCTCAACTGCTACGTGGCACGTTTTGCGTGGTTGGTTTTTGTGCCCTTTAGGAATTGAAAAAGGATAACCGTATGATTATTGATTAGCTTGTTCTTTTCTTTTGAATGGTGAAGACAAAATAATAAGTGGTCCACAATGGATTATTTATCATCCTTCTTATAATCTCAATTATCGACCTAAACCTGGCGATTCCAGCTGTTTCCCATTAGTTCTGCTAAAAATTTTGACATATAAGCCAATGAATAAAAAATAGGGGTCTTTACTCTTTACTAATATATACCCCTAGGAAAAAAAACTTGTAATTTAGGACATTGTCAGCATTTTTTGTATGTAGGTACCTAATATAATTTTTTGCACATAGGTACCCGATTTCGCCGCAAGTACGCCGTATTAGCACATTAGGTACCTTATAGCAACGTATTGTGGTACGTAATACGCTTAGAAAATGGTACGCCGTATTAGCACATTTATGTACCATATAGAAACCGTATAGGGTACCGTATAAAGGCGTGACATGGTACGCTATGCACACTAGCAAGGTACGGTCTTTACACATAAACTGATACAAACATTAAGTCGGGTACCTATCTGTAAAAATTTTTGATATATGTACTGATTTTATTCAAGTAGGTACTTATGTGTAGATTACAATAAAAAATAATATGTGGGTATATATTATTACACACAAAAACGAGGTCCATCACTACCTAAGAAAACATGTAATTATAATTAGTTTACCGGCTAACTAATGGATAATGTTGTTTATACGCTTCCCTAAGCATTATTGAATGAAGTTGATCATATTCGTATTCATCCGCTTGGCTTCAATGATTAAGAGTAGCTACGCGAAATTATTTACAATAATGTCATTTTCAATACTATAGGATAATCTTATAAATAACCGAAGAAATAATAATAAAATCCGCTAAAGCACACATATAAACAATATGCTAATGTCCAATGATGTAACGAAAGCATATATGATCATATAAACAATTTGCTTATTTCACATACTCATTATTCGTATATTTGTTAGTGGATTTCTGCCGTAGGTATTAATTAATTCACATGGATCATCACATCAAGCTTGGCTTTGGTTTTCTTTAAAATAAAGCATCATAATTATCTTTGCGTACATGCCATGAGTTTGTCACATTGAAGACACATGGAGAGACTTCATTTCAAACCCACAACTAAAGCAAAATCTTTTTTCCTTTTCCTTTTTTTTAATGATTCAAAAATTAAAGTTCAGTTCGGTGAAAAGAAAAGATGAGTTAGAATTCTCTCCTCCTATATACTTGTAAGAAAATTTGAAAAAAAAAAATATACTTGTAAGAAAAGCAGAAAATAAACAAATAATTATTAGGCAAAATTATAAAAATGGGTCACTAGGTATATTATTTTATTATTTTGGTCCACTGTGTTTGCCAGTTACAAAACTAGGTCACTAAGTAATATGTATCTAATAACAAAATTGGGTCACTAGTTACAAAACTAGGTCACTAAGTATGTATATAGTAATAAAATTAGGTCAATAAGTATGTATATAGTTACAAATTTGGGTCAATAAGTATGTATATAATAAGATAAAGACGTCAGTGACCCAATTTTGTTACTATATACATACTTAGTGACCTAGTTTTGTAACCGGCTAACATAGTGACCCAAAATTAAAAATTGTCATATTTAGTGACCTATTTTTATATTTTCCCTAATTATTATTAGAAAACTTCATCGGATGATTTCATCACATGGTCATTGCTGTCTCAAGGACCCCACCACCACTTTGCTCGCTCGCACGCCCCTTTTTATTATTATGGCGTTTTAGTATATTTATTCATTTCAAAATTTATAAAGAATACCCTATTTTTTTTGTTCGTTGCGAAATAAATACTTGGACATTGAATTCCAATGTAATTACATCCTAAATGATTGCATACATATTTTAACATGGTTTTTTGTTTCATGATAATAACATATTTAACTTTATTTTAACTCGACTTCCTTAGACAGATGATTGATAATAAAATAATAATAAACACACACATTTTGATTTCTTTTCCAAAATGCCACTCGCCCTTATCCAATAATCGAGCGCCAGCCTAACACACACACACACACACTTCACAAAATCACTATCCGTGATACTATTAAAGTCCTCTCTCATCTCCTCGTTCTTACACAAAAGAATAAACAAAAAAATAAATTACAAGCTAAATAATAAAGCTAAAGCGAAGATGGCGAAGGAATTGAGCGAAGAAGGGCAGCAAGTCCACCACGGCGGCAGAGACTACGTCGAGCCACCGCCGGCGCCATTCTTGGGCGTCGGCGAGCTCTCACTATGGTCCTTCTACAGAGCCCTCATAGCCGAGTTCATCGCCACACTCCTCTTCCTCTACGTCACCATCGCCACCGTCATCGGACACAAGATTCTCAACGCCGCCGACCAGTGCAACGGCGTCGGACTCCTCGGCATCGCCTGGGCCTTCGGCGGAATGATCTTCATCCTCGTCTACTGCACCGCCGGAATCTCAGGTACTGTACTACTGTACTAACTAACGCCGTCGTAACGTAACGCCGTTCCGTCGCACCGCCGCCGCCCGGAATCTCACCGCTGACTTTTTCAGGCGGACACATAAACCCGGCGGTGACCTTCGGCTTGTTCTTGGCGCGCAAAGTCTCTCTCATCCGCGCCGTCTCTTACATGATCGCTCAGTGCCTCGGCGCCATCTGCGGCGTCGGCCTTGTCAAAGCCTTCATGCACAATCCCTACAATAGGCTCGGCGGCGGCGCGAACACCGTCGCCCCCGGCTACAACAAGGGCACCGCCCTCGGAGCCGAAATCATCGGCACGTTCGTCCTCGTCTACACCGTCTTCTCCGCCACCGACCCAAAGAGGAGCGCGCGTGACTCTCACGTCCCCGTAAGCTATCAATCATTTCATTACATTAAAAACATCTCTTTCAATCTCCATAGCTTAGCTTCTTCCATTACATCTAATTTTGTCGTCTGTTATAGGTGTTGGCGCCTCTCCCAATAGGGTTTGCGGTGTTCATGGTACACTTGGCAACTATTCCGATCACCGGCACTGGGATTAACCCGGCGAGGAGCTTCGGCGCCGCCGTGATCTTCAACAACGAAAAAGCTTGGGATGACCATGTATGTAATCTTTTATTATCTGAACTGAACTTCCAAGTTATTGCGGCGTATTTAAGGTTTAAGTTAACTGAACTTGATATGATGGTTTTGGTGCAGTGGATTTTCTGGGTTGGGCCATTCATCGGCGCATTGGCGGCGGCGATTTACCATCAGTACATATTGAGGGCTCAAGCCGTGAAAGCTTTGGGATCATTTAGGAGCAACCCCACAAACTAAAACTGTGATTGAAAAAAATTCTCCGCAAATGGAATCTTCTGCGCTTGTGATATGAGTACTCTACTGCTGCTTTGCTGTACTTGATAATTGATGATAGTAGTAATACTTTGCTTTGCTTGCTTTTTTGTGTGTATGTGTATTATTAAGTATATTCAGAGGTTTATTTTCTTAATTTATCTTCAAATTATGAGTTCTCTCTTCTTTGTTACTATACTAAAAAAAAAATCAAATCTTTATTCCGTGGTTGTGAATGATTTTCTTTTTCAAGCAGCTTAACTAGTGAGCCCTCGCTGTCTATATCATCTAGCTACGAGGTATTTATTTACTCCCTCCGATTTTATTTACATGTCGTTTCAGCTCTTTAATTTTGTTTCTAATTAGTTGTCGTTTTACAGATTTCAAGGCAAATAGTTATCATATTTCCAGTTTTACCCTTTTAAATATTATTAAATGGAATATATTAAATAGTCTTAAACAATTAATTAGGGGTATATTAGACATTTTATTCTATTTCTTAATATGAGTGCAAAAACCTTAAACGACACCTAAAAAAAATCGGAGGGAGTATTACCTAACCTTTACCGAACCTCAATTATTGCATGCTGCTGCAATAATCCAACGTCTATTCATCAATCAAAACGCTTTTATTTACATATATGCTTCTCGCGAAATAAGATTTCTGGGTCACGGGCTTTTGGTGCATCATCAATTCGATGTCAATTCCTAAAATGCAAAGAAAGAAAAAGCGTCCTACGTAATTTAATTCAAATTCCTTTTGTGGAACGATCGCTATAGACGTGAAAGTAAAAAAGAAAAAAAAAAGCCAATATAGGATCCAAAGAACATCGCCGACCTGATAATTATTAAGCAGTCTATTACACATCTCATTCGCATGATGTTGATGATACATCATAGATAGAGAGATATATTAAGACAATTATACGCACTCTATTATCAATTCGTGGGTCCCACATGGACGGTGCTGATTGTCATAAAAAAACATATGCCTAGCAAAGCAAATAAGGCGTGTTCTTGTTGATGAAATGGATTGCAGTAATCTGTGTGGGCCCACATTCAATCTCTTGCAAAAGAATGTGAGACCACATACATCTCGGGCGGGTCGGGTCGGGTCGGGTCGGTCACCCTACTGGGCCTGTATGGGCCGGGCTGTATATTGCTCCATATCTGTCGAAGTGAAGAAAAATATTTTAATAATTGGGCTTCTATGGGCTGAAAATATTCTAAATGGGCTTTACTATCAATGACATTTGTCACTGCTTATATAATAGTTGCATTTAGGAGAGGCATTATCAAATGCGTTACTATTTTGTAATGTTATTTATATATATATTTATATGATATATTATTTATTTATTTATTTAGATCTCAGTTTCTTACTTGAGCTGTCCATTTCTTAATCTCCATCAAAACTGTACGCTCTCCTCCTTTGTGGTCTTCCTCTAATAGTTGGGATTGAAGATAAGGCACGTAAGATTCCAGATCTAATTCGTGAATCTCCAGCTCTTTAGATGCAATTTTTGCCTTGTTTCTGTTATATATATGCCAGCTTTCTGTCTTCCGATTGATTGAAATTTGAAGCTGTTTGTCATGATCGTTATGTTGCTGTTCATCTAGTTCCCAAGGATATTAGATTTATGTGTATGCCGCGGCAACTTGCTGTGATGGTATATGATGTGTGTTTCAACCATATGTGCTTTCTCTATGCTGGGTAGTATGGAAATTGAATGAGCTTCGTTGAAAAATATTGATTCGTGCAGTTGTTTATTGTTATCCTCTTTTTATTGTGCCGCTCTTAGGTTGATCTAGTTTCTATTTGACTTGGAATGATAGGGAGCAAGCTAAAGATAATTCCGCTGATACATCTTTTTAGTACTATCCACCAAGTATTATTTGCTTTTTTTTTTGTTAGTGATGCTATCTGCAAATGAAGTGGGTAACTTCAAGTGACATTCTGTTAGGTATTCTTTACTTTACTGTTTCATCTCGGCTATATTGGATTTTATAGGTCGAATATGGTTGCTGAAAAGAACATTGATGTGGAGGAGGGGACTTTGGAAATTGGAATTGGTATGACCACTTTTATCTTCATTTCCCTCAGTTTGAAGATTGATGGTTATGCAGAAGCTTATGTTTATGGGGCCATCTTGTCCAACTTTGCGTGATTTTATTTGTTAGTCGTTTTGTCTTATGGCTTATGGTTTGGAATGAGATCCAGTGTATATTGATGGATGGAGATACTTAATATATGCTTTTCCGTGAATGATTTCTGTTGCTTGAATATTTCTTTCATTGGTAATGAGGAATACGATTCAATTATCATAAACGTTTTCAGAGTACAGAACTGTATCTGGAGTGGCTGGACCTCTAGTTATCCTTGATAAAGTAAAGGTGAAGGTTTTATCTCGTTTGTCACTTATTGCCGAAAAGTTATTCTTTATGTTATTTAGGATATAGACACTGGAAAAGATCATTTTAATGTATTTTTAAAATAAGCAGGGACCCAAGTTTCAGGAAATTGTTAACATCCGCCTAGGGGATGGAACTACCCGGCGTGGACAAGTTTTGGAAGTAGATGGAGAGAAAGCTGTTGTCCAGGTGATCATGTAAAAAATATCTACGTGATTATTATGTAATGAGTTTGGGTTAGTTTATTGATGCATCGATTGTGATATTTTTTTCACCTTGTATATACAAATACATAGTCTCTTATCTATGGGACACAAGGTTCATGCATCTTCTTACTTCTCTAGCCACCCTCCTACTAAATTCCTGTAATACCAACCTCTTTTAGTCCATATTTGTGACCAGGTCTTCGAAGGAACGTCTGGAATTGACAACAAATACACGACTGTCCAGTTTACCGGGGAGGTAAAGCAATTCTTGCTCTTTGAAGATTGTCTTGAATACATGCGATATTAGTTTCTAAGACAATTTGAAGGTCGAGGGTGCATGATCCATCCATTTTTATCCTTCTATTCTGTCCCTCCTTACTATACAGGTTTTAAAAACTCCTGTCTCTTTGGACATGCTTGGCCGCATTTTCGATGGTTCTGGGAAGCCCATTGACAACGGTCCTCCTATTCTTCCAGAGGCCTACTTGGATATATCTGGCAAGTGTTAATGAATAATCATGTCATTTACATTCCATATCTCATCATTTGATATATTCTTTAACTGTTTATTTCAGGGAGTTCCATCAATCCCAGTGAGAGAACCTATCCTGAAGAAATGATACAGACAGGAATTTCTACCATTGACGTGATGAACTCAATTGCCCGCGGACAAAAAATCCCTCTTTTCTCTGCTGCTGGTCTTCCTCACAATGAAATTGCTGCCCAGATCTGCCGTCAGGCTGGTTTGGTGAAGCGATTGGAAAAATCTGATAACCTTCTTCAGGTATTTAAGTTGGGTCTTTGATGTCATTAAGATGGCTAATAGCTTTCATCTGTTCAAACAACGAGATCATTTAGTCCTGCTAGCTTAGGGTTCCGTTTGGACTCTGTTTCTTCCGTAAAATCATCTGCATGATTTTGAATGAATTAGTCCTGCAATTTTTTGTGTCCGACAGGATGGTGAAGAGGACAATTTTGCTATAGTATTTGCAGCTATGGGAGTCAACATGGAGACTGCTCAGTTCTTCAAACGTGATTTTGAAGAAAATGGATCGATGGAAAGAGTGACCCTTTTTCTGAATTTGGTAATCATCACCCTAGTAGACACCATCAAAGACCACATGTCGTGCTAAAAGATGTCTCTTCGTTTCCATTAGTTAGTAATCAACATCATTTTTTTCTGCAGGCCAATGACCCAACAATTGAACGTATCATTACTCCTCGCATTGCTTTGACAACTGCGGAGTATCTTGCATATGTATGTGGGAAGCATGTTCTCGTCATATTGACAGATATGAGTTCTTATGCTGATGCTCTCCGTGAGGTAATATTCGCAAAACTCGTCATTATTAACAAACTACTCTTCTCTTAATCATGTAATGAATTAGTTTCCTGGAGTTTCTTCCGTCCAAGTTATAATCAAGAATATAGTCTCTGTTTATTCACTTACTATATTGTTATATAATTTCTAGTAAAATAATGTCCTATTATCTAATATGGTTATATATGTTTTTTAGGTGTCTGCAGCTCGAGAGGAGGTGCCTGGGAGACGTGGATATCCTGGTTATATGTACACTGATCTGGCAACTATCTACGAGCGAGCTGGACGTATTGAAGGACGAAAAGGATCAATCACGCAGATTCCTATATTGACCATGCCTAATGATGGTAATGTTAAAAATAAGCGTAAACTTTAATCCTAATTTTGTGGTGGTTTATCTTTTGGTTTTTGCGATCCAAACTTTAGTTTTTTTTTCCTTTCATTTTTTCAGATATCACCCATCCAACTCCAGATCTTACAGGTTATATCACTGAAGGGCAGATATACATTGACCGACAGCTCCACAATAGGCAGGTAAGGCCCTGTTGCAGTTTGATAGGTCATACAAAACCATGTGATGGTTAGCATTACTACATGGCTAATCAAACGTGTCTCGTGCCTGATTCTGTAGATCTATCCTCCAATCAATGTGCTGCCTTCCTTATCTCGTCTGATGAAGGTAGCTTCATATAATGTATCATGATCTCTGTGCCTTTTGACTCCTTAAGAATGGGTATCATTAAATAATGAAATTTCAACACTTTGGCAGAGTGCTATTGGTGAGGGTATGACCCGTAGGGACCACTCTGACGTGTCTAACCAGGTATTATCTTATATTTTTCGCTGGAAAAAAAAAAAGTCGAAGTGTGATTTTCCAGTCTTGCTATCATCCTCTTCGTTTTATGAAATATTTGATCAACCGCAATCCTTTGTTCATCCCAGCTTTATGCAAACTACGCCATTGGAAAGGATGTTCAGGCCATGAAAGCTGTGGTGGGAGAAGAGGCACTTTCCTCAGAAGATCTGGTATGTGATTTGTGCACACGCATTCGTTTGATTTCACTTTTCTTAAGCTGAACAAGAAAAGAAAAATTTACTAACATCTAAAATCTGCTACGGTACTATGTATGCAGCTGTATCTCGAATTCCTCGATAAATTCGAGAGGAAATTTGTGGCACAAGGGGCTTACGACACTCGCAACATCTTCCAATCGCTCGACTTGGCATGGACACTGCTGAGGATCTTTCCCCGCGAACTTCTTCATCGTATCCCAGCCAAGACACTTGATCAGTACTACAGCAGAGATTCATCTAATTGATCTGTTCAAGTATGTTCCTTGCCTAAGTGTTTTTGCGGTATTCGTGTGCATTTTTTTTACTTATTCGTCAGTGTCCTTTTCAGAATAAAACTGTCGAGCTTGAGATATCTTTATGAAGCCGAAGGTTCTTAACTTACGGCTTCAACACATGTTTGATATTCTTTCGAAATGCAGACGCACATTGAACAGCTTTGTAATGGATTTTTATATTCGTGTGTAACTTCGAGTGAAATAAGGCTCTGCTTCTTGCCCTCTGAAATCGAAGTTGTTTCAGTTTTCGTCGTGGAACAGAAAATTAGTGGTTCGAGTTTCCTTCGTAAAAGGTACAACCTTCTCGATTTTCATGAAATATTACGACCGCGGAACAACGTTGTAGGAAATCTACAAGAATTTTGAGTAAACAACAACTATCTCGTATATATTTACATATCGCAAAAGCACCAACGCACTGTGTTAAATCGACGCATAACATGTAACAAGCGCAGCATCAATTGGGAATCACCAATATTCGACGCAAGAACACTGCCCATCCTTGAAATGGTGATATATTTTCGAATCTCCCACGACTATCTCTCTCTTTACATAGCCCGAAATCTTCTTCAGAGCAGAATGACAATCTTCGCATATTCTCACGTTCTTCCTTACAAGAACGGGCTCTCCGATCGGTGTACTAATCAGCCCAAAACAAACAGCTAACCTTACACTGTGAAACATTGGAGAACCACTGTCTCTTTCCCTGATCAAATCCAGTGCCCTGAACTTGGACACACTTTCAACGCACCCCTTCTCATCGATCTTCCTCGACAGAATATCAAGAACGTCGTATACGATTTTGAGCTTGGACCTTGATTTTTCATGATTAGCGAACTTGTATATTTCACCACTGTGATCAACTATGCTCAGAGCAGCAGTTCTCTGAACTCCTTTTTCTTTCATCACGCGTTTAATACGCTCCACTCTGTCCCATTTCCCAGCTTCAGCGTACATGTTAGAAAGCAAGACATAGCAACCCGTGTTGTCATTATCATCCATTGATAGAATCTGCTTCGACGCAAACTCAGCCATTTCAACGTTTCCATGATATCTGCTTGCGGACAGTAAAGATCCCCATATTCGTGGAGTTGGCGTCAAAGGCATTTCGTCTATGAACTGTTTGGCTCGTTCAAGTTCACCAGCTCGACCAAGGAGATCAAGTATGCATCCGTAATGTTCTATCCCGGGATCAATGCCATAGTCCCTCTGCATCGAATTGAAATACTTCCAGCCTTCATCTATGTATCCACCAATGCTGCAAGCTGATAGAAGGGAGACAAAAGTGCTCTCATTGGGTAAATTTCCCTTTCCTATCATGTCATTGAATGTGTTAATCGACTGTGTTGCGTACCCATGAATGGCGTAAGAACCTATCATAGTGTTCCATGATATCACATCCTTACACAAGATGCTGTCAAAGACTTTACTCGCTGCCTTGAGATCACCACATTTTGCATACATGTGAGCTAATGCATTTGATATACAAGTGCTCCGAGCAATTCCCAGTTTGTAAACTTGACAATGTACTTGTTTTCCTTCTCTTGGTAGAGCGATTTCGGCGTAGGCTGGAAGGATGCTCAAGAACGTCATGTCGTCGGGGACAAAGGGCAAAGTTCGAAACTTTTTTATGGCCTCTTTGTGATGATTGTTCTGAGTGTAAGCGGCAATCATGGCATTCCATGATACTAAGCTTCTTTCCCTCATTTGGGAAAACACTCGCCCAGCAAGTGTTACGTACCCAAACTTACCATAAATGTCGAGCAGAGTTGTCTCCAACACCAAATGAGGTAAGAATGCCTTTCTAATTGCATGGCCGTGAATCATTTTTCCTTGCTTCAATGCTCCGAGTTTGGCGCAAGAGTGTAAGAAGTTAATGAATGTGATGGCATCTGGTGATACCTTGTAAACATTCATCATCTTATCCAAGCAAGCAAATGATTCCATTGGTTTATTGTTCAATATATAGGCACCAAGCATTGAATTCCATACAACCACATTCTTTTCTAAGACGGTGTTGCAAAACCTTTCAGCATAGTCCACCTTGCCACACTTGCCAAACATGTCGATCAACGAGCTTTGAATCATTGGATCTATGTCGATCCCATTTCTGAGCATTTGGCCAAAGATCTCTTTTCCACTCATCAAACATCGCTCGAGACAACAAGCACCCAAAGCACTGATGAAACTGAACCTATCATGTTTGACACCAAATTCTATCATTTCACGAAAGTAGGTCAGCGATATCAATCCATCCCCGTGAGCAACGTATCCACTGATCATTGAGTTCCAAGACGCCACATCTCTTATGCGCATCTGAGCAAAAATCTTTTCAGAAGCCTCAATCCACCCAAGCTTTGCATACATTATAATAAGCGCATTGCACGTGTAAACATCAGCAGAAAATCCAAGCTTGATAATGGTGTTATGAACACTTTGTCCAGCTATAAAACCACAAACTTCTCCGCACGCTTTGATCACAGAAGGAAAAGTAAATCTATCAGGTTTGTGCCCTTCGTGTCTCATTCTACTGTACATGAAAATGGTCTGTTCAAACAACCCAGAATCAACCAGTCCCCTGATCATCACATTCCACACGAAAGTGCTTCTCTTATCCATTTGTTCAAACAGCTTGAGTGCGTCATCCACACAACTCGATTCCACACAGGCAACGAGCTTTTCAGCGGTGGAAACTGATTTTTCAACTCTCCTAACCAGCCTCCTTCTGACGTAGGTAGTTCCGAGCTTGTGAGAGTGGCGTTTGATCGTCGTTTCGTGGTTTTGGATTTTCCTCGATGTTTGAGCGTTTGCATGAGGCATGCGATGATGGGAAACAGTAGGTTCGATGTAAAGCTGAACGCTTAACGCCATAATTTCCCGAAACAACGATGATAAGAAGCTGGGTTTAGGAGCTACATATAGCGACAGTTAATTTCGTTACATTTTTCCCACCATATCTTGTCTTAACTCCCAACTGTGGTCTAAGATGCATGAAGATGATTGATTAAAAAGCTTTTCCTATTTGTAGCGATAATGATGTGGGCTTAAGTATTGGGCCTGACCCAATTAAAATATTCTCAAGCCCAACATAAGGCCCAATTAAACTTGGCATTTCACTTCGTTATTGCATCTAATCATCAGTCAACCAATAAACTCGGGGGGAATTCAATTCACGCAATTAATGCTTGGTTTGGTTTGGTACGAAAATAAATGTGAGAATTCTATGGTTTTGATTATTGCACCTTCCAAAACGGTAATATAAAATTTATTTATTTGTCAGTCAATAACTTGTATATATGCATGTGAGTTGGTGGGTCTAAATCACTATTTTTGGTCGTCTTTTGTGTATTACAAGAAGTCAGAAGAATCTGAGTTAGAGTGTACAGCAGCACTTTTGCTTTTATGGTCTTTATTTATCTCAATCGCTTTCTTAATATGGATTGGGATGAATTTTTCAAAGATGCTAACTCGGGTTTTTGTTTGAATCAAAGAAAACTAACGGATTAATAAAATTGAATATAATAATATTATTTCTTCCACTATTTTCTCTGGTGTTTTTAAATGTTAATTTTAGTTTTGAAATTATTGTAAATAGGGGTGTGCGTGGTGCGGTTTTAGGCGGTTTTCGGCCAATTCGCACCAAACCACTATATGCAGTTTTTTGAAAAACAATTCTCAAACCGCGGTTTTGAAAAATAAAACCATACGTACGGTTTCGAGCGGTTTGGTGCGGTTGCGGTGCGGTTTTGCGGGTTATTTTATCGAATAAAAAAATAGTTTTTAAAAGCGTTAGGCGCAAAAAAGGTGATGAGACATCGCATTGCCTCAGAAACATTGCGCAAGTCGAGGTATTTGCCTCATATATAAATGCGTCACCACTGTCCAAAAAAATTAGTGTCGTTATCTTATTTTATACTAGACTTTACTTATATTATGGCCAATTTTTTTATTTTAATAAATTGATTTAGTTTTGTGGTCCGATTGGAAGCTGAAAATATGTCAATTTATTTTTAAATATTCGAATCGTATCCATTTTAACCCTACATGTTCGACCGTTTGTTCTTATAGAAACATGCTTTACATAAAAAATAAAATTAAATAGGTTAGTAATGATATAACTTTCATATGATCAGCAAAATTAGCATATAATTAAAAGACTTATTAGTAAAGAAAAATATTAAGCTAAAAAATAAATTTCACATATGACTAGTGTACGGTTGTCATAAAGAAAAATAAGATATATTTAGTAAAAACATTAGTAAACTAAAGTGCGGTTCGGTGCGGTGCGGTTTGTACTAAAAATTCACACCGCACCATTATTACGGTGCGGTTTTGTAAATAAAATTAAACCGCGGTTTTGGCGGTTGATTGTATTATACGGTGCGGTGTGGTGCGGTGCGAGCGGTTCGGGCGGTTTTCTAAAACCATTGCACATCCCTAATTGTAAAGGAGAACATCAATGATATAGAGCTTGCTTGCGACATATCAAAATCAAACATTTGAAAATTCCAAGTCAACCCTAAGATTCTTGATTCTACGTTGTAACCAACCATTTTAGTTACATAAATTCTCCCTAAAATATCAAATACTCTACTTGTGATTAATTTAGTCGTCTTGCGACCATTGACTACGTGAACACGTTACACATTTCGTTTGAATATATCTATTCTGTTCTATTTTATTAAGCGTGAGGGGTGGGTTGGGGGTAAACTGCCCAATTGATCTTTCATTTTCACAAAACAAAATTAATAATTAAATTTAAAAATTTTCCACTATCTATTAATTACTGTTAATTTCTATACCCTTACTTGTATACTTTTTATACATATACATAATTAAATTTTTGTTATAATTTCAATATTTTAAATTAAATTTACTATTAAATATATATAATAGCATTTTATTAAATAGCATTATATATTTATATATAATAGCACACGCATTAAGAGTATTAAGTATTAATTATTAACTTGATTAATAGAATATTTGTGGTTTTCCTTTTTCAAATTTGGTAGGTAAATAGTCGTTGTTCTATCTTCTATTGTGGTGCCACGTCGTGTGAATCACAGCTGTATTTCCGAAGTGGGTCTACATTTATTGGGCTTTTTCATTGAATAAAGTCTTCAATGAATCATTTAAAACATGCTCAAAAAAATATACGGCTGCTTTTGCTTAAAAAAGTATCTGATGTAATCAAAGTTGGGTAATTCTCGTCAAACCAGCTTTTACCTAATTCTGGATAGAATTCTTTTTTATATTTTCGTCTTTTCTCCAAATCTTCCGAATAATTTCAAAAATTATATACGAATAGATTGATGTGTTATTTTACCAACTTAAACGGTAGGTGGTGAGTTACGTAATTGATTGAATGTAAATTAAAATATAATACACATTTTTTTATTCTTGGGCTTATATCAACCTTATATAGTATATTACAATCGATGATTAATACACTAGGGCATCCTAGTTTTGGTGGCCTTTCAATCTCAAGTTATATTTTATAAGTCGCAATTTATGTTGCTACTTACCCATTAACAAGATTCGACCACTCCTCTTTTTAATCCGAATAATTAATGATTCATGTTATTAAAAAAGTCACTAAATTACGATGGATGCACTATTACAGCCGCATATTCGAATCCCCCTTGATTTTGTCAATTAAATAAAATATATTGCTAGCCAATTACCTGCCGTTTTAACTACAAAAAATTACAAGAACACTTTGAAAATTTCTCCTTTGCCTCGTCTTCGTGTGTACATTAAATGCATATAGAATCAATAAAGGAATTTCCAAGTTGGACGATATTAGATAAACAAACACGATATTGTTAATATTAAAAGAAGAGTTAATCTTCTCACCAACCACGGAAATGATAAGAAAAAAGAGAGGCCAACACAGCAAATAAATTAAAATCGGGCGACGTCAGCAAAGCGTCACGCGTTATCAATTATCATGACTTGGGTTTAATGCTATGACAAAACTATATAATAAATGACTATCGTACGTGTACATAAGTAAGATCGTCGAACCTTCAACGACCTATATCTATATATGTCTATGCGTATTTACGAACTCAGTGCTTCAAATTCACAATTATAAATCTCTTTATTGAACCATCGTTCATTACACTGCTGTGCTGCCCCCTTATTTTATTGATTGATTTCCTTCGAATATTTGAGAGAGAGAGAGAGAGAGAGAGAGAGAGAGAGAGAGAGAGAAAGGAAAATAAGAATTTAAAAGAGAACAGAGAGATGATGGAGAAAACTTGGAGGAATGTGATGCACATATTCGTAACTGTGTTCCTATCGAATTTCGCTTCTTTGGTTGTGAACCCTACCATTGCTGACGTCACCATGGAGGCCGTTTGTCCTGGACAAGACGAATGCTCTCTTGCCATTTACCTCACTGGTTTCCAACAAGCAGTACGTATAATATTAATCTCTCTCTCTCTCTTTCTCTCTCTCTCTCTCTATATATATATATGTGTGTGTGTGTGTGTGTGTGTGTGTGTGTGTGTGTCATGTGTGTGTGTTACTACGCACTTGAAAACATGTCAGAGAGTTGGAAATGGAAGCCTTTGTCTGAATATGATGGTCAATATACAGTTAGATACTCACTTCGGTTGAAGTGAAGTTGAATCTAATTCTAAAGGAGCATACATACATACATGGATAGCTTTTATCAATGATAATTACATGATTATAATTCTTCCATATTTCTTTTTTTCCTTTTCCAATGATATTTCATTCGAGATTATCTGTTTAACTTTCGTCTGCGATGAATGAGCTATGCACACAATCGTAACAATTTGTTTGTATGTGTCACGGTCACGTAGACTCAGAGATAGCCGATCACGATGAATACGAGGATTTTGAATAATACAACTAGATATTTAAATAGTTCGAATTAATTCCACGTCAGCTTATAGATAGTTCCAATATCTTCTTTGTATGCATATGCATGCTGCTAATTACTTATTGTAGTGCACGCATAATATTTAATTTGCTACGGCCTTATTTTACTCCTTTATAGAAAGTTTGAATTTTAGTTGCTGCGGAAAAAGAACGAATTATGACTTTCATATGAACTTAATTACTATTGCTTTTAATAAAAATATGGAAATCTTTAAGATGGGGTGATTCTTTGTAATAGATTAATGTCTTGGACCAGGTCAACTTTGTACGAGTAAAAATGATTCTTTTTCATATTTAATCTTATAGCTTGACGAATTCTTACAAGTTAGGTGGTGGAGAACTGTTGTCGTGAGTAGACACGTGTCGACCTACTTTTACGTTTACTATATGTTTGATTAAAAAAACATATTACGCACATAGTTAAAATTTCCCTTACTATTATGTTATATCCAATTGGGAGTGATTAGCATGTTTATCCTTAAAACATAATTTATACTAGTATATGTTGCGCACCCTACCTGTTTACATGAATGAAAATAAAAATTGACAAAGAGGTTTTTATTTTAATTTTAATTTTAATATTTAGTTATAAAAATAAACATTTTACTAAAAATAGAATAGGCAGTTTCATTAGACTAAAGAACGTGATCTAATATTTCTTTTTTATTTTATATCAACTTTTATTTTGGAAAAATTATGATTGGTTAATAGATACACGAAAAGACAGTTTTTAAGTCACTCACAATTAATTTAAGAATATAGATTATATCACTACCTAACACACTCGGACTTAAGTTGGGAATTGCTTTATCTTTCTAATATACTAATTAGGATTATTATATCATAAACGTGCCTGCTAATCATCTCCGGTCTTATCTAACACTATCTAATCATATATCTGTATTATAGTAATACTTAAACATTACTATATATTCACGTCTTGATCGCCAAACTTGATAAAATAAGTTTATACTATTGTTACTAATACTTTATATTTATGTTCACGTCTTCGCCAAACTTCATAAAATAAGTATAACATATTGTTATTACTATACTTTTATATGGCATCTTCGTCGCCAATACATTTACAGTTTAAATAATATTACTTTTTGGCACCAATTGAATAATAGTTCAACACCTTTCAAACGCCATAAATTATAAACAGAAGAGAAATTAATCAACTTTTATGTACGAAAATGGTTCTGTCATTGTGTTTCTTGAAAACTATTATTAATGCCCAAAAAACACTATATTTAATTAATTTGTAATTAAAATTTAATTAATTTTGCATGGTTATTTCTTGACTATGCATGGCAGATAGCAGGCATAGGCTCTGTGATAATGATGCCATTGATTGGAAATATGTCCGATAAATACGGTCGGAAAGTCATGCTCACCATTCCATTAACACTTGCCGTCATCCCTTTCGGTAATAAACAGTGATATCATCGTTTATATACACCATTGATATATATATATACACACATATATAATATAAACTGTGTGTATGTGCAGTGATATTGGCGGTGAGGAGGACGACAGAGTTCTTCTACATTTACTACGTAGTGAAGACTTTCACCGCCATGGTTACTGAAGGAGGTGTCATCTGTCTCTCACTCAGTTACTTGGTAATAATGACGACGTACACAGATTCTATTTCCGTTTTTTTTCCTTTATCATCTCTTCACTCGATTCTCTAACAGAGAAGAAGAATGAATCCTTCGCTTTCTCCTTTTCTTAGGCCGACAATGTGTCTGAAGGAAAGCGAGTTTCTGCGTTTGGGCTATTGTCCGGCGTTGTCTCCGCCGCCACAGTTTGTGGGACTTTAGCCGCTCGGTTGCTTCCCACCGCTCGTATCTATCAGGTGTTCGACAAATTGCTTCTTCCATCTTTATTCCCCCTTTTTTCTATCGCCGTTCGTTCTGTGAAAGCACTGTTGATTTCTCGAGTTTTTCTGATAGTTGTTTATCATCTGATCATATATATAGGTTGCAGCTGTTTTGGCCGTCATTGCAGCAATTTACATGAAAGTCTTCCTCAGGGATGACAGTTCACGCAACGACGATGATTCGATGTTAGAGCAGCCCATTCTTAAACCGTCGCCCGAGACGAAGGAAAGTAATAAAGAAGAGTCGACCGAAAACACGGATTTGGCGATCAAGAAAAATTTCACTGCCGAGGGAGATCATTAGGCTTCTAAGGAGCAGGTATGAAGGTCATCGACGTGTACCTAAAGACTTTTCTTGCAATATAAACCTTTGTTGATTGTTTGCTGGTCTTACGTGTAAACTATGCAGCTTCATTGTATCGTTGGCGTCGATTGTGGCCTTCTTCAACAGCCTCGCCGAGGCTGGAATTCAGGCCTTCTTAATGGTATGTTTCTTGCATTCTTGGCTCAAAACTAAGATTAGTTTTTAAATTTCGTCGGTTGTTTAGATTGCCTCTGTGAACTGTGCAGTATTACTTGAAAGCAAGGTTCCACTTTCAGAAAGACCAATTTGCTGATATATGGCTTATCACCTACATAGCAGCAACCATATCGAACGTATGCCTCTCTAACATCGTTTTTTTCGTTCTTCGTCGATTTTTTTCTGCATAGGGTTTCGGAATATCTTTTCTTATTATAGCTGCTGACATGAACATTGCAGATGGTCCTAATGCCTTCGCTTGGTCCGATCCTTGGAGAGGAGACATTGCTCTGCGTAGGCCTCTTTGCTGGATTCTTGAATGTATGTATATATTTACATGCAATAAACGCTTTTTCATTCCCTTAATTCGATCAATCGGCGAATGGATTTTTCATTGTTTTTTTTTTCTGGGGCGCAGATGCTGCTCGACAGCATAGCTTGGGCGCCATGGGTGCCTTACGCCTCTGCTTTTCTCGGAGTATTCCTCTTCCTCGCGAGCCCTAGCGTGAGTAACACACAGAAGCTTAAGAACGATCCTAAATTTTAACACGAGACAGTTTCTGATATACACAATTTCGAAATTGCAGATAAGATGCATCATTTCAAAGCACGTGGGACCTTCCGAACAGGTAAAAACACTGCCTTTCGTACCTCGAGAAGAACGTCTCCTTTCTTCGATTCATTCGAATCTTCCAATACGTAACGTAATGAAACGATCTGTAACACTATAACTGCAGGGAATTGCGCAAGGATGTCTGATGGGCATCTCCTCGTTCGCCAACGTCATCTCGCCTCTGATCTACAGCCCTCTTTCAGCCTTATTCTTGTCCGATGGAGCTCCATTTTATTTCCCAGGCTTCAGCATCCTCTGCGTCGGCCTTGCATGGGTAAGCACTGATGCTTCAAATTTTATTGCTTTTCGATCTTTAAGCAAATCTAATTCCTGGGAATGAATGGGTCGATGCAGTTCATAGGCTTTGTTCTGAGCACGGCGATAAAGATTCGACCCCTTTTGCTGCGCGGTAGAGCACTAAGCGAGCCCTGCCTATTGGCATGATGATGAACGAACCAACCAACACAGCAGAAAACCACAAACGCATTTTCTGCAAAACTCAAAAGTGTAAACAAGAAAAAAAAGTTCATTTTTTTTTTCTTTTTCTGATGAAATTTCTCCACATGTTGTCGAAAAATCAAACGTACGCTCCTGCGTAAATCGAAAGACAAGATCTTGTTCCCATATACATCGTAAAATAACCGTGTATGTGTATATATATTCACATAAAATCCTTGGGCATGGCTCGAACGTTGACGTCGAGAGGATATAGACGGTACTCAACGTCGAGCTCTTTGAAAATCTGAACCATTTCTTCGAGCAAAAGGGCTCTCCTCTTCCACCTCTCTGCCATGTTCTGATGGTTCATTCTGTGCCTTAACCAAACCGAAAGCTTAAGAGCGTTCAACGTCTCTAACTCCATCACCACTACCGAAGGGTCGGCGTACCAATGTTCGCCCTTCTTCTCCACCCAGCTACGAAATCACAACGAGAAAAAGAAAAAAATAATCCCGCGAAAAGAAAGGAAAAAAAGAAAGAGCCCGAAGGTTTTTACCTTACTATCCTCTGCTTCACGGTGTTGATCTTCTCGGCCGGCGTGGCTATGTGTGCGTAGAAGTCGATGGAATCTCCCATGTCGGGGCTTCTGTAGTAGTTGCTGATGGGCTTCGTCGCGAGGGTCACGTTTGGGTAAGTTATCCTAAGGTTGTCGAATCTCAGGAAGACAGTAGTCAAGATGTTCATCTCTTCCACGACCATCTGAAGAAAAAAAAAAGATCATAGAAATACGGTAACATTCAAGACACAAAAGGGTTCGTTCTTTCCATTGGAAAACTTGTACGTATGCACGACTGCATTGATGATCACTTCACCTAAAAACTTAATCTTCTAGGAAGTATATCATATCATGGCCTGACTTTTCTATTCCAATCAAAATATGACATCTACCCCATCCGTGTTTAAACACCCAATTCGCTCGTTACATTTAAATTAATATGTCACATGTCAAATTATAATTGGAAGACAAGGCCATATAATTTTATATATTTCAGTTCTAACTTTCCCCATATGACCCTTTGCCCTTACCTCTGATACCATGCTGATGACCACTTCATATAAAAACTTAAGCTTTCCGGAAGCGTATCGTGCTATAAATTTAATGTATTTTACTTCCACTCGCTCTACTTAATATTATTCCAACGCTTTCTACGTACGTTATAAGTAAGCAATCACAATCATATAATTACGTGCCTGAACTCCGTCGACCTCGCACCGATCTCCGACGTCGAAGGGGTGGATTACGAAAACGAAGATGATGGCTTCGAAGATGGTCTTCAGAGTGTTGCCGAATATGAACGCCACGATTACGACCTGAGAGCTGAGGTAGAGAAGGAATTTGCTTGAAGCAATGTCGAGGATTACAAGGCAGACGAGCAATATTGCTACGCCTACTATTACGTCCACCATTCGATGGAGCTTGTCCACCGCCGTCTTCGTATCGTTTAGAGTCAACGACAGAGCTTTTCGTTCGACGAAGGCGTTTACCTATTTTCAAAAAGTTCTCTTTTTTTCTGCTTTTTTGAGTAGTGAGATGAATGATGCATATAATAATAATAATATATATATATATACTGAGACTGACCACCCAGTTTTTGAGGGATGATTTGCTTATCTTTTCGGCTTCGGCGGATTCGATTAGGTGGGCCAGAAGCTCGACGACAGACCATTCCTGACTTTGGTGGGCCCGACTTGTAGACCAACCCAGATGGTTTTTCGGAGCTCCGGTCAGGCGGAGGGTCGGCTAACCTCGACTGAGTCTTGAGCTTGCCGCCGACGATGTTGCTGAACCTTCTCTGCACAGAACTGCACCTCAGCACTTGGCCCTGATCAACATTGGGCGTATTCACTGATAGATTGGAAGATCTTTTTCTCCTGTTGTGAATCATCCTTTGGCTGACGCCGCCCTCGTCGTCGTCGGAAGAAGAGTTAACGTCGTCGTTTCTTCTGCTCGTTATAGCTCGTTCGTCTGTTCTGATATCTACGACGGTGCTTGAAATATATGGAGAGTGGAAAGAAATCCCCAAATCCTTAGACGTAGAAGTTGAACTACTGTTTCTTCTGATCGTACTGTTGTCGTAAGAAGGTCTGGGAGGTGGGAAACTTCGAGGGCTGACTAATACGTCGTCGTCGTCCGTGCGCAGCTCCTCCATTTCCAAGTCGACGTCGAGGGTGACGTCGCCGCCGCTGGCTTTCTGCTTGTTCAAGAACTGTTCGATGAGTTTCGAAGGTGGGTCTTCGTGGACGTCGCGCTGCATGGGGGCGGTGTATCTGGAGTCGCCGCCGTGTATCCTGAAATCTGAGCTTGACCCTTTTGCGGTGGGACGATCGCCGCCGTCCATTTTAGCGATTACGACCTGGGGTAGAATCGAAGAAGACGACGATGAAGAGATTTCAGTTTTGACGTCCGTTGCCGTTTGCTGACGTCGGTCAAGGTGAAATCTTTCTTCTGAAACGTTGCCCGGCGGCGAACCTCGCCGTTCTTGTCTGTTAGAATTATTGCGGGATATGAAAGATTTCCTCGGCGGTGGTGATGATGATGAGAGGTCCATAAATGCCACCTATTTCACATACATATGTGAAGAACGAAGCAGTCAAGAACCTCGATTGACGAGGAAATCTCACCTATCCAAGGTTAAAGATTTTCTCTTTTTCTTTTTTTGTTCTTTTGTTTATAGAGGAGAGATTTTACGATAGGGAAAGCATTTCTCGTCGGTTAATATTCCTAAAAAATGGCACCGACCAATATATGTATGATTATACCACATAATGATTGAAGACGGAATCTACACTATGATTGTATTAATATAGTATTTTCTTAGCTGGTAATCAGTGCAACAGCTAATTCCAATCTGACTATTGTCATGTTAATGAATGATTCGAGGACTTCAATGGAAGAAACCATAAGTTAATTGCAGTTCGAGTGTGATTATCAGTGATTATTACCATTCTAGAATGAACTGTGTTCCATTCGATTAATGACGCCATTTTCCTACTTATCAGTCCCATGCAATGCAATGCGACTGTCGAGCTAGTTATGGCAAAACATATTATAATTTGATAGAAAAATGCAAGAAATGAAAACACATGGAATAAAATTATAAAATGGAAAGCATTTGATAGATAAGTGCTAATAAAAAAACTTCCTTTCAATCAAGTACGGTATAGATTGATGAGAGGAATGCTGTACAGTACAAAAAAAGGGAGGAAAATTCGAAAAAACAAAAAAGAAGAAAAGAAACAAACTGAGCTTAGGATTGCTTCTCCAATGAACGAACAAAGTCCACTCTCTCTCTCTCTCTCTCTCCATTGCCTTTTTCTTACCGATATATCTTTAGTCGTTGTTCTAGTGCCCACGTCTAAGGGAGGAGAAGAAACCCCCAGATTTGTCCTTATGTCTTTTATTATCTACGCCATCATCTCCCACCTGAGATCAGATAAACCTTACATGAAAAATGTCTAAGCAGTTATCTCAAAGTTCATTAGGGTTTTCTATCAATAAAAAAAAGAATGATTGTGTTGTGTTGCTGAATCGTTTCCAGCTATGGTGGAAGGAAGGAAGCATATACAGTACCTCCTTTGCAAATTTCTGAAAGATGTCTAATATTTCAGAGAAGTCAGGTCTCAACGCTGGGTCTTGCTGCCAGCATTTCTCAAGCAGCTCGACAAGCTTTGGATGAGTGTTCTTGGGAATGGTTGGACGAAGACCCTGAAAATTTATATAGTACGCATAGCTCCATTTATTAGAAAAAGACCCTAAAATTGTACTCTTAAAGTTGCTATGGAAATATATAACCCAGAGAGAAGAGATCTACCTTTTGAACTACCCCAACTGCAGCTTGTAGAGGAGTCAGATACTCGTACGGAATCTAAGACAAAAAAAAAAGACACATTTTTAGAGAGATACCAAAAGCATCCTTAAAGTTCCAAAATATATCCGAGAGCAACGAGATAGATACCTTTCCTGTTAGCAATTCCCATAAAACCACACCGAAGCTGAAAACGTCCGCCTTGTGATCGTAAGGTTTATGTTCGATAACCTAAGAGTTTAACAACTAATACTTGTGAGAAGCTCGCATGCATTGTCGAGTAGTTCGAAATGTTAATTCTAGCATCCTCCTCAGGTTCAGAGAGCATAGCATGGGTTTGTTTAATCATAACTAAATCGATACAACAGTGCATGCATATACATACCTCTGGGGCCATCCACCTATAAGTCCCTGTCTCAGCTGTCATCACACCTGTCTGTGCTTTAACTCTGGCCACTCCAAAATCAGCCACCTTCACAACCTTGAGATCGTTGAAACAACAATATTATATTCTAAAATTGCAGGAAAACCCAGAGCCAAGAATGGTGGTGGTCAGGGAGAAAAAAAGGGATAAAGTACTAGCGTAAGACGACCACATCCATCTGGTGATGAAATACTAGAACCATGCATGCAAAGCAAGATCAGCAATTTGGCAATGGTAAAAACAATTAGTTTAAACTCTCACTTCATTCTCATCCATCAAAAGATTTGCAGCCTTCAGATCCCTGTGAATTATATTGTTCTGATGCAAATAGCTCATTCCCCTCGCGACATCAATCGCCACTTTAATCAAAGTTGGAAGCTTAAATGTAGCCTTTTGCTTGTGTAGGTAGTCGTAGACACTCCCACCAGACATGAATTCTGCATTTACGAAATCAAGAATCAAAGATCTGAAACACAAAAGCATAACACACAGCAATGCTCCATTTTAACATCCCCAATCTTAACTTTAACCATCGACGCTTTATGTACATTACCTGTCACTATGCACAAGTTGGGAGGCCTGGTACATGCTCCTATGAACTGGACAACATTTTTGTGCCGTACTTTTCTGCATAAAAGCAAATCAATCAGTTTCGGAGCAGAGGCGTAGGACTGAAAGTTATTAACTGAATATTATCTCCATCTTATCATTCTATAAATCGGAAGCTCATATGGATGAATTCACCTCATTATATATACTTCTTGGCCAAATTCCTTTTGCAATTCTGAATTTAAGCGCTCCGCCTTGAGAATCTTGATTGCTACTTCCTGACTGCAGTAAGTGCCTTTGTATCTGAACAAACAAGTCATCGAGTAAGTAGAGAATTCAACGGCGCAAACAAGCTACAAAAGCTAGCATTCCCAGTACTTACAAATCACCGTATGATCCGGATGCTAATTTGGACTCAAATTTCAAAAGGTGGGGATCAATCTCCCAGACATCAGTGCCATCATTGGGAATTTTTAGATGATCAGATTCACGTTTTATTTCAATCTGCTCATGTTCACTGACAGAAGGCAGAGAATGTGGATTTGGCCAAGAATGGTTCTGCACAGAGTGAATAATTTTGAATTTCACGGGATTACAAAAGGAATAACAGCAAAAAGTAGCGGATCTGATGATAAAAATCAGAAAAAAGATCAAATAAACTGGATAACGTCCTTCCTGAAATCAACATCCAAAATAAGCAGATCATATTGAATCTTCAGAAAGAATCCAAATATATAAAATTAACAGCTAAATAGAGAAGTAAAGCTCTTGATCACATTTACAACAGCCAGACCTACCGTGATAACAATATTGGACTTGAATCCTATGATCAAGCCTGACAGTTTTATAATAAAAGAAAAACAAACAGTACCTCAAACTTTACAACTTGTTTCTCCAGTGCTATTCGAAGCTGTTCCACCTCCTACAGATTGGAAGCACCAAGAGTTAAATAAATTCTTTAGTGATACAAAAAGGATATTCAATGTATAAATCTTGCTAAGTCTGCTACAAAGTCTTCGGTAGCGTCGTTCATCGACAAATGACATTACAATGGTTAGGACTAACATAAACAAGCTAAAAAGCAGTGTAACCCTGAATCAAATATACCTCAAAAGGCCAGCCATCAACAACAAAAACATCCAACGAATAGCCATCAACAGTAGAAAAAGCATGTGCTTCCTGGATGTTCAGCCCAACCTCAGATAATAACGAAGTCAACTGCACAATAAAGTCAACTATTAGAGTTTCTATTAAGCATGAAATGGTCTACATGCCAATGGCATACTAAATTCTAATACACAAGCATGTACCTGACTAAGGAGCTTTGGCTTGTCATCTGCCGAGAACGTAATCTCATGCATTGGCCTGCATAAATGAGATTCATAGAGACACCTTTTATATGATTTTCATTTTCAAGGACGGCATGAAATTTTATGAGGATAAGATCAATGTGACAAGTCAATAGAAACAATGTAGTAGAAATATAACAATTGCAGAGGAACGAGAAAAAAACTTTTTTCGATACACAAATTTCCATTGATATAACTCTTAGTGACATGAAAACAAATGTGTGTATTCCCCCTTCATGGGAGTGAGAGTGACAACGAAAATATAAAACCTTCACCTTTTGATATTTAAAGCTGTTCCAGTAAAAGTTATCCCATGAAAGTTCAATATAAAAGATCATGGCATCTCAGTACAGACCTTGGAACCTTGGAATTGTCATGCACAGCACTGTCACCATCATTAACTGCTGACTTGCCAACTTCAAGGGCAAGAGCTTCAAGGTTAGGAGAAGAACCAAAGGCAGGTGGAGGATGGATACTGGGTAAAAGAAATAGGTTGACACTCTCAGAAGTCCACCAAATTATAGAAACTCAATGACTAATTTTGAAAAATGACACTGATCTAATAAGCAGATAATAAAAATATAAGAAGTGAATAAACTGTCACAAAACCAAAAAAAAACTTCAAATTTTCTCAAAGAAGATCGGCAGTACCTTCCCCTTTTAGGTAAATGTGAGTGTACCGAGTCTCCTCCATTCCCATCCAGAGATGGAACAACCTGTGCATAGAATTGACATCATAATATGACTGAGATGAAGTATGAACCAAACAAGAAACCAAATTACCGGGCGAAGAAAATGGGGGGAAATGCATATAACTCAAGTAACGGTAAATGTAAATCATGAAAAAAGTTCTCCAGCAGCATCAATCAAGAAGATATGAGAGACATAATCATGTGTAAGGATATGTTGCAATGTTTCTGAAGCAACCAAAAAATATCTGAAACATATATAAACAAACATCTACAACAATATCATTCCAAACTCTAATCCCATATTATTTCTCAAAGGCAAAATGCAGCCACCTAAACAAGCATTACGAGATATCTTTGTCCAAGAGAGGCAACTATTCCTGGAAGCCTGCTGATAATTTAAGTTGTCATCACTGTCTCTTTCAACCTTGAAACTGTGATCTAGTCCATGATAACTCATTACAGGTAGATGAGGATATTATCATTTAGGGTTTTCAACTTTCCCAGAAGAATTTGATTAGAGACTGCTAAATTAAATAGTATTGTTGGCTAGTTTCTTCTTTGTCCAGACATCTTTCTGATAATACAATCAATACAAAAAACAAATACGCCCAAGAGATCAGTCCAATGGTGACTTCAATTCTGATAGATACGCACACATCTCAAACTACAACACCTCACACTGACAGGTCCATCATATCACAAGCACGATAACCAACTGATGCTGAAAGAAAGGAACAAACAACTCTACCTGCACAAGTCGAACTTCAAATACCGGCCAGTTGTTCGGATCACGAGCCAGGTGCAGCAATCTCTTGTGAGTCAACACATCTTCAGCTCTCTCCACATTCACATCCATTGCATACCTTGAACCACAACAACAAGCACATCAAAAGATCAACATCGCATTCGAGCAATCATAGAGATCAACAGTACCTCACTTCGCAAAACACTTGATGTTATCATACGACGCGAAATAAAGACATGCAGTAAAAATCAATTTCTCCTGTTCACTCCGTCAACACGCGAAAAACGTGAAAATGAACAATATCTCAAAGTCGACGGCCATAACAGCCAATTCAAGAGATATGACAACTAGGCAGAGAAAACGAGCGAAATTGGTCGAAAAAGATAAAACTTGGTTGGAGGGGGTTTCGGTACGAAACCTGGCAGGAAGGCGATTGAAATGAGCCCAAAGCTGATCGTCGAAATCATGCTCTTGAGCCTCGGCGTGCTCTTCCTCTTTGAGGCGCCGCAGAACCTCATTGTACACTTCAACCTTCTTCTGCTCTTGTCTGTTCTTCGAAGCAGACGACTCGACTGCCTTACTCCCGCAACTCTCGTTATCCTCCAACACCATCTGCGATTTGATGGGACAACACTTAGCACATACGATCGCAAAATCAAGCAAGATTCCGATCCCTGGGGACACGCAGAACGAAAGAGAAAAAGGAAAAAAAAAGACTGAGATGCAGATAAAAGATGGCGTGAATTGGGGCGGGTCGATTTATAGCATATATTATTAATTTACAACTTCCAAGTGGCGAATGGAGATGGTGGAGTGGAGGAACAAAATTAATAAATTATTAGGGATTAAGAGATTTTGGATTTGAATTCTCTCTCTCTCTCTCTCTCTCTCTCTCTCTCTCGCTGTAAAAGACATAGCTTTCCTTGGCAGTAAGGTTTTCTGCCGGCGTTAATGAAGTTTAATTTCAGTAACGGAGGAGAGACGGCGTGAAAAAAAGGAACTGAATTTTCTAAAATTAAACGCCGCAAGTATCATTACGTTAAATGTTAAACTATTGGAAGATGCCTTTTTATTTTTTGTATATTTGATCTTAAGCCATGCTATCAATAATTTAATTGTGGCATATTCTCGGGCATATGTGTATATATCCCTGCCGATTTGGGGAAATCCTAGGCTCGCTAAGATTTATTTACTAATATTTTAATTAGGTGATGAATAAACGAGGTTATTTAATGGGTTGGCTGAGTAGTTGATATCTATGTGCGCCCTCTTATTCCACTTGGCGTCCAAGTTTGTCACTTTTTTGAGTATTTATTTATATGAAGCAAGTACTTGCTAATTTCACTGGCTTATGTATATAGCTAATTTCATGACATCCTTACATAGATCGCCTTAATAATGAATTAATTGACGTAGTAATCGCTTATGTGATATGAATAACGAGATAGGTCGTGTCATATGAATAGTTGGGATAAGATGACGTTTCCCACTTCGTTGTGTTGGGAAGAACAAAAAAAGATGAAAGCAACATTAATTTAAATTCGGACAAATTAATTTTCCTCTTTTATTGCACAAGGAGATATACATATCAGAAAAAGAGAGAGGAAAACATATAGATGTAGATATTATAAAAAAAAAACTATTGAGTTTTTTACGAGTGCATGCATACCAAACCCTATTCGCATTTTATTTTGTTTTGATAATCCAAACAAAGCATGCAATTGCGCAAATCATGTTGTACCAAAATAGCCGCCGTGGACGTCGACGCCTTCAATATATTCATGAAATGTGCGATGTGCCACCGAGAACATACGAAATACATGACGTCATTGGTTAGTATTTCTTAATATTTTTGGTGGGTATTCAATCTATTGCTCAATTTCAAAACATGTCCTCACAGTGAGGAAATTAGAGCTCATCCACAACGAGGATTAGGATAGGAGGACACGTAGATCAATGTTGTAATTAACTTCTTAACCTTTGGGTTCCTCGATTCAACGAACATTTGAATATTGTAATAATTTTTTTTAAGAAACATAGATAAGCGGCGACTCGACGACGTTCATTTCGAAAGAATATGCCGATCCTATATCTATTAATTAAATACAACAATCTTCCCTAGTTGACCGTTTTTTCTACATTAAATTAATGTATGTGTTGGCGTATGTACAAGATAAGATGCAATACATACATTTGCCAGCGAGGCAATATTCCGCTGTGACAGCGACCACCATAACGTATTGTCGACTACCTATACCACGATGAAGGAAGAAGTTTGAGACGCTCAAAACCGTATCCAGAAACAAGTAGTTTTACTGTAGCGCATAGCATAGACACAAAGAAAAAGTGCTTTTTCTTTAGTAGATATTCTTTTTAATAGTTTTTATTTATTATTTCTTTTTATATGAAAGCCAATGGTGAAGGTGGATTATTACGACGAAGTCACGACGACACTAAGACAGATTTGAAAAATAAAATTCACTGTATTCACGGGAAAAAAGGAACCTAGTCCTTTTGCCTTCACTTTCGTGATTATGAAAAAGAAAAGCATATATATATATGTGTGTGTGTTGTTATATGTCCAGCTCCGACATGTGAGGAGACTAGCGAAGCTACGAGAATTCCGTTTTTTTTTAAATCTTTCTATATATATGAGGAAAAGGAAAATATAAAGAAATAAATACTAGAGCGAGATTAGGACTAGCTGCACTCTCTGATCTTAAAGATTTTATTTATTTTTATTATTTTCTTGAGCAGACAGAGAAAATAGCTCGACAATATTGCATCACCGCCACACAATACGATATACTTATTTAATCTATCTATATATAACAAGATGAGGGCTGTTGACTTCGTTTTAGGCTGTACCTGGACACGATATAGCGAGACAAGAATGTAGACGCATTTTTGCCAAGTCGATGAATGAACTGCCAAGTATTCGTTCATAATCATCGATCTGTGTTATTAATTTATTACTTCAATTCATTACTCGATCATCCCCCATGCCTGGCATAGATTGGCTTCTACTCAAAGCTTGGGCCTTGGACAATATCACTAGTTAAGTACTTACGAACCTTTTCTTAAACCATGCAATGGACAATAGCCCATTTTAGACTTGAATTATACTAGTTTCGAACTTTCTTATTATTGATTTCCAAGACGGAGGAGTTTAAATACTCACCTTTCGTTAGTTTTATCTGATATTCGTATTCGATTCGTATACGAATCATAAAATTGATTTGATTAGATTCGATTCGATAATGATATTCGAAACGATTCGCGAATATTCGATATTTTTTTATTTTTTATTTCTTCAGAAAATACATGTTAATACGAAGTGAGCCAAACTAGCATTTATGATATGTAATATATTATTCTGCATGAAGATGAACCATGTAAGAAAATTCTCATTGGGTCTAATACTTAGTGGCCCTAACTAGTATTTATATATATATAATATATTATTATGCATCATATAATTCAAATCAAATCGAATATTCGATAACTATACGAATCGAATACCGATATATTCTTATTCGTATTCGGTAGCTATTCGAATCGAAAACGTATTTGTATTCGTATACGAAGTCGGATCTTAAAATTCCGAGGCGAATAAAAAAAGTTTGATTATTTTGCAACCCAAATTTCTGCTCATCTATTAAGTTTTGAAAGGTAGAAGATCCTGAAATTCTTGCATATAGGCCCAGCAGGAGAGTTGACCAATACGCTCAAATGGAATTCCATTCTAAACCAATTATAAGTGAGATGTGAAGTAGCCCACTAACTTAGATGCTAATCAACCTCTCATCGATTAATCGATAGTAAAAGTAACATACCTGAGAACACAGAGTAATTCCTGCTGGGGTAAGAACAACACACAGATTCTTCTAACACAAACCCTCAAACACCAGAAAGCTGATCACCAATCCCAAACCCCCTCTCAGCAGCGTAATCCACAAAGCTATACAACGGCAAAACCCTATCTCCACCATACTTCTCCTCCAAAGCAGCCAACTCCCTCTTCGCCTGAGCCCTTAAATCCTCGGCCACCTCCATAGCCTTCTCCACCCCATAAAGGGACACATAGCTCTTCCCCTTCTTTTCCCCGCCCTCCTTAGCCTCGAGGATATCGTCCACCACCTGATAAAGAACGCCCACAGCCCTTCCGTAATTCCTCAGCCTCTCCACCTCCTCGTCGGCGGCCCCCGCCAGGAGGGCCCCGCAAACAGCCGAGCACTGCCCCATCTCCCCGAACTTCTTCTCCTGAACGAAGTCGACCGCGTTGGGCGTGGGCCCACCCTCGAGGTCTACGAACTGGCCCGCTGCCATGCCCGTGGACCCCACTGCCCGGGCGATCTCGGCGATGACCCTTAGGAGTCGGGATTCTGGGACGAGGTTTGTTGGGGTGTGGGAGACTATGTGGCGGAAGCCCAAGGGGAAGAGGGCGTCGCCGGCGAGTATGGCCATGTCTACGCCGTAGACCGTGTGGTTAGAGGGCTTTCCCCTTCTTGAGGGGTCGTCGTCCATGCATGGGAGGTCGTCGTGGATCAGAGAGGCGGCGTGGACCTGTTTTTGAAAAAGAAGGAGAAACAGAGGATTGGGAAAAAACCGTTCGAGGAAGGATCTCAAACCTCCAAATTATCAGCTATGATATTTCAGATCAGTAAGAGGTTGAAGCTTTGCATACCCAGTTTGAAGCTAACATTAAGATGCCACAGTAATCACCTCCTTATTATGCCTAATTTCGACTGGGAAACAGAGGACTGGGAAAAGCCATTCAAGAAAGAAGCTCAAACTTCCAAATTATCAGCTGAATTCAACTGGTTTTTGTCATGATAATGCAATTTTAGAATCCATGGCCATTTCAGTTAGGAAAAGGGGTTTAAGCAAAGAAGCTTTTAGATGCTCAATTTCAAACTAAAGATTCAGATGCATGACACAGTAATCACCTCATCATAATGCCTAATTTCAACCATAAGAACTTCCAAGTGCTGGAAATTGTCATACGAAGTGATAATAACAAGAGAATCATCGGATATTCATCAATTCGTGACCAGCTTATGACTACGGATGGGAACGGTAGGAAAACATAGAAAGCAATTTCAAACGAACGAACCATTTCAAGGGCGCAGGCGGTGGGGAAAGCGGCGGCCCTGTCGCCTCCGAACAATTCGCAGGCGGCGACGCACATAACGGGGGGCGCCCTCTTCGCTCCCTTGGCCAACACGGAGTAGCGCATCGCTTCGTATATCTGCTGAGGGTACTTCACGGGTATCGCTTCGTTGAGCTTTCCGTCGATTTCTTTAATCAACGCCGTCCAATAAGTCTTCAGATCGAATTGAGCGGCGGATGGCTGTATGGCTGCGCAGCACCTTATCGTCCGCCGAGGGATGGCGACCGTCTTGGGGAACGGAACGGAGAGAGATGGAGACTTGAGCACCGTCGATGGAAACATAATTTACCGTCGATCAAGGTGGTGGAGGGAGGGTGGCCGGCGATACTGAGCTGAGCTGAGCTGAGAGGAAAGAGATAACGTTTATAGTTGTGGAGCCAACTAAAAAGCGCTTTTATTATTGACTTTTCAACCTTATAAGCACATGCTAAAGGTGGAGGAGGAAATCGTTTTTATTTTTCTTCTAACGACGTTTGCAGTGACGAATTCTTTTTGGCCTCATGTTGATTGCTTGGCCAATAAAAGGGGACACATGCTCGTTTGTGAAATGCACCCCAAATCCAAGAGAGAAAGAGAGCGAGGGAGAGAGAGAATCAGAGGGAAAAAGAAAAGAAAAAAATGGGAAATTTTGTCCGGTGGGGTTAGGGGTGTTCGTTCGGTACAAACCGAACCGAACCGAACCGAAATTTCGGTTAACCGAAATTTCGGTTCCCCCATTTCCAAAACCGAATACCGAACCGAATTTCTCGGTTCGGTATTCGGTTATTACCGAATTTTTTTCGGTTAATTCGGTTTTTTACCGAATTAACCGAATTTTCAATAATAAAAAAAGAATTTTAATTATATTTAAATTAATATATATTTTTTAATATATTTTTGGGTTTATAAAAAAATTAATATTAAATTATAGATATTAATTTAAATATATTCGTTTTTTAATATATAATTTAATAAAATATAGTTATATTTTTATTATTAATAAAATATAATATATTTTAATTTTAAAATTTCGGTAATTCGGTATACCGAATTACCGAAAATCCAAAACCTATACCGAACCGAATTACCGAAATTTTTTTTTTAATAACCGAATACCGAACCGAAATTTTCGGTTCGGTTCGGTTTTGTACCGAATTTTCGGTTTTCCGGTTATTCGGTTCGGTTAACCGAATAACGCACACCCCTAGGTGGGGTAGTTGGGAGTAGGTACAAAACATTACCCGGGTGGGTAAGGGGTCTCGGGGTTTTGGGTTTAAACACAAGTGTTATTTTGTACGGTGTAATATTCTCAAATATAGTAAAACTATTGTCTCTCCGTGGATGTAGGCGGTATTGGCCGAACCACGTAAAAATCTCGGTGTTCTTTCGGTGTCATTTCGGCTTTAATTAATATTCCGATAAATTGTCGCGGAGTCCAAATACAACTACCGCTGGCCCGAAATTAAATATTACCGCTCAACCCCAACATTTATTTCTTTATCCGCTTGTTGCATGGTTGGTACTGCTTTAATCATAATTAATTGGTTAATAGCGCGCTATTACACTTAAAATGACTTTCGTTAGTGAAGTGGAAAAACCTCAACCGATCAGCAAGAAGTACTTTCACAAATCGTTTCCACCAAACAACGATGCGAACAAAGCGTTGGCAAAGCTTTCACAATATATAGACTATAGACATACACCCCAAATGCCGGCCAAAATTCTAACAAGAACATAAAAACTACGCCAAAAAAAGCACACAAATACCAATCAATTGCGTTCTTGGGCATCACCCGACACTCGCCTGGAGTTGAGATTACCATTAGTATAACACCAAAGCTTGTCCAAGTCCGAGGGCACCACTTTGTCCAGCTTATGAGCGGCGAGGCTGCTTTTGTTCAATGGAGTAACCGTCCTCTTTGGGCTGCTTGGCTGAGGAGGCGAAGAAACCATAGTTGGCGTGGCGAAGGGAGATGTGTAGGGAGTGTGTTGAATAGAGAATGGGCTTGGCGACATTTTCTTCTGCAAAGGAAGACCATTGAAGCCACCTCCACGGTTAAAGATCGACATGTTTTCTGCAGCAGCACAGTGCTTGGTGGCATCGTCGACGTACAAGACGTCGTCGATCCTTGCGATTATGTTGAACGCTAAGCTCTCCATTACCCTCGAGTAGCTCTCAAGAATTGCATGGCCAACGTCCTGGGAACAAATGAAATTAAATTCACAGTTCATAACTGAGGTGAAATTGGGAAGAAAACATGAATAACTGTGATGTGGTGTGGTGTGGTGGGGTTGAAGGGAGGACCTTGTTGTACTGAATTTTGCACATGTCTAGAGCAGTTTGTGGCAAACCAGGGAATCGGATTTTGAGGCTGTGTAATAGGGTTTCGGCGCGCTGTGCTAGGAATTGACTCTTGTCCCCGTCGGTAACGAGGCCCATTACTTTACCACCCCAAGATATTCGTTTTGAAGGTTTCTGAAGATTGGGATGTTTCTTTCTGTCCTTCAGCTTCCAGGCATGCACGGCTGCCTCAATTTTGTTTGCCACGTCTAGCGTTGATGCTCTGAGGACAGGTCGAGGCAGTTGAGTAGACATTCTGGCAAGAACTGATCCGATGTAATGCATCGGTAGATGATATCACCTAAGCAATCTCTTCCATTCTGTAAATGGGCAATGGACGAAATTGACGTCAAGAAACACATTAATCACATTCCTCGACAAGGTCTATGGAAATAGCACATAAATGTCATAAGGAGGGCGGACGAGAGGAAAAGTAAAGACAACTCGCCTTGGGTAAGGTCTCAATGTAGGCAGTGGGAATGTCCATCTCAGCAAGCACATTAGCATTTATGGCCAAGGCCGCTTTCAGTATCTGGTTTGTGCAATCTCTGCACTGTTGCAGCCTCTTCCTCGATTCTTCAGACAAACCTTTTCCAGGAACTTTAGGGAACGGAAGCCACCACTTCTCTTCTTGTCTAATCGAAGGTCTCCCAGACAACAAGCCCGACGTAAACTTATCTCCATCCTCCACTGAAATTCCACGGTCAACATACCAAATACACAGATCAGAACGTGGCCTTGTTGCCATTACTTCATAAGTACCACCGCCAGAAAACTGCTGTATTGAAGGCACGAGCTCAACGATTGAGTCGCTAACGGATAAGAGCCATCCAATCTATCTGCACCACATTGACTTCTTTTGAGGAGCAAGTGGCTCCAGCCTCCACAGCTCTCCAAACACAGTTGCTGCAATTCGAAAAAGAAAAATTCAGAGACAACAATTGGTCAACAAGTCTTGTACCTACGATTTCATTTGCAACACATAAAACTCTGAGAAGGAAATTACCTGACAGATTGGTAATAGCATTTGAAATTGCTAGGGCAGTACAAACTCCTTTACCACCTCCAGACATGTCCTCACGAAGAAGCAGCTTAGCAAATCTTTCCTTCATCATTTCGATTTCTGTGAAAATATCCCAAAAACAAGCCAAACCAGAGCAAGTCATGAGCCAGTGATGGCTTTCTAGACATCAAAACTAAGACAAGCACCAAAGCATCCCCTCACAAGGGACAACTTATCACGCCACCGACACTATACATCGGGGCAGTGGTCCATAAATTTTGAACCACACAGTACAAGCATGCGCAAAGAAATAAAAAACAAATATCAAGCCACCACAATCATGAGGACAGTACATCAAAACACTCAAGTGACGCTGATGCCATTTCTTCAGCAGCTAAATAAAAAAGGAGAAAAAAAAATTTGAAAAAGTAAGCACAAGGTGAAGTCGTAAACACAAACCAGATGTCTCGGAGCAGGTACTTCTCGGATTCTCATCCCAAATGAGGACATCCTTGCCTCCAATCACAGGAAAACTAAATGTCGGCGTCAGCGGCGCCGAACTCCCGGCGGCGAAGGGAGAGAAGCCGGAAGAACTGGATGCACCGCCGCATCCGCGGACGTCATCCTCGGACGAGCTCTCCGACTCGCTGACGTCAGCACTAGGGCTGTAGCTGCCGCCCCTCTCTTCGCTTCCTTCCTCCGACGATACACTGCCCATCATTTCCCTTTCTCCTAAAATCAAAACACCAAATAAAAAATGAGAGCTCAATGTACCAACAAATACAGATCTGAAACGAGTAGATACATACTAGTGGGGCATTTACGAAGCAAAAACGTGGTGGTAGGTACCATTACCTTGAAAAGCTACGGTCGTTGATCAGAAGATGGTTAGTGTAGTGGCGAAGGAATGTAGCAGATAGGGTAAGTTGCAGCAAAAGCAGAAAGCACAGAGACAATAATAAAAGTGGAACAGCAATCACTTGAGTCGTTTGTGAGGTGTGTGTGCTTTTCTCTCTCTACTCAACTCTTTCGTCTTCCTTTCTCTCTCTCTCTCTCTCGCTATTAATGTATTCTATTAACATTTGTCTGTAACGGCGTTAGCTGATAGGAACATTTCCATCGTATGACTTGACGGCATGATACTCGTGTAAACGGCGTTAATGGTTAACACTGTGCACTGGCACTTGAGATAGGCTACTGTTTGGTAAACATGTCTAATTGCCACGTAAGCAATGTCTTTTATTTTTTGCGGCAAAAATTTCATTAAAAAGAAAAAAAGAATTGAATTCCATATTATTCAATGTTAAGTAGAAACACTGAATTAAATGTGACGTGTGTGTTAGTCAATATTTGAAATTAATAAGAATTCGAAACATCGAGTCATAAACGTAACGGACGTTATGGAGTTTGTGGTTTAATGGTTAACTTAAATATTGTGACTAGCTAATGCTCGTTACATTGTTATTTTCATACTATTATTTAATGCGACATAAATCGAATTTATGAGTTGTGTTTATGCAAGTTGAATTGAAATTAAGCTGCGTGTGTCGAATGCAGTTGGGTAAGAAACGGATAGACATTATTTCCGTTACAGCTAGAGATGGTATTTATGTTATTACAATGTACAGCAACAATAAGAATAATCATTAAAATAATAGAGAAATTGTAATAACGATATTACTATTTTTAATGAGTGATTGAATCATTTGTAACATTATTGGCAATTTTATTCGAATTAGGGCCAGTGGTCTCGGAATATGATTGAGACATAGCCCATATATAGGACTGCTGGTCGTGTACACTTTTATTTATTTCCATTATTACTATAAATATTATAGATCGATTGTATATTACTAACTCTGTACCACTTAATACTTCCCAAAAATTAGTGGGCACGTAGATTAAGAAACCACAATTTTTTAATATTATACTACACTTTTAAGGAATGGAGAAGAGAAAACTAATTAGTGGACACGCAAATTAAGAAGTCTTTTTTAAATATAAATGATGTAATTAGTTTAATTATTGGAATAATTTTTACCAAAAGTAGAAATGAGAAAGAATTATGTGGGACGCCCGAAATAGAAAGATGGGAAGTAGGGTTGCAAACGTATCGAACTTTTTTGGTTCGATTCGCGATTCGATTCGAAATTTTAATATTTAAAAGAATACGAATCCGAATAAGAATATTTTCTTTGATTCGGGAAATATACGAATACGAATATGAAATCACAATATTCGATTCGAAAATTAATCGAATTATTCGATTCGAATAATATAACATTAAATATAGTATAATTAATATATATTCACATATAATATATGATAACTCACTAAGACATTAAAAATAATATGTTATAATTCAATATATGTTTAAATATAATTTATTATAATTCAATATATATTTTAAATATAAAATTGTTTATATTTTATTAAATAAAAAATGAAAGATTACTTTGAATACAAATATTCGATATTCGATTCGAATATTCGAGAAAATATTCGAATTCAAATAAGAATCGATTTTATGATTCGATTAAATATTCGAGTATTAGTATTCGTATTCGATTGTTATCCGAATACGAATAGAATATTGCGGTATTCGACTCGATTCGATTCGTTTGCAACCCTAATGGGAAGAAATAAGTGGGACGGGGGAAGTATTATTAATATCGATACAATAATAACTTTTTTCTCTAGTTCATTTTTTTGGGCCAAAAGTAATTTGGAAGAAATGGGCTGAAGACCAAATTGGGCCCATTTAAATGGGCTATAAGATTCGCCAGATACTGTTATTGGGCCGTACGCAATATGGGCCTTGAAATGACAAATATGCATCACAGACCAACTGTACGGACAAATTGAGCTAATCTTGGAGATTCTGACACGTTGTAATCATTTGATAGCTCCTGTAAAATAGCAATTCACGTCGATCGCAGAGAAGTAAACTAAATGCAGACTTGAGACATAATAGGTAGCTTATTAGACCCCATAGCTCTTTGCCTATTATACTATTTATTTATAGAAATTAATCAATGTCATGATATAACATTAAGGTATATAATATATATCCCCATGTATGTAACGCGGCCGTAGCATAGTACATAGCTGCCGCCGCTAAATAATAACAGCGCCACCCTAATAAAAACACTTGCCATTTTGCCGCAAGCATATGTTCCTTCGTACAAAGCCCAATTTTTGCCTTGTGACATGTATAGATAAATATCCAATTGAGTAAAAAATTTACAATATCTACGTCATTAATTTTTATAGATATATACTCGTTTTACTGTTGGTACCGATTTTCTCAGTCTTGTCATACCTTTTTATGTGTTGCGTACCACGTCACCCGTTTATACGGTACCATATACGGTTACAATATGGTATCTTAATGTGTTATATATGACGTACCATTTTTTCAACGTATTACGTACCACAGTACGTCGTTATAGGATACTTAAATGTGTTATATGACCTACCTGCGGCGGATCGAATATCTATGTGCAAAAAATTTATTCTATTAGGTAACTACATGTAAAAAAATACTAACAAAGTATTTCATTATAAGTTTTTATACAAACGGATATTTACGTGTAAAAGACCACTCTTCCTTTAATATATTCAGTATTATTGTGTGTGTAATGCATTAATCAACATGTTGCATCAAAGCTGTCATTTCCTTTCAGAAGTTGTAATGATTTGTTTTTGGAAACTTACACGCTTCTCGACAATACGAACTGCTGAGGAACTTCAAGTTTGACAACACCCTCCCTTGAATTCATGGTACAGATAGATGTTGCTATCATAAAATTAAAAAAAAAAAAAAGAAAAGGTTAATCAAAGAAGTAATCGCTAGTTATGGCTCCGTAATTCTTTATTTCGTAGTTAATGACTTGCGATTGCTACTGTTATTTTTCGTTTTTCACGAGGGTTGTTCGATAGTGTAGTAAATCTCAAGATTTTTTATGAGATTCAATCTTACACCTGGCGGCTTACACTTCATAAACCCTATATGCCGATCTTTAGTTAACGTTCGATGTATATAGTAAATAGTTACGCTTGAACTAACTAAATGGTGATACCACTACGAAATAGCCAACAAATTTTACTAAAATGAATTTGGAATGAGATATAAATGTAAAGATACCGTGCATGAAAATATGATGTGGCCATTTATATTATATATAAAATGCACGTGTTGAAGTTTTTCATTAAAGTTTGAAGGTACTGCATATGATAGGACTTAGATATCTTTATATATATATACAGTATGTATATTTCTTCCATTTATTTGTTCCAATCGCGTCTTATTAATTACTAATATTATCGAATCGAGTACGTAATTGCTCGCTTTGTTTAAATCTTCAAGCAAGAATGGCTCCGTAAGGAGAAAAGTGTACACCATCGACGTTTATCATCAAGAGTATTTGAAGGTGAAGAAAGCTCGTACAGAAAATCCAAACATGAGAATGGAATTTGAAATTGTGGGGTCAAAGCCATAAAATCAAAGACAAACAACATTTACTCGAATTTTCTCGACAAATAAAAAAAAGGAGATAAAAAAGACAAGAACCACGTGTACGGACAGGTTTGTGAGCTCAAATCCCAAGCCGGGGAACATCAGTCGTCTTCGTCTCATATTTCTTTTTTTTTCCTTTTGTCTGCATTTAATTGTTTATTCGATCATTAATTGTTTTTATATCATAACTAGATTATGTAGGGAGGGGGAGATTGAGAGGGTTTTCCTTGGATTTATTACAGATTTAGTTTAAGACAAAAACCTTGTCAACAGTTTTCGAATTAAAGATCTTTGTCAAGGGTTTTATATTCCTGATTGAAATACACACACATCATGCACACCCATATATATAATAAAGAGCATTTATATTCGCCAAGTATCGGCGTGCCTAATCTCCTCTGCATATATATATATTGGCTGTGGTGGCAGTTAGCGTTCTGAATCATTATTCAAGTCCGCTACTTGTTCTTACACCACCACTCCAACTATAAGTACACGAAATCAAAGCCAAAGAAACGATTTTTAGCTGGGAAAACAGCTACGATGAAAGAGAATCACATTACGAAATCAAGATTCAACACTGTGTGTGTTTTCTGTGGGAGCAGTTCTGGGAAGAGGGATTGTTACAAAGAAGCTGCAGTGGAGCTAGGGCAGGAGCTGGTAACGATATATCAACCAAGCTCCCCTTTTTTCTTCTTTCTTTAACTCGAATATTTATATATTTTACAACCCTATAATGACGAACGTTTTACTGCTACGTTGACGACATTTGGTGTGTATCTGCATGAAAGGTTGCAAAAAAATTGGATCTTGTGTATGGCGGCGGAAGCATTGGGCTCATGGGTCTAGTTGCTCAAGCTGTTCATCATGGCGGTGGACACGTTCTTGGGTAAAAAGCTGCCTCCTTTTTCATCTTTTTCTTAGTTAAGACTATACCATTTCAAAATAAATGTTAGGTTTTGGTTAATCTTTGCTGTTTTACACGTGTTATTGCAGGATCATACCTAGACCTTTGGCTGGAAAAGAGGTGGGCTTGCTCGTCTCTTAACATGTCCTTTTTTCTGGCACTATTTTCTTTCTGGTAAAAGCTGATGAATGACTTCCCTTCCCTTATTTTGACTACCTCAGAAAACTGGGGAGGCTGTCGGCGAAGTGAGGATGGTGGCCGATATGCATCAAAGGAAGGCCGAAATGGCTAGCCATTCTGATTGCTTCATAGCTTTGCCAGGTACATGAGCAGTTTTCTTGCCTCGCTTTAGAAAGCTTGGCTTCACTGTGTAACTATGGCTACGCTGTGTTATAACGGCAGGTGGTTATGGTACTCTTGAGGAACTGTTAGAGGTCATAACATGGGCGCAGCTTGGCATCCATGACAAGCCTGTAAGGGCATATGTTACATTGTCCCCTTTCTTGAGATATGAGAGATTATTACATGATGTATATCTATCTTATTCAATAGGTGGGCTTGCTCAACGTTGATGGCTACTACAACTACCTACTCACCTTCATTGATAAAGCTGTAGATGATGGCTTCATTAAGCCTTCTCAGCGCCATATCTTTGTATCTGCGCCTAACGCCAAAGAACTCGTACAGAAGCTTGAGGTAATAATTTTGCATCAGTCAATGAGCAGTTAGTAAGTAGTCTTTCCTCAGGTTTCTTTTTTCTTTCCTTTTCCCCGTGGAGGTGGAAGCCTTCCTTACAAGTTTCACAGAAATGGCAAAATATAGATTTGTCTCCCAAGGAAAGGAATCTCCACAGTTTTTCCTACTTTAACACTTTCTTGTTCCTTTCTTCTTTTATGGGATTTTGTGCTTACGATGATCTACTGTTTCCCTGGGCTTGTATTATTAGGAGTACGAGCCTGTCCAAGATGAAGTAGTTGCTAAGCTAAATTGGAACAGCGTGGAAGCTGAGCAGCAATCGCCTACGCCTTCAACACCACCACAGCCCAAGCAAGTGGAGTTCACTGCCTTGCAGCAGGCCAAGGTTGCTCTCTGAAGCGAAAAAGATTGGAAAAAAAAAAAAGAAAAAAGAAATTTAACTATATCTGTCATTTCTAGATATAAACAGTAGCAATATCTAAGGCTGTTCTCTCTTCCTTTTTTGCCCAAATATGGTTATGGTGCGCTAACAACTGACCCTACCATAATGGTGTGGGGGAGCAAGGACAAAAAGAGTTGGTTTCTGCTCCTCCTCATCTTGCATTCATTTTGGCAGCTACTGATGTTTATGCTTTTGTATGTATTAATGTTGGCTCTGATTCTTGAATTACATATATAATTATATATATATATATATATTATATACATAGAGCAAGTGAACAAGTCGAGACAAGAGGAATAGAAACAAAAATTTCATAGCTGCAGCTTTATTCTGTCTCTGTGTTTGTGTATATGTGCGTGGCTGAGCAATCATGCCTCTGCTGTAGTAATACAACTTGGCAAAAACCAGCCAAGGCAAAGGCTGGGAAGTGTTGTTGTTTTAAGGTACTATTTTGTGGTGTTGGGAATTCAATTTTCCACTGCAAAAGCAATTTTCTTTTTTTTTTTTTTGCACAACTTGGGCAGATGATAAGGTCAGCTTGGTAGCAACACAGGTTATTTTCACTACAGCATGCGTATCTGTTGTGTTTTATTACCTACTGTTCGTTGAGTTGTAATAAATGTCCCATTTTGGACATACGAAATAACATGTTAATGAGGGAAGTTTCAGGCTTTTATAAGAAAACTGCAATTTATGGTGTAATATTGATCTGCTATGCAAGGGATATGAGATGAGATTGAAAGACTTAAAGAAAGAAGGTATTCTCCGTGGTGATAACGCTTACAGTTCATTTAATCTGTAAATTCATATATGGCAAACTCAATTTGCGTTATGTACATTGCGAGAAAGATGAAGCTTACATCGAAATGGAGGGAGAACAAAATCTATCAAGAAAGTTAAAGGTAGCTTGTAAGTTCTTACTATTCAACAAAGTAATGAAACCTGGGCAAAAGGGGGAAGAAATGCTGAAGTAACATCAATGTCTTCTGATCTAAATCTGCTCCTAGCCAACCATCTGCAATTCCAACATGATTTAGATAAATACACCCACAAAATTATAAACGCCAATGTTTCTGAAAACAGAACTTGTCATGTAACAGTTCATTTCAGAAAGGTTCAAGAAAACACAAACCTCAGCCTTCTCAAAATTTCCATGGAGGAACCACCAAGGACCCTTTGTCATCGATAATCTGGAAACAATGAAGCAAGCATGGCAATTAAACCCCATGATTAAGCATTATACAGAGCTTCGATATTATTTATTTCTATCCAAACTAAGATGTAGTACAATAGCGTTTTCTTCAGCAGATACGAAAATATTAGCAAGAATAGTCCAACAGTTACCTAATAAATCCAGCTAACATTCGTAGTCCCATGAAGAGCGTCAAGCCCGACCAAACGCCAGGCAGGCCAAAGGAATTAGACGCATATAGCAAAAACGAAGAAGATATTGCCCCAACTAGCATCTGTGCACCGCCCAAAAAAGAGGTCGTTAAAAGGCCATTAATCATCAAAGACTTGAAATATATAAAAAAAAACAAGGGATACCAACCATTGAAACTGCAGCATAAGAAAAGTCAGAAACTCCATAATGAAGGCCGTCGAAAATAAAAGCTAGTGCATTTATAGGTTGGCTGGCGCTAACAAACTGTAAATATTCGAGGAAAGCAAAGTTAGAGCATAAGTGGAATGCATTTCATATAGAACTTTGAGATAGTGCATCTAACTTACCAAAACGCCTGTTCTAATGATTTGTAGGACTTCTTGGTCCTTAGTGAACAAGCGGGACAAAGGAGTGAAAGAGATGCCGAGAATTAAAGCTAAGATCGCCCCCGTCACAAAACCTGTCTGAAAAATGCAAGCCCATGTCAGGCAAATTCGGTTAATAAAGCATTATTTAAGTAGAAAGAAGAAAGGATTGATAATACCTTTAGAACAAAGAAAGTAATGTCCTTCACGGTTCTGTAGTCATCTTTCGATACATAGGTGGCAACAAGGGCCTGAAAAGCACCAAATCACGGTGAATCTGATGCGTGGATAGAAACGATTCGAAGCATGAATTAATGCACTAAAAAGTAATAGCAAGCTAGACACAAAATCATTTCGAAGGCCTTCATCTCAGCGTCAAAAGTCCAGAAATACTACTAAAAACACAAATATGTGAAACCAAGGATTTCAAAGGTAGTGAGATGATACTGCAAATGGAATAAGAAGAGCGAATAAAGAAATGTGAAACCTGGGCGGAGGCAGCGAGCGCATCAGTGAGAAGTGATACAGCGAGCCATACTTGCAAGCATATCTGATGAGCTGCCATAGCCACAGGTCCCTGTCGAGCAGCCATTGACGTACCGAGCGTCATAGTCAGCAAAACTGAGAGCGTTCTCCCGATAAGGAAACCACCTTCATACAACCGAAAAACGAAAACGAAATTCGAAGTAATAACACATCGAATAAACATATATTTGCACAGGACAAATTATTGAATGCTTACCTGATTTGAGATAACCACCAAACTGCAGGTCTCCGAGTTTTGGAGGTAATAAAACTGCTCTCTTGTTCAAATACCAAGCCATTGAAAAGGTGACGATATACCTGGGACAAGTAACATGGTATCAGCACAAACATTAGAGTAGGACTGTTTATCAAAGAATATACAGAATAGTGCAGATGCACATACTGTGAAACAACAGTAGAAAGTGCAGCTCCATAAACTCCCAGGTGAAAGTAATACATAAACAAGGGAAAGAGGAATATAGCTGTAAAATTTCCAATGCCTGCAGGGAGAAAGGCTTTTCTCGGTTAGTGTTCAACTTTTATAAATGGGTGGATATTTCGCGTACGACTGATCATGATGGGGAGTGCAAAGGGGCAAAAAAACTTCGATTTTTTGCTTTCACTGGGTGACTCATACAGCATAATGTGATACATTCAAGGGGGATGAACAATAATGTTACCTAAACATAACACGGGCGTTTTTGTATCCTTAAAACCACGAAAAATTCCTTGAAGTGCCAATGAAACAACATAGGCAGGAGCACCAAGAGCCCTTAGAATAAGAAATCTTTGTGCAGGAGAGCGCATGCTAGATTCCTGCAACAATAGCAGGCACCAATTTCAGGTTCTGCTACTTAATATGTGAACAATAGTCTGTATTTTTCTCTCATAGCAGCATATAGTTAGCAAGCAAACAGCCAACCATTCATAAAACCCAAGATAGGAAACACTTGAAAAACCATACTATTTTGCATGAAAGTGCTACATGTTATACCAAAGCATCACATGTTTTCCATGTCTCCTTCGAAACTTTACGTAGATATGATTAGCACGTGCACATGCTGTCAAATATTGACTTTTAAACAGCAATCTAGTCATCATTTCATGGAATATGGTTCAAACAATCCCCAAACAGAAATAATAATCGAACAATTCAGATGCACACTTTTGCTATCCCCATCAAACTCAGAAGAGGTCCAGATGCCAAAGTGAGAGCAGCAGCTTCAAATATTCCAATACCAACAGCTAATAGCAAAGCTGTGGACACTGAAGATAGCTGAAGCTTCTTTGCTGCGATAACAACAGAACAAAATAGAATTACATTGAAGGACTTAGACTAAAATCTAAAATTTCTACATACCCATATGAAGCAACAAGTCTTACATAGTCAACATCTACCTGTCGTGGAATGTCCGCTAGCATTCTTTGAAATATCTTCAGCCACGAAAGAAGTAGCAACACTAAGGAGGGGAATGTTAAAGAGCTTTGAGATTATGTTAAAGAGTGATATGGAGACAGCAGCTGAAGCCAATTCTACAGAACCTGATATAAAATAAAACAGAGGATTAAAAAGATAGAAACCAAGAAAATTGTGGCAAATGAAAACAGGTGAAAACAAAGTTACCCAATCGACCGTTATACGCAGTCTCCATCAGTTGGACCATTGGTTCAATCGCCTGTCCACCGATTGCTGGTACAGCCATCATAACTAGTTCATGTTTAACATTCTTCGGCTGGGATATGCTGATAGGCGATTCATCGAATTGAGAATAAGCAGTCCCATTCACCTCACTGAGAAAGAAAGCAAAAGGAACAAGGTAAAATTATCAATCCAAGAACCCACCTTTCACATAATAAATCAAATAGCGGCGGAGCAATGCACAATCAAACGATAACTGGCGTGACCAACAAGCTCTAATGTAGACATAGAATAAGAATTAACATTGAGGGCTTATGGGACTTGAACAGAATTCCATTTGCTTCGCAATGAATTTTGTGGTGGTCCACAAACTTAACCATCGTCTTACAAAACATAACACAAAGACCATCGTCTTAAAGCGATAATTGCTTTGCCAATTACTGCTTATGAGAGTGGTATGATCGGATACCTAAGGCCTGCACCTGCATCATAGCAACCGATCTCTTCTTCCCAGACATCGCTAGATTTCTTACAGCTCAACCTCGGAAAAATATGATTTTTCCGACGAACGACTGGGAGAGGCAGCAGCCCCGCCGTTGCACCCATAAAGCATGTACGGACACCGCCGCAACAATCAATATCTGCCGGCTTTCGTCCGACACGACGAGGCACCGTTGAGTGGTGCTTCGACAAAAATGTATTTTTCATACTGTTCATCGCTAATCCACAAGCAAAGCCGTTCAGCTGCGCAGCAGCCATTTTCGGCAGTGGGTGTTTGTGTCGATTAATGGGGAGTATGCAGGAGATTCTTGTTTCTCACCAAGAATCTTGAAACTGTAGAATTTTTTAAGAAAAAGAAGAATATATTGATATTTATTACGAGCTGGCCTTCGGAGAATTCTTGAACCGAGTATACAGACAAAAGAGAAAACACAGGAAAATCAAACACAATTCGACCCTTTTTTATCAGTAATATCAACGATAAAGAAGGATCCTATCCTTGCTCTGAGCTCATAGAACAAAAGCTTAAGGCCCAAGAAAATAAAGAATCGGATAAAGATTCATACTCTCCTATGTTTATCCCATTGGTGTGCGAGTTAATGCTTTCCTATTTCTACTATAATAACATACGTGGGTTTATGTCCGAGGTTTGATGCTTATTGCTTCGTCAGTTACGAGGTGGCTCTAACTTCGTTCCTACTCCCTTAGAGACACAACACTGCTCTGTTTTAAGTTGCGAATCCCATTCTGAGATCCGTACAGTTATTGGGTTTCACATCAGCCCAGCAAACTTATATTGGGCCTTTAGCCCAACATCAACACACTTCGGCCCGCTGTGATTCATGAAATGTTTTACACAATACAAAATCTTTACAATTCATAAGTCTTACAAAAAAACCATAAAAGATGGATAATCTACTCTTACATTAATAATGGTGAGGGCGAGTTAAAAACTGCTTTATGGTGTATCTATTAACCAATCAGAAATTTTTTCAAATTAAAAATTGACATAAAATAAATATTAGATCATGTTCTTTCGGATCTTTTAAGCCTAACGAAACTGCCTATTCTATTTTTAGTAAAATACTTATTTTTCTAACTGAATATTAAAATCAAAATTAAAACAAAAACGACTTATTAAATTTTTACTTCCATGCAACATATACCAGTATTAATAACTGCACTCATCCAAGGAAGGTGCAAATCATATCATATATTGTGTTTTGAGTAAAGGTTTTAGGGTCCTCTTTAAGTACTTGCAAGCACATGGCCACTTTGTACAGTGTCTATTTGAAAAAGAGGCCCCATCTTATAAATTCCTCACTACCAACTGAATCTGCTTGGATCATAAAACATATTATATATATATATATATATATATATTGATGGTCAAAATCAAATTCCTAAATTCAAACCTAAAAATACCAACAATGTAAGTTCAAAGCTACGATCCCATTCTTCGAAAAATAGATGGATTAGTTTACTAGCAAGCAATATACACGTTGTAGAGAGTACATAATGAACTCTTCGATTCAAAGGAAATGACTTTTCACCTTCTCACCACCTTCTAGTTTGTCTAGAGAATAATATTACGTTTGTTGGCTATCACTTTCTTTATCCCGAGGGACCCACGACGAACTATATAATATCATTTTATATTTAAAGAATATTATGTTTACCCCAAATCGATCGCAATATAATGTAACATAACACCAAACCATTCGAAATAGAGGTTGCATGTGGTGTAAAGGAACTTGTGAAAAATGACTAGGCAAGTTTCTTTGTCGTCATTCAACTGCGTAATTTAATTGAAATTGTTTTGCATATCTGTCACACTTCGATTTTTCGTCGGCCGATAATACCCCTGCTTTTGTTCCCCTCTGGCATTGATTGGGGGTTTCTTGATAAGATTATTTTATTTTCTGACCTATGATATGCAGCCAAGATTGCATTATCTCATGATACGACACTCGACACTATGAGATAAATATAGTACGTGTAAAAAAAAATTCAATTATTTCGTATCAACCTTACCTTTTTCATTGGACTCAAATGTAAGATGGGATGATGTGTGTAAAGTTACACCAGCAATAATAATTGAGAAGTCTCTGTTCTTCCTTCTCCCTTTTGTTGTTGATAGTTGATGCAATAGCGTAACGCATATTTTACTACATTTAAAAATTAATTAATGAAGGTCGAAAGGGTAAATATATAATAATCACAAGCTCGCAAAAATAGAAAAACTTGTGATGTTGTTGTACTTGCTAGTCAAAAGTCGTCAATGGCGGTGGCGGCGAGGAGGCTCCCCAACCCAATCCTTTTGTACTAGTTAGTAGTTACCCTTGCTAAATTAATATTAAAATTATACTTCTAAGATTTTGAAGTTGAATATCCCAAAATGAAGAAACAAGTCATGATACATATTTTGCACAAGTTCTTGAGGTTTTCAATTTTTTTCCTAATTAGAATCCACAATCTTTTGGAGATGGAATGATTAAAGAGGGTAATAACTGTAATAATAAACAAAACACTATGGCCTAGGCGAACCAACCGACCACGTTTTGATTACTATAAAAAAATAAAATTCCATATTTATCTACACGAACACAACGCAGCACTACAAATAAATAAATAACTTCGTACAATTAATTAATTAATTTATTTTTTACCTTTACTGTCTCATCGCTGATTCTACTCCACCTCATTCTTTAACGCCCAAACACACCTTTCTATCTCTCTCTCTCTCTCTCTCTCTCTCTCATCTCTCTCCGCCACTAAAAGACGACTGTACATCTATCGCTCTTCTGTCGAAAAGAGAAAAAATTGAATAGTTGAAAAGGAAGAAAGATTCTCCCCAGCAGGCGTTGTTTGCCCTAAATTGATTTGATTGAGGTCTGTTTTATCGTCGCCGAGCAAGGAGTAACGATTTCGCGTGGTTAAAAAATTGATTTTTTTTTTTTATCTTCTATGCGTGAAGTGTTATTGGGATGGGATGCACGAATTCGAAGGTCGACGAGCTGCCGGCGGTGTGCCTTTGCCGGGAGCGGTGTGGGTTCCTCGACGAGGCCATACGACAGCGTTTTGCCTTCTCAGAGGCCCACGTGGCGTACCTCCACTCGCTGAAGGCAGTCGGCGCTTCCCTTGACCGGTTCTTCAGCCAAGATCTGGACGCCGACGGCTCGTCGTCGCCGGTTCTGAAACTTCCCGATAAAAGAAAGGGGGAATCGCCGCCGCCGAATACTGGCAAGGTTCATCACCTCCACTCGCACTCCCACTCCGACTCGGGCTCGCATCTTGACTTCCACTCCGACGGCGAGGAATCCGAGGACGACGACGACGATGCTTCAGGCTCCGACGACCTGCACCATCTTCACCACCACGACGATGAAGATGACGACGATGGCATCGCCGCCCCTAGCCATGTCCAACCAAACCCATACGGTGGCTATTTGCCTGACTACACCTTCAATCTTCACGGCGGCGGCGGAGGAGGTGGGTACATGAACGTTAATTACATGAAAAATCAGTGGACGCCTTCGAAGGTCTACACTCAACGGCCCATGAGCCCAGAAACTATGCATATGGGCGGTGAATCTTCATCCTCATCTTACTACTATCCTTACCCTTCTAGCAATACTAGCAAGAGGGTACCTCCTTACCCTGATTATAGCAGAAGCTACGAAAACAATGGTTATCCTCCCAATTATGGATCTTTCTCCGGCGGCTATTCTCCACAAGTGGACCCCAATTTCGGTGCATCGACTTCCAAAGCTCCACCTCCCCCGCCTTCTCCACCAAGCACATCTACCTGGGATTTTCTCAATCCCTTCGAGAGCTTCGATAGGTTCTATCCTACTTACACTCCAAGTCGTGACTCGAGGGAGGTTAGGGAGGAAGAGGGCATCCCCGATTTGGAGGAAGGGGATGAAAATGAGGACGACGAAGAAGACGAGGTAGTCAAGGAAGTTCACGGTGATCACAATTTTGTAGAGAGGAGCAGCTACCCTAAAAAACCATCGAAGGAAGATGAGGCGAGTGATGGCGCTGGGCTGCAATACAGAGCTAGGCCAAGCGTCGGGACAGAGGGTGAGCCCGTCGAGTACGACGTGCATGTGGTGGATAAGAAGGTGGTCGATGCCCCCAACAAATCGAAAGATCGTGCCTCTACTTCTGGGTTCAAAGCAGCGTTCAAGGGCGACCAAGAAGTTGTCAGAGAGATTCAGGTTCAGTTCGAACGTGCATCTGAGTCGGGGAATGAATTTGCCAAATTTCTTGAGGTGGGGAAGCTTCAGTATAAGAGGAAACACGGTGGCCAGAATGGTAAAGACTCGATCTTTATGTGTTTTGTTTGTTTCCAAAGTCTTTATTTGATGACGTGATGCTATTGCGGATAATCCCTTCATTGATGACGTGCTTAATTGACTTGCACGGATATAGTTTTTCTTTTCTCATTAGATCGTATTGGGAGTTTATGGGAGTTATCTTTATCATAATTTGCGATCTTTATGACAGTTTCCTCCAAGATGCTGCACTTGCCTTTGGCATCGTCGCAAGCTTCCATCTCTAAAAGCTCTGATAGTGCTGATGCTGCATTAGATATCGATAAAGAAACGGAACTGAGATCGAAAAGCCTATCTTCTACTCTGCATAAGCTACACCTCTGGGAGAAAAAGCTGTACGAAGAAGTGAAGGTGCGTTGTTGATTCCATTTTACTAACTACGTGTTCTCATTTCATTCTTTTCATCTTCATGTTGCAATATTCTCTGCGTATTCTGATTCATCAACTACAGAAAAAATCATTCTTTTCGTCTATTCCTGCTATGATGTTCTCTGTAATTGCCGAAAGCCATGTTACATTTTCTCGTATGATCCCAACGCTCTCAATTTCCAGGTCGAAGAGAAGATGAGAATCCTCCACGAGCGTAAATCCAAGAAACTGAAGCGTTTAGACGAAAAGGGCGCCGAGGCCCACAAAGTCGACGCAACAAGGTCTTTGGTGAGGAGCCTCTCCACGAAAATCAAAATCGCAATACAGATCGTCGACAAGATCTCCGTGAAGATAAACACCTTGAGAGACGACGAACTATGGCCGCAGATCAACGAATTCATTCACGGGTATGTAGTGTACGCGCACCTTTTAACGAAAACGCCAATCTCAAAATAACTGAAATCTCTTCGATTTCCAATTCCTTTCCGTAGGCTGGCCAGAATGTGGAAGGCGATGCTCGAGTGCCACCAACATCAGTGCCAAGCCATCGCAGAGGCCAAACGGTTGGACTCAATCGCACTGAGAAAGCACTTCAGCGACGCCCATTTCGAAGCCACTAAGCAGCTCGAAAATGACGTCGTGAATTGGACCCTTCGATTCTCCTATTGGGTCGCCGCTCACAAGGGCTACGTTCGATCGCTGAACCTATGGCTCATGAAATGCCTCTACTACGTCCCTGAAGAAACGCCCGACGGCATAGCCCCATTTTCCCCTGGGAGAATCGGCGCCCCGCCAATCTTTGTCGTCTGCCATCAATGGTGGCAATCCTTGGACAGAGTTTCTGAGAAGGACGTCGTTGATTCAATGAGAGAATTGGCCGCGAACGTCCTCCATTTGTGGGACAGGGATAGAATGGAGATTCGCCAGAAGATGCTGGCGAACAAGGAAGAGAGGAAGGTGAAGATCCTCGACAGGGAAGAGCAGAAGCTGCAGAAGGAGATTCAGGCGTTGGACAAAAGGGCTGTTGTTCATTCTGGGGAAGAGAATGGCGGGCGTGTCGTTTATCAGGGCGAGGCGGCGAAAGGGGGGAGCATTCAGGCGAGCCTTAGGCACGTTCTTGAAGCTATGGAGAAGTTCACTGCTAACTCTGTGAAGGTTTACGAGGAGCTTTTGCAGCGCATGGAGGAGGACCGTCTTGGCTGAAGCATGGAGGAGGTGATCTTTGATACAGACGTCTTCTTTCTGACGATTAAGTTTGTCGGGGCTGAAATTTGGGCGGGCGGGCGGGGCGGGTCGTGGGAGAAGGTGGATCGGGCGAATCTTTGGAGCAGAAAGATTTAACTGCAATAAAGTCCTGGGAAGTTGATGTCCTATCAGGTTTTTGGCGGAGCATTTTCCGACGTCTATTATAGCGGTTTGTTGTCCCCAAGCTTCGAATTTTGATGCATAGTTCATTTTCGGGGGGATACGTATTCGTCTCCGAGTTTATTTTATTTTATATTCCCTAAATTATTATTTGTTTAAATTATTTGTCTCGACGTTGAAAATTTGTATCGAAAAATTGTATTTGGCGAGTTTTGTGAGTGGTAATGGTCCGTGTTGGCCGTAGACCAACGGTTACGGTTCGAAACGGCGGTTTTCTGTAGTAAATTATACAATTATTAATATGTCAATAAAATTTTTCATAAAATCTGTTAAATTTTTTTTTTTTTTGAAAAATATGGGAAGAACGAAGAACTTTGGTCGATGAGCTGTTAAAGATCAGCCAAAACGTTTCTACGCGATACTTACACTTTCTGCCACGAATTTCAGCTTATTTCGATTTGGTCCTCCGATTTATCATGTAACGCACATTTAGTCAGGTGGGTTTATTTGCGAGATCCTAAAACCCTAGGTGTGTGTAACCATCGCCAGACGACCATTGAAAAAGAAACAGTAGTCTTTCCGAAGCTAAGTACAGTCAGTGTTGATCTTAGTTAATCGAATCAGCCGTCGATGGCATCCATTGCAAGAGGCATGGTTTGTTATATGAGGCTGCAGCGTCTTCGGCCGTCAGCTGGCATGGATCAGTTAAGAAGGTTCTGCACAGGTCATGAGACGGAAATTGATTCGTCGCCGGACCGAGTCATCGGAGCTGAGCCGAGAGCTATGGGTCCTCAATCGAAGCGGACTGGCGCCATTGCCGTGAAGTGTGGTATGACGGCGTTGTGGGATAAGTGGGGAGCTAGGATCCCGATAACGATTCTGTGGTTGGATGATAACATTGTTTCACAAGTCAAAATCCCTGAGAAGGAAGGCTTTTGTGCTCTCCAGGTGCATTTTTATCACCCTTGCAATATGATTTTTATTTTCTCAATTTTCGATTTCCCTTAGTGTTGGTGGTGAAAGTAGTCTATGCTATGGTATGGTGTTTGCCAGATTGGGTGTGGACAGAAGAAAGAAAAGCATTTGACGAAACCTGAGGTAGGGCATTTTAGGGCGCAAGGGGTGCCCATGAAAAGGAAATTGAGGGAGTTCCCAGTGACTGAGGATGCTCTTCTTCCAGTTGGAACGTCTATCAATGTACGCCATTTTGTCCCGGGGCAGTATGTTGATATTACTGGAATTACGAAAGGGAAAGGTTTTCAGGTTTGTAGCAGCATCAATGCATTGCAAATATTACTGTGATATTCCGTGTTCTTACTTTGAACTTTGTGAAGCAAGCCGAGATACTCCCAGAGTTATTAGGATGGACTGGACAAATATCACAGATTGACTCATTGATAGCCATGATGCTCTATTAATTCTGTTGTTTGTAGGGTGGTATGAAAAGGTGGGGCTTCAAAGGTATGCCTGCATCACATGGTGCATCATTATCGCACAGGAGTATTGGATCTACTGGTCAGAGGGATGCTCCTGGAAAGGTATATATGTTGAGCCTTGATTTGAATTAATAATCGATACCGTAAAATACTCATTTGCAATTGTTTTCATAGCTTGAATTATTTTTAGCTAAGTCTCGCCAATGCACTAGTACAAAGGTCCAATCCCTACCAGTTGGATGTCTACCCTTTTGTTTTATGGTTTCATATACATGCTTGCTCCATCATTCCTGCTCAGTACATTCTTACTTAGAATTGTCATTGCATTTGCTCGTTGGAAAGGTATTTAAAGGAAAGAAGATGCCTGGCCACATGGGTGTGGAGCAAAGAACAGTGAAGAATGTGTGGGTATATAAAATTGATCCTGCTCGGAACTTGATGTGGGTTAAAGGCCAAGTATGATCTCTCTCTCTCTCTCTCTCTCTCTCTCTCTCTCTCTCTCTCTCTATCTCTCTCTTTCTCTCTCTATCTCTCTCCTTTAAGTCCGTTAAAGGTCGTCTTGAGTGTTATGGTGCCTTTGCAGGTTCCCGGTGCAACTGGGAATTTCGTCTTTCTGAGAGATGCCTTTTACAAGAAGCCAGATGTTAGTTCACTCCCATTTCCTACCTATTTTAGTCGGGAAGATGAGGACCTGTCAAATTTGGAGCCTTTGGTAGCTGATCTTGGTGAAACCGACCCATTCATGGCAGCAGATTAACATACACCATATGTAGCCTTGTGTCGGGCATGATACATAGCGGTGATTTGTCGCTTTTTTTAGTTGAATCAAGATTAATAGGTTGAATGCTTGAACCTCTTAGTCGAACTACTGCAAAGGCAAAGTTTTGATTCACCTTACACCCTCAGTTTCAATCTGTCTGATGATGAGTCTCACGGCTTATCCCTTACAAATAACCTAAGCGGGGCCTGCTAGACCGAGACACTGTAGTAATTTTTATTTATGTTGGCAATTTGTTATTTTTAGTTTCATGATATTGTCTTGTTTGGTTTTTGATTTGGTTCGAAGATTGTAGAGCATCTTCCATTATTTGACAGCCATGCAATTGAATATCACCCAATGGGGCTGAAATAATTTTTTCAAGCCAAGGAGTGGACTAAAGAAAAAGAACCAAACTCATTCATGAAATAGAGCGAAGTACAACCGCAAATGTCAGATAAAATCTGGTTAAAATGAGGGCGAATTGTGAAGGCAAACCACAAATGCTTTACAAACAAAAGGAAGGCTCAAATATGCACAACTCAGAAGGCAAAGGCAAAGAAACACTAATATGATGATGTTGCAGATCGATCTCCAATCTGCCATACGGATAATTGGATGAAGTCGGAGCACATCATCCACCAACGCTGAGGCAAAAAGCTCAGAGAACGTATTGGGAAGACTTTACATACAACAATCTTCTAGCTGCGGGAGCAGGTGGAGCCAGCCCAGGAATATCCCTTATGCTTTTGTTATTGGGATTGACAATCTAATCAAAGACACAGATTTCGAAAGATCAGGGATGCAAGCTTTTTTGCACCTATAACGTCGTACTAAGTACTGAGACAAAATATACATTCCAGACAGGAAATTACCTTCACAACGATTATGGCGATAACCCCGCACACAATCAGCAAAAGGAAAAAACATGATGCATTTGTCTGTAGCCACCTGGAAAAAGGTATAAATGCCATTTACACAAAAAAACATAAAAGACTAGAACGAAAAAGATATAATAACAAGAAAACATAAAATACATGGGACAAACGTGGAAAACAGTTCTACCTGCCTACCAATCTCCTTTACGAGCTGTGATGCCTTTTTAATGGAAAACTGGATCGTATCAAGCTCATTGACGATGCGACCCATTTGCTCAGTCTGTATATTCCAATAGCACTTGGATAAGAAATGGAAACTCTTATGCCGTTGGACAAATTATATTAGGAGTATAGGAGAACTTGCCTGGCCCTTCAGAGTAGTGGCAGTTTGTGTTCCAACTTCAACAGTTTGGTGAACAACCTTCATACATGAACTTAAGTTAAGAATACCATCCAGGATGAGTTTTAGAACTGTAGCCAATTCATCTAACCTGTTTGGAGCGTTCAATGGCTTGGTCGGTTTCATCCATTGTCTTCGTACCAGCATTGATGAGCTCCTGATTTGACATTTCTACATCGATTGATAAATGGAAACATAGTAAGCCACAGAACTCAAAAACGGTCCACATTTGAAGATTATATAGAACCTGTATGATATGAAGATATACAATAAAATTACGTGAGAAGCATGGTTATCAGACGCCACGATTGGTATCGTTTCACTTTTTACGATGCCATTTAAATGGAGCAAAATTTAAACCAAATAAGAACAACCAATGGCAACACAGACAGACCTGATGCCATCTGAACATTCTCATCTGCAGTAGGGTCACTAGAACCAGTTCCCATGTCAAACAGTTCCACTCTCTTGTTTCCTAGGGTGCTCATATATCTGCAGTATCCAAGAATTTTATGCTATATATTCATATTATTATGATTGTGAGTGAGGAATCATGAGGAATCAACATTTTCCACAAGACGAAACAGCAAGAATATCATCGAGCAATCCACAACTATAAACTCCACAGAACTCAAAATTGCATGCGTTATAGAAGTACTGATAAAGAACTTACGTTTTCCTCAAGGCCACATACGAATTCAGCTCTTTGATCTGCATGAAACCCAGAAATATCGTGCAAGGTTATTTAACAGCTGTAGAAGTGCACATTTTTCAGTTAGGTGACAAGGTTACCATTGATTGTTTCTCATCATTAAGTTGCTTGGTCACCTCTGGAGGGTTTCTACTCTCCTCATCTTTAATTTCACGATCAAATTCTTTGATCAATCTAAAAAATTCACCTCAAAAACAAAGAGTGAATGGTTGCAAGGAAGCATCTTGGGATCAATATAGATTCCACAACATTAATTCACATCTAATGGCTATTACCCATTAAGATCAACATATAATTAACAAAATTAAATGGTTTGAGACCTTGACAAGAAAATCTCTAATATCTATCAGTGATACTAAAAATGGACAGTCCCACATTTCTCCAGCTATATTTGTGCTAGATAAAAGAAGATAACTATAAAGGGTGACCTTAAATAAGAATGTAATACCTTTTGCACTCTCTCATCTTCCCCGTAAGCTCTTCCAATTGTTTGCTTTGCCTATTTGTATCTTTGATCTTATCCAGCTTTTGGAAGCCATTTCTGCTCAAGAAGAATGAGCAGTGACGAACTAAGACAAGTAAAACTACTACCTCCAGCTGTAACGCAAACGCAAAAATAAAAAATGGTAGGCAAACACATGAGACAGAAAGAGTTATTACGCAAGGGCACGCATGTTGTCGCGAATTTCACCGTGGATCTGCTCCATTTGGGGGTTCATCTGTAGCGCCATCTCCACCAGGGTCTGTCTACAATGATCGAGATAATTTTGCTTCGTCGTCCGAAAACAAGATCACATCAGCAGCCGGTTAAAGAAGCAAATATTCCTTTCCGGCGGGCATTAAACGCGCACACAGTAAGTAAATTCACCAAAACCAGGAGATAGTCGCACGGCCGAGGTTGAAAAACGGTTGGATTTCCCCCAATTGCCAATTCCCTGGGAAAACAGATACAAACTGAGACTAATTACGTCTCGAATAGAGAGGAAGAGAGAGAGAGATGAAACCCGATCTCGTTTTATCCTAAATTCCTATTCGAGAATTAGGGCTGTGCTGTGTGCCCTGACGTTGAGAGAGAAAGTGCGATGAATTTTTGCAAATATAAAATTTAAAAAGAACATGAAAAACATTTGTTGACATTAGAGATTAGGTATCTATCGGGGCTGGCGTGACAGGGGAAAAGACGTCGATGTCGGATTAATTGCACACCTTGTCCTCGTATTATCACACATTTAAGTTCTGCACCCAAATTCTCACTTTGACGGTAAAATAAAATCCCACAATTTTCAAAGATTTCAACTTCAAACACCCTGAGTCGAGTCCCATTCCCATCCATAATTAATGAAATCGCCACCACATGTTGCCCTTATCTCAACTCAACTATCTATACATACACACATTAAGGCACACGAATAGCACAGCCCACCAACGACATATACGTTCCAATCAAAAATTCAAATTCAGATCAGAAAAAATACATTAATCATAATCTCAACCAAGTCAGTATAGCAAAAAAAGAAAGGAAAACGAACAAGTAGAGAAATATAACATAACGCATGGCAAAGCCAAGACCAAGAAAGCCAGCATTAAAATCAGAATCTGAAAATAATAAAAAGCATAAAAGTGGGCAGTACGGCAATGCTAAATTTATATAATAAGAACAGACAAACATCAATCCCCATATTCAGGCTTCTTCTTCTTCTTCACACCCTCGGAGCAGACGGAGGATCGCTGCCATTATTGGCCGGCGGAGCAGCTTCCACCATATCAAACTTGGACACACGCCGAGGACGCTTCCTCTCATAGCTTCGGCTACGGCTTCGGCTTCGACTGTAGCTCCTCCTCGGGCTTCGACTATACGACCTACTCCTACTTCTACTATAACTCCTTCCACGGCTTCTGCTCCTACTTCTACTCCGACTTCTGCTTCTGCTTCGACTGTACCCACCCCACGTTCGAACCTTCTCAGGGCTTCTGCTGTAGCTCCTTCCCCTACTACGACTCCTATCCGTCGTCGTCGACCCATACCTACCACCATCAAATCCACCCCTTCCTCGCCCACCAACCACGTTCCTATTATTATTACCACCAAAACCACCACCACGACCACCACCGTCGTCCCTCATCCCTCCTCCTCGCCCCCCAAAGCCACCACGTCCTCCACCACGGCCACCGCCGTCCCTCATTCCACCACCACGGCCGCCGCCGTCCCTCATACTTCCGCGGCCTCCGGCGTTCCACCGCCCGCCGACGGCGTCGCTCGGCCCGAAGCGGTTGGGCCCAGCCCGATCCCTGGGGTAGGCGGGCCCGCCGCGGAGCGACATTTCTCTTAAGGCGGGAGGAACGGCTTGGTTGGCTCCCTCGAGGAGCTTGACGAGGTCGGAGGCGTACTTCCAGTCTTGCTCGGAGAAGAACGTGTATGCGATGCCCGTGGCGCCGGCTCGCCCGGTCCTTCCTATGCGGTGGACGTAGTCCTCGATCCCAGTGGGAAAGTCGTAGTTGACGACTACTCTGTGATGTCCAAGAGTTGGGTTTCATATTACAGATGGATACATCGATCCGATATTGGTGAAATGGGTGAAAGTTCACTAACCTTATGTCTCTTATATCGAGTCCTCTAGCAGCGACATCTGTGGCAACGAGGATCGGGCACTTCCCGCTACGGAACTGATTAAGGACCCAGTCTCTCTCTCCCTGAGACTTGTCGCCATGAATTGCAGCAGCGCCAAAAGAGCGGGCAAGACTGCGTGCTAGGTGGTCGCACAACTTTTTTGTGGAGCAAAATATAATGATCTTAGAACCACGCTCTTGTGACCTAAGGATTTGCTCCACGCGCCTCTGCTTCTCCATTTCAGGAACCATTTCAACATACTGCATGAAGCAGCATCTTCTTGTGAATAGTTAACGAGAATTGGGCGGAGTATTACCATTATCCAAGAGAATTATAACTTAAAGCATTACCATTACTGCATATAACAAAACATCATTTCTGAAAGTATTACACGAAGCAGAAAGGATAGGAAAAAAATTACACATACCAAAGTACAGTTTATACTAAGAATTAAGGTTTTAGCATTAAAACTGATTTGATGAACACAGGCACAATACCTGTGTAATAGACTTGTTTGCAGCAAGTTCATCAACCCTACCAATATTGACCTGTACTGGATTGACAAGAAGATCGCTAGCAATTTTCATGACTTCCTTGGGCCATGTGGCAGTGTACATAAGGGTCTGCCTTCTTGGAGGTATCTCATTGACAATCTTTCGTATCTGAGGCTCAAACCCCATATCAAGCATTCTATCAGCCTCGTCAAGTACAAGAAGAGAGATCTGCTTAAAGTCAATCCTTCTCATTTCAAGGATGTCATTGAGACGTCCGGGAGTTGCAACAACAATGTCCGCCCCTCTTTCTAACTCTTTCAACTGGGGTCCTTTTGGAGCTCCTCCACATAAGCACTGACAAGAACACATCAACCATCTCATAAAGTACCTTTTAGTCATTGTAGTTTAATGAGATAAGATGGGTGGACTTACTGTGCAAGAGACCCTGGATGATCGACCAAATTTAATGGCTTCATCCTGTATTTGAGTAGCAAGCTCCCTTGTAGGAGCCAGCACCAGAGCCGTTGGACCATACTGAGGATTGTTCCTACGTCTTCTAAGGTGAATGAATGCTGGAATCAAATATCCTAGAGTTTTCCCGGAACCTGTCTTTGCAATAGCAACTATGTCTCTATCCTGTAGGGCAATAGGCCATGTTTGTGCCTGAATTGGTGTTGGACTAGTGAAACCAGCAAGATGCATCTGCAAACACAAACTAAATTAGAAACAAACTCCAACCTGTTATAGCACTAAACGCTGTGACCGTACTATTTGATGAAATAATTAAGTATATGAAAAGGGGCAAAAGCAGTGAGATGAAAGAACACATTATGTAATAATGTATGTGTGTTGGTTGCTTACAGAAGCAACATTTGGCAAAAAAATGGATCAATATAAAGAGAATAGGCGAAGCCAAGACGGAGAATGCTAAAGGAAGGCTCCAACACTGCAATTGCAGCCTAAAAAACACAGATTGGTGGTTGAAGAGATATGAGCATAGCAGTGCCGCGTACGACATGTGCTCCTCCTCCGGAGCAGATATCGCACCTGCGACAAAGCTAAATGAAAAATATTTTGAAAACAGAATGGTGAGAAGGGCCAAAGATTAACTATGGCACTGATCCAACATACAATGAAATTCATATAAACTAGATATTCACACTACCTCCTGCAGTAATTCTGGAGGAAAACCAGTTGCTTCGAAAGTCATATACGGAGCAGGAATATCTTCACCCTGAAAATGTGAATAAAAACCCATCATATATACCAACGACAAAAGATATCAGACATTATCCAAATGAACTTTGGTCTGACTCATGAAGCAAAAAAACACAACGTCCGAGCAAAACTTTATTACAACTTTCAACTTTCGAAAAAATAAGAGCAACTTTGAGTTACTAACCGTAGCCGTTATTTCATGCTTTTCTCGATAAGCCTCAGCTGTTAACAAATGACTAGGATCAGATCCAACCACAGGTAATGGAGTTCTCGCGAATGCATTGTTTGGATATTGAGGGGCATTGGATGGATGGCCATATGCACCAGGGAATGGGGGCCTGCTAGGACCATTCATCATGCCAGGGAAAGCGGGTATATCATTCTGACGGGAAAATTGACCAGCCTTCATTTCCTGACAAATTAAGCCGACATCAAAATTATTACAATTTAAAGATCTTACCAAATTTCCAGTTATCAAGATCAAGTATAATGATGAGTTCCTCGTAAGAGGCATGTGCGTATTGACTATGCTATTTTACCTGCCGATTATTATACCCCGGTAGGGGTGCAAGCTTTGGCAAATGGGGCGACATTACATTTACATCTTCATTGGTGTTGTGCCAAAACATCATTACCACCATGCCCATGATGGCCTGGTTCATAAGACATTTTTGGTCCAACATGAGATGGATTTTGGTTCTGTGCGTGCATCATCCCAGGGCCTCTTTGATTTTGATAATTTTGAACCATGGAACCATGGAATTGATTTGGAAGATCCCTCCCTTGCACGGAAGGCTTGGTAGGGTGTATCTGAGAAGTGCCACCATAATGTATATTTTGACTTGGTTGAACACTCATACTTGGCCCATGAGATGAATGGCTCCCCGGATGCATATTCTGCCCCGATTCCGGACCATTTTGAATAACATGCGCAGGTGTGACTCCAGCTTGCTTTCCTTGATCAGATTCATTCTCATCTCTTTGCCCGAATCCAGCTTTAGGCTCTCGTAGTGTCCCTTGCATAAAACGCTGGTCACCTGGAGGAAACACAGATTGGTTTTCTTGATGATTTGGAACACCGTCTCCGTGAGAAGGTTCTATTTTATTCTCTTGTCTGTACGTTGACTGCTGCCCGTGACTGAAATGTAAAGACTGCTGTGAAGAGGGTCGTGGTCCTTGCAGATGCATGTTCTGTTGATGCAACATGTATTGCGGTTGCTGACCGGCAAACTGGAAACCATGTGGAGGTCCTACATGTGCGCCCATTTGCCCTTGCGGAACTTGTGGCATGGGCTGCATCTGCTGATAAGGAGCTTGGTTTCCCAGCTGCATTGCCAGAGAAGATGGTTTCTGTTGACTCGAATGTTGCATCATTTGGGGCCTAATGTGTTCAGCTGTCAAATGACCTTGCTGCACTTGATGCCCCAAGTGAGATCCTTGTAGATGTCCAGAAGGCGCAAATGTCTGTTGAGATGCTTGCATCTGCTTTGTAACAGAACCGTCGGGTTGTGAAGCTACAGTGGCTGGCCGTGGCTGCATAGATGCAGGTGGTGGACCAGCTGGCAAAGGTCGTGGCGCAGACATTGGTTTTTCGTACTGAGTCACGTTTGTTTCACGATTCCAATAATACAGAACTCCCGAACTTCCATCAATTAATCCTTTCCAAGGTTCAGGCAGGGTAGGATCATCTGGAGCATATCTGGGTCCCAAACTAGCGGCTTCATCGGCAGTCGCCATAACAATTCTAAGATGCCACGAAGCAAAGTAAGTGTCAATATAGAAGCATGAGTATGTAAAAGTGACATTAGCATTCAGCAGTAATTGGCCACAACATATCCTATCATAACTCCTAACCATAAAATGAGCAACCATTCTACAGTTTTCCTTTCATTAGATGCTTGATTAATTGCATCCCAAACTTTTGAATTAACCAAGTTCATCCAATTCATAATAACATAAAAAAGGGAAATTCAAACACTAGAAAGATAGTCCGTCGCTTTATAAAAGCCAGCATAAGCAGAAAAGTCTCTTATTCCCATATAAACTAAGAGACAACAAGAGAACAATCTAGCCGACATATGAGGATGCATTCTCACCTCGAAGCGGGGGAGAAACGGAATCGAGCGAACGTTAACGAAGGCGGCGACTGACTACAAGCTTTTATTAGCTAGTTATCAGATTGCCATCATAAGTTCCACACGGCGCCTTTGAAAAATGAAAAAGTTCAGATTGGGTTGAACACGAAAACCCTAGCGTGCTCGATTTCCTCTCTCCTGGTGAAAGAAGGCATGTTCCGTCCAATTTATAGGGGCGAAGCAGAAGATAATCACTTCAGTGCGAGGGCAGTATGGTAATTCATATACAACAAAAGCGTCACTAGTGTAGATGGAAATCGCTACGATCTTATCACACGACTAGGAACAGAGAAAACGAAAATAAATGCACGACGGCTATTACTCGTATCGTATATAGTCTTTCAAGTATCACCATGACCAAAGATGTAGAGAATATTGTCTTGGGACTTGGTGGTATATTGTCTTAATCACGGGTGAGATTGATCATTTCAGTGTCGGGGGAAAACTATCAGTTCATGAAAGAAATTGTTTTACCTGTTGTAAAGAATCTGCAAGAAGTATTGGATCTTGTTTGCATCCATATTACCTTTGCACCTGGTTCTTAGATTGCAGCAGAACAAGGCTCATTGTATGTTTATTTGCATCATTTTGGAAATTAAAAAGGCTAACTCTTTTAGATAGCACCACAGTGATCGAAGCCATATTGATGGTTTCTTGCCACTTTTCATATTCTAAATTCCTGTTGGGCCATATGATTATTGATTGCCGGGCAAAGTGACAAGTTCGGAAAATGAAGTAAGCAAATATAGGTGGCTTGGGCTGTGGCAGATGCATATGAAAATCTGTTTAAGGTGGTACTATGTAAGTTTGCCTAGGCAGATAAAAATGCATATGAAAATCATTTTTCTCTTTTCCTAAATGCAGAATGTAGATTGAGCATTTCTGCCCAACAGAACTGTTATCATCAGCCCTTTGTTCGATTTCGAACATGTGATAATCTGAGATCTTGGACAGCGGAATTTTTATTAAAAACTCGTGCTTTCCAAACTAAGCTTCATGGCATAGTATGCAGTGTTTAAAGAAAAAAGATATTGCATTAAGCCCTCTCTTCATATTTAATCATCACCAGCAGAACATACTCTGTATGATTGAGTGTCGAAAAAATCTGAATTGCTCTGTTTTCTTCCCCTGGAAACGAGGGAGTAAACTATTCTGTTCAGTTCATGGAAGGCTAACCTTCCCCCATAGACAGACAAGAGATGATATATTGTATTTTACGATTAGTATTTTTCTTACTAGACTTCAAAAAAGAAAAAAAGCGAAACTGAAAACTTGTGGGATTTTGACAGAAGAGCTCACTGCTCTATCTCATTCATCCACTCATCCTCTGTTTTGGACCAACCGCTGAATGTAAGGTGCTCTGTTTTTCGCGAGATAGATATAGATATACAAGTCAATTCAATAAAAGAAATAGGTTGACAAAGAGAAGCTCGATTAGTGGTACAATACTACAGGTATTTGACGGTGGAGATTGAGCAGCCCAAACAAAATCGACGGCTGTCGATAAGGAAGGGAAGAGATTTAATTATTCTTTCGATTAATCATATTCCCATCCATGAGACCCCATCCCATCAGCTGTTTTAAAAGGAAAGCTGAAGTCTGAGCGCCCGACGATAATCGGAATTAGAACGAAAAGCAGGTGCTTGTTGGAAGAAGATGTCGGCGATGGCGAGTATTGTGAGGCGGAGAGCTACGTCAGTTCTCACATCGTCCTATTCCAAAGCATACGCGTTGGGAGCGTCCAGGGGATTCGCTTCTGGATCTGATGAGAACGACGTCGTCGTGATAGGCGGCGGTCCCGGTGGTTACGTGGCGGCGATTAAGGCGGCGCAGCTTGGGCTGAAGACGACGTGCATCGAGAAGCGTGGCGCTCTCGGGGGCACCTGCCTCAACGTTGGTTGCATCCCTTCAAAGGTCAAACCCCATTCAATCAATACCATCCATCTTTACCTCTAGATCTGTTTTTTCTCCATCCTTGGGCCACTAAGCTTATCTTCTGCCTTATCGTTGCTTTGTCCTCATTCCTATTTGCACTTTGAATGATTTATTTAATATTTTGATCGGCTCACCTTGCCTTACTTTATACACTTTGAACCTAATTTGCATTCGCGCACTCTATTCGAAAATGGCCTACTCCACTTATCTACGTTCTGTTTTGATCTGGTTTTATAGTTTGTCATCATGTATGAGCTAGTTGTGGTGACAGGTGACCAAGCAAGATAAACTTCAGTTTTGGCAGACTAAATATTTTCTGTCGCGGAGCAGAATAGCATAGCTTTTTTTCCAGAACCTGGTCTTCAAACTGTTGATTTTTCTGTGTAAAACTAATTTGTTATTTTCTTGTTATTGATGATGATGGATGAAGAATAGCAATCTAAGCACAATCTTTGTTGTTTGTGGAGGAGCCCTTAAGATATTTAGATTAGTCATTCCTCCATGAAACTCCAGACAATGCGGAGTTATGATTATCCTTGGGCATTTTGCAACGGTGCACTTGTAATATATTCAATTGAGAATAACGAATAAGAAGTTACAACTTCTGATCTCACTCGATCATCTACGCCACAACGCTGCAAAAATTCATCTTTTTTTCAGGCCTTACTCCATTCATCTCACATGTATCACGAAGCAAAGCACGCATTCGCCCACCACGGTGTAAAAGTAGGCTCCGTCGAGGTTGACCTGCCCGCCATGATGGCCCAAAAGGACAAAGCAGTTGGCAACCTAACAAAAGGCATCGAGGGCCTCTTCAAGAAGAACAAAGTAAACTACGTCAAGGGCTACGGGAAATTCCTCTCCCCAACCGAAGTCTCCGTCGAAACCCTAGACGGCGGCAACACGGTCGTCAAGGGGAAGAACATCATAATAGCCACTGGCTCAGACGTCAAAAGCCTCCCGGGATAACCATCGACGAACAGAGAATCGTATCATCGACCGGCGCCTTATCCCTAAAGGAAATTCCCAAGAAACTCATCGTCATAGGCGCTGGCTACATAGGCCTCGAGATGGGCTCCGTGTGGGGCCGCCTTGGCTCAGAAGTCACCGTCGTCGAGTTCGCCCCAGACATCGTCCCCACCATGGACGGCGAAGTAAGGAAACAGTTCCAGCGTTCCCTCGAGAAGCAGAAGATGAAGTTCATGCTCAAGACGAAGGTCGTCTCGGTAGACTCCTCGGGGAACAGCGTGAAGCTGATTCTAGAACCTTCTTCGGGCGGAGAGCAGACCACCATAGAAGCCGACGTCGTCCTCGTCTCAGCGGGCCGAAGCCCGTTCACGTCGGGCCTTCAGCTCGACAAGATAGGAGTCGAGACCGACAAGGGCGGGCGAGTATTGGTGAACGGGCGTTTCGCCACGAACGTGAAAGGCGTGTACGCCATAGGGGACGTCATCCCGGGCCCAATGCTGGCCCACAAGGCCGAGGAGGACGGCGTGGCGTGCGTCGAGTACATCGCTGGGAAGGAAGGGCACGTCGACTACGATTTGGTGCCTGGCGTCGTGTACACCCACCCCGAGGTGGCCTACGTGGGGAAAACGGAGGAGCAGGTGAAGAATTTAGGGTCGATTATCGAGTGGGTAAGTTTCCTCTGCTGGCTAATAGCAGGGCGAAGGCGATCGATAATGCTGAGGGGCTCGTGAAGATACTCGCTGAGAAGGAGACGGATAAGATTTTGGGCGTGCACATTATGGCGCCGAATGCTGGCGAGCTCATCCACGAGGCTGTCTTGGCTTTGCATTATGGGGCTTCGAGCGAGGACATTGCTCGCACTTGCCATGCTCATCCTACGATGAGCGAGGCGCTCAAGGAAGCTGCCATGGCGACTTACGATAAGCCCATTCACATATAGGAGAAGTGGTAAATCCGTGTTGATTTATTGATTTTGTGTCGTGTTTTTCTTTTTCTGTTGATTTTCTGCCTCGTTTGGTCGTGTTCTATTTTGGGTTAATAATGTAACAGCGAGCACATAACATTGTGAAGTAGTATGCATATGTGCAGCATAGCATACCCTTTCTTGCATTCATATCTTTGTTTGGTGTATGAATATGAGGAGGATATGATTACAATGAATCGAAGGTTGAAGGGTAAAATAAAATGATAGATATTACAATCAAAATAACTTAAACGGTTAGCGAGTAATTTGATTTAAATTAAAAGGTCAAGGGCAAAATAGTAAATTTAATTAACATACCAAATTAAATTGAGGATTTAAATTCCTATTAGGCAAACTTTCTATCACATAACTCCCTTGTCAGAAAAATATATATCACTTAACTCGCGATTTACTGTTTGTACCAATTTCTTCAGTCACGATGTACCTTTCTATGTTTGTATTGTGTACCACAATTTGTTGATCAGTGTACCTAATGTGTTTGTATGGTGTACATCGATACATTTCTAGAAAAAAAAATAGGTACGCTGTAACAACTTTTAGGTACACTATATCAACATATTGTGGTACACAATACAAACATAGAAAGGTACAGCGTGACTTAAGAATGTAGTACAAATAGTAAATAGGGAGTTAAGTTATATATTTCTCTGACTAATTAAGTGATAGAAAGTTTGCAAATAGGGATTTAAGTGAAAGTGTCCCTTAAATTGAAATAATAATTTTTCTTTTAACACAAAATCGGGCCGTTTTGGGCTCAGAAAACATGTGATGGGCCATACGAAACCAGACGAGACGTGCCAGGCTCAAGCCACACCCACAACACAACCCTCCGTATCTTCGTCACTCTCTGTCTCCTCCTCGGCATCCTTTCTTCATCAATTGCCGTCGAGTCACTCCTCCTTCCTTTTGCCCATCTTACTTGTGCAGTTTTCAGCTGATAGAACTTACCATGTCGGAGCCGAATCAGACGCTGCCGCCGACTGGTAATTCGTCTTCTCACTCTTATTTAGTTATTAGCTTTCAGCGACAGCTCCAGCTGAACTTGATTTGCGTCGTTTGTGAATTGCAGATTTAGCGGATGATATTAAAGACTTGCAGCTCGATTCACCTGGTATAGCTCTTAGATGTTCGGTTGTTGTGACTATTTGGGTTTTGGGATTTTTGCTTATCTGATCTTATTTATTTTGGAAGTTATTGTATAATGGTCTTTTTGAGCGTTAGAATTGGTTTCACAGTGAATGATTAAATCTTTTCACGGTTTCTGATTGATAGTCGAAGATGCGGCTGTGGCCGGTGTAGAGCCTGTGAAGCCTGATGATGCTGTCGATTCTAATAAATCCGTTGCAGGTAGATGGAAATTAATTTTCTATTTTCTTGATTATTGGGTTGAAGATATATCTAGTTTCTGCGTTTTATGTTTCATGCTTTCGCCCACACTTTCTTAGTTATGTGAAAGATGAGTAACAATAACCAATAGATGTGACGTTTATTAATAGGAATAATTTTATGCTAAATGGATAGTTAACTTCTGAGTGGCGATAGTCATCATTTTTCTCTTCATGTGTATTTTCACTAGACCATAGATGGTTGGGATCATTTGTCTGTCAATATGCACTGCATTTGCTTGGTAGAGAAACCCCCGTGAAATTGGGGTCAATTTTGTATTGGGTTCTACAGATGCAGGACATGTTGATGCCAGCCTTAAGCAAGTGCAAATAGAAGATATAGTGGAATGTAAGAGTAAGACTACTGAACAAATTACTTTTAACTATCATGATTCTTGTTTTTCTTACTTGTTTATGGGATGATACACTATTACCTTTTTTTTCTAGCTTCAGAAAAAGCTTGCTAACTGTTTCATTTTTTTAATTGTTATGCAGCTAAAGAGAATGAGGCCTCTCCTCTTGATGATAATGATGAAGCAGAGGAACAAAAGAAACGACATCTGAACGTTGTATTTATTGGTCATGTTGGTAGGTGCTATTAAATCTTTTGTTAACATTCCTGCCCGAATTTCTGATTTTGAAAGATTTTTTTGTATCGTATTTGTTGCAAAAACAGCAGATAATCACCCTTTCCAAACTAACAAACTAAGGTTTCTTTTAGAAACTATATCAACGTTGATGGAGATCCTAAATGGATATTGGCTCATTCAGTTAATTCAGTTATGATGATTTTGTAATTTTTAGCATTTTGAGTTAGTTACAGTGATTACTTGAATGCTCCTGGTTCCATTATCAAGTTGTATTCCTAGCTGTCTACCCCTTTAGCAGTGGCGGTCAAGAGAAAACCATTTAAGAATTGACATATCAAAAGATAGTAGTTTGCTTTGAGATATGGCTTATCTTTTTACAATTTCTACTCTTAAGATTTGTTTTTTGTATCAACCGTAGATGCTGGAAAGTCCACGATTGGGGGCCAGATATTATTTCTCAGTGGTCAAGTTGATGAGCGTACCATTCAAAAATACGAGAAAGAAGCTAAAGATAAAAGTAGAGAGAGTTGGTGAGTACGCTATTGCACATTATTTCAATCTTTTACTCTCCATCAATATTTGCAAGATTCTGCATTTACTATTATTAAGAGATATCTGCAAATGTGCAAAGTGACATATGCTGGGTTCTATTTTTTTCATGTGTGCATGTTAACTATTTGGGGGTTTGAGTAGATCTTATTCGTGAGTTACATTTCTTGATGGAGGCTAATCTATTCCTCGTTGAGTGTCTTCAATTGTCCTGAATGGACCTCTGGGCCTATGTGGCAGTGCTAATACATTTATGCGTACTTGTGTTAGGTATATGGCTTATATAATGGATACAAATGAAGAAGAAAGAGTTAAGGTATTCAATCATTTGTAGGCAAACTCAAAATACATTTCGTGATACTCGAAATTGTATCGTCTGAGGTTATGGATTGTTGTTATCTTTCTCTATGTCAGGGAAAAACAGTTGAAGTTGGACGGGCCCACTTTGAAACAGAAACTACAAGATTTACCATATTAGATGCCCCGGTAATCAATACGTCTCCACTTTACTCTTAGAAAATCTATGTTGGTTTCTGTTTTCCATTCCGAATCTATTTCAAAACTGGAAAATTGTTTGTTTATAGCAACATTTTCTTGATTTTCTTCCCCCATTTTGATACCTGTAACCTTGATTACTCTTTATATAAATCTCCACTAAGTTGATCGGGAATTCTTCGTCAATCTCCGAATGCAACGTAGCGACTTTCTTATTCTATTTAGAACTGACCTTTCACGTCTCCTTCTTAGGGTCACAAAAGTTATGTTCCCAACATGATTAGTGGGGCATCCCAGGCAGACATAGGTGTACTGGTAAGTTTCATTCTGATTTTGAACTACTATGTAGCAGATAGCTAGTATGGATGTTGTCTATCATGACCCATGTTACCATCAGTAATCTTTATACTTCCGAGTTCAGGTAATTTCTGCTCGTAAAGGAGAATTTGAGACCGGTTATGAGAGAGGTGGACAGACTCGCGAACATGTTCAACTGGCAAAGACTTTAGGTGTTTCTAAGCTGATAGTTGTTGTGAACAAAATGGATGAGCCTACTGTGCAATGGTCAAAAGAAAGGTGTGATGGATGCTATCATGATTTTTTTTTTAACATGGGCCGTCGTAATTTCATTGTCAAACAATATTATACATTGTTGCTGATGCAGGTTTGATGAGATTGAGTCCAAAATGATATCATTTCTCAAGTCCTCAGGCTACAATGTCAAAAAAGGTAATTTGACATGAACATCCCTCCAGCATGTTCTTCTCACGCATACAAAACTGCTCGCTAATATTGTTTAATTGGTTCCATATGATCCATTATACCTTTAAAATCGTGACTGATTTTTATTAGATTTCCTAAGGTTTTGGCGTTGTGGGTTTGGACTATTGAATAAAGCAAGTTGGTTATATAACTAGGGAAAGGCACGATTGTTTCATCATTAACGTGTTATGCCACAGTGCGCAATTTCTGTTGTTTATCATAGAAATATGCGAAGTTTATGGTATTATTTTATTTGTCGACTGTACTATGATACTGCGGTACTTGGATGGCGAAATGGTGGTCTGACATGTGCAATGAGGCACAGCTTCAGACCACAGGTAGTTTTGACGTAAGCCGCTGTTCGTAATCTTTTAAGTTCGCTTATGTCTCTTGCTTGAAATTATATGCATTCTAAGAGATACTTGCTAAGTGAATGATACTTTGGGTTAATTTTTTATATTTGATTCCCCGAGACTAATGACAAGTTAAGTATAATATCTAACTAATTTATTACTCTTTCCACCTTCCAGATGTTCAGTTTTTGCCTATATCTGGTCTTCTGGGAACAAATATGCAAACCAGGGCAGACAAGAAGGTGTGCCCTTGGTGGAATGGCCCATGCCTTTTTGAGACTCTTGATGCCATTGAAGTACCGCTACGTGATCCAAAAGGTCCATTGAGGTATAATAAATATTTCTACTCACGTCGTGTTCTCAGCCTTTATCTTAGCTATCATGTTACTTTGACATTAAGATTCTCCACCAGTTTTCTATGTATGATGAATCGTTATGACTTTGATCTAACTTTTTATCAAGTCTTTGTAGTTATTACTTGGAAGATACACGGTTCTGTTATTTCGTCTTACGGAATTTAGGTTATATACATCCTTATTGAATCCTGATTGACCAACTGATTTACTTGTGCCAACAGGATGCCTATCATCGACAAATTCAAAGACTTGGGGACTGTTGTTATGGGCAAGATTGAATCTGGTAGTGTGCGTGAGGGTGACAGTTTGCTGATGATGCCAAATAAGGTTTGCCTAAGCCTTATTTTTATACGTTAAAACTGATGATGCAGTTTGCACACTCTTTCAAAAAGAGCATTTTTCTAATGTGAGCTGGCGTTGTTCGTTCAGGTTCAGGTGAAAGTTACAGCCGTCTTCATTGATGAAGACAGAGTAAGGCGTGCAGGACCTGGTGAGAACCTGCGGGTCAGGATATCTGGGATTGAGGAAGAGGACATATTAGCTGGTTTCGTTTTGTGTAGCGTTGGTAGGTATTTATGTTGAAATTCTTGCGTTTTTTGTGTCATCAGGAACTTGTCTCGTAAGGATTCGTTGAAGTTTTATGTATCCAATCTTTCTTGCTAGTAGTAACAGTTAAAGCTTCATCAGTTTACCTCTCTATTTGTTTATCTATGCTTTGTAGCAGTCCTAATTGTAGTATTTCTTGAAGATCTTGTTGCCACCGACAACCAAATTGCTCGTGCTCTTTTTGAAATTTTCCTCAGATCAACTTTAAATATATTCTTATGACTTAAGAATGTTGCGTGCAGTGAAACCGATAGCTGCTGTGTCAGAGTTTGTTGCTCATTTGCAGATTCTAGAGCTGATCGACAATGTAAGTATATATTTTCTTTGTTGTGATGCATAACTGCATGGATTTGGCGGAACGTCAACATAACTTTTTACCTCAGGCAATTTTTTGTGCTGGTTATAAAGCTGTTTTGCACATTCACGCCATTGTGGAGGAATGTGAGATTTTGGAGTTGATGCATCAGATTGATCCAAAAACCAGAAAACCTATGAAAAAGAAACCTCTCTTTGTTAAGCAAGGTGCTTTGGTTGTATGCCGTGTTCAGGTCAGCTTACCCCATCAGTAATTTGGTCATGTTTTTTGTTATGATTGCATCTTGATGATTCATTCTGCCGTCAGTACTACTAAATTGAATACCTCTGCGAGAGTTTCTACCCTTTTGTACAATTGACTTGGCCAAGTACGCACTGTCTACTTGAAAGTGGGGTGACCAAGAAGTCTTCTGTATTTATGCAGGTGAATAACATGATATGTATCGAGAAGTTCTCTGATTTCCCACAACTAGGACGGTTTACTCTCCGTACTGAAGGTTTAGCTACCTACTTATTGAGCAAGAAATCTTACAAAGCTTATTATTATCCATAATATCTGAAGTAAGATCCAAATGTTATTTTCATTTGCCAGGGAGAACTGTAGCTGTGGGCAAGGTTACCGATCTGCCTAGCACAAGTGAAGTGTAAACAATTTTTCCATGAGGTTCGTTCTGTAATTGCTGTGTGAATCGGTTTTTGCAATAATTATCTCGGAATAATTGAGGGCTCCTATGGTGCCTATGATTCCTTTGCTTCTTCATAAGTTAATTAGAATGCATCCCTTGAAAATGTGATTTTCTGCTCGTAACTATTGGCTTTTATTGTTTGTTCTTGGATGCTTTGCATGCTCTATCTAACTTACTCAACTCTTAACACACATCTGTTATGGTCTACTTAAGTCACTTGTTTTGCCTTATGGCAGGATGGCGATATAATATTACTCTCTCTGGCCCGAAATATATTATATAATATGATGGAGCTTTTTGCTTCTTCTCATATGTGGATCGTATCGATGTGCCGTTGTTGCCATTTTTCTTTAACTACGTCTCTGTTTCTTGATTTTACTCTCCCTATGGAAGCGTTGTTGTCGATCAATCAATATTTATACGACTTGAAGATGCGGAAACCTCATCATTGCATGATGATCTCCTGCCTGCATTATGCTTTATTCATACAAATATATTTAGTACTAAAATCAAGATTGAAAAATATTTGTCCTTGAAACATCGTACATGACTGTTCTGAGCGAGGATGGTCCATCGCAAGCCGTAATGTAGTATCATGAATTTCATCTACTTCGAGCTAGTTCCTGTCCTAGGATAGATGGGCTACATAGGATCATTGAAAAAATGGTAATGGTGATCGTGTAACTAATTTGTAAGGTTTCACTGACCATGCATTTTGACTTTGAAATATAATTCCAAGTGATGTCATGGTGTGCTAATATCTGAACTTACATATGCATCAGCATCATCATAGGATATTGCGAACCCACCAGAACTGATTATGGATACAAGTGAGTTCAAACAATTACTATTTTTATACAATAATACATAAATCTCTCTCTCTCTCTCTCTCTCTCTCTCTCTCTTATCTCTCCTCTTCAAATTACGCCTCAATTGAAGCCGTGTTGACCAGCCGACGCACGTTGGTCAACTGCATTTTGTATGTTTGACTGTTCACTTAGGCATTGAAGATTTGAAACTGAAAACATATTATATATTTTTATATGTATGTGTAGATAGGTCCCACATCTTTGTATGTCCGGAAAAAGAATTTCTGAATGGGTTGTTTTTTGTTCCTTTTCTTGATAAGTATTAGGCTTAAACCCACGTGTAATGAGAGAGAGAGAGAGAGAGAGAGAGAGTTGTTTAATAATCGTCTTCTCCAACAGTAATAATACTTTTTAATCTAAGAGACATCTTAAGCAATAATATTATATTGCGCTAATTGAGACCAAATTGCTATTATGAATCAGCTTAGCAACTTCGTGCTTGGGCTTTCCAAAGCAGTGTCTCACCTTATTAAGAAAGCTGCACACGGCATGAAGCATCCAATGTCGTGTTCATATTTAGACATGTTAAGCTTATTTATTAATACTTTATCACACCATTGTCGCATTATTACTTTGCAGTTCTTATGATGCCTACTTTTGAAACTTGGGAGAAATAAATGGCTGCTTTTGCATAATATATAATCATATCTGCAACAAGAGACATATATAATGATCAGATAAAGGCCATACATATAGATGGGAAACAAAAAGCATCACATCAAACGTGCGATGAGGCACACTGAATAAGGCCATTTACAAGTCAATGACTTGTTAAAACATGACACTATTATTACTCCAATATAGAGATGAGATGTAGGAAAAAGAAAATAAAGTCTCAAATGTATATTGAAAAAGATAGCCAGTCCAGTGCACCTGGACCCATGGTATTAATTACCATATTGTTCATTCAATAATTAAAACTATTTTCCGCAAAGACTTGGCTCGTATGTATTAGCCAGTGACTGCTAAGCTAAGCTAGTCATCTCCGTCACGTTAAATGTAATAAAAATCTTGATATTTGGGTACACTTGTAATATCACGCATTCGTACGATGTATAGTTTAGTTTGGTGAAATATGATTACAAACGTCAATAGACATAGAAAACAAAGCTTATATATATACTATGTATTATCTTGCTGAATCTAGACATGATCAAGAAACCCTTTTAGCCAAGTGTATATATGTTGGCAATTTAAGAGCAAAATCTATTCTGTTTTAAGAATAAATAGAATAGAAGTATTAATTAACATCATCCACATTATGATATGATTAAAAATAGGATGAATGTACACGAATGCTATGTGCACGCCGTTTTACTCTTTATCCTTTGGCTTCTCTCTCGTTTTTCGTACTTTGCTGCTCGGACAAATTCCCACGAATCGCAAGTACTAGTATATTCGTTAACTATCAATATAACTTGGGATCATAATTGCTTGCAACCCTATTTATAAAGTAGAGAATTGTTTAACTTTGTTTCATTGGGATGAGAGCATAACTAATATATATTTAGAGAATAATTGCATTCAACGAACATTAAGTCATACCTTACATAATTATCCCAAATTAAACATAAATAGTTCCGCTACTTGCGACTTTTCGCGTATATATAAGGCCAAATGAATTTGGTAATAACTCATAAGAAAAGTTGTACAAAACCCATTTACATTTAAATATTTATGCGTGTTGATAGACATGTATAGTATATACATTTATTGAATACGAAGAAAACCTTTACGGTCAGAAATAGCATATGGCGATTATGACTAATAAGTCCTCTTCGATATTTAAGTCAAAGACGCATCTTCGTGTAGATTAGACGACTAACTATTACAAATTAGAATATCAAACCCATGTTTACGTCTTTTCAGCTTAATCAAGAATAATTTATGCATGTTTTAAGATATATAATAAGGTTCTGAGCACCTCGTATACTCTAATACTTAAGAAATTAATGTATAGTTTCGTCAACATTAAACATGCATGCATTTGGTCGTCCATCATTATTTTAAGGGCTCTCGCCAATTGATGAGTCTGAAACAACATATTTATTCCATTCTTGATGCTGTGCGTGTATGTTGAATTTTAGATGATTAAAACTAACATATAGTAAAGTCGAATATAGTTGAACAATATAGAATTTTACTTAACCTACCACCAATACTTAACCTACCACCAATCAAATCGCATAAAAATTTCTGCTTGGGATGAATACATTATATAATTATATATGTATGTCTGTGTGTGTGTGTGTGTGTGTTTGTATGTGCGTGTGTGTTATGCCTAAAAGACTCAAAACCTGGGAAGTTATATGAGTTATGACAAACCTTGTTCATGTAAGTGGAAGGAGTTTTCATTAAACAGATACTAAGATGTGACTCAGCAAGAAAACTATCGAATAATCAATAATAATGATAGCTAAACGTCTTTCATTCGATCAAGCAAATGAACTTCGTATATAAAAGGAGAACGATCAACTTAGATTAGACAGATAAGCTTGATGTACTTTCCAAGAGCTCATTGAATGGTGCCAGCAATGACCTAAATAGGATTGAGTCAACTTAAATCGAATAGCTAATGAAATCACATTATATTGAATAGAAATAAACGGAGAATCATTGTTAGTCCTACACTCTACAGATGTAATCAGGCTGCTTATATAATAATTATATATATATATAATAACATGTTATATGTTAAACAGCGAAACCCTATAAATTATGGCGTAATATAATCGCATAAAACCCTAGTTAAGACTATGGTAATATATCATTTAGTTTCTAGGCCTAGCCAGGCTCCTCTTTTAGTCATATGATATTGTCAAAGAGAGGGAGATCGAGGATACAAACGCTCAACTATTTCTTTGATAACGAATATATTCACTTTAAAGTAGACGTAGGTTTTAGTGGAGGTATATAGGGTACTAGGTACCTAGGGAATACTTTTTTTTCGTTTTCTATGGGTAGGATACAATTCCTAAACTATTCATGATATTAATCCTATTAAATTTGTATTATTTTCTAATGTTATTTCTGCTATGTGTTAAGCTTAAAATACAAATTGGGTTGAGTGGCAAATAGGTGATGTGATTACATTGTCCATATCTGAAGGCACAAACAGGGTCATGACTGCACAAGAAGTGACAGATAGAAAAGAATTTCGATCTCACAAGAAAGGAATATATATATATATATATACATACATATACATATATATAAATAGAAGAAATTGGGACAAGTAGAATTTTTTGCCTCAATTGTGCATATAGTCTTGATTTGCTTTTCACCATCAAGTCCCCCCTGGGGGAGTATGCGTAAGGAACATATTCATGTAATTAAATATGTAAATTTTTATATAAGAACTAATAGCATTCATTTGTCATAAATCCTTCTTTTGCTAGGTTTTAATCCACTACTGATTTGAAGATATTACGCAATAGGAGAAGCGAGTTCGATAGATGAATGTTAGATAGGATCACTTTATTAGATATAATAATAACAATGATTGGAAGAATATGTTCTGCTAATTTTAAAAACTTTCCGGGCAAGTATATATGCAATGACGTTATCGAGTTTCTAGATACCCAATCTATTTTTATCAAGGAAATCACATATAGCTTGATCACGTCACAATTCATAAGTAATATTTCACTTATGTAACTGTTTTTTTATGTGCTCAATTATTCATATTTATGACGACTTAGGATAAATTGTGAACATGAATTGTAGGAAACGATGTAATTTGACGTGTGTGCATGAATTTCATAGAGCGTTGTATGTTCCGCCTAGAATATTTCTATTAGATACGAGGTGGGGCTTGCATGTAATGACATATATATATATATATAGATATATATATATATATGCATATAGGACATCACCGTCGTAATGTACTATTTTCTTACTTATAAATACATCTCCCAAATGTTTCTTTTCTCAATTTCTGTTTCCTCAATAATATTCATATTACGGCACATAGAACATACATAGTGGAACTTCGCACCAACACGTCCCAACTTAGTGATGAAGTCAAAAAATATCAATCACAAGGGAATATAATATATATGTTTATAAAATGAAAAACTATTATATGATAAAAAAAAAATGAAGCTAGAGAGCAGAGCATCCATTTCCACACGGTGAAGTAAGAAAGTCAAAGTGTCAAACTTCAAAGCCCTCACTCGGTAAATGAAAAGAAAATATATTAATAATACTTCAAAGCTTTTAAAGTGCGTGCGTGCTTATTAGTACATAAAAAATTTACATATTATATAGTTAACTGAAACTGCTATTATTCTCATCTCTCTCCACCATTTTCAAACATCTCTCTCTCTCTCTCTCTCTCTCTCTCTCTCTCTCTCTCTCTCTCTCTCTATATATATATATATATATATATATATTCTCTCCATCTTTTTCCCATCTATATAAAGCCCCACACTCATAATCCTTCTCCTCAATAATCTATATCATCTCCCCGTCCATGAAAAGCTTGCAATTCTTATAAATCATCAGCTTTTTTCTTGTGCCATCGATCAATCATCAGTTTTATTTCTTATATTTCTTAAATCTTTATATTATTATTCAAGGAAGAAGAAAATACAGACATGAACCAACAGCAGGTTAAAGTTTCCAAGAACAACAAGCAAGTTAACAGTGAAGACGATGATGATTCTTCAGACCTCAGAAGAGGACCATGGACTGTTGATGAAGACTTCACACTCATCAACTACATCGCTCACCATGGCGAAGGAAGATGGAATTCTCTTGCACGTTTCGCTGGTAATAATAACATATATTTATATTACATGTATACACACACACACACACACACAGAGAGAGAGAGAGAGAGAGAGAGAGAGAGAGAGTAGTGCATGGATATCAATCCTATTTAGTTCATTTGTCCGTAATATTGGAAAAGAGAAAAGGAAAAAAGAACACAAACTCAATGATAAAAGTGATCAAGTGGCCTATGAGAAAAAAGGGCTATAAAGGAAAAAGGAAAGATCTTTTTTTTTTTTTTAATTTCTACTAATCTTTTGATCGATCGCAGGTCTGAAACGAACTGGAAAGAGCTGCAGATTGAGATGGTTAAACTACTTGAGACCCGATGTTCGTCGAGGAAATATCACGCTCGAAGAACAGCTTCTCATTCTTGAACTCCATTCACGTTGGGGCAATAGGTAATAATACAGATACGCACGTTTATAACAAACTTACTGTAATAACATACGATCAAACGAAATTAATTTTCATTCGAATTAAATCCATAGGTGGTCGAAGATTGCCCAACATTTGCCTGGAAGGACGGACAATGAGATAAAGAACTACTGGAGAACAAGGGTTCAAAAACATGCCAAACAGCTAAAGTGCGACGTAAACAGCAAACAGTTCAAAGACACCATGAGATACCTTTGGATGCCAAGATTGGTCGAGAGGATCCAAGCTGCCGCCTCCACCGACGACGGAGCACTGCCGTCGGCGGCCGCCTCCGCCGCCTCGCCGTCGTCCGCCATGAATACGGCCTGCTACACCACTGCCATGGCTGCAGGCGATCATCGTCGTCATCAGTTTATGCTGATGCCACAGTATTATGCGTCGACGACGACCCAAAATAATTTGATGATCGCCCAAGAAAATTCGAGCACCGTAGCCTCGTCGGAATCTTTTGGCAGTCTTTCTTCTGAACTCACGGAGGCCAACTACGCTAACTATCACCAAGTAACTATCAACGGCGCCGATCATCAACAGATTGACTCCTCGACGACTTCCTATGTTTGGCAGAACTACGCAATTAATACCGTCGGAAATAATGGACATTCCGACCAATTAGGGATGGGTTTTGCAGATGATCGGCGGAGCAATGAGCAGCGGATGATGATGGACGGCGTCGATAATGGTGGATCATCGGATCAAGACAACAACTTGTGGAATGTGGATGACGTGTGGTTCTTACAACAGTTCAGCAGCTGCTTTTAGATAGAAATATAGAACCACATTCAAGGGACGTACGTTATGATTGAATATTTAATGTTCGATTACTATACATGGATTAATTATTTAATAAATCAAAAAACCTAGAAGTGAAATAGATGTAATTCTTGGAAAAAATTTTTTGCAAGCACATGCTTTTATTTTTCTTTCTTCTTATTAAATTGGTTTAATTTGATAGAAAGGAAACTGAATAAGATATATATACCTCACGTCGACAGGAGAAATTATCAAATTATGGCGAATAGTTTTAAGGTTTATTTGAGTATAATAATATATGTTGGAGATGGACGCGCATAATAATTGATTCCACCAGCTTTGTATATTAGTCTTTGTTGCCTTGTTATTTTAATATATATTCGCTACTTTGTGGAATTTTGGAAACAAAATTGGGGCATGAACCAGTTAATAATTAAAGCTAAGCTTCACATCGTTTTAATTCTAGATTAAGCGAAAAAGGTAATCAAGCAATGATTTAAGGGCTTAGAATATTCTTAGTTTTATGTAATTAATTACTATTTTTTTCAATAGATGCACTAAACCTTATCATATTGATATTAATAAAGAAATGCCACGTGAGTGGCTTACAAGTTCGCACGCAAACAAAAGTAGTAGCTCCATTATCTCTCAACAGTACAATTATTCTTTAATCACAATTATTTAAGACCTCGAGCTGTTTAAACCACTACATGAAACTGTTAAAAAATAGCTATTTTTCTCTGACTGAGAATAGCTTATGTATGAATCTCATGTACCCACCTACACATGTTACGAGATTATACAACGATAAATATATCATTTCCTTTTGTTTTTTATGTATGTAAATATAATCTTCGTGCGAATGTGTTTCTGTATATATAATAATATGCGGGACGCAGTGTTTGAATACGTGATAAAGGAGAAAAAGATAAGCACGGCTTATATTCTTTAATCAAATGATCAATAAGAGAAGATCAATTTGAACTGGTCCCATACGTTTTTAATGGTGTTTAGCAGCTTCCACGTTTACATTTATTATTTAATGACCAACTTTCCCCGCCGTGTATTTATTTTTCAGTATTTTTTTCCTATTAATATATATGTAACTTTAGGCTTCCCAGCCAGAAGCATTGAGTGCCGCAACCATTGAAATAAAATCCCAATCCATTGAAAGTTCAGTTGGTATTTATTAAATATTTGTATGGTAGTTTCTAACAAACTTCGGAGTATTATTACAAGTCACCTTATACTCATGTTTCATGATTGAAAAAAAAAATGGTGGGTAGGGTTTACCATTAAATGGGGCCAAGATCATCTGTTGTCAGTACGACTTGCAAACAGTGCCACGTGGTTATGATCTAACACAAAGTGGGTCCCAAGAATTTAGTCTCATCCTGGACTTCACTTAGGTTTCTGTCAATGATTTGATACATAGAACAGTAAATTATTAAAAAAACCCTAACCAATGAAAAGCGTTAGAGCATCTCCAATGCTACGCCAAACTCAGCGTGGAACGCCAGCTATTGCGGTGGAGGAGCTCCAAGGCACCTCTAAACGCCACGGTAAATCTGGAGGGATAAACAGTGCCCCGCTATTTGTAGCGGGCACTGTTCACCCGCTACGCCAAATTTTTTTTCTTTCATTTATTTTTTTTTTTCGATTCAGCAGATTTAAGGATTTTTTTCGATTCAGCAGATTTAAGGATTTTGTTTGCTCAGCTCGATGGATTTGATGTAGAAAAAAGTCTGAAATTTGGGAGGGGAAGACGATGAATGATGATGAAGACGACGAGGAGAGAGAAATGATTTTATATTTTAATTAATTCTTTTCCTTTCTGTTTTTCTTTTCGTTTTCAATTTTTAAAAAAAACTGCTTTATTATGTAATTTTTTAATTTTGTTTAATTTCTTTTCATATTTTAAATAAAAATATTAGTGGCGTTATGGTTTTTAATTTTTTGTATTATTTAATGTAATTAATTAAATATTAAACTTGTAATACTTAGGTTTTTTAATTATGACAATATTGAAAATATTATTTTAGAGGGAAATATGGAGTAGATGGTTGGAGTTGTAAATACTGTTTAAACTGTATATGTAGAAGAATTTAACTGTAGCAACTGTATATATGAAGGAAATGGTTGGAGATGGCCTTAGTGTCATTCAAAGATTAGACCTTTCATAGCCATTGAGGAAAAATCTCGAGGCCCCATTCACTGCATGAAGTAAGGCCCAGTCAAATCACATCGTGAAATCGTTACATAGACAACTCAAATAAATGTTTGTATTCTCATTTTCTTCGTTCTTTTCTTTCCTTTTATGGAGCATCTTATTTTATAGACAGCGCATATGTTTGAAGGGAGATATCAAACTCAATCGGTGAACTGTATATAAACCTAGTGGAATATTTCATCTCTTGCCGGTAGTTTTAACAACAAAGTCGAAATATAAATAGGGGAAATGATATTAATACATCAAAGATCAGTTGGAGGAATACAAAGTGAGATTACAGAAAAAAGGCTTGTTAGCAGTCCTAATCAGTGGCATTTTTCGATTAAGAAAGAAAATAAAGGAAGATAGATACACACAAGATGAATTTGCGTATGATATATTATATTAGGTAGGTAACTCAAGCTTTCACAAGGACTCAAATAGAAATCTCAAATAGACTTATGTAAACTCACCAAGGAACATCATCGTTTCCCATCCTTGTTTTAATTTACGTGAGGGAATTCGTTCTTCAAGTTTGATATTGTTCAATTGAACTGCCTCTTTTTTCATGAGTACGTGGTAATAATAACGATAAAAACCTCGACACGAAGGCAACTCAAAAGCAACGGTCCTCATAAGCTTTTTGCCTTTGCTTGTATAGAATTGATTGCCCATACGAGAGAAAATCTGCAATGCTAGTTATAATATGCCACCATTAGCCATGATATTATGTTTGCGGTCGCAATCGATCTACGCTAAGTTAAATATATATGTATATATTCAAAATTAGTTTCTCATGTTTTCCAACTATATTTTTCTTACGTGTATGTATGAGTAACGTGCCATGTCGGGACATCTATATATAATTAGATGACTTTAGTGCAAGTGATTAAAGCGTTTCTCCGACCATTCCGTATATAATCCTTCTTTAGAGTCACATCGACGACGAAGGATTGATTACGTTAATTAATTAATATTGTCATTGAGACAACGAAACATACGTATAGAAGCCTAGTTGTTCATTGACGATTTCATATTAATATATTCTAAGTAGTTATATAACTCATCCCCGTCCACAGATTTTAAGCTGGCCGTACTATTTAGCGCGACGATTGTGACTAAAATATGACGATATTTATGGAATCGTAGCAACTCCTAAGTAATATAATAGCATAGTTTCATAATTATTGCAGATGATAAAATAACCAAAACATAGTAACCTTCAATCTAAGAGAATGGCTGGTTATGAGAAAAACAATTAACTCACAATTAGCCTGTATTTATCCACTTAACATTAGATAAGCATGAAAAAAGTACAAGTAGTTTGGGTTATTATTTATCTATTTTTATTTTTAATGATTGCATATGATTCGAGTTTTGACCATTGAGCGGGTGATATTTTATTTAACATGCACCATATGGGCTTTCGTATTTGGGCCTTTTGTAAAATGGCCTACTTTTGGTCCAACTGCAATAAAAGCCCACTCTTTAATGGAGCTTTGGGAGGTAGGAACACGCACAAAGCACGCAATGATGGTGGCTAAAATCAGTGTATCGATCTCCCAGGATTCGATCGAAATCTCTGATAGTCGTTGTGTATTCTAGCTGTTTCCTATCAGTAAAGCTTCGGCGCTCTTCTGTTTGATGGGGTAAGTGCTTTCATTTTATCGGATCATTACCCCTATTCCCCTATTTTATTGGGGAAATTGCTCGATGAATTCGGAATTTGGGTTTTTCCCCGACGAAGTTGTGCTTCAGATTCTTGCAAGACTCCCTGTTAAATCCCTGTATAGGACCAAATGCGTGTGTAAGAGATGGTCACTTCTGATATCCGATAAGTATTTTGCTAGGCTGTACAATGAAATGTCTGCTAGGAACCCTAATGTCCTCGTAGAAATATACATCCCTTCGCTGGAATCAAGGTCGAGTTTGATCCTCGCTGATAGCACGAGGGGCGTGTTTGAATCTTCGTTAGATTTCATGGCGGATAGAGTTAAGGTTAGAGCATCTTCCAACGGTCTGCTGTGTTGCTCTAGCATACCCGAGAAGGGAGTTTATTACGTTTGCAATCCAATGACTAAGGAGTACAGATTGCTTCCTAAAAGTCGTGAGAGGGCAGTGACTAGATTTCACCCCGATGGTGAAGCCGCACTCGTTGGCTTGGCTTATAATGTTCTTACACAGAGGTTTAAGGTGGTCTTGGCTGGGTACCATCGGTGGTTCGGGCATAGGCCCGAGAAGAATTTCGTATGCATGGTGTTTGATTCTGAGTCTAACAAGTGGAGAAAGTTCGTTTCGTTGCAAGATGATCATTTCTCCCACATAAGTAGGAATCAGTCAGTGTTTGCAAACGGCTCCTTGCATTGGCTAACGTTTAGTTGTTCTTCCATCCTTGTTCTTGACCTAGAATCAGAAACATGGAGGAAAATCCCATTGCCCCACCATTTAAAACTGGGAAACGGGAATAGGGTCTATCTGTTGGAATCAGATGGAAGGCTGTCGTTGATCGAAATATCTGATGTGTGGATGAGTATTTGGATGGTTGAAGACTGCGAGAAACAAGCGTGGAACTTGGTTGATAGGGTGAGTCTTCGGTGCATCAAGGGGATGGTTCCTGGGATTTTCCCGATAGCCCAAAACGATCGCTATGTTATTCTCGTGACTCATAAGCAGATATTGCTGTATCAGAGGAATAGCAGGCTATGGACGGAGATTTACTCAGTGAAGAACGGTGCAACAATGCCTTTGTGGCTCTCTGCTCATACCTTTCGAAGTACCATTTTCAACTGCAAGGCCTGCCTAGGTTCATTTTCTTGACTCTTACGTTATAAAACAACTGTGCACATAGATCTTTTTCAGTAGCATGTAAATTGGTGATGGGGTATGTGTTGTGTAGTGACTTAAAAGCGTTGCCATTTATATCATATTTCTTGTTTGTCCCTAGAGCATTTCATTTAGTATATATTCTGCATATTCTGGTGCAAGAGACGAGAGTGCTTACAACATAATGGTAGTACGCAAATTCATCGTTGGAAAAACACATTTACTTCAACAATATTCATCTTCAGTTTCAATAGATACACACATCATGCAAGGGCCATCATTCTCATGTCTGTCAAATCTTGCCTTTCATCTGAGTAGAAGCTTCTCCCCTTTCGTCTGTACTGTCTGAACCTTGAACAATCTCCCTTATGCTGCAAAACAAAATCAAGAAAATGGTCTACATTAGTAGGCGACTAAACTCAGAATTTATTCGTACCAAGAAAATCAAGACATGATATACTTGGGAGATCCAATGCTGGTTAATGGCACGCCATTCGAAACTGATGATCCGTGCCGTTGAGAAGAATGGCAACCTAACAATAAATCTCCCCGTCAGAAAAAAAAAGAGTAAAACGATGTTGGCCTGAGATTTCCAATTCATCAGAATGAATACCTTGCAGAATGAAAAGAACGCACAAGGCTATCGTAAACAAGATGGCTACTAAGCTGCTGCCCGACGATGAAGAGGCTGAAGCCTTATTAGCTGCTTTCATCTTCTTCAATGCCTTAATTCGTTCGATCTTTGCACGTTTGATCATGGCCAGCTCTGCAATCTCTTTGATGAGCTTTTGATCTGCTGCGTCCAATGATAAACCTCTAGGAGGACGTGGAGGTTTAGGAGGCTTTCTGTTTTTAGCATTCTTCGGGCATTTCTTGGTTTTGTTCTTCTGATCAGATTCATTAAGGAGCTCTATGACAGTAAATGTAGGAGAAATGAGATGACCATCTTTCGCTATGTTTTCTGCAAATTCTTCGTATGCTGTGTCTCTTTTGCTCGTGCTTAAGCAGCTATCGATGTCGATCACCGTGTCTCTTTCTTCCACCTGATTAGAATCCATTGTATCGATCTTTTTTGCTCCTCAATATCTCAGCAGTGATTGCTTAGACAAAATCTATCAGATATTTTCCTGAGTAAAGCAAAAGGATTGATGGTGATTTTCAAGACCAAGAGTCCAATCCATACAAGTATTGTCGTTGTGGTAGAAACATACCAAGCAAGCGGTATATTCAACATACAGACAAATAATGACCAATCAAAGTGCTTTTCTTCTTCATTGAAGATGCATTGGAGAGAAAAGAAAAGCAAACAATTCAAACTCGACACACACACACACAGAGAGAGAGAGGGGAGAGGAGTACCTCTAACTCAGAAAACTGAAGCTATATCTTGAGCTGTAGTCAGTACTCAGTGATGGTTTTTTTCAACTCTCGAAAGATCAAAATTTTCGAGTTCAAATCGAGAAATCCTTCTCTAATATCATTGGGTTGCTTATCAGCTGGGATGGTTAATCCATCTTCGAATCCGTATGTGTTCGTTCGCACGTGGAACTGTGTCTCTGACTCTGAGTGGAACAACTTGGAAAGTGCGGTAATAATTATCATAGGGATCTTCTGTTTCATTGCACGTATTATTAATTGCATCAAATAGAAATACGTAAAAGAATCCCATCAGCAATTTAATTTAATGCATTGAATGTGACAGCCTGTTGGAAAACTGATAGAAAGTCTCACTCATTCTTCCTCGAGGAGTTGGTTAGCTTGGCTTTGGTGAACTGATAGATAGAATCTTTCATTTTTTCCACCGACACATACATATAATATCTACCATGTAGTCAAACCATTTTCTCAATCTCTTATGATTGATGTTTATCCATTAATCTATATCATCCGCACGCATATATGTTTTAAGTATTGATAAGACATAATAACTACCATAGGTCCATCCATTTCATCTCCATGGCCGCCACCAAGGCATGAAGGGTTTGACGTTGAAAGACTCAAAAATATTAATTTGATTAGCTTCTAGAGAGAGAGAGATTCAATATGTAATTACAATATATAGCCCCATCTTATATTATATCGAAGGTAAGAAGATATTTTTATTGAGCAATCACAAATTTAAGAAAGGGTTAACTTAGCAACAAAATGCATGCTGCTGCATGGGATGGGTAGGGATTGATTGGGTCCATATCTTCAATTGATTGTGTGATAGAAAGACTCGCAACGTTTTTCTAAAACGGGCAAATTCGTTTGCTAAGTTAATGGGCCTACATGGGCTTCATACTGCTGATTTGGTTAATGGGCCTAACTGGGCTTAACTGGCCCATCAGTTATGAGGTTGTCTTTATAATTTTTTACTTTTGAGTTAAATCCTTTGTAATGTAAGTAGAAAAAATGGGACAGCAAAATTCGCGTTTGATATCCATTGGTCACCACTCTCTTCACGAGGTTAATTGGATTTGCATTATCTTTTAATTCGACTTTAAAAGGTATATTCGATAGGTTCCCAAAATTCAAGCTGCCCATGTGCTTAGCTGCTTTTTGATTGATCAACGCACTACTATATAGTTTATGTAATGCATTAATATTATATTGCTGTTGGTTGGTTTATCTCTACAATATAATAATCTAACTCTGATGATTAAGCTAATAGTATGTCGTTAGGATCACGTGGGATTGTGGGTCTCAAAGCGAATAGTTTAAATTAAATTGATTATTATATCTTATCTTCGACCTAAACATAATATATCTTTTGTTACCAAGAAGCTAATGTTAGACATAGAACCCCATCCATTAAGGTTCGTTCAACTTCAAACCTAGCAAATGTCATTAACTATTTCTACGATAGTTGGCATAACCTTAAAAGAAATGATATCTACACTCCATCGAAGACATGTACAGCTATATACAATAACTAACTCTAATCCAACTCTCCGACATAGAAGTATGTAGTAATAATGCAATGTGTACCAGCTCGGAATCCAAAATTAAATTGAAACTACTCATTATTTTATTTATCACCAAATAAGAATAGAGGGTAAAAAAACAAGAAGTGAATCGTCGAAAAAGTGAGAGGAAAAAAGGGTTGGGATTTTTAATGAGGCACATGGCTTATGGAGTGAAGGAGCATCTTTTTCATAGCAATAGTGCGATGTCAAGATTTGATTTTTCTTTTCTTTTTCTTTTTTGTGATGACGATAAAGAACAGAAGATTTCATTCACAAAATTTAAAGATAATCAAAAGGTTCAAGAATATATATATCAACGTCGCTGGATAATAGAAAATGCAACCTATAGCTAACTGCTAATGATCACTGTTGTAATGAGCTGCTGTCGAGCCATGGGAAGAAGACGACGGCGGCTCAGAAACAGAAAGCAAATCCGCTAATCGGCTCATGGCTCGAACCTGCAAAATACGATTGTTCGTAGAACTAGTAAATCTTTATATCCCAGAAATAGATATTGTAAGATAAAGAGATTAAACGTTATATGCCCACTTCAAAAATAGAAATAAAATCAGTCAATTTTGTTTATCTTAACCTGCATTTCAAGGGCGGCTATGTAATCAGAAGCTTCCTCTAACACAACGTCTAACGGCTGTTTCCGACAACCTGGGACCAACCCCCCCAATACCTTACCCTTCCTCTGAACCGCCGGTAAATCCTTGCCCTTCAGCCTCACGCCGCCGGCCTTGGACCTCCGCTGCAACCGGCTATTGCCTGTCACCGCCGTGTTCATCATCACCCTCCTCTGTTGTTTGACAACGCTGTTCTTCCTCCTCATAAACTTGAACTTGAGCCGATTCGAGCCGCCCGTCAGTATGGCTCGGCTCCACCTTGACCGGCCCTTAGCCGTGAAGGCGAGAACCCGGTCGGCGGTCCGTCGGACTTGGATCGGATCCTGCGCTCGGCGGAGGGCGTGGAGCAGCTTCTTAGAGTAGAGCTGCTGCTGGGAATGGGATTTCCATTGGATTGCTTCGTTTTGGGGAGGTGGGGTGCTCTCGCCGCCGTCCATCGCCGCCTTCTTTCTTCCTCTTTTTCTTGTTCTACTGTCAGAATTTATTACAGATGGGCTCGATGACGATGACGCCATGATTGTGATTCTTTCTGCATCAGAAACGAAGAAAGCAGATATAGGTAGATGGGATCGAAAAGGCGAAGGCTTGAGAATATGGAAATAAATCAGATCCTCTACGATTATTACAGAATAAACCATTGAAGAAGAGATCCTTACCCGAAGGAGAAGACGACCAAAATACAACACGTGAAAGATGGGAAGCTTTGGTGCGACTTTTTATACTTTGCTTTGGCTAAATGAATGAATGAATTGAATGGTGTTGGATAGTGAGTGGAGAGAAGAAATGGTGGAGGATAAAAGAAAGAGAGGTTTTTTTTTTAATATGTACAATAATAATTCCTATATTAAATAGGAGAATATAGGAAATGAGGAATCATTGAATCAAATGCCACGATAGATTTTATTTAGACGAATTAATTCCATTATTAATATTTACCCTTAAGTAAATATTTATGTGTGGATAAATAAATAAATCTAGAGTGTGTGTTTTTTTGTTGGCTTGAAATTGGGATTTTGGTGGAGCCCACGTGGTTCGTATGGGCCGCACGTGGTTAGGACCCATGAACCCATGTGCGTGTTTCTCCCGGCCAACCCAAGCTCTTGTCGTTTTCTTTCTTTCTTTCTTCGTAATTAAGCTCCGTTTGGTTCGTGGATTTCGACGTGGAAAAGAAAAGAAAAAGCGTGATTGTACGACACGTGAACCGTAATGTACAATGATTCGATGCTAACCACCATTCTTTTCTTTTCTTTTCCGCGTCGATTTCCGCAGACCAAACGCACCCTAAATTGTAAATAGTAAAGAAAAAAAAGATGATGAAAGAAAATATCAAAAAACACGTAGCTGTATACAAGTCGAGTAAAGCAGTGGATTGTCTCTTATGATGTCACCACGTTATTTTCACAGCAGAAAGGAATCGTTCTCATCTCTCGACCATATAATATTATATTATCTATACTATCATATAATTGGTATACGTTGCCTATAAAATATCACATTGGCTGCGTTCAGTAGGCTGGATAAGTCAGGATAAATGGCCCAGAAACTGATTTAATCCTGTTCAGTTGCATAAATGAAATTACCTTGAGGCCCGTGTTATATTCATGGCCCGCTATTATAAACTGGTGAATCCCAGATTAATAAACCAACGGGCTAGGCCAAGACAATTTATCCAACCCCAGTAATAAAACGAACTGACTAAATTGCCCCTTGCACAATTTTCAGTTTCCACCTCAGAAACCCCCTCTATCGCAACGTTGATTTTTCATTCGACTTGATGTTGATAATTTTTGTTGGGGAACGATGACCAGTATTTTCGTATATGGGATCGCTCAAATCTGCTGAAAGCGTTGCTTCTCCTTTCTGATTCTCCTTTCGTAAAGGTACGGTCTTTTACTATGTTCGATGAATTTTAGATTCGCTTCGACAAGAAAAAATGTGTTCTTTTTTGGGGCAGCAGACGTGGATAATGCAGTGCCCATTGCTGTTACTGGATACTCGAATGCCTTATGGAAGTTTTTATCGGTGGGCTGCGAAGAACAATTAGATCCAGCTCAGGCTCTTTCTACAACGAAGGTGAAGCAGATGTTGTCTTACAGCATATTTTTTCCTTGATTCATTCTGGTAATATCATTTTTGCTTGCTTCTAAGTTCATTCTGCTAATCTGCGACAGTTCAACTATATGCAATAACATCTGAAAAAAGGAGCGAGCAAGAAAGAGAATAGTCCAAAACCTGATCGAAGAAGACGACTACTGAGTGAATTTTAGACCATCAGGGCTACTTGTGTAATTTTGGTTATATTTAGTGAGAATTATGTGGGCCTGTGCCAACAAAGTAAACATGACAAAATTGTAACGGTTCATACTATAATCTAGAGTTTTGTCTGGCTTTTTAATCAACTTGTTTTTTCTTATCTTGGGTACTGAACGCAGCACAATATCAACTAATTAGCAACTTAGTCCCTCTATTTATAATTTAATAGGTTAAACAATTTTCATATCATTTTAATTTTTTGATTTATTGTACTTATGCCTCTAAACATTATTTCTCTTTTTATATATTTATATTCACCTTAAACAATAAAAATTATAAATTTCAAAATTTAAATTAATCTCAATATAAATATATTTTGAGCACACACATAAAGCGTGCGAAAGTACTAATTACTATACAGACTTTTGTCTTTTTTTCTTTTTTTTTTACGGTCCCGAGGTATCCCCACACAGCCCGGCTATGAGCTAACCGCCACACACTCCAGAGGTGGGACTAATCCCCGGGGTCAGATGGATACGTCTCAAACCCACCCAACAACGATAGTCATGGGCCTGGGGACTTCTCAAAGGAAATGTGAGAGGTGGGATCCGATCCCTTGATCCCTAACCCGTGAGATTTAAACAATATTTTAATCATATTTATATTATTTTAATATTATCCAAAGTATATTTTAATATTATTTATCTTATAATAATATTATTGAATATAATATATATTATTTTAATAATCGGGGCGGGGATATACGCGGACAAAAATTTTTCCCATCCCCGCCCCGGAGGGCTAGAATAGTGGGGATTCCCCGCCCGCGGGGGCCCGTTGACAACCCTACCCACATAGAAAACCTGGGGTGTCAGGCTCGTTCCGTAATATGTTCTCAAAGTAAATGAGTGACTTTTTTTTTTCTCAAGGACAAGAAGAAAGCGTTACATATGTATAATAATGGAGGGGCACACTTCTTTATTAATAATAATAATAATAATGATGTTAAATCGTAGACAATGCATGTGGTTGTACATCTGGCAGCTTGGATCATCTGCATCTATGTCTGTCTTGTGTTGTCTGTAAAAAATATTATATTGGTTATATTAGGAGGGAGTATTTGGAATTATTCTAAGGTGTTGTAGGTAGTAATGTGTGAATTATCCAGTCAGAAAGAAAAGATATATTCTTTGCTTATTATGCATGCCAGATTTAGTTGTGGTACATGCTTCACTTTGAGATTTTGAAACAAAACAAATCTCCTATCCATCCTATATAGTTAATGTTTTTTTTTTTATGTGGGCTCGTTTGATATCCTTGGATAGGTATGTATATTATAGGTGGTTATGTGATGTGTATGAACAAGTTACCTCGTATTTGTTATCTGTGTATAGCCATACAAGCCTTTTATGACTATACACGTCTATTACAAGGATTTTGGTTATAGAGCTTGTATATGCATACCCACCTCTAATGTGGTTATGGGGTGTGTATCGCTAATCCATACACATCTATACACACTTCATACACATCTGTCAAACACAATTATATCATTACACAAATAATTAAAACACACATACTAAATATGTTAAAATACAATATCAACAAATTCCTTGTATATCCATCCACAAATAACTTATATCCATGTAATCCATTAACATGGATATCAAACTACATGACCGCTTTTAATATATAGATATTGTCATGAATAGGTGGTTTCGATAATTGGACCGGGCCACAAAGCGGCCCAATGATCCCCTAGAAGACAAGAAACAACGTTCTCCAATCCAAAAGTGAAATTTTCGATCCTCTTCAACGATGAATCTGTAAGGCCACAGAAGTTTTGCCAGCCATTTAGAGCAATGTGTAGGTTCAATCAGCTTGAAGACATCGAACAAAAAGATTAAGGTACAGCAACTACTTGGCTTCCATCAAACAAATAGTAATAATAATTCGGTAAAATACTTGCTACCTTGGTGCAGTCTATAATCTTATAATGCATATTGGCGTTGCAGAATCAATTGAGACTAAACGATTGATCGATAGAAGGAGACTCAAGAATCAGTACTCAGTAAAAAGTAACACTTCAAAACCTTTTCATCTGTTAAGAAAGGCCAAAAAGAGGAAGAGCAGAAGCAAACAATAACATGGAAAATCTCAATTCGCCGTCGTCATCATCGCTCGCACCTGTCTTTTTTCACACAGCCAAAATCTTGATCAGACCCTCCAAAGTAACGCCTCCATTTTCATCTCCGCCACCCAACCTAATCATGGCCTTGAGATCGTCGTCGTCGCCGCCCTCGAAGCCAGCCCATTTCATGTAACCCCTCAAATCCTCGAGCCCAACTCTTCCATCTCCGTCCCTGTCCATAACCCTAAAAGCCTCCTCCATTAAAGTAGCTCTTCCATTCCTCTGACGAGGACTCTTCTTCTTCTTCTTTCCGTTCAGAATCAGAACATCCTCAAACTCTTCGTATTCCACGTACCCATCCCTGTTCGAATCTGCCGCGCTGATCATCGACCCTATGACGTCGTCGTCCTCGGCCGATGTTATAAGGCTCGAAATCCCGCCGTAGGATGTTCTTAGGTCGTCGTAGCTGATTTTTCCGTCGGCGTCGGCGTCGAGGACATCGAACGCCGAACGTAGGCTTGACTTTTGGATGGTCTTTTTTGTGTCATTTTGATCCGTGGGACACATTCTGACTTCCCTTTTGTTCCTCCGTGTGGGAATTGGTTGCGAAAGTATGAGATGGTAGAGAAGGGCTGTTGCACGTTTTATAGTAGGTCTTTCCTTGTTCTCGTGCAATCTCGAGATAGATTGGCCGCCAAGGTTTTTATTATTTATTACTCCCTCCGTCCCATTAATTTTATCACATTTTTCCCTTTTTGGGCGTCCCACTAATTTTGTCACATTTTCTTATTTAGCAAAGAAACTATCGCAAACAATCAATATAATAATATTAAATATTTTTAAAAGACATGTCAAAATATATATCTTTTTACCTTTTCATTGTACTATATTATTATAATAATGCCACATTAATATCCGTGTCCAACAATATATTTGATAAAGATAACGGGAGTATTAGTTTTGTTGATTTGGGCTTCTAATTTTCCGCGTATTTGTAGACGTATGTAGTGACGCCATTAGAGAATAAAAAGGCGTGCTCCGAGTTGATTGCGATCTTTCACGTGGTGGGCATGTGGCCTTTTTGCCCATTGCTGCCTTTCAGTTAAGACTTTTTTTCTACAAAAATAAGATTTTTATTGGCACCGAATGTAAGTTTTTCTTGTCGATCGTTCTCGGCGTCGGAGGCCGTCAATTTCATTTGGTGACACAAAAAAAAAAAAAAGAAAAACACTGGTGACAACTTATGATATTTTAGCAGATGAAAACTTCACTATTGAGTGGAAGCTCTCCTACTATCAATAGTGCTCAGCACGCACTAAAACGTCTTGCAAGTTAGTTGATTAAGGAAAATTACGTACTATTACTGGAAATTAAAAGTTTATGAAGAATCATACAGAACTAAATAAGAAGCGGGAAGAAGGTAGTCAGTAAAAAAGACTATCGTGCCGGCGAGGCGAAGAATATAACTGCGAAATAAACAAAAAAGCCGGCAAGAAGGATACCTGCATAGATGTAGTTTTGGGACGAGTGCGTGGGGAATTTGTATTCCACGGTGCAGCATTTCATTTTCTCCCTCTCTGTCTCCAAGACATGATCCACATAGCTGGAGTAAAGAGAAAGAGAAACGTAAGAAGCAGAATTATAATGGAGTCGAAGGGAAGTGAAATAACCGTTGAGTGAACATAGAGCTCTGAAGAATCTCTGAGCTGTTCGAGTGTGCTTCTTGCAGCCTATGATCGTATAGTAAAGCAGACAATTCCACGAGCTGTTCCTCGAGATTCTGAGAGAGAAGGCAATAATAACAATGATATATATAGGAGATGATATAGAATGAGAAGAAAGAGACTTACATCCAAATACTTCTCTAGTCGTTCAACTAGCTCGTGGGGGAATGGTTCGGGTAAGTTGGTTTTCTTCTTGTAAAACTTCTCCAGCCAAAGCTCGGTGCTGGTCTTGTTCTTCTTGCCCTTCACTGGTTCCCCGAGAGGAGTTTTGAGGTGTTCCGTCACAAAGGCTTGGACAGCCTGGAGAAGAAACACGAGCATCATCAAAGAGGGTTAAAGAAAACAAAACTATATTCTGCAATACGATTAAAAAATTACCTCCGATGATTCTCTGATTCGGCGAAGCGCAGAATCAACACGAGCATATATTGTGTTCCTCTGGAAAGTATGATATCAAATAAAATATTTTAGAGTTATGAGCTATATGCCGACCCCATATTTGGGCCAGATGACCAGCAAGGTTTTGAACTTAAGCTTCAATTCGAAAAATAAATAAGGTAGGGAAGGGGGTATATAATGTAGTATGTACCAGTGCCACATCATGAAGCATTTGACTTATTTGAGAAGTGTTTGAGAATGGTCCGAATGGATGACACCCAGCTGCCAAGAGCCAATTAACCACAGGTCTCTCGTGAACGTGAGAAGCTTTTTCAAATGGCGCACTTAATCCGCCCACAACAGAAGCCAGCCCGGACAATATATGCCGTTGAGCTTGTGAAGGGATGGCATGTCTTCTTTCCAACTCAGAGACATAACTGTCCAATGGAGAACAGGAAGTTAAAGAACGCTAATCATAGGTTACTGACTAGGTGATGAAGAGAATTGGATGCCAGGTTTGAGCTTTTCAAGATAAATTTACCTTAAGGGTATCTTCTCATTTTGATGCTGAAGCACAATGACTACATCATTGCTCGTCCAGACAAGGGTATCATCCTCCATCATAAGGTGTTCATCCACATCGGCCAATGAGAGAACGAAACTGCAATGGTAAACATCAGCTCAGCTATCATCTATCTTGCTGACAAATTTTATATAATCGCTGAGGAGAAGACAATCACGGTGCCATCCTTATCGAAGATGACAGAGCATTATCAAAGAATATATAAAATGAGCCACCCAAGTGTACATATTTACACTGGAACAACTCTAGTTCCATAGGTTCGGTACAGGTCCCCTTGTTTCTTCCTTTGTTGTCTCCATTTATCCTTTCGACGGTTTGAACCATGAGATGCCCAAATCGGTTTATGCTTTAGTATGGAATCCTCATTTGCATCTGTCTGATCCATCCATGTCTGAAGAGGAGAAGCAAACCTCAGAATTACCATGATACAAGACAAGCTTGAGGTAACTTGGAAACTTTCTTTGCTCATATGTTGCTCAATGCACGAGATTCAATTGATGGCAGTGCAACTAACCTGGCGAAGGAAAAATTTATTCGAAAGTTCTGGGTCAGACATCTCCAGTAGACCCGCTGCAAGAACATCAGCAGATAGTTCCATCTCCTGCAATCAGTATGTTACAGATTAAATAATGACTAATGCACATATGTTCACCTAAAAACGATTATTAAATACAAAACTCAAAGGATTTTAGACCACGATTAACAGATGGAATACCAAGAATATAATGTGGAAGTGTTTATCGAAATCATGCACACATAAGAATTTAATCCGATGGCAGAATATATCAGCTACATAAAATGAAAACCAAGAGACCCACCTCCTTCAAAATAGCTCCATCCAAATATGTCTTTGTATGCACATGAAAACGCCCATCTTTCTTGGTTTCTTGAAGTGAATGACCTCTCATTGCTTTCGAAACAGCAATGGCCAGCTTTTCATGGCGATGCAGAGCATGCGTACCCCCAATGATTACTACATCTTGCCCCTGGTGGACCATTTTTCGGACCTGAAAATCAACCAACAACATAGAGTTACCATGTGACTTCTGCAGCACATGCATAAGTAGCTCACAAGGAAATGCAAATTCCGAGGTGTGAATTCATTTTGGGAACTAACTGGTATGGTAAAATCTACCTCAGCCTCAATAGCTTCAACATCAATGGAGTAATTGTGGCCCTTTGCCATGATACTGTATCTATTATGGTTCTGAAGGACGATAATGGGAATAAGTATCCTGGTAGCCATCTCAACATTTTCATACCTGTACAACAGAAAATCAGACTTGTCCATCTAAAAATACAACCGGTGTGTAGCACTAAAAGGTTAAAAACATATATATCTAAAATGAAAAAGCAGTATCAACTAACTTTACATCTGGAGCAATAACATGCTCTACAGTAGTTGCAATAAGAGCAGCCAGTCGCCCAATAAACTTATCATGAGTAGACTGACTGCTGCCTGTCCCCGTACTGGAAAACAAAACATGCTGTAGCCGAGGTAGTGTTTTAGGATTCACGCTTCCTTCTTCAGTTTCTATCTTACCATATGTGCAAGGCCCAGCAGAAAGGTCAATCACCACAAACCTGGGATGATGATGACACAGTAACATCAGAAATTACAAAGAATATATATATATTATATATAAGTGTGACAGAAGTGGAAAAGACTTATCCAGTTGGAGAATATCACATGAAGCAACAACTAACATTAACATCAAAACACAGAATCCTCTGACTCTGACCCCTGAATTACATGTACCTGCCAGATCCTAGCCAAACTTGAGATGCACCTCCACCGTTATATCGGTAACGGTATATGTAATCGCCCTCTTGTTTCTTCATATCTTCCTCATTCAGATGCGGAATCTTTCCATACATTAAACTGTCAAGATCTATATCCGTGTTTCTAGGATCTACCCTTACCTGTACAAATTATGACTCAGAATGCATATACTACAGAAGTGCAGGCAGTTATTGCTGGACAATAAAAAAATTATTACTTCTTTTCATTTTATAGAATTTTTCCAGGAGTACGTAAGTTACGACCACACCTTATCAAAGTTAACCACAAAAATGGCAGTTGGCTTAGGCCTGTCTATTTCTTCAACCGGATATCCTGTATCTTCAAAGTCAAAGAGGTAAGAGTAAAGCTTCTGAAATTCTGGTTCAACTGCTGTTGCTTCCGCCTCAAAGAGAGGAACTTCCCTTCCAAAAGTTTCCTGAAAGAAGTAGATTATTGATCCCATAGTCCAACGAGAGAGATATCTTCAGCGATATGAAACCAAAACTAAGCATGATATCACCTCTCTTGCAGTGCCAGCTGGTACCAAGGATGCTTTCAAAGCTTTCTCTAGCGCTATCAACTCTGGTTGTCCAGCCTGTGCAATAATAAAAGAACGATTATAACAAAATAAGGTGAAAGCTCAGTCGTAAACATTAGCATCTTATTAAATTTGTCGCAAGCAAGTGACGTTAGATGCGTTATATTATCTAGGCAAAGATAGTTGACTGTGAAACAATGTGTGTATAACATATGGCAGAAAACAAAGATTCTTACAGGAAATGCATTAAAGACTATGTGATGCTCTATGTCAAGTGGTTTTCCAGTCTCCAAGCATGAAGGCCTATGAGAAGGAAATCCAACTCTCAAAAATTCCTCCAACTTACGGGAATCCACGGTGTATCTATAGCCTCCATCACCACTGAAGCCAACCAAAACGACATTCACCTCAAGAGGGACTTGAAATGGAACCTGAACAAGAGCTATGGACATGAGTGGAGTCAAAGCAGTTTATACATCCGGCGAGCAAACATTTCGATTATTTAGCAATCAGGAAAACAAGCCCAAGGACCAATAAAAGGTTTACAGACAGTTTATCATATGGCACAACTGTAAACAAAACCTCATATATAATCATCAAGAAATAATATGAAATCCAACAATTTCATCCACATATTCTGCAATTGTACATGATTTTCAGCATAACGCTGTAGTTTGAGCTCCGAGGTCACAGAACAGCATATCTAATGAATAAACTGAAACGGAAACAAACTTGACGGACCATATCCAAGAATAAGGAAACGCCGAAGTACTCCAAACTTCATCACCAATAATGAATTGCCGATAAACAGCTCTATCAGTACACAGAAATAGATAATATAACATTCAGTGCCCTTGTGTGTGTGAGTGCGTGAGGATTTGATCTGGTACCTCAGCTCGAGAGTGCAGCATTTGACGAACATCGGATCGAACAGAGTCTTTAACATCCTGAAACACCCCATGGTGCCACGTCGGATGCCCCGGGTCCCTCCGATACGCCTGCGGCGCACACTCAACCGATACCAAAAAACTCAACACAGTTCCTAATAAACAGCATAGTACTTTGATCCGCTTCATGCCTACACTAACAACAAGATATAATTCAAAAAGAAATCCGCAGCAGCTATAGCCTTGACGCGATTCTGCTCGTTTAGCTATTTTCGCAAAATCTTCGCAGTCGTCGATGATGAAGCTGAAATTGACTGAGGTCCGAGAAAGAGATGTGTAATCACCCAAGTACCCCCTGCGTTGTTGTCTTCTCCTTATGCGTTGCTAACAACAGTAAGCTTCGTCAACTCTATTTGGGCCCAAAATGGGCCTTATAAGGTTTTGAGCCTTACGATTCTGATTTGCTAGATTATCCTCAACAGCCCAACAGTTCCATTTTTTCCCCCTATATTGGGCAACACATTATCGCACTAAGATCATCTCCAACTAATATCAATAATCAGACGCAAACATAAAAAAAATACTCCAAACAATACTCGAACGCATACCAAAATGAGTTTTATGTCATTTTCTCTCTCCTATAAACGCATACATGTGTTTTCATTTGACAACAACGCATAAGTTTTTATGTCTCACAAAGCATCACATACTAAAGTTAGTAATTAACTTTTATTACATAAATTACTATAACTAGCTTTTTTGTTATTTATGTAATTGTTTTGTTAATATACCACATGATCTTCAAAATTGTAAATATAATATTTAAACTATTCATTAAAAAATTTAGTCTACGAAAATATCACTTACTTAATTATTATTTAGGTAATATTAAAAAGTTGTAACATATGTGAGTCGTATTGAAAAATTGAAAAAGTTGATGTGACATATAATATTGCAAAAATAAAAAATATTATTTTGAATTTGTAAATGAGTTTAATGGTTGGAGAATAACTACTGCATTTTGAGTTTGGAAATGAATTTGCGTTGGAGAATGAGTTTTTCGATTGGAGATGGCCTAAATTGACAGTGCGTATTCGTATTTTTATTTGATTTTTATTCTAATCGAAAAACAATTCATTTGCAACCCTAATTTGTGAGATCGATTTTTATTCTAATAAAAAAACAATTCATTTGCAACCCTAATTTGTGGGACCAATGTTTTAAAACGCGTCGTATCGCGCGCGTTGAGGCGCGCGATCGCGTGTTTTTCCATGAAAACGCGCCGAGGCGTTTTTTATTTCGCGTTTATTTTTTTTAATTTTTTCTATTTAGCGACGGTAAAACCGTCGCCAATTCCGTCGCAACATTTTTTTTTCTTTTTATTTTGTTAACTCCTTATTATGCGTCGGAAGAAGTGATTTCTTTTTGTTTTTTTTATTCCTTTTTGTTTAAACTTCCACCCAATAATTAAAACGTTCTTATTTTGAGTAATTTATATGATAAAATTACATAAGCATATCCAATTTATTCATAATTTTATGACGATCATAATGACATGTATATCATATATTTTTTAATATCAATATAATTTTTTGATAATTATAAGAATTATTTTAATAAACTTATTTTAGTTGGACTGATAGCATATTCAAACATGAATGATTTACATGAATGATTTTTTAATTGATATGGCCTCTATTTAATTGTTTGGAATTATATAAACTTTTTAATATATCGTTCATATATATCTAAATTTTAGATTTTAATCAATTATTTATATTTTATTTTTTATTTAATTGAATTTCTAGAGATAATATTGATTATTTAGTCTCATAACTACAATAATGATATAAAAAGTGACCATATTTATATTTATTATATTTTATATATAATTTATTGTATTATATCTAGCTTATCCGAAATACTCACGCAATGCGCTACGCTATTTACGCTATGCGCTACCGACACTAAAACGCGACACACTACGCTTTGCGCTTTTTAAAACATTGTGTGGGACTAATGCCCGAGATCAGATGTGCATTGCCAACCCAACAACGATAATTAAGGTCCCAAGTGAAATCTAATCAGAGACTTTCAATCCGAAGTACCTCGTACGGTATGATAATTGATAACTAAATATCACATAGGGAAAATGTCACTGAAAATTAAATCCTTTGAATGCCTTGTAGTCGATTCTATCTTGCTTCTGCATTGATTTGAATCGAATCGTCATGGTTTGCGGGGTGGGTCTCGAGCCATATGCAGCGACAAAGTCGAAAAAAAACGCCAGGGATTTTCCAACAATGATGAAGTCACAGAATCAAGAACAACCAAAACCGCAGTTTTGACAGTAGCGGAGCGATCGAGAGTTTCCAAATCATAAATTTTGGCAAACATAACTCACCATCAATAACTAATAAAGGGGCCGTGATTTTCTTGGCCTACCTACTCGAGTGCGTAGAGTTATCGCATGAGCTTACGAACAGCAAAAGGGTGTTGTATTTGCTCACTCTGTCTTAACTCAGTTCTACGAATCAATGCTTCCCTTTTCGTATTCAAATCATGTGGATCAGCAACAAAGTATATTAACACGACAACCTTCAACACAACACCTTGCCGACTCATGTGTTAATTTATTCAGCTAAAAAGACGAACATACAAAAAACCTTATAACTTCGATGGTGGCTTCTTCGATCCCCGACCCGCTATGAATTCCTGCATTTTCTTGAACTGATCCTTTGTCATCCCATCATAGTACTCGTGGGCTCTTTCCTGCAAGTAATCGACATTATTAGCTGACAAGATAACCAGATATAAGTGCAGTGAAACAAGACCAGAAAAAAACAATGTTTTTTTACCTTCTCCAAGGAGAGTGCACGGCCAAGATCGAGCTTAAACCCATCGTTTATGACTGCTTTGTATCTCACCACCAAGTCTTTGTTGTTCTTAACTATGGACTCTGCGATTTGCCGTGCTTTCTTCAACAGCTGAGGTCCTTCCACGACGTGGCTAACCAAACCCCATTTCTCCGCTTGCTCGGAAGTAATGGGAGCTGCAGTAAGAGATGCTTCGCGGGCCCGATTGGGTCCTATGACGCGACAAAGCTTCTGCGATAGTCCCCATGAAGGAAATATGCCAAACCTGCCCCAATCGAAGATTTAATTTTTTGGCCCACAATCAATTAGATTCATCTCATCAACAAGCATGATTTGAATTGGACTATGGCGTGCTGAATTGAACTACAGTAGGAGGAAAGTACTATAAGCTGTGTTTGCCCTAGTCCAGCAATTCAAAGCTCAGTCAGTGTCGATTTACGGATTCGAAAGCTCAAACGATTCGAAATTATGCAGAACAAGTTCAAATCATCGTTGATCTGATCGAAAAAGAAACAACGGTAGAAGCAAATTCCAAAATGCCCAAATTAAGCATGATCGACTGAAAAAAAAAAAGGAATTCAAAAATTCAACCTAGCATGAGTGTCCATAAACTTGGCCTCCTTCGACGCCAGAAGGACATCGCACGCCAAGGCGATTTCGAACCCAGCCGTGACGGCGAAGCCGTTGATCGCGCCGATTATGGGCTTCTTACACCGCTCCATCTGCGCCACTGGGTCCGTCTCGACGTCCTTCACGTCCCCCTTGAACACGTCCTCCGCCGCCGTCAGGTCCACGCCGGAGCAAAACGCGCGGCCCGCACCTGTCAGAACGATGACCCGAATCGAGTCGTCGGCGGCCATGGACTTGATCTCACGGGCCAGGTCCGTCATCATGGGCTTGGTCAGCGAGTTCAAGGACTTGGGCCGGTTTATGACGATGTATCCGACACCGTTTGGTTCACGGTGGACGAAGATTAGCTTCTCCGGCGGCGGAGGCGGGATTATGCCGTCGTTCATCTTTGTTTTTCCAGGTCGGTGGAGTTCTCTTGTGCGCCCTCCCTCTGTTTCGTGTCTGTATAATATAATATAGCTCACTGAGCATGTTTAGAAGTCGTTGGGAAGTGTGCTTCTTGATAATATTACACTGATTCAAATGACAAGAATACCCTTATATCCATTCATTAATTGTCATTTGATCCACTTATTTATTACAATATTCAGTTGAGCCCACAAAAGGAAGCAAATATCCATGATGACTCATATCCGACGAGTTCGTACAAACTAATCCAACGAATTACATGTTCTCCTTACAACGCCCTTACTTCCTGTAAGAACATGAGAAGAGGAAAGCTTGACAAAAGCAGAAGCAAACGCCTTAAAGAACGCCTCTCCATCGCCGGCGAACCTACGCACATGAGCCGCCGTCCTCGAATCGACGGCCATCTCGGCGTCCGCCCTCAGCAGCCCGCGGCCGTTCAACGCGTCCACGAAGTACCGATTGTCGAAAACCGCCGGCGTGAGGTCGTTCTCAACGAAGCTGATCTTATTGGAAGGTAATAACGATCCCTTGGGACACTTTAACTTCAGCATATCCCCGAATAAAGGGTTCATCTTTGCACGCCCACTACTTTCAGTTCCATTGTATAGACGCTTTTCAAGATTGACGCAGTGAGTGGTTCCGAGCGTATGGCCACCTGATAGAATAGAAGCAGAATGACGGGTCGGGTCAAGAACGCTCTCGGATAGTTGGAAAAAGATCTGATTTTTGCTGCATTCTTACCTAAAATTGCGACAGTTTCTTCAACAGTCATGCCCTTGCTGGCAAAGAGCTGAAGCACGGCGTCAACTCCGACGTCTGCCGATGGGAGAGAGTCGTCCGCCGCCTTGGAGCTCGGCGGGGTTGAAGAGTCTCTCCGGCCTAAAGGGACGTCGATTCTCGGCCCGCCCGACAAGGAGACGGCCTCGCGGGCAGCTAGTACGAGGATGTCCGAACAAGAAACCTGCTTAGGGCAGACTGCTTCAACTGCTGATTTCAGAAGATCTACGGCGCCCCTCTTTCTGACTCCAAAGTTCTTGGCGGAAGCCATTTCCGACGACTGAGCTGCGCCACCGCCGTCTAGAAGAATCGAAGCATCGCAGCCCTGACAATGAAAGAGCACATTTCAGATTTTAACTCATCGTCAAAGTATGTATTATGCGTACACAGACAATAATATAATGATGTGCCAAAGAGAGACCTGAACTTGGCAGTCATGGAACATGAGCCTTAGCATGGCAGCAGGCGTGGATGGATCGGCGAGTGAGATGGATTCCATGTCAGCCCTGATGATGTACTCAGTTTCGGGCAAGTTTTGCTGTAATAGTCGTAGGTTAACAATCCTTTGACTTGAGCAGCGCCGAGACAACAACAGACTAGTACTTGTAGTAATAAAGTAACTACAATGCGTTTGAGGATTTCCATTTTCTTAACTATGCATTGTACTCCTTCATGCCCTGACAATCTATCGATCTATATATATATATATATATATATAATATATGTAGATAGATAGAAAGGGCTGGCTTTGTTTGTGGAGCCAACTGAAGGAGTCGGCATTTAGTTGGGAAGCTTGGAAGAAGCACTAAAGGCGCCGCCTGAAAGCGAACCTAACGTTTAAGGCTCACAGTTGAAGTCTCTGCTGACACTGTTTTCTTTTCTTTTTTGCAGTAAATCATCAAGAAAATGTCTGAACTACTCGGCCAAATATGAGGCCGTGGAGATACATCACGTGCATGTAATTAAAGGATTTGATCAAATAAAGCTCTTTCTTTCTTTTTTTGGAGCAAATTACTAACTAACTGCGTGGGGATTATTACTAGTTTTGCCTGGAGAACTAATTCGAGGGAGTTTTGAAGTGTGGGATGCATGTGGGCTTCATCGCCATAATCTTGATATGGATTAAATAGGTCAAATGAATCGAAAAAATTAAATATTTATTTGAAGACCGCTTATTTATTATTATGAACTGATGATGGCTTCGCTGTCCTTGACGCGATGCTTCATCTCATCAAATCATCAACCTATAGTCGTGTAAAGTATTTTTCTAATTATATGGTTGTGTTACACTTCATTTATTGCTGATAGCTACTCTCTATCTCTTTCTCTTATCAATTATATGGAGTACAGTAAAATATTTAATAACATTGTGACATTAAATTTAGAAACCATACTAATCCATCAATAAATTAATATTTTATTAAAAGAGAAAATGGAAGTTTGTATTTGGGCTTATGACAGCCTAAAGCCCATAAAAACGGCCCATTAACATACTTCCCTTTTCGTATATTTAACATTATGGAATTTAATAAGCTAGGGTGGGTTTTGGGGGAAATCGGAAGAAGCAGCGAAAAAATGGAGGGTGGAGACGAAGGAGTAGAGATCGTCATGGATTCGAAGGACATGCAACAGCAGAACAAAGCCCTGGACAAGCTCACCGATCGAGTCGAGGATCGCCAGCTCAACTCCACTCGAGTTCAGGAGGTTGGTTATTAGTGCCGTCTTTCATGATTCTAGCTAGCCAATTTGTAGTTGCGCGCGACATTAGAGTATGAAGTATGCGGTTTTGGGGATCGAATTTGTTGCTTTACTCTGTGAAATCTTGCTTTCAGGCCATGGCTTCGATTTCTGCGTCCAAGGAAGCTGACCTTCAAGCTGCCAGATTGAGGTTCGATTTCTAATCCTTGGTTTTTTTTTCTCAGTTCGACAATACGTCAATGATCAGTTATTTTTAGGGTTTGCAACGCAACCTTAGATTCGTGATAGCTAATTGCTAGATCAATTCGAAATGTAAATTCTTGAAATTTCCAAGAACCGTGTTTCAAGAATCATTTGGCATGATTCGTGATAATTGGGGCGTATATCCCGGCTTAGTTCGCTGTGTGCCAAACAGATATCGTTGGTTGGATTTTTATGACAGGGAAAAAGAATTGGCTGCAGTCAAGATCAACTCTGCAGATGTTGATGTCATCGCTCGTGAATTGGAGGTACTTTAGCTACTAAATCATCTCATTCATCAAAAAACATGTTGCAGTTTATTGTTGTTTAGTACTGGACTGTTGTATTGAATCATCGTATGTGGTTTGGTATTTGCAATTGGCCTCTTACGAGTCGAACTTTGTTAAAAACAGCTGGACAAGAAGTTAGCCGAAAGAACACTGAGGGAGCATAAGGGCGATGCTGTTGCTGCCATTCGATCCCTCCTCCACTGAGAATAATTGATGGGAAAATCGTACGCAAGCTATGATCTTTTTGTTTTGCTACTCTGTCGTAGAATTTGTGTCGCTCTAAAATAGAAACTTGAGGCTTCAGCTGAATTTGTAAACGCATTTTTTTTACTTGCATTTCACAGTAACAAGTCTCATTGCAATCACCATAAAGGAATGGAATCTAATTAAGAGCTAGCTATAAAGTGATAGCCCCGTGGCATTACAACATATGCTTCACTCACTCTTGAGATATGTGTAAAGTGCATCCATGATTCATACGGATAACTTAAGCAGACAGACAAAGAAAAAGGAAAACTAGAAAACAGCGATAGAACTTATAAGGTTGTGTAATATGATATGAATATGATTGAACTGAAGCCCTACTTGGTGTAGAGCACATCTTCCCATGGATGGCGATACAATGGCTGTTTCAATCTCTTCTGGTCGAACGTATGCCTGACATATCGGAAGTTTATTCAGTTGCAGTTTTGTAATGACAAAAAAAATTTTCAGACTTGTAAGAAGGCGAAATCTTAAAAAAATAATTCATACCCGATGAGACCAATGGAGCGGGCGAGAACAAAGAGGCCATTCAAGTAGCCAATACCTATGATCTCGTCGATCTCTTGCTTGGTGAACATTCCGCTGCCAGCGAGGAGATCCAAGAAGAGGGAGCCAATGGCGCCGTCCACGTTGAGCACTAAGTTGTTTGCTTTCGAGAGAGTGTAGGTCTCGACCTCGACCGCGTACTCCATGTACTTCACCGACGGAAAGTTTTCGCGCGCAAAGCGCTGCAGTAATTCGACTCTCTTGTCTCTGTTGTCGCCTCTCTTGATCCTAATTTCGACAAAAATGTTTCACGGTTTAGTGTTTGGTCACAGGCTAAGAGAGAGAAATATTACGAAGAGTTTATTTTGTTTCAAGGTTTTCGAAACTGAGCAATGTCGTTTACCTGTGCCCGATTCCAGGGACGCGGATGCCCTTCTTTTTCATGCTTTCCACAAACTCGTAAGGTGTAAGTCCCTGAAGAGAAATCGCGTGACTCCACTTAGTATTCGATGAGAGCGATGCTTCAGTAGAAGAATTGACAGATAATATATTTCGTTGACTAACCCTATCATAGGCATCCTTGAAGTATCGAGCGGCATCATCAATAGCCCCTCCAAACCGGGGACCAATCGTCAGTAAACCTAATTAATTTGACAAGGAAAAAAACGTTACTATGAATATGTTCTTTATTACTTCTATATCCTGTTAAAGGATCATTGTTTTAGTAGTGAGATGCTTATTGCATAAGTAGAAACATTTAGGTATAATGATACCTGAAACAAGACTAGAGACAAGGTCTTTCCCAGCTCTAGCGGTTACGATGGTGTTGTGGGCACCAGAGACACAAGGACCATGGTCGGCGCACAGCATAATGCAAATCTGGCAATTAATTAGCAGCATTGAGAAAACAGTAGTTGCGTTCTCTTACAAAAGCTACCATTAACGTTTAAGCTTGAAGTCAAATAGAAGTCCAGGGATGAAAGCGGGAGGCAAATGAGTAAAATCACCTCAATAAAACGTGTGCAATAACGAGGAAGGCTCCGTTTGAACCACAATAGAGAAATGACATCACCCACGCCTAAACCCTGTTCAACAATTGAGGACATAGGGACACCAGCATATGTTGGCTCATCGCCTGCCAATTGCAGAAGAAAGGGTTAAACAAAACTGGACCAGTTCATCCAGTGGACAAAATGCATGAAAGAGTAAAACAAGCCATACCCCTATCGTCAGATATGGTCGAAATTATGTGCGTTGGAGCCCGAACTTTCCCGCTCTTGATAGCTGTGTTAAGATCCTCGGGAATAGGAGGAGGTACTACTTCCTTCACTGGTGTAATTTTACCTTCTGTAACCTAACAAATGTGACCAATAACCACAATTAGAATAGTATTAATGGTATTTTAGCATCAATGTATATATATCTAGATATATTCCAACTAATTGATACACAATTTCTTACCAGTTTTTCAAATGCTTCCTTGATTGAATCCTCAAATGCTTCATAAGAAGTGGGAACAACAGCTCCAGCATCCTTTAATGCTTGATTTTTCGCTTGTGCAGATTCCATTTCTCCACCACTCTTGGCTCCCTGAAGATAGGGAATGAAATAATTCAAGATTAACAAGTGTCACATGCTACTCTAACACAGGGTAATTGCACTTTAGATTTAAAGGGAACAGCTTACCGCATGACCAAATTGTACTTCTGATTTGAAGAGTCTGGCGCAAGTTCCACTAACCCAGGCAACAACAGGCTTGTTAATCTTCCCCTGTTTAAGGGCCTCAACAAGGGAATACTCATCACGGCCTCCAAGTTCGCCTAGAACAACAATCATTTTAACCTGGTTTTGAAGCCAAAAGCATGATTGGAGAATTAGAATCCAGAAGTTCTGGCATGTTCAGCTGAGAGTATAACGGTTAAGGACCCCTATGCAGAAGTTAAGTACAGTTTGATACCTGAGGTATGTTATTGAACCGCAGAACATGATCAGAAAGTGTTGACCCAGGAAACACATCTCCCCCAATGGCAATGCCTGCACAAGTCAGAACAACTCGAAAATTAAGAGGCAGCTATGGGAAGAGAGATTGGATATGGTTGCAATCTATGATTGTCCAACCTTCATATATTCCATCAGTTACACGAGCAATTGTGTTGTACATCTCGTTAGACATACCGCCCTGAAATTCAGACATATTAGGACAAGTTTAGGGAAGTTAGAAGATATTATATTAAACACCATAAAAGAATATTCTTGACGACTATATCACATAGTTTCCACAAAGTAAATGCAATTAGCATAATGATGTTCAACGATTTAAAAAATGGCTACGCACAGATTTAGAGACAAAGCCAACAGATCCGGGCCTGTACAGCTTGCATTGGATTATATTATCGATTGTTCCGGCAGTATCACCGATCTTAAATGCTCCAGCTTGAATGCCACCAACAGTAGCTGGACCGATAACGACCTATGATCAAATACATGATAGCAAAATGAATATTGTCGAAATTCAAGCAAGTAGTTGATCGTGCAGTTGAAAACTACGACTCATTAGAATCAGTGACCTTGTTATTTGCTTTTGCATAAGCAATCAACTGTTTGGTGTCATATTCAGGGACACCTTCTGCTATGATAGCCACAACTCTAATGGTTGCCTGCTTGAGAGCAGCCATTGACGAAGCAGCAGCACTGGAAAATGGAATTATGTCGTCAGTCACAAAAAACTGGAGCTGAAAATGACATATTCACATAAACAAAAGTCAACCTTCTGAAGGATGCAAAGTTAATGAAAACATCAGCGGTAGGATGAGCAGCACAAGCAGCTTCAATTCTGCAAAACAGGAGAATATTCCAAATAAATGGTAAGATATATTAAATAGATAAATATTTATACAACAGGGAATTAATCTCTTTGGAGCTTATTAATCAGTTATCAAAGTTCATTTCTGGAATAACATTCATTGAGGAATCAGAATCTTCAACCAAAAGTTAATCAATCTGAAGCAAACTCTTAGCCCTTAGGCATCTCAAAATCAAAACTACGGTTAAGAAAGGAAACAAGGTGAGAAAGAGAACAGAACATACGTTGAATGAACCGGGATGGCTATTTCCTCTTGACCAAAAAATAGTTTCTGGAAACCCTCAGAACCGGGATTAATGATTCCAGCAACCGAAGGTGTTTCTCTGCCTTCATTGTTAGAAACATAAATTCTTGTAAGTATTGGGAGAACAGAAAGGTATTATCTAGGTGCACCTGCCACGATATCAATATAATCACATGAGAAACACAATTTCTTTTATATATTTTACCACAAAGGAAATCAAAATCAAGCATTCGCTGGATGGGCAGTTGCTTGTAATTGTAAAATAGTGCCTGTGTTGTTTTCGAAAAAAGTTGTCCAGTTGCCATCGTGCTGCTTGGAGCACCCTGCACGCAAATAAAACATAATCATTTAACCTCAATATGAAACAATCCCACCAAGAAGTAACTGAAGCTGCAGAGCTAAAAGATTCCTCTGTTGACACCTATTTAGGAAAACTATCCTAACACAAACTAATTCAGTTTCTCGCTTTATGCCAAGAAAATTATCAGCTAATGCACATTCGGTACTGTAATTCGTAAAATCCGTGGCGATCATAGTATGAAAACGTAAGTAATGACCACAAAACTCGCCCACGGCATTCCTAAACCAGTAAACCACTACCATGTTGCATCTGAAAAGATTTAGTAATAGGGAACTGCATATGCTTTTCACCAGAAATCAAACCAAAGCGAGACAAGTAAGAACAAATCAAAGACATTAGCTCGAAATCACTGAACTGAAGATAAACACGACACAGCAGAACAGAGATCCAGCGATTCATAAACCTCTTCCAACAACAAAACCAAACAAGAAGGAATCAAGGATCAAAAGCTAACAAAACGTGTAAATCAAACAGATCTAGATCACACAAATCAAATCAAAACCACACCAATACAATGCCAATCAAGTGACGACTGGATATGCATACCTGAATACGATTACCAATCAACAAAAATGAACACCTTAGATGTGTCTGGTAAATAGACGGGATAAGTGCTCTAAAGACGACGATTCATATGACGTTGGAAACGAGATGGAGCTGATTCGTATCTATTTATATAGGGACGGAGGTGTGTGTGCCGTGGGCGTGCTGTCAGTCTGAGGAAAATATTAATAATTTCGTTTTTTCATTGACCACTGTAATAAGGAAAAAATGCAATAATAGAAAAAAAATATATTAAGTTATATATATGTTAGCTGAAATGGTTGGTCACGTGGGATTTGGCAGTTAGCTGGCTCACGAGTGATGGATGACTGTGTGTGGGTTTCTTCACATCGATTAATACATAAATTTTTTTATTTGATTGAAATACCGAATTTTCGTAAAAAAATTTTGGGTCAAATTTAACATTTCATACTTCTCGGCCTAAGTCAACTTTTAGTACTTCAAAAGTCGACGACGACGCTTTTATAGGTCAAAGTCCACTATCGGAATTGCTTGTGGAACCAACCCAACTACAACGTGGTAGTGAGTAGTGACTCGTTCAAAATATAGTGCTAATTTATAATTATTTTGACCTTTTTTCGTTCCCAAGTGATTCGTACTATAATTATATTTAAGCCTTTTTTCTCAAAATGTTGGTTGGTTTTTGTTCTCTAGTCAATTTGCCTCAATGGTAGGTAATATAATATGAATTCTCATACTTTCTAATAGTTGAGGCACGCCTGCCTCCATTGATTGATTGATTTAAGGTGTTCGTTCCCATTAAAAGTCAATCGTTTAAGCATGTGAATTTGGAAAGAATTACAGATGATGCAAACTAATGAAAGTCATAAATTTTTTCCACAATGAATTACAATGACCTACATATGATATTAGTGTAGATTGCTTCTTGGGCCATAACAAATGGACCTGGCCCATCATACAGGCCCAACTAATAAACTACCTCTGTTAGATAACCTACTATAATAAATCATGATTACTATGGAAACTAAAACATAGTTAGTTAAGGCAACCTTTTTAACTTTGGAAACGATTCTAATGTGCTTTGCTTCGTAAGACGATAACTATCCTCAAACAAGGGTGATGTTCTCTTGCTCGCCTTTCCAAGAAACCTATTATTCTCATTAGCTTTCATGGCTTTTATATATCGTCTTCAAGCAACCTATCTATTACTGCCCCTCTCTTTTCTGGTAAGAAGTAGAATCGATGGAAAGCCTTTCCATCGAAATCTTAAACGAGGACCACCATCTCGTGTCCTCCATCAGAGGAAAAATGGAAGGTATTTCTTCATCGTATTGTGTCTGCAAAGTCCCCCAAGAACTAACCCGAGGATGCGAAGAGCATTACTTCCCTCGCTCAGTCTCTATCGGCCCTTACCACTACGGCCAAGAGAATCTCAAGACCATGGAAGATCGAAAGTGGAGGTTCCTCAGCACTTTGCTGAATCGAAAACCAAACGCCGAACAAGTACTAAACGACTGCATCGCATCACTGAGGCAAGACGAACGAAAGGCAAGAAATTTCTACTGCGAGCAGCCCACTGAGCACAAAATGGGTAGCGATCAGTTCGTAGAGATGCTGCTATTAGATGGCTGTTTCTTGATAGAGCTTTTTCTCGAGTACACATTCAAGACTTTGAGGCTAAGGGACGATCCATGCTTTGGCACTGTAAATGCTATACAGCAGCTGAGAAAAGACTTGGTGCTTCTGGAAAATCAAATCCCTTTCTTCGTTCTTGAGAAGCTGTTTCACTTGGTGCATCTGCCCAAGCACTGTAATTTATCCATCGTCGAGCTTGCCTTGAGCTTCTTTCGAAGGTTGATTCCTGGAGATGTTTCTCAGTTTTCTTCCATGGAGTCATTCGCGCCTGAAACCCATCACTTGCTTGACCTCATCAGACAGCACTACATTCCTACTACATCGCCAGAACTGAGCCTACCTAGTCCCAACGGTCATAATCAGCAGGCGCGTGTCCCACACGCCAGCCGACTAAGCGAGCTTGGGGTGAGGATCGAAAGGCTCGTGTCCAAAGAGAAAAGTCCGCTGAATGTGAAGTTCGTCGTCAATGGAGTATTAAGAATCCCAACTCTGAAAATCCATGGCTACACAGAAACCTTGTTCAGAAACCTCATAGCTATGGAGCTGTGCCACCCCAAGTGTTCGAAGCGCGTGGCTTCCTACGCGGTCCTCATGGAGGGTTTGGTGCGGTCTGAAAGGGACGTGATTTTGCTACGAGGTAAGGAGATCGTCGTCGTCGACGGCGGGGGCGGCGAGGGAGGAGATGATGTCGCTCTGCTGTTCAAGAAGCTGCGCGTGGATGTGAGGGCGGAGGAGTTTCATTACGGAGGGCTTTGCGAGAAGGTGAATGGGTATCGGCGGGGGTAAACACGCGCCGCCGTCTTGGAGAGCGTGAGGCATGTCTATCGCAGGACGCGCTTGGGCGTGGCTGGTTTCGTTTTGGTTGTGCTGTTGCTCGTCTTCGTCTTCGCCGGAGCTCTGTTCGCTGCCATTTATGTTCTGATGCACCATTTTCTGTAATTTTTTATTGTGTACTCAAAACGATTTTTTCTTCATCTCTTGTGTGTAGTAATGCGACGTGTAAGAACGTGCCTTGCATATTAGTCGTCGTTGCATTAATAAACAAACGACATGAAAACGACATGGTTGAATCATTCTAAAGAGTTGGAGAAAAACAATCAAAACTTTATCTACCGTCAATGATAATCTCAACCTCAAGATATTTGTCAACTCATCACATAATTTAGATAATATTTTCGGGGGCCATGGTGCTGTCTGACACATCATCCCCACTAAAGAATCTTAGGCTAAGATAATATTATCATCGTTCATTCATTGCTTTTCCTGTCACAATTAAAGCAGCCTCGAGAAAAACAGGAGAGAGAGAGAGAGAGAGAGACAGAGAGAGGTGTTGCAAGAAAAATGTCGGGCGACAGAAGAATAGGCGTGACGGTCGATTTCTCTCCGTGCGGCAGAAAGGCGTTGTCTTGGGCCGTTGACAACCTCGTACGGACCGGCGATCACCTGATCCTCGTCACCGTTCTGCCCGAAGGGAACTATGAAACGGGCGAGATGCAGCTGTGGGAGACCACTGGCTCTCGTATGCAACCCAAAATCTATTCTCCTTTTTCTCTGTTATATATGCGATAGGCTGTTGTATTCTGCGTCTCTTTGTTATGGTTGATCTGATAAAGTTGGAGTCTTTTCGTTGTTTTGGTTTCCTTATCTACGATTTACGAAGGCCCTTTTCCGATACCTTCTCCAAGATCGGATCTTTGATCTGTATCTGTTCGTTTTGGAGCTCAATATTATGTCTGAAGGTGCTATGAAAACATGGGATGATTTCTTTCAATTACCGTTTTCCTCAGCTTTGATCCCTTCGGTCGAAATCTGTGATCCCCATGTAATGAAGAAGTACGGAGTGAAACCTGACCCAGAAACGCTGGACATAATCTCCACCGCTGCAAGGCAGAAAGAGGTGATTTTTTCGCTCTCATTCATCGTCGAGTTCAATATCGATTCAAGAAACATTCGGTAATAACATTTCAATGGCTGCTGAAATTGCAGATTGTCGTCGTCTTGAAGATCTACTGGGGAGATGCCCGCGAGAAGATATGCGAAGCAGTTGATAAAATCCCCCTCGATTCCCTCGTCATAGGCAATCGAGGCCTTGGCAAGCTCAAAAGGTTCGACTCTTTCCTGCGTTTATCGGTGCTAAAATTCTTTTAAGTGCTTCATATGTAATAATATCTTTCAGGGTTATCATGGGAAGTGTCAGCAACTTCGTCGTGAACAATGCCACTTGTCCCGTCACGGTCGTGAAGGGCCACGACTAAATGGGACCCACTGATCCGAGGTTGTATGTATTGTTTTCCATTGTCTACCACTATTTTGCTTAATAATAAATAGCTCAAAACGCTTTGTTTGTTATTCGTCTCTTGTGTGTGCTTCCACTCGTGGAAGCTTCTTCTTGTTAGTATTTGATCTTGAGAATTGATCTAGTGATGGATAAAAACTTTCGATTGGATTTCACTTGGATTCTGTTACATATGCTTTGAAACTTCAACTATACGAGTTTCCACTATATATTTGCAAGAATTTTAAACAGTGAATCAGATACATATAAACAGTAAATATTCGCAGCCACCCACCACAGAAGGTGTTTCCACCTTATCTGTTTATCAGCGTAATACAACCCAATGACCGACTACTTACGACTCGTTAACAAAGGCATTCCCATAACCACTAGCTTTCAAGAACTTCTTCAGCAGCAGAACTGCGATCGCAAACGTAAGCCCAATTGCTGCCCATGTGAAGAAACGGTCGTCGGCTGCTTTGCAACCTATGTGTGGGGCCGTGGGGGGTTGTTGTAGAGCTACTTCAGTCGCATTTACATTTACGATGTTTTCATTTCGTTCTTCGATAATCCCATTATCTTCGGTTGGGGTAGTTTCCTCAGAAGCATTTTGAGGAATCTGCTGATTTTCTCCTTCAACGTTCTCCAATTCAGAAGTTTGGCTGGCCTGAGGTTCTTTGCTCAGCATATATTCGTGAATCTGCGAGCACAAGCACATGTATTACTCAGCATAGATTCAGGGAAGTAGTTTGTAGATGCACACACACACACACATATATATATATAGGATATGGGAATACCTCGTCAATCAGCTTTTGTCGCTCAGGCGAGCCGTACTTTGGAGCTGCTTCGCGGGACTTTATTGCAAGAGCTCTCCTCTCTTCCTTTGGATAGTCTAGTGAGCCCAGAGCACCTTTTGGGTCGCTAGGCATAAATGCAATCAGAGCTACCAAAGCAGTGCGAACTGAAGAATCAAACATGAAACTAATTTAAAACATGTGGAATTTACAAGACACGTTACAAAACTGATACTGATGCGCATCCATCGAAACCCAACATGAGACAAACTGAAGTATCTAAAACATGACACATGCATACCGCTCCAAGACGGTTGCCAGTGCTCGGGATGGTAATTTGAAATGCTCAAGCATATCTTGGTTTGGGTTTCAAACCGGCCGTTTGGCTGTAAGAAAATTCAAGAAATGTCGGAAAAGGGAAAGATGCAAAAGCTCACAGGGACGTGAATATCATCGATGTGGTACTAGTATGCCATAGTCACTCAATGAATAAGCCTATGATATACCGTCAACAACATAAACGATGGTGGCTTCAAAGGATATTCTGCAGGAAGCTGAATCCTTCCATGATATATTCCCCCTTCAAACTCTGTTTCTCTTGGCCCCCTAATGGCGAATTGCCATTCAAATATATTCTCCTGAAGGAAAGTTTACGAAACAAAGTTTACAAGCTAGCTTATTAAGATTCACAGCTACATTATTCAGTACGCATCGGGTGAATTTTAAGTATCACTGCACCTTTAAGAGAACGACGAACTCATAACAACAACACAGAGACACTAGCCAATGACACCTAAACAATGGGAAAATTCGTACTTAAAAAACAGTATTGCAGTTTATGGGCCTCACGGAGACCCTTATGTGATAAGAGTTGCCCAGAAAGACGTAATCAGTTATGCCCAAATGCCTCAACAGATGACAGTGAGGAAAATCATAAATTACGTATAAGGAAAGCCTGGTGGAGCAAAAAAAAACTTCACGGCACGATTCGTCGGATCCAGAGGCAATATACCTTATATATTACAACCTCAACAAAAATCCCTCAATTGAATGAAAGGAAAACAGGAAAATGAGGAAGAAAAAAGAAAGAGTCGGAACCAATTGACACACCTCAAGGGGAAGGCTCATAAAATCATCAGAAGGATTGGATTGCATCTCTTTCAGCTCTTGCAGGATCCTCTTCACGGACGGATTCTTCCGATTGTACTTATCTTCCGCCATTAGGGGTTTCTCTTCCTACAGAGCTTCGTTGACCCGACTGCGAAGACGATGAAGGGATGCAATTTCTCCGTGACGTGAATTTGGGATGCGAGGGAGGGATAATACATCAACGCGCGTGACACGTCATCTTATTACCAATCTGCTGAAGTAGGTGATAGTCGCTGAAGAGGTCCGTTCTCCTAAGCGAACGACGTCGTTACAAGTGGCCCTTATTTCAGCCCATATTTACAAGGATCTATTTGCAAGTCCATAGCTGAGTTTGGAGCAGCGTTTAGAATGACGTTATTGCCCTTCAGTAGAGGAAATTTATCGGTTATGCCACTCGCCTTTGTCATGCAGTACAATAAACGACCAAATCCGCCACGTCAGCATCAGCTCGGCTTTTTTTATTATCCCACCACCGTTCTTTATCCTACCAACTGTCGCAAAACCTCAATTATTTCAGGCAAAAACAGAGAAGACATTCGAAATTTTGTTCTGTATTACAGTTATCGCTTACGCAATGCAGGCGGTCACTTCACTTTCCTCCGTCGCATGCTCAAACCTTCTACCGTGCGGCCGCCGGAGAGATGCGTCGCTGCCGTCGCTCTCAGGCCCGCGTTTCTGCAATCGCGGCCCCCGCAGCGTCGGTATTGCATCCACTAAGTCGATTGACTGCCGAAGGAGGAGGCTCTTCGTGATTTCAGCTTCGGCCAACGGAGGTTTTGCAGAGGCGACGTCGTTTGACTACGATCTAGTCATTATTGGGGCTGGAGTTGGAGGCCACGGAGCTGCGTTGCATGCCGTCGAGAAAGTATGAGATGTTGATCGCTTTTGAAATAATATGATTCACTCTCTATTTATCGTGAAACTGAACAAGGAGTAGTACTCCAATCTCTTCAGGGACTAAAAACTGCTATAATTGAGGGAGATGTGATGGGAGGAACGTGTGTGAATAGGGGCTGTGTTCCTTCTAAAGCCCTTCTAGCAGTAAGTGGTAGGATGCGTGAGCTTCAGGACGAGCATCACATGAAGGCTTTGGGTTTGCAGGTTCTTGATCTTACATTGTCTCTATTTTTACTTCCTTCAGTTACTTTATGATCTTCATTTTTATTGCCGGTTATAGGTAGCAGCTGCTGGGTATGATAGGCAAGCAGTGGCTGACCATGCTAATAACCTCGCACTGAAAATACGTGGTAATCTGACAAATTCGTTGAAAGCACTTGGGGTGGATATCTTGACAGGGTTCGGCACGATTGTGGTGAGCTTTCAGTTGCCTTGAATGAGATATTTGCATTTCATCGTATGTTTGTTTTCACAAACTTTTTGGCTGTAATAATTTCAGGGTCCTCAGAAGGTTAGATACGGAAAAGTCGATTCCCCGGACAAGGAGGTTTCTGCGAAAGACGTAATTATTGCAACTGGTTCAGTCCCTTTTGTTCCTAAAGGAATTGAAGTTGATGGTAACATATTCACCGGCTTCCTTTGGTCCGCTGAGTAATTTTCTTCAAACAATCGGTTGTAAAATTCTCATGTCATTTGAACATTCCTTACTGTGTTATCGACGGACACTCCATCCGAGATCTCTATTTCAAAAATATGCTCACTAAGATGAAAAAAGCTCGATATCCCATCATATGATTTGCGTGTTGTTGATGGCTTCAATTACTAACCTGCAGGAAAGACAGTTATTACCAGCGATAATGCCCTGAAATTGGAATTCGTTCCAGATTGGGTTGCCATAGTTGGAAGCGGGTACATAGGCCTTGAGTTTAGTGATGTTTATACAGCTCTTGGTAGTGAGGTAAAGTTCTTTGGCATATGTGCTTCCCTTCTTTTTCCTGAATAATGCACTACAAAACAGATAGTTGAACAATGATATAGGTTACGTTCATTGAAGCTTTGGATCAACTGATGCCCGGGTTTGATCCCGAGATAAGCAAATTAGCTCAAAGGGTCCTGATAAATCCACGGAAAATCGATTATTACACAGGCGTCTTTGCAACCAAGGTACTGGAATTTTATTGTTTAAGATTTTGTACTTGACTTTTCAACCAGCCCTATATACTTTCTGATACCTTTTAGATAACTCCTGCAAAAGATGGGAAGCCAGTCACCATTGAGCTAACTGATGCTAAGACGAAAGAACACAAGGATACATTAGAGGTAACTCAAACTCTTCCGTGACTTCCTCCATTTGCCGTTCAGTGTGTCAGCTTACAAAATACACCTTGTTTCCGCCGTAGGTTGACGCAGCATTAATTGCGACTGGGAGAGCTCCCTTCACGAGGGGCTTGGGACTAGAAAATGTAAGTAGAAAATTTGGCTCTTCGATGACATCTATGAACAAAAAAGAGCTCCTTCGTAGCGAAAGTGACGGTGGATATAGACCCTTTAATTGGACATCTATGACAAGATTTGTTCTGCTTTCAGATAAATGTGGAGACACAACGAGGTTTCGTCCCAGTAGACGAGCGCATGAGGGTAATTGATGCAGACGGAAATCTGGTAGGCCCTTCTTACATACCACAATTTCTTTACGAAACCTTTTCTGTGGGTCTAAACACGTAGCTCGATATCGCCAGGTTCCTCACTTGTATTGTATCGGCGATGCCAATGGTAAATTGATGCTCGCTCATGCAGCAAGTGCTCAGGGAATTTCCGGTCAGTAGTTTTACCTGGCACCATATTCGATGTTTAATCTTTATGATAAGTCCTTTATGCGCTTGCGTGCAGTTGTTGAACAGCTCACTGGTAAAGATCACGTTCTTAACCATTCCAGCATACCAGCAGCTTGCTTCACTCATCCCGAAATCAGTATGGTTGGGCTGACTGAGGTAACCAATTGAGAAAAAGAAATGAAAACAGTGGACGATACACGAACTAATTGTTTGCTTGTGTTAATATACTGCTTTATTTTCAGCCACAGGCGAGGGAGAAAGCCGAAAAGGAGGGGTTTGAAATAAGCATAGCTAAGACGAGCTTCAAGGCGAACACCAAGGCCTTGGCTGAAAACAAAGGGGAAGGTCTTGCAAAGGTCATACATAATCTTACGCCTTCGAATCTTGCTGTTACTGCACAGTAACATTTTTACCTCTTGCCCTTCGAGCCCTCGTCGATTAGCAGCTCAATAAATAACTATACGTCGTTTTTTCTTGCAGTTGATATACAGAGCCGACACTGGTGAGATACTCGGAGTTCACATTCTGGGGATGCATGCAGCTGACCTCATACACGAAGCATCTAACGCCATGGCACTCGGCACACGGCTTCAGGCATGTGTAATATTATTATTATTAGTTAATGAAAGCCTTTCTATCTTATGAAACATTATTTCCACCCGAACTAAGTTGTAACCTCAAACCCTCAGGACATTAAGTTTGCTGTCCACGCACATCCAACCCTGTCTGAAGTTCTTGACGAGCTGTACAAATCGGCTAAGGTGAGCTTATGAGTTGTTATTAGATGGTCAAAATTAAATGTTACATCTCATCTTACTTCCCCTAACTACTTTCTTTTTAATGTACTTAGTTGCAACTTGAAACAACAAGGCGAGTTGATGAACACATTGCAGTGTAGGGATTCCAGTATCAGGCAAGAAGATATTTTCAGCCATTTTTTTTTGTATAAGAGAAGAGTGCGATTATTTCATGTATTTAAATCTTCTTTGATAGATAATGGGCAATCCTCGAGTATGAGTAGATTGAATTTGAAGCAATCAAACGAACAATTCAAGATTACACATTTGACGATTGACTTCTTACCCAAGAACCAAAAGCAACATTAACAAAATGGAAATCACAATCCCTCAACAAGGCAAAGAAAAATGCAATCTTTCCTACAAATATGAAATTGGAGACCAACCAACCGCCAACTATTATTCTTCGTTTGCCTCTTCTCCACTCTTATTGTTATGCTTCCTCGCATACCTTTGGTTCCTTAAGAACTTGGGATCCATCTAACGCGGTAATAAAAAACGATAACAAAGTCACGTATCATAGTCGAGACAACACACAAGGGACAAACATACGCATATTTGAAATTAAAAAGAGAGGGAGAAGCCTTATACCCCTTTGGTGGAGATGTTACGGTGTCGTTTGGGCTTCTTTATTCCATTCCTGTGTGCCTTATGCGATTGGTTGTGCGCCGTGTGATTCTTCGATTTCGCCATTTCTTTCGACTCTTCGCAGATCTTAGCTATGCTTCAGTTCAGAGAGGGAGAGTGATGTTCGAAGGGTTTCTTTGTTGCCTTCGGCAGTTTTGCTAGTTTGGGCTTTATTCGATGCAATTGGGCTTTCGGCCCATCTAAATTATTATTACAGGCTTTGTTAAACAGAAGACGCTCCCACCTTCGACGATTCATTCGCTCTAATCTAAATCAATCACTTTCCCGGCACCACGACGACTGTGTTGTTGTGTAGTGTCTGATGACGCTCTTCATCCAATCACTGTCTCACACCCTCAAGTGCTAACCGGGTAATCAGGGTCCAGATCAGCAAATCTTCACCGGTTTATCCATTACCCGGTGAATCGGCAGAAACCATCTTAGCCTTCGTGTCCGTCTTCTCGTTCTATTACTTTACTTTACCAAGAGCTCCCCAATCGTTGCTGCTTCTGTCTTGTAGTTTTTTCGGAAACATGTTTCTCTTGGACTGGTTTTATGGAATATTAGCGTCTCTGGGATTGTATCAGAAGGAGGCCAAGATTTTGTTTTTGGGCCTCGACAACGCTGGAAAGACCACCTTACTTCACATGTTGAAAGATGAGGTGTTAATCTCCCCAACAGTTTCCCCGTTTATCGATGACGATTATGCGTAGTTTTAGTTGTTCTTCTGCTGTCAAACGTAGTTTTGTGTTAGCTACGCGCAAAGATTGGCCCTGTTTAGATCTTTTACTTGGCTTTTTGTATTAGCAAAGATTGCATCTTTTTGTTTCAATCGTTTGCCGTTTAGTCTTGCTTTGAGATTTTTGTTTTGGTATGTTACTAGTGAATTTTTTCTGTACTCAGAGGCTTGTTCAGCATCAGCCAACGCAGTATCCAACATCAGAGGAACTAAGCATAGGGAAAATCAAATTCAAAGCCTTTGACTTGGGTGGCCATCAGATCGCCAGAAGAGTGTGGAAGGACTACTATGCTAAGGCAAGCAATTACGTTGGTCTAATGTAAGTCTAATTACATTAGACTTCTTTTTCTTGATCCACTAGTTGTTTGTCCATATATTCTTGCTTTTGAGAGTCATAATAGTTCAATCCTTCCATACTTATGTTCATGGTACAGGTCGATGCTGTGGTATATCTCGTGGATGCCTACGACAAGGAAAGATTCGCAGAATCGAAGAGAGAACTAGACGCACTCCTTTCAGACGAATCTTTATCAAACGTACCCTTTCTAATCCTCGGTAATAAGATCGATATACCATATGCTGCTTCTGAGGACGAGCTTCGTTACTACATGGGCTTGGCTGGCATCACCACTGGCAAAGGTAAGATCAACTTAGCTGATACAAACGTAAGGCCTATCGAGGTTTTTATGTGCAGCATCGTTCGTAAGATGGGATATGGTGAGGGCTTTAGATGGCTCTCTCAGTACATCAACTAAACCGAGGAGGCATATAGCCCTTTGCTTTCTTGGTGTTTTATTTTGTACAGATGAACTTGGCTCTCTGCTGTGTTTTGTGGCTTGTTGGTTTTATAGTTGAGGTGTTTGCTTATGTAATGGCATTTGTCTTTCTTTTGTAATAATGGTTATGTACATATGGAACTGCAAATAAACATCGTATATGTATCAATAGTTGAGTGATGTAAGGAATGATGACTCTTGAGAAATTTGAAAAGGAGAATTTGTATACGGAACATAAATGGATGAACAAATTTCTCGCACCTGCAATTTTCGAATCGATGATTTCGTCTTATTTCCGGAGAAAAAGAATAATAACTTGGGCATAAATACCGTCGAAAAAGCCAATCTTTAATACATAAATAAGCGAACAGGCGTCTCCATTTTTTCTTTTTATTCTCTTTTGATTTCCGAAAGCATATATAAACGTCCATATGCACTGATCCTATACCATATGTAAACGTCGACTTTGGAAGAAGAGAGAATAAAAAAAATGAATCTTTTTAAGATGGGTCGTGGAGGTGCGGCGGCGGCGGAGAGAGACATCGACGACTTGCCAAAGAACGCCGCCAACTACACGGCGTTGACCCCGCTCTGGTTTTTGGAACGCGCGGCGTTGGTTCACCCGACCCGAAAATCGGTGATCCACGGCGCCGTTTCGTACACGTGGCAGCAGACCTACCGTCGATGTCGTCAGATGGCGTCTGCCCTCACTAGGCTGGGTGTCACCTTTGGCAGCACCGTGAGTTCTAATTTTTTTTTTTTGATAAAAAATTAATTACAACGATGATGACGATCTTTTATGAAAAATCCCGTATTGAGTTTTAGCTGCTGTATAGATGTTATTGCTACTTTATTGGATGGCTCACTGATTCGCGTCTTTTGTGCGTTTTCTTGGTACGCTGAGTTGGTAGGTAGCTGATGAAATGAAGTAATAAGAGATCTTTATTTTGACTTCAAATTTGTCTCAGTGAATTCGTAGGAAACGTAGTAAGAGTTAAGGATTCAATTTGGGAATCGTACGCAGTAGTTAATGAACAAATAAATTTTGCTTATTAGAGCCGATATATGCAGAAAATGTTAGTGGGATATAGTTTGAGACAGCTGCTCCAATCTAAGTGACTTCATTTCTATTTATCATTACCGAAAAAAACATTGCAGGATTCCGATCTTGGAATGCTTCTTAGGTGTACTAACACTCGAAAGCTGCGATTTTTTTCATTTTATTTTTACTGGAGGCTATTCAGTGTATACTGCTCGAAGTTGATGGTTTTCTTTCTTTTCCTGCAAAATTAGATCCATCCGTTTTTTTCCCTCTTCTTTTGTTATTTTCTGCATTGTCCGTTTGACAGATTGTCCCTTAGTTGCTTGCCTACATTTTTTTCGAATTTTTCTTTGCTCATATCATATCTGATCTTTTTTCTTGGCTTATATCAAATGGGAATGGATGGTTAGCAAAGCTAGGAGCCATGTAAAGAAAGAAGATAAGATATCAATCCATAAACTGAGTAGCTTCTGTGCTTACTTATTCTAATTCGGTCGAACTCAGCTGTCCTTGTAATTCCTATGGCATTATTCGAAACTTCTGTCCCTTTCTGTAAGAACTTGATGCAACCTTTTTATCACTTAGCTGAGATCATGTGGGCCGAAACACAAGTAGCAGAAAAGAGTAGTAGAACAACGTTAAGTCATAAGATTCATCGATTTTTAAGATTTCATGTTAGAAAGAATATCGTTTGGCCGAGTTCGAACCTTTTTAATTCTAACAACGGCGAAAAACTCGAATTTTATTACAGGTCGCAGTGATCGCACCAAACGTCCCGGCAATGTACGAAGCCCACTTCGGCGTCCCAATGTCGGGCGCCGTTCTAAACGCGGTGAACGTCCGCCTAAACGCGGAGACCATCGCCTTCCTCCTCGGCCACTCTCAAGCCTCCCTAATAATGGCCGACCAAGAATTCTTCCCCTTAGCAGAAGAATCCCTCAAAATACTCTCGGAGAAGAGCAAAGGCAAGTTCAAACCTCCAACACTAGTCGTCATAGGAGACGCAAGCTGCGACCCGAAACCGCTCCAACGGGCCCTCCAGAGCGGGGCGGTCGAGTACGAGTCGTTCCTCGAAACGGGCGACCCGCAATTCGAGTGGAAACCGCCCCAGGACGAGTGGCAAAGCATCGCCCTCGGCTACACCTCTGGCACCACGGCTAGCCCGAAGGGGGTCGTGCTGCACCACCGTGGGGCCTACCTAATGGCTACTAGCAACGTCGTAGTGTGGAACATGCCCGAGGGTGCCGTCTACCTTTGGACACTGCCTATGTTCCACTGCAATGGTTGGTGCTTCACTTGGACACTCGCGGCTCTCTGCGGCACGAGCGTATGCCTCAGACAGGTTTGTTCGTTTCTTGTCTATATATTCTCTCTCTCCCTCTGAAGCAGAAAAATGCAGTTGCTACAGTGGTTTTAACTCGTTTTACTTTGTTTTCTACGTTACAAGTAATGGTTGATTTTCTTTTCAGTCCTGTGATTTAGGGTGCGACATTATACGGATAATAACTTTCAAAATTAAGTAATTTAGGGAATTATACGTCGGAATCTGAAATGTTGTCCCGAAATTGCGTGATTTTGAATGTTATACGGACTAAAAAAATAATTAAGATTAAAAATAACATTCGATACATATTTCCACTAAGAGCATTTCCAACCCACAACACAAAATTGTAGTTCTCACAAAAATACAGTTGCTACAACGCTTTTACTCCAACCCATTAACTATATTTTCAACATTATTTTTTTTACTTAAATCCATTAACTCTATTTTCTGCACTAGAAGTAGTGTTATACTTCCCGTTACACTAGAGAAGATACGTACTGAATTTTTGCATTTTACGTCTGCTTCCATAGGTCACGGCGAAAGGCGTATACTCCGCAATAGCCGACCTCGGCGTGACCCACTTCTGCGCCGCGCCCGTCGTCCTCAACGCACTGGTGAACGCGCCCAAGGAGGAAACCCTCTCGCCCCTCCCCCGAACCGTCCACGTCATGACGGCCGGGGCCGCCCCGCCGCCCTCGATCCTCCTCGCCATGTCCGAGCGCGGCTTCAGAGTGACGCACACCTACGGGCTCTCCGAGACGTTTGGGCCCTCGACGATATGCGCGTGGAAGCCCGAGTGGGACTCTCTTCCGCCCGTCGAGCGGGCCCGCCTCAACGCCCGGCAGGGGGTCCGGTACACCGCCCTCGAGGGGTTGGAGGTCGTCGACCCTCAGACCATGGTGCCCGTTCGGGCCGACGGGAAGACGGTGGGGGAGATTGTGTTCAGAGGAAACGCGGTGATGAAGGGGTACCTGAAGAATCCCGAGGCGAACCAAGAGGCGTTTGCGGGCGGGTGGTTCCACTCGGGCGATTTGGGGGTGAAGCACCCCGACGGTTACGTGGAGGTTAAGGATCGATCGAAGGATATTATTATCTCGGGCGGGGAGAACATAAGCAGCGTGGAGGTGGAGAACGTGCTTTATCAGCATCCCAAGGTTTTCGAGGTTTCGGTCGTGGCCCGGCCCGACGAGCGGTGGGGAGAGTCGCCGTGCGCTTTCGTTACGCTGAAGCCCGAGGCGGGCGGGCCCGAGGAGGATGAGGGGCGTTTGGCGGAGGAGATTATGAGGTTTTGCAGGGAGAAAATGCCGGCGTATTGGGTTCCTAAGACGGTGGTTTTTGGGCCGTTGCCGAAGACGGCGACGGGGAAGATACAGAAGCATGTTTTGAGGGCTAAGGCGAAGGAGATAGGGGCCGCTAAGAAGGAGAAGAAGATGAGTAGTAGGCTCTGAAATTTTTTGGAGGTTTGTGTTATATATAGTCTCGCTTATATACTATGATTTACGAGCTGTGTAATATCACGACGAGGTCGCTCGATGAACTCAGATATGAAGTTGGATTGTGCCGTGTGTTATATAAGTCTGTGTTTTATGGATAATGTTTTATTGCATTGTGTTATGTTGTTTCCGTCCGAAAATGAAACGAGGAGAACATTGAAGTAAAGGAACGCTTTTTGCCACTCAATACTAGAAGAGCATGGCTTTCTTTTACATTTTTCTTCAAGTCATGATCTGGTTCTGATAAAGACATCGCTCATTCGAAGGCTATTAATAATTATTCACTACAAGTATCAATTATCATGCATAGTAACAAAACTTTCCCAAGTAGAATGTATATTTCATGGATTGATTAAAGTTTTGTCACAAAGTGAGACATGGAACGACCCTGATGTACGGACACAGACCAGATATGATCTTTCATGGCAAAACCAAGTACATGAACTTGAGTGTAGAAACATATATCATCATATCTGATGAAGAATAATATATATCAAGAAAATTAAAGCCAGAAAACAAAAAAAAAAAGATAGAAACTCTATTGTGGTCTTCTCTAGCCTCTGATCAGAAACGATCATATCTCGATAATAATGATAATGATACGTTACAAGAATAGATGCATAAAAAACTCATAGATGCAAGTCGACGTCCAATCCCTCGCCGCCATCTCCGTTTATGGGCCCCACGTTTCCCCCTTGTGGAATAACCCTAAATCCGCCGGCGGAGTACCTCAGAGGAACGCCTGAAAGGACCTGATTAGTCGCCGTCGCAGATGGTGCAAAGAACCTCGAACCACCATAGCCACTCCCATTAATAGGCGCACCATAATTATTGATGAACGGCCCAGATCGAGCACCGTGAGGATGGACCACTCGAACCGCCGATCCTAGCCGTCGGCTGCTGTGCTCGGCGGCGAAGTGGGCCCGCGTGGCCCTCTGCCTTTCTTTCTTGTGAGCGTTTTGGTGGCCGCCCAATGCCTGGGAACTTGCGAATCTTCTGTGGCAGTGCTGGCATTCGAACCTCTTACTAATATTATTGTTGCTTTCTGATTCTAAGTCGTCGGTTTCGTTTAGACATGGGACTTTATTCCCGCGATGAGCTGTCACTGGAAAACCGAAGAGCTTCACAAGTGATGATGATGATGATGATGATGGCGATGGATTATTGTTGTTGCTATGTTCGTGGTGATCATAGTAATATGCATTGGATGATGACGATGAGTTTAAATGTTATCTGTTTATCTGATTCTGGGCTGTGACAACGGGGTGACCATACTGTTATATATATGTAGGGTGAGAGAGAGAGAGAGAGAGAGAGAGAGAGAGAGAGAGAGAGAGAGAGAGAGAGAGAGAGAGAGAGACTATCAGCCCTTACAAGGGGGAAATTTAGGCCAAAACTAGCAAAGCAAATATATATCTTTGTAGTATATAAAGTTAATATGAAGCAATATTGATAATGGTGATAATTCGAGTTACCGTAATAAGGAGGAGCAGTACCCAATGTTAGAACTAAGATTTCAGCTCAACTGATGTTACTCTTTTTAATATTCAGCATATATCTATATTAGTCTAGGATTGTCGCTTGTAATATTTGCAATGCTGGTTGTTCTTTTTTTTCCCTCTATTGTGAACTTATGGGCAGAATGAGGCTGTCTCTTAAGTTTGACCTTTGTGTACCTAATGCTTGATGCAAGATTATGCAAAAATCATAATTTTAATTAGTTCTTGATATATCATCATCAGCAGACAGCAAAACCATGAATTAATGCTGTGTTGAGCATGATTATGAAAACGTGTCAATTATTCCAAAGACATCAAACATGCGCTTTTGCCCCATCGTGTCTAGCCGGCGACGATGACGACCATATCTTTGCTAAATCCTACATAGCTTTTATCCTTGAGCCACTTTAATCAGTCACTTAATCATCTTACATTCCACGAACTAAATGTAATAAGAAAAAATAACAACTAAAGTTGGTTGTATATCTGAGATCCATTTTAGAATGGCGTCGGCGACTCTGCATAATCTCTTACATTCTATGTGTATGCAGGCCATGAGGATGACCATATCTTCTCATCAACTTCTTTTTATTGCATACGTTTCTTTTGTGTCGTTTGCAAGTACTAACCAACATCAAGTAATGCATGTGTGAAACTTGAAAGCACACACCAAAGTTGTCCCACTAATGTGTGATTCTGAATTTATAGGAAAGCAAAGAAATAGTAGAGTACGCCCACAAGAAGACATTTCATTGCTTCAATAGGACGCATTTACGCAATGAACGGAGACAAAAGACTGGTGGTGTGAAAGGCCTAATCCGAGGAATTAATAGCTTGAGAGAGAGATGTGACTTTAAGGTTGAAAAAAACCTTAGCCATTGATCATCCTTTCATCATCGATCAAGACTTGTAGTGCTTCAAACTCTATCTTCTCAATTTGAAAAAAGGTGCTCATGGAAATCCAACCAATCTCATTACAAAGCCCTAAAGACACTTAACAGTAAGAAAATACTCTTGCATATGCAACATTTGAAGTCTTTTTTTCCATAGTGGAAAAAGGTCTCAGCAGCTCCTAGCATATCTTCAATTGTGCAAGCAAAGATCATTGACTATATCAAAAGGGTCGTGTCATAAGATTTTGCAGAATCAAGGCTGTGGTTTCCACCTAAGCCTATCAAGGCTGTAACTGAAGATAAGAACCAAAGCAACTTTTTTGTAAGGATGTTATAACCTCAGATCAGATCAGGCCGACAGCTTTCGAACAAGAAATGACAGGAATATATTATCGTTGTGCATCTAGCTATATACTATACTACCCATAAAGAGTCACTTCTCCATTGTTTTTCGTGCGTGGTGAAATGACATTGAATAGTCACATGGTCCAGCTTGGGAGTTGGGACAAACAAGCTTTCGTTATTTCGAAGCATTTATATCTTCAATGAAGGGTCAACTAGTTTCGTGGTCGGTGCTCTGTTTTTTCGATCAAGTCTCTTAGTTTGCCTCAAAAGGTCCAATCTTTATTGATCTGATCCCACTTTGTTGCCTCGGACTTGTGGTAGTTTCTTTTGTCGGTATCGTATTAGTGATGAATTTTTAGGAATGAAGTAATTGCTTTCTTCAGTTGCAAGAATGGGAAAATAAAAATCACAACTCATAAAGAATGTCAACTGTGCATGCGATTTACCAGCTGAATAAGAAACAAACTATTTGTATCTACCCATGGAAAGGAAAGGAACTCGTAACACAGAGGATATGATACAAGTGCATGAATTGAAAGACTCGCAGAAGACATCTGGCACCGAAAATGTGATCTATTGTCTCGTAATTTAAAAGCACACTTTCACAAAGTATATAGTAAGAATACATAAAAAAAAGCACTTACTTTTGATACGATTTTGCCATATTTCAGTGGATCCCACACTTCTATATGTTGATACGTTTCCTTTCCAGCTAATGGCCACGTTCTTTCACAGTCACATACAAACGCCCATCACCACAATCAGTTATTGATCAAATGAGCACTGCTATAGTATAGAGGATTCTTGATCCAAAGGTGGCAACTTTAAAATTCACTTTTTTTGGGGCTTTTAAGAATCAGCCCCTTTTAAGTTTCATAATAGAATTCAGCCCCTGTCAGTAATAATTTCAGTATTAAGGACCCATTATCTTTCAACTATAGAGAAAAGGACCAAATACTTGATCTTACCAAAATACCCCTACGAAGTTCTGTAATAAGTGGTATGCAGAACCAGTTTTCTGTTACCATCGTTAAACATATTATGAAGGAAATAATTTTTCTTTCCGATCAAAAACCCCGCACATATTTCTGTTTTCGTTCGAACTAATCCTCAGAAACGAAAGTAAGTCTATCCACGATGGTTTATCTCGATATTCAGGTCTCGAGATGTTCGATTTTACGGGTATTTTGTTCGAACTCTGTTGACGCAAATAGTAAAAACACGATGAAATCGAATCTCGATTCGATCGAAATTGAAGATATTTTATACAAATTCGAAAAACCCATATCATGAACAAATCTATGAAACATAGTATTTGCTCTTTAGTTCGTCGCTCATCGTTTGCCGAAATTTAAAATCACCGGATTGTTGCCTAAACTACTGTTCCCGAAACGTGGTATGGATGGTTACATATCTGTCATTATATAACCGTTAATAGGTACTGATATGCTATAATTTGGTATGGATACGGATTCAAAGGTATTGGTAAACTGGATTTGGTACAGTTTGCCAATTATCGGGTATTTGTATAACAGTGGAAACTCGATCAACAATCGACCATATATATTATTTCCATCTGCACAAACACACATCCTGCACCAAACCAAGTTGGATGTGTGCTAGACGGTTTATCATGTTATTCAGGTCTCGAATGTTGGATTTTACGGGTAAAATTTTCAATTTCATTTGACGCAAATAATAATCGAATCCCGATTCGATTGAAATTGAAGATATTTTATACAAATTCGAGAAACCCATATCATGAACAAATCTATGAAACATAGTATTGGCTCTTTAGTTCGTCGCTCATCGTTTGCCGAAATTGAAAATCGCCGGATTGTAGCCTAAACTACTGTTCCCGAAAGGTGGTATGGATGGTTACTTATCTGTCACTCTATATCCGTTAATAGGTACTGATATGCACCCATTTGGTATAGATAAGGATTAAAAGGTATTGCTAAGTTGGATTTGGTACAATTTTCCAATTATCGGGTATTTGTATAACATTGGAAACTCGATCGAAACAATCGACCATATATATTATTTCCATCTGCACGAACACACATCCTGCACCAAACCAAGCTGGATGTGTGCTAGACGGTTTATCATGTTATTCAAGTCTCGAATGTTGGATTTTACGGGTAAAATTTTCAATTTCATTTGACGCAAATAATAAAAACATGGTGAAAATCGAATCCCGATTCGATTGAAATTGAAGATATTTTATACAAATTCGAGAAACCCATATCGTGAACAAATCTATGAAACATAGTATTGGCTCTTTAGTTCGTCGCTCATCGTTTGCCGAAATTGAAAATCGTCGGATTGTAGCCTAAACTACTGTTCCCGAAAGGTGGTATGGATGGTTACTTATCTGTCACTCTATATCCGTTAATAGGTACTGATATGCACCCATTTGGTATAGTTAAGGATTAAAAGGTATTGCTAAGTTGGATTTGGTACAATTTTCCAATTATCGGGTATTTGTATAACATTGGAAACTCGATCGAAACAATCGACCATATATATTATTTCCATCTGCACGAACACACATCCTGCACCAAACCAAGCTGGATGTGTGCTAGACGGTTTATCATGTTATTCAAGTCTCGAATGTTGGATTTTACGGGTAAAATTTTCAATTTCATTTGACGCAAATAATAAAAACATGGTGAAAATCGAATCCCGATTCGATTGAAATTGAAGATATTTTATACAAATTCGAGAAACCCATATCTTGAACAAATCTCGGAAGCACCGTATTAGCTCTATCGTTCGTCGCTAATGGTTTGTCGAAATTTAAAATCGCCGACTTGTTGCCTAAACAACTGTTCCCGACATGTGATATGGACGGTCATTCATCTGTTTTAGTAAGACAGTTAACTGGTATTTATTATCGGAGATGTGGTATCTTTACGAATTTAAAGGTATTTGCAAGAAAGATTTGACACCAATTGCCTATTATCTGGTATCTCCATAACTGGAAACTCGATCGAAACAATCGATCGTATATATTATTTCTATCTGCACGAACGCACATCCTGCACCAAACCAATTTGGCTGTGTCCTAGAAGGTCTATCATGGTCTCGAATGTTTGCCGAAATTTTAAATCGACGGATTGATGCCTATACAATTATTCCCGAAATTTGGTATGGAAGGTCGTTTATCTGTCATTGTAGAACAGTTAATAGGTATTAATAAGCTATCATGTGGTATGTATACGGATTTATAGGTAACTACAAGCTGAATTTGGTACCGACGGCCAATTATCTGGTATCATTGTAACGGTGGAAACAATCGATCGTATATTCACTTATTGGTATAAACAGAATGGTACCACCAATATTTGTATTCAATTTGCAAGCCAGGTGCATATGATGTACACATAGGAGAAAACACGTATGGTACTGTTTAGCTTGGTTGTACAAAAAATATGCCCAAACTAAGTAAATTCACAGATTGTGAATGACAAAAGGACAAAACACATATGAAAACATCATATTGCTTCCTTACAGGTTCTGCGATTGTGCCCGTTCCGCTTACATCTTCCGCACTTCAATGGACGAAAATCCTTAATTTGCGATGGCAGTCTCTTCGTTCGTGGATGACCAGGGGGTCGCTGGACATTAGGTTCGACGACGTCTTCAAGTGGTGGATTTACATCGACAGTATTGGAAGGGATTGGATTTATATAGGACATATAGGTCTCTCGGTATTTTGGTAAACTATAGTACGGGTCACAGAAATCATAAGGTGAGAGACCTAAAGATAGAATAGAGGAACAAGCATGTTTACAAGGTATGCTCTCCAATTGGAAGAATCTGCACGAACATGTCTTGTTAGTTAAGTCCACGGCAAATTTTTTTCCATTTTCTATAACCTCAAAACTCCAGCCACACGAGGTATCAACATCTAAGGTACGAGATTGTTCCATGTTGGACTTTAATTTATTTTCCGGCTTCTTACACAAATAGCCGACTTGTTTGTGAGCATCAGTCCTTTTGTTGTTCATCATTATCATGATCTTCCGTCGTATTTCGTCGACCATTCCAACAATGGGCATGGCCCTAGCCTCGCGCACCCAGCTATTCCAACTCTCGGCAATGTTGTTGTCGATGATTCCCCATCTCTTGCCTCTAAATAATGAATTGGCCCAGTTATTAGGCTTCGAAGCCTTAATGAAATCTTCAGCTTCATTAAATGCTTTTGTGACTTCAGTAGTGAATGTATTGAAATCATCTGAATAAGGAGAATATGCAGCTTTCTTGAACTTTGTTGTCCAATGCCTTTTGTTCCTGAAGGGGTTCTTTCTCAACACCGTTGTCCGGAAATTATCGACCACGTGTCTAAGACAGTAAGCGTGGTGACTTCCTGGAAACACGTCGGGGACGCCGTGAACGAGCCCCTCATTCCGATCGGAGAAAAATGTATAATTGCTGAAATTGCCGATTCCATGGTAGCACAAGATCGCTCTCAGCTTCAAGAGAAACCACTCCCAATTGATATTTGACTCCGCATCTACCACTGCGAGTATTGGAAAGAGACAATTTGTTATCCGACGTAAATAAGCTGTTATCACATCTCCACATACTGTTACCAGATGCAATTAATTGTTCTGACCTCTAATAATGTTGTCAAATACACAAACCTGCATATGCGACCGTAAAAAGGCCATCGTTTGCATCCTTTGAGACAGCACTAAGCAAACAACCTTTGTGCTTGTTTTTTATGTGTGTGCCATCCAAGAAGATTAATGGTCTACAACCCCGAACGAAGCCAATAATGCAAGCATGGAAGCTAACAAATAATCTCCGAAATTTATTCGTATCACCATGAACTTCACAATCGGCCACACTACCTGGATTTGTCGTCTTGACTGCATTGCAATACCACCTCAATCTGTTATAAGATCCGTTGTGAAGCCCGTGAATTTTTTGTAGTGCGATTTCTTTCCCGGACCATGCTCGATGATACGGAATTTCAACTCCATATTCTCGTAGAAAATCGTTCTTGATGGTTCGTGGTTTGTAGAGAGGCTCGTTCCCTAGTTTGGAAGAGCAATGGTTAGACCATCAATATTCTTGCCTTCCGCAGTAGTTAGACCATCTGGAAGAGCAATAAATCTTTCGTACTCTACCGTGCGGAGAACAATGGGATGTGGAATTTCGTACGACTTCAAACTCCCGATGAGCTTTTCGGTCTTTGCCTCACTAGGTCGTGTCGTTGGGTCCATCCACCCCACGAAACGAGGAATGGTTTGAAGTACCTCTCTTTTACCGAGTGACGGGGCGTGCTCGTAGACCCATATCTGAAAGTCATCGTAGGTATGTTAAATGGCGTATACCTCAAAACAGAAAATATTAATCCAACGTACGTACCAATAAACCGAGTGTGCACCCATCAACATAACTTGGTTTCTGAATGATTGATCTCATTAAAAAGGCATGACATGCCTGACCCTAAGCGTAATCATCTAATGCTTCAATCTCCTCGACATACGCAAAGAGGAACTCCGGGATGCAGTAAGTCGATGTTGGAAATAAAATGCAGACAAACACCAATAATACGTACAGACGAGCGAAATCTTCTAGACTAACCCTATCAAATTTTTTCCTTAACTCTTCCAATACCTTAATAACATCATTTCGATAAATTCTAATCTTTTTTTTTTCATAACTTGGAAAACATCTCCTAAGATATGGAATGTCGCCCACAGGTTTGAAACTTAAATCGACAAAAATGCCATTCGCCCTCAACCCCATAAAAGCAGAGAACTCCCTAACCGAAAATGGTATGACAGTATCTACTCCAAACCTGAAACCCAGCGCATCTGGTGTAAACCGCTTCAACATCGCCAACAACTTCCCGCCTGGGATTTCACAAGGGCTTACACCAAGGAATGGAGCAAATGGCGTCCTCTCCAAAGCTTGTCGATGAGGCCCACCAACTCCTAGAATTTCGGTCATCTTCTTGCGGAACCGGTTGGCATCTACTTCTCGGGATTAAGCTTTTCTCTCCAACAGAGGTCGACGGGTTCGTCCCAGCGGAGTCTGACCCGGCCTTCTCTACGCCTTTTTTCACCGGATTCTTGCCAACTCGTCGCGCAGGGGGGATGATTTTTTTCCGACCCATGACGATCGTTTTTGCGTGTGAAATTAGGGTTTTTTGGTATTCTTCGACGAGATGTAGGTTTAGTTCACAATGGAAGTGTTACTGGTAATATATGCAGCAAAAACGTTACTCTCTGATAAAACGTTTTCAGCCACAATGTGTTTAAGCAAAAAACACTTTCAATTATTTATGTTGTTTTCTAATTATTTGTTATTAATTTTTTTCAAAGAATTATTTGTTATTTCTCAGGCAACATTTATTCGTCATTGTTAAGAATATGGTATAGTCTTACATGGTACTGTTTCCGTACAAGCAGAACCTGGTACCCAGGTAAGGTGATTTGTTACTGAAATTGAAAATGTTTTTATTATAGGAAATAAACCGTTTTTGTCTTTTCATTTTTTGTTATAAATAGTGCAACATTTGTTACACGATACTAGTCATCGGTTATTATATATAAGGAATTTGTTTAAACAAGAGACGCAAGTGGTACCAAGGTGATGTGGTGTGTTACTGGAATTTTTTATCTTTCTCGTGACACGTTATTGTTTTGTGTTACAAAATTTCAACATACTGGTATTACAGAGCAATAAATTGGTACTGGCTAGAACTAGCTGGTATCAGATGATCATGAACTGGTACCGGATAACTATTTTGCGTTACAGAATTTCAACATACTGGTACCGGGTTTGATTTCGAATTCAGGCCCTGTTTAAGAATTTTCTAGGTTAAATGATCCATTTTGTGTGGTGTAAAAAAGTGGTATGAAAATATATAAACTGGTAAAGAATGATCGTTTTCTGTTACAAAATTTCAATACACTGGTATCACAGAGCAATGAAGTGGTACTGACTAAAATTAGCTGGTATCAGATGATCATGAACTGGTACAGGATTATTATTTTTCGTTACAAAATTTCAACATACTGGTACCGGGTTTGATTTCGAATTCAGGCCATGTTTAAGAATTTTCTAGGTTAAATGATCCATTTTGTGTGGTGTAAAAAACTGGTATGAAAATATATAAACTGGTAAGTAGTGATTGTTTTGTGTTACAAAATTTCAACATACTGGTATTGCAGAGCAATGAAGTGGTACTGACTGAAATTAGCTGGTATCAGATGATCATGAACTGGTACCGGATGTTTATTTTCAGTTACAGAATTTCAACATACTGGTACCGGGTTTGATTTCGAATTCAGGCCCTGTTTAAGAATTTTCTAGGTTAAATGATCCATTTTGTGTGGTGTAAAAAACTGGTATGAAAATATATAAACTGGTAAGGAATGATTGTTTTGTGTTACAAAATTTCAACATACTGGTATTGCAGAGCAATGAAGTGGTACTGACTGAAATTAGCTGGTATCAGATGATCATGAACTGGTACCGGATTGTTATTTTCCGTTACAGAATTTCAACATACTGGTACCGGGTTTGATTTCGAATTCAGGCCCTGTTTAAGAATTTTCTAGGTTAAATGATCCATTTTGTGTGGTGTAAAAAACTGGTATGAAAATATATAAACTGGTAAAGAATGACTGTTTTGTGTTACAAAATTTCAACATACTGGTATTACAGAGCAATGAAGTGGTACTGACTATAATTTGCTGGTATCAGATGATCATGAACTGGTACCGGATTATTATTTATAGAGCAATACATAATGCAACATGTGTTCCTAAGTACTTGTCTTCTGTTATTATTTATAAGGAATTTGTTTAAGGAAGAGACGCGAGTGGTAGCAAGGTGACGTGATGTGTTACTGGAATTTTTTTCTTTCTCATGACACGTTATTGTTTTCTAATTATTTATTGCTCTTTTTCGAAGAATTACTTGTTTGAACTGAGGCAACATTCGTTAATGTTACGTATTTGGTATTGTTTTCATGGTTTTGTTATCAAACGAGCAGAAATTGGTACCCAGGTATATTGATTTGTTACAGAAATTGAAAATGTTTGGATCTTACGTCGCGTCAAGATTCGTTGTAATTTCGTGTCGATTACTAAGACCCACAACTGAATTGGTGTGAATCCACAGTCTTCGAGCACAAACGTCGAGATTTCACTCGTGTTTGTACCAAAATTTTCTAATTGAGTTTGAAGCATTATTCCAAAATAAACATCGAAATTTTCCTTGGTTACGAGAACTCATGACAAAATTGAGCTCGATTTTACCTTTTCTGCTCAATTACGTTGAAGATTTCGGAGATTTCATGGCGTTTGGGTGTTGTAATAAATCAACAGATGGCATTTGGGGTTGATGGTTCGCACGAGAGGGATGATGATGGCATATATTTGTAAATTTTCGCAACAGACGAGGGTAGGTTGGTCTTTTAAGCACATTTGGGTCCTTAATTCTAAGGCAAACTTGAGATGGGTGTTTTAAACTGAAATTTAAAGCAATTGGGGCTGAATCCAAATGAAAGTTGCTTGTGTGGGGCTGAAACGAAATTTACTCTTTTTTTTCCTCGCTTTTTCTAAAGGTTGAGTCTTTTTTCCTTTTGGGAAGGAATAGTATACTTTCATCCAACGCTAAATCATTACAAGGCTCCAACATCACGAGGAACCTTACACAAGTTTACACATACAGAATGGGAAAGAATTGGAAGGTGATGTAATAATAGCTACATGATTTTTATGAACATCGAGGACAATTCTGGGAATTCAGAAAAATTGTCCAAACCTCAAGGCTGGAGTAATGATGATCAACACCTCAGCGCAGGCTGTGAATCTGACACATTTTATCTCCACGTTAAATAAAAAAGAAAAAGTTTGAAAAAGAGGAAAGAAAGATAATTCATTCGTGTCCATTAAATAGATGTGAAAAAAAAAAAGAAGAAAGAATGAACTACAAAAAGATATAAAAGAAGTACAGAGCAATCATGACAGAGAAAGACTGGTTAATTTTCTTGAGCTGTAATCTAGACGATGAGGACGCCGGCGGAGGGTTGTAGTAGTAGTAAGGGAAATAAGGCACGATTGGGTTCGGCGGCGGTGGTGCCGGTCCGGTGAAGGCTGGAGGCGACGGCGGCGGTTTGTAGTAGCCTCCTCCTCCGCCGCCGCTGCTGCCTCCGTTGGGAGGTGGTGGTGGAGGGTAGTAGGCGTAATAAGTTGGGGTTGGCGGCGGCGGTGGGGAATTGTAGTAGTAGTAGCTGTTTGGTGGCGGTGGGCAGTAGGCGGAGGAGGGCTTCGGTGGCGGCGGCGGTGATGGGGTGTTGCAAGGGTTGTCGCAAGCCGAGCACATGGTGCATTCTATTTGGTACTTCGATCCCTCCCATCGCCGACTGCTGCCTTCCTCGGCTGTAGTTAGAATTCCTCCGCCGTCTCTTGATGAAGCTATTGCTAGCATAGTCGCCACCAGCATCAACGATAATTTGAGCTTCTTTTGATGGCTTCTCGCCATTTTTGAGAGAGAGAGAGAGAGAGAGAGAGAGAGAGAGAGAGAGAGTGACGAAGAGTGAGATGATAAACTAAAGTTGCTTCTTTGAGTACTCTCCCTTCCCTTACAAGTCACAAACATGAAACACCCATATGTCAACATTTTCTTTTTAACATACTATTGTGTGTCGTCAATTATTGGTGTAACATTATAGGACTAAATTAATCAAATCGACTTCGTTTGGGAAAAAGAAAAACTTTATTAATCGACAAGATTATCCATCAGATAATATTCTTGTAGATTTGCGTCGCGGACCGAAATCCAAATCCATCTTTCGGTACATTTGAATTGAAAGATGTCTTCTAGAAAAAAACCAGATAATGCAATAGGGATCATCACTAAGCAATCACTACCCACTGCTTCACACTTTCAATGCGATCGCATTAGTTCATAATTTCGCCAAAGAAATAAGCCGAAAACAGCCTTTGAGGTGTGCGGCGGGCTTCCAAGAGTTGGAGGGTTTTTGTTTGCCTATCTTCTAGAAGGTGGTAATATCTCAGAATATTTCTTGCATCTTCAAATCTTTGTATTTCCCAATTCCCACACCGATTAAGCATGGATGAAAAGAGGACCACACAAGCTATAAATAGGGCAGCCCAAACACTTTTCTAAGCATACCTTTCTCGGCCTTTTGGCTAAGATCAAGTGTAGTATCTGTTCTTATCAGTTTAATATCTGATACGTGGGCCATCGGCCCACATGATATTCAATTAATTTTTTTAGGGGGAAGGCCCATTAAGATAGCTTGCTATCTGGGCCTTCGAGCGTCGCCCATGCCTTGCACTAAAGCACGGGCCCGGCGCACCCACCAATCCTGAAATCCAATAATTTTTTAATTGATTACGAAAAAATAAAATTTAATTGCGAAAAATTAGAAAGTCAAAGTAAGTTCTCCTCACAGCACCGTCACCGTCAAGCACCATAATATAATGTCACCACCATGGCTTGTTTTTTGTTTATTTTTTTAGTTTTTTAAGGGTGTGGGTTTTTAACACAATTTATTCAAGTATTTTGGTTTATAGGTTTAGTTTTTTTAAGTTTAATCATAGTTTCAATCCATGTCTAGCGGGTTTAAATAAACACACCCCCTGTCACGCCCCGACCCGCGTCACAGGCGCGACAGCCGCCGCGTTTCTCAATAAACGCAAGGCTCAATATCCATTCGTTTATCGTAGGAAAACAATAAAACACGAAGAGGAAATCAAACGAACGAACGTTATATATATATTTATCAAGGACGGTTTTTACAAAATATCACACTACATCGCCAAATCGATCAAACGAAGGAATGAATTTACAATAAAATCTCCCTCCAAAAACAACACTGCCAATGGACCCAACAAAAGAAGACTATGTACCAATATGGAGAAAACGGCAGCGGAAGTACGATCGCAAAATGGCACGTCCAAGGAAAATCAACAACCTGGAAGGGGATATAAATAATGGGGTGAGCAAACTACTAGCTCAGTGAGTGGATAATACGAACACACTTTCTCTTCCAGAAGGCGTTTCCTCCACGACAGCCCGATAACCATTTAATCGCGCCATCACTCATAAAATAAATATTATAAAGATCACCTCGAGACGTACACATAAACCAATATAATCCACAGAGTCACGTCAACGACGCGTGGGTGGCCACTCCTCCCTCGAACCAAACTCCCCGTCGAGAGCTCAGACGAGTCCGTCACCGTACTCTAGACCATGAAACTAAATGACACAACCACTACTAAGACATATGCATGACCCACACACGGTGACGTTGGCCAAAATCTCCCCAACGACCACCCTTCGACTATCATCAATAGTGGGCACGAGAAGGGTGCAGTTGTTGGGCCTCACTCACCCCGGTGTGCCAAACCGCGGGCTACTACTCGATTTTGCCACTCTCACTCACCCGAACGTGGCCATTCGGGCTACTACCACCTGGTACCAAGTTTATGCAACAAGCAAAGACCGACCGATAGACAACAATCCATATCACAAATCAAGTCAATCAAGTAGTATCACATTCCCACGTCATAGAAAGAATCATATAATCGTCGGTTCGAAACACCGAAAACATGTACGACAATCCCAACATATATTAACACCTTATAGCCGGCAAGGCTCACTATTCCCAAAACATAAGATATCTCCTAAAGTAAGATGACGACATAAACCAATGACTTAGAATAACGAAATAAAAAGACACGTCGAGGTCCACGCGTTCCGTGAAGGAAGGCGTCCCCGTATCACCCACTCACCTGTCTGGCGTTCCCTAAGAGCCGAAGCTGCCCTCGAGCTCTCGGCTGGCGTCCCTTCGCCTAGCACGATGATAACAAACACCTTTAAGATCAGTCGTGAGAATTCCCTTCAAGTACGGCAGAATATTTACTGTTTTACAGCAGAAAATTCAACAATTCCTAACAATTCGTACAACCCTCGGATTAAGATGGTTCAAGTTGCTATGGAAAACTGGGAAGGTTAGCTTTCAAACGGGACCAGTTTCAGACTAATCGGATCATCCTACATGGGTCAAAACCACGGAAAACAGTAACTGCGCATCACAGTAACGCCATAAATTTTCTGTTTCGCTGCGGACTTCGAAAATGCGTATAAAAATGATGAATTATCGGATTGAGCTGATTCTAATGGCTATGGACAGGTTAGGAAGTTAGCTTTCGATAGAAACTGGTTTCAAAGAAATCGGATAAGTATAGATGGGTCAAAATTTAGAAATTCTATCAATGCGACAGCAGTTTTTTTCTTTCAGAAAACAGCAGTTTTCAGTTTCGCGCTGTTAACTTCAAAAATTCACCAAAATTCGAGGAATGATCGGATTGAACCGATTCCAGCTGCTATGAACACCTAAGAGAGTTAACTTTCCATAGAAACAAGTTTCAGGGGAGTCCGATACCTCTAGCTAGGTCAAAAATGCAGATAACCGAGACTGCGAAAATCAGAAAATTTACAGCAAAAGTTTTGATCTCGAAACTGATCTTACTTGAAAGAAGAACACTTCTTACCTCTGTGTAGCTCGATTTCAGTAAGCTCTATACCTAGATGATCAAGTTTCTAAGATATCTCCTTTCTCCTTGCTTGTTCGGTGGCTTTTCACGTGGGAATGGCTAAGGGAGAGATAGTGATGAGCAAAGGAGGTTATAATAATCCATCTATATGGGTTGGGCTCTTTGCTTTAGTTTGGATTGGGCTAAATGTTTTTTTTATATATATAAAGAAAAAATGGGCTACTAGTTTAAATGTTATAAGATATCCCCTCCTTCAAAAATGTTTCGTCCTCGAAACAAAAACGTACCTAGGGCATCAAAAAGGTGTGAATACTGGTGATGTATAAGTGCTTCTGGCTCCCACGTCTCTTCTTCGACTTTGTTGCTACGCCAAAGCACTTTCACCATTGGAATAGATTTACTACGAAACTTCCTCTCTTGACGATCTAAGATCTGAACCGGTTGTACTTTGTAGGAAATATTTTCTTTCAACTCAAGTGGAGGGGCGTCAAGTATATGCGAAGGATCGGGTTCATATTTCCGAAGCATGGACACGTGAAAGACATCATGGATTTGGGACAACTCTAATGGTAGCTCCAACCTATACGCAATCCGACCAATCCTTTTCGTAATGGTAAATGGACCTACGTATCTTGGGCTAAGCTTTCCACGATGCTGAAATCTCAACACGCCCTTCCATGGAGAAATTTTCAAGAAAACTTTATCTCCTTCTTTAAATTCAAGTTCACGTCTTCTGTTATCTGCGTAGCTCTTTTGTCGATCTTGGGCCGCTTTGAGCCTATTGCGAACGAGCTTCACTTTTTCCGTTGCGTCTTCAATAAACTCTACTTGTTCAATCTTTCTATCGCCAACTTCATCCCAGAAGAGTGGTGTTCGACATTTTCGACAATAGAGAGCTTCATACGGCGTCATACCTATACTGGAGTGATAACTGTTGTTATAAGCAAACTCCATCAACGCCACGTATTTGTCCCAGCTACCGCTTAGATTCAAAACAACAGCACGTAACATGTCCTCCAACGTTTGAATCGTCCTCTCTAATTGCCCATCTGTCTGTGGATGGTATGCCGTACTGAATAACAATCTCGTACCTAATGCTTTCTGAAGACTCGGCCAAAAACGAGAAGTAAGTCGCGGATCTCGATCAGATACGATGCACACCGGCACTCCATGCAATCTTATTACTTCATCGACGTATAACCTAGCCAGCTTTTCCAAGCTATCTTTTGTATGCACCAGGAGAAAATGGGCTGATTTGGTTAAACGATCGATGATGACCCATATTGAATCATGCCCTTTTTGAGTTCGAGGCAACCCGGATACAAAATCCATAGTAATATTTTCCCATTTCCACTCGGGAATGGGAAGAGGTTGAAGAGTACCCGCTGGCTTCTGATGTTCCGCTTTAATCTGCTGACATGACAAGCATTTAGACACGAATTCCGCTATGTTTCGCTTCATGCCGCGCCACCAATAATATTCTCGAAGTGTTCGAAACATTTTTGTGCTACCAGGATGCATAGCATAAGCGGAGGAATGAGCTTCTTCGAGGATGGCTTTACGAAGCTCCACATCTGATGGTACACATACGCGCTCCCGAAACGTTAAGATTCCATCGCCTCGAATTCTAAAGTCGTTAGCATCTCCTTGTTTTTGCTTTGTCATTAGTTGCAAGTTATTGTCTTGTGACTGTTTTTCTCGAATCTGCTCGAACAATGTAGGTCTAATCTCGAACTTTGCGAGCAATGGAACTTCACTTGTGTCCCCACGATGAAGAGATATACGGAGACCTTTCATTTGTTCCAAGAGAGGAAGATAATCGGTTTGGATCGAAGCAAGCGACGTGGAAGATTTCCTACTAAGTGCATCGGCTACGACATTGGCCTTCCCTGGATGATAATCAATAATAAGATCGTAGTCGCTAATCAATTCCATCCATCGTCTTTGCCGAAGGTTCAACTCCTTTTGAGTAGTAATATACTTCAAGCTTTTGTGGTCCGTAAAGATTCGGCAGGTCGCACCGTAAAGATAATGCCTCCAGATCTTTAATGCGAAAACAATAGCGGCTAACTCGAGATCATGTGTCGGATAGTTTTCTTCATTCTTCTTTAATTGCCTCGATGCGTAGGCAATTACTTTTTCCTCTTGCATGAGTACGCATCCTAAACCCTGTTTGACGCATCACTATAGATGGTGAATTCCCTAATCTCTGGATTAGGCAAGGAAAGAATGGGGGCTGAAGTAAGTCGCCTTTTGAACTCCTGGAATGCTTCCTCACAATTGTCATTCCATTCGAATTTCGCCCCCTTTCGAGTTAGCTTAGTCAAAGATGAAGCTATCAAGGAAAAGTCTTTAACGAACCTTCGGTAATACCCGGCTAATCCCAGAAAGCTTCGTATTTCTGTCACATTCTTCGGGCGATCCCAACCTAGTATGGCTTCAATCTTTGCGGGGTCTATAAATATTCCTTCCTTGGATATGCGATGCCCCAAAAAGCTAATCTCACGAAGCCAGAATTCACATTTCGAAAGCTTAGCGTATAGCCGATTTTCACGAAGAGTCTCCAATACAATCCTAAGATGGCAGACATGCTCTTCGTCTGATTTGGAATATACAAGTATGTCGTCGATAAATACGATAACAAACTTATCCAAGTATGGCCGAAAAACTCGATTCATGAGATCCATGAAAGCTGCAGGAGCATTTGTGAGTCCAAACGGCATCACACAGAATTCGAAGTGACCATATCTGGTACGAAAGGCAGACTTAGGGATATCAGATTCCCTTATTTTTAGCTGATGATAGCCAGATCGCAAATCGATCTTCGAGAACACTATTGCCCCTTGCAATTAATCGAACAAGTCGTCAATTCTCGGAAGCGGATATTTGTTTTTGATCGTCACCTTGTTCAACTGATGATAGTCTATGCATAGGCGGAGCGATCCATCCTTTTTCTTGACAAAAAGGACAGGAGCACCCCACGGAGATGTGCTTGGTCGGATAAAACCCTTAGCTAACAATTCCTCTAATTGTGCTTTGAGCTCTTTAAGTTCAGCTGGTGACATACGATAGGGAGGTATTGATAAAGGAGCCGCCTCAGGGAATGTCTCAATGACAAAATCCACCTCTCGGGTTGGCGGTTGTCCAGGGAGATCCTCGGGAAACACGTCACCGAACTCTTTGACGATAGGAATATCATCTAGCGAGGTCTTAGAATGAGAAGTGTCGATGACTGAAGCTAGGAATGCCCCGCATCCTTTATGCATCAGCCTGCGAGCTAAAAATATGGAAATAAAATGAGGTAGTGTAGACGGGCGTTCACCTTCAAAAGTCAACTCTGAAAATCCCGGTCTACGAAACGTAACCAGCTTCTTCCGACAATCCATAAGCGCATGATGGCGAGATAGCCAGTCCATTCCAAGAATGGCATCCAGATCAACCAACGGCAATGGTATCAAATCAGCTTCTAGAACAGAATTCTTAATAGAAATAGGACAGCTTTTGAAGACCAAGTCTCGATCAATTCTTTTCCCGAGCGGGGTATGAACCATCATTATTGGTGATAACGGAGAAGCACGATAAGGTAGACTTATAATAAGGCTATCCCGGATATAAGATCGATCAGACCCTGGATCGATGATTGTATAGATCGGACGGTCTCCGATGAATACTTGGCCTAAAGATGTAACGATAAATTGAGCTATGATTGTATAGATCGGACGGTCTCCGATGAATACTTGGCCTAAAGATGTAACGATAATTGAGCTAAGAGGTGAGGCATAAAATATTTGTTAAGAACAGTAATATGTTTGTAGGAATGGCCTAATGCTCGCAAGGCAAAGAATAGAGTTAACCTATCAAATCGTAAAATATCGTAGTCAAGTGAACGTTTGCACCTGTCACAACTTTCGGATCCATGCGAGCTTCATCTTGTGTCATGTGGAACACCCGAGTCTGGTTCCTTTCCTGCGTAGGCGGTTGGGTGTTCGATCTGCCCATCAGACTTTGCTTTCCCGGTCGACTACCACTAGGAGCTATGTAAGGTGGGGGCTGAAAAACGTTACCCCGAGGATAAATGAAGTTTTGCCCGCTAGCTCCAACAATTTGGGGACAAGAAGATACAACATGCCCCGGTTGTCGACATTGAAAACACACTCTCGGGGCTTTACAGCGACCCTCGTGGTATTTTTGGCAATTTCGGCACTTATTAGCCCCAGCGATAGATCCTGATGATGCATTACCACCCGTCTTTGGTTGTTCATAAGGACGAGATGAACCAGACGCCACCGACACGGGCGGATTATGCGAAGCACCTGAACTTTTACTCATCTTCGATGCATTCTTCGTTAATGTTTCTCCCTCCCTCTTCCTTTGAGATCGTTCGGCTAGCACATGCCTTGTCTTGATTAAGCCCTCGACTCTTAGCGCATCCTCCACGAGCGCATCAAGGCTGTCGTACTTATCGCCCGACTTCAAACGATCACGTATGTTGATATTGAGGCCCTCTTCGAATCGCTTGCATAAGTCCCGCATCGTATATGATTCCGGAGCGAATTCCCACAAGTCTAAGAACTCGTAGTCAACCACTGACATATTGCCTTGATATATATTGAAGAACTCCATTCTTTTCTGATCTCGACTATATTGGGAAAAGTATCGATCTTTGAACTTCTCTATAAAGATGGGCCAAGTAATGATCTCAGAAGATGTGTCCTTCAGATTCTGCCACCATCGACGTGCATCCTTGCCCAAGAGCTTGGTTGCAATCACCACACGATGACACTCATCGATCATCAAGTTTCAAATGTTTCTCTAATTTCCTTTAGCCAGGCACCCGCTTCAGTAGCATCTCTCACACCTTCGAAAGTTGGAGTTCCCATATCGACCACAGCCTTCACTAAATCAGGTATGTAACGCACGCTCCTAGGATTAGAACCTCCGGACGTCGTATCTAGGTTGGGAGCAGGTATGCATGGTGATGGCATGGTTGGTTCACTACGAGGGGGAGCATTCGGAAATTCTGATCGATACAAGAATGGCATGTCAGGAACACGAGGCATAGTGGAAATGGAAGGACCAGCTGTAGGTGGGGGAACACCATGGGTACGAACATAGTCATAATATATCTGATACTGTCATGGAGTCATCATGTTATCCACTCGCACTTGAGCTTGTGGTTGCTCAAAAGAAGTAACGGGAGCAGGAGGGGGATGTCCTCGAGGTCTACGAGGAACATGAGCAGAGAGAGGACTCGGAGAGCGTCGAGAAATGTCTCTCCTACCTCGACCTCGAGTACGAACTGGAGGTGCCATCAGGACTATCAATTGAAAAAGGACCCAGATCAAAATCAATATTAGGGTAATACAAAAGAGAATGACGGGTGAAAAACGGATCCATTGGCAATACTGAAAAGACGAAGTGAATGAATGAAACCAAGGCTCTGATACCACCAAAACTGTCACGCCCCGACCCGCGTCACAGGCGCGACAGCCGCCGCGTTTCTCAATAAACGCAAGGCTCGATATGCATTCGTTTATCGTAGGAAAACAATAAAACACGAAGAGGAAATCAAACGAACGAACGTTATATATATATTTATCAAGGACGGTTTTTTTTACAAAATATCACACTACATCGCCAAATCGATCAAACGAAGGAATGAATTTACAATAAAATCTCCCTCCAAAAACAACACTGCCAATGGACCCAACAAAAGAAGACTATGTACCCAATATGGAGAAAACGGCAGCGGAAGTACGATCGCAAAATGGCACGTCCAAGGAAAATCAACAACCTGGAAGGGGATATAAATAATGGGGTGAGCAAACTACTAGCTCAGTGAGTGGATAATACGAACACACTTTCTCTTCCAGAAGGCGTTTCCTCCACGACAGCCCGATAACCATTTAATCGCGCCATCACTCATAAAATAAATATTATAAAGATCACCTCAAGACGTACACATAAACCAATATAATCCACAGAGTCACGTCAACGACGCGTGGTGGCCACTCCTCCCTCGAACCAAACTCCCCGTCGAGAGCTCAGACGAGTCCGTCACCGTACTCTAGAACATGAAACTAAATGACACAACCACTACTAAGACATATGCATGACCCACACACGGTGACGTTGGCCAAAATCTCCCCAACGACCACCCTTCGACTATCATCAATAGTGGGCACGAGAAGGGTGCAGTCGTTAGGCCTCACTCACTCCGGTGTGCCAAACCGCGGGCTACTATTCGATTTTGCCACTCTCACTCACCCGAACGTGGCCATTCAGGCTACTACCACCTGGTACCAAGTTTATGCAACAAGCAAAGACCGACCGATAGACAACAATCCATATCACAAATCAAGTCAATCAAGTAGTATCACATTCCCACGTCATAGAAAGAATCATATAATCGTCGGTTCGAAACACCGAAAACATGTACGACAATCCCAACATATATTAACACCTTATAGCCGGCAAGGCTCACTATTCCCAAAACATAAGATATCTGCTAAAGTAAGATGACGACGTAAACCAATGACTTAGAAAAACGAAATAAAAAGACACGACGAGGTCCACGCGTTCCGTGAAGGAAGGCGTCCCCGTATCACCCACTCACCTGTCTGGCGTTCCCTAAGAGCCGAAGCTGCCCTCGAGCTCTCGGCTGGCGTCCCTTCGCCTAGCACGATGATAACAAACACCTTTAAGATCAGTCGTGAGAATTCCCTTCAAGTACGGCAGAATATTTACTGTTTTACAGCAGAAAATTCAACAATTCCTAACAATTCGTACAACCCTCGGATTAAGATGGTTCAAGTTGCTATGGAAAACTGGGAAGGTTAGCTTTCAAACGGGACCAGTTTCAGACTAATCGGATCATCCTACATGGGTCAAAACCACGGAAAACAGTAACTGCGCATCACAGTAACGCCAGAAATTTTCTGTTTCGCTGCGGACTTCGAAAATGCGTATAAAAATGATGAATTATCGGATTGAGCTGATTCTAATGGCTATGGACAGGTTAGGAAGTTAGCTTTCGATAGAAACTGGTTTCTAAGAAATCGGATAAGTATAGATGGGTCAAAATTTAGAAATTCTATCAATACGACAGCAGTTTTTTTCTTTCAGAAAACAGCAGTTTTCAGTTTCGCGCTGTTAACTTCAAAAATTCACCAAAATTCGAGGAATGATCGGATTGAACCGATTCCAGCTGCTATGAACACCTAAGAGAGTTAACTTTCCATAGAAACAAGTTTCAGGGGAATCCGATACCTCTAGCTAGGTCAAAAATGCAGATAACTGAGACTGCGAAAATCAGAAAATTTACAGCAAAAGTTTTGATCTCGAAACTGATCTTACTTGAAAGAAGAACACTTCTTACCTCTGTGTAGCTCGATTTCAGTAAGCTCTATACCTAGATGATCAAGTTTCTAAGATATCTCCTTTCTCCTTGCTTGTTCGGTGGCTTTTCACGTGGGAATGGCTAAGGGAGAGATAGTGATGAGCAAAGGAGGTTATAATAATACATCTATATGGGTTGGGCTCTTTGCTTTAGTTTGGATTGGGCTAAATGTTTTATTATATATATATAAAAAAAAATGGGCTACTAGTTTAAATGTTATATCCCCTTACATGTATTTATTTAAATCCACTAACCGAACACACATTTTATTTTATACCAATTAATTAATTCGTTTTATATATAAACCTTATTAATTTAAACCCTCCTAAATATAAACGTACAAACCAAACTAGGGGTGAGCAAAACCGGATATCCGGTTTTTCGGATATCAAAAAATGGTATCCGTATCCGCTCCGGTTTTAATCGGATATCCCGTTTATTCGGATATTTATACCGGATATCCGCATCTGGTTTTTAAATTTATTTTTCTGATATTTTTTATTATTTTCTTTTCAAAATCATATTTTTTAGGGGCTTCAACACTTAAATACCTAAATGGATAAAAAAAGACCAGATCAGTCCCCCGTCAGACATTTTTATAAGCTAGGTACCCACTTGAATTTTATTTTACTGATAGGTACCTAACTGACGGATTTACCCCTGCTAAAACTACTTTATTACATCTCTTACCTGGTTTCTTATTTCACGTAATGTTCGATCATAAAAAAAAAAATCGAACCATCACAGACCCAAATCGCGCGACCTTCTTCCCGAAATCGACCCATGTTTGTTTTGCTTCAGATTCAACGTCGTGGGTTCTCGGTTCCTCGTGGTATTCCCCTTCTGAAATCGATTGGTAAGTCCTTCGCAGAATTACAATACGTCGTGGATTTCATCGCGGTATTTCCGTTATCAATAGGCTTGTATTTAGTTTGATTTTGCCGTTATTCGTTGGGTTTAAGCATTTTCGGTTAATGTTCGTAACAATAGCTGCGTGTTTTTCGAATGACATCGATTTGTTGTTCGATTAGGGTTTTTTGTGCGTGTATTTTTGAATGGGTGATATGTCTGTTGTTGATTTGGATTTTTTGGAATTGGTCATTTGAGTTTTTTCGAATGTGGTCAATTTATTTTGGTACTACATTATCACTGTATCTGGTACCCTCTGTTTGGGAAAATTGGTACCTCGTGTGTGAATAAAATGGTACTGCTTGTTAACAGTGGCTTTTTTGCAGAAATGCCTCCGCGGAACAGATCTGAGCTGTCTTTCAGGTGTCATAATGCGTTCTTTCGATCTACCATAAGCAACTTGCATGGTAGCATGACCCCGGATAAAAAAGAAGCTATAGGAAGGTCCCCGTTTCATTTTCATTGGTCGTCGAGATAAAGCAAACGGTTGCGAATTTGATACGGATCGACTCGTCCGGCCTAATGATGAACGGGGTGCACTATTGGGTTAATTATAATACTCCTCATTAAGTTATGAGTTTACCTTTTTGATTATCTGTTTATTGATGAATTCAAAGCTTTGGGTACTTTCAGATTTGGGTGTATGAGCACGTGCCCCCCTCGTTGGCTTAGAAGCAGGAAATGTACATATGTACAAAGACCGTGGATCCAGAGTTTAATCGTTCCCAATTTTGCGACGTAGACCGCGGGGTGCATGTCTGTTTAACAAAAGAGGACTACGTTGTCGACACCCCAGAGTTCAACAAATACGGCAAAGAAGTCAACATAGATGTCTATCGTGCTTCTATGGCTGCTCGTATTTTACGTGACGAGAATAGTTGTATGCTAGATCTTTTTCAGTAAGTTTCTTGAATATGCTGTGACACTCTTTGGAGACTGTGTTGTTTAGTTTGGGAAGGATACTGTTTTGAGTTGGGGATGAGACTGTTTGGAGACCTCTGATTGTTTATGTTGGTTATTCTTTTGTGCATGGACGGTTAGTGTCAATTGTTGTGCTGTGTTGTGTCCGTGCTTTATGCAGTACCATATGTTTTTATATGATCGTATCTTTTCTTTTACCTACAGAGTACCGGAATATGCATGTAAACCATACCATTATTAAACATAGCAAAACGGAATTTATGAAGGTTCATCACCCTAAACGATATTACTAGGCCATATCTTTTACATACAGAGTACCATGATATGAAGGATAACCGTACCATTATGTAAATATATACCGTACCATAAACAGAAGATATGAGGTACCTTGGCTTTCTTATCACCGTACCATATCGTTTACATACAAAGTACCGTAATATGCAGGTTAATCGTACCATTATGTAAATTTATGTCGTACCTTATATATCGCACATGAAGTACCTTATCAGTTGTACAGTACGGTACATTGTCTTGTACTGTAAGGTACCTTATCATTTACGTATATAGTACCATAACCTGCAAGTTTACCGTATCTTATTCTTTACGTATAGAGTACCATTATGTAAATATATGGCGTACCATAAATACAAGATATGGAGTACCTTGTCTTTCTTATTACCGTACCATATCGCTTACATATAGCGTACCCTAAGTGCAGGTTAACCGTACCAATACGTAAATATATACCTAGCTTATATATCGCACATGAAGTACTTTATCTGTTGTACACTAAGGTATCTTGTGATTTACAGAAGGTACCTTATCATTTACATAAATAGTACCATAACCTGCAGATTTACCGTACCAATACGTAAATGTATGCCGTACCATATATACCGCACATGAAGTATCTTATCTGTTGTACACTAAGGTACTTTGTGATTTACAGAAGGTACCTTAACATTTACCTATATAGTACCATAACGTGCAGGTTTATCGTATCTATAATTGCACATATACAGTACCAAATTATGAAAGTATATCGTACCATTTTTTATACGATCGAAAAAAAATACATTCCTAATCGAATCGCGGTGTCGTGCGTGATTTTGACAATACCTAACAATAACGGAATTAAAAAATATGTGAAAGCCTAATGCACCGAATTCGCAGATGTAGCACTCACCACATTATTCAAATTATGTTGTAGATGTTCTTGCTTGTATCCTTATACTATAATGAATCATGGTATTCTAAGATTTAATTCATGCGTGCGGGGCGTAATGCACCGAATTTGATCTGAAACGTATTTAATACTATATATTATTGATCTACGGTGGTTCGAGATGAAAAAGTAATTCGATCGACCCCGAAAAATACTAACCCTAGTATGACGTATCATATATATAAGGGACACCGTACCTTAAATATCTTTGTAGGGGTACCTGTCGTTTTATTTAAAGCGTACCAATGCAGCCACAGTTGCAGTACCCAAAATTACATATGATATGAAAAAGTAATCAGATGAGCTGTCTTTTATTATTTAAAATCTCGTATGTCAGAGGCTGTCCAAACATGACATAGAAAATGTCAGAAATCAGTCCACTTGATAAGTTATGATTTTATATAAATTATTTGCCCAATAAAAGTGTATTTTGGATCAATATATACTAAAATATACTGAGATATCTTTTGTTGCATGAATATTTTGTGTATTTCAGATATCAGATGAACAATAAAAGGAGCTGCAAAAGCAAAAAGGAAGCCACCAATGATAAAAGATCTTGTAGTCCACCAAGAGCTAAGTAACGTTTGTGGAGCAATTATAAATAATATTATTAAAACTGAGGGGACCATCAAGAAGAAGTTAACACGCTTAGAACAATTAAATAAGTTTTGGCATCATCCAACCTATGAAGATTGCTATCATGCGCAAGGCTCAAAAAAACGAATAAGGCAGCTCAAGGTGGAAAAAGGGAAACGAGCGAGATTTGCATACGTAAAAAGTCTGCGCAAGATCATTTCTGGTTTAGAGTTTTCAACTCTATAAAAACCCCATACTTCAAGAAACGGAGGGGGGGACGAAAAAAAGGCCACATACACGATCATTTGGCAGAGAACTCATTCAGCGAGCTAAGGCCATATAGAAAAAAATAGCAGGCAGCTCATTCCCCACTCACGCACCTCACCAATCGACTTACACAGATAGCCATATACACGCTTTTAAGGCTGAAATACATACATCCAAAAACCCAACTTCATTTGTCGAAGTAAGAAGCTGATTCATCAACCTCACCTCGTCAATCGACTCACACCTCAATCATACAGTTCTCAACTTCTAAGCCGATACCTCCGGAGCTTACATATCGCAGCTGAAGCCGCACTTCCTTTCAAGCACGCAGCTCAGACGAAGCATATACGGGCAAGACTTGACGACCGAGCACCTTCATTCTCATTCGCCCACCACCCGTTCGACGGAAGTACTGTGAGGGACGTAATTTTCTATCTTTCCTTTTAACGTGTTGTTTTACTTATGTGTTTGTTTAAACCTTAGTTGCTTTCGTTTATTAATATGTGCTCCTAAGTTTATTGTGTGATTGAGGCCGTGTTAGGCCATATTATGACTACGTGATAATGCTGTTTTTATTATATTTAATCGTAGGAGTTGAGTTATGTGTTTTATATTTGAGTTTAATGCTTGCGTGTGTCTGATCAACATATGCACGATATTTGATTGGTTTATGAGACGGACAAAGTGATTAGACCGGTTAGAACGATAAATATAGAGCACCACGACGTAAAACCGACCAGAGATGGAATTCGGTTTCGTACGTGTGGTTTCCGAGATTTTAGGCGCCGAAAGCGTCTAAACTCGGGGAAATTCATAAAGCCGAATGCATGCGGAGCAACTACAGTCATATAGAAATATAGTTGATTGGTTCATTTTCGCATAGGATCGCTATTGCGGGACAAACGAGTAGCGATTATTTTAGGAATTTCTCCCTTAACTAGATTTATACTGTTTATGTAAAATCGATCGCATGACCGTAGGAATATTATGTGCTGAGTACGTGCCTTGATCACATTCGTCGTCAATTTATCCATTTGCTATCTGTTTTATTTATGTCATTTGCATTTTTATTTTATTTTATTAAATCCACAAATATAAAAACTTGTTTTAGTCTAAATTAAATTTCAGAATAATATCTTAAATTAATCGAGCTGTCCTCGTGGATCGATACTTGGACTTGTCCATTTTATACTACTGGCACGACCTAGTACACTTGCTAGTATTCGAGCGTGTCACCACTCATGAATGAAAAACGTCAGAAAAGTGTGCAATCATTACTGAAAATAGTCAGAAATTGTCTAATCCTCTATCCACATCAACACATGCTGAAATGCTTCGTTTGTGACGGAATATAGCTGGGTCTTAAATTCAAAGTTTTACTTTAATTTATACGGTACCTACTTCTGAAAGGATACAGTACCATATGTCGTACACTTAGAGTACCTATATTACCTATATTACAGTACCAAGCTGCGTATATTAACGTACCAAATTGGCATATATTACAGTACCAACTATGCATATTACAGTACCAAACATGTATGTCGTAGGGTATCAAACCTGCATATATTACAGTACCAAATTTACATATATTGCGGTGCGAAATGTGCATACATTAGCAAACTGGCATAGGTACCTTAACATACATGCATGTCGTAGGTACCAAACTGGCATGTATTACATTAACAAAATTACATATATTACGGTGCCAAATGTGCATACATTAGCAAACTGGCATAGATTACGGTACGAAACATGCATGTCGTAAGGTACCAAACTGGCATATATGACAGTACCAAACAGGCACATCTTACCGTACCAAACCTGCATATCTTATGGTACCAAACTGATATTACGGTGCCAAATGTGCATACATTAGCAAAGTGTCAGTCATCACAGTACCAAATTTACATATACGGTGCCAAATTTGCATATCTTAGGGTACCAAACTAGCAGTCAGTACAGTACCAAATTTACATATATTACGTTACCAAAACTGCATATATTGCAGTACCAAATTTACAAAATATACGGTACCAAATGTGCATATCGTACTGTACCAAACTGGCAGTCATTACAGTACCAAATTTAGACAAAAACAATGAGCCATATCCTATTGACACATTTGAACAAAACAATGACCTACTGGCATCATTTAAACAAAAAGAATGAGCCAATACCATACAAAAGAGCACCGAAAAAGGTTACGGGACAAAAGCAAAAAGAAAATACATGGAAAATACGGACGCTACGTCGTTACGGCTTCTGTACAAGTACGGCGATTATGTCCGTATTTTCCACAAATTTTACACTTGTTGGATCTTCTATCTATCTGAGGTGGAATCCTCCGTGTCTTTCGGCGACCGGAGAGAACGCGGATTTCCGGGTCACGAATGAAATTCCCATCATCGGTCCGACCACCTTCTTTGGAGGGATACGTATATATCGATAAGCGTCGTTGTTTCATTGATTAATATTAAGGAAGACTCCCTTTTATACTCACACATTGCAAATAACGTCACGCCACCAAACGAATTTGCAGACGCCATATTTTCAGATAATATGGCAACCTGTATAAATGGTACGGTGTATAGTTTAGATTGGTACTGCATAACTGGATATTTTGGTAACGTATAGACATGTTACTTGGTACGTAATATAAATACAGAAAGATACTACATAACATAAATGTCCAATTGGACTGTGTCGCATAATGTATTTAGGTACGGTAAAACAACATACAATGGTACGTAATATTCGTAGGAAATGGTACGTCGTAACAGTTACATAAAAGAAAACCGAAATCTCGACGGATTAGCCTCAATAACTATCAAATCCTAACATTCCACTCTTATATGGAGCTCTTGGATAGCATTGAGCTCCCGGATTTGGGATAAACCTTGAACAAATGCCCAAAATCGATTAACCAAACCCAAACCAAAAGAAAAACTTACCTGACAAAATCAACCCCCAAAATCGAGAACCCAACGTTCAATAGGGTCTTCGATCCTTGTCCGGCGCCGGCACGAGCAGAAGGAGTTGGTCGACAAGAAGAAATTGTCGACGGCGAGCTGAAGGTCGAATTTTGCAGAGAAAAAAAAAAGCTGAAAAGAAATTCTAAATCATTTAATAAGGGTATTTTCGTAATCTTAAGTGATTAGGTACCTAAGTGTAAAATTTTATTCAACTAGGTACCTAGCTATAAAATAGTTCTGACAAGGTACCTAAGTGGCTGATTTTTTTCCTATTGGGTATTTATGTGTAGATTGCCGTATTTTTTATTTCTTATCACAATAAGAAAATATATTTTTTAATATAAAAATTTCTACACATAGTAATTCACACAATATGTGAATTTATAATTCGAAATTACATAATAATTAATAAACACAATACTACAAATTCACATTAATTTTTTAACTTGCATCTCGATGTTGTTATGTTTTTTTATCTCAATTCTCTAACAAAGTTTTTTGCAATAATAAAATAATATAAATTTAAATATTATACTTGACGATTTTTTTCCTTTTTGGACCTTAATTTTTCTTTTTGGAATATTTTTTTATTTTTTATTTTATTTTTTAAATATAAAACCGAATACCGGATATCCGGATTTTAGACCACTATCCGTATCCTATCCGGTTTTGAAAACCGAATATCCGTTTCTCCGGGTTTTGAAAACCGGCTACTGGATCTGAATTCGATTTTCGAATATTTTTCTCACCCCTAAACCAAACAAGCACTGAGCTGTAATTAATGCCTCAGCGGTTCTTTGCGGGAAGCAAACGTAAATTGACCATTTTAGCCTCATGACACGTGGATATTTGGCATATTCTTACCCACGAGTTTTTCAGATGGGGAAATCTAAGATGAAATGAGCAAGCAAGGTTATTTTCGTCATTCTGGCAATATCTTATATTAGTTTAGACTATGGTTGTAAACGAATCGAATCGAGTCGAATACCACTATATTCTATTTGTATTCTTTTATTTTTCGAATATTCATATTCGTATTCTTTTATTATTCGAATACTAAATTTGTTTCATATTCTATTTGATAATATATTCGAATATAATTGCGAATATTCGAATATTCTGATGCAAATAAATTTTTCTTCAAGAAACCTATTTTTACAAAACATATAAAGCAAAAAAAAATTACGTAGTGGATGAAATATGCGGTTACGACATAAAAAGAAAAATGTAGCAAAACATATCATTAGTTTATCCAATATATCATACGAAAGTACAAAAATCTTTCATCGATAAATTCCAACAATGATTGTTTTCCTTAGCTTCCTTCATATTAATTAATATGTTAATTTAACTACAAGTATTTATAATATATATTATTTAATATATATTATATTACTCGAATCGAATATTCTAAAAGATTCGAATCGAATATTGTCATATGTATTCATATTCTAAAATTATTCGAATCGAAAAAAATATTCTTATTCGAATTTGATATTCTAATATTTCGAATCCGAATCTTAAATTTCGAATCGAATTTCGAATCGAACAAAAAGATTCTATTAATTTGCAACTCTAGTTTAGACCTTCGCACTGGAGAGAATGGCAAAAATAGTCACCTTTTTTAAATACAAGTGCAAATCTAGTTAACTTTCTAACAAAGATGCAAAACTAGATAACTTATTACCTTTTAATTATTATCCTTTCTACTTTGACCACAAAACTATTTCAAATTACAATTTCTACTTTCTCATTACTACAAATAAGCAATATTTTATTGATAATTATATATACTAACTAAATTTAATTATTTTCAACATTTTAATAAAACCAACTTTCCTAGGCTAGGCCTTTTGAAGACGCATCAAGCAGGTAACGTCTAGAATCTTTGCATTACATAGAATAAATTTTTATTAATATTATTTTATTATAATTAAAAAATATAAAGAAGAAAAGAAGAATAAGAAAATCTATTCAAACGTTCCTTTGAATAGAAAGACAGGCAAAAAAACTTATAGAAAGCAACTGCATAGTATTAAAAAATATGGTCTTTCATAAAATATTCAAACAACCACTTTGTAATAACAATAATAAAATAATAATAATAATAATATAATAATAATAATAATATGATGATTTCATCACATACCTGCATTGCATGTGAGCATGGATATTTGTAAACCATCCACTTGTCACACGTACAAGAACGATCTTTGAGATTTACATGATGAACTTGAGGGCGACGGCCTGGTTTTCCTGGAGTAATAACAGTTGCTCTCCTGGTAACTGTGTTGTAGGGGCGAACTGTATGTTTTGTAGCTTTCCTATCCTAACGACTATATTGGAGATGGACTTTTTCAGGCCATAAATGTCGTTCTTGTTTCAAGCGATCTATCTCCCTTCGATGTTCTTGGAAGTAGTCTAGACAACGCAAAAAAGTAGCTTGTGCAATAGCCGTGGGAGGTAGCCGACGAGCGCCCCTTAGTACACTATTCATGATTTCGGACCAATTTGATGTAGCTGACCCATGCCTATAATATTGATGTTAGTAAATATCAACGTGATGAAAAATAAAGAAATCATACCTAGCACCACCATCATGAGCAAAAGTCCATCGATCTGGATTTATCTTTTTTAACCACTGATATGCCCCTTCATTTATTTTCTGAATGTTCTCCACGATGCTGTCAAACTTGCCAACATCTTCTGTATATGCAGCTGACCACGCCATGCTCTTCAAGTGAGAACTTTTGTATTTCTCCATAAAATTTGACATAACATGCCGCATACAAAACCTATAGTTGGAAGGCCTTTCTAATTAAAATATTTTAATTGAAAATAATTAAATTTAGATATGGTTAAATATATAATTATCAATAAAACATTACTTATTTGTGTAATGAGAAAGTAGAAATTGTAATTTGAAATAGTTTTGTGGTCAAAGTAAAAAAGGATTATAATTAAAGGTAATAAGTTGTCTAGTTTTGCACCTTTGTTAAAAAGTTAACTAAGATTTTATTTTTGCCATTCTCCCCTTTCCTCTGCTTCTGTTCAACCTCTCTTCAACCACTTTGGTTCTCTTTACGCACACAACCATTAATGCCACACGCATAATTCAAGGATCAAATGCAAGCATAATTAAGTAGGATTGGTATCCAATTCCATCATCGAAATGCACGGGAGTTTTAGGATGACCTTCGTATATTGATTGGGATTGTTGTTTTTGTTGGGCGATTTTGTGGATCGAGTAGTAAAGTGCCGATGGCTGCTACGACAATGGCAACGGCGGCCGGAGCGGTGGCGCTCATATATTACGTCGTCGTCCGACGGATCTCGCCGGTGGAGGATGAAGAAGACTCGACTGACGGGGGAGGTGGCTCGAGATCGATTTCGAAGAAGAAGAAGAATAAGAAGCAGAGATTATCGCGGAGGCCAGCTCAGGCACCCTCGACGTGGATGGAGACGATGTCGACGCTTTCGGAGACGTTGAGGTTTGCCTACTCTGAGACGCTTGGCAAGTGGCCGATTGGTGATTTGGCGTTTGGTATAAATTATTTCATCCGTAGGCAGGTTTGTGTTACAACACATCTCTGTGTTTATGTTGATTGTGTCGAGTTAAAGTTTTTCGGTGTTTTGTTGTACAGCTGTTTCGTTAGTTTCTCACCGTGCTCCTAAATCCGTAGCTCATTTCAGTGTTCTAATCATACAATTTCCGTGGGTTGGTTGAGTTCAACTGAAGTCAAGATTTAGGCTTTTGTGAACGGGAAAATGTGGTGATTTCTTTCACGTGTTTATAGACCATCCTGTAATTTGTCTCTTTAGTTAGATTTAGCAGTCACCGTCATTGTGTTAATTACTATTGACTTGTTATGTAGTTCTACGATGAGTGATGAAGAAATCGTGGTAGCTTACTTTGATGCAGCTGTTTTGAAGGGATTGATTTTTGGTCTTCACGGATTAGTGCCTTTGAATCTTGTGCGTCATATTAGTGTAGTTAATTAGCTTCTGCCATTGTAGTTTTGCCGATATATATTGTACTTATTTGACCTGGTGTACATGTTTATGCAATATGGATTTTAAGTGTCTTTTCTTGTGGTTTGCTTTTTTTTCAGGAAATTATTGAATTCTCAGTACATTTCACTGGGATTCTTATATTCTCTCCATGTTCTGCAGGGAGATTTACAAGTTGCAAGTGTATATGCAGGAGACAATTCCGTGCAACTCAAAGGCGCTGATATTATTGCCCAGTTGTATTACTACTTGAGATTGCTAACCTTCTGCATGCTCTTCTCGAAGAAACCATTCCCAGTATTTTTAGAATCCACAGGATATTCTGAAGAACACGTCCTCCTTCAGAAGCCCAAAGCAGGGGTATGTGAATGCAAGAATACATCTGTATTTGATTGTCGCTGCTGATGTTTTTACCTAACTGAAACTTTCTTGCCAGCTTTTGAAGCCTGCCTTCACAATTATACGTGATGAAAACTCGAAATGCTTCCTTCTGTTGATTCGTGGTACTCACAGCATTAAAGATACCCTTACTGCAGCTACTGGTGCAGTAGTCCCTTTTCACCATTCCGTTCTGGATCATGGTGGTGTAAGCAATCTGGTTCTGGGATATGCGCACTGTGGGATGGTTGCTGCTGCTCGGTGGATTGCAAAACTCAGTGTGCCATACTTGCCAAGGCTCTCGAACAAAATCCTGAATACGAGGTGAAGGTAAGAACCGACTGATGGCCTTACCTTATGTCCCTGTGTATGCTTTTCTCTATCTGTTTCAATATCTGTTCCTACCAGCATAGAATAGATATATGATTGCTGAAACTGGAACATTGAACATACATGATCCCTTTCCTGTTTATGATTTTTTTGTACTTTAACACGAAAACAATATTGTTATATTAGATTGTTGGGCATTCACTTGGTGGTGGTACAGCTGCACTGCTGACATACATACTCCGGGAACAGAAAGAACTATATGCTAGCACGTGCGTTACTTTTGCGCCAGGTGCTCTCAGATCTACAAGTAACTTTCTACGTAACACACATGTCGTTCTCACCGAGATTTCTCATTTCCAAACTTCTTCTCTTGCAGCTGCATGCATGACCTGGGAGTTGGCGGAATCAGGCAAGCACTTCATTACCTCAGTAGTCAATGGTTCTGATCTGGTTCCAACTTTCTCAACTGCCTCTATAGACGATCTCCGTTCAGAGGTTTGATATTTTTCACTTGAATTTTAAAGCATCTACGTTAAAGATATCTAGCCATCAACTGTAAGAACCTCCCAAACATTGTTGTAGGTCACCGCATCTTCTTGGATAAATGATCTCCGTGATCAAGTTGAGCGGAACGTCATTTTAAACGCCATTTATCGTTCGGCCACTACTGTTGGCTCTCGTCTACCATCTATATCAGAAGCAAAAGCTAAGGTTGTTGGAGCACGAGCACTTCTACGACCAGTCTCAAGCAGCACTCAGGTAATCCAATATTAATCCGCCCTTGGTCATTGAAAGGCAGCTCAGTAGCTTATACTTTTTTTCCTTTTGGTCGCCTCCTCTTTAGTTGGTTGTTTTCTTCTGAGATGATACATTGCAGGTTGTAATAAAACGTGCACAAGATGTAGCCCAGGCAGTTGTTAGAACCCGCACTTCTATATCATCGTGGACATGTATGGGCCCTCGCCGTCGTGCTAACGCCCCTTCGTCTTCTATTACTACTGCAGACGATTTGATTGCATCTCCCCTTATAATAGAGATGACAAACAAATCTTTAGTCACCGAGGTAGTAGCCCACAATTCTCCCGACTCGAAAAAAGCTTCAGGATATTGCTCTTCAAGTGGAAGCGAGTCTGGCCTTGACGAGACTGATGGGGATGATATCACCACAGCCACATCTACCATGGAGGAAGTAACTCAAGGAGAACTGTTGTACGAATTGGAGAAGCAACTTCAGAGATCTGAGAATGATGTTGATGAGCAGTTCATAGCAGAAGAAGAAGAAACTGCTGTAGGTGAAATAATTGAGGAACAAAAAGCATATTCTGAAGCAGTGGAACGTCAAACGCCCGTTTCTTCGTCTGACGTTTCGGATAATCTTAGGTTCTATCCGCCGGGCAGAATAATGCATATCATCACTACTGATGCGCCTTCGACGGAGCCGAGCGAACAGAATGAGGGCGAGCAGGTCGAGCCGAAAGTTGCCATTTATGAGACGTCGAGGGAATTGTACGGTAAGCTTCGATTGTCGAGGACTATGATTAACGATCATTACATGCCAATGTACAAGAAAATGATGGAATTGCTGATTAAACAGCTCGAAGATGAGTTGTTGGATTCTGGATATGTAGTTACATGAAAAGGTTGATATAGTAAAAGTGTGATATATATTTTATGATTTATTATTATTTTATTATAGTTTAGTTTTAGATGGTCAAATTAGTAAAACAGGCCCAGCAAGCAACGAAAGAAAAGCCCAACACGCAACATGGCGCGCTTTCGGGGAACTTTTCCAACCACAATTATCACAATTAACGAAGCAGAATCTCGAAATCTTCTTCCCTAAGTTGTCTGTCCCCAATCGCAAGAAGCTTTGATTCTAATCGTCTTTCGTCCCCAAATTCGCGATGGAGATATCTATAATCCCAGATGCTATCTCATCGATCGCATGCTCTACGCAGTCGCTAGCCTTCGCGAACTTGGTCCTCAGTCGCCCGCACAACAACGTTCGATCCGTTTCCGATTCAGATCAACAACTGCAAGCACAAGGCTCGCCGTTTTGCATCATCGCGGCGGGCTCCCCTCCCACGAAAACCATATCAAAGCCTCGTCTGCGTAAAGCGCGGCGCGTGAAGCGAAAGACGATGAGTTGCGATGACGATGAGAAGGGGGACGATTTTTGGGGATTTGGAGGGAATTTTCTGGATGGGGAGGGGTATTTTGGGGATTTTGGAGGTGGCGGTGGTGGGTTTAGGGGCGGAGGGGGTAAAGGATGGAATTTTGGCGGAGATGGAGGGGCGAATTGGGAAGAGTCGGCGAGCGAGGACGACCCGGCCTTCGATTTCGTTTATGGGGTGTTGAGTTTGATAGCCATGTCCAATTGCTTGTGTTTCTCTGTGAAGAAGCTGGTGAGGCGTGGGAAAGTTGCAGTGAGTTTGGGTTCGTCATGTTGAATGGAAAAAAAAAAGTACAGATTTGGACTCAACTGTGATGTGGGATGCTAATGCAATGGGTGATAGGATCTTGGGTGGTAATTGTTGTAAATAAAGATTTTATATTCATAAATTTTAACTGTGGAATGGATTCTTTGTTTGCTCCATCGATGTTTATACAAAGCTATTCAGTTTTTGTCTCCATTGCCTCTCGTAGAATGCTGTGATCTGAGACGGAGTACGTCTAGTTTCCTGATGATGTTTATGTTAGGTCTAAAAATTGTCCTTGATCTTTATCTGTTGTTTAGCTCGAAGACCCTAGAGAGTTGGATGGGATGAATAATGGTGCAGGATATGATTGACTGAACTAGATTAAGGTATGCATAAACTTACAAGGGGTGATAAAAGTATGGCGGGTGGTGGAGTTAGAAAATGATCTGTAACAGAATGGATCACGATGGATCCATTACAGGTGAATTAAGAATATCTTATAGGAATTCATAAGCTATGTCTTACCCTTAGTTGGGCAAGATTTGGAAGCTTAGTACATTTGGTTTCAGGCTTTAGCAGCTGGTTCAGAGAAACTGTGGTAGTGGCCCATTAGTCAGCTTGAATCATTGGTTGAAGATTCCTTCATGAGCCCCATTTACATCTTACTTTAGAAAACCTTCTTTTTTCTTTAAGGTTCATGCATCTTCCTCGGCTCTAACAGGTCACATCTTTCAATTATTCAAGAATGGACTTCTATGTACTGCCATAACGTCAACTGGGAATTGTTAATTTGGTGAAAGTTTCTGCTTTGTCCCACGTATCGGTCCTCAGAAATGCTTAGATTTGTTGGGTTATTATATAATGCTTTGGTGTTTAGTAGATCTCCTTTTCATCCAATATTATTAGATGCCATATGCGAATTCTTTATTATGGGTTTGTTTGTGTTAGTGATGTATGTGAGTGTGGTATAAATTATTACCAGTCACCCAACGTATGATGTCTTATCCTAGTTGTTTGTTGCTGCATATTGGCAATCAGTCCTAACGCCAATTGTTTACTGCTGCATATTGGCAATTAGTCCTAAACAAAGGTTTAACTATGTTCGAGAATCTCGATGATTGGGATTTAATATCTTTTTAAAGCGTTATCCTAATTGATATAATCGTTATATTCCTCGTATCACGAGTAATTGGAGCCTCCCTTGGGGAGAATGGTACATTTAATTTCCTCTCGAAATATGTCGACATGATTTATCCTTCCAAAGTAGTGTTTAATTATTTTGAGTAATTTAAATAAATAATCAATATAAATAATTACCACGAATTGCTGCAATATATTAATCTATTATTTCCATACTGCATTGCATTTGGGAGGGTGGTGCACTTAGACTCTTTCATATCACCATCTTTGTGTTTTTTTAGTTATATAAGATATTCCTTTTCAAGCAACCAACAGATTGTCGAGTAGTCAGAAATCTTGATTAGATTCTTCCTACTCATACATCACTGATTATATCTTAATTAGTGCCCTATAAATAATAATAATAACACAAAAGATCGCAATCAAGCATAGAATAGTCCTAACTCCTAATCAACATAGCACACAGATAGACGATCAAGTTCCATAGAACTCAATTGATTCTTAAAAACAAATACAAACTTCACAATACGTTTCTAAAAAATCTCATAGCGTAATATGTTTCATTTCATCGATTATTCATGGAATACATACATATATAGTTCAGAAGCAGATATCATCATTACTCTGCTGCTGAATAATTTCAGAAAACTCACCCATCATCCAAGAATCCAACATCTGATCGCTGAACCCAAGCTGAGCAGTCGTGGGCTCCATATCCAAGAAGCTCTCAAGGCTCGAAAACTCTTCCTTGACCATCTCAAGACCCAATAATTGGCTCGGCGGCTCGGCGCACAGCCTCTTTGGCGGTGGTGGCTTCGGCGGCGGAGAAGGTGGCTGACGGTGGTGGTTGTCGTCGGGAAAATTGAGCTTGGCCTTTTCACCTCTTATGCGCTGGGCGGCTTGATCGTAGGCTCGAGCAGCTCCCTCGGCGGTGCTGAAAGTTCCGAGCCATACGCGGGTGCCCTTTTTAGGGTCGCGAATCTCCGCCGCCCACTTTCCCCATGGCCGTTGGCGTATGCCTCTGTATAGGTTCTTCCTAGACCTTTCTGATTTGCTCTTCTTCTCGGCCTTTTTAGCACTTTTGCCTGCAAATGTTTTGAACAAGTCCGAATTTATCTGCTACGTTGCAGAGGAAATGCATGAAACAAGAATTAAGATCAGTGATAACAATGGTTTTATGGATGGATATTGGAAAAAGAATTCATCTTTATTCCACTTTATTACATGTGTATACGTTGAGGATGAGGAAACCTCGTATGAGTAGCAAAGAGAAAATGGCGATACTGTCCCTCCCTTAATTCGTAAAGCATGCATCGATTTGATGCAGTGGATCTTCTCACAACCCATTATATGTAGATATATATACATAACCATGTATTTCCTCGTAACTGATATACTGTTAAGAATCCGTTGCTGATCGTACCTCTGGCGAGTGAGGTGAGGTTGTTCTTGTTTTGGTCATCGTCATTTGAGCAGTCAAAGCCCCAAAACTCAGAGATGTTATCAAGCTCAGCCCAAAACTCCTTTGCCGTTAGTTTGCCTCTTTTCTTGATTATTATGGGCTCATCTGAGATTATTGAACCTCCACACATCGCTGGTTATTATCTTTAATTAAAAAAGAGCAGTGAGATATGGAGATGCTTGTTTAATTTTTGCATAAGCTAGGCGAGAGAGAGAGAGAGAGAGGTAATTGGAGATGGGCAATGAATTTCCTTGATTTATAGAAAGGATTCAGTTGCAACTACACGTCGTCCTATTCAAGGAAAATGCTTCTTGGATTCTTCTGATCTGACGATAGATAGCGATCGAAATGAATTCAACGGTTTGATGTAAGAACAGTGTTTGTCCCACTTGAGAAGTGATGAGAACCGTTGGATTTGTTTTCTTTATTTTTTTAACTTTTTGCATTCGTGCGCCATAATTACAGTACAGCAGTTAGCATTGTCAGTTCATTTTTCTGCAACTTGGTTTGAGATCACAAGTTCTAACTATTACGGATGGGCTTTCGATCTGAAGACTTCTGTAATACAAGTCTGCTTGATTTTTTTTTTTTTCTCAATAATAGAAATGACTATTTGATAAAGAAAAGAAAAGGAAAGAAATGATAAATTCAGTTGAGAGTTGAGAATCGGGTCGATAAAAATCCCTACGCTAATAATATAAGCCTCCTTGAAAAAGGAGACAATATTGTTACCTGATGCTTAGCACAGCAGCACAACATACATGTGCACTTTCATCTAGTTAGAACTGAACAGCTTTTTCTGTAACTGCTTCATATCCCAAAGAAGAAGATCGCAGCCCAAAAGATCGTAAAAGAATGTAAGAATTAGGAGGAAAAAAAACCCATGATAAGAGAGGAGAGGTTCTTGAAACCTTAACACCAACAGAATAGTTGATTACACTATAGAGATTCCCAAACCATAATAGCAGCAAAATACGAATTATTATAACCTTATGAATAATCAATCGCCGATGCTTAATATTATTATTACATACGATTAGTATGTTTCCTTCGTGTTTCCATAATCACGACGCCTCCGTAACGCTTTGCCGCTTGGTAGCAGTCGATAGTCGTCGTTTGATTTGCGTAGTAATTCCTCCGAAGTGGATAATAATTAGCTGCTTTCTGAATTATGGGATTTTCTTGAGGCAAACGCTCGGCCCTCTTCGCTTCGCTGTGGAACTGCTCCACTAATTCGAAGCCTTCTTTCCCAATTTTCTCCAGGTTTGCTTTTCCACCGTGTTCCATAATCTAATAATGTAAGAAACAGAAAGGCGATTAATTAAAGGAGCTTTCTTTCGTAATTATTAGACTATCTTTGTCTTTGTGTTATGAAGGCAGAAAGAAGGCTCTTTATATACTACTGAAGAACAGCCGATCAAGAATATATTAGAGCAGCAAGAGTTAGTTAAAAATAGAAATATTCCATGCAAGAGAACACTTCATCTTTCTAGAGATTGTTTTTCTATATACGTCGAAGACGACTAAAATAACCCTAAAAATAATCGTAGGCTCTCGAAGTAAACTAGAACATGTGCTCGTCGATGTTTTCCAGCACACTGCATTACGATTTTTCAGTCAAAACTGCTAATCCCAAAAGGTGCCAATGTTCATTGCATGCTGGTTATATTTAGTAGAATCTTCTTTTGGAAACTGATTATAGGAGAATAATAGGATTGATTTAGCAAAGTATGAACAGAATGGCAAAGCATAAAGTTGGCCCAGTTGAGCTTTTTGCCTGATTGCGATTATCATTGTGTTCGCTCGTCGAGCATATAAGAATTCTTCGCCCATGGACCATATACACATTTCACGCTTTTCTTAGAAAAACTGACTTGTAATAATTCTCGAAAAAAAGATTCAGATTCTGCGTTCGAATTTTCTTCGGTTTAGAACTTCATTCGTATTTTGCCGTTTTACGTTCTCTTCTTCGTTTCAAAGCCAATCAAGCGAAATATCGCTCTTGCGGATGTTTTGTTGTAGCAACTGAAGCGAAAAAAACCAACTTTTTCGAGTCCCTTGTCCACACTTTCGACGGTTTTTCATAAATATTATGCGAACGACACAGACGCAAAGGACTAAGCGATTCTAAATCGCTTATTGATAGTAGAAAGACAACACAAACAGACACACAAAAGATAAGACATAAATAACAATAACATTCACTAATACAGCTAGCAATAAAGCGCGCTTGCACGCCTTGCTAAATAACGTTTTTTTTTAGTTCGCATTAGCGTTGAATACGAACCCGCCCGGGACCAAGTTAGCCACGTTGAGCCCGCCGAGCAGGCCCGTCCCTAAGAACTGAAGGTTCGAGACGAGCCCGCCGACCGAAGGCAGGCTCGCGTTGCATGAAGCCAGGGGCGTGTTCACCACGAGCCTGCATCCCGAGAGGAGGGAGGTTATGCTCGAGAGGATCGAACTTATGGGGTCCAAAACCATCGAGAATAGCCCGTTTTGGTTCGTCGTGGCCGTGGACAGTACGTTCCCCCCGCACTGCAACTGAACCGAAGCGTCTGTATCGATCGTAATAAATAAGGTTCAAATCTCATTAATTACCCGTGATCATAATAGTTTGAAAAAATGATCCACTCCCTACATGATTAAGATCTTAGGTGAAGTGATCATTCAACATGAGATCGGAGCTCAGAGACCAACTAATCTTGGGTATGTATGAAACCTCACGATCATCCATTTAAAAAAAATTAGACGTCTAAGGCTAGATAATAGTAAGAAGTCAGCCTATACGTACGTACGTAAGGGGCCATGCATACATAAAATTTTAAAATGATTTACAATTCCTACGAGCTTAATTAGCTTCAAAACGGGCACGGACCTACATAGGGGCATGAAGGGTCCATTGACCCTTCCTAGTTAAATGTATTCTAATTTTTTTTTGACACCTCAATAAATTTTCTTGTATTTACTTTTGACCCCCCGAAATTTGAATTGACCCCCTACTTCTGAATTCTGGGTCCGTCACTGATTCAACACAGTTTTTTTTTTTTTTTATCTCTATAACTTACTAGAGAACGCAGGCGTAGAAACGCCAGTGAGTCCTACGTTTCCGTTGGGAGTGCAGTAAACGATGCCCTGGATGCGAATGAGGTTGAGAAGTGGCCCGAGAAGCCCGCCGATGAGTCCCAGTTGGGCATCGGCCATTGGCGAAGCAAAGAGTATTAAAACCGAAAGGCCGAGGACAATGAAGGCAAGGGATTTCGAAGCCATTATTATTATTCTTCTTCTTTTTTTTTTCCCTTGCTACTTAATTTGGCTGATAATTAGCATTCTCCGCACGAAGAAGCTATTTATAGAATGGAAAAATTTTAAGGTTCGGACAAGGGAGACGAATCTAGAGCCCTCTCAGTCTAAGCGTGCTCGAAGATCGTCGACTTCTTGGAAGTTACTAAAAGACAAGCTTTCCGTTTTTCTTATGTGGTCTCTTCTACCTATAATAAAGCTATGGAGTTTTAACTTAGAGATAGGTCCCCATGCATGCATGCCCTTATAGAAGGAAGGCAAAGTTTTGAAAAACTTAGCTACATTTCAAATCTCCTTCTTGTAGTTTTCTTACTATGTAAAGCAACTTGTAATGTCCAACTTGCCAAGTAATAGTTTATTACCACAAACAACTTCGTCTTCAAACCCTCATCTTCTTTGATTCAACTCAACTGCTTAACACGGCACGGCGCGTAGTGTGAATTTGTTTCGACATTAGGAATGAGACTTGCTATAAGGGTATTATCGTAATTTGATTCACATAGATACTGGGACAGTGGTGAGTAAAGAACGGTGAAAGCCCAATAAAGATTTCAGTCCATTGGGCCTAAACTACGAGTAGAGCCCACTCGATAATCGGTCACTATTGTTTTCTATAGCCTCCTCTTTTATTTATTTATATTTTTGAATCGCGAAATTGTGGGTCAATTATTGATCACATGAGTTTTGTCTAATATCATCGCAAATCAGAATGCAAAGTTTGACTATTTTGTCACAAGGGAAAATATAAATTAAATTCGGCCTGCAAAATAGACGGCACCTAATTATTAGTTCTTGGGACTCATGTTCTGTCGCCACGCCATACTTTGGGATCCCATCTTCAATTTCTGGGACCAAGTCTATCGTAGAGGGGTAAAATCGTCAATTTGGAAAATGCCTTTTTTTCGTTCTCTTTCTAATAACCGTTTAGTTAAGAATTATGTGAAAGAAAAACAATGCAAAATTGAATAATAAACTAGGTTAATTTAACTTTGTGCTTGTGTTGTTAATTTAACCACTTTTGGAGGAAAAAAAAAGGGATAATTGAATTAAGGACGTAAACGCCCTGAATAGTGAATATCCTAAACTAACCGTTCGTTGTATTCATGAAATCAAATCATTGCATTACTGCTGCTATTTACGAGAATTTATTAATTTATTTCTCCCCATTTTTCACTTTCATCATTTTTCCTTATTTTAAAAATACACGGGTATTTAAAAATATAAAATACAATCCGCTGGACCATCATCTTTCTGACGCTCCATTCCACTCTTTCAAGCAAACTCAACAAAAAATTGTTGGGAAAGTTTCACCCGGAAAGCAAAATTAGGCCTTCTTCTTTTGGAAGCACGCAGATCTGATCGTATTTGATGTTCGATTGATTTTGATTGGGGTATGGTATTTAATGGATCCGTCAAATTTGCCCCTTCACGTGGTTGTTGATAGGAAGCAACGTTTTCGATGTGTTTCGCTATTTTTTGGTCAATATGTTTCATTCCGTTGCGAATTTCGGCTGTTATGAATCGAGATGTTATTGCTCCCTCCCTGATTTCCATTTTTTTTCTTCATGTCCGATGCCTTTGTTAGAAATCTGCGCATTTGTGTTCCGATCTTCCTATATTGCGCGGTTGGTCTTAACTAGTATTTTGATCTGCATTGTTTATTTGTTGCGAGTTGATTAGTTGTTGCATTGCGTTTTTCTTGTTGGTTCAATTACCGGTGGAATTGTTTTTTTTTTGCTGACTTTTTTTTTCCTTGATGAAGCGAGGAAAGAGGCAGATCTTGAAAGTTGGCTCCCCAAAAGAGAACAATGCGCCACGTGGGTGGCCAGATGCAGCCGAGTGGTGCGGCCACAGCCACTGCACTCTATGAGAACGGCGGACCCAGTGGAGACACCAGTGATGCTGTTATGGCAAGGTGGCTTCAGTCGGCCGGATTGCAGCATCTGGCTTCACCAGTGGCTTCAAATTCTGTTGATCATCGGACCCTCCCTAGCCTCCTAATGCAGGTATTGCTGGCTAGTAGTTGTTATTCCACATGTTCGCTTAATGTTGTTTGGGTTTAGATGTTTGATGCAATTTTGTTCATGCTTCCAATTTAAGATTTTGTTTGTAATTTGGTTTATTGTATTGTGCCGATCACGATATAGAACAAGAATGCAGCTGTTTATTTTGTGAAAATGATGTATAACTTATTGGGGAGTAGGAGTACATGTAGGGGTGTGCGAACCGAATTACCAAAATTTCGGTACAAACCTAACCGAACCAAAAAATTTCGGTTCGGTATTCGGTTCTTCAAAAAATAAAATTCGGTAATTCGGTTCGGTATAGATTTTTTATTTCGGTAAATTCGGTATACCAAATTACCGAAATTTTTAAATTAAAATATATTATAATTTTATTAATAGTAAAATATAACTATAATTATATTAAATTATATATATTAATTTAAGTATTACTAAAAATTCTTTTTTTTTAATTTTTTTTTATTGAAAATTCTGTTATTTCGGTAAAAATCGAATTTACCGAAATTTTTTTGGTAAAAACCGAATACCGAACTGGGAAATTTCGGTTCGGTTCGGTTTGTACCGAACGAACACCCTAAGTCCATGCAATTCATATTTCGTGGTTCTGGATGAAATATAATCTCAACGATCGTCATATGCAGTGAATGGATGAGGATCGATGAAAAAATGTTATCTTTGTTGCTTTATGGATTCTTTTATATTTTGAGGCCATGTTTAATTGGAACACGGTCATTTATGAAGGGTTATGGACCACAATCTGCAGAGGAGAAGCAGAAGCTTTTCAAGTTGATGAGGAATCTCAATTTGAATGGCGAAACTGTTTCAGAGAGTTACAATCAAAATGCATTGGCTCCAAATGAAGGGTATTATTCTCCAGAGTTTAGAGGTGATTTTGGTGCTGGACTATTGGATCTACATTCAATGGATGACACGGAGCTATTATCTGATGTATGTCATATTTACCAATGTCTTGTTCAAAGTAAATATTTATGTTTTAACGGAGGGTAGCTGATGGGAGATTGTGTAGCATGTTATCTCAGAGCCGTTTGAGCCATCACCGTTTATGCCCGCCGTGACGAAAGCTTTTGAAAGTGACTTAGATGTAGTAGCCACCAGGCAGCAGAGAGTGCAAACAGATGGTGAAGTCCCTGCTTCATCCTCTGTGAACGAAAAAGAAAGCAACACAAGGGAAAACAATGTTGCGAAAATTAAAGTTGTGGTGAGTGAAATATTGTTGCTCTCTGTGTTGTTGGTCACAGATCATGTTTTCTTTGGTGCGCTTATCACATACATCGGGAAATGTAAATGCATAATTTGTCTTTGGAACCAGGTGCGTAAGAGGCCACTGAACAAGAAGGAAATTTCCCGCAAGGAGGATGATATTGTTGATGTGGAGGGAGATGCTTATATAACAGTTCATGAGCCAAAACTGAAGGTTTACCATTATTTTTATGATACTGAAATGTTTTGTGATATTGACGAGGATGATTACTTCTGAAGCTTCGATAAATAACAATAGTAATGTTTCGGGAACTCATGTTGAGAATAATTTGGATTTTGGAAGGTGGACCTGACGGCTTATGTGGAGAAGCATGAGTTCTGTTTTGATGCTGTTTTGGATGAGAATGTAACGAATGATGAGGTACGACTTCCTCGATTAAAAGTGTTATAAAATGCAGTTCTAATTAGCATCCACTTCTCTTTTTTACCCCTCCCCAGTCCAATTTCAGTAATTAGCACATGATTATGTTACAAATACTATCGTGAAAATAACTTTTCTTTCTTCGTTTCTACTGAGATTGTTTTTCATTTTATCATTAGGTATACCGTAAAACTGTGGAGCCTATTATTCCAATTATTTTCCAACGAACCAAAGCAACATGCTTTGCATATGGTCAGACAGGTAATCCCTGCCATTTTTTTATTTTACTTAATTTGGCATAGAGAGCTACTCAATTGTATGTATCATGATGCTTTTAAGGAATTAAATGGTTGCCTGGCGATTATTTATAGTATATTCATATGACGAAATCATTTTTTGTGCCAAGTCCAACTTTTTTTTATCAAATCTTCGGGTAATTATGCAAGTGATGTATGCACCTCTTACGTACTTTGTCTCTTTGTCTCAGGCAGTGGCAAAACGTACACCATGCAACCACTGCCTCTTAGAGCAGCTGAAGATCTTGTTAGATTGCTCCATCAGCCAATGTATCGCAATCAGAGATTGAAGCTATGGCTTAGTTATTTCGAAATATATGGCGGGAAACTTTTTGATCTTCTCAGTGACAGGAAGTCAGTATCTATTTAAAAATATTCACTTTACCCCGACTTACGTGAATATTATCCGTAGTTTCGTGATTTTTGTTATCATCGGCCAAAATGACATGCGACTTCCAAAGATTATCGTATATTGTTTGCAATGTATGGTATTTAGAACCACCATTTATAGCAAAACTGTTGGGGCACAATATTTTTAACCTTTTTAAGGCTGATGTATGGCGGCCCTTATTTTAGGAAACTCATGATGAGAGAAGACGGAAAACAGCAGGTTTGCATTGTCGGGCTTCAGGAATTTGAAGTGTCAGATGTGCAGATTGTGAAAGAATATATTGAAAGGGGAAATGCTGCTAGAAGTACTGGCTCCACTGGTGCTAATGAAGAGTCTTCAAGATCACATGCAATATTGCAATTGGCTGTGAAAAAGCATAATGAAGTGAAGGAATCTAGGAGAAGTTACAATAACAGCAATGATGCAAATGAGGCCAGAAATGGAAAGCTAGTTGGGAAGATTTCTTTTATTGATCTGGCTGGTAGTGAGAGAGGTGCTGACACTACTGATAATGATCGACAGACTCGGTAATTTGTGTACACCATTTCTTACTTCAGTTTCAATATAGAAGTTAATGAGCATTTTCAACTGGCCCTTTAGGAAGAAATTTCACCACGCTTACAAAAATTAAAAAAATTCTGCACTTACCTGGCGTTCGTCACGATCAATCATTGGGGAAATTAACAGTTTTTTAATCCCGATGTACTTATAATTGAACCTCGTAGTGGGCATATCGAGTGCTTTCTGAAAGTGTTGCTTTTTTGTTCTCATGGTGTGCCCTTGCTCTTTTTTGTTAGTAAAATTGCTAATGGGCAAAGCAACCATTCTTTGATTGGTATAGGATCGAAGGAGCAGAAATTAACAAGAGTCTGTTGGCACTCAAAGAGTGTATTCGTGCTCTTGACAATGATCAAATTCACATCCCATTCCGTGGGAGCAAACTTACCGAGGTGCTTCGAGACTCTTTCATGGGTAACTCAAGGACTGTCATGATTTCTTGCATTTCGCCGAATGCGGGTTCATGCGAGCACACTCTCAATACCTTAAGATATGCTGATCGGTGAGTCTTTCTCAATCGGATTCCCTATATCAACTTTACGACGTTTGAACTAAAGGATATAATATTGAACAGGGTGAAAAGTTTATCCAAAAGTGGGAACCCAAAAAAGGATCAGAGCAGTTCACAACCACCTACTTTCAAGGAATCTTCGTCGGTTTCCGTTGAGACCGAGGATGTTACTGAGCAACGTCCTATAGAATCTAAAATCGTGGATACAAGGGTTGCAGAGAAGGAAACTAAACCTTTCAACTTTTCTACCGATGATGAGAGATACCCCTCGAGTTTTTCTTCCAATTCCTTTCCCTCTAGTGGCCGTGAAGGAGGTCTAGCTATTGGTGGTGCGGAAAGGGCACAGTCTGATACTAAAAATGCTTTTAAGGGATCTATTGATCAGAAAACACTTTCAGCTGGATACTATTCTAGGGGTTCAGCTGATATAGAAGAGAAGAAGCAGAAACTATCTCCACCACGGCAAAAAGCTTCTAGGGAGGAAAGGATTGAAAAGCCTGGAACTAGTCGAAAAGATACTGGAGATACCGATACGTTGCCAGCTGCTTATAAGCAGCAAAATGTAAAGAATTCCAATGCTAATAGTATCATCGGTTCTAAGCAGGCTGAATCTTCTCCTGATGGATGTTTGGATGAGATTCTTGAGGTTCGTTTACCAGTTTTCATCTCTCTAAGTAATGTACTGTTACCAATTTTAAGTTGTGCAGATGGTGCCTCAGGGTTATTTATTCTTTTCCATATAGGAAGAGGAAGCACTCATTGCGGCCCACAGAAAAGAGATTGAAGACACAATGGAAATAGTTCGTGAAGTAAGTTCTGTTTTTCTTTCTGATTCCATAGTTCTTGTACAAATATGGAATTTTCACAACCTAGGAAATCGTGATTAAAGCTGAAGCTCTCTGCATAGACAATAAAATATTGTTGCAAGCTGCGTTGTTGATATTAAGCATGACTCGGGTTTCCTTGACAATTGCCAGGAAATGAAGCTATTGGCTGAAGTGGATCAACCAGGTAGCCATATCGACAATTACGTCACGCAATTGAGTTTTGTGCTCTCAAGAAAAGCAGCTAGCCTGGTAAGTCTTCAAGCTCGCCTAGCAAGGTTCCAACATCGGTTAAAGGAGCAAGAAATATTGAGCAGAAAGAGGGCGCCTCGGTGAACTTTGACCGTAAAAATAATTCCCTTGTTCCTTTTTAATATTATTACTAGAATGAATGATTGCAAATTTACTGCACTGCAAAAAATACGCAAAAAATCACCTTGTGAAACTCCTACATGTCAGTGCAATATGGGATTAACCAATATCTGTCCGAAATGTTTTGATATGCTTTTTATAGCTATGGCGCTTCTCGCTGCATATCTGATATGATGCTGCTTTCCAGGAACACTTTCGTTGTATTTGAATGATGGCACACTGTATTATTGTTTTAGTCTTGAATGGTTGTAAATGTTATCTCCAACTTATGGCTCAAACTGTATGGATTTTATTTTTTACTGTGTTTGATGATTTTGATTAAAGAAAGTGTGTAGATATAACAGTCACTGAAGACTAACAGGGGATTACTATACTACAATCGAACAATTACAAAGGCCAAGTACAATAAATCATATAATCTGCCTTGGACTAACATGGTCTGAGTTTCAATAGGCTCTCAGTTTCAAAATTTCCTTTGCTGTCCTCTTCCTGAAGTAGGGCATGTGTTCCTATCAAGGAAGGCAACGCAAGAACATTTTAGCGGTATATGGAAGTGAAGATATGATATTGACGAACGAAATGTATAAATGATCTAAGATATGCCTAAAAAGACGAGCATAGTTGAGAAATCCTAATCCTCAATGTGGCCTAAACTGATGGTCTTCAACATTTACCTGGCGAAAACACGGTCCAATATCTCTGCTAAGGAAGTCTGCATATTTTACCATGAACATGCCGCAGTCAAACCTGTTTGAGGCAAGAATTTCGTACCGTACTAAGAGTTTGCGTATTATTTCAAAATGATTATAGAGATGTTAAGAAAAACTGTACGAATATATCACAGAGGCTTCTGAAGCAAAAAAAAATTCTTTTGAGTGTGGATCATTACCCATTTTCTTGCTCGGGAAGATCCTCAACAAATTCGTGCTCCCACGAGCTAACATCGATGTTTTTTCCGCATTTGTCCCTCACCTCATCAACAAAGTACTTCGCCTGTGCATTATACTTTTTATATATTAGTTACTCCAATGTAAATAACAAACCAATCCAGATAGTGATGCCAAATATTTGGTACTATGTGGGGAAAACAAAAGAGGAAAACGAAAGCTTCAACAAATAAGAGGAAAACAAAAAGCTTCAAGCAGTCAAAGAAAGATAGCAAGCTACCAGGACATTCAGGACTTGAGAATCAACTCCTCCTAGTGAATCAAGATACTGAAACTTTTCATCCTTGTTGTTGATAATCGCTAGGCACCAATGGATTTCTTTGTGTATTGGAACAAAAATCTTAGGAAGAAACAGAAAGTAAGGTGATTCTGGAAGCAGAAAAGAAAGAATGGAATTGATGCATTGAAAACAAAATTCTTGACTTACTTTGTCACACTCTAAAAGACTATACCCGAGCTTTCTGTGTGTAGTCCATCTCCTAACTGACTGATAGTTGTAGCCACCCTTACCACCAATTAGCTGTGAGATAAAAAGGGAAACTAAATGATATATATAATAAAAAAGCAACGTCGTTAAAATTAAATGATAGGTAAGACATATCTAATGTGTCCACTTGAAACTATAACAGCAAACCTAAAACAAAGCCAGGTTTTTTTTCGTTGGTACATGTCAAAATATACTTTGAAAGACTTGCCAACTACAAATTGAAAAGGTGCATGTGAGAATGAATGAGCAAACCCTTGTGTAAAAAAACGTGTTGAAGAAATGGCATTTCAAGAACTTCTCTGGCTCTATTGTCTCCCTTTCTTTCAATAATTCAAGATATACATTTATGACCTGCAGAGCACAAAATACAATTTCATGACCTAAAATATACAACTTAATGTAATATCATAAAAAAACATCATTTTTTTCCACGTACATACAGAAAAAAAATAGAAACCTCATCATTTAGCCATGCTCCTGGTTTTAGACACTGCAAATTCTCTCCTGTTATATCAATAGCAGAGTTCTTATGGCTAACCAGAATTCTTCTCCTGTATTATGCATCGAGATTAAATAGATGCTAGATAAGAGACCTCGATAAACGCGTTTAAACAAGTTATACCTATTAGAATTCGACAAAGCACGATATACTTCATCCTTTTCTTCCTTACTTAGTGGTGCAAAACATTCGTCAGCAAAATCCTGCAGGCGATGGAAAAGCCATCAGACACATAAGGCAACCATGTAAACTAAAAAACATTATAAAACTAGTTGCCCAAATGTGTCACTTTCACAAGAAGCAATATAGAAATTCACCTTCTTAAGTTGCTCCACCCTCTTACGAGGCCTCATTGACTTCAACCGCCGAGCACTCAATTCAGTTATCTCTATCCCATTCTTTAGTCTCTCCAGCTTAGCTTCTCTTCTCTTAGAATCATATATCAACCTCTTATACACAGGCAATGACAAATCATGGGGCTCCTCGATCACCTTCCCATATCGAATACTCGTCTCTGTAGCCAATGAAAAATCCAAGGACTGCACATCTTTCACCCCGACCTTAGTTTTATGCAAAATATCATCACAAGTTTCCTCTTCACTGTCTATAAAAGTCACCGATTTTCCCTTCTCCTTTTCTCTGTCGATCAAAATCACCGGTTTTTCCTTCTCCTTTTCACTGCCGATCATAGGCTTTTTCTTCTCCTTTTTACCAGACACCTTATCTTCTTTCGAAACATACCTGAAGCTCCGAAAAGCCTCTCTTTTCGTATTCAAATAATTCATCCAGAATCCGTTGAACCTCCCCATTCGATCAGCTGAATTCCCCTCGCACGAACCCTTATTAGCAGATGAAGAAGTCCCAAATGTCAAATTTCTCACCGGGGCATGAACTTGTCTCGCGTACCCTTTTGATTCGGGGATCTCCGAAATTATAGAAGAAATAAATTTTAACGATGGGGTCCGAGTAAATTCCCCAGGAATCTCACGCGCAGATTCTAAGAGCTCAGGTTTTTTCGAAACGCGGCCGTGCGATTGATCGATTCTACGATGTGAGCTCGAAAGTGGAGATAACAAACAGTCTTCGCCTCGATTTCTATTGCCGGTTGAGGCATACATGATGGAGACGAAGCATCACCTTGGATTCATGCAAGAATTAATAGGCATTTTACCACAGACCATCAAAAGTTCTCTTCCACGAATAAAGCTTTGAGAACCCAGAAAAACTACCCAGAAACTAAGGGAATCAAGAAGTCTTCGAACGCCTAAAAACGACAGGTTTTCTCTGTTTTCGGGTCTAGTCGTTGAAATTTTGAAATTAAGCTCAGAAAAAGGATGGATTATTACCAGATGTAATTTGTGAAATGTGAAGTGTAGAGAGAGACGATATTAAGAGGTATTAGCTAAAAAAACTATTACAAGTATTTACGTTACAACTGAGTTAGAAAAGGTAAAATCCTAAAATCTAAATCTGTTCATAAGCAGCTTATATCGTGTTATCAAATGCAACGATTCTAATGTTTAGGTTCAAACTTCACAGTTCATATTTTCTTGATCATGACACACATTTAATGTTGACAACACAAGGCAGCCAAGTGAGTGACGTTCCATTTGTTAAAACCAGCAGAAAAAGAATACCTCAAATAATAAGATATGATCCAAGTAAAGACACAAGTGCTGACAAAATTGCAGAGAAGAACTACGCCACCTGTAATTTACCACGACCACAAACCTTAAACGAGACAAAAAAAACGATATATACGTCCAAAGAGCCAAGAACCCAAGAAACCTCAATTTTTTTGCAGCCAAACATATTGAAAAGAATACAAGAACACATGCAAGAAAAGAGAAGCTGGGCTGAATCATAAAGATTGAATCTTTTCTTCAATGGGCTCAAGAATCCTTGGCGTGCCGCTCTCGGCCACAGAAATGGCTCCAAAGATTGTCCCTGCGTATAACAGCAGCGCATCGATGGGTATTAGAGCTCCTATTACTGCTGATGAATCTGATTTTGAATATTCAGGTTCTTCAAGGAGTCGTGGGAATAGTAGCAGTACGAGCAGTGAGTACAGTGGTAGCGATACTGAGACTGAAAGGGATGGGAGGAGTGGAGAAGATGAGCTTGAAACTGACACTGAGAGTGAGGAAGTTGAGCAGAAAACTCCCTTTCAGTCTACTGAAGGCAAGGAGTTGGTAGTTCAAGAAACAAGCAGTCGCAGCAGTAGTAATCAACGTGGATTTTCAAGGCCATCTATAGAAAGTGGCCGCTTTAAAAATCCAATCTTTAGGCCATCTGTTAGAATCAAAGATGAAGGAAGCGATGATAATCATGGGCTGTACTTGAGTGAAAGCGATGAACTTGTTGGAGTGGATGATTACGTTCCAAAGAACAGAAAGTTTAGGCCCTTTGTGCCAATTGCCTTAATATCTAGGGACAGCGATGTAGATTCTCAGGGCAGTGAGCTTTCTGAAGATGACAGTTTCTCGGGTACTGTTAGGGTTCCAAGCATTGAGTTGCTGTTGCTGCAAAGAGCTAATAGTGCCCCGAAAGTTAGACTCTCAGAGGTTGATTTAGGAGTTGGTAATGAGCCTTTGGCTAATAATAACACTGAGATAGAGGTTGTTGAAGATGATAACATTTGTGAGGAGGGCTCATCTGCTACGATTCGAGACGATTTTTCAGATGAAGTGCATACGCTACTGTTAGAACCTGAGAAGAAAGAGTTCGGCGATGAAGAAATTCAAGAATCGATCGACCTTTTGAAGAGCGTCGTACCTTCTTCGCCTGAGGAACCTTCCGAGCTAGCAGAATCGGATGCCACTGAATTAGAACACGACAGTGACTTTAGGGAAGTAGCTCTGTATGATGAGAGTCTCGAATCTGATAAAAGCATCGAAAAGGAGACTTCTGAGGGCGATAATGATCAAACAACCCCAACTCATGACTTGCTCTGCTCTAATGCTGCAGTTGACAAAAGTGTTCAGCGATGCGTCGAAGTTGATGAAGTGCTCACCAATTTCTCCGAGTCCCAGGATACTCTCATACAGATCAAGCAGGTAACTGTGGTTTTTAGGCTTTTTGGGTACTTTTTTCGATTGATTTGATACGACTAAATGCTGTCAATGAATATCCAGGAAATTCAAGAAACAGAGCACATTGATCAGTTTTCTGCATTGTTAGATGTTTCGCCCTCTGATAGCAGTACCAACGAAACGGTAGGCGACGTGGAGAGTGACGAAGAATCGTTCGCGTTATCTTCTGAGGACAATTCAACAGATAAAAATCAAGAAATCGATGGCCCGATTATCTCGTATTTAGACATTGTAAGATCTCTGAGTCGAGCGAAAAGTAACACAATGAACGGTGATGCATCAGGCGTAGTAGCAGCTTTGAGCGAAGAACAGAGAGAAAAGCTAGTGAAGATACAGCTTGTGAGAGTAAAGTACCTTAGGCTTCTTCATAGGCTGGGCTTCTCTCCCAAAGATTCCATAGCTGCGCATACTTTATTACAGCTAACGGCGGCCGAAGCTGAAGTTATTGCTACCCAAGCATTCGATCTCAGCTACGCCGAGGAAGAATACGCAAAGTTCGCACTGAGATTCGACGACGAATCGATTTTTCCTCTGAACATTTTGGTCATTGGGAAAACTGGCGTTGGCAAGAGCTCCACCGTAAATTCCATCTTTGGAGAAGCAAAGGCTTCAGTCAGCGCTTTCGAGCCCACCAAATCTGATGTGAAAGAGATTAATGGGACCATACGAGGAGTCAAAATTACGGTTTTGGACACCCCTGGCCTGAGAACAGCTTCCTCTGAACAATCCATCAACGAAAAAGTGCTAAAATCGATCAAGAAATCAGCGAAGAAACAGCCTATTGATGTTGTCTTATACGTTGATCGCCTTGATGAAAGCATCAGCCTTAATGATCTGCCCATGTTTAGGGACATCTCCTCATACCTCGGCTCATCGATATGGACAAACTCGATCATCGTCTTAACCCATGCGAATTCGCTGTCTCTAGACGGGCCAGAGGGAAAGCCCTTTAGCAACGATGATTCAGTTTCGAAAAGATCGCTAACCATTCAGCAAATTATCGCCCTTTCGTGTGGAGAGATGAATCACAGTTCGAAGGCTGCCTTGAGTTTGGTGGAGAACAGTCGTTACCCAGAAAATCAGGTCGAACGGTGGAGATTGGAGCTGATGCTTCTCTGTTGCTCGACGAAGACTTTATCAGAAGTGAAATCGATCGTCTCTGATAATCAGATCCCTTTCTTCTTGTCTTCGTTATTGCAGTCAAATAATGATCCCGCGAATGACAACATCTGCAACTCCCATCTCAAGCCACAGACCCAATCAAGAACTGCTAAAAGAGAACAACCATTTTTGAGCTCCATTAACAGAGAGGACGACCATGATCATGGCTACCACGATAGAGTGCTCGTCGAATACGAACTGCGCATTGTTGATAGTGTTCTTAAAGCTCGAAAAGTGTTCAGAAGCTTCGATAGGAATACAACTGATGCCGGGATATCATTCACTTATCCAATCGACGATGAGAATCGAACCTCGTTGGGTTTGTCCTTTATGGGACACGGAGCTGAGGTGGAACCTTGGTTCTCTCTTATCAGTGGAAGAAACTCGAAGCTGAAAATCTGGGCCGGTCTGAAGAACGGCGAGCGGAGCCGTCGGATTTGTGTACGGACGGGTGGCTCAGATCAGCTACAGCTCGCAGCAATGGCTTTGCTTTCCGTCGCTTCTGCCATTTTCAAGAAAATCTTCTTACCATCCAAAATGAACAAAAGTCTGGTCTGAGTTTGTGAACTGTTTGCTGCTGAAAACTTTCTTTGTACTTTTCTGAAGGTGTGTGTGTAAACGATTATTCTCTATACACTTTCTTTGTGAAAACTTCCTTTGTACTATTTGCCTCGAAGGAGACATGGGAAGCGAAACAGTTCGAGGGAATTGTGTAATAGCGGTTTATTCAAAACCGTACGGACAAGAAGATTGCGGATACAATTGGGCCTATTCTAATTGGGCTTTTCGATCGAGAAGCCCATTCATCAAAGCCCAAAAAGTATTTATATTAACTTAATTTCACTGGTTTTCCTTTCCCATCCCAAAGGAAAAGAAATGTATGGCAGTGGAGAGGAGCTAACCTGCTTGAGTAGATTCTCCACACCTCAGCCTCATTAATTTTCATATTCCATCCGAAATGGCTCTGCAGAGCTCGTCTTACAAGGTAATAGCTGACGCCGTATTCGTTTCACGGATGAAGGATTAATGTTGACTTGAACCCATGAATGAAAAACCTGTCACTTCTTGGTTAGATGTTCGAGGGACATTTTTCTCTGAAGATATGAACATCTTACCTTTGGAATTGTACGTGTACTAGAGAATTGTCCTATTGGAATTTGAAATTATTCTTTTTTGGCTAACTTGTTGGGTTTCTTAGCAAAGGGAAGCTGGTCATTGGATGAAATGATGTCAAAGCCGTTTCCTTGCATCATGGTTAATGTGTTTTTTGCTTTTGTGAAAGGATTTTTAGTATGATAGGTTTGTGGTAGTAAGTACAGCAGCGCACGGTATCTCATGGCTCTGACGAATTAATTCGTCCATGGCACGGCTGATCATTTCTTCATTGGTTTCAGTTATTATTTAGCTGAGATTGATTTGAATCCAATGAGAACAGTCAATTACTTGCTTTTTTGTTTGCGGTTTGTAGATTTTTCTCATGGGTGGAATAGCTAATGAAACATCACTTATTTTGCTCAGGCTCTGTCGCTGAGAAATAGCCCATCTTTTAGGGGAATTAATGCAATCAGCTTACATTTAAGAAGATGCTCGTCGCCTAGAGACTTAACCCTCTTTCGTGCGGCCTGTAGTACTTTTTCTGGTATAGAAAATGGTTCATCCTCGAAAAGAAGATCGCGGGGACCTGTTATGGCTGCTAAAGGAAAATCAGAAGGTTCTTAGTTCCTTGCTTTATTTGTAATTCGTTCTGTGCATGTGTCGAATTGGTTGGACTTTATTGCGTTACGTTATCAGTATCAGACCTATCTTTGCTTATTGTTATCCAGGGAAAAAGCAGGAAGAAGGGAAGTATAAGGACACGGTTGATCTTCTAAATACATCTTTTTCAATGAAAGCGAATTCTGTTGTTAGAGAGCCTGAAATACAAAGACTGTGGGATGCGAACGAGGTGTTTAAGAGCGTTTCTAGCAGGAATAGTGGGGTAACTCAGTCTACGCTATTACAAACGCACCCATTCACTATTCATTTTTTGGGATTCGACTTTGCTGATGCAATCATATTCAACAGGGCAGTTTTGTGCTTCATGATGGCCCTCCATATGCGAATGGTGATTTACATATGGGGCATGCTTTAAATAAGATTTTGAAGGATATTATCAATCGCTATAAGGTACTTCTGTAAAGTTTCTTTGTAAGCTGATAGTTTTCTGTATATTAAGTCTCGTATTTCGGCATAGTCTATTAAGTCTCGTATTTCGGCATAGTCCCTGAAAATGAAGTGGGAGTTTGTGATAGTCTGTATGCAGATATGTTATTAATGAATTTTGGTTGTTCTTAAAATATTAACATTTTGTTGACCTGCCATTCGATTCACGTCTCCACATATGTGACTTTGTGCTTGAATTTATTATCTCTATCGCAGCTTCTTCAGAATTTTCAAGTTAAGTATGTGCCTGGTTGGGATTGCCATGGCTTGCCAATTGAATTGAAAGGCAAGTAACTACTACATTCATGATTGCTGCAATTCTTGAAGGAAGCATTTTTCTGTTTATTTCTATTGATCATATCAGTACAGTGAAAAGTTTCGTCCTGTTCACTTCAGTCAATTTGCTAAAAAATGACCTTTTTATAATTTCAGTGTTGCAGTCGCTGGATAAGGATGCTAGAAAGGAGCTGACTCCAATAAAATTGAGACAAAAAGCTGCCAAATTTGCACAATCAACAGTCAAGGATCAAATGGCTGCATTTAAGGTCAATTTCCATTCTTTTAAGAATTCATCAACAGTAAACAAAAAGAATTTTGTACTATAGTGTTTTAACATTAAAATGCCATTCTCATAATGCCTACAGCGATATGGCGTATGGGCCGACTGGGAAAATCCATATCTCACCCTTGATCCAGAGTATGAAGCAGCTCAGGTGCATCATTTGCTATCTGATGTGACTCTTTTAACAATAATTCTGTGCATTCATAGTACCACAAGTAGTGTTTCAATGTAGAATTGCTTTCCTTCCACCCTTTCCTTGGGAATTGTTCTGTTCGGAGTTGTCTCATAATGTCTACCTTATACTAGATTGAAGTGTTTGGTCAAATGGCTTTACAAGGGTATATTTACAGAGGCCGAAAACCAGTTCACTGGAGTCCCTCTTCACAAACTGCTCTTGCAGAGGCTGAACTCGAGGTACTAAATCATTTCTCTGGCGCAAGTTACTTAATTATGGATGAGAATAACGAATGAAATTGGTTCAAAATTTGTATGCAGTATCCCGAGGGGCATGTTTCGAAGAGCATGTATGCCATTTTCAGGGTAGTTAATATCCCATCTTCATGTAAAAAGCTCGACGATTTTGCTCCCAATTTTGCCCTAGCTATTTGGACTACAACTCCTTGGACTATTCCCGCTAATGCAGGTAGGCTCCATCGTTTATTTTTGGATATTTGCTACTGTTAATACATTGGTGGTACATAAACCTCATGAGGTCTTTTAAGTTCTCAACTTTCTATTTCTAGTTAGGAAATATTATGAGCGATCAAAGAAACGGCTTATTTCCCTCTGCAGCTGTTGCAGTCAACTCAAAGCTTCAGTACGCCGCCGTTGAAGTCAACTCCAATTTTTCAGACGAAATGGCAACACCATCCGGGGAGAAGGGCAAAAGACTAGGTACAGTCTTGAAAGAAAACAACAAGCTCTACTTAGTCGTAGCATTGGACCTTGTCTCAAATCTTGAAACGAAATGGGGCGTGAAACTGGTCGTTAAGGCAACAATTACAGGCGCTGAACTCGAGAACTGCAGGTTTTCTTTAATTACATCACCAATTCCCTGTCATATAAATTTGTCGCCACGTCCATCTATTGATATTTGACTGGAAACTTTCAGGTATGTTCATCCCATAGATAGCAGAGAATGCCCAGTCGTTATTGGTGGAGATTATATTACAACAGAGTCGGGAACTGGGCTGGTCCACACCGCGCCGGGCCATGGTCAAGAAGATTACATCACGGGCCTTAAGTATGGCTTATCGGTTTTCTCACCTGTGGACGATGAAGGCAAGTTTACTGAAGAAGCCGGGCAATTCAGTGGCCTTGATGTGCTCGGTGATGGCAATGGTGCGGTCATCGACTACTTGGACAATAACTTATCGTTGGTCTTAGCCGAGCCTTACAGTGAGTGTTAGAATATGGATGAGCGATTGCTTTCAGTTAGTTTTCCTAATCACCTGTTAAGGATTAAGAGAACTGATTTCGTTTCTTACCTTTTGACACATGAAGAACACAAGTATCCTTACGATTGGAGGACGAAGAAGCCTACTATTTTCAGGGCAACTGAGCAGTGGTTTGCTTCTGTTGAAGGATTTCGGAAGGCTGCGATGGATGCGATACAGAAAGTAAATTGGGTTCCTCCTCAGGTATTTGAATTGATTATTTTGACGTCTCTTTTTGAAATTTTTGAAGGGAAGGATGATGAGTTCGGGGGAAAAAGTTTGGTCTTATTTATGGGATATTTCTTTGTGAATGAGAGATTATCTATTTTTAACAGGCAGAAAACAGGATTTCTGCTATGACTTCGAGTCGTTCTGATTGGTGTATATCGCGGCAAAGAACTTGGGGAGTTCCCATCCCAGTGTTTTATCACGTGGAGACGAAGGAGCCTTTGATGAATGAAGAGACAATCAATCATATTAAAGGTGAAGTTCCAATAAATATCCTATGTGTGTGTGTATATTTATATATTATCTCAACTTTTTGTCGTTGGCAGCTATAATTTCACAAAAGGGAAGTGATGCTTGGTGGTACATGAAGGTAGAAGAACTGCTCCCAGAAAAGTATCGCGACGAAGCGTCTAATTACGTCAAAGGAACCGATACAATGGATGTCTGGTTTGACTCAGGTAATAAATATTAAGGCAATCGCATCACTGGGAACATGAAGATTTAATCTTTATTTTATTTCGGTATTTTTCAGGTTCTTCATGGGCTGCTGTGTTGGGCAAGAGAGAATCCCTTAGTTATCCTGCAGATTTGTATCTCGAGGGTACAGATCAGCATCGAGGCTGGTTTCAAAGTTCATTGCTGACCAGCGTTGCTACAAATGGCATGAAAATTTTACTCATTTTCTGAAAAATCCTTGCTACACCATATATATGTTATATCTGACTTTAAATCATCAACTTCGTGGAAGTTATATTTCTCTGTTGAAATTGCAGGGAAGGCTCCATATCACGGTGTCATCACACACGGATTTGTGCTCGATGAGAAAGGTTTCAAGATGAGCAAATCTCTGGGCAATGTTGTCGATCCAAGAAATGTGATCGAAGGAGGAAAAGGCCAAAAGGTTGTTATATATCATTTTAACGGCATATGCTTTATTACATGTAATGTAAAGACACTGAAAAAAATCTCGTTTTTTCCGATTCTTAAACAGGATGCTTTGGGTGCAGACGTGCTTCGGCTATGGGTTTCTAGCGTAGACTACACCAGCGATGTGATGATTGGTCCAAACGTTCTTCGTCAAATGTCAGAAATATACAGGAAACTGAGAGGAACGTTGAGGTTCCTCTTGGGAAACCTCCACGATTGGAAAGTAAATGCACATCCATCCACGCCTTCCTTTATTCTCTTTATAATTCACCTTTACATTTTCTCAACTGTTCCTCAGGCTGATTATGCTGTTCCGTACGGTGAGCTTCCGAGGATAGACCAATACGCTCTGTACGAGCTCGAAAACGTAGTCAAGAACATCAAAGAGAGCTACGACAGTTACCAGTTCTTCAAAATTTTCCAGGTAATGAATATATTTAACCTTACAACAGGTCTTTTCAAGTATTTTGATTTCTCCCATGATTACAGATCATTCAGCGCTTTGTCGTGGTCGATCTCTCGAACTTCTACTTGGACGCTGCAAAGCATCGACTCTACGTAGGGTACGTACCAATCCCTATTCATTACATAATCAAGCTTAAACTATGATTTTCTTGTAGTAAATTCTCATTCCATCTCTAGAGGAACGACTAGTTTTACGAGGAGAAGCTGCCAAACAGTCCTCAGCGTACAGTTACTCTCTCTAACAAGAGCCATCGCTCCAATTTTGCCCCATTTAGCCGAAGACGTATGGCAACACCTTCCTTTCCCTTACACTACCGAAGATGGGCATAACGCAAAATTCGTGTTCGAATCCAAGTGGCCCGTCCCAAACCAAAGGCACCTTTCGCTCTCCGACCAAGAAATCAGTCTCTGGGGAACGATCCTCGAGGTAAATGAAAACTAATATTCAGACGCTAGCGTTACAGCTTCTTTCTTTCTCTTAGTAGTGTAATAATAGTAATCTGCTCGAAAATCTTTTACCAGCTTAGAACGGAGGTGAACAAAGTGTTGGAGGTTGCAAGAAACAAGAAGCTGATTGGCTCGAGCTTGGACGCAAAGGTGTACCTCCATTCCTCGGACGCTGAACTTGCCTCGAGATTGGTCGACTTGTGCGCCTCTGATAATTATGCTGACACTTTGTATCGCATCTTCCTAACATCTCAGGCAAGAACATACCATACAACACACACGCACACACACAAAAACTATTTGCTCGTCTCTAATCTGATATAATTGACGAATAATTTGCAGGTGGAGATAGTTGAATCTGTGGAGAGTGTGAGTGAAGAAGACATAGCTTGCAGCGGAGAGTATCTCATTGAAGACGAAAAGAAGGTATGGATAGGAGTTTCTCGGGCAGATGGTTCGAAGTGCGAGAGGTGTTGGCATTTTTCGGGTCAAGTCGGTAGTTACAGTGACCATCCTTCGCTGTGTGGGTATTGTTATGGTATAATAAGCCGTCGGCCATTTCCAGCCTTAGCAGCAGCAAGCTGATTCTTTCATTCGAGCGATGGATGTCCTAACGATGGATGTCTCAAAAGTTTAATGCTCTTTTTTTAGTCCATTAATTTATTTGCATTTCATGTATCTACAAACGATTATGAATATTCAACGATATACAGACATAATAATGAGTATTTGAATAAGAATAACGTCATATAACTTAATTCCTTTTACAACATTATATATTAGTACGAGAGTACCATTATCGATCCATTGATCATACAACTAACGTAGAGAGGATTACAACATATTTTATGAGCAGCACGAACAACATACAACAACAAAAAAGGCCAAAAACCCTCCTCACCAATCGCATAACCAAAAGAAAGAACATGCCTTGAGACGAACGAGGAATAATAATCAAGTGGAAGGGGAAGCTTTCATGGCCCTAAACCAAGGATGAAGTAAGCCCAAATCATCGGCCTGTTCGAGTGGAGTGCTCGAATCGTTCCTTATCTTGAGAACTCTCCTACTCGCAAGTGACTTGTGCGTGAAACCGTACATCTGCAGAATCTGATTGTCCCCAAAGTTAAACGCCCGATCCATCTGCTTAAAGCACCTCTCCACCGAGTAATCCCCGAACTTATTACAAGGCTTGCAACCCACAAAGTGAGTCACTAGGGGCCACCTATGGTCTCCCAATCCAGGGTGGTAATTCTCCATCATCTCCTCGTACTTATCGACCAATATCCCCCAATAACCGTGCAAGAAGTAGGCGCTCTCCAAGTAAACCTTGTCTGCCCACTTCTCCTTTTGGCTGGCTAAGATGTACACCATTGCTGACTGGTCGTCTGCTTCGAAGACGGGTCGACCCTTTAGCTCACGGGTCAGGACTTTACCAGCTTCTTCTCGGTTCTTACCCTTGGGACCCATTGGGGCTAAGACGTCTAGTATGTCCAAAGACCACTGAGTGTTCCTTAGCAAGAAGCTGCCTGTGTTCAGACCGATCCATTTCTTTTCCTCGTACACGTCGTGGTCCCAACCATGCATCACTAAGTTGACGTCTTTGTACCTCTCCCATGGAAGCTCGAATGCCATGTCTGTGAACATGGCGTCACTATCCATCCACCATAGAAACTCAACCTCGGGGTGGGACAGCAGTAGCTTTCTCAGCAAGGGCAGTTTCGCCCAAAATCCTGACATTTCTGCGTCTAGCAAAGCCATGTTGTAGAAGATTTCGAGGCCGTGAACCCTACAGTAGTCGATTTTGTTCTTGATGCTCTTCAATAGGTAATGATCGCCGACGGGGTTATCGCACGGCTTAGGGGACGAACCTGTGACGAGCAAAACCCTAGGCTTGTCGCCCTTCTCGCCGATGAAATTGGGAAAGGAAGGGTTTCTCTTCAGCCACTCTCTCCTCTGTTGGTCCCAATCGGTTATCTTCGGCCCGAGGGAGTAGGGCGCGTTGGGATCCCTCTTCAACTCCTCGTCGCCGGCGGCGTCTTCGTCCTTGAAGATCTTGCTCGGGTCGAATTCCGGGTAATTGCTGTAGCTGCCGTCGCCGCTGGCGTCGAACGACGTGGCTTCTTCGAGTACGCGGCGCGGCTCGGCGCGCCGGTGGCGGATGTAGGAGAACGTCTGACGGATCTCGTCGAGGTCCTTCTCCGGCGTGCCGAATGTCCCCGCGCCGAGGTTGCTGCGGAGGACGACGAGGGTCAGCACGAGGCAGAGGAGGGTCAGCTTGCCGTTGCGGATCAGCTTCTGCAGCTGACGCGCCCGGCGCGGGCTGAGCAGGCGGTCGAGCATGGCGGCGCGTGTGCTTGCGAGGATCTGATGTGAAAAGGGGGTGGTGGAATATGCGAGGAGGAAAGGTGTCGGTGGAGAGGAAAAGGGGATAATAGAAAGAAAGAGAATGTTTTCTTTCGTTCGAAACACAACAGTGGGGAATGTGTGGTCTTCGTTAATGCAGTGTTTAGCTTTTCTGTTAATAAGGTGGTTGTAGTGCTGTAATGCAATGATTATTACGTAACATAATAGACAACGTAATTAAGCATATTAGCGCGGTGGTAATGAGCTGTTATTTCCTTTTTTGAATTTTGGGCTGGGCCTAGCCTGAGAAAGCCCAGCCCAATAAGAATTCAACATCGTTTTAGCTTCGCTCCTTTAAATTTCAAATTTGGACCTCATAATTTTCGAAAATATCATTAATAATTCACAATTTCCCTTTTTCGTTTCAGTCTCATCTCAGGTCATTTCGGATTCAGAACAAAAGCACATCTGACGCCGGGAAATCAAGGAAATGGTGAGTTGAGTTCTAAATTTGTTCGTCTTACGTTTTAGTTTGACGATTTGAGCTGCTGATATGTATGACTGTTTGTTTAGATCGTTCGAAATTATTGCTTATGTAGCTGTTGATTCGGTAACATATTGAAAAACTAGCTCCCGATCGTGTTATCAATTGTGTTTGGGGGATCTCGGGTTATGTATTTTGTGTAACTTCGCCTTTCCTTTGATTGATTGTGGGATAATATGAATGTAACAAGAGCTACAAATCAGATCTTTCAGTTCATGTGACTCGGAGAAACTGGTAATAACCTTTTTACTCATAATTGAGTTTTTCAGTGAGCTTGTTGTGCTAATTAATTTATGCTGGTGATGCATTGTTGTCTACCTTCTTTATTATGCCGTTGATTTTTATTATACTTATGTCGGGCTTTCTTTACAAACCTGTCCAACAACACCATCATTTGAAAGCCCTGCTAGGATGACTGTTGTAGTACTTTATCTTTGAAATGCTGATTGGCTTACTTTGTTTGTATAAGTGTATTCTTGTTTAAAACACATTTGGTTGGACAAAGACGCCCATGGTTCAATGTGATTCTGCTTTTGATCTTCCTGAAGTATATTATTGTATCGCTCTCAGGATGGGCAGGATGGAGACAACAGCAAACAAAATACCTCAGACATGACTGCATTCGTAAGATAACGTTCTGTTGATTACATCGTTGCTAATACCTTCTTCGTAGCCAATCGTTGCTGACTTTTGTTTTACCGAACTATATAGGTGCAAAATCTTCTTCAGCAGATGGTGAGTTTACCCGAGCTTCAACTTTCGTCTGATTGGTTTTAGCTTCTTCGCTAATCTTTAATTCCACTGCAGCAAACCAGGTTCCAGACAATGTCGGAGTCTATCATTTCTAAAAATATCCTTTTGAATGATAAATAGCTGTGTTCTTTCATCTATCGTGCATTCATACTGTTCTTGTGCAAACACACTGTCTTGGACTCTTATGTTTGTGCCAATCTTCATAATTTTACTTTATGGAATGCCTATCCTTAACTGCGCTTCACTTGATGAGATGGGCAATCGTATCGATGAACTTGAGCAGAGCATCAATGATCTCAGAAGCGAGATGGGCCAAGAAGGTTCCTCACCTTCTCCTTCAGCTCTACCAAAGACGAGTAAAGAAGAGCCCAAGGCCACCGACGATAGTTAAGGCAAATGACAAAATCTTCAGCTCCCCGAATGTTGCTTGCTTTCGCCGTTCCTTCCCTATTTCTTAGTTATCTATTAGCTAGTAAACGTATTTGATCTGTGTTTGGTTTGGAGATTCTATCTGTACGATGAATCTTGTATGACTTCTAACAATTTAATATATTTTGAAAAGACATTCTCATTGTTTAACAATCAAAAAACCATTTCTACCCATGAGCCTTTGTTTAGTGGTTAAATTTGGGGTTTTAAGGTATTGGATATGTCCTATGTAGTTTACCTGGTGACTCTGATTTGTATATTATTGCGCTAGCTAACCATAGTCACTTGTCTTAAAAGGTCAACTTTCCAGGTTACCCCAAAATAACTACAATAATATTAACAATTTTATCTTAAGCCAAATGGTCGAGCATGTTGAAACTAAGAAAGTCACTTAATTATTACTTTACTTAATAATAAATAAATGTAAACAAGAAAGTTTTGTCACCTATTTGTTCTATTATTTTTTTTTTCTGTTATATCAATGTGTCGTATTCTCCGTTCACCAACTATGAACATTGCATATTTGCCGCAGGCAGGACCGCAATGAAACAAGAAATGCTATTTCTAATACATTATCCATCTTTGGACTAATCATCCACAAAGCTATAAAATAATGTTTGATTTGCTCGTTTGGTGGCCATTAAGAGACAAAGGAACCTTTCAAACTTTGAAAGTTAAGGGGTTATTAAAATGAGGCAACTTGATTAATCAATGTCCACATCAAAAGAACAATAATAATCTTGTTACCCTTGTAGTAATTAAGCAAGTGGAATCAACCTAATCTGGAAACTATAAAAATTACCGTTGTTGGAGTGATACTTCTCTTCTCACATACGAAAAATAGTAATAATCAAGAAAACAGAAAGAGAAAAAGAAGAATCCACTATAATTAAGCCCCTCCCCTCCCATTCTCTCTCTCATTGTACTTTCACGTCAACTGTGTATGAACAACACATCTGCATTTTTGTTCCCAAGCGTTGTTCTTAACACCTCCATCTTCATTAGCTCGAGGGTGCTCAGCTTCGCTTATTTAATCGGTTTCTGGGTTTGTCCGACTTTCCGTCCTATCTCCGACCAATAAGGTAAAAGGTGGGATAATTTTTTCTCCCCTCGTCTCCCTATTCTTTGACGTGTAAGAACAAAAACCCGTCCAAAAATTATCGCTTTAGGCGCTCTGATTCGATATGTCTTCTCTATCACTCTGTTCTTTGTTCCGATTGGTTCCCTTTCTCGCCTCCCTTCACTGAATGATTCAGATTCTCCTCCCCTCGTAATCCGATCCTCGTTTTATTTCTGAGATTCGTAAGAACTTGGAAAGGGAACGAACTTCCGTTGACTTTTGTTCCAAGTGCAGGACACTTGAGCTTTCGTTTCGTTATCTTTAAGCTTATCGCACATAGAAAGAAACTGCAAACTGTACAAGGTTATCACTTACCTTTCTTTAGCATACTTCCTTCCATTCATAGCATCTCCTTTTTTACCTTTCTTCCATATTGCAGCTGTTAAAAAAAATGGCCCCAGGAGAATTCACGACGACGGCCGACCCGCCCGACGAACTCAAGGTGAGCTTCGGCTACCACCCTTCAAACATTCCCAGAAAAAACTTCATCGAAATCCCTTCAGATTCAGACACTACAGCAACAAAGCTCAGGCGAGCCAACAGCTCATCGTTCTCCTGCCTATCCGGCGCCGCTCTAAGCGCAAACGCCACGCTTGCAAACACGAACATGTGCAACGGCCTAATCGCCTCGGAAATCTTACCAGCCTTAGATTCTCCCAACTCCTTCCGAAAAATCCCCTCCTCCCCTTCCCTGTCGAAGATGGAGTTCCTCTCCTTCAGCCCATCTTCGTCGAGCAGCGAATGCGAAAGCTTCCTCACCGCCGGCGAGGTTCAGGTCGCCGGAGGGGCGGCCGGCGAGGATAGGGTTCAGGCGGTCTGCTCCGAGGAGGACAACTGGCTATTTTGCGGGATTTACGACGGGTTCAATGGGAGGGACGCCGCCGATTTCCTCGCGGGGACTTTGTACGAAACCATCGCCCTCAGCCTCCTCAATTCGCTCGACTGGGACTCGGAAACGGACGGTCGGAAGGTCCTCGACGGGCTCGAGAACGCGCTCGGTCGGGCGGAGGCCGAGTTTCTGAACATGGTCGAGCGAGAAATGGACGATCGTCCCGACTTGGTGTCTATCGGTTCGTGCGTGCTCGTCGCTCTGCTTTACGGTAAGAATTTGTACTTGCTCAACGTCGGCGATAGTAGGGCCGTTTTGGCTAAGAATGGAGGAGAAGAAGGGAAGAAGGCCGTGCAGTTGACGGAGATTCACACGGTGGATAACGAAAGGGAAAGGAAGAGGCTCGTCGGCGAACATCCCGACGATCCCAATACAATCGTCTCGGGGAAAGTCAAGGGGAAGCTCAAGGTCACCCGAGCCTTTGGAGTAGGCTATCTGAAGAAGGTTCGTTCGTTCCCTATGAATGTGTCTAGACTCAGATCTATTTGAAGATTATTTTCAACCCGTCTTTAATGGGTTCGATAAAATCTTGCAGAGGTCGATGAACGATGCGTTGATGGGAATCCTCAGAGTGAGGAATCTGAGGAGCCCGCCTTACGTGTCGTTGGAGCCGTCGCTGGCCGTGCACGAGGTGTCGGAATCGGACCAGTTTGTGGTGCTGGGAAGCGATGGCTTGTTCGACTTCTTCAGCAACGAAGAGGTTGTTGAGCTCGTTCGTTCGTACGTTTCCACCAATCCTTCGGGCGATCCCGCCAAGTTCCTCGTCGAGCAGCTCGCTGCTAAAGCTGCTGACTCAGCAGGTATATATAATATACATACAAACATATATATGTAATATTCATATCATAGTGTATATATATTATATATAAGTGTGTTTATAATTATTTTTTTTGCTATCCTTATAGGTTTCAGTATGGAGAAGCTAATGAGCATCCCCGCTGGTAGAAGGAGGAAGTACCACGACGATGTGACGGTTATAGTGATAATACTTGGCATGGACAAACGTACCACCTCAAAGGCATCAACATGTCTATGAAGAAATGATCTAATACTTCTTCTCCATATTTGGCTTTGTTGTTTTACAAGGGAGTTAAGCTATGCCGAGTTAAGCTATGTGTACTACATAAAAAATGGGCTGTTGTTATGTTTCATCGAACATAATACACATATTCAATGAGTTGTTATTTTAAAGAGGCTTCGTGACGAAGTTCGTTGAGTGATTAGATTAGATTATTGCCGTTAGATAAACAAGACATGATGTTTTTTCTTGCTGTGTAATATAAATTATTTCGGAATGAGGAGTAGGATGCATATGAGAGTCGTTTGTTGCGTTTGGGAGTGGAATTAATTGTGACTTGCGTTTTCCGATTTGTCCCACACCGCTACGTTGGGAAGGTTAGGCAAAGAGAAGCTCCTATATAAGGAGGAGGATGTGGAAAGCTATAGCTCATACCTTTCTCGGCCTTTTGGCTAAGATCAAGTGTAGTATCTGTTCTTATCAGTTTAATATCTGATACGTGGGCCATCGGCCCACATGATATTAAATTAATTTTTTTAGGGGGAAGGCCCATTAAGGCAGCTTGCTGTCTGGGCCTTCGAGCGTCGCCCATGCCTTGCACTAAAGCACGGGCCCGGCGCACCCCACCAACTTAGTTAAAACTTTTGTTTAACCAAAGCGATTAAAGAAATTGAATTTCTCTCTGTGATAATTATTTAATAATTTTGTATGTACATTCATATCAAAACGTTCTGGCCTATAAAGATCCAATGATATATAGTATATTTGTATATTTTATAAATAAAGAACTGTTTCATATATAATCTTCGGAAAAACAAAGACCTATATAGTTCATCAAGGACACGAAAAAAAGAATGTTAAGAGTGGACATGTAGTTATATAAGAGCAAACCATAGGCCAGGCCACAAAAGCTTGGACGTTTCAGACATGAGCTGCAACTGAGGACTTTACCTAATACCGTTAAAGGCAGCAAATCTGAGACTCTTCGAACACACTATAACCAACTGTTCTCCAATAACAAAAGGGATCATCTTAACACATTGCCATTGCCCCCAACCTTCTCGGTTTCCACGACGTTCGAAACCTCACAACTGTTGATGGACTCATTAGTAGTATTACCACTGCCAAACACAAAGCGGGCACGCTTAATAGTCATCATCGGTGGCTTCGCAGAAGCTTCGTTCGAACCAATCTCCTTTCCCTTCCGCTTCTTCGTAGCCGCCGTTAAGTACCCATCTGCTAAAGCCTCGAGCGCCTTAGCAGTTAGCGGTCGATTCCTAGTGCTTTGCCTTCGAGCGTTCATTTCAGGCACTTGCCCGGGCGCAGTTTCTGCCAAAGGCTCTTCTTTTATGGAGGCAGATTTTTCAGGCAGGGGAGGAGACACTTGAGGCAAGTTGAGGTCGAAAAGAGTCTGAGATTGGGATGGTTTTTCGTCTCTTTCGCTTGGGCTAGTTGGAGCTGTTTGGGAAGATGAACTTTCGGTTCTTAGTTCGCGAACGCTCGAATAGGAATCAGACCTGACATTTTCGAACACGCCTGCTGCTGTCTGAGAAGAACAAAGAATCCCATTTTCAGAGTCGCCTTTTTTCTGCTTTTGTCGGCTGCTCGAAGAAGTCTTGGATCGTTTTCTGATCTCTCTTCCTTTCTCTGAGGAGCTCTTCCTTTTCTTCGACTTGGAAGCTTCTGTACGAAGAAGAAGCTGATCGTTTCCAGGCGACTCATCAGCGTCGATATTCTTCAACTCCATGGACTCATTTTCATCAGATTTAGCTGTACCAAGGCTCCCATTATCCGTTACTGATGTAGTAGCATTGTTAGCCTCAGATTCCTCTATTCTGTAGCCTCGATCGATGAACTCACACGAAAATTCAGATGGGAGGCACCTCAATTCCCTCACTTTTCCGCCGGGCAAACTCATGTCCACTACGGTAAACTTAACGACGGCAGAACTACCACGACGAGGGGCTTGAAGATAGCTATTCTTCACTTCGCTCGTCTGCACATTTCCTTCCCTGCTATTACCGCCTTCGTTCTCCTCATCTTCTAACTCGATCAGCCAAGGCTCTTTAGCAACTCTGCTCAGCACGTCAGAAACAGAGTCGAAGTAGTGATCTCCTTTCACAAGCTTTCTCCTCGAAAACTTCTTCACGCCCGGCGTGAGAAACACCAAGCAGTGATTCGAATTCGAAAAGTAACTCTGATTGTTGTTGGGCTGCTCTGAATGCCAGCCACGGGCGAGCAGGCGAGGCCAAACTGCCTCCCAAAACAGGTCGTTCGAGCGAGCCTTGCTCAGGCGATAGCCTCCGCTGAGGAAGGTGATTATCTCGGAGGCTGTAAGAGATGAACACGCTTTCCCCGAAGGTATCTCGGGGCGCGTGGGGCCCGCCTGGGCGGATTTAGAAGATTCCAAGGACATTCCCGTGAGGTCGTTCTTTCCCGAGCCTACGGAAAATGCTTCGACGAGGATGTCTGTCCCCACCATTGACTTCAGAGAGAATACATAGTCGGTTAATGATGATTTCCCTTCTCGAAACGTTTTGCAGACCTATGGCATTCATTGAAAGGTAGTACAATTAGTTGAGCAAATGTGAACAAAGAAGATAAAGAAACACCAAAGTTGGTTCTCTATGCAAGAATTACCTCAGACAAAGCAGTTTGGCATTCATCTGAAATGCGCGGTAGGATTCGAGAGATTAGCTCGTTCTGCCTATGTTCAGAAAACAGTTTCTGACCATAGACGCATTTCTTGTGCTTTGCCTTTTTTCTGCTTTCAGACCAGCGCCGATATTCGAGCGAACCGTAGAATTTCCCATAGTAAAACGACAGTATGGAGCCCATCTCTTTCGTTCCAACGAATCGCCTAACCTCGACGAAGTTTTTCTCGAATATGTACAAGCCAAGTAGGAAGCAATCTCTCTCAGCCTTGCTCCAGCCATCACTTGGAAGCAAACCATAGCCTGGCTCGTTCCCCGAATCAGATGAAGGCTCGACGGTTCCTAAATGATAATCAAGACTTTCTTTTATTGGACTATTACAAGGTCAAAGCTTTTCTTGCTTCGAAATAAAGATCAGCCTTAAAACTAGAGGCAAACCAATGAGGAGATTTTGGAGAGGTTGAGAGTAGCTCAATGCTCCAACGAATGGAGGAATTTCAGCTTGATACTCATCTCCAACGCGCGGTTCGACCACTGTTGCTTTGAAGTAATCGAGCGATTCGAGTGGATCTAATGCAGTTAAAGGGAATGATTCTGTGTCTGAAACTTCGATGCGGGGATTATCAGAGGAGTCTCCATCTTTGACCAATTTAACAGCATCCATCTGCCAAAAAAAAAATTGAAGTTTAAGAACGAGCAACGTATAGCAAAAGTGCCAAAGCGAAGAACGTCCGTCAATGGGAACTTAAGGATGCTCTCACAAAGTATCTAAAACTATAGGGATGAAACTATGCAAACTTAATTGGGAAAATCCATCAGTTAAGGCTTTGTTCCACATGTAAACTAACAGTTTCTGATCATAAGCACAGAAAAAACTATTACAGAGGACGCTTATCGAAACCAAAGCCAAGTGCATTATATCCAAGAAAAACCACAGCAAGAAAAAAGTTCAGTTTTCATTCACCATAAAGGAAGCAGCTTTTGATCGCATAATTTACATTGCAATTCTTCAAACAGGGTGCATCAATATCAACTCAAGAGCCCATCAAGATTTTAATTTTGTACCCAATGAAACTTCACAGAAGACTCACAACACCAGAAAGATAGTACCTTTTATCACAAGGAGAAAGGAAATCCATCGTATCACAGCAAAAGCAGCATAGATCACATATAAAGAAAACTCCCTTCCAATTGACAATTGGAACATATATAAATCAAAGACATACAATACCATGAAATTCTAATTTATGTCATAGATTATAAAGAACAACCATGAAATAAAAACGAAAGCAGAAGCATCCCACAAGAGAGCAAAAGATCATGCACAAAAAAATTATCCAACTACAGAAACGAACGCCTGAATTATTGAAAAATCCAATGTGATCCCACAAAATAAACATCTCATCCCACTTCGTAACTCATGTAAATCCGTAAAGCCATCATTCTCCACGACTTAAGAGCAAAAACCAACATCATTACCAACGACGCACAAACACAAATAACACGCATAAGACCAACAAGGTTTGCATGTATTGAAATAGAAAAAGAGAAAGAAAAACCATAGGGGGGAACGTTGTAGTGAAGCTGCGGAAAATGGGACTAGATGTGAAGCAATAAGAACCTTCAGCTACAGAACATCAATACAACACACACAAAGAAGACAGCAGTACACAAGCAGTTTACAACCGTATGAGACATGTATGTATGTATGTATATATACGAAGAAGAGAGAAGAACCTGGGTTTTGTTTCTATGAGATTAGAGCTTTCATGGGGTGAATTTGATATCGAAGAAAGAGAAGGTAAAACCGAGAGGAGTCGTTCTTTTTTTTTTTTTATATCTTTTAAAATGTATTTTCCTTTTCCTTTTCACGTATTTGTTCTTCTCAAATCTCAATTCTGTAGGACCGAAAAATTGCATTTTTATTTGATTTGGACTAATACAATTTTGTGGCATCATAAATATAGATAGACATATATAATTCGTATATGAACAAAGCCCATAGAACAAGCAGCTCTAAAAATTTGAAAATCTGGGGGTATTTCGTATCATTTATTTCAAGAAACTTGCTAAACTTACGCGCATCATAATTCATAATCACGTAGAATATAAAGAATATCCAATAATTATTATTATTTCTTAATAATCGGTGAAATAAATAATAAATTTGTATACTTTTTTTATTCCTTGGGGTCGAACGAAAACATGGTTGACGAGAAATTGCTTTTGGTTGAATGATCGGATCTCAAATACCTACATCCATCATATATGTCGCGTTTTCATAAACGCTTTTAATACCACGTAGGTTAATACCGCGGGCAACATATATATATATATATATATATAATATAGGAATTTTATGGGGGTCGCCTGCACATTATGTGGGCACATGTTGATGTGGCACAGATCCGTGCCATTTCAATACCCGCGTCGACATCTAAGATTATGTCGTCTTAATTAACACATTTTAGGTGTCATTAATCGACATTTCGGGTGTTGATGTGGTATATTGACGCGATATATTTTATTGACACGTAAAATGTTATGTAAGTCGTCAATATGCCACATAAGCATCCGAAATGACGATTAATGACACATATGAGTTTCTATTTATTTAAGACGACATAACCTTAAATGTCGATGTGGGTGTTGAAATGGCACGAATACGAATCGATGCCACATCAACAGGGTGAGCACCATAAAATTCCTATAGATACATATATATATGTTAGTACTTTTTCGCATACTCTATGCATGTGCTTAAAATATAATTGTCTTATTTTTTTAAAATTTATAATCTTTAATGTTTAGTAAATACGTAAAAGGAAAATAATGCGTATGGATGGTACAAGTATATCAATTAAAATGGAAGGATTAAATAAGATAGTTATTTAATTATCAATGAAAGGATTAAATTGTAAATACTTTGACAATCGAAGTGGCAATATACAACCACTCGCAACCCTTAATATAATAAAATAGATATACATTTGCGAAGTGGCAGTAGTATGTTATAAATGTTTGTTTTGTCGATTTTTCTGTTAGTAAATAGCTACAGACAATTCTATGACGCCTGTGGCGTTTTTTTACGAAATTGCCGCGTGCGCAAATGGATCAAACTCTAGAGGGTAGGTAAGATATCGACGATCATCGACAACACAGATATTATCGACAAGCGTGTCACAAATGCGAAAAAAGAGAACTCGATCGATCGGAGTGAACCACTCTGAGAATCTTGTTTCGAAGCTTTGTCAATATTAGAATTGGGAATCCATAAGAAATAGGTCAAGTGGACGAGTCTTGAGAGGTAATGAGTTAGCATTTCATTGAATTCCTATATTATTGAAGTATGTGTTGACTTAAGAAGAGTAGTACAAACAATGTTTTAAAACGCGTGTCGCGCACCGCGATGCGTTTTGGCTCCTGAAGCGCGTAGCGTAAATAGCGTAGCGCATTGCGCGAGTATTTCGAGCAAGTAAATACAATACAAAAAAACGTAATATATAACATAAATTTGTTATATTATAGTTTATATCTCCAATAATATATTTAATTCACTTCACTCTAATCTTTTGTTTTCCATTGAGTCATCTATTTAGTATAACTAACAGAAGAAAATGATATATAAAATAAAAAGTTTGTCAATAAATACTAAAAATAAAAGAATAAATTGAAAAACCATTAAATGGAGAAGGGAAAATAAGACAAATATATATAAAGTTTGAAGGACCGTATTACTATTTGAGAACGACTTGTGATGATGTCATGATGATTGGACAAGCTATGCTAGAGTTTGTCGGTCGAGCAGACTGCAGAACGACAAGACAAAAGTCAGTCAAATTGGGCGTTCAGCCCGAAAAAATGATAAAATAAATAGAAAAATAAAAAATAAAAAGCTACGCTATATTATTTGCGCACCGTCGCGTTTTCAGAAAAATACACGCAAACGCGCGCTACGAAGCGCGCATCACAACGCTTTTGAAAACACTGAGTACAAATCAAGGATATAGTTATCCGGGTAACGAATGTTCAGATTCACTTCATACCGAACTCGATTAAATAGTATTTTTTTAATGTTAATGAAACAAGCTATAGTTGACACATTAAATATACTAGGGCTCGTTTGATATCATTGTATTTGAATTTGATGGGTATAGATTATTTGTGTTTGAGTATACAAGGACTTTGTTGATAGAGTATTTATTATGTTTGATATGAATGTTTTAATTATTTGGGTAATGATGTATGATAGTGATTGATATGTATGTGTGAGATGTGTATATAATTGTTAAATACTCGAAATTACATTTTTACCCTTAAAAAATTAAAGCTATTAAAAAAATTAAAAAGCTACAGTCTTCATCGTCTTCATCGTCATCTGTCTTCTTTAGCAGCTCAAATAACACAGCTCAAACCACCAAACATTTCTATCGTTAAATTCATAAATTAAAACTACAGAAAAATGAGAATTCCATCGTTTAGCAACAAATTGACTTCATAAAACATATTGCCCAAAAATCTGAGTACACAATCGAGTCTAACAAACCTCAGCCCTGATAGCAGCCCAAGCAGTGTTTTCTCGCTTACGAAATCAGATACCTCTCGAGATATTCCACCAAATTCACCGACGCCTGGGTTTCTATCTAAGCTGAATCGAACTTCAAGGACTGAAGCTCATCCTAATGAACTCAGAAACATCAATCCTTTGCTCATGGCCTCATTACACGAGACATTTCACCACCTCGAGGAGAGTAATCCAAGGCTTCGTCGCGGGTCAATGTCCAATGTTGTCTTCGGGCTCGATCTCGATGGGTTGCCAAGCAGTTTGGACGAGAAGAATAAGGAAGAGTTTTGTAACAGTTGGTTAATGGACGTTCGCGATGGAGATGGAGATGAAATTAGGGCAAACAGAATTTAAAGAGGGGTAAAATTGGAATTAAGAACATGTGTAATGAGATACCCACCTCCATGATGGGTATGTATATACACGAGTTATAAAGGCTTTGCGTGTTTTAAATGTGTATAAGTTTACAAGCCATGTATAATTATACCCATATAACAAACACGGTACAATTTTATCATACCCTCTCATAACCACCCATTACCCATCTATACACGAGAATCAAACGAGCCGCTAGTATTTTTAGCGAATCCCTATGTGTTGGCAATAAAATAAAAGTAATTATTATTGGATGATTTTAATAAGTGATATACTAAAAATGACGGATTAACTTTCATTTTTTTAATAATAATTAATGAAAAGCCGATGCAATTTTAAAATGTTAAATATAATAAGAGATAGATAACACATAAGAGCCTAGCTGCTACTTCCCCATTGGAACACATTTTATTCATGGTATGGCAAGCAAGGCAAACAATAAACTAAAATCCTTGACAATCAATCAATCCTCTGTTCTTCCCAAGGCCTTGCAATGGAGCTTCCACATCTTCCTCAAGAAATCTTGACGATGATCTTTCTGAAACTCCCCACGAAATCGCTAGCCAAATGCAGGTGCTTGTCGAAGACATGGCGATCCATACTCTCCACGCCTCAGTTCAACAAATCGCGCCTCGGCCAGAGGCCGCGCGAAGAAAACCTCCTTCTCATCACCCCATCCAACGCCGTCCACACTACGACATCGATCGCCGACGACGCCGTCTCGACGAAGCTCGAATTGGCCGCGAGCGCCAGCTGGGCTGTGGTTTCTGGCTCGTGCGACGGCTTGGTTCTGCTGACGAACGACGACGGCGCGATCTTCCTTGTGAACCCCACGACCATGGAGCTCGTCGAGGTGCCGAGCTCGCCGGTGGCCCTGGAGAAGGACGAGAGCTTCTCCATGTACGGGTTCGGCTACGACGGCTCGCGCGACGGCGACTACAAGATCGTCGCGCTTTCCTTCTACGACACGGATAACGAGCATCACCCCGACGTAATCGACACCTTCGTGGATGTTTACTCTCTGAAGAGTGGTACATGGAAAAGGGTCGACAGCTCGCCGTACGACCACGCCGTGCCTGAGCTGGCGCCGGGGGCTTTCGTCGGCGGCTCCATTAACTGGCTGGCTAGCAGCAGAGAACGTGGCTACAGGTCGGTGATAGCCGCCTTTGACTTAGCACGCGAGGTGTTCGACGAAATTCCTGCTCCAAGTGCTGTTGATCAGAACAAGTTTGTTTTCAACAGGCTTGTGAATCTTGGAGGGTATCTATGCATGGCTGATGCTAGAGGTAGCAGTCTAATGGATGTTTGGATCATGAGAGAGTACGGTGACCGAGAATCTTGGACTAAATTCAGCGTCGAAGTCGATTACGAATGGGACCTAATGAAGCCCTTGTGCTACATCGGCGAAGAAGGAGATGATGAGGTCGTGTTCGTAACTGAAGATGAGAGCTTAGTTGTCTACGATCGAATGGGTAAGACTTTGCGGGATATGATTGTTGATGGAGTTCAAGCTGCATTTGTTGATGGATGTGTCTATGTCGAGAGCCTTTTATCGCCTCGTTTGGGACGTGCGTTGAATGAATGAACGCCTTAAAGGTTGCTCTTTTTTTCAAGTCTGATTGTCACATAACTTGCATGCTATGTAATCCATGCTCGAATCTCTGTTGTCTGTATGATAGTTTCTTATGGGATAATATGAAGAAGATATGTGTCTGCGAATTTGGGATCTCTTACATTTGTCTACTTAACCGTAAAATTTTGAGACTTGGCGATCTTCTTGTATATATAGAACCCTTTGATGAGGAAAATAACACTTTTTTTACAACTTGCAACCGATATATGGCCTTAAACCGAACATTCTGTACTGTCGTTAATACGAGGTAAATATATCTCATTTTCCCACCCAATTAAAAGTCAAGAATCTCTAAGGCTATGTTTGATTTACGGATTTTGACGTGGAAAAGAAAAGGACAAGTGGAATGGTACGACACGTGAAGCGTAATGTACAATGATTCAATGTGTATGACCACACTTTTCTTTTCTTTTCCGCATCGAATTCCGCGGACCAAACGCACCCTAAGATTTGAACATGTAACCTTCAAATTGGAATGTGGCATCAATGAATATACAAGATCAATTATTAAGAAAAGCATTTCATTTGTACTATATAAAAGTAACATGTAATTATTCAAATTTGAGGAATCAAAATTGAAAACAAGTGTATTATGAACGGTAATTTCTGTTCATAATCTTAAGTTGACTGAATTTGTGGTTAAATAGGAGAGAATGCTGACTAGGCAACACGTAAAAGAATCTTACATTACACCAGTACGGGCGCTGTGGTGGTGTGGGTCCCACCCACAAATGATTTCTTTCATGACCCACAACACGAGAGACGAGTTTCTATTTAGCATTTTGTTTTAATCAAATAAAAATCTATGAACGGGAATATTTCTTAGGGTTAGGACTAAAAAGATTTCTTTTTTCAACAAATCCTTCACATTGTTTCTTTCGTTTACATTTACGAGAAGATTCATTGCTGTGATGTTGTGAGCTCAGAACACTGGTTTGTAATTTGCCCAGGGTTGTTAATTTTGCTATGTTTCTCTATTTCAGCTGGCAGTGTTTGTGCTGCTTGTTTTCTTGAATGCGGCGGAAAATTCTGGCATGCTTATCAATCTACAGGGAAGTGCCGATCGCCACCTCACGAAATTGAGGATTGATTGTTGGGGTTTTGAGATACGCAAATGCTAAGGCTTCAGATTGAGAAATTTAGAGTTGACGAGAAGTAGCTGAGCTGAGCTGAGCTGAGCTGAACATAGTTTTATAATGAATTTGTCGCGCGACGGTGGGATGGTGTTGATTCCAACACGCTTTGTGTGGCCTTATGGTGGCAGAGTTGTGTGCATTAGTGGCTCTTTCACGGGGTGAGTTAAAAAGTTGCATCTCAAGATTTTGTTGATCATCCCAACATTCTTCTTCTTTCCTTTTTGTTTCCAGATTGTGTGTTGGTATTTTAGCACGTTTCCAAAAATTAATTTTTTTGTCATCGGTGTTGTAATGCTGAAGGTGGATCCAATGGCCGATGACCCCTGTGGAGGGTTGTCCAACTGTTTTTCAGACGATATGTAGCCTACCACCAGGTTATCATCAGGTGGGTTTATTTGGTAGTGTTTCTTTTCATTATATGTATGTTCATCTTTGTTAACTCAATTTGAAGTGTATGTATATAAATTTTAGGTGTAGGTAGGTATTGAATAATTATTAGCTGAGTCTTCCAATGAAACAGGCAGTTCGTTTTCCACGATGGAAGGTTTTGTAGTTGATAGTGGATCAGTATTACTAACGACTGCTGATATATGGTACATGTGTTGGTGTTGTGGAAGATAGTTTGTCGTTTTATGGTTTAAGGAACGGTTATTGATCTGAGAACCATAAATGCACGATGTTGTGGAAGATAGTTTGTCGTTTTATGGTTCAGCTAAATATGTTCGTGCTGTAAGTGCGATAAATTCATATATTTTGGACAGTACTGCGGAGTAATAAAAAAATTGCTTAATTCTTGTTTGACAAGACTTTTGTTCCCTATCGCAGTACAAGTTTGTTGTCGATGGTGAATGGAGACATGATGAACTCCAGCCTTTTGTTAGTAGCAACATTGGAACGGTGAACACGATCCTCTTAGCTAGAGAATCTAATTATCTTTCCCCTGTACGAGGCACACAAGTACATCCCTCAGGTCCCGGCCCCAACATGGATGTAGATAATGAGGTGTTTCAGCGTGTGGTAAACATTGTTCACTCAACTTTAGTGTTTTAGAGTTTGAGATGATGTCTGTTGTGTTCTTCATCAGACGAGCACGAATCTATTCTTAATGTACCTTCTAGCTTATACTATCCTACTTGAGCATGTTGCCTACAGCTTCAGGTCATCTAGATGGATGTTGAATAGAAAAGTTGAATGGTTGATCAAACACTCATGAAGCTTCTTCGTTGCAGGTCCGAGTATCAGAGGGTACTTCTGTTGATACCCTGCCAAAGTTGGCAGATGCAGATGTGGAAATTTCACGACATCGTATAGCTGTGTTCTTGTCAACACATATGGCTTATGAGTTGCTTCCTGAATCTGGGAAGGCATGTTTCTTATTTTCTGTCCTATGCCTTTCCTATCAAAAAGTCATGTTGATGTCTTTCTGTAACTTCTGCATGGATTTGTTCGCAGGTTATTGCTCTGGACGTTGATTTACCTGTAAAACAGGCATTTCATATACTACATGAGCAGGTACCCTTGCTAGTGATTTGCTAGATATAAGTATGAAAGCCTGTCATTCTACTTAGGTGGTGTTTTCTAAAGAGCTAATTCTTTCACCCTGCTCCTCTTAAAATCGTCAAGGTTGTATAATCCATCTTTTGACATTTAATTTGTCACAAGAACTAGTCCTTATGTATTTTTCAAGTAAGATTTTGTGCAAATTGCATGGCCTGTTCTCTTCTTTTCTTTTGCCCTTTACATGTAAGACTGCTTGGCTCTGAGTGTGACGTCCGACCTCTTTCAAGATATGTAATTAGATGATTCTTTCGTTGCATTGTTTCCTTGAAGTTAATTCAACGTTGTATGCCATACTTAGCTGACTAATTATCCCAGGGAATCTCAATGGCTCCATTGTGGAACTTTTCAAAAGGGAAATTTGTTGGAGTTCTCAGTGCTCTGGATTTTATCTTGATTATGAGAGAGGTATGTAATTCCACATGATTCAACAATGAACGAAAATTTCTTTAGAGTTTCGATGACTGTTAAATAATTATTGGTTTATTTGCTGAAAATTCTTGAAATTGATGGTCTCTTTGTTCAAAAGCTTGGCAGTCATGGATCCAATTTGACTGAAGAAGAGCTTGAGACACACACTATATCTGCGTGGAAGGAAGCAAAGTCATACCTCAGTAGTCAAATTAATGGGCAAATGACTCCAGTTTCCAGACATCTTGTGCATGTAAGTACCGATAAACTTGATGATCTCTCCTGAAAGTAGCAAGTTGGCATTCCCTATGTCCTATTACTGCTTTGTGATATGCCATGAAATTAGTCTCTCATTGTTATTCTTAACCTGCCAAGGATGATAGGGGTTATAATCCCCAATGATAACAAGTTCATTTATTAGTTGTGAACCCTTGCATAACGTTTTCTATATACGTGTACATCCGAGGCTTCATCCTTGTTCTTAGTCTCGAACATGGAGCCAGCTACCTGTCAAAATTATTTTACATACTTCACAATTCTTATTCAAATATCTCGGTATGTGTCAGGCTGGGCCAGATGACAGTTTGAAGGATGTCGCTTTGAAGATTTTGCATAATGGTTTTGCCACAGTTCCTGTCATTCATTCATCTTCGGCTGATGGCTTAAACCCACATCTGTTGCATATTGCTTCACTTTCTGGAATACTGAAATGTGAGGAAAAAGTGATCCACCCTGACATCACTTTGGGCTGTTGGGTTAAAGAATGATACTATAACTGTCCAATAGCTATTTGAGTTGCATAAGATTATGGAACTTCACCTCTGTTGAACTTTATTTGAAGTATTTATACGTTTCAAACGAATTGCTTCTGTAGGAACAATTAATTCATAATAAATGAATAAGTATTCACATGGGAGTTATTTACTATGATGGAATAGGGAGCGGTTATCTTTGTACATTATAACTTATGAAATCTATTATTTGCAGGTATTTGTCGGTTCTTTAAGCATTCACCGAGTTCTTTACCAATTCTTCAATTCCCACTTGGTGCTTTCCCGTTGGGCACTTGGGTTCCAAGAATTGGACAGCCACATCAGCTGCCAATGGAAATGCTGAGACCAAGTGCTTCACTTAGTTCGGCACTGACCTTACTACTTCAAGGTTGTCATCTATTTTCTCTTCTAACTTACCTTTCACTGCCATCTTGATATCTCTTTTGAGTTGTCTATCCCTTGTTAACTAGTTTCCTGAAGAGTCATTAGTTTTGTGTCATTATTTCAACTTATAAAACTTATCTTATTTCATATGACTTCTTGGAGGCAATCCATCTATCATAAACTTCTGTTATGAAATTATAAGCCTGCTCTTCAAACAGTATTGGAAATGACAAACGACTGAAATGTGCTTCATACCAATAAATATTCTATATTATTTTAGAATCATTAACTTCTTACTTGGTTCAAGTCATAAATTTCTTATCTGTCATTAATGTTTTCATTTTGGGTACTCACTATTGCATCATATGTTCCTTGAACGCAGCACAAGTTAGTTCGATCCCAATTGTTGATGATAGCAACTCTTTATTGGATGTGTATACTCGAAGGTCGGTGGTGCATACCTCTGGGCTCTATCCAAGCTTGTTGCATGTAAACAATATTCACCCGTATCAGTTTTCATGTATTTTTTCAGTGACATAACTTCTTTGGCAAAGGACAAGCTCTACGCACACATTAAGCTCGAAGAAACAACAATCCATCAGGCAAGGACATATATTCTGTTACAAATACAGTTAATTATTGGCTCGTTTTAATGTGGTCAGTGTTTGCTTTTATTTACCTCTCTCTTCTGGTTCTTCATGACTTATAGTTCAGCTTCTGCATGTTATGTATTTCATGCATCGAAGATGATACATAATTGGCTCAATAAGTTATACGTGAAAAACGTTTATCATTGGCTCGGTTATACTTCTACACAGGCATTGCAGTATAGAGACGACCCCTTTTCGACATATGCCTACAATAATCAGAGATGTCATATGTGCTTGAGGTCCGATCCTTTTCACAAAGTATTGGAGAGGCTGTCCCAGCCTGGTAAGGATGATCGTCCCCTTTTCTCGAATACCACTTCTAATGTCCTGTTATTAATATCAGTATGAGTTGTCATCTCTGTTACTGTAATTATATGAATTAACATTGCATTATATTGTCTAATCTAGGAGTTAGAAGGTTGATTGTTGTTGAAGCTGGGAGCAAGCGTGTAGAAGGAGTCGTTACTCTAGGCGATATCTTCAAGTTTCTGATGGGTTGAAAGAGTATCCTCGTTTAAACTTTGAATGATGGAGAGTATTATAATTTCGATTTTTTCGTACAAAAAATGTAACCGTGCCTAACGGTTTCTCGGGGTTTTGAGGGGATAAGAGAATTTAATAAGAAACTGAAAGTATTGTTGGATGATTTGCATTATTTTCTTTTTTTTTTTCGTCATTTCTAGACATATCTTTGGTTATGTAGCTAGTCTTTCTCTTAAATCACCATTTTTCATGGAGTGCCTTATTTTTTTCTGTTGAGTTGAACTGAAGCTGAATTATATCAAGTTGCATATTCATTTGAAATGATGCTAAATTGTGTCATATAATGTCCTATTCGAATTAACAAGAATGTCTTAACAAGAAACTCAATCTCTCCATAATCATCAAAACATGTCACATTTTATGAAGGCTCACATCATAATTGAAGATGAAGAGCATGTAACGAATGTTAAAGCCCACAAACATAAAATCAACGACGATGCATAAAGCAGCAAAGTTTATATATATATCCATCAATATATCATAGGTTACACAATAAGGTGCAAACCAACTTCACTTGAAAAAAAAAAGGTGAAGCCCACGCATCACTATTTCGCAAATTATCTATATCATATATATATGGCAAGGAAAATTGTCTCTCCTTTTAAGACTCTCAATAATATCTATATATATATATATATATATATATATATATATATATATGATGGATGAATAATATATATTTATGGATCAAAGCCACAAAGCGCCAGCATTTTTGAGTTTAGGAATGAGCTCCCTACGAAGATGAAGGGTCGTTACTTCATTTTCACCGCCCACTAATTCGCCACCTATGAACACGGCTGGCACGCTAGGGTTACACCCAATGTTCAAAAGGGTTCGCTCAATTTCACGACCACCATTGATCTCATCGAGCTCATAAATCGTTGGGTTTACGCCAAAGTCGTAGAGAAGAGTTTTGATAGCGTGGCTCATGCAGCATGTGGTCTTGCTAAAGACCACGATGGGTTTTTCAGACACCATTTTAGTTAGTGTCGTTGCCTCCATTATCTTTTTGTACGTAGTTAATTGGGTTATTGGTTTATTTTTGCTTGTTGAGAAAGATGGAGAGTGCATTGGGGTATATATAGGGGAAAAAAGGCCTTGCCTTGGATTTTATATTGTTCTTTTTGAGATTATTACATGGATTATCATTACATGGATAGCGATTTGATGTGCTTATGGGTCGCGCCGACGACGGCGAATCTCTGCATACGAAGGGAAGAAGAATTTGAGATTACGTGTCCGTCGTACGGATCTCGTATAAGAATATTTGCTGACTACTGTTTCTTTATTGGTCTATTCATATAAGAATATATGCTGACTACGATTTGATGCTATCCATTAGTTTTTTCTATCTTTATTCGGATTGCTTTGTGCATGGAAATATCATGCACGTGATTTAAACGATTAATTGATTTTATTTATGAAGAGTTTTTATTAAAACTATTTATATAATATGTATATATAAGTATACTCTTATTAAGCGTTAAGGCTTAGAGTAAACTGTCAACTAGATAAATAAAACATTAATATTAAAATAAAAAGTCATCCACTATATTTCTTATTGCACATCCCAATTTTACCCCTATATTTTTAGTATATATTTATATATTATATAGCACATGCATTTGAGTGTTCAAAAATACTAGTATACATAATACATATAAATATGCAAGCATGTTCTCGTAAACTTATATCACATAATATTTGGTCTGATTTTATTAAATTTTTACATTATATATTATTAACAAGGATAGGTTCATGTGGCCCGTAGTTCAGAGCTTTCGTGGAGGCATCTAGCGACTTGAAGAAGATATGTAATTGGATTTATCCAAAACAATATTCGGTTGATCGACCAAGCTGGGATGATCTCATAAAAGGTAAATAAAAAATTAATATACTTAGAAGATATCAAATCATGCATCTACTATTCAATGTACTTAAAAACAATAGTGTAGTGGTGATTCCTTTATTTATTGAGTGATATTCTAGTCATTTATTGAATTTTGCGGAATGATATTTATATTGTACTTCCGTTTAATTGATCTGCTTGTGCAAGAGATGCCTATATATAGGCTACATATTACAAAACTAGCCGTTGGGACATTAATGACTGAATATCCCATAATATCTTCTCCTGATTTGCCTTTATTTTGCATGGTTTGAGATTTGATCGTAATCTTCAACACTCCCCCTCAAGTTGGACTTTGAAATATTTTGGTAAGTCAAACTTGGAAAGATATGATGGTCATCGTGACTTCTGCATCGGCCCTTTATTTTTGTGTGGAGCTTGAGACTCTCGTCGGGACTCGCCTTGCTCCAACGTGGTAACCACAATATATGGTTTATCTTTTTATACAGTGGACATGGCTCTCCATTCCGTGGGTAGTTCGAGAGTTTTAACATCTGTATTTTTGGGTGGCTCCTCCGTAGAGTGCGCTTGGTTGGCTCCTCCGTAGAGTGCACTTGCCTTTTTTTAGGTGATTCAAAGTGCCATACATTCGAGAGCACCTTGTTTCTCGCCCAATATGTGTCAGACAATATCAAATGAGTTTAGGTTTTCTCTCTTTTTTTTACATAATACAATTAAAGGAATATAGGTTGATCTACTTCCCTTTATTGACGTGATGGTCTTGTTCACACTTGACGTTCGACACAACTATTTTACATTGCTAGCGAAAAACTTGGTGTGTGTTAAGAGGTAAGTTGTTTCTGGTTTTGTTTGGGAGTCTCGATGGCTTCTGGTGGTGGCGGTTGTTTTCTTTTTTCTTTTTCTTCTTTGATTTCGTCAGGGTTTCCTCCTCATGCTCTGATTTCATGTTGAATTTTGCGGAATGATATTATATTGTACTCCTGTTAAATTGATTTTCTTGTGCAAGACATGCCTATATACAGGCTACATATTAAAAAACTAGCCGTTGTAATATAGCCGTTGGACATTAATGACTGAATATCCCATTATATCTTCTCCTGATTTGCCTTGATTTTGCATGGTTTGAGATTTGATCGTAATATTAACATCATTCCATGTTAGCACCACTCAAAGTCCAATATTAAATCTCACAGGTAGCAAAGAATATGTTCCTAAAATAATAAATAATATTTGTAACAATATATAATCAAATATAACAATAGGCAAATCGTCGTATCCATGCATGCAAGTGGTAAACCGACCCTCAATGTATGCCAAGGGACAGTCTTGAAATATTGTCGTACTTATATGTGATTCGACATAAAAAGAAAAAAAGAAAAAGAATATGTACCAAGAGATAACGAAAGAAAAAGTAAATTGGTTCAACGCACATATTTACACGTTTAATATGTATGTGTGGAAGGTGCACGGCACAACTATCACACTTCGAGAGACACAAATTGTGAAAAGAATTTAAATCTTTTTGTAAGCATGAAATGGATTGGATTGCGTTCGTGGACGGTTCTTGGCATCGCATGAGCTCATTCGATAATACGACGAAAAAAAAGATTTAATAAAATCGAAACTAGAGGCATAAATATTCTTTTGTACATATCTCACCTTGACGAAGTATATATATAATCTATCAGATAAAAAATAGGTTCGCAAGTTGATTATAACATAAGATATGCTGCTGGAGAATATTATACGATTGCCTCATGGGTTTAATCTTAGTCATGTGTTAACATAATCTATCAGATAACTTACATTCGGTGATTTAGATAATTCATAGATTCAGTTTTCGAGTCCTGTGTGTTGAATTAGTTGGAATATTATGCTCTATTAATTGGAAACAAGCCTATGATTCTAGCGGGGATGGACAAAATATATGATACTTGAGTGATGTTGTCAAAAAGCATTTATACATTTGATATAATATATAGACATGCGGAGACTATTATGTTATATATTTAATGATATACAAACTTTCATAAAATAACAAATACATACGCCAGAGCTTGGACATGTGTTGTCATGAAACATGAAGACTCACATTCAGTATCCCCTCTATTACAATACAAATCTCTACTCAATACTCTCTTCATATACAAAACCCTACTATAAGATTGTCCAATACAGTATAACTTGCCATATTTTTAGTGGGCTCTTTTCCCCGAAAATGGAAATAGAAAAGGCAAGAACATATGGGAGCAGAGAAATTATAGGATTTGTTTTATTTGGGCAGAGAAATTACAATGATTAATTTTGACAGACTGGTGAGTAAGTAGATATGTTGTTTGATTATTACAATTAGTTGACCTTTTTTGGTTCCCCAATGTCATTAAGTTGGATTCGCAAGGAGTTTCGAGTATCATAATCTTATGATTGTATAAGATTTCATATATGATATCGTCCAAGTTATACCTATTAGTCGTTGTATAATGATTCAGAAGAAGAAAAATTAACTAATAGGGACAAAATTGAATAAATTTATTTTGTTTACATTTATTTCAAGCGATTGGCAGACAGAAGAAACACACTCGATTATATTATACAAAACACAACCTATTACTTCCAACTTATCAAGATATAAAATATATATATATATATATATCTATATATATATTATACACATATAACTACAAATTGTTGGCACTTTATGTACAGAAAAAACTATAACCCCTGTTGAGCAATAGTACGCAATTTCATTTTTATTTTTATTTTTTAATTTTAAGGCGATATACATAGCCAATGTCCAATGTAGCAAACGAAACCAAATGTACTAATTAACATAGAGAAGTATATCCACGTGTTTATATATAAATACCACGCGATTCCCGCTAACTGAACAGTTCGCATTAATAATAAAACCACGCCTTCCAAGAAACCATTTAAATTAATCCAAAACTAGATCTAGATCGTTTCATTTAATATACATATATACTTAACGTACATATGTTGATTTAAAAAACTGCTGGGATTCTAAGAAAGTAGCAGGTCATCTTCTTCGCCTTATATATACTTTGCCGTATATTATCTTCCTAGTACTGTAATAATAAATCCATGGCCGACGAGAAGCTAAGCGCTGCTCATGTTTCATACGTGGCTCACGGCCACATATATCCCTTCTTCGAACTTTCCAAGAAGCTCTCCACTGCTAGAAACTTCCACGTCTACTTCTGCTCAACTCCCATAAACCTCGACTCAGTCAAATCCCAAGCGCCGCCGCCGTCGATCGAAATGGTCGAACTACACGTGCCGGCGTCGCCTCAGCTGCCGCCGCACATGCACACCACCAAGAACCTGCCGCCGTATCTCATGGGCGTCCTCATTCAGGCATTTCATCAGTCACGTTCCAGCTTCGCCCAGATCTTGGATGATAAGAGGCCCGATTTGGTGATATACGATTTCCACTCGCCGTGGGCACCGAAGATTTGCTTCGTCCAAAGGCGTACCCGCCGTTTACTTCTCCATCGCCGGTTCTGCCACGTGGGTTTACTTCTATCAGCTGTTTCCCGCCGAGATGGATGGACGACGACGTCAGGATCCTCCTGCTGCTACGGCGGGTTTTTTGCTGGATCGCGAGACGGACGACGGCGGAGATGCCCTCGTCGCCTCCCTGAGAGGCGGAGAAGACGACGACGTAGAAGACGCTTATGTGTTTGACGGCATCAGTCGATCCACTGAAATTGTTCTGTCAAGTAGCTGCAGAGTGGTCGAAGTTAAGTACGGGGATGAGCTGTCGAGCTTGTGTAAGAAAAAGGTAGGTGGTAACCACTGGTCCCCTCGTCTGCGACCACCGCGGCGGCTCAGATTTCCGGCGACGGAGACGTCTTGGAATGGCTGAGCAAGAAGGGGCTGCGCTCGACGCTGTACATCTCCTTCGGCAGCGAACACTTCTTGTCTGAAACAGAGATTCAAGAAGTAGGCAAGGGGTTAGAGCTGTGTGGTGGAGATGTTAGCTTCATATGGGTCATCAGATTTAAGCCCCATGAGCATGGCGGCGCCGGCGACGATCTCAGCTTAGACCAAGTATTGCCTCAGACATTTGTCGACAAGACAAGAGAAAGAGGGAGGAGCCCATCCCAACATCGGTGGTTTCTTGAGCCACTGCGGTTTTAATGCTACCGCCGAGGCCATGTTCTTCGGCGTGCCGATCATAGCAGCGCCCGTGAAGTTTGAACAGCCATTGAGTGCTCGATTGTTGTCATACGCTGGCTTGGCAGTCCAAGTTGTCGGAAAACCAGGTGGGCCTTAAATGGGAGAAGAAATCGCAAGAGCCATTGACAAAGTGTTTGCGGACAAGGAATATGGCGAAGGTATGAGAAGCAGAGCTAAAGAAATGTGTCGGAAGATTAGGGAAGCTGAAGAAGACGAAGTGAGTAATGCTGCTGAGCAGCTCTTGAAAGTATGCATCAAGTATAAGCAGCAGAGCAGCCATCCTTAGCTTTCTTTCTTTCTTTGAAGTATGGATTTCTTCCGAAGTATGTACGAGAATCTTTTTTGCACGTGCGTTAAAATATACCTACCCTTCCTCCACCTAATCCTCTGACTTGCATCATTCAATTTCAAGCATCTGTGTGATTTTCCACAGCTCCGTTCAATAAAAGACGAAGCTGCAACGGAAACAGAAGGTCACTGTAAGAAAATGGAGAAGGAAAGTTCAGATCTTAGCATTCTGATGTTCCCATGGTTGGCTCACGGCCACATATTCCCCTTTCTAGAGCTAGCCAAAGCCTTACTGACAAGAAAACAACGCCTGCGCATATACTTGTGCTCCACGGCGATCAACTTCGACTCGATCAAGAGCTTTATAGACAAGAACCAATTATCAAACTCCTTACAGCTAGTTGAGGTTCACTTACAGACAACTGAACTTCCCCCACACTACCACACGACCAAGAACCTTCCGCCGGATCTCAACTTCGCACTGCTCAAGGCTATTCAGACGGCAAACTCGAGCTTTTCAGACATAGTCGGCACCTTCAAGCCCAACTTGGTTATCTACGATGTCTTTCATCCTTGGGCTTCGAAAGTTGCAGCCAAACAACGCATCCCTGCCGTTTATTTCTCGATCTACGGTGCGCTTTTCTTGGCGTACAGACATCATCAGTTCACCCATGGGTATGATCCCAGTGCTGAGTTTCCTTTCCCTGCGATAAAATTCAAGGATTTTGAGCTCAAAACTTTGGATTATGCCTTCGATTTTCTTTACAAGAACATCTACGATGTGGATCAAGATTTTCTCTTTGGGAATTTCAAGCAATCCCAGGACATCGTACTGGTCAAAACTTGCGAAGGAATCGAAGGCAAGTACATCGACTATTTATCAGATCTGTCGGGGAAGAAAATAGTACCCGTCGGCCCACTGATCACCTACGACCCCAAGAACGCCGCCGACGGAGAGTCGGACGAGACCATACGGTGGCTGAGCCGACAACCTCCGAATTCCACCGTGTTCGTCTCCTTCGGCAGCGAATACTTCTTGTCGGAGGAGGAGATTGGAGAGATAGCAAAAGGGCTCGATCTGAGCGGAGCCAACTTCATATGGATCATCAGATTCCCCCAAGACCATCGCAGATCCACCGCCTTGGAAGACGTCCTACCGCCGGGATTCCTCGGCGGAGTCGACGGAAGGGGGCTGGTGGTGACGGGTTGGGCCCCACAGGCCGACATCTTAGCCCACCCAAGCACGGCGGGCTTCGTCACGCACTGTGGGTGGAGCTCCATCGTTGAGAGCATGTACTTTGGGGTGCCCGTCGTGGCCATGCCCATGAAGCTCGACCAGCCCATCAACGCTAGGATGCTCTCGGCGGCGGGGAGCTGCGTTGAGGTCTCGAGGCACGGCGGCGATGACGCGTTCAACGGCGAGGAGATAGCTGAGGCGATTAAGAAGGTGGTTTCGGAGGAAATCGGAGGTGGGCTGAGGATTAGAGCTAAGGAATTGAGCGAAGCGATGAAGATGGAGAAGGAAGAAGCTTTGGATGAAGCGGCGGAGCAACTATGGAAGCTTTGCGACAAAAATAATTAATAATTGCGTTATAATATGAATCAGAACAACTTCCTTGTTCCTCTTTTCTATTACAAATACAATAGCAAACATTAAAACACAACAAACTAGTTTTCTTCTTTTCCTAACGTCTCTTGTGCATGTTTACGATTGCAAGAACGACCAACAAGAGGAACCCAATGGCGGCGCCGGCGGATAGGCCGAAGGCCGCCGCCGCTTGGTCGCAAAATTTATCAAACTTGTTGCAGACTTTGTCCCAGCGAACGTGCTTATTTCCTTCGTAGCCCATAAGCCCAATGGACAGCGCTGCGCCGACGCTGGAGAATAGCAGAGCCACCATTATTACGTCGAGCAAGACGACGGCGGTGGATAGGTTTTCTTCGAGCCTAAGTTGGCTAAGGAGAGCAGTAGTGAGAGTGCTGCATAGGCACTTGCTATGGAGTTCACCACCACAAAATACCTGCAATAAAAATGAACAAATAATTAGTGAATCATTCGTTCATTCTTCATCATCACCATCGTCATCATCATCATCATAGTATACTTACACGAACGCCGACAAGTACTTCATCTTCGCCGGAAGGGGAATCTGAAGCGGCGGTAGGGTGGGGACGAGCTGTACGGCGACGGTCTTCGTCTGCTTATCGACGCCGAGGACCACCGCAGCAGTCAAGGCGAGTATCAAAGCTAAAAGCCTGAGAACGAAATCCCAACCCCTTATGCTTCTTTTGTTAGCCACCGCTACTTCTTTTTCTCGATTATTCTCAGTATTATTGTAGGAATCCATTTCTCTCTTTTTCTTCTTCTTTTTGTTTTTTCTATTTCTTGAAGACGTAATGTAGTTTGGGACTAGCTAGTTCTGCCTATATATATATAAGGATTTTGTTGCTCGTGTATTAAATATGAAAATGTATGTTAGTTGTGACATAAAAAAGCATTAATAGTGATGACGATGGTATGACGATATGGTGTTAGAAATTTTGAAAACGAGTGGGATTGGAGGTGTGTACGTATCTGTATGTGATTTTTGTAATATACGACAGTTGTATGAGTTTAGTGAATTATGTAAGCGTAGTAGATTTCACAATTACAAATTTTCTTTTATTTTGAAGCTTATTTAAGCTTGATTATAAAATTTTGTTCATGGCAGCTACACACAACCCTTTTGTTTGGAAATGATTTTCTTGAAATTAAGCGTATTTAGATTTTTTGAGGACTTGGGTTATGCAGGGTAGCAATCGCATTACAGAAATAAGTTTGATTACTATTTATCTAAATAAGAAAACAATAAACGATTAATCTCTATAATTTTATCATTCAGACGTTTGACGAGTCCGAACATCTATTTTTTTTACAGCTTGATTTGTATGTGAATGATGTTGACTGCTAGTTTGTTCTTAGTAACCTTAGTAACCGTGTTTTACTTCGATTTGAAAAGTCGTTGATCGATGGGTTTTGTTTCCATCTGCAATTTGAAGATAAGGTTAATGTGAAACCTTTCCAATCATGTCGGAATATAATAATTAATATATGGCGTATTGTAAATAAAATACTATATATACGTGCCCGACCTCATTTTCATCGCAAGAAAACAAGATAAATATTATCAGCAATAATTCAGATTTTTCGTTCATTACAAAAATTGTGAGTTGGAACTGATAATTATGTATGAACATTGTGAATATGCATTAGATATTATTATTACACACAAATAAAATTTGTGTATATGTTGACTGACCATAATGAGAATGCATTGATTACATAATACCATCTTCCACATTTTTCTGCTCGGACTCGCGTCGTTACATTTATATCTTCATTTAATTCTTCTAACATCGCTGTTTGAAAGATAATATATTTAATAGGGCTTGCTAGAATGTGGCAGAGAGGCATGAGTACACTACTTAGGTCCAATTTTGCCCTCATTAATTAATAATATGTATGAAAGACTATTTTATTTTATTCATCTTTCGTTTTCTTATTTTATGAGCCAGCATTTGCTATGTTTGCAAACAGTGTATAACAAACACATGGGGACAGCGCATTCAGCAAATTTAGTTTAAATAGAACCTTCAATCGATGTGTTATTTTACATCTGGCCCATTAAAAAGAAATATTGGGTCTTGAGATGCCACATATTTTATTAAAACAAAAATTGGGCTGATTCCAATAGTAGTCACTTAGTCCATTTAATTGTGAATTTTTTTCTTACGTCATTAAGATTTCTAAAGTGCCATTAACTAGCAATACCACGCCACTCGATTTAGTCATATTTATGATGATTTTACTTTTTTTATTCCCTTTTATTAACCTAGATTGGGATAAACCGTCAAATTTTGGCATGTCAATTTAAGTTAATTAACCTTAATAATATTAAAATTAAAATAAAACCATCGGGAGATCGACATTTTTAGTCCCCGATGTTTGAGGCATGGACGTTTCTGGTCCCCCATGTTCCAAGGTGACACTTTTAGTCCCCAATGTTATCGATTTTGGACGGTTTTGGTCCCTCGATTAATTTAATCGCTAATTTGAACAAATTTAACACGTGAGAGCCCATAATCTCCTTTTACTCGACATAAAATGTCATAGCGCATCTTCTTCTTCGACTTAAACGCACGTGAACATCATTATACATCACATTTAGGAAAGGATCGACAACCTTGAAAATGAGTTAAATGTGATACGTAATGATGCTCACGTGCGTTTAAGTCGAAGAAGAAGAAGATGCGCTATAACGTTTTATGTCGAGTAAAAGGAGATTATGGGCTCTCACGTGTTAAATTTCATCTAAATTAGTGATTAAATTAATCGAGGGTCCAAAATCGTTCAAAATCGGTAACATTGGGGACTAAAAGTGTCACCTCGGAACATGGGGGACCAGAAACGCCCATGCCCCAAACATCGGGGACTAAAAATGTCGTTCGCCCTAAAACCATCCATTATATTTACATAGTGGGATAAAGCCTAAAATGGTCCCCGATGTTTACCCTGTGAACCAATTTAGTCCCCGATGTTTCGCGTGAACCAATTTAGTCCCCGATGTTATCGAAAACGAACCAAATTGGTCCCTCCGTCAATCCGACCGTCAATTTAGACGGAGATGGCATTTGCGACGGTTTTAGCGACGGAAAATAATAAATTAAATATTAAAAATGAGGAAAAAAATGCAAAAAAAAAGGAAAAAAATTCAGAAAAATAGAAATTTCAAAAAAAGAGAAAATATTACCAAAAAACTAAATAAAAAATAAATAATAACAAAAAATAAAAAATAATAAAAGTAAAATAAAAAAATAAATTTCAAATAGAAAATGATAAATTAAACATTAAAAATGAGGAAAAAATCCAAAAAAGGAAAAAAAATTCAAAAAATAGAGTAAAAGTTCAAAATAAGAGAATATTACTAATAAAGTAAAAAAAATAAATAATAAAAAAAGAATAAAAATAAATAATATTAAAAATAAATAAAAAATAAAATTATATTAAAAATGGTGATAAATATAAATTTAAGATTTAAAAATAAGTAAGAAAATAAGATATATTTATTTATTAAGAATTAAATAAAAAGGAAAAACAAAATTAAGGATAAAAATGCCTGTAAAAGTTTACGAAGACCGCCTGCCAAGTTAATGAGGACATAATCGTCACAGTTCTCGAATTTTTTTGACAAATATACTGGGTGATTGCATCGCCGTACCAGTTCTCGATTTTTTTAACATTATCACGATTAATTGACGATGATTTCCAATCTCGCGTTTGTCCAGTTAACGGCGATGATCCAGAATTTATATTTTATTTTATTCCCGATCTCGTCTTTGTCCCAATTAATTGATGATAATTCTCCGTCCTTAATTTTGTTTTTCCTATTTATTTAATTTTTAGTAAATAAATATATTCTATTTTTAATTTTTTAAATCTTAAATTTATATTTGTCATTTTTTATATAAGTTTAGTTTTTTTATTCATTTTTCATATTATCTATTATTATTTTTCAAATTTATTAGTAATATTCCTTTTTTTGAATTTTTACTCTATTTTTTGAATTTTTACCTTTTTTTATTTTTTCCTCATTTTTAATGTTTAATTTATCATTTTCTATTTTAAATTTAGTTTTTATTTTACTTTTATTATTTTTTATTTTTTATTATTATTTAGTTTTTGGTAATATTCTCTCTTTTTTTTATTAATTTTTTACTCTATTTTTGAATATTTTCCTTTTTTTTTTGCAATTTTTCCTATTTTTAATACTTAATTTATTATTTTTTTAAAATTTTCATTTAGTGACGGAATATCCGTCGCTAAAGCCGTCGCAAATGCCATCTCCATATAAATTGACGGTCGGATTGACGGAGGGACCAATTTGGTTCATTTTCGATAACATCAGGGACTAAATTGGTTCACGCGAAACATCGGGGACTAAATTTGTTCACAGGGTAAACATCGGGGACCATTTTAGGTTTTATCCCATTTACATAGTATATTCTAATTTTACCCTTCTATTGTTAATGCATATAGCACACGCATATGAGTGTGCAAAACTACTAGTACGAATGAAGATTAAATAACGCGAAAATGGTTTTGATCAGCCGATTGAATATCATTGAGTGTTTTTTTTTTTGCATAAAATGTACGCTTTTTTTAATCTTGCAATATACAAAATTCTTTCTCGTCTCGCTTCACCCAAAAGTTCTCTCAATTGATGACTTTTGTTCCCTAGATTCATGACTTATGCTTGCAATTAACTACTCTTGGAAAATGTGGGAAAAGTTTGGTGTATACTATAAAGTAAAAAATGAAAACTAAATGTGGATTAGGTGTGGGATGTCTTTTTATTATTATGTTATATTGAAAAATTGGCATACACTGCGAACTTTAACTACAAAGTTTTTAGTTTAATATTTTCGATCTTTCGATGGTTAAAGAAGACTGTGACTAGGACAACCTGGAACAACGATGTATTGCTTTGTAATGTCTGCTTGGATCGATATTGAATCTTGTACTATTACTTTATTTCAAAAAATTTACATGATTCACACCTTTGGATCATGGGAAGTCGTATATCTATATATATTTATTTATCGTGTCACTTGTCAATAATAGCTATTCAAGAATTGATGGTCAGTTTTTGGCACACTATGTTACAATAAAATAATAAGATGATATGTGATTAGATATAAGTTATAACTAACATCATGAACTATTTTTCTCAAAATGATCATATTTTCTTCAAAGCATCTTGATGAGTTTTTGCATGCTTAATCATATGATTATTGCACTAATTATAATATAAAATCATCAAAAAGGTAGAAAAAGTTGCATTTCACAGATACAGATCTGCAAGACGCAGCTATAGTTAAATATATTTATATATATTTAATGTAACGCACAATTTTGACCAAAGGCCTAAAAAAGCGAGAGTTCTACGAACTTTAGCTTCAGTCTCCGATCGTTTTTCTTCGATCACACAACAGTGAAAAGGAGAGGTAAAAGGAAAAGGAAGCACAGTGAATGTACTAATTGCAGCTATTGAATGTAATTATCTTTTGCTTGTAAACCTTATTATTTGTCTATTGTGCTTTCGCAGCGACATAATTGCTGCATCTGCTTTTGTGAGCTGCAGACTTGTTTTTTTCTCCTAGTTATCTTGATCTTTATGTTTTGTATTTCTTTATGCTGATTTAGAAGTAAAAATCATCTTGCTGCATACACTCCATACTGTTTCGCTCGGTTAATTGCAGCCCATTTGGTGAGGCTTTTTTGCTTTTTCCATGTAATAGGTTGAGCAGAAAGCTACTTGATTGATCTGAGTTCTGAAATCTTGATTTCTGAGTCAACCTCTTTGGCAATTTGATGATATATCTCGGTGCGGCTTTGAATGAGGTGCAAAGCTATGATATGTGAGATATGAGGGTTAGGGTTGTTGAGAAATGGGTTGTGTATTTGGTAAAGAGATTTCTTCCCCTGCTCCACCTACCGAAGATGCTGTTGTAGCTGAGAGTAGAAGAGCCAATAGAGAAGACGTAGAAATTTCCTCTGCTAGGAGAGAAAAAGTAGTCGTTGATCCAATTAGTAAACCCGGGGAAGAACAAGATGGCGGTCGTAAAGTCGAAAATGGGGGTGAAAAGAAACCCATCGAAGAGCCGAAAAATGAGAATTCACGGCGACAAAGAGGCGAGAGGAGAAAATCAAAGCAAAATACTAAGCATTTACACGGCGAGCAAGCAGCTCTAGGATGGCCCTCATGGCTGTCTGTTGTGGCCGGAGAGGCCCTTAACGGGTGGGCCCCTCGTCGCGCTGATTCGTTCGAGAAAATTGATAAGGCAAGAGATTTTTTAACCGTCAATTCTTTTGTCTTTCGTGCCATCCTAAATGGTTGTTCCTTACACGTTGTTTTTCTTGGTATTTGTTGGTATGTGTTAAGATTGGACAAGGAACATATAGCAACGTGTACAAAGCAAGAGATACCATAACTGGGAAGATCGTCGCATTAAAGAAGGTTAGATTCGACAACTTGGAACCTGAGAGCGTGAGATTTATGGCTAGGGAGATTTTGATCTTACATCGATTGGATCATCCAAATGTCGTGAAATTGCATGGATTGGTTACTTCGAGGATGAATAGTAGCTTGTACCTTGTGTTTGATTATATGGACCATGATTTGGCCGGTCTTGCTTCGAGCCCAGCCATTAAGTTCACAGAACCTCAGGTGAATTATTCTTTTTTTTTTTTTACCTTTTTCTTTCCTCATCATTGAGATCATATTTACTCACTGACTTGCACTTTTGTCGCATTATCGAATTCTCAATAGATCAAATGCTTCATGCACCAACTATTATCTGGCCTCGAACACTGCCATAACCGCCATATCCTTCATCGAGACATAAAGGGCTCGAATCTCCTTATAGACAACGAAGGAGTTCTGAAGATTGCTGATTTTGGATTGGCTTCGACTTTTGACCCTAACCGAAAACAGCCCATGACCAGCCGTGTGGTTACTCTGTGGTATAGGCCGCCAGAGTTGCTTCTTGGTGCTACAGATTACGGCGTGGGCATTGACTTGTGGAGCGCCGGGTGCATTCTCGCTGAGTTATTTGCTGGGAAGCCAATAATGACTGGACGAACTGAGGTTAGATTTCGTGATTGTTTGATCTGAATAACCAATCGAAAGTGGGTGTATGATGAGTTTGATTAATTGGAGTTTTTTTTAGGTGGAGCAACTGCACAGAATCTTCAAGTTATGCGGTTCTCCTTCAGAAGAATACTGGAAAAAATCGAAGCTTCCTCATGCAACCATATTCAAACCGCAGCACTCGTATAAGAGATGCATTAAAGAAACTTTTAAGGATTTCCCGCCATCCGCGATATCCTTGATCGACACTCTGCTCTCCATTGACCCAAACGATCGATTAACTGCTACTGCAGCGTTGAACAGTGATGTAATCTCTCTCTCTCTCTCTCTCTCTCTCTCCCAAGTGTTTTATTTAATAATATGAATTTGAATTGTAGTTCATACACAATGACGTTTTTTTTAATATTTTCTTTTAATTCAGTTCTTCAAAACCGAGCCTTATGCATGCCATCCATCTGACCTCCCAAAGTATCCACCGAGTAAAGAGATGGATGCCAAGCGCCGCGACGAAGAAGCTCGAAGGTTTGGAAAAGGGATTTTAACTTCAACAAATTTTATTTAGCTTCAATATGAGCTGTGTCGTTTAAAATTCATTGTTTTCGACTCATATAGGCTGATAATATCTTGCTATGTTTTCTGTTTAATTCTTGATACGAGCTTAGACTGAGAGCTGTTGGGAAAACTCAAGCCGATGTAGTGAAGAAGCCAAAGGCACGTGAAAGAGGAATGCGCGCCATGCCTGCGCCCGAGGCTAACGCCGAGCTCCAATCCAATATCGATGTGAGCCATCACCATTCTTATTTTTCACCGTTACTTTTGATTCAAATATCGTTAATTAATCGTTCTTGCACATTTCAATAAATAAAAATAAAAAAGCAGAGACGAAGGCTGATCACACACGCCAACGCAAAGAGCAAGAGCGAAAAATTCCCGCCGCCCCACCAAGACGGCGGGCTGGGCCGGGCCCTCGGAGCATCGCAGCACATGGATCCCTACTTCGACCCGCCCGACGTGCCTTTCAGTTCGACGAACTTTGCATACTCCAAGGAACCTATTCAGACATGGTCGGGCCCGCTGGCTGACTCTGACTCTTCTAGAAAGAAGTCGAAAGCATCCAAGAACGATCATCGACGGAGGAGATAACTGGTGGGATTCTTGTCAGACGGCAAGAACACGTAAAGGTGCAGTTTTGATGCAATTTTGTGTGTTCCTGTCTGGGTAGGATTATTTGTGATATGGGATAAATTTTAAGAGGTGAAGATGTAATTTTTCTTTTCACTTCTTGGGGTTCTTGTTTATGTATTTCTGAGTACAATCTTACGGAGATCAGTGTTTTGAATTTGTGATAACAAAACCAAAGATCCCATACATGTTGTTACCTTGATTGATGCATGTTGGATTGGTTTGGTTGAGTTACTACAAGTTGTTGGGTGTTAGTTCTAGACAATAAAAAAATCATCCTATTACCTAACCTAATATACATGATAGTAAACTAATAGCAGTAATAATTTGTGCTGTTTAGATTAGTAGTCTCCAATTATCATCACCAGCAACGACAAAACATTCTTAACTGGAAAGTCTGTACTGCTCTCTCTGCCTCTCTCCTTTTGCTTTAAAGCTTTTTCAAGTAAAAAAAACTAACACGAAGCTTTATAGCACAATGAAGAAAAAAAAAGTCTCCTTGCATTATTGGGCTAAAAACACATCGTACAGATTTCATCTAACTACAGCAAGTTTTAACCTTCATCTTCATGAGGTAAGGTAATGGCGTTCCTTCGAACAGTCTATAATATCAATCAAAGATTCTGACAACATCGCTCCCATCTACTACACAAAGCTACTGTTCAAGAACAACACTCTCTCTCTCTCTCTCTCTCTCTCTCTCTCTCTCTCTCTCTCTCTGGGTTCAGAGCACGAAAACAAGCGAAAGAAAACCTGTAAAAATCGCAGCTTTAAGCCTTTTAATCGTACTAGCAGCTGCAGCAGCCGACGAATCTCGCAATAAGCCCAAAGGAGAGAAGGCGGTGTCGGGACCCACGACGGAGCTCACGGCGGCGTCGGGATTAGGCGGGCTGTGATCGGACGGAATCGTCGGCAGCACCGCCGACCCGTCGCCGGGAGAAGGGAGCAGAGGAGCGATATCAGGAGATAATTCCGTGTAGGGATTATTAGCAGGCATCGGCGCCGGCGAGGCTGAGATGATGGGACTAATAATAATAGGTGGGTGATGAGCACAATGGGTTTGTGTAACGAGAGAGCTTATGATGAATATCGTAAGAAATAAGTAGCCCTTCATCGTAAAAGCCATTTGCAGCGTAGTAATGATTAGTAGCACAAGCTTGAGAATAAAGAGGAGTTGATATGATGATGACGACGATGATTGAGGGGAATCGATCAATATGGGGTGAAGTGCCAGCCAGCATAAAAAGGGTTTTGCAAGTGAACTATTAGTGATGAGTAATGGGTGGCATGTGCCAAGATATATATGGTGTAATAAAAAGCTTACCTTTTCCTTTATGGTCTTCTCTTCGGCCGTGTAAAAAGGTTTTTCTTTATGGTTTAAATTTGTTTATCTTTGTAAAAGTGGTGGAGCCGCAACACAAGCAATTATTACAATAATTTGACGATTAAAAGGACAATAGGACTTGTCCTTTGTATGCCCAAAATTCGAAAATCCCGATTTTTATTTTTGTCGAGCCACACGAGAATCTACAATGTTTACAATGTTTTCCCAATAATAATACACACTTTCCATAAACAATCCTAAATACACAAAACAAATACAAAATCAATTCTTTTTCCAATCATCATCATCGTCGCCGTCATCTCCTTCCTCTCACACAGTTTATTCCACACTGCATGCATGCATGGACGTACCTTTAACCAACAACATTCATACTTTCATCATCGCAGACCAAAATCTTTATTTCTCTTATAAATTTCCCTTCACCATCAATAAATATGGAAAATCCCACGCTAACTACCATAGCTAAAATACGGAAGCTTCTATAGATCAGTTAAAAAAAAAATCATACCTTCATATAATATATGCGCATGCACATATACACAGTCCACGAGCCCAAAACACAATAAACAGCGAAGAAACAACGCACATACGTACTTATACATATTTAAATATCTTTCTACAAACACAATAATATCTCACATGCATGCATGCGTTCATTTCCTCACTACTAGTCTTCCAATGCCACCCTAGAAGAGCGATAAAGATCATAAGGCGCCCAAAGATAATCCACATTGCACGGCCTCCTCGCGTCCAACCTCAGCCAAGGCTTTCCCTTCCCACTCCAATGCAAAAGACTAATAGGCCCTCGGTGGAGCCCGCGGCACCTCCCCTCCATATTATCCCCTCCGAGCCCGTGCTGGTTCCACCGATGGTCCACCGCCTTAATATTCCCCGCAAAAACGAGCAGAATGGGCGGCAATGAGCCCAACTGGTAAATCCTCTTCTATTTCTGTATGTCCATCCACTCCTCGACCTTCTGCGTGTACGCTCCCTTCCTCCACAGGTCCACGTCGATCACCATCACCCCAGTGTTGAAGTAGCACGACTCGCGCCCGTCGAACGCCCCGGCTAGCCTCGGGTTCGACCAGAAGGCCTCGGTGAAGTATCGGGTGAAGTTCGCCCGGCAGTACTCTGGCGCGCCGATCACCTTTCTGCTGCTGTTGGGCCCTAAGTCCACGGCCCATAATTTTTGGATGTCGTCGACGACTATGACGTCAGAGTCGAGGTAGATGATGCGCCTGACGTCTGGGGGCAGTATGTCGGCCATGTAGATTCGGGTGTAGTTTAGGGGTTGGTCGAGGGCTTGCCTTATGGACTTGGATATTTTGTCGCGCACGATGTTTGGGTCGAACTTGTAGGTTTGGAAGGTGAGGTAGGGGAAGGTGGACCCCATGAGGGCATGGATTTCGGGGTCGAGGTGGATGGTGAGGAAGTGGTATCGGACGTTCTCGGGGCAGGTGGAGTGCTGCAGGATGGAGAAGACGGCGGAGATCGTTCCGCGTATGTAGTTTGCGTCCAATGGCATTGCGATGTGGATTAGGGTTTCTTGGTCGTCCGCTGTTCTGCTGCTGTTGCTGTTGCTGCTGCATGCGTTGCCATTGTGAAATGCTGGGGCTTCGCGGAAAGGTGGTATGTTTAGGGGTGGGGATGGGAGGAGGCGGGCGGTGGTGGTGGGAGGAGAGAGGAGGAGGATGAGAGACAGAAGGAGGCCGGCGAGGAAGGTGGGGAAGGGCGGTGGCGTGGTGGTGGTGGTGCTGGCCATTCCCGTCTCTTCATATAGGGCGATGTTTTTTTTTGTTGTTGTTTGTTTGTTTTGGTCTTTTGGGGAAGGAATTTTTTTGGATTAATCATAGCTTATGATTTTTTGGAGGCGAAGATATATTATAGGATGTTTTGTTTTGACTACTTGTTTGACATGTGTGTGCTATTGGAAACAAAATAAAATGGTGGTAATAATAAGTCTTTGTATATGTAATTTGGGATGAAATTTTCTGTCACACTTTTGTCCCACATCACATATAATTGACGAGTATCAAATCCAAGGGTTCCGAATTTTTTTTTTTATTTTATTTTTTTTATAATTTTCTAATTACGTAACCCAACAAATACTAAAATCATCATTATTTCATTTGATTTATATGATGTAATCAAATAAACAAATCAAATTTACTCTTTTCTGTCGTCACGAACAAACTGAAATTCATATCTTATATTTTTCGATATTCATAAATATCATTTCATTATTTATATTCTAAAATATGAAATATAAAATGGGATATAATTGTGGATACAGGATTCGATCAAATGTATTCAAGTGTCGAATATTGTCCGAAGATTCGATAACTCGAGAAGGCCCATGAACTAGGATGTTGTTAGGGTTTGACCCAAAATGAGAATGGGGCCTATTATGTCAAGAATCTCGTGGGAGGGGAGATTGCCTTTGCCAATCGCTAGCGACAATTCGAAAACATGGGAAACACAGCAAGCCTACACATGTCAATTGCCCAACACGTAACAAACCACGTGAAGTCCTATGATTTTTATATCATATGACATGTAGTGAATGCAATAAGCAATATCAGTTACTTTCTGTACTATAATTACTATATGATCGTTTGCGGGGAAAAAAAGCTACGATCTTTCCTTATCATGACCCAAAGATTGCAACTTTACCCTCTGATCTATCTTCTCTGTCCGACTGACAAAAGGGTGTTTTCTTCTGTTCTGATCAGAATCCAAAGAAAGCTCGCGTAATCAATTTCCTGTTATTAGGGCTTTCTTTCTATTGTCCTTTGCTGCCACGAGTTCTTCTCTTCTCCATTATTTGGACCTGGGATTATTATTATCCATTCTAACGAGCGAATAGGGTAAAGAAGATCCAGTCTTCTCTTTCTCTTATGTTCTCCAATTTTGAAGAAATTGTACTCTTCCAAGTTCCACAATCTACCATTTGGTGTGTAGGTTCTCCATCCATTCTCAGCTCTCAATCTAATTTCCGCGAGGAATTCCATCGAATATCTGGCGTGCAAGTCTTGGTTTTCTCGGAATGGGCTGCGTTCATGGAAAACGTTGCTGCAATAGACCATCCACCGACGACAAGGAGGAAAGATTACCCAATTACGACGAACAAAACCCCCCATCATTCGAATCGACCTCCTTAGAGATCGTCGAAATCCCTTCACACAACCTCAGCCTAACTTACTCTGTGCTAACCCACCGAGGTTACTACCCCGACGCCCCCGACAGGGAAAACCAAGACAGCTACTGCATCACAACCAACCTACAAGGCGAACCAAACATCCACTTCTTCGGCGTGTTCGACGGGCACGGTCTTTGTGGGGCACAATGCTCGACGTTCGTCAAAGAAAGGCTCGTCGACAAACTCTGGGACGACCCCACATTACAGAGCGATCCCATCAAGCCTTACAGCACAGCATTCTCGTCGACGAACGAAGAACTCCATCATAGCTACATAGACGACTCCATGAGTGGGACGACTGCCATCACTGCCCTTGTAGTGGGAAACAAGCTCTACGTAGCAAACATAGGGGATTCGAGGGCTGTTTTGGCAGTTAGGGAAGGTAACAGAGTAGCAGCTAGAGATCTATCGTACGATCAGACTCCTTATAGGAAGGATGAGCGTGAGAGAGTGAAGCTTTGTGGGGCGAGGGTGTTGAGTATGGATCAAGTGGAAGGTGTTAAAGATCCTGAAGTACAATCTTGGGGCGATGAGGAGATGGACGGCTGTGATCCGCCGAGGTTGTGGGTGCAAGACGGCTTGTATCCTGGGACTGCCTTCACTCGGAGTGTTGGGGATAGTGTGGCTGAGAAGATAGGCGTCGTTGCTGATGCTGAGGTGTCAGCTGTGGAGCTAAAGCCCGAGCATTCGTTCTTCGTAGTGGCGAGCGATGGGGTCTTTGAGTTTCTGTCTAGCCAAGCTGTTGTGGACATGGTGAGTTAGTATCCTTGTGTAATAATCATCTATAGCTGGTAACAATGCAAACTTTCGACTGAATTATATCTGACTTATTAGCTGTTTTTCTTGCATTACCTGAAGGTGGACAAGTATGATGATCCCAGGGAAGCATGTGCTGCTGTTGCTGGGGAATCTTACAAGCTGTGGTTAGAGCGTGAGAATCGAACGGATGACATAACAATCATTGTAATACGGATTAAGTTCTTGAATGCTAACGTATAAGTTAAAACCGTGTAATAAATCTATCAGCAGTTAAGTAACCAACTCAATCTTCCTCGGATGAAGTTCTGCATGGGCCTAAAATCAACATAATCCTCAAATGACAGACAAATAAATCGCATACAAGAAATAGAAACATTGAGCAGTGCTTTTTTCATTTCCTCTTATCATTATTCCTTCTATCATTGCACGCCTTCAGGGCTTGAACTTCTGTTCAAGATCAAGAGTCGATCAGCTAATCAATAAAAGAGACAAAAGCTTACAATTATATGATCTTCGTTGAGTTAAATCAATGAGAAGACATACCCCTTTGACAAGCTTTCCAATTTCTGTCGGTATTCACCAGGCAATCCTTCACCAGCCAACGGGGGTTTAAGCTTAGGGTTCTACGCAATTTTTCAAAACAATAACCATAATCATAAATTGGAATTATATAATTACTTGCAAAGCTATGTACAGCGCAGAGCATTGTTGAAGCTGCTTCACGTTGTCGTCGTCCTCATCGGCGTCGGTCTGGTGAATCGGCGGCGGCGGTGGTGGTGATGACGTGTCATCTGTGCTGACGCGTTTGTTGCTTTGGTCCATGTTACTCGGCGTAGAGCCATACGTTGCAATGGAGTTTTTATTTCAGGCTTTGGACCAATGGGCTTTGAAATATTGGGCTTGGGGCCCAGTCACTAGCCACGTGCGTCGCGTTGAAATTACATATAACCCCCTAAATATGCGTTAATATCGTTCTTGCCACTCGCCATCGCTACTACGTTTGTTGCCCCTTTCTCTCGAATTCAGTAAGGACTTGATTATAATTTCGAGTAACGTGGGTGTTAAATTGTGATTATCTCAAAGAGGTAAAAGAGAATTCTCGTTTTACAGACCGGCCAAAAATCGAAGAACACGAAGGGGAGACAACATCGCAGGCAACAATATCGATGCTCCAAAACCAAAGAAAGAGGCAGCTAGCCGCGGTTTCTGTGGGCTTTCTTGCGAGTTTGTGGAATGGTTGATTGATCGAGACAGATTGTGTTACTTCGTTACGGTAAAAATCATGGATCTATCTCTATAGTAGTTGTGCTTCTGCGAGTGATGTCTTCAGAATCTTGGCGTAATACGCAACAGATTGATCCTTGTCTCGGTTTTCGAAGTGTAATCTGTTTTTGTTGTCAGTAGATCAATTTGCCACGAAAATGCCCTAGTGTATATGTTTGGTAGTTTTCTTTGGACCAATTGTTCTTTCTTGTTTTCTCTTTTTCTTTTCTGGTTAATGCAGAAAAATCATTTTTTCCCTGTTAAATATGAGTTCCGGGTGATGTTTGTTTCAGTGTTTACTGAATAATAATTGCTCGACTAATCGTATGTATGGTATTGATCTTATAATGAAATCTGCATCAATATGCCGTCATCACTTTGAGTTGGGTTTACTCCTTTCCCCTGCTCTAATTGATATAACTAAATTTCCTGGCTTTTGAGTCTTTGATCTTGAATTTTGTCCATCTATACGTGCAAGGAGGACAATTTCGAACATTTTGAGTTCTGAAGGATTTAATTGCAGGTTTTGATATGGCTTCTATGGTGGCAAAGGCTTGCACTGGTCCATCCAGTCATATGAGGGTTAAGACAACACAACAGAAAAAGAGTCGGAATAAGAGAAAACACAGAGTGGATCCATCTTCTGCTTATCCCAGTAACACAATACCTTCGTCTTCAAATGAGCTAACCGATTTCAAATTCTCAGCTGAAAAGTTTATTAGTCACGGCGATGTTGATGAATGTGACATATGTGATGCATGCCAAGCCTTATCCGATGCATTGGAGCTTAACCATGGGATGTCGTGCGATGTAGATATGTCTGAGCTAGAAGATATAGACACTTCTGAAGAACTCTATGGAACTGATTGGAGTGGACTTGCAGAATTTCAGCTAGAGGAACTCGTTTTGAGCAGTTTAGATGTGATTTTCAAGAGTGCGATAAGGAGAATCGTTGCTGAAGGTTACAGTGAAGAACTTGCTTCTAAGGCCATATTAAGGTCCGGCCTTTGGTACGGGCGTGAGGACATTGTGACGAATATAGTGGAAAACACGCTAGTGTTGCTTCGAACTGACCAAGAAATCGACACGTCGAAGGGACACTATTTTGAGGATTTACAGGAGATGGGAAGGTTTGTACTTGCTGAGTTGATTTGCCTTTTAAGAGAGGTCAGACCGTTTCTGAGCAATGGGGACACAATGTGGTGTTTGCTGATGTCTGATATGAATTTATCCCATGCTTGTGTTGCGGGTGCTTACCCTTCTAGAAGCTTCCTCGATGTTCCATCTTTGAATTCAAATCCCTCCATGTCTGCACAATATCCTGCGAAGAATGAGCTCGAAACTTCTGAAACTAACGCTTCTTCAGTTCAGTGTAAACCGGAGAACGTGGATTCAGCTTGTGGTTGTCAGGACATGCAATCTGATATAGCCGGCGGCGCAGTTGATCGATCAAGAATGTCGCCTGAGGCTACTTTCGATGCAAATCAATCACTTGTTGAGTACGATTATCAAAATTATGTTCCTGAGACAGTTGAAAAGCTTGTTTGTGCCTCGAAACGTACAACTCTTTCTGCAGCTGATTGTGGTAAGAATTCCAATCATGCAGTTGATTCGACAGAGGATTATGGTAAGAAGGGTTCGGTTGAAGCTACGAAGGGCTTCGACGTGGGTCCCAGTAACACGAGTCATCCACTCGCTACAGTCACTAGATTCCTTTCAATGCCAGCAGTTGATGCTGATGCTACCGAGGATGGTTCCTCCTTTCCTAAATTACCATCCATCTTACCTCAGATGCTGATGAACGAACCTTTCTCTCCACCCTTCGCTGATACAGAACTTTCACTTTCGATCCATGCTATGGATGAGGAGATACCATTGCCCGTGAGCTGTAACACCGACGCCAGCCATTTGACTTCTTTTGCTTCTTCGAATTATGACTGTCCCGAACAACAGTATCAACCTATGACAAAGGATGAGGTGATTACTAACTTAAGTTCCAGAATCAAAGAACTGCAGAATCTGCTCCAAGAATGGTCGGAATGGACGAATCAGAAAGTGATGCAAGTCGCTCGTAGGCTGAGCAAGGACAAGGACGAACTCCATGCCCTTAAGCAAGAAAAGGGAGACGCCGAACGACTCAGAAAGCACAGGCAGAAAATTCAAGAAGGCGCTCTTAGACAGCTCTCCGAAATGGAAAACGCACTGCGTAAAATTAGTGGGCAGATAGAGACAGGCAACGCTACTGTTCAAAGACTCGAAGCTGTAAATGCTTCGTTGAGGCGCGAAATGGAATTTGCAAAATTACAGGCGATGGAGTCGTCGTTTAACTGCAAGGAGATGCTGAAGAGGGAGAAGACGACCCTAACGCACATCCAGTCATTCGAGAAGCTGAAGAGCGCCCTTCAGAACGATCTTTCGGGTGAGAAGTCGACAGTGGCTCAGCTGAATCAGAAACTAAGGAAGGCTAAAGATTGCAAGGATCAGATTGAGGTAAGGTTAAATCACAGACTTATATCTCATGCTTAGATAATCAGAATTGTGGGTCGTTGAAAAATTCCATTTTTTTAACTAACAAACACGGTTGCCATCTCAGGCTAGACTGAACCATGAAGAGACGGCTAAGAACGAACTGCTTTCGCAACTAACTTCATGGAGACAAGAGAGAGAGAAAATAGAGGCGTGCGCTCAGTCCAAGGAAGACACGATCATATCGAAGGCAGAAAACAACCTGAGACAGCATAAAGAAGACGTGGAGAAGCTCGAGAGAGAAATCTCTCGGCTGAGGCTGAGAGCCGCCCCATCCAATACAGAAGCTGTAAAGAGATGTGACGCCAGCAAAACGGACGGGTCCCACATGCCCAAAATTATTGCAAAGTCTCGTCATCATTGCCTCGAAGGCTCCAAAAGGGGGGCTGGTCAGGGCGTGAAACGAGAGAGAGAGTGTGTGATGTGTTTGACAGAAGAAATATCAGTGGTTTTCTTACCGTGCGCTCATCAAGTGGTGTGCGTCGACTGTAATGAGCTCCATCAGAAACGGGGAATGAATGACTGCCCTTCTTGTAGGACGCCGATCAAAAGACGTATCTGCGTACTCTTTGCTCGTTCTTTGGTTTAGTTAGTTGGGATAGTGGGATTCGAAAATCATCGCTTGTGTCGAAGCTTATTCTTGCCATTTGTATATTGGATTTGCTGCTCTGAGAATGTGCGAGAAAAATAACGGCTTGTTCGAACGGAATAAAGGGCTTAGCTTACGAAGTAACTCTTCTATTAATACGCAATTGTAATGATTTTGAAGAAATCTAATCTCAAAATTAGGGGTGCTAAAAACCAACACCCGCCAACCCAATACGAACCGCACCCGAAAATAGCAGGTTTGAGTTATCATTTTCGACCTGTTTAAGTAAATGGATAAATTCGAACCCCAACCCGAATATTAAATGGGTCACGTTAGGACACGAAATCAACCTGAAATCAAATACGAAATCAACCTGAAATCAAATACGATGAGATGAGGGTGCGATATTATAGGGGGGAGATGATTTTGCATATAACATGCACACGGCTAACTCCTCGTAATATTCTTTATCCTTCTCTGCTTCGTCACCTTCCTTCTATCTCGTATATAATCTATCATTCATTCTCTTTAAATCTTGCTCTCTTATTGAACATTAAATCATCGTCATCAACTACTAATCTTTCTTCAGACAACCTTAATATCGGTTCCTAAGCCACCTCCTCTTCTTGTCTTCAAGGAACCATGACAAACTCTCCTGATCTTCTCTCTTCTCCTCCCAGGTAATATATGCACCTTCGTAAAAAAATTTTTCTATTTCTCTAGCTATTTCTAGACCAGAAATGCAACGTTTTCATTGTTATGGATCTTCTATGCCCATAATTGAATATATGGAAGAATGAAATCCCGAAAAACAAACAGGGAAAATGAGGAGGAGGAAGACATTATTGCCTTGGAAGAAGATCCCAAATTGCATTCCTCAGCTTCCTCCATTTCTCTATCTGCAGATGGTAATAATAACCTTAACATCAACAAATCCATTTCACTGAGATTTTTAAATTCTGCTATCCTTACATAAATGTTCAAAACAGAATCTACCGCATTCGAAGAAGAAGAAGAAGCTGCCAGCTCATCCTCCTCCGACGATTCTGAGCTTGCCAAGACACGACAGACAAATTCAGACACAGCTCTAAAATCAGACCGTTCCCATCAATGGAAGGGCTTCATACGTAAGCTTAGAAAGGGGCCAGCGATGCACCTCCATCATCCCAACATGCCCCACCTTCCATCGCCATTAAAGAAGCTCGCCGGAAAGAAAACCAACCGAAAAACGCAGAGCTTGCCCTCCCTTCCTCCCCTCGTAGAAGCCGATCTTTACTACTGCTTCGAAGCCTCTTGGAAGAACTACTCCCTCTCAGATCTACAGACAGCAACCAATAACTTCAACAAACGTTAGAATCCATATATGTATACCGTAGTGATTAAGATCAAGAATGAGCAGTTAATGACCATTTTCGTATCATTTTGGGTTCAGAGAATTTGATTGGAGAAGGGGGTTCTTCGGAGGTATACAAGGGACTCTTAGAAGACGGGCGATTAGTTGCAATCAAGCGTTTGATTAGGGGAACGCCCGAGGAAATGACGTCAGACTACTTGTCTGAACTTGGGATTTTAGTGCACGTAAATCACCCTAAGATTGCCGGCGTAATTGGGTATGGTGTCGAAGGAGGTATGCACTTGGTCCTCCCTTTGTCTCCTAATGGGAGCCTTCAAACTCTGCTCAAAGGTGGGATTTTTATTTTCTTGAACTTTCTTGCATCGTTTGCAAGTGTTCTACTTAGTTGTCTGCAATAATATATTAGGTAATAGGGAAGATTTGGCGTGGCCTTTACGGTACAACATCGCCCTGGGCATTGCGAGCGGCCTAGCTTACCTTCACGAGGGCTGCCAGCGAAGAATCATACACAGAGATATCAAATCTGCGAATATTTTGCTCACCGAAGATTTCGAGCCTCAGATTTCTGATTTCGGGCTGGCAAAGTGGCTGCCCGATCAGTGGACCCACCTCACCGTTTCACAGTACGAAGGCACATTCGGGCAAGTTAACGACGACCAACTTATTTATTGATTTCATTCGTAAGGAAACTACTGAGGTAATAACGTTATTCTTACGCCATGGCAGTTATCTCCCGCCCGAGTTCTTCATGCATGGTACGGTGGACGAAAAGACAGATGTTTATTCCTTCGGAGTGTTGCTGTTAGAAGTCATCAGCGGCCGCCCTGCCATAGACGAGTCGAGCAATAGCCTCGTTATGTGGGTGAGTTGTGTAATAAGCTTCTTTCGGTCATCAAGAATCGAGGTTCTTCATTTTTGTAGTGAAAACTTGAGATTGAATCTTTTTTTTCTTCTCAGGCAAAACCGCTGATGCTCGACAAGAACATAGCAGAAATTATCGACCCGCAAATAGGCGAAGCTTACGATGCAGACCAGGCGAATCGTTTGGTCATGGTGGCTTCCCTTTGCATTCATCAAGATTCGACGGAAAGGCCTAAGATGAGCCAGGCATGTCGAGCTAGTTTTCAGACAGGAAACTAAAGTTAAGAGCTTTTAATTTTCTGGGCTTAATTAATGGCTCTGGTTTTTTGTTTGGGCAGGTTGTAAGAATGTTGAAGGGGGACGAAGGGATATTGCAGGGAAAGGCCAAGTTTCAGAAAAGGCCAGCATTGAGGAGGGCTTATAACCCTTTGCAGTCTATCGAAGAAGACGAAGAATGCAACTCGACAGTACCGTAAAGAACGCTTTCGAAGAAGGAATCGAATACATCGATGAGACGAATATCTCGACCGGGAAGAGATGGATGGATCGATCGAAGAAGAAGAAGAGGTGTACGGATTAGTGTTTGTCTATTGTTTGGAAGATCGCAGTTCTATTTGATTGATTGGAGTTACAATTTTTTTTTCTAGTTAGGCTTAGGTCATTGAAGAGCTCTATGGAAGGATTCTTCTTGTATTGTTTCGTAAATAAGAAATCGTTGACGCTAAGGACAACTTTTGTATCACCGTTTGAGTTGGCCTTATTATATTAGAAACAATTTCGCAGTCAACGGTTTATGATAAGCCAACAATCTAAATATCATTTCCGTCTTACAAAGGAAAGATCTTAGATTCAAACGATTGCTTGAGAAATACCCATCAAAATGATTAAATTCTCTCGACTCCCACTACTTCTGCTGCTGTCGATCGCATGGATTTCGCGCGAATCGTCGTGCCACTCGATAATCAATCCAAGCAAAGTGAAGAACGTATCATGGAAGCCCAGGTATTTGACGCGGTCGCAGTTTGATTAAGAGTGTTTGATCTTTTCTTTTTGGTTTGCTCTTGAGCTGTGTATCTCTTGTAGAGCTTTTCTGTACGAGGGTTTTTTAACTGACGAAGAGTGCAATCATTTGATTTCTCTGGTGCGTTTTCCTTTGCTTTTTCCCCCCTCTCTTCTCTAAGTACGTTCAGCTCCTCGTCTACTTCATGTTCGTTGTAATGTCTGTATGGGCTTGATTCAAATTCAGGCAAAATCTGAGCTGAAGAGATCGCAAGTGGCTGATAATTTGTCTGGAGAGAGTAAGTTAAGTGAGGTTCGGACCAGCTCGGGAATGTTCATCTCCAAAGGAAAGGTTTTGACCTTTTGCATCTCCATGATTGTTAAGGGATTTTAGCTGTGCTGTGATAATGGTTTTTTAAGTGCTTCTGTCTTGTGCATTAGGCTCGATTTAAGGCAGTTCGATATGGTTTTAGTTAAACCTAGCACATTTTTAACTGTCTTTTAGTGAGATGCAAGTTAGATGTTAGCCATCAACATGCTTTATGTTTCTCAATTTTGGTACTTTGACTGTTAGTGGCCTTTTCGTCTTGTTGAGTAGAGCTTAACTTTCTTAATCCGTTTTTCGAGTGATATGAATCCCGCTCAGACAGACCATTTATAGGGAGAAAAATTTCAGATTTGCTGTACTGTAGTAATCTTAAGCTGGCCCGTCTTAAATTAGTCTCTTATCATTGTATTGCCACAATCTAGATTGGTAAAAAATCCATCTCCCTTGAAGAAATCTTTCCATGGTTTTGTCGATTAATGTATTGTGTAAGGCACCTTACCTCTTTCCAACTCCGATCGTGGACTTTTCGTTCATACGGTTAGGATCCTATTGTCGCTGGCATCGAAGAGAAGATCTCAACGTGGACATTTTTACCGAAAGGTGTGGGCAAGTTCCCTAAACTCTTATCAAAACTCGATAAAATCCCAAATTACTGCTTGAACTTGAGTTCAAAACTTTTTTATCCCAGTAGTTATGCTTATAGCTGTTTTTCCCTTGTACAGAAAACGGAGAAGATATACAGGTCTTGCGCTACGAGCCAGGGCAGAAGTACGACCCTCACTACGACTACTTTACAGACAAGGTCAACATCGCTCGTGGGGGCCACCGAATAGCCACCGTCCTTATGTACCTCACCGACGTTGCAAAAGGCGGCGAAACCGCGTTTCCCTCCGCTGAGGTTAGTCTATAGATTTTCGTGCTTCCCCAGAAAGGCGAACTCCATTTTTAGTCCCTCGATGCTTGGGATATTAACGTTTTTGGCCCCCGCAAGTTCCAAGATGTCACTTTTGGTCCTCAATATTATGAATTTTGTGTTGTTTTGGTCTCACGATGGCCGATTTAATCGTTAGTTTGGATGAAATTGCGGGTCGGATCAGCCCGAATGTTTGAGGATCCAAACCAACGGTTAAATAATCACTTGATCAAAAGCGATACAAAATGGGTGACATTGGGGACTAAAAGTGACATCTCGAAACATGATAGGCAAAAAACGTTTCATATCCCAAACATTGGAGGACCAAAAATGGCGTTCTCCCGGCCCATAACGACAAACTTGGAAAGGTTCTTCATCACCTGCCACTACTGCACAGGAATCGCCTCGCCGTAGGTCTGCTTCGGAAGACGCAGAATTCTCCGAGTGCGGGCGAAAAGGCCCCGCAGGTACATAAAAAAAAACCCTGAAATTAAAGTCTCAACGTAAGTAATGACCTCGAAATTCCACCGTCAAATGTCGAACTCTTTCTGTCTTCCTTTCAGTGAAGCCTCGGAAAGGAGACGCGCTCCTCTTCTTCAGCCTCACCCCCGACGCCATCCCCGACACCATGAGCCTCCACGCGGGCTGCCCCGTGGACGAGGGCGAGAAGTGGTCCGCCACGAAGTGGATCCACGTGGACTCCTTCGACCGAACCGTGGGGCCCGACGGGAATTGCACGGACTCGAACGAGCACTGCGAGAGGTGGGCTTCGCTCGGGGAGTGTACGAAGAATCCCGAGTATATGGTCGGCTCTTCGGATCTTCCTGGTTACTGTAGGAAGAGCTGCAAAGCATGCTGAAAAACGCTGGTCACAACAGCGGTTTATCTGGCGTTCTTGTGTGAAAGTCGCTATTTGATCTACCACGATTTCTCTTGTTGCGGAGTTTTTTTTTTTTTTTTTCGCGTTGGTTTCGCCGTTGTGAATATTCAACGTCACGTCAATTTTCATATGTGGATACAATTATTGAAACCCTCTTGTTTTAACTTTCTTTTTTTATTATACTCGATAAAAACAATTTTTTCTTGATTTTGATTGAAAATTTAAATCAAGTTTAGTGTGAGTAACTTGATAACATAGGCTAAGAGCTGTTGCCGTTCCTTAAATATTGTCATAAAGATATGGAAATCCGATTACAGTGTCGGTTGATATAGAAAGCAACGAGATATCAGGCTCATTAATGCCATACAGTCATAATTAATTATCATTATTGGATCTTATCTTAGAATATGATTCTTCTTTATAAGCAATATGTAAATTAAGTATAATTCTTACACCAGTATAATTGTACCACGTGTCTTTGAGTTCAAAAGAGAGCATCACATTGCTTTTTTTTTTTTTTTTTTAGTTTCCCACCACACAAGGATTCTGCGATCTCTGTGATCGCAACTATTAATATATACATATGAACTTGATACTTCATTTTTTTCTTGTGTGTTTTAAATTGTTAAATCTCGTCACTATTCACTTGTCATGCTTACGAAATAAATACGAAGGGCCAACATGATTTCTTCAATAATAAATAAGCCTATACGAAAAAAGACCTATAATCTTTGATTGAGAAGAGAAAAAGCATATAATAACATAACATGGCTATGAAAATGTGTGTTTAAAGACAGCCCACAAGTTGAGAACGCATGCTTGGTTCTTATCTTACGACATAGAAGAAAGTAAATAAAAATTGGAACTTGGACGTGACATTACTGAGATCGAATCTTGTAATAAAATATTTGTGGAAGCTAGGGGGGATGCACTATCACACATAGTCCAATTACGATGGCAATATATAGTTCATCTACATTTATTTTGGAACTCCTTCCAATAATTCTTTTCCTTCTTGTCTGCTGAACATTAAATACGCAAAATCCTCCTTTTTCATGCATTTGTTAATATCACATTGCGTGATTGTGCTACTCATTTATTCATCGACAATCACTTCATATCCTTATCATTTCTTCTTTCCTATCAAAGCCGAAGAAATAAGAAAGAATCCATGGAGGTTGCTCAGCTACAAAGGAGCTTTCTTGAATGCTTTGCAGTCTTGTTTCACGATGTAAACACACACACACACACACGTACATTTATATACAAATTTTCTCTCTAGGCTTATATATATATAATATATATATAATTATATATATATATATGAGTATTGGGTTTTTAATTTCAGGGAATCTCGGATGGTCAGTTTAGTCAGCTTCAGATGCTCCAAGATGATAGCAACCCTGAGTTCGTAGTTGAGGTCATTTCTCTCTTCTTCGAAGATTCTGAGAGGCTTCTCAATGATCTAGCGAAAGCCTTGTGAGATATATATCTATCATATGTATTATAGGGACTATTATTTTCTGTTAGTTGAGAGATTATTATTATTATACCTTGTGTTTTGGCTTTGTTTTGTACAGGGAACAGCACAATGTTGACTTTAAGAAGATCGACGCCAATGTCCACCAGCTAAAAGGTAGCAGTTCGAGGTAAGAATTATTAAGACAAACAAACAGATTAAGAAATAATTAACTATAATAATGTTTATAACTGAGTTCTCTCTATTACAGCATTGGGGCTCAGAGAGTTAGGAATGTGTAGGGATTTTTTCAGACCCAATTCCAGCCCAAACCCAACCCGGTATAAGCTTGTGGGGTTCCTCTCTAAAACCAATTGGCAATAGAGGGAGTGAACCCACAAGCTTATAAACCACTAATTTTTCTTTCATTCTTTCGGTGTGGGATTGGGTTTTGACACACCCAACAGAATGCATGCATTGCCTTTAGAAACTCGTGCGAACTGCGAAACGTCGAAGGGTAGGTAACTCACGCCAAGCCTCTAACGACTCAGAATCGTCGGCAATGGCTTACGAATTCCTTTTTTTTTTTTTGGCGATCTTTTTCAGGTGCCTTAAGTGTCTGCAACAAGTTAGAGAAGAGTACTTGCTGGTAAAGTCGAAGCTCGAGCTTCTATTACAGGTAAGACAGAAAAGCTCGAGCTTCTATTACAATGACATCAAAAAACTACTTCAAGAAACAAACAGATGAAGCCATCGTTTGCTTTTTTTTTTCTTTTTTTTTGTAGTTGGAGCGTAAAATCGTTGCAGCAGGCGGATCAATCCCCGTCTTGAGTGATTATCTATGAAGACGAGAGACAATCTCTTCGTCGAGGGCATTAGAAAAAAAAAAAGCTATGCATAATTTATAATTACATTACCGAGCAAAAACTCAGCAGTTGTGTTTTGTTTGTCCTGAACATGAAACGTTGTCTGTGTTCATAATCTCGACCGAACAAATAATCCAAAAGAAAATCGTAAAATACATTACAAGAAGGTCAATTATAACCAACCTCTTAAGATTCATCGTCGAACAAACACCTTCTTAGAGTTGTGGTGATCAACCTGACTCTTGAAGGATGAAGAGCAGCTGCGTAAACTCCAAAACAGAGACAAATAGCAGTAATTGCTATGAGCAGCGGCCGTGCGGTTCATTTCGGGGCTTTAAAGGCACATTGACGTACATTACAACCTCGTTGTTAAGGAGAGGTTCTAACGCAGAGTATATATGGATCTTCGACGAGTTCTCCTCCTCCTTATTCTGCATGCTCTGCGAAAAAATAAGCATAAAAAATGGTCGATCATTGAAAAATAGAACGAATGATGATGAAATGTTGTTGCTCATACCTTATTAGTATCTGGGAAATGACCGTAAGCATTCTCTTCTTCCTTCGATTTCTGACCAAGCATACTTTTGCAATGTCTGTGTTCTTCAGCAACAACTTCTGATCATCATCAATGGAAATTGGGTCCATGGAATATTTCAAGGAGCGTAATACTCTCTTCAGAACGACAGAGGACTGATTCTCGACTAAAAACTTCAGTAAATGGTTGTACTTCTGTACTTTAGTAGGTGTCAGCTGCGAATCTTCGACGGGTTTTTTCAGCGACCACAAGCTAGTCTTGAAGGAAATCTGAGAACCATAATTGCCTCGAAGCAAAGCATTCACAGCCGTGACTCGAAGAAGGTTTTGGCTGTTCTTGAGGAGGGAATCGTTCGTCGAACTTTTGAAGCAGATTGTCCATTTCTTCACATGCTTCTCTATCGATTATAAAGAATAGGAATGAAATTGGTTAGTCCCGACTGGTTTTCTACCTATAAGAGGCAAAATATTCCGTTTAAGACCATTAACGTGTTTGTTTATGACTAGAAAAGTTTCGAACAAACCTATGGTGGATTGCAAGCAACTTTCATGCAAAGGCATCTCACCTCAGTGAAAGCTGCGCCGGCGACCCTGACCCTCTTCGGCCCGGGCCCACCTTTCGCCGCCCTCTCCTCTTCCTCCTCCAGCTGCGCGTCCAGCTCCGGGCAGGCGCACGGGACCCGACCCGCCAGGAAATTGGGACACGTAAGCCTCGGGTCCCTCTTCCTGGGTCGGCCCGCATGGCTGGCTTAACCCGTTTCATCGTGAAGAACACAAAGTTTCGTTATCAACCACCTTAGCTTCATCGTTGGAAATTGCTATTTTGATATTACGTTTTTATTAGTAACTTTAAATTAATAGTTGCGATTTATTCTCTGTATATAAAACCGTGTACAGTGTATCGTTCTGAGAAAAAAAAAAAAGGAATAACAGAAAGTTTTTTCCCTCCATTTTTTCTTCCTTTTGATCTGAAGAAATCAATTCAATCTGCGAATTCAACATGGTATCAGAGCAGATACGATCTGATTGATCGCGTTCAGGAATCTCGCTCGCTTCTATTCCTGCCTGTCAAGATCAGATTCAATTGCAATGGCGACGCAAGAAAACGTTGCTAACGAAGCTGTTCGAAGTGCTGCTGAAATTGAGGAGGATTATCAACTGCACGGATCAGATAATCCAGGTATGATGATTGTTTCAGCGCCTTTAACATCGAACAACTTTCTGATTTGGAAGAGCTCCATGATGGATGCTCTTGAAGCCAAGATGAAACTTGGCTTTGTTGATGGAACTTACAAGAAACCTGCTGTGGATTCACCGAATTATCGAAAGTGGAGAAAGGTGAACAGTATGGTTACTGGATGGATTAAGAGCTCAATCTCCAAGGAAATTGTTAACAGCTTTATGTTCATACATGATGCCGAGGAACTTTGGAATGAAAATGGAGGTATGGAACATCGAATTTGTCACTGGTCTTTGAAATCAAGCGTGAGATAGCTCTGCTTAAACAGGGGACTATGACTGTTGTCGAATACTATAACAAGGTTAGAAATCTTTGGGATCAGTTGGAGCAGTTGCGGCCTACAATCGAAGCTCAGGGAGCAACTAGAATCAAGATTGATGAGAGGGAAATGGAAGACAAGTCTATGCAGTTTCTGATGGGACTGAGTGAGGCATTTGAATCAGAACGAAGTCAATTGCTGTTTCTGGAAAAGTTACCTCCAGTGAACAAAGTGTATGCGATGATTGCCAAAGCTGAAAAAAATAAAGAAGTTGCGGTGAGTGTGAACATTCTTGGAGATCATTCTGCTATGATGGTGCAGAACCAAGGCTTTGGAAAGAACTATGGAACTAAGGTTGTTGCAAAGCTGAGTAATAATGGCAGAGGAGCAATGAGAGCTGACAAGAGCACTTTGTTTTGTAATCACTGCAAGAAGAATGGACACACAAAGGAGGACTGCTTTAAGCTAATTGGTTTTCCTGAGTGGCATCCAAATTTTTCAAAGAAAAGAACTCAGACTGATGGTCTTAACAGGTGGAATCAACAAGCTTTCAAGGCAAATTTTGTCACTGAGCCCATTCCAGACTCCGAGAAACAAGAGAATCCAAACTTACAGTCTTTACAGTCCATAATGCTGAGCATGGTGCAAACTGAGGTAGCAAAACTGATCAAAGGAAAAGGAGCTGAAGAGGGAAGTCAAAATCTGGTGAATTTTGCCCACCTTGAAGACTTTGCAGGTAGCTCCATCCTTCCCTCTTATAATATTGGCATACTTGATTCTTTGATTGAGAATTCTTGGTTCGTGGATACTGGAGCCACTGCTCATATGTGCCAAACATTCAACCTGCTTCTTGAACCAAAACCAGTAACCACATATACTCCTGTGTGTCTCCCTGATGGCTCTCTTAAACATGTTACTCACACAGGAAATGTCCTTTTACCAAAGAATCTGATGTTAACTAACTGTTTGCATCTTCCTAGCTTCAAATATAACCTCCTTTCAGTCAGAAAATTCACAAAAGACCACCCAATTACCTTCAAATTCTATACTGATTTTGTCTGTTAATTGAGTTGCAGAGTAATCGAGTACTTGCAGCTGGCACTATCCTGAAAGAGCTATATGCCATTGACAAGAATTCTTTCACTGATAAAGCCATCCAAAAGTCCCAAGACAAATATGCTTCTCATATTTTGCATTCTACTAAACCTTTCATTTCTGCTGCTGTTGAGCATGTTTGTTCTGCTGTACCTATTAATATGTGGCATTTGAGGTTAGGACACCCCTCTCTTCATGTCATGAAACACTTACCTACTGCTATTATGAATAATGACTGTGACAGAACCATTACAGATTGTTATATCTGTCCTCTTGCGAAACAGCAAAAACTTTCTTTTCCCATCAGTCACATAAAGACCACAGCTTGTTTTGATATGCTGCATATGGACATTTGGGGTCCATATAAGCAACCTACACTTAATGGAAGTCATTACTTTCTAACCATAGTTGATGACCACAGTCGATTCACCTGGATCTTCCTACTAAAATACAAGTCTCAAGTCCCAGATATGCTCAAAACCTTCATCAGTTATATTCAAACCCAATATAGTGCCCATGTCAAGATCATTAGGACTCACAATGGGAGTGAGTTTCTTGGTTCAGCCAGTCATAATCTCTTTGTTTCTCAGGGAATTATGCATCAGAAATCATGCCCTTACACTCCACAACAAAATGGAGTGGTTGAAAGAAAACACAAACACATTCTTCAAGTTGCCCGAGCCCTCTTATTCCAGTCAAAACTGCCCATATATTTCTGGGGAGAAGCTGTTCTTACATCAGTCCATCTCATAAACAGACTACCCTCAAAAATACTTGAATGGAAAACTCCATTTGAGATTCTTACTAATGTACTGCCAGATTATTCTCATTTTAGAACTTTTGGCTGCCTTGCTTTTGTAATCAACAATGCACCCTCCAAGGATAAGCTTGATCCTCGATCATTCCAAGGTTTCTTTGTGGGATATCCTATAGGTCAAAAGGGGTACAAAATATACTGCCCTTCTCTGCACAAAGTCATTATTTCTCGAGATGTCAAATTCTTGGAAATCAGTTTTCCTCAGTTTTCATCACCAGATAACAGTGTTGTCCTGCCCTATGTGACACTTGGAGATCCTTTTGAGTCCACAAATGTCCTAAATTCCTTTCCCAGTCAGTTCAGTCCCCCAGGTGAATCAAGTGGTCTTAACAATGGTGAATTACTGGCTTCCAACCCCATTCTTGTTGACCAAACATACCACTCAGCACCCACCCTTAACACCAACATAGAGCCCATACAACCACCCTCACATATCCCTATCAGACAAAGCTCCAGAACTAGGCAAGAGCCCACCTGGCTGAAAGATTTTATCAGAATCAATACTTGCTCACAGCAGCTTCCTTTCTCACCCACCTATACTTCTTTTCCTACACATGAGACTTTTATGGCAAATTTATCCACGCATCATGAACCTCAGTCTTATAGTCAGGCCAAGACTAATGAGAGGTGGGTTGAAGCTATGCATCATGAGCTTGCTGCCCTTGAAGCGAATGATACTTGGGAGCTGACTGTTTTACCTGCAGGAAAGAAACTTGTAGGTTGTAAATGGGTTTATAGGGTAAAATACAACAGTGATGGATCCATCAACAAATACAAGGCAAGATTGGTCGCTAAAGGATTCACTCAAGTCGAGGGAGAAGATTACTGTGAGGTATTTTCTCCAGTTGCCAAGGTGGTCACAATTCGGGTAATTCTTGTTCTTGCAGCTGTTAAGGGTTGGTCCTTGCATCAACTCGATGTTAACAATGCCTTTTTACACGGGTCTCTTGATGAAGATGTCTATATGAGACCACCACCTGGCTATACCAAAGCCCTGCCACATCAAGTCTGCAAGCTAAGAAAGTCCCTCTATGGCTTGAAACAAGCTTTCCGGCAATGGTATGGAATTCACCTCAAAGCTGCAACAGTTTGGTTTTTCACAGTCTCATCATGATCCTTGCCTGTTCACTCTGATAACTTCATGCTACCAGATTTTTCTATTAGTCTATGTTGATGATGTTTTAATTACTGGATCAGATACTACACAGATTCAGCTTGTCAAGGATTTTCTACACCAAGCTTTCACCATCAAAGATTTGGGGCCGGCCAAATATTTTCTTGGTATGGAAATCTCCAGATCTGAAGAAGGAATCTGCCTTACTCAACACAAGTACATTACTGACATCCTCACAGATGCTCATATGCTTGATAGTCTTCCTGCTGCTACACCTCTGCCAAGTGGTCTCACATTTACATCTGAGGCAAGTGATTCCACTCCACTATTTCATGACCCTTCCTTGTTTCGCAGATTGGTTGGTAGGCTCTTATATCTGAATTTCACAAGACCTGATCTCACCCACGCCGTTCAACAATTGAGCCAGTTCGTTCACAGTCCTCATGTCTCTCATTGGAAGGCAGTGCAACACATTCTCCGCTACTTAAATGCAACTCGCACCACAGGTCTTTTTTACTCCAGTTCTTCACCTTTGGTGTTGCATGCTTATAGTGATGCTTATTGGGGAGCTTGCAAGACCTCACGCCGCTCCCTAACTGGCTACTGCATCTTTCTCGGGTCAAGTCTCATTTCGTGGAAGACAAAAAAACAGAGCACTGTTGCTTGTTCCCCTGCCGAGTCTGAGTATAGATCAATGGCTTCAACTGTCCGGGAGCTCCTTTGGTTGTCTTACATCCTCACGAGTCTTCAGGTACCTGTCTGCACTCCAGTAACACTGCACTGTGACAATAAAGCTGCTCTCCATATCACCTCCAACCCAGTTTTTCACGAACGTACAAAGCATATTGAAATCGATTGTCACGTTGTTCGTGATCAATACAAGAACGGGTTTCTCCTTCCCAGACATGTCTCCTCTGCCCAGAATCTTGCTGACATGTTTACTAAGCCATTATCTTCTGGTGTTTTTCAGTCTTTGTTGTCCAAGATGAGCATTTGGCAAGATCATGCTCATCTTGAGGAGGGGATGAAGAACACAAAGTTTCGTTATCAACCACCTTAGCTTCATCGTTGGAAATTGCTATTTTGATACGTTTTTATTAGTAACTTTAAATTAATAGTTGCGATTTATTCTCTGTATATAAAACCGTGTACAGTGTATCGTTCTGAGAAAAAAAAAAAAGGAATAAGAGAAAGTTTTTTCCCTCCATTTTTTCTTCCTTTTGATCTGAAGAAATCAATTCAATCTGCGAATTCAACACATCGGGCTGCAGCTGCGGTTGATCTTGCGGCGGCGGGGGACGGAGTTCGCGACGGTCTCGTCCAGATTGAAGTCGAGGAAGTCCGACCAGTCAAAGTCGGCGGCAACGCCGGGATTAAGGACGGTGGTCGGGGGTATTTGGGGAATTCCTGCGGTGGTGCTGAAGGAGGAGAAGGATTTTGCTGCATTTTTTTTTTTCTTTTCTTTTGACTTTCTGTTGAAGGGGTGTGATGAGGATGATGATTGACGAGTGATGGGGAGCATAAAAGTTGCAACTTGGAATATGGACAAATTAGAATAAATAGTGTGACATGCGAGTATTGAAGAATCAAATATACATTATTATTTATTATTTCAAATTTGTACGGTGCGTGTGATTTTATATGGTGGCGACACAGGAAGTGATGGAAGTTCAACTTAGAGCATCTCCAACGGCCCTGTAAACAGGGCGTTGGACGCAAGTAATAGCGTTGGAGTTCCTCCAACGGAACTGCAAATGCCACCCCAAATCCAGAGGAGTGAACAGTGTCCCGCTATGTGAAGCGTGGCACTGTTCACCCGCTATCTTTTTTTTTTTCTTTTTTTGAGTTTCTTTTATTACGTATGTTTAATTTGGGGTTTTAAGTGGAATTTTTCATTTGTAATCTGATTTTACATGGAGGACGATGAAGAAACAGTGTTCCATTTCCGAAGAAGACGATGAATAGTGCAGGAGAGAGAATTTTTTTTTGGACGAGAGAAACCGAAAGTATTTTGTCTTTTCTATTTCTATTTTTCATACGTTTTTTTCTAATTTTTGTTTTGATTTAGTTTTTTCAACATTTATATCGGCCTTTTAATATTTCTTAATTTGGAAAGAACAATAATAATAGTTGGATAAATCATATTATCATTTTTATCGTAGTAGCTCCATTCATATAGTATTAATATGTTTAAATTTAAATTATAGATAAAGATATATATTATAATTTTTTCAATTTTCAGAAATTTATTTAATTATGTAGAAAGTTATTATTATAATTTATTAATGTTTTGTGAAAAATAAATAAAATAATGATAATATTAGTTCTAGAGATAAAATATTTTATTTTATAAGTATTAAACTCTAAAACAAGAAGACAATTTTTTATAATATAAAAAACTAATGGAATATTTTGAGAATATTCTGTATAGAGTAAAATATAGAGGAGATGGTTGGAGTTTGTTGATACTGTTCAAACTCTATATTTGGAGAAATGATACTGTAGTAACTGTATATATAGAGTTATGGTTGGAGATGGCCTTATAAACGTCAAAGACGAAAGGGAGTCACTATTCCTTAGGAAAATGAAAATTGAGGTCTTGTAGTAGTTGTAGCAAATGACTTTCTTGGATCTTGGTAGGAATTATTATTATTATTTTTATTATTATAACCGTATTTATGAAAGAAAGGTTATTTTGATTCCAATAGTCAATACTCAATATTGGTGGATGAGATGAAGTTGTACCAAACATGTTATGAGACATGTTGCCCTTAACAAAAGTATATAACCAAATTAGTTAATTACGTAGGTTTTAAGTTACTAATTATCTATTCATGATTAATAATTTCCCTCACAGAGAAAACCGCAACGCAACCCATTCATTATAAAGGGATTAATAAGGCCCATTTACGCCAGCCCAAAAGTCAGGGGAGCGAATTGATATTGTCAAAAGAAAAGGGGTGGATTTTGAAATAGCGAAAAAAAGCGCTCTCCCTCCAAAACCAGCAAACACCACTGCCACCTGGCGCTCACCTCAGCTCCTCCTTGATTATCCCGTTTCTAGGGCTAGGGTTATTCTTCGCCTAAAAAATTCGCTGTTAGTCGAAAGGATGGGGAGAAATCGGAGCCGAAGCTATAGCCGAAGTCGAAGCCCTGTGAAGCGGAGGGGTTACGACGATGTGTCCGATCGCGGCCGTTCGCGACGCTCCCCTGAGCCTACGGGGTTGCTCGTTCGCAATATTTCTCTGAAATCCAGGTTCTTAACCCTCTTCTTCAGAATTTAATGTTTGCATTGAGTGTTTTCGGTTGCTTTTCGACATGAATGAGTTGCTTCCGAGTTATGATGTTATTGTTCCTTCGAGTGGAAGTGTTGTGTCCCTTGGAAGCTTAAACTTGCTCTTTCGGGGGCGTAAATTCTAAATTATTGCACTTGATGTGCAGGCCAGAAGACCTTAGGGCTCGTTTTGAGAGGTTTGGTCCAATAAAGGATATTTATCTGCCTAAAAATTATTACACAGGGTACGCTTGAACAGGTTATTTTGAGGAAAGTATAACTTTTCCTCTTGTATTAATTTAATTTAAACTTCGTCGATCAAATGGTAGGGAGCCCCGTGGATTTGGTTTCGTTAAATTCCGCTACCCTGAAGATGCAGCTGAAGCGAAAAGCCATCTTAACCACACCGTTCTTGATGGGCGTGAAATAAGGATTGTGTATGCTGAGGAAAATCGTAAAACTCCCCAAGAGATGAGACGAGTCACACGAGTGAGGTAGTACTTGCGTGCTTGGGGCAAAACATGTCGTGAATTTTACATAGATAGTTAGTTATTTTATTTATTTTGTCGCCTGAAGCTCTAGGGGAAGCCACAGGAGACGCAGTCCGTCATTGTCCCCAAGAAAAAAATATTACTGTAAGTGCATGTTGATACATTCATCCATAATGTGTATAACCACAATGATGCTGTCGTAGAATGATACTCACTCATACCCTAGAATTATTGCTTAGCATTATTGTTCTGTTCATGACAGCTTCCTCACGCTCTCCATCCCCGGCAAGACATGACACCAGGTCAGTTTGTAATTGATAGATATTATCTTGAACATTTTCCTCTTCCCTCCTATTAAATATTATCTGCATTTCAGTGGCCATTATCCATAGGATTTTTTTGCTGAAAAACTGACCCTAACTGAGTTCCGATCTGTCATTATTTTCGTGTATTTTTTAGTTAATTCCAGTTTCTGATTGTACCTGTGGTTGGTATTTGTGAAATGTTTGCAGCCAATGAAACATATGGGTGAAATTCTTACGCTGCAGATTGTAAAAGACAGAGAAAAGTATTCGAGATTGATTATGAAAATGGTTAAGAAAGAGTTAAAAAGGTCAAAATTTGCTTCACCTTTTTTGTTGCTCCATGGAATTGTCTTTATGACATTGTGCATGGAGAAAGTGTGCTTCCTTGTATTGGGCGAGTCATTCACTTGGTATGATTGGAAAAAAAATACAAGGACATCAAACCTTCTATATTCTTTGCTTTTTTGTTACATAGCATATTATAGTTTGACATCTTATGTTGCATGGAAATCAGTTAAGAATGAATCTAAAGTTAAGTTTGTCAAAGATTGTTCACATCTTTGAAGAAGCTATGCATTTCAAAGTTATTACTGATTCAAGCGTGATGAAAATGCGCGAAAAAAAGATGTAGGAGGTTTCTACTTGTTGGGAGAAAGCATGAAGTTTCAGCATTTGCTGATGGCGATGAACCTCTACATTTCATTCCCTGCTATAGAGATTTAAAAACGTTTCTGTCCACCAAAGCATCTAATTTATCCCATGCAGGTAAATGCATGCATCATCCATTCCACAAATTGATAGATGATCAAATTAAAGCTGACATCTTTCTCTGCCATGCATGTAAACTTGAACTTTTTGCTGCTGTGAGCTGTGAGTGTTTATCTTATTTGGGTTGATGTTTGATCAGAATGTTGTTTGGGTTGATTGCTTCTCCTTTTAATGTATTAGAGGAAGGGGCCGTGGAGCAAAGAAACACAGCTCACCTGGACAATCCCGATCCACATCTAGATCTGTTTCTCCCAGGGATGGTAAGAGTTACATTTCTCGTGATAGATCGCCAAGTCCTCGTGACAGATCTCAAAGGCGTTCGACGTCTTTCCCTCACTCTGCTTCTCCAAGAGACCCCAGGCCCAATCAACGTTCCTCTGTTCATGGAGAAAATGGCGAGGGTGCGGCTGCTTATGAACCTAACAGTTCACCGAGTCCATTGAGAAGAAACTGCTTTAGTCAGGGAAGGTCTCGCTCTAATTCATATAGGTATAACTTATCTTACATAAAAAAGGTTTATATTGCCTGTTCTGAGTTGAGTAAAGACTGGTACTTGGTCTTTATGCAGTTTAATGATTATGATACTCTCTTCTCTTAATTGTTTTTGCAGTCCCCGTTGAAGGCTTTCATGAAGGAATACCATTGGGTTACCACTTCATGGACTTCTGTTTTTGTTTTTGGTATCTTTATCTGCTTCTATAATTATTTTTTATGGGATTAATGAATGTGTTAGTCTGGTCATACATTGTCAGGTGACATTTTTGTCGGTAATTATCAAGAAATGTTCATGTTCTTGCTGTAGCGGTACTTAATATTTGGTAACGGGTTTGAACGAGAAATTGAAGTCGGTAACATTTTATAGAACAAACAAGAAAATGATGGTATTAACTATTATGTCACCTAAAAAAGCTAACTTTTTGTTTCTTGTTTGTCATGATCCCTCCAAGGATTGAGAGCATCTCTCATGGCCTGTGCTTCAGGACTTGTTTCCCAGGCTCTCTTCTCCGACTCTAAAACTGTTACTTTGTCGTCTGCCCAAGAACAAAAAAAAACTTAAATTAAAAACATACATCAATATCAAGAATTATGAATCCCTAGCAAGATAATGACCATCTTGAAGAACACGAAATCAACCACCAAAGCCCATGTCCCTGATAATAACAAATAGGCATCATCACGCAACCATTGGGGCAATTATTGACCATCAATCACACAACAACCTGGAGAAATTGCTACAAATGCCGACAAATTAACGAGCATATCAGATTGGATTACGTGAAATTGCAAGCTCAGTTTATTACCCAGAACCGCGACCAACTAAGATATTTTGAATCAAGTAAGAAAGGTTCGAGCTTTATATCAGAAGAAATGGAGAAATTCTTACAGAAGCCAGTTTTGATCATGAAAAGCTCCATTGAACCTCCAATCATCGCCGATACAGCTGCAATCTTCAAGTACCAGCCCAAAAACTTCATCTTTGCTTCACTCTTTTTTTTTTCTTTTCCTTTTTTCCAACACAAATTTACATTCTGATTTGCGACTAGAGCTGTCAAAACGGGCTTGGGCCCGCGGGCCGGCCCGCCCCGCCCCGCCAAAGTGGCGGGGCGGGCTCTGAAATTTTAGGCCCGCCTGGAGGCGGGCCTGGGCGGGTAAGCCCGCGGCGGGTGCGGGCTTTGGCGGGGCGGGGCGGGCTTACCCGCGGGTAGCCCGCCGGAATATTTAAAAAAAATATATTATTTATTATATAATATTACAAATATAATAATAGGTACTTAATAAAATAAATAGATTAATATTAAAAAAGTTTATTTAATTAGATATATTTTCCTTCATTTTCTTATTTTTTCCAATTTTTATATTATTTTTTTCTATTTTTAATTAATTTTTTTTACTTTTTCTTATTTTTAATAAATTTTTCTTATTTTATTTTTTTTTAATAACTGGCGGGCTAAGCCCGCCAGGCCCGCTACCCGCCTGCAGGCGGGGCGGGCCTTCATTTCCTAGGCCCGCCATCAGGCGGGCTTACCCGCCCCCGCCCCGCCAGTGGCGGGCTTTTGGCGGGTACGGGCCGGCCCGCCCCGCCGGCCCGTTTTGACAGTACTATTTGCGACTCTGTTTCAAGTTACCACTTGTTGAAGCATTTCGTCATCTATATTGTGGAATGAGATATGGGCCATTATTGGGCTAATTTGATATTTTCCAGGCCCGTAAAAGCCCATCGCTACGAACTAATTTTCGAAACATCTTTCAAGTGAGGCATATGTTAATAGTCTACTTAAGTACTTGTTAATCATCTGATAACTATTAACGACGTGACGTAACATAAATTGAAACATAAAATAATGTGATTATTACGGGGCTTTGGAAAAGATGCCGACAGCAAACCGTAAAGATCATGTTAGAGGCAAGAAAGTGACGTGGTTATGTCTGGTATACGGAAATGTATTAAGTACTTAATTAAGAAAACCTAGTACCTCGATATCAACTTTTAATTTACCTAAACAAAAAGCATTCATGGGCTCGAGGGCCATTCTTTTTTAATTAGCTTATAGGAGACATTAATCATTACATGGTTGTTCATTGTCCCAAATTTCTCAAAATAATATACCTAATCATCCCTACTCCTACTTGATTTATTTGATATAACTTAAATTAACCATCGTATTAATTAGTGAACCAATATACAATAAGGGTTTTAATTTACTACTAATAGAAAGAGTGATTGGCGGCACTAGCATAACATGAAGGTCACTTGTTGATTAAGAATGGAATTATAATTACGTTAAGAATATGGCGTAAACGAAAGGGAGATGACGTGTGGCAACTTAATATTCTTTTTATGGGGTGATTATATATATTGAAATAAAGAGAGTAAATAAATAGAAACAATATGGATTCTGATGAATATGGTTGTTCGAATCCAATTTATGTGTGGAGTTCGACAAAACTGTCTATGAAGACTTTGCACTTTGGTCGTTCATCATTGACAGATCATATCAAAAGAGAAAAAGAGGATGTTAAAGTTATTATTTGTTTACAACTTGTGATATTAAATAATTAAGAATGTTGTAGTAAGGTATTTTTGTTGATTAAATAATTAATGTGTTGACGCGAAGACATCTAACATGTTAATTATAATGGTAATGACGACAAAACCTTCTGAAGTAGTATAGTAATACATCTCATTTCATGCTCTTTCTGACTCAGCAAAGGTTAATTAGGATCTATTTATTAGTAAGCATTTTAGTGATACTTGACGGCATTCGTTACTAATATAATCAAATAAGAAGTTAATGTCTGTAGTAAGAATTTCATAGAGAATAACAAAGATAAAAAAAAGGAAGAATTAAAAGTATATATTTTCAATAGCGCTCCATTTCACATGCGGGCGACAGTCGCCTTTAGGCTTTTTCTCCTTCACTCTTTTTTTTTTTTACCAAAAATCGATATAAATAAAATTATACACAGAAAAAGGTTGGATCGGTACAAAAATTTAAAAAGCATGGATTACTTAATAATACATTGCATTTTTTTCTGAATTAAGATGCAGTTGTTATTTGCTATCATCATCATGCATGTTAGTTGTTTATGAGTAGGTTGCACTTGTAAGAATGCATGCTTTCTGTCAATTAACCATGGCACTTGTGATGTCGATACTACTTTTATTCATGATATAAAATTAAATAAAATATATAGTACGAAGGGTAGGGAATATAGTTCAACACACTCAGCATTTCCATTCTTGGAAGTTAAATCAGTACAAAATCATGTGGGCTGAACTAACCTACAACTCTACACAAGTCGTTTTTTAGGTTCTATATTTACCGAAAGTGCAGATGCACTACTAACCTCATTCAAAATACATTGTTGGTAATATACAGGTAATAAATATTACCAAAAAAATCCTTGACGGTTGAATAACTTCAATTTGTACTTTTGGAAATTCATATATTTCTTATGACGAGAGAAAGCAAAAAGAAAACACAAACTATAATATCTTCAATTCTAAAACAACTCACTCTCTAGTTCCAAAAACAGATTATCATTCATGTCCGACCTTATTTATCAAATTCCTAAATAATAAATGTAATGTTAATATAATATTTCAAGTGGGGGCAAAACGCACACCATAGCACCTTTTTGTGCACTACAAATTCACCCCCCACCCTTTCACCTCTCATCAGTTCTCTCTCTCCCCTCTCTCTCTCTCTCTCTCTCTCTCTCTCTCTCAAACACAAGATATTAGCACTTTTTTTTCATTAAGTATTAATCATTTATTACATTACTATGTCGTCGTCATCAACTATTTTCTGCAAAAGCTTCACATCATCGTGCTTCGATCCCCAAGAAACAGCCCTCAAGCTCAAAGTGTTCGTTCAACAAAACCCTAATCACCATCAAACGAAATCACATTATTACTCTCAATCTCCATGCAATAACATTCCCATGAAAGCCTACAATTCTTTCTCAAGACTCAGCCCAAACTCCCTCGAACTTTGCACCGAAACCCTAGGCAGCGAAAATGGGTCGGACACGGCGGCGGCCATGTTCATCGCCGCCGGGAATATAAATCATGAACCACCCACCAGCCACAAGTCATTGGTCGGGCCAGAGACAGAAATTTTCAAGAGTAATAATAATACTGTTGTGAAATTACAAAAGAGCCCTTGTGTCAAGAAAGAGAAGAATTGCAGTACTTTTCCGCCGCCTTTGACTACGATGAGTGGGTCGAGCCCTTTGCAAGTTACGAGGCACAGAGAGAATGGTAGGCTTATAATTGAGGCGGTGGAGAGGCCTTTGAGGAGCGGCGGCGTTCTTCAGGCGGAGAGGAGCGGCGGCAGGCTGAGGCTGAGCTTTCTGAGCTCGCCGGTGGACGGTGGTGATGCTGCGGCGGCGGAGGAAGGAGGAGAAAGGAAAGAGAGCGAAGAAGCGTTGGGTGATTATCGTAATCAGTATAATCATCAATGGATAGGTGTTAGGTGTAAAGAAGGTCGACGACGACGTGGCGGCGAAAATAACGGCGGCGATGATATGATTAGTTGGAGTAAGCCGGCGCTTTGGGTGGTCACTTCTTGAATTATATTAATCGTCTATTTTATTATCACTATTAATATTAACTTGAGTTTTCTTCTACCTTTTCGATTTTCTTTGTCTCTAGTTATTACATGTTGGGTCTTTTTATTTCGATTAATCTTTATATCAGTTTTTTTTTTTTTTTTTTGCGGATTTATATATGGTTCGAATATAAATCCAAAACACATCGTCAAGGTGCTCAACGTATATACGGGGATCGATCGTTGATTTCATTTAATAGTTGGTGAAAACTTTCAAGAATTGTCGATTGTTGTGCTTTCCAGCTTTTATAGAGGTATGGGGCGAAACCAATAAAAACAAACATGCAATTTAATAAATATATAACGAAGACCTATATCGGTATGTTTAAAGCGATCCTTTGTCGTCCATGATATATTACTCAAGGAAATAAAGATATTCCTTTTTTTTTTCAGTTGACAAACGCTTTGAGTTAGTTCACATTTATCAACGTAGTACCGTGCGTCGAAACTTAATTACATGTCAAATATATAACTAGCGAAGCGAAGCTAAACCCAAGCCCGCACCCAGAAAAAAAAAAAAAAAAAATCATCCCTCAACTTTGGAGTTTTAAATTTTGCTTCTTGTCGGTCAATTACTGCAAACTAGCTATAAATATATTGTTACTGTCTATAAATATAATGTAAATGAGATAAAGATAGTGACACTTAATTTTTCTAATATGGAGTAGAAAAATCAGTATTATATATTAAAATAGAAAAATACGTAATAATGAGTTTTTTTTTGTTTAAACACTTGTTGTAATGAAATTCATAGGTGTAATGATGTTTACGTGTGTTTTAGCACTTGTCGGGGGGACGTGTAACGATTTTCGTTCGTTGGAATACGGAATGGAATACAGAAGATCTCAACCCCTACGGAATGGAATGGAACCTTTGTTGTTACCAAAAAAGATAGTCTTTTTTATTTTATTTTTATAGTATATTACACATATATGATTATAGGCTCACAAAATATAATTTGAATGCGACGGATCCACGCGCATGATTAATATGATAAAAATGGCACAGAATACAAATCCAAAGAAGATTTTATCTGCCAGTTATGAAATCGAACAAATATCGAGTTGAGTTGTACGGAAGAGATAAGCTTGTCGTATCTCTCTCGTCCCAATTATTACTTTTGGATATAGTTATTGAATTCATTGGAATTGATATTATCTTAGCCAAAAATATAGAAAGAAGTGCAGATGCAATAATGAATGGGAATATGGTCGTGTGAGTTGTCCAATTATGTAACATTATAATATATAAGAAGACAACATACATAGGATCGTGGACTTCGATTGTCCATTCATGTAATAACACATACAACTAATATATTTCCTATGCATCAATTTCGAAAGAAGAGAGTGGCTGCCGTGAAAATTCCAAATGCACTTTTTTTTTTTTTTAATTCTTAAAGAAAAAGGAAAAAGAGAGCAAAATGAGTTTTTGTAATGACCAAAACCAATCCTTTTAAAACCACGCTTTGATCATAAAAGAGTCTCTTTATGTTAAAAGTAAAATATATTTGCTTCGTCTTTTATTTCTTACATCACGTCTTCGGCACTAACGTTCTGGCTTATATTCAAAATTCTTTAAAAAAAAAGAGAGAGAAAAAAAATGCTCCGTATATACAAATACACTACGGGGAAAAAAATGTTCTTTTGTAAATGTCACATTATCATTTGCTTTGATGTTGGTGACATGTATTAAATACAGAGCATCTTCAAGGATGCAAATAAAAGTATAGTATATCATATCATATCGAGTCAATGACGTAAAATTGATTTTCAGCAAAAAGTTGATTTGATAGTATCGCTAATCAAAAGCGAATTTCCTTCAGTACGGTGTAAATAATAAGGGCAAATTTCCTTTGAGGCCTTGTCAGTATTTTTTAGTTTTCTTTCTCTGTCAAAAAAAAATTTTATTTTAAGTACCCGATTTCTACAGTACCACTTCATTGTTCCGCAATACCATTTCATTGTTCTGGAATAACACAAACCGATTATCTGATACCCAGAGGTGGAGCCAGCCCAAAAGACTTGGGCGGGACAAAAGAAAAAATTAAGTTGGGGGTCGAAGTACAATAAAAGACTTAAAATCAAAACAAAAATGAGTTTCAGGTTTTCGAACCCAACTCTATCGCCAAAACCCAACTCTATCGCCAAACATAAACTTATCTACACTGATTTCACCACTGGACTAAGTAACATTATATAATTCAAGTACATAATACCTGGTGGTCCAAGGGTCCTTATCTACAAATTTTATAAAATTGAGTATTTTAAACAATAGTTTTTTCCGGAACGTCCGAAACATTTCTCAAAGCTTTAAAGGGTATGAAACGAAATGAACCCAAATAATAATCGTGCAAAATCAGAGTCGAAACAATAACTAACATCAAATCGTTTTTTGGCGGAGACGATTATATCAAATTCCTTACTCGGTCTCCCTTTCAACAAGTCATCCATCTTTGCGAGCTGCGACGACTGATTTATGTTACAGTTCAGTGAAACATATTTGCCACGTGAGACCAATCGATGAAATAATCAGACAAGATAATGCGAAGCCTGCAAAGCATGACGGGGATGTGTTTCGAGTGCCTCGAGCGGCGTATTGAAGCTGATTTCGAAGGCAAGCTCACTTTCGCGCATGGTCTGTCCGATTCGCACCTGCCTTATGGATCAGAAGCTGTCGTTGAGGTCTCCAATTCGGCGGTAAGTCTTAATTAGATTTCGGGGGCATCACTCTGTTGTGTGATTTTTTAGCGTAGTTCTATGATTATGTACTTACTGCTCCATTTATTGAAATTGGCAGACGCCGAATTCACAGCAGCAGTTCGTTGTTAGTTATGTGCTTTGCGATCGAGACGACTGCTTCGCCAAGTATCTGTAAGTGATTGATTCATCGTCATTATTTGCTCTGTTTCGTTTTGGATTTTTCGGACTGCTAATACTATTTACGTGAAAGATTAATTTGTGTCCGGCGCTGCTTAAATCAATTTGTTGCTGAGGAAATTGTGGGTCCTAAGCAACTTTATGGTGAAATGATTTTTTGGAGCACTTACTATGCTTCGACCGCTGTCTGTTTAGTGTATGGGTACCAACATTTGGGTTTTTTTGGCAGTGATGACTATTGTTTGGTCGAAAGTGAGGATAGAATTTCTGGGCAGAATGAGAATTCATCGAGCATCAAGCACGATCAAGCAGAGGTCAATATCGGGATTTCTGGTGATGAAACTTGTCCCGATTTAGTTACATCATCAGCTGAAACTTGGCACGACGAAAGATGCACATCCCTTGAAATTTGTGAAAAATGTACGATTTCAAGCAGGTTTTCATGCTCAAGGGTAATAACCGCTTTATCTCCAACTGCACGAATTGGTGATGCATCCTATGCACTATTCGAGGAAATCACTTCATGTTTCTCCTCTGGGTTGATCGAAGATCACGTTCTGCAGTCTCTGAGTTTTCTTATTGATGGGAAATCTGTTGGACGTATCCCCACAAACTTTCTTAGTTTGTTAGGTGTGCCCTGCTTTGGGGAGAATGGGTTTCCTGGATGCATTAGGCATCCGAACATTAGTCCTATTCTTGGGATGCTGAAGTCATCGAATGGAAACAGCAGTGTGCTTATAAAGGCAGCATATACCCTAGAGAACATTCTTCAGTATAGCCCTGATGCTACAAAATCCGATTGGCATGTGAGGCTTCTGATCTACCAGATACTTTCCGCTTTGTCGTATATGCACGGGTTAGGAGTCACTGATGGAAGTTTATGCCCGTCCACAATCATGTTAAGCGATACTTCTTGGTGTTGGTTGCTAATCGATGGGAAACAGCTACTGAAATCTCGGGTGAATCCATCTGAAGATTCCGACAATCTTTGCAGGGGCCGCTTTTGCTTCGAGGATTGTGCCTCTAACTCCCTTTACTCTGATTTGAGTCTCTCTGTATCTGACAATTGGCAATCTTCTTTCTATAGATGGTGGAAAGGAGAGCTTGGTAATTTTGAGTATCTGCTCTTTTTGAATCGTTTAGCTGGGAGAAGATGGGGCGATCATGCATTTCATACTGTCATTCCTTGGGTGATAGACTTTAGTTCAAAGCCTGATGAAAATAGCGACGTCGGATGGAGAGATCTTAGCAAGAGCAAGTGGCGCTTGGCTAAGGGAGACGAGCAGTTGGATTTCACTTTCTCAACGTCTGAAATTCCTCACCATGTGTCTGATGAATGCCTGTCTGAACTTGCTGTTTGCAGCTATAAAGCACGGAGGTTACCGTTGAGTGTTCTGAGGATGAGTGTTCGTTCCGTTTATGAACCCAACGAATATCCGGCCAACATGCAAAGGTTGTACCAGTGGACACCTGACGAGTGCATTCCTGAGTTCTACCGTGATCCTCGCATATTCTCTTCAGTGCACTCGGGCATGCCTGATCTAGCCATACCTTCATGGGCAGGAACACCTGAGGAGTTCATTAGGTTGCATAGAGATGCATTGGAGAGCGACCGAGTTTCGTCTCAAATACACGATTGGATTGACATTACATTTGGGTACAAAATGTCTGGCCAGGCTGCTATTTCTGCCAAGAACGTGATGCTTCCATCGTCTGATTCCGCAACTCCAAGATCAGTTGGGCGACGCCAGCTTTTTAATCAGCCTCACCCTCCACGTCTAACTTTAGGAAGCGTACGTCTTGAGGAAAATAATGTCTGTCTTTCAGAAATTAATCGTCTAGATAAGCTGGAGGAAGCTACGTTTTTCTGTGAGAACTCATGGCATTTAAACCCCAAGTACAGTGCTTACGATAATGATTCCTTGGAAAATGACTCGAACAGGAAAGTAGATGTGATAGATATTTCTGAGGATGCGTCGTCTGTCGAAGCTCCATCAGTAGTGAAGTCTGGGAGGGAGGCAATGGTTGATGCGAGCTATTTGCTCAAATATATGGAGTTGGAGGATGAAGATTCTCTGGGATTCCTAGAGCTGCAGCTTTGGAAACAAACATATAGATCGTTTGCGTTCTCCCAAAGAGCAGCAGATGATATATTTGCTGTTGGATGTATTTTGGCAGAACTTGAGCAGCGAAAGCCACTTTTTAACCCAAATTTATTGAGCTCGTACATGGAGAGCGGTGTTCTTCCAAGTTCAGTCAAAGGTCTCCCCTATCACGTGAAAGTCATTGTGGAAGCCTGTACGCAGGAGTGGAACAGGTAAAAATTCGCTGAAACTTCTCTCCTAGCAAAAATATCTTGGATGGCTCTCAAATTCCCTTGAGTTGGGTTTAAATTTATAGTAAGCTCCTTTTGTAGCTAAAGTGTGACCGTTTTGATCTCGATCTTGTAGGAGGCCTTCTGCCAAGTGCCTTTTGGATTCTCCATATTTTCCGAATTCAGTCAGGTCATCATACTTGTTTTTAGGCCCATTTAGTCTTCTGGCAAAAGATGAATCTCGTCTTCAATATGCTGCAACATTTGCTAAACGTGGAGGTTTTAAGGCAATGGGAGTTTTTGGCACTGAAATGTGTGCTCCATATTGCTTACCCCTTGTAGTGACTTCTGCTTCAGATGCTGAATCTGAATGGTCTTACATACTATTGACGGAGTCTCTGAAATATTTGAAGCCAGACGCAGTGAAACAATATGCTGTGCCATCTATCCAGAAAGTTTTGCAGGCTGGTGCCTACATCAAATTCGTTCCATCTCCTCGTCATATACTTGGTTTTTTTCTCTCTACTGCTCATCTCATAAATCTCTATTTTCTTTTCTTTTGCAGTGTACTGGCTATTCACGCTTAAAAGTTTCTCTTCTCCAAGGCTCGTTTATGCAGGAGATATGGAACAAGATAGGTAAACAGTCATATCTTGCAACATTACACCCACTTATGATATCAAGTCTATTTGTTTCTCCACAAAAGAGCTCAACTCCTGCCGCATCTGTTTTACTCGTTGGGTCCAGTGAAGAGCTCGGTGTACCAATAACAGTTCATCAGGTTTACCATTCCTAAAATCTATTTTGTGTAATTGTCCAAGAAAGTTCACCTCTGTAATGATACACCCAGTCTATATTATTATCTCTCTGGAGCTGATGTAAACATAATGCAGACAATCTCGCCTCTGATTCTCTCACTTGGAAAAGGGCTATGCAGTGATGGACTGGATGTGTTGATCAGAATTGGTTAGCTACATACGAAACTAAATTTTATACTGAGTACATCTTCTTTACAAGTAATTTATCCTATATATTAGGTGGAATTTTTGGAGTGAACTTCATCTCCAAACATATAATTCCTTTATTACGTAAAGTCATGGAATCATGCATCTCCACTTCACTGGCTAGCAAAGGCGAACCGATGCAAAGCTGGGGGTATTTGGCATTGCTGGACTGTCTGACCCTATTGGAGAGTCTTGTTCCTATGATGACAAGTGGAACGATCGTTAAGGAGTTAATTGAGGTATATATGTATATTAGTTAAGCTTATTGTTGTTGTTAACTAAAGAAAAGGGTAAGAAATTTCACTCTCATGTTTTATGCAGGATGAGAACTGCCTCTATGTGAAGGTGCTTATGTGTAAAGATATCGGGATCCGGGCACTTCAGGTGGTTTCAAATTTTTTTCCAGCCAAATTAAGCATGCTTTGACTTTTTTTATTACCACTGCTGCTTCGGGAATAAAATGTTACTATACATGGTTCCTTGCATTTTACATGTACTCAGTATATCTGCTATTGAGTCAGAAATACATCTATTGATGCTTTATATCTAACTCCACTTTCGGTTTGGCAGATTACTGCCAAGGGTCTTATCACGCTTTGCCAGCAAATCGGCGGTGATTTAACTTCCTTGCTAGTCCTTCCAAAACTACAGGAGTTTTTCAATGAGATTGCCTTCTCTCAGGAAAAGCACTGTTCTTCTGTCAATTTGGGTGGAAAGATTACTGACTCCAAATCCGAAGCTAGTGAGGGAGTTGAGAGCCGTGCGGACTTGGTGTGAGTGTGTCCCATTTCAGTTGATGCTCTCATATTTAAGTCAACAAAACAAGAAGTTGCCGAATTACTAAAGATGAATTCTTAACAGGCTGCTCTTATATCCTCAGTTCGCTTCTCTACTTGGAATCGAAAAACTTCGCCAACGCTGCCCGACTTGGTTGCTTTTAGAGCAATACCTTTTACGACATCATAGCTGGAAGGTTTGATTCTCAGATTATTTTTTTTTTAAAAAAGCACATGTTCCATTGTTTATAACTTACCTTCTTTTGTGTTGCCTCTTATATATTGTTTATCAGTGGGAATGTGAAAGAGATTACGACCAAAGTGGTCAAGAAAGTCAAAATTGGATATGTTCGGACAACAAGGGATCATCGGCATCTAACAGCAATGGGTTCGGACGGTCGAAACTGCCATCCCAGGGTAATAGAACTACAAAACATGTGCTGCCTGGTAAAGGCATGTCAGATAATCATCGAAATCTTGTCGAGAGAGCTGAGACAACTTCAAACCCTGGAATATACGAACCATGGTATTGGTTCCCTAGCCCAGCAGATAGTTGGAAAGAGGTCGACTTGACAGGTCGTGTAGGTGGTCCGAAAGATGATTTTCCATGGAAAATTAGAGCATCCATTGTCCAATCTGTCCGTGCTCATCATGGAGCTCTGAGATCATTAACTGTTTGTCAGAACGAGTCTACCGTGTTCACGGCGGGCGTGGGTCCCGGATTTAGAGGAAATATTCAAAAGTGGGAGCTGTCAAGCATCAATTGTGTCTCGATCTATAATGGCCATGAAGAGGTTGCTTCCTACGATTTTTTCTTCACGATGCAAACCAGTGGTGATTTCCTTTATTGTAGCACCAGTAATCAGCCTAGCTTTCATCTATTTCAATCCTCAGGTTGTAAATGACATTTGTGACCTGGGTTCCTCTGGTAGAATAGCTTCATGTGATGGCACGGTGCATGTATGGAATGGACAAAACGGAAAAGCAATTTCAATATTTTCTGAGAGTTCTTCAGCCACGAGACAGTCGATTGAAAGAGATGAAGCAAACATGCTTCATTTTAATCCACTAGTAAGTGGGATGCTTAGCACTGCATTTCATGGGAACTCATACACTACCATGGACTACTTGGAATTCAGCGATAAACTTGTCGTGGGTACTGGAAATGGTTCTCTCAGGTAACTAATAAAAGCATCTACAATACTAGATTTGCTACCCATCAACTGTTGGATTAGAACAAAATTATAAAGAACTGCTGCCTTTATTGGTCTCTATTGCAGGTTCATTGATCTCAATCAAGGTCAGATGCTTCATTTGTGGAGGAGTGAACCAAGCGATGCTAGCTTCCCACCCCTTGCATCATCCATTTGTTCGTCCGATCATGGAAAATCGGGCTTTGGGGAGAACGTTGCATTTCCTTCCTTTATTGCAGCAGGGTACAGCACTGGCTATTGCAAGCTCTTTGACATGAGAAGTGGAAAGATTATTGCCTCATGGCAGGCCCATGATGGATACGTGACAAAGGTTGGTAGAAGAACAACTCTATTGGTTAGAAAATCCTAAGACTGTGATGTTTTTATGATCTTTCGTACAATTTCTATCTGCACTGCAGCTAGCTGCAGTTTCAGATCATCAGCTTGTCTCCAGCTCCCAGGACAAAACCTTGAGAATTTGGGATTTACGGAAAAGGTAATTTTAATTGTTCAATATCGAGCTTTCTGCAGAGCTGATTGATACATCTTGTTGGTGATGTTTTTCTGAATGAATGCTGTTAGGAATTGCGCAGCAGAACACAGAGTTTTCCGAGGCTATAATGATGGAGTTTCTAGTTTCTCCATTTGGGGGCAGAACGTCATCTCCATAAGCAGACATAAGATTTGCCTTTCTTCTTTACATACCACTGCTGATGAGGTTCCATCCACTAGGCTTCAAAAAGCATTGTTTCTTTCTTAGATAATAATATATAATATACTTCTTGAAGCCTTTGTTTTTATGCTTCATGAATAACCCGAAGTTTGCACATGTTTGTGATTCAGGAAAACCAGCGTTACGTCGTGCCCCAACACCTTTATATCCCCAATGGGGAAACGAAAAACACGTCTGTGCTCTCAGCCATTGCCATCCTACCATTTTCGCGGCTCTTTCTCGTAGGAACTGAAGATGGCTATTTGAAGATTTGTTGCTAGCACACACCCTCTCCTCCGCCTTGTAAAATTTCGCTCGACAAAAAAAAAAAAGAAAAAAACCGGCGATAGCCGAGTTGTAATGATTCATCAAGCAGAAAGTTCATCGACTACTTTGATTATTATGTCATGGATTGATCTTTCAGATCCGAACCATGTTATTCAGTGATTGTTAAGGAGACATATTACATTGTCTCAGTTTTTGAATTCATTTCAGCTGATTTTGAAGTATGAAGAATTCTGCTCAACTACGAAGAGGTGTTTAAAAATCGACGATAACGGAGACGAATTCTACGAGGAGACAAAAACAAACCTCTCTTCGAATAGAAAGGCTTTCTAGAAGTCTACTGCCTTTTTTCTTCTCCAAACATATCCAGAAATGGCAGTTATTTTAGGTGCTGTGCTTTGCCATCTCTATTACCATCAGCTTTCTCACACACAAAGGTAAATCAGATAACACGTTTCAGATAAAATTGGAAATCAGATAGAATTGACATTCATCAAAAACCGTGTCGATTTATTTGGGGCAATTGCTAAGGTAATTTCTTTCTATCCTTTTTTTTTCTTTTACTACCATTGCTGATCACAACCTGGGTAATCCAAATATTTTGTGGGTTATTATTCTATTGAGGAAACGGAAAGTCTTTTCTTTTTCTTGATTTCTTGATATGGGTTTCCGTAGATTGGATTTGGAATTTGAGAACAATTGATCATTGCTGTGCGATTCTTGGTAATTGTTCTGCTGGATTATCTATTGAATGTCGGCTTGTTGTCGTTGTTCTTCTCCCTCTGTAATTTGTATGCTCATCTCACATAAAATGAATGCGTATTTTTCTTCCAAGGAGAGAGCAGCTTCGTAAGATCTCAATGGATGGCGAGGCATTTAGGGACCGTATAGCATCGTTACTAAGAGCTGCTCAAGCCGCAAGAATCGTGAAATCGGACAATACTCCATGCAAAATAGAAGAGGTGTGTACTTCAAATTCATTCTTGAGTATTACTGTTTCTTCTTCAAATCAAAACACCATATTGCAGAATCCAACTTCATTTTTTCACCGGGTATTTTATTACCAGGGCCTTTACCTAGGATCACTTGGAGCTGCCCATAATAGGAATGCCTTGAAAGCCCTTAATGTCACTCACATACTAACCGTTGCCACTCTGCTAAATCCCGCTTATCCAAACGAATTCACATACAAAACTGTCCCAGGCATGGCCTCTTAATCCCTTAATCTTGAGGCAATAGTTTGTAATATCAGAGCTGCGTGTTTGATTCTGTAACAGTTCTTGATAGGGAAGATGTAAGATTGTCGCAATACTTTGAAGAGTGCTTTGCATTTATAGACGAAGCTAGAGCATTGGGAGGTGGAGTCTTAGTCCATTGCTTTGCTGGAAAATCGAGAAGGTTCGACTGCTACTTTACTTTCTATATGTCAGTAGAGTATCTCATCTCAATCGTAGTTAGAAACTGCTCTAAAGTGCTTTCGATCGTTAGCGCAGTGTGACTATCGTTGTTGCCTATCTAATGTTCAAAAGGCGTTTGAGTTTAACCAAAGCCATGGAGCGCGTGAAGAAGGAAAGGCCAGTGGCATCTCCCAATTCTGGTTTCTTACTACAGCTCAGAGAATATGAGACATCTCTTCGAGGTAATATATTCTTTCTTCTTTATGGGTTCGCATCAGCGTAACTAACTTGTTTGGAGAATCTTCGATGAACTAAACGCTCTATTTGACATTCGATTGCAGAAACCGAAAATGGTCAAGCCCAATAAGTGTAGAAGATGATGCAGCAAAGCAATGGTGAATCTTGAGCACCGTAATTCAGGCAATCTTTTTCGAAATCATTTGGTGAGAAATGAAAGATGATTAGGCTTCCCAAGTTCACTTGAAATAATGGACTCGTTCTAGATTGTTAATAGGCTGGGCCCACATTCATCATTAGTTGGATTGGGCTCTAAGACCCCAACAATAAGATCAGATTAAAAAAAGCCCAACTTGAACATTATGATAACATTATTATTAACATTGTCAATATTATTTATGTAATTCTCATGGTTTATATATATATATTCAACTTTCTAAGAGGAGCTTCCACATGCACAATAGGAGACTTCATATCTCCGTCAATACGATTCTTTAATTAACTAAAAGAAGTTTGGTGATTGTCCTTATCAAAACCTAATTTCCCATTATATATTTGACTATAATCATGATAGTAAATGTCGATATGAATCAGAAACATATATGGCGAATTGACCAAATGATGTCATGTCCTACTGCTTTAGCTCCATGCATATAAAATTTCAAATCTTGATTAGACCTACCTACGAATGTATGTATAATATATACTACCTGGTCCCACATATTTCTTCCCAAAGATAAGTGCGCACGTAAATTAAGAAAGCCCTTTTTTAGTATACTTTTAAAGCATGGAAAGAGAAAATCTATTAGTGTTCATGCAAATTAAGAAGCTTTTTTTTTTCAATATAAATGATGTAATTAGTTTAATTATTGACATAATCTTTTAACAAAAATAGAAACGGGAAGAATTATGTGGGACACCCGAAATAAAAAGATGGGAAGAAATAAGTGGTACTGCATAACAAAGATGTGGTACGCATAACAAAGAAGTGGTACTACAGAACGATGAAGTGGTATGCAGAAATCGGGTCCTTAAAACTAATTACTTTTTCTGACAGGGTATGAACTCGATTTTTAAACTTGAATGGGCTTGAATTGAAAAAGCCCCTAGAAACAAAGTGGCCGAGTTGGTCATATAAATTTCAAAATGGAGCTCGAGTAATATGTATACAATATATATATATATACATATATATTTATATATATAGTAACCCCCTGATTCGTTATTATCACTTAATCATTGGTGGTAACTCTGCTCATAGGGAACTTCTATATTTGATCGAACCACATTTACGGGAAATTTTTAAATGTGAGAATTCGATAACCTTCGATTTTCTTTCACACGGAAACACGCATGTACAAACTTTTTAATTAGGAAAAAGCTGGCAAGAAACAACTAAATATCTGATATAGAACACTTTTGTGCCCCTAAGAATGAATAATTTCAAACAAACCCTCTAAAACAGCAAACTGATGATGCAAGAGTACAAAATGGTTTATGCCTTTTACAAACGCAAGAAGACACAAACTGGGGTTTGACTTTGACCAAAAAACTAGTCATCACTCACACAAATAATGCACACACACTGATGCATGCAATTCATGTTTTCTGCATTAATTTTTTATTTTTCTTCTTTTGCTACTGACATTATTAAAGTGGGCATTTATGTCATTTGGCTTCTTCTCGCTTGGTTGGTAGTGACCTCATGCTCTGATCATCATCGAATCATATAAGATCATATATATAGGAACATATAACTAATTTAGAACGGAACATATGGTTACAGAAATCAGAATACAAAATATTATTTCAAATAATGATAAAGCGTTTATTCTTCTAAAAAATAAATATTAATCCCGAAAATAAGCTCATTTCAATTCATGGCAGTAATTTCGGAATAATCTTCCTGACAATTGTGGATTTGGACTTAGTTATTAATAGACCAATATCTTAAGGCTTAAAGATGGGACCCACACGTAGATCTTTCTGCCGTCACTTTTAACGGGGGAAATGAAATGGTATTCACCGTCGTTCTGACATGCTAACGGACAATTGCTTGCCGTTAAATCTAAATTACATTTAGATACATAAGTTTACGTGTCTTCTACCATATTGCCATTCGGCTCGGCTCGGCTTACAAGTCGGCTTTCGCTATTTTTCCTTTTTCTTTATTTTAATCTTTATTTGCCGCTTCCAAAAAACGACCAAAATTCAAATAAATAAAATGAATGCATCGGTGAAATTTGATGCAGTAAAAGAAAAGATGTCATTATCTTGCATGCGTGGATTGAGTGAGAGTTAATTTTTAGTATCTATTATCCGATTGCTGTAAATCTCTGTAATTCTGAACTACGTGAATGAATGATAAATAATCAGTAATCTCAGTAAAAAGAAAGAGTCGAAGAAGCTTTTGAATTATTATAAAAATACACTGTATCTTTGAAGTGTGACAGCTTTGTTGACTGAATTACTTCCATTTTCTTGCATAAGCCTCGTCGGTTCTTTTCTTCCATTTGCTTTATTTTCTTCACTTCCATTACATTATATTAGAAATACTATTTCTCTTCTTTATTTCTTTCTTTTCACAATATTGCAGAAGGAATGTGTTGAAGTAACATATGGCATAGAAAATAATGTTACATCAAATACATGAACGCCTCTCAGTCCCATTTTCGTTGTAGATGACTTTGGCATTTTCAGTGATATATATGCTTATTGATTTAAAGTTTATATATAATTTATGAAATAACAAATTCAGGGTTTTGGTGCAATCAGATATCTATGACCAATTTATAGCCTGCTAACAAACTCCTATAACTCTCTCATGTGATTCTTTTTCTAAAGAGGACACATTTCTTCGGAAGTTGGGCTTTTGAATGTGGAATTCAATTAAAATACACAGCTTTATTTTGACATTTTTCCACAATTCGGTTTTCAAAGCAAATCAGTACTATTTTATTCGAAAACTTAATTATATATATGTGTGTGTGATGATAAACTGCTATTTTATAGGGTTTTGGGGCGTGGGAGGAACGTAGTGGTGCAAACTCTGGAATAATCTTGTGCTTCTCTTATTTCAAGAACCCTATTTAGGACTTTAGGAGATTGTCATTTGATTCTTTCACATGGGCAATTGTACGAAAATTTTATATTTTAAACTTAAAGACATATCATGGGAATTTTTTATTCTGCGTTTATCTCTAATAACAGCCAGCCCACACTATGAATATTCTTTCACTACACGAATTGCCTGAATTGGTATTTTTAACAGTTAGCCTAAGCCTAGGCAAGAAAACAATAGCCCTAAAGTAACTAAATGATATACATATGATCTCATTAAGAATCTTGTATTATAAAAAGAAGACAAGGGGAGTCAGAACTTCTGAAACACTTTCAACACTTCTGTCACGAAGTTGACCAAATTATCCAACATTTATTCAGCATAGATTCCCTTAGGTTGTCAGCAAAATTGCATAGGATTAATCAAATACAGACATTATAAATGTCGGAACAGTGAAAATTATACAAACGATGAGAATTGATACTAATTAATTACTCTGTGAACATCAAAATAATTAACAAATTATTCACATACTATGGATCTCGTTTGAGTTACTTTTACTAACAATCAATTTAGTACACAATTGTGACTTTCGTAATAGATAATCTTCGTTCCAATGCATGATTATGAACAAAAAACATTAGAACAGCTTTTGTTTACCTTCCTTTGAGCTTAACAATTAGAGAAATAAAAAAAAAAGTGATTACCATGTATTAGCTTATAGAACCCGACCCGTGCCCATAACTATAAACTCTATATCGGTTTTAGAAAAGTGACATAGGTAAAAATATCTTAATAACATAACACCCCAACCCATTGCATGTAACGGTTAGAAATAAATCGAATGAAGGCCAAACATGTCCCAACTCATTACCTACTGTGACTTGTGCTTATTATTAGACTACTCTATGTACGTGAAACCAAATAAAATGGGGTCGTTATGTTTATATTCTCTCCATTATTAGGTAAACTGTCCATAACAGTACATGGTTATAATTATTCTCTGTAGCATCTGAAATTGATTTTTTATTATTATTTTAATGTCTATTATGTGATTGAAATTGATCTTTCAACGCACTAACACAGAAATTGAAGAGTCGGAGTCGAGGTGGGTCAAAGCTTGTCCACTCTTTGTTTTTATTATGGACCATTTTCCACCAATGTTTCTACGACACATTTTCTTGATTTACGATCATGGATCCTGAAATCTTTTACATAGATATATATATATATATATATATTTTTACTACATGCGCCACATCTTAATCCAAATAAAAAAAATAAATCTAATTTGTGCTGCATTTGGCCTATAATCAAACTGCAAAACAAAAGAAACCCTAAATAAATGGTTAATTAATTCAGATATAGTATATTCGTATTAAAGAGTACCTTTTGTAAGAGGAAAAATCATGTAGCACAAAGATGAAGCAAGCATGCAACAAAAGTCAAAGCCACAGTTGCCTTTTTGAAACAAAAAAAAAAGATAATTTTTTCATCATGTAGAAAGTCAATAAAGGTCTGTATTTTCACCCACTTCCCTGCCCTGCCCATAAAATTAATTAGAAAATAAAACAATTTTGAGGAATTGTAACTAATTATACCTAGTTATAAAGGCATATAACATATATATATAGCGTAAACTATATCATCGTCCTCATCGTACCAAGACAATAGTTTAGTTGGAAATTCAGCTGAGCTTCCAACTAGGGAGACGTTTTCATCTATCATTATCATTCTTATTATTATTTTAATATTCAGCTGCAAATTCGAGCTGGTGGCTGCATTTATAAAAGATAAGATAATGTCTTCGATCATTTTGAGCGAAGAATAGTACTGAGTGAGACGTGTATTGATTTGCCATTTCCTCTTCGAGTGCGCGTGTGTGTTTACGTAAAAATATATAATTCATCGCTTTTATTTTAACATAAGCACAACGCAATATAATTTTCTATGCTTTTTATATTGCCCCTATATTATAATAAATATATTGAGAGAGATATGGATCAAGAAAGTGCGACATTTATGATGTGCTCTTAAAGAGCCATCTGCCAACGTACAACTCATTTAAAGCTGTCTGCGTGAACGAATACGAAGCGAAGGGTTGGGTTGTACTTTTGCACATTAGTGGGACCCATCGAATTCACTGCTCTAGGTGTGGGTCGCCACAGCGGATTGCTACTCGCTACCTTTCGACAAATGGGAATGCGACGTCTCTGTAGTTAACGTGGGGTCTTCCACACTGGAACTTACCCCAATAACGCGATTATTATTATTTTGTTGATTGATTGACTCAATTATATGGTAGTATTTCAGTGGGAAGAAAGCAATAGTGAGAGTTCCCATACTTAAGTAGGATAGTGACCAAAGTTAGGCAAATTGCAGAATATGATATATTTTGACAAATATTCAATTTATAAGTACTAACAGGTCACATGCATAGTTTCGGCATATGATATATTATTGGCCAGTACTATACTACTAAATTGATGAATTTATATGAGTGGGCATTATAGGAACGTTAGTGCACACTATATGTAGGTCCTATGTTAAACGATACCCCGCAAATTACCATTGCCTTCATTATTTCATCATTCAATTCTATGATTTGACCTTTATCATAACTTGTTATTAAATTGGGTTCATTGCTAAAATAAATTCCAAAAAATGGAGGAAAGAAAATAAATTAGTAGAAAAATGGGGTTGCTTTACTAAATCCCATGTCACTTTTTTATTTATACATTCACCTAAAATTATAAACATAATAAAAACGAAAAGCCATCTCAACCGTAGAAATGCTTTTCATATATTAATTACCATTATCGTCGTCTATCAGATAAGAACTCTCCTCTCCCACCGTCAAATCGGCTAAACTCTGACGGTCCAAAAGAAGAATTTAAAGTAAAAAAAAAAACCATGAAATTTAATTAAAAACGACGTTCCTTCGCTTTTTTCACATTACGGTGCAGCCGTTAGCATTCTCATCGCTGAACATGGAGTACTGATCGATACGTTCGCCGGGCGGCGGTGCTGGGTAAGGCTGGTGGTGATACGGCGGCGGCGGCATGTAGTTGACCGCCGGCGGTGGGCGAGCGTACATCATGGGCTGAAACCTTTCGTTCCCATTGGCTCTCTGCTGATTCATCATCATAGCTTGGTAGTAGTCTGGATTCATCCCGCCGGCGCCACCACCGCCGCCGTTGGCCGGAATTGGGCCGAGGTTTCCCATCCTAGGCATTGAAGGATGGCCCATGTGGGCCATGCCTCCATTATTCATCGGCATCATCATGTTGGGAGGAGGCATGCCTTGGGCCCCACCGCCTTTACCTTTCTGAGCACCACCGCCTCCGTTCTTATTCTGGCCGCCCCCACCATTTTGCGGTGGTCCACCGCCGTTCTTGCCGGCGCCTTGAACTGGGAGGTTTCCCATGTTACCATTACCACCTTTCTTGTTGCCGCCGCCGTGTACTGGGATGATGGGGCCACCGCCGCCGCCGCCCTTTATCATCATATTGTTCATCATCATGTTAGGCATGTTTGGGCCACCGCCGTTTCCCACCATGGGCTTCATCTTGTTCGGAGGCACGGCGTCCAACTCATCTTCCGACCCAAAATCATCCTCCTCATCGTCGTCGTACTCCTCGCTGCCGTCATCATAATCGTCATCTTCATCGTAGTCATCCTCGTCGCTGAGGTCTTCATCTTCAGGGACATCAAATTTCACAGACTTTGGGTAGTTGTGGTTATTACCGCCGTTGTTATTACCACCGCCGTTGCTGTTCATGGGCATCTTCATGAGGTTGGTCGGCATCTTCAGATCTTGAAAGCCCTTCATCTGCTGAAGCTGTTGAAGCTGCTGCTGAAGCTGAGGATTTGGGCCGAGCTGAGGACCGCCGCCGCCGCCGCCGCCGGCGGGCTTCTGCTGGTGATTGTTCTTGTTATTACCGCCGCCGCCGTTCTTTTGAGGCTGGCCTTTGTTGTTTTGACCACCGCCGTTATTACCACCTTTGCCGCCGTCAATCTGTAGTTTCTTGAACTGATTGTTGATCTGATTCTGTTTGCCATTGTTGTTGGGCTTTGGAGCGCCCCAAATCTCAGCATGTTTGTTATTCTTGGTAAGCTTTTTGATTAGCTTAGCTGCGTCAACATTGCCTGAAACTGTGACTTTGCCCTGTTCTGAGTCGATCTTCGTCGTGTAAACGCCTAAAAAAAAACATAAAGATTCAATTTTTAAGACAGCAAAAAAAAAAAAGCAGGGACAGAAAATAAAATACAAATATACCATCAATCTTCTGCAAAATCTTCTTCACCTTTTGCTTACAACCATCACAGTGTATATTCACTTTCAGGACACACGTCTGTTAAGAACAAGCAAAGCCAAAACAGTGGACATGAAAACATGGTTAAAAAAGATCTCAGCTTTAACACTAACAAGCTTCTCGCCAAAAATGCGAACACATTATCAGAGAAATACAGAGAAAAAGCGAGGGAAGGAGTTACCTGGATCTTCAAGAACTCTTCTTTGCTCATCTTGGAACAGAGATTTCTCAGTGGGCAAGGCAATTAAACAAGGGAACACAGATCTGAACTAGGAAACTTCTATTTCAAGGAGAGAGAGAGAGAGAGAGAGAGAGAGAGAGAGAGAGAGAGAGACGAGAGCTGTAAGAAGGCCTCGCGCTATAGAACAAGAGAAGAAGAAACTAATGGTTGTTGGACAACATTAACGATTACTGTGTGAATGTTTGTGTGAGATGGATAGATAGAGATGAAAGAGAGGGATGAGATAATGAGAGAGAGGGAGAGAGAGGAGGGGAGTAAATGTGCAATTACTAAACGAAGAAGAAAGTGCAGACTGGCATAGAAGAGAGAGATGAGGTTGCACACTCTCACTTCCTTGGTTTTCAGGCTTTATTTATGGGATGTATTGTATATAATTTGTAAAGATTTTCTTTTTATTATTAAATTTGGTGTTTTCTCAAACTCCTTGAAAATTGAAAGGAAAGAGGAACCCACCTCATGAAACTTTTCTTTTCTTATCTTTTTTCAAAGATATTTTCTTGGAAGTTTGCTTCAACGATGGGCTATCAAGCTGTATGGCTGGGCTCTATGTAAAGCTTGAGTTGGCTTGGCTTGACATTCTTTTTCCGCCCTTATTTTTTTTTTAATTTACTTGTGTTTCTTGCTTTTTTCATGGCCAATAGAGTCAATAATGGTGACTATAATAAGATAAAATCGGAAATCTGAGCATTAACGACCAAACGCCATCTATTTTGCCAGATTTTTCACTATGTTGACTTACAACATTCGTATCGTTTCTTATTTCTATAATTATTTAAGTAGTTCGAACGAATTATTTCAATCATTTTGTTTTAATTTGTTTCGATAGTATAATTCGAAAAGAAAGAATGCTTTGCAATACTATAATAAAATTGTAATAATAATAGCTTTCTTTTAATTATATGTAAAAAATGAATCTTGTTATATGTAAATATGTTTGTGAGTGTGGCAATTAATATTATCATATCATTAGGCTATATAATAACATTATATGGTGCCGTTCTTAAAAGGATAAATCATGATGAAACCCTTGTGCCTTTGTCCTTCAACGTCTCTTTAATATTCATGAGGGTCCCCTTCGTTACAATAATTTGAGGTTTCCAAGAGAAGAAACTATTGAAACAACCTTTTTCCTCACTACTATGTTGTCTAACCTTTTAAGATTATTAAATTGCGATAAAAATAAATAAAAAGACCTTTTATCAAATTACTATTTTTCAAGCCCAAAAAGAAGAAAAAAGGTCTTTAATTTAATTTACTCGGACTAGGTCCGATTCCAACAAGACAAAAAGGTTGAATTTTTACATCATCTTTTCTGTCTTCGATCTGATGTTAGAGGCAATGCGATAGGAAACTAAACACTGGCTTTGCCATTTATGTGGGCATAGCATATCATGTGAACGATGCACATTCAATCTAAGAAACATTTAAGGGAAAATTGAAAAAATAATTACATCTTGAAACTTCGAGATCCGATATTTCACTTGGGCCCAACAAAACTGTACTAGGTTTTTCAGTGTTCTGACTAGATGCAACAAGTTGCAACTAATACATTTGAGTTCCCTACTTGCAACGGTACATTTCTTCCTGGGATGCTATGTAATGACATATATAAGATTCATCAATAGAGCTTCAAGTTGGTCAAGAAAATTACAATTTTCGTTACAATGGAAAATTACCGATAAAACTATATATTTCCATAGTAACGTAGCAAACCTTTAATCAAATCCTTATCAAACTTGACCAACCTGAAAACTCATATAGTAAGCTCGAATACGAAGATGAGATTATTATTATAGCATTCTCATCCCCCAAATAGAAAAAAAAAAATACATAACACCCTAAGATAAAATCGAAACCGAGAATCGCGCTTTGGTATCATATCTCAAGCCAGGCTCTTGCCATTGTCGTCGGTGAAGAACTTCTTCCACACTGGGTGGGTCTTCCAAATCCTCTCCTCGATCTGATCGATGGGCACTCCCTTAGTCTCGGGCAAGAGGAACACGACGAAGAGTCCCATCACCAAAATCCACGCGGAGAAGAAGAAGAAAATCCCGGCCTGGAGGTGGCATAGGAGGGAGAGGAAAGCCTGGGCGATGATGAAGGTGAAGATCATGTTAGTGCTCACGGCTATGGCGAAACCCGAGGTACGGGTTTCGATGGGGTAGATCTCGCTCGGGATCAACCACCCCATCGGGCCCCACGACCATGCGAACGACATCACGAAGGTGCACACGAGGACCACGACGACGGCCGCGAGACCCTTGTCGAGTGATGAGCCCGTGGCGCTCAGATGGGTTTGCAGGATTATACCGATGGCTACCTGCAAGGACAAAAATTTTTATTGTTGGAAAATCGTAATTTTGTTAGAAAACAAACCTAAGCTTGTATGAAACCCTAATCTTGAGTTATTTCCGATTACTTGGAAAAAAACCCTAATTTTGAATTAACACGATTTCTTTAAAAACCCTAATCTTGTAAGAAAAACGATATTCTTGAATCATACATGATTACTTAAAAACCCTAATCTCGTAAGAAAACCCTAATCTTGAATTCGACCTCACTGCCCAAAGAACCCTAATCTTGTAAGAAAACATGAATTATATAGTTACTTGCCTGAGAGATGAACATTTGCACGGAAGCCTGGAGAAGAAGCTTCCTCCTCCCAACCTTATCGACGGCATAGATCGAGACGAATGTGGAGCCCACGTTGACGAGCCCAGTGATGACCGAAGACAGGAGGGAGGCGTCGGTCTTGAATCCCAGCGTCTGGAAGAGGACAGGAGCGTAGAACATGATGGCGTTGATCCCAGTGAACTGCTGGAAGACCTGGATGGAGTTGGAGATGATGAGCGGAGGAATCCCAGTTCGTGTGAAGAGCTGCTTGAACGGCTTCTTGATGGTCTTTGCGTGCTCGCACGCCGCCATGATCGAGTCGAACTCCGCGTCCACCTCGTCGACCCCTCTGATCTTCTTCAAGGCCGCCTTTCCCTCGTCCACCTTACCCCTCTCGACGAGGCTCGGAGGCGACTCGGTGATGATGAGCGAGCCCACGAGCAGGACGAGCCCCGGGACCGCCGCGAGCCCGAGGGACACCCGCCATCCGTACGGGTGGATCGTGGAGGTCGCGTAGTTCACCAAATTCGCAATGAAGATGCCGATCGTGACGAAGAGCTGGAAGAGGATGTTCACCGCTCCCCTGTGCTGAACTGGGGCTATTTCCGTCAAGAACACTGGGACTGCCTGTTTGTGGTGAAACAAAATATATAAAATTAAAATGTGATACAATCCTGTTATATGGTATCTAACCCTAGTCCCACCAAAGAACTCTGACTTGTATATAAGTTTGTGGTCTACTCCCTCTATTGCCTGCCAATTGAGTTTATTGCAGAACCATGCAAGTTTATAGGGTTACTCCCTTTAAGCTTGGGATTTTCAGCTAAAGTGATCATTCAACACATATTCTGTACGCATGGATGAGGGTATATACTTACTTCGTTGCCGAAACCTACTCCAATACCGAAGAGGATCCTACCGAGGATGAGGACCATCTTGACCTCGGCGAAGGCGCTAAAGCCGGCGCCGGCGATGAAGAAGAAGGAGGCCATGAAGATTGTCGGGCGACGACCCAACACACGGCATGCTTTGGAGGCGAAGAAGCTCGCCACGAGGGCGGCGATGTACAACGAAGACGTAAATAGTTGGAGCAATTGGTCGTCGTATTTACAGTAGTTGTTCTCGTGGGCGTGCAACTTCCTCTCGTGCACCTTCGGGAAGAACTTGATCAAGAAATCGTCCATGCCCGTAACTCCACCTTCGTGTAATAAAACGCAGATCGATCGGTGTCAGACGCAAATTCGCGGAAGTAAAAAAAGAATATTTTTATGTAACGATTGATTTACCCGAAATGCCGATATCGTAGCCAAACATGAGGCCGCCAAAGGCGGCGAGGATCCAACATGTGAACACGTAGAAGGTAACCTTGGACTTGAATTGAGCGTCGTTCGCCATTTTTTCGTCTCTTTTTCGATGTTTTATTGTTATTAACCTTTGCAAATTTTCCCAGAAGAAGATTTAATATACACGAAATTTCGTTATATATATATATATATATATATATATATATATATGATCTTTGTCGGAGATTATATACACTTTATATGTATGCACAGAGAGGGAGGTGTGTGTGTGAGAGGTAGAGAACAAAGGTTATAAGATTAATTCGTATAGATTCTTTGCTCTGAAACTCTACACCTTCCAATTTTTCTTCTTCTGAGATTATTATTTATTACTAGAACGAAAGCAGCTGTAGGGTGTTTGTGTGATGAATGTGGGCTTTATATAGTTTTTATGTTTGCCTTTTTTCAACTTAGGTAGAATTCGTATTATATCATGGATTCGCTTGTACGGACAAGCGAATGTGTCTCTATGACCGTTCGTGCTAATCGGGCCTTAGGAAACGAATGTGTGGTTGAAAAATGGCTTGCCGTTCAAATATTTGTTGACCTTTTGTTTCTCCTCAAATGATTTTTATATAAGCAAATCAGTGTGTGTCCATTCAATTCACGTATGTCCGAATGAATCGTATAACATGGAGTTTGAGAAGTCAATTTTTAGGCATAACTTAGAATACTAATGTTTGTTGTCCGCAACATATCTATTTTCTTATTAAGTCGTTAGGAGTCAGTATAAATTGCCACTTGGCCTATCAATTTAACAAAAATATTAAATAAAAAAACAACCATTACTTTTATTTATTATTTATGGTTAATTGCTATTTTTAGCTAATTACTATTAAATTTAATTTTCTATTAAGTATTCTAAATTAATAAAATTACTATTATTTATTTATATTGCATGAATGTGCAAATATTATTAATACGCGGCAACTTACATGTGCAATCGTTTATGATAATATTCCTAGTCCGAAGGTTTGTCGACCATTAATTTTGCAATATTATTATACCTAAATAAACGTGACCGCTTTATTTGGGCCAAAACCTAAAACATTAATTGGGCCTAGATTGTGCCAAGTTGGACCCAATATAATTAGTATAAGCTAGCTAGGGCAATTAAGCACATAAATAACACTGTACTAGTTATTTTTCTTTTCAATTAATTTGTCATGTAATGTAAGTTTTGACCACGGCACATTAAGCTTGGGATCCGATGACTTTCAGAACAAAATAATGGTGTTCGTATTTTAAATAAATTTTTTACCCATGAATTTGGTGTAGATTTCAACAGTATCGTCACATGCTGCAGCTTGGAAAAAGCATATCTAAAGTACAAGATTATTAGTTTGATTTTCTTATTTGTATCGTTTATAATATTCCTTTTTTTTAGATATTCCGTAAAATTGTGTGTGGGAAGGACGGTGTGATGGGTGGGGCCAACAAATAAAAAAATTTTAGTTTTATATATTTGGTTGATTGGTACAAAGTAGGGAAACATGACCATTACATTAATTCAACTAACATGTTATGTGATCTAACAATTTTCTTTATATTTGAAGGAGAAAATAAACTAACTGTCAAATTGAAATAAAGCCAATCAGAGAAAAATGGCGCGAAGTGGCTGGCAGGCATCGACCGATATCAAAGCTTTGCAATATAGAGACTATGTTGTCAATTAATGATAGTAATTAGTAAATTAATTGCCCTCGTGCTATAAGTGCATGGCATAGCATTACTGTAAATTTAGAAAATAATGCAGACGAATGGCAAAAAGAAAATATATAAATACGTGCATTCTGTTCGGGGCCGGCTCATTATAATATGAGGCCTAAAGCAAAATATTTCGATGGGGCCATTTTTATTGAAAATAAATAAATATTATATATTAACAAAAAATTTTAGGTGTCAATATCACACAATAACCCTCCTTTTGTCCGAGCTAGGAACCGACAACTATAAAATTTGAAATTTATAGAAGGCGGAGTTAAAAATTTTCAATAATTTTTTAGTGAAAAACTTAGAAAAAAAACCAACTACAAGAAATTTGTTCTTCTAGCTTTTCTTGACGCAAAAATCTTTTATAAATTTCTCATAATCAATCTTCTCAGCCAACTCATTTTCTATTGATAAAATAGCTAATCCATTTAATCTTTCTTGTGAAATTGTTGATCTTAAGTAGTTTTTTATTATTTTTTATTTTGAAAAACTTCTTTCTGCGGAAGCAACAATTACCGGAATCGTCAACATAATCCTATATGCAATATATACATTAGGAAAAGAATGTACCTTTTTAACATAGTTTAATAAATAAAATATAAAAAATACAAAGGTAAAACCTGAATTATTTTGTTGAGCTTCAGTTGTTGTTTGACTTGAGATTCAATGGAGCGTTTAGATAGATAAGATAATGAGACCGTTGGATATTATCAGTAAGGGACATGGACGATTTATTAATAGGCAAAAAAGGCTAAAGTAAAGAAGTTGAAAAGACAAAAATAATAGAAGGAAAGATGAAAAATCACGAAGTTGAAAAGGCAAAAAAGAAAAGATAAAATACAAGTTTAATTAAAGGAAAAATAATAGATATATTTGTTAGTATTGGGGTCGGGCTTAATAATTTTTTTCACATTATAACTACTAAACTAAAGGATGGGGCCCTAAAAAATGTTGGGGCTAAAGGCCATGCTTGAGTGGCTTTACCCCATAGCCGGGCCTATGATAAAACGATCACAATGTCAAAGCGGGAACATAACATGCGCAGCCGAAACTTCACAAAGATAATAGCTTTTCTTTAAATATCACCATCTTCCTAGTCACGCTAGGCTAGATATAAAAAAAATAAGTTTAATTTAAGATTAATCCTATGAACGAAATCAGCATATCTTCTAACAGTTCCATGAAACTAATCCAACTGCCTACGTCACTTGCCAGCTCGGATAAATATTCTTACATAAAATGCCACGCACACTAAGATAGATCCCACAGATATTATATTAGCTATTTTCCTCCAAATAAGAATCGCATGCCGTTACATTCTTCGGGATAAGTAATTGGGCGCTAGGAACCGTAATAATTGCGCATAGGTTTCTCAAATAAAGACTTTGTAAATGCATTTTAATACTTGGCAATCGGTAAATATTAAATTAAATGCAAAGAAAAACCGACGAAAAATGGGACTTTTTGTTCCTCTTAGTTAAATTGACAAACGATGCTTCTATCTCACTCTTTTATCTTACGGTGTATGCTATCGCCACGTCGGCAACTACCCTTAGATGAGACCCATATCAACGGCTGAGATTGAGCTTTTTCGCAGATGTGAGGAAATTAATAAAAAAAAAGTCCCAACGCGAAACACAACACTGACATACGAGTATAGTAGATATAGATATGATTGAATTGTGATGGCCATAGAAATTGGTTCATTTATTTTGCGGAGAGAGAGAAGAAATAGAGCTGAGCTTTCTGTGAGAATAAGTGCAATTTGTAGGCAAATACAATCTTCCAAATACAGTAGTTTTTTCCATTACATTATGGAAGAAGAATCTTGAATGCTCCTAATGAGAAATAAAGATCGATCTTCTTTCGTTCTTCATCTTCCTTGATAAAAGTTAATGGATAGAAACAGAGAAGCAAGAAGGGCTAGTATTGTGGGCTCTAATGGCTTTAACAGAAGGAGACCCAGAACGAGCTCTCTCCGAGGTTGTCCAAATTAGTACACAAAGTTTCAATCTTTACGCAGATCTGCTTCTCTTTTGTCAGCAAAGAGTGGCTCTTCTTGCAAACATTTGACAGCTTTTTTGTTTCGTTTTCTGCAGATGAAGATATGGGTTCGAAGGAGGTTTACGAATCAATGAGATTAAGAGAAAGAGTGACGAAAGATCGAGTTTTTAGAGAGAGGGCCGACATGGTTATGAAAGCCAGTAAAAGGAGGAGAAAAGGAAGATCGATGAACCACACTGTAAATGATGAGACCTCAGAAGAAGAAGAGAGTGTGAATGAAGACGAAGACGAAGATGACGACATCTTTAGTTTTAGTAGTCAGATACATCGTAGCCACAGTATTAACAATCACCATCTTCAGCAAAGAAGAAGCTTTCCTCTGTCAAGTACTAACTGTAATTACACAAAGTCTTGCAGAGGAGTCATCGGCGTTTTTGTTCCCAGGAAAGCTCGTTCTGGTAAGAGAAGGAAAGGTGGGTTCTTTTTTATAAGTCTAAAGATTTGATTTTTATGACCAAGTTCTTGAAAATTTTGCAGCATCTACGAAGAGGTCTCATTATTGGATCTCAAGCACAGGGAATAACAGCAGTGGCCTCGCCGTCGGCGATGGTGAGCTAATTCACCGGCAAACAGAGGGTTCGCCGGCGACCGATCAAGCTCCCATTTCTCCACCGCCGCCAACTGTTTCACTTAGAAAGGAGCTCCTCGTTAGTCCTCCCTCTTAAGAGCCTCTTTAAGCTATTCAATTTTCTACGGATTTTGATGGCAGTTTCTATTTTTCTTTGTGTTCTTTGCAGAAGCCTAACGTCAATAACAACACCGTGGGGCATAAATTGAAGCCGCCGAGAGCTGTTTCGAAGCGTAGCCCTTCGAACGCCGAGGAGCTTGAGATTGAGATCGCCGAGGTGTTGTATGGTTTGATGACTCAGTCACAGAACCCTTCTTCATATAAAGACGAGGTTGATAGATCGACTACAGATGCAAAGTCTCATATTTCTTCTTCGATCTCAGATTGTGTTCTCAGATCGAGCCCCATAACAGCTATTGGTCAGTGTTTTTCAGGCCTTGATTCTTACATCATCATTTTTCCTCGAATATTTGACTGGATTTTCGTGCCTCCTCTCTTTTCTTTCACCAGCTACGAAGAGGAAAAGGCCAAGAAAAGTAATAGATGCCGTCGTTTCACAAGTTCCGGCGGCTGCTCCGGCGAAATCAGACTCGGTGTCTAAGCCTTCAATAGTTGCAGAGGAAGACTTCACAGCATCTCATAAGATGAAAGAATTTTCTGGGGTGGTGAGAACAGAGGGAATCTTGAGCAGAAATGAGGTGCCAACTTCTTTGCCGACATCGTAAGTATTTCTTTTTTTTATTATTATTATTATATTTTAGTTCGATGCTTTCGAGATGGATCGTTATCTTGATGTCACGTTCGTCTCTCTCTTTTTGCTGTTCAATGGCGGAAAGTCGTCCGAAGAAAGAGAAGTTTGAAATAGATCTGATGGTAAGTAAAGATTGGATTTTTAAATTATGTTTAATGTAAATAAAAAAAACATGTTTCCTTTCCTACCCAAAATTCTTACACACATCGTTTTCTAGGCTCCACCGCCTCAGTTGAAAACATCATCGCCGGAAAGAGAAGGTCATCGTGATTCAACGTCTACTGCCACCGCCGACCAGAAATCAGTTATCTCCGTTGCTGACGTGGTATGAGCATTAATGATTTTTTTACCAGGTAAGAAAAAAATTTCTATTATATATTCTGACATTCCTGTGTTTTCCGGGCAGGAGTTAAAGCCGTCAATAACATCGAAAGACAGAGATGACTGTGTCATCATAAAGAAAGAACAGTTTGCTGGGGAAGATGAAGAGAAGAGTGAAGAAACAAAGCCAGCAAATGAAAAAAAAAAAAAAAAAAAAAAATGATCTGGAAAAACCCGAAAGAGATGGGACTAACAACGGCCGAAACAATGCTCTCGGAAACAAATTACTACAGCAGCAGAAATTGCCAGTTAAACCAAACAGAGAAGATGATCCACCTGGTAAGTTTCTCCCACAGTTTTCTTGATTTGGATATTACATAATCTCACCTTTTTTTTAACCTTTTTCTTGTATTTAGGACAACCAACGAGCATGGCCGCACCATTCTCAGTAGATAGAACAGCTGCTATTACACGAGCACCACCAATCCATGTATGGCATATATCCTTCTTTTCTTTCCATTTTATTCTCTCCTAAAGTTTTCGATTCAGTCGAAATTCGAACCCTTTTTTCTTGTCGTCTTACAGCCGCCTTTCTCTCTGCCCGGACGAAAAAGATGCGCCACCCATTGCCTTATAGCCAAGAACATCTATCATTACCAGCAAAACCATTACAAAGACAGAGCTCTTAATAACAGCAACTGTTCTTCCTCACAAAAGAATCTACCTTTTCCTCCTAGCAGCAATTCGCAGGTGTGTTTATACAGTCTCCACCATTTTGTAGCTTCATTTTTCCTCCTATTTTTCCCTACTCTTCTGACCTATCGCTCCGTTGTTTTCAGGGCCCTATCTTCCCTTTGAGTCAGCACCAATCAGCTCAATCGCTAAGGCCAAGTGCAGGAAAATCTCGGGCGAGCGCACCATCTACAGCTTCGAACTTCAGTTATCCAAACATGGGAGCTAACGAGTCAGCCCAATACTTATCCGTTGTGCAGAGCCATGGCTACCCTTTTCCCAGACCAGCGGTTCAGGACTTCCATGGACCACCAACGCCGACGGCTCATCAGCCTATGCCAGCTGTCAGTATCTACGGTCAGAACTTCATGGCATCTTTTGCTGCTAATGGAAGCTATCGAGCGGAGAAGAAGGCAAATCAGCCACAAGGGCCTAACAATGCTCTCATCAAAGGTCTTCCTCAAATCTCCTTTGGTGGGAATCTAAAGCCATCTTCGCCTTTGCTGGCTGGTTCTCCTACAACCTCAGCTTCCTTGTCTAGAGGAGACAGTAAAAAGAAGTCTACGTTAGTTCCTGGGAATTCTAAGGTAAGTTCATCTCTGTCGTCTGAAGGTGGGGCTAAAGCGCAGATTCCTCAGCAGCAACAGCAGTTAGTGTTCACGAAAATGCAGCAGCGTGGGCATATAATCTTCTCGAATCATCTTGCCCAAGTTCAGTCGAGGCCCAACTCATTGGCCAAAGCTGTAACTGCTGCTACGAGTTTGCCTATGCAGGGAGTTTTCAACGCTTCTCAGTTCGTTGGTTAGTCAAATTTGTTTGTTGCAAAACAAAACTCCATGTTAGGAAGATGTAAGAGCGCGTTTTTCTGATTGCTGAGGAAGACATAATTTTTATGCTATAATTTGCAAGGGATTGAGGTTTGTTCATCTGTAAATTTCAATTCTTGACCAGGCAATGGCTGTTCTCATCATCAATGGCAGGCCTGAGAACAAGCGAATCATTGACGAAAAAGGAAAGCTAGCGATGTTCGAAACACAAACGAGCGAGCAATCCTCGGGCGCATAGCTACAAAGTTTGACGATGAAAGAACGAGCGTCTGCTAACTAGTGGAGAGCCCTACGAAAAAACAAATGCAGAAAGCTGATGCTTGGGATGTTCATACAGCATATATAGACTCACATCACACTCTTCTTCTGCCCAGGAGAGATTCTTGGACATAGCAACATCTGCAAATGGTTGTTACTGTTTGCCTAATTTCTCGTGGATAACATCAATCTAAAAAATTTAGATTTTTATATGAGGTTAGACCTTTTGCTTGGATACGTATGTATGTATGTATGTGTGTATGTAATGCATGTAAATCTAAACGTTACGGCAATTAGTACGAGGAATATGCCCAACGCATATATCTTTTTCCAAGCCAAGCCAAGTGGGATCTTGAAAGGGGTACCCAGATATTTCTTGATGAATCTCAAGATATTTTTCAAGTTTCTACAGACAAATCAGATCAAACCCGTGAATTGTAATAAATACAGCCATCAAGTTTCCTCTCCTTGATTTAGGTTTTGGTTTCATTAATCTCTGGTCTTGGACCATTTCTTGGCCACTTGTCTTTGTCTTACTGTCACACACACAAACACGCAAATGTATGTGTTGATCATTTTGAGACCCACGCAAGCACACAACCACGAATTCTCTGAACGTCTATATATATACATATATTATATATATATATATATATATATTTTATAAACACCTCTCAAAGAAGATGATGACGCGTTTTAAGGAGGTAGATGGGGCTTGCAATGGTATGGTAATAATAATGGCCGACGTAAGGAATACTGCTCATATATGGACCATATGTGACAGACAGCATAATCTACGGACAAGATATTGCTCTGAGAAAATTCATTAAGGAAGAAACAAGTTTTTGTGGGCTCGCTCAATCTGTGTGACTTTTTAATTGAATTTTTTTGTTGTCAGCTAATTATGTCCCCAAAAGTCCACAAGACTACAATTTATTATTGTTTCTGAGGATGATAAAGGAGCGTCTTGAACAGGTGTTGAATATATAGAATGGGAAAATTATAAAAATGGTCACTAAGTATGCCAATTTTCGATTTCAGTCACTACGCTACGTGTGCCAGTTACAAAACTAGGTCACTAAGTATGTATATAGTAACAAAATTGGGTCACTGGCCTCTTTTTCTTACTCCCTCCGTCCTGCTAATTTTATCACACTTTTTCATTTCGGCCGAATAATTTTATCATATTTCCTTATTTAGCAAAAAACTATCACAAACAATCAATATAATAATATTAAATATTCTTAAAAGACGTGTCAAAATATACACTTTTTTTACCTTTTCATTGTACTGTATTTTTATAATAATGCCACCTTAATTTGCGTACCCAGCAACTTGTGATAAAGTTGAGGGACGGAGGGAGTATTAAATACATACTTAGTGACCCAAATTTGTAACTATATACATACTTAGTAACCTAGTTTTGTTACTATATACATACTTAGTGATCTAGTTTTGTAACTAGTGATCCAATTTTGTTACAATATACATACTTAGTGACCTAATTTTGTAACTAGCAAACATAGTGATCCAAAATAAAAAAAAAAATGGTATACTTAGTTACCAATTTTTATAATTTTGCCTATATATATTATAGTTTTCTACATTGCCAACGAAGTCTTTATATCAATCGACATGGAAGTGCAGTGCAACCAACACCCTTGTCGCGTGATTTGGGCTTGTCCTGTATTCGTTATGGGCCTTTGGTGGGCTTCGAACGGCCCAGAGAGAGAGCAACATTACATTCATGTATACTAGTTTTTTACCCGTGCAATGCATTGTATTAACTATCTCTAATTATTATATATTAATAAAATTATTGAATTTATGTTGATAATGGGTAGTTGTTGTGGAATTAACACGTGGTAGTGGAATTTTTTGTGGTTTTTATTATTTAATTCATCTTTTAAATTAAGGGGCAGCACACGAGAGCAACTACATTTATATAATACTGGAAGATGTTTCCATGAAGAACGAAAGTTCAGAAGATTAGACAGACGACAAACAAGACAGCAATGAGAATCAAAGGCAGACAAGGAACGGTTTTAACGGTAATTAAATTTTCACATATCCTTTTTAAATATTTCCGCTGCACTTCCTTGGATATAATCTTTGGATTAAGTTTTCAATTAGTGCCGAAATTCCCATGGCCGTAAATGAACCTCGCATTTCCTTCTGTGTAGACGTGAGTCTCGTTATCTAACCTGCAAGAAAAAAAATTTCCAATCTTATCACTACATTATTATTACAATATGCAGACTATGTATTAATAAAGAAATATAGTTGGCGGGCTAACGATTTTCTAACGGCTTTGCTCAATATGGACGACGAAACGAATGTTTTTCCATCGATATATCGATTTTCCCCTTCGATTCGCTGCTTAATTCTCGCGTCTAATTCGTCGGCGTTCAATACGAACGGAGAATCCGACGCCTGTCGATTTTATTTAAGTCAGTTATATTTGCAAGATCAAATATACATGTATTTTGTAAGACAAGAAGCTAAGGTATCTATTAATCAATATATATTCATTACCATGACCCAACCCCAAGTGTCAGCATACGAAGGGATATGAGCAGAATAAGGCACAGCATCTGCAATTCATTAGGGAAAAAGAAAAGTACATTTTTTTTTATCTATTTGACTTATAATTTTCAATTAGATGAAAATATATCTAAAACTTACATTTGAAAACCTGCCTCAGAGTATTGTAAATGCAGGAAAAAACTTCAGTATGGCTGAAAATCCCAGCAGGTCCTGCCTGCGGTTACACATATATATATATGATCGTATCAAAAGCATGAATTTAAACTAATAAATCGTAATTAATTGAAAAAAAATACTAACCTGTGTGACAAAAATACCGCAGTGATTGAGTCTTGGCTTGACAGTTTGTTCATAGAAAGATTTCGTATAGAGCTTATAACACGGCCCACCTTCGATAGGATCAGCCAAGTCTCCAATTATTACATCGTAAAGCTCATCGTTTTCCTGCCTTTCAAGCTCGGCCTTAGCGTCGTTGATTACGAGCAATAGCCTCGGGTCGAAGAATGCCTGGCGATTGACTTCCAAGTGTGACTTGCAAAAATTTACAACCTCCTGCAATTCGTATTACAAGTAAAAATCAAATTTTAATGTGGATGTATACGTATGTACGACGATCTAGAAAAATAATGTACCTCATCAATGTCACACATGATGACCTTTTCGACTGTCTTGTGCCTTAGTATTTCTCTTGCAGTGGAACCTTCGCCTCCTCCCATGATGAAGACTGTCTTTGCACTATATATAGGGAGATAGTGTAATAATTTGAAGTGCAGCTCTATATAGAAAGAAAATCATATGTAATTAAGATTATTTAATTACTTGGGATGGTGAAGAAGTGCAGGGTGAACGAGGGACTCGTGGTAGATGAACTCGTCGATCTCTGCACTTTGAAGCTTTCCATCGATCACAAGGGCCTGAAAATAGAAATATATTGATTTCGATAATCTTTAAAATTTAAATAAAGGAACTATTTGATTGATTTCCGTACCTTTCCAAAGGGTTTAGTGTCCAAGAGTTGAATGTCCTGGTACTGAGAGGCACCTGTATGAAGAATGCTGCAAAAGGGACAAATCACATGTAAAATCTTATGTTAAATGTCAAGACTTAACTACAACACTTCGATATCGTATGTAAATCGAAACTGTAATAAGTGACGCAATTTTAGAGAAGGGAAATGGAACATATTTTAATTGACGAATAACCTCTTGAGGGCAAAGCACCAACGCAAGTTTTCTTCGATTTCTTCTTCATACCAACAGCTTTTCCTTTGCACTGCAACTGCATGGCCATTCCCATTTCCATTGCTTAATTCACTTGAAATTGCAATGTCCCCCATGGATATGCGATGATATGTTATAGAGATAGATTTGAATTTTGGATATAATAAGATACGTTGAGTAGTGTGAAGAAGATGAAGGAGAGTCTGAGATATATATAGTACGGGAGATAATGTAAGAGAATTCAACTTGTACAAATTGGCATGGAAATCGAAAAAGGAAGCATGATGATTTAGGTATGAGAGAGATGTATGGATTAGAAGAATGCACATAGGAGACATGTATAATTCATTATGTGTGCTTATGGTACGTTTCCTAGGGTTTAATATTACATTAGGGTCCTACTATTCACACCCCCTACACCCCCCTATACCACTCTTTACACCCCTTAATACTTGATTTTTGTAATAAAAATTTTAAATAATCAAATGATTCAACAAAAAATATTTTAATAACTTATCTTCCATTAAATCAATAGTATAGATTACATGGACTATTCAAAAATAATTAATAAAGTCATTTTAAGCAATGACACATTTAGAACTAGCAAAAATGCACGTGGCCCACGGGCCGGCCGCCCCACCCTGGTACTGTCAAATGGGCCCGCGGACCGCGGGCCTGCCAAAGTGACGGGGCGGGCTGCCATTTCTCAGGCCCACCAGAGGGCGGGCCTATGCAGGTAAGCCCGCGCGTGCTGCGGGCAGGCCGCCAAATATCAAAAAATATATTTTTTAAAAAAATATATATAAATGAATTATATAAGTTTTTTTATATTTTTTGAGATTCAATTTTTAATTTAGTCAAGTTTAATAACATAAATAAATTTTTGATTAGGATTAATTCAACTTCATTAGCTTATTTTAATGTTTTTATTTTTTTTATATAATATTTTTCATTTTTATTTTTTAGGACGGGCCGGGACAACCAGGCCCGCTACCCGCTAGTAGGGCGGGGTGAACTGCCATTTCTCAGGTCCGTCAGAGGGCGAGCCTATGCCAATAAGCCCGCGCGGGCCGCGGGCAGGCCCGCCAAATATTATAAAATATTTTTTTAAAAAATAATATGTAAATGAATTATATGGGTTTTAATCAAATTTAGTAACAAAATAAATTTGTAAAGAATTTAAATTAGATTAGGAATAGTTCAACTTCATTAATTTATTTTAATGTTTTTTCTTTTTTATATATAATTTTTTGTGTTTTTATTTTTAGGACGGGCCGGGCCCACTGGCGGGGCGGGCCTTCGTTTACCATGCCCGCCAAATTTCCTTTTTTAATCGGCAAGTATTTATTTAATATTACTTTATATATTACTTAAATTATTAACATTAAACTCCTTTTTTTCCTTTTTTATTAATGTTTACTCTACATATTAATTAGGGGGTGCAAATAGAAAAATGGTGGGTGCCAATAGAATTACCCTTACATTATTAGACGAGCATTTTCTTAACATGCCCTTACTTCGTTGATTATTTATATATTTGTGATATGAGCTAAATCTTCATTGATTTACGCAACTAAAATATCTAGAGAAAACAAAATGGAAAGTTCAGAAAAGGGTTTGCGTTTTCTAATGTTGATTTTGTGGCGTGATTTGATCTTCTTGCCAAGAGACACTAATCGTGGAGACAAAGATTTAGTTATCTTAGGTTTTTTTAGTTTTGCCCTACAAGACCTAATGTGTGTGTGTGTAAATATATATATATATATATATATATATATATATAGTTTAGAAAGTATAGAAAAGTAACATTACACAAAAAGGAAGTCGCCCTTACGCCAAAAAAAAAAAGTAAAAAATGACAACGACTAAGAACCTACTTACTCCATCAATTGATCAATCTCAATTTACTATATTTTTCTCGACTTTTGTCCTCATAATATTGTTGTAAATTTTACAACACTTTATTCCGAATTGTGTTCTAATTCTAATTAGCGATTTTAAATGCAAATTATCCCAAGGACAGTTTCCTTTTCTTTTCGCACGAGTAACTAAGAGTGGGATGTGAATGAATATCGAGGGCGTGGTTGAGGTAAATAATTATTTCATTTCCATTGGAGGACATGGATGGAAAAATTATAATTGAAGGTGTGACAAAATCCATAAATTATGGTTTCGGGGACGAGCTGATTATCTTCTTATTTAATTATTATTCAAAATTAAATTCAGAAACTTGTGCAAATTAAATCTTGGGCGTGGAGTGGCTCTCATGATTCATAATATATTCTCTTTGCCTCAAAAGGCAAAAGGCGTGCTAAGACAGACGCATTGATCAATCATCAACCTCACCGTCAAAATATAACGAATTACAAGAACAACTCTATATATATAGACATATATATAAATAAGTTGTGATATTAATGATGAATACCTTCAAATCCTTTTCAAAATCCACTGATGTCAAGTGTACGTCAGCATGATGTGATGCACGTATATGCAGCACAAGGGCCATGAATATATCCAAGCATGGTTTTTTATTATATTTGCATGCTTTGATGATGGATATAATAGTGAAGGAAGGATATGATGAACTAACCTTACCTAATTAATATTTAAGTGTTAGAAAGCATGATGTTCCTATGTCCCGGAACATAATCATGCGCCTATGTTCCCTTGATAATCATAGGAGTAATATTTAATCCCTTAAGTTAAGTATCTTCTTAGTTATAGAAAATTAAAATTTATTACAAAAAAAAGCAGAACTATTTCATCTCTTAGGATTCACTAATGGGCCGAATTTGGGCCTGAACGGTGAGCCCACCTCATCAACGAGCAGTGCGAGCCCATTTTTGAGTGTCTGAGCCCAAAATAAAGAACAATATACGCTTTGTTGCCAATGTGAAATCATATAAACATTAAACTCTCCTTTTTGCTATTTCTTTTCCATTTTTATATCTTGAGTAGATTTTACTCTATTTCCCTTTGAATAAATATAAAAAAATATAAACTAAAAACTGGTATATTCTTGATCAGGTGCAGCACATCCATGCAGTAGTGTCATAATACTAAGCCATGCAATAATAAACATTTGTGATTTATTTCTTAAACCCGTTCCATTCAATCCAACGGATTAACTCTAATTTAATGACAATTTAATTGCCAATCTTCTCTGTATTTAGTTAAGTCAGATTTTTTGAATAATGAAAATATCTACAATAGCAATGCAGACTTCATAAAGTAAGGAAACATATTTATATTGTTCTCATCTGCTGGGCTTGTGATGTGATGACAATTAAAGAATCAGACAGAAAAAGAAAGGGACTTCAAATTTAAGATTTCTTTTTCTTTTGTGTTTTTAATTGTTATTAAAATCTGCTTTTTCTGCGTAGATTTCTGCAAGAGAATACAAATAGAGCTCTCAGATATAATTACAGAAAGACGCCCAAACACGCATACACAAAGCCAGCCGATCACATTAGCTTTGTGAATCCCTTCCAGCGAATTTCATTCTTCTCTATTAAGATTTTCTATCCGAGAACTGTTTTTTGATCTAGATTATATCGCGGTTTCTCGCCAGGTAAGAGATTCAATTTCTGCGAGAATTCTACTGCTGTTGTCGAGTGATTTCGTTGGGTTTTTAGTGTAGGGTCAGATCTGTTAATGGGGCTCTGTTTAATCGATTATCGGGGTTGAATAGTATGATCTCGGCGCCGTAATTGTAAAATTCCCTCGAATTGGGCTCCAATTCAATTGGAATTTGAAGGGTTTAGCGTGGTTTGGTTTTTGAACATGGAACGGCGTATTGGGTCGGGAGGTGTTCTGAAGAAGAAGACTTCATCGGGTTGTTTGATTATAAAAAATAAAGGAGATAACAAGGATTTGAGAGGAGGGGTTGGGGCTTTGGCCATTGATAGTAGCAATGAAAGAAAGAGACATAGATTGGTTGCGAGGGATTCGAGCACGAGCGAAGAAGACGAGCCTTTAGAGTTTATGAGGAGAGAAAGGAATGGCTCAGTGGAAGGTAAGAGGATTGTTGAGGACAGAGGGTATGTGCGGGGCAATGTAGGATTAGGCAATGGTGGTGAGAGGAAAAGAAGTAGTTTGGGTTTCTATGATTTCGATGAGTACGATGTTTTTGATGAGAAAAATATGAGAAATGAACAGGTGAAGGCTCCGTATGGGATAGTGGGGCGTGATGATTCTGTCGGGAATTTGAATGACTTTGGTGCTGGATCGTCGAATGGCGATTCTTTTGTGAATAAGAAAAAGAAATTTCCGTATGCTGACGGTTCTAGCGGTGGGAGGATTAATGCAGTTGATTATAGTGGTTCGAGGAACAAAGGGTTTAAATTTGGAGAAGAAGAAACACACAGACCCATTTCATCGTCGCGGTTCAGGTATCAAGAGGCGACTGATGAGCCTATAAGAGTGCAGGGGAAGAATGGGGTTTTGAAGGTTATGGTAAATAAGAAGAAGAAATTAGCAATGCCGTCTTATTACACCAAGTATGATCATGTGGACGACGAAAAGAGAGAAGGCTCTAGTTCAGAGAAAGTGGCCAAGAAAGAATCAATGGCATGGTTTCATATCGACACCAATTCAAAGCCACCTGAGAATGGTCTGGTCATTGCTAAGAATAAGAAGGTTAAAGACAAACATATGGTGCAAGCGAAAAAGTTGAAACCTTCTTCAAGTAAATGCATTGACGACATAGAGCTGGACAATGTATGTCCTGATACGGTGCTTAAGATGGCACCATTGGATGTGCAGTCTTTTAGCTCTACAAAAAGGATGAGGGAAGAAGAGTCTCCTCCTCGTGAGAAAATTACCCCTGTCAAAGGCAAAGATACTGCTGGTGAAAGCAAGGCTAAGCGTGGTGGTAGTACTGAAAAGCAAATGTTGCGTGAGAAGATAAGAGGAATGCTAATTGATGCCGGGTGGACTATAGATCACAGGCCTAGAAAGAACCGAGATTACTTAGATGCTGTGTACATAAACCCTAGTGGAACTGCCTTTTGGTCGATTATTAAGGCTTATGACGCCCTCAAGAAGCAACTTGGAGAAGATTGCAGAAAACGTAAATCTGATGTTGGCTCTCCCTCATTTGCACCACTTTCTGAAGATCTGATAAGTAAACTCACAAGACAGACTAAAAAGAAGAAGATGCATGAAGCAGAAAGAAAGAATACGAAAGAAGATGGCTTGACCAAGAGTAGTAAAATATCGGCTGTCAGATATGGTGCTGAGAGCTCAGATAGTGACCAAAATAAGGAAAATTCTTGTGGAAAACAGAACTCTAAATCACAAAGAGGTAACTGTCAAGAATTGTATGAAGAAAGCGAGGATGATTTTAGTGATGATTCACCTAAGAGGAAGTCGAGGAAAGTTTCTTCCAGTTCTAACATCTTACAAGGAAGAACTAGTAAAAGAATTGGGAGGTGCACACTCCTGGTCCGCAGGTTTGACCGGGGGAAGAACTCAGATTCTGATGGATACATTCCATATAATGGGAAAAGAACCTTGTTAGGCTGGTTAATTGACTCTGGCACGGCAAACTTAAGTGAGAGAGTGCAGTATATGAACCAAAAAAGAACGCGGGTGATGTTAGAAGGTTGGATCACGAGGGATGGAATCCACTGTGGTTGTTGTAGTAAAATCCTTACAGTTTCAAAGTTTGAGCTGCATGCTGGTAGCAAATTACGGCAGCCTTTTCAGAATATATTCATGGAATCTGGACAATCTTTATTACAATGCCAAGTTGATGCATGGAACAGACAGCCAGAATCCTTTCGTAGGGACTTTTACAGTGTTGATGTGGACGGTGGTGAATCAGATGACGATACCTGTGGAATTTGCGGCGATGGAGGTGATTTGATCTGCTGCGATAGTTGTCCGTCGACCTTTCACCAAGTCTGTTTAGATATACAGGTATTCGTTTGGTGGCCCGTGTCATAATTCCATCTATGTTGGGAGTTTAGCGTGGAAATATATATTGTCATGGGTGTCCTCTTATCCATTATGATACTACTATCTCTCATGTATCCCTCGAAAAACTTGCAACTGATTTTTAGATATCATTTACTCTGTGTGTGATCAATTCATGCATACTCATGTTAGAGTTACTTTCCGTTTTCTGCAGATGCTTCCTTCAGGTGATTGGCATTGTCCGAATTGCACCTGCAAGTATTGTGGGCTCAGGGCTGGGATAGGAGTAAATGAGGATGAGGCTGATGAACTGATGAAATGCACGTTCTGTGATAGAAGATGTAAATCAGTTTTATCGGCTCCTGAATTCCTCAAGCTCGTACATATACGAATATATCCTATTGATTTTTTTACGTCTGCATTTCCTTGCAGATCATGAATCATGCTGTAAGAAGGCAGTGGATATGGGTTTAAGTTTTTCATCTTTCTGCGGGATAAGGTGCCAAGAGGTATTTTTTCTCAAGCTTCTCCACATTTATCAGCCCGGTCTAGCCCAAGGGATGCTCATGTTGAAATCTTCTTTGCGACTTGTGTTCACTATTGAATTTTCTGAGTATTTCATCGACGATTTTGATTATATTGTTATTTTCTTACTCTAGCAATGTTTTGGTTCTGCAGCTCTACGATCATTTGCAAAAGATAATCGGTGTCAAACATGATCTGGAAGGGGGATTCTCATGGTCTCTTATTCAACGATCAGCCATTTCTGACACCTCAGATCGTGGATATCCTCTTATGGTTGAATGCAATTCCAAGTTAGCTGTTGCATTGTCTGTTATGGACGAATGTTTCTTGCCAATCATTGACAGGAGGAGTGGGATTAACACAATTCATAACGTTGTCTGTAATTGTGGGTAAGTAACTGTGTTATATATCACACAAGAGCAAGTAAAGCTCGCCTTCTCAACATGCTCAGTAGGCCTATTATACCTATCTACATTATCACTGTATTGATTAAATTAATTTTCTTCTACTGTAGATCCAATTTCAATCGGCTGAATTATCGAGGATTCTATACAGTAATCTTAGAGCGTGGAGATGAAATAGTTGCTGCAGCATCAATACGGTAATAATATAATGCTTAACCATTCACAATTATGGGTCATATGTTGGTGGTCCAATTTAAAAGCCACTCTGATCATAATGGTTATCCTCTATCTCCTTAATAGGATCCATGGAGCACTTCTAGCTGAGATGCCGTTCATTGGGACTCGAGAAATGTACAGACGACAAGGAATGTGCCGACGCCTTCTATCTTCGCTTGAAACGGTACGAAATGTAGTGAGTTTGACTTCACATTTTGGACAGTAATCTTAGGTTGTGGAATACATGCATTATAACAGGAGCTTGGTTCCCTCAACATTGGGCATTTGGTGATTCCTTCGATATCAGAGCATAGGAACACATGGACTACAGCTTTCGGTTTCGATCCACTTGACGATGCATTGAGGAAAGAGATTAAATCCACCAATATGTTGGTTTTCCCAGGAACAAATATGTTGCAGAAACAGTTGGCTAATCGTCAAACTTCTCATGGTATTAGATTTTTCTCGTAGTAAAGAATTTAAAGTCTTTGTTACTAGACGACGTTGACAAGATTGAAAACTATAACGCTTGCCCAGTCAGCTGTGGTTTCTGTGTCTCTAATTCTGCCTATTCTCTTTCCACAGGTAAGGAAGCGTCTCAACTTCAACCCACAAAGGCTCGTAATGAGACCAGCATAAATTCTTCTTTGGAGTGCAATAATTCAGCAAATGGAAACGATGAAGTGTTTCTTGACACCGCAAGTCTAGACAGAGTTGATTCAGATTCTGCTTGCATGTCCGATAAGAGCTGTAAGAGATTTGCTAATGCTGACGTTGAAGCTAAGCAAGAACAACTCTCTCATAGCTCGCCTGCAAAAGATGATCTCTCTACTAAGCCAAATGGAAATGCAACGCTTTTGGCAAAACCTGGAGATCTTGAAATACCTCCGAAGATTTCTAGCAATTCTCTATCAGATGATCGAGCTGATGATGTCCCGATGAAGATGAAGGCATGTCAATCTATTACAACATTTGTCGGCGAGGAGAAGATTTCGGTAGCAGAATCAAACCTTAACCGTCCTAATCAAGTTTCTTCCCTAAATAATGGCTCAGCAGCCTCTTGCAGCTTGAAAAACGCTGAACTTGACTGTGTAAGAGGAACTGAAGATAGTTCGCCTGATGTTTCTAACAATGTCACCTCAGAACACAGCCCAAATTCTGATGATTGCTGAAAGGCTACCGAGGATTTTTCTTGCAGAACTGAGTTAAAACGATCAATGTCTGAAAGATTGTTGAACTGTTTTATTGGTATATAATAGATTTAGGTGGAAGTGAGAACAATGTTGTTGATGGGGGCGTTAGCTTCGTCCTCGTGGGCTCCCAGGCGTTAAATTTTGTGAATGTTCCCCAGCATAAAATAGCCATTTATTTTTCATTTTAGCAGACTATGTACATAAAAGAAACTCAATATTGTTGCTTGAATCATCATCATCATCATCATTCGATTATATTGAAGTGTAGTAACTCTTTCTGGATGATTGCATCTTGCTTCGTCGGCTCTTCATTTTTTTTATGCATGAGCTGTAGCTCGCATTATTATTGTATGAGTTGATCTCATGTTTTTATCTGACATTACTAATGCATTAGGATTGTCATCACATTCAAGTTATATTGTTAATTATTATCAAGATTGGGTTTTTATTTTATGATTGCATTGGTGGAATGATAATCTTTTCAACAGATTACTACACATCGTACTCAACATTTTTAATACTTGCATGGACTCTTGTCTGCAATCAAGAGTGCAGAATGATATGTACAATGGCTGGACACTTAATGAGGGAGGGGATGTCTCTTAAAAGAAATGTCATATAACAGAATTATTCTTTGGGCAAATTTCGTTTCAGGCCCTTCTTAGTATTTTATTTCAGTTTTCAGGCCCTGTCCGAAAAAAATTTAGTTTTAAGGACCCAATTTCTGCGGTACCACTGCATTGTTCCGCAGTACCAATTCATTATTCTGCAATACCACTTCATTATTCTGGAATAACACAAATCGATCATCCGATACCAGTTCATATACATTTTATAATACTTGTGTGGTCTAGGTCCTTATCTCTAAATTTTATAAAAATTGGGTCCTTTCAACAAAAGTTTTTTCTGACAGAGTTTGAAACCTATTTTGAAACTTTAAAGGGGTCTGAAACGAAATTAACCCTTAATAATCTTTGAAAGTTGTCGCATCAAATCAAACTGTCCCCTGCACTATGTCCAAACATTCCACAACCTATGACCCATTCGAACATAAAGGCGATTTCCTCAAACACTTAAACAAACTTCTCTTTATATATACAAACTCCTCTCAATTCATTCCTACATCAACATTCAAAGACTAAGAAAAAAGAAAAGAAAAAAACATAGTAACGATCAGTGTTGTGGAAATAAATGGCAGATATAGAGCTGGTAATAAACTGCGATTGCTGTGGGCTCGAAGAACACTGCACGCAACGATACATTCTTGAAGTGCAATCTAATTTCGATGGGAAATGGCTATGTGGGCTGTGCTCAGAAGCTGTTAGATACGAACTTCACAGATCATCATCATCATCATCATCGTCGTCGAAGAAGAAGAAGACAAAGAAGAGCAGCACTAATATTAAGCAGCAGAAAATTATCGATGATATTAACGAAGCTGTCCAAGCACACATGTCTTTCTGCGGTGGTAAGTTAAAGTCTGATCCAGCTACTTTTGTCGCTGATAGTTTAAGACAAATGTTAAGGAGGAGATCATCATCATCATCATCGTCGTCGGAGAAAGAAGTTTCTGCCAAGAAATTACATCAGTGTGCATCGTCGTCGTCTGAATCTGTTGTTCAGATTTCTTTTTCAACTTCAGCAGTTAGATCTCAAGTTGGAATATGACGACGGTGTTCCAAGCTGTTCTTTGTCGCCAGTTATAAATTATTACTAGCTATCTGCCTTTACATATGTAATGATACGACTATCTGTATGTACAGTGTTATTGCATGTTTTTTTTATGTAACGTCTCTTTAGTTTTCTGTATATATCTGATATGTTCCAAGCACGAGTGTGATTAAACAACTAACTCGCAACTATAACTTGAATTCTCGATATACAAGCAACGTCGATGTTAGGGTGAATTTGGAATTATAATAATGTGAAAATATTAGCACTATTACCGTGCATGAAAAAGATTGTCTCCAAATAATGTCGTTATTTTTTTATAATCTTTGACTTGATTGTATGTCAATTTCCTAAAATCTATGAGTCGGGGAAGCTAATATACGTGAAAAATACTCTGAGTTGATTGCCTGCAAATCCATTTCAAAAACAAAAGTGAAAAAATATCACTACAAAAATGAGCTCCAGTAGTGACGGACAAAACCGTAACAAATCCGTAGCTAATCACGATTTGCGACGGATTTGCTACGGAAAACTTCCGTAGCTGATCGCCTGTCGGAAATACAAATTCGGTCGCAATCCCCGTAGCTAATTTAGCGTCGGCAATTTCCTACGGGTGAACCGTCGCAAAATTTGGGTTAAAAAATAAAAAAAAAAAGTGGCTCGCCGGAATACCGGCGAGCCAACTTCGCCGGAATCTGGCATCGAGCTCCCACATACAAACCTGCACCCACCTTGCACTCACAAGCAGACCTCAACACCGTCAAATATGCCTCCACCGGACCTCGCGGCCGCCACCACCGCACATCATCGACCGCCGAGCCAAACTCGCTAGTGTTTTGCACACACTGCACCCGCCCTTAGCTGCCCAGATCCGCCACCGCCGCGACCTCAGCTGCCTAGATCCGCCACCGCCGCGACCTCAGCTGCCCAGATCCGCCACCACCGCGACCTTCGCTGCCCAGATCCGCCACCGCCGCGACCTCAGCTGCCTAGATCCGCCACCGCCGCGACCTCAGCTGCCCAGATCCGCCACCACCGCGACCTTCGCTGCCCAGATCCGCCACCACCGCGACCTTCGCTGCCCAGATCCGCCACCGCCGCGACCCTAGCTGCCCAGATCCGCCACACGAGCTCGTCGACGCCGGATCTGCCACCACCCGAGCTCGTCGACGCCGGATTTGCCACCACCTGAGATCGTCGACGCCGGATCTGACACCACCTGAGCTCGTCGCCGCCATATCCGCCAGCAGCCTTTCCCTTGCCAAATCTTGGAGCAGCCACAGAGAAAAATAACAGAAGAAAAGATGAAGATGAAGAGAAGAGGAGAAGATGAAGTGCGACAAAGGAAAAAGGACGAAGACAGAAAAAGCTGAGTGGAGAATTTTGAGGAGAATTTCAACTTTTCGACTCCCGCGTCAATTTTGTGACCGAATTTCGGTCGGGAAGCTTTCCGACGGAATATCCGTCGGAATATCCGTCAGAAATCTCCTACCACGGATTTTCCGTCGGAAATTTGTGACGGAATTCCGTCGCTCTTTTTGCGACGGAAAATCTGTCACAAACGTTTGCGATGGCAGTTTTGCCACGGTTTTTCCGTCGGTAACGTTGGCGACGGAAATTCCATCACAGAATCCGTCCCAAACAAGTGCAACCACAAGACTGTCGCTCCCGACCGTCGCTGTTCGAACTCTTTTTTGTAGTGTATTTTAATGGTAATAAAAAACAACCTTGTACTAATGATGATCAGAAATCACAATTGTTAAAGCTGCATAATCGTTATGATATTCTTGAAACAGAAAAGGGGGGAGAGAGAAGTATATGGTTAGCTTGGCTACTTCAATGAGTTATGGCGTCTTAAAGAGGATATATTAATTGCGTGTACGTTTAGCCTAAACACAGCAAACGTGTCGATCCATAAGATGTCCATAAACATGGCTCGTGATTAATGTCTTAAATATCATCACACAACAAAACCCTATTCATAACAAGTTCTATAATTGATCTTAAAATGATATGTTAGCATAACGAAAACCCCTACTTTCCACTTAGATGCTAATGAAAAATTGCACGTTTTCTTGAATTTAATCACCCAGAAACACACATGTAGCAGTCCTGTTGTTATTGCCAACTAATAAAACTATATATTGTTATATTCCTCCAAATAAAGAGAATAAATCATGTAGTTATCAGATTAAAAGCAAAATAAAATCTAACTTATTAGTTATCTTCTTGTCACATTATAGCACTAGACTAAGACTAGACATCATCATGTCCATACATACGCAATACAACAACAAATGTCCAAGAATCGCTGGTATGATGTTGTAGCGAAACACAGAATCTCCATACATAGTTTAGTGTTGTTACAAGTCTTGAAAAAATACCTAATTAAGAATGATTTAAACCTTCAACTGTCCTGATAGTATACATGTATGGTCAATATACTAGTATTCAAAAACACCTCATATAATATCGATTTTCACTCGTGATAGATATATATCCTCACACAAAATCATTTTCGGCATTAACGAGGTTGTGGTGACGAAAGACGCAATAAGAGTCATTCGTGCCTAAAAATAATCAAGATTTCCCAGGTGTGTGGCTTATATTCCATATAACATGCTTAATTAAAAAGGAGGTGATAGATATAAATTCAAGTACGTTATATTATATTGTTTTTTTCTTGTCGAAATGAAATAAGAAAAAATCCCAACTTCATTGACGGACATTTTCTTATTGAGAAAAGCCCATAATAACTACATATCTTTGTAGCCCACTGATCATAGTCAATGAATAATTGCTCGATGCCCTAAATTATAGCACTTGTCAAATTGATCGAACATCTTCTTACATCTATCTATCTTCTGTTTTCAATTTTTTTTTTCACTTTTATATTAGAAAAAAGAATGTCTAATATTAATAAAAAATACATTAACAGGTACCGTAGAGTACAAGAGTATACATTCGTTCATCTAACTCTCTCTGGTTATGACTAAAGCATCAAGTTCTTCTTACAGATAGAAGTCCGATAAAAAAGAGAATATTTTCCAAACCACAGACGACTTTGTTTAAGTCCCAAGATATATAATAAGACGACAATGGTGAGTAGTTGAGCCCTCTAAAATCCACCACTATAAAATCTGCTAAAAATCATATTCGTCTTCTTCCCAAGCAATCAAAATGAACAACACAACCTTTCGTTCGCAGTTTTTGTTATTAACCATTTTCGCCACCTTCTTCTTCTTCCTCGCCGTAGGCGCTCAAAACAGCAGCTCTAATAATATATGCACAAAGTCGATGATCGAAAGCTTTAATCCATGCACTAACTTCGTCACCACCACCACCCAAGGCGGCAACAACAAGGGTTCGTCGCCGGCGTCAGACTGCTGCTCATCGCTCAAGCAGCTAACTGCAAACGGTCAGAACTGCCTTTGCCTTATTATTACAGGCGGCGTATTTTTTAAGGTTCCCATTAACCGAACACTTGCCATGTCTCTTCCTCGCGCCTGTAAGATGCAAGGCGTCCCTGTCGAGTGTAAAGGTACTGTGTATGCATTCTGCTGTGTGTGTGTATATATATATATATCTTGATTTTGACGATATGCTCTGTTTTTTTATTGCAGCTACTTCTCCACCACCCCCTCCAGGTAATGGTTCTAGAAACACTTTTTTCTGGTAAGTAAGTTAATCGAATTTTTTCGGGTCAGGAATTGTAAGATTCAGACAACTACTGCTATGTATGTACCTGTCAGATCCAAAGAGAAGACCTATTCAAAACAGCCCAGGTGCTGCATCTCCTCATAGTCCTCTAGGTAAAATATGTTTCATATAACCAACTAAAAAAGATCCAATTTTTTCTCTGCAAATTGAACGTCTGTCTTACAGAAAAAAGTGAACGTTGTTTGCAGCTCCGTTTGGACAAAAGCCCTCAGATGATGGCACAATACAAAGGATGACACCGCCTGGAATGAGGCCAACGTTGTTTCTATCAAATGGAAGACCATTGAACGATGATTACATGTCTTCTCTAGTCATATCAAGTGCAGTTATCTTGATGTTATTACCAGGCTACTATTGACTTTTATGTACGCTTTGAGGGAGGCGCATTTTTCATACATTACTAGATATACAACGATAGATACAAACAGCTCTTCCCTTATTTATCTACATGTCGATGACCACTGCAACGCTTGGTAATAATTATACAACATCATGGGAAAAACCGAAAACCCTCCATGACACAGCTTTTGTTCGTCAGAACTCAGAAGCCAACGAAGTCCAAGATCGACGCCACGCTTGCTCCCTTTTGCTGCTGTGGCCCACGCACGAAGTAAGACTCCTCTTGGCTCCCAAATACCTCGTCGACCTCCCTCGCCGGCGCGTCGAAGGACAGCTCCTTAGCCTCAGGCTCGACCTGGCTCCACACGTTCTCTTGGCCGGCCAAGAAATGGCGCTGGTTGAAAGAACCCTTCGTCCCAAAGACGACCATCTGTAGGCTCGAGTCCTGAGAAGCAGCGACGGAGATGGGATGGCCCGCCGGGACTATGAAGGCGTCGCCCACCGACAAGCGCCCGCTCACTTTCTCGTAATGAACGCCGCCCTGTTTTTCTTGCCCCTCCTTTCCCTTCATCCCCTGTTTTGAGTTCTCTTCTCTGCTCTGAGAAGCAGAGATGTGAGGGCACGCCATTTCGAATTGGCCGCTGCCTCCCACTATGTAGACCAGCCTCGTCGACTTTGTGTTGTAGAATGGCGCCATCATCGCACCCTAAAAACCCCCCAAAAAATTCCCAGAAGTTATGGTAAGTATCAGTCAAGATTGATGAATAGTAGTAGTACTACTGATGCTGCAAACCGTACGTTGTTGATGTTTGTGAAGATGACTGAGACGTCCAAGTCCTTGAGCTGTTCGTATCTGTCGGGATTTGCCTCGAAGATCTGTCCGTTTCTGTTCGAAAAGGTGGGACTTTGTTCCAAGACATTGATAGGTTGTGCCCAAGACTGTGATCCTTGTTCTTGCCCTGTTCTTCTTCCTCCCCAGGTTTCAGATTGCTGCTGGCCGCCGCTGCTAAGTGCCCTGATTTGTTCTTTGGAGGCTTTGATGATGACCCCTTTCCTCTGCTGCTTGAAGAGCCTTTCCCATCTATCTCTTGGAATCTGCAAAGAAAAAAGATGCGATGATCTTCAATCTTCTGTATCTAAACGTTTAAGCCTCCTTTCAATCTTGATTGATACTTACATTAAAGGCAGCTTCAAGTATTTCGTTGCTGAATGTGTTGTAGAAGGATTCTGGGTTTTCACCTCCAACGCCGAAGTATTCCTTCATATACACCAAAGCAAAGACAAGCCATGGCATCACTGATAAGAAAAGACAACTAGCTAATAACATAGGCAAAAAAAAGAAGGTGTACCTTGAATCTGCCAGGAGTGTTCACAGGTTGTAATAGCTTCAAAACGTATAACCTTTCATTGTCGTCGCTGTTAGTCAAGTACACCATCGACCCAGATGGAATCCTCAGCACATCTCCACGCCTAACGTTGTTAGATTGTCTCTGATTGCTCCATACATAGCTTATCGTTCCTTTCCCTGCCATCAGGGGGGAAAGAAAAAAGAAGTCACAGAAGCTCTGTTTTTTTTTTTTCTCTTTCTAACTTCTATGTGGAGTATTAACAAGATTTTGACGGATAACTTACCTCCGACGACGACGTAAACAGACTCGGCGTCGGTGTGATGGGGAAGAACGAAGGTGTTTGGATTGGCCTCTAGGACCGCCAGGCGGTAGTTGTCTATCCCTTGTAATAGATCTGATTTCTTGGTAAACCTCTCAAGAACCCTTATGCGACCATGCTCTGTTTTGTACTTTGAAGAAAACCTCTGCGACTCGAAGTAGTACGGATTCTCTCCTCCTTCCTTCTCCTTCTCCTTCTCCGCCCTCTTCGCATTCGTACCGCCGCCGGCGCCGCCGTGCTGCCGCCGCTCGAGCTCCCACTGACACACCTGCTGGCAGTACCGCCTTTCTTGGCCTTGCCTGTGCTGCCTAGCGCATTGGCTCTGGCACTGTTTGTACTGTAGCTGAGGGTCGCCCTCGACCATTATTGCAGGGCTCCCCTGCTTTTAACGCAGCCGTGATCAGCCGGCCGGAAAAAAAACAGAGCACGAGAAAAGAAGGCTGAAAAAAACAGAGTAGTACCTTGTTGTCGGCCTCGCCGGCCATGTTCCGGCCACTCTTCTTCTCTCTTCCTCTGCAGATAGTCGTCCACGCATTTCCTCTCACAGGCGCTCAATTCCCTGTCGTCGTTGAGCTGCCGCCTCTGTTTTGTACAGCCCATTAAACAGAGGAAGAGCTGTTCGTCGGCTGAAGGCTCTTCTCCTCCTTCCCCTGCTCTCTCTCGCTGGTGATGGAGATTTGCGTGGCATGGAAGGAGAAAGAGGAGAGTGAAGAAGAGCAAAAGCGCAAGTAGGGAGTGTTTTGTGTTGTTCATCCTTGATGGCTATGTTTAAACCTGTTACAGACGATGCTGTAATAAATCAAACATTGAAACAGAGTATTTATTTATAGGCAGGAAATAAGGTCGTGCATGGGTGACACGTGGAATGGAACAGAACAGAGAACAAAGGTGGTGGGCGTAGGCATATGCATGCATGCATGGGATCATCATCAGACATATCAAAGACGAAAGCTCAAAGAATGGATTTTTCTTCTTTCGTTATAATCACGTGATAGGAGCAGGCTGTCCGTACAAAACGACAAATTTATGGTGAAAACTGGGAAACAACTAAGGTTGATATTCGGATAAGGACGACGTGTAATAATAAATTTTGATCAATGCATGTAGTCGGAATATATATAAGGAATTAATGCATTGTATGTTTGTGAAGTTTATCCGCGAGTAATAGAGTTTGAAAGTGAATGTGTTACATTTGTAATTTTCAATAGGAGATGATTAAATTGCCTTCGTCTTATTCGAGTTTGTAGATTTAGAGAGAATGAAAAAGTAGAACAATATTATGGTTCGTGATTTGCCCTGTCTGATCGTTCATTTCGAAGGTGGCCGAATATGATTCCAATCCAACGAGATAAAATTTGGTATTGGTTAATTTTTATGCATGCTTCAAGAGTATTTATGTCATTTCGAGAATATTAGAATGGATCGGATTAAATATCTCGGCCAGGCCTTTGGATAATTTATCTTGCAAACGATGGATTATTATAACGGGCCTACACTTATCTCGGGCTTAATAAAGTTTAGGAAGTGAACAATATATGCTTTGGCTGTGTTTGCTTTTTAGATGGGCTAATATAATGGTCTAAGCCCGTTAATATGTATCGGGCTAATTTATCTGAAATAATATTAGGTGTTGATATTGGATAAATAATAAAGGAGCCCGTTAATATAGTGCGGGCCATTTATCTTTTCTCGGGCTTCAGTAATTAAAAGCAAACGAGATATAATATTCTACTAATAATATTACAGCCCATTTTCTGGGCTTTGCTATTAAAGCAAACGCAGCCTTTAGATAATTGGACATTATGTAACCTTGGAAAGTCCCATAAAGTGTTGATAAAATAAAATCCTAGCTAGAACTTGAAGGCTACGTTGGGCTTTTATTTATCTTTGTAGATTTAGTCTACAACAACGGGCCAACGTGACAACACTTCAAAATGAAACGTAGTTATTGGGCTAAAATTCAAGATATTATACTTTTCATGCAAGTATAATCGTCAAATATGTATTGTGATTCGATTTGTATGTTAACTGGAATGCATTAGCCCAATAGGGCTAATAGCTGCTGTACATAGTTGATCGCTTTATTTCTAGGAAAAGAATATAAAGATTTATTTCCCTTCCTTATTTTATTCTATATATTTTCATATTTCAATTTTTATTCTTATTTGTTTTTTTCACATGGCGGAATATGTTTTTATGTAATTAGAAAAGCTGCTGTTGATAGCAAGTTGACCTCAAACCAGGCGCAGGCTTCTGTCTTAATCAAGTAATCATCAAAAGTAGAGATCCTCCATCCCCAACATATTATATTTCTTTTACAAAAAATAATTAATCACTTTTTTTATCCTTTTACCAGAGAAAACATGATTCCCAGATTCACTCTCCCCCAGCAGTTTACAAAAGAATTTATAATTACCTTGCCAGTTTCTGAATATTTATTCTCTTTATATAGTATGTACTATTCTCTTTTTTCTTTTCATTTACTCATACTACAGCTTTTCTTTTCCTTTTCTCTTTGCTTAGATGCTGGAGATTTTTATTTATTTATTATTTAAAAAAGTGTAATTATGAAGCAAGGGCACGGACATTACCCTGAAACCATCATGATTAGATTGGAATCGCGAGCATATATAAAAACTGAATAAAGCTTCTTCATCATATGATCATCAGAAGTAAATAATAATAATAATCATATTCGGTACTCATGCTCATTTTTTGAAGAAAAGAAATGCTTTTTTCTATTTGGAATAACACCACAACTCAAGGGTTGTTTCTTCAATTATACCGAAAGATCAGTCCACCGCACATGATATACATGTCCTCTTTCGAACACAAAATAGAATTTGCAGCTCATTCATGCCTTTACCAGCAATCTCTGCACCCTTGTCGTTTGCTTTGTTAGTCCAAGCAACTTCTTTTCTTTCCTTTACTTTCTCAGAACAGACACAAACAGAGAGAGAGAGAGAGAGAGAGAACAACTTTTTTTCAGTATAAAATCATTGGCAAAGAAACAGGGGAGAGTGCTCATGGCAGCGCCCGATCAGTACTAATGTGTTATTTGTAATCATTATCAGCAGCAGTTGAAGTGTTACATCACAAATCTAATGCTAACTCTGAAATGATTATTTACTTACTCTGATCATCGTCTAAATATGCTCTCTACTTGTCTAAGGATCTATCTATTCTATTCTATTCTATTCTATCCTGCTGCTGTCCTAACAAAACATGGGAATCTCAGAACTAAATACAGTGATTGGAATAAAAAAAAGAAAAGAAAGAGCAGAGTCTTGCTGAGTTTCCATTAGGCATTCTTCTCTGTGTTCTTGCAGGTGTAGTTTCCTGCAGTAAGTTAAGTACTACGTACATTAGCTTGTCTATTACTTAGTTTCAAACAAAAATTGAATACGGTTTACAAAGGTCATACCTTTGCCTCCCCCTCTCAGTTGGGAAATTGTCAATCTTGGGTGTCGAACTTTAGGTAATAACAAACAAACCATTTTTGAGATGTCCACATCTGTCCAAAATGACTGGAAAAAGAAGAATATTGATTATATTCAAAGAGAGATCACAGTTGTAACATGGCATGATAATTGTGTAATAAGAAAAAAAGGACTCACCTTTCTTGGTTTGTGGGCAAGGTAACGTCCCCATCCTTCTTCAGGTTTTAGCCACCTAACTTCAAATTCTGTGGACCATCACAATGCATGCTTTAGAAGAAGCTACTATGGAGAGAGAGAGAGAGAGAGAGAGAGAGAGAGAGAGAGAGAGAGAGAGAGAGAGAGAGAGAGAGAGAGAGAGAGAGAGAGAGAGAGAGAGAGAGAGAGAGAGAGAGATTGCCCACCTCAGAAGAAGCAGAGTTCTGTATAACCATGTGAGAAGGGCAAAAGCTCTTCGATCTCTATCCTAGAGCTCGACGACAAGCTCATGCTCTTCCTCAGCTTGTTAGGGACAGATTCGATCTCAGCCCAGAACATTCCCGAGACTGGTCGATGGTCTGAAAACCTCGACTCTCCACGAACGTACGATAGCTGCTGAAGGCCATTCCCATACCACAGTATTCGATCGCACCTTTCGTAGAGACAAGAATCTATTTTTTCAGTTCGCCGTATATCTGCAGCTGAGTATTATATACAAGAGTGGAAGTTTTATTACCATGCAGGCGTTCTTCGCTTCTCCTTAGGATGCATGTCGTCGCCTGCGTATCTGTCTGAATTGCGCGAGTATTTATACGTCGGCGGGAAATATATCTTCCCTTCTCTCCACCCATCGAAAACCCGTCCCCTCCTCTGCTCTATTCGCAGCTGTCGATGAAAATTGAAAAGCAATTAATACGAATCGAATTACACTTTCATCGTTCGATTGATCGACCAAAAGGGTTCGATGAAAAACCTGATCTTTCTCCAGCAATGCCCTCCAATTTTGCATTTCGATGAGAGCTTTCGCAGATCGGTAAGGCAGAGCTATTCGATAGTTTAGGTCTCCCAGCCATATTATTCGGCTGATTCACGTATAATTTTTCAGACCCGAGTAAAAAAGATTCGAACTTTACGTATAAAAAAGAAGGGCTTTTCATACTCGTGCTCGAGAATAGTTTCTGGCGATTTCTCGTCGTTATTCGCCCCGCCAACCCTCGGGAACCTCGTCTTCCTAAGGATTTCGATAAAGTCTGCATTTCTACGCAGTTCGTCGCCCTCTTTCTCCCCCGACGTCAAGTGGCTGCACACAAAGCACAGGCTCGTTTGGTGCAATAACATGCTAATCGATATCGATCCCTGCAATAAAAACACAAAAAAAAGGAGGAAACTCATTACCAAATTCACATTCATCAAGAAAGGCGTCTTTGTAAGATTCTACCTTATTACCGAGGTAGCCCATCAAACCTCTGCCAACGCAAGACACCTTAACGTTCCTCGAATGCTCGGCGAGCTCACTTCTGACCCATACGGTGAGAAATATCCCCACCATTTGCTTGCTAGCGACCAAAGAGTACCTCGACGAATCTTCTTCCTTGCAAGACATTGGAGGAGAGTAAAGCACAGTACTCGGCGAATCCCCTGTTGCAATAAAATCATCCTCAGAACCCATCCTCGAAAAATCGCTAGGCCTCTGTCCCCACGAATAGTCGCTGGGCCTACGGCTCGAGGAATAGTCGCTGGGCCGTGGGGCAGAGGAGTAATCGCTCGGCCTATGGCCCGAAGAAGAACAGTCGCTCTGCCTATAGGCGTAGTAAGCATCGCTGGCCCTCTGTCCGAATATTACACGATCGCATACGCTGAGTCGCCTGTCGATTTCCGATCGCCAATTTTGAGGCGTCTGAAAAGATCGACGGTGGAAAAAGGCCGAAGCTTTTTTGTGGGAAGATCCTTCGAAATCGGCGTTGTACTCTGCGATTGGATTTGGGATGATGGGAGATGGTGTTGCGCCACCTCCGCCGACGCCTGGGGAATTGTTTAGGGTCTTTTTTATTAGGGAAAGCCATTTTTTCGCCGGGCCGTTGTCTTCTGCGCCGAGTATGTTGCCGGCGTTTAATGGGACTATTTCTTGAAAACTGTAATATAGAAAGAAAGAACAAACATTGAATGATTCTTTGGAAAAAAAAAAAAGAAAGAAAATTGAAAAAAGAAAAAAAAACGTACCCAAGGACGTATATATCGGCGGGAGGAGAAGAGTGGAGCCAATCGTCTAAGTTCAAGTTGTTATGCGGCGATCTTCCGCCGACGTTCCATGTTGAGACGAAGACGCTGCAGACCAAGAATTACAAAATTTTATTACAAATGAGATAAAAGCATAAGAGTTTCATTGCTAGAAAAATGACAAGAAACCTATAGTTTTGGATATTTATGATCTGAGGATGATCAAGATAGCCTCTGCCTCGCCGTGAGCAAGAGCGCGAGCGGGATAAGGATCGTTCTAACTTTCTCGACGACGATTTCTCTGCGAAATAAAGCGAAAATTAGGCATAGGCATTGTAATTTTATCGAAATTTCAGATATGCGATGCAATTAACCTGTGCGGATTTTCTTGATTGTTGAAGGTTCTCTTTGGGAGAAGCTCTTTCTCCATTCAACATCACCAGCTTGAAAAAAAAAAGAGAGATGATAATGAGGGTAATATTCAAGAAAAGGAAGTGATTTGTAAGAACATGTATGCATTAACTGAATCTTGGCTGAAACAGAGAAGACAGTTCTTGGCAAAAGGACAAATCGGTGAAAGACAAACCAAGAAAATTAACAGTGAACGAAGTTTTTTTTTAAATAAAAATTGTAATTTGACGGAAAAGTAAACACTTACCAGCATAAACAGCTTCATCAGCTACGATCTGCTCACTCTTGCACCTGAGATTGAACCATTTTCTTACAAGTTTTCTTGCCCACGAAAGCTTGAAAAGGCCAGAATCTCGTATCAGTACACAAGTAGAACCAAAGATCGGATTTTTTAAGGAAATAACACCCAAAAAATACCTTGCTTTTCAGCGAATTATCATCGGTCATTGTTCTTCCGATTCCTTCATGCAATCACTCACAGTATTTTCTCTAAGCACCACCCCAAATCTTTGCTGAAGCCCACTCAGAAAAAATAAGGAAAGCATAATACTTTTTTTTTTCCGGCAAACTAGCTTGTGGGCATTAGAGAATGCAACCAAGACTCGTTTTTTTTTCTGTATTCTTTCACTGCGCAGAATACACACACTAAAATGTGATTAAGTGACTGTGAGTTATGGTGAAACCAGACACGCCAATGATACAAGTGTGAGACAAGCGCAACTTAAGAACAAAACAACGTTATAATCAGGCACGAAGAGCGAGAAAGAGGGGAGCATGTAATAAATAAATAAACTTCCATGGTTTCTTTTACTTTTCTCCCTACTATTTCTTTTTTTTCAAATAATTCTCGGAATTCAGCCTCGTTATTAGTAGCCCTACAGTAACAGCAAAAGCGTCCAAGTTTGAACAGAATAAATAAATAAAAGTGCATCCTACACTCCATCTCACACACACACACACCCGCATTGTTATCTGTGTGTGTGTTTTGCTTTGCCTTTTAATCTCCATCCCAGATTCCAAGAATGGCCCAGTTGGGCAAAGGGGCAGGTCGTTTTGCGCAATTTTATGTATTGAAACGACGCATTTAGCTGCCCCAATGACCTGCCCGAGTTGGTCAATTAAAGCGAGTGGAGGGGAGGGGAAGATTTGGTAAGAAAAAAGAGCAAAATTAAATCTTTTTTTATTTCCCCTCTTTATTTTAGATTTACATGAATGTGTTCTCTGTTTCCCTTTGCCAATTGGTCTTGCCAACAAAGTTAAAAGAAAATGGATAAAGATAAAGCTTTCGACAGTAATATTTGTTATTAAATTCCTTTAGTGGGATTAATAAATTTTTACGAAATTAAAAATATAATCTTTATACTTGTTTTGTTCTAATGAGCTACAATACCTTTTATACATATATACATCACCAATGCAGACTGGGTAAGATCGAACTCCATACATATTGTGGTGTTAAGTGATGAAAAAGCCATATTCTATATTCTAAATATACTATTCTTGGCGTCTTGTGTTTGTGTTTTTTCAGAATATCGTCTTAATTTGTACAACGTATATATATACTACATCGTATTAATATTCCATAACAATAAATCATTTTGACCACATACCGTCCCTACTTTACGTGTATCTTATTTTCCAATCGACAAGAATATACATATCTATATGAGAAAATTAAAGGATATATGTCTATTTAATAAATACCGGGGAATGTATGCGAACATTTTTTTGAGTCTAAAAATGAGGTAAGAGGTGTATGTATATAGACATGAACAGTTTTGGTCCGTACTTTCCGATGCAGTAGTTACTATCATAAACATAAACTGCTGGCCCAGTTATGTAGTAGGGTTTTACTATACCATAGACAATTATTCGACTTTGTTCTATGATATTCTTTTATCATAAGGTTAAAAGTAATTATTGACGCTGCTATACAAAGAATTGAATCAGAAGGCATAACAGCATGCGGAATCTAGTCAGTTATTGTCTTAAGGGTTTTCTTAGTATTATTCCATTGCTTTTCAACATTATGGCAGGACTATATGATTGTTTTTGTGATCATGAAGTAAATATTACAAAATCTAGCTAACGGCGGAAGTGGTTAATTAGGTCCCATATATGTCCTAACAAAATAAAATTCCGTAACACACAAACTATAGAACTTATAAGTGAAGAGTCCACTATCATTTATTTCATTCATACCTCGTCTTGGGGGGACCCCAAAGAAATATATGTGATCATTAAGGTCTTGTATAAAGCCCCATAACCATAATAGATATGTGTGTTTGTGTGTGTGTGTGTCCTCCTCATGAAGGTTCTTTTTCTCGGGTGGGTGTCAAATTAAAAACCCTAAGGCCCCATGATTTTAATTTGATGTGTTAAAATGATTTTGAATAAGAATGTACATATGTATGAAACTAATATAAAGAAACGTGTAAAGTAGGGGGTGGTCGGAAAACAAGGTAAGACATGGCCCATAATTGGAAACTAAATATTTGAAAGTGCAAGAGAGATTCGACCTTACTTTAATTTAGCTTTGAAAATACGTTGATATAGATCTCCATGACAAGATTAATCCCAATATTTAAATCATTCTTCCGTTGAATTTATTAAATAAACATTACTTAATTGCAAGCTGATTGTTGTGCCTCAGTGGAGAGGCAGACAAGCACGCAATCATCAACCATTATATAATTTTTTCGGCCCATTGTTTTTGCAATGGGATACTATTCTATTTAGAAAATTAAATGAAATTGGAAATAAGAACTAATATTCAACTTACGTAAGGAAAGATGCCAATTGAATCCATGTTGACCCTTTTGAATTCGAACAAAGGATCTTTGGTATTCATATTCCACGTCTCAAATCTAACAAATTGAAAAGAATCTTTGTATTGGAGAAATGATGTATGGCTTTCAATTCAAAGTTCAAACCCCAAATGATTATGTACTTGGATTTCTTTTATATATCCGACGGCTTAGTTCGCCATGTTCCAATAAAAAAATACGATTTATACATACATGTTTCATTCTTATAAAATCAAGGAACTAGCATCTTTTATATGGAAATAAATTACAAGAGCAAGAACTTCATAATTTGTAATCCAATGCTATATATATAACCACAGCTTTAACTGTATGCATTTTTTTAATAAGTGACAAAATTGATCTGCAACAATATAAATAAAGGGTAAATCGATAATTACGCTCGACATGCCAAAAATAATTAGAGATAGTCTATGAATCCCACACCATCAAGATATAAATAATACATAGAATTCGTTATCGAAAATATTCCATGCCAAGCCTACATAAACATCGATAGTCAAGTTAATCGACCACTCCGCCCAGAACGCTTCTTTTTAAAAAAAAATAAAAAGATAGACCACTCAATTATTGTTTCCAAACAAATCTAATATAGCCCCCTTAATGGGCCTAGTTGGGCCATTAGCCGCATACTAAGTAAAAGCATCATAACATAAATAAGGGCATAAACGTCTTTTCCACCTCACGGGCCTCGGCTCGGGACCAAGCAGAAGCATCCCCCAGATTGGTCCTCGGGAATCATCCCGCCGCCTCTCGCCGTGTCGATCGATTCCAACAACCTAACGACGTCGTCCATCTCCGGCCTCATCTCGGGATTTCCATCCCAACACTTCCTCATCACGTTGGCCAACGAGCTCGGGCAACACCGAGGTATTTCCGTTGAAACAAAAGTTAAAATAAAATAAAACAAAAACGAACGCAACGAAAAAATACATATGCCGTTCGACTTAAAATTTTACGACCTCGAAAATATATGTATATATTATTTCGTCGTTCACTCACATGCCTAACGACGGCGGACGAAACTTCGACGAAGCTTAGGTCGACGTAGGGAAGGTCGCAACTGTAGATTTCCTGAAGGCATATTCCGAAGCTGTACACGTCGCATTTTCGGTTGTAGGGTTTCCCGTCGAGCACCTGACGGAATTAGGCCGTCGTTTACTATTTTATTTCTCCATCGACGAAATATCGAATGATAATTTTCTACGCAATATATATTATTATTACCTCGGGCGCCATGTAGCCGAGCGTCCCCGTCTCGCCGGTCATGTCCTTAGGGTTTTGGGCCTCGATGCGGGCGACGCCGAAATCCGCAATTTTCAAGCTGCGCTGAGCGTCTAGCAACATGTTCTCGGCTTTTACGTCGCGGTGCTTTCCCTGGGCCAAGAAATAGCGAATTTCGAGCTTCGAAGGATCGATTTCCCAAACTTCTTTCGGTTTCTGACTGTCTTTGTTTTCTACGTTTCTGACCAAACTCTGCTCAAGTGCTTTTCGAGCTGTACGTCTAAGCTTTTGAGGTCGATTTTATCAGCTCGAAAGATCATATCTCTGCTGCTGCTTATGTTACTGTTGGGGCTTTTCTCAATCATGGCAGAAGAACCCTTTGAATTCTTGTCCTCAAGGTTCATTATTTTCGAGGAAATTGAGGTATCGAAACGTTCTTCGATTAACAGAGCTTTTTGAAGATGAAGAGAGAAATCCCAAAGGAAAAACGCCCAACACTTTGATCGTCAAGCTGCAGAGGGAAGGTAATAAAATAGTTCAACCTTAAACTGAGTAGTTTATCTCAAGCAGATTCGTAGAGATGCATGGTTTCTATTTGACCATACAGTTAAAAAACAAAACCCTAAACAAGAAATCGATCAATTTCGAACAATAAAGATCAATCTTTTACACTTCTACTTAATCAAGGAATTAAAGGGTACTTAAGACATAATATCATAGCCATCGATTTCCCAGATGCAAAAGATCCTAATAGCTCGCCTTCACCAACCTGCCCAAAGAAATCAACCCAGCTCAAAGACGAACGCTTTCCGAAAACCAAAAGCGATATAAATAATATAGATGAATAGCTCCGAGAAATTTATTTATTGAGTGGAATTTGTGAAAAATGGTACAGAGGTAGAATGGAGAGGCGCAAGTATTGACCAAACACTTGAACGGCAACCCTTTGAGTGATGATTCAAAAGGGTTGACGAATACAAAAAAGAAGAAAGAAATGTGCAAAAGAAGTATGGTCAACACCAGTGTTGTAAAACTCGGCCTAGGCGGCCGACTAGGCGCCGCCTAGGCGCTACTCGGAGGGTCACCGTGGCGAAAACCACCTACTCGGCCACCTAGTCGGCCCACCGATTAATCGGGCCGAAAATCGGATTAATCTGCCGAAAAATCGGATTAATCGGCCGATTTTGTAAATTAATCGGCCCATTCCAATAAATTAGTCAGCCCATATATTAAAATAGGCCGATAATAAAAAGAAATAAAAGTATTTTAACGAAGGCTGTAATACCCGAGTCCCGTAAGTAAGTCGGCCAATAAATTTGCATACATATTATGTGACTTACGTGACTGCATGGCACATGTTTTTACAATATTATATGATTACATGCTACGTATGATACCATCTTATATGTGCTTATGAGTTATTAGGAAAATTGATCGGGTAGGAGTAATTATTAATATGATTAGTTATAAAAAATTGAACTATATAATAGAACTATTGAAATTAAAATCTGGACTATATCATGATTGGGCTACATTTAAATTTAAGCCCAAAGTGTTAAGAAATAAATATTAGTAGCAAAAATTTCTTAAACCCGAACACTCAAAGACTTATCAAGGAAGGAAAGAGATAATAATATTATAAGACTTATTACATGAGAATGAGATAAGCTTGGTAAAAGTAGAAGCTAACATCATTTGTTGATTATAACACGCAAGGAAAGATAGGGCTAAGAAAGAAATACGTATATTATACTTACGAGAGAGGATTTGAGGAGCTATCAAAAGTTAAGCAAAGACCAAAATTCATATATCATAACACTTAGTGGAGCACCATCGAAAGACTAGTGGAGCACTGTCGGAGGGACCTAAGTGAGGAGGAAAAGAAGGAATTTGAAAAAGAAAAAGCTTAGAAAGGTATAATTTATTATTCTGATGTTTACATCTATTAGCATGCATAGAAATTATAAGGTATGAAAGTTGGGTGTATACGTTTAGTTCACAAGGGTTTTTGAAGCACTTAGAGCTTTTATAATTATGTTGTATTGAGATTGAAATTCAACAGAGTAAAACGTGGTTAAATATATGAAGTTCTATCATATTCATAATGTTCTTCAGCATATGTCTTTTGATCGAAGATTTAAATATCGAGAATATGATTTCTAGTTGCTAGATGTCGAAACCATGTTAGGTTATTTAGGAATAATCTCGAGACCAAGTTTGAGAATCAGCTCGAGATATTTTATACATTTCAAATCTCGAAATCATTGTGCCTTGTCTAAATGTCGAATGCATGTAAATATTATATCGAAATCTTGTGTGTGAGGTTAAGGCACATCTCGACATTTTGACTTAACCACAAACCTCTCGACATTCCCTATAAAAGTCTAATGCATATATATCGACATCTTGGTTATAATATCAAAGCAGGTCTCGAAGTTTATATAATATGTGGAGATTATCATGAAAATGTCGAGGCCATGTTATGTCTTATATCATTTCAGTATCGAAATTTTATTGTGTAATGTCCAAATGTCGAGCCCTTGCATAGTGAAATATCGAGACCTCTATATCGACATTTCATATATTGCTTAGTTAAATGTCGAGACTCACTTCTAATATGTCGAGACTTTAAGTGCAGATCATGTCAAAATGTGTATAGAAAGATATCGAGATTTTTATATTACTTGGTATAAGTGCTCGAGATCCTTAAGCTGTAGTGGGATAAATGTCGAGACCTTGGTGCTAGTTAAAATATCGAAACATTATATATGATACCTCGAAAATTTTAATATTGTCTCGACATTTAGTATTTTATAACACCTCGACATCTTCAGTATAATATATATAATATCAATACAGCTCGACATTAGTATAAGAGCTTGAAATCGTTGCCTGTCCTATGTCGAGGTTTATATCTAAACCATGTCGACATTCATCTTGAATATTTATATAAGTTCAATATCGAAATTTAATTCCACAGCTAAGCTCAAGTATCCATGTCGAGATATATCTTAATTAATGCCGAGACTTATATAAATAGTATTTCTCATATTAGATTAAAGTTCTAAATTTTAGGGTTTCGAAATTTATAGAAGTCAAAAAAAAAAAATTAGGGTTTTCAAATTAAGTCATTTCATAAAATTATAATTAGACTAACAAACCCTAATTTTATATGTTCCCATATTTAGGGTTTGAAGATTAGCGACTTACTGATAAGCTAATATCTAAGGATACCAGGTAAGTGGAAGTCCCATTTACAACACATAATTGTATGTGTATGAAAATTATGTGTTATATGTTCTATGATTTTATGTGACTTCCTACGTGAATTATTTGCGTTACATGACACGCATGATTTAATTACATGATATTATGGCATGGCACGCATATTCATGACATGAGCATATGCACGCACGTTAGAACGAAAGGCATGATATGATAGCGTGCATAATATACGATCGCCTGAGAGCGATAAAGATTCGCCGATATGGGCGTCTGATGTCGACTCACAGTTGAGTCACGGCTCTTCTATGCTACCATGGTGACGTCGTATGGCGCTACCGTCAAGACATGACATGTACAAGGCAAGACATGATTTTAGGGCTAATGCCCTCACGGCGGGTCGTGAAACCTGGAGGATGCGAGCTGAGGGAGTACGCGACACCGAGGGTACCCCTGGTGTTGACTACCTCAGATTAGGCTACCAGTGTGAAGCGTCCGCGTGGCGTATGAAACCACCTTGGGACAGAAAAGGCGCCCTAAGGTTAGCCTCCCTTGAGTGGGTATTGCCACTTATATTTATTTATCCCTTGTGGATTCGAGCTCCATGATGGTGCATAGCAAGATAGCCGAGGGCCCTATATGACAAGACAAGACAAGGGAAAATATGAGGTCTAGGAAGCATTGGCGCGGATGCCTTTGCGAATTTAGGACACGTGCACGGCATGCATGGCTTTCACTTACTGAGCTTTATAAGCTCATTCCACGTATTTATGTGTTGTAGGTTCACGGGATCACGGTACGTGATCTTTACGAAGGCGAGGCCAAATTTTGAAGCTTCCGGAGGACTTTTGAGGTGGCAGTGTGTACATGGATGCGACCTGAGTGGCGGGCCGATAGGTTATTTTGAACACGCATGCGCACTCTACCTTGTATTTATGTCCTAGGAATATTTTGCACTGTACAGAAGAATTCCTTTATATAAAAGGAAAAATTTTGTACGCATTTTCGTATATAGATTTTAATTATATCACATGCAGTCACATAAATTAGTAGTAAGAATGGCGGTAGGAGTTAGGGGCGCCGCAGGTGGTATCAGAGCTTTCGGTTACAAGTTCTGTAGACTGTCCATGTACACACACTCAAAGCACGGAAGCGGCCTTGCTAGTAAGTTTTATGTTTCTATAAATGTTGTATGTGCGTAATATATTGGCCATAGGGACTATTAGGGTATCAGGACAAGAATGGGTAGAACAAGAAGTGAGGGTAGCGGAAGTGTTAGCAAAGGTAAAGAGCCCGAAACATCAACCGATAATCGCGATACAGCGATTCTTCAGCTCACCGAACTTGTTCGCCAGCAATCCGCACAAATTCAAGAAATGATGCAACAGCGAAATGCGGGCGGACAATCTAGTAATAATCTCTCTCAGGCGGAAAGAGTTGAAATAGTTGGGGAAAGATTTCGCAAACTCAATCCCCCGACTTTTGAAGATGCCGTTGACCCTACAGCGGCTGAAGATTGGCTTCGAACTCTGGAAAGCATGTTCCAATATAGCCGCATTCCAGAGGATGAAAAGGTGTTATGTGCTGCCTTCCTGCTGAGAGGAAGTGCAGGCCACTGGTGGGATACAATTCTCGCCTTTGAAGACCCTATCACAATGACGTGGGACCGGTTCAAGGAACTTTTTAGGAGCAAATATTCCCCAGTTAGAGCTCAAAGGATGAATGAATTCATCAACCTACGCCAGGGCCCGATGACCGTGGCAGAATATATCAGAAAGTTTGAGCAATTGTCCCGATTTGCAGCTCACATGGTGAGCACAGATACATTGAAGGTGGAACGCTTCCTGGAAGGCCTGAAACCTGAATTATATAGAGACGTGAACATGGCCGGATCCCAAGGAGCTACCTATGCCCAGGTGGCTGAACGCGCGTTGATGGCGGAGCAAGCCGAACTTCGAATCATGCGCGCCCATGAAGCAAAAAGGAAGTTCGTTCAAGGGCCGAAATGGAGTGGAAGTAGCCCGAAGAAACTCTTCAACCCTAAGAATGTCAGGCCTAACTTCCAGAGTCGACCTGGACCTCCACCACCATTCAGTCCTAATCAGGGGAGACCTCCAATGAGCATACCTCCATGTCCCAGGTGCACACGACGACATCTGGGTGTGTGCTATTCTCAGAACGCAACTTGTTATAAATGTGGCAAGACAGGCCACTTTTCCAAGGCATGCCCGGAGGCTGCGTCTGGAAGTCAAGCCCCTGTTCAAACTAGGCCACCTACGGTACCTGCTAGGGTGTACACGCTGACTTCTGAAGAGGCGGAGAACAATCCGTCTGTGGTGGCAGGTACTTTCCTTATCCATTCGACCCCAACATGCATATTAGTTGATTCAGGAGCCACGCATTTATTTGCATCTACTAACTACGTGGCGAGACTCGGGGTTACACCTAACTTAGTTAGCTACGAATACAATGTTACCATCCCTCGCGGAACCTCTACGAGAACCAACCAAATCTTACGGGATAGCCCGGTAATAGTGAACGATAGGACCTTACCCGTTGACCTGATAGTCATTCCAATGAACGATTATGAAGTAATCCTCGGAATGGACTGGCTATCGAAATACGGAGCAGTTATGACTGTAACCGTAAGCAAGTGACCTTTAACCTAAGAGGCAGCGAACCCTTCACATTCACGGGAACTAGCAAGAGTAATAAGATTCCCAAGATTTCAGCAATGAAGGCACATCGTTTACTCAAGACAGGATGCGAAGCTTATCTGATATTTGCGATATCATCCGAGGAACGTGTATCTCCAAAGTTAGAAGAAGTCCCAGTAGTACAAGATTTTCCCGATGTATTTCCTGAAGACTTACCCGGACTTCCACCAGATCGTGAGATTCAATTCACGATTGACCTAGTACCAGGAGCGGCACCAATCTCTAAGGCACCGTATCGACTCGCTCCAGCTGAACTGAAGGAATTGAGGGAGCAACTGGATGAACTGTTGCAAAAAGGGTTCATTCAACCGAGCTTTTCACCATGGGGAGCACCAGTCTTATTTGTTAAGAAGAAAGATGGATCGATGCGACTCTGCATCGATTATAGGGAGCTGAACAAAATTACGATCAAGAATAAGTATCCCCTCCCTCGAATAGATGACTTATTCGACCAACTACAAGGCGCAACCGTCTTTTCGAAGATCGATTTAAGGTCGGGATATCACCAATTGAAGATTCGAGAAGAGGATGTTCCGAAGACTGCTTTTAGTACCCGCTATGGACACTACGAGTTCTTAGTCATGCCTTTTGGGCTGACTAATGCGCCAGCAGCATTCATGGACCTGATGAACCGGGTATTCAAGCCATTCCTAGATAAGTGTGTTATCGTATTCATCGATGACATTCTTATCTACTCGAAGACCGAGGAGGAACACGAACAACACTTGAAGATCATACTGGAAATATTACGGGAAAAGCAGTTATACGCGAAATTCAAGAAATGCGAGTTCTGGCTCAATCAAGTCGCATTTCTTGGGCACGTTATCTCAGGAGCGGGAATTTCTGTCGACCCCAGCAAGATTGAGGCTATTAACAACTGGCCTCAACCGACGAACGTGACAGAAATACGGAGTTTTCTCGGACTAGCCGGGTATTATCGGAAGTTTATCAAAGATTTCTCCAAAATTGCATCAACCCTGACGAAGTTAACGAAGAAGAATACTCCATTTCAGTGGGACGATGCTTGTGACCAGAGCTTTCAAGAACTCAAGCGACGACTCACTACGGCTCCAGTGTTGACTATTCCCACAGGAACTGGAGGGTTTTCTGTTTATAGTGATGCATCTAAGAACGGTCTCGGATGTGTTTTAATGCAAAACGGAAACGTAGTTGCATATGCTTCCCGACAGCTAAAGGATTATGAGAAGAACTACCCGACTCACGACCTAGAGCTTGCCGCTGTAGTTTTTGCTCTCAAGATCTGGAGGCACTACCTATACGGCGAGCGATGCGAAATCTTCACTGATCACAAGAGTCTCAAATACTTCTTCACTCAGAAGGAGTTAAATATGAGACAGCGACGGTGGCTCGAGCTAGTTAAGGACTACGACTGCGTGATTAGCTACCATCCAGGGAAAGCAAATGTAGTAGCTGATGCACTAAGCCGCAAGACTGTGAATACAGAGCTACAAAGACTCGAAGTGGAGTTAATACCTATGGGCGAGATTGAGACAAGACTAGCAGCGTTAACACTTAGACCTACGCTGATGGAGCAGATTACGAAAGCCCAGGAGAACGACGAGTTATATCTGAAAATTAAAGAAACTCCAATGGAACAAAGATCTTCAGACTTCACCATACGGGACGATGGAAGTTTATACTACAGAAATCGTTTATATGTTCCAAACGACGCCGAACTTCGAAAGACTGTCATGACGGAAGCCCATACCACCGTTTATTCTATCCACCCAGGAGCAACGAAGATGTATAGAGATCTACGAGCCAACTACTGGTGGCCAGGGATGAAACGAGAAATAGCAACATTTGTAAGCCAATGTCTGACGTGCCAGCAAATTAAGGCGGAGCACCAACGACCGGCAGGAACTTTACAATCCCTGCTATGTGGCAGCCCCGCTTTCCACCACTACATTCTACACTAGTCTATGCGACTAATGTTCTACTAATGAAATAGATAGTACGGAATTTCGTATAAAATTTTCCTTTTATATAAAGGAATCGTAGCTGTTCCTACAAAATCATCGTTGGGTCCTATTTACATAGGAAAGTGCGCAAGCGTGTCAAAATAAAACTATTTACTGGGCCTCCACGAGGTCGCATCCATGCACACACTTCCATCTCAAAAGCCCACGGAAGCTTCAAAAGTTGGCCTCGCCGTGAAAATGATCACGTACCGTGATCGCGGGGTCCTACAACACATAAAACGTGGAATGAGCTTATAAAGCTCAGTAAGTGAAAATCATGCATGCAATGCACGTGACCTAAATAGCGAAGGCATCCGTGCCAATGCTATCTACACCTCACATTCTTCCTGACCTTTCTCACCTTCTTCTTGACCTTTCATAACATATTTGGGCCCTTTCGGCTTTCAATCTTGCTATGCACCATATAGAGCTCAAACCCCTAAGGGTATAAGTGGCAGTACACACACTGGGAGGCTAAACCCGAGTACTCAATCTGTGCGTAACCCTATGGTGCCTTTCAATCCCAATGCGGTACACACTGAGAGGCTACTAGTGCCTTTCAATCCCAGTGTGATCCACACTGAGAGGCTACTAGTGCCTTTCAATCCCAATGCAGTCCCATTGAGAGGCTAACCCCGGGCACACAAATTTCGTTTAACCCTAAGGCGCCTTTCCATCCCAATGCGGCCTGACACGCGGGCGCTTCCCACTGGTAGCTTACTACGAGGTCGCCAACACTCGAGGTTCCCTCAGTGCCGCTCATACCCTCGAGTCGCATCCTCCAGGTTGCATCTCCCGCTACGGGGTATTTACCTGCCTCTCGTGAATCAGGCAGTCGGCCTCGTGAATCGCCGTAATATATTTATATACCTGCCTCTCGTAAATCAGGCAGTCGGCCTCGTGAATCGCCGTAATATATTTATATACCTGCCTCTCGTGAATCAGGCAGTCGGCCTCGTGAATCGCCGTAATATATTTATATACCTGCCTCTCGTGAATCAGGCAGTCGGCCTCGTGAATCGCCGTAATATATTTAGGTAGCATAGAAGAGCCGTGACTCATCATTGAGTCAACACAAATGCCCATATCGGCAAATATACATATCGCTTTTAAGCGACCTTATACTCATGCACGCTATCTCCCTGACTCTCATACTAGTCGTGAGCGCATATGCTCATGCCATGAATATGCATGTCATGTCATCATATAACGTAATTAAACCACGTAAAAACTCATATAAAATCATAGAAGCACATAGACACGTCACATAAAATGATAAGAGCACATAACACATAATTTCATGCACATAAAAATTATGTGTTGTAGTTGCGATTTCCACTTACCTGGTGTCCTTGGCTTATTTAATCTTATCGTACTGTAAGTCGTAAATCTTCAAACCCTAAGTATAGAGAGATATAAAATTAGGGTTTGTTAGTTTAGTTATAATTTCATGAAATTGGCTTAATTCGAAAACCCTAGGTTCGACTTCTATAAATTTCGTAACCCTAACACTTAGAACTTTAACCTAGACTAAGAAATATTCTTTTCAGAAATAAATCTCATGAGATATGTTTCGACAATATACTAAGATTTCGAATTCTATAATAAACAAGATAAAATCTCGATATAGTTATATATATATATATATATGTTCTCGAGCTTTGTGGTAAAATAAAATCTCGAGACATTACACCATTTATAAAGTCGGCATAAATTAAATCTCGGTATAAATCATCAAATAAATGTCGAGACATATAAATCTCGATCAGGTCTTCACACTTTGAGATGTAAAAAGTCGGGATCTATAATTCGATATTATACTCAGATTTCAACCTAGAATATTTGAAGATGTCGAGTGGTTTCTTGGAATTATAAACAAGGATTTCGATATGTGTTTACAAATGGAAATCTCGATATCAACATATACCACATAAATCTCGACACCATTCTTGTTACTTTAATAGGACTTCGACATGTGGTCACAAATCTCGTATGGAACCAATGTCGAGTTATCAAAACGGTTGAAATGAAAAATGTCGATACCTTATGTCATATAATACCCAAAGATCTCGACTTCCAATATTTCGAGATAAAGATCTCGACATTTCCAAATGTCGTGCCACCAAAAATTTCGAGCCCTTAGTAAAGCTATAAACAGTTTTATTATTTCGAGTGCTAGAGCCCTCCGATCAAAAAGTCATTCTCCCAAGAACAAGTTCAATATTATAAAAGTTTCATAATTATAAGAATGTTTTCGAGAACCCTCCTTAGCTAATCTTAATTATTTTCAACCTTCACACCTTGTAAATTCCTCTCAGACGTAACTTACACTCATCCAAACCTACGAAATCATGTTAGCATGACTATATATCTAAAACCCTAACAATCATTATAACCGTGAGTCTCTTTCAACACTACACTAAGCCTTGAGAATGATACGCTTCAATTTTCTTTTATCCTTAAATTACTTAAATTATTAGATAAAGACTTATAACTAATTCATGAGTTATAAATAAAATGATTACCTTTTCAATTGGAGCTTTAAATTGAAGCGTCCTTCGAGCTGTCCTTCGTTTGAACTTATTTGTTTTAAGATCATAAGGGCTTTCTTTCCAAGGTTTATGTTACGTGTTTATCCCTTGAATATGGTGAGATGGGACAAGGTGGTGACGTTATGTTTTCCTAGTGATTAAGGATGTTATAAGTTATCTTCTTATTTAGAATAATTGGGCTCTCTTTCGCAACTATTATTGTTAAGCATGACCCAATTTAATTATTCTAATTTTATTATTCTGCTTAGTTGTATTTTGGACTTTATTTAAGTATAAGCATAACCTTTTAGCCCCTTTAATTTATTGGGCCTCGTTCACGTGTGAAACATAGCCAAAAATTATAAATTCTTATATTGTTATTTGTGGACAATCTTGGTCTAAGTTTTATTAATAATTGCTCCCACTAAAATTATATATCTTACACCAAATTATTCGTAAGTCTCAACTCAATTTCCTACCAAGTTAGTTATCCTAGTAGCATATAACCATATACATAATATTAAATCACATGTAGCATGAAATCATATAGACACGTACGTCATTTAAAAACATAAAAGCATCGTATCATAAAAATACTAATTAATTCAATAAAATTTCTAACTTACTGCTAATTAAGTCGTAAATCCCGTAATTAAATTTTACGGGTATTACATGCTAGTACCTGAATGGAAGTGGGATCACATTACAATGGATTTTGTTGTTGGCTTGCCTAAAACTGTGAAAGGCCACGACGCTATATGGGTCATCGTTGATCGATTGACTAAGTCCGCTCACTTCCTGCCTATCAGCTCAACATTTTCGATGGAGAGATATGCAGAATTATATATTCAAGAAATAGTACGACTTCACGGAGTCCCAATCTCGATTGTTTCTGATCGTGATTCAAGATTTCTATCCAAATTCTGGATGAGTTTGCAGAAGGCCATGGGAACCAAGTTATCATTCAGTACTGCCTACCATCCTCAGACAGACGGGCAGTCTGAACGAACAATCCAGACATTGGAAGACATGCTAAGAGCCTGCGTGCTCGACTTTAAAGGAAATTGGAGCAGATACCTTCCGTTGATTGAATTTTCCTACAACAACAGTTTTCATGCAACAATCGGAATGGCTCCATATGAAGCGTTATACGGACGTAAATGTAGATCCCAATCCATTGGGACGAAGTTGGAGAACGGGCGATACTAGGCCCCGATCTAGTACAAGAAATGACTGAAGCAATATCAAAAGTACGGGATCGGATGAAAACAGCTCAAAGCAGACAGAAAAGCTACGTAGACCAAAAGCGTAGACCACTGGAGTTCCAAGTAGACGACCTTGTATTCTTGAAGGTATCCCCAATGAAAGGCGTGAAACGATTTGGGAAAAAGGGCAAGTTAAGCCCGAGGTATATAGGACCGTTCCGAGTCCTCAGAAAAGTTGGCGAAGTTGCCTATCAACTGGAACTACCGAATTCGCTAGCTCAAGTACATGATATCTTTCATGTATCAACGTTACGAAAATACGTCGCAGACCCAAGCCATGTGCTGAACACTGATAATCTTCATCAACAGCTCAAGCCAGATTTGAGCTACGAGGAGAGACCAGTGGAAATCCTTATGTATGATATGAAACGACTACGGAATAAAGAAATTCCGTTAGTCAAAGTATTATGGCAGAATCAGTCCACCGAAGAAGCTACGTGGGAACGGGAAGATGAGATGAGAGACCGCTATCCTGAGTTATTTCTCCCTACCTGATTTCGGGGGCGAAATCCCTTTTAAGGGGGGGAGGATGTAATACCCGAGTCCCGTAAGTAAGTCGGCCAATAAATTTGCATACATATTATGTGACTTACGTGACTGCATGGCACATGTTTTTACAATATTATATGATTACATGCTACGTATGATACCATCTTATATGTGCTTATGAGTTATTAGGAAAATTGATCGGGTAGGAGTAATTATTAATATGATTAGTTATAAGAAATTGAACTATATAATAGAACTATTGAAATTAAAATCTGGACTATATCATGATTGGGCTACATTTAAATTTAAGCCCAAAGTGTTAAGAAATAAATATTAGTAGCAAAAATTTCTTAAACCCGAACACTCAAAGACTTATCAAGGAAGGAAAGAGATAATAATATTATAAGACTTATTACATGAGAATGAGATAAGCTTGGTAAAAGTAGAAGCTAACATCATTTGTTGATTATAACACGCAAGGAAAGATAGGGCTAAGAAAGAAATACGTATATTATACTTACGAGAGAGGATTTGAGGAGCTATCAAAAGTTAAGCAAAGGCCAAAATTCATATATCATAACACTTAGTGGAGCACCATCGAAAGACTAGTGGAGCACTGTCGGAGGGACCTAAGTGAGGAGGAAAAGAAGGAATTTGAAAAAGAAAAAGCTTAGAAAGGTATAATTTATTATTCTGATGTTTACATATATTAGCATGCATAGAAATTATAAGGTATGAAAGTTGGGTGTATACGTTTAGTTCACAAGGGTTTTTGAAGCACTTAGAGCTTTTATAATTATGTTGTATTGAGATTGAAATTCAACAGAGTAAAACGTGGTTAAATATATGAAGTTCTATCATATTCATAGTGTTCTTCAGCATATGTCTTTTGATCGAAGATTTAAATATCGAGAATATGATTTCTAGTTGCTAGATGTCGAAACCATGTTAGGTTATTTAGGAATAATCTCGAGACCAAGTTTGAGAATCAGCTCGAGATATTTTATACATTTCAAATCTCGAAATCATTGTGCCTTGTCTAAATGTCGAATGCATGTAAATATTATATCGAAATCTTGTGTGTGAGGTTAAGGCACATCTCGACATTTTGACTTAACCACAAACCTCTCGACATTCCCTATAAAAGTCTAATGCATATATATCGACATCTTGGTTATAATATCAAAGCAGGTCTCGAAGTTTATATAATATGTGGAGATTATCATGAAAATGTCGAGGCCATGTTATGTCTTATATCATTTCAGTATCGAAATTTTATTGTGTAATGTCCAAATGTCGAGCCCTTGCATAGTGAAATATCGGGACCTCTATATCGACATTTCATATATTGCTTAGTTAAATGTCGAGACTCACTTCTAATATGTCGAGACTTTAAGTGCAGATCATGTCAAAATGTGTATAGAAAGATATCGAGATTTTTATATTACTTGGTATAAGTGCTCGAGATCCTTAAGCTGTAGTGGGATAAATGTCGAGACCTTGGTGCTAGTTAAAATATCGAAACATTATATATGATACCTCGAAAATTTTAATATTGTCTCGACATTTAGTATTTTATAACACCTCGACATCTTCAGTATAATATATATAATATCAATACAGCTCGACATTAGTATAAGAGCTTGAAATCGTTGCCTGTCCTATGTCGAGGTTTATATCTAAACCATGTCGACGTTCATCTTGAATATTTATATAAGTTCAATATCGAAATTTAATTCCACAGCTAAGCTCAAGTATCCATGTCGAGATATATCTTAATTAATGCCGAGACTTATATAAATAGTATTTCTCATATTAGATTAAAGTTCTAAATTTTAGGGTTTCGAAATTTATAGAAGTCAAAAAAAAATTAGAGTTTTCAAATTAAGTCATTTCATAAAATTATAATTAGACTAACAAACCCTAATTTTATATGTTCCCATATTTAGGGTTTGAAGATTAGCGACTTACTGATAAGCTAATATCTAAGGATACCAGGTAAGTGGAAGTCCCATTTACAACACATAATTGTATGTGTATGAAAATTATGTGTTATATGTTCTATGATTTTATGTGACTTCCTACGTGAATTATTTGCGTTACATGACACGCATGATTTAATTACATGATATTATGGCATGGCACGCATATTCATGACATGAGCATATGCACGCACGTTAGAACGAAAGGCATGATATGATAGCGTGCATAATATACGATCGCCTGAGAGCGATAAAGATTCGCCGATATGGGCGTCTGATGTCGACTCACAGTTGAGTCACGGCTCTTCTATGCTACCATGGTGACGTCGTATGGCGCTACCGTCAAGACATGACATGTACAAGGCAAGACATGATTTTAGGGCTAATGCCCTCACGGCGGGTCGTGAAACCTGGAGGATGCGAGCTGAGGGAGTACGCGACACCGAGGGTACCCCTGGTGTTGACTACCTCAGATTAGGCTACCAGTGTGAAGCGTCCGCGTGGCGTATGAAACCACCTTGGGACAGAAAAGGCGCCCTAGGGTTAGCCTCCCTTGAGTGGGTATTGCCACTTATATTTATTTATCCCTTGTGGATTCGAGCTCCATGATGGTGCATAGCAAGATAGCCGAGGGCCCTATATGACAAGACAAGACAAGGGAAAATATGAGGTCTAGGAAGCATTGGCGCGGATGCCTTTGCGAATTTAGGACACGTGCACGGCATGCATGGCTTTCACTTACTGAGCTTTATAAGCTCATTCCACGTATTTATGTGTTGTAGGTTCACGGGATCACGGTACGTGATCTTTACGAAGGCGAGGCCAAATTTTGAAGCTTTCGGAGGACTTTTGAGGTGGCAGTGTGTACATGGATGCGACCTGAGTGGCGGGCCGATAGGTTATTTTGAACACGCATGCGCACTCTACCTTGTATTTATGTCCTAGGAATATTTTGCACTGTACAGAAGAATTCCTTTATATAAAAGGAAAAATTTTGTACGCATTTTCGTATATAGATTTTAATTATATCACATGCAGTCACATAAATTAGTAGTAAGAATGGCGGTAGGAGTTAGGGGCGCCGCAAAGGCCCCAAATTGGAAGCCCACTACGTGAAATGAAACTCATCATGGGTTTATATAGAACTTCTTCCCCACAATATTGACGTGAAAATTCGGTGTGGGACAAATGGAGACAAAACTGACAGTGTTGTTATGTAGCGTTATTGTATATTGAATGGCTGAAAAGTGTGTGATGCCCAATGGTTGAAGAAACAAGAATAAGTATTGGGCTCTACGAGACCTGGGTTCAATTCCTCTTTGAACCATTTTTTAAGTATTTTTATTATGAAGAGTCGTTATTTTATAATAATATGAATGATTTCTATTTTATTATGAAGAGAAGTTATTCTATAACATAAATAATAAAATGACGTGACGTCAATATTTTTTTATTTTCTATTTTGGAAAAAACTGAAAACATGTTTTTGGGAAATTTTTTCTAAATACAAAAAAAAATATTATTGGGAATTGATATTATTTATTTAAATCTATAAATTTGATATACCTTTAACTTTTCTGTATTAGCATATAAATAAAATTACTAATAAATTTGTATGCCGAGATTTCCGCCTAGAAACCGCCTAGGCCCCGCCTAACCCACCTAGGCGCTAGGCCCCCCTCGGGCGCCCGACTAGCGCCTAGCGAATTTTACAACATTGGTCAACACTCAATAAATCTCTTACTATGAAGAACAAAAACATGTGGAGAAGAAACGTGATGATCTATATCAAGAAAAACGCCATGGGCTTGCTTCATGCTTGCCTGAAATTAAGGTGGTGCTTTTTTTCTTCTTTCTCTCTTTTTTTCCATTTCTTTTTATTTATTTATTCTATGTAATGGATGAGCATTTAAAGCTAGATAGCATCAAGGAAGATAATGTACCATTCCGTGCATGTACTTGCACAACTGAATTACCCGTAATGTACACAGATAAGTGTGAAGTTACGAAATACCCTATCATATTAAAGCAAACATTATATTACGATAACGAAACTAGTTAAAAAAAATTATTTCATTTAAACTAACATGAAATCAAATTGCTTATAATAAATGCAGGTACCCATACGGCTAAAGCATAAGTACCATCTCTTTTCGTTGGATTTCTCAAAGCAGACTTCATCTTATACAAGGATAAAGTTAAGATGAAGTTTTATTTAATTTTATATTAATAATTTTATAAATTGGTACCTAGACAATGTCCTTATATATACGTACTATGAACGATGTGCCCATCTCAACTTTTGTGATGTCATTTACTTCTCAAGAGTTCTATGAACTAAGGGGTCTTTGTTTCGGGTGATCCTCCAATACGTCACAGTCATCCTTCCATCACTCCTAACGTGTTTGTTTAGCGTGGGTGATGACTCATCACCGTGATGGAGGATCACCGAGGTGATCAAAACGGGGTGATATTCCACCCCCAAAAAGCAAGGTGATCCTCCATCACCGTGATGGGGTGATGTCTTCAATATTTCTTTGGACAATATATATATATATATATATCCTTATTCTTATTTTAAATTACATAACCAACATATTTAAATCTTAAAAAAATTTATATTTAATGCTTAAAAAATAAAAAATATGATGAAGGATAGAAAGTACTTATAATTAATAATTGATTAATCTATTAATACTTAAAAAAATAAAATAATTATATTGAAGAATAAATAAAATACTTATAATTAATAATTGGTTAAAAAATCTACCAAAAAAATATAATAATTCTATTGATGAATTATATAACATGCTTATTAATGTTTAAAAATAATACTTGATTTTCACATAAAAACAACTATCATGTTAAATATTACCTCAAATGAACATATTAACACACTTTTACAACATAATATACATAAGGTTACATATGACATTTACACAACATCACCCCAGACATCATTGCGATTAAACAAACAAAATATTCCAATATCACATTGATATGCAAAATGAAATATCACCCCAAAACAAACACAGTGATGGCATGTCCACCTTGATCCACGGTAATATGAGTATCACCGTGATGTTGGATCACCGGAAACAAACACCCCCTAAATAGGTCATTTAACATCCAAAAACAACTACTATAAGCTTAGCTTCTTCGTTCCTTATAATTTTATTATGCGATTTCGTCAACCTTATTATCATTTTTGTCCTAAGAATCTATATTTTACAGTCTCCACCTTCTGTGTGTGAATTCTTAGTGTTTCCTAAGGGTTCTCGATAAGGAATTCGAGCTCATACAAGCTTCCATAAATCGTAAAAAACACCATATTATTTTTGTAACATTTATTGAACACTCCCTAACATCATGGTATACTTTTTTCTTCAATACGATTGTACGGTTTGACTTGTTCCGTGCATTATAGCAGCTGATATATAGTGCATGATTTTGAATTGGTGTGTATTATTATTATATATTAGTATCTCGATTTAATTGAAGGAGTGACTGTATATTTATGAATAATGATGGTCGTGATTTCAATTATTGGACGACTCGGTTATTCGATGCCTCTTGGTGGGTGAGTTATATTAATTGTGTAGGAATAGAATGTTAGGTTTGAGATATTATGACTGAAAAAAAAAATCAATATGTGTGACCAAACAACTAAATTCTAAATGGCATATTGGAGAAAGTTTCTAACTATTTTGTTTTGTTATTTACTATTATTATTTTAGTTTAATCGTAGATAGGCTTAAACTGCCAAGGAACGATATTAATTAGTGTGTATTAAATAATATATGCAATCTCATCGGTCACTGTTACCTAGACCAAAAACTCGTAAGTCGTAACCTATACTATAGTCGATCACGTTATATATTATGTCTTCATTTGAATCTTTATTTGATTAATCATAGGCTAATTTGGAGTCAGTAGTATTGACATATAGAAAAGGACATAATGTCACTATATATTTGGTTTTTTCTTAGTTTCTTATGTTTGGCCGAGTCTTTTTAAAATCATTTTAGTTATATATTTTATTTATATCACATACTACATTTTGTAATGTTGTCTAATGCAGCATTATTTATAGCCAATTATTGTTTAAACTTCTTCTTGCAATTAGTCAACTGCAATATGATTGTATACGTGTTAAAAACTTGGAATCTAATCACACCATTATTATTCTTTGGTTTATAATTAACTTTCATGGCTACTATGCGAGGGCGAGGAGTTATTATTTACGACTATCGCAGTTGAATTATTAATTAGGATGTATATGTATATTTATAAGACCATCTCCAACCGAAAAATACATTCTCAAACTCAAACGCATACTCAAACTTAAAATGCAGTAATTCTTCTCCAACCGTTCAACTCATTCTCAAACTCAAAAGACTATTTTGTAATATTCACTTCCACACCAATTGTTACAAATTTCAATATTACCCACATATTTTATAACTTTACGAATTAGATTATAAATATTATTTTAGATTTAATCACGGAAAATTTATTAAAATTACTAATAAAATATCATTATGCATATAAAAATCATCGATTAATGTTTATTAAAAACACGACAACTACAATATATTTATATATAAAAAGCATCGAAAAATATTTATTAAAAATACGACAACTACATAACATGTATGTGGAACAACAATTAATTCAAGATGCATATAAAAAAATATTGTGTTTGTTAACTGTGCGAGATGCATAGAAATTATAAAAGCTAATAATTACATCTCAAAATTATGGGAATTCCTAAGATGTTTGTGTTTGTGTGTTTTGAGTGTGAGAGGGAGAGAGAGAAGCAAATGCTGACAAATAAAATGGCTTTTAGTAAAGCTTGTGCTGACGCTGACAAATAAAATGGCTTTTAGCAAAGCTTGTGCTGACGTGATGGCCTTTTGTCTATTTCTTCTGACACAAGCACATAATAATAAAATGGGAGAGAAAACATAGAGGACTTCAATGCAATTAATAAACATCAGTCGCATGTTAACTGCTCCCAGACGCAAAGATGCATCAAGGTGAGGAGAGAGAGTGTAGCAAACGCATTTTGCGTTTAGTTATGGTGTTCGGTTGGAGAAAATTTACCTCAAGTTTTAGGTTTTGTTGTTCGGTTGGAGATGTTCTCAGTATCGTAAAATGTTAGATATGCAAATGCAATGGACCCTATATACGTTACGTCTCAAGCGATGGGCCACCCTTTTAAATTCAGTGGCGCGCCAAAACATAATCAACCTTTTTAATTAATAATTACGATGTATTGAATCTTATTAGTCAAATCGCATCGTATTAAACAACATTTGAGTCTAAATCAAACTTGCCAATCATGACAAGTATTTATCAACTAACTATATATTAGCCAATCAGATACACAAGGACCCCCATACAGGGAATATAATATCATTTCACATGAGATATATAGACATAAAAAGCCTCATGATTATCTTATTTCACAAATATATAGAACATCAAATCAAGCATTATGGGCAGGGTCATTTTGGACCGGTTCCTATTTTTATTAAACAGAATGGGGTGGACCGAAGCATTTATGACTATGACTCCATCAAAAACTGTTTATTCGAATTTTGACAAAGTAATTGAGCCAGATAGTGCCATTTAAACAAAATAATTAATATTATCAAGGTCCATTCGCAAGTTACTCATAACTATAATTAAATGCAAATACATGGAAACCGACTTTACACAGATCAAACATATAACTCTAAATTTTTGGAAGAAACATTCTGATTTGATAGAAAATATAGGAAGCTTGAACAAGTCGGATTTTCCACATAACATGAACTAATTATAGCACTTCATTCCACCCCATAAACTCTACAATTACAGAAAATCACCCCCAAGATTACGATAATTAACTATACTACCCCACATTGTATGATTATATAAACGAATAGCCACGGATGAAACCTTCTAACACTATATGTTTGCACTTGATAATTCAGATTAAAATTTCCAATATGGGGTGTTTATTACAGCACTTGTAAAATATAGGATGAAATGCCAAATAAAGGACCGATATCGTTGTAGTAGTTATTGACATAGGGGGCGACCGTTTCAACAACTAGCAATTTATTTCTCTTACCTCTAATCAAACGTTAGCCATTTACTTTTTCCTTTATCCTTTCACCATAAAATTATATATAAAAAAGAAAACAGCTGTGTGTGAGAGTGTGTGTTTTGTTGGTGGTGGGGTCTTTTTGCATTTGTCCACATTGCAAGGGAAACAAAAACAAAGCAAAGGGAAAGAAAAAATCCATCCATCTAATTCTTTACTGAACTCGCACTCAACTCAACCTTTGTTTCCCGCTTCTTCTTCAATTTCATATAATCCATCTCACTAGTTCGCTAGTGTTTGACTCATCACTAGATGTTTCTTTCTTTCTTTTCCTTTTTCTTTTTCTTTTTTTTTTTGTGGTGTTGAGCTGATAGAGAAGAGATAAAGAGATAGCTAGGAAAATAAAAGCTTAAAGACGAAATGGGAGAGAAGAGTGAAGATGACGTAGAGGTGATGGAAACGCCGGAGAAGAGCAAGGGTGCAAAGATCGCTGCTTCTGTGGGCAAATTTGAGGTTTGATTTTGGTTCTTGGGCGTAAAGTTCGGTCTTTTATTGTTCTTGGTCGAGTTTTTTTCTCTTTCTTTGATATGAGTTCTTCAAATGGTTGTGTCAAATTATGGGTTCATGGAAAGATTCTTGTTTTCTGACTTTTCTTGGAAGAATTCGATGCAATTCATGATTCTTACATGCACCTGCTTGTTAATGTGTTAAAAGCAATTTGGGATATGATTGCTGGCTTTAGATTCTCAGATAACTCAGTTTCTTTTGATGCGTTTGATTACTCCTCCATAACTGATTTGAGCGAAAAGCTCGGTCTTTTATTAATCTTGGTCGAGGTTTTTTTTTTTTTTTTTTTTTCCCTTCTTTGAGATGGGTTCTTCAAATGGTTGTGCCAAATGATGTAATTTTGAGCTTTCAAATGATGGGTCCATAGAAAGTTTCTTGTTGTCTGAAATTTTGGAAAAATTAGATGCAATTCTTGTTTCTTACCTGCATTTACTCGTTTAATATTCAGGCAATTTGGGATTTGATTCTTGGCTTCAACTTCTCAGATAATTAACAATTTATTATGCGCTTGATTCCTCCTTGCCTGAAGAAATTAATGGCTTTTTTTCTATAGGAATCCCCTGTTTTCAACTTTCTCAACAATCTTTCCCCTATAAAGCCCATCAAATCAGCGCCCATAACTCAGTCGATCAATCCTCTTAGCTTCGTTTCCCTCCCTTCGATCTTCGCTTCGCCTCACATGGCCTCGCTCAGGGATTCAAGACATCTTCAAAGGTAGTAACGTTCTCGTTTCGCCCGAAACATTTGCTTTAAAGTCCACTCTTCTTCTTACAAACTTTTTTCCCCTCTTCTTTCCAGGCATCCATCGAAGCTCGAGTTTTCCTCCATTGAAGAAGTAAAAGATCGTGGTGACGATGCAAACACAGATTCTGGTAAGGAAATGGACTGCGAAAACCTTCATCTGAGAATGTCTGATTCTGAGGTGGCGTCGATGCTCATTGTTCATCCCGGGGAAGACGATAACAGCTCAGGCCTTCAATCAAAATGCACGCAGATTCCTCCTTCGAACGATTTGCCCGCAATTGTTCCATATGGAATACAACGAATATCATATGGAAGTGATCCTAACATAAATGGGGCATACCACGACGATTGGGAGGCTTTGATCGATACCTCTGACCTGTCGATATTTCATTCACCGAACCCCATTGATGATCCTAGCAAGAAAGCTCTCGATGAAGAAGATAACGTTTTCCCAGAAAATGCTGAAGACAATGAAACCTATCCTGGAGAAAATATGGAGGATGAGGTAAAAGAAAAAGAAAAATCATTTTTTTAGAGCCTATCTTGAAAATTATCTAGTATGTAACTATTCTTTGTTTGCAGAATTTCCCGGGTTGTTACCGCGGTATGAGGAGACGCTGTCTGCAATTCGACAAGAATTGTAACGCCGATTCTTCTGATTTTTTGCCACAATCGCAAGGCAGTGGTAATGACTCTATCGAAGAACAGCAGTTAGCCTTAACGAATGGAGTAAACGAATCGTCGAGAAGTGCTTTGCCTGGAATAGGCCTGCATTTGAATGCCATTGCATCAGCTCCCAAAATCTTCAATCAAGATTCTTCGACTTCTAATGGAAGATTGCTGATCGGTCCGAAAATGTTGGTCAACGTTCGAACATCGATCAATGCTCAAGAACCAGAGAGAAACATCGACGAAAATGGTGTTTTTACATCTGAAGATGCTCAGCAAGCAGATGAAGAGGCCAACCCAAGTAGTAGTAGTCCAAAGAAGAAGAGGTCTCTCTCTAATTTGTTTCTTTTCTTGGCTTTCTTTCTCTTGACCTTCTTATGACTGATTTCGAGGTTTATTAGGCGCCGCGAACAAGCTGAGGCATGTAAGAGATGCAACTGCAAGAAATCAAAGTGCCTTAAACTGTGAGCCCTTCGTTCACAGCCACCTTTTTATTACTCTTATCTTTTCTAGTTTTTCCTCAGAAAATCAACCTCTGATTTCTTTCGGTAGTTACTGTGAGTGCTTCGCCGCTGGCGTTTACTGCGTCGAATCGTGCGCATGCATAGATTGCTTCAACAAACCGATCCACGAAGACACAGTTCTCGCGACGAGGAAGCAAATCGAATCGAGAAATCCCCTCGCTTTCGCCCCGAAAGTGATCCGTGCATCTGATCAATCATCAGAGATTGCGGTTAGACAAAAAAAAAAACATATATATGCAGATCTTCACCTGCAATTTTTTGCGAGTTTTTTACAGTTCGTTTTCTTTTTCTTTTCTTACAGGACGATTCGACTAGAACTCCTGCCTCTGCACGGCATAAAAGAGGATGCAACTGTAAGAAATCGGGTTGCCTCAAGAAGTACTGCGAATGCTATCAGGTTTTTTTTACCCTTTCCTTTCTCTGCGTTCTTCGCTTTGAACAACATTCATCTTGGGATCTTATTACAAACTGTAACTTCGATTGAAAAAGGGCGGCGTCGGTTGCTCCATTAACTGCCGATGCGAAGGTTGTAAAAACGCCTTCGGCAGAAAAGAAGGTTAGTTAGTCAGTCTTTGTCGAAGTGAAAATTTTTTTTCCCATGGAGCGTGAAATGAAATTTTGTTTCTTAGTATGGATAGGCATTGAGCTCGAAGAAGACGAAGCAGACAAGAACATGGATTCTGAAATACCAGAAACTCCTTTAGGACCCATAAGGTATAACAATAAAGTCAAAAGAGTGTTACCTGTCTTAAGAAGCATTACCTAACATCGTCACAGATTGCAGCAAAGTTGTCATTTTTTTCCCCTCGACTTTGATCCTCAACAGGCAATCGACCCAACAACCATTTTCTTCGAAGAATAAGCCTCCTCGATCATCATCTATCATCCCATCGATGATTGGCCCATCGTCATCATCGTTGGCTTCTGCTAACTTGTACACCAAGAACCCTAATTTTCGTCCTCCACCGCCAAAGTTCGATAAGAATTCCGAGGCCACTAGAGAAGCTGATGAAGAGATCCCAGATTTTCTCCTCGAAGAATCGCCCAATCGCGGTATTATTAAACCTTCGTCTCCTAATGGGAAGAGGGTTTCGCCGCCGCACAACGGCGGCGCGTCGCCGGGTGTGAGGAGTAGCCGAAAATTGATTCTCCAGTCTATCCCTTCGTTTCCTTCTCTTACGTCGAATCAGTAGGGGGTATTACTGTCTTTGACACTCTTTTTTTAGTTGTAACTATTGCTATTGATATGCAAGTTATTCAAAGCTTTTTTCGTGTGCTTCTTTTTTTTTTATTTATTATTTCATTTACTGCTTTTTTGCTTGTATCATAGTGTTTTCTTGTTGAAATATAAACTTCCTTGCAAGTAATCAAATGTGTCAATCAAAGTCCCAAGTTCTTGCATTCTAATATTTCGTAATATAAATTATAAAGTTGTATCAAAATGTGTTAAAGAAGCTCAGTTGATTGCCCAGATATTACCTTACCTTCACTTTATGTCTTGCGTATTATTCAGCAATGCTTAGCATCTACGAACATGATTGTGTTAATAGCATCCCAAATTTAGATAGATAGATATCACCAAAGATGAAACAAAATATATCATATAGAAAAGCAAATCACGCAAATAAGTTTAACATGGAAAAAAGACATCGACGGGAAAAGCTTCGTACAAATAACAGAATTTTTGCTGTCAAATACCTCCACATGTCGATGTTAAGCAGCACAAGGAAAAATTTAAGAGAACCCTTGTAGAAGAATTAGTGATTCAAGCACCAACGACTTCGGTCACCTCAGTCGTCGTCTCCTCGGCGGGTCGCTCTATTTTCATACCTACGTCTTCGCTATAATCACCATGAACCTATACATATCATCCAAAAGTGTATATAAGTTCAGAATCTCTCTATCAAGAATCAGAATGTGAAAAAAAAAAGAATCAATAAACAAGAAACTTACATCCATCAACCTGCCAAGGTCGAACTTGGGAGCTTTCAAGATCTTAACCTTTCTGACGTACACATTCTGCAGGGGATAAATACCCGAGGTGGCTTTCTCAATCTCCTTGCCGATTGCTTCGGGGATGAATTTCTGAACCAATTCCTTAAGGTCGCAGGACTGTGCTTGGTTGATCATGATCTCCCTCATCTTTCTCCTGATCTAAAGAAAAAGAAGAAAGAATAACTTGTGTAAGAACTCTTAACTATCATCAAGTGTAAGTCCATGAACGAAGTGTTCGAAGAATTGAAGAGCTTACTTGGCGTTTTTGGCTAGACTGAGCATAACACGTCTTTTTCTGCTGATTGGGACGCTTTTTGGTGAAGGCAATGCAAAACAGCCTCAGTGTATAGCTGTCAGTCGTCTTAACATCAACGTGTGCCTCGATTAGGGATTGCCATTTCTTGACGAGCGACCTTAACTTATCGGTGGTGAAGTCCATGCCCTAAAGTTCGATCGAAATGAGAAGTTATGATAACTTAAAAAAAAGAGAAACGGAAACTAATTGGGAGTTTGATGTCCAAAATTTTAATTTACCCAGAAGTTGGTTAGAACATTCTTGCCCTGAACGTCTTCAGCTCTCAAACGGATCTTTCTGAAAGCATGATCTTCGTCCCCCTGAAGATCAGCTAACGAAACTTCGAAGACACGATGCTTTAGCCCCTCTGAGGCAATCTGAATCGAGACAAAATGGTTGTTACAATCCATACATTGATAAACATATAGCGATCGCATTGGTGAGGCAATTAAGAAACAAGCAACACTATGAAAATACCATAAATCGAAGACACATCCAATTAAACAAATGCACAAGCGAGCTATCTAATAGAAATGCATCGACACAGCCCACCAAAAAAATATCCAATCTTTACATAAAAAAGGAAAGAGATATCAAACACACCTTGGTACCCTGGGTACGTGAAACAAGGGTTTTGCCTATGTTTCTCGTGCTGAAAATTGAAGGCGCTTTAACATCATACCAGTCCTTCTTAGCAAACGGATCAACACTAGAAATACATCAAATCATCTCTTAAAACATTTTCAAAAAGAGAATGATTGAATTAAGAGTAACAGAACAATAACAAAAAACTCCAGCTTACGCTTTCTTCTTTCCTCCTTTCTTCCCTTTCGAAATCCTCTTGTTTTTCCTGCATTAAAAAAAGGCAATTACAAAAGGATCCAAAATAAATGCATCAATCAAAACCTTCTCCGCATTGTAGGATGTACCCGACGGCCATGGTCTATAAACTGAAGAGATTTCACTGTTTCTCGATGACGACTGAGCTCGGCGTCGGCTGGCACTCTCTCTGCTTGGGTTGTTTGTTCTTTGGTTTTATATTAGGGCACGGCGTCGTTTATGTTGAAGGAGAGGGGCCAAATGATGGCTATTGAGCTTAGCCAATTGGGCTTCTTCATTACCAATGGTTCAAGTTATTAAGATGCTAATGTTAAAATAGGGAGTTACTATTTACCGCCACCTTTTACTTGTTACCGCCCCCTAAAGGGCTGGAAAAGACGATTTTGCCCTTATGATATTTAAATTAATTTAAAAAGAGAAAATTATAATAAACAATAAAAATATCTATTTAAAGCTCTGTCCAGACAACACTTTTCAAATCACATATCGAAAATCAGAGAAAAACAAAAAAAATACTGAAATCGCAATGGATCGCCGACAGGGACAAGGAAAGGGGAAGGGCCTATTTTCACGACTGGTAAGCCAAATTAACGTAAAACATTGTTCGAATTTCAACTCGACCGAAAGAAAAAAAAAATTCGACCGAAATAAAATTTCGGTCATTGCAGTACTGACCGAAACATAATTTCGGTCTGTACTATAACGACCGAAAATTGATTTCGGTCAGTACAGTATCGACCGAAATCATGTTTCGGTCGGTATAGTACTGACCGAAATCATGTTTCGGTCGGTACTGTACAGACCGAAATCAATTTTCGGTCGTTACAGTACTGACCGAAATTATATTTCGGTCAGTACTGCAATGACTGAAATTTTATTTCGGTCGATTTTTTTTTTTAAAAAAAAATCTTTTAATTACAGACCAAGGGTGGAAAGACCCTACCCGGAGGAAGCAGTAGACCCCCTCCGTTGGAGGAGAGGCGGCAGCGAGCAGCTGCTTCGCAGTCCGTATATGCGGATTACGATCCGCATGCGGATCATGGTGTGCCGGATGATGGAGCATCGTTTGAGTCATCCGGCGACGATCTGCCACCGGCCTCCTCAGGTAATTCCATTCTCCTCTATAAACTGACATGCGATGTCGTGTCTTAAAATACGTAAAAGAAATTAAATTTATTTTTGCGTTATTCGTGAAAAATGAAATAGGGAGCAAGCGCTCTAGGGTCACAGATGACGATTCGTGGAGGGTGCAGGGGCCACAGCCCGGTGGTCCATATGATGACGAGGTGATCCGTAGTTATCTGGGGCACATCGCGCCCCGCATCTGGACGGGTGAGGAGGAGAGACCCCTGCTGAAGTGCGAGCAGCGGGCGTTAGTGCTTGGGAAGTTGAAGAATTGGTACTCCAAGTTCCGGCCGGAGACGCAGAGCCAGATCGATGGCACGGGGCTTGCGCACCTCACGGATGCTATGATGGGTCAGTTGGACCAGCCTCTACTCAGCGCTTTTGTGGAGCGCTGGCATCCAGACACGAACACCTTCCACATGCCGTGGGGGGAGATGACGATCATGCTCCACGACGTCGAGCAGATCCTGCGTATCCCGATCGACGGGACGACGGTATCGGGGACACCAGACGCCGGCGACCAGAAGATGGCGGCGAGGGAGATTATGGGCATCTCCGCGGACGCGCTCAGGGAGGGTTGGAGAGGCGGTGGGCTTCTGATTAACGACGTGATGCAGCAGATGTTGGAGAGGCGGCCGGCGGGGTTGCAGGCCATCGCTTGGTTGTGGATTCTGCTGGGGTCGACGCTGTTCGTCGACAAGAGCGGGAGCCGGGTGAAGCCGGACATCATGCACGAGTTCTACCGGTCGTTGCCCTCTGCCAGTGGTTACTCGTGGGGTTCGGCCGTTCTCGCTTACCTTTATCGCCAGCTTGGCATGGCAAGCAGGGCGGATGCGAGGGGATTAGCTGGGTGCCTCTCGTTACTGCAGGCGTGGATCTACGAGTACTTCCCATGCTTCCGCCCACACCGTCTCCCCCATCATGTGGAGCCTGGCGAGGCACGATCACGCATGTGGTCTGTATGTCAGCCAGAGCGGACGGTCCACCGCTTGATTGCTATCCGCCGTCAGATAGATGTCATGTCTGCAAGCGAGGTATCTTAACAATTTAAGTCTATATTTTCGTGGGATGATATACAATTTTTTAAATGTTTTCAGGTTGCTTGGCTGCCGTACGGTCCCGATCCAATGTCGCAGCGGCTGAGGACGATTTTCATGGGATGGGTTATATATATCGCGACATCGTTGAGCCCTACTCGCCCTCGAGAGTGTTGCGCCAGTTGGGGTACGTGCAGGTCATCCCGCCGCCGATGAATCCGCCACGGAAGGCGGTCATGCCAGCAGACCCGACGAGGTATAAGGTGCATCATTCTGTCGATGCAGCAGAACATGCTTGGCGTCAGTTCCCGTACGCCTCCATCCTCAACCTCTCGTACCTCAATCGTGCCACCGCGGAGTACCTTGGTGAAACCGTTGGAGGGTACATGGACTGGTATGAGATGCATTCTCATCATCGCCTGCTTTCGACGGAGCAGGGATCCTCATCGGCATGCATACCCCCGCGCAGCCACGCCGACTACGTACGTAATTAAATCTTACGTCGATTTTTTTTATATTTATATGTGTAATCGTACGTATTATTGCTATGTGCAGTGGTATAGCACGATGTACAGCTTGAGTTCGGACATGCTAGCCAGTCTGCATCGTGGTGAAACGACGCGTACGGACGAGTTCCGAGACAGGCTGAATGACATCAACGACCGGTGGCGCCAGGCCCCTTAACGCTGTTGCTATTGTTTTTTTTATCTTTTATTGTATCGGACGGATTTTATATATGTTTTCAATATTTGTTTGCATATTTATTCCGTTTCGAATATAAATATACAAATAAATAATTCAAATAAATAATAAAAATAAATTATCCAAATAAATAATACAAATAAAATATACAAATAAATAATCCAAATAAATAATCCAAATAAATAATCCAAATAAATAATATAAATAAATAACCCAAATAAATAATACAAATAATAATTCAAATAAATAATAAAAATAAATAATCCAAATAAAATATACAAATAAATAATCCAAATAAATAATACAAATAAATAATCCAAATAAAATATACAAATAAATAATCCAAATAAATAATCCAAATAAATAATATAAATAAATAATCAAAATAAATAATATAAATAAATAATCCAAAAAAAAATTCGACCGAAATCAATTTTCGGTCGTTACAGTACTGACCGAAATATAATTTCGGTCAGTACTGTAACGACCGAAAATTGATTTCGGTCTGTACAGTACCGACCAAAACATGATTTCGGTCACTACTGTACTGACCGAAACATGATTTCGGTCGATACTGTACTGACCGAAATCAATTTTCGGTCGTTATAGTACAGACCGAAATTATGTTTCGGTCAGTACTGCAATGACCGAAATTTTATTTCGGTCGAATTTTTTTTTTTTTTTCTTTCGGTCGAGTTGAAATTCGAACAATGTTTTACGTTAATTTGGCTTACCAGTCGTGAAAATAGGCCCTTTCCCTTTCCTTGTCCCTGTCGGCGATCCATTGCGATTTTAGTATTTTTTTTTGTTTTTGTCTGATTTTCGATATGTGATTTGAAAAGTGTTGTCTGGACAGAGCTTTAAATAGATATTTTTATTGTTTATTATAATTTTCTCTTTTTAAGTTAATTTAAATATCATAAGGGCAAAATCGTCTTTTTCCAGCCCTTTAGGGGGCGGTGAATAGCAATCGAGGTTAAAATATTATATAAATACAAATTATTTTATAATCTATTTAAGAGTTACTTTTAATTCAAAACATCCAACCAAGTGTTTGAATCTTCATTCGAACCCTAACTTATACGATTTTTAGATTTTCTCTATAATGTGGGATTGCTTGCTAGGTTGATTTGAGGCATTGATTTCGATTAAATTTCAAAACCCTAGCTCTCGGAATTTGAAACATTGGAAATCATTTTCCATTTTGTACTTCATTTAATGGAAACAATTTCATCTGGCCCACAAAAAAAATGGGCTTCTTTCTTGCTGAAATTAAACACTTGCGAACAAAAAAAAAAAAACCATCCTCACAAGTGCTCTTCTTCGGACAAACAAAGTATCAATAACACTTCACACTGATCAAATCAACTGATAATATTAAGTCGTCACACAAATCCGTGAATCCATCCTATATTCATCACATAAAACCATTCCTTATTTCCACTCCACACCTTTTCATCCTTCAGAAAACAAAGAACTAGCTAGTATCGTCCCCCTTGAACCTGCGTATTCAAGAAGAATATACGTTGATAAAAAAGAAAAACAAAGTCTTTAGTTATATATTTCGCAGTTAGATATCAAATTCTAACGTAGATCAGCCTTAAAAAAGCGTTTTTTTTTTTATTTTGTTCTTACATCGAATCCCACGAGCGATCTACAGTAGTTCACATTAGTCGCCACCGTGCTAGTCGATCCACACTCGCTGTCCCTAAGCGATACCGCCGACCTATCGAGCTTCACCGACCAAGGAAAGTGACAGCTCTGAGCCGCCGCCGCCGCCGAGCCCACCTGAGAAGAAGATCTCTGCATCCTCACCGCCCCACAAGGGGTGAAGAAAACACGAAGAGCTTGGAACTCACTAATCAACAAGAAACCCCACAAGAGAAATATGAGAATGCAACAGAAGGAGCCAAACAGGATTCCCAGGGATGACAAGTCGGCAATAACATTAGCTAAGAATCCAGTCAGCCATGACCGAAGAGAGCGCATTACACGGAAGGAAGTGAAGCTGGAATATGTGAAGTCTAAGGATCAAGTAGCTGATATTTCCACCAAGCCATCGAAGAAGGAAGACCTCTCGACTATGAAATTTGCTCGGAATACCAAATCAAGTTTAAGGGGGGGTGTTGAAAATAAACTTGATTTGGGCCTAAGGTAATTAAGTTAAGAGATAGCATTTGGGCTTATGAGGAATATTAGCCCAATATCTAGAATACCTAGAATAATCTAGATAAGTCTATGGAATTATGTAGAATCTTATAGATTTTGAGAGAGTTCTAGATCATGATGTGTTGGCTAAATCTTAGCCACACATTGAGGAGGTAGAAACTAGTATAAATAGGGATGAGACCTTAGCATTTGTATCAAGCAATCAAGCAAGTGAAAATCAAAAGTGTTGTAATATAAAGCCTCTTCCTCTAAACACTATCCTTCGATATCAAGTTCCTCCCTTCCGATATAAACCCCAATTTCCAACACTCGGCACATTCCTCCCTTCTAAAGACGGCCTTCTTCTGCCGCTCACGGCGGCGGCCCTCTCCGCCGCCGCCTCCGCCGGCCTCTGCTTGGGCGCGCTGTGGGACCTAACCTTAGCCCTCGACGACTCTGTGTTCGCCATGTAGCTTGGGTAGTAGAAAGGATACTCACCGGCGTAGAGTGATTCTGCGTATTCTACCCTCGGATAGGGCTTCGAAACCGCCGAACAGCACTGAGGGCTGCTTTGTGCTGTGCCGCCGAAGGATGAGCGGTAGTACTCTTCGAAGTGGTTGCTGCACGCCCTTGGACTCACGTCGTTTATCGCCGACGACGGCGGCGATGGGGAGATCTTCTGGCCGCAATGTTCTTGCTTGATGGAGGTACGGTGTGGGGTCGCCGGGGTTCTGTGGGTCGGGTCGGGCGTGATGTTGGAGAAGCTGTTTCTTGATTTTGCGGCGGGCTTGTAGTTGTGGTCTCCTATGTCCATTTCGACTATCTTTATGTTCTCTTCGAAATCCTGAGATTGATGATGTAAGAAGTGGTTTGACTTTGGGCCTACGTATGAAAATGTGAAAAAGAAATGCGTACTTGGATTGACTTTCTGTGATTGTGGTAGTGGTGGTGTTTGGCCGGCGGCGGCGGCGGTAGGTTTTTTGAGGCGGCGTCTTCGACCATACGGAGGCGCTGGGCTCGTGCCCGAGCTTGTACGGTGACCAACGCCTGCATACATCGGAGAGTCGCCGTCGCTTGTTTTCTTACCAAATGCCCTCTTACTAAAGCTTGGAGCTTCACTAAACCTTTCAAAGCATTCAATGCTTTCCTCGCCTGTGAAATCAAAATCAGTTTCAGCTTTAGTTATTATAGAAAGATGTTGCCTTTTATTAACGCTCGGCAAATTTTCTTGACGTACCAAATAGCCGCGAAAGACAGATTGGATCTTGACGGCGGCGGCGTCCACCTCGGTGCTACGAAAGGACGACGACGAGGCGGCGGTAAGCTGAATCACGGCGGCTGCGGCCTTAGCTGCGGCCACGGCTGCTTCGGCCGCCGCGGCCGTGGCGGCTGCCAGCACCATCGCGTTATTCTTCTTGATGTCGTCATTACCTTCTTGATGGTCCGCCGCGGCAGGTGCTGGCATCGCCGCATTGGCCGAAGATCGCCGGAAGCTCCACCGCCGCTTCTCTTTAGGGGTGGTGGGCTGTGCGGCGGAGATCGGTGTGGAGTGGCCGTTAGACGACGATACGTTGTCGTTTTGGTGAAGATGATGACGATGATGAGTGTCCACTTTCGTCTCCTTGTGATCTTTCTTACCTGTCAAGAGATTCTTTATCCACTTTCCAGTTTTTCCCATCTTGTTTTTCTCAGCTTTTCGCTTTCCCAAGAGGAAAGGAAAAGGAAAAAGAAAAAGTGAAAAGAAAAATCTATGAAGATCTCAAAGCAAAACGATATATTGGATATCGGTATATGAAGCGAAGTAACGAAGAATTTGTTTATTTATTTAGTTTTATTTTGTTTCTCAAGAGATGTCTTTCTCTCGCTTCTGCGTATGATAAGTAGCTTTCAGCGAGCGCCAGTGTCTATTAATGGTGTGTACTTGAGAAACACAATCTAAATGCTTCATTCTAATTTTACGTCATTCTTTTATTGATTTAATAAATGAAAATTACAGCCATCAATTAGGGTATTATATTACGAGACTTCAATTATACGAGGATCGATGAGCTGGGGCTGTTTGGTTGTAATAATAATAATAATAACTTCAGTTAAGGTTCGGTAGAGGGGAGTAAAATAAAAGAGAAAAGGAGGGTTTACTTTACATGTTTGTTTTAAAAGGGAATTAAAAGCCATATGTAATAATAATAACTTCAGTTAAGGTATATTTTTTATTTTATTTTATTTTTTTAATGGAGAGAGTGGTCAGAGAGCATGTGAATATTGGGTCAAAGGGAACATGCATTGATCCCTTTAAAATAAATGCGACGTGTTTTTTAGCAATATTAATGTTGGGGGCCTCTCGTGTTAAGTTCTCTTGTCTTTCAATAATTTCTATTAGATAATTTATTATATTGCAACTATGTAATTACATTATTATTTTTTATGTTATTTTAACGAATAGCTGTATTGAAGCCGGTCGGGTGAATTTTGCCCAAAAAACTTAACTTTGACTGCGAAAAAATAATAATAATAATAATAATAATAATAACAATAATAATAATAGTAACAACAATAATAGTAGTTCGATCGAGTCAACGAATTTATAAGCAATACTTTTTTGTCCTTACATGAGAGTACCCGCAAAATAAACGATATGATTTTGTTAATTTGATATAGACATTGGAATTATAAAAGTTAGATGTATGGATTCTCATCTATTGCCATAATTAAACATGATCCAAGAGCAAGACAACCGAAGTTGTTTGATGCTTATATTAATAACTTGAAAAATTCTCATTTGCCATTTCTATTGTTTCTTTTTACTATTATTATTAACACCGTCTATATTATTATAATTATTATTTTTATTATTATGATTATTATTGTTATTAACACCATCTATATATATCAATCTCTACCCAGGATATATGATATCAGTACATTCATAGGTAAATACAAATGCATGTGGCGTCGTTGATATTGCATGGTTGGATGATGCATGTGATCGTTAACTCGAAATCTTTATTCATATCATATAATTATATAATTATGTGACAATGCACATGGGCATGTTCCATACTTGATTATATATATTATCTCAATCTCAATTATCTTTCTTTGTTTTTGTCGTAATCTATGATTAAAACTACAAAGGAGTTACTGATAAATGGGACGAAGGAAGAATATTCATACAGCTAAATGAACCTGGCAATCAATTGATTAGATCAATGCGAGATTAACCGTATATGATCTCCTTTGACCAAGAAATAGAGTCGTAACTCAAACGCAATTTTAGTTTACTATCTAATATTTAATTTATAACACTACATTTACGTACGCCAAGACCAACAAATGTGAGGACATCATTGTAATGCTCAAACTACATCAATTTACTTTAGAAGCGCAGGAGTCTATTGAGACTAAATAAATCCATTCGATAACAAAATAATGATGCCTATTTCATCGAATGATTGTTGTGCCTTTGCATTGCCATATTCCGAAGTTTGAAGCCCAACTTTTTGGCAGCTCTGCCCTGCATGAAGTAACGGCGACGCTAGCAGCGATTTCGAATTTCTAATGGCTATTTCGTATTAGTTGCATTTTCTATGCGATAGGTTTATAGCAGTCCACCAAATATACTTACAAATCATAACTAAAAAACGTTCAAAAATGATTTTTTTTGGGCACTCAATCTGCTACTGGGATGGTCCATGTCCATGACCCAACCAGGCTGTGTCAATTGAAATCATTACACTTTTTAGTTATTGGTTTTATTATTATTTAGTTCGCTAGGGTTTTCCTTTTTTTTCTCTAAAAAATGAATATTAGAAATACACGCATAGGGATTGTTATGAAGGTTATGTGAATGAGCAAATGTATGAAATTGACATTTGGGTTTCGTTCGATGAATAGGTGTCTGTTAAGTCCAAGTCACGTGTGATATAGCCTACCTTGTCTCAATCTTCAGTAAAGCCATAAGCCATTCAACATGTCTTTTTTTTTTTCTTTTTGAAACAAATAAAATATTATAATCTTGCACTTTATACATTCTATTTACATGCAATTGTTCATTTCTTGATCGATAGTTTCAAATGATAACACTACTCCTTACTTGGCATCATTACGTGTTACTTAGTTAAAAATGTTGGGCTTAGGCCATTTTTGTGCCGTTGTTATTTATCCCACGCCGGATATAACAATAAACCACCATGGGAGTTCCCTCTCCTATATAAGGAGGGTTATACCCTGAGTTATTGACGTACACCAACATATAGAAAGTTATTTGTGTTAACATTTAACTCTAGGAAAATTCCCTTTGGATGAGAGTTTGGGTTAGTGTAACGACCCGTCCCATACCGGATGTCACTGTAGCATCGGTCCCTAGCGGGACCAGTGGGGTTGGGCCCACCACACTCCGACTGATAGTCTGGCCCCACTGTACCACCACTTAACCTTTCAGCGTGCTTCGTCCTCGCTCACACGCACCCTGGACAAACTTCCCAGGGGGTCACCCATCCCTAGATTGCTCCAAGTCAAGCACGCTTAACTTCGGAGTTTCTATAGATGGACTCCCAAAAAGGTAGGTCGACCTTGGTGATATGAGTAGTACTATCAATTCTTTTATACGATTCTTAGCCTGACATGCCCATACATTGTCAGTCTCAGGATCCCCTCTCATTCGGGTGTGGGATCGGTTCATTCATGTACCCCTTCGCTTAGAAGCCTGCCAGGAGCCGCTCATTGTCCGTGCACCCTGTGTAGCGACCCTAGCCATCGCTACCATTTCTATCGTCATCCTATGTGACTAACGACGTAATTAAATTACGGAAGTGCAGAAATGCGCATAAAATTTTTCCTTTTTCATAAAGGAAGTCTTTGTACATGTCAAAAGAATACATTTATACGTCAAAAGAATTTTCTTTGAGTTCTAATCTCATGCTAGTCTTAAATACACGGGTAGCGTATACATTCGCATCAAAAGAATCCTATGCGCCCGGCCTCACAGGTCGTCGTCCACGTACACACCACCCCCAAAAGTCGCCCGGAAGCTTCAATAGACTGCCTTGCTAGCTAGGCGATCACATACCGTGTTCGCTCGTACCTACAACACAACGTAAGGGTGAGCTAAAGAGCTCAGTAAGCAGAAACTATATGCATGCAGTGCACGTGTCCTATCTCGCAATGACATCCGCGTCAATGCTTTTCTAGACTTCACTTTTCTCCTCATACCCTTTCCTTTGACTTTCTCTTTCACCTCGTAACCGGGCCCTCGGCTTTTCTATCTCACTATGTCCCATCATAGGGCTCATTCAACTTCATACGTATATACGAGTGTCAGTACCCACACACTGAGAGGCCACCCCTTAGTTCGCAATTTGCATTCGACTCCATGGCACCTTTTTAGCCCAACGCGATCCACATTGGGAGGCTAACGACGCCTTTTTGGCCCAATGCGATCATCATTGAGAGGCAACCCTTATTCATCTCCGTGGCACCTTTTTAGCTCAATGCGATCCTCATTGGGAGGCTAACGATGCCTTTTTGGCCCAACGCGATCGTCATTGAGAGGCAACCCTCATTCATCTCCGTGGCACCTTTTTAGCCCAATGCGGTCCACATTGGGAGGCTAACGACGCCTTTTTGGCCCAACGGTGGACATTGGGAGGCAACCCCAGTACGCAAATTGCTGTCCACATTGGGAGGCCGATAACGCCTTTTTAGCCCAATGCGGTCCCAAAGGCGGGTCGCACCCTCCAGGTCACGCTTCCCATCATAAGGGTATCAACCCAACATAAGCGTAACTCGGCAATGCCTTTCTGTCGCCATGGTGACATAGGAGAGTCGTGACTCGACAGTGAAGCCGATAACAGATGTCCATGTTGGCAACTATTCATCGCTCGCAGGCGATCCTGACTCACACACGCTCTCGTGTCCTAACTGCCATACTAAGCGTGTATGCACGTGATCATGTCGTGAAATCATATACATATGCATGTCATGCCATAGACAGTAAGTAAAACATGTCACATAAACTTCACGTCCTGTAATGAAAGCACGTAATCACGTAAGTTTCATGTTCGCACGTAACCACACATAATCACATAATTTATGCGCATACAAGTTATGTGTTGTAGTTGAAGTGAAGCTTCTACTTACCTGGCGTCCGTCGGCTGTTAGCTGGCGGATCTGTGAAATTATTAGTCCCTGATCCTAGTCATAAAATTGCATTATCAGTGCATCGTCTAATTTCTTGAATTTCCTAATTATTAAAACACTTCGCTCTAAGGTAAATACATATTGGAATTTGCCTACTGTGGGGTCTAAGTCCTTAGTATAATTAGTAATATTATCACATCACCCTAAGTCTAATTTATAATATTACTTTATTGCCTAAAGTTTCGTGACCCACTAATCATGCAAGCTTCATAGGGTTCGCAAACCTAGGTTGTCTATCTTTATTTTACGAAGTATACTATTCCCTTACTTAGCTCCATTCGCAAAAAGGTGGCTCCCATAATTTATAATGTATAGTTTGAAAGCTTTCTCGCTTCGCAAAAGCTTGGAGTTCGCAGAGTAGGTTTCGCATTTTGGTGAGGGTTCGCAAAACCCTTGGCTTGCTTCGCAAACCTCAACTGCTAAGTCTTCCACTCGCAAAACATCATGGATTCGCAAAGCATACGGACTCGCCAAGTTCTACTTTGCTTGCCCACTTCGCGAACTCCTTATGACCCGCGAAGTGCTCCCGATTCGCAAACCTTGCATGGACTCCCCAAGCTTTGTCCTAGTTCGCAAGGTGGATTCGCAAAAGTGCCTCTTGCCTCTTGGTTCGCAAAGTCCCGGATTCGTGAAGCTCACATACTTATAATATTATTTTATTTTCAGCCCGTGAACTTCTTATGGTGTCTACACAATTCCCTACTCAATTTATGAAGTGTTTATGGTAAAATAATACCTCGTGAGGTCCAATCATTTTAATTCGTCAAGTCTATATATAATTATTGATATCACACCTCATCATTCCATTAATTTGTGAAGTTTACTATACCCACAATTCGCCAAGTGGATTCGCAAAACCCTGGACTTCGCGATCCTTGCCTAGACTCGTCACTTAGCTCAGTTCGCGAAGTAGGGTTTGCATGGGTTCGCAAACCTCATTCGGCCCGCGAAACTTTCAGTTCGCAAAGTGGGTTCGCAAAGCTCGTTTGAGTTCGCAAGTCGGGTGGTTCGCGAAGTTGGACCCGCGAAGTGGGAGAGTTCGCGAAGTGGCTACGGCCCGCAAAAATCTCCATGGACTCGCAAACCTTGGACCCGCAAAGTCCCGAGTTCGCGAACCATCATGGATTCGCAAACCCTTGCTTTGCGAAGTAGGGTTTGCGGCTTCGTGGACCCGCAAAAGGTTTGGGTTCGCAAACCATTTCAGCCCGCAAACCTCCACGGATTCGCAAAGTGGCTTGGAGTTCGCGAATTGCTCGACCCGCGAAACGTCCTCAGTTCGCCAACTTCCCGGGTTCGCAAAGTGCATGGGCCCGTAAACTTCAATTCGCAAAGCAGGTTTGTGGCTTCTTCACTTCGCGGCTTCGAGGATTCGCTAAGTCAGTTCGCGGCCTTGGACCCGCAAACCTCATACTTCGCGAATCCATGCAAGAGGGGTCTTGAGTTCGCAAAACTCTCGACCCGTGAAGTTTGCCCAAGTCAAGTTCGGAAGCTCTTTCCCTCAACTCGCATGAACATTTTTCAATTCGCGAAACTCTAAGGAACTTTGATTTAATCCTTACTTTTCTCAAGAACATGATGAAGACGAAGAACTTCCAAAACCCTAAAAACCCCCAATCGACCTAAAATACGATTTTCTGCAACTTCTCGTGTTCTAACCTCCTAGCTAGGTAAGGTTCGAACTAATAACCTAACTTGTAAGTGAGAAACGTAGGAAGTTTAGCAAGAACTTCATACCTTCCTTAGGCTAAGTTTCGAATTCTCCTCCTTCTCTCTTCTCTTCGTTTCTTTTAGTGTGAGAAATGGTCTATATTTTCTAAAATATCTTTGCTAGCTAGTTGTGGGAGATGGAACCTACTTGACGTAATTTTCCTTATTTTGAGGAAACTTGCCCCTTTGATTTTTCATTGGTGATTTGGGCCAAGAATTAAAGTTCCATTTGGGCCTAAATTTGATTTTTAAATCCTACTCCAACTCCATTCATAGCCCAACTTCTAACCTCACTAATAATATCGTCCCTATTTCGAAAATTCCTCCTAAGTCAAACGTCATCAGAAACACATAATTTCACGGAGTTCACTTAGGCACCATAATCAATGCTCAAAGTTCATAAAATCACATAAGCACAAAATTAATTCACGGAATTCATGTAGTCACATGGACATAAGACCTGTTATGCAAATTCATGAAATCTCATAAACATAAAAATGTGCACGCAATTTCGTCGCCTAATTGGCCTACGGGGCTCGGGTCTTACATCCTCCCCCCCTTAAAGAGGATTTCGCCCCCGAAATCAGCCCGTTTGGAACAATTCGGGGGACGACCTCTTGTCTCATCCTCACGTTCCTAAGTCACTTATCCTATTGGTTGCCTCTGCCCTAACATTCTCACTAAAGGGTTTCTAAATTCCTAAGTCGTTGTGTTCCATACGCCGAACATCCCTATTAGAACTTCCTCATATCCTAGCTCTGGGTCCTAGCTATTGATGGGGAACTCATTTCTAACTTCGTGGCTCGGGTCGGGGTATGTATTCCTAGGGTTGAAGTGTGAAGGTTATGGGAACTTGTGGCAACGATGCGGATATCTCCAGCCGATATGCTATTACGTTCGCGTTCTCATTATTCCTCGTGAACATCCGATCGTTTACTATGAGTTTCGTTGTTTCTTGTCCTTGGTCCACTTAGCTCTTTTGGTTATTGTGTACCATTCGGCTTTCCTTCTTTTTTTTTTTTTTTTTTTTTTTTTTGTATTGTCACTACAATTTCTGCCCCTTTCTGGCGTTAGCTCCGGACTTGGTTTTACCCCTTCGCCGATCTTGTCCTAATCCCCACTGAACAGCCTAACACTATTTGATTGGTTCCAATCAGGGTCTCGTTTGGAACAGTTATATCACCCTCGCTCTCGGGCCAACTAGGCGTAACTCCAAATCTCGTCGTACACCCAATGGATGCGATTGAGTGTGTGTTTCGTGCGTCTACCGGTATACATGTTGAAGGTTGGTGTGTAGATGGGGTACCTGTCGCTGCGGACGGGTTCTCTTCTGCTTCCGTCGATGTGATTGCGTATACTCGTGCTGATGCGGTCGGGAGTCTGGTCTGGCTCCCGCCTTGACTTCCTGAGGGGTTCTCCTGGCATGCTCTGGAGGAGTGGCCCGTCTTGCCACATTTGTTACACGTTGCATTCTGGTAGAAGCAGACACCCAGATGTCGCCGTGTACATCTCGGGCACACTGGTATGTTCGGTTGGGGCCTTCCTTGGTTCGGATTGGGTTGCGGAGGTGGTCCGGGCCTGTCCTGTCCACCCCGTTTCGCGCCATTGACCACGAACTGACGTTTCTGATCACCTCCACTCCATTGCGACGCTTGCGCAAATTTTCGCTTCATTTCTTGGGCTCGGGTGATTTTGGCTTCAGCCTGCTCTGCCACTAGTGCCCTTTCCGCCACTTGTGCGTACGTGGCTCCTTGCAGTCCAGCCATGCTTACGTCTCGATATATCTCCGGTTTTAGGCCCTCGAGGAATCGCTCAATCTTCAAGTCATCCGTGCTTACCATGTGGGCAGCGAACCTTGAAAGTTGTTCAAACTTCCCTATGTACTCAGCTACGGTCATCGTCCCTTGCCGAAGGTTGATGAATTCGCTCATCCGCTGGGCTCGAACTGAGGCTGTATAATACTTGCCTCTGAACAATTCCTTGAAGTGGTCCCAGCTCATTGTGGCAGGGTTCTCAATGACTTGGATCGTGTCCCACCAGTATCCTGCGCTCCCCCTAAGTAGAAACGTGGCACAGAGCACCTTCTCCGCCTCTGGGACTCGGCTGTACTGGAACATGCTTTCAATGGTTCTGATCCAGTCATCAGCAGTGGTTGTATCGGTTGCATCCTCGAAAGTGGGTGGGTTCAGTCTCCGAAATCTTTCTCCCACCAACTCGGCTCTTTCAGCCTGGGTCGGTCCCGTATTCGTGTTGTTCTGCTGGATTAGTTGTTGGATTTGGGCGGATTGCTGACGGACTAGTTCTGTCAGCTGAAGGATGATTGCGTCTCGGTTATCGGTAGGGGCTGGGTTTTCTCTATCTTGGTCAGTACTTCTACTTCCCTCACCTCTAATTCTTACCATCTTTTCTTTCTATCCTGGCAGTGCCTATAGTCAGTGAATTCATGCAACACGGAAATTCTCATAATCATAAAACTTACAGGCAAGGCTGCTTCCGTGCTTTTGGGTGTGTGTACATGGACAGTCTACAGAACCTGTGACCGAAGCTCTGATACCAACTGTAGCGACCCTAGCCATCGCTACCATTTCTATCGTCATCCTATGTGACTAACGACGTAATTAAATTACGGAAGTGCAGAAATGCGCATAAAATTTTTCCTTTTTCATAAAGGAAGTCTTTGTACATGTCAAAAGAATACATTTATACGTCAAAAGAATTTTCTTTGAGTTCTAATCTCATGCTAGTCTTAAATACACGGGTAGCGTATACATTCGCATCAAAAGAATCCTATGCGCCCGGCCTCACAGGTCGTCGTCCACGTACACACCACCCCCAAAAGTCGCCCGGAAGCTTCAATAGACTGCCTTGCTAGCTAGGCGATCACATACCGTGTTCGCTCGTACCTACAACACATAACGTAAGGGTGAGCTAAAGAGCTCAGTAAGCAGAAACTATATGCATGCAGTGCACGTGTCCTATCTCGCAATGACATCCGCGTCAATGCTTTTCTAGACTTCACTTTTCTCCTCATACCCTTTCCTTTGACTTTCTCTTTCACCTTGTAACCGGGCCCTCGGCTTTTCTATCTCACTATGTCCCATCATAGGGCTCATTCAACTTCATACGTATATACGAGTGTCAGTACCCACACACTGAGAGGCCACCCCTTAGTTCGCAATTTGCATTCGACTCCATGGCACCTTTTTAGCCCAACGCGATCCACATTGGGAGGCTAACGACGCCTTTTTGGCCCAATGCGATCATCATTGAGAGGCAACCCTTATTCATCTCCGTGGCACCTTTTTAGCTCAATGCGATCCTCATTGGGAGGCTAACGATGCCTTTTTGGCCCAACGCGATCGTCATTGAGAGGCAACCCTCATTCATCTCCGTGGCACCTTTTTAGCCCAATGCGGTCCACATTGGGAGGCTAACGACGCCTTTTTGGCCCAACGGTGGACATTGGGAGGCAACCCCAGTACGCAAATTGCTGTCCACATTGGGAGGCCGATAACGCCTTTTTAGCCCAATGCGGTCCCAAAGGCGGGTCGCACCCTCCAGGTCACGCTTCCCATCATAAGGGTATCAACCCAACATAAGCGTAACTCGGCAATGCCTTTCTGTCGCCATGGTGACATAGGAGAGTCGTGACTCGACAGTGAAGCCGATAACAGATGTCCATGTTGGCAACTATTCATCGCTCGCAGGCGATCCTGACTCACACACGCTCTCGTGTCCTAACTGCCATACTAAGCGTGTATGCACGTGATCATGTCGTGAAATCATATACATATGCATGTCATGCCATAGACAGTAAGTAAAACATGTCACATAAACTTCACGTCCTGTAATGAAAGCACGTAATCACGTAAGTTTCATGTTCGCACGTAACCACACATAATCACATAATTTATGCGCATACAAGTTATGTGTTGTAGTTGAAGTGAAGCTTCTACTTACCTGGCGTCCGTCGGCTGTTAGCTGGCGGATCTGTGAAATTATTAGTCCCTGATCCTAGTCATAAAATTGCATTATCAGTGCATCGTCTAATTTCTTGAATTTCCTAATTATTAAAACACTTCGCTCTAAGGTAAATACATATTGGAATTTGCCTACTGTGGGGTCTAAGTCCTTAGTATAATTAGTAATATTATCACATCACCCTAAGTCTAATTTATAATATTACTTTATTGCCTAAAGTTTCGTGACCCACTAATCATGCAAGCTTCATAGGGTTCGCAAACCTAGGTTGTCTATCTTTATTTTACGAAGTATACTATTCCCTTACTTAGCTCCATTCGCAAAAAGGTGGCTCCCATAATTTATAATGTATAGTTTGAAAGCTTTCTCGCTTCGCAAAAGCTTGGAGTTCGCAGAGTAGGTTTCGCATTTTGGTGAGGGTTCGCAAAACCCTTGGCTTGCTTCGCAAACCTCAACTGCTAAGTCTTCCACTCGCAAAACATCATGGATTCGCAAAGCATACGGACTCGCCAAGTTCTACTTTGCTTGCCCACTTCGCGAACTCCTTATGACCCGCGAAGTGCTCCCGATTCGCAAACCTTGCATGGACTCCCCAAGCTTTGTCCTAGTTCGCAAGGTGGATTCGCAAAAGTGCCTCTTGCCTCTTGGTTCGCAAAGTCCCGGATTCGTGAAGCTCACATACTTATAATATTATTTTATTTTCAGCCCGTGAACTTCTTATGGTGTCTACACAATTCCCTACTCAATTTATGAAGTGTTTATGGTAAAATAATACCTCGTGAGGTCCAATCATTTTAATTCGTCAAGTCTATATATAATTATTGATATCACACCTCATCATTCCATTAATTTGTGAAGTTTACTATACCCACAATTCGCCAAGTGGATTCGCAAAACCCTGGACTTCGCGATCCTTGCCTAGACTCGTCACTTAGCTCAGTTCGCGAAGTAGGGTTTGCATGGGTTCGCAAACCTCATTCGGCCCGCGAAACTTTCAGTTCGCAAAGTGGGTTCGCAAAGCTCGTTTGAGTTCGCAAGTCGGGTGGTTCGCGAAGTTGGACCCGCGAAGTGGGAGAGTTCGCGAAGTGGCTACGGCCCGCAAAAATCTCCATGGACTCGCAAACCTTGGACCCGCAAAGTCCCGAGTTCGCGAACCATCATGGATTCGCAAACCCTTGCTTTGCGAAGTAGGGTTTGCGGCTTCGTGGACCCGCAAAAGGTTTGGGTTCGCAAACCATTTCAGCCCGCAAACCTCCACGGATTCGCAAAGTGGCTTGGAGTTCGCGAATTGCTCGACCCGCGAAACGTCCTCAGTTCGCCAACTTCCCGGGTTCGCAAAGTGCATGGGCCCGTAAACTTCAATTCGCAAAGCAGGTTTGTGGCTTCTTCACTTCGCGGCTTCGAGGATTCGCTAAGTCAGTTCGCGGCCTTGGACCCGCAAACCTCATACTTCGCGAATCCATGCAAGAGGGGTCTTGAGTTCGCAAAACTCTCGACCCGTGAAGTTTGCCCAAGTCAAGTTCGGAAGCTCTTTCCCTCAACTCGCATGAACATTTTTCAATTCGCGAAACTCTAAGGAACTTTGATTTAATCCTTACTTTTCTCAAGAACATGATGAAGACGAAGAACTTCCAAAACCCTAAAAACCCCCAATCGACCTAAAATACGATTTTCTGCAACTTCTCGTGTTCTAACCTCCTAGCTAGGTAAGGTTCGAACTAATAACCTAACTTGTAAGTGAGAAACGTAGGAAGTTTAGCAAGAACTTCATACCTTCCTTAGGCTAAGTTTCGAATTCTCCTCCTTCTCTCTTCTCTTCGTTTCTTTTAGTGTGAGAAATGGTCTATATTTTCTAAAATATCTTTGCTAGCTAGTTGTGGGAGATGGAACCTACTTGACGTAATTTTCCTTATTTTGAGGAAACTTGCCCCTTTGATTTTTCATTGGTGATTTGGGCCAAGAATTAAAGTTCCATTTGGGCCTAAATTTGATTTTTAAATCCTACTCCAACTCCATTCATAGCCCAACTTCTAACCTCACTAATAATATCGTCCCTATTTCGAAAATTCCTCCTAAGTCAAACGTCATCAGAAACACATAATTTCACGGAGTTCACTTAGGCACCATAATCAATGCTCAAAGTTCATAAAATCACATAAGCACAAAATTAATTCACGGAATTCATGTAGTCACATGGACATAAGACCTGTTATGCAAATTCATGAAATCTCATAAACATAAAAATGTGCACGCAATTTCGTCGCCTAATTGGCCTACGGGGCTCGGGTCTTACACCCTGGCACCGGCGATCACTCCCCGCCCTCTTCGGTCCCGGGCGTCACATGCCCACCAGCTTCCGCCTGGTTCGTCCCCGAACCAGCACCGTACTGCGAGAGGTTGTGCTCTGATACCACCTGTAACGACCCGTCCCATACCGGATGTCACTGTAGCATTGGTCCCTAGCGGGACCAGTGGGGTTGGGCCCACCACACTCCGACTGATAGTCTGGCCCCACTGTACCACCACTTAACCTTTCAGCGTGCTTCGTCCTCGCTCACACGCACCCTGGGCAAACTTCCCAGGGGGTCACCCATCCCTAGATTGCTCCAAGTCAAGCACGCTTAACTTCGGAGTTTCTATAGATGGACTCCCGAAAAGGTAGGTCGACCTTGGTGATATGAGTAGTACTATCAATTCTTTTATACGATTCTTAGCCTGACATGCCCATACATTGTCAGTCTCAGGATCCCCTCTCATTCGGGTGTGGGATCGGTTCATTCATGTACCCCTTCGCTTAGAAGCCTGCCAGGAGCCGCTCATTGTCCGTGCACCCTGGCACCGGCGATCACTCCCCGCCCTCTTCGGCCCCGGGCGTCACAGTTAGCGGGTAAAATTACTTTCGGATTGTTGTTGTCGGGTTTTGGGTGTAGGCGAACGTAGAAGAATTGTGTGATTGTAATATTCACATAGTGTATTTTCTGCGGCCTTATTGCCCGGTTGGTTTTTCCATCTTCGTTAACAGAGGGTTTTCCACGTTAAACTTTGTATTCTCCAGATTTATTATTTCCGGCGGATCTTGGGCGGAATTTCGCTACGGACGAAATTTCCCAACAAAAGATACGCCCCATTAGCATGTGTCCTAAAATGTTGGGCGAATTAAAACATATAAAATTAAAATGTTAAGTAACTAGATATTGTCATGATTACGAAATAATTCTCTTTTGTGTGAAGAGGTCAGCAAATATCGTAATGAATATGGAATAATTCTGATAGTGTTTTACTTCTTCAACAATATAGATACTTATTTTGTAGGGAAAAAACGAGATGAAACAACGCTACCTATATATAACGGTACAGATATTGCAAGAGAAGCTTTTCATATCGAATGAGGAAAATTCTTTTTTCCTATTCAAGAAATTATCCATCATAGTTTAACTGTACAAAGGATCACCTCGGATCATTAGTTACTGAATATACTTCACTACTGTTCATCAGTTGTCCTTTCATTTAATTATTTTATACAGTACGTACTTTCACTGTGAAAACCCTAATTTACTTCAAACAGTATTCGGTCCTAAAGTAGTCCGCGATTCACTGTTACTAAAACTTATCGTCTTCCTTCTTTCACCAACTCTCTGATAATAGTTCTACTTGCAATTATATGCTTTTGTTAACGATATAATATCCAATAAAAATCGCACCTTGAAAAGGCTTAAAATCCTACAACGGTTAAAAATCTGAAAGAAGGAAAATAAAAAATAAAACTAAGGCATGTATAGTGTGTTTCCACATTTGCACCTCCAAGCTTCAGGGTAGTACTCTAATGGCGTCTTCAGACCAGGTTGGATGGGCACGTGGACGGCCGTACACGGCGAGCACCAGCCGCACTTTGACTGGCACGACGGCGGCCATGATCCCGGACCGCCGCCGAGCCTCCGCCGGAAAACAACTTGGTCGGCCGGACTCCCTACGTCTGCCCAAATTTATATTGTATTAGCCTAATCAATATTATTTCCAAAAAAAAGCGTTGCGCGACAGCTAAGGGGACTTACAAGATTTGCGAGTTGGTTTGAACTTGAATCTGAGAGCAGACGCTGATGAGAAGATGACGAGGAAGGACACGGCGGCGAACCACAGTGCCACGTGGCGGAGGCGGCGACGGCGGTGCAGTACACCCATGAAACGCTTAGTCGGCGCTCGTATGGTGAGACTTGAGAGAGATGAACACTGTAGAAAAGCGAAAGATGAGAAGAAAGGTATAATTATTGATGAGAGTAAATAAGAGAAGTCAAAGTCAAGTAGACATCTTTTAACATTACAGTCTAGAAATCAAACGTCGAACACTGTAGTGTAGGGAAATAAAATACAAACCCTTTATATATAATTCAATTTGTGAAATTACATATACATCTATATAGAATATATAATATTGTCTTGTCAATTGTCATCATTTTGTTTATGTTTGTTTTTGAAGAATTAAATGCGAGCCGGTGCTTGGTATATCTAATATATTGCGACGTTGTCTCTTCAAATAATAAGTATGTATTATGAAGTTGGTTACACTTACTCATTTGGATGGCAAGCAGCATATAACGAAATGATATTTTATTATTTATACCAAGATTAAGTAGTTCGGAATAAATGCAACTCAATGTTTGTGATCTTTAAGAAAGAGACATTTTATGATTTGAAAAAACAATGGCCCCCAAGAAAAGTATTTCACCTGACGAACATGTTAGGATATAGGTAAAGAAAGGGACCGTTCGTTGATCGTATATCGTTTTTAAATAAAGATGTGATTTTTTATTTAGAAATACATAAACAACAAAATAAACGAAAGATATGTTGATTTAATAAACCCCCTTTGTAGAAACAAAACTGATGTTGAAATTACGTTTATATTGCAAGTAGGAAAAGGATTGAACTTTGTTGTACCCCAAAAAAACGCGATTATGATGGATTTTTGTTTTGTTTGGTTTTGTTTCTTTCATATGTCTATGAAGAAAAAGAAAGGTTAAGACAGACTAGGGGGGACCCCTTAAACGAGACATTTTATTTTATTTATTATTAAATTAAACTTATTGCCATATAGCCATATCATTAGTACGTGGATGAAAATGAGACGGTAACGGACATGGAAAAAATTCAAGAACATGTGACATGAAAATGTGAAAAATCAAATAAAATAATATCTTTTGGTAACTTTTCTAGGTTTTGTGGATGTATATATATGCATGTATAAGAAAAGGTGAGATAATTTAAATTAATATCAAAGGAGTGCCAGCAAACGTGTGGGGAAGATATGGGGAAAACAAAGACTGTCAAAGTACTTTGTACATCACTGTCTCTGATTAACTATCAATATTCGTCACACTTTAATAATAATTGTATGAATCATTACCTCTTTCTGTATTCTCATGCTAGATCTTGGATTTTCGTGTGTTTTATTTTGTAATGATATCATTATACTAAGTTCGTATAATAATTTGATCCGCTCGTAATTATCACATTTATGGGAAATCATAGGAGACAACAAAAGGTTAAAGAAAGAAACGTAACACTGAACAAATAACACATCGATGGGCTTTGGGCCATCTTCGGTTCTTGGCCCAAGTCTCACAGTGCAACACTTCTTACATGTATCATAAATTGAGATTTTAATTTAATACACATGATTAAATTATTGATTTCACATTAATATTATGATATTCAAATTCGTTAGTTAACATTAGTTGAATAAAAATTTAGTAACTTGTACTAAAATCGTGACCATTGAAGTAGCAAGAATATCCTCGGCCCATTCAAGTAACATTCGTTGCCGTTTGGAGTTTTCACTATTCATTATGAATTGACCATAACACCCCTGTTGACCCTCAATCAGTGGAGTGCAATGAATCTGGGTTCGACTGAGGATAAAAACGTCTTTTAGTGCACGGAGGAGCGATAAAATGAACTTCATGATTTTAGATTAGTTCGCACATTTTGGGCCTTTCCCAGTTGGAAGCTTGTTTACAGGAAGAAAATGGGTTCTCTTAGCAAGGTATTAAGAGTTATGTAATTTCAGCTCTTTTGATTTCCCAGGGGCTTTCAATCTCTTTCCAATTGCGTCCGTAGTTCCTTGGATTCTGATTTACGATATTTGTTTCTGCGTAACACGTTAGGTTTTCGTTATTGACCCTTTTCAATTCCCTAGGGTTAGATCTTAGCTGGCTTATTGTAGTATGTTTTGTTTTTTTATTCTTTCCGCTGTTTCGTATCCGTGATATTTTCCGATCTTTAAGGTGATTATATCCTCAATTCATCTTGATTTTCTGAGGTAAATTATTGGAATGCAATCAGGTAGGTGGGCAAAGACCCTTGCACTTTAATGGTGCCCATGGAAGCTAAGAGTTATACTCATCATTAGAAAATAGGAAGAATGTATGCCTCTGGATTTTTCTTGTTGGATCGTTACTATCCTCTGATATGAAAATGATTCATGGCACAGGGGTGTCTGTTTATGTTTCCATCTTGGTTATCTTTGATACTTAGGCTTAGTCCTTATCTTTGATTTCCTTGTCTTGGTTATGTTATTTGATTTAGTTTTTTTCGCTGGTTGTTTTACCTGATCAGACATGACCTTTTATTTTCTGCGACATCATCAAGAACAAATTCTATCAACCTTAAAACAATCGTGGTTTTATGCAGGACGAAAGGGAGGAAGTTATTCAAGCATGGTACATGGATGACAGTGACGAAGATCAAAGGCTCCCTCATCACCGCAATCCGAAAGAATACGTGCCATTCAAAAAACTCGATGGTACACCATTTCAAAACCCAATGCTATTTTTCACAGATGATGCTAACTGTAAGTCCATGATAATAGTTTTTGTTGATTCATGGGATAATTTTTTCTGATTTGACAGAGCTTGGAGTCCTCAGCTGGAAGTTAGATGCTGACAACTATGAAACAGATCCAGCTTTGAAAAAAATTCGCGAAGACCGTGGGTATTCTTACATGGTATGCTGCTTCGTAAAAATTTACAAGGAGATGGAACTTTGGCCCTTATTTAAATCTAAACGTTCCATACTGTTTCAGGACTTTTGCGAGGTTTGCCCAGAAAAATTGCCGAACTACGAAGAGAAGATCAAGAACTTCTACGAAGAGCATCTTCACGTCGATGAGGAGATTCGCTATTGCATCGCTGGGAGTGGTATGTTCTGTTTGCATTAAAAACCTCATCATTATCATTACGACGAAAATCCTAATACATATTATATCTTGATCGAAAAAAAGGTTATTTCGACGTGCGCGACCACGACGAGTCTTGGATTCGCATATGGGTGAAGAAGGGAGCACTCATCACTCTCCCCGCTGGAATTTATCACCGTTTCACCCTCGATTCAGACAACTACATAAAGGTGAAGAATTTATCAGAAAGAATATGACCGATCATCTCCTTGCAATAAAAAAAAAACTTTCTTGGCAATGAATGTACACTGCGGTTTATTGCAGGCTATGCGCCTTTTTGTGGGCGAGCCAGTTTGGACTCCATACAATCACCCCCACGATCATCTCCCCGCCAGGTTCTTCTTTAGGTCTCTCAGTGCTAATAAAAAAAAAGGCGAATCGAATGAATTTCATATCTAAACCCTTCGTTTTCTATATGCATTTGCAGGAAACACTATATCGAGAATTACTCGAAAATGGAAGGTTCTGGCCGAGCAGTCGATGCCACCATAGCCTAACCTAACCCGAAAACCTCCACAGTTGGATATTGTATTTTCGAGCTTCTTGTATTTGCGTTTAAGATTGTGAGCATTCTTGCTAAATAACAATAATGGATGTGATGAATATGATACAGAAGTTTATTATATGGAAAGGCTTTTAATATTCTCATGCATGTGTATTGAATGGACTTTCAGGCCCATCATTTTCCAATAGATACTCTCTATTGAAATAGAACGCGGCCGAAAGGCCCACTTAAAAACCCAAGTTATGTAAGGGCCGTTATAAGGCCCAATTAATTGACCACGTCATAATTGCAACGGCGTAAGATCGATCCAATGAGAGACGTACAGGTCATCTTCGTGCGCGCCACCTCACCTGCAACATCTTGCGGTACGGCATCGTTCTATCTACTGTACTGCTTTGCTCGTCCTCGTTCAATTTCATAGAAACAGAGGAAAATCGTGATGGAGAAAAGAGCTACGAGCAGGCGCGGCAAATCAGCGTATGGCATGATGATGGGCCTTCTTTTGTTGAGCTTTCTCGGCGACACGTCAGGCCTGAGCGTGACTGTCAACAAAGAGGAGTGTGTCTACGAGTACATATTGTACGAGGGGGATACGGTGTCGGGAAACTTCGTCGTCGTCGATCACGACATATTCTGGGGCTCGGATCATCCTGGGATCGATTTCGTGGTATGTTGATGCTTCTTTTCCTCTAATTTTTATTGCTGTCGTACTTCTCTCAGATTTTTTTATTTGGCTTTTTTGCTTGGAGAACTTCATCCATTATAGGTTCGATTGTTGTCTTAGCTTGACATAGTTACTGGTCCGCGATTAAAAATTGCGAATTCATTTGGGATTACAAAATTACTTTTTGGAGTTTAAAAAACTCGTTTGTATTTACATTTTCCAGTTAAGCTGTATGAATGTACGTATGCGCAAATAGGCAAAATTGTGTTTCCAATGTTGTGGAATTTAGGTCGAGAAAGTGGCATTCGGAAGTTTCAATTTTATTTTATTTTTATCCTTGTGCTTGTTAATCTTTAGTATTCTTGTCTGCAATTCTATCTGGAGAAGAGGAAAAAGAGATAGTGTAAAACGGATTGTTCATGTGCTTGGGTAATAAATTGTTTGATTACACATCTTTAGGGAAAACAAGTTGAATCTTCTAGCATTAGACCCCATCTTTTCTGGTGGCATATATCTTGTTCGTTTATCGGTTTCTAAGTCTAAGACGCCTTTTAGTTCAATTATCTTCAAATCATCATGAATGCTGATATTCAGGAATTAAGACAGAGTGCACCATCATTGTTTTAGTTAGTTACACATTTTTCTGCCTTGCTTGAGATCTTCAAGAAATTGATGCTTATATAACTAACTATTCGTAGGTAACATCTCCCGATGGAAGCACCGTGCAAAGCAACAAAGGAACTTCAGGAGATAAATTCCAGTTCAAGGCACCTAAAGCAGGAATGTACAAATTCTGCTTCCACAATCCTTACTCTACGCCAGAAACAGTCTCCTTCTACATTCACGCCGGCCATATCCCCAACGAGCATGACCTTGCCAAAGATGGTCTGTCAATTTTTATGCTTCCGTTATATTCCATTGAAGTAACTAATGATCATAAGGTTGTATTTATTACAACATGTGACCTCAATTCTTTTATTCCCAACCTTCATAGAACATTTGGACCCCATCAACGTCAAAATCGCAGAACTGAGGGAGTCTCTCGAGTCTGTCATGGCTGAGCAGAAGTACTTGAGAGCACGCGACAATCGCCATCGCCACAGTAAGTCTTCCTTTGCCATATGAATCGAATCACCGTTATTTACTTACACGATAACGAACGATCTAAAGATATTTTGTGGAAACGAATCGGTTTGCAGCGAATGAGAGCACTAGAAAACGAGTTATATTGTATACGATTGGGGAGTACGTTTTGCTGGCGCTCGTAAGTGGGCTTCAGGTCGTTTACATACGCCGTTTGTTTAGCAAGTCTGTTGCTTACAACCGCGTCTGACGTCGATGTATTTATTTGTGTATATCTTACTTCTCAGACATATGGAAGTCTTTTTAGTTTGCCATAACTACATTATGGTTATGGATAGCTTTTATCTCAACTGTAGCTTCCGTATTTTTGACACTTTGCCTTGTTTGTTTTTAACCAGAGGTTTATAAAATCAAATTATGTAACTTTTTTTGTATATGTATATATGATAAAGGGGTCCAAGAAATATATTATGATCAGTGGATTAGACTAATGAACCCAGCATTTGATTGAACAACGATGCATAATATATTGATAACGTTACATCATAGATGGGATAGACAAAGGTATCCTTATTATCGAGGTAGTATCCTATTCCTACCAGTGTTGTTTGCAATTTGCAGGGCTGTAAGGAAAAAGACAGGAATATTATTAATTAGTGATCTGCCCAATGCTTCACAACTACTGCAATACTGTAAATGTCTTGCTGCAAAGTGATGTAAAATTATATATTCCTTTCATTTTTAGACCCTATCACATGATGCCCATGAAAACAAACAAATAAGATAATTGAGAGGACCACTCTATATGGAGAGCTAGTCTTTTAACAGGCTTTTTATGTTAGCTATATGTTTTTTTTTATTATCAAGCTCATTATGAAGAAGCCCCCTTTGCTTAGAAACTTTGAACTGGATCATATTATGGTATATTAGTATGATTTGCATTAGGGTTTTCTTGGTTTTTTTTTTCAAGGGTTTTCTTGGTATTTATTTCAAGAAAATACAAAGTATAGTGAATATGAAAACTTGCCCACACGACAAGATTTCCATCCTTAAATTTTGTTGTATCGACGGGTTACATGAAGGTTATGCATTTTAGGTGTGAAGTATGACTATGCTATGAGCCATGTAATTGTGTGTTGTTAAGCCATCTAATGAAGTAAAAAAAATCCCATTAAATCTCAATCAATTATTGAATGTTAGGTTAAGCGCATGAAATACGAATATATGTCTCAACCAACCAATTGAATATGTTCGAAAGCAATAAAGAAAATATAAAATGACTTCAACTTAAGTGGATCAAGAAAATACAAATATGCCTCGCGGCCGGGACTTGTATATATATATATATATATATATATATATATATATATATATATATTTCATATGGTTTCGGAATATGCTACTTCGTGTAAATTCTTTTCTGAAACCTAATACGTGTCTTAACTCTTAACCTAGACATTATGAAATAATTCCTATAAAACTAACGGATTGCCCTTACAAAAAACCACCAATTCTGATGGCCATTATTTATTTCCTTTATTGTGCACATCGATCACACCACAAAATTCAGAAATCTCTGGTTATGATAAACAAGTCCACCCTAAAAAAGCGTCAAATAGTTTAGTAAATAACCCTCCTCGTAATTTCTTTCAGACCACAAAATTAGAAATTTCTTGATTATGATCCCTATATAGAGTACCCAGCTGGCTCCAAAGACGTTTACACATATATTGATTAGAAAATATCAAATGAAATGGAAACTGTGCGAAGGAAATGCCAATGGAACTGAACAAAGGAAATATTCAAAAATGGAATAGGAACATAAATGTGAATTAGTTAGAAAACGATGGATGGCGAGTGATTCGCATATTGTAATCGATGGTTTGATACGCATGCGATGCTCAATCAGTTGCGTATTTTATGTGAATCTTGCAATTCATTGCATATAAACAAAACAAGCCCTTGAAAAACATGGTCCCCTCTTGCCTCAATTATAATATTTGATTTATACCACAGAAAATCCTTTTTTGGTCCAAATATGTAAGATTCCCTTTTTTCGCTCTGCCATACAATATTAGTGAGATTGAAATTAAAACTTGTATGGATAACTAACGCATGAAATTATAGTTATACCATAGCACTTGAAATCACTCGTCAATAGACTATTATCACATGAAGCATTTATAATGCATTTTTAATTTAGGATACACTTCAGCATCATATTGAGACGATACACATTCTTACAACCGATGATAATCATGCAAGAAATTGATATATGTATATATAAATATCTATATATATATATGTTATGGTGCTCACCTTGCGTGAGCACTATCCGTGGGCACCTGTTGTGTGACATTTTTTTATGCCACGTCAACATGCAAAATCAAACCCCGACGGGTTCACTAATCCCATGTGTAGGTTATAGATCAATAAAAAATCCCATTGTATGCTGATTTAGCTTGTGTATATATAAATATAGCAAGTTAATAATAGGGAAAATATAAGGGTCCCCCACCCCACCTTCCAAAAACCCTAAAGTTCATAAATTCCGTCCATTCTTGCATTGTGGAGATGGAGGCGTGACATTATTTAATATGCATAGGTAATTACGTACACAAGTGCCTAGAAAAAGGACCACATACAAACACGTCTGTTAAGTGTTGTCTTATTCTTCTCTTTATTGTTTTCTTAGTGAGCTAAATAAGAATTTCATATGGCTTTTTCTTCGAGAAATAAATTATCATCTAATCAAATAATTCTCTCTTGGGTCGGGACACAAAAGTTCTATTTATACACCCTCATTTCCCCAATCCTGTCCTTCAGTCCCCAAAACACTATGTATTGATTCAACCTTTCTTCTTCCATCTTATCGTCCTTTCTCTGCTTTCCCTTGCTTGATATTTATTTATTTTTTATTTATTGTCGAACGTGCAATAGAATGTGTTGAAGCTGCCAGCATGATCTAAATTTTCCTGGGTTTTTTTTCTGAAGGAAAGAACAGATCATGTGGTAGTTTCATCACATGCGAGTTGCACTATAAAAAACCCTAATTTATGATTGCTCAATCATTTATCTCCACCCAATTTGAACCTCACCATAAAGAAGGTAAATACAAGTTCTAATTTTTCTTAACCCGAGATAGATTACGCAATAATTGCTGTTCTTTTATTTGGTTTGCAAAGTATTAACAGGGGTTAGTTCTGTAAATATCTGTGCTATATTCGTGCCTGCGAACTTTTGTACTGCAAGAATCTTACCCTAAAAATAAAGATTCAGTTTTTTCTTATACTTCTGTAGTCCTTCACTCATTTGAATCCCTAATTTAATTCCAGAGATGAAGATAGTATTCTTGTCTGTGCGTCATCCTATCGTTTCACACTTTGTAGCTAGCTTAAAGTTCTATCTTGTGTTATTTACATAATTTCACAGATGAAGACAGCTCAAAGAAATAATATGATTGAGATGATTGTTCTCATCTTAATAACATACTCAGTATTGCAGTGTTTTGCTATTAATAGAGCTTCCTTGAAGTTGAATCTGGAAAATATACGTTCTTACTAAACTCATCCAATATATCATCACCATATTAGCAGTATGAGAAAATGTGATGAACCCTCTTCAACCAGGTGAAGATGCTGAATCAATAAAAAAATAAAAAAGGTTAAATGTGATGGATCGCCATATATGCTAATAATTAGCTTCCAATGCGTATTTATTGCGTTTAATTAAGATAATATTGTCAACGTATGATCAGAAAAATGCCCTCCATAGCATGTAATTGCCTATCTATACACATTAGCTTCGCTTATTCAATTTACGTTGCATTTACGGTGGCTTGGGCTTTAAGCCCAATATTCATTCATCACAATTTAATTTTCAACGTATTTTCTGACAAAGCCACTTGGGATTTAAGTCCATATATTTTCGTAAGCTAATCTCTATAGTAAGCTTTTCCTTTTTATCAAATTACGATGTAAGTCGATTTGCCTAGTAAGGTGAAATAATTTTAAAGAGGAGGCCCCATGTTTGAATCCAGTTGTTTTAAGTTTTTTCGCTATACAATGTAATGGAAATTTAAATAGCAGACTAAATACATCATAACTCAGTAAATAATTCATTATTAAAGTTTACACGCTTCTGTTCTCTGACGACTGTGTTTAGTATACTATGAAACCCTTGTCGAAACTCGCAATATGATTGGTTAGGCTGCAAAAACGCGTTAGACATATAAATATATATATATATTATATATATATATATATATACATACACACACACACAAAGTAAGAAATAGGGAGCTAATGGAAAAGCAGTTGGCTTATTTAATTAGAAATGAAGCAAATATATATATAATAAAAGGGTCAACGGGGGATTGTCTTCTCCAATCGCTACAAGCAAGAAACTTTCAACTTGATGACATATATAAAAATTAAAGAATACTTAAAATAATACCATAAGCTAACATTTTGATATTGATGAAATTATTTTATTATTCTATTATCCAATGGCCATCATCATCTTGACGAACTCCTCGTAGTTAACTTGACCATCCCCATCCAAATCAGCTTCACTAATCATCTGCTCTACTTCTTCATCTGTTAGCTTCTCTCCCAAATTTATCATCACGTTTCGAAGCTGCATGTATTTTATGGGTCGTTGATTAATATAAATTAGTGACTATCTATCTAGTTTGCGACAAGAATAATGATGATATACGCTTTTTTTTTAAAAAAAAAAATCTCCTTTTTTTTCCTTTTCCTTTAAAGTCCATTTTTGACTTCTCTTATGGTGATGTATGTGTAATAAAGAGATTCCACTATTATTGCCGGCTTAATTTGCTAATTGCAAACAGTAATACATGCCGACTTGTACTGATCATTAAAGATAAGAACAACACAATCACATAGAGTTGTAGACGACTTCTAAAGTCTCCTTTCAAATGAAATTGTGTAAAAAAGGTTGCATAATATAACAATTCAATTGACAGCTCGCAGCAAATCGAACGTGGCATCTTTCAGATATTATTATTATGTCTCATGTTTAATCATGTGTGTATATATATATATATATATATATATATGTACATATATGGGAAATTAGAAGATAGTATTAATTACCTCGGCAGCAGATATGTATCCGTTTTGATCCTTGTCGAAAACTTTGAAGGCTTCTTTGAGTTCCTCTTCTGCATCAGTTTCCTAATAATAATACAATCCATCGTCAAAGATTGATTACTATTTATATCTCTAGGTAGGTTTTGTAATTTTCGGCTATGTATGTGTGCGAATATAAATATATGTATGTATAAACGTGAAGAAATAACGAAGGAAGTAATAATACCTTCATTTTGTTGGCCATGAGAGTCAAGAACTCGGCAAACTCTATAGTCCCATTTCCATCAGAATCAACTTCGTTGATCATGTCTTGTAGCTCTTCTTCACTAGGGTTTTGGTCCAAAGATCTTATCACAGTAGCCAATTCCTCTATCGTAATGCAACCTGCGATAATTTAATAATAACGATTGACTTATATGTAAACTTGGTGTAATAAATTCAACAACGCAAGAGAACTAACCGTCTCCATTTTTATCAAAAAGACTAAAGGCCTCTTGAAATTCAAGAATCTGTTCTTCATTCAACAACTCAGCCATGGGTTACTACTTAAACCCTTTACGCTTTTACTTATCTCTGAGAGAGAGAGAGAGAGAGAGAGAGAGTGAGAGAGAGAGAGATGAGGATTATAGCTAATACTTAGCTGTTATATATACAAAGGGATGTAAAAGAAAGTCATAAAGATCTAGTAAAAAGCAGCCCCAATTTCGCTAAACTTTACTAAAAATAAAATAATAGTCAATAGCTGTAGAGTCAACATCGTCGATGTAGTTATGTTGCAATATTGAGCCACTCAACTTTTTTGTACACAGCAACGATAAATTATAAATATACAATTACATATAGAGAACCACGTAACGCTGGCTAATGTCGGACTTATGACTTTAAATCATGTGTGTGTTATTACACACAACGGCGTGTTTACTAGTTTGTGCATTATTTTCTTGCTCGGGTAGGGTTGTTCATTTTTTCATTTACATTTAGTCTTTTTGCATATTATATATACGTATTTATATAAGCTAGATAAATTTTCTTGAAAGCTACTACTATTCAAATAGTGAAAGAAACTTGATATATATATTTAAAATATAGCATGAATTCCATTAAATTAATTTTGTCATCAATCGACTAGTGGTTCAACTAACCACTCTAACTAGGCCAACTCACGGCTAGACTATTCAACAGTCGTGAATTTTCACTTGAACTAATTGTGTGATAATATGATGGAATTCCTCCAAAAACATGATTGTTTTAATTGAAGTAAGGTCATAGACACTAAATAGTCGCAGTAGAAAGTTATAGATGCCATAAACTGTCATTTAAGAAAAACATGCATACCTAAAAAAAGTTAGAGATTTTCGTGAGTCATATAACTTGTTTTCCATTGACGTGATACGTTAATTTAATTTCTGACCCATCAGTTACTTCGTTCATGAATCTGAATATATATAATTAAAATGCACAATTTATTTTCTCCAGCTGTAGATGCTTGGTCCAATTTTCGGGGGACAAAAGATTTCAAACTTTGAATTCAAAATATTTGTTGTAATTCATCACTACCACACACACCCACACACACACACGAGTGTGCCTTCGTGCCTGTAAAATTGTGTGGATATACTCAGATTGTCGACTGGTATTTAATTAAATCTGTCGAAGTTTGCACTCCTCCAATTATAGCCTCATTTCATTTTTATTTTTAATAGTGGTAATTATGAGTATGTATTTTAATTCTGGACCTTCATGCACGTGATGACCATATCTTGATAACCATATCTTTTAAGGGTTAAATTGCATTTTTATTCATGAACTTTTGTCAAGAATTCAAATTTCTGACCAAATTCGATGGTTCGGAGTAGGAATTATTGATATATTGTTAAAAATGCATAATGTTCTGACTTGATGCGAAAATGCCTTTCAGTGATGATAGCGATAACTCATTCATTTTAATTGATGCTAATAAGTACTTACTTTAATCCGTGGAGTTGTGTCGTAAGTAAGACACTAGGTACATTTAATTAACATTATAACACTAAAGACATAAATGCACTTAGCTGTCCATGCTTTTCTTTGCTAGCCATTGGCTCGACTGACGAGATACACCAACCTGTAAGCGCATATCCCAATTAATGTAGTTTGTATGTAATTACTCTTTAAAACATTAAAAAGATACTTATTCGACAACTCTTTCCTACATTTTCAAATATATTTGTCGTGTTTGATTTGCATCAACAATTCTGTGCAATTTAGTCAAACCCTTTGTCGATCCTATTCTTGTATCATTACTGTCCTATCAACATACCATTGAAATCAAATTAAAAGTAATTGAATATTGGAAACGTTATGGAAATTCTCATGGAATTCCAAAACAATTACAATAGAAAGTATTGACTTTTTATAAATCACGTAAAATAATAATATATCGGCACCATTATCACAAATATCGGTTCAGTCTACATCCATGCATATATTTTTTTTCCACCAACATAGAACAATAAGAATTTTCTTTCAAAATATTTCCACCAAATAAATATTATGCACGTTCTTTTTTTCTTTTTATGGACCGAATCGGGTATGTGGGCCGTACTATTTGGTTTGAGTAGGCCCAAATCGGGCCGACCCGACTCGGACTGACTGAAGCTCCGAGTGTGAAGGGAGTATTTTATTTTTCTTTTTCCTTTTATTATTGACTCAAAATTTTCAATTTCAATGTCATTCTCTTGAACCTTTTTGCTGCTTCATTCTCAAGGAAAGACTCTTCTACTTGCCTTTCGTGCGAATTTTTACTGAATAAAGTCAGCTAAATTTATCAAAAGCCAAAAGGTGGAGATAGATGCTAACAGTGAGCTCGGGTGAGGTGGAGGTTGCTGTAGCAGCTGATAATAGAGGAAAGCATAGGATTTCGGCCGAATTGAAGAGGCTTGAGCAAGAAATGAGATACTTGGAGGTTTTTCTGCTTCTGATTTATGCTCTTTTTTTTAAAATCGATCGATTCTGATTCAATTCGCACGCATTTCTAGCTGGTTTAGGGAATGAATTGCTACTGCCCGCCCTTTGATTGTTTTAGTATTGATGAAAGGTTAAATCATGTGTTCTCTAGGGAAAATTGGGTTTGGGCAGATATTGAACTTGTGATATGTTCTCTTTCTTGACTGAAAACAATTGATTCGTCGATTATGCTGCTGAAGCGGTGATTATGATTGCAAAACTCGTATAGGAAACCATATTTAGGTTCACTTGATTCACCGAGTGTTCATCATTACAAAAAGGGCGATGTTTTGTATCTGAGAACCGATTGAACATAGGATTTGAGCATGTAACTATTATGATGGAAGTTTATTTGTTCGTTCACCGCAATGCTCATTGAATATGTTTGCTGCATATATGTATATTTGCTGTTAGATAACTACCAAATAGAAGATGAGTTGTATCTTTTTTCGTAATCTGATAGAATGAATGTGATACTATCTTTGACTATCTTTCTGATTTCATGGGTTCTGTCTCAGTTGCGTTAGTTCTGTTATTTTCTTGAAACATCCATTTAAGCCGTATGAAGAAGAAGATGAACAGAAAGATGAATTGTAGCAGATCATTACTTCCCATTGTTGTTTGCCTCATATAAAAGCTTTATAACATGCATATTAGACAGACCTCAAAGCTCCTTTAACAGGAGGAACTCGAACAGCTCGAGAAAACGGAGAAAGCTTCTGCTTCTTGCAAGGAGTAAGTTAAATTTTCACGCACGAATTTTCTCTTCTTTTTTCTTTTTCTTTTTTAATTGCTTTATGTATTTGCTAATCTGATTCACACCAGGATATTGAATAACATGGAAACAACTCCCGATCCACTGCTCCCAGTGTAAGACAGAGATGCGCTCGTAACGTATTCATTTACATGTACATGTTTTATTCTTTGGCTATTTTCTGTGTTCGTCAATACAGAACGACTTGCCCTTTGAATCCTTTATGGGACAGATGGTTCGAAGGGCCACAAGATTCTTTGAGATGCAGGTGTTCGATAACATGATGTTAGTACTCTTCTTGCTTTTTATACTCTATTACAGCATAGTTAACTCGAATTCTCTCTTCAGTAGCGAAGAAATCGTCGTGTTTGTTTGCATTGCAAGGCTTCGACTCGAGATATAGATATATAATCTAACCATTTCTCTCTTTGTTCTTCATCTTCTCCATCTTATTACAGTGACAAAGAAAAAACTTGTAAGCAAAATGGTCAAAGATTGGATTTTTGTTTTATGGTGTCTCCATTCTTTTCTTGACTGTTTGATTGGCCCAACCCAACAAACCCAAGGTGAGAAATTGCAACACTTTATACATATTTGACAAAAGTAACCATCATTCTGACACAAAATTTTCTTACCTGGAAAATGACTGGGAGAACTGGACAGGTTTGGCATCTCTAGATTTTTTTTTGTAATTTAAGTGACGTGATTATTATTGTTTTTTCCGAAAATTTTACATCTTTAAAATAAATTGCTAGTTAACCTATGTACATCATCAACCAACAAGAAAAATATAATTTACGGCGCTGATATTTTTCTGAGCATTCCGTGGATCTGAAGCAGAACTGAAAATATCAGAAAAGAAAGAAAGAAGGAAAAGCTTTTGAAGTGACATTTGATGAGTTTTAGTGCAATTATGCAGTAAGGGTGCGAAAGTTAATATTTATTGGTGCAAGGGTGCAAAAATAAATATATCATTTTCTTTCTTTTTAATTTTAATAAATATAGGATAATAAAATTATTCATGGACCTTTGGATTGTCTCAATTTATCAAGTCATTATCCAACTGGTCCAGATTTAAGACGTCTCGAAGCCGTAAATGTCCTTTCAATAATTGTGTTTTCGTTTTTCAAACCAAATACATCGGATAGTTGTTTATTAGCATAGGTTGAACTAACCCTTAGTAGATATCAATATATATGTAACATATATTCGGAAATTATTTCAAAAAGTGACCAAAACAAACGGTAACTCTTTTATGATTTAAATAATTTAGTGAATTTCACGACTCGGTTGATATATTCAACATAAAAATAGACAATGAGAAAAAAATGAAAAAAAATCTTCTGTATAAATAATAATACAATTTGATCTATAGTTTTTGAATTGAAATATCATATCCTCCATAATTACATGTTACGAATACAATAAAACAACGGCGAAGATTGGAGGTTTAGGTGAAAAAGATGAGAAAACATTCATCATGACATATATTCATCTTTTTCTAACAAAATAAAAATGATAACTTTATGTCATCATCATCTATTGCCATCCATCATTTCCATCTCTTAATCATCGTTTCTTTTCAAATTTCCGTGACGCCAGCTTTTGTGAATATTGATACTTTAGTTAATAGCTAATCCACTCATGGTCTAGTTGGGAAAAGAATGAATAATGAGAACAAAAAAAATAATAATTACTTTAGTCTCTTATCCTTTTCCCTAATTTAATTAAATATAAAGAATCAAAATTTAAACCTCGAATATTACCCCCTATATAAACCCACATTATAGATGGGCAATAATTGAAATCTGGTTTGTTCTTTATCGCGAGGACATTGTACAATATACAGTATATCACAATTACCAACTTGCATTATGTTCAATTTTCTTTTATTTTATCATAAAGAAAATCAAACACAATGACCCACATATGTTTCATTAATAATACCTACTACTTCAACTGTTTAGAAACAGAGATCGAAAATGACATAGTTTTTAGAGCTACACCCTAAGACCCAACCCCACTCCAATAGGCAAGCCTCTAGTTATGTAAATCAATTAAGTGGCAATTTTATTTCTGGCTCATGAATAAAAATTAATTTTAAGGATCCGATTTGTTCAGTAATACTTCATTGTTTTGTAGAGTAACACTTCATTGTCTGAAATAACACAAAATGATAATCCGATAACAGTTCATATTTTAGGTCCTTATCTCTAAATTCTGAGTCCTTTAAACTAATGTTTTTTCGAAAAGGTCTTAATCCTATTTTAAAATAATACAAAATATACCCATCAAATAATACAAAATATTGCTCCCAAGGATGACGTTTTTTTTGGATACTTTTGCAGAAAAATAAATTAAAAGTGTAGGATTAATTTTATGTATAGAAATATAAATAAATTTATGAACTATATTAGACGCTTACAATGTCAAATAACAGGTTGGAAAATTAAATAAATTCAAACGATTACCTAGCATGTCTTTTTCGAAGAGACCGTGAAACATTAAATAATAGGCCCACATGATAGTCATAAATCATCATTATTAAATATACTTTAACAATGCTACAATTAGGCAAGCCTTTTTATTTTCTTTCTCTTTTTCTTTCCTTTCCAAATAATTGACCTATCCTTTTGTTTTATCTGTGCTTGGCTCATAAATACTGTGTTCGGGTGAATAAATATTATTTAATGTAATATGAATTGAAAGGAAATTTCCCATTTGTTCTTAGTTTTTAGCAGTTGGATATTTAATCTCAAAGCATCTCACATACGCTTCCACCATGGGCGCGTCGCATCAGATCACAGCCCAAGATAATCCAACGCTATTCGTTTCGCCACGTGTCGTCTATCGCACTTACCTCCTATATAATTCCCTTTCTCCTTACATTTGCTCACAAGGAACCAAAGAACATGAGCAAATAGAAGAGAAGAAAAGGATAAACTTAAGAAAGAAAAAATAGAAAACAGAGTTCAAAAGATATTCCGTTCGCCGGAAAATGCATAGCCCGGCGAAACTCTCACATACCTATTCGAATTCTCTTTCGCACAATGCTCTCTTCCCTCTGCACCACCGTCACATCTTACACGATAAACTGCAGCAAACACAGTGATAAGCAGAAGCACCACAGAGGCGAGAAAGCTAGAGTTAGATTTATGTTTTTGGTTTGCTAACGACTGCGAAATTTGTTACATATATATCCTTGAGCATGCCTTTTCCGATGAGGATTCAGCCGATCGACGTCTCTGAAAACGACGTCGCCTTGGTGAAGCATCCGCAGCAGTCTGCATCAAAATCGCGGCTGAGGCGACTTTTTGACCGTCCGTTCAGGAGAGAAAACGAAGTCGCTTTGGTGCCTACCTCGATCGAGCCGAGCTCCCTCTGCTTGGACAAAATGGTGAGGAACTTCATCGAAGACGGTAGTGGCTACAATGACAAAGCCGTGAAATGCGGAAGGAACAGGTGTAATTGCTTCAACGGTAACGAAAGTTCTGATGATGAAGTTGAGCTTGATTTCTTCTCAGATTCTGTTACGGCAAACTCGTCGTCGCTTTCTGATTATTCAGATACTCTCAAGGTAAACACAAGTTTCGAAGGCTTAAAAAAGGAGATTGAGCTGACTAATTATGTGTTAGCTGATGAGGTTTTCGATTTTTTATTGCTCCAGAGCTTGATACCGTGCGCGAGCGTTGTGGAGAGAAACCTACTAGCAGATACGTCGAGAATCGTTGAGAAGAATAGTAAAACTTGCAAGAGGAAAGACGATTTGAGAAGAGTCGTCACCGAAAACCTGATTGCCCTGGGCTATGACGCATCAGTTTGTGTGTCCAAGTGGGAAAAATCTCCATCGATTCCAGCAGGTAACCACAGTTTCCGATTCCAATCGCCGATTATAGGAATTTCTTTCTGATTTTATCGTATGTTTGCGTTGGGAAATGGAAGATGAGTTTTCTGCTATGTCTTTGATTGAAGTAATTCTATTCCTAGCTCGTCGTCATTAGGTCTTCGCGAAAATAGTACTATCTTTGCAACTGAAATGTTTTTGACCGAGTCGTGTTATAAAATTGCAGGCGAGTACGAATACATAGACGTGATAAAGGACGGCGACCGCCTGATCGTCGACGTTGACTTCCGATCAGAGTTCGAGATCGCACGGTCAACAGCCTCCTACAAACAGATCCTCCAATCGCTGCCGTCCATCTTCGTCGGCAAATCCGATCGCCTCGTCCAAATCGTTTCGATTGCCGCCGAGGCAGCTAAGCGGAGCTTGAAGAAGAAAGGAATGCACATACCGCCGTGGCGCAAGGCGGAGTACATGGAATCGAAGTGGGTGGGTCACTGCACTCGGATGCTAAAGAAGCCATCTGAAGACGATGAGCTTCAGAAATCTTCAGATAAGGTCTCCTCGCAAAACGACGCAGTTTTAGTTGTGAAGGGGGAGAGTACTGTTGCAGCCTCATCACAAAACGACGCCGTTGGGGCTGTGAAGGGGGAGGAGGGTGATGATATTGATAAAGCCTCATCACAAGAAAATGACGCCTTGGTTAAGGAGGAGAGCCAAACGACGTCGTCGACGACCGAAGTGGTGACGTGGCAGCTGCCCGCGGTCAGGAAGCGGAGTCTAGGGAGGGGAAGTAGAGTGATTGTAACGGGTTTGGCTTCTCTGCTCAAGGAAAACTTGTGAAGCGAAAAATAATAAAAAAGGAAAATAATTTTTGGTATTTTATTTGATTTTTTTGGGGAAATTTTATTTTTGGACGAGAAGCTTCTAACTTTTATGGTGGGAGAGCGATGTGACGTGTATAGAATATTAATGAGCCTCCGAATATTACTTTTATAATGTGAAAATATAGGGGGTGAGGGTAAGTTGGGAATATTATTATTTCTGTTGTCCCTTCTTTACTACGCAGAGGGGGGGTTTTATGTCAAAAGCAGGAAAATGAAGAAAGGGGTTACTACTTTCTAGAACCGTCTTTCATTTGTAATAATTATATTTTCATGAAAGTGTCTGTACTATTAATTTGATTAAAAGCGCATTAACCATTTCATATTCGTTTTGTCATTACAATTTTCCTGAGGCGCTTATCTACAGAATACTTTAATATAATGTATGAAATGCATCCATATCCATTTGTTGCCTGGACAGGAAACACGAAAGGCAGAAATATGCTTTTGTATTCTGTTTCCTTGTGTAAATAAAATATGCTACTTTTTTCGGGGAAAGCAAAGAACTTGTGATACGGAGAAAGCGTGGGCGTTGTAATAAAACAATGAGATGACGCATAGACTCGTGGTATCTAGGACAACGTGAATTCCTAATAAAATTTTATATATTCCTCTGCCTATTTTTGTTTTTTTTTTTTCCAATTATTTTTTTTTTCCAATCTGCCTATTTTTGTTAAATTGTGTAAATGTCAGATTTTTATCTATTTTCCTCGGTTTGGCTCATTCTTATTTTTCGGAACTGTCGACTTTTTGTTACTTGAGGAGCGTCGGATTTATAAAGAACGCAACTTTAGCTAAATACTAAGTTTTCTTGATTACATTTATAATCAAATGTACTCATTTCCTGAAAAAGATTAGATCTTGGGTAAAATGAATGTGAGCAATGAGTATAGATAATCGTATCGTGAACCTCGTGAAATCCCATTACTTTTTGTATTTCAACTTCACCTTTTAAGGCGAGCTTTTCACTTTGACCCAGACAGGTGGTAATCAAATGGTGAAAAATAATATTTTAAACAATAAATAAATAAATGTAAACAAGAGATTCCGAGGAAGGATTTGTAATGGGATTTAATACATGATTACACAAATTGAATTGATTTTAAGGTCCCAAGCAAGGAATATTGTTGACTTTCTTGGAGTTATACCACATGATTCATTGACTATTCATTTCATTGCCTACGATTTTAGTGGAGAATAATGAATAAAATATATTAAAAGCAATCTGCAACTTAATCTACTTATTTACTTTTCTCAGGCTCAGATGCGTTGCGTCTGAAAGAAAAGAACTGTCATTAAATAGAAATTTAAATGGATTGGAAAAATTACCCAATTTAAATGTGCTGTGCACTTCTCGGTTTTGGTACAATTATGGACTTAAGATAAAGCAGGTATTTAATCATTGACATGTCTGACATATATTTTGATTATTATGTTATCAAATATTTCTTCGTTCTATTTTGTATGCTTTTGTTAATTTTATTCGCAATCAGTGGGGCGGGGCATCTCTAGTCCCAATTAATGTGCAATGTGACTCATGCACATAATGTATAGGGCCTCATCTCATTCATATATTTGAAAATAATAAATATATTATTTATATCCTAAATCGAAAGCTGTGGATGTGGACCATATCGAAGAAATAATAATACTATGATAATAAAAGCTATGGTGACATTTTCAAGTTTTTCACTTATTGGTGGGTCCCTTATCTTTGTGACAATAAATAATACTAATGTGAAAGCATCATTCTTCATTCACCTACTATTAAATATTTTGAATATATAAATTGGAACATAAGTTAATATATTAAATTGCGGTTGCTTGTGAAAGCGTATAATGGCTCGTAACAATACTTTATTAACGATCAAAGACAAAGTTGATACTTGATAGTATAATTAATTTTCGTATTAAAATGAAACGAGTGTAATGCATATCCTCGATGTGCTCCAAGTTTATATCTATACAGTATATATATAAGTAGAGCTGTCAAAAAAGCCCAAAGCCCGCGGGCCGGCCCGCCCCGCCCCGCCAAAGTGGCGGGTGGGCTGCGAAATTTTAGGCCCGCCTTCAGGCGGGCCTGGGCGGGTAAGCCCGCGCGGGCCGCGGGCAGGCCCGCCCAAATAAAAAAAATTAAATTTTTTATATTATTTAATATATCTATAAATAACTTATATAGATTTTTTATATTTTGTAATTATAATTTTTATTGGAATTAAGTTTAATTTAGTTTAATAAAATAAATAAATTATTATTATATAGTTATGATTAAATTACAAATACTTTCCAAATAAAAATCTTTTTTTAAAATTGTCTTCCCCTTTTTCTAAATTTTTTTTTAATTTTTGGCGGGCTAAGCCCGCCAGGCCCGCGGCCCGCCCAAGGGGCGGGGCGGGCCTCCCTTTTTCAGGCCCGCCAGAAGGCGGGCTTAACCGCGCCCGCCCCGCCAGTTGGCGGGCTTTGGCGGGTAACGGGCCGGCCCGTCCCGCCGGCCCGTTTGACAGCTCTATATATAAGGGTACATTATGTTTCAGGCTCCAAAAATGTTTTCAAATAGGTTTTAGACCCTTTCAGAAAAAATATTAGTTTAAAGGACCTAATTTTCGTGAGATTTAGAGAGAATGACCTAAAGTCACACAAGTGTTACTTCAGAGCAATGAAGTGTTACTGAGGAACAATGAAGTGTTATTGCATAACAATGAAGTGTTACTGAGGAACAATGAAGTGTTATTGCAGAACAACGAAGTGTAACTGCAGAACAATGAAGTGCTACAAAGGACAATTAAGTGTTATTGCAGAACAATGAAATGTTACTGCAGAAGTCGGGTACTTAAAACTAAATATTTTTCTGACACGGCCTGAAAACTGAAAAAAATTCTGACAAGGGCCTGAAACGAAATTTGCCCATATATAAATGTATTGCATTATCTTTACTTAAGTCTATATCTATATACTAAATGATCGCATTGCTTCTATCGTTTATATACGGTTTCTCTATCAAGTACCGTGCTCCAGTGGCTAGGCGTTAAGGTTCGTTTGCATGATGATTTTTGTAGATGGCAACAATGGTTGGTGAAAATTGCCGTAAAGAAAGGGGAGAAAAACAAGATTCTTATAGCATGTATAGCGGCCGTCACTTATCACGTTTGGATGGAGAGGAATTTAAGATATCATGGGAAGCAGGGTTCAGACATAGAGCATGGAGCAAAACTAATTCAGACATTACTGAAGAATCGCTTACAAAAGTTCACTTTGCTACGTCAGTTTTTGTTTTGATTTTGATAGTCGACATATACTAGGTATGTAAGTGTTTTGGAACTGTTCAGGTGGGAATGGAATTTTTTCTTTCTCAAAAAAAAAAAAAAAAAAAGCACACTTATTTTAATAAAATAAACTATTCAAACAATATAATACCAGTACAATTTTTTTGTAATAAAGCATATGAAAATGTTTTAAAGAACACATCACTTTGAAGTCTACCCAATTATTACTTGTATCTTTTCCTTTTTTATATTGATGCATCTTTATCCAAAATTAAATATAACATGTCACATGTTGTATGTACCTGTGTAAGCTTCTTGAAGCTATCCGTTAGAAAAAAAATGTGGTCTCAGGTCACTTAAACCTTGGTGAGGCAGGTGGTCCATTATTGTTCACCATCTTTTTTTTTTTTTTTTTTAATCGAATTTAAATAAATTTGATCGGAATATATTATTAAATTACAATTGTTTCAAAATTTAATTGGGTCCAGCTAATCTCTACCCCATTATATACATATTTGTTTATTTAATTAGTATATTTTACAATACAAGTTGCCTCTAATAAAATTTACAATAGCTTCTGAAACTATTTGAGCGTAAGTTATATCTGTACGCTACTTAGGTGATTGCTTCTTTGCATCATTTATACTATTTGCAATCACAAGTTGTAACATTATGTCTAGTTCTATGTACGCGATTAGATTACTTACATCATGGAAAATCGATTTTTTTTAATCAATATAAATAAGTACAACTTTCAATACCATCAAACATCAAGCAAGCATCTTCAGGTAAACTGTAGAATAAGTATAGTAGGTCTCCTATTAAAATACGATAATATCAACTTGTTATAGGATAAAAGGATAAATATGAGATTTTAAAATAGCCAAGCATTCGTTAGAGATTAATTATAAAATAAGTCTATTAATGTGTCCAATGATTATAGGAAAACTTACTAGATTAATAACTGTAATTAGAATTGAAGTTTATACTTTCTCCGTCCCACTTATTTTTTCCCAGCTTTCTATTTCGGGTGTCACACATAATTCTTCCCAGTTCTATTTTTGGTAAAAGATTATGTCATAATTAAACTAATTAAACCATTTATATTCAAAAAAGGCTTCTTAATTTTCGTGCATACTTATAGGGTTGCAAACGAATCGAACTTTTTTGGTTCGATTCGCGATTCGATTCGAAATTTTAAGATTCGAATTCGAATATTTAGAATACGAATCCGAATAAGAATATTTTTTTGATTCGAGAAATATACGAATACGAATATGAAATCACAATATTCGATTCGAAAATTAATAGAATTATTCGATTCGAATAATATAACATAAAATATAGTATAATTAATATATATTCACATATAATATATGATAACTCACTAAAACATTTAAAAATAAATATGTTATAATTCAATATATGTTTAAATTTAATTTATTATAATTCAATATATATTTAAATATAATATTGTTTATATTTTATTAAATAAAAAATGAAAGATGACTTTGAATACATATATTCGAGATTCGATTCGAATATTCGAGAATATATTCGAATTCGAATAAGAATCGATTTTATGATTCGATTAAATATTCGAGTATTCCTATTCATATTCGATTGTCATCCGAATACGAATAGAATATTGCGGTATTCGACTCGATTCGATTCGTTTGTAACCCTACTACTAATAGATTTTCTCTCTCCATGCTTTAGAAGTGTACTATATAATAAGAAAAGGGATTTCTTAATTTACGTGCCTACTAATCTTTGGAAAGAAATATGTGGGACTGATGAAGTATTTAAGTTACACACATGTGGGCTTATTAGGATACTATGCAAAATGGGCTGATAAGTTTGGACTTGTGTAGTCCAACCCAATAAAGCCCATTTAGATAATATAGCACATTAGGGATTTTTCTCTAGCCTACCAAGTACCAACTATTGTTTTCAATTCATTTTAACTTTTTTCTTTTACTTACATTTATTTATTAAAATTAAAGAATTTATTGTACAATAAATTTGGATATTTCGACTATTTTAAAAATCGTACTATGTTAACGACGTATTTTGTCTCAATCTACACATGTAAAAAAGATTTATTCAATTTTATACCATAAAATCTGTGGTATATAATGTCTTATCTTAAACTATTTGGTGTTTTCTTCTTTGATGTTATTGGAATGTAAGGGATAAGTTGCTTAAAAGTCATTCGTGACAATGACAACGCATGCCAAAATAAAAATAATAACACTAGCTTCTGCAAAATAAAATTAAAACAGCTCAAATATGCTACGTGACAAAACAATTATGGTCATATACCTTATAACAAGACCCATGTGCAATAATTGGAATCTCGATTCTATTTGATGCTTCTTTTCGAGTCTCATTTATCAATGATTAAATTGTAGAAATCGTGCAAAAAAAAAAAAAATTGATTATTGTGTAGTGGAAATTATTAATTAATAATCGATTTATTAGGTAAAAAGATATTAGTGGAAAATCGCAAGAGACCTTTTTTCCGCCGAGTCGTATAAACAACCGTACTCTTATTCTTCTTATGATCTTCTTCACATGCATTCAGTAATCTGTGTATCCCCACGATCCCATTTGCGCAATCTCTCTGTATTCTCATTCGAAGAAATCAGCTGAAAAATCAGTTTGGTAAGCATCTGTGTGCAGAGAGATGCTACAGTTGCACAGCTTAAAGCCATGGATTCCAGCGATAGATCACAAGACTGTCCATTGTTCTTCGAAAAGGTGACCCGATTATTGCTACATGCATACGATTCGATGTTAAATGTCTATTAGTGACCCTCATGCAGAGCTCGAGTTAGTGTATGTGTCATACACACGTTCTGTATGTAAAAATTACTCTGTGAGATATCTTTATCCTTTCCCCGTTTTTCAAAGCGGATTCAGGTGCGATAAGTTATGATTATTTCTAGTAAGTTTCACGAATAAGATTGGTTTGTGCGTTTATTGAGAAAGTTGGACTATTGAATTACGTATCTGAAGATTTCTGATTTCATATAGGGCCTTATATAACTGCTCTACCGATTGTATAAGTCTATGTTTCGAAGTTCTCATTGTGAAAAATGAAGAGCATTTTCCATTTGCTCGATCATAGTGAAAATGTGAACGTTTTTTATGTTCAATAGTCATGGCCTGGCTACTTCTATGTTCTGGGCTATAGTTGAATGACGTGTTTCTGAAATTCTGTAATGATATGCAATATCTCTTCAAGGTAATGTATGTGTGAAAATACTTTTACTATAACCCTTGTTCGTTTATTTTGTTGTATGTGTTGCCTGAAGTAGATATAATAATTTGCAAATTGAGAAACTGGGATGATTTTTGAAGGTCAACGGTTCCTCCTCGATGCCATTGGATTTTTATCTCAAAATTTCACGTTGGGAATTCACTGAATTACAATGGAGGTGAGCCTGAACCGACTTTCAATAACAATTTTCTTCCTGTAACATTTATCTAATGTTATTCCGTTAGCAAAGTTATGCTCTGTAAATGAAGTTATTGGATCATTAGCGAGTTGTCTGATTCTACCGTGCTGATTCTTTGCAAATGTTTTCCTAGGGAGCTGGAAAGCTAGTATCATAATACCACAGAGAAAGTCACATCTTTCGGCTAAAGAGACCATATTAGAAAATGCAGATTCTAGTACCTTGAAAGTGGTTTCAGAAGACACTCTTAAGGTTTGTGCATTTAGATGATTGGTGCCATACCCTAATTTAAACACGATTACATTTATTCTTTGTGTTTCTTTCAATTCAGATCCTTTAACTATCTCTTGGATATAGTCGTTGGTGGTTTTATTATATTACAGCATCACTGATTAGCATTGATTCTGTAAAAGCCCATGCAGGACTATGGAGTAAAAATCCGGATTGTGTCACTCTCATCTTATGTCCTAGTGAGAGTGATGCAGCTGAATAGCTACAACGCAATGATGGAAATAGTTCGCCGGTCATTTTATTTCGCAGTTCAAGCACTAGCAGCTTCAACTGCTTCACCTTTCGCTTGCATCTCTAACTCTTTAAATAAACCAACTCCGTTGCAATTGGATGTTTCTCTGCCTTCAATTCAAGATATCCAATGGAATTTCGCTCGATTAGTTTACCTATTCAACATTCAGTTAGAGAGAAACGTTGCCATGTAAGAATTTGTATATGCTGCTACCTGGTCTTACTCTTGCACTCACCTTAACTCCATGTATTAAACCTTGTTCTTACAAAGTCACCATTTTCCTGCAGATTCTTTATTGTGCTCCTTGTGGCATGCTTCTCATTCGTCGTTATCGGCGGGTTTCTGTTCTTTAAGTTCAGGTCAAGTACTGTCTCTGACACGTTCATTTTGAAGAAAAATAAAATTTGAACACAAGATTACCAGCAGTTTTCAGTTTCTAGGACGTTTGTTTGTATTCATTAAGCAGCGATTACATTCAGAATAGGTTGTCTACTGCACTTGGTGGAAACGACACAGCTTAAGATGTGTGGTTTCATATCTATGTTTGAGATGCTATGCTATTCTAGATAAAACATGAAGTGAATTCCATCTTAGAATCTCTGTTTTCCTGGATCATCAAGTAACGATTGATTGGCACAATTCACTGCTTCAAGTTGTTCTTTAATTCGAGTCCATTGGAGTTTCATATAGTTCTGGACAAAACTAGTTCTGCTATTTCTATATCAGTTAAGATCTAATTCTACAATTTTACTTCTTCGTGTGCTAAAGTACTTTTCTCGGGTTTAGGGCCTTTTTTGTGTAAAGTCTCATGTTTCTTGCTGATACGAATAGCATATTATGGTGATGTACAGGGGAAGCACTCAGTCACTTGAGGATTGCTTTTGGGAGGCTTGGGCTTGCTTGTGTTCGTCATCAACCCACCTTAAGGTATGAATGATTAATTTTCGTCTCTTTGACCTTTGCCAGTTGATACTGCATTTTCTCTTTGATGTCTTTCTCCAATATCAAGTGCAGCAAAGAACTCGAATAGAACGTGTCATTGGTTTTATTCTTGCCATATGGGGCATACTTTTCTATTCTAGGCTATTGAGCACCATGACCGAACAGTTCAGGGTTAGTAACATCCTCTTTCTTGGTAAAACATAGTGAGAAGAAGTTGCTACAATTAATATGCACTCGACAGAGTAACATGTACAGACTCAGAGAAGGGGCACAAATGCAAGTTTTGGAGACAGATCATATAATTATTTGCGGAGTCAATAGTCGTCTCAGCTTTGTATTGAAACAATTAAATAAGTATCACGAGTTTGCTGTACGCTTGGGAACTGCTAATTCGAGGTAATCAATGCGTCATTTGGTTCTATCTTTTATTATGTAGAGAGCACTTCAATATTACATCAGTGCAATGCGAATTTACAGGAGACAGAGGATTCTACTTTTATCTGATCTTCCGAGGAAGCAGATGGATAAAGTAGCTGATACGTTAACTAAAGATCTCAGTCATATTGATGTTCTAACAAAAAGGTTAGTTCAAATATTTCTTTCATATAATTTCAGGTTCTAATTGTCCCCATCTCTGAGAAAGTGTATGCCTCTGCAGCTGTAGTCTAAGTTTGACAAAGTCCTTTGAACGAGCTGCAGCAAATAAGGCGCGTGCCATTATTATACTACCAACAAAGGACAACAGGTAAGAACTAGATAGAACATGGAGAATTTGGTAAAGGATACATAAGCATAATGCCTAATTGATGACTGCATTCAAGCTCCTATCACTAATATGTTGATGTAATACATCCAAAAGCGCTTGGTTCGTTTATGTTTTATGTGGGCCAAGTCTTTTAAAAAGACAGAACTAAAATAGATTGGTTGGTGCGTTGCAGTAAGTCATCTTCCTCGGTTCATTTGTGTGGTACTACTCCTTGTGTCTTTCTTTAAATCTCAGGTATGAAGTTGACAGTGATGCATTTCTCTCTGTACTTGCTCTTCAACCCCTTTCAATGATGGCCAATGTGCCAACTATTGTAGAGGTAATTTATTTGCCTATTGGTGTTTTTTCTTGTGGGACCATGGAAGCTCACTCTGTTACTAATTCAGGTTTCAAGTTCAAACACATGTGAGCTTTTGAAATCAATATCAGGCTTGAGAGTGCAACCTGTGGAAAATGCCACATCCAAATTATTTGTTCAGTGCTCTCGGCAAAAAGGACTCATAAAAATATACAAGCACTTGCTCAACTATCAAAGTAATTGTCCTGTCATTTATTTCTTTTTCTGTTATTCTTACGATTCTTAGGTGCGATCTAACCAAGTCTGATAAGCATGGACTCTGCACGAACAATTCTAAAATGCAGCATGAATTTGCAGAAAATGTATTCAACCTCCGCAATTTCCCTAATTTAGCTGGACTAATGTACAGGCAGTTGAGAAATGGATTCCAAGAGGTAAACAGCCATTATAAAATGCTGTCACTTGCTTTTTCTTTTTGAGAGTAATGCGTAAATACATTCTTCACATGCTTTCAATACCTTTAATTAGGCCGTTGTATGTGGCCTCTATCAAGATGGGAGGATAAATTTCCACCCAGATGACAAAGAAGTCCTGAAAGAAACTGACAAAGTATGTTAATATTCTAGTCCTATTCTTAAAGTTTTAGTTTATCGAAGCATTCCTCCACAGTTGCTATACTAACGTTGGACAAAATTGTGAAGATATTATTCATTTCACCCGTACACGGGAAGAAGAAACCAAACCTCTCATACACACAAGAAATAACAGATAGTGGCAGCGACTTAATCAACAGTCCTGAAACCAGTAAAAGAACTAGTGAAATTTTCAGAAAAGAATTGGATGCAACAAAAGCAAGACTCGAGAGCATAGTTAGAAGACCAAAACGATCAGGTTCAAAGGTACTTGACTTAATGATTCACCGTAGGCTATTTAGGAGCGTACTAATCGTTATGATCTCAATATTTATGCAGGCTTCGGATTGGAGCCTAGGCCCTAAAGAGTCCATACTAATGCTTGGATGGAGACCTGATGTACTGGAAATGATTCAAGAATATGATAACTATCTTGGACCTGGAAGTTCATTGGTAAAAAAAGCTCAAATCTTGGATGTTTTTTATATCCTTAATTTTGTTGGAAAAGTAATCCTATTATCACACTCATAACGTAGCACATGTTAAACTGTTATGGAACTGAATACTTTACTTTGTATCTTTTGAGTAAGTGCAGCAAATATTGTCGGATGTTCCTTTGGACGACAGAACTAAGGCATGCGACATTGCGGGTCTAGGAAAGTTGAAGAATATTCAAGTTTCTCACAGAGTATATTAACACAGATTTTTAAATATTATTAGTCTTGTATTAAAAAAATCTCTAATTTATCTGGGTTATGAGGTTTGACTGATTTTATTTTGTCCATCTTAGGTTGGAAATCCAATGGACTACAATACCTTAGAGGATACAATTATCAACATTCAAAAGTCATTCAAGAACGAGCATATTCCATTTTCAGTAGCTGTTATATCTGATGACTGGCAAGTTGGAGGTGAAGAAAAAAAGGATTTAGCAGTTGATGTATTATTTTAACAATGCTTTTGGTTGAAGGTTTCTTTCATGTGAAATTAGATCCATCAAGGGCTGATAAGAACTCAGCCTACTCGCTTCTTCTCGCTGAAAGTATCTGTGGTAAGCTTGGAGTAAAGGTAAATGTTTTTTCAAGATTTATTTATTCAAACAATGTAACATGGATTCATGCACACACAAACACACATCTCAGTATCATGTCCCATTTCTTCACACGGATCAGGACGACTTGAATGCAGGTGCAAAACCTCGTCGCAGAAATCGTTGATTCAAAACTGGGAAAACAAGTAACATTTATTTCGGATACGTTTCATTTTTCGTGAGATGAATTTTGCAGAAAACCGTCTTCGAAAGCAACAACTCTTTTGCTATGTAGATTGCAAGAATCAGACCATCACTCACATACATTGCAACTGGGGAAGTAATGAGCCTTGTGACAGCTCAAGGTTTGGCCAATTTCTCTACGCATTCACATATTAATTTCTAAACTCCGTATCATCAGAACGCCTGCTCTAAAAAATCTGCCCCCATTCTGCTTTCAGTTGCACAAAACAGCGAACTCAACGAAGTTTGGAAAGACATACTGAACGCCGAGGGAGACGAAATATACGTAAAAGTAAAGAAAAAAAAAAGATTTTTCGGTGCTTCATTTGCGTTAGAGCGCCTGAGCCTTTCTGTGCTAATGATCCTGTAATAAAAAAATTTTCGACAGGATATTGGGCTGTACATGAAAGAAGGAGAAAAGCCATGCTTTAACGAATTATCCGAACGTGCGCATCTCCGCAGAGAAGTTGCAATTGGTTATGTTAGAAACAACAAAAAGGTGGTTGGTTGTTTATCAGTTTCAGCTTTGCATTTTAGGATGATACTTCCGAATGATCACTTGTTTGACTTATGATAAAATATTTCATGCAGGTAATAAATCCAATCCCTAAGTCGGAGCCTATAAGCTTTGAACTTACTGATTCATTGATTGTGATATCAGAGCTCGAAGGAGAACAACCAGTAGTAGTTGTATAGTATCTCCTTTTGGGTTTGCTATCTTTCCTTTTGAATAGACTCAGAGAAAAGCTTGGTTCTTATTTAATGTATATTAGGGAATAAAATGAGGATCAAAATAGAATGATTACTGCATATTATTCCCAATAAAATGTCCTAAATAGATAGGTCCAGATTGAGGTCAAAGAACTCGTCGTTCTATAGCAGATAATAAGGTTGTCTAAGATTTGATTAGCATGGTGACGTTGTAGGAAAATAAAAATATAAATTGTAAGCTAACATTCAAAAGTAACCCAAACGGTAAATTGGGCCGGGCCGATAAATGGTAAGGCCCATTATTCATGTTGTGGGCTTACCATAAATAAGCCCGCAAACCGAAATATAATTTGACAGTCTTCTCGAGGAAGGAAATGACATATTTGACCTCATCTACTCCATCGCAAATCTCTCAATACACGCGCGCACGCGCACACACCTCGCGAGCACAGTGACACCGAAGGAACACACAGACAGTCACCGTGGGAGATCGATGGGTGTTGTAATTATAAGTCTGTTGCCAATTCTATTGATAGTTTCTCATTTATTTATCTGCGAAACTAGTGCAGAAGGTGTCAGTAAAGAGGAAGCCAAACAGCTCAGAGATGAGGTAATCTGAGCTAGTTCTTGCAAAAGTAGTTATCTTTTTTAATCAGCTGTGTAATTTATGTTTTTTTGTTCCAATGCAAGTAGTAATTCGGGTTATATTCATTCATTTATTTGATTAATCAGCTATTTAGAAGCGATACGAGGTGAAATTAGTTTTAGTTCTTTTAATTCTTTATCTGTTTCGTGCTTTTCTTGGTGTTTGATACATGTTTATTTACTTGCTGGAGTTTGTCTTTATGTAAGAGTCATTAGCCCGTGTTTCTTTTTTTTTTTTGAATATGTTGAGAGTTTGAAAGTTGAATCTTTTATTGCATCTGTGGCCATCTATTCCGCGATGGAACCGTAGTGGCACTCTCAGTTTGTTTCTGGTAACGGACTTTGCTTGCAATTCATTTTCTGGATGTTAGATCATAACATAGATGACTTAATATTTCTCAGTGTATCATACATCAGCGAAGTTTTTTATTTTGAGTGAAAGAATGTGTATTGATTCAGGTTCGAGAAATGTTCTATCATGCATTTGATGGGTACATGAAGCATGCGTTTCCGCGTGATGAACTAAAGCCTTTATCTTGTGGAGGTGAAGATACTCTTGGAGGATATGCATTGACATTGGTGACATAATCTTTCTCATTTTTCTTGCCTCACTTTCTTTCAGACGCATGTCATGCTCCATAACTTTGTCTGTAGCGTCTTTTCGAGTTCGTTTTGATCTTTTTCGACGTTTTTCAGATTGATTCCTTAGACACGCTGGCCTTGCTTGGCGATCGAGAACGCTTCACCACATCTGTTGAATGGATTGGTAAAAACCTCCGATTTGATATTGTGAGTATGCACGTCATGCTTGATTTATGAAATGATTTTGCCAATAGTTTGTCAGTTGGTCGGAATGAAATTTCATCAGTCATTTTGTTTGGTTCGATTTGATTGTTTTTTTAATTAATTAGTGTGGGAGTGTTAAAAGAATATTCATTTCTTTCTTTTTCTTTCCCGAATCACAATATTCTCTTCCACTATAAGTCTAAAATCGTTGCTTAACATTTGTTTGGGAGCATACAATACTTCGCTGAAGTGGTTCTCTTCATTTTTGGCAGAATAAAACTGTATCTGTCTTTGAAACTACAATCAGGGTACTTGGTGGTTTACTGTCTGCTCATCTTATTGCAAGTGACTATAATACGGTATAATCCTCAGCAACGTAAGATCTTAGAGAAAATGCAAACAATTCTAATATCTCTGACTTCCTGCTTCCACATGCTTTCAACTACTACAGGGCATGAGAGTGCCTGCATACGATAATGAACTACTGTACTTGGCAGAGGATTTGGCTCAGAGAATGTTACCTGCATTTGATACTCCCACAGGTATTGTTAGGGGATCTTATTTGCTGACCATATTTTGATGGTTTTTCCGGGAGACTTATTTGATATCTGAAATTGATGTATATATGGACAAGATATACATGTTTATTTTCCATCAACATGAAAATTCTGATATTTACATACTATATTCAACAGGAATACCATTTGGGTCAGTAAATCTAATGCATGGAGTAGATGAGAACGAAAGCAAGGCAAAGCTTCTTTGTATTCTCTTTGCCCTCTTAATTTTCCTACATCACCTCCATTTTTTAATGAATTTTTTAAGATACTTATTTGGAAGACCTAAGGCTATGTAGATAACGTCAACAGCTGGTGGTGGGACCTTGACATTGGAATTTGGCGTGCTTAGTCGGCTGACAAACAATCCTAGTAAGTTGACAAAATATTGCCCTGTGTGTACTGGACCTATAGGTTAACGCTATACCTGGCCATTTGTTTTAGTGAGTGTGTTTCATTCTCATGGATCTCTTTTAAAAGTGGCCCAAATGTTTAGAGAGAATATTATTTGCCAGAGGATATGGTGGTTGAATTGAAGTATGAGTCAGTTATTTTCCTTAAACTGATGCAGTTTTTGAAGAAGTCACGAAGAATGCAGTTCGTGGACTATGGGCTCGCCGTTCAAGGCTTAACCTTGTTGGAGCTCATATAGATGTGTTTTCTGGTGAATGGACTCAAAAGGTAGGTTTGATTTTTCACAACAGGGCACGTTTCTTCTTTTTTCTGTTATGTTCTAGTACATTTTTCAGTTGATCTAATGCATTCCAAGACTTCTGAATACTTCTGCGTACGAAATCTCTGGCAATTTGGGTTACAAAGGTGAAAAATCAACAATTTCTGTTAACTTGCAGGATGCTGGGATAGGAACCAGCATAGATTCTTTTTATGAGTATTTACTGAAGGTTAGTTGGAATAGTAGCCGATTCCATTATACGTTGTTTGTTTCAGTAAAGTAATTCCAAATTGTTTCATTGAAGTAAGTAAGTTTCCTGGCGAACTATGTTGGACTTGGATTTATTCTTTGTGCCATTGAAGACTTCAGTTGATATTATTTCACTCGTCCAATCCCTTCCTGTTCTTTCCAAGGTGATCATTATCTGCCACGTTTTTATAGTTATTGAATTGTGCCAGGCATATCTCTTATTTGGCGATGAGGAGTATCTTTTCATCTTCCAAGAAGCTTACAAGGCTGCAATGCTCTATCTCCATAATGATCCTTGGTGAGAAAGCTGAAGCTTCACATCTTCAAGCTTAAATATACCACAATTTGCCAAATAACTTCTTGGTCACTCACTCAAAGGGCTTAATATTGATACTCAATTGTAGGTACGTGGAGGTGAATATGAACTCTGCCGCCCTCGTATGGCCATTATTTAATAGTTTGCAGGCCTTCTGGCCTGGTCTACAGGTAATGTTTGATTCGCAACGTAGTCGATTTATAATATCAGATTAAATTCAAGCGTATTTGCTTTTGATAGGTCCTTGCTGGGGATATTGAGCCGGCAAGTAGAACACATGCTGCCTTCTTTAGTGTGTGGAAGCGTTATGGTTTCACTCCCGAGGGGTTCAATTTGGCCACTTTCAACATTCAGGTGGTTAAGTTTCAGCATTAAATTCTTGTGTCTCTATTACAGCATAGTGATTCGTCCTATTCCTATGTTCATGTACTCAAATATTGCGTACGTTTGCATCTTATATGTTTGTCCACACAAGAACTTGTGCCTTCTTTTTTCTTCCATTTGTGGTGAAACGTCGTGATTTTGAATATACTGATCAGTTGTTTTTTGCTTGGCCCAGCAAGGTCAAAGAAGCTATCCATTGCGTCCAGAATTAATTGAGAGCACCTACTGGTTGTATAAAGCTACAAGAAATCCCAGGTATGATTTCTTATACGTCAGATATGACTCTATGATGAGGAGCAATTCTAACCTCATTCAACTGAATTGAGAATGCTCGACATTGAGGCAATACCATGAGAGAGACCTGGAAATTTCCTTTTTTTAAGTTTCGTGCCTCCTCATATTTCATGGCTTCATTTCTCTCCAAGCGAGTAAAAAATTCCAAATAGGGGCCAAGAACGCATTAAACCAAACTAGTCATTAACAAAGAACTCCTTGGCTTGAGTCCAATTAACTCTGTACTTCTTGGGCCTTTGTAGATATCTCGATGCTGGCCGAGACATGCTTGCTAGTCTTCAGTACGGCGCTAGATGCACCTGCGGATACTGCCACATATCAGATGTTGAGTTTCACCGCCAAGAAGATCACATGGAAAGTTTTTTCTTGGCCGAAACTGTAAGTGCTATTGAGTTGCGATAATCTGCTACTCTGTTTTCCCCAGTTTTTCCATATGCTTTGAGCTCCAACTCTCAGGTCAAATACCTTTGGTTGCTGTTTGATTTGGCTGCTGGCCCAGATAACTTGGTCGAAAATGGCCCCTACAAGTAAGTGAGCTGCCCAAAAAATCAAACTCCTTTAGTTTGATTTTCGGTTTTATGTTTAACTTTCAGGGCTTACTTTACTTCTATCTACAGATACGTTTTTAGCACCGAAGGCCATTTACTCCCCGCAACTCCCCAAATATCTTTAGTCGACGAACACTGTTTGTACCTTGGAGCATATTGTACAATGGGCAATCTCAGACAAGAGAACGCTCAAATCTCCAACGTTTCGAGTGGCTTTGGTGACTCGAATCAAACCGACGACTCCTTCACAGCTGAAGATGGCAGCGCCCATTTCTCAAAAACAGTAACTTCAGGGTTGATCAAGGTTAGGCTTGGCTTGTATTTGTATAGAGATACCATTCATTGTTCAATGTTTTAGCCACATTTACTCAAGCCCATATATATTGTCTAGGGTTTCTGTCCAGGATTAACTTATGAACAGAGGTATGGCATGTCGTTCATAGCCTCAGATGAAAGAGTCGAGAAGGAACCATCGAGTGAAGGCCAAGCAGATAATGCACCTCAAGATTCTCCTTCGATTTTGGTTTTAAATTACAGCGCTGACGACCCTTCGATCTATGATCATTCAGATGATCATCGAACGATACAGCTTGAGACGGGATTATTACAAGTCGTCAATGAAACGTCTTTGGGGGAAAGAGACGATCACAGTTCTTGAGAAACATATTCATTTAAACCGAAGAAAAAACCTCGACGGCGAGTTGTGCCATGAGATTAGCAGTTCGACACGATGGAAGTGAATTGAGTTGAGAAGGAAAAGCTTAATATTGGGCGCCGATTTTCACTTTCTGCTTTCTGTAATGTTATAAGGGACATTCTTGGGTGCTCTTTGTTTCAAAAAATCACATACATTACAGAGTATAACAGACTAAGATATATCATCATGGTAATGATATCTGTTAAGTAGATTCTTTACTACGTAAGAAGTACAACACTAACACTTTGAAAATGCCTTAGCTAGCACCATTCTTTCATGTCTTGCCACGCTCAAAGCCTAAGAACCATTTTCATTCATGTCTTATCTTATTTATTTCTTTGGAACTCGGCGATGTCTGTTGACAAAAAATTAAGTCAGTACGATAATTATATTTCAATTTTGACCTTTCTTGAACCTTTGGTATTCTATCTTATTGATTATCATCATATGTGACTGATCGATCACATGAATGTTCTAATGGACGATTTGTGAACCATTTTCTTGACTAGAGTTTCCATTCGGATGGACCTATTACGTGTGCGTCGGAGGGAAATTTCCATAAATTTTAATAATCAGTTTTTTTTCTTGACAAGATTTGAGTATGCATACATCGAATGGGTGAATTATAAGTTTTGCTCATATAATTAATCTCAAATACAAATTGCACAATTTTCTCCGCCAATTTAATTGGAATATTGTCTCGACGGATCCATCAATGGCTTGGGCAGTCCTCTGTGTGACCCGACCCGACCAGATGGCTAGCGAATAGTAAATCAACAACCATGGATGAACCATATAATCTCTGAGATATTTTCTTGCAAATTTGATCATCATAACCATTGGCCTTCAATCGCTGTTGTAATTTTGAACTCATCGGCCATAGAAATACCATGACTTGTTATTGCGAAGGTGCTTTTTTTCCAAGAACCTTCAGAAACTGGGAGACAATAATCATCATAGCTTTAATTTAAGAGAATCCCCCAAACATTGAGCAGGCAAAATCATCTTATATCTAAAGAAAAGAGGAAAAAGGAAAAGCATGAAGTTCATCAACAGAGTATTCATAGGAAAAAGGGAAAAAAAAAAGACAAAAGCTTTAATAATTTTCTCAAACCCTAGCATAATCCCCCATCCTACTTTCATCATCGTCGCCATCCACGACATTGATCAAACTCCCATACGGCGAAGAATCATCCCCAAAACCCTCATCGACTCCCCTCAAAACCCCATGTAAGATCACAATCGAGCACCCAATTACGAGACCCAAGAAGACATTACCCCAAACGTTCGTCCACACAAGGGCGACGAGGGTCATCGCGCCGAGCAGAATTAAGAACCATTTCTTCTCGATTTCGCGGTCCAACACGATTACGGGATCGTCGGAGAGGAATATGTAAATCCAAGCGGCGGAGATGCACAGAAACAGAAGCAGCGCCAGCGGCTTCGTGATCAGGGTGAGCAGTGCGATTAGTAGGATTAGGAAAGTGTAGTTCGTGAAGAAGTGTTTGAGGTTGACGGAGAGGCGGTGGGTGGCGTCCGATAGGGAGATCGGAAGGGAAATTGGGCCGAGGAGCTGGCTCCACGGCCGGAGAAGGACGAGGGTAGTGGCGGCGGTCGGCGGCGACGACATCTCCTCTCTTTTGATTTTGGGGGTTTTTTTCACTTGAGTTGTTATGTGTTGCGTAAAGATGTATGTAGTAATAAGCTATATTTCCGTTCAATTAAGTCCATGTAGTAAGAATAAGTATTATACTAATAAAAACTATATAAATATTATTAGAACTCAATAATTCATAATACTGAATGTGAATACACATTGTGGCATTTAATTCACATCTGTCCACGGGTTCCAAGTTTGTCATGGAATACATAAATTACTAACTACTAATAAAAAGATAAATAGGAGAAGAGAGTATAAATATTAAGGTCAGCATACACACTAGGTCAAATTCTCAAATCTGACAATAATAATGAGAAGAGAGTTTACTAACTAAATATGCTATGAAAGAATAGGGTTGTGGAATTCCTAAACCTAAAGCATTTGACATAACAGAATCAAACCAAAGAGAAATCTAAGGAAAAGTAAAGAAAAATGCAGATGGATTCATTTACACAACGGTCATGAAATAAGTAATACTGTAATAGTTTGCCTAAGTTACATAGAGAGCTCTCAGATTTCATGATTCTCCGAATTGCCTCTCCATGATCATCTGCCCGAGTTTTGCATAAAGGGCTCGCTGCTCCTCGAATGTTAGATCCATCATTATCTGCAGCACAATCAAGATTGAATAAATCGACTCGAGCAAAGTTCAGTTGTTGCTCTTATTGTTTGTTACCTGATCCATGATCATTTCAACCGATAAGCTAAGCGATACGATGAATGACTGATGGTATATGTATGCAAAAACGGCCATCACCATCTGCAGTTGCAAAGGAAGGAGCCGTTAAGCATTTTCGCCGTGAAAAAAACGATCAGAATAGAGGAGTAATATATGTTGATTATGCCGTTAGAATGGCAATCTGGAAATTTTTTTTATCTTAAAAAATAACCTGGCAGTCCATCCTATCTGTGATTCCACCATGTCCTGGTATGCTATCACCAAAATCCTAAGACAAACGAAATAGAAATGCCGAGAATTCGAACATAAAAATAGTAATGTTAAGCAAAGATAGCATGTGCGGAATGAACGGAAGGACTGATAAAAGGAACCTTGATCTTGAAAGCCCTTTTAAATCCACTGGCGAAGAAGCCCCCGAAAGGTGCAATTATTGACGAAAAGAGACCAAGACACAACGCATGCCACTGCACTGGTAAAATGGCAACCTCACTCCATGGAAACTGAAAAAAGAAGCTCTAATGCGTTAGTAATGCTCGAATATTTATATCTATGATATGAAAAAAAAGGAACAATATACAATCAGGCCATAAAGCAGCTACCCATTGAGGAAACCAGTCTGGAACAGAGAAATATTCTGGCTTGAACAATGGGCCAGGATCACACTGAAGCCAACCAGTTGATAAATCCTGGAAAATTCATGAGTAGTCAATAAAAGTTAATGTTTATCATCACAGAAGAACATCTAACCATTCGGATTTAAGTATTATAATACCTTTCTCGGACATGTCAACCACTGAAATCGACCCATGATGTTTGCCAACTGAAATGATAGAGGGAACTAGTTCAGGAAATGAATTATACATCACTTGCTTATTATAGTCAACAATAACCTATCCACACGCAGAAATGGACAACAATATTGCGTGATTCGTGTTACGTAGTTAATACATATAGCACTAGTACAAGTAAATGTTTACTTCACATATCATATAAGAATCGAACAGGTGAAGATGTAGTAGCTTAAAGTAAAAGTGTCAGTCAAACTAATTGAGCATAAATAATACAACTTAGTGCATCAATTTAAGTTGTAAACAAAACCAGTGCCCACCAGAAATGCAGAGATCATAGTAGCAACTGAGGCTCCAATAAAGCCCTCCCATGTTTTCTTTGGAGATAGCTTAATCAAAGGTGTTCTCCCAAAGAAAAACCCGAAAATGTAAGCGGCAATGTCATTGATGACAATGAGTGATGCAGGAAGAAGGAACCTGCATTGTCAATAAACTGTTGTGAGAAAACCTATATCCGAAAGTTTTAACAGGCAAGGTTTTTATTACCAGAAAATTCCTTCAAAAATATTAGCCACAGTGAAAGATGATTGCGTGAACACCACAATCAGAATCATATGCGTCCATGCATATTGACTAAATTGGTACTTGTACATCTTCTTCTTTAGTGAAAGAATGAACCACACAAAACCTGCAAAGAGAAATGACTTCAGCTTCGTGTTCAATTCTGAAAGCATCATCACAACTACCCTTAAGAACAAGGATAATTACATGTAAGCATGCAAAAAAACTAAAACCAAAACAATAGGTAGAGTATCAACCTGCAATATATAGAAAATAACAGGTAACCATATGATATTTGACGAAGCCACCCACAAGCTTATACAAGAACTTGTCCATAGTTACAGTATTCACAAGCCTCTGACTGAGAATACGACCATAGACAAATAGCATTGCTGTGAAGAAAAAGTGCCTGAAATTGAGAAGCTAATATATTTCAAACAAGAGGTTATACAAAATCTAACTACATTACCGGTTTCTTTAACAAGTGATGGAATCCTTTCGAAAACTTTTAACAAGAGAACAATGAAAGACTTGAGAAAAATTGCAATTTGAATAAACATTTGCACCTTATGGAATGGAACTACTGAGGTAGTTCTTGACAAGTGGAAAGAAAATATGCAAAGTGAAAACTCGCAATAAGAATTCAACTCAGCAAGAAAAAAATGCTAAGTTCGCAAGAAAGTCACCAACGCACCAATTTAACAGCCTGAAACCAGGAAGCTGTTTCCCTTCATTTGCTCTCATCATCAAAGTGAATAGCTCCTTAACCATAAAAATTTGGATGACAACAACCATTGCCCATATATAAAGGTGTCCCATGTATATTATTAGGGCAAAGCCACCAATCATCCAAACTGTAGAATATGTCCGGATTAACATTGACTTGTACTTGCTAGAGTCATTAACAAGTAAAGTAGTTCCATTTGCTTTATTGACTTCGGTAGGGACCTGGAAGTACAACGAATTTGAAGATTGATTCCATTGCTAACCCAAATAAAGCAACGAAAGTTGAGAATCCTTATTCAATTATCAATTCTAATTATTTGCACACAGAAAAGAAAAAGGGTATAATTAGCAAGGAATGATATTGACATTAGGAAGCTTCCAGTTGCTAAAGTGGCACACTCATATCCGTTAAGAGACTGATTTTCAACTACATCCTAAAATGCCACGGCTCTAATATTCAACTACCCATATGCAATATATGATTCGTGATTGTCTACAATACAGTTCTTCATAATAAAGACTGTAATCATATAAGAAGATGCATACATTGAAAGTACTATATTTAGTCATGTACCTCATTTGAACCTCTGCGCTTACGTAATCTTGGAGTGTGCCCCTGCCCACTAGCTGTTGATGTACCAGCAGAAGCACCATCCTTTTGCATCTTTCTTTTTTTGTGTTCGACTTAAACCCCGTAGATGATATGTGCACTTAAAATTCAATTAAAAGCCGCCTGGCAGCCACACACAAAACAAATCAATTTCTTCAGCCCAGCTTGATTATTTTCCAGTTGTATCATACCTGAAACAAGAAAATGAACTTAATGTTTCTGTTATATTCAGGTCAAGCCACAAAACAAACTACTGGTTTTTTCTCCTTATTTATCAATCATTCAAAAACTTTCCATTGTTCTTTGGTTCATAATTTTGAGGATTTACTAACAGCCACGAATTAGTTTATTTTCTCAACTCAAGTATATCAGCTCAGTATTGAATCCGTCGAATCACCCAAACATAAATTAAATGACTAAGTAGAATCCATCTTCCTGCCCGACAATCCAAAAATTGAATCTCGCAAACAAGCTTCTCAAGATTTGTTACCGAACTATGAACAGCAAATATAAACTTTTGGAGCAGAATATTGAACTTCGATTAGAAACTAATCAAACGATTAAACCCAAAGCTCTGCGAAACTCACATAATCAAAAGTAACCTAACTAAAAAAAAGGTAGTCCACCTCGATCTATACCAAGCTGCATTGCATTAAATCAAGAAACACAAATCATAAAGGACAATTTCAAGCAGTTAATACCAAAAAGGAGAGGAAGACTCAGTCCTAACATCAAGATACTCCGGTAAATTAAGCATAGAATAGGTACCAAATCAGAAATAGAGATCTAACCACCGTGTGATTGGTTCGCGTCATTTTAGCTGAAGGATAGGTGACACTGACAGACTAAGTGGGGATGATTATAAATTAAATATGGTTTAAAGTGTGTGGGTCAATTGAGTAATTAAGTTATGTGCAGGGGCTTAATTCCAATTTATGAATTTCGGAATCATCTTTCTTCGAGACCATTTCGTTTTGCGCGAATCAAATCAATCCGCCCCACCCCAATTATGTAATCGCTCATTAATGAAAAAAAAACGACATTAATTCAATGATTCGATATTCTCTTAATAAAAAAGTAGAACAATTCTCTTAATAAAAAAGTAGAACAATTCTCTTAATAATAATCTTAATAAAAAAGTAGAACAATTCTCAAATGGATATACAACTTTGAGTCCAGAGTGTGATGACCAATTCGATGTCCGAGTTTGCATTTAGGTCTTCAATGTTTTTTTTGCATTTAGGTCTTCAATGTTTTTTTTGCATTTTGTATCACACATCCTAACAAAATTTATCTTTTACGTCACCAAGTTAACTTTTTCTAATATTCTTCCGTTCCAAATTTTCTTGTTTGCTTCTTTTCATGATTTTTTTAAGTCAAATCACTAGAAAGTGACTACATGACCATATTATATATACATTAAAAAAAATTGTGTATTCGTGAGCCTTTATTGAACATACGACATTCCTCTCAACACACTCAAGGTGTCTCTTCTCTTGTTTGACGACTCATTGCAAGATTAATTACTTACGAAAGAAAACACTACTTAATCAAGGGTATGCTATATCATCATATAAATACTTTCATGCGAATTATATGATATACGTTTTGCATTCTTGAATCGGCCCATCAAAGGGCTAATTTGCATTTGCGAGATATGCGAAAATTTCGACTGCGTATTAAATGACTATTTTAAAAAAAGAATAGCGTATATTATGAATATGGAGCTTTTGAAACATACTACAATCATTTACTACAAAAAATAACTAGGGCAGTTAGTTAACCACCAATAATTCAAAGATCTGCTAGTATACTAATGATTACTATTTCAATAGACATGGGACAAAAGAAATCCAACACGAATAAACTAAGCAAGACAACTGTTAGGCCGATTTGATCCAACCTTGTACTGATTCAAAGGATTAGTATTACCTGTAACGATGAATTACGGAAGCAATAACGAAGTAATACCGATAGACGAATTGCAGAGTTGGAACGAGAGCGCACGTGTTCTTCAGAAAAGTCGTCAACTCTATTAATGAATCAGCAACCCTAAACGATGTATCGTTTAGGGTATTTATACATAAGCCCTAATGGGCTAACGGGCCCAAGTTAACTAATATACCCACAAGTTAGGTATATTTACAATTAAGTCCTAGGGCGTAATTAAATTACAGAACATAGACTAATAATTAAATGAACACAATTAAATAATATCTAACAATCTCCCCCTTTGTGTTCATTTCACGTAGTAGCCCGGTCTTCTGTTCTGTAGAAGGATTTTCTCAGATTGAGAACGTACTCGAACTGGCTTCGGCGAAGGCATAATCTATTCTGAATTTCTTCAATAGCAATATTGCTTAGCCTGACGATTTCATCTCGGAACTGCTCGAGGCCTAAGCTTGCAAGGTCACCTTTTGAAGAGTCAGAATATCTTCTAACTTTACTTCTCAGTTTCTCGATAATGATCCTGAGAGTGCCGTCGCAGTACTTCTCGACTTCTGAGAGAAACATGACTCTCTTTAGTCCATCCTTGCTGTAGACTACGGAGAGTTCAGGTTCTTTGAAGATGAAGCCATTTGGGTATGGTTTGAGTTCCTCCTCCATGCCGGCGAAGTTTGGTCTTGTGAGGTTTACCTTCCTAGCATTATTCTCAATGGCTATCTGGAAGTCATGCCCTGTGTAGAAGGTAATGTCCCTTAGCATGTGTCTTTTGATGGCTTCATATCCCAGCTTGTATCGAAATTCTCGTAGGATGAATTTCCTGTAGAGTCTTGATAGCTTGTATACTTCGCTGGGATCAACGTACTGCAAGTTGCCTTCGGTGATCACGTCTTCTGAGCCATCCAGCCGTAGTACTTTGTAGACTGGGTACTTTAGGTTTCTTCCCATTTCCTGGACGGTGACATCCACTATGTCCTTGATCGGTGCCTTCGCTCTCATTCTCTTCTTGTCTGCATCCGTGACCCTCGATCCGCCTTTCGTCGTCCATTTGTATAGGAAATGGTAGGCCAACTTTTTGGATCCTTCAATATGTGATAGGCCTCTCAGCTCCATTTCATTGTATGGTCGAATTTGACCACGTTCTCGCCAGATTCTGCTTCTAAGTTCCTCTTGAAATGGAGTTGTGATCTTGTTCCAGGGAGTCTCAGATGCTTCTGACGTTTCTTCGTAGTCTTCTCCATTTCTGATCTCGTCTGGAGCCATTCTGAGGCTTGCTTCAACCGCCGCCCAGATCAGTCCACTAACGTTGTCCAGTCTCTCTTGAATGTCATCTCCTGTGGGATGATCGCTGTGGCTTTGAGATCCCCATCCCTGATCGATGTACTCATTGAGCTCAGCCAGGGGATCAGGGATGCTCATGTCTACGACTGGAGGCAGTGGCTCGTCGATTTCCTGTGGGGGTGGGTCTGGTCTGAAGTCGGATGGTAATGAGGGTAGGCTTTCTGGTAGGTTAGTAGTTAGGGTTAAATGGGAGGAGGTAGTAGGTTGTGTATTTGAGGTTTCTGGTTGAGTTTGGGTTGAGGTTGAGGGTTCTGTATGAGTGGTGGCTGCCTCGACCCGCTGTCGCTTCTCCCCCTCAGGACGACCATCGCCATCGGGGTCGTCATGTCGACGTTTGTGTGTGGGCGGGTCGTAGTGGCAGTGGTAAGGTAGTTGGAGGCGGTGAAGGAGCTCCATATCTTCATCATCGAGGTGGTCGGCCTCGCTGAGGAGTCGGGCGAGTAGATTCTGTCGAAGCTCCTTAATGGTGGGTGTAGGTGTAGAGGGAAGTGATGATGTTTGGTGGGATGAGGAGGATGGTGTTGCCCCGACTTTTTGTAGTATAGATGCCTCCATTTGCTTCATTTCTTCGCGTATAGTGGCGAGGCTCCGTTCAAGGATCTGGTCGAGGTGGGCTTGGGTGATGAAGGGTGAAAATAACTCAACAGAGCCACGAAGGCGTTCTGTTGTCACGACTTCAGAGTAAACTCCTGTGTCGCGGCCCACATTCACTAAAAAGTGTGTAGGACTTGAAGAACCGGGGCCACTTAGGCTCACCGTTGGCATCGTCGATAAGGCAAGCTCATCGAGATGGCCTGATGGCACGGGGGTAATGATGTTGCCCGTGTCAGGTCTTCCGTCCGATCGTCGAGTATCATCAGTAGATGACGTCTCTACGGACGTTCTGGACTGATCACTAAGAAGAGTCGATAAAGGTGTATGTGTCCTAGCAAAATCGAAAAAATTTGGGAAAGTGGACACTAGACTCGATGTGAGGGAAGAAGGGACAGCGACGTGGGGCTGGGAGTCGCTGATTTGTATATCACTTGCCTCCGAGCGAGACAAGGATGACTGATATGGTTCCCCGTGAGATGTTGAGACGTCAACCTGTTGGGAGGTTGATGAATGGGAAGGGCTGGGTTGTGCATGCGCCGTTGAACCAGATGCGGCGACTTCTACTCGGGAGCTGATTAAATCAGCTCCTGTTCCTAGGGGTTCGGTTCTGGAAGTTATAGTGAGGAGGGGAGGTGCGAAGTCGACGGACACCGGAGGAGGCGGTCGTCGGTCGTGTTTTCTCTTTGTTCGTACTTCGCGTTGTCGCTCAGGACCCTGTCTCACACTCGGGTTGGCCCCGGGGTTGGATACGGTGGGGTTTGACCGTATCGGAGGGGCAGGAAGATTCTGGACCTGCCGGTATTTAATCACGTCGGCATCCGTAGGATCAGCGAGGTCCAGGAGGTGTCGTGGGATGGGCATGCCTTGGAGTGTCGATCCTTTCTTTGATTTTTTTAAGTAGTTGAACTTGGGGACTCCTAAGGACTCTGCCGCTGGACGACGAGTGATCTCTGGATGGATTTCCATGTAATGAAAAATCAAGACTTGGAACCATCGGAGATATGGAAGGCCCTTTCTCTTGGACGTCTTGAGATGATCTCTGGTATAGATCTGGTCCACTATTTCTTGCATGAATAGGGCAGCGTAGTCGTAGCGTTTCCCGAAGATGACCCCATAGAAGAGGGTGAGGATGCTGAGGTTGCAACGGTCGTAGCCTGTGTGCTTCGGTGATAGGCACTTGTTAATAAGCATGAACAGTGCGTTCCATGGAGCAGGTATTTTGTTGAAGGAGAGTGCTGAGACTTGTGTGAGAGGTGGGGAACAGCCTATCTCCAACATTCCATTTAGGATCTCTTGAGCCGTGGGAGGTGGATCGAGCTCATCAAAGGTCGGCAGTTGTAGAATCGTCCTCAGAAGATCCTTGTTAAGAACAACCGAAGTGTTCTCAATTTGACTTTGGAATATAATCTCTTCGATGTCTGGGACTTGGTCCATGAGTCCCCAGAATTGTTGCAGGTATACTTGGGGAACGCTCGCCGTAATCGTGAAGGCAGGGAGCAGAAAATGATTCTTCAGAATGGCTATAATCACCATGTCTGAGCATCGGAATGCCGTTGTGTCCAACTGGTAGTTATTCTTCAGCGGCTCGATCCATTTGGAGATTGGGTAGATCGTATCACGGTTTGGAATCTCCATAATCTGAAAAATATGATCATAAGATCATTAGACATCGAATATTCCATCGTTGCCCTCGCTCGCTATGCTTCTTTTTCTTTCCTCAATATAATTTTTTTTTTGTTTTATATATATATATATATAGATATATAGATATATAGGTATATATATATGTATATGTGTAGATATATATGGATAAATATATATAAGTAGATAGTATGTAATAAAAGGTATATATATATATATATATATAACTTGACAAATTTTTCGTTAAGTAAAAAACGGTGGGCCAAGTCTCGTGATGAAAGGAAGTGGGAGGCCCAATTGAAAGTAAAATTGATTAATAGAGGCCCAATTTGGTAAAATGTCGACACAGTCCGATTTAAAAAATGTCGAGAGCATATAAGTAAAAGATGTCGAGAGGGTAGATGTCGAGACATTAAAATGTCGAGAAAACCCATTTTGAAAAATGTCGAGAGGCCCATTAACAAAGTCGATATAGTTGAAATGTCGAGAAGTCCAGTTTAAAAGAAAAATGTCGAAAGGCACAATCTTAAAATGAAAATGTCGGGATAGGTTTAAAATGTCGTGACGCCCAATAAATGTCGAAAGGATAATCGATTTAGGGTTATATAAAAAATCTCGATAAATATGTCGACATCTGTGAAGGAATAAAAAGTCGAGACCGTAAAATGTCGAAACCTTAAAATGTCGAAACCGTAAAATGTCGAGACCAGAAAATGTCGAGACCTGATAGAAAGAAGTCGAATACTTACACTGGTACGAAAAATCGAAGACAATTAGGTCGAAATTTTGGGAAAAACTGTCGATAAATTTAAAAACAGACGGCCTATCGAAATCATAACTAGGAGTTTATCAGTAGAAAACATTGAATTCATTTAGGCAAACGAGCGAGAGAAGAGAAAATATATGCGATTTTAAAATCAGATCTGTAATCGGCGACTTCACACCTGCAATCGGAACTGTTAGAATTATAAAAGAAATCCGAGGCTATATTGAGCTTACCAGCAGATGACAGAGTAAAAAACACCGAAGAAATTTACAGTGAAGGGTGCGAAGAGAGGATTTAGAAATTTTCAGTGAATTCGGCGAAGTATGAGATGTGAAAGACGAAAAATGTCGAAAGAGACGTTTTAAAAATGTCGAGTCGGATAAAATTGGGCTTGGCGAGTCGAAGGCCCATATAAATGTCGAAGGAAAAAAGAAAAAGCCCATTGCCGAAAAAAAGAAAAGGCCCATTGTCGAGATGATGGTTTTAAAATGTCGAGCTTATGAGATGTCGAGACAATGGCTCAATCTGAATTCAAAAACTTAGAAGAATAATGCAAGTAAGCCAAATAAAATAAAATGCAAATAATGTGCAAATAAAGTAAAATTAAAAATGCGAATAAAATGCAAAGATACCATATGACAATGTGAGGGTACTGAAAAATAAGAAAATAGTGATGCTCCCCTAGACAGATACGCAAATTGTTTTTTTTTTTTTTTAAAATAATAGAAAATCTAATTATCCCTAAAGCAGTGATGCTAATATTAAAAGATAAATGCTCCCCCTAGAATTATGCAATTATGTTTCTCCCCCTAGACACATGCATAGGCTTTTCATAATATATAACATGATTATGTCTGAGATGTACAGCCTAGCATGAATGTGCCTAAATTAAGAGGAAAGATTCAACATGCCCAACCTAGAGACTAAGAATTGGAATCGTTTCTCATCCAATGCTTTAGTAAAAAGGTCGGCCAGTTGAAGTTCAGTACTAACAAACTGCATTTCTATGATGCCATTTTCAACATGATTTTTGATGAAGTGATATCGAAGATCAATGTGCTTAGTTCGTGAGTGGTGGACAGGATTGCATGTTATCGCAATTGCACTCTTAGAATCACTGTAAATAGGAATATTATGTAAATCAAACCCGTAGTCCAAGAGTTGAGTGCGCATCCACAGAATTTGTGAACAGCAACTGGCGGCTGCGACGTATTCTGCTTCAGCCGTTGACGTAGAAACACAATTCTGTTTCTTGGAGGACCAGCAGATTAATTTGTCACCAAGCAGTTGTGCGCCACCTGATGTACTTTTTCTATCCATGCGACACCCTGCAAAATCCGAGTCAGTATATCCAATTAATTGAAAACTAGAATTTTTGGGATACCATAGACCAAGATTTGGAGTTCCTTTCAAATAGCGAAGTATTCTCTTGACGGCCGTCAGGTGTGATTCTTTGGGGTTTGCCTGAAAACGTGCACAGAGACAGGTTGCAAAGACAATATCAGGTCTGCTCGATGTTAGATAGAGTAGTGAGCCGATGATTCCTCTGTAGTGTGTTTCGTCAATAGGCTTGCCAGAGAGATCTGCATCAAGTTTGCATGCTGTGGACATAGGAGTCGCTATGGGAGTGCAGTTTTCCATCTTGTATTTCTTCAAGAGATCACTTATATACTTAGACTGACTGATAAAAATACCGTCTGAAAGCTGTTTAATTTGCAGACCTAGGAAGAAGTTCATTTCGCCCATCATACTCATCTCGAACTTAGTGGTCATTAATTGACTGAATTCCTCGCATAATGTTACGTTCGTGGAACCAAAGATGATATCATCAACGTAGATTTGAACTAGTAAGATATCGGAATTCTGTCTTTTCACGAAGAGTGTAGTATCGATTTGACCTTATGTGAACCCGGATCCGATCAAAAAGGTGGAGAGAACGTCATACCAGGCTCTTGGTGCTTGTTTAAGTCCATAAAGGGCTTTATCAAGACGATACACATAGTCAGGCTTGGCTGAGTCGACAAATCCTTCGGGTTGTCCAACATAGACTTCTTCTTTCAGTACTCCATTTAGGAAGGCTGTCTTGACGTCCATCTGGTAGACAGTAAAGTCCTTATGAGCAGCATATGCAAGGAATAGACGAATGGCTTCTATACGAGCAACTGGTGCAAAGGTTTCATCGTAGTCAATGCCTTCTTGCTGATTGTACCCTTTTGCTACTAGTCTCGCTTTATTACGGATGACTTTGCCGTTTTCGTCCCTTTTGTTTTTGAAAACCCACTTTGTTCCTATGATCGTTTTTCCTTTGGGTCTTGGAACTAAGGTCCAAACGCATAGGCGTTCAAACTGATTGAGCTCGTCTTGCATAGCAATGATCCAGTCTGGGTCCGATAGTGCTTCTGACACTTTTCGTGGTTCGAGTTGACTCATAAAACACGAGAGATGTTCGTGGAAAAATGAGACGTAATCATCCGGTATTGCGCTTTTCTTCTCTCGAGTTGACCTTCGTAGAAGTGGTTGATCCGGGTGAGAATCATGAGTGGGAGCAGGTATTGTCGCGGCTTCATCATCCGAAGGTTGATCGTGTTGAGAGGGTATGACGTCAACGTTTGTTTCAGGATGAGGTGATATGGCATTTGGAGTGAGATCATGACTTGAGTGAGAATTTTCGTCCTCAGTGTCTGTGGCGTTTGGAAGCGTGAGTTCTGTGTCTGAGGAAGAATTGTCTTGAACGTCTATTGTTGCTTGGGTTTCACCTTGTGGAGTTTCTGTCGTCGGAGAAGACACCGGATCTGAAATTAGTTGAAAATCTTCAAGCAAAAAATCGAGAGATGCCACATTTGGACTTGGAGAGGCTGAATCTTGTTGAGAGTTCCCTGATGCAGTAGAGGAAGCTTCTGATGTTGTTGGGAATGTTTCGTCAAAAGTGGCGTTGGCACTTTCCCGTACAATTTTAGCGTCTTTGAGGAACACTCTAAATGCTTTAGACGTCGAGGAATATCCAATGAACGTGCCTTCGAGAGCTTTAGGATCGAATTTGCCTCTGTTGCTTCGGTCATCTGCAATAAAACATTTACAACCAAACACTCGAAGAAAAGAAATGTTAGGAGCACGATTATTAATGATCTGATAGGGGGTCTTCTCAAATCTTTTGTGAATTGAGGTGCGGTTCTGAGTGAAGCAGGCAGTACTTAGCGCTTCAGCCCAGAAGGAGTGTGGAAGATTTGATTGAATTATCATCGTGCGTGCAGCTTCAACAAGGGTTCGATTTTTCCGCTCGACGACTCCATTTTGTTGTGGAGTTCCTGCAGCTGAGAATTGTTGTGAAATGCCCTGAGATGCATAGAAATTTCTCAAACGGTCGTTTTTGAACTCCGTGCCATTATCTGATCGAATGGTGCCAATTCGAGCTTGCAGTAGATTCTGTGTGGTTGTCACGAATGTTTCGATTATTGAGGCGGTCTCATCTTTACTGCGCAAGAATTTTGTCCAAGTGTATCTAGAGAAATCGTCGATGAGGACCAGAACATATTTGCGACCATTGAGACTCTCTGTTCTCATGGGGCCACATAGATCAACGTGAAGTAGTTCTAAAGGTCGAGAAGAGCATGCAACATGTTTGGGCTTATGGGAGGCTCTTTTCATTTTTCCTAGTTCGCAGGCACTACAGAGATGTTCTTTTTGATACGTAAGGTTTGGTAGGCCGACAACTAGTTGCTTAGAGGATAGCTTATTAATGTCCCTAAAATTTAGGTGGGATAGACGATTGTGCCATAGAATGTTTTGATGATGTGAAGCTTTAGAGAGTAGGCAGATATTCGAGGATGGGGTGGTTGTTTTAAGGTCTATCGTATAGAGGTTCGTTTTTCGAATACCATGGAGCAGATCATTACCGTGACCGTCATTGATGCTGCATTTTCTTGCTTTGAAGTTTATTTCGAGCCCTTTGTCGCACAATTGACCAATGCTGAAGAGGTTGTGGCCTAGTCCCTTGACGTATGAGACGTCTTGGATGGTTAGATTCCCGTGATTTAGATCTCCTCGTCCTAAGATTGGGGATGACTCGTTATTTCCAAAGCGTACCTTTCCGCCGTACTTTTCAGTGTAGTTGCTCAACAGTTCTTTATTCCCAGTCATGTGTGTGGAGCAACCTGAATCGAGATACCACACATGATGGACCTGCAAGAGAAAAAATGTTAGAAACGTTTCGGTACCCATTTGAGGATGGGCACTGGCCATTTCTTAGTAGATGACTTAGGCGAACTAGTGACAGGATTAGTATTCGAAATAAGATTTGTGTTGGAGCTTTTAGTATCCGGCTTGGGAATCCATCGTTGCAATCCGTTCTTTGGGTGTTGTGGAGATGCAGGGTAATGTTTATGTTTGGGCACCCAAATCTGTATAAATTTAGGTTTATGCGACGATGTTTTTTTGTTCAAAGATCGAGTGAATATAGGAGTGCGTGAGACGTGCCCTGCAGGAGAAATAGACGATCGAGTAGGAAAATAATGTAGATTATATGCACTAGATTTATCAATGCGAGAAACATCAAATGTCTTAGAGTTCTTTAAAGGAATAAAAGTAGAATCATCATAAGCGTAGGTAGTAGAATAGGAAGTCTTGAAGTGAGGATGATCAGGTTTCGGCTTCTGGACCCAGGCCAACGTCTTCTTCTTCTTTGTTATTCTCTTCCCTGTAGTCAAATTTGGCATGGCATTAGGAGTTAGATCAGAAGAGGAAAAAGAATGAACGTCAGATGAATAATCGTTGAGGTTTCTAAGAAGTGAAATTTCATTAAGTAGTTTCTCTTTTTCGAATTTGAAAATTTCGATTTGATTTTGATGTTCCTTGGCTTGTGACATGTTGATGGCTTGCAGGCGTGATAGTTCAGTCAGAAAGTCTGTCTGGTCTTTGGTTTGTTTCCTCTCCATTTGGGTTTGCGAGCTTGACTTGGTAAAGAAGCGTGAGTCGTCCTTGTTTGAGGTTGCGGTTGCTAAACGAAAACGGGAATTTAAGGCAAGTGCATCATCGTAGTAATAGTAATGATTTGAAGGGGATGCGAAGTTTTCAAATAGCAGCTCATGTCTTTTGACTTTTTCTTTCCCTTTAATCTCCTTGTGAGATGATGCATCCACCTTAGGCGTAGCTACGTGACATTGTGTGAAGAGACCTATGGGGTTGTTGATTTGCTTCTCGAGTGAAGAGATGATTGTCAGGAGTACGTCTTTTTCCACTTGAGAGGCAATCTTTTCTTGTTCAAAAGTCGAGTGACGGGCACTAATTTCTTTCATTTCTTTGATAAATGGAGGAATATATGGACGAGATGTACGCGGTCTTTGGACGTCTACTTCTTCTGAGGAGGGTGGATATAGGGATAAGTAGTCATCCGCCGGATAAGGTTCCTTAGTTCTTGAGCTCTTGTTCAGTTCGTCGTAGTCGATGGGTATTTCAGCCCAGCCTTCCTTATTTCTCTTTTTCTCTTCTAAGTTGTCGATAAGACTAGTGAAGGGCATAAGACTAGGTATTTGTAAGCCTAGGAAACTAATATCGTAAAGAGGTAGAGGCTTCTTAACGACTGGGGGAGAGTCTGGAACAATACCTAGACCGTCACGGGGATCATAAAAGCTAGTATCTCTAGCAGTATTTAAGAGGATATTTTTATCTGTTAGTACTCTCTTTGTTAGAAGATCCTCAAGTTTTTTAATTTTCGAATATAAACGATTTCGTTCCTTAGACAGGAATTCATATTGTTGGGTTATTGTGTTTCGCTCTTCCTCACTCTTCTTGAAGTCGTTTTCCTTTTTGGAGAGTTTTTCTTCTAAATCTCTTATCCTAGTCTCATGTCTGAGGGATGTATCCTGAGCTTGTTCTAGAAACGAGGTTAACCTAGCCTTTTCTACTAGTTCGGTTCGCAAGACTTTTTCATTGTTTGCTAACCTAGATTCTAGTTTTCTTAATGATTGATTTTCACTAGACATGGATGTTAGTCTATCCTGAAGAATTGAAATCTCTAAATGTAGATCAGAGTAAGAATCGTGTACCTCAGTTTCTGAAGATGAGTCTGTCGAGGGAGTGGCTACGGCGTTGTGTGCCTCATCTTCAGTGTCAGTTTCAACGTTTGCCATGAGTGCCAGGTTTTCGTCCTCACTCTCAGAGGTATCCTCGAGCCATGATTCTTGTTCTGCCATGAGTGCAACACCAGACTGCTTTTGTTGGAGAAGCTGTGCCTTTTTGGTGTAGTAGTCAACATTCTTTGTCTTAGGCAGGAAGCAGTCTCGAGCAAAGTGTCCTGGTTTGCCACAGTTGAAGCACTTCTGATCTTTTATGGAGGTCTTAGGCTCACCATCTTCAGGCTTTCGGTCCCGCTTCTTTGAGGAACTAGTCCTGAGTCGATTCGACGATCTGTTCTGTGTGTAAGAGTTGAAGCGTTTGGTGATCAAAGCCATCTGTTTGGTAATCTCTGCCAGTTCAGGATCCATATCTGCATTTGTGTTGTCATTGTCTTCTTCAGATGAACTAGGATTCTGCACAGGCTTTGGATTCTTCCTTGATTTTCGATGGCTGATTAGTGCAAGTGACTCCATGGCTGCCTTTTCTTTTGATGCTTTCTGAATCTCATTTATGTCTTCAACATGCTGGGCGAGGCTGTCGAAGAGACAGTGAATGTCCATCTCTTCTAGATCCTTGTTCTGACGGATGTTGCTAGCTATTTTCCTCCATTCTGGCTGTAGTGCTGAGAGAAAGCGTATGTTGATCTCCTCACCAGTTCTGGTTACATTTATCTTTCTCATCTCATTTACTAAGGTCAGGAATCGCTGATAGGTCTCATATAGTTCTTCTCCATCTTTGGCTTTGAATGAATCATAAGCCGTAAGGATGTTGGATTTCTTAGCCTTGTACCCAGATTCAGTTCGTTGCATCATTTTACTAATCTCATCCCACATTTCCTTGGCAGTTTGTAAGCTATTTACCTGCATGAAAATGTCATTAGGGATGCTTTGACAAAGATAAGTTCTGGCTTGACGATCTGCCCGAGCTCTGAGTTTTTCAGCTTCAGTGTAGGCAGAACGCGCTTTGGGTTCCCTGGTGTCTGGAACGGCCGGTTCATTGTCCGGATTTCCTGGAATAGTAACCCAGAATTGAGCTGGGCCTTCAGTGAGAGATTCGTACATTAGGTCTCCGTTCTCCTTGCTGTCGATGAAGTTCATGAACCTGAGTGTCCATGCTGTGTACTCGTCCCTCTTGAGGATGGGTGGTCTCGCGTCGTTTCCAAGTGAGTAGAGGTCCATTGCTTATAGTAGGTTGGATGTGGATCTTTATCGTGTTGATCAACTAAAATCTTAACTCAAGGAAGACAAGTAGAGTTAGAGAAATGTATGAAATAATATAAGCACAAAATTGATTGGAAATTTTAATAAAGATTTAAAAGATAATAAAGTAAATTCGGAAATAATAATTAATTAATTTAATTTTTTTTTTTTTTAGATGTCGAAGGAATGCAATAAAAATGTCGAGGCTTGAATAGATTTGGGATTTCGAACGAACAAAATGTCGAGATTTGAACAATAGTAGAATGTTGGAATCCTTAGTCGAAATAGGAAGCCGTGATAAATGTCGAATGGAATAAGGTTCAAGATGTCGAGTTCCTTAATAAATGTCGAGACGGATGTCGAACTGGGTAGGAAGTCGAGATATAGAACACTGTCGAGAGCTAATGAAGAATGTCGAGGTCTTCAAATGTCGAGAAGAGTAGAATGTCGAATTGAAAATGTCGAATTGAAAGTCGAGTAGGGTAGAATGTCGAAATGAAAAAAAATGTCGAGTACTTTTTAATGGCTTCAAATGTCGATAACCACAAATGTCGAGATCTTCAAATGTCGAGATGTAACAAAATATCGAGCCAGATGTCGAGTGATTCAAATGTCGGCAAGATCAAATGTCGAGAGCTTCAAATGTCGAGGTCCGTGCCAAAACTCGAGCAAGATGTCGAGTCCCTTATATTTGAATAAAATGTCGAAATCAATGTCGAGCTGAGCCAAAAAAAAAAACGAGACAGATGTCGAGATGGACAATTTTGAGCGAAGATCTCGAGAATTCAAAACTACGTTCGTCGTCCAACACTGTTCTTCGATCTGGAAAAAAAATTGATCACGAATAAGAATTAGCAGATAATCAACTGAGCGTTCTCCATGAGCCGAGTGGAATCTGTGAATTCGGATGAGAAGAAATTGATAAAATTTCGAAAAGCAATAAGAACGAGCGAGTAGAAATTCGTGAGGCTTCGATGTGTTTGATCCACGAGTTCGGCTCTGATACCACTTGTTAGGCCGATTTGATCCAACCTTGTACTGATTCAAAGGATTAGTATTACCTGTAACAATGAATTACGGAAGCAATAACGAAGTAATACCGATAGACGAATTGCAGAGTTGGAACGAGAGCGCACGTGTTCTTCAGAAAAGTCGTCAACTCTATTAATGAATCAGCAACCCTAAACGATGTATCGTTTAGGGTATTTATACATAAGCCCTAATGGGCTAACGGGCCCAAGTTAACTAATATACCCACAAGTTAGGTATATTTACAATTAAGTCCTAGGGCGTAATTAAATTACAGAACATAGACTAATAATTAAATGAACACAATTAAATAATATCTAACAACAACAATGTCTAAAACTCATTGCTTAGTTTGTGTAATGATCAGACACATTACAGTGATAGTTAATTATGGTACTTATTCTTTGCTACCATCTACAAGTAAAGTGCCGGTACCTTTTTATTATACAATCATGAAAATGAAAAAACAATGATAAGAGAACGAAGTCATGAAATCTGAGTTTGATGAGTTGAGGGGAATGAAGCCTGGTCCGAGATCACTTCAATGGAACTGTAAGTTCATATATATATATATATATATATTGTATAACACTATAGTGAGTTAGCAAAGCTCATCTGACATATGGTCTCGAACCAGACAACATTCCCTTCAACAAATATATTAGGAACCAAAGAATGACGTGTTTTTTTTCTTGCTTCTGAATATATGACCATGCACTCGTAATTTCGTAGTCTCTTATGTATATATATTACTGTGTGTGTGTGTGTGTTTGTGGGGTTTCTACGCGTTATAAAATCATGCTTTTCCCCCATATGATATATTGATAGATATTATTCTAGGATTCCCACACACATACACACCACATGTATGTTCAAGCTATGTAAGAAACACACAGACACACACACTGAGGGTGTCATTTGGAACTAATCACAAGCAAAGTTAAAGGCAAGAGGATTAGTGGTCTGGTAAAAAAAAGTCTCCAACATTCAAGTGCATGGACTGAAAAAAGATAACGTCCAACTTTTTCTTTTTTCTTTTCTTCCTTTTATTTTTCTTACAAATTAATAAATAAATTAAGAAAATAACTAACATTGATAATATAACAACAGGACATGTTAATGGGCCAGGCTCAGTATCACCGAAAGCACAAATTTTTCGTCTATGTTTTTTTAACTGTAGATTTTCCCAACCGGCTACCTTCATTCAACTCACAATCTCTAATAACATCACCTACAACATATAATTCCTCGATATAAACAACATTAGTCCAATAAAAAGAAAAAAAAATCATCGCAAAATCTTGTCTTTTCTCCACACGAACTGACGTTGGAATCGATAGAGAACCACATATAAAACTCGTCAATTAACAACACGCTGTAATGAGATTTAAGATTCCACGGCAATGGCAGCCGTCTTCAACTACATATATATACGTACGGCCGAATATGAACTTAGTTGAGGTAAATATTAGGTTGCATCGAAATTAAGACACAAAAAAAAAGATACTTCTTTTTGTATTTACCTTTTTAATCAAAGCAGCCATTCATGTATATATATCTATAGCTAGCTCATTTTTCACAAAACATACTCAATAACTTATTACAAGAACAATCACACATACATTTTGATATTATTATAATTTTCTAAACAATTATTCGATTATGGCGCCGGGCATACGAATCAGTACTGATCGTGCTTTTTCATGCCCAGAAATGGATTACAATGAAAAAGATGTTGGAATTAATACTCATTTCACATGCATTGGTGAAACGTATGAGTACATATGAATTGTAACATACTTCTTTATTCTTCATCTTACTTTAATAAATGCATGACATGAAACTAAAGAGGAAGTTATGAGTTAGATATTAAATAGTAAGTAATATTATGAGATGTCTTTTGAGCTACATGACTCATACGTTAACCATTCCCACACTATAAATTCTCCTCCTCTCCAGCTCCAATCGAACAACACACATATACTTACGATTGAAGATCTAGTTGTACCCTGGGAAGCTACTTGATTAATCTCTTGAAATAGCTTTTTAGGGCAATGCTTCATGCATGCCTCTAGATTATTTCGTGTTCTCAAGTTTATTTGCTTTCTTCATTTGTGTGGTTCCTACAATCTAAAAAGCTATTTTCCAATGGAGGTGCTCAAGATAATTTTCAATATGAAGGTTTCATCAACGACCATGACGGTGACAACGCCCAAGAAGAAAATGGAGTTCCAAGTGATACGCCTATCAACGAAACAATGAGTCAAACCGGAGATGGGTTGAATTCGGGTAATCCATTCAATAATCCTCCTTTTCAACCATTCAATCCTACCATGATGAAGTATCCCGACACGTCTCGTGTTGAGGAGTTCTCGGGAACTAATTTCAAACGGTGGTAGGAGAGGGTTTATACTTTACTTGACATGCATGGGATGCCATGGGTTCTTGATAATCCTCTTAATGAAGGGATGAATATTGTTGGGTGGGAACAAGCAAACAAAGTATGTCGAGGGACCATTCTTTCGACTTTGTCAAATACTCTATTTGATGTGTATGTGCGGTACTCAAATGCTAAGGAGATTTGGGACTCCATGAGTAAAAAGTACACAGCCGAGGATTCTGTGAAACAGAAATTTGCTTGCTCTGGCTTCAATAGATGGGAAATGGTAGAGGGAACAAGTGTACGTGATCAAATAAATGATTATTTGCACTTATTGGAAGGTCTCAAGGCCGAAAAAATTAATCTTCCCATGGAGTATGTTGCAGACACCCTTATTGATAAGTTACCTCCATCTTGGAGCGACTATAAGCAACAACTCAAACACAAGAATAAAAAAATGGATTTGGATGAGGTGATGAAGCATATCATCATCGAAGAGCAAAATAGAAAACAAATCTCATTGGTGGCCAAGGATTTCAAATCTAAGTCAAATCTTGTGATGGAAAGGGGAAAAGGAGTGGATGCGGCAAAAAAGGGACCCTATAATCACAAAGGTGACAAGTACTTGAAACATAAGCCAACTTTTATTAATAAAAAGAAAGGATCTTATTTTGTGTGCGGAAAACTGGGACATCATGCACCCCAATGCCGAAGGAGAATTGTCAACAATGATGACAAAAGAAATTTCAAGAAACAAACAAATGTTGTTCAAGGAGGGGATGACAACGTGGTGGCCGTAACCACCGAAATTAACATGGTATCAACCATGAAGAAAGATGTTTGGTTGGTTGACTCTGGTGCAACCAAACATATCGCAAAAAATAGAGGGGATTTTGTCCAATATGTCGAGACAAAAGGTGAAGTCTTCCTTGGAGACTCTCATGCAACGGCTGTCAAAGGGAAGGGAGATGTGGAGTTAAAACTAACTTCAGGAAGGACTCTTACCTTGAAGAATGTCCTTCATGTCCCAGCTATAAGAGCAAACCTGGTTTCGGCTTCCTTGTTGGACGATACAGGCATCAAAGTCACTATTGAGAGCGGGAAACTTATTCTCACAAAGAATAATATATTTATAGGCAAAGGCTATAAGACCAATGGTCTCTTTGTACTTACTGTGGACTCTATCATGAATGGAATAAATTCTTCAGCTTACCTTGTGAGTTCTTTCGATTTATGGCATGAAAGACTGGGTCATGTAAACAAGAATTACATGAAAAAAATGATGGCTGGGGGAATAATTCCTAAAATGGTTTCAAATAATGCAAAGAAATGTGAAATATGTGTTGAATCTAAACTCGTAAAAAAGACGTGTTATAGTGTGAAAAGATCAACCCTTGTCATAATACAACTACTTGATCTGATCCATAGTGATCTTGGAGATATGAAAAATTGTGAATCAAGAGGAGGGAACAAATATTATATCACATTTATTGATGATTGTTCTAGATTTGCAAGATTATATCTGTTAAATCAGAAGAGCGAAGCCTTTTCTAAGTTTGTTATATACAAACAAGAGGTTGAAAATCAACTTGGGAGGAAAATAAAAAGATTAAAATCCGACCGAGGAGGAGAGTATCTTTCGGTTGATAATTTTTGCGAAGATCATGGAATTATTCATGAAACTACTCCACCGTATTCACATGAATCTAATGGAGTAGCTGAAAGAAAAAATAGAACTCCCAAAGAAATGATGAATTCTATGCTTATAATTCAGGAGCAACAGGTGAATGGTGGGGGGAAGCGATTTTAACATCTTGCTTCTTACAAAATACCACATAAAAGAACGGGTAAAACCCCGTATGAGATTTGGAAAGGTTATGCTCCAAATCTAAAATATCTCAGAGTATGGGGTTGTCTTGCAAAAGTATTATTAACTGAACCAAATAAACGAAAAATTGGTTCAAGGACATCTGATTGTTTATTTGTGGGATATGCTGAAAAATCGGCAGCATATAGATTTGTTGTGTTAAAATCAGAAGAAATTGAAGAAGGTTCAATGATTGAATCTAAAAATGCTGAATTTTTTTAGTCAAATTTTCCATTTAAACAATTAGGTGAGGCCGAAAGAAATCCACCTAAGGAGCTTGAATTTCAAGACCTCGTCGAGAATCAAGTAATCGGAAAAAGGAGAAGAACTCAAAATATTATGGAAGGAGACTACTATTTTTATTTAGTAGAGCAAGGTCCTAAAACCTATCACGATGCAATCTCGTGTAAGGAAGCTGAAAATTGGAAAGAAAGTATAAAATCTGAGTTATCTTCCATTTTAAAAAATAATACTTGGGAATTGGTTGACCTACCTCGAGGGTCTAAGCCAATTACAAGTAAGTGGGTGTTTAATAAAAACTCTTACCTGATGGAAGTGTGGAAAAATATAAATTTAGATTGGCTGCATGAGGCTTCACTCAACAAGAGAATCTAGATTATTTCGACACCTTTGCACCGGTAACAAGGATATCTTCTATTCGAATGCTAATAAGCTTGGCGGCCATTCACAATTTGGTTATACATCAAATTGATGTTAAAACAGCATTCTTGAATGGAGATCTTGAAGAAGAAATTTACATGTTGCAACCAGAGGGTTATAGAGTGCAAGGTCAAGAGAAGAAAGTATGCGAACTCAAAAAATCCTTGTATGGATTCAAACAAGCCCCAAAACAATGGCATGAGAAAATTGACAGCACTTTAGAAAACCAAGGTTTTATACACCCTTCAGTTGATCGATGTGTTTACATAAAAAAAGATCGAGAGCAAATGGTTATAATTGCTCTATATGTAGATGACTTGTTAATATTTGGAACAAATATTAATATTGTTGAAGAAACAAAAGCTGTACTTTCCAACACCTTTGATATGAAGGATTTAGGGGAAGCAAATGTGATGCTTGGAGTTAAAATATTGAGGACAAATGGAGGTATCATGTTACTACAAGACCATTACATAGAAAATGTCCTCAAAAGATTTGGTTACTATGACGTCAAACCCGTTAGTACACCATTTAATGCAAATGAGGCATTATTTAAAAATAAAGGAGAACCCCAAGATCAAACAACATATGCTCAAATACTGGGATGCTTACTTCACTTATCAAACTATACGAGGCCCGACATATCTTATGCAAATGGAAGATTAAGTCGGTATACGAAAAGTCCCAATGGTTCCCATTGGATGGCCCTTATTAGAGTATTAAAATATCTCAAAGGGACAATGAGTTATGGTATTTTTTATAGTGGACATCCTCAAATTATTGAGGGTTATACAGATGCGAATTGGATATCGGATTCTAGTGACACAAGGTCTACTAGTGGCTATGTGTTCCTAATGGGAGGAGGGGTTGTGTCATGGAAGTCAACAAAGCAAACGTTGATAGCACGCTCTACAATGGACTCTGAATTCATTGCTTTAGAATTAGCTTGTGTGGAAGCTGAATACCTAAGGAATTTTTTGTTAGACATTGCGATTGATAAGAGTTTGATCACCTCAATATCAATCCATTGTGACAACAAGGCTGCAATTTGTGTTGCAAAAATAAAACTTAAAATGGAAAAAATCACCACATTCGTTTGAGACATAATGTGGTAAAACAAATGATAAAAGTTGGAATAATCTCAATAGATTATGTAAAGTCTGAGGGGAACACGGCCGATCCCTTGACAAAACCTTTAGGGAGGTTTTTAGTTGAAAGACCACGAGAGAAATGAGAATTATGGCCCTTGATGTCTAGGACTTGTGGAAACCCTACCCATTGCTCAACTAACATGAGCAATTGGTTCATAAGGGTAAAAACAAAACAAGAACTAAGACCTGAAGCAATTTCCCTAATTATTCTCATTTCTATGGTTCGAGATTGCTTAAAGATAATCGGAGGATGGAATATTTATTTCCTTAATAAACTAGATAAGTGTATGAAGGAACGCTAGTCAAAAGTTTACCTATGTGAGAGTTGGGTGTGGCCGCCCATATGAGAGATTTGGCTAATCTTTCTAAAGCACTCACAGATTTACTTTAACAGGGAAGCACATGGCCGAAGAGAGGTGCTCAACCGCGTTGAGAAGAGGAGAAAAGAAAATGTTGTGGAAATAAGATCACTATTCTACAAAAGAAATATAAGTTCATAAGATTCGTTCTACTTATTTTTCTGTGGACTTAAATCTTGTTGCCTAAGTCTCCAAGATTCAAGTGCATGGACTGAAAAAAGATAACGTCCACCTTTTTCTTTTTTCTTTTCTTCCTTTTATTTTTCTTACAAATTAATAAATAAATTAAGAAAATAACTAACATTGATAATATAACAACAGGACATGTTAATGGGCCAGGCTCAGTATCACCGAAAGCACAAATTTTTCGTCTATGTTTTTTTAACTGTAGATTTTCCCAACCGGCTACCTTCATTCAACTCACAATCTCTAATAACGTCACCTACAACATATAATTCCTCGATATAAACAACATTAGTCCAATAAAAAGAAAAAAAAATCATCGCAAAATCTTGTCTTTTCTCCACACGAACTGACGTTGGAATCGATAGAGAACCACATATAAAACTCGTCAATTAACAACACGCTGTAATGAGATTTAAGATTCCACGGCAATGGCAGCCGTCTTCAACTACATATATATACGTACGGCCGAATATGAACTTAGTTGAGGTAAATATTAGGTTGCATCGAAATTAAGACACAAAAAAAAAAAGATACTTCTTTTTGTATTTGCCTTTTTAATCAAAACAGCCATTCATGTATATATATCTATAGCTAGCTCATTTTTCACAAAACATACTCAATAACTTATTACAAGAACAATCACACATACATTTCTCTGATATTATTATAATTTTTTAAACAATTATTCGATTATGGCGCCGGGCATACGAATCAGTACTGATCGTGCTTTTTCATGCCCAGAAATGGATTACAATGAAAAAGATGTTGGAATTAATACTCATTTCACATGCATTGGTGAAACGTATGAGTACATATGAATTGTAACATACTTCTTTATTCTTCATCTTACTTTAATAAATGCATGACATGAAACTAAAGAGGAAGTTATGAGTTAGATATTAAATAGTAAGTAATATTATGAGATGTCTTTTGAGCTACATGACTCATACGTTAACCATTCCCACACTATAAATTCTCCTCCTCTCCAGCTCCAATCGAACAACACACATATACTTACGATTGAAGATCTAGTTGTACCATGGGAAGCTACTTGATTAATCTCTTGAAATAGCTTTTTAGGGCAATGCTTCATGCATGCCTCTAGATTATTTCGTGTTCTCAAGTTTATTTGCTTTCTTCATTTGTGTGGTTCCTACAATCTAAAAAGCTATTTTCCAATGGAGGTGCTCAAGATAATTTTCAATATGAAGGTTTCATCAACGACCATGACGGTGACAACGCCCAAGAAGAAAATGGAGTTCCAAGTGATACGCCTATCAACGAAACAATGAGTCAAACCGGAGATGGGTTGAATTCGGGTAATCCATTCAATAATCCTCCTTTTCAACCATTCAATCCTACCATGATGAAGTATCCCGACACGTCTCGTGTTGAGGAGTTCTCGGGAACTAATTTCAAACGGTGGTAGGAGAGGGTTTATACTTTACTTGACATGCATGGGATGCCATGGGTTCTTGATAATCCTCTTAATGAAGGGATGAATGTTGTTGGGTGGGAACAAGCAAACAAAGTATGTCGATGGACCATTCTTTCGACTTTGTCAAATACTCTATTTGATGTGTATGTGCGGTACTCAAATGCTAAGGAGATTTGGGACTCCATGAGTAAAAAGTACACAGCCGAGGATTCTGTGAAACAGAAATTTGCTTGCTCTGGCTTCAATAGATGGGAAATGGTAGAGGGAACAAGTGTACGTGATCAAATAAATGATTATTTGCACTTATTGGAAGGTCTCAAGGCCGAAAAAATTAATCTTCCCATGGAGTATGTTGCAGAGACCCTTATTGATAAGTTACCTCCATCTTGGAGCGACTATAAGCAACAACTCAAACACAAGAATAAAAAAATGGATTTGGATGAGGTGATGAAGCATATCATCATCGAAGAGCAAAATAGAAAACAAATCTCATTGGTGGCCAAGGATTTCAAATCTAAGTCAAATCTTGTGATGGAAAGGGGAAAAGGAGTGGATGCGGCAAAAAAGGGACCCTATAATCACAAAGGTGACAAGTACTTGAAACATAAGCCAACTTTTATTAATAAAAAGAAAGGATCTTATTTTGTGTGCGGAAAACTGGGACATCATGCACCCCAATGCCGAAGGAGAATTGTCAACAATGATGACAAAAGAAATTTCAAGAAACAAACAAATGTTGTTCAAGGAGGGGATGACAACGTGGTGGCCGTAACCACCGAAATTAACATGGTATCAACCATGAAGAAAGATGTTTGGTTGGTTGACTCTGGTGCAACCAAACATATCGCAAAAAATAGAGGGGATTTTGTCCAATATGTCGAGACAAAAGGTGAAGTCTTCCTTGGAGACTCTCATGCAACGGCTGTCAAAGGGAAGGGAGATGTGGAGTTAAAACTAACTTCAGGAAGGACTCTTACCTTGAAGAATGTCCTTCATGTCCCAGCTATAAGAGCAAACCTGGTTTCGGCTTCCTTGTTGGACGATACAGGCATCAAAGTCACTATTGAGAGCGGGAAACTTATTCTCACAAAGAATAATATATTTATAGGCAAAGGCTATAAGACCAATGGTCTCTTTGTACTTACTGTGGACTCTATCATGAATGGAATAAATTCTTCAGCTTACCTTGTGAGTTCTTTCGATTTATGGCATGAAAGACTGGGTCATGTAAACAAGAATTACATGAAAAAAATGATGGCTGGGGGAATAATTCCTAAAATGGTTTCAAATAATGCAAAGAAATGTGAAATATGTGTTGAATCTAAACTCGTAAAAAGACGTGTTATAGTGTGAAAAGATCAACACAACTACTTGATCTGATCCATAGTGATCTTGGAGATATGAAAAATTGTGAATCAAGAGGAGGGAACAAATATTATATCACATTTATTGATGATTGTTCTAGATTTGCAAGATTATATCTGTTAAATCAGAAGAGCGAAGCCTTTTCTAAGTTTGTTATATACAAACAAGAGGTTGAAAATCAACTTGGGAGGAAAATAAAAAGATTAAAATCCGACCGAGGAGGAGAGTATCTTTCGGTTGATAATTTTTGCGAAGATCATGGAATTATTCATGAAACTACTCCACCGCATTCACATGAATCTAATGGAGTAGCTGAAAGAAAAAATAGAACTCCCAAAGAAATGATGAATTCTATGCTTATAAATTCAGGAGCAACAGGTGAATGGTGGGGGGAAGCGATTTTAACATCTTGCTTCTTACAAAATACCACATAAAAGAACGGGTAAAACCCCGTATGAGATTTGGAAAGGTTATGCTCCAAATCTAAAATATCTCAGAGTATGGGGTTGTCTTGCAAAAGTATTATTAACTGAACCAAATAAACGAAAAATTGGTTCAAGGACATCTGATTGTTTATTTGTGGGATATGCTGAAAAATCGGCAGCATATAGATTTGTTGTGTTAAAATCAGAAGAAATTGAAGAAGGTTCAATGATTGAATCTAAAAATGCTGAATTTTTTTAGTCAAATTTTCCATTTAAACAATTAGGTGAGGCCGAAAGAAATCCACCTAAGGAGCTTGAATTTCAAGACCTCGTCGAGAATCAAGTAATCGGAAAAAGGAGAAGAACTCAAAATATTATGGAAGGAGACTACTATTTTTATTTAGTAGAGCAAGGTCCTAAAACCTATCACGATGCAATCTCGTGTAAGGAAGCTGAAAATTGGAAAGAAAGTATAAAATCTGAGTTATCTTCCATTTTAAAAAATAATACTTGGGAATTGGTTGACCTACCTCGAGGGTCTAAGCCAATTACAAGTAAGTGGGTGTTTAATAAAAACTCTTACCTGATGGAAGTGTGGAAAAATATAAATTTAGATTGGCTGCATGAGGCTTCACTCAACAAGAGAATCTAGATTATTTCGACACCTTTGCACCGGTAACAAGGATATCTTCTATTCGAATGCTAATAAGCTTGGCGGCCATTCACAATTTGGTTATACATCAAATTGATGTTAAAACAGCATTCTTGAATGGAGATCTTGAAGAAGAAATTTACATGTTGCAACCAGAGGGTTATAGAGTGCAAGGTCAAGAGAAGAAAGTATGCGAACTCAAAAAATCCTTGTATGGATTCAAACAAGCCCCAAAACAATGGCATGAGAAAATTGACAGCACTTTAGAAAACCAAGGTTTTATACACCCTTCAGTTGATCGATGTGTTTACATAAAAAAAGATCGAGAGCAAATGGTTATAATTGCTCTATATGTAGATGACTTGTTAATATTTGGAACAAATATTAATATTGTTGAAGAAACAAAAGCTGTACTTTCCAACACCTTTGATATGAAGGATTTAGGGGAAGCAAATGTGATGCTTGGAGTTAAAATATTGAGGACAAATGGAGGTATCATGTTACTACAAGACCATTACATAGAAAATGTCCTCAAAAGATTTGGTTACTATGACGTCAAACCCGTTAGTACACCATTTAATGCAAATGAGGCATTATTTAAAAATAAAGGAGAACCCCAAGATCAAACAACATATGCTCAAATACTGGGATGCTTACTTCACTTATCAAACTATACGAGGCCCGACATATCTTATGCAAATGGAAGATTAAGTCGGTATACGAAAAGTCCCAATGGTTCCCATTGGATGGCCCTTATTAGAGTATTAAAATATCTCAAAGGGACAATGAGTTATGGTATTTTTTATAGTGGACATCCTCAAATTATTGAGGGTTATACAGATGCGAATTGGATATCGGATTCTAGTGACACAAGGTCTACTAGTGGCTATGTGTTCCTAATGGGAGGAGGGGTTGTGTCATGGAAGTCAACAAAGCAAACGTTGATAGCACGCTCTACAATGGACTCTGAATTCATTGCTTTAGAATTAGCTTGTGTGGAAGCTGAATACCTAAGGAATTTTTTGTTAGACATTGCGATTGATAAGAGTTTGATCACCTCAATATCAATCCATTGTGACAACAAGGCTGCAATTTGTGTTGCAAAAAATAAAACTTAAAATGGAAAAAATCACCACATTCGTTTGAGACATAATGTGGTAAAACAAATGATAAAAGTTGGAATAATCTCAATAGATTATGTAAAGTCTGAGGGGAACACGGCCGATCCCTTGACAAAACCTTTAGGGAGGTTTTTAGTTGAAAGACCACGAGAGAAATGAGAATTATGGCCCTTGATGTCTAGGACTTGTGGAAACCCTACCCATTGCTCAACTAACATGAGCAATTGGTTCATAAGGGTAAAAACAAAACAAGAACTAAGACCTGAAGCAATTTCCCTAATTATTCTCATTTCTATGGTTCGAGATTGCTTAAAGATAATCGGAGGATGGAATATTTATTTCCTTAATAAACTAGATAAGTGTATGAAGGAACGCTAGTCAAAAGTTTACCTATGTGAGAGTTGGGTGTGGCCGCCCATATGAGAGATTTGGCTAATCTTTCTAAAGCACTCACAGATTTACTTTAACAGGGAAGCACATGGCCGAAGAGAGGTGCTCAACCGCGTTGAGAAGAGGAGAAAAGAAAATGTTGTGGAAATAAGATCACTATTCTACAAAAGAAATATAAGTTCATAAGATTCGTTCTACTTATTTTTCTGTGGACTTAAATCTTGTTGCCTAAGTCTCCAAGATTCAAGTGCATGGACTGAAAAAAGATAACGTCCACCTTTTTCTTTTTTCTTTTCTTCCTTTTATTTTTCTTACAAATTAATAAATAAATTAAGAAAATAACTAACATTGATAATATAACAACAGGACATGTTAATGGGGGCCAGGCTCAGTATCACCGAAAGCACAAATTTTTCGTCTATGTTTTTTTAACTGTAGATTTTCCCAACCGGCTACCTTCATTCAACTCACAATCTCTAATAACGTCACCTACAACATATAATTCCTCGATATAAACAACATTAGTCCAATAAAAAGAAAAAAAAAATCATCGCAAAATCTTGTCTTTTCTCCACACGAACTGACGTTGGAATCGATAGAGAACCACAGATAAAACTCGTCAATTAACAACACGCTCTAATGAGATTTAAGATTCCACGGCAATGGCGGCCGTCTTCAACTACATATATATATGTACGGCCGAATACGAACTTAGTTGAGGTAAATATTAGGTTGCATCGAAATTAAGACACAAAAAAAAGATACTTCTTTTTGTATTTACCTTTTTAATCAAAGCAGCCATTCATGTATATATATCTATAGCTAGCTCATTTTTCACAAAACATACTCAATAACTTATTACAAGAACAATCACACATACATTTCTCTGATATTATTATAATTTTTTAAACAATTATTCGATTATGGCGCCGGGCATACGAATCAGTACTGATCGTGCTTTTTCATGCCCAGAAATGGATTACAATGAAAAAAATGTTGGAATTAATACTCATTTCACATGCATTGGTGAAACGTATGAGTACATATGAATTGTAACATACTTCTTTATTCTTCATCTTACTTTAATAAATGCATGACATGAAACTAAAGAGGAAGTTATGAGTTAGATATTAAATAGTAAGTAATATTATGAGTTGTCTTTTGAGCTACATGACTCATACGTTAACCATTCCCACACTATAAATTCTCCTCCTCTCCAGCTCCAATCGAACAACACACATATATTTACGATTGAAGATCTAGTTGTACCCTGGAAAGCTACTTGATTAATCTCTTGAAATAGCCTTTTAGGGCAATGCTTCATGCATGCCTCTAGATTATTTCGTGTTCTCAAGTTTATTTGCTTTCTTCATTTGTGTGGTTCCTACAAAAGACGAAAAATCGGGCAACAACAATGGAGTTGGAAGATCGTACGAGTTGCAGTTATTGCAAGCGAGGTTTTAACAACGCTCAAGCTTTAGGAGAGCACATGAACGTGCATAGGAAAGAAGGCAAGAAGAAGGCCAGTAATAAGAAGAAGAATATTATATTTCAAGAAAAATTACATATCGAAAATTATTCTTTGAATAATTCTATGTATTGTAATATCCCTCCTTTCGATCGCCTCGACCATCAATTTCTGTATTATAGCCCGGGAAAAGCAAATAACCCTAGCTCGGGCCGGGGCCTACTTAGGGACGACGGTGATGAACATGAGAATAATAATACTCCGAGGTTAAATCTTGGACTTCTGCTAAGTGTTGGTGGAACTGATGTAATAGAAGACGCCTATGGCCTCGATTTGGAGCTACGCTTAGGCCCGCAACCCTAATTTACGGCGATCGATTTATTGGGTTAATTTTAATTCAGACCCCTTTAAAGTTTTGAAATAGGTTTCAGACCCTGTCAGAAAAAAAAACTATTTTTTAAAGGACCCGATTTCTGTAAAATTTAGAGATAAGGACCTGAACTTAAAAAAGTGTTACAAAGTGTATATGAACTGGTATCGGATGATAGCTTTATGTTATTTCAGAACAATGAACTGGTACTGCAGAATAATGAAGTGGTACTGCAGAAATCGGGTCCTTAAAAATAAATTTTTTCCTGATAGGTCTGATTATTAAGTGAAATTTTCGAAAGGACCTGAAATTTCGCTAGTCGAATGAGAAGATATAGATATGTTAGGAGAGTTGTGAAGTATAGCTCTAATAGACAGCGAGCCAAATGAGCATTCATAAATAAATAGCAACAACATCTTTGTATTTGAAGGAAATAAATCATATACATATAACATATTTATATTTTCTATAGTTATCGTGTGGATTTGGGGTAGTATGAGTATATTGAGTCCTTGTTCAAAGGTTCTCCAATTCTTTTGAATCCAATTTTGCCGCCCTTGTTGATTTTTTGCTAATGTACTTTAGTTTTATTTTACTTCTTTATTATTGTACTAGTTGATGTGCAGTGGGCACTTTTGAATTTGATCAATAAAGCCTTAATACGAAAAGAAAATAAGGCTAGTATTAGTACTGTCAAAACGGGCCGGCGGGCCGTGCTGGCCCGTAGCCCGTCAAAGTCCGCCACTGGCGGGGCGGGCGTGGGCAAGACCGCCAGTTTTAAAAAAATAATTAAAAAAATAGGAAAAAGTAAGAAAAACTAATAAAAAATAGGAAAAAATAATAAAAATAGGAAAAAATAAAAAAAATGAAGAATTCAAATTGGAAAATATATCTAATTTAATAAAGAAAATTATATTATTTTATGTATGTTATTAAGTACCAATTATAGCCACAAATATAAAATCATTATAATTTATTTATAAATCTTCTTATTTAAAATAATTATATAATATTTTATTTCTGTGGGCATACACCGGCCCGCGCGGGCATACCCGCGGGCGGTCCTAAAAATTCACAACTCGCCCCGCCACTTTGGCAGGGCGAGACGGGCGGACCCGCATACCGCGGGCCCGTTTGACAGCTCTAGCTAGTATTATGTATGTTGGATAAAGAAAAAGAATATACAAGTCAGTTTACTTTACATTCATAGTATAGTAATACATGATTTTAAGGAATTTCCTATGTTTATATAAACCCAACTAAACCTAATACCGTCTAAACTCATCCTCCCAACTAGAGCTGTCATATTGGCGTGGCGGGCCGGCCCGGCCCGCCGCCCGCCAAAGCCCGCTGTTTGGCGGGGCGGGGCGGGCCCTAAAAATAGGAGCCCGCCCCGCCCTGCGGCGGGCCGCGGGCCCGGCGGGCCAGGCCCGCCCATTTGAAAAAATAATTAATATTATTTAATCTAATTTAAAACTTTTAATTTATTAATAATTTATTATTAATTATTGAATTTATTAAAAAAATTAGATAGAAATATGCAATTAATTATTTATTAATTAATAAACATGATAATAATTAGATGATTTATTAATTAAATATCTAATTAATTTAATATTTATTATAGATTTAGTATATATTATATAATATATATAATACCTTAAATTGGCGGGCCGGCCCGCGGGCTAGCCCGCCCCGCCCCGCCAAAGCCCGCGGCCCACCCTTCAGCGGGCCTAAAAAATTGCAGCCCGCCCCGCCCTTTTGGCGGGGCAGGCCGGATTGACAGTACTACTCCCAACCAAACGGACCCTAGTTCTTTTATATTTGTATGGATTGAGATCCTCTATTCCACTTTCTGTATTCCACTCCGTATTCCAACGAACGAAAATCGTTACACCTCCCCCCGACAAGTGTTAAAACAGACATAAACATCATTATACATATGAATTTCATTACAACAAGTGTTTAAAAAAAAACTCATTATTACGTATTTTTCTAATATGGAGTAGAAAAAATTAGTATTATATATTAAAATAGAAAAATACGTAATAATGAGGTTTTTTTTTAACACTTGTTGTAATGAAATTCATATGTATAATGATGTTTATGTGTGTTTTGACACTTGTCGTGGGGAGGTGTAACGATTTTCGTTCGTTGGAATACGGAGTGGAATACAGAAAGTGGAATAGAGGATCCCAACCCTATTTGTATATATAACATTTTAAGTTAAATGTTTTGAGGCAATATATTTAATACGCAGTCCACTGTTGCTCCTCTTTCTTCCTGAAGTTTCCGGTCACTCTCTGGGTTCTCTTCGATCGATCTGTGTTCGCTCATTACATCAGAGAATCAAGAGAGAGGCTATCTTGCAAAATCAATGGCGTTCATGTCTTTCTTGGGTAGATTGCTCTTTGTATCCGTCTTCATTCTCTCTGCTTACCAAGAGTGAGTTTTCTTTTTCTCCTTAGATCTGCATATTTCACTTCAATCTATAGCTTCTCAGCTGAGCATTTTATGATGTCTGTTTTCGATTTGGTTTCTTTGTGAAGTTCATGAACCCCTATAGAAGGGTTTTCTTTTCTAATCTATGTACATTTGTCATTTTAAGATGAAGACCACTTTTTCAGAGTTGTGGGATCTACAGGTTTTCTAATGTGTTCTTGGGGAATGGGGAGCTTGTTTTGATCTATGTTAAGGCTAGATTTTTGGGTTGCTAAATTCCTTGATTTATGTCCATCTCTTCTTGTATTAAAGTAAGGCATCTTTGTATCGGCAGATTTGGCCTGCCTTCGATTGATTCATAATACATTCATAGATTGCAGATCAATCTGTATGTTTATTTCCTTGCAACTGTTTGTGTTTGTGTTAACTGTTACCAAATCCCTTCCGCTGGTTTCCTTACAGTTTATCACATTCGAATATTATGCTGTAAACGATTATTAGACTAGACTCAAACGTTATGATTTCTATTCTATACGAAGGTTCAATGAATTTGGACTTGATGGTGGCTCAGCTGCGAAGCAGTTAAAGCCCAAGTTCAGCGTATTCTCGAACCATGTCAACGCTCAAACTGGCCTTCATCTACCTTCTGTTGAGGTTATCATTATCTTCTTCACTTTCTTTCAACATTGTATTATAGAGATGTCTTGCGCCTAAGCTGTTTATTGTAAGAGTAACTTTGAAAAATACTTACCACAGATGAAACATTTGGTAACGGCTACTATCGTAATGAAAGGCCTCGGAAGCCTCCTCTTTATATTCGGCAGCTCTTTTGGGGCAATAATCCTGGTAATTTCTATTAGTATTCATCTCTCTTTTCATCTGTTTTTCTTACAAGCTTTCTTCTGATCCAAATTGCGCTGTTCTTATTATTACATTTATATTTCCCATGAGAGCAGCTTTTGCATCAAGCAATAGTAACGCCGATCTTGTACGACTTCTATAACTACGATGCTGAAAAGAAAGAGTTTGCTCAACTCTTTGTCAAGTTCACGCAGGTTTCTTTTTCAAGTTCCTATTTTCAGACATTTGAAGCCATTTGATTTCACTAAGGTTTCTTACGTATACTTTTTACTGTTAGAATCTGGCGTTGCTTGGAGCATTGCTCTTCTTTATTGGAATGAAGAACTCAATGCCAAAGAGATCTACCAAGAAGAAGGCAACAACTAAAGCAAAAACTAATTAGAAAGGAAGGAAGTGAATCTTACAATCGCTTTAGTGTTGCTTTTTTTTTTTTTTTATCACTTTCATTCTGGGCTGAAATCTCTCTCTCTCTCTCTCTCTCTCTCTCTCTCTCTCTCCATTGTATTGTGTTCATTTCGCCATCATTTACAATATATATGTATTTCATAGTTCTGAAACTAAATTAACTGGAATATTTTGACATATGCCTCTTTTTTTTGCTCGTTAGTTCTCTATCCAAAACTTACGACCAGTCTTACGTGATAGGGGCCCTATTTAGCGTTGAGATGAAATGCAATAGTTACTTTGATTTGATTTTTTTATTTTTTTTTTTATAACTTTTGGGATTTTATTTGTAAATTATTGTTTGATTTTAATAAGACCCTTAAAAATTCAAAATTTACAGAAGTCTTATTTACAATTAAGATTTGTAAATAGTTGGCCCATACATAATCAATGGAGATTCGAATCCTTGACTAGTATAAGAAAAATCTACACATAACTCCCTAATACCAAACTATTAATCAACTAACTCTCCCCTTCCCATTCATTTATCATCAAACTCCCCATTTCAAACTTTTATATCACATAGCTACCTAATGGACGATTTTAGCCTTATAAAAACAACAATATTACCAAAAAACCTGTCAACACCCACGGACCCCCTACCCAAAATTTGTAGTACCAATATACGTATTCTTGTAGTACCAATGTATAGATGTTCGTGGTACCATACCATGGTACCATTCTGTGAGATAATGTAGTACCATAAGCAGGTTATTTGTAGTACCTTTTCCGTACCATTTGCTTAACTATAGCAACTCCTACCCTAAAATTGTACCCACGGACCCCCTACCCAAAACTTGTAGTACCAATATACGTATTCTTGTAGTACCAATGTATAGATGTTCGTGGTACCATACCGTGGTACCATTCCATGAGATAATGTAGTACCATACGTAGGTTATTTGTAGTACCTTTTCCGTACCATTTGCTTAAACTATCGCAACTCCTACCCTAAAATTGTAGGACAAATATACATATATTTGTAGTACCAATATACAGATGTTCGTGGTACCTTATCGTAAGCTAGTGTGGTACCATTAGTAGGTTACTTGTAGTACCAGTATCTATGGCAACCGTCACGGACCAAAAATAATTCAGATGACCGAAAATTCCTTACCCAAACTTGAAGTACGAATATACGTATGGTTGTAGTACCAATGTATAGATATTCGTGGTACCATAACGTGATATAGTGTGGTACCATACGTAGGTTACTTGTGGTATCTTTTTCAGTACCATGTGCTCAGCACAAGTAACCTACGTATGGTATCACACTAGCTCACGGTATAGTACCACTAACATCGATACACTGGTACTACAAACATACGTATATTGGTACTTCAAGTTTTGATAACAAATTTTTCGACGCCATCCGATTTTTTTGTCGTGACGGTTACCGTAATATTGGTACTACGAGTAAACTAATCTTGGTACCACACTAGCATATAATACGGTACCACGAACATCTATATATTGGTACTACAGAAATCGTCCATGGGCTCACGGGATGGTACGGCGAACATCTATATATTGGTACTACAAACATACGTATATTGGTACTACAATTTTGGGTAAGGGTGGTCCGTGGGTGTTGACAGATTTTTTGGTACCACGAACATTTGTATATTGGTACTACAAAAATCGTCCATGGGCTCACGGGATGGTACGACGAACATCTATGTATTGGTACTACAAACATGCGTATATTGGTAGTTGGTACTACAAGTTGGGGTGAGGGCGTGGAAATTAATAGAGGGGGTAAAATCGTCCATGAGGTACTACGAACATACGTATATTGGTACTACAAAAATATAAGGGTAAAATCGTCTATGGGGAGTTATGTGTAAGATTGTTTTGATTTAGGGAGTTTGTTAATAAATAATATGGAATTAGGAGTTATGTGTAAGAAAATAGGGGGAGGGGGATTTAACGGAAGTTACCCCTAATATAAAGCCATTAGACAACATGACATGGGCTTAACCGTGTATATATAATTCAAATCCATAATATTATATACACAATTCTAAAATTTTTAAAAAGTTCTGACTCTCACCTCACGGGCCATAAAATAAATCGGCCACTGATTGCCATGCAATTGTATTTTATTCTATTATTTCAAGCATTCGTTAGATGCAAGGCAAATTGCCTGTCTTTTAATCTCAATCTCAAGTAGAAAGATTTTTCAGCCCTAAAATTACCAATTAAAGTATTATGACAAGGAAGGTATTCTCAGTCTTTCAATATTAAGAATTACTAATTAAAATATTAACAAAATGCGTTCTACGGAATGTATTCTGAATCTTTTAATACAAATGCTTGTAGAAAATCCTGGTGAGGATAGTTTCTGAGTCTTTCAATATAAATGTGTAAAATTACTAATTCATCTTGTACGCCATTCAACCCCCTTGCCTGACGTTATAGGAAGACTTTTCGACATAATGAACCAATCGTTTCAAGAATTAGGGCACATCATACATAAAGTATTAATAAAGTACCCAAATAAATTAGTATAAGATTATCTTGACCCTGGACCGCGTGCTTTTTTTTTTCCCAGAAACGATAGCTTTTAATATCATATACAAAAGTACAGGGGCTAAATAGCCCAAGAGGTCTCTCCAGTAATATCAACCTGGTAGAGAAAACAAGGCTCACACGGAGCATCAAACACCCAAACAAAAACGAAAAAGCCGATAGAAAACTAAGATTCACGATCTAAACACGAGAACTAAAGAACATATCACAAAAAAATGCTGTTAAGCCTAATCCACAACACTCTTCATTTTGCCCGTGCCTAAAAAGTACATATACTTACCTAAAAGTCATATTAGTAAAACATAATTCCTAAAAAATTTTAAAATAGTCACACGTTAACATATTGTCAAGGATTGGATTAGATTTTGTTTCGTCTTTGTATTATTTCAAACCATTAGTTAGAAGCAACCGTCGGCAACTTGCCTGACTTTTAATCTCAAGCATAGATAAAATATCATCGCCGGGCCTAAAAAGTTACTAGGTTAAAATATCAATGAGGGGTGTTCTAAGAAAGAAAGTCTTCTGTCTTTTTAATAATACTATACTGACGGATAAGTTTTACTAACTAAAATATTAATTAATGAGGGCTGGTTCTTAAGGAATGTTTGTATATTGTAATAAGTCAGCGATAATATTCTTTTGTTCGCTCCTTTACATTCGAACTTGGTTCTTAAGGGCTGGTTCTTATATAGTCCATGCAATAGCCAAGGCATGAAGTACAAAAACCCTCCATTTTTTCTTAGCAAATCATTCTCTTATCTTATCCTTATCATAAACTATAATAGCAAATAAATGGCAGGCGTGATGCAAATTCACGGCGACGATGGGCAAACGGGCGAAAGAATCGAAATGCTCAGAGCTTTCGACGAGACAAAAGCTGGAGTCAAAGGGCTTTTAGACTCGGGAATATCCAAAGTTCCCAAGATCTTCATCAAACCATCGGCCGACGAAGACGACCTTCCAATCGATCGAGAAAATCCCGACGAGGCTCATGCCCGAATCCCGACAATCGACCTGTCGGGGATGGAAAACCCTAAAGCGAGGAAGAGGATCGTCGAAGAAATAAAAAATGCGTCGGAGAATTGGGGTTTTTTCCAGGTGGTAAACCATGGGGTTCCTTCGTCCGTGCTCGGGGGGATGATAGACGGTGTAAAGAAGTTCAACGAAATGGACGTCGAGGAGAAGAAGAAGTACTACAGCAGAGGCGGCGACTCGAAGAGCGCGGTGTTCGTCAGCAACTACGACCTGTTCACGTCAAACACTGCAAATTGGAGGGATTCACTCTACTTTTCGTCTCCCAACGACGAGCTTGTTCCCGAGGAACTCCCTGAATCCTGCAGGTACTGTCAGATTCTTTAGGCTTGATTATTTTTTCAGTCCTGTAATTTAGGTGGGAATAACTTTTAAAAACTAAGCAATTTAGGGACATTATGCTGTGGAACCCTTGTTTTCGCCCTCAATTATGAGGTTCCGACGTTTAATCTAAGGTTCCGGCGACTTCAAGGGTTGATATTAAACGGACAATTACTTCCTTCAAAAGTAAGCAAGTCTGGGGTTTCATCCAGCATATTAATGTCCCTAAATTGCTTAATTTTTAAAAGTAATCGTTCGTATGATACCACACCAGAACTTAGATGTCCCCCATAATTCCACCCCTAACTAAATTACAGGACGGAAAATAAATTAATAACCCGATTCTTTACCTCACATCGCCGCCACCGACATCTTGTCGTTTAAAAAACTACGTTTTACTATATTTCTTACACCAGGGATAGCACTCTGGAATACTCCAGGCACACCAAGGGCCTCGGGAAAACCCTACTGAAGCTCCTATCCGAGGCGCTCGGTCTGAAAACCGACCACCTCATAGACATGGAGTTTGGGAAAGGCCATAGGCTCGTAGCTCACTACTACCCGTCTTGTCCCGAGCCCGACACTACAAAAAAAGGATTAGTTAGCGACGACAGCTTCCGTAGGGAAACGGTCGCAAAAGGCCATGTAGCGACGGATTAGCGACGGAAGCCATCCGTAGCTAATCGGCTGTCACAAAATTAATGCCGTCACAAAAATCCGTCGCAAACTTAGCGACGGACATCTGCGACGGATTTTCTGTCGATAAAAACAGGGACCAAAATATAAAAAAATTGAAAAATGTCCGTCGCAAATGGCTCGACGATATATCCCACGGACATTCCGTCGCTAACAAAGGGACCAAAATTAAAAAAAAAACAGCTCGCCGGAAAACCGACGAGCTAAAACGCCGCGACTTTGCTGCCCAGACCGCCACCGCCGCGGCTTTGCTGCCTAGATCCACCACCTCCGCTGCTTTTGTTGCCCAGATCCGACCGCCGCGGCGTTTGCTGCCCAGATCCGACACTGCCGCGGTCTTTGCTGCCCAGATCTGCCACCGCCGCGGCCTTTGCTGCACAGATCTGCCACCGCCGCGGCTTTTGCTGCCCTGATCCGACGCATCTCAGCCGCTACCAGATAGACCTCTCGCCAGCGCCGCCTTCCTCCCCAGATCCGCCGTGCTTGTCCAACGTCGCCGCCCTCCGATGAAGGTCATTCACCATCTTCATCTGCCTCGCCGTTAGGTCGCCCAGGCACACCATTCCGACGCCGCCGCTGCGGAGGAAGATGACCTGCAACCCACCGCCGGAACTTTGAACGACGAACCCGCACGATGAAACCCCAACTACGACGAACCGCGACGAACCCGAACCCTGAAGATAAAGCGGCGAACATTATTCAACGACGAAAGAACGAGAGATACCTACCTTTCAAAGCGTGGACGAGATCGAAGACGAAGAGGAATTTTGAGCTTAAGGAGCGACTGTGGATTTTCGATTTTTCGATTTGACGATGGTGAAAAAATGAAGTGTGGAGAATGAATATACATACATTAAACAACGGTGGTTTTTCTAGAAACAGTCAGGCAATTATTGTATACAGCTGTCCTCAACTTTTTCAAATTCCCCGCTTTTTATTCACAGCAATAATGCTTTAGATTGCGACGGAAAATCCGTAGCCAAATCAGTGTTTGTCAGTTCAACAGTTTAGCGATGGATAATCCGTGGCAATCTAGCGACGGAATTTTGGTCGGGACACTTAGCCACCGTTTGGTGACGGACTGTCCGTCGCAAAATTTAGCAACGGTTGTGCCGTCACAACTCTGCGACGGATATTTGCGACTTTGTTGCCGTCACAAAATTGCGACGGAGTTTTGGTCGGACAGCTTAGCGACCGTTTAGCGACCGGACGTCCGTTGCAAAACTTAGCAACGGTGAATCTGTCACAAATTTCCGTAGCTAATATTGCGACAGCACTGTTATCGCATCTTCCGTGGCTATCTGAGCTTGTTTTTGTAGTGCGAGCTAGCAATTGGAACCACCAAGCACACGGACGGCAGCGTACTGACGATTCTCTTACAGAACCATCTGAGCGGCCTACAAGTGCTCGACCGCGGTCGGCGATGGGTCGGCGTCGAACCAAACCCTAATGCTTTAGTGGTCAACATAGGTGATCTCCTCCAGGTAATAAACATATTGTAAAAAGTATATATGCAGTTTTACTTTTCCTTTTTTCCTCGGTTCCTTACATACCCTATGCCAACCATGTAAACACACAAATAGAGTGTGTTTCACTGAATACACATGACACGTGCCAAATTTTTTTAATGGGTTTGGATTACACCCAATTGGGTAGGAAAGACACGACCTGACGGACAATACGATACTAATGCATGCAATTTTGCTTTATGCGTTTTTATTATAGCTGGTTTCGAATGGGAGGTTCAAGAGCGCAATGCACAGAGTTCGGGCGAATCTCGAGGGATCGAGGATCTCCGTGGCTTTGTTTATTTCTGGGCCTGATTATAATCTTTCTAGGGTTTATGGACCGATAAAAGAGTTGATATCTGAAGAGAATCCAGCGGTTTACCGTGATGTGAAGCTGGGAGATTATCTGATGAAGTTCTTCAGCACTGGTTTGGACAAGTACGAAGGTCTTGATTATTATTACAAGATCTAAACTCCATGAGATATGATCAGATATCAACTGCGAGTGCGAGCTAGGGTTTCTGTGTTTGTCTTGTAATTCATAAAATAAACATGTGTGTGTGTTTGTGTGTGTTGCTAATGCTCTCATTCTATGTCGTTGAATAATTGCGTTTTTGTCTGACTCGAACGTTGTATTGTATAAATCATGTTGCCTCATCAATAAGATATTGTATTTTGTGTGCAAACTCAACCCAAGAAAGAAAAATTCAAAAGCATGGATATTAGAATGCCAGCGGAGAATAAAAAATATTCATAAGTATTATTTTATTTTGTACGCTAAACATTGTCATAGCTGAGAAAAATTACTGGTCCTAAGTCTAACTCGTTGAGAAAAAACAAAAAGAGAAGCATACGATTGTTTGAAATACAAGCAATGGAAAAGCTCCCATCATCATTTTAAACAGGGACATTTTTTCTTACTCATCGTATCATCGACGACGTCCGTACAATACAATGGCCAATAGTGGCGGACCTACGTAGGGGCTGGGGGGGGGGCCATTGACCCCCCGGCCGCCGGAGTAAAAGAGCAGTATACTGTATACCTTTACCTCATACAGCAGCCTGCGTGTTAATGGAGTTTGGGCGCAGACTCGCGAGGAAGAAGACTAATTTAATTAGGTAATGTGATATTGGTTTATGATATTGGGCTCTATTGGGCCATCATTTATAAAAAATTTTTATTAAAAATTAGATATTTATTGGGCTTGTTATGCTTTGGATTGGACCATGTTTAATAATGCAGAATGAAGAATAATACTCCATAATAATAATAATAAAGCCTGTTGCCGTTGCAATTAGAAAAATCGATAAAATTTAACAGAAAAAGAAAGGAAAAAAACGAAAAGCCCGTTGCCGACCTGATTGAAGATTTATTATCTTTTCATCTATATTATTTTTTAGTTACTTAACGATTTTGAAGCTTTATTTATCTTAACATCTACATTATTTCTTTCATTATTTATTTAGGCTTCAATATTTTGTCTCAACTTTGCATATTTTTTTATGACTTGGCGTATTTTTTAGTCCTAATATTTTATTGATATTATTAATAATCCACATTTTTATTGGAAACCCGGAGAACACTGGCGAGCCAAGTAAACCCCGAGGGCCGATCCACTACCTGCTAAACAGGCCGACCAGGTCAAACGCGCATATCTAGGCACATGTCGGACATGCATAGGAAAATGTTGACGGGAGGGTTCGAACTCAGGACCTCTCTCTCATTAGTCGTTACCCCCAAGCACATCAGCATCGGCCCTCGCACCACTAGACCAATACCTCATTACCACCAATCCACATTACGCAAACTGATTATTTCATTGTTCCAACTTAAAAATGACTTGAAGAGAAAACACTATATCGACCCCCCAGTGATAAAATCCTGGGTCCGCCACCGATGGCCAAGAAAAGCATCACACAACGAAGAAAACCCCTACAAACGTTATAGAGGATTCTTTTTTCGGACACACTAAACCACCGAAAATGGGATTTATTCAGCAAATTCGCAAATATATATGTTTATTAGACTCATCGTCCACGACGATAATCGGACTTTCTCTAAGGACGACGACGCTCTGAAGCCGCCGGCGAAGGCGCAGGAAGCAGAGGAATCGGCAGTACGAACGGCGAACCCGCCGGCGGAAGAAGTGGAAATGGAAGTGTGGGTCCTTCAGCAACGGTGGGCTTTGGCTTGTTGTTAGCTCCGACGACGTTGTGCTTTGGTAAGAACCTAAATCGGCCATTGTTGGTCGCCGTAGATCTCTCTTTCTTAAGGGCACGATTACGCCTCATAATAGCAATACGCTCGCGCATTTCTTCCGTCGATAATTTCATCACCGTCGAAGCCCTATTTGAAGTGGTGCCTTTCGCCGCCGAGAGATGTTTGCGAGAGGTGATTTTCGGACCGTCGGCAAGAGGAGCCGCCCTGTTCTTACGAGCGGCGGCGATTAGCTTCTGATAGTCGGTTTTGGGGCGATTGAGAACGGTAATCTCGCGGTTCTTACGGGCGGCGATGCGTCGCTTGCGGGCGGCGATGATTTTCTTGTAGTCGACGACTGCCTCGCCGGCGACAGAAGCGGCGAGGTGTTTGCGGCCGGCGATAATCTTCTCGCCGTTCAGAGAAGTCACCTGATTATTGTTGTGGTTGCGCGTGAAAAAACGCCTGCGATACTCAATTTTCTTACCGTCTATGGAAGTCGCCACGCGCTTATTACGAGCGGCGGCGGCGGCGCGCTTGCGGTAGCTGTTCTGTTCGACGGCGGCGTCGAGGGTAGTGAGGGCGGCGAGGACTGAAACGGCGAGGACGGCGAGCAGCAGGCGGCGCTTGACGGCCATCGTACGTCTTTTCTATCGAACTATCTTGCGATGAAGGTTCTGTGAAGAATGATGTGACGTTTTTATAGCAAGTCTTTTTTTTGGACAGTTTGGCGAGAGTTTCGAGGATGAGAGTTCATTGGAAGAGTTGTATTATAACAAGAAAAGAAACATTGTTAAGTACGATGTAATTTGCTACGATGGATTTATCAGCAATGTTAATATTTTCTTGTTAATTGTTCGGCAGATTCGTTTTCGAGAAATTATTCTGCTTCAGATGATGATACTTTGTTGCCTTGCCGCTTTGTGATGTTAAAACAGTTGATGGAATAATTTATTGGTTCCCCTTAAAAATTTAATTCTTCTTTACTCTTGATAGTTTCTTGTTTTGACTAATTACTGCTTTTTCTATAGGAGTAAAGTCAACTCAAAATAAAAACCTCTCTATATGGGGCAAGTGATTCAAATACAGACCAACTAAACCGAATCAATGAAGCTCAATAGTGAATTGTGCCTAAGAGCATCTCCAACAACCCTCCGTTCAATGTTAAGAATGGAGGTGATGAAAGCTCCAATGAGACACTAAACACCACGCTAAATGTGGAGGAGGGAACAGTGCACCCTTATCTATATCGGGGCACTATTCACCCTCTATAACTTTTTTTTTTTTCCAATTTCCTTTTATAATTTTTGTTTGATTAGGTTTTTCATTTGGGATATTTTAATTTGAACTGTGATCTAATGAGATGAGACGTAGACGATGGGAGGTAGAAGACGATGAATAGTTGTAGTGTAATGTGTCTATCGGATAAGCTTCAAATATTGAATTAATAAAACGAAATAATATGCCTAATATTAATCAATACGTTCTCCAATCAATTAAATATATGATTTAGATTTTTTTTTTGCATGTTTTTATCTTCTTTGGAAATATTAAAAAATAATTAGAACTTGTAATATCAATTAATATATGGAATATATTGAGGCTGCGTTTACTTTATTAGATAAAGGTAGATAAAGTACATTCAGTCCAGCATAATATTGTTCACTTTTCAATTTATGGATTTGGCTAAAGCCCGAGATAAAGATGAGCCCCCTACTTTAAACTCTCGTATCCCAGATAAGTTATCTAGTGGGCTTGGGCAAGTTAATTAATCCAACAGCTACTATTATTCATTACCAAAAAGACCCTCCACTCTGAAAACCCCAAATTACGTTCCCTCAGGTGAGTTGAGCAGACCAGACGATATTTATGGAGGTCATTCGAGATTTTCAAGGCGGTCTTGGACAGTGCCTCTCCGAAGGTTTTCTGATCTCCTTGGATCTAATCTCCTCGGATCATCCGGAAATGAAGAGCGGGTATAGGTTCAATGGCAAGCTCCGAGCCTTGCCTTCTCGAAGTGGTCCTCTTCCCTGCAAAAGGCCGACCGCGCTTATGCACCGAGTAAGATAGTCGATGGGAGATGAATCATGCTCTGCTAAATAATCCACGGCTTTCTTTGCTTAATCTTTCTGTTTTTTTTTTCAATTTTATTTATATATCGACAGATGTGGAAGGTACATACATACAGATCCAAAAGCGAGTGATAAGTATCGAATTTAGCTCATTTTTAGCAATGATGTTCAGTAGATATCAGTAGATGTAAGTTTGAGCAATTGTGTAAATAGCAAAAAATCTGTAAATCAGCAGATGTCTCTAAATTTCGCAATCAAGGTTGCCGATGTCAAAGGTATGTAGGAGAAGAGTTTCTGGGGAAGAAAAAACTAGTTGGGCATGAGATCGGCTTTAACCAATTTGATCATCACAACATTTGTATCGCTAATGAACGCTCATGTCTTGTTAGGTTGAATTTTATCAAATGGGTATATTTGTCAAATTGAATATATAAAAATGAGGTACGGCAATTAGTGTTGGCAAGTGAACAACAAAGAAGGAGATGGGACAAGATGATTATCTTTAGTTTTTATCTTGGGCTTTTTATCTTCTGTTTTCCTGTGTGGCAAAGTAAACGCAGCCTGATAATATTACTTAAAAAGGCCCGATAATATAAACAATAACCATTTTAAGTTGTTCGGTCTTACTTTTGGCAGCCCGATATTAAATAAAAGCCCGTTAAAATAAAACGGGCCCTTTGATAAATAATCTAAAACCTATGGGTATGATAAGAATAAATGGGTCTGATAAATAATATTATGTATTGGGCCTAATATAACTTATTATAACCAAACACACAGGAGTAAAATATAGAGGAGTTGGTTGGAGTTTGTTGATACTGTTCAAACTCTAAGGGGGTGTTTGTTTCTGGTGATCCATCATCACGGTGATACTTGCATCACCGTAATGTGAGTATCACCGTGATGTGGATCAATGTGATATATCATCATTGAGTTTGTTTTGGGGTGATATTTCATTTCGCATATCAAGGTGATATTGTAATATTATGTTTGATTAATCACGGTGATGTGTGATTGCATAAATGACATATTTAACCCTACGTATATCATATAGGTAATGTGAATTAATATGTTTATGTTGAGATGGTATTTTACATAACAATGATCAATGTTTTAGTATCAAGTTTAAAATCTTATTCAAGCATTAATGATAAGTCTATTATATAATTATCAATATTATTATATATTTTGAATATTAAATATGTTTTAAGATTTACAATATTTAGTTAGATAATTTAAAATATGAATAAAAGGGTATAAGGAATAAATGTTAAAAATCATGGATAATGTTTTCCAAATAAAAATTTCAAATATCACCTCATCACTGTAATGTTGGATCACCTAGCTTTTTGGGGGTGATCCGAAAGTTGGAATATCACCCCACTCTGATCACCTAGGTAATCCTTCATTACGGTGATGACTCGTCACCTACGAAAAACAAACAAAGTGATGAGGAGGTGATGTGAAGATCACGATGATGTTTTGAAGGATCACCTCAAAACAAACACCCCCTAAAGATAGAGAAATTATACTGTAGCAACTCTAAATATAGAGGAATGGTTTGAGATGGCCTAACTTTCTCATGGTTAGCGCAGGCAAAACGGGCCGGAAGGGTGGACCGGCCCGTACCCCACCAAAGCCCGCCTCGAAGTCTACAGCAATATATTTAAGTTAGAACATTGGCCGGCATAATATGGACAGTCTGTCTACCTCCTAATATTAATTTGTGTGTAAAAGAGATGCAACAAAGCGTTGTCAGACGGCGATTATTGCAAAATGTAGAAATTGTTGATACGAATACCTGTGGGAAAATTTAATACGAGATTAATTTTAAAAGAGGTTGCAACTCTTGTGAATACATGTATCCATTCATAATGATGCGGAAAAGATGAAACTAATGTGTTGAGATATCATATGTATTTTCGTATTCTAATCATGTGAGTACATCGAATATATTCGCTGTATAGGAATTTTGTAGTATACATATGAGTATGATATGACGACTATTATTGCATTCATGAGCACATGAACGGAGTTTTATTATTATTATTTTTAATAAAGTTGACAAATGTGAACAAACATTATTTTATTTTTTTCTTTCAACATTTTCCGCCTATTTATTTCAAGAGATAGTACGAAGAATAGCTAATATAGATTTAGAAAAGGGAAATTTTCATTTCAGGCCCCATCAAAATTTTACTTAAGGTTCAGGCTCTGTCAGGAAAAAATTTAGTGTTAAGGACCCGATTTCTGCAGTACCACTTCATTCTTCTGCAGTACTATTTCATTGTTCTGCATTACCACTTCATTGTTCTGCAGTACCACAAAACGATCATCCGATATCAGTTCATTTATAACATTTTTTAGGTTTAGGTCCTTATCTCTAGATTTTACAGAAATCGGGTCCTTTTAACAATAGTTTTTCTGACATGATCTGAAACCTATGCCACATCAGTATTCGAAAGGTCGATTAATGGCACCTAGAAGGTGTTAATTAAAATGACATAATCTTATCTGTCGATGTGGGATGTTGAAATGACACGAGTCGATGCCACATGAACAGGTGTCCACATAGATGCGCACCATAAATTTCCTATATATATATATATATATGAGAGTTCTAATCCTTTATGATAATCAATTACTTTTTTCATTCACCAGATCATTGGTAAATTAATATAGTCTACGTATATCTACTTCGAAATGGTAGTTTTTTTTTTGTTTTAAACGTTCATTTCGACTTTCGTCAAACCATAGTTTATAGATTCTAAAACAGTCCATTAAATTGAAAAATAATGTCTTTTCTAACCCAAGTCCAAGTGGATTGAAGGCCCAACAATTATCAAATCTCCTCTCTAACATATTTTTTAGGGGTGTTCATTCGGTACAAACCGAACCGAACCGAACCGAAATTTCGGTTAACCGAAATTTCGGTTCGCCCATTTCCAAAACCGAATACCGAACCGAATTTCTCGGTTCGGTATTCGGTTATTACCGAATTTTTTTCGGTTAATTCGGTTTTTTACCGAATTAACCGAATTTTCAATAATAAAAAAAAAGAATTTTAATTATATTTAAATTAATATATATTTTTTAATATATTTTTGTGTTTATAAAAAAAGTAATATTAAATTATATATATTAATTTAAATATATTCGTTTTTTAATATATAATTTAATAAAATATAGTTATATTTTTATTATTAATAAAATATAATATATTTTAATTTTAAAATTTCGGTAATTCGGTACCGAATTACCGAAAATCCAAAATCTATACCGAACCGAATTACCGAATTTTTTTTTTTAATAACCGAATACCGAACCGAAATTTTCGGTTCGGTTCGGTTTTGTACCGAATTTTCGGTTTTTCGGTTATTCGGTTCGGTTAACCGAATAACGCACACCCCTAAATTATTTTTTACGTATATCGAGCTTTGTAGTGTAATGAAAATGATCGAGGTAACTAATAATATTATTTGCTTAATGAAATTAAACAGCAAATTAACAATATAAACGTTATTTTTTTATATAGTTGCGTTACTTTTTGGGCAAACTTCACTTAAATCCCTATTTGGCAAACTATCTATACATAACTCTCCTGACAGAGAAAAATATCACTTAACTCATCGTTTCACTGTTTGTATCAGTTCTTCAGTCACACTGTACCTTTCTATGTTTGTATTGTGTACCATAGTACGTTGATATAGTGTATCCAAATGTGTTGTATGGTGTACCTGTGGCAGATCGGGCACCAATCTGTGAAAAAATTAGGTACACTGCAACAACACATTTAGGTAAATTATAGCAACGTACTGTGATACACAATACAAACATAGAAAGGTACAGCGTGACTTCAAAATGTAGTACGAACAGTGAAACGGGGAGTTAAGTGATATATTTCTCTGACTGGGGAGTCATGTGATAGAAAGTTTGCAAATTTAAGTGAAAGTGTCTCGTACTTTTTTTATATAGTTGTATAAACGTAATATCAAGTTAAAATAAAATAGCTAATAAAAGTGGAGTGATTAGAAACAGCTAATGCGCGCGAAAATCGCATCCTATTACTCTTCAGCTGCCAACGTTCGTTTCTCTCTCTCTCTCACTGTTCCGTGGCTTTCCTTCTCTCTCTAGATCAGAAAAATTTCCAAGCACATCAACAAATGCTTAATCATTCATGTGATTTTGGGTTGAAATTTCAGGTCGGACGTTGACGATCGCAGCAAATCTGTGAGATATTCGACGAAACGACAGAGAAAACCTCGACCGTAGTTTTGATTTTTATCAAGCTAATGATTTTTCTTAGGAGAGTAGTGCATTGGTCGCATTATCTATGACGACTGCAGAGACGATTGGGAAATCGATAAGTAGGTCTGGTGCGTGCGTAACTATGATTCGTTTCAGATGGAATGGCAGATCCAGCTATTAGTTATGACAACATCGACCGTAGTTTTGAACAGGTGATGAATAATCGATTATTCTGTGTTCTCTTTTCGTTAGTGATCATAAAGCGGGTTAAAATATTTAGGGATCTTCTGTTTTATTCAAAATGATGGATGCTAGATTATTGAAGTGTTTTTTAATAGATAAATATAACGATTGAAATGGCCATTTGGAGATTTGATGCACATGCCTCTTATATGATTCTGATACCCTTTGTCTTTGAAGACACTTCGAGCTTTGAAGAAGGGAACACCGTTGATCAAGTACAGCAGGAAGGGGAAGCCTAAATTTTGTACATTCAGACTTTCTCCAGTAAGCATTGTATATATCTGTAAATTTATCGAAGAAATTTTAAGAATTTTTTTACGATTTAGTTTGAGCTTTCATTAAAGCATATACGTTTCCAGGATGAAACAACATTACTCTGGTACTCCGGTAAAGCAGAAAGGACTTTGAAGCTATCTTTTGTTACAAGGATTATTCCAGGACAAAGAACAGTGAGTTAAGCCGAAGTATCTTACAAGTATTATTACATTCACTCCAGTAGATTGATGACTGAAATTTAAAATTGTTCGTATTTTACCAGCCTGTTTTCAAAAGATATTTGCGCCCAGAGAAAGACTACTTGTCGTTTTCGCTGATCTATAACAACGGTGAAAGGTCGCTTGATCTGGTTGGTAGTTGAATACCTATCGTTTCTCCGTCAGTGAATCGTGCTATTCGCATAAATTGAATCTTTCCACTTTTCATTTCAGATTTGCAAAGACCAAGCTGAAACAGAGATCTGGCTCGGTGGCCTCAAGTCTTTAACATCAACTGGACGAGCTCGTATCAGACATACTAAAAGTGAAGTTTATGATGTAAGTTTCTTTAGTGTTGGCCATTATTCTCTTCTTAATATATACCCAAGAAAGTGTATGCTGTAATGACGAATACTTTCCTAATACGCATATTGCCTTCAGTTGCACGGTAGTGTTGCCTCTCAAGATAACCATCGACCCTTTGGAGCAACCGTAGAATCAATCGCGAGCATTTCCCGTGCAAGGCTCTCCGTCGATTCTACTTCATCGAGCAGCAACCACAACACACCGTCAGGCTCACATGTTGGGTGTGAAGGTGCAGCAGCAAACATGCAGCAGGTAAGAACTAGCGGTGCGGATGGCTTTCGAATCAGCGTCTCGAGCACTCCGAGCTGCTCAAGCCAAGGCTCGGGACACGACGACATAGATTCCCTAGGCGACGTCTACCTCTGGGGAGACATTTGGCTCGACGGGGCAGCCCACGACGGCAATGGAAATCCCATCCCTCTCAAGAGCGACTTCTTAACTCCACAGCCGCTCGAAACGAACGTGGTGCTCGACGTCCATCAGCTGTCCTGTGGGGTCCGCCACGTGGCTCTCGTGACGAGACAGGGCGAGGTCTTCACGTGGGGCGAAGAGTCGGGCGGAAGGTTAGGGCACGGGGTCGAGAATGACTTTTCTCACCCTAAGCTAGTCGAGTTCTTGGCCGTGACGAACGTGGATTCTGTTGCGTGTGGAGAGTTTCACACCTGCGCTCTTTCCACGTCGGGAGATTTATACACTTGGGGAGATGGGACCCACGGCGCTGGGCTTTTAGGTCACGGAAACGATGTCAGCCATTGGATCCCGAAGAGGGTCTCGGGTTTTTTAGAAGGGCACCAGGTTTTGTCCGTGGCGTGTGGGACTTGGCATTCGGCTCTAACTACATCTTCGGGGAAACTGTTCACTTTTGGGGACGGGAGTTTTGGGGCTTTAGGACATGGCGATCGTTCGAGCACGGCCCACCCGAGGGAGGTCGTATCTCTTTACGGGCTCAAAGCTGTGGCTGTTTCTTGCGGAGTTTGGCACACTGCTGCGATTATCGAAGTCACCAATCAGTTGAGTGGTTCGAATGTGCTGTCGAGGAAGCTGTTCACTTGGGGCGACGGGGATAAGAACCGTTTAGGCCATGGCAGTAAGGAAACCTATTTCGTGCCTACGTGCGTCTCGGGCCTCATAGACTACAACATGCATCAGATAGCGTGTGTGCATAACATGACCGTTGCTCTGACGAACACGGGCCATGTTTTTACAATGGGGAGTAACTCTTATGGTCAGCTGGGAACTCCAAATGCCGACGGAAAACAGCCTAGTCTGGTTCAGGACAGATTGGTTGGAGAATTCGTCGAGCAAATTTCGTGCGGCGAGCATCACGTTGCAGCTTTGACTACTAAGAGCGAACTCTTCACATGGGGACGAGGATTGAATGGAAGATTAGGACACGGAGATACGGAGGACTGTAATGTCCCGACGTTCGTCGAAGCGCTCAAGGACAGGCACGTAAGAAACGTCGTCTGTGGATCGAACTACACGACGTGTATATGCATACATAAGTGGGTTTCGGGGGCGGACCAATCGCTTTGCACGGGTTGCAGGCAAGCGTTTGGGTTCACGAGAAAGAGGCATAACTGCTACCACTGCGGTCTGGTGCATTGCCACGCTTGTAGCACCAAAAAGGCTCTAAAGGCAGCTTTGTCTCCCACGCCTGGTAAACCCCACCGCGTCTGCGATGCTTGTTATCTGAAGCTCAAGAAGATGTCTGAAGCTTCTAATAACATGTCTTCGACTTTCAATAGAAAGGCTTCCAACAGGCGGCGATCCGTCGATATCAGCCTCCGCCCCGATCGTGGTGGAGAAGTAAGAGGTTCGTCGAGGGTTTTGCTTTCGCCGAGGGTCGAACCTGTCAAGTACCATGAGATAAAGTCATGTTTAGCGAAAGCAGACAACTATTCTATCGTTCGTGCTTCGCAAGTTCCTTCTTTATTACAGCTGAAGGACATTGCTTTTCCCAGTTCGCTCAGCACTCTTCAGTTTGCGCTAAAGCCCATTAATACAACCACCATTTCACAGCCTCAGACACCAACAGCGGTGCTACCACATACGCCGCCGCCCGTTCAGTCTAACTCGAGGCCAGCTTCACCGTACAGAAGGCCAAGTCCACCACGCTCGACTACTCCAGTTTTCTCGAGGGGCGTGATCGATACTCTGAAGAAGTCGAACGATCTTCTGACTCAAGAAATTTCGAAGTTACACGGCCAGGTATTAGGAGAGGTTTTCGTTTACTTTCTGCGTTGTAAGTTGAACCTTACTGTTTGATCGTGGGCCGTTTTTCTGTTGGTTTTAGGTCAAGGCTTTGAAGCAGAAGAGCCAAGTTCAAGAAACGGAGATTTCGAACTTGAAGAAAACTGTATGGGACGCTACTTCTCTTGCTGCTGATAGATCAGACAAGTGCTTCAGAGCGATGCAAGCTGCTACGACCATAGCAGATCAAGTAAATTCGCGAGACATTTTCACTTTGCTAACGATCTAAACGTTGTGGGCTATAATGCTTTGTTTTCCTCGTTTTTTCTTTCCCTTAGTTGAAGAAAATCACGGAAAAGCTGCCTCCTGAGATATCCAAGTGCGAATCATTCGAATCCATTCACGATCAGCTCGAGTCTTTTCTCGATAACCTCAGGATTGAAGAACACGATGATAATCCCGACGACGAGAATCACACGGATAAAGCGTTATCGTCGTCAGCCAACGGTTCGAACAATAAGGAAGATCGCAGAACCGAAGAAGATCATCATGACAATATAAGTGCATCCGAGTTGGAGGATACAAATGGATCCGCTGGGTCCCACGAGCATCATCATACAGATCAACGCAACGCAGATCCTGGTTCTTCGACGCCGCCCGACTCAACGCCCGATGGAGGAAGGGAAGTGATGGAGCAATTCGAGCCCGGCGTTTATGTCACGGTGCTTCAGCTTTCGAATGGAACAAAGATCTTCAAGAGGATTAGGTTCAGGTATATGATTCTTGTTCACACCCCTTTTAGTTTAAGCGATTGAATTGAGTTGTATAATGAATCCCATTGTTGATGTTTACGCAGCAAGCGAAGATTTTCCAATGATGAGGCGAGTGAATGGTGGAAAGTAAACAGAGATAGGCTTTATAAGAAGTACAGGCCTCCCAAGGTGAGTAGCTCATCTCCGTCTGAAGCAGTTTCTGTCTCTGCTCGGACAGAAACTGAGGATTCTAACCCAGAAAATATTCAGCCAGAAACTTCTTCGTAGGATACATAGGTTTAGAAGCTCTGTCAAAGTTGTTCTTGTACTTTTTTAACTTATCAGTTGTTTCTTCTTTCCCTGCACGGAATTTTAATTGAAAGTCACACCATGTCCGAAAGGTCGGTATCCAATTTTAGTAATTTAGTATCCGAAATCCGTGAGGAAAACAAAGCGGGGGAGTAGAGGTTAGTATGATTATTACCCTTTCAGTCTTCAGTTTCCGCCAATGGAGAGTAAATCCCATCAGATGTAAAAAATGAAATTTTCCTTCCCAAATTGAATTTGATTCGAGCAGGGAACAGAGAATCCCTACTCCTTAGTCGAGCTTAGTAGTTGACTAACTAGCTCTATACCATGGATATTATTACTACAATCATCGCTTGTACATAAAACACGCCATGTATGTAATAGAAGCATGCTAAACAAGAGCTCGCCTAGAAGACAACCATTAACGCATGGATCTTGACTTTGTTTGATACAAAGATTAAATCATACAAACAACTCAAGAAAATAAAAAAGATCTTTTTATTTGTTCTGAGATGACGATGAACCTACGACTTCCCTCGCATCTCGAATCCACTTGACTAGTTGTGTCGGGTTGACCACGCCGGGCACGTGGGCCCCATCGGTCTTCAAGATATTCGCCACCTCAGCGTACCCGTTTGGCTTCGGATGGGTCGGGTCCTTGCCCGCGGACACGGATTCCGCACGGGCCGGGTCGAACTTCTCTCCGAACAGAGTTCCTTTGGTCAGAAATTCGTGGGCCATGTACCCGGCTAGGAGCCGGTTCGACGATACGGGTTTTTTATGCTCAAACGACGTCGTTGGTTGCCTGTTAGAACTAACGGGAGGGACGGACGTTGACTTGACTAACGGCGTTAGTGACGTCGTGGAATGCATTTCTTTGCGCTTGCGAGACGCGCTTGGCGGCAACGCTCTTCGCGCGTTGAAGCTCATCGCAACCGTCGGATCAAAGGTTGTGCTTAGATCTGGTGCCACGTGGGCAGGTTTTCTTGTTTTTATCTTTGGAAAGGTATTTAATTTTAAAAAAACAAAAAGAAACAAAACAGCACAGAAAAGCTAAGCTACAATGCAACAGAGGAGGAAATATGAAAAGAAAAGGGCATTTAACTATTTTGGTCCGCGAAATACAGCTGGCGCAGAATTATCTTATTAAAAAAACACAAAAGAAAGTTGGAGGAAAAGAAAAACCAGAAATTAAATTTAAAAAAACAAGTAAAACAAGGGGAAAAAAATGCTAAAATTTCAAAAATCGACGATAATAAATTCGTCGAAATTGGAGCAAAAAGGATATTAAAGGGACATCGGAAATCTGATAGATCTTCGCCGGAAAGAAGACGATGGCCGCCGCTTGAAGAGGCTGAGATCCTCGAGAGAACAGATTAAAGGCTGAGAGGAGAGAAATCAAAGATTGAGAAGAAATGGTGTGCGTGCAGTGTGGCCGTTTAGGGATTTATATCGAGAAATGCTCATAATTGCCATTATTTTGTAAGATATTAACAGAAATGCCATTCATCATGGGCCTCGAATTTTAGGCCCAATATATACAGTACTTAGGCCCATCATTCAGCCCAAAGTGATGAACTAGCAAAGGTAGGCTCTCATAGGGCTGGGGAAATATACCGAAATACCGGTATACATCCTTATCGTATCGAAACGTACCGGAAATGCCGAAAATTTTCGGTACGGTAATGGTATGAAAATTTTAAAAATTAGGTATACCGAATATACCGAAATACTAAATTTTTAATATTATATACATATATATATATATAAATATATAAATACACACACCTACATATATTATATTATTTCAAAAAAATATAAAATGGATAAAAAATTTATAAGGATCTTCATAAATTTATTTAGTCCATAAATTAGTAACTATACCCAACTTTCTAAGATTATTGAGGCCCACCATATTTTATTGACATTAAAAAAAAACAAAAAGGAAATACAAATACATGTTTATTTTTGGTAAGGTTATTTTATGAATTAAAAATCTATTTATTTTAGAAAATTTGGTATTAATAATCCATCTTATTTGGGCCTAAGGAGTTTGAATTGACTAAACATTTGAAAACAACGAATTAATGAGTTACGAGACACGCATGGTAAAAGACCCTCCATGTGAATGGTATAGAAGGTATGATACCGACACCAATATACCGAAATTCCGGTATGATACCGTATCGAAATTTAAGGTATACCGAAATTTTGGTATGATATTGGTATGATTTTTTTCGATTACGGTATCACAGTTTTTGTACGGTATACCGTACCGAACCACCCCGAGGCTCTCATCGTCTCTCTCTATAACATTACAGGCTTTTGGTCGGAAGATATAGATAGACTTTTGTTTACTCATTGTGATGTTATTTAATGGCTCGATTCAGAAACCTCAGGGGAATATAAAAATCAATTTTTAACTGGGCCTTTACTCAGGCAAAAGATTCAATCTTTTTTCTCTTCCAACGATCCTCAGAAAGTAATCGAAGATGGCTGTTCATACAAACACAAAGTGGCTGCAAGCGAGCATTTTCTCCTCAGTAAACATGGACATATCAAGTATTCAGAATTCAAGGTAAAAGAAAGGAAAATAGCTGAGCCATCATCTTCTTCGTCTTCTATTGAGAAACAATCTGCGCTTACTCCCATACCAAATCAAGTATTCAGCTCCTTGATGTGTATATATTCTATCTACTGCTGGTATTTTATTGCAGCAAATCCCAGAATTCTATCTATGTGGTGAATTTAGACATGTTTTGCAGACAGTTCAGCTCTTGTTAGATAGATTACTACCATAAATGCTTGTTGTCTACATAATCCTACAGATGCAAGAATCCAACTCGTCGTCGTCCGAGTCACTAGCATCGCTGCAAATGGAAAGAAGACAGAAAAAACATCATTGATATAGGTATGGAAAACAACAAGGGGTGAACTTCCAAAAAAAAGTATACCTCGGTTGAAACTCCAATATTTCTGCAAGCTTATGCCCCTTCTTATCAAGCCACTGCACCCTTTTATTATTATTACCCTTTACGGAATTTCCAGCACACATAATCCCACATCTCTTGGAAGGTACTAATAACGACCGTAGTTCATCATCACCGTCGACTTCTCCGTTAACTACAGCTCTCGGGGACGACGCAGATTTCGAATCGTGGTTAATCTGATTGCTTCTAACGCCGTTTGCATCCATATAAAGTGCCAAATTAACACCCAAAAAAAAAAAATGAGCTACAAATTTTTCTTGTCGTTCATCACATAAAGAGCCATGACCCAGCTGCCAGGATAACTAATTCGGCACCTCCGATGAGCAGACGAGCAGTTTCTAAATCATTTGAATTCGAAACGATGAGAAAAAGGGAGCTACCACTTCACGGCGACGATTAATTGTTCGATACGATCCTGCATCGGATAACTATGATTTGATGGAATGGATCTCTTGGATGAAACCCCTGAATTGATGATCAGATGTACGCGTTTAGCGTGTGTGTTTGTGTATGTGTGTGTGTGTGTGTGAGAGAGAGAGAGAGAGAGAGAGTCCCAATTCTCAAACTTGGTTGATTGGTTCTATTCAAGTATCATCAAATTGAGTAAAGATCGTATTTTTAAACTGTTACACAAACATGAACCAATTGCTTTTTCATTCACCTTATTCGCACGCAAACACTTGAATCTCATTCGTTCGTCGCTCTCCATTTCGAGATATAAAAGAGATGCTGCAATCATTGAAGATCGAACATTTTTAATACTTTGATACGTTTCATACTTTCATTACATGACTCGAGTTTCAGGACATTTCTTTGCAAGAGTTGGTCAATCTTCCTTATCATTGAACTATTCAATCAAACATGCTTTGCCGCCCTACTATTCAAGTCAATCCTAATACACATATACACAACTTCAACACCTCGCCTGAGTCTAGTTCAAAACTACCTCGAAAAATCTGCCTTGATTTAGGTGGCAAAATCAAGATGAACCCTAACACTCATATCAATAAACACTGATCCATAACAACAAAAGCCGTTTATTACATACGAATATATGAGTAATGAATCTGTGTAGCTAAGATCTTTCGAAGCCCATCATTCTATCTCAATCTCAGGCAGTGGCTGCATTAACATTCCCTCAGATCCATCGCACCTCAAATTCTTGCACCGATTCAGAAACCCAAACGAAGCTAATCCCATAACAACGACGGCGATAAAATGCACCACGAGAAGCAAATTCATCAATGCAATGCCTCTCCATTTATCGTCCTCAAGCTCGCACTTTATGATAACGTCTTCTCCATTAATCAAACCCTGCCCAGAAACGTTCTTACATCCCTTCAAACCAAGAACATCAGTGTACAACGAAAAGCCCAACTGCATCAGCCAAGAACCCTTCAAGACAAGCCCACAAGAGAAGATGAATTCTGCAAAAAAAGCGCATGGCCTAACTGCTAAGAATACGCAGCAACAACCACAAACCACGCTCAAGCCACTTAAAATGCGGTAGACTTCTCCGCTTAGCCCAGTCAAACCCCTCCCACACATGTAAGAGTCGACGAAGAAGACCGCGCCGGCGCATACGAAGAGGAAACTCTCAGAAATGGAGTAAAGATCCAAGCTTTCTTTGAGAACGATCATTATTGCGAGAGCCCAGAAGAGGAGAACGACGAAGGATTGCTGTAAGAACGAGAATCTGTAAGTTGGGTTTGTGCTTCCTGTTGATTCGAGGAAAATGGAGACGAGTGAGAGTGACGAGGCTGGTAGGAATACGAGGAGAGTGTAGAGATCGATGTTCTTCCACTTTGGTTCTGACTCAGAGAGGTACCATGCCTTTGATCTGAAATGAGATGGGTACTTGAGATAGAGAGATGTCGAGGACGTTAGGCGGCGGACGCCTATGGGGAAGAGGAGGAGTGACGCCGTGACATGGGTTGCCAAAGATGCCATTTTTGATTTATTTTTCAGCTGAAAGATGGTATTTTGGAGATGTGATTGGGCAAATGATCGCAGCTTCTTCCTCGGATTTTAATGGAGCATAAAGGGAGTTGACCTTCGAACCATACGATGTTTAGTGACACGATTTCAATCTTACACGTCGACTGATAGGTGGGACCCACTCGCAGGAGAAGAGCGAATAGTGCATAGCCTGTGGATTTTCCAAAGAAGAATAGAATAAAAAATAAATAGGAAATCAAAATTCAAAGGGGAAAAAAAATCTAAGCCAAACGCTTATATCTGTGGCTATCAAAATGACTGCTCATCTCTCAGACCAGTGGTCATTTAGGAACAAAAGAAGAACCAACACCATCGCAGAACTTCACTCTCATATTTGATACGAAAAAAGAAAAAGAAGAAAGGATAGAAAAAAAAAGATAGATCTATGGCTACCTCAATGACAGCTTCTGCTTTCCTCGGAAGCTGGGGCAGTTCTATTAGCGGCGGTCAAGAATCGGCGACACTGCACGCCAAGGCGGCGCCGCCGCATGTGGTGGTGGCACGGCCGGTCCGTTCACGGCCGATGATGAAGAACGTTAATGAAGGGAAAGGTCTGTTTGCTCCTCTTGTTGTAGTCGCGAGAAATATCATAGGGAAGAAGAGGTTTAACCAGCTTAGAGGAAAAGCCATTGCTCTACACTCTCAGGCAAAGTCTACCCTGCTTTTTATTTAAGTTTAATTTGATGTTCTTTTTGTAATAATTTTGAGCTGTAACATAATACTCTTACAGGTGATCACCGAGTTCTGTAAATCTATAGGAGCAGACTCAAAGCAGCGACAAGGGCTCATTCGACTAGCAAAGAAGAACGGCGAAAAGCTCGGGTTTTTAGCATGATGACTTTAGTACTAAAAAACATCCGTAGACAGCAATAGAATTTCTTCCCATTTATTCCTGAAAGCCTGAGAAATTATCTGTGCTCCTTATTTTGCCTTTATTTTTACGTATTATGTAATGATCTACTCCTTATCTGCGATCGACTATTCGAAATAAACCTGAATACAGCAACTCTTCCGTTATCAATAAATTTTCGGCCAGCGCAGAAAAAATGATATTTGTTGATATGCAACTACAGAAAGCTCAGTACTAACACAACAATAGAAGTAATAATAAACACGACATTGTAGTACTTGAAACACTAATAATTTCCTATTACAGACAAACTCTAATTCATTCTCTTACATGCACCTCTATTATCTCTACGTCTAATTTTTATAACGTTTGACTTTGTGTATGTGTGTGTTTATTTATGCATTTACATCTTTCTTTCATAGATCAATCCAAGACTCAATTGGATTATAACTGCACTTGAACGAATTCACGCCACTTATGTGCGCGGCGATTTCCGACGAATCCATGCCTACGTCTTCGTCTTTCACGCCATTGTACTCGTTATTGCATCCGTTCATTCGCGAGAGTTCTTCGAGTTCGTCGTTCTTTGCAAAACGGCCCCTCACCCTCGGTCGACTGTCCGCCAACGTTTTCCGACAAGCATACTTCATTTATTTCACAAGGAGAATATTTAGACAGTTGCGTTGCATTGCGTACATAAATGAATAAATGGGCTTTTAAAAATGAATCATTGTCTTAGCATCTCCAACCATCGGCATAAAAATACAGGTAATTTTACACAATAATACAGTTGTTATGGTTACATTAAAAATCAAATTCCTAACTATCATAATTGACTTATTAAACTTTATATTACAAATATTAAAAAGTCTATATATTATAATTATTAATATTTAAAAATTAAATAAATGATAAATTAGCATATTATCTAAGTACATTTTTATTAAATTAAAAGGAAAATATCAAAAAATAAAAAAAGAAAATTAATATTATTTTTACTTTTATTATTATAATAAATTATCAAATATTTTAAATATAATAAAATATATTTTATTAAATAAAATATAAATAATAGAAATTACAACTCTATTATTATGTTAAAAATTTGTGTTTACTCTAGAACTAGAGTTTCTCTGCTAATCAACACAATGTTAAATATAGAGTCTCGTTGGAGTAAAGCTTACTCTATTTTCAAGTTTTACATAAAAAAAATAAAGTACCCATTGGAAATTCAATTCTCATGTTTTCCTGACTATCAAATACAACGAGTGATTCTTTCACACATGGACATGTCCCAATTGACGTTAATTTGCGGGCTAATGCGCCAATGTTTATCCTTACGAAAGCTTGAAAAATTGGATTAAATTTTAATGCTTCTTTCTTACCTTGATCTTCTTGCTAAAATTCCTCTCTTGTTTTTTCATCTTGTACCTACGGAGCTTCAACTGTCTTTCCTCGGCGGATATTTTTCCGACAACCTTAAAATTGGGATCGTCGAAGCTCGTAACGTCGGAGGATAGGGTTATTGCATTATTATTATTATTATTATTATTATTGCTTGTTCCTCCATGAACCAAATGCTGGTGGCTCTCACTGCTGCCAAGTCCCTTTAATCACAATCAGTTTTTAAAAACACATACTACTAAAATTCAGGCAAGAAAACAATGATGATATGGTTTTAGATTCTACAAAGATGGAAAAAAAATAACCTGAAGCTCACTGCTAAAATGAAGAGCACTCTGCAGAGAACCCGGCGCAAAAAGACTGCCCTCTCCTTGAAAGTCCAATTCTTGGCGCGAAATCATATCGTTTCCGAGCATCGAACTGTACGGAGAAAACGAAGGATTCATGGAAAGAAATGGCGCGCCGCCGATGGCCAGGTGGTCCAAGAACGGAGAATTATTATTATTATTATTATTATTCCTCAAACTAATATAGGAGGACGGCGGCCGCAGTGGTACTATAGGCAAAGGAATATGATGATGACACTCTTCTTCGTACCCCAACCCGCCGGAAAATGACGCCGGCGGCGGCGGCGCCACCACAGCCGGCCACCGCTCTTGGACGTACATTCCGGCGGCGGTGGGGTCCGCTCCTAAGTTGAAGTCGGTGTTGCTGTCTTCAAATAAATATTCTCGTTCGTCTTCGCATTGGTAGTTTCTCAGTATGGAAGAAGTCGTCGGCGAAGCCGCCGAGAGATCTATGGACGTTAATATGTCGTCGAGGTTGATCTGACCCGCCAACCCGTCGGCGAACGGGTGCGGGCGGGTCGGGGACGGTTCGTCTTGATTTTCTATTATTTGTTTTATTTCGTTGCTCTCATTGTTCGATAATTCGTAGGGATAATTGGTCGAACTCGAGGCACCGTCCGAGGTTTGATGACGTGGCGGGTCCGGCAAGAGGTCGGTTTCGGAAAGTTCTAGAAATCGAGCTCCTTCTATGGGGCTTGTAATGTCGTCCTAAGATTAAAGTTGATGAATTTTTATTTATTTACATGTTCATATATATATATGAAAAAAAAAGAAAGAAATAAAAGATACCATGGAAAGCTGTTCTTGGGGATCCACCATGTTTCCCAGTTCCAACATAATTCTGACAACCTTAAACCTAACAAGCTCTCCGATGAAACGTTGACGATGATCGGCTTAACTGTCTGAAATTGACGATACATAATCGGTCATCGAACATATAACCTGCAACAACCCTTTTTTTTTTTATTATATATATATTTCTACCTTTCATCAGCAATTTTTAGTAAATAACTACATCTAAATATTACGTATATATAGGAAAAAAATTCTATTATAACCCACCTTAATATTCTACGAGGTAAATAACATGTTGATCTAATGCAGATCTAACAAGGAGATTGAGAGCCTCTCTCCTCTTAGTATAGGTGCCCCGTGAATTTTCCGTACAGAAGAAAGAAAATATTTACAATAAGATTAGGAGCTCCTTTATTTTTTGTAAGATGGAAAAACTAAATGTCGACAGGTTGGTTTATATAGGTTATGGAAAAGTCCTTGGATTATATATAAAGAGACAGAGTCGTCGGGCCATCCGTTTGTCCCTTATTTTCAGGAATTTTGTGCGAATTATTTGTTAAGATTATTCTATCTAAAACTAAAACTTGATCAATTTTCATACTGCTATATTTATACAACTTATTATAATGTAGGTTCGTGGAACTTTCATTTTTCATTTATATTTTTTCAATAGAGAAATTAGGTAAAATATATTATTTTGTACATATGTCGGTACATAGAAGCGGGCATAAATAATTTCTTAAATCATAAAGTTGCTAATAGTTCATATGTTATTTTAAGGGCGAACGACATTTTTAGTCCCCGATGTTTGGGACATGGGCGTTTCTGGTACCCCATGTTCTGAGATGACACTTTTAGTCCCCCAATGTTACTGATTTTGGACGGTTTTGGTCCCTCGATTAATTTAATCGCTAATTTAGAAGAAATTTAACACGTGAGAGCCTATGATCTCATTTTACTCGACGTAAAACCTCATAACATGTGGGGACTAAAAGTGTCACCTCGAAACATGGGGGACCAGAAACGCCCATGCCCCAAACATCGGGACTAAAAATGTCGTTCTCCCTTATTTTAATGATATGTTAGAATTGAACTTTGAAGATGATTTAGTATTCCTTTTTTATCCCATTCACCGCCGTCATAGTTCCGATATCAATAGCAGCTATGAGATGATTTCAACTAATCGTCAAATGTGTAATTTACCAAATCAATTAATGACAAATACATATTTTCTAACTTTTTCCATACAAACTCTTAGTTGACAAGAGCATCTCAAACCAAACAATTTCATGTGTGGATCGAACCCTTGTCATAATAAATTAATACAGATAAGAAAAGATTCTTAGCTGATGAGTTCCAATGTTTTTTTTTGTTACATAATTGCCAATTTTAGTAACTAGCGTTTTCATATCAACTTAACTCCATTAACCGTTTCGGGAAAATATTCTTTAGTTCAATGTTTGTGTAAGATGTTGCAGTATCGGTGTCGGATTGGCTCGGGAGAATAATAGATTTGTTTGTTGTGTCTTTATTGAACTTAATATTACATATATTCGTACTTAATCGCGTGAAAATAGAAACAATATTCCAAACATTTTACTTGACGTGGAAGATAATGATTTACTAGATTTTTTTTTTGTTTACTATGGCCATGGAATAGTATTCCTTCAAGATAGACCTAATAAAACGAAATTTAGTGTTTATAGAATGCTTTTCAAGTAAAAATCTATTACTCCATCTCACTCGTAAATCCATTATTTTTGCAGATCTTTATAAGGATTTTCTTATTTTTACATTTAAAATATTAATGCGTGTCAAGAAAAAGAGCTTTTGGGCCTATGTGGGCCTACAGACACGCCCACCTGACCCACCTAAATTGGATATTTTTCCGGGCGCGTGGATCGAACTCGGACGAATCTGACCCGTCCCATTATTAAACCATGTAAATTGAAGAAATTGCTCTGTGTCAGAATTCGAAGCAAATCTCGCTCACTTACGACAAACCAGCGAAAGCATTCCCCATTTTATACCCATGGCTGATATATCTGCATCGTCAACCCTCGTATTGAGTCTCCCTTCGGTCAAAAAGGAAGAACCCAAACAGGTAATGCTTAATTCTTCGGTTTTTTGCACACACATGCACGCACGAGCGAGGCGCGCCGATTTTTTTTTTTTTTTGGGATTTTCGTGGACTGGTGTTATATTTTGGGTGTTGATCAGAAATTAATTCTTTGTGGGTTATGGTTGATTTTCTTGTCCTCGGGTTTAATCTCACAGTCGCGTTGGGATTTTTAAAGGTTGCTTCAGGTCAGCTGATTGAAGCCAAAGAGGTGAAAACTGAGGCAGTGCAAGAGATTAAGGAGACGATGGAAGAAGAAGAAGAAGAAGTAGAAGCCATCGAAGATAAAATTAAGTGAGTGTTTTGCTATTCTATGTAAGTTTTTAGCTTCTGCGACCTTTGATTGCTGTCCAATTTCGTACATCTCATGAACAGTTGTCTTATCCAATTGAAATTATAATGCTCATGTCAAAGGATTGTTTTAGTTGGTCTCTGCCATAAGTGCTTTTTTTTTCTCCCATTTATTCGTTGCATTAGCATATGATCTTATCCTCGTAATGGCTTATCTGCCTTCAGCGTTAAGGATGATAATGAGCCACTGAAAAGATTCAAGAGGTTCGAGGCTGATTTCAGACAACATTTGATGGCTAAACATTTCTTGGACAAGAACGTGTTTGGAGGTAAAAATGAATTATCCCTTTCTTGCAAATGATGCTACTACAATACAATAGGCACACACCGTTAGCCATATGTTCTTTACCCCCCTTTGCAGGGAAAATATTTGATGTCAAAGTGAACATAGATGGACAAACTGCAACGGCTAGCAGGTATCAACACCGTATTCTTCTTCTCCTCCTCCTCCTCCTCCTTCTCCTCCTCCTTCTTCTTCTTCGACTTTCAACTCATGCTAGTTAAAATCCTCAAGATATAAGGGATTAACTATTATTGTGTTTCGCAGGCTACCTCCTTACCAATCATATGTCAACCCAGCTACGTTTCCTGAAGCAAACTCTTCGGCAGAAGCTTCTATGAATGGCAACTCAGAATGAGGAAAAACATCGAAAAACAAAGGATGCTAGTTAATGTTAACCCCTTTATTTACGCACCAGAAACAGCTTGACGATCAAAGAGTTTTGTGGGCAGCATAGCAATTAACATAGTTTCATCTGCCTGAGTTGTTCATTCAAAGAGACGAGATTCCGTACCATGACTCGGACCAGTCAACTTTATTACATCCCTCAGTCAAACTTCCGAGTACATTTTTTTTTCCTGGTTTGTAGACAATGGTTTCTGTACTCGTTCTTGTTTGCTGTGTAAGTACACGAATGCATCAATATAATATTGGTACTTTCTTTTTAGGAGTTTATCCTTCTCTTTTCATCTGCAAAACAAAAGCTTTCCTTATTCAACGGAACCACTCAAAGAGGAAAACTCAAATGCCTTTACATTGACGGGAAAAAAAGGTCGCTTTCTTTCCTAAAGCTGACTGACTAATCAATTTAACTAATTTGCTATTGATTTCCAATATGCAAGAACAAGTTCATGTTGGTGTAAATTTGGAAACTGAAGGGCATTAGTGTTATTAATCTTTTTATTCCCAAGTGCTTCGTTGGAAGTGTTTCACTTGCGACGTGGGCCTTCTTGGGTCTGCCGCGTCAACAGTTTTCACAAATCAAGTAATCATACAATAAAACCCTAGTCCCTAAAAGTTCAGAAATCATCAAATTGATTCGGGGAACATGGCTGTAATCTGCTATCGCAATACCCAAATTGCAAGGAGGATTAAGTCTTCAGATTCTAAGGGATGGCTATTGTCTGAAGGAACTACGGTGTGGATGATTCCAAAAAGGGAACTTGACCTTAAAGGTGGTGCATTTTCGTTTTATTTTTAGTTTGAGATATGGTTAGATTGCTGGATTTTTGGCTGTCCCTGTGCTGTATGTAGTTTTGTGGAATTCATGAATGTAGGTATATCAATATCATGCAATGTGGTGCCAAGAAATAAAAAAATGGTTGGATAAATTCAGACCTTTATGAATGAGAATGGGTTATGCTTTCTTATCTTTGTTATTACCTTTTGATCGGAGATGAGTTACACTTTAGTGAGCAATTCGATCCCTTCCGTGATTAAACGTATTATTGAGAATTTGAACGGAAAATGCAGAATATTATGGGTGCATTTATGTCTGTATTCATCTAATATGCTAGGTGGGTACTTCTCCATTCTCTTTTCATGCCATGCGATAGAGATAGTGATCCCTCTCGTGTTAGTTACTTTATTGTAATGAAGTGATGCTCTTAGACCGTGGAAAGGAAGGCAGGATCGATAGATTTTTATTTCTAATGATTTCTTATATGGTTTTGTAATTAATCCGTAATCACGATTTAGAAGGTAGAAGAATAATATCGAGGCGAATTCATTAATTTCATCCTGCCACATTGTAATTCAAAAGTAAGCCACACGAGTCCCACATCGATAACGCATAGTGAAGTATTCATTCTCATGCGTATATAAATATGTAGCATTTTTTACTGCTTCGCTAGCATAAGTGAAAAATAAACATTAACATGGGCCACGCATCAAAAGATGACGGGAAGAAAAAGCCCCCGGCTTTTTTTAAGGTTTTCTTTACCAAGACCAGTGGAACACACATGGTATGTTTCTCTTATCAGAATTGGTATTCCTCTTGTGGTTTTTTCTTTTCTTTGTTCGTACTCTCGAATGCTCTCAATTCATCAATTGTTTTTCGGTTTTTCTGTGATTTGTATATGTTTAGGTAGAACAGATGATGAAGCTTGTCAAGGATTAGGATGCTTTCATTTACATGAAATACATAGATCTATACATTTTGACTATCTTATTCATGGAAAATCGTCTTTTCACGCCTCCATTAAGGGGATTGAGCTTATTGAATGTTATGGATTTTCCGTACTCGGCGTTTTCTATGTCGTCGCAGAGAGGATCATATGAAAAATACATCAAAGCAAGAAATAAAGAAAAAAGAGTCTGTGATTTTATTATCACTTCTTTTCCGTGCTTATCTTATCTGTCTGTTTATTTTTACTTTTCTAATCCATCTGATATCTTTTTTAAGGCTTTTGCATCAGTCACGCAAATGATACAAACCTTGACATTGATGTCTATTGTTCAGATATCAATCAAGAAATACTGCTATCTCTTTGATGTCTTAATTTCATTCTTAGTTCTCGCACTTAAGTCGGTTAGAAGTGCCCTCACAACACCGTCTATTCTGACATTATCTGCCATTTGTTTATGTCCAGGAACTACCTTATACAGATGAAACTTTCCCGGAGAGCGTAATACTTCAAGATAAGAACAAAAACAAATGGAAGGTGAAGATGGTACAGAACGGGGCGTTTTGGTGCCTTGCTGAAGGGTGGATCAACTTCATGAACGATAACCAATTGATCGATGGAGATGTTCTCACATTGGAGTATATTCGTGAAGGGTTATTTATGTTTCGAATTTTAGGCCATTCTGCTTGTCAGAGGATAATATTCGGGCCCTTCAAATTCGTTGTCAAGGACAATGTTATCAGACATGTTATCCCAGATCTGAATGAAATATTGGACGTTAGCGACTGGGAGGTTGACGATCCGATGCAAGAAATCGAAGATGGCTTTGGAGCTGAGGATGGACATGGCATTGGAGGATTATCTATACATGGCGGACAAGTCGAGGATCCTATATTACTTGAGGATGAAGACAACAATGGAGATTCATTAGTTCATGGTAATGAAGACAACAATGGAGGTTCGGGCACAAATGACATGGAAGTCGAGGACCCAGTTCATGAAGATGAAGACACCATTGGAGGGTCGAGCATGAATACCGTCGAACCTGAGGATGAAGATGGCGACGAGGAGGACTACACTGGTAAATGTGCAAAATTTAATTTTTTTTCCAAGACTCGATCATTTTGGCAGTGCATGTTTCTGATATTTTCAACTTGGGCACTTCCAAGATTCGATCTTTTCCCATGGGCTTAATTTCAAACTGCTGCGTCTTCTCCCTATATCGTTTTCCTTGTGTTATGTCTATTTTTTCCAACTTGCGGATTTTCAAGATTCAATCTTTTCTCATGGGCTTATCTCCAAAATGCTTCCACTTCGCTCGATATCGTTTTTCCTTGTGTTATTTCGACTTAGGCCGAGGAGGTAAGGAAAGGCAGAGGAGGCGCGATCAATGGCTTGGCACTGAGATTTTCGCGGCTGGATTGGCTCCTCGCCCGAAGAATCCCTACTTTGTGACGCACTTTAAGACTGTAAAAAGGGCCGAGCTGGTATGATCTCAGACTTAAAACATGATTCGTTAAAATCGCCTTTCATCTTTGACCTTTCTAATTCGCAATTTTCCACTTCTCTTACCGTTATGTGACACAGTTTGTTCCTAAGCATGTCTTGAAAATGAACAACATCGAATTCCCTCCGATTATGTCTGTTTTCGATCCAAGCGGGCGAAAGTTTACGGTGTCTCGAAGCAAGAACTGGGGGGACGATAATAAGAAGACGTATTACTCGGGTGGATGGAAGTCTCTCTGCAAATCGAACATGGTGAACCCAAATGATCACTGCATTGTTCAGTTCGTCAAGGGAGAAGCGACTGGGATAGTCGAGGCTCGTGTTAGCTTTGTTCGTGCTGCTGCTGCTGCTAATAAAGTGTGATTCATAGTTTGAATGTTTTAAAAAGGTATCTTTCATACCTTGGATGGTTTTTATGGATCGTGTTGAGACGTTTAAATTGCTTTGTGTGGTTTCTTCTTGTTTTTAATTCGAACATGGGATTTGATTATGGATTGTGATAAGACTTTTGAAATGCTTTGTTGGGTTTTCTTGTCATTTATTCTAAATAATATGGATGGTTCTTACCTACACTATTGCTTCAAATTCAGAAATCAACAGAGTTATTATAAAATATTTATTATGATAAGATTATTTTATTTATATTATGATATTATAAAGAGAGAATTTAGAGAGATAATATAATTTCTATACTTTGATGTATCTTACAACGTAACTCAAAACATCTATTTATACTAAAATCATATATTGAAATACAATTAAGTCATCTATACAACTCATACAAAAATACAATCTTTTTATACACCTCGTCTTATCGTAAATTCATGAGTCATTAATATTCCAAAAACATCTACATTTAATCACACAATTTTGATGATTCATTATGATGAATCATGATTTATTCATAATAAGAATCTTGATTCTGTGTAAGTGTCTAAATTGATTTTGAATAATTAAACAAATTTGGATATTGCTTGTATTCCGTTATTTAAATACTGACCGATAGCATTACATAAAAGTGGTCGTGCCGGAGTGGTTATCGGGCATGACTAGAAATCATGTGGGCTCTGCCCGCGCAGGTTCGAATCCTGCCGACCACGAATTATCTAATTTTCATTTATCTAATAAAAATTATTTATTGATGATACTTTTTTAACAACTGTTTCTTGCAAATTGTTTTCATTGCCACCCCCATTAGCAATAATTAGTACAAGCAGAATAATGATCTTTAGCCAATACAAAGGGGTCGATCAGTGAATGACCTCTCATCAATTCCACAATCACTTTCACCAATCAATGCCCAGTTCTCTGGAGATGAAGAGCCCATCAATATACGCAATAACTGAGGATGCAGAGGATATGAAGTTCTGCATTTGAACTTTGGCTGATGTTTCTGAAAAAGCAGAGCGAACTCAATCAAAAGAATGAGAGAAGACGAAACACGGACAAAAGTGGACTTCAACGATCACAGCGATGTAAAAGCTCACCGTCTTCATTCAGTTTATTCAGTAGCTGAGCCTTCGTAGGGAGGGCGTACATCCCAGCGCTCACAGCCTTTCGAACAGCCCAGTTATGGTATGGTGCAAATACTTGCGCATAGGATTTTGAAGCTGCGTCCTTCAGAGAGTTTCCCCTGGTTCGAAGCATAGACAGACAAACCGAGGTGTAAATTCGATTTTGAGAGCCAGAAAAAAAAAAATGGATTCAAGAAAATCGATCAGCAATACGTCGTAGCTCGTAACGATAAGCTGAGGGAGAAGGGTGGAGAGAAGAACATACTCTAAAGTGATTATGTGCTCAAACAAAACTTTGACCATGTCTAAACCACGCTTTACCCTCAGCAGATTCCTTGTATGGCTCCCTGCCTTTCGTACACAGTCTGCTTTGATGTCTCCATCCATCATCAACGGTATTGTCAGTATAGATTTCGATGCCTCTGCAAGATCATCGACCTGTAACCACAAATTTTGAAGAAATATATTGAAGAGTCATTAGATGTTGTCATAACCACAAATTTGAAGATCATCGACCTGTCTGTAACCTCATCATATGCAGATTTGCAGGCATAGTATAGTAGTATCATCCTAAAGTCAAGCTAGAACTTGATGGCTCTAAAACTACAAAAAGAAAACGCAATTCAATATCTACTATACACACACAAACGTAGGGCAAAAGAAGTGAATTCACTGATGAGAGTCTTTGCATTTTGCATCAAAGTTGCATATTGAGGCGATCAATCAAGTAAATGATTAAGAGGAGAAGACAGTAACAACGAACTTGCACTGTCAAACCAACCAATCAATATCCCTAGCAGAAACAGAAGCCTAGGACATCCTCCAATCACTCTCACTTCGAAATTCAAGCAGCTGCTTCACAAGGTTTTCACATTGAATGAACTCAAGCTCAAGCGTACAAATCAAGTGCCCAAATACGTGAAATTCGATCCACAAATCAAACAGATCACGCCTACCAGCGAAGCTAGCACGAACAAAGAATCGGCAAAAAACGAAGAAGACAATTACTTTAGCAACGTAGTCGAGCTCAGCGAATTTGAAGGCGATCCCAAGGCATCGAAACAGAGGAGACACGAGGGCGCACGCTTTCGAGAACGGAGCGAGCTCCACGTGAGCCTCTTCTCCACCTGAGCTCCGACTGATGACGTCGGCCAACTCGCCGAATGCGTCCGCCATTTTCTTCAGAGCTTTTGGTTCCTCCATTTTGCTTCAATCGAATCAATCGATCGATCCCTTCCTTTCCCCCAGAAACTGGAACTTACGTGAATATATCTATCAGCGTTCGACTAAAGCTATAGAACGGGTCGGGTCAAAAATTACGGTTAGCCTTTGATTCTTCCATTGGGTTGACTAAACCCGACCCAATTAGTCCTTACTACTCAATGCGGGCTTCTTCAGCAGCCCATACGGGCCGGGCTGCAGAGACAGGGACGGCGTTTAGGGCCCGAAACGGCTGAGCCGGCCATCATTTGAACAGTGCACTAATAATGTTTAACCTTTCCTGACTGAAAACTACGTCCAATTAGATTAAATAAAATCCCAGTCAAAAGAAATGAACCTACCGTTCAAAAAAGCCAAATAGATATTTTATAACGAATGAATAATGATTCAGTCAGAAATCCTTGCTACAGATGACCGATTACTCAGACGATGGAAGATAGAAAGAAATGTTAGTTTATTGCCGTAAGAGACAAACGTTGGGTAGCGATTGGAGGCGTAGTTATGATCAAAGAGTAAAGAATTACCAATCCCACTAACATAAGCTCTTTAGATAGGATCTGTGATAACGACACTCTAAGAACATTGATGGCGAAGCTCAGATCCCAGGTATAAATATACGGCAAAGGCAATAAACTTTGTGTATAAGATCATTCTACATACATATTTGGTAAGAACTAAATAATAAACTATATTATGGGTTCGTGGGTGCTCGAGGAAGGGTGGACGAAAGGCCCTTGGACTGATGAAGAGGACAAGCTGCTCATTGAGTACGTGAAATTGCATGGTGAAGGAAGATGGAACGATGTGTCTAGAGTTGCAGGTTTTTGTGTGTACGTGTAAACTCTAATTAAGAATATTAATGTTATTTACTATCCATTCGTCTGATGCCTATCGATAGGATTGAGAAGGAATGGGAAAAGCTGCAGATTAAGATGGGTGAATTACCTAAGGCCAGGCCTTAAGAGGGGAGAGATAACCCCTGAAGAAGAAAGTGTGATCCTTGAGCTTCATGCTAGATGGGGTAATAGGTATTGTTCTCCACTTGTATCAAAGACCCAATATTTGCCCATTATTCAGACATGATAATGGACGACATTTTGATTTACAGATGGTCAAGGATAGCTAGAAACTTGCCAGGAAGAACAGATAACGAAATAAAAAACTACTGTAGAACTCTTTTCAAGAAGCGAACGAATCTTGAGAAATCGCAGGTTCGCTTCTTAAGGAGGCAACGATTTCAACAGCAACGTTATCACCATAATCAAATGGACAGAAAAGGAAGGGAGATCGATGAGAGTGATAAGAAGAAACTGATGATGGTGCCTTCTGCTTCAGAAAACTCATATGCTTACTGCGTTCCATGCCAGCAAGGATTTGCTTATCCTATGATCGAGGGCTGTGCAACTTTACCACAGCCATCATTAAGTGAGTATGATACGATCATGTGGAATTTGGATGGTTTACTCAGTGGAGATTTCATGGACATAGCTGGTTATTACAATAGCCTGGCTTCAACCTTCTGAGGAAGTCTGCTGTAGTTCTTGAGATCTTTCTTCTGTGTAGCCTTTTGTGTGATTCTTCGGAGTGAACTATGAAATCATAGTCTTATGCAATAACGCTATATAAATTACCTCTCTTTTCGAAACTATTTCTTCTATCTTGCGTGTGTGTGTGTGTGTGTGCTTCAAGAACTGATTCACATGATCATCTTCTCCACAATTTCGCGCACCAAAGACTTTTCTCTCAGGCGCGTGGCTCATTCTCTGTATCGCACACTCGAGCCATCAATTCCTCTTCTGAACCTCTTTGAACGATCGATTGAAACCCACTCGCTAGAGCTCGCGCACCAATCTCACGCAAGGGCCCATCGATTAGGCCTGACTGAGCATTCGATCATATCCCAGAAACTCATCTTCGCCTACTGCCATTTCAAGTGCTTGGTCGAAGCTCGGCTCGTTTTCGACGGTTTATCGGCGAAGAACTCGCATGTCTGCAACACCCTTCTCAGTGGGTACGCAAAGAACCGCCTTTTAGAGGAAAGCTTGAAGCTTTTCAAGTGGATGTGCGAAGAAGGTTCGGCTTTCGCCGATGAGTTTACATTTTCCGCCGTGTTCAAAATCGTAGGGGATTTCGGCGAGCTTTCGAGCGGAGAGATGGTGCACGGAAGGGGTTTGAGAACTGGGTTAGTAGCTGATGTCGTGGTGGGAAATTCCTTGATGAGCATGTACGGTAGATGGGGGTGCTTCCATGATTGCCTGAAGGTGTTCGATGAAACGCCTGTAAGAACCGTAACGTCGTGGAACGCAGTGATTACCCTTCACGCGAAAACGGGCCTCCTCGGTTCGTTTCAAAATTTCACACTGTCCGAATTCGTACAGCTAATGGCAGATGAAGGGTTGAAAGCAGATGCATTTACAGTTTCAACTCTCATCTCATTATGCTGCGAAGACAACCAAAAGGGCGAGAAACGTAGCCATGGAAGGGAGCTGCACTGTTATGTAATAAAAAACGGATTCAATTCCAACCTCGGCTCTTCCAACGACGTTCACATAGGATGTTGTTTGATCGACATGTACTGTAAGAATGGCCGAGTCAGCCTAGGAAGAAACGTATTCGATAAACTGACCCAAAGAAACGTTTTTACCTGGACAGCAATGATCAATGGCTACGCGAATTCCCATGACTTCGACGAAGCACTGCTTCTCTTCCGCGAAATGCGACAGAAAGATGGGATCGTACCCAACAAGGTCTCCCTCGTCAGCATATTACCAGCTTGCAGCGATTTCAAAGGCGGGAAGCAAATCCATGGCTTTGCAGTCAGGCAAGAACTGAACCGAGAAACCTCTCTCTGTAATGCCCTAATCGATACCTACTCTAAATGCGGGAGTCTAACGTACGCTGTTAGGGTTTTCGACCACGAATGTACACACAAAGACGCAATCTCATGGAGCTCGATCATCTCAGGGTACAGCTTACACGGGCACGGCGAAAAGGCCATTCAGTCAATCGACGAAATGATAAAGAGTGGACTAAGGCCTGACGCCACTGTAATAGTCTGCGTTCTTTCGGCCTGTTGCAGGGCGGGATTGTTAAATGAAGGGATAAGAGTATACGACTCTGCTGTTACCGAACATAAGCTCGATCCAACGGTTGAGATGTGTTCTTGCATGGTCGACCTTTTGGGCAGATCGGGGCAAATTAATCGGGCGTTAGGGTTCGTTAGAAGCATGCCATTCAAGCCAGGGCCGAGCATTTGGGGGGCACTTATGTCGGCTTCTGCCCAGCATGGGAACGTTGAGATCCAAGAATTGGCCCACGAATCGCTGATGAAGATGGAACCTGAGAACTCTTCAAACTACGTATCGCTGTCGAATTTATACGCCTCTTCAAAGAGGTGGGATGAAGTGGCCCAACTGAGGAAGAAGATGAAGGAGAGAGGATTGAGGAAGACGCCCGGGGTTAGTTGGATAACTGTGAGCAACCGTACGCATAGTTTCTTTGTAGCAGATAAGGCGCATCCCAGGTCGGAGTCGATCTATTTGATGTTAGAGGAGCTACTTGGGACGATGAAATTAGCCTGTTATAATCCTGATTTTGTTTATTTTGCAGAGTAAAATGGTCTATTTCTCAAAGTAGATTGATAGATAATAGTTTTCTGTGTCATCAATGAACACCTTAAACAGCAGATAACCAGATAAAACTCAAGACAGCAGAAGATATCGTGGTATAAATGACAACCTTATACTCGCAGAGATATACAAAGGCCAAGTCGAAGATAAGATAAATAGTTACCCTAGACCTCGAAAACACGCTTATCAAGCTCAATGCATACAAGTCTACTACACCATCAGAAGCAGAAAAAAGGGAAGTATAGGAAGCTCTCAACCAGCATCAACCTATTAGCAAGTTGGCGCTCGTCCTTACACGCCTTGCCAGAGTTGGTTTATTTTTCAGACTCTGCTTGGAAACATACTTGAGAAGTCCTATAGTCTCCCTCTTGGTTGATGCATAATCAGCCTTCAAGTGCATACGTTGGAACCTTCAACCGAGATTACACAAGATAGTAAGCAGCATATTACAAGGAAACATGGATGTCAATAGATTGAATTGAAACGTCAAAAGTCGAATGCAATTGAAGTATGAAAACTTCAATAATCAAAATTAGATCATCCAGCAAATACCTCAAACATGGTACTATCATCTGGGGCAGAGGATTCCTCGCATTTAAAGCCTTTAGAAATATTGCATTGAAGAAGTCTTAGCTTCCCTTCCTGTTGATATTTAAAATAAATGAACACGTATTATGCGTTTAAGGAAGCATGCGAGTAGAAAAAAGTACATTGAGAAGCTTCTTTGCCTACCTTTGTTCCATATACAAAGCCACCGCCCACAGAAGGATGGAAGCAAGCTACATTAACCTCATCTTCAGCACTAGAAAGAACCCTTACTAGTTCCATATCCGCAACTCTGAAGATCTGCAAGAAATGCAAAAATAAAACAAACTATAATATATGATAGGGATACATATAAATATTAAGTAAAAATAGGGAGGTCAGAATTTTGGAATGATCAAAGGCAACATGAATAACCAGGGATATGATGTTTTAGCGGCATTTAACAGCCACCTAGCGATTTCACAAATGACATTTGAATGGAACCAGGCTTAACAGGCAATCAAACAACGGGTATGTGGAAAGCAAGTTAACAGAAGCACCCATAACTGTTAACGAGATCCATACAAGAAACCAGTAGATGAAAACTAAAACACAAATCTCACCTCCAAGATTGTGTAAATAGGTACAGTAGAATCTCCATCAATTACAACACTTTTAAGAAGAGAAGTATGGCGCCGGCCATAAGCTAGCAACAAATGCTCCGAGGTAGGAGAGAACTGCAATATCAGTATTCAAATTTAGTTAACCAGGTTGACATTTACATAAAGAGAAAACATTTAGTACACGTTATAAAGTTTCCATTATTTTTTTACTAAATTTATGAATGAAATTTTGATGGTCTCACGTGGAAAATAAAATCATAACAAAAACCTGTATTGAGGTTAAACAGTGAGCAGCTCTAATTGTCCGCGAGGCTAGCACTTTACCGAATCTGCCGAAAAAATATTAAGAATAGAAAAGACATCATAAATGGACAGCCAACTAAAAGCAATATGCAAGGTTCGAAACACAAAGAAAACTTACGTGGCTTCTCCAAGGGAATATATTCGTAACTCGTACATGACTTGGTGAACAGAGATTGGATGTCTAGTCGGAGATGTTGATGCCCTGGCAAAATCATGTGGAACCCGAGAAGAGAACCCAGGATCAGGGTCAATGCTCGGCTTTATACATGCCACACAGACTGCTAAAAATCTCCCACATGGCGAAAAATGTGCACCCATTTCACTGTCAATTTGCAAGCACATAGAAGCATTTGAGTAGTCACAAATATAGGAAAAATTCCAGTGAGGACGACTAAAACAAGTGAAATACATTTTGCTCTTGTTTTCTTGTAAAAACTAAACCAATATTTCCAAGGTACTTTCGCTGCTGAATCAATGACCTGTTAATATTTGATGGAAATAAATAAGAGCACAACTAACCTACATAGTACGGCATGTGGAATGATTAAGCCACACTGTTTGGGTTCAAGTGGCACAGAAGGATTTTTCACATCATGAGACCATATTCTCAGCTTCACCGTACAAGGCAGCTCAGCGGCTGCAGCTGCAGCCAATGATGTAGCCACCTCAGACTGGACTTGGCTCATGAAAGATTGGGAATTGCTCTGTTCTTGTGGAACACTATTCAAAGAAGTATTGCCACTAGATCCATGTCCTGTTCTTGTCCTCTCACGTGAAGATCTCTGCCTTACACTAGATCTTGCAGAAACTCTCGAAATATCAGCATTAGAAGACAATGGAGGGACCACTGATGAAGGAATTCCTGTCGAACTTTGTGGAGGCAAACCTTCGTCTCGTGATTGCATCGCATGTTGACCAGCTTGGCTTTGACCAATCAACCAACCTTGCAAAAATGGGACATCCCAATAGGTCGAATCGCCAAAGGGGAAAAACTGATTAGCTCTCTCTTCAGCTGGCACGTCTGTGACCATAGCACCCACACCTGGCTGATAAATAGAACCACTGCTGACGTCCCTCGCCGAAGAACTGGACTGTCCCTCTTCTCGCACTGGAGATTGAATCGGAGACAGCACAAGCTCATACCGACCAGATGGAGTCGAATAAGTAAGAAGTCGAACAGATGAAGAAGAACTAGTCCTCTGTTGTGAAACATTATGGTTTCTTTCAGCATCAGTTTGCTGTGAATTACCATCGCTTCTGCCAAGTGAAGGCCAGATATCAAATGGTAAAGACATGATTGGTGGTTCGCTTCCAGAATTTGATCGGTACACGGAGTTTGTATCTGCAAGGTATATAGTGGGCGGAGCGTAGCGCAAGTACCCAGGAGAAGTTGCAATCGACATTGAAGGGTCCGAAGAGTCAAGATCATTTACCTGAAAAGAGCTATGGTATAGAACTCGCACAATAATAATATAATTAAAAAATTCGTATACTATTAGAGAAATACCTCAGCAGTTAGAAGTAAAGGGGCACCATTTGGGTGGAAATGTACCGCACGAAGAGACCGTTCTGTCCTTAGTATAATAGTGGGGAAAGAGGCATCCCCTCTCCTGTTATAATGCCATATATAGAGCTGCCATAGAAATAAACTTACCAAATTAAGCAATTCTTTATGACAACGTGGTCAAAAGATATTTCGTTAATTTCTAACCTTGTGCCCAGATGCCACAGCCAATATTTCACCTTGGGTGTGAAAAGCCATTGAAGCTATAGGACGGTCTGCCATAAATGATATTTGTCAGGAACACAACATTAAGGAAAGAGAAAGCATTTATGATACGCAAGTACTGGGTAATTACAGAAATCGCGTGATCCTATGAGATCCCCAGTTTTTGCATCCCATAGGCGAACTTCATGGTCCAAACTTCCACTTGCAAGAACTTCAGGGTAAAGTGGATGAAACCGCACCTGCAGATATCCCATAGATGGAGTTCAAAAATACCAAACAGCAAACATATAATTTCCATTAAAATAGCTGATTAATTTCTTTTAGATTTCCATTCTAATAAATATCACTTGTTTGATGTTTTTCCAAGAATCCAAAACAGAAAGTTAACCCTGCCAAAACAGTTAAACATAAACGAATGTATCTTACCACCCAGGGGGTTCTCCGGTGACCACTGAGTACCTTCAAGCATTTTCCAGTAGCACAATCAATTATCTTAACTGTATGGTCTCCACTGCAGAATAAGAAGACATGCATAAGCATATTTCAATAGAGACATAAACACGACACGTGTGCATACAAACATAAGTAGATATGTGGACTTACTGGGTGGAAGCAAGCGTCTTTCCATCTGGACTAAAGGACACCGCAATGGTTGACCTAGGTGGAGGCAATAATGGACAATATTTGGACGATAGATGTTCCAAAGACTCAGCCTCTGCCCTGTAGTTCAGAAGCAATTGATAAATACCAATAATCAATATAGTAGAGGAGTAATTAACAATTGTAAAAATGAAGCAGAGAATGCCAAAATACCATGATCGAAGTCCCTGTCTTGCATCATTTGCCGACTCACTTTTAGTTACAGAGCAATCAACAGCACGGTTTGATACCTTGCGCCAAAATCTTTTGGGAGATCGCTTTGTATGGGGGGATATTTCCCTCTGAGCCAACAGTATAAACACGTTGCTGCAAACATAACTACATATTTAGTCCAGTTGAAATTTTCGGATAATGGGAAACCAAGCCAACTTAAAGATATTGACGAAATCATATGCCTAATGAATTGAAGAATTAAGAGAAAAATAATTAAGAGAAGAGGCATAAACAAACATCCATCATCCATGCGGTGAAACAGTATAATCAGTGTAACTGTTGAAAAAGAAAAAATCACATCCACGGACAACACAGAGGAAGTTGGACGTACACAGTCTGGATGCAAGTATTCGTACTCCTCCACAACAAGATAAAGAATACAGCACAAACACAACAAGCAAGCTACTCAACACATGAATCAAACCGTGCAACTTCTTACTCACACAGCCAGTCTTGAATCCCCTACGTTTCAACCAATGCAAACACCAAGTAAAGAGGTCCGAGAATCCAATCCCAACATAACCATCGGAAATTCTAATAAATCCAGAACAAAGCACTCAGATTCACGTCTAGGAATCAAAAGATAGGCACCAAAGATCTCATCAAACGCCTACTTTTAACATAATCTAACACACAGTAACCAGAGAAAGCCCCCGCACGAAACCAAAATTAGGTCCAACAAAATCAATTTCCGCACCGGTAAACCCAAAGTTGAGCTGAAATTGGGACAAAAAATCGAACCTTTGCCTGGAATATCCCCCATCCACCTCCGTCGAATGAGTCGGATCTCTGGAGGAAGAGGAGGTCGAATTATCCGGCCAAATCGCCGAGGAGCCCATAATCCTTATCAACACACGATCTATTGACTAAACTCGAATTGGGAATCTCAGCTGAGATACGTATCCAACTCAACAACAATTCAGATCGTCGAAACAAAATGAGGCAGCAGCCATAAATTCCCAAACACGCCCCTAGATTTTGGATCTATTTGGAGGGAGGGATGACCGCCGAAGAAGGGGCAAAATAGGAAAGGAAAAGTTGGGACCGGTGGCTGCTGTGGCAGAATTCGTTAGTGGTTTTCCGGCATTCGGAGGGAAGAAGGGTGAATTATTATTCAGGGCATTTACGTTTCAGGCCATTTAAGTTTCAATTAGAGTTAAGATTCGTGTCAGAAAATTCATAATTTTAAGGATCCAGCAGAAACACTTCATGGTTCCCAATACCACTTCATGAGTCTGTAGTAACACTTCATGGGTCTGTGGTAACACTTCATGGGTCTATGAAAACACTTCATGGGCATGTAGTAATACTTTATGGGTCTGTAGTAACACATGGGTCTCTCTAAATGAAACTTAAATTGGATCCTTATCTATAAATAAAACTTACATGAATCCTTATCTCTAATTGAAAATATGAATTGGGATCTTACTCGTAATTTGCACTATTATTTAGGGGTTTTTAATTGGTCGAAAGCTTTGAAAATATACAACATATTATCCTCATTCCTTCTAGATAACTCGATATAAATAAAAAATTAAAATAATAGAAAATTAGGGATTTGAGAGGCGAACTTTGGCTCGAACTCGAACTCATGCACGTTGAGCTCAAGTCAAGATTCGTCGTGCTTGTTCGAAAGCTGTCGAACCTATTCGGAAGCTTTTATAATTTGATTTTAATTTTTAACTTACGCTTAACGACGAAATTGAGCGCAAGAGAAGAGGTGAGTTTCAACTTAAAATTAAAATGTTTAATTAATGAAATTTAATTAAGTAACTAAAAGAAAAACTAAATGGGTGAAATGCTTTTTATATGGCAATGGCATACCACCAAATTTGAACTTTTCTAACTTCATAAAATGCCACGTGTCCTCTTATCCAAAACAAATCCCAAAGAAACAAAACCTCTATATATCATCATTCATACCCAAGAAATTCGCCCAAGACCTCGTTATTTTTCGTCTTTAATCTGTTTAAACCCTACTGCATTATATCTTATTATGGCGATGAGCTTACCTCACCAAATCGGAGGAATCTCCGGCGCACCTCCGACGACGTCGCACTCGTCCACGTCAGGCGAGCCTCCTTCCACCGCCGCCGCGTGGAGGTCTCCGGCGTCTGCGAGCCTGCGGATACCGGCGATTAGAGAGGCGGAAGGGCGTGCGTCCCCCGTACCGTCGCCGCCGTCGAACCCCGCGTCCATGGCGGCGCAGGCATTGCTGACTTCGGATGACGCCCGAAGGTACATATATACTCTCTCGGCGTAACGTAAAAGGATACCTTCATATGCTTTCGATACTAAATTCGCCAGAAAATTACTTCACCGAGTCTGATTTCAGATCCTCGCCAAGCCCTAAACTCCTCCTTTCATCAGGGAATACTTCCACACAGTAGGCGGCCGTTCCCCACGTGCCAAGGACGTGAATGGCGTCCCTGTGTATGTAATGATGCCTTTGGACAGCGTGACGTGGCAGCACACGGTGAATCGTAAGAAGATTGTGAACGCTAGCTTCACAGCTCTAAAAAGTGCAGGCGTTGAAGGGATAATGATCGACGTATGGTGGGGCGTGGTGGAGCGTGAAGAGCCTGGCAAGTATGATTGGCGTGGGTACGATGAGCTCCTGGCTATGGCAAAAAAGTATGGATTGAAAGTTCAGGCCGTCATGTCTTTTCATAGGTGCGGTGGAAAGGTTGGAGACTCTTGCACGTAAGTTATCTGAAACATTTCCTGCAAGAAAAGTGGATAAGACATAGAACCACTTACTGTTTCGACTGTGTGCGTCCTCGTTTGTTCTCTCAATTGCAGAATTCCACTGCCGAAATGGGTCTTGGAGGAGTTCGACGAAAATCCCGACCTTTGTTACACAGATCAGTGGGGTCGAAGAAACTACGAATACGTCTCCCTCGGCTGCGACGCCTTACCAGTGCTGAAGGGAAGAACGCCCCTGCAGTGTTACGCTGATTTCATGCGGGCGTTTAGGGATTCGTTCGAGCATCTCTTAGGCAACACCATAGTGGTAAGAAGTCCCCATTTTCTTGAACTTGCAGGTCGCGGCCATTTACTTGGCTTTTCGCCGTTGATTCTTACTACTTTTTCGGTAATAAACCTAATAGGAAATCCAAGTTGGGATGGGTCCCGCCGGGGAGCTTCGATATCCATCCTATCCCGAGGAAAACGGGACGTGGAAATTCCCCGGGATCGGAGCTTTCCAGTGTTACGACAAGGTATATTCATCTGTTTGGATTTTTTGTCTTATCTAAACGATAAATCATCGAAAATTTTCACGTGTTAAAAATCTAAACGATGCCCAATTGGGTAGGATAGAATAGACCGTTTTACAACCATTCAACATCTCAAAACCACTTCCCCTATTTCCACTTTTCAGTACATGCTCAGCAGCCTGAGAGCAGCCGCCGAAGCAAACGGCAGGCCCGAATGGGGCCTCTCGGGCCCCACCGATGCGGGCCACTACAACAGCCGGCCCGAAGAAACGACCTTCTTCAAGAAGGAAAACGGCGGCTACCAAACCCCCTACGGCGAATTCTTCCTCTCGTGGTACTCGCAAATGCTCCTCGACCACGGCGAGAGGATACTCACCAGAGCCAAGAACGCCTTCTTCTTCTCCCCCAACGAGCCCTCGGTCAAGATCTCGGCGAAAGTCGCGGGAATCCACTGGCACTACGGCACGCAGGCCCACGCCCCCGAGCTGACCGCGGGCTACTACAACACCCGCCGGCGCGACGGCTACCTCCCCGTGGCCCGCATGCTGGCCCGCGGGGGAGCTGTGCTCAACTTCACGTGCGTGGAGATGAGGGACGACGAGCAGCGTCCCTCGGAAGCCCTTTGCTCGCCGGAGAGGCTCGTCGAGCAGGTGGCCGGTGCGGCGAGGGCGGCGCGGGTCCCGCTGGCCGGGGAGAACGCGCTTCCGAGGTACGACGAGTGCGCGCTCGAGCGGGTTTTCAGGTCGTCTTCTTCCCTGGGAATGTGCGCCTTTACGTATCTGAGGATGGGAACAATTCTGTTTCGGCCCGATAATTGGACGAGGTTTTCCGCGTTTGTTAGGAAGATGAAGGAAGGTGATAGTATAAAGGTCGCGGAGGAAGGCGAGGATTTTGCAGTTAGGGTGGCTCGGCCTTTATTATTGCAGCACGGAGAAACGTCGTCCATGGCTTCGATGCAATAGCATATAGTTTGTGTGTGTGTAATAAGGTAACACTGACTGCGTAGTAATTTGTGGTGGGTGGTCCCGTACAAAATGGATGTAAAACACACTGATGTTAGACGAGATGTTGGGCTAACACTCACTCTCACTTTTTAAGCACAGCGGAAATGGTAGTAAACTAACGACGGAACAAAATGCACACAAGAGATGATTTTGTGCAGCAAGTCAAATAACTTGCTGCGTGCCTCAAGGCGCAAAAATCCACTATAAAGATGGATTACAAACTATCCAAAAAGATAGTTAAAACGTCTAGCAAAAACCTACGAATCACAAATGATTCTGCAAACTACAAAGTCTTAACGACTTCTGAAAAGCTAGACTAAAAAGAAAATCTCTCGTAAAAATAGAATGCTCGCTCGAAAGCCTTTTCTCGCTCGTTGTTCGTCGTACTTCAAAGTGTTAAGTCATTCGACTTATATAGCTCTTCGACTTGTAAGAAACTCCTTCCAACGACTTGGTGACGGCCCACAACGTCCACTAACGTCCACTAAGTGAAGTGGGACGGTTGATGAACGTTTTAGGTCGACTTGGTCACTCCTACGAACTTGGTCTTCACTTAAGCTCCAAGTCTCCTATTTTTAGTAAGCTCCTTCCTCATTTTCGTCCTAGCTTACCCACACGTTTTCCACACGGTTTGAATGCTTCCAGCTCTTATCCATATCCTGCATAACACTAGAAAAATGCCACGTCATCAATAAAATAGGTTTTGGGCATGAAAGATAAAACTGAAGTAGGGAACATTCTCGGCCAACAGATGTTGACTAGAATGTTACCCCAACATTGCTTCTGTTGAAAGCTCAACATCAACAATCTCCCCCTTTTATCTTTCTTCCCAAAACCAATGCAGAAGTTAGTCATAGTGAAACTCCCCCTGAAGGTCACATCTACTCAACCACAAAAAATACGAAAAATGGTTAGAGTTAGACGATCAAAACAGAATAGTAATAACACCATTCAAAGTACTAGAATATAGTACATGCCTTAGGGGTCCTGAAAAAAAAACATCTGCAAAAGAAAATATATCCACAGGCATAAACACACAAAACACTAAACCACACACGCAGGCACATAAGGCTTGGACTCCTTATCCTTGTTGATCTTCAGTCTCGTTCTGCCCTTGGTCACCTCCCCCTAAATCTGCAGCTCCTTCGCCTCTTGTCTCAGCTTCCTCCCTTGCAACTTCTGCCTCATCTCCCCCTTTTTGGGAAGAACGTAGCTCCTTTAATATGGATAGCTGAGAAGTCAGGAACGAAATAGTGTCTTCAAGGCACTGGATCTGACGGTCGATGTTGGCTGGCAGAGTAGATGTTGAGGCAACATCCTGCTCAACATGCTGTGGCAGCTGAGCTGGGGTTCTCCAAGGTAAATCCACTATCCTGTCTGACCCGGCCAAATGGCTTGGCTGCACAGCATATGGAGTTCTCAGAGAAACCACCTTGTCTTTGCGTGTGGGCTGGAAACCTCCTTGAAGCAGGACACCATATATGATCGAGGGGTATGGTAGAATCCCTTTGCTGACTCGCTCCGCTTGATTAGACATATGTTTGAGGATTATTTCACCCCAATTCAGCGGTAGCCCTTGGCCGAGTGCGAACAGCAGATGTGCCATTTGCTCAGTCACACGCACCTCATTCAAGGTAGGCAACCAACTACAAACCCCAATCTTAAAAAGCACTGAATATAGAGACGTTAAAGCACTACCCGGACAATTTCCTCCCCACACATTAATCTTCCCAGCAGTGATAAACCTAACCACCTCATTGTTATTAAACTCACAGCACATATCAACCTCAGGCGTCTCAAGAAACTTATTGATTGCCCGAGAAGAAAAGTCATAAAGCCTCCCCCTCAAAAAGATTTTCCCATACTTACGAGACTTAGCCTCAGCAACATTAGAAAAGAGGTTAGCATATACCTCGCGGACGACACTCTCACAGTAAGTTCCTAAGCTTGTTGCCATGTGTCCGAGATGTCGAGATTCCAGGAATTGCATCACGCCGTACTTCCTGAAACTCGCCACGTCCACAACCCTTTCAACCCTCAAATGTCTTCGACTGAGGGAATCCCACAGCTCCTCGTTGGCTGTGCGGTAAAACTTTCCGTCGGGTAGTGGAATCTCCCAGTCTGAATCCTCCTCCAATGTTAGGTCAACATCAGACCCAACATTCTCATCGGTGACTGGAGTGGGAGATATGGCACGGTGACTTGAGGCTGGCTGGGGTGAGCTGTCAGTTCTGGCCCTCTTAGAAGGTTGATCATCACTGTCCATGGGCCTTTTCCCCGCGCGCTTCTCCACTCTTTTCTTCAAGGCTTCCAAAGTCTCTGCAAGGTCCGATTCTGCCTCGTCGGTGTTCTCTTCTCTGTCTGAGGCTGTAAAGGACTCCGAGACAGAGGAGGGTGTTTCTCCCCCTGACAGCTTGAAGTCCTCGTCTGAGACCTCTGAGTCGAGGCTATCATAGGTTGTGGAGTCAACGATCGTATCCACTGAGTCACTGGAAATAGAGACAGGGGCGTCGGCGTTTGAAGTTGGGTGCAGTGAGCGTCTAATCCGGCCACTTCGGCGCTTCTTAGGCACAGGAGCCGTGGCCTGGGGTTTGCTTTGCTTCTTTTTAGGCGTAGTCTTGGCCGTTGAAGAGGAACCCTTGGGCATTATCGTAGCAGTGTTGGGGCTCGTCTCAGGCACAGGGCTTCTTTGCCGTTTCTGAGGTCGTGGAAAGCGGACACTCAAGGGCACGTCGTCGTCTTCAGTGGGTTCTGTTCTAATTGGGTTCGGCTCAGTATCCGGCGGAGTTACCTGGTTTATCGATCCTCCTACTACAGTGGTCTGCACCGGTCTTCTCGCCGGGTTTGAGGTCTGAGCTGCTGCTGTAGCTTCGGAGGTTCGGCATGGAGATCTCGCCGGTCGGAGTGGCTGAAAAGGCCCGGTGTAGACGACGATATCTCTCGGCCCTGGAATAACTTCAATCGGGACTGGAAAAACAGGGTTAGCTCCAGATGTTGGGTCAACATTACGATTAACAGGGGAGGTCGACATTTTGCACACAGAATTTGGGGAGTAAAGCGTAAGAATTTGACAAGATGAAAACCCTAGAGTGAGATCAAGAAAACAGAGTGAAATCGTAGAGAGAGAGATGAGTGAATAGTGTTTTCAAGCAAGTGTAAGTTCTCTCTATTTAATCACAACGGTCACTCAACAAAAACTGTCAAATCAGATAATGGGGGAAGACGTGATTAATGGACTGAAAGTAGCCGTTAAGCATAAGTAGGAAGTGGATAAGGTCTAACTTAGTCAAGATTCTTTAATCTAATAATAGTAAAAAGACTAATTCATCATTAGAGCACATAGAATCAGTTAAAAGACTAAGTTATATATGAAAATCGGAGCTCTAAAATCATGATTCAACCAAAAAAACAACTAAGTCAAAAGTCATGGTAGAATCAAGAAATACTAACCGTTTGAGCGACTTCGATGAGCACATAGAGACAAGTGTAACAAGCTGTTCTTCGCGATTTCTAATGCAAATCTGAGAGATTTCTAACATAGACACAAAAGACTAACAAATGCAGTACTAAAGACAGACACAAATAAAAACGAAAGCACAAATGTAGCAATATCAAATTGACAGTCACACATGTTGCCCTAACATTTGACTCAACATTCTAATTCCGTAATCCTAGACTTTTCTGCTAAATTCTTCTCAAAATCGGTTCCCTTTATTTTTACCCTTTCACCTCAAATATCCAAGAACTTTATGCACTGTCCTTATACCCTCAGCCTCAAGGTTAGGCTTTTTGTCGCATAGTATACATCGTCACCGCGAATGCCGTGTACCTAAGGAATCTTATTACCAAAAACCTGTATCTAGCCGAGAGTTTATGAACATGCTTATAACAAATAAGGATTGGTTTTTAGTCGCAATAAGTACATCGTCACAGCGAATGCCGTGTACCTAGGGACGTATTGCCAAGAGCCTTTAAAAAGGGATCGGGTTCATTTAGGGACCAACCAAGAAGAATCAAGTCATTTCACAGGAAAACAGAACAGAATATCTCACCAAACATTAAAGCAGTAACCATCAAATTCGACATTTGCTATGTTGATCCAAATGTTGGACCAACATTTAGACTAACATGTGCAAACCGATGGATTTCTTCAGGTCCGAGAACCTTTCAGAATCCAAAGCTTTCGTGAAAATGTCTGCCAACTGATTCTTAGTGTCTATATGCTCAATATGCACTAGCTCTTTTTCAACCATGTCTCTTAGAAAGTGATGCCTAATGTCAATATGCTTCGTACGTGAGTGTTGAATGGGGTTCTTAGAGATGTTAATGGCACTAAGGTTATCACAATACATAAGAACGGATTCGCACTCTAACCCATAGTCACATAACATGCTATTTAACCACAATAATTGCGTACAACAACTACCCGCCGCAACATATTCAGACTCAGCAGTAGATAAGGACACACAGTTCTGTTTCTTACTATACCATGCAACTAAGTTATTACCTAGGAAGAAACAGCCGCCACTTGTACTCTTGCGGTCATCCTCGTCACCTGCCCAGTCAGCATCGCTATAGCCTACAAGACTCAAATTAGTGTCTTTGGAAAACCATAGTCCTAGGCTACACGATCCACTCACATAACGAAGTATACGTTTAACAGCATTGAGATGAGAAATCTTAGGTTCAGATTGATATCTAGCACATACGCAAACACTATACATTATGTCAGGCCTGCTCGCAGATAAGTATAATAAGCTGCCAATCATCGAACGATACAATGTTGGGTCAACATTCTGCCCAACATCGTCCTTACTTACCTTTTGCATAGACCCCATAGGTGTTTTCATTACCTTTGCAGTGTCCAGCCCGAACTTCTTGACCGTGTTCTTCGCGTATTTCTCCTGGGACATAAAGATCCCTTCGCTACTTTGCTTGATCTGTAACCCTAAAAAGTACGTTAGCTCTCCAATCATGCTCATCTCAAATGTGGTGTTCATCGCCTGCACAAACTGATCTAACATTGACTGTGAGCTTGAACCAAAAACAATGTCATCAACATAAACTTGAGCTATTAAAAGATCAGAACCGACTCTTTTAACAAAAAGCGTGCGGTCTGCCTCACCTCGTGTGAAACCAAACTCAAGTAAAAACGTTGCTAACCTTGCATACCAAGCTCGAGGCGCTTGCTTCAATCCATATAGTGCTTTCTGCAACTTAAACACATGATTAGGATGATGGGGATCTTCGAACCCTTTAGGCTGTTCGACATATATTTCCTTATCAATGTACCCATTTAAGAAAGCACCCTTAACATCCATTTGGTGTAATGTGATGTTAAGCCAACATGCTATAGCTAACAAAAGTCTAATAGATTCTAACCTAGCAACGGGCGCAAACGTCTCATCAAAGTCTATCCCTTCTACTTGAGTATACCCCTGAGCTACTAATCGTGCCTTGTTTCTTACTACCCTACCAAGTTCATCCGATTTATTCTTAAAGATCCACTTCGTGCCTATGACATTAATGTCCTTCGGCCGTGGGACTAAAATCCAGACTTGGTTTTTCTCGAACTGTAAAAGTTCTTCTTGCATCGCATTTACCCAAAAATTATCCTTGAGTGCTTCAAGGACATTCTTAGGTTCTACCTCAGAAACAAAGCAATTAAAGCGTACCTCAGCGTATACCGAATTCATGCATACGTTTCTTACCATCGTCTTGTAGTCTTTGCGTGGTTTGTCTCTGGTCTTTCTTCCTTCGTTCATGTCTCCAATGATAAGGTCCGTGGGATGATCTTTCTGAATCTTTGATGGCGGATCACGTCTTACTTCACTGGGTCCAGCCTCAGTGTTCTGTTCTGACTCAGATGTTGAGTCAGATGTTGGCTCAACATTGTCCGCTGGTTCCGCCTCTGTTCGCTCTTGTGATTTCCGAACATCCTTGAACTGATCTGAAATGTCAACTTGAGTAACATTCTTGCTAGAGTCAGTAGCATCATCAAACACAATATTTACGGACTCTTGAACAGACCTCAATCGCAGATTATATACACGATACGCACGGCTATTAGAAGAGTAACCTAGAAAGATACACTTATCACTCTTCGAATCGAACTTAGTCAAATACTCCCTATCATTCAACATATAGCAGAAACACCCAAAAACATGAAAGTATTTAACAGTAGGCTTCTTTCCATTCAGTAACTCATAAGAGGTTTTCTTCGTACCATGCCTAAAGAACACACGATTCGAAATGTGACAAGCAGTATGTAACGCTTCAGCCCAAAAACGCTTAGAGACATTCTTAGAAAGTAACATAACACGAGCCATCTCCTGTAAAGTTCTATTCTTCCTCTCGGCCACCCCATTTTGTTGGGGTGTCTTAGGGGATGAATACTCATGCATAATTCCTTTCTTATCACAAAAATCATCAAAGTATTGGTTCTCAAACTCCCTACCATGATCAGACCTAATACGGAAGATAGACGCACTAAAATTGTTCCTAATCATCGCACAAAATTTCTTGAAAAAATCAAAAGACTCAGATTTTTCCCTAAGAAAAAATATCCATGCATATCTAGAAAAGTCATCCACAAGCACGTAAGCATACTTTCTACCTCCTATACTCTCAACTTCCATAGGACCCATCAAATCCATGTGAATCAATTGAAAACAGTGGGCAGTTTTGAAATGTTGAGCAACTTGTTGGTCAACATTGTGACTAACATGCGTTTGCTTACCTTTTACGCATGACTCACACACTACCTTACCGAACTCCTTCAGCCTTGGAATACCTCTGATCGCATCATGCTTGATAAGTTGCTCCAAGGTTCTGTAGTTGACGTGGCCCAGTTTGAAGTGCCAAAGTACAACGTCGTCCTCGGCTTTTGAGAGTTGGCACACATCCTTCACCCCGGATTTTTCGCCGACTAGGTAGCAGTTATCACTCGATCGTTTTCCTGCCATTACTCGCACAGAATTGCTGTTAAAAACTTCACAACACTCTTTATTGAATCTTACCTCAAGGTCGTCGTCGCAGAGTTGGCTAATACTGATTAGATTTGCAACGAGACCGTCCACGTGAAGTACGTTGCTTAGTTTGGGAAAATCGGGCACATTAAGTCTGCCTCGGCCAAGAATACGTCCTTTGGCTCCGCCTCCAAACGTCACAGATCCACTTCTTAAGGGCATATAATCACTGAGATACTCCTTGGTACCCGTCATGTGTCGGGAACACCCGCTATCGAAGTACCATGAACCTGTCATGTTAGCTCGCAAAGAGGTATACACAACGAGACATTTAGGACCTGATTTCTCAACCCAAACTTCTTTAGTTAACCTTACAGCATTCTGTTTACTAGAATTCGAAGATGAGCCAGCTGAAGTTTCTCCACACATGCCTTCCAACACTGATTTCTCAATGTTGGGTGAGATGTTGGGTAACATTTCAGCCGACATCGATTTCTTGGCAGAAATCTCCCTCTTCAATTTCCAGCAGAATGGTTTCAGGTGTCCAGATTGCTTGCAGTGATGACATATATATGAACTATCATTATTCTTAGGGGTCACATGCTTGGAACTATCCTTAGGCTTCACAACTTCACACTCATCACTAGCGGCTTTGGCTTTAACAAAGACTATCTTAGGCTTAGCATTGGTCTTGGGTTTTGGAATATCACGATCAGGCTGTGGATTAAATCCTAGACCTTGTTTATCAAAGATTCCAAGAGACAATACCTCATCAAGAGTTGACTTACTCTTGTTCATTTTTGTGAAGGTCTCGTCGGCATCATCGACTCGCTTCTGAAGCTTGTCGATCTCCTTGTCCTTTCGCGTCAGTGCTGCTTCCAACTTGGTAATTCCATCCGTCAATCGCTCTATCAGTTTTTCGTTCTTCTCGTTTTCTTCGGACAAAATCTTCACGGCGGCTTGGAGTTGTAAGTTCTTTGCCTTCTCTATTTCATAATGTGCCGTCATTAGCTCAAGGGCTTCTTCACAACTCTCAGTTTCAGGCTCTGCATCATCAGAACTCAAAAAACCATCAAAACAGTTTGAGTCATCATAATCAAAAATAATGTGTTTTTCAGATGTTGAGTCACATGTTGGCTCAACATCGGTTACCGCAGTGAAGCCGATTTGAGAATCTTCATCTTCTTCATCGTCAGAGAAGGACTGGATAGTGACCGACGACTGCTTGTTCTCCTCATAACATGATTCTTCATCTTCATCGTCCGAGAGATCGATCCACATGGCCTTTCCATGTTTGCGAAGTGTGTTCGCACATTCGTTGGCAAAGTGTCCCCAACCTTGGCATTCATAGCATCTGACGGACTCATAATTGATGTTCTTCTTCTTTCCGTCAGGCTTCCCAAAGGTCTTGCGCTTAGCGAACGGAGGAGCAGAGGATGGTTCAGCTTTGGTATTCTGGCCTTTTCTGAATGTTGGGCCAACATTCTGCACAACATTCTTCTTTTTGAAGAATTTTGCAAATTTCTTCACAATCATGGCCATGTCCTCCTCGTTGTTGGGGTCGAACTCAATCAGTTCCTTCGACGGCTGGCTGACCAGTGCAACACTTTTTCCTCGTGAGGCTCTCCTTTGTACTTCGAGATTGGTTTCGAAGTTCTTCAGGATATTCATCAGGACGTTGAAGTCCATATTGGCTAGGTTGTATGATTCCTCGATCGCCGATACCTTCACATTGAATTTTTCAGTTAGTGTACGAAGAGCTTTAGAATTCAATACCTTGTTTGTCATCGGATCTCCTAGGCTGGCGCACTCGCTAGAGATTGTCAACAGCTTTCCAAAGTACGTGGTGATATCCTCGTCTTCCTTCATTCTGATATTCTCGAACTGACTAAGGAGGAGGCGAAGCTTGGTTTCACGCACACTTGCGTCGCCTTCACAGTACTTCTGTAGGAGATCCCATGCATCTTGAGCAGTAGTGCAGTTCTGGATGATCTTGAACATAAACATGTCCACGGATGAGAAGATGGCATTGAGTGCCTTGTCGTTGTATTCTGCCGCGTTCTTCTCAGCCGCCGTCCACTGCTCGACAGGCTTGTCCACGACTTTATTGTCAGCGTCTGGAGCAGTCTTTGGAGATGTATATCCATGGAGTACTGCTTCCCACGCTCGCACATCGATGGACTTAATGCACTGCCGTACACGAACTTTCCAATACGCATAATTGGAACCGTCCAACACAGGGACTTTACCTAGACGGTTTGAGTTTGTAACATCCATGAAAAGGATTTTCAGCGCTTAGTAATATCAAGCGTAGGCTCTGATACCACTTTGGTGGGTGGTCCCGTACAAAATGGATGTAAAACACACTGATGTTAGACGAGATGTTGGGCTAACACTCACTCTCACTTTTTAAGCACAACGGAAATGGTAGTAAACTAACGACGGAACAAAATGCACACAAGAGATGATTTTGTGCAGCAAGTCAAATAACTTGCTGCGTGCCTCAAGGCGCAAAAATCCACTATAAAGATGGATTACAAACTATCCAAAAAGATAGTTAAAACGTCTAGCAAAAACCTACGAATCACAAATGATTCTGCAAACTACAAAGTCTTAACGACTTCTGAAAAGCTAGACTAAAAAGAAAATCTCTCGTAAAAATAGAATGCTCGCTCGAAAGCCTTTTCTCGCTCGTTGTTCGTCGTACTTCAAAGTGTTAAGTCATTCGACTTATATAGCTCTTCGACTTGTAAGAAACTCCTTCCAACGACTTGGTGACGGCCCACAACGTCCACTAACGTCCACTAAGTGAAGTGGGACGGTTGATGAACGTTTTAGGTCGACTTGGTCACTCCTACGAACTTGGTCTTCACTTAAGCTCCAAGTCTCCTATTTTTAGTAAGCTCCTTCCTCATTTTCGTCCTAGCTTACCCACACGTTTTCCACACGGTTTGAATGCTTCCAGCTCTTATCCATATCCTGCATAACACTAGAAAAATGCCACGTCATCAATAAAATAGGTTTTGGGCATGAAAGATAAAACTGAAGTAGGGAACATTCTCGGCCAACAGATGTTGACTAGAATGTTACCCCAACATTGCTTCTGTTGAAAGCTCAACATCAACAATTTGTATATAGGTTTATTGCGGCTGGTGATTGATTATTTATTTTTGAGATTCTTGGGATTTTTCTCTTCGCTGTTTTAGTGTGAGGAGGAGGAAGAAGATTTCTGTAGACTTCATCTGAGAGCTGGTAGTATATATTGTGAAAAGCCAGCTTTTTCTCTATTTCTGAATGTTTTTGGATACTTTTTTTCAAGTTAAATTTACAAAACAAAAAAAAAAAGTGCATGCATAGTAATTAGTAAGTTCTTGTTGGAAACAATGCGTGACACACGTTTTGCGCCACTAGTGCTGCGGGCGCTCCAAAAGAATCGCAACTGTAAGCAGCGTATCACTCTCGTTGCCATCAGCTAATCCTATCTAAAGTTGGCACCTCACACCCTTATATAAATACCCCATGAATTGGAAAATAACACCCATGCAATTGAAGAAAGCAAAACTTGTAACTCAAATCTCAATCCATCTATATCCTTTTCGAACATCAAATTAGGAAAAATGTCGAGCGCCCAGCAAAACCGTGGCCAGGCTCAGGTACTACTCATGCATGCATGCATGCATACGTACATTCTTGCTCGTTGGTTGCAATAATTTTAATGCCTATGGTGTCTATGCAATGATTGTGTGTGAAACGTGAATTAGGCTAAGACTGAGGAATGGGTTGAATCTGCAAAGAACAGTGCGAGCCAAGCCCACGACAAGGCGTGCGATGCAGCTGGGAAATCCCCACAAGAGACCCAACAAAGCAAGGAAGAGAACGCTACCTTTCTCCAACAGACGGGGGAGCAAATGGCCCATATGGCTCAAGGCGCCATCGATGGAGTCAAGAATACCCTAGGCATGGGTAGCAGTGACAAGAAGTGATCAAAAATATAATGCTTATACATATATATTGATATTTATTGGCTGATTTTATTGAAGTTCGATGTTTTTTAGCTTTCGTTGTTTCCGGGCTTTTGATTATGCTAGTTGGGCCCGAGATGTATGTAATAAAAGAGCGTAAGTTTGTCTTTGGTTTTGAGGGTTCTTGTGTAGAGTTCTCTCATTAATCGATAATAAATGTGGAGAAGGAATTAGTTTTAAGGATGCTTTGTTTTGAATTTGTTACTCTTTTTATTATTATATATGTTTTCATATTCGTGGTTGATTAGTAGTTAATTAATCAATTAACAGTTGACCAGAATACTAATCGAATGTGAGGAAGCATTTGATTCATTATTAAGATCCATGTGGAGAGAAAACTTGGGAGCAAACAATTTAGTATCCATTGTTGCATTAATGTATAGTCCCCAGTTTGACTTTGACCAACCAATTGTTGATACTCGTACTAAATTTAGTAGCCCTTTGTAAGAAGAGATGAATAAGTACTAATAATACGATAGAAGTTCTTGATTTCACATGCCAACGAAAGAATGGGGAAAAAGAAATTTTGACAAAATATTATTATATATTCTGGGTTCATGTGATCACATGAGCTTCTCATCTCAAGTATCATAAGCCATTCTCAAACTCAAAGCTTGCTTCTGACAAATATTTATGACCCCCGTTATAGTGTGTCGTCTGAGATATTATTATACATATTGAGGTTTCAGTTATTACCGTTGGATGCATTATATCAAGAAAATAATCCCCCACATGTACACATGAACCTTGTTCTTGGAGGGTGAAGTGAATCGATTAACTTAATCATTTGTAACTTGAGATCAAACTACGGTTTGATTCTTTGAATGTTTCTAACGAGAATAGGAGAATCTAATGGGTGCAATGGATTTACGATTACAGTTTGGACATTTCATGCAGATGAATATAGGGATATTAAAAAACAAATAGAAGGACGATTTATTACGTCCACCTGAATTATGTCGATAATTACAAGGAAGATTTGATTAGGATCCTTGTGAATTATAAAATAAAATATAGTCCAGTCGTTAAAAAAAAAATCTAACTACCGACCGACCTTATTAACCGAATCTGATTATTAAAAACGGCGCACATAAATGTCATAATGATTAAGCCATCTCCAATCATTCCTTTATATATGCAGTTACTGCAATACAATTTCTCCAGCTTTAGAGTTTGAATAGTATCATCGAACTCAGCTCCTCTATATTTTACTCTAACTCTATAGAAATTTATCAATATTATTTTATTGAAAATAGAATTACAATAATTAAAATATCTAATAGATCAAATATTTTAAATTTAAAATTATCAAGAAATTATTTCATTTTACTATGCCCCTTGACATTTAATTTTGTGAAGTTCGAAAAAGATGGAATTAATTTGTTCATTAGCATATTGTTCCATTATTAATAATTTTATAGATACATTATTAAAATAATTATTTTTTTAATATATAAGAAACTCACTCTTTTTTATGAAGTATTCTATCCGTGGTCTCTCTCATGTAGTTGTATTCCTCAAGTTTTGGTTTTCACAAGTTCATTATTTCAAATCCTACAATTAATTCAAAGTATAAAAGGAAATTGAAAAAACAAAAAATACACACATAGACGATGAACAGTTCCCTCTATATATAGAGTAGCACTGTTTCTTCCTCTAAGTTTAGCGTAGCTTTTGGAGTTCCGTTGGAGCTCTTCCACCACTCCAAAAGCTGAGTTTAGAGTCACGTAGGAGATGCTCTAGCACGCGTAAATAGATAAATATATGCACTTATTGCACATAATTGATTCTCTTATAATTGTCAATTAAATAAATATATATTATAATTCATGTCGTGAATGCACTGGACCCTACTTATAGATGCAAATTCTTAAAACAAATAATTAAGAGTGTAAAATAGGATCTTTCACATGATAAAATATAATAAATTAGTAAGTCACAAGAAATATTTTTCCCCTTTATTTTCTATCTAAAAGTTAAGATATATATTAAAATCATCAACCAATGATTTGCAACGATGGACCGTTTGATTTCGGTCAAATGAAATCACGCAGAACGATTCATGTCTATAAACTAGAACGAACTTGGAATTATATCTACGTCCATATAATATATACGTAAAATGAAAGTTCTATTCTTTTTAATTTTAATTCGTGCCTCCAGGCTCCATGTGATCTCATATTGGAATAATGAGTAGAGAAATACGGGCTTTTTTAATTAAATAATTAAAAAAAATTCAAACATTAACAAAATAAACAAGAAATGAAAACCATTAATAAAATAAAGATTTTTCGTATTCCGTGTTTACGAGTTAAGTAACTCGTAATCCCAGAATACGAGTTACTATCTCGCTGGCGTGGGTGTCTTACGTGGACTAACTCGGTGTCTTACGTGGACTAACTCGGTGTCTTACGAGTTACTTTTTTTTATTTTTTTTATTTTAACTTATTTTATATTTATTAATTATATAATCCACCAAATCATAAAATCATCGTTATCTAATGTGATTTACATAATAAAAAACAATAAATGCATCTAATTTATTTTTGTTTCGCGACGATTAAAACGATATGCATATCTTATATTTTTCGAATATCGAAAATATTTAATTATTTTTTAATATCTTTATAAAAATGATTCTCAACTTTATAAAAATAATTAAATATTTTTTAATATCGAAAAATATAAGATATTCATATCATTTTAATCGTCGCGAAACAAACAATAAATTAGATGTGTTTATTATTTTTTATTATGTAAATCAAATGAGATAACGATGATTTTATGATTTGGTGGATTATATAATTGATAAATATAAAATAAGTTAAAATACAAAAAAAAAGAGTAACCCGTAACTTAGGATTACGAGTTACTTGAAACCCAAATCTAACTCGTATTCTGGTATTACGAGTTACTCCACGTAAGACACCAGCGAGGATAGTAACTCGTATTCTGGGATTACGAGACGAAAATCTTTATTTTATTAATGGTTTTTATTTCTTGTTTATTTTATTAATGTTTGATTTTTTTTAATTATTTAATTAAAAAGCCAGAAATACCCCTACACTTTAGTCGAGGATGCAATCAGTATTCCCATCATTATATTTTTCTTGTGGAAAAGTAATTTGATTATATATAGATTTAGATGCATGACAGAATATAACTCCAGGGAAAACAATAGAAGTTGAAGAAAGGGAACTCCTATGGGATATGCTAATGTCAATAAATAATAATAGATCATAACATAAAACAGTAATCTGTTAGCTATTGAAAATTGAAGACGAAACAATAATAGACGATTTAAAATAGTTCGAATATATATTTGTATATATATCTATACATGAAAATTGAAGACTGACCAACAATTTGAAAAATGAGAATAAATATATTAAGTCAATTAAATGTAATGGAGAAAAAAGCCAATTATAACTATATGGATACATTAACCAAAAGTTACTTCTATTATTCCGACTCTTTCTGATAATATTAATATATACTAAAGAAACCAATTTTAAATTCAAATAAATTAAAGTGGAGTTAGATAATTATGGCACACGCGAGCCGATCTCACCCACTCCAATGAGTAGGGCTAGAAACAAGCTGGCTCGACCAGTTTTCCAATTTTAAGAAATCATCACTTTGCAAAATTTATTTTGTTTTATTTACTTTGTTTTATCGTTCAATTATCACACCTAACGTACTTTAGTTTCTTATTTCATAAAAAAAGATATATGTTAATTGTTAGTTAGTCATATAAGAAAAATAACAATGTTGAGATAGATCAACAAAATACCCTAATCCTAAAGTAAATATAGATTTCGATTCTTGATTTATGCAAAGACGGATTGAATACTTTTCGAAGTCACTGAAGATAAAAAATAAATAAATAATTTTAATAATATAATATAATAATAATACCATACATATATACATAAATATAAACGCCAAGTTTCTTGCATGAAAAGAAGAGAACCCAACCAACAAAGGCTTCCTTCCATGCTTTCTTTTAAGCTTTTCCAATAACGTACATAGTTTGCTATGTAACATACATATATATTCTAAGGTAAGCTTCAATAATATGTATGTTGTTTTCGTAATTGTACTTCTTGTCCATATGTATTACGTTGTTTAGGAAATTAAGACAACCTCAAAGCTCCACACCACTCGTTAGCGATATTCGATACATCAACGAGGTGATCGAAGTATATCGTTCATTGAGCAAAAAGATTTTGTTTTCCCCGTCAATAATATACATTTGTCGATCAAAATCATTTAATGGGTGTCATAAATAATAAATATAATGTTGCATAAATGAAGAATGTGTGTATCAAATTTCAAGAGGGACAAAGAGTAGTAACTCGCCCACTTCACGTGGCCGCAACACCGAGTTAATTCATCACCTTGCTTCGTGGTCACTCTTCGACTTGGACATATATATATATATATAATTATCGTATAATTTTAGAATATGCTCATAAATCAAGAAAATGTCATGAAACCATATAAAGGAACTACAGCCCAGATCGATGCATATATTAATATACTATAGAAGAATTTTTTCCAATTACCACAGATGATTGGGTACTCCTAGTGTATGTGTAGGCATTATATATATATATATATATATATATACTTGACAAAAAATTGTTATCACGTTCTTGCAACAACAAACTAATCAGTGGGGCTAATGATGAAAAATTGTGGACCTTGCCGAAACCTCAAAACATCGTAAGTAATTAATCAAAACAACATTGTGCTTGACATGTCAATTATTAGTAATGTCCCAACACCCTTGATATTGTTATTTATCTAAACTAGATTAAGTGTTATTACTTCGAATATATTTAGAGAACACAAACTGGAAAGCTGATCAAGAGTTATTGAGAATAGATAGATAGTAATTCGATCTTGGTTCTTGGATAATGGAACTTGTCATTGCCGTCTCATTTATTCCTATAGCATTAAATATAATAGTTCGCACTTCGGAAATTTAAAAAATGTTAACAAACAATATATCTCAACTTTTAATGAATAAGTGTATCTTTTAGCTTTACAAGTTCCTTTTTTTTACCCAAAAAAGGTTTCTCTTTTTCTTTCCCAAATAAGGCATATAAGTAGCCTCTTGTTTCACATCCAACTCGCATTGTGTGCGGATATCCTTCTGTCGGAAAAAAAATCGAGAATTATCTATTTATCCGATTTTCAAGAAAAAAGTAATAATAACAATATAATAATAACAGTAGTAGTGTAGTGTAGTATACTCACAACGCCGGCTCAAGATTATTCATTGCTTGAGAGAGAGAGAGAGAGAGAGAGAGAGAGAGAGAGAGAGAGAGAGAGAGAGAGAGAGAGGATTCACATTACATAAACCTTAATGAAAAAAAAAGAAAAAGAAAAAGAAATGAAGTGATATCACATATATTAATTACAAGTTGGCCTTTGAGAGCACACACCACCACCTTCCGTTATTTAAACCTCTCCATATCTCTAATCTAATCCCCCATTCATACATTTGTTCCAAGCAAGCACTTCAACGTCTCTCACTTTCCTCTCATTCTGTCTCATTCAAGACATTTAAAACTGTGTAACATTCATTCTCCATAACAATCAAAACTCTCCTTAATCCTTTTTACATCAACATTGTATCTCCACCCTCATCTCCTTCACCCATTCCAAAGAAAAATAAAAAGAAAGAAAGAAAGAAAAAAAAAACCCTTTAATGAGTAGCTGCGATCATCTCCTCCTACCCTCGAACCCCTTTTCAGACGGCAACGACGACTTCTTTTCGGGCCGCTGCGTGCTAGTAAACGGGCCCATAATCGTTGGCGCCGGCCCGTCGGGCCTAGCCGTAGCAGCGGGCCTCAAACAGCAAAACGTACCCTTTGTAATCCTCGAAAGGGCCAATTGCATTGCCTCGCTTTGGCAGAACAAAACCTACGACCGATTAAACCTACACCTTCCCAAGCAGTTCTGCGAACTCCCCTACGTTTCCTTCCCCGAGAATTTCCCAGAATACCCTTCCAAGCATCAGTTCGTAAGCTACTTGGAGGGCTACGCAGAGAAGTTCGAGCTCGAGCCTAGGTTCGAGGAGACGGTTAGGTCGGCTAGGTACGACGAGCTGTGTGGGCTGTGGAGGGTTAGGACCGTGGCTAGCCGGGACGGCTCGACGGTCGAGTACATATGTAGGTGGCTCGTGGTGGCCAGCGGTGAGAATGCGGAGAAAGTAGTGCCTGAGTTTGAGGGCTTAATGGAGGAGTTCGAAGGGAGTGTGATTCACGCCTGCGATTATAGGTCCGGCGAGGGCTTTTTAGGGAAGAAGGTTTTGGTCGTTGGGTGCGGAAATTCGGGGATGGAAGTTTCTCTTGATCTTTGCCATTACAATGCGTTTCCTTCCATGGTTGTTCGAAGCTCGGTGAGTAATAAGAAAACGACAAAAAAAAAAAGAAAGCTTTGATCTCCCCTGTTTCTTGAATATACCGTGTGAAAAAAGAGAAAGCTTTGATCTCCCTGTTTCTTGAAAATACCCCGTGAAAAAAGGAAGCTTCGATTTCCCCTGTTTCTTGAATATACCGTGTGAAAAAAGAGAGAGCTTTGATCTCCCCTGTTTCTTGAAATACCCAGTTTCTTGAAAAACCATGTAGAAAAAGAAAGAAAGCTTTAATCTCCCCTGTTTCTGAATCATTCTTGAAAATCCCCTGTTTCTTGAAAATACCATGTATAACAAAGGAAGCTTTGGTCTCTCCTGTTTCTTGAAAATATCATGTACTTTGAAAATACCTTATTTTCTGACTCATTCTTCAAAATTCCCTGTTTCTTGAAAATACCCTTTAAAAAAGAGAAAGCATTAATCTCCCCTGTTTCTCGAAAATACCCTGTTTCTGAATCATTCTTGGGTTGACAGGTACACGTACTGCCTCGGGAAATTCTCGGGAAATCGACGTTCGGGCTGGCGGTTAAGCTGATGAAATGGATGCCACCTTGGCTCGTCGACAAGATACTCTTAGCAGCTTCAAGATTGATCCTTGGAAACGTAGAGAAACTCGGGATAAAAAAGCCCCCTTTAGGCCCGCTAGAGCTCAAGAGCACTCACGGGAAAACGCCCGTCCTTGATATCGGGACGCTCTCGAAAATCAAGGCGGGAGATATCAAAATAGTGCCCGGGATCAAGAAATTCTCTCGGGAAGGCGTCGAGCTCGTCGACGGAGAATTCATCGAAGTTGATTCGGTTATTCTGGCGACGGGTTACTCGAGCAACGTCCCATCATGGCTAAAGGTAATAAACATTATGTATTATTCTTCAAAAGATTAAATCTTTATTGGTTTCATGTGACAGTTATGGAAGTTGGGCTCACACACTAGATTCTCTGTTCTGAAATCTAAGTCAATTAGTAGTCATAAACTGATTTCCTCAAGGACATGATATGTTTATCTAATAGTTTATTTTTGGAAATTATTTCCAGGAAAGTGAGTTCTTCAGCTGCAATGGATTCCCAAAATCACCATTTCCGAATAGCTGGAAAGGCAAATCTGGGCTATACGCAGTTGGTTTCACAAGGAGGGGACTCTCGGGAGCTTCCGTAGATGCAATAAGAGTCGCGGAAGATATCGGGAAAATGTGGAACAGAGAAACGAAGCAGAGGAGCCATTCGGTCGGCGTTTTGTGCAAAAGATGCAAAACTTAAACTAGTTCTTTATAGGTTCTCTTTTTCTGTTGTACATTTTCGCAGGTCGAAAAAGAGCTTTGGCTTAGTTAGTCACTAGTCCTCATTTTTGTTCTGTTCTTGAGGATATGTACCATGTTAACGAAATCAGATATTCGACGATCTACTTCAGTTTCGATCGGTTTGTTCGGCGTTTTAGTTTTCGAATTAGCGTTTTATCCGAAGGAGCCGTGTCGAAGCTGATGATTTAGACACACACTAAATACACACACAAAATCTGGTCCTGGGCAGGTGTGTTTAATGCAAGAAAATGATGGGATTTTATCTATCTATCCATCTTGAAGAAACTAAATGGTCCATATGGGAAGGACCCATTGAATATTGTGGACCAAAGTATTTCCCATAATTCTTTTCTTTAGCATCCATATTCTTCTATTCAATGTGATGCAGACTCTTCACTGCCACTGCTAAGGAAGTACTAGTAGTAGTTAGTACAAGTCAATATTTTCTTAAACTCAACATGTCTAGGTGAGCACTGTAAGGATCAATAACTTCATAACATGGTACTGTAATTCCCTCTCAGATTCTCTTTAGCTGAGAATATGTAGACTACGATGGCGCTGCGCTGTAAAAGAAATAAAAAAACTGAGTTTGGACTGAGGAAAAACTAAGATGTGAAGGAGGTATTATGCATTTAAGATTTTGACAGCAGCAGCTTCTCATCAACTAGTTTTCTGACCAATAAATATGGTACAGAATGTCAAAAGAAGGGTCGTTTTCATAAGCAGGTAATAGATCTTATTAAGTACAGAAAAAAACAAATTTATAATGCGATTGAGTTCACGTCCACAAAAATCTCTCCGAGTCAAAGGAAGACACACACAGACCTGTCATTTCATGATCCATGGCTGAGTTTTTTTCTGTAGTAGGCTGCCAAGAATAGATAGAGAAGCTCTTCTTTTCTCTTCTCCTAATGAATGAACCTCTTAGTGAGATCTCTATTTGTGTCTGTTGCGCATGGCTTTTCATTTTTTAGGCCTTCCCTGTTTGGAGTCTTAAGTTAGCAACTCATCATTTGATTATTACAGCGGCCTAAAAAGTCTGCTGAACTGAAAGTAAAGATCATGATATGATATGATATTCACACGTGTAAATAGTAAAGATAAGATGAAATCAAGAAAATAAAGTAGCAGCAGTACATTCATTCATGGGCAAGCCACATGAGCTTCCCATACTGTAATATTTTTCAATCAAGCATATGTGTAATAGCCTCTGATCATCTTGGCCCAGCAGCACACATGAAGTAGAATCTAACAGAATGAGTCCAAGTCAAATTGCAGATCTTAGCGAGCATAAAAAAAAAACAGAGGACAAAATTAAGATACAAACGAGTTTTTTTAATCGAATTTTCCCGACTTTTAGTGATATCGTATCTAGCTAGACACCATAAACTATGGAAGAAGAGATAAAGAAAATACTAAATCTATGTTGTGATTATTCCCTCAGTTTTCCAAACATCAAATATATTGGAAAACCCAGACATGAATGTGGTTGTCCTCATCTCACTTAACTACCAAGAATATGAAGGAACAAGTATGGATGGGAACATGGAAACGGATAACTAAAGAAAGGGATATTGGTAACATTATCAGTTCACATAAAGAAGACGAATGTTTATTCATTACAACATTAAACATGGCAAAGACCGATAGTCGCGACCATTGAGAATAGCTAACTTATGGATGAAAGCATGAGACATCTATCTATCTGTGGCGATGAAAAATTCCATTATCTGTTTGAAAGCATCTGATCAATTTCGCCATTTTGGTTGTACATAGAAACTAGTCTCTTGGCATGCGAAGGCATGTGCCTATCAGCTCTGCAATCATAGATGCAACACATATCACAGATATGTCCCAAAGTTTACACAAGCTATCACATAGTTTTCTAACTAAGCATACCTTTCTCTTCCCCAAGCACGATTCACATGAAGGTAGTTACGAATAGTGTGGTAATCCAATGAATAACGGGCAAACTCAAGACCCTTAGGACCGATCTGTGTTAGGACATCAGAAACGGTAAGCGGAGAATATTCTGTCAACTTTCAGATCATTTCGATATGGGCAAGAAATACTTGCCAGATTTAAAATGAAGGCTATTATGTTTCCGACGAACTTGGGAGGAATTTGAGTAGGACCTTTTCCTGAGGATGAAAATGAGCTCCATATTACTATGGCCAATAGGAGTTATAAAAGACATCTCTATTTGTGTGTGAGTGGTGTTACCTAATTTGGCATTATCATCAGCCTTTACAGTTTCCATGACAAATGGACGCCGGTCACCCTATAAATAACAAACGCATCTCAACTTAAAGGTTCAAAATCGAGTATACAAATGCGTCTGTCACATGGTAGAGATGATGAACTACCGAGCTAATTGTTGGGGTAACGTCGAGGAGATCTTTCACCAAGTTGAGCATCTCCTTTCCGCGCTCATTTCTGCCAATTTTCACATCTTCATTAAATTATAGGCTTCGCCAGGAAAATCCATAAAAATGATACTAAACAACATAGGTCCAGTGTTTTCATGATATCACCTGACAGTGACATATTGCGGATGTTGTGTCATGCTAACTCCGCCGTATTTGGGCACACCCATGTATCCTACGACCAAATCCTAGAATGTCGGGAGGTTGAAAAAGCATAGTTGCATTGGTCATTATTGCTTACACCAGTGGAACATATGAAAGAAAAGAATTAAAAATTTTTAATATGGTGGTCAAGACGCTCACCGCCAGACCACTTGTGTAGTCGAAACAGCTGTAATAAAGAAAATACATCGGTTATGTTTCAGGCCATACCCCAACATACTCACTAAGTCTACAAGATACAATTTTTGCCACTGTACTGTGGTATCAAACATATGTCTGCATATACTGAAAAGACGACATTTTTAAAGTTTGCGAATTGGCATAACGTAAGAAGAATACTGAGGTCAACCTGTAACACGAGGGAGCGATCACATCGGTCAAATCATTTGCTGGAAGGCAGAAGTATGGAACCTGCTTATGCAAGGAAACATCACACTCGACCACCCAAAAAGCTAGAGTAGGGATTAAAAGCAACCACCATGTTATTACCTCTTCGATATGGCCATCTAAATGCTTCAAATGAACCTACGGAAAAAAATCACGGTGACAACCTTCAAGCATGAACATATCTAGGCAAACATTGGCAGACGAGGATTAAAACACCACACCGAAATGCACTAGTATCCTTCTAATTGTGGTAGATGACGAATGGTAACATTACGCATCTAAAAAAGAGATTAAGGAGTCCGCCAAACCTTGTAATCTTGCATGAACTCATAGTGAAGAACAGTTTCTGGTTCAGTACTAGCAGCCTTAAGGAATTTGTCCAAGCCTTCTCGAGTTCCATTATCCACTGTCAACAAGAGTTTTAAGGTCTCAAGCATCTCTTCAAATAAGTTGTTATAAGCAACTTCAGCCCTTGATCATCCTCAACATAAAACACGGAGCAGTACTGCAGTAGTTTAGTTACCACAGTTAGTCCCGAGAACGTAAAGCTTTTCCAAATTGAGATGATGCTCCACTGATCTTAGCGCTGCACTTTTAAGAAATTACTCTGCATTAACATAGTACGAGTCAAGTTGAAGCTGATTACAAAGAATGAGATGAGAGGTCATCGTATTCTCACACCTTGCACTTGGCAGCCGACACCACAGAAGAGAAGGCGCTTCACGCCAGCTGCCTAATAATCCAAAAATGAGTTCTCAATAAAATGCAACAGATAAGTTCAATGCTATGCTGCTTCATATTTGCAATTCAAATAGGGTAATTACATCAAAACCATCCATATGTTGGGAACAATTATATAAGGACAAAGAATGAAGTTGAGGAAGAACCTCAACTAATGCCAAGGTATTGAGATTAGGAGACAGCGTAGGCTTAACACCCTTAGCTGCCAGAACTTCCTCTGGCGTCCTATAATCCGGTAATAAAATATATATTAAGATAAACCTATCTTGCTAATATAAATCAGGCAAACAACCACAAAAGTACATAACATAATGTTGAAAAAAATCAGAATAAACCTTGCTAAAATTGGTCTTGGAGCAAGCCTATCTTCTGGGTCACTGCAATAACGTGAAAGTGGAACGATCACTTTAACATATCAAATATCTAAATGGTCGGCAAATGATAAACAAAAGTCACGAGGCAAAAAGGAGAATCATTAAACAGACCTCTGTACACATACAACAGCTTCAACCATGCCAGACTTTAACATTTCAATAGCTATTGTTGTCACAATGCCAGTCCACTGAGCCCCTATTAGTTCATGTGGATAAGCCATATACAGAACAGAAAATGCAGTGTAAGCGTAAGGGGACGAATAAACGAACAAGATTGTAGTCATTAGATGGAAATCACCTTCTATGGGATTGATTTTACGAGCATAAAGCAAATTCTCATGAACACCCATGTAAATCTCGTCAAGTGAATCGGTTTTCCTGCCTCGGCCATGTACAACTGGTTCAAGAGCCTGCCAAACGTATATTAGATATTCATAGGATCTTACAGACAACCATATCCTAAAGAACTAACTTTCTGCAATAGCACGTCATCCAAATGAGTAGCTTAAATTTGTAAATAAACTAACGGTAAAAAAATCAAACCTCACCTCAACTCTTGACATGCCATCTCCCAAGAAAGCACAAGCATCTTTCACATGGGCGATGTAGTAGGTATCACAAAGCCCGCAACGGCTGCTCAAATGAACAAACATAAAAATTCAAATCTTCAAACGACAATCAATTAAAAATTGTGCAAAATACCTGCAATGATCCTTAGCAGGGTAGGTCCCACCTGGGCGAATGGGCTTAGATTTTTGCCGCCAGTCATCTCTCAACTTCCCTGGCTTTGAGCTGCTTGTATCTTCTGCAAATATTTCTCGAATATTGTAATGAAATGACTGAATTCGTCCCTTTTCCTCGTAACATAAAATAAAACATCGAATACCTGAGGAAGACGAGGAAACAACGGTGAGAGTTGTGAAGCACGGACGTGAGAGTAATCCAATGGCCGCCATGGTAGAGTATAGTCTTCCTCTGAGCTCAGCTCAGCCACAAAAAACGCTGCAATAATGGTTTAATAACAATCCCATAAACCCAAATACCATATCTCCTACAACGTGTCGTTTTGCTGCGTTCCTATTGGTCCGCGAGGCTGTGACGACACGAGTAGCAATAAGCTGAGAATTATCTAATTTCTAATTCTTGAGATTAATTTTTTCCTTTTAATTCTCGAGTTACACGAAGAATGTTATCCTCATTTAAATCTCGCAAAGGTATAAACAAAAATAGGTATTATGATACGTAATTAATAACGAAAAACGATTGGATGAGACGCTATTTTCGTCAAGGAGATCCCTTTTTATTGAATCAAATAAACGTTATTTAATTATTGTACTAATAACTCAAAAGATAGTAGTCTCTATGGCATTTTGGCGTGGAAAAATTAAACTCCATGAAGAAATAACCCAAATTAAGCAATGTATCGACCAAATGTCAAATATGAAAAACGTTGCACGATTCATGGAGAGACTAAATTGGAACATCAAATATACATTGCTCTTTTATTTCATGGTGATCCCATACCCATTCTTGCCATTCGTCACCAACATCTTATACATATAAATACATTATACATCTCATACAAAAAAAGAACAAAATTAATAAAATTTCATGTGATTTCACATAAATAATCAAAAAGTATATAAGAAATGATTTATCAAAATTTCATCTTCTTCCTCATCGCCATGTCTCTAATATCATCATCCATCAAACCAGCGAATTCGAACATCATTGGAATGTTTCAAGGCTACGAAGTACGCATAACTAACGACTTCAACAGCACGGCCGGCGACGAACTGATCATCGATTGTAAATCTCGGGACGACGATATAGGCGAGCGCTGTCTGAAGAAAGGCGATGAGTTCCACTGGAAATTTAGGGTTAATTTTTTTCAGGACGACTCTGTTCTTCTGCCATGCGAGGTGGGGAGAGTTTAAGAAGAGTTTCAATGTGTTCGATACTTCTTACATAAGTTCGAAGTGCGAAGACACTTCCAAGTGTTTCTGGTCTTTGAGGGAACAAGGCATTTATCTCAGTTGCGATAGGGAGAACTTTGAACTGAGATACGAGTGGTTGTAAGTTGTAATAATAAGTTTTTTGTAAGTGTTATTTCAACGTAATTGTGGACTCTAATTGTTGGAAATAAAATGTGTAGAAGTTAAAGATACGATATATTTACTCAAGTGTAACGGTCAATAACGCGTTATTAGAGCTCATACCTAGAAGTCATCAATACGAACGACCACCAATAATAAAAAAAAATTCACGTTTAAGGTTAGAAAAAAAAAAAAGAAATTAGCCTACATGAAGGAGCATATTGAAAATATAATGTATAATACATATTCTTCAAGCTTAAGCTTTTAAGTGTAACGTTCAGTTACTAATAATGAGTTGAATTGGCTCGACTGAATCTCAGTTCGAGCTCATTAGAAACGAGTTTAAGCATTATTGTTAAACGCAAACATAGCTGTCAACTCACGGCTGCCAATTATTTTTTTTTATTTAAATTTAAATTTCGAGCTTCAATCTCGATGTTGGAATTGAGTGTAAAAAATAAGATCATGGACTTAATTCACACTCAAGAACTTGCTGTGATTTTCTTTTTTTCGAAAGTCTACTCACTATGATAACAAAGAGGAAAATCAAAAAAGAAAAAAATCCAATTTAGGAGGGAGAACTAAAAACGGGTTTAACAACTTAGGACTCGGTCTTTAAACCCGTAAACCCTAAAATGACTATTCTAGAAGTTTGGGTTCTAGCTAGGTAATAGGTATAAATACACACTACAGTAACAAGAGCTCACTCACCTAAGCCTAAGCCAAACCAATCTCTTTCTCGATAGCTCTCGTCATTGCCTAATTTTAGATTTTATCCCAAGACTGATTAAAACATGTACAGATTTGCGGCCGTCGCCTCCAAAGCCAGGTAGTTTATGACAGAAAGAAATTTTTCGTTCTTAATATACGGATGTGTTTTGTCCGATTTGTGACCCAGTTTTTTAATATTTGTAGAATTTCAAGAAACAGCAGCCAACAGGTACTATACTCGTGGAAGAGATGGAAAGGCTTCGACTTTTTGAAGTTTTTTGGGATATTTCAAGGTGATATTTGTTGTTTGACTGATGGGTTTTGGTGGGATTTTCTTTTTTTTTTTTCAGATTGGCAGTAGATTTGGCTGGGCCAGAAATTATGCCGCGAAGGATATTCGATTTGGAGTTGAGGCCAGGGCTTTGATGCTTAAGGGTGTCGAGGAGCTTGCCGACGCAGTTAAAGTGACAATGGGTCCTAAGGTTGTCGATACCTCTTTGCTTTTTAGTATCATGCGTAGTTGATGTCACCCATGCTATTACTGGAAATTTAGTGTTTAAAGTTATTTCATTGTTCCGGTATTGTATCTAGTTGATGAGTGCTCTTTTGTATTAATTCGTTGCGTAATTGAGTATCGTATATTGGGTTATGGATCTTGGGGCTAGTTCTCATCTCTCAACTTATGTGATGATTATCATTGGTTTGCCATTGGGTGATTATCTATTGGATTTATTACTGTAGGGCCGCAACGTTGTCATTGAACAAAGCTGGGGTGCGCCCAAAGTCACCAAGGACGGGGTAACAGTAGCAAAAAGCATCGAATTTAAGGACAAGGTTAAGAATATCGGTGCGAGTCTTGTCAAACAGGTCGCGAATGCTACCAATGATGCTGCTGGTGATGGTAAGTATTAAAAATCCTTGGATCATTATGTCTTGTATTCTTCTTACTTCCTTTTTTCATTACACTGACTTACGTTGTGCTGTTTTATTTCAGGCACCACTTGTGCGACTGTTCTTACACGTGCAATTTTCACCGAGGGTTGCAAATCTGTAGCAGCTGGCATGAATGCTATGGACCTCAGGAGGGGTATTACAATGGCTGTCGATGCTGTAGTTACAAACTTGAAAAGCAGAGCGAGGATGATCAGCACAGCAGATGAGATTGCCCAGGTGAATTAGTTCTCTATGATTTGAATCTGTAATATGGGATCTCTATCCTACATTGTTGGGAAGTAACTCGGAATTGTACTATTTCTAGTGTCTTTGTAACTGTAACAACTATCTCTCTGTATTTATAGGTGGGTACTATTTCTGCCAACGGAGAAAGAGAAATCGGCGAGCTACTCGCTAAGGCTATGGAAAAGGTGGGGAGAGAGGGGGTCATCACTATTCAGGTATTCATCTTCCCTTTTATGGCGAATGGCGTCGTATGTTTCCGTGAGTTATAAACTTATGAGTTGTGAATCTGTTGCTCGTACATCATGTAGGATGGTAAAACGTTGTTCAATGAATTGGAAGTCGTTGAAGGTATGAAGCTAGACAGGGGATACATTTCCCCGTACTTCATTACGAACACAAAAAACCAGAAATGTGTAAGTATATATTCATTATATTGCCCATACGCCCTATGTCCACGTTTTTCTTTTTTCTGCCTTTGCCCATGAATGTTTTCTCTCTCTTTTTGCCAGGAACTTGAAGACCCTCTGATTCTGATTTACGAGAAGAAGATCTCAAGCATAAATACGATAGTCAAAGTTCTCGAGTTGGCCTTGAAGGTAAACATTGCAAGTGATTACCTTCTATACATATGATATCTCTCCCCCGTATTTGACTGAGCATTATTCTGCTTTTTCTATGCAGAGGCAAAGGGCACTTCTCATTGTTGCAGAAGACGTGGAGAGCGATGCCCTTGCGACTCTTATTCTCAACAAGCTTCGAGCTGGCATTAAGGCACTTTTGCTTCTCTATTTTCATGATAAATGTGTTCTTTTTAGAACTTCACAGCTGCTTCTAAAATGGTTCTTTCTCTTTTATGTTATGTTACAGGTCTGTGCAGTGAAAGCTCCTGGCTTTGGTGAAAACAGAAAAGCAAGCCTCAACGATCTTGCCGTTTTAACTGGTGGCCAAGTTAGTACATAATCGACCTTTCCATCTCTTTACCCATCTGTGTTCAGTTCGTCTCACTCGTTTATAAACTGTGCTATTACTTGTAGGTCATCACGGAGGAGCTTGGAATGAACCTCGATAACGTGGAGTTGGATCTGTTGGGCTCTTGCAAAAGGGTGAGCACTCTCTTGTTTGCTGAACTGTATCGAATTTCGTGTATGTCGTTTTTTTGAAAGTCGACCTAAATATGATACCTTTCTCTTTTTGTAGGTTACTATTTCAAAAGATGATACAGTCGTACTCGATGGAGCCGGTAATAAGATATCCATCGAAGAAAGATGTGAACAGGTTAGTGTCTTGCTTTCCTGAACATAATTGTACCACCTGAAAGTTCTTGGAAAATTCTTGAATCTTTGTCATTACCATCTTTGGCCATGTCAAGATTTTTGACTCCGTATTTGCAGATTAGGTCGACGATCGAACTGAGCACTTCCGATTATGACAAGGAGAAGCTCCAAGAAAGACTTGCTAAGCTTTCTGGCGGAGTTGCTGTGCTTAAGGTACGATTCTCTCTCTATATCTATTAACGCAGTGTACATTCGATGATGAATTCTGCTGTTCTTCTTCCTCCATAGATTGGCGGGGCCAGCGAAGCAGAAGTCGGAGAGAAAAAGGACAGAGTGACTGATGCTCTAAACGCTACGAAAGCAGCAGTTGAAGAAGGAATTGTCCCAGGTCTGTATTAGATCCTCGAAACTAAGTCGTCTTAAACTAAATTGAATCGCAAACAAAAAATGCTAATGAATGATAATCGAAAAAACTGCAGGCGGCGGCGTTGCTCTGCTGTACGCCTCTAAAGAACTGGAGAAGCTACCAACTGCAAACTTCGATCAGAAGATTGGCGTACAGATCATTCAAAATGCTCTGAAGGTGAAAACCAATATATATCATTTCCTATTTCAATACTTCCTTTTTCCTTGTAAAAAACAATGCAATATCCTCTGTTTTTTTACAGATGCCCGTCTACACCATCGCGTCGAACGCTGGGGTTGAAGGCGCTGTTGTGGTGGGAAAGCTGTTGGAATCGGATAATCCCGACCTTGGATACGACGCAGCCAAAGGTTAGTTAGTTAGTTAGTTCGTTATACGGCTGACGACTCATGCCCTCTTTTTTTTCGCCGTTTATCGATGTTTTTATCCGTGGCAATTTGTATTGCAGGCGATTACGTCGATATGGTGAAGGCTGGAATCATTGATCCATTGAAGGTTATCAGAACAGCCCTTGTAGATGCTGCTAGGTGAGATGAGAACAAAAAGGATATGCTAAAAAAACTCTCTTTTACTTTTGGACTGTTATTTTCTGTAATGGATTTTTGAAAATCTCTCTCTCTCTCTCTCTCTCTCTCTCTCTCTCTCTCTTGTTGTGGGCAGTGTATCTTCGTTGATGACGACTACAGAAGCTATAGTAGTTGAGCAGCCTACGGAGGACAAGGCGGGGCCCGCAATGGGCGGTGGAATGGGCGGAATGGGTGGAATGGGCGGCATGGATATTTGAGAAGTTTATGAAGAGAAGTTAGCCTTGTTTTTCTTTAATTTTTCTGGGTTTACTAGTGAGGCATGCTTTGTGATCATATTTGAGAGAATTGTACTAAGACAGATCTTGTTGCTGTTAGGATTAGGGAATGAATTCATAACTATGTTTTAAGTTTTCAAAGAGTCTTAGGTTATATGCAGTGTTTTTATACGGCGATTTGTAGCTCACTATAGCTCAAAAAATTCGCAAAGAAACACTCATACGAGTGAACTCCATAGAGTCGGCGACGCTCCCATCAAGATAAACGCCACCCTTTATCGACGGCGAAAGCAATGGGGAACCAAAATCAGCACGGTAAATCCTACACTGTAATAGAAACTTCCATCTTTAAAGCGTTGATGTCAGTGTTGGGTGTCAAATTCAAGTGACAGATAAATCGAATAAGTTGGTCGTGTATATAAGCTCGTGGGCTAACTTCTTTTATTGCCAATGGCTTTTAGAGAGAAATCCCACGAGCTCATAGGAGTTTGGGCTTGGGCTGGAATTGAGCCCGAAAAAATCCATACAGTCACAGAAGCGGCCAAAGGGAGGCATAGCTAGGGTTTCTTCAGTCGCCCCTTTTGAGTACTGCTCCACCACTAAGAACGTTGGGGTGGGGCCCGTCGTGTTTACATAGCTTCTATTACAGGGACAAAAGGAGCCCATGTGGACCATAACTGGCTCGAACTCGATGGTGTTGTTCTTCGTTAGTGAAGTGATTTGTCTAGGGTTTATTGGATGTCGGGTGTCCTCCGAGGACTTCCATTGCCATCGGTGGGTATCAGTGTTTGGATAATTTTTTGCAGCAATTTGATTAAGTTGAGAACAACCCTACTGTTGAGGATCGAATAACTGATTTTCAAGTGGAAGATGGACCAAAATAGTCTCCGTTGTTTACCTTATGGACCAATTTAGTTCTCAATGTTGTTAATTTTGAACTTATTTAGTCCATCCGTTAGTTTGATCGTTAATTTTGACGAAAATGCCAAGTTTCAGTATGTAATTGGCTAGACTTAAAAAATCATAATTACTATTAAAATGGAAAAAATACTATTAAAATATATTTTAAAAATCAAACTTGGAAAAAAATACTATTAAAAATGGGAAAATTTAAAAAAAAACACTAACAATATAAATAAAATAAAAATAAAGTGAAGAAAAAATAAAATAAAATAGCGAGAGAATAAAAATATATTTCTAAAAATAATAAATTAAATTAAATTTAAAATAAAGGGAAAATAAAAATACTAAAAAATAAATACTAAAAGATTGAAGATGTTAAGAACGATAAATAAAAAATATATTTGTTTATTAAAGCTAAAAAAGAAAATAAAAACAAAAATAAAGATAAAACACCAATAGAATTTTACAAGAATTTCCGTTCCTAATTCCTATTCAAGCCAAGTTAACGGAGATGCAATCTCTTCCACTCCTCGACAACATCTTTTGCTATAAAAGTACTTCTTATGTATAAATTGTATGATTTAAAAGTATTGTCTAATCCTTTAAAAATGATATACTTTCGTACAAATTCTTTGAAATGATCTAATATATATTTTAATATAAAAGTATTTTAAAAAAGAAATTTGGAGATCTGGGACGATTGCTTCCTCGTTAAACCTGCAGGGACGAAGTCAAAGATCTCGGGCGTTTATTTTTAGTTTAGTATTTACCTTTTCTTTTAGTTTGTAATAAATTATTCTTTATTTTTATTTTATTTTTCCTTTTTATTTTCAATTTTTAACCCCTATTCTCTCTTTTATTATGTTTTCATTTATTTATTTTTAATATTTAGTTTTTAATTAATTTTAATTGAATTTAATATTTTTATTTTTTATTGAATTTTTGTATTTTATTTTTTAAAAATAAATCTCTCTATGTTTTTATTTTGATTTTAATTAATTATTTTCCTGTTTTAATAGTAATGCTTATATGTGGCATTTTTAATCAAAGTTAATTGTTAAACACGGATGACTAAATTGGTTGAAAATTAATTAACATCGGAGACTAAATTGAACCGCGAAATATTGTGGACTAAATTGATTTCATGGGTAAACAACGGGGACAATATTGTATTTTGTCTTTGGTACTAACCAAAAGGAAGGCGTCGATCTAAGGTTTTAATAACGCCATTCTTTATTCGGTTAAAGATTGGGTGAGGATTGCTGTGAGATTGATGGTGTGATGTGCTTGCAAGAAATTATTTTTTAGTATTCACCGTTTTCTATCTATTCTATTATTATTCTTCAAGTGCAGAAAAAAACATTTAGAAAAACACATACGTTCTTCATTCAACAAACAAGGAGAAAAACAATGCTGCAAACGGCTAAAAGCTTGTCTGCCACACAGGGGCGGATCCAGAAAATTTTTATCGGGGGGGCCGTAGTATAAAAGTAAAAAAGTCAGATGTTGCCCTGCATAAGGTATATTGCAAAGTGTTAGAACTATTTTTTTAATGGTTTTTAGGCTTCGAAACGTCATTTTTATAATCAACGTTGTATATTTTATATAACGCGGACTAGAAAACCGGAGGAAATAACACAAATTATGTTTTTCGTGTAGGTAAACTCCACTATTTCTTTGATATTTGTTTATTATATGACAAATAATTTTTTAATTTTAATAAGGCTCATCAAATTAAAATTTTGGGAGTCCATGACCGAATTAAAATTTTTAATTAGGAAGGATTAAATTAAATAATTAGAAGTATTCATTTTATCTTGTTAATATAAAATTTCTTAAAATAATATTGATATTTCTATCATGTTTGCAAAATTTATAGTTTTTGTATCTAGGGCTCTAGAAACAATTATGTATTTATTGTCACTTTTACTATATGGTTAAAATATTTGGAAAAAAAAAAGTAAAAAGGAGGTTAAACAAAAAGATTTAACTTAGTCCAAACCAAACACAATAGTTTGGACATGTGGCAAGAAAGAACCAAAAATAAATGTCAGAACATCTTTAATTTTCTCCCCACAGATCGTGTTATAAGTAAATAAAAAATAATAATAGTAAAAAAAATATAAAAGAAGGCCGTCCCCATTAGACTTACAAGTGTATTCTTATATGTACTACTTAAGTGACTTTATGATATGAAAAAAGGAGTGGGAGTTGGGAATCGAACCCAGGCACACCAAGTGAAAAACCACGGACGGGCCACTACACTGCTTTCAATATTTAGTCAGTTTTAGTGTAGGAAACATATATATCAGTAATAAGACATATACTACATATATAGTACTAAAATTTTCGAAAATTTTCGCGGGGGCCGTGGCCCCCCCGGCCACCATGTAGATCCGCCCCTGCTGCCACATATAATAGTGTGCAGAAATTGTACAACGATGTCAATACTTCGCAGTATATTAATTCAGCTTTTCTCAATTCATAAATCGTACACTCAAACTTAAAGACAACCTCGGCGGCGAAGGTATCAGAGAAAGAATATAGGGCTTTATCTTCGAAGCTCACCCATTCTCCTTCCAAACCCTCCTCGACCACCACCGCCGCCGCCGCCTCCTCCTCGCCGGCGCCGCCGCCACCACCACCACCTTCATCGTCCTCCTCCTCCACAAAGGAGATTAAACTGAATCCATCCATCTGTTATATACTTCAAAGCCAGGCCAACATATGCCAGTTCTTTTGTATAATTATAGTTATTTAACGGAGAAAGATCAAAACACCATTCTTTGGTGAATATATATTCTTAATAATAATCGATGTGATATTTATGAAAGAGAATGAAATAGTGTGCGTCACTTCTATCAAAAGACCACCTTATTTGTAGTTGCAAGGTGGCTCTCAGTTTGTTAAAACCCTAATGCTTTTTCCTTAAAAAAATTCGGATTTTATGCTGATAATTAATTAACCTTTTTCTCTTTACAAAATCACATTTTTTTTATACTGGTAATATCATTATTGACTCTGTGATTCAGTCCAAAATCATTACTTTTACCTGTAATTTCTACTTTTGTGTGAAGAGATAATCAAATAGTAGATAAGAACAAATCTCTCACACAGTCATCATTTAGTCACTACAAATGGTTATCCAATTCAAAATCTTATCTATCCCATTTCGTAATTCCAATTACTGGCATGAAATTCAAATATGCTTTGAGGGCGTTTATTCAGAATCATTACAATATAATTAAATCAAGATTTGAAATACAAACAATATAATAAGACGTAGAGATGGAATATCCGGACATGGTCATAAGATTAAAAAATCCTTGAAAAAAAATTGATAAGATAAAAAATACAAGATTATGAAGGTGAAGTAGTTTAACGAATTCATAGATAGACTTCCCAACACATGCAAATATCGTAACCTAAGCTTTGCCGCCAAAATACAGAAATATTCATAGAGAGAAGGCTAATCTCAGCACCTTATAACGAATTGTTATGCTCACCAACCTCCCACTTGCTCTTGCTAATAGAATCGACATGAAGAAAAACAATATAAGGGAAAAAGTAGATTGAAAATAAATTTAAAGAAACGATCGAAAATTTTTTATCGCCGATACTAGTCATAAACAATAAAACATAACTCGAGTTACTTGCTTTCACGTTACAACGTGGCGAATCGAATTAATTTGCCTTCGATATTTTACATCTTTAATTGCGATTATTATATCCGAAATAAACTCACTGTCATACACGTTTTCTCTTAACTTCAGGGGCGAATAACATTTTTTAAAAATCCGAAGAATGGTATAAATTAATAAAGTATTCACCCATAGACCATAAACTAAGATAATTATAAAAACAATAATACTATCCCTAAAAATTCTTTCCTCATCTCTTTCCATGGCAACACTACACACCCTTTACATAATGTTTTACCTTGCCAAAAAAACCCATCAAATAAAATAAACTATATTAATAACGGAATTTCCCGCCACAATGTCCGATTAGGACAATATCTTTAAAAAGTGGGACCCAGCATGGCCACAAGTGAGAGTAACTAAATATTCTTACAAAAGCCCATGATATGATTCAAGCCTCAATTTCCCATACAATTAATATATAATCTAACATTTTGTCACAAAATCAAACATGGCCACCAAAATCAGCCGTTGAATAACTAATCTGTCTACAAAATTGCATGTTCAAGAAAATCACATCTCTTTAAGAAGAACACCACTTATTCAGTTAAAGATGTGGGGGTTGATTGCTTAGAGATGTGCTTGCAAGAAATTATTTCTAGTACTGACGTACTATTCTATTATTCTTCAAGTGTGGTAATTATCGTGTAGTCATACTTCCTATTTTCTTTCATATCATGATGTAATTATCAAAACGCACCTAAAGTTCGACTAAATATAACGCATAACCCTGTAATTGCAAAATTATCAAGAACCCCCCTGCCCCACGACCCGACAAACCTCGTATCAAACTCCCCACTCGAGTATGAGTCGTCGTTGCATTAGATCATCTCCAATTAGTACTTTATTTTTTTGTAATAAAAATAGAATACGTCTCTACTCCAATGGAACTCTATATTTAACATTAGTACTGTGTTAATGAGGAGAGCGAGAGATACTCTACTTGTGGAGTATACACAATTTTCAACTCTAAAATAATGTTGTGGTTTCTATTTATTTATTGTTTGATAAAATTATTTTAATTATACACAATTTTCAACACTAAAATAATGTTGTAGTTTCTATTTATTTATTTTTTGATAAATTATTTTAATTATATTTAAAATATTTGATATTTATTTATAATAATAAAAGTTAAAATATTAATATTCTTTTACTTGATTATATTTCCTTGCAATTAATAAAATTATAATTAAATAATATGCTAATTTTATAATTTATTTAACATATTCATAATTATAATATATTGCTTTTTAATCATTATAATATAAAGTTTAATAAGTCATTCAATTATGATAGGAAATTTGGTTTCTGTGTGTAGAAAATAGAGTTAACGGACCGTAGTGTAGAAAATAGAATTTATGTGTTGGAACAGAAGCACGATAGCAACTGACTTGTAAACTTAACTTACTTTGGATTGAGTATGATCTCACAGTGGAGTAAAACATTTACAAAAACACAATACGCTCTTCATCAACTGTTGAAGATGGAAGAAAATACTCCACCAATCAAGGCACAAAATCAGAACGGCTAGTTAGCTTAATCAATTATTGTCTCAACGGCTAGTTAGAAAATAAATCTATATAATGGGTTCATTCTCATTTGTAATAGAAATATATGAAATACAAGATTTCTCTTTTTATCTCTATGTGTATACTACAAGAAAACTAACATGGTATCAGAGCAGGCGTTGCTAAAACACGCACCTAAAGGAAAAGGTCTCGATGAGATCTCGACCATGGCAGTCAAAACCACATACACATACCCTTCCAAACACCTTGTAAGAAACCACACCATGGTTGGAAGCAAAAAGCCACAAAAACCCTGCGTCTCTATTTCCTCGAGAATCCAAAACACACTACAACACCACAAACGAAACTGTCATCTATCACTAATCTCAGATCCGAGCCATCAAGAAATAGAGAGCGGCTGCCTCGATCGCAGATGGGTTCTCCCCGAAAGCCCTAATACGAGATCCATCGTGGTACCCGTGACATCCATGTGCACAAGAAGTTTCGATGAGGATAGAGATGAGGCAGTGGAGATCTTGGATGAGGATATAGATGTTTACACAGAAGTCTCGAAGCCATCAAAGGAGAAATTATTAAAAAAGGGCAGATGGGCTGAATCAAAAGAAATTGGAGATACTGATGGGCCAATATCAAAGTGGACTAAAGCAAATGTTGATGAAATAATTTATCCAGTGAACCGAATATCTAATCTGGAATGCCCAGTGGGATGCAAAACAGGTAAACACAACTCAGGTATGAAGTCTCAATTTAATTTTACCGGTATGAGTTATGAAAATAGAAATATCTTAAAAAATTATTGGATTATAGATTCTGGAGCTACTGATCATATGACTTGTGATAGAAATAATATATAATATAAATTATTAGGACACGTCTCAATTCGTAATTGTAGCTAATGGAAATAAAGTTCCAATAATAGGTATAGGTACCTCAGAAATATTTTCGAAAAAGCTACCAAATACTCTTTATCTGCCCAAATTAAAATCAAACTTGTTATCTGTTAAAAGAATTACTAAAGATCTTAATTGTAACGTAATCTTCACAGATAATAAAGTTATATTTCAAAATAGAATAACAGGAAATATTATTGGGGAAGGAAAACTAGACAACGGACTATATATAGTCGATATTCCCAATAGTGTCCTATACACCACAAAACACTCCTCTAACCAAAGTACGATCTTACATAAAAGATTTGGTCACCCTTCAGATAAAATTCTTACTAAAGTTTTTCCCGATGTTACTTTTGATACTCATAATTGTGATATTTGTAAATTTTCAAAACAAACTAGATTACCTTTTCATATTTCTACAACTAAATCCAGAAAAAATGTTTGATTTAATACATTCGGATGTATGGGGTCCGGCTCCAGTTGAATCTTATAATAATTTCAAATATTTTGTTACATTTATAGATGATTATTCGCTTATTACATGGCTTTATTTACTAAAAAATAAATCTGATGTTTTTTCATGTTTTTTGGAATTTTCAAATCTTGTGCTAAATCAATACAATTCCACAATTAAAATCTTCAGATCCGACAATGGAACTGAGTATGTGAATAGAAATTTTTCAGAGTTTTTAAATAAAAAGGAATTTTGCATCAAACAACATGTATTAATACTCCCGAACAAAATGGAGTATCTGAAAGAAAAAACCGTCATCTCCTTGAAGTGACAAGATCACTATTATTTCAAAACAATGTTCCCAAAATATTTTGGTCTGATGCAGTGCTTACAGCCACATACCTTATTAATAGATTACCTAGTGTAGTCTTGAGTTTTAAAAGTCCAATGGAAATTCTCCTAAATAGAGAACCCAACTCGGGGCACTTGCGAGTCTTTGGATGCGTTTGCTATGTACACATCAAAAGACTTGACAAGCTCGACTCAAACTCTATAAAAGCTATATTTTTATGGTATTCATCCCAAAAGAAAGGATACAAGTGTTACGATCCCAAAACAAAAAAATTATATATTTCCAGAGATGTGACATTTCTCGAAAATGAATCATATTATCCTAATTTAGAAGAATCAACAAATTTTAATCAAGAGGATGAAAATAATATACCTCTTCCCGAGTTAACTTTCCTTGAAGAGACAAATCCTAAATATAATGCCAGAATAGAAGACCCAAATGATGGGGCAATAAATGAAAACATGGAATCGTATTCAGGGGGAGAAAATCAAGTAATTAGAAGATCAACTAGACCAACTAAGCGACTAACAAAATTCAATGACTATGTAACAAATCATATAACGTACCCTATCCAAAATTATATTTCATATAATAAGATATCGTCTCAACACAGAAGTTTTCTAATCACTATAGAGAGAGAAGTTGAACCTGTGAATTATAGTGAAGCACTTAAACAACCAATTTGGTGTAAAGCCATGGAAGAAGAGGTCGATGCACTTGAAAAAAATCATACTTGGGATATTGTTCCACTACCAAAAGATAAAAAACCTGTCGGCTGTAAATGGGTTTACAAAATAAATTTAGTAGTAACGGAACTATAGAAAGATATAAAGCTAGACTGGTGGCAAAAGGTTTCACTCAGACTTATGGCATAGATTACGAGGAAACCTTTGCTCCGGTTGCCAAAATGAATACTATCAGAATCTTATTATCTGTTGCTGTTAACTCCGGTTGGAATTTATCTCAAATGGATGTTAAAAATGCATTTTTACAAGGAGACCTAGAAGAAGAAATCTATATGAACCTACCTCCGGGGCATAAACTTGAAGAAAACAACAAAAGGTTAGTGTGTAAACATAATAAATCCATCTACGGTTTAAAACAATCTCCAAGAGCTCGGTATACTAAATTAAGTCATGCACTTCTTGCACGAGGATTTGATAAAAGCTCTGCTGATACATCGATGTTCGTTAGAAATCAAAATAAAACTATCATCATAATTGTAATATATGTCGATGACATAATTATAACTGGAAATAATAATGAAGAAATAAATAACATAAAAAATTACTTGAAACAGAAGTTTGAAATAAAAGATTTGGGACACCTCAAATATTTTCTAGGGATAGAATCGCACATTCAGAAAAAGGTTTATTTCTCTCCCAAAGAAAATACACCCTAGATTTACTCAAAGAAACTGGAAAGTTGGGAGTAAAACCTTCTAGAACTCCCATGGGCGCTAATAAAAAATTGAATCCAAAAGACGGAGAACCTCTGCAAGACATCGGTCGATTTCAAAGATTAGTAGGAAAACTTATATATCTGACTGCTACACGGCCTGACATTTCATTTGCTGTTAGTTGTATTAGTCAGTTTATGCAGGCTCCCAGGTCCAGTCATCTCGAAGCGATAGACAGAATTTTAAGGCATCTAAAGGGGACACCTGGACGTGGAATCTGGATGAGACCAAACAAGACAAACGACATTGTTGGCTACACCGACGCTGATTGGGCAGGAAGCTATGATAGAAGATCAACGACAGGTTATTGCACATTTGTTGGAGGGAACCTTGTCACATGGAAAAGCAAAAAACAGAAAGTCGTAGCCAGATCAAGTGCTGAAGCAGAATATCGGGCTATGGCTTCAACAGCGCTAATATGGATAAAACAACTATTACAAGACATGAAGATAGAGTACAAAGAACCGATGCAATTATATTGCGACAATAATGCAGCGAGACACATAACATCCAACCGACCCGGTGTTCCATGAGAGGACAAAACACATTGAAGTGGATTGCCATTTCGTTCGAGAAAAGCTACAAGCTAAAGAAATCGAGACACCGTTTGTCAAAAGCCAAAATCAGCTAGTAGATATATTTACAAAGGCGGTTGATCAAAAATTATTTGAAAGGTTTTTGATCAAGTTGGGCTCTATAAATATATATGAACCCAACTTGAGGGGGAGTGTTGAAGATGGAAGAAAATACTCCACCAATCAAGGCACAAAATCAGAACGGCTAGTTAGCTTAACCAATTATTGTCTCAACGGCTAGTTAGAAAATAAATCTATATAATGGGTTCATTCTCATTTGTAATAGAAATATATGAAATACAAGATTTCTCTTTTTATCTCTATGTGTATACTACAAGAAAACTAACATCAACACACAAGGAGGAAAACAATGCAAATGGCTAAGCTTGTCTGAGACATATAATAGTGCAGAAATTGAACAACGATTGTCAATACTTCGCAGTCTACTAGTTCAAGCTTTCTTAACTCAGCAATCCTAGATCCATGCTTAAGGACAACCTCGGCATCGAAAGGTATCAAACGATCAGTCTCAGCTTCGAGGCTCCTTCCAAACCCTCCTCGACCACCACCGCCGCCTCCACCTCGCCGGCACCGGCGCCACCACCACCACCGTCCTCCTCCACAAAGGAGGTTAAACTGAATCCATCCATCTGTTATATACTTCAAAGCCAGGCCAACATATGCCCAGTTCTTTTGTAATTATATATTTTATTTGGAGATAAAGATCAAAACACCATTCCTTGGTGAATATATATATAGTACTCTTAATAATAATCGATGTGAGATATATATGAAAAGAGGATGAAATAGTGTGCGTCACTTCTCTCGAAAGACCACCATATTTATAATAGCAGGGTGACTCTCAGTTTGCCAAAACCCTAATGCTTTTTCCTTTAAAAGTTTCAGATTTTATGCTGGTAATTATCCTTTTTTTTATCTCTACAAAATCACATATTTATACTGGTAATATAATTATTGACTCTGTGATTTAGTCCAAAATCATTAATTCTTTTCCTTGAAAATTCAGATTTTATACCTGTAATTTCTAATTTTGTGTGAAGAGAATAAGAACAAATCTCTCACATAGTCATCACTTAGTGACTACAAATGGTTATCCAATTCAAAATCTTATCTATCCCATTTTATAATTCCAATTAATGGCATGAAATTCAGATTGCGTTGAGGCGTTTATCCAGAATCATTACACTATAATTAAATCGAGATTTAAAACCGGGAGCAATATAATAAGACTTAGACATGGAATAAACGGACATGATAATTTAAAAAATACTAAATAATTTATGAAGATGAAGTAGTTTAACGAATTCATAGATAGACTTCCTAACACATGCAAATATCTTAACCTAAGCTTTGCCGCAAAACACAGAAATATTAATTCATAGATAGAAGGCTAATCTCATCACCTTATAACGAACTGTTGTGCTCATCAACCTCCCACTTGCACTGGCTAATAGAATCGACATAGAGAAAAAAAAATTAGGGAAGTAGATTGAAAATAAAATTTAAAGAAGTGATAAACAATAAAAACATCACGCGAATATTATAGGCGAAAAATAAATAACTTTACGATGTAGTACCGGTGTGGGACTCGAGTTACTTGATACGTGGCAAAATCGAAATAATTTGCGTTCGCTATTTTACCTCTTTAATTGCGATTATTATAATATACGAAATAAACTAAATATCATATTTACACATTTCGCTCTCAATTTCACGGGTGAGCAACATTTTTTTAAATCCATAGAATCATATAAATATCGTAACCTAAGCTTTGCCGCCAAACTACAGAAATATTCATAGAGAGAGAAGGGTAATCTCAGCACCATATAACGAATTTTTATGCTCGCCAACCTCCCACTTGCTCTGGCTAATAGAATTGACATGAAGAAAAACAATATAAGGGAAAGTAGATTGAAAATAAAATTTAAAGAAATTATCGAAAAAAATTTATACTTTTCGCCGATACTAGTCATAAACAATAAAACATAACGCGTATATATAGGCGAAACAATGAATAACTTAACGACGTAGTACCGTCCCTCGAGTTACGTGCTTTCGCGTTACAACGTAGCGAATCGAATTAATTTGCCTTCGATATTTTACATCTTTAGTTGCGATCTATAATAATATCCAAAATAGACTCACTGTCATACACGTTTCTATCTTAATTTCAGGTGCGAATAACATTTTTTAAAATTCAGAAGAATGGTATAAATAAATAAATATACGCCCATAGACCATAAACTAAGATAATTATAAAAACAATAATACTGTTCCTCATCTCTTTCCATGGCAACACTACACACCCTTTACATAATATTTTACCTTGCCAAAAAAAACCCATCAAATAAAATGAACTATAGTAATAACGGAACCGCCACAATGTCTGATTAGGACAATATCTTTAAAAAGCGAGCCGTTGCCTGGCCACAAGTGAGTGTAACTAAATATTATTCTTACAAACAAAAGCCCATTATACGGTTCAATCCTCAATTTCTAACATTTCGTCACAAAATCAAACATGGCCAGCAAAATCAGCAGTTAGTTGAATAACTGATCTGTCTACAAAATTGCATGTTCAAGAAAATCACATCTCTTTAGAAATCAAAGGATCTCGTCTCTCTCTCTCCCCCCTTTTCTCTCCCATCTCTCTAAAACCCTAGCCACACCCACACACGCCGCCATCCCTTCCCCCTTCTCCTCTCCTCACCCACCTCCATTAATGGAGGTAGGGAGAACATGGAGGTAGGGGGATCTCTTCTTTTCTTGTTTCTTTCTCTTTTTGTCTTTAAAACAAAAAAATAAAAATAAAAATTGCCCACCACTGTCTCCAGCTCCGCCGGTCCGCCAGCCTCCTCCACCGCCTCAGCTCCAACTCCGCCAGCCATGGCCGGCTGCTCCGCCAGCCGTGGCCGCCTCCTCCAGTCACTGGCAGCCGCCGAGCTTTGACGATGGCTGCCGACCGCCGCCTTCATCGCTGCCACAGCCGTCGTCGGTTCCGCTGTCGTGGCTGCCACCGTCGCAACATCTGCTCGACTCCGCTCGGCCGTTTGTGCCGTGGCGTTTCTCCTCGGGGGAGTTCCTCTTTTTGGAGTTTCTCCCCTTCGTAGGTGTTTTTCTCCCCTTTGTGGAGTTTTTCTCCTCCCCTCGTGGGAGTTTATCCCTCCTTGTGGAGTCCCCTCGGGGTTGTTTTCCCTTTTTTGGGGCTTTGAGAACGGACATTGTGCTAACATTCGTCGTCTACGCAATAGAAAATAGTCAAATATGTTGTAGCATTTTGGTTATTGATCTGTTGTATCTTTTTGTCCATCTGATTTGATGAAATGAAATCTCCTTTCAAAAAAAAAAAAAAGAAAATCACATCTCTTTAAGAAGAACACCACTTATTTGGTTAAAGATGGGGGGATTGATTGCTTAGAGATGTGCTTGCAAGAAATTCTTTCTAGTTCTGACGTACGTTGTTCTATTCTATTATTCTTCAAGTGTGGTAATTATCGTGTAATCATACTTCCCATTTTCTTTCATATCATGCTGTAATTATCAAAACGAGCTAAAGTTCGACTAAATATAACGCATAACCCTGTAATTCCAAAAATATCAAGAACCCCCCTGCCCCACGACCCGACAAACCTCGTATCAAACTCCCAACTCGAGTATGAGTCGTCGTTGCATTAGATCATCTCCAATTAGTACTTTATTTTTTTGTAATAAAAATAGAATACGTCTCTACTCCAATGGAACTCTATATTTAACATTAGTACTGTGTTAATGAGGAGAGCGAGAGATACTCTACTTGTGGAGTATACACAATTTTCAACTCTAAAATAATGTTGTAGTTTCTATTTATTTATTGTTTGATAAAATTATTTTAATTATACACAATTTTCAACACTAAAAGAAGTTGTAGTTTCTATTATTTATTTTTTGCAAAAATTATTTTACTTATTTTTAAAATATTTGATATTTTCTTATAATAATAAAAGTTAAAATATTAATATTCTTTTACTTGATTATATTTCTTTTCAATTAATAAAATTATAATTAAATAATATGCTAATTTTATAATTTATTTAACATATTCATAATTGACACGCTCGAATACTAGCAAGTATACTAGGTCGTGCAAGTAGTATAAAATGGACAAGTCCAAGTATCGATCCACGAGGACAGCTCGATTAATTTAAGATATTATTCCAAATTTTAATTTAGACTAAGACGAGTTTTTATATTTTGTGGATTTAATAAAAGAAATAAAAATGCAAATAACGAATAACATAAATAAAACAAGATAGCGAATGGATAATTTGACGACGGATGTGATCAAGGCACGTGCTCGGCACAAAATATTCCTACGTATTTATGCGATCGATTTTATCTAAACAATATAAATCTAGTTAAGGTAGAAATTCCTAAACATACGTGCTACCCGCTCTCGCGTGTATAGCAACCCTATGCGAAAGTGAACCAATCAACTATATTCCTATATGACTGTAGTTACCCCGCACGCATTCTGCTCTATGAATTTCCCCGAATTTAGACGCTTTCGGCGCCTAAAGTCTCGGAAACCACACGGACGAAACCGAATTCCATCTCTGGTCGGTTTTACGTCGTGGTACTCCTTGTTTATTGTTCTAACCGGTTTAATCACTTATTCAGTCTCATAAACCAATCAAGACTCATGCATATGATGATCAGGCACATGCAAGCATTTAGCGCAAACAAGAAATACGTAACTCAACTCATATGATTAGATAAAATACGAACACTAATATTACGAACTCATAATTCGGCCTACTACGGCCTTAACCACAAAGAGACTTAAACACACATATTCATTAATGACAACAACGAAAACACATAATTAAAACACAGATAGAATAAAACGTCCCTCACAGTACTTTCGTCGAACGGGTGGTGGGCGAATGAGAATAAAGGTGCTCGATCGTCAAATCTTGCCCGTATATGCTTCGTCTGAGCCGCGTGCTTGCAAGGAAGTGCGGCTTCAGCTGTGATATGTGAGCTCCGGAGGTTTCGGCTTGGTGATTGTGAGGTGTAATTCGATCAGTGAGGTGAGGTGGATGCCTCGGCTTCTTACTTAGAGAAATGAAAATGGGTTTTGTATATGTCTTAGCCTTGTAAACGTATGTGTGACTCTGTGTAAATCTATTGGTGAGGTGCGTGAGTGGGGAATGAGCTGCCTGCTATTTTTTTCTATATGGCCTTAGCTCGTTAAATGAGTTCTCTGCCAAATGATCGTTTATGTGGCCTTTTCCGTCCCTCCTCTTCTCGCTGCATGCGTCTCCTTTTATACCAGCAATTTAAGATCTTCGTTGATGTCACAATCCTCCTTGAGCTTTGCAGAAAATATCAGAGCTAAACAATTTCAACGACAGAATCGAAGATTGAGCCGGATTGTGCGCAGCCAAATCCTTGAGAAAGAGCTCTGATATTGTGTGGCCATTTGTCTTATGCTGAAACTTTGTTCTAAGCCTTTGCGTGAGATGCCAAAATTGAAAAATAAGAGTCAAAGCATCTATTCATGAGGGTCCCTGCTCAATTATTGGTTCTATCATCTATTATTGCTTCAACCTTGCTCTTTTTGCCTCGTTTTGATTAAATTTGTTTCACCTTGATACCTCTAACGTGAAAATGTTAAATGTACATTTATTCAAGGTTATTTAGGCATGTAACGATAAAAATTACTAAGTTTGACGGGTATTTAACCTGTATAAAATCCTAACTCATCAACAACCCCCAAACTAGCTTTGATCGTCCCCGATCATAAAAGCGGAATGAACTAAATCAAGTTAGGATTTTACACGTCACTAATTGAGTGCTCATATTTTATCCCCAGAAAATGTGAAAGCAAAGAAGGTCGAAATAATCATCAACTAATGAATGATCCAGCTAAACACGAAACATGAAGGAATATTTCGCAATCATATCATCGCACAAAAATATTTCCGGATCATAACACGTATCAAGTGACAACTCTCACATGGATCGCTCAAGTCGCTCGAAGTGTTTAATGGGATCTGTATAAAAACGCTCAGCTCACGACATAGAATGATATTACTCTAAGCTTGCAAATATATCATATCATATTCACATAATGAATCTCATGCACGAATCAAAAGGTCTTTATCAAGGTTGTAATGGGGCTCAGGGTAATAAAGGTGTGACATATGGGATAAGTGGGCTAAAGTAGTCAAACATGTTAGTCACTAAATCGCTTTCCCCTTCTATGCTCTATACCAACAAAAATACGACTCAAATAGCGGAAAGTCGTATGACTATAAAAACGCACTCAAAACTACTACTAAGAACTGAAGAAAATAATTCTGAAAAACTAGTGCAACACTTTTCTTTTTTTCTTTTTTTTTTTTTTTTTTGCAAATACAATATTTTTTTTTCTTTTTTTTTTCTATTTTTTTTTTTTTTTTTTTTCAATCTCTCTTTTTTTTTCTATTTTTTTCAAATAAATAAAATAACGTAACCTTTCCTCTAATATAATAGACTCAATACTCTAAAGCGATTAGTAAGTTAACATGCTGACAATGGTTCGATGATGAAGGATAAAATAACGGGATAACGTGGCTAAATATCGTGGCTCCAAATCAACAAATAAGGCTAATAAGGCTCAAAGGGGCTCACTAATTGATAACTATGTCGGGTACGGAGATATTTAGGCCAGTGACTCATCCTAAGCGCCTTTATCATTTTCGTACACAAAAATCCACAGTGATATTGACATGCATAACAAAGCAAGTTCGAAAATATTCAGACCACGCGTGACACTCATGAAAAACACATCGAGCAAGTATTGTGTTGCTCTATTTTTTTTTTTTTTTTTGTGCTCAAAACTCACAATATTTTCTGGGTTTGTGTCTCATGATACGCACTATTTTTCTGAAGCAATCAATGTGGTCAGATAATCATGCTAATATCAAAACACGTAACATGCAGAACTTTCACACACAATTAGCTGAATCTTATCTCGACACAAGCAAAATTTTAAAAAATTTCCATCACCGACAGGAGATTTCACTAGTGACGTTTAAATCATAACGTTGATAGTTAAACCAACTAATAAATCGAAGAGATCGATATCAAATCTAGCATGTGTCACCCCACCCCCAAACTAATTATCACATTGTCCCCCAATGTGTATAAATTAAAGCACATAAAGAGTTTAAGTGACACTGCCCTGAATAATCCGTTGATCGATGCATGACTGGTCGTGAGAAACCTTTCGTTCCTTCATAGATCGAGCTACCTCTGCGAATGAACCACCCCCAAACTGACTATGAGCCTGCGAGGAAACATAACTAGACGGCACCGTGATTCGAATTGTGAAAATAAAATTCAAAAGCAGAACACACTTAAGATACGATGCAATAGATATAAGATTTTAATATGAAAAAAAAAAAAAAGATGCATAGATAGTACTTGGGTTGCCTCCCAAGAAGCGCTCTTTTTATAGTCGATAGCTCGACTCCTGTTCGTGTATAAGACCCACGATCCTGCGTGTTCAGTTGCAGTACTGAACATCTCGATTTAAGCTTTTTCGAGAGAAGTTTAATCTCGGAATGGTATATCTTCGTGTGATTGCAATCCTTAAACTCCCTCAACAGGTCGACGTTCGGATCCCAAATAATGTTAAAATTCACACTCATCAATGTCTTAGTGAATTTTTTCGTGAACATACCTTCCGAATGATCCGATGAATTCAGAGCCGCTCGTAGAAACGGATCGAAACTTTCAGGTTCCATCTTTCTCTTCTCGACAAAGTTGTATGCTGTGAATTCCTCGCTTTTTGTTATTCCCTCAATATTTTCTTGGTGAACTACGCAGTCAACCACTTTAAAACTCTCACACCACTCGATTTCGACAACAGCCTCATTGGTTGGAAGCATATGCTCGACAATTTTCTGATCAGTAAATGATTCGGGCTCTTCTTTCAACGTCGCATGACTAAGAATATCCTCAAGGACTTCGGGGAGGCTCGGCTTTGTTGGAATGGAATCTACAGTAGCCTCTGCGGGTTGATCGGCCTCTTCTGACTCGATCTCATCTTCATTTTCATTTAGTTCCAACATTGGTTCTCGTGATGTTTCAAAGCCCAGCTGAATGATTTCTGCATCCTCTTTCGGATTTGTCTCTGTGTCGCTCGTGAGTGCAAAAACTGCATTCTTAAGTTTTTCCACTTGGAACGCCAAACTCTCCATCGTTGATTCTAAACTTTTAGAACTCACATTTACAAAGTTGTTTGAATTCCGGTATCGCTCTTCAGCTTGTCGGCCCTGGTCAGCCAGTCTCTCGAGCGCTTTCTCCCAGATGGGTTTCTCTTTCTGAGGCAATGAACTATAATTAGCCGAAAATAATCTGAGCAGTCGCCATCATCTGAGTAGTGCATGTCGTTATAACATGTTTGTTGGTTGAACTGCGGTACATGGTCTGCAGAATATGATGCTCTCGTAGAATCTTCGTACCGATAATCCCAATATTTTGTGTTGTCAGGTGCTTCATAGTGATTATTCTCCCCTCGCCCGACGTACCATCCGAGAGGTTTATACTTGCATTGACTAGTTAGATGTGAACATCCACACCAGTCGCATTCTAGTTCATCATCAGACGTCTCGTAGGACTCGGGAGAATATCTTGAATATCGTTCCATCTGCAAAACACAAACGAGAAAGATAAAAGTATCACAATAAATAATAATATAATAATAGTAATAATAGATGACAATGATGACGATGATGATGATAATGATGATAATGTTAATATTAAAAATAAAAATTAAAATGTCTAAACTAAAATAATAAGAATAAATCTTCAAATCAATAATACCACTGTCCCCGGCAACGGCGCCAAAAACTTGACACGCTCGAATACTAGCAAGTATACTAGGTCGTGCAAGTAGTATAAAATGGACAAGTCCAAGTATCGATCCACGAGGACAGCTCGATTAATTTAAGATATTATTCCAAATTTTAATTTAGACTAAGACGAGTTTTTATATTTTGTGGATTTAATAAAAGAAATAAAAATGCAAATAACGAATAACATAAATAAAACAAGATAGCGAATGGATAATTTGACGACGGATGTGATCAAGGCACGTGCTCGGCACAAAATATTCCTACGTATTCATGCGATCGATTTTATCTAAACAATATAAATCTAGTTAAGGTAGAAATTCCTAAACATACGTGCTACCCGCTCTCGCGTGTATAGCAACCCTATGCGAAAGTGAACCAATCAACTATATTCCTATATGACTGTAGTTACCCCGCACGCATTCTGCTCTATGAATTTCCCCGAATTTAGACGCTTTCGGCGCCTAAAGTCTCGGAAACCACACGGACGAAACCGAATTCCATCTCTGGTCGGTTTACGTCGTGGTACTCCTTGTTTATTGTTCTAACCGGTTTAATCACTTATTCAGTCTCATAAACCAATCAAGACTCATGCATATGATGATCAGGCACATGCAAGCATTTAGCGCAAACAAGAAATACGTAACTCAACTCATATGATTAGATAAAATACGAACACTAATATTACGAACTCATAATTCGGCCTACTACGGCCTTAACCACAAAGAGACTTAAACACACATATTCATTAATGACAACAACGAAAACACATAATTAAAACACAGATAGAATAAAACGTCCCTCACAGTACTTTCGTCGAACGGGTGGTGGGCGAATGAGAATAAAGGTGCTCGATCGTCAAATCTTGCCCGTATATGCTTCGTCTGAGCCGCGTGCTTGCAAGGAAGTGCGGCTTCAGCTGTGATATGTGAGCTCCGGAGGTTCGGCTTGGTGATTGTGAGGTGTAATTCGATCAGTGAGGTGAGGTGGATGCCTCGGCTTCTTACTTAGAGAAATGAAAATGGGTTTTGTATATGTCTTAGCCTTGTAAACGTATGTGTGACTCTGTGTAAATCTATTGGTGAGGTGCGTGAGTGGGGAATGAGCTGCCTGCTATTTTTTCTATATGGCCTTAGCTCGTTAAATGAGTTCTCTGCCAAATGATCGTTTATGTGGCCTTTTCCGTCCCTCCTCTTCTCGCTGCATGCGTCTCCTTTTATACCAGCAATTTAAGATCTTCGTTGATGTCACAATCCTCCTTGAGCTTTGCAGAAAATATCAGAGCTAAACAATTTCAACGACAGAATCGAAGATTGAGCCGGATTGTGCGCAGCCAAATCCTTGAGAAAGAGCTCTGATATTGTGTGGCCATTTGTCTTATGCTGAAACTTTGTTCTAAGCCTTTGCGTGAGATGCCAAAATTGAAAAATAAGAGTCAAAGCATCTATTCATGAGGGTCCCTGCTCAATTATTGGTTCTATCATCTATTATTGCTTCAACCTTGCTCTTTTTGCCTCGTTTTGATTAAATTTGTTTCACCTTGATACCTCTAACGTGAAAATGTTAAATGTACATTTATTCAAGGTTATTTAGGCATGTAACGATAAAAATTACTAAGTTTGACGGGTATTTAACCTGTATAAAATCCTAACTCATCAATAATTATAATATATTTCTTTTCAATCATTATAATATAAAGTTTAATAAGTCATTCAATTATGATATGAAATTTGGTTTTTTTGTGTGTAGAAAATAGAGTTAACGGACCGTAGTGTAGAAAATTGAATTTATGTGTTGGAACATAAGCACGATAGCAACTGACTTGTAAACTTAACTTACTTTGGATTGAGTATGATCTCAATGTGGAGAAAAACATTTACAAAAACACAATACGCTCTTCATCAACACACAAGGAGGAAAACAATGCAAATGGCTAAGCTTGTCTGAGACATATAATAGTGCAGAAATTGAACAACGATTGTTAATACTTCTCTGTCTATTAGTCAAGCTTTCTTAACTCGGCAATCATAGATCCATGCTTAAGGACAACATCGGCATCGAAAGGTTTCAAACGATTAGTCTCAGCTTCGAGGCTCCTTCCAAACCCTCCTCGACCACCACCGCCGCCTCCTCCTCGCCGGCTCCGGCGCCACCACCACCACCACCGTCCTCCTCCACAAAGGAGGTTAAACTGAATCCATCCATCTGTTATATACTTCAAAGTCAGGCCAACATATGCTAGTTCTTTTGTAATTATATATTTTTGGAGATAAAGATCAAAACACCATTCCTTGGTGAATATATATATAGTACTCTAAATAATAATCGATGTGATATGAATATGAAAAGAGGATGAAATAGTGTGCGTCACTTCTCTCGAAAGACCACCGTATTTATAATAGCAGGGTGACTCTCAGTTTGCCAAAATCCTAATGCTTTTTCCTTTAAAAGTTTCAGATTTTATGCTGGTAATTATCCTTTTTTTTATCTTTACAAAATCACATATTTATACTGGTAATATAATTATTGACTCTGTGATTTAGTCCAAAATCATTAATTTTTTTCCTTGAAAATTCAGATTTTATACCTGTAATTTCTAGTTTTGTGTGAAGAGAATAAGAACAAATCTCTCACATAGTCATCACTTAGTCACTACAAATGGTTATCCAATTCAAAATCTTATCTATCCCATTTTATAATTCCAATTACTGGCATGAAATTCAGATTGCTTTGAGGCGTTTATTCAGAATCATTACACTATAATTAAATCGAGATTTAAAACCGGGAGCAATATACTAAGACTAAGACATGGAATAAATGGACATGATAATTTAAAAAATACTAAATAATTTATGAAGATGAAGTAGTTTAACGAATTCATAGATAGACTTCCTAACACATGCAAATATCTTAACCTAAGCTTTGCCGCAAAACAGAAATATTAATTCATAGATAGAAGGCTAATCTCATCACCTTATAACGAATTGTTGTGCTCATCAACCTCCCACTTGCACTGGCTAATAGAATCGACATAGAGAAAAAAAAATTAGGGAAAATAGATTGAAAATAAAATTTAAAGAAGTGATAAACAATAAAAACATCGCGCGAATATTATAGGCGAAAAATAAATAACTTTACGATGTAGTACCGGTGTGGGACTCGAGTTACTTGATACGTGGCAAAACCGAATTAATTTGCGTTCGCTATTTTACTTCTTTAATTGCGATTATTATCTACGAAATCACTCAATATCTATTTACACATTTCGCTCTCAATTTCACGGGCAAACAACATTTTTAAATCCGTAGAATCATAAAATAATACATCCGTTGACAGTAAGAATCAGATAATTTTCGATATAATTATAAAACAATAACTCTTTCCTCACAAAAAATTTCCCCATATTTTTTCATTTACACACCCTTTACATAAACGTTTTAGCTTACCATAAACGTTTTAGCTTACCACTAAAAGTCAAATCAAATCAAATCGACTATATTAGTAACGGAATTTCCCGCCACAATACCAAGTAGTAGGACAATATCTTAAAAAGTGGGCCCCAGCCTGGGCACATGTGAAAGTGAACTAAATATTCTTACAAAAGCCCATCATATTGATTCAAGCCTCAATTTCCAATCCAATACAAAGCATATATATAATTCATAACATTCTGTCACAAAATTAAAACCTGCCCACAATCAGCAGTTGAATAACTAATCTGTCTAAAAAAATGCTGCTTCAAGAAAATCCCATCTCTTATCGCCGTCGAAAACCCTTCGCCTCCTCATTTCCCCTCCTACGATCTCAGCCATGGAATATATCTCCGCGCTCAAACGATGAGACTTATCCCCCGAAGAAAAGAAAAACCATGCAAGTTCATCGAATCATCCCCGCCATGGCCCACATCAGCCCAGCTAAACCCTACTTCTTTGCTCACCTTTCTATTCCTCATCATTGTCCTAATCTTCGCAACCTTATCCCACTTCCCCTTTTCTGCGTAGAGATTCGACATCAACACGTAAGAACCCGAGTCAGTGGGTTCCATGGCGATCAAAGCATCAGATACACGAATGCCCATATCCACGTTTCCATATGTCTTGCAAGAACTGAGAAGGCTCTGCAGCACGGTCAGCCCGGGCCCGCCGGGCACTCTGCCCAGAAAATCCTCAGCTTCTTCGAGCCTGCCCGCCCTGCCCAACATGTCGACCATGCATGAATAGTGCTCGGGGCAAGATTCTACGTGGCAGTCGTTCACCATCGAGTTGAAAATTTCGATTCCCTTACCAACCATTCCATTGCGTCCACACGCCGTTAGTACAGAGAGGAGAGTGATTGAATCGGGCTTTACTCCTTCCATCAACATGTCCTTGAAGTACTTCAGTACTGATTCGCAGTCTCCGTGCCTCGAGTATGCGGAGATCATAGCAGTCCATGAGAATTGGGTTTTTTTCTGAGCTAATCCATGGAAGATCTTCTGAGATTCTTGAATGCTTCCACGTTTTGCGTACATATCGAGCAATGCGCTCGATAGGACTGGGCTGGTGTCTAGCCCGAGCTTTGTTATGTACGAGTGGTATTTCAGGCCTTGCTTTAGGGAAATGGATTCTGACGAGGCGATGGCGTGCAATATGCTGCCGAATGTGTAAGGGTTTGGCTGTAGTTCTTCTGCTGTAAGAAAAGAGTATGCTTGGAGAGCTTCTTGGTACATCTCATTTAGAGTATATGCTGAGATTATTGCGTTCCACGATACGATTTCTCTTTGATGGAGCTCTTCGAAGATCCTGACAAAGCCTTCCACGCACTTGAACTTACCGTACATGGTGATCAAGCTGTTTGCCACGACTGCTTCGGAGACAAAATTCGATTTTATGCAGAGCCCATGGACCATTAGACCTTCTTGCACCATGTCCTTTTCTGTAATGGCGTGGATGAGGCTCACGAAAGTTACTTCGTTCGGACATATACTGTGCCTCATCATCTCCTTGAACGAATTCACAGCTTCCTCTTCGTCTATGGAGATCATCGTAGTCCAAGACACGACATTTTGGCCACTGATTTTCATGAAGACCATTTTTGCATCTTCGAGGAGCTCGCACTTTGCGTACAGTGATATCAAAACATTGCAGACAGAAACGTGTGAGCCGTAGCCTCTTTTCACAGACAAGCCATGAACTTGCCTACCAAAATCAAAGTTTCTCTCTTGGCTGCAAGCTGAAACTACGCTAGTGAGAGAGACGTGATCGACATTCACGCCTGCTTTTACCATCTGCATAAACCCTAATATGGCTTCTTCTCCGTGATTCCCCTCCTGGGCATAGCCCGAGAGAATAGCGTTCCAAGAAACCAAGTCTCTGCAAGGCATTTCATCGAACACCTTCTCAGCATCAGGCATCGTCCCATGCCTCGAATACAAAGTCACGAGTGCGTTCCCCACAAATACTTCTGTGCCCAAACCGAACTTTATCGAAAGAGAATGCAATTGAAACCCAAAATCAAACTCCACGGCGTCAGCGGAATGTGCCAGCGCCGTCGTGTACGTAACAGCATCGAACTTCACGCCACGAAAATGCATACGACGAGCGAAAATTAAAGCGCATCTGCTATCCTCGAACCCCGAAAGCATCGTATTGTAAGAAACTGTATCGGGATTTTCCAACCTCTCGAAAATGGCTGAAGCGCTCTTGGAATCGCCCGACTTACAGTACATATTCATGAGAGAGTTGCAGACGGCGACGTAAGTGGTGAACCCAGAAGTTACCGAAAAGCCATGGATTTCATACCCGATGTTTAGCCGACCAGCGCAGGCCTTACAAGCAAGTCCCACCACAACCTCGTCGATTTCGGAGAGACCCATCTGAAGATGTCTGTTGAAGACATCAAGAGCTTCGCTCCGGCGATTCTGGTGGATGAGGGTGAGCATGTCACGGTGAATATGGAGGGGAGTTTTCTTAGGAAATTCGTCGAACACATGGTGGCCATGGTAGCGGCGACAGTGCTTGAAATTGAAATGAGTTGATCGTTTCACTATTTGGTTTAACAGTGGCGTTGCTTTGATTTGGCGGGTGATCATCAGATAGTATGTTGTTCACTAACTTCATAAGTTGCACTGGATTTAATAATATTTAATAAGTATAATGGATGGCCCATAAAGCCCAATCTGCTTAAGTCTCAACCCATTTATGAGGATAGGAGATTCAAATGAGAGATGCAAGATCCTCCTCTACTTATCATAATATAAATAGAAGGGGCAATTAGGTTTCAGGGCCCAACATAAGTTTCATTTAGGTTTCAGGCACATGTCAGAAAATTTTTAATTTTAAGGACCCGATATACTTAAGTGTTTTTTAGTACCACTTCATTGACCTGTAGTACCACGTCATGGTTTTGCAGTACCAATTCATCGTTGTGCAGTAGTACCACTTCATCGTTCTGCAGTACCACTTCATTGTTCTGTAATACACAAAACGATAGTTCGATACCAGTTCATATACACTGTATACACTTGCGTAAATTGTAGGTCCTTATCTCTAAATTTTACAAAAATCGGGTCTTTAACCCTAAAATTTTCTGACTGGGGCCTGAAACATAACTTAAAACATCATTTGAGGCCTGAAACTTAATTATACTCTAAAACTTATCTGACTTGATCAATTGATAGAATAAATAGAAATAAAATTAAATTTTCTTGAAATTTAATTGGAACATAATGGTCCTAAATTCTCAAATAGACATTCGCATATATTAAATTTAACACATGGACTGTTTTGTGAACCTAATTCTCCTAGAATATAAAAAGATATGAACCTAATTCTCCACGAATCAATATCTCTTGAAGTATCAATCTATACCGTCATTGTTATTCCCCGAAATAGCTTAAAGCAATAACATATTCTTCTCAATCCATCAACATGCGTATTGCAACGATATTATGGACTATTAATTTCGTATTTTCTTTGTTGTAAAAATATCAAACCCTGCTATAGTATCTCATTATCCGTATTACTTATGCAGATATCGTGTACCGTGCTGTCCCATTTTTTTTTCTATAGTTTTGCAAATGGAGTTACTATTCATCGCCCCCTTTTTCCTAGTCACCGCCCCTAAAGGGCTATAAAAAGACGTTTTTACCCTTATGATATTTAAATTAATTTTAAAAGAAAAAACTAACTAAATATATAATTTCGGTACGAAATACTGAAAACTACATACACAAATAAATTCGATCGATCGATACGAAAAAAGAAATTTTGATTTAAAATTTTAGGACCGATCGATCGATATTTTAGGACCGACCGATCGATATTTTCGGACCGATCGATCGATATTGTCGTAAAAATCATTCGTACGTAGATGAATTAGCGAACACGGATCGAAATAGTTTGAAAAAAGTCCCGACCGAACAAAAATTTCGGCCGGCACTTGGTACGGCCGAACAGTGATTTCGGCCGCCACAAGGCACGGCCGCGGAGTAACTTGATATCGAAGACTTAGTGTTTAGAGGAAGAGGCTTTCGGCTGTCCCATGTGGCGGCCGAAAAGAAAATCTTGTTCGGCCGGGACTTTTTTCAAACTATTTCGATCCGTGTTCGCTAATTCATCTACGTACGAATGATTTTTACGACAATATCGATCGATCGGTCCGAAAATATCGATCGGTCGGTCCTAAAATGTTAAATCAAAATTTTTTTTTCCCGTATCGATCGATCGTTTGAATTTATTTGTGTATGTAGTTTTCAGTATTTCGTACCGAAATTATATATTTAGTTAGTTTTTTTTAAATTAATTTAAATATCATAAGGGCAAAAACGTCTTTTTCAAGCCATTTAGGGGGCGGTGACTAGGAAAAAGGGGGCGGTGAATAGCAATCCAGTTTTGCAAATTGTTGGGAACAAAAAGTAAATAAAATTAAACGTAATTGAAAGGAAGATTGAGACATATAAATGCAGAAATATATAGAACAGTTATTTTTGGTAATGTCAGCTGGTTGGTTTAGAAAAAGAAATATGTATGTTGTGTAGTTTATATCAGAATAATAAAGAAATTAGCCAACAATTTACGTTGGCATTCAATACGTGGAAGACGTGAATTGATTAGCATCACAAGATTCTTGGTGGTTGAAATAGGGAAATTTGCATTCTGAATATGTGATGACTAAAAGAAATACTACCTCAGTCCCAAACCGTTTTGGACATTATACTATATCGGTAGTACTGTCAAAACGGGCCGGCCCTATACTATATCGGTAGTACTGTCAAAACGGGCCGGCGGGGCGGGCCGGCCCGTACCCGCCAAAAGCCCGCCACTGGCGGGGCGGGGGCGGGTAAGCCCGCCTGATGGCGGGCCTAGGAAATGAAGGCCCGCCCAGCCTGCAGGCGGGTAGCGGGCCTGGCGGCTTAGCCCGCCAGTTATTAAAAAAGAAATAAAATAAGAAAAATTATTAAAAATAGGAAAAAGTAAAAAAAAATTAATTAAAAATAGAAAAAAAATAATATAAAAATTGGAAAAAAATAAGAAAATGAAGGAAAATATATCTAATTAAATAAACTTTTTTAATATTAATCTATTTATGTTATTAAGTACCTATTATTATATTTGTAATATTATATAATAAATAATATAGTTTTTTAAATATTCTGGCGGCTACCCGCGGGTAAGCCCGCCCCGCCCCGCCAAAGCCCGCACCCGCCGCGGGCTTACCCGCCCAGGCCCGCCTCTAGGCGGGCCTAAAATTTCAGAGCCCGCCCCGCCACTTTGGCGGGGCGGGGCGGGCCGGCCCGTGGGCCCAAGCCCGTTTTGACAGCTCTATATATCGGGCGTCCCATACCATTTTAGACATTTCCTTTTAGAGCAAAAAACTACCACAAACAATCAATATAATACTATTATATATTCTTAAAAGACGTGTCAAAATATACACTTTTTCACTTTTTAATTGTACTATATTATTAAAATATTCAATTTCTTAAAAACCATGCCATACCCCAAATGTCCATAACCGTTTGGGACGGAGGGAGTATTTAAATATCTTCTTTGACAGTCTCTAATAATAAATGTATGTCAGCTAATATAGGTAGCCATTCGTTCGAAAGTTTTAGCTTCTATTCTACCAACGATAAGGAAAAAAACTACAGGGAAATATTTTAAATATTTTTTCTTTATAGTTTTCTACTAATTTGAATATGTCTTTTAATAAATTATGAGTTGATATTATCGCATTCACTTTTCATTGGATAGCTATGAATTTTTCGATATCAATTGGTTTGAAATTTTCAAATCATGTTCACAACCAAAGGTCAATTTCATACGATATCACTTCATCTTTGAATCTCACGGGCTACAATATGACATAAATAATTCCTTTCACCTTTCTTCTTTTTTAATTAATCACATTAATTTCCCCATAATCTCATATTTTCATTACTTTTCTTCCCAACGACCTATCCCATCTCTCTATCTCGCAAATAAATACTCAACAGTATTAAATCGTCCAAGTAGGTAACCGTTGTGTCCGAAAAAACCCAAAGAAAAACCACTACGAACCCGACAAAATACACACAAAAGCCATAACTTAGTATACCCCAAAAATAAACAAAAACTGTAGAGAGAGAGAGAGAGAGACACGCACACACACAGAGAGATAGATGGGGGATTCTAACACAAACAAAGCCAAGGTTTTTCAATATCCTCCAAAACTTCGTACTTTAACTACACAATAATAATCAGTTCATGGAAATATCATTTTGCAGGAAATTGACAGCACATCGCTCGTCTCCAATGGCTGCGTAAACCACAAAGGCTTCGTCGCGGATAAACTTCAGACCGGCGGATGGAAATCTGCACCTTTCATCATAGGTAATAATAATTGATGGAACAACAAAACCCTAGCAAATGTAATAACAATATCTTGGGTCATTGATTGTTATTTTCTTTTTGCGATATTTTTTTTTTCGTGTTATGGGGGCAAAAAAAAAAGTGAATGAGGTGGCAGAGAGGTTTGCATTCTTTTCGATAGCGGTGAACATGGTTCCTTTTTTGGTCGGAGTTATGCACCAATCTTTGCCCGAAGCAGCTACGCACGTCACAAATTGGAGTGGTGCTGCCTATGTTCTTACATTGGTTGGTGCCTTCGTCGCCGATGCTTATTTGGGAAGGTTCTTCACTATCATCACCTTCTCTTGCATATATGTCGTGGTAAGAAGTTTTTTGCACTCTATAAATCAGTGTAATATATGTAGCGAGATTCTCTAGAATTTAAAAAGGATTCGACTTTTGTAGATTTATGTTCGCAAAAATCGAAATCGTTCAAGTAACAGTCATTTCTCCCCGGGTTTCTTATAATATTTTATCTTCATTTTTTTTCAAATATTTTCTTTCGCAAATTAAGGCAGTATATAGGCACGTATTAAATAGTCCTTAATAAAATATCTTACCTGTGACTAAACTTTGGGTCGGCTATAAATGAAATTCAGAGTAGTATAAAAACGCTTCAACGGCATATACGGTTGTTAAATTAAATTTGTGGTAGTTGGCCAAAACTTAAATACAGTTCTACTAATCGTACATAAACTAGTTCGATTGATGTTTCCGATATAATATAGCCTTTATTACTTGACGACCAATAATGTTGAGACTCCTAAAAACAAATATTATTTTAGGAACTTGATAAACATATACCTTGTCCTGAAAATTAAAATACGTAGAGTACGATAAAGTTCAACAAAGTTATTTTGTTTTATTACGACGATAAAGTTTTTATCTATTAAGATTTTTATTTTCACAGGGAATGGTGATGCTAACTCTCTCAGGCTCCTTGCCCAGCCTCCACCCACCGCCGTGCGCCGCCCCGCCGTGCCCCGCCGCCACGTCATCGCAAACCTTCTTCCTATATTCCGCCCTAACCCTAATAGCCCTCGGAACGGGCGGAATCAAACCGTGCGTCTCCTCCTTCGGGGCCGACCAGTTCGACGAGGCCGACCCCAAAGAAGCTCGGAGCAAATACGCATTCTTCAACTGGTTCTTCTTCGCCATAAACATGGGAGCTCTGTGCGGAATCACCTTCTTGGTTTACGCTCGGGTCGAATTCGGTTGGACGTTGGGGTTTGTGATCCCGACCGTGGCCATGGCGATTTCGATCGCGATTTTAGGGTTGCACTAGTACAGATAAGGGAATAGGCTACGGCACAATGGGCGACTGTTGTTAACAACAGACGCCAATGTTCAAAAAATTTGACATTTGGCGACCTTTGTCGAAGCAACAGTCGCCCATAGTGTTTTCGTTTTTAATATTTTTTTATTTTTCAGACATTTGGCGACTGTTATGAGTATAACAGTCGCCCATAGTATTTTCGTTTATAATTTTTTTTAAGCAGACATTTGGCGACTGTTATTAGCATAACAGTCGCCCATAGTATTTTCGTTTTTAATTTTTTTTAATTTTTCAGACATTTGGCGACTGTTGTTTGTCTAACAGTCGCCCATAGTATTTTCGTTTTTATTTTTTTTTTAATATTGTGGTATCATTGGCGACTGTTACGTGGTACAACAGTCGCCGATGTTGTTAAAATAGCAGATTTTGAGAACACACACTCACACACGCAGACATCGATCCTCAGCCCCTTTGCAGATTTTCGCCGCCCAATTCCGCCGTCCGCCGTCCGCCGCCAGCCCCTTTGCAGTCGCGCCCCAGTTGCACAGCCGCCGCGCCGCGCCGCTCCACCCATCCCATTCCTCAGCTCGTTCCGCGCCACACCTCGCAGCCACCGCCCACCTCCTTGCTGTCGCCGTCGTTGCCGCCCGCCTCCTTGCTGTCGCCGCCGTCCCTCACCAGCCGCGTCACAGCCGCGCCGTGCCCCACGCCACACAGCCGCGCCAGCGCCCCACCTCGCAGCCGCGCCAGCGCCCCACCTCGCTGCCACAAACCTCGCAGCCGCAACCTCGCCGCCCCACCTCGCCGCCCCACCTCGCCGCCCCACCTCGCCGCCCCACCCCGCCGCCCGCCCCGCCCCTCTCAGCCGCAGCCACCGACCCAAATTAAAAGGTAATATATATTTCTTGGAACCCTAATTTGTTTAATTTGGGGAATTTTGGTTTGCTTTCGATTTCGGTTCCATGTTGTGATTTAAGGTTCTATTAACGTCCTATACCATGTTAGAATCATAATTGTTAAAAAAAATGAAATTGCGACCCGACCCGACCCGATGGGTTAGATTGTCGGGTACCCGAGATTTTTGTGTTTGGATAGTTATGTTTATGTGTTTCGTATTTGTTTGGAATTGCCTATGATTTGCGAATTTATTGTTTTCGTTAAGCTTAGATATGTTCAAGGTTTGCTCATTTGGAGGAAACCTTGAATGGTTCCCTGGGACCGTTCTTAAACGCACGCTATCTCTTTACGATGTCAGTTTGTTTGTTATCTAACTTAGGTGGTTGGGATGGATCGGGTTTGGATGTCTAGTAAGCGAACAACGGCCGAATATTTAAATGGTGTAGAAGAGTTTATGAATTGTGCAGAGCAAAATCGTAGAAAAAAGAGGCAATCGAAGATTTCATGTCCTTGTCGTAATTGTATTAACACAAAGTGGTGGAATAGTGAGATTGTTAGGGATCATCTGATAGTCTCGGGTTTTAAACCTGGTTATACAAATTGGATATGGCACGGTGAGTCTGTAGCTGGTCGGGTGGATGAAGGATCTAGTACAAGAGTGCAAGACGAGGCAGATGTAGATGTTTTAGCTGATAGTTATTCATCTGATAATGATCGTATTGAGGACATGCTCCGTGATGTTCAAGAGGATTTCGATGAACGTCCTCCCATATTTGACAGTCTGCTTAGGGACAACAATATCCCCTTGTACAACGGATGTTCTAAATATACAAAATTGTCTGTTGTGTTCAACTTGTTGAACATTAAGGCTAAATTTGGGATTTCGGATAAATGTTTCTCAACACTCTTAGAAACACTTGCCGATATGCTTCCCGATGGGAATAAACTTCCGGTGTCAACTTACGATGCAAAGAAGCTGTTGTGCCCTTTGAACTTGCAGTACGAAAGAATACATGCGTGTCCCAACGACTGTGTGCTATATAGAGGCGAGTATGAATCGGCTGATAAATGTCCGACATGTGACACTTGGCGTTACAAACGAAAGGATGAAGTCGGTGGGGCTCCTGCTAAGGTTCTATGGTATTCATCAATTTGGGACAGTGATCGAGGGCCGTGATAGTGTTCATCATGTCCTAGTGTCTGAATCGAACGTCGTAGTCAGCGTCGATCTCATAGCGAATGGAAGGGGAGGGGGAATATCTTCCCGTACAAACCTCGGAGCTTTTGACGTTAGGAGATGCACTGGGCAGCTTCGTACAGTGGCCCCACGATATGACATTATCGTCAAATGCGGTATGTAAATAAATATGTAAATTTAATCGATAATAAATTAATTTGTATTTTCCTATGTAGGCTCCTATGCCGACATTAGGGAATTCTTCATTGGAGTCTAGCACTGTCCGGCGCAATGACGATATGGCAGGTCTAGGCAAGTATAGTCGGTATGTATTCGATGTCATCTCCTCTCGGATTGATCGTTCTTTTGTATTCTCTATGAGAGATGTGTACTACAATCCGGGAGAAGAGTCGTTAGATACCGGCATCGACATCACCGATATTGAGCACTTATTTAAGGGCGAGAGTTTGGATTCCAGCGTCATTCAACTTTTCTTGAGGTAGCTTCATTTATTGTTAGTTTAAATTTAACGTTAAATTTTATTGACTGTCGTCTATTGTAGGTATATTCGTTTGGAATTGGCGCCGGAGATTGCGTGCTTCAACCCTAATAGGCTAAGCTTGATGAACACGAACCCCTCGGAAGTTGAATATATGACTAAAGTTTTTAAAAATTCGTATAACTCATCGACGTACTTCTTCGCGCCTTACTGTGAAGGGTAAGTATAAGATTTGCTTTATTATTTTATATTTAAAGTTTTTATTTTACATTGTATGTTTTGGTGTATTTGTAGTGAGCATTGGATACTGTTGGTCATCCATTATGCCGCGAACACTGTATATGTTTTCGATTCGCTGCCAAAGGTTGGGGTTAGAAAGATTGGAATTCGTGATCACGTGAACAAGTAAGTGCAATATTAAAAACAACATGGTATACTTTTATTTTATAGATGCTTCTAATATATACTTTTGAATTTCAGTGCATTGAAGATTTCGACAATGTTTGGAGCGGCTCAAGTTATGAAGAAGTCTTCCAATACTACTTGGAAAGCATGCAAGGTTCGCAACTCTTTTGAGCAATTTCTATTAAAATTATAACGATTAGGTTATAATAAGATATTTGTTTAAACTTAGTGCCCACGCCAACCGGGTGGTAGTCAACTATGTGGAAACTTCGTCATGCGCTACATGTACGACATTGCGAGAAATATCGGCTATCAAACTCAAAATCTGTCAAAGGTACGATAAAGTTGAAGCTTTGATATCAAATATATTTAGTTGTAACGTTTATGAATCGTGTTAATATTTTAGGAATTGGAGCACGCTGTCTACGTCAAAGAGACGCATGAAGAAATTCGAGAGTTGTGGGCTAAACACTTCATTGAAGTATGTCTGAAACAAAGCACATCGTTTTAGGTGAAGACGTTGAACATTGTTATGTAATTTGCTCACTTGAGACTTAGGTTGTTTTGTGATTATGTTATTGACATGTTTATGGTTTTATTGAGTTGAACTTTCTTGTGTGTGTCGTATATCATTGAGCCTTATTTATTTTGGGATTGTCGGGCTGTTTATTATATATACAGGTTTTGGGTATTAGAAAACAAATAATATATTTAAAAAATTAAATTACCAATTGGCGACTGTTCCTAACAAGGGTCGCCAATCCTTTCGACTATGGGCGACTGTTTAGTAAACAGTCGCCAATGCTGTAGACAATCGGCGACTGTTTTAAGACCAACAGTCGCCAATACCAAGATTATGGGCGACTGTTCTTGGATCAACAGTCGCCGATACCACAATTATGGGCGACTGTTGTTTGACTAACAGTCGCCCATACCTTTTTTATTTAATTTTTTTTTTAGTTTTTATGCGTATGGGCGACTGTTATAAGAAGCAACAGTCGCCAATACCTCGATTATTGGCGACTGTTACGGAACAACAGTCGCCAATACCTCGATTATTGGCGACTCTTAACAACAGTCGCCAATGGTCATGGGTATGTGCGTCGGTGTCGTCGGCGACCCCCAGCAACAGTCGCCCATACTCAATAACAACAGTCGCCAAAAGTCTATAATGTACTAGTGTTGGGGTTTGCAAAGTATCGGTACCAGAGGCCCATGGGGAGCGCGTTCACGAGGTTCTTACAGGTGGCGGCGTGCGCGGCGAGGAATCGCTTGAGGGGAGTCGAGGTTTCCGAGGGCGGTAAGAACTTGTACGAGGTTGGGGGCATTATGTCCGGGATTAAGGGGGCGAGGAAGCTTCCGCACACCGAACAGTACAGGTCATGATATTCGATCTCAGCGTGTAATTAATTAGAAATCGAGGGATTATTCAACCTAAAACCAAAGCCCTCGATTTCTCATAATATTGTATAAGAGCTGGTTCGATCTACGCGTTACCGTCCGTCTTGCACTCACCGTCACCTATATGTCCACGTGTTAGGCCATTTGTCATTTCAAATAAAAAAAATTGAACTCACCTGACTCATCAATTGATATATCAAAGAGGCAGTTTCACTATCAGTTGGTTTTAGGTTGGAACCAATAATGTTGATTAATTTATTACTTATCACCCGACCTATCTGTGCAGATTCCTGGACAAAGCCGCGGTCCAAGCCCGGCCCGAGCCGAAAAACCCGAGCCCGTGGAGGCTGTGCACCGTGACCCAAGTCGAAGAGCTCAAAAGCTTCCTACGAATTCTTCCCATTTGGGCGTCGACCATAGCCCTATCGATCTCATACGCACAGCTGTCGACCTTCTTCATTGGGCAAGCCAACGCAATGAACCTAAACGTCACGAAAAGCTTCAAGATCCCCTCGAGCTCCATACCCGTTTTCAGCGCGATCAACGCCCTCGTCGTCGTTCCCATCTACGAAAGGTTCGTGGTGAGGTGGCTGAGGAAGAGGACGGGCTTGCCACGTGGCATCACCTCGCTGCAGAGGATGGGGACGGGCCTCTTCGTTTCTGTCTTCGCCATGGTCGCCGCCGCCCTGGTCGAAAGGGCGAGGAGGCGCGGGAGTTTGGGTGAGGAATACTGTCGAACACCTTGCGCGCACGAGAGTGATGCTTACGTTTCTTTTTTGCTTTGAATGTGTAGAATCACATTCAAAGATGAGCGTTTTCTGGCTGTTCCCCCAATGCTTCCTCGTCGGCACGGCGGAGGTGTTCACCTACGTCGGCCAGCTCGAGTTCTTCTACGACGAGGCGACGGATGGGACTCGAAGCCTCAGCAGCGCCGTGTTTCTGAGCGAGATCGGAATAGGGAGCTGGCTGAGCAGCTTGCTCGTGGTGGTGGTGGAGAGGAGCACCGGCGGCGTCGAGCACGGCTGGCTTAGGAATAATCTCGATGACAGTCGCTTGGATTATTTCTATTGGATTTTGGTCGGCGTAAATGTGGTTAATTTCTTCGTGTATTTATGTGTTTCCTGGAGGTACAAAGGGAGGAGCAGCGGCGGTTCTGCGGCGGCCGGCGACGTTGAATTGGCTAAAGATGAAGCTGAAGCTTATTATCATGGTAATGATCAAGCTAAGTGAAATTATTAGGTTAAATTTGAATAAAATTGATTATGTTTAATGTATTCTATTTTATTAAGCATGGTGGCTTTGGTTAAACTGCTTCCAATTGATTTTTGCTTAATATAAAATTATTAAATCAAATATGACCACCCAATAACTATTTCATACGTTGAACATGAACATCCTATCAAATTAAATTGTAGACGGTATATTTTTAAGAAATGCCATTAAATATAAAAAACCACCCATTCATAATATTTATATATTGCAATTATTTCATAATTAAATATGTATAATATTATACACCACACACGTACGAGTGTTCAAAGGTATTTTTAATTAAATAAACCAAAAAAAAACATTCATTAACAAAATAAACGAAATAATAGAACCATTAATAAAATAAACATTTTCGTATACTAGGAATACGAGTTATAGTAACTCGTATTCCAAGACTACGAGTTAGGGCACGCTGGCGCGTTCGTCCAACGTGGACTAACTCGTACTCCTGGAATACGAGCTACTATAACTCGTACTCCTGGAGTACGAATTAGATCTGTTTTTTTAAAAACCCTCGTCGCGACGAAGAAGACGAGACGAGACGAGACGAGACGAGACGACGACGACGACGAAGCTCGCATCACTGACGCCGACGCCGACGCCACCCCTCACCGGCCGCCTTTGCCCCGCCGCCTGTGCCTTCACGACCCCGCCTCGATCTCAGCCCCCGCCGCGACCTCAGCGCCCCGCCGCCCCGCGCCGCTGCCCCGCCGCCCCGCGCCGCTGCCCCGCCTCCCCGCCGCGACCACCTGCCCCAGCCGCGACCCGTTGCCCCTCCACGGCCCGCTGCCCGTCCGACGTGCCGCTGCCCCGCCACGACCCGTCGGTCCGCCCTGCCACGCTGCTCCGCCCGCGCCCCGCTGCCCCGCTGCCCGACGCGCCCCGACCCGCCGCGCCCCGCGCCCCGCTGCCCCGCGGCCCGACGCCCCCCGCGCCCGCTGCTCGACGCTCCGTCGCTGCCCCCCCGCGGCCCGCTAACCCGCCGCACATACGACGTCGTACGTGCGAATAGTTCGGGTACCACGTTATGATTCGAAATTCGATTTTTTGTGTAAATTCAATTATATCAAATGCTTTTATTGATTGTCGATTTGTTTGGTTTTTCTTTTAAATGTAGAATGGATTTCGATTCTTCTTACGGACCTATAGATAGCTCGGTGTTGACGATGCAGTCAAATCACCGTAGTAGGGATTTATTATTAGATGAGACAGCGTTAGATAGAACTATTAAGATTAGGGCGTTAGAGAATGTTGTGTGGGGTACTAGAGAAGCACCGAACGTCCTTCACGGTCGCTTATTAGGAAAGTTGAACGAGATGGGTCTGTACAGCGTCTACAGCTGTATGTCGCAGAGGGTTGACCCTCATTTGATTACAGCGTTAGTAGAGCGTTGGAGGAAGGAGACCCATACGTTTCATTTTTCTGTTGGGGAGGCGACTGGGGAGGCGACTGTTACCTTACAGGACGTAGGTATCTTGTGGGGGTTGCCTGTAGATGGTAGCTGTGTCTCTGGTGTGATTTATACTAGGACGGTCACACAGTGGATGGATGAGTGTGAGGAGTTACTAGGTTTTAGACCGCCGGCAGATAAAATTAGGGGGTCAGCGCTTTCGATGAAGTCATTATCGAGTTGGTTGTTGCACAATCCGATAACGGATGATAGCGATGAGGAAGAGGTTGATCAATCAGCACGGGGTTATGCGATGCTGCTCTTCGGTGCCGTGATGTTCCCCGATTGTAGCGCCAGCACCGTATCATTGAGTTACCTTCAGCTGTTGGAGGATATTGAGGAGGTGAGCAATTATAGTTGGGGCAGTGCGGTGCTGGCGTTCCTATACAGAGAGCTTTGTTCGGCATGCGAGCCGAAAAAGCTAAATATAGGCGGACCCCTACGGCTGTTGCAGGTAATTATATAGAAAACGTTATTATATTTTAATGGTTTTAAACATTTATTTAGAACAAGTGATTTGTGTTAGGCATGGGCATATGTGAGGGTTTTGCCATTTCAGCCAGTACGGGGTGATCTTCGTATCACGATGGAGCCCCATGTCGTCGACGGGATACTCTTACCGGCCCCGCCACATGCTGCGAGGTGTGGTCGTTATTCCGAAAGTAGCGAAATATTTTACATTCTTACTTTTATAAATGTTGTGAAAATATCTGACAGGTGGAACTCATTCTTCGATTTTACTACGTCGACGAATTCGAACGTACGCACGATCCGCAAGTGCATTGATCGCATGCAGCCGTATCAATTTGCGTGGACTCCGTACAACATGTCTCTGCCAGAGATTGTCGCTCTTTCTCCAGCGTGCTTACCGATGGCTTGTCGATCGAGGTGTCCACTGATATTGTTCAATATCGTGGAGTTTCATTACCCCGAACGAGTACTGCGGCAGTTCGGAATAGTCCAAGGAATTCCCATTAATCCGCCGTATCGCGATACGAATCTTCATACGTACGAGCGTCGACAGCGTTCGGGGATGGATTGGAGAACACAGCATGCATACTGGATTGGGTTATGGGATCAACGAGAGGACGCCGTTGTGAATGGTCCTCCTGCGACTACGTTCAGCTCGGTGGAGGACGGATATTACGAGTGGTACTATCGGATCACTCGACTCTACATATCTCCTCATGCGAGGCAGATGTCACAGGGCTTCCAGATGGGAGATGCGGTGTTTATGTCGACCATCGTAAGTTTAATTTATGTACTAATGGTATTTGATTAATAGCCCAAATTATATAATTTACTTTTCGATATTTAGGAACGCGGGGTTCACGACAGCCTTCATTACGCGGAGACCGGCGAGCTGGACCACTCGATTAGCTTACTGCGGCAGATGGACGAAATGTTTATCTCGCGACGCCGAACTCGACGAAGCATTGGGCCATCTCAAGCACAGGACGCCGGCGCATCTCACGTACACGTGGCCGGATCATCTCACTCACACGTGGCCGGATCATCTCACTCACACGAGGCCGGCCCATCTCACGTACACGGGGCCGGACCTTCTCAGGCGTATGGGGCCGGCCCATCTCAGGTGCACGAAGAGGTGAACCCGTCCTTCTTTTACGACTTGTCGCCCTTTTTCCAATCGTCTGCAGCCCAGCGGAGCTCGCAGCCGCCTTATATGGAGCATCAGGTATATTCCTTTAATTTGGCATTTAAAGCGATCAAATTAATTACTAAAACTACATTTTCGTTATCAAATTTTAGGCGTTTACGACACCTTCCCCACGTCTGCGACGAGATCGAAGTCCGGATGATGATGATGCTGAGCAAGGCAACCGTCGAGGAAATCGAGTGCGTAGGCCAGCTCGTTGTGGGACCGGCGGTCATTTGGCTCATCATGGCCGATAGTCGTTATGTGAAATGCTTTGTCACAGGACTATTATTTTGATATTATTTTTATGTTTTGTAATGACTATTATTTTGATATTATTTACTTATTATAATATTTTTATTATGATTATATTTATTTTTATAAATGTTGTGATGATTATATGTATTATTATTTATTATTATGATATATTTATTATTATTTAGGATGATGATTATATTTATTTTCATTTATTATTTTGATTATATTTATTTTCATTTATTATTTTGATTATATTTATTATTATTATTGTTTATTATTATGATTTTATTTACTATTAAGGAATGCATTTTGAACGGACGTTGGATATATACTACAAAAACGGTGAAACAACAATATATGTTCGTCTCAACGCCTACCGCGTTGTCTAGCACGAGTTTCACCCCTGTCCATCTCATTTCTGATGCGATTTCGACTATATCTACCGGGACCAGTTCTCTCTCGACGAGCCTCGTTATGAATAAGAGTCCAATTTTCGGGCGTCCAGTACCGTTCATCGTGCAATGGTTCAAATGTACCTTCATATGTCTTCAAATACTCATGCTTACTGTAATATTGCGCCACTAGATTACCGGAGTGAATTTGCCATTGACGGCAAGCTGCTTGTGCGTGAGAACATGGGATGCTATACCTGCTCCAATTTCCACACGTGCATGTTCGATCATTGATCCTTACGACATATGTGCGCTGATGAATTCCAGATGTTATGACTTCTGCTGTATGCTGTCGGACATCAAAACGGTATACAACGTGATCCCAAGATTCTGCCGCCCAACTTTGAAACATTCTCGTTGCATAACGTGACCAAAGCGTTTCGTTATTCGCCGTTAGGGACGATGCTTCTTGAAAGCGATCACGAAAATACTGTACGCACCTGTGAATTTTAAGAAATAAAACAAAATGTAATAACAACAAAATTCGACTAAAAAAATTTTCTCCACCGTAGTAAGAGCTTACCTATGAAAAGTGAAATCGACGATTGCTCTTGCGGGTAGCATTCGAGCACCTTTCAGTACCCCGTTCAGCCCTTCTGAAATATTAGTCGTCATGACACCACATCGATAACCGCCGTCGTGTGCGAGTGTCCACTGCTCGACCCCTACTTTTTCTAGCCAAGGCTTCGCCCGTTCATTAATTTGCGCAATCTGAGTCATAATGCGATCGAATTTATCCAATGTTGTAGCAGTACCGGCTCTATGACATAGATCCTTCAATTGTTGATCCTTGAATTTTTTGTAGAAGTTTGACTTTACATGACGAAGACAGAAGCGATGGATTCCATTTGGTGGACGAAAGAATTCAGTTGCTTCTACTGTTCCCGTAAGACCTGTACACACCATATACGCCAGTAAAAGTAACTGATTTTACGAAAATAACGGGTAAATTACATTACTAAAAATTAAATACCTGGGTGACGATCCGAAATAAGGCAAACCGATTGATTCTCCAGAACAAATGTGTTCAAATTAGTAAGGAACCAAGTCCATGAGTGTGTACTTTCTTCCGTGACAATGGCAAACGCCAGAGGAAAGACGTTTTGGTTGGCGTCCAGAGACGTAGCAATCAGTAGTTTGTGTCTAAATTTGGAGTATAAATGCGTACCATCGACACAAACAACCTTTCGACAATGTTTGAAACCATTGATGCTCGGTTTAAAAGCCCAAAAGACATACCCGAGCACGAAGTGTCCAGGTGTCTCTGTTTGCAGATTCAGCCACCTCACGATCGTCCCTTCATTGTAATGCTGCAACGCCTTCATAAATGTTGGGAGTTTGGTAATAGACTCCTCCCACGTACCGTAAGCATTTTTCAGAGCTCTTTTCAGACCATGCCAAGCTTGAGTATATGAGATATCATAGCCATATCTATCCTTCACGAGTTGTTGGACATTCTTGGGTAGGAATTGAGGATCGACTTTCACGGTTCCAACCAACAAATCAGCAATAAAATTTCGAGAGATATTACGATGTGTGCTCGCCAGCTCATTCATATAGCAAGTGTGTGGTCCTTCAATTTTTGTAATAGACCAATAACCTTTTTTTGGCTTAAAGGTTGCCCTCAGTCTCCAAGGACAATCAGTCGTGTGATCACATTGAACACTCCAACGTGTACTGCTGCTCTCGTTGACGTTGTACTCGCGTCTAGCAACCCTGATCGAAAAATCGTCGACGGCACGTTGTAAGTCCTTCTTAGTTTGAAAAATCATACCTCGACAAAACATAGGGTTCTCTCTGTCGTAAAACTCCCCGTAACCACCGTAGTCGTCACTACCAGGAGGTGGCATTTGGTACGTTTGGAAAAATGGGGCGGGCTGAAACAGCATAGGAGCAGCAGAGTCCAGCGGAGTGGTATCATCAGGGGCATCGTCGTCGTCGTTGTCCTCGTCGTCGTCGTCGTTGGGATCAGGTAACTCAGACAGTGGATCATCATCGTCCGCTTCTGAATCACTAACATCGACGTCTACCTCGGGTTCATGCACGAGTTCTGGCACGGGTTCTGACAGGGATTCTGGCATATTAAATGGAACACCAATCGTCGGCATTTCCAGAGAAACATTGCTGAATCCTGCCGTAACTGAGGCAATATCGGGAATATCCGGACATGTATAACTCGAAGAACCAACTTCAAAATTACGATGAGGCTCTTCGTTCAAATCAAAGTTTGAATTTTCAACTATTTCAACAAAAACCTCAACACAGTTGTTCTCTGAGTCGGGATGTATAAAAAATTGAAGATCGTTGTCGTTGGAGATTTGAAAAAGCTGATGAAAGTTGCGGGAATGTTGATAGTATTCATTTTTTCCATGGACAATCAACGAACAACGACTACTATCAGCACCCGTAATTTCGAACAACAACGATATAAAATCGGAAAAACTAGTGTTGCGACGAATTCGCCTATACCCAACAGGGCGGATACTATATTTGATGGTAGAATCGGATGGCTGAATTATTTCGCCGCCGAAATATACTACGACTTGGACACGACTCGACACCATTGTTTGAGTTATTAAAAAATATCGACAAGGGATATGATATGTTGATATCAGCGTGAGGGGCTTATATAGAAATTTATATCGTAATGTTGGGGTACGAATTAAAATAACTCGTACCCGCAAAATACGAGTAAGAGTAACTCGTACTCTAGGAGAACGAGTTACGTGAATTATTAACGTAACTCGTACTCCCAGAGTACGAGATACTTTTATTAGTGGCCGACACATGCATGGCCATGCAGGTTGGTCGGGCCACCGTATCTCGTATCCTGGGGATACGATTTACTAACTCGTATCTTCAGGAGACGATTTACGGCACCACGTCAGCTCCACGTCAACGATTGACCAGTCCACCGTAACTCGTATTCCTGGAGTACGAGTTACTAACTCGTATCCTGGAAATACGAGTTACGTTTGCCAGGTCAGGGTCAATTAGTCAGCGGAGATTAATTCGTATTCCCAGAATACGAGTTCTAACTCGTATTCTGGGAGTACAAATAGTTTTATTTTATTAATGGTATTCGATTTACGTTTATTTTGTTAATGAATGTTTTTTTTCGTTTATTTAATTAAAAATTCCGTGTTCAAAACTACTAGTTTTGATTATTGCCCTTTCGATTGAACATCATATATCGATCGATGTGAAATTACGTGGACCAATGCGTTTGGGTTAGTAAAATAACAATAAATACACAATATTAACTTTTTGTTTTATGAAATAACCCCCAACGCTCGTGGAATATTACATTCAACGACCATTCTACTCAATCAGTACGCTAAACTATGAACATAATACGGACACGTGTTCTCATTTCATTGGCTATTCTGCCGCCTAATCAGTAAATCATCTTCTTCCCCAAGATAAAAGGCATAACCCAGAGACCACACACACTAAAAATATCTCTTGGAAAAAATCTACAATGGCGTCGTCGCCTTTCCACTGCCTCACTCTCGTCGGCTTCTTCTTCTTGCTATCATCCTCTGCAATCGCGTCCACCGAAGACCCTCTGATTCGGCAAGTCGTCGATCCTACAGACGACGCCGAGTCTATCGCCGATCACCACCACCACCCCTTACACGCCGAGCGCCACTTCTCCCTCTTCAAGAGCAAGTACGGAAGAACCTATGCATCTCAGGAGGAGCACGATTACAGGTTTGAGGTCTTCAAGGCTAACCTCCGCCGCGCCAGGCGCCGCCAGCTGCTCGACCCGTCGGCCGAACACGGCGTCACCAAGTTCTCCGATTACACCCCCGAGGAGTTCGAGAAGAAGTTTTTAGGTCTGCAAAAGAGGCGTTTGAAGCTCCCCGTCGATGCTCACAACGCTCCCACGCTTCCGACCAATGATCTGCCCAAGGATTTCGACTGGCGGGAAAAAGGAGCCGTTACTGCCGTCAAAGATCAGGTTCTTAATCTTTCCTTCATTCCGTTTGCCGTATTTTTTATTGACTAGCGTACTCCGTTCATGATATACTGCTGTGAAAATTAACCTGGGATATTATACTTTAAATTGTTAGCTAAAGAAGTATGTATAGTTAGTTCATAGTTGGATTTGGATTCTATGGAAAAGACTTTGCCCTTGTTAAGTAAGGTATATCTTGGTGTACCTCTAACCATAGACTCCATTCCTGCCATAGCCCAGCGTAGTTCCTTCATCAATCTTCGACATTAAGAAAACTGTCAAGACAAAACAGTTCTCATCTTGCAACACGGTAATAAGAGATCGATATCCTGTATGACAGGGTTCTTGCGGTTCGTGCTGGTCTTTTAGTACAACGGGGGCACTCGAAGGGGCCCACTACCTATCCACGGGAGAGCTCGTGAGCCTCAGCGAGCAACAGCTCGTGGACTGTGATCATGAGGTTTGCTCCTATAAGCAAGCACTAACTTTCATACTCAGAACTTCTAATTTTAACAAAATCCCTACCTTAGTGTGATCCCGACGAACAAAACTCATGCGATTCGGGTTGCAACGGTGGGCTGATGAACAATGCGTTCGAATATGCGCTCAAGTCGGGCGGCCTACAGAGGGAGAAGGACTATCCCTACTCAGGCAGGGACGGTACTTGCAGATTCGACAAGGGCAAAATCGCCGCCAGAGTTTCGAACTTCAGCGTTGTCTCGGCCGACGACGCTCAGATTGCTGCCAATCTTGTCAAGTACGGCCCTCTAGCAGGTAAACATATGGTTATCGTTCGCAGTCTTGAATATAAGACAGAAAATGGCCATCACTAATAGAGCTGAGATTTAATCTTCTTTTCTTTTCCATCAGTGGGGATCAATTCTGCTTGGATGCAGACGTACGTGAAAGGAGTTTCTTGCCCGTATATATGCAGCAAGGTGAACATCGACCACGGCGTGCTGATCGTGGGCTACGGTTCGTCGGGGTACGCAACCATTCGACTCAAGGAGAAGCCTTATTGGATCGTGAAGAATTCTTGGGGTGAGAATTGGGGCGAGGATGGTTACTACAAGATCTGCCGTGGTAAGAATTTGTGCGGCATCGAGTCTATGGTGTCCAGCGTTGTTGCTGCCCACGCTCACCGCTGCTAAAGCTTGATGATGCTTAAGTGGTTGGTGCCTTTAAGCCCTGCTTGTATTGTATAATTAATTTAAATATGGGTTTAATACAAACATTTATTTATGCATGTATGTATGTGTGTGTGCATGTAAATCTTTTAAATGCTTGAATATGGGATTTAGGCCTTTGGGAAAACTTATAATAGATTGTTTTAGTACACCTATATGTAAGGGATCACTTGTTGCGTCTATTTTATGTCGTGTCGTACTCTTATTAACTCCAGTGAAAAACGAACCTAAATCTGATCGTCGGCCATCGGACAACACTGGTATGCAAGATTGGAAGTGAATTTAAACCTAATTGTCGGCTATTGGACAAGTACTCTGGCTTGTAGCAGGGTATAAATCGTTGTGATATGTGTTGTCTCTAATGAGTTCAAATAGCATTTTAACCTAATCTTACTTTTACGTACATCACAAAATTTCATTTACCTAACTACAAATTTTCTATTTCTCTTCTCCATAAAGACAACTTTGCCAGCGAGTTGTTGAATTATTGAATCAAGGCTATGAAAGAGATGTGAGATGATGATATAGTTATTGGTCAAATCACAAGGGTAGAGTTTTTCGGACCACAGCCATGATGAATGAATATAAATTCAATAGTGATACGATAATGCCATGCGACGCCAAACAATATTTGCAGGAATGAAGCACGCGTTTTTTTGTTTTTAGGGCTCGCCATTATATAAAACTTGTAATTTTTTTCCTATTATTTATACGCCCTATTGTAACCCTACTTTTTTCACATTGACTTGGCCCTTACACAGTTTCACTGCTATACATCTATATATTATATCTATGGAAAAGGGAAAAAAGATACGTCCTTGTCTCGATAGAATACTGATTACTCAATGTACTTTCTTTAAGAAACAGAAGTTTCAACACATGGAAAAGATCCCATTACCATGTATTTTTCCGGGAATTATTCATCTACAATCGAGTAATAGTCAAATCACTTCGATTAATCTCAGTTTATGAGTTGTGTTGTTGGTCCAGCCTTGCAGCCAGCCAAAGACGACGCCGCCACAAGAAAACAAAAAGAAATAAAATAAAATAATATTATTAATATTATATTATAATATTATTTTATATTTATAATAAAATAATGAACGGCTGATATTGAAGGGCGACGCGGCGCATTCCTGGCCACCCGTTTCGAGTAGTCCAGAAGAGCTGAAGACATCTATAAATAGGCTGAGGATTCTTCAGTTATTATCATCACAAGCTCATTCGAGTTTTACTATATAGAGAGAGAAGTAGTTCGAGTGAATTGTGAGGTTATCAGTTCAGGCAGAAACTGATAGGGTTCCACATCCACAGAGAGGTGTGAGGTATACACGAGTGGTAAAAGTGAGTTAGTAAAAATTCGAGGGTTGTAATTTTTACTATAGTGAAGATTTTGCCGACTCGGCCGTGGTTTTTCCCTCTTCGTTAACAGAGGGTTTTCCACGTTAAAATTCTGGTGTTCTTTCTTACCTTACGGTAATTTTATTTTTACCGTGGTAGTTACTGTGCGGATCCCACCAAATTTACCCCGTGGGTCCCACTTCTCCCGATCGTGGTATCGAGCCAAACCGGGACCTGTTTCGCTGCGGGGCCCACTGACCACCGCGGGGCCCACCACCATTCCCAACAAGTGGTATCAGAGCCTGATAGTATTCTGAGTATGCTCTGTGGTTGCAGCTTTGACTGATCTTCCACATCAGAAAAGGTACTAGTAGGTTGCTGGTAATTTTGACGGCCATGGAGAACGACGGAGGAATGATCAAGCTGACAGTAACGAATTACTCCATATGGAAATCAAGGATGGAGGATTATCTTTATTGCAAAGACCTCTATGAACCAATCGAAAACAAAGGCAAGATGCCTGAAGGCGGGAATGCTGTCATATGGAAGAACTTACAAAGAAAGACGCTAACTATTATCCGCCAATGGGTGGAGATTAGCCTCTACAACCACGTCCGAAATGAGACAGACCCCTACAAACTGTGGACGAAATTGGAGGGTATGTACGAGGTGACGAATGCGCTGAGCAAGGTATTCATGATGCGAAAACTCATGAATGTGAAGCTGAACGAGGGACGATCAGTTGCTGAACATCTGAATGACTTCGAAGGGCTGGTAACTCAACTCACAAGTGCCGGTCTAATCCTTGATGATGAGCTACAAGCATGTCTACTACTGGGATCTCTACCTGATAGCTGGGATACGTTGGTGGTATCGCTCACTAACTCGGCACCAAGCGGTAAAGTCACGATGGAGATGGTGAAAAATAGGCTCTACAATGAAGAGCTACGACGGAAGGATGCTGCCAGCACCAGTACGGGAAATCAGGCCCTTGTCACGGAGAACAGGGGTTGGAGCAAGAGTAGAGGACCAAAAGGATACGACAAGTCAAAAGATAGATCCAAGTCCAGGAAGATGAGGAAGTGCTACCATTGTGGAAAGATTGGCCACTTACAAAGAAACTGTAGACTTCTCAACAGAAAACAGAAACAAGACGATGACAAGAACACGTCTGCAATCGCCTCCAACGATGGTGGAGAGGTTACTCTGGTGAATGAAGCAGACTGCTGTCATGTTGCGGATGCAAGCACCGAATGGGTAGTGGACTCTGGTGCCTCCTACCATTGTGTTCCAAGGCGTGAATACTTCTCCACATATAAGGCGGGAAACTTTGGCACTACCAAGATGGGTAACCAAAGTGTTTCTAAAATAGTGGGGATCGGTGATATCTGTATCCAGACGAGCGTAGGGTGCACATTACGGTTGAAGGATGTGCGACATATTCCAGACCTGCGTCTCAACCTAATTTCTGTGAAGGTGCTGGACAACGAAGGATACTATAACGAGATGGCGAATGGCAACTGGAAACTCACCAAGGGATCATTGGTGGTAGCGAGAGGAAAGCTATGCTGCTCGCTGTACAAGATGCACGCGACAATATGTGCTAACCAACTGAACGCAGTTGAAGATGATGCTTCTCCAAATTTGTGGCACAGACGGCTGGCGCACGTAGGAGAGAAGGGGTTGAATGTCTTGGCTAAAAAGTCCCTCATACCAGTAGCCAAGGAGAAAGCGCTGAACCCCTGCGATTATTGTCTATTTGGGAAGCAACATGGAGTTTCATTTGCGAAGAACTTAACCAGACGAATGAAGAAGTTGGAGTTGGTACACTCTGACGTATGCGGACCCATGGAAGTTGAATCTTTGGGAGGCAGTAAATATTTTCTGACCTTCATTGATGATGCGTCTCGCAAGACCTGGATATATCTGTTGCGGACGAAAGACCAGGTGTTCTATTATTTTAAGAAGTTCCATGCGATGGTGGAAAGAGAAATGGGAATGCCTCTAAAGTGTCTACGCACAGATAATGGTGGTGAATACATCTCTCGGGAGTTCAGAGATTATTCCACGAAGCATGGCATTAGGCATGAGAAGACAGTTCCTGGTACTCCTCAGCAAAATGGTGTCGCTGAGAGAATGAATCGGACAATTATGGAGAGAGTCCGAGCGATACTCAAAATGGCTAATCTATCTAAGTCATTTTGGGGGGAAGCTGTCAACACTGCAGTCTATCTTATCAACCGGCTACCTTCATCGGCGTTGAATTTTGATATACCAGAGAAGGTGTGGACGGTAAAGACATCTCATATTCACATTTGAGAGTGTTTGGCTGCAAGGCGTTCATGCACGTACCGAAGGAACAAAGATCGAAGCTCGATGATAAATCGAATCCTTGCATCTTTGTTGGGTACGGAGACGAGGAGTTCGGCTACAGACTTTGGGATCCAAAGAAGAAGAAGACTGTTCGAAGTCGCGACGTAGTATTCCATGAGCATGAGACCATGGGAGACTCAGGCGAAACAAAATCCACAGAAGGCGGTGTAGACGATTATACACCAGTTAGCATTCCATTTGACGGTGCCACGGAGGAAGGAATGCAACAATCAGAACCTGAGCCAGAAGAGCCAGACATTGATGATGATGATGATGAACCTGTCGTAGATGAACACACTGAAGGTACTGAGCAGGGGGAGCCTTCAGATGTGCAAGAAGCAGTTGAACCTCAGCTGAGAAGGTCAACTAGGGAACACCAACCATCTACGAGGTATCCGAGTTCTGATTATATTTTGATTACTGACGAGGGGGAGCCAGAGAGCTTCCAGGAAGTACAATCTTGTAGGGACAAAGATTGTTGGACAAAGGCCATGCAAGAGGAGATGGATTCTCTGAAGAAGAATGATACGTACGAGTTAGTTCGATTGCCAAAAGGAAAGAAGACGCTCAAGAACAAATGGGTGTACAAATTGAAGAAGGATGATGGCAAGCTGGTCAGATACAAGGCTCGATTAGTGGTCAAAGGTTTCACTCAGAGGAAGGGGATCGACTTTGACGAAATATTTTCACCGGTCGTGAAGATGAGTTCAATCAGAGTCATACTGGGACTAGCTGCTACCATGGATCTTCACTTGGAACAACTCGACGTGAAGACCGCATTCTTGCATGGTGATCTTGATGAGGAGATATATATGGAACAACCCGAAGGGTTCGAGGTTAGAGATAAAGAGGACATGGTCTGCCGACTGAAGAAAAGCTTGTACGGTCTGAAACAAGCTCCACGGCAGTGGTACAAGAAATTTGATTCTTTCATGGTGCATCAGGGGTTCAAGAGAACAGATGCAGATCCATGTGTTTACGTCCGGAGATACTCTAATGGTAAATTTATCGTTCTTCTCCTGTATGTTGATGATATGCTAATTGTCGGACAAGATGCAGAGATGATTAGCAGGTTAAAGAAAGATTTGTCAAAGACGTTTGACATGAAGGATTTGGGTTCGGCAAAGCGGATTCTCGGAATGGAGATTACCCGAGATCGGAAAGCTGGGAAATTGTGGTTATCCCAAGAGCGCTATATTGAACGAATTCTAGAGAGGTTCAATATGAAGGATGCTAAGCCAGTTAGCACGCCACTTGCCGCGCACTTTCAGTTGCGAAAGAAATCCGGTCCATCAACAAGCGAAGACGGAGAAGATGTCCCAGATGTTCCATATTCATCGGCGGTCGGAAGCTTGATGTACGCCATGGTGTGTACGAGGCCAGATATCGCTCACGCAGTTGGCGTTGTGAGTCGATTTCTATCGAATCCCAGGAAGTCACATTGGGAAGCAGTGAAGTGGATCATGAGATACCTGAGAGGAACTTCCAAATTATGCCTAACATTTGGAAGTGGTGAATGTTTTCTTACAAGCTATACGGATGCTGATATGGCCGGTGATCTCGACAGCAGAAAGTCGACGTCGGGATACATTTTTACATTCTCAGGGGGAGCTATCTCATGGCAGTCGAGGTTACAGAAATGTGTTTCTTTATCAACTACTGAAGCGGAGTATGTTGCAGCAACGGAAGCTGGCAAGGAGATGCTCTGGTTGAAGAGATTTCTTCAGGAGTTGGGAATTCAGCAGGAGGAGTACATAATATTTTGCGATAGTCAAAGTGCTTTGGACTTGAGCAAGAATACTATGTATCATTCGAGGACGAAACACATCGATGTTCGTTATCATTGGCTCAGACTGGCTATTGAGGAGAAAGCGTTCAAGCTGCAGAAGATCCACACAGACAAGAATGTTGCGGACATTCTGACGAAGGTTACTCCCAAGGAGAAGACAGAGTTCTGCGCCGGGCAAGCCGGCATGGGCTATCGCTAAAGCGGTAGGAGATCTCCTCCGCAAATAATGAATGAGGCTGGAGGGGGAGAATTGTTGGTCCAGCCTTGCAGCCAGCCAAAGACGACGCCGCCACAAGAAAACAAAAAGAAATAAAATAAAATAATATTATTAATATTATATTATAATATTATTTTATATTTATAATAAAATAATGAACGGCTGATATTGAAGGGCGACGCGGCGCATTCCTGGCCACCCGTTTCGAGTGGTCCAGAAGAGCTGAAGACATCTATAAATAGGCTGAGGATTCTTCAGTTATTATCATCACAAGCTCATTCGAGTTTTACTATATAGAGAGAGAAGTAGTTCGAGTGAATTGTGAGGTTATCAGTTCAGGCAGAAACTGATAGGATTCCACATCCACAGAGAGGTGTGAGGTATACACGAGTGGTAAAAGTGAGTTAGTAAAAATTCGAGGGTTGTAATTTTTACTATAGTGAAGATTTTGCCGACTCGACCGTGGTTTTTCCCTCTTCGTTAACAGAGGGTTTTCCACGTTAAAATTCTGGTGTTCTTTCTTACCTTACGGTAATTTTATTTTTACCGTGGTAGTTACTGTGTGGGTCCCACCAAATTTACCCCGTGGGTCCCACTTCTCCCGATCGTCGTACCGAGCCAAACCGGGACCTGTTTCGCTGCGGGGCCCACTGACCACCGCGGGGCCCACCACCATTCCCAACATGTGTCTATGTCCAAATTCACATAAACTATAATAAATAATAAGTCAAAGTAAATCTGAAACAATGACTCGATCATTTACATATCCCGGCAAACCCTTTCATGAATCTCTCATAATTTACATATTTGGCCGGAATAAAAATACTGTATGCTGAGGAATATGAATATATTATCCCATGGACATTGATTTCCCCATCAATCCTTCCTTACTAAAATAAAATAAGAAAACTTAAGCCTTTCTATCATCTAATGGTCAATATCACATCTTTCAATGTCACCAAAGAACATCCCTTGAGAAACGTTTCTTCAACGGGGCCATAGTTCATTGTGTCGTCCATGGTAACTAATAACTACTACACTTAAATGAATACTTTAAGACAGCTTTTGTTGTTGTCAATCAAGATACAATATATTCTGCATGCATGGGTTTGGATATTTATTGTTTTGGGGATTATATATTAAAGTAAAATATGTGTATAGAAAAGATAATAAAGCCGACATAATTAAGACATTGTCCAGCATTTTGAACGGATTATAGGGGCAAAAAGGGCAGCAATGATTCGAGAAAACCAATCTTGTGTTCTGATATTCTGATGATACTAATTAATAAATAATAGTTATAATGAACCCCGTAAAATGCAGAAAACTGCAAGAAAAAGCCATGAAACTTCTTCAATTACACACAAAAGCTTAGCATATCCCAGAAAAAAAAAAGGATCATTCGTATGGTCAACAAGCAAGCAGTATATATAAAAAAAGAAATTCACAAAGTCATACTCGAAAATTAAAGAATATCATTTAAATGCCATTAATCTTCATACACATTGAAACTTCACATAAATGATTAATCCGTCCTCCAAAATGGATTCAAGAATCTTTTTTTCATTTCCCCAAAGGTCTTGATGTTGGAAAAAACTGCGTACCAGCCATGGAAGAACTGAGTGGAGTAGGATAACTCATCATCGAAGGGAGGTCAACCATTGTTGTAGTAACATTCATGTTGCCGCCTGTGGTGGTGACGGCCGCCGAGGAGGTGGCTGTTTCTGCGCCGCCGGCGATCAGCTTAAGTGGCCGTTGGTGCGAACTTTCTTCATCCGTCAATATCTCAGTGCTGTAATGATTCTCTGGGCCTTGATCGTAGAGTATCCCCTTAAAAACGTGGCCTGAGATGTTCACGGCCGTTTGATAGGCCAAGTGCTCTTGGGAATCATCCACTGAACTCACTCTTACACATCGGAAAACTGCCGGCGAGTTTATCTCCGCAGGGAAGTGTCCTAACTCAAACCCTAGTAGAATTTTCACGATAGTTCAGAACATATTATTTTATATACAGTACAGGTAATTTCTGTGGAGAAAGAACAATCTCATTCCTTGGAAGAAATTTACGGGTTTTTTTTTTATTATATTATTGTCTGACTTTATATATCATATCTTGTTAAATCAAAACTTTGACTAGCTTGATTAGATCGATTCTAGCATCAGCCTTAGCCTTACCTTGTAACAGTAGATGAGGAAGAAAAGAATGGTGAACGAAGTATGGAGGAGGACAGGTTACTGACACTACAAAAAAACTTCAGATTTCCGACGGCAGCTGCCACGGAAAAAACGTCGCAAAACTTAGCGACGGATTTTAGCCACGACAAAACCGTCGCAAATATTTGCGACGGAAATGTCGTTGCAAATTCCGTCGCAACTGTTTGAGACCGAATTTGCGACGGATCCGTCGCAAATAAAGAGCGGTTTTCTGAAAATTTTATGACCTTCACGAAAACATTTTATTTCTGGTTCTCCCTCTCTCATTTCACTTTTCCCACCATGTCTCTCTCTTCTCTTCCTGAAAAACACAAACATATCTATCTACAAAGCAGCAAAATCAAAAGAAAAAAATAAAATCTCCATGACAAGCAAAGCGTTAAAAGCCCCACCTTTTCTCTCCTCCTCCTAGCAACCTTCCTCTCCTTAACCCTACTCGCCGCCGACGCCACCACCTTCACCACCACCACAACCACCGACGACGAAGGCACGGCCAATTCCGGCGGGGGCGAGGGCAGATCTGGTGGCTAAAAGAACAGATCCGGCAGCAGCGAGGGCAGATCTGATGTCTCGGGCGATTCCGGCTAGGTGTTGCGCTGGTTGTTTGGAAATCCCAGCGAGAATGGCGGTGGCGGTGAAGTCCGGTGGTGGCGGATCTTGCGGCGGTGTCTGCGTTAGGAAGACAGAGAACAGAGACGACGCGGTTCAGACGATGACGCCGAGGGTGTTGGAGAGTTCCGTCGGTGGAGCTCACGTAGTTCGAGCCGCGGCCGCCGTCGACGCTACGGAGCTTAATTTCGGTAAGAGCACCTTCGTTTGAGTGGGCTGAGAATTGACAGAGAATAGCTTGGAAGGAACGAGCTGGATGCCAGATTCCGGCGACGGAGGCTTGCCGGTTCTCCGGCAGGCATTTTTTTTTTATTTTTTCACCCAGATTTTGCGACGGAACTCCGCTCGTCGCAAAAATATAGCGACGTAATTCTCTTCGTCGCAAAAACTGTAGCGACCGCTGTTAGCGACCACATTTTTTTCCAACGGGCCTTTTAGCGACGGTGACCGTCCGTCGCAGTTCCGTCGCAAAAGATGATTTAGCGACCGAAATGCCACGGTTTACGTCGTCGCTAACGGGACTCTTTTTTGTAGTGTGAGTGAATCATTACTATTGGCGTAATTAGTGGTATGCTATATAAGGTATACAAATTAGTGATTTATTGTATAGTAAATATGGTAAATATCCTTTGATTTATAGTAAGCTGTAATTAGGGAATTGATTGGTACGTTTGTGTTGTATATAACCATAGCAACTCATCAATACAGAGAACAACTTTCGTTCAAAGATATTGTCTGTTCCATTCCTTGTATTACATGGTATCAAAGCCATGGCGGATGAAAATAATAGAGGAGTCGTTGGTGATAATCTCGTGCGGCGCAAAACCATCTCGCCGTACGACATTACTGCAAACGACAATCCCGGAATTGTGATCACCCAAGTTCAATTCAGGGGTGAAAACTATGACGAGTGGTCTCGTTCGTTACGAACTGCTCCACGTGCCAGAAAGAAATATGGATTTGTAGATGGGACAATTCTCCGTCCTAGTGATGATTCACCGGATCTCGAAGACTGGTGGACGAACAACTCTCTTCTTGTGGCGTGGATCATGAACACCATCGAGCCGTCCCTTCGCTCGACGATCGCGCACATGGAAGTAGCTGCTGATCTTTGGCGAGACATCGAAGATCAATATTCTGTGGAGAACGGGCCTCGCATCCAGCAGTTGAAGGGAGAATTGATTCGTTGTACGCAGAAAGGGTTGAGTGTGACTGCGTATTTTGGTAAGCTGAAAAAATTGTGGAAGACTTGGCTAATTTCGATCGCTTCCCGATGTGCTCGTGTGGATTGTGTACTTGTAATCTTGGTGTGGCTATAGAAAAGAAAAAGGAGGAGGAGAAAATTCACCAGTTTCTTCTTGGACTGGATGATAATCTGTATGCTACTGTTCGTTCTAATGTGTTGGCACAAGACCCGCTCCCGTCTTTGCACAAAATCTTTTCTATCATGCTTCAGGAAGAACGTATGCAGTCGGTTGCTCGTGGAAAGGAAGCAGTGACAGATGTCATGAGCTTTGCTGTGAACGTGACTTCCAAATCCGATGGTGGTGCGTCCGGCGTTACAGGCTCGGGTGGTGTGCGGGACCGTCGGAATCAAGACTTTGATGGATGTTTTGATCGTATCGGATACCCTGAATGGTGGGGAAATCGTCCTCGTGGTTCGGCGGGAAGAGGCGGAACTGCGCGTGGGCGAGGCAACGCTGCCCGCGCGCATGCTGTGGTGGCTGGTCGGGACGGATCGGGGGAATCCAGTGCCGCTGTGACAGGTTTAAGCGCAGATCAGTGGGAGACTCTTGTTGAGATGTTGAACTCCGCCAAAACAGCCCCGAATGAGGCCTTGACTGGTAAGCGGTTTTCTGTCCATTGGATGTATGATTGCGGTGCGACGCGGCACATGACGGGCTCGCTTAATTTTTTGACGGAAGTACGGAATATCGATGCTTGTCTTGTGCGGCTTCCAAATGGGCAGCATATAAATGCTACTAAATCTGGGGTTGCGATTCTTAGCAGCAAAATTATTTTGGAAAATGTTCTTTTCGTTCCAGGCTTACAATGTCATCTGATTAGCCTGTCTCAGTTGCTCAAGGACTCATCTTGCACTGCGTATTTTACTCACAATAATTGTGTTGTACAGGACCTAAATTCGAGGACGCTGATTGGCGCGGGTGAACAGAGAGAGGGGCTTTATTTTTTTCGGGATGTTGCAACGATCTCGGCAGTGAATAATATTGGTTCTGAGTCTTTTGATTTGTGGCATCGTCGTATGGGACATCCCTCTTCTCAAGTAGTTAAATTACTTCCTCATGTTGCATCTAATAAAAGTTGTGATTCGTTGAATAAAGCTTGTGATATATGTTTTCGGGCCAAGCAGTCTAGAGATAGTTTTCCTATCAGTGAAACTAAAACTCTTTCGGTGTTTCAGTTGATTCATTGTGATTTATGGGGTCCATATCGCACCCCAACATTTTCTGGCGCTCGGTATTTTCTAACAATTGTGGATGATTTTTCTCGAGCCACTTGGGTTTTCTTATTGGTTGATAAGAAAGAGGTATCTATTACTCTACAAAATTTCTTTGCCTTGATTAAGCGACAGTTTTGGAAAACTAGTGAAGGTGGTTCGTAGTGACAATGGCACTGAGTTCACCTGTATGCGTCCTTATTTTCGTGAACAAGGCATTATGCATGAGACATCGTGTGTAGATACTCCGCAACAAAATGGACGAGTTGAGCGCAAGCATAGGCATCTTCTTCACGTTGCTCGTGCTCTGCGTTTCCAAGCTAATCTGCCTATTGACTTCTGGGGCGAGTGTGTGTTGACGGCCTGCCATTTAATCAACCGTACTCCCACTCGTATCTTGCACGGTAAAACACCTTGTGAAATTCTGTATGGTAAACCACCGTCTTTTGTTCATCTTCGTGTATTCGGCTGCTTGTGCTATGTGCATAATCAAGATCGTCATGGCGATAAATTTGAGAGTCGTAGTAGAAAATCTGTGTTTGTTGGGTATCCTTTCGGACAAAAAGGTTGGCGTATGTATGATCTTGAGAAGAAGAAATTTTTTGTGTCTCGTGACGTGGTATTTTTTTAGCATGAATTTCCTTTTCTTGCTCCGACAACTGGCTCTACGACTCCTACTTTACATGATCCATCGCAAGTAGTGTTGGATGATGATAATGATATGTTTGGTGATGGTTGTGTCGCCGTTTCGGATTCAGTTGTATCTCCTGCCAATGATGCCATTGTTTTGCCCTCGGAGGCCCGGGGGGGTGATCCTTATAATGATGTGGTTGTCGAGACTCTTGGTCGTGGTTGTCGGACCAAAGTTCCATCGACTCGTCTTCAAGGGTATGTTATCAACACTGTTCGAGTTACTAGCCCCTCTCCCAGTTCACCTGTCCCGTTACCCTCCTCAGGTACTTCTTACCCTATAAGCAATTATGTGAAGTCTGATTCTTTTTCGTCCTCGTATCGGCATTTTTTGGCAGCGGTTACAACATGTGTTGAACGCCGAACCTTTGCCGAGGCTGTAAAAGATCCCCTGTGGCGTCAAGCCATGCAACAGGAAATTCAAGCGTTGGAAGCTAACGGTACTTGGACTCTCGCTTCCTTACCTAGCGGCAAAAAGTCTATTGGTTGTAAGTGGGTTTTTAAAATTAAGTATTATTCTGACGGGTCCATTGAGCGCTACAAAGCTCGGCTGGTAATTTTGGGAAATAGGCAGGTTGAAGGTATTGATTATAAGGAAACGTTTGCTCCAGTTGCCAAGATGGTCACTGTTCGTACCTTCTTGGCAGTTGCTGCGGCTCGACGTTGGGAGCTTCATCAAATGGATGTTCACAATGCTTTTCTGCATGGTGACTTGGATGAAGAAGTTTACATGCAGTTGCCACCTGGATTTTCTACACAGTATCCGGGTAAAGTATGTCGTTTGCGGCGTTCATTGTATGGATTGAAACAAGCACCTCGGTGTTGGTTTGCTAAATTGACTAGCGCTTTGCAACGATATGGTTTTCATCAGTCGCATGCGGATTATTCTCTTTTTACCTTTCGTCGTGGAAATGTGCAGCTTCATGTTTTGGTTTATGTGGATAACCTAATTGTATCTGGGAACGACGGTCATGCAATACAGTTGTTCAAGGATTACTTGAGTCGTTGTTTTCACATGAAGGATTTGGGGGCTCTCAAGTACTTCCTTGGTATTGAAGTTGCTCGTAATCCTTCTGGTCTATTTCTGTGTCAGCGGAAGCACACTCTGGACATCATTTCCGAAGCAGGATTATTAGGTTCAAAGCCTGTTGCTTTTCCCATAGAACAGAATCATCGACTTGCTTTGGCCACTGATGAGCCTTTGTCTCATCCGGATCGTTATCGTCGTTTGGTTGGTCGTCTTATATATCTCACTGTTACGAGACCGGAATTATCTTATAGCGTCCACACTCTTGCCCAGTTTATGCAGAAACCGTTACACTCTCATTGGAATGCCGCCCTCAGAGTGGTACGATTTTTGAAGAATCATCCTGGACAAGGTCTTTTCTTTGGCGTCGACTATGACTTACAACTTAATGCGTGGTGTGACTCTGATTGGGCTAGTTGTCCATTGACTCGTCGATCTCTTACTGGTTGGTTTATTTCTTTGGGTAATTCTCCTATTTCTTGGAAAACGAAGAAACAACCAACTGTTTCTCGCTCGTCCGCCGAGGCTGAATATCGCTCTATGGCTTCTACTATTTGTGAGTTGAAATGGTTGAAGTCTTTGTTGTCATGTCTTGGTATTCCACATTCGCCTCCGATTCGTCTTCATTGTGACAGTCAATCGGCTTTACATATAGCTGCAAATCCGGTGTTTCATGAGCGTACGAAACACATTGAGATCGATTGTCATTTTGTTCGAGACGAGATTCTCCAAGGACTTGTTTCTCCAACATATATACCTACGCGGCTGCAACTAGCTGACATATTTACTAAAGCATTAGGACAAGTTCAGTTCGAATTCTTACTTGGCAAGTTGGGTGTTCGAAATCTTCACTCTCCAACTTGAGGGGAGGTATTGGCGTAATTAGTGGTATGCTATATAAGGTATACCAATTAGTGATTTATTGTATAGTAAATATGGTAAATATCCTTTGATTTATAGTAAGCTGTAATTAGGGAATTGATTGGTACGTTTGTGTTGTATATAACCATAGCAACTCATCAATACAGAGAACAACTTTCGTTCAAAGATATTGTCTGTTCCATTCCTTGTTTTACAATTACCCACAAGAAATGAATACAAATTATGATCATCTTTACACCATAAATCATAACGTCTTTACTCTTTAATAGTCATCACTTATATGCAGTTTAATAAGTGCTATGTAAAATCTCTTAAGTTTCCTCAATGATCATAAAATTGTCTCTCCTTCGCACAACTCAGGACAAAAATGAAGGAAAACAAATGAACTAAAAAAGAATCACCTGATGAGTTTGGTGCCAAAGCAGTCGTAGCAGTACAATCAACAAGGCTGTAATTTCCACCGCTTTCAACGCCGCCGCCGCCACTTGAGTCATCATCGCTGAGCCTTTTACCACCGCCGACGCTCTCCCCTCTAACCTTTATCTGCTGCCGCCTCTTAGCCGCCGGAACCCACGTGCTCCTCACGTGCGTTCGGCACTCGAAACCCCTATTCTTACAGCAAGTCCTACACCTCACCTCATATGCACGCAGTCCTTAGCTTGATTTCCACAGTCATGACAGTTGATGATACCTTCGCTCATCATCGAACAGTGTTGTAAAATTCGGTCTAGGCGCCGATTAGGCGCTAGTCGGGAGCAACCGACCGAAAATGGGCAAGACGGTCAACTAATCGTCCAACGATTAAAAGGCCTAATAATCGGATTAATCGGCCGACTAATCGGGCTGAACGGCCTAATAATAGGGCCATCATTTTTAAAGCCCATTAGAAGCCCAAAAATTATTTTACTAACTCAATAGCCCACGTAAGGTAGATTTAAAAGTTCTCACTTGGTTGAGGCAAAAACTAAGGGGAAGCGACACATATATATAGCTGATGTCTCAGCTTTCTTCACGAGTGTTAATCGGTGTGGGACAACTAGTCTAGTCAATTTTATTACAATAGTAATTGTGATAATTATCCATTTTCTTTTAAATGGAATTTCTCGCGTGTAATTGCACCTTTACTTTGTTCACCAATTAGTAGCAGAGTATGAAACCTACCATGAATTTAATATTATATATTCTATCGATATATCCTGTATATTGGGAAAATTCGACATATTCTTTGGAATTAAGGAAAAACAAATATCGAAATATTCATTTAAAATTCATTAAATATTTAATAAACACAAATGTATTAGCTAAATTAATGGAATATTATTTATTTAAAATGTCTAGAAAATTTTGAAGCACATTTACTTGTATAGAACATTACCATGGTTATTATATAGGAAAAATTATTTAAAAAACATCTATACCGTATAATTTCCGCCTAGAAACCGCCTAGGCCCCGCCTAGACGGCCTAGGCGCTAGGCCCCCCTCGGCGCCTAGCTACCGCCTAGCGCTTTTTGCAACCTTGATCGTACCAAAGAATAACCCTGAAGACGACGACAATCCATAGCTGTTATAGTTCAAAGAATCATCCCCCATGTCGTTATTACAGCTACTGCTAGGGTTAACAATACGATTGCTGGTAATTTCATCGTTTCTTCTGCTTGAATCAGGTCTTTGATGATGGAGTTGATAGTACTGCTGCCATAATTTAAAACCCTTGTTGTTGATCTCTTCGTTCTTGAACAAGAACATGCTACTGTCGGCTTGAAGCTGTTGATGATGATGGTGATCTTGGTCTTGCAGATCTTTGTTATTACCAACTAGTGAGAAGAAGCCAGACATGTTCTTGTTGTTTCTTTCTACCCCAAAAAAAAAACCTAGAGTGGTTTATGTAGCTATAAAACTAGCACCCTAATAAGCTCAATTCCAACTTCCATGAGAAAGAACCGGAAAATAATTAGAGATGTAATTATAAATTAGAGTTGGAAAGATCCCCAGCAGTGTGTGTACATTGTGTGTGAAAGAGGTTTTAATTTGCAAAAATTGACTTTTAGGTTATGCGGATGTGACAAATGACACAATTGCCTTCTTCAACTATTACTTTACTATCTACAACTATAAACATTAATATTACAGCGGTCTTTACCTGAGATGTATGTGGTTGGAAATGGAGAGGCTCGAACTCGATTAATTAAATTATATAAATATTTAAAAATTGGAATTGAGTTAGTAGTAGATTAACGTAATAATTCTCAATTACTATCTTTTGTTTTTGTTATTAACTTGGGAATGCATTAAATTCACAGCCCCTGCAAACGCCGCCATAAGCCACTGTAAGTAAACCACTCCTCTGCAACCTCAATTTAAGACATCCATGTTGTTACATTAAAATGCAATACAAATATTCTATTTTTTCTATATATATATATATATATATATATATATATATCTCATTAAGCAGCAAATCTAGGGAGATATGCTTCTACAGTTCTCTCATTTCATCAAGTAACGTTCATCTCAGCCGTTGGATGTCGATCCAAAGGATTGTATTCGTCCACATGAATATCTAAAAAATCTATGGCCCCATATACATTAATATATCATTCTACGCTTATTACAATAGTAAATAACCAGCAAGCGAATAATAAACGAATTGGAAAACGAAAAATGGTATGTGTTAGGTGAGCTTTTGATTATTGTTGACCATTCAAAAGGGATTGTGGGAAGAGACGATTTTTCATTCTCATTGTGGGCGCCGAAACGTGTTAGGAAGCAAGAAGGCAAAAGGAAAATGTGTTTTGATCCTTCACGTGGGCTACCAAAAGAAATTGTCAAAATAAGAAGCTGGCATATTTTTTTCTTCTGTACACATGCGCGAATGAGGCAAACAATCTCCTATAAATAGCCTCATTCGATGAAGAAGAAATCCTGCCTCAGAGCCACAGAAATTCCACTACAACATCGTCAGCGAGGGTATTCCTCGGTCACCTCTTCTCCGATATTTATTTGTAGTTTTGATTCTCCGCAGTTGTTATACTGCTTTTGTATCACGTCAGTGTACGTATCTGTATCACTCCACATAATAAAGAAGTTCTACCCTCCGGCCCGTGGACGTAGGTCATTCTGACCGAACCACGTAAATCTCGTGTCACTGTCCAAATTTATTTTTCGTCTCTTTAATTTATTATCGTCATTTTTCGGGCAAAATAATTATCGGGGATTTCCGCATATCCTAACAAATTGGTATCAGAGCCAACCCGATTTATTTTTTAGCCACCATGACGATAACAAAAATGTCAATTGAAAAGTTCGACAGAAATGTCAACTTTGCGATGTGGAGTCTCAAGATGGAGGCCATACTCATTCAAGACGGTTGCGAGGTGGCGCTTGAAGGCGCAAAGAAGAAACCAACCGAAATGAAGGACGATCAATTTAGTGAATTGGACAAGAAAGCCAGATCGGCTATTATATTAAATCTCTCTTACGAGGTTTTACAAGAAGTTGCCACGGAGACGACGGCCATGGGTATGTGGGATGCGTTAAAAGCTATCTACATGAAGAAGACTAAGGAAAATCGGCTTTATTTAAAGCAGAAGCTTTACAGTATGAAAATGATGGAAGATAGACAGGGATATTACGGGAGAAACAAGTGGTAGCCAGGCAGAAGGCCTGTTTGCACGGGGAAGACCAGAACGTAGAGATGCTGAAAGTAGCAGATCTAAAGAAAGGTCGAAATCCAGGTACAGAAATAAAGTATGTAATTTTTGCAAGAAAAAGGGACATATTAAAGCTGATTGTTTTAAATTAAAAAAAAGGAGAAAAATAATCAGCAATATAATAAACCCGCCGAAGCTAGTTTAGCTGCTGATGAGAGCGATGGAACTATATTTGTAGCAACTGCAAATATTATTAGGTCTGATAATGAGTGGATCTTAGATTCGGGTTGTTCTTACCACATAAGTCGGAGTCGGGATTGTTTTTGCACATATGAAAATTTTGATGGTGGATATGTGTTGATGGGAAATGATGCTCCGTGTAAAGTTGTTGGTAAAGGCACAGTTAAGATCAAGATGTTCGACGGAATCATCCGAACGCTCACAGAAGTCAGACATGTTCCAGATATGAAGAGAAATCTTGTCTCTTTAGGCACACTTGAATCGCAAGGGTGCAGGTTCTCAGGTGTAGGTGGAGTTTTGAAAATTGCCAGAGGTGCCCTTGTCGTGATGAAAGCTTGCAGGTCTGGAAATTTGTATATTTTGCAGGGAACTACAGTTACAGGTTCCGCTGCAGTTTCGACATCCCCGGAGGTTGATACCACGAGATTATGGCATATGCGACTTGGACACATGAGAGAAAAAGGCTTGACGATTTTGAGCAAGCGGGGCCTACTTTGCGGTCAAAGTACTGGTAAGATGGACTTCTGCGAACATTGTATTTTTGGGAAGCAGAAACGAGTCAGCTTCAATTCGCCAGCAGTCCACAGGACGAAGGGTACTTTGGACTATATTCATTCTGATGTATGGGGTCCTTCTCGTGTTCCGTCCAAAGGTGGTGCAAGATACATGTTGACTTTCATTGATAATTTTTCAAGGAAAGTCTGGGTCTATTTTCTTAAACAGAAGAGTGATGTTTTTCTAACGTTTAAACAATGGAAAGCTTTGATTGAAAAGCAGACAGGAAAACAGATCAAGCGGTTGCGGACAGATAATGGCTTAGAATTTTGCGGAAGCGAGTTCAACGAATTCTGCAAGAATGAAGGAATTGCTCGACATCACACTGTTCGAATGACGCCTCAACAAAATGGTGTTGCCGAGCGTATGAACCGAACGCTTTTAGAGAGAGCTCGATGTATGATCTCCAACGCTGGGTTGACAAATGATTTTTGGGCTGAAGCTATCGCCGCAGCATGCTATATTGTCAACCGCTCACCGTGTTCACCGATCAATTTCAAGACTCCTGAGGAAGTATGGTCAGGTACTCCTGCTGATTACTCCAACTTAAGAATATTTGGGTGCCCAGCTTATATGCACGTAAACGAGGGAAAGTTAGAGCCTAGAGCTAAGAAGTGTATTTTCCTCGGTTACGCTTCAGGGGTGAAAGGATATAGACTATATAATCCTGATCCCAAGTCACCCAAATTTATAATTAGCAGAGATGTTACTTTTGACGAGTCTTCTATGTTACATCCTTCAAATGAGTCTACTAATCCCTCTAATCAAGAAAAGAAGGATAGTGTACACAGCGAGGTGGATATCGAGATCAGCAAAGATTTTTCAGATGATCCTGCTACGAGTTCAACAGATCAAGAGGATGAGGCAGAACGTGATTCAGATACTGTTGAAGATGAAAGCACCGAGCAGAAATATTCTATAGCCAGAGATAGGGAGAGACGGGAGATTCGACTACCACAGCGGTACGTAAATTTAGTTTCGTACGCTTTATCAGTGGCGCAAGAAACAGGTGGAGGCGGCGAACCTTCTACCTATTCGGAGGCAATAAGCGATGTTACTGATAAGTGGCTGGTAGCGATGAATGAAGAAATGGAGTCTCTGCACAAGAATGGTACGTGGATTCTTGTGCCGCCGCCAAAGAAAAAGAAAATAGTCGGATGTAAGTGGGTCTTCAAGAAGAAAGAAGGTTTATCTGGTTCTGACGATGCAAGGTATAAGGCACGATTAGTCGCGAAAGGCTATAGTCAGGTACAAGGTGTTGATTTTAATGATGTGTTCTCACCTGTCGTTAGACATAGCTCTATTCGTGTATTGCTTGCATTCGTTGCCATGTATGATTTGGAGTCAGAACAGCTTGACGTCAAGACAGCGTTCTTACATGGCGATTTAGATGAACAGATTTATATGAAGCAACCTGAAGGCTTCATAGTTGAAGGCAAGGAAGACCAAGTTTGTTTACTGAAGAAATCCTTATACGGATTAAAGCAGTCTCCAAGACAGTGGTATAAACGGTTTGATTCTTTCATGTTGGGTCATGGTTTCTCCAGGAGCAAGTATGATAGTTGTGTTTACTTCCGGAAGTTAAATGACAGTTCGTTCATTTACCTGTTGTTATATGTTGATGACATGCTCATTGCGGCTAAGAATCTTGCAGAAATTCACCAGTTGAAGGCCTTATTGAATGGTGAATTTGAGATGAAAGATTTGGGAGCAGCTAAGAAGATTCTTGGTATGGAGATTAGACGTGATAGAGGAGCTGGTAAGTTGCACCTGACCCAGGAAAGTTACCTAAGAAAGGTTTTGGAGAGATTTGGCATGAGCGATGCCAAACCAGTCAGCACTCCTCTTGCTAGCCATTTTAGGCTAAGCGCTGCTCAGTCACCATCATCTGAAGAGAAAGAAGCGTACATGGCACGAGTTCCTTACTCTAGTGCAGTCGGCATTATTGTTTATGCAATGGCTCTTCCAGTTTCAAAGTTCAAACAGTGTTTGTACTTGATTGGTGTTTTAAAGTTGGTGAACTAGCCCATCGGGGCTATGGACGGAGGGAGACAGAGATAGTGATTAAAGGTGTTACTAATTAAGGTGGAGTAATTTTCGGAATCAAGCTCAAGGTGGAGATTTGTTAGGTGAGCTTTTGATTATTGTTGACCATTCAAAAGGGATTGTGGGAAGAGACGATTTTTCATTCTCATTGTGGGCGCCGAAACGTGTTAGGAAGCAAGAAGGCAAAAGGAAAATGTGTTTTGATCCTTCACGTGGGCTACCAAAAGAAATTGTCAAAATAAGAAGCTGGCATATTTTTTTCTTCTGTACACATGCGCGAATGAGGCAAACAATCTCCTATAAATAGCCTCATTCGATGAAGAAGAAATCCTGCCTCAGAGCCACAGAAATTCCACTACAACATCGTCAGCGAGGGTATTCCTCGGTCACCTCTTCTCCGATATTTATTGTAGTTTTGATTCTCCGCAGTTGTTATACTGCTTTTGTATCACGTCAGTGTACATATCTGTATCACTCCACATAATAAAGAAGTTCTACCCTCCGGCCCGTGGACGTAGGTCATTCTGACCGAACCACGTAAATCTCGTGTCACTGTCCAAATTTATTTTTCGTCTCTTTAATTTATTATCGTCATTTTTCGGGCAAAATAATTATCGGGGATTTCCGCATATCCTAACAGTATGAATTGCCATTGAAGACATCTCAGACACATCGAGCCCCGTGTCCGATTCGCTTTTTAAAATCAGCCGTTGACTTCCTCCGATTTGTCAAAGAATAACAATAATGATACTTAATATTATAACACAAACTTACAGTATTTTTCTCTAATTATTTCGACATGCCCAAAAAACCCAGTCCTAGTCATCACATGGTTGGTCCATCCATGTGATGAAATAATGACAAAGTCCAGGCAACAAATCAAATTAGGTCTTCGAAGATTTATCTTAGTGAAACAATAGAGATATAGGTGTTGATTAATACGTAGTATATATAGGTCAAATTTCTTAGCTAGGTTTCTTTGGACTATTAATATTATTGATTTTACTCGACATTTATCACTTATCAGTCGTTTTTTACCTAGTAAGAAGCACGGAGACGGCCATGTCACGTGGAATCTTCTTTCTTAACTACTTTAGACAACCCTAAGAAGACCTTAAGTTTAGGAGATCTTAAAGTCGATGCTCTCTTTGTAATAAAAAATGAAATAAATTTAAAGAAGCTTACATGATTAATCATTTTAAGAAACAAAACCCTAGTGGCTGGCATTTTTACCAGAAGCAGCCAAGCACAAGTTGCGGGTGATAAAGTGAATCTCGAAGGAAATGCTTTTAAGTATTACCTTCTTTCAGGATAGAGACAAATATCACAAACGTTATATAGAAATTGAAAGATATGAATTTAAATTGCTCTTCTTTTCCCCCTCAACTTGTACATACAAGAACCTCAAAGCGTGTCTTAATTCACATGTATTTCACTAATCACCTTCTTGTAATATGAAATACTCCTAATAAAAAATGTGCTGTAAATGGGTTCTAAATGGGCCGAAATAGATGCATTCACGGACTTAAGCCCATTTGCACCTTACGAACCTGAGATATAAATGGGCTAGTAAGATACATACCCACTGGTTATCAACGGCACGGGTCGGGTCGGATGTGATTATCGGGTTTTATTTGGTAATAAAATATGACTAATTATAAATAAGATTTCCACGACGGATTCATAAGAATCTGAGATGGATAGTGGGGGCCACACAAGTTGTATGTTTTGTCTGAAATCATAATTCCCTCCACTTCATCTAATTGTTCAAAAGACAAATAAAATAAGGGTTAATTCCTTATCAGTCCCTATCAAAGTTTAAACTTCCTCTTAAATACCACTCGAATTATTTCTTTCTTATAAGTACCTATCTGAAAATTTATTCCTCTGCAGTACCTAAAAAGGTCTTTTCAGCGTTAAAAAGACGAAAATACCCCTGTCTCACATATTCCATTGAAGTTGAATAAATTATTTCACATGAATTATACCAACAAAACTTGTTATTATACCAATAAAATTGAAATTATACCAGAAACTTATAGAAATTATACCAAATGTTCGAACATTATACTACGTTATTATAATTCGAATTTTAAAATGAAATTAGACATTATACCAACTGATTATGCTATTATACTAGAAATTATGGAAATTGTACCATTTGTTTTCGTAATTATACCAATAAATAAAGGTATTATAATTTATACAAAAAAAAATTAGGCATTATACCAACTGATTTTGCTATTATACCAGAAATTGAGGAGATTATACCATTTATTTTCGTTATTATACCAATAAATATTGTTATTTTAATTTTATAGAGCGAAATTGAATTATATACCAACTAACGTTTGCAATTATACCATAAATTGTGGAAATTATACCATACATTATCGTTATTATACCATCTATCTCAGTTATTATACCAATAAATAAGTTATTTTAATTTTATACAGCAAAATTGGAGATTATACCAACTAATTTTGCTATTATACCAGAAACTGAGTAAATTATACCATCTGTTTATTAGGTTCAATTCTTCTGGTATAATAACGATAACAGTTGGTATAATTTCCAATTTAACATTATTTTGTTGGTATAATGAGAATAACAGTTGGTATAATAATCAGAATAGTTGGTATGATGCCCAATTTAATATCAGGAAAGGGTATTTCCGTCCGTTCACTGTTTAGGGGTATTAAACACACAACTTTTTGCAGATGGGTACTTAACAGGAAGATTTTTCGTAGGGTACTGAACAGGAAGTTAAGTTTCTAACAGGGCCTGATAAGGAATTTACCCATAAAATAAATACGCACGCCACGTGTAAATTTATATAAGCTGACCAAATGCCCAACTAAATTAGGTGACACCAAACTATTTGGTTAAAGAATGTGGAAACAAATATTAAATTTACCAACTTCACCAACTCAACAACAAACTTCAAAAAAGTAAAATGGCAAAACACGAGAGGATATGACAATCTATTTCCAATACAAATTATTTATATAAAAATAAATTGAACCTTTTAGAATACAAACCTCGTTAATTTAGATGAATTTATTTGTTTTTATTCATAGATTAAATATTTCAGAAATAATTATCGCGTAGGACTTGCCCAAACGTAAAATAATACGAGTAAACAAATTTCATTTTATGCGCCAAAGACCACGCGAGTACATCGTACGCGTGCAAAATTAACGCGACGATCATATAATAAACGAATTTTAGGATGTTATAAATTTGCTCTATGAATGTATTTTTCTTAAACTATGACATGAAAATTATCCAAGCTCTAAAAGAAATAATATTAGAACTCATCGGCTCTTTATAAAAATTCAAATAATACATTTGTTTACTATTATACAATTATGTAGTATTAACAACGGATATATATTTGTCAACCTTCTAGAACACACATTAACAAAATATCTAAAATGGTCCCCGTATGCCAGATAGGATCCATCCTGCACATTTTAAATAATTTCCTAATCAGCTTTGCCAAAAATAAATTGAAAATAAATGAAAATCTTCACCTCCAAGTCTTTGACTACTACTATAAGAAGGTTGGCCCCTCATATGTCTTATTTTTGCACGAACACGGAGAACTGAGAGAGAAGTGAACGTCAGTGTCAGTGTCAGAATCGAGTATCTGAAAGTAGAAACCAAACAAAGGTAAAAGAATACAAAATGGCGGCGCAAAGACTTAGGAAAAGAATATACAATAGAGTTTATTATTTTATCCGTTATTTTATTTGATAATCATATTTTTTTCTGCAGAAAAAAATCGTACGAGATGGCAGCTCCAACACCTAATAATAATTCATCAAAATGGAACTTCAGTGACGACCTGTTGCTCAAGAACGCGGTCGAGGTATAATCTCCTTTTCACTTCTTTCCTTTGTACATTTTTTTTCTTACATTCGTCTTTTGAGCTTGGGTTTTGTATCCTTCGAAGCTCCACTAATAACGTGTGATGCTGTTCCCATTCATGACTTTTAGTTCAAGCTAGTTTTCATATGCTGAAAAGTGAAAAGCTGAATCGCCTTTAGTTATCTTTTGTTGTTGGAATTCAGCGTTGCAGTGGAATATTGAGATGGTACTTTCCTAGGGTTTTATGGTTTAGCGACTCAGTCGTTCTTTCTCTTCTTTCATGTCGGTTTTCGGACGGTAGCTAGGGTTTTCTATGTAGTACTGTTTATTGCATTAGGGTTATGAACTGATTGATGATTTCATTGTTCGCTCTATTCTCTACCATATATAATGAATGCTCTAATCTTAGACCATATCCAACCGAAAAACGTATTCTCAAACGCAAACTCATTTTCAACCTCAAAATGCAGTAATTCATCTCTAAACGAGGAAAACATATTCTCAAACTCAAAAGAATGTTTTGAAATGCTCTACTTTATTCCAACTTTTATTACTTTTCAATACTACCCACATATTTTACAACATTTCAAAATATTATTTTACTATTGTATTCCAAATATAAAAAAAAAGACAAAAACTTGTATGAAAATTTGTAAGAAATAAAAAAGGCTTGTATACAAATTAAAACAAATTTTTATATGTTATTTATTTATTTATTTTATATAAGTTCTTTAATAAATAAAATAAACAAAAGGCTTCGTGCAAATTGAAAAATACAAGCCCATATTTTGGGAAACAAACGCAATAGATGCGTTGTATTGATGAGAGAGAATCCATATGACGCATATTGGGTTATGATCTGGAGTACGATTGAATCATATTTACTCCATTTTTTGTTATTCAGTACCATCGAAGATGGTCTTACACATCTAAATCTTCAAGTCTCACATTTTCTAGGATTACATGTAGTGATGATTTCTTTGTTCGCTCAATTCTTGACCATATACGATGCTCTAATTTACACATCTAAATCTTCAAGTCTCACATTTTTCCTTGGCCTTTATCATCTTGTATAGGAGGGCGCTTCGTTGGAATCACTCGCTAGAGGGGCTGTGCCATTCTCACAGCAATACACCTTAGAAGAGCTCCAAGAACGCTGGCTAACCCTCCTCTACGACCCCCAAGCTGCTCAAGGGTTTCTAACCAGCGAAGCATCCCATAATCTTACATCCTCGACGGTTGGGCAAAATGGTTCGAGGGCCACAGACAACAAAAGAAAGCCCGATGAAACCCTTAGAAAGTCATACTATGACGAGTGCAGAAAAGCTCGCCGTCAACAACCAATAAATGCGCAATCTGGCGAGTCCAATCTTCCAGGCGAAGGCGGTCAAAGCAAGGGACAAGATAGCGCACCTCATCAGTGCCCTTCGAGCGACGACGACTACATAGCTGCGCTCGAAGAACAACTGTTCGACGCGGGCGACATTGAGGGCGATGACGTACCTTTGGATATCGATAGCGACGACAACGTAATTCCCATGTCCATGGACGATCGAAATCAGGGAGAAGATAGCAGCGCGCCTCAGTGCCCTTCGAGCGACGATGACTACATAGCCGCGCTCGAAGCGCAACTTTTGGACGCGAGCGATATTGATGGCCTGGCCTCAAACGTCGATGTACCTTTGGATATCGATCTTTTCGGCCATGTTCAATCCAATAACAACGACGACATCATTTCCCCGTCAATTATCGATCGAAATCAGGGAGAAGACATTAGCACAACGCCTCCTCAGCTCCCTCAGAGCGACTGCTTAGCCGCGCTCGAAGAGCAACTTTTCGACACGAGCGACGACTCGGAGGGTATAGGCACGGATGCCGACTACGCGGAAATCTTCAGCGCGCTCATCGGGGAAACGAACTACACGCTGAACGAGGCGGACACGAATATCCCCGACAATGAGGGCATCTTCGATGCGCCGCGTTTGCCTCAGGGCGTTGCCGAGGGGGAAATTGAATGCACGTTGAACGCCGTGGACACCAATGTGCCCGAGAATGTGGGAGTACTACTCCCCTGCAGACGCCCTCAGTCGCCAGGTGGACCCTCAGAGGCGCGTTTGGCGCAAGAAGAAGCTTCCTCGTCGGGCATGGGCGGCACTGAGCCACAGAGGGAAGATCTAATTGCTTCTTCTAGCGGTAGGAGGCATCCGAGGAGCTATGAATGGCTAAGAGGAAGCAACGCTGTGGGGGACGATGAGCGCTCGCGAAGTATTAATGCGATGAACGCTATGGCGCTTAGTTCGATCGACGGGAGAGAGAGGTCGGCGACTGTGGAGCAGACGACGGAAATTAGCGCCGAACTTGCGGGTATATTTTTTAAGAATTATATTTTTATAGATGCGTCTATTCGTGGAAAAATTGCGCCCAAATTGCTGATATGGTTGCTCATTTCGGCGGCAGATGAAGAAGAGGAGATCCCTTATCAGGGAGATTTGGAATCTCCCTCGTTCGAGAGGCTTGAAGCGTTGGTAAGTCAATAAGGCGTAGAATCATTTCGCTTGTTCGTCGCGTTCGTTCTTTACAATACGACCATTTTTAGCGCTCGATTGATTATATTTCATGCAGATTCTGGACTCGGACTTGCCCTCGGAGAGACACAACTTGCAATCCAATCCAGAAGGTAACTCTCTTTGTTTACCCAAAAAAAAAGCGTTCGCCGGGACGCAAAATATCAATCATACCTAAAAAAGAATATTTCCAAGTGTTACTAAAATTTCGAAAATATATACTGATATTGCAATAATCTTTACAGTCCAGCGCTCCCAACAAGGGCCAACGAGGCGAACCATTATTAGGCTGGAGCAGACGGCCAACGCATGCGTTCATAGAGCCCTAACTGCTCGAGGCGCATACGCCGTTCTATTCGGCCGCTGCTCCCAACACTTCATCGAGAAGCCCGAGGTATATAGCATGCGTAAATTTCCTCAAATACAATTACATCATATACATATACATATATATATATATATATTTCATATATAAGCTGTTCATTTTCATTTTCGTACAGGTTCTCATTGGCCGAATGGTCGGAGGAGTCGAAGTCGATATCGACCTCTCCCCGCTCGAGGGCAGCAATACGATCTCCAGACGACAGGTATATAGATACCTGCTCTCTTTAATTCTCCTTCAAGCATATGCACAAATTAAATCTATTTAGCCATTTAATCGTCGATCGCTTTTCATTTTTTTTTTTAATTTCTTGGCACGCGATATATCGTTTCGTTTCGGATTTTGAATAGGCGATTATAAGGCTGGACGCGCAAGGGACGTTTGGACTGTATAATGTTGGGTCGAAGAGCGTCTCTGTGAATGGCGTCGAAGTGCTGCCCGGGCAGTGGATCGTCCTTTCGCACGACAGTGTCGTCGAGGTATGTATCGCATTCAATTTTGCATTCCCGAAATCATACGATATGTTTTGAATCGGCGATTTTTCGAATGTTGCGGCGATTTTATTATTATTAATTTTTGTTTTCAGTTAAGGAGCTTGGATTTTCTCTTCTTGGTGAATCATAAGCTGGTGCAGGAGCACGTTAACGGCTTAAGCGGTGAAGATTCTGCGCCATGAAGTTGAAGACCATACTTATATTTATATATATTTTTTGTTCGATGTAGTATATAGTTCTTGCAAACCAAAAATCAAAATTGTTTTTTGTTATATTTGTGAAATAAACTAAAGAGTATCACACAAATTATAGAATAAAAGGTGAAACCGGCGCGAGCCAACTTTCTAAGGAAAAGCAGGCAAATACTGAAATGAATGTGAACGGAATCTGAGATGGTGAGATATATTCGACTTGTATCTTTCAAATAAGATATGAATTATGAAATGTAACATGAAGATAAGACTTATCTTCTTCAATAGTAATAATATTATATAAAAGAGTAGGCATTTATATCGTGGCAGAAAAAAGCCTTCATTTGTCTTATTCCTATGGCTGGCAACATTGTCTTATTACATATTTTTTAGGGTATATTACGTTTCAGGCCCTTTAGATTTTTAAATCGGATTCAGGCCCTGTCAATATAAAAATTAGTTTTAAGGACCCGATTTCTGCAGTACCACTTCATTGTTCCGCAGTACCACTTCATTTGTTCTGCAGTACCACTTCATTTGTTCTTTGTTATGCGCGTCTATTTGTTTTTTAAGCCATACCGTCAATTTTCTTTCTCAAATACTTTCGAATCCAGACTTTATGCGATATATTAAAAACAAAAATCACGAAGTGATATTGCAGAACAAATGAAGTGGTACTGCAGAACATTGAAGTGATACTGCATAACAATGAAGTGATACCGCGGAACAAAGAAGCGGTACTGCAGAAATCGGGTCCTTAAAACTAATTTTTTTTCCTGACAGGGGCCTGAATGAAATTGCCCCTATTTTTTGGGATGCATGTGAGCAATAGGCGACATTTACAAGCTATGGGTTGAAGCTATGGATTCCTAAATCACAAATCAAATTGAAGCTATGGATTCCTAAATCACAAATCAAACTGAATAGGACTTTAAAGGATGACTTAGGATCAATATCTGAACCTTATGTGCTTAACCCATTTTCCGCTAATAAGGGAGGACCCATCCAAAAATGGGTACCAAAGTCCCGATAATGTTTTGCAGATACTTCCAGCATGGGTAGGTACTAAGAGAGCTGCTCCACACTCATGACTGGTATGTGACGAGGGCAGCCAAACATCCCATCGTGTACGGTATCTTGGGTTGCTCCACATACACGGCTGGTTAGCGATGCGAGAAACCAAAACGAGGGTACATCATAGCTATGCATACTTAAAAGAACTTTATATTTCAAATTTTTTAGCATGCATATGAACTGAAATGACTAAAAACCCTCCTATAGGTACATTATAGTTATGCATGCTTCAAAAAGATCTTAAATTCCAAATTTTCGCATGCATACATGAGCTGAAATGAAATAAATACCATGTCATAGGTACATTTTCATTATGCATACATCTTAAAGAATTTTCGAGCTTAAATTTTCTGTATGCATATGAGCTGAAGCGCAAAATACCTATTCTAACTTTAGAGCGAAAAAAAAACGTACATTCGAATGCATTTTTAAAGAACAATAACTCTTTACTTTGCATCTGCTTTAAAAATAAATTAATACGTTCGCGCTTAATTAATTGGGAGAGAACTTACATGTTTAAACGTGCATGCATTGAGGGGGAGTATCACTCCATATTTACGAGGGGGAGTACAACTTTAGGGGGAGTACATCTAGGTGCATGATTTGAGGGGGAGAAACTTACTTTAACCCGTATACATATATGTATATATCTATTTATATATCAAAAAAAAAGAAGGCAAAAAAAAAAAGCAAAAAAAAAAAAGAAGAAGAAGAAGACAAACCCTCTCAGGCGTCTCTACCTCCCAAGATGGACTTCAACGAAATAATTCAACCCTCGAGAACTAGAGATTCCAAAGGCAAAGGTGTCATCATTACACTAACACGAAGATGATCTCAACCGACCTGCTCTGACTTGCTGATCAAGCAGCACTCAAATGAACGGACGCATGGATTTTCAAGTTCCCATGGTTCAGCCAGACCAAACTGAACCTAACCCCGGAACACAGCCGAGTGTTAGTGAAGATTTCAAGTTCATAAAAGCCACATCCTATTTGGAAATTCTTGACAAGACCGAAGAGCGACGATACGAAATTTTCTTAGCTCACAAATTACTCGGACCAACCCCCATAGGTACAGGTGCTAATTTTATTAGCTCCCGGGTAGAAGCCACCGCATTAGGTCCAACGGCGCATGCACAACCGAGCCTTACCCACTCATCGATCTCCCAACAGACCGATGTTTCACTAAATCACGGGGAGCCGCATAATCTATCACTGCTTCACTTGGGAGCAGGAGATATTGAACTAAGTGGTAGTCAGCCCCACACCACTGAATTTTATTGAACACATCGAGTCTAGTGTGTCCTCACCATCCATATGTTTTTATATTTTTTTAGGACACATACACTTTTTCTCATCTGGACTTTGTGACTAGATCAGAACTTCCGTAGACATGTCATTCTAAGACATGCTTCGATGATCGGAAGGAAGTCCTACCGTTGCAACATCAAAACAACAACGGTTTCAGGCCATCGCCTATGAGCTACGCTCCTAGATTGATGTTAACGGGACGCCTACGTGGCCCCGGTTTATAAAGCCCTGTCCTCACAGGCCACGTCTCAGAGATTATCTCTGAAGTCGTGTCGATGGATTGCCTTTGTGGCTCCGTCAGGTTATTACCCAACCTGAGCACCCACCATTTCCGCCGCACGTACCACTCTGAAGACGGGCTCTCATGCAATTGATGGAAAAATCTGAAGGAGCCCAATCACATTTTTTGGAAAACGCAACTCCATCATCTTGTCCCGACGACGCGATCTTCTTGCCAAAGACGATGCCCCATTTTGGCCCATCGCATGACGATCTCCCTAGCTCGATCTTCATGAGGGGGAGGAGTACAAGACAAAATGGGAGCAGCACCACGATGAAAGTGCAATACAGATCAGAAAATGCCAAATCTCAAGCGTCGTCAAAGAATCAAGCGAAGACTACAGAGTCCAACGATTGAAGTTGTCACCTCATGTACGACTCTCCGATTTTAAAGAAACACCCCAATCACAACACAAGGTTGAACGAACGTAAGGGGAGTTGAGCTACAATCGAACGGAGAGATCGGACTCAAATGACAAGATACGGCCAACAACTTCAGCATGGACTTCAAGAATCAAAGCTGCCGACTCGTGTACAACTCTTCGAGTTTAAAGAGAGCTTCCAATCCCAACACAAGGTTGAACAAATGTAGGGGGAGCTGCGACAATAGAAGGAAGAGCTGGAACACCTAAAGAGAAGATACGACTCGTGTATGTCTCTCCAAATTTAAAGAGAACTCCTCAATCCCAACAAAAGATTGAACAAACGTAGGGGGAGTGGTGACTATCCAAGGGAGAGATCGAACACAATAGAGATGATCCAACAAGCAGCCCGGAACACAAGAAGAGAAGATCAGAACACGATGAGCTTGGATCTCCTAAAGAAGAGGTCACAAGACAAGATAAAGGAGGAGGTGAATGAAGAAGAACATGCATGCAAATGCTTTCGCGTACACAACTCCGATACGTGTTCTTTGAGGACTCAGGACGATTACAAGGCGAAGATAATCAGCGCTGAATTGCAAATTGAACACAAAGGGGGAGATTGTTAGGAAATAATTATTGTGTTCAATTATGTTAATCATATATGTCCTGTAATTATTACTAAGCCTAGGACTAAATTGTGAATATACCTAACTTGTGGGTATATTAGTTATATCGGGTCCAATAGCCCATTAGGGCTTATGTATAAATACCCTAAACAATGCTTTGTTTAGGGTTACTGATTCATAATTGAGTTGACGACTTTTTCTGAAGAACCCTGCGCGTATCTCGCCGTCAATCTCTACAATCCGTCTAGTGGTATTACCTCTCAATCGCTTCCGTAATTTATCATCTAAGGTAATACTGATTAAATGAATCATGTCAAGGTTGGTTAAATCGGCCTAACAGAACTGAATTACCATTAAAATCGTAGATTTTTATGATCGAAGATACAAAAGAACAAATATGGTGTTGGCATATTGTTTATTAAATCAATGAAGATTGTAAATAATTAAAGTTAGTATCTTCACTTCTACGCCTTGGCACTTGGGCATGATAACTTTCAATGTCATAGATAAGAACAACACCACACCACTAATGAATTCTATTCGTGGAAGTAATTATTGCGCAGAGCAGATCTAAACCAAATCCAAGGTTCTTAAACCAGGTTTTTTTAACCGGACCAAAAATTTTAGTGGTTTAAGGTTTAGTGGTTAACCGGTATATAATAGAACCAAACCGGAGTAAACCCGGTGTTCCTAAATATATAAAATTATATTTTATGAATAAATCAATCAAATAAAATGTGTTAGATATCTAAAAAGTAATTGTAAAATGATATTTCAAAATTAAATTTATAAATTAGGTATAAAAGATGAAATAAAAGCAAATTTTTTGGGAAGAAATTAAAACTAATTACAAATGAGTACTAAAAGATAATTTAAAATAAAATTTATTAGAGGTAGAAAAGAATTGAATCATAGACCTTGAGAATGTAAGGCCCATGTGATAACCATTGGGCCCCCAACTAGTTATTTGAATACTAATCTATGTATTTACTATTTTATTACATTTTTATTTTTATTTTTATTTTTGTTTTTATTTTTAAATTAAATCTGAACCGAACAGGCCTCGCCGGTTTTCGGCTTGAACCGGCCGGTCCGGTCCGGTTTTAAAAACCTTGACCAAAACCCCGGTTATTCAATTAAACCTTTGCCCATTTGCATAATGATGTCATGCATGACGTAATAACACTAAATTCATTACATTAACTCCTAATATATATTGATGCATGCGATTATCTGTTTTATTTTTATTTTTTAAGCCATATCGTCAATTTTCTTTCTGAAATACTTTCGAATCCAGACTTTATGCGATATATTTAAAAAAAATCATGATAGCCCATGAACTAATGAGTAATGAGTGACGACATTTAATAGAGACCCATGCTTCTAAAATTCTTATTCTCAGCGTACGTAAATTTCATCGCCAACAAATAAATAAATTTGATAAATGTTCTTGATCTGATAATAATATTTTATTACCCAAAATATAAGATTATATTTACTCTAATCAATATCTCCTTAGAAGAAAGCATATAATATCCTTAAAATATTGAAGCTTTGTAGGGAAGGTGCTAACATCGGCGATCTCCCATTGGACACTTGTATTAATTATAGGCTTTACCCTTCTTTTCCAAATGTTTTTATATGTTAGAATATGTTCTCTATAATATAATATAATCAACTTCACAGTCCACTTTCAAGATCCACGATTTAAGAGCCAGCGACCAATTGAAATGAATTACCTCAACAAATCCCAAACAACCTTTCACCATCTCTCTCTCTCTCTCTCTCAGCTGATTCTTGATCAAATACATCATTCCAAGAAAAGAAAATAATAGATCAATATCAAGATGAAGATTCAGTGTGATGTCTGTCATGAAGGCGAAGCCACCGTTTTCTGCACCGCCGACGAAGCTGCCCTTTGCTCCGCCTGCGACCACCGTGTCCACCACGCCAACAAGCTCGCCGGAAAACACCAGAGATTCTCTCTCCAAAACCCATCAGCCAAGCAAGCCCCTTTATGCGACATATGCCATGTAATAATAAAAGAAAAAAATATTCTTCATTTCTTCATCGAACTTTCTGCTCTGATTTGGCCTATTGAGTGTGACTGAATTTATAATCAATTTTCAGGAGAAAAGGGCATTCTTGTTTTGCCAGCAAGACAGAGCGATACTATGCAAAGATTGCGATGGGCCAATACACAAAGCAAACGAACACACTCAGAAGCACAGTAGGTTTCTCCTCACCGGCGTGAAGGTATCTCCGACGTCGACCCTTTACCCAGACGAATCGCCGCCGACGACGACGGCGGACGTCTCACATGACGTCCCAAATGTGAAGTCGCCGAAGATTTCCGCCGGTCAAAGCGCCACCGCCCTGCAAGTGGGCGGTGTACCTGACAGTAAATCTCCGATCAACGGAGGTGATTATTTCGCCGGCGGGTTGATCTCTCAGAGCAGCATATCTGAGTATCTGATCGAGACTTTGCCGGGCTGGCACGTCGAAGATTTTCTTGGTTCATCGTTTCCTTCACCTTACGGTTTTTCCCAGGTTTTCTTGCGAAAAAACTCACTGTTAATTGTCTGAAACACGCCTACCATGTTTTCCTTCTGTAATAAAGTTGACTTTTTTGTAGAGTGGTGAGGCTGCTAATGATCTTCAGCAGCCATTTTGGGACGGCGGCGGCGGCGGCGATCTTGAGAGCAACTACAATGGCTTCTCCTCGGGGAAGAAGATGGGATTTGGCGTACCTCAAGTGAATCAAAATCATTACATTTATCATGATAATGAACAGATCCATCATCAGTCGATGAAATTACTAAGTTTCGGTGGAAATAAGGAGCAATCTAACGAAGGTCTTGCAAATAATAGCAGAAAATGGTGTGAGGATAAAGATGGTTCCTTTCTCGTTCCACAGATCAACCATAATTCGAACATCACCAAGAGATCAAGAACTATGTGGTAGTATTTTCGCAGGAAAAAAAAGGAAAAGCATAATAGCAGAAAAAGAGGAGAAAGAAAAGGTTGTCTTGCAACTTCTTTTTCTCTTCTTTTTTTTTTTGTTTTTTTTTTTCTTTACCATTTTGGGTTTTTTTCGTTAACTGTTGTACTGAAAACTACGCGAGCTCCACTTTTGGCTGTAATGAATCACTTCACTTTGTACTGTAATGAAGAAATCCCTAGTAACTGTTTGATGTGTATATTGTGCATTTTTATGTTCGTGTTTTTTTGGATAAGCATCTAATCTATCTATTACATCCTATTACGGAAAGATTGAAGATCTTTATTATGATATAAAAAGATAAGAAGACAAGCGTAAAAAAATGAATGGATGGATCTGGTCATATATCCAATTCTCTGTGGGGACGAGTTATTGCTTCCACTATCATTCTTTGAACCTTCTTTATACTTTTTTATATTAATGGAGATGATGGCTAATGATATTTTGATTCAAGAATCATTAATTTAATTAATCGCCACCGTTATCTCCAATGGATCAAATACCAAACCACGCGCGATTTTGATTGGTTATGTTTAGATAATCATGATGCACCCAATGAAATATCGTTTTACTTTTTAATCATATAAGTATACCATGATGCACTAAAATGAAATATCGTTTTACTTTCTACTCATATATGTATACCATGAATTAAGACAATCTTTACATTGTTTATTTGCTAGATTATATTTCTGGATAAGATAAAATAAAACTGTAATGCTATTGCTAGTGTAGGAATAAAGGTAAATAAATACACTGACTGTGAATGTGTTTCGATGATTTTGTGAAGGGAAAATGACTAGCACAAGGGCAAAGAGAATGAAGCTTGAAAACATTAAATTTGAAGTTTAACCATGAAAGCAAGCGTTAACATATTATAGCGATGAGGTTGAATTGTGTTCATGGATGGAGTATGGATCATATTCTTTCTTTTATTTGGGAAAAAAATACCAACTATTTATTATCATTTTCCAGCTAGATTATTGCAGACAATACATAAAGTTGCCCAAAAGTGCGTGCTAAGATGGCAGGGCAGAAATAGAGACTTGCCGCAGCAAAATAACAAGACAATAAGTCTTGCATGTTGTTATTATTATTATTATTATTATTATTATTATTATTATTATTATTATTATTATTATTATTATTATTGGATGTTTTTTTATCTGCAAGTTACAATGGTTTGATGAACCATATATAGATGTTGTAATAAAATATTTGGTCAACCGTGAAGTTTGGAGAGGTTTCAACTCAATTTAATAATGCGATTTGAACTTCTGATTACCAATCAGTATTTCCGTCAATTTTATAGTTACAAAAACAACGTTTATTCACTTAATCAAAACGTTTCAAATTGTTGCATGCGGAAACTATTAGGCCAGTTAACAAATATTACTAAAAACCTATGGCTATGGTCGGTGCGTGAGAACATACGGACTTGAATAAAAAGTTACACATTGTCAACTTTTCGAAAGTCAACTTGAAAATATCGTTATTAATAACTCGCCTGTCATAATTGCATTTCAATAATTTCGTAAAGGTGAGGTTGAATCAGCAGATATTTGACGTCTCCCAAATCTAACTTTCAAGATCATTTTTCAGTGCAGCCCACAATTCCATTTAAACACGTGGAGCTTTGACTTCTCGTGCTTTACATCAAAAGAAAAAAAATAGAGTCAATCGCTGGTCACAAAGACGATTAATACAGCTAGCTAACTGGGATTAGATTCAAGAGAAATAAAAAAGTTGAAATAGAGCAATGCAATGCCCCTTTAGTTTGAAAGAAAAGACGCATAAAACGCAACAAAACGAATTGAAAGGCATGAAAGCGAAATGAACGAAAATCAATTAGAGTCACTTTGATGCAGTGTGATTATTATCCCATGGAAAAGAAGTGCAATATATTTGTAAAAATGCAAATGCAGCATGGGACATATGTTCATGTGGAATTGTCTAAGCCGACCATGTTATTAATTTGGAGCAAGATAAGATTGTCAAGGGGAATTAATTAGTTCTAAAGTCCTTTTCATTGATCTAAGATGGATTTTTTGCAGAGAAGATCCGAATATAGTAAGTAATGCACAGCGATTATGAATCAACGTTATGTAAGAAACATAGCCATCATCGCTAGATTAAGGTATAAGAGTACAATTTTCTTGTTTCATTCTTGCAGCAATGTAGTAATTTCAAGCTTTTTGGACTTTTTCTTAGATATTATATAACACGAAAATATATGAAAATATCCCAACATTCCGTTGTAGTCTAGTTGGTTAGGATACTCGGCTCTCACCCGAGAGACCCGGGTTCAAGTCCCGGCAACGGAAATTTTATTATTTTATTTTTATTTTTTTTTCATTTTGTTTCCTAATGGAAATTTGACAAACGCATGTCCCCGACGTATGCTATGGACTATACAAGCATTTCTGATTTCACCTTTATTTACGGATAACCTGCTAAAATCTTCTCCTTCACAGCTATGTATAATAAAAATTGTAATTTTTCCCCTTATTTTCCAATTTACGTTGGCCTTTAACATCGCAATTGTCATCTTCGTCTCCATCGCCATCATCATTATGATTAGTAATATTATTAAACTTGCGACATTCGTCCTTAAGTAAGAACCCTTTTTCTTTCTGGGGTTTCCCTGGAAAAGAAAAGTTTCTTGTTTGAGATTTGATACGAACGTGCGTTGCGTCCATTCTATTACAAGATAAACGTAAAGTATTGAGCTGCTGAAAAAAGTAGATTACATATTAGAATTCGTATAATGTGAAAGTAGATCGTTAACCTTGTGTGGCAATATTTTCATCTCATGCAGAAAGATAGGAAATATAGGAGAGCCCCTTCTTCTTCATCGATACATAAAAGTTCCCTCTCTTTTTCAAGGAGAGGGGAAAACATATAAAGACAAAAAAAGAAATTAGAATATGGGGTCGATATACGGCGAAGATTCGTCAGAATGGATGTCTCAATGTTCAAGCACGCACGAAGAGAAAATATTCGTTGCGGTGAGATTGAGGCCTTTTAACGATAAAGAAATTAGCAAAAACGACGTATCAGATTGGGAATGCATCGATCACACGACCATCATATTCAAAAATAGCCTTCAAGAGCGCGCAATGCCTCCCACCGCATACTCATTCGGTAAGGAATAAAAGTCGTATTTTATTTCATTTTTTTTTCTTTCTTATTATACCTACAATTTTATGTTTTTTGTAATGAGCGTAGATAGAGTATTCGGTTGGGACGCTCCAACTGCGCTAGTCTACGAGGAAGCTGCAAAAAGCATCGTCTTTTCCGTTCTAAGTGGAATTAATTGTGAGCATTTTAACTTATAATTTTGAAATTGATATATGGCAATGAAGAAAAAATGCAAAAAGTATTTTCCCATTTGTTTGCAGCTACGATATTCGCTTATGGACAGACGAGCAGTGGGAAAACGTATACCATGTCCGGAATTTCGGCGTACGCCATAGAAGATATATTCGACTACATAAACAAGGTATGGAAATATAGGTATTTCTTGATAATTTTCATGATGCAATAAATGTTCAAAAGTTGTCATTAATTTGATATCGAGAAAATGTAATACTGCAGCATCGTGAAAGAGAATTCATGTTGAAGTTTTCGGCCATGGAGATTTACAATGAATCTGTTAAAGACCTTTTACGTCCCGAGACTCAGCTTCGACTTTTAGATGATCCTGAGGTGTATATAATATCAAACATTAATTAAAAAAATTTAAATAATGGTTAGTGAAATAATTCTTGTACTAATTGCTTCAGAGAGGAACTGTTGTGGACAAGCTTACTGAGGAGATTGTAAGAGGCTCAGATCATCTTAGAGGACTTCTCTCAGCTTGTGAAGGTAAGAACGCTGCTGCAATTGTCATCCGTTTTTAGAATCCGTGAGTTTTCGATTTAAAATTTTAGGGTTTTCATCGCAAAAATGAGTCTTTGTGCAGCACAAAGGCAAATAGGAGAGACTGCCCTTAATGAAGTAAGCTCAAGATCTCATCAGATTCTGAGACTGGTAAATGATTCTCAAAGTTAATACAAAAAAGAAACCCTAATCACCACATTATAGTTCCTCGTGTGTTGATATATATATATTCTCATGAAGACTGTCGAAAGTGAAACCTGCGAATACTTCGGAGCAGAAAACTCGAGCACCTTATCAGCCTCAGTGGTATTCTTTTTTTCCGAAAAGCCTCAGTGGTATTGAATTGATATCATTAGAAGAAAAATTCAGTAGAAGTTTTAAATTATGACAATTATTACATGATAGTTTTTTTAAAAAATATACAGAATTTCGTCGATCTCGCTGGGAGCGAACGGTCGCCTCAAACGGTATCAGCAGCAACAAGCAGGCTAAAAGAAGGATGCCACATAAATCGCAGCTTGCTTACCCTCGGAACTGTTATCCGCAAATTAAGGCAACAATATTCTTTTTTCACTTTTCGCCTAATTTTTTTTTACGTTTTTCAGCTATGCAATGTGTCTTTAATCGAGTTATTGCATCGTTTTATTGCAGCAAAGGAAGAAATGGCCATGTTCCTTACAGAGACTCGAAGCTAACTCGAATATTACAGAACTCATTGGGCGGTAATGCTCGTACGGCGATCATATGCACATTGAGCCCGGCCCACACTCACGTCGAACAGTCGAAAAACACGCTCTCCTTCGCAAGTTGCGCCAAACAAGTCCATACGAATTCTCAGGTCAACGTAGTCATGTCTGAGAAAGCCCTAGTGAAGCAGCTTCAGAGAGAGCTGATTCGTATGGAGAATGAGCTGAGAAACTTGTCCTTACCCTCTGGCTCGGACGCTTCTTCTTCTTCGGCCTTGAAAGAAAAAGAACTTCTCATCGAAAAGGTATTATTATTACAACGCACGACGATAAATTCGTCTGATTAAGGCGCAAAAGTTCAAAACGGAGTAATAATTGCGCCTTTTTTTTATCCTTTTAGATGGATAAAGAGATAAAGGAACTGACTCTCCAGCGCGACTTGGCTCGATCTCGGGTCGATGATATGATACGCTCGGGCGTAGAATTACAATCGAAAACATGGGTAATTTGTCGATATCTTATATATATCGGCCTTATAAATCCCAGGTCGTAATAACGCGTTTTGTGTTAAAAAACTTTTGGTTTAATTCTCCGCAGATCCATAGGAACGATAATAACCAAGAGAAAGGTTCGTGGGCGACCGACGAGTATTCGGCGTCTGAAGCATCTGAAATAGTGGATCCCATCATTTCGACGTCGCATCACACTTCTCCGATAGATACGATGGCGTAATTTCTCAGTGCATCGAAGAAAACTTCCTCGTGTCAGAGAATAATGAAGAACAGTTCTTGTCTGACGACACTTCGCCGAGGATGTACATCGATAAGTACTTTGGACCCGATCCATGTAAGGGTTGGGAAAAGATCGCCCCCGAGCCTGAGAAGAAAGCGATCGATTTATGCGATAAGGAGGAGATTAATATTCAGTGTATCGAGATCGACTTTGCGAATACGAGAAAATCGATTTCGAGCGCTTTTTCGTCTCCTCAATTTGATAATCTAACTTCAGGTTCGTTTTTGAACGTAAAATGATCATTATGTGGTAGGTATATTACAGTTTGTTTTTCGAATATGTGCTTATTGGTGTTAGGGCAATCTCTTTCTTCGTCGGAGAACGACGAATCCAAAGATGGCTTGGGTATCTCGAGGAGCGTAAGCTGTGATGCCATTCTTACAGAGCTCGTCGATTCTCAGACGCATGGAGCTGATGTAATAAAAATCGAAGAGTCGTATGAGGAAGTAAAGGAGCGAAACAAAGGAGATGATCAAGAGAAAATCGACGTACTCGAGTCAGCAAACGAAGACAGAGAAAAGGAGAAAGAAAATAGCAGCGACTCAAGCGAAGATTTACCTGATAACAAACACGAAACGGTCGTCGAACAACAAGTTGAAGTCATGATCGAGCCCGACTCGGTTAAGAAGACCGTGGATAAATCGGTACGAAGCATCAAAGCTAATAATTGATAATAAAATCGTCGAGTTTTTTTTTTTTTTTCACATTGCAATAACTCTTTCTTACACGATTCGAAGGAGGACGTAATAAAACCCGAAGTTGCGAAGCAAAAACATCCTTCTACAGAGTGGTCGGGCGAATTCGAGCGGCAGAAAAGAGAAATAATCCAACTATGGAACGACTGCAATATTCAGTTGATCCATAGAACATATTTTCTCCTGCTCTTCAGAGGCGACCCAACTGACTCCGTTTACATGGAAGTCGAGCTAAGGCGACTCTCCTTTCTCAAAGACGCCTTGTACGGCGCTCGACTCATCGACAACAATCAGTTCCTTACGAAAACCACGAGGTTTTTAATTTGATTCAATATATGTATGTTTCGTTGACAAGATTCAAAAGTCTTTCTTACAAAGATAAAATAAAATTTAACAGCGCAAAAACCGTCAACCGCGAGAGGGAGATGCTGGCGAGGAGAATGGTGAAGAAATTCACCGCGAAAGAAAGAGAGGCGCTCTTCGAAAAGTGGGGCATTGACGTTAAGTCAAAGCAGAGGAGGCTTCAGCTATGTAAGTGTATTTGGACCGACACGACGAGCATGGAACACATCGACGAGAGCGCTTCGATCGTTGCGAAAGTAATGGGATTGAAGGAAAGAGTTCAGACACCAAAAGAGATGTTAGGGCTTAGTCTCCCTCTCAAGAAGGCGAAAATGAGGTCGTCTTCAAGCTGGAGACACAGCTTGCCTATGTGAAGAAAGTTCCGCGAACGGAATTCGACTAGCTTTTGCGCGCAATAGTTTGCTTTTTTTTATTGCATTTGCCCTATTTTAATTGTCCGGCGACTTCTTAGTCTTTCCGAAGGTCGTACATGTCTTCTCCAAGTTGCGAGTGTACATACTCTTATCGATGTTTTCACTTTTTTTCTAAAGATTCTGTCTTACCTACCCACTTGGGTATAACCCAACTCCATTCAACTTACCACTATCCAACCAATGTTTGTTTGTAAACTGATCATTTCCGTCATATTCGTCATCGAAAATTCCACGTGTCGAAAATCTAAGCGAGTTGGATCACACCCAGAGCCAACTGGGTAGATTCGTTCGCATAAACCCTTTTTCGAATTATTATTTTCAGGCGAACAAATGCGCCGGCGACCGTCGTTTATCCAACTCAATGACAAAAGGACATGCAAGTATATATATAGTTTTTTCACGCTTACATTTTTTACGATTTTAGGACAGCACCTTCTACGATTTTCCAGCCCGAGCTCGTGCAAGAAATCTCATACCTAGTCGTGTAGGCCGTACTGTAAGAGTCGTCGTGCTCGGGATGGGTCGGGTCGGTCAGGCGGGCGGACTCTTCGAGCGTCGCCTCGACTACGGCACGGAGGCCGTCCGCCGAAACAGTAACGCTGTCGACGATGAGGTTTCGAAGCTCGTAATTCCAAAACCAACCGTGCTGCGCAATTTCCGCCGCTCTTTCCGTCCAAATCTTCAGCATTTGGCCGTCCAATATCTGCCGTGCACGCCCCAATTCGATATTATTATTGGATGATATGTAAGAACGGAATACGGATATTATCGATGAGATTCGAACCTCTGGCAATTTATCGAGGCAATGTTCCGGGCCGAGAGCTGATGACTTGACGCTTTGCCACTTGCGCACGAGGCTCTCGGCAAACCTCGCATCCATTCGCAGCACTTCGTTGGAATTCTCGACTATCGACGACCCTGAAAAAAGATTGAAATCGTATCGTCGCTTACGAATAAGATCCGAAAATAAAATAAATTCCTGATTTTTAACATAAAGAAACTAGATCCATACCCACATCGATGGCATCGGAAGTTATTGCAGTGGCCGTGCTTTTACTCATGTCAGAATAACCCTTTCTATACAACGTTAACCTCAAGCCAATCAGAGTCAACAAACCAACAGCAACGCCACCACACATTATCTTCACAGTTGTATCCTTAATATTACCCGTAATAACCTCTTGCTGCGTAATCCCATCAGCGTACGAATTTTCTCCTCCGTAACGATAATCTTGAGTCTCCCCTCCAAGCAGTGCGCTGTAGCTCTTCACCGCCTTGTTCTCAGCCACCCTAGCGTTCTTTTCATTCGATGGAAACACTTTCTTCAGCGCCTCAATCGCACTTACCTTTACGCTGTCGAGCACAGCGCTGGCCTCGGCCCCAATCCTCGCTATGGCCGCTGCAGCAGCCAACGGCGAGCGCCCGACGCCTTCTAACCTCTCGAGATGCCTCAGCACAATTGGGTCGTCGTAGTAATCTCCGAGCTTGAAAAGTAAATCTTGGGTCTCCCTAAACCTTGCAAATACGACCTCGGTCAGCCATGTCTCGAGCAGTTTGCAGAGCCCCGGGAGAAAATCTCCTTCGACGTCGTCTTTAGAGTTTTCCACGACGAAGTTGACGATCGATGGGTCTCTGTAGGGTGAGTTTTCGTCGTCCAAGCCCAGCCAAGCGCGGCACTCGTCGACCTCCCCGACGAGGAGTGAACAGAGGCCCCTTTCGAGGGCAAAGTCTACTTCTCGAGTCTCCCTCGAAGAATAGGGCGAAGTTATCTTGGTTTGCTGAAGCTGCTGAAAGAGGTTGTCGGCGTCTTGGATGAGATGGGGTTTTTTGCAGGTGAATGCTTGAGAGACCAGCGCAAGGGCAGCGCCGTAAACTTCAAAGCTTTCCGCGGGTATGTTGCTTGGAGTAGCAGCAAATAGATCGACCTTTTGCAGATGACACCAAAAAAGAAAAATTTGTAAAAATTATATTCTAGGCACGAGCGACGTATGTTCGACTGATTAAGAAGCTCTTACCTGTTCTGCAGCAGTCATACGGAGAAATGCCTCATTCATGAAGTCTTCGCGGGTGAAACCTCCAGCAATAGCAGCTGCGCCACCTCCGCCCACGGCCCACAAAACATTTCTCACGCCTTGAAGACCTTCCATTCTTTTTGAGCGGTACTCATCGTCGAGGGGAAGATCTAGAAGCTCGAGGACACAGCGTGGGTTTATTTCTTCGAGGGTCTCGTCAATCTGAGCTTGTAAGTAAGGGGCAAGGTTGCTAGCACCTTCTTCCTGTATATGAACTACCATTAACGCTCCATTTTCTGTAATTTACTGCAAATAAGCTCAATCCATCATTTACTGTAGTAAGAACGCTTACCTGGAGCAGTTTGAGGGCCATCTCAAGCACCTCACACCCTCTAATAAAGTCTGGAGGGGACAATGCCATGGCGTCCCTCGATAGGTCAACATATGCAAGAGCCATCGACAATACAATGTCTTGCTTGAATGTCTTCGGCAGCCTCTCTTTCAACAAAATCTCCCCCATTTGAAGAACCAACTCTGTTTCGCCGGCTTCTTGCAATACACACAGCGCTGAAGGAACCTACAAAGTGGATAAACTTAACTGGGAACCACTAGTTTCAAAGAAAAAAATGATCTGCTATGTCTTCTCCTCTTCATAGTATTCTGTGAAACTGAATGTGGCTCAATAAGACGCACAATTGTAAGTGTAATAGCTCCCCAAACACCGTGCAATTCACCACAATCCCCCACAAGCAAAATCACACATTTCCCAACAATTCACTGCCACCAATATGTATAGATATATATTTATGTATAGCTAAAAGAACACCTTATCCCACGGCACTTGTGTAACCACCGTTCCATATTCATCCTCGGCAAGTCCTCTATTGTATTCCCTCCTAGTACTCGAATCCATAAGCGTCTGACACGCGGCTTGCAGAATCTGCCTACGACCAATCAAAACGTCGTCGCTATACCCCAATTGCGGAGGCTTCGAAACCCTAGCATCGTAAGCGCGACGAATGCCGTCGCCGAGGAAGTGCGTCTCAGCTCCCAGTATCCTGTAGAAGTCCAGCGGGAGGGACACGTGGCGCTCGGGGAGTGGAGGGAGGCTCTGTTGAGCTTGGGCGTTGTGCTCGGAGGCGGACTCGGACGGGGAAGGAAGGAACTGGAAGTCCGGCAATAGGCGGTCGGCCCATTTGGTGGTGGTCGTGATCGCTGCGCGTGGGGGTCTCGGGGTGGCGCGTGTCAGTCGTCGGTGGGGAGTGTAGATGGTGATTGGCGGGTGTGTAAGAGAGTGCATCTTCTTCGTCTATGTGCGAGTGATGTCGGGGTTTTTTCCCTTTCGAGTGTTAATATCAAGCACATCAACTTCTTGAGATATTTTTCATTTTTTTTATGTTTAAAAGATGATTTTTTTTGTTTTATTTCTTTTTTCATTTGTTAAGTAGTCCCGAATGGAGATTAGCCCCTTTCATCCCATTGTCAAGTCTATTTTCATCTACATTTACTATTTCATTTGATTATTCGAATATATATCGAGTGAGCATTGAGATAAAAGATCACCGAGAGGACAAACAGAGTAAAAAACTTCAATTAATACAAGCAAATATTTCAGACAAAACCAAATTCTGGTCTTTGCATTATAACAAAGCTCGTGGCAACATTGCAAGAAGAAACTTTATTCGGTACCGTCCGTCACAACCCGAGAATTGCTGAGTTCGCCACACAGTTTGAACAAGGATATATAAATCATGTGACTAAAACACTTCGATTTTTGAAATATTGATGCAGTAATGCAGTCTTACTTGATATCAAGAAATTCATTCATGACTGTGTATGCTTCTAGTCTGCTCTAGACTGGCCGGCACGAGAAGAAAGGATGATGCCAACAATGAGACCGTAAAGAGCCAAAGCTTCAGCAAAAATGAGGATAAGAATCATCCCCACAAAGAGCTTTGGTTGTTGTGCATTGGCCCTGTCATCATATTGAGCATTGAGATGAGGACGAAAGCTAAAATGTTTCTCCATGAAAATAGGCTCAGGAAGAAATTGTATTATAGAAATCAATTGAGTAAGTTTGAAAGAAAAACAAAAGAGAAAGGACTGATATGGTAATGCAAATGAAAATTGACGAAAGCTTAACGATATCTGATTTGCATCCTTGCTAAATTTTCCTTCACATTGCAGAAGGGCAACAAACTTAATAAGCAAAGGCGACGATACATTACTGTTGCACATGATTTAGATATGCTATTCGTGAGAAGATGATTCGCTGATAATTCTGAAGAAATACTCTCGTTGAAAAAAGACAATCTGATAAATCTGCATAGCCTTATAACTAACTTAATCATCTCATTATTAAGCAAAGTATTCACCAGATGAGGAATAACCAACAGTTTTCAACTTTCAAGAAGGCCAATAAACAGGAAAAAGCAGATCCCATGATCCCCACAAAGCAAGTTTTCAACAGATGCTCTCGAAAATGAAATAGACAATAAACAAAATCAATTTTATAACACAGCACAGACCTGACGCCAGCATCGCCGACGATCCCAATAGCCATCCCAGCCGCTAGCCCCGCGAGCCCACAAGCCAACCCCGACGACAAGTGGGCGTATCCATCGAACAAATAATACGATTTGGCCTTGGGATTAATCCCCGTACTGATAATCACAGCAATAATCAACCCATAAATACCCAACACACCAGCCATAACGACGGGCACGATCGACTTCATCACCAGCTCGGGCCTCATCACTCCCATCGACGCCACGCCTACGCCGCTCTTAGCCGTGCCGTACGCAGCTCCCATACCTGCAAATAAAAACACGCATCGACGTTAGGGTTTTTATTCAATAGGAATCTCGTAAGCACTGATCACGCGTACAGGAGAAGACGAGAGCAGCTGCTGCGCCGAGGAAGCCGAAGAACGGCGCCGTTTCGTCTCCACTGAACGTCGACGACATTTTATCTTTTCGCCGATTTGATTGGATCTGTTCTGAGATGAGAGCGATTACTTTCGCTAGTTGGATTGATTGATTATGATTTTCTTTCTATTTATTAATTTTCTTCTGTTGCAATTTACAGCATTGCTTACGTGTAACTAAGTAGTGGAAGGGTTTGTCCCTGATTTTTGTATGGAAAGGATTTTATTTTTTATTTTTATCTTTCTATATATGTATAAAGTCAATGTCGGCGATGGCTAGGATATGGGGAGTTTGAATACACGAATTCGATATACTACGAGGCAAATAAGAACAAACTAGGCAAATACATAGATCTATTACAAGCATCAAAAAAGGATTAATCCTAACATTAACAAACATTTCAAGCGCCGTAATAACTACTAAAAAAAGCAGTTCCGTAATAATCTCATACAAGTTACGAGGTTTCGGCCATTAACGCCGCCGAGTTCAAAAGCTGCCTTCCTTCTTCGCCCATCTGCTGAACTTCCGCCGGCGACAATATTCTGATGCACCTAACGCAGCCCACAAACTCCCTAACAGAAAAGAAAACAAAAACCCACAAAATCACATACAGCAAAAGCAACTCAAAGGCGAAGAAATCGCTGCTAAATTTCAAGGAAAAAAAAAAAAGCTTACTCCCAAGGATCATCTCCGACGAGAAGAACGTCGTTTTCGTAATCCACGTAGACCAATTTCCAACCCGAGCTTAAGTCGTTGAGCAATCCCTCGAGGCCGAACATTCGTTCGATCTCAGACCTCAGCTCGTCGTAGCACTTGAAGCTCGAAACTGCTATCGAACGACCCACAGATCCCGCCTTTTGAATCTGTTTTCGAAAAAATAAAAACTTGCGTCGATTTGAAAAAGTTTGCGCCTTTTTTATGCATATAACAATCGTAGTAGCTTAATTCAATACCTTAGTGTACGTTCTGAACCGTGTCGTAACTTGCTGCCAAGATCCATGTTGCAATATATCGTTGCTTTCGTCGAAGTCCACGTTGCTAGAAGAAGCGCCGCCTGAATTATCGGCGTATTCTTGCACCGAGAATGTCTGAGAATCTGCTAAATTAGAGGCGTTAATCTGCGACTCTACGCCTTGGTTCATACAGAAGTTCTCCAATAGATAATCAGATGGGTTTGAAAAATCTGCGTTTTTTAAGGCGCAGAAATCGTCGAGAACTATGCTCGAAACAGAAGGGTTGATCACCGTACTTCCACTGCTGCTACCGTCGATGTTCAGACAACTGCTGTATATATCGTCTTGAGAAGGCAGTTTAGTAAGAGGATACACAGCATTGTCCAAGGATGCAAGAATTGGATCGGGCTTATCGATCGAGCTGAAATTCCCAGGAAAAGAATCGAATTCAATCTGTCCCGAATATTGCAGCTTCAATGGATCCATTTTGTGGGCCAAGAACTCGTGCGAAAAATCGAGCTTTTCTTCGACCTTCCAAGAACTTGGATTCACATCGTTCTTGTCCGTATTCGCCGAATCGTTGCTTGGATTCACTGGCTTGACGGGCGATTTTTCTTTTTCGCCGAAATGCCCCTGAGATTGCAACTGGCTTGAAATCACTTGGGCCTGCTCGGGCTTCGAAAACTCATGAGCAGCTAAAGATTTCAGCGACATGTTGGGAGATTGTACAAGAGATTTTGCTTCTGTTGCAGTGTTCATTATTAGGTCTTGCTGTGCAGAGGTTGTAATATCGATCGTTCTCTGAGGTTTCATGAGCATGCTCATGAGCTGATCGGGCCAAAGATTGGCCATCGAAGGGTACTGAGGATTCTCGGGAACCCTTAGATAAGGCCTATTTGCCAATGTTTCCCAATCTGTTTGTGCTCCTATTACAGCAGAATGAAATGTAATGAACACAATCCTTTGTGAATGAAGGAACAAAAATTCATGGGAAAATAATTACCTATGAACGCAGAGTGGAAAGGGCGTTTGAAATTGGCGGTCAGCGAAGGAAAAATGAAGAGACTTTCTGGCGTTTCTATTTCCCAAGGACTGACTCTGTTGCGCTTTTCGCCACAGCCCGGTTCATCCCATTCCACCTTTTATGTAATAAAACGAATAAAATCCCGAGAAGTCTTGAAGCGGTCGATTGCTAAGATCGATATTCTTGCGCTATACTACGTACTGCATATTACCTGAAGACTTCGCCATTTCGAGTTGGGCCATCGAAGTGGATCCATGTCGTTTATCCCCGTGATCGTTCCCATGTATCTGTAATGAAGACAAACGCATTTCCAACTTCAAATAACGTAATGAATAAAAAAGGAAAATCAGCCAAGAAATACGAAAAAAAAAAGAGTAGTACCTCCTTTTACTCGATTCTTCGGTTTCAAACATCATGCCAAACCTCATGCCGACGGAGAGCTGCGTGCCAAACACAGCTTTTCGATATTTGGCCAATGGAATTACGAAATCTGATGGGCACGCCCTGGAAAATAAAGAACAATTGATACGTTCAAAAGATTTTCTTGCGAAATGATTGTGTAATATAAGAGATCGAAAGAAAGGCACAACCTTGGATTGTAGAACACGGTAAAAGGGCTTCTGTTTGCAGCTGCATGAGCAGCAGCGGCGAGTATGCCTATGTGCATGCTATCAGCCGAAAGGACCGAAGATGGCAGAGTCGTTTGCTGGCGATTCGTACGCCTAACGCCCACCATAAGCTGCGACTTCTCATCCCTATGTAATAAAACGTTGAATACTTACGAAATTGTACGAAAAAAGCGCAATTTAGAAACGTAAAATATAAGTTTACCTAATGAAGAGGACAGCGTCGCCTGCCCGAAGTCTCTTAGCGCCGACAAACATGCTCCAACCAGTGGTAAGCAAGTGCCTCTTCGGCTGCCCTATTAAAGATTCGAAGAGTATATATATCGATTTTAATTTTTCTAAAGAAATTTTTCTTCGAAAAAAGGAGATTGAACTATCGGGAGAAACCATGCAAAAACCTCGATATATATGACGAAATGTCCAAGTATTATCATGCAAGTCTCGGACGACTAGTTCTTGAGTTGGAGGCTGCATTGAGTAATCCTGAAAATAGGCATAGAATTATGATTTACAATATATGTATAAGACAAGAAAGAAGATCACAAACAAGTCTGTCTGAATTAAAGAAGATTTAGAAAGAAAATAATGGTCATACTAGCTGAGGAAAGAGCTTTTCTGCAGCTCTTCGAGGAACTGAGAAGCCACCATGAGTGCTCGTATCACTTGCGGTCAATGTTTTGCAGAAGAATTCTGAAGGGTGATTAGAGGGCTTCAGACCAAAGTCTGGCACAGGGATTACATCTTTTTCCTGAGAAATAAACACAAGTGCTGTGACATTCTTAATCATACGTTGGCCTGTTTTTTATTACATAGCAAAGATTTGGAATGGTATGCTTACTGAATTCACGGGCTGGAGGCTCATTTGGGCGTAGATTTCATCAGTTTCTTTGTCGGCCTATTTAAGATTACAACAGAGGAAAACCGTAAATAATGCTTACAAATCCATCTTTCTGAAAGAAGATTGGAAAGGGAAAGGAAGGATTATTACATGGAGAGTAACATTGTGGACTTGACACAGCAACTGAGGAGGAAGATTGGGATAGTTCGGTATCTGAGTTGTCGCAGTTCTATTGGTCGAAACGGCAACCTGAAACAACAAAGAACGTTAGCTCCCTGTAACTTCAGCAAGAGTTGGAATTCACCTATATACAACATGGATTGAAAACAAATGACTTATCAAAGGAAAAATTGGAAGAACTCTATGCAATCCAAGATTGAGAACAATATATATAGGTATATATCCTAAACAGTTCTTAATCGAAGGAACTACACCATGCAATCCAAGAATCATTGTCCCAAACAGAGCTTCGACCAATGTAAAAACCAGACAGTATCAGAAAGAAATTTTAAAAAAAAAACAGAACTTGTTCGCTGTGTCCTTGAGGGAGATAGTAGACAAGACTTCCCACTTGAGGCAAGGTAACCAAAGGACCAGCGCAAGCATGCCATAACTCAGAACTTATTGGCTTCTTAGCTCCACCTATCATGAAGAAGAACAGTATGTCAAGAAAGTGATAAAGGTGGGACAAAAAAGAAGCAGAAAGACGAGCGTGCCAGTTTGATCCTGCATTTCTTTCAATAGCTTCATCCCTTCAAGCAGATTATTGCTCCCTGGTTTGAGTCTTTCTTCAATGGCAGCCATACTCATTTGCATACACGTTGAGCTAACTATTGAATTATTTGAGCTCTGCTGAAGATTGAATCTTTTGGGAGAAAAATTGAAGCAGGCCCAGCCGTCCAAACTTCACAAACTCTTCATATAACAGCAAAGGATCGAACCTTTAAAGACACTAACAAGTCTATTTCACTAAGGAAGAACAAAAAGAAAAAAAAAGGCCAAAAAAGACAGTTTTACTCAGATAATCTATAGTGGTACTGAGAGCAACCAATCGAGGAGAGCATGCTCTAATAAAATCCAAAACCAAGGAGCAAAAAAGAACAGAGCCAACACTTTCTGCACGAGAAAGAATAAAAAAACACTGAATAATCTATGTGGGGCTTCACTCTAGTAACAGCAGCTCATCAAAGCACAGAAAAAGGGGTTTGAGTTTTAAAACCCCATCATAAAAAAATATGAACAAAGCACTCGATACAGTTTAGAGGGGGTCCTTCGTTTTCCTCTCCATCAAAGCACGCGGACCAAAGCATGAGTGGGTCTTCATAATCAAGTATTACAACATCCCTTTTCTCAAAAGATTTTGACCTTTCAAGGGCTCTCAATCAACACACAACAAACAAACAAAGGTTCCAACTTTCTCCTTGAGCTTCGAGTTTTAGTTTTGATTTTTTCTCCGTGGATTCGAAATAAAGAAAGAAGGAAAAAAAACGCGAGAGAGTTTTGTGCATGCTGCTGAAAGCAGCTGATTCCGCCGCAGCTTTATGCCAAAATATATTTCTTTTTTTTCTGCGAGCCAAGAAAAGAAAATGGATTAAAAACTATGCAAATACAATTCCCACACGAAAACGTGATCGTACGCTCAGAAATGTAGTCAGATGAATTAAATAAAAAACGTACATCTTGCAAAGGTTTTGCCTTGCTATGCTATGATGAAAAAGATTCAAGAAAACTACACATAATTAATCTTAAAAAAGGGCGACGTAGCATTTCACTATATCGTATTTATGGCATTGAATTGGACATCATGCGAAGTTTTTAATGCTTTAGGCACCACGCGAAAATGCAGTACTAGAGTGAACCTACAAGCATACAAAAAATACTACATTAATGGTCTGATTTTTAATGTTGGAATGTCGAATATATATTAACATGGTTATCTAAAATCTACTTTTCATTAGAAAACGTAGTGTCTATACGATGATCTATTAGAGATAGAGCGGTCAATTTGGCCCGTGGCCCGCGGGCCGGCCCGCCCCGCCCCTCCAAAAGGGCGGGCTGGGCTGCAATTTTTAGGCCCGCCGAGGAGCGGGCCTGAACGGGCCAGCCCGCGCGGGCTGCGGGCTTGCGGGGCGGGCGGGCCAACCCGCGGGCCGGCACGCCCATTTTATTAAATATATATATTATATTATATTTAAAATATATTAATGTTAATAAATATATAATTAAATTTATAGTTAATAATTCATTAATTAGACCATTATTATATATAGTAATAAATATATAATTATATGTTGGTTATTCATAATTTATTAATAAATACCTTAATTAACAAAAAAAATATAATAAATTAAAGTATAAAATTAAAAATTTAAAAAAAAATAACTGGGTTCCATATTTTCAGGCCCGCTACATGGCGGGCCAGCCCGCCCCGGCCCGGCCCATTGACAGCTCTAATTAGAGACTACACCACTAGGAAATGGCATGATACAAAAGGTAGGGTAAAAGTGTAAAATTAATAAATGTCTCGATGAAATCGTTCACATGGGATGACATAGCACTATTTGTGAAAACCATGCAGTGATGTAATAATATTGTACATAATGTAAAAGGAGAGTTCGGCCCTGCCCTTCTTGGATTGATAATTATTTCTATCTACGTAACCTTATTATTATTATTATATTTGGGTATATGATTATCTAATGAATTCAAATTCATACACTAGTTTACAAACAAAACCATCTTATATCCATTGATAGGGAATGTGCCATTCCTCGTAAAATCAGAAATCTCAGTGACATGACATTACATGCTATGATTATGATATGACTACTCTTCTCAGTTCCCATTTATTCCCTACAGTTCCAAATTTCCAATTCCTTCTCAATTCCTAAACCCTAAAATTGCTTTTCCTCTGTAAAAGAGGAACTGCAGGGGACCCAACAAATCTCAACCTTACGCTCCTTTGATTGATCCAACGGATGATAATGCGAGTCAGTGATCGCAAGCTTTTTTAACGTACAACGCAGATAGCGAGAGAGATTCAATTGGGTTTGGAAACTTAAAAAAAAATAAAAAATCGCCGCAATTTTCGCTATAAATTCTTCTTAGTTCCTTCTTACAACCTATTTATTATTTATCTATCTATTTCGTTTTCCTCTCTCTCTCTCTCTCTGCCTTGCTATTGCAAATAAGTTGAATGAAATTATCATCCACGTTACTAACATGCAAACGTTTAATTTCTTGATGATCCGATGCACGGATATTGAATATTTTTGTTTGTTTTTTGTATGTGTGAGATTCTAATTTTTTTGGACCTATTGTGATGCTATGCGTTTAGCGAATTAAAGAATAAATATGTGTGTATAAGCAATTTAATGTCGTGGTGCGCCATTTAGGCATGATTATTGTATTGCACTAACATCATGATAGAAGATACTAATAAATAATAATGATCCAAAAAAACTACAAGTGGAAATTTATCCTTCTGTCACACTCAACCAATTTATGGTTGTCAATTTAACGTTTAACCTTTTTCTAATGCATTCCATAGAAAATGATCTAAGTGCACCAATTTAATAATTTGGATAATAACACTATTATTATCATGATTTTGGGCAACGCCAATAATCTTATCGTCGAAAATAAAAGTTATATTTATATAAATAAAATAAATAATTAGTGAAAGTTTTCAATCCAATCAAAACCATCAAAATAACTTGACCTCCATTGGCTATCGCAAATCAAAATCCATTCTTTTTGGGTTTTAACGTTTAACCTTATCGTTAATATATAAGATATCAACCTTAATGCGTTTGATAATGGCGATATCGAAGCACGTAATAATGTTGATAGATTAACTTTTATAATGTTCTTGCAATATAACTTTTTATAGTATAGTATTTTGATAAATTGATACAAAGATTTCATCACGCTGTAATTGAGTGAACTATTAGACTTTGGAGAGGGGGACCATAATCAAATGATTGAGATTATCATTTTCATTATACATCACCTAACAACTATAATAGCAATTTACAATAAAAATAGTATAATAGGAAAGCATGATAGTTGAAAGTGAAATTACATTACAAGGAAGAAATAGGCGTGACTAAAGTAGGGAACATAAGACCAGAGTACTATGTTGGGATGTAAGGAGACGAATTACGATTCTTTGCAAAAAGAAAATGCAGTTTGTCTATTTCTAAATTGTGGGCCATTTTTTTTTTTAGGTTCCTTGCATTTTTAAATTTGTATAAGTGAAAGAAGGCCTTTTTATTTTTTGTATTTTTGGTTTTCATAATATATATTTTTTAAAGATGTTAATCATAATGAATAAATAAATGTGCAATCTTTGTCTGGAAAATGGGCCTAGTAGAATCCCATTTGACATTTCTTTTTGAGCCTATCTTAAATTCTATATCTTATAATGTCAATTTCTCGACATTAATTCCTTATCCAATGTCAATTCCCTTTTTTTTTTTAACAACGAATGAGAAACAAAAATGGTATAGTGGTTGAAATGACATAAAACCGTGTTCGCTTGGGCTTGTTTGGAAATCCATTTGAAATGGACTTTTGGATTCAAAAGTCCATTTACAGATTTTTCTAATGTTTGGTGATTAATTCCAAATGCACTTTTGATAAGTCAACTTATTCAAAAGTCCATTACGGAGAAGTGCAAAAATCTGACTTTTGAGAGCACATTCACACATGACTTAAAATGGGCTTTTAAAATGTGAATTTACCAAACAAAACAAAAACTCAAAAAAAACTTTTTAAAAAGCCACTTCCTAGAAAGTCCATTTTTAAAAGTACTTTTGTCTGGGAAGTGTTTCCAAACACCCTCTAGTTGCACTTCAGCGCCGACATTGAACTGTCGATATTAAAAAAAATTAAATAATCTCCATTTTGTCTAATTTTTTAATCCCCAAACTCTGAAAAAACGTGTACTATGAGGCCCTACTCGGATAACACTCCAATTTAAATAGTCCTTTCAGCGGTTGGGACTAATCCCGGGGCCAGATGATACGTCTCAAACTCATCCGACAACGATAGTCATAGGCCTTGGAGACTTCTTAAAGAAATGTGAGAGGTGTGATTCGATCCCTTGACCTCCTCGCCACATGCACTTTGATGCCTCTCCCTCAACCACTAGGCCAAGGGGTCATTGGCAATTTAAATAGACCTTTACTTGACGATTTTCTTCTCTTATATCATATTATTATAACACCCTACTTTCATTCTTTATATGCGATGTTGAAATGTAATTTGATATGTTTCCCGCATGATTGTTAATTAACTAATGAATATTATGAAATTAGTTAGGGAGACGTTTTCCTTGATATTGCTGAATTTCTAAACAAAATACCACATATATATGTTCTGTTTTATAAATGCTCAGCACCATTTAAAAACTGCAATTTTTTTTATCCAATTTGGTGTATCAATTACCCCCAAAGTTTGATCCAACTGGTTAGTTATTTTTATCCATCATTAACCTTAAACTACCACCTTCACTCCGTTTAAGAAATAACATTACATATAAAAAAAACCACCCTCTACACAATATTCTTATATTTCCAAATTTGTCCTATTTTTAGTATTATTATTTCATAATTAAATATAGATAATAATATTATTATAGCGGAAAATTTGGTGTAAATAATCTATCCTATTGGTTTTCTTCTAAAAATAAAACAACTTTAAGTTATTTTTGAATAAACCCAACTATAATAGGTATCTTATCAGATTAAACCCATATTACCTATAACCTATTCAATATGTTAAATTTTCTTCTTTTATTTTTTTCTTCCTTTTCTTTTCTATTTTAATAAATTAATTTCACACTTTAAAATCACTCGAAAATTTGAAAATAAATATTTCGACAAACATCCCAAGAAATTCTTAATAAAATTAAAATATAAATAAATTGAAGTTTGAAAAAATAAAAACTAATGTATTGAAAAAGTCATTTCTTTAATTTATTAATTAAACCTTAAAAATAGTTAACATGAAAAGAATTTAAAAAATAAAACAAAAAATTTTCAGCATATAAATCCCACGAAATTCTTGTATATTTATTAAATTTTTAAAAAAATTCATAAAAAAAATGGTACCAAATATTTATACCGAAAATTTCTGAAAAATAAGTTAAATATTTATTAACCTATTGAATAGGTTAAAGGTAATATGGATCTAATCAGAGAAGATACTTATTATAGTTGGTAAGTTGGGTTTATTTTTAGAAGAAAATCAATAAGATGGACTTTTACACCAAATTTTCCTATTATAGCACACACTTATGGGTGTGCAAAACTACTAGAGTCCGTTTGGTTGGGTGTATTAGGGGGGTTTAGATGGGTAAGGATTAATAAAAGTTGTGTTTGGTAGGCAGGTTATTTTAATGGTAGTATTTATTTAATACCCTCTTAATACCCCCAATTAAGTATTAAATAAATCAGCCCCCACCCTACCTTTATCTAATCCCAAGCTTTTTTTGACAACTTTATCCTTCATTTCAATATTTATTTCCTAGTTTATCCATTTTATAAATTAGATCTCGTAACCTATTTTTTCCTATTTATTTTCATCGAAGAAACAATTCGCTCACCTCACACACCAAGACACAGACACCCATTCAACGGCGACTGTCATCCGGCGACATCCAACCGCCGGCGAGTGTTGCCCAGCGACATCCAACCACCGGCGACCATCCTAGCGTCGAGAAAAGCCCACACCACCCCCAACACATCTAAACATTGATTAAGCTTGAAAGGTATGCTTTATGCTAAACCAAATTCTTATTATTCCAAGATTTATTTTTACCCTCTGTTTCCATTTTGAATTCTCAGTATTGTGTGGTTCGAATTGCTTGAAGAATAGCTCGACCAGTGGGGAGGCACAATATTAGTTTTTGTTCTCGACAAGATTGAGTTCCTCGATTCCTATTGTCGAACTAGTGATTGCAATAACCGGGTTATGTGTTAATTGTTAAAGGCAATCTTGTTTATGATTTAGTAAATGCTATTGGGGGCAAAATCTTGTTTGTATATAACTTTGCTGCTAATGGAACTGTGTTGTTTAATTCTTTATAAAGGTTATGCTTTTCTTAGTTTTGCAATCGAAAGCTATCGTACACTGATGCATTTCGCCTTTGACTAGTTTCATCAAAATTTTACGATGCATCAAACGAGTGAAAGATTGATTTGAGATGAGACGAACTTGCGCAGATGGAGTGCGAAATGTGTAGGCGAGAAAAAAAATCCTAATCGACGTTTATATGTTAAATTCAAGCTAAGGGTAAAATTGTAATTGACATTAATGAAACGTAATACCATCTAAATTTACCTACCAAACGCATTCGAATTTATTATTTAAACCCATCAACCAAACACCTCAAAAAACTCATACCATAATTATTTAAACCCAACTAAAACTAATGCTGTCTAAACCCATACTCCCAACCAAACGGGCTCCTAGTATATATACCATCAACAATTCATAGGTAACGGTTATTGATGCCCCATCCGTACGGAAAATAATCGGCCTACTGTTTTTCCAATTAAATAAATGTGATGTGATAAACTGGTATTTATCCATTTGTCCGATGTATATCAAATATCAATCAAGCTTATCGATTTTATGCAACTTGTAATTCGTTACTTTGATGTGCTTTATTGAACCATCCCACTCCCACCACTAAATAATCGTATTTATTTAGTTATTGTTGTATGTACAAAATAAAATTTCGATACCACACATCTTTATATGCTTTGTGCGTCAACTAGGCCACTACCGAGGTCGCCTTCTTTTCTTTTGTCCTCGTCCTTATATATATTTTTCGAAATTGAAAGATCCTTTGACTTTTTAATCGAATTGAAAGATCGTTTGACCTTTGTTTGCAGTAATAATTGAAAGATGTGGCACGTTGACTTTTCGCAACCAAAACATTCGTGGGAAAGCAAGTGGTCTTTATTGGAGTGTGAAGTGAAATGATGATAATTGATAATATGTTCGGTCGGATAAAAATATCGATGAGAAATAGATAATACAGTTTAGTACCGATCGTTACACCTCCCCGTCAAGTGTTAAAACACCCGTAAACATCATTATACCTATGAATTTCATTACAACAAGTGTTTAAACAAAAAAAAACTCATTATCACGTATTTTTTTATTTTAATATATAATACCGATTTGTTCTACACCATATTAGAAAAATACGTAATAATGAGTTTTTTTTGTTTAAACACTTGTTGTAATGAAATTCATAGGTGTAATGATGTTTACGGGTGTTTTAATACTTGACGGGGGAGGTGTAACGATTTTCGTTCGTTGGAATACGAAGTGGAATACAAATAGTGGAATAGGTGATCTCAACCGGTTTAGTACAAAGGAAACCCTGAAATCTCGCATTATAATATAACTGTTTATAATAGGTATATATAATCCAAACTCATTAATGAAATACAATTGTGCACTTGTTGATACGCGGCGTTGATTGATTTTGATAAAGACAACCTAATCGCACGATAAATTAAATAATTATAGGAAAATGGACATATTTATTACCATGTGCCTATTATCATAATCAAATCAGTAATATATAGATTAGACTTCGTACTTCATGATCGAATCTCGTCAAAAAAAAAAAAAAGTAAATCAAACCCTCTGATCAATGTAATTACCGGCGCATATATGTAATTACATCACACGGTGACTATCATGCATACCAACACTTAAAAGTACTACTAACAACATATTTTCATGATCTTTTTTTCCCTATCTAAAACCTGAAGTTAGAGACTCGAAAAAATCTTCGTCGCAAGGAAGAGTCAAGCCCATATCTTGATCGAATCCATATTCTTCTTCTGCTCGTTGGAGAAGGAATTGAAATCCAGGGAAATTCAAGATCGTTATTGGGACAACATATCTACTTCGATTTTCCCCTACGTACACTACAAAGTGTCCCCTTGGGACATCCATGGGCAACCCTTCTTCTTCTTGTCCGTATTTCTTGCCTATGCTTGAGCATCTCTTCATGATTTGTTTGATCGATGTTTTTTGCGAGAGCTTTCTTGATTTGCTAATAGCCATTGTCTTCTTTGTGTATTTGATAATTAAAATAAGTGTTTGTGCGTGTACACATATATATAGTTTTATGAAAGATGGAGTTTTGAAATGAGGATTGTGGTGAGAAATAAATTGAGGTTTTAGTATGTATAAAAAGGCTGGAGTTTGGACTTTTTTTCATTGGCGGGTAAGCGAATTAAATGGATGGAGACGTTTATTGGTTTTTGTTCCATGTTTGTTGGATAAGTAAATACAACCAACAAACGTAAATTGAATTTAATGTTCCTTTCGTGAAATCATTTATAATCTATAAACTGAACCGTGCTTTGGTACCTTTAGCTTGTACTATCAAACCTTACATAATATCATAGCATTGTAATTTTGAATGGTTCAAATTCTATAATAAGCATTTTAACGGAAATGATTTAAATGTCATCTGAATTTTCTTGTATAAGATTAAGAAAAGAAGACACCCAAAGCCATGTGGGATTGTGGGGTGGCAAAGAAGAAAAGCTTGATTTTTTCACAAAATCGTGTCACCCTTTCATAAAGACAACATGGGTCCCCCACTTTGAAATATTTGGTATTACTCGTATTATTAATAATAATTAATTAATAAAAATGGAATTTATGAGAAGGGCAGACCGAAGGGCCCTTGGCGAAAAGGATATTTAGAATGCAATCCCATGTTCTGTGAATGAGATAAGTTGATACCTTTGTATTCAACAATGAAGCATTGTTTGAACAATTAGAAAAGTAATACTGTTACTACAAATATTATTAGCACATTATTATCATGAGTGAAATAAAAAGAAAATCAAATGAAGGAAATAATCAGACAAGGTTAGGCTTGCCTTTCCTAGAACAATAACCGGTAAAGACTAACAAGTCAAGAGTACAATTCAGTTCCACCCAATCCTTGCCCACCTTGTTTTTTTATTTTTTTTTTGAAGATAATATATATAGACTTTTTTTTACCCGGATATCTACACATAAATACCTATTTGAATAAAAACATACAGATCAGTACCTATGTCAGAAATTTTTACAGATAGGTACCCGATTTAATTTGTACCAGTCTCTTCAGTCATGCCGTACATTCCTGTGTGTGTATTGCGTACCATAACAGGTTAATATAGGGTACCTAAATGTGTTTGTACGGCATACCTAATGTGTAAATAGGGCGTACCTAAATGTGCTAATACGGCGTACCATTTTCTAAACGTATTACGTATCACAATACGTTGATATAGGGTACCCAAATGTGTTGTATGGCGTACCTGCGGCGGATCGGGTACCTATCTGCAAAAAATTTATTCTGTTAGGTACCTACATGTACAAAAAATGCTGACAGGGTATTAAATTACAAGTTTTTTTAGGGGGTATTTATGTGTAAAGACCCCTTTTTTTGCTTCGTTTTTATTATCAAGAATAAAATAAGTTCGACAACAGTATTAATTAGGGTGTGATCTAACACCAATTATCTCAGAGCAAGCCCCGCTCAAAACATAAGTGGAAAGGTTGATGACCATTGAATTTCAGACAATATATATACATTGTACCACGTGTTAAAAAACAATTTGGTTTCTAGGGCTCCTTTTGAAATTAGGCTGTCATTATTCCCCACTGATTATAATAACGTAAGGGAATGGCTTCAAAATCTCAAATCGAAGAAATTTTCTCTTCGGAAGGAAAAATCGAAGAAATTAGATTGAATGCAATGAAAAAAATTTGATGTTTTTTCCAAAGACTACTTGTGATGTAATAAATTAATAACTCGATGGAAAGACCGCAAGCGATCGAAGAACTCCTCTCTATATATACATCAATCGTCGTCCTGGGTTCCCTTAATATAATGAACTGGTAAATTTTGGCCTCTAAGATTCCTAATTAATTGAATCTGATTATATAGCGATGAAGTTGAATGAAGTGAAGGCAGCAAGCAGCATAATATCCCATGAATCACTAGAAATGGATTGTTATTGCATGTTACAAATGTAATACTCTCGACTAATTCATTTATTGAAAAAAGGTTAAAATGCTTACAGCACTGTCATTCCGATTCTCGTAGAAAATTGGAATTCCAATCCCAATAGACGCTGCTTATGTCATTACATGTTACCATGCAATGCAATACTTTTTACTAAAAATGATTTTGGTGAGAATTTGAGCACCAAACTAATTAGTTACTCCAAAGATCACTACAACAATATCTCAGCTCACACATTCGTCTAGGAATATATTCCCTTCCCTTTTACTCGCATCAATCAACGATTTATAATCGTTCTAAGGAAAGTCGATTTTCGATGAGTTATCAACATTATCGACACCTAAGAAAAATCATCCAGAGAAACGAATCGATGCTAAAGCAGTCACTAATAAGCATAACTTTATCACAAAACGAAACATTCCATAAACTCACAAGAAGCACCGAGACATAAATAAATGACTTAGCTGTTATTGCCAGAGGAAAATCAACCATTTATTACACTACGATAATCATTCATGGGTTGGTTCGTACGAGGAAGGCGAGGCCTAAGCTGGAAAGACCAAACCCTAGACTCCATCTCATTACCACCATTACAGCTAATCGTCTTCTTCGCTATCTTCATTACGCTCATTTTCCTCGACTCGTATTCTGAGTTTCAAGAGAAGATTGAGAGGAGCAAGATGGGTATGAGGCTTGGGCTTCTGATTGGCCCCGTGGTGGTGGTTGTGGCGGCGAATGCGGTGGTGCTCGGCCGCAGGTGGTGGCGCCACCTCGCCGGAGCGTCGAGTCCGGCCGTGAAGGTGGAGGAGGGCAGCGGTCTGCCAATACCTTGGGGGTTGGTGGCGGCGGTGGTGGTGATTGTCGTCTTAGTTTACTATCAATCTTCGTTTCAGAAGCTTCTATTTAGGTAGTCGTGATGAGGTTTTATTATTATATTCTTATTACGTTGTCAAGCGTTCCTATTTACACGATGTGATTTGCTCGGATGAAATTCTCTGTCCCACCATTCATATCTCATCTTCTGTCTCACTCGTAGAATTTAAGTAGATGATTTTATGATTATTGAAAAATATAAGATATGGATATCAATTTGATCATCATAAAATAAGGAATAAATTGAATGAGTTTATTTATTTTTATCATATATAACGATGATTTTATGATTTTGTGGAAGATATAATTAAAAGAATTAAAAATAAAATAAAAAATTTGTGAACAACAAGATTAAAATTTGAACGGCTCAGATTGCTTGGGACGTAGAACGTGACATAGTTTATGGGACAGATGATTTCATGCGTGATTTGCTAGCGTTTGAATTATTTACAAAAACTCGAAAAACTATTAAGAATTACGGAGGAGAAAACCCAAAATGATTTCTACTGTTTTACCTACGCATCAATTTAGTCTTTAATATTTCTTGAACTTCTCGATGTCGTCTATTTTGAGCAAGTTATTCCGTCACGATTAACGTCCATTTCAACGGAAATATTGGGAATTGAATCGGTTTAGCTAAAACATTTGGGCCTAATTGATCAAAAAGTAAATGCTAAGGACTATTTCGCATTAGCTCCCTTTAAGAGTTTTCTGTTTTAAAGGGAGAAATGAATTATATGTTTTGAGCACGTGCAAGATTTCTGTTGAAATGAAATTGAGGTTATGGAATGACTAAATTAGTCAAATATCGACATCAATGATTAAATCGGTTCAGTTGAAATACTGGCACTAAATTGGTTTACATACATTGTGAAATATTTTCAGTATTGTTCCAAAATTGGGTTATGAATATACAAAAACTTTGTCCTAAATTGAAAAATATAATAAATGACGAAACTGAAAGGCAAATAAAATATACAGTGGGAGCCTCAATTAAATATACAAATGGCCTCTTTCTCTTTCCACATTCCACCTCACAAATCTCCACCAGTCAATTACTCTCTCTCTCTCTCCGACGATGTCTCAGCCGCAGCCGTCCTCAGAGCACCACCACCACTGGTGCCACCAGTGCGACAAGCGCGTCGTCGTCGAGACCCTCACCGACGACGCAAACGACGTCGTCTGCTCCGAATGCAGGAACGGCTTCGTCGAGTCAATTCCCAATTATACCCCCGATGAAAACCCTCAGAGTCCATTCGACGAGGACCCCATCGACCAATCGATCTCAAACCGCGTCGTCCACGTCCTACATCTGCTGTCGCGAGCCGTGCGCCACGGCCGAGAGCGAGGTGAGCTCGGAGAAAACGAGGAAAACCTCTCGGATTTCCTCCGTGCGCAGGTCGAGGATCTGAATTCCCACTTCGAGCTTGGGAACGAGGACGAAGACGAAGAGGACGACGATCATTCTGTTGAAGTCGTCCACGAGGAGGAAGACGGCGGCGATCGTGGATCTGAATTCGAGGAACGCCAGAATATCATTGAAACGGAAGAGGACGGCGCCGTTGTTATAGATAATCCCGATCCTAATTCGACCCATGCTGAGGACGTCAGTAGTGAGGCCGAGGAGCGCGAGGACCTTCGCCGACACCTTCATGAACTCACTTTTCGGACAGCATCGAGGAGGAATAGGATTTTGGATTGGGCTGAAATCCTCATGGGTCTCGAGGATCAGTCGATTGAGCTCAGATTTCAAGTCCCTGAATCAGATTCTTACATTGGAAACCCTGGCGATTACGTGGATGCAGCTGGCTACGAGGCTTTATTGCAGAACTTGGCTGAAAGCGACAACGGAGCGAGGCGTGGGGCCCCACCAGCAGCAAAATCGGCGGTGGAAGGTTTGGAGAGTGTGGTGATTGAGGAAGAAAAGGAGGAAACTTTGTGTGCTGTTTGTAAGGATATACTCTGTGTTGGCGAGGTGAAGAAGTGCTTGCCTTGTGGACATGGATATCATGGAGACTGTATATTGACGTGGCTGGGCACGAGGAATTCTTGTCCAATGTGTAGGTTCGAGTTGCCCACCGATGATGTCGAGTACGAGGAAGAAAGAAAGAGGAGGGTTGTTGAGGCTGGGTTAAGCGTGGGTTCGAGTGGGAATGGCAGTGATGACAACGATCGTAGCTTGGACGTGGGTGAGTAGTGAGCTCTTTCGCTGTTTATGTATGTCCTATGTTTCGTGTTTTAGTGCTTCTCTATTTGGTTGGGGACTTTGTGTTGCTCTGCTTTGATAAATGGATGGGACTGTGCTTATTTATCCATCATTGTACATAACAAACTTTTTTCATGTTGGGAGCGTTTGCTTAAAAGGTTTTTCGTCATGCGTCTTCTATTCGGTCGAAGTTGATTGCATGGTAGTCTGAAGAGTTCTAGTGCTTTATGGCCTCGAACTGCATTCGTCTGTCTGTTGCAATTTGCATCTCACTGTGATATTTGGGATCTTATGTGCTGCTGCTATGCACTTGAGTTTAAGTTGCTCTTATTCCCAAGTACTTCCTCGGGGTGCCTCAAGCAGCTTATCGAAAATCTACGATCTTGGCTGCTACGCGTCTAATTTGTGTGGCTCATGGAACTTAGATATCATGGGATTCTAATTCTGTGTAACCTGGATATGAAAACATCACACTTGAGAGGGGTTGAATATATCGTAATCTCATAGATAGAAGTCGATGGTCTTGTATGGCCAAGATTCATTCTTCAGTCGAATATATGGCATTTGTTACAACTCTATGGTAAGGCTGTTCGCATGAATGATATATGGCATTTGTTTACTGAAGAATGTTGGATTTGTCGACTGCATAGTAGTTTCCTCTGTGAATTGAGCTCTGTTCTAGAAAATGTGAACAATGGTGATTGGTGTCGTGGCAATTTTTCGTGTGATTCTCTTGTTTTGTTAAATTGGTCTTCCCAAATTGGTAAAAAAATATTATAAGGAAGGAAGATCGCATGTATTGGGTTGATGACGTTATTCGAGTAATAGTTCGAAAGAAATACTCTTTTTTTCAATTCTAAGAAAAAAATTCAACATCTCACTCGCAGAATATATTCATGTGTTAGAGATGCTTGATTGATTGGGTCGTGACGTCGTTTCGTTTTCAATTAAGGATTGGACATTGTTTTCATAACCTTATATACTTTCGATTGTCGTGGCAAGAAAAAAAGCATTCCTTTACGAGGGAGATGTATGTAGGATCAATATATTTATTTATTTTTCCTAGGAACTTTGAATTTTAGAATGAGGTAAACTTTGGTGCTATACAGCAAAAGCTTGTGAATTATGTCAATCATGTAATTCGTGTTAACTCACCATGAATTTGATAGCCGAAATTTCGATCAATTGATCTTTTCCGACATCAATGCATGCTTTTATTAAAGGTTTATTCAATAGAGTTTTACAGCTCGGCGTTGCGTTCTTGTTTTTGCTTTATAATTCTGTATGGAGAAGAAAGATTTAGCCTTTTCCGCCACACTAACTTTTGTTTTAATTTAAAACATTGAAATTAAAAGCTTCTTTTATTTCCTTTTTCTTTTTGTTTTTAATGATCTCCAACACCACAACCCACTTAAATTTATTTACAATTGGTGAATATACAGAAAAATACTCATTTGTATAAAAAAAATTGCAAGTCAGTACCTCTGTCAGAATTTTTTTTCTATATAAGTACACGTTTGACTGTGTGTGCCATTCTTTCAGTCTTGACGTACATTTTTATATGTGTAATATGTACCACGTCACGCGTTTATATATGGTACCCATATACGTTTCTATATGGTACCTTAATGTGTTATATGATGTACCATTTTCTCACGGTATTATGTAGCACAATACGTTTACCTAAATGTGTTATATGACGTACCTTGCGGCAGATCAGATACAAATGTGCAAATAAATTTATTCTAATAGGTACCTGCATATAAAAAAACAATGACAGGGAATTGACTTACAAGTTTTTATACAAATTGATCTTTACAATTCACGGTAATATATATTAACATATGGAGTAATAAAATAAAGAGGTAATTACATGTTACGCCCAATATATAAGTTTGCTTTTGATTTCAGGCCCTATTTATATTTGATATAAATAGAGGTACATTTTAAGTTTCATTTAGAAATAAGGACCTAATCCATGATAGAAGACATATTTGCCCATAATAAAAAAAATTACGAACCATTGCCATCGTCTTATTCAAACGTGCAAAGCAACCATGAAGAAGTGGTATACAGTGTACATGAAGTGGTACTGTGGATCCATGAAGTGGTACTGTAGACCCATGAAGTGCTACGGGTGAACAGTGAAGTGGCACTGTAGACCCATGAAGTTGTACTGGTGAACAGTGAAGTGGCACTGTAGACGCATGAAGTGGTACTATTGAACAGAGAAGTGGTACAACATTGTAGACCCATGAAGTGGTAATGTTGAACATAGAAGAAGTGGTTCTGTAGACCCATGAAGTGGTACTGTTGAACAGAGAAGTGGTACACCATTTGTAGACCCATGAAGTGGTACTGTTGAACATAGAAGTGGTACAGGTTTTTTTCGAGTAAAAAAAATTCGAATAATTCGAATTATTATTTTTTAATTCGAGTAAAAAAATTTGAAAAAAAATAATAATTCGGATTTTTAATTCGATTTTTTTTACCCGTATAAATGATCATTTTACTCTGTTAATAACACTTATTAGCCATATAATAACACAATATTTGTGCTAAGTAACACTTCCTGTTATGTGATAACTGATAACAATATACTGGAATTTGATAACAGAACTGAGGCACTGGATACCACTTCATAACTACTCTTTTATAAGGGTATTTTCGTCCAACAACCTTAATTCTAACTTAAATCCTGAAATGAGTCCTTTAAACTATTTTTCTTCTGACATGGGCCTGGACTCTGATTTAAAAATAAAAAATACAACGGATCCTGAAATCCAATCGTCCCTAAAATAAAGGTCCACACTCCACTCTACAGTCTACACATTGTTTTCTCCATCAAAGAATCATTTTCATTATATCCTTCCATAGTAAGGTATGAACCCTTACCAGACACGTGTACGCTCAGCTCTCACCTACCAAGAAAAACCAACGGCCTCGATTTTCGCGAATATCTAAAAACAGACTGATCCAACGGTCTCTGTTACATCGACGGTGGCCGTCCAAATACCCTTCCTTAGTTTGTTAGGGTCAGTCCAAAAAATTGTAAAACTCAAGTCAAGAAAACAAATTAAGAAAATTGGGAAAATCCCATGTCGTCAGCCGACCAAGCACTGTTGTAGTAAATTACGACGAAGCATAATCTAATATTATTTAATATACAAAATTTATGTATAAAATTGTGGGATATGGTAGCTGTTATTGACGAGTATATTATTATCGCATATGTTTTATTTAAAGGGGCATCTGTGTATAAGATCCAAGAGAGCTGTTTCCGAGCTCGGAATCAAGAAATCAAACCCACTTGGGTTTCACTTCTATTTTCGCAGATGCTCCACAAATAATATATATCTATATATAATATAGATATTAGCTTAACTTAAGTAATCCTTTTTCTTCTTGCTCTCTTATGATCTTACATGTTAATGTAAGATATATGCTCTTGCTAGTTGCTAGTGCTACTCTTGAATACAGTTTTCATATATCATTCTTGAAATCAATGGGTTATCGTCGTCCATTAAACAAAATGGAAGCCATGTCATTACATGGATATTCCTTAGACCAACAAATCTCCTCAAAAAACCCTAATAACAACGTTAACAGTCGTCCCTTCATTTCACCAAGGCAGTATGTTGTGTTACCACCTCCTTCTTCACAATATTTCCTACACCAATCATCACCTCATAATAACAACAATATTAGTCTTCTCTCACGGCGCTCATCGTACCCACCACCACCGCCTTGCTCCGCCCAGCTACCACCACTTCTGCCGCTCCCCACCACCACAGCCCACCGCCACGGAGGGCCGGCCGCCATCAACCGCGGCCACTCTTTCCCACCTACGCCGCCTCCCCATAAAAAGCCAAGCACAAAGTCTATTAGCAAAAAGAAATTAAAATCACCAACCAAAGAGAAAGACCAGCAGCAAGTGAAGTCAAAGTCATCATCGTCTTCTTCTTCTTCTTCGCAGACGAGGACTTATTGTGGTAATAAGATCAGTGGTCAAAACTTTGGATCTCTTGCCGATTATGGTCGTACTGAGACGTTTTCAGGCGGTGGCGGCCCTGTGGCTTTTGCAATATCTCCACCGCCGCCGAGTAGTTTGCCTTTGCCGACTTTTCCTCTGATGAGGCCGAAGCTGAACTGCAACGCCGACGCTCGTGGAGGAGATAATGGTTGCTACGGATGATCTAAGGAGGATTCTTCGGGTACGGTGACGATTTTGCAAATGAATAATTCCTTCACCGCTTTTGATGCGTGGTTAATATATTAATTAATTATGGTTTTTATTTTAGGTGTTTAATTGTTTTTGCAATAACTGTGTTTATGGTATTTTTGCTTTTCTGTAATGGGGCACCGGGCACATAGTTGTGTTCTCAAGTTAATACTTGTGGACATAATTACGCAAGTAAAAAGTATTATATTCCTGTGCTTATATTTTACTTTGCATGCGTATACGTTTCCCTATTTTGTCTATTTCCTTTTTCTTTCCTTTTCTTTGCACATACATAAATAATGTATATGGAAATGGATACGTAACGTCCGTTGTCTTGCACGTAATCAAAAGCCAAAGGTTATAACAGAATTCTTTTTTCTTTTGTTTTTGCGCCATAGAAGTACCATTGAGTCTCCAATAAAAAGTATCGCTTTGTTACTTACTTCCTCCCTTCAATGCATACACTCAACCCCTCGGATGAATAAATAATCTCTTAGTACATATATATATATATATATATATAAATAATCACACATAATGATGTCTCTTGCTGCATGCAGGGAAGAAAGTTTCTTTGCATTTATTAAATAATTTTTAGGGGCTTTTAAGAATCAGCACCTTTTAAGTTTCATAATAGAATTCAGCCCCTGTCAGTAATAATTTCAGTATTAAGGACCCATTATCTTTCAACTATAGAGAAAAGGACCAAATACTTGATCTTACCAAAATACCCCTACAAAGTTCTGTAATAAGTGGTATGCAGAACCAGTTTTCTACCATCGTTAAACATATTATGAAGGAAATAATTTTTCTTTCCGATCAAAAACCCCGCACAGATTTCTGTTTTCGTTCGAACTAATCCTCAGAAACGAAAGTAGGTCTATCCACGATGGTTTATTTCGATATTCAGGTCTCGAGATGTTCGATTTTACGGGTATTTTGTTCGAACTCTGTTGACGCAAATAGTAAAAACACGATGAAATCGAATCTCGATTCGATCGAAATTGAAGATATTTTATACAAATTCGAAAAACCCATATCATGAACAAATCTATGAAACATAGTATTTGCTCTTTAGTTCGTCGCTCATCGTTTGCCGAAATTTAAAATCACCGGATTGTTGCCTAAACTACTGTTCCCGAAACGTGGTATGGATGGTTACATATCTGTCATTATATAACCGTTAATAGGTACTGATATGCTATAATTTGGTATGGATACGGATTCAAAGGTATTGGTAAACTGGATTTGGTACAGTTTGCCAATTATCGGGTATTTGTATAACAGTGGAAACTCGATCAACAATCGACCATATATATTATTTCCATCTGCACAAACACACATCCTGCACCAAACCAAGTTGGATGTGTGCTAGACGGTTTATCATGTTATTCAGGTCTCGAATGTTGGATTTTACGGGTAAAATTTTCAATTTCATTTGACGCAAATAATAATCGAATCCCGATTCGATTGAAATTGAAGATATTTTATACAAATTCGAGAAACCCATATCATGAACAAATCTATGAAACATAGTATTGGCTCTTTAGTTCGTCGCTCATCGTTTGCCGAAATTGAAAATCGCCGGATTGTAGCCTAAACTACTGTTCCCGAAAGGTGGTATGGATGGTTACTTATCTGTCACTTTATATCCGTTAATAGGTACTGATATGCACCCATTTGGTATAGATAAGGATTAAAAGGTATTGCTAAGTTGGATTTGGTACAATTTTCCAATTATCGGGTATTTGTATAACATTGGAAACTCGATCGAAACAATCGACCATATATATTATTTCCATCTGCACGAACACACATCCTGCACCAAACCAAGCTGGATGTGTGCTAGACGGTTTATCATGTTATTCAAGTCTCGAATGTTGGATTTTACGGGTAAAATTTTCAATTTCATTTGACGCAAAAAATAAAAACATGGTGAAAAACGAATCCCGATTCGATTGAAATTGAAGATATTTTATACAAATTCGAGAAACCCATATCGTGAACAAATCTATGAAACATAGTATTGGCTCTTTAGTTCGTCGCTCATCGTTTGCCGAAATTGAAAATCGTCGGATTGTAGCCTAAACTACTGTTCCCGAAACGTGGTATGGATGGTTACTTATCTGTCACTCTATATCCGTTAATAGGTACTGATATGCAACCATTTGGTATAGTTAAGGATTAAAAGGTATTGCTAAGTTGGATTTGGTACAATTTTCCAATTATCGGGTATTTGTATAACATTGGAAACTCGATCGAAACAATCGACCATATATATTATTTCCATTTGCACGAACACACATCCTGCACCAAACCAAGCTGGATGTGTGCTAGACGGTTTATCATGTTATTCAGGTCTCGAATGTTGGATTTTACGGGTAAATTTCGATTTCATTTGACGCAAATAATAAAAACATGGTGAAAATCGAATCCCGATTCGATTGAAATTGAAGATATTTTATACAAATTCAAGAAACCCATATCTTGAACAAATCTCGGAAGCACCGTATTAGCTCTATCGTTCGTCGCTAATGGTTTGTCGAAATTTAAAATCGCCGACTTGTTGCCTAAACAACTGTTCCCGACATGTGATATGGACGGTCATTCATCTGTTTTAGTAAGACAGTTAACTGGTATTTATTATCGGAGATGTGGTATCTTTACGAATTTAAAGGTATTTGCAAGAAAGATTTGACACCAATTGCCTATTATCTGGTATCTCCATAACTGGAAACTCGATCGAAACAATCGATCGTATATATTATTTCTATCTGCACGAACGCACATCCTGCACCAAACCAATTTGGCTGTGTCCTAGAAGGTCTATCATGGTCTCGAATGTTTGCCGAAATTTTAAATCGACGGATTGATGCCTATACAATTATTCCCGAAATTTGGTATGGAAGGTAGTTTATCTGTCATTGTAGAACAGTTAATAGGTATTAATAAGCTATCATGTGGTATGTATACGGATTTATAGGTAACTACAAGCTGAATTTGGTACCGACAGCCAATTATCTGGTATCATTGTAACGGTGGAAACAATCGATCGTATATTCACTTATTGGTATAAACAGAATGGTACCACCAATATTTGTATTCAATTTGCAAGCCAGGTGCATATGATGTACACATAGGAGAAAACACGTATGGTACTGTTTAGCTTGGTTGTACAAAAAACATGCCCAAACTAAGTAAATTCACAGATTGTGAATGACAAAAGGACAAAACACATATGAAAACATCATATTGCTTCCTTACAGGTTCTGCGATTGTGCCCGTTCCGCTTACATCTTCCGCACTTCAATGGACGAAAATCCTTAATTTGCGATGGCAGTCTCTTCGTTCGTGGACGACCAGGGGGTCGCTGGACATTAGGTTCGACGACGTCTTCAAGTGGTGGATTTACATCGACAGTATTGGAAGGGATTGGATTTATATAGGACATATAGGTCTCTCGGTATTTTGGTAAACTATAGTACGGGTCACAGAAATCATAAGGTGAGAGACCTAAAGATAGAATAGAGGAACAAGCATGCTTACAAGGTATGCTCTCCAATTGGAAGAATCTGCACGAACATGTCTTGTTAGTTAAGTCCACGGCAAATTTTTTTCCATTTTCTATAACCTCAAAACTCCAGCCACACGAGGTATCAACATCTAAAAAAAAAGGTACGAGATTGTTCCATGTTGGACTTTAATTTATTTTCCGGCTTCTTACACAAATAGCCGACTTGTTTGTGAGCATCAGTCCTTTTGTTGTTCATCATTATCATGATCTTCCGTCGTATTTCGTCGACCATTCCAACAATGGGCATGGCCCTAGCCTCGCGCACCAGCTATTCCAACTCTCGGCAATGTTGTTGTCGATGATTCCCCATCTCTTGCCTCTAAATAATGAATTGGCCCAGTTATTAGGCTTCGAAGCCTTAATGAAATCTTCAGCTTCATTAAATGCTTTTGTGACTTCAGTAGTGAATGTATTGAAATCATCTGGATAAGGAGAATATGCAGCTTTCTTGAACTTTGTTGTCCAATGCCTTTTGTTCCTGAAGGGGTTCTTTCTCAACACCGTTGTCCGGAAATTATCGACCACGTGTCTAAGACAGTAAGCGTGGTGACTTCCTGGAAACACGTCGGGGACGCCGTGAACGAGCCCCTCATTCCGATCGGAGAAAAATGTATAATTGAATTGCCGATTCCATGGTAGCACAAGATCGCTCTCAGCTTCAAGAGAAACCACTCCCAATTGATATTTGACTCCGCATCTACCACTGCGAGTATTGGAAAGAGACAATTTGTTACCCGACGTAAATAAGCTGTTATCACATCTCCACATACTGTTACCAGATGCAATTAATTGTTCTGACCTCTAATAATGTTGTCAAATACACAAACCTGCATATGCGACCGTAAAAAAGGCCATCGTTTGCATCCTTTGAGACAGCACTAAGCAAACAACCTTTGTGCTTGTTTTTGATGTGTGTGCCATCCAAGAAGATTAATGGTCTACAACCCCGAACGAAGCCAATAATGCAAGCATGGAAGCTAACAAATAATCTCCGAAATTTATTCGTATCACCATGAACTTCACAATCGGCCACACTACCTGGATTTGTCGTCTTGACTGCATTGCAATACCACCTCAATCTGTTATAAGATCCGTTGTGAAGCCCGTGAATTTTTTGTAGTGCGATTTCTTTCCCGGACCATGCTCGATGATACGGAATTTCAACTCCATATTCTCGTAGAAAATCGTTCTTGATGGTTCGTGGTTTGTAGAGAGGCTCGTTCCCTAGTTTGGGTTGAACCAATTCGGCCACCAATTTAGAATCCGCTTTTGGGTGACCGCGAGTTAATAGACTTGATTCTCCACACGTGTGGCAGAGGTTGCAACTCCTCATTCTGAAAATCCCGTCACTCTTTGACTGAGCTGCGTATACCCTCCAAGAACATCCATCGACATTGCAGATAGCGATCATTTTCCGAGGCTCGTTCTTTATGTACTTGAAAGAGCGTCTTTTGGCTATTGCATACTTTTTTAGCTTGCTCCGGAAGTCAGATGCATTATCAAAAATTTGGTCTTGACCACTGATGCCACGAATCCAGGTATCAATCGAGTTGATTGAGGAAGAACCATGTGGAGTTGAATACTCGATAAGGGCTGCCCCTTCATCATCAGTGTCCCGTGTATCTCCAACGACCATATCAATAACTTTCATGTTAAACTCACGGTGTAGTCTCACCATGAAGACGATATCATCATCGACGAGCAATGACACAGATGAGTCATTTAGAGGTGATTTGTATTTCGGCCGGAGAGTGTTACTGCTTGCGTCTGGAAATCTCTGAGTAATCTGCATCAATAGCTGTAATAAGGATGTTGATTCATTGACTTCTAGGCAAAAGCACTCGCTTCCATATCTACATAGTGTAAAGAAGGATACATTTTCGTTTTCACTATTGAGAGCCATAGTTTGGGTTCTAATTTGGATTGTGAGGCTAATTACAGATGATGATAACATTACTAGGGCGGACAAATTGGTTATCCCGCCTAATTTCCGAAAAAATCAAGTGGTACCAGTAAGTCGTTAATTGTTATTTTCGGTGCAACTTGTGTTATCAAGTTTAGGCGGGATTTCAATAATTTTAGGCGGGATTTTCAATAATTTAGGCGGGAATTGCAATTGTTTGGCAACAAGGGGCTCGTCAAATAATGTGGTATGTCCCTAAAGTTAATTGGTATAAAACGTGGCTTATATAAACTGGTATTGTAATCAATTGGTACAGATAAACTATTTACCGGTATCACTTTGTATACTTATGTTACGATTTCCGCATTTATGCTTAGTTTTCAAATATCATTTAGTATTACCGTACTTCAATGTGGTATTATGTTTATTGCGATATAATATCTATATTATCGTGTATACCAAAGTTATTCACGATATAATATTTATAATATCTTGTATATTCTATCGGTTTTTGTGATGTAATGTTGAATTTCCATGACGCGTTTCAGAATGTTTCGTTTTAACTTGTAGAAAGACATGTTCGCTAATGAATGTGATCTTGATTACAAGACAATAAGCTTCAACATCACTGCCTCTAACATCAATGTTTGTATAACGTGATTTTCCAATTAATTCGTTTGTTAACATCATCAAATAATGTATTTTCCAATGAATTCGTTGGTTTTGGATGAATTTAAATTCTAATAATGCACGTAATATCTCGAATTTGCGAAGTGGTACAGTGAAGGTATTATATGGTATAGCTATACATAAAATCTGTCAAAATTTTGTTTGTCTTGTTAGCTCTCATCAATCATGTAGTATTTTATTGTGTTAATGTGGTAACACTAGCGACAGAACCATGATATACCAATTGACTTCCTGGAAACATCATGAACACTCTAGAAACTTCTTCCTTATCTGGTATGGCGTTACTATATTCTGTTTCAACATTATGTACTTGTAGTATTCAAACTTTAACATAATTTTTCCGGACATAAAACACGGACATAAAGACCCACATTAACATCATAAAGACCTACATTAACATCATTGTCTTACACGGACATAAAGACCTACATTGGCTTCATAACACATGAAATCTCCAAAAGTATTGTTTCATAGGAGATCAAAACAACAAAAACATCAAGGGTTCCAACTTACACACCACAAACAGCAAAGTCTAGTAATCCGGCCAAAATGCGAGCCCTAAAGCTTTCTACAGCCTCAGTTTCATTAACTTTGGCCCAAAACGACACATCATCGCGACAAAGAGCCTCGCCGAACATGCATACCCAAACCCCACAATCCATGCTACCGTAAATCTGTCGTCGACAACTAGCATTTGCGACCTTCGAATCTGGCAGCGACGCAACTTTTATGTGCTGCATGTACTGTCGAATGGCAGATGCCTAAATAGAGAAGTCAAAGTATTAATCAAGAGAGCGGACAACTTCTTCACATAAAGATCATACGAGACTTACACATCGGCTTGCGACACCATTGGCTTTCGGGCTAGGCAGCGAGTTGTAGTGGAGGAAAGATCTATTGGGTACGTCTAGGACTAGCATATGCCAATGATATCCATGATGCAGGGGGAAGGCGATGTACTTACAGGATTGTTGCATCGCCCCCGGCAGCTTCTCCAGCTCCGCCTTCGTAACGGCTGACAATTTTCCAAGAAAGTCTTCAAGTCCCTTTTTCGTCGAAATCTTCAGATGGCCATTCGTCAAGACGCCCTCGATATTTTGCTGCGTAACATATCGAAATACTTTTATATCATATAATAAAAAACCGAGATTTTTATATAAGACTCACCGCTACGTGCGTAGGAACAAAGTATGTCTCTACTATCACTTCATAACGTCTTCTGTAATTCGACGATGAAATGTACTTGAACCAGGCATCGATCACGTCTGAAATGAGGGCATGACCTAGCATCATTTCAGCCAACTGACACCCCTTCAGAGATACAAATTCATCTTCCCATACGACGCACCTGCGTTTGTAACACCCATTAGTACTGAGGCCAAAATGCGTTAATAATCGAAACAAGCATTAATAACAGCTTACTTGTAGTCTCCTTTGTCAATGAACTGGTCAACGAGGGCTTTCTCGTCGCTAGATAGTGTTATTTTCCCCGGAAACTCTCTAGCAATGACCACCGTCTCCTTCTCAGACACACTTACATCGACCTCACTCGTTATTTTGGCCGACGACACATCAACAATCTCAGCTACTTTCTCCTTCTTTGCGGGCCCTTTCATTCTTACCTTTTTCATAGGTGTCGTGCTTCCAGGAGGCGTAACGAATGCTTCGTCCTTCTTTCGTCTCCTATCGGCCCTTTTCATTACATTTTGTGCAATAGAAGCTTGTGGATTGGACACCTCAGGAACATTCATGGAGGCTACATATTGCTTATACTCCGCATCAACAGTCAAAACACCTCCATAGTATTGCTTAATCAGCGCATAAACATCAGGGTCAGCCTTAGACTCACCATCAGACTCGGCCCCCTTCAATGCCTCCTTCTCAGCCTCGGCATCCAACACTGCCTCCTTCTCAGCATCTGCACCCTTGGCCTCCTTCTCAGCCTCTGACTCGGCACCCTTGGCCTCCTTCTCAGCCTCATACTCGGCACCCTTGGCCTCCTTCTCAGCCTCGGCACCCTTGGCCTCCTCACCCTCAACATCAGACTCGCCACCGTTCACTGCCTCCTTCTCAGCCTCAGCCTCGGCACTCTTGGCATCCTCAGCCTCAACATCAGACTCGCCACCCTTCACTGACTCCTCAGCCTCAGACTTGGCACTTGAGACCTCCTTCTCAGCCTCAGACTCGCCACCTGAGCCCTCCTTATCAGCCTCGGCATCCATCTCCATCTCGTCCTCTAAATGATCCTCAGACCCAACTCCAACCCCCCTCTCAGCCTCAGTCACAACCTCATTCTCCCTCATAGCCTCACCTGACTCCTCATCTTGCTTATTTGTATTCACCTCTTCAGCAACAAAAATGCCAGCATCCACATTCTTCACAGCCCCATAATCTTTATCACCCGCATTCACCTCATCTGCAACATTAGCCCCATCCACGTCGAATCCGCTCATTCCACGCCTCGCTGCCTCATCAATATTCTTGCCTTCCGCAGTAGTTAGACCATCTGGAAGAGCAATAAATCTCTCGTACTCTACCGTGCGGAGAACAATGGGATGTGGAATTTCGTACGACTTCAAACTCCCGATGAGCTTTTCGGTCTTTGCCTCACTAGGTCGTGTCATTGGGTCCATCCACCCCACGAAACGAGGAATGGTTTGAAGTACCTCTCTTTTACCGAGTGACGGGGCGTGCTCGTAGACCCATATCTGAAAGTCATCGTAGGTATGTTAAATGGCGTATACCTCAAAACAGAAAATATTAATCCAACGTACGTACCAATAAACCGAGTGTGCACCCATCAACATAACTTGGTTTCTGAATGATTGATCTCATTAAAAAGGCATGACATGCCTGACCCCAAGCGTAATCATCTAATGCTTCAATCTCCTCGACATACGCAAAGAGGAACTCCGGGATGCAGTAAGTCGACGTTGGAAATAAAATGCAGACAAACACCAATAATACGTACAGACGAGCGAAATCTTCTAGACTAACCCTATCAAATTTTTTCCTTAACTCTTCCAATACCTTAATAACATCATTTCGATAAATTCTAATCTTTTTTTTTTCATAACTTGGAAAACATCTCCTAAGATGTGGAATGTCGCCCACAGGTTTGAAACTTAAATCGACAAAAATGCCATTCGCCCTCAACCCCATAAAAGCAGAGAACTCCCTAACCGAAAATGGTATGACAGTAACCGAGCGCATCTGGTGTAAACCGCTTCAACATCGCCAACAACTTCCCGCCTGGGATTTCACAAGGGCTTACACCAAGGAATGGAGCAAATGGCGTCCTCTCCAAAGCTTGTCGATGAGGCCCACCAACTCCTAGAATTTCGGTCATCTTCTTGCGGAAAAATTCCGGTTGGCATCTACTTCTCGGGATTAAGCTTTTCTCTCCAACAGAGGTCGACGGGTTCGTCCCAGCGGAGTCTGACCCGGCCTTCTCTACGCCTTTTTTCACCGGATTCTTGCCAACTCGTCGCGCAGGGGGGATGATTTTTTTCCGACCCATGACGATCATTTTTGCGTGTGAAATTAGGGTTTTTTGGTATTCTTCGACGAGATGTAGGTTTAGTTCACAATGGAAGTGTTACTGGTAATATATGCAGCAAAAATGTTACTCTCTGATAAAACGTTTTCAGCCACAATGTGTTAATAAGCAAAAAACACTTTCAATTATTTATGTTGTTTTCTAATTATTTGTTATTAATTTTTTTCAAAGAATTATTTGTTATTTCTCAGGCAACATTTATTCGTCATTGTTAAGAATATGGTATAGTCTTACATGGTACTGTTTCCGTACAAGCAGAACCTGGTACCCAGGTAAGGTGATTTGTTACTGAAATTGAAAATGTTTTTATTATAGGAAATAAACCGTTTTGTCTTTTCATTTTTTGTTATAAATAGTGCAACATTTGTTACACGATACTAGTCATCGGTTATTATATATAAGGAATTTGTTTAAACAAGAGACGCAAGTGGTACCAAGGTGATGTGGTGTGTTACTGGAATTTTTTATCTTTCTCGTGACACGTTATTGTTTTGTGTTACAAAATTTCAACATACTGGTATTACAGAGCAATAAATTGGTACTGGCTAGAACTAGCTGGTATCAGATGATCATGAACTGGTACCGGATAACTATTTTGCGTTACAGAATTTCAACATACTGGTACCGGGTTTGATTTCGAATTCAGGCCCTGTTTAAGAATTTTCTAGGTTAAATGATCCATTTTGTGTGGTGTAAAAAAGTGGTATGAAAATATATAAACTGGTAAAGAATGATTGTTTTCTGTTACAAAATTTCAATATACTGGTATTACAGAGCAATAAATTGGTACTGGCTAGAACTAGCTGGTATCAGATGATCATGAACTGGTACCGGATAACTATTTTGCGTTACAGAATTTCAACATACTGGTACCGGGTTTGATTTCGAATTCAGGCCCTGTTTAAGAATTTTCTAGGTTAAATGATCCATTTTGTGTGGTGTAAAAAAGTGGTATGAAAATATATAAACTGGTAAAGAATGATTGTTTTCTGTTACAAAATTTCAATATACTGGTATCACAGAGCAATGAAGTGGTACTGACTAAAATTAGCTGGTATCAGATGATCATGAACTGGTACAGGATTATTATTTTCCGTTACAAAATTTCAACATACTGGTACCGGGTTTGATTTCGAATTCAGGCCATGTTTAAGAATTTTCTAGGTTAAATGATCCATTTTGTGTGGTGTAAAAAACTGGTATGAAAATATATAAACTGGTAAGTAGTGATTGTTTTGTGTTACAAAATTTCAACATACTGGTATTGCAGAGCAATGAAGTAGTACTGACTGAAATTAGCTGGTATCAGATGATCATGAACTGGTACCGGATGTTTATTTTCAGTTACAGAATTTCAACATACTGGTACCGGGTTTGATTTCGAATTCAGGCCCTGTTTAAGAATTTTCTAGGTTAAATGATCCATTTTGTGTGGTGTAAAAAACTGGTACGAAAATATATAAACTGGTAAGGAATGATTGTTTTGTGTTACAAAATTTCAACATACTGGTATTGCTGAGCAATGAAGTGGTACTGACTGAAATTAGCTGGTATCAGATGATCATGAACTGGTACCGGATTGTTATTTTCCGTTACAGAATTTCAACATACTGGTACCGGGTTTGATTTCGAATTCAGGCCCTGTTTAAGAATTTTCTAGGTTAAATGATCCATTTTGTGTGGTGTAAAAAACTGGTATGAAAATATATAAACTGGTAAAGAATGACTGTTTTGTGTTAAAAAATTTCAACATACTGGTATTACAGAGCAATGAAGTGGTACTGACTATAATTTGCTGGTATCAGATGATCATGAACTGGTACCGGATTATTATTTATAGAGCAATACATAATGCAACATGTGTTCCTAAGTACTTGTCTTCTGTTATTATTTATAAGGAATTTGTTTAAGGAAGAGACGCGAGTGGTAGCAAGGTGACGTGATGTGTTACTGGAATTTTTTTCTTTCTCATGACACGTTATTGTTTTCTAATTATTTATTGCTTTTTTTTCGAAGAATTACTTGTTTGAACTGAGGCAACATTTATTCGTTAATGTTACGTATTTGGTATTGTTTTCATGGTTTTGTTATCAAACGAGTAGAAATTGGTACCCAGGTATATTGATTTGTTACAGAAATTGAAAATGTTTGGATCTTACGTCGCGTCAAGATTCGTTGTAATTTCGTGTCGATTACTAAGACCCACAACTGAATTGGTGTGAATCCACAGTCTTCGAGCACAAACGTCGAGATTTCACTCGTGTTTGTACCAAAATTTTCTAATTGAGTTTGAAGCATTATTCCAAAATAAACATCGAAATTTTCCTTGGTTACGAGAACTCATGACAAAATTGAGCTCGATTTTACCTTTTCTGCTCAATTACGTTGAAGATTTCGGAGATTTCATGGCGTTTGGGTGTTGTAATAAATCAACAGATGGCATTTGGGGTTGATGGTTCGCACGAGAGGGATGATGATGGCATATATTTATAAATTTTCGCAACAGATGAGGGTAGGTTGGTCTTTAAGCACATTTGGGTCCTTAATTCTAAGGCAAACTTGAGATGGGTGTTTTAAACTGAAATTTAAAGCAATTGGGGCTGAATCCAAATGAAAGTTGCTTGTGTGGGGCTGAAACGAAATTTACTCTAATTTTTATTGTTTCCCTCATTTAGCTTACTTAATTTGCTATTTCGAAGCTTTTGTCGTTTTTCTGCAAAAAGCAGACAAATCAAATGAAGGAGAAGTATAGCTTTGGCTTTTGTTCAACTGAGAGTACTAAAAGAGACTTTAAAAGCAGAGAGTTAATTGACTCCGATCGCTGCTTCTGTTCTGTTCTGAAGATCTCTGTCGTATATCTCAAAAACAAAAGGAACATTTCTTAAATTTTCGTTAAGGTCTAGTGTGTTTTCCATAGTCGTATGAAATCAACTCAATTCGATTGGGTAAAAAACCCTTTGAAATTTTGACTTGCAAAAAAAAAAAAAAAAAGAGGTCAAAATGAAGGTGGTGACGATTTCTAATCTAAAATCGACGATAAAACCAAAAATATAACAACACTGACATAAATGCAATCAACTTTAGTAGTTGCATTGAATTGCCATTTCCATTCTCCCCCTCGTTCGAGTGGGCAATAACCAATTCACTATTTCCATTTATGTAATGCCTAACATAGGGTTCTTGCTTATTCTAAATTCCACGAGAGTGCTCTTCAATCAAAGCCCTCACCTTCCCATGAGTTGTACTAAATAAATATGATCAAAGCTGCCAAAATCTGTATCTATATGAATCCTTTTCTACTTCGCCTACTTATACTACAATGTTATAACCAAAGCTCTATACCAAGTTCTTCCACGCACATAAATGATGTGTTCTTTCTTTCTACTTTGCTTATTTTCTCTTCTTCTTACCCCATACATCGTTCTATCAGCAAATGTGAAACTGCCCGCCAACGTTACAATCCCAGCAGTTATCTTCTTCGGAGACTCGATAGTCGATTCTGGCAACAACAACAACCTCATCACGGTCGCCAAGTGCGATTATCCTCCTTACGGTCTGAATTTCATGGGAGGCAAACCGTCGGGAAGATTCTCCAACGGTTTGGTCCCATCTGACCTCATAGGTACGTACTACGTAGGTTAACAATCGAGTCCCGTAAGTTAGGAGTCAGCACTTTCAGGACGTCCAACTTAAGAGGTTTTAATTTACGCAACTAACTTTCAAAATTGAAGCAATTTAGTTACACGATGTAACCGTGTCCTTAAACTGCTCAATCTAAGCAACTTCAATGCAAGGTAGGATTTTTAATCCAAAATCATTTGGCATGTACGCACCACGTCTCGAAGTTCCGGAGAAAAAAATTAGGTTCCCAACGCATTGTTTTCTCGATTGCTTCGATTTTGAAAGTTATTGTTCTTAAATTGCAACCCGTTAAGTTAAGTATGTTGGCATTTTCAGACTGATTTAATAATTTGATATGATCTCTGCAGTTGAGGCATTGGGTATAAAATCGCTTTTGCCGGCTTATCTTGACCCGTCTCTTAGACCCGAAGATCTCTTAACCGGAGTTAACTTCGCCTCGGGTGGGGCCGGTTATGACCCTTTAACAGCCTCCCTCATTGTGTTGTGACTTCTCTCAATTTCTTTATCTACATGCAATGCATTTGTTTATCTTGGTCATTTAGTACAAGAATAACCATGGTTAACTATGATATTTATATTTATTTCAGGGTTGCTACTCCTTACAAGATCAGTTAGGGCTATTCAAAGACTACATAGGAAAGCTAAAGAGAGTCGCCGGCGAAGAAAAGGCGGCCGACATCGTAAGCCAAGCTTTAGTCATAGTTGTCGCCGGAAGCAACGACGTTACCAATACGTATTTCCTTACGCCATTCAGACAGACTCACTACGACTTCGATTCGTACACCGATTTAATGCTTGGCTACGCTTCAAGCTTCGTGCAGGTACGAAAACACTTACACGAGTTGCATCGTATTCTAATTTTATATATTTTAATTCTAACACTTCCCATCAGGCTGATTTCTTTCTAATTTAGTCTTAGATGAGCCGTAAGGATTCATTCCATGGGTCTGATCTACCTTTTAGGCGACCGCGTCGCCTAAAAGTTTACGCTAGCTGCAGTATATTTTAATTTTATCCAATTTTTTTTTACTACGAAATGGTACAAGAGCAAAGAATTAGAACTTGAAGGAAAGTGAGAGTATTTCATTTTTTTTCCTCATTTCATGTATTATATTTCGAACAATCGACCTTAGGACTTGTACAAACTCGGGGTTCGACGAATGGGCGTTTTCGGCTTGCCTCCATGCGGATGTTTGCCTGCACAAAGGACGCTGAGAGGCGGTCTCGAAAGAAAGTGCGTCGAGCAATTCAACGACGTCGCGAAATTATTCAATCGCAAGCTGGAAAACAAATTATCGTCGCTCATGATGGAACTTGAGGGTTCGGTCGTAATAGGCTATATTGACATTTACAGTCTCCCACTTGCTCTCATTCAGAACCCGCAGAAATACGGTACTTAATTTCATGGCATGCCATGCGACGTTATAAGTGACGTAATAAATATATATAAATGTAACATGTTATTCAAAAAAATGTGTCTCTTTTTTTTCTCACAAAAAAAAATAGGGTTCAAGGTTTCAGACAGAGGATGTTGTGGAACAGGGAAGATAGAGGTTATAGTTCTGTGCAAGGTTTCATGCCCAGACGTGCCTGATTATGTGTTTTGGGACAGTTTTCATCCTTCGGAGAAAGCTTATAGGATTCTTGTTGACAAAATCCTCAAGGACTTCATCGAGACATATCTTTCCTAATTTTGTAAAATTACTTTATTTTACTATATGTTGTATTTTAATTTGAAGTTGTGGAGCATGCATGGCAAGCTCTTTGTCGACAAAGATATGAATGAACGTAACGTCATAATGCTCCTTCCATGTGATTTGTATTGTTATTGATGAACCCATATGATAAGAACTGCTAATTATCATGTGAAGAGTAATGGAACATGCTGCCTACCAATATTTTTATGTTAAGAGATCGATCTGTGGGAGTATTGTATAGCCTTTTCCATTTTATTAATTGCACACGCATTGGGTTTTTTTTTATTACCTGCACGACACTTCGATCATTCATTTTGCTGGACCGAGAACTGAAGCGGCCATGACATTAATATCGTACGTAAGATCATTATATGAAAACACGGGTTGATGAAGAAACGTATCTAATTAACTCACAGTCGTCTGACGAAGCAAAACCTTTACAAATTAATCATTGTATTAATTTTTATTTCAGTTTCATATTTATATTATTCTTAGGACACCGATTTTTTGTTCCTGTTTTAGGTCAATAAATGTTTTCATCCCGCCCTAAAGCGCAATTTCAAAACCTTGATTAGGAGAAGAAATATACGGACAATGCTCTAAGAAAATAACAATCCAAAAATATATGAAAAAGAGAACCTTTGGGTTTTCGAATAGACACGGTTTACTTTAGTCGATGGCTTTTTTATCTTGAGATCATGCTTGTAATGGATTATTAAATTGCATGAATCTACTACACATACCAATTAATGAAATGTTAATAGATGCTTGAAGTCACCTGTAATATTGCTTACGGACTTTATGGAAAATACGGGCAATTAACGTCACGGAACATGAAAGATTATTTATTATATTCTTAAAGAGGGGGCCTTTAACTACCGTGTTCGAAGTATTAAATAGCTGTTATCCAGCGATTTTGAATTAACTAATCCACATGAATTACCTACTCGTTTTATTTATGTATTTAATTTTATATGATACTTTGACAAATAGAAAAAAAATGTTGGAAGTGCAACTTGCAGAGAAGAACCCTCCTTCCAAACCACGAAACATACCACTCATGGTAGATATGTTATTTTTAAAATATAAGATCGAATGAGGAGAGAAATAGCTTGAATGTTGTGAGGCGTATTTGGAGAAAAAATTATAACTTGCAAACTCTTTGTTCTTTTTATTCTCTATGTTCTGTTGTTCATGGTTCACATACATATGTATATATAGACTAGTGGAGATGAGCCGCACAACGGAGATGTTGTGCGGCTCCGTAAGTGCAGCCCGTCTGTATAAGCTACAAATCCACCTCATAAACGCTATACATTAGATACAATTTATTATTATTATATGTGAAACAGTCACCATTAAACAACAGGTGTAATTTAATATTATATATATGAAACGGTAACCAGTAAACAACAGTCTAATACTAATAATATATTTGCAATTCAATTATCAAACGGGTTGACCAGCTACCCGAAATTTACTGGACCTATCCATACTTATATATAGTAAAAGATATATATCACACATGATAAGGGAGGATAAATCCAATACTACACAATCTTATGAAGTCTTGCGTATCAAAGTTTTCGGCTATAGTATTGACTTTATTTTTTTTCTTTTTCATCATTTGTCTTCCTTGGCTGCCTGTACTAGTTGTGTACTTCATGCGTCTCCTTTTTTTTATTATTTATTTTATTACTTTTTTGTTATTTCTTGGACCCATTTTGATTGAGCTTATCCAACAAGATAGTGGTCTTGGCCATGATACATATTTTATTAACCTTGATGGAAAATCAAACAAAAAAATCAACGTGTAGAATCTATTTAATTTTAGGACCAATCCAGACCTTAGTTACGCTTAAATATTTAATATATCTGTTATCCAATGATTTGAATAAATTACTCCGCAAAATACCTAATCATTTATGCATTTAAATAAAACTTTGAACAAAGTAAGAAGAAGAAGAAGTGCAGCTTGAAGAAAGAACCTTTTTCTAATTACCGACGAACTCATCGTTATATATAGGGTGGTTTTGTAAGTCTAGTATTCATCCAAATATCAATAACTCTTTTTCCTCGTACTTACTAAATCTTTCATTCATTTGTTGTCGAAGAAAACATCGATCTATTAATTATGGCTCAGACATCTCCAAACCACACGCAGACAGTCTTTGGCTGGGCAGCTCACGATTCTTCGGGCAAAATCACTCCGTATACCTTCAAACGCAGGTATAATAAATAATAACATGCTTTATCCTATATTAGTTTATTTGTATAATTTTCCTCGTCCCATTGTTTTTCCTTTATGACTTGGTAAAATTCAAAAGGGCAATGAAAACAGCATCATATCATATCGCAACCCTCATGAAGATTAAATTCTTTATGTGTATCCTTCTAGCATATTGTACGATTCTCTCGTTACCATCCATGAGTTGCTAAATTGTTACGCATGACACGAATATAAAATATACCCTTTATTTTAATTTCTTCATGCGTGAGAAGACCATACAACTCGAATATGTAATAAATTCCCATGTTTCGACAGGGAAAATGGGATCAACGATGTTACCATAAAGATTGTTTACTGTGGGATTTGCCACACTGATCTCCACTACGCCAAGAATGAGTGGGGCATAAGCATGTACCCCGTCGTTCCAGGGTAACTAATTATAATATCGCATAAATTCATCGCGAATTTTACAAAATATTGTACAAATAATACCCTACTAATTAAATAAATCAAAAAATAATAGACACGAGATTGTGGGAATCATTATAAAAGTGGGAAGCAACGCCGCCAAAAAGTTCAAGAACGGCGACCGCGTCGGCGTTGGGTTCACGGCGGCTTCTTGCCTTAACTGTGAGTTCTGTAATAAAGGTCAAGAAAACTACTGCGAAGAGCTTCAGTCCGTGTCTAACGGCGTTTTCTGGGACGGAACAATCACTTACGGCGGTTACTCGGAATTTCTAGTGGCGGATTATAGGTTAAATAAAATAATAACACACGAATTGATTTTTCAATCATCGCAATTATGGTAATTGTTTATGATTAGGGAGGTTTCGTCGGTTATGCTATCGATCGACGCCTATATAACAATTAATACAGATACGTCGTAAGCATCCCAGACTCGCTGCGGATGGAAGAGGCGGCGCCGCTCTTGTGCGCCGGCATCACGGTGTTTAGTCCGATGAGAGACAACGGCTTATTATTAGGGTCGCCGGGAAAAAAGGTGGGGATTGTGGGCCTCGGCGGATTAGGGCATATTGCGGTGAAATTTGCAAAGGCTTTCGGCCACAGCGTCACCGTTATCAGTACGTCACCGTCTAAGGAGAGAGAATCCGTAGAGAGATTGGGTGCTCATGATTTCGTTTTGAGCACAAATGCCAAGCAAATGGAGGTAATCAATTTTTTCATTTTCTTTTAAACGTTGTCATTTGTGTGTAAGTTGTCATTTGTGTAATATATATAATATATATATATATATATATATATATATTGCTAGGGTTCCCACTTACCGTGAGCACCATAGCTAATTTCGCAGTTACAGTTCTTTTTCTCCCACCATGGAGATGCCACCACCTTCCCCCTCTTAGCTTCCTCATTACATCCGTTATCCATCTTCCACGCACTTGTTTATAAAAAATTCATCATCTCAGCTATGTACGAGAAAATTATGAATTTCTGATAAATGATTGCATGGAAGATGGACAACAGATGTAATTAAGAAGCTAAGAGAGGCGGTGGAGGTGATGGCATCGCCGGAGTGGGAGTAACTTACTCGGAGTATGAAGATTACCTAGATACGTCTAGTGTTAGTGATGTGTTTGTAATGAAATAGCATGTCTTCTTTTGTTTGTCGTGAGGTGTTTCTGGGCACACACCATCGGCATTTCAAAGTCCACACGAATTATGATAATCAAAGAGAGTTAAAAGCGAGATTGAACTAGATTAAATTTTGATAATTTCGTATTAAAATTGTTGATGATTTTCCCATCTTTTTTAATAGTCAAAGAAGAAGAGCCTAGACTTCATATTGGACACGGTCTCAGCCGAGCATTCTCTGGGGCCCATCTTAGAGCTGTTGAAGATCAATGGAACCCTAGTGATTGTTGGTGCACCACATAAGCCCATGGACTTGCCAGCCTTCCCACTAATAATGGGTCCCGCATCACAATCTTTAATTAAGATTTTTCTATTACATCGACAACATAAGTTTTGATGCAAAATGCTGGTATTATTGTGAAGGGAAGAGAACTGTCAAGGGAAGTGTCATCGGAGGCATCGGAGAGACTCAAGAAATGATGAATCTTTGCGCCCAACGTAACATAACGTGCGACGTCGAAGTCGTTTCTACCGATCGAATCAACGAGGCTTTCGATCGCTTGGCCAAGAACGACGTCAAGTATCGCTTTGTCATTGATATTGGCGGCAGAAATTCAAAAATCTAGGGAAGAAAAAAGAAAATTTTCCTCTCGAATTTATGTCATTAAATACATCTGAAAATCGAAGGTTGAAGTGCACGTGGTTTTTTATTTTGTACTAGTATTTAATCACATCTGATGCATGTGAAGTATATTAGTATCTATATAGTTCTTTATTTCAAAGTTATTTCATGAGGTATTAATCTAATTTTTATGTTTAAAAGTATATGATGTGGACCGCGTAAAACGACTTCTGGCAACGACTTCTGGCGCGGCTGCTCTTGCTTTCAACGATCTTCTCCGGCGCGAGTTCTTCGGTCTCCGTCGAGCCTAACACTCAAAACTCAAATAAAACACGTCAGAAGGGGCCGAGGTTGGCGCCGGCGTAGCCCCTCCGATGCTTAAGTCAGAATACGGGTGGAAATAGGTGTTTAGGCTCATAAGTAGTTTTTTAGTTCTTTTTAAAAGCGCCCTGGAAATGATTTAACCGTTACTATTTATACTAACCTCATCTCGTCTTGCCTTTGACCCGTTCCTCACCCTACCCCGAAATGATTTAACCGTTATTATTTATACTAACCTCATCTCCTCTTACCTTTGACCCGTTCCTCACCCTAGCCCGCTTTTCTCGCAGGCCTCCTGGGTAGAACGTGGGTTTTCCATCACCCCCCGTTCTCAACCTTTCCTTCTTTCGTCTGTTTTTCTCTTTGACTCCTTGCCACTACAAAACCATCCTGCTCGGGCTCCTACCTCGCTTAAGGAGTTTCGCCGCTGCTCGGTCTCCTCTTCCTGGTTCTTCCGTTCTCGGGCGGTTTACCCCCGGGTGGTTCACCCTCGGGCAGTTTGCGATCTCTCGGACTTGACCTCTTGAGTCGAATCCTCTCTATTTATCTTCCCTCTGACCTCTTCTTCTTGCCACAGCATTGCCCCTCTTGGGCTTCAACTTCCTTTTCAGGATGGGTCCGGCCTCCTCTGATCTCGCCTCCCCAGCTGCTTGATATGCTCGAGTGGCTCCTCGGGCATCCTGCCTTGGTCTCTTTTCCTTTCCTCCTCAGGAGGGACTTGCTCGGGCATCTCACCTTCGCACGTCCACCTCTCCCCCTCGGACTCATCTCGGGGTTATCCATTCCGTTTCTTGCCATCTCCTTCGCGCCGTATTACTCGCGGATTATTTTATCGTTAACGTTATTTTACCATTATCTAGAAAACCCGAGGGTAACAGTAAATATAAGAAAATTGATTGAAGAATATAATTGTACGTAAAATATGTAGGATAAAATTGTAGTTACAATTGACACACCAAATTGATTGAAATGTAGTACTATGTGGTGTAGAGCAATAATAAAATAGAAAGGTATTATTTTCAAGTAATCAAAGTGATGATTATACAAAATTAAGACTTTGAAATTTGGTATAAAACTAAACTAGCGCAAACTCCATGTACTAAAGAAAAAAAAAACTAGCATCATTACAATTTTTTATTATGTAACTATTCCATGTATACTTCAGATATCAAAATACCAGGATTTTTTTTTTTAAATACCATTTTTTTTTTTAAATACCAGGAATCTTCTTTGCACATTCTTCATGAATAATTAAAAAGGGGTTGCTTGCAATGGAAATAGAATAGCAAGCAGGCCAATGCCCATACAACCAAAGGCCCAATTCATCCTAAAACTGTATTGGGCTTGAGTTTTGACCAAAAGCCCAATTAGAAGGAACGACGTTCATGAAAGTCTTCCCATCGGTGGTCGTGACCATGAAGGATAGGGCTTGACGTTGAGGTACGAATTCGATTGCCAGTTTGCGCCCCAATTCCTCGACAGTGGCATCCAATCCGTCCCCGACGAGCCCTTGATCTTAACCGACTGGACTGAACCCGCGTTCCCGACGTTGCTGATCAGGACGAGATCGAAGTATGTTGGAATGTGTCACGTGTGTGGGCAAAAGAGTCCCACATCGATAAGTTGAAAGAAAATAAATGGGTTTATAAGCTTGATGGGCCACTCCTCTTATCACCAATTGGTTTTAAGAAGGAACCCCATCAAGCTTATACCGACACCCCTTCTCCGTGTGGCGCATGTGCGTGGGACTCGATTCCGAATAAATAACCGAAGGCTCGGCCCGAATTTCAACATGGTATCAGAGCGGGAAGATCCGACTCAATTTAAAAATATATGGCGGGTTCGAAAAGAATGACGTTCCCGTCCGATCAAAAGAAATGGGCTCACACGTGAGGGGGGAGTGTTGGAATGTGTCACGTTTGTGGGCAAAAGAGTCCCACATCGATAAGTTGAAAGAAAATAAATGGGTTTATAAGCTTGATGGGCCACTCCTCTTATCACCAATTGGTTTTAAGAAGGAACCCCATCAAGCTTATACCGACACCCCTTCTCCGTGTGGCGCATGTGCGTGGGACTCGATTCCGAATAAATTACCGGAGGCACCGGCCCGAATTTCAACAAAGTAGTTCCTACCATTAATCGTGAATCTAACTCCTCCATGCTTCTTGCAAGGAACCCTATTACATCATAATATACATGCATGAACAGTAATTAGATGTTTTTTATGTTTATACGAAATTACCACTCCACCTAAAAGTTTAAGGTTAGTAAGAGAGGTTATCATTTTCATTTCCACCATCTGAATTCTTTTATTATATCTAGAATTTGAGGCTTTTTTAGTAAAATAATTAAATAAATATCAACCATTAACAAAATAAACATGAATCAAAACCATTAATAAAATAAACATATTCTTAAAAAGATTATACGAGTTATTAACTCGTATAACAATTATACGAGTTACTAGTCCACGCTGACGAGTGCGGAGGATGTGGCGTAACTCGTATAATTAATAACTCGTATAATATTCCTACGAGTTAGATCTATAAAGCCTCTCATAGTTTCTCAATTCAATCTGACACATTCTATGTATGGTGGCTGTCAACATCTATGTGACACATGGTTTTTCACTTCAAATTGTCTCCAAAACCATGTGAAGAGCAGGCGACGTTCTTTTTTTTTTTTGTAAATTTTTTCTTTAAATTATTTTATATTTATTAATTATATAATCCACCAAATCATAAAATCATCGTTATTTCATGTGATTTACATAAAAAAAATCAATAAACGCATCTAATTGATTGTTTGTTTCACGACGATTAAAATGATATGCATATCTTATATTCTTCGATATTCGAAATTTATTTTTATAAATTAGTATTTTTTAATTTAAGTATTTTATAATTTATAAAAATAAAAAAAATTAATTTAAATATCGAAAATATAAGATATGCATATCGTTTTAATCGTCGTGAAACAAACAATAAATTAGATGCGTTTATTAATTTTTATTATCTAAATCACATGAAATAACGATGATTTTATGATTTGGTGGATTATAAAAATAATAAATATATAATATGTGAAAATAAAAAAATAAAAAAATAAAATTAATCACATGTTTACGCTTTATGTGGCACCTGTTATGTGGTATTGATCTGTGTGCATAAACATTCCACATCATCGTCCGATATATCGATCAATGACCCCTACAATGTGTTAATTAGAGTCACGTACCATCTAATTTTGATATGGCATGTCGACATCGCACGAATCAGTGCAACAACGAGAGGTGCCCACGTAAGGTGCTCACATAAGGTGAGCACCGTAAAATTCCTCAACTTATATTAAAATTTACATATTGAACTTGTGAGGAATGATATGGTGCTCACCTTACGTGAGCACCTTATATGAGCACCTGCTGATGGTACCGATTCGTGCCAAATCAGCATGCCACTTCAACATCAAATGTGATGTGGCATTAATCAACACATCTTAGGTGTCATAGATCGACCCATATGATGCTGATGTGCCATGTTTACGTGGTATATATAGAGGCGACAAAACAAGTGCCACATAAGACGTGGATATGGCACATCAGCATCATATGTGTCGATCTATGACACCTAAGATGTGTTTATTAATGCCACATCACATTTGATGTTGATGTGGTATGCTGATTTGGCACGAATCGGTGCCAAATCAGCAGGTGCCCATATAAGGTGACTACGTAAGGTGAGCACCATATCATTCCTCTTGAACTTGTTATTACTAAAGTTAAGTTGTTTTTTTATTTGTTGGAATTTATTTGTGATGATTCTTTAAACTTTTTGTTCATTCTTTATGGCGGCCCGTCAATGGGTCTCGATTTTTTTGGGCCCACTATTTTGGCAGGATAATCCGGCTTAAAGATCACCAAAATCCTGTCTAAAGGTCAAAGTAGTGAGTTAGAGCTGCGTTTGAAATTTGGCAAATGTATACGTGTTGATAACATTTTGAGCATTCATTATTAGTGCAGAGATTATTTTGTAAATATATCATGTATATAGGTACAACTCTAACAATTTTATTAGTTAGTAAAGCTTTAATGCGTTCTATCTTATATATTAATGTCCTAATTGATAATTATTTGTTGAAATCTAAGATGTGTGAATTGATTTGTTAAATTATTAAGTAATATATTAATAGGGAGTAATATGTTAATAAAAGAAATATGGGCATCTACCCCGTACCGAATGAATTACAAAATTAGGCACTTTATCAAGTGTCAATTACAAAAATAGGCATTGTGTGTTTTTTACTACAAAAGTGCATCTTTTTATTTTATTTTCTTATTTTGAATTAATTTTATTATATGCACAAAATAATTAAAAGGTAGGCATATTTATTTTCTTTTCTTTCCATAAATTAATTGTATAATCTAATTAAACATGAACTAGAAATTAAACATAAGCTCTGCACAAATTATGTTTTATAATGAATTCTTGTTAATTTCATTTTAAGGAAATTATTTTTGCAAATTATAAAACGAAATCTAAATCGATCTGGTAGCTTAAAGAAGTAGATCTAATTCAGTCAACATTAAAATTGAAATTAAAACCATTAATTATAATATATATTAATAATTAGTAAAATTAATAATTTAAGATCTGAATTTATAAGCTGAATTGGTCAAATATAAGATGTACCACAACTATTTCGAATCGATTTTTGGATTTGCTTCGAAACCTAGAAAACCTGCACGGTATAAAAAGGTAAGAACTATTTAACAAAATTCCAAATATTTATTAGGGGTATTGAAACAGCAAAACTAAACCGAACTGATCCAACATTCGACTAACAAAAAAATTTTACTTTGAAATTTTTGAAATTGAATATCAAACTCTGTTTAGTTTGGTTCTTATCGGTCTGATCAATTAACAAATCGATAACTGGACTATTAATAAAATAAATTGAATGTCAATAGATATTAAATATTCTTTGTATGTTATATAACAATATATGTGTTTAAAAACCACTTTTTTGGTTCCGGACCGAATATAAAAATATTATGAAAACTAAAGCCAAAATATCGAACTATAATTTCAATTCGGTATTCGTACGAACCGAAATTTATTATTCATTAGATCGGTTAAGCAAATTGTGAACACTCTAATCATTAAACAATAAATTTGAATAGAAAATAAGTTAGAGGCGTAAAAAATTTATGAAAATAAAATAGAAAAACAATTATGCCTATATTTGTAATTGTTTACAGACAATGCCTATTTTTGACAATCACTTTAAAAAGGATGCCTACAATTATAAAGAGTTAATTACAAAAAAGTAGGCATTTTTCCAACCTTGAATAACAAAAACAGGCTCCCAAAAACAGTATTCTTCGTCCACAACTGTGTCGATGGGACATCAACCTCGTTTTCTACTAATGGTTGAAGAACCGAAATCGAATTGATAACCCAACAAAATAAATCAATTTCGGGCGAAATCGGATCAAAATCGAAGTTTTTTGTCGTGAATAAGTAAAACCAACACAGAATCAGAAAAATTAAAAATTGAGAAAAGTAAATCGACTAGCCGAAAATATTTGTATATCGATGTTGTTCCAAATAGTTGCTTGTAAATAAAAAAAAAATTGAATAGTTTTAATGTTATTTATATAGTTATAAAATATTGTATATCTTTCAATATTTACAAAAAAAAAAGTTGGTTTCCGACGAAACGAAAAATTTCTTTCATCAAACTCAAAAACCAAATACCGAAATTAAAATTCGATTATATAATCGGTTTAAAAGATTCGACTTCGATTCGATTTCATTTATCGAACTTTGAAGAATCCTATAATTTATAAAATTAATTTAAGTATTAAATAAATCAGAAATATATTACCCACAAAAATTACGAAAATGAATTATAAAAAGAATTGTGCCTACTTTTGTAACAATTACCACACAGTGCATATTTTTGTAAATCAGTATTAAAAAAGTGTCTACAAATGTAAAACACCCAATTATAAATCCTCTCATTTGTTTGCTTTTTTTCGATTCTCAACGACGCCAACACCTCCGTAGACCCTCTCATATCCATTGGTAACATAAACCGCCCTCTCCAACACGTTAATTTTTAAGAAAATTCATTATTTGTTATTCATTGCGGACGACGTACCATAGCAAACCTATATATATATATCTTATATATATATATAATATTTATATATTTGCCTTTGCAACTCGGTGCGCGCCACTTAATCTTGCTTTATTTTGTTTTTTTTTTAAAATCTCAGCTCTCCATTGACTACAAAAGCAGCTTTGTGGTCATCGTCAGTGGCGCAATATCTTGAGGTTGAGAAATTTATGAATTCTTTATCCTTACTGACCACACACACAAGCTTGATTATATTATTTGTTTTGTTGGTATGAAGAAATTGTAAGGCTCTTTATTGACTGACTACGAAACCTTACAGGTCCATCGTCAATAGCAGTATCTGATTTGGTCTGAAAGTTCTAGGACAAAATGATTTTTTTTTTATTACCAATCAAATTAGTGTCTGTCGTACTCGCATCCATTGCCGCGTGGGCGGCATAATATTCTTCATTCATTGGAAAGAAGGGACTGTTACTGTACATCTTAGGTAAGATGATCTCAAAGTGCTTTAAAAACCGCAGGCATGCTATCGTATAGTGGACACACATTAAACACTTCACTTCTTAACCACAGCAAACCATTAAGTGATGTCGACCAACCACATCATTCAAATAAACCTTTCTTCAACCTTGTTCTTTTTCATAAACTTTCTTACATGTTTATCAGCAGCTACGACAACGGCTACTGATCAATTAGCTCTTCTAGCTTTGAAATCCAAAATCACTTCTGATCCAAGCAGTATTATGAAGAATTGGACAAAAGCTTCATCTTCCGTATGCAGTTGGGTTGGTGTTACTTGTGAGAAAGGACACCATAGAGTCTCTTCTTTGAACATTTCTTACATGGGTCTCACTGGTGAAATCCCGCCTCAGCTTGGAAACCTCTCCTTTCTCATCTCTCTCGACATGAAAGGCAATGACTTTTATGGGACGATTCCCATAGATTTGTCACGCCTGCGAAGGCTGAGATTCGTAAGCATCAGCGAAAACAGATTCTCCGGTGACGTCCCTTCCTTGTTTTCATCCATGCGCAGGCTCGAGTTCTTACATCTGAAGAACAACAACTTTACGAGCTTGAATTCGTTCCTCGCCTCTTTCGGTAATAACAACGAATCGAAGCTCGACACTTTGGACGTGTCGTTCAACTCTCTCCAAGGCAAGATTCCAGAATCAATAGGAAATCTACTTGGCCTCAAAGAGCTTTTCATGGATAACAATCAGCTTTCAGGTTTTCTACCTTCTTCGCTTGCTAACTTGACGAGCCTGAAAACCCTAAGCATGCGTGAAAACGGTGTCGAAGGTGTTTTACCAGAATGGATTGGAAGAAATCTTCGTAACCTTAGTCGTTTGGATTTTAGATTGAATCGACTTGTGGGTCCTATACCGTCGAGCCTCTTCAACATATCAACGCTTCAACATTTAAACCTGCAAATTAATCGTTTATCCGATAAACTTCCAGAAGATATGTGTCTCCGCCTTCCATTACTTACAACACTTCATTTATCAAGAACTGAGCTATATGGTGAAATTCCATCGAATATTTCATTGTGTTCTAAGCTCCAAATTCTAGAACTGTCATATAACAACATCTCCGGTATGTAAATTATTACATTTCCGTATATTTCTCAACCAATCCTTCATATTCTGAGTCTAATTATTGCAGCTGATCTTGTCATGCAGGTGAGATACCACATGCATTAGGTGAACTTGTGGAACTTGAGTTTCTCGACTTAGGGGTCAATCATCTAAGTGGTTCCGTGCCTACAAACGTATATAATATCACCAGTTTGACAAATATTCAACTTGCAGAAAATAGGCTTTCGGGTGATCTTCCATCAAAATTTCCCCCGAATCTCGACACATTATATATTGCAGGCAATGACTTTGTCGGAGGTTTTCCAAACTCCATCTTAAATTGCTCCAAACTCAATTATTTGGACATTTCCTTCAACAAACTTGCTGGTCCAATTCCAAGTTCCATAGGGGAGTTGAGATTCTTAAGAATCTTGAGCTTGGGTGGGAATTATGGCTTTACGTCTGAATCTAAACTGAGCTTCATTGACTCTTTGACGAATTGCAGAGACTTAACAATTCTGTCAGTTTCCTACAATCCACTGAATGGTGCCATTCCAACGTCTATTGGAAATCTATCTTCTTCTCTCGCCAAATTATACGTTTTTGGTTGTGGCATCAAAGGTAATATTCCTAACGAAATTGGCAATCTAACAGGGCTACTAACGTTGAATCTAGGTGGCAATGATTTGACCGGAGAGATTCCATCAACATTACATAACTTACAGAGCCTTCAAATACTCGTTCTTAGCTACAACCAAATAGAAGGACTCATTCCAAGCGGACTCTGCCAACTGAAGAGTCTGGGAAGCATATATCTGAATACCAATCAACTTACAGGTCCAATACCAGAATGCCTGGGAAATATATCATCCTTACGAGAGATATATTTGGACGACAACAGCTTGAATTCGAGTATACCTTCGAGCGTTTGGAACATGGAATATCTCTTAAATCTTACTGTTCCCTCAAATTCTTTAACGGGTTCTCTGCCTTCCGAAATAGGAAACTTAAAGTCTGCAATCTTTATTGATCTATCAATGAATCAATTTTATGGCGATATTCCTCGAACGTTTGGGGGGTTAATAAAACTGCAAGGTCTTAGCTTGGCCAATAACAATTTTCAGGGCCAAATACCCGAGTCAATTGGAAGGATGTTCAATTTAGTTTCTTTGGACCTTTCTCACAACAAACTCAAAGGAACGATCCCAAAGTCTCTTGAGGCTCTAAAATATCTGGAATATTTCAATGTTTCTTTCAATGGATTATCAGGAGAGATCCCTATAGGTGGACCTTTTCAAAACTTCACAAGTCAATCGTTCGTGTTCAATGATGCATTGTGTGGCCCCTCAAGGTTTAAGGTTTTATCTTGCCCTGAATCTCAACAACACAGAGCTAGGAAGAAGATACTTCTACCATTATTCATTTCTATAGGAATCGGAGCCTTAGTTTTTGCCGTTTCCTTGGCCTACGCAGCGATGAGATATCGAAGGAAAACGAGTCCTCCAACTGATGCCGATCCACTTGCTACAGGGCAGCCCGTAAGATTCTCTTATTACGACCTATTGCATGCTACTGAAAATTATAGGGAAAATAATCTACTTGGGAAGGGAAGTTTTGGTTCGGTTTATAAAGGCGTACTAAGAGATGGAACTGCATTAGCCGTGAAAGTGTTTCACATTCAGCTAGAACGTTCGTTGAGGTCTTTTGAAGTCGAATGTGAAACTTTAAGAAATCTTCGCCACAGAAATCTCGTTAAAGTCCTCGGGAGTTGCACGAATCAAGAATTCAAGGCGATCGTACTAGAATACATGCAAAACGGCAGCTTGGAGAAGTGCTTGTATTCCGAAAACCAAAACGTAGACATCAAGCAAAGACTCAACATAATGATCGATGTTGCAAGTGCGTTGGAATATCTCCACCATGGTTATTCGACGCCTGTTGTTCACTGTGATTTGAAGCCGGGAAACGTCCTCCTAGATGAAGATATGGTTGCCCGTCTTAGTGATTTCGGCATTACAAAGTATCTGAATGAAGGAGAAAGCATGACACACACTAGGACCTTCGCAACCCTCGGCTATATGGCTCCAGGTATGTTATGCTGCATACCTAATGGACCTCTAAATAACATATTTGTTTATATGGTTGTATATTATCATATTTCCTTATTTTATTATTTGCTTGAATGAAACAAATATGGGTTGAAGAATATGGTTCGGAGGGCATAGTTTCCACGAGCTGCGACGTGTATAGCTACGGGATAATGTTGCTGGAGACCTTTACGGGGAAGAAACCGAGCGATGAAATGTTTTCGGGAGACATAACGCTAAGGGATTGGGTAAATGGCTCATTGCAAGACCAAGTTATTCGAGTCGTCGATGCGAGTTTGATTGCAACAAACAACTTCAACGATAAACTATTGCACTGCATCGTTTCTATTTTGGAGTTGGGTCTTATTTGCTCTGCTAAATCGCCTGGCGAGAGGACGAATATGAAGGATGTCGCTGCCCAGCTAAAGAAAATCAGAGTGCAGTTAGTGAGACGCAACTGAGATTAAGAAAAGAACAATGAAGGTAAAGAAAATCAGTCGTATTGGGCGTTGAGAGTATGGAATTGTATTGAAATTGGTTATGATTTTTAGGTTTCATAATCTGGGGAATTACTACAAATTAGGTATTGTTCACAAAAACGCCTTATTACAACAAGGCGATCTCACACGTGAAGAAGGCGGCATTTCATTATACGTATATAAATAAATAAATGAGACCTTCAGTTGGATGTTTTCCAAACGCGCTTTCGATACTCTGCAAGTGCCCATAATGGGAAAATGTTTTTATAGTGAGGGAAATGAAGTACGCATGTTTGATCGAGCGTATCGAGTAATAAAATAAAACGAATACAAACGAACTATCATATGCTCAACAGGCAAGTTTACCTATCGAAATAGCATAGATGTAGCAAATATTCGAGTATCGAATCGCAAGAGAACTATGTACCTTAGAAAAACTTTTGCTTAAATATCCTAGAACGAATGTTTGATTGTTGAAATGGTAATTAACAATACTTAGAAATACAACTTAATAAAATAGTCCGGAGAGGAAAACCCTTATGAAAACAACCGTATTTGAGATTTCGAATCCCCCCAGCTCGACCAAAACAAATACCAAGTGTACGTAAACCAAGGCTATCATTAGACCGCGGAAATTCCTACTACATGCATACGAGTTATATAGCTGACAAAACTGCACTTTACCATACAATGATCGTAAACAACTAATCAACGAATTAAGTAGTTGGGCAAGCTTCCCTAACTACTCAATCGAATGCTGCATTAAGGTATGGTGAATCCCACTATTAGATTTGACTCTAATTCGGCGGGGTAGTTCGACATATCTCTTGCGATGAGTTATTCCGCTCGTTTACGAGTGGTCTAATCGTTCGCCCATCTCTCGAGCGTAGCTCACGATTTCCCAACTACGTTAACTTAATCACATAGACATGATCGAGCTAACTAGACAATTTCAATCACATAGACATAATCAAAATCATATGCTTCTAAACGAGTCATAACGATAACAAAACATCAAATACATGTAAACATACGATCGATCGCGCTAGGGTTCATCTCATCTCAAATACAAAATATTTAGCTACTCATCATGATCACAACAAAGCAGGTAATTAACATTGAATACATCATAAATGCTTCCCTGAATTTGACTTCGAAGTTAATTCTCGTTCTTCGCTGAGTACTTTTATCGAGCACGTGGTGAGCGAACTAAATATGTGTTCTTGGGTTTAGAAAGGCAACATGTACGTATGTATATGAGCTTAAATGTTGTATCTTTCACGTACCTTCTTCCCCCTTCTTCTCATTACATTGGCTCTTTATATAGAAGTTCATCATCATCTCTTTTGCTCTTTTTTCAAAGTAGAAACCAAGGATTTGCCAAAATCCCATTTGAAAGATTTCTAGCCTCCAAGCCGTAAATGCAGCCCCCAAAAACTGATTTCATGTATGTTATTAAATTGAATGGCTTGTCTTATGCAGAGATATGGTCTCAAGCTCTTACGTGTGTGATATTTACTTTGACAAGTGTGGGTGTGGCACATTTCGATTTAGGTAGCCTTGACTTTTAACACTGCCACGTGGACGTTCACGACCTCATATACATCTCCTCACGGCCGTGAAAACATCGGGTCTGAAAATAGATGTTTCGGCCCTCGTTCACGGCTGCGGCCGCTGGCCTCCACGGCCGTGAAGAGTCCTTCACGGCTTGGTTTCCTCATATTCACGGGCGTGAAGCACTTGGGTTGAGAAAATGACTTCCGGCCCTCATTCACGGCCTCTTGCACCTCCATTCACGGCCGTGAAGTGTCCTTCACGGCTTGGTTGGTTCATGTTCATGGCCGTGACATAATCGGGCAAGAAAATCACTCCCAGACATCCTTCACGGCCTCTTGCGTATACATTCACGGCCGTGAAGCTTTTCCTGCAAAACAGTAGCAAGTTCACAAATTCATATCTCTCAATCTAGACCTCGGATTGAAAATCCCTTTGGTCAGAATCAAGATTAACGAATCTTCTATCATCGGACATCGTTACCTCGTGATCATTGAGAAATACGAAACTGTCGCAAGACTGCCGTAAAAACGTTTGATTTTGTTATGAAATCAAAATATAGCGCTAAAATTATCAAAATGACTTCACTTATCATGCAAACGACTTAAATTTAACAACTATAAACGTAATAAATTACGTTTATCACATGTCCTTATGTAAACTCCCGCGATTTCCTGTTTTAAAATAAGATAGATATCACACGATTTATTAATCTTTATTGCCAAGACACAAATATATATAATATAATCCATAACCTGTTGGGGGAAATCTTCGTCGTCCATCTGAGCATTGATGACCAACTTCGACGCTCTATCTAGAGGCGTTGCGTCTCTCTCTGCCTATAAATATATATGATGCCGTCGAAAAATGATTTACCGCGAAAATGGATCGATGAGCCTATTTCCGCCTTAATTTCGCCGTGAACTTGATCTGAAAGCTAATAAAACAGGATTGATGGTGGGGGTCGTTTTCCCTCTTGCCTTAGTCAAGAGGGTGTTTTCGTTTTCAACGTGTAAAATAGCAGAGAATGTAAAGTAGTAAAGGTGGCAGAAAATGGTTAAGTGTTTAGAGAACATGGTTAAGGAAAGTGATCAAAAAGTGATTAAGTGCGTGGAAAAAATAGCAGAGTAACGGTGTCGACGGATGGCGCACCTTAGGGGTGTCTCACGATATTTAAAGCATCCTAGTACCTGGTTTTGGCGGTTCTCAGCCACTTTGCCCACGTTCCGCGTTTCTCGGGTTCGGACTCGTCCTCCTTCCCCATCTTCTCACGTTCTCACGTTCTCACATTTACCTGACTCGGTTGTTTTAGGCGATTTCTTCTACCACGTTTCCGTAGTGGCTGCGCGATAGGTCGTGTATGATCGCGGTCCTGTATCGTGGGGCTCCGTCTTCATGAGGAATTCCCTGCCTCCATCCTCGGGAGTTTTTCCCGAGGGTGGATGAGTTCACGGTCTGTCCCGAAGTTCGCCGTTTGCTGCTTCCTCCTTCTTCCTTGTACTCGGGTGCTCCTCAGGGCGTGTCCCCGAGGGCTTTTGAGATCCCCCAAGGGGTGTCTATCCCTTCTCGCTCGGGCGTGTCCGTGGGGTCCCTCGAACATATCGCTTCTCGGGTCGAATGGCCGAGGGTGCTTAGGAAACGCCCGAGGCCTCGTTACCTAGGACATCCTGGGGCAATTCCGGGGCACTTTTCAGTGGGTCGGGATCTTTTCCTCATGATCGTTTTAAAGGGGGCCCAAGCCCATGTCGGGTATAATAATCTTTATCGTAAGGAGGGAAGTTAAGTTCGTTTTGACCATTCAAGTGTTTTGCCGCGGAATCAGTAAAATCCAAGGGTAACATTAAGCATTTATTTATCGAATGTTTTCTTTGAAGGCATTGCGGTGCGGCATTGGTTATGGATGGAGCGATATATGAAGATAGGTGCATCTAATAAGATATAGATAATTAATTTGGTGAACATCAATTTTTTCATGGCATGTGGCTTCATTTCACATTATCTGTCCAAGTGAATGGTTCGCAACGATCATGTGTCGTTGTGCACATGCATTTGACAAGCCTAACATCAATTGTGAATGTTGAGACCAAATCTTGATTAATATTGCGATTTGATTTTCAAGTTAAGGCTTGGCCATGTGAGAGTTGCGAGTGAGATCACCAAAATCTTAGCTAAAAGAGTTTCTAAAAAAAGATTAAAAAAATCTTGCCTGTAATGAACAATCAATTGAAGCTAGAAATGTCAACACGGATACCCTATAAGAAGCAACATAGAGAACAACTCATTCTATTACAAGATTCGTGAGTTTTCAGCCTTTATGCTGGCCAGAGTATGACCCGGCCCATTGGCTCTGAGCCCGCTGCCATGATTTCCTCTACCACGCCTCGACCTAAAGTGATAACAGCAAGCGATTGTTAGATACAGGTTTTGAGAGTACAGTAATCAGATTTCACACCATACACACCCCAAGTGAGATTCGCCAAAAATTTGATGCCTTGCATGGATTGAGAACAAAATCTTAACTCAAATACTTGTTGAAAAGTAAACAAACCTGACGTTCGTCTAGTTATAAAAAGAGGTCGTGATAGGTGACCAAAAAAATTACCTCGTGGTGGAGCTCCTTCATTGTAGTCTCTAGCTTCAGCATGTGCATCTACTTGGAGTTTTGGACCATCGAAGTCTTGGAAGTTGCTGCCCCTTCTCCTGCCTCTGCCTCTAGCATATCCACGATTAGCCTCATACCCTCCATCCTCGTACTAAGAAGGTGGACTGCCATTTTATCACTACAGAATCCTGAGACCTTGAATTTTCGGTGATTACGTTCGAAAGTCAAATCAAATTCATACCACGTTGAGCTCCATATCTACCCATTCCTCTGCCACCTTGGCCTCTTCCACGAATGGGTGGTTTTCCCTCTACAGCATTATTAGTCAAAAGATGTGCCCAAAAGGAATAATGTAGTTGTAAAAGAATCAGATGATGTGATAATACCTCCATCGTAGTCAAGCTCTGTCGAAACCTTCACCTGGTCAGCTGGTAAAGGAGGTTGGTACCTAAAACACGGATGCAAGATTAACAACCTCACATGGTAGAATATGTTATATCACGATGCCTCACACGTCAAATGGATAAAATATAGTCATGGAAGGCCACAAATTTACTACAAATTAAGGATAACTAGGGAAAGGAAGATTGAGCTGAGCCATTAGTTTAGAGATCAGCGACTCGCCCGATGTTTGTCTTGTCCATCTCCTTTTTTGAAAGGGTGATCATGACCATTGAGACTTTCCTTGTGGTTTCCAGACTGCCATTAGCAACCAATGCAGTAAAACCAAATCAGTTCTTCACAATCTTATAGGATGGTATTATTTAAATCTAAATCTTTTCAATAATCTTGTTTTATCGTGCGCTTACGTTTGAAGCCCTTCCTCTAGAGGTTCCCACGTGTCGGTTATGTCTAGGGTTTGGATTGCTATAATTTGATGAAGACTGACAATTCTTCTCTGCATAAAGAGCATAAAAATAACCACAAACAATATGAAGTATTCATGGAAACAGAACACAAAGGAAATATTAAAAATTTAAAAACCTTTAGCAGTTCAACTATTGTCACTGTCTTGTTGATGGCTCTGCCCATCGCTTTCAAAGCAATCTCATCAGAACGCTTCTCCTGCAATGGAATTGCACTACTAAATGAAATAAATTCTACATAATGCAATCGTGCGCATGTTAAGGCGTGGTCAGAACTTAATCAGAAAGAAATCTACAAAAGATCTAAATAGATAAGCATCCAGATTTCTGAATATCATCATCATAATCATACAAATTCATTGCATCCTTGAATTACATAACAAGAAATAAACTATTACACGAATCAAGAAATTTTAAGGCTTCTATGCATAACTGTAATTCGAACTCGATTCAGTACCATATTAAAAAAAAACATGGTATAACCAACTTACATCAGTGCTCCGCTAGAACTCTTAACTCGATTCTTTTTCGTTTTCAGAGAAACAACTAAAACCCAACTTAGCTCAACTGAATAATCACAGAGCACATGACCTAATAAATGAATAGGAAAAAAATGCTGACGCAGTATCCAAAATCAATGTCGGATAGCTGAACGGAACTAATAGATAGACTCATAAACTCATACAAACACCCCAGTCCTCGACCAAATTATTTTCCACGAAACAAAAATTGCACCGTCCAAACACAAACCAGACCAATACAGACACGCGTACTTCGTTCAAATTCAAATCACAAACCTGAAGCAGAGTCATAGCATAGGTAATGTAATTCCGCATCCTTCCCTGGCTCGTGATTTGAATCTCATTCTCCTTGATAGGAGCCTCGGCTCTAGGCTTTTCAATCTTCTGGTGCCGATCCATGCTCTGAAAAAGATGGAGATTTTATAATCAACGGTTGATTCACCTGATAACCTGAAGCACTCTACCTTCGTGTTTTTTACTGTGAAGATTTAAGGATAGGATGATACGCTAAAGCACTCCCTCTTCTCCGGTCATAATATCCAAATATTCAGGTTGCTTCGTCATGATTTCATTTTTCTAATAAACATATTATAACCGGTCAAGCACTAACCAACCCCGGGACAAAAGGTAATTGCACTTTGGTCCTTTATATTTACTCGTTAGTCATATTGAGTACACGTCATACATTACGCGTCCAACATCAAACTCCAACAAATCACACTTCAATCAATCTAATCGCGTCTCTCGCAGAAAAGCACTCCTCGAAATTCCCCATGCAGACGTCGACGATCCAATCACCGCCTTCTTCAATAACAACAACACAATGACCTCTTCCCCCACGGCGGCCAGCCTTCACCACCACCACCGCCACGCCGACCACCACCAAGATTCCAACCCTCTCCTCCCTCTTCCACCATCCTTCTCCTCCTCCGCCGCCGCAGTCGCCGCAACACCACCGCCATCACCCTCGCGCAGCAGCAGCAGCGCCGCCGGCTCCACCACCGCCACCCCAAGATCGTCCCAGCAAGAAAACCACCACCACGATAATGCATTATTCCTCTCCGTCAACATCGACTCCTCTGATTCCCCAGGCCACTCCGTGCCTCCCTTCTCCTGGAAGAAGCTGTGGAAATTCACCGGGCCGGGCTTTCTGATGAGCGTCGCCTTCCTCGATCCCGGAAATTTAGAAAGCGATTTACAGGCCGGAGCCATTGCAGGTAAAGAAAGATCAAGAAAAAGGCCTCACACAGATAGATATGTACAGAGATTCATTATTTTTTTTTATGTCTAATTGTTTTGCAGGGTATTCGCTTCTATGGCTTCTAATGTGGGCTACATTGATGGGATTACTTATACAACTATTGTCGTTGAGGCTCGGCGTGGCGACGGGCCGACACCTGGCCGAGATATGCAGGGATGAGTATCCTTACTGGGCCGGGCTTATGCTTTGGTTCATGGCTGAGCTGGCGCTGATCGCCGCCGACATTCAAGAGGTCATCGGCAGCGCAATTGCAATAAAGATTCTCAGCAATGGAGCTCTGCCCATATGGGCCGGATGCATTATCACTGGCTTAGACTGGTAATTATTAGCTGGAATGAATTAACAAAAAAAAGCATCGAATGAGGTTAGTACTAAAATATGTAATAACTTGTCTTTCCTTACATGTATAGTTTCATCTTCTTGTTCCTGGAAAACTACGGCGTTCGAAAGCTCGAAGCGTTCTTCGGGGTCCTCATCACGACGATGGCCCTCTCCTTCGCCTGGATGTTTTTCGACACTAAGCCAAGCGGAAAAGAGCTCATAGAAGGTAGTTATCACACTTATCTCTAACAACTCATCTTGTTTGTAGTAAGGCTAATCAACTTGAAATAATAGTCGCATGGACTGGGTCTAATTGATTTGCTTGATTTAGAAATCGATGGGTATTTCCTAAAACCAATTGGTGTTCGGAGGAGATTGTCTCTTGATATACTAAATAGATTGATGAGCTTGGTTTATTCGATTCTGGACAAAGCAAAGTTAATAGTCTCAATAGCTTGTCTCTAGGTCATGGGTTCGATTTTCGAATCCTATGACTATCGCGCTGGGAGATTTGACACATATTCACCTCACCATGAAAATTAGTCTCATCCTCGGAAAATGTGGCGTAAGTTCATAGTCGACTGAAATAAATATATTGCAGGACTTATAATACCTAAGCTGAGCTCGAAAACGGTCCAGCAAGCCGTGGGAGTCATAGGATGCGTAATAACGCCGTACAACGTCTTCCTCTACTCCGCGCTAGTACAGTCACGAAAGATCGATTTAAAGAAGAAAGGGCGCGTCCAAGAAGCCCTAAACTACTACACAGTCGAGTCTTTCGTCGCCGTCTTCGTATCCCTAATGATTAACCTCTTCGTAATGACCATCTTCGCAAAGGGGTTCTACGGAACGCCCCAGGCCGAGACCTTAGGGCTTCTGAACGCTGGGGATTTTCTCCAGCAAAGGTACGGCGGGGGAATATTCCCCATACTCTACATATGGGGCATCGGCCTATTGGCGGCCGGGCAGAGCAGCACGATTACGGGCACCTACGCCGGGCAGTTCATCATGGGAGGGTTTCTAAACCTTCGGATAAAGAAGTGGCTAAGGTCGTTGATCACACGGAGCTGCGCTATTCTGCCGACGATCGTCGTGGCCATCGTTTTCAACAGGTCGGACGAGCTGCTCGACGCACTCAACGAGTGGCTCAACGTTGTCCAGGCCATGCAGATACCGTTCGCGGTCGTCCCGCTGCTTCATTTGGTCGTCGACGAGCACTTGATGAGAGGGTTTGCCATTGGGACTGCCCTAGAGGTGAGTGCTGGAAATATAATATATAATTTTCTTTAAAGAAAAACGATGTGCTGCCTAAAGGCTTAAGCTTTTAGGTGAAGGGATCATCCAGCTGGTATCAAAGCTGGTCTTGGACCCACTTAAGAAAAATGTCGTTCAAAGCTGAATAATAAAGAAATCAGCCTAGACTTCAGAAAGTCGTGCTGGAGATATATTATAAAAAGATTTAGCTTTTAGACGGAATGGTCATTCTAACGTAAATTTACGAATTTACATATGAGGCTCGAGTGTCATCGTAAATTTAGGAGGTTTGTTCATGCAGAGGATTTCGTGGGGCGTTGCTGTGGTGGTGATAGTGATCAACGGTTACGTTTTGGTGGACTTCTTTAGGTCGGAGGTGCGTGGATTTCTGTTCGGGATCGTAGTGTGCTTTGGAGCTTCGTTTTATGTGGGTTTCCTTCTCTACCTTATATTTCGACGGACCGCCGTTGGGTCGTGGCTCGGCGGTTCGCGGGCCGACGGTATTGCATATGTTAGAACTTGAATAAGATTGATGTACTAATGTATGGGTGTATGTATGTTAGAATTCAAAGTCTTGTGTAAGATTGTAATGGTAATGTGTGTACAAGGAAAGCTCGTGCTTTCAAAGACTATTCATTATTCATTTATTTTTCCTGTGTATCTTACAATGTCACTATAGTTATCTTACAATGTCACTAGTTTACACACTCCATTCATTCAATATGGGGTGAATTTGAATAGAAACCAAGTCCCTTGACTATGCCGTCTCAGGTCCAAGTTTAAAAATCATTTGCTTTTGCTTGGTCATATTTAATTGGAGAGCTATCGTGCATCTCTTCTTTCAAATTATAATTTTCTTTTACTTTCTAACTTATCTGAAAATAACGAGTGCAAGAAATACAATCGATTACCCTAAAAAAAGTTCTCCAGCAGCGTGTGTTTTATTTATTCTAGTAATTATTAGCGTGCTGCCTCAAAGTCAAAAGGCTGCCCAGAAATATCAAATTTCGAAACTATAGTGTAACGTTAATTGATTGTTTAAAAAATATAGAATAAACTGGACTCAAGTCTTAAAGAGTAAGAATTTGATGACTTTGCTGGGTAATTTGGTCGATTCGGAGTGTCATGTAAAGTCACTAGTCAGACGAAAGGACGAATCGATATAAATTAAATATTCCAACAAATTAATACAAGAGATATAATTTACACTCATTTAATTCCATTCATTCTGCGTTCTGTGACCTCTTTTAATATAAAATACTCTTCAACAACCCTAAATAAATAACGAAGAGATCTTTTGCTTCTGTTAAACTTCATTCCCCCATTAATTCCTTCTACTAATCATTCTCCTTTTTGTCACATCTCCTCATTGCAGAGCAGTCAGCAATGGACCGAAAAAAGCCGGGAGTTTTCTCCGCCGCCATACGCGGCCTCTCACATAGCCGGCGACCCTCTTCCTCCCGCCGCTCGCGGAGCCAGTCGCCGTCTAGCTCCGGTCGGCCACGCCGGAACAGAAGGCAGGTGGGCCCGCCCGGACCGGCGTTCGTCGACGGGCCGCTCTCGCCGCTCAGGGAGGGTCCCGACCCTGATTTGCCGGAGCAGAAAGGAGGAGACAAATGGGCCCAATGGCTTTGCCGGGCCGGGTCGATTTCCGGGTCGACCGTCGGCCGCGGCCATCCGAGGTCTGACCTGAGGCTCTTGCTTGGCGTCTTGGCGGCGCCGCTCGCCCCCGTCCACGTCAGCAACGCCGAGCCCGTGCCTCATCTCTCCGTCAAGGACACGCCCATCGTGAGTTATTCCCAATTTGCTCGCTTAGGTCTCCTCAAATTGATTCAGTGCGTGCGTTCATAGCATTATGTTCATCGATGAAACCAAAGCCCCATATCTCAAATCGAGCTCGTCCATGGCGATTCTCTGTTATTCCTCTGTAATAACGCAATGGATTGCACTAATGGCCGATGGGCACAATTTCGATTTGACCACATATAAATTGATTGGTCATGGTTCACAAAACACCGAAGATAATAGCTTAGATAGATTAGATTGCGTCTAAGCCATGGGCATGGTGGTCCTTAATGTCTCAAAGTCTCCATCACTTTATTACCTCATATCCTAAACAAAAAAATCTCCTTTTTTTTTCTCTCTTCATCATAACTTTGCCCAGGAAACATCTTCAGCACAGTACATTCTTCAGCAGTACGTAGCAGCCACTGGCGGTCAGAAGCTTCAAAGCTCGATACAGAACGCATACGCAATGGGGAAGATAAAGATGTCGACTTCAGACATGGAGACGGCGACAAAGGTGATAAAGAGTAGGAGCTCGTCTAAGTCCGCCGAGTCTGGGGGGTTCGTTCTGTGGCAAATGAGCCCCGACATGTGGTACGTCGAGCTAGCCCTCGGTGGCAGTAAGGTCCACGCCGGCTGCAATGGGCGGCTCGTTTGGAGGCACACTCCTTGGCTCGGGGCTCATGCTGCTAAGGGGCCCGTGAGGCCTCTTCGTCGGGCCCTTCAGGTTTGGATTTTGCTGACGTTTTTTGAGGATTGTTTTGTATGATGTGATGCCTTACGGTTAGGGTTGTTCAAGATCATATATCTTTGTGTTAGTGTTGAAGTACCATTTCACATAAAAGGTTAAGTTCGCAGGGACAGTGAGTGCATTATTTTTTAGCCTTGAATATTTTTCTAGTTCCGTATTTAGGGGGTACGTTATAGGGACAACGAATTAAGGGTTGGCTTTACAGGAACAATAACTTTCAAAATTAAGCAATTTAGGGATATTATACGCCGGAGTCCTTGATTTTTCTCCAAATTCAAGGGTACTGGCAAATTTAGGTGGTGCAGTAGACGAATAATAATTCTCAAAATTAAGCAATTTTGGAACAACTCAAGGATTTTGGCGTATAATGTCCCTAAATTTGCTTACTTTTGAAAGTTATTGACTATATAATGCCATTCTCTAACTTTTATGTCCTTACAATGCAAACCCCGTAAATTATAGGATTGAAAAAATAATTAACCATATTTTTAATTTTATTTATTATATTTTCGAAACGCCTCGTAGCACTTCGGTTCATTTCTTTGTTACCCAGCTTAGTGATGATTTGTATTCAAGACCTCTTTGGCTCCTGAGCTCAGATACCATGTTGAATGATCACTTCACCTAAAAGCTTAAGCTTGCAGGGACTGTGTCATTTTTTTTCTAATCTCACATATCATATTATCTATATCCTTCGCAGGGCCTCGATCCGAGAACGACGGCAAACATGTTCGCCGCCGCACGGTGCACAGGCGAGAAGAAGATCGACGGCGAGGATTGCTTCGTCCTGAAGCTCTGCGCGGACCCGCAAACCCTAAAGTCGAGGAGCGAGGGGCCCGCGGAGATCATAAGGCACGTCTTGTTCGGCTACTTCAGCTCGAGGACGGGACTACTCGTCCACCTCGAGGACTCGCACCTCACCCGAATCCAGGCCGACGACGGCCAAGACGCAGTCTACTGGGAGACCACCATTGGCTCGTCGCTCTGCGACTATCGGCCCGTCGAGGGCGGGCTCGTGGTGGCCCACTCGGGTCGAACCGCCGTGACCCTGTTCAAGTTCGGAGAGACTTCGTCGAGCCATACGAAGATGAGGATGGAGGAGGTTTGGACCATCGATGAGGTGGCGTTCGACGTCCCGGGGCTCTCGATCGACTGCTTCATCCCGCCCGCTGACGTGGCGTTCGACGGGATGATTTGCGACAAGTTTAGTAGGCATTGTAAGGCCGTATGATGATGGAAAAAAAATTGTGTATAGAAAATTGTCGAGGAAATAAAACCCTGAACCGTAAACCTTAAATCGATTTTCTGGTTTATAATATATGCATATAGCTTTTACTTACCTGATGTAGTTTTTCCTTTGTTTTATGATTGTCTGAGGGTGATGGTTAAGCGTGATGTGGGTTATAATTGTGCTGGTAATAAAAGCTTCTAATGGTTGGAGCATATGTTTTGTGCGAATGATTTCTGTTTGATTTGTGTCTAAATGTTACGGAGTCGCATGTGCATGGTAGATAGGAATTAATTCATCATCATTGCTTTTCTGTGCACGGCACGGCTCTTTGGATGGCTTTTCTTTTTCTTCAGTTTATTTATTGCATGCGTAGGAGCTTAATCGGTGGAGTTAAGGGGATACTTTTAAGTTTATATATAATTTCAAAGTCGGTTGTTTAAATATAAAAACTATTAGTTCGGTTTTTTAAATGATTACTGGTCTTTCTGGAGCGTAAAAAGGCAAGGAAACAATTCGTCTTGTTTATATTTGTCATTTTTGGGGAATTCCACTTGTATCCCCGTGTTCAGTTAGTGGCCAAAATTATTTTCGATTCCAGTAGGTTTCTTGTGTTTAAGACTTTTCCAACTGGTAGTTTCAATTCCAGTTAGTACCCTTGTGTTTAAGATTTTTTCAATTGGTGTCCAAAGTGTTTTCAAGGTAGGTATCCCTAACGTATAACATCGTGATTTTAAAAGGCTATAATGCGATTTTTTTAGGTGTAGGAACCGTGTTCAATTTTTTCTAGAATTACATTAGCAATAACGAGGTTTACATTTAGAAAATCTCGTTTTTAGCCATTTAAAATCACGGCGTCATACATAGGGTTATCTACCCAACTTTGAATACAAATTGGAAAAGCCTTAAACACATAGATACCAACTGGAATTTAAAAATATTTTGGAAATCAGTTGGAAAAGTTTTAAACACACGAGTACCTACTGGAATTGAAAATAACTTTGAGCACCAGCTGAAAAAGCTTTAACCACGTGGGTAGCAAGTGGAATTTATCATTTTTTATAGTTGAATTGTTTGAACACTCGTCCAAGTTTGCATTTTTCTTTGTTTTATGTAATATTTTACTCCCTCTGTCCTCACAACTTTATCACATAAGTTATTGGACTCGCTAATTAAGGTGGCATTATTATAATAATATAGTACAATGTGTTAGATATAAACAACTTGCTTAAATTTATAACCTTTTTTCTAATTATTCCCACCATTTACTTTTTCCTCCAATTATATTTAAAATGATGTTTAAATTTTTACCAAAAAAAGAAAGGTGATAAAATTATTGGGTCGCGCCGAAATGGAAAAATGTGATAAAATTAATGGGACGAGTGAGTATTTTATATTTAATTGAAAAACATTAATTTATATAGATTAAATCCACGAGATAGACCAGCGTACTGGCCTAATGGGTCAACCCACTGGGCCAATTAAATATTCTCTATCAAAGCTTGTTTATTTTTTAAGGGAAGTAAATATTCAATTTGAAGTCGTTCAACATTCTGGGCCCATTTAATTTTCCAGCCCAACTGTGGATGTGAAATCTCAATAAAAAGGAAAAGAAAAGGAAAAAACGTCAGCTTAATTAATACAACACAAAATTTCCCTCTCTCCTTTTCATCCGAACAAGGAAATCATTTACAAGTATTCCAATTCTCCAACTTTCTATCATTTGGGTAAATCTATAGAAAAACTGTGTATAATTACTTTAAACTACTTTAAAAACTGTGTGTACAATATTATGTAGCAAGATTATCTTAATCTACTTTAAGATTTTTGTATGAATAAATTTAAAAAGCATAACATTTAAACTGTGGGGCAAGGCAGGCACTGAACTCTATCCAAAAAAAATGTGGTAATTAATTGTACTTTTTTACCTTTCAAAATTGTCGTCATTCTTCCCATAAGAATCTGCAGCATAGTTAACGCCACCAATTTTTTCTTTTTCATTTTTTGCTTGCATTGTCATGTTCTTCAATTTTCCTATTTGTTCCGTAAACAAAATCTACGCATCTCGCGGTTCGTTGGCGCGTCTTCGCGACATAAGTATCAGCAGATGTATGTAGAAAAATCGATATCGTTACGTTCGTTTATGTCGTTATAACGACAATATCTTAACGAAATAACCGCAAAAAACCGTTAATTTCGGTAAAATTTGGAGTTCCTAAAAGAACCAAAATGATCATTTCTAAAAAAACTAGCTATACAGTGTGTGTGTGTGTGTCTTAAATGTATCTTATGCTCATATATATGACCTCACATACAAGAAATGAAGATAGTAACTTGAAGCATTGCAATAGAGATAAAAAAGAAGGATGTGAAAGTCACAACATCTACCACAGAAACAATAACAACACTGAAAATGTTCTTAATTAATAACCACACACACTAAAAGCAAAGTTTATTATCCATCCATGTAAGTATCAAAATCCAAGTAAGCCTCAGGTTGAAACTCGGGGAATTCAATGCTTTCTAAACCTTCCATGTTATTAGATTCTGATATTGCAGAGGGATTATTATTATCCGCCTCGTCCATCGCCATCCCATCGCTGGGCACTCCTTCGAATAGGGTTTCCATATTCATCTCATGCCCTTCGAAGTACTCGAATATGTTGTAAGAATAGGGTAATTCTTTGTCATGGTCAAGAGAAGGAGCAGTAATGAGATCATCAGTTTGAGGATCATTAGCAGCTTGAGAGTCGTCGTCATTAGGGTTTTCTGGGCTGTTGTTGTTAGAAGTCGATGCTTGGCTGAAGTACCTCTCTTTGATGTAATCTTCTAACACAGTCGAGGATTTTTTGGCTTCGTTTGGAGCATCGTTGTTCTTTTTCTTGATCTTTCTCTTCGATTTCTGCTTTCTTATAGTAGTATTCCAACGGTTTTTTATGGAATTTTCACTTCTCCCTGGGATTTTCCTCGCGATGACTGACCACTTATTTCCGAGGGCCTTGTGAGCTTCCACTATCATCTTCTCTTCTTCTTCGGTCCATACCATGTTTTTCTGTGATGAAAATAATTAAATTCTTGAAAAGAGACAAAAGTTGAAAAAAATAAATAATGAAGTGAAATTGATGAGAGGGCAGTGGGATATTGGTCGAGTGCTGTCCGATATTTCCTAAGGAGATATGTTCTTACAAGGGAACATCAAAGTTGGTGCCCGAAGCAGATGGTGATTGCTTTGTTAAAAAGCGATTCTAACACTCACATGAAATGTAACTCTTGGGAAAAAAAATTCAAACAAGAGAAAATTATTTTAAAGAAAAAGGAAAAGGGAAATGAAGGAAAAGATGAATAAGAAGACAAAAGATATATAGCCATGAAAGGCCTTGAACTTTGAACGAAATTGGTAGGACTTTTACAGAACACACAGAGGGATTGTGAAAACCCTAAAAATCTTGTAATAATCAGACCCCAGTAGTAACATGATATATAACAAGAAAAGGAAGTAAAAAATTTATTTTTTTGCAGATTACACCATTAAAGATATAGACGACCATCATCGCCAACTTCTGAAAAACCTAACAAGCAGAAAACAAAATCTCTAGAAGCTAAGAGAGAGAGAGAGAGAGAGAGAGAGAGAGAGAGAGAGAATGATTAAAAGTAACCTTTATAGAAGGGTTCAGATGATTTATCCATCGTTCTCGGCACTGTTTCCCAGTTCGTCCTTCCAAGTGCCTAGCTATCATATACCATTTCCTTGGACCGTATTCATTCATCAGCTCAACAAATTTTCTGCTCGAAAAGAAAGAAAAAGATGATATCATTCAAAGACTAAGACTAATAAAACATATATGCTTATATGGTTAAATAACAGATATACATTTACCTGTCCTCTTCTTCCGTCCATTTGATAAAGACAGCAGAAGACCTTCCACCTTCATTAATTTTCTCGATCTCATTACAAATGGGCTGGCTCACATCATTACTGCTCAAAACCTCATCAGTCGAATCATCATTAACACCTTCTTCTTGGTGAATAGTTAGCTGATTTTGATCAATGGCTGGCTCAAGAACAACATTATCAGTAGTAAAACTAGGGAAAGATTCTAGATTTAGGACATCATCAGTTGAACTGACGAGTGGGCTTAGCTGCTGAGGGAAATTCGTATTAATGATGTCGTCTTCTTGCGAGCTTGTTAAACTACATATGATGCTTGGTGGTGAACGATGAGGACCATTTTCGAGCTCGGAGCTTTGTTGTGAGATAAAGTTATTACTTTCCCCTTCCATGGAAGAAAGGTGTGTTTTTTTTCTTGATTGGAGAATCAATGAAAAGAAGCTCAAGCCCTTACAAGAAAAAGACTACGAGAACCCCGAGTGTTGGTAGCCATACGAGGTGTCTTATAGTGAATTCCATTAGTTAACAGCCGTTGATGAGAAATCAATCGAAGGGCTGAGATTTCGAGTTAATTATTGTTTTTTTCTATCTGAAGTATGGTGAAGAGATGGGGAAATTAGGGTGGGTTCACGGCACAGGTTCATTTAATTCGACATTAATGTGTATTCTTTTGCCTTTTTTCGAACATTACATTTCTCAACAATTTATTTTCCGAATGTTTCTTTTCTATAGAACACGAAATATATATCTAGCATTTTTATTCCTTTACGTGCCTCCGAGAAGTTGCTTACAACTTACAAGTATACGCGATTGATGATCATACAAGATTGGATTTAAGATAAGAAAAGAAGGTGACATATAATAATATATTGTTTTTTATAATAAAAATCATTTATGATGGGAAGAAAACGCTTGAATTTTCTTAAAAAGAAAAACAATTAAATGAAAATAAAAGATATACTCATGAAATTAAACAGCTTCGTTCGGATTATTACTTAATCCCATGAAATCACAGACTGTTTGAAGAACAGTTCCACAAGTCTTCGAATCCCTATCCTTAAGCTGCGTTTAGCGGGCCGAGGCCCATTTAATTATTATTTGAAGCCCATTTACTTTTCAGGGTCCAAAATTAAATTATCAATTAATAGAGTATTAAACAGTAAATAACCGACCGAAAGAGCGAACGATTCGCACAGTGAAAGTCCAATGAAAGGGTAGACGATTGTCTTCCTTCTGGAACTCGTTTGAGTCCATTTTAACAAATATTTAAATCGAATTTAGATGAGAAATTCCTCAAATCCCGAATTCTACGAGCTGTTTTCGGTGACGCATATGATCGAGCTTCTGATTTTTTGTTTTCCCATTTTGATCGGATTCTCCAAACCCTAAATCACTTTATGATCGAGGGAAAGTGGGCACCAATGATGACTACTGCAACCACGAGGAGGACTAGTAGCTGTGGCGTGTGTGACAACACCAATCTCGCTTCAATTTGCCCTCATTGCGTCAATTACAGGTCGAAAGTTCTCTCGTTGGACTATATTTGTATATTGCTATCTTATTATTTGCTCGAATTTTGCTTTCTGTTGCCAGATTGTTTGACTATAACAGTAGATTGCGATTATTGAAGGGTAAGAGGGACTGGCTCTACGCTAAGCTGACACAAATTCTCGTCGCCAAGGTTTATTCTTTTTATTCTTTTTATCTTTTCTTATGTTTCGCGACTGATTATTGCAAAACTTCTGATAATTGGTGTTTAATGATAGTATGGTTTTCGTGAGCTGACATAAAATGTTCGTTGTGGATTGTTTGCTGCTCTTTGGTGATTTTGTGTAAATTCAGTTTCATGTACATAAGGATTTTCTGTAATTTTCTTTTCTGATCAGATACGGGACCGATGATATGTCTTGTATGAGATATCCTCACCCCGTTTAACAAGTAACCATAGAAACGATCGGACTACGATAGTGTTTTTTCTGCATCAAGTGATCTTTAACATAGGTTTTGTTGATGCTGATTCATAGATCTCAATCGCTTGTTTCTCTTAGGGTAAGGCTGACGATCAACAAAGTTGGAGAGTGCTTCAAAATGAAAAAATTAGAAAGGCTCAGAGACAAGCTTCGGCGTCGTAAGGAACACATTTTACAAGGTTGGTTGTTTCTTCATCTGCATGTAATGTTAGCCTATCAAATTTCAGAAACTTTTAACTCTGGAAGTAATTTACTATTCGTAGAGAAGGCGATGATTGATAAGATATCTCATGACTTAAAAATCAAGTTCAAGTTGCTTGAATCGGCCAGGAGCACGGTACTTGGAAACCTTTTACTTAAATCTTGTTTGTTGGGAGCCAATTATATATAAGTAACTGCAGTTGGAAACCTTTTACTTAAATCATTCTGACTCTTTATGTTGCTATCAGATTTACGTTAGTGATTAAGTTAAAGAAACACTTTTTATGTGTTACTGCAGCTGGAGAAGAATCGTGTGGAACAAATTGAAAAATACTATCCAAGTTCTATCAGACAGAATTCAATCTACGTGAGTAATATTGCCCAGAGCAGACCCTTTCCGATTTTTCGGCATAGTATTTATTGAGGACACGAAGTTGCTTGGATATAGTTTACATAGCAATAGCAACTCAACTGCGTACACCGTTTCTCCATGCCAACTAATTTCATTGAAATCCTAATGTCAGGTGCAAATTACGAATGAACGTCTTCATAAGCAATCTGTCGTCATAAAGCAGATATGCAAGTTGTTCCCTCAGCGGCGGGTATCCAACAATCTGTCCTTCCCTCCCTTTCTCTCTTTCTCTCTCCTCTCCATCTTGATTAATTATTAGATAGGCAATACATTATAGTAATTTGCAGTGTTCAGCGGCGGTTATCGATTCTTTGGTTTTGGTTCAGGTGTTCAGAGAGGAGGATGGAAAAGATGGATATAATAGGCCATATGATACCATTTGCAGTGCACGTTTACCCAGAGGCCTAGATCCTCATTCAGTTCATTCAGATGAGCTTGCTGCTTCTTTGGGGTAGCTAACCATCTTTTTTTTTGTTAGTTTCATGAATTTGGAGTTATTTGATTGATGATGTATGTTGTTTAAATTTTAATTCTTCACTGGTCTTATTTGTTTATATTACCGTACTTCACTCTTTTAGCTCCTGTGATTGTTCGTCTTTTAATGATGGATTATTCTATTTTCTGCATCAATGACCTAAAATATGTACTTCTAATATCCAGAATAAGGAAATTTACCAGTAGTTTTATTGTAATTCAGTGCCCGCTTTTCTGCTGGCTTGTTCTTAATAACTGGCTGTTTCACAATAATACTAGTCGAATATATCTCCCGAAGCGGTCTATGATTGTTTTGTATGGCAAAATGTTAGCCTTTCATAACCTGTCATCTGCTACATTTCTTGGGTCTAAATGTGTTGATTATTCATGAGTTACCTCTTAGACTTAATCATCAATGTTGCGACTGAAACAGGTACATGGTGCAGCTGCTAAATCTTGTTGTTCACGTCGTCGGTGGCCCTGCCCTTCATAACTCAGGTTTTGCGGTATGGCCCAAAGCCTGTTTTGAGACCTATCCACCCTCCATGTCGAAGAAGAAATTGATCTTATCTTTATTATTGTGTTCTTTTACTAGGGTTCATGTTCTCGAATATGGCAACGGAATTCGTATTGGGATACTCGTCCATCTTCCAGAAGGTATGTTTTCTCGAAATGAACTATTGTGTCTCTGAAGCTGACCCGCCAACACTTCTAATCTTGTTTCTTTTGTCCGTTAGTGAATATCCACTGTTCATTCCGCGCCAAAAGGTTTGCTCTGCTGGTGCTGAAACATCGTGGTCGGAAAGAAGTTCAAGTAATTTTGGTGTTGCTTCAATGGAATCTGAGAGGAAGCCTCGGCTAGATTCATCTGGAAGTTTCAGCTATTCTTCTGCTTCTCCACATTCAATTGAAATACACAAGGATTTGCAGAAAGGCATATCCCTCCTGAAGAAGAGCGTGGCATGCATTACTGCATACTGTTATAACTCGTTATCGTTAGAGCTTCCTCAGGAAACCTCAACCTTTGAGGCATTTGCAAGATTGTTGGCCACTCTATCTTCTTCCAAGGAACTTCGTGCTGCTTTATCATTGAGAACTGGATCGTCAAGGTATATAAGGTTCACCATATAGTCTTTGGTTAGCAGAACTGTTTTCTTTGAAAGCCAACCTCTTTTAAATGCATATTTGTGACTTGAAGCATGGAGTGGCTTACATATTTGATTAATTATTGTTTTACAGTAGTGAATTTCTAAAATGTTACTTTTATATGTTTGTCCAGTCTTCATACTGCTGCTCACCAATTTCAATTTTCAGGCCTTCGAGGACAGTTCAACTCAATAAGTCTGTGTGGGGTTCAGAATCAGATAACTCATCGAGCACTCTAACCGAGAGCGCACATGGACTGCCTATAATGGTAAAAGCGTGATAATTTACATCTTTCCCTTGGTTATCTTCTACGTCATAATGCATAAGCTGCGCAGTATACTTAAAAATTTGCCTTCATTTCATTTAAACAGAGAAACATGTTTGATAACAATCTTCAGAGCTCTGTTGCCAGTTATCTATCCTAATGAATTCTATGACGTGGCAAAGCATGAAAACTTAACCGAAGGATGGGATCTTGTCGAGCATCCCACTTATCCTCCTCCTCCATCGCAAACTGAAGATGTCGAGCATTGGACTCGTGCTATGATCATTGACGCGAATAAGAAATAAATCAAACTTTGTAAGTCAACATTTCTTCTTCTTCCTCCTTTTTTTTTTTTTTTTTGCTTTGGTGGCTTCATCTGAAGTTACTGTAAAATCTGAATACTGAAGCTGATGATGATCTTACTTGGTTATTGTGCTGTGGCAGCTGAGTTGGCATATGCTTATCACCAAGCTCCCATTGTAAATAAGCTCTCATCGTTAATTTGCCAAACCTTTTGAATGTAAATAAGCCAAAATGGATGGATTGGAAAAGTATGAATTTGAATCAATTTCTCGTCTTAATCTGTATATGCTTATTATTTGATTATTTGTTTATCATGATATTTTATTAATCTATGTAGTAAAACGAGAATTCGTAGCTTTGAATTATTGAACAATGGCATCAATTTAGATTATTCCAATCGCACTTCATATACTGGTGAATAATGCAGTAGCTCACCAGCATTCATATTTATCCACTTCGTATAATATTTATAGACATGGATCTAATCTCAAGAACAAAAGCCTACCAAGATTCCAATATAACGGTTCCCTTTACGGGATAAAAACTCCGTCAAATAGATCAATCAATTTTTTTCTACTTTATCACTATTAAAAAATAAAAAACCTTAATAACCACCTCATTCTATTTTTAGTATATTAATTATTAAATAAAAAACTTAACAAACCACGTAACTTTAAAACTCATAATAATCACCACATTCTATTTTTAGTACTCCCTCTGTCCCTGTATCTTTTGGACATTTGGGATTGGGTTCGGTTTTTAAGAAATATAATATTTTAATAGTATAGTGGAAGAAAAGTGTATGGTGTGGCACGTCTTTTAAGAATATTTAATGTTATTATATTGATTGTGTGTGATAGTTTTTTACTAAATATGGAAATGTATAAAAGATAGTGGGACGCCCGATTTGGTAAAATGTACAAAAGTTATCGGGACGGAGGGAGTATATAATTTATTAAAATCACCCACTAATAATTAATTTATATTTTTGCACACACCTAGGGTGTGCTAAAAATACTAGTTATAAATAATAATTTGTACATAAATCACTTGCTTAGTGCCGGTAACAGTTTTTAATATATTATTTATTCAAACTATGCCCATAGTTAGTAGTCACATGCATGGTAGTGTGGTTTTGATTTTTTGTCATGTAAAACTGACAATTGAAAATAGTAGTTGTTCGTTCATACGAAATAATGTACGTCTTTTCTTCAATAAAGATTTGACATTTATACAATAAATGTCAATAGGCTATGGGTGGGGCGAGCGGTGGAGGAGGAATCTGATTTCAGTTGGTTACATTTACAGCTACAATCATAAATGATAAATTATTAATTTGTTATGCTTTTAATGGAAGTTAATAATTACTTGTTTCAAATTTCAATTTTCAAACTGTAATCTTTAACTTCATGCGTACCTTTCTTTGGTCATTATAGCTTACACTTTCGGTACTGGTGAAAATAAATAAATATATACATATATACGTAATTTTAACTAAAAACCATTTTCACGCACGCACACACACACACAAAGGATATTCGTAGTTGTATGTTCATTCCTACATTGCAAAGTTGTGTTATTATACCTATTTCGCAATATCCATCAACATTCTTTATGAGTCTTTCGACTTAGTCTCAAACTATTTAATACTAAACGAAGAAGGAACTTATTATGTGTGCGTGTAACTATATTAACTTGAAGTATACGAAATTAATGATTGTAGTATAGTCAAAACACGGCATATTTCAAAGAATAACCCAAAATATATAAATAAATATTCCTACCACTGATTTCCATGCCGATAGGTTGAATATTTTGGCACATAAAGAATATAATATTTTGTTTGAATATATATATATATATACAATTTATTGATACTCTTAGCACTTCTTTATATATATATATATATATATATATATATGAATATTTTAGGTTAAGTACCCCGCCATTGTTGAGAATCTATTATCATAAGTTTGAATCGATCCAACTTAGTCTATGAATAAGGGAGTGACTACTATATTTAGCATATTCAATGTATATGCAAATAGAGGAATTTTATAGTGCTCATCTTATGTGAACATCTTACATAGTCACCCGATGTGGTACTGATTCGTGCAATGTCAACATGCCACATCGACATAAGATGATATGTGACATTAATTGACACGTTCTAGGACCCTTCGGACACTAATGTCGCATGTTACGGCTTTATGTGGCACATGTTATGAGACATTGATTTGTCTGCATAAACATGTCACATTAGTGCCCGAGGGGTCGAACAATGACGCCTAGAATGTGTCAATTAATGTCACATATCATCTTCTGTCGATGTGGCATGCCGACATGGCACAAATCAGTGCCGCATCGACATGTGCCCACATAAGGTGCTCACATAAGGTGAGCACCATAAAATTCCTCTATGCGAATATATTTTTATCTCTCCAAAAAAATATATTTTATCTTTTGAATATTTTATATTATTAATTAAGTTATTTGAACAATATAAACTTAAAGTAAGGTGAAATTATAATAAACTAAAAATATTAATGATAAAATGGTAAAAATACTTGACAGACTTATTGACATTTTTTAAACATGTTAGGCTCTTTATATAGGTGTAGATGAGTAATATTTTGATAAAATCTATTTTTTAATTATCCCGCAAATTCCAAAATCCCAAATCTAATGATAGATTATGACAAATCTCTCAATTCAAATAATATTCTCACCCAAATGCAATAGTCTCCATGTGATTGTGAAGTATGGACACCTTTTTCCCAACGGATCCAAAATCTATTCCTCACCATTTTTGTCTCACTCACCGTCTAATATAATAATAATAATAATAGTAATAATAATAATAATAATAAATAAATGAATAAGTCAACAGTCACAGGCAATCTTTTGAATAAAAATAGATTGTAATAATTAATCAAGATTACAGTAATAATTCACATTATCTCGAAGGGTATATGCGTAGATTGACGATCCCTTCCCACCCCAAACGTTTAAATGCAAAGCTGTCTCGATAGTGACCTTCTTTTTTTTTTTTTTTTTACCAGAAACGATAGCTTCATTATCATAAACAAAATACAGGGCTAAATAACCCAAGAGGTCTCTCCAGTGATATCAACCTGGTAGAGAAAACAAGGCTCACACGGAGCATCAAACACCCAAACAAAACGAAAAGCCGACAGAAAACTAAGATTCATGATCTAAAACACGACAACTAAAGAACGTATTACAAAAAAGGCTGTTAAGCCTAATCCACAACACTCTTCATTTTGCACGGGTCATCGACTCTGAATCTTGCCTTCATCGGAAAAGGCTCCACAAAAGGGAGAAGGGGCTCCAACAAATGGAGAAAGAGCTCCGGCTCGGAGGCCGGGAGAAAGAGCTCCCGATCCGAAGATCGAGAGACACCCGGTGGGTGAACGGCAGTGGCGGCGAGCGAGGGTGAAAGGCGGAAACTGCGAGGATGCGCGGCGAAAGGCGGGGCAGCAGTCGGCGGGGCCGTGGGAGTCCACAATGCTGTTCAGATGACCAAATATGCTTTGAAACCTCTTTGGAGCATTTCGTCGAACAGCTGCTATGCATGGGCAGATTCGTTGATTCACCCCAACCTTTGCCAGCAGCAGTCGAAGATGTCGACAGGATGTGGTGGTGGTGGTGGCGGTGGTGGTGGAAGCGGCGGAGATGGTGGCGGAAGCGGCGGAGGAGAGAAGCCAAAAACAATTTTTTTTTTTTTTTTTTTTTTTTTAAATAAAAAGACACAAAGAAAACTAACGAAAAGAAAATCGAAGCTCCCCCACCTCCATTAATGGAGGTGAGGGAGAAGGGGAGAAGAGTTGAGGAGGGGACGGCTAGGGTTTGGAGGAGATTTTTGGGGTAGAGAGAGGGTAGAGAGACAAGTGTGATGCATAATTATATGAGCGCTTTTACTCTCTCTCTCTCTCTCTCTCTCTCCATTTTCTTCCTTTACCCAAATCGGCCCACACCCTTCGGCCTTCACACTCTGAATAAGAAAAAGATTGCATTTTGAGGGGGAGAGGGAGTTCAGATTTCACTAAGTAGCGAAAACAGTTGGGATAGAAACAAATAAGTTTTACTGTTGAGTGGTGGCGCCAAAAGGGGAGAGATTATACTAACTTAATTGTCTTTATTCCTAATTTGCAGCTGAGAAAGCTTCTGCTTGAGTCTCTTTTCATCAATCTTGTTTCAGTTAGAGAGATGCAGTTTAGTCTTTTGGTACATTTTGCTTGGTGACCCAGTTTTTCTTTTCGGTTACAGTTTGGTGACTTTATCTGGAGCAAAAGCTGTCTGCTTTTGATTTTTCTTTTGGGTTTTGTTAAATTTTGAGCTATTCGTTAGATCTGAGTTAAAAAGGATTGTGGGTTCTGCTTATCCGAGCTTTCGGCTGTTGCTTAATTCTTGGTAATAGAGAGAAACCGATAATATGATATGTACTCTTCTCTTCTTTAGTTGTGTGGAGATTTGAGAAGTTGAGCGCTTGGAGCGAAATGGGCTGTTTTTCTTGCATAAGGTCTTCGAAAAAGGATGTGGGAGATTGTGAAGAGAAAGCAAGATCTGTTCATTTGTCAGGTGTAATATAATCTTTAACATCTGCTGTTTTCTGTATTCACTTGCTGACATTCTTAGTTCTTACATCCTCTTTTCAAACATGCTTGGGTGTATGATCTGATCTAATATAACATGTTTCAATCTCCTTACGATGAGCAGTTTCTGCAAAGCGAAAGGCAAATGCAGATTGCACTGGTAAGAATCGATGGTTAGGCGCAATTACTCATTGATGAATGACTTCTGTGGTTGTTGGTGTGTTAATAAACACATTTCTGAGTTCTTCTACAGATAATGGAAAGAAGGGCATTGGTTCCTTTAGACCGAAAAACAAAGAAATCAGCTCCCAAAAGGCCAACGTTGCGCGAAGCTTTACTTTCAGAGAACTCGCCATGGCCACCAAAAACTTCAGGGAAGCTAATTTGATAGGCGAAGGCGGCTTCGGAAGCGTCTATAAAGGCCGCCTTGAATCTGGCTCGGTAATACCGAAAACTTTGCAGCTTTTTATTCAATCTGTAATTTTTCGTCAATTTTCTTCCCCATTTTCATCGCATGAACCATCAGACCAAACGGAGTCTTAGAGATCGATAAAAAATTTCATTCAAACTTGCTAAAAGATTGGATTTTTATTGCCAAATTCCATTCATTGGCAAATTTTTCTTCTTCATTTTTCGTTGCATGAACTCTCAGACAAACCGAGTCTTGGAGACTCGTAAAAAAAATTCACTCGAACATGCTAAAGATTGGATTTTTATCGCACATCAGATCGTCGCCGTGAAGCAGCTCAACATAGAAGGGCTCCAAGGAAATCAAGAATTCATAGTCGAAGTTCTAATGCTAAGCCTTCTCCACCATCCAAACCTCGTCAACTTAATCGGTTACTGCACGGACGGCGACCAAAGGCTCCTCGTCTACGAATTCATGTCGATGGGCAGCTTGGACAACCATCTGTTCGGTAAAAACATCATCGCAAATAAACGATGGATTGTAATAACTATTTAAGACCGCTGTAATAATATTTTGCATCATTTTCAGACGTCGAGCCCGACAAGAAACCGCTGAGCTGGCACACGAGGCTGAAGATCGCAGTGGGGGCGGCCCGCGGGCTCGAATACCTTCACTGCACGGCGAACCCGCCCGTCATATACCGTGACTTGAAATCTTCGAACATATTGTTGGACGATGAGTTCAACGTAAAGCTGTCTGATTTCGGGCTGGCCAAGCTGGGGCCCGTCGGGGACAACACTCATGTCTCGACCCGAGTGATGGGAACGTATGGATATTGCGCACCTGAGTATGCCATGAGCGGGAAATTGACGTTAAAGTCTGATATTTATAGCTTCGGCGTCGTTTTGTTGGAGCTCATTACGGGGCGAAAGGCGATCGACTGCAATAGGATTGGGGAGCAAAACTTGGTTGTTTGGGTGAGTTTAGTTTAAACTAGTCAAGCTTCTTTTTTTTTTTTTTTTTTCCTGTTGGTGATTTAGGGTAAGTTGAAGCCTCGTTTGATTTAGAGCGATTTGATCCGTTTCACGAGAGATTTGAAGCTTTTTAATTGGTATTCGTTTGGCTTTATTAATTTTTTTTTAATTCTGTATAATTGGGGTAGTTGCATTTTAAGGACGTCTTAATTAGGAGGTGACGAATTTCTGATGATATGTTTCGAAGGTGCGACAGTTTGAGGATGAATAAATTAAATGTTGCAATTGTAGGACGCTGAGTTTCGATACTGAAGCAATTCGAGGACACGCCAAAATTTCGAAACTCGTTGTCCACGAACTGCTTCAATTTGAAACTCACCGTCTTAAAATTACAGTTTAAAATTTGGCGTCCTCAAACTGCTTCGATTTGGTACCGTATTGTCCTCAGATTGCAACCATCTAACCTAGGCGTTCCTATAATGCCACCACCCCTACCATACAGGACCAAAAAAATTAATTAAAGCCTATTCATTTTGTCTTTTTGTTGATTTTCGATATCGCCATAGAGGGTCAATGATAGGTCATTTTACATTCCGTTCGAAATTTAGAGAGTTATTTTCGCCCGATGCCCTAAGGGTTTGTTCTTTGGATTGATATTCGCCCGAAGATTTTACGACCGACTTTTCTTTCTTGTTATTTCTCGTTTTGCAGACGCGTCCTTTTCTGAAGGACCGTAGGAAATTCGTGCAAATAGTCGACCCTTTGCTCGAAGGGCGATTCTCGGCCCGAAGCCTTCACCACGCCATAGCCATAGCCGCAATGTGTCTCCAGGAACAGGCGAGCTTTCGCCCGATAATTGGCGACATTGTTATGGCGCTCGAATACTTGGCCTCTCAGGCCGAGGACGCATCTCATAGCGGAAGGTCTCACTTTCGCACTTCGTCTTCGCCTTCTCAGCTCGACGGCAGCAACAATCGTAAGGTCGATGATGTAAGGAAACAAGACATTCAAAACGTGTCTAGATGATGATGTATACGAAGGTTTTCTTCTGTTGCTGGCCGGGAAAACAGGACTAATTTGAAGCAATCTTGTCTTTTTCTAACATAAAGAAGTGGAACCTCTTTTTTCTTTCTTTAGGTTGAGTTTTTTTTTTTTTTTCGTCTTCTTGGGTATGTGCATGTATATGTATAACGTTCGTCGTGTTCGTGGATTTAATTTGAGGGGAGGGGAAAAGTATGATATTTAATTTTTATTTTGTACAATTGGCAGTGCAGTGCTCGTCTCGTTTTACTTAAACCATCCGATGTTCATGTAGCAAGAATGGAAGTATATGTTCTCCAAGAAAAAGGTATGTCAAAAACCATCACATAAACTTGATAAATTTCCCTTTTAATCTCCTAATAATCGGTCGCCAACCTTGAATTCTGTGTTTTTTGTCGGTTTCTTATCTTCGTATTTTTTGCTTAGTACAGTACAGTATAGTACTCGACTTCAGTGACAGCCATAGCAAATATGAATACAATGAGATTACGTCCCTAATCCATGAAGGGTTACATTAGAATTACAGTAAAAACATGTTGAAAGACACATTACAATATCATCCAAATCATAAATCATCAACGTCTTTAAACTGAAAAAAAAAAAAGCAAACACCTATATAGTTGTCGATAGATTATGACGTGGCACTCCACTATACATTAACCATCTCAGGGCGGCAATGGAAATAACTTCACTCACCGGAAATTACAGTGCAGCCTAATTCCTTGGCTGCTACGTCGACGAACTGAGTAGACAGACCAGTCGAAATACGGCTGTGTGCTTCCCACGTCAGACATTTCTCGATGTTCGCTAGCCAATTGTTGGTGTCTAAGTTATTCAGATACTTATCGTAAGACGGCGTAAGAATGCCATTCACACTGCCGTCCGAAGGCGGTTTGAAGCTCGACGATTTTACCGAGCCAGCGTGGAGGATGGCTCGGAGGACGGACGTGCTTAGGGCTCGCACGTGCGCGCTGGGATGAGACACGCATCGAACTGTGGCCGGCAGGCGACACTTGGAAAAGAAGAAAAAAAAATCATAAACGGTTTTACTTAGTTGGAGTTGGTAATGATATTGTTGGGAGGTAATAATGTAAGATATTAAGTCAGAAGTTTTCAGCTCAAACCTCATAAGGTACGAAAACGGAGAAAATGAACAAAAGTTGCATACCTTCAATAGGTTGAGAAGGCCATCGGCGACTGTCAACCCTGATTCTCCCCGTTCAAGAATTGGTTGGACTGCCCGAGCCGTCACCTCCAATAACTTCAAAACATATCGAATAGACTTACGATGGTAACATTTAGATGTAAAAAAAAAATCCAATTATCACTCTTTAACTAAAGCATACATATGTGGGGAAATGATGAAACAGAGAATGGGGTTGTGTTGAGTGTGGAAGGAAATATCATAGGCAGGGGTAAGTACCTCCAACTGTGGTAGAGTGCAGGCTTCTCCATCGACGAGCATGCCATCGGTTGCACGCAGGAGTACATCGGATGCACTTGACAGAATCACCAAAGACTCTGAAGCCTCGTGATTTCTCATCAGCTCGACTATCACTTTCACGATTCTCTGGTTGATTCTCCACATTTTCTGTCCAAGGTCGTCATCCTTGGCTATCCATGGCTGTAATTCTCTCTCCGCCTGACAAACAGCAAGCACAAGCCAAATAAAAATAGGAACAGTGTTGCAGATGTGTTGCATCGAATGCAACATACAACATCAATCGATTTCATTCCACAAGCAACTTTTAAATACAAGCTATATCACGTGGAGTTCAGTGGGTGGTACAGACTTTATCGTGAAATTGGAGTGAAGGCTATTGGTAGATATTATATTTTCTGTGCAAGGAGAGTAACTACAGAGAACAACTGGTGCCTATGTTCACAAAAGAAACCAAAGCTGCTGGACCTGAAGAATAACTGCGGTAGCAGCCTTAGCAGGTGATGCTGATACTACATTGCAGAGAGCAGCAACCACCTGAATAATAAAACAGAATCAGACTGAGAGTTGATTTCTTATTATAATAATTTCATTTGTTGGTCATTGATCGTGAGAATTTTTTTATTCATTCTATAGCTGTATATTGACAGCAAACTTTGATACATGAAACAGTTTACCTGTCTCCATCCTTGCTGGGCAGACGTACTCTCAGCACTAGGCTGAGTTTCAGGTGATGCGATCAATTTGTGCCAGAGCAGCGAGACAACAGAGATACAAAGTTCTTGTTTTTCTTGAAGGACAGACCTCAAGAGAACCTGCGCATTGCAACTGAAACCTATATGTCGATCCATCGTGAGAAAGTTGGCCAAATCAGAAGCGTCAATAGAGCAACTCGCAACTCCTTTACCAACACCACATCTTTCAACGTCGCTAGAATCGCGCTTCTCATACTTGATCACTTCAGAACAATACAACTTTTGAGATGCAGATGAAGACGACTGATCTCCTTCAAAGTGGCGACAGCTGGCACAACCGGCGGGAATTTTACCATGAAAACAGGAGCGCACTTCCTTCTGCAACGGCGACTGCAATAGGTGAGCCTCAAGAGGTTCTGCTTTGTTAACGATAGATTCAACAACTTTGCCGTGGATGTCAATCAGGTTGAAAAGGGACGACGCCCTAGAGTGAATTTCACCATCCCACTTGCATCTCGTCAGCGTAGAAAGAGCTCGAATGCAAGCTTTCGAACGTCTGAAGAGATCAGAAACATGTGCAGCAACCATAGCAGCTGCCACTATCTCGTTTGAACTGTAACTCCACGACGTGCCAATAGAAGACGGTTTAAGAGAAAAAAGGGATTCCAGAATCACTAGTATCCGGCGGGTATGATAAACAGCCGACTCAACACTGTTTCGCAGTTCCATGGATGGATTGTTTGATTTCGAAAACTTATCTATGTCGCTAGACGCAGTAGTTTTCAAGCTTTTACTTCCTTTGGAGATCAAGGGGAAGAGCTGAAGCTCGCACGATAGAGCACAAACAGCAGCAATAACGTAAGAATCAAATGCTGCAACAGGCCCCTGTTTCTTCCCCTCTTTTCTAATAGAGCCCTTATGCTGTTTTCCGTTAGCTTCTTGTGCATCTTCAGATACCACAGAGCCAGAATCTTCACTTTTAGATCGTTTGTTGCCATTGGAGTGTGCCTCGTGGCTAATACAGACGGTTAACACCACAAAGAGAAGACGAGCAGCAAGCTCAACTGAGGCACATGACTCTAAGAATAATGAGTGGACCATCGTTCGAAGCTCCGCGACAGCGAGATTCTTGGATGCTGACCCGAAAACGTATCTTGTTTTCCTAATTTGTTCCCTTGAGGACTCTGGAGGAAACGTCCTTTGGAGAATTGCTTCCACAGTTGCAACAAATATCTTCATCAGACAGGTTTCTGATGGGCTCCCACGAGGGAGATATTCCAGTACTTTAAGAAGAGGAATGTACAAGTTCCACGACAATATTGGAGGCTGCACTGGTGTTGCAACAATAATTTCGGGAAGATCGACAGCAGAAGAACTCAGGGGAATTAAACCATAAGCAGCTTCCCATATTGTGCATATCCGCCATTCTACCTCTGGCCCGTGTGCACAAAGCATAGATGCAATCCCTTGGGCGGTAGCTTCGACAGTGGCTTCCTCTGGAGCCAATACCTTATGCAGGTAAAAAGATAATCATTGACAAAGTATATCTGATAATGGACCTAATGATGGATGAATTACATAAAGCAGAGAAGCTATTTTCAGTCAGCAGATGATGTACCTGTTTTTCTTCAAATGAACTATAACTGCTGAGATGTCCATGCTGAACATCGATGCCATCAACTTGTCGCAGAGGAGGAAAAAGCAGAGCTGGTTGAGAAAGTATACGAAAAAGTAATGCAGCTGCAGCATCTGCAGCTATTCCTGCCCTCATAGACATAGCAACCCCAATCGCACGCAAGAAATGCAAGTGCATCCAGTTCCTAGGGAGCTTCACCGGTATAACAAACTAAAAGTCAAACTAAAAGGAAAATACTAAAGACCGTATGCAACACTTCTGCAATCAGTCTTATAAATAAAACTTCTAAGCTACTAAAATCCAAGTAAAACATTACTGAGAGAAAACCTGAAACAAAAGAAATATGAACTAAAGAAACCATATACTAAATGCAACACCTAATTCTTATGATTGTTTATTCATTTTCACTCACTTCAACTTAGCAATTGGTTTTTATTTCAATTTAGACAATAGAGAAAACTGAAACAAACAAACCTACCCTCATGCCCGTGGCATAGTCCTCTGCAGCTCGAAGGAGTTCCACCAGTTGAACCGCAGCATCTAATGCATCAGGGGCCCACGATGGTGGAGCTTCTAGCAGTCCGAGAAGCAGCCTTTGCGTGGCACTCGGGCTTGCAATTGCATAATATCTATTCCAGAAAAAAAGAAATCTTAACAAAGCCACTGAATTACCAGTGGATCTTCGTAAAAACAATTATCAGAAACAGACCGGTGAAAGAGGCGTGCATAGGGCTCGAGAGCTGGTAGGCCGGCAACTAGATGCTCATCCATAGGCGTGGTCGGTGGTGGAAGAAGAAGAGCAGGCACAGCAGCAGCTGTCAAGGTAGCGGTTTCATAGCGAGATACTTCTTCATCACACACGCTTAGTATAACTCCGGCACCGTTAGCAACAGCCCACCGTGGAGTTGATAGCATGAGCTGAGGATGCTTTCCAGATCCACGGGAAGAAGCTGAAATTAGATAACGATTTAATTCTTCGTAATGTTTTTTTTCTCGACCATAGCATGAGATAAAAGTAGTTTGATGAATTTTTGTCACAAGTAAAGACCTGACACAAACTGGATGAAGGTAAAAGAAGTAAGCTCAATTTTTTCGAGCGTACAAGACTAATCAAGGAGAGCAATTTGCTAGTCAGAGTTCAGATTGGTGATGTGCTTGTTGGAATTTGCAGTAAAATGAACAAGACTATTTCCCAGAACAGTTGCACACCAGTAAAAATATTTGTTAGCTGACCAGCAAAAATCATCCAAGTTAACCATGACAGTTAAAAAGGTTATGCCATGTGATACTTGTATATTTACTAACTCAATAAGTATTCCAGGATCACCAGATGATCATCTCCATGAGCTCCAAAACATTGGTCAAAGTTAAATAAGGAAGGCAAAGAACATACTGCATATATGTGTGTGTGTATAACATAGAGGTATTGTGCAATTGGCACCTTAAATAAACATCATGTCATAGCATCAGCTAGCAATGTCCTTGGGCATTACCGTAAAGACGACTGATGTATTTTGAAACCATTCTCAACAAGCACACATCATGGAAAATATATTATGCGCAAACAACTCCACTGACCGATAGAAGGTGGTTTCAGTTCCCCAGCTGCATATCTTCCCATGACTCCACCACACCTACATCATTAGATAGTGGGAAATTTTTTTTAACACACAAATATTAAAGAAAGTAGATAACGTATTAAATAGCTTTTCACTTTATTATACTACATTTGAGATTATTCATATTTTGCTCAATTGTTGCTTCAGAAATAATTATTACTGAAAGGCTGCATTGAGGATTGCAAAGTACAGCATCACTTACCAGCGGAAATAGTCACTTCTAATACCAAGAGGTGCTGCGAGTAAAATATCAGTTATCCAGGGAGACAATGGCCTTTGTGTTTTCCTCTCTTGTTGTGCAGGAATTACAGAAGGTTCACCATCTGTTGGCTTACTAGTTGATGCTTGATCACTGCTCCTTTTACCTAATTCATTTCCCTTCCGCTCCGTCTTATAGATTGGTCTATTATAGTGTGTCAAAATTCTTAATATCTCTCCACATGCTAGGGCCCATTGTTCAGAGTATTCATTCTGCAATTGAAAATAACTACCACTTTCAAATGCCAATCCATGACACTAGTGCACAAAGAATATGAAAGGATAAAGAGGCTTATAACCTCGCTCTTCGGGCAAACCAGTGAGATGAAAGAGGCAAATGGAGGACCAACTTTATCGTACTCTAGTGTGCCATCGATAATACATGAAATAATGGGAAGAATTACAGAATGGCCATGCTCCGGATGGTGAAGAACAAATGTAGCTGGAAAATGATGAAACAATATGTCATTTTGCAAAGTAGTTAACTTTGAATGGAACAAGGTAGTTTAATTAAATTATTATCCAGCATGCTACCCAAAACATCGTCAAAAAGTCTGTTTTCCTTGGAAGGATAGCGAATCCGAATTAGCTGCAAGCCAGAACATGTAGTTGGTTATATTGTAATGCATCGCATGAATCAAAACCAGAAGTTCAAGAGAAACATTACAAACTCCCTTCCAAAATATCCAAGAATAAATTTGTTGTTAGGAGCAACAGAAACAGGACACATGAAATACCTCAGCTATATCATCTGGAAATTGTTCCGACGTGAACTGGCCAAAATATTCAACATAAGCAGTAACTTGAGCCTGATGAAGAGAGCAAAGATTAATTAAAGAATATGAAAAATCTGAAACTGATAGTCCTACAACACAGATATACAAGAAAAAGGTTTCAATCCAAGAGTCTTCAGTATAAACGTGTAGAACAAAAGGTATCTGTGTAAATAAAAATCAAGCCAAAACCATACTGAAAAAGCGCAAATGGAGAAATAATATACTAACTACAAACGAAAAGAATTTTTGATATTATTTAAATCATGTTTAAGATGATTAAACTAGAATGTTACAATTATATGTGTATTATATTTTAGTAAATATAGTATAGTTATATACTAAACTCAATAAAGAAGACATGATTTTGACACTAAATTTGATTATTCAAAAGGTTCAAGAAATGAAAGGAGAGTGCAGATAAAAACCGTCACGTGTGCCATAGCTAACCACGCAAAGATGGAATGTTTGACTTCAAACTTGCTGAGAACTATCAGCAACATTATGACAGAATTTTAAAATAATTTGTCAAGAGAACATGCGCACCTTCCGTTGTTCTGTATCCTGAGGAGGAGGCCAAAACAATGATGAAAACTGCAAACTGTCTATCCATCTTTCACTTGATGTTTCCATGACGACTTTTCCCTTAAACACAAGGTTGTTACTTGTTAATAAATACTGCTCTCAATTTCCACGAATGCTTCTACCAGTCCAGTATCCAAAGATTATAATTCAGCATATTTGAAGCCAAACAGAATCGTAGTTCGGTCAGGCAATTCAATGATGCACCCGTCCACTAAATCAAAACTGAAATCAATTTTTGCAAACATCAGATAATTGAATCCAAGACTAGAAACTCTTCCGCAGAACCGCAAGACATTGACATGAATTATCCAGTGACAACCCTCTTTAAAATTTAAAATATATTTGATGGCCAGGATAATAGAATCAGCTTAAATTGATGAGATTTTAGCTAAACATGACCTAAATGATGGAGAAAGGCCAAGATAATACCAGCTTCTGTTAAAAGAAGGAGATTAACTGAGAATCACACTACTGCACAAGCGTCAAGCTGATAATAGTTTTTCTAGCTAACATCCTCTACAAATAAACATAACGAAGAACAACACAAAAACTTCTTTATTATCATTGATATGATAACACCGCTCTGCATTGGTCCATCACGCCAACAAGACACATATATCGGCAGATCAGTAATTAACTCCACAAGAATTAGCAAGAAACTACGCTCATGTATAACAGATCGTATTCGAATCAAGAATCACGCAACCGAAGACAGTTATCGGCACAGTACATCGACGTCGTATAGATGCAAACACGGATAAATCTCAGCTGACAGTCAGTCCTCACTATGAGTTAAAAAGCATTAATTCTCTAACAATAATCAAATCACAAAACACATACTAAGCCTTAAGTTACCTCCTGTCTTTGTTTGCTTTTGAGAAACTATCGAGAAACACATCAAATGTAAGATATGTACAACCACACATACATCATAATTAACACGCAGAAAATAGGAAATCGTACATAAAACAAAATTAAAAGCAGTACCTGTTCAGATGATAAAAAAACTGAAAATATTAAGGATAATTAGCAGGTAACACCGCGGGAGAAACACGGCTGGTAGTATGATATGAAGGAGAAGGATTAGAGAGAGAGAGAGAGAGAGAGAGAGAGAGATGAGGAGAAGGATAAAAAATTGAAGTTAGTAAATTAGGAGTAATTTTCTAGAAAGAGAGGGAGAATGTGCGAAGATATCTTTAGATGGATGCTCGAGCTGTGCTGAAGTGGCGATGATATTTTTCTCATGCGTAGCTAAGCCGTGTGGCATGTCATGGTGTCCATAATCATCATCATCACCACCATTCATGGCCACAGATCGGTTGCGCCTATTAATGGTCAGCTTGTTTGAAATTGAATAATTTAATATTTGTGTTAAATTAAGATGTAATTCTACTCCATATAGTTTCCTTAAATTTGGAGAGAGTTGTGTTTTATATTATGCCGAACTTTTGATTTTTCTTTTGTTCATCCAATGGATATTGAACGCATGTAGTGATATGCTAATATAGTCGGTGGAGCTTGCACCATTAATTAGCAACTAATTAAGTGCGGACGTAATGAGAAGAATTAAATAAGAAAAAAGGAAATTTTTATTCGGGCAGGGCAGCACATGACCGCATTGCCCTCGGGGATCAGATTCGTAACGAAAAGCCAAATCAGTGGCTGAAAATGAAACTACGCAAACCGAACGGTCATACGCAAGCGAATCACAAAAATATCTCAGCACTGTTCTAGATATTTTGTATCCCTCGTCCAATAACGTAGCGTCATTTGATATTTGGTCTACATCTAATCTCTCCATAATAAAATATTCGAAGATAAAGTAAGCTACGTGGCTCAGTTATAATCAAGATTTTTTTATTTTTCCCAATTGTTCCATGACCATGACATGCCACTTACCATGCATGTGAGTCTAACATAAATGGTGCGCGTGAGCGCGTGGACTATAGTTATCACTATTACATTTTTCTCACCCAATCATAATTCGACACCTGTCAGCGCTTGATAGGAAACGCCATGAGAGGCGTAGATTTGCGAAGCACAAGGCCAGACTTCTCAGCTACATCCAGCGATTTCGATCTCATTTCTCCGCCGATCTTCCAATCGAAGCGGTGGATGAGATTCGCCACCATGAGATGAACCACCGCGTGAGCCAGAGGCAGGCCGGGGCACATCCTTCTCCCCGAGCTAAACGGTATGAGCTCGAAATCGTTGCCTCTGTATTCTATTTTACTCTCCATGAATCTCTCAGGCGCGAACGTCTCTGCATCCGCCCAAACCCTAGGGTCTCGACCGATGGCCCATACGTTGAAGAGTATACTCGCGCCTCTCGGAATCGTAAATCCGTCGATTTCAACGTCGGATTCCGCCCTGTGCGGCACTAGAAATGGTCCCGGCGGATGGATCCTCAGAGTCTCCTTTACCACGGCGTTTAGGTAAACGAGCCTTGGTAAGTCCGATTCTTCGACCTGCTTATCGTTTGTTACCACCACGGTCGCCAGCTCGTCCTTGGCCTTCGACATGACGTCAGGATTGCGTAGTAACTCAGTCATAGTCCATTCAACTACAGTTGCTGTAGTATCAACCCCTGCCATGACCAAGTCCTATAGCAGAATGAAGCCGAATGGATTAGAGCTCTGAAAATCGCTTGTGGCGAAGGAGAGAGTCTAAAAAGGTCAAAAACATTAAGCCATCACTCACCAGAAGTAAATGTTTGATCTCGTTGCGACTGAGGTAACAATCGCCGCGTTCTCCGATCTCAATTAGGGCTTCGAGGAAGTCGTTCTTCTTGGGCGACGACGAAAGCTTATTACCTATCACATCATCAAAGATCATAAAGAACTTCTCAAAATACTCACCACTCCTACGCCGAATACCCTGAGGATCAAACCATCTGAGAATCGGGAAATAGTCCGAAAGATTCACAATGTCCACGGTCCTCATCAGGCCCCTCATCAGCCTCGTAACTTCATGAAACGAGTCTGAATGATAATCAGCAAAGTCCATGGAAAACAGGGTATTGCTCATCATATTCAGCGTCGTCACATACGCCACTTCTCCTATATCCACGGCCTGGCTTCTATTGCAGCAATCATTCAGAAACTCATTCATTTGCCTAATTTTTTCCATGCGGAGAGGCTCGGTGGAAACGAGCCGCGACGCAGAAAACATCTCCTCTCTGCATACTTTGCGGAACTTACGCCATTCCTATAGTCCGTGCCCAGGCTAAGGACCACTCGGGGTGGTTGAGGGCTCGTATTGAGTCGGGCACGAACCGGCCCGAGCAGGCCCGGTCGTGCCTCTGTAGAACCTCTCTAGCCAGTCGGGGAGAAGATACGACGACTGCGTGCTGAGACCCGAGGTTTATGTGCATCAGAGGGCCGTAAGTCTCTGAGAGTTTGGCCAGAGATCGATGAGGGTTTTGGCCGAGGTGGAGAAGGTTGCCTATGATGGGCAGTGGGTAAGGCCCTGGGGGAAACTTTTTGGATGAAGATGGTGAATTCTTGAGCCATCTTCGTATCGTTAAGAATACTGCTACGAGCAGAAGGATGAGCGAGGGTACTCCAAGACTCATTTTCTTTTTTCTTTTTGTCTATTTTTATTGATTTTGTTTTTTGGGTGAATTCAATTCCCAGCAATTTACAGACATGGATGAACGAACTATGGACCCGATTTATAGAGACGTATGTATGCATGAAACATCGACGTAAACAACAAAAGTCAATAAAATCGGGCCGCTCTATGTCGAGATACGGACGAATGCGATCAACGTGCGTTATACAAAGAAATGTCAAATAATTTACTAATGAAATTGAACCATTTTGCAAGACCAAGAGCTTAAACCGCAGAAATGTCGGATATGTACAATCATGGGGATTAGAATTGTAATTATTCCTAGAAATCATCTGCATTAGTCCATTTTCCCGGCAACGCCTAACAACTGCATGCATCATCAATCATCAACTAAAAACTCGGAACGAAACGAAGTCCGTAAAAGCTGCTGAAAGAAAAAAAATTATAATAAAGAAAAAAGAAAATTCCAACTGCTAATTCACTGAGTGCTGCTTTATCAATGGCTGAGATGTTTTCGCCGTCGAAGTCTCCTCAGCTGTGCTCTTCACCTCCATGAGAAGCGCCACCACCTCCGCCATCGTCGGCCGCTCGTGCGGCGACGGATTGACGCAGAACATCGCAATCCCTAAAGTCTGCAGCATCTCTTGAACCGTCTGATCGGGCAAACCCTGGAGCTTCGAGTCAAGTATCGACGCCGCTGGCTCGAAGCTCCCCATCTTCTTCTTCACCCACTCGACGATGTGCAGCCCATCGCCGATCTGCGGCGCCACCGCGCTCCGCCCGCTCAGTATCTCCAGCAAAACCACGCCGAAGCTGTACACATCGCTCTTTTCGGTGATGTTCACCGTGTATCCGTACTCTGCGCCAGAAATTACACATACATCAAAAAATTGCATTCAATTTGGGGGACGAAATCAGAAATCGTATTGCAAAACTTGCCTGGCGCGATATATCCGTAAGATCCAGCAACCCTAGACATGGCCTGTTGATAATTGGTCGAGCTCATGAGCTTCGCCAGCCCAAAATCAGCCAAGTAAGCCTCGTATTTCGCGTCCAAGAGTATGTTATTACACTTGACGTCTCTGTGAAGTATGGGTGGCAGACAATCGTGGTGAAGGTAAGCGAGTCCCTGGGCAGATCCAACGGCAATCTTGTACCTAGTTTCCCAGTCAAGGTTTCGATTGTTCTGAAGAAGCTGCTGAAGGTTACCGTTTGGGACGTAGTTGTAGAGAAGGAGCTTGACGCTCTTGTTAGAGCAGTAGCCAAGTAGCTTCACTATATTCCTGTGTCTAATATGCCCGAGGATTTGGATTTCTGCTGCGAAGGAATCGAAGATGATTTCTTCGTCTTTCTTCGTCTTCCAAAGCTTTTTGACAGCAATTACTTCGCCGCTTGGCATTTCTGCTCTGTAGACTATGCCTGAACACCCTTTGCCTATGGCGTTTTCTTCCTTCAGACAGCTGAGGATGTTCTCGACAGTGAAGTTGAGCTTCTGAAATGGTATGAATGTCCATGGGTAAGAAAAGTCATCCTCTGCAGAAGAAGTCGGGCTAGGCTTCTCGTTTATATCCCTTGGGTTTCTGGCAACTAAAATCCAGACAGTTACGACAGCCATCACCACAGATATCGCAATCACAGCGATCAAAACTACGTCCTTGGGGGATTTGAGAACGTTCCTTCGCATCAGGCGAGAAGAACATGTCGACCCGTCTGTAGATTCACAGAGTTGAGGGTTTTGAATGAACGAGCTCTGCGTCAGCGTTCGAAAGAATGGGGTGACGGGAATTGGGCCTGAGAAGTTATTGTAAGAGATGTTCAGCGAAGCGAGGCTTGTAAGAGAGCTCAAAACAGCGATCTTTCCACTAAGCATGTTGTGCGATAGATCGAGGGATTGAAGCTGCATTAACCCGGCGAATGTGTCTGGGATTTCGCCGGTTAATCTGTTAGAACTCAGATCCAAACTGATTGTTAGGCTCGTTAAGGATCCAAGATCGGGCGGGATCGTCCCAGAAAGGCCATTGAAGCTCAGATCGAGCTGAGTTATCTTCTGCAAGTTCTTGAAAGAGTTTGGTATTTCACCGCTGAGAAGGTTGTTGTTCACTATGAGTTTGTTCAGGTAAGTCAGATTACCGAAACTGAGAGGAATCTCGCCTGCGAAACTGTTTCTACTCAGATCAAGCTGCTCCAAGTTTATCAGATTCCCAATCTTGGCTGGTATTTCACCCGTAAGGTAATTGTCGTGAACGTCCAAAAGCTCGAGGACTTCGATGCCCGCTATTTCAGAAGGCAGATTGCCCGAAAAACGATTCATGTACAAATCAAGAAAGACGAGGTTCTGCAAATCACCAATCTCCTTGGGTATCTGACCCGTGAGCTGATTTTCCCCGAGCCTCAGCCTCACCAGTGACTGACAAGTCCCTACGCTCGGCGGGATTTCGCCTGTCAGCGAATTGCCTAAAAGCAACAACTTGCTCAGCTTCTTCAAAGCGAAAAGCTCTCCTGGGATCGAACCGTTTAGCTTGTTATGAGAAAGATCGAGTGCATACAGCTCAGTGCAGCCTCCAAGCGAAGGTGGGATTGTCCCAGAAACAGAGTTCCCCCATAAGTAGAAGCTCTGCAGATTCTTCAATGCCCCGAGCTTTTCAGGGATCGAGCCCGTTAACTGATTCTTATCGAGCTGAAGAGCAGTTAAGCTACTACAGTTGCTCAGCTCCCATGGTATCGAGCCAGTGAGCCCATTATCAGAGAGATGAATCTGCTCGATAACACCCAACTTCCCCAAGTCGCCGGGAATCTCGCCGGAGAGATCGTTTGCCGACAAATCAAGAACAACGAGAGACGAGCAGTTGGAAATCTCAGGCGGGATTGAGCCCGAGAGAGAGTTGCCCCACAAAAACATGCTATCAAGCTTCTGCAACTTCCCAAGCTGAGGAGGTATTGGGCCAGTGAGCTTGTTTAAATGGAGATAAAGATTCCTCAGCTCCGAGCAAGAGCCAAGCTCGGGCGGTATCGATCCAAAAACCTCAGTATCGTAGAGCGAAAGCGTCTCAAGATTGACCAAATTGCCGAAAGTAGGCGGGATAACGCCAGTTAACCCCGTGGCAGCAAACCCTAACGTTGTGAGGTTGGTAAGAAGGCCAAGCTCATATGGTATTTCTCCAGTTAGGTAAGGATTCCCGCCTATCCTCAGCTGCTGTAATGATACCAACGAGCCCAACTGAGATGGGATCGAACCGTTCAGCAGATTATCTTGGAGGCACAACACTTGGAGAGAAGATAGATTGTAGAGCTGCGGCGGTATTGAGCCGCTCAGCCTATTTGAGTTCAAGAACATGAACTGAATGGCGGCGAGCTTCCCAAGTTCTGAGGGTATAGAGCCCGATAAAAAGTTCGACGAAAGGTCCAAGAGTCTCAGCTGAGTCAAGGAGTCGAACGACGGCGGAATGGGGCCAGAAATATTGGTTGAAGAGAGGTTCAATAGCTGGAGAGAGGAGAGAGAAGAGAGCTGGGAAGGGAGGGAGGAGAGATTGAGGAAAGTGTTGGGGATAGAAAGGGAGGTGACCCTTTCTTGAGGCGAGCATGTTACGCCTTGCCATGAACATGGAGTTTGGGAGGAAGGGTTCCACGTGGAGAGAACTGGCGATGATTTTCTGTAGTAAGGGTCTGCTGATGAGAGAAGGGAGAGAAGGGCTTGTCCGTCTGAGGATAGGCAGTTCACTTGTGTCGGAAATGTGAGACATGAGCAGCTTAACAGCAGGGAAATGATGGAGAGAAGTGAAGTGCTCTTTGAGCTCAGAAACGAAGTTGCCTTAGTCTCCATGGCTTTAGGCCGAGGGAAAGAAAATGGCGGTGGAAATGTCTGTACTCACACAGTGTTGTTGAACAAGAGTGGAAAGCTCTTCTTACATATGCATGCAGCTGTATATGGTCAGGACATATTTCCGTGGAAGGTATTGTGTTTGTAGAGTTCTTACCGGTGAGAACTACGGTGGATCCTCCCTGATCGGCGGCGATATGGGTGGCGGTGGTGGCGGAGATTTTGGGAGAGGATGAAAGTTTCAGTGGTGCTGTGTTGTCTACTTCTGTTCTGTGGTTGCTCAAAGAAAAAGGGTCTTTCAGGTTTCTTGGGAACTCGTCAATGGTGGGAAGGAAACTAGTTATTTTGTATTTGCCCTATTAAAATTGTAATTATATTCCTAAATGGGTTATGTTATGGTCAATGGTGGCGGAGAGATTTCAGTTCAAGTTACTTTCTATTCATGCAACAATACATTTATTTAGCTGCTCGATGAGCATTTTTTTTCTTTTATTTTCTCATTTACGTTTTCAATTTAATATTTAACGATTATAGTTTTGATTTTACTATTATGATAAAAAATTAATACTACAATTTTTTAAATTATTTAGCACGAATTACGGAGCAAGTTAATAATTATCCCTGTTTTCTAAGATACCATTCACAAGGACCATTCCGCAAATTATATAAAATACACACCCGTTGCATCGGTTCGTGCACGCACAAGCGAACAAATACATGACATGACTCGTTTTGCAATATTTTGAATAATAATACGGTGGTTAGTTTAGATTAGTTAGTTACTAACAAAAAAATTTATTGTTTTTCATATTACTCTTTTCCCTAATTACGTTATTAGGAAAATTTAATGTATATGAAGGATTATTATTATATATAGGTTTTATGAAATCATTAGAGTTAGCCAACTTAGGGGATCGTGAAAGGCTAAAGAAAGGTTAGGTTATGAAAACCCTATCAGCATGAATACAATTTTGAAAAATTATCGTACAATATAATTGATGGTCTATATTTGTATAAAAAAATAATATGCAGGGTCTACTTTCTTAAAGGTTGAGCGTGGTTAAAGAGGGAAATTTCAATTGGATTGTCATTTTATTAAAACTCCATGCTTCTTATCTTAATTTAATATTTAAATTTATCATTACTAGAAAATCGAGGAAAGGGAGTGGGTTTGTTTTGGGAGTAGGGCTCAGTGAAAAAAAATAAAGGACATTTCACATTCACATGACTGTGAGAATAATTTAATTATATTTTCTTTAATAATGGCACAAGTTACGATTAGGGTAAAGGCCTTACAATATAAGTAGCATTTTATAGGTTTTGATTAGTAATGGAACCTCAACAAATTTGGGCCTTCACAGATATTAATGGGCCAGATTTAATTTGCGCATGAGCGCATAACCATTCAAGAGAAAAAGCCCAGCCCATTATTTCAAAAAGCGTAAAGAAAATAAAATTAGGAATGGCGATAGATTTCGAGTTCGTAATCGTAGGACGAGAAATGGGCGCAGACGGTGAGATAGATCAGCGAGGATCGGAAACGACTGGTAATCCAAATCGTAACCCTAATTCTTTGATTAGTGAAACCCAATTTTCCGCTTGGAAGCTCCGAAAGGTTCGTATCTTAACCTTCCTTGCCGGTGGTTTTTGCTGTTTCTTATTTCGTTAGGGATTTGGTTGATTGTGGATGAGCAGCGAATGATTACGTTATTTATGTAACAGCTTTTGTCTATGGTGTTTGATTCCTGAAACACGTATTGCGAAATTGTTCCAGATTCTGAATATCGAGCTGCAGAGTTGCGCAAGACTTCGTTTTTCCAATAGGGGTTTTTTTTTTTTTCTAATGGAAGCAAGAAAACGTATTATCACACCGATGCATGATGGCTTAACTAGCTTTGCTTTGTCTTTGTTTGATTTGATTGATGTATTCTTTAGGATGCCGAAACATCTGCAAGAAAAGCTGAAGTCGAAAGGAAGCGTGCTGAGGATATAGCCGCCGGGCTTGTTCAGATGAACGGTCGAGAGCTTTTCGTTCACGAACCTTGGGTTTTCGATAACTCTCGTTATTAAGGTTCGTCTTAAGATAGCTACGTTATCGTCTGATTATGTTTGGAGAGTTTTGAATCAAGGCAAATCATTACGTAGGAGTTCTGCTCAGTGCTGCTATTACTGTCTTTTTCTTTCTCCTTTCTTTCAGGCCACTGAAAAATGGAACTGTAGATCGAACTGTGCCATGTAGAGAATGAGAAATTCCAACTTCTTGTTTATGTAGTAGAGAAATTCTGTGAAGATTGTGAAGATTGATATGGATCTGGTGAGATTGGTGAGATGCAACATTGCACTCGAATTATTATTACACTGATGTTACCTATTTGATAAGTTTCAAGTCGAAAATCAAATGAGGAAAAGGACTGTGAACGAAAACGGATTGTATGAGATCATATGGTATAAAATCATTATAATCATTTAGATTAGCCTAAGAAATGAATGATTATCCAATTTGGTTACCCATCACGTTCACCGCAAAATAAACCAGTTGAATTCTATATACACATATGACATGTGATCAGATTCGTTCATTCAATTACATTTGCTACAAATATATGACTTCATTTCTATTATCTTTTTACCTTACGTAGACATTTCTTTATGATCGGCTTCGGCCATTCAATGACAAAAATTATTTAACTTATCTGCAACCTCTTACCTTACAATCTCGTCCCAAACTCTATTTCAAGAAGAGCAATCCATACAACACAGTATGTGAAAGAAAAAAAGAAACACTTCATCTTCATCTTCCTACACATTTTTTTTTTGTCTCACTACCTTCCCCTAAAACATTTTCAGTCCAAGAATGAGAATCTCCACGTTCCAAAAGACGACGCTCGTCACCACAATCCTATGCTTAGCCACGCTCGCCGTCCTCAGCCCTCGACGGAGCGACGGCGCTAAGAACCCACCTTTCTCCTGCGACTCCGCCGACCCATCCACCAAGCACCTCCTCTTCTGCGACGGAAACCTCTCCGCCGGAGACCGCGCCGGCGACTTGGTCTCGCGGCTGACTTTGGACGAAAAGATCTCCCAGCTGGTGAACAAGGCGGCCGCCATCCCCCGCCTGGGGATACCTTACTACCAGTGGTGGTCGGAAGCTCTGCACGGCGTCGCCGTCGCGACCGGCGTGGAGAACGGCGTCTCCTTCAACGGTAAGGTCGAGGCGGCGACGAGCTTCCCGCAGGTGATACTCACCGCCGCCACGTTCGACGAGCGTCTGTGGTACAAGATCGCTACGGTGAGTGCTCGTCCATTTCCATGGTTATTGTTGTTGGCATGTTACAATGTACGGACAAGCTTTGTTCTGTTTTCTAACATGTTCTGTGGTAAATGGATCTTGTCTTCATTATCGGCTTTTTCGAACTGAAGAGAGAAGGTGTAATAGTGTATAGTAATAGTAGTACTATACTATAAGTCAGCTTAAGGGACAGACTTTTCTGACAAAGAAAAGCTTAGATTATTCAGTCCACATTGGTCCAGCATTATTTGAATGAAGAGTACATATTTTTATTTATTTTATAGATTATTTCAAGAATAATATCATTGAAAGTAGTGTGGTGATGTCCAGCTCCCATCCCACCATTGTAACGACTAGCATATGTATATGTACATTGTATATTGGTATTTTCTTTATATAAATTTTTATATTACATAAACCAGGATGGCTTCATATCTTCCATATAATATAAATAAATAGTTTCGTAGAACATTACTAATTAGATCATATTAGATCAACTATGGCTGAACGTTATCTGAAATCACTAACGTACCATGAATTCATTCAAATGTCCGAATCAAATTAAAATTTTCTGATAAGGTAATTGGGACGGAGGCAAGAGCCATATACAACGAGGGACAAGCCATAGGACTTACATTTTGGTCGCCGAATATAAACATATACAGAGACCCTCGGTGGGGCCGAGGCCAAGAAACCCCCGGCGAAGACCCTTTGCTTACGAGCAAATACGCCGTCTCCTTCGTAAGGGGAATTCAGGGCGACAGCTTCGAGGGCGGCCTACTCAAGGAAAATGGGCACATTCGCGTCTCGGCTTGCTGCAAGCACCTAACGGCATATGACTTGGACAATTGGAAGGGAACCAATCGCTTCTCATTCGACGCCAACGTACGTATGTATATATATAGTGATTTGTTCAATGGCTGGTCACTTTACCTAAAATTTTAAGTTTGAAGGGAACATTATCACATATATATATATATAGAGAGAGAGAGAGAGAGATATTATGTTGCTCATATTATGTGAGTACCTTATGTGAGCACTTCTTATGTGGCATTTTTCGGTGTCACATAAACGTGTCATTTCGACGTATGGTGTGATGTTGCGTCGATTGATACCTTTTACGTGGAATTGATTGACACATATGTTGAAATGGCACGTAGCACCGAAAATGCCACATAATAGGTTCCTACCTAAGGTGTTCCCCTCTCTCTCTCTCTCTCTCTCTCTCCCTCCCTGTATATATAATATATAGTATATATATAGCAATGCTGATTTATTTATTATTTAGCCTTAGACGTGTAGTCTTGTTTAATGAATGGTTGTAAGAGTTCGTGCCCTTGACTTCTTAGGCATGAGCTCTGAATACCATATTATTAAGAGTTGGAGTGTAAAATGTTTTAATTAATTTTGTTTTTTTTTTATCTATTTTCATTTTTAGTAATGATAATTTGCATACGGATTTTCGATCGCAGGTGACGAAGCAGGACATGGCGGACACGTTTCAGCCGCCTTTCCGAAGCTGCGTGGAGAAGGCGAGAGCTAGCGGGATAATGTGCGCTTACAACCTCGTAAATGGCGTCCCAAATTGCGCCGACTACAATTTGCTGACGAAGACCGCTCGGGGAGACTGGGGATTTCAAGGGTTTGTTATTCGGAGCAAATTCTTTTAGGCTCTTTCCGCTTATTTTTTTCGGTGTCGAAATCTTTATCTTTAATTTAATATGCAGGTACATTACGTCGGACTGCGACGCCGTGTCGTTGCTCTACGAGACGCAAAAGTACGCAAAGTCGCACGAAGACGCTGTGGCCGACGTGCTCAAAGCAGGTAAAAATAACGCTATTACGCGTCCGTTCGAAATTATTCGGAAATTTACGCCATTTTTTTTTCGAAAAAACAAACGCAGGAATGGACGTCAACTGCGGGTCGTACCTTAAAAACCACACGAAATCGGCCGTCGAGAAGAAAAAGGTGTCGGAATCAGACATAGACAGAGCCCTTCGAAACCTCTTCGCCGTACGTATTAGATTAGGCCTCTTCGACGGAAACCCTAAGCAAAACCCCTACGGCAATCTCGGGAAAAAAGACATATGTACCCCCGACCACCTAAAGCTAGCCTTAGACGCCGCCCGGCGGGGAATCGTCCTCCTAAAAAACTACGACGATTTCCTCCCCTTATCAAAAGCGGGCACAAAATCCCTCGCGGTCATCGGTCCCAACGCGAACGTGGCTAAAACCCTCCTCGGGAACTACCACGGGCCGCCGTGCGGGCCCATCACACCCTTCGAAGGGCTGAAGGGCTACGTCGAAAACGCAAAGTTCTTCGAGGGTTGCGAAGACGGCGTAAACTGCACCTCGGCAGATGTCGAAGGAGCTACTAGGGTTGCGAAATCGACTGATTATGTCGTTTTGGTGATGGGGCTTAATCAAGAAAAGGAGAGCGAAGAGCTCGACAGGGAAGAATTGGGCCTGCCCGGCGGGCAAGAGGGGTTGATTGCTAGGGTTGCGAAATCGGCCAAAAGGCCCGTAATTTTGGTGCTGCTATGTGGGGGCCCGGTCGACGTTTCGTTTGCGAAAAACAATGATAAAATTGGAAGTATTTTGTGGGCTGGTTATCCCGGGGAAGCAGGCGGTAAGGCGATCGCCGACGTAATATTCGGCGAGCACAACCCAGGTAAAAAAATTTGAATCTTTATTAACTTTAATTTGTCTTGGAGTCTATAAAAATGTCATCTTTATGTTGAAATCTTAAGGAGGGAGGCTGCAATTAACTTGGTATCCCAAAGAATTTATGAAAATCAAATCTTTTCTAGCTTGCATGTTGTCTTTCATCCATCAAAATATCATCTTTATGTTAAATCCTTAGGTGGGAGGCTAAATTAACTGGGTATCCCAAAGAATTTATGAAAATCAAATCTTTTTAACTTGCAGTTTGTATTTCACACATCAAAATATAATCTTTATCCTAAAATCATAAGGTAGAAGGCCGCCAATAACTTGGTATCCCAAAGAATTTACGAAGTCAAATCTTTTTAGCTCGCATTTTGTGTTTAATCCATCAAAATCTCATCTTTATACTAAAATCTCAAGGTGGAAGGCTGCCCATGACATGGTACCCAAAGGAATTCACGAAAATCCCGATGACCGACATGAGAATGAGGCCCAACCCTTCGTCGGGCTACCCGGGAAGACTTACAGATTCTATCGAGGCGAGAAAGTTTTCGAATTTGGGTACGGTCTAAGCTACGCAAAGTATTCTTACACGTTCGCGTCAGTTTCCCAGACGAAGATCCTCTTCGAGGCGTCGGCGACGAAGGCGAATGCGCTCGTTGAAGTTGGGTCGAAATCGTGCGAAGGGGCTAAGTTTTACGCGTTCGTAGAAGTCGAAAATCGAGGCGAAAGGGCGGGCGAGCACCCAGTCTTGTTGTTTATAAAGCGTGGCGGTGATGTCAGCGAAGATGGGCCGAGGAAGCAGTTGATTGGGTTCAAGACTGTGAGCTTGGGATCGAAGGAGAAGGCCATGGTTAAGTTTGAGGTGAGCCCTTGCGAGCATTTCGGCAGGGCTGACGTGTATGGTTCTATGGTTGTTGATTATGGAGATTATAGCTTGGTTGTGGGTGATGAAGAGTATCATCATCCTATTACAGTCCATTTGTAAGATCTTGTCTGATATATTGATATCAAGTTCTGTTTCTGTAATAAAGATCTCATCTTGATGAAGAAGAAGAAGAAATAAAGATCTGTTTTTTTTTTTTTTTAAATCTTGGTTTCGTTTCGTCAAAGAATCAAAGAATGCATACGCTATTACATCAGTGTAATTAACTAAAAGGAAGAAGAATTTTAGATAAAGGAAGAAGAATTTTAGACCAAAGTGCTGCACTTCGATGTCGAGGGATCGTAAATCGCCGGAACCAAATATCTCCTCCCATTAGCACCTTCCGCGTTGTAGCTCGCGCCGGTGGTTTTCTCCACCAATAGGTCGCCGGCGTAGCCTGGATAAGCCCCTTGGCGTAAACGCCGGGACATGCCGACGCTGCTTCCAACGGCGCCTCCGACGGGCCCTGGTAAAACCCGTTTCCGAAAGGGTTCGTCGCAGTTCCGACCAAGAGCGCCGCAAGGTTGGCGACGGCGCCGTCCATTCCGACGTCGTTGTTGGGGGCGACCAACGGCGGGCTCTGTGGACCGTACGCCGGCTGGTGGAACGGCCACGCGCAGTAGCCTGGGCATTGAATCTCGGAATTACCCACCCATATGTAAGCGTATTTGGTGCTCTTTTCCCCCTTCTTCTTTGCGATTGCAGCCTTGGAGCCGTGGGTCCCGCACCGATTCATGCAGAAGCCGTCGACGGCGACGTCGGAGGAGGTTAGTACGACGTTGATGGCGTTTTTAAGCTCGCCCTTGGAGGCTAGCTCTTGGATCTGTTTGTCGGTGAGAGATTTTCCCAGAGAGTAGGCCTCGTCCAAGATTTGTCGGCCTAAGAAGAGGGAGAGCGATGGGCCCTTCTTGGGACTGCCGGCGAGGTTGTAGTACTTCTCTGTTCCCGTCTTCCACCAGGCGGCGACGGACGGCGGCGGTTGGGTCTCAGGCTTGGCCGCTGAGGATGACTGAATTGAGGTGATGAAGTCCGTGACGATCGCTTTCTGAGAGGAGCTGAATTTTCCGTACCATATCAGATTGACGGAGATTTTCCCGCGGAGAAGAGAACCCTTGTGGTAGCTGAGCAGCTGATACTGCGAAGGATCGTCGACGGCCGACCCTCCGCCGCTGGGCTTCATCGTTCTTGAAGCGTAGCATATGTGTACGAGAGAAACCAAAGCTAAGATCTTTATCAGACATAAAGATGCCATTTTGAGAAGAGAGAGTAGGAAAAGTGTAGTATTAGCGAGACTGAGATGTTATTATCTGTGTGATTCTGGCGATGAAGGAAAGAAGAAAGATGTGCTATTTATATATATTTTTTGTAGTTGTGCACATTGAGCTGTCGTGTCGTGAGCTGAGAAACATGGGACGCGTTTGTCAAAGAAAGAATCTAACGTAGATTGAGACAAAAGAGTATTAGTATTGTTACATTATTAATGGCTGTCTTCATTAGCGCGTGAAGCGGGCAGCTGTCTTTGCAATGGGCGGGACATTTACACAACATCAATAAAGAAACAAAAAGCAAAACGCATATAATATATATATATGTTTCTTGGATTGCCCTCTATGGTACTGGTGAGGTTGGTATTTAGTGCAACCTCACAGAGACGAATAATACAGCTAATAAATCACGGGCTTTTTCAGGAAAGGCTTTACTATACCTATTCTTTCTTTATTATGGGCAAAAAGCATCTATCTTCTCTACGAGTATATGAGCTGTAATGTAAGAAAAGTGTAGCTAGCTTGCAATGAGAAGGATCAAGCTGTATTTTCTTTTTTGCTTTTGTTTTCCTACGTACATTGATTGCCAAAACCAATAAAGAGTATCTATCTAATGTTGTAACAGCTGCCCAACACGCATTTTGACTAACGGCTACTTCTCTGTGGCTTCCCTCTCTAAGAATTTAATTTCAAAACAATATTCATTAATTTATATTACTGCATTGCCCCTACTAATGTTTCAACTATATAAGTGGCCTATTGCTCATTCTATCCATCCATCACTCGCTAATCAGTCAGTTCTTCACCTTCTTGCAATACGAACTGCTTCACTGCACAAAACAATGGCATCTACGCTTCTGATAAATATCTTAGCTTTGGTCTCTCTCCTACACATATGCTACGCTTCAAGAACGATGAAGCCAAGCGGCGGTGGCTCGGCGGCCGTCGACGATCCTTCTCAGTACCAACTGCTCAGCTACCACAATGGCCCTCTTCTCCGCGGCAAAATCTCCGTGAATCTGATATGGTACGGAAAGTTCAGCTCCTCTCAGAAAGCGATCGTCACGGACTTCATCACCTCAATTCAGTCATCATCGGCGGCCAAGCCTGAGACCCAACCGCCGCCGTCCGTCGCCGCCTGGTGGAAGACGGGAACAGAGAAGTACTACAACCTCGCCGGCAGTCCCAAGAAGGGCCCATCGCTCTCCCTCTTCTTAGGCCGACAAATCTTGGACGAGGCCTACTCTCTGGGAAAATCTCTCACCGACAAACAGATCCAAGAGCTGGCCTCCAAGGGCGAGCGGAAAAACGCCATCAACGTCGTCCTAACCTCCACCGACGTCGCCGTCGATGGCTTCTGCATGAATCGGTGCGGGACCCACGGCTCCAAGGCTGCAATCGCAAAGAAGAAGGGGGGAAAAGAGCACCAAATTTGCCTACATATGGGTTGGTAATTCCGATATTCAATGCCCAGGTTACTGCGCGTGGCCCTTCCACCAGCCCGCGTACGGCCCACAGAGCCCGCCGTTGGTCGCCCCCCAACAACGACGTGGGCATGGACGGCGCCGTCGCGAATCTGGCGGCGCTCTTGGTCGGAACGGCGACGAACCCTTTCGGAAACGGGTTTTACCAGGGCCCGTCGGAGGCGCCGTTGGAAGCAGCGTCGGCCTGTCCCGGCGTTTACGCCAAGGGGGCTTATCCAGGCTACGCCGGCGACCTATTGGTGGAGAAAACCACCGGCGCGAGCTACAACGCGGAAGGTGCTAATGGGAGGAGATATTTGGTTCCGGCGATTTACGATCCCTCAACATCGAAGTGCAGCACTTTGGTCTAATTTAACTCGAAATATTATATTATAATGTAGTAATATAAGAGGATGTAATGTATTCTTTGATTCTTTTTCCTACAATTATAACATTTCCCATAATAATAAATTTCCCATCTTTAAGTTCGATCCACAGTCCATCGATCCCAAAATAAGTGATCGATTCACGGAGTCTAATAAATGTTTCAGCTAACACCGAATAACCGCGCAAATATTATAAAAAGATCGCGTATTAATCATACTCGGTGTTCCCATCATCTAAGTCCCTTGGAGCATCGGCTCCATTGGGAATCTTGCCAGGGAAATCACTCGCCGGAGAAGAAGCTAAAACGCTGATCATGGTTAAAAATAACCAAGTCAGAGTTTCTATGAAGCAAATGCAATACAACAGTTTCTGCAAACTCATCATACCTTCTTCTATCAACGACGACCATGGATCGCAGTTCCCAGTTTTTGAACCTATATTGAGGTAGTAGTAGTGAGTGCTAGATGAAATCGCAACAGCAAGTTTGGTTAAGAGAATTAATTACTTACGGTTTGCATATTTCGTTCTTGACGGATGGGTGGCAATCATCTCCGAATGAACTCAGAGTGTGAATTAAGAAGCCACTATGAGTCACTACTGCTATTTCCTTCTCCATTCGTGTCTTTAACCTGCGAAAATGAAGGAAAAACACACACACGAGGGAGGGTTGTATTGCGTATAGATGAATGATAAAAAAAACGCTTACCTACCATTTTAAAAATTCTACGCCCCTTGCAGCGAGGTCTTCGTTCTCCTCTCTAACATCAGGCTCCCACAGGATATCAGCATCACTCTCAATCTGATCCCCCAACAAAGAAACGAGTTTCTTAACGAGTGAGCTGACATATAAATGGGATGCGTAAGAGATCATTGTTTTATTAGGTTGGCGATTTAAATGCAAACGAAACGTTAATTGACTCGCCAGTGAAAAATCAATCTCTGGAAAAAGAGGCTTGTACTCGCTTATGCTCCTTCTCTTATCACACCAATTGACACCCTGCGCATGCATAATAAAAAATAAAGATCAGGGGAACACATTAAACTTCATATCCGAGGCAAATTCAACTGTTTTATAGAAGAAAGAAAATAAAAAGTTATGATTTACAAAGCTCCGGGAACATTTCATGCATCGCCATATTTATATATTTTTTAGGATAATATAATCCATGAATGAACCACTTATGGATGTTCATTAGGTGGTAAATATCCATATTACCGAACAAAAAATGTTAGAAAAATGACAAGAAGTCACTAAAAAACAAAACGTGCTGTACCAAGCGTTCGCGACAAAACTCCATAGCCACAAAGGGAGGGCAATTTAAACTCGAAATCGCAGGCCGATCACTCTCTCCAGCATTCTCTAGCATTAGCGGTGGTGTATCGATTCCCTTCACATATGACTCTCCACCAAACACACCAACTGCTGTTTGCATGCATAGTCCTGTATGGAAACAATGGTTTGTTTGGAGACAATATATACTACAAATTGTAGGCTGTATGAGCTTTTTTTAGGAGGTGTTCAAAATTGGAGTTTTTGTACATTGCACATAAGAACTTGGTGCGACCAGAATCTGAAGAGTGCCTTACCTCATTAAAGGGGAGACGACAACTAGCTCAACTTTATTCAAAAAGACCCGTCGAATGGACATGCTTACAGTTACGCAGACGATCTACCTGAAAGTAATAGCAAGCAACTGGTTATGAATGAAATTTCATCATGGAAAGCTTGTTCTTGTGCTCAATAAAAGGCATCCTACTGTTGTTTGTTGTTTTTTATATAAGAATTGGGAGGTGTTGAACAGGTATGTGTACTGCGTGTGGTGGCACTGGCAACAAGTGAAGAAAATGCTTTGCTCTCTGATACACTCCTCTCTTTTCTATTGATAATACATGCACGTAGTACAACTTTTTTTTCTCTGTATCTAACACTGCATGCTATGTTATTTATAATATTACCTAACCAAATAAAGACAAGAAAGAAAAATCAAGCAAATCTCTTTCTTTTTGATAGGGGTGACCTTTAGGTCAGCATTCCTCCTAACTTGACTATCTGGCAGGAAGGACCTCTTGAGTACAAGGCCAGATGAGAGGGAGAGCTAGAGACCAGAGAGGTCGTACGGAAAAAGGACAAGGGGCGCGGGCTGTGAAAAGTTTGAGCGGAAAATGTTAAGAATAGCCGACCAAGGGACACGTGGAAGGCCAGGAGTGGCTGACACTACAACCAGGAAGGAGGCGCGCCAGTCTGACAATAGTACACCTGCAGTTCATGTTCCTCCTAGGTTGTGCCAGGACTGTAGTCGGGTGGTCCCAAAGGACGGCCAGCTGGACGAGAAAAGATCAAATGGGCTAAAGAAGGCTCAGATCCAAAGGAGACCTAGGGCAATATATTTAGGGACTTAGACATTTTCTTTCTCAGATCATCATCTTCTTCTTGACCATTAAAACACTGTAACGAGCGAAGTGAGTCTGTGTGTGTATTTCTTAACTGTGAATAGTGAGTACAGTTCCGGCGGCCCGTGGACGTAGGACATTTGTCCGAACCACGTATATTCTCGTCTCTTTCGTTTTAGGCATTAAAACGCGAACCTTAACACGCACAAAACACCTAACCCAGTCCGTTTCACCCGTCACCTCCTATTTCCCGGACCAAATCTTGTTGATCGGGGTCATACCCGCATCAAATGGCGCCGTCTGTGGGAAAGATGGACTGAGACGTGAGTACGCTGGGTGGTTACGACGAGAAGGATAGCGTGAGCTTGTACTTGTTTGAAGACAAGGCGTTAGAGAAAACAGAGGGAAGGTGTAGTTCTCAGGGAAGCAGCATATCTCTGAGATATACGGAAGCGGGCTGAGATGGAAGAACAACCACTATTAGTGCAGAACCTGCAAGAACGGTTTGAGGAAGCCGTCGAGAGGACGGGGGAGGACCCAGTACCATCTCCGACACTGGCGTCCCCGGTCGAGATTCCGTTGCCGACACCAGCGCCCACCTTCGCGGGACCGTCTGGGACAGCTCCACCCCATACCCCTATAACCATGACAGTAGAGCAACTAGATTTACTGGTGAAGAACGCGGTGGATGCGGCAATGACGGCAGAAAAGGCAAAGAACAAAGGCAAACGGAGGCAGATCTCGTGGGCTCAAGGCACGACGATCAACACTCCATTCATTCCCCTTAAACGTAAAAGGAGTAAATGCCAGGGGATCGGACTGAGGGGGCGCTGTCTCCACACGAGGCCTCTTACCCTTCGCCACGGAGTCCTTTCTCTTTTTCTTCTTAGCAGGCGCAGATCCAGCTGGGGAGGTAATCTCCTTAGCAGCATCCTCATCGGGGTCCACTATCATCACATCAGGATCTATCTCAATCTGATGCGGAGAGTCAGGATGGGCAGGTGGAAACCTGGACGGAGACTTCCCATGAGTCTCTAGGCCGACAGGTTCGGAAGCAACCTGACTCGGGGAGGACTGAGGCTCAGTGGGAGCTGCGGAGCTCTCTTGCTTAACAGGTAAGCTCTTGAATGCGTCTTTCCAAGAGAATGACATATCTGCATACAACCACCAAACTGTCAAGAAAGCTCAGAAACGAGGTTAGGAAGCAGGAGGTAGACCTGCTTACCCTTAGGATCGAAGGGAACAGACTGAGAAGAAAGGCCAAAGTGATGAAGCAGGCCAGGGTAAGTTACTATCTCCACCATGGTGAATTTTTTCTCCGTGGCCAGGGCATTTAAAAGACCAAGTGCGACCTCGTTCTGCTCTGAGCACCTCGGCTCAATCTTTGCAAGTCGTTGAGGCAGCCTCGAAACCCACTGACGATGGGGAAAGTCCCAGTCCCCTCCGATAGGCGCCACAAAGAAGTAGAAAGGATGCCAATCCTTGTCCACGCCATGGGAACTCTTATCAAAAAAATGGACATGGCCGCGTGGGTTGGCACATAGATAGAAAAAAGGCGGGGTAGGCTTTAATTGAACTGGGAAAGGACAAGCTCGACAGAGGGATTCCCCCCGGCAGCGGTGACCAAGACATAAAAGGCTATTAACTGGCGAATTGAAGACGGGCTGAACTGGTTCAAAGGTAATTGATAGGCTGCAGACACGGAGGCAAGGAAGGGGTGAACCGGAAAACGTAGCCCAGCCTTTATCTGATTCTCCCAAAAGGCGAGAGCTGGCGAGGGAGGAAAATTGGCACGCTGACTAGGGTTTGGAGCGACACGTAAAAATTGCTGGAATGAAAGCCTTCGGGAGCTACCTTTTCTAATCTACGAAAGGAAGACCTAGATGAACCAAACATCTTCCACTCATCTACTACGCTGCTAGGGGCGGCGGTTCCCTGAGAGCGGGTCCTATGAGCGGGGGACAAACCTGGGGCTGTCGACGACGGTAACGACGCAATGGAGGACGTCCCAACAGGAGAGTGAGGAGAAGGAGACACGAACGGCCTCGAGGACGTCGCACCCTGCGACGAGGCCTTTCGCACAAATTTTTCCTGGGCCGCACCTCCCGGCGCGGCGGAAGAAGCAGAGAAGCCCGGCGACGGCGGGCGCACATCCTCGGGAGCGTTAGCAGACATGACTCCGACGCGGAAGTCCAAACAACAAAAAATACTAAGGCAAGGAGGACGATCGCAGGAAGGAAGAAGAGGGAACGAGGAATTACCTGAAGAAGCAACGGACTGGGAGATGATCGTATCCGCCGGATGAGTTTGGGACGAAAATGGCGAAGGAAGCCCTAAAGTCGATTTGGAGGATTTTTGCTAAGTGTGGGAAGTGTTTTCAAAAAAGGGGGAAAATTAAAAAGAAGAAGGCCTCGAAAATTTCGAAAAAGGCTAAGTGGGAAAGAGAGAGAGAGAGGACGGTTTTGGGACACGCGTCCCTTCAGGGAAGCGTCATTTTCCTGCAAAAGGGCACAGAGGTTGTCACCTCGGATTAAAAGCGCCGCATGCCAGCTAGGAGGATTCGAGGATGCGAAGAAGGAGGAATACTCTCTTAGTAATACTCCGAGCTGTAATACTTAGCATATTGCAACTCAGAGTAGGGGGACTGGATGATAGGGGTGACCTTTAGGTCAGCATTCCTCCTAACTTGACTATCTGGCAGGAAGGACCTCTTGAGTACAAGGCCAGATGAGAGGGAGAGCTAGAGACCAGAGAGGTCGTACGGAAAAAGGACAAGGGGCGCGGGCTGTGAAAAGTTTGAGCGGGAAATGTTAAGAATAGCCGACCAAGGGACACGTGGAAGGCCAGGAGTGGCTGACACTACAACCAGGAAGGAGGCGCGCCAGTCTGACAATAGTACACCTGCAGTTCATGTTCCTCCTAGGTTGTGCCAGGACTGTAGTCGGGTGGTCCCAAAGGACGGCCAGCTGGACGAGAAAAGATCAAATGGGCTAAAGAAGGCCCAGATCCAAAGGAGACCTAGGGCAATATATTTAGGGACTTAGACATTTTCTTTCTCAGATCATCATCTTCTTCTTGACCATTAAAACACTGTAACGAGCGAAGTGAGTCTGTGTGTGTATTTCTTAACTGTGAATAGTGAGTACAGTTCCGGCGGCCCGTGGACGTAGGACATTTGTCCGAACCACGTATATTCTCGTCTCTTTCGTTTTAGGCATTAAAACGCGAACCTTAACACGCACAAAACACCTAACCCAGTCCGTTTCACCCGTCACCTCCTATTTCCCGGACCAAATCTTGTTGATCGGGGTCATACCCGCATCACTTTTATTTTTTTTCTTTGATCGGATCTTCCTTGGAAGATTTTTCTCTATGCGCATGGATTTTTTTCGGCGGAGCAGACTTTTGTTGTTCTTTTTTCTTCTTCTTCAGATTTTCCTTCCTAAAAATCTGGCTATTGAGATTAATTGTCAACACCTACGCTATTCTGGTACATATAAACAGCACAGACAAAATTTCAATATCGTGGCTACTGTATAGTTCGGCACCTCCCCAATACTAATCCCAAAAAAAAAACAGAAACTATAAAACCGCAAAGAAGGAAAAAGATACTTATAACCTGCTCCCAACCAAGAGGTGTAAGCTGTGTATCGAAGAATTCAGGTGACATATATGCAGAATGGTCTTTCTCTCCAGCCACATTGTGGAATCCTTGGGCATGCCTCACCTAAATTGTACGCATTTAAATCAGGATATACCTATTTCGATATATATTATATATATTGAACAAATCAATTTAAGGAAAGCACATGCCCAATGTATAGTTTTGCAACGGTGCAGAGGATAAACGCCTTGCCCTTGTGCGGTACTCATTATATCTGAAGCGAAGCATAAAATAGCCTGATTATTTGTCTATGCCTACATATCCATGGATTTTCACACACACACACACACACACACACTGGTACTTCACGCACGCAGGATCCGAAACCAAAACGTAGCGAGCACTTGCCTTCGCTCATATAAACGAAGACTCAGATCCAGCATCGACAAGCTAAAAGCCAAACGCGTAACATAAAGAAGATGAATCTATAAAACCACATAAAACGACATTAGAAATCTAAAAAACGGCGACGGAGGAACGAAGTGCGATGTACCGTTAAGGCGAAGTTGAAGACGACGGCGTGGCGATTTCCGAAGAAGCTCTTTCGTCTCTCTTGGATAGAAGACGAGAGAAGCTAAAAATAGCTGCCTGTCCTTTTTTCTTTCATAATTTCATCTTGAAATTAATTATATGGTGGCTGTAATGTTAGCAGAAATATGCACATGATACGATACATAATTGGTGGAGAACCTCAATTTTTTATTAATTAATTTTCTAATGCATTGCCAATTTTTGTAAGCTTGAGCCCTTGACATAGGGAACGGTTCTTGTTTCATAGAAAATTAGTAATACGATCGAATTATAAAAGGTGGCAGACTATTCATTCATTTGATATCTTTTATATAAACCATAAGATTAATTAACCATTGTTGAGTCGACCCATCGAATCTTTTATAGATAGACGAGGCCCGAGACATATAATCATTTCATTTATTGTAAATAGGCCCTCGTAAAACTTGATTCTTCTATTCAATTAGCCCATCAGCAATCCATTCCTAGAAAAAAAAAAGGTCAATTTTCATTTAAGCCACTTACCAACCCACCATATGCATATAACACCATTTTAGATGGGATTTTTGGCGTTACAAAAATAATATATAATCCAATAGGTGGAAGTGGGAACTCTTTTTTTTTTCTTTTTAGTGTGGGATGCAAATCGGTAGTCGATTGAGCGTGGATACTTACGGATTGCGCGAAAATATATGTAATCCAAGGACAATATAATGGCAAGAAAAATGGAGATAATGTTACTTTATGTGGAAAATCGAATCAGACTCACAAAGAGAAGGTTTGGAATTTATTCATTTCCACTAAAATTTACGCGACAATTTGTATTATGTAATAGTTTGAGGATGCGTGATTATTTACACGAGCCACGTGTAGCCACAAATTGCCATAGAATCGATTCCATTCTCCAAGTGAACTTGTTGTAAGCTTTTCATTGGTTCCAAAGAACAGCTCTTTTATTTCCAGAATTTTCTTATAATAATAAACCGATCATATTTCTGGAAATAGAAAAAGATGATCTGGAAATCATGAGCCAGTCCATTTCATGTTTCCATGAATGATTGCCATTATTTTTTTTGGTTATTTAATCTTTGGTAACAATAACCAAATAAAATAAGGTTAAAAGCTTGACTTATCTAAAAAGGAGTTTTGTCATGAACATAATAGTCACACCCCTTCGTGGCCGAAAACCAATCGTCGAGTATAATAAAATCATATGCGTCAGCTTCCTCCTAACATTTCACAGCTTGGCTCATTACATAGTTTATTATTTAAATTTCATTCAATGATTGACACTCTTTATTATTATATAATATAACATATGCTGATGTACGGCCCACTATAGGATTGATCATCTTGGATTTAAACTCCGTAGCTTGAGAAAAATCTCGATAGTAGGCGGTGACACATTTTAGTTTTACCAGGTTCTACAATGAAGCTTGTTTTATAGCAAATAATTTCGATTTTATTTAATTTTGGTTTTGGGTAACAGAATATAGGGAGAGCTGCCTAGTCAGATATGTCAGCTCATCACCATTCTTTTGTTTGTCTTATTTTCGTATTAATTATTGTCAAACCCAGTATATACGTAACTAAATTTAGTAAGTGAATACTCTAAAATATTATGTTACCTAACCTTGAGATGAAAAGCTCGCCTCGAAAGTAAACGATTGCTTTAAAATCTGTTGAGTTGTTCCCATTGAGTGTTATCACATGTTTATCATATTAGTTCAATTTGGAAAGGGGTCGTAAAATAAAAATTCAAGAACATTTTTTATTTTGATTTTTTCACTGTGACTCAATCTTGACCTCAAATAAAAAAACCCGACTCATTTACAACCGTAAACTTACACTCTACACATTTTTTAATCCAATCCAAATGCAAGGTAGGATAGGTTAAAATATTATTGTTCAATTTTTGGGGTCTTTACACATAAATACCCCTCTGTAAAAAATTCTTGTAATTTAGTACCCTGTCAGCAATTTTTTATATGTAGGTACCTAACAAAATAATTTTTTGGCAGATGGATACCCGATCCGCCGCAGGTACGCCATACAACACATTTGGGTACCCCTATATCAACGTATTGTGGTACGTAATACGTTTAGAAAATGGTACGTCGTACTAGCACATTTAGGTACGCCCTATTTACACATTAGTACGTCGTACAAACACATTTAAGGTACTCTATATCAACGTGTTATGGTACGTCGTACAAACACAGGAAGGTACGACATGACTGAAGAGACTGGTACATATTAAAACGGGTACCTATCTGTAAAAATTTCTGACATAGGTACTGATATGTAAGTTTTTATTCAAATAGGTATTTATGTTTAGATGTCACTCAAATTTAAATGATTCTCATTGTCATTTTTTATTACGACAACACGAATCAAAAGGATCAGTTTTTTTAATATCAAGAACAGTCTCGATAATGAAATAAAGATTTGATTTGCATTAATCAAATAGAAGTTTAGATTATATTTGATTCGGCATCTAAATTGCTAATCACATACAGTACCTTTTAAATACAAAAAGTAGCAAACTCCACTTGCACCATTTCCTCCTGTAATCAGCCTCCAACAACATTCATTCGTTCTCACCACCTTTGTCTCTCATCCTCAGCTCAGCAGAAAACCTTTCATCAAATTGAAAACCCAACCTCAGAAATTGGAAGCAAAAAAAGGAAAGCCAAGCACTTTCCTCGTTTCAATGGCTTCTCCCAAAACCGCGACGCGAGCCTCCGCCGCAGCCGGCGGCCAGCCCCAGCCGAACCGCACCATATCGCTCGGCCGACCGGCGCCGCGAACCCCCCTCAGAACCCTACTCCGAGCCGCGACAATAGCGTGCGGAATACAGTTCGGGTGGGCCCTACAGCTGTCTCTGCTGACCCCTTACGTCCAAGAGCTCGGAATCCCCCACCGCTGGGCCAGCATAATCTGGCTCTGCGGGCCCCTCGCCGGGCTCGTGGTCCAGCCTCTCGTCGGACACTTCAGCGACCGGTGCACGAGCAGGTTCGGTCGGAGGCGGCCGTTTATCCTCGCCGGCGCGGTGGCGATCGTGGTCTCGGTGCTCGTGATCGGCTTCGCTGCGGATATTGGGGGTTTGGTTGGGGATAGGCCTGGGGACAAGACGAAGAAGAGGGCTATTGTGGCCTTCGTGTTTGGCTTTTGGATTTTGGATATTGCTAATAATATGACTCAAGGCCCTTGCCGCGCCCTTCTTGCCGATCTGACTGGTATATCTTCTGCTCACTCTTATATACAAGTGTTTTTGTCTTGATTTGATTTCACTTTCATGGAATTTTGGATGCATATGTTGGAGGCATCTTGAAAGTGAAATGGTCTTTTAACAGCTTTTGTTCAACCATGGTCTCCTCTTAGGTTTACTTATCCGACCCCTTTTTTTCCTTATATGGCTATAAGATCATAAACTTAGTATATATGTGTCTGATCCTCTTTTACATAATAGTTGGTAATCTTCTAGTTGACAAGCTTTTTCAGTAAGCACTTAGAAGAAGCTGAATTGTTGTTGAGCTTTCAAATCAAGAAAGTAGTCCAAAGAAGCTGATATTGTTATTCTGTGTACTAATTTCCTATTCATTTCTTCATAATCCTCAAGAAAATGCCAACAAACAGTTCATATTCCTACATGCCTTTCCAGCAAGTATTTAGTAGAATCTGAATTCTATGGCTTCCAAATCAAGAAAGTTGTCCGAAGAAGCTGATTTTTTTTCCCTGTGCACTAATTCCGTGTCCAACTCTCAATAAAATGCCCACAAACAACTCATATTCTTACACGTATCTCCTCCAGGGAAGGACCATCGAAGAACTCGAGTAGCAAATGCTTACTTCTCCCTATTCATGGCCGTGGGAAACGTCCTAGGATATGCCACTGGCGCCTACAGCAACTGGTACAAAGTCCTCTCATTCACCCTAACCTCTTCTTGCAACGTAAACTGCGCCAATCTCAAGGCAGCCTTCATCATAGACATCATCTTCGTCGTAATAACAACTTCCATAACCCTCTTTTCGGCCCACGAAGAGCCTCTAGCAACCGCTTCAAGCCAGCCCGGCGGCTCTTCCCCCGAGCACGAAGCCTTCCTATGGGAACTCTTTGGAACCTTCAAATACCTTCCATTCACCGTATGGATAATTCTCCTCGTCACAGCCCTAAACTGGCTTGGTGGTTTCCCTTTCTTTTATTCGACACTGATTGGATGGCCAGGGAAGTGTACGGCGGCGAGCCCAACGATGGGAAGAATTACAGCCAAGGTGTCAGAATTGGGTCGTTTGGGTTGATGCTGAACTCTGTGTTTCTTGGGATTACGTCTTTGCTCATGGAGAAGCTGTGTAGGAAATGGGGGGCGGGTTTTACGTGGGGCCTGTCGAACATCATTCTTTCTCTGTGCTTCGTGGCCATGCTCATCATTGCTGGCGTGAGGAGCAATTTGGATTTGAACGGTGGTCTTCCCCCCAATGGGATCGTCGCGGGGGCGTTGGTGCTGTTCGCGATCCTAGGAATTCCTCTTGCGGTAAATGCTATTTTTTTAAGGCTTGATTACTTTTTTCGTCCAGTAATTTAGAGGGGTTGGCACATAAAAGGGCCATAAAATTTAGGTAGTGACTTTATACGGACAATAATTTTCAAAATTAAGCAATTAAGGGACAATATACACCATATCATTAGATTTTGGCCCAAAATTGTTTAGATTTGGAAGTTATTGGCTGTATAGTGTCATCCTAATATTGGAGAGAACAAGGATCCTGACTTATAATGTCCCTAAATTGCTTAGTTTTAGGCCTTTTTTTTGTCCCTCTAATGCCACCCTCTCTAAATTACAGGTTGGAAAAATAATTAAGCCCTTTTTAAAGTTACAGCTGCAATTTTTCCGAAGCTGTTTGATCTTGAGTTTTCTTGATGATTTCTTTATGCAGATAACATATAGTGTTCCCTATGCATTGGTATCTACACGCATCGAGGGGCTCGGCCTCGGTCAAGGTCGGTTATAACAAGTCGGGGAAACGGCGTTTGCTTACAAAGTTCATTCTTTTCGTTTTTATCTTAATAACTGAGGCGATCAACTAATTCTTGCAGGGCTATCCATGGGAGTTCTGAACCTGGCAATTGTTACTCCACAGGTACGCATGCTTCTGAATCACAATACTTTATTTTTCTTAGTACGTAGAAGGAAAAAAGACATCGGTGATGTAATAGAATCGATCCTAAGCTCAACCGTCTGATTTTTATGTTTTTGAAAAAAAAACAGATCATTGTTTCTATTGGAGCGGGCCCATGGGACGCGCTCTTCGGCGGGGGAAACTCGCCGGCCTTGGTGGTTGCAGCAATTGCAGCGTTGATTGGGGGTATTATTGCAATCGTTTCTATTCCGAGAATGAAACCTCGTGGAAACCCCAAAAGCCCGCGAGCGTGAAGAGCTGATGAGAATCTCCGAGAAGAAAAAAAATGGTTTTCGTTGCGAAACGAAGACTCAAAAAGACAGGTGATACTTATTTACTTACACGTCGAAGTCGAACTCCATGAATCTTGAACACTGCTAGCAGAAAAGGATTTGAGCAAGATTAAGAAGAAGCTTCTTTATGGAAATTTTTTTCTCTTCTTTTCTTTTTCTTTTTCTTTTTAAATGCGACATACATACGCCGCGGCTGGGCTCACTGTGTGTGTGTGTGGTGTGTTATTTTTCTCAAGTCCCCAACATTGTATTTTACATGTATGTCTCTTTGGCCTTCTGTTTCTTTCTGTACGGAGCTTTTGCATAAGAATTATATATATAGTCCAGCCACTCAATAAAACAACCATATGTAAAATCATAGGTTTGCTAAAGTGTGTGGCACTAAATCGTTTAGAAATGGAGAATAGTAGATTATCATTGAAAAGAAAATAATCAGCACCCCTTCTCTTTTTCGTCGTAAACTCTAACCATGTGACAAAATTTAGGGGCTACTGCTCTCACCGTATTAAGTAAGGGGGACTTTTCCTTTCAGGTCCCATGTTTCATTTAGGATTTAGGACATTTCATTTTAAGGACCCGATTTCTGCATTGTACCACTTCATTGCTCTGAAATAACAATATGTTGAGATTTTGTAACACAAAACGATCATTCGGTACCAGTTAATGATCATCCGATACCAGTTCGTCGCTGCAATACCATTCCGTTGTCTGAAAATATGTTGAAAGTTTGTAACACAAAACGACCATCCTATACCAGTTCATATAAACTTTTATACTACTTTTTAAAGATAAGTCCTTATCTCTAAATTTTACAAATATTGGGTCCTCTAAACTAAAGTTTTTTCTGACAGGGCTTGAATCTTAAATCAAACTTGCGTGAATTCAAATACGATTAATTTATGGTCAGGCTCAAAACATATTTTCAATTAAAGATAAGGACCTATGTAAGTTAGAGATAAGGACTCAATTTAACTTTCATTTAGAGATAAGGATCATGTGGTACCACAGACCCATGAAGTGGTACCACAGACCCATGAAGTAGTACCACAGGCTCATGAACTGTTATTTTGCAGACCAATGAACTGTTACTGCAGAGTAATGAAGTGGTATGAGGGAGCCATGAAGTGTTTCCGAAGAAAATTGGTCCTAAAAACTAATGCATTTTCTGACATGAGTCTAAACTGTAACTACAACATAAAATGGGGCCTTATCCGAAATTTGCGCTTTCAAATATACCCTTAAATTCGCAAGGATATGTTTATATATGACACGTTCATTCTATATGACATGTCACCGTAAAATTTGTGGCCTAAACGTGATCGGCCGTTTTTTTTTCTTTATCTTTTATTTTGCTTGAATATATTCAGTTTTGTGCCATACAAGGTTTTAAAAACCGGACCGGACCGGCCGGAAACCAGCGAACCGGCCGGAAATCCGGTCCGATTCCGGTCCGGTTGAGCTTATTTAAAGAAAAAAGTAAAAACGAAAGTTGTGTGTAAGAAAAGTAAATGGATAAAGTTATAGATCATTTAATGCGGTCCAGTGGTGGAGTCTTGGGCTTTTATTCGTATGGGCTGGGTTCGAATCTTAGAATCAACATATATTTTTTGTTTAAAATTATTTAACGGACCATGTGTTTTATTTTTATTTACTTTTGACCCCAAATTTTATAGTTTTAATTTCTGTAGTCCTTGGTATAATTAATTTAACTACAATACAATTTATTTTATTTAATTTTGATCCTCAATTTTAAAAAATTCTAAAAAGATTACTAAATAAACATCTATATAACCTATATTATTTGGTTGATTCAATCACAAAATATATTATACATATTTAAATATACCGGTTTGACTCCGGTTTTATACCGATTAAACCATTAAACCTTAAATCACTAAAATTTCCGGTCCGGTTTCGAAAACCCGATTTCAGAACATGGTGCCATACGGCGTAAATAAATGCAATCATAGTGTGGTACAAAAGCCTACAGGTCAACGAGATTTGACCAACTTATCGGGGAAATCTGATGGTTTTACAAATATACCCCTCAGCGTTGTCAAACTTCAGGTGGCAAGCAACCACACTCGACGAAACACAAACATTTTCTTCTTCATGAGCTGTGTTTTCTCATTCCAACAGATCTCGTCTCTGTTATTTGTTTGGCATACGTTTGATTTTCCGTTTCGTATTTGGTTTCCGTAAGGACCAGGAATCATTGTTCAGCTCATCTGCGGGTTATTAGGGCTTTAGTTGATTCTCTCCCCAAGTTTCGCCTCGATTTTGATTTATTTGAACCATTTTGTGGCGTTCGATGCGATTCGCCTTTTTCGAATGGCTTCGATTCGGAGAACGCTATCGCCGTACAACGAACGATCGTACTTTACAAACGGATCGAATGGCAACGGTTCTTCGTATGCTTCGGAATCGCCGCCTCACAAGTTGTTTTCCCACGGGAGAACGTCGCTCTCTCCGCTCGGTAGGTTTCTAGCCTCGATCGCCTTTCAGAGGCAGTATCCTCGCAAGAGCAGTTACAACAGCGTCGCGCCGTGGAGGAGGTTGGTGTTTCGGTGTACGATTTTCTTTTTCCTAGGGTTTTTGCTTGGTATGGCTCCATTTAGTAACGAAGAATTCAATGAGTTGAAGCATCCAATTGAAATGGGGATGTTGGGCGCGCCCGTGATCAGACGTGCGGTTGAGGGGAGCAGTGATGATATGGTTGTAAACGCTGTTGAATTTGGGGCTGTAGGTAGAGCTTCGGCAAACACATTGAAATCGGATGCTTTGGGGATTTTTCTCAAGAAGCAACTTATCGTGGTTACTCCGACATACAACAGGGCATTGCAGGCATATTATCTGAATCGGCTAGGGCAGGTTTTAAGGCTGGTAAGACCACCTGTGTTATGGATTGTGGTGGAGATGAACTCTGCATCTGTCGAGACTTCCGAAATGTTAAGGAATATGGGTGTTCTGTACAGATATTTGGTCTGCAAAGAGAATACGACGGATGTGAAGGATAGAGGAGTCCACCAGAGGAATATTGTGTTGGAGCATATTGAGAGGCACAAACTAGAGGGCATCATGTACTTTGCTGATGATGACAATATCTATTCGCTCGAGTTGTTTGAGAACATGCGAGAGATCAGGTTAGTTTTCATATGGGTATTTCGATTTGTTTGCTTGTGTCATTGGCACTTTTCGTTTAATATATATACACTGTAACTGGAATTGTTGAAATAGTTGGTTGAGTGGTACAAACCCATTCATTGAGCTATTGTCCTATCATGGTTCTTGTATCCTAGTTGCTTACCAGAGCTATTAAAGAAAAAAAAAATGTACCGAAGAAGTATTTTCGTTTCCGGTAGGAAGATGTACAAGTTTATGACATAATTGGTTTCTATTGGAAACATTGTTTTGGAAGCTTCGTTTCGAGCAACATGTATTGTTTCTGTTTCTCTTCGCGAAGTTATTTGCTGGTTGATAACTTAGCCAATTGTGCACTAATCCAAAATTAAGTTGTAAGTTTCTGCTTATTAGTTCATGAACACGTTTTATAGTCATAGTCAATGGTCTATGTTTCTTTTCACATATTCCAGTCGTTTTGGCACCTGGCCTGTTGGCATGCTTGCTCAAAGCAAAAATAAAGCGATACTGGAAGGTCCTGTATGTAATGGAAGTCGAGTTATAGGATGGCATACAAACGAGAAGAGCAAAAGACTACGTAGATTCCATGTCGACATGTCTGGCTTTGCATTCAACAGCACCATCTTGTGGGATCCCAAGAGATGGCATCGTCCATCTTCAGCTCCGATTCGACAATTAGACACAGTGAAGGAGGGTTTCCAAGTATGCATCAATTCATTTCATCTCCATATTGGACCTTCAAATTTGTGAACAGTAAGCTTAATGTGTGCAACTTTGTTAATTTTATTCATCATTGTTGTTTTTCCTCAGGAGACAACTTTCATAGAACAGATTGTGGAGGATGAGAGCCAAATGGAAGCCGTTCCTCAAGGTTGTGATCGGATTAATAATTGGCACCTCCATCTAGAAGCTCGGGGGCTTGAATATCCCGCTGGTTGGATACTCCCGAAGAACCTCAATGCGGTTTTGCCTGTCCAATGATGATCCCATCGTGTTGTTTATTCTTTTCGAATCCAAGTAAGTTGAATATACAAGCCTTTACTTATTGTTGTTGTCTTCTATACATGTTTGAGGCCAAATAATCCTGCCTGGTGAAATCAGTAGGAGCCTTCCTTTATTATGTTCAACATCTTGTAAAACCTATGCTTAGAAGAAACAAAAGTCAGTCATGTAATATAGCAAACTTGTTCTGAAATTTTATTTCTTGTCTCTTTGCTTATTAGTTTCTTTACTCATTTTTTGTGCAGCTACTTAAACTTTCTATACACATAAAACAAAGCAGTGGCACTACTGGGTTCATGTCTCCGTCAACTTCGAATCAGCGTTTAGTTCTCGGAGAAGTCCAAAAAAGCAGAAGCGAAGAACAGTCTAATTTTTCATTTATTAACTTTGTTCTTTTTTAAGGGAGTTTTTTCTTTAGAGTGAAGAAAACATTCGTTCTCTGTTCTTCTTTCGCCCGAGTTTTGACGCTTGTTTGAGAGGTGGAAAAAAATGTCGTTCGATTTGGAAACTGTTATAGGTGAATGCTTTCATCACTGTAAAGAAAGAGCAGGGACATCATTTGTATCTTTTGAAGATCACTAGAGTTTTTGCTTTTGCCTCAACTCAATCACTGTAATTCCAACCATGGAATCTTACCTCCCCCCATTTAGGGACAATTTACTTAATGAAAAATAATTAAAACAAAGAGAAATCTACACATAACTCCCTATTTCCAAACTATTAATCAACTAACTCCCCCCTTCCCATTCATTTATCATCAAACTCCCCATTTCAAACTTTTATGTCACATAGCTACCTAATGGACGATTTTAGCCTTATAAAAACAACAATATTACCAAAAAACCTGTCAACACCCACGGACCCCCTAGCCAAAATTTGTAGTACCAATATATGTATTCTTGTAGTACCAATGTATAGATGTTCGTGGTACCATACCGTTGTACCATTCCGTGAGATAATGTAGTACCATACGTAGGTTATTTGTAGTACCTTTTCTGTACTATTTGCTTAACTATCGCAACTCCTACCCTAAAATTGTAGGACAATATACATATATTTGTAGTACCAATATATAGATGTTCGTGGTACCGTATCGTAAGCTAGTGTGGTACCATGAGTAGGTTACTTGTAGTACCAATATCTATGGCAACGGTCACGGACCAAAAATAATTCAAATGACCGAAAATTCCTTACCCAAACTTGAAGTACCAATATACGTATGGTTATAGTACCAATATATAGATGTTCGTGGTACCATAACGTGATATAGTGTGGTACCATATGTAGGTTACTTGTGGTATCTTTTTTTCGGTACCATGTGCTCAGCACAAGTAACCTACGTATGGTACCACACTAGCTCACGGTATGGTACCGCGAACATCGATACACTGGTACTACAACCATACGTATATTGGTACTTCAAGTTTTGGTAACGAATTTTTCGACGCCATCCGAATTTTTTTGTCGTGACGGTTACCGTAGATATTGGTACTACGAGTAACCTAATCTTGGTACCACATTAGCATATAATACGGTACCACGAACATCAATATATTGGTACTACAAAAATCGTCCATGGGCTCACGGGATGGTACGGCGAACATCTATATATTGGTACTACAAACATACGTATATTGGTACTATAATTTTGGGTAAGGGTGGTCCGTGGGTGTTGACAGGTTTTTTGGTACCACGAATATTTGTATATTGGTACTACAAAAATCGTCCATGGGCTCACGGGATGGTACGGCGAACATCTATATATTGGTACTACAAACATGCGTATATTGGTACTACAAGTTGGGGTGAGGGCGTGGAAATTAATAGAGGAGGCGAAATCGTCCATGAGGTACTACAAACATACGTATATTGGTACTACAAAAATAAAGGGTAAAATCGTCCATGGGGAGTTATGTGTAAGATTGTTTTGATTTAGGGAGTTTGTTAATAAATTATATGGAATGGGGAGTTATGTGTAAGAAAATATAGGGAGGGGGATTTAACGGAAGTTACCCCTAAAACAAATGAGTATTATTATCCCACAAGTAATTAAATATTATCCCACCCTTGAGTCCCCCGTGGTGGTACCTCGTCTCTCCCGAACCTCGTGTCGGAAGCCTTTTCTCCATTGTGGAGCCCCCAGTCCGATGAAGACAGAATCCAGAAGTCGAAGGCCAAGTGGAAGTGAAGAGTATCATAAATTTAGCTTAATAGCTTTTTCTGTTATAGGTCCTTTAGTTCTTGGTCGTAGATAATGAGTTTTGCTTTCCGGCGGTTTTTGTCCCTTGTGGACCTTTTCTCTCCACGTGGGAGTGTTGTTCCCCTATTTTGGGGTTGTGTTGTACTCATTTACGAGCCTTTGTTCTCCCGGTTGACGATGTACCGGTGATACCCTTTAGGCTATTTAGCCCTGTATCTTTGTTGATTTATACAAGCTCTCGTTTCCAAAAAAGAAAAGAAAACTGAAGCAAAACGACAATGCCAATGCGTGAGATTATAATAATAACTTAGCTGGAGGTGGTGTTTATGTTTTAGTGTTCTATTACAGCCTTGTTCCCAATTTCTTTGGTTGCTATAGGTTAGAATCAGCCTATAGCTGTCTCCCAGCTCTTATAGAGTGTTGCATTGCAGAAGATGAAGTTGTTAGGTTGGTGGCTGATGCTTGTGGGCACTCTCCGATTAGCTTCGGTTTGGTTCGGGTTCTTCGATATCTGGGCTCTCAAAATGGCAGTTTTCTCACAAACCGAGAGTGAGTACTTTGGATTCTTCTAATCTTTTTCGGCACTCTGATCTGTTTTCTCATTTCTCATCGTCTATTTCGATTCTGGTTCGATTCACGCGTTGATTTGAAATCTCAGTCGATCGAGTCGTATTAGTGCTGTCGAAGGTTTGTACTAATGGGGACTTTGATCTTTCTGCAAATACGAGAATTTGTATGCTGAAATTGGATACTAATAGCAGTTCAGTTGTCCAATTCGATTAATAAGGGTCCATCTTCATATCTGATGTGACTAGTATTTCATATATTCAAAGTGTTCGAATGAGCTGGTTGTTGCCTGAATCTGTGGGGGTATAAACAGTCAAATTGATTTGTTTGTGGCATAGATTTGCGATGGAGAGGGATTAGATTAGAACAATGATGTGTAATTTAAACTGCACACGAGTTGTAACTTGATTCATTCGGAATCTACAGTTGGTAGTGTGTATTTTGGGGTTAAGAAGTACTTTGAGTTGCTTCGAAGTGGGGGCATTCTTAGGAAATGATGTTGTTTTCCCCCATATATTGGATTTAATCGTTTGTTGCTTTAGAACTTTAGGCGAAATTGGGGTTGGAGAATCCTAACACACACATTCTGATGATTTCTCGTCTTTGTTGCAGTGACTGAAATTCATGGCCGGACATTTGGAGTTTGGACGCTGTTGACTTGCACGCTTTGCTTTGTCTGTGCATTCAACCTCGATAACAAGCCTCTGTATCTGGTCACATTCTTATCCTTCGTTTACGCGTTTGGCCATTTCCTCTCCGAGTATTTGATATACCATACGATGGCTCTCGGGAATCTGACGACTGTTGGCATTTTTGCTGGTAACACCACCTAAACTCCTCTCGTATGAAAAACATGGTGAATATTTTATCTGATGAAAATAAAAGCGGGCTTGGCCAATTATCCAATACATATCTTTGTGTTTTACTGGAAGAGGGGCCGAGATGAATCTTCTATATATATATGAAACGGCGAAAAGAAGTACTAAACTCTTGCAGCTCTTCCAAAACGTTGTATCTAAAGTTAGCTTCTTTCTTACACTGTGAAAAACATGTTTATGTCCGTGGTGCTTTTTTTTTTTCTGTAGGCACGTCCATTCTGTGGATGTTGTTGCAGTGGAACGACGCACACGTGCCAGCCAAGAGCAAATACGCATAGAACCGTTGGGTGATTCATTCGAAGGCTGTCGTTTGTTTTCTACTGCAGTTATTCAAGCCTTGAGATTTCTGGGCTTCATCAGTTTGCCCTTGGGAATTAGAGAACTCAGCTTTATCTGATTTAGCTTGTGATCTGATGGTACTTCTCTATTCTGTGAACTACTTAATTTTCATCATTCTGAAACACATAGCAACAGAGACCTGCTCTTTTATTGCTAGACATGTCTTGTAATTCTCTGCTAAAATGCATCAGATTTGTTCAACTTTGTAATAAAAAAAGAAAATGCCACAGACCCAAGGGGGCTTTTAACTTTATTTATTACCAGCAAATCTGTTATCGAACTGCTGGGATTATCTTACTTTCGATTCTTCTTCGCCACACGAGCATATGTTTTGCTTTGATCCTTATGTTCCCACATCATCTTCGTCGATCGAATCTTGAAACTGATTGTTCTCTCCTTCGTCGTCATTCAATTCTTTGTCATCATCATTGCCATCAATCTCCGAGTCTTTATCATTGATTCCTTCTTGGCTCTCCTCAACACTTCTTCCCTCTTCGTCGACTGCAATTACATCATTTCCTTTTCCAAAATCCGAGCTTTGTTCTTCCCTTAAGCCCTTTCTGCCCATCTTCATCAATTCCCCATTCTCAGATTCTTGTTTAGTTCTTACATCCTCACTGTGATGGGCTCTCTTGAATTGATAAAGAAACCACATGAACATAACAATTACAGCACATATCTTGAGGCTCTGCTTCAAATTTATCAACCTTCTTGGCCTTTGATGATTTCTAGCAGATGATTGCTTGAACGTCATTAACTATCTATAAACTCATCAGTGCAAGAAAAAGCTCTTCTGCTGTAAGCCTCTCAATCTTCTGAAGAAACATAAACATTTACTACAAAGATATAAGCAAAAGCAACTCATAAAAAGAGCAGATTCACTCAATAAACACTTAAAACAGTTCGAAATTTTACATTCTACGGCGTCGAACAGGTAAGAAAAAAAAAAAGGAATCCAACAAACGATGGCTACTGCAAAAACAGTGTGCTGGGAAATAAGAGATAATTAAAATAGCTACTTACCTAAAGAACGAAGGCTTCCTTCAACTACTGGGAAAAGCTGTGAGGCCCTTGTTATTTCTGTTCTATAGTACATTCAACTTACTTGTATTAGCTGTGTTACTGCTGCTCACTTTTTATTACCAGTGAGGAACAGAAGAATAAATATGCATTAACGCAGGTGTTGGCATTTAGTGTTTCGTATTATTAGGCATCTCTAGCACATTCACAACCACTCCCTGCATGTAATGCCAACGCACGTACAAGTGTGTGTATTTATTAATATCATTACTATTTACTACAGTCTAAAGTGTATTTAAATAACTCGATGTAATGACGATTTTGCCATACCCTATGCGTCAAGATTCAAGAATTAATTTTGTTTACTAACTCTCAAGAATATCCCCAGCTGGGAAATAGTGCTACTATGATTCTTGAATGTTTTCTCAATGAAAAATAATGAAGCATTTCGTGATGAGTCTATCTTTCCTTTATCATATTGTATGATTTTATCAAAGTAGGCTGTAAGAAAGCCATACTTCGTTACGCCCAATTTGGGCCCATTAAGGTAAGTACTGCAAAAATAGGATTTACATATAGCACTTGCTTGACAAATGCACACGGAAAGGTGAAAGACAAAATAGGCTGATTAAAATTATTTTCTCTTTAGAAAGATTAATTTTTTGTTCGTTTTATGAGGACAAGAAAATATTGAAGTAAAAAATGTTGTCTGCAACTGGTCGAAGGCAGCTGATATTTGCACACAGAGAATAACGTGTCAATTAATATTTGTAGTAAGGGCTAAAGATTGATTTCAAAATGTAGGCAGCAGATGAGTTTGATATTCTCTTCCTATTTTTTTTTTTCTTCCAAGATATTATTTTGACCGATATTCAACTGTGTAAGATATGTACCACAAGAACATTATATTATGTAGGGTCATTCTATTGGCACCCTCCTTTTTTCTATCTACACCCCCTTAATAATGGAAGTAAGTCATTAAATACTTCTATTTGTAAAGTTTATTACTTTATTAATTATTTTCTTAAAATTTTCCTAACATAGAATTTAATTATCCTATTTACATATCACATTAAGGGAAGCGACATCAGAGAATTCCAAAAGCAGAATACGTCACTCAATGAATAATTATTTGACTAATTTACTTGACTCGCCTTTCTTTGGGATGACTGATCGACATAATCATTTTCATTAATAAACATTTGATTAAAAGCTCCAAAAAGTAATATAATATATACAATTAATTTCCTTTGACATAAGAAAAGAGACAAACTAATTACATCGTTTCGGCTTTCTTCTTTGGAATGATATAAACGATATTAACTTTAAGCTATTGTTATTATATGTGTGTTTATTTAAGTTTGTATATGTTAACAAAATATATACATTTTATAAATATTTTATTAACCTAATAATTATTTATATTAACAATTTAAAAATATTAACATATTTAAAGTTTATATAAAAGTTCGTAATTTAATATAAGGAGATATAAAATAAAAATAAATTAAATATAATTTGTTGAACAATAAATGCCGTTAATGTGGTGAATTATATGGAAAAAGAAGTAAATAACAATTGTTGAATTAATGTGGTTAGGTTAGCTAAAATATGTTTTACAAATTTCATGTTTTTTCACTAAGTGGGTGTAAAAGAGGGTGTAAAATGGGGTGTAAGGGGTATGAATAGTAGGACCCTATTCTGTATCAGCATTTAATAATTGTAGAACGTGATCAAGAGCCCCACAATTCGTGGTTAATAAGTGGAGAACTCTTATTCAAACAAGCTAAATATTGTGGGATTAATTTTTGTATATTCCTAATAAAACCTCTCGTAAGTCTTCGATTTGGTTGTGCCGACCGACAGCATTTAACTTGAATAGGAAAGTGATTCTATAGAAGAAGATAAGTTAAGACCAACGATTTATCTTCAAAATCTATAACAAGAACTATTTAGTCCCTAACTTACCAGAGAATCAATTTTACATATTATTTTCTAACATCTAACGGCCAAAATGCCAGAAATAATGAATGCAAGCTGTTTGTTGTTACCGTAACATTTTTCAACTAACTAATTAATTTTTAGGAGAATTCTTATTCAGTATATTCGATTTCATTGGATAACCCGAGAAACCGACCCGACCCGTTTGACTTTTTTGTGTTAAATTTTTTTGCAGGTGTTGCTTAGATAGGTATGACTTTCAATTTCAAGTTCATTTTTCTTTTCTTTGTGCCAATATTTACGCTGTTAGGCCATGATATTAATATCGAATTTTCCAGATAGTTCAAGGAGAATAATCAAACATAGATCTCCTTCTATAACATACAGTTTCATTGATTGATATACAAGTGATCAACACATAATGCCACCCATATGACGAATATGTTTATTTCTTCAAAGTATATTTTACTATTCCATAGTTAATATATGATTATCCAATTATTGGAACAGATAGAGTTCACACACAAATACAATCGATTGGTCTTAATGGGTGGGTGAGAAAAATTAATAAATGCAAAGCCCACAAACTCGAAGGATCTATTCTATCTACAGTGAACTGAAATAGTTTCTAGATAATTGCATGGAAGAAACGATCAGTTATCACAGTTTATATTTGTTAGTTAACACATTTCGCTCTCATGCCCATTTCTTAATTCTATGATTAATTAATATGTTTTCTTGATCTTAGGTTGTATTTGCTCATTATGGATCTAAATAAATTCCCATGAAATACCCTCTCGCCTTAAGTTCGATCTTGACACGAATCTGCATTTATAATCTCTCTCAGTCACGACATTGCCGAGAGAGAGAGAGAGAGAGAGAGAGAGAGAGAGAGAGAGAGAGAGAGAGAGCTCATGTGGCTTAGATAAAAACTGCAATAAATGCGAGGGAGGTTTTGTTTGAATATTTCATCACCTCTTCATTAACTCTTAATAGATTCGTGAGTTCCACTTGTCATACATACGATGTCCATTGGTACCTACCGCTCGAATCTTTAACAAGATGAAAAAAAAGGAAATAAAGAAATTGAAGAAATACAAAGGGCAAGCAAACTAACTGCTTAGGAAAGAAAAACAAAGGCGTAAGCTAAAATGTGTTTGTTTAGTGGGCTTTTCCTCACACGAAAGCACATTGTCTGAAATTTTCAGCAAAGATCTTAAATGTGGGATTCTTGCTGTACATAAGAATATCGTCTTTAAACAATGTAAGACACATTTTGAAAAGAGAGTATATTAAGCGATCTTCAAATTCAAGACTCGTAATATTTTTTTCCAATGGAGGTTCCAACTACCACCAACCTTCCGTTTTTCTTGTTTAATTAGCAAACCCCTTTTTAATGTCGTCATTGCATTCAATCTATCTGCTACCTGTGCCTACGTGTGTCATAAACCAGCCTCTCTTTATTACATATCTCTCTCTCTCTCTCCCACCATTTTTTTTTTCTTTTTTATGTTCTTACTTTTTTTTACTCTAAATGTGAGTTTGCTGTGATTTTTTATCAGTCCCACTTGCTTATATAGCTGAAAATAAGACTAATGGGAGACTTAGTATTTTGTCCATTTCCTACTCTTCTTCTTCTTTCTTGTTCTTGTTAGCTTAGCAGCATTGTGGAAGAAGTAAATCATCATCATCATCAACATTTCTGGGAAAGAAAAAGATCATCAACAATGATTCATATATGGGCAGCCATTAATCGTTCAAGCAAATAGCAAAGCGAACAACAAAAAAGAAATCAAATACTCTCTCCTCCCCTGCTTTCTGTTCTTCACCACCTCTCTGTTTCTTCGTTCTTCTTTCTACCTTAAAAAAATGGCGGCAGTGAACAAAAACAACGTTAGAAAGGCTCTGAAGATAGCAGGGAACACTCTGAACAAAATCCTAAGCTTCATCGTCTTCGCAATGCTGGACTTAACGGACTTCGTCCTATGCTACGTCTACAAAACCGTCGACTTCTTCGTCGAAGCAGAGTGGAAGCCATGCTACTGCTCCTCCTCCTCCGCCAAGGAAGCCATCACCGGCGGCGGCGGAAAGATCCTCGTCACCGAGCCCGGCGAGTCCAAGGTTGTCCGACTCACCTGCACAAAGGTCCACTTAGAAGAAATCTCCGACACGCTCTACGCCCGCCCATCCCTCGTCTCCGCCGCCAAGTCCACGATCGTCGCCTCAAACAGAGGAGAGGAAGACGGCGACGGCGCTGCACTGAGGAGGAGAAAAAAAACCCTTCCACCGCCGCCGACCTTCACCGTCGATTCCACCATCGTCGAAATGCTCCAGGGAAGAATCGAAGGGCCAGGAAAGCTCCCCGTCCCACGGTGGTCGGACTGCGACTGCGACACCTGCACTAGCTGGACGTCCAACGACACCCTCTTCGTCAAGGCCGGCGGCGCCGTAGGTATGCTCTGTTTCTTTCCCTTCCTTTCAAGAATCACACTCTGTTTTTTTTCCTCTAAACCTTTTTCCACCATAGCAGAAAACGTGGAAGAAGACGTACTCTTCATCCACGGCTTCATATCATCGTCGGCGTTTTGGACGGAAACCCTTTACCCCAATTTCTCACGGCGGGCGAAATCAAAGTACAGATTCCTCGCCGTGGACCTCCTAGGGTTTGGCCGGAGCCCAAAGCCGACGGACTCGCTCTACACCTTAAGGGAGCATTTGGACATGATAGAGAGGTCCGTACTCGAGCCGTACAAGGTTAGGTCTTTCCACATAGTGGCTCATTCCTTGGGCTGCATCTTAGCCATGGCTCTAGCCGTCAAGTACCCTGGCTCGGTCAAATCGTTGACCCTTCTCGCGCCGGTAAGACCCATATGGGACTTTGGTCTTTTGCATTAAATTTTTCCAGTCAAAGGGGAGGTGGTCAAGTGTGTGTGACGCCCATGCATTTAAAAATCTTTAAGCTTAAGCGGTTTATATATTAAATGCAAGGAAGGGATGATATTTTCATTGTTTTCAGATCCTATGCTTTATTATGTCATACGGATTATCGTGTGATTATTTTGGATAATATGATCATTAAAGATTTTGATTCTGACGGTGTTTGGTGTCTGCAATTAATTCTGCTATTATTGTAAGTACATTTTACCTAGTTGATGATACGTGTAGGTAGAATAGAATATGACTCTGACATGAATAGGCAAAAACATAATTTTCATGGGGCCAACCAATCCTATTTTTGGGACGTGGATGATAATTAAATATATTCTGAACGGGATAGGGATAGTTATTATTTTATTAATGTTGGGTTGAATAGAGAAGAAAAAAAATTGACGTGAATAATTTTATTGCATCATACTTGATTGCATCTTTTTTTAAAAAACACGTGACCATTAAATTAAATTAATTTGGGTTGCATGCAGCCTTATTTCCCAACACCCAAAGGAGAGCCAGCGACTCAGTACATGATGAGGAGAGTTGCTCCCCGGCGCGTGTGGCCACTCATAGGATTCGGCGCGTCGCTTGCATGCTGGTACGAACACGTCAGCCGTACAATTTGCCTCCTCATATGCAAGAACCACCGCGTTTGGGAGTTCCTCGCCAAGCTTATTACAAGAAATAGGTAATTGATTAACTTAAATATAGATACGAAATTAAATGCGTTTCTTACATGATAGGAAATGCATAACGACTTCCATAAATAAATGGTAGCAACACAAAACCGAAGAGTTTGATACGACATTGACTTCTCGAATTAAATAACCAACTCCCATAAGACCTTTCAATTTAGTGTGGCGATCAAAATGTTATACTTCACCATCTAAATTTTAATTTTATGTCCATTCTTTTTTGTTTTTTTGGTTCTAAAAAAAAGGATAAGGACGTATTTGATGGAGGGATTCTTCTTACACACACACAACGCAGCGTGGCATACTTTGCACAACATCATATGTGGGACGGCGGGGAAGATGGAAGGGTATTTGGACGACCTTAAGAATCGATTGAAGTGCGAAGTGACTATTTTTCATGGTAAGGACGACGAGCTAATCCCAGTCGAATGCAGTTACAATGTGAAGTCGAGGATCCCTCGGGCCCACGTTAAGGTGTTTGAGAATAAAGATCACATCACAATAGTCGTCGGGAGGCAGAAATCGTTCGCCCGAGAGCTCGAGGCTATTTGGAGGAATGCGAGCGGTTAAGAAGAGAAGAAGATTGTTTGTTGGTCGGAAAATAAAAAACATATATAAACGTCTATCTATGGCTTTATATATATAGGGTTTCATGAAGAGAGCAAAAATGTGACTCTTGTCGAGCTTTCTTTCTTGCCTTTGCTAATGTCGATCGATTTCATGTGTTGGTTGTGGTGTTACGTTTTGTGGTATTTATTATAAGATGCCCCCCACTATTTTATTATTGATAATTGTATCTATCAAATCAAAGGGCTACCTACTTTCCTCACCCCCATAATTTAGCAGGGAGTGAAATGAGACAAAACCTTAAGATGCCCAACAAGGTTGTAATTTGAGAAAAAAAAACTGACTTTAAGCTGCTTTAATTTTTGAAAGTAGTATCACTATATTCCCACAAAAGATTTATTCAAGCCAACCACATAAGTTTTAGTTCTCCGATGAATGACTACATAGGATTTTTATTTATCCTCCAATTATTTGCCACGTTTAGACGCGAAGAATTTCCAGCAAAGGAAATTAAGTTTCCTTCAATTCGGAAACTTATTGTCATAATTGTTGCAATCTCCTAAATGTTGGTTTTAAGCCAAATGGGCTTTGGGCCCAAATGGGTATTAACCCATTAATAAAATCAGTTTCGGGTTTTATTAAATCGGGAAGCCATCGAATGTCGAAACGAGAAATCTTTGAAAAGATTACGAATCTATGTTTCACGGGGAATCTAACGAATATTAATAGGCTCAAAACCGAATTTGGGTGAATGAGAAATTAATTTTCGAAGTTGGCCCAATCATGATTAAAATGGTTGATAGTGTTTAAGTGGGGAATTAAGTGTCCCACATTGGTTAGACACTAAGAAAATCTTCACCATATCTATAGAAACCCATGTGGGTTTATTCAAAAGGGCTTGCCATGTGGATGGGCTTAAATGGGCTTAAGTGGGCTTATTGGGCTTGAGAAACTTGTGTGAGTTTTGGCCCAAGTAAGGCACCGACTCGCACCGAGCACCGAGCCCGTGGCCGAGGCCGTGCCGTGCCAAAGTGCGCAATGGGCGCTTTGAGGCGCGCACTTTGCACTTTGCACTTTGCACGACGCATCGGAGCGGGGAGCATTGAGAAGCTTACTTAAATTGGTGGGCGGTGACATGGCAGTTGAGGTGAAGATGATTGGGCAGTCCAGATGAGATGGTATGATCCATTGGATCAAATGGAAGCAGTGGGCTGTTAGTTAGGCTGATCCGGCCCAACTAGATATTGTCGGTCGGCCCAAGGAGAGGCGTCGGTAGCCGCCTCGGGCCGTCGGTCGGAGAATCGGGACGCCGCCGATGGGACACGCCTGAGAATCGGGCCTGTCGCGGGCCAGTAAATAGACCGACAGTCCAATAAGTTTGAAATATTGCGTTCATACCCCTGGAAAATTACATAAGCAGCCCAGGAAGCTCTTGAAATTGCAATTAAGCCCCTGCATGAAAAAATCTATAAATAGACCCCTTATGAATTGGAAAAATTCATTCATATTCAAACCCATATGAAATTACATCATTCACTCCCAACTCCCTAAAATCCAGAAGCAAGAAAAACTCGAGTTTCGAGTACAGTTCGCCGGAAAAATTTGAATTGTTGTGCTACGATTTCGAGTTTAGAAGTCGTTGTATCTTGGAGACGATCGCTGCTAACCGAAAGCACAGAATATCGGGGCGATTTCGTCTTACAGACAGTGTGTTCAACACATGCCTCGACTGTGTCTACATCATTCAAAGTCATGGATCCAATGGAGAATTTCAACAGACTGTGGAACGAGATGTTCATTCTCATGTGCTTACTCTTTGTCGTCCTAGCTGTATTCGCATACTGGGCCCTCACGCATTATATCTGCTTTTGAAGACGGTTAAAGTTTCATTCTAGAAATTTTCATCAGATCTGCTACAATCAACAATCTGATGTTCATCTGCGTCGACTGAAGAGTCACAAGAAACCATTTCATTATACTGCCGCCGACCAGACCGATACCGAAGAAACAACAATCGTAAGACGAAATTTTTGTTCGTGATCTAATCGATGGCAGCCAACGCACCAACGATCCCTGCCAGCAGCCACGTCGAACGTCCTGCCAAGTTCAACGGGACGGAGTTCAAACGTTGGCAGCAAAAGATGATGTTCTACATGACGACGCTCCACCTTGTCCGATTCCTGAAGGAGATCGCTCCTACGGTGATAGAAGTCGCCCCACGAGCTGAGGGTGAAAACCCTAACGATGCAGACTATGCTGCTCGTGTCGCTCAATCTGAGCAAGTAAAGGCTGCGTTAGACGCATGGAATCATAATGATTTCATGTGCTGCAACTATATTCTGAACGCCCTAGACAATTCCCTATACAACGTCTATGCAGTGGCTACGACTGCGAAAGAGTTGTGGGATTCGTTGGACAAGAAGTATAAGACCGATGATGCCGGACTGAAGAAGTTCATCGTCGGCAAATTCTTGGACTATAAGATGATCGACTCTAAGCTGATGCTGGACCAAGTCCGTGATCTGCAGCTGATTATTCACGATATTCATGCTGATGCAGATCAGCGAAACCTTCCAGGTAGCTGCGATTATCGACCGCCTCTGTGGAAGGATTTCAAGAATTACCTCAAGCACAAACGAAAAGAGATGGGGCTTGAGGACCTGGTGCGGCTTCGGATCGAGGAAGATAACCGAAAGAGCGAAGCCAAGAATAAGAGAGGCAGTATGGAGGCGGGAGCCAACTTGGCCGAGCCAGGCTATGGAAACAAGCGGAAAAGGCCAAGTCCGCCGCAAAAGAAGCCAGACCCGAATTCCAAGAGAATTAAGGGCAACTGCTATAACTGCGATAAACCAGGGCATATGGCCAAGGATTGTCGTAAGAAGAAGAGAGTTAATAAGACTTGGGCGCATCTCACCGATGTCGGATCTAGACTTGACTGCAGTCGTGTACGAGGCAAACGTCGTGGAAAATTCGAATTACTGGTACATCAACAGCGGAGCAACGCACCACATCTGCTCCGACAAAGAAATATTCTCCACTTACACGCCTATTTCGGGTAGGACGCTCTATATGGGGAACGCGGCGACGTCCAACATCGTAGGATTGGGACGGGTGGTGTAACGACCCGACTTCCTAGATACGTATTTTGGCGGATTTTCGCAGCGTAAGCAGCGGAAAGCCCATTTAATTAAAATTTTTAAAACATAATAATACAAATACGTTAAATGTCTAAATCCATAGGTCCAAAACCAAACACATATTGGGCCGAAGCTCAAGAAGTCCTAGCCCAAATTTAAAAACACGAAACATAAACTCGTTTCACAGGTCGCGTCCCATGTACTGCGCCGCCCTCAAAAGTCCGTGGAGTCACCGCCATCAGCCGCTTAGTCGTGACGTTTCTCAACGTCCGACTCGTTCGTACCTACACACGTAAACCCTGAGCTTTTGCCCAGTAGATGAAAATATGCAAGAATGCAAATGTTCTCACTCGACTCCCATCCCGACACATCTCACAAAATGCACGCTCGACTCTTTTCTCATATCTCATCTCAACTCATCTCATCACATCACATCAGGGCCCGAGGCTTAGGACTAAAGGCAACACGCGCGCAGGGGTCAGTAGCTCGGGAGGCCCCACTCCCTACAAGGGTCAGTAGCTCGGGAGGCCCACTCCCCACATCTCAATCATATAGTGCGCCTTAGTCCTAACCTCACTACTCATACAAATCGACGACCATCAATCAGTCATAAACTACCCCACTCAACATCACTATACAATATTACCGTGACTCCGCACAGTTCTCTCTTCTCGTACCATGTGTATGCAAATGTCGTGCAAGTAGAATGCAACATATAAAACGCATCATATTAAATATCAACATATCGGCTCGATATATAATCTTGGCCCGGTCTCAAAAACTATCATACACCAAATAATTCGGGCCCGAAGCCCGCGTTCCGATTTAATCGGCCCGAAACCTTAACCACCGAAACTCTCCCCGAAATTTCACTAAGAGTTCCCAAATTTAATCCTTTTCAATTTAAGAATCTAAGTTCACAATTGGTCCCTAATTTAATATATTTTAAAATTCTAACGTCCAACTTTCAAAATATCACTTAAATTTCTAATTTAAAAATATCTTTCTGAATTTTGCACTTAAAACCCCAAAATCTCATAATTTACTTTTTAGGACCTGAAAATTTTCCTAAGTTTCATATCTGCCCCGAATCTTTAAAAATTTCAGATTTGCCCCGAAAGCTTTATATTTCTTTAAAAATCTCCCCCGTTCGGATTTCTACATTCTCAGCCCCTAGATTTTTAAAACTTTTCAATTTAGTACTCGAATTTTTGAAAATTACACAAAGAACCCCAATTATTTATTTCGAATTTTAAATCTGTCATAAAAGCTTCATATTTCTTTAAAAATATCCCCTCTTCGTAATTTTATAACATAGATTCCCTGGATTTTGTAAAATTTCGATTAAGTCCCAACATTTTAAAAATAACTATTTTATACGGCTGTTTTGCGACAGTTTCGGATTTCTCAATGATCACAAAGTAAACGGTGTCCAATGGACCTGAAATTTTAACCACAGATAAAGGACTTGCAAATCTTAATTCTATCCAAAGGAAGTTTTAATCCGAGGTCTATATTGTGAGATATGAATTTCTGAATCTCTTGGCCGAAATGGATAAAGAAAACCCTAGAAAACCCTAATTCTCCCCAATTTTTGCTTTATCCTCTTAATCTAAAGTCCTCTATCCCTATTTCCGAATATTCATAGTTCTAAAAATTCTCAATCTCATGCTCCCTAAGCTAACCAACGATAATTCATGCAAGCAAATTATTATTATCACATAAACACGAAGAATTCGATGAATAACATGCAAACCACGTAAAATTCACAAATCCTAATATTGTTTACGTATGTAGGTGATCTTCACCTAATCCATAGAGAGCTACGTAACAGATTGTTACGTGTGATCCCGACCCTAGAGTTTCGATCCCGAGCTCCTCCTCGTCCGCGAGCTTCTCCCTCTTCTCCTTCTCTTCTTTCTCTCTTTTTCTTTCCTTTCTCTCTTCTTCTTTCCTTTCCTCTCCCTCATGTTCTCCTCTCCACCTCCTCATTATTCTTTTTTTTTCTTATTTCATTTATGTCCTTATGATGTATATTAGGTGTATTGGTTGTATTAGGTCTTGTCTCATTAGGTGTATTAGATGTGTTTGATTCACTTACTAAGGCATTAGGTGTAGATTTTTGTCTCCATGTAATTGTAGAGTTGGCTTTATTATTTTATTTTTCTTATTTTATTATATTGTATTAAATTCACATGGAGGTGAAATATTATTTTGTTTTATTGTACCAAACTTACATGGATGTACCTTATTATTTTTATTATTCTCTTAATTTATTCCAGCCATAATTAAATTATTATTATTGTTATTACTATTATTTTTTTATTTATTTATTTATTTGGGCTTTCACTTCTTGTTTTTGGCCCAATTAAATTTTATTAAAGGACCCAACTCCCAACCTTTTATTTTGGGCCATTATTTTCTCATTTGGCCCATAAATAAATTTTTGGTCCTTTTAATTTTTTCGGGCCCAATTGTAAATTTTGGGCTCGTTTCGAAAGAATTGTTTCTTGTTCGAAAGTCAATTCCGTACATTTCGAATATTATTGAAGTAATCCCGTATAAATTTTGCGGGTATTACATGTGGTGCTGAAGATGACCTCAGGCAAAGAAGTGAAGCTTGTGAACGTGCTGCATGTCCCAGACATCCGCAAGAATCTGGCATCCGGCGCTCTGCTTAGTAACGCTGGATTTAGACAAGTGTTTGAAGCTGAAAAATATGTACTGACCAAGAATGGTCATTTTATTGACAAAGGTTACCTTGAGAAGGGCCTTTTTAAGTTATCTGTAATGCCTGTAAAACGCGATATTAAGATCGCTGATAATAATAAAGCCAGTTCTTCTTATTTGGTTGAGTTGTCTAATTTATGGCATGGTAGATTATGACACTTGAGTTTAAACAAACTGAAAAGGTTAATAAGTTTAAACTTACTTTCACAAATGAAAATTGATTCACAACACAAGTGTGAAATCTGCGTAGAAGCAAAAATGGCCAAGGCACCATTTTTCTCTGTCGAAAGAAATAGTTCACCACTAGAATTGATCCATACTGATATATGCGATCTGTAATTCGTGCAAACTAGAGGTGGAAAGAAATATTTTATTACGTTTATCGACGATTGCACGAAGTACTATCACGTGTATCTTTTAAGTGGTAAAGACGAAGCTCTTGATACCTTCAAAAGATATAAGAGTGAAGTTGAGAATCAACTTAACTCTAAGATCAAAATATAAGAAGTGACAGAGGAGGAGAATACGTGGCACCGTTTGTGGAATTTTGCCGAGAACATGGTATTATTCATCAGATAACGGCGCCATATTCACCTCAATCAAATGGCGTTGCTGAACGCAAAAAATAGAACTCTTAAGGAGATGATGAATGTGATGCTAATCAGTTCAGGGCTACCTCAGAATTTGTGGGGGGAAGCCATACTGTCATCAAATCGCATTCTAAATATGTTGCCACACAAGAAACGGGATAAAACACCGTACGAATTGTGGAAATGCAGACAACCTTCCTACGGATATCTTAAAGTGTGGGGGTGCCTAGCAAAGGTCGAAGTACCTAAACCAAAACAGGTCAAGATAGGACCGGAAACGGTTGACTGCATTTTCATTGGATATGCAGAAAATAGTAATGCATACAGATTTCTGGTGCATAAGTAAAAAATTCCCGACATGAATTCTGGGATGATTATTGAATCGAGAAATGCTGTTTTCTTTGAGAACATCTTTCCAACGAAGGAAAGAAATGAAATAAGTTGTAAAAGAAATTATGAAGCCGTTGAAGTTTTGCCTCCAGAAGTTGAGGAACCACGGCAAAGTAAGCGTAAAAAAGTGGCCAAATCATTTGGGCCTGATTTCCTAACATATATGTTAGACGACGAACCTAGGACAGTGCAAGAAGCGCTGTCGACTCCAGAAGCTCCATGCTGGAAAGAAGCTGTAAATAGCGAAATTGAGTCCGTAATGCAACACTTGGGAGTTGGTAGATCTCCCAAAAGGGTGTAAACCTTTAGGATGCAAGTGGGTCCTTAAAAGGAAATATAAAACTGATGGATCAATTGAGAAATATAAGGCTCGTTTAGTAGCCAAGGGATATTCCCAAAGGGAAGGATATGATTTCTTCGATACCTATTCACCCGTAACGAGAATTACGTCAATACGAGTTCTATTTGCTATTGCAGCATTGCATGATCTCGAGATACACCAAAAGGATGTAAAAACGGCATTCCTAAATGGAGACCTCGAAGAAGAAATCTACATGGATCAGCCTGAAGGGTTTGTAATACCTGGATAGGAAAACAAAGTGTGCCGACTCGTGAAGTCGCTTTACGGGCTTAAACAAGCACCGAAACAATGGCACCAAAAATTCGATATGACTATGCTATCGAATGGGTTCAAAATCAATGAGTGTGACAAATGTGTTTACATTGAGGGCACACCCGATGAATTCGTGATTGTCTATCTTTATGTAGACGACATGTTAATCACGGGAAGCAATCATAAAATAATTGTAAACACGAAGATTATGCTGAAAAATAATTTCAGTATGATGGATATGGGTTTGGCTAATGTCATACTAGGGATAAACGTCTATAAGACGCCCGGAGGAATTATGCTGACACAATCTCATTATTTGAGAAAGTGTTGAAGAAATTTAATGCCTTCGATGATCCTCCGGCTAAGACTCCTGTAGATCTAATCGCCACCTGGCCAAAAACAGAGGAGAACCCGTATCGCAGCAAGAATATGCTCGAGTGATTGGCAGTTTAATGTACCTAACTAACTGCACTCGACCTGATATAGCATATTCAATAAGTAAACTTAGCAGGTTTACGAGTAATCCTGGGAGTAATAATTGGATAGCCTTGAGAAGGGTGATGAGATATCTGAAGCAACTATTAATCATGGCATACTCTACACGAGGTATCCAGCAGTTCTTGAAGGATACTGCGATGCCAACTGGATATCTAATAGCAAAGACTCCAAGTCCACGAGTGGTTATGTATTTACCATCGGTAGTGGAGCAATTCTTGGAAATCCTCCAAGCAAACGTGCATAGCTCGATCTATGATGGAATCCGAGTTTATTGCACTAGATAAAGCCGGTGAAGAAGCAGAATGGCTTCGAAAATTTTTGGAGGACATTCCTTGTTGGAATAAGCCTGTACCACCCATTATGATACATTGCGACAGTATGGCCGCAATTGGTAGGGCACAGAATAGTATGTATAATGGTAAATCTCAGCACATACGTCGAAGACATAATACCGTACGACAACTGATCTCTAGTGGAATAATCTCTATTGACTATGTGAAATCTAAAGAGAACATAGCAGATCCTTTGACGAAAGGCATTGCTAAAGATCAGCACTATAACGCAGTAAGGGAAATGGGGCTTAAAAACCACACACCCAAGAACAAGCTCGGTGGTAACTCAACCATGATGAGTGGAGATCCCACAAACTTGGTTCAATGAGACAACTAAGCTGAGTGTAGCTCAATAGCTTACTTGGAATTTTTTTTAAGAAGCTCATTCTCATAAGCTGCCCAAGTAATTACCCGATGACGTGTGGTAAAGGGCAAGCAATGTTTGCTTTTAGTGATGGCTATACCTGATGGTGGAGTATTTTGGGATACTCTAGGATTAAGTCCTCATAGTAGATCACCTATATAAGTGAGAAGTGGGGACGCTTTAATGTAACACTTATGAATCCAAGATATGGTCCAAGGCCGAAATGGACACAACGTGAGAATCGAAAGAAATTAGATTCGTCACTGTGAGTACGCAGTTGTCTTACTTTACATAAAAACTGTCAGTTCAAGACATCATGTTCACTGAACAGCGAGTAAATTCGACTGCGTTTCACTAGGGAAGGTTCAAAGCCACAAGCTACCTATCTCGATGCGGTGACAGATTGTCGAGTTTTTCTTGCAAGAGTCAACATGCATATCATTTGCATTAATTTCCATTCATGTGGGGGATTGTTGGTTTTAAGCCAAATGGGCTTTGGGCCCAAATGGGTATTAACCCATTAATAAAATCAGTTTCGGGTTTTATTAAATCGGGAAGCCATCGAATGTCGAAACGAGAAATCTTTGAAAAAGATTACGAATCTATGTTTAACGGGGAATCTAACGAATACTAATAGGCTCAAAACCGAATTCGGGTGAATGAGAAATTAATTTTCGAAGTTGGCCCAATAATAATTAAAATGGTTGATAGTGTTTAAGTGGGGAATTAAGTGTCACATTGGTTAGACACTAAGAAATCTTCGCACGACGCATCGGAGCGGGGAGCATTGAGGAGCTTACTTAAATTGGTGGGCGGCGACGGTGACGGTGCCGGTGACATGGCAGTTGAGGTGAAGATGATTGGGCAGTCCAGATGAGATGGTATGATCCATTTTATCAAATGGAAGCAGTGGGCTGTTGGCTGATCCGGCCCAACTAGAAATTGTCGGTCGGCCCAAGGAGAGGCGTCGGTGGCCGCCTCGAGCTGTCGGTCGGAGAACCGGGCCGCCGCCGGTGGGACACGCCTAAGAATCGGGCCTGTTGCGGGCCAGTAAATAGACCGACAGTCCAATAAGTTTGAAATATTGCGTTCAGACCCCTAGAAAAATACAAAGCAGTCCAGGAAATTCTTGAAATTGCAATTAAGCCCCTGCGTGAAAAAATCTATAAATAGACCCCTTATGAATTGGAGAAATTCATTCATATTCAAACCCATATGAAATTACATCATTCACTCCCAACTCCCTAAAATCCCGAAGCAAGAAAGACTCGAGTTTCGAGTACAGTTCGCCGGAAAAATTCGAATTGTTGTGCTACGATTTCGAGTTTAGAAGTCGTTGTATTTTGAAGACGATCGCTGCTAACCGAAAGCACAGAATATCGGGGCAATTTTTTCTTACGGACAGTGTGTTCAACACACGCCTCGACTGTGTCTACATCGTTCTAAGTCATGGATCCACTGGAGAATTTCAACAGACTGTGGAACGAACTGTTCATCCTCATGTGCTTACTCTTTGTCGTCCTAGCTGTATTTGCATACTGGGCTCTAGTGTTGGCACGGGGCGGGGACCTAATCCCCGTCCCCGGGATGCTTTCGGGGACAAAATTGTCCCCGTCATCGCCGGATCCCCGCGTGGATTCAATTTCTTTTAAAAAAATTAATATTTTAAATATAATGTATAAATTTAAATATATTTTCATTATAAATATTATATAAATTATAGTTTTATATATTATTTGTATTAATTTAATATTATTTAATCTATATTTAATATTATTTTAATATTATTTAAATTATAATTTAATATTATATATATTATAATATGTAAATAGGGCGCGGGGCAGGGCGGGGATCCCCGCGGGGAAAAATTTGTCCCCGTCCACTCCCCGCGGGGATAAAAACTCGGGGATTCCCAGCCCCGTTCGGGGCGGATCCCCGCCGGGACGGGGAATCCCCGCCCCCCTGCCATCCCTACTGGGCTCTCACATATTGTATCTGCTTTTGAAGACGGTTAAAGTTTCATTCTAGAAACTTTCATCAGATCTGCTACAATCAACAATCTGACGTTCATCTGCGTCGACTGAAGAGTCACAAGAAACCATTTCATTATACTGCCGCCGACCAGACCGATACCGAAGAAACAACACTAAGCACCCTAAGTTAAGGTACTGGAAAAAAAAAAAAAGACAACCCTTCGTATAAATATTCGTCGAAAACTAACTCGAGCATGATTAAAGAACATGGAAGATGCACTAATAAATGGAAGAAAAAAGAAACAAGACTTGACATAGCTACTCAACAATGAAAGTGAAAGACCAACAAAAAACCACAAATCTACAAGGCAACATGAAAATCCAAGATACTTATTTCTTTCTTACCTTAAACACTTACTATACCTTAAAAAGACTCACTCAAATCAAATCATTCGCTCCAATACTTCTCATCATCTTCTCCTCGCCCAGCACCTTTCTCTTCGCCATCCTCACCATCTTCGCCCTTCGAACTCACTGTCCTAAACTTGCCAACGTCTTCCAAGGCCGCCGTCCTAAACAGCCCAATATCACTCGCGCCGGCCACCATGTGATAACCTCTCCTCACCATCTGCTCGGGGGAATCGTGGGCCATGGAAAATCCCGAGAGGTAGGATTTCCCGCCCTTTAAAACTGCCTTCTCTGCGTCTCTCATGGCTTCTCTTACCTTCTTGTTTCCTGGGTCCCACAGGTACCCCATGCTTGCGCTGAGATCCAACGGTCCCATTTGCACGCAGTCCACCCCATCGACGGCTGAGATCTCGTCGATCTTCTCTACCCCTTCTGTGGATTCCACTTGGCACATGATTAGAAGCTCTTCTTCGTAGTTGCTCAAGTAGCTGCCAAACGGACAAGAGATTGCAAGAAAATAAGTGATTGAGGTAATAATGGTTGACAGTCAAACCATAGATTCAATAATCAGACTTGGTTGGTCAAGCAAAGACATTATAGTAACAGTATATATCCTCCTTTCTTTCTTTCTTTCTTTCTTTCTTTCTTTCTTTATCAATTGCAAAATTAGTGTAGCGATTGAGGTAATATTGATTGACAGTCAAGCCAACAAAGATTCAATAATCAGAATCAGACTTAGTTGGTCTGAAGCCAATGTGAGGGTGAAAACACAGACATTATAAGAACAGAATATATCCTCCTTTCCTTTGTTAATTGCAAGGTTTGAAACAAGGAGGATGAAATATTACCCTTCGTCGATGCCATAGGCTGAAGCTCGGACGATGGGGTGTGCCGACCCACGGACGCCGTGAGGTGGGAATCGGCAGTAAGACACGGCTTTGCGGGCGGATTTTGGGCCGTCGATCATGGGGAACATGATTCCCTGCGGCCCAAGGTCGAGGGCCTTCTTTGCCCAGGCGGCGGAGGACTCAGGGATGCGGAGGACCGCGGCGGTGCCAGTGGCGGCGAGCGCGTGGAGGCACGGAAGCGCATCGGCGATGGAGCCGTGGCCGTGCTCCATGTCCACGACGGCGAAGTCGTAGCCGGCGTACCCGGCGATCTCGGCTAGGGTTGGGGAGAATGTGAGGAGGAATACGCCGTACAGGGTTTCCTTTTCGCGGAGTCGCTGCTTCAGATTTGCGTATGAGATTGGGGCGGTTGAATTTTTGGCGGTGGAGGCGATGGTTTTTTTTAGGGTTTTTGAGGAGCGGCGGTTATGGGTGTAAAGCCTGGTGGGTGGTGAAATGGAGAGCTTATATTGATCGGAAATGGATATTCTGACGGCGTCGGCGGCCGAAGCAGAGGAAAGTGACGCGGCGGCGGCCATGGCCAGCTCAGTGTAGTGTTTTGAGATTAAGATTTCGGAAGGATTAACTAATATATTAAATTTTCTTTTTCTTTTATCAAACATTTATATTAAATACGAGATTCAACACTTAAATACCTACATCAATAAAAATAAAATAGTCAGTCCCTTATCAGTGTAATTTTTAACCTAGGTACCTAGTTGAATTTTATTTTACTGATAGGTACCTAACTGACGGATTTACCCCTACTAGAACTGGTTTTTTTTACATCTCTTACCTTATTTCTTATTTCACGTTCGATCGCTCCTAAAAAAGAGAAAAAATCGCACAGCCCCAAACCAAATCGCGCGATTGCTTGCCAGAAATCGACCCGGGTTTTTTTGGCTTCAGATTCTACGTCGTCTGTCCACTCGTTCGTCGTTGTATTCCCTTCTGAAATCGATTGGTAAGTCATTCACAGTATTACCGTAAGATGTCGCATTTCGTCACGATTAGGGTTCTTTTGTGCGTGTTTTTGGAATGACATTGATTTGTTGGTCGATTAGGGTTTTTTTGTGTGTGTATTTCGTCATGGCTGCTTGATTTGGGTTTTTTTTTGGAATGGGTCGATTTTGGTTTTTTCGAATGGGGTCAATTTGTTGTGGTACTACTTCATAACTGCATTTGGTACCCTCTATTTTGGCATATTGATACCCCTTGTGTGAATAAAATGGTACTGCTTGCCAAAAGTGATCGAATAGGGTCAATTTTTTTGGTACTACATTATCACCGCATTAGGTACTCTCTGTTTAGGCAAATTGGTATCCCTTATGTGAGTAAAATGGTACTGTTTGTAAGCATTGGTTTTATCGAATGGGGTCAATTTGTTTTGGTACTACATTATCACTGCATTTGGTACCCTCTGTTTGGTCAAATTGGTACCCCTTGTGTGAATAAAATAGTACTACTTGCTGACAGTGTATTTTTTTGCAGAAATGCCTCCACGGAACAGATTTGAGCTGGCTTCTCGGTGCCATCCTGCGCTGTTTCGATCTACCCTAAACAATTTGAAGGGTAGCATGACCCCAGATCAAAAAGAAGCTCTAAGAAGGTCCCCGTTTCATTTTTTTAGATATGCCTAAGATGAGCCATTCGTTTGCTCGAATCAACCGGCGTGATGATGAACGGGTGCACTATTGGGCTAATGGTAATACTCTCCGTTACGTTATGAGTTACCTTTTTTGCTTATGTATTTATTGATGAATTCAATGCTTTGGGAACTTTCAGATTTGGGTGTATGAGCATGTGCTCTCGTTGGCGCATAAGCGGGAGATGTATATGTTTCCCCGAACGTTCAATTGGGAAGAAAGTAGGGTTCCCAATGACGTAATAGCTGCGGAGGCTGAATTGGCTGCAATTACCTCTGTCGTCCCAATATACCCATCAAAGAAGGAAGTGAAGTTCGTGCATCCGATAAATTTGCTGCTGGAGGTATAAAATTCCAACTTTTTATGTATTATTTGCTTTGTTTCTAACTGTTGAATGAATTATGTGTTGTTAAGGTTGATGGAGGAGTTGGCGGATCTCATTTGGAGTGGAGTGCTCGTGTGGAGAGGTTGGAAGCCGAGTTGAGATTAAAGGACGAGGTTATAAGAGATCTAAGGTCAAATGTTCGGACGTCGAAGGTTGATATGCCCAACGAGGATGCGAGGGAGGAGGTAGAGGCTGAGGATACTGAACGAGTGGATGATAAAGAGGCTGAGGCTAAGGATAGGGATGTGTGCAAGGATGGGGGTGATGATAAGGCCGAGGATATGGTTCACAGTGAGGGTGATGATGTGGCCGAGCAGATGGTTCATAGCGACGGTGAGAAGGTCGGAGAGGACAAGGTTGAGGATACGGGTGAGGATAGGGCCGGGGATATGGCTCATAGTGACCGTGACGATATGGCCGAGGTGATGGCTCGTAGCGACGGTGAGAAGGCCGATATCGTACCATTTGTTATACGATCGAAAAATAAATATATTCCTAATCGAATCGCGTTGTCCTGCGTGATTTTGACAATACCTAACAATATCGGAATGAAAAAAAATGTGAAAGCCTAATGCACCGAATTCGCAGATGTAGCACTCAACACATTATTCAAATTATGTTGTAGATGTTCTTGCTTGTATCCTTATACTGTAATGAATCATGATATTCTAAGATTTAATTCATGCGTGCGGGGCCTAATGCACCGAATTTGATCTAAAACGTATTTAATACTATATTTTACTGTTCTACGGTGGTTCGAGATGAAAAAGTAATTCGTACGACCTCGAAAAATACTAACCCTAGTATGACGTATCATATATTTAAGGGACGCCGTACCAAAAATAGCTTTGTAGGGGTACCTATCGTTTTGTTTGAAGCGTACCAACGCAGACACGGTTGCAGTACCATAAATTACATATGACATGAAACATCTTATGAAAGCCACCGACATGTCAGATAATGCTGTCTTTTATGATTTAATACCTCGTATGTCAGAATCTGTCCAGTCATGACAGAAATTCAGAAATCTGTCCACTCATGACAGAAAAATGTCATAAAAGTGTTCAATCATTACAGAAAAATGTCAGAAATTGTCTCTTCCTTTCTGCACATCAACATCTGCTGAAATGCTTCGTTTGTGACGAAAAATAACCAAGTCTTAAATTCGAAGTCTTACTTTAATTTATATGGTACCTACTTCTGAAACGATACAGTACCCTATGTTGTACACTTAGGGTACCTAAATGACCTAAATTACAGTACCAAGTTCGCTTATATTACTATGTTGGCATATCTTACGGTATCACCGGCATATTACAGTACCAAAGTTACATATCTTAGGGTACGAACGTGGCATATATTACAGTACCATAGTTGCGTATATTAACGTACCAAATCGGCATATATTACAGTACCAAGTTCGCTTATGAAAGACTATGTTGGCATATCTTACGGTATCACTGGTATATTATAGTACCAAACTGGCATATATTACAGCACCAAACCAGCATATAATACGGTATCAAATTTGCATATATTACGATATCAAACTGGCATATTATTACAGTACCAAACTGGCATATATTACGGTATCAAACTGGCGTATATTACAGTACCAAATTTGCATATATTACGGTATCACACTGGCTTATATTACAGTACCAAATTTGCATATATTACAGTACATTGTTCATATCATTTAGACAAAAAGAATGAGTCATTACCAATTGACATATTTGGACAAAAGAATGACCTATTGGCATCATTTAGACAAAAAGAATGAGCCATGTCCTATTGACACATTTGGCATATATTACAGTACCTTCCTGGCATTTATTACAGTACCTTGTTGTCATATATTACAGTACCAAATTAGCATATATTACAAGTACCTTGTTGACATATATTACAATACCTTATTGTCATATATTACAGTAAATTGTTGGCATCATTTGGATAAAGAATGTGCCACATACAAAAGTGCAACAAAAAAGGTTTTGGAACAAAAGCAGTAACGAAATACATGGCAAATACGGACCCTACGTCGATACGGCCTCTCTACAAGTACGACGATTATTCCTGTATTTTCCACATCTTTTGCACTTGTTGGATCTTTTATCTACCTGAGAAGGAATCCTCCGCATCTTTCAGCAACCAAGAAGAACACAAATGCCCGGGTCACGAATAAAATTCTCGTCATCGGTTTGAGCATTCATCTCGTGCGTCGTCGCTTCATGATCGATACTAAGAATGACTCCCTTTTATACTCACACAATGCAAACAACGTCCCGCCACTAACCGAACTTGTAGACAGCATATTTTCAGATAATATGACAACCTGTATAAATGGTACGCCTGTATAGTTTACAATGGTACAGCGTACGCGGACATCTTGGTACCGTATAGACACATAAAATGGTACGTAATAAACATAACAAATGGTACGTAATAACAGTTATATAAAGAAACCTGAAATCCCGATGGATTAGCCTCAATAACTGTCAAGAATCGACATCCACCCTTACATCGAGCTCTTCAGCTCCCAGACCAAACCGTTTTGTCAGGCAATGTAATACCCGTAAAATTTAATACGGGGTTATCAAATAATTTACTAGTACGGATATCTAAATTAGAAAATTACAAAGTATTGATCCGAAAATATTAGGTAGGCAAGAGGAATATTTTTCGCTTCAAAATAAATCTTTAGAAAGAAACAAAGTTTTTGTGATGACCATGGCATATACACGTAAGTTTTCATCATAGTCAAATAAGACTTGGAAAATTTTCGTGGATCCTAACACATACTTAAATTCTTATAATATTTACAATAATTAAGAGATTGAGATAGGGAACGATTTGTTTCCTTGGAGGAAAAGAAGGAATGAGTTAATCATATGAGAAAACCACCTACTCCACTTTAGATAATTAGGATAAGTTAATAAAATATTTAGAAGAAATCGATTGCTTAACTAAAAGGAGGGAAATGACATATCACATACTTGTCCCTTTTATATCCATGTGTAATGGTCTTTAATAATTCTAGAGAGCATTATTAAAGAGATACAAAAACAAAAAATATACGGCTAAAGGAAGATAACTACTGTGTATTAGGTAAAAATAATATAATGATTTTTATGTAATAAGAGGGAAGCATTAGAATCTAATATAATAAACTAATAAGGATTAATTTATTAGGAAGGGATAAGAGCAGAGGAAAAGTTCGTCCTTTATCATCAAGTCTAATCAACATAATGATCATTATATATAATATATCATATACAATAAGCAAAAGAGGACGTTGTATTCTATAAGAACTTGAGTAGGCCTAAGGAAAATTGTTATCATCTTCTTGCCCATTCACTCGCTATTTTTCAGGACCATAATATATATCTCTATTTCATAAACTAAACTTCATAACAACGAAGATCATATGAAAATGGAGAAGAGGAGAAAAAACGAGAGTGTAGATTATAGCAAAACTCAATTTCCAACAAGAAGCAAATTCGATTCGAAGTAAGGTATGTGAACTCTATGCTTAGTATACTTAATTTATTTTTAATGGTTATATGTTCGCATGTGGTTAAGGAATGAATATAGGAGATCTCAAAGGTTATATGTTTGAAATATTTGATTTTTGAGTTAGCCATATTAAATGCACGTTGATGTTTATAGGAGTAATTTCGGAATTAGAACAATGATTGAAAACCTCAAAGTTCGACTTAGTATATGATTACTTTTGGACTTACGATGGATTTTGATAGTTGTAAGTTTTGGCAGTAGGGTTTTTCGAACTTGATGTTTTCAGGTTAAGCATATATGTTCGGCACTACACATGTATGAAATATAGTTAGGGTTTTCTTATTAAGAATGTTTCAGCAACTAGTAATATTTTCATTGGCAAAATATATATATTAACATCTATGTTTTAGTACCAATCATAATTAATGAGAAAAGGATGTCAATGCAAAATAATATTATGTGTAAGAAACGAAAGAACGGAACTTCAGAATTGACTTTCCCTCAAGTGTTTCTTACGGCATGTACATGTTTAATGGAACAATTCCTAATGCTTAGGGTAATTGCATTCTTCAGATATTTTCGGCAATATGTATAATAGAGTTTTGACTTCATATTTTCAGTATTAATTACTTTTATTATCTTAGGGTTTTGATAATTTTAGGGTTTTCAATACGTAGGGTTTGGAAATATTTCGATATTCAGAGGTTCGAAGTTTAGGGAATTTCCCAGATATTGTGGTTGATAATTTACGTCGGGAGGACAGGTAAGTGAAACTCACCTACGGCACGTAAACTTTATGTGATTAATTACGTGATATTTATGTGCTTGTGTGATTATGTGAATTTGCTGAATTATGCGATTTCGTGAATTATGTGCTTCACATGTACTTAATATTTTTGCACGTTATTTGCATATGTTGTTTGCACTACACTTGCATATCATGTTAGTGTAAGGGGGTTGAGTACCGTGTGGAACGGTAACGTTTGGGATGTTGATGAGTGGTATCAGTATAGGTTATTGCGTCGAGTGTAGGGGAACTCGGGTGCGTGCTAACTCTAACGTGACCTGAGTTGGCCGCCCGAGCGTATGAGGCGTCGAGTGACGGGATGTGTTATGACATTATAGGACATTTTGAGTATAGGGCGACTCTAACGAGACCTGAGTAGCTTACCCGCTCTAACGAGACCTGAGCGGGATATGCGACTCTAACGAGACCTGAGTAGCCACCCGCTCTAACGAGACCAGAGTGGGATATTCCATTCTAACGTGACCTGAGTGGGAACCCATTCTAACGAGACCTGAGCGGGATATTTGAAATGTACAAAGTGTCGAGTCATGTGAGGTGTTGAGATGAGTAGAGACGAGTCGAGCGTGTATTTGTGAGGTGTTTGGGAATGGTGAGTGCACGTTGCATACATGCATGTTTCATCTACTGGGCAAGGAGCTCAGTTTACGTGTTGTAGGTATATACGAGTCCGGCGTTGATACACGTCACGACTAGGCGGGCTGATGGCGGTGACTCCACGGACTTTTGAGGGCAGGGCGGTACATGGATGCGACCTGTGGATGGGATGTTAGGATTTTAATATTTTAATATTTTAGGGTTACGGCTTGTGTAAGTATACGGCTACGTAGACGATGTTTAATTTAATATATTTTATTTTAGAGAAAATTTTTATTCGACGGGTCTTCCTCGACTTATGTTGCGAAAATTCGCCAAAATATTTATTAGAAAGTGAGGGTCGTTACAGGTGGTATCAGAGCTTAGGATATAGATTCTGTAGACTGTCCATGTACTGCCGCTCAAAAGCCTGGAGGATCAGCCTTGCCTATAAGTTTTAAGTTTAACGCAATTATGTGACTATACTAATGTGCCTGTCTATGTGATTAATTGTAGACGATAGGAATAGTATATTTAGTTAGAGTGTGCAGTGGAAGCGTGGTTGGAGTTGGAATATGTATGCCTAGAGGACTTAAAAGAAATAAGTATGACTAGCTAGAGTGCGCAGCGGAAGCGTGGTGGGAATAGGAATATGAATGTCTAGTTAGCTGATTTTAGAAATTTGGTCACACATCTAAATGTGTCACTAAAATAGGAGAAATCGTTACCCGGAGTTTCACCGGTCGGCGAATTTCGGGGGCGAAATTTTTTTAAGGGGGGGAGAATGTAATACCCGTAAAATTTAATACGGGGTTATCAAATAATTTACTAGTACGGATATCTAAATTAGAAAATTACAAAGTATTGATCCGAAAATATTAGGTAGGCAAGAGGAATATTTTTCGCTTCAAAATAAATCTTTAGAAAGAAACAAAGTTTTTGTGATGACCATGGCATATACACGTAAGTTTTCATCATAGTCAAATAAGACTTGGAAAATTTTCGTGGATCCTAACACATACTTAAATTCTTATAATATTTACAATAATTAAGAGATTGAGATAGGGAACGATTTGTTTCCTTGGAGGAAAAGAAGGAATGAGTTAATCATATGAGAAAACCACCTACTCCACTTTAGATAATTAGGATAAGTTAATAAAATATTTAGAGGAAATCGATTGCTTAACTAAAAGGAGGGAAATGACATATCACATACTTGTCCCTTTATATCCATGTGTAATGGTCTTTAATAATTCTAGAGAGCATTATTAAAGAGATACAAAAACAAAAAATATACGGCTAAAGGAAGATAACTACTGTGTATTAGGTAAAAATAATATAATGATTTTTATGTAATAAGAGGGAAGCATTAGAATCTAATATAATAAACTAATAAGGATTAATTTATTAGGAAGGGATAAGAGCAGAGGAAAAGTTCGTCCTTTATCATCAAGTCTAATCAACATAATGATCATTATATATAATATATCATATACAATAAGCAAAAGAGGACGTTGTATTCTATAAGAACTTGAGTAGGCCTAAGGAAAATTGTTATCATCTTCTTGCCCATTCACTCGCTATTTTTCAGGACCATAATATATATCTCTATTTCATAAACTAAACTTCATAACAACGAAGATCATATGAAAATGGAGAAGAGGAGAAAAAACGAGAGTGTAGATTATAGCAAAACTCAATTTCCAACAACAAGCAAATTCGATTTGAAGTAAGGTATGTGAACTCTATGCTTAGTATACTTAATTTATTTCTAATGGTTATATGTTCGCATATGGTTAAGGAATGAATATAGGAGATCTCAAAGGTTATATGTTTGAAATATTTGATTTTGAGTTAGCCATATTAAATGCACGTTGATGTTTATAGGAGTAATTTCGGAATTAGAACAATGATTGAAAACCTCAAAGTTCGACTTAGTATATGATTACTTTTGGACTTACGATGGATTTTGATAGTTGTAAGTTTTGGCAGTAGGGTTTTTCGAACTTGATGTTTTCAGGTTAAGCATATATGTTCGACACTACACATCTATGAAATATAGTTAGGGTTTTCTTATTAAGAATGTTTCAGCAACTAGTAATATTTTCATTGGCAAAATATATATATTAACATCTATGTTTTAGTACCAATCATAATTAATGAGAAAAGGATGTCAATGCAAAATAATATTATGTGTAAGAAACGAAAGAACGGAACTTCAGAATTGACTTTCCCTCAAGTGTTTCTTACGGCATGTACATGTTTAATGGAACAATTCCTAATGCTTAGGGTAATTGCATTCTTCAGATATTTTCGGCAATATGTATAATAGAGTTTTGACTTCATATTTTCAGTATTAATTACTTTTATTATTTTAGGGTTTTGATAATTTTAGGGTTTTCGATACGTAGGGTTTGGAAATATTTCGATATTCAGAGGTTCGAAGTTTAGGGAATTTCCCAGATATTGTGGTTGATAATTTACGTCGGGAGGACATGTAAGTGAAACTCACCTACGGCACGTAAACTTTATGAGATTAATTACGTGATATTTATGTGCTTGTGTGATTATGTGAATTTGCTGAATTATGCGATTTCGTGAATTATGTGCTTCACATGTATTTAATATTTTTGCACGTTATTTGCATATGTTGTTTGCACTACACTTGCATATCATGTTAGTGTAAGGGGGTTGAGTACCGTGTGGAACGGTAACGTTTGGGATGTTGATGAGTGGTATCAGTATAGGTTATTGCGTCGAGTGTAGGGGAACTCGGGTGCGTGCTAACTCTAACGTGACCTGAGTTGGCCGCCCGAGCGTATGAGGCGTCGAGTGACAGGATGTGTTATGACATTATAGGACATTTTGAGTATAGGGCGACTCTAACGAGACCTGAGTAGCTTACCCGCTCTAACGAGACCTGAGCGGGATATGCGACTCTAACGAGACCTGAGTAACCACCCGCTCTAACGAGACCAGAGTGGGATATTCCATTCTAACGTGACCTGAGTGGGAACCCATTCTAACGAGACCTGAGCGGGATATTTGAAATGTACTAAGTGTCGAGTCATGTGAGGTGTTGAGATGAGTAGAGACGAGTCGAGCGTGTATTTGTGAGGTGTTTGGGAATGGTGAGTGCACGTTGCATACATGCATGTTTCATCTACTGGGCAAGGAGCTCAGTTTACGTGTTGTAGGTATATACGAGTCCGGCGTTGATACACGTCACGACTAGGCGAGCTGATGGCGGTGACTCCACGGACTTTTGAGGGCAGGGCGGTACATGGATGCGACCTGTGGATGGGATGTTAGGATTTTAATATTTTAATATTTTAGGGTTACGGCTTGTGTAAGTATACGGCTACGTAGACGATGTTTAATTTAATATATTTTATTTTAGAGAAAATTTTTATTCGACGGGTCTTCCTCGACTTATGTTGCGAAAATCCGCCAAAATATTTATTAGAAAGTGAGGGTCGTTACAGGTGGTATCAGAGCTTAGGATATAGATTCTGTAGACTGTCCATGTACTGCCGCTCAAAAGCCTGGAGGATCAGCCTTGCCTATAAGTTTTAAGTTTAACGCAATTATGTGACTATACTAATGTGCCTGTCTATGTGATTAATTGTAGACGATAGGAATAGTATATTTAGTTAGAGTGTGCAGTGGAAGCGTGGTTGGAGTTGGAATATGTATGCCTAGAGGACTTAAAAGAAATAAGTATGACTAGCTAGAGTGCGCAGCGGAAGCGTGGTGGGAATAGGAATATGAATGTCTAGTTAGCTGATTTTAGAAATTTGGTCACACATCTAAATGTGTCACTAAAATAGGAGAAATCGTTACCCGGAGTTTCACCGGTCGGCGAATTTCGGGGGCGAAATTTTTTTAAGGGGGGGAGAATGTAATACCCGTAAAATTTAATACGGGGTTATCAAATAATTTACTAGTACGGATATCTAAATTAGAAAATTACAAAGTATTGATCCGAAAATATTAGGTAGGCAAGAGGAATATTTTTCGCTTCAAAATAAATCTTTAGAAAGAAACAAAGTTTTTGTGATGACCATGGCATATACACGTAAGTTTTCATCATAGTCAAATAAGACTTGGAAAATTTTCGTGGATCCTAACACATACTTAAATTCTTATAATATTTACAATAATTAAGAGATTGAGATAGGGAACGATTTGTTTCCTTGGAGGAAAAGAAGGAATGAGTTAATCATATGAGAAAACCACCTACTCCACTTTAGATAATTAGGATAAGTTAATAAAATATTTAGAGGAAATCGATTGCTTAACTAAAAGGAGGGAAATGACATATCACATACTTGTCCCTTTATATCCATGTGTAATGGTCTTTAATAATTCTAGAGAGCATTATTAAAGAGATACAAAAACAAAAAATATACGGCTAAAGGAAGATAACTACTGTGTATTAGGTAAAAATAATATAATGATTTTTATGTAATAAGAGGGAAGCATTAGAATCTAATATAATAAACTAATAAGGATTAATTTATTAGGAAGGGATAAGAGCAGAGGAAAAGTTCGTCCTTTATCATCAAGTCTAATCAACATAATGATCATTATATATAATATATCATATACAATAAGCAAAAGAGGACGTTGTATTCTATAAGAACTTGAGTAGGCCTAAGGAAAATTGTTATCATCTTCTTGCCCATTCACTCGCTATTTTTCAGGACCATAATATATATCTCTATTTCATAAACTAAACTTCATAACAACGAAGATCATATGAAAATGGAGAAGAGGAGAAAAAACGAGAGTGTAGATTATAGCAAAACTCAATTTCCAACAAGAAGCAAATTCGATTTGAAGTAAGGTATGTGAACTCTATGCTTAGTATACTTAATTTATTTTTAATGGTTATATGTTCGCATATGGTTAAGGAATGAATATAGGAGATCTCAAAGGTTATATGTTTGAAATATTTGATTTTTGAGTTAGCCATATTAAATGCACGTTGATGTTTATAGGAGTAATTTCGGAATTAGAACAATGATTGAAAACCTCAAAGTTCGACTTAGTATATGATTACTTTTGGACTTACGATGGATTTTGATAGTTGTAAGTTTTTGGCAGTAGGGTTTTTCGAACTTGATGTTTTCAGGTTAAGCATATATGTTCGACACTACACATCTATGAAATATAGTTAGGGTTTTCTTATTAAGAATGTTTCAGCAACTAGTAATATTTTCATTGGCAAAATATATATATTAACATCTATGTTTTAGTACCAATCATAATTAATGAGAAAAGGATGTCAATGCAAAATAATATTATGTGTAAGAAACGAAAGAACGGAACTTCAGAATTGACTTTCCCTCAAGTGTTTCTTACGGCATGTACATGTTTAATGGAACAATTCCTAATGCTTAGGGTAATTGCATTCTTCAGATATTTTCGGCAATATGTATAATAGAGTTTTGACTTCATATTTTCAGTATTAATTACTTTTATTATTTTAGGGTTTTGATAATTTTAGGGTTTTCGATACGTAGGGTTTGGAAATATTTCGATATTCAGAGGTTCGAAGTTTAGGGAATTTCCCAGATATTGTGGTTGATAATTTACGTCGGGAGGACATGTAAGTGAAACTCACCTACGGCACGTAAACTTTATGAGATTAATTACGTGATATTTATGTGCTTGTGTGATTATGTGAATTTGCTGAATTATGCGATTTCGTGAATTATGTGCTTCACATGTATTTAATATTTTTGCACGTTATTTGCATATGTTGTTTGCACTACACTTGCATATCATGTTAGTGTAAGGGGGTTGAGTACCGTGTGGAACGGTAACGTTTGGGATGTTGATGAGTGGTATCAGTATAGGTTATTGCGTCGAGTGTAGGGAACTCGGGTGCGTGCTAACTCTAACGTGACCTGAGTTGGCCGCCCGAGCGTATGAGGCGTCGAGTGACAGGATGTGTTATGACATTATAGGACATTTGAGTATAGGGCGACTCTAACGAGACCTGAGTAGCTTACCCGCTCTAACGAGACCTGAGCGGGATATGCGACTCTAACGAGACCTGAGTAACCACCCGCTCTAACGAGACCAGAGTGGGATATTCCATTCTAACGTGACCTGAGTGGGAACCCATTCTAACGAGACCTGAGCGGGATATTTGAAATGTACTAAGTGTCGAGTCATGTGAGGTGTTGAGATGAGTAGAGACGAGTCGAGCGTGTATTTGTGAGGTGTTTGGGAATGGTGAGTGCACGTTGCATACATGCATGTTTCATCTACTGGGCAAGGAGCTCAGTTTACGTGTTGTAGGTATATACGAGTCCGGCGTTGATACACGTCACGACTAGGCGAGCTGATGGCGGTGACTCCACGGACTTTTGAGGGCAGGGCGGTACATGGATGCGACCTGTGGATGGGATGTTAGGATTTTAATATTTTAATATTTTAGGGTTACGGCTTGTGTAAGTATACGGCTACGTAGACGATGTTTAATTTAATATATTTTATTTTAGAGAAAATTTTTATTCGACGGGTCTTCCTCGACTTATGTTGCGAAAATCCGCCAAAATATTTATTAGAAAGTGAGGGTCGTTACAGGTGGTATCAGAGCTTAGGATATAGATTCTGTAGACTGTCCATGTACTGCCGCTCAAAAGCCTGGAGGATCAGCCTTGCCTATAAGTTTTAAGTTTAACGCAATTATGTGACTATACTAATGTGCCTGTCTATGTGATTAATTGTAGACGATAGGAATAGTATATTTAGTTAGAGTGTGCAGTGGAAGCGTGGTTGGAGTTGGAATATGTATGCCTAGAGGACTTAAAAGAAATAAGTATGACTAGCTAGAGTGCGCAGCGGAAGCGTGGTGGGAATAGGAATATGAATGTCTAGTTAGCTGATTTTAGAAATTTGGTCACACATCTAAATGTGTCACTAAAATAGGAGAAATCGTTACCCGGAGTTTCACCGGTCGGCGAATTTCGGGGGCGAAATTTTTTTAAGGGGGGGAGAATGTAATACCCGTAAAATTTAATACGGGGTTATCAAATAATTTACTAGTACGGATATCTAAATTAGAAAATTACAAAGTATTGATCCGAAAATATTAGGTAGGCAAGAGGAATATTTTTCGCTTCAAAATAAATCTTTAGAAAGAAACAAAGTTTTGTGATGACCATGGCATATACACGTAAGTTTTCATCATAGTCAAATAAGACTTGGAAAATTTTCGTGGATCCTAACACATACTTAAATTCTTATAATATTTACAATAATTAAGAGATTGAGATAGGGAACGATTTGTTTCCTTGGAGGAAAAGAAGGAATGAGTTAATCATATGAGAAAACCACCTACTCCACTTTAGATAATTAGGATAAGTTAATAAAATATTTAGAGGAAATCGATTGCTTAACTAAAAGGAGGGAAATGACATATCACATACTTGTCCCTTTATATCCATGTGTAATGGTCTTTAATAATTCTAGAGAGCATTATTAAAGAGATACAAAAACAAAAAATATACGGCTAAAGGAAGATAACTACTGTGTATTAGGTAAAAATAATATAATGATTTTTATGTAATAAGAGGGAAGCATTAGAATCTAATATAATAAACTAATAAGGATTAATTTATTAGGAAGGGATAAGAGCAGAGGAAAAGTTCGTCCTTTATCATCAAGTCTAATCAACATAATGATCATTATATATAATATATCATATACAATAAGCAAAAGAGGACGTTGTATTCTATAAGAACTTGAGTAGGCCTAAGGAAAATTGTTATCATCTTCTTGCCCATTCACTCGCTATTTTTCAGGACCATAATATATATCTCTATTTCATAAACTAAACTTCATAACAACGAAGATCATATGAAAATGGAGAAGAGGAGAAAAAACGAGAGTGTAGATTATAGCAAAACTCAATTTCCAACAAGAAGCAAATTCGATTCGAAGTAAGGTATGTGAACTCTATGCTTAGTATACTTAATTTATTTTTAATGGTTATATGTTCGCATATGGTTAAGGAATGAATATAGGAGATCTCAAAGGTTATATGTTTGAAATATTTGATTTTTGAGTTAGCCATATTAAATACACGTTGATGTTTATAGGAGTAATTTCGGAATTAGAACAATGATTGAAAACCTCAAAGTTCGACTTAGTATATGATTACTTTTGGACTTACGATGGATTTTGATAGTTGTAAGTTTTTGGCAGTAGGGTTTTTCGAACTTGATGTTTTCAGGTTAAGCATATATGTTCGGCACTACACATCTATGAAATATAGTTAGGGTTTTCTTATTAAGAATGTTTCAGCAACTAGTAATATTTTCATTGGCAAAATATATATTAACATCTATGTTTTAGTACCAATCATAATTAATGAGAAAAGGATGTCAATGCAAAATAATATTATGTGTAAGAAACGAAAGAACGGAACTTCAGAATTGACTTTCCCTCAAGTGTTTCTTACGGCATGTACATGTTAATGGAACAATTCCTAATGCTTAGGGTAATTGCATTCTTCAGATATTTTCGGCAATATGTATAATAGAGTTTTGACTTCATATTTTCAGTATTAATTACTTTTATTATTTTAGGGTTTTGATAATTTTAGGGTTTTCGATACGTAGGGTTTGGAAATATTTCGATATTCAGAGGTTCGAAGTTTAGGGAATTTCCTAGATATTGTGGTTGATAATTTACGTCGGGAGGACAGGTAAGTGAAACTCACCTACGGCACGTAAACTTTATGTGATTAATTACGTGATATTTATGTGCTTGTGTGATTATGTGAATTTGCTGAATAATGCGATTTCGTGAATTATGTGCTTCACATGTACTTAATATTTTTGCACGTTATTTGCATATGTTGTTTGCACTACACTTGCATATCATGTTAGTGTAAGGGGGTTGAGTACCGTGTGGAACGGTAACGTTTGGGATGTTGATGAGTGGTATCAGTATAGGTTATTGCGTCGAGTGTAGGGGAACTCGGGTGCGTGCTAACTCTAACGTGACCTGAGTTGGCCGCCCGAGCGTATGAGGCGTCGAGTGACGGGATGTGTTATGACATTATAGGACATTTTGAGTATAGGGCGACTCTAACGAGACTGAGTAGCTTACCCGCTCTAACGAGACCTGAGCGGGATATGCGACTCTAACGAGACCTGAGTAACCACCCGCTCTAACGAGACCAGAGTGGGATATTCCATTCTAACGTGACCTGAGTGGGAACCCATTCTAACGAGACCTGAGCGGGATATTTGAAATGTACTAAGTGTCGAGTCATGTGAGGTGTTGAGATGAGTAGAGACGAGTCGAGCGTGTATTTGTGAGGTGTTTGGGAATGGTGAGTGCACGTTGCATACATGCATGTTTCATCTACTGGTCAAGGAGCTCAGTTTACGTGTTGTAGGTATATACGAGTCCGGCGTTGATACACGTCACGACTAGGCGAGCTGATGGCGGTGACTCCACGGACTTTTGAGGGCAGGGCGGTACATGGATGCGACCTGTGGATGGGATGTTAGGATTTTAATATTTTAATATTTTAGGGTTACGGCTTGTGTAAGTATACGGCTACGTAGACGATGTTTAATTTAATATATTTTATTTTAGAGAAAATTTTTATTCGACGGGTCTTCCGCGACTTCCCAATGACCGATCTTTACGTTGGCCTCAACGTTACCTTCCACATGCAGGGATGCGGCATTCGCTAATTTGATGGTGGCAGGTCGGTTGAGCAACGCAAGCCCAGCCTTCTTCGCCATCTCGAGAGACATGAAATTGTGCGTCGCTCCCGAGTCCACCATCGCCATAGTAGGCAGTTTTTCTACGAGACAAGAAACATACATGAGTTTGTTCTTACCCGACTTGTCCTGCTTCGCCCCTCATCTGGGCTGCGACAGCGTTAACGGCAGATCGTTGTGGACATTGATACCACTTGTGAAAACCGTTGCATATATAGCACGTCCACTTCTTGGTTGGGTCAGTGACCGGCTGTTTCTCAGCTTGTCTATCCGGTCGCTTTTGCACATGTTTCGACCCATTGTTGTTATGAACACCATTGTACTTCCTCTTTTTGCCCACCTTCACTTGAGATCCATTCGGCCGCTGCCCATGATTTTGCCCCTTCTTAGGATTCTCGTAGTCCGGCTTCGGAAGGTCCCTCAACCTTTCGGTCTCAGCTATAGCCGTGTTGACATCTTGGACATTCCGTCGGGCTAGCTCACTTTGTGGATATGGTTTGAGCCCAGCCATGAAATTGTACAACTTATCAGCGTCGGACATATCACGGACGTCGAGAATCAAAGAATGGAACTTTTGGACATATTCATGGATCGTGCCCGTTTCTTTGTGCCTTCGCAAAGCATCTCGGGCCAACCACGCATTATTTTGCGGCGCGAAATGGGTCTTAAGTTCGGCCTTCAGGGCTTCCCAAGTTTCGATCCGTGCCTGCGGGTTCTCATCTGCCTCACGTTGTCGGGTCCGCCACCAAATCTTGGCATCATCAGTAAGGAATCGAGATGCCACTGCCACTTTGTTATTTTCAGCTACTTGAGCTGCTTGGAAATATCCCTCAATATCATTTAGAAAGTTTTCCAACGTCTTAGCGTCGAGTATGTGCTCATGTTCGAGCGAACTGCCCATCTGCCTTTCGGCCACCTCATGGGTCAAGTTCGTGTGTGGCCAGACCTACCCATCTGGTCACTGCCCGACAGATCATTTCTGCCGAACATAACTCGGGGTCTAGGCACCACCGAGTCCGGCCGAGTACTGCTCGACCACCGTTGACCGAGGTCAACGGTCAAGATCCATCAACTACATAACAATTCTCCCCGCCTGAATCAGCGACGCCCTCGTCGAAGATCCCGGAAGCAACAATCTGTACGCCACTTGGCCGACTCGATTCACGATCTCGAAATGCCCATCATACTTTGGCAACAAGCTCCATGCGAGCGATTGAGCTTTCCACTTGGCCTTCATTTGAGGTGAAAGTTTTACCCAAACTTTTTCGCCCACTTCGAAGGTTACCGCTCGATGTCCTTGGTCGTAATACTTCTTCATCCATCTGCCAGCTTTGGCGAGGCTGTCTCGAGCTTCAGCCCACAACAACTGTCGCCCTCGAGCAAACTTGTACGCCGGTGGACAATCTCCTGCAGCTTTCCACATAGAAAGATTTTGAGGTGTTAAAGGCTGGAAACCATAAACTACCTCGAATGGACTCTTTTCTGTCGCTGAAGATTTGTGGAGATTGTAGCAAAATTGAGCCGGGTCAAGTAAGCTCGTCCAGTTGTGTTGGCTGGCCGAGATGTAGTGCCGAAGATACTCCTCAAGGAGTTGATTGACTCGCTCGGTCTGTCCATCCGTTTGTGGGTGATAGCCTGAAGAAAATCGCAGTTTTGTGCCAAGCCTTCGGAATAGAATCGTCCAGAATCGGCTTGTGAACCTTACGTTCCGATCACTAGTGATTTCTTCTGGCATCCCAAAATACTTCACCACATTTCGGAAGAACAGGTCCGCAGCGATGTCGGCATTGCACTGAATAGGGGCCGCCATAAATATCGCCATTTTGGAGAACCGATCCACCACGACTAAGATGGAATTATTTCCTTCGCTATTTGGCAACCCAACAATGAAGTCCATGGAAATGGAACGCCATGGGCTAGCCGGAATAGGCAACGGCTGCAACAAACCTGCTGGCTTTGTACGCTCGGGCTTGTCTCGCTGGCAAATGTTGCAAGTACGAACAAAGGCCTCGACATCCTGCTCGAGTTTTGGCCAATAAAACTTGCGAGAGATTAGGGCCATCATGCGCCTAACTCCTGGGTGACCAGCCCACTGCGGCTCATGGTGCTCTTTCAAGAGCTCATTCCGCAGTCTCCCGACAGGTACATAAAATCGTTTGCCATGCGTGACCAACAGCCCATCTTCAAGCCAGTAGCGTTTCAGAAGCCCTTCTTTCACCTGGTCCTTCAGCTTCACGTAAGTTGGATCGTTCTCACTTTCGCGTCGGATGCGGCTGACAAAGCTGCTCGCGACTTTGCTTATTACGGCCACCGTGTTGAGGTGAGGCTGGCGGCTTAGTGCATCAGCAACTTCATTCTGCCGCCCAGGCCTATGAACCCAATCGAAATCGAACTCCCCAAGAAACTCTTGCCATCGTGCCTGTTTCGGGGTTAGCTTCTTTTGAGTTTTGAAATAAGTGTTTGCCACATTGTCAGTGACAATCACAAATTTAGAGCCAAGAAGATAGTGGCGCCACGCTCCGAGGCAATGAATCACCGCGGTCATCTCTTTCTCGTGCGTGCTATAGCGCGTTTCAGCATCTTTGAGCTTTCGGCTCTCGTAGGCGATGGGGTGTCTCCCTTGCACAAGTACACCGCCAAGTGCCTTACCAGACGCATCAGTGTGGACTTCGAATGGCTGCTCAAAATCAGGCAGCTTCAGGACAGGTTCGCTGGCCAATGCAGCTTTGAGTCGTTCGAAGGCTTCTTCGCAGGTACGACTCCAATCCCACTTCACGTCCTTCTTCAAGAGGTCCGTCAGGGGCAAAGCAATCTTTGAATACCCCTTGATGAAGCGTCGATAGTAGTTCGCAACACCCAGGAAGGACCGCAGCTCCGTAACGGTGCTTGGTCGTGGCCATTCCATCACAGCTCGGTGACATTTATCATTGCTCCACTCGACTTTGAAGTCATTCTTGGGAACGAATTCTTGGTGGATGCAAAGGCCATAACGATTCCCTTCCTGAGCGGCATGATGATAGCTGACGAGGCACAGCCGGGCTTCATCCAGGGCACTTTCCGATATGGCGAGACAAAGAACGGGCCAAGGTGCTCGGCTATACAGCTCAAGCGTGGCCTTGGCCGAGGCGAGCAAACTTTCCTTACTGTTGTGCGCGAGAATGAGTCTGCAACTCCGCACGTCCCGCCAGTTGAAATACAGGTCATTCTTGAAAAGTTCGAAGATGTCATGCCCAACGAACTGCCTAAAGAACTCCCACCGAGGAGGCCCACTGATCACCGAATTGAGTTGGAGCCTGGAACGAGACCTCCAGCGCAGGCGCCTTATGGCACCATGCTAACATCACGATAAACCTCGGGATTGAGACCTTCTATGAAGCGCTCCACTTTTAACTCGTCCGTTGCGACCATGTGCGGTGCAACTCTCGATAGTTGTTCGAACTTGCGGATATATTCCGCAATCGTCATTCCTCCTTGCTTCAGGTTTATGAATTCGTTCATTCGCAGCATTCGCTCGGGGTCGTGAAGTATTTTCCCTGAAAAAGTTCTTTAAACCTTTCCCAGGTCATAGTAGATGGGTCCTCAAGAATTTTGATGGTGTCCCACCAAAATCCTGCATTCCCTCTCAGCATGAATACCGCACATAGAACTTTCTCTTGTTCGGGTACGCGGCTGTACAAGAACATGTTTTCCAAGGTCCGCAACCAATCTTCTGCCATCATAGGATCAGTTGCGTCCTCGAATGTCGGGGGATTAAGTTTACGAAACCTATCTCCAATAATTTCCACACGTTCGGGTTGTGGAGACGGGTGAGGCGCAGACGAACTCCGATTATTAATGAGTTCGTTGATCTGTTCTGACTGACGTTGGATCAATTCGGTCAGTCGCAAAATGGTGGAGTCTCGTTCATTCGTGGGGGACTCAGACGCGGCCCCACGACTTGATTCACCCACATCTCTACGTCCTCTCGTCATCTTATTATCTACCATTAATCACGTAAAGAGACACATTATCATAAATATCCAATCACATCAAATTTTAAAACTTACAGGCAAGGCCGATCCTCCAGGCTTTTGAGTAGCTGTACATGGACAGTCTACCGAATCTATATCCTAAGCTCTGATACCACCTAAGAATTTAAAATAAGAAAATAAGAGTGTAAGTGAATTTGTTATCTACAACACTAAATACATTATATTTGGTGTTTAATATGTTTTCGATGGTTATATGTGATTTATGTGATATTTTATGGTTGATGTAAATTTTCGAGTGATTATATGTCGCAAAACCAGATTTTTGGGTTCAAGTATTTGTGCATATGCATTTATGAATTTTCGGAACAGTTCAAAGGACTTGCGGGTAAGTGATAACTTTCGGTGTTAGAAAAAAAAAACTTGAATATTTAGATATTTCGAGTAAAAGAATTTATAGGATTTTGAATAGTTTTCGGGTATGATTGAATTTCGAGTTCTGTGTATTATGTTCGAATAACAATAACTTTTTGTGAGATTTTAGGGACAAAGTTGGGGTATGGCATTGAGAGTTTAGCTTTAGCAAAATATTATATTTCATATACGAGGTATGCACGTTTTACGCTAGTGTAAGAAATAGTGACCGTTGAAACGGTGCATTAATTTAAGCATGACGGACATGCGTGAACGATCTGTGTATTCGGACGTGAACGTTCCGTAATATTTGATGAGGGGCAAGCGTGAACGATTTGTCTATTCGGACGTGAACGTTCTGTGATATTTGGGGAGAGGCAGGCGTGACCGATCTGTCTATTAGGACGTGAACGTTCCGAGGTTGATTGAATGGCAACTAACGAGAAACAGACGTGAACGTTCTGTTTACTTGGACGTGGACATTCCGAGAATAAATTGTTATTTTATATTGTCGAAAGAAGACTGACGTGAACGTTCGGTGTAAGCTGCCTAGTAGAAAGATGTCTGACGTGAACGTTTAGATGAACTATCAACGTAGACCACCATGAATGTTATAAGTGTGTTGGGTGAGTCGAGCCTAAATAAGGCATTAATGTATGGAATAAGACATAGGCGTGAGAAAAACAACGAGAGTACATTGAAAAATAGGTTTCGGAATTTAGGATGCATTTTTATCTACTGGGCAAATAGCCGAATCCCCGAAAACGAGAAAGTGTTATGCGCTTTCTCTATGTTGCGTGGGAACGCAAGGTTTTGGTGGGACACCATCAAAATCTTGGAGGACCCGATGACTATGACGTGGGAAAGATTTAAAGAACTGTTTTGCGACAAGTATTTCACAACCTACGATCGAACCCGAAAGATGAATGAATTCATCAACCTCAAACAAGGCGAAAAACCCGTCGCGGAATATATCCGCAAGTTTGAGGAACTATCTCGCTTCGCCCCGCATATGGTGGCGAACGATGCCTTAAAGATCGAGCGATTCCAAGTAGGTCTCAAACCCGAGATCTATCGAGATGTTAGTATGGCTGGAACGCGAGGAATAACGTTTGCTCAAGTGGCGGAACGAGCAATGATTGCAGAACAGGCAGAATCTCAAATCTTGGCAGCTCAGGAGGCAAAGAAAAAGATTGATAACCATCAAGGAAACGGAAATAATCGAAAACGGCAGTATTATGAGGTGGACCCCAGTAGCAATCAGAATAATCGTCAGAGACAGAAAAACTGGCGACCGAAACTAAACCTAGGGGCAACTAATTTTCCGTTACGACCTCCAACTATCAATCCGCAATGTCCACAATGCGGTCGATACCATACAGGTGTTTGCTTCGGAGCCGGTCCTAATTTCAACCCGCGATGTTTCAAGTGTGGAAAGCTAGGGCATATTGTCAAAGATTGTCAAGAATATCGTCCCAGAAATCCATACCAAGTGCCAGTACAACGTCCGATGGCACCAGCTCGGGTGTACGCTCTAACAGATAAAGAGGAAGAATTGAACCCACCAATGATGACGGGTATGTTTTAATGTTTGTAAGCATACCCATTCTACTATATCACTTAATTTCAGGGTCGCATGTTTATTTGTGCTAAATAAATATGTGACGTGAGTGAAAATGATTCCTGCTATATTTAAGTAAAACAATGTACCGCGTTTTTCTGAATTGCTCAATATCAGAGTTGCGCAGCGGAAGAAGCGTGGTGGAAATAGGAATAGTTATGTCTTGAGGACGTAGAAAAATTGTTGATCCTGAGAAACTGAATATGAGGCACACATTTAAATGTGTCGCCTAAATTCCATGATGAAGGTAGTGATAAATTCTACCTTAAGAGAATGCAGACAGATTAGTAAATAGGGGATTTCGTTATCCCGAGAAACTCCTGCCGGCGAATTTCGGGGGCGAAATTCCTTTTAAGGGGGGGATAATGTAACACCCGTAAAATTTAATACGGGATTAGAATGTAAAACCCGTAAAATTTAATACGGGGTTTTGATATAATTTAGCAGGGTGAAAATAAAATATATATAAATTAAGTCAAATTAAATTAATTAATGGAAGTAAACTGATATCATGGGTCAAAAGCTTAAATTCGTAATAAATTGTGTAGCCCAGCATTTATATGGCTCAGTGCATTAATTCAATTTACTAATTAAGGTTCAATAGTTTAATTAACACTTCAAAGCCCAAAGCCTAAATTAATTTCAGTCCATATCCTTTGATATATGCCAACCCATGTAATAATGTTAGGAGATCCATTTCTATTTTATACATATCCAGTTGTTAGGTTCATTTCACCATAAGTAACGAAAGAGAAAAAAAAAGAGGGGAAAGGGGAAGTCAACGGAGATCAAGCTACAATGAAAGCTTGATTTTGTGCGTGTTCTTGTCTCAGTTAAGCGCTCCTGAGGTAATTAACAAGCTAATATGTTTCTATTTCGTTTTTATGATCGGGTTCTTGAGTGCAGTTTGCGCAGCCTGAGGTCAAAACGATTTTCACCTAGCTATTGTATTCGGATCCTGTTGAAACTAAATTCTCTGGAAAGCTAACTTCTTTGGCTTTCCAGATCAGTTTGAATCGACCCGATCGGATCAGTTTTCTATTTTCTATGAATTTTTAAGTAGACAACACGAAATTGGAAAATAATTCTGTAGCTGCTGTTTTAGATCCGCGCGCAGCTTCTGTTTTCGGTGAATTTGACCCAGTTCCGTGCTCGGATTATATCGAAACTTGTTTCTATAGAAAGTTAACTTCTTTGGCTTTCCAGATCAATTTGAATCGTTTCAATCGGATCATCCTTCGAACTTCTATGAATTTCTAAAGTGACAGCACGAAAACAGAATTCTGTCTGTAATTGCAGTTTTAGATTCGTGCGCAGCGTTAGTTTTAAACTAAGTTGACCAAGTTATTGTGCTCCGATTCATTCGTATCTTGTCTCATTTGAAAGCTAACTTCTTAAGCTTTCCACAGCCACTTGAATCAGGGCGATCCGATATTTCTAGGGTCGATTATGAGGCTTTGACTTTCTAATGTAAGTTCAGAACTTTCTAAAAACTGGATCTGTGCGCTGCCATTGTTTTCAGAACATTTGACCTAGCTATTATCCTTTGATTCCTTCGAAACTTGTTTCTCTTGAAAGATAAGATTATCGGGTTTCCATAGCCACCTGAATGAGATCGATCGGATGCCCGTGTGATTTGTTACGAATTTTTAAAGTTTCTACTATTGGACAGAATTTTCGATTCAGATGTACCCGTACTTCTCTGTTTTCACCTCTTTAAACTGATCCGATGATATTGAAGTTTGTCTCTATTGAAATCTAATCCTCTTAGCTTCCTATAGCCGCTGGAATCATCTCAATCCGATGTTTCTAGAATTTTTAACGTAATTTAGAAGTTTATGTCGCAAAACTGAATTGATGTACTTTCTTGGTGAATGAAGAACAGGTTCTTAAATTTTCTGACAGATGTAGCAACCTCAGGTGTAGAATATAAGCTCGAAAACTACGGAAGGAAGGTAGGTGAATACACCTACGACACGTAAACGGTTATGTGTATTATTATGTGGTACTATTATGTGGTATTTATGTGCTAACATGATTATGTGCCTATGTGAATTTCATGGATTACATGTTTTATATGTTTTAAGTATTTTCGTATGTCATATGTACACATGTTCCATGTCATGTGCTATGTTATATGCACTACACTTGCATTTCATGTCAGTGCGAGGGAATGGAGTACCGTGCGGAACGGGAACATTTGGGAAAGTCGATGAGTGGTGTTGGTCCGTGTGTCAATAGAGGGTGGGTGATGCCGCTCTAAAGTGACCTGAGTAGGCTGCCCGTGCTCCAGTAGGTACCACTCTAAAGTGACCTGAGTGGGCTGACCGAGCGATAGGATGGTGCTTGGGTGCGTGCACTCTAAAGTGACCTGAGTTGGCCGCCCGAGTGTTGGGACGTTAGTGGTTGGGTGTATGCCGCTCTAAAGAGACTTGAGTGGGCTGCCCGTGCTCTAGTACGTACCACTCTAAAGAGACCTGAGTGGGCCGAGCGAGCGCTAGGTATAGAGGGAAAGGTTCCAGTATGTACCACTCTAAAGAGACCTGAGTGGGCAGACCGAACGTGAATCCTCAACTCGGGGAAAACGGGCGACTCTAAAGAGACCTGAGAAGCCTTCCTATTCTAAAGTGACCTGAATTGGATACCCGAGGGTGTATGGTGTTGAGTTGCGGGGAGTCGTGAGATGCGATGGGTTGAGATGAGGGTCGAGTGTGCATGTCGTGAGATGCGATGGATTGAGATGAGGGTCGAGTGTGCATGTCGTGAGATGTATGGGTTGGGATCGAGCGCACGTTGCATACATGCATGTTTCACCTACTGGGCAAGGAGCTCAGTTTACGTGTTGTAGGTACCGAGCCCGACGCTGATGTGCGTCGCAACTAGGCGGGCTGACGGCGGTGTTCCACGGACTTTTGAGGGCGAGGCTGTACATGGATGCGACCTGTGGAGCGACTTTAGAGTTATGTTGTGTGTCATGTCGTGGTCTTTGAAAATATAAATAATGGGATACGACTTTTGTACGATAAGATGTGTGCGAGTGATGTATATATTGTAAAATATAACTTTGCGAGATGTGTGCGTTATGTTTTTTTTTTAGAAAAATTTTTATTAGACGGGTCTTCCGCGACTTACGTTGCGAAAATCCGCCATAATTAGTATTAGAAAGTGAGGGTCGTTACAGTATACGGCTACGTAGACGATGTTTAATTTAATATATTTTATTTTAGAGAAAATTTTTATTCGACGGGTCTTCCGCGACTTATGTTGCGAAAATCCGCCAAAATATTTATTAGAAAGTGAGGGTCGTTACAGGTGGTATCAGAGCTTAGGATATAGATTCTGTAGACTGTCCATGTACTGCGCTCAAAAGCCTGGAGGATCAGCCTTGCCTGTAAGTTTTAAGTTTAACGCAATTATGTGACTATACTAATGTGCCTGTCTATGTGATTAATTGTAGACGATAGGAATAGTATATTTAGTTAGAGTGTGCAGTGGAAGCGTGGTTGGAGTTGGAATATGTATGATTAGAGGACTTAAAAGAAATAAGTATGACTAGCTAGAGTGCGCAGCGGAAGCGTGGTGGGAATAGGAATATGAATGTCTAGTTAGCTGATTTTAGAAATTTGGTCACACATCTAAATGTGTCACTAAAATAGGAGAAATCGTTACCCGGAGTTTCACCGGTCGGCGAATTTCGGGGGCGAAATTTTTTTAAGGGGGGGAGAATGTAATACCCGTAAAATTTAATACGGGGTTATCAAATAATTTACTAGTACGGATATCTAAATTAGAAAATTACAAAGTATTGATCCGAAAATATTAGGTAGGCAAGAGGAATATTTTTCTAATTAGATATCCGTACTAGTAAATTATTTGATAACCCGTATTAAATTTTACGGGTATTACATTCTCCCCCCCTTAAAAAAATTTCGCCCCCGAAATTCGCCGACCGGTGAAACTCCGGGTAACGATTTCTCCTATTTTAGTGACACATTTAGATGTGTGACCAAATTTCTAAAATCAGCTAACTAGACATTCATATTCCTATTCCCACCACGCTTCCGCTGCGCACTCTAGCTAGTCATACTTATTTCTTTTAAGTCCTCTAGGCATACATATTCCAACTCCAACCACGCTTCCACTGCACACTCTAACTAAATATACTATTCCTATCGTCTACAATTAATCACATAGACAGGCACATTAGTATAGTCACATAATTGCGTTAAACTTAAAACTTACAGGCAAGGCTGATCCTCCAGGCTTTTGAGCGGCAGTACATGGACAGTCTACAGAATCTATATCCTAAGCTCTGATACCACCTGTAACGACCCTCACTTTCTAATAAATATTTTGGCGGATTTTCGCAGCGTAAGCAGCGGAAAGCCCATTTATTAAAACTTTTTCTAAAATAAGATATAATAAAATAAACATCATCTAAATAATCATCTATATTTACACATGCCATAACCCTAAAATAATAAAATATTAAAAACCCTAACGTCACTCCACAGGTCGCATCCATGTACTGCCCTGCCCTCAAAAATCCGTGGAGTCACCGCCATCAGCCCGCCTAGTCACGACGTACTCCAACGTCGGACTCAGATGTACCTACAACACGTAAACTGAGCTCCTTGCCCAGTAGATGAAACATGCATGTATGCAACGTGCGCTCAAACCCATTCCCAAACACCTCACAAATGCACGCGACTCGTCTTACCTCACAAATGCACGCTCGACTTATTTCTCTCATCTCAACCTAACGTATTTCCAAACATCACACCGGGTTCTCACATCTCAATACATACGCGTTGGACGCTTACCAGCCTGACACGCCAACCTATCACACATAGAACCTCAAGCCACACGCACTGACGCTTCCCGGCCTAACGCACCTGAACCGCGGCCCAAGCCTAACGCACCGGACACTCACCGGCCTGACACACTTGAGTCACACACGCTCCAGGCCTCACGCACCGGTCACGCCAGCCCGTCGCACTTGAGACCTCACACTGCCTCATTGCCCCTACCATCTAAGATCCCAATACTAACCTCAACCCTAACTCAAATCGATATCCCACTCATCATTAAAGCAAGATGTCACCGTTTTATACGGTGCTCAACCTCGCACTGACGTGATATGCATGCGCAGTGCAATTAATGTACATAGGACATACAATTAATGTACATATGATGTGCAACAAATATAATACACGTAAAACACGTAATTCGCTAAGATAATCACGTATGCACGTAAATATCACATAAATTCACATAACGTTTACGTGCCGTAGGTGAGTTTCACCTACCTGTCGTCCGTACAATTAGTAGTCAATCAATCTCGGTAAATCCCTAGGGTTTCGAATCTCAAAACCCTAAAAATATGCCGAGCACTTCTTCTATGGAGCACGCCGAAATGTTTCCTACACGAGTGCTGAAAACATGACGGAAAATGTCGAAACTTTTCCTACAAGAATATTGAAAACTTAAACATGCATTGCCGAAAACCCTCTGATGTCACGAGAAACTGTTGATAACCTAACATATCTAAAAGTGTATGTCTATCAAATCTTTTTCTAAGTCTGAAACATGAAGACTCTTAGCCTCCAAACAGCACTCACGCGCCTTAATATGACAAGTTCCAAAATCTGAAATTTTAACCTAGTCTTTTCAATCACAAAACTTCGTAAGGTTTACTCTAGCAATATAATAACATCACTTAATTACTTCAGTATTTCGAAACTTTCTCAAAACATAACCGGAACCATATAAAGTATGACACGACTTTGATATGTTAAGTATATAAGATTTCCATGTGATAGATAGCTTACCTAGCTCACGTTTGGAACAGTTCTTGCTAAGGGTTGAGTTATCGAAAGTTCTTCTGCCTTTAATGAAGCACTCCTCTCCTCTATGGTTCTTTTAATTCATTGTTCTTACGCTATTCAAGGTTTTCGTGGTTTGATGTGGGCATATATATGCTTGTCATGTCAATGGGTTGGAAAGTGAGATGATGATAACAATATGTAGGTGACGTATTTTTCCTTTGGGTTTAGTAAACCTTGAACTTATCATATAATAAATATTTTCCTATGACTTGGCCTTAGAATACTCAAATTTGGGCCTAAGTTATAAGATGTTCTCCACTTCGAATTGTTTGAATTAGTTATGGATTTGTTGAGATTAGTTAGAACCACCTTCGTTTGTTAGTTCTTTGTCCTTTGTTCCTTGGTTTCTTTTCGTTTCTTTCCTATTTGTTGCTACTAATGATTGTTCTACTTTAGATTAACAAAGAGATGATAAGGTTCGTCTACTTCCCTTTTAAATAAAGGTTTCATTCCTATCCATATACCACTTGGGCAGGGGCGGATCTACGTTGTGGCCCGGGGGGGCCACGGCCCCCGCGAAAATTTTCGAAGTTTTTAGTACTATGATATCATATATTCGTTAATAGATTAAATATATAGATTTCTGATATTAAATCTCCTAATATTCCAAGTAGCACAAGTGGTTTGTAACGTGAACTTTTATTGGCAAGGTCATGGGTTCAAGCCATGAGACTTTTTCTTTTTGTTTTTATTTGTTTAGTTGCTTTTTTAATAGTCTTTTAGTTCAAGTTTTACGCTTCTTTTAAAGTTACGCATTTTAGTTTTCTTGTAGTTCTTTTCTTTATTCTTATTCTTATTGAGTTGCTTTTTAATATTTCGAATTTTTTTTCTCTTTTTCGTCTTAATTCATTTCTTGTTAATTATTTTTATATATATATTCTTTGATATATGATTTAATATATATAATTCTTTTTTTATCTTTTACAACAAATTTTGATAGTCCAAAGATAGTATCTTGATTTCCAAACTGAGTTATAAGTATTCTAACATAATTAAGCTAATCTTCGAGTGTGCGGCGGAAGACCATAGTTAATTACTTGAAATGACTCGGGAAAGAAAAAAATTTACGGCCCCCCAAACTAAACTTTTCTAGATCCGCCCCTGCACTTGGGTCAAGGTAACAATTTATTTTAGCCATATTATTTTATTACTTACTTAGTATTGAGCTTTAAAGTTTTAACTAAATCATTGAATCATAGTTAGTGGGCTGAATTAATATAGGCCGAGCCATATAAATGTTGGGCTACACAATTTATTACGAATTTAATCTTTTGGCCCATGATATCAATTTACTTCCATTAATTAATTTAATTTGACTTAATTTATATTTTTTTACCCAAAATTTCAGATTAATATTTCGAAATCTCTAAGTTAAATATTCACCCTGCTAAATTATATCAAAACCCCGTATTAAATTTTTAAGGTTATTACATTCTCCCCCCCTTAAATAGAATTTCGTCCCCGAAATTCGCCGACTGGTATAACTCCGGGTAACGATTTCTCCTATTTTAGTGACACATTTAGATGTGTGACCAAATTTCTAAAATCAGCTAATTAGACATTCCTATTCCTATTCCCACCATGCTTCCGCTGTGCACTCTAGCTAGTCATACTTATTTCTTATTTTTTTTTAACTTCCCGAATTTCAGTTTGGTCCAATTCGGTCAAACCCAAATTTAATCGAGATTCTTCTACCCATCTAAGTATAAAAGTACGAAATCTCTAACTTTCGAACACAACCAGGAGCACATAACATTCACACAAATATTCACGAAAAGCATATATCAGAAAATCGTAAAGTACACGTATTAAACTTACAGGCAAGGCTGATCCTCCACGCTTTTGAGCGGCAGTACATGGACAGTCTACAGAATCTATAACCTAATCTCTGATACCACCTCATCAACATCCCAAACGTTACCGTTCCACACGGTACTCAACCCCCTTACACTAACATGATATGCAAGTGTAGTGCAAACAACATATGCAAATAACGTGCAAAAATATTAAGTACATGTGAAGCACATAATTCACGAAATCGCATAATTCAGCAAATTCACATAATCACACAAGCACATAAATATCACGTAATTAATCACATAAGTTTACGTACCGTAGGTGAGTTTCACTTACCTGTCCTCCCGACGTAAATTATCAACCACAATATCTGGGAAATTCCCTAAACTTCGAACCTCTGAATATCGAAATATTTCCAAACCCTACGTATCGAAAACCCTAAAATTATCAAAACCCTAAAATAATAAAAGTAATTAATACTGAAAATATGAAGTCAAAACTCTATTATACATATTGCCGAAAATATCTGAAGAATGCAATTACCCTAAGCATTAGGAATTGTTCCATTAAACATGTACATGCCGTAAGAAACACTTGAGGGAAAGTCAATTCTGAAGTTCCGTTCTTTCGTTTCTTACACATAATATTATTATGCATTGACATCCTTTTCTCATTAATTATGATTGGTACTAAAACATAGATGTTAATATATATATTTTGCCAATGAAAATATTACTAGTTGCTGAAACATTCTTAATAAGAAAACCCTAACTTTATTTCATACATGTGTAGTGCCGAACATATATGCTTAACCTGAAAACATCAAGTTCGAAAAACCCTACTACCAAAAACTTACAACTATCAAAATCCATCGTAAGTCCAAAAGTAATCATATACTAAGTCGAACTTTGAGGTTTTCAATCATTGTTCTAATTCCGAAATTACTCCTATAAACATCAACGTGCATTTAATATGGCTAACTCAAAAATCAAATATTTCAAACATATAACCTTTGAGATCTCCTATATTCATTCCTTAACCACATGCGAACATATAACCATTAAAAATAAATTAAGTATACTAAGCATAGAGTTCACATACCTTACTTCGAATCGAATTTGCTTCTTGTTGGAAATTGAGTTTTGCTATAATCTACACTCTCGTTTTTCTCCTCTTCTCCATTTTCATATGATCTTCGTTGTTATGAAGTTTAGTTTATGAAATAGAGATATATATTATGGTCCTGAAAAATAGCGAGTGAATGGGCAAGAAGATGATAACAATTTTCCTTAGGCCTACTCAAGTTCTTATAGAATACAACGTCCTCTTTTGCTTATTGTATATGATATATTATATATAATGATCATTATGTTGATTAGACTTGATGATAAAGGACGAACTTTTCCTCTGCTCTTATCCCTTCCTAATAAATTAATCCTTATTAGTTTATTATATTAGATTCTAATGCTTCCCTCTTATTACATAAAAATCATTATATTATTTTTACCTAATACACAGTAGTTATCTTCCTTTAGCCGTATTCTTTTTGTTTTTGGTGGGAAAATGTAATACCCGTAAAATTTATTATAGGTCTTAGTTGAAATTGAATAGGATGAATATTTAACTTTGGAATATAAATTAGGAATTTGGAATTACTGACATAGGTGAATCAAAATAATGCATTAAGAACTTAATTATTTAATAGAATGAAAATTTGAGTAAATAAAATATTATACATAGGGAGGAATATTTTTCATAAGAAAGGTGGAAGTTTTCGCGAGCTCCATGTTTTTGTTTATGTGTGGTATTTATTAATATATATATATATATATATATATATATATAGTTAAGTGGATAGTGACTATTAAAGAGAAATATAAATTTAGTAATTAAACAAAATAGTGTAGATAATAACAAACTTGATTAACCATGTTGAGAGCATCGTTGATTAGTTGTCCTCATACATGACAAAAGTCACAAATACTTACTCCATGAAAATGAATTCTACCAACTATGTGAAAAGCCATGTTGAAGTGAGGTCATGTACTTTGTACCTACTTGCTTGGCAAAAGTAAGTATATGATTAGAAAACTTAGTCAAAATGGAAAAAGCAGCGTAGGTGCTAGATTAGTTTAACCACTTTGAAATGAGAGCTATTATTGAAAGAAAAGCCAAAGGCCATGGAGAACGAAAGAAAAAGAAATGAACGACATCAAACCCTATTAGTTCTTGATAAGATCTCACCTAAACCATCAATGTATTCTCTACTTCGTTTCTTATAAGATCCCACTTTAAACATCAATTCATTCTCCATTCGTTCTTGATAAGATACCACACTAAACATTTGAACCATCAGTTCGTTCTCCATTTTGCACATCATCATCATGTCAACAAGTAAGTAATATTTGAATCTTTATTTAAATTTCATACATATAGGCATAGTCTCGTTTTTAACTTTGATCATCATATTTCAACCACACTTTATATTCATTTGAAATATCTTCACCCTAAGCAACTCCATATCTTCAACGTGTAAGTCATAGTAGAAGTTATGCTTTTGTTTACTATCTGTAATACTAAAAACGTTCGGTATTTCTATATGTAATTAATTTAGTATATGTTTTTGGTACTATATAGTTTCGGCATGAACAAGTGAATTTTGAATATCTTGTTATTATGAATTAAGAGAAGTTCTCATGATTGTATATTGGGGTTAGATTCACTTTGACATATGTTGGGTACGTATTAGTATTTGCAGACAGAATTTTCGGGTGTATTTATATTAGGGTTTGACTCATTTAAGTTTAGAAAAGTTTATGACAGATTAGATTAGCACCTTGGAGCTTTCGGCAATTCACATGGTGTGTTAATTAAGAAAATAATTTTGGGGTATTTATATAGAATAAATCTTTGAAAGTATTCGTGATTGATAGGATGAGGAAATATATTGTACTTTCCGATATTATGAGGTTTTTGTATAAGAAGAATGGTAATATATAAATCGATATTTAGAGTTTGGGAATTCGAGGCTTACGAGACTTAGTAAATATACTAATGTGAGAACATGTACATGTCCAGAGGATCGCCATTTAGAGAATTCACCAGATCTCCTGACTGGCTGACTATATTTGGAGGACAGGTAGGTGAAACTCACCTACGGCACGTAAACATTATGTGATACTTATGTGTTTATATGATTATGTGGTTTAGTGATTTACGTGATTTACATGCATTAAATATTCTTCATGTTATTATGTATATGTGTGACTTGCATTGCACTTGCATACCACGTCAATGCGAGGGAGTCGATTACCGTGCGGAACGGTAACGTTTGGGTTGTCGATGGGAGGTGTAGGTTATTATGTTGGGTAGAGGGGAACTCGGGTGCGTGCTAACTTTAACGTGACCTGAATTGGCCGCTCGAGCGTATGAGGTGTCGAGTGACGGGATGTGTTGCGACATTGTAGGACATTTCGAGTATATGGCAACTCTAACGAGACCTGAGTAGCTTAACCGCTCTAATGAGACTTGAGCGGGATATGCGACTCTAACAAGACCTGAGTAGCCACCCACTCTAACGAGACCTGAATAGGATATTACATTCTAACGTGACCTGAGTGGAAACCTATTCTAACGAGACCTGAGTGGGATATTAGAAATGTACTTAATGTCGAGTAGAGTGGGATGTTGAGACGTGTTAGTGTTGAGATTACTAGAGACGAGTTGAGTGTGCATTGGTGAGGTGTTTTTGTTTGGGAATGCGGCTGAGCGCACATTGCATACATGCATGTTTCATCTACTGGGCAAGGAGCTCAGTTTACGTGTTGTAGGTACATACGAGACCGTCATTGATACGCATCGTGACTAGGCCGGCTGATGGCGGTGACTCCACGGACTTTTGAGGGCAGGGCGGTACATGGATGCGACCTGTGGAGTGATGTGAGGATTTTAATATTTTGATATTTTAGTGATATAGCTTGTATAAATATACGGCTATGTAGACGATGTTTAATTTAATATATTTTATTAGAAAATAATAAAAATTTAGACGGGTCTTCCGCGACTTATGTTGCGAAAATCCGCCATAGTTATTGTTAGAGAATGAGGGTCGTTACAGGCGTGATCGTCCGGTGCCAAAATCGATTGACCAAACCCAAACCAAAAGAAAAACATACCTGACAAAATCAACCCCCAAAATCGAGAACCCAACATTCAATAGGGTCTTCGATCCTTGTCCAGCGCCGGCACGAGCGGGAGGAGTTGATCGGCAAGAAGAAATCGTCGACGGCGAGCTGGAGGTCGAATTTTGCAGAGAAAAAAAAAAGCTGAAATGAAATTCTAAATCATTCAATAAGGGTATTTTCGTAATCTTAGGTGATTAGGTACCTAAGTGTAAAAATTTTATTCAACTAGGTACGTAGCTATAAAATAGTTCTGACAAGGTACCTAAGTGGCTGATTTTTTTCCTATTGGGTATTTATGTGTAGATTTTCATATTAAATAAGAACTACCCCGTCCCACTTATTTCTTCCCATCTTTCTATTTCGGGCGTCCCACATAATTCTTCCCATTTCTACTTTTGGTAAAAAATCATTCCAATAATTAAACTAATTACACCATTTATATTTAAAAAAAGCTTCTTAATTTGCATGCCCGCTAATTAGTGTTCTCTCATCATCCTTAAAAGTGTACTAATATTAAAAAATTGTAGTTTCTTAATCTACGTGCACACTAAATTTTGGAAAGTATTAAGCGGGATGGTAGTAATATTTTATTGGGATTTCACTAAGGGGGTGTTTGTTTTGGGGTAATCCTCCAAAACATCACCGTAATTCTCTCATCGTTTTATCATCACCATGTTTGTTTAGCCTAGGTGATGAGTCATCACCGTAATGACAGATCACCTAGGTGATGAAAATGGGGTGATATTTTACCTTTTGGATCACCCCAAAAAAGCTAGGTGATCTTACATCACCGTGATGGGGTGATATTTCAAATTTGTATTTGGACAACATTACCCGTTAATTTAGCATTTATACCTAATACATATCCTTATTCATATTTTAAATGATATAATTAGATTATTTAAATCTTAAAATAATATATTTAAAATAGTAATCATTATTATGTAAATAATATATTCGTAGGGTTAAAACTTAAATATACATTTATGCAATATCACCCCACACATCACCGTGATTAGACAAACACAATATTCTAATATCACATTGATATGCAAAATGAAATATCACCCCAAAACAAACAAAGTAATGATATATCACCTTGATCCACATCACGGTGATATTCACATTACGGTGATGTGAGTATCACCGTGATGTTGGATCACTGGAAACAAACACATCCTAAGGGTGATAATTAATAGTATGATGGATTAGACTGTATAGTAATTTGAATAGTAAGAATTAATTGTATGTAATCATAGTCCGACCCAATGACGTGGCCGTATTAGAATAAAAGAGACATTAAAATCTGCAAAGAAAAGAAAAAAAAAAGAAAACGAAAAATATCAGCATGAGCTGCTTCTAGTCCAGATTCTTAGTGGGTCTTTTTAAAAAATAGCCTTTGACGCGGTCAAGTTTAAAAAAATAGCACTCTTGACTTTTTTTTTTGGTCAATAGCACTCTTTTTAATTAACACTTAATCATCTTCTCGTAATCCCTTATTATTAATAAAAAAAGAAAAACAAAAATAAAATACAACGCCTGAAATGAATTAAAAGCTGCACCTCCATTAGCAGAAAGCTTTCATTCCACTCACCCAATTATTCTCCTTCTTCTTCGTCCTCGTCCTTAAGAGAAATCACCTACAATTTCTTCTGCTTCTGCAAGGCAGTCGAATAACTTGACCTCATATCAGCTTCTTCACAGGCGAAGGAACATTCAGAAAGTCCTCAGTGAAAGAATTCGAACCTGACGCTTCACTGTAAGTATTTTTCCTGGTCGTATTTTGAATATAACCATCTAAATCTTTGTAACTCTCAGTCCTAAACCCTGTTTCGAAGTAAATGGGTTCTCCAAGCTTCAAAATTCCGGTTTGGACTGCCGAACATGTTCAATTTTCGCTCGCTTTTTAAAACGTCAAGTTGGTCAGGGGACCCTGCTTGAAAGCAGGCAACCCGCGCGTTAGATCATGGGACCATAGATAGAAGCATGAGTCCCGCACATAAATATACGGGACCCGCACATAAATTCATGGGACCCGCACATAAATTCATTGGACCCGCGGATAAATTCATGGGACCTCTATACCATCAGTGCATGGTTCCCGCACATTAGTGCCGGCGCATTAGATCTTGGGACCTGCACATAAATTCAGGGGACCTGCGCGCAAAAACAGGGGACCTGCGCGCAAAAACAGGGAACCCGCGCATAATCGCTTCTTATTGATAGGTCCCATGCCCCCATACACTAGAGATTGGGTCCCGTGCACAAGAGCTTGGGTCCCGTGAATTAGAGCTTGGGTCCCGTGCACTAGAGCCTGGGTCCCGCGATATATGTTAGGGTTTTCGAAAGGTCTTACGGTTTTGCAAGCTGTAGGGCTTCAATTAATTATGTATGCATTATAAAAACACACATCATCCGAACTTAACATTTTTAATAATCCCAGAAACAAATCGACCAAGAATGCTGACGGACGCCCAAATCGTCGCCCGCCTCCAGGAAATCGTCCGTAACTCGGACCCCCGGACTACCACGGCCGACGACGTCCGCCGCCGTCTAGAGGCCGACCTCGGCGTCGACCTCTCCCAAAGGAGGCTGTTCATCGTGTTTGAGATCGACAGATTCTTAAACGGCGTCGACCATCCTATCGAACACGACGGCGAAGTGATCGAAGGACAAGCACCCGAGGCTGTCCGAAAAGACGACGACGAGGCTGAGAGCGAAGTGATGATAGGCCCAGGTTGGATCGAGGTTGTCCGAAACGACGCCGTGCAGGAGGATGTCGACCAAGCTCCGGTTGGAGAAGGGCGAGAAGGGTAGAATAGTAAATTATGTAATAATTTTATGCTATTGTATTGTACGTGAATCTAAGTATTTTTATTTAATTTGAAGCATTATATATTATGAACCTGATCTATATTTTAATTGTATTTTAAATTGAATGAACTATATTTTATAATATTTAATTAGGTTAAAAATATATAGATAGTTGTATTTAATTCGGTTAGTTATGTAATAAACATAAAGAGGTATAATATAAAAGAATTTACAGGTTTTACTGTAGTGATTGGCAAACAATAATAGACCCGTGATATAACAGTAAAAGTAAAAAGCAACCACCACTTTAACTTTCAATATTCAATTCAATTGTCGTTTCTCCTGCACACCAAACGTTTTGCAAATCGTTTCTCTGCAAGTAAAACCCAAATCCGAACCGAAATCTACAATGGCAATCAGCGGGAACACCCAGAGAGTGAAGGTATTTGTTCTACTCTTCGTCTTCAATTTAACGGATCAAACCCTAATTTTCAAAATCGGACCCGTGCTTGCAAGCATAGGACCATGATTGGAAGCACGGGACCGTGATTGCAAGCACGGGACCGTGCATAGAAGTATTGCAAGCACGGGACCGTGCATAGAAGTATTGCAAGCACGGGACCGTGCGAATTTTAACGGGACCTTGCGCCTGCGAAGAACAACACGGGACCTTCGCGCTACGAGCAGGGGACCCCTGCGTTATAAGCAGGGGACCTACGCTTATACGCACAGGTCCCGTGTAAATTCGCACAGGTCCCGTTAAAATTCGCACAGGGCCCGTGTAAATTCGCACAGGTCCCCTGTCAATATTCATACCAAGTAATTGGCTACAATGTGTTTTACGTATAAATTAGGTTGTGATGAAGAAGCAGTTCGAAACAGTGGACGCAGTTCCTGATTGCCGACCTGCGGTGAGCTCGTTATACAGCGACGCCAGCGAGTTGATAAGAAACTGTCTTAACCAGGATGAGTATCAGTTTTTTTGTGCCTCGAGTCCGTTCGGCCGCCTTGTGATGGCCGAGCCGGAATTTTCGCTCTCGCTCCAGTTGTTGTGGTTCCTCATCCAGAGGCAGACCACTCTGCACAACCGCGAAGAGCTCTGGATGGTTGTTGGCAATAGGCCACTCCGATTTTCAAAATCGGATTACTGCCTAATTACGGGGCTGAAGTTCGAAGCCGCGATACCGGCGGTGAACGAAGACGAATCATTGGCGATGAGACATTTTGGCGGTAGAGCCCAAATTCGCTTGTCTCACGTCAAGATTGCGTTGGAGGGTTTGTCTGGCGACGAAGAACGTAGGGACGACGAGAAGCTGAAGTTGGCGAACGTCTACTTCGCCACCGCGGTGTTGTTGGCCCGAAAGTCGAAGAAGGACACCGTCGTCCCTCCTTGGGTCCTCCATCTCGCTGAAGACCTGTTTGCGTTCTCACAGTATCCTTGGGGCAGCGTGGCTTTCAGGGACCTTATACGCTCCGTTAAGAAAAATCTAGTTGAGATCAAACGGGATTGGCTGATATATGGGTTCGTGCAGCCACTTCAGGTGATTTTTAATTAAGTTTTGCCATACCTTGTTTTGACATGATTGCTAATATTATTTGCGTTATGAATTCAGATAATGGCATACGAGTGCATACCGGGCGTTGCAAACGAGTATGCGGATCGCAAACAAGAAGATTACACGCCACGCATGCTCAGGTGGGTGACGAGAAATTGGAGTCGCAAGGGATGCCCGACTCTTAAGTCCGTCGCATCACACGCTGATGGGTCCCAGGTACTCGGATTGATTGTGCCGGAAGCGTACGAGCTGGAGGCACCGTACTTTAGGGACAGCGTTTTCGATGTTGGGGCCCCACACGAAGTATTCGATCGTGTCACGGACCTACTCCTGCAGGGAGCGGAAGTTAGGTGTTCCCGCGGCCACCGCCATCGCGGTGAGGGTTCTAGCCGGCAGAATTTCGTGCCTGAGACCATAGCCCAGATCGAGGGCAGTGGCCGTCGCGACCGCGATATGATGCTGCATCACGGACGTATCCCCGAACATCCGCACGAGCACGGCTTTCATGCAGCTCCGGAAACGGGTCCATCAACTGGTCATGGTTCATCCTCGGGTCCACGCTTCGATGAATGGCAAAGTCGTATGGACGATAACTTCACCACGTTGTTCGGGCGATTCGACCAGCTTGGCACGCAATTGCATCAGTTTCAAGAAGAAGAGGGTCGACGGTGGTCGACGAACGAGAGGAGGTGGGATGCGTACGAGGACCATTGGACGCAAATGCGATCGTGGGGCGACAGCCTCAGGGAGTTGGGGAACTCGGTTCAGGGTTTGGCGAGCAGATTTATCACGGGTCTCGCACTCCGCCTACCGAAGCTCGTTATAGTAAGCTTTTTATTTATACTTAGTTTTTTAATTAGTTGTGTAGATTACTTATCATTTTCTATTTACGATGTAGATGTCGATCCAAGCGAGTTTGGTGGTGGATCGCACGATCCACAGCCCGAGTTTGGGCGTGGATCATCGGTCGCTACACCGCCCGAGTTTGGGCGTGGATCATCGGTCGCTACACCGCCCGAGATTGGGCGTGGATCGGTTGCTACACCGCCCGAGATTGGGCGTGGATCATCGGTCGCTACACCGCCCGAGATTGGGCGTGGATCGGTCGCTACACCGCCCGAGATTGGTAAGTTTTTATACTTAAGGACGTGAAAAATAATATATAGTTATATTCGAATTTTCTTGTATAGATTACGATGAGAGATGGAGGAAGACATCGTACATGGGACCGGATGGCTATATTCCGAGTCTGGATGCATGGGACGGTCACAGTCCGTCGGAATGGGCGGACTCCCGCTGGAAAAGTTATGTCCAACCGAAATGGACCGGCGAAGACGCTTATGGTCTCGGGGTTCACGAGGTCGCGACGGACGTAGAGGCTCCAGAGGACCACGCTCAGTTCGAGACCATGGACGAGCCTCCAGACGACCATGCTCAGTTCGAGACGCACGCCGAGCTGCTACAGGACGTCCCTCAGTTGGAGACGCACGCCGAGCCGTCGGTTTCTGTCCAAGCGGCCGACAAAGGAAAAGGCGTCGTCAGAGAGAAGACCCCTGAGCGGACGAGGAAGCCATCTCGGTACACCACGACGCCGTTCACCGATTTACCCTCGACGAATGCAGTCAAAGCTCCAAAGCTTTCGGGGTTCGAGCGGCATATCCAGTTCAAGGCCAATAACTTGTGGCCTTCTGTCGAAAGTCAGCTTTTAACGCTCAGGCGGATTACCGGCATGAAAGTCCAAGGGAGGCTACAAGAACACGACCCTGGATGGCTCCTGAACCTGGCGACTGAGGGTATTCCACTCGATGAGATGGTACGTATATAAATTTACCAAATACCTCTCGTCACCTTACTTGAATGTGTTGAAAAACGGTCTATATTGTATTGCAGCACGTCGATGAATGCCTCGCTGGGATCGATTACATGCAGAAATTTAGCAAATCGGTTGCGACCAAAGTCGCGTTCATGCCCCATACGTTTAAGAAGCTCGTCGACGAGAGAGGGGTGCTAAATTTTATCGGGAAGCCGTCTGGGAAAGGCTTCAAGAGATTGATCCCGTTCGCGAGGGGGGAAGAGGAAGAGTGGAAGTGCAGGTCGTGGGATCTAGCGGCCAAAGTTGCCATCCCCATGCGTACGTCAGGCCGATGGGTGTTGTTCGTTGTTGATGTGCGGGAAAAGGCGTACGAGATTTACGACTCCGATGCGCCTCCTGGCTTCGAGTTGCGCTATATCGCCGATGACATCAACAAACTTCGGATCGTAATCCCGGGGATTTTCAAGGAACTGGATATGATAAAACGCATGCCTAACAAGGGCAAGAGCTGGAAAGCTACTTGGCGTCGCGACTTCCGAAAACAAAATCAGTACGTTTTGATGAATGTTGCGTTTTATTACTTTGTCGTCGTGTTTAAAAATTAGTATCGTGTTGGATATTATTTTCAGGGGAGAAGATGGCGTGGCGATGTTGCGGGCGGCAATGTCGCTTATGATGAAGAAGGACGACGTCTCCCGCCTCAATCAAACTCATATGAAGGAGTTTAGAAAATACCTGGCTTCCTCTATTTTCAATAATGATTGGGACAGTTTTTAGTAATTTTGTTGTTGTTTAAAATTTCCTGTGTTGAGTATAAATTTCATGTGTAGTAGAATTTATCTGTTGAATTTTAATTTTACTTGTGTGATATTAAGTTATCGTTTGTTGGATAGCTATTTAGGGTTTAGAATTTTGAAAGATTGAGTTTTTCTATCGTTTTCACCTTTTTTCAGTGAGACTGATGTGTGATTTGACATAAAAAGAAGTGAATGTTTAAGTGATTTGACATAATTTCACTTGGTTGTTATTCTTTACACTTTTCGACTGTTTGCTACGCACGTTCCCTGCGCGGGTCCCCTGAATATAAGTGCGGGGACGCTGCTCATAACGCGCAGGTCCCCTGCTCTTTTCGCGCGGGTCCCTTGATTATATTGCGCAACAATTCGACGGGACCGGACGGGACCCGGCCTTAATATACGCATAATTTTGACGGGACCAGTGACGACTCGGGCATCTCAGTATGGGTCCTATGCAATATGCGCGGGAACCCTGTTTTGACGATTGGGTCCCCTGGCCATAACATGTGGGTCCGATGTGTTCATGTGCGATTTTTGCAATGTTAATTCATGGAAGTAAGCGATTAATTGTGCGTATTTATACTTTGTTTATCGTAGAATACAATATAAAGTCATCATACATAGCAGAGAACCCAAAAAAATTGGATAAAAAACACGAGAATTACGTTAAGTCTATAAGATTGTTACATCCTACAGAAATAACAAACACGAGTATGTTTTTTGGGTGTGCTCTCTTACTATATTCACGTCAGAGATCGTTCAACTTCAAATACTTGTTGGAATATATTTTTTTGGGTTTGAAACTTGGAGTCAGATATTGTTAATCTAGTTGTTATTTTTTCAAATTTTGTTAATCGCGCAATTAATTTTTAATTAATTATTATCTTATTAATTAATTTAATAAAATTACATTTTCGCAGGGGACAAAAGCCCCAAATCGGGTTTCAAATGTCAAGTCATCTGTCCTATACATACAGTATAATGACACTGCTCTGACATGTCACTTCTGACCAATAAATGAAGCACTGCTCTGACATGTCACTTTTCATCAATAATTGAACAATTATTGGGCCCAGTTAGTAAGCTACCCTTACTTGAATGTGCGGGTACCATGTGCTAGTCGGCATGGGACCTTACGTTAAAGGCAGGGGACCCGGCGTTAAATGCAGGGGACCTCACGTTAAAGGCAGGGGACCTTACGTTATGGGCAGTGGATTAGAAGTTCGCACGGGACCCAAACGTTAAAGGTATGGGACCTTACGTTATGGGCAGGGGACCCGGCGGGAACCGCAAATATGCGCAGTGGTCCCCTGCGCATTTGTGCATAAGGGTTTTCTACCTCCATATTCATGCAGACGCAAGTAACGCAACCTTACATAACATAACACAAATGGAAATCACCCATAAGCCACTCTGAATACGACATACACACATATTACAACGTTATCTCCTAAAAAACTCACCCACCGAAGGAAAGCGATTTTTCTGGGGTCGTCCGCGTTGTGAACCAACACGAGGCGGCATCATGTCCATAGTACTTTCAATGCGGTCCGTTACCGGACGTATAGTACCTTCATATGCCAACTTCCAGATCTCCAAGGTATAATAATCGCTTACTAATGAATACACCGGCACTTGGGCAGAACCACAAGCTGCAATCGCATGTGGACAAGGGATACGATCGATGTCAAACATCATGCACGTGCATGTGCGCAGCCCCAAATCGACCACCTCGTTCACATGTTGCCCGTACACGTTATATGTTAGATGCCCGACTTCCGACGCATGGAATTTTTGCGACTCGGTGAAATTCTCGCGTATGATCGACTCCACCTTCGGCGTAAAGCTAGTCATGTTCGCGGCGATTGAAGCTTCGGCAGTTCGCCGATGCTTACTGAACCATGATGATGTTAGTCGTTGAATCGAGCCCAACAGTCCAATTATTGGAAGCTCTCTGTCCTTGCGTAGAGCTGCATTTATAGACTCGGATCCATTGGTCGTCATTATGTTGTATCTTGATCTAGGGCAATATGCTCGCGTCCACGTTTCCTTTGGGACTTCGTCAAGATATTTAGCCACGTCCGCATATTTTGGTGAAAACTGCTTAAAATGACAGTCGCACTCGCTCTTTGTGTAGGCAGTAGCGACACGCCAAAAAATCGGGCAAGCACCTTTCTTCTTCATTTTCGTCTTCACGTTTTGTTGAAGGTGCCACGCACAGAAACCATGAAACGCGTTCGGGAAAACGGCCGGAACTGCATTCTTTATTCCAGGGTTCCGATCAGAAATTATTACGAGATCGTCGCCATCCGCAACAAAACGTCTTAATCTCGAGAGAAACCACGTCCATGACTCGGTTCCCTCCGAACCGTCGGCAAGACCCCATGCTAAAGGATATTGATGGTAATCGCCATCTTGCGCAGTGGCAATCATCAGGATACCCTTATACTTCCCCTTCAAAAAAGTGGCGTCGATAGAAACGACCTTCCTCATGAACGTAAAGCCTCTGACGCATGCGCCGTATGCCAAGAACATGTACTTGAACCGATTTTCTTCGTCCATCTCCCAATCAGTGATGCTGCCCTCGTTGGCTTGCCTCACCGCATCTAAGTAAGCCGGCAGTAAACCGTAGCAAGCGTCCCTGTTGCCAACTAGTTCGTCGGTCGCTATTTGTTTTCCTCTCCAAGCCTTGTAGTATGAAACTTCTACTCCCCTGCTCTGCATCATCGATTGTATGGAACTGGGAGCGGGGATGTCTTTAGGAGCCCTGAAATTTTCCAACAACGTGCTCGATACGAGCGACGAACTTCCCTGGCGATGTCTACGTCGTCGATGAGACACGCCGCACGTGTGCGTGTTGACGTACTTTCGGATTGAGAAAAAGGGGGAGTCCTTGTCCTGTGCAGCTCGTACTCGCCATTCGCAGTTCTCCTTCGCACATTTCACTACGTACAGGGTTTTGTTTGACCTATCCAGTTGGATTTCGAAGCATGCAGCGACAGCGATTTTAGCGATTTCGTCCTTCAATTCTTTCTTGCTACGAAATTCTTGTCCAACATATAAGGTCGAACCATCCGTAAACGAATAGGTACTATCGTCGGCCACATCAGCAGCGTCGTCGTGCTCATCGACGTCAAAATCGTCATCATCATCATCATCAGCATCATCATCATCTCCGACCCGACCATCATCATCTATAGCACCTTGGTCCCCGGATTTTCGTCTTCCCGTCCGACTTGCTCGTTCTCATTATCATATACATAGCCACTGCTTTCATTAATTTGGTAAGGAGGGTTGTAAGATGTGCTGGGAAAACCCTCAAATGGTTGGATTTTTGCGTTTGTATCGCAATGCGCTATAAGACCGACGTCGAAACCCGACAAATCATTAACATGAGGTTGATGTGGTGGTGACGCAATGACGGATAACTCAACTTCCACGTGAAGAGGTGGTCTTGATCGACTTGAACCACCTCCAAGGTACGCACGTACGCCGTAATCGTTCTCGATGTAGATGGGGCGCACATAATTGTAGTCTATGCAAGGCATGTAGCTTATCCGTAGTTGGTATTGTCGTTGCGTAACGACAATGCATTCAATATCTCGTTAGTGAGATCCACTAACGTGCATGAACCGTCGTCAACCAAGATTGATTGCCACCGGCAAGTTGGATCGGGAACCCAGTTCGACGTATTGTCCTCGCGAATCACCCACTGACCATCGACTTGAAAAAAAATGCTGCTGATCGTCATGATTATCACCTATAGAGAATGACGATGGTGGAATGTATGCTTGCTTTCTGCTGCAAGGAGTTGGTCGTGCGGCTTTTAATACATTAAAAGCGTTGTTTTACTTTGTATTTTAAATTAATCTGGGGTCCCAAGCGTATATGAACGGGTCGCTGCCAATTTAGGGTTTCTCACGTTCGCTTTATTCGTACCAATAATTGAACAATTACTGAGTATTTGGTCAAAATATTTTCCTCAGTAACAAGTCAAATCACCCATCATGTGTCGTTTCATACAGAGAATCAATTATTCAACAATGGAAAAAGGTTTATCAAGTCGTATGGTGGGATACGTGCTCAAGGGACCATAACTTGAAATCATGGGACCCGCACGTTAAATATACGGGACCCGCACGTAAGATCAGGGGACCCGCGCATATTGCATTGGCGCTGATATTACAGACGGGTCCCAAGCGTATGTGTATCTGAACGGGTCCCATGATAATTTAGGGTTCTCACGTTCGCTTTATTACTCACCAATAATTGAACAATTACTGAGTATTTGGTCAAAATATTTTCCTCAGTAACAAGTCAAATCACCCATCATGTGGGATACGTTGTTTTTATTATCCATGTGTTTTATTTGTTATTTTTAATAAAATAAGGGGACCATAATTCTCTCCAGGGGACCATAACGTGAAATCAAGAGACCCGCACGTAAAATCAGGGGTCCCAAGCGTATATGTATATGAACGGGACGCTGCCAATTTAGGGTTCTCACATACGCTTTAGTCGTACCAATAATTGAACAATTACTGATTATTTGGTCAAAATATTTTCCTCAGTAACAAGTCAAATCACCCATCACGATTCGTTTCATACAGAGAATCAATTATTCAACAATGGAAAAAGTTTTATCAAGTCATATGGTGGGATACGTGCTCAAGGGACCATAGCTTGAAATCATGGGACCTGCACGTAAAATAAGGGGACCCGGACGTAGAATCAGGGGACCCGCGCATATTGCATTGGCGCTGATGGGACGGGTCCCGTATATGTATATGAACGGGACGCTGCCAATTTAGGGTTTCTCACATACGCTTTAGTCGTACCAATAATTGAACAATTGCTGATTATTTGGTCAAAATATTTTCCTCAGTAACAAGTCAAATCACCATCACGATTCGTTTCATACAGAGAATCAATTATTCAACAATGGAAAAAGTTTTATCAAGTCATATGGTGGGATACGTGCTCAAGGGACCATAGCTTGAAATCATGGGACCTGCACGTAAAATAAGGGGACCCGGACGTAGAATCAGGGGACCCGCGCATATTGCATTGGCGCTGATGGGACGGGTCCCGTATATGTATATGAACGGGACGCTGCCAATTTAGGGTTTCTCACGTCCACTGATTATTTGGTCAAAATATTTCCTCAGTAACAAGTCAAATCACCCATCACGTTTCGTTTCATACAGAGAATCAATGCATTCAATAATATCAAAAAATTTTATTCAAATAAACCTACAAACTAACATCCATAAACCCTTCAACTACACCAAGTTCAAAATGTCCAAAGCCACCTACAATTAACACTTCCAAACTCAGCCAAACAAATGGCGCATACAGCTATGCGGGTCACGCAATATCCGTGCAGCCATAGTGGCTCGATACGCTGAAATATCAATGTGCCTTTGATATTCATTAAACTCGGGCGTGTCAACCATAATCGTCTCCGCCGTCAACGCCGCATGAACCCCGCAATCCAAGCTGCCAGCCTTCTGGCTCCGATTCATTTATTATCCAACTTCGGCTTTGTGACGATATCGAACTTGAACCGCCAATATTCAGAAAGAAACTCAGCCTGCAAAAAATAGCAAACGTCGAACATGTTACTAAATTCATAAAAATGATAGACAAAAGGATTTCAGCTACTTACGAACACTCTCCCGGCGAATTGCACACCATGCGCGCCCAACGAATCGTTAAGGACGAAGGTTTGCGTTGTCGCGTCAAAAATAAGCATGCCCAGTGGGTCCGTGCGAAAACGGGAGAGATGATGTACTTGCATCGTACCAATTCATCCTCCGTGAGACGCTCCAACCAGCTCCGACTGCTTCTCGACAATCCATTCACGAATTCCTCCATATCATCCACCCGCACTTTCGCTTTCCTATTCAACTTCTGCGCTTTCCTAAAGTGCTCGTCTTGCACGTAACTTGGAAAGATGAAGACGTGAGGATAAACCACGGAGTCCGCATAGATTCGCCTCAAGCAATCTAGATATGCGTCAAGACAATTAGACTTGAGCATATCATGGAAGAGCAACATGTAGAAGCCTTGGGCATCCACGTCGCACCGGTCACCCGACCAAACGTTATCCCTGCATAAAAAGGAAAATTATGAGCGTGTTTATGTACGATAACTGAGGTTGACATCGAAAGAAAACATTTACCTAAATCTTGCCGCTTGAAGGTAAGTGTCAATGAGCACGCGATCATGTGCATGAATCAACTGACGCCCGGAGAAGTCCACTCGCCCGAGGTACTTTTTAATCCACTTCTCATTTCTATTTGAGCCAGAATCCTCATCACTTAGATCAACAAATTCTACAGTCGATTTGCCTCTTCTTCGAACTCCTCGGGCACTCGACGAAGCACCAAAATCTCCAGCCTCAACCACCTCCACAGGTGTGGGAAACTCTTCAAGGGGTACGATCGCTAAATGATCGTCGTCGGCACGATCGCGGTGGACGGGGGAACACCTAACCTCCACTCCCCGCATGAGTAGGCCCGTCATACGGTCGAATAGCTCGTGTGCGGCCCCAACGTCAAAAACGCTGTCCCTAAAGTACGCCGCCTCCAACTCTTCGCTGACGGCACTAACAACCCTCGTACAAAATCGCCGTCGACGGCCTCTGCGACCGTCCTAAGAGTCGGGCATGCCTTGCGAGGCCAATTCTTCGTCGCCCACCTGAGCATGCGTGGCGTGAAATCTTCTTCTTTGCGAACCGCAAACACGTCTGCAACCCTCGGTATGCACTCGTATGCTAGTATCTGAATACAAATAACGCAAAAAATCTTAGAAACGTCCCTCAAAACATGGTATGCGAAGAAGCTTAGTTATAATTCACCTGAAGTGGTTGTACGAACCCACTGATCAGCCATTCCCGTCGCTTCTCCCGTAGATTTACCTTCACAGTGCGTATCACCTCATCGAAAGCCACGGTGCCCCAAGGATACCGGGAGAATGCAAACCGATCATCGACGAGACTAAGGACCAGGTACTGACGACGGTGTCCTTCTTCGACGGTCGAGACATCAACACGGCGGTGGCGAAGTACACGTCCGCCAACTTCAGCTTCTCGAAGTCCACATCGTCCTCGTCGCCAGACAACTCCTCCAACACACGCTTGACGTGCGACATGCGGACTTTAGAGCTGCCACCAAAATGTCTTGCGGTGAATTGTGAGCCGCCGTTTACCGGCGGACGCTCGGCGGCGAACTTCAGCCCGGTGATTAGGCAATAGTCCGACTTTGAAAATCGGAGTGGTTTTTCGCCAAAAATCATCCACAGCTCTTCCCGGTTGTGCAGCATCGTCTGGCTCTGGATGAGGTACCACAGCAACTGGCCCGAGAGGTTAAAATCAGGCTCGGCCCTAACGAGGCGGCCGAACGGACTCTCGTTCGTAAAAATCTCCCACTCGTGGTGGTTCAGACATTGCCTTATCAGCTCGCTGGCATCGGCGTATAACGAGCTCAGCTTTACAGTCAAATGGGGAACTTCGTCCACTGTCTCGAACTGCTTCTGCATCACAACCTAATTTATACGTAAAACACGTGTTAGCTAGGGCTACGTGGTATGAAATAATGAAAACAGAAAACCCTTATGCACAGATGCGCAGGGGACAGCATCGCATATGCTGAGATTCAAGCACAGATGCGCATGGGACCCCTGCGCATCGGCGCGGTCCCAGCAAGGGTCCCCTGCGTATACGCGCGGGTCCCTGGTCATAGCGCGCGGGTCCCTGCTTATAACGCGCGGGTCCCACGACCTTGCGCGCGCGCAGTCACACTGGACCCGCCCATTAAACTCAGGGGACCCGAGCGTTTAAGCAGGGGAAACGCGGCTAATACACAGGGGACCCGTGAAATACGCACAGGTCCCTTGCTCATAAGCGGGGGTCGTCTGCTTGCAAGCACGGGACCCATGCATTAAAAAGCGACGTACGCTGCGCAAGCACGGGTCCTATGCTTGCAAGCACGGGTCCTATGCTTGCAAGCACGGGTCCTATGATTGCAAGCACGGGTCCTATGCTTGCAAGCACAGGTCCTATGCTACCAAGCACGGTCCTATGCTACCAAGCTCTGTCCTATGCTTGCAAGCACGGGTCCGCACCAAATTAGGGTTCGATGGGTCGTTCCCAAATACCCTCTCGCGTTAAATTGAAAGTGGCGAAGAGTAGAAAACACATACCTCCACTCTTTGGGTGTTCGCGTTGAATGCCATTGGATTGTCGAATGAGTCGATTGAGGTTGAGGTTCGGTTGGCTTTGAGTTGCAGAGAAGACGATTTGCAGTGCAGGGGCGGGAGAGCACACGCTTGCTTTTTTTACTGGAAATGAAAGTGGTTGCTTTTTTTTTACTTTTACCCCACTATTCTATCACGGGTCTGATGTTTCAGATTCGCTACAGTCTAACGTAACATGTAAACCCTTTAGTTAATTTTTCGATAAGTGTTGTTGAGGTTGTTGATTGACATTAAATAAGGGTAAAATAGTCTTTAGAGCAGAGTTAGTAAGGGTACAAAGGTAAAGTCCGATTTTGGGTGCTATTTTTTAAAACATGACCAACTCAAAGGCTATTTTCTTAAAAATGCCCAGATTCTTATTTCAGTCGCGGACATCTTTCTTTCTCGGCAAGCTGAATAACTGCATCAGCTATATTGGAAGTATCTGAAATTACATGAAGAATTGCGTCGTAGAGGGAGCTATGATGCAAATTTCAGGCGGTTTATCTCGTCACTTTGATGTTTTCTCGGCCAGATGCTTCTTTCTTACTCCTCCTCGGCCTAAAGTAGGTGTATATTATGTCCGTATGAACGCTCCGAATCGTTATGTATTTTGTGTGGTTTTCTCTGTTTAATTGTGGTGGAATCGTCTGACCGCGTTTTGCTGTTTGATGATTTGATTTTAGTAAGTCTCTCTTTTGTTGGCGAATTGAATTGATGTGAAATTCGCATTGAGAACCTAAGAAAACATAGCTTTGAGCTTGGTGAGTTTAGTGCCATTTTTGCTTTTCCTTCTCTCTACGGTTGGGTGTGCTTCAGCCCACTGTGAAAGCCTGCTAATGTAAATGGTGATTATTTTAGCCATAAAATTACGGAGAAATCAATAGACGTGGGGGAATAGTCGGCAGAAGAGCATAATTCATGCTATATCCCCTCATTAGGTTGAAAGTAAATAGGTGTTTGTGAAGGAAGAACTAGAGAAAACTCTCGAACATTTACTTTGATATAACTTGAGCAGGCTTCGTATTGAGTCTATCATGTAACCTATTTGTTTGTTTTGAAAATTAAATCGTAATTTTTGGATAACCTTGTACCCGACTGAGCAGCTCGTATTTCGCTTTAAAGGGATGCAAATTTAGCAGAGAAGTATTGTCCGAAGCACCCCCTTACTTTTAGTCTTGCAATCTACGATGAATTGTCATTGTGTGTATATTCGATCTAATCACAGTCTGATGCACCTTTTTGTTTACGTGCCACACAGAGTTGCCCCTTTTCTACTACAAAGCTAGAGTTGAGGCCACAAAGATTGAGATCAAGAGGCCTCCCTCTACGAGCCTCAGCAAATACTGAGGGAGATTTATCTCCAATGGCTCCTCTTCGACTCGAATCGCCGATGGGGCAGCTTTTGGCGCAGATTCTTCAGACACATCCCCATCTCCTTGCTGCAACTGCCGATCAGCAGCTTGAGGATCTGCAGAAACAGAGGGATAGCTCCAAGGAGATGTCTGCACAGTCATCTCAAGATTCTCTCTATAAGTACGTTTCCTCGTTGGTGGATTTATAGCTCTTGAATTGAATCAATGACTGTTACCCTCTTTAATGTCCACGACTGTTATCTTACCATCATTCCATGGCTCCAGGAGAATAGCCGAAGTGAAAGAGAAAGAGAGAAGAAAGGCCCTCGAGGAGATCGCATACTGCCTAATCGTTCGAAGATTCGTCGAAAATGACATATCGATGATACCAAATATCCCATCCCCAACATCAGATCCCACTGGCAGGATAGACAACTGGCCCAACCAAGAACAGCAGTTCGAGTCGGTCCACTCGCCCGAGGCCTTCGAAATGATCATCAGCCACTTAGCCCTTGTCCTCAGCGAACGTGGAATGGGCCCGCTCGACTCCATCATACAGATGAGCAAAATAAAGCTCGGCAAGCTCTACGCAGCCTCCATCATGTACGGATACTTCCTCAGAAGGGTCGACGAGAGGTATCAGCTTGAGAGGTCCATGAACACGCTCCCAAAAGACTTCGGGGAAGATAGGGTGAAAAGCTTCGATGAGCCCAAGAACGATAGGCAATTGTGGGACCCGAATTCCTTGATAAGGATCTACCCCGACGAAATGGGGGGTGGGGGAATAGTTGATTCGAGCTATACCGAAGAGGAGAAATCGCCCGAGCTGAGGTCTTACATTATGTATTTGGATCCTGAAACTCTTCAGAGGTATGCGACTTTGAGATCGAAGGAAGCCATGTCTTTGATCGAGAAGCAGACGCAGGCCTTGTTTGGGAGGCCCGACATTACGGTTACCGAAGATGGTTCTCTCAACGCTTCGAACGATGAAGTGGTTTCGCTTGCATTTTCTGGGCTTACGATGCTCGTGCTCGAGGCTGTTTCGTTCGGGTCGTTTCTTTGGGATGCCGAGAGTTACGTGGAAACAAAGTATCAGTTTCTTGGCAGCGGCTAATGTGTGGCTTTTATTACCGATGGTTTTGCTTTCGCTCGTGTAAATTTATTGCCTATTTGAATAAGTCATGATAGTTTGGTAGTTTTTTTACAAAGATTTGTCATGGTTTGCTTGGTGCAATAACAGAAAGAAAGAGTCGAGAAAAACATGTCAATTTCATTTAGCTATTGAAAGTGCTTTCACAAATCCATCCCTATAGGAAAAGAAAAATGACCAAAGCTCATAACATTTCTTCCTTCATTTCTTGTTTGCAGCAGACTGCTCAGAAAGGTACCTGGAATTTAGAAAGAACAATGAAGGTGCAAAGATTACATCTTATTCCATAATCTTTCTATACAAGTAGTGGTATATGTAATTGGAAGAGGCTATATAAGTAATACTCACTTTGCAGTGTAAAATCCTGCAGAATACCAAGCATTCAAAACCACAGAGAGATCGGTAGCAGAAGGGGCGCTTTCAATCGACTGGTCTGTGCCATTTGTTAACTCTTTGGCTTTCCCTGTGATTCGCCGAAACAAAGTGGATAACAGTAACGATAATAGTTATGTGGATAACAAACAGAAGGAATAATCTTACCAGAGCATGCACATTCTGGACAGGGAACCTGGGAAGAATTGCAAGGAACAACCAAATTTTGACAGCCATAAGGGCAGTAGCAAGTAACAGTGTCATAAGCTTGAGGAACTGATGCTTGATAATCTGAATTCCAACCTTGATATTGATAAATTTGCTGAAGGACCTTTTGGCTCTGATCCTCAAGCTCATAATATTTACTCAGCAACAACCTGTAACCTTCAGGACTCTTTTCATCAGAATTCGGTCCCAACGGAGAATTTTCCGTGACTTGTGAATTACTTGCAGCCTCTTCAAGTTTGGAACCAGTCTCTGGCCTGTAACGAAGATGGTTAATTTCCAACAAATATACAGTTAGCAACATGAATTATAAGTTGAAATCAGTATATGTGTTGCCCTTAGTAGATACTGCAATATTCACCCCCTTTGCAACCTCTAGCAAACACCGACTGACTGTTTATAATAGAACATTCTCTAGAGATTATGCTTGCCAAATTAACTGTTAACATTTTCCATATAAATGATGATTGAGGGGAATAGGTTTGTTCGACGTAATTCTTCGTCTACCTAAAACCCACAATAACTCCAACTTTAAGCATATATCAAACAGATCCGAGCATCAAAGACCAGAAAAAAAACAGAGGAAAGCCCCCATCTCAGCCGCAACTATTGCGGCGGCCTAAATTAACAAAAGACCATACGACGATGAAGAAAAAAGAATTGCAACGCCGTAAAACCATATAATGGTAACAATTACTCCGTTTGCGAGCAAAGCTCTCTTCTTCCACAATCTAGCTCTCCCTTCGCCCGAGCAACTTCTCCGTCAACATCTATATCTTCAGCATCACCATGCGTCACCTGCGATGAATAGTTCAATAAATTTGACATAAACAAACGATCAATCAGAAAACACACACACACACGCAAATGCACGCTGTGGATTTAGACATAGGTTGCCTTGTATGTGGATATGGCACGGTCGAAGGCTTTCATTAGGGCAGAATCATCCCACAATTCTCCTTTCCCCATCTCTCTGCGTTATGCTGAAATAATTATTTATCTACTGAGCTAAACCCAACCCTAATACATAATTATTTATTTATTCGTAAATAATAAAAAGGAAAAACAGATATTATTTATTTGACTGTGACCTAATCTAATATTAGGGATAGGGAATAATTTTTTCAATCAGAAATAAAAAACGAAACATAAAGTGATTTTTATTGCCATCTCGTTGTTCAACTATCTCCGCCGCATTGGTGTTGCAGTCGCTTCTCTTCTCCGTCGTACGTAAATCTTTTGAATATCTCGCAGTAAATTCTCGTTTTATCGATTGTGATGCGTTTGTTTTCTCTCCCTTTTTTTTTTCTGTTTTCGTGTGGTGCAGAATAGAGAGAGGTTTGTTTCAATTTGATAACGTGGTGAGATTCGGTTGGTGGTGACGGCTAGAACAAGGGCAAACAGAAAGGGGAATCGTATGGCTGCTGACGGCGGTGGTGGTGGTGGTGGTGCGCCGGGGATATCGGGTGAGCTGTTGGATAACATAATAAGTCGTCTTTTGGAGTTTCGAGAGGCGAGGACTGTGCGTCAGGTGCAGTTGTCGGAGAACGAGATCCGATTGCTTTGTACCACTTCGAGAGAAATATTTCTTTCCCAGCCTAATCTCTTGGAGCTTGAGGCTCCTATTAAGATCTGCGGTAAATTCTTGTCTTTTCTTTTTCGTTCATCTTGGAAATAGGCGCTGGCATACTGTAGGAATAGGATGTTTTTCTCATAGCATGGGAAAAATATGTGGTATTTCCTGCTTCTCTGTGTATTGATTGTTATATCTGAGGAAGAAGACAGATGTTAACTTGTTGATGGAGTGAGAAGTATTGTGATAATATGTCGCCTGATTTGAGGATTTCCGTGGAAAAAAGTGTTGTCTGCTTTGATGCCATAGTGTGGCCCGTGATGAACTTCTTCGTTTGCATTTTTTTCTTTTGTTGCAAGGAAGAAACACATTGTCTCGACTTGCTTGACATAACCAGACATGATATGTTGAGTGGCCTGCTAAATGTCCACGAATCTTTATTTTTAAAAAATTTTAATCTGCTGGCCACGAATTATATCCTAGTGTGCCGATATTTGACTTATTACGTTTCTGTTCGGTGTAATCCATGGATAGATGATCAATCCCTTTATACTCTTATTCAGCTTTCGACCTTAAGGGATAATTTCTGGAAGTTAATGTTTCTTAGTTAACAGTTCGGTGCAGCTGAACTGTGATGTATTGCTCTACATACCAATTACCATATAGAAGTTATGTTAAACTTTTCGATCTTGATTACCTATGTGGCCTATTATCATCTTACGAATATTATTTACAAACTTACCATCTGCCTTCTACCCGAATCTGTCTTTATCAGGACACGTTTCCATACTTTTTTCCTTTTTAGCTTTATTTGTATTTTCTTTTTCTTTGTTGTGCACGTAGTATATATGCTACCTGACACACCGCATCCGAAAGAAAATTTGAAGTCTATCTTTCATTCCTTAGGGAGTCAGAGCGCTAAGGGGAAAGGGTGGATATCTAGTTGAAAAGCAGTTAATAGGAAGTATGTGCTAAGTATTTAAAACGAACAGTATCGACTTACTTTACTTGGTGAATTTGTGTTGTAGTTCTACTAATCTTTGAAACCTCTCTCCGTAATACTTTGCGGCACGACGGTTAGGAACTGTCTGAAAATACACCGCCTATCCTAGCAAAATAGCACAGAGATATTAGCTCAATTCTGTTGCTGGTGAACGGTTCAAGACTTGTTTGTCCTTTTTGCAGGTGACATTCATGGCCAATACGGAGATCTGCTAAGGCTTTTCGAATACGGTGGATTCCCACCAGAGGCCAACTACTTGTTCTTGGGCGACTACGTCGATCGCGGAAAACACAGCTTAGAAACAATCTGCCTTCTGCTCGCATACAAAATCAAATACCCCGAGAACTTCTTCCTCCTGAGAGGAAACCACGAGTGCGCCTCCATAAACAGGATATACGGATTCTACGACGAATGCAAAAGGAGATTCAACGTAAGGCTGTGGAAAACCTTCACTGAGTGCTTCAACTGCCTCCCCGTCGCAGCCCTAATCGACGACAAAATACTATGCATGCACGGCGGGCTTTCACCCGAGCTAAACAACTTGGATCAGATTAGAAACTCCCCTCGACCCACCGACGTGCCCGACACGGGCCTTCTCTGTGACCTTCTGTGGTCGGACCCTAGTCGGGATATTAAAGGTTGGGGTATGAACGATAGGGGCGTTTCTTTTACTTTTGGCGCAGCTGTGGTTGCTGACTTTTTAATGAAGCATGACATGGACCTTGTCTGTCGTGCTCATCAGGTTTTCTTTGTTCTCTTGATTTTTTTTTGGTTTGATTCCTTTTTTTCTTATATGGTTTGCTTGGCTGACTCGGGCGGGTTTGCGTTTTAGGTTGTGGAGGATGGGTATGAGTTTTTCGCCGATAGGCAGCTAGTGACTGTATTTTCTGCGCCTAATTACTGCGGGGAATTCGATAATGCTGGGGCTATGATGAGCGTAGATGAGAGTTTGATGTGTTCGTTTCAGATACTGAAACCTACCACCGATAAAAAGAGGTTCTTGTGAGGCTTTCGAGTGCGTAGGGCTATCAGGTTGGCTTTTTGATTTTTTCTTCGCATTATGACAGTTTTGTCGAAGCAGTCCCTGGAATTTTTTTTCCTGCTAACTGCGACTTCGTCTTTCTTTCCTTCTGCAGATGAAACTCAGGCTGTCTTCTGAGTTTGCGGTACGTTTGTGTTGTAAGCTTTGGGTGTTTACCGTGTCATTTCGGCTATTTAATATCTGGTTAATACTCGATTTCTGTTATTTTTTCGCCCGTACTTCAGTTTTGTGTAAAATACATTCTTCGTCAGAGGTTGCTATAAAGGATAAACAGTTCGAAAATCGTAAGTTATAATTACATAAAAGGATAAAGTTGTAATCCAATAAATTGACATACGAAAGTAGTTCATGTTAGGGTTTACGTGGAGTTCATGTCTGTTCCTCGTAGCTCTTAATTCAAACACCTTCTTAAAAGGAGAAAAGGGGGGCAGTGATGTGATTTAAGCATATAATAGTGAGGTGTTTTAACGGAATAGTAGCAACTTTTGACCTAATATAATGCAATTAGTATCATAAAGACGAATTACTTGGGTAAAATTGCCTAAGATTTACTTTGATCCAAATGGTCATACATTTGGTATGGTGTTTATACGTGGTACATTATTTTGATATTTTGTTATTTTTTATAATAGATAATATATTATTAATCTACGACATAGCAAGGTGACTATCGAGAGATAAAAAATATGTATAGATTTAATAATATGCAATGCGTGGCATCCGCAAATCATGTGTACATGCGGATGAATTTGTCATTGTGTTTCATACTCTAATAATCTATATGCTAGATGCAATGTACGTGAACGAGGTTTTATATTGAATTTTATAGAGTTATCTTGTCTTCGCATGAATATAGATAAATCCATATACACAGAAAAAGAATACAAGTTTTCGTGACTCTAATCACAAAAAGTAATTAGAATATACACCATATTTGTGACTTAAACAAGGGACGTAGCGGCTGGTGCATATGCGTCAATATAAAAATTATCGAATAGGCAGCGCCTTGTCGGGGATTAACATATATTTAATTATTTAGTATATGTTTATATACTATAATTTATTCCTTAATTAAAAAAAGAAACCCAACGTGCATGTTCAGTTTGTTTGTTTGTCCTTTGGTGGTCGTCAGATTTCATTATCTTCATCCGGCTCATATTGGTTCTTATAATAAATATATATACTTGCATGGTATTGAACATTGGTATGTACATGTGTTGAGATTATAAAAAGTGGTTTTCGTCCCACATCGAATAATTCAAGTTCTTCTATCCACTACATATATAAGAGGCATTTTTCTCCTATCACCAATTGGTTTTAGGAAGGACCCATCGACTTCTAATATGGTATCGGAGCAATTCTTCCGCTCGCCGCTATCCCGATTCATATGTCTACGTGTTAGGCCAGTCATGCCACACGTGAGGGGGTGTGTTGAGATTATAAAAAGTGGGTTTCGTCCCACATCGAATAATTCAAGCTCTTCTATCCACTATATATATAAGAGGCATTCTCCTCCTATCACCAATTGATTTTAGGAATGACCTCTTGACTTCTAATAACATGTTATTACATATCTAAGTTTATATAATATGATTATTGATTGTTATAAATATTTTATATAAAACATTTTCTTTTGGATCTGGGATCGCCAAACCCTATCCATTGACATCATAGGACATTGCCCAAGGGTCACTATTCATGCAAACAAATCATAAGATGAGATGTAAGATAATATAATATGATGCAAATCAAGTCGGAATTTTTATCATTTTTCTTTTCATATATCTATAAGTAAGGGTGCGAGATAATAAGATAAGATGTATCAAGATAATAATATGATGTATTTTACCAAAAAAAAAAGATAATAATATGATGTAAATGTAATTGTGACTATATAGGAATTGGAAGTTCAAAACTGAAATATTACACTCATGTCTCAAGATTTGTTCCTTTGGCTGATAAATATCATCAACTGAAATATCCTTTCCAAAATATTACCTTGCTCTGATCCCAAAGTAATGGACTTTCTTTCATGGGATTCCAATAAACATTGCATGGGATATTTAACCATGAAAATACAAAGGGATCACAATGTTAATTCTAATATTAGAAAAAAGGGCTGTTTAAATATATCCAAGTTTCAAAATCGAAAGTCTTCTAGATTCCATAATAAGCTCATTCTCACTACTAATGAGCTTTAATGAGAATTAAAATCATTTCCTTTTATTCTACATGATGATCCATTGTCGGTACATTAACCACTCCCCTCTATATAATAGCCAAGTCATCTTCCTTAAACACTCCCTCCTTCATTCCCACATTAAAACAAACACTTTCCCTGCAATAAAAAGGACTCATTCCATCTCCTCGTACATGAACAAACACACCATTATCCACCATGGGAGACACGGCCGCTTTATGGAGTTACCAAGAGGTTCTTACTTCATTTCAACTTTAGCATCGTATTCAAATTCGCAAACAAAATTCTTTATTACATCTTCCTATGATTACTGACTTTTTGTCTGACCATCAGCACACCGCCATGGAAGATCATCAGCTTGGCAAGGAACTCCTATCGGTGGCGCTCGAGCTAGACAACGTAAGAGCCCAAGCACAAAATGAGACGAAGAAGAACAAAGAGTACGTTAGCCAGCTCATCCAACTAATCAAGCTTGCGATCCAAGAAAGGGACCAAGCAAGAGAACAGATCGGCAAGCTTCTTCTTGAAGCTCGCCGGAGCAATAACGGCCCAAATTCGAGCGCCGCCGAATCGAACAGCTTATCATCCGATCCGTACAGTAAGTACGCCCACAACCACTCCCCCGTCGAATCGTTCTTGGAAACGGTCACCTCTTCGCCGCCCTCTGATGGTCCGATTACGGCGGCGAATAAGCTCGACCGTGGCTCGCTGGTCGTAGAGAGTCTTGCGAAGGGAAGGGCTTTGCCTCAGAGGGGTGGGTTCGTGCGGGCCGTCGTCGACGCCGGGCCTCTGCTCAGCACGCTCCTCGTCGCCGGCCCGCTTCCCCGGTGGCGCAACCCGCCGCAAGTTCGGGCCTTTTATCAGATTCCGAGCGTTTCGATGGGAGGGTTTGGTGGGGAGTTTTTGGGTGCGGCGGGCCATTTGAGCAGCAGCTATAACAGCCGCCGTGACTTGCCTTGTGTGTCGGCAAATGGGTTTGGGTCTTCTACCGGGTCGGGTCGGTTTGGGAACGGTGTTTGTTATTCTGGCGGGTTCTTGAATGATGACGATGATAATGGATGTTACCCTTTGGTGAAGAGGCAGAGGCTTTGTTGAAGAGAAAGAAAAAGATGTGTTTTTTTTTTTTTTTTTTTTTTTTGAATTTTTTTGTATAAATTGGTGTAAATTTACTTGCTTAGCAGTTTAATTTTAGGGGTCTTTGATATAAGTACCAAGTTGAATAAAAACTTGTAAATTAGTACTCGATTTTTTTATATGTAAGTACCTAATAGAATAAATTTTTTGCACATAGGTACCGATCCCCGAAAGTACACCATACAACACATTTGGGTACCCTATATCAACACATTTGGGTACGCTACATAACAGAAAATGGTACGACGTATGCTATATTTAGGTACGCCCTATGTAACACAGGTATGCCGTAGGTGCGACGTATGCTATATTTAGGTACCCTATATCAACGTGTTATAATACGCAATATACACACATGAAGGTACGACATGACTAAAGAAACTGGTAAAAATTAAATCGGGTACCTATCTGTAAAATTTTCTGACATGGGTACCTATGTATAAAAATTTTATCCAATTGGGTATTTTTCTATAGATTCACCTTAATTTAAACCTTACGATTTTGTCCCTCGTCTCCGTGTTAGAGCATTCCCAATTCCAACCGACAAACTAATTCAAACTCAAATTCTCAAACTCTGTAGTAACTAGTAATTATTCTTCAATCGTTGAACTTATTGTCAAGCTCAAAGAAAACTTTTCAATAATCCACATGTTTTATAGCTTCAAAAATATATTTTAATAATATATTACATCTAAATAATAAGCAAATATTTGATAATTTAAAAGAACTTTCTAATTGCTTTTTATATATTTTTATTTATTTCTTATAAGGATGCTTTAATTATTAAAACAAATAAAAGGACTTCGGCAATAATATAAGCGGCTTATCATGCGCTCACGCATCTATGGTGGATGAGGGAGAAATCACAAAGCTCATTATTGGATTGGTTTTCGAATTTGGTTGAAATTATTTTGGGGTATTTTCTGGGTTTTGCATAGAAATGATTTATTTTCCCAACTTATTTCCTACTTACACAATGATCCAAAGGAATGTTACTGAATTATGGATAGTACGGACAAAGTATGAGCCCATTAACTTTGAGGTCCAATAGAGTACACTACCAATCCACAATTGATGTAAAATCTTCATTAGAACTTGGGTCAAAAAGTTTACGGTGGAGAAAGGGTCTTTAATTTCATTACGATTTTCTATGCGTTGATTCGTTGACCACATTAACATCCGACATCGTAGCTCTTAAGTTACGCTGTCAGAGTAATCAAGTGCAATAAAATTACTAATAATATTAATGATGATTGATTAAAATTCGTGTATAGCAGCAGTTAAACGGATCGGTCCCTGTCTTCTATTTTTTTGTTATTTGATGCATTTCGTATCAATTTTATTCCTATGAATATTAAATATGAAATTGTGACTCAAAGCTGGAAATCGAATATTTATAACGAATAGTTAAGTCACGACTTTTATAATAACTAGTACTTTTAGCATGTGTGCAAAAATATAAAATTACTATGAGGTGGTTATTATAGTTTTAAAGCCACGTACTTAATAAGTTTTTTTTCTTTTTTAATAATTGATTTAGGTGGTTATTAAGATTGATAAATTTTTTATTTTTTAATAGTAATTGAAGTAAGATCAATTTTGACTGATAAATTTATAGATTTTATCCTACGTAGAAAATAGAAATACATGTTGAATTATCGAATGGAATGATGGGCTTATTGCTTCTGACGTGGCTTCCAAAGCTGTAATCCGCAGGCGCAAATACGATACAAAGGAAATAAAAAGGAAAAGGAAAAAAAATTCTCGGAATAATAATAAATACAGAAACTTCAAAAGCATGTAATGGTGTGTGTGAGAATTCGCCGGCGAAAACCCTTATCAGCTGCCGATCGAATCGCCATAATTCGCGATTTGAAACTTTAACTACGTTCATCGTTCTCCGTCGATTTCGTTGTAGCTGTGATCCTGTTGGGTGATGAAAGTGTTAATACCGGCGAATTAGAATCTGTGTCTACTGGCACGTTTTTGATTTTTAATCAAATCAAATCAATTGTCTTGTTTTTTTATTTGTTTTTAGCTTAGCTTTCCTAGAAAGAAAGAGTGTTATCTGGTGTTGGTCGTCTGCGGATGTTGGCTAGGGAAATGATGATGGAGTTTGCGCTGAAACTGAAAGAGAACAAGTCGCTGAAATTGGCGTTTGCTGTGTCTGGGATCATGAGTACGCTTGTCGTTTATGGAGTCTTACAGGTAAGGGAAAGTTTCCTTCTGGTAATGTACTTTGTTTACCAACGATTTTGTCCCCGTACAAGAAAATACTGCTCCTTTTATTTTTTCCATTTAACTAATGGTTGTTTTCCGATGTTCATAGTTTGTAGTATTCTGTTTCTGGGTTTTAGTGGTAGGATGAAGTCGTCTTTCCACTGGAAACAGCTAAGCGGAGAGACTGTTCATTATTACTCTCTTACGGGATGTAGTATCTAACGATTTTGCAGTTTTTCTGAGCTTCATAGTTTTTAAAGAGTCTCAACTAGTAACAGCATTTGCATGAATTAGTGATTGAATTTCCAAATGTATTGATAGGAACCTACCTATTATACAGTAATCGCCTAATGGCCCTAAATGGATTCTCTTTTTATTTCAGGAAAAGATCATGAGAGTTCCTTATGGTGCAAACAAAGAATATTTTAAGTATTCACTATTTCTTGTCTTTTGCAACCGAATTACTACATCAGCTGTATCTGCTGGAGTACTATTGGTAAAGTGCTGCGTAGCATTCACTCCATTTATGTTAAAACAATGCGTTCTTCATCCTCTTTTCATATTTTAAGTAACATATCTGTGTAAAGGAAGAGTTATTAGGTTGTATATATTCGATCTTCATTGTGAGAGTTTGTGTCTAAGTTACCATCTGCCTCTAATCTGCACTGTTCGACTATTTGGTTTTATATGGGTTTTCCTCCATGTTGGATATTGTGTTTCTACTTTACCTGTTTGATGTTTTCATTTTTCCTTTTCGGCAGGCAAATAAAAAGGCCATGGATCCTGTAGCACCTATTTACAAATATTGTGTTGTATCAGTGTCTAATATACTTACTACAACTTGCCAGTATGAGGTACTATTCTTTTTGTTCCTGGATAGTGAATGTGGACTCAATTCCTGAATTATTTCACAGATGACGATCAATTATGAAAACCTTCTTCCCTCTTGATATTGTGGTGTAAGTGCCATTTTCTCTGAAGCACAAATGTGACACAAACTTATTATGTGTGCTTGGTCCAGGCACTTAAATATGTCAGCTTTCCCATCCAAACACTGGCCAAGTGTGCCAAGATGATACCTGTAATGGTGAGTCTTCCTTGTTACACTTGAAATGGCTACTTGATGCAGAAGTTGCTCTCTTTGAATTTTGATACTGATGTAATCGTAAAAAAAAGAGTATTTGGATTGCAGAGACAAATTAAGATTGAAGTTGATCTTTTCTTCCTCACTTGGATGCAGGTATGGGGAACCCTTATCATGCAGAAAAAATATACGGGAAGCGATTATCTTTTGTCCTTCTTAGTGACCATTGGATGTTCAATATTCATTTTATTCCCGGTGACTTTCTTTGAACCTTTTTATTATAATCCTTTTGGTTACGCCAGCCTATAAAATTATCTTGCTCTTCACAGAATTTATCTGTGAATAATTTACATTTCTTCTCATCTTTTGTTGTTGGCTGATAACTCCAGATAACATAATATTTTTCCTTTAGTATCACTTACTTTTGTCTGCTAACTTTTTTCAGTGGAAGAAAAATTTGCAATGTCAATGTATGATTTTATTTTATGTCGTTACTCATTGTTTTTGTAGGCAGCAGGTGATATTAGTCCATACAATAAAGGAAGGGAAAGTACTGTTTGGGGTGTCTCCTTGATGGCTGGTTATCTTGGGTATGGCGAATTATCTTAACTTTAGCCTTTGAAAATTGAAGCAAGTTCATTTAGATAGAAAAAGAACGATGCCTTTTTAGCTATGTGTTGCATTAGTTCTCTTAGATTCCTTGTTGTATGTACTTGACGCCCCCGTCTAAATTATCTGGCCTCTAGCAGCTTTAAATCATTACACCTAAAAACTTAAGCTTAAATGTAATGTATCTTGTTTCTAATATTATTTATTTTATTCCCAACATGACCCTCAAGTTAGGTTGATTTCATTTATCTAACCGTGACATGGAATTTGTTTTACGGGTGGTCGTGAGAACTCGTTTCCATGTTCTCTTTGCCGTTTTGATACGATGTTAAAAAAACTATCTTAATCCTTATTTGAGCTTTTAGTGACTTCAGGGAATCAAACTAGGCCCCTGGCTTTTCGGGCACTAGGTCATTTGTTGTTTTTCTCACTTTATTTTCAACATTTTGTTCTAGTAATTACACTGATTTGCATTACACTTACGAGGAAAACAAGTTTTCAGTTTGACGTGTCTTTTGCCATAAATTTATGGCTGGGTACAGCTATGGATTGCCAAGCAAACTTGCCTTTTAGGGTAGAAACTAATACTTGGCTTCTGGTACCAATGCACCACTTTTCAGGTTGGATGGATTCACCAGCACTTTTCAAGATAAACTTTTCAAAGGCTATGACATGGAAATACACAATCAAATATTTTACACAACTCTATGTTCGTGCATGCTCAGTTTCACAGGTACACGATGTTTATTTATTCCCATCAAATACTATAAAATGAAATGTAATGTTGCAAGGCCCATCGTTCGTATCATTTTAAAGTATGCAGATTCTCGTTGATCATGTCTTTTTGCAATTTGTGTTCAAATATTGATGATCTTATTGTGCTTGGTTTCTATATAGGTCTAACCTTACAAGGCAGTCTTCTCATGGCTGTTGATTTTGTTTCTCGTCACAATGATTGCTTTATCGACATCATCATTCTTTCGACCGTAAGTCATGTCAGATTATATTCACACAACATTCTTATTGTGATTTTCTTCGTATAAATGTACTTGTTTATTTTCCTGCAAAATACATGAGGATAATTTAACTCGTGTGATGCAGGTAGCAACTATCAGTCAGTTTTTTATCTTTTACACCATCCGCAATTTTGGTGCTCTGACCTTTGCCACCATAATGACTACAAGACAGGTACATATTACAAAGCATAGGAAGTTATCTATTGCATCGGTCAGCGTATAATTCTCAGAAAATACTTTTACGTTAATAGAATACTGATGCATCATTTTAGATGTAAATATTGTCTTATGTTAAAATGATGCTGTGACGTCTCCACATCTCTCGAGAATCATCAATGACCCAAATCACTTTTTTCCATTTCACACTTCATCGTTGGCATGATTAGTAAACTGACTAACTTTCCATTCTTGGGATGGCATGTTCGTATTTTGATACCTTCGTTAAACAGTGCCTCCGTTATCTGCCTTTGTTGCAGAATATCAGATTCTAATCTTTTTACACCTTCTCTAAATGCAGTTGGTAAGCATTCTATTATCTTGCGTGTGGTTCGCTCACCCGCTTAGCGTAGAACAGTTGATAGGAGCAGTAAGCATCTTCTCCTCTATATGCATCTGTTTAATTTGCTTATACGTCTGCATTTTCCTGCTCTGTTTTTTAACTTCCTTTGAACATATAATTACAGATTATCGTCTTCGGCTCCATATACGCAAAAAGCTTCTTGAGAAAAAAATCGAGGGCGCCAACATCACAACAGCCAGAAAGTGTCTCGTCTAGTTCGCCGAGGGCAAATGCTTAGTTATGGTTTTTTTCCTATCATTATTCAGTCTTAAAGTTTCCTTTTTATTTCGAGAAATTAGGATGCCAATCTATGCTCTGAGACTCTGATATCATGAGAAGATTTTGGAGTAATTTTTTCCTGATACTCCTTTGAGCTCCATAAACCATATAGTAGTTTCAGAGATCTCATATACTGAGATAGAATTTTTATGACACAGCGCCGTCCTAGAGTATTTATTGTTTGTAATGTTTCTGCTATAATCTTGATTATATTGATAGATGTAATTGGGATTATGGTTGCCCATTTCATATTACTGAAACAACGTATGAGGAGTCTTCTGAGTTGCGTGTTCCCACTTTTGCGGACAAGAAAATTTTGATTATTTGACAGCTAATATCTGTGTACGACTTTTTGAATCTTGTAGTTAGGCACAGGCCAAAGTGACGCAAAGTACTTAGCGCGTTGCTGACGAGGCATGTCTCTTTCATTCTGTTAACATCAAAGTTATTACAATATTCAGTCCTACGAGTTATTATACAAGTGCCCCTAAAAATTTCGCAATTACAGTTACGGTTTTGAAAGGGCATATTATATTAGTGTAGTAAATGTAATAATTGAAGTTATAGGGGACTGGTTTTGCTGCAATTATGCAAAAATGGTGGTGATTTTGGAAGCTGCCAATACAGTTCACTTTGAAGTATCTCTGACCAATCTCTATTAGTTGCGTAATTACATCGTTATTTACACAATGAATACTTTATAATACTTCTTCTTACGTAATCAATCAGACAGCCCATTGTTTCCCTGCAAGTTGGTCATGAGAAAAAGATCGGATCTGTCTTGTCCATGTAATAACAACCCAAATAAAACAAAAGATTAGGCGAGAAGAAGCACTAGAAAGGAAACGCAGATACCGTTGACTCTCAGTGCACCAAAGTTATAAGTTGCCAATAATGTATTTGACCTAAAGTTGTAGCTTTCTTCTGAAACTTGGTCTTCAAGATTCTTATGCTTCCTTTTTTTTTTAATAATTTCCTTTTATGAGTATATACCACTAGTACTGTATCGGGGGAAATTTACAGATTAGCTGACTTTTCGTCTCCGAAAAAACGGACTTTTCTTTTCTTACTTTCTTCGATTTTCTTTATCAACACGTGGCAAAATTACAGAAAACAGATTGAAATGCTCGATCTTCGGCCTGTTGATCATCGTGAACTTTGAGTTTATATCTTCAAGCACGCAAAATATATTTAATTATAGCAAAATAAAAATAGAAAATCCACTTCTGATCACAACATCTCCATTACTAAAACCTTACAGAAGAATGTCAACGAAGAAGAAGACGACGCATAACAACGAAATAACACACTTCTATAAATATCACACACGATACAAAGCTGAGGGGCGATAGAGCCATGTCTTCAAATCAAGCACGCAAAAGACATTTATTAAAAGAAAAACGAAAATGCACTTCTAGTCCACCATATCTCCTCCATAACTAAAACCTTACAGAAGAGTGTAGAGAAAGAAGAAGAAGGAGATATATCAGCTGAGAGCTATATTACAATCTTCAGAGCCCCCATGAAAAAACAAGAGACCTAAAGTGAAAAGAAAGCACAATATAGTAAGGAGAAGCACACGCCATCATTAATTAAATAGAAATTAGCCAACTGTTCTCAAGTCCAAGCAGTAGGTTCCGACTCCACATCGGAAGTATAGGAGCTGAGATTCGGAGTCACGGCGGCGTCGGCGACGGCCTCGGCAGCGGCGGCGTTTCCGCGGCAGCTATTGGCGGCGGTCATGGTGGCTACAAGCTCGCCGGCCTTGGAGGCGACGGAGGATATGTCGGCGGAGAGGCTCTTAAAAATCTGAGCCTTGACGCGGCCTCTCTTTGGTGGGAGGCTTTGGGCTTTCGTCGGAGGTTTTTTAGTCGATCGACCGTTTTCTGTGGCCATGGAAGGAGAAAAAAGTGCTTATGAAGTAGGAAGGCTTTAACCTAAGAAGAGATTAACTTGAGAGTTTCAAGAAAACAGATTTGTGTAATAATTTTGCAGAGTTCGAAAGCCCCCCTAATGGGGGCAGCTCAGAGGTTGAAAAACGGTGACGTATAATTGAGAGGTAGATGAGAGAAGAAAAGGATAAGAACTGAGGAGGGGTTTAAGTAGATCAGCTTTGGGATGGGAGGGGTAAGTTTGTACTTTCCTATTCTTATTATTTTATTAAGGTTCACTTCTACTCACAAGTCACAAGTCACCTCCTAATTGTATTACATGTAAATAGTCGTAATTGTGTCATGCATTGACAAAGAAGATAATCTCAATACTTAAGGGTTGACCTCAACAAGTCCTACTTTTAATACAGGTTGGAACATTTATACATGTCAAGAAGATTAGTTTCGATCAAAGTAAGTGTCCTCCTAATAGTTGACAGTGAAATTCAGATTTGAATTGTGCTTAATTAGTCGAAATCCGATGACATTGCTGGTGGATACATATGTCTAACTAAAGAACATTCTAAACCTATCATACCATATTCTATCACATACATGTTGGGAAAATTATAAAATTGGGTTACTAATTATGCCAATTTTCGATTTTGGGACACTATGTTTGCCAGTTACAAAACTAGGTCACTGAGTATGTATATAGTGATAAAATTGGGTCACTGACCTCTTTTTTCTTATTATATACATACTTAGGTGACCCAAATTTGTAACTATATACATACTTAGTGACCTAGTTTGTAACTAGTGACCCAATTTTGTTCCTATATACATACTTAGTGACCTAGTTTTGTAAATAGCAATCATAGTGACCCAAAATAAAAAAATGGTATACTTAGTGACCCATTTTTATAGCTTTGCCCGTACATGTTTATGTACGCTGATGATTGACATAGTCAAGCTAGGTTTGGTGTAATATTCTAAAGTGTCTAAACCCTAGATAATGGATTCTTACGACTATCATTTGGATGTGTTGGGTTTTAAGCCCAATGGGCCTTGGGTCCAAGTGTGGGTTATTGGCCCACTAAGAGAATAGCTTAAACGATTTTATTAAATCGAGAAGACGTCGGTCACCGAAACGAGAAATCGTTGAAAGATTACAAATCTACGTTTCGAAACGAATCTAACGAATATTAATTTGCTCAAAACCGATATCGGGTGAATGAGAAATTAATTATTAAAGTCAGCCCAAATTAAAACAATAAAAAAAACGAAAAAAAATTAATAATAAAAAAAAGATGTGGCGGGTTGATGACGTGTCACTGACACGTGGGCTGATCTGGCGCTGACTGGGCGTGGTGATGTGGCTGATTGAAGGGGTATTGGATATCAGTCCAAGAGTTATGACTATTCCCAGATTGACCCCTCGCCAAAGGTTGTGCCTATTTGCAGATTCGGCCCAGTCAAAGGAGGTCAACCTGAAAAGTTATGACTTTTCGCGAATTGACCCCTGCAGCTTTTCAGACAGTATAAATAGGTCCCCTGGCAGAATAGAAATTCATTCAATTCACTCCCAGCACTTTAGAAAAGTTTGACAGCACATCCCTTAGTAATAAAAAAGCAAGAAAGGCTCGAGTCTTTAGTAGATTCGCCCGATAATTTCGTTACGATGTGCGACGTTTCGAAATTCCTGAAGTCGTTGTATCTTCGGGACGTATTGCGACAACCCGATGCACTGAAATACGGGGCAATAACGTCTTACGGAAAGCGTACGACGTACGTGCCTCGACTTCGACGTATAAAGCTGAAACTCTGTCCGAGTTTTACGAGCGCCACCGACCAGACGCCAACACCGAAACCAACAATCATAAGACGTTATTCTGTCTGATCGATGGCGACAATAGCGAATATTCCCACCGCCGTACCGCTGACGGGTAGTAACCACGCCGAAAGGCCGACGAAATTCAACGGAGCCGATTTCAAGAGATGGCAACAAAAAATGCTATTTTACCTGACGACTTTGAACCTGGTGCGCTTTCTGAAAGAGCTCCCGCCCCAGGTGAACACCGACGGCGCCGTAGACGACGACGCACCCGAAGTTGACGGACAACAACATGCGGCGTTGGACATGTGGAATCATATTGATTTCATGTGTCGTAACTATATTTTGAACGCCCTAGACGACTCCCTATACAACGTCTATGCAGTCGCTAAAATTGCTAAAGAGTTGTGGGACTCGTTAGATAAAAAGTACAAAACCGATGACGCCGGACTGAAGAAATTCATCGTCGGCAGGTTTTTGGACTATAAGATGACCGCCTCCAAACCAGTGTTGGACCAGGTCCGTGATTTGCAGCTGATAATCCACGATATACACGCGGAGAATATGCAAATCAGCGAATCCTTCCAGGTAGCTGCTATAATAGAGAAGCTGCCGCCCCTATGGAAGGACTTCAAGAACTACCTCAAGCACAAGCGTAAGGAAATGGGGCTTGAGGACCTAATCGTGAGGCTTCGAATCGAAGAAGATAATCGAAGGATCAAGGCCAAGAACAAAAGGGGCAGCATGGAAGAACGTGCGAACCTGGCCGAGTCTAGCACCGGCAAAAAGCGCAAGAGGCCTAATACGACGCAGCAGAAGCCGAACAAAATAAGGGGCAACTGCTACAACTGCGACAAACCTGGGCATATGGCCAAGTACTGTCGGCTGAAGAAAAAGAGCAAAAAGAACCAAGCTCACTTGACCGAGGCAAAGTCGGGGACAGATCTGACAGAGATGGACCTAGCCGCCGTCGTATACGAGGCCAACGTGGTAGACAATCCTAGGTCGTGGTATATCGACTCTGGAGCGACTCGCCACATCTGCTCTGATAAGGAGATGTTTTCAACCTACATCCCTATCTCAGGCAGGAAGCTGTTTATGGGCAACGCAGCCACCTCTGACATCGTCGGATTAGGGAGGGTAGTGCTGAAGATGACCTCGGGCAAGGAACTCACTCTTGTGGACGTGCTGCATGTGCCAGACATCCGCAAGAACTTGTGTCCGGCTCCCTGTTGAGTAAAGCCGGATTTAGGCAGGTGTTTGAGAGTGATAAATATGTACTGACCAAAAACGGTCATTTCGTAGGAAAGGGCTACCTCGAGAAGGGGCTCTTTAAGATGAATGTAATGCCTGTAATACGCGAGATTAAACTCGCTAATAATAATAAAGAAAGTTCATATTACTTGGTTGAGTGTTCCAATTTATGGCATCATAGATTAGGACATGTGGGTTTAAATAAAATAAAAAATTTAATAAGTTTAACCCTGCTTCCACAAATGGAAGTCGACTCACAACAAAAATGTGAAGTTTGTGTCGAGGCAAAAATGGCCAAGGCACCGTTCTTCTCTATTGAGAGAAGTAGTGCGCCTCTAGAACTAATCCATACTGATATATGTGATCTGAAGTTCGTGCAGACTAGAGGTGGAAAGAAGTATTTTATTACTTTCATTGACGATTGCACGAGATTCTGCTACGTATATCTGTTAAGTGGCAAGGACGAGGCTCTTGATGCCTTCACAAGATATAAGAGTGAAGTTGAGAATCAACTAAACTCACGAATAAAAATAATTCGAAGTGATAGAGGAGGAGAATACGTGGCGCCGTTCGAAGAATTTTGCCAAGAGCACGGCATTATTCATCAAACAACTGCGCCTTATTCACCTCAGTCAAACGGCGTTGCTGAACGCAAAAATAGGTCTCTTAAGGAGATGATGAATGCTATGTTGATCAGTTCTGGGCAACCTCAGAACTTGTGGGGGGAAGCAATCCTCTCGGCAAATCGCATTCTGAATATAGTGCCACACAAAAAGAAAGAAAAGACTCCATACGAACTATGGAAATGTAGGGATCCGTCCTACAATTACCTGAAAGTGTGGGTTGTTTAGCAAAGGTCGAAGTACCTAAACCTAAACAGGTTAAGATAGGACCCAAGACTGTTGATTGCATTTTCATTGGATATGCTAATAACAGTAGTGCATATAGATTTCTAGTGCACAAATCAGAAAACCCTGAAATGAACGCAGGGATGATATTTGAGTCGAGGAACGTAATATTCTTCGAGATATTTTTCCAAATAAGGAAAAGAAAGAAATAAGCTATAATAAGCGAACTTACGATGCCGTGGAGAGTTCACCTCAAGAAAATGAGGAACCACGGCAAAGCAAACGTAAATAGGTGGCCAAATCGTTTGGACCTGATTTCCTAACTTATATGTTAGATGATGAACCACGGACTTTGCAAGAGGCATTGTCTAATCCAGAAGCTCCGTTCTGGAAAGAAGCTGTGAATAGCGAGATTGAGTCCATAATGCAAAACCATACATGGGAGCTGATAGACCTCCCAAAGGGGTGCAAGCCTTTAGGATGCAAATGGGTCCTTAAAAGGAAGCTTAAGACCGATGGATCAATCGAAAAATACAAAGCTCGTTTAGTAGCTAAAGGGTTTAACAAAAAGGAGGGGTACGATTTTTTCGATACCTACTCACCCGTGACAAGGATTACATCCATACGGGTCTTGATCGCTATAGCAGCATTATACGACCTCGAGATACACCAGATGGACGTGAAAACGGCCTTCCTAAATGGGGAACTCGAGGAAGAAATATATATGAGGCAGCCCGAAGGGTTTATTGTACCCGGACAGGAAAATAAAGTGTGCCGACTCGTGAAGTCACTTACGGGCTTAAGCAAGCACCAAAACAGTGGCACGAGAAGTTCGACATGACGATGTTGTCGAATGGGTTTAAGATTAACGAATGTGATAAATGCGTTTATATAAAAGGCACACCCGATGAGTTTGTGATAGTCTGTCTTTACGTAGACGACATGCTAATCATGGGAAACAGTCACAGAATAATCGTGAATACAAAGAATATGCTGAATAATTATTTTAGTATGAAGAATATGGGCTTGGCTGACGTCATTTTGGGAATAAATGTCTCTAAGACGTCCGAAGGAATTGTGATTACACAATCTCACTATGTTGAGAGCATGTTAAAGAGATTTCGCCTTCGATGATCCTCCAGCTAAGACACCTGTGGACACTAATGTACACTTAGCCAAAAATAGAGGAGAGCCTGTATCGCAACTCGAATACGCTCGGGTGATTGGCAGTCTGATGTATTTGTCTAACTGCACTCGACCTGACATAGCGTACTCAATTAGTAAACTAAGTAGGTTTACGAGTAATCCGGGTAGTAGCCATTGGGTAGCACTAAGAAGAGTACTAAGATATCTGAAGCACACTATTAATCACGGCATACTATACACGAGATATCCCGCGGTGCTAGAAGGGTACTGCGATGCGAATTGGATATCTGATAGTAAAGACTCCAAATCCACGAGTGGTTATATATTTACCATCGGTGGAGGAGCAGTTTCTTGGAAGTCCTCCAAACAAACGTGCATAGCTCGATCCACGATGGAGTCAGAGTTTATTGCATTAGATAAAGCCGGCGAAGAAGCAGAATGGCTTCGAAATTTTCTGGAGGATATTCCGTATTGGAACAAACCTGTCCCATCAATTATGATTCATTGCGATAGCATGGCAGCTATCGGCAGGGGACAGAACTGTATGTATAACGGTAAGTCTCGGCACATTCGTCGGAGGCATAACACCGTAACACAGCTTATCTCTAGCGGAATAATTTCCACCGACTATGTAAAGTCAAAGGAAAATATTGCGGATCCACTGACAAAAGGCATAGCTAGAGATCAGTTAGAAAACGCAGTAAGGGGAATGGGACTAAAAATCCACACACCAAAGAACGAAAACAGTGGTAACTCAACCTCGATGAGTGGAGATCCCACGAACTTGGTTCAATGAGACAACTAAGCTGCAATTAGTTCAGTAGTATACTTGGAAACTAATAAAGTCCATTCTCGATAGCTGCCCAAATAATTTTCCGATGACGTGTGGTTAGGATAAGCACATATGCTTTTAATGATGACTATACCAAATTGGTGGAGTATTTCGGGCTACTCCAGGATTAAGTCCTAATAGTCGGTCACCTATGTAAGTGTGAAGTGGGTCCGCTTCAATGGAAACACTTATGAACCGGAGATATGGTCCACGGCCGAAACGGACACAACGTGAGAATCGAAAAGAGATCAGATTCATCACTGTGTGTATACTGTTGTCTTGGTTTACACAAAAAGCCGCCAGTTCAAGACATCGCGTTCACTGAGCAGCGAGTAAATCCGATAGTATTTTACTAGGGAAGGTTCAAAGCCACAAGCTACCTATCCTGATGCAATGATGGGTCGTCGGGACTTTCTTGCAAGAGTCAGCATGCATTGCATTTACATTAATTTCCATTCATGTGGGGGATTGTTTGGTTTTAAGCCCAATGGGCCTTGGGCCCAAGTGTGGGTTATTGGCCCACTAAGAGAAGAGCTGAAACGATTTTATTAAATCGAGAAGACGTCGGTCACCGAAACGAGAAATCGTTGAAAGATTACGAATCTACATTTCGAGACGAATCTAACGAATATTAATTTGCTCAAAACCGATATCGGGTGAATGAGAAATTAATTATTAAAGTCAGTCCAAATTAAAACAATAAAAAAACGAAAAAAACTAATAATAAAAAAAGATGACGTGGCGGGTTGATGACGTGTCACTGACACGTGGACTGACGTGGACGAATGTGGCGCTGATCTGGCGTGACTGGGCGTGGTGATGTGGCTGATTGAAGGGGTATTGGGTATCAGTCCAAGAGTTATGACTATTCCCAGATTGACCCCTGGCCAAAGGTTGTGCCTATTTGCAGATTCGGCCCAGTCAAAGGAGGTCAACCTGAAAAGTTATGACTTTTCGCGAATTGACCCCTGCAGCTTTTCAGACAGTATAAATAGGTCCCGTGGCAGAATAGAAATTCATTCAATTCACTCCCAGCACTTTATAAAAGTTTGACAGCACATCCCTTAGTAATAAAAAAGCAAGAAAGGCTCGAGTCTTTAGTAGATTCGCCCGATAATTTCGTTACGGTGTGCGGCGTTTCGAAATTCCTGAAGTCGTTGTATCTTCGGGACGTATTGCGACAACCCGAGGCACTGAAATACGGGGCAATAACGTCTTACGGAAAGCGTACGACGTACGTGCCTCGACTTCGACGTATAAAGCCGAAACTCTGTCCGAGTTTTACGAGCGCCACCGACCCAACACCGAAACCAACAGGATGAATCTAGAACTAATTCCATGTTAACCGAGAATTAATCCCATCATCGAAGCCGATTAGTGGTAATACCTCGAGTTGAAAAGAAAAACAAAAAAAAAACCTCTAGTTTACATTCTCGAAGGTAGGGGTGAGCAAAACCGGATATCCGGTTTTTCGGATATCCGAAATTCGGATATCCGAATTTTCGGATATCGAAAAATGGTATCCGTATCCGCTCCGGTTTAATCGGATATCCGGAAATCGGATATCCGGTTTATTCGGATATTTACACCGGATATCCGCATCCGGTTTTTAAATTTATTTTTCTTATATTTTTTATTATTTTGTTTTTGAAAATCATATTTTTTTTATTTCTTATCACATAAAAAAAATATATTTTTTAATATAAGAATTTCTAGACATATTAATTGAGACAATATGTGAATTTATGATTCAAAATTACATAATAAATAATAAACACAATACCACAAATTCACATTAATTTTTTAACTCGCGTCTCGATGTTTTTATGTTTTTTTTTTATCTCAATTCTCTAACAAAGTTTTTTGCAATAATAAAAATAATATAAATTTAAATATTCTACTTGATGATTTTTTTCCTTTTTTGGACCTTCATTTTTCTTTTTGGACTATTTTTTATTTTTTTTTTTTTTTTAAATATAAAACCGGATACCGGATATCCGGATTTTAGACAAATCACTATCCGTATCCGATCCGGTTTAGTTTAAAATAAATCGGATCGGATATCCGATCCGGTTTTTAAAACCGGATATCCGTTTTTTCGGGTTTTGAAAACCGGATACCGGATCGGAATCCGGTTTCCGGATATTTTTGCTCACCCCTACTCGAAGGGATAAGATTATCGTTATTGGGCCAGGACCAATAACCAAGCCCATTGTTAGCCCATTACTTCACGGATGTATATATACACACACCTCATTCCCTTTCATCGCAGCAATCGAAACCCTAAAGCAGCTGTAAAATGCAGATCTTCGTGAAGACCCTCACGGGCAAGACGATAACCCTCGAGGTCGAATCGTCGGACACCATCGACAATGTGAAGGCGAAGATCCAAGACAAGGAGGGCATTCCCCAGACCAGCAGCGACTGATCTTCGCCGGAAAGCAGCTCGAGGACGGCCGCACCCTCGCCGACTACAACATACAGAAGGAGTCGACGCTGCACCTCGTGCTCCGCCTCCGCGGCGGAGCTAAGAAGCGCAAGAAGAAGACGTACACCAAGCCGAAGAAGATCAAGCACAAGAAGAAGAAGGTGAAGCTCGCCGTCTTGCAGTTCTACAAGGTGGATGATTCGGGGAAGGTGCAGAGGCTGAGGAAGGAGTGTCCCAATGCCGAGTGTGGGGCGGGGACGTTTATGGCGAACCATTTCGATCGGCACTATTGTGGGAAGTGCGGGCTCACCTATGTGTACAACAAGGCTGGCGGCGATTGATGAAGGTTGAATTTTGAATAGTTGCTATTTCTGTTAGTTGTGAATTTCCAATTCCTGATGAACTAGAAGCTTGGTAAAGATTCTGTCTTTGTTGGGCTATGTGTCGTTGGTGCTACTTTTTAGACATTTTCGTTGAATTTTGAATGAATGTTGGATTCATAAGCCTGATTGTGAGTTTCCAAGCTGCCGTTTATTGCAAAGTTGCTGTCTTGATCAATGATTTATGATGCCCAGACTTTGTCCAAGTTAGTATCTATCCCTATGAAACTCTGTTTAGATTTTCTTCAGCGACGGAATCAGAGGGGGGTAGTGGTCGACCGACCCCCCGGCGGCGGGCGCTACGAGGGTGGTGGTTGATGGCGTCGACGTTGGTATCTTTTTTGGAAGATTCGCGTAAGAGGAAGAAGATTAGAAAAAGAAACCTAAATTGTCCTCTTAGTGGGCTGAATATTTATTTGGTATCTAGTTTAAAATAAGGCCCATTCCAAATCAAATATACCAAAATCTATTAACATTTCGAAATTTCAACGAATTAAATTTTATTAATAATATAATGTTAATATAAATTATTTAATAATTAACAAATTAATTATTTTATTATAATTGCTCTTGATATTATTTTACTTCTTTTTATTAAATTAATTTCTGACATTGCGCCAAGTCGGATTATTTTAAAGACATGGCATTTCTGTAAAACGGGCATGTCATCGGTCCGCCCAAAACTTAGAAAGAACGGGCATGTCATCGGTCCAACGCCACGTCAGCTTTCCTATAAAATCGTTCACGTGCATTGTACGGATGTATTTTGGGGAAAATCAGGTATAATGTCTATAAACTGCACGATTTTAAAACTTACTGTCCCTATAATGTCACACTCTGAATTAGTGGTTCCTATAATGCCACACACCCGAAGTTACGGGACCAAAAAAATAATTAAGCCTATTATTATTGATTACAAATATTGAATTAATTTTCATCTGTGTAATAACATCTATGCAAAACGTAGATAATTTATCATTTATCAATGTATACATTGATCTAAATTTAACAAGATGCAATTTATTACCAGGTATATAATAAATATATTATGTAAAACGATTATGAGATATCTTCACGATTTTACCACTATAACACCAAGTTAAAAAAAAAACAATATATAAATGAATTTCAGCCCATCGCCCACTTTCTAAGCCCAAAACCCATGGATTTTATCTCTTATTTTTTTTCATCTCTATCACTTATAAGATAAGGAAGTGAGATAAAGAAAAAGGGAGAATCGAAAGGTGACGAGCAGAGGTAAGAAACCAGTTTTCGGCTCCTAAAATCTTCACTTTCTTGTTGTATCTTCTCCATAGTAAGGTAATCTTTGTCCTAGAGATCAATACTATCTTGTTCTAAGCTCATAGGTTTCCAAAATCGAGTTCAAACGCAGATTCGGTGTTTAACAGTTTTGACATAGCTAACGTGTTCGGATTCTTGCGAAGTTTAATTCTATTGAAATCCAAGTTGCTTTTCATAGTCGCTGAAAACACCTCAATCCGATATTGTACGATTTTCTACGAATTTTAGAAGAATGACAGCAAATCTGAAAAATTTTCAGGAATTTTCGAAATAGTTTCGTTCTTGTTGTTTCAAATGATCTTATACCATCTTTACAACAGAATTATGATAGTGTTAAATCCTTGTGGCAGTTATGTTATTGGAAGATCGTATTCCATATAGTTTTAAGACGTCGTATATTATCAATTGTTGGTCTAACGGTGAAGTTCGATTGTTATCTCTTGATTCAGGCGAAGGAGCAGCGAATACATATACAAGAGTAGCCTCAGATTTTGGCAGGGCCGGATTTGGGCCCGTGCAAGCAGACCTACCGCACAGGGCCACAAATCCGGCCCAGTGTAAATAGGGCCCCGATTTTTTTTTCTTTTATAATATAAGGGCTTATTTTTGAATACTGGGACTTATTTACGATGGGGGCTTATTTTCAAACACTAAGCCCAATATAAAATAAATTAGTAAAAGGCAGAATTTTATTAATAGGGCCACATATGAGCCAATTTTTAGAAGGGCCAATGAGTCGTGGGGCCCACGTAACAGGGCCACCATAAATGAAAAAACGGCCCTGGATTTTGGGGAAAACGAGACTTCACCTTGTGAGTTGATAATACGAGGACACCTTCCCTTCGTGGGATGTGTGAAACTCGCGATGGGTCGTTTATTTTGTTCTTTTATTAAGTTATGTGATAGTGAGCCTTGCCGGCTAAATGATGATTGATATTCCGCTATATTTGATGAAATTTGGGTGGTCTTGTGGTGTTCTTGTGATATAGAGCCTTGTCGGCTATAGGATATTCGTATTTATCGATATTGACGAGATATTGTGTATGGGTTGGTTCGTGAATTTGGTTTGATGATTCCACAGGAAATTATGTCACGTATTGACGTGTGATTATCTTGTGCTATTGAGTTGCACTGGGAATTATGATTGTGTTATTGGTTTGGCTTCGATGTTGCATTTACTCGGTACCGAGGTTATAAGTAGCCCGAATGGCCACGTTCGGATGAGTGTAGAGTGGCAAATCGAGTAAGTAGCCCGTGGCTTGGCAAACCCGGGTGAGTGAGGCCCAACGAGTTCACCAGTCCATTTGCCACATATTTGACCTATCAGATGGTGATCGTTGGGGAGGTATCAAAGTACATTGCGAGTAGGGGTGTTCGTTCGGTACAAACCGAACCGAACCGAACCGAAATTTCTGTTAACCGAAATTTCGGTTCCCCCATTTCCAAAACCGAATACCGAACCGAATTTCTCGGTTCGGTATTCGGTTATTACCGAAATTTTTTCGGTTAATTCGGTTTTTTACCGAATTAACCGAATTTTCAATAAAAAAAAGAATTTTAATTATATTTAAATTAATATATATAATTTAATATAATTTTTTTGGGTTTATAAAAAAAGTTATATTAAATTATATATATTAATTTAAATATTACTGAAAATTCGTTTTTTAATATATAAATTAATAAAATATAGTTATATTTTCATTATTAATAAAATATAATATATTTTAATTTTAAAATTTCGGTAATTCGGTATACCGAAATACCGAAAATCCAAAACCTATACCGAACCGAATTACCGAAATTTTTTTTTTAATAACCGAATACCGAACCGAATTTTTCGGTTCGGTTCGGTTTTGTACCGAATTTTCGGTTTTTCGGTTAATCGGTTCGATTAACCGAAAAACGCACACCCCTAATTGCGAGACTCGGTCAACGTCACCGGTGTGGGACATGCATGTCACGTGCAGTTGATACGATAGTTCACAATTTGCGTGATTTTTGTGATGTTTTTGGCATGTCATAGGATTATTGATTATTATATGTTGAGCGTGGATGGTCGCTTTCTATATTTTGCGTAGTCAATATTTAGTTTGGAAGGATAAAACATATTATATAAGAATAGTTGCGATGTTTGGTTGTTGTGATGGAGTTCATCGTTGACGATACACCTTCTGTGAGGCGAAAGCGTGTCTGTAATATCATCTCACTAAGCTGTGGTTTGCTGACCCCGTGTATACATATATTTTTTTAGGTCGAAATCGCTTTTGACCGGAGGTTGTCTCTTCGTCGATCGTCATCCTGCTGTTGTTTCTTCCAGTTCGGTATTTTGTCATTGTTTTGCTTTGGAGGATCCATTGGCAGTAATATATTTTGGGAGGAAATTTTCTTTGTTCATATATTCCTTCATTGATCGATGTCTGAGCTATTATTTTGGCATATTGTAAACTTCCTTTCACGTGTAAATATATGTTTTCGTTGGATCTCTATTTCATCGAGTTTTTTTGAAATTTCTTTCGAGTGATTTAATTTGCGATGCGTGAGCTGATTTAGCCTTGCGTTCCTTGACAAACGCGGCGACTGTCGCGGCCTCGACGCGGGTCGAGGCGTGACAACCACGGACCTAATCTTTCATATTATTTTGTGTAAACATTTTCGACCCCAAGTTACAGCTTCTGGTTCCGTGGCTGATTGCCTATGATAAATGCCATTAATGGGAGTTCCATTGGAGATACTTGTGTTGTATTCTATGGTTGCAATTCTATCATTTATTTCTTTCATTCTTTTGAATCGATTTATAGAGATTAAATAAGTTATGCTGAGTGCTTGTGTAAACCTGCCATTTACCACATGAAGCCATGTTTTGCGGAAATCATCAAATCAATATTAGGTTTTACAAAAGTTGGCATGAGTCATGCACTCGAGCTCTCAAATTAAACTCGATTCAAATGCTTGACTTTTTGTTCTTCGAGCGTGTTTGCAGGGATGCTTACGAACGAATAGTCGGATTCATTTTATAGTAAACCAACTAAAGTAAAAAAGTGAAATGAGATCAATGTTATGGGAGTCGGTCTCTAAATTTTCTTGCGAGCAAGATCTCGTAACACCAACAAATCAGTTAACAACAAAAAATTCATGTTTTTCTCCATGTTTAGGAGAAAACGAAAATTGAAGAAAATGGGTAACAATTCGTAACCTTACTCAAATCTTGATGTGTTTTGATATAGTACACATGAACCGCCGAACCCATGTAAATGTAATAGTAGCCTTATTACAATAGTCCTTGTATTATGGAAAGGGCTTTTGAACAGCGCAACTCATAAGCTAACCGACGCCATACCATAGCCAACCCTTTATTAGACATTCCAATCACATACCCAAATTATGAAGTTCTGTTTATGATTTTGCCTTTGATAAATGCCGTTTATTGGAGTTTCAATGGAGATACACTTGTTGTATTCTATGGTTACAATTTCCTGTATATGTCTTTCATTATGTCGACTCGATTTTACGGGTTTAAAATAAGTTATGCCTGAGTCCTTGTGCAAACCTACCATTTACACACATGAAGCCATTCCACAATGAGATATGCTTACGAATGAATAGTCGCATTCATTTTGTAGTAACAAACTATAACTAAAGAAGTGAAATGAGATCAATGTTACGGGAGTCTCCATATCTTGATAACAGAAAAATTTCCTGTTTTTCTCCATGTCTAAGTGAAAAATATACAAAGTATATGTGTAAAAATTCGTAACGTTAGACCATCTGCAACAGTCAACCGCAAACGCAAATGCATTTTGTAGTAACATCCATAGTTTGTAGTCATTGTTCTCCAACAGTCAACTACAAACGCAAAAGAATATTCTTGTAATATTTCATTTCATATCAACTTTTATAACTTTCCAATATCACTCCTATATATTAAAACTTTATAAATTAACCACAATACTCTTTCAATTTTGATTTAGAAAATATTTAAGCAAATCATTATTTATACTTATTAAAAATACAGAACAAAATATTTATGAAAAATATCGAAATTATACGACACAACAATTGAATTACATTGAGATACACGTCGTACAAATAAAAGATAGATAATTTTTAAGTCTCGGAATAATTGTATTCCTCCTACAAATGATCAATTAGCCAGCTTTCAATAATATTGAAGATGTTAATTTGCCAGATTAATAACTTTATGTTAGTTTAATATTGTGTCAATTTATAAGCACAATGATTAGTATACAATTTTTAAAATCTTTAATAATTTTTATTTAGTCTATATGTTTTATATGTTTGATTTAATAATTCAAGTAAAGGGCTTATTTACAATTTTAAAACATGAAACGCGTTTTTGCTTTCAAACGCAAATTTGCGTTCGAAACATGAGATAGAAAGCAAAAAATGCATTTTGTGTTTGCGTTTGCTACTGTTAGAGCAGTTTTACTGCGTTTTTGAGTTTTCGTTTTGCAATAATATTGGAGATGGTCCTTGAATCTTGAGATACGGTTAAGGACTTGTTGATTAGATAGACTACATACATATATAGCTGAAAAAAACGGGCGGGCGGGCCGATTTTTACGGGTCGGGTCGGGCTGGCCCAAAATTGAATGGGCCAATATTGATCCTAAGCCTGTGTTAGCAGAGCCATGGGCCGGGCCTACCCAGCCAGAGCCCATCAGCCTAATTTTTTATTGTAACATATTATATATAACAAATATTAGAAAAATATATAAAAATAGTAAGATACTACTGGGCCTATTTAGGGTTTTCCGGCAAGCGGGCCGGGCCACCAGCCCGCCGGGCTAGCGGGCCGTGGGATGTAAGCCCGATTTGGTTCGGGCCTTGAAAATTTGGGCCCAGGGCCGGGCCAGGTCGGGCCATGGTCTTGGGCCCAAGCTCTACATACAGAACATATATGAACTATCAAGCCCATGTAAATGTAAATAGTAGTAGCCTTTACGCAGTCCTTATTTTGGAAAGGGCTTTAGCAGCTGCTGCCCATATGCTAAACCGACGTCATAGTCATAGCCAAGCCAGCCAACCATTTATTAGAAACCCAATCACAAACCCTAATTCCATTTTTCTCCTCTCCAAATTGTGGGACTACCGACTCCCCCAAATCGTATTACCATTGTAGATGGGAACTGAGAGGAAAAGAAAGCTGAGCTTGTTTGACGTGGTGGACGATACTGCGAAGATCGCCAGGACCAACGGCGGAGCGATGGCAGCCTCGCCGACTGTGAATAAGTGGAACGGAAGGCCGTTCTCTCAGAGGTATCTTGACATTTTGGAGAAGAGGAAGTCTTTGCCTGTGTGGCATCAGAAAGAGGAGTTCTTGGAGGTTCTTAAGAAGAACCAGACACTGATCCTCGTCGGTGAAACTGGCAGTGGTAAAACAACGCAGGTTAGTGTTTTTTTTATCCAGTTACTCTTCATTTTAGCTGCTATTGATTCTATTTGCTGATAGCGCTTTGTTACTTAAAGTGTTGATTTGCGACTGCTGTATATAGCTTCCGAGGTAGTGTGCTTTCGTGGTAATTGCTGTGTGGGTTTTTGTCTTGTGGTCGTGCTGAAGGTTATGTTTGATTTTGGATGATTGAATGTTTTTTGTTCCTCGGCAGATTCCACAATTTGTTTTGGACGCAGTAGAAATTGAGACTCCAGATAAGAGGCGAAAGTTCATGGTTGGGTGCACTCAGCCTCGGAGGGTTGCTGCCATGTCTGTTTCAAGGAGAGTGGCTGAGGAGATGGACGTGACTATCGGTGAGGAAGTTGGTTATAGCATTCGTTTCGAAGATTGCAGCAGCGCCAGAACAGTTCTAAAGTATGTTTCTTTTTCCGTCTTACCGGACATGGATGTTTGTGATTTTTCGTTTGAAGCTTTCACATGACCTTCGATGTTTTCTGGTTTTTATTGTTTGTACTACAGGTACTTGACCGATGGTATGCTTTTGAGAGAAGCCATGACCGATCCATTGCTGGAGAGATACAAAGTCATAATCTTGGACGAGGCCCATGAAAGAACTCTAGCGACAGATGTCTTGTTTGGACTTTTAAAGGAAGTACTGAAAAACAGGCCTGACTTGAAATTAGTCGTTATGAGTGCTACCCTTGAGGCCGAAAAGTTTCAAGGTTACTTTAATGGTGCACCACTCATGAAAGTTCCAGGAAGACTTCATCCGGTGGAGATCTTTTACACTCAGGAACCTGAGAGAGATTACCTGGAAGCTGCTATCAAGACTGTATATCAAATACACGCATGTGAAGGTCCTGGCGATATACTCGTCTTTCTTACCGGTGAAGAGGAGATTGAAGATGCATGTAAGAAGATAGGGAAGGAGATAGCTAATGCTGGAGACCAAGTGGGACCGGTCAAAATCGTACCTCTATACTCAACACTCCCTCCGGCAATGCAGCAGAAGATATTTGAACCTGCTCCACCCCCTGCATTTGAGGGCGGTCCACCTGGGAGGAAAATAGTTATTTCTACGAACATTGCTGAAACGTCGTTGACAATCGATGGAATTGTTTATGTCATAGACCCTGGGTTTGCCAAACAGAAAGTTTACAATCCTCGTATTCGTGTTGAATCTCTTTTGGTGTCTCCTATATCTAAGGCCAGTGCCCACCAGCGTTCAGGCCGTGCGGGGAGAACGCAGCCTGGAAAATGTTTCAGGCTTTACACGGAGAAGAGTTTTCATAATGATCTTTCGCCACAGACTTACCCAGAAATTTTGCGTTCCAATCTTGCGAACACGGTCCTGACTTTGAAGAAACTGGGGATTGATGATTTGGTCCATTTCGATTTTATGGATCCACCTGCCCCTGAAACTCTGATGAGAGCGCTTGAGGTTTTGAATTATTTGGGAGCCCTTGATGATGAAGGTAACCTGACCAAGTTGGGTGGAATTATGAGCGAATTTCCCCTCGATCCTCAGATGGGAAAGATGTTGGTGGTCAGCCATGAGTTCAATTGCTCGAACGAAATACTATCTATATCGGCCATGCTTTCAGGTACGTTGTGAGCTATATTATGCTTTCGTTGTCCATGTGTTCTGGTTTGGTTCTACTCGACTGTAGTAGATCCACTTGCTGAGAACGTCCTTTGTTATTTGTGACGTTTTGCTCAGCCAGGGATTGTACAGATAGCTTCTGTGCAATCCAACCTTTTACTTTTATTTTCTTCACTGCATACTCGAGTAGAGAGGATCCCTCTCACTCTTTGTATGCAGCTGATTATTACACGCCACTTAGGATGACATCAGCATCTCATATCTGGGTCCCATGCCTTAACCGGGCATGTACCATGGATTTCTAAGTAAGTGCTGATGGAGATAGTTGCAGTTTCTCAGTATTCTCTCATCATGAAGAAAATGGTGTCGTTTCGCCTCTCTATGCATCTGCTGACCTTTCGCCTTCCCTGGGCCTCCCTCTCTGTGATAAACCTTTTTTTCTCTAGTACCCAATTGCTTTGTCCGGCCTAGAGACGCTCAGAAGGCTGCTGACGAAGCTAAAGCTCGGTTTGGTCACATAGATGGGGATCACCTTACGCTGTTGAACGTCTACCATGCCTACAAACAGAACAGTGAGTTCTTCTATCTTCTCCCCTTCCCTTTGTTTTGCTCTCTCCAGTGTTTTTTACAACATTTTTAACTCAATTTTTATCTATGTTATATCAGAGGAAGATCCACAATGGTGTTACGAAAATTTTGTCAACCACCGAGCGCTCAAATCTGCGGACAACGTGAGGCAGCAGCTATCTCGAATCATGACGAGATTCAACCTCAAGCTTTGCAGCACTGATTTCAACAGTAAGGATTACTATGTGAATATAAGGAAGGCTATGCTGGCCGGGTACTTCATGCAGGTGGCTCATTTAGAGCGTACTGGGCACTATCTTACCGTGAAAGATAACCAAGTATGTTTCCTACACCATCCTTGCTTCGTACGCTAATAATATGCAGTATTTCCTTTCGATCGTTTAATGGTGAATTATGTCTACATATAGGTTGTTCACTTGCACCCTTCGAACTGCTTGGATCATAAGCCCGAGTGGGTTATATACAACGAATACGTCCTTACAACCAGGAACTTCATTCGTACAGTGACAGATATTCGCGGCGAATGGTAAAATTTGCTTTTTGTCCGACTCGTTTGCCTTTCTCTCGAGCAAACCTCGAATTGCTTATTTTTAGTCTTCTTCGACCGTAATTTCGATTTGTTCTATAAAATATAAGGCTGGTCGACGTTGCACCGCACTATTACGACCTACAGAACTTCCCCAACTGTGAGGCTAAGCGCCAACTCGAAAAGCTCTACAAAAAGCGAGAGAGAGATCGCGACGACAGCAACAAGAACAATAAGAAGTGATCTTAAGGACTGTGAGTTCTTAGAAACATTTCGAAGAATCTCTTTTGATTATGTTATGTACTTATCTATTACGTTCCGATGTGTCCGAACTCATATGTAGTTTTTTTCTGATTTTTACAAGTTTTTACGCATAACGGATAGCTCTCTGGCAACATGGATTTGTGTTTGAGTTCAAATATATGGCACGATCTATATCATGTATTCATATTTTAAGATTTATCTATCCTACAATGTAAGAAAAGTGGATTCTTGCATTGTCGTCTTTTACTGGCTTTTTAAAGAACAAGGAACATACTGCTTTAATTAATTATATGGTTAGTTACGTTGACCTCGATACAAAATTTAAGACATTATTATGGTGCTACCAAACGCTTGCCTCGTTGTAATAATTCTATGCAGTTCCTAGGAACAAACCAGGTCGTCGTGGCCTCCACTTTATAATCTTCAGAGTCAACCAACATTTCATCGTTGATCTACCTTATAGTTGCATAACAGCTTCTATATATCCATTACACAATATATACACACACATGTATATATGTATATGTAAGAAAATAATACATCAGCGCTTAGTAGCATACAATGGCTTTCTTCGTTAATACGGCAGAAATAACGGGCAAGAAAAGAGTCGCATGGATCACTTTCCGAACCATTACAGTAACTCTCCTCAGCCTCCTTCTTCCTCTCTCATTCCTCGTCATAGCTCGAATTTCGACGATTAACTACCTCATAGCCATGGGCGACGATGATGTAAGTTCTACCATTTCGAACCATTTACCATACTCTCTTCTCTTCTCTTCCCACCGTCATCATAGTAATCAGCCATTGATGATCTCTATCAACTTGTTAATTTGCCTCATCAGCGTTTCCTCTCTAGTCAATGCCCTAGGGCCCGAAATAGCCAACCATCGCCATGAAAAGCCCGCGACAAAGCCCTATATTTACGCCTCATGGGCCCTTCTCTTTACGCTACAATCCTCAGTCACTTTAGGAATCGAAGGGACCATTCGAGCCTTCGGGGCAGAAAAGTATGTAGTCTTATTCTTCGAAAGGGAGAAGAAATCTGCCCTATTATTTTCTTGCCGGGCAGTGCTGTTCTTCCTAGGTTTGCACGAGACTATGCTTCTATGGGGAAGGAGGGTGGTGGGCCCGGTGGTGGACGACACCCTATTCGGCGGCGCCGCCGGAGGTGGAGGGGGATGGGTGGAGAGGGCGGCGATGGGGCTGAGCTACGGCGGTTTGTGGTGGTGGAGGCTGAGGGGAGAGGTGGAGGCTATGGTGGCCGTGCCTGAGATGAGGATGGAGGCGATGATGGGCGTTGGGGTTTGGGACGACTTTGTGGGGTGGCTCGTTTATTATCTGATGGTCAGCGTTGGGATGGTTCGAGCCATCAAAGGGGTACATCGGTGGCTCGCGGCGGCGGCGATGACGTCATCTGTGGCGGCCACCGCCGCTAATAGGAGGAGGGAGAGAAGAAGAGACGTTCTTGAATGTCGTAATAGGGGAAATGACGATCGAGTTTGAGTTATTGCGCTGTTTGTGTGTTGACTCATTGTCGTATTTCGGGAATAATGAAATGTTGTGTACGTAATTTTTTTATCTTTTTTTGAGATGACTATCGAATTACATTAAATCTTCTTGGCGAACCACTTGCAAGAAAGATATTTTTATATGTATAAATATCTTCTTGTAAATATATCGACGTGGAAGCCAAAACGACTGGTTGAAGAGGCGATAAGAAACCTACGTCCACGATTCATATGTCCGCATGCATTTTCCATATATTTATATACGAATAAATGCTGCGTATGTCTGTCATAATTACAAGCTAAACGTTATCTTATTACAAAACCCTCGATAAACTAATTCTTCAATGGCTTCATCATTGGGCGGAGCGAGCGTTGCGATACCCAAAATCTTCGGCGGCAGTCCGGCCAAGAACGATCATCGGAAATATCTGCCCATTAAGGTCAACGCCGTCGGCGTTTCTAAGCTGCGGCGGACGGTAGGGCTGAGATCTCGCCACATGGCGTTTTCCGGGCCGGCGGAGCAGCAGCTGTCGGAGAAGGTGGAGAAGAGCATAAAGGAGGCGCAGGAGGCGTGCAACGACGACCCAGTCTCCGGCGAGTGCGCCGCCAAGTGGGACGAGGTGGAGGAGCTCAGCGCCGCCGCGAGCCACGCCAGGGATAGGAAGAAGCTCGACGGTTCCGACGACCCGCTCGAGAATTACTGCAAGGATAATCCCGAGACTGATGAGTGCCGCACTTATGAATAATTAATTAATTACATTAATTAATTAATAGGTTGCTTGCTGCAATAATGTTTTATTGTGATGTGACGTTTATATATTGTGGACTAAGGGAGAATTCTTATTCTCTGCTTATAATATATGCGAAACTAGATTATTATGAAGTCGATTGTTTGTAAAATTCATATGAAAAAGATCCATTTTTAAGGCTTCTTAAAAAACAAGAAACCTAGTCAGCATCCATGTCGTTCTTATCAGTTTGGTAAATAATAACCGTATTTCATCATCATAATATGCCATGTGAAACAAATCAATTCCCTCGATATATTTTTGTGTACAACTAAAATACTATTTGAATGATGATAACAATCTATTAGTGCTGCTTGGTGGATAATGATGATGGTGCTTTTACAGATCGATTTTATAATGGTGAGGGGACGACGAGGAAGAGATAATTTATGCTTTAAGCAATACCCTAAATAAATCATGACTAAAAATCCAAGACACGCACACAGCGTGTCTATCTATGATCTTTTATTAAGTTTCAGGGGCTATAGACCGTAAGTTTGGTCTGTCAGTTAAAATGACAATATTAATATTAAGTTAAAAGAAAATCATCCACTACAATGCATTTTTCATATTGGCATTTTTAACCGTTCTATTTTTAATAATTATTATAGTTAATAAATACATTTATATAGTATATAGCATACACGTATGAATGTGCAGAGTAGACTGACATCCTCACATGAGAAACTCCCATACACACATATATTTCCAAATACATTTGGGTATATTTTCCGACATCATAAGAAGATTTCTATATACGCATGAACCTCGGGATATACGTTATATATCAGCCGTTTGTCTTGAGCTTAATAAAATACTTAAAAGCAAATTAATTGCTTTAGTTCTTGACCATCACAACAATAGTTCCAACTGTACTATTATCTCATTTAACTTGAAGATGAATGTAATATAAGAGGGCAATTTGATGGAAATAAACATGCCTAAACTATTCATACATGAACACACACACATATAGTGGGAAAATACGTTACAAATTGCAAAGTAAAGTCACATAAAAACTCATTATTCCTTCACTTAGAGCATCTCCAACGCAACGCATAAAAATACAGGTAATATTACACAATAATAAAGTTGCTATAGTGCTTTTACTCCAACCCATAAACTCTATTTTCTACACTAGTTTTCACTCCAATCCATTAACTCTATTTTTACACTAAAAATCAAATTTCTATATATTACTATCATAATTGACTTATTAAACTTTATTATATAAAATTAAAAAGTCAATATATTTTAATTATTAATATTTAAAAATTAAATAAATGATAAAATTAGCATATTATTTAATTTTAATTTTATTATATTAAATAAAATTATATTATTTTAAATTTTATTATTATAATAGTGTATCAAATATTTTAAATATAATAAAAGATGTATTATTAAATAAATATAATAAATAGAATTAAAACTCTATTTTTGTGTTAAAAATTGTGCGTACTCTAGATCTAGAGTTTCTCTGCTGATCAACACAATATTTGTGTTAAATATAAAGTCCCATTGGAGTAGAATAGTACTCTATTTTTGTGTTTTACACAAAAATAAAGTACCCGTTGGAGATGCTCTTACAAGCTTCGCAAAAAAAAAAAAACATCATCCTCAATAACTCACATCCTCGATTCACACAAATACTAGCCATCCTCGCTTATATAAATAAAGTGCTAGTCTAAACCTTCTACACATATTCTAAAGCTTTCGTAAAAGAATGAAGGGCAATAAGAACCCTAATACCATTCTTTCCTTCATTACTATACTCATTAGAACAATATTACTGTTATTACTATTCTCCATACTAATCATAGACGCAGCAGCACATTATCGTGCCGATGGCCGTGAGGCATTTGCCTGCGACCAAAAAGAAGCTTCCACCAAAAACCTCAAATTCTGCAAGAAAGATTTAAGAACATCAGATAGAGTCTGGGATTTAATCGGACGGCTGACGTTGCAAGAAAAGGTGAGGCTTTTAGTGAACAATGCCATAGCCATCCCACGGCTGGGAATCAAAGGGTACGAGTGGTGGTCGGAAGCCCTCCACGGCGTTTCCAACGTCGGCCCAGGAACCAAATTCGCCGGAGATTTTCCGGCGGCCACCAGCTTCCCTCAGGTCATTACAACTGCTGCTTCGTTTAATGCTTCCTTGTGGGAAGAGATCGGAAAGGTGGGATCTTTACTGCTAAAACAACGCAATATCCTTAAATATAATCGATTTCTTTAGATTTTTGCAGTTTAATATATCCAAATTCTTTCGCCGTCGTCAGTTTTTATCTTGAACGTGCGTGTCTCTTCATGGTTAACTGACGATAATGTGGGAAGTGGGACTGTGTTCTTGGATAGCGTTGTAATAAAATTACGTTGCTTTAATTCGACTAATTTGGTAATGAAGTATAATTAATTTGCTTGTGGGCTCCGACAATATAAAATGAAGAAATGACAATAATATGGTTTACTTTGTATGGTGTAAATAAAGGTAGTATCAGATGAGGCCCGAGCCATGTACAATGGTGGGCTCGCAGGGCTCACATATTGGAGCCCAAATGTGAACATATTCCGAGACCCAAGGTGGGGACGTGGGCAGGAAACTCCCGGCGAAGATCCGCTCGTCGCCGGCAGATACGCCGCCGCATACGTCAAGGGCTTGCAGGGAAACGACCGCCGCACCGATCGGCTGAAGGTCGCCGCTTGCTGCAAGCACTACACCGCCTATGACCTCGACAACTGGGCTGGAATCGATCGATTCCACTTCAACGCCAAGGTATGAAATAACAGAATAATCAATCCACAGATATTAAATTAAAGACAAAACCCAACTCAACGGTTGAGATAAATTCACAGTTTTAATTACATGGAAAATCCGTAATAGGTGAGCAAGCAAGATTTGAGGGACACGTTCGACGTGCCTTTCAGAAGCTGTGCAAGAGAAGGTCGAGCGGCGAGCGTTATGTGTTCTTACAATCAAGTCAACGGAGTTCCGACGTGCGCCGATCGGAAGCTCCTCAACGGAACCCTCCGAGGCCTTTGGCGTCTCAATGGGTATATATATATATAGACAAAATATTCGACTCTGAAAATGCCCAGTTCGTAGTTTTGAGCTTATTTCTGATTTTTCATATTAATTTACGACAGCTACATTGTTTCTGATTGCGATTCCGTCGGCGTTTTGTACGAAAACCAGCATTACACTTCGACGCCCGAAGAAGCAGCTGCACTTTCTATCAAAGCAGGTAAGAAATTTTTTTTTTCTATTTTTCCGCGAATTCGAGCAAATGCATAAGATCATTTTGTCTTTCTAGGATTGGATTTGGATTGCGGGCCATTCTTGGCGTTGCACACCGAAAATGCGATAAAGAAAGGGCTTCTAAACGAGGCCGAAGTAAACGGCGCACTGGCGAACACATTGGCCGTTCAAATGAGGCTCGGAATGTTCGACGGAGAGCCGTCCACACAGCCTTACGGCGATCTTGGCCCGGCCCACGTCTGCACTTCGGCCCATAAAGAGTTGGCCTCGGAAGCCGCAAGACAAGGAATCGTCCTCTTGAAAAATGACGGAAATACCCTTCCCCTTATGGTCGGGAAGCACCGCACCGTTGCTGTCGTGGGGCCCAACTCAAATGTAACCGTCACGATGATCGGGAATTACGCAGGTAATAAATTAAACTCGATGAAATTACATATCAGGTCTCATACGACAACAACATTCAAAATTGAAGGTTTCGACCTGAAATTAATTGGTGATAAGCGAAATTGGCCCTCTGATATATTAATCGACGTGTGACAATCCATATTTTATAATGTCGACAAAACGTAATATCTGCTTTTCCAGGCATTGCATGCGAATACACGACCCCATTGCAAGGAATCGAAAAGTATGCAAGTACGATAATCCACCGACGAGGCTGCGCTGACGTGGCGTGCAGCAACGATTCTCTGTTCAACGAAGCCGTCGACGCCGTAAGAGAGGCCGACGCAACCGTGCTAGTGATGGGCTTGGACCAATCCATAGAGGCCGAGTTCAGGGACCGGGTCGGGCTTTTATTACCGGGCCGTCAAGAGGAGATCGTATCTAAGCTTGCTTCGGCCTCAAAGGGCCCCACAATCCTTGTGCTGATGAGCGGCGGCCCGATCGACGTTTCATTCGCCCGGATCGACCAGCGGATCGGCGCAATCCTATGGGCGGGCTATCCGGGCCAGGCGGGCGGGTCAGCCCTCGCGGATATCATCTTCGGAGCGCACAATCCCGGTGAATAAACGAATCGATTTTGACCTCTTTTCGATGATCATAATATATGCGTAAATAAATAAATATGTAAAGAATTGAAATCCTAATAAGTCACGTGTGTCCCACATTGGATATTTGCGAAGAAATTGACTAGCTTATAAGTTGTTTGGGCTACTCCACCTATCACCAATTGATTTTATAGGATGGAACCCCTTCAAACTTATGTGGGTCGACTCTTCTCATGTGTAGGCCCATATGGGTAGGCCCAATAATAACGAATTTAACCCTTTTTTTTTCAATCATAGGTGGAAAGCTTCCTATGACATGGTACCGTCAAGACTACCTGGAAGACCTACCCATGACGGCCATGGGCATGAGGCCCAACCCGTCGAGAAAATACCCGGGTCGAACCTACCGTTTCTACATTGGGCCCGTGGTGTACCCGTTCGGGCACGGGCTGAGCTACACGGAGTTCTCACACGAAATCTCGGAAGCTCCAAAGCTATTGCATGTGCCGATCGACGGCCACCATCGTCGTCCTAATACGACCGCCACCTCAGCGTTGTCCGAGGAAGTATCTGTAAGGACGAACCACGCCAGGTGTAAGGGGTTATTCCTTCGCGTGGGAATCGACATGAGGAACGTGGGCCCGAGGGACGGGTCCCACACACTGCTGGTGTTCTCGTCGGCGCCACGTCACCTTCGGTGGGGTCCGCCCGAGAGGCAGCTCGTGGCTTTCGAGAAGGTGTGGATTGGGGCGGGCGAGAGTTTGAGGGTCGATGTGAAGATCGGAGTTTGTAGGCATATGAGCGTTGTGGACGGCGGCGGCGTACGAAGGATTCCGATGGGGGAGCATAAGATTCACGTCGGTGATGTGAGGCGTGGCGTTTCGCTCGTGGCTCGAGTTTAATTTAATATTAGCCTTCTTGAGATGAGATTTTTTGGGAGGTGATTTTTGGATAGTATTATGTTCTCTCTTCGAGGTTTTTGTAAAATGGGAAATTAATGTTATTGGGTATTGTTTGATCTAAAATTATGATTGATGAAGTAATAGAACTTTTATTATGCAAAAAATGTTTGATGAGGTTGAAGCACGGGTCGTCCCATTGCCGACATTGAGGTTCATATTCGATTCATACTGAACTTAATCGGAGTATGGAAAACAAGGTGACGTTGCGTGGAGATACTTACATGGTCGAGGAAAAAAGAAAAGAAGTTGAATAACTTTATTATGCTATATGTTGGAATATATAATATCACCCATTAAATGAAAATTGCGTAGGCATGAAATATTAACTACGTAAGAATCAATTATATAACATATAAGATTAAATATAAGCTCAAAGTGATAGTTGAAAAAAGCCTTTCCACAAAAAATAAAAAATAAAAATAAAATTAGGACAAAGACAAAATAAGTATATTGTTTGTGTATATTACTACATTCTTAACGAATCTACTTGTATTCAAGATTAGATATCTGTCTTTGCAGCTTCATCTCCTGATAAAACTTGGCAATAAACTTCTCAGCTTTCGAATCAATCTCCTCATCGTATCCTCGTTCTTCATCCTCATTACAATTCGAATGATTCTCCACGTAGTGTTTCTCTTTCTAATCATAGCCGCTGTAATAACCACCATCATCATCGACCTCGAAATCGTAATCAAAATCGACATTGGCGGGTCGAATGCAAGGGAAGTTGAACCTCAACGAAGAAGATGGTCGATGCATTTTCACGTGAATTATCGGAGTCTCATCGAAGGAAAGCTCACGGTCGCCGTAAACCAAAGCCCCTCTTGCTGGAGATTGACTACGATGGTGATGAAGCTTTTTGATCATTCCTTTGTGGATTTCGTTCAAGCTTAGAGCGAATCCTCCCCTTCTTCTGTTAGCCCATAGTAAGGCTATTCGTATTGCTTTCCATGGACGACGACTGTTGAACTTCGAGCTTTTCTTGGACATTTTTCTTTAAAGATTTCTTAGGGTTTTATTTTGTGTGTTTTGAGCTGTGGATTGAGTTGAGAAGCTTTGATTAGAAGAGTGTGTATTTATAAGAAGCATCGACAGCTTGAGTAGGGTAGTTAGCGTTTACGCGGCGTTAGAAAAAAAAAACAAAGAAGGAATGACTTTAAAAAGTGTATATTATATATATTATTGTGATTGATGATATGTCACTTGGGCTGCTTAAACACGGTTGTGCCACGGCAATTATTTGAGTAAAATGGGGAAAAAATAATGATTTTCATAATGATTAACACATACGCGGTTAGTTAATTTTATGTGACCAAGACTTCAAGCTTGCTATAGACTAATTAATGTGTAATAATTTCTTATTATCTATTTAGCGTATGATGAAGGAAAAAAAAAGGCCTCGATGATTATAGTCCAGCTAATCGCGTGACTTATTAGTACATAGTCGAATGAATGAGGTGTCGTCCTTCACATTCGTCTTTGAATCTCTAAGCCGTACATGGAAATCTCAAATTAAAATGTAGCCAAGAAATACGCCATAGTGTGATCTTTTTCTTTATTAATAAACCCTATCTGTTTCGTGATTGAAAAAAAAAAAAGAAAGAAAGAAAAGATCATGAATTTTGAAATAGTAAAATTTGAAGACGAAATGTCTTGAAGCTTTACTGGCTGTAAGTTGTAACTGATGTCATTGATGAAAAACACGAAGAGAAAAGCAAGAGTTGTGAACATAATTTAAATTAAACAATGAGCTCCCAACTGCATCTAATATATTGAAAAATAATCATAAACAACTTTCCAGTCTATTCATTCCAAAGTCAATCTACTCAACCTTAACGGCTATACGAATGATTAAATACATAAATGCATAAATCAATTATATGCCAACGGCTAATTGTATGCAACCATCCATGGGATAGAATAGACGAACGAACGTACCGTCGATCATTGATCACTTTCAAACTATTTCGTGTTCATAAGAAAATGATATTACTCAATTTCTTTTTAAATTTTTTAAAAGTATGTATTAGAATTTCATTACATTCTTGTACTTCAAAAAATCTATCACAGGCCAACTTCAAAGTTCACGAAACACCAGCACATTGGATTCCCATTGCATTTTTTTGTGTCAGTGATATTCGTACGGTCAATGGTCAAAGCGTTATTTAATTTTTTACTATTTGGCTTGTTTTTTCTTTTATCTTGTGAGTGCATTTACACTCTGGACTGGACTAACTCAGCTCATTCGCTCCTTTATCTACCTTTATAAATAAAAACCAAAAAAAAAAAAAACTGTTAAAAATAATCAATGAAAATACGAATATGTGATGTTGAACTGAAATATAAGAAATATACCCAATGGCTGACAAAGATTCGAGGACAGTTGTATGTGTCCTGGCCTTACGATACCTTTAAATGACAATTATTATTTTTCTGAATTATGAGCTATATATCGTACCAAAACTGTGATACCGTATACCGTACCGAAATTTCGGTATCCAAAAAAATCATACCAATACCATACCAAAATTTCGGTATACCTTAAATTTCGATACGGTATCATACCTTAATTTCGGTATGGTATCGGTATCATACCTTATATACCATTCACACGGAGGGTTTTTTATCATGCATGTCTCGTAACTCGTTAATTCGTTATTTTGGAATTTTTAATCAATTCAAACTCCTTAGGCTCAATAAGATAGATTATTAATACCAAAATTTTCAAAATAAAAAGATTTTTTAACCTTAAATAATTTACATATTTTAGCCAGTCTCCTTAGTAAGACAAAAAACTTTACATAACCCCAAAATACAACTTTATATACAGATTAATTAGAACGAAGCGGCTATATTTAAAAAATTAGTGAAGATTAACAAAAAGTAATTGCATTGCATCTTCATGCTTTCAAAATCCTGAAAAAAAAACATTAAAAAGGCAAAAATAAAACGTTACTTGAGTTACATAAGTAAAATATGGTGGGCCTAATCTTAGAAAGTTGTGTATAAGTTAATAATTTATGGGCTAAATAAGTTTATGAAGATCCTTAATTTTTCATTTTATATTTTTGAAATAATATAATATATGTAGGTGTGTGTATATATATATAAAATATATTAAAATTTTTAGTATTTCGGTATTCGGTATAACCGGTATACCTAATTTTAAAATTTTCATACCATTACCGTACCGAAAATTTTCGGTACGGTATCATACCTTACCAAAAACATCGGTATACCAAAATTTTCGATATTTTTGATACGATTCGATACGATAAGGACGATATTTCGGTATTTCGGTATTTTTTCCCAGCCCTAATTGAGATTACTTGATTTTTCATATATTTAAAAAAGGCCAATTAATAATAAATAAAAAACGACGTGTAGTACAATAATTGCTGTGCTTCGTCTTCTCCAGAAGCAAAGAGAAAACTCTCTTGAGACAGATTTCATACATCGGCGCACGATAGCACCATTTTCATTCTTTTCATGCCGAAATTTTCTCGCATTTGTTTCCATAGATTGATTCTCCTTTTTCGTCGTCTCTCAGCATCAATGGCTCTCTGATGGAGTCTCCCATGGCCATGGCGTTCCATCGGAGAGAGGAAGAGAAACTCATTAGACAGCTGTAATTTGTTTAATTCTCAGTTTTTATTCGTAACAAATTTCCTTTTTCCATCCGTTCCTTAGATACATTGCCTGCTCTGCTATTTGTTGAATCTCAATTTGGAGGACCTCAGAGGAACCCTAGCGTTCCTCACCTCTTCTTCAGTCTCCCATCCCCAATCGAGAAGAAAGAGGGGCGAATCCTCGCCAAGGTACGCCCAAATGCTGTGGTTAATGCGATTTTCGAGCTTCTTCTCCGCCGCTGTGTTCTCAATCATAGCGTCGCCGTCCTTCCAATCCTCTCCGCCGGCCGAAGCAATCAGATCTTCGACCTCCGTCGATCCACAGCACATATTCTCCTTCAGAAAATCCCCAACTTTCCCCAATTCCAACGAATGTGCCTCCTCAGATTCCCCAAGCTCAAGCCCCTGCGACCCCTCCTTCGTCCACGTGGCAATCACCCTCGACGTGGACTACCTCCGCGGCTCCATGGCCGCCGTACATTCCATCCTTCAACACTCTAAGTGCCCTGACAACACATTCTTCCACTTCCTAGTATCAGAGCCCAGCCTCGAAACCCTAGTTCGATCCACCTTCCCTCAGCTCAACTTCAAAGTCTACTACTTTGACCCACAGAGAGTTCGAAATCTCATCTCAAGCTCTGTCAGGCAAGCCCTCGAACAACCCTTGAACTACGCCCGGAACTACCTAGCCCACCTGCTAGAGCCCTGCATCAAGAAAGTCATCTACTTAGACTCTGACTTAGTCGTAGTGGACGACATATCGAAGCTGTGGGCCACAAGCTTAGGCCAAAGAACCATTGGAGCGCCTGAATACTGCCATGCAAACTTCACAAGGTACTTCACCGATCACTTCTGGTCGATGGAGGCTTATTCTAAGGTGTTCTCAGATCGAAGGCCTTGCTATTTCAACACGGGCGTGATGGTGATCGACCTGCTGAGGTGGCGGCGGGCGGGATATACGCAGAAGATAGAGCGGTGGATGGAGGTTCAGAAGAGGAGCGAAAAGCGCATATACGAGCTGGGCTCTTTGCCCCCTTTCTTGCTGGTGTTTGCCGGGCAGGTGGCGCCCATTGAGCACAGGTGGAACCAGCATGGGCTCGGCGGGGACAACGTTAGGGGCAGTTGCAGGGATTTGCATTCTGGGCCTGTGAGCTTGCTGCATTGGAGCGGAAGTGGAAAACCATGGTTGAGGCTCGACTCGAGGAAGGCGTGCCCTTTGGACTCGTTGTGGGCCCCTTACGATCTGTACAAAGGCTCGACGTGATGAGGGAAAGATTCGTTTTCGGGTAAATTTCGCATTGTTTTTGGACCGTAGGCTGTATTCTTTTTGGAGTTCTTTGTGCTCATTATTTGTTATCCTATGATGTTTTTTGAGATTTTATGGTAGGCTGGTTAGTTAAGTAGGTACGATTGATTTGTACTCTGTGTTGTGAGTTCATACACAATCTGGATATTATTTGCCAATCTTTCAATATCGTTTCTCTCTCGGTATACCAATTTCAATTTTTTGCTGAAATGGAGACGTTCGAAATAACCTGGAAACAATTGGGACAGAGTCGATATTTCGAAAAGCTTGATATCGAAATTGAAGCAGCTGAACCTAACTTTGAACTTCGGCCATCAAAGTAAACATCATGTTACATGGATAGATATCCTAGTCTTACACAGGTATGTATATTAGCTCTTGTCCAACGGAATGGATCTTTTGCATCCTAGCTAGTTATGGCCCTGATTAACATATACATAAGCCAAGAATATGTGGCAGTTTTTAAATAAAGGAAAAAAAGAAAGAAAATCGTTTCTTGGTTTTCCGAGAGTTAGCAACCGAAACTTCTAGCTTCATGGGACGGATGATCCCATCACCTCCCATGGGTGTGGCGATTGAGAAAGAATCGATAGTCGGACAAATCGACCTGCAAATCTTGGAGCCAATCGTTTGCAGATTGAAGCAGCGAATTCTCTAGCTCGTGCTCTTGAGGAGCGCTGTTGCTCAGAGGCGAACCTCTCATCTTGTAAGAAGCGAGCCCAAAGACTGGTAATGAGATTGTCGGCGAGGGATTCATGTCTCCGCAGTTGAGCCTCGTCTGTCGAGGAGCGTGAAACTTGGGAGGAAATTTACCTATTTTACAAAGATTGCATACATAATAGGATCATAAAAAAGTTTGATTTGCGTAAAAAATTGCTGTAAAAAGAAGAAACTTGATTGAAAACTAGAAAGCAGGGCTTTTTCCAATCACCCTATAACCAAGAATGCATCATCGATGGAGGAAATAGAAGAGAGAAAAGAGAAAGTGTACATTTAGACTGAGTTGACAAGGCATGGAATGTCAAGAAGCATGCATCCAAGTCTTTCATCGTAGGGCCGACGGGAATTCTATAGATTGGATACCTGCAAAAGAAAAAAGGAACGTCAAAGCCTCTTACATCATCACATTATGCAATAAGATGCGCAAAAACATACCAAGCTACACAGATCCAACTGCTTGGAAGTAAATCGCAGCTCTTGCAGTTGTTCAGCTCGGGATTGATCGAAGCAAGTTCTGATACCTGAACCAATTAGGAGACTTTGAATTAATATTCTTTCTTCAAGGTTGCCTTTGCCACTGATACGAATACCATGACAAAAATTGTTCTAATCCAAATACGAAATGAGACGTTTAATCTAGATGAAAACATCCCAACGAATATCTTAAGAGTTCTTACCTTCTCAGTTAGCGGCTTGCGAGAATGAGGAGGTTCACATTCCAAGAACTGAAAAAACACCGATGTTTTCTGAGAAGGATGAGTATCAGGTCTGAAAGCAAGATTATCCGTTTGATGAATGCTAGAGTGGGAAGAAGAAGACTCAGTTGTTCGATCATTTTCAGAACAACCAGCGCCAGAAGTACTATGTGATGCTCGTGACTCATCGTGCTTTTCCTTGGGGGTACTTCTGGAAATAATTATAATTTCAAAAGAATCAGAAGGTGAACAAAACAGTTGCCCCGTGTACAGTATAAAAAGGAAAAAAAAAAAAAACAGTTTACTACGGTTCTTTGCCTGCCTCTCTTACATATAATCTCTATCATGAAAGACCAAATTTACATCAGAATGGTGAATCAGTTTAATTACAGCATATAGGTTGAGCATGGATAAGCATGAAAAACATGCAAAACAGAGCAATCAGTTTCCATTTTTTTCAGCAAAAGCAAAACTAAAACAAAAATTGAGGTCATGTTCTTACGTAGAAGATGGCCTGTATAACTGTATGCCCGATAAATACGGGACGTAGTACTGCTCGACTGGGTCTTTCCCATTCAATAACAAAGGCACAGCAGCACCATATGCACTCTGCTCCTGAAAATACTCCCACAGATCCGATAAGCAAAAATACGAATGCAAGTCAGATTCAACCTTCCTACCTTCATTTGCATTGCCCTGCAACAAAGCCAAAAGGATATATCAATTGAGGTTCAAACTTTTTGTCCCAAAAAGTGGTTGTCTTTCCAGGAACTACATTCTAATATATTAGTTTGTATACATGTAAATGCATCAACAATCGCCTCAAACCATCCCTTGATAACATTACGGAAGACAATTTACATTAAGGAAGATTCTTCTCCCCGTAAACTACACTTCAAGAACTGTCTTTTTGCACTCTTATCTAATTTATATGCCATGTCAAGAATCCTCACAGAAATCTTCCCACTTAACTTCAATCAATATGAACAACTAACATATAACAATGAATAACATCACAGAAATTATGACATTATACATATATATATATACACCTCCAATAAACTCCGGGCAGAGACATAGGGAGTAACGGATTCCAAGAAACGACCCAAGTTTGTATCTTTGGAACCCACTTTGGGAGAAACAACCGAAGGCTTTAAAGACAGATCTACCCTCGTCGATGAGCTCGCATAACCTTCATCGCCCATTTTAATTTCTCGCAGCTGTTTCTGCTTCAGCTTAGTGACCCTTTCTTGCTCGGCCAGCATTTGTCTCCTCCGCGCCGGCGGAATGTACCGATCACTTCCGCCGCGTCTTGTCGGCAACGACCCAGCATCTTCGCCGCCGCTCGCTTTACTCGACATCAGCTAATCTTTGAAAAAGTCAAAATTAATTCAGACAGGAATCCGTGTTGACTCTTAAAGTGGGGACAAGATAATTCGGCGCCCAACAACAGTTTGATAGCTCGGAAGTGATTGGATTGGCTTGCAATTGCGTGATTAAATCGAAGTCAACAAAAAATTTCTAGGGAGTTCAAAGGTCCTTCGAAGGAAAGGGTTTGCAAAAGGGGTTGAAAGGTTGCGACTTCTATATATGTGTGTGCTGCTTGTTGAAGAGTGCTTATATCTTTTGGATTGTTAACGGCTAATTAATATTTTTTTCATTTAAAAGTATCCTTCTTTCTATAGTCACATTTGGTTTTGTGCAAAAATCAGATTTTGTATCAAACATTGTGTTGAATATTCTGAATTTTGGAATGATACTAGTAACTTCATCGATGGTTGCTTTGCAAATAGAATAACCATGGACATATTTGGACTGGGATTGGGCCAAGAAATTCGAAAACATTCAATGCCCCAATCTTCAATTGGAAATCTTAATTAATTGTACGATGCTTCGATGTGGTCCGAATGCAAATTGTAATATTGGGTTGAGTTGTGTAACTTTTTAAGATAAATTGTTTTATATATATTGAGAGATTTTATAACAACAATGCCTTAGTCCTAAAAGATATGTCGAATGGTCGATATTTTCAGGTGGAGAATATATTTATTTACTCCCACCTATCAATTGGAATTTGACCTCAATATATAAAGTTGTAAAACCAAATAAGGATATATAGAGGTCTACAAACTTTATTTAACCGATATAAAATTCTTTTTGTTTTAGATATGAAGCTTAGTTGCATATTGCAAGCAAGCAGGCATCACGTTATGGTATGGTATGCCTCTTTACACTTTCCCAAAGGAGAGAATAATCAGCCTTTGGAAGTTTTGTGGTCCCTTAGAACTTTACCTAATCGAATGTGATTACTATTAATATCATATTACATGGAATTAAGGTTCGAAAATTTCTTGGTTACTCCGAAATCTATGTGTTAGAAAGAAAAAAAAAAACCAGAAAAAGGAAATTCAATCATGTCATGTGGCTTAGTGCACGAAAAGTCAAGAAGTGCTTTTAACTGTTTTTATTATCTATGTAACCGTTGTCCCACTAAGGGAAGCTTTAACATTAAGATTATAATGATATTTTTCCTGTGTGTGTTCTTCAATTGTCTTGGCAGCATCTTTCGTCGAGGAAATGATAATATATATGTATATATATTCTTGGTTAGCTGTAAAAAGGTGAAAGTCCTCAAAGGTTTATAATTGAGGAGTGCGCAGACAGACTCATCATGTGTAGGGAATTTGCTAGTTGTCTAATGGAGGCCTTTAACATTATAAAAAGATGGAAGGATATGATCACCATCATTAATCTATTTAATCTATATATACGTTTGTTTATCGTGTTAGTTAAAAAATATTCTAAACTACGTAAATCTCTCTCGCATTTTAATATAGTGAAATGTCAAATGTACCAACCTTGAAGAAATAATATACGTACACGTTACTACAAGTATTTGGTGTTTTGTCATTAGCATACATATTACATACGATGGGTGTCTCTCTCAACTACTATGTTATGCTTGATGGTTCTGAAACATTTATTATAGTATCTAATGATTCATTGCCTGCTTAATTACAGTCTAATAACTAAAATTAACGAACCACCTATTTGTACATTTCGAAAGTTGGGTACAATAGTATATGATTCTAACAACAATGAAAAGATCATAGGACACTCTCTACAGCTTACATGAAGGAAAACCTAATGAATAACATTCATAAAAATAAGAAATTTATTTGCTTCGCTTGGTCCCAAATATTGTCGTGTCGTTATGTGGTTTGTTAGTGAATTATTCGTAAAAGTAAGTAACAAAGATATGGTGATGCAATTGTCAATATTTTTTGACATGTAGATCCTACTTACACGGTGGAAATTTTGTAATAATGTATGGTTAGGCAATTAGTCAATATCAGTCACACACACACACACACACACACACACACACACAGAGAGAGAGAGAGAGAGAGAGAGAGAGAGAGAGATCAAATAACTTCAAAGTTGGTGCCTCACAAGCTAAAGATCAAAGTACAACATCACAACAGATTTTCTTGGATTCTAAGTTTAATCTATGGATAAGCAGATTAAAGATGACGTCATAATAGTTCAGATATAACATTTAAAAACAAAAGTCCATTAAAGTTGATGCCTGAGGCTTGGATCGAAAACATGTGCGCGACTATACATATTCGAAAAAGGTAGCAAAAACATAACTCTCCATTACTCTCACAAAACCATCATTTCATCACCACTGCACTTTGCTTTGCTTGCTATAAAGAACAAATCTTTTTCCTTCTTTACAGTTCGTACGTTGAAGAAGAAAAAAATGAAACTATATTAGCAAGAGAAACATTTGTTTGGTATCGCCAACGCTTCCCCCGTGTTCAATGTCCAAGAGCTGAGAATTTACAGCTGAATATTTCTTTCCATCTATATGATATCCACATGCTATATCATTTCCTTTGATCATCCCTTTAATTCAACAACGTCCTGAAATTTTTCTGAGGTTGTATGATTTTGTGAGCTAAGAAAACAAAATGGGTTCGAGCGAAGGCGCATTGTCCTTCTCGTTGGCTTCGCTGGTGGAAGATATTCTCCAGCAACATGGAAATCAATCCCGCCATCTCGATTTGGACGCTCGAAGGGCCGAAGAAGATGGTAAGAAAATTATCTCTTTTTTTTCGTACAACCTTTCGTCTTTGCGAATAAATTCGTCGATCTTTTTTCCCGCGAGTTGCAGCGATGAGAAGGTACGAAGCAGCGGCGTGGCTGAGGAAAGTGATCGGAGTTGTTGGGGCAAAAGATTTGCCTGCCGAGCCTTCCGAGGAAGAGTTCAGGCTCGGATTGAGGAGTGGAATAATTCTCTGCAATGCACTTAATAAAGTTAAGCCTGGAGCCGTGCCCAAGGTTGGTGACACACAGTTTTTTTTTTTTTTTTGTATCAAACTTTTCATGTTACTTTTCTCCATAATGATTAACGTGTTTAGCGTTTAGTGTTTAGGGTTTTAATGTTGATCTATCTATAATCAGGTTGTCGAAAGCCCATGCGACTCTGCGCATATTCCCGACGGCGCTCCGTTGTCGGCTTTTCAGTACTTTGAGAACGTGAGGAATTTCCTCGTCGCCGTCGAGGAGTTGGGCATCCCTAATTTCGACGCATCCGATTTGGAACAGGTAATGTTGAGATTCTGAGTTGGGCTCTTCGAACCAATATATATATGTGGGTGTGAGGTAGTCTTTCTCCTCCTATCACCAATTGGTTTTAGGAGGGACCACTCGATTTCTAATTGGTAACTAACTTCAAGGTACTAGTCGGAGGATTACCTTGATTTTAGTTTGTACCTATGTGAGATGAAAACGCTTCACAACCTACATTTGGAATCCTTTCATGTTAGCGGAGGATCTTACTTAAAGCTGTTATATTATTTTTTTTTTCAGGGAGGAAAATCTTCGAGGGTTGTTAACTGTGTGTTGGCGTTAAAGTCGTATAGCGAGTGGAAGCAGACTGGGGAAAAAGGCGCATGGAAGTTCGGCGGAAACGTCAAGACAATATCCCAAGGAAAGCCATTCGTTCGCAAGAATTCTGAGCCCTTCACTAGTTCTTTAGGAAGGAGCGAGGCGTCCCAAAATGTTTCGTGCTATGATACAGATGATAGTAGAACGGTACGAAGCTGTTAATAGAAGCTCATACTTCGTAGACTCTTAAGCCTATATATTCGTGTCCTCTTCGCAGGCTAATTCCTCCTTAAGTATTCTTGTCAGAGCAGTTCTATTGGATAAGAAACCTGACGAAGTTCCTAACGTAAGTCAGTTTAACCGTACCTAATTCAACTTTTCGTTTGAAATTTGGAAGTTACTATACAAAAAAAGCTGACTTTCATGTCTTGCAGCTTGTCGGGTCGGTTCTAGCGAAGGTTGTCGAGGAGTTCGAGCGTCGAACCGCAAACCAAATAGAACAGGTGTGTGGATTTTACTGCTTTGAAATGTTATGAATGAGTTTATATAGATGGAATTATGCTTGAATCATCTTTCATTGAATCTTACTTTTTTTTTTCTTCAAACTAAGGCTTGCGATAGAGATGTCTCCAAAGGTAGTGATCAGAAACTTCCATCCTCGAACGCAAAGGTAGTTATAGCGTTGGCTCGATGCATATATATCGTTTCGAACATTGTTTAAGTAACTGCTCTTCTCTTCGAAATAAGATTGACCAGAGAAAAACTACGGTGGCGAAAAGGGACCAAATTGCGCAGAAGAGTAAATTTCGCGACGAAGAATCTGAGAGTAGACTCCTGAAGCAGCAGACGATCATCGGCCAACATCAGAAACATGTCGATGTAATCTTAGTTCAAATATTTTTTTTTCTTTTCTTTCAGAAGAAGTGCATTTATGGTCCTTCGTTGATCTTCTGTAGATGCTAAGGCAAGCACTTTCTACGACAAAAGCCGGCATGCAGTTCATGCAAATGAAGTTCCACGAAGAAGTCCGCGGACTTGGTAATAAATTTCGATCCTTTTTTTTTTGTCCGAATTCTTTAACTCAATCCCACGGTTTCCTACGCAGGCCTTCATATTCATGGATTAGCTCAAGCTGCGGCTTCTTACCGTAGAGTCCTCGAGGAAAATAGGAAGCTCTATAATCAAGTCCAGGATCTCAAGGGTAATAAACATTACATCCTAGTGGTGATTACAAAGCCTCCACAGATCGACCCGAGATTAACGATCTTCTTCGCTTAATTAGGAAGCATAAGAGTTTACTGTCGTGTAAGACCATTCCTTCACGGTCAGCTCAATTACACGAGCACCGTGAACCATATCGAGGAAGGAACCATAACTATAAACACTCCGAGCAGAAATGGAAATGGACATAGATCGTTCAATTTTAACAAGGTGTTTGGGCCTTGTTCAACTCAAGGTTTGACTATTACATTAGCTATCAATCTCCTCTCCTTCCTCGTGATCATTTCCTGACAATATTTGAGTGTGCAGAGGAGGTCTTTTCGGACACCCAACCATTGATAAGATCGGTGCTCGACGGTTACAATGTCTGCATATTTGCTTACGGTCAGACGGGGTCGGGAAAAACTTACACAATGGTAGTATATGCATGAGCCTATAACTAATCGTTCGATCAATTATTTTTTTACCTTTTCGAATGGGCATTGGCGTTACGAGTTATGGATCTTTTCAGACTGGGCCGAAGAATATTACCGAGGAAAGTCGAGGAGTGAATTACAGGGCTTTGCGCGATCTGTTCCTCCTCGCGGAGCAGAGAAGGGATACCTTCTGCTACGAAGTTTCTATCCAGATGATAGAGATTTACAACGAGCAAGTCAGAGATCTCCTCGCATCGAGTGGCCTAAGCAAAAGATATCCTTTCCGATCGATCGATCTTGAGCGCTTTTTTTATTTAACCCCACGAATCCACGACAGGATCGCTGCGTTTTTTTTTTTCCTTCACGAAAATCAAATACGTTGGAGATCAGAAACAGTTCGCAGACGGGCCTAAACGTGCCAGATGCAAGCTTGGTTCGAGTATCTTCGACGTCCGACATTATTAACCTGATGAACGTCGGGCAACGAAATCGTGCGGTCGGCACGACGGCGCTGAACGATCGCAGCAGCCGTTCTCACAGGTGGGCCCTACGAAGCTCCCGAATATTTCTTTTCGAGCAAAAAAATTTTCTCGAAGCTTAAACCCGTTCCCATCGCAGCTGTTTAACGGTTCACGTCCAAGGCAGAGATCTGACTTCTGGCAACACACTCCGAGGATGCATGCACTTGGTCGACTTGGCAGGGAGCGAAAGAGTAGATAAATCAGAGGCGACGGGCGATAGGCTTAAAGAGGCCCAACACATCAATAAGTCGCTATCCGCTCTGGGCGATGTGATATCGTCTCTTTCCCAGAAAGGCTCGCACGTTCCCTATAGGAACAGCAAGCTCACCCAACTTCTCCAGGATTCGCTCGGTAAGAAATCGGTTGGATTGTCTTTTTCTTGGTTTTTAAAAGATGAGATGTACGTTGTTGTTTTTCTGAAGGAGGGCAAGCGAAGACGCTTATGTTTGTGCACATAAGCCCCGAGCCCGACGCCGTTGGAGAGACGATCAGCACGCTGAAATTCGCCGAGCGGGTCGCCACCGTGGAGTTAGGCGCCGCGAGGATTAACAGAGACTCTGATGAAGTCAAAGAACTCAAAGAACAGGTTTCTGAACGTATTCTCTCAAAGCTCTATTCTTGAAAACTGTTTGGGTATCAAACTCAAGTCTCATCCCGGGTAATAAAGATAGTTGTAATCTGCTTATAAGCTTGTGGAATGTTACTTCTATTGCTAATTTGGTTTTGGAGTGAAACGCTACAAGGCTTGTTCCTTCGTGTTGTTTTTTTTAAAAGAAAAACGTTGTCTAGGGTAAAACGATTTGTTCTGTTTTAGGTTGCAAGTCTAAAGGCCGCCTTGGCAGGGAAAGATTCAGAATCAGTATCCATGCAGCAGCAGCAGAAGCAAATGCGTCATAGATCTAATAATCTCGACTCGGGAAATTTAAGCTTACGCTCTCCAAACGGGCCGAGAAAATCAGTGGAAGACGCGGGCGGCGTAGAGGCGAGCGCAAATTCTGATCAATATTATCAAAAGTTGAACACTTTTTTTTTAAAATTCTGAATCCTTTTTGTTAAACGTTGGCAGGTGAATCGCAAATCTGCTCCGAGGCAAAAAAGGCAAAGCCTGGATCTCGACGTCCTACTCGGGAATTCTCCTTCTTGGCCTTCTTTCGACGGCCATGGCCAAAACAATGGAGATGAAGATGCCGATTTATGCAACGGCGAATGGGTCGATAAGCTCATGGTGAACAAGCAAGATCATCGGCTTGGATACTCCACAAACTACACTCAACAGTTTAACAATGTCGATGATCATGATCAGAAAATGGGGACAGAAACAGTTATGAAATATTACCCTGACAAGCCTAACTTCAATACTCATCTATTTGAATTCAATGCTACCGATGAGTACGATGAGGTTGAAGCTGGGACGAGCGACTCGTCCGAGACAGATCTTCTGTGGCAGTTTAATAATTCTAAGCTCGGAAGCTTTAGCAGTAACGGGGTTGGTTCGAAAGTCCCAGAATTCAGGTTTTATTTTCGTCGTCTTTTCGTAGTTTTTCAATGTCTCCCTATTTTTTTTTTGGTTTAATTTCGTATCGTGTATGTGTGCGTTCAGGTCGAGGATTCCGAAGCTAAGCCCATCGCCTTCAAGGAAAGGCGTTAGAGAAGATGGCCATGGTCATCATCTTCCACCCCAGAAGATCAGTAACAAGAGTGCTGAAACAAAACGTAAAGCTGGGATCAGAAAGTAAACATAACTGATATGGATATTTTTTTGTGACATTTTTTTTTGTTGGTTTTGGTTCTTGATTTTTGAGTTTCATGCTCAGGCCATGCATCAATTATTCCGTTGCTTGGCCTTCCCTTTTTTCTTTAATCTTCTTTTTTGTGACGACTTAAAAGAAAATACTCTCAACGTTCCCAATCTATTTGATGTGTCTGTGTGACATCTTATCTTTTCATGCAAAACTTAAACTGGCTGATGAGCTTTGATAAGATTGAGACAACATATGGGAAAAAAAAAAAGGGACCTTTACAATTCAGCCCCACATAGCAAGTTTCGTTTGGATTCAGCCCCTGTCAGAAAAAGCAATTAGTTTTAAGGACCCGATTTTTCATACCACTTCATCGGTCTGTGGTACCACTTCTTTGTTCTGTAGTACCACTTCTTTGTTCCGCAGTACCACATAATTGCTCTGCAATACCACTTCTTTTGTTCTGCAGTACCACTTCATTTTTACTGCAGAACAATTAAGTGGTATTGCAGAGCAATTATGTGGTACTGCATAACAAAGAAGTGGTACTACAGAACAAATAAGTGGTACCACAGACCGATTAAGTGGTATGAAAAATCGGGTCCTTAAAACTAATTACTTTTTCTGACAGGGGCTGAATCCAAACGAAACTTGCTTATGTGGGGCTGAAACGAAATTAACTCAAAAAAAAATTGAGCTCCGTTCTGAAACTACATTGGAAGATAAATCATGCAATACTTTTCTGTACAATTAATCAAGAATTTTCAGTTTCTTCCTTCTCACGATACTTCGATTCGACACTTTTCTGTACAATTAATCAAGAATGTGTTGAGAATCGATATATCCACTCACTCCTCGCCCCATTCCCCTCGCTTCTTATTGTTGTTTTCTGCTCAGGACTTAACGTTTAAAATCCCAAAAACTTTCACTCATCATAAAATAATATTATTTTAATGCTTTTTCTGTATACTCCCATAAAAAATTATACTATGTACGTCCCCATTGGCGAAGACTCATTGGCGTAGATGTGTAGATTACCATGCAAGAACATTTCTGGAAAAAATTTTCTTGGATAAGAACATTGAGCAATAACGAAGTTTTGATTAAGCAATAAAACATGCAGACGTTCAACAAAAATTGGACCAACACAGTGAAATTCAGGGATGACCAAGAAAAAACAACACCGTTCAATACACAAAAAGACAAGAAAAAGTTGCAGCAAAAAAGACGAATATTTCTTGCAATAAAAAGAAGCTAAAATAAGAAGCTCAAGCAATCAAACTCGCAACAAAAACAGAAAAGAAGCTCAACTCAAACCCTAAAGCCCTTGCTGTTTCTCCGTCCTCTAGCACGTTCGAATTTCCTTCCCTTGGCTCGAACGTAGGGCTTGGTGTGGCTGTGAGGGACACCTGGCGCTGGTCCAAAGTGCTTCACTGCTTCACGGTTCTTAGGCGAACCTCTCAAGAGTACCTTAGATCCATTTACTTAACATCATTACAAGATTTTTGAGAAAGAAAATGCAGTAGAAAGGAAGGAGAGGTAGGTGATAAAGCTAGAGACTACCAAAAAGTATGACAAAGGGCATCAAGGCAATGTGGAACAAAGTGCACGTTAATAGAAAACAAAGGAGGAAAGCCAATTACAGTGTTCTGCCCGAGAGGAGCTCGAAGAGCTAATTGGTCGAAAGTCAAGCATTCTCCACCGGCCTTCTCGATCCTAGCCCTTGCTGTCTCCGTGAACCTCAGAGCAGTTACTTTCAAAGATGGGACTTCGTGGGCTCGGTGATCGTCGGTTATTGTCCCAACAACCACTGCAATCTTGTCCTCCTAAAATGCAAAACGAAACGACCACTTCATCATGTTAATTTTCGTCAAGTCAAGCAAAAATTTTACAAACGATGACTCAACCAACGATGATCTGTAAGAATGTTTGTCAAAATCCCAGATTAAATACATAAAGGACATTCAAACGCTCCCAGCGATCTCCTTCAAAATTATACCGACAATAGATGACGGGTGACCGCATTTTATCACGAGTTCAAAAAAGCAGACTAATATCGAGTGAATAACAAACATGGACAAGATGAAAATCAGCATGGTAATGTAAGAAGTACTACCTTTCCCTTCATGAGAGGGATGAGGCGAGAGAGCGAAATCGGTGGCTTGTTGACTCTGCTCATGAAAAGCCTCTTCAGTATAACCGCGTTGAATCTACTGCCTGTCCTCCTTACCAAGAATCGGTACAGCTGCAAAAGAAAAAAAAAAACCTCAATATTGTAATTTTCACGCAACTGAATCAAAGTAACTCTCATCGCCGTAAGCGAAGTCGAAAAATCAACGGAACCTTGACGAGGAGCTTGAGGTAAATATCATTAGATTTAGGCGCGGTACGCTTGGTCTTTTTGCTCTTACCTCCAGCAACCAAATCAATACCCTAAAACAACAGATGAATCAGTAAAATCAGACGAAAAAGGGTTACATTACTTAATTAGTTCTTCCATAATCCGTACCATGACTGACGCCGAGCTTCAGCCGATCCACGGAAGAGATGGGAGTTGTACACTACTCGCAGCGACAAATAATCTAGCTAGGGTTATCAGAGTATTAATGGTCTTTATTGCCTTGGACTTTGGTAAACAAATAGCCCAAAATGATAAATACATTAAAAAAAAAAAAACCCAGTAGCAAAACGTGTCTACCACCGACGTATTCAAAATTCTCTTTTTACCTTGTAGTATTTTGAAAATCATGGAGTCCCAATACTTCTGTAATCTTATATGGTGTCTATACCTCTCAATCTCAGTATCAAAGTAACTTCAAGAAACTACTACTGCCTTTTCCTTTCCCGTGTGCTTACGTTCACAATGTCGAGGCACACAATCACAGGCGACACCTTTCTCTTCCTCGCCTTCTTTATCACAGCAATCGCAGCATATAACCATCATCGACCTGCGGTATACGAAATCCTCGAATCGTACGACTTCCCAATAGGGCTCATACCAAAGGGCGCCAAGAGCTACGAGCTCGACCGAGGCTCTGGGAAGTTCGAGGTTTGCCTAAACAATCCGTGCAGCTTCTCCATAGAAGGGTACCAACTCAAGTACAGGGGCACAATCAAAGGGACGATATCGAAGGGCAAGATAAAGGACGTCGAGGGCATTCAGGTAAAATTACTCTTGTTATGGGTCGACATCGTTGAGGTGATTAGGGACGTGGATGAGCTCCATTTCTCTGTTGGGATAGCTTCTGCTACCTTCCCCGTGGATAGATTCGGCGAGTGCCCACAATGTGGTTGTGGATTTGACTGTGAGGAGAAAGGCGTAGGGAGGTTAATGGGGTTGGTGGGGCTTCTTCGTCCATCTCTTGATGATGTAATATAAGTTTATTACAGTTACGAGCGAGATTTCACATTTAATTGATGTAGACGATTCATATAATAGCTAGGTATAGCATAGAACAACCAAAATGCATGACATCATAGTAGTCTCCAGGCATACAAACAGAAGTTTAAAGATCCCAAAATAAGTTAAGTTGACTGATAAAAATCTGCAAGGAAACGGAGATAAAACACGGATGAACCTTTGTTGTTGGGATTGTTTGATTTATCAATCCTCTTCTTCTCCTTCCTGTTCGGCGATGTTGAAGTAGCGGAGTTCGTAGACGTTTCGATCTTTGTTGGAGGCGATCACACGGAGCCAGTCCCTCACGTTGTGCTTCTTCAAGTATTTCTTTGTCAGATACTTGAGATACCTTTAAAAAAGGACTCCAAATTCAGAAGGTTGGCAAACAGCCAAGAACTCTACTGTGTTAGAGTAAATTGAGTGAATCCTAAGTAGGCATGCTAGTGATTTCAATTAACATTGAAGAGCTGTGAATCCTCCACTTGTTAAAAGTAATGCAAAAAATCTCAAACTGTGTTTGATGCACCAAAGTAGCCAAATTTTAATGGCATGACATCCTTTCTTTTTATGTTTCATGGCCAGCTCCCATCACTAAGTATGCCAGGAAAATTTATACGAAATGATTGAACAAAAATGTTTCTTCAATTAGCTAGCATTTGTCAGCTCCATTGTTAATTTGACGCCTTTCAGCTTTTGATAATTCTTCCTCACTGATACGCTTATTCATGCGATTCACATCAAGCTACAGCTAAGAAGGCATTTATCAATACATAACAACTTCATCTATGTAGAAACGCATCAAAAGCCTAACCTCTTTGAGAAAGCGGAATCTGCGGTGACGGTGATCTTGTTCTTGTCGCGGGCAACAGTAACTGAATCGCCTAGAGCGCCAGGTTTGCCTCCGACCTTAATCCTCTCCTGCAAAAACTTCTCTAGAGATGCAATCTCCATAATCTTATCCTCAACTGGCTTCGAACAATCGATGGTGAAGGTCGCTCCCTTCTTCTTCCCGCCTTTCGCAGCTGTGGCTGTAGCACCTTTACTCATCTTCGCTGCCTTTTCACCTTTTTCCTAAAACAAAATCACAGATTCAGCAAGAAATTTGCTAGCACGGATTTCGTAATGATTCGACAAATTGGTACCTCTTCACAGCTGTTACTCGTTTTCTTGTGCAGCAATGGTGGACTAAGTTAGGGTTAGGTTTTCGCTTTTACACAGAATAACGGGCTGGATTTACCTTCTAATTACGATAAATGGGCTTTAATGATGAACCATAAGGCCCATTATTAGAAAGTTATTTAAATATTAAAAAAATCATTTTTTAATAAAAGGTTTTATGTCCTAAATTATTTGCGAAAGACACGCAAGGCTATCCGTCATTATCAAGGGAAAGAACAACGAGTGAGCTCAGCACAGTTCTACTAGGGTTTTCCTTGTGATAATTCTCATTCATTTTGTTCTAACAGGAATTTCATCTTCGAAAATGAGGTAATGATGTAATGGCTAAGCTCGATCTGTTCGATTCTTTTGTTGTGCGTTCTTTTTTCTATGTTATGCTTTGTTTTTAGTATATCGGTAATCAGCGTAAGCTGTGTAGTACTTGTCTGGAATTGGATGATCGTTCGTTGTTTGTTGCCTTTGGCAAATTGGCTTAGTTCTTGAAATCCGAGAGAACAATTACTGGCAAAATTACATGCCTACTCCCAACCTCATAGTTGGATACTCGATTTAGGGATTCCACAACCCACAGTATCTGCGATTCGAATTGTGTTATCGAGGGAGGAGATGAACATTACTTGTGGTTCATTGCACTTTTCCTGAATTTGCTTAAGTGACCTTTGGTCTGCTTTGATTACTGATAATAACATAATAGGCTTATTCGTTATCCTTTACCCTTCGTTTTCTGGCAGCCGACACCCTGAGGTGAAGTGGGCTGAAAGAGAGGACAAGGTTTATCTCACTGTGTTGCTTCCTGATGCTAAAGACCCTAAGGTCAACATAGATCCTGAAGGAACATTTACATTCTCTGCTATTGCTGGGGCTGACAACAATACATATGAACTGAAATTGCACCTTTTTGATAAAGTTAATGTTGAGGTAAGGATGCTTTAGTAGTTTGGAGTAGCTTTAGTAGTTCTTCTGTGATTTGGAGTTGGGAAGAAAATATTCACTCAAACAGCGTCGCATTGTAGATTGTGGTCTTCCTTGCAGATTACAAGTTTCTCAATTTTTTCTTCAGGAATCGAAAATAAACATAGGTGTACGCAACATTTTCTGCGTTCTGGAGAAAGCTGAGAAGAAATGGTGGCAAAAATTATTGCATGGCGGTGAAAAGACACCACAATATGTGAAAGTAGACTGGGACAAATGGGTGGACGAGGATGAAGATACTGGTAGTGAAATTTTATTTCTTCTTTAACTTCATATTCGTCAGACTATTATAAAACATTGATATGCATTTTGTGTTTAATAAGCAGGACCTGGTGATGTAGATCTGGGTGGAATGGACTTTTCAGTAAGTTCTTTACCTTCCATTGGAGTCCATGATTAGATTACTACTAGTCCTCTAATTTTCTAATTATGTGGCTTATTGGTTTTTATACAGAAATTTGGTGACATGGGTGGGTTGGGCGGCATGGGCGGCATGGGCGGCATGGGCGACATGGGCGGGTTTAGTGGCATGGGAGAGGACTTCGATGATAGTGATGATGAAGGTAATTTTCTTGTCTAATCGTCCCGTTGAAAAAAAAAAACACTGAATAAAGCGTGTTGTATTGAATGGCTCCCACACCTTGGCATGATTTGGGAAACATGTGAATCTTTCGTAACATAGATAACGATCATCATATGATATATCTGGATGTCTATTCCAACAAAACTAACATTCTGCTGTGCACCGAACTAATGGAGTTTAAACAGGTGATTGAATTGTGCTTGCTACTTGCTTTTCTTATCCTATCAAACATTGTTCTTTCGCTTCTCTTTGCAGACGAAGTTGACAACATCAAGCCTGATGAGGAGGAAGATAAGGCTGGGGGAGAAGCTCCCAAGATCAACAAGCCTGAGCCCTAAAGCAAAGCGTCGTGACACTTACTCATTGATTTCGAATGGCACTGTGATCATCTCTGGCGTAGTTTACCAACTTAAAGACCTATCATTATTATTGTTGCGACAATTGAAAAATGGGTTTGAATTCGAACACCGACGCTATATTTGACATGCCACCTTACTTTATTCTAATGGGTCGAGTTCTGATTAGTATCGCTCACGGCAGACAGTTTAATATGATATCATCAAAGTAATACAGAAACAAAAAAAGAACGATTTAGCTTCTGCACTGCGTAGCCGCCGAGCAAGACCTTTCGTAAGGATTAGCTTCTGCGCCAGGCTGGCAATTGTAGTAAGACGCCCCCGAGACAGAACAAGGCACGCTGCTTGCAGCGAGGGCAGCGTAGCTTATGTATTGTGTCATTTCTAACGTGCGCCTATCTTCTCCTTCTTCTACTTCTACGCACTTTTCCGTGTTTCCTCTGCACGTCAACCCTAAGTTACCGTGATACTTAACGGGCATCCAATAGTGGTGGCGGAGGCCAAATGCCAAGGTGGTGCAGCAGAGGAATGCTACCTTGAACATGGTGGATATGAGCCTCCAGCGAAATGAAGAAGATGGCATAATTGAATGGGTCTTTTGTGTGTGTGTGAGCGTTTTCGATTAAACTTAAAGAGGACTCGAAGAGTTTGGCTCTTTTCCGTTCTCTTGATTGGTAGGTAGCGTAGCATGGTGGGACTGACCCTTTAAATAGCATGTATGCGAATCCATTCTGTTGGCATGTTAGAAGAAACCAAAATAAAGTTTTTAAATATTTTGTGGGTGACACGTGGACGCATGATTACATCTCGATCACGTGCATCTTTGATGAATTCATCATGCCAAGATCTTGGATCCCACAATGATACACAAGCGCATCATTGTGTGTTATATATAAATATACATAACGCTAACGCCTATTAACCCCAATGAATTTGCACGAATATCAGTGACCTTAGCATGTGCCTCTACTAAAAAAGAAAAGAAATCAATGTGTTTTAGCAAAATCAGAAATTGAATGCACATAATTGAAATTGGTATAATTTTCTTGGAACTACCAAACCCAATCAACTCATTAAATATGGCAGCAAAGAAGAGAAAAGTGGAAAATTTCTGTTATGGCTCTATGACTCTCTTAGCTCCATCCAACGTGTTCTTGAGGAGCATCGCAACAGTCATCGGCCCGACGCCACCTGGCACTGGGGTAATGAATCCCGCTACTTTGCAAGCCTCGTGAAAGTCGACGTCCCCGACGAGCCTATAACCAGCTTTCTTAGTAGGGTCGTCAACAGCATTTGTTCCCACGTCTATTACAGCAGCGCCGGGTTTAATCCAACTCCCCTTAACCTGACAGTTACAAGTGGAGGATTAAAGTTCGCTGAGACGTAAAATTTTATCCCACTAAAATACGATGTTGGGTGCAGTACTCAGTTATATATAATATAACAATGAGAGATGGCCCGTGAGATATGATTCATGCCTCGTTACGTACCATCATAGGTTGTCCTGCCGCTGCGATAACTATATCAGCTTCACGAATGATAGCTTCTGGTTCTTTGGTTCGCGAATGGACAACTGTAACGGTGGCGTCTTCTTTAAGGAGGAGAAGGGAAACTGGCAAGCCGACTATGTTACTCCGCCCAACCACAACTGCTTTCTTTCCCTTGACAGTGATCCCGCTTCGGTGCAGCAGCTCAAGGCAACCCTGTTTAAAAAGTTATTTACAAAAAGTGGAGCATTGATTGACAAATAAGAGATAGTTTGTCACAGAAACACTGGACTGTGGTTAGATCGTTGTTTGAAAGGAAATTTTAAAAAAATGGTAGTCGCTAGATATGTATACCTTTGGGGTGCATGGGACAAACAGAGGATCTCTGCCTTTCATTGCCAACTTTCCAATGTTCAGAGGATGAAATCCATCCACGTCCTTCTCCAGTGATATCTCGGTCAAGATTTTCTCCTCATTTATGTGTTTGGGCAATGGAAGCTGTACCAGAATACCTGGACCAAAAACCGATTGAAGACAACAAAAGAGTGAAAGTCATGAGGTTGCCGCAAGATAAAGAATGCAACTGAATAACCACATATTAGCAGCAGCGACATGAAGAATCAAAGAAGTTGCACAAAAAAAAAAGATATATAACTGGTGGAATGAAGGATGCTGACATGAAAAATCAAAGAAGCTGTACAGACAAACAATAAAAGCTATTCTCGGAGGAATGGTGGACGAGAATTTATACCCACTGGGCCACAGAGGTTAATTACTTTAGTATGAAAATAAATAGATAAAAGCTTGACAGTGCATTGCATAGATGAATATCTACAGACTCGCTCCATCTTGAATGCAGCTCATGAAAAAGATGAGGTAGCCTAAATGGCGAGATACCCCAACGACTTCAAGGCGACATATCATCAAAGCAGCAAAAGTATAAAACTATTAAATCAATATACAAAATATGCCTCCTAAACAAACCATGGATATCAGGATTTGCATTGAGCTCGTGAACTTTGGCAATCAATTCTTTTTCCGAAGTTTCCTCCGGGAGGTCCAAATCGAAGGACTTTATTCCAACTTCCGCACAAGATTTTCTTTTCATGTTGACATAACTCTGCGAATCTTTTCTCTGTCCAACAATTACAACTGCCAGACCTGGAACCTGTTATAAACATAAATTTCACTAATGCAGTTTCACGTTACTGTAAGCAAAGAAAGAATTTTGTTATTACTGGATCTATAACTGTTAGGCAAAACTATCCTAGGGTCGGGTATACGCATGAATTATTAACTTCTAATATAACGCAAGTATTGCAACAGTAACAAACACACAAATGCCGAACGAATTGCCATTTCAAACGCATTTGATGCATATATTTGAACCAGCCTCAGATGTCCTCATTCACGTCATCCTCCGTTGGCAAGAATAATTGTTTTCCCACATCGGTCCCCCAATGAAAAATAAAGAACATAAATCACAAATAATGTGCACTTTCAATCAATCGACGCGTGATTTAAAGGAGCGCAGCAGCTCAACAGCTTAGTCCATTAAGCACGGCACACATTCGAACAATAGCTATTCGCTACCATAAATTTCCAGCAACAGATAAAATCATATAAAGTGTAATAACATTCCACATCCCCACGCGTAGAAAGAGAACAAAAAGAAGAGAGACCTTGCCATGAGCTTCAGAAAGTCTTCGGACCTCAGCTGCTATTTCCGATCTGATTGCTTGGGCGACTGCTTTTCCGTCGATGATTGTGGCCTTGTGATCCGTCATCGTTTTGCGGTAACAGAAACAGCAGAAGGCGATGAGATGATGAGATAGGGGAGGGGACGGATAAATGATTCCTTCGAATGTGTGTGTTATTTGCTTTGAGCAGATAAACGTCAGTGACCGACCCGACGATCCGACCGACCCGATTTTATTCTTTTAGCATTTACTCGCTGAATCTGAAGAGATAATTTGTCTTTGAAAAATAACAATCAGAACAATTAGCTGATAAACAGTAAGCGCATCTGGTGTAGTGGTATCATAGTACCCTCCCACGGTACTGACCAGGGTTCGATTCCCTGGATGCGCATTTATCTACTTTTTTATTTTTATTTTTATTTCTTAAAAGTCTTGCAAGCTATTAGTATTAGGGCCCTGTAGGGTGTTTAGTGGGCCTATTGCACTTTGGGACCAATTTTGTTCTAATTTTATGGGATAGTAAGGGAAGGGGCAAAATCTCTCGACAAACCCTAGAATTGGCAAGCTGATTGCTGAAGAAACTCGCTTCTTCTGCGTTAATCTTTCTGATTTCTACAGAATTCAATTTCTCCGATCGTTGGAGTTTTTCGATAGGAAATGGTGAAAGGCGGAGGAAGCTCTGATCGTGGTGAGGATAAAGTGAGAAAAATGGGCGGCGGTGGTTCGTACCAGAACAAGAGGAAAATGAAGAAGAATATGCAGAGACTGGGAGGAAGTGGTGGCCTATCTCTGGAATCTTTCGCAAATGCTAAGACGAGGAATGACAAATACAATCCTGCATTGATCAGTATGTGCATACCTTCATTTTTGTGTAGCACAAATCTCTCGTTAAATAACGGACCTGATTATACCCTGAATTGAGCTCACGGATTGCCTGCTCGTGGCTTTTTTCTTACCCGATACGGATTTGAGTTCGAATTTTCTTGGAATATCATATGCTTCCACCTCTGCAGTAATGCACCTATTGAAAGACAAATAAAATCATTTTTGTATGGAAATTGAGTATTTTCTGGGATATTTGGATTTTGGATCAATTTGATGCTATGAGTATGTTGGTTTCTCACCTTGAATCTTAAATTTCCTGCTAACTCTCTCTGTCTTAATCCCCGATATCGTTCATCAATCTTGGGCTTCTTGTATCCAATATGATTCAGGGATTTCAGTTCCGTTCTTCGTTTATTTCTTATACTGATGATGGTTGATTTGTCTTTTCAGAGAAGCAGAAGGAATTCTACAAGAATGCCAAATACATACAGAAATACAAAAGGTCACTGAAGCACCAACAGCAACAGCAACCCTTTCCCTCAGCAGCCTATAAAAATCCATTCGAGGTGTGGTATTTTGATTCGGGCTTACATGAGAATATATGTCTTCAATTCTTGCAAAAAGTTGGGACTTCATCAATCATGTGTAATTGAATCTCCTTTCACAGGTTGATAAAGAAACCGAAGAACACGATGACAACGCAAACCCTCCGAAAAAACGAAGCAGAAAAAAGGGTGTGACCCTCAACGACGTCTACAACAAGAAGCGCGAAGAGGAAGAGAAGGCTAGGATGGAGAGAGAAGCCATGATTCAGGCAAAGAAGGAACAAAGGGAACAATCAGAAGCTCGTAGAAAAGCCCTCAAGGAGAAAATGTGTAAGAAAACGAAGTTTGGCCAACCTGTGATGAAATACAGAATCGAACACCTTTTGGAAACCATCAACAAGTCAGCTTGATGAGATTGCGCTCTGTTTCACAAAGTTATGTAAAACTTCCAATTATTTGATAATATGACTCACTGTCTGAAATCAGTAAAGTGGATTAGGTTTTTCTCCTTGCACATATTTACGAATATATATATATATATATATATATATATATATATATATATATAGATGTTGCTGTTTTCCCGTATATGCAGAGGTTGAAAAGGTGACCATTGGTATGAAAGTTGCAGAAACCACATCAAAGATTATACATTATCAGAATAAATTACCATCAGTAATCTAGAAAATGAAATAACAAAATGCATCACCCAAATGTTTTAAGTGGGCGAATTTATGAAATCTTTAAGGATTTGATTTCACTTTAAGGGCTCGTTTGATACCGATGTTTTGAATTTGATGGGTATAAGTTATTTGTGTATGACTATACACGGATTCCGTTGATAGAATATTTTTAACATGTTTGATATGTGTGTTTTAATTATTTGGGTAATGGTATATATATTGTTTGATATGTAGGTTTGAAATTATAAAAAGTATTCAAAAGACAATTTTGCCCTTTAAAATAAATTACATCATCGTCTTCAAGTTCCAATTACAGAAGAGTTTTTTTTCCCCAAATCACAGAAAGCTCTCTCCACGCCACTTCGGCCCCCATCATCGACACTGTTGTACGATTCCCGATGGCAGGAAGCGGCTGCGAAAGACGAAGCTTGACATTGCTTCCTCCGGCGACGACGACGAAGCTTGTTCGTTGCTCCCTCCGGAGAACCCATCAATCAGCCCCTCGTCAGCACCGCCGAGACGACGAGCTTGTTCGTGGCTCCCTCCGATGAACCACCATCAGCCCTCGTCAGCACCGCCGAACCCCTTGCCAAACACTGCCATCGACGCCGAGCACCTCAGTCACCGTCAAGCACCTCGTCTTGAAAAAAAATAACCACCATCAGCCCTCGTTAGCACCGCCGAGTCCTCGTCAAACACCACTGCTGAGCACCTCGTCACTGCCGAGGTCGTGGTCGTCACTGTGACAGAGCAGCGGTCCGAAATCGCTCTGAACAATTGGGGCAGATGAGGGCAAAACTGGTATTAAGAGATGTGTATAGATATACCCACCTGTATGTTGGGTTTATATAAACAAGTCTGATAAACGATTTTCGGGTAATAAGCTTGTGTAGGTATACATGCCATGTTTTGGTTTACACGGATATCAAACAAGTTGTTTTTTCCAAAACCCATTTAATACCCACGTATACACGGGTATCAAACAAGGCCTAACAATACACACAGAGATATGGATTAGTCCAAGATATGATCGATAACATTGTGAGTATACTTCCCCGATAACAAATGAATGGCGATATTAAATAAATAAATCAATCAATCAATACGTCAAAAGATTCGATTTTTTTTTTTTGGGCATATAATAATTAGGCCCAAAAAGGCTGATTCTTGCCTATTCAATCAAAGTTGAGAAACTATGAAGCCGTCGGAGACTTCGATCGAGCGCGTCGATAGCACGAACAAGAACGGCGGAAACAATGAAGTTGATAAGAAGCCATTCTTCAGGCCCGTAAAAGACGACACCAAACCTCTGCTCCGAGACCCTGTAAGTACTTCAAGTCATCTCTCGTTAATGCTTCTCCTTCTTCAAATAGTGCTTTTGTTTTCGCTCATGTATTGTATTCCTGCGTCGGTTCGGAGCTCCAGATACTGAGATCCGACCCGATTGAGACGGAGGAAGCCGTCCTGCGTTTGCCTCCCTTGCCCGACTGCATCGTCGCCACCAAATCGAAGTAACCAAATTTCAAATTGATTCGCACGCTGTTTGCCTCGATTTCCTCATTTGTAGTTTTAATCTCAGCGCGTCATCAGACTTACTTTCTTACTTGCTAATCAAATTGCAATTGGGTTGGCAAACGCAAACATCAATCTGTTCACTGAGGATTTGTAGTGCGTTAAGAATTCAGGGACTCGATTGTAAAATCTTAAAAGCTTCTGTCTCGTCTAAAAATACGGTAAGTCATGGGGCTGTTGGCTGCAATTATCCATCTGTTCGTCACCAGTGACGTCACCCAACTCAATGATGACCGAAGCTCTCATGACGTCGTCGTTCCAATCTTGGATGGAGTAAAGCGTGGCCGATGCAATAAATTTCTAATAACGCTATTATTTCATTTTGTCAAATCGGTCTCTCGTATTGAGAAAGATATACTCCCTCCTTGGGAGTTGACACGGGAATTAAGAAACTGAATATTTTAATATTACAGTACAATTAAAATGTAAAAAAATGTATATTTTGACAAGTAATTTATTCAATATCACTCTGCACATTACCGTGATTAATCAAACATAATATTTCAATATCACCTTGATATGCGAAATGAAATACACCCCCAAAACAAACACAGTGATCATATATTGCCTTGATCCATATCACGGTGACTCATATTACGTTGATGCGAGTATCACTGTGATACCGGAAACAAACACCCCCTTAATGTTTATCGGAATTGGATTGGCAAACGAAAAATCATAATAAATAAAAAACTAGTGAGAATGATATATTGGTTTAGATCACTTCGGCGGAGAACGAAGGTCAATCGAGTGGTTAAATTTTGATAGCAAAGCATTCTGTGCTAATAATTGTAATTAGAGAGGTAACATAAATTATAATTAGAATTCAAAGAACCGACACTTACCAGCACAAGTAGGCCCTTAGAGCTCTTCTAGATATGTTGTGTGCTTTGCTTGCATGCCCATCCATCACGCACCACAAATTAATTGCTAGATATGATTGAAGAGTTCGAACCAAACTAAAAACGGAGTATGAAGAATTAAAAAAAATCACAAAATGTAATGATACGAGGTAAGAAGCCATAGAACAAGGTGTAATAGATCAACGAAGACCATGATGTCTCTTGATGCCTCTATCTCCCATAGACATCGGTTATTTTCTATTCAATTTAAAGGTAAATGATAAGAATTTTAAATATTTTGTTTCTACCATCACTCCTCAGCAAAAAACGTCTGAAATAATTACTTTACAGCAACACGTCGGTTGATATTTATGTGTCAAAACGAGACATGTCGCACGTTATCACACACTTGTCTCTCTTTTCATCATTCCCTCCACAAATCTTTAGATTGCATTTAGTACAAGCAACAAAATAGATATACTGCTTTGCAAATCCAAAAAAAAAAAAAAAATACATTTTTTTTTCAGTTCCACGTATTATATTTTCTTGTCACAAGAAATCATGAATATGGGCGGCGCGAGGATATCGATCGACGCATCCATCTACGTCTCGTTCGAAGCGAGCGGCGATTCTGAGGCTGCTGAGGAGTCGCCGGAGATGGAATATTCCGGCGAGGACGGCGATGCTCTTTCGAGCAACTACCGCATGTTATTACCAGAAACTACCAAAAAGGCGCACGGTAATGGCGCTACTGACGAAGAAAAGAAATGCAAAGAGGAAGAAGAAGAAGAAGGCGATGATTTTGAGGAAGGAATGGTCGATCAACGCCGTGGCGGCGACGAGGCGGCACCACCGCCGTCGTCGCCGGAGATAAATGGGGCGGCGGCGGCGGCCGAGGAGGAGGAATGTTATTGTTCGATCGACGAGAAGGAGAAGGATGATAGGCTGTTTTGGGAGTCGTGTTTCTTGTGTTAAATGTATATTATCGAGAGGTTCGAACTGTTATGCTGCGGCCCATGTTTGAGTTTAGAACGAGTACGAGAAAAATGGATCAAGTGTTGGGGCTGCTAACATCTAACATCCATATAAGAAAATTAGGAAATAGAAATACGTTTGTTTTATTTTATTTGTTTATTAAAGTGGGGGTGAGTCGAATTTGAACCTCGTCACACTCGGGTCAAGTCTTAGTCTAAAAGTCGAATACGAACATTATCAGAAACGGTTCCGACTAGGGCTGAAAACGAGCCGAGCCGAGCCTGAGCATGGCCCGGCTCGATTATGTATAAGTGGGCTCGAGCTCGAAAAGTCGAGGCTCGTTCTCGGCTCGAAAAGCTCGGTTCGTCATAAAAAAACTATATATATATAATATTATATTTAATTATAATAATAATAAACATATATATATAAAAAATTGGGCTCGATAAGCTCGACGAGCTATCGAGCCCATATACAAAAAGCTCGAGCTCGGCTCGATTGTGAGAAGTCGAGGCTCGAGCTCGGCTCGACGTTGACTGAGCTCGAGGCGAGCTTTGACCGAGCGGCTCGCGAGCAGCTCGGCTCGTTTTCAGCCCTAGTACCAACTTCTAGTGAGACTATCCTCCTAGTCAGTTTGTAAGTAGACATGTTCAGACGGTTCCGGTTTCGGTTTGGCGGTTCGTAACCGCCGGTTTGGAACCGGCGTATGCTTAAACCTTAACCGAACCGTGGTTAACCACGGTTCGGTTACGGTTTTGGAACCGCCGGTTTTTGCCGGTTTCGGTTTGAAACCGCCGGTTCCGGTTCCAAACCGTTCTTTTTTTTTTTTGCCTTTTGTTATTAATTAGAAAAAAATAAAGAAAATTGATTTTGTTTTATAATACACCTTCAATATTTTAAAAGGAATTTATTATTGCTTAAAAAACTCAAGAAAATGTGAAAAAAAATACAACTTAAATATTCTTAAAAAAATAAAGATCATTGCTTAATCTTCGCTTCCGGTAGTGTTCGACGAAACCTCGTATGCATCTCCACCTTCTTCGTCCGTATCGTTAAAGTTCGGTTCTTGAGTTCTTGTTTCGGCCCTTGTCCAATCGTCGAGCAAACATTGGTTCTTTAGATTCTCAACGGTTAATCTCGATCGCCTTGAGTCCAATGTATATCCTCGGTCGGAATATCGAACACCTCATTATCGTCAACTCGGCATCGGGGCGCTTCAGATTCGGCTATCATCGGACTCTTTCCCTTGTTGCCTCGACGAGAATGAGATCCACTTCCACGTCCTTCCATATTTTTTAATCGATATTTTTTTGTATTTTTCATTCCAAAAATATAAATATAATAATAACACAAACTAAGTATTATCGAAAGAGGATGAATGAAAATTTGACCAAAGGTTGAGTTAAGAAATGATAATGCAAATCAAAGTGTGCAAAAATCTAATATAAATCCCCCTATTTATAGAGAAAATTTTAAAAAAAAATAAATAAAAATATCATATACAAACGGTCATATGACCGTTTGTGATATAATTATGACTTAATTTTTTATTTTTTTTCTTTGTATTGTATTGAAGTGGACAAACGGTCATATGATTGTGACTTAATTTTTGGTTTTGTGTTGTATTCATTGAGGTGTCACAAACGGTCATATGACCGTTTGAATTAATTTTTTATATATAATTTTTAATATATAAACCGGCGGTTAACCGCCGGTTACAAACCGCCGGTTACAAACCGGCGGTTCCGATTCCACAATATTAAGAACCGAAACCGAACCGATCTAAATAACGGTTCGGTTCCGGTTATAACCGGAACCGTTGACCCCGGTTAACCGAACCGTTGACCGCCGGTTCGGTTACGGTTCGGTTACGGTTTTTGAAACCGTTTGAACACGTCTATTTGTAAGGATTATTGGCTGCGTTTGGTTTCCCTGATAAGCCAATATAAGTTCAATTAATATAGATAATATGCCTTCTTATAGTGTTTGGTTTTTTATTTTTCAGCCCGGTATATAACAAAGCCCGAATTTTAGACAAATAGCCCGATGTAATTAAACTTGGCAATCAGAGATAATTTATCAAGGGCCCCTAAATAAATAATTTGAAATTTCTTATCTTGGTACCTTATAGCAGCATTATAATCGAACGGCCCTCAACGCCTTACAATGTGAAATTTGTAACGAGTAAAGTGAATTTTATTTTTTCGACTAATACAATGAGAAACAATAAAGGAAGTCATGCGAAAGAACGTTTTGCATAAAATAAAGGAAAAGAAGAAAATGACAAATCCATTATTGTCTCTAGTAGCATTCCTTGCAATTTGCAGTCAACATGATGTAAGAATCATTGCCCCACAAGACCATAGGTGAAATGTCTTGAGATTAAACCAATTACACTTTTTTATTTATTTCCATAAGTAACGTCATATAATATAAATAACTTAGCAATGTCAATACATATATTATGCTCTACATTTAATTAATTTACATAATCATTTTGTAAATAACGGCCATATATTATTCATCTTTCTCTGTTATTTACTAAAAGCACCGAGAGACAAGATCAATCTGCATCCCCAACAAAAATCGAACAAACCACGGACTAAAAGGATCGATCAGTCAAAATATGATAATTATTTAGAATTTCAATTGTAATTATATGTCCCTTAACAATGCCACGTTTCGACAACCGAGAGCTTCTTGATGGGCCCCACTTTTAATTCTGCTCCAGTTAATTAATAGAAGAATTCGAGACGATTAGAGAACGTAATTCTTCATTTTATGATATGAATTATTAATCTGCAAGTCAAAAAAAGTCCAAAAAAATCAAATGGCGTTTATATTATTATTAAAATGTGAAGAATATTATTTATTTTTGTCCCTTTAATTAGCTCATCCTTAATTGCCTGTTGCTTGCTTCGTCGAGAGTATTGAGTAAACTCAGCTTTTGTGTTGTCCTTTTTCGTTTCTTCTTTGGATTGTTTCTTGTTCAGAAGATACTTGCATCGATCAGCGAAGAAGAAACAGAATCAACGCATACGAAGGTGGTTTTGAGTACTTCGAAGAGTATATTCCGTGATTCGTCGAAGATTGGGATATAATCAACAGCCACCTTCCATGGCGGGGAATAATGAGCTGAATGTCAACGAATCGAAGGTCAATTTCATGTTTTTTGTTTTCTCTTTTTTGCTCGCTGTTTCTATTCTATTAGGGTTTTCCATCATTTGGGATCGGTGAGCCGGCTTGGGATTTCGTGTAATTTGTCAAGGAATATCCGATAGTTGAGGAAGATGCATCTATTACGTGTTTAAATGCTCTGGTTTTTCCAAGTGATGCACTTCCCTTTATTTGCCCAAATTTGGCTAGGCAGTGCTTTTCATTACCACCTTGTACGAGTGTTTATGCTTGTTATGGTAGTCACGTTGAAGTAGTTTTTCCAGCTTTGCCATTTCCTTTCCTTTTATGGTCATGCAAGGTCTTTTCCCCCTTTCTTGTTTGCCCCTTCTTTGCATCTTTATACTTTCTATCATCCCACTAGAAATGATAATAATTCAGTCAAGTTCCTTTCTTGATTTGAGCTTCGACTTTAACACTGTCATAATATCGCTATAAAAATGGACTTCAAGAATTTAACATTTTCCAATACTTGCGTGCTTTCGCAGAGGGTTGTGCCACTCAACACATGGATCCTCATATCCAACTTCAAACTGTCCTACAATATGCTTCGAAGGCCCGATGGCACATTCAACCGGGAATTGAATGAGTTCCTCGATCGTAAAGTGGCAGCCAATGCTCTACCTGTCGATGGTGTCTACTCTTTCGACGTAATCAACAACAACCTCCTTAACCGTATCTATATGTCCACTGACGAAAATGACCCTCTGAATGACATATTAAAACTGGAAAAACCCTTGAGCGCTACAGAGATCATACCCGTGATACTTTTCTTTCATGGAGGTAGCTTTGTTCATTCCTCAGCTAATAGTGCCATCTACGATACGTTTTGTCGTCGCTTAGTCAAACTTTGCAAGGCTGTTGTCGTATCGGTAGACTATCGCAGATCACCAGAGCATCGTTTCCCTTGTGCTTATGACGATGGGTGGTCAGCCCTTAACTGGGTACACTCGAGACCTTGGCTTCGTAGTGGCAACAACCCTTCTAAAGTCCATGTCTATTTAGCTGGTGATAGTTCGGGTGGTAATATTGCTCATCATGTTGCTTTGAGAGCCTCTAGAGAAGGGTTAGAGGTTTTGGGAAATATACTTCTCCACCCCTTATTTGGTGGTCAAGATCGAACTGAGTCAGAGAAAAGGCTTGATGGGAAATACTTCGTGAAGGTTCAGGATAGGGATTGGTATTGGAGGGCTTTTTTACCCGAGGGTGAAGATAGGGACCACCCAGCTTGTAACGTTTTTGGGCCTAGGAGCGAGAGTCTCAAGGGAGTTAAGTTCCCGAAGAGCCTTGTGGTTGTGGCTGGACTAGACATGATTCAAGACTGGCAGCTGGCTTATGTCGAAGGGCTCGAAAAATGGGGCCAAGAAGTGAAGTTGATTTACCTCGAGACTGCAACAATAGGGTTCTACTTCTTGCCCAACAACGAACATTTCCGCTGCTTGATCGATGAGATGGAAAGGTTCGTTCATTCTTGAAAAAGCGTCGTTGATTTAAAAACAAATTGACTTTAAAATACCCACGTGGCCTGATCGAATTGGGGATTGACATGTACATAAGTGTTTCCTATTTCGTTGCTCGTATTAGGTGTTGGATATTTTAGTTTAGCTACGCGATGATGCCTTTGGTTGTCATGAGCATGCCTCGTGGTTAATGTGGTGGAATATCTCCACTTAAAAGTGTTTCTTCCTTCGTGTGATGTATTTCCAGGCTGAGATATAAGAGATTTGGTGTTTTAATGTAATGATACAGTCTAGATATATTTCTGCTCGAACGCAGTATTGTAATATCTGGTCTGAGATTAGGCTTCAGATCTAAGCTATCTGTATGTCTGTATATGATGCTTTTATTAAGAAAACTTGTCAAGTATGTTCTATTTGAATGCATTTCTTCTGAGTTGATGCAAGCTTTAATCTAAAGCACAATCATACAAACTATATCAAATCTAAATGCTTATAAGAAGATCATTAGACGTTCAATAGATATATCTTTCATCTGCTACTTCTTAACATAACCATGTCTATAGCAGCAGCTATTTTAAGTTCTGATAAACACCTAAAGGGACTTGTGTTTCGGTAATAAATCAAACTTAACGCCATCTGTTTTATCGCGAGATTTTGCGATGAGATCGTTCAGGCAGTAGGCACTGTTCCTCCAGCGTTTAGGATTCTCCGTTCAAGCTGCATTTTAACAATGAAGAACTGTAACATGACATTTGAGTTTAACATATGTTGGGATGAATCCACGTCTGAATCGACCAAATCAGAATCTGGGACGACTTTCTATAAGAGAATTAAGACGTGCTGAGCATGGAAATGTCTTAAAAAATTTCTTGCCTGAAACAGAGCGTCGAGTTTGTTCTTCACCTGATAGTACTCCATCTTCACTTGCTCCAAACTTATCAAGCATCTGCCCCAAGAAAATATGATTGAAGATCATTAACTTCAAAGGGATCGTAAGGATAGTACAAAAGCACTTTTTGATACAGTTTCTTTGATCAATTAAAATGCCAAAGACTATTGAAGCTTTCTTGATTCTAACAGCATCAGCTTTATCACTACCATCTAAAACAGAACGGTGAGAACGAATTCAAATACGATATTGAGAAAAAAAAGCCAACAAAACTCACCCGTCTAAGCTCTTCTCCTCGCAACTATTTCGGACGACGACGCATGCGTTCGTCACCCTTTGCGCCCCTACGCTGTTATTTGCCAAGAAAAGATAATACTCAATGATATATCTTTCGAATTAACTGCAGAAGAGATAGCATACGCGTGATCAAATCGAACAACGTCGAAAACGATAAAAGAGATCAGTTCTCTTGAAAAAGAAAAGAGAATAAATATTAAGTTCTTTCTTCATTTTTGACATATAAAGACAAATTTGATGGATGATCAATTACCTCGAACTGCTGCCTTTCAACTGGTGAACATGAGCATCAACCTGCTTGAAATCTACAACTGGCTGTTGACTATTCGAATAGAAGATCAAAAAAAGATGTTTCGATTTTGAAGATAAATAAACAAAGATTTACTTAAAGAAACAGACTGAAAAGAACTCACAGGGAAGTGGCCAAATTACTCAGAAGCTTTTCAGAATCGTCAAAGAAAAGTGAAACTACTTCGACTACAAAATCTGGGCTGCTCTCATCTTGGAGCTTCTGCAGCTGTATGAACTGATCATCTACGAAGCCCTTTTTTATTCCCGCGTGAAAAAGAAATAATATCAAAAACAGCCCATTAGATACAATCTTGCCTAGTCTCTAACGAGTTGTTCCATAGGATTTCAATCTTTTACTCCAAACAAAATTAAAACCCCATAAAAGAAGGAAGAAAAAAGAGACGTATATATGCTTACATCACGATAGAGGGAGTTAAAAAAGTCAACATACTGCTTCTGCAATTGAACAACCTCCATTCTTGATTAAGCTCTGTGGTGGTCCGTACAAAAAAAAAAACAAAAGACAAGAAGTAGATCTGTTTCGATAGTAGTCTGTCTGTAACGGGTTTTTGTTTAATGAGCAGAATCGTTTTTGACTTGCAAAGTCGAGCAAGCTTGAGCCACCCTGTCCGTGATTACTGTGGTAATAATGAGATTAATTATTATTCCTTTCTTATTCAGTATTAATTTCATTATTAATTCTGTCCGAAAAAGATAAGATTCCTTGGGGTTTATATGGTGAATAATAATATGGGTAAAACTTCACACTGCACCTTATTAACTACGTCTCTATTTTATTTGTCCCCACTCTGCAATTTTTGTGGAACCTGTTGGCATTGGTGTCATCACCTGACACCTCCTCTACTAAATTTTATATATCATTTTGTTTATTAATTTACTAAAACTTGTATATAAAAAAACAAAAAAGAAAAAACAAAAAAATTATTTGGGACATCATAAAATGAAAAACTATAAAGAAACACATCCTCGACAAGGTGGTCGGTCCACTTCGGTTAAGCTTTTACAAAAAAAAAATCACAGAATCTTTCTTCTAATTTGGACAAATTGGTGGCTTCTAGTTCTCTCGTAAGAAAAAACGAAACCACTTCTGTATCACGAATAAAGGGAACTAAATTAGCTTTAATTTTATTCTCATCTCCCCTTTTTCACCTTGCATTGTTTCGTTCGGCAAATGAAGAACCTCCCAAGTTCACCCTTTCTGCCCCTTTCAAAGGTGTATAAAAATCCTCACAAATGGCTAATTAGCCTGCAATAACAAAGGATAGAAGATACCAAGAAAAGCTTCAACTGATTTAATTAAGTATTCGATAGTGTAGACCAAACGTAGAATGGCAAACAGAAATGAAACATATATTTAAGTACCTAAACTCGCGCCAATGAACTCACCCCTCTGACCAATTGGTGAATGGAGATGCTTATTCCCCATGTTTCGTCGTAGGCCCAACATTTGTTGTTGTTCGACGATGGTAAGAACACTCCCGTCCCTACGCTGCCCTGAGGAGTATTCACCACTAATAATGCAGCCATCGATGCTTCTTGCAAACCCCATTTAGGAACATCGTTGGCGGTGAACGAACTTTTTGAACGCTGAGTATTGCTCCATAAGGCCATAGCTTTGTGCATAAGAGCAGCCTTGGGTTGGCTGCCTTCCTCCCTCTCTGCTAACCTTAAAGAATGTTATAATTATGAGTCTATTGGGTGAAGAGCACGTTGCCTGTCGCAAGCTGTTTCCCCTCACGACCAGAACGAGGGACCCTCTGTAGTTTCCGTGGCTATCTGCTGAGAGCGTACGTCCAAAAGCCATGGTGGATTCAGACAGGACGCGTGTAGGATGAGGTTGTTCTAAGTGGGGTGGCTTTAGAAAAGGCTGGGAGTATTCGCCCTGCGAAATCCATTCGTTAAAAAAGCGTTCTTCTTCGTATATTTATCGTGATTTTTTACCTCGTCGAAGAAGTTGGCGATGCAGCTGTTGGGTTTCTTCTTTTCGGGGATCAGACGGCATTGGATAAGATGTTCGATTACGTGTTGCAGAAGAGAAAAAGGAAATCATAAACTCCTTTTTTCCTCCCTATATATAATATACTACCTACGTAGTCTTCTGTCATCTGCCTAAAAATGGGAACACCAAATTGGATGAGTTCTCTCTTACTGTTTCCTTTCCTCTGCTGCTGACTGTATGAAACAAACGTCTCCCTTGAAATCCAAAAGCCACACCACATCTATATATCAGATCTCTACTAGTAAATCGACTCTTTCGAATTGCTGTTGGTTTTTTTTTCATGGGACCCACCTGAGAGTTCGCGTTCCGACCATCAGTTTGTTCGGATAGTTTACAGAGTTCGAATTCGGTGAATACGTCTTCATACACCTTGACGCCTCTAAGAACATTCACCTTGCAAAAATAGAACGACTATTAAGAACAAACAGAATGTTGTACGGAGTAAATAAATTGAGAAAGTTTTGACACCACCTGCCCTTTCTCTTGCTCCTTCTTCGCCATGCATCCCATTGTAATCCTAATTTGATCTTGCCGTTCCTCGCATTCTTCGTGGTTAGAGCATAAGCTAACGTTGTCTTGGTAAGCGTGTGTGTTCTTGTGAGCCTGCAATATTAGAAGAGATTGTTCTAACCAAACGCAACCTACGTTGGGAAACAAACAACACAGCAGCACCGATCGGTCCTTCATAAATAATAACAAAAAGTATCTGAGGCTTCAAGCTTCTGTACTGTTTTCTGCTTCAATTAATTGCATACTATCATTCTGACAAAGGGTTCACACAGCAGCAGAGTCAATGAATGAAGGAAATTATCTTGCCTTAATCTACTTTGGGAAACCAATGACTCACGTACTAAATGTATAGGGATCAGAAAAACCAAAGACGTCAATTAATACCAACAAAAACGAGAAAGAAACAGGTCCGAGAAGAGGGACAGCTAAGAATCAACACTTAGAACAACGCGCCGCCCACTATACTGAGCAGAGCATATTTAACATTGGTGGTACCTCACGCATCTCTAGGTGTACCCTACTGACGGTATCGTGAAATTTCCCCCAAAACGAAGAAGCTCCTCGTGAAAACACCAACGGCGGATTATATTTTAAAATTTTATTTCGCTCACCTGAATCAGTGACGTCGCTCTGAGGGTCGCCGAAATCGACACTGCCGTCGTCCCTCGCCGAGGCATCGTCCTCAGCTCTTTTACCGGTCTCCTTATCTAAATCCACCACACGAGCTCGATCGTCTTCCTCCTCTTCCACCGCCGCCGCAGCTCGCCTAATCATCTTCATTTCCGCGACGTTTCTCAGCTCTCGCTCCACGTCGGCGATCGAGATGTAACGTCGGCGATCGAGATGTACTCCTGCATCTGCAGAATCGGAATCCAGTTCATCCTCCGCCGCTGCGAATGCGATCATCGACGGTCTCCGCGGCCAGTTGGCGGGGATTTGATGAGAGTAGGTTGGGTGAGTTGGTCACCTACCCACTCCAACTACTCTAATATTAATTATAATATTATTTAATTATATTAATATTATAATGGTTATTATTGAAGGTTTTAGCCTGTAAATAGGATTGATCATTCATTGTAAAATACACAAGGAAGAAAAAGAGAAAGAGAGTTGGGGTATTTTTTACAATGAATGATCAAGTCTATTTATAAGCTAAAACCTTCGCTAATAGCCATTATAATATTAATATAATTAAATAATATTATAATTAATATTAGAGTAGTTGAAGTGGGTTGGTGACCAACCCACTCAACCTACCCCCATCAAATCTCCGCCAAATGGCCGCAGACACTGTCGATGATGGCGTTCGCAGCGGCGAACTCTCCCCTAAGCCACGCCATGATGGCCTCCTTGGCGAAATCCTCCGTCACCAGCATCGCACTCGCAATCACTGTGGCTGATGCGCCGCCCGCTCATTTACAGATACAACGACGGCAGGTCCTAAGCAACAAAATAAATAGCCTTCGTATTGTTCCCAATGGTTTCTTTCAGTGTAGCATGGCACTTGTTCGATGATTCGTCAGGTGTGTGAAGAAGAAATATTCAGGTTAGGAGGGAGAGAGATGAAGAAAGAAATGCAGGGGTTGGGGGGTTTAGATGGATTTATATGGGTATGTTGGGGGCAAAAATTGAAAATATCCTATTTATCGTACTAAATGGGTAATACGTGTTTAATTTCCTACTTCGAAGTTCGACGTGATTGTTTATGTATTTATTGGAGAATTATGTAACAAAAAGGAGCATTAATTTCCGTATAAAACACCAACGACGATGGTGATAGAAACATCATGGACTAGACGATAAGGTGTGACATAAAATTATATTTAGGTACATTAATCATGAAATAACATTCGATGTCATCTGTGAATAGACCCGTCAGTTTGGCCCATGGCCCGCGGGTCGGCCCGCCCCGCCTCCCAGAAAATGCGGGTTGGAATGCGATATTTTAGGCCCGTCACGGGCCGCGGGCTTGCCCCGCCAGTTTTATTAAATTATATATATTTATATATTATATATTATATTTAAAATATATTAATTTAATAGTTAATAATATATTAATTATACCATAATTAATGACACATATTTATAAATATATAATTAATACGTTGCTTATTCATAATTTATTAATAAATACCTTAATTAACAAACTAATTAATAAATTAGTTACAAAAAAAATAATAAAAATTAATAATTTTTTCTAGGCGAGCCCGCCCGGCCCGCCAAGTGGCGGGCTTTGGCGGGCGGCCCGGCCGTCCATTTTGACTGGTCTATCTGTGAGCGCAGACTAGTATCCAACGTAAGTAAGACTTGGCTCTAGGGTTAGGTTATTTAGGATAAGTTCTAAAAATCTCCAAAACGTTATTGCTTTGTACGAGCCTACAATTACAAAATCATAATTGTCAAAAGATGTTAATTTAGTCATCCATATTCATCAATTACATACCTCAGCCGTTTTTGGAACCTAAAATCAACGTTGCAACTTATGATTAAAATTTTAATTATGTCCGCCCTAATATAGCTGTGAGCTGTGTTATTTTCCAAAAAGTCGAAGCTGGTAATTTCTACATCCACTATTGTCATACTCTCTTGAACTCATATGGCGTTAGGGTTTTCTTTATTTTTATTTTCAACTCGAAATATTAAGCTTTTTTTTTTGGAAGAAAAAATATTAAGCTTGGAGGAGTAAAAAGAGAGTTCGATATAAAAGTAGCTTCACTCATTGCTCAAAAAGGATTTTGCCATAAATTAACTAGTCAATAATTAGGAAGAACTTTACGCTTCACTAAATTTCGCTAGGTGGCGCCTTTATTTACCTTTTTTTTTTTTAATTCAAGATAACAGTTATTTTTTTTCCACTAAATTGAACAATTTTCCCATAAACATAAAAAAATGCGAGTCAGGTCTTGGCATAAATACACACAGTAGTTGACATTACAGTTGATGAGGAAGAGGAAACAATCAAAGTCAAATGCTTATTTACTTATTCGAATACTAAATGGAAAATAGCACAGACAAATTATTGTCATCTTCATCACTTGACATACTTAGTAAGCCAACCGAGCATGTCTTGCTGAGCTTCTTCAGCAGCTTTCACAGCATTAGCATCTTCTGTATTGTACCTCACTGCCCAACCATGTGAGACGCCGGGAAATATCTTCACAAAATAGTCGACCTACATACACGAGCCTCAATTATACATTAAAAAAAACAATGAAAAACGTACGACCCTATTGGCTCAGACCAAAGATAGAAGACAGTTTTTTCGGTCCAAGATTCGTTCGTACCTCATGCTTTGATGACAGAATCTCCTCAAACTGTTTTAGAAGCTTGGGAGGAGACATGTTGTCGATCTCAGCTCCCAAGATAGACAAAGGTGTCTTAACCTCTGCAAGAAACTCCCTAATTAGCTACAATTCGCCAAGAAGAAAAAAACTACAACAAAAGTGGAGGATTGGATTTGAGTAGGTAAAATTGGTTACCCTTGACGTCATCGACAGTTACGAATGAGGGGTGTAACATAACTCCTGCTTGAATAAGGCCGTGTTTCGCAAGTTCCACAACGACCTTGGCTGCCCAAAAGTTCGAGAAGGATCGAATTAGAAAAATAAAAATTGTAAGAGAAGACTTATCTTACAGCACAGAGATCATCAAATTGTAAGTGTGTATAAATCTATATTACCTCCATAGCAAAAACCAGCCGCTCCAATTGCAGTTATGCCTTTGCTTTTCAGAGAGTCGATGACAGGCAGAGAATCTTCAAACGCTTTCGCCTGAACAGAGAAGTAAGAAAGAAAAGTACCGTTAAAGCTTATTCAACAGATAAGATAAAGACATACAACGAAGAAGCTTCGTGTTTTGGTTAAACTAACAGAGTTGGAAACAAAAGCACATCCAAGACGTGAAGATATCCTATCTATTATCGGATTATGAATTGTGATTGAAAATTATTATAGAACACACAGGTTCATGATGTGACTTCCATGCAAAAATAGGCCTCTCGGAATTCTCAGGGTCAAACGGATCTCCAAAGAAGTAATCAGGAACCACCACATAAAATCCAGCAGCTGCAACTTTGTCAGCAAGTTTCCTTAAAATACAAAGCAAAACCGCAAAATTTACAGTTATGATCTCAAGTTTTTATGCTACTTATGATCAGGGAATAAAAGGATTTGCTCGACAGGTAAATAATTAACAGAAAAGAACAGCACACTTGAAGTATTTATCTATTTTTTGCGTTGGGCTTGAAGTTATCGAAATGTACTCGCAATGAAGCACGATTTACCTCAAGTTTGGAGCTTCATATCCTGCACAAAATCGAACAAATATCCATCTGATAAGACTTAAGTCGTAAGAGAAACAGAAGTTTAGAAACATTTTCTCAACATGGGATAACATAGTTCACTTCCGCATTTATCTTTTCATCTCTTTCAACCATTACTATGCTTAACAAAGCTTAACACTGCCGCAATTTCTTGAAATTTAGTACAAGACAACTTCTACAGATCGAGGAGGAGATTGCCGCTGAGTTTAAGTTAGAAAATCGAACTCGCACATTCTCATTAACAGCGAAGGAACTCAAAATTGAATGATTAACAAACATTACCGAAGACATCGGCCACCAAGAGAACGGCGAGCTTAGATTCCGACGAACCCGTAACATACGATTTGAGTCCTCCCACTTCAGTAACCGACCCGACGCCGCCCGACGGGTTCAAAGCGGGCGGATTTTCGCAACACTGAGGACCCGACATTGATGAGATGAGAGTGAGACAAAATCGAATGAAACGAATTATGGGATGAGAGCGAAGCAGAAGAGACAAGCTAACAGATATCAGTCTCTTCTTGCTTGCTTGTGTTTGTTGTGTATGTGTATGGCCGGGGAAAAATACCGAAATACCGAAATACCGTCCTTATCGTATCGAATCGTATCGAAAATATCGAAAATTTTGGTATACCGAAGTATTTGGTAAGGTATGATACCGTACCGAACATTTTCGGTACGATAATGGTATGAAAGTTATTAAAATTAGGTATACCGATTATACCGAATACCGAAATAAAATGTTTAATATATTTTATATATATATATATACACACCTACATATATTATATTATTTCAAAAAATATAAAATGAAAAATTAATATCTTCATAAACTTATTTAGCCCATAAATTATTAACTTATACACAACTTTCTAAAGTTAGGCCCACCATATTTTACTTATGTAACTCAAGTAACGTTTAATTTTTGCCTTTTTAATAATTTTTTTCAGTATTTTGAAAGCGTAAAGATGCAATGCAATTACTTTTTGTTAATCTTCACTAATTTTTTAAATATAGCCGCTTCGTTCTAATTAATCTGTATATAAGTTGTATTTTATGGTTATGTAAAGTTTTTTGTCTTACTAAGAAGACTGGCTAAAATATGTAAATTATTTAAGGTTAAAAAATCTTTTTATATTGAAAATTTTGGTATTAATAATCTATCTTATTGGGGCCTAAGGAGTTTGAATTGATTAAAAATTCCAAAACAACGAATTAACGAGTTACGAGACATGCATGGTAAAAAATCCTCCGTGTGAATGGTAAAGAAGGTATGATACCGATACCATACCGAAATTTTGGTATGATACCGTATCGAAATTTAAGGTATATCGAAATTTGATATTGGTATGATTTTTTTGGATACCGAAATTTCGGTACGGTATACGGTATTGGTACGGTATACCGTACCGAACCACCCCTAACGATATGTACTAGAAAATCAATCACTAGTTAATTGCAAATATGCCCCTGCAACACTGGGATATTACCAGAAACAGCCCCAAATTAAAAATAATGAAAAAGAAAACGCCAGATGGGATTAGCAACTCATTCAAATATCCACCACGACTTTCAATCGTTATAAAAAAGCCTTCAGTAGAAAGAGCAACGACGAAAATCCCTAAAAATCGAAATACAGTGAGTGCTTCAGGTGATTTCCGGCGATGGCGAAGGATAGGCAGCACCCGGCGAAAACTGCGGCGGTCGTAGTCGGAGCTCTGGCTTGCGGCTGGCTCGCTATAGAGCTCGCGTTCAAGCCGTGGCTCGAGAAGACCCGATCCGCTATGGATAAGTCCGACCCGGCTCGCGACCCGGATGACGTGGACAAGACCACCGCCGTCGCAGATGATGACGACGGTAAGGCCGATTAGATCTTTGCGTGTCGACGATTCACGAAATAATCGATAGGAGATGTGATTATGTGCAAGTGTTGCTGGGAAACTATTGTTCTTCATTTCTATGATGTTGTGTATGTTGGAGACACTGGGTTATTGTGTTATACTACATATTTTATGCACACTCATATAATATGAAAAATTGGCTTACTATAAATTGTCTTTGGATAATAGAAAATTTGATTGATCTATACTTCGATCTAATATCATTCCAAAGTCCAAACACGAGCACGTTTATGAGGCACGTAAAAATTTCAATTTCTATACAACAAAACTTTAAATCGAAAGAGAATAAACAAACCCTTAAAATAATAATAATTAGTAATTTAACACATTCAATTACTGCTGTCAAACGAACCCGCGGGGCGGGCCTGGAGGTCCACGGAGAGGCCCGCCAAAAAATAATATATAATATAATTATATTAAATAATAAGATTTATAACTAAATTTTTTTGATTTTGATATCTTTGTACTTTCATAACATAAATAATTAATATTTATAAAGTTGATTAAATTAGATATTTTCTTCTTTTTTTTTCCTGTTTTTTATTTTATTTTTTATCTATTTTTTTATTATTTTTCTTATTTTTTTCCTATTTTTTGTAATTTCTTCTTTTTTCTTTAAAATGGGCGGAATAAGCTCGCCAGGCCCGCTACCCGTCCGCAGGTGGGGCGGGCCTTCATTTTCCAGGCCCGCCCCGCCAGTGGCGGGCTATGGGCCGGCCCGCCCCGCCGGCACGTTTTGACATCTCTACATTCAATGGATGTGTTACTATCTGAAAAATATTAAATAAACCTTTGAATATGATTTAAATAATTCTTTTGTATTTTAATGACAAATTTTAATTAAGATAATTCTGTGATGTCATATTTAATATTATAGTGTTTAAATTAATAATAAAAATCAATTTTATTCATTAATAATGATAAATAACATGAAATTGACACAAAATAATACTCCCTCCGTCCCATGATTTTTATCACATTTCTTGGTAGGCACGGATATTAAGGTATCATTATTATAATAATATAGTACAATGAAAAGGTAAAAAAGTGTATATCTTGACACATCTTTTAAGAATATTTAATATTATTTTATTGATTGTTTGTGATAATTTTTTACCAAAAAGGAAATGTGATAAAGTTAGTGGGATGTCCGGAATGGAAAAATGTGATAAAGCTAGCGAGACGGAGGGACTACATAGTTATTACGACTTTACGACTACGAGCTGCTCTCTTATAGATAGACAAATACTATTAGAAATAGTGGATTGTCATTACATTTAATTTTTTATAATTAAAACTGACTAATAACAGGAAATGACAAATAAGACATAGGGTCCTACTATTCACACCCTCCTATACCACTCTTTACACCCCCTTAACACTTGATTTTTGTAATAATAATTTTAAATAATCACATGATTCAACAAAAAATATTTTATTAACTTATTTTCCATTAAATCAATAATATTAATTACATGGACTATTAAAAAATGATTAATTAAGTCATTTTAACCAATGACACATTTAGAACTAGCAAAAATGCTCGTGGCCCGCGGGCCCGCCCGCCCCACCCTGGTACTGTCAAATGGGCCTGCGAGCCGTGGGCCCGCCAATGTGACGGGCGGGCTGCCATTTCTCAGGCCCACCAGAGGGCGGGCCTATGCAGGTAAGCCCGCGCGGGCCGCCGCAGGCCCGCCAAATATCAAATATTTTTTTAAAAAAATTAATATATAAATGAATTATATAGGTTTTTTTATATTTTTTGAGATCCAATTTTAATTTAATCAAATCTAATAATATTTTAATATTTTTTTCTTTTTTTATATATATAATTTTTTTGTTTTTATTTTTTAGGACGGGCCGGCCCACCAGGCCCGTTACCCGCCGGTAGGGCGGGGCGGGCCTTCATTTACCCTGCCCGTTAGTTGGAAAAAATTACCTTTTTTAATTGGCAAGTATTTATTTAATATTACTTTATATATTACTTAAATTATTAACATTAAACACCTTTTTTCCTTTTTATATGTGGTATATAATTGGTAAATAATTAATGTTTACTCTACATATTAATTAGGGGGGTGCCAATAGAAAAAAGGTGGGTGCCAATAGAATTACGCTAAGACATATTGAGCAATCACCCTTTAATTAATCAGTTAATGCTATGTCAAACGGTTCAAAGATAACACAAGATACGACCAATAAAGTTGAGTTGTAGTATGACTTGGTAGGTAAAAACAAATAAATGTTCACAGATCAGTCACATCTAAAGGAACGGTCAGGATTAACCTATACCTTTTTTTACCCTTTGCGGTTTTTTCTGCCAAAAAATTTCTCGACAGCACAAACACCACTCCCCGAAAAAAGCTGCATTAAGTTTCGTCGTCTTTTAACTTCACTGCTGCTTTTTGGCGAAAAGAAGAAAAGATCGAGTAACGAAAATGCCGAGGAAGAGAAAGAATCCTAACTTTGTCGCCGAGGTAAGAAGGGAACACCACTTTGATAGCCCATCCTGGGACTTAATTTCGTGTTTTTTTGGGGAGCGTTTTTAGTGTTAAATTAAACCTGTTAATTTCATATCTCGGGTGCCATAAATGCATGTTAGGGCTGGGGAGCTATTCTGTTTTCCCATATGAACGAATTCCTCAGATTCATAATTTGATTTACAGAGGTTCGTTCTTTCGTGCAATAGCTTGTTGATTGTCACGTGAGACAATTTGATTTTGACACCTAGTGATTTAGTGTGGAAACAGTTAACATAGGAATTAGGAGCTATTTCTTTCTCTGTCAGTGCTGTTGATCATGCCTGAAGTTGTATTGTAAGAACAAGAGTATACATACAAGCTTGTGTTTTGTCTGTGTAAGTAACATTGTACTGTAATTTGTTTATTAGGGTACAAGCTTCAATGTCCGAGCTAGTTCAGATGTGGCTCCTCCTCGAAGATCTAACCGTCTCAAGTCCCCAACACTGACCAACCCCACCAAAAAGCACTTAAATTTCGATAAGAAAGTTGGTGAAGAAGATCGATTCCCCAAGAAGGTTACTATACCTGATCTAGCTGAGAATCAACGCTGTTATCCCGTTCCCGACGAGAGCGATGATGAAGATCATCAACATTCTGAGGATCCAAATCTCGACGAAAACGATAAGGAGAACGACCAAGTTTTCGAGGATGATGACCATCTTGGACAGACAGTGGTTGAGGAAATGATCGACTTACAAGCTGCTGATGAAGCTAACGTGGAAGCTGAGAACGAGTACATTGTTCAGTCTGAAGACGAGTTCAAATTCGATGTAATAACTCCCTTGTTTAATGCTATGTTTGCTGGTCGTGATACTAAAAGTTATTTCTTTTTTTGTTAGAACGAAATTCCATCTGCTGCAAGGTCGAGGGGGGAATCGTCTCAGGACCTAAGCTACAAAAACTTGTACATCAGGGCACAGAAGAAGGCACGTTCTTTTACTGGGCTTCGTATTCTATATCATCAGAAAGTTCGTATGATTAGCAGCTTTATGTTCATCTTCTGCAGATTGAGGTCTTAATGGAAGAAAAATTTGCGCTGCTCCAAGAGTTGCAATTCTCACGCGGACAGATTTCCGCGGTAGTTTTACCATTGATGTTCCAATGCAAGATATTAATCATATTGGTCTCTGAAAAATCTAATCTTTTCTTCTTTTCTTGGGTGTCACCAGTTTGAAAAATTGAAGGATATATTTACTACTAGAGAAGTGATAGTTGTTCCCAGTCTGCCAAATGCAACTGCAAGCGCTCTCACTGCTCAGGGACGACTTCAGAACAACAACTATGTTCAATCTTATGCTGCTGATGAGGATCGTAATGCAATTCCAAAGGCGAAAACAAAGACCTATGCGAGAAAAAAGCGTAAGAATTGATAGAATGTGAGCATTCAGAGTTAAAGGCTCAAATGTACAAGCAGCATTTTGTGTATGATACGTCTTGCTTGTGATGGCTTGAACCTTTCGGCTTTTCTTTCTTGAATGCTGAACCTTTTCGAAACCATGCTTTTTCTTAGCCCCTAATGTGAGGTGGATTAACTAGTTAAGTAATGTGAACTGGATTATGGATTTGCTATGGTAATTTCATATTTCATATGGTTTGTGTATTAACAATCAAATAAAATAGAGGCGAAAAAAGTATTAAAAAAAGTATGATTTATTCAGCTCAGATCATGGTACAAACACCATAACATATTTCAGTTATTACAGCTTAACAAAAGATCTCAAAGCTGCAGATGTAAGCCTACTTCAATGATTTTTGCAGTTGTGGAATAAAAATAAGAAATGATCTGCTGCTGCATTTTGAAGGGCTTTGCTTCGTAAGACTACCATATCGAGCACTTCATTCCCAAGCCGTTGCATGTCAATATAAGGCTCTTGTGTCGAGTAAGATACTCCTGGAAATTTTTTAAGCAGAGATATTAAATTGGCCAGGATAAGAAATTGTGCAAGTGAAACATAAAATCTCAGAAAATGGAATGAGGGATAATGCGATGTAATAATGAAGGTAAGAGAAGTACCGTGATGTTGCTATCGTATGTGTAAAGCATCCCTTTCCTGTCGTATTCGTGTCTTTTTATAGGGTCGATTAGGACTGTAGAAACGACAACAAAGTCGGTGTAAAGATAACGACAAAGACTGATGTCCATTTTTCCCTTCGGCTATCTAAGACACAGAAGTACTTCGATAAATTGTATGTCTTGAGCCACAGATATCCTCATGATGGCTGTTACTTCAATCCACAGCAGATATCTGGTTCAAGCAAATTCAGCTTCTGAAGCTAAAACAAAGAACCATGTATGAAGTACTTGAACACTATGCCTTGATCAACAATCCTTGGACGAACTATGCATCTGTATTTCTAGTTCGATGGATTCGATCATATCAAAATCATAACAAATCCCATAACTTTAAGGACTCCTTACATGGCTCCTCTTATTTCACATTAGCACAAGAAAGATTTATGTCACGGATCAAATAAATAGCTCTCATACACCCACAGCACAAGACAGAAAAGGCATTCGAACAAGCCAGAAAATTACCCTGATAAGCTTCATTAATTTCCTGAAACCTTGTCGTGGCACTTTCCTCGCCCTTTTTCTTATCTGGGTGCCATTTCTTCGATTCAAAGGAGAAAGATAAAAGTAGAAAAAGCTCAATCAATACCATTAGAGCTAACACAATTCAAAATCAAACCAAGAAACTATGTTACCAGTGCGAGTCGAATATAATTGGAACGGATAACTTCCTCGGTAGCATCGTAATCAACTTCCAGTATTTTGTAATAATCCTAGAACAGATAGCAGCAGAGTCAATATTCAATAGGGGGACATCAATCGACAAAGATTCATCTTTCATACCTTGGTCTTTGATACGACGTCGGAGAAGTCGAAGTTCACGTGCGAATCGCGGCCAGCTTCGTCGTCTTCAGGTGGTTCTAAACCGCGCCACCATTCTTCCCACATAATCCCTCCTTTTTTCCTTTAATTTTCTTATCAATCACCTCACCTTACTCCCTTGTTCGTCGAATCGACCAAATGGATAGATAATCGTCGACCGATTTCAGCAGCTTCGAATTATGTAGAAGCAAACAATGATAATCAGAACGTTTGTGACAATTTTGGGGTTTAATTCGGATAAGAAGAAGAAGAAGAAGAAGAAGAAGAAGAAAGTAATAAATTCGCAGGAAAATAGAAAACCCAGGATAGATGTCAGAGGACGAATATAAATTCTGATTATTTTTTTATACTTATTTTATTTTCGTTTCCATTTTCTTTTTGTGTTTATTTTTGATGTGGCGGGACGACGTCGCGTAGCCCAGTATACGATGACACGTCAGCAACACAGCCGAAATACTGAAATAAAATGTTAAATTTCATAAAACGTTACTGGTTTGGTAACCATTTCTTTTTATTTTGAAGATTGTTCACGTAACTTAATTTGTATGTAATTAAAACGAGAGAATTTTTCATCGCATTTGTTCCATAGTCGACGTTAAAATTCGAATTATGTGGACTTGAGACGTAAGGGATATGAAAAATTAGTTAATTTAGGTTCAAGCCCACGATGAAAAAAATCTTATAAGGCCCCAAAAAATAATATTAGATCCCCTCTATATGAGAACCATATAACACAATACAGCCCATAAAGATCAATCATTTTTTATTTATCATGGGCCATTCCATCGAATCAAGTCCATGATTCGAATGCTCAATCAACATCACCTCTTTATAGCAAATTTGATATTTTGTGATTTCAGAAGTCAATGTCTAATACGATTCTACGAATATCGAACATTTAGGCGAATACATAAAAGGACTTAAAGATATCTACTTAAGATAAAAAAAATTGTAGAAATCCGCATCCATGATTTAAAAAAAAAAAAAACCCTTCCTGGAGGATATGGAGTCGGTTGTACTAATTATTGTTATTATTAAACATTACAAATATATTATAATGAAATTTATTACCAATAGCATTGATGATAGATATTCTCAGTTCGTGAAGGAGTTAGATTTAGAGTAATAAATGTAGAGCTCATGGACATTAAATGACGGTAATGGCCACGGTTTACACACGTGTGCATTGGGACAATGCTGTATGGGTGGCACGAACTACTTGTCTCATGTATTAAATTATTTATCGATTTCATTGGAGTTTTATACTGTATGGGTTCTTGATACATTTCTTCTTGACATCTTTTAGAAATTTCGAGTTTCAATGCCATACACCAACATTTAAAAAAATAATAACATTATTCTTGCATTTTTTTTATATTAGAAGAGAAGCTGAGTTATTTTGATGGGCGTGCCGCTAAAATAGGGTAACGCACATGTACACTTAAGTAAAAAGACAAACCTTCATTTTAGAAAATATAATCTCTTGTCGTTAGGTAATGTAAAAATGTAAGTTTGGAATATTTTCTACTTTAATTTAATTGAGATGTATTTATTATTTTATGTGAAAGAATGGGTAGTTGATTCTTCATAATAGGCTGTCGTTGGATAGTCATACATTATGATAGCACTGGTAGGGGACGCTTTGAGATTTTTATTTTATTTATTTTGTCTCGAGCTAATTAAATATTATATGTATAGTTTGTATTCTTTTGAAAGCGATCACCGAAAAATATATATATTTTTTTTATCGGTCTCATAAGTTCGTGTCTTGCTGATATATTTTTGTCTATATTTATTAGCTATATTAATATAATTAAACGCCGACATCATCAACGTTAATAACTGAGAGCATTATTCTTAAGCTAAGATATACCGAACGACTTTGTTTCAATTATTAGCGGGACTGCATTTTAGACGACATGATGATTAGTTATATTAACATATTATGCATAAAGTGATAAATATTCTTAATAGCTTTATCAACATAATACTTAATAAAAATTGATTATTTACCGTTAAAAATAAAATAGAAATTCAAAACAGCTACTTCCGGAGAAAAGCGAAAGTTAGTTAGTCAGTGCTGATTAAAATTCTAAATATTTATTGGTTTGATAAAACTATGATTATGTTACAGTAAAGTTACTGTTAAGAGTTTATTTAATTATCTTAATCGATCAATAAAGAAAAAGGTACGGCTGAGATGGTTTGTTGGTGGAAATGAGGAATTATTGTTATTGGGAGAATCTCTTTGGTCTTAAATCAAATAGATTGCTTTAATGTTCTACCAAATTTGTTTGGACTTCTATAATCTTGTGTCCCAAGTTAGTAATAAAATATATGTTTAAACGAGAAACATTAATAATTAAATATTGGGTATATATAATTATTTTTTATTAAAGGGAAGAGTACTAATCTTTTCTTATAGATGACTTTACCCATTTTCGAAATGGAAATTTGTAAAATTATGGAGTATAAAACAATTATATTTGAGTACAAGACATTATTTTCTTTTCCGAAATTTCGAATCTCACAAAACAAATTCCCAATCATTACAAACACTTTAGACAAAATTTAATTGTTGGTAATGGCACGTCGATTGTAATTATGTACTTGTCATCACTAGGAGACTACGTATTAACTTAATATTGAAATCTTTGTGAACCTTTTACTCCACTTTATCGTAAACATAATTCGAATTCGAGACCTACTTGTACATTAAATTAAACATTAGCTATATAAATGATTAATATAGTTACTTTTCTTTAAACCAAGAAAGCACCATGATTAAATTCCAAACCGTCTTGTACGGGTCTCGATGAAAACAAGGAAAAGATCACATAATAATCTTAGCAAAAGATTACTCATTTCATAATTAGCATTCATTACGAAGCTTTTCTACTTTTTTTTTTACCATTGTTCATTGGTCGTCTTCGCGGTGGGTTGGCTCAATAGTGCCTTAAACTCTTCAACAAGAGATTATTCAATCTCCAAGAAAACGATTCATTTCTGTTTTGTTTCCTTTCTTTTTTGCTAATTATATCTAGTACTAAAATAAACAATAACTAAGAATATTTTTTAGAAGGGGGTCCCTAGACATTCTTTATTCATTGTCATGCCCCCCCCACCCATGTAAGAAAAATGTAAGAAAGTAAATGCACACTAGGGAAAAAAGAGGTATGGCCCAAACCACTGTAAGTACCTATCTTGTCGGCTTCAGGTGATTTTAAGTGTGATGTTTTGCTCAGATTTCCGTCGTTTAATGTTTAACGTTTAGTCAGTCAACAACGACAATAATAAACTATATGAATAATACTAATGTTTATAGCTTAGAGAAAACATAGAAACCACCATGCATTTGATATTTCTGTTTAGGAAGAGTAATATATCGAACTTACCTAAGTCACAAAATTTAAGGCATGGTCCAGTCATATTCAATGCAAATCGAATTGAACAATCAATGAAGGGTGGCCTATATATAATTGCCAACTCCTCACATCTACGTATAAAGCTTTCTGCCTTCAATTTACTCATCTGTGTTATGTGCTAAAATCTTTAACTCTTATTACAAGGTCTTAATCCTCAAATAAGTGGTTGTACGAACATTAATGTTCTGCAAATACATATGACATGCCAAAAAAATTCAAAGCATCTTTGGTAGGTAAATTTTTAATGATAGATTCTCACATATATCACAGTTTACTTTTTATAGGCCATAAAATAATATTTAGGTTAAAAAAAGGTGCATGCTAGGAAGCCCACAAGTACTGTTTATTAGTACAAGTTCATTATATTACAAACCAAAAATTAAAAATAAACAATCTCTTCTACTTGATTGAAAGAAAGTTGACAACAGAGACGGTTAACTGAAGTAGACCTCTGACATTCACTAAAAGAAATAAAAAAACAACAAAACAAAAACTGAGGTACTGAAATAAGGACAGATCTAACGGCCGTTAACGAGATTGCTAACGGCCGTTTCAACGAGTGGACTAACGGCGGCTGTTGATTCCTTGCATGGGCTTGGCGGTTGGCTACTCCTTCCCGACAAAACGAGGCGCTGTACAAACGTCTCTATCCTCTCGCCGTTAGTCTCCGTTAACAAACGCTTGCCGCCAAACGGCACCGACTCTACGCCCCTCTCACCTAGCACTTGCTCGCCAACGCCGTTAGCCTGAAATCACGTCACCGTTTGTTCGTTAAACCTCAATTATGAAACTAATTCGACATTATAATTACCTTATGCATGCGTTGTCTTCTGTTAACGCATGAGTTGAGAGAAAGAGCCAAAGGTGATTAATGGTGCTTAATGAGAGTAATTAAACGACATTAAGAGAATTAAGGAATTGAGTTACCTGAATTCTGACGTAATCATTTGGATTCCAGCAAAATGCGTTGCCCACCATCTGATCCACCGTCTCGGAAACTCCGTCCATCACAATTCCGACCACCTCCGACAGCTCGCCGTAGCGACGGCGCCGTTGCACCGCGCTGACGCCGTTGCCCAGCGAAAGAACCATCAGATCGTCGACGGAGTTCACGTGTGGGAAGTCCCTGTTGTTGTGGATAACGTGGGTTACCGCCGCCGCCGTTGGATTGTTCATCACGAGCCCGCCGTCCACCGCCGTGCACCTTGTTTTCCCGTCGCGAGAGGTGAGGTCGAACGGCGTTTTGAACAGCGACGGAGTCGCTGACGTGGCGCGGATGACTTTCCACAGCTCGAAGTCGAAGCTCGGCGACTCGGTGGCGTCGGCTTTGGAGAAGACGAAGGGGGCCGACGTCTCTAGGTCGAAGCAGGGGATGAGGAGAGGCTTGCAGGTGTCTCTTAGGGTTAGGGCTTTGCCGTCTCGGCGGCGCGTGAAGGCATTCTTCAACACTGACTCCATGCTTTTAGCTGAGTACCTGAAGTTTTGCAGTGTTCATCATCATCATCATCATCGCCCAAACAAAAAAATTGCCGAGTAATTTCCAATTTATCGAAGCTCAAGGACATACATTGTAATTCTCAAGACAAATCAACAGATGAATCGACTAGAAATCAAAGATTTTACCTAATTTTCTTCCTCAAAACGCCGACACGCTTCGCCCTGTAGAGCAGATTCTGATTCTCACTCAGAAACTCGACGGCTTCCCTTGCGGAGAAAAGCGGCCGTCCTGCGCCATCATCGGCAACCACCATCGCCGCAAGCAGAGCTCCAATCCCCGTTCCGGCGACCACGTCGAAATAGTCCGCGATTCGCGCGTTGGAGTCGCCGGACTTCGCCAGGATCTGATCCTCCAAGTACACCAAGGCAGCTCCGGCGACAATCGCGCTCGTCCCTCCGCCGTCGATGCTGAGGACTCTCGTCTTCTTACCATCGCTGTGGTACAGCCATTTCTGCTCGAGCTTTGCGAAAATCTCCGACGTGACTTTGCTCAGCTCCATACCTTTTCACTTGAGCAAAACAAACACTCAAAATCCGATAGCGATTGAAACCGTACGAAGAGAGCTGAGGCAAGTAAGGGCAAACAGTAACAATTCCGTGACGAACAGCTAAGGAATTGAAAATGGGGAAAGGAATTAATGACAACGACACTCCGTGAAGAGATTGAATGCAGCAAACGAAGCTCACGCTCTGTTACTGACGAACATTAACAACGATAAGTACTCTCTGTATCTGATGAGAGCATTTCCTTTGGTGAGGTGTGGGGAGGAAGAGTTATGTGTACGTACGCACGTCGTTTTATAATGTTTATATAATATCTTTCCCCTCTCCCCTTATTATTCTTTTTTCTTCTAATTATTAATAGTATTAATTATGATTCATGCCCCATTTCAGTTTTAAAATCGGACAGGCCCCTGTAAAAAAAATTTAGTTTTAGGGACCCGATTTCTGCAGTACCACTTCATTGTTCTGCAGTACCACTTAATTGTTACTGCCGAAAAATGAAATGGTACTGCAGAACAATGAAGTGGTATTGCAAAACAATGAAGTGATATTGCAAAACAATGAAGTGGTACTGAAGAACAATGAAGTGGTACAAATTCATCTTTCTTTATGCTGCTCACTCCAGAACCCGCCAACGCTCGTTAAACCAGGGCAGAACAATGAAGTGATACTTCAGAAATCAGAAATCGAATCCTTAAACTAATTTTTTTTGTTTAATAATCCTTTTTGTTTTCTTGCAATTCATTACACGCGCTTATTTTTGCTTCTTCGTTTCGTCCCATTCCTCGATGTATTCATTCATTTTATTCAATAATTAGGATTATTCGGCAATTATAAAATAACTTCACCTACCCAAGTGTACCCAGTTGTTGGGAATTGAAAATCGAAACTCCGTGATTAAGTGCGTGCAAATAAAATACAAGGCAAACGCAAAAGTTTCCGAACTACATTAAGGCACCTTAAGAAGATCAACCATAACTTTGACACTCGAGAACATATCAAAATTATATCATAAATTACTATGCAGCACATTCCATACATTTTCCCTGCTCTATCACTCGTTTCATTCTTTCCTTTTTTTTCCCTCAGAACCCTTTCATTCTTTTCAGCATAGAAAACACCCAAAACTTCGCAGTCGTGCAAGTGAAGCCATACAAAAGCGTGCTAATGGTTTCGAGAGGTAAGAATTTAGGGTTTGTAGCCGAAGTTCCCATATCTTCTAGCAAGCTCGGCCTCAGATAACAAGTCCCACACCTGCGAACAAGTTTTATGACAGATTACGGAGAGTTCGACGATATACGAGGAAAGATATAAAGCTCCTTCTCACCTGTAGTTTTCCTTTAGAGCCACCAATGGCTAATATATGGGGGCAATCTTCCGAAAAGGAAACAGTAAACACCGCTCCCTGAAATATTAAGCTAGTATTATTTCACGATGTAGCATAAGGAAATGTATTGGAACCCCACGTTAATCAACTGATGTAGCATAAGGAAATGTATTAAGAACAATTGCAGAGCTCTTTGAATTGAAGTAAAAAAGCTTACAGCTTTTGGGTTTTGTGATGCAACGCATGTCGGGTTTTTCGACATATCCCAAATCTTCACCTGTATGAAAAAAGCATCAAAATACAGTTACCGAACGAAGTCTTGTAAGGATAATAAAAGAAAGAGAGTGAATGGGAATTGAATGTATTACCGTCTTATCCATGGAACCAGTAGCAAGAAGCTGCAAAAAAGAAATGAAAATTTCAAAATGAGAAGAGCAATACGACAAAAATGTTTGCAGAGTGAGCAATAAGATAAGTGTCTGATACAGAAGATGCATACATTAGGGACTGCTCTATTGTAAGCGACTGAACAAACTGCTTTATCATGTGCATGGATAGTGAAGCTTGACTGCAACTTAGAGGACGAGTCAGAGTTTGCCATACGAGTGTCGATACCTACAACAGTGCCGTTTTCAAGGCTGACCTGTGAAAATATCAGAACAGTTAATCCATAGATATGCAGGTTTATCATGAAACAGCTTAGAAGCACAAACCACAAATGTATGCTCTTCGTGGGGATTCCAAGCCATGCTTTCAACATCAGCCGAAAGGGACCATTTTGATCCGCTCTTTGAGGGCCACCGAGCATCTTTCTACAAAATAATTTACGATTTAATATCTGACAAATAGAAAGAAACACGCCTATTACAATTTTCAGTACCATGACAACTGTTTTATCGAATGATCCACTGAGAAGCTCACAGTTATTGTGTGGATTCCATGCAATTGCTTGAACCTAAAGCAAACCAAAATGAAAGATACAATGATGAAGTAGCACATAGGATCCTTACACCATTATGAACTTTGAAAAGCTCAACACTATGCAATTATATTAATCGTCAAATTCTCTGTATACATTCGATAATGTAAACATCATTAGCACATTATTATGCACAAAAGCGTATCAAATAATTGATACACAATTAGCCTTACCTTGTCAGTATGGTGCTCGAGGGTTGTGGTACAAGTTTCCTTTTCCAAATCCCAGATCTTAACCAACTTGTCAGCACCTGCACTAGCAAGCACATTCCTGGAACCAAAAAATTATTTTCTTGTCAATTAGAGGATCAGAAGGAGAAAGTCAATGCAATGAGTGAGGCCATACGGTATGTGAAAGTCGAAGACTGGGACAAAGAGTGGAAGAGAGGGCTGATTGATTGAATATCATATCACGCTGATTGGTGAAAATGAATTCCACAACAAAGCAAACCCCTCTGATACGATTTGTGAATAAATATCATAATTGAACGTTGAAAATGGGTTTTGATAGCAAGAACAAGCTTGAACATCAAATCTCTAGTTATATGGCAACTAGAACTAGAACAATTGAAAATTTGGATAAACGCTTGTATATAACCTGTATTCCTTGTTCCAAGAAAGTCCAACAACTGCATCAGTGTGACTCCCATCCTTATATTTAACTGATTTCTACGAGAAAAGAAGACGAAATAAAGACACTCATAAGAAAATATTAATAGTAATAAGCTTACACAAGCCAGGTGCAGCTTCCATGCAATAGGTTTACTGACTAGTTAATTTCAATGAACAAACCTTCTTTCCCTTTCTCTTCTTCTCAATAGCACCACCCAATGCAACAGATGGTTGAACTGGATCCTTCTGCAATCAGATTAGAGATCACCAAATTTATTCAAATCCACAAACCATTATTTAAAAAAGCTCAAAATACACGTACAATATCTAGGTCCCATATTTCAATGGCTGGGTCCATCGAGCCAACGGCAACAAAATTTCCTATATACCATAAAAATAATGAGTTAATGATTTAAGTAATATAGAATAATTGTAAGTTGTAATCAAATTACAAAAAGAATCTTAGCCAAGCAACGAAAACCATAATTATGAATACGACTCATGAGTGCTTGATGTCCATTTCGAGAAACAAGGAAAAGAAAAGCATATGAAAAGTTAGTCGAAAAAACCAAGCATAGAAACATAAAAGGCTTACGAAAATCACAAACGCTTCAAAAAGCATAATAATGGAACAACCAATCCTAAAGGACAAGATGTTCAACTATGATCGCTACCTTTTTCTCCACCTTTGTTAAAATCAAGCCATGCCGTGCAAAGAGGAAATGCTGGAATGAGAATTTCGTGATGAACATAAAGGTTTAGTTCACCATTTGAGGGCTCTTCCAATAGCCAAACCTGTTAATTTTTTAAGAAAATTTTTCAGTGAAATCTCCAGGGAGTTTAAAATGCATGACATGAAACTCAAAAATTGACATATTATCTGAAAATCACATGCCTCAAGATGACTGACATCATCCTCGTTTCGAGCACATACAAAAACAGCATCCTCTGGTTTGATAACGTCATCCTCTTCCTCTTCGGAGTCATCATCCTGAAAATTTTAACCACATAAAAGGAAGAAAAACAAAAGTCAAACTACAATCAAGATGAAGGGAGAAAATTTAACGCTGACGTGGACTTACATCTTTATTTATCAAGTATGGGTCCAAGTCGTTACTTCCATAATATAAATTTCCAAGATCAGAGCCGAGCAGATCAAGGTCTGGTATTTCAAAAAGATGACTGTCAGCACCATAAGATATTGTGAAATATAGAAGAAAACCAAGCAAACTAAATTAAAAAATAGCAAGAGGCGATGCAAGTAACCATCAGCTTCTTCATCATCATAATGATCCATGTTGAGCTCTTGCAGTGCATCAGTCAAATAGTCACTTTCTGGCTTCCCTCTCTTGGAGGTGCCTAGCGCATTAGCAGCAGATAATGCACGAGCAAGTTCTTTTTCTCTCTCTGATGCATCAATATCCATAGTTTGGTCATTCTCCTCGCCTTCACTTTCCTCGCTGCAAGAGATAAAACATGCTAAAAAACTCAAGAGCGATCAAACATGCCCAGACCTCTACAGCAAGATACGCAGTTATTCAGTAACATGGCAAACAAATGCTCTACGAAGGGCTTCAGCCTCATGCAAAGGGTTCATATATAAAAACAAAGTGATTTCTCTCAACTCATTTCGCAGTTCCTTTCCTTGCAATAATAGAAACAATGACTAGCGATAACAAGGGTCTAATTATTATTGTCCGAAGTATGATGAGAACACACAGCCTCACCCTCCAAGTTTCGACAGTCAAACAGCACTTACATGGCATTAAGCGGATAAAAAATAGTACTTCATATCAATTATTAAAAATAAGAAGGAACATGGACAGGGATCAATTTTTCTAACCGCATGCCTAAGATATTGCTCTTCATCTCTTCAAGTTCTTCTTTCGAAGGCGGGTCCGCAGCAGTGGGTACACACTTCGAGGCCCCTTTCGGAACCCATGATATCGAAGATATCATTCTTGATAAGATACCTAACGTGATAAAAGAAATACGCTTCTCATCTTATAGTTAAGGATCGGTAAATTAGAAAAAATAACGGTTAGTATAAACTTCCTATTACAGATACAGAATCAGAGGGGGATAAGTGGGTGGGTGGGTGGCGGCGGCCGGCGCTAGAACGGTGGTTAGTGGCGTCGACGTTGATTTTTTGGAGAAGATTGGTGTGGAGGAAGAAGATTAAAGAAAAACCCTACATCACTTCTTAGTGGGCTGAATATTTATCTATTGGGCTGTATATTTTAAATATAATATACTCTATTACCTAAGCACATTCTATTTAAATTATAAACATCTTTAATACTATTTGAAATTTCAATAGTATCAGCTTTAAATTAAGAAAATTAATTAAAGTTTACAAATGATATTCTTTCTTAACTTAAATAATATAAATTATTTAATAATTTTACAAATTAATGAATTGTAAAAGCTCTCTGTTTATTTTATTCCTATTTAATGTTTTTATGACCAATGATATGCACTATTAACAATAATTTTAAAGTTAAAATATTAAGATAATGATTTTGCTGTAAATAAATTAGTAGCAAAACGACCCAAAAGATACTTAAAAAGGACCAACATCATATAAGTTTATTTAGGGGTGTTCAAATTAACCCAAAAACCGAAAAAACCGACCGAACCGTAAATAACCGAACCGAAAAGACCGGAACCGAAAAAAATTGAACTGAATTGTAAAAAACCGAACCGAACTAAATTAAAATGGTTCGGATATCGGATTAGGCATACGTAAAACCGAAAAAATCGAAAAACCGAACTGAAATTATTATACTACATTAAAAATAGAAGAATATCAAAAATCATTTGTTTTTTTCACATAACGTAAACAACACAATAATTTCATTGGTATACTTTTTTCCATTTTTTGGTGAATGTTTTCCTCACCAATCAAATACTATTTTTCTCCCAAATAATTTCTAGTATCTTCAGATGAATGTTTTTATATTTTGGTTAGATTTTTGTTCCATTTTCATGTTTTCTTTCCGGCCTTTGAATTATTTTGCTACATGTCGCGTTCAATAAATCTTCTTTGTTTTTTAACAACCATAAATTGTTTTATGTATTTTCAGCTCATCATATTTTTTTTGTTGATATTAAATTCCTAACCGAAAAACCGGACCGAAAACACCGGAACCGAATTATAAAAAACCGAACCGAACCAAATTAAAACGGTTCGGATATCGGATTAAGCATACGTAAAACCGAAAAACCGAACCGAATTTTAAAAAAATCGAACCGAACCGACTGATGAACACCCCTAAGTTTATTAATCGAGAAAAAGTTGACCAGCATACAGTTTGATGGGCTTTCCCCGTTATCACGCCTCCTCATATGTCATATGTAGGCCGATGCGTATGTCCAAATTATTCAACAAAAGTGGAAACGATTGAAATAGATATTACAATTTATTCATATTCAAAGCGACGACCAGTGCACTTCCTATGCATTGGACGTAAAATTGAAGTTGGCACAAGTAGTGCGCCTCCACAAGAGCGACGAACTAAACCCCAACCTCGAGCTCGCCAGCTCGAATTGCAGTAGATTATCCTCCAACTGATACCCTCCTACGACGATCGAAGTCCTCGGGCTAAGCCCACCGTCCTCAAACCCGAGGCACATCACGCTCCCGTCCCCGACGAACACCATTGAGTTCGAGCCCGTGATGGTCCACACCACGTCCTCACCTTCCAAAGCAAGGTCCACGCAAGGCACCGCGGGCCCGACCCTAGTGCTGGCCACCCCCTTCACGCTAAAGCAGTACTCGAAGGGGGAGACCGAAGCCGCCCTGCTTACGTTCTGTTTAGTTGCTTCTCTCAAATAGGCTGAAGTAAACGCTCGGTAGACGGAACGCTCCAGCACGGTGTACGGCTCCACCGTGCTGAGCTTCGTCCCACCGTTGCCCTCGCCGTCGATCGTCAGCAACGTCTCGTTGATACTGATCTGCTTTCCCCCGACCCGCATGGCTTTCACGCCTACGAAGTACTCGACGGACTTCTCGCCCAAGGCGGAGGTGCCCGCCGTGCTGACGGGATTTACATAGAGCCGAGTATACGTCAGTAACCCCGAGGCGTCGACTTCGGGGAGGAATTTGCAGGGCCCGTCGCCGAAGATGGCCACGCCGGCGGCCGACGTGGAGGAGCTAAGGCAGAGGGCGAACTTCCGGCGGAGGCTGAAGGCGGCGGCGAGCTGCTCGGGGAAGCCGATCTTGGCCCGACCTAGGCCCAGCATGCCCGTAGCGTTGCGGGCCAGGCCCTCGAGGAGGAGCGTGGACCCGCACGAGAAGGTTGGAGCCGTCGGTGGAGGGTAGGGAGACGGCGTCCTCGGCGGTCGTAGTCGACCCATAGGAGCTCGCCGCCGAGGTGGACGACGACGGTGACGAGGATTTGCGGGGTCCGCTGGGAGATGGTGGTGTAGTATTGGAGGGTAGGAGCGTCTTTTCGCACGGGGAGGACGAGGGCTCGGGGACGGAAGGATGGCTGGGCGGCTGAGTAATGATGATAGGACGAAGAGTGAGGAAAGGAAGAAGGTGGTTTTAGTAGAGATTGCCATTTGCAGTATAGTTTACGTTTTATTTTTTCCTTAGCATGGGTTTCGGAATGGGATATATATAATAAGGTGGCAGCAGAGGTAGGTGTATGAGGTTTTGTTTTCTTAGGCTAATTTGTACTATCTGTTGTAATGGCTAGGATTGAATTATTGAACTTTGTCGGTGAGCTATGCGCGAATAAGAAGAGTCAGCATGAGAATGTAATTTAATTATTATTTCTGTAACACAAAAACAAGGGCAGACGGCTGCTGGGCAAACTTGTAGATTTTAATTTTATTTTATTCAGCAGACCATCTATATTCTATTATATAAAGCCTCCGGGGCTGATAAAAACGGTCATCTAATCTAATTTGGTCTGCCATCTAATTGAAATCACAGCCGTTGGTTAGGTTGATCAATCTAAACCATCAATAAAGAAATAAAACAAATTAAAATCTTTTATTCAAACTCCACGATGCCGATGGCAGTTAATACCCACGATCTCCTCCACGGCTCCGCCCATTCTTTCTATTTCGTCACCCTCTATTCTGAGATATCGCAGACACACACACGGAGTTTCAATCAAAGCTGGAAAAAAAAAAAGAACATAAACCTCAATTTGTTTTGGTAGTTTAAGCGAATCTCATCCATGGACAATCCAAATGTGCAGGAGGTAGTCGAAGTTCACGAGTTTGGCATCACAAAACCTAATTTTCCATCACAGTCATTGGTCTCAACGAGTTTTTTTTCCTACCTTTCAGATATTGGAAGAGCAAGTGCTTACCGTTGCGAAGGCGGTAGAGGAGAAGATCGACGATGATATCTCGGCGTTGGAGCGTCTCGATCTGGACGATCTGGAGGCTCTCAGAGATGCGTACGTTGTCGAAGTTTAGAGATGCGTACGTTGTCGAAGATTTTCGAGCTGCTGTGGTGAACCATATGGGGAAGAAGGCTGATGTGGGCCCGAAAACCCCCCAGAATTCTCCGAAGGGTGAGGAGGTGGTGTAATACTATGTGAGGCTTCTTACCTTTTGGTTTCGTTTTAAGAGTCGTTCCGTTATCATCTGTTGTAGATCGTATACTTCGTCTGTCTCAAAGCCTTTTTCGTTGTCTGGTAATAACATAGTTTTGTGGCTTTCGTGTGTCTGGCTGAATATAAAAATTGGTATCTTTGGAAAAACGTGAAGGTGTTGAATGTCTCGGATTGCAAACGAATTTTTGTATTATATGAATAACCTTCATACCATAGTCCCCACGTGCAAAATGAGATTACATGAAATTGAAGTGACCATGCATTTATTGTTGTAAAGAAATACGCAAATCAAACCCAGCAATGGATTGCCACAAAACCTTACGTAAGCCTGTTCAACTTGACTTTGCTATTCTACCAACTGCCGTTATTCAAGCACGAGAGATGTATTGTTCAGAGCAAGCTTGGTTGGGTGAATTTCTCCACTGATTGGCTTGCTTGGGATAACTCAATATCCGTAATGAAATCTTCTTTATGCTTCTTTAATGAAATCTTATTTATGCTTTCTTAAAATTTTCTTATTAGCTGAATTATCTATCGATGAGCGCATGCGTTCAAGCGGATGAAATTTTCCATTGTTTGACTTGCTTTGTAAATTAAAATCTGTAATGAAATCTTTATACTTTCATAGAATTGACATTTTGTTATCTTACTAAGGTGTTAAGTAAATAGTTCATGGTATTTTAGACTTGACATTTTGTTATCTTACTTCAGCTTATCACTACCCATCGGTTTTGTTTGAAACATTCATGTTTGTTGTAGTTTGAAAAAAAAAAATTTGTTGGTTGCACAGGTGTAGACTGTGCACTGTTTACTAGTGTGAATGAATTGTGGGGAAAAACGAAGGCGAAAGATTGGTTCTTTATGGGCTACGGCCTTTTACTATTGATATATTATTGGGCTACACTTTCAAGCCCATTATATATCCAGCCCACTACCATCTGTGCAAAGCCCTAACTCACTTGTTAGTTGTTCATCCTCTGCTCTACCTCGCAAGCTGATACGTTTCGGAAGTTGATCGCCTTAGCGACTGTGCCGGGGCCGGACAAGCAAACGCAGAACGACGGCGTAGGGAGTCGCGTGATTTCTCTTCTTTTGCGTTAGATATAGCTGAAATGTGACTGATTTTACTGAAATTTTGTTTTTTGTTTTGGTGACAGAAAATGGCGGACAAAGCAGTGACTATCAGGACGAGGAAGTTCATGACCAATCGTCTCCTCTCCAGGAAACAGTTCGTATATTTTTTTCTGTTTGTCTTTCCTGACGTCTTTGAATTTCTTATTCTAGGACGATCGTGTTGATTCTGTCTCGATTTGCATTTCTGTGTTGCTGATGCAGGTCATTGATGTTTTGCATCCTGGAAGGCCTAATATTTCTAAGGTATGGTCTGTTTTATTGCTTTTTTCTTACTCCTTCATTCATTGAGCGTTGCATTGGGAGCTTCCATGATAATAACTGAGATTCAGATTAGCTAGAGAGTCCTATAACCCAATTATAATCTTGTGATGTTTATGAATGCCATTTAGTTGCAATTTGGAATTCAGTCCCTGTAATTATAACATTAAAACTGTTGCTAGTCCACTCCTTTCTAGTGGGGGAAATCTGGGACATTCTGAACTCTTCAATGGGAGCTATAGCAGGGAGACTATTGATTTTTCAAATATAATTAAGATCATGGGTGTTTTTTAAGTGCTAACTTGTACCTGCTAATGTATTTTACTTTGCAATCCTGTTCAAAGGCTGAGTTGAAGGAGAAACTTGCAAGGATGTACGAGGTTAAAGATCCCAATTCCATCTTCGAGTTCAAATTCAGGACTCATTTTGGTGGTGGCAAGTCTACTGGGTTCGGCTTGATCTACGACTCCGTTGAGAATGCCAAGAAATATGAGCCCAAGTACAGGCTTATCAGGGTAATTTCTTTATTCCCATTTTTGCAGTCTTCCTATCATTTTTATTGTGAAATATCGGTGGAACTATTCCATTTCTTCGTTGGCCTTATCTTGGTGAGATGTGAATCATCAACGATGTTTGTTAATTTCGTATCACGGTGCAGAATGGTCTCGCCACCAAGGTTGAGAAGTCCAGAAAACAGATCAAGGAAAGAAAGAACAGAGCCAAGAAGATCCGCGGTGTCAAGAAGGTATAGATACCCTTTTCATCCTTTCTCGGTCAAAATTATTCCTTTTTTAATATGACCGAGTAGACTCATTGTTCTTCTAAGATAAGTTTATCTGGAGATTGTTCCCTGCATTTTACCATTCCTTTTTTCATTTATCTGTATGTGCAGACAAAGGCTGGAGATGCTGCTAAGGCTGGAAAGAAGAAATAAAACATAGCATCCTTTGTAGTTTTTCATGGGTTGGGCAACCGTATTTTTTCCATTATCAGCTTTGCGTATGGTTATCTTTTCTCTGGAAACTAACAAAAGTTCAATTTCTTGCTTGCTTGGGATGTAGTCACTAAAACAAATCAGATCAATTTTCTTTTTTATTATCCATATTCGTGTTAGCACAAACAAACAGCAACATACCTAGGATATCTGTTCATAGCATGTATTGATGGTAAAGGTTGAACCTATGAAACGAGATCTTTAATCCTACTTTCATTCTATGTCATTCTGGTTTCAATCTTTATAAATATAGATGTACCAAAATTTCCACACCTCGAATTTCTGGTCTTTCCCTTATAATAACTAGGTTTTCTTCTTTGCCTTCTCTACACAAGTATGTAAGACCATCTCCAACCGATAAACGCATTCTCAAACTCAAAATACAGTAATTCTTCTCCAACCGATCAACTCATTGTCAAACTCAATAGACTATTTTGTAATATTCACTTCCACACAAATTTAATACTACCCAAGTATTTTACAACTTTACAAATTCGAGATCAAATATTATTTTAGATTTAATCGAAAAAAATTAATAAGGTTAATAATAAAAATTTGGATTTTTTTACTAGAGAAGATAAGCATATGCATATTCATCGAGTCAACATCTTATACTCTTCGTAGAATGTGATGAGATTGTTTGTTCCACAAGGGGAATATTAATCAGTCCAACTCAATACATCAATCAAAGAGCTATAGTCGACGAAAGCTATAAATCAACAAGAAAAAGTAAAATAAACTAAAAACAATTAAATTCAGCACAGTTTACAGCCAAAAAAAGGGAAATCCCTCGCAGTCTGCAGTTCACCATACACAAACCCCAACTACTCAATAACCTCAACAAAATTTATCTAATTTCTGACAGCTTTTGTAACCTTTTTCTGACAGCTCAAATTATCAACCGTCCTTCATTTGTCTTCATCAGCTTTTTCGGACAAGTATATACGAGCGAAGGGGAAAAGTAGGGACTTCATTGCAAACTAAAAAATGCATCGCATGCTAACTGTCTCAAACGCAAAGTTGCGTCAAAACGAGGAGAGAGAGGATATGAAACGCATTTTGAGTTGAGTTTTGGTGTTCGATTGAAGTAAGTTTATCACAAATTTTGCGTTTTGGTGCTCGATTGGAGATCCTCTTATTCCTCTAAGCAAAGTGAACACTTTCAAATGGAGTTGACAACCATCCACGCCTTAAAAGTACCATACTTGGTGGGCCGTACTAATGGGCCTATTTTAGCCCGTCAATTCTCCAAGATGGGCCATGAAGAGTCCCCACTAAATGGGCCTATCTGCAACTAGTATCCGTACATAATCTAAGCTCAGTGCTATTAGGGTTTTGAGTGATTATTTCTTCCTGTGAATTTTGGGCAAGCTTGTACCGCCGTTGGCCTCTGAGAAACTCTTAGCCATGGTAATTCGTCCATCGTTTTCTGTTTGATCTTATCCATTGCTTTTGATAGGTTGGTTTGCTGTTCGATTTTGTTCTGATGCGTGTTTTGATTCTTCAAATGTGCAGTCGCTTGTCGCAAACGAGGAATTCCAGCACATTTTGCGTGTGCAGAACACTAATGTTGATGGGAAGCAGAAGATCATGTTTGCTTTGACCTCAATCAAGGGTATCGGGCGTCGATTTGCCAACATCGTGTGCAAGAAGGCCGATATCGACATGAACAAAAGGTGTGTTTTCTTATTTTTCGTTTGTATTTTTTTGGCGTTCTAACAAGCCTTCTTCCTATTTCCTACGCTCTCTGCAGCTTTGTGAGTTCAAAAAATTTCTGCTTAGTTACGCCTATTATGCCGCACTTCTGTGTGTTTTGAGTGCTCTTGTTGCCCCATTGTTCGTTGATTGATCATGTCTGTGAATGAATCGATTGCATCGTTTTTGTCATTTCCTTGTGTCACGAATTGTTGCTCGCATCGACTCATTTTGTGTGGAGACATTTTTTTCTCGGATTCAGCTTTTAGTAAAAAATTACATATATAATTTCATCACGTCCTTGTTACATGTATATTCAAGCTCTTAGAATGTAGTTTGAGTGTAGACTAAATCCATATTTCTGTATGTTTTCATTTTCAGTTTCATTCTTTGTGAAAGATAACTGTTGCAGGATGGTGTATCATAGATATTCTATTGTGTTAAAATAATGAGCTTTCAAAAAGTCATTATCTTGCGTTAAATCTCTTGCAGGGCTGGCGAACTATCTGCAGCCGAAATCGACAGCTTGATGACAATCGTTGCAAATCCGCGACAATTCAAGATCCCCAGATTGGTTTCTAAACAGGAAGAAAGACTACAAAGATGGCAAGTATTCTCAAGTGACATCCAATGCCTTGGACATGAAACTCAGGGATGATCTCGAGCGTCTGAAGAAGATCAGGTTCATTCATCCAATCATTCTTTTTTTTTCTTCCATCACGTGAAAAGTTTTGCATTATTTATTCTCTTAACATTATTTTCGTATTATAGGAATCACCGTGGTCTCCGTCATTACTGGGGTCTTCGTGTTCGTGGTCAGCACACCAAGACCACTGGTCGTAGAGGAAAGACTGTTGGTGTCTCCAAGAAACGATAAGCTATTTAGAACTTGTGTTTTTCTTTGTTCAAGGCTGCCTTTTGCCCTAATATGTTACATACTATATGAGCTTTGGTTTGGATTTCTGACGGTCTTTTAGCTATTTGCTTCTATCTATGTTATTGAACATCCGTTTGAGCTTGAGTTTAATTAAAACTTTGTGGCACTTTCTATTCTTTTTCTGTCTGGCTTTATGATTTCTTTTCCCATCTTTAGCTGAAATCAGTGAAATTTGAGATTATCTAGCTTTGCAACTTGGATTAATTTGCTTCGCTTGGTATGAAAGGGCTTTAATGGATTCAAAACAAGCAAAGAGAGTATGATCGATACGAAATAGAAAAAGCTACAATATAAAGTAAAGGCAAGATTTTGACGGATTCAATGTAAGGATAAGGTGATTTATGAACCAAATCATTACATGGGTAATTCTCAAAAACGATGTGAGAATACCAATACCTCTATACATACATTCAACAGAACAAGGTTGTTCTTGCCTTGAATTGGATTTGGTTAAAAAAAAAAAAAGAAGCCCAAGAAAATACATAAATATGCTGCTGCCCACTAGCCTTCTCCATCTCCAAATGCTTTGAGATATCGAGAAAATCATGAAACCAGTATGTGCATATCAGAAGAGGAGATGACCTGCAATGTTGAATCAAATAAAATCCAATTCACCAAAAATTAAGGAGGGGATATACTATATAGTCATGAATTAACCACCAAGATAAGATTGGACCTAGGCTATCACACAAATCATACATGCGATTTCGCCGATCTGCAGTTTACTAAAGACATCATAGAAGACTGAGAAACTTCCTTCAGACTCAAAATGCTCAATCAAAAAAAAAAAAAAAAAAGACTTGGAAGGAGGCACACAACATATATGCATTACCATTTACAACCCACAACATAATAGCAACGAAAGACGAAAACTTGATGATGCCCAATACCACGTTCAAGAGAAAGAAAAAACACTATCCCATAATCATAAGCTCTATTTAAATGGTAATCTTATCTTAGCTTACACACCTCCAACGTCTCCCTTGGGAACAGTGACGATCAACTCCCCATCCACGTAAGCAGCTGACGCCAGCTCACACCTCATCGTACCAGGCAACCTAAATCTCCACAAATCGAGCACAAGCTCGGCGCCGGCGGAACCGTAGCCTATCCCGCCTCCTCCGACGACGATCTTGATCACGCCGGGGCATATCTCCACAGCCTCTGCTCTGACGTCGCCGGTGATGCCGTCCGTCGCCGCCGTGAATCTGAGCGAGTCGGGCGTTTCGTCGACCGACACGTGTGCGTTCGAACGGAAGGGAAGTTCGAGCACCTTCTCGAAGATGTGCGGGACGCGGCAGAGCTTCTTCTCGGAGAGGACCGATGCGACGCCGTATGCCACGGCGACGTTGTGGGGTCTTGTTGCGAGTGGGTGGATTTTCATCTTCTAGTGAGAAAAATAGAACAATTACGAACGGCCCAAGTAAGAAATTGGAAAGGAGAATTTTTCCTTTTTTTTTTTCTATTTCAGATTAGCATATTGGTGAGCAATTGAGGAGAGCCCAGATGGTGATTTACAGGCTAAGATTCAACGCACGGCGAGTGGAGAGCTTGGTAATACGTGGGATGAGCCCAAAAATTGAATCTTTTTCAGGAAAATCATGAGAAAGTTAGAATCATGATACAGTTTTTCTTTTGCTCTCGTTGAGAGAGATAGATGAAGACGAAGCTTGTGAGTGTTCGTACGATTGAATAGGTGTTTTTGGCACTACTAGCGATGAAGATGAAGGTCTACTTACGTATAGATGATGAAAAAATATTATATTTTTATGCTTTTTAACTTTTGTCATTACATGAAGTGAAGATATTAAAGTGAAAAGAAACAGACAACTATTAATTAAAAAGAAAAGAAACAGACACTACAAGAAGAAAACATCGAAATGTTCTAAAATCTTGACTCAAGATTAACAATGGACCTTTCGCATATACTACTCAGCAGCAGCTGCCCCAACTATCACGAAGCTTAAATATATTTTAAAAAAAAAAACATTTTAGAACTAATCCCCACTTCCAAAGTACTCTCTTGGTAAGAAAAAAGAAAACCCTCACCAAACTTGCAACTTAAAAAGTTAGTTAAAACTAGGTCAACCTCCACAAATTTTCATCATTTTTCCACACCCATCAATGATCAACCTCCCTTCCTCCACTCTATTTATGCAATCATCAAACACTTATCACATATCAACCCTTATTATCGAAAAAATGTCCCGTGATCTTCTAATGACAACTACGTTTATTCTAATCCTCTTACTAGCAGCATCTCCATTACTACACAGAGCAAAGTCCCAGGTTTCCTCGCCTTGTACGAGTTCGATGATAGCTAGCTTCACGCCTTGCTTCAACTTTCTTACGTCGAGTTCTTCGAAGACTCCAACGAAAGACTGCTGTGGATCGCTTCAATCTCTCATGTCTGAAGGACTGTGCTTGTCTCATAGTCATGGGAAGTGGTGCTTGTCTCATAGTCATGGGAAGTGTCCCCATTTCGACACCCTTTGTCAACGTGAATGTGGCCGTTACTCTTCCCTTAATTGGCAACAGCCCTATGCCTTTGCAGTGCAAAGGTTACTTCTTTTCTTTATATATATTTAAATAAGTTGAATACGGTGACGTTTTGTGATGTCTATGAAGAATAATCACTGACTTTGTTTGCAATCTTTTTGCAGCTTCTGGCGTGTTCCTTTGCCACCTCCGGGTATTTGCTTCTGCAATAAGAGCATATCATTATCATATTCACTAGCACGAGATTATATTTCAGATTTCATTCAATTAATCATAATAATAGTATATGTTATTATTATATAACAATTTATAATTTAATATTAGGACCGGTATTATTTGGTCCTAGTCCTAAAGGTAACATAACACTCTTTAAATTAACATTATAGATGTAGATATAAAATTATTATTTTAGAAACATTTTGTATCATATTGATGGTCCAGAAGTTTCTATACTGTTAAATTAAAAGTATATATATTAATTTAATTGGTCTTTGTTTTCATAGGTCCAAAATGAAAACCCCCGCCGCCGGGAGGGTTCAGGCGCCGTTCAGGGATCTTTTTCAAAATTTCCGTTAGCTCGAAATGTCAAAAGCTTAGGTCATATATTAAAATCCATACAAAGAAAGTACCCTTATTTAAATATTTAGTGTGGCATCCTTGATTTATACAAAAAGAAATCTAAATGTTGTGTGAATGGATGAAACTGATCATGTTAATATTATCATCATCAAAGAATTTTGGGCGGAGAGTTCTGCATGGATGGATTTATCTCCTTAATTTATTTCAACAAACACACGTATTAATTTTTTTTTAGATGGTCCACAGTCCACACGCTTGTATTATTCAACATCTCCAACTTCATTTTTTTGTTTTTTTACAAATTATCAGATTGCATAAAGATGAGATCAAAGAACAAAAATGACTACTAAAAGAAGATGAAATATCTATTAATATCTATATGTAGTGTTTGATATTTTGACGATCACTTATGAGACGTAAAAAATTATTATTAGTACGTATCCATTTCTAATTTTATCAACTATATGGTAGGATGGGATTCTTTATTTCAGCTACGAAACAACTGATATCAAATAAATGTAAACAATATGTCGATGATTGATTACCCTACGAGGTTAGCTGATGTTGACCAATTAAATACCTAACAAACTATAAAAAGATAAGAACTGTGACATTGCATTTCACCATCACGCATTGAATTTGAAGATTACGAATTACCATTTGGAATAATTAATAAAACCTACGGTATTGTATTGAAGTGGGACGAATTTTAAATGCATGATGAACTAGCTCGATATTATATTATACAAATAGTTATAAAGAATAACAATGATAATCGTAGTAGCACTAATATGGTAATGGTGTAATAATAGAAATAATATTAATTATGTGAGTTTTAATGATGTCAAGGAGTAATAAATAATATATATTTGTAGCGTTTGTTTTTCTTTACACGTTAAGCTCCATTTTCCTCTAAAGATTTCATCCGATCGGTTCCGCAATCCTATTTATTTATACACCGCAAAAACTTTCTTTGTTGACTAAAGAAGCTACGTTAGCTAAAATAGTAAGCATCAAGTTGTTTATCTTTTCGCTACACAGTTCGGACCTATACTATGATTACTAATTCAATTTCGGTTGGTCTACATGCACATAACATAGTATCAAGTTGTAGCCTTCCTTCCTCTATATATACAAGATTTCGACTCATTTACAGAGCACAAAACTCTCACAACATAGTCTATCACATCTGATCGTTCGAACGCGCGCACACACACACACACACACCAAGCAAAAAAAAAAGCACACAAAAACTATCATATCATCAAGAAAATGGGCTTGTATTCAGCAACATCAGCATTTGTACTTCTCAGTGCTGTTATTGTAGCATCCCATTTTCATGGCGCCAGCTGTGAAAAAGAAAGCAAAGGAGACGAAGAAGAAGTTCATGTAGTGTATATGGGAGGGCCTCATCAAATTCAAACCATGACCTCAGTCATATCAAGGTATAATAATTATTACAAGAACTCAACGTAAGATATTGTAGTCTTTTTTTTTTCTTCTTCTGAAACTTCAAATGAATTATTGCTGAAACAAATAAAAAAATTTTCAGGAGCCTTTTCAGGAGCCAAGATAGAGTCGTATATACGTACACGAATGGTTTTACGGGCTTCGCTGCTCGCATGACTGAGGCCGAGGCGAAATCAATGGCCGAAATGCCGGGCGTCGTCTCCGTATTCCCGAACAGAGTCTATAAACTCCACACAACTCGCTCATGGGATTTCCTAAAGTCCCAAGAAATCTCACCATCATCATCATCAACTTCTTCTGCTGATACTGCTGGTTATAATTCCTCCTCCTCGGATGGATCGGACACCATCATCGGAGTCCTAGATACAGGTAATAATAACTATTATTACAATGATGCCTTTGTTAGTACACTTCATCACATATACTAACCATTTTCCTCCAGGAATTTGGCCTGAATCGGCAAGTTTCTCCGATAAGGGTATGGGCCCAATCCCGTCCCACTGGAAAGGACGTTGCATGGCGGGAAGAAACTTCAGCTCCTCCAACTGCAACAAGTAATAAGAACATAATATTTTATTTTTTCCAGAAAAAATGAAAAAGAAAATAACTCGAATTGATCGATTCCTTTACGTAGGAAACTGATCGGCGCGAGGTATTATCCGAGCGTCTCGGACACGCCGAGGGACGAAGAAGGCCACGGCACCCACGTAGCGTCCACGGCCGCGGGCGCTCGAGTTCCCGGGGCGTCATACTACGGACTAGCAAAGGGGACGGCGAGGGGAGGCTCGCCCAAGTCGAGGATCGCCGCCTATCGCGTCTGCATTTTCCAAGATTGCGACGGCTCGGCAATCCTCAAAGCGATGGACGACGCGATAGCCGACGGCGTACACGTGCTCTCCCTATCGTTAGGCATCGGAGGGAGCCTTGACGTGGACCCCGTCGCCATTGGAGCATTCCACGCGGTGGAGAAGGGTATTACGGTCATTTGCGCGGCCGGCAACAGCGGTTCTCGAGGGCCTAAGACCGTCCGGAATACGGCCCCGTGGATACTGACCGTGGCGGCCACCACCGTCGACCGTTTGTTCCAGGTCGACGTCGTGTTGGGGGGTAAAAAGGTCATTAAGGTAATGATCAAAGTAAATCAAATTGACGATCTATTTTTCCTTCTCTTCTCATCTTACTAACAACTGTAGGGAGGAGGCATAAATTTTTCCAATCTCAAGAAACGTCCCGTGTATCCACTGATCGACGGGAAGTCGGCGAGAAACAAGTCGAGCGGGTTCAACGAAACTGACGCAAGGTAAAAGGAAACTTTTCTTCCCTTTTTTGTCTTCATCGCTAATCATGTGAATGTCTTCGTTTTTCAGGCGGTGCTTCCCCGAATCGCTAGATAATGAAAAGTTAAAGGGAAAAATAGTCCTATGCGACGGAGAAGTCGAAGAAACCATCAGCACCCCGACATACCTGTTCGACGACCTTAAGAGGCGAGGAGGGGCGATTGGGTTGATATATATAAACAATCAAGAGTGGGAATTCGAATCAGGATACGGAACCAGGCCGATTTCTGCAATCCGTACACAAGATGCTGATGAAATTCTCTCCTACATAAACTCAACGAGGTTAGTGTTATAATTTAAGTAGAATAATTTCCTATAGAAAACAATTTCATCTCACATCATCCCATAATAGTGTGTTTGCAAATGCATTATCTGTCTGAAGGAATCCCATCGCCACGATTCTTCCATCAGTGACGACGCTGAATCTCAAGCGGGCTCCAAATAGTCGCCTACTTTTCTTCGAGAGGTCCCATTGAGGGCAACAGAAACCTGATCAAGGTAGCTAAAACTTTTTTAATAATGATCATACTGATTGATGAAGGTGAATAAAGAGTACCACCAATGCAAGAATTTTATTGGTTTCTTCTCTCTCTGTATGTAGCCTGATGTTGCAGCGCCAGGCTACAATATTCTGGCAGCTTCGCCATCAAACAACAAAGAACAGGCGCTGCCGGGGACAAAACCACCTCTTTTCGTGCTGCTCTATGGCACATCCATGTCCTGCCCGCATGTTTCCGGGCTGGCAGCAATGGTCAGGTCAAAGCACACCAAATGGTCTCCCTCGGCAATCAGATCCGCGATCATGACGACGGGTTAACACAAATCATCTTACGATGCACTTAAAAATTTTCTCTTATACTTTTTTCTTTTTCCCTAACATGTCATTATCGTACACAGCAATCCAAGAGGACAACAAACACGGCCAATTATAAAAATGGCGGATGGGACGATCGCCACCCCATATGAGATGGGGTCTGGCCAAATAAGCATTTCGAAACCGTTAAATCCCGGGCTAGTTTACGAGACAGATATGATAGAGTACTACCTTTTTCTCTGCAATCTTGGATACAACGTGGAAAAGATCAAAAGGATTGCTTTGGACATACCCGACGACTTTTCGTGCCCCATTAACTCGAGTAGGGACGCAATCTCCAACATGAACTATCCTTCCATCGCTGTCTCCCGTTTGGCGCTCGGGAAAAATAAGACTGTTGTAAGAACAGTAACAAATGTTGGGGAGGAAGATTCCGTGTACGTCGCCAAGGTGGAAAGACCTAGCACGATGGATGTCGAGGTGGTGCCAGATATGTTAAAATTCACGAAGGGCGTACGTATAGTGAGTTTTAAGGTGATATTCATGTAAGTTATGACCCACGTTATGACCCATTTATTAATTAAGGTTTAATAATTAATTAATGGGCTTTATTCCTATTGGTCTAAAGAGATTAACTACCCACTACATTGATGGAATGTAACTCTATAAATAGATTAGGTCGGTCCTCTCTCCACACTATCTTATCATATTCTTCATCCATCAGAAAATATATTAAAGAGTGTAAAGGGAGAGAAACACGACTTGCGTCTTCTCGAATCGCCAAGATGAATCAAGGTTAGTATTTATTATTTATTATCATGTATATCATGAGAATTGTGTTGTTTAATGATCATGGATTACGTTTATTTAAATTACGTGTAGCATATAAATATGCTTACAGTTGGTATCAGAGCCACGTTGTAAACACATGATTCTCTTTTATATATGAATTATCATCCGTGCCAGCGTGATATGAGTTTAATCATTATCGTCTGATGAAGACTTTGCATATGACTGGTCTAAAATTGTTGAGTTATTATGCATATGCCTCTTGAACGGTTATGAGATTTATGATTTACACTCACTGCTCATCAAATAATTTTGACTTCGATTTGGCATGTCACTGAATAAGCATCGTTGATGTAGAAATTTCATGAATATGAATTGTAGTGTTACATGACTCTTATTCAATGGTTGCGTAAATTGTTTTTCTTTTCCGACCATGTCAATGTCAATTATGCATTAATGACCACAATCACGTTTTTTGACGGTTTATTTGCTATATTTAGCCGAAATTTTCTATGATTTTGAATATAAATTTGAATGCTATGACGTGGTCTGATATATGTTTAATCAAGTGGTTTCTTAATGCAAGTTTCTAGGCAATAACTGATAGTTTTATTGACTGTTTCGTTATTTACTATATTTAGCCAAAATAAGTTTTGAAGATTGAATAAGTTGTAGGCTATATACGTGGGCTTGACTTGGTAGAAGACCAGTTAAGGAAGTTTCTAGGGAAATCAATGTTAGCATGTTAACGTGGAATGAGCCTTGCTTTGACCAAGCAACAATGACAGTTAGATCCGTGGAAATTAGGAAATTATAGATTAGCCTCTGAATGATATATAGTGACAAATTAGTCCCTGAATAGTTCTATGGCAATAAGTTAGCCCCTGAACAGTTTTTAGAATTACAGATTAGTCCCAAATTTTAAGAGAACTACGTAGGGACCCATGAAATATATAAATTATATTATTCCGCTGCTTTATGAATTATATCTCAATTATGTATGATTTGCTAGTCACTAAAGTGGCCAAATTAGTAAGGTTTCGAGATATAATTAATACTCAATTACTCGTGATTAGTAGATGCTATTAATACAATGACTTAACGAAAATTTCACGAGTATATTGGTGTTCATTAGCAAATAAAATATTAAGTACCGCCCAAAGGCTGGTCGCTGTTTTATAGCTAATGACGTAAAGGTGGTATATTTTATTCGATGTGTTAAGTGCGTCCAAAGGCGCCTAACGTGTCAAAATTACAAAATTTACCAAATTAAGTATCTAATTATTTATGCATCAAATTATTTTGTGCGTTGTTGGATCACCCAAAGGAGAACTTCGATGCGCATTTACGATATCTGAATCTATATTACAATCTTATTTTCTCAAAGCACTAACAATGAGCATTATTGTATCTATTTGTAGCTTTCGCTCCTGTCTCTCTTAACTCGCAGGCCTCGTCAGTTGTCAAATTCAACGGGCTGAATCATAATGATTGGTCTGAGCAGGTTCAGTTTCACCTAGGTGTTCTGAACCTTGATTCGGCATTAATGTATCCTAAGCCCGATGATATTACTGATGACAGCACTGATGAGCAAAAAGCTTTCCATGATGACTGGGAAAGATCGAACAGATTAAGCCTTATGTTTCTGCGAATGACTATATCGGAGAGCATCAAATCAACAATTCCAAAAACTGACAGTGCTAAGGAATTTTTGGAATCTGTCCAAAGTATGGCCCACTCTGACACTGCTGATAAGTCTAGAGCTGGGACACTGATGGGTACGCTGACCACAATGAAATATGATGGGTCACGCACAATGCACGAGCACGTTACTGAAATGATCAACTTAGCGGCAAAACTCGGGTCCATGGGAATGAAAGTGGAAGAGAGTTTTCTTGTGACGTTCATTATGAACTCCTTACCTCCTCAGTACGGTCCATTCCAAATTAACTATAACACAATTAAGGATAAATGGAATGTGACAGAACTGCAGACTTTACTGATTCAAGAGGAGACGAGGTTGAACAAACAGGGAGCTCATTCTATTAATCTCATTGGCCGTCAAGGAGCTGGCAAGAAAACTGGAAAGCCGAAGGAAAAGGGAAAGGGACCATTGAAGGTTAATGCGTCTTCTTTCAAAATCCGCAAGAAGGAACTGAAGAGTAATGAATGTGGGTTCTGTGGAAAATCAGGACACCATAAGAAGGATTGCCTGAAACGTAAGGCATGGTTCGAAAGAAAAGGTACGCTTAATTCTTTCGTATGTTTCGAATCAAACTTAACTGAAGTTCCTCGTAATACTTGGTGGATTGATTCTGGCAGTACAATTCACGTTACTAATACGATGCAGGGATTCCTTACGACCCAAATCATAAGCCCAAATGAAAGATTTGTGCACATGGGGAATCGAGTCAAGGCATCAGTTGAAGCAATCGGAACTTATCGTTTAATTTTAAGTACTGGACATCATTTAGATCTTTTTCAAACTTTTTATGTTCCTTCTATTTCCCGTAACTTAGTTTCTTTATCAAAACTTGATTCTGCTGGTTTACGTTTAAGTTTGGTAATGGATGTTTCAGTTTATATAAAAATAATATTTTTTACGGTTCCGGTGTGCTTCGTGATGAATTATATAAATTAAGCCTCGATAATGACTTCGCTGAGACTCTTATGATCTCGCATCATAATGTTGGCATGAAACGTGGATTATTGAACGAAAGTTCAGCATATCTGTGGCATAAACGATTGGGTCACATTTCCAAAGAAAGAATACAGAGACTCGTAAAGAATGAAATCCTTTCAGACTTGGATTTTACTGATCTCGGTATATGTGTGGATTGCATTAAAGGAAAACACACAAAACACACAAATAAAAGTAAAGCCACAAGAAGTACGCAGCTCTTAGAAATTATACACACTGACATTTGCGGACCTTTTGATGTTCCATCTTTTGGTGGAGAAAAGTATTTCATCACCTTTATTGATGACTTTTCACGTTATGGTTACGTCTATTTATTGCATGAAAAGTCTCAATCGCTAAACGCATTAGAAGTGTTTATTACTGAGGTTGAGCGACAATTAGACATAAAGGTGAAAATTGTCAGATCTGACCGCGGTGGCGAATATTATGGAAAATATAATGAGAGCGGACAATGTCCATGTCCGTTCGCTAAATTCCTCGAAAAGAATGGCATATGTGCTCAATACACGATGCCAGGCACACCTGAACAAAATGGTGTTGCAGAAAGACGAAATCGTACATTAATGGATATGGTTAGGAGCATGTTAAGTTGCTCATCTTTGCCCCCATCGTTGTGGATGTATTGTTTAAAAACTGCTGTTTATATATTAAACAGGGTTCCTAGTAAGGCAGTTTCAAAAACTCCTTTTGAACTGTGGACGGGAAGGAAACCTAGTTTAAGGCACCTGCACATTTGGGGTTGCCAGGCAGAAATAAAAATTTATAATCCACATGAAAGAAAATTGGATGCAAGAACGACCAGTGGATTCTTCATTGGTTATCCAGAAAAGTCAAAGGGGTATATATTCTATTGTCCTAACCACAGTACGAGAATTATTGAAACTGGAAATGCACGGTTCATCGAAAATGGTGAAATTAGTGGGAGTGTTGAACCACGTAAAGTGGATATTCACGAAGTTAGGGTGGAGATCCCCATACCTTTAACTTCTACTCAAGTTGTCGTTCCAGCAATTATTGATAATCCCGCACAGGAACAACAAATTAATGTAGAAACACCCCATAATGAAATCACACCTGAAGAACCTGTCGTTAATGAACCACAACAATTAAGAAGATCAGAAAGAGAAAGACGATCTGCTATTTCTAATGATTATGTGGTATATCTACAAGAGTCAGAAGTTGACTTAGGAATAAATGATGATCCAGTTTCGTTTTCACAGGCCATGGAAAGTAATGATTCTGTTAAATGGTTCGACGCCATGAAAGACGAATTAAAATCAATGCAACATAATGACGTCTGGGATCTCGTTGAATTGCCTGAAGGTTGTAAAAGAGTTGGGTGTAAATGGGTCTTTAAGACCAAACTCGACTCTAATGGCAATATAGAACGACATAAAGCTAGACTTGTTGCGAAGGGATTTACCCAGAAAGACGGCGTTGATTATAAAGAGACCTTTTCACCTGTTTCAAAGAAGGACTCGTTTAGAATTATCATGGCATTGGTAGCTCATTATGACTTAGAGCTTCATCAAATGGATGTGAAAACCGCATTTCTCAATGGAGATTTAGAGGAGGAAGTTTATATGGACCAACCTGAAGGTTTCGCTATTAAAGGAAAAGAACGTATGGTGTGTAAACTTAAGAAGTCAATATACGGACTGAAACAAGCTTCGCGGCAATGGTACTTGAAATTTAATGATACCATTACCTCCTTCGGATTCAAAGAAAACATCGTTGATCGATGTATATATCTGAAGATCAGTGGGAGCAAGTATATAATGTTAATTCTGTATGTTGATGACATTTTGCTCGCTACTAATGACTTATGCTTACTACATGAGACTAAAAGTTTCCTATCTAAGAACTTCGAAATGAAAGATATGGGTGAGGCATCCTTTGTGATAGGTATTGAAATATACCGTGATAGATCACATGGATTGTTGGGATTGTCTCAGAAAGCATATATTAATAAGGTTCTTGAAAGATTTAATATGGAAAAGTGCTCATCAAGTGTTGGCAGTCTAATGTATGCTCAAACGTGTACTAGACCCGACATTAGTTTCGCTGTCGGGATGTTGGGCAGATATCAAAGTAACCCAGGAATGGATCATTGGAAAGCTGCAAAGAAAGTCTTAAGGTATCTGCAAGGAACAAAAGATCATATGCTCACTTACAGAAGATCAAATCTCTTGGAAGTTATCGGCTATTCAGATTCAGATTACGCTGGATGTGTTGATACAAGAAAGTCAACATTCGGCTACTTGTTCCTATTAGCTGGGGGAGCAATCTCATGGAAAAGTTCGAAGCAGTCTGTTATTGCTGCATCAACAATGGAAGCTGAATTTGTAGCATGCTTTGAGGCTACAGTTCAAGGATTATGGCTGCGGAATTTTATTTCTGGTCTTGGCACAGTCGACAGTATAGCCAGGCCGCTTAAAATTTATTGTGACAATTCCGCAGCAGTGTTCTTCTCTAAAAACGACAAGTACTCAAAGGGTGCTAAGCATATGGAGCTTAAATACTTTGCCGTTAAAGAAGAAGTTCAGAAACAACGAGTGTCAATCGAGCACATCAGCACCAAGCTTATGATTGCAGATCCACTAACGAAAGGATTACCACCAAAATTATTTAATGAACATGTTGAAAGGATGGGCATTATGAAAGGCCCTAATTGATGTTATGGTGGTTTTATGTTTCTTATTTATGACTTTATGTATTTGACACTCTGAGCTCAATATTATGTTTCTGACAATAAATGCATCCTGTTTTTAGTTATCGATTGTATATATACGACGCTAAAGAATTAACGCAACAGGATGAGTCTGTACCTAAGACAATAATGTGGACCATTACGATATATCTCATTAAGATCATGTTGAGTGTAGAGCTGATACTGTGATACATGGAAGGGACTGTGTCGTTACAATGGCATACGACCGCTATGATCCTTGTTAGCTTTAAGCTTAATGGCGATGAAAGGAATGATCAATTTATGACGGAATTTAGCTAAAATAAATATGCATATGACGGAACTTATGATATTAAACCGTAAAGTTATATTACGCGGGCCAAGTGGGAGAATGTAAGTTATGACCCACGTTATGACCCATTTATTAATTAAGGTTTAATAATTAATTAATGGGCTTTATTCCTATTGGTCTAAAGAGATTAACTACCCACTACATTGATGGAATGTAACTCTATAAATAGATTAGGTCGGTCCTCTCTCCACACTATCTTATCATATTCTTCATCCATCAGAAAATATATTAAAGAGTGTAAAGGGAGAGAAACACGACTTGTGTCTTCTCGAATCGCCAAGATGAATCAAGGTTAGTATTTATTATTTATTATCATGTATATCATGAGAATTGTGTTGTTTAATGATCATGGATTACGTTTATTTAAATTACGTGTAGCATATAAATATGCTTACAATTCAAGCTAAAGAGGGCCACTTCAAAAGACTTATTCGGTTCAATCACATGGACTAGTGGTGATAAGCAGTATAAAGTTCGTAGTCCTTTCGCTATAAGCATAGCATAGCATGATATGGGGTAAGTAATTAAGGAATGAATGATTGTAAGAGAATCCTACCGTGATGCAATTTATTAGTAAACATAAGATTATTTTGGTCCCCCACGCCTTTGTTTCATTGCTTCAGATTTCTTCAGCACACACCAATGTGCCAAAGAACAATTACATGCATACGCCTATTATTAGTGTAGAGATTCTTTCAGTACCATAGCTACATCCTTTTTTTTCGCTGTAAGCCTATAACGCTAACTAATCAATCATTAATAGTAAGTAAAGCCCGAGCAAGATCAACAGTTGCATTGCCACAAGCTACAGTTTCACTTACGCATTAAAACAAACACCTTATGCCCCGCGTTTGACTTCTAACCTCATCGCATCTACTAAAACTTGCAAGTCAAGATCCAATTACATATTATCATGCATGAACTTACCTGAACATTTTGTTGAAGGAAATCTTCTGCGAACAAGTGGAAAAAGGCCTACTCTACTCCTCGTCCAATATGCTTTGATGATATATTTTTCCAAATGAAATCTTCCCAGTGCTGAGATATAGAAAAAATTATATACGGTCTATGAGAAACTAAAATTCGAATTGATTTGGCAAAATGATCGACCAAACATTTTTCCTTCTATTCATCTCCGTTTTTTTCTATTAATTGAAAATTTGTATTGATAGAAAGGGGATAAAACCCAAATTCATCCCGATGTTTACCACATGGACCAATTTAAAAATAAAAAACGAAAATAAGGATCTAAAAAGTTTACGAAAATCCATGACTCCGTCCCTGCCAAGTTAACGAGGACACAAACGTTCTAGTTCTCAAACATTTTTTTTTTTAACAAAAATACTGGGGCGACTGCGTCCTCGTTAACTTGGTAGGGACGAAGTGGGGATTGTCGTAAACTTCCAGTGGCTTTTTTATCCTTATTTTCATTTTCACTTATTTAGTTTTAAAAATATATATCTTTTTCATTTTTATTTTATTTTTTATTTATTATTTATTATTTTTAACCTTTTCCCTCTCTTTTGTTTATTTTATTTTATTCATTTTTATTTTTGTATCTTTATTCTCTCTTTTATTTTATTTTAATTTAATATTTGTATTTTTTTATTTTTCCCTCTTTTTTTGGAAATTTTTTCCTTTTCTTAATGTTAATTTTTGGATTTTCAAGTCTGACCAATGGTATATCGACACGTGTCAGTTTTTCATCTAAATCGTAGATCTAACGGCAGAACCAATTTGGTTCAAAATCGACGGCGTAATTGGTACACGCGAAACATCGAGGACTAAATTGGTCCATGTGGTGAACACCATGACCATTTTGGTTTTTTTCCCTAATAGAAAGCATTATTATATCTTTAAACTCCTATAATGGTACACGAATAACTATTGATTGGTATTGGTCTAACACAACCACACACGCCAAAATTATTTCACTATGTATAAATTATTTATACCACTTATCTAAACATAGTAACAAAAAAAAATTCTAAAAAAGATAACGAATATGACGATGCTCTTGTGATTTGATTTCACAAAATCAAAACATATACGAACCTGCGATTTTATACCATCTATGCAACATAATCTCGAAAGAATTGCTTACTCATTTCATTTAATTTTTTACTGATCACGTGACCAATGAAAAGTTATCCACATACATATACTATTTGGCAAATCATTAATATGAAATATTTTCCCGTAAACAAATCTGGAAATTCACTAACTACAAAATCCTCCTTTTCTATCTATCATTAATAACGTTGACCAATAAAACTAAATACTCACTAATTAATAATAACCTTATCTTTTTTTTTTCTCTCCCTATTATAAAAAGGTGGTGCGGTAAGTGTGACATTTCTCATTATATTTCATCATCATGGCGACATTCCCCAATCGGTACAACAACAAATGCGAGAATTCTGGGTGCCTCAGTGGCCATTACAAAAAAGTATGGCCCGAGCTGATCGGAGAAGAAGCATCGAAAGCCGAGAAAGTTATTACGAGAGACAATCCGCTCGTCACCGTCATCCCCGTCCCCCCGGGAAAGGGTGTTATCCTCAACTTCTGCTGCAATCGTGTGTGGCTTTGGATCGATAACAATAACAAAGTCGTAGAAGTGCCTATGATTGGATGAAATATATAAAAATATTACGACTACCTTATATCTTTTGGCAAATAATAATAATAATAAATAATTGATATGCGGTGATGACGTACTATTGTGTCTAGTTATGGGTGATGAAATAAATCAATAATATTTGTGTGTTTACGATGTTTGTTCTTCTCTATTTATTCTCTTAAGCTTTCAAAACCGTATACACAATTTTTACTGGTTGACCAAAGAACCCGAGACCCTTGCTATCCTCAATTGGTCTATCAATTAAGATTTATTAAAAAGAAATTATTTAATAAAATTGAAAGAAAAACACTCATATTAACCTATATAATTACTACTTTTAGTTAATTAGCAAAATTCTGCCTTTAATTTTTATAATAAATTAAATTTCATTTTTTTTCCCGTAACGATAGCTTGTGTTAATCAACAAAAATACAGGGGCTGAATAGTACAATAAGTCTCTCTGGTGATATCAATATCCGGTGGAGAACAAAGGTTCAAATAGGAGCTTAACACCATAACGTGACAAAAGCCGAAAACGAAATACATAATTAAGCTATTTAATATTTTAAAGTAAATAATTTTTATGTGATGTTGAACGTGAAAAAGTATTAGCATAATTAAAATAAAGTGTAACCAAATTCCATTTTATTTAAAGCAAAGCTCTTCTGTTTGTATATTTTTGGATTTATCTTTAATTAATACTCATATTTTTTTCATTAATTTATTACTTCAATAGTTAGTCAAACGCAGGTTGGTGCGTGAATAATTTATCCCTGTATCGCTATCCAAAATGATTTATACGATCTAACTTAATAATTGTTGGTAATAATTATAGAAAGAATCTCGAAAGAAAACGAGAAATCATGAGGGTTTTATGAATGGATTTCATTAAATCAAAACATAGCTCGGCATCGAGGAATTGTTACGATTTATTTTTATCGTCGATTTTAAATCATATGGTTGGATTTATTATTATTATTATTATTAATCATATGGTTGGATTTCACGCCTTTTGCTCGCTCGAGTGACGACATAATCGCATTGCAGAAGATGGGATTAAAGAACAATAATGACTACTAAAAGAAAGATGAAAGATAAAATTTATTAACGTATATATGTAGTGTTTGATATTAGTAAAATATCAATTCTAATTATACAATGCCATTATTGCACTGCAGTGAAAAGGTATGTGTTTTTTTTTTTTAAACTAATCGAATGTGATGATGTTTTGTGCTGTCTATGAAGTCATTGATATTGTTGCGTACCGAGTTTGTGATGATTATTTCTCACGTTTGCTAAAGTAAGATAGCTTTATCCAATATATAATGATAATAGTAGTAGCAATAATATAGTAACGATGATAATAATAGGATAATATTAATTATATGAGTTTTAATGATGTGATGGCGAAATAAATAATATACATTTATAGCGTTTGTTCTCCTTACACAGTCCTAAAGGTAACATATCTTTAAAATTAACATTATAGATACAGATATATAAAAGATTATTTTAGAAACATTTTTGTATTATATTGATGGTCCACACGTTTTTTTTTTTTTTTTTAACTTCAAAGCGTAGCTTTTATTGATTATCAACGATCAACAAGTTCGCCATTTCTTGTGTCGGCGGGGAAGAACCCTCTCCGTCGTACCCAAGATGCTTGGCTAGATAGTGAGCTACTACACGTTATCTCGTCTACGCACATGAATAAAGCGAACACACTCAAACGAACTACTTAACCAATAACATTCATAAAGAATGCAGCCAACTTCTGAAGAGTCCATCGATTTCTGTTGAAGCTTTGTAATAATATTCTTGCAGTCACTCTCGACTTCGATACGGGTCCATCCTTTGTATTGTGCGAATAACAGTGCTTCCCGGATTGCTACAGCTTCAATAACCTCTGGCGAGTAAAGCCCTATCAACGCTCGCGTACGCCAACCATAGCATGTCCCGAGGTTATTTCTCGCAATAAGACCAATCGATGATGTTTTTCGCCGCTCGTGGATTGCGCCATCCGTGTTGATCTTCATAAAATTATCCTCCGGTCGAAGCCACCCTGATTCAACTTGTGTATGTTCTGGTCCACACGTTTCTATACTATTAAATTAAAAGTATATAAATTAATAATTTAATTGGTCTTTATTTTCATAGGTCCAAAATGAAAATCCCCGCCGCTGGGAGGGATCAGGCGCCGTTCAGGGATCTTCTCAAAATTTCCGTTAGCTCGAAATGTCAAAACTTAGACCATATATTATAAACAATCCATACAACGTAAGTACCCTCATCTAAATATTTAGTGTGACATTATAACCAGCAGTATCAGCAGAAGTAGTTGATGATGAGATTTCTTGGGACTTCAGGAAATCCCACGAGCGAGTTGTGTGGAGTTTATAGACTCTGTTCGGGAATACGGAGACGACGCCCGGCATTTCGGCCATTGATTTCGCCTCGGCCTCAGTCATGCGAGCAGCGAAGCCCGTAATCATGTGAATGTCTTCGTTTTTCAGGCGGTGCTTCCCGAATCGCTAGATAATGAAGAGTTAAAGGGAAAAATAGTTCTATGCGACGGAGAAGTCGAAGAAACCATCAGCACCCCGACATACCTGTTCGACGACCTTAAGAGGCGAGGAGGGGCGATTGGGTTGATATATATAAACAATCAAGAGTGGGAATTCGAATCAGAATACGGAACCAGGCCGATTTCTGCAATCCGTACACAAGATGCTGATGAAATTCTCTCCTACATAAACTCAACGAGGTTAGTGTTATAATTTAAGTTGAATAATTTCCTATAGAAAACAATTTCATTTCACATCATCCCATAATAGTGTGTTTGCAAATGCATTATCTGTCTGAAGGAATCCCATCGCCACGATTCTTCCATCAGTGACGATGCTGAATCTCAAGCGGGCTCCAATAGTCGCCTACTTTTCTTCGAGAGGTCCCATTGAGGGCAACAGAAACCTGATCAAGGTAGCTAAAACTTTTTTAATAATGATCATACTGATTGATGAAGGTGAATAAAGAGTACCACCAATGCAAGAATTTTATTGGTTTCTTCTCTCTCTGTATGTAGCCTGATGTTGCAGCGCCAGGCTACAACATTCTGGCAGCTTCGCCATCAAACAACAAAGAACAGGCGCTGCCGGGGACAAAACCGCCCCTTTTCGTGCTGCTCTATGGCACATCCATGTCCTGCCCGCATGTTTCCGGGCTGGCAGCAATGGTCAGGTCAAAGCACACCAAATGGTCTCCCTCGGCAATCAGATCCGCGATCATGACGACGGGTTAACACAAATCATCTTACGATGCACTTAAAAATTTTCTCTTCTAAAAATTTCCGATAAGGGAATGGGCCCAATCCCGTCCCACTGGAAGGGGCGTTGCATGGCTGGAAGAAACTTCAGCTCCTCCAACTGCAACAAGTAATAAGAACATATAATATTTTATTTTTTCTAAAGAAAAGAAAAAGAAAATAACTCGAACTGATCAATTCCTTTATGTAGGAAACTGATCGGGGCGAGGTATTATCCGAGCGTCTCGGACACGCCGAGGGACGAAGAAGGCCACGGCACCCACGTAGCGTCCACGGCCGCCGGCGCTCGAGTTCCCGGGGCGTCTTATTACGGACTAGCAAAGGGAACAGCAAGGGGAGGCTCGCCCAAGTCGAGGATCGCTGCCTATCGCGTGTGCGTCTTAGAAGACTGTGACGGCTTGGCAATCCTCAAAGCGATGGACGACGCGATAGCCGACGGCGTACACATACTCTCCCTATCGTTGGGCTTCGACGGGAAGCTGCCGTTCGACGAGGATCCCGTAGCCATAGGAGCCTTCCACGCGGTGGAGAAGGGTATTACGGTCATTTGCTCGGCTGGCAACGGCGGTCTTAGCGGGCCTAAGACCGTAGAGAATACGGCCCCGTGGATACTGACCGTCGCCGCCGCCACCGTCGACCGTTCGTTCGAGGTTGACATCGTGTTGGGGGGTAAAAAGGTCATTAAGGTAAACATCAAAGTAAATATAACGATCTATTTTTCCTTCTCTTCTCATCTTACTAACAACTGTAGGGAGGAGGCATAAATTTTTCCAATCTGGAGAAACGTCCCGTGTACCAGCTGGTCGATGGGTCGTCGGCGAGAAACAAATCGAGCGGATTCAACGAAACCGACGCAAGGTAAAGGAAAGAAAAACGTTTCACTCTGAAAAACTGTTGCTGTTAATCTGAAGACGTCCGTGTTTCGTTTTCAGGCACTGCTTCCCGGGATCGCTGGACAGAAAAAAGATAGAGGGAAAGATAGTGATATACGACGTAGGCATTCGAGGAATTCGAAGCATAGTCGTTTTTGAAGACCTTAAAGGGCAAGGCGCGATTGGGTTGATCTCCATTAACAGTCGAGAATGGATAATCGATACGGATTATGGAACTCGACCCATTGCTGCCGTCCGTAAACAAGATGGTCTTGAGATTCTTTCCTACATAAACTCAACAAGGTTGTTATAAATAATTAAGTCGAATAATTTCCTATAAGACATCAATTCACATCATCACATAATAATAGTGTGCTGTATTATCTGATTGAAGGAATCCCGTCGCCACGATTCTACCATCGGTGACGGAGCTGAATCTCAAGCGAGCTCCAATAGTCGCCGACTTTTCTTCGAGAGGTCCCATTGAAGGAAACAGAAACCTAATCAAGGTAAGTAAAAAACTTTTGATGATTAAAAGAAATGGTTAATAGTGATCACATTAATGATCATATCTTTATTGGTTTCTTCTCTCTCTCTGTATGTGTGTAGCCTGACGTTGCAGCGCCTGGCGTGAAGATTCTAGCAGCTTCGCCCTCAAACAGCAAAGAACTAGCGCTGCCCGGGAAGAAACCGCCTCTTTTTGCGCTACTCTCGGGCACATCCATGGCCTGCCCCCACGTTTCTGGGCTGGCAGCAATGGTCAGGTCAAAGCACCCCAAATGGTCTCCCTCGGCCATCAAATCTGCGATCATGACGACGGGTTTTATACATAAATCACACAACCAATTACTTGAGAATTTCATGCTTTCTTATTTTTTTTTCCTAACATCACATCTCACCACACAGCAATCAATAAAGACGACAGACACGGTAGCATAAAAATGGTGGATGGGTCAATCGCTACCCCATATGAGATGGGGTCTGGCCAAATAAGCATTTCGAAACCGTTAAAATCCCGGGCTAGTTTACGAGACGGAGATGATAGAGTACTACCTTTTTCTCTGCAATCTTGGATACAGCGTGGAGAAGATCAAAAGGATTGCTTTCGAGGTACCTGCCAACTTTTCGTGCCTCATTAACTCGAGTAGGGATGCTATCTCCAACATGAACTATCCTTCCATCGCTGTCTCCCGTTTGGCGCTCGGGAAAAAAAAGACTGTTTTAAGAACAGTAACAAACGTTGGGGCGGAAGATTGCGTTTACATCGTCAAGGTGGAAAGACCTAAGACGATGGATGTTGAGGTGGTTCCTGATAGACTTAAATTCAAGAGGGGCGTACGTAAACTGAGTTTTAAGGTAATATTCAAGATAAACAAGGCCATTTCAAAAGACTTATTCGGTTCAATCACGTGGACTATAAGTGATGATAAGTACAAAGTTCGTAGTCCTTTCGCTGTAAGCGTAGCATAGGATATAGTAGCATGATGACGGGGTAAGTAAGAGTGTAAGAGAATCCTACTGTGACGCAACTTGTTAGTAAAGATAAGATTATTTTGGTCCTCCATGCCTTTCTTCTTTGTTTCAGATTTCTTCAGCACAACTTTGCCAACTATTAGATGCATACGCCTATCCTATTTGGTAGATATTTTCTTTCAGTACCACCGTTAGCTAGCTACATCCTCTCCTTCGCTGTAAGCCTACACCGCTAACTAATCAGTCACTAATAGTAAGTAAAGCCCACGCCGAGCAAGATCAACAGATGCACACAAAAACCTACAGTTTCACGTACGCATTAAAACAAACACCTTATGCCCCCGCATTTGACTTCTGACCTTGTCGCATCTACTGAAACTTGCAAGTCAAGATCCAATTACATATGATTGAGAAAAAAAAAAAGAATATCCAATTGCATATTATTATCATGCATGAACTTACGTTAACAGTGTTGAAGAAAATCGTCCGCGAACAAGTGGGAAAAGGCCTGCTCTACTCGTCGTCGTCCCTTGATTAAATATGCTTTGATATATTTTTCATTGAAGAGTCCAAATGAAATCTTCAACCAACGTTAATATATGAACATTTACAATCCGAATTGATTTGGCAAAATGAATCGACCAAATATTTTTTCTTGAATTGGTCTATTTTTTTTTTTTACTTTTTTTTTTAAAAATTTGTTCAAAATATCTCTCTTAATGGAGAAGAAGATTATATCTTTTAAATTGCTATAATTTACACGAATAATATTGATTGTGGACTGTGGTATTGGTCAACACAGCCACACATGCAACATATACCACATTACTAGCAATTCCACAACGTGTAACTTATTTATACCATCTCAATTTAAAAACAGTTAGCAACACAAAATAGACAAAACCCTCAAAAAGATAACGATTGATTTCTCACAAATCAAAACACATACACGAACCTACGATTTTATACCATCTATTCTATACGGTCTAGGTCGTTCATTATCTTTTTACTGATCACGTAATCAATGAAAACCTCCACGCATTTCCTCATGAAATATTTCCCCCTAAATAAATCGGGAAATCCACTAAATCCATTTCCATTTTTTTTGTTTCTTCTCCTATTATAAAAAGGTGGGTGGTGCGGTTTAATCATCATAAAAAACTTATCATCAACAACAACCATGGCGAATTATAATCAATGCGATGATTTTGACTGCGTGAATCCCAAGTGCTGCGCACTCGACAAGTACAAATATCGATGGCCCGAGCTGATAGGAGAAGACGCATCGAAAGCCGAGCAAATTATTGCAAGAGATAATCCGCTCGTGAGGGTCGTCCCAATCCCGAAGGATGGGCTGCTATCCACGACTTCTGCTGCAATCGTGAAAGAGCCTATCGTTGGATGAAATTATACTACCCCTTATAGTATTATTGGGCAAATAAATTATGAATGAATAATAAAAATAACTGGTCTATGATGACCAATGAACATGTACGTCAACTCTAGTCATGGATGATGAAATAAAATCAATAATATAATAATATGTTTAAGATGTATGCGTTGTTCCGCTGCCTCTCCATTTCTTCCTCTAATTAAATAAAAGGCTTCCAAACCGGTTGCTAATAATCTAATATTACACAACTTTGACCAGTTGACCAAAAAATCCGACCATCTATACTATTTTATTGAGAAGCATTGCATGAACCGTCAATTAAGTTTTATTATGGAATATTTAATTAATAAAATTGAAAGAAAACCACCAACTTTAACTTGTCAAGACATGAGAAATGAAGCCCCGACCTGCCTGCTCTGCTCTGCTCTGCTGGCGAGTAGCGGGCTTAGCCCGCCCGTTTTAAAATAATAAAAAATAAGATGAAAATAATAAAAAAATAAGGAAAAAAATGAAGAATTCAAGTTGGAAAATATCTTTAATTTAATCAAAGTTTTTAATATTAAGTTATTTTTGTTATTAAAGAACAAATCATAGCTCAAAACACATAAAACTTAATATAATTATATACTTTTCTTTTATTTTTCACAGGCCTGCCGGGCCGGCACAGGCCCGCTTCCTGGATGGCTTAAAAGTTTACAGCCCATCCCGCCACTTTGAAGGGGCGGGACAGGCCTTTTTGACATTTCTACACCAACTACATTTAGTGTTTCGGTTAATTACCATTCAACGTTCAATTCTATAATAAATCAATTTTCATTTTTATGTAATTATAAATATAAATATTAAATTTACATTATAATTTATATTAAATATTTTAAATTATAAGCGATTTTATATGATATATTTATATATTATATAGCACGTGCAAAAAGTCTCCATTTTATTTCTAAGTAAAGCTTAGCTGTTTTGTATATTTTTGGATCATTAATACTCATATTCGTTTATTAAGTTACTTCATTAGTTGGTGAAACGCGTATAGGTGCATGAACAATTTCTGCCCGTATCACTATCCAAGATTTATACGATCTAACTTAATAATTGTTGGTAATAATTATAGAAAGAATCTCGAAAGAAAACGAAAAATCACGAGAGTTTTATTTTATGAATGGATTTCACAAAATCCTAACATAGCTACCGATTTTATACCATCAATTTATATACCAAAAGTGCTGGTAAGATATAAACCGAAAGAATCTCGAATCATTTCATTCAATTTTCCAGTGATCACGTAATCAGTGAAAACTGATAAACATTCCACGCATATACTTTTTGGCAAATCATAATATGAAATATTTCCCCAAATAAATATAGGAATCCACTAAATACATTTCCTCTTTCAAATATATCATTTAATAACGTTGACCAATAAAAAATAAATACTCATCCTTTTTTCCCTTCTCCGGTTATAAAAAGGTGGTGCGGTCGGTGTGACATTTCATTATATTTCATCATCATCATCATCATATCACAAAACTTAGTAGCATGGCGAATAATCCGTACAAGTACAAATGCGAGGTTTCTGGGTGCATGAATCCCGAGTGTTGTGCCCATTACATGTACAATTTTCGATGGCCCGAGCTGATCGGAGAAGAAGCATCGAAAGCCGAGAAAGTTATTGCGAGAGACAATCCGCTCGTCACGGTCGTCCCCGTCCTGCTGGGAAAGTTTATTATCCTCAACTTCTGCTGCGATCGTGTGTAGCTTTGGATCGATAACAACAACAAAGTCGCGAAAGAGCCTATCGTTGGATGATGAACGAGAAATAAAAATTACTACCTTAATGTTATTATCATCAAATAATGAATAATAATAAATAATTGATCTTGATGATGATGTACGGTACGGTCTAGTCCAGTTCCCTGTTATGGATGATGAAAATAAATCAATAATATATATATTTAAGATGTTTGTTCCTCTATTTCAAACCGGTTTGTTAATATTACACAATGTTTACTAGATAGACCAAAGAACCTGGAAATCTATATACTATTTTATTGAGCGGTCAAGCCTTGCTATGAATCTTCGGTTTGTCGGTCAACTAAATTTTATTAGAAAAAAAAAATTAATTAATAAAACTGAACGAAAACAACCCACTTATCATTACATTTTAATTTAACTACTATTTTTAGTTAACTACCATTCTACCTTTAATTTTATAGTAAGCCAGTTCTTCATTTTTATATACTTATTAAAATACATAATTAAAAATTTAAATTTTCTATTAAATATTTTAAAATAAAATAAATTTTATATGATAGCACGTGCTCTTGATTTTGCAGAGGATATTAGCGTTAATTAAAATTAAACGTAATAGGTTACGATTTTATTTTAAGTTGTTACCCTCGGGTTCTATCCCCGCGGCAAAATAACCGACCCGCCTTAACTAACCCAACAACGCGGCTTGAGAGAACTATCCGAGTCCTCAGCATGGGCCGATACCCACTAGACCGTCTCCACGGTAAAAGCCCCGAGTCCACCAAAAAGCGCGCTGGGGGGAAGTTTCCCGAGACCAGATATCCGAGTCACTTTGCGGGAGCGCCCCTGGTTGTTCCCTCGGGGACTTCTCCCGGCGCCCGAACCAGACACGTACCTCGGGAATTTGGCCTCCCAGATGGGAAACCACCACGATTTCCTCTCGTCGATGCCAGCAGAACGTGCGAAGAATAACCGTCTAAGGTTAACCGGGCTAGGGGGACGTGCGATCGTGGGGAACAAGGAAACTCGAGCCCAATAAACACGGGATGTGGACGAAACCGCCCAAGGTAAGGGACTCTATAAATATCGCAAAGCACGCGCAAACATAGATAGAATTTCACGTATCCTCACCGTTACTCTGCCATTTTTACTACTCATTTCAAGCACTTTTAAGCACTTTTACCCCATCTCTATATCAATCCCTATGCCGTTTTACGCCTGAAAAATGGATACTACCCTCTTGACCTAGGCAAGAGGGCAAACGACCCCCCACCCCAACCCTGTTTTCGTGATCTTCAGGCAGCATTCGCGGCGGAACTAAGGCGGAAGGAGTTCGTTGGCCGTTCAACGCAGTAGATCGATTTTCGACGGCATCATAAGTAAAGCTTATTTATCTGTTTGTATATTTTTGGATTTTATCTTTAGTTAATACTCATATTCATTCATTAATTTATTACTTTGATGGTCAAACGCAGATAGGTACATGGATAATTTATCCCCGTATCGCTATCCAAAATGATTTATACGATCTAACTTAATAATTGTTGGTGACAATTATAGAAAGAATCTCGAGAGAAAACGAAAAATCAAGAGTGTTTTTTAATGAACTATCTCACAAAATCATAACATAGCTTGGCATTGAGTGATTGATATGATTCTTTTTTTTTTTATCACTTCCTATTTCGATTAATCATATGTTTAGATTTTTTTTTAACTGTCTCATATTATCCTACTCGACCGGCTTTGGGCTTGCACCACACCCTTGGCGCTCGTTGGACGGGTTTTGAACCCTAATTCCAAGCCCAACTGAGTTATGTTATTCGACTCAGATGTTGGAACCTATATGTACATGAAATATTGTACTTCCGAAAAGAAGATAAACTTAAGTAAAAACATCACGCATGCTACTCGTGTGAAAAAAAATGGAAAACAACGATTATGATGCGCGTTGAGCCGAATCACATAAGAGTACGTTGGATTCGCGTATTTGAATGAAATCGCTTGATTTTATTGAACTATTAGATTGTATCTATTTTGTACATATGGAAAATTATAGGACTTATGTGCGAGTACTTATATTCCAAGGGGCTTCTATGTAAATCCCTGAGAATATATGTATTAGGTATACGAACTGTATGAAACTTCTTCTTCTTCTTCTTCTTCTTCTTCAATGAATAATATAGATTACAGTACTCAATTTCTTATTTCCATTTCATCTTCAAATCTTTACATGGTATCAGAGAGCTAGGTTAAACAACCGCGCGATTCAATCGAGTCGACTTCTTCTTCGTTCCTTTATTTTCTGTCAACAAAAAATAATTTACTACGATGACAAAATCGGGTGAAACACCTAATGATGAGATCCCTAATCCGCCAGGGAAGGATGCAATTTCGATCCCCAAGCGCGATTCCTTACCAACAGTCATCGATTTCCAAGATCCTCTCTACTTACACCCTTCGGATACCCCAAACCTTGATTTGGTCGCCGACGCATTGCGAGGATCAGACAATTACAAGGTTTGGAGCAGGGAGATGATCGTAGCTTTGCAGGCGAAAAATAAAATTGGTTTTATTGACGGATCTTGCGTACCACCAGAAGGCAATCAGGTACTGCTCCAACAATGGAGTCGATGCAATGCTCTGGTAAGGTCTTGGATTCATAGGTCACTCTCTAGAGACTTGGTTAATGGAGTGATTTACTGTGATTCGGTTGGATTTAAAAGAGAGATTTGATAAAGTGAACGGTGCTAGACTTTTTTCTCTTTATAGACAGATTACAACAATTAGTCAGGGTGCTAGTACAGTTACAGAATATTATTCAAAACTGAGGATCCTTTGGGATGAGTATGATAGCTTAGTTCCATCGCCTGCCCTTAATGTGTCAAAGGAGTACATCGATCATTGCAGTCAACTAAAAATGATGCAATTTTTTATGGGACTTAATGATTGCTATAGCACGCTTAGATCGCAGATTCTAATGATGTCTCCCTTGCCATCTCATGGTCAAGTATATGCAATGGTTTCGAATGAGGAAGGACAAAGGAGCATTAGTATACATGCTCCAAGTTCTGCTTCCTCAATTGCTCTGATACCATGTAAAGATTTGAAGATGAAATGGAAATAAGAAATATGTTTTGTGATGTCTGCAACATTAATGGGCATACAAAGGAAAATTGCTTCAAAATCCATGGATATCCACCTAATTGGAGCAGGGGTGGAAGAAGAGGAAGAAGGGGAGGCGGAGGAAGATCCCTTTTTAATCAAGGAATAGGGAAGTTTATTCCACAAGGAACTGGGACAGTTACGAGAGCAAACTCAAATTCAGCAAATGCTCAGAATCTCCAAATTCATCATGCAACAACTGCTGGACAGAATTTTGTACCTGGACAAACCATGACTGAAGGGGTGGCTACGGCTCAACCGCATATCACTCCTCAGCAGTTCCAACAGCTGATGAGCATGCTTGGAGGATTAGTTAATAATCCTGAGCAGACACAAGCCATTACTGTTGCAGGAAATATGGGTCAGCACCAGGGTAATTCTCTATCCATGTTACCAGTTAATATGTTGAGTCATGAATGGATTATCGACACTGGAGCCAACCAACACATGGTTTGTAGATCTGATTTATATGATAAGTCTATAACACATTCTTTATCAGGTGCTTCTATTAGGCTCCCAGATGGAAAACTAAGTAGGGCAACATGCTTAGGAACAATTAGACTAAGTTCAAATCTGAATTTATCAAATGTTCTATTTGTTCCAGAATTCAAACATAATCTTCTTTTCGTGTCAAGATTAACTCATGACACTAACATGTTTGTCACATTCTATCCTTATTTTTGTCTAATCCAGGAGCTATGGACTGGCAAGATAAGGGGGATTGGTAGATTAAAGAATGGTCTTTATTACTTACAATATGTTAGTAGTGATCATGGTCAAGAATTTAGTTTCCTTAGACAAACGACTCATGGGAATGATGTAATAAACAGCCAGTTTTCTTCAAATGTAGCTGAAATAGACAGAATAAGTCTATGGCATAAGAGACTAGGTCATATGTCTTTTGGTAGATTTGATTTCTTGCCAAGTTTAGGGCTGAAGGTTTCAGAAGGACATAAATATTGTTCGATTTGTCCTTTAGCTAAGCATAGCAGAACTGTTTTCCAAAGTAGGACTACTTTTTCTGATTCTGTTTTTGAACTTGTGCATGTTGATGTATGGGGTCCCTATAGGGAACTCACTTATAATAATGAGAAGTATTTCTTGACCATTGTTGATGATTTTTCAAGATCTACATGGATTTTTTTAATGAGGGCTAAATCTGAGTTCATGATATTATTAAGAGATTTCTTATATATGTTCACACTCAGTTTGCTGTCAAAGTTAAGAAAACTAGAACCGATAATGCATTGGAATTTTTTAGTGCTGAATGTAACGATTTATTTGATTCACAAGGCATTATACATCAAAGTTCTTGTCCTTATACACCTCAACAAAATGGAGTAATTGAAAGGAAACATCGACATATCATGGATGTAGCTAGAGCATTAAAATTTCAATCCAATGTACCAATAAGGTATTTGGGAGAATGCGTTTTAACAGCTTCGTACTTAATTAATAGGACTCCTACCCCATTGCTAAAGGGTAAGACTCCTTATAGTGTCCTTTACAACAAAGAGCCGAACTACAAACACCTTAAGGTGTTTGGCTGCCTCTGTTTTTCAAAAATCTTAACAGAGGATGATAAATTCAAGGTAAGGTCAAAGGCATGTGTATTGATGGGGTATGTTGCAACACGAAAGGCATATAAGCTGTTGGATCTTACGACAAAAACATTTCTTGTATCTAGAGATGTTATTTTTTATGAAAATATATTTCCATTTGTTAATTCAAATGGCATGTATAAGGCTGTGAGTGATGACAGTTATAAGGTTGTGAATGATATGCCTATGCATGATGATACTAACTTTTATGATGAGTTCATAGCACCTTATAGAACAGGAATTGAGGACAATATTGAACAGCATGAAGCTGCTGATAATCACAGAGTTACGGATCAGCCGGACCTAAGGACTGAAATGATGGAATCAGATTCAGCCCAACCAGATATAAGGGAAACAGACGCTACTGCTCGTGGGCCAGACTTGAGAAGGTCAGGTAGAGTGGGTAAGAGTCCTTATTGGGCAAAGGACTACGTTTCCTCCTTTATTAATAATTCAAATATTGCATACTCTACTAAGCATCCATTATCTAATGTTTTACAGTATGTTAAAATCAGCCCCGCTTATAGGTCTTACCTCGCAGCTTTGAACAGTGAGGTTATACCTAAAAGTTTTGCTGAGGCAATTAAATCAGAAAAATGGATAGAGGCTATGGAGAATGAGATTAAGGCATTAGAAATGAATAATACTTGGAGGATGGTAGATTTACCTGTTGGAAAGAAAGCTGTGGGGTGTAGATGGGTTTATACTATAAAGTATAAGGCCGATGGAAGTGTAGATAGATATAAAGCAAGATTAGTCGCTAAGGGATATACACAAGTAGAAGGAGTAGACTATACGGAAACCTTTTCACCAGTAGTCAAACATGTGACTATTCGAATTGTTATTTCTCTAGCATCTAAGTTTAATTGGCCGATTTGTCAAATGGATGTTACTAACGCTTTCTTACAGGGAGATTTACTTGAAGATGTATATATGGTTATTCCTCCGGGTATGAGCACAGGTAAAGAAGGTATGAATAATAAGGTTTGTAAGCTTGAAAAATCACTTTATGGCCTAAAACAGGCATCAAGGCAATGGAACAATAAGTTCACTCAAGTTGTGAGGATGAATGGATTCCAACAATCTAAGAATGACTACTCTCTATTTGTAAAGAAGAGGGAGAGTAGCCTTGTTATTCTTTTAGTCTATGTTGATGATATTTTGATTACGGGAAATGATGAACTATTAATTAAAGAGACAAAACATTTCTTGAATAATGCCTTTTTAATGAAGGATTTGGGAGAATTGAAGTATTTTCTAGGCATTGAGATTGCGAGATCAAAGGAGGGAATATATCTTAATCAAAGAAAGTATGCGCTTGAGTTATTAGCTGAGACAGGTATGCTTGGAGCAAAGCCTCTAGGAGTTCCAATAGAACAAAATCTAAAGCTAATGGATGGTCCATTGGAGCAGCTGAACTCAAAGTTGATGAATAACCAACAGCAAATGTCAGAGAATGGAGAGACAAAAGCAGATCTAGACCCTCTAGCCACTGATGTTTCATTCTACCGAAGAATTATTGGTAAACTTATTTATTTATGCCTTACAAGACCCGATATTAGTTATGCCGTACAGATTTTGTCTCAGTTTATGCAATGTCCAAGAAAATCTCATGTTGATACTATGTTTAAAGTACTTAGATATTTAAAAGGAAGACCGAGTATGGGATTATTGTTGAAATCTAACAATGATTTTGAGGTGAAAGCCTTTTGTGATGCGGATTGGGCCTCGTGTCCTTTATCGAGAAAGTCTTTGACAGGTTATGCAATATTCCTGGGTGATTCACTTGTTTCATGGAAGACCAAAAAGCAGAAAACTGTCTCTAAAAGCTCAACCGAAGCAGAGTATAGAGCTCTTGCCACGGTAACATCTGAAATTGTATGGCTTTTGAGTCTCTTGAGGGATGTTGGAATAAAAAGGAAAGAGCCAGTCTCGGTTTTCACGGATAGTAAATCTGCGATGCAAATTGCGGCGAATCCAATTTTCACGAGCGGACAAAACATATAGAGGTAGATTGTCACTTCGTGAGAGACAAGATCCAAGAGAAGACCATCACAACACATTATATTCCTTCAAGTGAACAACCGGCCGATCTATTAACTAAAGCCTTGGGAAGATCTCAGTTTGACTATTTGTTGAGCAAGTTTGGTGTCTTTGATTTATATCGACATCAAACTTGAGGGGGCATATTGAACTATTAGATTGTATCTATTTTGTACATATGGAAAATTATAGGACTTATGTGCGAGTACTTATATTCCAAGGGGCTTCTATGTAAATCCCTGAGAATATATGTATTAGGTATACGAACTGTATGAAACTTCTTCTTCTTCTTCTTCTTCTTCTTCAATGAATAATATAGATTACAGTACTCAATTTCTTATTTCCATTTCATCTTCAAATCTTTACAGATTTTAAACTATGAATTTCAAAATCGTAATTTCAAATCCAAATTCACTGTTTGGCAAACGATTTCAAAATTTGGATTTCAAAACAGAGCTCGACTCGGACTCGTGAAGCTCGTCGAACTCGATTTCTAACTTCTTCTAAAATAATTTAAAAAGTACAAAATAAAATAAAATAAAAATCATGAATAATAAAAAAAAACAAGCTCGTGAGCCGGCTTGCGAGCGCCTACGAGCGAGCTCGAGCTCGAGCCGGCTCATTCACGAACCCGTGACGAGCGGACCTCGACAAGAGCTCGTCGAGCTCGAGCCGGCTCATTCGTGAATCCACGACAAGCTCGAGTCGGCTCATCGAGATTGTGAATCGGCTCGATTCATCGTCCATCTCCTATTATTATTATTATTGTTGTTGTTGTTGTTGTTATTATTATATTTTTTCATTACTATTATTTTTATTATTATACTATTATTATTATTATTATCATCATCAGCATCAGTTACGAAAAACTCGTTACGTGCTCAGCTTTGGATTTCGAAACGGACCTTTTGACACGAAATTTCAAATCCGACGAATTATAAGAGTTTGGATTTCCCCTCGTATTTGGACGAAATTGAAATTCAAATCGTTGCGATTGCCAAACGGAAGATTTGGACGAAATCCAGATTTCAAATCGAAATCCGAAATCCAAACGGGGCATAAATGTTTTTCTAGTATCTATACTCTTATATAAAGAGTCTAGGGGGTCTAAGAACTGTCAATTGGTATGTGAAGTAGTTTTATCATTTACCGATAATATTTTAGTATATTACAATTTTATCATTACTTAAAATTTTATTTTTTAAATGACGTAATTAATAAAATATTCAAAATATAAAATATGGTGCACATACCTTGTTTTATTAATGCTTAGTCTTTTGTCAAAAAAAAATGAAATGACATTTTAGCCAACAAAAAAAAAATAACATTAAAGTCAAAAGTCCACTACTATTACAATATTATGGAGATTTCCTCTCCTTTTTTTTTTACCACCATATTACATTAATAAGACAATCTTATCTTCAAAATTAACATAATATTATTACATTTACCGTACCACCTTCTCTCTCTCTCTCTCTCTCTCTCTCTCTCTCTCTATCTCTCTCTCTCTCTCTCTCTCTCTCTCTCTCTCTCTTTTCTTTATTTCCTTCCTGTAAGATGGTCTTGCGACATTTCATTTCATTTCACCATCAACATAAGAAGTATATTATCGAAGCAATAATAAATAAGCATGGCAACTGCGGCGGGTAGAGCTGTCAAAAAAGCCCAAAGCCCGCGGGCCGGCCGGCCCCGCCCCGCCAAAGTGGCGGGGCGGGCTGCGAAATTTTAGGCCCGCCCAAATAAAAAAAATTAATTTTTTTATATTATTTAATATATCTATAAGTAACTTATATAGATTTTTTATATTTTGTAATTATAATTTTAATTGGAATTGAGTTTAATAAAATAAAAATAAATTATTATTATATAGTTATGGTTAAATTACAAATACTTTCCAAATAAAAATCTTTTTTTAAAATTGTTTTCCCCTTTTTTTAAATTTTTTTCTCTTTTTATTTTTTTAATTTTTGGCGGGCTAAGCCCGCCAGGCCCGCGGCCCGCCCAAGGGGCGGGGCGGGCCTCCCTTTCTCAGGCCCGCCAGTTGGCGGGCTTTGGCGGGTAACGGGCCGGCCCGTTTGACAGCTCTAACTGCGGGTAATCGATGGCATTACGAGTCTGGTGGTTGTCAGGATCCAAAGTGCTGTGCGCAATACACTTACAGCAGGTATGAATGGCCCGAGCTCGTCGGGGAAGATGCAAAAACAGCCGAGGAAGTTATTACAATAGATAATCCATTCAGTGACTGAGTTTGCCTTGAATGTTGGCTGGTTCCATCGCTGAGGCACATCAGTCTGGATGCCACTCTGGGAAGCCAATTAATTTGAAGCATTCTTCCTTTGTGTGTCCTGTCTTCTTGCAGTAATTGCAAATCTTATTGCTCTTATCAATTCTCATCACTCCTCCGCCGTAGGCCTTACAGCACTCTTAGCTGCAAAATTTCTCTTAGAACTTTGATTTTGCACCATCATAGCAGTGTTTTCTCCAAAGTGATTAACACTGACAGAGACTTCCTTGTTCTTCTCAACCTTGGCTATCATTCCATAGATCTTGTTTACTGGCGGCAGCTTGTCTAGAAACAGCAATTGATTCCTTTCAGATTCAAAAGCATCACTTAGTCCCATCAGAAATTGCATGGACTTGTCTTCCATCTCTCTTTCCTCGATCTTGCCTTTTACCATTCCTTGAGCCTCAATTGCAGGTCTCAGCTGTTCAAGCTGATCCCAGAGGTGTCTGATCTTGTTATAGAATTCCACAGTAGTCGTAGATCCCTGTTTAAGCAGAGATATCTCGCGCTTGATTTCGAAAACCAGTGACAAATTCGAAGTTCCATATCTTTCTTGAATCTCATTCCAGAGTTCTTCAGCCTCGTGTATGAACATGAAACTGTTGACGATCTCCTTGGATATTGAGCTTTTGATCCATCCAGTAACCATACTGTTCACCTTTCTCCATCTTCGATAATATGGTGAAGTAACAGCTAGCCTTTTGTTTGTTAACGAAACCAAGCTTTATTTTGGCTTCAAGTGCATCCATCATAGAACTTCTCCATATCAAAAAATTGAGGTTAAAGGCGCCCAAACAATCATCATACCAGGATTGTCGGATCCGTGCAGCTGATAATCTTCCTCAATTTCAGCAGCATTTCGACTAACTTCTTGAGACGCATTGGTTTGCGTAGCCATTGCGAGTAAGATTAATTTTGAGCGAAATTGAAGCACAAATCGAATTATGAGATCGCTAATACGATCAAATTACCCGCTCTGATACCATGTTGAATTCGTGAATCAATTTCTTGAGTTTCAGTGGAAGAAATGCGAGGGAAAACCCGTTGTTGGTTGAAAAAAGTATTATTCATCGATCGATTTACTGTTACAACTCTTCTATCTATACAAAGATTAAAACGCAACTCTAACTAAGTAAAACGCAACTTTAACTTATCAACTTAGACAAAAACGTTATAAGAGAAAATAGCAACTATCGATACAGCGCCTATGGTGGTTGAAATTGAAACAGAGGCTGTGTATTCTTCATATTCCTCACAGAGAGACAGAAGTAGCTCTTACAGAAGAGAGAAAGAAAAGTTTAGGAATCTCTGTAATCTATTGAGAGAAGAGAGAAAGCTTGTATCTCGAACAATCAATAAGGAATTAGAATCTCCCATGGACGTAGGATTCGTATTGAATCCAAACCACGTTAAATTCCCGTGTTCTTCGTTTTATTCTCTGCTTTGTCGATTTATCATTGATATAGTCGAATTTCACAATACAAACTATGCAACATAAGTTATAACATGATAGCAAAAAGTATCATGGTTTGAAACACCTCAAATATGTACTGATAAAGAGCGAGCGAGCGAATTGATGATAAGTCGTCGTTCATCCTTGCCTTATTGGATAGTACAATCTAATTCTATATACGTAAGATAACCAAGCTACGTAATGAATTACAAAATAGTATTATGTGTAGTGTGAATTGTGATATGTTTTCAAGTTGTACAGTTTTTTGCCTGAATAATATTTTATAATGAAAGTAGAGGCAACGAGATTTTTCGTTCTCAATATTCGGGGCATGAGCAATTATGGTATTTCATGTTCCGAGGTGTTTACTTTTGTTACTAATGTTATTGATTTTTTGCCGTCTTTGATCCACGATTAAGTTAATCATTAGTTTACACAGAATTTAGCACGCGAGAGAGCAAATGGTCTCATTTTAGTCGACTTAAAATCTCAAACTCTCCATCTTCTTCAATTTAAACGCACGTGAGCATCGTTACGGAAAATGACAAGGCTTTTATGAACTGATTTCACAACATCAATACATTCAGTATATCTACGAGTTTTATCACATCTCGGCGTTGAGGATTGATATAATATTTACTAGTGATAATCAATTTCGGTTTTGATTAATCATATGGTATTTTACGAACCCAAATAAGTTGGAAATATTTTCGGCTGAGGACTGAGTAACTGGGCTTTACTATAAGCAGAAACATATGATGATATTAATGAGGCACATATAGGACGCAAGAATAGCTACTAAGAGCTCAATAACACTTATTGATTAGTCATCATCGTATATGCTTGTAATCTTCTTGATTTAGATTAACTTAGTTAATGTCTGTTAGAATGATAGAATGATGCTCTGACTATGTTTGTGCTATTTCGATAATTTCGATGAGCACCGCCCAGAAAAAGGTGAAACTACGATGATCACTCGGTAAGAAAATGCGAACGAAATGGCGATGGAATTCGAATGTGGGGAATAGATGAAAGAGTCGCATCTATATATTCCGTTTGTTTTGAACCACCCTTTGAATACCTAAATCGTTTAACGAATATTTACTAGTACTTCTCCTGTAGAAGAAGTCGATTTCTTAAAGATTTAGGGAAAAAGAATTAGAACATGTTCTGAAGAATTAGTTAAAGTATGACTCCTGAATAATGGAAAAAGAGAAGTCGTAACGTAGTAGAACAACCTAGTATATAGTCGAGTCATGCAAGCACATATAACACACACACACACACACACAAAGTCTTTACTAAGTTAAAATAACACTGCATTGATCACCCACACTATAGTATTATCAAACATGAGTTTGTATAAGGAAGCTTTCGAATAACCAAGGAAAAGAAGAAAGCCGAGTATACATAGAATATTTGATCGACATTGAATATTGCTGAAAGGACTATTTGTCAGGCTCAAACATAGGGTTTTGTACGAGTGGATTTACTACAAAGCAAAGCAGTGAATAACCGTAGTTTTTACTTGCGGTCTTTCATTTTCCAAGGGGAAGAAAGCCGAGTCTACATAGTTGACATGTGATACACAAATACATCATCATGTGAGCATATAATAAATTTGATATCGATAAACTACAATAACTTCAAAATGCAATTTTTCAGGAACAAAAGGAGTTTTGTATGCGTCACTCCATGTAAACTATGTATACTCGGCTTTCTTCCCTGGGAAAATGAAGACGACATATTAGAACAATGGAACTCATGAGAAAGAGCTGCTGTAAGCAAAACTCATGTTCATGATATAAACTATGTATGATCAATGAAAAATGCTTTTAGTGCAAACTCTGTGTGTGTGTGTTCTACTCGTTAGCGTGACATATGAATATTATTTCTAAGAGTCCCTAATCCAGAAAGAGCTCGAAGTGAGAATTATATATCTTCCATGTTGCCATTTTATCCTCGTAAAATAATTAAAAATAAATAATGTTATGATCGCATTCATGATATTTAGGGTTTTTGAATGTCTACGGAACAAGAGTGGGTTGCGTAGAAGTAAAATAGAGATGAGAGATGCAACATTTAACTGTAACAATGTTAAAGAAATGTGAATAATTACCCAGTAAGTAAGGTCGTTAATCACCTTTTTTCAATATAATTGGGGGATGATTAACCAATCCTCATATACAATCATCGCTCAACCTCACGTTCAAGAATCTCATATAGCAGCCATTTTTTAAATATTTTCCTTTATTTGTTTTAAACTTCATATATATTATCAAGCAACTGCTTAAATTTCAGAATTGGGATATGGCAGTAAAATAATGACTACATGAATCTTCCGATACAATAAATAGTCCGACGATGAGCCATATTAATAGAGAAATACAAACTTGAAATTGGGGCGTTATGCAATTTAGGGTTTTGACATTTGGGAATTATGGGGTTAATGATTTATTAAGGGCTTTTCTGTAATTACCGTTCTATGGGTGATTTAGTCATTTGGTCACAAGCGGAGAATACATCGAAGTACGTATCGAATCGAAGGAGACGTGCGTATGTATGGTTCTCTCATTCAATAATAGCCATTTCTATCATTTTTTTTTCATTGAACATTTGTTTTGAGCTTTATAAATTAAACCTGCTTTAATTCCTCAAGCAGATCAACGAATTTTTATGACGTTCTAAGGCAGACCACCATATTAAAGAAATCTTGGAAGAAATGAAAAGGAATATTTCTGTAGTTATATTTTTAATGTTTGTAGTTATAGTAAGCTTGCCAAGTTGTACAGCGAGCTTAGGCTTTCAACTTCGAAAGGTGTTACGCGCTTTTATAAGTGACTTACACTTCTTATTATCAGCAGTTGGATTTTTGAAAATTAGTTAAAACTTTCCGCGCAAGAAGCTTTCAGATCAGCAGCAATTTAACATCGGCAAACTCATTAATTCATCTAGTTTCTCCATTTATCCCTCGTCAAATAATTGCGAAAATAATGTTATGATTATATTACAATGAGATTTTAGGGTTTTTGAATGTATATTCAACAAGAGCATGCGGGTGATGTGTAGAAATTAAAAAAAATGAGTAGAGATATATGTACATTAAACTAATGTTTAAGAAATGTGAACATTATCGATTACACACAAAGGTTAATTATAACATATAATCTTTTTCCAATACAGTCATATGTATGCCTCTCAGTACGTCTCATTCAAGGGATCGAATATAATATCAATTTGTATCATCTTTTGTCTTTAAAGATCTGGCTTGAGCTTTGTAATATATCATCATTAAAGCAGCTGCTATAATTCCTCAAACATATTAGAGAACATTTATGACGTTCTAATGAAGACAATCACACTTGAAGAAACTTGGGAAGAAAAAGTGGGACACGTTCAAAATCAAAAACAATATAATCTATAACAAAATCTCAATACATGCAAAGCATACAAATAATACGAATAGATATATACATACGAGAAAAGTGAAGCAATGTCGCACTCACTAAGCAGCATGGCACTGGTATATCAACTCTCAACATACACATGATCAAAGAGACTAAATTCAACAAAATCGCATATATTGATCTCGTCTTTTTTTCTTTAACCATCTTTACTATACCATATAAGTGTTAACGAATTTCAATGACTTGGTTTTAACACAATCGCAATTTGTAGGAATTTGGGAAAAAGGAATGGTATAACTCTTAAAATCAGTATAAGTATAATTGAATATTAATAGTAACTACAAGACTTCATAGATAAGATAAACACTAGTATATATACATATGCAATTAAGTCGTTCATATCGTAGAGAGAAGAGAGTAACCAAAGGAAATTTTTATTATCACTAGTTCATACACTACTACGCACACACACTAATTATTATCATTATTATCAACGTTAACTTACTTAAGATGAGTTTGCTAATTTCATCCATCGTAGGTGTCATTCTTTTGATGTTTGGGTTGTCTGGGTTAATTGGGAAGGAATACAATGAACCACGAGTTCATATCGTATACATGGGGTGCAGCCCCATTGAACTAATGGAAATGTTAATTTCCAGCAGGTAAACGTAATGTAATATATACCGTATATACAAAATACATCATTGTTATGATCAAATAAATATACATATCGATATCAACTTCACACTAATATATTTTTATTTTTCAGGAACGAAGACAGAGTCCTGTACAAGTATACCAGCGGTTTTAGAGGGTTCGCCGCTCGTATGTCTGAAGCTGAGGCAAAATCCTTGGCCGGAATGCCGGGAGTTGTCTCAGTATTCCCAGACCCTATCTACGAACTCCACACCACTCGCTCGTGGGATTTCCTGAAGTCCCAAGAAATCTCACCATCATCATCAACTTCTTCTGCTGATACTGCTGGTTATAATTCCTCCTCGGATGGTTCAGACACCATCATCGGAGTCCTCGACACAGGTAATAGATAATTAGTACACTTATTCATAATCATATTATTCTCTACATCATCATCATCGGTAATCATCGTCCAGGAATTTGGCCTGAATCAGCTAGCTTTTCCGATAAGGGTATGGGCCCAATCCCTTCCCACTGGAAGGGGCGTTGCATGGCGGGAAGAGACTTTAGCTCTTCCAACTGCAACAAGTAAGAACATTTATATTTTTTATTTTAGAAAAGAAATTACAATCAGTCGAATAGCGATAATAATTTTCTTTTCCGCAATAGGAAACTGGTCGGTGCAAGGTATTATCGTGAGGTCTCAAATACGCCGAGGGACGTAAAAGGCCACGGGACGCACGTGGCATCCACGGCCGCCGGCGCACTTGTTCCCGGGGCGTCCTATTACGGGCTGGCCGAGGGAACGGCGAGGGGCGGCTCGCCCAAGTCGAGGATCGCAGTTTATCGCGTATGCAACTCAAGGGGATGCGATGGGTCGGCCATCCTAAAGGCGACGAACGACGCGATAGCCGACGGCGTACATGTACTTTCCGTGTCGTTGGGCTTCAAACGGAAGCTGCCGTTCGACAAGGACCCCATCGTCATCGCAGCGTTCCACGCCGTGCAGAACGGAATTACGGTCGTCTGCTCCGCCGGAAATAGGGGCCGTAAAGGGACCGTAGGAAATGCAGCGCCTTGGATACTCATGGTCGGCGCAACCACCATCGACCGTTCGTTCGAGGCCGACGTCGTGTTGCGGTGGAAAAGAGTCGTCAAGGTATATAATAATAATATATGTTCAGTTAAACGAATAGCAAATCCTTTTTTCCCTAACGAGGGCTTGGGTTTAACCTCGTCGAGAAGGGACGAGGCATAAGCTTCCCGAATCTCTGGAAATGGCCGATCTATCCGCTGATCGACGGGAAATCGGCGAGATCGGATTCGAGTACTGAAACTGATGCGAGGTACGAAAGACGACTTCACTATCCCTCCAAGAAATCTTTCAATGCTTTCCTTTTTTTTCCAACTCTCTTCGTGTATCGTTTCAGACGCTGCCTCCCCGGGTCGCTCGATGACAAGAAAATAAACGGGAGAATAGTGTTGTGCGACCAGGAAATTGGAGGAATCAGCAGCAGAACTACAGAAGATCTTTTTGACGACCTGGAGATGCGAGGGGCCGTTGGGATGATAACTATAAACAATAAAGAGTGGGCATTTGAATCCAACTACAGAAACAGGCCGATTTCTGCAATCCGTACGCAAGATTCCGACGAAGTTCTATCCTACATAAACTCATCGAGGCTGTATGTTAATTTCCAAATATTTCCTATCCAGACACATATATATCTATATCCTAACTGATCTATATATTTTTATTTGTGAACCAGTCCTACGGCCACGATTCTACCAACGGTGACCGTGCTAAACCAAAAATGGGCTCCATTCTTAGCCGAGTTTTCTTCGAGAGGTCCCATTGAGGGCATTAAGAACCTAATAAAGGTATGTTAAAAATCTCACAATGCGTATCTTCTAAGTGAAGGAAAAGAGTACATATATACTAAGAGTTGATTGGTTTCTTCTCTGTATGTATGTAGTCTGACGTTACAGCGCCTGGCGACAAGATTCTTGCAGCTTGGCCCTCAAACAACGATGGCCAGGCACTGCCCGGGAAAAAACCTCCTCTATTCGCACTGCTCTCGGGCACATCCATGGCCTGCCCGCATGTTTCGGGCTTGGTAGCTACGATCAGGTCAAGGCACCCCACTTGGTCTCCCTCGGCAATCAGATCTGCCATCATGACGACAGGTTCACAAAATCAATTGGTTGTAACTTTTCAAGTTTTTCTTTTTTATTTGCATTGTTTTTTTTCGTGACGCGTCGTTATCTCGCACAGCGATCCAAGAGGACAACAGAAACAGCCCCATAAAAATGATTGATGGGTCGATCGCAACCCCATATGACATGGGATCGGGCCAAATCACCCTTTTGAAACCGTTAAATCCGGGGCTTGTTTACGAGACAGAGATGATACAATACTATCTTTTTCTATGCAATCTTGGATACCCCATTGAGAGGATTAAAGAGATTACTTCTAAGGTACCTGACGACTTTTCGTGCCCTATTAACTCGAGTATGGATGCCATTTCCAACATGAATTATCCTTCCATCGCTGTCTCCCGTTTGGCGCTCGGGAAAAATAAGACCGTTTTAAGAACAGTAACAAACGTTGGGAAGGAAGATTGCATTTACATCGTCAGGGTGGAAAAACCTAAGACGATGGATGTTGAGGTGGTTCCTGATAGACTTGAATTCAAGAAGGGCGTATGTAAACTGAGTTTTAACGTTATATTCAAGCTAAAGAGGGCTACTTCAACGGATTTATTCGGTTCAATCACATGGACTAGTAGTGATGATAAGCAGTATAAAGTTCGTAGTCCTTTTGCTGTAAGCATGGGGTAAGGATTTGAATGCTGTCTGAGAGAAGAATTAGTGTATTGATTGATCGCAGCAGAAAATATATTGTTTTGTTGATGTTGTCTGAATTGCAAAAATCAGATCAACGAATAACTATTCATAAATGAAAAGAACATTTAAGGACCGTAATAATATGAAGTTGAACTAATAAGATGCAACAGAACATACCGAATCAAAAAAGAAGCCCAGAAAAACAGGCCTGAAAAATCAGAGTAAAAGAGTACCTAATAACGATTGTTATCTGAGTGATAAATTCCTGAGAATTAAAGCAACAACTCTTGCTTGGTTGAATTAGTTTCATAGTTCAGGAGAAAGCAAGGCCAAGAGCTAGTTAGATGGCTCAAGTCCGATCTCGAAGTTGCTGCTGTAGCTTTATCGATCTTAAAGTCAACCAACAAATTCAAATATTGTGGGTCGTTTGATGCAAATGTAAGAATCCTACTGTGATGCATCTTATATCATAAGAAGTAAATTAGACTGCGGGTCTTTACACATAAATACCCATTTGAAAAAAAACTTGTAATTTAGTACCCGTCAGATATTTTTTTTATATGTAGATACCTAGTAGAATAAATATTTTGCAGAGTAGGTACTCGATCCCCCGCAGGTACGCCATACTACACATTTATGTACCCTATATCAACGTATTGTGGTACGTCATACGTTGAGAAAATGGTACGCCGTATTAGCACATTTAGGTACGCCATCTATAAAACATAATGTACGCCGTATAAACACATTTAGGTACCCTATATCAACGTGTTATGGTACGCCATACACACACAGGAAGGTACGGCGTGACTGAAATTGGTAAACATTAAACTGTAAAAATTTCTGATATGGGTACCTATCTGTAAAAATTTTATTCAAGTAGGTATTTATGTGTAGATGTCACTATGGCTAAAAACTCATACACCAATTATTACTTGAGCTATCAAACGGACCGGCGGGGCGGGCGCGGTAAGCCCGACTTCTGGTGGGCCTGAGAAAGGGAGGCCCGCCCCGCCGGCCCGTTTGACAGCTTTAGTAATAATTGGGGTATGAGTTTTTAGCCATAGTGACATTTCACAAAAATACCTACTTGATAAAATTTTTACAGATAGGTAACCATGTCAGAAACTTTTACAGATAGGTACCCGATTTATTCGAAAATATTTGTAATTTAAGTCTAACTCCTTCATAATAATTTATTATTTTATTAAACTTATTACCACTTCAAATTATATTTAAAAAATATAAAAAACATATATACGTTATGTAAACATATATTATTTTAATATAAAAAATTAATATTTGTAATTCTGGCGGGCCTGCCCGCGGCCCGCCCCGTCCGCCCCTCGCGGGCCTTAAATTTCAAAGCCCGCCTCGCGGGGCCGCGTGCATTTTTGCCAGCTCTAATTATAAGGGTTGAAAACAGCATTGCATCCCTCGCATATCCAAAAACAAGCACTTTGAGTTTGACTTTTAAATCTTACTCGCTTGTGAAGGGTGAAATAATTTACTAATAATAATAAATTGTATTATCATCTATAATCTTCTATAATGAGTTCAGAGTGGAAAAACTGTCAATTGGTCTGTCTCATTGTAAAGAAATTTTCGTCAGATAACCGGGTAATTTGTTTTGATAATAATTTTAATATTTATTTAACCCAAAAGTAAATGATATACTAAAAATAGAAATTAACAGTTTTTTTTTTTGTATAATGTTTATTGTTAATTAATTTTTTAATGTAAAAATTGACAAAACAATTTATTTAAATGACGGTTTCTACGTGGCTCTTGCCAATATTTATGTTGTTTGTTTTGCACAGTTCCCTCTTCTGAAAATTAGCTTAACTCACAAACGTACCACGATCTCGTCAAGTGCTTATCATAACTTTCAACTAATAAGTTAAAAGAAAATCCAATATAGTTCCTATTGTTTACCATTAACCAATCTAGTCCCGGATCTTTTTAATTTTGAACCAATTTTAGTCCATAATTTCCGTTTATTTTAACGGAAAATGACACTTGTCAGCTTGTGATTGGCAAGACTTAGAAAAATCATAAATCACTATTAAAAAGGTGAAAAATGCTAAAAATTACTTATAAATTAAATAGAACAATTAATAAAGAGAAAGTAAAAAAATAAAATAAAAATATAAAATAAAAATAGAGAGACAATAAAATATATTTAAAATAAAATACTAAATTAAAAATCAAAATATTAAATTAAACTAAAATAAAAGAGAAATAAAAATATATTAAAAGTGCAATGACAAATTAATAACAAAGAAAGAAGAGGTTAAATTAATATATTTAATATAGTTTTAAGATAACAGTCTTATTTTTAATATTTTTATATTCTTTTATTTTTGTTTAATTTAATATTTTATTCATTTTTAACTTATATTTAAATATAAGTTTTATTTTTTATTTTTTAATTTATTTTTTATTTTCATTTATTGCTTTTCTTTATTTTAATCTACACGTAATTTCTAGAAAAGTTTCCTCCTTTTTAAGTAATTTATGTTTTTGTAAGTCTGACTAATCACAAGCTGACACATGTCATTTTCAAACAAAATTAATGGTTAAACTAACGGATCGACTAAATTGGTTAAAAATTAACAACACCGAGGACTAAATTGGTTCATCGGGAACATCAGACACTAAAGTAGTCCATGGTACAAAACAAGGGGAATATTTTGAGTTTCCCCTGTAATAAGTTCATCATAACTCATAAGTAAGGTGAACAAAATATTATCATCGAACCCATAATATATTATATCGTATTTTCTGCACACCAATGTGCGAGGTGTGGCTACATAACTTATATGTTATATTACTTATTTTTAAATATATACAAATTTATATTAGAGTATATGATTGGAATAAATTTAAAATTAAGGGTAAAATAGTATTCATGACGATTGCCATACCAATTAAATTGAGGAAAATTACTCCATGCCCCTTACCTTTAATATAATAGATAAGATATATATTTATATTTAAATAACATTATTTTTGGTTGCTATCCATATAAATTTAACGATAAAATTGTTTCGACATTAATATTAAAAAGTAATAATAAATGCTGGATTTTTTTTTTCAAATAGTGTTCGATTGCATGTTTATTCATCCTTTAGTCTAACAAAGAAGAAAACCATGTAATGCCGATATCAATGAAGAAATATTTTTGTGTTGGTAAAAAATTGTTTATTGGTGTTAGATGATTTAAAATAAATATGATTCCCATCATAGACCATATTACAGAGAAGTCAGCGAAATAACGTGAAAGTCAAAAGTCAAACATTACTTAAATATATTACATCTGCCATCATTAACTAAATGTGACTAACTTCATTACTTTATTATATCTCTCTGTTTTTTCTTTTTTCTTTTATCACCTATAAAAAGGTAAGTCATGACATTTCATTTTATTTCATCATCAGCTTATCAACGATGGCGACAACTCCTAATCGATTGGAATGCATTTCTGGTAGTTGTAGGACCCCCCGAGTGCTGTGCGTTGGGCAAGTACAAGTTTCGATGGCCCGAGCTGATAGGAGTCGATGCTGCAAAAGCCGTGGCCGTTGTTGAACGCGACAATCCCCTCGTCACTGGCATCGTCATCCCGATAGACACGCCTATTTTTTTGGATTTTTGCTGCAATCGTGTGTGGATTTTGATCGATGGCCAGCGTCGAGTTGTGGACGAGCCTATAGTCGGATGAGATAGATATCACTGCATTATGTTATCAATAATAATAATAAAATTATAATAACAAATAATTGGGATTTGATGTGATGATGTACTTTATAGTCCTTGTCATGGATGATGAAATAATTAATTCTATAGATTTATGGTGTTTGTTCTTTTGATCTTGTCTCGTTATTGCTTATGAGAGAGCTCCTTTCCGCCGAAATGTTGATTAGGGTTAGAGATATTATTTATTGGTCTCTATTTTGATTAATTATATGGTAGGATTTTGGATAGTCGATTTCAGCTAGAGAAGAAGGGAAAAAATGGCTAATGATAACATAAAAGTTCGGTAGTCCTTCGCGAAATTCGGGCCCAACGCCACGACGTTCATCGTCCCCGCGGAGATATTCCCGTCGAGGCTGAGGTAGGGGTGTTCAAATTAACCGGAAAATCGGAAAAACCGACCGAACCGTAAAGAACCGAACCGAAAAGACCGAAACCGAAAAAACCGAACCGAATTGTAAAAAACCGAACCGAACCAAACTAAAATGGTTCGGATATCGGATTAAGCATACGTAAAACCGAAAAATCGAAAAACCGAACTGAATTATCATACTACATTAAAAATAGAAAAATATGAAAAATAATCATTTGTTTTTCTCCCATATCATAAACTACACAGTAAATATAATTTCATTGGTATACTTTTTTCCATTTTTAGGTGAATGTTTTCCTCACCAATCAAATACTAATTTTCCCCCCAATAATTTATAGTATCGATCGTGCGCTCAGTTCAGATAAATGTTTTTAAATTTTGGTTAGATTTTATTCCATTTTCATGTTGTTGTTTTTTCGGACCTTTGAATTATTTTGCTACATGTCACGTTCCATAAATCTTCTTTGTTTTTTGATAACCATAAATTGTTTTATGTATTTTCAGCTCATAATATTTTTTTGTTAATATTAAATTCCTAACCGAACCGAACCGAAAAAAACCGAACCGAATTATGAAAAACCGAACCGAACCAAATTAATACGGTTCGAATATCGGATTAAGCATACGTAAAACTGAAAACCGAAAAACCGAACCGAAATTTGAAAAACCGAACCGAACCGACCGATGAACACCCCTAGACTGAGGTCTGTGAAAATTTTGTTATTGGGCCTTATCGGGCCTATGCCCATGGGTCCACGTAGGAGAAGGATTGACCCTCCGTAAGCTTGATGGGTTTCCATCTTTAAATCCGATTTGGTGATAGGTGGAGTAGCCCATCAACTTATAAGCTGATCAGTCGTTTCACAATTAAACGATATGCGACTTATTATTGTTAATCTGCTTTGACAAGGTCGACGTGCCACGGGATTTCGGCGACGTCGGGGAAGTTGGGGGCGATCGTCGGGGCGTTTGGGTTTTTGTTCCTTGCGCAGAGCCCCGACCCGAAGAAGACGGACGCGTGTTACCCGCCCGGAATTGGTGTGAAGAATTCCTTGATTGTTTTGGGGGTCGTGAATTTGCTAGGGTTGCTTTGTACTTTCTTGGTGCCTGAGCCTAAGGGGAAGAGCCTTGAGGACTTGTCTGGGGAGAATGACGATATTAATGAGGTGAGGCACATAGGACGCAAGAGTAGCTACTAAAAGAATATCACACTTATTGATTAGTCATCATGGTATATGCTTGCAATCTTCATGATTTAGGTTAACTTAGTGTCTAGTGGGTTTGTGTAGAATGATAGAATGATGCTCTGATTATGTTGTGCTAATTCGATAATATTGATGTGCTAATTCGATAATATCGTAAGCAAATGCGAAATGGCGATAGAATAATTCGAATGTGGGGATAAATGGAAGAGTCGCAGATATATATTCCGTTTGTTTTTTAACCACCCTTTATTTGAATACCTAAATAGTTTTAACGAATATTTAATAGTACTTCTGCCATAGACAAGTCGATTTCTTAAAGTAGTTAGGGAAAAAGAAATAGAACATGTTCGGAGAATTAGTTAAAGAATGTGTTAGGCCGATTTGATCCAACCTTGTACTGATTCAAAGGATTAGTATTACCTGATATGATGAATTACAGAAGCAATAAAGAAGTAATACCAATAGACGGATTGTAGAGTTGGAACGAGAGCGCACGAGTTCTTCAGAAAAGTCGTCAACTCTATTAATTAATCAGCAACCCTAAACAAAGCATTGTTTAGGGTATTTATACACATAAGCCCTAATGGGCTATTGTGCCCGATATAACTAATATACCCACAAGTCGGGTATATTTACAATTAGGTCCTAGGGCAAAATAGAACTACAGAACATAGACACATTAAAATGAACACAATTAAAATATTATCTAACAATCTCCCCCTTTGTGTTCATTTTACGTTGTAGCGCGGTCTTCTGTTCTGTAGAAGGATTTCCTGAGGTTGAGAGCGTACTCAAATTGTCTGATGCTTCGGCGAAGGGATAATCTATTCTGAATTTCTTCAATAGCAATATTGCTTAGACTGACGATTTCATCTCGGAACTGCTCGAGGCCTAAGCTTGCAAGGTCACCTTTTGAAGAGTCAGAATATCTTCTAACTTTACTTCTCAGTTTCTCGATAATGACCCTGAGAGTGCCGTCGCAGTACTTCTCGACTTCTGAGAGAAACATGACTCTCTTTAGTCCATCCTTGCTGTAGACTACGGAGAGTTCAGGTTCTTTGAAGATGAAGCCATTTGGGTATGGTTTGAGTTCCTCCTCCATGCCGGTGAAGTTTGGTCTTGTGAGGTTTACCTTCCTAGCATTATTCTCAATGGCTATTGGAAGTCATGCCCTGTGTAGAAGGTAATATCCCTTAGCATGTGTCTTTTGATGGCTTCATATCCCAGCTTGTATCGAAATTCTCGGAGGATGAATTTCCTGTAGAGTCTTGATAGCTTGTATACTTCGCTGGGATCAATGTACTGCAGATTGCCTTCAGTGATCACGTCTTCTGAGCCATCCAGTCGTAGTACTTTGTAGACTGGGTATTTTAGGCTCCTTCCCATTTCCTGGACGGTGACCTCCAATATATCCTTGATCGGTGCCTTCGCTCTCATTCTCTTCTTGTCTGCATCCGTGACCCTCGATCCGCCTTTTGTCGTCCATTTGTAAAGGAAATGGTAGGCCAATTTTTTGGATCCTCCAACATGTGATAGGCCTCTCAGCTCCATTTCATTGTATGGTCGAATTTGATCACGTTCCCGCCAGATTCTGCTAAGGAATTCTTCTTGAAATGGAGTTGTGATCTTGTTCCAGGGAATCGCAGATGTTTCTGACGTTTCTTCGTAGTCTTCTCCATTTCTGATCTCGTCTGGCGCCATTCTGATGCTTGCTTCAACCGCAGCCCAGATTAATCCACTAACGTTGTCCAGTCTCTCTTGAATGTCATCTCCTGCGGGATGATTGCTGCAGCTTTGAGATCCCAATCCATGATCGATAAACTCGTTGAGCTCAGTCAAGGAATCAGGGATGTCCATGTCTACGACTGGAGGCAGTGGCTCATCGATTTCCTGTGGGGGTGGGTCTGGTCTGAAGTCGGATGGTAATGAGGGTAGGCCTTTTGGTAGGTTAGTAGTTAGGGTTAAATGGGAGAAGATAGAAGGTTGGGAATTTGGGGATTCTGGTTGGGTTTGGGTTGAAGTTGAGGGTTCTGTATGGGTGGAATGAGAAGAGGTAGTAGGTTGCGGATTTGGGGTCGTGGAGGTTTCTGGTTGAGTTTGGGTTGTGGTTGAGGGTTCTGTATGTGTGGTGGCTGCCTCGACCCGCTGTCGCTTTTCCTCCCCCTCAGGACGACCGTCGCCATCAGGGTCGTCATGTCGGCGTTTGTGTGTGGGCGGGTCGTAGTGGCAGTGGTAAGGTAGTTGGAGGCGGTGAAGGAGCTCCGTATCCTCATCATCGAGGTGGTCGGCCTCGCTGAGGAGTCGGGCGAGTAGATTCTGTCGAAGCTCCTTAATGGTGGGGGTAGGTGTAGAGGTAAGTGATGGTGTTTGGTGGGATGAGGAGGATGGTGTTGCCCCGACTTTTTGTAGGATAGAGGCCTCCATTTGCTTCATTTCTTCGCGTATAGTGGCGAGGTTCCGTTCAAGGCTCTGGTCGAGGTGGGCTTGGGTGACAAAGGGTGAAAATAACTCAACAGAGCCACGAAGGCGTTCTGTTGTCACGACTTCAGAGTAAACTCCTGTGTCGCGGCCCACATTCACTAAAAAGTGTGTGGGACTTGAGGAACCGGGGCCACTTAGGCTCACCGTTGGCATCGTTGATAAGGCAAGCTCATCGAGATGGCCTGATGGCACGGGAGTAATGATGTTGCCCATGTCAGGTCTTCCGTCCGATCGTCGAGTATCATCAGTAGATGACGTCTCTACGGACGTTCTGGACTGATCACTAAGAAGAGTCGAGAAAGGTGTATGTGTCCTAGCAAAATCGAAAAAATTTGGGAAAGTGGACACTAGACTCGATGTGAGGGAAGAAGGGACAGCGACGTGGGGCTGGGGGTCGCTGATTTGTATATCACTTGCCTCCGAGCGAGGCAAGGATGACTGAGATGGTTCCCCGTGAGATATTGAGACATCAACCTGTTGGGAGGTTGACGAATGGGAAGGGCTGGGTTGTGCATGCGTCGTTGAACCAGATGAGGCGGCTTCTACTCGGGAGCTGAGTAAATCAGCTCCTGTTCCTAGGGGTTCGGTTCTGGAAGATATAGTGAGGAGGGGAGGTGCGAAGTCGACGGACACCGGAGGAGGCGGTCGTCGGTCGTGTTTTCTCTTTGTGCGTACTTCGCGTTGTCGCTCAGGACCCTGTCTCACACTCGGGCTGGCCCCGGGGTTGGATACGGTGGGGTTTGACCGTATCGTAGGGGCAGGAAGGTTCTGTGACTGTCTGTATTTGATCACCTCGGCATCCGTAGGATCAGCGAGGTCCAGGAGGTGTCGTGGGATAGGCATGCCTTGGAGTGTCAATCCTTCCTTTGATTTCTTCAGATAGTTGAACTTGGGGACTCCTAGGTACTCTGCCACTGGACGACGAGTGATCTCAGGATGGATTTCCATGTAATGATAAATCAGGACTTGGAACCATCGGAGATATGGAAGGCCCTTTCTCTTGGACGTCTTGAGGTGATCCCTGGTATAGATCTGGTCCACTATTTCTTGCATGAATAGGGCAGCGTAGTCGTAGCGTTTCCCAAAGATGACCCCGTAGAAGAGAGTGAGGATGCTTAGGTTGCAACGATCGTAGCCGGTGTGTTTTGGTGATAGGCACTTGTTAATTAGCATGAATAGAGCGTTCCATGGAGCTGGTATTTTGTTGAAGGAGAATGCTGAAACTTGTGTGAGGGGTGGGGAGCAGCCTATTTCCAGCATTCCATTTAGGATCTCTTGAGCCGTGGGAGGTGGATCGAGCTCATCAAAGGTGGGCAGTTGTAGAATCGTCCTCAGAAGATCTTTGTTAAGAACAACCGAAGTGTTCTCAATCTGACTTTGGAAAATGATCTCCTCGGTGTCTTGAACTTGATCCATGAGACCCAAAATTGTTGTAGGTAGACTTGGGGAACGCTCGCCGTGAGTGTGAAGGCGGGGAGCAGAAAGTGGTTCTTCAGAATGGCGATGATGACCATGTCCGAGCATCTGAAGGCCGTTGTGTCCAATTGATAGTTGTTCTTCAGCGGCTCGATCCATTTGGAGATTGGGTAGATCGTATCATGGTTTGGAATCTCCATAATCTGAAAAATATGATCATAAGGTCATTAGACATCGAATATTCCATCGTTGCCCTCGCTCGCTGTGCTTCTTTTTCTTTCCTCATTTTTTTTTATTTTTTTTTTGATTTTTTTTTTTGATTTTTTTTTTTACAGCAGAATTATATAGATATATAGGTATATATATATATGTATAAGTAGATGAATATATATAGATATATATGAATAAATATATATAAGTATATAGTATGTAATAAAAGGTAGATATATATATAACTTGACAAATTTTTTGGTAAGTAAAGAAGAAAGGCCCTTTGTAAGGTTAAAGACATTTTTTATAAAATAGAAAGACCCAATTGAAAATGATTAGAGAGGCCCAATACTGTAAATGTCGAGACGGCCTAATTTGGAAAAAATGTCGAATGAAAGGAAAGAGGAAATGTCGAGAGGCACATTTTTAAATTGAAAATGTCGAGAGGCACATGTTTAAATTGAAAATGTCGGGATAGGTTTAAAATGTCGAGACGGCCCATAAAATATCGAAAGGATAATCAATTTAGGGTAAAAAAAAATCGATATCGCATAGTTTAAATAAAATGTCGAGAGGAAGAAAATGTCGATATCACACAGTTTTAAATAAAATGTCGAGAGGAGGAAAATGTCGATATCGCACAGTTTAAATAAAATGTCGAGAGGCCCAACTCGAGATAAAATGTCGAGTGAAAATCAAATTAGGGCTAAAGAAAAAACTCGAGATTTGGGGAAAAATGTCGATGCACTGAAACGTTTCGAAAATTCAGTGTTAAATCAGGAAAATGTCGAGAGATTCAAGTGCAGAGAAAATCAGTTTAAAATTAAGGAAACTCTCGAGGAATCATATAGAACGAAGATTAAAAGTATGAAAACTGAAAGCGTAAGATCTTCGGTGATTTCTGCGATTTTTACACCTGCAATCGAAACCATTAGTAGCATAAGAGAGGAAAATAGAGCTCTGTGGAGCTTACCAGTAAGCGATAAGAAATTTGAGATGAAGGCTTTAATCGATACTGAAATGGCGAGAGATGTCAATATTTGAAAGAAAATGTCGATGTGAGTGAATGAAGAAGACGAAGCATGTCGATATTTTGGCTTTAAAATGTCGAGCTTTGGTTATTCGGCCCAGTTCTTTTATTTATATTGGGCTTGAATAATTGACGAGGCCCAATATATAAAATGTCGAGTTTGAAGAGGATGTCGAGATGTTTGAATGTCGATATGGGAGGGGGATCTCGAGGTTTTGGAGTTTGGGCCTGATCATGATAATTAAGTAACGGCCCAAATAAAAGGACAAAGTCGAGATCTTTGTCGGCTTGGCGAGATTATGTTTTGGGCCTTTACTCGAAATGGCCCAAGTGGATTACAAAACTTGGAAGGATTATGTAAATAAGCCAAATAAAACAAAATGCAAATAATGTGCAAATAAAATAAAATGCAAATAAAATGCAAAGATACCATATGACAATGCGGAGGTAATGAAAGGTAGGAAATAGTGATGCTCCCCCTAGATATATACGCAATTTAATTTTTTTTTTTGTTTTTAAATAGAAAATCTAATTCTCCCTAAATCAGTGATGCAAATATTAAAAGATAAATGCTCCCCCTAGAATTATGCAATTATGTTTCTCCCCCTAGACACATGCATAGGCTTTTCATAGTATATAACAAGGTTATGTCTGAGATGTGCAGCCTAGCATGAATGTGCCTAAATTAAGAGGTAAGATTCAACATGCCCAACCGAGAGACTAAGAATTGGAATCGTTTCTCATCCAATGATTTAGTAAAAAGGTCGGCCAGTTGAAGTTCGGTGCTAACAAACTGCATTTCTATGATGCCATTTTCAACATGATTTTTGATGAAGTGATATCGAAGATCAATGTGTTTAGTTCGTGAGTGGTGTACCGGATTGCATGTTATCGCAATTGCACTCTTAGAATCACTGTAGATAGGAATATTATGTAAATCAAACCCGTAGTCCAGAGTTGAGTGCGCATCCACAGAATTTGTGAACAGCAACTGGCAGCTGCGACGTATTCTGCTTCAGCTGTTGACGTAGAGACACAATTCTGTTTCTTGGAGGACCAGCAGATTAATTTGTCACCAAGCAGTTGTGCGCCACCTGACGTACTTTTTCTATCCATGCGACCCCCTGCAAAATCTGAGTCAGTGTATCCAATTAATTGAAAACTAGAATTTTTGGGATACCATAGACCAAGATTTGGAGTTCCTTTCAGATAGCGGAGTATTCTCTTGACGGCCGTCAGGTGTGATTCTTTGGGGTTTGCCTGAAAACGTGCACAGAGACAGGTTGCAAAGACAATATCAGGTCTGCTCGATGTTAGATAGAGTAGTGAGCCGATGATTCCTCTGTAGTGTGTTTCGTCAATAGGCTTGCCAGAGAGATCTGCATCAAGTTTGCATGCTGTGGACATAGGAGTCGCTATGGGAGTGCAGTTTTCCATCTTGTATTTCTTCAAGAGATCACTTATATACTTAGATTGACTGATAAAAATACCGTCTGAGAGCTGTTTAATTTGCAGTCCTAGGAAGAATTTCATTTCGCCCATCATACTCATCTCGAACTTAGTGGTCATTAATTGACTGAATTCCTCGCATAATTTTACGTTCGTGGAACCAAAGATGATATCATCAACGTAAATTTGAACTAGTAAGATATCGGAATTCTGTCTTTTCACGAAGAGTGTAGTATCGATTTGACCTTTTGTGAACCCGGAGCCGACCAAAAAGGTGGAGAGAACGTCATACCAGGCTCTTGGTGCTTGTTTAAGTCCATAAAGGGCTTTATCAAGACGATACACATAGTCAGGCTTGGCTGAGTCGACAAATCCTTCAGGTTGTCCAACATAGACTTCTTCTTTCAGTACTCCATTTAAGAAGGCTGTCTTGACGTCCATCTGGTAGACAGTAAACTCCTTATGAGCAGCATAGGCAAGGAATAAACGAATAGCTTCTATACGAGCGACTGGTGCAAAGGTTTCATCGTAGTCAATGCCTTCTTGCTGATTGTACCCTTTCGCTATCAATCTCGCTTTATTACGGATGACTTTGCCGTTTTCGTCTCTTTTGTTTTTGAAGACCCACTTTGTTCCTATGATCGTTTTTCCTTTGGGTCTTGGAACTAAGGTCCAAACGCATAGGCGTTCAAACTGATTGAGCTCGTCTTGCATAGCAATGATCCAGTCTGGGTCCGATAGTGCTTCTGACACTTTTCGTGGTTCGAGTTGACTCATAAAACACGAGAGATGTTCGTGGAAAAATGAGACGTAATCATCCGGTATTGCGCTTTTCTTCTCACGAGTTGACCTTCGTAGAAGTGGTTGATCCGTGTGAGAATCATGTGTATGATCAGGAATTGTCGCGGCTTCATCATCCGAAGGTTGATCGTGTTGAGAGGGTATGATGTCAACGTTTGTTTCATGAGGTGATATGGCATTTGGAGTGAGATCATGACTTGAGTGAGAATTTTCGTCCTCAGTGTCTATGGCGTTTGGAAGCGTGAGTTCTGTGTCTGAGGAAGAATTGTCTTGAACATCTGTTGTTGCTTGGGTTTCACCTTGTGGAGTTTCTGGCGTCGGAGAAGACACCGGATCTGAAGTTAGCTGAAAATCTTCAAGCAAAAAGTCTAGAGATGCCATATTTGGACTAGGAGAGGCTAAATCTTGTTGAGAGTTCCCTGATGCAGTAGAGGAAGCTTCTGATGTTGTTGGGAATGTTTCGTCAAATGTGACGTTGGCACTTTCCCGTACAATTTTAGCGTCTTTGAGGAATACTCTAAATGCTTTAGACGTCGAGGAATACCCAATGAACGTGCCTTCGAGAGCTTTAGGATCGAATTTGCCTCTGTTGCTTCGGTCATCTGCAATGAAACATTTGCAACCAAACACTCGAAGAAAAGAAATGTTAGGAGCACGATTATTAATGATCTGATAGGGGGTCTTCTCAAATCTTTTGTGGATTGACGTGCGGTTCTGAGTGAAGCAGGCAGTACTTAGTGCTTCAGCCCAGAAGGAGTGTGGAAGATTTGATTGAATTATCATCGTGCGTGCAGCTTCAACAAGGGTTCGATTTTTCCGCTCGACGACTCCATTTTGTTGTGGAGTTCCTGCAGCTGAGAATTGTTGTGAAATGCCCTGAGATGCATAGAAATTTCTTAAACGGTCGTTTTTGAACTCCGTACCATTATCTGATCGAATGGTGCCAATTCGAGCCTGCAGTAGATTCTGTGTGGTTGTCACGAATGTTTCGATTATTGAGGCGATCTCATCTTTACTGCGCAAGAATTTTGTCCAAGTGTATCTAGAAAAATCGTCGATGAGGACCAGAACATATTTGCGACCATTGAGACTCTCTGTTCTCATGGGACCGCATAGATCAACGTGAAGTAGTTCTAAAGGTCGAGAAGAGCATGCAACATGTTTGGACTTATGGGAGGCTCTTTTCATTTTGCCTAGTTCACAGGCACTACAGAGATGTTCCTTTTGATACGTAAGGTTTGGTAGGCCGACAACTAGTTGCTTAGTGGATAGCTTATTAATGTCCTTAAAATTTAGGTGAGATAGACGATTGTGCCATAGAATGTTTTGATGATGTGAAGCTTTAGAGAGTAGGCAGATATTTGAGGATGGGGTGGTTGTTTTAAGGTCTATCGTATAGAGGTTCGTTTTTCGAATACCATGGAGCAGATCATTACCGTGACCGTCATTGATGCTGCATTTTCTTGCTTTGAAATTTATTTCGAGCCCTTTGTCGCACAATTGACCAATGCTGAAGAGGTTGTGGCCTAGGCCCTTGACGTATGAGACGTCTTGGATAGTTAGATTTCCGTGATTTAGATCTCCTCGTCCTAATATTGGGGATGACTCGTTATTTCCAAAGCGTACCTTTCCGCCGTACTTTTCAGTGTAGTTGCTCAACAGTTCTTTGTTCCCAGTCATGTGTGTGGAGCAACCTGAATCGAGATACCACACATGATGGACCTGCAAGAGAAAAGATGTTAGAAACGTTTCGGTACCCATTTGAGAATGGGCACTGTCAATTTCTCAGTAGATGACTTGGGCGAACTAGTGACATGATTAGTATTCGAAATAATAGTTGTGTTGGAGCTCTTAATATCCGGCTTGGGAATCCATCGTTGCAATTCGTTCTTTGGGTGTTGTGGAGATGTAGGGTAATGTTTATGTTTGGGCACCCAAATCTGCATAAATTTAGGTTTATGCGATGATGTTTTTTTGTTCAAAGATCGATTGAACATAGGAGTGCGTGAGACGTGCCCTGCAGGAGAAACAGACGATCGAGTAGGAAAATAATGTAGATTATATGCAATAGATTTATCAACGCGAGAAACCTCAAATGTCTTAGAGTTCTTTAAAGAAATAAAAGCAGAGTCATCATAAGCGTAGGTAGTAGGATAGGAAGTCTTGAAGTGAGTTTGATCAGGTTTCGATTTCTGGACCCAGGCCAACGTCTTCTTCTTCTTAGTTATTCTCTTGTCTGTAGTCAAATTTGGCATGGCATTAGGAGTTAGGTCAGAAGAGGAAAAAGAATGAACGTCAGATGAATAATCGTTGAGGTTTCTAAGAAGTGAAATTTCATTAAGTAGTTTCTCTTTTTCGAATTTGAAGATTTCGATTTGATTTTGATGTTCCTTGGCTTGTGACGTGTTGATGTCTTGCAGGCGTGATAGTTCAGTTAGGAAGTCTGTCTTGTCTTTGGTTTGTTTCCTCTCCATTTGGGTTTGCGAGCTTGACTTGGTAAAGAAGCGTGAGTCGTTCTTGTTTGAGGTTGCGGTTGCTAAACGAAAACGGGAATTTAAGGCAAGTGCATCATCGTAGTAATAGTAATGATTTGAAGGGGATGCGAAGTTTTCAAATAGCAGCTCATGTCTTTTGACTTTTTCTTTCCCTTTAATCTCCTTGTGAGATGATGCATCCATCTTAGGCATAGCTAGGTGACATTGTGTGGAGAGACCTATGGGGTTGTTGATTTGCTTTTCGAGTGAAGAGATGATTGTCAGGAGTACGTCTTTTTCCACTTGAGAGGCAATCTTTTCGAGTTCAAAAGTCGAGTGACAATCACTAATTTCTTTCATTTCTTTGATAAATGGAGGAATATACGGACGAGATGTACGCGGTCTTTGGACGTCTACTTGTTCTGAGGAGGGTGGATATAGAGGCAAGTGGTCATCCGACGGACAAGGTTCCTCAGTTCTTGAGCTTTTATTTAGTTCGTCGTAGTCGATGGGTATTTCAGCCCAGTCTTCCTTATTTCTCTTTTTCTGTTCTAAGTGGTCAATAATAGGCGAGCTAGTGAAGGGCATAAGACTAGGTATTTGTAAGCCTAGGAAACTAATATCGTAAAGAGGTAGAGGCTTCTTAACTACTGGGGGAGAGTCTGGAACATAACCTATACCGTTACGGGGATCATAAAAGCTAGTATCTCTAGCAGTATTTAAGAGCATATTTTTATCTGTTAGTACTCTTTTTGTTAGAAGATCCTCAAGATTTTTAATTTTCGAATATAGACGATTTCGTTCCTTAGACAAATTCATATTGTTGGGTTATTGTGTTTCGCTCTTCCTCACTCTTCTTGAAGTCGTTTTCCTTTTTGGAGAGTTTTTCTTCTAAATCTCTTATCCTAGTCTCATGTCTGAGGGATGTATCCTGAGCTTGTTCTAGAAACGAGGTTAACCTAGCCTTTTCTACTAGTTCGGTTCGCAAGACTTTTTCATTGTTTGCTAACCTAGATTCTAGTTTTCTTAATGATTGGTTTTCACTAGACATGGATGTTAGTCTATCCTGAAGAAGACATAATTGTTCATGTAGATTGGAGTAAGATTTGTGTACCTCAGTTTCTGAAGATGAATCGGTCGAGGGAGTGGCTACGGTGTTGTGTGCCTCATCTTCAGTGTCAGTTTCAACGTGTGCCATGAGTGCCAGGTTTTCGTCCTCACTCTCAGAGGTATCCTCGAGCCATGATTCCTGTTCTGCCATAAGTGCAACACCAGACTGTTTTTGTTTAAGAAGCTGTGCCTTTTTGGTGTAGTAGTCAACATCCTTTGTCTTAGGCAGGAAGCAGTCTCGAGCAAAGTGTCCTGGTTTGCCGCAGTTGAAGCACTTCTGATCTTTCATGGAGGGCTTAGGCTCACCATCTTCATTCTTTCGGTCCCGCTTCTTTGAGGAACTAGTCCTGAGTCGATTTGATGATATGTTCTGTGTGTAAGAGTTGAAGCGTTTGGTGATTAAGGCCATCTGTTTGGTAATCTCTGCCAGCTCAGGATCCATATCTGCATTTGTGTTGTCATTGTCTTCTTCAGATGAGCTAGGATTCTGCACAGGCTTTGGATTCTTTCTTGATTTTCGATGACTGATTAGTGCAAGTGTCTCCATGGCGGCCTTTTCTTTTGATGCTTTCTGAATCTCAGTTATATCTTCAACATGCTGGGCTAGGCTGTCGAAGAGACAGTGAATGTCCATCTCTTCTAGATCCTTGTTCTGGCGGATATTGCTTGCTATTTTCCTCCATTCTGGCTGTAGTGCTGAGAGAAAGCGTATGTTGATCTCCTCACCAGTTCTGGTTACATTTATCTTTCTCATCTCATCACTAAGGTCAGGAATCTTTGATAGGTCTCATATAATTCTTCTCCATCTTTAGCTTTGAATGAATCATAAGCCGTAAGGATGTTGGATTTCTTTGCCTTGTACCCAGATTCAGTTCGTTGCATCATTTTACTAATCTCATCCCACATTTCCTTGGCAGTTTGCAAGCTATTTACCTGCATGAAAATGTCATTAGGGATGCTTTGACAGAGATAAATTCTGACTTGACGATCTGCACGAGCTCTGAGTTTTTCAGCTTCAGTGTAGGCAGAACGCGCTTTGGGTTCCCTGGTGGCTGGAACGGCCGGTTCATTGTCCGGATTTCCTGGAATAGTAACCCAAAATTGAGCTGGGCCTTCAGTGAGGGATTCGTACATTAGGTCTCCGTTCTCCTTGCTGTCGATGAAGTTCATGAACCTGAGTGTCCATGCTGTGTACTCGTCCCTCTTGAGGATGGGTGGTCTCGCGTCGTTTCCAAGTGAGTAGAGGTCCATTGCTTATAGTAGGTTGGATGTGGAATCTTTATCGTGTTGATCAACTAAACTCTTAACTCAAGGAAGACAAGTAGAGTTAGAGAAATATAGGAAATAATATAGGCACAAAATTGATTGAAAATTTTAATAAAGATTTAATAGATAGTAAAATAAAATCGGAAATATTATTATTATTATTATTTTTTTTTATTTTTACTTTAAATGTCGAAAGAATGCAATAAGAATGTCGAGGCTTGAATGGATTTGGGGCAAATATGTCGAGATCCCTATGTCCGAGCAAGATGTCGATATAAATATCGAAGTAAATGTCGAGTGCGAGGATTGGTTAAAATGTCGAAATAGATGTCGAAGTGTGTAGAAAAAGGAATGTCGAGGTCTATTAAGGAATCGAGATGAGATGTCGAAATAAATGTCGAATGGAATAAGGTGCAAGATGTCGAGTCCCTTGTTAAAATGTCGAGGCGGATGTCGAGATCGATTTCGAGCAACAACTTCGATTAAAATGTCGAGATCTTCGTTTCTTTTAATGGCTTCAAATGTCGATAACCACAAATGTCGACATCTTCAAATGTCGAGATGTAACAAAATATCGAGCCAGATGTCGAGACCCTTATTCCATAGTAAAATGTCGAGGTTAAAGTCGAGATCGAAGTCGAGCCAAGATGAGCCTAAATGTCGAATTAGGAAAAAAGTCGACCCAAAATGTCGAGGAATATTGCGAGAGAGATGTCGAGAGATTCAAATGTCGACAAGATCAAATGTCGACAACTTCAGATGTCGAGGTGGCTTATTTCGATCGAAGATTTCGGGGATTCAAAACTATGTTCGTCGTCCAACACTGTTCTTCGGTCTGGAAAAAAATTGATCACGAATAAGAATTAGCAGATAATCAACTAAGCGTTCTCCACGAGCCGAGTGGAATCTGTGAATTCGGATGAGAAGAAATTGGTAAAATTAAAAAAACAGTAAGAACGAGCGAGTAGAGATTTGTGCGTCTTCGATGAGTTTGATCCACGAGTTCGGCTCTGATACCACTTGTTAGGCCGATTTGATCCAACCTTGTACTGATTCAAAGGATTAGTATTACCTGATATGATGAATTACAGAAGCAATAAAGAAGTAATACCAATAGACGGATTGTAGAGTTGGAACGAGAGCGCACGAGTTCTTCAGAAAAGTCGTCAACTCTATTAATTAATCAGCAACCCTAAACAAAGCATTGTTTAGGGTATTTATACACATAAGCCCTAATGGGCTATTGTGCCCGATATAACTAATATACCCACAAGTCGGGTATATTTACAATTAGGTCCTAGGGCAAAATAGAACTACAGAACATAGACACATTAAAATGAACACAATTAAAATATTATCTAACAGTCTTAATTCTTTCTGAGATTCCGACAATTCTTTGAAATTTCCAGGCAGCGTCGAAGGGTAAATTCCATTACAATTTGGGACGCTGATGTCCGACGGTGGGACCCATATTCCTCCTACCACCACGAACTGTGGCGGCGGCGGTTGTTGTAGGGTGGTGGTGGTGGAAGCTGAAGAGCTTGGCCTTCTCGTGTGAAGACGATATTTCTGTAAATTGGAAATTAAGAAATAACATAGAAAGAATTTCGATATGGGTTGAAAGAAAAGGAATAATAATAATAGTATTTGATGAAATACAAACCTGTAAATGGCTCTTAACTTCATCATTAGTGAGCCCATCGACCTTCATCAACTCCCTGATTTGCTTCGGCGTGGCTGCGCAAATAAATAATAAATACATATCAATAATTTTTTTTTTTTTTTGGCATCCAGAAAAAAAGATTGCAAAGAATCTATTATTAAATATTACATACCATTTGAGCCGCCGAGCTGTTGCAGGGCTTGTAAGAATCTCCGATGCAACTCAGGCGACCAACACCTTCTTTCCTTTTTTAGGGTTGATGACGATGATGATGCTTTTCCTTCCTTTTTACTTATATTTTTCTCACCATCGCCAGCTGATAATTGCTGAGTATTTGAATTGATTCTCCCTTTCCTAAATGGATCAGTCGACACCTCTTCCTTCGGAGCATTCATCTTTTCAGGTGAGCCCTAAGCCAAGAAAAGCGAAAAGATCAAATCTTTTCCACAATAATATCTCATCAGCCCTAATAATATAGATCCATAATAAGTCTCGAAAGTAATTTTATTTTTATTGCCCTACCTCGTCTCGAATGTCTGGATCTGGGGTTTGGTTCCAAAGTGTAAGCCAATCTGACATGTTATTGCTGGGATTATTACAGCACACCTCTTTATTCTTCTTAGAACAACAAGGACCTTCATCGTTTTGGTGATCTGATTCCGAGGAAGATAGTTTCTTGACAGGTAATATGAACTCATCCTCGAGAATTTTCTCACCACTAGTTTGCTCCGAGCTTTCTATTGATGTTGTCCCTGATAACTGTTGCTTGCATGACTCAATAGCTATACAGTTATTACAAAGTAAGCACGGGTTAACATCATGTCAATGAAAAGATTAGGACAAGAAACAAATCATATCTCTATTCTATCACTCCGTACACACACACACAAACCACACACATATAATTTAGACCTTGTGTGATTAGGTCGAGACAGAGAGGAAGTTCACGCTGGAAAACTTGAACCTTTTGACGTTCTTCTTCTAAAGCCTTCATAAATTCGTGACATCTCTTCATTTTCTCTGATAAATAATCACTGCTGTACTGATCGTGGCTGTGAATCATAATGATTATTTGTCCACTTTCTGATATTCCTTTTGATATTCTTCTATCGATTCCTTAAGAGGGTTTAATTAGAATCATCTACAAACTCGGCTCACACAAAGAAAATAATGGTTTCTTTTTATCTTCTTCGCACACTGTTCTTGCAAATATACATATATATACACGAAACCTACAAATGCCGACGACTGTCTAATATATGTTGAATCTTTTGGTTGCGTCTGGTCGGCGGCAGAGAGCTTTGGCAATAGATAAACTTCGGCAGTAGATAGTCGGAAGATGGAGTGTTCTTCAAGCGCAGGTACAGTTCGCCAGTACCCAGATAATGATGAGGGCATATGTGATAACTATAGTACACAGCATGAAGAATAAATACGCCTGGAGTTGATGAAGACTATCCATAACAGTAGACGTAGTCGAGGCGTGTGTTGGACACACTGTCCGTAAGACGAAATCGCCCCGATATTAAGTGCTTTCGGTTAGCAGCGATCGTCCCCAAGATACAACGACATTTTCTTAACTCATAATCGCAGCACAACGACTAGAGTTTTACGACGAATCGTACTCGAAACTGAATTTTTCTTGCTTCGGGAAACTGGGGAGTATTAGAGTGAAATATGCAATGTCGTGGGTTGAAGTGAATTAATATTTCCATCTCAATGGGGGCCTATTTATAGATTTTATGTCGCAGGGACCTCTCCGCAAATTCAAGAACTTGCTAGGCTGCTTCTGTAATTTTCCAGGGACTATATTGCAACATTTTGCATCTATTGGACTGTCGGTTTATTTACCGGCCCGCGACAGGCCCGATTCTCGGGCCGACAGCCCGAATCTCAGGCGTGTCCCACCGGCGGCGGTCCGATTCTCCGACCGACGGCCCGAGGCGGCTACCGACGCCTCTAGTTGGGCCGACCGACACTTCCTTGAGTTGGGCCGAATTAGCCCAACAACCCACTTCAGCCCAATTGATCAAATGGATCAAGCCATCACATCTGGGCTGCCCAATCATCCTCACCTCGACTGCCATGTCACCGGCACCGTCGCCGTCGCCGCCTACCGGAGGAAAAATTTAAGTAGCTCCTCAATGCTCCTCGCTCCGATGCGTCGTGCGAAGTGCAAAGTGCGCGCCTCAAAGCGCCCATTGCGCACTTTGGCACGGCACGGCTCGGCTCGGCCTCGGGCACGGGCTCGGTGCTCGGTGCTCGTCGGTGCGAGGCACCGACTCGCACCGGGCTGTTATTTGGGCCAAAACTCACCCAAGTTTCTCAAGCCCACTTAAACCCACTTAAGCCCACAAGCCCATTTAAGCTATACACATGGCAAGCCCTTTTGAATAAACCCACATGGATTTCTATATATATAGTGAAGATTTTCTTAGTGTCTAACCAATGTGGGACACTTGATTCCCACTTAAACACTACCAATCATTTTAATGATTATTGGGCCAACTTCGGAAATTAATTTCTCATTCACCCGATATCGGTTTTGAGCGTATTAATATTCGTTAGAATCCCCGTGAATCATAGATTCGTAATCTTTCAACGATTTCTCGTTTCGACATCCGATGACTTCCCGATTTAATTAAAACCGGAACTAAATTTATTAACGGGTTAATTACCCAATTTGGGCCCAATGGCCCATTAGGCTCAATAAACCCAACAATCCCCCACATGAATGGAAATTAATGCAAATGCTATGCATGCTGACTCTTGCAAGAAAAACTTGACAACTCGTCACTGCATCGGGATAGGTAGCTTGTGGCTTTGAACCTTCCATAGTGAAACGCAATCGAATTTACTCGCTGTTCAGTGAACATGATGTCTTGAACTGACAGCTTTTGTGTAAATTAAGACAACAGCGTACACACAGTGACGAATCTAATTTCTTTCGATTCTCACGTTGTGTCCATTTCGGCCTTGGACCATATCTTGGTTTCATAAGTGTTATATTAAAGCGGCCCCACTTCTCACTTATATAGGTGATCGACTATTAGGACTTTAATCCTAGAGTATCCCGAAATACTCCACCATCCGGTATAGCCATCATTAAAAACAAAATTGCTTACCCTTTACCACACGTCTTCGGGTAATTACTTGGGCAGCTTATGAGAATGAGCTTAAAAAAAAAATCAAGTAAGTTACTGAACTACACTCAGCTTAGTTGTCTCATTGAACCAAGTTTGTGGGATCTCCACTCATCATGGTTGAGTTACCACCGAGCTTGTTCTTGGGTGTGTGGTTTTTAAGCCCCATTCCCCTTACTGCGTTATAGTGCTGATCTCTAGCAATGCCTTTCGTCAAAGGATCTGCTATGTTCTCTTTAGACTTCACATAGTCAATAGAGATTATTCCACTAGAGATCAGTTGTCGTACGGTATTATGTCTACGACGTATGTGTCGAGACTTACCGTTATACATACTATTCTGTGCCCTACCAATTGCGGCCATGCTGTCGCAATGTATCATAATAGGCGGTACAGGCTTATTCCAACAAGGAATGTCCTCCAAAAATTCCGAAGCCATTCTGCTTCTTCACCGGCTTTGTCTAGTGCAATAAACTCCGATTCCATCGTAGATCGAGCTATGCACGTTTGTTTTGAGGATTTCCAAGAGATTGCTCCACCACCGATGGTAAATACATAACCACTCGTGGATTTGGAGTCTTTGCTGTCAGATATCCAGTTAGCATCGCAGTATCCTTCAAGAACTGCTGGATACCTCGTATAGAGTATGCCATGATTAATAGTGTGATTCAGATATCTTAGCACCCTTCTCAAGGCTATCCAATGATTACTCCCAGGATTACTCGTAAACCTGCTGAGTTTACTTATTGAATATGCTATATCAGGTCGAGTGCAGTTCGATAAATACATTAGACTGCCAATCACTCGAGCATATTCATGCTGTGATATGGGTTCTCATCTGTTTTTAGCCAGATGTACATTTATATCTACAGGAGTCTTAGCCGGAGGATCATCGAAGGCATTAAATTTCTTTAACACATTCTCAACATAATGAGATTGTGTCAGCACAATTCCTTCGGACGTCTTAAAGACGTTTATCCCTAGTATGACTTTCGCCAAACCCATATCCTTCATATCAAAATGATTTTTCAGCATAGTTTTCGTGTTTACAATCATTTTCTGATTGCTTCCCGTGATTAACATGTCGTCTACATAAAGACAGACAATCACGAATTCATTGGGTGTGCCCTTAATGTAAACACATTTGTCACACTCATTGATTTTGAATCCATTCGATAACATAGTCATATCGAATTTTTGGTGCCACTGTTTCGGTGCTTGTTTAAGCCCGTAAAGCGACTTCACGAGTCGGCACACTTTGTTTTCCTGTCCAGGTATTACAAACCCTTCAGGCTGATCCATGTATATTTCTTCTTCAAGGTCTCCATTTAGGAATGCCGTTTTTACATCCATTTGATGTACATCGAGATCATGCAATGCTGCAATAGCAAATAGAACCCGTATTGACGTAATTCTCGTTACGGGTGAATATGTATCGAAGAAATCATATCCTTCCTTTTGAGAATATCCCTTGGCTACTAAACGAGCCTTATATTTTTCAATTGATCCATCGGTTTTATATTTCCTTTTAAGGACCCACTTGCATCCTAAAGGTTTACACCCTTTTGGGAGATCTACCAACTCCCAAGTGTGGTTCTGCATTATGGACTCAATTTCGCTGTTTACAGCTTCTTTCCAGAATGGAGCTTCTGGAGTCGACAGAGCTTCTTGCACTGTCCTAGGTTCATCGTCTAACATGTATGTTAGGAAGTCAGGCCCAAATGATTTGGCCACCTTTTTACGCTTACTTTGCCGTGGTTCCTCAACTTCTGAAGGAGAACCTTTAACGGCTTCATAATTTCTTTTACAACTTATTTCATTTCTTTCCTTCGTTGGAAAGATGTTCTCAAAGAAAACAGCATTTCTCGATTCAATAATCATCCCAGAATTCATGTCTGGAATTTCGGACTTATGCACTAGAAATCTGTACGAATTACTATTTTCTGCATATCCAATGAAAATACAATCAACCGTTTTCGGTCCTATCTTGACCTGTTTTGGTTTAGGTACTTCGACCTTTGCTAGACACCCCCACACTTTAAGATATCCATAGGAAGGTTGTCTACCTTTCCACAATTCGTACGGTGTTTTATCCCGTTTCTTGTGTGGCAACATATTTAGAATGCGATTTGATGACAATATGGCTTCCCCCCAAAATTCTGAGGTAACCCTGAACTGATTAGCATCGCATTCATCATCTCCTTGAGAGTTCTATTTTTTCGTTCAGCAACGCCATTTGATTGAGGTGAATATGGCGCCGTCGTCTGATGAATAATACCATGTTCTTGGCAAAATTCCACAAACGGTGCCACGTATTCTCCTCCTCTGTCACTTCTTATTATTTTGATCTTAGAGTTAAGTTGATTCTCAACTTCATTCTTATATCTTTTGAAGGTATCAAGAGCTTCGTCTTTACCACTTAAAAGATACACGTGACAGTACTTCGTGCAATCGTCGATAAATGTTATAAAGTATTTCTTTCCACCTCTAGTTTGCACGAATTTCAGATCACATATATCAGTATGGATCAATTCTAATGGTGAACTATTTCTTTCGACAGATAAAAATGGTGCCTTGGCCATTTTTGCTTCTACACAGATTTCACACTTGTGTTGTGAATCAATTTCCATTTGTGGAAGTAAGTTTAAACTTATTAACTTTTTCAGTTTGTTTAAACTCATGTGTCCTAATCTACCATGCCATAAATTAGACAACTCAACCAAGTAAGAAGAACTGGCTTTATTATTATCAGCGATCTTAATATCGCGTTTTACAGGCATTACAGATAACTTAAAAAGGCCCTTCTCGAGGTAACCTTTGCCAATAAAATGACCATTCTTGGTCAGTACATATTTTCCAGCTTCAAACACTTGCCTAAATCCAGCGTTACTAAGCAGAGCGCCGGACACCAAATTCTTGCGGATGTCTGGGACATGCAGCACGTCCACAAGCGTCACTTCCTTGCCTGAAGTCATCTTCAACACCATCCGTCCCAATCCTACGATGTTGGACGTCGCCGCGTTCCCCATATAGAGCGTCCTACCCGAAATAGGCGTGTAGGTGGAGAACATTTCTTTGTCGGAGCAGATGTGGCGAGTTGCTCCGCTGTCGATGTACCAGTAGTTCGGATTTTCCACGACGTTTGCCTCGTACACGACTGCAGTCAGATCTAGCTCCGACGTGTCTGTCGCCAGCTGCTTCTCTTCAGTGAGATGCGCCCGAGTCTTATTAACTCTCTTTTTCTTACGACAATCCTTGGCCATATGCCCTGGTTTATCGCAGTTATAACAGTTGCCCTTAATTCTTTTTGAATTCTGGTCTTGCTTCTTTTGTGGCGGACCTGGCCTTTTGCGCTTATTTCCATAGCTCGGCTCGGCCAAGTTGGCTCCCGCCTCCATACCGCCCCTCTTGTTCTTGGCTTCGCTCTTTCGGTTATCTTCCTCGATCCGAAGCCGCACAATCAGGTCCTCAAGCCCCATCTCTTTTCGTTTGTGCTTGAGGTAATTCTTGAAATCCTTCCACAGAGGCGGCAGCTTCTCGATAATTGCAGCTACCTGGAAGGTTTCGCTGATCTGCATATTTTCGGCGTGAATATCGTGGATAATCAGCTGCAGATCACGGACTTGGTCCAGCACCGGCTTAGAGTCGGTCATCTTATAATCCAGAAATTTGCCGACGATGAACTTTTTCAGTCCGGCATCGTCGGTCTTATATTTCTTGTCCAACGAATCCCACAACTCTTTCGCAGTCGTAGCCACTGCATAGACGTTGTATAGGGAGTCGTCGAGGGCATTCAGAATATAATTGCGGCACATGAAATCATTATGATTCCATGCGTCTAACGCAGCCCTTTCTTGCTCAGATTGAGCGACACGAGCAGCGTAAGCTGCGTCGTTAGGGTTTTCACCCTCAGCTGGTGGAGCGACTTCAGTCACCAAAGGGGCAGTTTCTTTCAGAAAACGGACGAGGTGGAGAGTAGTGAGATAGAACATCATCTTTTGTTGCCAGCGTTTGAACTCCGTCCCGTTGAATTTGGCAGGACGTTCGACATGGTTGCCGGTAGGAATCGCTGCTACGTTGGTTGCCATCGATCAATCACGAACACAACAATTTCGTCTTACGATTGTTGAATCTTTTGGTTGCGTCTGGTCGGCGGCAGAGAGCTTTGGCAATAGATAAACTTCGGCAGTAGATAGTCGGAAGATGGAGTGTTCTTCAAATGCAGGTGCAGTTCGCCAGTACCCAGATAATGATGAGGGCATATGTGATAACTATAGTACACAGCATGAAGAATAAATACGCCTGGAGTTGATGAAGACTATCCATAACAGTAGACATAGTCGAGGCGTGTGTTGGACACACTGTCCGTAAGACGAAATCGCCCCGATATTAAGTGCTTTCGGTTAGCAGCGATCGTCCCCAAGATACAACGACATTTTCTTAACTCATAATCGCAGCACAACGACTAGAGTTTTACGACGAATCGTACTCGAAACTGAATTTTTTCTTGCTTCGGGAAACTGGGGAGTATTAGAGTGAAATATGCAATGTCGTGGGTTGAAGTGAATTAATATTTCCATCTCAATGGGGGCCTATTTATAGATTTTATGTCGCAGGGACCTCTCCGCAAATTCAAGAACTTGCTAGGCTGCTTCTGTAATTTTCCAGGGACTATATTGCAACATTTTGCATCTATTGGACTGTCGGTTTATTTACCGGCCCGCCTCGCTCCGATGCGTCGTGCGAAGTGCAAAGTGCGCGCCTCAAAGCGCCCATTGCGCACTTTGGCACGGCACGGCACGGCTCGGCTCGGGCTCGGTGCTCGTCGGTGCGAGGCACCGACTCGCACCGGGCTGTTATTTGGGCCAAAACTCACCCAAGTTTCTCAAGCCCACTTAAACCCACTTAAGCCCACAAGCCCATTTAAGCTATACACATGGCAAGCCCTTTTGAATAAACCCACATGGATTTCTATATATATAGTGAAGATTTTCTTAGTGTCTAACCAATGTGGGACACTTGATTCCCCACTTAAACACTACCAATCATTTTAATGATTATTGGGCCAACTTCGGAAATTAATTTCTCATTCACCCGATATCGGTTTTGAGCGTATTAATATTCGTTAGAATCCCCGTGAATCATAGATTCGTAATCTTTCAACGATTTCTCGTTTCGACATCCGATGACTTCCCGATTTAATTAAAACCGGAACTAAATTTATTAACGGGTTAATTACCCAATTTGGGCCCAATGGCCCATAGGCTCAATAAACCCAACAATATATATATATATATAGAAAAGGGATTTTTATTTGTATAATTCTCACGACAAGTTGTGTACGTGGAGAGTCGAGATCGTTGCGTCGCGTAAGGCGAATATTTGATTATGTTTCTTGAGAGAGAGAGAGAGAGAGTTATTTCTAAGAACGTGGGCTGGCACTTTAGTTAAGAGATAAGATCAATAGAAGTGTAGGTTTTTCTTACATTTATACCCCTTAAAGACTACTACGAAGTAGTCAAGTGCATCAATCAAGTTTAGTTTTTTGAAAAGAAAAACGCTGTTGACCAATATGTAAATATCAGTTTCGTGTTTATCTCATCGTCGTAGTTATCGATTGAGTTGAGGGAGTAGTGAATATCCTCGTAAGAAAAAGAATCACAACAGAGCGTGGCGTGCACTCTCCACCATAGGCGAGTGGCACTACTTAAAGATCATGAGCCGCTCTGAAAGATTTCTGGCCTTTCGCCATATCTAAGAGTCATATCGACTATATATATAATATATATAAAGCTTTCTTGTCTACCAAACTCATACAGCAATTATCAGAAAATTTATGAACCAAGCACCCTTACTTCCATAATTCAATTCCATGTAATATTTGAAAAATATGGTAACTAAACGTTCGCTTCAAAAGTACATTTTATGACTGCCTTTTACATTAGCCAAAATTGGTTTGACAAGGCGGAGATTTTTAGTTTTCTCCCCCCTCAATAATATACAAAAATATCCACATGGAGTTACTATTCACCGCCCCCTTTTTCCTAGTCACCGCCCCTAAAGGGCTATAAAAGACTTTTTTGCCCTTATATGATATTTAAATTAATTTAAAAAGAAAAAACTAACTAAATATATAATTTCGGTACGAAATACTGAAAACTACATACACAAATAAATTCGAACGATCGATCGATACCAAAAAAAATATTGTTTTAACATTTTAGGACCGATCGATCGATAATGTCGTAAAAATCATTCGTACGTAGATGCATTAGCGAACTCGGATCGACGCCGGCCGATCGCGGGTGTCGGCCGGAGCAGCACCGGCCGAACCAAAATTTCGGCCGGCGCTTGGCATGGCCGAACCATAATTTCGGCCGCCACATGTCACAGCCGAAATTGTGTTTCGGCCGTGCCTTGTGGCGGTCGAAATTATTGTTCGGCCGTGCCAAGCGCCGGCCGAAATTTTGGTTCGGTCGGGACTTTTTTCAAACTATTTCGATCCGAGTTCACTAATTCATCTACGTACGAATGATTTTTACGACAATATCGATCGATCGGTCCTAAAATCGATTGATCGGTCCGAAATATCTATCGATCGGTCCTAAAATGTTAAAACAATTTTTTTTCGTATCGATTGATCGTTCGAATTTATTTGTGTATGTAGTTTCCAGTATTTCATACCGAAATTATAGATTTAGTTAGTTTTTTCTTTTTAAATTAATTTAAATATCATAAGGGCAAAAACGTCTTTTTCCAGCACTTTAGGGGGCGGTGACTAGGAAAAAGGGGGCGGTGAATAGCAATCCAGTATCCATATTAAGTTGCTAAATTTTCCATGGTCATGAATGAAATTAGAATTGAACTCATTTATGGATGCTTCATCTAACTATTATTATATACATGTTGCTTATGTTTTATGATAATTTTGTGGGAAAATTATTGGGTCACTAAGTATGCCAATTTTCGATTTTGGGTCACTATGTTTGCCAGTTATAAAACTAGGCCGCTAATTATGTATATAGTAACAAAATTGGGTCATTAACCTCTTTTTTCTTATTATATACATACTTAATGACCTAGTTTTGTCACTATATACATACTTAGTGACCTAGTTTTGTAACTAGTGACCCAATTTTGTTACTATATACATACTTAGTGACCTAATTTTGTATCTGGCAAACATAGTGACCCAAAATTAAAAAATGGTATACTTAGTGACCCATTTTTATAATTTTGCCTAATTTTGTCGAATGCGCGTTCTATTTCTATTTCTAATGTTGTTTTACTATATTGTATAAAAAACATTATATTTATTTACCGAAGAAAAAAACAATATATTGTACCCTTGGCCCTTGTGCAGTAAGAGCATCTCCAATCGATACCCAAAAACCCAAAATATATACCAAAAGTTGCCCAATCGTACACCAAACGCGTACTCAAAATGCGTTTTCATTTTCTCTCTCCTGTTTTAAACGCATATATGCGTTTTGGGAATTGGATATCCCAAAATATGCGTTTGATGTTTAGAAATTACAATACATACCTTTTATTATTTTTAATTAAAGTACTCATATAAAAAATCAAAAATAAATAAAAATATATAAAGGACTCCTGTTATTAATATTTACTTTTTTCTACATTTTTTATATGAAAAAATATTGAGTTTATTATTAATTTTGTGAAATTATTTTTTTCGATCAAACTTAAAATAATAGTATGGTCTGATTTGTAAAGTTATAAACTTCATGGGTAATATTAACAAATCGGATAGAAGAGAATACTACAATAATGGTCTTTTAAGTTTGCGAATTGGTTTATCGGTTGGAGAAGAATGACTGCATTTTGAGTTTGAGAATGCGTTTGTGTTTGAGAATGCATTTTTCGGTTGGAGATGGTCTAACTATAGCGGGGATGAGGACGAGAAAAAATTGTGTGGGTTTCCACATAAATGTCACCAATTGCCTAAGATAAAATGTTAGAAAACTAATGGTCTGGACTTCATTGGCAAGCGCAATTGGGCTTTTATATGAGCCTATATATTTTGACAAAAGCCCATTATAAACGACATCACGGTAAATGCCCTTTCAATAGTGTTCGTTCTGCAGACTCTAATGAATATCCGTATATATATATATATATATATATATATATATAGAGGAATTTTATGGTATGTGAGCACCTTACGTGGGCATCTGTCGATGTGGCACTGGTTCGTGCCATGTCGACATGCCACATCAACATAGATGATACGTAACACTAATTAACACATTCTAGTGGTCATTGCCTACGAACACACATATACTTACGAATGCTTTTTTTCCCACTTTTTTTAGTATTCTGAGAAATGATATAGGTATTGGTTTTCATAATTTGTGCTTTTACTGACTTCGTAAAAAAGGTCCGTATCATATGTTTCTGATCATGGCGTTTTTTATGTTTATATTATCTTGAGGAGGTAAATTTTCCTTCAAACTCGACTGGTCAAAGGTTAGTTTTTTTCTTAATGTATTAAAACTTCTATTAGTTTTTGTTATTGTGTTAGTGCGATTATGATGAGAATTTTTACAACAGGTTCTGAATCTTCATAATCAAGGTAGATTTAGACTCTCTATTGTTCCAGGACTACAGTTCGTTCTGCGTTGATATGTGTGCATTTTCTCTGTGTACGGTTAGGACATTCGGCTTAATGTTTATGCTGGAAATGTTCATATTGAATGACGATCTATATTTATAAAAAGTAGTGAGTCTGTATGTGACTGCGAAAACATCTTTAAGAATTTGTTAAATTTTATTATTTGGGGGTAGATGCACTAAGGAGCAATCACGGTATGTATGATCTCGCAGATAGAACATAAGACATCTTCAAATTTTCATCAGATTTTGTCTTCAAGGGAAATGCATCATCAAGATTTGAGCAAGTCGATCCTTATGCTCTTATTGTAGTCATATCTTCTGGGTATTATCTTGCTGCTATTATGTGATCTATAGATTGAGAAGGTTAACGAAATATGCTGCTAAAAGCAAAGTGGATACTATTGATTTAGAATATACTCTTTTCTTTTTATACCCTCAGACGGTAAAGTATCATTCATTAGCAGCTGCAAATGCTTCAAGAAGGATATCATTAAGGCACGCCTTCACTTTTTCGAGAATGAAAGTTAGAGAAAGCATCATAGATGAAGGCGGCGGTTGTGTATATATAAGGATCAGTTCACGACAACAATAACAAAACGCTGTTAAGAAGATCCTCAATGGATGGAAGGAATCTGAAAGAGAATTTGAGGTGCTCTGCAGATTCTTGATCAGCATTTCTCAGATCTCGATGATGATTAATCATATATTTTAGTCTTTTCAAAATTATGCACAATGATCGAAATTCTGAGTAGGTGTTAGCATCATATCATAGTTTCTCTTCTTGGATAAAGCATTCATGGCGAGGAACGCTTCTGTACGATATGATGAATTACGGTAGCCTTGAATCCCGTGTGCAAGGTATTATTCATATTTGATGCACCTTTTGTGATATCTCTCTTAAGGTACTTAACTCATTTTTTTATGAAGTTCCTCTGATGCTTTGTCCATATGAATTTCTCATGCAATTATCTAATTATGAAAATTCTTTGATGCTTTGCTCATAGGTCATATAGGACCTTCCTATGGATCAACATTAAATTGGCATTTGAGACTGAAAATTGCTATATATGTTGCAAGGTACTTCATTATTGTCTGAGACTGAAAATTGCTCTTGATGTTTCAAGCTACTTCGTTAGTATCATTTCACATGTGGTACTAACGATACTTTTCCCCGAAGTTTAATGTCATTTTCCCGTCACTGATATGGGATGTGTAGAACCTACACAAACTCTGCTACCCTCCTGCAAAGGTAAACACTGTAGACATGAACTTTTTATTTAAATAAACATTTTTTTGTTTGCTGATTTTGGGCGCTCAGTGGAGGATTCTCAAATAAGACCCGCTGATATTAAACTTTTTGGAACTTTAGGCTACGTAGCACAGTAATGCCTTCCGGACCGTATGAACTAAGCTCCCATTCATTCTTACAAGTGAGCGGAAAGAAAACACTATGCATTTTCCCATAACAAAAACGTCGGTATGCGCTCGGTGATGTAGTTCTCTAGCTCTTGACTAGGAAAATACCCGTCGAACGATTCGACATAAAATATTGACAGTTAGTCACTTGGGTAATCTTTTATGTCAAGAATTATTCTGAACTTTTTCAAAAAGCTGCAAAGAAACTCAAAGATGCTCCTATCATAAATTGGCAAATCCTCATCCAGACGGAACAAAGCTTCGTAATGTAGTCTCTCGCCACGAAAGGCACGATGAAATTGAAGCATATCAGGTTCGTACAAATCGATCTCTTACATTTTCTCCAAGTCCTTACAGCTTTTGTTTCTTTTTATGCTATTGCTTGACCGCGTTTAGAGATCCAATTTCGATTAGGTGTTGTTTATGTTATCACATCTTATTGTTGGCTTTGAGTTCATCAGTTATACGACCAATTTCGTATTCTGTCAATAAGTCATGTCTTTCTCATATTTGATGTTCAGTTACGCCATAATTTTTTCTAGATTGCTCGGCTACACGAACTATGCAAAGTATTACACTCAACATAGATTGGAGACGCATCAACGAAGGTTTGTTTATCTCATTGGCAAAAGTCTTTTTTTTTTGCTTCAGAGTTAATCAATTTGAGAAATCTTGCTGGATGTTGCCTTTAGGTCTTCGAGTTATTAGAGAAACTATCAGAAAGATTTGACGAGTCAGCCTCTAAACAATTTTATCTGTTAAAAGAATTGAAGGTTTTGGTGCCTTTTTCCATTCAGTTCTCAAATATGATTGGGCCTTTTTTTTTCAGCTTCATAAATGAATATCTTTCTCAACTGTAAGATCCTTTCCGACTTTATTTTATACTTTGGGTAGAGACAAGAGTAAGGAGAATTTTCATTTGGAATTGAGGATCTGCCATAATATATATGAAAGTTCAAAAGCAGCAATTTGATACGGACTTTGAAATTCCTGATGAGTATTTTCCTGTCAGCTTAGTGATGTATGGATCCTCAAAATTTTTCAATACATATTTGGTACAATATTTCCATATTTGGTAAAATTTTGTATACATCTTTTTGGTGTTATACATGCTTTTTTTAGGCGATATACTGACATGCGAACAAATGCATTAAATGTTGGAATTAATACTCATTTGTTCACAAGCATTGTGAAACGTATGAGTATACATGAATTGTAACATACTTCTTTATTCTTCATCTTGCTTAATAAATGCAATGCATGAAACTGAAGATGGAAGTTATGAGTTCGACATCAAATAGTAATTAATATTATGAGATCTCTTTTGAACTACATGACCCTTACGTAAACCATTGCTACACTAAAATTCTCCTCCTCTCCTGCTCAATCGATGAACACACATATACTTACGATTGAAGATTCATACACATAATTAAATTAAAGTGGTAATATATTAATGTTGTCATTTTAATTGTAATAAAAAGCTTTGTGTATGTGGTGGGTAAGTAACAAGTAGATGGGGTCGACGGTATTTAAGCAATGTTCATCCCCTCTGAATTTTGATGCCTTCTGTTATTTTTTTACTACTTAATTACGTTCGCCACATGATCCACCTCCACAAGCACACGCACAACAAATTTATAATTTTGTCTACTTGCATATATATTTATATATATATATATATTAATGGGTGCATTCATAATATACATAGGTACCTAAAATAATGTGCAACTTGTCCCTTTAGAAATAGGGAAAAGAAAACAGAAGTTGGGGATTAGCACAGAAAAATTCACCTTTTGGGAGATTAAATGGATCTACTCTTTCCTAGCGTCAACATCTTGAATGCGTCTGTCATGAATAATAATAAGGTCTAACGTTGGCATAATAATAGACAGTCTATATGATCCACGGACTTAGTTTTCCCGATATTCAATATATATATATATATATTATACAAACCCATATACATCTGTATATCAATTTAGTTATACGTGTTAAAAATTGTATCTTGTAATGTGTTGGTGCGGGGGTGTATATTTGAGCACGTGGATAATTCCTTTTCATCAACTGCCCAAATATGGTTTTGTAATTATGGTTATACTCTCTTGGTCACTCATCAAGATCTTTAAAAAAAATAAATTGGCGGATATATTTACCTAATCAATTAGTAAATTAGAACTCAAACAAATTAATTTGGAAAATGAACCTGTCAGGCGATTGGCAGTAATTTATAAAAGGGAAAGGGAAAAAAACATTAATAATGATTTTCTTCAAGCAAGAAACTTTTATCCCGCTTAACGAGGCCACCAATTGTTTGTATTGGTATAATATACATGCAAATTGCATCCTTGCATTAGCATGGTTGGAATTCTATTACCTTTTGATTGTTGGTCATCTTACTCATTAGTAGGTGTATGAAATCTACACGTTTTACTCATATGTACATATTATACTACATAGAAAGAAATGTTATTTTCTGGTTCTCACGTTGTCTCATAAAACCGATATATCTAATTTAATTCATACAACCATTATACAAAAAACAACTCGGTATGGTTTTCGCGGGCGTATTGCTACGATAAATAGAAGATATTATCAATAAACGCTTAACTAATCAGTGGGAAAAAGGTAAAAAGAAGCTCAAACCTACCCTAATATTATTGTATTCGGTGTGTGTGACAATCATTTTATAGAAAGCCAAGTAACACATAAATGCTGATGTATCATGATTATATAAATAAAACCACGTACGAACAACTTGGTACTATCTCCCCGCCATGCAAGATAGGAAGATTGAGATAAGGATCAAACTGAATCGGGGAAAGAAAAGGCAAAGTTATATATGTTTAATATGGGACCACGGAGATATTATTTGCATTGACTATACATATAATATAAATTTGCTAACCACTAGAATATCACAATTTGACAATAACGTCAATCGTCGTATTTGATGATACAATTGTTATGAATATGGATTAATGTAGTAAAACTATACTATACGAATGAAAAAATAATAACAGTGATATTAAATAATATGAGTTGACATAATCCAAATAGCATTATTTCTGATATTTAATACAAAATCATCAAAAATCGTATTTTTGTGAATAGAGACTGATATATCTCTGAAGATATAAATATGCCTAAGAGGGAGGGGGGTGTGAATTAGGCTTATAAATTTTTATGCTTCTTTTCACAAAGTGTAGTGACTTAGATATGCCTACTGATGCTTGTGACGAGTATGCCTGATATATCCTAGTAACGTCGGATGTGCGTCGGGTCTGTCTCACAGCGATAAAGAAATAACTGAAAAGTAAATGCGAGACAGGATTTTTATAGAGGTTATATCCCCAACTGGGGTTTACTCCTCTCCTTGGGATTTGCTTCCCAAGAGTTTAACCAATCACTATAATGCACCGTAGCTGGATACAAAACTGATTGGTTGGCCCAATACACAACCGAAACAAGTCGAACACTAGCCACTACTAGGTTACCACACGCCGAGTTTCGTTCCTCGGAATCTCCTTGATCCCGACAGACACAGCTCGCTACCGAAGGGCCCCCGGACTTGTCCTTCCCTTCACGTGTGCGTAAACGTTGACCTTGCCTCCTTGGTATTGCTCACGTCCGAAGACAACACGTCCGAAGACAGAATATATGGCAGGGTATGATGGAATATCGGATGAATCACTCGCTCAGTGATGGATACGCAAGTTAACGCTCAGTAAGGCAGAAAGCTATCGCAAGTGGAATGGCTCAGGAATCTCTTTGATCTTTCCGCTCAAATATCTCTCGTAGGCTTATATTCGCAAATTCTAAGTACCTCGAAAATCTGAAGTGCAGCTCATATATAATCCTTTTCAAATAGCACTTCACATGGAAAGTCATATCAAACAATAATCACCAAATCAAGCATAGTTTCCATATAGCTTTCGAGTCAACCATACCATATAAATCATGCTTTTAATAAATCATGTCAACGGTCATATAGCACATTTAAGCATGATTATATTCCATATAAAAGCTCAATTTCGTTCTCAAGCATATTCAAGCATTTCGCATATAATTACCATATCAGAACTTTCCATAAGTGATTCCCTGCTATCAGTTTCTAGAAACAAGTCAATCCAGATTTACCTTCCAAGTATGGCACACAAGATAGCATCACATCAGCACGTTTTCCATGTATAACTTATAGTATTAAATCAATATATTTACCATGTTTAGCACACAAATCAGATCAGAGCATATTTCATTCGATTTATCAATCATGGCAGAACTTTCCTTATTTCAGAGATCACATCCGTTTACAGCATATACCATACAATAGCATCTTATCCACAAAGTCAATCAAATCAAATCTTCCTTAAATATAATATCCAATCAGCATAAGGAAAGATATTAATTTAATATTTCACATTAAATTCAGTGGAAAGCATGCACATAATCGTAGATGTGATTTTCGTCAGGAATAACAGACTTTGAACAGATATATCACTTTCCATATATAAACAGCATATTTTCCTTTTATAACTCAGTAGGATATCTCATGCATTATTTCCATATATAGCACACTACGATATATCCAATCACATGGGCTGTCTACAACATGCGATCACTTAGTTTCACCAAATCATCACAGAATCACAGCTGAACAAAAGGAAGAAGAAAGAGTCTACATAGTATACATGGGGATATCAGACAAAGGGAGGCTATGGAATCTTTGATTCCAAGGTAACATTCATGTTTAAAAAATTTAATCGAATTATCAACTTATTCGTTGAATTAACGACTAGTTTTTTTCCAGGTTTAAAGATAGGGTTTTATATACTTACACGAGTGGATTCACGGGTTTCGCCGCTCGTATGACTAAGGCAGAGGCAGAATCATTGGCCAAAATGAATGGAGTTGTGTCTGTTTTCCCTGATATTGTCTATGAGCTTCACTGAGGTTTTAGTCCTTTCGATGAGCATGGATGTGGTAATTGGATAATGTTGTCTGAATTAATATTGATAATTGATCGCAGCGTGTAAATAAATGAAATGAACATTGGAGGACCGTATTGTGATATGAACTATAATAATATGGAACAGAACGTACCCATCCAAAAGAAAATCGGACTTGAAAATCGAAGTAAAAGGATGATGCATGGCTAGTCTTGAATGTGAAATCGAGCCATGACTGTTGCATTGCATCTCTGCTTAATTTCATAGTTATTCAATTCTTACATGTGTGCCGCCATCTTGGATTTTCTTCATCAACGGATATGTGAAATATGAGATATTCTTTGTATTTATTCAATCCTTACATGTGAGCCGCCAACTATATATTCTATTTTTTTTCTGTCCCGAACTCTCCCCACACAACATGATTATGGGCTAGCCACTAAATACCAGGGTGGCTTGCGCCACACAGACCTGGCGTAGGCTTAATTGCACCGCACACTCTAGAGGTGGGACTAGGTGAATACGTCCCAAATTCACCCCAAGGTAGTCATGGGATAACACCACATGAGGACTTCTCAAGAAATTTGTGGGAGAGAGGATTTGATCCCACGACCTAACCAACAACATCTCACCGTCTCCTTGACCACTAGGCCAAGGCCTCCAACTATATTTTCTATTCACTAGAACATAAAAAAAAAAAAACAAATGCAAAAATTATTGCTTTAATTTTTGCATGAGTATATATTTATATTTCTTCAATTACAAAACTCATAAACTTAAAATGCAAATATCTATTTAAAATTTGCACGGAGATATGTAAACTATGATATATATATATATATATATATATATATTATTCAATTCTTACATGTCAGCCCAAATATATTCCTTCAATTAGAACATCAAAAACAAAAAAAAAAAAACCTCGTCCATTTTATATTCCTTCAATTAAAACATCACAAACAAAATTATTTAAAATTTGCACGGCGATATATGTACCATGAAGCATCTACAATTCTTAGTTTTTTCGAACAAGGCTGCGGGACGCACGCAGCGTCCTATTACTGATTTGGATTATCTTCGGATTTGGATGAAATCAAAATCGAAATCTGTTTAGTCCTCAAACGGATGATTTGGAAGAAACCTCGATTTCAAATATCTAAATCCGAATATCCATTCGCAATTCCATATCTCAACATGCCATTACCGAATTTTATTACTTGTGTTGAAGATAATAACAATTGAAGAAATAAGGGAAAAGGAAAGGAATACCTCTCAAAATCCGCTGAAGTATATTTCACTATTAATGGTAACATAAGGCGAATAAAGAAAAACAACAAACTGGTATATATATATATATATATACATATTAACAATTTATTGAAATCCTACCATCGCTGTCTCCCGTTTGTATATATAAGAGGAACAAAGAAAAACAACAAGCTAGTATATGTATATATATACACACATATATAGTTAGTATACATGAACTATCATTTCATCGCTGTCTCCAATCTGGCACCTGGGAAAAACAAGACGGTGATCAGAACTGTGACTAATGTTGGGGAGGATTCCACTTACGTCGTCAAGGTGGACAAACCTAACACCATGGACGTCTTGGTGGTTCCTAATAAACTCAACTTCACGGAGGGCGTAAATAATAAACTGAGTTTTAAGGTTATATTCAAGATAAACAAGGCCACTTCAACGGACTTATTCGGTTCTATAACGTGGCCTAGTGATAAATATAAAGTTCGCAAATACCAGTATAAATACACATGCAAATAACTCGATCATAATGTAGAGAGAAGAAACAAAGGAAGTTTCTTATCAATCATTATTTAGTGCATACACAACACACACTACTTATTATTATCAGGGGCGGCTCATCATAATACGGGTCCTAAAGCAAAGTAGTAAAACGGGCCCTTTTTTAAAAAATATTATATATTGACAAAAAAAATTTACGTGTTAATCCAGCGCGAATGTCCCTTTACTCTGTACTTAGGATTATTATCAACGTAAACAAGATGAGTTTGTTAATTTCATCTATCATTAGTGTCGTAGTTTTGATCTTTGGGTTCTCTGATTTTGGAAAGGAATACGATCAAACACGAGTTCATATCGTGTACATGGGGTGCAGCCCCGTCGAGCTAATGGAAATGTTAATTTCGAGCAGGTAATGTATATATATGTGTGTGTGTGTGTCTATATATAATATATATATATATATATATATATATATATATAACGATTTGCTAATAATAAATGTGTTGGAGAGGGCCGATTGATGTTACATGGTAACTAAGAGAGACAACAGAGGTGATGACAGCGCCAGAGAGGAAAAATTACACAATATAGTGAAATTTGTTATGATGCTCACAGTGGTTGCTCACCATGGTTGTGCCCATAGCAAATCATAATCATATATATGTATACTAATAAAATCAATGATAAAAAAACATTCATGCATGAAAGTAATGCTATGCAATGAAGGAGAAGTTACAACAATACAATTTTACTTATGGTGTTCAAATTAAAATTAACATTTGCTTTGTTATCAAGGTGTATTGTGTTCTATTTTAAAATATGAAAACGCATGCACGTGAGTAAGTTCAATAAATAGTTTCTTTTTATTTATGAGCTCTAACTGAATACATACATAAATATATATTATATATATAGTATACATATATATGAATGGTCAAGTTCAAAAAATACGGTAAAATGTGTTTCTTTTGATTATCATGTTCAACTTGAAATATTTAGATAAAGGCTCATATGCAAGAACTAAGGAAGTATTTGCTATGTTATTATGTTCTATATATATATATATATATATCTTTCATTATGTTGTTCTGGTGAATCTACAGAAAAATACCCATTTGTATAAAAAAATTGGAAGACAGTGCCCATGTCAGAAATTTTTTTATATAAGTACCCATTTGACTGTGTTACCATTTTTCCAGTCTTTACTACCTTTTTATATGTATATTACGTACCACGTAACGCATTTATATGGTACCTATATCGTTTCTATATGCTACTTTAATGTGTTATATGATGTACTATTTTTCACCGTATTATGTACCACAATACGTTTCTCTATGGTACCTAAATGTGTTATATGACGTACCTTGTGGCGGGACGGGTACCAATGTGCAAAAAATTTATTCTAATAGGTACCTACGTATAAAAAACACTGACATGATACGGACTTGCAACTTTTTATGTAATTGGGGTTTGTTTGTAAATTTCCCTTCTGATAAAAGTATATTGCTTTCATTCATGATGTCATATAGAGATACACGCTCACGTGAAAAAATGGAATATTGAGGAATATTATGGTGCTCATCTTATGTGAGCACCTTATGTGGGCACCTGTTGATGTGCCACATGTGCCATTACACGCTCACGTGTCAATGAAATATATCGCGTCAATTGCCACATCAACATCCGAAATGTCGATTAATGACACCTAGAAGGTGTTAATTAAGACGACATTACCTTAGATGTCAATATGAGATGTTGAAATGGCACGACTCGATGCCACATCAACAGCAGCCCAACATAAGGTGCTCACATAAGGTTAGCACCATAAAATTCCTCTATATATATATATATATATATTATATACACTCGAGTGCAAAGTTGACAAGGGAGGAGCCATAAACTTTTCAAATCTTTTAAATATATTCACTGAATAATGTGGGCTGATATGATATTATCATAAGAATGATAAACGAATCGATGTATATTATAACAAGAAGTAAAACCCGATCATGAAAAGCACCATATTAACTAGTAACCGGCGCACAGTCTACACCTGTGCAACCAAGATTTTTCTTTATAAAACTACCAAAACCATGAATGTTACAAACACAACCGAGAGGTAAGTGATAAGATGAAGTATTCACGTCTAAAGAAGTATTAAAGATTTCATTAAAGATGTATGAATTTACAAAGCAAGCCAAACAATGGAAGATTTCATTACAGATTTTAGAATTTACAAAGCAAGGCAAACAATGGAAAATTTAATCCACTTGAACGCATGCACTCATATCGCTTTTAAGAGCAAGCCTTCATTCAATGTCCATGCCGTGAAATGACCCTCTGTACTTTTCTTTGCTTCCACGAAATCTTGAAGATCATGTGCAGCCATTTGAACCTCTTCCGGCTTCTGCTCTACCTTATGCCCTCCAAAATTTATCCTTGAACGGAGAAAATTCCAAACTGAAAATTAAATATCACCTGCCTTTTCAAAGTGTTGGAACAACTAAAATTGCTGAAAAGGAAAACAAATACCATTGCTCTCTCCTCGAGTCCATGGCCAAACCACCAATCTTGTGACGATATTAACTGTAATATATTTCAGTTCATTACAGTTCTAAAGTTACGCATATCACTGGAAATCCAAATATTCAAATATCTTTTACCTTTACCTGATGGAAGCTCTTTCCCATCTTTTTGGTAGCTCCCTAACCGATATGCATTTCTTCCCTCTAAACTCAGTTAGGGTCACCCTTCTCTTATCGAAAAGCTAAAACAACAGCAGACAGAGAATAAATAACGCATCAACAAAACAAAATGCCCCATTGAAAAAGGTGTGTGTTTTGTAGCAATCAATAAGGGACGAATTGCAATAAAACAAAGAAGCAAACTAATACAGAAAAATCAACATCAAATCCATATTTTGAAACAAATCTTATCTTATCGCATCATCAGCATTTCCTGAAACAATGATGAGGCCTCGATTGGTTTTGGCGCTGACTGAGCTTGACTGATTCCCACAGCACATATACCTTACAGTCACATATACAAATCTAAAAAACCCTAATAAAATTCCACATCCAAAAATCCCATAAAGAAGGCATAGAAAAAATGCAAATCAAAATCAAACACAACAACGCGTCAAATTAATAGAATCTGCAACAAATTTAAAAATCGGATTGCTTACGCGGCAAATAATAAGCCCGCCCACATCGTTCTGAAACCACACCTCCACCTGCCTTGGCCTTAGGTTAAGCTGCTTTGCCAACGCCAGCTTTTGTTTATGCACAGGAAAAAAATTTAAAAAATTTGATCTCAATTTCGGGAAAGAAAAATGAGGAAAGAAGAATGCATTTTTACAAAACTGCCCCTCACCGGATTCGATGTGTTCCTTGAAGGTCTCAGCAAGAAACACCGACTGCTCCTTGGATAGGCTGAGCTTCTCCCCCCCGCGGCGTCGCCGCCGTCTTCGTCGGCGTCGAGGCGCTCCACGTCGTCCATATCCTCCCTCTCGCTCCTCTTGCCGCTTAGGCTTGTCGTCGAGACGGTCCATATCCTAACGTAAAGTTCGTACCTGTTGCAGAAACTGAATCCCAACCCCAACAATTAACGCTCGTTTAACACCAGCTTAAAGAAGAGAACAAAAGATGGACACTTTGGAAGCAAATTTAGCAGGGTGCACCGTGGCTGGCCCATGTGTTCTCTGGTCCAAAAGTTCCTTTGAAAACAGGGCAGGCTGGCTCACTAATGCCGCAGCCTGCACGTACTCACCATTCTCAGGCGCATGGTCATCTTCAACCATCGAACCACGTTTGGTACCTTGAGCTTTGCATCGAGCCCGTAACCACTACCCGCCGCCGCCGCCAACGGAAAAAATTCCGGGCACTCCCAGTTTTCGGCGCCGGCGACGGAGTGCAGAGGGTGCTTAGCCCTAACCCAACGCAAGAAATCCCTACTCCTATAGAGGTACGCAACCCCCCTGCGAACGTAGGCGAAGGAACATGCCAATTTCACATACCGATGTGTGATCGATGCTTCTGAAATAGCGAAAAGGGCATGCCCTTCCCAACTCGCTAGCCAGCGACACCGTGGGCAAGGTGATGCGCAAATTTTCTAGGGTTTCCTCGCCCCTTCGATCAGTTTTGTTTCCGTGGAGATCGTGTGCCAACTGCTATGAGGGGTTCGATTAAACTTTTCTAATTTTTTTTAATTATTAATTGGTTTGTTTATTGATGGTTTAGATTGCTCCACATCCCAAACGAAGGGCTGTGATTTCAATTAAATTGGCAGACCAAAAATCAAATTGAAGCAGTTTTTAACAGGCCCAGAGCCTTTATATAATAATAATAATAATAATAATAGAATAGAAGAATAGATATCAAAATGGACTTATTTGTTCCTCCTATCCCACATACATATTCTTCGGCAAACACCATCTAATATCTATTATCTATTACTATTATAAAAGTGTGAATGTGGCAGTTTTTGGGTGGGTTGCAGGTCATTTATTGCACTTAATCTTTTGAGTGTGATACATGTATTTACAGGTTGCCATATATATATACATATCATCTTTAACTAACGATATAAATCATAAAAATAACGATATAAATCACATAAAAATTACTATGGAGATGATTCTGTTTATTCTTTTGTTATAACATTGCATATGTATATCATATTTGACTCAAAAATAATATAAATGGTAATTAAAATCACATATTTGACATGATTCTGTTTTCATTTTTTTTCTTTTTTGTTATAATAATGCAAAATATATTATATTTAACTTAAAAATAAAAAGAATAGTATAATTCACATATTTGATACAATACTATTTTCTTTAACTTTTTCTCTTTTTTCTTTCGTTTTTGTTTAATAATGCAAATATTTATCATGTTTAACTTAAAGAGATAGATAATAATACACTCACATATAAATATGTCATTATTAAAAGAAAAAAATTAGGTTCTTCTATTTTTGCATTGACACTTAATAAAGCATAAGGACATGCGCTAAATTTTGTTGGACTCTATCCGAAGGAACATGCATTCACTCGAGGAGCTTTATGTTGCGTTAGGAAGAGCTAAATCACTCCATGAAATACAAATATTGATTTAAAGATTAATATTTTTTACTAATCGATATCATAATTGAATTATGTTTAGAAACTATAGGGCATTCTCCAACCCTGAAAAATTCAGTTAATTGTATTAAAGAATACAGCTGCCACAATACTTTTCTACTAACCCACTAACTCTATCTTTTACACTAATTTTTACTCAAACCCATTAACTCTAACTTGAACTCTAAAAATAATATTTCATACGGATTGATATTTATTATGATTATTTATAATTAATTTATATATACAAAGCAACGCAAGTTAAATTTAAATTATGCCTAGAAATTTATTTATGCTTATGAACCATTCAATACTATTGTTAATACAAATATCGCATGTAACTGTGATTTGAATATTTTTTCTTGTAGTATTTATTACACTAATATACTGTCTTAAGTTCTAAATTTTAATAAAACTTTATATTAGTTTATAACTATTAAAAAATCGATTATTATAATAATAATCACGAATCAATTATAATTAAAATAAACTTTAAAATAAGAAGAAATAAACATAAATAAAAATTATATAGCTATTTTAGCGTCGAAAATAGTAGGTTCTCTAAAAGTGCATCACTGGTGGTCCACACTGTAACGATGTTAAACATAAAGTTTAATTGGAGTATACTTAGAGCATCTCCAATGGGTAATTCATTTTTTTGTGTAAAACATAAAAATAAAGTATGTCTTTACTCCAATGGGACTCTATATCTAACACTAATATTGTGTTGATTAGCAGACATTGTGTTGTACTTTCTATTTATTTATAATTTATTTAATAAAAAATATTTGATTATATTTAAATATTTGATATTCTTATAATAATAAAAGTAAAAATAATATTAATTTCCTATTATTTATATTTTCATTTTAATTTAATAAAATTATAATTAAATAATATGTTAAGTTTATAATATAGTTATTTTAAATATTAGTTATTATAAATTATTGACTTTTTAATTTTTATAATATAAAGTTTAATATAAGATTTTTTTTAAAAGTAGAAATAGAGTTAATGGGTTGGATTGGAAATTAGCGTAGAAAATAGAGTTTATGGGTTGTAGTAAAAGCGCTGTAGAAGCTGTAATATTGTGCCGAATTAACTGTATTTTCATGCTTCGGGTTGGAGATGCTCTTATATTCTATTTTTGTTTTACAGCAAAACAGAGTACCCATTGGAGATGTTCTAATACTAAGTAACACCATTATTTTATTACATTGCATGTATATCTAACATCATATTGTTATACCTTTAGAATATATATATATATATATATATTAACTGTTTTAATCATTCGGTTCCGGGTATATTATGCAGAAGCCGCACATATATATCTAGTAAATTCAAAAGCCTAAACATTCATCATCAACATATATATCAAGAATAATGACGTCGACGGGCCCTAATAATCGGTTGGAATGCGTGGCTTCGAAGTGCAAGACCTCCGAGTGTTGTGCCCAGCACAAGTACAAGTATCGATGGCCCGAGCTGCTCGAGGAAGATGCATTGAAAGCCTTGGCTGTAATTGAGAGCGATAAATCTTCTAGTCACGGGCATTATACTACCAATCGACACGCTTATTCTTCAAGAATTTTTATGCAATCGTGTGTGGATTTGGATCGATGGTCAGCGCCTAGTTGTGGTCGAGCATATCGCTGGATGATCGAATATAATTAATAATAATAATAATTAATCCTTCTATGTAAGGTTGCGTTTGGATTGATGTATTTGAATTGAAATCCGTGATTTGAAATTATGAATTCTGAAATCCAAATTTTAAATCCAAATCCACCGTTTGGCAAACGTTAGGATTTCGAGAATCCGAATTTCAAAATGTCCTCGAGCTCTCGAGCCGGCGTGAGCCATCGGTCATCGAGCTCGAGCAGGCTCATCGAGTTCGCGAGCCGACTTGACTCATCGGTCGTCGAGTTCGCAAGCCGGCTCGACTCATCGGTCGCCGAGCTCGAGCGGCCTCGTCGAGCTCGCGAGGACTCATGTTGTCGAGCTCGTCGGCCGACTCGACTCGTCGTTCGTCGAGCTCGCGGGTCGGCTCGACTCATCGTTTATCAATAATAATAATAATAATAATAATAATAATTTAAGAAAATAATCACGGCAAGATTTGGTATTTCGAAAACGGACCGTTTCCGATCGAATTTCAAATCCATCAAAATACAAGCGCTCGGATTCTCCTCGGATTTGGATGAAATCGAAATCCAAATCCGAGCGGTTGCCAAACGGGTTATTTGAATGAAATTCGGATTTCAAATCGAAATCCCCCAATCCAAACGTAGCATAAGCGAGTTCGTATTATAGTGGGTGGTGAAATAAATCAATAATATCTATTTATATGTATTTGTGTGGTGTTTGTTCTCCGTTTCACCTTTACTATATATTTACTTGGGCGAAGAATCTGAAAAGGTTGAATAAGGTCGAAGCCATAGTGGTGACTAACTACAAATTGGATGTCAGTCTAGGTTTGCAAAAGAATCAAACTTTTTTTATTCAATTCGCGATTTGATTCGGAATTTTAAGATTCGAATTCGAATATTCGAATATCGAATACAAATGCAAATACTTTTTTTGATCGCATAGTTACCGAATATGGATACGGATATCATTCGATTCATATAGTTATCGAATATTCGATTCGATTTGAATTATATGATGCATAATAATATATTATATATACATAAATACTAGTTAGGCCCACTACATATTAGGCCCAATGAGAATTTTCTTACATTGTTTATTTTCTATTTTAGTATCAACAAGTATTTTTTAAAAAATTAAAACTAAAAAAAAACGAATATTCGAATATTCGCGAATCGTTTCGAATATCATTATCGAATCGAATCGAATCGATTTTCTGATTCGTATACGAATCGAATACCGAATATGAATATCATATAATATTAATGAATACTATAAAAAATGCAAATATTCGATTCGGTTCGGTTCGTTAGCGACCCTAGTCAGCTGCCAAGTGTGTAGACGAATTAAACCATCAGATTTTTGAATAATTGTTGGCGTAATAATACACATAGAGATTTTTAAATAATTGTTGGTGTAGTAATATACATAGAAAGCATCACGAAATTAGAAGAAAAATCAAAGAGAGTTAAAAATCTCTATCACCAACAATTATTTAAAAATCTCTATATGTGTATTATTACGCCAACAAATATGTGAGATTTATAATTAATAGAGAATTAATCAAGCTTTAAAAACATACTATTTTTAGTAGGATTTACTTAAGCAATAAACAGGGGATGTGAATAGAATTACCACTTTTTTATTCAATGGGGTGCCAACTGCCAATAGTAGCAGCGCATTAGTAATTCCTTCCTCTACGGCTTTTTCATATCTACCTCAACCAAAGAACAAAACAAGCCTTAAAAATCACAAAAATAAAGAGACAAAAGTCATTTCTATTTTTATTTAATGATTATTTAGCATTAGTATACATTTATATATTATATTTACTCACGCAGTGTGGAAAAATAATAGTTCATTGTTATTACTGATTAACATAGTATTGTGGAAAAGTAGAACCAGGCCAGGAAAGGAGCAACAATTTATATTATTTCAAACGAAAACATTACAACTTCTGCAACGTGTGTGCTACTGCTGACCTAAGAAAGATAAGACAAGGAGGGCTTACACGTTGGTCATAGAAATGTGACGTATATTTAAGTTTTTATTAATTTCTATGTGGGCATATAATTATACATGTTTTACTTGATCCACGCGTTGCTTTTAAATGAGGAATTGTTCAACCATTTTTTCAATACGGATAAAAAGTTTGACTTACTAAGATGATTATTTGAGAAAATTTTGATAATAGTTTGCCGAGGAATACATTATAGTCATCATATAATTCCAGTATTGTACATAATGAATATAAAGGATTTCATAAACATGATTTTATCAACGCCAACCCGGATCGATTAATTCACTCTATGTTTCAAAGTAGGCATGCAGAATAATATGAAAATATATATAATAATAATATTCAAATCTAAATAAGTAAAACCCTGTTCTCATTTCCCTCTCCTCAAGACAAGACCCATTCAAATTCCTTGGGTTTTGCCCCAAAAAAAAAAAATGAAGAAAACAACTGCAGTCAACGGTCAAATACATATACAGTTGAATTGAATAAAAGCTTAGAAAAATAAATTCAAGTCACACCACCTTTTCCATCCACCTATATATACACCATCGCAATGCTTCAGATACCTCTCACATCACATTTCATTTATTACTTCTGTCATTTACTTGCCAAAAAAGAAAAATTAAGAAAAAAAGAAAGCAAAAAGGCGAAGATCGACGCATAATGGGTTCATCTAGATTTATATTATTGTTAATCGTTTCGATATTTATAGTACTGAGCTTAAATCCACACGAAGCTGCAAGGATTATCAAGGAAGAAGATTGGATAAAGAGAGAAAAACACATTCTTCTGCCCTCTTTTCGCGGACCAGTAAAACCGCCGTCGCCCAACGGATGCACGTGGATTCCGGGAAGCGGCGGACGGCCGTGCGCCGCCGCCGTCGGCCAGAAGAACTTCGCCGGTCGCTCAGTAGCTTCTGCTCCTCCGCCGCCGCCTCCTACAGAGCAGGAAAAGTTGCAGTTTTTGGAAGATAGTAAACAGTAGGGGAGATTGAATATTCAAATGAAAAAATTCTTTTAATTTCATTAATTAAATTTTTTTTATGTGAGGTTGGTGACTGACAAGATACGACATAGAAGATATAGGATTTGCCTTTTGTAAAATTTATTTTTTCAGTTAGTTGTGATTATTCGTGATCTTTGTGCAGAAAAGCATTCGCATGTAGTTCTTTATATTTCCCTTCGATCATTCAAAAAAAAGTATCAACAATAAGCTAGCAGATAGTACAATGAATCAACGTGCGTTATCAGCTTTTTTCTTTTCTTAAGGTTATTAGTAGTTAGCAATTGCATGCATGTGTACGTTTGAATTAAGATGAATCGCCAATAATATAAAACAATTTAAAAAAGAAACAAAAAAAAAAGAGAGAAAATGATAGGCATCGCTAAATTTTGGTACCGTACTGGTAATTTGCCAACTTGAGGTTATTCTGGTAATTTCAATGCTTTGGGCTGGATTAAGGCCCAAAAGCAGCTTGCCTTTTGGTATAATTATATTACTTTCCGTTCTTGAGATTATTCGGGTCACAGGGACATAAAATAGGAGAATCAAATAGGAGGAAAATAATAATTTTATCAAAAACTTATTTAATCGTTTTTTTGTATAATATTATGATCAATAATATTAGTATCATGGTATATGGTGAGAAAATAGGACACGATGCATGCATGTACAAGGGAACGTGATTGATTCTTTGTGGGCCAGCCCAATTAAAGCCCACGTGTGGTGAGGCCCACTTTTCATTTAATTCAAATCACAGCCTGTCAGTAGTATATAGTGTGTGCGTGTGTTCTTTTCTCTCCCAATTAAATCTAAATAACACGTAAATATAATATCCTATGTCCTATCAGTGCATTCGCGAAGATCAAGTGAAGTTATGGTGTTTATATAATCTACGTTTCACAGTTCGTATTGGTGTTTGCTACTCTGAGAACACATAGGAACATGCATGGCAGCTCTTTGTCACTTCCTAACTTGATTGATTTCGTTGACTTACACAATAATGTAAGAGAAAAACATAAAGAATTAATACGATGAACAATCGGCACAAATAATTCTTTTATTTATTGATTATGACATCGTAAAAATCCAAAATTTAGTAGCATGAGAATGCGGTCCTCGAAGCCAGGAGAGAACTGTGGTCCTCCACCTCAGTTTGTTGTTCACATGCAATGCTTTGCAATATTTTAACTTATATTTCATAACTTAGCATAGCAACCAATAGTTACTTCATTTCCTGACGAGGATCGATCTTGACCAACCGCACATGGCGCTGCCTTTTTAATTTGTCAATCATTTTATTAAACTAAACCTAATCAGTCGCATATGAATTATTTACTACATCTATATGAAAACTTGTAGGGCTTTTACAATTCAGGCCGACACATAAGTTTCATTTAGGTTTTTTGCCCCTATCAGAAAATTTGTAGTTTTAAATACGTGATTTCTGCAGAACCACTTCATTGTTCTGCAGTACACTTCATGTTCTGCAGTGCCACCTCATTATTTTTTAGTACAACTTCATTGTTTTTAGTACCACTTAATTGTTCCGAAATAACACAAAACGATCATCCGATACCAATTCATATATACTTTATAACACTTGTATAATTTTAGGCTCTTATCACTAAATTTTATAAAAATTGGATCTTTTAAACAAGGGTTTTTTCTGACATGATCTGAAACCTATTTTAAAATTTTAAATGGGGCCTGAAACGCAATTACTACAAACTTGTATTGGGAAAATATATATATATATATATATATATATATTGAAAACTTTCTTGTAAGAAAGAATTCATATGAAGGAGATCGACGGCCCTAACACAAGCAAGCACTTCGTGCGAAGATTATATCGACTTGTCAGTCCTTTCGCAGACACGTGTACCTGTCTTGGAAGCCCTTGTCCCCAGATGTGAAACAACGCTGATAAATGCGCCCGTGTCTCGCACGCGCTTCTTCTTACCCCGAACCTTTTTAGTCTATCATCATCTATAAAACTTGGCTTCCATTCCAACCCTCAAAAACCATTCACATTTTCTTCCCATCTCCTCATATATACCACATAATCACCATACTATCAAGAATAAAAAGCTAAAAAAAGAAAATTAACAATAACCATAAATGGCCAAAGCTGCTTCTTCAGGCAAGGATCTAATAAGCCTCATGGCAACTGAACTGAGGTTAGGCTTACCAGGAACACATAGCGATCTACAAGCTCCTCCACCACCACCACCATCTTCTTCTTCTTATTCTTGCAAGGCTGCTAACAAAAAGAGATCTTCGTCAGAAATGGATTCAACAGATAACCGAGAACAACAAGCATATCCTCGTTGTCATGCCCCACCTCCTCCAAAGTAAGCAAAAAGTTCAAATCTTACAATCACATAAGTATTGTACAATCTGTGTAAAAATCTGACCTGAAACTGTGATATCTTTTCCAGGACCCAAATACTCGGCTGGCCGCCGGTCAGATCTTACAGGAAAAACACATTGCCGAGCAATAAATCTGCTCCGTCGGCGGCGTCAGAAGCGAGTGGGGTGTACGTTAAAGTGAGCATGGACGGCGCACCTTACCTTCGGAAGATAGACCTCAAGTGCTGTAAGAATTACGCCGATCTGCTCAAGGCTATGGAGGAAATGTTCGGCTGCACCATAGGCGCGTGCTCAGAGGGAGAAGGTTACAAACACGCGCCGACGTACGAAGACAGGGACGGCGATTGGATGTTGGTGGGAGATGTTCCGTGGGACATGTTTGTTGATTCTTGCAAGAGGTTGAGGATCAGTAAATGAAAGGGTCTGAGGTTTAAGGAACTTCGGCCTTCTGTAAGAGAACTCGGTTTAATTAATTTTGTATTGTATGTGCATAGGCGAAAATTCCCAGGATTTTAAAGCTTTTTGTGCAAACGGTTGAAATCAGAAACAAAGAAAGCTCTTTTTTGGTCTTCAAGTAACGCGTGGTACCTATAAAGCACAGTTGATACTTGAAAGCAGAGTTGATTGATGAGTTCAGAATAAATATTTTTTTTTTCTTTTTTACAATTGTAAAATGGCCTCGGAGCAGCCCATGAAGCATGAGCATGGGCTCATTTTGCACCGTATTTGCAAGAAAATATGAGGAAGTGAAGTGTGATAAGATACAGTTAAATTGATGAAAAGTCAACTCCTTCGTTCGTTGACTTTGTCTATGATTTTTCTTCATCCTTTGTGGGAATGATGATGATGATGGAGGCTTGTTCATCATCTTGATATTGACGTAACTTGCTACCATTTTATAATTGTATTATCTAATGTTATATATAATATAATAAAAAGATTGCATTCTTAATTCTAATGGTTTTTATAAGCATTTTCAAAACTTGGATACACCTATAGCAACTATTATATACGCCCGGAGGGAAAAGTCGGACGAAAGCAAATGCGACGATATCCATGTGAAATGGATTAAAAGTCTCGCAAGAAACGTTCAATGGAAATTAATGATAATGAATTTTGACAGAAATTGAGTATTGTTAGATATTGTTTGTTTGAATATTTTATGGAAGACTATATTTTGTTGTATATTACAACAATGCCGTTTTCTGAAAGTTTTCTCGTCTTTAAATTATTCTCTTCATTCTCCATATTTCTCATTACTGCAAAAGTTTGTAAGTGATTCATTACAAATAAAAGAATTCTTGCAGTTGTTCGAATGGTATGCACTAAGAATCAAATATGATAATTAATGTTGGATTGTAATATCTAGCAATTTAAAAAAATTGTTAACTTTAACTGGTGTTAAAAAATATTATTATCAATAAACATTTCTTAAATGTAGGGATGAGACTTAGGGTTGCAAACGAATCGAATCGAGTCGAATACCACTATATTCTATTTGTATTCTTTTATTTTTCGAATTATTCATATTCGTATTCTTTTATTATTCGAATACTAAAATTGTTTCATATTCTATTTGATAATATATTCGAATATAATTGCGAATATTCGAATATTCTGATGCGAATAAATTTTTCTTCAAGAAACCTATTTTACAAAACATAAAGCAAAAAAAAAACGTAGTGGATGAAATATGCGGTTACGACATAAAAAGAAAAATGTAGCAAAACATATCATTAGTTTATCCAATACATCATACGAAAGTACAAAAATCTTTCATCGATAAATTCCAACAATGATTGTTTTCCTTAGCTTCCTTCATATTAATTAATATGTTAGTTTAACTACAAGTATTTATAAATATATATTATTTAATATATATTATATTATTCGAATCGAATATTCTAAAAAATTCGAATCGAATATTGTCATATTGTATTCGTATTCTAAAATTATTCGAATCGAAAAAATATTCTTATTCGAATTTGATATTCTAATATTTCGAATCCGAATCTTAAATTTCGAATCGAATTTCGAATCGAACAAAAAGATTCTATTCATTTGCAACCCTAGATGAGAGTGTATAATTGTAATTTTCTAAAGTTTTATGGTCAAAATTAAAAAAAAAAAATAATAACTAAAGTTGAAAAAGTTAGTTTATTGTTGCAACAAGGTTTATTATATTTGCACAACTCAAGTTTGAATTTAATAAACATAAGCCAATTACCTTAACATAATAACTTAAGCACGATTTTATATTGCAGTAATACTCTAGCTATGGGGTGTAGTTGCACAAGAATATAGATGACTTTCAGTTTCACAAAAGATCCTTAAATAAATTAAAGAAACCCAACACATACGACCACAGTCTTACGAAGGAGCAAAAGTTCAACCGACCCCAAACACATAAAAAGAAAAAAGAAAAAACAATGCAAAATCAAAATAAAAAGGGAGGAATCCACACATTTGACCACAAACTTACTTAAACCCCAAAGGTCAGCCCATCATCGTGACCGTACAGCGAAAAACCTGCAGCAGAAGATCCAACGGCGGTAGTCGACTCACCAACAGCAGCAGCGCCGCCGCCGTCATTGCACGGCTGTTCTCCTCCCCCAGCGAGCCCAAGAAAGTCCCTCGTCGTCCCAACACCAGGCAAACCCATCAAGTCCACGTGGCCCCCAATTGCAGCAGTAGGACGACGAATAAGCGAGCCCATGGCCCTCTGTAGCAGATCAGTGGCTGAGAAGTGAGGCAGCGATGATGGGGCTGAAGCCATGGCTGCCATCATGGCGCTATTGTTGAAGACGGGCTCGTTCTTGACTCTTTGAATAAGGTCTTGCTGGGGATGGAGGAAATTATTAGGGTTTTGAGCCATAAGTGGGTCCCAGCAGAAAGGGTTTGATGAGATGCTGTGGTTGATGAACGGCGGCGGCGGTAAGTTGTGGTTGAAGAACAGTTGATGATGATGATTATTTGAGGTGGTGGTGTTAGGGTTTTTTGCCTGCAAGAGTGATGAAGATGGTGGTGGTGGAAGTTTATTACCACCTTGTTGTTGTTGTTTACGCATTTCTTCGCAGAAAGCCTTGTGAGCTATGAAGCTGTTCTTCCTATATATGGAGGTCACACACATCATACGCAAAAGCACAACAGAAAAGAATAATTCATATACGGTTATATGTATACAAAGCATGAATTACGGGTGAAGGAAAGAATGCAGGAATTTGAATAGATAAGAATGAAAGAAAAAGGAAAAGGCATATGTTAGTGACGTGAACTGATATTTGTTTTGGTGAGGGTGACAACAATGGACTTGCAATACATGATGCTGATGATCTGTGATGGAACCAAAAACAATATACGTAATAAAAAAAAAAAAGTAAATGCCTTCAAAGGAAAGATGGAAAGTTAAGAAGATTTGTGTGTGTGTTGTGTTTATAAGAACCTGGAGAAGATGGTCCCACAGTCACATTTGTACTCTTTAGTTCCACAAGCCTTAGAATGGGCTTTCCAATCAGATTTAACAGCGTAGATCTTGGGACATTTAGAACACTTGAGTTTCTTTTCGCCGTGTTTTCTGCAGTAGTGCTTCTTAATCCCAGTCAAGTCTCCCAAAGCCCTCGATGGATCGTGGTGGACGCAAGTGGGCTCGGGGCAGACGTACACTTTCTTCTTCTCCTTGTTCTTCGTCTGCTTAAGCTTCCATGGAAGGTTGTGTCCCCTTCTGTGAAGCTGAAGGTTTTGATCTCTCTGAAAACCCTTACCACAAACCTCACACAGATATTTGTTGGTCTCCATTAGGGATTTCGGCGATAGTGCTATCACTTCAGCTTCAGGATCTGAATCGAAACAATAATAAAAAATAAATTCTTGTAATAAATGGCTGCTGTCCACACACACACATACCGGGATTTCCTGGGAGGTTTCTCTTTTTCTTCGGCAGCTGCTGATTGTTGTTACAGCTATCGTCGTTCCAGTTGTTAGGGTTTTGAAGAATGTAGCTCAAGCTTCCGAAATCTTGATTGGAAGGAGAAATGGTGAAGAGGCTGCCATGGTGGGAGATGAAGGTTGATGATGAGGAGTTGTTGATGGGCATCTTTTTATTTGAAGAGAGAAAAGATGAATGCTAAAGCAGCAGTAGAGCTTGCTTTTTTTACGCAGGAGAAGAAAACAAAAACTACAGATAGAACCAAACAACTTTTGTTTTGAACTACTGTAAGAAAAACAAAAGGAGAGAGAGAGAGGAGAAGAGGTTGGCTTTTTAAAACAACAACCCTTCTCCGTCGAGAGAGACAAAACCCTATTTAAAGCCCTTTAACTAACGAGAAAGAAAACAACAAAAATGTGTAATAATTGAAGAAAACCATCCAACTCAATCCCATCTGTGAATGAATGAATACAAAGTAAAGCATCACTGCTTTACTACTACAGGTGGCAGTGCCATTAGGACACGAGTGAAGTACGTTCATGCAATGACATATTCAACGGTGGCAAAACAAAAAAGAAAAAGAAAAGGAAAAATAATTTACTTGTGTTATTTCGTCCCTTTTGTTTGGCTAATTAATGTGTAATGATTATCGTGGGTAACCAGCTAACAAATATGTTAGTAATATTTATTTCTTTTGAGGTGGTGGTGACGACGATGTAATTACCTAAAGTTGTTGCTATCCACACTTAATCTGAAATATAGTTCTATTATATATGTCTTCAATTCATCGTTCATCTTGTTTATGACAGTTATTATGAATTTAAAATTTAATATGCGGATCTACTAGTGTATTATTTAGAACTAGTTTTTTGCCCGTGCGATGCACGTGTATAATTACAGTATCTCCAAACGAATTCTAAATTTCAAAAAATTAAGTTAAAACGTTCCAACAAAATCAAAACGGTCTTCTCTATACTAATAGATCAAAATTAGAGGAGCAGACATCCTTACGAAGAATATACCATATACACCTTCGACCAGACATCCTTACGCACGAACAACAGAGAAGTTTGAACCGGGGCAGCGAACATGAGAGGAGCAGCTTGGAACCTTGGAGACAAATAAAAAGACGAAGGACGGCAACGAGAGACGGGGCGAGCAAAACACGACCCGGCTAGCGGCTACATATTCGATACGTTTCCTGTCTTCAATTTATCTTCTATCATGAACCTTTTTATCTTGAAGCGTTTGTTCGAATTATAATATGTTCTAATTTCATTATCTGGGGTTACGATGTAGCCAGACATGATCGTTATTGATTTTCAGTTCGTATGCTATTAAGACCTTAATATTATGTTGAGTATAATAATCTGTTGTTAATGCGTACGAGTTTCTGATCAACTTTCGTATGAATAGGTGTTTAGATATGAGACTGAGAGGTGATTATCTAAACGTGTCCGTTGATTATGATACCATTAGAACATTCGTAAGCTAGAGATAGTTACGTGACTAGTGCGATGATTTATGATTTTCTAAGTTTAATGCGTTCTACGTGTAGAAATCTTGACAGAGATGTAGGATTCGCATGTTAGAATAGGTTATCGATGCTAGAGATAGATTGATAATTAAAACGGAAAAATCCATCGTCAACATAAGATTAAGTATTCCTTCGAGAACTGAAATCAATAGCATGATTGTCATCGGTGAAATCGGAGTCCCAGATTTATCTTTGATTGAAATCGTTTCGTTGTGCTTCATTATTGATTTGGTCGTTTACCTTTTTAATCGTGTTTTATTATTTATCTGCGTATTTTCCTTTAACGTTTCATCAAATACCAACTTGCGATTGTTCAAATAAAACTAGAATTAATATAATTTCGGTACTTGGTAACACAGTCCTTGGATTCGATATCCGTACTTACGTACACTATTACTTGTTAGAACGATACGTACACTTGCGTGTTTACGAATTTTACGCAACAAGTTTTTGGCGCCGTTGCCGGGGACTGTGATTTTTACTAATATCGATACCAAATAATTCTAGTCTTACTTTGAACTTATTATATTACTAATATTTACTATAGTATTATTATTTTTATTACGATTATTTTTATTTTTACTACTGCTACTATTAATTTTATTATTATTATTATTATTATTATTATTATTTTTAGTATTTTTATTATTACTTCTACTATTATTATTTTTATTTTTATTATATTTACTTTTATTAGAGCATTAAGGTGTTTAACGGTTTATGCGAAAGTTTGGGAGCGCTAACTTAATTCCTTTAAATTCGGAGATTGAACGAGCTTGTCGGGAAAATCGGAAAAGAAGAAGCTAGCTATTAACCAAACACGAACAGCTATGGCTGATAACGAAAACAATAACGGGGATAACGATAATCATGATGTGCCGCTCTGCGAATACGCAACTCCCTTTGTTGGCACTCAATCTGCTATTAGGCGACCAGCGCTTCCTCCGAATAACTTTGAGCTTAAACCGATAACCTTTCAAATGATTCAACAAATTCCATTATATGGATTACCAAGCGAAGATCCAAACGCTCATATCGACAACTTCTTGGAAATCTGTGATACTATCAAATATAATGGAGTTTCTGACGACGCATTACGGCTGCGACTGTTCCCGTTCACTCTACGTGATAAAGGGAAGGCATGGTTGAATTCTCTTCCAACCAATTCAATTACAACATGGACATGCTCGCTAGTAAATTCCTCGCCCGATTCTTTCCACCTGCAAAGAAACAACAGATACTCAAAGAGATCACTCACTTTACTCTAATCGATGGTGAGTCGCTTTATGAATCTTGGGACAGATTTAAGGAGCTGATGAGAAAGTGTCCGCACCACGGTATACCTAAATCGCAACAAGTCTTGAGCTTCTACAATGCTATAGGTAGTGCTGAAAGAGCCGTCATCGACGCTTCTGCTGGCGGGACAATAATGAAGAAAACCGCTGATCAGGCGTACGAGTTGATAGATAGTGTCGCCAATAACAATTATCAATGGCCAATGGAGCGAACAAGGAACACAACAACAATTGCTAAAAATGATCCGATTGCTCAATTGGTCGCTCAAGTGGCGAATCTGACGAAGCAACTTCAAACAAATCAGGCTTCAGTCAAGTCCGTTCACTTGCCTATTGTTGAATGCAATCTATGTGGTGGACCGCATCAGAGTTCTGAATGTCAAGCAACAGAACAACTATCATTGGAGCAAGCACAATATGTTGGAAACTACAATCGTCAACCAAACAATCCTTATTCAAATAACTACAATCAAGGGTGGCGTAATCATCCAAACTTTTCGTGGAAAAATAATCAGAATTCTCTACAACCCGAACATAACCATCAATCAATGAGAAGAAAGCAAACTGGGAAGAAGCTTTGGCGAAAATGGCTACTTCACAAACACAACTCATCAACGAAATGAGAACCAACATGCAGAACCAGTCAGCGCAAATCCGCAACTTAGAAGTTCAGGTGAGTCAAATGGCGGAGATGATAGGTGAGAGGCCATTAGGATCTTTTCCTAGTAACTCAGAGGCTAATCCAAAGCGAGAAGGAAAAGAACATTGCAAGGCGATAACACTAAGGAATGGCAAAGAATTGGAGTCACCAGTCAAGAATAAGAAAGTGAACTCGTCCGAAGTAGAAAATGATACATCTGAAGAAAAGAATGTTGAAACTGTAGAGCTTAAGTGTCTACCTTCTGAAGAACCCAAGCCTCGAATTCCATTCCCACAACGTCTCAAGAATAATAAGCTGGATCAACAATTTTCTAAATTTCTTGAAATATTTAAAAAATTGCACATCAACATCCCTTTGCCGAAGCGCTTGAACAGATGCCTAGCTATGCAAAGTTCATGAAGGATATACTGTCGAAGAAGAGAAAGTTAGGAGAATATGAAACTGTAGCGCTTACTGAAGAATGTAGTGCCATTATACAAAAGAAGTTACCACCAAAACTTAAAGACCCAGGGAGCTTTACAATCCCTTGCACAATAGGGAACTCTGTATTTGAAAGAGCTTTGTGTGATTTAGGCGCTAGCATTAATCTAATGCCGCTATCCATTTCAGAAAACTTGGATTAGGTGAAGCGAGCCCGACGACTGTGACACTACAACTGGCAGATCGATCATTGAAACATCCACGAGGTATCATTGAAGACGTTTTAGTCAAGGTCGATAAGTTTATATTCCCTGCAGATTTTATAGTGCTTGACATGGAAGAAGACAAGGACATACCAATAATCTTGGGTAGACCTTTCCTAGCAACTGGGAGAGCATTAATTGATGTTCATGCAGGTGAACTTCGTCTCAGAGTGCATGGAGAGGAAGTTATATTTAATGTGTTTAATACCATTAAGTATCCCAATGAAAGCGATAACTGTTTCCGTGTAGAAGATGTAGATCTACTGCCTAAGCATATTACTAGGGAAGATCCATTGGAATCCAGTTTGGTGCGAGACGATATACATGAGATCGATGAACAAGATATTAATGAGTGTGTGAAGTGGTTGGACTCGTTCGAACCAAATAGAAGAAAATACTTTGAAGCTCTCGGCGAAAGCCCTCCCCGATCTTTATCATCTATTGAAAAGCCACCACTACTCGAACTTAAATCGTTACCATCTCATCTTCGTTATGCATTTCTTGGTGAAAATTCTACTTTACCAGTTATTATCTCGTCGTCTCTTAATGATGATGAAGAGGAGAAGCTGCTTCGAGTACTCCGAGAGTTTAAAGCAGCGATCGGGTGGACATTAGCTGATATCAAGGGAATCCGCCCATCAATGTGCACACATCATATCCGCCTGGAAAATGATACCAAACCTTCTGTAGAGCCGCAACGGAGATTAAATCCAACAATGAAGGACGTGGTGAGAAAAGAAATCCTAAAATGGTTAGACGCTGGAGTGATTTACCCAATTTCAGATAGCTCTTGGGTAAGTCCGATACATGTGGTTCCAAAGAAAGGAGGAGTCACCGTGGTAAAAAATGAGAACAACGAACTAATTCCGACGAGACCCGTTACGGGATGGCGTGTTTGCATCGACTATCGAAAACTTAATAAAGCCACGTGTAAGGACCATTTTCCATTGCCTTTTATTGATCAAATGCTAGATCGACTGGCGGGGCATGATTACTACTGCTTTCTAGACGGATACTCCGGATACAATCAAATTGCTATAGCACCAGAAGACCAAGAAAAGACCACATTTACATGCCCGTACGGTACGTTTGCTTTTCGTAGAATGCCATTTGGACTATGCAATGCACCGGGTACATTCCAAAGATGTATGATGGCAATTTTTTCTGATATGGTAGAGAAAACAATTGAGGTATTCATGGATGATTTTTCTGTTATTGGAAGTTCTTTCGATAATTGCCTAGATAACCTTGTTTTAGTATTGAAACGTTGTGAAGAAACTAACCTTGTTTTAAACTGGGAGAAATGCCATTTCATGGTTCGAGAAGGTATTGTGTTAGGTCACAAAGTTTCTCGCAAAGGAATTGAAGTTGATCGGGCAAAGATTGAGACAATAGAAAAGCTTCCACCACCTTCATCTGTCAAGGGAATTAGGAGTTTCTTGGGGCATGCCGGGTTTTATCGACGATTTATTAAGGACTTCTCCAAGATATCAAAGCCATTATCGAGCCTCTTAGTTCAAGGAGCGCCCTTTATCTTTGATGCAGCATGTGAAGAGGCATTCTCTACTATAAAAGAGAAACTAGTGTCGGCACCAGTCGTGATCGCTCCGGATTGGGACATACCATTCGAGTTGATGTGTGACGCAAGTGATTATGCAGTGGGAGCAGTTCTTGGACAACGTAAGGGCAAGATATTTCATACTATTTACTATGCGAGTCGAACTCTCAACGATGCTCAGCTCAATTATGCCACAACTGAGAAAGAGTTACTTGCTATCGTCTTCGCCTTCGAAAAGTTCAGATCATACTTAATCGGGAACAAGGTAATCGTGCACACTGACCACTCGGCCATCAAGTATCTCATGGAAAAGAAGGATGCAAAACCACGACTGATTCGATGGGTGCTATTGCTTCAAGAGTTCGATGTGGAGATTAAAGATAAGAAGGGAACAGAGAATTTAGTAGCAGATCATCTCTCTCGTTTGGAGCTGCCAGAAGAAAATAAATTGAAGAGACAAACTATAGATGATAACTTTCCAGACGAACGACTCTTAGCTATATCGCAAGCTCCGTGGTTTGCTGATTTCGTCAACTATCTTGCAGCAAAGATAATACCAACCGAGCTTAATTATCAAGCGAAGAAGAAATTCTTTGCGGATATAAAACATTATTATTGGGAAGATCAGTATCTGTATAAGCATTGTGCCGATCAAGTTATACGAAGATGCGTTTCGAGAGATGAGGCGTACGACATATTACGACATTGCCATGCTCTCGCGTGTGGAGGCCATTTTGGAGGAAATCGTACGGCTGCTAAAGTCTTACAATCGGGTTTTTATTGGCCGACTTTATTTAAAGATGCTCATGCTTTCGTATCAGCTTGCGATCGTTGTCAAAGGACAGGTAATATTTCAAGAAGAGACGAGATGCCACTCAATACTATGTTGGAAGTTGAGTTATTTGATGTCTGGGGCTTTGACTTCATGGGACCATTTCCATCGTCATACGGTAATGAATATATCCTACTAGCGGTGGATTATGTGTCTAAATGGGTAGAAGCAGTGGCTGCGCAAAAGAACGATGGTAAGACAGTCCTTAACTTTATTAAGAAGAATATTTTCACTAGGTTTGGAACTCCCCGAGCAATCTTGAGCGATGGAGGAACTCACTTTTGTAACAAGCAATTCGATGCTCTTTTGTCGCATTATGGTGTTAAGCATCGCACGGCACTAGCTTACCACCCTCAGACCAATGGACAAGCAGAAGTATCTAATCGAGAGATTAAGCAAATTTTGGAAAAAACTGTAAGTATCTCTCGAAAAGACTGGGCCAAGAAGATCGACGATGCACTGTGGGCATATCGAACAGCGTTTAAGACACCTATTGGAATGTCACCATATAGATTGGTTTATGGCAAAGCATGTCACCTTCCGGTGGAACTAGAACATAAAGCGTATTGGGCGATGAAGCAATTAAACATGGATATGCAAACCGCAGGCAAGAAACGCTTTCTACAACTAAACCATATGGATGAATTTCGCAATGAAGCTTACGAGAACGCAAAGATCTATAAAGAACGAACGAAGGCTTGGCACGATAAATATATTCGGAGAAAAGAATTTGATGTTGGAGACCAAGTGCTTCTTTTTAATTCTAGGCTTCGCCTGTTTCCTGGCAAGCTAAAGTCAAGGTGGTCGGGTCCATTTACGGTGACTAAAGTATTTCCTTATGGTGCGGTAGAGATCAATGACGCAGAAAAAGGAACGTTCAAGGTCAATGGGCAGCGGTTGAAGGCGTACATCAATGGTGGACTCAATCAAGAGAAGACCACTCTAATGCTCAACACACCTTAGAAAGTCAGGCGTCGAGCTAATGACGTTAAACAAGCGCTACTCGGGAGGCAACCCGAGTTTTAAACTTTTCTCGTTTATTATATTTTCATTATCATTATTAACATTTCGTTGTCTACCAAATTTTATTTGAATGTTTCAGGTACAAAAAGGACCCAGTGAACGCGTTAGGAGTCTTTACATCCTTAGAGATCAAAGATATATATATATATATATATATATATAAAGTTGATGCAATGAAATATGGGTACCAAAGCCTCATAAAAAAAAAATGAAGAAAAGAAAAAAGAAAAAAAAAAGAATGAAGAAAAAAAAAATAGAAAAAAAAGGAAAACAGTATTAAAAAAAAAAAAAAGAGTTTACGTCCGTAAAACATTGAGGACAATGTTTGATCTAAGTTTGGGGTGTATCATTCCTTGCATATCTTCCCTCGATTGAGTCACGTGTTACCAGTTGGGATCAACAACGAGGATTTGGTGTCTCTCAAGCGTATCATGAAGTAAGGTATGACTATATCTCTTACTTGTTTAGATTTTTCAGTAAGTCTCTATTGATGAACGGATTAGCACACACTCACTCCTACATAGAGCGTTAGATGATTACATGGTATCTAGAGCTTGCTTTAGTCGGTTTTGATCCTGATTGATGCTTCACTCGATGAAATGATTTTTGGCCATTTTCTAGTTGTTTGAGCCTTTCGAGCTGCATGTCATATACTTATGTCCCATGAACCCGACCTGAGCCTTTCTGATATCCGATATCTATAACCCAAATATTCGTATTGCCTTCTTAATTGATCTTCATTCATTGCTACCCATTCACCGAACACGCGCAATTATTCATGAGTGGTTTATGGACTATGTCGGAGTTTCCGTGGTACTTTGTGATGTATCGTCCAATTTAAGTTTGGGGTTTTTACGATGGTTAAGAGGATTGAGAGAGTTATCATATTTTATCGTGTGATTTATGTTGCTGTGATTTGATGAACATTAGTAACTCGTTCGAAAAAAAAAAAAGATAAGTGCAAAAGAAAAAAAATATATGCTCGATAAAAAAAAAAAAAAAAAAACGAGCAACTTGCTAGTTATTACGATTTGGGTGTGAGTTCCATTATTTTCTCATCGTCGCTGGAAAACATTTATAGATTGATAGCAAGGTTCTACGAGTGCTCATGATATTACGCGTTTTGGTGAATTTAGCGCACTTACTCCATATGCCCTACCCGAGCCATACCCAACATTTCAACCCAAAAATCCTTTTTGATATGATCTGAGATTGAGCATCAAGTAGGCGATTCTGACGAAGAGCAAGCTTATAGAAAACCCGTGTTAGGTACTGTGAGATTGAACGTTGATCCCTATATTTTGACACATCCGTTCGAGGTTGAGCGATCACTACATTTACTTTAAAAAATAATAATATGTTGGAGAGACTTACTGTTGAATCGACGCATGATTTGAGTTTTTAGTTATACTTATTATTTCATTGCCTTGAGATTTCACCCATCATCGGAGTTAATTCTTATTTATTTGCTCGGGGACGAGCAATGTTCAAGTTTGGGGTACTTTGATGCGTCGATATTTGTTGATCTTTCGAGGATTATTTCGAGTCAATTGCGGGATTATTTAGGCGTGGTTTAAGCTTAATGTGAGTATATTAAGCTATTATGATAGTTTTTCTATTTTGGGGTCTTTTTGCACTTTTAGCATAGTTTAGGGGCTGTTTTGCAATTTACTCTATCTTGGTCAAATTAATAATGCTTTGAACGATGCTGAGGGAGACAACCTTGAAACATTGCAACAAATCATCCGCATAACATGGGAAAAGAACGAGGAACGAGAAAAGATGTTTTTTTATTGAGGATCGAGAGCAATAAAAGGGACAAAGCAAGCACGTCTTCTACGTACGGCCATCATCGACATCACATAGCTCTCACACCAACCACTTCAGAAAACATCATCGAAGGAACCATTTCTCTCCCACAAGAAATTTCAGACACTACACACAATCACCTCTCGTCCCTTTCGCTCACAATCATCAAGCATACACCTCTCACCTTTTCACCCACGCAACAAAACCCTCAAGCGCATAGCTGCACCATCCTCACATGCACACCACGTGTTCGGCGAAAAGACTCAACGAAGAATATACCATATACACCTTCGACCAGACATCCTTACGCACGAACAACAGAGAAGTTTGAACCGGGGCAGCGAACATGAGAGGAGCAGCTTGGAACCTTGGAGACAAATAAAAAGACGAAGGACGGCAACGAGAGACGGGGCGAGCAAAACACGACCCGGCTAGCGGCTACATATTCGATACGTTTCCTGTCTTCAATTTATCTTCTATCATGAACCTTTTTATCTTGAAGCGTTTGTCGAATTATAATATGTTCTAATTTCATTATCTGGGGTTACGATGTAGCCAGACATGATCGTTATTGATTTTCAGTTCGTATGCTATTAAGACCTTAATATTATGTTGAGTATAATAATCTGTTGTTAATGCGTACGAGTTTCTGATCAACTTTCGTATGAATAGGTGTTTAGATATGAGACTGAGAGGTGATTATCTAAACGTGTCCGTTGATTATGATACCATTAGAACATTCGTAAGCTAGAGATAGTTACGTGACTAGTGCGATGATTTATGATTTTCTAAGTTTAATGCGTTCTACGTGTAGAAATCTTGACAGAGATGTAGGATTCGCATGTTAGAATAGGTTATCGATGCTAGAGATAGATTGATAATTAAAACGGAAAAATCCATCGTCAACATAAGATTAAGTATTCCTTCGAGAACTGAAATCAATAGCATGATTGTCATCGGTGAAATCGGAGTCCCAGATTTATCTTTGATTGAATCGTTTCGTTGTGCTTCATTATTGATTTGGTCGTTTACCTTTTTAATCGTGTTTTATTATTTATCTGCGTATTTTCCTTTAACGTTTCATCAAATACCAACTTGCGATTGTTCAAATAAAACTAGAATTAATATAATTTCGGTACTTGGTAACACAGTCCTTGGATTCGATATCCGTACTTACGTACACTATTACTTGTTAGAACGATACGTACACTTGCGTGTTTACGAATTTTACGCAACACTAAAGCAGCAGTAGAGCTTGCTTTTTTTACGCAGGAGAAGAAAACAAAAACTACAGATAGAACCAAACAACTTTTGTTTTGAACTACTGTAAGAAAAACAAAAGGAGAGAGAGAGAGGAGAAGAGGTTGGCTTTTTAAAACAACAACCCTTCTCCGTCGAGAGAGACAAAACCCTATTTAAAGCCCTTTAACTAACGAGAAAGAAAACAACAAAAATGTGTAATAATTGAAGAAAACCATCCAACTCAATCCCATCTGTGAATGAATGAATACAAAGTAAAGCATCACTGCTTTACTACTACAGGTGGCAGTGCCATTAGGACACGAGTGAAGTACGTTCATGCAATGACATATTCAACGGTGGCAAAACAAAAAAGAAAAAGAAAAGGAAAAATAATTTACTTGTGTTATTTCGTCCCTTTTGTTTGGCTAATTAATGTGTAATGATTATCGTGGGTAACCAGCTAACAAATATGTTAGTAATATTTATTTCTTTTGAGGTGGTGGTGACGACGATGTAATTACCTAAAGTTGTTGCTATCCACACTTAATCTGAAATATAGTTCTATTATATGTCTTCAATTCATCGTTCATCTTGTTTATGACAGTTATTATGAATTTAAAATTTAATATGCGGATCTACTAGTGTATTATTTAGAACTAGTTTTTTGCCCGTGCGATGCACGTGTATAATTACAGTATCTCCAAACGAATTCTAAATTTCAAAAAATTAAGTTAAAACGTTCCAACAAAATCAAAACGGTCTTCTCTATACTAATAGATCAAAATTTGCATATGAAAATGGTTTTTCCCAATAGTGGATTTAAGTTTTGAAATTGCAATAATACTTTGTATTTATTTGAGACTTGTGTTTTTAATATTTTTCTTTAAGATTCTTAAATGAAAAAAACATTAATTTAAATATTTTATTAATACTTCCTCAAACGAATTTGAAATAAACATTGTGTGGTCTAATTTGAAAATTTTAAATTATTTGGGTAATCTTGAAATCTTGTTAAAGATAATGTTCCATACTCTTTTGAAAGGCCCAGGCGAGGAAATTGTTTAAGGAGATGAGCGATATACTTAATTTTACTAACTTTCATGTTAGATTTAGGGAAGTTTCATAGTTTTTCGTATCATCCCAAGTATGATTGCCGGGCAGATGCTCTTGATCGTATTATGCGTTGTTTTTCTAAGACACTTGTTCATACATATCTGCATTTAATAAAAAATGGAGGCGAACTCGTATCCCAACCCTTGTTAGATTAGGATAATATGTCGATTTCTGATAGACCGAGAAAAGTGGTCGAGGATAAATGTATATTAGAAAAAATAAACGGAACAAAGATAGAGGAGCATGTGTCAAAAAAGATGTCAAGCTTATGTCAATATTTACAAAGAATAATTAGAATCAACAAAACAACGGTGAAGGTTTGATGAAGAGATAGTAGTAGTAGCAAATGCAGAAACATAACACAATATTCTAAATTGTCTAGGCGGCCATCACTGTTGTCGAAAAGTTTGCCTTCCTCCTTCCTCTATCGTCAGCTCCGTCCTTTCTTTTGGAATTTCTCGCGGCTCGTCGGGATGGGCAGCATGACATGGATACATCTTCTTAAACATGATGGGTCTCGTGTTTATTACATCGATCATCTCGTCATCTTGTGCACATTATTCTGATCTTCCATTCAATGAAATTTTTCCTGCTAAACATAGGAAGCTTGTTTGAAGAAGTCATGGTTAGTATATGGTGAACATCAATCAAATCCGCTCTGATACCACTTGTTAGGATCGGTTACGTGTTTAGAGGGGGTGAATAAATACTCGCTCGTTTTTCGGTTCTTAACCGGTTACGGTTAGATACTGGTGCTCGATATTCTAAGTGTGACTTGTGCGGAAGTGATAACGGTCAGTTTTGAACCAAGACCGGGTGTGCGATATGATGTGCATGTGTGTTTGTAAGAACACAGAGTTTGTTTCTGGAATTTCGGAGCAAAGTCTCATACGTCTCCCCTTCTTTCCTGCAAGGAAGGTTTCACTAGAAGATTCGGCTTTTACAACTCCCATTGTACAACCTCCTTAGCTAGACTCACACAGTACAACACCCCGGCTATACTCAGCTAACTAAACTCCTAGACACCACTAGACAGCTTTTTACACTTCGTCTCTTTCAAGAGCTTTTTACAGTCCCTTGAGAAAAACTTACTTACTACACGCACTGGTTAAGTACAGTGAGGACAACACCTAATTTCTTTACGTAGCTTTGAAAGCTTTGAGCTAAACTTCTCGTTCTCATAAAATCTCAGCAAAGTGCCGCAAAGGTCTTCAGCTTGCTTCTCTTCTATTTATAGATGGGCTTGATGAAGAAGACCGTTGTGAGATGGCTCCTCGTACCAGACAATGCATTTAATGCCTTTACCCAAAATGGGTCTGTCCGGTCTTTACCGCAGTTCGCACTGTGCCATTTGTTTTATTCTCTTTTCAGCTTGGCTTGACTTCAACTTGGCTCTTCCTGGCAGCCTTGAATTAATTACTTGTCAGAAGTCGTCAACTTGTCGCGCCTTGAATATATTTGAAATCTCGTCCACGTGGCACATCCGGTATATGCATTCCGGTCTTCAGTGAACTTCCGGTAGCAGTCTTGATTCGGTTTCTGGATGCGCTGTTGAACTGCTGGCTGGTATCCTTTTCATCTGTGTCTAACAGGTATACTTAATTAAGTTGAGTCCAATCACCGAAACTGTAAATCTGAATATTAAATTCACGATTTCTAACAGGAACTATTTTGGATTTCCTCCAAACTTATAGTTGAATGTTATGATAAGGTCACTAGATGAGATCGTGGTACGTTTGTGAGTTAAGCTAATTTTCAGAAGATGAAACTGTGCAGAACAAACAACATAATATTGGCAAGACGTAGAAACCGTCATTTAAATTAATTGGTGTGTCAATTTTTACATTATAAACATTATAAGAAAAACTGTTAATTTCTATTTTTAGTATATCATTTACTTTTATATTAAATAAATATTAAAATTATATCAAAACAAATTACCCGGTTATCCAACGTACTCACTTATGGTTTGCTAAAACTAGTCTATATTATTAATGTACATCATTATAAATCACAACACGAAATGACGTACATAATTAGATTAATAATAATGACTAGTATTTTTACACACCCTGTGTGAGCAATAAAATAAAATTAATTATTAGTTTTAATAAGTAATATACTAAAAATAGAATTTGGTAGTTATTATGAAGTTTTGGAAGGTATGTGGTTTTAATAAATTGTTTATAGTAATTAATGTAGAAAAAATCTGATTGGTCAATTGAGACAGACAAATTGACAGTTTTTTCACCATAAACTCATTATAAAAGAGTATAGATGATGATATAATTTATTACTATTAATAATTTATTTCACCATTCACAAGTTGCGTTTAAAAGTCAAAGTGCTTGTTTTTGGGTATGCGAGGGATGGCATGCTGTTTTCGACCCAATAATCAGAGGTGGCAAAACTGAACGCAACCCGCGAGGCGGGCTGTGAAATTTTGGCGGGGCGGGCGGGCGGCACGCCAGAACAAAAATATTAGTTTTTTTATATTAAATAATATATGTTTAAATAACTTATACTTCCCCCGTCCCACTTATTTCTTTTCATCTTTCTATTCCGGGCGTCCCACATAATTCTTTTCATTTCTATTTTTGGTAAAAAAATTATTCAATAATTTAACTAAATGAGTATTAAATGAGGAGGGAGATGAAGTTTAAAATTTGAATTGTGTTTAAAATTATTAAATGAGGAGGGAGATGAAGTTTTGGTGGGAATAATTAGTGAATTAATTCTCTCTCTCCATGTCATAACAAGTGTACTATAATATTATAAAAAAGTCTTCTTAATTTGCGTACGCACTAATTTTGGGGAAGTAATACGTGGGACAAAGGAAGTATATGTTTTTTATAATTTTGCGTGGAAATACGTTTAATAAAATAAATATATTATTATTAAGGAGTTAGACTTAAATTAGTAATATTTTCGAATAAAAAACTTTTTAATTTTTTTCTTCTTTTTTAATTTTTTTTTCTCTTTTTATAGGGCGGGCCTGGACGGGCCTCCCTTTCTCAGGCCCACCAGAAGTCGGGCTTACCCACGCCCGCCCCGCCAGTTGGTGGGCTTTGGTAACGGGCCCGCCGGCCCGTTTGACAACTCTGCTAATAATTGGGGTATGAGTTTCAGCCAACACGTAAATGCTAGCCATAAATCTAATTTACTCTCATGATATAAGATGTATCACAGTAGGATTCTACATTTGCATCAAACGGCCCACAATATTTGAATTTGTTGGTTGACTTTCAGATGGATAAATAAAGCTACAACAGCAACTTTTAGATCGATCAACACAGACTTGAGCCATCCAACTAGATCTTGGCCTTGCTTTCTCCTGAACTATGAAACTAATTCAACCAAGAGTTTTTGCTTTAATTCTCAGTAACTTATCACTCAGATAACAATCATTATTAGTTACTCTTTTTACTTTGATTTTCAAGTATGATTTGCTGGGCTTTTTTTTTTTTTTTTTGATTGGGTATGTTCTGTTGCATCTTATCAGTTCAACTTCATATTATTATGGTCCTTAAATGTTCTTTTCATTTATGAATAGTTATTCGTTTATCTGATTTTTGCAATTCAGACAACATCAATAAAAGAATATATTTTCTGCTGCGATAAATCAATACACTAATTCTTCTCTCAGATAGCATTCAAATCCTTACCCCATGCTTACAGCAAAAGGACTACGAACTTTATACTGCTTATCATTACTACTAGTCCATGTGATTGAACCGAATAAATCCGTTGAAGTAGCCCTCTTTAGCATGAATATAACATTAAAAGTCAGTTTACGTACGCCCCTCTTGAATACAAGTCTATTAGGAACCACCTCAACATCCATCGTCTTAGGTTTTTCCACCTTGACGATGTAAATGCAATCTTCCTCCCCAACGTTTGTTACTGTTCTTAAAACAGTCTTATTTTTCCCGAGCGCCAAACGGGAGACACCACTGGAAGGATAGTTCATGTTGGAGATCGCATCTCTACTCGAGTTAATAGGGCACGAAAAGTCGTCTGGTACCTTCGAAGTAATCTCTTTAATCCTCTTAATGGAGTAGCCAAGATTGCAGAGAAAAAGGTAGTATTGTATCATCTCTGTCTCGTAAACAAGCCCGGGATTTAACGGTTTGAAAAGGGTGATTTGGCCCGCTCCCATGTCATATGGGGTTGCGATCGACCCATCAATCATTTTTATGGGACTTTGTCTGTTGTCTTCTTGGATGGCTGTGTGAGCTAACGACACGTTACGGGAGAAAAAAAGCGCAAAAAAGAAAAACTTGAAAATTTAAAATCAATTGATTTTGTGAACCTGTCGTCATGATGGCAGATCTGATTGCCGAGGGAGACCAAGTGGGGTGCCTTGACCTGATCGTAGCTGCCAAGCCCGAAACGTGCGGGCAGGCCATGGATGTGCCCGAGAGCAGTGCGAATAGAGGAGGTTTTTTCCCGGGCAGTGCCTGGCCATCGTTGTTTGAGGGCCAAGCTGCCAGAATCTTGTCGCCAGGCGCTGTAACGTCAGGCTACATACATAGAGAGAAGAAACCAATCAACTCTTAGTATATATGTACTCTTTTCCTTCACTTAGAAGATGTGATGTTTCTAACATACCTTTACTAAGTTCTTAATGCCCTCAATGGGACCTCTCGAAGAAAACTCGGCTAAGAATGGAGCCCATTTCTGGTTTAGCACGGTCACCGTTGGTAGAATCGTGCCCGTAGGACTGGTTCACAAATAAAAATATATAGATCAGTTAGGATATAGATATATATATATATATATGTGTCTGGATAGGAAATATTTGGAAACTAACATACAGCCTCGATGAGTTTATGTAGGATAGAACTTCGTCGGCATCTTGTGCACGGATCGCAGAAATCGGCCTGTTTCCGTAGTTCGATTCGAATGCCCACTCTTTGTTGTTTATAGTTATTAGCCCAACCGCCCCTTGCATCTCCAGGTCGTCAAACAGATCTGCAGTGCTGGTTCCTCGAAATTCTTGTCGGTCGCACAAAACTATTCTCCCGTTTATTTTCTTCTCATCGAGCGACCCGGGGAGGCAGCGTCTGAAACGAAACACACAGAGAGTTGAAAAAAAAAAGAAAAAAAAGGATCAGCGTATAGTGAAGTCGTGTTTCGTACCTCGCATCACTTTCAGTACTCGAATCCGATCTTGCCGATTTCCCGTCGATCAGCGGATAGATCGGCCATTTCCAGAGATTCGGGAAGCTTATGCCTCGTCCCTTCTCGACGAGGTTAAACCCAAGCACTCGTTAGAAAAAAAATATATATAGAAGAAAATCGCACTTAACCGATGGTATATTATTATTATTATTATTTACCTTGACGACTCTTTTCCACCGCAAAACGACGTCGACCTCGAACGAACGGTCGATGGTGGTTGCGCTGACCGTGAGTATCCACGGCGCTGCATTTCCCACGGTCCCTTTACGACCCATATTGCCAGCCGCGCAGACGACCGTAATTCCGTTCTGCACGGCATAGAACGCTCCGGTGGCGATGGGATCCTCGTCGAATGGAATGTTCCCTTCGAAGGCCAACGATAGGGAAAGTATGTGTACACCGTCGGCTATCGCGTCGTTCGTCGCCTTTAGGATGGCCGAGCCATCGCATTCCCTCGAGTAGCATACGCGGTAGGAGGCGATCCTCGACTTGGGCGAGCCGCCCCTCGCCGTTCCCTCGGCCAGCCCGTAATAGGAAGCCCCGGGAACAAGTGCGCCGGCGGCCGTGGACGCGACGTGCGTGCCGTGGCCGTTTTCGTCCCTCGGCGTATTTGAGACCCCGCGATAATACCTTGCACCGATCAGTTTCCTGTTGCCGATCGAAAAGAAAATTACTATCGCTATTCGACTGCTTTGTTTCTTTTCTAAAATAAAAATAAAAAATATAAATGTTCTTATTACTTGTTGCAGTTGGAGGAGCTAAAGTCTCTTCCCGCCATGCAACGCCCCTTCCAGTGGGACGGGATTGGGCCCATTCCCTTATCGGAAAAGCTAGCCGATTCAGGCCAAATTCCTGGAGGAAAATAGTTAGTATATGTGATGAAGTGTAGTAACAAAGGGATCATTGTAATAGTTATTATTATTACCTGTATCTAGGACTCCGATGATGGTGTCTGAACCATCCGAGGAAGAATTATAACCACCATCAGCAGAAGAAGAAGGAGAAGCGTAAGAAGAAAGCTCGTCGGACGACGAGCTTTGAGATTTCAGGAAATCCCACGAGCGAGTGGTTTGGAGTTTGTAGATTGGGTCTGGGAATACTGAGACAACTCCAGGCATTCCGGCCAAGGATTTTGCCTCAGCTTCAGACATACGAGCGGCGAACCCTCTAAAACCGCTCGTATACTTGTACAGGACTCTATCTTCGTTCCTGAAAAAAACATATATATTAGTGTAAAGTTTATATCGATATGTATATTCACTTGATCATAGCAATGATGTATTTTGTATATATGCATATATATTACATCACGTTACCTGTTTGAAATTAACATTTCCATTAGTTCAGGGGGGCTGCACCCCATGTACACGATATGAACTCGTGTTTGATCATAATCCTTCCCAAACTTAGAGAACCCAAACATCATCAAAACGACCACACTAATGATGGCTGAAATTAACAAACTCATGATCTTATGTTAACGTTAATAATAATGATAATAATTAGTGTGTGTGTAGTAGTGTATGAACTGTAGTGATTGATAATATTTCCTTTGGTTACTCTCTCTACGCAATGAACGACTTAATTGCAGGTGTATATATACTAGTGTTTAAACTTATCTACGAAGTCTTGTAGTTACTATTAATATTCAATTATACTTATATTGATTTTAAGAGTTATACCATTCTTTTTTTCCTAAATTTCTACAAATTGCGATTGTGTTAAAACCAAGTCATTTTAAATTCGTTGACACTTATATGGTAGTAAAGATGGTTACAGAAAAAAGACGAGATCAATATATGCGATTTTGTTGAATTTAGCTCTTTCATGTATGTTGAGAGTTTAGTTTAGTTGATATGATATACTAATGCCATGCTGCTTAGTGAGTGTGACATTGTTTCACTTTTCTCGTATGTATATATCTATTGGTATTATTTGTATGCTTTGCATGTATTGAGATTTTGTTATAGTTTATATTGTTTTTGATTTTGAACGTGTCCCACTTTTCTTCCCAAGTTTCTTCAAGTGTGATTGTCTTCATTATAACGTCAAAAATGTTCTCTAATGTGTTTGAGGAATTATAGCAGCTGCTTTAATGATGATATATTACAAAGCTCAAAACAAATCTTTAAAGACAAAAGATGATACAAATTGATATTATATTCGATCTCTTGAATGAGACGTACTGAGAGGCATACATATGACTTTTTGTATTGAAAAAAGTTTATATGCATGTTATGATTAACCTTGTGTGTAATCGATAATATGTTCACATTTCTTAAACATTATTTTCATGTACATATCTCGACTCTACTTTTTTAGTTCTACACATCCCGCATGCTATTGTTGAATATACATTCAAAACCCTAAAATATCATTGTAACATAGTCATAACATTATTTTGCAATTATTTGGCGAGGGATAAATGGATAAACTCTGAATGTGAGATGAATTGATGAGTTTGACGATGTTAAATTGCTGCTGATGTGAAAGCTTCTTGGGCGGAAAGTTTTAACTAATTTTCAAAAATCTAACTGCTGATAATAAGAGTGTAATTAACACCTTTTTAAGTTGAAAGCGCTCGCTGTACAACTTGGCAAGCTTATACTATAACTACTAACATTAAAATATAACTACAGAAATATTCCTTTTCATTTCTTCCAAGATTTCTTTAATACGATGGTCTTCCTTAGGACGTCATAAAAATTCGTTGATCTGTTTGAGGAATTAAAGCAGGTGTTTCATAATTTATAAAGCTCAAAAGAAATGTTCAAAGAAAAAAAAATGATAGAAATGGCTATTATTGAATGAGAGAGCCATGCATACGCACGTCTCCTTCGATTCGATGATCAAAGTGTGTGTACTTCGACGTGATCTCCGCTTGTGACCGAATGACTAAATCGCCCATAAAACGGTAATTACAGAAAAGCCCTTAATAAATCATTAACCCATCACGATTCCCAAATGTCAAAACCCTAAATTGCATAACGCCCCAATTTCAATCCGTGAGCTGAGTTTGCTAGATAATCAGCCAATTTCGAGTTTGTAGTTTTCTATTGTGGCTCATCGTCGAGGGTGGGATCGGGTTGGGTTTTTCGGGTATCGGGTTTTTCGGGTCGAGTACCCGACATGTGCGGGTTTCAGTTTTGATACCCGACCCCGACCCGACGAAAATCGGGTACCCGAGAAACCCGATTTTCGGGTTCGGGTCGGGTTCGGGTTTCGTGTATTTTTTTTAATTCATTGGTTGTATTATTTTAAAAAAAAACTTAAATTAATTCAACAGAACCTTAGAAATACCAAATCGATTACATGAAGATGAAGCCGAAATCCCAAACCGTAAAATTGACACCCAAAAGCAATTACCCACGAATTCTAACAAAACATGTAATGCTAACAGAACCTTATAAATCATCGTGGACTCGAAAATTTCAAGCAATCAATAACTCACAAGATATAAAATTAGGGTTCATAAGATTCGAACCTGAGATGTTGTGGGCGTCTAAGCGAGGCGATGCGGTGCGGCCGTGGACAGCTGTAGAACGGCGGCCGGCGAGCACAAGGAAGGAGATTGGCGTGGCGATGTGATGTGGACCGTGGTGTATCGTGCGTGTATCTCTATATGTGTCCCTATGGGCTCGTTTGATACTAGTGTTTAGGGATTACATGGGTGTAAGTTATTTGTGTATAGTTATACAAGTATTTTGTTGATGTTGTGTTTTAACATGTTTGATATGTGTGTATTAATTATTTGTGTATGGATTAGTGATACACACCCCATAACCACCTTAGAGGTGGGTATGGATATACAAGGCCTATACCTAAAAACCTTGTAATAGACGTGTATAGCCATACAAGGCATGTATAGCTATACACAAATATCAAACACGACACAACTTATTCATACACATCCTATACACATCCATACACCATACACACATATCAAACGAGCTCTATGATGTATCTGTTCGTGTATCTCTATTCTCTACTATATGTGAGTGTGTGAGTGGACTGATGGGCTGCTGGGCTGGGCTGCTTTTTTTTTCTTAAAAAAAAATTAATGTGGGTACCCGATTGGGTTTTTCGGGTAGCAATATGCTACCCGAAACCCGACCCGAAATATAACATCCGATGAAACCCGATTTCCACCCCCGATCGGGTCGGGTCGGGTACCCGAAACCCGACCCCGATTGCCCACCCCTAATCGTCGAACTATTTACTGTATCGGAAGATTTCATGTGGTCATTATTTTAGCTAGAGCTGTCAAACGGGCCGGTCCGCCCCGCCCCGCCTCAACCCGCCATTAAACGGGGCGGCGCGGGCCAGTCCGCCAACATAACGGGCTACTAAACTAGTAGCTCGCCCCGCCCCGCCCCGTCGCGGGTTGGCGGGTCAGTCCGCTATATTTTCTTTATTTTTCTTTAAATTTTTTGTGTTTTTGTCTGCAAATAATACTTAAATTAATAATATTTTTTGGAATAATTAACGAATAAATCATTAATAAATTAAGTTTTTAACTAAATTAATTATAGTTAATCACTAATAAATATTATTTATTAATATTTAACATTAAAAATATTTATAATATATATACATAATAAATAAAATAAAAATAATTGGCGGGCCAGCTCGCTCCGACCCGCAACCCAAACGGGCTGGCCCGTTTCGACCCGCCTTTAAACGTGCCGAGAATTGATTGGCCCAACCCACCTATATTTTACTGCCATTTCCCAATTCTGAAATATAAAGCAGTTGCTTGATAATATATGAAGTTTCTTGAAGGAAAATAATATTAAAAAAGATGGCTGCTATATGCGATTCTTGACATTGTATATGTGGATTAGTTAATCATCCCCCAATTATATTGAACAAAGGTGATTAACGGCCTTACTTACTGGGTAATCGATATTATTCTTAACATTATTATTACAGTTAAATGTAGCATTCTCTCATCTCAATTTTACTTCTACGCAAGCCACTCTTGTTCAGTAGACATTCAAAAAACCCTAAAATATAATGAATGTGACCATGGACAAATTAGTCCCCGATGTTTCGAGGGGATCAATTTAGTCCTCGATGTTGTTAATTTTGAACCAACTTAGTCCCTACGTTAGCTTGACCGTTATTTTTTACGGAAAATGCCACGTGTTAGTATGTTATTGGCATACTTAATCATAATTGCTGTTGAAGAAGGGGAAAATTTCCAAAAAAAGAAAGAAAAACACTAACATAATAAAATAAAATAAAAAATTAAATTAAAAATAATAATTAAAAATAAAAAATAGAGAGCGAACAAAATAATTTAAAATATTAAAAAATTATATTAAAGTAAAAATAAAGGAAAACATAAAAAAATACGTTGAAAAAAAATAAAATAGAATAAACAAAGACTAAATACAAAAGGACAATAAGTTGTTAACAATAAAAATAAAAAATGTATATTTATATTTTAAAATTAAAAAAGTAAATAAAAATGAAAATAAAGATAAAATTGCCAATGAAAGTTTACCAGAATTTCTGTTCATGTCCATGCCAAGTTAACGTGGATGCAATCCTCTCAGACTTTCGTGACAATTATTCGTAATTATTTAATTTATATATTTTAATATAAAAAAGAAGGGATAAAACCTAAAATGGTCCCCGATGTATACCCTGTGAACCAATTTAGTCCCCGATGTTTCGCGTGAACCAATTTAGTCCCTGATGTTATCGAAAATGAACCAAATTGGTCCCTCCGTCAATCCGACCGTCAATTTAGACGGAGATGGCATTTGCGACGGCTTTAGCGACGGATATTCCGTCGCTAAATGAAAATTTTAAAAAAATAATAAATTAAATATTAAAAATAGGAAAAAATGCAAAAAAAAAAGGAAATATTCAAAAATAGAGTAAAAAATTCAAAAAAAGAGAGAGAATATTACCAAAAACTAAATAATAATAAAAATAAAAAATAACAAAAGTAAAATAAAAACTAAATTTAAAATAGAAAATGATAAATTAAACATTAAAAATGAGGAAAAAATCCAAAAAAAGGGAAAAATTCAAAAAATAGAGTAAAAATTCAAAAAAAGGAATATTACTAATAAATTTAAAAAAAGGACTAAGAATTATCATCAATTAATTGGGACAAAGACGAGATTGGGAATAAAATAAAATATAAATTCTGGATCATCGCCGTTAACTGGACAAACACGAGATTGGAAATCATCGCTAATTAATCGTGATAATGTTAAAAAAAATCGAGAACTGGTACGCCGATGCAATCACCTAGTATATTTGTCAAAAAAAATTCGAGAACTGTGACGATTATGTCCTCATTAACTTGGCAGGCGGTCTTCGTAAACTTTTACAGGCATTTTTATCCTTAATTTTGTTTTTCCTTTTTATTTAATTCTTAATAAATAAATATATCTTATTTTTTTACTTATTTTTAAATCTTAAATTTATATTTATCACCTTTTTTATATAATTTATTTATTTTTAATATTGTTTATTTTTATTCTTTTCTTATTATTTATTTTTTACTTTATTAGTAATATTCTCTTATTTGAATTTTTACTCTATTTTTTGAATTTTTTTTTCCTTTTTTGGATTTTTTCCTCATTTTTAATTTTTTCTATTTGAAATTTATTTTTTTATTTTACTTTTATTATTTTTTATTTTTTGTTATTATTTATTTTTTATTTAGTGTTTTGGTAATAGTTTCTCTTTTTTTTTCTATTTTTCCGAATTTTTTTCCTTTTTTTTGCATTTTTTTCCTCATTTTTAGTATTTAATTTATTATTTTTTAAAATTTTCATTTAGCGACGGAATCCGTCGCTAAAACCGTCGCAAATGCCATCTCCGTCTAAATTGACGGTCGGATTGACGGAGGGACCAATTTGGTTCGTTTTCGATGACATCGGGGACTAAATTGGTTCACGCGAAACATCGGGGACTAAATTGGTTCACAGGGTAAACATCGGGGACCATTTTAGGCTTTATCCCTAAAAAAGAACCTTTAAAAAAGAAGTTTGGAGATCTGGGATGATTGCATCCTCATTAACTTGGCATGGACGGGTCGAAGATTCTCGTAAACTTCCAGTGACGTTTTTATCTTTATTTTAGTTTTTACTTCTTAATAAATATTCTTTATTTTTTATTTTTACTTTTTTCTTATTTTTATTTCTACTTATTTATGTTTACTTTTTAACCTCTCCTCTCTTTTTTCATTAATTTTGCATTTATTTTTTATATTAATCACCAGACATGGTGAATAATAACGAATAACGAGAAAAGAACAAACATCTATTTATAAAATTTATTTCATCATTCATGACATGGAGTACTATAAAGTACGTCATCAAATCAAATCCCAATTATTTATTATTTATTATTTTATTTGGATAACATAATGTATTAGTGATGTAATCTCATTCTCATCCGACAATAGGCTTGACGACGACTCGACGCTGGCCATCGATCCAAATCCACACACGATTGCAGCAGAAGTCTTGAATAACAGGCGTGCCTATCGGGACGGCAATGCCAGTGACGAGGGGATTATCGCGTTCAACGACGGCCACGGCTTTTGCAGCATCGACTCCGATCAGCTCGGGCCATTGAAACTTGTACATGCCCAACGCACAACACTCGGGGGTCCTACAACTACCAGAAATGCATTCCAATCGATTAGGAGTTGTTGCCATAGTTGATAATGAAATATAATGAAATGCCACGCCATGCCCTTTTTATAGGTGGGAGAAAAAATATAGAGAATGTGTAATGTAATGAAGTTACTCAATGTTATCTAATGGGTAAAAATATATTACATGTGTCACATTTAGTTAATGATGGCAAAAAAGAGGTATATATTTAAGTAATGTTTGACTTTTGACTTTCACGTGATTTCGCTGACTTCTCTGTAATATGGTCTATGATGGGAATCATAATTATTTTAAATCATCTAACACCAATCAACAATTTTTTACCAACACAAAAATATTTCTTCATTGATATCGGACTTGTATTTGAAAAAAAATCCAGCATTTACTCTTCTTTTTTTTAATATTAACGTCGACACATTTTTTCGTTAAATTTATTTGGATAGCCACCAAAAACAATGTTATTTAAATATAAACATATTATATCTTATCTATCATATTAAAGGTAAGTCGCATGGAGTAATTGTCCTCAATTTAATTGGTATGACAATCCTCATGAATACTATTTTACCCTTAATTTTAAATGTATTCAAATCATATACTCTAATATAAATTTGTATAAAAAATAATACAACATATAAGTTATGTACCCACGCACATTGGTGTGCGGAAAATACAATATAATATCCCATATAATATATTATGGGTTAGCTGATAATAATTTGTTCACCTTACTTATGAGGCTTATTTAATTTTTTTTGATCCTATAACTTATTGGATGTAGCATTATAGGGACCGCTAATTTAGGGTATGACATTATTGGGACAATAAGTTTTAAATTCGTGACTTTATAGACATTATACCTTATTTTTCTCCAAAATACATAACGTGCCACGCACGTGATCGATTTTTATACTTGACTCTTCCCCAAAATACATCACGTGCCACGCATGACCAATTTTTATACAGGAAGGTCCGACGTGGCGCGGACCGATGACATGCACGTTTTACAGAGATTTTATTTGTTTTTTAATATAATTTATGACATTGCGCCAAGTCGGATTATTCGTGGCGTTTCTGAAAAATAGACATGTCATCGGTCTGCCAAAAAAATAGCAAAAACGGGCATGTCATCTGTGCCCCACGCCAGTTTTTCGGTATAAAAATCGGTCACATGTGTTGCACGTGATGTATTTTGAGAAAAAATCAGGTATGTCTATAAATTGCACGATTTTAAAACTTATTATTCCTATAATGCCACACCCTAAAGTTGTGGTTCTATAATGTCATACCCCCTACATTACGGGATAAAAAAAAAATAATTAAGTCTACTTATGATTAGGGTTGCAAACGAATCGAACTTTTTTAGCTCAATTAGCGATTCGATTCGAAATTTTAAGATTCGAATTCGAATATTTAGAATATGAATTATATCGCCGTTGCATTTTCTTATCGAGTGAGAACATTGTAGTCAACCTTTTCTTTGGGCGGTGCTCGTCAATATTATTATCGAATTAGCACAGCATAATTAGCATCATTCTATCATTCTACACAAACCCACTAAGACACTAAGTTAACCTAAATCAAGAAGATTGCAAGCATACCATGATGACTAATCAATAAGTGTTATTTTCTCCGGAAAAAAAAATTAAGTGTTATTCTTTTAGTAGCTACTCTTGAGTCCTATGTGCCTCATTAATATCATCATTCTCCCCAGACAAGTCCTCAAGGCTCTTCCCCTTAGGCTCAGGCACCAAGAAAGTACAAAGCAACCCAAGCAAATTCACCACCCCCAAAACAATCAAGGAATTCTTCACACCAATCCCGGGCGGGTAACCCGCATCCGTCTTCTTCGGGTCGGGGCTCTGCGCCAGGAACAAAAACCCAAATGCCCCGACGATCGCCCCCAACTTCCCCGACGCCGCCGAAATCCCGTGGCACGTCGACCTTGTTAAAAAAGCAGATTAACCATAATAAGTCGCATATCGGTTAATTGAGAGAGACTGACCAACTTATAAGTTGATGGGCTACTACTCCACCTATCACCAAATTGGGTTTAAGGATGGAAACCCATCAAACTTACGTGGGTCAATACTTCTCCTATGGGCATAGGCCCAAATACGGCCCAATAACGAACTTTTCACAGACCTCAGCCTCGCCGGGAATATCTCCGCGGGGACGATGAATGTTGTGGCGTTGGGCCCGAAGTTCGCGAAGAAGAACGTCAGGGAATACATCACGACGAACCCTATTCGGTTCTCGGGCTCGATCCAGTGATCGTAGGGTATGGCCAGTGCGAACATGAACACGGTCATGAAGAAGAACCCGACGATCTGTATGGCGAACCGCCCGACCACATCGATGAGCCCCACCGTGAACCAGTATCCCGGGACGGTGCTGCACAGGGCTATGAGCGTCTGGGCCCGGGCGATGGTGAATACTTCCCGTATCGCGTTCATGGTTCTCGGGGGCGGGATCCAGCCCACGGCGGTGAATATGTCCTTTTGAAATAGGTTCTGGCTGTAGAAGGCGATGTCGAGGAGGAACCACGTGCTCGTCGTCCCGAGGAGGTGGAGCCCGTGGCGGCTCAGGAACTCCTTCGAGAAGAGGCCGTACGAGCCCTTGTCCCGAGACAGGCGCTCGACCTTCTGCTGCTCGGACTCGATGTCCACCTGGCGAAGCCAGAGAAAAACATGAGTCATTGGGGCAACAGTCTAATTGAACCTCATATACCCAGTCAGTATTTTTGAACATTTTTATTTTGGGGGTTCTCAATTTCTTCAATTTTAACCCTATCATTAGACAGTTCGTGTGGCTCAAGGACCAACTAACCTGGAGAACCTTGGACATGTCTTGGGCTGCCCGGCCGGCGTCTCGGGCAACGAGGGCCGTGTAGCGAGCCGTCTCGGGCATCTTGAGGCGCCAATAGAAGGTCAAGAGGGCCGGGAGGGCGCCGAACATGAGTATGATTCGCCAGACGTAGTCTGCCTCGGGGATGGTAGAGCCGTCCGGGTCGGACTCGTAGGGCAGGGATGGGTGCGCGGCGTCGATGGCCGACGAGGTGGCCATGGCAAAGACGCCGCCGGCCAAGATGCCGAAGCCCTGCGTGCAGTAAAGGTTGCAAATGAATCGAATATATTATGAATTAATATGCGTAATTATTTTTTAGTCCTGTAATTTTGGAGTGATATTATAGGGATATAGAATCGAGAGGTGACATTAAAAAATAACTTTAAAAATTAGGCAATTTAGGAACATTATAAGCCGGTTTCCTAGATTTTGCCCCAAATTCTAAGGTTTCGGCGTATAATGTAGTGTTCCGACGAACTTAAGACTTGGCATTATACGAATAATACTTTCAAAGCTAAGCAATTTTGGGACAAAATATAGGGTTTCAATGTATAATTTATAAGCATTCCATCCAATAATTCGAGCATTCGATTCATTGATCGAACATAAACAGAATCCTGTGGATGTTCGATTCGATTCGTCTGCACCAAACTTACCTGCATGGCGAACACGGCGGCTATGAACGCCCCACGCGTCTTCTTATTCGCGTACTCCGACATGATGGTGGCCGACAGAGGATAATCCCCGCCGATCCCAAACCCAAGCCAGAACCTAAAGAAGCAAAGCGTGCCCATCACCGTCTTCGCCTCCCTCCCGAACGATAGGCCCGAGGCGACCGAGCACACGCACATGAGCATCAGCGTCGCGCCGTACACCTTTTTACGCCCGAGCTTGTCCCCGAGCCACCCGAAGAAGAGCTGCCCGGCCAACGTCCCGCACAGCGCCACGCCGTTGACCGTGGCCGAGACGTTGGGGGGCAGGCTGCCCGGCTTGGGCGACCCCTCGACGTGGTAGTATATCCGCCCAAGCATCTTCGTCACGAGGGATATGCAGAAGAGGTCGTAGGCGTCGGTGAAGAATCCCATTCCCGCTATTATTATGGCCGTGAAATGGTACCATTGCGTCTTCGCCGCGTCCAATGCGCTTAGCACCTTTAGGTTGCTCTCATTATCTCCTCCTGACATTTTTTGTACGGTTAACTGCGTTTTTTTTTATTGCAGGAATGGATAGGGTGTGGGTGAGAAGATGTTTGTTATATATGGGCGGAAAACGTGGCATCTTTGCTCGGCATATTCCTCAGTAGGGTCTCGCACCTCCATTCAATTTTTTCACCTCATTTTCTCAGCCCTTTGGAAGATGATGTATTCTATTTTTAATTATGTGAATTGTGATTAACACTTGCTATATATAGTTGGAATTGCCACGATTTCTGCATTGACCGACATTGATTTATTACCATTCCACACATAAAGAAAGAGAAAACAGAGCACAAGTGTTAGCGAGCGCGGTCTCTGATGACTTGAATATCCATCTCGGAAGGATCGGTGGCTTGAACTTCGTAGTGAAAGCCGTCGATCTCTCTCTTGAAGCTCTCCTTTGAAGTTGCGTAGAGCATCTTCGCTCGAATCTTGGAGGTCGAAGGAGACCTAAGTGGGGTTGAGGTGTGTAAGGACATGGAGTGTTGGAAAGTCTTGAAATGTTAGAAGGGAACTGACCAGGCAATGAAGAAGATTTTGCTCTTCTGGCAATTGTCTGAAGTTACGAAGTCGAAGTCGTAGACTGCGTATCTGCAGTCGTTCTCGGGTAGGGATTCGGCGAAGCCATCGTAGCTATCGGAGGGCGGGCCCGTTTTCTCGAGAACGACCTCGTTTTTCTTCTCTTCGATCTTGAATATTGCGTAGCGGTGCATCTTCTTCTTCTTAAGCTCCATGAATGCGCTTTTGCCTTGCTCGGAGATTCTCATTCCTGAGGAAGCATTTGGCTGTGCGGATAGAAATACAGAGGAGAGACACCATGGTCAACTATTGGTCAAGTTTGATCGATAATTCAATCACCCATTAGAGAAATCTGAAGCAGAAATCAAATCGAAGCCATAGACGAGCGAGCAAAGCAAACATCAGTTGATCGTCACCGTAGATAAGGCGTGGACAAGTAAAACAGAGTATGCGATTTCAAGCCAAAAAGATAGTATATCTACAAAATCCCAGAAGCTCAAAACGACAAACAGTTCATAGCAGAGAACACGGAAGTGAAAGTTAACATCGATTTACCCCTCTGAATCTGATCGACATTGCTGATGATCCCGGAAAAAATAAAAGGTCGATTACTAAGGAATATATGAAGGGAAAGAAGTTCCTTTCTTGGGATTGATAAATGGGTCTGTGGTTCGAATTGAAACGATAGAGTAGAGACGTGTGGAAATTCACTTAAAGAACCAACTTGGATATGTGTAATAAGAGTTTCATTATGTAAAAGAAGTCTTCTGTTTCATGGGCGGCGTTGCGTTAGAATTACGCTCGCTTCGCTTCTGTGCGAACTGTAGTATCTTTAATTGTTTCTTTATTATTTATTTGTCAATTATTCGATGGTTGTCGCGCGTTAATGGGCCAAAGCAAGTGAAAGCCCATTAAATTAAATTAATAAAACAATAAATAAATAAATAAATAGTCTCATCTCATCACCGACTCTATCATTCTCTTACTCTCCCACCAAAACCAATATAAAGAAGCATCACCCGCCCCCGCCAAATTAGGCCTTGCCGAATTAGGGATTCGATCAAATTGGGCTTCAAGCTTACCATCTGCAATTGAATCATGGCAACTGCGTCAGGTACTTAGATTAGCTCAATATTTTCCAGCAATAATTACTGTTTATGAAGATGTTTGGATGGAGACAAATAGTTTAGTTTCTGTGTTTGGTTAAAGGTTTTGATTAGAGCGTAAATTAGTAGCTAATGAACCCATTGGGTTTAATTTTTTTTGGGTGGAGCAGTCGCATTTAAATCCAGGGGGATCATCGGAAGCAAATTGAATTAGAAGAGGCTCGCAAGGCTGGGCTTGCTCCCGCCGAGGTTGATGAGGATGGAAAGGAAATCAATCCTCACATTCCTCAGTATATGTCATCGGCTCCTTGGTATCTTAATGCTGAGAGGCCAAGTTTGAAACATCAGAGGAAATGGAAATCGGATCCCAATTATACCAAGTCATGGTACGACAGGGGCGCCAAGACTTTTCAGGCTGACAAATACCGGAAAGGAGCTTGCGAAAAGTATGCCAATCTTCTGTTTGCGCACGTGCTTATCAATCTATGCGTGTAACTTGATGTGCGTTTGTAGGTTATGTTTGTTATTTCAATAATATCAACGTGAATATGATTTTTGGAACATCTTGGATGGACATAGGTACCCGATGATGAGCATTTTTCTTATGGACAAGTGGAGTTTCGATGATGAGTCTTTTTCAATTTGAAAAAATTATCAATAATTTTTTATTTGTACTTTCTAAACAGTAGTTAGGCGTTGGTGATACCTATGTGATTGGAGTAAAATACTTTTCTGGTTTGGAACTTCCTTTACTTTGTGTGTATATTTGCATAGATTCTGCCGTGTTTTTTTGGCTAGTATGGTGGGGAGCAAAGCAATAGTCCATCATGAAGGTTTATATGTGGGCTGTACAGTCCTAATAGGATTTTGCATGTCTATTAAGATTTTCTTGATATTTCGTTCTTTATTTGTTCTCGTATGAAGTATGTTGTTATCATGGACTTGGACTTACAACACAATTGTTGCAGCTGTGGTGCGATAACTCATGAAAAAAAATCGTGTGTGGAGAGGCCTCGCAAATTGGGAGCTAAGTGGACGGGCAAAAGTATTGCTCCAGATGAGAAGATAGAAAGCTTTGAGCTTGATTATGATGGTAAGAGAGACCGCTGGAATGGTTATGATGCAGCATCGTATGCACACGTTATTCAGAGATATGAAGCCAGGGACGAAGCTAGAAGCAAGTATTTGAAGGAGCAACAGCTTAAAAAGTTGGAAGAAAAAAATAAAAATCAAGACGAAGAAGACAAAGGTAGTGACGATGACGATGATGAAGATTCGTTGAAAATTGATGAGGCGAAAGTTGATGAAAGCAAGCAAATGGACTTTGCAAAGGTTGAGAAGCGTGTGCGGACCACTGGTGGTGGCAGCACTGGTACTGTTCGGTATGTTTGTGACACATATATTCTTTTTAGCATCTGATAAATATCTTTTGAGTGCTGCCATCTGCCTGGGCGTGGGCCTCTGCTTTGTTATTAATTTTTTTTGTCTAGTCTTAACAAAAATTTGTATTTTCCTTTCTACCAGGAACTTGCGTATTAGAGAGGATACTGCAAAGTATCTTCTTAATCTCGATGTAAACTCAGCCCACTATGATCCCAAAACTCGTTCTATGCGTGAAGATCCTCTCCCAGATATGGATCCGAATGAGAAGTTTTATACGGTAAGTAACTATTTGTTCCACAATTTCAGCTCTCCTAATGCTTTGTTTCGTGATGTGGATCAAAATTTCAGATACTCTTTCATTCAATGTTGTAGGGTGATAATCATCATAGAATGAGCGGTCAAGCATTGGAGTTCAAACAGCTCAACATTCATGCTTGGGAAGCATTTGAAAAAGGTCACGATGTTCACATGCAAGCAGCTCCTTCACAAGCTGAACTCCTTTACAAAAATTTCAAGGTCAATAAGGAGAAGTTGAAGAGTCAAACTAAAGAAACCATTATGGAGAAGTATGGGAACAGTGCTGCAGAAGTAGTCCTCCCACGTGAGCTCTTGCTCGGTCAGACTGAGGTAGAGGTGGAGTATGATCGTGCTGGGAGAATCATTAAATGCCAGGTGTGGATTTTTGTATGTTGCAATTATCTACTTATGTTATCTCATTCTCGTAATGGGTTTTGATTCTAACCACACAAATTTATTTCAGGATATATCTCTCCCGAAGAGCAAGTACGAAGATGTACACATCAATAATCATACAAGCGTGTGGGGCTCGTGGTGGAAGGATCACCAATGGGGCTACAAATGCTGCCATCAAACTGTACGAAACAGTTACTGTACTGGAACAGCGGGTATTGAAGCTGCAGAAGCTTCGGCTGACCTGATGAAAGCTAACATTGCTCGTAAGGAGGCTAGTGAAGGTAATTTTTCCTTTGATCTCTTGAAACTGGTGATTGAAGCTTGTCTGCCACTGTTGTATGTGTGATTCATAATAGTTGTTCATAAGAGAGATGTCTTAATAGAAAAGAGAGAGAGAGAGAGATGAATATACTTAGCTGGATGGCATCGAGTGGTAGCTAACTATTGTTTGCAAAAGCAGATTCACAAGCACTAGTTGAGGAGAGAAGGCTGGCGAATTGGGGATCAGAAGTTCCCGATGATTTGGTTCTGGACCAGAGCAAGCTATCCGAAGCACTCAAAAAGGTGAGATTCTGAGAACTCTATTCATATCTTATTTTCCTCTGAACCATATGGCATGTTTTTGTTTAGCTATAGTTACAATAGAGAATGGTATCATTTTTTTCCTTGAGAGAGGGCTTAATTCGGTAGGCTAACATGTTGGTCGTTCCCAATATTTTTCTGTAGGAGGATGAAAGGAGAAGAGAAGAGAGGGATGAAAGGAAGCGCAAATATAACGTCAAGTGGAATGATGAGGTACATATGCTTATTAATAATGCGCACATACTTACATATATATATATATATATACACACACATACATTGCATTGGGGTTTCTAAGCATGGGAGCGATGCGCTCTGCATTATTGCAGGTGACACCTGAAGATATGGAAGCATACAGAATGAAGAGAATCCACCACGATGATCCTATGAAAGCCTTTTTGCATTAGACTTTTGTCTCTAGAAAATACCCAAAGTGTCTGTTCTAACACCTTTGCAGATCTGAGCATGTCTCTAGTTATATGCTGTAGCTGTAGTAAACTGTTCAATAAATATGAATCATTATTATACTATGTAAAACACAACCAACCTCAGATCACAACAAATACTATGCCTCTTATACTCTATATATATAAAACCCAATGTATATGCATCTCCTATAACATAAAATCTCACACCATCATCAATCATCATATCACTGAAGCATATTATCGAGCAAAAACCCAAAATCATCGTCGTAATAGCACGAATCCGATGTCTCCTGGGGAAGTTTATTCATTCGATCATTACAGTGATCATCGCAATTACGAGACATATTATTGCCAGGAACTGTCTTTGATGTGCTTTGGTCTGGCCTGTGAAGCTCATGATATTGAGACGACGACGAGCTGCTGTAATAGAAAGAGCTGCTGATGAGACGATTACGCTCTTCGTCATTATCGTGATTCATTATCGCATGCTGATCATCTGTAGAAATGTTGTAGTTATTATTATTATTAATACTAGGTTTGGCCCCGTGCGATGCACGGGGTAATTTGTTGCCATGAAAATTGAGTAATTATTAAATTAAGATGGATTATCTCTTTCAATTATATACATCAATCATTCAATTCTTAGTTAAAAGCGGAAACGTAATATAACTCCTTAATTTAAATACGATTAAAGATGTTTTCATCAAATACAATCGTATTCATAAATAAATGTCGATATGGTAGTGGTATACTACGTTGGTGAACCCGTTATCTTGTACGTCGTGTTCTGTGATGCTCATAATATGCTCATAAGATAAAGATTAAATCTCTTTTTATAAATCATGCATATCACTTTCAAAAGCTTTAGTCTCAGATATGGTGATTGTCGAATTGGCTTTCAGATAATCTATTCCCAGCAAAAGTGTACCATTCTTAGACTCAATATTTTATGTTATCATTCATGAGATAAGACACCATCGTCATCCATAGGATGCTGATCAAATTCAAAGTCTTATACCAAAATTGTATGAAAATGCAGAAGTTTGTTTCGATCTTTTGGGGAAACTTCGTACGACTGCTTCAGTGTAAGACTGCAAACAACTGTAAGACTGCTTATTTGCGCGATTGGATTTGTAGAAGGCTGCACCAATTTGTAGGACTGCAAACTTCGTATGACTGACTCCAGTAATTTGTTGAAGTGTACGACTGCTAGCTTTGTAAGACTACTTCAGTGTAAGGCTACATACAAATGTAATACTGGTAATTTGTGCGACTGCGAACTCCTTTTTTTCCAATGTAAATATAATGTTGTATATTTTATTGTGCTTTTGCTTGTCTAATTTAGATATGTTGGTCAATATCGAATTATTGTCATATTATCCTAGAATAAAAATGGAGAACACGAATTAACAGTGGAAGATTGTAGTTAAATGAAAACGTCCGAAAATTTCAATGCAGAGAAAATAGGTGACTCTCATTAATGAACTAATAAACAGTGTCGACGCAAGGCAATTCTGAAAAATGGTGTTCAAACATACGAAAGGCAGTTCTATAATAATGTAGTCACAAAAACTTATCTAATAATAATGAGCCAAAAATTGTAAACACCAGCTTGAGCTAATTCCTCGTTCTAAAAATTCGTAGATGGTGAAGCAGTGTCTTCAGCTTGCTTTCCTGTTATTTATAGTTGGCTTGATGTATAAGAGCGTTGTGAGATAGCTCTTTATACCGGACAAAGCATTTAATGATTTAACCCAAAATGGGTCTGCCCGGTATTCGCTGCAGTTCGCGCTGTGCCATTTGATTTATTCCTTATTCGACTTATCTTGACTTCAACTTGGCTCTTGCTGGAAGCCTTGAATTAATTGCTTGTCAGAAGTCTTCAACTTGTCGTGCCTTGAGTTGAATTTTTAGTCCACGTGGCACATCCCGTATCGACATTCCGATCTTCAATGAGCTTCCGGTAGCAGTCTTGATCCGATTTCTGGCAGTGCTGATGAACTGCTGACTGGTATCCGGTTTCACCCATGTCTAATCGATATACTTAACTAAGTTGAGTTCAATTACCAAAACTGTTAATCTGAATTCTTTAAATTCACGCAATTGGAGTCGCCCATTGCGCAGCTTCATCCATTGCATGATGCCACTCAGGTCTCCATCTAGTAATCCCCTTCTATAACACCCTTCTTTGAAAGTTGGGAAAACTTCACCATTGACTGTACGTATGTCTTCATATGACGTGGGCCCCCTAACGATTGTCAATAACATCTTCATGTAATATATCTCACCTGCTGTTGGATTGAACGCACATCAAATGCAAATATTCTCCACATAGCTTCACAGGCCGATAGATATCTGCAATCAAGATATCTTGGGATTTCATCACATTTCTGGGCAGCTGGTTCAGCAGAAGAATGAGTTTGATTCATCAGATTTTCAATTATCATTGTGGCTTTGTCTATCCCTTTTGTGATGTACTTGAACATATATTTAATAGCCCTACTCGTGTTGCACCATTCCACATTAATGTGCGCCTTGTATTTCTTCAGCAGCTGTATATTATGAGGGACTACGTATCTGTTATCCATGACAATATTCTTTTTAATTACACACATGTTTTCATTCCTCCTTCGCTTGTACCAGATGTGTCTTGTCCAGCATCATCAATTATCGTACGGTTGTTGTATTGTTTTGGGAAGTGTTTTTTGCATTTATTATTTTTCATGAATGCAATAGGACATACTTTATGTACAAATATGTTGGCCAACCTTGCCCCATAGTTGCGTGTGCATGGCGTTTGTTGTATAAACGACGCTTTCTCTCTAAAATTTTGATGCGGACGTTCCTTGCGTGTTTAGCTTGATCATATACCAATTTACCTGGAAAACATCTCTGAATGATTTACTGTCCTCTTCTTATGAATACTAAATAGATTTTCCAAAATAAATTTAACGTAAAGCAAAGAACGTTAAGGTTGAAGTAAAATACCCATATTTGACTTGTTTGATGGACAACGATGTGCCTTCCTTATCCCCCCTATTCTGAACTTGATTATGCTCACTATATTTGCCGTTCAGGAAAACTTCTGAGGCTGTATGCGTCTGCAAATAAACGTACGTGGTTTTGTAGTGGTTATTCACAACGTTTCCTGAAAAACAGTACAAAATGGCAATATAATGTTCCTGTGATGACGTGTGGGTGAGCAGACCCGTAAAATAATTGCATAGTAGTTACATTACCAATGGTTGTACTTATTCTGTGAAGTCTTGTGCGCACATCATCGCATTGTTTGTCAAATCCGGCACAGTTCTTTGAAGGTGATATGTAAGTCCCTCACAATTGTACATTGATGTTCTGCACTCCTGCTCTTCATAGCTTGCGTAATAATTTATCTTCTGATCAATCCTTTCTGTCAGCTCGACAATTGTCCTACAAAGATTGTCGGAACATTTTTTTACAAAAATAGTTAGATTTGCGTCCATAACAACTAATTATTATTTGGTGCTAAGGTTGAGGTGTTGGGAGCGTTAATGATCTCTGGCATTCTAAAAACGTTCGTGCAAACACCTTGCAAAGAAAAGTGAGTCCACATATCAGCTGGTTAATATATGTTGCCTCGAAAAAGAAGGAGCAGTTGAAGAGGCGCTCCTAAATTCAGTGCACGTGTGTGTAAATATTTTTCCCCTAGTCCTGCATTCAATTGTATTGAATGTAAATTGGTTGCCACTATAATAGTTATGTGACTTATGGCATGTGTTGGCATATTAATGCATAAGAACTTCATATATATAGTCCTATATTATATAGTCATAGGCGATACTTCAAAATAATGTATATTATATTATATAATGTTATATTATATTATATTATACTATATTATAGTATTATATTATACTGTATTGTATCATATCATATCATATTATATTATATTATACAATATTATATTACATTATATTACATTACATTCTATTATATTATACTATAGTATATCACATCATATTATATTATATTATACTATATTATATTATATTATACTATATTATATCATATCATCCTGCATTCAATTGTATTATTGTATTGTATGACTACATTAGACTACAGTAAATTATATTGTATGACGTGATATTATATTGTATTATATTATGTTATATTATATTATATTAAGTTATACTATATTCTATTATATTATATTATGTTATATCCTATTGTTTGATAAGCCCATTTATTATATTATATTATACTTTATGTGAATATACTACATTTTATGTTATATTCGACTATAATAAATTATATTTTATCAACCAACACGATAGTATATTATCTTTGGCTACAATATATTATATTATATTATATAAAATTATATTACACATTGTATGATATTATATGTATATTATATTACATTATAACGTATTATCTTACAATATGTTTTATTTTATATTATAATATTTGATTGTCCGAAGTTGTATCTTTCACAATAAATCAACAGTCATGCAAAGTTGTCATAAGAATGAAATTGTTTGCTGCAACAGTATGCCGAGTAATGTTATGAAATATTGGTTATAGGGTCAGTCATACAATAAACACACTAAACTGAATAACTTTTAACTTTTGCATAATGCACTACCGACTTTCACACTACTGACCTCAAATATTATTCGAATGGGAAAAAATATGTAATTATTTTTTACACTTCAAGCGACAATTAGGTGCAGTATAATAACATGCTATGCTATATTTTGCACGATTGCGAATCGAACAGTCATGTAATTACATGAGATGGCTTATTGTGCACGCCAGATATAAAGTACTGTAAATAGCACGATTTCAGATAATTCATTAATGTACATATATTACTGCTACACTTCATCTAGACATAATTACATTACAAGACTCACTTTATTACTGTTACACTTAATGTAGACATAACTACATTATTTATCATTATCATCTAGACACTACTAAATGTTACCAAAAGATTGCACTACTGTTGGTTTGACCACAGGATTGCACTACTGCTGGTTTGACCAAGGATTGCACTACTGCTGGATTGACCACAGGATTGCACTACCGCTGGTTTGACCACATAATTGCACTACCGAAGTGAACTGCACCACTGAGGAGAATTGCACGACCGAAGTGAACTGCACCACTGAGGAGAATTGCACTACCGAAGTGAACTGCACTACTGAGGAGAATTGCACTACCGAAGTGAACTGCACTATCGCTCAGAATTGCACGACTGAAGGAAATTGCACGACCGACCAGAATTACACTACCGAATATCTGTATTGATTTTTCGAGGCTTGTGTTCAACACAATTTCCTTAAAACAGATTCACTCTCTCTACGTAAGTGCAAGAGTTTTTCATGAGCGTCTATTTCCCAGGATACAACGAAAACGTGATTATAGGCTGCACTGAAACCTTAATCACACGGCGAACAATGAACATTAGAAGTAATGATGAACAACTGTGAATGGGTTATGTGAACTATGAAATAAGTTGTATAAAATATTTTTTTTAAACCATCGCTATCCGAACATTAATCCTAATATAGAGTTGATCCTGAATCCATCAACAACTGTCTCTGAGGTTGAGGAACCGCTTGATTTCACAAACAAATGATGTCTATGCGCTACAGCGTTAAACATATTTATATTATTGATTATAATCTTCTCATAATTTTTAAATAAACAGTGTATGACTGTTACACGGCAACTGTCATACACCATGTAACTCATACCTGAATGGATCTCCTAAAATCACAGAAGTCGTATTCTTACACCTGCGAAGTGTTCACACTTCACGAAATTCACAGCACTCTTTCGCCGTTTGAATGCATATCGATAGGTCGTGCAATTTCATTACCAGTCTTACATCTTCAGCGGTCTTACAACTTTAAAAGACATACAACAATCATACAACCTTAAAAGTCAGATCGTCTAAATATGCAAAATCTATCAATTTGATATGCAATAATTTATAAGTGAGCTCTGAACCTAACAACTCTTACAATATTTGTAAACATGTGGTGATTACAATTTTTATGCAGTATGTAGAAAATAAAATGTCAAGGACGATTTTTTTTACCCAAAGACGTAAAATGTATAGAAAAGCCACAAATACACCAAAGAAATGTCGTCCGACAATTCAAGAATGCCGCCGCTCCACCTCGGATTTGACGACAGCAGCGCAAGTGATGTCGTCCGACACGGAATCTCTTGAGCTCCCAATTGCATAACTTCTATACAGACTCCGAAGGGAAATAAAATGAATGATTATTTAAATGTGCTGGCATGTTCATGTGGTTCGTTCCCAGTTGTTCATTGACCGCCATGCAAACACTCTTACACTCGTCAACCAGTGTGAAGCCTTGTTCATGAGGACCATTCGGTTTGCTCATATTGTTCATCATCATATTGTTGGCACACATTGGAGTAGGTTTGAACTCATCAACCAATTGCAAGCCCCTTTCTTGAGTTGAGAACCCTTAAGACAAATTAAAGCATGCAAACCAATTAGGCAAAGAAAAGGCAGCATAGACTTGTGATAATAGCCATCATAATCACATGAAAGCATCCTCATTTCTCAGCCCAACCAACCAACAGCGATTATGATATCTCTATTCTGAAATTATGGATCGTAAGAAAATCACTAACCTCTTGAGAGGTGGATCCATTTACCATCTTCTGTTCATCGGCTTCTGGCTTCGGCGCAGCTCATGGCCAACTGATAGCATCATCGTCCTCGTCAAGCTGCAGCAGCCTCTTCTCAGACAAAACCCAGGCTATCTCTCTGTATAAAAATCGCCCGATACAAATGTAAGACCTAAACAATTTTTTAAAATCGATAACACGAAGTTGACACTTATATCTTTGTTCTAGTTGTCAAAATCATTTACCAGTTGTAGAGAAGAAGCTGGAGAAGGCTGCTTGCCATTCAAGAAGCATCTGATGAACTTGCTCCTCGAGCACGGCCACATCAATAGTACGGCTATCCTTTCACGCAGACGGTAGATCGCTGAAAATTCCCTGACGATCATCGAAATGATTCCTTTCTCTAACCTTGAAGAGTTGTTCTGATGAACAGTTGAGCGTGCCACTCCCCAAACCCTTTCCCATCTAATGATCAATAGCTTAATTCACAACTCCGTAGAAGCTGAAATATGACAAAACTCAACAGTTAAGCTTTCGATCATGCAGAAACTTAATTCACGTATTAACAAAGAAGACCAAATTAAGCCCTTCAAATCAGAAGCAGAAACCTCATACAAGTGACAAAGCCTAAAATTAGAAATGCAAAGCCATGTACCCTAAATTGGTGGCGGAATTGACGGGTAATTTAAGAAAGAGACACTAAAGCAAGACAACACCGAAACTACCAACAAAATATAAAACACATTCCAGGAAAAGAGAAAACGAACACAGAATCTAACCCTAAAAAATCAATTGATACCAGTTCGGAGTGAGGGTTGATGATGGTGGTTTTTCCTTGCAAAGGCCTTTATTTTCTCTATGTTTGATCCTACTGATTTCCCTTTTCGAGTTTCAATTGATCAATGGGATATGGGCGAAAACATAAAAGCAGAGACAAATGGCCTCTTCTTCCTCAACCTCTCATCCATCAGCAACCATCAAAATCATAAAAGAAGAATCAACATAAGCCAATCCCTGAAAAAAAAACCCATTTCATATTTCCCCTTTCTTTCAGATAATCGAACATTAAATTACCTTAGACCTAGCTTTCTCAAGATTGTCGAGATATTAACCGATAATTTCAGCAAGCTCAGGGACTGTTGCTTGAAACTGTTGACCCTCCCAACGTTTTTTCAAATTAAGCTCAGGGCGGTGAGTGTTGAAGGAGATTGTGGATTGTGGTGATCAGGGAAATTAAGCTTAGCTTTGCTGCCTCTGATTCCCTGAGCCTCAGCGTCGTAAGCCATCGCAGCTTCCTCGGCTGTGTTGAAAGTACCGAGCCACACACGACCGCCTTTGATAGGGTCGCGAATCTCAGCCGCCCCTTCCCCAGGGGCGACGACGGATTCCACGGTACCCGTCTTTCTCTTCCTTTTCTAGGGCTTTCCTGTGCTTACTACACATTCTGAAGAGAAATTGAGGGCGATTGATTAGAATAATCGAAAACGAAGCGTAGAGGAGAAAAGCACAAATAAAGAATTTCACTGTAGCATCCCCCAATCGAAGAATCCAAAATCGCATGATCAATCGAAGTCTTAAGACTACGACAGAAAGACAATCGTTATCACCTAAGCTCTTCTCTGCACTAACCAAGCTGTCCACTTTCGCAGCGTCGACGCAATGCTTGAAGCCTCTGAAATCAGCTGTGAATTCGTCATATGAACCAGCCACGCTCCAAGAAAGGCGAAAAAAAAGGAAACAAAAAGTCAAGCAGTTTGATCGATGAAGATTATTACAGCCCCTTTATCCTCCTTAAACCTCGCAAACGACTCCGAAGGAAACCCAATCAAGAAAACAGCTCAAGGGTCAACGGAAACAGCTTACTCACAACTTCTTACAAAGCCTTACCTAATTTTAGAGACGTCCCAACCTCAGAGGGGCAGCAGTTGTATCTCAAAAAGGTCAAATGTGATGCGTAGAGTTCGACTTCGCCGACCCCATGAAGAACCTGAAAGAAAAAGAAATCAAGAGACAAACTTGCTCGAATTAGCCGAGTTTGTCGCCTCTTCGAGTGTAAAGTTCAACGAAACCCTAATTCAAGAAACGGTCAAAATGGTCTCAGCCAACATCTTTCGTGAATTCATTCCTCAGCCAGGGGAGAATAAGTTGATCAACGGCGTCGAATTAGAAGAAGAAGAGACCGCCATGGACCCAGCTTGGCCCCACCTTCAGATCATATACGAACTCTTTTTGTGACGGTTCAACTGCTTATTATTAAATGAGTACAGAATAATCAAATTAATGTACTATCATAATTTCTCCGGTGAACCCGATAAAATAAGGGAACTTGTGCATAAAGTTTGTACGACTGTCATGCACATACAAAGAACATGGACATTGCAAGACTGTTCAGCTTATGCAATTTAAGATGATTTGCGACTGTTCATTTTCCTATTAAATGATTCGGCGACATAATAGCTCCTTATACGGTACAATTGCCCCAAATAAAATATAAAATCACGTCAGCATTAAAAGCAGCTCAACAGTCAAATACGTCTGATTTGGACACTGAATATCAATCATTTAGCATGTATGACTGCCATGCACATACAGATAACATGGACATATTATTCTGAACGGCCATACACATTCAACGAATACAAAAAAAAAAACATTTTCCGAGGGGGGGGGGGGAATTTGTTGCCACGTGTCATCACAATAGGGTCCCTATCCTACTTTTATAGTATATAGATTAGCATCCATATTATTATTATTATTAATGTTCTGGGGAAGCTTGTGGCTATCTTCGACTGATCTTGATTTGTTGAACACTCTGCATAGTACCCAGTCTTCCTGTTAAATAAATAACAACTATGAGAAATAGTTATTAGAGCGAATATTAAGATATATTTGGCGCTGCACTAACCTTGCGATGTCAAATTACTACAAGACATAACTCTCTCTATATATATATTTCAAGTAGAAAAAATAAAAAATAAGATGAAACTTCCTATGTATGTGTTGATCTATATATCCTATCCTCCTCTACATGCAATATTATAACGTGTGGACAATTAAGATTCTGAATTACTAAGTTTCTAATCCCCACATTTTATATAAGCGCAACCTATATTTCCCAGTAACTATATGACAAATTATTATATTCCTTTTGTCCAAGATAGCAGTCACGATAATTAGCAACAGTTAACATATATCAGTGAAACAATATCAAGCACAACAATGATGAAGAAAACAAACCTTATTAGGTGATCTCAAATTAGGGTTTTCCATTCGAAATTCATGCATGATAAATTCAGTTCTGATCCCATTAGGAGCTCTATTCTTGTAGAAGACCAATGTCTTTCTCATTCCCACAATGATGCCACGTGTCTTTGGGTCCCACACTATTCGATCTTTTCCCGTGGCTTTCCAATAGCCCGAACCCGTGGCCCGATTGGCTCTGTAGCCCGTCGCGTAATTTCGATCACGAAAACTAAAGAAATACCACTCGTTTGAGTTCACCTTAGCAGCATCTAAGTTTATGGGGAAAAAATTTGTATTGTTAGAATATATTTCTATACAATAAGATAAAAAAAAATTTGAAGCTTACATTAGATATATACTTCTAGAAGTCATGCATATAAAGAAATTCTGTGAAGGAATTCAACACAAGACAATTGTACAAATCATCTTCGTCGTGATTTAGTCGCTATATCGTCTGAAAATAACCTTTATAATTAATCAAAAGGGATCTTATAATTAGTCGAGCATATAGTGTATATCTCATTATATAATGACTAATTATAATTAAGTCACTCTCACTCTAATACATACAAGTTTGGTGCTTCATCATTGAATGGTACGTTTATATGAGTCGACAATACGAGCTGCATAAAAGACAGGGGGTTAAATGTAGGTATCTATCTATACACTGTTTTTCCGTAAAAAAAAATTAAGGTTCATCATAAAAGTCTCGAATGAATTTCGAGATATATATTTATATTATATAGGCTAGCTTACCACTCCATTATATATATAGTTAATTTATGCGTGTTCCCATGTTTATCGATCGTATATGTCCACATATTCCAACTAACTATGAAAGTGTAATCATTACATGGCTTGTCCTACAACATAGTTTTCACTTGTAACGATCTCATACCTAGCTCGCTAGTATATCCTAAATTCCAACGCAATAATATTCTAGCTAAAAACTGAGATAGAATGTTAACTATTCACGCACGCACACACACACACATACATATATATATATATATATATATATATACATATATATATATATAATATGTGGGTGCATCATTTTTTGTTTCTTCTTACATATATTCACGTACCTGGAAGTTGCCATGGCTCACATGTATGGAGGTCGATATCCACCAAAGTAGGAGTTATTTCATCATCTTTCTTACAAACCTTTCTGTAGAGATAATGACAAACTAATTCTTCATCACTCGGATAAAACCTAAAACCAGGTGGTAATGTCTCGCCAACCTCTCGCAAACCCATTATTATATTTATTAAACAAGTCAGAAGATGAACTTTGTTATTAAGAACTGCAAATATGAAACCATGCATATGTATATATAGTAAGAGGAGAGAGATGGAAAGAGAGAAAGAGAGAGAGAGAGAGAGAGAAAGAGAGAGATGTGCTTTGTGGTGATCGGTAATAGTTGCATATGTAAGTAACATCACGGTTGGAACTTCCAAGAAAAGCTAAAGTCACAAGAAATCGTGTTATTAAATGAGATGAGATGAAAATGTGCTCACTACAATAAATTACATATGGGGTAAAAGCAAAATTTAGGACCCATACACGAACTTTCCTATGAAAATACGAGTTTGAAATAAATGAATCTTGAGATACTGACGTAGATTTTTAATTATAAACCTTCAGATCATATAATGATGTGAAACAATACAAGAAGTATGTTGATGTGCGGTATGGAATGGAACTTCATGTGACATATGTACTAATGATGACCCTAAACGGTATCTTTAATAATTTTCTTACAACAAATTACAATAGCAAAACGAAAAAGAAAAAAGAAATCTAAACTATACGCAAATTAACTAACAAATTACGATGAAGAAACAAAATCTTTTTAGTCGCACCTCTTTAATGATTTCTTGGGATGCAGTAAGGATTAATTAATTAAATCACAAGCGTCGTCAGTGAGAAACCAATTTAATTGTCAGTTAAAATTTCATGAAAATGAGGATGACTTAATGGCCTGACTTTGAAATAGATTTGATTATTGGGTACGCGTAGAGAATAGAGAGGACCATACCATGATGTATATATATAACTAGTACTATGTGCACACTCTATGGTGTGTTTAAAATATAATTATTTAATTTTAGTTTTGAAATTTATAATTTATGTTTAGTAGATGAAATATAATTTTTATATAAAAAATGCATATAATGATTAGGGGTATAAGTATAATAACTAAAAATTGAGGGATTAAATGTGATAATTATTTAATTTATGAAATAGAAATAAGGAGGTTAAATTGTAAATATTTTACAGACAAATTAGCAGTTAATAGCCACCACCCACCCTTAATATAGACTAGATAGTTCGGACAGTCTACACCTGTGCACAATTATTTTTTAAAAACTATAGAACAGTTTTTTTTTTCACACGTCAAATAAAATAATTCGCTACAGAGGTAGTGGGGTAGTTTTTTTCGATAGGGTCTTATTCTCTATTAAATAACTGTCAAATTGACTAGGAATTTTGGTGTAATTGATACACCAAATTAGAATAAAAAAGCAGTTTTAAGTGCCCCCGACAATTAATCAAAGAGTATATAGTATAGATAGTATTGATATATATATATATATCCCAAGGTTTTCAGATATACGAGGCACCCATGGTTTGTAGGTTTAGGGCTTTTGGGCCTTAAGCCCATTTTGTATTTCAAGTTTGAGGCCATTTTGTAAAGCCCAAAGTTGCTACCAAATGAGAAAATATTATAGGGTATATTAAGTTTCAGGCTCCAAAAATATTTTAAAATAGGATTAAGACCCTTTTCGAAAAAACATTAGTTTAAAGGACCCAAAATTTAGAGATAAGGACCTAAAATATGAACTGTTATCGGATTATCGTTTTGTGTTATTTCAGAGCAATGAAGTATTATTTCAAAACAATGAAGTGTTACTGCAGAACAATGAGGTGTTACTGAACAAATCGGGTCTTTAAAACTAATTTTTATTCTGACAGAGCCTGAATTCTAAATTCAGGCCCTAACAGTGGCTGAACGAAAATTGCCCCAAAATTATAATGTTCTTATATAGATTGGCTGTTGACATAATTGTTTTTGGGAAAGGAATTGGGCTTAATACCAATTTATGGGTGTACGTATTAGCATCCTTTCACTACAGAAGCAGTTGCAAGAAAGAGAACTAGGAGATGCAATAACTAAATTATCATCGTCGTCATACAGAAGTTATGGAACACGAGTAACAAACAATTCCCATATCTTTTCTATTTATCCCAGTGATTCTAGAGATTTTTTCCAATTTATTTGAAAAAAAGAAATCATCATATCCTCTTAGATTGAAGCCAAAACAAGCCCTTCTTCAGAGAAGGGATGCGAAAATAAGATTAAAAAACAACGTACCAAACTCAATAAGCCATCTGTTTTACGAAGCAAAGATGGGGAACTTCAAGACCATGTTTGTCTTGGGAATTTCTCGCTAACGGTCGAACCATAATTGGGCCCACCTTTACGATACTGTATGAGAAATTCAACTGGGTATCCCTTCAGCTTTTGAGGCACCAGAGATAGATCCTCAAATGTCAACGCTGAGGAGTTACAGAGAAGAGTTGACATTGGATTAGTTAAGTTCTGATGATGAACAACAAAAAGGATATCTTTTGGTTGTTTAGATTACATACCGTTTTCAGACACCAAGGTATCTGTAGAAAAGGCTTCAATTTGATCCAGATTGAATATTGTTGGAGTAGGCATTGGAAAAGGGACTTTCTTAAGAAGGACTTCGCGGGGCAGTGCAAGACCCTGAAAAGAATGATGAAGTAAATAATAGAAAGAAGATGAGATATTGGACATGAAGTTAAAGGCAAATCACAGCTTGCCTTTGCAATGGGGAAAGGAACTTTGACATAACGAGGCCACTCACGGATTGTGTCGAACATAAGTTCAGCCTGAAGAACAAGGAACTTAAGTAACAATGCTGCGTTTAAGTTGAGAGAGAAAGAGAGAGAGAGAGAGAGAGAGAGAGAGAGAGAGAGAGAGAGAGAGAGAGAGAGAGAGAGAGAGAGAGAGAGAGAGAGAGAGAGAGTATACCAGTTCATGAACTGTGTAAACATCAGGTCCACCAAGTTCATACACCTTGCCCATACTAGACCCGTCTCGTAAAGCAGCAACAATTGCAGATGCCACATCATTGACGTATACAGGTTGAAATCTGTTGAGGTACAAATGCCAAATGGTAAATTATTTATAAATCAATTAGGAAGGGCTTGTAAAACTAATGGTTACTGTGTAGGAACTTTACTTGGTCGATCCACCTCCTATGAGAGGAAGAAAGCTGTACTTCTTTGCAAAATATGCCCAGGGATTCAATATTCTGTCCTCTGTACCAATCATCACGGCGGGTCTCATAACCGTGGCCTTAAGAGTACAGGAAAAAAAAAACTTCAGTATAATTATGGCAATAATATCAGCTTTAAATAAGAAGCATAGGACACAGTGTCACATAAAATACCATGGCAAAACATGATCCTTTACCAATGTTAATCGATCAGATATATCATATACACTTTTCGCGAATTCCGTAATTGGTTAGTGTACAATTTAGAGATTGACAAAAATTCGTCGGACGAATCTTCTATCTCATCATACTAATCTAAAGACACTGAGTTGCGATAAGAAAAATAGAAGTCATGATTTACCAGCAGTCTTTCAGTAATATTAAACAGCAATCTCCATAGAATGAAAAACCTTGCAACTTACCTCAGGCAGTGCTTGAAAAACAGCTTCTTCAGCAGCTGCTTTAGCTCTAAGAAACCTGGATGGAGAGTTTGATGATGCCCCTAAGCATGAAACTTGAAAGAATCTCATAATGCCACCATGTTCTTTGGCAATCTGCACATTGTCAATATGAGACATCTCAAAGTTTTACTAGTGAACACCAAAGTGAAGATCAAATTCTGATAACTAAATTGGATTATCAGGTTCCCCAATCATTATTCGAGATAAATGTACTTTCTTTCATAAGTAGGATCAAAATGATTCCAGTACAGTAAGTTGAGTGAGATAGCAGATCCGTACCAGAGCAAACTTTTCAGCCATTTGGTGGTTCACCTCCTCGAAACTATAATTTCTGGTCTCATACTCCCGACCTATTTAGAGGGATTTATCAAATGAATACAGGCAATTGTGAACAAAAGATATTGAGGAACACAAAGAAGGCAACAGCATCATACCAACAAGATTAATTACAACATTGGCCTTCGCCATCACAGCCTTGATGGAATTTTCATCTCGAGGATCGAATTTCATGGGAACAATCTGCATGCCCATATCATAAAAAATATTAAATCAAATCTTTAGATTGGAATACACCTACTAAGCTTGTATTGTACATATCATAATTAGGTCGACGAATAAACCCACCTGACCCAAATCACCCATCAACTTAAGATGACGAGGAGAATCCTCTGAGCCTCTGAAAGGTACCAACACTTGAGAACCCATCTTAGCTATTCATGATGAGAAACAACAATCAAGAGTCACTCCTTTCAAATTTCGCGAGCGGTTAAAATTTTCACATCATAAAAAGTTCCATTTTAAAATAATCAACTGCAAGAAATGGAACCCACCAAGCTGCTGAACCAAGTATCGTCCCAGAAATCCAGTAGCTCCAAATACTGTAGCAATAATGCCACTGAGACGTGGCAAACGGTTTTAATTTCGTTTAGCAGATCCAACAGGCAATAAAAGCTTAAGATACTTCAGGCACTCTGACATAGGATGGCATGAATGATCCCGCAACAGTTACAGCCCAAAAATAAAACATAATAAGAAAACGGGTCACTCAATGTAGCTTCGCTTCAGCGTATTCATATTAGTTGCATAGACATTTTGAGAAAACTTCAAAAAACAGCTTGCATAAACCACCAAACAGCATCTATGACGAAGTGCATAACTGAACCCAAGAAGGATATGTTATATGTACATGCCCACAAATGCGAAAAACATGGTTCTGAAATATTGGGGAAAAAATCAACCTAACAGACGATCTGCCCCCAGTGCCCTTTCGAACTAAATGCCCCACTCCATTAGTGGTCAGAGACGAAGCAAGCCTCCGATTTTCCATTTCAAAATCTGCATCAAACAAATCAAAACAAAAAATCGATTACATCTGAACAGGCGGAAACAACCCAGAAAAATTGGCCATCACCAAAAAATAACGATTACATTGATCAGAAATAGGGTAAATCGACTTCAATTGGGAAATTGGAGCGCGTGATCGGTTGATGCATTGATTCCCCAGTCTCCTGCTGATTGTCTGCATCTTCGACAAGCAACAATCTTTCGCGCGGTGCGTATGCAATGTACGGAATTGTTGGGCTCAACGATGGAGCTTCAATTGTTATTGGGTTACACCCATCTATAATCGCGTTTCACAAAAGCGCTTTTCACTTTTCATCAGTAATAGAAATTTTAATCCTCTATAATTAATACATTGGATGGATCATCTCACAAAACATCCTAATTTTAGGACAATAAATTTGTATAAAACGCACTTTGAGCACAATTAAAATTAATGAATCCAATTCCAACCTAAATGTAAAACGCCACCCCTTCAAATATGCAAGGCTTAGAAAAAAAAAATAATAATTAAGCCACCAAACATTGAACTAACAAAAACTGGATGATATTAGATAATAAACAAAAATCTGTTGATTACCAAGTCTCTAACACCCAAGCATATGGATTTATTTCACATTCAAAAAACAAAAAAAAGGGCACAATGAGCTCTCCTCTCACTAAATATTTCTCCCCTCATCTCACAAAACTTATTTCAAAAGATTACACAATTAGCAGCAGTACTCTTCGCTTTCCACCGTCTTCAGACTCGAAAACGCCCAATCTTATATATGTACGATAATCCAATCAAATCGTCCCACGACGGCCGTAAATCTCACAAACTTTCAACTTTGGAAACTCAAAATTCAGACCTCGACGAGTACTCAGAAACCAATTTAAGGAACATCGAAGACTTATCCTCTAATAGCCTCGCCGGCGTATCAAACTCTGCAACCCTCCCTAAAAGAAAAACGATCGATTTATTCAACCGAACATTTCAAACGAAGTAAAAATTGTTAAGAGAGAGAACAAACAAACCATCGCTTAGGACCAATACGAGGTCGCTGTCGATCACCGTAGGTATACGATGAGCTATAGTGCATACGGTACAGTTGGCAAACTCCGTTCGAATAATCTTTTGGATAAGGTTGTCCGTCGCCGAGTCCACCGACGCCGTAGCTTCGTCGAGCACCAAAATCTTCGCCTGTTTGAGCAACGCTCGCCCAAGGGAGACGAGCTGCCTCTGGCCTACGCTCCAATTCTCTCCGTTTTCGAGGACTGCAAATGCAATAATAACTGTAAGTTTGTTTTTCTCCACCAAGATTCAAATTTTCTACGTATAAATCACCTGGGGTATCGAGTTTCTGCTCCTTCTGACGAACTATATCGCCCAGCTGAGACTTATCGAGCGCCTGCGCACAATTTGGATTTCATCGTCCTACCGTTAGACCCAAAGAAAAAAGAAGGAAAGAAATTACGCGATGCTAAGATTTGAGTTATTTTACCTGCCAAATATCTTGATCGGAGTGTTCTTCGAGGGGATCCAAGTTGGCCCGAATGGTTCCTTCGAACAAGGTGGGATCTTGGGGTATGATGCTGAGCCTATTTCTTAGGTCGTGGAGACCTATCGTCCCAATATCTACGTCGTCGATGATTATTCGACCGCCCGAGGGCTCGATAAGACGAAATAGTGCTTGAATTAAGGTCGACTTTCCACTCCCCGTCCGACCCACGATTCCAATTTTCTTACCGCCCGGGAATTTGCAAGAGATGCCGTGGAGAACGACGGGGAGGCTCTCCTTGTAGCGCACCTATCGATCGATCGGTGCGAGAAAAAATTATAAGATGAATATTGAAGAAAAAAAATGGGTGGCGTGAATGGTGAGGGTTGGGCCTACCTTGAGGTCGATGAGTTCAATTTGGCCGTTTTCGGGCCATGAGGCCCGAGGGCGAGAATCTTCGACGATCGCCGGCGCTTCGCTGGGTATTTGGCAGTACTGATGAATACGTTCTATGGAGATTATCTTGTTTTCGAGCTTGCAAAAGCTGAGAATCCAACGTGATAAGCGAGCGTTCAGATTTAGGCCGTATGTAGCTGCAAGGCCCGCCATGCCTGCAAAAAACGATAATATTTCTGAATCTAAAACTGCTGAACTTTACAGGTTACATCATTTTTAATCCAATCATTCACTCTTTCGACGATAATGGAATAGATTAAAAGAAACACTTACTTGGATCGATGGTTCCATGGGGGAAGCTGACGAGCAATACCATGCAAAAGGCGAAGACAAAAGTGGAGAGCAATTCCATGCGCAAGCAAAGCCACTCGATAGCCGCGAGGCTACAGAAGAACGGTCGTGCGAAGCAGTCGAGCAGATGGAGATTCCTCTTCATGAACCTCTTCTCTTGCCCGAACCCTCTTATGGTCGCTGCCCCAGCGATCGATTCTGCAAAGAGATGAATAACCGGCGACTTTTGTATACTTACTATACGAACTAGCTCCCTCGACGAAGCCATGTAGTATTTCTGCAATAAATAGATTCGATTTTCAGTTCGCAAAAGTTACTAAAAACAAATTTTAAACTGAGATTCATTTTTTGACCTGCATCCACAAGCAAGCAATAGCCATTGGAATTACGAGGAGTAATATCTGCCATGTCACTTGCGTCATCACTGCAACGATTCCAATGAGTTGTATCGTCGTCGAGGCGAATCCCCCGAGTCTGAAGGGAATATCAAGATCGATAACACTCTGATCAATAGAGACCTGCCAAGTACCAAACAGAAAAAAAAAATTAAAAAAAATAAAAAAAAAATACCAAGATTTTGCAAATTCGAAAGACAATGGAATAAGGAAGGAGATATGAGATTTTACTCGATTCAAAATCCGCCCAGTTGGAGTAGAGTCGAAGAAGGACATGGGCGCACGAAAAACAGTTCTCAGCATCTTCAGAAACAGCTTTTGCGCAGCTGCTAAGCCAAACATAGCGACGAGGACGGCCCTAACGAAGATAAACCACGAGCTACCAAAGGCCAGGGCCATATAAACCACCAAAAGCATCACATTGCTCGCCCGAGGCTTATCGCCTGCTGTTTGTGGGTTAGCCCAAGCCATCCACCAACTACTGCCTATCTGAAGGAACTGAAACAACGATTGGGCGAGGATAATACAAGGTATCAACAGGCCTTTGTATGCAGCCGTCATATAAGACAAATACACTTTCATGCTTATTCTCCCCCTCTCCCTTTCCTCGTCTTGGACTAGCTGCTTTCTACGGGCCCGCTTGGCCTTTTTCTTCTCCTTTATTGCTTTTTTGTCGGAAGCAGACATGGCCGGTCGCTCTTCGGCGGACTCCATACCATCAATGTTATTACAAGAAGCAGAACAATCTACGGAGTCGTGTATGTCTGAATCTTCTGCTTCTGAGGTGTGGCTCGTGAAATCCATGGCTTCGATGGCTTCGTGGTGGGCCTCGACCAGTGCGCTGAAGTCGGTTCCTGCTTGTAAGAGATCGTCGTATTTTCCAGATTGTATGATGCGACCTTCTTTCAGAACCTAATTAGCAAAAACGAAATAGTTGACTCTTAAACATACACATAAAAGTTCAGAGGAGAATGCAAGTGCAAAGAAAGTATTTACCATAAGCAGAGGATAGGTAAATAACTCGACCAGATAAGTGTAATCGTAAATTAAACAATGGAAATAACAACAGATAAGTTGGCATGAAAACAATGAGAGGGTGTAAGGACTACGAACAGTTCGAAGGAAGCTTTAACCTTGCTCACAATAAGGGTCCAATATTTTAATAGCAAAGTAAGTACTTTCATTGCACTATATCAACCGAGGAAAAGAAGACATACCAGGATCAGGTCAGCAGCAGGCAAAAATTCAACTTGATGGGTGACAAAAACCACAGTCTTTGTAGCTAGAGCTGTTAATATATACTCCTGGACATAGCCCGATTAAATTTCATCAGAGTCAATGACAAAATGAGACAAAAACGAATGAATTATAACTAAGAAAAATGAGAAAACAAGATTTAAACGTTGTTACACCTTGAATAAGTCCGAACTGGTGTGTGCATCGACTGCACTGAAAGGGTCGTCCAGTAAATAAATATCAGCATCTTGATACAATGCCCTGGCAAGTTGCACACGCTGCTTCTGACCACCACTAAGGTTTATTCCTCGATCACCAATAATAGTCTGATCGCCGTGTGAGAATAGTTTTAAGTCTTTCTTTAACGAACATGCATGTATCACACTCTTATATCTCGCTTTGTCCATTGGACATCCAAAGAGTATGTTTTCTTCGATGTTCCCAGATTGTATCCAAGCTGATTGAGGAACGTATGCAGCAGAACCACAAATTCTAACCTAAAGAACACATGTAGATAAAGTAGCAGAACAAATTATTTATAGCATTTCATGGAATATTAAAAATAGGAAGAAACTCCAAATTGTTGCTTAGCTTCTCAATAAACAATTAACTTACTTCACCAGATGCTTTTGGCATCTCACCAAGAATGCAAGAGAGAAAGCTCGATTTCCCAGAACCAACAGTACCACAAATAGCCACACGCATACCCTTCTCTGCCCTAAACTGAATGCCTGATAAGATTGGTGATGTCGAAGATGGGTCCCAATAAAATTCACCGTCTGTGATCTCTATAGCCACGTTCGAAACACCTCGTGGAATTACAATGGTGGCATCTTCTTGCAATTCTTCCTCTTGCAAAAAGCTCGTGATTCGATCGAGGGAAACTTTGGTCTGTGCCATCATCGAAACTAAGTCGGGGAAGTTCCTAAGTGGATCTTGCAAGATTCGAAACGTGGCCAAAGCTGAGAGTACACTGCCAGCTGTTAACTCACCCCCGAGCAATATACAAGTAGCAAATGTGATAGCTGCAACAAATATCGGCGAGCTCCAAAAGATAAATGTGATGAACGCCTGCGAGTAAAGGGCTTTCCGAAGATACTTAAACTCCACGTTGCGCATATCTTCAAGCATCACTCTATATCTGTCTTCCCAAGCCTGTAACTTCAGAATCCTCATGTTCTTAAGACACTCCGAAGTCTTGCGCATTCTATCATCCTTCGCCCGCATCAGCTTATCTTGGTAATCTTCTTGAATTCTCGCCAATGGAACAGTTGCAACTATGGATATTATAGTTGCAATGAGAGTAGCTACTGAAGCAATTCCAACGTTCTTGTACAAAATCACAAGGGCGAGGATGATTTGCATAGGAAGCATCCATATATCATGTAAGTACCACGAATAGTCCCCTACTCTTTGAACATCAACAGCCATGTAATTCACAATCTCACCGCTGCTATGGCTCTGCCTAGCAGTGCTCGAAAGCCTAAGCCCCTTTCTGTACACCATCGCAGTTAGTGCTGATCGTACGTGCATGCCTAGGATGTCTACGCCAAGATACCATTGACGTGCAGTTAGGGTCTCAATCACCTTTGCAGAGAAGAAAACACCAACAAGGATGTAACCTTCATGTGGGAAAGTCTCTATACCAGCTAAATAATCCACAAAGTAACTGATCAGATAGGGTCCAACGTATGAGACTAAAGTGTTTAATCCCGCAAATACCGCATTACGAGCAGCTTCTCTCCAGAAAGATTTTAGAATAGCCCAAGCTAGAGATGGTTGCTTTGAAGGATTTTCAGATTTAAGCTTCTCCCAGTTTGAGTTCAATATCTTACAGTTGGTCTTTGAACGATCTTTCGGTGCTAGTAAAGGGATGTCTTTGAGTTCGAGAGGTCTCTTTGCACCGATTGAAAGAAGTGGATTTAACCACGAGATAGTGGCTAAACTAAAAAGGCCAGCTTCACTGTAAGGTGTAACCTTGCGAGAACCTTGTTCTTCTTCGCCAAGCAATGGCTCTCGAAGATCAGAGTTCCTAAGGACTCGTATCCCAGTATCACCCCTAATCGCAACGAAGCAAAGGAAGATAAGAGCAGGCGTAATTGCCACATTTGTCAAGACATGGGAACTAATATGGTCCGACCCTTCGGTTAAAAACCCTCTGCCATCGGCATAAAGAGTGAGCAGACATATGATAAAAGAAACAACCCACCAAATTCTTGGGAGCAATAGGAACTTCTCAGAACTTCGGTATTTACAGTAAAGTGTCGAAAAGCTCAGCACAAACCAAGCTAAACACTGAGAGGCAGGCGATAGCAATGCAGTCCAGTTAGATTTGTTTCCCTGCCCTTGCGTAGCCTCTTTTATCAAACAAACACTATCGTACCCAAGGACAAGGATTTGCAGAAACAACGCGTAGAAGCAACACAAGACTGCGGCCTTATAGCTTTTACCAATGACTAGGCTCTGACTTTCCTCACCATCCACGCCCACTGTACGGTTAGCAGCTACTCGATTTCTATTTGAATCCTCTTTGCCTAATCGAATACGACCTACGCATAGCCCAACTTGCTTTGCAGACACAATGGAGATGAAAACGAGGAACAGTGTCAAGTTGATGCAAACTGAGGCCAACTCTAGCAAGGGAACGCCATGAATGTTACTCAGTAGATGGTTTGAAGCTTCAAAAGGCGTCGACTCAGTGAACAAGGCAAGATTGATACCCATCATTCGCCACAGATACCAATCCTTTTAAACCACCAAAGTGACAGAATTCAATTGCTAGCAGCTGGGTAGAGATTACTCCGACGCTTTTAATTGAGCTCAGCAACGATAAAAAGGGCCAAAATCGAATCTTGCATAGGGGCATTTCACCATCTGGCAATAGGTATCCTTGGCCGATTTCGCAATACTGATAGACAAGTCGCCGAAATAGAAAAATCGTCGAGATTCTGCGCATAGAAAACAAACCAAAAAAAACATCATCAAACCCTCCCAAAGGAAAAATTACAATACCACCCAACAATTCACGCAGCAGACCACAGAACCCTCAAATGAACAAAAAAAAAAAGGAAGATTTACAGAAAAACAAAAGAGCGATAGCTGTCCTTCTCTCTTATTCCTCTGATACGTACGGACGTCTATCTCAAACGCACACTCCGCTCGATTTTCTTCCTATATATTTTCACGTGGTAAACAATTAATGCCACAAATGAAGAAGCTGGCGAATAATCGTTGAATCTAAAACCATCCCACCGCACAAATTTCCAAAAGAAAAATAAAAACCCGACCTTGGCTCGTGATACCCTAGCCCTGTATCGATAATCGAAATTCCGACACAGCAATTGCTTCGCGGTGTCGTATACAAATAGAACAGCTTTTCGTTTTTTGGGTGTGTTGTGCGCGCAGCAATAGATAGAAGAGAGAGTGCGATGATAATAATATAATAATTACCACGTCAGACGACAGAAACCCCACAGATGGTAAAGACGAAGGAAAAGAGTTTTATGATTTCAGTGGAAAATTTTCCTTTTTCTTTTTTCTTTTATGTAATGGGATGTGATTGTGCTTCGATGAGTGTACGCCATTGTGATCTCACATGCCATCTTATATTATAAGACGACATACCACATATATTATATGATTATAAGGCTGCTTAGGTATGACTCGAATGTTTGGTAGTGATTTTGACTGGATATTAGATCTATTTAGTGAATCTTATAATATGGTAAATATATACGGTGAGGCTGCTTGTGCATGAATTTAATGTTGGTAATGATTTGATCTAGATATATTGGTTCTATTTAGTAAATGGGGTTACGTGTTAGCATATGATTATTTATGTTTTTATTTATTCATACATATGCTTCAGTCATCATACCCGGCCCGAATCCGACTCGTTACGGCCAATGAATGATTCCTCATTCCCAGTTAAATTGTTATAAAGAAAATTCAATGAGTATTTTTTTTGTCGTACTTTGTTTCTTTAAGAGGGATTTTGTTAATATTTCTTTGTACCGTACTGAAAGAAACAAACGTATATTTGCAGCATTATTGTATTATTAATATTTCTTTTCATCGTAGCTGTTGTAATTTCTTTTTTTTTATCGTAAATATCTCGGTACTTTTTTTTTCAAACACATTTGTTGGACATATTCTGGGGAACCGAATGAATTCAATATAAATGATGGATTATCGGGATAGTATTTAAAAAGAAAATTTGGTATGAGATGATGTTATACAAATATAATTCTAATTTCATCCATGTCACCTTTTCATTAGGGTTTGTGCAAAGTCCATCAATGTTTCGTGTGACGTTACCTAAAGTAATTATTACAATTTTGTGGTCACATCTTGACCTTTGTAATGGGTCGTCGCCCGTCGGTGCCGTGTCGGAATAAAACTATGTCAATATTCAATTTAATTATTTTTTGTAAAAAAAAAAAGTTATAGAACCGCATTAAATTATAGTGTTTGAAAAAAAATACAGTTCGAATCGGTTACTGTGTTAAAATTGTTCTTTAATATCATAAAATATAATTAATTGTTTGATCGTGAATGCCCAGTCGAGCATCCATTATCATCATCATCTTAATAATTTGATTTTTTATGATATTTCATTTTAAATATAAAAAAGTGACAACCTCATCATCACGTGGAGACGGATACAGATCTGTGGGTTAGGTAATACAAAGCCATTTTGGTAATATATCTAACTTAAGTATAAGGTGCAATGCAATGCAACTTTAATAATATATTGCTGGGAAAGGGCATGTCGCACTTACTTTGACTCGCATTTGAGAAGTAGAATTGGCTTTCGTGTTGCCACCTTTATAATTTTCCCTTTTTTAAAAGTCATGACATGGAACACATACTGACATGTATATTTGTACTTTAGCATTTAGTTTTAATGCAGTGACATAAATGTTAGAAAAATAATAATACAAAGTTGGGCGAGCTTGATTTAACAACGTGGTTGATTTTGACTGATAAGAGACGTTAATGAGAGAGGCGCACATGTATTTTTCGACTGTATTTTATGTGCCTCGTTTGTTTATTTTATGCTCTATAACGTTCTTGAAATTTAACGCGAAGCAATAGCACTATAGAAATACAAAGTGCCTCGTTTGTTTATTTTATGCATAAACCTACGATCCAACAGCGGCAATAGTGCGGAATGAGACAATCGTCAATGACACAATTGAAAACATTCACACAATAATGCAAACTTAGATGTTCACGTCAAATTGTCTCAACCACATCACAGCTATATATATATATATATATATATATTCTAATCTAATCTATACTATTATATAATTAATTTGGGATGGATATAAACTGCCGCAATTTGGTGCATAACTTATTTGCAATTTAGTCACTCATTTGTAATTTAATTAATAATTATTTTCATATCACTCCTAATTTTTTATTTACTGTACTTATGACTCAACAATTAAGTTTTTTTTATATATTTAAAAATTATATTTCATCTTAAACACTAAAATTATAATTTCAAAATTTAAATAATTTTAATATAATTATTTTTAAGCACGGTGCGAAAAAATACGTATTTAGAAAGACCATTACTGGTAAGTGGTAATTTAGTCAAACAAAATAATTTATTTTAATTTAGAATTTGTTTGCACACGACAACTCCAACGTGTACTCTGGCATGGGGAAAGTTGGTGCTACGTGTCACATGTTAGGCATCTCTCAGAAACAGTGGAGAGCTACGTGTAAGAACTATCATACTCCCTCCCGCTAATTTTATTACACTTTTCTATCTCGTGCGTCCCAATAATTTTATCACATTTTCTTATTTAGCAAAAAACTATCACAAACAATCAATATAATAATATTAAATATTCTTAAAAGACATGTCAAAATATATATATTTTTTTTACCTTTTTATGTACTATATTATTATAATAATATCATCTTAATTTGTGTGCCCAGCAATTTATGTGATAAAGTTGCTGGGACGGAGGGGTACAATATATACATAATACAACAAAAACCGAACATTTCATCAGATTTTAGGCATCTTTCGTGGGCTCTGCTGTTGTAGTTATTGGGCCTAACTTCAAAATATTATAGAATATTTCATAGCCCATTTATAGTGAGGCTCGTGAACTTTGACCCGCGAATTGTGGCGGTGATAGGAATAGGTTTAGGTATAGATTAAAAGGTATAGAAGAAAAATGAAACATCATTATTACTGCATAAAGGAATGGACGGTCAAGATTTGAGGAATATTTCTCCTTGGTCCTTGGATTTAGCTTAGCTTAGGACAAGTAACGACGTGCGAGTAATGAAAATTAATTCTTCACTAGAGTATCGATCCACGTCGTTTGGCGAGTTTTTGAGCCACGCGCCGAGTTGTAATTAAGTTTAAGTAAGCTTAACCAAATGATGGAAGATATAAATTAAGCTGGCTAATAAATACATAGAAATTACAACTTTCTTAAATGTCAGATGTAATTAATATCTATAACCGGCAATTAATTGCCATTACTTTTCAGATTTAGTGGACCTTTCGTTGATTAATTGAACTCAAAACTAAATTGGCGCGTGCACAAACAACAACCAAACGAAATAGCCCCAAACCGGTCTGGCAAGTGCGGACCCCACTGTTGTAATAATTGGAACTCTTATCTTATGCCGCGTTCTTGAGGGGTAAATATGTAATTTAACCTTGCTAAGAACAAACGGTGAAATGAAACTGTTTTATTTTCTTAATTTGTTTTGTTTTTTCTTTAGTAATGAGAATCAAGAAAGAGTGAGAGACGAATCAGGAACAACGTGCGACAGAGCAACAAAAAGAATAGAAATATATACACAAAATATTAATAAATATATAATATAAATATAACTTGCCTGGCCGAGCAAAAGAGGGGGGTTTTAAACTTTTACGAAGATTATAATAATTTTCTTTCTTTACATTTATTTTTCACCTTATTATTATTGTGGAAAATTTCTTGTGTGCACCGTTTCCAATTTTTGAGGCAGTGCACAAGTCTTATTCAGCTGTGAGAACTTTGATTTCATTTGTTGATTGTTTTCCCTTGAAGGTAGTGTAGGAGTCAAAGTAAGCTGTAAATCAGATTACGATATTGTTTCATCAGATTTGAAGTGGTTTCGAGTTGGATTTCTGGAACATATATGAGATTTTACCTGCTTTGTGAATATCATTTGGTGTTTTCTTCTTCTCTTTGTGGCCTTGAGGACTGATATTCGATCGAAGAGGACTGAGGATTTCCGATCTGTTTTGAGTCATATAGAGAATGGTAATTCCTTACCGATTTCATCAGCTGATTTTTTCATTCTGTTGTCTCCCATTTGTGTTGCATTGGGTGATTTGGTTTTGCTGATTCGAGGAGGACGTCAACCGTTTGGAATTCGGCGACTTTTCATTTCCTTTGCTTTTCCATGCCTTCATATAATCGATTTACATTTTGGCGAATCTTCACTTCTGTTTGACTTCTGTTGACCTGCCACATTTCAGTGGTTAACAAGTTGTTAATATTTGAAATTGAGATGTGTATTCCAGCTGATTAATTTGTTCTTATGTTTACGGCTTGTTTACTAGGACTCAAATGTTTTATGGATTCAATTTTTGGATTCAGTCGAGCTGGAAACATTCGTGTCTAAGAATGTAGTTTGACTTTTTTTTTTGAATTATCATTTTTACCTGATGATTTACATTGATTAGCTAAAAATAGAATAGCCAAGAAAATGGTAAGACTCTAAAATCAGACAAAGACTACAGTCAATTCTTCTTTTCTACTCATTTATGTTTCAAATGAGAATGTTTGTGTTGAATGCAGCTCACAGTCTTTTGTTTATGGAACCTTGTAGCCGTCTATCTTAATTGTATTGTCGTTTTCTTCAAGATTTAATGCCATGGTAGACTTAATAATCTAACAGAATCCACGTACCCTTTATCGAATTGAAACTTGAGAAACTTTATGGTGCCACCTAACGCATTACCATTAACCTTCTCTCAGGTTGCTTCAGTCACTTTAGGAGTAGGATCCCTTGTCTGGGTCGAAGATCCTGATGTTGCATGGATTGAGGGTGAGGTGTTAGAGGTCAAGGGCGAAGACATAAAGATCCTTTGCACATCAGGGAAAACGGTGAGTTCCTCATTACATTTTCAATCGCCACACAGACTCATACCTATTGCTAGCTAATAGCTGTTACAAAAAGGAAGTCCCTTTTTAGATAAAATGGCAATAGTAGTTTCTGAAAATTTCCAAAATCATCCCCAACAATTGCTGGTTATGTACCTGGATTGATTGTTTGAGCAGTTCTTTCTTGAAACACCAATTGATTTAGGTTGCGTTTGGATTGATGTATTTGAATTGAAATCCGTGATTTGAAATTATGAATTCTGAAATCCAAATTTTAAATCCAAATCCACCGTTTGGCAAACGTTAGGATTTCGAAAATCCGAATTTCAAAATGTCCTCGAGCTCTCGAGCCGGCTTGAGCCATCGGTCATCGAGCTCGAGCAGGCTCATCGAGTTCGCGAGCCGACTTGACTCATCGGTCGTCGAGTTCGCAAGCCGGCTCGACTCATCGGTCGTCGAGCTCGAGCGGGCTCGTCGAGCTCGCGAGGACTCATGTCGTCGAGCTCGTCGGCCGACTCGACTCGTCGTTCGTCGAGCTCGCGGGTCGGCTCGACTCATCGTTTATCAATAATAATAATAATAATAATAATACTAATTTAAGAAAATAATCACGGCAAGATTTGGTATTTCGAAAACGGACCGTTTCCGATTGAATTTCAAATCCATCAAAATACAAGCGCTCGGATTCTCCTCGGATTTGGATGAAATCGAAATCCAAATCCGAGCGGTTGCCAAACGGGTTATTTGAATGAAATTCGGATTTCAAATCGAAATCCCCCAATCCAAACGTAGCATTAGTTGTTTTTAGTAGCATGCATTTGACCATCCTCACAGGTTGTTGCGAAGTCGACGAATGTATATCCTAAAGATTCGGAAGCACCACCATGTGGTGTTGATGATATGACAAAGCTTGCATACTTGCACGAACCAGGGGTTCTTGATAATTTGAAGTCTAGATACGACATCAACGAGATATATGTAAGCTTTTTAATAATGATAAATATTTTTTTCTCTAACTTCATCTTTCATCGATTATTGTTGTGATCGATACTTTTATTTATTCAGACATACACTGGAAGTATATTGATTGCTGTGAACCCTTTCCAAAGACTGCCCCATTTATATGATAGTCATATGATGGCACAATATAAAGGTGCAGCCTTTGGTGAGCTCAGTCCACATCCATTTGCTGTTGCTGATGCTGCATACAGGTATGCTTTCTTTACATTAATGAGTTAATCATACTTTTGCATGTATGTTTGTATTGAAATGAGGTCAATATGCACAGGCTCATGATAAATGAAGGAGTAAGTCAGTCAATTCTGGTTAGTGGTGAGAGTGGAGCTGGTAAAACAGAAAGCACAAAGTTGCTTATGAGATATCTTGCGTATATGGGGGGTCGATCTAATTCTGAGGGAAGGACAGTGGAACAACAAGTTCTTCAGGTAAGAGTTATTACATCTTAATGACACCGGACATGACTGGCGGTAGTGCTTTTGATGCTGCCTCTGAGTGATGACTACTGATTAGTTAACCTCATTAGTGATGCATCACATGTTTCATTTGGTGCAGTCAAACCCTGTTCTTGAGGCATTTGGTAACGCAAAGACGGTTAGAAACAATAATTCAAGGTACTAGTCTGTGATTTCCGCGCTCGATACTCACACACTCCCTCTCTCACTATATATATATATATATATTTCTCTAACTTGGATCAAATGATAATTGTAGTCGTTTTGGTAAGTTTGTCGAGATTCAGTTCGATCAAAATGGTAGAATTTCTGGAGCTGCAATTAGGACATACCTACTCGAAAGATCTCGTGTTTGTCAAATATCTGACCCAGAAAGAAACTACCATTGTTTCTACATGCTCTGTGCTGCACCTCCTGAGGTAAAAGGATTTGTATGTATTAATTCTTTATAAAATTTAGCATTCTCCTTAGTTTCCGTGAATTTCTACAATATATCTTTCATTCATCTGAAGTGTCAAGTACAATGTCGATTTTCTAGTAGAATTATTTCATTGAGTTTTATTTTCACTTACCTAAATTTTTTAATTTCTTTCTTGCAATCTTCAGGAAGTGAAAAAGTACAAGTTGGGAAATCCAAGAACATTCCATTACTTAAACCAGTCGAATTGCTACGAGCTTGATGGGATGGATGAGGGCAAAGAATACATAGCAACAAGAAAGGCAATGGATACCGTGGGAATCAATACCGAGAAACAGGTACTCACTTAAACCGGGCATCATTATTGTATCTGATATACTTATACATGGTCTCCTAAGTCTTCTCTTATATTTCGCAGGAAGCTATATTCCGTGTAATTGCAGCGATACTTCATCTTGGGAACATCGAATTCGTGAAAGGGAAGGAGATAGACTCTTCGATGCCTAAAGATGAGAAATCTCGGTTCCATTTAGAAACAGCAGCCGAACTTTTCATGTAACAGTTGATTTTATTTAAGTCGCTTACACTGAGAATCTTTAATGTTTAATTGTTTTGAAGATCTCTAAGAATATGTTATTTTTTTAGGTGTGATCCAAAGGCTTTGGAGGACTCACTATGCAAACGCGTAATTGTGACTCGCGATGAAACCATTATCAAAGAATTGGATCCTGAAGCTGCAGCTGGTAGTAGAGACGCTTTGGCCAAAATTGTTTACTCAAGGTTATTTGATTGGTAAGTTCTATGTCAGCAATATCTCACGTTTCTATATCTTATTGGGTGCCCTGACATCTTTATAGCGTATGTACGTAATTGCTTTACTGAACCATATGTACAGGCTTGTAGATACAATCAATACTTCAATCGGTCAAGACCCCGATTCAAAATGTTTGATTGGTGTTCTGGATATCTATGGATTTGAAAGTTTCAAGACTAACAGGTGCTTAACTGGTACGCTGTGTTATAGTTGGCATGACGCTGCAGGTCACATTAGGAAAAATTGTTGAGTAAATTCACCAAAAAATGTAAATTTGCATAACATGGTTGAGTTTTATCACATTAGGAGATGCTCAGGCTAATTATTCTCAACATGCTGTTGAGTTCTAGAATACCAGGATTCATAATTGATAACCCATATTTCAATTGCAATCCTATACTTGTTATTAAATTGTCACCTAGATGTAATTTTTTAGACTTTAGCTTAGCTGCATTCTGTATGTGATGTCTGCTCTTTGTTCAAATTATGTCTGATTGATTGGGTGAAGTTATTGTTTTGATTTATATATTATCTTCTAAATATTATAGTAGTGGCATCATGGTGGTCCAAATTTTATTTATCTTCTGTTTATTTTAGATTTTCCTAAAGCTTACATGATTTTTTTTGTGTCGGCTTCATCCTGGTCAGAATAACAATTTTATGGTTTTCCTTCTCATTATACCTCTTCAGTTTTGAGCAGTTTTGCATAAACTTGACCAATGAAAAGCTTCAACAGCATTTTAATCAGGTATATCGTCAAAAATATAAATTGCTACATTTGTGATAATCAATTCCTTACATATTATTTGTCACTTGATGTTCTATTTTCAGCATGTTTTTAAAATGGAGCAAGAAGAGTACACTAAAGAAGAGATAAACTGGAGCTACATAGAGTTCATTGACAATCAAGATATTCTTGATCTGATTGAAAAGGTTTGTATCCTCTGTTTCTGATATATTGGTTAGAGATCCTACTATTACAACTATGTTGGTTTTTGCAAATGTTTCGTTATTCGATCTATGAAATTTGCAGAAGCCAGGTGGTATTATTGCACTTCTTGATGAGGCCTGGTAAGGTTTACGTTGCCTATATTGCACTTTGACTTTAGTTCTGATTATGATAGTTATATTTTGACGCTTTATTGCAGCATGTTTCCAAGGTCAACTCACGAAACATTTTCCCAAAAGCTGTACCAGACGTTTAAGAATCACAAGCGTTTCAGCAAGCCCAAGTTGGCCCGTTCCGATTTTACAATATGTCATTATGCCGGTGATGTAAGTCTTTATGTTTCATTCGTATAATGGTTTGCATAAGAACTTGTATGCAAGAGATTACTTTAAGCCTTGTTATGTGTGCAACGTACATGACAGGTGACTTATCAAACAGATTTGTTTCTGGACAAAAACAAAGATTATGTTATAGCTGAACACCAAGCACTGCTGAATGCTTCGAAGTGTTCATTTGTTGCTGGTTTGTTTCCTATATCAAATGAGGAGTCCTCTAAACAATCAAAATTTTCTTCAATTGGATCAAGATTTAAGGTATAAAATGTCTTGAATATCCTTTCACGGTTTTTCTTGGCCTTTGAATTTTGCATTTCTGGGATGACATTCTCATGTGATACTTTTCTCGAAGCAACAACTGCAAGCGTTGCTTGAGACATTAAGCTCCACCGAGCCTCATTATATCCGCTGTGTAAAGCCCAATAATCTCCTCAAGCCAGCTATATTTGAGAACCAGAATGTGCTGCAACAATTACGTTGTGGGGTAATTTCTTATGCTTATTTGTAGATTTTCTTAGTATTAAATTTTCAATTTTCCTTTTGTCCTGCTATTTATGCATTTCTTTCTTTTCTTTTTCGTCTTTATAAACTAGGGTGTAATGGAAGCAATCAGAATTAGCTGTGCTGGTTATCCTACTAAAAGACCGTTTGGTGAATTTTTAGACCGTTTTGGTATCCTGGCACCTGATGTTTTAGATGGAAGGTACTTTAATTGATTGTCTGCTCATTTCCTACATCATAATTAATTTAGGAATATTCACACCTTCATCGACTTCCATTACAGCAAAGACGAGGTTGCTGCTTGCAAGAAACTTTTGGAGAAAGCAGGACTTGAAGGATTCCAGGTTTTTGTTCATTCCTTCCTTAAATTTCAATGTTAAAGCTGTTTAATGCCGATTCTCTTTTGCATTTTTTTCTAACGCCCTTGGTTTTAAAGCTTATGTGTGATCTTGAGTTATTAACCTTAGTTTAATGTTCTATTCTTTAGATTGGTAAAACAAAAGTATTCCTTAGAGCCGGTCAGATGGCTGAGCTTGATGCTCGTAGAACAGAGGTCTTAGGCAGATCAGCGAGCATAATACAAAGAAGAGTTCGTTCGTATCTTGCACGGAAAAGTTTTGTATCGTTGCGTCATTCTGCAATATTTATGCAATGTCTGTGCAGAGGTATTTGATTTTGTTTTCATCTGTTTCTGTATTTGAAACTTATTGCATTATTCAAGGTTATGTGGTAAATTGTGTTTGTCTTTTCTGATCTCAGGAGAACTTGCCCGTCATGTCTATGAAGGCATGCGTAGGGAAGCTGCTAGTCTGAGGATTCAGACAGTTCTGCGCATGTATGTTGCTAGAAAATCATACAAGGAACTCTATTTTGCTGCGGTCTCTGTTCAGACAGGCATGCGTGGTATGGCTGCTCGTATAGAGCTTCTCTTTAGACGCCAGACGAAAGCGGCAATTTTGATCCAGGTACCCTAGTTCTTGAATCACCTGGAAAAGCTTTCTTTTTCCCCTGACGTGATTTGGGCATTACTAATTTAATGGAAATTTAATGACTTGTTTGTATGATTACAGGGTCATTGCCGTAAGTTCTTAGCTCGTACAGAATATAAAAAGCTCAAGAAAGCTGCAATTGTCACGCAATGTGCATGGAGGGGAAAAGTTGCTCGTAAAGAACTGCGTAAACTCAAGATGGTCTCTCTCTCTCTCTCTCTCTCTCTCTCTCTCTCTCTCTATATTATATATATATATATATATATATATATATATATATATATATATCGCGTCTCTCTCTCTCTCTGGACTCTGGAGTATGCTTGAGTAAATGCACATGAAAACTCTCCTTTTGGAGTATTAGTATGCTTGAGTTAATAGAAACATGAAATCGACAAACTCCTCCTTTAGTTTTTGTATTCTACTTGATTGTTGTTATGCCTCGATGCGCTGCATGTAATAGTATGACAATGCATTTTTTTCTTATTGCCTTCTACAGGCGGCAAGGGAAACTGGTGCCCTGCAGGCTGCAAAGAATAAATTAGAAAAGCAAGTAGAAGAACTGACTTGGAGATTGCAGCTAGAGAAACGAATGAGAGTGAGCCTTTTACATGAAAGATAATCATTTACATCACATTTTCTCTGTTTTTCAACTGTAAGACTTAGTTGATCATGTATATGCTGCTGATTGAGGATTGGTATTTTATGGTTTAATGTTTTGGTTATTTCAAGTGACTCACTTCAGTTCCGTTCTTTCTTCCTCATGAATGTTCTCACCACCTTTCATTGCGTAGGCTGATCTTGAAGAATCAAAAACACAAGAGAACACAAAGCTGCAATCAGCATTGAAAGAGCTCGAAGTTCAGTTTAAGGAAACAAAAGACTTGCTGGTCAAAGAAAGAGAAGCTTCAAGAAAGCAGCTGAGCAAATTCAGGTAGTGAAAGAGGTACCAGTGATCGATAATACAGTGATGGAGAGGATCACTGCTGAAAATGAAAAACTGAAGGTCAGATTTAAACTCAACATTTTAGGATGCCAAAAACCTTGTTAATGGTGATACTGATTTCTTATGTCGGGATTCCATCACAGGCATTGATTAGCTCTCTCGAAACTAGAATAGTCGAAACAGAGAAGAAATATGATGAGACGAGCAAACTTAGTGAGGAGAGGTTGAAGCAAGCCTTGGATGCAGAATCCATGATTGTCAAGTTGAAGACCAATATGCACAAGTCGGTACTTAATTGAATTTTTTGTGATGTGACATACACGTTATATATGTTATAAGTATAGCTCTGAATAGTTTCAAAAGTAGATTTGAGGTTAATATATTTTTTTCTACTAGTATGTTGTCTATTCATTTTCTGTTTCTTGGCTTATCATCATTTATTCTGATTCCAGTCTTCAGGAGAAAGTTTCTGATATGGAAACTGAGAACAAAATCCTTCGTCAGCAAACGTTGTTGAGCACTACTAAAGGATTGTCTGCACCAGCGTCTAATATATCTACCAAGGTTTTTTTTGGTTCTCAAGAGTAAATATTGCATCCCTTTCTGCGTCTCCTATGTTGTATTGATTGTATGTCTGCAGGTCCAAGAAAATGGAAACCATGTTGCTGAGCCAATTCTGTTGGAAGTAATGTTTCGATTTCCTTGTAACTACGTCTCGAATTTTCCTCTCGCTACTAACCAAATATTTCATTATTACAGGATATGTTACAGACTCCAATCCAAGGTTACGAGACCCCCGATACTAAACCCAGGAGACCCCCAACTGATCGTCACCATGTATGTTCTTCAGGAATCAGATCTTTAATGCTTTATTATCTTTTTTGTTTCTTAATCTCTTTCCTGAAATTTAATATAGGAGGATGTCGACGCTCTTATGGAATGTGTAAGGAAAGATGTTGGATTCAGTCAAGGGAAACCGGTTGCAGCTTTCACAATATACAAATGTCTTTTGCACTGGAAATCTTTTGAAGCCGAAAGAACAAGTGTTTTCGATCGCCTTATTCAGATGATTGGTTCAGCTATTGAGGTAACCAACGGAACATTTGTTATGACACTGAGATCATCTCATTCAGACGATATGATTTTGTGATATTTGTCTGATCACTATTTTCGAAAATCTCTGTAATGCTTTTTGAGAATTGTTATTTATGGTTGATATCGCACAATATTGAATCTATTTCCTCGTTACCTTTAGTAGTGATTATCATTTGTTTAGACTGTTATGTTATATTTTTTCAGTTTGGATACCCAGAAGTTATTGAATTAAACATTAACTTAATTGCAGGAACAAGACACAAATGATCACATGGCTTATTGGCTATCAAATACCTCGACCCTATTGTTCTTACTTCAGAAAAGTATGAAACATGCTGGTGCACCACCTGCTCGTAAACCACCCCAACCTACCTCTCTTTTTGGTAGAATGACCATGGTATACTATACTTTCAACATGAATTTTTTAATATTAATCACTATAGGATATGAAAAGAATGAATTATGATTAAAAATGTGTTATAGGGATTCAGATCATCTCCTTCTGCTGTGAGCCTTGCTGCTGCTGAAGCAGCACTTGAAACAGTGCGCCAAGTTGAGGCCAAGTACCCGGCATTGCTTTTCAAGCAGCAGCTTACAGCTTATGTTGAGAAAATCTATGGCATAATCAGAGACAACTTGAAGAAGGAGATTGGTTCACTTCTCGCTTTATGTATCCAGGTATGTGCGTGTGTGGTGCAAGTAATTACATGATTTAAGTTTTTTGTGTCATAATATACTATGTTTAATTCTCAGGCTCCTAGAACCTCAAAAGGAGGTGTTTTGAGATCTGGCCGATCGTTTGGTAAAGACTCGCCAACAAATCACTGGCTGAGCATAATTGACTGCCTCAACACCCTTCTCGCTATACTGAAAGAAAATTTTGTATGTAGTTAAATTGTGCACAAACCTTATCAATCCTGTTTTTTTCAAGAATATATATACATATATCTATATCTATATATATCGTGTTTTAAATGTTAATATCTGTTGCTTAACCAGGTTTCCTCTGTTCTCATACAAAAGATATATACTCAAACATTCTCATACATTAACGTGCAACTATTTAACAGGTATGATGAAGAGACTTTGATGACATTCTTTTCGCTTAGTTGGGGACTATTTGATATCATTTTAATGTTCTTTTCAGCCTCCTTCTACGCCGTGAATGTTGTACTTTTAGCAACGGCGAATATGTTAAAGCTGGATTAGCAGAGCTAGAGTTGTGGTGCTGCCAAGCAAAAGAAGAGGTAAAAGCTTAACAACATATCATTTCATTAGTACACGTTTTATAAATTTGATAACTGATTATTGATTTGCAAAAAAAAGATAACTGATCATTGATACTTTTCCATATTCTTACTGCTCGACATATTTTCTTGTTCTCAGTATGCAGGCTCGGCGTGGGATGAACTCAAGCACATCAGACAAGCTGTTGGATTCTTGGTATGTTATTTTTATTGCAAAATATGTTTTTATACCTTCTAATTCGTTACACTTTGTCATGTAATGTTCCATTCCAGGTTATCCATCAGAAGTATCGAATATCATATGATGAGATCACGAACGATTTGTGTCCGGTAAGGCTTAATAAACGAATATATATTTGAACATTATACCATATAACTAATTGGTAACACGATCACCAGTCCTTGTTAACTCAAACCATGAGTAGGATTTGAGTGGGCAGCAATTGATATCGGTTACAACTATTTATAACAGGGAGTTTACACCATTGTCACTACTGTTGGCATGAGAGTTCTATGTTTACTATTTTGACCTTTATACGCAGTGTGATAAGCTTATGTAATATCGTTTTTATCTGATCGTAAAAAACATGTTTGTTCGCAGATCCTCAGCGTACAGCAGCTGTACAGAATCTGCACTCTATACTGGGACGATAACTACAACACTAGAAGTGTATCTCTTGAAGTAAGTGCTTTCTTTAGTACATTATCAGTTTTCCATATTTCATCAAATTGTAATGAGACAATAAAATTGCTATTCATATCGACAGGTCATATCCAGCATGAGAGTCTTAATGACCGAAGATTCGAACAACGCTGCCAGTAGCTCGTTTCTCTTGGACGACAATTCGAGGTAAGAGTTTAGTAATGACTGATTATTATGGAAATAGATAGCATGAGCAATATAAAACATAACTCCACTTTGGATTCTATCTAACTATTTTTTTCCTTCCATAAATGAAGCATCCCATTTTCGGTTGATGAGCTGTCTGATTCTATCTCGGCGAAGGACTTCTTAGACGTAAAGCCAGCTTCGGAGCTTCTCGAAAATCCCGCCTTCCAATTCTTACACTGATGAGAGTAATGGGGACATCAGAAAGTGGCTCGCGGACACACTGTAAATCTTTTTGTCACTTACATTTTCGGGTTTTTTTCTACATAGATTGTATAATTTATTCTTTTGTTTCAATCATCATTATACTTTACAAAAAAAGGAAAAAAACTATACACCCCATAAATTGGGGTTACATACATTACGCGGCGTATGAATGGTTTTTTTTTTTTTCTTTTTTTGTTTGTTTCCATTTTGCATGGTTGTATTCTTGAAAGTGTGGCCGCATTCTTTGTAGGGGATGGATTTAGGACACTTTTTTTCAAGTGTCTTTCTTAGGGTGGTTTAGTATTATATTACAACCCTTGCATTTATTATGCAATATGTATGGCTGTGCAAAGCAGTATATGCATATGGTTGGTGGTGTTCATACATATGAGATTTATTATTTTTGTTATCTGGTTTGGCATTTGCGTCCTTCTTGAGTGACATAACCTATATATATAATGGATTTTGGATTTGTGATTTCTCATCTAACCTAATTTAATTATGGGGGAAATTTCTACAAGATCATAGTATATTTAAGGATTGATAATGTGCCAATGGGCTAATGATATGTCAATGGTGAACTATGCCCAGTGATCGACCATTACGTTAATAATTAGTTAGGCCCAGCCTGAAAATGATGGGCCAAGCCAATGTCGGAAAGCCCATGATGGCTTGTTAAATACTAGTTGATTGGGCCTAATACGTTGGGCCGCTCTCATGCCCCATTATGCCATACAAGTTGAAGTTGCAACGCTTATAATCTGTGACACAAAAATAATTCTTCAGCGAAAAAAAAAGGGGTATTCCACTTGGTACCCGTATGTTTTAAGCTTTTCAGCTGGTGCTCAAAGTTATTTTCAATTTCGGTAGGTATCCCTATATTTAAGACTTTTCCAACTGGTACCCAAAGTATTTTTCAATTCCAGTTGATACCCATGTGGTTAAGGCTTTTCCAATTGGCGTCCAATATGTTTTCAGGGTAGATACCCCTAACATATAACGTCGTGATTTTAAAAAGTTACAAATGTGATTTTTAGGTGTCGGGACCGTTTTTAGTTATTCTAGAATTCCATTAGCAATTAACAAGACTTACACCTAAAAATCTCATTTTTTGGTCATTTAAATCACGACGTTATAAGTTAGGGGTATCTACCTAAAAAACACTTTGACTACCAGTTGGAAAAGCCTTAAACACAGTGGTACCATCTGGAATTGAAAAGTACTTTGAGTACCAGTTGAAAAAGTCTTAAATACAGGGATACCTACCGAAATTGAAAATAACTTTGAGCACCAATCGAAAAAGCCTAAATCATAGCGTACCAAGTGGAATTCCAAAAAAAAAAAAAAAATAGTAAGCTAATCAGCAAAATCCGTTTTCATTTCAAGTAAATGAGTTCATGAACGAACTATCTCAAATGATTTAGGATAACGAACATTTATACACAGACCCAAACACAAAAGGCACGCACACTACTGTATCTAAGAGAAAATAGGAAGCATCCAAAAAAAAATCTCCACCAAAAGTCACCATAGAATAGAATTATCACAGAAGAAAATCAATCAACATTTGAACCCATTGCAGACTGATAAAACTATGATGAGTATCAAGGCAATGATGATGCCAAGAACGATAAGCTTGATCTTCATATTCTGCAACCACATCTTTCTCCTCATTTGGGTCCCTTGGGTTCTGAAATCTTGAGCCTGCCAATCCAAAAAAAAAATAACATTTTTTTCATGGCATATTGATTTACGAGAAAGCAAAGTGCCGAAATGCGATTATATGCGTCAAAGATCGCAAAGAATGTCACAAACCTGAGAACGGAGATTCTCAGTTTTATCGACCAGAAGCTCGATTTTCTCTCCGCGGTCAAGAACCTGATACAAACAAAAGCAGCACGTTAAACGGTCATTTTGAAGCATAAATCCCAACCCGCGAATAAGAGGGAAATGGCATGATATGGGACTCGAGAGTTAGTAAACTAGGGGCTAGATTTTAATCTACCTTTTCGATGTTTTCCATCATAACGCCTTTGACTTCAGAAACCTGAGCTTTGACTTGGGAAAGCTTGCTTATCTCTTCTGGATGATCCACACAATACTGCATCTGCTCCTTGAGTTTGGGCCTGCAATTGTGGCGAGGCAACAAAAGGTTTGCTAAAGGCAGTCTACTGAAAATGTGGGAATCCCAGTGTACGTACGACGATGAAGAGTGAGGACAAAAGGTTGTATTACCCAAACTCTCGATTCAAGCTGTTAGCAACGGCAGTGGCAGCTTTTCCTCCACCATATCTCTTCGTGAAATCATCCTTAATCCTATCCAGAAATGCAAGCGGGAGCTGTCTTCCAACAGATTCAACAGCCACAACGCAGTATGCTGTAAGTCAATGGTACCTAATTAGTTAGCATAAAAATACAATCGATGGGTAGCGGGAGAAAATTGTAAATCGTGTTTATTTCAAATGATATACACATTCTGCCAAATATAATACATATATATTTGATAATATATAGCACCAAAAGTTGCCGATAAATCAAAAACCATCCCGTGGATTCAATCTATCCAAGCGGTAATTGAAATTTTACAAAAACCATGAGCCATGCTGATGCTCCAACTGTTGTTTATTATACGTCTTATTTTCCCATACAATCCTATTCCAATAGCAATGTTTTGGGTTTCTAACAAGATGTGACCTATGTAAAGACTCATAGAAAAATAATCCATTAATAGAACATCACGCCCCATAGCAATATAAAACTATTCAGGACAAAGGAAATCAGTGGCACATATGACAAACATATGTTCAATTAAATAACAAACATGGCCAAGACAGGAACAGCATTCCAACAAAAAATCTTAGATAAAAACCATCTCAACAGTTCATCAAACCAAATCTCCCTGAATGCACAGCTAGGATTTTCACATCTCCAACTCTGAAATCAAGTCAAGTCAACCGAGATCTGACCAATTCAATCGGCGAAAACAACACCAAATTAAAACAAACATAGATCTGACAAAATCCAGCAGACACACCACAAAAAAGAAAACATAAGACAGCATCAAAATACGCAAAACAAAAAACGGTGCCAGCCAAGCAAAGCTTACTGAATCCGTCGTGAACGAGGTAGTTAAACGTGTGGCCATCGCAGTTGTACGTGAACTTGTTACTCGTTGCGGGAAGTTTCTGAAGGCACTGCGCGGCGATTCCAGTGAAATTCCCGGTGAACTCGGTGTACTCGGCCAACACGACCGTTCCCCGCGCCACGAAGCTGTAGATCAACGATTGCTGCTTCATTTTCAGGTTGGTCTAAAACCTTGAACGATAAGCTTGTGAGCTGTGCGTTTTGGATTTCAGAGGAAAGTAGATGAAGATAACCGATGTTTTCTTGTGTGCGAATCTGTGTTTTGAGTGAGAGAGAGAGAGAGAGAGAGAGAGATTTGGGGAGGCAAGCAAGCGTGACAATGAAGGTCTTTGTTGAAAATCCTCTTTAGTTGTACTTATTTTGAACCAAATGGTGAACTCAATTTTAGGGGTGGTTCGGTACGGTATACCGTACCAAAACTGTGATACCGTATATCGTACCGAAATTTCGGTATCCAAAAAAATCATACCAATACCATACCAAAATTTCGGTATACCTTAAATTTCGATACGGTATCATACCGAAATTTCGGTATGGTATCGGTATCATACCTTCTATACCATTCACACGGAGAGTTTTTTATCATGCATGTCTCGTAACTCGTTAATTCGTTGTTTTGGAATTTTTAATCAATTCAAATTCCTTAGGCCCCAATAAGATAGATTATTAATACCAAAATTTTCAAAAAAAAAGATTTTTTAACCTTAAATAATTTACATATTTTAGCCAGTCTCCTTAGTAAGACAAAAAATTTACATAACCACAAAATATAACTTTATATACAGATTAATTGGAACGAAGCGGCTATATTAAAAAATTAGTGAAGATTAACAAAAAGTAATTGCGTTGCATCTTCACGCTTTCAAAATCCTGAAAAAAATATTAAAAAGGCAAAAGTTAAACGTTACTTGAGTTACATAAGTAAAATATGGTGGGCCTAATTTTAGAAAGTTGTGTATAAGTTAATAATTTATGGGCTAAATAAGTTTATGAAGATCCTTAATTTTTCATTTTATATTTTTTGAAATAATATAATATATGTAGGTGTGTGTATATATATATATAATATATTAAAAATTTTAGTATTTCGGTATTCGGTATAATCGGTATACCTAATTTTAAAAACTTTCATACCATTACCGTACCGAAAATTTTCGGTACGGTATCATACCTTACCAAAAACTTCGGTATACCAAAATTTTCGATATTTTCGATACGTTTCGATACGATAAGGACGGTATTTCGGTATTTCGATATTTTTCCCCAGCCCTACTCAATTTAATTTGATATCCTAATTTCTATTTACCCTTATATTTTATTTATTTTTAATTTTGAAAAAATTCCCTTCAAATTTTTATTTTGTAACTCACAAACCGATTTTGTCTCTCTTTTTTTGCTTTTTTTCAATCTATTACGCCGTCATGATGAGTTTAATCAACGTATCGAGTGGGTGATTTAGTTGACAATTGATTTGAAAGGATCGACGAATGCGATGACGACATAATAGATTGAAAAAAAGCAAAAAATCGAGAGATTTATTAATGGTCGTCATGGTGGATGCTCATGATAGCCGGACACCGTATCTTTTTAAAAATAATAAGTAACTCAAATGTATTCATGCAAAAAATACTATAATAATTCATGAAATGCTCTTATGGTACCATTCTAATAAAAATAAATAAATTTGCATATAACTATCACGGATTTGTAACGCATCAATTGCTTAATATTGGAAGTTGAATATCAAAGCCCTTCGAATTTATCTATTACGTAATGTATGTGCAGAACACACAAGACATAAAACATGATTTCAGTTAACTAAGAAAAGGTCATATTAGTTGACTTTTGTGTACAAATTGACTTGGAAATAAGGCGAATATCATGTGTAGTTGTTGACTTATCTTCGACCTGTTGTTTGTGCAATAATGGGGGCAAAATTATTGCAATTTAATAGAGTGTGATTGATACTGCCCGCGTGTGACGAGTAACAACATTCAATTTAATATAGTGTTTCTGTGCAAGATCTATTGATTTATTCCAGGTTTTGATCTCTACAGAGCTACATAGGAGCACCAAGAGTCTAAGATAGATAAAATAGAAGGCATCAATTTTTTTTTAAAGAAACACAATTAACGAAAATCAATCAGTGTGAGACTGGATTTTCCCTTTGCTTTTGTCCTCTTATTACATCGATTACAGTGTCGACGAAAAGTTGTCTGAAGATTATTTTAGTGTATATATATATGTGTGTGTGTGTGCATGTTCAAAATTTTAATTAGTTGTATATGTGCATGCCTGTCATCTTTTAATCTGCATGGCATAGCTTTGTAATGTTGGGACATCAACTCATATCCACATCATCCCACTAGTTCACGAATATATACTCTCGTACATTAAATTTATTTGCTCAATTATTACTATTTTATGTGTCGCATGTGAAGATGGATATAAGATTGTCATATTGAAAAGTATCGTTAAACATAAAACGGAGTACTTAATTCTACTATAATAACTAAAATTTTAGTATGAAATCCATTATTTAAAGAACACAAGTTACTGGAAATATAATCGAGTCACCTTCACACGAGCAAATTCAAAAACGACACTACCAAAAAGTAAGTACGAAAAATAATGGGCGTAACATTTTAATTTTAGAAGTTCGTAAGGGTTATTCTAAAACTGTCTCAATCTAAAGGGACTAATAAGCAAATTGCAAGAAACATTAGGAATCCGAGGTGAGTCTGCTACATTTGATAGTGTCCTCACCAAACGTCAGTCACTAATCAGCAGTTTTATATTATATTTTTATTACTAATTTAGTAAAAATTAATATTAATAATAATCCTATTTTACCCCAATGTTTGAAAAACTCGCACCAACACTCCCCAAGTGGTAGCAAACGGTATCGTTAAAACTTCATTTCCCTCACAGTGAGAGAGAGAGAGAGAGAGAGAGAGAGAGAGAGAGAGATGGGGAAGTTGACGGCGAGGAGGGCTAAGGTGACGGCGGAGGTGGCGGTGGTGGACGTACTGTCGCAATCGCCTTCTTCGGTAACCGGCGTTCGCACGCGCTCGAAAACCCTAGCCGACGCGTGCTACCTCGAGCTGCGTTCGAGGCGCCTAGTGAAAGCATCTGCGCAGCATCACAAAAGCAAGAGCTCGAGGATAGTTATTAGGTCCGGCGACCACGAGGCTGATTCCGAAGCTAAGGAAAGGTATGCTCGATCGAGTCTTTGTGTGCGCTGTCATTGGTATGTATGTGTTTGCTCACTGAATTATCTTGTTGTTTATAGAAAATTAGCTTTTGGATTTTTCATTTGAAAAGGCTCGATCGACAGTGTGTCTTATCTCGTGACCTCCTTTGAAATATGCTTTTAATTGTTTCTCTTCATCCTTCGTTCGAAATCGTTGATTTTATTATGCTGAATTTTGTTTCCAACAGCAGTGTTTTCATGTAAAGTTTGAACATTTTCAACCTTTGGATTACTTCCTGAGTGCCTTTAATTGCTTGCTTTGCTACATGGGCTGTGTTCTTGCTATGAGTTGTTATCAGTGTTTTGTATGTCAGAAGTAGAATAATATGTTGGAATAGTTTTCACAAAAAAAGTTCAGTAAAGCTCTGTTGCGATTCAGCGGTTTCTTTTATTGTGAAAATAAACCATTTTTGGCATCTGCACCACATTTCTTTCTGCCCCACTTTATTAACTTTCAGTGTACAGAGAACACACATTAGCCCCACAAGCAGTTATTCAACAACATGATCATATGATATTTCTTATGAATGACATTCAGCAGTTACTTATAGTGCAGCAGTTTTTGCACAATCAATGTCCTTTATGGCTTTTCTGCTTCTTCAAATAGAGGTTCTGTCCTTGAGTTCATATGCAAATGCTAATCGCCGTTGGTAATTACTGCTGGCATGCTATTGTTGTTTGATGATGGATTGTTGTTAGCTTAGCTGACATTGAAGATGCTATGAACTACTCAATTTTTGGTTTTAAAATGAAGAATTCGCAACTCTGAGTTCCTTCTTTGCTAACCTTTTTCAGCAGAACAAACCGAGATGCCAAGCCATGTGTCTCGATCGAAGACTCATTCCCAGCGGATCAAATTGACCAAAATGCCCTTCTCGTAAACGTTCCCTGTACACGCGATTTGGAGGAGTTTTTGGCCCGCGAGGAACAATCACAGCAGCATGTTTTCACAGAGAAGTACATTTCTTTCCAATCCTTTTTGTGATAAAAAGGCTCATACATGTGGATATCATTAATAAGTGGTTCAATATCGTCTTGAATTTGCAGGTACAATTTCGACTTTGCGAACGAGCTACCTCTTGCGGGTCGTTACGAATGGGTGAAAGTTTAACAGAGCCTTTAAGCATCATCGGGATTTCAAGAATTCGAAGCTCCATCTAATTTCTCTAAGAACTAATATGATGGTAAGTTCAAAACGTTTCGAGGGGGTAGTTTAGTTTTACATATATGTAGTAGGAGAATGAATAGTTGCTATTGGGAATATATAATAAAATCTTAATACAATTCAAAAGTATCCTTTCAAAATCTGACTCGAGTCATATAACTGAACCATCTCCACTCCAAATCTTGTGGTCATGGTGAAGTCACTTATCTTATATGTATTTCAACGATCATCCATCATGAAAGTGAAAATGGGGGAAAAGAGGTGAAAAAAGTGTCAGTTGATTGCATTTACTTCAGATTGCAGAAATTAAAACCTTGTCGAGGAGTAAATACTTTTTTGCCTGAAATATTTTGAGACGTTACACTCGCCATACGTTGAACTTTCTTTGCAGGTCGTGTATAAAAAATATGCCCAATTAGATAACATATTTCTTCAAATAAACGTTTGATGAAATTATAAGTAATTAGGAAGATGCTCAATTCAGTCTCTCTCCAATGCATTTGAACGAAACGATTCTTCCATTTACAAACTTGTTCCTCGTTAATTTCTTCTTAGAATATAAAATAATTACTAGCCTATGTTTTATAATGCAACTAACCGTCATAAAAAAGACTGATTGAACAAAATATAGACTCGGACTTTTTCTTCGGAATTAAATTATACTCATATGCATAAAACACACGGAATCTATCAATCTTATTATGCTTCTAGTAAGTAAAATCACTGACCAATTCCTCTCATTGCTTGCCGGCCTTCTCAAGTCAATCATCAACGTTGAGCTTTGGCGTTACGCTGTACTGTAATTAGACAGGAAAGTTATGCGCATTTGATAGTACAGTCCAACGTTTAAAGTCTTTATTACATGTAAATTAAATTAATTAATCGCCGCGTAGACAATTCTACTTAGGAAGTCTTCTTCTCCCCTACTATGACAGTGATTGATTTGATTAATTGATTTTCTTCTACTGCTTCACACTCCACCATAGACGTCGCATCGCAGTATATAGAATAGAAACTACAATTAATTATCTGTACTGTTCTAACTCCAACAATTAAATCGCAAAAAAAAAAAAAAAAAAAGAAAAAAGAAGAAACATGTCTTCTCCGACTCTTCTCCACCACCTCGCCGTGATGCACATCATCGTCGTCACGGCGGCGGCGATCGCCACTTTTTACCCAACCCTCGCAGCTTCTCAGCCGTACCGCAACATCACAAAGGGCTCGTCCATCGTCGCCGACGGCAAAGACGACACCGCCGTCTTCACGTCACCCTCCGGCGACTTCGCCTTCGGATTCCGACCGGCCTCGCCGGACGGCTACTTACTAGCCATATGGTTCGACAAAATCCCAGAGAAAACCATCGTGTGGTCTGCCAACCGCGACAGCCCAGCCACAGAAGGATCAAAGGTTCAGCTTTTCTCCGACGGAAGGTTCGTCCTCGCCGACCCGAGAGGCTCGACGATATGGGCCGCCGATATTCCCGGCACCGGCGTGGGCTACGGCGCCTTGCTAGACTCCGGAAACCTCGTACTGGCCAACAACGCCTCCACCGTCCTATGGCAGAGCTTCGACGAGCCCACCGACACTTTGCTGCCGACGCAAACGCTGGAGAGAGGCGCCGGCCTTGTCTCGGCGTTTTCCGACAAGAATTTCTCGAGCGGTAGGTTCACGTTCGTAATGCAAAGCGATGGGAACCTCGTACTTTACCCGCGAAACTTTCCCTTGGGCGGCGTCTTCCCTGCCACTTCTTACTGGTCGACGGACACAGTTGGGAGCGGATACCGGGTCGGGTTCAATCTATCCGGGTATATAACCCTTTCGGCCCAAAACGGGTCGGTTCTTAGCAGGTTATCCTCTAATGGAGCTTCGAGCGGTCAGCTTTACCAGAGATTCGTCCTCGAATACGACGGAGTTCTGAGGCACTACGTGTACCCTAAATCCACCACCAACTCGTCGGCGGCGAGCGGCGGGCGACCGGCGGCTTGGTCCGTCGTCGTCTCTCTGCCTTCCGACGTATGCTTGGCCGTCGCTCAAGATACCGGCCCCGGCGCTTGTGGGTTCAACAGCTATTGCTCCATGGGAATGGATCAGCGACCGACGTGTAATTGCCCCACGGGTTACGTTCGGATCGACCCGACCGACCCGCTGAGCGGGTGCAAACCCGATTTTCCTCAGCAGATCTGCGGCGAGGAAGAGAGGGACGCCGGGCTTTATACGTTCTTGGACCTGCCCAACACCGACTGGCCGAGGTCGGACTACGAGTATTACCGGCCGGTGGAGGAGGATTGGTGCCGGCGGGCGTGCCTCATTGATTGCTTCTGCGCCGTCGCGATATATAGAGACAGAAACTGTTGGAAGAAGAGGTTTCCTCTGTCCAACGGCAAGTTGGATTCCGGCGTAGGCGGAAAGGCTTTGGTCAAGGTGTCGGTCAACGCGTCGGCGGCGAACGGTGGTAATAACAACGACAACAACAACGATTCCGGCGGCAGTAATAACAAGAGCAGAGGCCGGTCCGTTCTCATCATCGCCGGCGCGGTTTTGCTGGGCGGTTCTGTCTTGCTGAACCTAATCGCAGCGTCTTACGGCTATTTCTTCGGCTTCGGACCAAAGGTCAAGAAATCAAAGACCGATCCATCACAGAGCGTTCTTCCATGGATCAACCTGAGAAGCTTCAGCTACCAAGAGCTCGAAGAAGCCACCGAGGGATTCAAGACCGAGCTAGGAAGCGGCGCCTGCTCCACCGTCTTCAAAGGAACCCTAGAAGAAGAAGACGGCCGACCCATCGCCGTAAAAAAGCTCGACAAACTACCAAAAGACGCCGACCAAGAATTCCGAGCAGAGGTCCGATCCATCAGCACGACGAACCACAAGAACCTCGTCAGGCTCCTCGGCTACTGCGACGAGGGCCAAAACCGCCTGCTAGTCTACGAATTCATGCCCAACGGCTCCTTAGCAGACCACCTGTTCGACAAAAAGCCAAACTGGCACAAAAGGGTACAAATCGCCTACGCCACCGCCCGAGGCCTCCTATACCTCCACGAAGAGTGCACGACGCCCATCATACACTGCGACATAAAGCCACAGAACGTCCTCCTCGACGCAGCCATGGCTCCCAAGATCTCAGATTTCGGGCTCGCCAAGCTCCTGAGGCCCGATCAGACAAGAACGACGACCGGGATAAGGGGCACGATGGGATACGTCGCCCCCGAATGGTTCAAGAACGGGCCCGTAACAGCTAAGGTCGACGTGTACAGCTTTGGGATTCTCTTTCTCGAGATCTTATGCTGCAGAAGGCACGTTGAGGCGAACGTCGAGGATGAGAGGATGGAGATTCTTGCAGACTATGCCTACGATTGCTACAGAGAAGGTGCTCTGAGGTGTTTGCTGGCGGGCGACGACGAGGAAGCTTTGAGGGATATGGAGAGGTTCGAGAAGTTTGCCATGGTGGCCCTTTGGTGCGTACAAGTAGACTCTTCGCTGAGGCCGAGTATGAAGAGGGTTGTTCAGATGCTCGAGGGCTCTGTTTCTGTGCCTTCTCCGCCCGACCCTTCTTCCTTCAATTCGCTCATCGACTGATTGAGGTTAGTTTTTCTTGAGATGTAAGATTTTCTATGTGTGTTTGTGTGTGTTCCAACGAATGGTTTCGACTGATTTTTTCGGTGATATTCGACTTGTTGTCGAAAGGGCGGGCGTTTTTCATAAAGTTATTTTTAAAGGTCACCATTTTTTAAAAAGAAATCCTATTAGAAGATGTATCTATCTATCTCCATTGTTGAGTAGAAAGCATTCCGTTACTACTACTGTACGCACTCGCATGGTCGATGAGAAAGTGATTAGATAAGCTGACATTAAAAGTGAATTGTATTAAACTCCAGTTAGTTAGTTAGGAAAGCAAGTGCCATCAGTTAACTACCAACATAATATATTCTCCTATTTTATTATTATTTTCTTAAAAAAATCCGATTTTTCCTAATGAAGAGGCCTTTGGTTCGCACTTCGCAGATCCCAGAAATTTCATTAAAAAATGAATAAATAAATCCTATCAGAAAATAGAAAGCTAGTTAGACAATTTGATTTCGTGCAGGCAATATATATGTTTTGTCTCATCCCACCGAAAGCTTGACAAATGCCGCACACTTTATTAATGTCCATATTCTCATTGGAGCTCGTAAGTCGTAATATTGTTAGAATATTATGAATATGATTAATAATATGGTTTGGAGGAAAGATGTCAAATTTCTATTGAAGTTCTGCTCGAGGTAAGGTATGCACTACTTTATATATCGATCATAGACAAATATTGAGTTGGAATTGAGTGGACAAAAAATGATAGTTGAATTTATTGTAATATAAAATGGGTAGTCGTGATTTTATTTTACCTTTTAGACGCTATTGGTTTATTTTCAACCTATTTTTGGAAGTGTGCAATAAAATTGAAGCATGGGATGATTTTGTTATTGCAAAACCAAATTATTGCCGTCCTAAAAGCTCACCATGCACTAATTTCACATTTCCTAAAAAGATGAGAAAGGTTTAAATAAAACCCCAAAAAAAAAAATGGAGCCCATATAAAGAGATGTTTACTGCGGGGGGAAAATGTAATACTAATCATATCACAACTCGTTTCGTATTGCGTACGCAAAGTATGATAGGAACAGAAAGAAGAAATAATGAAGAAACTGTACATAGAAAATTTTTAATGTAGATGAGAATAGGCTAGAGTTTATGGATTTACGTAATTCGATGTATTTATAATTTATAATTTAAGGTTTCCCGAATAGATTGCAACTTAGTCCCCCCAAATACTTATGTAGTCCTCAAGAAGATCTGTCGTACGTTTTACATCGATTCTGAATATTCCCATGTCCCATAATGATGTAATTTAATTATGGGAAAGGACCATTAATTGAATTTACTTTAATTTTATTAGGTGTACCTTCTTCCTTAGGTTACATAAAAAAGAAGAAAAATATGGTCCATGCATAATGATGAAATGAGCCTTCCGAAACCCTAATATCTAGACTTAGATTGACTTTCATAATATATTAGTTTATATTTTGATTATAAACTGTCATCAGATCAGATGATATGCTTCTCGTAACTTCAAGATCAATATTCCAGCAAAAAAATCTTTTCATGATCTTTGTGATGTCAAACCATAATTTTTTTTTCTCTTAGCAAGCATTCGTGGACCTTAATGTCGCTTAAATATTATTTAACTAAGACTACACGAAACAATACACATGATGAAGTTAGTTCATGCTAAAATCATACTAAATCAATCCATGACATGTTTAGTTTTATATATTAATCACCGCCCCAAATTTATATTGGTAATTACTTAACGGATTATCTGAAGATTCGCCTTTAAATTTGAAGGAACACAATATATTTTCTTTTTCTTTTTTGGAATCACACGTCAGGTCATTTAGGAATGAACAACTTTTTTACATATAATATTCCACAATTTAATTTATGATGCATATACTATTATTATATTTGTTACTTTAGAAGAATCACGAACTATATATGGCATGCTGATTTCCAGTTACACTTTGTTGGCTATTGTATGTTTGGCACTTAATTTAATTAAAATAACAAATCTTCACGCAACCTAAAGACACAATGGCCCCTCAGAAATTCCCAATTAAGTTTGGATAACTTTTTATTAATAAATGCTGCATTTTCTTTAACTTTGGTTGGACCATGCCACAAATGCTCAAATACATATCACAATATGTTATTTAAATTAAACATTTGTAATTAAGTTCCACCAATCAAACCCGCGACATTTAAATTGAAAGTTAACTAAAAACCCATCACTCTAATTGGTTCTTCTAAATTAACAATGATAAATGATTCAGAATCATACACACGCATGAGAGACAAATCAAATTTAAGTTTCCACGAACCTATTTATTACACATGCTCATGTCGTGATGGTCAAACCCATATAATTTTATTTTTTATTTTTTTCTAAAAGAAAAAAGCTTTAACTGTCACAACTACCATGACAAAAGGGTTTAACCCAAAACCACACTCACCAACTGCAATTATAATTTATACATGCCTTTAAATTAAACATTACTTTTAAAAGATTTCATTTATTGTGTTATGCGACTAAGTATAATTATTTAGAAGAATACGTAAAATAAAACATTTAAGGGGGATGAACCCCTACTATTTCCTAATAAATAATGGGCGACATTATTTATATTCCGTCAAATCATAGAAAATAACATATCTGAATAAGTCATCCGAGCCTTAACATGTTAGATTCCACGAAATATTTTGAAATTGACCCGTATATTATAGACCATGTTATATAGCTAGGCCAGAGACTAAAGTATGGAACAATACTTCATTTAGAATATTATATAAAAAAAAATTATCACGATGTTACTGGCGCCTATGTCTCTATCTATGTGGGTAAATCTTATGACAAGATCGATCCGACATATACCTATTTATTTGACGTAGTATTATTCCCAAAAACATATATGAAATTTGACGTATGAATAATGGTGTATGACATAAATATATTGAGACAAAAGTCGTTGCATTGCAATGAAAGTCTAAACTCCAAAGCTCTTAACTGTGACATTGAAAATAACAAAAAAAAAACAGACGGCTGAGATAATTATTACCATCGATGTCTGGCAAGCGACATGCTTAATCATTTATAGGTAATTTCTTTGTATTTTTCCCTACAACATAAAACCCTAAAGTAAAATTAAACTCGCTCGGTTACTTTTCTCTGCAAAAATTCTTTAAAGTTCCTTCTATGGTAGGTCCTATAACAAAGATTTTCTCCTCACACTTTCGATAAGATAACTCTCTATAAATACCACTTTTTCTCTTCCTCCCCATTCCATCTACATCTTTCCCATCTCCTTAATATTTTCTTTCAACGATCATGGCATCAAAATATAAATAAAAAACCCCTCATTTGGTTTATAGCTATAGAAAGAACACATATTAACTTTAGAGAGCTTCTTACATGAGTAGATATTATAGTACACTAGACAGTAGTAACTAGCAAGCTAACAAAGAGTGTTTCAACTTATACAGATGTAACTTTAGTTACAGATATCGTTCGCTGAAACACTTTCATCACACACACACACACAGTGAGAGAGAGAGAGAGAGAGAGAGAGAGAGAGAGATTATAAATGAAGGATAATAGTAGAAAGCAAGGCTCGGCGGCGCCGTGCGCAGCTTGCAAGCTTTTGAGGCGAAGATGTGCGCAAGATTGTGTGTTTGCGCCTTATTTTCCGGCGGATGAGCCACAGAAATTTGCGAGTGTTCACAAGGTTTTTGGTGCGAGTAACGTCAACAAAATGCTTCAGGTAATACTTTTTTAAAGAAAATATATACTAGATAATATAAATTAATAATGACTTGTAAGTTATCGTTACTTTTTTTGATTCGTCTAGTAATAATGATGATTACATAAATTGATAGGGAGATGCTGTTAGTTTAGTTGCACAATGATTAGATATATAATTACTGTTCCTTTACTTTTGTGGGTGGGTTTAAATTAATATGATTAACTTTCTAATCCATCAATTTTGGTCTAAAGATACTGTCACTTCACATTTTTCTTTATTTTTAAATTTTTCTTTTACGATTGTATTTACATTAGATTAATATTTTTTCGGAGGGTATTAATATTATATTACTTATTAATATTCATTGGCTCATCCGTTCAACTTTCGCCACATTCTGCTTGACAAATAATTTATTTATATAGAAATCGTAGAGCAGTCAGTAACCATGTTTAAACATATTTGCTTTCTTGACAATTCACATACCATGACAAATAGAAGAAAATAATTTAAATGACATACTAACGGTACTTGATTAAAAATAATGCCGAAGTCAATTCTTGCTGTAATAATTGATTTTGACATTGTATAACTATACACTTTCTTCTCCCTCATACAATAATGTATATCAAACAAATAAGGGTAAAATCAATCAACCCCATCATATCACTTCTACTAAAATCTCAAGATTATGGGACCCCAAAATATCTTTCATGATCCGTCAACTCCCTTGATTTGATTAGCTAATTGACATCAAAATTATACACTATATATATACAAATTGACCACTAAATCATTACAATATAACAAAAAAAAATCAAATTTTTTTTATAGGAATTGCCCGAGCATCAAAGAGGCGACGCGGTGAGCTCCATGGTTTACGAAGCCAACGCCCGCGTAAGAGATCCCGTCTATGGATGCGTAGGGGCGATTTCGTCACTTCAACAACAAATCGATTCATTGCAGCACCAATTGGCTTTAGCGCAAGCCGAGGTTGTACACTTGCGCATGAATCGCCGTAGTTGCCCTTCGTCGGCCTACGAAAATAATAATAATAATAATAATAGTAATAATAACTATGCTTCTCATCACTCCAAATCTTATTTCAACATGGATGTGATGGTAGATCAAGCAACGAACATGGACGATGATTCAATTTGGCCTTAATCATTTTAAGTTTTTTTTTTAACCACTATGACTTTTTTTTGGGAATGGTTGAGGGTTTTTATTGGCTTTCTTTAAATAGGGATCTATCTATCTATCTATCTATATACGTTACAACATGAGACGAGTGATGATCATGATTATATGACCATTGTTAGCTATTGTAAATGATGAGACATCATATAATATATGTATGAATGTGTGTGAGTTGTCCGAATGCTAGCTTGTTCTTGTTTACGAAATCTAGTTATTTTCAGATTGTACTAAGTTCTCAATCGAAGGATCTTTTTGTGCAATATTGAAAATATAACGAAGTAGAAGGAAGCTTCAGCAGACAATAAATATTTGATTTGAAAATGATTAATGGAGGCGTTTCCTCAAACATAACTTCTTTTTTTTTTTTCTAATTAAATGAGTCGTTAGTTACAAATTATGAACGACATTTTTTTTTTTTTTTCATGTTTTCCTGTCTGCAAAGGGTGGGATATCATATCAATAAAGTTAAACCTAAGACCTTTCTTTTTCTTTTTCTTGGATGAGGTAATAAAACCATGTTCATATTATATCTAGATTTTGAAAAAAAAAAAATTATTTTTATGATTATGAATTTTTAAGTTCAATTATATTTGAGGCCCAGCCCAAATAGAAGCCCTACTTATAACTTCAAGGCCAATAAGATAAGTGAGAAAATCTCACCGTGAATTTCACGGTAGTCAAATTGCAGATATCAAATTAGGGTTTCTCGGCGAATCGCGGACAATGGCAAGACGACGTCGTAGTGATTCAAGCAGCAGCGAAGATGAGAGGAGGCATTTAAGGGTTCGTGATAGAGAAACGGATAGGAAGGAAAGAAGCCATAGAAGACGTGATAGAGGCCATGAAGATCGGTCCGATGAGGATGGTAAAGGAGAGAGTAGGAGGAGAGATCGAGATCGTGAGAGGAATAGGAGAGTAGATGAGGATAACACGGAATTAAGGAGGGATAGAGGGAGAGACAGGGTTGATGATAGGCATAATGGTGACGATAGGCAGCGAAAGAGGGATCGAGAAGAAGAACGAGGAAGAGACAGGAGAAGGGATGATGATGATAATGGTGAAGATAAGAAGAGAAGAAGAGAGAGGGTTGAAAGTGATGGTAATAAAGGCGGATCCTTGAAGGAGAATGACGAGGCGAGAACAGAGAATAATATAGTTGTTGATGAAGTTGCAAAGTCGGGGAGGACTGGTGGAGTTTATATTCCTCCGTTTAAGCTGGCGAGGATGATGAGGGAGGTTGAGGATAAGAGCAGCGTAGAGTATCAGAGGATGACTTGGGACGCGCTTAGGAAGAGTATCAACGGTTTGGTGAACAAGGTGAATGCTACAAACATCAAGAACATAATCCCAGAGTTGTTTGCTGAGAATCTGATACGTGGGAGGGGTTTGTTCTGCCGTTCGTGTATGAAGTCTCAGATGGCTTCGCCGGCGTTCACCGATGTTTTTGCGGCGTTGGTTTCTGTGGTGAACACTAAGTTCCCGGAGATTGGGGATCTTTTGCTGCGTAGGATCATATTGCAGCTTCAGAGGGCGTACAAGCGTAACGATAAGCATCAACTTCTTGCTGCCGTCAAGTTTGTAGCGCATCTCGTTAACCAGAGGATTGTTGATGAGCTTATTGCTCTTGAGCTTCTCACGCTATTGCTGGAGAAACCAACCGATGACAGCGTTGAAGTGGCTGTTGGGTTTGTTACTGAATGTGGATCCATGCTTCAGGATGTTACGCCCAGGGGACTCCATGGTATCTTTGAGCGATTTCGTGGAATTCTTCATGAAGGAGAGATAGATAAGCGTGTGCAGTTTTTAATCGAAGGTCTTTTTGCGTTGAGGAAAGCAAAGTTTCAGGGATATCCTGCTGTTAGGCCAGAATTGGATTTGGTGGAGGAGGAAGATCAGTTAACTCATGAGATATCGCTCGCCGATAAGATAGATCCTGAGATATCTTTGGACATCTTCAAGCCTGACCCGCAGTTCGTGGAGAATGAGAAGCGTTATGAGGACTTGAAGAAGCAGATACTCGGGGAAGAATCTGGTGATGATGAGGCCGATTCAGATGGAGATGCAGGTGCTGAATCAGACGAAGATGTGGAAGAATCTGATGAAGAAGAGGACGAAGAACAGATGCAGATAAAGGATGAAACGGAGACCAACTTGGTGAATCTACGGCGAACTATATACTTGACCATCATGTCTAGTGTTGATTTTGAAGAGGCTGGGCACAAACTTTTGAAGATTAAATTGGAGCCTGGGCAGGAGGTATCCATCATCAAGCTTTAAATTTCACTTGAGTAATTCTTAATTTGCAGTGTGCAGCAATTGTTGTGGTGATATTGAAAATGTTTTGGGCATCACGTCTATTGGGACTGAAACATTCTTTCTGAATTTGTCTGCTATACACATTTTGCTTTTAGCGCAAGCTGCTACTATTTAGGCTTATCTTCATTTACTTTACCAAATTTCTGACTTCCATTAGGTATTAGCAGCTATTCGCCTGCTTTCTATGTTATTGTTCCTTATAAGATTCTTCAACATTTGCAGATGGAATTGTGCATTATGCTGCTTGAGTGTTGCAGCCAGGAGAGGACGTACCTGCGTTACTATGGGCTTCTCGGGCAGAGATTTTGTATGATAAATAAGGTTCATCAAGAAAACTTCGAGAAGTGTTTTGTCCAGCAGTATTCGATGATCCATCGGTTGGAGACGAACAAACTGCGAAACGTTGCCAAATTCTTTGCTCATTTACTTGGGACCGATGCACTGCCCTGGCATGTTTTGGCTTATATCAGGCTGACTGAAGAGGACACGACTTCTTCCTCGCGTATTTTCATCAAAATTCTTTTCCAGGTATCAATCTCTCATCATTTTTGCTCTCTATATCGATCTATCTCCTGCAATTTCATCATTTGACATAGACTTTGGAGGGCCCGTTAGTAGTTTAAATTGTTACAATAGAAACAGTAACTTTTTTCTGCCTATAACAACAGAAAGCCGTAGTATAGAAACTATTTGTGGATTATGTTTCTTTGTCTTTATTTGGTGCAGGAATTGTCAGAACACTTGGGTATTCGACTGCTCAACGAGCGTCTAAGCGACCCAACAATGCAAGACTCGTTCGAATCGATCTTCCCGAAAGACAACCCTAAGAACACTCGATTCGCCATCAATTTCTTCACTTCGATTGGTCTCGGTGGGATCACAGAGAATCTTCGTGAGTACCTCAAGAACATGCCAAGGCTCATCATGCAGCAGCAAAAAGCAGCAGCTGTGTCTGAATCTGACAAGTCGAGCTCAGACTCTGAATCTGAGTCCGAATCTGAATCTGAATCGTCGTCGAGTGAGAGTGAAAGCGACAATGGAGATAGGAGACGGAGAAAGAAGAGAAGAAATTAAAACTATTATGGAATTTATTTGTGAGCTTTGTTTTAAGAGATTGATGGGAATGAACGGTTTGCTTTGTTTATGAGAAAAGACAAGTTAATGTAGTTTGTTACCTATTTCTTTTTCCTTTTTTTTTTGGGTTTTTGGGTAAGGGGAACCTGGCCTTTGGAGTGCAAACTTGGTGAAATTTTACCTCAACATTTTATTTTCTGTTAATGGAGGATAAGATGTATATTATTATTATTGTTTCTTCTAGGCTGTCAACTTTTAAAATCTGACCAATATAAGGATTTAAACTTAGGCTTACGATTCAGTTTCTCAACGTGATTAAAATTTGTAACGTTATTGTCATTCGCATTGAGAAAAAAAAATAGTCATTCGCATTAATTTGTCTTTTTCCCTTAAAATGGATACGTACCATTTTGGGCGGGTTTAGTGTAATGGAAAAACGGCTTCTGTTTCTAAGCTTTCTGTGCTTTGCTGTGAGGGTAGGCAATACATTTCTGGGTTCATTACTGTACGCAATGAATCTTGATAATTACATTAATCCTTCTTAATTAATAAAAAACGTAATTGTAGTAAGTTGGGTGCTATTACATTAAGGAATAATTATTTCATTCATTAAGTAATCACGATTTAAATATATATACTGCTTAATAATGTGCCAAGTAGGGTTGCAAATAAATCGAATCCTTTTGTTCGATTTGGAATTCGATTTGAAATTTAAGATTCGAATTCGAAATATTAGAATATCAAGTCGAATAAAAATAATTTTTCGATTCGAACAATTTTCAAATGCGAATACATTATGGCAATATTCGATTCGAATCTATTTAAATAATATTATAAATACTTGTGATTAAGGTCACATATATGAAATTCTTAAAAGAGCAATTAACCCATACTTAAAAACCAAAATGTAAAGGAAAACAATTATTGTTGGAATTTATTAATTATAGATTTTTTTTATGTTTTGTTAAGTTTTTACTTTATGTCTTAACCGTATATTTCATTCACTACGTAGTTTTTTTCTTAAGTATGTTACTTTTCTTTAAACGAATTTTGTGGAAAAAAGAATTATTAAAATATTCGCAAACATGTTCAAATATATTATCAAATCGAATATGAATATTTTTAAATATTCGAATAAAAAACTTCCACTAACAATCTGAAATTAAAACTCCATTACAAATAAAATCAAATTTGTAGTAGACTATGAACTTCCAAAGATGAATGGAGATAAAGAAAACAAAGTGATAGAAACACCATCCATCCCCTTCGTTTTGTGCATCCATTCCGATCCGAGGGTAGCCAACGCCTTATATTGTAGTCCACAATATCGAACGAATATTAGAGCTTCCACAACCGAAATTCGAGATAACCAAATCGAAAAAAATATCGAACGATGGCCTCGAGGTGATCCGTGGAGAAGAATTGTTTTCATAGTATGTATGCATTAGCATTTTGTTTTCGTAAACAATGCAATTGTTTGAGTTAATAATCCAACAGTTGGTGGGCTTAACATTTAGATCTGTTTTAACTGGTTTGGATTTAGATATACGCCTAAAGTGATCATATGAAATGACAGACAAAGATATGAACATACTGAATACCTCCTTCCTTGCATTCCTCCTCCTTAATGGACCTTTGCTAAATAAATGCCCAATCAACATTAATGTTCTGAGTGAGCACTTCATTTCCATCCATTTCGTTTTATAGCAGCTCTCTGTGCTTCCTCAAACTTGTCATACTCCTCAAGTGGTGCATAACCCTGATAAAACATGACAAGGAAAAAGAAATGGGTAACAAACTACTTCAACTTGTCTGCTCATACCAATCAATCTCTTAACAAAAAAAGCTCACAAATAAATTCCATCATAGTTTTAATTTCTTCTCTTCTTTCTTCGTCTCCTCTCTCCACTGTCGCTCTCACTCGAATCAGAACTCGAAGACGGTTCAGATTCAGATTCAGACACAGCTGCTGCTTTTTGCTGCTGCTGCATGATGAGCCGTGGCATGTTCTTGAGGTACTCACGAAGGTTCTCTGTGATCCCACCGAGACCAATCGAAGTGAAGAAATTGATGGCAAACCGAGTGTTCTTAGGGTTGTCTTTCGGGAAGATCGATTCGAACGAGTCTTGCATTGTTGGGTCGCTTAGACGCTCGTTGAGCAGTCGAATACCCAAGTGCTCGGATAATTCCTGCGCCAAATAATGAAACAGAGTTGCAGATTGTAATGAACTAGTCTATATTTCTGGAAATTCAAGCAAAGTAATTGCCATTGACGAATATCACTAAGGCACTCTGTTGTTATAGGCACGTTATAGCCACCAAGAATGTTCCTGTTCGATTGTAATAATTTGGACTACTAAGGGGCCCTCCAAAGTCTATCAAATGATGAAATTGCAGGAGATAGATATAGAAAGAGAGTGAAAATGATGAGAGATTGATACCTGGAAAAGAATTTTGATGAAAATACGCGAGGAAGAAGTCGTGTCCTCTTCAGTCAGCCTGATATAAGCCAAAACATGCCAGGGCAGTGCATCGGTCCCAAGTAAATGAGCAAAGAATTTGGCAACGTTTCGCAGTTTGTTCGTCTCCAACCGATGGATCATCGAATACTGCTGGACAAAACACTTCTCGAAGTTTTCTTGATGAACCTTATTTATCATACAAAATCTCTGCCCGAGAAGCCCATAGTAACGCAGGTACGTCCTCTCCTGGCTGCAACACTCAAGCAGCATAATGCACAATTCCATCTTCAAATGTTGAAGAATCTTATAAGGAAAAATAACATAGAAAGCAGGCGAATAGCTGCTAATACCTAATGAAGTCAGAAATTTGGTAAAGTAAATGAAGATAAGCCTAAATAGTAGCAGCTTGCGCTATAAGCAAAATGTGTATAGCAGACAAAGTCAGAAAGAATGTTTCAGTCCCAATAGACGTGATGCCCAAAACATTTTCAATATCACCACAACAATTGCTGCACACTGCAAATTAAGAATTACTCAAGTGAAATTTAAAGCTTGATGATGGATACCTCCTGCCCAGGCTCCAATTTAATCTTCAAAAGTTTGTGCCCAGCCTCTTCAAAATCAACACTAGACATGATGGTCAAGTATATAGTTCGACGTAGATTCACCAAGTTGGTCTCCGTTTCATCCTTTATCTGCATCTGTTCTTCGTCCTCTTCTTCATCAGATTCTTCCACATCTTCGTCTGATTCAGCACCTGCATCTCCATCTGAATCGGCCTCATCATCACCAGATTCTTCCCCGAGTATCTGCTTCTTCAAGTCCTCATAACGCTTCTCATTCTCCACGAACTGCGGGTCAGGCTTGAAGATGTCCAAAGATATCTCAGGATCTATCTTATCGGCGAGCGATATCTCATGAGTTAACTGATCTTCCTCCTCCACCAAATCCAATTCTGGCCTAACAGCAGGATATCCCTGAAACTTTGCTTTCCTCAACGCAAAAAGACCTTCGATTAAAAACTGCACACGCTTATCTATCTCTCCTTCATGAAGAATTCCACGAAATCGCTCAAAGATACCATGGAGTCCCCTGGGCGTAACATCCTGAAGCATGGATCCACATTCAGTAACAAACCCAACAGCCACTTCAACGCTGTCATCGGTTGGTTTCTCCAGCAATAGCGTGAGAAGCTCAAGAGCAATAAGCTCATCAACAATCCTCTGGTTAACGAGATGCGCTACAAACTTGACGGCAGCAAGAAGTTGATGCTTATCGTTACGCTTGTACGCCCTCTGAAGCTGCAATATGATCCTACGCAGCAAAAGATCCCCAATCTCCGGGAACTTAGTGTTCACCACAGAAACCAACGCCGCAAAAACATCGGTGAACGCCGGCGAAGCCATCTGAGATTTCATACACGAACGGCAGAACAAACCCCTCCCGCGTATCAGATTCTCAGCAAACAACTCTGGGATTATGTTCTTGATGTTTGTAGCATTCACCTTGTTCACCAAACCGTTGATACTCTTCCTTAGCGCGTCCCAAGTCATCCTCTGATACTCTACGCTGCTCTTATCCTCAACCTCCCTCATCATCCTCGCCAGCTTAAACGGAGGAATATAAATTCCGCCATTCCTATCCATCGACGGAATCAGAGGGGGATCAGCGGGGGCGACCGACCCCCCGGCGGCGGGCGCGGTGGCGGATAGCGTCGAGGTCGACATTGATATTTCTTTTTATGGCTGATAACCCTAAATTGGCTTCGACGTTGATATTGCTTTGGGGGCCGCAAGAGGTCCAGTATATATTACTCCCTCCGTCCCATGGTTTTTATCACATTTCTTGGTGGGCACGGATATTATAGTGGCATTATTATAATAATATAGTATAATGAAAAGGTAAAAAAATGTATATTTTGACAGGTCTTTTAAGAATATTTAATATTATTATATTGATTGTTTGTGATAATTTTTTACCCAAAAAGGAAATGTGATAAAGTTAGTGGGACGCCCGAAATGGAAAATGTGATAAAGTTAGCGGGACGGAGGGAGTATAATATATGTCGTGTGTGGATTTGGCCAAAGGAAATGTATATGAATCGGTAATCAAAATCGAATATTCGATATAATATTTCAAACATTCCAAAAATATTTATCATGTGGGAAGTTCATATTTTCAATTTATATGTAGTTTTTGAACTAGTATGTACGAACACACTACAATTTTGATTTGTTTTGAATATTATTTTTTTTACGATACAATCACACTAATGCTTATTGCTCGAGTTATTTTACTGTCATGTTTATTTTTAGTTCGAATTAGTTTATCTTGGAATTGGACTTTAAAACAAATTTACAATTTAATTCAGATACACCTAAACTAAACCCTAATCTGTATTTTCATATACGAATGAATTACTTAAAATTGAGGGCTTTTATTTGTCATTAAACTTGGATTTGATGACCCTAATTTTTGGATCATAAACCCTAACTTTCTAACCCTAAACCCTAAACTCTAAAACTCAAACTTTCGTAAAACTATAATGTAATAAACAAACTAGTGTATAAGCTATCTTTAATAATCCTATAAATAACGTGATACACAGACTTATGTTTAATATTAGTCTTGACTCAATACTAATATTTCGTAGCCGTACATTACGATTAAGAATTCTTGGTCTTTATGTCTAAGAAACGTATGTCTAGTCTAACTTTTGTTTTAACCAACTTAAATCTTATTTTTAGATGAAGAATGCGACTAAGTTCATGTGATATAAGGTTTAATATAGAGTTTTAATATTTAGCTTACGGCAAGTGTTTTATTATTTCTATAGTCACCGATTTTATTCCCATTTTACTCTCGTCATGTCTTGCTTTTTGCAATGTTTAATGAAATTGCCATTGAGTTGCTATAATAAATTGATTCTTGTGATTCACAAACTTTTGTACAAGATTTACTAATAATATGTGATACACAAACTTTCATCAACTTCTTGATTAAGTTAAAACTAATCTTTATTTGCATAATTTTAACAAATTAGATTCTTGTTTATATTATATTAGGAGGGACTACGACTTACGCGCGTGTAATACAGAAGAACGCTCAAAGGTCGTATATATACGTAACATAATATACGATGTTTCTTCTATATATATATATATATATATATATATATATATATATATATATATATATATATATTTCGGAGAGGATCTTTAAATTAAAAAACAAAAAAAACCAAATTGGAAAAAGGTACGTGGCGTTGTTAAACCTATTAGTCCAGTTATCAAACTGTAAACAGTTTGATCCCGTTCGGACCCAAGGTATTCCAGCCTATATACCATTAATCCAAAACAAAATTAAAATTTATTTTTGTGATTGTTAGAATTAAATCATCGGATACAAGGATTTTTATATGATAAAATTTTCATTTGATTAATTCAATCGGTAACAGCCATGCCCTCAAACGCCTTTCTTTCGGCAACACGGGCTTTGCCAAGAGCCGACACAGAATTAATCAAATTCAAATTTTCTTACCACCTTTATCCAAAATATAATTGTTTTAATCGATCTTAAAAAGATTTTTATAAAAGAAAATATTAAATACGTTATATTAATGTATGTATAGAAATATGATATAAAACCATGATTAAAGTATTAAGGCATCTTGGTGTAGTTTAACGATAAAGTTTAGCCTTTCATTAAGGCTACAAGATAAAAATAAAAGATATAAAAACAAAATTAAAAACTTACTTAAACGAGGAGTCGTACAGGAAACTTCAACTTTTATTCCTTAAAATATTTTACAGCAGAGGAAATTATAAGAGAGATGGGAGAGAGAGTACAAGAGAGCGTAAAAGTAAAGCACACCTGAAGCGTATATGCTTCAACTCTATAAATAGGAGAGAAAAGTAAGGTACAATAATTGAAGTAAAAAAAAATTTTCTTCTTAGCCGCCCCACTTGTCAAAAAGTCTTGACAGCTAGTCTCCATTTGGCTAATAAAGTCTTCTTTAGCTTTATTAAAGCTACTAGTGAACCAATTTCCTTCGTTGAAGTCGCCATCAACTTTTTCTGTTCTTATCCATGGCATCTTTAATTTCTCTGATCTTGAGAGCATCTTTGGCGTTAGACTCCTTTATTTCTTCACGGGTCTTAACTATTTGCGCCACTTTATCTTTAATTATTGCAATTTCTTGTCCCATAAGATCCATCGCATTATCTCCTATTATTTCTTCGATAATAAAGTCATCCGGATTTTCCGGATCTTGTCCTTCACCAGCAAGGCAAAATTCTTCATCTTCTTCATTTTTTGAAGATGTCCCCATCGAAATATCTCCAATATACATACTAAAATTTTTTGCAATGTCTTTCTTCATTTCTTCGAAGTAGAGACATCAATGATTTCATTGAGCTTCATTTTACCCTTTTGTAAATTAATCCTTTGAGAAATCATCTCGAAAGGACTAGGAGCTTCCCTTTGTTCACGATTATTAATCGCATTTTTATATAGAGAAATTTTCTCTTCGATCTTATCGATCGTCTGCTGGCTTTCATATTCACCAGTAGCTGTTTTTCTTATCATTTTTTTTCCAAAACTTTATATAAAAGTTTCTTTTAAGACATGGAATTTTTTGTTGGGTATAACCCACTTCAGGAGTCCATCTCCATATCCATGGAATACTAAATTCAGTATAAAAATGTAAAGAAGTCATTCCTTCAATACATTCCTTTTTATATTCGATTTCTTTAAGAATCGGAGAAACTTTGACCCATTCTTGATATAATCCAAAAAAGGGTTCTTTAAGAATTTCAATTGTAGCTCCATAAGAAAGCCACCATTGATAAAACCAATTTGGAATTTCGGACTTATATACATCCGCACAGATTTTTATCCACCAAGAATGTTTTTTACTTTCATTCTGGTATAAAAATACTTTATAAAAGGCATCGATATAATCGTAATAATTAAATTTAATAAGAGTTTTTAACTCAGGATGGAAATATTCCCTGTCTTTTAACGGGTGTATAGCCCATTTTTCGGGCGAAATAATTTGCTTGAAAATAATTTTAGGTATAACCCTTTTTCAAAGCATACGGGGTATTTCCCGCACTAAAGTGATCAAAGTCACATGTTCTCGTGGACTTTAAAATATTTTCATAAGTGTAAAGGTTTTTATAAAAAGTAGCAGCATATGATGCTCTGTCTAAATACCTTGACATTATAGTCCAAGGTTCATCAGACCATTTTAAATCTTTAAATTCGATTAATATAATTACCTCATTATGAGAAATTTTCTCATAGTCAACCTCATCTTCTTCTTCCGCAATTATTTTTGCGTAAGATGTTCCTTCAGCAGACTTTGCTTTCTGCTTTTTATATTCAAGGAATTCTCTGAATTCTTCACTGCTCAAGGTATTACTTGAGGATGCTGACAAATTCTCTTTTACCAGCTTTTTATTGCCCATTTGAGCAATAACATTTTTGCCACCTCTTCCTCCTCTATTAGAGGGGAAATTTCTCCCATATTGGGACATATCTGCAAAATTCATGAAAGATACTCACGAGTAAGATAATCAGGAAGACTATTATCACTTCCTTTTTTATATATAATTTCAAAATCGAATGGGGCTAAATGAGCCTGCCATCTCGCAAACATTTGTTTGGAGACATCATGTTTGAAGTCTTTCTGAAACATGAATTTCGCAGCTTGACAATCAGTTTTTATTAAAAACTTTTGATTATATAAATCATCCTGAAATTTAAGGACAAATTTAACTATGGCGAGAACTTCTCTAGCTATAGTAGCATAATTTTTCTGAGCACTATTCCATTTCCCCGAATGGAATCTAACTAAATATTCTTTTTTATCTTCTGGAGAAACTTGTTTTAAGATTCCTCCGAAGCCTAAATCAGAAGCATCAGTTTCAATAATTTTTGGCCAATTAGGATTAGCAAGCATTAAACAAGGTAAATGAGTAACCTTATTCTTAATTTTCTTAATTGCTTCAGTGTGACTATTTGTCCACTGACATGGAATCTTTTTTAATCTATCGTTAATAGATGTATCAATTGCAAGATTTTCATAATAAGGAGAAATATAATTAAGACTCCCTAAAAATCTTTGAAGCTCAGTTTTATCAAGAATTTGGTCTGGAAATTTTGACGCAAACTCAATACTTCTATTAATTGGGTTAACATTACCTTTTTCAATAGTATGACCTAACAATCGAGCTTTGGTTTGAAATAAAATCATTTTTGGACTTGATATAACCAATCCATTTTGAATAACAATTTTCTTAAAAATATCAAGATGTTTAAAATGAGTTTCGATGTCTTTAGAAAAGATTAAGATGTCATCAATATAAACGATAATAAAATTACTATAAGGAATAAAAATATCATTCATAATATTTTGAAATTCAGAAGGAGCATTTTTTAAGCCAAAAGGCGTAACGTTCCATTCGAATTGTCCAATTGGGACTGTAAAAGCAGTTTTATATCTGTCTTTTCAGCAACCTGAATTTGCCAAAAACCTGATTTTTTAAATCAAATTTTGAAAATATAATGGCATTAAATAAACGATCTAAAAGATCTTTTTATTAGGAATAGGATACCTAATCCATTTTAAAACTTTATTTAAAAGCTTATAATTAATAACTAACATTGGTGCTCCCCTTTCCTTTTATACATATATATATATATATATATTATATATATATATATATATATATACACATATATTTCGTTTCGTTTAATACGTTACTCTTAGATATTCATTTATGATATATTTTCGCTGAACGTGGCAATATGATTCCGTCACGCCTCATCAACTTACAATTATAATTTAAGTATATATCATTTAATAAATGTCGAAAGTCAAGTTAATCAGCAGAACTTGTCACGTAACCTTTTTCTTTTTCTTTTATTTTTTTAAAAAAATAAAGTTATGGGTTCACGTTAAAGTTTGGATTAAATAATGAAATAAAATGAATCTTTTGGAACACTGCATTAGTCGTACTTGAAGATTCAATTGATGTTAACTGGTGACTCAAAGAGATACCGTGAATTGATTGCGAAATTATCAACGTTGTTTGGTAATTTACCATAAATATTTACAACTAGGGCAATGCTAATATCTATACATCTATATATTATCTATATATTAAATGATATTATTTCGATCCATCAAAGTAGGGTATCTGTCCCTGAACTATATAGACACATATATATATTGATGTAAGATATATTTCGTGAGCTATTTAAATGATATATATTAAGACTAGTTTCAATGTGACTTACGAATTTTATGGTGCTCACATAAAAGACACCTGTTAATGTGGGACGTGCCATGTCAACATCCCACATCGATATCTAAGGTTTCGTCCTAACTAACACTTTCTAGGTGTCATTAGACAGTTCGCATGTTGATGTTACATATTGACGTGACATATTTCATTGACACGTAAAATGTTATGTAAGGTGTCAATATGCAACATCAGCATCCGAAATGTCGATTAATGAACCCTAAAAGATGTTAGTCAGGACGACATAACCTTAGATGTCGATGTGAGATGTTGATATGGTACGAATTGGTGCCACATCAACAGACCATAAAATTCCTCCAATGTGACTAATTCAAATCACTGTATTTTTTATTTTTTAACATGATTTGTGGTGGAAACTCGACCATTAGTTCAGATCACTTGCTTTTTTTTTTTATTATCTTTCACCAAATTGACTTTATTTCGGATAAATAAATAAATACATATCATCTTACATCATGTGATAATTACACTACCATTATTAACTATTGATGACAATTCAATGTATGTAATGAGGAGACGCAAGTGGAACAGATTTCAATTAAAGGGATTCAACCATGTCCACCTCTTTTTTTTTCAATAAAGTTGTTTTAATATCATTTATCTTGTGGAATATTGTTAACAAACAAGTGGCAATTTCCAAGAAAGTGAAATCACATTGAATTGAAATTTACTATCAACACGAAAGATAAAAATAATAACCCCCTATGGAGGTTTATACTTTATATCCCCGGCCATTTTAGACCTATATGACTTATGAGACCATTTCTTTTATCCTTCAAGATTCGAAATCACACATATCGTGACCACAAAAAGCGAAATACACATAGCACAAAATTATATACTCTTCACTGTAACTTAATCGAAAAATTGCCAAAGTCAATTAATTAGCATCTTCATTCAAGATTTATTTATGAAACTCCAAGGCCGTAGTAGCCTACAAGTTATTTTACTACACCTGAGAGTTGACAATATGAGTCATACATTATTTTTCTACCAGCTATTAACTGCTCTATATACCATATGTAAGGAACACTTTACTCTCTCTCTCTGTCTCTCTCTCTCTGTGAAGAACACACACACAAAGAGACTAGAGCTCATAGTTATGGACTGTTCTTAAGGTTGTCTTACACTTGAGCTTCTTTCTATGAAGTTCTTGGACCATATGAGGCAAAAAGAATCCCTGCAAAAACAAAAGCATATCCATGAGATGGGTCATAATAATAGTAATAATAACCCCATCACACTGATCAGAAATGTACGATGATGCTTTTCAATAAGCTGATGAATCAGATGAATACCATCCATCTGTGCATGATGGTTCTATCCATACTCTCCCATCCCTGCGCTTGTTTTCTCAAGCACAACCAAACCCGCCCGAAATTCGAGCAGAAAGTTTCAAGATTCTGGGAATTTAACAATCAGACAAGTTCTTGGGTGGAGATTAAGTTGCCCTACGACTTGGTCTCTTGCACAAACGGAACCTGTACTGTTGTGGGTTCGATTCAAGAAGCTTCCTCGACCAAGAATTCTGATAAAGATGGTTCATATTCAGACAAGAAGAAGAGAGTTGATTCTTCCCACGAATCTTTGCCTCCTCAGAGGAAGAGATTCTCACTCACGAGGATGTCCGAGGCATCGATATGGGTCGTGGGCTTAAGCGGTTCGATCTACGAAAGGTTTTGGAATGGTATTCAATGGGTGATTGCTCCCCACGATTTGCCCTTCCACGCTGGCCAAGCTGTTTCTGTCTTCATCGTAAATCAAACCATACTTGCCCTGTCCGAGAATGGCTTGTTGTATCAGGTAAGAGATGCGATGATATTCGAATCATTTTCTTGCCTTTGAAGCTTTATAAGATACTATGTATTTCCATGGCGCGGTGGCAGATGCATCTGAACGAAGAATCACAGCCTATGTGGATAGAATTCAGGCCCCAGTTCGAAGGGGGGACAAGCTCCGATGAATACGTCGTCATATATTCAGGGATTTTATCGAATTCTAGGGAGTGAGTAGTAGTAGTAGTAAAAGTGAAAAACCTTTGTATGTTTTCCTGCTATACATTCTACCTTTGCTTCGCAGATTCGACTATTTCATCTTACAATTTTTGTAGAAAGATGTACTTCTGCTCAAAGGAGGGGTTCTTGCTAGAGCTCACGGAGGTCGATCCTCCAAAGTGGGCCCACCATGGTCGGCCGCCCGGGGCGAGAGCTGCTGTAATAACAGATGCTGCTATTGTAAGGCAAGGGCTGCTCTTCATTGTAAGGTAAATTAGATAGTTCTTTGCTGTTTTTGTTCTGCCTTGTTTCGAAAATCACAAGCTTTATGTGGCGAAAATGGGAACTTTTCATCACAGTTCTTCGGGAGATCTGTACGAGTACGATCGAGCGTCTACGCCTCCGTGGAAGAAGCACGTGAGCAAAGGAGATTCGAAGAAGAAGAAGAAAGGCGACGACTCGTCTCTGATTCCGATGAACGCTTGCGGTTTGTACGGATTGTTCGGGATGTACTCCGCTTCTTTCTTCTTCTTAACCAAGGTTGACTCTGTAAACTTTTCTTACGGTTTCCCGCTGGGTTTTTTTTGTCTTACCTGTCCATTTGAGTATAATAATCCAATTCCGCTGAAAAAATTGGCACATGTTAACCTATGTGGTGTTAGATTTTCGACACATGATCGAAAGTTTCAACGTGTCGCAATGATCGAGTTGGATTATCCCCAGCTGGGTAGAATAGAATAGACCTCGCAATTTTCTCGCACGACTATTGTATATAGAAATTTTTTTTTGCAGAGAGGGGAATTGCTCGAAAGGCGATTCAGTCGGAGGAAATGGAGATGGATAGCGCACGGAAATCCCGAATCACATCCCCTAACATCGATCACATGCAACTCCCAAAACGACGACCATCAGAGCTCTCTCTTCCTAACGTCGGCCTCGGGCTTCGTCTTCGAGTACCTAATCCAAGATTCTCCAGGTACAAGGAAACAGCGAAAACCCTAAAAAGTCATCGATTCGGCAAATCATCCCTAACGAATTTCTCCAATTTCGTATCAAGGTAGGCAACTCCCAAGACCAAGATTCCAGTAAAAACTGGCTAAACCACGAGCACCCACCCCATGCCAAGGTGGCGGCGGGAGCCTCGGGCGTTCAAATCCACCCTTGGAGGACTGTATTTCCACTGCACGACGGTCGCCTCGGCGAGCTCCACTTATCGGGATTTGGAGGAGAGAGTTTAGGCCCCAATTCTCCGACCGTCGTGACAAGGCGAAAATCGGTAGTTCTCAAATATGTATGGTCCGTAATAGACGTCCCGGAATCCGAGGGCTGGAACTCGGACTACTGCACCGAGGAACGCGGGCCCGCAAACTGCCTCTTCGGGACGAAGGACGAAGCGAGCGAGCCCTCGACTCCTTCGCAGCCTTCTAGAAGGAGGAAAGATTTTAGGACGCAGCATAGCTACTTATTACCCAATAAGAGTACTTCGACGAGCATGGAAGAATCAGAGCACGCAATGAAAGAGTATTACAGAATGGTTAGACAGCTCTTTAGGCTGAGGTTGATGCAAGAGAATCGGTCTTTCTTCTTCATATCGGATGATGGGCAGACGTTGGAGTACTTGAACACGGAAAACGGATGGTTTTGGCTTAGACACGAAAATTCGAAGAAAATGGACGGCGCAGTTGGGAGTTATAACGCCAGCTTGTTCCTAGTGGACGAGGATGGAAGTTTGCTCGTAAGAGAACGAAGCAGCGATGAGCTGGCGTGGATCAACTGTACTTCGATGAGAAAGGGTCGACGGGCAACGTCGGGCCCACCTTGGGACGGTTTAACGGGTCGAGGGTTTAGGGATAGGCCGAACGATTCACTGTTCCTTGTCAGCAAAAGTGGGAGGCTCCTGCAGTTAACTGTAAGTTCTTCTCCTTTCGCACCTGTGAATTCAATTACAGGTTAGAAATTAGAATGATCCCTTCATCATACTTAAACTGAATTCAGACGACTTGCTTTCTTTTTAAGGTTGCACTCAAAAGATACAAATGGAAAGACTGCAAAAGCCCACAAAACACGAAAATTGCAAGCATAGCAGATCAAGAAGGGTTCAGAGAGAACATAGTGTTTACCATCGGCAAGGACGGGCGACTGTATCAGTACAACAAGCTCGCCGAGCTATGGCACGAGCACTACCAATCCCAGCACTTGGTCTTGTCAAGATCGCCTGGAACTGCAATGAGGTCGTCGTCGTCGCTCAAGGGATCACTTTTCATGCTCTCGGAGAATGGTGGGCTCGTTGAGTATAAGTGGAGTTCTTGGGATGGATGGGATTGGATCGAACATGGAACCCCTAGTACTAATGTGAGCTTAGTAGGGGCTCCTGGGCCGTGTCTAGGGCAGGGCGAGCTGTTTCTGATTGGTTCGAATGGGAACGTTTACTTGAGGTATTTGGATTTGGATGAGTGGAAATGGAGAGATTACGGTTTCCCCCTACGGTAAAGAAGATGATGGGGAAAGAGGTGAGCAAGTTGATAAAGATGATGAAGTTTGTATTGACAGAGAGTTGGCACATAGGGTTGAAAAGTTAGAAGAGAAACATGTTAGCTGCAATCCAAAGGTCAGTCTCCAACATAAAGATCTATCTATAGAGAAAGTAAGATCTACGTCTTCTATCGATTGCTAACGTACTGCAGTATACAAAATTGACAGGTAGCTTCGACGAGGCCAATACCGTTTTCTGAAGATTCAGTGATATTTGAGTTGCAAGATGGTAGAGTAAGTTTATTACAAAGATCAGCAGAGTTATCACGTAAGTCACTTGCAATAATATGTATGCTAATAGGGAAAAATTGATGCAGTTAGCAGAAATGAAACACATGGAAGATAGAGGTTGGGTGTGGTCACGTACCATTGATACCCCGACAAGCTCATGCACAGCCACTTTTTGGACATCCTTGGCGATATAAGGAGGCAATACTCACTGCTTGTAGATACGAAGACACATTACATGATAGTTAGAGACTGAAATAGAATGGATCGATCCTCCTCAACGAAAATAAAACAAGAGCGAAGATCCTTTAGTGCTAGATTGTAGGATCAAGGATACAGCTTCATACTTGTACACTGTAGTTAGATGAATTGGTCTTTGCTATTGCACATAACAGATAAAGGTTGAGACAACATTAATCATTCGATAGTTTAGCTGCACAGTTCTGAAGATAACCCACAGATATTACCATCCATAAAAGAAAGACATATAATCCCCACATGAAGAAGAAAGGCATACATATCGCCATGAGCAAGACTGATTAACACAATATCTCAATTGCTTACTCGAATGCAATGTTTAAAAAAGCGCAAAGCGTAGTGTGTCGCGTTTTAGTGTCGGTAGCGCGTAGCGTAAATAGCGTAGCGCATTGCGTGAGTATTTCGGATAAGCTAGATATTATACAATAAATTATATATAAATATAAATATGGTCACTTTTTATCTTATTATTATAGTTATGAGACTAAATAATTAATATTTTCTCAAGAAATTCAATGAAATAAAAAATAAGTTACAAATAGTTGTTTAAATCTAAAATTTAAATATTTATAATCATTATATTAAAAAGTTTATATAATCCCAAACAATAAAATAGGAACCCATACCAAAAATTATTCATGTTCGATTTACTATCAGCATAATTAAAATAATTCTATTAAAATGATTCTTATAATTATCGAAAATTATATTGATATCAATAAATATATGATATGCATGTCATTATGATCGTCATGAAATAAGGAATAAATTGAATATGGTTATGTATTTTTATCATATAAACTACTCAAAATAATGACACTTCAATTATTCTGTGGAAGTTTAAATAAAAAAGAATTAAAAATAAAAAATATATGCACTAGCCCACCTGTGTGTGACCTGAGCTCTGCACACTTGTCGCTGTCGGTCTTTTAACAAATTTATATGGCTTGCGACGGTTTTGCGACGGATTTACCGTCGCTAAACAGAAATATTAAAAAAAAAAATTAAACGCGAAATAAAAAACGCTTCGTCGCGTTTTGATAAAAAATCACGCGATCGCGCGCCTCGACGCGCGCGATGCGACGCTTTTTAAAACAATGCTCGAATGACACAGAAACAAGTTAATCAAATACATCAGCATCTCCTCCTTGGGCTCCTCGAACGATGGCCTCGAGGTGATCTGTGAAAAAGTTTTCATAATATGCATTAGACAGAGGATTAAATGGCATGCTTTCAAGTACCCATAAATCTTGCAATTGTTTGTGTTAATATTCCAACAGTTCGTGGTAGTAACATTTACGTTTTTTATATCAGATCTGATTCTGAAACAACTAAGAACTGGTTTGGATTTTTTTAATTTTGATGTTCAGTCCTAATACTTCAATTAACATATGCCTAAAGTGATCATTAGAAATGACCGACAAACATGAAAACGCTGAATACCTCCTTGCATTCCTCCTCCTAAATGGACCTTTGCTAAATGCCCAATCAACATTAATTGTCTGAGTGAGCAGTTCATTTCCATCCATTTCGCTAATAGCTCTCTGCGCTTCCTCAATACTCAAGTAGTGCACAACCCTAAAAAATGACCAACACAATGAGCAGGGCTGCAATCAGAATTGTGCATGGCATATTACGCAACGGATAAGAGAAACAAGATAATCCACAAGAAATGAAAGGATGCAAGATCAAGAATGCCAAAGATGCAATAGCAATTAAAAGAAATGAATACGAAAGACAAGTGACCGACCAAGGACATGCAAAAACTGAGTCATATGCAGGCACACACAAATTGCATCGATTGCAAGGACAGAGGAAGCAAAAACCTAAATCCCCAACAGAGACACGCTTTAAAAATTACTTTCAATGACAATCCAATCATTTGACTCCAAACAGCACAAATTTTATACTCAAATCCGACCAATTTAAACAGTATGCCTCGAGGCATCCATATGCATAAACATAAAATAAACAGCAGAGCTTGCTTCGTTCACCTTGACAAATCCAGTGCGACGATCGAGATTCAGGTGTAAATTTTTAATCTCCCTATATTCACCAAAAACATTCTGCATCTTCTTGAGCTTCCTCATGGACTCCAGTCACTATAACAATCCATCCTTCAATAGCTGCACATAAATGCAACAGCAGCCAAAATTACCATCCTAACATCCAACTCAAGCTCGTTCTCAGCAGATCACATGACCACAAAAAACGAACTACAGAACGATCCTGAGATAAATCCTTACAACATTCTGGGCCGGGTCCACTCTCCGAGTCGAGCGAGTCGAATCGAGCCGACATACGAGAGTTTCTCTCCGCCTCCGCCGTAGCCTCGTCGCGAAACCCACGTCCTTTAGTCTTCTTCGGCGCCGACGACGCACCGGCGATGGCGGACCTGAGGCGGGGAGCTGACGCACCACGGTTCGGAGACACGTCGCCGACGTCTTCGTCCATAAGGTCGTCGTCCTCCGGCTCGAAATCCACCGCCTCCGCTCCAGCGTTCGCCATGGTTGCCCAACTAGAGATTTTGTCGCGAGGGGGGAAACATCAGGTGCTACGCTACGCAGGGGCTATACGTTTCCTATTTTTATTAAACAAAAGGGAACGGATTGAAAGTTACCGAAATACCCCAACTTAAGTAGTATTTATTCGAGTAATTAAAAAATTCGAATTAATTCGAATAATTTTTTTTTTAATTCGAATTTATTCGAATTAATCAATTCGAGTAACAAAAAACTCGAATTGAAAAATATTAATTCGAATTTTTAATTCGAATTTTTTTTACTCGAATAAGTGCTATTTTTCTATTCGAATGCACTCGAATAGTTCGAATAAAATATTCGAATAAATCGTTTTTTACTCGAAAACGTCGATTTCAAGCTCAAAAACACGAAAATTCACCCAGATTTGGGGTTAATACATGTAAGAATCACGAACCCATCGATTAAAATCTCATTTCGACATGAAATTTCAGTCGAGCGGATCAAAATGATAATCAAACACTTCGATTTTTTTTTCAAACACTCAATCCCTTTTTTTAATTAGAAAACCTAGAATCCTTTTTTTTAATTTCACACAAAAGTAATCCTATTTAACAAAAAAATCCCGCTACGCAGATTGTGATTTAGGGCATTTCGAGTCGGGTACGGGCCGCTCCACCCGCCCGTATCCGGGCCCGATTAACCAGTCTGCTTTTTCTCTCTCACTTATGACTTGTTAAACAAAAAAATTGCGATTGCGACCGATTCCACTAGACCAGACTAGACTATATATATCTCTGTTTCAAAGTAATAAAATAAATTTAAATTTTAAAAAAATCGAAAATACACACGCGTCACCTTAAATAACTACCTCTCTCTAAATATATGCTGAGGTATAAAATCTAACTAAAATTGCTATTTGCGTCTACACCCTCACTCTCTCTATATATATATACATGTTTAAGGAATCTTATACACCATACCCAATCCACTTATGGCCGACGACGATGACTTCTATTACATCAATCACCGTAACCCTTTTCCCTGCGATGGCTTTCGACAACCCTTCGGCGATGATCTGCGCTTTTTCTACGGTGGCTCGTCGATGGGTCGACCCATGGGCTCGTCTGGCTTTGGTGGGTTCGGCGGAAGGCCTCCTTGCAAGTTTTTCGCTAGGGGATTTTGTAAGAACGGCGGCGTTTGTGCCTTCCCTCACGTTAGGGTACCTTGCTTGGGTATGAATCATAGGTAAGAATTAAAATTATTATTTTAATTTTCGTCGATAACGGTTTTCCTTATCGCGGTTCTGTATAGGTCGAGCGCAGATAGGCAGATATACATGACGTTTCCAGCCAACAGTTCGTTCACGGCAAAAGATGTCGCAGACTACTTTAGGTATATATATAAAAAAAAAAACGAAACCGTCGTCGAATTCTGGATTTTTTCATATATTACGTTCATCAATCGACTTTTTATCGATATATGTTTTTCTTTTCGAAGAAATAATTACGGGCCCGTGAGCGGCGTTAGATTCCCGGCCCAGAAGGAAAGGATGTTCGGCTATGTATCGTTCCTCTTGCCCGAGACAGTAACCTACGTTTTGTCGCAAAAGATTCACAACATACGCAACTGTAACGTAGTCGTAAAACCCTACAAGGAGAAAGAAGAACTTGAAAAGTTAAAAAAAACCCTAATTTCTCTCTTCCGTTCCATCCTCTTTGGGGCGATGTTTATTTTGATTACTTTACTACCGTATTTTTAATCCTAACCCTAAGTATTTTTTTTCCCGTAAAGTGAACGTCGAATTTCTCGACAAGGCAGCGCCGCCTCGACTAGTTCGAGATCTTTAACGATTAATCCCCGACGGCTAAACAATTTGGCAGTTGGTTAGAAATCTTGCTATTGATTAAGTTTTAATTAATTAATTACCAATGTGGGATTTAATCTATGACGTGTATCTTAATTACATGTAGGTCCTAGGATGTTATTGAACTACGAAAGGAACTCAAGCGAAGAGATTATGATTGTGACGCCCGGGGCCGATGAGGGCGGGGAGTGATCGCCGGTGCCAGAGAGGTGCACGGACAAGGAGCGGCTCCTGGCAGGCTTCTAGGCGAAGGGGTACGTGAACGAACCGATCCGACACCCGAATGAGAGGGGATCCTGAGGCTGACAATGTATGGGCGTGTCGGACTAAGAATCGTATAAGGGAATTGATAGTACTACTCATATCACCAAGGTCGACCTACCTTTTCGGGAGTCCGTCTATAGAAACTCCGAAGTTAAGCGTGCTTGACTTGGGGCAATCTAGGGATGGGTGACCCCCTGGGAAGTTTCTCAGGGTGCGTGTGAGCGAGTGCACGAAGCACGCTAAAAGGTTAAATGGTGATACAGTGAGGCCAGACTATCAGTCGGAGTGTGGTGGGCCCAACCCCACTGGTCCCGGTAGGGACCGATGCTATAGTGACACCCGGTATGGGACGGGTCGTTACAGGTGGTATCAGAGCACAACCTCTCGCAGTACGGTGCTGGTTCGGGGACGAACCAGGCGGAAGCTGGTGGGCATGTGACGCCCGGGGCCGATGAGGGCGGGGAGTGATCGCCGGTGCCAGAGAGGTGCACGGACAAGGAGCGGCTCCTGGCAGGCTTCTAGGCGAAGGGGTACGTGAACGAACCGATCCGACACCCGAATGAGAGGGGATCCTGAGGCTGACAATGTATGGGCGTGTCGGACTAAGAATCGTATAAGGGAATTGATAGTACTACTCATATCACCAAGGTCGACCTACCTTTTCGGGAGTCCGTCTATAGAAACTCCGAAGTTAAGCGTGCTTGACTTGGGGCAATCTAGGGATGGGTGATCCCCTGGGAAGTTTCTCAGGGTGCGTGTGAGCGAGTGCACGAAGCACGCTAAAAGGTTAAATGATGATACAGTGAGGCCAGACTATCAGTCGGAGTGTGGTGGGCCCAACCCCACTGGTCCCGGTAGGGACCGATGCTATAGTGACACCCGGTATGGGACGGGTTGTCACAATGATGAAGAGATTAGTGCAAGAATCTCAAGTGAATCGAGCTATGGAGAATTTACGGATAAGGGATATGAATAATAATGGTCGTCAATATCATTATCATCATAATCCTTTTCCGACGAATCAGACGTTTATGAGTCATGGAAATATTATTGCATCTTCTTCTTCATACGCAGTCGTCCCTAACCACGAATCTTCACAAGGTCAGCCATTGTTCCATGATTAAGCTTTTAACTATATTATTTTCATCTCTCTCTAAACTAAATGTTCTTGGAAATCCTTTTTTTTTTGTCGAGAAGCTGATGAAGAAGACAAAGATCGAAAGCTGTCGCAAATGAATATTATTCGAGCAGCGAGGTACGAGGACCTCCTCCCCGTGTCAGGTATTTCGATTATTTTAAGGTTGATGATAATAACGAATTTTCGAATTTATAGTTGCTGATGAATATTTTATTTCTTACAGCTATGACGAGGCCTTACTACTGCTCCCAGAAAATTTGTTCGGGTATCAATCTAACGCCGAGTTATCATTTAGCAGCCGCCATGGAAATACAGGCGGCGCGGCGCCGGCGCCGGGGCCGGCGGTGGTGAAGGTGGAAACGATCAACAAGGCAGAGAATAGTTTTATAATAGATATATACATTTACGTATATAGTGTGAAGGTTTCTTCAGCTGTATAGAGAGACAAAGAAAGAGCTGCAGCAGTTGACGAAAAAGACCTCAAGATTATTTAATCATTACAAAGTAGATATTAGTTGGTTACTTATTTATATCACTACCACTCGCAAGTCAAATAATATATTACAGTTTGTTTATATATTCCTTTTTCTACCGATAATTTGAATTTTTGGATATCTATTTTCATGATCAGCTTCTGAATCAAACATTTGATCTTATATATCATACTTATTAATAACAAAGAAAAAACATTTGACACTTAGGGCTCTCGAATAAATTAATAAATTATGACTGTTAATTTCATTCGGATTTGTCAAATATTTAACTCGAACCGATAATTATTTTGAAGAGAATCACTCTATTTATTCTTCACTTTATGAACAGTACTCAGTTAAAATTAAGATTACAATTTCATATATCGAATTTTGAATTATAAGTTTTTATATATTTTAGGTGCACTTGTCGTATATTATTGGTAGAAGAATAACAAACCTCCTTTTTCCGCTTGTTTGAATAAATACACGACACATAATTTTTTTCTATTTTTTTATCCGTTTAAAATTAAAATTGAACAATCCAAATACAAATTAAGCGACAACAAATAGGGAGGTTTTCTTCAACTCTTCGTTAATCCAACTCTCTCGTGATTAACCCAAAATCTCTTGCACCCAACGTTCTCTGCAATTTCGAAACGACGGCCATTTTCGACGTTGATCTATCGTCGGCAGGCTGATTAGATGTCGTATGTTTTCACCTGCCGTCGTTGACTCCCCCCGAATCCGACGGTCATTTCCCTCCAAGCTTCTCTAGAGGCAATCGAATTCTTAGTAATTTGACGAGAACAACCCTTTATCGGATTGTCAATTGACAATTATCGGAGTAATGGATCCCAATTTTGCCTCGATGGGCGCCGCGCAAAAACCTGGTATGAGTCGACCTCCACGGTTAGCCAAGCTCCGTAAACCCTTAACTGGGCATCGTCCCAGTTTTGCTAGGCCTGTTTCTGGGACAGTGCCGAGTCAGCAAGGTGCGGATTTTGGGTTTGGGTCAGGATCGCATAATGCGGGTCACGGGTTTGTGTTTGGATCAAGTAATTTTGATGGTAATAAAGATGGTTGTGGTGGTGGTGGTGTCGTTGATGATAATAATGTGGTGGATGAGATGAGGAGTTTGAAGATAGAGAGCGAGAAAACGAATTCTGCTTCAGATAATGTTGATTTGATGAGTGGTAACGGTAATGTCTTGGGAGGTGGTTTGGATAGTGCTGAGGCAGTGATGTCTGAATTACCAGATGAAATAAGGAGGTTGCGCATTGAGAGCGAACATTCTGGGAAGGTGAACGGTGGAAATTTGGGCGAGCTTCCGAGTAAGATGAAGAAGTTGAATGTGAGAGATACTAATGGAGAGCCAATAGTTGAGAGTGAGACTAACCCCATTACGAGCAAGATGAGGGGTTTGAGGATTGAGGAATCTTTGAATGAATCCAAGAGTCTCAAGTCTGATGATGTTCTTCATCCCTATGAGTCTCGAGGTGATGAAAATTTTAATAAGACGGTTAAAAATGATTTGCAATCTGGTGCTGAAACTCGACAAGATAAAATTTTCGGTGCTGGGACTGGGAGTTTTAATGGTATTCCAGGGTCATTTGGTTCGAGCTTCACTTTTCAAGCTGGATCACGAAGTAAGAATAGTTCGAATTTAGAGCATGAAACCTCGCCAAAATCAAAACCATTGTTTGCATCTATTGGAACTAATCACAATCCTGTTCATGTGAATTTAAATGTGGATCGGATTGACAAGAAATTTGAGTTTAGTTTTGGTAGCAAGTTGGGTTCTATGGGAGCACAGCCGGTTGAATTCAAAACGCCAGACCCAAAAGAACGTATCATCTTTGGAATGCAGAGCAAAGCTGAAATGAAACGGGAATCTGGAAAAGAAACTAGATCAAAGAGCAAAAAAGGGAAGTTAAGAAAGCCTTCGCAAGTTCAGTCGAGGTTTGATTGGGATTACATCTTCCAGGAGCATCCGGTGGAAAAAGCTGAATCCTCTGGGCAGTATTCACCCATGGACATATCACCATGTGAAGAAGCAATTAATGGTAATTGCTTTTCTCGCGAGTCTTCTGTGGCATCAGAACAAGAATCTGTTCATCAAGATCAAAATAGTTCCTGTGGCCAAGCTCCAAATACTTCAAACAATGTATCAGACACAAGCATATTATATGAAACCGAACACCTGCATATTAACGACAGCAGTGCAATGGCCATAGCGGAAGAAAACGAAGAGCCTGTGTACATTGTGAATGAAGCTGTCAATGCTGAGTGTCCTGAGGAAGATACTGTTTCAGGGGCAGAGACTGAAAGCTTCAAGTCTGCAACAGATGAGTTAGATTGCAGCAATGACTCCTTTTTCACTGCTGCAGATGTTGAAAGAAGTAGTGCATCCTCAATCGAGAGACAAGATAGTGATGGGGCAAGTCACATGAAATGTGATACTAGTTTAACTGACACTGCACAGAGCAGCGGCTTTGTTTTTTCCGCATCATCCACTCCTGTTGGAGAATCTTCTGAATCTTTGCTAAAAATGAAAAACCGAACCAAAGCTGGAAATGATGCTAATAAGCACCCTTCAAGTAAAGGTGTATCCCAAAAGGCATCTCTTTTACCCTCATTTCAAGCTTCTACATTGCCACATTCATTATCCAATAAAGAACAGAAAGGTAACAACCCAAATGTTCTGATCCAAAGGCGTGAAATACCCAATCGTGTTAAAGACATGGAAACCAAGAAAGACTCTGCCACAGAAGCTAGTATTTCATGTCAAGAATCCTGTGAAAGATGGCGTCTGAGGTGGGAAACGTTATCTTTTACGTAAAATTTATGGAACTTGATTGATGGAACTTTGTGATACCGATGTTCCTCGTTAACAATCCTTGTTGATCCACTATTGTGCTTTCAATTATGAATTTTTGGCACCAGGGGTAATCAAGCCTATGCAAAGGGAGACTTTATGAAAGCTGAAGATTGTTATACTCAAGGAGTGAAGTGCATTCCGCAAAATGAAACTTCTAGAAGCTGTTTGAGGGCTCTTATGCTGTGCTATAGCAATCGTGCTGCTACACGTATGTCACTTGGAAGAATGCGAGAGGCATTGGATGACTGTTTGAAGGCTACTTCATTAGATCCCTGCTTCCTCAGGGTGCATGTTCGAGCTGCTAGGTAATGCATGTTTTGATTGATTGCTTTATTACATTGATAGTAAGAAGTGGATATTCTTTTGGATTTAAGAAAAAAACAGTTTTATGCTACTTGGCTGAAACATTCATTGTTTAGTTTTTTTTTGCACGGACGTGGAATGCTGCTTTCAATTATTTTAGGCTTATTTTGGCTAATTGAATAATAGAATACCTGAACTGAATGCGTTTCTGACTTCAACTACTTTGTCTATGGATATTATGGTCTGCTTAAATGTGGCTTCCCCCATAGTCTCAAACAGTCTTTTGTCGATGCGTTATTATTGAATATGATTTCTATCAGCAGTAATGAGAAATCTTTTTCAGTTAGATTTACAACTGAAGTATTCTTAAGCTCAACATTTAGGATTCAAATATTTAGGTAAATCAGTCAATGAAAAAACTGTATTATGACTGGCTTGCACTGTTGACTAGTAGATTTCTAATTACCTCTTTTTTTTTAAACTCTTCAGCTGTTACCTTGCCTTGGGGGAAGTTGAGAATGCAGTTCTGCATTTTATGAAGTGTTTGCAAGTAGGATCTGATGTGGCAGACAGGAAGCTTCTTGTAGAAGCTTCTGAGGGCATTGAGAAAGCAAAGGTATAATTTAAAAAGTTAATGCGCCTAATCTGTAAATATTTTATTAGAGCAGCGGTTGGTGCATTGAATTTTACATTGCTTCTTTTGTATTGGTGATAAACAATTCGGGCGCATGAAACTTTAATTTTTTTGCGGAGTAATAAGACTTTTTGGTTTCAAGAAGGACGAGTCCTGTCTTGGCTAAATCTTTTAAAATTGATGCCACATTATATTGCAGATTCTTGTCTTATTCGTAGTCATTTTTGCAGTCAGTTTTATCTGTGACATACTGATGGTCTTAGAGGATATCATGTTCTGAATTGCTTTTATGCATTTCTAGGTTATTCATGCTTAAGCCGATTTGTTTATTTATTTGGATATGTACCCTGAAACCAGAACTTAAAGCTTTAAATCTTGTTGAGTTCTCCGCTAACTAGTCCCAGCTTTTCACATTCAAATGATGTAGTGATAGCGCAAACACTTAAACTCCATTTATTTATATGTTCTTGTTTCCCCGAATCATGTCAAACTGATGCCTCTTTTAATTTGTAGAAAATATATAATTGGATATCCTGCTTTCATTAATTTCCAGAAAGTTGCAGAAAGTATGCAAGACGTTACCGAATTTTTAGGTCGTAAAACAAATATTGATGCTGATTCGGCCATTATTCTGATTGATGAGGCCTTGAAGATAAGCTCTCATTCAAAAACCTTGTTCCAGATGAAAGTGGATACTCTTCTTATGGTACGTTATAGTGAGACGAAGTGTAGCTTTTCTCTAACATTGGTTTCACCTTTGATCTACTAATTCACATCTGCCTACTTCTATTCCTCTTTGACAGTTGAAAAAATATGAAGAGCTGATTGAGTTTTGTGAGAAGATTCAAGGCTCAATAGAATCAAACTTTTTGGTATCTCGCAGTGACGAACAAGCTGTGGACTCTCCTAGTTCTGCCTTGGAAAGGGACACTTCCTTTGTTGTTTGGTATTGGTCAACGATACTTAAATCTTACTTTTACTTAGGAAAGCTTGAGGAAGCCCTTGTTTTCCTTGAGAAACAAAAGGAATCTGTGTCAGTTGTAGAAAGGTAATTTCATTGAAGGGAAAACTTTTACCTTTTCTTTTGTGGTTGGTATTTGTGGAAACTGGAAATATCTATGTTTTGGTCTTTATGCATGAGTTTCAGTTTTCAAGTAGTCTGATCTTTTTCAGGGCTGAAAACAAGACTGGAGAGTCGATGATTCCATTGGTTGGTATTATACATGATCTGTTGAAACACAAGGTGAGTTTTTTTCTTCTTTTTCTTTCTAAATTCTTGAAATATATATTTCAATAGCTTATCAAATTTATACTGTTGTGGTAGAGAAAAAGTGGGCTCTTTTATTGGAATGGTGTGCCTAAAATCTGTGTTGTCTATAATATAATTGATTTATATATGTGATTGCTTATATAGGCTGCTGGAAATGAAGCATATAAATCTAGAAAATACACAGAAGCTGTCGAGCATTACACTGCTGCATTATCATGTTCGGTTGAATCACGCCCTTTTGCAGCAATATGTTTCTGTAATCGTGCAGCTGCATACCGTGCTATGGGTCAAATCATTGACGCATTAGCAGATTGTAGCCTTGCTATAGCCCTAGATGAAAATTATCTAAAGGTATGCTTACCCCTGACATTTTTCCCAGCCAACACTCACACCATTTGTTCTCATAATTTGAGCAAGAAAAGCAGTATGATATTTATTTATTCTTGTATATTTGTACTTTGCGTTGATCGGTAGGGTCATTTATACCAGTTTTCATCTAACTTGGAAATTCTGCAGAAAGAACATGTTTTGCTTGTTAAGCCTATAAATATTTTGAAATCAGAATCATGTAATTGCAGTAACTGATACCATCCAAGCTTTTGGCCATTTTCATTTCTGATTGCATTTCCTATATCTAAAACTTTCGAGGACCAGGACCTTGTGACTGCAATATAGTAAAACAATCTTGCATGCTTAGATCAATTTTCTGATGCTATTTTTTTTTTGTGATTGCTTCATTAGTCTGACAGCATGGAATTGTCGAAATTTTGCATATGCACAGGCCATATCTAGACGAGCCACACTGTACGAAACGATTAGAGATTACGGAAAAGCCGTTGCAGATCTTGAAAAACTTATTTATCTCCTCACAAAAGACATAGACAAGATGACAAGTCAATATGGGACATCAGATGGGAATCGTGCAATAAAATGTATGAATGAGCTTAATCAAGCCCGCTTGAAACTTTCAGAAATGGAAGAAGCTGCAAAAAAGGAGATATCTCTTGACATGTATCTGATACTGTACGTTCATTCTTTTCCTCTTTTCTTTCATGTGTGCGGATGTTAGCTTTTTTTAGGATATGATATTAAGTAAACAATCTACATAACGATCGAGCATTTCCGTACGAATGTAAGTGAAACAATCTCATTCATCACATTTGTCCCATGTTGTAAGAAAGTAATGCTTGAAACCTGAACAACTTGGAAATGATGTAGTATGGAGATACCGAACAATAATTGCGATTGACATGAAAGCTACTTCATAGCCATGTCTTGCGATACTCCCTCTTTATCATAGATTCATGACCAGAGACTGGGCAGAATATCTGTAGTTTATAGTTTCATCTTCAGCTAAAGATGACAACTTAATTATCTTCTGATGAATACAGGGGAGTTGATTCATCAGCTTCTGCATCTGAAATTAAGAAGGCTTATCGCAAAGCTGCACTAAAATATCATCCTGACAAGGTTTCCCTTTAGCTATTTTAACTATATAATTCGGCGCAATTGTCATGGAAATTAGAATAATGCATGTTACTTCTTTCATTGAGACAGGCTGGTCAATCGTTAGTTAGAAGTGAGAACTCAGATGACAATATCTGGAAAGAAATAGCAGAAGAGGTTCGCAAGGATGCAGACAGGCTTTTCAAAATGATCGGAGAGGCATATGCAGTTCTTTCAGATCCTTCCAAGGTGAGAGTTAGTTACTGAAAATGCATTTTCTTTGCCTCGACTCTTTTACATCTCTTGTTCGTAGTTCTTCTACATAAGTTTTGTTTGGTGGTAAACTCAGTCAGAGTCATGCAAGCCTGAAAATTAGAAAAAAGCCCCAAAAAGAATGTCTAAAAGATATACATTCTAATGGACACTATTTCAAAATACGTTTACACTATTACCAAATATGATCTACATAGTGTCTTTAGCGAACCACTTTGTCTCCACCGCTGCTTTGGCCATTAAGAGCCAGCCTCTTGCGTAAGAGATACCACATGCCTAAGAATAATCAACACATTATATAGATGAGATGTGCACATAATTTGTTTTATTCTATCTCTTGCAGCGCTCACAATACGACCTGGAAGAACAAATGAGGACCAATAGAGGCACTGCCTGTAACATTTATCCAGATAATCATCAGTATAATCCATACAATAGAGGTAGCAGTCAAAGAAATTGGCAAGAATTTCGAAGCTCCCATCGAAATTCCAACAGGTGGTCAGAAAAGAATCATTATAGTTGAATCTGATTGGCGAAAAGAAAAGTTCGATTCTTATCGTCTAAGCCAAGAATCATTCAAGTGGGCCCAACTCAGCAATGCGATCTTTCAGCACCTAATCTGAACGCATGCGACCATACGAGGCTGTTCTTACTTATTATGTCTGGAAAACACGGCTGGGATGGGTTTCTTGGAGATCATATCTTCTGAAACGGAAGGAGAAGCTAATGATAACTGTGTGTTGATGTGTTTGATTTCATGGCGAAGATTGTCTTATTTTCCTTTTCACTGAGGAGGAAAGATATATTCTGTGAGTTTTATGTATAGACGTGCGGCTGAGGGCATTGTCTGAGTTTCGACAATTTTCCATACAATTGCAGCGTGCGACTTTGTTTGGGTTATATATAGGTTACTTAATAATAATATACATTGGAGGATTGTGAAGTTTGTTGTACATAAAGGATGAGTTTTCCTTAATACTGGAAAATTCCAAAACGAGTCAATTACACTCGCTAATTGAGCTTATTCATTGTTTCATTTCCTTTTATTATAGTCTCGCGTTACATAAATTTGACACAGAAATCATACTGCTGAATTTTCACATATATAGATATATATAAATAGGTACATGCTTATATTGTGTGTACAAAATTTCTGCTGGTTGCTGAATCAGCAAGAAGCAAGTTATGGTAACTACAATAAATCTGCCATTTTTAAGGCAAGCCAACGGAAAGAATGAAGATGGACTGCATTACTACACAGAAAAGACAGAAAAAGAGGAAGAATTCATGAATCACGAACTTAATAAATGCCCCGGCGTGACTGGAAAGCTGCTGCCTATTCTCTTTTGCTGGTTTTCTGCTTTCGGGAATGAGGCGTGTCGTCGAAAAACCTGATAAGATCGAACCAATGTTTGAATGGTTTAGTGAAGCATTGCCAGAGATCAATGTTAAAGGAGTTCAAATCCATGCATAGCCCTGCCATCAAAGATCGAACCAATGTTTGAATGGTTTAGTGAAGCATTGCCAGATATCAATGTTAAAGGAGTTCAAATCCATGCATAGCCCTGCCATCCAATCTAAAAATACTTGAAAGAATTCGAAGTATACAAGGGGACATCAAAGATAAAACTTGTGTTTCACGAATGAGAAAAACAGAAGACTCACATATCTGCTATTCTCTTCCTCTTATCCGAACATATGTATGGATATAATTCCTCAATGGTCAAACTGCCAAAACTAGAATCGAGATCTCGCCTCAACAAGTTGGAGCTGAAGCTTGAAACCTCTGTCGAGTCTTTCAGTCGTTCTTCTAAATCTTCCACAAAGATTCGACCTTTCATAACAAAAGATAAGGGATTAGACCTTGAATTGGTTATCATTCACCTCGAAAAATTACACACTTGTCGCTTCCAAGAAACGAGGAAATGATCTAATTTTTTAACATCGTGCCTCCGCAAATAACCAATGACAAGAAGCAGAAAAAACGCCAATCGAAAGCAGTTAAGCAGAAGAACATACTCAGAGCTCTAAGCATCTTCAGGTCGAACTTTTTAGCCAAAGCCTCGTGGCCTATCTTCTTGGCACGGATGTCCACCAGGTTCTTCAAGCCCATCAACAAATCCTATCAATCAAAACAATAAAATAGAAACAGCAAAGTAATCAATTCACCAGCGATAACACGCGATATTCTAGCAGCAATACCGCACAGAGATTGAATAATTACAAGCTCAGCGTCCGTCAAAGAACAAAGCCATCGTACATCATCAACATCATTGTTTCCCAGCACCACCTTTTCACTTCCACCCATCAGCTGCTAAGCGTTCAATTTCTTTTTATTATTTCCTTTTTTTTCCCTTAGGTTTTGTGTGACTCGTCGATGCTTCGATTCCTCATTTTATACTTGCCCATTAATAAACGATTACCGGTTTGCAGTATTTGCACTTTGATCCCTGGACAGTTGGGATATTTTTTAATAGACTACTTGAAGGCCCAATAGGCCCATTGGGCTTTACAGTGGAGAAATACCTCGACGCACGATCTCTTCTTCGATTCACTCTCGCAAGCTCAACTGTCTGTCCACACCTTCCATGGCGGCCGATGATAACAAATCGAAGCAATCGAATCCTGGAAAGAAAAGAAAGCATTATCTTCCGCATAATGTAATTCTCAAAGCTGCCTACGCATTTTAACGCAGCAATTGGCGTTGCCTAATCTTTTTTTTTTTGTGGTGTTTTGTGATTTTCCAAGCTTGACTGTTTCTGCGTGTTAATTGTTTGTGTAGAAGCCAGTGAAGAAAGGTGCTTATCCTCTTCGACCTGGCGTCGAAGGCTTCTTCATAACATGTGATGGCGGTAGAGAACAACAAGCGTCGCACGAAGCGATTAGTGTTATTGAAACTGTAAGGATATCTTTTTTCGTGTTTATGTTTTAGTCGTGATAAGCTTAGGAAATATGAAATTTGGTTGAGTAATAGATGTTTTTTCTGCTCATGTAGTTTTGTATTTGATCTGTCTTGCTTTGCTTCTATTAGCTCATTTGGAACCCGAAAGAGCGATTGATCTTGTTCAAATGGATTTGTTTTGCTTCAAAAAAATGGCATCATGTTGCAGAAATGAAATAGCACTAATACTGTTGTTCTCTTATGGTTTGAAGTGTTAGTGAACTGAAATCTTTGGTTGAGTTTTAATTTTGTTCAACTACAACAGTTTTTCGAAGAGCTTGTGGAAGGGACTGAACCAAAAGTGAATACGTCAGAAGTTGCTAAGAAGCCCGTAAACAAAGTAACTAAATTCACATACTCTGACTCGTCAAGCGGTGAAGAAGAAGATGATGGTGATGATGCAGATTGTAGTGATGATCATCCTAGTAATAACGGTAATGAACAGACAAAGTTGGGAAAAGACAAACACGAGTCAGTTCATAGTTCTAAAGCCGAAGATTCTGATAAGAAGAAAGATCAAGAAAACAATGATAAATCTGATCACGGAACAGAAGAAGCTGATCCTGTTGAGCCACTGGCGAAGAAACAGTGCATTGAAACTTCTCCTTCCGTTCGTGAAAGCTCATCTGAAAAGGTAGAAGAGAAATCTATTGATAAGCTGATTGAAGCTGAGCTGGCTGAATTGGGTGATAAGAGTAAGGTAAACTTAAAGCTGACATTTGGATTCTTGATTTGTTGTGTCGTATTCATATTTTAATTGGTACTTTCTAGTTACCCTGTAATAGCTCAGTTGATCACCATATGACTGATGATGCTTTGCTGCTACTTATCGCTCCATAGTTGCTAATTCCACACATTTGAAGCTTTGAACCACTTTAAAATTTTGATTTCTCGTTACCATGTAGTGAATAGTGATATTAATGCACTATTTTCTCCCTCTCTCTCTCTCTCTCTCAACAGAGGCGTTTCATTAAGCTCGACTCGGGTTGTAATGGAGTTGTGTTCATACAAATGCGGAGGAGGCAAGGAGATCCCAGTCCAAAAGATATCGTTCAACACATGATGACATCCCTTGCTTCAACAAAGAAGCAAGTATCAAGGTTCTACTGTAAAAATATTGTAGAATAAAGCTTTCGATTGCGATTTAATGCATTTTTTATCTCGAGCTTAAAATCTATAACGAGCTTCAAACTCTTTTGTCGTTGTTACACAGGTTCATATTACGAGTTCTTCCCATGGAAGCTTCGTGCTACACATCAGATGACGAAATCAGACGAGCTATAAAGCCATTGGTCGACAAGCATCTTCCTTTGGTGACTCAGACGCCACAAAAGGTGTGCATCTTCGAAACTTAACTTACTAATCCACTCCTATACTAATAGGCGTCGAAGAATAACTATTTACTAACAGAAACCAAATCGGCAACATCTTGCTATTAGTGATGCTGATAGAATTTCAACTACAGTTTGCAGTTCTGTATGATGCTCGTGCAAATACTGGCGTTGATCGAATGAAGGTTATCGATGCAGTAGCCAAATCCGTTCCGACTGTTCACAAAGTGGATCTTAGCAACCCTGATTTGAACATTGTTGTACAAATTGTTAAGGTAAGAAACAACCTCAAATATTTTAATGGAGAAAAAACTTCGAAATTTGAGTCTTGCATTTCACTGAGTGAATCCTTTGTTTTCCTTTCTTTTCAGACCGTGTGCTTGATAGGGGTTGTGGAGAAGTACAAAGAATTGGCCAAGTATAATCTGAGGCAGCTCTCCTCATCAAATCCATAATTTAAAAATCGAGGCAATCTCTCTCTCAGTGAGTTGTTTTGCTTATGAATGATCCTACCCTTTTCTCTTCCTTGTTCAGTCAAACTTTAAAAACATGCTTGTAGATTATCTTAGTTATGTTGTCAATTTACCCATTTCTTTGGGGTATTATTATATTACCTAGTGTTATTGGAACCATATAATGTCAATAAAATTTCCAAGTAATCATTTTTTAACAATTCGGCGAAATCAAACGAGACATTTTAACAAAAAATTGGGATTCTTCGTTTTATTTATTTGGCCTGGCATTATACTCGTCTGTTATTGCACCTTCTCAATCAATAACAGGTTCGAATTTCGATCCCTTCTTTCTCTCCCAGAGAGAGAGAGAGAGAGAGAGAGAGAGAGAGAGAGAGAGAGAGAGAGAGAGAGAGAGCTATATGAAGAGAAGAAATATTCGAGAGTTGAAAAATATCATCTTACATTAGCCCGTGAAATGATTAAAAGAAAATGTATTAGCATCGATCAAAAGAATCAAGAACCCAAGCCTTTTTTTACCCTTTACATTTTCTCCAAAAGCTATATCAAAGTCAAGATCAAGAGAACATCCCATCAAAGCATTCAAGACTCGAGCAAAACCCCAAATTCTCTTTACCTGATGAACTCACCAACAACAAAATATTCCCCTCCCAAATAACCAATGTCGAAAAATAATTTGATACTTCGTATATCAATCTAATTGAGCCTAGACGTACAAGAACGCATGGTAGATTTCGTTTTTTTCCTCGGATACATATTAAAAAAAACTACAGTCTTTTGTAGAAGAGAACGTACGCTTGATCGTGCAGAACCTGGTCCTCGGTAATAGAATTAACAGAGGCATCATCGTAACGGAGCCACTGACCACTTGGGTGGCGTGCATCTGCCGTGTAGTGACCCTTTGAAGGGTCCCTACCGTGATGAGTGATTGTAGCCACAAGTTCGTATTTCTGTTCCTGTAGTAAAAATGATGTACCTCAGAGGCGTACGCATAAATGCACAGATTTTCATTGCTCGATTAAAAATAAGGAAGCATTTAGTGTCTAATGGTGTAGGCATCCTAATGATTGACATCGTGATTTAAGTAGCAAGAGAAACTTTAGCCATTCTCTATGATGGAACATACCACATGCGTCGAAAGTTTGCCCATCATTTGGAAACTTCGTCACATGTGGCACCTAGAGGAGAAATATTTACCTCAGAGGATGGAGAGGCGAGTAATTCACGGTCAACAACAAGCTTGAAAGGGAAATGTACATTTTTGTGCAGTTTGGTACTTCCTTGATTTCCATAGCTAAAACGCATCAAATGCAAAACCATTATCTCAGACAACTGTAGAATCTTAACGGACTTCCTTGCAGTGACCAATTCTGCCTGAAAAAAAAATCCAGGTGAAGAAGCCAATTTTGACTACAGGAGATGCATTAGTCCCCATAAGACGCATCCATCAAAGGAATGAAATTTAGTTGTTTCATGTGATATCAACATTTGATTCTCAGGGGGACGATGACATGAGTGAATGAATAAATCAAAACTCATCAAGAACTAAATTGTGTAAAATCTCAGAAAATGGACAATCAAGATAACCTTTTCAGCTGCTGCTACTCGGTACTCTTCCAGCATTTCTGGTTCAAAAAACAATCTCAGTGCATCTTCTATTGATGAGACTGGATCAGGGCAAATGTTAAGATGGAGCAAGAGATACGGTTCTATAGTAGCTGAGGCCTTGTTACCTACAGGAAAATTATATGAGTTTGCATGAATTAAACAGCAGCTGATAGATAACTCAATAAATGAGGTCATTGCTCCATGTTCTTCAACCAAGGGAATACGCATGTTTTAAGCACTATAATTGCAATTCTTTTTAACACACTGTGCCAAAAAACAAAGAGACCGCGTTTAAAGAAGTTGTTCTGATGATGTCCCACCTCTAGCGTTCACAACACTTCTCAATTGACCACCGAATAAGACACTCATCTTTGATGGTATGAAACTCCGAGTTCTTGTTATTGCAGTTTTATTCTTGTGGGCAACGGTTTCCCAATTATCATCTTCACTTTCATCATCAATCAATGACACCATGGATGAAGATTTTATATTTCCATTTGAAACTTGCCCGTCAAGTTTGAGCAATTCATCATGCATCTGATGCATGACAAAACTAAGGAACTCCTGAGCATCTTCTTGCCTGAACAAGCAACAAAACATGCCAGAATGAAAAGGAATCCTAATCTAAAACTTGAAAGCATCAACATATGAATAAATAAAGTCTAGAGGACAAATGATATATCTTAGATGGACCAATAAACAGAGCATATAATAAGATGCTGATGAATTCTATGACCAGTGCACAAACCTAGGCCTGCCTGATAAGTTATCGGGAACATCGGGAGTGAAGATCTTCAATAACGAGTCAAACATGACAGGTCGAAATGGCTCTCCACTCACTAAATTGGTCTTCTCATTCCTTATGCAGATTGAATCGGTAAGTATCTCAAAGTTAGAGATAAACTCGACGAATGCACGCAAAGTCGGATAACCAATCTACAATCAGAAAACATGAAAACTGATAAGTTGACCCCGGGTCAAAAACCTTCTTCACTAGGGCAACTGATTCAATGCTACCTCTGGTATATCCCGATGTCTTAGCTCTTGTATCAATTCGAAAAAGGGAGAACAAGATAGCAAAGCTTGGAGAGTCGCATTAAGAAAGCAGAGATTCCCCAGATTGATCAAACCACGGGGCAAAAAGTTCCTATTTATCGCACTAGGATGAATATTCAATCCCTCGAAGATGCGACCTTCAGATTCCACTTCACGGATACCATTTGAAGAATCATCCAAATCGATGCTGCTCAAAGAGAAAGATACTGCACTCACATTATGGACTCCATACTGCTCTTGAGGCAATTGATTTGGCCCATTACTTGTGTAAGCAGATCTTACTGATACAGATGATTCAACATGGCATGGATCTAGATTTTTTACGCCGCTCTGTAAGTTACAGATGAATCCATTTTCCTCCAAAAGATCGACCTTCAATTTTGATGTGTTTCTGATACTGCTGGGAAAACTAACTATATGTCCATCACTAGCATACTTTGGAAGGCCATATGTTGCAGGTGGATTAACATCTGTGAAACCAGTACTGAAAATTCCCACAGATCTCAAAGTTTCAGAATCAAAAGAACCGAATGTGAGTTCTACATTTTTCTTGAGCGTCTTAGCCTGAATGGATCTGATCTCATCTTCTGTAATTGATCCAAAAACAAAACCCTGAAGATAAAAACAATAGTAAGATAAAATGGCCCCAAAAGAAAGCTATAGATCACAAGAGACGATTCCACTGATGTAGAAACTAGCGAGATTTTTCATGATTGTAACCATTCAGGATCACACTTATAACATAGTTTACCACTACCATAAATGCACAACATCATAGAAACACCATTAGCTGAAACCATCAAGTAAACAAATAAAATTGCAAAGATTTAATGGAACCAATGACCGCTAGCCAGCATCATATATCATCGGATTCATATTTCATCCTCAACAACTTGCATTCCAACCATTTCTCACACATCAAAACTCACAAACAGACCAAAACCCTAGGAGTACGGCACTTTTCAAAAGTCACCCTAACCGGCACAAGGCAGTGCCATATAAACGCTACATCAAGTTCAAACACTTCTTCTCGAGAATCTTCTTCACTAGAACAAAATAGGAAATAAAAAAAAAAGGCGCCGAACATTAAAAAAAGAGCTGCAACTGACCTGCTGATCAGTCATATTGGAGAAGTTTTCTCATAACAGCTTCATGAATAACAGAAGTACAATGCTGCATCGAGGACGAAACCACGTCGCTTGCTTGACGAAGATAGTGAAACAACAATGTAAGATATCGATGTGAAGAGAAACGAGCTAGCGAGAGAGAAGACCCGAGGAAGAACAAAAGGTTTTAGAATAGAAATTATGTAATTTCTTAAAAAAGATGGGGCAAGAGAAAAATGCGTAGGTGCGTATTTCTTCTTCATAGAGTGGGAAGAAATGTAATTTCATAAAACTTGAGGGGCCAACATAAAAGGGTCAATTCGAAATCAGGCCCCATTAAGGGTTTGATTTCGAATTCAGGCCCTGCTTGAGAATTTTTTAGGTTAAAGGACCCCTTTTGTGTGGTGTAAAAAAGTGGTACAAAAGATATATGAACTGGTATAGAATGATCATTTTGTGTTACAAACTTTGAACATACTTGTATGTCAAAGCAATAAAGTGGTACTGCAGAAAATAAACTGGTATCAGATGATCATAAACTGGTACCAGATTATAGTTTTGTGGTATAGAATTTCAACATACTGATATGTAAGAGCAATGAAGTGGTACTATACAAAATGGGTCCTTAAAACTAAATTTTTTCCAAGAGGGCCTGAATCCTAAATGATAGTTATGGGAGGGCCTGAAATGAAAATGCCCCAACATAAAAACGTGTTTGCTCGATTGGTCACAGTAATATTATGTTTGACCAAAGTGCTAATCTCAGCTTTCTCCTCCACCAGGGTACAAACATTATGGATACGAATTCCCCAAAATGCCCCTTATATATATATGCAGTCCTTTCACCTTTCATTCTCTCTATGGACAAATACAGTACCATTTTTCTCTCTCTAGAACCATTTTTCCTTTTCTTTTAAATTTTTTTTACGATTTTACCTGGACTGGTTGGACGACAACATCGAACAACACACACTGAGAGAAATCCAATTTGCGAATCATCTGTGGTTCCTTGATTTTTGACATATAAACTTTATATGATTGTTTTTCTTTTTCAAATCGTTTCGTCGAAGGTTATCGTTTCGAAATCTCTTCCTTTTTTTCCCGCCGATTGCTGAACTGCATGTTCGTCTGTGTGGTGGCATGGTGTGTATGCGCGTTCGATGAGGGGGATTGACTGAAACGTGAATGACTGAAATCGTGACTCGTCCTTTCTAGCTGGGTGAAAATGGATGTAAGATCCCGGCGTAATTCATCCGGTTTCTTACGTGCATTTTATCGAACGGGTTGGGTGCGCGCTAATAAGTGTTATCTATGACATAAATTTGGAAGAGATCAAAGAAATAGAAGAAGATTAGATAAGAGATCGAAAGAGGGAGAGATGAGAACTTGAGAGAGAAGAGCAGAGACGATGAGAAGAACTTTTTAATTCATTGCTTAATTCCTCGATACATCTGATATTGTATACATAAATTGTTGTTCACCGTTGGTCAGAGCCTTTATCTTCGGTTGAAAGCACAAATAAATCTAAACGAATGATGCGAAAAGAATTACAAGTCGAGGCACGTGATACACGCTCTCTTGAAGACGAAATTACCCCGCTAATACCCACGGTTTACAGTAAACGCCTCGAGATACAACGACTTACGTTTGGAATATAGCGGTATCTCAAATACGCCAAACTTCGGCGAACAATACTATTGCTTTGGGACTCGCAATTGAAACTTTGTAATGCAGAGAATTCTTTTGTGAATTATTTTTGGATGCCTAAAATGATAATGCATGTGACCTATTTATAGATGTGGGGGACCATTACCAAGGGTCATGTAGTACAAGTGTGTCCTTTTGTTTGTGTCTTTTCATATTGAAAGGTCTCATACGTTAGAGAGAACTTATCTCTTCATGTGCACCTTTTGGAATTTAATCACTACACCTTTTCAAGTACAAGAGGTGTACTTCTAGAATTTTATTGTACCTTTTAGATTTATTTCATTCACATCTTTTCTAACAATCCCCCACATGAATGAAATTAATGCATGTATGCAATATTGAGAGTCCCCACGAACCATCATTGCATCAAGAAAGATAGCTTGTGGCTTTGAATCTTCTTTAGTGAAATATTATCGGATACATTGTACGGTTAGTAGCGCGATGCTTTGAACTTACCGGCCATTTGTGTGCACCAAGACAACAATACTCACACAATGACAGTTCTAACAATTTCTTGTTCTCACGTTGTGTCCATTTCGGCCTTGGACCATATCTCGGTTAGTAAGTGTTCGTTTATAAGCGGCCATTACTTATTCACTTACAAAGGTGATTCTCCTATAAAGAGTATCCTGCCTTACTCCACCCTTAGGTATATGAATCATTAAAAGTCCTAGACTTAACCTCACCACTTAGGCAGATTTCACACTTGACGGTTCTTTGGAATGAGTGTAGTTTTCAAGTGTTTCACTGAACTGTCAAAACTTAGTTTTCCCATTGAACCAAGGTTTCGGGATCTCCGATTCTCAAGGTTGGGTTACCGCTGAGACTGTTCTTATGTTGTGGATTTTAAACCCATTCCACTAACCAGTTTGTACATTTGATCTCGATTTATGCCTTTGGTAAGCGGATCCGCTAGGTTTTCCTTTGACTTTATATAGTCAACCGAAATAACCCCATTCGAGATTAACTGTCTTATTGTATTATGTCTCCGACGTATATGTTGAGACTTGCCATTGTACAAACTACTTTGTGCCCTTCCGATCGCAGATTGATTATCACAATGTATCATTATGGCGGGCACCGGTTTATTCCAACAAGGAATATCTTCTAAGAAATTTCTAAGCCATTCAGCTTCTTCCCCGGCTTTATCTAGAGCTATAAACTCAGACTCCATCGTGGATCTAGCTATACACGTTTGCTTAGACGATTTCCAAGACACGGCTCCTCCACCTATAGTGAACACGTAGCCACTAGTCGACTTTGAGTCGTTTGTATCTGATATCCAATTTGCGTCGCAGTACCCCTCAAGTACTGCAGGCTCGTATACGTTATTCCCAAGCTCATAGTGTGCTTTAAGTACCCTAGTACACGAATAAGAGCACTCCAATGATCGTCGCTTGGGTTGCTTGTGAACCTACTTAGTTTGCTCACTGAATAGGCTATATCGGGGCGCGTACAATTCATTAAGTACATCAAGCTCCCAATTATTCGAGAATATTCTAGCTGAGAAACTGGTTGACCTCGGTTCTTAGCCAAGTGTTGAGTTAAATCAACAGGCGTCTGAGCCGGAGGTCTGTCAAACGCATTGAACCTCTTCAATATACTTTCCACATAATGGGATTGTGATAAAACAATTCCTTCCGCGTTCCTAGTGATTTTAATTCCTAAGATAACATCGGCTTTTCCCATATCTTTTATATCGAAATTCTTTTTCAACATCTTCTTGGTACTTGCTATTAAATCATTATTTTTCCCAAGGATCAACATGTCGTCTACGTACAGGCACACGATTATAAATGAATCAGCGGTACCTTTAATGTAGACGCACTTATCACATTCATTGATTTTAAAACCATTTGATAGCATCGTTTTGTCAAACTTCTCATGCCATTGTTTAGGTGCTTGTTTTAGTCCGTAAAGAGACTTAACTAATCGACACACCTTGGCCTTTTTTCCGGGTGCAACGAACCCCTCGGGCTGTTCCATATAAATTTCTTCCTCGAGGTCCCCATTTAGGAAGGCTGTTTTCACGTCCATTTGATGAATTTCAAGGTCATGCAGGGATGCAATCGCAATTAGTACACGAATAGACGTGATTCGAGTCACCGGAGAATACGTATCAAAGAAATCGTATCCTTCTGTTTGTTTAAACCCTTTTACCACCAATCGGGCTTTATACTTATCAATAGTTCCATCCGTCTTATATTTCCTTTTAAGGATCCACTTGCATCCTAAAGGTTTGCAACCCGGAGGGAGATCAACTAACTCCCACGTATTATTAAACATGATGGATTCTATTTCACTATTGATAGCTTCTTTCCAAAGAGGTGCTTCTGGACTTGCCAAAGCTTCACGAATAGTTTGTGGTTCATCCTCTGCCACATATATTGTAAAATCAGGACCAAAAGATTTCGGCACCTTAGTCCTTTTACTTCGTCTAGGTTCTTTCTCACCATTATGAGGTAGCTCGGCTTCGTCGGCTGTCCTTTTTCGTGAGATTCTTTCTTCCTTATTTTTAAGAGGAAATACATTCTCAAAGAACACCGCATTTCTAGACTCAATGGTCATTCCATTATGAAAATCTGAATTTTCAGATTTATACACGAGAAATCGGTAAGCACTACTGTTGTTAGCCTAACCGATGAATATACAATCAATAGTTTTAGGTCCTATCTTGACCTGTTTCGGCTTTGGTATTTCGACCTTTGCCAAACACCCCCACACTTTTAAATATTTATAGGTAGGCTTGTGTCCCTTCCATAGTTCATATGGCGTTTCGTCCCGACCTTTATGGGGTATTTTGTTAAGTATATAATTAGCTGAAAGAATCGCTTCCTCCCACAAATTTTGGGGTAGACCCGAGCTTACTAAAAGCGCATTCATCATCTCCTTTAGAGTTCGATTCTTTCTTTCGGCTATTCCGTTAGATTGAGGTGAGTATGGCGCCGTTTTTTGATGAATAATACCAGACTCTTTGCATATTTCGTCAAACGGGGCCACATACTCGCCTCCGCGATCGCTTCTAATTGCTTTAATTTTTCGAGTGAGTTGATTCTCGACCTCTGCTTTATACTTCTTAAAAGCATCTAAAGCTTCGTCTTTACTCTTTAGTAAGTAGACATAGCAGTACCTTGTGCAATCATCAATAAATGTTATAAAGTATTTCATTCCACCTCGAGTTTGCACAAATTTCAAATCACAAACATCGGTGTGAATTAATTCGAGTGGATTCGTGCTTCTAGCCACCGGCTTAAACGGTGCTTTTACCATTTTTGCTTCAACACAAGTTTCACACTTGTTGTGAGAATCGATTTTAACTTTTGGTATCAAATCTAGATTCACCAATCTTTTAATTGTGTTAAAGTTTACGTGTCCAAGTCTATCATGCCACAGATTAGAACACTCCAACAAATAAGAAATACTTTCTTTATTCTTCGCCTCTTGGCGGATTACATTCATCACATTCATCTTAAAAAGGCCCTCATTTAGGTACCATTTAGCTAAGAAGATACCATTCTTAGTCAAAACAAACTTATCAGATTCAAAGACTAATCTAAAGTCGGCTTTGCTCAAAAGAGCGCCTGACACCAAATTCTTCCGGATGTCTGGGACATGCAGCACTTCCGTTAGCGTTAATTCTTTGCCCGATGTCATTTTTAGCACCACCTTGCCTGTCCCCACGACGTCAGATGTCGAAGAGTTTCCCATGAATAGCTTCCTTCTGTCAGTCGGGGTGTAGGACGAAAACATATTTTTATCGGCGCAAATGTGCCGAGTTGCTCCCGTATCGATCCACCATTCTCGTGGATTATCAACCAAATTAACTTCTTGGATCACAGCCGTGAGGTCTTGTTCTGATAAACCATTGTGAATTGATTTATTCTCGACCATATGAGCGCTTTCTCTCACTTTCTTTGGGAGACGGCAGTCTTTTGCAAGATGCCCAGATTTACCACAATTATAGCAGCTTCCTTTAAACTTCTTGAAGCTTGCTTGGGTTGCTTACCACCCGTGGACTTACCACCCGTGGGTTGCTTGCGTTTTTTGTTGAAACTTGGCTCGGCCAAATTTGCCTTAGCCTCGAACTCACTTCGCTTTGCCTTTGCTTCGGATTTTCGGTTGTCTTCCTCAATCCGGAGTCGAACTATCAAATCTTCAAGTCGCATTTCCTTACGTTTATGCATAAGATAGTTCTTGAATTCTTTCCACATGGGCGGCAATTTTTCAATTATTGCGGCCACTTGAAAAGCCTCGTTCACGATTAGTTTTTCCGCCGACAAGTCGTGAAGAATAATATGAATTTCTTGCACTTGACTCACCACCGATTTGGTGTCGACCATTACGTACTTCAGGAATTTGCCGACGAGAAATTTCTTAATCCCGGCATCTTCCGACTTGTACTTTACCTCCAAAGAATTCCATAATTCCTTTGCCGTTTCAATCGGACTATAGACATTGTAAAGGGAATCGTCTAGTCCGTTTAGAATGTAATTTCTACACAAGAAATCACTATGATGCCATGCATCTGAGGCCGCACGCTTTTGAGCGTCGGTCTCATCTTCGGGAACGGTCATCGGGTCCTCCGAAAGAAATCGAGAAAGAGATAGGGTTGTAAGATAAAACAACATTTTTTGTTGCCACCTTTTGAAGTCGGCGCCGCTGAATTTTGGCGGTCTTTCGCCATGCATAGGAGCGGCTGTCACCATGGGAATGATGTGAGCGGTAGACGGCGTCGCATTCTGATTATCATCGGTTGCCATGGTAATATATCTTCAAATATAGAAAATAGATTTGCGCTTTCTTCGCACACGGTCTCGTCTTCACTTGAAACGATGAGCGGCTTGTCTCCAACAGTAGTAATATGCTTTCGTCTTCAATTGTTGTTCACCGTTGGTCAGAGCCTTTATCTTCGGTTGAAAGCACAAATAAATCTAAACGAATGATGCGAAAAGAATTACAAGTCGAGGCACGTGATACACGCTCTCTTGAAGACGAAATTACCCCGCTAATACCCACGGTTTACGGTAAACGCCTCCGAGATACAACAACTTACGTTTGGAATATAGCGGTATCTCAAATACGCCAAACTTCGGCGAACAATACTATTGCTTTGGGACTCGCAATTGAAACTTTGTAATGCAGAGAATTCTTTTTGTGAATTATTTTTGGATGCCTAAAATGATAATGCATGTGACCTATTTATAGATATGGGGGACCATTACCAAGGGTCATGTAGTACAAGTGTGTCCTTTTGTTTGTGTCTTTTCATATTGAAAGGTCTCATACGTTAGAGAGAACTTATCTTTTCATGTGCACCTTTTGGAATTTAATCACTACACCTTTTCAAGTACAAGAGGTGTACTTCTAGAATTTTATTGTACCTTTTAGATAATGGGTTATACTATAATGGACCGACGAAATACGATATATAAGCAAATGGGCCAAGCCCAGTAATTATGGATCCTAACATTTCCCTCCCGTTGAAGACATCCTCGTCCTCGAGGATGATTATGTGAAACGCCGGCGTAGTTGATATTATGTCCAGCCAAGCAACTACGATCATCTTCAGCTACGGTCGACGAACCTTTTCCGCGATCGAAGGGAAAAAGTGAACTAGCAATCATAGGAGTTGAGGTGGCAGAAACCCAAGGTAGTGGCCTCTCAACTGCCCAATCATCTATAGATGTAGGAGATAGTTTGGAAGTAGCGAACCCGGTCTCGTGAGGATGATGTCCATCAAAGAGACTACGGCTATTGCTTGCTATCATCGCTGTACTTTTCCCGCGATCGAAAGGAAAACTCTCGAGTAAGAGCACGACACCATCTCGAGCAAGCTTAAAACCGCTAAACAGATACCATGTTCGATCATGCAATAGCTTCACTCTCATAAAACGAACCCGTGATTCCCCAACGCCCATGACATAAGCGCCTAAAAGAGCTTCCACCTTTTCCCACTTGAGAGAGTTGGCATCATAAATTCCATATCGACCTCGATCAAATGGTAAATCCGAGTCCTCGCTAACAAGATTGAGTGTGACATATCTCCGTCCCCTATCAAACGGAAGGTTAGGACCCCCTTCCACAAGTAGCTGTTCGCCCTTCCACCGTCCGCGATCGAACACCATATTTTGATATGATAATAATCTTTCACGCTCTTCAAGAACGTCAACCCGTACAAACTCCTCGTCGCCTAACACATATTCATCAACCACCACGAGCGAATCCTTCTTAAGCATCATCGACGAGTCCCCAACGCTAAACGCCAATTTATCCTTAGCTAGTACAACCGATTCAACCTCAATCACTAGCGGTTCAAACTCAACCAACACAGAACAGTCGTCCTCGCCTACGACCGATTTCTCAATGTGAGCGAATTCATTCCCAGTCGAAATTCCATTGCATTTATCATCACTCAACATCAATGAATCTTCAAACAGAATTTGTTCCATCTCATCCGACGAATCACCAACAATAGACTTCGATATTTTCTCCGTCGAAATCAGTTCAATCTCACACGACACAGAGTCATTCTCAATCGAAAACGAATCAACCTCAAATGACGACACATCAATTACAAGCTCCGTACCTTCAAATTTTTCGAGCACAGCCTCAGCGAATTCATTCCAAGTTAGAGAGCCCTTACCTTCAACGTACTCGCCGTACCATTCGAGAGCCTCGCCGTCGATGTAGAGCCAAGCCACTTGAACCTTTTGCTGCTCGGTGAGCGTGGTTACCATCTGAAAATACTCCTTGCATTTTTGTAGCCAACCTCGGGGGTTCGTGCCGTCGATATGCGGGAATTCAAGCTTGGGTAAGTGGCGAGGTCGTGAGGCATTCCAGGTGTTTCCCTCTATGACAGGAGCTCGGTCAAATCTGCTCATCGCCGGGTGTAAGTAAGTGTAATCTGCCATAGATGATCTTTGATGCTGATAATCGTGTAGTAAGGGGTTTCTGTTTTGGTTTTGGATCAGGTTTAGGTTCTGTATCTGCTGCCTGATCACTTGAATATTTTGGGCCATTTCTCCCACTTGAAACTTGAGTCCTTGTTGAGTTTGGGCAAACTCATCCATCTGATGTTTCAACTGAGCCACGTGAGTGTTAAGCATCCTCACTCTTCCATTGGTAGACTGAAGTTGAGCTCGCAGCCGAGCTTCCACATTTTCTCTTTGAGACCTTTCATCAGTCATCATCATCTCGTGCCTTCTTAGGGTATCTTGCAATTCCGTTTGCCAAGTGTTGTCAGCCATGGCGATCCGAGGATGGTTGGCTCTGATACCAAATGTAAGATCCCGGCCGTAATTCATCCGGTTTCTTACGTGCATTTTCAACCAGAGACTACCTTGGCCGGCTTGTCATAATCGGTTTATTGCTCTTCATTCTGGGAAAGTTATAAGAATCTTAATGCGAACAAATAGACATGGCCTTCATCAGAAAATATTCAGAAGGAGACGTAGAGCAGACTCTGAACTGAATGAAGAATCTCACATGATGCAGCTGAATATTAATAGCAGTGGACTTAATAATAATGTTCGAACAGACATTGAAGAAATATTGGACCACCCAACACCTGGTCATAATGCTGCAGTACAGACTAGTCATAATAACAGGCTAGGATATGCCCTCCACAGCAAGCGGAAAGTGGGGTTCAAATTTTTTGAAGGACCATCACAATTCAGTATCCAATGCAACTTCGGAATCGAGTGAAGAAAAGGCTGCACCAGAAGGTAGACTATTTGAAGCCGAAGAAGGCTCTGAAGTAGGAGGGTATCCAAGGAATGGGAACGCAATCCAGGTCGTTTCTATTGATGAGATGCTTTCTGATGAATATTATGGGCAGGATTGTGATGATCGAGTGAGTATGTGAGTCATCATAGAGGAACAGCTTATGCAAGTGGGATTATTTCCAAGCCACCATTGAGGGGTGATGCACCGACTGGTAAGTCAAAAAAGTCAAAAGGATCTAAATTTAGCAGATATGACGAGGAAGATGCTAATTTTGGAGAGGACGAGGATGACGGTGGATCTGGTAAAGTATTTCCGTGAAAATATCCAAATTTTGTTTGACATTCTTCATTGCATAGTACTTCGTTTGCATGTGCTTGTGTCATGCTTGCTTAGTTGTTGGATTTGATTTATTGCTAATCGAATGATTGAAATGTTTTCTTGCAGATGATGACGCTGATTTTGACCCTGATTATGGAGCTACAAGTGGGCGTATTCAAAACAGTGTTATCAATGGCGGATGGCGGGTCATGGCGGAAAGCCAAAAAACCGCCATGTACCTATGGCGGATGGCGTGGCGGGAAATGGCGGAAGCCATGGCGGATCCAAAAATACATATATATTTTATATATCCCGACATAATATATACTATATTTGATGTTTATAAACTAAAAAGTCCCAAAACACTATAATTCATTTCAATATATCTATACGGAACTATCAATAACTATTCAATAAGATCAAGATTACTGCCAGTATTAAAGCCAAAAGTACAAAACAAACAAGTCAATCAAATAAATTATAAAAACTCAAATACAAATCAACTGTTTAATCTCATGTTTTATTTGACCCAGTATAATCATTTGAAAAAACTCAAATATCTATAGTGGAATCGAAGTTTAATTGGAAGAAGAACTGATGTAATTTCTAATTTAATTGGAAGATGGACTGGTGCAATTTATACTGTAAAACTAAAGAAAGAAAATAAAAAGGAAATAAACTCATCACAGATGTATGAGGTTCACCGGCAAGAGGGTTGCCGCCGGGACTGCCGCCGGTGGTCGGAGGGCGCCGCTGAGGAGGAGGGACGCCGGAGGGGCGCCGGTGGAAAGGGCGGCCGCCGGTGGGAGGTGATTAGGGTTTTGTTAGGTTATTATTTTTAATTACCTTCTATAAAATTGGGCTAATATAACTAATTTATAAGCCCAAAACAGTTTTAAAAGCCCAAAAACAGTTTAAAAAGCCCAAAAAATACCAAAATGACTTAAAAACACCAAAAGAAACCCTAAAAACGCCATCTTCAAGTGGCGGCCGCCACAGCCGCCACTCCGCCATGGTCACTGCGGCCGCCATAGCGCCGCCATGGGAATCCGCCAGAGGCGGCCTTGGGCATGGCGGATTTGCAAAATCCCGCCACGCCATTCCGCCATGGCGCCGCCATGGCGGAAATTTAACAACACTGATTCAAAACAAGGTTGGATTCTTCTGTTGATCTATTCATATATGGTTATGCAAGCTATTCGTGTCAATCAAGGACCAAGGAAAATGCATAAAAAACAAGGTTGGATCCTTCTGTTTCTTTATCTGCATATGGTTGTGCTAATTCAACTATGGTGGAAATCAAGGACCACTGAAAATGCTATCTATATAAGACATGTGGACTTTCTTGAAACGTGTGACAAATCTTTTAGGTAAAATGACTCCTGGTTCATGTATTTATTTAACCACATATATGTCCCCTATTAGGATTTCAATAACTTCCTGTGTTGCTTTATTCTGCTTTTCAACTGTTTTCAGAAAGAACATTCATTTATACTAGGGAACCATTTACTAGTGTCTACTCTACTAGTTGAACCTCCTTTTCTTTCCAATATATTTTGGTTCTGCTCTTTAGTAATTGTTAGATAATTTATATTATAGTTGATTTATAAATTATCTTTTGTGAATGAGAATTAATTAGAAAAAAAAAATTATTTTTACTTATTGAAGTGGGCTTTGAAATTAATGTTATTGGGCTTCGGTTTTGGCCCAATAACGGCCCAACTTCTAGAAGGCCCAACTTCTAGAAGTTGGGATTGGTGGCTTTGTAATTGAGTGGTCTTTTAACCACTCCTCACCACCCAAACGTGTATTCCACTTTGTAATATAAAAAAAAAAAAAAGTTATTTATTTTTTATTCCAATATTTTGGCTATAAATAGGTCATTTGGCCAAAGGAAGAAATACAACAAATATACAAGAATTAAAAGAAGATAAATAAGAAAATATTCCTCAAATATTATTTCTGCTATATTTCTTGTTCCGTTCGTAGTCGGTGTCGTTTTTGTGCTAAACGAACGCCGTGTTTTTTTTTTTCGAAGTATCCTGGGAAATAGACGCTCGTGAACCTCTAGCACATACGTGAGGGAGCGAATCTATTTTAAGGAAATTGTGTGCTACACAATCTTCGAATATTTTTTTTTATTTCCCAGCAAACAATCTTAAAATAGATTCACGATCCCGCGAAGATGTCAGACTACGTGGAGTTCCTCAACAACCAAGAATCTACGGGAAATGAAGGAAACATTGACGTTCTCCCTACTACTTTTATCCCCACTGCCATACCTGTGGTTACGAAGCCAAACGTACCGGTCAACCACCTGGAGAAGCCGGAGAAATTTACGGGGACAGCCTCGACGTTCAAAAGATGGCAACAGAAGATGCTCTTCTACCTCACCACGCTGAACCTGGCAACATACCTGAAAGAGGTCGAGCCTAAGGTGAACGACGGCGAGACGAACGCTGAGGTCGTGATCGCTGTTGATGCATGGAAACACTCTGATTTCCTGTGTCGTAATTATATTCTGAATGCCCTAAGCGATACTCTGTACAACGTGTATGGTGCGGTCGCTACGGCTAAGGAATTGTGGGAATCGTTAGACCGGAAATATAAAACTGAGGATGCCGGCACAAAGAAATTTGTTGTCGGACGGTTCCTTGATTATAAGATGGTCGATTCCAAGACTGTGATCAGTCAGGTGCAGGAGATCCAGTTGATCTTGCACGAGATACATGCAGAACGAATGGTTCTGAGTGAATCTTTCCAAGTTGCAGCTATTATCGAAAAGCTGCCGCCGGGCTGGAAAGACTTCAAAAACTATCTCAAGCATAAGCGCAAGGAGATGTCTTTGGAGGATCTGATTGTTAGACTTCGAATCGAAGAAGACAACAAAAGGTCGGAAAAGAGAGTATCGAGCTCATCTGAACCGAAAGTAAACGTGGTGGAGCATAGCTCTAAAAAGGGCAAAGGCGCGGTTAAACCCAAAGCGAAACTTGGGGCGACCGGAGGCGTCGCTAAGCCGAACTATAAGTTCAAGGGAAAGTGCTTCAATTGTGGCAAACTAGGCCACAAGTCGTCGGACTGTCGACTTCCAAAAAAGCACCACGAGGCCAATATGGTGAAAGACATCACCAAAGAAGTTGAGGACTTGAGCCTCATCGCGGTGGTTTCGGAGGTAAACATGATTGGGTCGAATCCACAAGAATGGTGGATCGATACCGGTGCTACACGTCATGTGTGCACGAACCGTAAATTCTTCTCTACCTGTGAGCCGGTTGAAGGAGAAAAGATCTACATGGGCAACTCGGCTGCTGCTACCGTCGAAGGAAAAGGGAACGTGATGCTCAAGATGACGTCCGGAAAAATACTAACGCTGAAAGATGTGTTGTATGTACCGGAAATTCGCAAGAACCTTATATCGGGATTCTTGTTGAACAAACACGGTTTTCGTATTGTTATTGAATCTGACAAAGTGATATTGTCTAAGTCGGGTGTGTTGTTGGTAAAGGTTATGCCTGTGATGGTTTGTTCAAGCTGAATGTAATGACTATTGTAAATGAGAATGAAAAACGTTCTTCCGTTTACTTGCTTGAATCTTCCAATTTGTGGCACGGTAGATTAAGTCACGTTAATTTTGAATCGATACGTCGATTAATTAATATAGACCATATTCCAACATTCGAAATTAATTCGAAATATAAATGCAGAATTTGCGTTGAAGCAAAAATGACGAGATCGTCTTTCCCTTCGGTAGCAAGAAGTACCGAACCGCTTGAATTGATTCATAGCGATTTATGTGATTTGAAATACGTTCAAACACGTGGTGGCAATAAATATTTTATAACATTTATTGACGATTGCACCAAATATTGCTATGTTTATTTGCTTAAAAGCAAAGACGAAGCATTAGAGAAATTCGTTCTCTACAAAACCGAAGTTGAAACGCAACTCGGCAAGAAAATTAAAAGATTAAGAAGTGATCGAGGGAGAGAGTACGAAGCACCAATTGGGAGCTTCTGTGTGGAACATGGTATCGTCTATGAATTGACCGCCCCGTATTCACCTCAATCAAACGGAGTGGCCGAACGAAAGAATCGCACATTAAAAGAGATGATGAATGCGATGTTACTGAGTTCAGGTCTACCACCTAATATGTGGGGCGAAGCTATCTTGACGAGTAATTACCTATTAAATAGGATACCTCGAAAGAAAATGAATAAAACTCTATATGAGTTATGGAAAGGTAAGACGCCTTCGTACCAACATTTGCGAATGTGGGGGTGTTTGGCGAAGGTAGCCGTACCTGCGCCTAAAGCAGTAAAAATTGGTCCTAAAACGGTGGACTGTATTTTCATAGGATATGCACACAATAGTACGGCATATCGGTTTCTTGTATATGATTCGAAAATTTCGGATATACACAAGAACACGGTCATGGAATCAAGGAATGCGTATTTCTTTGAAAATGTATTTCCTTGTAAATCCGATTATGGATCCGGTACATCTAAACGAGATGATATAGAAACCGAGACTCCTAGTACGGTTCATGAGATTGAACCGAGACGAACCAAGCGTGTTCGAATAGAGAAATCTTTTGGTGACGACTTTGTTACATATTTGATTGAAAAGGAACCGCTGACTTATGACGAAGCAGTGAGCTCCGTGGACGGGCCTTTATGGAAAGAAGCCATAAAAAGCGAGATTGATTCTATTTTGCAGAATCATACTTGGGAGTTAGTTGATCTCCCAAAGGGATGTAAACCTTTAGGATCAAAATGGATCTTTAAAAGAAAAATGAGACCAGACGGGTCTGTGGAAAAGTATAAAGCCAGACTTGTTATCAAAGGATACAAGCAACGCGAAGGCTTAGATTACTTTGATACATATTCTCCTGTGACGAGAATAAATTCGATAAGGATGATACTTGCTATCGCGTCCTTAAGAAATTTGGAAGTACATCAAATGGATGTCAAAACAGCTTTCTTAAACGGTGAATTAGACGAAGAAATATATATGGAGCAACCCGAGGGTTTTCGTGCTCCGGGAACCGAAACGAAAGTCTGTAGATTGATCAAATCTTTGTATGGTTTGAAACAAGCCCCTAAGAAGTGGCACGAAAAGTTTGATCACGCGATGATCAACCACGATTTTAAAATCAATGAGGGTGATAAATGCGTTTATTCAAAGGAAACAGGCGATGACTATGTCATTTTATGTCTGTATGTAGACGACATACTCATTGTTGGTAGTAACGACAAAATGGTCAAGTCTACCAAGGATATGTTAAATTCAAAATTTGACATGAAAGATATGGGACTTGCGGACGTGATTTTAGGAATTAAAATCAAACGAATGAGTAACGGTCTTGTGTTGAGCCAAACTCATTACGTAGATAAAATTCTCGACAAATTCTGCAAGGGTGATTCTGGTGTTGCCAGAACGCCATTAGATCGAAGCGTTCATTTGTCGAAAAATCGCGGGGAGGCTATTTCTCAAGTAGAATACTCTCGCATAACCGGAAGCTTGATGTATCTAATGAGCTGTACTAGGCCAGATATTGCTTATGCTATAAGCAAACTGAGTTCCTACACGAGCAATCCGAGTGCGGATCATTGGACCGCTATAATACGGGTTTTGAGATACTTACGATATACTCGAGACTATGGATTACACTATGGTCGATATCCGGCTGTGTTAGAAGGGTACACAGATGCGAACTGGATATCTGATATGAAGGACTCTAAAAGCACAAGCGGCTATGTATTTACACTCGCTGGAGCTGCTGTGTCTTGGAAATCCTCGAAACAAACGGTTATAGCAAGATCCACTATGGAATCCGAGTTCTTTGCCTTGGATAAATGTGGAGAAGAAGCTGAATGGTTACGCCATTTCTTGGAGGATATTCCTAAGTGGGAAAAACCTGTGCCGCCTATATGCATACACTGCGATAGCCAATCGGCTATAGGACGAGCACAGAGTACTATGTATAATGGTAAGTCGAGACACATACGTAGTCGACATAATACCATTAGACAACTGCTCTCAACTGGAGTTATCTCGATTGATTATGTAAAATCGACGGATAACATTGCGGATCCGCTAACCAAAGGGTTAAATAGAGATGCGGTTGAAAGGTTGACGAAAGGGATGGGCTTAAAGCCATAAAGTATAAAAGTACTAAGAAGGAAAACCCTACCTAAATGACTGGAGATCCCAAGATCTAGGTTCAAAGGGACAACCTAATCTTAGGACTTGGTATCACTGTGGGGGATAACCCTGCTCATTCCTGTCGAGAAACAGTGATGACGGAAAAAGGCTAGCATTATGATGCTTTAATGACTATCATAGAGTGTTGATGAAAATACTCGCGACGTGAGAAGTCACCTATGTTAGGGAGAAGTGGGGCCGCTTCAAAGGAGAACTGAAAGGCTTAGTTCTTTACAAACCCTCGCAGAATCAGGACGTGTCCATGGCCGTACTGGACAAAACCATGAGAACGGAACAAGAGAAAAATGGTCTCTGTGTATTGTACGTGGGTTCGTTTACACGGAAAGCGGGACAGTTCAAAGACATCGCGTTCTACTGGACTGCAGTAAACCAAGCGTGCATACAAGGAGGAAGTTCAAATGGTAAAACATACTATCCTCTATGCAGAGTATCATTAGATTAGCAGAAACATTAACCAAACAATTCTCATTCATGTGGGGGATTGTTAGATAATTTATATTATAGTTGATTTATAAATTATCTTTTGTGAATGAGAATTAATTAGAAAAAAAAAATTATTTTTACTTATTGAAGTGGGCTTTGAAATTAATGTTATTGGGCTTCGGTTTTGGCCCAATAACGGCCCAACTTCTAGAAGGCCCAACTTCTAGAAGTTGGGATTGGTGGCTTTGTAATTGAGTGGTCTTTTAACCACTCCTCACCACCCAAACGTGTATTCCACTTTGTAATATAAAAAAAAAAAAAAAGTTATTTATTTTTTATTCCAATATTTTGGCTATAAATAGGTCATTTGGCCAAAGGAAGAAATACAACAAATATACAAGAATTAAAAGAAGATAAATAAGAAAATATTCCTCAAATATTATTTCTACTATATTTCTTGTTCCGTTCGTAGTCGGTGTCGTTTTTGTGCTAAACGAACGCCGTGTTTTTTTTTTCGAAGTATCCTGGGAAATAGACGCTCGTGAACCTCTAGCACATACGTGAGGGAGCGAATCTATTTTAAGGAAATTGTGTGCTACACAATCTTCGAATATTTTTTTTTTATTTCCCAGCAAACAGTAATTCTAACCAAGTATAGTAGTTATTTGCTCTGTCCTTGAAATCAGAAATGACTCACTCTTTTATCTCTTTTCAGAATAAAAACGAAGATTGGGATGCTGAAGAATCTGATGAAGATGATAATGTCGATGATGATGACCTGGATATCTCAGCTGATGATGTTTATGTTAACAAAGTCAGGCAGAGGCAATCAGGTAAAAGTGGTTGCAGTTTGAAGCCCACTAGGGGGCGCAAAACGGTCGCACCATCCGCTCGTAGGAAGATGGCAAGAACCCCATATGTGGAATATGAAGAAGGAGTGATTGCTGAGGACTCAGAAAATGGTAGTGACTTCAGAAGTTCTAGGACTGAAAGAATAATTGGGAAGAACAACGAGCTTCGGACTTCTGGTCGTTCTGTGCGTAAAGTATCATATGCTGAGAGTGAAAGTGATGATTTTGATGAAAGTGAAAAGAAGAAACAAAAGGTGTGCGCAATTTACCACTCCATTGGTAGTCTAGTGCTGGTTTTCCTTGATGGTGATGGTTTTCAATGTCTGTTGCTTATTCAACCTTATGTACTGTTTTTTTGCAGTTTTCCCTTGGAAATTCCTTGTTTAATTTTATGGAATTAAAAATGTGAGATATTTATGCCTTTAGCTCTCAGTCATCTTACTTCCTTGCATGTTATGACTTTCAGTTAGTTGAAAGAAGTCTGAGTCCATAAGCCATCTGTGACCATTTAGTATTGGCCAGATGAATTTTTCCTTTTTTTTTTGTGTTGCAGTCTAATGAAGCTACAAATTGGATTAACGTAAAATGTCACATGTAGTTTTGGATTACCATATGCTCCTTTGAGTACCTTTTGAAATACTATGGTCTTGTGTCTTTGCATTCCACTTATGTTCATGCTCTTTTTTTTTTTAATTTGTGTAATGTATATTCATATAACTTTGGAATATGATATCTCCTCACCACTAGCATAACATATTGTGGATATTATTTTCAAATCGATATTAGAATGCATGAATCATGTACCATTGCGTATCTTGTGTCCTTCTTTTGCGAGAAAAAAAAAAAAGAAGATCTGAAGCAATTTGTAGAGATATAAAACTTCAAAATATCTGGATATGTCTTCCTACTGTCTTTCAGACGAACGTCTTGTATCCTGTATTTCAGGTTCTTGGTAAATTCATGTGAAGCTAATTATTTGAAATCTTCAACTTTATAAAAACGTTTTTATTGGAATAGTTTGCCTTGGTAGAAGGAAGAGAATGAAGAGGAAGATGCAGATGTTATTGAGAAAGTCTTGTGGCATCAACCAATGGGCACTGCTAAAGAGGCTTCAAGGAATAATAAGTCAACTGAACCTGTTTTGTTAAGCTATTTATTTGATTCCGAACCAGACTGGAATGACATGGAGTTTTTGATCAAATGGAAAGGGCAATCTCATTTACACTGTCAATGGAAATCTTTTTATGAATTGCAGAATGTAAGTTCTCTAGTGTTAGTTGACTGCCTATAACACTATATCTGTGAGATTTTGTACTTCTGACAGTAGAAAACATGTCTTAATCCCTGTAGTTGACAAACAACGATAATTTTTGTAATTTTCCAGTTCAGTGGTTTTAAAAAGGTTTTAAATTACACCGAAAAAGTAATGGAGGATGTGAGATACAGAAAGGCAGTGTCTCGTGAGGAGGTAATGGATGATTTTTGTTGCATATTGTCATAGGTGTTATACTTTGAAATATCATTCAATATCATGAAAGGCCAATATCTAAATCCTGATGACCCTCATCCACGAGGCAGAGTCCTCTTGTATTATATTTTTTTTTTGTATTGAACATGCATACCTTACATTTAATTCTGATGTTTAAGTTTTTTTATCCCTCTCTTGGTCAATCAGATTGAGTTGAATGATGTCAGCAAGGAAATGGACTTGGACATCATCAAGCAAAACAGCCAGGTTTCATTCAACTTCATTCTTAGAATTTAACTTCAGGCCTCCAGATCATTGTCTTAGCTCGTGGCGTGACAAACATATGCTCAGGTGGAGAGAATAATTTCAGATAGACTCGCAAAAGATAGTTCGGGTGATGTAGTCCCAGAATACCTAGTCAAATGGCAGGGACTTTCGTACGCTGAAGCTACTTGGTAATACTTATATGATTCAGATCTTATTTGCTCGTGTTCTTTATGATGATGATGCGTAATGAATGATTATCATATCTTTCTCTGAAACCTCTTCGTATGTAACAAAGTTATATTAACTATGAACATAGAAATCTGCAGTCTGAGTTTATGGCCTGAATTCTTATGTTTATAGGGAGAAGGACATTGATATTTCATTTGCCCAAGATGAGATTGACGAGTTTAAGGTATTGCACCTAGTGAGTTGTCCATTTGGCCTATGCAATTTTTATAGCCTTTATGAAAATTTAATTATATTGTTTTCAGCTACTGTTCACTTAATTTATGCCAACTCCGTATGCAAACTTTTAGTGAATATATTTTGTTTCACCAAGTTCTGTACCATAGTTAATTTCTTAATGCAGCTTGAAAGTAGAATATTATGAAGGCCGCCTTCTATATCAGTCAACTAGATCCATATACATACAGCTTGTCATTGCCAGGAGTTAATAGTTTTAGGCGTTGAGAGTCATATTTGGATAAACTATAAAGTTCCTTGAATTCCTCTTGCATGCAGAGCCGAGAGGTTGCATTGACGATTCAAGGGAAAACTGTTGATTTCACCAATGCAAGAAATGCGAAGGTGTGTAGTTTCACATTTTCCTTTCATTCCATTGTTTTGCACCTACTGCAGTAAGTGCCAGGAAATTTCTAGAACGCATATGAAGAATATTCTTTTGAGCTTGTGCCTCTTTAGTTAACAGGTCTGTAGTACATTTTTTCTTCATCATTCTAAGATGTACGTGCGTAAAGTTAAAGCTTCTCTAATCAGGTTCAGTGTATTAATCACTATCTATTGTAGCACAGCTGGAGGAACGATACAAATGTTATTTTGGCTGATGAAACGGGTCTTGATAATACTGTTCAGTCGGTTTCGATGCTTGGTTTCTTGCAGGTACGTTTGCCCAGCGTGTTTTTTGAGTGGCTTCTCAATTCAGTGTTCATTCACCTCAATGTGGAAAAGTGATGCCTCTGTTTCTGTCGATTCTTTTGGATTGTGCAATGAGTTGCATGAAATCTATCTATGGCTGCTGGCAATAGGGAGGTTATTATGTTTTGAGGATTTATTAATTTTTTGGCTCATTGTATATTTTAGTTATATATAATTCCTTTCGAGTATAAAGTCCATTCCCCAATCAGATGCTTGGGCACAGTTGATATATCCCAACAGTCAAAATTGGTCGATTTTGTATGTAATAACTTTTTTGAAGTGTAAATAAATGACGCAGTTTTGTTTACGAAGCACCTGATTGGGGCATATACTATTAGCGATTGAGTTGAGGTAAGTAAAACCTCTAATGGGTGAAAAGAATTGAACATTCAGAAGAGAATTAATAAACAAAAAAGATTGATATTCTGGTTTCATTGCTGCTCTCTATTTGGCTTTTAAGGTTCAACTGAGTTTTGGTACAAACGACCTATGATGGGATTGCAAGCACATGTTAGCCAAACTACAAACTCTAATGGAGAAGTAATTTTCGATCTCAGTTTGCTTTCTTGTTTGAATCCTCTGCATCAGTCGCCGTCGTCTCTACGCTTGTCTTAGACTCGTCAAAATCCAACAACTGCACCCAATGACATTTTCCGGGAAAAAGGAATCATATGCTTGTTAAACTTGGACATGAACAATGATGTAATAATACATATGCACAATATAGAAGTGGCTTACAGGCTTAACATCTCCGTTCCAAATGCAATGAGCAGCCAAGAATCCAATAACACAAGGGACGATATATAGTAATGCAGGCTGCAAAGGATAAAGAAGCCATTCAAGAATGTGATATTGGTTTCACTAATCTTTATCGCCTAAACTTTAAATCATGTCATGTTGAGGGGAGGTATCAAAATTTTTGTTCCAAAGTTAATGTAACTGCTTTCCTATATCCCAAGATTCATAAACAATGACAGATTTGAAAAAAAGGGGGGGGTCACTTGCCTGAGCAGCTTGAAACCAATTCATCACAACGATTGTTAGGGCTATACCAACTGTGTAACCCGCAAACGCACTTTTGAAATATTGACTGTCTTTTCCTCTGGAAACATCAAACCTCAACGCCAATGCCACAAAAATTCCTGAGAAAAAAGATAATGTAAGGATCATGCCTCCAAGAACGCCACATCTACGTATACGAGAAAACAGCGTACTACTGAATCAATTAGATATGGCTAGAGATGATAACATCCATACCAGGAATCACTATATCACCAAGTCCTAGCATTGAAAAAGGACGAGCAGAATCAGCTGTGGGGAATAAAAGCTGCAGAAAGTGGAGAATCTAATGTTAAAATAGCATTTTTTTTTAAAAAAAAAACATAAAATAAGAAATCATAACTCATAACGAATTTGACCTTTATTGGAGCATCGAAAGATTTAGCAACGCTAACCATCACCGGGGTAAAAAAGACCCAGAAAATGTCGTACACAAAAAGTCCAGTCTGCAATAGGTAGAAATAACTACAATCAGATTAAGTAGAACCAGTATTGTAGTTAGTGGTATAGGTTGATAATTGAGGCCTTCAAGCCACAACAAGTATGAAAATTTCATATTCCAATAACACAACAGCTCCCATATCAATCCAGTGAAAAAAAAAATATACAGTATGACTAATAAACCGAAATTTAGTTTCTTACAAGGAGAATGGCACCAGTCTTAAATGATCCAAGTGACAGCATTTCGATTCCCTGTAATGTTTCCAGGTAGGAGAGATCATAAGCAATATTTTTTAAAATTACAGTGTTGAACTAAGGACTTAATTCTTGTCCTATCAAACCTGAATCGAGAAGGCAAGACCCAATGTGTTGTTAGCAAGCCAATGTTTCTTTGATGCGTACCACCAACAAAAGAACACTCCAGGGATTGATGCTACTATCTGTGATTTTGTGAATTCAACCTCCAAAGCTGTGGATAAAATGTGAAAGAAAATATGTCAATCTGAAAATTACAACAAATATGTAAGGAAAAGAAAATATAGCATACAAGGATCAAAACAGCAGAAAGAAACATGTGAGTTCAGTGAAAGAGTAGTAAAGAAACAAATGCAATAATATGTTCATACACCGGAGATATGGAAAATGCCATCTGATGACATTATCATTCCACTCCTTGGGAAGAAATCGTTTGATAGCAGGTAACAAAGTCGCCCTGTAAAGCAGACAAATGAGTATAACACCAACAAACATAATTTCCCGTAAGAAAATCCCAAGAAAATAGCCTATATTTTTTGAGATAAATGAGAACTTACGAAAGAGCAACAATTCCAAGTACGAAAAAATAGCATGTTAACACAGCATTGACCAAGTCCTTCGATAGAAATTTAAAGAGCAAAAACAGTGATAGCAACATTGCACTCCCAACCAATGGAAAACGCATTGCATGTTCTCTGGACATCGTTTCCTGTGATAAGTAAACGGAAAATGAACAAAGAAACGATCATAGACTGCATTATAGAAATTAGAAATCGACTTACTGACGGTGGAGTTGGTTTCACAGAACGGTAACAACCAACGTACACAGTGAGACACGCCGTCAAAATGACATTTACGTTTGGGTTCACATTAACAACAAGTGGAGCGATGCTCAAACCTATTAGTCATCAAGTAAGTCACAGTCTGGTAAATATAAATGATCAAAACCAACAAATCTATTTGGCAACCAATGAAAGTCTACAAACCTGCTAGAGCCAAATTAGCGAAGCGCTCATGATTCTTCATTCCCGATCTACTAAAAAACAACTGAATGAACTTTCTCTGACAAATTCTCGACAAGCTGCAGCGGTCATACAACCAAAAAAATGTCACAACAATTCAAACATTGTGGAATTCAAACACTGTGTAAAGTGGTGATCTTTCTCATGTCAAGTGAAAGACAAATCACTCTATAGATCATCCACAATCTTTCTTCCCTAATAAACAATATAATTAGACTCGAAACAGCTGAACCAGAAAAGATCCGAGTTATGAAACTCAAATCATTGAAAAGTTGAACAAAACTCGAACAGATAAGCATGCATCCACAAAGATCAGAGGAACCAGAAAACCCTTATCGTTGCCCTCGATTTCCCTTCAATTGCCGATTTTTCTCTAATCTACAAATTTACAAAACCCAAATAAATTATTTCACAATACCTTTCAACAGAGGCGTTCAATAATCTCGTCGCTTGTCTCAACTCTCGCTCAACGTACAATCACTGAAGCTGCTTTTATATGCGGAAGATGCCACGTCGCGCGATGGTCATACGACCAATCGAACAATGCCACGTCGGCACAGAAAATATCTTTCGATGTATTAGTTCCCTTTTCTCTTGCATTAAGTATTACATGATATGATATGATTAGGTCTTCATTCGGTAATAACCGAACCGAACCGAACCGAAAGTTCGGTTCGAGAATTTCATAAACCGAAAATCGAACCGAAATAATTCGGTTCGGTTTCGGGTTTTTACCAAATTTTTTCGGTTCGGTTCGGTTAATCGACCAAAAAACCGAATTTTAGTTAAAAAAATAATAATATTAATATGATTTAAATTATAAATTTTCATTATCATATATTTATTTGTATAAAATTTTTATTTACCCCATATTTTCCATGTTTTATTACATATATTATTTTTATTTATATTATAAATATATATTATATATTATCATATATATTTGTATAAAATTTTCATTTACCTAATATTTTCCATATTTTTTAAGTATGGTGGATAAATTATTAAATATGACATATAAAAATATATCATTATATATTTTATATAATAATATATATGCATTAAATTTTTTTTAAAAAAAAGAATTCGGTTATTCGGTTCGGTTCGGTTTACCGAGGTAAAAAACCGAACCGAACCGAACCGAATTTTTTTCGGTTATCAAAATACAAACCGAACCGAACGGTTCGGTATTCGGTACGAACCGAAACCTCGGTTTCGGTTTGGCTTGGTCGGTTAACCGACATTTGAACACCCCTAGATATGAATGAGCTTCCAATTGATTTGGGGAATTATTATTCACCGCCCCTTTTTCCTAGTCACCGCCCCCTAAAGGACTGTAAAAAGACGATTTTGCCCTTATGATATTTAAATTAATTTAAAAAGAAAAACTAACTAAATATATAATTCCGGTACGAAATACTGAAAACTACATACACAAATAAATTCGAACGATCGATCGATACGGAAAAAAAATTCATTTAACATTTCACGACCGACCGATCGATATTTTCGGCCCTGCAGTGCACAGGCCGAACGACATTTTCGGCCGGGCTGTGTGCGGGCCCGATCGATATTTTCGGCCCGGACAATGCCTGGCCGAAAAAGTCGTTCGGCCCTGCAGTGTAAGGGCCGAACGATTTTTTCGGCTCTAACAGGTCTGGCCGAAAAAATCGATCGGCCAGTACACCGCAGGGCCGAAAATTTCGATGGTCCGCTGCACTGCCTGGCCGAAAATCTCGATCGACCGTATTTTTTTCTAAGTTTTTCGAGAATAATTATTTGTATTAGTAATTTTTTGTGTTATAATTTGTGACTATCTATTGTATTAGTAATTCGAAACGGAATAAAGATGCAAAAAAATATTCCAAACAATCATAAACAGTATCCCAAACACAAACATAAACGGTTTGGAATATTTTTTTGCATCTTTATTCCGTTTCGAATTACTAATACAATAGATAGTCACAAATTATAACACAAAAAATTACTAATACAAATAATTATTCTCGAAAAACTTAGAAAAAAATACGGTCGATCGAGATTTTCGGCCAGGCAGTGCAGCAGACCATCGAAATTTTCGGCCCTGCAGTGTACTGGCCGATCGATTTTTTCGGCCAGACCTGTCAGGGCCGAAAAAATTGTTCGGCCCATACACTGCAGGGCCGAACGACTTTTTCGGCCAGGCAGTGTCCGGGCCGAAAATATCGATCGGCCAGCACACAGCCCGACCGAAAATGTCGTTCGGCCCGTGCACTGCAGGGCCGAAAATATCGATCGATCGGTCCTAAAATGTTAAATCGAATTTTTTTTCCGTATCGATCGATCTATCGAATTTATTTGTGTATGTAGTTTTCAGTATTTCGTATCGGAATTATATATTTAGTTAGTTTTTTCTTTTTAAATTAATTTAAATATCATAATGACAATATTATCTTTTTACAGTCCTTTAGGGGGCGGTGACTAGTAAAAAGGGGGCGGTGAATAGTAATCAAGTTGATTTGATTCCATAACTTTTGTCTTCCATATTAAATATTTAACCCGAAATTATACTCATCTAAACTAAAAAAAAAAAAGAAGAAATATTATCCATAAAATGCCATGATGAAATCTATTTTTTAAAAATAGGGTCTCCTCCTCATATAATTAAACAATAACACGAACAATGTAATAACCAGTCACAAAAATCTTACAAAGAAGGAAAAAACTGCAGATAATTCAACTTCCAAAGACTAAATTTCAGACAAGCATATCTTCCCATGAATTTCCAGCCACCATAATCATTCAGACAACACCGATGTTACGAATCCTCGCAAGAACACAGAGCAACAATGGCCTTAAAACGAAAGTTAGATCCGAGCAAACATATACGTCGTACCAACTATACACACACACACACACTATAAACACACGTACGGAGTCGTTCTTAGTTCCATGGAGGAGATTTCGGCGGCTTATTATAAGCAGAATCATGATTCATCATCGATCCATAGCTTAAGTCTAAGTTATGCAGCTGTTCGATCAACTGCGATCTCCTCTCCTTGAAAAAGTCAAGGCGTGTGGTCAACTCAAGCAAAGTCGATGGATGATCCATTCCCTATTAGTTGCAAAACGAATAAATTCTTCTTAAAAAAACTATTACAGCTTTTTATAATTCGAAGGTTTTTATTTTTTTATCTTGAGTGTATAGGCTAACCTCGGCTGGTCTTGAAGCAGAAGGTAAGGATAGAGCAGAATCTACGGCCCCAAAATCATCCATGGACAAGCTAGTCGATGCCTCTGTGCTCTTAGAATCGCTCAAGCTTGGCTCAGGGAAATGTTTTCGTCGACGGTTATTCCCAGATGTTAGAAGCTGTTTTTTTGCAGTTCGATTTTCCATAGGTTGTAATACTTCGGTCTTTTGTTTTCTCTCATGGTTGCAGACAGCAAGCGTCGTGTCGAAATCTGGCTGGTAATATTTTCTGCAAATGGAAGTATTGTAAGATTAATATGTGGGGAAGAAAGGGCTTTAATCGTATGATACATTAGTGAGCGAACGCACGATTGCGAATTCTGACTTGTAGCAGCGTTTTGGTGGCGAGCGTAAGAATCAGTGATGTAATGATTCTGACGTTGCTGATTAAGTTGGTGATGGAGTTGGGCGACTTTTTGCTTCAGTCGAGCCACATCAGCCTCGGCTAGGGCTATCTCCTCGAGCTCAGCCCTTGTCTTTTACGCAGAACAAAAAAGCTTCAGCATGGGAAAAAAAAATATTCCATTACGAAAAAAACGACTGAGAAGGGATATCTAAACCTTGGAATCCATGGCTCGGGTCCCATTTAATTGTCCCGAGGACATGCTTAAGCCAACTTCTAAAGCAGCTCTTAGGTCTCTCTCAGCTTGTAATTGTTCTTGCAATCTTTCCACCTGTCGAAAGAACGATAAACTTGTCAGAAATTCTGAGCCTAACCACTAAAATAATTTACACGTGTTATTACAGTCTATGAAGCAAAAGCATACATCTTGTTCGAGGGCCAGGCGACGTTCGTGAAGGGCTTGCTTTCTTCTTTCCAAGCTGGCTTGAAGAATTGCATGCGAGGCGTAATAAAATATGCATGCGAGGCGTAATAAAATATGGTCACTCTAGCTTACCTCCTTTGCGATTCTGCTACGTAAATCATTCTTAGCGATCTCTAATCTCTGAATGGCCAGCCTAGAAACGAAAATAAAGGACCCGAGTAAGAGAAAAAGACAGTGAAAGTTAAAAATTGAGGTAAGGAACGGATATAGACGAACTATTTCAGCTTGTAAGAAAAAACGGTTGATGTCAAAGAATGCTTACTCTTCCTCTCCAGACGAATCGATCGATTCTGTTGAAGGAGTTCTCCTCGACTGCATTGCATGGAAGGAAAATAGAAATACAAAGTAACCAAAGTGTATGCTGAATCAAATATTTGAAGGTTAAGATAACTCACATGCTTTCTTCCCCAAAAAGTCGATTTCTTGGCGCTCGAAGATGTATTACTCGCTGATCTCGGGCTGGGCTTGTCGGGAAAACTCAGCTCGGCCCCCAAAACAGATTGACTTATCTCTTTATCCATCGATGACAGAATCTCTCCAACAGAACGCTGAGACTCTTTTCCAAGAATTTCCTCAGAAGCATTGGTTTTGCTTCCACGCAACTTCTTAGGTTTCTCGAGCGATTCATCGAATGACTTCTTCGGACTTAATTTTGCAGAAGATGCACGACGTGCCCGAGATTCTTCGTCTGAATTGCCATTTCTCACCGCCTGGTAAGAGAAGTCATCAATGGAATGTTTTAGTGAAATGTTCGATAAAAACAGAAGCTTGACATCTGAGAGAGAGACAACCTTAAAGTCATAAAGATCACTAGTAGCAGAACCACTACTTTCACTTAGCTTCCCACTGAGCCTGCGATAACGATCGGTATCTGCTTCACTTTCAGCTTCGTTTTCAGCATCATGGTAACCATTGACTTTTACGTCTGAATGGTCCTCATCATCCTCATCGCTAGAATCTTCACTTCCACTTTTATCGGTCTGAGAATCTTCAGACATCGAGGATCTGCGTAGGCTCTCATCCTTAAAAAAAAAAGAAGCAACATAAGCCACCAAATATGCTGAGAAGATTGACAAGCAGCCTCATATTCTAAAGAAGTCAGTCTACTTACATCGAAAATAGTCATGTAATCTTCGAGCAGAGTTGTAATAATAGCTTGTGCGTTATTAGCAGCATTTGCAGCAGCGATAAGCTGAGCAGAGTTGTCTCCGTTTACGTCAAAGTCGTCCTCCAATTCACATTCGCCGGCTAAAAGCGGGCGTAAGAGAAGTGGAGCCATACAAGCAGCGACGGCTGATGCAGTCATTCGATTCTCAGAGGCGTGCGAGGAGATTTTGTGCATCATTTTAAGAACTCTGCAGATAATAGTAAGAAGACAATAAGTCGATCTACTGTAAGAAAAACCACGATGAGTAAATGCAAAGCAAAATGCTTTTGGTTTATGATACCTTTGCAATAGACGCCTATTGGGCTCGGGAAAAGCTTCATGAATAGCAGATCTCATTGCGCTGCCACGAGCTTCCTTTGGGTCGATTTCTTGAATTGTATCCCAGAAAATAGTTAACGCTTATCTTTCAAATGGAAAATTTCGACAAAAATTAATGGTAATAAATTTAACAGCAGCTTACTGTAGGCTTCCAGCAGTGCAATGCAACAAGAGGCAGGAACTGGAGATGAAGGAAGCTCGCGAAGAACATGCTGAAGAAAAAAGTTGTTGAAACATAAGTGTAATTTAAATGAAGCGACAAATGAGAAAAAAGACCGTAGAAAGGGAATCTAACCTTAACACAATCTCCGACAACATGAGCATCTTCTTCAGGATCGAAGTCGATCTTGCCTGCAATAAAGAGATGTCTCTTAGATGGAGAATGTATTCAAAGAGGAGTAGTGAAGTGTACATATGATGTAGTAAAGTACAACTTGTATCTATCGCCATGTCCACTAGTACGGTAATGAGATCATTTTCTTCTCAAAAAAATGAATCACAACCTTGTTCATACTCTTGAACTCTTCTTTCCACTTCTGCAACATCTGCACTTTGTCTTAGAATTCCTTCTACTTTGATTCCTGTTAGAGAAAAGGAGTACTAAGATTGTATACTTCATCAAGGACATAAGGTTTCTTTTTTTTTTTCTGGAACATTGAAATACGGAATACAAAACATTAACAGCCCCTCTAGGGAATAGTCCGAGGAAATTTTACCGTATTCTTCAAGAAATCGAAGTGCTTTCTCAAGAAAAGAAGGGCTCCCATCGATATCTTCCAAGGCGAGCAAAATAGGCCGTCCAACAACTAAAGACTTCACAGGACGCTTCTCTCTCCCTATTATATGTATGTACATACGTATATTAATTCAGAAAAATTAAAAGAAAAACGTCATGTATACGGTGAAGTTTCAGATGTATGAAAATACAAACATTGATGGAAAGAGCCTTCAATAGAATCATTGGTATCACTTCTAAATATGCCATCGTGTCCCATCACAAGTGCAGCATTTGGTGCTTGTGCAATAGCATGTTCAAGTGCTGTCTTCCACTCATATAAGTCCTCAGACGTCTCTGCCTATTGTAATAGAATGGACATAATTTATCATTCATAGGGAGAGAGAAGTACCTATTAATCAATCTCTCTCTCTCTGTGTGCGTGTGTGTATATATATGTGTGTGTGTGTGTGTGTGTGTGTGCACCTTAAGGGTGAATGCACGGCCATCACGCCCGTCGGGAAACAGAACAGTTAGAAGCTTCTTGTCTTCTCTAACAACAACACTGGAAAAATTAAGACATCAAGTCATCAACCATTGTATGACTTAAAGAACAAAAGAAACTTAAATGAGATACGTAGACTACTGAAACTCTATGTACCTTCCAGAATTGTTCAGATCGATGCCGCCCAAAGTCAAATTTAATTCACCGACACGCTGAGGAAGTGCGCTCTGAGCGAAGATTTGGGACATTTTTTTATCAATTATTAGAGTATTTAATGATGTAAGCATATTAAAGACATACCCGAATTCATAAAGATAAATGTGATAAACAGCTTACTGAATCAAACTGTAAATGATCTTATGAAGGTGAAGTTCAAACCAGACTAACCGGGTCGTTCTTAAAGAACACCAAAGAAGTGCGTGTAAGGATAAACCACCGTCTCTTCCAAGATTTCCAACCTAAACCTGTAAGATGGTTAAACACATATTCTTTATTGTCTGAACGAACTAGTGTGTGTGTATAGACACAATGATAACAGACTTGTAAAAACATAATCTTAACTCGACTTGATTGAGAAAAAGATTCGAAAGCCGCCACAGTTTTGGGTAATTGTAAATATTACCGCAAAATTGTAATTTTTACTAAACCATGGCTGAACAAAAAAATCACAGAAACGTAATGGGGCATACAATTGCTAACCCGAGAGAATTACTACATTAGCATTGTCACTACACACAAATGATAATCCTAAAAATAACAAATCAATAGAGCTTATGTAATGAGAGCACAGGATAACAAAAATACAGTCCCTCTTCGACCAACCGATAAAACGTTAATGTGCCTCAAACATAGAACAATCGCAACATATCATACAGCCACGTCATGCTCATGGCAGCCCAGTGCCCAGAAATTTCAGCAAGCAAAGCTTTGGAAAGTCTCAATAGCAACTCGCCTTTTGAAGATATCAGCAGATGCCCACTCTTGAAAATCTACCAAAAATCGAAAAAAAAATAAACGGATTACTGCGATTACTCAAAATGCAATGGACCACAATAATGCTGTGCTTCAAAAACTCCCAAGATTTTCAACTTCACACTTTGACCAAATTTTGACCACACACACACACACGCACAAAAGGGGATATTACTATCACGAACATTACCGTGTTGGAGTTTCCAATACGAGGTCGCTCGAATGCAGCTACTGTGGCGCCGGACATTATCTATTCTTCAGCTCTTTTGAACCTTTCCTTCTCAATTACTACGATTCTACAGCATCGGGGCTCCAATTCAAGAACCGGGTCAGGCCGGATCGAGCTGGGTTTTACAGCATCAGTGATGATCTGCGGACAAATGGTGCGAAAAAAGCTAAAGATTTGAGATTTTTTTTCAACCAAAAAATGTGCGGATGAAGCAGAAATAGCAACAGCAGCTGCAACCAACAAAAAAGCCTTTCCTTTTTCTATTCTCTAATATTTCTCTCTTTTTTTCAAGTCATTTTCTACTTATCTGTTTGTTTTTATGATATTAGGTGAGGGTAGTCGTGTAATAATAACGGTTGGAAGCTACGCAAATGTCACGATGTAATAAACTCTTTTTTGGATTTTTTCATCTGCTGCCTTTTTTTACCCTTGTTTTTTGCCGTGATTTCCTCACTAGTATATTGACTGATTTCATCCTTCAATTGTGAAATTAATTTCATTTTCGTAGGATTTATAGAAGTCTTGCTTGCATTGTCTCATAAGTCCTAAATCCTTAATTCCCATTTCTTCAATTTACTTGTATTGTATCAAACTCATCATGATTTTCAAGATCGCGCGATTTCTATGAATTTTATTGCGAAATATTTTATAGATCAAAATACACATGTGAGGTGTAGGAGAACCATAGTAATGCCAAGAACAACATTGCAAAGGAATGTACAGTCACTAAAGCATGGCATCACAAACAAAATTAACTTGAATTATTACAAAAAAATTACAGTTGTATGTACCTACTGAGATGTTGCATTATTAATTTTAATATAACAAACTAAAAGTTGCATCAATTATTTTTTATGTAAGTCGTAAATTAGTGATATCGTGTGTGGTCCAAATGTGACATGGCCAGCTCAGCGTTCTGCTTTTTCTTTTTCCCCAATGTCTGGCCAAGATCTTGTTTTTAGTTTATTTCTCTATCAAACAAGGAAGTCTAGTAATATATCCGAATTATTTGGTAATTGGTATATATTTAACAATTTGAATAAAATGGAAAAATGTTATGTCTTCAAGTCAAATTCGTAGTTTTTGAAACCCAAACAAGTAAAAATATAGAATCCCAAAAGAAATTAAATTTGGAAAAGAAACGGCAGCGTTAGCCACGCAATCATAATGGGCTATAGGCCCATGTATTTGGGTCGCTACTTTTTATTCATTAATTTAAAGTTAATAATTTATTCACAAATTTTGAAAAAAGCCCATTTTATTTAGAACATAATATGATATATAACAAAATAAACATGAATTAAATTTTTACTTTGTCGTAGGTGGTTGTAGACTAAAAAAAATCAAATGTATCCAAATTTTAATATAACGAACATTAAATTTCTATGACATGTCAAAAATATATAATAACTGGCAAATTTAAATCAGTATCAAAGAATAGACAGAAACACAAACAACATTAAAAGGGAAACAAGTGGTCATAACATGTAGCATGCAATTAAATTAATTTCCAAATGATAGAAATCTCTGATAGGTGACGTCTTAAGCCAAGGTTTTGAAAACCGGACCGGACCGGCCGGTTCTGACCGGAAACCGGTGAACCGGCCAGAAATCCGGTCCGATTCCGGTCCGGTTTGGACTAAAAAGTAATGATAAACGAATATAATTATGAAAATGACGAGAATTCCACAAGTTTTATTGTGGTCAAATGGTAAGGTATTGGGCTTATTCACCTAGCGGGCTGGGTTCGATTCTCTAATACCTCCTATTATTTTTGTTTTATAATTAACCCACAAACCACATATTTTCTTCTTATTTCGTTTTGACCCCAAATGTTAAAGATTTAATTTTTGTCCACCCATGGTTTAATAATTTTAACCACCAACACAATTTACTTCAATTAATTTTGACCCTTAATTTTATAATATTGTAATATATTAAAAAAGGTTATAAATTTACATGTACATAATCTATGTTATTAGTTGATCAATCGAACCAATTAAATATATATTAATTATATTTAAAGATACCGGTTTGACTCTGGTTTGATTCCGGTTTTATACCGGTTAAACCACTAAACCTTAAACCACTAAAATTTCCGGTGCGGTTCAAAAACCCATTTTCAGAACCATGTCTTAAGCTTTGGGAGACAATTCATTAATTGAAAAGTACCAACACAATCATAATATATTATTAATGTCACAAGTGTGAAGTGTGAACTAAAAAAAAAAAAAAAAAAACTTCATCTGACCATAATGATGCGTTTGGTAAGATCACAGATCTTTGCAGTGTAGATGTATGATCTTGTGCTCTTTCGTATAAATATTTCTACCATGAAACTACTTTAGACAACCTTAGTCTAAAAATATTCAAACTATGATTAAGTATTCAATACTGACGGCAAGATCATAAACCTTCGAGTAATTGGTCCAAAAAATAAAGTACTATAATTAGAAAATGATTTAAGATCACAATTTTTTTTTGGGGAATTCCGTATGGTGCCCCTGTGGTATAGCTTTTTCCGGTTGGTACCCATAGTTATTTTGGGTTCCGCTAGGTACCCCTGTGGTATTGCAAATCATAGCCCCGTAACCCTGAATGATCCAAATCGATATTTTCTTGTGTTTTCCCCGTTAGTTGCTGACGAAAATTGCAGAAAAGACAAAAATACCCTTACAATCGATACTTAAACAACAATTGCGACGGAAATTGCGACGGCAGAGCCGTCGCTAAAGGGAAAAAAACAAAAAAAATAGATAAACAAAGAAAAAGACGGTTTAATCCGTCGCACAAGAAAAAATTAAGGAAAAAATATAAATTCGCGGTCATCTTCTTCGTTCAACTTCTGTCGACTTGCCGGAATCCCAGAGCTCCATGGAGGCGACGACGATGACGACGACGCACATCTGCTGCCGCCCGACGACGAGGATATCGCCTCGAAGGTGCAAGTCTCGAAGCGACGGATCTCCTCGCCGCAGCTACTCGAAGCGCCATTCGCCGGACGATTGATTCCTCACCCTCATCACGCAAAAATGGGTGCAACATTCCAATCCAAGCCCACTGCAGACCCTATTCGTCTTCAACAGATAGCAAGCCGGCCCAGCCTCGACGCCTCTGCTCTGTACGCAAATCCCCCAAGCTCGAGTCACCCCTTCGCCGGCGTCGTCGCCCAACATCACCTCCATCGTCGCGCCTCCAATCTCTCTGCAGCGCCGACCATTCGTTGGGTCCGGCGTTGTGAGGCTGTGCTATAGAGGGTGGGATTTTGATGATGAATTTGGGGTTTCAGATTTTAGGTACGATTATTAGGGGTATTTCTGTATTTTCTATAATTTCCGTCGGCACTAACAGAGAAAACACAAGAAAATATCGATTTGGATCTTTTAGGGTTACGGGGCTATGATTTGCAATACCACGGGGTACCTAGCGGAACCCAAAATAACTATGGGCACCAACCGGAAAAAGCTATACCACAGGGGCACCATACGGAATTCCCCTTTTTTTTTCTGCAGACTCAAAAACAGTTCTTGAATGGCAAGAATCCGCCGCAAATTGCTTACCACTTGCTCGATTTTGCTCTGAAATTCGCGTAAAAAACAAAATAAAAGCAATCCCATAACCATAAACAAAACGTTCTTACATCATCGGCGCACAGAAAACACAAAAATTAACAAGCGAAGAAGAAAATCAGCTTTTCCTATTAAAGGGAGGAAGGTGAAAACTAGAAAAAAATACAGTTTTTGTACTGCTGAGCTGATTCTTTTCTCTGCTCCTATTATAATATAATGAAAAGGGTGGTCTTCATATCTTGGACTACTTTGCAGTATTTCCTTTGATCTTCTGATGTTAGATCTCTGCATATTTCAAGCCGAAACGTGTCTGCTGATAATCATCCTCTTGTAATAATTTTAATTTTTTCTTGGAACAACCCCACAGATTTCCAACAGGTGGGGTTCAGTTCATATAATCCGAATAATCCTATAATATTCATAAAGAGGATCTGCTGCTAAACAGTAGATAGATCTCTTTATCCATTATTTATTATTACACGAGCTTGGGTTAGAATAATTTGTTGTCTAAGAGCATCTCCAACGGGTACTTTATTTTTGTGTAAAACACAAAAATAGAGTACTATTCTACTCCAATGGGACTTTATATTTAACACAAATATTGTGTTGATCAGCAGAGAAACTCTAGATCTAGAGTACGCACAATTTTTAACACAAAAATAGAGTTTTAATTCTATTTATTATATTTATTTAATAATACACATTTTATTATATTCAAAATATTTGATACACTATTAATTAAAATAATATAATTTTATTAATATAATAAAATTAAAATTAAATAATATGCTAATTTTATCATTTATTTAATTTTTAAATATTAATAATTAAAATATATTGACTTTTTAATTTTATATAATAAAGTTTAATAAGTCAAGTAATTTATAGAAATTTGATTTTTAGTGTAAAAATAGAGTTAATGGATTGGAGTGAAAACTAGCGTAGAAAATAGAGTTTATGGGTTAGAGTAAAAGCACTATAGCAACTGTATTATTGTGTAATATTACCTGTATTTTTATGCGTTGCGTTGGATATGCTCTAACTAGCACTTGACTACATAACATCGTTTTCTATTTTATTGTTGGCCTAACATTTTCTTGATCACTTCCTTTAATATCATCATCACCTCCACGATTCTCTCTCTCTCTCTAGCCCACCGTGGTCGTCGCCGCCGCGCCCTTCGCCGGGCAGTGAGGAGACGAGGCTGCTGCTATACATATGGCTCTTGGAAGACTATACCTACTATCAACCATCGCAAGATCCGTTAGAATGCTGCTAGAGATAAAGGTTTATCCGGCGAAATCCATCGACGGCCAAGCGGCGCCGCCGCCCATGTCCGTCCCGGCTTGCCCGACATCGCCTTGGAGTCTGTCCTAGAGAAGCTCCCGCCGGCGGCGCTGGCAAGGATGGCCACCGTGTGCAGCTCTTTAAGGGATGTGTGTGCCGGCGATCGCTTATGGGCAAGGCGTTTGAAGAACAAATGGGGTAAAGTCGTCGGCGCTTCTGCGTTCGAACAGTGGAAGCAAAGCTGCCATGTTTGTCCGAGAAAAGCTTCAATCTTTCATCATTATCATAGCAGCGAAGGCTTTCTGGGATTTATTTCTCATCTGTGGCCATTGGGCTCCTTCGATCCAATCTTATAACCTTCAATTCTTGCAAGAAAAGGGATGATTCTAATCAAGAATGTTCTTCGATCATGTCTTTCTACCTCGCCCTTGAATCTGGCAAATTTTGGTTCCCAGCCCAAGTCTATAACCGCGAGGTATATATATTATATGCACATTTACTCAATCAATCGATTCTTTCGATCGAAAACGATGATGTCTTTGTTCTTTCTTTTGTTCGAGCTTATTTTATTTATTTTTGTGATTGTTTTTTTTGTATATGCTATGGTGTTAGAGTTCAAGCAGTATATGAGAGAGTCGCGGTGGAGGACGACGACTGTTAAGAGAAGGGAATGACGCCGATGGGTTTTACGGCGGCGTTAGGAAAATATGCGGCGAAGATGAGAAGTCGACGTGGAAGAAACTGTGGCCGGCGGAGATGTTAGAATGATGGGATTTTATTTATTTATAGAAAATTGTAGCCCATTTAAATTAAATTGTTGGGTTGGGATGCTTTTGTTTATAACGTGGGCTGTTTTGATTAGGGCTGAAATTGTTGTATTATATCAAAAATATTGACTAAATACGTATCTTCATGTCCATCGCATCAACGCCCTTAATCTAATTATCTAACTAGCAAGTTTAGGACACATATCACATTAAGTTATTAAACAATAAAAATTTAAATTTAAGAATAAAATCGTGATAAAATAAAAATTAAAGTGTAAAAATTGTAAGGTCGATTTGAGAGTTTTTTTATGGGGATTCAACACTTAAATACCTACATCAATAAAAATTAAACAGTTCAGTCCCCTGTCAGACATATTTTTATCCTAGGTACCTACTTGAATTTTATCTTACTGATAGGTACCTAACTGACGGATTTACCCCTGATAAAACTGATTTATTACATCATTTACCTAGTTTCTTATTTCACCTCACGTTCGTCCTTACAAAAAAAAAAAATCCCACCATCCCAAACCAACCCAAATCGCGCGTCTTTCTCCCAGAATCGACCAGCGTTTGTTTTTGCTTCAGATTCAACGTCGTGGGTTCTCGTTCGTCGTGGTATTCCCCTTTGAAATCGATAGGTAAGTCGTTTGCTTCATTACAGTACGTCGTGGCATTTCGTAGTGGTATTACAGTTAGCAATAGGCTTGTATCTAGTTTGATTTTGCCGTTATTCGTTGGTTTTAAGCATTTTCGGTTAATGTTCGTAACAATAGCTGCGTGTTTTCGAATGACATCGATTTGTTATTCGATTAGGGTTCTTTGGAATGGTTCAATTAGTCTGGTAGCTTTGTGCGTGTATCTTCAAATGGGTGGACTGATTGTTGTCGATTTGGGAGTTTTGGAATGGGACGATTTGGGTTTTTTCGAATGGGGTCAATTTGTTTTGGTACTACACGAACACTGTATTTGGTACCATCTGTTTGAGCAAATTGGTACGCCGTGTGTGTATAAAATGGTACTGCTTATTAGCAGTTTTACTTTTTTGCAGAAATGCCTCCGCATGACAGATCTGAGCTTTCTTACAGGTCCATCATGCACTTTTTTTTATCTACGTTCGGGTCTGATGGCCTCGCATAAGATGACCTGGGCCGCTAGAGCATTCGTAAGTTTTAACATTGTACATATTTTCGTCGGCCGTGTTGCAGTTTTGCGTTAATGTCTTTTCTATATTGTGCAAGCTCATTTTCTGACGAATTGTTGGGCACGGAATTATGAGTATCTATGGAAGAAGACCGTGGATCCAGAGTTTAACCGGTCCCAATTTGGCACGTAGACTTTGGAGACTTTGTTGTTTATTTGACTTGGGGATTGGACTGTTTGGAAATTTTGTTGTTTATGTTCGTTAAGATATTTGTCTTGTGAATGAGACTGTTTGGAGACTCAATGATGTCATTTGTTGTGTAGTTGTATGAGACTTTGTATGTATTTTATGCAGTACCATAAGTTTTTATATTAGCGTACATTATCTTTTACATATATAGTATCCTAATTTGCAAGTATAGTGTAATATATGTAAGTTTGTTACCCTACGATATGCAAATTAGGTACCGTAATATATGCCTGTTTAGTACTGTAATATATGCCTGTTTGGTACCCTACGATATGCAAAAGTGGTACGATAATATATGCAGTACCATATGTTTTATGAGACTGTCCGTATTTTATGCAGTACCATATGTTTTATATGATCGTACCTTATATTTTACATACAGAGTATCATAATATGCATTTTAACCGTACCATTATGTAAACATATAGCGCACCATAAACAGAAGATATGCAGTACATTGTCTTTTATATTACCGTACCATATCGTTTACATACGGAGTACCATAATATGCAGGTTAACTGTATCATTATGTAAATATATGGTGTATCATAAATAGAAGATATGAAGTACCTTGTCTTTCATATTGCCGTACCATATCTTTTACATAATGAGTACCATAATATGCGGGTTAACCGTACCATTATGTGTATATGTCCCGTACCATAAATAGAATATATGAAGTACCTTATCTGTGTACAGTAAGATAGCTTATCTTGTACAGTAAGGTACCTTATCATTTACATATATAGTACCATAATCTGCAGGTTTACTGTATCGCTATGTATACATATATTGTACCCTAATATGCAAGTATACCGTACCATTTGTTATACATCGGAAATAAATAGATTCCTAAGTGATCGCGTTGTTCTGCATGATTTTGACAATACCTAACAATAATAACATGAATAAAAAATATAAAAAAAACGCACATGTAGGACTCACCAGATTTTTCAAATTATGTTGTAAGATGTTCTTGCTTCTATCCTTATATTCTAATGAATCTTTGAGTTCGAAAGTTTAATTCATGCGTGTAAGGCCTAATGCACCTAATTTGATCTGAAACATAACTAATACTCTATATTAGTGTTTAAGGGTGGTTCCAGATGAAAAACTAATTCGTACGACCTCGAAAAATACTAACCCTAGTATGACGTATCACATATTTAAGGGACGACGTACCTTACTTAGCTTTGTAGGGGTACCTGTTGTTTTATTGTAAGCGTACCATCTCAGACACGGTTGTAGTGCCCAAAATTACATATGACATCAAACATTTTATGAAAGCCAATGACCTGCCAGATGAGCTGTCTTTTTGATTTAATACCTCGTACGTCAGAAATATGTCCACTCATGACAGAAAAATGTCATAAATATGTCCAATCATGGCAGAAAAACGCAGAAGTTGTCTCTTTATTTCTCCACATCAACATCTTCTTAAATGCTTCGTTTCTGATGAAATATAGCCAAGTCTTAAATTCAAACCTACTTTAATTTATACGGTACCTATTTCTGAAACGATACAGTACCATCCGTGGTATGTTTAGTGTACCTTATTTGCCTATATTACAGTACCTTTTTGGCTTATATTACAGTACCTTGTTCGCTTATATTACAGTACTTTGTTGACATATATTAGAGTACCTTGTTGGCTTTTATTACAGTACTTTGTTGGCATATATGCCCATCTCTTTGTTCTCATATATTACATTACCAAATTGGCATAAATTACGATATCAAATTTGCATATATTACGGTATCAAATTGACATATATTACAGTACCAAATTGAAATATATTATGGTACCAAACTGGCATATATTACAGTACCAAATTTGCATATATATTACGGTATCAAACTGGCATAAAGTACGATATCAAATTTGCATATATTTAGGTATCAAACTGGCATATATTACAGTACCAAATTGACATATATTACGGTACCAAACTGACATATATTACAGTACCAAATTTGCATATATTACGGTATCAAACAGGCATATATTACAATATCAAATTTGTATATAAATTGCGGTATTAAACTGGCATATATTACAGTACCAAATTGACATATATTACGGAACCAAACTGGCATATATTACAGTACCAAATTTGCTTATATTACGGTATCAAACTGGCATATAATACAGTATCAAATTTGCATATATTACGGTACAAATTTGCATATATTACAGTACCAAATTGGCATATATTAGGGTACCATGTTAGCATATATTAGGGTAGGGCTGTAAATGAGCCGAGCTCGAGCCGAGCTCGGCTCATTTTCTGGGCTCGAGCTCGAGCTCGAGCCCTTACAGCTGAGCTCGAGCTCGAGCTCGAGCTCGTCGAGCTTTTCAGCTCACGGCTCGAGCTCGAGCTCATTTGCAGCCTGATGAGCTCGAACTCGAGCTCGAGCTCACGAAGCTCATCGAGCTCGAGCTCGAGCTCGAGCTCATTAATAAAAAAAAATTAAATTAATAAAAATAATATAAATTAATATAAAAATACAAAAAAATATAATTTTTTTAAAAAAATCGAGATTTTTAATAAAAAATTAGTAAAAATAATATAAATTAATATAAATTTTTTAAAACATCGATTTTTTTTAAAAAAATAAAGAATAATATAAATTATTATTAAAATATAAAAATATAAAAAATTAAAAAAAAAATGAAAAAGCTCGCGAGCCTGTTCACGAGCTCGCGAGCCACTATGTTTGGGCTCAAGCTCGAGCTCGACTTAAATGAGCTCGAGCTCGAGCTCAACATAAATGAGCTCGAGCTCATTTTTGTCGAGCTTGAGCCGAGCTTTTATCGAGCCGGCTCGTCGAGCTCACGAGCCGGCTCGGCTCATCTTTCACCCCTATATTAGGGTACCATGTTTGCATACATTACAGTAGATAATTGGCATGCCGGGAATCGATATTCGACCACCTTCTTTGGAGGGATACGTATATATCGATAAGCGTCGTTGCTTCATGATTAATAGTAAGGAAGACTCCCTTTTATACTCACACATTGCAAATAACGTCACGCCACCAACCGAATTTGCAGATGCTATATTTTCAGATAATATGACAACCTTTATAAATGGTACGTTGTATAGTTTAGATTGGTACTGCATAATAGGACATTTGGTACCATATAGACAGGTTACTTGGTACGTAATATAAATACACAAAGATACTGCGTAACATAAATGGGCAATCGGACTGTATCACATAATATATTTAGGTACGGTAAAACAACAAACAATGGTACGTAATATACATAACAAATGGTACGCCGTAACAGTTCTTAAAAAAAAATCCAAAATCTCGATGGATTAGCCTCAATAACTACCAAATCCTAACATTCCACCATTATATCGAGCTCTTGGAGCGCATGGAGCTCCCGGATTTGGGCTAAACTTCGAACAAACGCGTAAATCGACTAACCAAACCCTTTGCAAAAGAAAAGATTACCTGACAAAATCAAGACCCAAAATCAAGAACCAAAATCAAGAACCCAACTTTCAAGAGGCTCGTTGATCGTTGTCCGGCGCCGGAACGAGCGGAAGGAGGTGTTCTGCAAGACGGAAATTCGTCGACGGGGATGGAGCTCGAATCTTGCAGAAAAAAAAAACTGAAAAGAGAAAAGAATAAGGGTATTTTGGTAAGGTGATTAGGTACCTAAGTGTAAAATTTTATTCAAGTGGGTACCTAGCTATAAAATATGTCTGACAAGGTACCTAAGTGGCTTTTTAGTTTACTCTTAGGTATTTAGGTATAGATTCCCTTTTTTTTTATCAATGCGAGGCTTTTTATATAAGATTGTAAATCGACCATCACATACCGTCCGTTATGGTCATTTAAATATTCGATTTACATAAGTAGTGAGTTTCGAAAATTTTATAAGTCGACGAGCATATTGTTTTAGGAATTTCACGGGAAATTTAAATTAGTGAATTAAAGGATATAGCTTGTCCGTGGATCGTGATGTGATTATTTTATTTTTCCATCATTGATATATAATTGTTGTTTAAGAAAATAGAGTGCCAAAAAGAAAGAAGCATAGAATGGGAAAAAAATAATGTTAGATTTAAAAGGAATGGAAATAATGTTAGGCACCCTTCTCTTCTGACTTGGTTTTCTTCACCTTAGCTGGTTATAGACGGAGACCTCAGCTACAAGATTTCAATATCATGAATCGATGACGTAATCATTTGCTGGCATTTGATTTTGTTGTCAGTGAAGAATTTGATTAAGGACTTCGTGGTGAGTTAGCTGATTTTTCGCATCTTGTTTTCTCGTGCGTGATGATGGGATTGGGTTGTTTGATTACTTTAGTAAAGCTTGTCCGATGTTTTCTCTACTGTTCGATTGTTGAACTAGTTGCTGAAATCTCTGGAGTTCTTCTTTGATGTGGTGTTTAAGTGCTATAGGTAATGATTCTTCAAACTAATCGAACGTTTTGATGTATTCCAGTTATCGTTTTAGAACTGATTTGTTTCCTATAGTTCCCTTCGATTCTTAGGTTTATATTTATTGTTTGACGTTTTTTGTTTATCGCCTCTCTCTCTCTCTCTCTCTCTCTCGTGTTTCTAAGCTTGGGTGTATTTGAGCTAGTAGCATAATGACATCTCTAGCTTGCGAAATCATGGGTCTCAATCAGTAGTTTATGTTTCCAAATTTGTGCAGAGGCAGCTAATGATTATGTTTGTCTCCATGATTGAAGCTGCAACAACTATTGCTGTAGTTCGTTTTTTCATTTTCAATGAGCCAAAGAGGGCATTGTCTTAATTGGGTTCGAAATCTAAAATGTCATGCTTTAATGTCTAGATCATTTTTTCAAAAGGTTCAACCTCTGAGTGATTACGCTGAACTTACTGCGGTGAAATAAAAAAGCAACCCCAGTGTGTTGGGGATTCCTCAACTAGTGAGAAAAGCATACATAATAGCAGCCATCATTTTGAACCTATTGCAGAGTTATCTCTTATCCAATTAGAAGAGGAATAGTCTCAGGTATATATTTCTCTTACCTTTATGATAGTGTTAGCTTTGTAAGCCCAAGCGTGTAAATAATCTGCATTGAATTGATGGCCTCCAGCCTTTGCATTTATTTCTTTCTTTGTTAAGTGGAGTTAATTTGAGAAAATATGCCATTTATGAAGTGACACTCTATGTATTTCTTTTTTCCAGATAATAATTGAGGATGAAGATTCCAAATGACAATTACAATATAGATATGGAGAACGGGAATGTAGACAAGGATCGGGAAAAGTTGTTGCGGACTAAAAGTACGATGCAAAAGCGTAATCAGGCCCTATTATCTGGGATTGCCTATTGTTTTTCTTCTTGCAGCATGATCCTTGTCAACAAGTATGTTCTCTCTAGTTACAACTTTAACGCTGGGATTTCTTTGATGCTGTATCAGGTAACTTTCCGTTTAAGATCTTCTCACTTCGAGTTTTCAGCTTCAGTCTGTCTTCGAGATATAACGTACTGAATTTAAATGAACTACTTGGTTAAATTTTCTGCAGAATTTTGTTTCTGTAGTTATAGTTTCCAGTTTGAGTTTTCTCGGAATTATTACAACGGAGCCTCTAACATGGAGATTAATCAAGGTCTGGCTGCCCGTCAACGTTATATTTGTTGGGATGCTGGTCACAAGTATGTTTAGGTACCAGTTTAACGCCTTTCTACTTATTTATTGCTGCTGTTTCTTTCTTAACTAATTGACCATTTTCCTTAATTGCAGTCTAAAGTACATAAATGTTGCCATGGTCACGGTTTTGAAGAATGTGACCAATGTAATTACTGCGGTTGGAGAAATGTATTTGTTCAACAAGCACCACGATAACAGAGTTTGGGCAGCTCTTTTCTTAATGGTATGCCACGCGGAAAATAGCCTATGACTACTTCCATTTTGATTAATAATAAGTTCATGGGAAATCTTCATTGTCTTTTTCAGCGCACTATTCTTTTTACGTATGTTATGTAGATATTTATATTATTCTTTAATCTTTATCTAATCATGGCTTAAAGGCATTATCATGCGCGTTTGTGATACCATGATCTGAGAAGTGGTGTAAGTGTACTACGTTTTTCATAATGCAGATCGTTTCAGCAATATCAGGGGGATTTACAGATCTCGCTTTTCATGCTGTTGGATACGCATGGCAGTTTCTTAATTGTTTTCTTACAGCAGCGTATTCTGTAAGTAATGCTGTTTTAACATCTAATGGTTGAGATTATGATTCCTCGTACTTGATATCTCGCTATCTACTCTCCCGCATTCTCTCTCTCTCTCTCTCTCTCTCTCTCTCTCTCTATATATATATATATATATATATATATAGAGAGAGAGAGAGAGAGAGAGAGAGAGAGAGATGCACATAATACCGATCAATGTTGAATAATCTGAACATCTTAAACTTGCAGTTGAGCCTGCGTAGGATCATGGATACTGCGAAACAAGTCACCCATTCTGGAGAACTGAATGAATTCTCGATGGTGATGCTCAACAACTGCTTATCTTTGCCACTTGGAATTGTTCTGGTAATTGCCTTTAAGGAGATTGACTATCTCATACAAACGTAAGTCAACTATTTTTTCTCTTCACCAATAACATTCATGCAGCATCAAGTTATCTAAACTTAAGAACGTAAAACCAGCAAATGACTGTCCTTTTTTTTATGCAGGCCCCTTTTAAGGTTGCCTACATTCTGGATGGTAATGACATTGAGTGGACTATTGGGTTTGGGCATTAGCTTCACTTCAATGTGGTTTCTCCATCAAACAGGGGCCACCACATACAGGTTCAGTTTCTTCCCTTTCTCCTATATTTGAAGTATTTGAATGTGGAACTTACTACAGCTGAACCCTTCATGCAATATCGATTAGGTGGAGCTTTTCTCTGCCTTATACGTAACGGGCATTTCTTTTATGTATTTAAGATCCTTACTTCCTTTGATTTTGATTTGCTTATTCATCTTACAGTCTCGTTGGATCACTAAACAAGATACCTCTTTCTGTGGCTGGAATACTTCTGTTCAAAGTCCCGACTAGCTTAGAGAATTCAGCTAGCATATTTTTCGGTACTACATATATGTATATATACATATCGATCGAGTTTATTAGCTTAATCCTCCTCCCTCTTATATCTAAGATCACCTTAACCATTCCCTTCACCAGGTTTATTAGCCGGCGTGCTTTTTGCAAGGGCTAAAATGCGTTGAAAAAGATTTGTACACTGGGCGACATGTAAGATAATGATTCAACTCTCTGCTGTGTATTTTTTAAGATGAAAAAACCATCATTCATCAGCTTGGCTGGGGCACATTGTACAATTTTATTGAGAAAATGACAAGGAGCTTCCTACAGAAAGACAACAAATTCTTGGCACTTCTCTTTTTTTTTTTCTCGGCTTTCACTTGCAGGGACCAAGCATTACTTATTTACATCGACACCATCAGAGATTTAGTAATAGAAAATATGTAAAAAAAAAAATCTCAGTTATTGCAATCAATATATAACATAACATGGTTGCTAAAAAAAACTCTAGGGACTAGGAAATCAACTATCCAAAAACTTGATAAAAGAATCAGTGAATAGAGCCAAAAACAGAGCCTCTTCTAGTTAAATTTGGGAGAGACATGAACTAAGCTCTCCCAAAAACTTTCACTAATCAAATAGCAATGATTTCAACAATTGTTCCCTTCAGTCTATCAACTCCGAAAAAGCTCGGAATAAATGTTACCAGAAAATTATCCTATGCATCGAGGGCTAACAGTAAACGCCGGCGCAAGAAGAATTGCCATCAACAGCCCAAAAGTCGAATCGTGCAAGTAGCTTATGTACAGTTTCCAGCTCTGTTTCAGACGACCAGAAAACGAATTTATACAGGTTTTTATCAGCTTCACCTTTGGAAATATCCACGCCGATCTTCATCTCATCGACACTTTTAAACCTCACATTTCGACTCTCCAACATTTTCTCAAATGCGTGAAAGAAACTATACTCGCGAGAACCCATCTCTTTCTTCACTGAGTCCACGGTCGAAGCAATACTGTGCACGAATTCGTCGTCCCAAATCTTGGACGACGATGAAGATGAACTAGGAATGTATAGCAGCTTACTGTTCTTACCAAGATATATATCCCCTGTGCTGTCGCCAAAGGGGTTGACGAATGAATCGTCATTACAGGGAAGAACGTTACCATCTACTAACCAAGTGTTGAAACCGAGTTCTATGCTTTTCTGGATCACATAAGCTTTGACTAAAGCTTCTTCCATCAGCTCGAGAGTTGAATCGTGGAAATTTATCGACGTAGAGAGTTTGCTTGATTTTGAGAACTGCGTAGCATCTATGACGGGGTGTCCTCTTCTTGCAAGATCGAGGAGGAAATCAGATTTTGCACCGATTAGTATATAATTCTGTATATGCAGCCTTTCAAAATGGCATAGCATGTTCATGATAACTGTCTCGCGCACTTCGTACAAACTCACTAGTAAAACCGACTTACTTTTCTGAACGGTTTGAAGAATGGGGTCAAGTTCACTCGAGCTTCTGACCACTCTGTTAGGAAATACTCGCCTGAAGCAGAAATCGTACCACGTGAGGTCTTTGACGGGGTATAGCTGTAATAAGTCAAAATCGAGGGACTGTTCCTCGAGTAAATGTGAATCGGGCCCCGCTGTTTTACCATAATTGACACCTGCATCCCTATGAGATATGCTGAGTGCTCTCTCGTGATGAAAATTCGTGTAAATGTTGAAGTAGCCACGGGCGTGTATAAATTTTATAAACCATGGAGTCCATATTTTCTCTCCCAGCTTTTTGTACCATCCATTTGTAACCTATAAATCCAAATTGATGATGGGATTTCATATAAACGTCGACTGAGGCAAAGAATAAAGTACAAACTTTAACCAGCTATACCATTCCATCTAGATAAGGCTTAGATCCTTTAGCCTTGTGAGTCTCGTACCACAACCGAAATTCTTTCCATGGTTTTGGAAATAGAAGCTGGCCCCATGTACCAACAAGCTGATATAAAAATAATCGAGCCTCTCCGTCTAGTTGCATTTTGTTTCCGTGTTTACCTGCGATCGATAGTTGAGGCAAATTTATACTGCGATCGATAGTTGAGGCAAATTTATACGTTAAAAACCAGAAATCCCGTAAATTTCACATTAAGCTCAGCGGTGAAGCAAGAAATAACATGTTCATGGCAACAATATATGCATGGGGTTAGTTGACCCGAAACTTCATCTGAACATCTCTTTCGCCCAAAAAGTATGTGTGTGGAAATTGTGAGCACACGATAGAGAAAGACATATCGTTCATCAATATAAACAAGTTCAACCTGAAACTAGATCCACACATATCTTCAAGGGGAAGAACTTTGATTTTTTCGAAATTTCAACATCGAACATCATAGTAAGATATATATAATCTGGACGTAACAAAGCTTATGGCAGAAAAGTCTACTACAAGTATTTTGAGCCAAACCCTTAAAACAGTCAAGATTGAATCCTCTTTTCTTGAATATATATGAAAAGTGAGATAGAAGACAAAACATAATAACCCATAATAGTTCACCTCTGTAACATCATCATGCTATCAGAAAACCAGAGATAAAAAGCACAACGAGGATCAGTAAAAACTAAAAAGAGCATACCGGGAACAAATCTAGGCCTCTGCAGCGTCACTCCGTAAACCGAAGGACTGAAATTCGATTCATTGAAGTAATAATTCACAATCGCAGCTTTCAGAAACCTATCATTTACAAAGCAAGCATCGAACTTCAACACCGATTGATAAAGAAATCGAGTTCCATAGTCAAACCTCTGCAATAAAGCATCATTATGCCTTGTATAAACTCAAGCTAACTTCACCATTTTCCAATTCAACAAATGCTAAAGCAAGCAGCAGCACCTAAATATATCAAGTATGAAACATTCGCAAGCGATAACAAAGAATTAGCGACCTGTAATAAAGAGGAGATAACTCGAGATCATCTTCCACAACAAAAGCAAACTCACGATCCGAGCTAGGCCACCAAGCCTCGATCCACTGAGCCTGAAGCCCCGCGTTATCACTTCTGTAATGCACCATTTTATCCCCAAATCTCCAATCGAACTTATCCACAAAATCGAGGATCTCCCTCGAAAGATTCAAGCTCTGGCCGATATCACCAGCCCCGCTCATCTTAAAATGGTCGATGTACACATGGAGATGGACAGTGTCGGCGGGATCGTAGTGTGATCCGGCGAGCGAGTTGAGGCAGCGCGATAAGGAATTGAGGCGGTTGAAGGTGAGAACCTTGACGACGATCGTGAAGTTGGGAGGTGCTCCGATTTCTGGTAGGTGTAATTCGCTTCGTACGGTGGTGGTGGTGGTGGTGATGGAAAGGGAAAAGAGAAGTAGAGAAGAGATGGAGATGACGATGAAGATCAACAGATGTGGAAGGTACTTTTGCTTTGAAGACATGAATGAGCTGTTATTGTGCCTCATGTCTGTTAGTGGTGTTACTGAGACGAGCCTTGAAGCTTCGCCATGACAGCCTTCACTCTATTCGCTCTATTCGTCAGTGACTGTGTGTGTGTGTGAGAATAATAACTTTAAGTATACGAAATAACTTTTTTTTTTCTAATTCCTATGATGCAATTGGGGCTGCTAATACCCCGCTGAGGAGCAAAAGGAGGAATCCGCGCGAGAAGGGGCTTGCGTCTGATTAGCTAGTTGGTGAGGCAATAGCTTACCAAGGCGATGATCAGTAGCTGGTCCGAGAGGATGATCAGCCACACTGGGACTGAGACACGGCCCAGACTCCTACGGGAGGCAGCAGTGGGGAATTTTCCGCAATGGGCGAAAGCCGTGTGAGAGAGAGAGATGAACTATGAAGACGACGATCAGTTTCATTAGCGTGGTAAACTTGAGATTTGAAAGCATCGCTGATGCTATCGACGACTTTTGGCTATTGTTGTAATGTCGTTGCTCAGCTCAAAATGAATAACTAAACGCATTGTAGCGTTTTTAAATCACATAAATCGTGTCAAGAAAATTAAAAAAAAAAAGATACAAGTTATATCCGTTCCATCCGTAAATAAAAACAGCGAACACATTACATTATTAATAATAACACAGAGCGGTGGATTTGATACAATACATAGGTACAGACAGCATGTTAACAGATTATTATCATCATTATCATTATTAGTGTTGTTCCAAGTCCAACGTTAGGGTACTTTTTTGCTTGTCATCATACGATTATCAGAGGATGGAACAATCACGAAGCTTATACTTCTTTCGAAATGACGCATTACTCCTACTACTGTAGTTTCTTCCTCCTCGTGTTGTTCTTCCTTCCACTCTCTGTTTTCTCCTGCACAGTTTATCATAATAATAAGAAATTTAATAGATCTTTTCAAGTGCTGTCCTCTTCTGAAAGCTTTTCTTGATTTTTTCTATATCTATATATTAATTTGGCTGAATTATGTTATAATATGCTAGTAATAAGTTGTCAATTGTCATAAAGCAGATATAAATCAAAACTATTTGCCCAGGCCAGGAATAAAATAATATGCCAAAATGCCAATCTTCAGATGAGAAAAGGAATTCGATTCGATTAAATCAAAAGCAAGAAATGCCCAGAGAAAGAGAAGCACATAGAATAGAATAGCAGCAAAAAAGAAAGAAAATCTAAAGTTTATGAATGATCCTCACTTGGCCATCATGATCTTGACGAACTCCTCGTAGTTGATCTGCCCATCGCCGTCCACGTCAGCCTCACGGATCATCTCGTCGACCTCCTCGTCGGTCAGCTTCTCGCCTAAATTCGTCATCACATGGCGTAGCTCAGCAGCAGATATGAATCCGTTTTGGTCCTTGTCGAACACCCTAAAAGCTTCTTTCAGCTCTTCCTCGGAATCAGTGTCCTTCATCTTACGGGCCATTAAGTTAAGGAATTCTGGGAAGTCGATGGTTCCATTACCGTCGGCGTCTACCTCGTTGATCATGTCTTGAAGCTCTGCCTCGGTTGGATTTTGCCCTAAAGAGCGCATGACCGTCCCAAGCTCCTTGGTCGTTATGCAACCTGTTATTAGACGAGAGTATTGCAACAAGGCGAGGGAATCATCAGACAAGGCTGGGAAAGAGTTAAGATTAGGTGAATGGAAATCTTGGAAGGCAATGACATAGGCTTCTTTAGCCCATTGCAACAAGGCAAGGGAATGCATCAAACTAGGCTGGGGAAAGAGTCTTCGATTGGGTGAATGAAAATCTTGGAAATGACAATGCCAAAGCATAGCCGTGAATCTGAAACCATGGCCAGAATTTACATCAATTCACCGCCAATGCACTCCAGCTATCACAGCAGCTAGAGGCCAAATTTTGTTGTGTTGTCAATGTTGCAAATGTTTGAAACAAATGCTTTCACACATAGAAACAGCTGTAAGATAGCATAGTCGAGCAGCAATTAGAACGTAAAAGCCGATTTTACGAGACTGCTCTCTGTCCTAAACCACGTCAAGTATGCTACCAGCAGGGGCGGATCCAGTATAGGGCCCGAGGGGGCCACGGCCCCCCCGAAAATTTTCGACATTTTTAGTACTATACGTGTAGTATAAAGCTTAGTACGTATAAATAAAGAGACATTTATACAGAAATATTAAAGTGTCCGTTGGCTCAGTGGTTAGGAGCTTTAAGTGCTAGTTGTTGGTCTTGGGTTCAAACCCCACTCCCCACTTTTATTTTAGTTTTAGCTAATAAATCATGCAATGCAACCTCTTTTAACTAACACATCACATCAATTTTCTTTTTTAAATATTTAATTCAATTTGACTTTTAACATATCTTTAATTAAGTCTTTATTTAATATTTAATTCAATTGCGCTTTAATTCTATCAGATTAAGTGTAATTCAGTTGCTGGTCTTTAATCCATGTTATTTAATGATAAAAATAAAAATAAATAAATGTATATATAATTTTTTAAATATCTCCAAAAATAATTTACAATAATAAACAAATACAATAAATGTGTATATATTAGAACCATTTTAAATTTTAACAACTTGGTGATATTTTGATAATTTTACATTAACCATCCAAATGATATTTTGACATTTTATCAAGAATGAACAATATTTAATGTTTAGTTTAAACATGTTTTTTTTTAACTTTTTAAAATAAGAATTTCGGTCGTCTCACTCATTTTAAACTATATGTTTGCTATTTAATGGGTAAATATATTCTCATTTAAATATTATCATGAACTTCTGATCTTCTATGTTGAGTCGCCGTAAACGCAAAGTATACAAATTTATATTACGGCACCTCCCTCTCCTCGCTAGAAAAAAATACTATGGCCCCCCCAAACACAAAATTCTGGATCCGCCCCTGGCTACCAGGCAAAACACGGAGAAATTAGCAACCAAATAATGAAATTCCATTAGACTATATTGTCGAGCAACCTCCTCTGATATGCTATCACCGAGAGAAGATCAACTAGCGCATTCGATGAACAAATCGAATGCATAACGAGGACAGACTGAAAAGAACCTGTTGGGATACAGGAAACTTAGGAACACAGAAAAAGCACAATCCATAGAGAGGTAGCCGATTTACCGTCTCCGTCCTTATCGAATAGAGAAAAGGCCTCCTTGAATTCTGAGATCTGATCACTTGTGAGCTGATCCGCCATTTTCCTGGTTAGTTTGTGCGTGGCAATGAGAAGACGATGAAGCCCAAGCGTTAAATAGTGGAAAGCAAAGTTCTTTATTACGTGTGGGGTTTACGGAATCTGATTCGTTCCAATTTTTTTTTTTTTTTTTTTTTAAAGCGTTCCACTTTGTTACTCTCTGCATTATTAATAACTATTACTCTTTGCACCCTTTTGCATGGCAGTTACAATATATAATATTAAATTTATCTGTTAATTAAAATTATTAAACTAAATTTTATATAATTTTAATATTAAACTTATAAGAATTAACTAAAAATAAATTAATAGTAATTAAAAGATAGTGGTTGATTTTTAAAATTTATTATAATTGTTTTGTGAAATTGACAGACGAGGAGGCCACTTCGAGCCATCCGGACATAGGGGTGTCCAAATGTCGGTTAACCGACCGAACCGAACCGAGTAGCGAATACTCGAATAAAACCGATTTCTATTTTTTTTTACTTTTATCATATATATTATTATATAACATATAATGATTTATTATTATATGTCTAATAATAATATATCCACCATATTTAATAATTATGAAAAATATGTGATAATATATATTTATAATATAAAATATTTAATAAAATATGAAAAATATGAGGTATTAAAATTTTATACAAATATATATGATAATGTATATTTATAATAGAAATAATATTAGTATTTTTATTATTTATTTATTTTTATTAAAATTCGGTTTCTGGTCGATTAACTGAACCGAACCGAAAAAATTTCAGTAAAACCGAAACCGAACCGAAATATTTCGGTTCGATTTTCGGTTTCTCGAACCGAACTTCGGTTCGGTTCGGTTCGGTTATTACCGAATGAACACCCTATCCGGACAATTAATAAAATTGAAGAGATTTTATTATTTTTTACACAAATACGTAGAAATGCGGGCCGAGCCTCCTGTAATTAATCCGTCATCGAGGCCCACGCACATGCGCCACACGGAGAAGGGGTACAAGGTATAAGCTTGATGGGATTCCTTCATAGAACCAATTGGTGATAAGAGGAGTGGCCCATCAAGCTCATAAACCCATTTTATTTTCTTTGCTATTATCGGTGTGGGACAACTTTGCCAACCACACGTGATTCTCAACACTCCCCCCTCACGTGTGAACCCATTTCCTTTTTAATCAGACGGGAACGCCATTGTAATACCCGTAAAAATTTAATACGCCAAAGTATTTGTTAAAATCCGGGTCGGTCTTCCGCGACTTACGTTGCGAAAATCCGCCAAAGTATTTGTTAAAAGTGAGGGTTGTTACAGGTGGTATCAGAGCTTAGGTTAGAGTTCTGTATACTGTCCATGTACTACCGCTCAAAAGCCTGGAGGATCAGCCTTGCCTGTAAGTTTTTAAGTTTTTGCTTGATTAGATAAATATACTTGTTTGCGTGAATGTTGTAGATAGTACACTAAAATGACGACACGAGGGGACGTAGAGAAAACAATGGAGAGGCGAGTCGTGGGGTTGCATCTGAGTCACCCACAACTGAACGAGACTCCACGATCTTGCGCCTTACTGAACTGATCCAACGTCAGTCGGATCAGATCAATGAGTTGATCAATCACCATAACTCATCTGCGCAACATCCTACCCCGCCACCCGAACGTGTAGAAATAATAGGGGAACGGTTTCGGAAATTGAACCCTCCGACCTTTGAGGATGCCATCGATCCTACTCTGGCTGATGAATGGTTGCGCACCATAGAGGATATGTTCCTATATGGTCGGGTCCCGGAGAATGAACAGGTGTTGTATGCCATCTCTATGCTTCGAGGTAATGCAAGGTTTTGGTGGGACACCATCAAAATCTTAGAGGACCCATTGACTATGCCGTGGGAGAGATTTAGAGAATTATTCCGTGAGAAATACTTCACCACCCATGACCGAACTCGAAAAATGAACGAGTTCATAAACCTAAAGCAAGGTGAGCAAACTATTACGGAATATATCCGTAAGTTTGAGGAGCTGTCACGTTTTGCCTCGCATATGGTGGCGACGAACGCATTAAAGGTGGAGCGATTCCAAGTAGGTCTCAAACCTGAGATCTATCGAGATGTAAGCATGGCCGGAACATGAGAATTGGCGTTTGCTCAAGTGGCAGAACGAGCACTTATCGCAGAGCAGGCAGAGGCCCAGATCGCAAAGGCCCACGAGGAAAAGAGAAAAGCGGAGAGCCAGCTGGAACGAGAGGCTAATAGGAAGCGTCAGGTTTTCGAGAAAAGTCCAAACAATGATGAGAATAACCGCCCAGGGCAACGTACTGGGCAACCCAGCCAAATCAGGGACTTAACAATAATCATATCCAACCCCAAAACCCCGCGCCACGATGTCAACAGTGTGGACGCTACCACACGGGCGTTTGTTATGGTCCAGGACCGAGGACAGCAATCCAATGCTTTCGATGTGGCAAATCGGGCCATTTTGCTCGAGACTGTCAGGTGAATCCATACCATGCACCAGCCCAACAACCAGGACAACTTCCACCGGCTACTGGGAGAGTATTCACCTTAACTGCTGAAAAAGCAAACCATGCAACAAATACGGGTACGTAAATTTCGAAGTACCCACATCTGTATTTTTATCATTAGGAGAATGAGCCACACATTTAAATGTGTCACCTAAATTGCGTGGTGGAGGTAGAAATCAATTCTACCTTAATAGAATGCAGATAGATAAAGGATCGGTGAAATCGTTACCCGGGGTTACACCAGTCGATAGGGTTGTCAACGGGGCGGGTTCGGGGCGGGGATCTAATCCCCGTCCCGCCCCGCGAGGCAAACGGGGACGAAATCGTCCCCGTCCCTGTCTCCGTCCCCGCGGGGATCCCCGTCCCCACGGGGATTCCCCGCCCCGTCAATATTTAAAAAAAAATCAATTTATATTATTTTAATATTATTTAAACTATATTTTAATATTAATTAAATTATTTAAACTATATTTTAATCATATTTATATTATTTTAATATTATTCAAAGTATATTTTCTTATTATTTATCTTATAATAATATTAATTGAATATAATAATAATTATTTTAATTTCGGGGACGGGGCGGGGAACGGGGCGGGGATATCCGCGGGGAAAAATATTCCCCCGTCCCCGCCCCGCGGGGATAGAATAGCGGGGATTCCCCGTCCTATTCGGGGCGGATCCCCGCGGGGACGGGGAATCCCCGCCCCATTGACAACCCTACCAGTCGACGAATTTCGGGGACGAAATTCTTTAAGGGGGGAGAATGTAATACCCGTAAAAATTTAATACGGGTTTTAGGTGTAATTGAATAGGATGAATATTAACATAGGAATCTAAACTAGGAAATTAATTACTGAGAGAGGTTAATCGAAATAATGCACTAAGAACTCAAATTATTGAATAAGAATGAAAATTGAAATAAAATATTGGGCATAAGAATTCTCGTGGGGATTGAGATCCAATGTTTTCAGTCGTATACATATATATAAATATAACCAAGTGTTCAATATCAATTCACTTTATATAGTGGTCAAAATTTACGTTCAAATGTATATAATAAATCTATCAAGTTTTCGTGGGATGTGATAGGTTATTAGAAGGAAATTTCCGTGACATGTTTATACAATGCAAGGAAGTTTTAGTGGTAGGGTCAAGTTCTCATATATGATAGAAAGTTTTGGTTAGAAAGTTATGTAATATATGTATATATATATTATATATATCAAGTACAATTATTGCATTGCTAAGGGATAAGAATGGAACTTGGAAAGGATTAATAAAATAATATATACTAGGGATGAGATTTACTTACTCCATGGGCTAAGATTCCTCACTTAGCTACGTGTGAATCACATAAGTTCAAATTATATATTCCATTAGCATGTCTATTATTATTTTCCGAGGGATAAAGATAAATAATTTAAAGGCAAATAAGCATATCATATGTAGGGGAGAGTTTTGTTTAACTCGTGAGAAAACTTATTCCATCACAAATCATTTCTCACGGATTCTTAAGTTCTCAAATATATACACATGAGTTGAAGATCAAAACCCTCATTTTTGTACAACAAGAGAACAAACGTGAATTAAGGAGGGTTTTCGGGATTTCAAAAGTTTTAAGTTCGATACGTTAGGGACTCACCAGACCATTAGACTGATTTTATCGGGAGGACAGGTAGGTGAAACTCACCTACGGCACGTAAACGTTATGAATTATTATGTGATATTTACGTGATTGTGTGTTTTGATGACTATGTGCTTTACGTGAATTCTAATTATCTTTATATGTGAGTTTAGCATACATTATCATTTGCATTTCATGTTTGCATGGTAAGCGGATTGACCGTGGTTACGCGGTGGCACCTTATGGTGTTCGTGAGTGGGGTAGGTTGTGCCGATAATTGGCAGTTGACTCGTGGTAGAGTTTGAGGATAGTCTAATGCACCTGACAGTTATACTGTCGAGACTTCTCTTAAGAGAGTCTTTTGGCGGAAGAGACGACATGGTAGAGTTTGCTCGGGGAGGACGCTACCAGCGTAGGCATCGCCGGGGCAGGTAGACGTCTCGGGAGAGAGCCGGGGGCTGCCCGAGAGCCGATCTCTTGACTCCTTCCTTAAATGGGTTGCGCGAGGTGCCTAGTCTAGCCCAGGGCCCTGTCGTGTTTGATTATGATAGGATTCGGAAGAGCGGAAAAAGTCGAGCGTGCATTTATTGTGAGGTATTCGGGAATGGGTGTGAGCGCACGTTGCATACATGCATATTTTCACCTACTGGGCAAGGAGCTCAGTTTACGTGTTGTACGGCGTTGATACGCGTCGCGACTAGGCGGGCTGTTGGCGGTGACTCCAGGGACTTTTGAGGGCAGGGTGGTACATGGATGCGACCTGTGGAGCGACGTTAGGGTATTGTTGTGTTTTGGACCGATAGTCTTTGTATAATAAAAATAATAGGCTACGGTCTCTGTATGATAAAACGTATGCGAGTGGTGCGTATATTGTAAAATATGACTTTGCGAGATGTGTGATTTAATATATTTTATTTAAAAAAAAATTTTAAGTAGACGGGTCAGTCTTCCGCGACTTACGTTGCGAAAATCCGCCAAAGTATTTGTTAAAAGTGAGGGTTGTTACAGCCATTCTTTTCGAACCTGCCGTATATTTTTAAATTGAGTCGGATCTTCCCGCTTTGATACCATGTAAAAATTTGGGCCGGGCCTCCGGTAATTTATCCGTCATCGAATCGGAGGTCAATGCCCAAATTTCTACAAAATACTACTACCTTTTTATTTATTTATATATAAATTGGCGTAAAACACTTTTTCTTACTTTGGATAAGGTAGTAGTTCTTTTCTTGCCTTGTCATGGCATGTCGATAATCTTTCTAAAAAAAAGGTGTTGGGATTATGCCCACGTCATGTTGGGCCGAGTTAGGGCCCAAGTTTCAAGGATTCTCGACAAAGGAGAAAGATGTTTGTCGGATTTGATCAATTTTTAAAATAAATTAATATAATGTCAGGGGTATAATAGGTACTTCTTCGTAGGGGTATAAAGGGAATATCTCTTGTACTCGTACAAAGACAAAACATAACGACAAAAATCGAGGAAGAGCGAGAAACAGAAAAGCCGATGAAAAAAGCGACGGCAGGCAAGGCAACACTTCGTGGTGGTGTGGTGCCTTTGGGGACTGTAAATTTCAATTATAGCAGTTACGTATATACGTATATATGTTACATTTATTCCTAATTAAACTTTTGAATTTTTGAATTAATCGCGTCAGATATTTTGAAATCTTTTTTTTTTTTTTTTTTTCTGTGTGCACCGCAAGCATTTAATATCCCTGCAACCTTCCACCTTTGCATATGTCATGCCATTTATGGTACTAACAATAAAAATAACCACAATTGCAAAGGGGGGCTTTATTTCTTTTCTTATTCCTTCTCCATACTCAATTTGAAGAAAAATATATTACTCGATCCTTAATAGGAAAGAAATTTACCGAAAGCAGATAATAAAGGAAGGGAGCTGCGCAAAGAAATTGACGCAAGGGTGCACCGCGCAAAAGAATAACATAAGGCGAAAACGGCGCCGTTTGAACAGCACAAGGAAAGAGTTACCTTTTCTATTTTTTTATAAGATTCTTTTTTCGTATATTTACCGTATCTTAACATTACATCTCCGAGATTTTCGTACACGTAGCTAAGGTAAATAAATACACGTATACTCCCTCGACCTCACTCCACTCTCTTTTTAGCTGACCCTTTCTCTCTCTCTACCTCTCTCAACTTAGGGTTCTTCTTTGGTTAGTCTCTTTAAATTTTTTGCAGGTTTGATTTTCCCTTTTTTTTTCGCTTTGGTGATTTCTATAGTGTTGGTATTTTTTTTGGAGTTGAGGTCTCTTTTCCCTCTTTAATCTGCTGCATATTGTGTGTATTGTTTGAAATCTGGGTTTCGTTTAGTGTTATGAAGACCAACATTGTTTAAAATCTCTATGTAGTTTTCGTTTTTGGCGAGGAACATCCGTGAAATTTTCGAAAAAAATCACCAGTTGTTTCGGTCAAAGGTTGTAAGACCTTGATGTTGGTTTGACTTCGTCGCAGATTTCGTTGCTTGTTTTGTATTTGGTGATTTAGCTGCTTAAAATGCCTACCTGAAACCGTGCATGTGTCTTTGTGTTTGTACTTCTTCCCTTTTGTAATTTTATTTTGTTTTTTCGTATTTTTAGTGGTGGTTTGTTTTTGTTTTCGTTGTTTCCTACTGAACAGGAGTTTCAACAGTAGACATGTTTTTGCTTTCGTAGAGCAGTGTTGTGTGTGGGTTGATGGTCTGCTCTCGTTTTTGCTACCTTTCGTGCGTGTTATGCATGACTATTTTGTGGCCATAAATATGAGTATGAGTTCAAATTTTTCAACGATGTTGATGTATTGCTTGATTTAAAGCCGTCTGTGTTTGTGTTCTGCTTTTCCTTCAGGGTCTTAGGCTTAGATGTGTTTCTATTTTCGCACGGTGGTTATTTTATATATTTATGACCACATACCATATTTGATGAGTTGATCTATCTTCGTTTTCTTGATTAGTTGCTTTTTCTCTACATTCCTACACTAGCCTTTGTTTTTTCATCGTTTTGTTTTCTACTCAATCTGTGTTTTACACAAAATTTTCAACCTTTGAAAATATTTTTTTAAGTGATCATTCTGTCGATAAGTTTGTGAGGGCATTGTTAAGTTTTTCCAGTTTTATGGTGACATTCAATTAACATTTAACGTCGCCGTAATGCATTTTCCATATGTGTTTTGAGTTTCAGAAATGCCTTATCAGTTTGTAATTTTATATCCGTTCGGTGTTGTTTTGAATATGTCCCTATTTTACCGTTGCTCTTACTATTTGAATCACCCGCAGCATACGTGCTTCTATAACGATCTAATTAGATAAGCAAATTACAGGAAAAATAAGCTATGGATCCTTCTGATCACAATGGTAATGGTGCTGAAGAACCACTCCCTCCTCCCCCACCGCTCCCTCAAAATTTTACCCCTATGACAGTTGGTTCTGAACAAAGCGTGAAAAAGGTTGTCCGCCTTCCAATGGCTAGACGTGGCTTTGGGACCAAGGGTAACAAGCTTCCCATAATTACAAACCATTTTCCAGTTACCGTGAGCAAGGTCGATGACTATTTCTACCATTACAGCGTGAGTCCCTCTGCTCCTTGCGAACATAAAGAAATTTCTTAAAATGTGTAGTTACATCCTTTTTAATACTGCTCACTAAAATGTGTTTAGGTTGCACTTGCTTTCGAAGATGGTCATCCTGTTGATGGAAAGGGAGTTGGAAGAAAAGTGCTTGACCGAGTTCGCGACACATATGCTATGGAGTTGAAAGGCAAAAACTTTGCCTATGATGGAGAAAAGAGCTTATTTACTGTTGGCGAGCTTCCTCAAAAAAAGCTCGAGTTCACTGTCGTACTTGAGGATGTTTCGTCGAATAGGTATACATATCTATTGTGTTACAGTAGCTTTTCCCTTCTTCCTGTTCTTATGGTTTTAACTAAAACAGCGTGTTTGGTTTTGATTAGGAACACTGGAAAAGATAGCCCTGAAGGACATGATGGTCACAATGACGGTGATAGGAAAAGACTTAAGCGCCCATACCGTTCTAAAACCTACAAGGTGGAGATAAGTTTTGCTGCTAAAATTCCCATGCAGGCCATCGCAGATGCCTTACGTGGAAAGGAATCGGAGAACTCACAGGAAGCCATACGGGTTCTTGATATTATCTTAAGACAAAATGCTGCGAAGCAGTGAGTTTTTTACACTAAGATGATTTTTTTATGAATGCAGCCGAAGTCTGAAATTTGTATTTGCTTTGCCTGATTTCAGGGGATGCTTACTTGTTCGCCAGTCTTTTTTTCATAACGACCCGAGGAACTTTGTTCAAGTTGGCGGTGGTGTTGATGCTTGCCGTGGGTTCCACTCTAGCTTTAGGACCACTCAAAGTGGATTGTCTTTGAACATTGGTTGGTCCTTCTGTTTTTTCATGCATTCCTTGCTATAATAACCTACTTTGTTGAGATTGTAATTTAGGCTTTACTTTTTTTTGTTCCTTTAAGATATTATTATTCCTAATTGAATTCATCTTCAGATGTTACAACGACAATGACCATCCAACCTGGTGGAGTTGATGTGTTTTTGGTGGCCAATCAAAATGTTAAAGATCCATTCCATGTTGACTGGGTTAAGGTTATAGAAGCCTACCTTTGTTAACTTTATTTTCTGGCCATAATATGTTTAATGAGAAATTTTAAACCAATGGAATATGTGCTACATCCTTAATCTCTACAGGCAAAACGTACCCTGAAGAATTTACGGATGAAGACGAGGCCCAGTAACCAAGAGTTTAAAATCACCGGGCTGAGTGAGAAAAGTTGCAGAGAACAAACGTATGCATCACCTTTACACTATTTTACTGTGCCTATCATCTGAATGTCAACTCTGCATCCAGCTGGCTTTCCAACTCAATGATTTGAAAACCATTTTTTTGAAATTTTAGGTTCACACTTAAGCAGAAAGGCACGGATGGTGACGGAGAAATGGAAATTACGGTTTATGATTACTTTGTAAACCATCGTAACATAAATCTGAGATTTTCTGCTGATCTACCTTGCATTAATGTGGGAAAGCCGAAAAGGCCAACATACTTCCCTGTCGAGGTGAAATTTCAATACTACAATTCCAAACAAGAAATGCAACTATTATTTGATGTGGTCTCTGTTTGTTTAGCTTTGTGAACTGGTCCCACTGCAACGTTACACCAAAGCTCTATCTACTCTCCAAAGAGCCTCCCTGGTGGAGAAATCAAGACAAAAGCCTGATGAGAGGAAGAATGCTCTAACTACTGTATGCATGATTGTTTACATGTTTTTTCTAGTACTTTAAATGTGTAGAAGGAGGCTAAGCTATTTCTTGTTTGTCAGGCTTTGAGGCTTAACAACTACGGGGCAGATGAAATGCTTAAAGCATGTGGTGTTTCCATCAATCCTAGCTTTATGAAGGTTGAAGGCCGTGTTCTGCCTGCTCCAAAGGTATAAGATTTATATGGACAATCAAGGATTTAAGGGACCTAGATTTTGACATTTAGTGAGAGATATCGCTGAACTTCACTTAATATCTTTTGCAGCTAAAGGTGGCTAATGGAGAAGATCTCTTTACTAGAAACGGAAGGTGGAATTTTAACAATAAGGTGTGAACTCTAGAACCATGTCTTCTGTTGTTTTTAACAGATCTTTTGCTCCTTATTTCTAAAACTACTGTTTGTGTCATTTGATAGAGGTTAATTGAAGCTTGTACGATTGAGCGCTGGGCTGTTGTTAACTTTTCAGCTCGTTGTGACGTGCGATCCCTTGTGGCAGATCTCATGAAAGTTTCTAGAATGAAAGGAGTTGTAAGTGCTTTGACATAACATTTTATATACTTTTCCTACATTCAAGGTAAATTAATTGAAATGTTTTTGCAGAAAATTGAGGATCCATTTGACGTGTTTGAAGAAAGCCCGCAAGATAGACGAGCTTCAGCTCCTGCTAGGGTAGAGAGCATGTTTCAGCAGATAAAGTCAAGGCTTCCTGGCCCACCAAAGTTCCTTCTTTGTTTGCTCCCTGAACGGAAAAACTGTGACATCTATGGTCTGTGTTTACAATATATCATGTCATGATCTTCCAAAGATATCATTTCTTTTAAATGGTTTGAATTTTCAAGGGCCATGGAAGCGCAAGAATCTGTCAGACCTCGGTGTTGTCACTCAGTGCCTCGCGCCTACTCGTGTAAATGACCAGTATCTTACGAACTTGCTATTGAAGATCAATGCCAAGGTTAGCTTTTGTTACAGACTACCCCACTATCATTTTCTTAACAGTTGGTTCGCATGTTTCATTTCTCTCCGTGCTGCCTTGATGATATTGTTATATTTTTCAGCTCGGTGGACTGAACTCTTCTTTAGCTAGTGAGATATCACCTTCAATACCAATGGTTTCTAAGCTTCCCACGCTAATTCTTGGGATGGACGTTTCACATGGATCGCCTGGCCAGTCTGATGTTCCATCAATTGCAGCTGTAAGTATTTCTATTAATATTTGAATTAGTTTCTGTGACGAGCTCTATTTATTAATGCTTGGTTAGTTGTTTTGTTGGTTAAATCCGTCCTTCCAATATACTCATCATTTCCTTGGCCTGGTAATTAGGTGGTAAGCTCAAGGAACTGGCCATCAGTTTCTCGATACCGAGCATGCGTCCGCACTCAGTCTCCCAGAGTTGAGATGATTGATTCACTATTCAAGCCAGATGGGGACAAGGATGATGGAATTATGAGGTAGAACAATTGATGTAGAATTATTATTATGGTGCTCGTTAGCTATGATAAGTAACTGTGTAACACTTGATTGCTTGCTAGTCTTTGATCATTGAAGACTCTTGCATTTGCTTTTAGCTCAGCAGGCAACCCTCATATTTTTCTTGATTAATGTCCAGGGAACTTCTCCTCGATTTCTATAACAGTTCTGGGAAAAGGAAGCCAGATCAGATAATCATATTCAGGTATTATCCGTAGCTCTCTATTCTTAATATTCCGTGGCTTACTATTGTTTCCGCACCTCTTAGTTGACTTATGTGGAACTGTCCTGTTTCTTATGAACATATGGATTAGTTAAAGCTTAATCTGTCACATGGATTTTCTAGCTTCTGATAATCATCACATGTTCTTCAATTTTTAGGGATGGCGTCAGTGAGTCCCAATTCAATCAAGTCCTCAACATCGAGCTCAATCAAATTATAGAGGTCTTCACTCTATTTTGATCCCAACCCCCATTCTAAAAGTTTTGTATAATTTCTTTGGAATATAACATTTTGCCTCCATGTATATGTGCATTCAGGCTTGCAAGTTTCTTGATGAAAAATGGTCGCCAAAGTTTGTCGTCATTGTTGCCCAGAAGAATCACCACACTAAGTTCTTCCAGGCCAACTCTCCAGATAATGTGCCGCCAGGTAATATAATTCCTTCTCTATTCTCCCCCAAAATCCTTAAATTCCATTTCGTTTGTGTTGAAAATAAATATGTTTTTCTGTCACAACCTTTGCAGGGACAATAATTGACAGCAATGTCTGTCACCCAAGAGGCAATGACTTCTACTTGTGCGCTCATGCAGGGATGATTGTAAGCACATCTTTGACCATCTGGACAGAGATAATAAATAAACTCTGATATTGATTTCTTATAATCTCTCATTTGAATTTTTGTAAGGGTACTACTCGCCCTACTCATTACCATGTTCTGCACGACGAGGTGGGTTTCTCAGCTGACGATTTGCAGGAACTCGTCCATTCCCTCTCATACGTGTAAGTAGTAGCAAATATCTGTAATTCTCTCGCTATTTTCTTGCACGCATTATTACATCGTGCCTTTAAGATGCTAAAATTACATCTCATTTCCAGTTACCAGCGCAGCACAACTGCAATCTCAGTTGGTAAGTGAAACTTTTGTTGTTTCTTTTTGTGTACATGTATAAATAGCAATGGGAAAGAAGAAAAGGTAAATAGTCTTGTGTGTGAAAAATTTCTGTGTTGTGTGCAGTTGCTCCTATATGCTATGCGCACTTGGCTGCTTCTCAGTTGGGGCAATGGATGAAGTTTGAAGAAAGGTCGGACACTTCGTCTTCGGGGACGGGCGGTGGGCCCAACGTCCCCCCCATGCCTAAGCTCGATGACAAGGTCTGCAACTCCATGTTCTTCTGTTAGGAAAAAAACTAGTAGTTTGCCTTTGCTTTTGTCCAAACTTACTATTATTATCTGTTATAACCTATGACTGAATGACTGGTTTGAATCTGCTTTCTGAACTGGAATCCGTATTTTGTCAACTTTTCTCATATTCCGGCAAGTGCAGTTGAATATTTTAGTACCTATTTATTCAGTCTTCTTTCGTTCATTTATTTTCCAGAAAAAACCGTTCGCATAACTAAAGAAGCATGAGGAAAACAACAGGAAAAAAACACTACAGACGATGTTCGATACTTTGTAAGAAGCAAATGCATAATATAGTATATTCTTTATCAACAATCAAGTTCCTCCCACCATCAATAAGAATTGTATAATAAAAATTGAATGATCATGGATAGAAATGCTCATCATCGTCGGAGAGTTCTATTTTACCACTCGTCGTCTTCGTAGGGCTCATTGAGGTCGAACCCTAACTCCGATCCCTGAAAACGGCAGGCGTGGCTTTGGCGAGCTTCCCCACTCACAAAGCCCTCCTCACAGCGCTCGCAGACGTACGCTGACCCTTCCTCATTGCCTTCGCCATACGAAGGAGCCGATCCTCTAATCATCTTCTCATCGGCCACCACAACTTCCTCTCCCAATTCAACCTTTCCTTGAATTTCAACAGGCCCATTTTCGGCATCTTCGTCGCATTCTAGTACTACTACTTCCACAAACGTGAAGTACACATCCTCTTGCTCGTCCTCGTCCTCGGAGACTGAGTCGGGCTCAGTGTCGTAGTCAGTCTCATAGCAGTAATATGCATCGCAATCCAAGCCGTCTGAGTCGTCCTCTGCAGAACTATCATATGCGACCTTATCCTTCCCTTTTCCAGAAGTATCAACCACCTGACTGTCGCCGCCACCGACTCTCGAGGCCTCCGAAGGGCTATTATTCTCGCGATCCCTGATGCAAATCCCGACAGGCCGATTCCCGAGCTTCATTTTCTTGGCGTCTGCGAAGGAGAAAATACAAGTTGGGCTTTACTTGTCGCACATCGAATAAATCATGCTCTTCAAACCACTAATTATTATATCAAGAGGCTAGGCTATCTCCTCCTATCAGTGTCACATATTGGTTTCAGGAAGGACCCCTTCATTTTTCTAATACAGTCTCTGAATTGTTGCATAATCAACAATCGATAAATCAGAGATAATTTCAACGGTGGGCAGGCGGGGGACTCCATATATTATTACCTATATTATATGGGTCATAATAACGGGGTCGGAACCTCATGGGTGGGGCCCACAGGCTAGGAGGAGCCTTTCGGGCGGGCGGATTGATTTTGGGTCGTTGACGGACGTGGTCGGCGAGTGCTTCGGGCGATGAGAACGTTTTCGAGCAGTTTTCGCATGGATAGAGTTTTGACTTTGAGGGTAATAAGCCTGTTTCTTCGTTGTTTTCCATTGTTCAAGCAATCTGTGAAATGTAGAAAAGCATCTATGAGGAATAATAATGCATTACTAGTTACTGTCATGTGTGTATATATATATATATATATATATATATATATATATATATTTGTCAAATATTTTTGTGCTATGTGATATGTGCATTGCATATTTTGTAGAATCCATGGAAGGAAGATGGCAGATATGTGATGGGATAATTAAATTAACAGATATATTACTTTTGACATGTTGCTAAAACAAAGAAACGATAAGAACAGCTTTCGTTATTATATAAAACTCTTTTTTTTTTTCAGATTTATCATCAGAAAAAGGGGCATAACAATTAACTACGCACCATTTATTAGAAACTAATAACATACTAAAAGAAAACAGACATTAAATTAATTAATCGAGAAATCTCACGATCGAGTTGGGAAAAACCTCTCATATGCGATAGATTAGATGAACACAGAAAGCAAAAACTAGAAGAAATATAAAAAGAGCATAAAAAAAACACTAGTTTGAATAAGAAAACTCAGAATCTCTGTTGCTAAACAACATTTACCTTATACACACAAACACACAACACATCTACACAAGTTAATCGAATGAAAGAACATTGCAACAATCATATATATCCATAAGAATCTGCGAAAAAAAAGTCCAGCGCAAGTCATATAATCAAACCATAAAGAAACCTGGATTTTTGAGGGGTGTCGATCTTTCGATTTGTGCTCTTAGGCGCCGAAGAATAGTTCTTGAATGTAGTTCGAAGATTAGCACACACACACACACTCATACACATAGATGTGTATTTATAGAGAAATGTATGTAGCCTAACAATACTTTGCCTTCTGTATTTTGTCATATCCACCAAACTTATTATAAAATATATTTCATGGATTATATGGATTAACTTTAATTACTTTTGAAATATACACGTACCTGGTACCAACCGCGTGACGAATGATAACTTATCCGTTACTACCTACGATAAATTTTAGAGTCAAAACATATTAATGTGGTTTACGGGCTAATAAATTTATTTCTTTTCGACTTTTTTCGATGCAATCTGATATCAAGAATTACACGCTGACTTTGACGTTCTATATTACGATTTATATTTTTTCCAAAGTTGACTCCTTGAAATCATTTCTTATTTTTCGAATTATTACGCTGACGTATTTTAAAAGTCGCTTACGCAGTTTTTACGTATAGTTGTTCGCCCAATCGTCATTATATAGCTATATTAGTGAAATAAAAATGTACACGTTAACACTGCATGCAAAGTTTCTCTACATGCACGTACGTATGCATGCATGTTGATCTAAGAAAATATGGTTTTAGTAACATTATTATTGTAAAGCTTGTCATACTTTTCCTGGTTGAGTAAACTTATAATCTTATGCTTTTCCTTAAGGTGTTTATTTTGTTGCCTATCAGAAATGTTCAAAACATCCTCACGAGTCTCACTTTCCAATTTCTTGCGTTTTAACTGCAAGCATTTGCATATACAATTTTAAGATCCCATTTAAAAAAATGTGAAGTTTAATCTTTACGGTAATAACACCACCACTCTTGGATCCATTCATCAGTACGAATGACAATGGGCGGGTCTAGACCTCGATCCGCCTAGACCCGCCCCTAATAAAGCGGGAGTATTGGGGCAGATTACAGGTCCCAAAAGTCTCGCCAGGTCCGGCGCGGGTTGCGGGTCTTGCTAACCCCAACCACAGAACCTGTAGACCCGCCCATTTATTTTTATTTACTTTGAATATATATAGAAGTGTTAGAATTATTAATAACAAACTTTGTGATCTAATGGTAAGGTCTCTAGTTAAAAATATTATAGTTATGAGTTCAAACTCTAAATACCTCAAATGTTTTGGTTTTTTTTCCATTTAAAAAAAGTTCCAAAAAAAGAAAGAAAGAATAACACAAAGCAGGTCCGGCATGTCCGCTTCGTGCAGGTTCGGGGCGGATTCAAACCTTAGGCGGGGTGGGGCAGATCTCGGGTCCAACATAAATTAAACGGGGCGGGTCTCACGTCCTGCCAAACCCGCTTCAGACCCGCCCCGTTGTCATCCTATTCGTCAAACACCAAGGAAAACCAAAATTGAAGGTCACAGCTTTTAAACAAACAGAAAGGAAGTATTTTAGATTACCCAAAACCATATATAACAAGCACAAGCACTGAAACAAAAAACGAAACGGATCTTGAAAAGATGACACAAGTTACGTTCTTCGGTTGGGCTATAAAAGCTTAGATTTTGTTGAAGGCGACGATATCACAGCTTTGGACATGCTCATTCACGGGCTCAGCTGTGAGATAGTCCTCGATAAGTGTATCAACTGAGACGAGATCGTCGACTATTGTAAGCATGATCTGAAGTTTCTTGATTCCGTAACCAACTGGGACCAATTTCGCTGCAAAAAGTGCTCATGCCAAAATGTTATTTGTTATACTTACACAGATACACACACAAACACAGTGATGAGATGGATAGATCATACATGCTCCCCACAAGAGGCCTTCCATATGAACGCTGCGCACTGCCTCTTCAAGCTTTTTCATGTCTGTCTCGTCATCCCAAGGCTTGATGTCCATAAGCACGGACGACTTTCCACCTGGACAAAGATCATATTGGTAAAATCGAAAGATGGTACAGTTCAGAATGTCATGATATGGTCGCCTATTATATGCAGAGAGAGTAGTAAAGTACTAAGGAAACTAGCAGCTGGAAGACAAGTATATGATTGGATATGCTTTTCTTTGCTCCAATATTTTCCGTTAATGATGTAACATACAGTCATAACTCTCAATTGACTAAACTTCATACTTATATGACCTGTTTGCAAATGTATCGATGACTTACTCTCTTTCTTTTTGGTGGATGCCTTAGCAGCTTCCCTCTGTTCTGCAGCCTTCTTCTCCTCCTCTGTCTCTTCACCAAAGAGATCGAGGTCATCATCATCTTCTGCAGTTGACTCCTGACCAGACCAAGCAGTAACCATTTATAGATCAGACACTAGATCATATATCAGGAAAGAAAAGTGTAAATTGGACGAACCTAAACAAACTGGTCACAATAATAAGAGATAGTAACAGACATTCGACTAATATGTGATGTCCGGTTGGTAACAGCCAGTTTCCAGATGAAGGCAATATAACACAAGATTCAGCACAAAAGAAGTGAAGTCAAAGGGTTACTACCTTCTCTTCAGCAGCAGGTGCAGCAGCTTCCACGGAGGCTGCTAGCCCGCCAATATTCACCCCAACAGCCTTCCCTGGAAAGCTGGACATCCATTCACAATATAATATATAACCATGGTTAAACGTCTAGGTCATGAATGAATCAATAAAAACTATAATAGAGTCCAACCACGATAAGTGGGGAATAATAACACATACATCTGCGTGTCCCAATTGAAACTGAGACCCGAATGTGAAACCAATAATGTCGCCAAGCGAATACAAGTCTAAATGTTTTAAAAATGAGCCTCACAGTCACAAGGTGAAAAACATATAGCCTCAAATAATTTGTTTATCACAGAGGAAAAAATCAATCTTTGATAAAAAAGAACACAATTGCCATCACAGAAAATCCAATCAAAGTTATGCACACCGCACATATAGAGATTGCAATTAACAACAAACAACACAGAAGCATTCTAGCCTAATCAAAGGAGGCCAATGCAAATGAACCAAATTCGACTGGCTTTGATCCCATACAAACCATCAATTACCTCACGGCGAGCTTCTCCGAAACGGCTTCATACCATTTGCTGGCACTAGGATATGATTCAGAACTCGGCTTCCCAGAAACGAAAGCGTACACTTTAACATCATCCTTCGTTATCCCCTCCCTGAAATTCGATGCAAAAAAAGAACACGAATCAATCAATCAATCAATCAAAACTACGAAATAGAGAAAGCTACAAACAAAAGTCGAGATTATTACCGGGAGATGTAAGACTTCCCAGAGAGGTGTTGGTCAAGGGCCTTGACGCCGGCCTCTGTGTGTAGATCTGAGAAAGTAACGGCCATTGCTTGTGAATGTTACTGAGAACAGCTCACAGAGAAGCTCAGAGCTGTGAAGACGACGACTGTAAGAGAGAGGTTGCAAGACTTGCATGAGGAGTCGATGAGCTTATTTATATATTGGGATTTGGAATTAAAGACCAAAGAAAACCCTAGCTAGAATATAATGCGTCGTTCTATGTTGGAGAATATTCCTTTTATTTTTTCACTTTTCTTTTCTTTTCTTTAAAGTTTAAACAAATGTAAAGATTATTTGGTCATTTCCGTCGAATTACAATTTACATCGCCTTTTCGAATTTCTAATTCGCGTTAATTTGTACACTAAACCTCTATAAATTAATACATTTAAATTAATAAGTTCTCTACGATCTTGAAACTTTGTAAAAGATCATTAAATTCTATAAGATAATAAAATAATATTTTTTTCAAAAAATCCCTTTACAAATATTAGGTCTCATCAAAACTCTAAATTAATATTTCATAAATTATTACAAGTAAATATAATGGTAATTTGCTGAAATATTATAATTACAAAGTATTCATGATCTTTACTACTAACACCATGTCATATATCTGAAACATCATTACAACAAATAAAAATTAACAATGTTATATGAAAAATTATTGTACATGATTTAATTGCATGTAATATCAAGATAATATACTCACTCATATTCTCATCTGATTCAATTCGTCATTTGCATGGACTAAGAGATAATTTAATTTAAAAAATATCTTTTAATTAGTAAAGGATTAATTTATCGATATTAATATCCCTCTAAATTAGTAAAATTTAATGGTCCCAAAGTTATTAATTTATAGAGGTTTTACCCTAATAGTTCAATTTCCCTAGACGCCGTTCAAAGCTGATAACCAGAAGCGATTCCGGAAGTTCTGGAAACTGGATTGCTATTCACCGCCCCTTTTTTCCTACTTACCGCCCCCTAAAGGGCTTGAAAATGACCTTTTTGCCCTTATGATATTTAAATTAATTTAAAAAGAAAAAACAAACTAAATATATAATTCTGGTACGAAATACTGAAAACTACATACACAAATAAATTCAAACGATCGATCGATACCGAAAAAAAAAATTTCGATTTAACATTTTAGTACCGATCGATCGATATTTTCGGCACTGCAGTGCACGGGCCGAACGATATTTTCGGCCGAACTGTGCGCGGGCCGAACAGTATTTTCGGCCCGGACACTGCTTGGCCGAAATTTCAGTTCGGCCCGCACAGGCCCGGCCGAAATCTGATTTCGGCCCGTACACTGCAGGGCCGAAATCTGATTTCGGCCCATACACAGCACCCAAAGTTCAGTTTTGGGTACAAGTTTGGGGTCGATACGCTCCGAATCAGGCCAAACATAAAACATAAAAGTTTTAGATAATCAAATTGGCTTTCCGTAGGAATTTGAACCAGGGTCCTCCGATTTGTAAATCGGAATTTATGTCAAAATCGTACAGACTGCCAGTTTCGGTCGATTCCACTGGCAGATTGCACGATTTTGAGCATAACTTTCGATTCACAAATCGGACGACTCTGGTTCAAGTTTCTATGAAAAGCCAACTTAATTATATATAACTTTTGTGTTTTAATGGGGGCCTGATTCGAAGTCCATTGACCTCAAACATTCGCCCGATTCTAACTTAGGGTTGCTGTCCGAGTGGAATCGGCCGAAACTGGCAGTCTACACGATTTTGACAATAACTTTTGATTTACAAATCGGACGACCCTGATTCAAATTCCTGTAGAAATCCAATTTGATTATCTACAACTTTTATGTTTTATGTTTGGCCTGATTCGGAGCGCATCGACCCCAAAACTGTACCCGAAACTGAACTTCGGGTGCTGTGTATGGGCCGAAATCAGATTTCGGCCCTGCAGTGTACGGGCCGAAATCAGATTTCGGCCGGGCCTGTGCGGGCCGAAATCAGATTTCGGTCGGGCCTGTGCGGGCCGAAGTCAGATTTCGGCCAAGCAGTGTCCGGGCCGAAAATACTGTTCGGCCCGCGCACAGTCCCGCCGAAAATATCGTTCGGCCCGTGCACTGCAGGGCCGAAAATATCGATCGATCGGTACTAAAATGTTAAATCGAATTTTTTTTTTTTCCGATCGATCGATCGTTCGAATTTATTTGTGTATGTAGTTTTCAGTATTTCGTACCAGAATTATATATTTTGTTTGTTTTTCTTTTTAAATTAATTTAAATATCATAAGGGCAAAAAGGTCATTTTCAAGCCCTTTAGGGGCGGTAACTATAGGGGGCGGTGAATAGCAATTCCCTTCTGGAAATCGATACAGAAGTCATGCATCAGATTCTTGCTGCTGCTTTGTTAACAGATAGTGAAGCTACATTAATTGATTGGATCGAAAATGTACTCTGCCCTCGGGCCGTGTTGTGCCCGAAAACTTAGTCCTAGTTGTCCTCGACTATGGCTGGTGTACATAGCATTGTCTTCTGAGGCTGTGGGCTTGGAGCAGTGGCTGCAATACCATGGCCCTCATTAGCCCATCATTTAATGGGCCAGGACCCAACCCGACCCACGCCATCAATATCTCTTGGTCCATGGGCTTTTCTGACGGGCCAAGCGGAGACCTGCACGAGGGGATCAAGCAATTGGATTATCTCCACACAAAGCCGTAATCTCCATATTCCAATAATATTTTAGTTGCTATGATATTATTATAGGCAAATCTACACATAAAAAATCAACGAAAAAAATAAAATACAATAAATAAAAAACAAAGAAAAACCAAATGCAAGAAAAGAAAACGATGTCAAAAAAAGTTTGAAATGCCACTTTCCCACCAAAGTATCGAAAACGTCATCAACAAACAAACAAAGCAGAAAGGGGAAATAGAAAATGGCACATGCATATAACTTAAAGTCTCTTATCTTCGCAACAAACTCTCTGCTAAAATCCTTTTTGTCTATGTTTTTAACCATATAAATTAGTTAACTCCTAAACCTCTCAACGAGGAGGAGAGAAAACAGAGTGCCTCGTTATGCCGAAAATGTCCCTCTCTTCGAACGGCGAACTCCATTCCCCAAACGACCCGCCTTCACCGCCCAAACCCGCGCCACCACCAATCCCGCCCTTTATCGAACCCATCGAACCCAAACCCGCCCCAACACCACCACCTACACTGCCCATCAACGAACCCATCGAACCCAAACCCGCCCCACCGCCACCACCAATCCCGCCCATCAACGAACCCAAGCCGGCCCCACCACCGCCAACATTCCCTTTTCTCGCTGAGCCAATCGGACCTATTGGACCAAAACCCGCCGCACCACCGCCACCAACGCTCCTCTTCGGTGCACCGATTGGACCCAACCCCGCTCCACCGCCAATACTCCCTCTCCCCGGTGCACCGATCGGACCCAAATCCAAACCCGCCAAGCCACCTTGCAGCTCGTTCATCGAGCCACCCAAGCCACCGTTATTACCACCATGAGCCACGAAAGGCCTAACCAAATTGCGATTCTCAAGGCTACCGTTCCCAAACAGCTTGTAAGTACGAACGTTCACCCCGTGAGGCAAGGCATACGTCGACTCGCTCCAATGCCCACCGGCGTTCACCGGCTCAGAGTTCAAGCTCCAATCCACGTCGCAATAATCGAACTCTCTCGAAATTCCGGTCCTCCAATCGTTTTGGTACAGAGACGAGCTCGAGTTCAAGCCATGGTTAGGGCGGTGCGCACCGCTACTGTAAAACCCATCCGAGGAAGCTTGCCCTAACTGCATAGACGAGCCGCCTAGGCCCATCGCACCACTGTTGTTAACTTGGACCGTCCCATGCGGCGAACCCATCGAACCGCCGCCGTCTTTCGGCGGAACAAACTGCTGCGGATGCTGTGATTGGTACGTTCTCTGCCCGTACGTTAGGTTCGAATTGGGACCCACCAAACTGGGAGGGGCGACGCTTTTGGTAGGAGCAATAGGCCTCTGAACGGCCAAGGGCGGCTTGGGTGGCGGCGGCTCGATAGGGTTGAGTTGCGGTCCACGGCTGGCTTTGGCCGGCGGCGGGCCTTGTCCCTGCGTAACAAAGGGCGGTTTCCTCGACCCGAACTGCAAGTTCATGAGCTCGTCCGTGATAGGCACGTTGAGAGGGTCGGGCTTCGACGGGCGGGGCAAAGCCCGCGAAGGAGGTGGTGCAGATGGTAAGGAACCAGTGACGGGCCTAGGCCCGACCTCAGGCCGCCTCTTCTCCGCCGGTGGCGGCGGCTGCTGCTGCTGTGGCTTGGACCACTCGGGCCTATTCGGCGGCTGCTTCCTCCTCAAAACCTGCACGCCTCTCGGGCCCATTTCCACCGAAGAACCGCCCGCAATCGCCCGACCCCTTTCTTCCCTCCTCTGAGGCACGACTACGTTAGGCATAGGATATGCAGAAGGCCTAGCCTGAATCCTAAGAGGACTGCTTCTTATTACAGCAGCGGGAACTCGCTGCTGCACCTTGACGTTTTCAACCGAGCCCACCATGGCTACGCTTTCCTCGGGCACAGCCCTCGGCTCGTCCTCCTTCTGAGCCTTGACCATCTCCTCGGCCTTGTCTAAGTCCCCCTCGCAAGAAACGACGGCCCTCTGAACCTCCTGCTTAGAAGCACCGTACTTGGCCGCCACGTCAGCGATTCGAACGAGCTCAGCGGCTATGTCGATCTTCAGAGGACCACTGCTTCCGTAGCGCCTCTGCATACCTTCTTCCTCGCTGGCGGCGAAGAGCCAGTCGACCGACTCCTCTATCTTGCCTTCCTTGGCGATGAGGGCCATGGTGGCTCGTTCCTTGGAAAAGCCCATGGCCACTAGCTGCTCGGAGAGGACCTCGAGCTTCCTCGACATGAGATAGCCGTCGCACTTTTCGTTGAGCTCCTGGGCCCTCTTCTCCTTCTGCCTCTGGTGCTTTCTCTCGTTCTTCAGGCGCATTTTCTCCCACTTTTCGTCGTCGTCCGCCCCGCCCGGGATCGGCTCGGGGCGGGCGGGCAGCTGGGGAAGGGCCGACGAGGTTTGAGCTGATTTCTCTCTGATGCTTTCCTCCGACCCGCCGGAGAAGCTCTCGGAGTTGGAGATTGAGTCGTCGTCCGCGGCGGTGAGGGATGTGTGGGACCCATCGATGACGTCGTCAGCCTCTTCTATGATGCCGAAGCGGCCGTTTGGAACGACTTGGCTCGCTCGGGAATCTGAGGTGGTGTCGATGGTAAGGAAATCGCCAGAGATAGGGTTGTAACCGCTTGTTGCGGTGGAACTAACGCCTCCTCCGCCGCCGGCCGAAGTTGTCAGAGATGATGAAGGCCTTGGAGGGCCGTTGTTCTGCCTTCTGGTCCTTGAGCTCCATCTAGCGGATGAAGACATATCTATCTCCTCGGTTTGTGCTCTGCAGTCTGCACTGAAACATCAATGGAAGAATGAAGATCACGATTCACTTACAGAACACTGCGATAGTTCGCGATTTATTATTTCCTATATCGAAGTGTTAGAGCATAAACCCGAGCCTGATTTCTTAGCTATTTTATCGCACGCGTTAAATGTGAAGTTAGTAGCTGCTTCTTACCTTAATCGCCCTGCCAGGGCGGTGATTAACTAGACAACACGCTGCAATCCCAGCTTCAACTTTCCCCACCCAATATGTTATAGAATCCTAGCTTCTACTTTCTCAAATCAAATGCGTTATTTACCGATACTATGTTGACCTATAATCTCACTAACGAACACAGAGGAATCCTAACGGCTAACCGTTTTGTGTCCAATTCTATCAAGTTTTCGACAGTCCTATTAAATGACACGTAAGTGATCCTCAATGCTACTTCCTAATATATCACATACATCTAAATTCTACCGTTAATCGAATCCCAAAGAATTCAGTAACAAACACAAAATAATCATAACGGCTAACTCTTGAAGCTCCGAAGGCGCCAAAAAACACCGAAGCCATAATTTCATGCAACCAATCGAGAGTACGTAAAAAAATCACATGGTCCTAAAAGCACACTCAGCCACACAACCAGAAAATTCAGATTTGGACATGGAATGCAAATATCAAGGCAACCTAAGCATCCTCAGCTCACAAACACATACACTCACACTCACCAGAGCACAAAGATCTTTCAGCCATAAAATTGGTGATCAATTGACATAAAACTCGTAACAAAATCAAACAATCAAAAAGCTTGGCATTCCACTATAAAAGAAGCTGAAATCAAGCTTGTAACCACATACACGTCAAGAAAACATGCAGAAAAAATGAATTAAGACGAAAAACAAACGGAATGAGCATCACGGAACAAGAATAAATAAATAAATCACTCGAGAACCAGCTGCCCATGCCTCCAATTGAATCATTCACACTCAAAACGGGAAAAAAAAGCCAAACAAGCTACAAAAAAAAAAAAATTAAGAATGCAAATGAAATTGGTTAAAACCTGTTCCAATTGAGAACGCTGTAAATATATACCTAGCGGGAAATCACCAGGAGCGGATCGATCGGAGGAGAGAGAATTCAGGTCCTTTTTTAATTACCGTTGATTTAATTTTGATGTTTCTCAGGACAAGAGAATTGGAGCTGTAGAGAGAGAGAAAGTGTGGCGTGAGGGCAGCTGCGAAGTTTATTTATATATATATTTAGAGAGAGTGAGACAGCAAGGCAGAGAAGTGGAGCTGAATGGACCGAGACAATTCATTAGGGTTTTTCTTTTTTATTTTTCTTTTTCGGCTCTTGCGTGTTATTTATTTTTTTATTTTCATTTCATTTTTTTTACTTGTCTTGAAAGAAATTGTTATTTTACTTTCTTATCTCTAAAATAACCAGGAAAAAAAAAAGGTAAAAGCCAGGTGTTCTTTTCCTTGTGTGAATTGGGTTGACTAGACAGTATGGATATTACCTGTAATTAATATACAATGGACATATATTTAACAATATATTAATGACAAAATCCCCACGGCTTCTAAAAAGATGGAAATAAATCAACTATTCGTGGACCATTAATTCATCCGACCCAAAATAAACCCGACCCACCCATCATTTGTCAAAATAAAAAATTCGACAATCGTCGCATAAACGAATCGATTCGAATCGAGTATTGGCGCCATATTTGATTTGGATTCGAAAAGTGTAAGCGCAATATTTGATTTGGATTCGATACGAATTTATGATATTGATCATTCATTCGATCTTCGAATGTTACTCAAATAGTTTGTAATATATTCGAGTATTCGAAAATGAGATATGTTTGAAAATTTAATTTTTCGAATATAACGAATATTTGTTCATCGATTTGCATAATCCAAAGCGAGATGCAAAGGAAATCACGAGCCTATCGAAATCTAGTACGAAATATAAGCTCGAGCTTAGAAAAAAAAGAGCGTTCGAATTCAGTCGTCTTGTCCGCCGTGGTCCAGTTCTAATTGACTATAACTTAATTTGATATTTTTCATCAAAAAATCGAATTTTTTTTTTGTCCATTGGAGATAAAATCTATAGGATTAAAATCTAAGGCACTCCCTACAAATTTAATGTTTTTAGCTGAAATGATCAGTTAGTATGATATTCAAGTTCAGACAAAGAAGTCATGAGCACAAAGTCTCACGGCCAATTGTAAAAAGAAAATTTCACTTTTAAGGCTAAATAAAAAAAAAAGGCACTCTAAGGAAAAGCCTGGAAAAAAATGCATAAAAGCAAAATAAGATTCATTCATTCCAAGCTTTAAACTTTTAGATAATTCATAGAGATATTAATATATTGCTATCTTAATATTCAAGTTCATTCCAAGTGGTCAGTTGACATACAATAAAACATTAGCATTAGGACTACTAAATTTTATTAATTTAGAGAGATATTAATATATTGCTATCTTAATATTTCTCAGTCTATGTCAATGACGAACTGAATCAAATTAGAATAAAAGTGAATATGTATTTTTTATATTACATACAATTATATTACGTACAATAATTTATCAATAATATTGATCAGTTTATTTGTTGTAATGATCTTTTAGATGTATGACATGGTGACCGTAGCAAAGCTCATGAATATTTTATAAATGTAATATTTTAGCAAATCATTATAAATATATATCGTAATATTTATGAATTATTAATTCAAAGTTTTACTGAGACCTAATATTTATAAAGAATTTTCCAAAAAATTATTATATTATTATCTTATGAAAGCTCATGAACATTTTATAAATGTAATATTTTAGCAAATCATTATAAATATATATCGTAATATTTAAGAATTATTAATTCGAAGTTTTACTGAGACCTAATATTTATAAAGAATTTTCCAAAAATTATTATATTATTATCTTATCAATTTTGATGATTTTTTTCGAAGGTCCACATCGGGACATATTTTATTATTTTAGAGAGTTTATTAAATATTAATTTATAGAGATTTTCCTGTAATATCAAAGATAAAGACCATCACTCGCCACCATACATATGAAGACAATTCAACATTCAATCCCAAATAAGAAAGAAATCAGCCTAAACGTGAGGAAACCTGCTGCAAAAAAGAAAAACGTATAAAATTAAAATATGACATTCAAGCTCAAGCTTTCAGGCAAATAGCCTTAATATCGTAATCGTACACTTCGACAACCCTCAATTTTTTCCGACCTCCAACGCCCGACCAATTTAGCTAATGCGAGCAAGAACAGCCAGCGCTGGAAATATCGCCGTGAGCCGTCGAGGCTATCTTGTAGCTCTTTTCCCAAGTATCATCGACGCCTTCTCCGTGAGGAACGTGTTTAGGGTGCTTCTCTCTTTTGTCCCCCCTCACTTGCTTTAGCGCGTGCTTTAGCGCCGGTAATAACGCCTCCATGCACTCCGCCACGGCGTTCGGATTTCCCGGCATGTTAATGATCTGACAAAATTTCGAATGTTTTCTTTTCTCCGTAAACATAGTATTAACGCGGTAAGGGTAGTAATAATATTGGACGGTTATAAGATACGAGCGACGAATTTAATGATACCAATGTCGATCCTCTTATTCCCGCAGCAGCACGCGATAGCATTGCAAACTGAGTCACCTGCGAATTATATTAGAGTTGCGTTCGGATTCGCGTATTTGAACGGAATCGGATGGAATTATTAATTTTCTTAATTTCAAATGTAAATCCATCGTTTGGCAAACATTAGAAAATTTCGAAATTCGGATTTCAAAAATGAAGTTCGAGCTCATGCTTACCCTCTGACTTTTATTGAAAAAATTAAATAGTATAAAGTAGAACAAATAATAAAAATAAATAAAACAAGCTCGCAGTTGAGCACCCACAAGTGAGCTGATGACAAGCTCCGAGCTCGCGAGTCGGTTTGACTCAGCGTTCACCCCCTAATTATTTTTGTTATACTTTTTATTATTTATGAAAACTCATCACGGGCTAAACTTTGAATTTCGAAAACGACCATTCGACAAAGAATTTTCAGAATCCGACAAATAATAAACGTTTAGATTTAACCTCGGATTTGGACGACTACGTACCTTTTCCAAGCGGGTGATTTGAAGGAACCCATATTTCAAATCGATCCAGGTATCCAAATGGACCATTAACTAATTAATTGGTGGGTTCGACGATAGAATTTTATTTTATTTTTATGATTTATTTATGTAAAAATACCTTCAAACTCTCTTGCATCATCACGTAGGTTAGGCCGGGCGCCTCCTTGTGTAGGACTTGCTTCGTGGCCTCGGGAGTAACGTCCCTCGGGGTGAACCCAGTGCCGCCTTTTTTTTTGCCGACGGGCTCGAGAATTGAGAAAAATGAGCAAGAATTATTAATTGGAGGGAAAAAAGCTCTTACCGAGGGTTAGAATGAGGTCCAATTTATCGACGTCGCTCCATTTCTCTAGCACGGCTTTTATCCTCGGGATATCGTCCGAAACGACCAACGTAGCTACGACGCGGGCCCCACCTAGATTTCCTGAGGATGAGTTCACGACCGAAACTGCTCGTGGGCCACTGCAATATTTTTTTTTTATTTTTTTTTACAAAAATTGCTATTACCGAGTACTATGATATGAAATGATCGTAGAAGAAGAGATTCTACAAGCGAACAAGGGGACTTTTTCGCCGCAAAAAAATAAAATTGGATAAACATCATAAAATATATGGGCGTCGAAATAAAAGCTAACGATGTCGCAAACTCCTCAGTACGTCCATAAAAGTTCTTTTTACACGGAGCTATATCGATTTTGCATTTTTGTTATAGCATTCGCCAAGAGTGATCTCTATGGAACGACGATCCATAGAGACGTATCGCGATGCAAACAAAATATATGTATTTTTTTTCCGTTGAAAATTACTTTTTTACGATGAAATTGATAAAAAACGAGGCAATACGAAGTTTTTTTTTGTTACCTTCGATCGGGCCCCGCGCCCGACGCAACGGTGTCGCTCACCGTGAGTATGCCTACTCTAAACTCCGAGGAAGATTCTGAAGCTCCGCCGACGCTGTGCTGCGGCGGATCGCTGCCCTGTGCGCCGTCGAGGCCGATGATGTCATCGATGACGATTGCGACGACCGAAGTTCCCGAGGGAATAAGGTCGCCCGAAGAAGGAAGTTGTAGTAAGGCGTTGGCCGATTTCATGCTCATCAGACGACTGCTCACTTGATTCCCCGTGCTCTCCGCAACAAATCTGATGCAAAAACCCCCGAGAGAGATTGTGAGAGACGGAGAGAGATGGAGAGATACGGAGGGAGAGAGATGGGGAGAGAGAGAGATGGAGAGAGAGATGGGTGGAGAGAGATGGACAGAGAGAGAGAGAGAGATTGGGGGATAGAAAGAGAGATGGGGGGAGAGAGGGAGGGAGGGGGGAGAGAGAGAGAGAGAGAGAGAGAGAGAGAGAGAGAGAGAGAGAGAGAGAGAGAGAGAGAGAGATCACCCAGCATTGCCTGTGCCATCATTGGCTACAAACTTGATGGTGGCACGGTGAAATTCTGGGCGGAATCGATCGGGCTTTATAGGCTGCTTAAGACGAGCATGTACTCTGTCCGAAAGTACGACAAAATTGCTTTTCAAATTAGTGAGAGAGATCAGAGAGAGATCAGAGAGAGAGAGAGAGAGAGAGAGAGAGAGAGAGAGAGAGAGAGAGATTTTGTACACCTTGGAAGTTGAACTTGGGACCATCCACAAATTCGACGAATTGCAGGGACGACGAAGAGATGGAAGCATACCAAGCAGCTCACTGGGTTTCCCGGCAAGCCAAACGCAAGGATTTCTTTCCCAGTCGAAGACTTGGGACTAATCTCGGCGAACGTAAGGGGTTTTCCCGGCTTCATATTTACCTATGATATAATTCGCTCGAACGGAAGGGACAGAAAAAGAAAGGTAGGCGAGCAAGAAATAGAAATAGTACCTTATCGAAGTATATTTTTCCATTCTTTTCGAGCAAAGGCTTGACGTAATCCCTGTCGCCCATCGAAACTCCGCCCGAGGTTAACAGCACGTCGATTCCGCTCGAAACTGCTATGTTCAGAGCTCTTTCGATTTCGTCTTCTTCGTCGCGAGCAATTCCGAGGTCTGTGAACTCGCAGTTTTGCCGGGCTATGGCTGCTAATAGCATCGCACGGTTCGAGTCTCTGATCTGTAATAAAAACAGAGTTTTCTTGAACATGTAATGTAATAAGGAATAGCCCGAAACACTTTTCAGACGACTGATCAATGATGTAAAAAGGCTTAGTTGGGTTACATGGCCACGTTTTAAAGACTCGTTTGTGGGCTCCACGAGCTCGTCGCCCGTCGAAAGCACGGCGATTCGAGGGGTAGGATATACCTGGAGATGGGATAATAGTAAATTAAACAGAAATTATCCAAAAACAGAGTTTCTACAAAAGAAAAAGAATGTACTTTAACGTCGAAAACGCCCACGGTGGCGAGTAGGCCTATCTCTGCAGCGCCTAAACGTTCGCCAGATTTCAGCACTACGTCGTCTTTCGCAATATCACACCCCTTCAAAAACGTCAATAGTAAGTTCGATTGCCATAAAACTATTACAGCCATTTTATAGTACCCAAATGGAAGTGTAATTTCATTGCAGAAAACATATATGCATGACATTAAAAAGGGTCTCTTACCACAGGTCGAATATCTAGTCCCCTAGTGACCTGCTTCAATATTTGCACTCGCTTAGTGTCTGTCGAGACAGTGTCTTCGACTTGTACGACAGCATCAGCGCCGTCGGGAATTGGTCCTAACGAAAACATGCAAGAAAAAGGTACAACAAAAGACTATTGGCAAGAAAAGATGAAGCTTTTTTAGAAGCAATTACCGCCAGTCGTTACATATGCAATCATTCCACGAGTCACCGTAACGCCGAGGCCATCATCTCCAGCCCTTGACTCTGTTATTACAGAGTATTCGCCCGGGCCATCTGAAGCTATTACAGCATATCCATCCTAAAAGAAGAACCAAAAGCACATCATAAAGAATTCAGAAACAGTTTATTCAATCTTGGACAGAAACAATTTCAGAAAAACAGAAGAGAACCAGCTAGCTAGCCCACAAACCAAGAAGGCGAAAAAGATTCAATCTTGGACATCCATATCCACAAACTTCTTCACACAAACAAGGGTTTTCACATAAAATTGCTCATAATATCAGAAATTAAGAAAAAAATTCGACCTTGATAGAAGCAGGGTATGGTGGGAGTGGATCACGAGCTGTAACATCTTGGGCCAAGACTTTCCCTAAAGCTTCGTGAATAGGTACGCTCACAGAAGGTAGTGTCTTGGCGACTGTCAATACTATTTCAAGAGCTTCTTTTACAGAGAGCATTTTAGTAACCTCGGACATGGCTGAAATAAGCAAGTTGACTCAGTTTGTGTTGGGACGAAGCTTTGGCTGTTAAATTTATCTATTTGTGCGCCTGCCCACCCTTTTCTTTTTAATATTTTGCTCCTTCTAGCGTTTTCTGTCGTCAGAACCTCAACATTCTCAACTCAATCTCATCCCCTTCTATTTTCTCCTTTTTTCTTTTTCCCCCCTCTCCGTACTTGCATACAGTTTCACTTGTTTCACTTCACCTTTCAGTTCGAGTACACTTTCTATGTTCAGACAGAGTCCTATGGGCCGGGCCGTTTTCTATGTTAGTGATTTACCCATGAAACTCGCTTAGGAAACGGCCCAAACAAGAAAACAAGAAAAAACAAAGTAAAAGGACAGCCTTTGAATTGAAAGTACTACATACTCTCCGCCGGGCGTCGCTAGGTGTCTCAGCACCAAAATCATAAGAAATTAAGTAAGAAAAATGATTTTCTTACCGTTGATTCTGATGGGCTGTGGCGGCGTTGGACGACAGCTGATAAGCCACGTCATCTCATGCCGTTCGCTCCACTCCAAGAATGTAAGCTTTCCAAACTCCCTATCTTCATCAAATAGCTTGTAATTTGCTGCTTCTTCCAGGGATTGAGGCTGAGGATTTTAGGAGTGTGTGACAGCAGATTCATGCTGTGTGTTACGAATGTCTTAGATGACGAGTTCGACGACGAATCTTTACTGCAAATCTGCGAATTGAAGTCAAGTGGACGTTCTCTGAAAGAAAATCTTGATATGGGCACGTTGCTTTTTTTCCTAATTCTTTGGTTGTTTAGTTAAAATTGTTGATAACTTAAGCTTTATCTTATCCGTGTGTAGGAAAATGCCGATTGTATTCAGGTGGAGACATTGCAATGAAAATCTCTGAAGCTGCGGTCACACTTCGTGGATCTAATGGTAGTACACAAAGATTAGATTTTTATCTGGGAAAATGATGTTGATTTTAAATAGTATTTTGCTTCTTGATTATCTCTCTGTTATTACATATGGAACATATTTTGTCGATGTGATAGTTTAAAGGGCAGTTGAACTCTATTCTCTGATCATTTCTTACTTCGATAGGATTGCTAGTTGTTGACTGCTCGGCGAGCTCTGAAACCATTGAGCTGCTGAACGAGCTCGTGGGATTAGATTGCTGTGTGGTATTGGCCAATAAGAAACCTCTCACTTCTCCATTGGTGAGTCGAATATCGCATATGATATGCAATCGAATTGATACTTAACATTGGATTAGAATCATGCTCTATGCGATTAGATATCTCTAAGTTTGCTTATAAGCATTGGTGAGTAATTTTGCATCTCCATTACATATAGGACGACTATGACAAGCTGGTATCGAAGCCTAGGCGAATTAGACACGAATCCACAGTAAGTATGTACGGTCTTATTCTTTGTGGTAATAGCATCTTACACACATACATTCAGACGAATATATAAACATAAAAAGATTACATTATATGCGATTGTAGTAAAATAACTTGTGCTATTACGCCAGGTAGGTGCTGGTCTACCTGTTATATCAACTATAAATCGTATAATTTCATCAGGGGATGATATATTTCGCATTATTGGAAGTCTAAGCGGTATATTTCTCCTCTTTTACCAAAATCATGATCCCCATTTTAAGCTTATGCAAAGTTATCCCTTCATCTTCTTTGTTTTACGATTTTTTTTTTTTCCTTTTTTTAACTGTTAGGTACACTTGGATATGTAATGAGTGAGGTTGAAGGTGGAAAACCCTTAAGCCAAGTCGTTAATGCTGCGAAAAGCCTTGGATATACTGAACCTGGTAAACGATCAATTAACAAATAAATACCTTTGTTGTACATCAAATGTCTTACCATAGACATTGAAATGGCATGTAAAATAAAGCCCTTGTTGGGAAAATCTATATCTTTTCCATGCGTCTTTTTCCCTCAGATCCTCGAGATGACCTTAGTGGGATGGACGTTGCTAGGAAGGTTTTACTCCTCCCTTCTAAACTCTCAATTTGAACGGCATTTTCTTGAAAACAAAACATTCACCGAAAGCAAAAAAAAGGAAATTAATTCGCATTTTCAACTGAAAACAGGCTTTGATCCTTGCTAGACTTGTTGGACACCGTATCGACATGGATAGCATTGAGGTAAGATATTATCAATCCTTAATATCTTAACTACGTTTTGCATTACTAATTACGAAAATCTTCTTCGGTAGATCGAGAGCTTGTACCCTGGAGAAATGGGACCCGACAAAATGTCCCTGGAAAACTTCTTGACGAATGGCCTTCCTCTGCTCAATGAAGATATCAAGAAAAGGATCGAAACTGCTTCTTCGAAGGGAAATGTTCTTCGCTATGTTTGTTCGATCGACAATTCAAGGTATCTTTGCTTTTTTCCTTTTTTCCCCCATCAATTGGCTTGATGATATGGTAATTTCCAAAATCTAAAGACAGTCAATCATTGCTGACTATGCACTATGTGTCAGGTGTGAAGTTGGCATAAAAGAAGTTTCGATCGGCCCTCGGCCGATTGAAGGGAAGCGACAATGTGGTAATAAATAAGAACTTCATCTAGTTTTCTTGAACTTAAATATAAGCTCCATTTGTTTCTATATATGTAATATAAGCTTCATTTAATGAAATGCATATATATGTATTGGTAGTTGGAGATATGTAGCCGTTGCTACAGAGAGCAACCGCTGGTAATACAAGGCGCAGGCGCAGGCAATGACACAACTGCTGCTGGCGTTCTTGCTGATGTATTAGACATGCAAGACCTCTTCACCCACTAACTGAAACCTTGTTCAAGGAAATTTGTTTGTCGTCTTAGTCAATTAATATGTTAGAAGAAAGAGATCTTCCTAATATTAATATATATAACATAAATTACAACAGCCCTTCTCTGTATCACGCAATGAAACCATGCTCTTTTTTTTTGTCTATATATCTCAACACAAACGACTGAATAATTGGCAGCAAATTACAAAACATATAATCACCAAAAAAATAAGATAAATGCATTGAATGAGCTAAGTCTGCTAACCTGTTTTTGAGTTCATGTACAGTGTATACCCCACCCACACCATCCAACCTTGTGAAGATACCTCAAACTCTGGCCTTGCCAATCGACTACGTCGAGAAAACTTGAGGTGCTAAGGATATGAATGATCAGAGTTGCTTTCAAGTTCCTCGCAACGGCCTGGTCCCAGAAGATGATTCTATAGCTCTTCCGTGAATGTTTAATCCATATCACATCAAGTCAAGCTACGTATGATGAAATGAACAAGCCAAAAGATATTCCAAGAGGTTAGCACAATCCTTGAAAAGGCGTGTGAATTTACAATCTTGTGTTGCACGTATATAATCTAAATCCAAGCTAGAGAACCTCGATCGTTGGCAACTTGAGGGCGTCCTCTAGTTGGTGTAGGGGGTCTATTAGCATTGAGCTCCTGGTTTTCAATAGAGGAAGATGTTTCAGAAAACTTCAAGTTGACATACGTACATCCTATATGAAGCTATGGAAATAAAGGGATTACATGCATCCATGTGCCCTCAGCAAGACGTTCGGGAGATGTTTCAGGAGATGTTAGAGCGGGCGGTAATGGGTGGATCAATTTTGGTACAACTACTAAATCTCGACCCAAAACCAAGATCGCTCCAGCGTTATTAGCAGTGCCTGAAGGGAATAGCGAAAAAGGTGCAGAACGAATATAAAAAAAAAGAAGAAAATTACTAAATCAATGCAATAGCCTACATACCACAGTAGTTAGTGGCTGAGAAAAGAGTAATTAGATGCCCTTGAGCGAATCTTTCAAATCCATCCATCACACACTCGTGCGCCCGAATGATCAACTGAATATCGTTGTTGTTGCAAAACTCCATTACTCTATCCGGCTGAAAGTTGCCAACATAAAGTTAAGTGTATAAAAGGAAACAATACACGTCCATTTTACCAGGTACTAAATCCTCGAAAGAAGACTACAAAACCACGAACAATCTGCCGTGAGAAAAAAGACAATTTTTTTTCCAATAACAAGGAGCTTCCATAATTCCCCGTTCATCAGATTGAGAGGCAAAGGAAGAGAAACCACTCACCCCAAAGGTTACTAGCCCAGGACCTCTTGCATTGGGTCTTAATCCTTCAACGCTATCATTCTCAGTTGGATCAGACCTATAAGAAAAAATCCAAACTAGGATAGATACTGCTTTACAAATAGCAGGGAATGAAAAATAAGCACGTTACCATAACAAATCCATAAGAAGAAGTGATCCAGCTTCCATAGCAATAGGGCGCTGAATATTTTCAATTTGGTCAACTTGATTAATTGATCTCCCAATACCACCGTGCATACAAATAATTTTTTTCTCAATTAGTGCAGCCAAGGGAAGCCAATTGAACAATCTGTTTATCCGATGCCAAGCCCATATTCCATCCCTTTCCCCCTGTTAAGTAAGAAAAAATAATGTTATATGCATCCATAAGAACAACAATAACAATAAACAAAAGCAATAGAAGATGAGGCAATTTACCATACGCTCAATGCACTCAATTCGAAAGCCAAAAAGAGCATTGATATCAGCAGCTTCATGATTACCACGAATTAGATGTACTTGATGGGGATGTTCAACCTACAAGCCCAGTCCAATTTTGTGAATTCTATCCTAATAAATTGCAACATAACAGCAAGGCCGAAAGAAGCACTATACCTTCAATGCTAAGAGAAGGGTAATAGTCTCCAAGCTGTGTTGACCACGATCAACATAATCTCCCAAGAAAAGGTAATCAATATATCTGGTAAGACAAAGATGTGCTATTAAAAGAGAAAATGAAAAGCATAATAACGTAACTTGTTTGAACTCTTACGCAATATCGCCAGCGGTAGAAGGAGATCCATACTCATCAAAAAGTCGCATAAGATCCCCAAACTGTCCATGCAAATCACCGAAAATCTTGACCGGAGCTCTCAGTTGCAACACAGTTGGTTCTGTAGCAAATATCCTCTCAGCACAATCACAAAGATCAGCAATCTCATTGCAGTCCAACAAAAACTGCCGACGAACTGGAGGCTTCCAACCACGGGGTTTTAAGAGATGAGCAATCACCTGGACGAAAAATGTGCAAGGTTTACGTCAAATTGGGTGATTTCATCCTAAAGTACAAATAGGTATTATGTGGAGTAATTTCTTTAGTTCTACAAATTAAACTGGGTTTATATCCCCACTTCTTGGGACATAACTTCTCAACAACTTACATGAAAGTTATCCTAACAAACCGATGAGAAGGGAAAGGTATAGAACTTATGAAAACGCAACACAACCACTAATGATTAAATTTGATGAGTGATGTGTTTGTCAGAACTAATAAGCCATGACAAAGATCATTTAGTTCGTAAGTTGGCTTCTTGCATATTCACAAATTCAAAAAACAAGCATATCCATATACCTTTTCCATACATTCACACAGAGTAATCATTCAGATTAATCACAACTTGAACAATAGTATATAGGACACCTTAGGAATTCATGTCTGAAATACGAATGCCCTATAACACTACCCAAACAGAAAAACACCAATGATGAGCGAAGAGGGTCGTCTACCTTCTTTGGTACACTATTAATAGACATTTGCCTGTCAAAAAGTTTCCTGGCTGCTGTTGCACTCTCTGGAGTTCCATAACTCACCCGCCTGCCTTCATTTTCAAACTGATCGATTGAAAGCTGTCTAACCATACCACCCAAAGCACCACTAGTTTCTGCAGCTACAACCACCTGCAAGTACATTGATATACACATCAATACTAAGGAACAACTTAAATACCTCTAACTAAAAGAAACAAATATCATTGTAAAGATACTAACAGCACGGTGATGAAGCCTAACTCCAGCTGGTTCAGAATTATTAGACACAGCTGAATCAGGTGTAATCAATGTGGATGTTTGCTTTCCACTAGGGGTTGCCTCTGCCCCACCATCTCTATCTGGCGGCTCAAGTTCCCCTCTACTTTGCCTAGCTTTAGCAGCTGCTAGTGCCGCAGTTATAGCCTCGGCTTCTGCGGCAGAAGCTTCAACTAAGTATTCAACTCCTTTGGGACTTCTGCATCATAATATTATGTCATGCCTCGCTTCAAAGTTACTCATGTAATTAAACTAGGGTATGAGACCGACAGATAAGCTAATGAAGAGTTTTACCGTGAGTTTTCTGTGCTAATAACAGTATACATATCACCACTCACTGGTGGACTCACAACTACAACCGCACCATCAGCAGCAGTAGCCGAAGCATCATCACTAAATCCATATCTATTTTGCACTCTACCAGCTTGTGCAGTGGCATTCGTTGTTTCAGCAGCCGCCAAATCTTCGGCGACAAGCAAATCGTCCAGCAGTACCCCTATTCAACAAACGAATCTACTATTAGCCTATTATTACAGCCTTAAAATGCATCTGTGGCCCGATTGACTCTGCCACAAAGATCTTTGGTAATTCTCGGATTCCTAATGTAAGAGAGTAATTACTGGTGTGGGAGCAACGAATCAGTAATCATCACGATTCAGCAACAGAGAGAATCTAACATTTTTTAAATTAAGTAGCATACTAGCTACTCCTCAACAAAGACTTCAGCAAAATAGCCTCAATTCAGTATAATGACTGTATGCATACTAGCTACTCCTCAACAGAGACTTCAGCAAAAAAGCCTCAATTCAGTATAATGACTGTATGCATGCTTGACAAAAAAGCAGTTAAAATGTTACAGAGAAACCAGTATTCCATAAAGTCACATAGGCAGATTACTGAATAGGCAGATTACCGAATATTCTTAAAACTGTGGGAATGAATATCAGGATTTCACCAGCCAAATGACAATTACAGTAGATATTTCACATTACCAAAGTAAAAAAGCAGATGGAACACTAAAAGAAGCGACACTTTATAAATGTTAAAGAATTGTCTCACCACCGCGCAAACCACCATAGATAAATATCAAGTCACCAACAGCAGCAGAAGCATGCCTACAACGCCTAGTCATTTCAACTGCTGCATCCCCTCCAGGAGCATCAGCACTATATCTCCCAGTCCTTGGACTTGTAACAACAGACGTTGTGTCACACCAGACCCCAGCCGCAGTATCCAACACTAGTAAACATAATATATGGAATTATTTTACGGGAGTTGTTTTTGTCTTTCCAGACGCACAAAGAACATTTGGCAGGTGTTAAAAGTTGATAAAATACCAGCTATACTTGAGGAATCCTCCACCATGCGTCCACCACCAAGTGCCCCTCCAGACACATGAAGGCGTGCATTTACAAAAACCTGGCAAGAATATGAAAACTGTTATTTTCAACAGGGAAATGATTAAGAAACTCACCTATTGACATCGGAATTGAATAAAAGGGATCCACACAGTGTCAAACTTACTGCAGCATGTTGATATCTTGGAGATGGTGAGACACCAGGAGCTATGGCCCATTCCCAACGACCATCTCTATGTTTGGCAAGCCCATATGCACTAGCCAGAGGCTGCATGTTTGTCTTTTCATTCATAATATTTTGGTCCAGAAGAGTAAAATAGGTAAAAATCATCATGATCAACAGATACGAGCTTGCAACGAGCGAAAATTAACTTGCCGAAGAACTTTTCAAAAGAAGAGATCAATGTAATCTTAGGGGTGCAATAAACTGATGGCACAAATGCAACTAGAAAATTAACAACCAAGAAAACAACTTTAAACACAAACAACATAATAAGATATACAGATTGATGGGAAACTGAGAACAAGAAACAAATGTAACATCAGTGCTCGTCTAGCCATCTGACTAAATATGGTGGGAAAAACATCTAAAAGCGACTAACCACGCTGTTAGCATCTCTCCCGCCGCAGAGTAGAAGAAGGCCATCAGAACGAGCACTTGCAGTTGCGTACCTAATCAGAAGCACGCGAATAAATGCATCATGTCCATCAAAAACAAATATAAGGACCACAAAGAGAATATAGTGTCTATTGATTCTGCTTTGTTGATTACAGGTCAGACTTAAAACTTCATTTATCTGTAACTTAGAATAGTACAAGCAGGAGCAGGATATATGTGAGATGATCAAAGAGATTGAATAAGAAGGACGAAATCCAAACAAAAGTTTAAGTGCTCACATGCAAGGAGGAGGACCTTCACCCTCTGGCTCCAGTTTCCTCCACTCATATGGCTTTGCAGCCGTATCCAGGGCCCACACATCCGCTAAAGGTCGTTTCCCTACAATGCAGAAGCATGTTTGGCAATAGAAACCGATGAAAGATAGAGAAAAGAAACGCATGGAATCAACGATTGCAACACCAACCGTCATTTCCACCGATTGCCATGAGATATCTTTGACCAACCAATGCCATAACATGCCCATAGCGTGGCCCTGGTCCAGGACCTTGAACTACCACCCTATGTGAAAGGGGTTCAATCCAGTAAACCATAAATAACTCGTAGGTGTTTAGCAAATTCACAAACTTGAAACCAATCATGTTACTGAAAACAACAGATTCACACTCAAGCGATCATTAGGATGCTAACCTGTGCCATCTTGGTTTTTGTTGTGTAAGGTCAAGAACGTGAAGATCTTCTGCAGATAAGCCAGTAGGACCTATTCCACCCTACGATTGAGAACATCTAAGCATCATAGATACAAATAGAAGAATGTGTTGTGAATTCTGATATGTTCGAACATCAATCAATGTGTCAACAAACCTGAATGACAACCATGGTGCCTACAGCAGTTGCCACATGGGCGGCCCTTGGTGTGGGTGGTTCTCCAATTGGGTTGATCCTGCGAAATTTGTTCAAAGCTGACGATGTGCACACCAAACATGAACTAACGGCAATTCCGAGAAAACCCATATGAGCATGAATAGATGGAGGACGCAATATAACGACTCACCTAGACCATTTATTGGTTAACACATCATAACAATGCACATCGGCAGTTGCCCCAGCCAATCCTGCAATAGGTTGAGTGCAAGATATCATCATAATACGACAAGAAAGCTCATCATTGCAATTAATGCAATCATCCACTAGTATGCACCCTGCCTCTCACCCACCCTCCCACACTACACAAACCCAAACCCCTGAAAAGCCACCAAACAAACAACCAGTCCGCTCAAAAGAAACCACGTCGCACATTCACAACAAAACAGCTTGAAACTCCACCCATCCTCTCACAAAACAAGATGTACTTGCATCCACGATATAAATAAACATATAACCAATTTATATCATATCTTATCACAAAATTAACTTGCACACGCACAACACCCATTTCCAAATTCTCAACACCATAAACCAGAAACATTAACCACCAAGGAACGACCCAAAGTCCAATCCACAACAAAAAAAAGTCAATCAAGAAACGTACGAATCCCAGCACTCCCTGCTGATGAAGGTGTCCCTGAAGCTGCGGAATTTCCTTCTAAAGCAGTCGCTCCACCAAATAAAATCAACCTCGGACCAATATACCCTGAAGTCCCTTCCTCGCCAATGGCTGGAATAGCTGTCAATGTATGTCCACACCTTGGGCCCGGACCATCCTCCTTCTTCTCTAATATCGCATTCACAACATTGTAAGTCGGGGCATAGCGCGGCCCACCAATAACAACTCCACCTCCGCCGTTACTGCTATCGCCATTCCCATTACCATTGCTATTTTCGATATTCGTCTGATTAATGTTATTGCCACTACAGTCAACATGATTATTAAGCGGTGGCTGGGATTCCCCAGCTTGCTCACCGTTACTAGACTGCACCGCTGAATCGTGATCGGCTTCCGTTGGCATAGCCGAATCCAAGTCCATGACTTCAAATCGCCCCAACAAAACCCTAAAAAAACTCTGCCAATCTTCCCGCTGTAAAAATCGGAGCTTTTTGGTCCTCAACAATTCGTCTTCATAATCTTCATGTGGAGGATACAGAAACCCTAGCTCCGATCTTTCTATGCAAAATTCTTATCTATCCTAAGGATAATTCAGGTCTTGGCGTTGATCGATGGATGAAGCTGTGACGACCAAATCATCAAACCACTTCGCCTCTCTCTGAGACAAACACAATAACTTTCTTTAATAATTACTGAAACATTTATGCAATCTAAAAACATGTGTCTGATTGATTGTGTCTGTGTACTGTAATCTCTTTCAATTCAATAGAGATAAATAAAGAGTTATTATGGTTCAGCCCCCTTCACGTTTTAAAATCCAGGAAAAGCATTTTGTTTTAAGGACCGATTTTTGCGTATCACCGTCGTTCTGCAGTATCACTTCTTTGTTATTCATTACCACTTCTTTGTTCTGCAGTACCTCTTTATTTTTACCGCATAAAAATAAAGTGGTACTGCAGAACAAACGAAGTGGTACTGCAGAACAAACGAAGTGGTACTGCATAACATAGAAGTGGTACTGCAGAACGATGAAGTGGTGCAGAAATCGGGTCCTTAAAACTAATTGCTTTTTCTGATAGGGTTTGAACTCGATTTTTAAAATTGAATGGGGCCTGAATTGCAAAAGCCCCATAAATAAATAAATCGAGGACTTAATAATTAATATTTAACAGTTTTTTGGTGAATCTATAGAAAAATACCCAATTGTATAAAATTTTGCAAGTCAGTACCCATGTCAGAAAATTTTTTAGATAAGTACCCGTTCGACTGTGCGTACCAATTTCCCGGTCTTGACGTACCTTTTTATATGTGTATTGCGTACCACGTTACACATCTATATAGTACCCATATATGGTACCTATATACGTTTCATACGGTACCTTGCGTCAAGCTTTATGGTGATACCATTTTCTAGCTGTATTACGTACCACGATACGTTTTTCTATGGTACATAAATGTGTGATATGATGTACTTTGCGGCGGACAGGTACCAATTTGCAAAAAATTTATTCTGACAGATACCTGCATATAAAAAAATATTGACATGGTACTGACTTGCTAATTTTTTATATAATGGGTATTTTTATGTAAAATCCCCCAGTTTTTTGGCTTTTCTAATAAAACAATGGGATTTTAATCAAAATTTAATAAAATAGGGGGATTTCATTCAAAATTAATAAAATAGGGCAAAACGCGTTTATTAAACGCGACGGTGACGTGGCCCTGGACGAAACGGGCCCTCTTTTTGCAAAAAACAAGTTGGGCCCGTATTTGGCCAACTTGGACAACCGTCGTGCCTAATGGGCGCGACGTCGCGTTTAATAAGCGCAACGCGTTGACGCAGTCCACTAACGACATCGATGGGATGGCCCATTACGCATTGTCTGCAATAAACGACTATCGTCGCGCCTAATGGACGCGATGACGTAACCATTGCTCGTGACGCTGCGTTTAATAAACGCGATAATTTCCCCTATTTAATCGCAGCCTTTTTCTTGTTGTAATTCATAAAATTTCATACATATTCAATATGATATCCAGAAAAATTCAAACTATCGTCTTTGGCGGTGAAATCATACACGAATCAAACACCATTCGATATAATCTTCAACCCATCGGTTATTGATGAATTCATCGCAAAACCAATTTCGATCAATTTCTTAGTATGTCGTATGACATGACTTTCGTCGACAGCACTTCTTTCTTTTTAATCGTTCGGGTGAAGAGCGAATATTATCAACACTCTCGGCTGTATGAGAATCTCCAACTAATGTCTAGTGATGCCGACCTCGCACACTTCTTGGATCCCGACGCCGAACTTGATTACATTGAGGTCGTTTTCGAGGCAACTGAGATCGTTCAGTTCGATCGCAACGTCCAGACGAGTACGCGAATCCCGCGCCGACTTATTCGTTTCCTGCATTACATCAGTTACTGGAGGATTGACAAATATTTCGTTCGCCCCTCACGAATGCACTATCTCCCATCTGGAAGCCTCGGTCCATATGAATCGTCGATGGAGAAATGTAACGACGGGTAACCCTCCGGTACCATGAAAAATAATCTGGAGTGCACTGTGCACCGCCAGCTATCTCCATTGCATTGACGATGTTCTCGTATCGAGACAGCCACAAGGCTTCATACTGCTTGTGGTACGACCTCTAATCCCTTCCCCAGACATTACGAATATTTTGTCGATGAAGATCAACATTAAGATACCTCGAGACTTGCGCGACGGACTGAATCATCGAGAACTGTCGGAGCACGCGATCGGGATAGTGCCATTCAACGATGTTGTAGAAGATGAGTGGACACGATGAACGGCAGCACGATGGTCGACATTCGACTCTTAACGCCATAATCTCAGGTGTCTGATCATCGTAGGGAGCCCAAACGAACTGCTCCATCGAAATGATATCGAGCAACTCTCGAATCGCACGCAAATTCGAGTGGATGTCGTATGATCGAAGAGTGCATTCCACTGAAATAAAAAAATAGATTAAAAAATTTAAGAAAAAGCTTCAAGAACTACGTAATATTAAATAAACATCGTCTTACTACCTCGCAGCATGTGGCGGCATGGGCAACTCAATTCCATCTTCAACGGTGGGCATCATGTGCACTCGAGGACGGATAAAATGGGCTGCACAGGTAATATACGCATCCACGGCCATACCTACACAAAATTTAAATTATAGAATTAGTATGTATACGTCTCAAGAAAATTCAATTACACAAAAGAACGCACCTGAAGCAACCGCAGAGCTCCACTGATGTTCATCTTCTGACGCTAGCACGAGGTACATAGCTCTCTGTACAAAAAAAGCCAGAACGGCACTGCCCCAGCTGTAAGTGTGCACGGCATCGATGTCTTCGAGCAACGTAAGAAAAGTCATGGACGTCGAGCTTCCGCTGGAGTCGGAAAACAACACCGATCCCATGAATAAGAGCGCATATGCACGTGCGCGATCTACTTCATAATCTTCGCTGTCATCGTCGATCTGGTTGGCTTCTAACAAGTCGGTAAACTTCCTCAACGACACCTTCGTCCCGCTGTATGCACCTTCAGCAGGTCTGTAACCAGTCAGCTCCTCCATGTAATCGATCCACTGATCCTGCGTCTTGCTGTGGATCACACCACTGACCGAATGACCATCGACGGGGAGTCCTCACAGCACACCGACGTCCTCTAGTGTGACGGTCGCCTCACCCACGGGCAAATAGAACGTGTGCGTCTCCTTCCTCCACCTCTCTACAAGAGCCGTGGTCAAGTGTGGATCTAACTTATGAGATCCACTACTATAGACGCCGTAAAACGACATCGTATCCAACTTCTCCAGAACACGACCGTGCAACTGCACCGGTCGTGAAAGCTTACCCCACACAACACTTTTTAAACCCCTAACGGTCAAAGGCGTGTCTAGTGCACCATCCGAGTTGGATAGTACATCGGTACAACGATGACTATCCTGAAATATCAACAGCGATCGATCGATCGGACCGTAAAATTCGTTCGTATCCATCTTAAATCGAACGGTTTACAAGTCAATATCGCCACAAATGCCAACAAACAAACACAATATCAACACATAAATTCAATCACGTATCAACAAATCGAATTAATCAAGCTAGAAACACTAATTTCAAAATTAGAATTCGAAATTGGGAAAAATTCCTAAATCGATTCAATTATCCAAAATTGACGTGTTATATCAATCTCATAAGCAACCCACCATATGTACAATACATATTATACAAAAAACACAAACTTAAACTCACGAATTCGACCAAATTCAAAGAAAATGCTCAAATCAAAATTTTAACAAATTACGTACCCAAACGAAGTTTAATCGAAGATGAAAAGGAAGTAGATGGTTCGCCGTGTTAAGCCATAAGCTCGCCGTCGCCTTCGGTGCATCGCAGATCGAATAAGGTGGAAGAAGATGAAATGGGGAGGAAGAAGAAGAGGTCACGGGTTTCGTCGTCGTGTTTATTAGACGCGACGTCGCCGCTTTTAGCCGCGTATCTATTGGGCCGAAATGAGCCCAATATGGGTTTTTTTTTAAATAGGCCCATTAGGTTTCGGGTTGCGGCGTCGTCGCGTCTATTAGTCGCGACGTCGCGTCTAATAACAGTGGCGTCGCTGATGATAGATGTGTTTCGCTCGATTTTGTTTATATTGGTCGAAATCACCATTTTTATTGATTTTGAATTAAATTTCCATTATTTTATTAAAAAGCCGTTTTTTCTTCGCTTTTTCCAGATTTTTCTTTCTTTTACTGACGTGTAATTATTACCATGGAACGCTTCTTTGGATCCAAAATTAATTTTTTTCATATATTGGTGGTCATAACGGTCAATGCTACTAATATGCAACAATTCTTGAGAAAGGTACAACTCGACAATGCATATCTTTCTTTTTTTTTTCTTGTCAAATATCTATTCTATTATATTAATGGTGAGGGGTTAGGATAAACCGTCAAATGGTCAGTCAATTGAGATTGAAAAAATTAATTAATAAAGTTAAAAAAATCACTAATTACATTTAGTTACTGTATTTAGTTTAGTACTATTTTTAGTAAAATATTATCCTATTTTAAATTTATAATAGATCAATTTTTTTCTTTTTACATATTTATAACATACAAATTAAATTTAAATTATGATTTCTATGAATTGACACTAAAATAAATTTAAAAAAAAGCACACGCATTTAATGTGCATAAGTTACTAGTAATAATATATACTTATGGTAGTATTTCGAGAATCTAGACTCTGATAAATGGAAGTAGTTAGGATTTGTTTTATAAAGGGGCAACCTCAAATAAATCCCCATTCTCTTATTTTCTATCAACTAACTCTCCATTCCATATTATTTATTAACAAACTCCCTAAATCAAAACAATCATACACATAACTCCCCATTGACGATTTTGCCCCTCTATTATTTATCTTTCTTCTCTCTTTCTTCTCCAAAGCACCACCCACGTAACTTTTCTATTTCAGCCCCATGTTCACCTGGTAAAGCTCTCGCCGGCGACGGAAAAGCCCTTGCACGCGTAAAAGCTTCGACATTGCCTAATCTACCGTGGGTTTCTCGGTCTAGGTGAGTTGAGATAGATTTTTTGTTGTTTTTTTTTTTCACTGTGGGTTACCCCTTTCAAATTCTTGACCTCGATCGAACGAATTTGAGTTAGGAACACTCCGCTGAGGTGTATAATGAACGTTTGTCGCAGTGACACTGACCTAAATTGGGTATCGTGTTGTGGGTATCGCGATTTGGGTATCGAGCTGTGGGTGTTGCGATTTGGGTGTCTAGGTGTTAAAAAGTTGAATTTCCCTCATGTTTTCAACGATTAGCATACTGAGGGTGTCGATAAAGGTTAGTATTTGGATAAAATTTGGCTAATTTGTTGGTTAAAGCAATCTATTATATGCAGTACCGAAGTATGAATTACAGTACCCACATTTCTTCTATGAAAGTACATTTGAAGCTTTCTAGCAGTATCATATAATAATTATTTGTCGTTTTACAGGTCCTATTATACGAAGCTATGTTGTCTACAAATGTCTTTGGTGCATGAAACGATAGGTTATGGTACATTCTTTTCTCGATATGTTGCCGATAGGTTAGCGCACATTCTTACGTCGATATGTTCTTTATTACGATGTTGGTGGTTAAATGATATTAATATTGTCGATATGTTTGATAGTAATATTGTTGGTGGATGATATTGATATCAATGCTATTGTTGGATGAATAAACACCTGGTACAGAAAGATACTACAAGTAACCTACGAATGGTACTACACTGTCTTATATATGGTACCACGAACATCTATCTGTTGGTACGACAAACATATGTATATTGGTACTACAAGTTAAAAACGTGGTACGGAAAAAGATACTACAAGTAACCTACTCATGGTACTACACTAGCCTACGTTATGGTACCACATACATCTACATAATGGTACTTCAAATATATGAATATTGAAACTACAAGTTAGGGTAGGAGTTTCGATAGTTCAAACACGTGGTACGGAAAGATACTACAGGTAACCTACTTATGGTACTACACTAGCTAACGATATGGTACCATGTACATCTATATATAGGTACTACAAACATATGTAGATTGGTACTACACATTTGTGTAGGAGTTTTTCGATGTCTTTCGTATTATTTTTGGTCCGTGACTATGTTACCATAATTATAATACTTTACTGATGATTTGGTATCAATATCGGCGGGTTAATATTTAGAATTAGAGATTATTATGTTGAAACCCCAACTTTCGTTCTACTTATTATGACACTAGTAAGAACATCTTACTACATAGTCAAGATTTTTGATCGATTGAAAGTTAGTATCTATATTTTATGTTACCGTGGGTTTAATTTTATTATGTGTCGTGTTTTGGAAGTTCACATGCCTTATTTGCACAATAATCTACGCTTTTTCGATAATTAAAAACGTGGTATGAAAAAAGATACTACAAATAACCAACTCGTGGTACTACACTAGCTTACTGTATGGTACCACATACATCTACATAATGGTACTGCAAATATATGAATATTGGTACTACAAGTCAAGATTTTTGATCGATTGAAAGTGAGTGTTTATATTTTATATTACCATGTGTTTTAATTTCATAACGTGACGTATTTTGGAAGTTCACATGCCTTATTTGCACGAGATACTACAAGTAACCTACCCATGGTACTACACTAGATTATGATATGGTACCTCAAACATCTATATATTGGTACTATACATGTATGTATATTGGTACTACAATTTGGGGTAGGAATTTCTTTTAGAAATGTGGTACGAAAAAGATACTACAAGTAACATACGTATGGTACTGCACTATCGTAGGGTATGTACTACGGACATCTATATATTGGAACTACAAAAATATGTATATTGGTACCACAAATTTAGGTAGGAATATTTCGACGACGTCCGAGTTATTTTTTGCCCTTGACTATGTTATCATAGTTATAAATACTTTACTGATGATTTGATATCAATATTGGTGGGCTAATGTTTAGAATTATGGATTATTACGTTGAAACCCCAACTTTCTTTCTACTTATTATGATACTAGTAAGAACATCTTACTACGTAGTCAAGATTTTAGATCGATTGAAAGTGAGTGTTTATATTTTATGCTACTATATGTTTTAATTTCATTATGTGACGTATTTTGGAAGTTCACATGCCTTATTTGCACAATGATCTACGCGTTTTCGATAATTTTAAACGTGGTAAGGAAAAGATACTAAAGTAACCTACCCTTGGTACTACACTAGATTATGATATGGTACCTCAAACATCTATATATTGGTACTATACATATATGTATATTGGTACTACAATTTGGGGTAGGAATTTCGATTCTTAGAAACGTGGTACGAAAAAGATACTACAAGTAACATACATATGGTACTACGCTGTCGTAGGATACGATACTACGAACATCTATATATTGGAACTACAAACATATGTATATTGGCTACAAATTTGGGTAGGAATTTCGATTGTTAGAAACGTGGTACGAAAAAGATACTGCAAGTAACATACGTATGGTACTACACTATCGTAGGGTATGGTACCACGAACACCTATATGTTGGAACTACAAACATATGTATATTGATACTACAAGTTAGGATAGGAGTTTCGATAGGTAAAATACACGGTACGGAGATACTACAAGGAACCTACGTACGGTACTACACTAGCGAACGATATGGTACCACGAGAATCTATATATAGGTACTGCAAATATATGTATATTGGTACGACAAGCGTTTTTCAGGTATTATCAAAACAATTGGAGCATAAACATGTCCCAAGCAGATCCTCAATAAACATAAAAAATGTCTAAGAACATGTTTATATAACCTCAACCACATAACAACATATCAGTCTCAACAAGCCTAAAATCTTAGGAACATAGATAATATCATTCAAACAAGTGGAACATAAATCCAATAGGATCTCTAAATGGAGCAACGATATGCTTTGACTTCAACATCGTCAAGATACCTTCCATGATCTGTAGGTCCGACGATGTATTTATCCATGGACATTGCAACATGTACACCGCAATCCACACCCCCGGATTCTTCTCCCTTGTCTATGTAAATAAATAATGAATTTACAGTACCATTAATTATGTAATGCAGTACCAAAAAACATGAACAAATGTACCAATTCAATTAATATACGGTATCAAGACAACAAACAATTAAATTACGTTTGCAGTACCACTGAACAACAAATGGCACTAATATACATAACATACCCCGAAACAGACATGATGACAGCATTGAAACTTATGGTACCCAAAAACAATCAAGCCTCGTAACAAGACAGGCACAAATGCAAAACCTATATGAGATTTCATCTAAAGCGTAATAGAAACTAAAATCCCTAATTTTAAAGATATCAAAATCCCAAATCGAACGAAAAAAAATAAAACTCTAATTTCATCCCTAACCCAAATTCAAGCACTAATCAAAGAAGTTAGCATTGCTCGACATGAAATCCTTGAAGAAATGCACATATCGAAGCCATAAGCTCTACAATAAACCCAAATGCCAAAAAATAAAAATAAAAACGAAACTTACAGTCGAAACTTGCTCGCTCTCTCTCGTTCAACAGAGGTGTGGAAAATGAAAGCTTGCACGTTCGTTCGTTCTCTGTCTCGAAACCCTAATTTGAAAGATATCAAAACCCAAATCGAACAACGAAAAATGGAACTCTAATTTTAGCCCTAAACTCCAAATTCAAGCACTAATAAAAGATATTAGCATTGCCCGACATGGAATCCTTGAAGAAATGCACCTATCACACCCTAAGCTCTACATTAACCAAGAATGCCAACAAAAAGAAAAATTAAAAAAAATATGAAATTTACAGTAAACTTGCTCGATTTCTCTCGTTCAATAGAGGTGTTGGAGCTTGCACGTTCGCTCGTTCTCTGTCTCGTTCTCTGCCCCGTCCATCAAACACTGTGAAGTTCTATCGTTCTATCGCTTGCTCGTTCTCTCTATCGCTCTCTGTGTCGTTTTCTCTCTCTATCTCTCTCATTCTATACAATTGAAGAAGAAACGTGGGTGTTGACCTATTCAATTAGGTTTTTGGTAATATTTAAGTTTTTCAAGGTTAAAATAGTCCATTAGGTAGCTTTTTGATATAATTGTTTGAAATTGGGAGTTTGGTGATAATTAAATGGGAAGGGGGAGTTAGTTGATTGATAGTTTGGGGTAGGGGGATTTATGTGTAGATTTGCCTTTTATAAAATCAATTACTTTTGCAAAAGGCTTTCTCTTTCATATTTAAAGAAAATTTTCATACCGTACGTGTAGGCTTGTTGATGATATACTTTATCGTTTTATTATTTTTCTAATCATCAACTGCAAAAATGATTGCTTACCAAGTACCAACCTCATCAAGCATTATTCAACAAGCAATATATGCATTGTATATAATAAATGCATGTATTAAAATACGGAGGAGATGGCACTTGGGGATGGGGTGTAGGGACTAGGGACTTGCGAGAATCGGACACTTTGCTGATTGATTGATGTCATCATAATATAATAATATTTTATTGATGATTTATTTCGTAGGGCCAAGTTTTCTTTACATATAAAAAGGGGTGCAAAATTATAAGTAATTTTTTGGTTAGTATCAAAGCAGATTATTTATAATCTTCGGCCTTTAGAAATGTCTACCATTTTGTAAAATAATTTTTTATTTAATACGTGGATTGCAGAAACTTATCTGCCCAAAAGATGTAGAAGCTGTCCCAGTCATCTACTAACTTGTTACATTAATCAATTGAAAAAACCACCCATGCATCATTTTCATTTCCTTGAAAAACAAAAGAAAACAAGACAATAAACACAACACATTTTTTTTCTTATAATTTTTTTTCGCAACAATGTGAAATGTTCATCCTCATTCATGAACATTCACCCAATACAGAATATATACAGAAAACAAACAAGAAGAAAGCAAAGATTTTCTAACCTCTTCTTCAACAACATGATTCTTGCTGGAGTACAACATACCTACAGTTGGAGAATATATATTCCTACTATGGGAATGCTCTTTAGGTTGAGGGCTTTCTTTATTTCTTCACAAAACAGCCACTCAAAAGAACCCTAATCCCATATCGAGCGTAAACTCTTTCTCATTCGAAAGCTTCGAATTTCGCCTTGAAATGTCTCATCTTCTGTTGTAACAGAAAACATAAAAGACAAGTTAAGCTAAGCAATCGATGATTGTGAATTGAATTCGAATGGAGACTGTCAAAGATGCAAGACACCCCATGAGAAGTTAAACTCAATCCCAAACTCTAGCAAACATCCACATAGTAAGAAAAACTAATATTTTATCAACAATTTTCCTACGAAATATTAGCACATAGGACATTATCACTTTGGATCATCACCATATCCTATAATCTATACCAACAACTATTCACCAAATGTCAAATGCTGAGAGGAACTCTTCACCTTCTCAGCATCTAACATTATAACAATAAAGCTAACTATACAAACTTAGAGAAACCATTTCTCGCAAAGTCAACAAAACATTCAAACAAGTAAGCAATCTTGATCAAAAACCAGCCACTGAACCAAAATGAAAAAGAAAGAAAGACCAATTTAAGCTCAATTAAGCCCAGAACAATCATAACTAGACGAAGAAGGAAGTAAGGAGAAGGAGAAGCCTTTACTCACCACAAGGGAAGAAACTTGGCTCACTCAATTCCAATCATTGCAATTGAAATCAATCCCTGAATATAACCGAATCAGCAATCCCCATCAGCGGACCTAAGCAATCGGGCGAAAACTTTCTGGCAAACATATGTTCATAACTCGACGATTTTGATTCCCTCAGCCTATATATCAGATCTGCCGAAACTTCACCTGGGCTGTAAGTATATGGATGCCCATCGACACTGCCCGTCCAATTCACGCTCGTGAGCGTATACTTCGAACAACTATCCAAATCGTTCATCGACAAAAGGGTGGGAAAATAATGTTCCTCGGGATAGCACGAATGAACGTTCAAACAAGGGAGCTTAAATTTCCTCCACAGCTTCACATCTTTAATCACCATCACACTATGCTTCCTACTCATCACAAAGAACTGCGATCCAATCCTAAATTCCTCGAACTTCACCTCAGGGATCATAACATTCTCACCCCTAGCGTTGTACCTATCCCGCAAAAAGGGCTGGTCGTCAAGAATCTCAATATAGCTCTTCAGCCCATTACGTTTTCCCAACTTCCTCACATCAAATAAGAAAGAGTACAAGAAATTGAAAGAGTGTAGAGGGATGCACTGCTGTGAAATCAACGCAAAGTACTCATTCGACCTATCGTCGACCATCGCATTGGCAATCAACCTACGAGCCGCAGAAATCAAAGTCGGGGACGACCTCTGCGTCTTTTTGCCTTTAATAATCCTATCCCTGAACGGCCCTACGACGGAAGGCACCGTCGCAAAGGGGTCGGCGTGGATGTATATGTTGTACAGGCTCGTCGGAGCTTTGTCGAAGAATCTGATCCATAGGGGTTGGAAATGGAGAGCAGAGTTGGTGAGGAACAAAAAAGCGATCTTAGGCTGCCTCGGCATGGAATTGGTGGAGAGATGCGACTTGTGAGAAGGGAGATGAGGGGATTTCATGGAATGTGAGGATTGCCGGCGAACGTCCATGTGAATGGCTTTGTGGAAGAGAGAGACGTCGTCGAGCTCGTCGGTGAGGGTAATGTCGATCCGTGGTTGAGGGTGAATATGCGGCGCGAGGTAAAAGCACAGGGGTGGTAGCGATAGGAGTAGGATCACGGCGGGAATTACGGCGGAGGGGTGGCCGGAGAAGGTGGTCATGGCGGTGTCGGTGAGGCGATAGGGTTCGTCGATGGGATGGGGACTGAGCTGAGGTGTTATCTGAAGTAAATATAAGGCAGTGCGAAAAATGGGACAGATGTACGTACGTATATTTCTAATTTTATTTTATTTTATTTTTGTACCTATAATCGCTCTGCGTCTGCCCCGACCCACTCTCTTCCTAAGTCTACATTGTATTTTTTGGTTATTTTTTGTTGAATAAAATAAAGCGTATGTCTCTGTCGTTAATGATTGTTGTAAACATGTACTTAATTAGAAGTCTTGGGACTTGTATACAATTTTACGTACACCTGTCTTTCATATATTGCAGTACTCATTGTCATCTTATTCTTACGTACAAAAACTGACGAAACAAATGGAGATTTTTCTCTTTAATTGCTAATTATTAGGATCTTTTACTTGCGTCGCATCTATCACATACAATTTCGCTAGGAATTTGGGAGAACAAAAAAAAGCCAAGCGTAAATACGAATAAAAAAGTTAATCTCATGACAATTGACAAGAACGAAAATGCCACGTGACTGATGCAAAGCACAAGGAAAATGCCAATTGACATTTTTCTAGAACAGTGAACATTTGACCAAGAACCTTAGGAAATAAATTAGTGCAAATTACGAGCCAGGCCCCAAAGGATATTTTAAATTAAATTTCAGACCCCTGTCAGAAATTTATAGTTTTAAGGACCCAATTTTTATGAAATTTAGAGATAAAGGACCTAAATTTCGCAAGTGTTATACAGTGCACATGAAGTGGTATTGTAGATCCATGAAGTGGTACTGTAAACCCATGAAGTAGTACTGGTGAACAGTGAAGTGGTAGTGTAGATCCATGAAATGGTACTGTAAACCCATGAAGTAGTACTGGTGAACAGTGAAGTGGTAGTGTAGATCCATGAAATGGTACTGTTAAACAGAGAAGTGGTACAACAGAATCCTTAAGTGTTTCTGCAAAACTCGGGTCCTTAAAACTATGAATTTTCGGACAGGATCCTAAAATCTAAATTGAACTTATGTTGGGACCTGAACTTTAAAAAGCCCCAATAAATTATACATATCGACATAACATAACAAAATAAATGCAATAATGCAACAGGAGATCTTACACGTACAAAGGACAGCTAAGTCATCAAGACATGCAAATCCAACGAGAAACCATATAATTCAATTCGGGGAAAGAAAAAAACATTGAAAGATCAATAGAAACTATATAACAAAGATGAGAAAAACACTCTCTCCTTCCACATTAAATAAACGCTGATCAACAATATAAACACTCGAACATACCGATTCTTAGCTCCCACCTTGTAGCATTTATTGCCCCTTATGTACAACGAACTGACTTAGGCTGAAGCGTTCGCCTCTTTCTTATCAAGCTTGGCTTTGTCCTTTAAAGGCTTCGACGAACTAGTAGTTGTAACAGAAGTTTTGCCAACCGTTCGAGCTCCGTGGCTCAAGCCTGTTAAGATTAGAATGACCAAATTATCGATCACATATACATGGCGTGTATTTGTATGGGGGGAGAGAGTCTAACCACTGTTAGGAAGAGATTGCCGTTTCATTGCTTGTTTATCAGCAGTAGCAGCAGCTTTAGACCTCTCCTTGGGATTGCTATGAGACCTCAGGCCAGTGTTTGGCTTTGAAATGGCTTCTTCATTCAACTCTTCGACAGACGGTTTGGGCTTCTTGGGCGAAGCAGAATTGTGGTCATCTGAATGAGATAGGATCTTTGTATCATTTGATGTGTTAGAATAATATGATGGTCCCTTGCCATTTGATGAGGCGTGTTTCTTCGCCGAGAAATTGAGATTAGGCGTGAGAACTTTCTTCTTAACATCGAGCGATCCTTTGTCGTTAGTTTTTTTGCCTTCTTTGGTGCTATCGTCCATGAATCTGTTCTCCCATGGGCGAACAGCCATCCATCTCTCTAACCAGTTCCAACCCCAATTGTTCTTATCGGGCTCAAAACTGGAACTTATAGCAGGTTGCCTCGACCCCGCTTGCCACTGCAAACGTAGATTGAAGTTTATACGGATTTTCAAAGAAAGACTCACCAATTTTTTATTTTGTTGAAGTTTATACAACAGAAACTGGCAGTAAATTCGAATATCGTAGCTACCCATGATGCTATGTTTTAGATTATTTTCATAAGTATATAAAGTATCCGGTGAAACTTCAAGAAACTAGAGAACATGTTTTTAACAGAAAGATTGAATGAGAAGTCGCCCACAATTTCCACTTTTATACCATATGATGGGTCGTTATTCGGTTATGATAAAAGGCTGAGACATTTTGCATTTAGAAAATAAGCGTACTACATGAACTATGTCCCAGTTGTGCGGATACCTGGTTTGCTAAAGCATAGGCCATTGCTCTTTCACGCTTGGCAGCGGCCTCTTTTCTTTGAAGCAACTTGGCTTGAATTTCTTCAACAGAACCGACACGATCACACCACCCATCCTGCCACAGCAAAAACCAAGTCACAGAACCAATCGACAGTATTAGAACAAGTACGCACGTGAGGTGTAACACTGACAGGCTTTAATTAACAAAAAGCGATATCAGTAATTAGCTTACTTCGATTTCTTTAACATGGGCCTCCCGTTCGAGTTGTTGCTGAAGTTTCTGTTCTGGTGTCTGATTCTCTAATGCCATGCGAACACGCCTTGCCCGTACACGTGCTTGAACCCTTACTAAAGCTTGCATACAACGAAGTGTGATGGCTGCCTGCTTTCTTACTGCATGGCCCCTAACAACAGCTTGTAGTCTCACCAATCCTTTTAATGCGCGTAAAGCTCTTCTAGCCTGATGGGATATGGACAGAGAATGAATAAAAAACAACGATTACAATGAATATGTCTACACAGACATAATTACATACCAGAAATCCTCTAAAGGATGTTTGAATACGTATTGCTGCCCATTCTTCTCTCTTATTCTGGTGAGCGAGCACTGCAGTATTCACCTGGCGAGAAGTCGAAGGAGAGCTGGCTGACTCAGATACCGACTGTACGTTGGCATCATCAACCACTGCCGTTCCGTGTTTATTCAATTCATTTTCAAGTACGCTGTTATCAATTTCCCCAGAATGCTTTCTTCGGTGGCGAATCTTGCCGGTGCCTACAGATCTCTGCAATTTTTAGAACATTAGAATATCTTGGAAGTGGAACTATGTAGATGCATAACTACCAAGGGAAGAGAATAAAAGAAAGAAGACTAAACCACCTACGTTTTCATCCTTCTCTGAAATTTGTGATTTGTCAGCTTTCTTCAAACCAAGCAAGGTTCTGATCCATTTCTTGGAAGAACCCATTTCTATTGGACCTGACATGAAAAATAGTTGAAAAAAGATTGCGAAGATATTCCATTACCATAAGAAGCGAATTTCGCTCGGGAAAGATGATCGCAGTATCGACACAAACAAAGAAAGACATCCTTCCCAAAAAGTAGACTAACTTATTTGGCGCACGTTACGGAAACGAATAAGGCATTAGATGCTTTCAGTTCTCATGAGACTATTCCATTTCAATCACTGGCATAATTTATCCCAATGCATGTCTCGGTGCTGGCAACAATAAAGTCGCCTGAGGTACTTTGCAAGCATCTTCCTTCCTCCCCAAGAATATAGATAAATTCGTTGCTGTCTAAAAATAGCGTAATTGGCCACTTTCAACTATTTTAATTAGAGTACTCAATTCATATTCAACCCCAATTTCTCATTTGACTCAGTTTGTACATTCTACAATACAAGTGTAGCGGAAAGTGAGCAGCCAAAACCACAGTGCAAAAGGAAGCTAAATTGTGCTCCAACGTTTACCAACATCTTAACCTACTTCCTTCTTAACCTAACTCGATCAAACAAGTACTTCAAGGTCAAAATAGACCATCCACTTAAGCTACATTTCAAAGATCAGTCAAATCCAAACTTCAACTTCCACGCTGCTCAATCTACACGGAATGAGGGTGAATGAGAACAAACCTTCGCTTTAAGTACGCCTAATCACGAAACAAATCCCAAGTTTTCGAGCATTGAAGTAGGCAGCGCAGAGAATCCAGCGAGATCTGAAAATCTGTAATCGAAAATTTCCACCGTAGAGCAATCAATCACTGTGGAGAAGTAATCGGAGAGAAAAACGGACGCAACCTGATCCAGCGTTGGCCCATTGTTGTACTTTGGGCTTCAGAAAAGGTACCGCCTTTTGGATTATTATCATCACATTTTTATATAATATTTCAAGTTTAAACTAACAATAAATAAACTCATAATCAGTGAAGATTCTTTTCTTTTTGCCCCCTCGCTTCTCTAGCTATTTCGACATTGGAGACATTGATTTGTTCGAATTCAATTTCAGGTCCCAATTTAGCATGCAGAACTAGAAGCACATTCTCGGTTCACGGTTCTGATGGGCCTGGGCCTGAAACTAAAATGGGCCTGAATGCTTTGTTGAGGCCCATTTAGCGCATGAGTTTTTTGTGGGTTGTGGCTATGAGAGCCTTCGAATATTGGACCTATTGATCCATGTTTGCAAGACTTCTTACCTACGTTGATAAGAGTATAATAACAATAATATATAGTTTTAACATTATTATATTAGATTAATTAAAAAGATAGTGTGTATATGATTGCAATTTCCCTATTATGTATGAGCAAAGAGGACCAAAAGCTAGTGAAATAGGTATGATTTGGTCCTAAGGCATGCAATTTTTTAACAAGGGGGCCACCAATTAGATAGTGCCCTTACATTCATCATTCTCAAGCTAACGTGGTCAAATAGTAGGAATTAAGAATGAATCGAATTCATAATTAGTTTTTCATATTAAGTTCAACATAATTTTGTTTTCCTTCTACTAAGAAACAAATAAAATAAATGTACTTTGCAAAGTAAGCCGCTCTTTACTTTCTTTCCCTTTTTTTGGACAAGACAATGGAACAATGTCAATGACTTCGCTCTTGTTGTCTCCATGCATGACCATAAAATGAAATGCCTTTATATGCTTCAAACATAAGGGGAGAATGTTTTATTACATTATTCCTCACTAATAAATGATGATCATAGGAGGAACCATATGTAGAAGCTACTCACTTACCAATATCGAAAAGAATTCCTAAATAAACTCCATATAAGACTTGGTCATTATAATAATGTACTAAATGAAATTTTTATTTGCCGAGCTATTCACCATAATCCGTCCATAAATTGAAATTATGTAATATCAACCAAAGCTAATGAGTTTAAGACACTATGATATATATTTTCATGAGATTGGAGACATGATGAAGACAACAATATGAGGAAATCTTGACAAATCCCTTTTGTGTAATAAATATAGCTCGGTGGATTATTGTTGTAATAAGTCAATATTCTCAAGCTCAATGTCCCATTGTGGCAAATCTCTTGACTTAAAGTAATAAAGCCAATGATAATTAGATTGATTTATATATATATATATATATATATATATATATTTATATATATTACACCACTCGTTTAATCAAATGTTTTAAATACAAGCTTGCTTTGCAGGTGCTAATAATTCATGCATGTGACATTCCGACACATTTCTCGATCTTCGTTGGGAATAAAGTCTGTCTAAAAATCAGATAATTCCCCGAGCAACACTTGATTAGGAAATATAAAATATTATTATGGGTTTAAGTAAAATTGGGTATTTGACCTTCATATGAAGATATTATAGGAGTTCAGCATCGAGAGACTAATAGGGACGATTTTGGCTTCTAACATGAGATTTTATTAATTATTTATTCGATTTTAATATAACTAAACTAAAATCATTTGAAATTTGGTAATTATTGCTCGTACTATGTACTAGTAACACTAACAACCTCTCGACATTTTTAACTCGTAAATCTGACGTATGAATGAAAATAAGAACCTCTATATAAAAACAGTAGTCAACGGCTTTTAATAAGCATAGAATAACAAAAGGAAACATTATACGAACATATTTAAAAATATTCAACTTGATGTAATATATACATGATTAAAATAAACGTTAGGTTTCCAGTAAACATTAGCTTCGTTCAGATCGTTGGCACGAATGCATGTTTTACCAAACCCCACATTAAATAAACTCGTATTAGTTAATCGTAAACAATATAATTCAATACTAATGTATAATAAGTCTAATTTGTGTTGACCAAATACCAAGTAATTAAATAAGTAATCATATAATTATTTAGTCAATCTCAGCATATAATTGTAAGAATCTTAGTAAAGCAAGCGTGCATAACGATAAGGAGGCAAATATGCACTGTTAATTGTAGTTCAAATATGTTTTCGAACTTTAATCCTATTTTATATAATTTGACCTGTCCATTTTTAATTTTTTTTATCAAATATGATGTACAAAGTTGACTGTTCAACTACACCAACGGGTAATAACTCGCTTGCTATGCACCTATTTTTGGGCTCTCTCTTAAAAATAAATTAAACTTAAAAATTTGCAAGTAAGTACCCATATCAGAAAATTTTTTAGATAAGTACCTGTTCGAATGTGCGTACCATTTTCCCGGTCTTGACGTACCTTTTAAATGTGTATTGCGTACCACGTTACGCATCTACATGGTACCCATATATGGTACCTATATACATTCCATACGGTGCGGCAAGCTATATGGTGATACCATTTTCTAGCTGTATTACGTACCATATACGTTTCTCTATGGTACCTAAATGTGATATGATGTACCTTGCGGCGGACAGGTACCAATGTGCAAAAAATTTACTCTGACAGGTACCTTCATATAAATAAATACTGACAGGGTACTGACTTGCTAATTTTTTATATTAATGGGTATTTTTATGCAAAATCCCCGTGTTTGTAACACATTAACTAATAAAATGATTTTGTCCGAGTGATAGGCCAATTGGGTCCAAAACTATCTCATAAAATCTTTTTAAAACAATAAAAATAAAAACTTTTTGCCTGAATTATCCTCATATATGCCACTTCATCAATTATCATACTCCCACTCCCACCACTTGGTTCATTGTTCAATATGAATGTGAAAATCTAAAAACTCTCTTTTTTTTTCCGGTTAAGAAAAAGAATGATGATCAACTTTAATATATAATTATATTGCAACAAGTATCAGCTTTTCTCTGTTAAAATAAAATAATAGTATAAGTGAATGAGAATTCTTGACTGAATCCAAATTCCAAAGATTCTCATGGGCAGTCCCAAAAACACACACAGACTGCAAACATACGCATTTCTGAATTCTGACTGTCCTCCCAATTGAATATGTCGTCGAAAAGACAATTAAGAAAAAAAAAAAGAATAGGAAAGAAGAGAAAAGAGAACACTTCAATGGCATTCACTGTAATTCAAGGCAAACTACATGTCTGTTTCCATCGCCTCACCCTCTCATTGGTTAATCATCATCCCTTATTTTTTTTTTTCAGACAGTAGTTTCCCATAGCTAAAGCTAGGAAAAAAGCAGACATCATAAGCATCATTTCTCACTCCACCACCAACACCACCACTACGAAGCATATTAGCACTCGGCTCTCGGTGAAAATAGAGTATTCTTAAGTTAGCCCATAAGTCGTTTCATCTCAAAGCTCGATCTTTTGGTTCAAGAATCTCATCAAGATTGTGTTTTTAGCGTTCTTACTTCCCCTTAATCTGTGCTTTAGCGATGGAGAACGTTGTTGCCGTGTTTAACTGCGAGCTTAAAGATTCTGGGATTGTGTAGGGGGGGGTTTAGAGAAACCTGATTATTTCAAGCTTTTTATGAAGCTATATTCCTCTTCGCATCTCTTTATTTTCCCTGTATTTTCTTCACTACACCTCCTTGGAATGGAAAACGAAAGCTTCAAAGCTGTGAATTTAGACCCAGTTAGAAAAAGAAGTGGTGGGCTTAGGACGAAACAAGCAGGACGTGGCTCGTGTAGAGGGAGTTAGCTGAAGGTGTTCTTAGTTTTTCTTTTTCTTTTTGATTTCTCCTCCGCATAAAAGAAGGGAAAAAGGGGAAGATTTTAAGGGTTCTTTCCTTGTTTGAGGAACAGTAATCACTCACATACATATTCCTCTGTTATCTCTGTCCTGCGTTGAATCTTTGCGCGTTCATACCAAGAATTTTAGTATATTGCATGGTACAAATTCTACTTCGAGAAGTACTGCGACTAGTTTAAATCTCAGTTTTTCGTCATGGGGTACTTACTGAAAGAGGCTTTGAAGACTCTTTGTGGAATCAATCAGTGGTCTTATGCTGTTTTTTGGAAGATTGGTCAACTGAACCCTAAGTGAGTTTGTTAATCTTCAAGTCCCTCTCTCTCTTTCTCTCTCAGTTGTTCTTGGTGTTATTTGCTCTGTTTGTCAACTCAGTTTGTCGTGGAGAATCTTTGTAAGAATACGAAGTTTAGCCGATGAGTTCTTACAGTTTCTTCTTGATCTGTTTGTGATGAGTTTATCTCTTAATCCTAGTCACGTTTCTTAGATCTTTCTTTTTCTCGATCTTTGAGGTCGTGCAACGTATGAGTTCATTCTTTGACAAAATATGAAATTCCCAGGAAATCAGCTGTCGTATTTGATCTAACATGTATTATCTTATCTGCTAGGCTTTTGATATGGGAAGAGTACTATTGCGGGCCAGAATCGTTTCCCGGGCTCGGAGAGGCACTTGTGAACGAAAAGCACGAAATCCATTCGCAAGCAGAGAATCGAGCGGGCTTGCTTGTGAACAAGATGATGATGGATCATCATGTGAACGTTGTAGGAGAAGGGTATAAAAGTTCTTGACAAGCTTGTTCTTAAGTATATTGTGTTCTTCGTTTATGATAGAGTCGTTTATTCGATTTTATCTTTTGTCTCACAGTTTGATCGGAAGAGTTGCATTAACTGGGCAACACCAATGGATCGTGTCTGAAAACTTCCATGGAGAAGCCTATCCACCACAAGTATAATATCTCTCTCTCTCTCTCCCTCTCCCTCTCTCCCTCAGAAAACAAGTAGTTGAGAGATTAACAATATAAATCTTGATTTTATAACAGGTTCTTGAAGAGATATTCGAACAATTCTCTGCTGGTATTCAGGTACTTCTTACATACTCTCCTCCCTCGTTTTATTCCATGTTATTTATATATTAAGTTTGTGTTCTTCGTTCAGACGATAGCAGCCATACCTGTTCTTCCTCACGGCGTACTTCAGTTCGGTTCATACTTCAAAGTAAGTTCCTTTTTCCCAATTCTTGTCTACGTTTCATCAACTTTGCATTTCAGACACAGAATATAAGATTATCGTTTCGACTAATAATCTCAGATTAAGGAGAACATGGGATTTCTAAACGACGTTGTCTCCTTAGTACATCAGCTCTCATATCTACCCAGCGTTTTGATGACGCCTCATAATGACGACTCAGCAATTTCCCAACTTCCATTACCACAATCCCAAGGACGTCCCAATCTTGGAAATAACATGTCTCTCAAAGAAGATATGGAGACATCTTCGCTCATTTCTAGTCCTTTCAATTACGTCAAGAACTCAGTCGAAAACCCATTATTCGAAGGTCAAACTGCGAACATAGATGAGCTGTTCAAAGGTTTCGTGGAAGAGAACGACGCCTTCTTCGACCATTCGATGGATGACATCTTCGAAGCTTATTACCAAAATAGCCTCACATCAGAGAAGAATTTAGGCAGTGGAATTTCCTCTTCGAAGCTCTCCGACCACCTCTTAGATGCTGTGGTTTCTGGCGTTCTTACTCCCAAGGAGAACAGTGGCTTGTCCGAAACTACAGTAACTAATAATCTGACAATTTCGTCCTCCTATGGGCAGTTCGATATGCTGACGAATGGGGGCATTTTGGGAATTCCCCAATGTTCGTCGGCGGGGACGGTTAGTTCTTCCTCTCAGTGTAGTAGTTCGATTTACGATCCTAATTCGTCCCATAATAAGGGTAAAGATGTAAGAAAGAATGCGAGAAAGAGGCTAAAACCTGGAGAAAATCCAAGGCCGAGGCCAAGAGATAGACAAATGATTCAAGATAGAGTCAAGGAGCTCAGAGGAATCGTGCCTAACGGGGCGAAGGTGATCTTCGTAATAATTAGAACAACAAAAAAGAACGATTTTTTTGGTACTTCTTTTACGTAATGGCTTTTTTCTGCTGCTAATTAACAGTGTAGCATCGATGCTCTCTTGGAAAGGACGATAAAGCACATGCTTTTCTTGCAAAGCGTCGCCGGCCATGCAAACAAGCTCAAGCAAACTACTGTGGAGGACTCAAAGGTTTGAAACTTGCGTTTTCGAACTACAGAAAAAAAAAAAGAATATTTCCTACGATTTTTTTTTTTTTTTTTTTTTTGGATTTTCAGATTGAAAATAACGGTTCGATTACGAAGGATAATTTTGAAAAGGGAGCCACGTGGGCCTACGAAATCGGTTCGAACTCAAACGTTTGTCCCATCAAAGTCGAGGATCTGAATTCGCCAGGGCAAATGCTCGTCGAGGTAATATGTAGTCAGAATTAAAAAATTTTTCTCGACTTTTCTGACAGCGTAAAAACATCATATCTTTCATTACTATAATTCAACAGATGGTGTGTGAAGAAAGCGGTTCGTTTCTTGAAATAGCTGATGTAATTCGAGGGCTTGGGCTGACTATATTGAAGGGGACGATGGAAGCCATGAATGAAGGCAAGGTTTCGACACGCTTCGTAATTGAGGTAATAACAACACACACAAAGTTGTTGTGAAAGAAGCGAAAGAAAATGTATATTAAGACGTTATCTTTTTTCTTCAGGCGGGTAATAACAGAGGAGTGACGAGGATGGAAGTACTCATTTCTTTAGTTCGAGTGCTCGAAAAAAGCTCGAAGATGACATCAGCGCCATGCGAAATAGAATCATCCTCTGTATCTATTGTTCAGTGAGGCTTCGATGACGATGAAGAAGAAAGATCAGATCTTTGATCGATGAATCGTTTTTATTTTTAACTTAGTTTTTGCAAAGATTGATATTGATGGACTTGTGTTTGTTGTGTGTTTGTTTGTATGTAAGATTTCCTTATATTTCGCCTGCTTGTTTGTTCTTGGACATCTCAGTATTATCTATACTGAAATAACACCTTAATTTGTACTCTCTCTTTTGGTTTTCTTAATTCCTTTTTCGCATTTTTTTTGTTAAAAAATAAGCACTTGAAATAATTTTCATTGTGGAAAAAAAATAAAGGAAATGTAAGGGTAGGGACGTGCGTGGATATTCTTGGCTTGAGACTTGAGTGTCTTGGAAATATTTCATTCTTAAGACAATCTATATTATGTATACTATTATAAAGAGTTTAGGGTGGCTATAAACTGTTGGTATGTCAATTTAATAATGATTATTTTACAATCCTTAATTGTTAATTACGATTTTATCCTTTATATTTTCATTTTACAAAATTATCCCTAAGTTAAAATTTTATTGTTCAAATTACTTTATTAATAATATGAAATGTTCGAAGTATAAAAAAAAAAATTTAACATATACACACATTGGGTGTGCATACTATAATAAAAATTTGACAAGAGAACAAAAATCATAAGAATTCGAACTAAGAGACGTCTAATCTGAATTTAGAATTTACTTGCACAAAATAAAAAGAAAAAGTGAATCTCCATCAACAAATTAGTGTCGTATGGTTTTGCTTCAAAGCCAAGAACTTTTCTTTTTTGTCACCAACCACCAATCCCACTAGCCAAAAATTCGCTTTAATAAATACATACATATATAAACACGTATTGAATTCATATTTTTATCACACATTCTTCAAACCAATTAACATTGCTAAATTAAAGGGCCCCATAAAAAAATACTTGAATCTCACAGACGTTGAGCTCAAGCATCTCATTGATACCACACAACTTTTTTTTTCTTTAATATATACGTAGGAATGACATTTATAAATAAGTTCACAAGCACATCACCCCATCTCCCTCGTCAAACCCTTAAAAAAATCCCATTTTATCTATACAATTTTAAAAAAAAAAAACCACCGCACATACTATGAGCGCCAAGGAGTGCGCCCACCACCACCACCACCGCCGGAAAATGCTCCTCCGCCACGTGGCGGCCGCCGCCGCCGCCCTAACCACCGTCATACTCTTCACAGTCCTCCTCATCTTCCTCATACTAAGGCCCACAAAACCCCATTTTACCCTCCAAGATGCCACAATTTACGCCTTCAACTTCACATCACAATCTCCTAGCCTACTCACGACCACAATCCAAGTCACTCTATGGACCAAAAACCCCAACGATCGAATTGGGATTTTCTACGATCGAATCGACGTGTACGTTTCCTACCACAATCAGCAGATTACGATGCCTACCCTTTTGCCTCCTTCTTACCAGGGACACAGGGATGTAATATCTTGGTCTCCTTTTGCGTATGGTAATAACGTCCCAGTTTCTCCTTACGTGGCTGAAGCTATCGACGAAGATCAATTGGCTGGAACTGTGATGGTCAACGTTAAGGTCGATGGGAGGATTAGGTGGAAAGTTGGGAACTTTGTATCTGGGAAGTATCGATTGAATGTGAATTGCCCGGCGTATATTAGTAGTAGCCATAGTAGGGGGAATTATTATTACGGTGGGAATAATAATAATGTAATGGATGTCGGCGGTGGTGTGATGAAGTATCAGTTGGCCGTTGATTGTCATGTCGATGTTTGATTCTTTTAGGGTTTTCGTTTGTTTTGTTTGAAGAAGAAATAATGGATCCCTGTAGGTAATAATGTGTAATAATAACGTGGTTATTTTTGCATGCAATCGTATTGTAGCTGTTTTTTTTATTTATTGAACTGTGTTTTGGTGTTTTATTTTATCTAGTTAATTGTTTGATTTATGTTTGTTATTATTGTGATTAAAAGAGGATTAGAAAGATCCGAGCACGTATGTATGTTGTTAACCAATTAAAGATATAGCCGTATCCCCTACGAACTTCTCAATACATTCGTTTTAAGATAAAGTTAGCTCTTGGACTCGTGTAATGATCATAAAAATAATTACTTTATCATTTTTTCGTATTTTTTCGTGGATGTTGCGTGAACTTAAAGGCGAGAGAAAGTGTGAAATCATGGCTTATGTATTGCATGGAATTAGGATCGATCCTTGCACATATAATGCACATGGGACTCATTCTATGCTTTCTTACAAAAAGGAGACCTTTCAGTTACTTGCATACGTGAGAGGTGACTCGAATAGTCGATACAATTACAAAAAACATATACATATAAAGCAAGGTTATTTTCGTCTTTTCACCGTAAAAAAAAAAGAGTATTGAACATGACGAATTTCTCAAACCGATCTATCGGAAGAAATAATTCGAGGGGTATTCAAGAGTAATTGAAAATCCAACGGGTAATGAAAGGGAATTCTATTATAGAAAGATACAATATTAAAAAAGATCATTTGAATTAAGTTGCGTCATTACATATTAAGCAAACTATATATAATTTTGATTCCGTTTTCGTTATATAAATACTATTACTTCTTGCACACTCAAATGCATGTGTAATAATATATAAATGCATCATATTATATTATTAAAGTTCGAATAGTAATGAACTAAGTAGTGTATGATTTCCTTTCAAATTTATTACTTATATTTTTTTTTTCAATAAAGCTTAAATGACACGCTAATTTAACGGTTTATACAAAGTTCTTAATAAAATAGGATAGATATGGATATTTTTTGTTGTGCCTTGTGAATTTCTGAAGACTTGTATTTAAGCTTGCATGACAGTCCAAATTTAGCAATACTAAAGAAATATATCATTACTTCTACTGAAAAATTCATCCTTTAATTCATACAAAAATGAAATATGTAAAATCAAACAAAAATAGAAAAATCAAGAGACATTACATATATATATATATATATATATCTTTAGCAGCAACAACTTGCTATCTGTGACATCTCTGTCTCTTGGATAATCTATCTCTGCTCCAAATTCAAGACCTGAAATAAAATAGAGCTCATAATCTGCACAGAAACAAAAGATATATATCGATGGAATGCATTTCTTTACCCAAATCGCATTTCACGTACGATTAGCGCGGGCGGGCTAAGTTCTTCTTTTCGTTTTCTAAAGCCTCGGTGACTTCCCTTTTCGATCGGTACCTTTTGCCCCATGGCGCGATATAATACTGCAAAAGCAAAAATATTTGACGAATATCAGCCAAGATTGATGCGTTTAATGCCTCATTGCACAATAATGAAGGTATTAATATGAGCATACGACGACATGAGAAATATGAAGCGCGAAAACGCAAATGCGACAAACTGCTTAATTATGCGATAAAAAATAAACAGACGATTGCATAGAAGATGCTTATCGACAGAAGATTTGGGTAGTTTTTGATGTTTGTCGTTTCCGTTACGAACCAAGAAAACCGCCCATCGACTTGTACGTGGAAAAAGGAATTAGCTGAAGATCGATTGGCTCAAAGGGGGCAAACTTGTAAGAGACAACATCATAGGATGAAGCACAAAAAGAAACAGTTTTTGTCTTCGACAACCTTAAACTTCCCAAAATTAAGTAAAAACATCTTAATGGCAGTTCATAGATATACACTCAATGGGTTGATTTCTAGAGCTAAAACACACAACATTCCAACAATTTCACGCCCAAAATATGCTAAAAATTTAGGCCATTTCCACTAAAGATCACTGTTGAACTCAATCAAGAATAACCACAAACCAATTCAATCCCACCATATATATGCTTAAACGTAAAAAAAAAAAAAGGAAAAGAAAAAGGCGTACTCGATCGAACGAGCCGCAGGTGGCGCCGCTGGTCCGAGCCCTCGTCTCCATTCCCCAATCCGCCGGCAGCCAATCGGGCCTCTTTGGGGGCTCTCTGGGCTCGGCGGTGCGCCGAAAGAGGTGAAAGGGCTTCACCGTCGTTTCTCCGTCGCGGTAGAAGGAAATTGGGACGGCGTGGACGATTTCCCCCAAGTTGATGCCCGAACCGTCCGGTTCAACCCGATTCCCAACCGGGTCGGCGGAAGACCCAAATTGGGGCAATGGGTCGCCGGCGGGAACCGAGTTCGTAGATGGGTCGGCCATTTTTTGAGCTGTATATGCCTTAAGTGCTTAGTTGAGGTGTGGGAGAAGTGAGGAAACTGAGGGTACCTGAGAAGAGAGGCGGCGGCCATTTATTCTGATTTGAAAAAGCTTCGATTTCGAAAACTTTGACTCGTTTTTACTTTCCATTATGTAATTTCCACTTTTATCACGGCGTAGCTGTTTATTAACGAGGAAACACGATTAAGATAGGATCGAAGTAATTGAGTTTCTTGGTTAAGGTTGAATGTTCATTGTATTATTACTTTATTACATCTGTATTTATTTATTATATTAATTGGAGGAAGACAATCCAATTCTGGTAATTTTATGAAAAGACAATAGGCATAGATAGATAAATATTGTATTGCTGCCATCTGCTGGATTTTTTCATTAATTACAGATTTCCTACATTTTTTAATGGAGATTACTCGTTTAATTATTTCTAAAGCTACGTTTTATAGATACGAATAGTTAGGGGTGTGCATAATTCGGTTTACCGAACCGAATTACCGAAAACGGAAATTTCAGTACAAACCAAACCGAATCGAAAAAATTCGGTTCGGTATTCGGTTCTTAAAAAAAAAGAAATTCGGTAAGTCGGTTCGGTATACATTTTTATTTCGGATAATTCGGTATACCGAATTACCGAAATTTTTAAATTTATCTTATTAATAGTGAAAATATAACTATAATTATATTATATATATCAAAAATTTCTCCATTATATGGAACTTGATAATTTGGTAATGAGTTAATTTAAATATTACTAAAAATTCTTTTTACTTATTTTTTTATTCGAAATTCGGTTATTTCGGTAGAAACCGAATTTACAGAAAAATTCGATAAAAACCAAATACCGAACCGGGAAATTCGGTTCGGTATTCGGTTCTTAAGCTTGGCGAATCGAAATTTCGGTTAACCGAAATTTCGGTTCGGTTCGGTTTGTACCGATCGAACACCCCTACGAATAGTATTTTCGTTAGTTGCAGATTAATCATATAGTACCAGAGTTGGTTCCAATACTTCAAGATAGGCCAAATTACTAAATTAGGTCAATAATTATGAGTCTCATATTTTTTGGGTCATTAAGTTTCACAATTGCAAAATAGGTCACTAAATAATGTAACTGATTTTTTTTGGGTCACTCCGGCAAAAATTGCCGGAAATCGACGTGGTTGCTGACGTGTCATCGGCCACGTCGAATTTCCAACGAGTTTTGCCGAAAAAATTCGCCGGTGACCTAAATAAAACCAGGCAAGTTACTTAGTGACCTAAGTTTGCAATTATAAAATATAGTGACCTAAAAACAAAAACGCCTATAAAGTTAGGAATTTGGCCCTCCAAGATAATACTTCATGGATTTTACAGCTGTACCCCTGATCTTTTTATGATAAAAGAAAATGTCAAAGGGCAAATTCGTCATATGATCCTTGATTGCTGCTGATGAACTGCTTCAATGGCATTAATATCTCAGCCTCAGCCTATCTCGAAAATCCTCTCCTCGCACTTCAGAGAAAAAGCAAATTTATACTGAAAAAACACAGTCGAGAAACGCCATCATTTCGTCGTAGGATAAAGACCCAATGAGCTCTATCATCTCTGCAACTGTATATATCACGAACCCAAGGCTCCGTTTTGCCAGACGACGTCGTCTTTGCCGCAGAATACCTGCCGTGTTATCCACGCTCAAAGCGTCTCCACCTGAGTGTAAGTGTCCCTGAACTGTATAACCCTCTATGAAGATTCAGGACTTATTTTGGGGTTACCATCTGAATGTTTCGTTGCGAATTGGTTTGAAGTGAGTGAATGCGTTGGAGATGACGTGTTGCTGGCTTTCGTTAAGGAAAGGGAGGTCAGCGGTGATTTTGTGGCCAGATTGTGTGATCAGCTTTGGCTTAAGGGTGTCATCAGCAATTCTAGAAAGAATGGAAGCTTCGATGTGGCCGATGAAGATAATGGGGGTTTGAGTAGCTCTATGTCATTGGATGAGGTAGATTTAGTACAGAAATTTCCTTCTGTTTATTCGCAGTTGTTGTGGTTTTCCTCTTTTATTACAATGTCCCTTCTTCTCGGAATTGTCATTTAGGGCAATGATGGAGAAACCGAAGGTGGGTTTTTGAAGTTGAAGGCGACTAGTGAGTGGCTATTGGGAGAGAATTCTGCCCCAGCTAATAAGAAGATGTCCTTGAAGGTTGTGTATACATAGTTTTGCACTTGCTTCTTTGATCTTGCATTAGTATTCTGTTTTGTGGGACTTAAATATTTATTCGGTTTATTTGGAGATGAAGACATGCTAATTGCAGAATATGGTTATTGCAGGAAGTCCAAAATGATAGCGAGAGAAGGAAAAGACTGAATTTCCTCCGATACGATGCTGTATGCGTAATATGATTCACATTTTTAACTAATACATGCATAACGATATTCAAATCTCTGGATTGCATTTGAATCTAAATGATATCTGACATCTTACCGTTAGAAAAAGCAATGATTACTAAGCAAGAAGCGTAAGAACAAATCTGGCAACAACTATGCATCATATTTTCTTCGAAACTGCTAAACTTTTTCACAATCTTACTTGCTCCACTGTGTAGTGACTTAAAGATTCTTGTAATGCGTCGATGCAGCTGAAGAGGGAACTTCTTCTTTTGACAGTAGCCATTGGTACTGCTTGTAGTGGATACTGTCTTTTCACTCTTTCTCTCCAGGTAGTTTCAGTTTCGATCAGTATTTTAAGAATTGAGAATGCTTTTAATAACGTCCATGTACGTACTATTTGATCCTCCTATAATATGTTTCGTTAATTTTTGCGCGGTCACGACGATCAATATTAGTTAGGGGTCTATTTTCTCATGATTTTATGCTCTATTCTTTCTTCATCTGTGGTCAGGCTGCTCTGAGCTATGCTGTAGGAGTTTCTTTCAGGTTAATTCTTTTACCGTCTTCTTACGATTTGCAAATGGTACTAACCATTATAGTAAGACTGCAATTTTCTTCTGAGACTTCACTACAATTAGTCAATTATGAACAAGAAGAACAAAACAATCAGTACATCACATTGGTACACTGTGATTTATTGCCATTTTTCCACTCATGTTATTCAACGATTCATGTTTATTCATCGCAGCTGCTTGTACTTGCAACTGCTCTGTAAGCACGCCGACAACATATCAAGAGAAATGGTTCCACAGATCTTCACTAAAAAGAAGTCGAAGAAGTCAGTTTTTCCTTCTTTTCTTACTCTTTACTCTGCTCTCACACACGCCGTAGTTATGCGAATTTTTTATCATCATTTTACCTCAGAATCGGAATTAGAAGCGAAGATCTTCAGGACTCATTCCAAAAGACGATCAAGGGCAGTGCCATCGCCCTCTCATCTCCAAGGCTAGTAATTCCCGCCGCAATATACGCCTTATGGGAAATCTCTCAGCATTTTACTCGCGACGTATTCGACTTTCAGGTACTAAATAATATTATAAACGAACCCATGCTTAAGAAGTTAACAATGTAAGTAGGAAAAGATGCGTAAATCGATTTGTTTCTTTGCAAATAATCCCTTTTTTTTTTTCTGCGGTTAGCTTGTGCCCGCCATGGTGGGGCTATTTGCGTACAAGGCGGCCGCGCTTGTGCAAGTATATAGAGACAACGAAGACCTTCAGTTTATCTTTCCCGATAGTACGAACGAGTCGAGCGACAACAAATTTTAGTACATAGAAAGATGTTCAGACGAGATGGGTTTATTCTTCCCTACACAAGTGGAGTAATAACCCAATTTCATGAAGGTTGTGACATGTAATTAGATTTTTTTTATTTTTTATGTTTTATTATGTGTCAAACATTTAAGGCAGTTGGCTAGAGAATAGAGATAAGATACTCGCATGGGTAGAGGAAAGGCAAAATTCATAAAAAAATATGAGAGAGAGAGAGAGAGAATGTGTAATGAAGGCATAAGAATATTTTGAAGTTTGATGGGCCACAAAGGTGATGGGCTTGAGGCCCATAACGTGATAAAAGTAAGCTTGGGCTTTGGAGAGATATGGGGCAATGCGTGGACTTGATGTTGACTCGCCATTGAAACAAAACTCCACTGAAAAAGGAAAAGCTCAAAAAAAAAAATAAATAAAAAGGAAAAACGAGCGAAGATGTCGAAAAGCAGAGTCGTCACTGTCTCGGCGCTGCAATTTGCTTGCACGGATGATGTCTCAACCAACGTACAAACAGCAGAAAGGTACAAGCTACCAAGCGCTGATGCTCGTTCTGAGATTTACACTGGTGTGCGTGTGTGTTCCGCATGGGTGTTTATGCTTTGATTTAGCTTTGTTGATGCACCCTCCTTTTAATTTGCTAATTTGGGAAGTTTTGCTGTATAAATCTTGGTGGAATGATTTTTTACAGCTAAAAATTCTTGGGAGATGTCAGTCTTAGTACGGTGTTATTGGCTGCTTCGTAGAAATCCCATGTTGTTGCCTCCGAGATCTTGGGAATTCTGTACCATTATCACGGTTCTTTCTGATGCAGATTGGTTAGGGCAGCTCACGAGAAAGGAGCTAATATCATTCTCATCCAGGTTTCCATTTCCCTCTTCCGTTTATCCTCATTTAAGTCTTGATAGAGACCGATAACGTTTGTGATCATTTTGATGGTGACATGCGATTTCACCATCTTTGATTTTGTCAAAAAGCATGCTCTAATTAGTCATCGCGTACGTGCTCTTGCTGCATTTGAAGGAATTATTTGAGGGCTATTACTTCTGTCAAGCCAAAGGGAAGACTTCTTCCATCGAGCTAAACCTCGTAAAGAACATCCCACAATTATTAGGTGAAAATGCTTTTATCTTATCCTGGAAGGGGGTTTATATTTCTTAAACACTGATTTGGGATCTTTCTCTTACTGATGAAGTCTTAAGTAATTTCTGCATCATGTGATTTTCAGGATGCAGAACATTGCAATAGAACTTGGTGTAGTGATACCGGTTAGTTTCTTTGAGGAGGCAAACAACGCACATTATAATTCCTTAGTCGTCATTGATGCTGATGGAACTGATCTTGGCCTCTATAGGAAATCTCACATACCAGATGGGCCAGATTTACTAACCTTAAGTTGTCTGCATATGTTATCGATCGCTTAAGACTAAATTTGAAATAATATGTCCCGATAGGTTACCAGGAGAAATTGTATTTCAACTCAGGGGACGCTGGCTTTAAGGTTAGTACACCTTGTAATACAAATTCACCATACCCGTTTTTTTTCCTTTCGAAAAACTGAAACATGGATGGTGATAAATCAGGTGTTCCAAACCAAGTTCGCCAAAATTGGAGTTGGTAAGATAACTGCACTTCTGACCTTACAATGCACCATTTTGATTCTCGTTAACTTAATGAGCCTCCTCCAAATGCATTTACAGCTTGTAACCTTTCTTCAGACAATTGTCAAGGGAGGATTCATAATACAATTCCTTCGTCTCTTTTCAGGGATATGCTGGGACCAGTGGTTCCCCGAAGCAGCTCGAGCCATGGCTATACAAGGTGCTGAGATTTTATTCTACCCAACCGCTATTGGGTCTGAACCTCAAGACCGAGGCTTAGATTCAAGAGATCACTGGAAAAGAGTGATGCAATGTCATGCTGGGGCTAATGTGGTGAGTTCTCTATCTGGCCTTGGTTTGCTAAAATCACCTCGTAATGAACTATTCATACTTAAAAATGTGAAGAAAAGAAGGGATTCATTGATCAGTTCTAAATAATGTTGGGGAAGCAAACTCTTCTTCTGTATTTTGATGAACTTCTCGTACGCCTCATTACAACTCAGGTTCCTTTAGTAGCTTCTAATCGTATTGGGAAGGAAATAAGATAATCACGACAGAGCATGGGCAGAGCGAGAGCACATTCTATGGAAACTCATTCATAGCAGGTACCGAATCTTTTGCTTGATTAGTTATCGTACTATTGCACGAGTTCTTAGATTTCAAACACGGGCGTGTTTGTCTCGAATAGGACCCACGGGTGAGTTGATTTCCGAGGCTAATGATAGAGAAGAAGCCGTTCTAATTGCCTCATTTGATCTCAATGAGATCAAATCAAAGAGGCATGGCTGGGGAATATTCCGCGATCGTCGCCCAGATCTTTACAAGGTGCTTCTGACATTAGACGGAAGCAACGTTCCAGCGTAATTCTCTTTCGTTTTCGATAATCTTTTAATCTCTTTTTTTTTCAGAATATTACACGAGGATCTTTGGTATTATTATCGGACCATAGGAAAAATGCAGGAAGAAATTACATATATATGACGCTACTCAGTTGTAGACTATAGTCCATGATACATATCATCTGCTAACCTCATTCTACCCAGAAAAAAGAAAAACCAAAGAACAAAAGAACCATCATCATCCCATTTTTATATACCCCACTTATTTGCATTACTTTACAAGGTATATGAATGAATCTCAATGGAAAAAAAAATAGCAACAATAAAAATCAAAGAAATTTAGGCACGAATTATTCCCCGAGGCGGTCAATGTAGTCGGGATTTTCAGCAGTTATCGCAAAGACTCCTCGCTAGCGATCGACCTTCCGTCGTCGGCGTCCTCGTTGTCCGAATGCACTAAACTCATCCTAAGACGCCCAGCCTCGCGCCATGCGTGCATGAACTCGTCATTGCTAGCCGCCCTCTCCTCCTTAATAACAATTCTCCCGTCCCTTCTGTACGACCTCAGGCAAACTGATGGCTTACCGCTTATCCCGATGGAGGAGATGGGTGGAGGAAGTTTGCCGGGGCTCCTCCTTGACGTCTTCGACCTCCTCCTCCTCGACGATGGCGGCCTATTTTTCGATCAGTACATATTTTTTAATGACCGGACTAAAATTGTAATTAAAAAGGACCCTAGTGAAGATTTTAGAAAATATTGCCAATGCGGCATTGGCTTAAAGGTCTGGTGGAGGCCTTAAGGAGGGTTAGTAGGTCTTGAGATCTAAGGTGTGAATTTGAGACATATTCATCTGGTTCTGAGGATTAGTCCCCTCAATAGAGGGTGTGACGCAAACTCACCTCACTGAGTTTGAACGTAATCAACCACAGGTGATGACAGTTCTGGCTAATTTCTAAGATCTTCCTTGCTTCGAGCTATATATTCCCCTTCACTCCCATAGGGCTATTACATAGCCGGGTCGAGTGGGGACACCTCGGAACAGAAAAATAAAAATTTAGAAAATATTGGAACTGAATCCCGACTCACGTGATTTTCTGACTACGGCAATGACCAGAAGACGAATGGTCGGAAAAAGAACCGTAATCATCGTGGCTACGATTGCTCGAGTCGGTGAAGAACGACGAGTCCGTCGATGTCGGGGTGGAGACGGTCGACGAGTCGGGGCTCGAATGGACGTACAGCTCGTTGTATAGCTCGTAGAAGCTCGGGACGGCGGCTTTATTGTGATCTTTTGTGGTTATCTTGGAATTAGTGTTCGTCGTTTTCAATGGTGGTAAGATTAGGGTTTGTTCAACGCCGCCGCACGCTGCTGCCATGGCGGTCGGAATTTCTTTTTCCTCTTTTTTTTTTGGTTTTCTGTACAGATATATTACATTATAGGACGATGATGAAGATCATGATTGTGTGTGTGAGAGAGAAACTATCTTCTCTACACGCACTTATGGTTAATGGAGAAGCGAAAACGAAAAACGGATAATATCAGACGGAATCGGATTTCTCGGGTTGACCCGAATTTGCGGAGGACCTCTCACTAGAGCTGTTAACGAGGATGAATTCGGTATATAAATAAGCGCTTGAAATTTAATTTAACATTAGCTTTTATATTATATACGTAGAAGATACGAGGTATTTTTAATAAAATAAACAAAAAAAAAAAAAGCATTAACAAAATAAGCATCAAACCAAAAGCATTAATAAAATAGATATTTTCGTAAGAATAATGTACGAGTTACTTAACTCGTATAAAATTCATACGAGTTACTTATCTCGCTGGCACGGGCATGATGTGGCGTAACTCGTATACATTTTATACGAGTTAAAAAGCAACTTGTATTCTATTTTAAGATCGAGGCAGGCTGTGTGAATAGTCCATATATATGTATAATCATTTGTAAGCTTATAGCTATGTCATGTTCATCGAAGTACGTGCACAGTGCACAGTGCACACCAGAGAGCTGTCCCTATGTAACAACTCTCCTCCTTACGAATTCTTCTTTCATCGATTTATATAAAACAATACAAAGAAAATCTTTTATATTGATCGTGAGATTAAGTTGCATAAGTTTATCTTCGATGTTATATAATATTTACATATACTAGCATTTTTTCAGAGGTGTACGACTACATAACTATATTATATTATAATTATTTTTAAGGATATAAAATATTGATTTTAGAAGATACAATTAGAGTATATTAATTATAATTATTGAGATCCAATCAATTTGACAGCATCAACAAAACAGACAGATATGTACTTGAATTTCAGGAACTTTATTATGCCTACAAATCCATAAAAAAAATAACTTCAGCCACGTGGCAGGTCCAATGCTAGACCCCCGCTTTGGATTGCTTCTTCAGAAATAATAATTCGTAACAATCGAGTACGAGTTACTCTTAACTCGTATAAAGTTTATACGATTTACTCCACATCATCCACGTGCCAACGAGGATAAGTAACTCGTATAAATTTTATACGAGTTAAGTAACTCGTACTTTCTTCTTACGAAAATCTTTATTTTATTAATGCTTTTGGTTATATGCTTATTTTGTTAATGCTTTATTTTTTTTTGTATATTTATTAAAAATACCAAGATACGATGACGTCAATCTGTGAAATGACGTGGCTACTCCTGATTGGCTGTTCTCACACCTCTCACACGGTATTCAGCAGTGAAAACTGAAAACATAAACCAGTAAATCGCCGGCAGTACGAGCGTTTTGTTTAGGAAGTGGAGGGTAGTAGATGTAAATCGCTGTAAGCGGCGTTGCTCTTACTGTGTTGAATAGAACCTCGAATAAAACCCGAGCCAGGCTCAGTAGAATTCGCCGGTAGCTGAAATCCGATTTCCCAGCTGAAACCGAACCGAAATGTCGATCCACCCGACTTTGACCCGGTTTCCGGCCAACCAATCGGAGCAAGAGACGTGCGGCCTCCCCTGGGGTCTCACCCTAACTCCTTTCGCAGCGAATGACGAGAACGGCGTGCCGCCGGTGTACGGATCGGGCGGAGATCTCCTGCCTCGGTGCGAGAACTGTTGGGCGTATTACAACACCTACTGCGAGCTGGATCAGTGGGCTTGGAATTGCTCCTTGTGTGGGACTATCAATGGACTCTCGAATCAGTCTATAGCCAGATACTCGCTGCCGCAGTCTTGCCCTGAGAACACATCGTCGTTCATCGACTTGGAGTTGCCGCGTGAGTCAGCAATTTTTCTATCGTTTACTGATTGGATTCGTGTTTCTCTTCTTGGAATTTAGTGAGATGTAATTTACGAGCTGAGCTGAGCTGCGTGGTTTGTTGAAGTGTGAACAGAAGCTTAATTGTTGTTGTGAATAAGGAGTTGTGAAATTGGATTGATCCCTTGGAATCACTGCAAAATTGTATTCATGGAATCAGGTTTATTTTGTAATAGAGCTTCAAGTTCTCTTTGAACTCTGATATGTTAATTGATTTGCATCAGTTTTATTGTTCATCATGTGGGGAAATTGAGTACTTACTACGTGGATCACGTGGCAGCAATTGCTGGAAATACCATGATGATCGTTCTACTTCGATGTCATTTTTCTTTCAGTTTCCGTAAGAGACCTTGATTAGATGTAAATTTGTGCAACCAGAAACAGATCATTGATGCATTTTTTATATGTGATTACAGTGGATGAGTCTGAAGAAATGCAGGCACGGCCGGTGTATGTTGCAGCGGTTGATCTCTCTTGTAAGATTGAGGGGTTCTGATTCCTGAGATCCATTTCATAAACATGATATGTTTGTTGGCTTTTACTTACTTCTATTCTTTTGTTTCTTTAGCATCTGAAGAGTTTCTGGAGCTTACTAAAAGTGCTCTTTTGGCAGCCTTGGAAGGTTTTCTTCTTATCTGTTCTCATTTTTCTTTCGTCAGTTGCCTGAGGCTTTGTGTGGTAACGATTTTATTTCACTTAGAATGTAGTTTATCATAATCACTTTGGTTTTGATTAACAAACATTGTTTTGTACCCATTTATGAAGCCAAAGCACCTTAAGTATCCTAAAACTTGTTTTGCAGCTCTTGCCCCAGGATCGCTTTTTGGCCTTGCTACATTCAGCCATAAACTAGGCTTATATGACGTTCAAGGACCCATCCCTGTGGTCAAGAACATATTTATTCCTCCAGAAAGTGATCTGACTATTGAGTTGGAAGATGTCACGCCATTGTTTTCATTTTTGGCCCCAGTATGATTGTCACCTTTGACTTTTGAGTATATGTATTATATATATAATATGTGTTTGTGTGCGCGCGTGCGTGCGCGTGTGTGCTGATGCCTTCTCAAGTTGTTACAAATTGTGTAGGTTGATACTTGTAAGGATCGTATTGCGACAGCTCTGGAAACATTGAAACCGACGACTTCATGGGAGCGAACTACAGCTGCAGGTCAAGCAGTAGATGGAGTTTTAATTGGTGGGCGGGGCTTTGGATCCGCAATGGAGGCTCTTCTCAAGTATTTGGGATCAGAATATGGGAATACATATGCATTGGGTACACATGTGTTGAAATATATTAATATTTTAAATGATTGATAATTCCTTCATCCTTTCCAGAATTTTGGCCAAAAAGAGATGGGTGTTATTGGTTAATGTTCTGCTTCTGAATGTTAAGAACTGTCCAATGAGAATTCTCAGTTAGTAGTAATTCTCAATTTCTGTGCAGCCAGAGTGTTTGCGTTTTTATCGGGTCCACCTGATTTTGGCCTTGGTCAGCTAGACACACAAAGATATGGTGAGCAGTATGCAAGTAAAGGAGAGGACGCAGATCTTGCTCTGTTACCAGAGCAAACTCCATTTTACAAAGATATGGTAATCCGTTGAAATAATAGAAAATCTTGTTTCTGATATCTGTATATGATATTGATGACGATATGTGTTTCGCAGGCTGCTGCAGCTGTTCAAGCCGGTGTTTGTGTGGATATATTTGCTGTGACGAACGAGTACACTGATTTAGCTTCTCTCAAGTTTCTTAGCATTGAGAGTGGAGGCTCGTTGTTTCTATACTCAAGTACGGATGATTCTACCCTTCCACAGGACATGTGAGTCACACGTTTCAATCTACTATAAATTCAAACCAGAGATCATACTGATTTTTGTGAAGCATTTTTCTGGATTTTTTACTGGCTTACAACATAGTATGCGTGCTGTGAAACTTTAAGTTACTCAGTTGTCACTCAGTAACTTTCAGTTAAGCAATAATTCAATTTCTCTCTGCAGGTACCGTATGTTAAGTCGGCCGTATGCTTTCAACTGTGTTCTACGTGTGAGAACTTCGTCTGAATTCAAGCTTGGCCATTCGGTAAGCTTTAGTAAATCATAGTTCTGCTAATATATTGATTGTTCGTAATACCCGCCGTTTTTATGTTCTTCAGTATGGACATTTCTTCCCTGACCCAGAGTACGAAAATGTCCAGCACATTATTTGCTGTGACTCCTTTGCAACATATGCCTATGACTTTGATTTCGTGAATGATGTTGGCTTTTCCAGGTATATAGATGAAAGTAACTTTGTAGTTCTTTTATTGTCATTATTCACGAATGCGAGTGAACTAATCATATGACTTTTCCAAGATAATGTATTTGCGAAACCATTGAAATGACATAATGTTGTATTTCTCTAATGGAATAAGTATATCAGAAAGTAGATGATTTTTCTGCAGACACAGCAGGGAACGTCCTACGATACAAGTAGCATTCCAGTACACTGTGGTTGTCCCCCCTGAAGATCCCTCTATTTTGGGTTCAAGATCGGCAAAGAGGTGTTTTTCTCCTTTTCACATTTATCCTACCTTAAACATCTCCGATTGTCCAGTAGAGTAGTTCTTCACTGTATACTCTACTTATGCAGGGAAAAGTATACTTTAAAGAGGAGACTGAGGATTAGAAGTGTACAATTTGAACCAGCTCACAATATAAATGAAATTTATGACAGCGTTAATCCTGAAGTTGTTCTTTCCATTCTTGTTCATGAGGTATACTCCTTAGCTCCTTATATAACTGACTGATGCTCGGATTGTTAACTGTTAAGTATGAATCTCAACTTAGTCTCTTCCTAGATACAAGTAAGAACTTGGAATTACTGACCTTCAAGCCATCTTAATAAGAGGTTGATTGTGCAATCAGATGGTTTTATCCATTTGTATATCGTACAAATTTGAAAACCTGATTCGCAAACCCTACCTGAACTAAAATGCCTCTCTGGTCAAACTAACAATTCGCTTAACCACTGTCACTTGTTTGTGTATGAGTTCTAATGATCTGTTAATCCTAATATCGCACCTCAGGTGATTTTGTCTTCTTTGGAACATGGAGTTCGAGAGGGAAGGATTTTATTGCACGAGTGGCTCGTAAATCTCACTGCACAGTACAATGAGGCTTGCAAGATTGCTGAATACTCACGAGGAAGCTTAAACCCTTCTCAAGTCGATGTTGCCTTCACACAGTGCCCACAGCTTCAGTCTTTACCTCGCTTAGTGTTTGCGCTACTGAGGAACCCTCTTCTTCGCTTTCATGAAGAAGGCGTCCACCCAGATTACAGAATATATCTCCAGTGTTTGTTCAGGTAAAATGATATAGTTTATATGGGTGTGTGTGTATGCTTCGAAACAGCGTAGAAAAGCACTTTAATGATTTTATTATTAAAATAGTTATACTATCTTTTAACATGCTCTTGTAAGTGTTTTTCTTTTGCCTTAATTTTTATCGTTGTTTGATGCAGTGCTTTGGAACCATCTTCACTTGCCCATGCTATATATCCATTGCTGACTTCATATGAAACCCCCGATAAACAAGCCTTCCCTAGGCACTCGTTGAGCCGAGCAGCATTGCTTACAAGTGGTAGCCCGATATTTTTCCTGGACGCATTCACAACTCTCATCGTGTTCTATTCATCTACAGCTGATGCTTCACTGCCTTTTCCTCCACCCCAAGACTGTAAGTTTTATCAATTGTCGATTTCTTTTGTGAGATATGTTAGTGCTATTCCGTTTGGTCTACTTATGTTACGGAGGCAAACCGTACATCATATTTCGCCAAGTTAGCACAAGAGCACGCAGAACATTGATGTTTGTCTCTAACGTGACAATGTTGGCTCTTTTCTTTACTTTTGTTTTTAGGCCTTTTAAGAACAACCATCAACAAATTAAAGCAAGAGAGGGTTATTACGCCGAAGCTAATGTTTATACGTGGAGGTCAAGACGATGCATCGCCGTTTGAGAATTATCTCATAGAGGAGCAAGATGTCGAGGGGAGTGGATTTAATAGCGTGATGGGCTTTGTGTCTTTTCTTGATGAAGTTGCTCGAGATGTCGTGGAGTTCATGAGTAAGCCTAACGGCCATATCCGCGGATAGTGAGTGGTAAGGAAAGAAAAAAAGAGAGCTTATACTTCAAAACATGTGTACTCAATTGATCTGTGGAAAAGTTGTGGGATGTAAGGATTTCTTAGTTCTTACAACCATGTTTCATGAAAGAAGAAAGCTTACAGTTGTTCTTGGAAGGATCTGTAGATGCAACGTTTGTCTATCTTGTTTTCTTGAATAGGTTGTTTTGTTACACAATATTAAAGAGAATTGTTTTTGGCCCTTAATTCTTGGTTTTTACTCGTTCTAGCAACATTCTGTGTGTATGGTAGACCTAAAGCAGCTTGGCACCTCAAAATCCAAATAGAACAACCTCCAAAACAGTAAGCAAAGGCAAAATCTCTGATAACATTCTGATGGAGAGAGACCTCAATGCAATGAACATAAAACAAGAAATAAGCATACGTTCTCAAAAGATACGTTGTGGCTTCCCCATGGTGCTCTTCAAGTACAAGCACCTCACCTGTGTTGATTTCAATAATAAGCATGTAATAAGCTTTTATTTTATGGTATAGACAACTATCTAAATGAACGAATGGAAGGGTAAAGCTCACGTTCTGCCAATTCTTCTTCAAAAGCGAGACCAAGAAGTTAACGCTCATTTGAACATTCTGAAAGATCTGTTTCTCTTCCATGTCCAAGTTGCCGACCGCCACTCCCATGCAGAGCACCTTCTTCAACTGGAATTTGATGGTGGCTTTGGTTTCGTTCACCTTCGACTCGAGAGATTCTTGGTGGGACACGAGTGTGGGAAACTTGCCTAAATCAAAGCGGGAAAATATAAAGTTGGTGTTGAATGCATTGGGATGTAGTATATCTTTATTTAAGGAAACAATTTGACAAAAGCATATATCAATACATGCATTGGTACCCTATTTTAGTGAGATGGTTTTGTTCTAATGCCAAAAGGTGTTAATGGAATCTCTCATTGCCTGTATATTGATTGGGTAGGGATGATTCGTGTTTTACAATGTGGGATTGCAATTCTCAAAAGCATGTTAATTGCTTACCTGCTTTATTGAGACCAGGTCCCAGAAGACGTGGGATCTGCTTGATAACAGCTTCCGATGCCAAGAAAGCATGATACTTCTTTGCAAGCTTCTTAACCAATTTCTTGTTCTTGTTCAGCTTCTTCAATGCCTCTACATCCATAGACTCCAACCCAATTTTCTCAGCCTGCCCACAACACGCATCAAGCAAATCGCAAAATGGTGCATCAATGTAAAGATCCACATGAAAAGGTACGGTACAACACCTCTTCCACGTGCTGGGCATCACCAAGCATGCAGATCTTCATCTTGGGCCGGGAGATATGCGGCAACTTTACAGAGCCACTAAAGCGCTTATCCTTCTGCGGATCATAATTTTTCAGACCAATCTGCAATTCAACGGTCTCGGTGAAGTTGCGTTTCTTCTCTTTAGAATCGACAACAATTTGAGAGATAGCTTCCCTCAGCGCATCACTCTGAAGCTTACTGCAAATCGCATCTCAGACAATTATTCTCGAATCAAATAATCAGCTTCCACCATCCATCTCAATTCCATAAACCGATTATCCCAAATGAAACAATAATTAACAATCTGACAAAACAAATGTTAAACCCAGCCTAGTAGCACCTCAAACAAATTCCTTCAATTACTGCATAAAACGTTTACACGTACCTCATGGCTCACGATGTTCGAATCTTCAGCTCTCTACTTCTGATATGCCAAATAGAGCAGAACAATAAAGAAACAAAATCATAAATCAGCTTAGTTATTGAACAAAATCACGCTAAATCTCAACACGAGGCAAAATAAAAAAAAATTCAAGGTAGAACAACCACCTTCGCTTGGACTCTACAGCTCCGTAGAAGTGAGTAATGAGGCGTTTGATATCCCTAAATGCAGCATAAAGGAAAACCCTACTTGTTGGGCTTTTGGGCCTATAATTTCATCGATACCAAATAAAGCTCAACCGTTGGTTGGATAAAAGCCCAATTGCTTAAACCAAAAAAGATTTATTAAAATAAATACTAGGTAGGTTTATATTTATGAGGGTTTATTTAAGTAAGTGTTTATATAAAATAATTAATGGGTATAAATAAAATGCGTGTTTGGTTAAACCATGTGATGTGTTTAAAACCCGTCTACATGGGTTTAGAGTATATAAACCAATAGTTTAGATAACTAACGAACCAAACAAACATGCTTTAATTTAAATCATTAATAACCAATCACTTAATTACTAAACTAATAAACCTCGTTTTTCTGAGAGCGCGGGAAAACAAAAACCTGGCGACCCTCTTTTTGCCGCATCTCTCACTTTGTTCTCTTCAATCAGAGTATTCATCTCAATTTCTGATCTAGCTAGAGAAACAACTCAGAGTAGGTGACTGATTAATCCAATCAATCGACGTTTGGAGAGAGAATGAACAACGCCGGTAACGGCCGGAGGCGGTGGCGAAGAGATACGAATACTCGTATATCGAAGAAGCAGAAGCTGATTCTGAGCGCCGAGGAACAATTAGAGTCGAAACTCGGATATAGTCTCTATACTGAAGGCGAAAAACGCCTCGGCTGGCTTCTCACGTTTGCTTCGGTGAGTTTTACTTCGCTTATTCGGATCCGCCTAGTTGTAACCTGTTCTGATCTGTTTTTATGCTTTTATTGAGCTTGTACTGGAGAATTTGACTTGTTGATTTGTATGTTTGACGTTCATAAGTCGTCGTGGGAGGATGAGGAAACACACAAGGCCTACAGTTGCGTGGATTTGTATTTTGTGTGTCAGGTATGAGCTTTATTTGTTGATGTTCTCAGTACGCCCAACTGTCTTCTCTCGAGACATTTTTTGATTATTTGTTTGTTGTCATGGTTTGATTGAAGGATGGGTCAACGTTCAAAGCCAAGTACAGGTTTCGACCGTATTTCTATATTGCAACCAAGGTTTGTGATTTTCGACAATGATGTTGCCTGAGATATTTCTTTGCCCGTCTGTCAATTGGTTGTGAGGTTTCCTTAATGTTGCGGTTGATAGGAAAAAATGGAAATGGAAGTGGAGGCTTATTTGAGGAGGAGATATGAAGGACAAATTGCAGATGTTGAAATTATGGAGAAAGAAGATCTTGATATGGTAAAGTAAAACTTATTTGAATTTTTGTCTGGTTGTGCCTTTTCTAATGTATGCTAGATGACTTGAGATAATATGTCTCATATCGGTATATCAAATCTGCTTATCTTGTACTATAAATCAAAAAGAACCCTCCACAACTCCAAATTGAATTTAGGATGAAACTTACAACCTAGCATGTTATCAGAGCCATACAAATGTTTCTATACATATTTGGCTTGTCAAATGGTTTTTGGATGGAACCATCGATTGAACTATATTGTATTTATATATTATTATTAATGGTGAAATGGCTCTCATCATAGTGCTATGAGTGGCTGCTGATTTTTAGCTACATGCTACTACTCAGATGAAGTTTCATTTCATGTTACTTGCTTAATTTTTTTCATTCAGTGAATTATCATTGCCTATCCTTTTCTAACAATAATGTTGAATCGTACTCCAGAATGTACTGATCTGGACCTTCTTGTCCATTTTTAACAGAAAAATCACCTGTCTGGTTTATGTAAACGTTACTTGAAGATAAGTTTTGATACTGTTCAACAACTGATGCAAGTAAAGAATGATCTGATTCATATTGTCGAGAAAAACCAAGCAAAATTGAATGCAGAGGATGCATACGAGTCTATTTTGACTGGAAAGACGTAATGCCCGCTCTCTATTAAGTCTTCTTTTTTGGAGATATCTTCTTCTTATGTTATTTTATTATATTCTTGGCATAACTTTCTAAATCTTAATCTCGTTTTGGGCAGCAATCAACGGCCCCAGGATTTCATAGACTGTATAAATGACCTTCGTGAATTTGACGTGCCTTATCATGTTCGCTTTGCCATTGACAAAGGTGACTAATTCAGTTTTTTTAAATCTCTATACCTGGTGTAGTTGTTATATGCAAAGAGTTGATGAAATTCGAATGTGTTTCCTTGGTCTTTTCACAATTCAGATATAAGATGTGGTCAGTGGTATGATATTAGTATCTCAAGTGCTGGGATTAATGTTGAAAGGCGAACTGATCTACTTCAACGGGCTGAAGTACATGTTTGTGCCTTTGATATTGAGACCACAAAGCTCCCATTAAAGTTTCCAGATGCCGAGTATGACACCATAATGATGATTTCGTATATGGTTGATGGCCAAGGGTACCTCATCATTAACCGCGAGGTAAACGTGATTGTTAATACTTATGTTTCTTTTCAAGAAGGCCTTTGTTGCCTGCCAAGTTAAACATGATTGTTTTATTTCCTGTAAGCTTTTCCATGTTTATGGAGTTTCTCAATCTGCAAGTTAAACATTCTCGTTCATGGCTAAACATCAATTACACTGCCACAAACATTGAGCAACGCTCAGATATTATTAGGTCGCTCTTGCAACTCTTTGAATTATCTGTGTTGTGCACTTTTCCCACTTTATTTGTTTTTCTGCATGCCTTTCTTGTTAAATCTACATGTACTTATTATTTAGGTTGCTTACAACTCTTTGAATTATACGACTTTTGCACTTTTGCCCACTATATATTTCTCTGCATACCTTTCCTTGATGAATCTACAAGTACTAAGTGTACAGATCAAGTGTTTATACTATTATTATGGTTAATTATGTATGAGCTATTACAGTGTGTAGGTGAAGATATAGAGGATTTGGAGTATACTCCCAAACCTGAATTCGAAGGGTACTTCAGGGTGACAAACGTGAAAGATGAGGTAAACATGTGTGTAGTTTTCATATATTTTAATATTAGTTTATCAATGAATCGTTAATTTATGACTATGAAATTTGCTGCAGAAAACACTTCTTAGCTCCTGGTTCGCTCATATGGAAGAAGTAAAACCAGGCATATATGTCACATATAATGGTGATTTTTTCGACTGGCCATTTGTGGAAACTAGAGCGTCACATCATGGCTACAACCTAAATGATGTACGTAACTGACAAGATCCGCCTCATTAAGTTTATGCCAACTAAATTGAAACAAAATTGTTTGTTTCAATAATTCCCATGTTTACTGTATTTGAAGTTATATTCAATTAGATGTTGTAAACACCTCAAAGTTATGTGAATCTCTTGATTACATACATGCGATGGATTTAAAATTTTTTCTCATTATTCAGGGTAACTTTCTCTGCTTGTCAATACTTATGATGATTACTTCGCATCGTCATATGTTATGCCTCTTTCTCTTCACATGTCAGTAGCCTCTTCTGTGTGAATGGGAGGGTAGATCAAAAGAACGAGGAATAAACACACTTTTAGCTTATTCTTGCGATGGATATATATATTATCACTGTCATGGACGGAGATCTTTAGTATCTTGTTCATCTGTTGTTTTATAGAGTTTTATTCAATAGCTGGTGGGGTTGCATGCACATCCTACTCTGGTAGTATCTGTGTCAGTTATATCTCCATAACATGCTTAAATACCTTCTACCTCTAAACTGCAGGTACTGGGATTCCAGTGTGACAAAAATCAAGGTGAATGCCGTGCCAAGTTTGCATGCCATCTTGATTGTTTTGCATGGGTTAAACGTGATAGTTATCTCCCTCAGGGAAGCCAAGGCTTAAAGGTTATGTTTTAAATTCTTTTGTTTTTACTGGATATAAACGCTCCCATATTTGTGCTTTTTGTCATGTCTAGTCGATATTGATAATTCCGATAAGATTTTCTAGATTATACTGTCCTTTTCCCGGTTCTCATGAGACGTGAATTAGTGGTTGGGCTGGACTTTATTTAGAAAACTTGTCATCTTTGATCAAGGAAAACTAGTATTCTGTAGAATTTACTTCTGCGATGGTTTCCGATTCTAATTCCTTCAAAAGTAACAAAGTAATATTCTGATCATTATTTGTTCCCAAGGATAGATTTCTGGGTCTACTACTTTTTGGGCCATGTGGCAAAATAGTTGGCCGGTGGCGTGAATTTATGTATGGAATGCTTTGAACTGAAATATACTACATTAATCACAGTTTCTTCAAGATGGTGCCTGAACTAATTATAAGCGAAGATTGCGAGCAGTTCATCAGCTTCAAAGCTCGTAATATTGTTTTGGAATTTTATTGAACCTATTACATTTTTTGTATATATGTTTTCTGTGATCTCTGAACCCTAATCCCCTTCAGAAGTTGATGAAGATGTCAATTCTTTCTGTCTGGCATATATTGCGTGTCATGTGAAAATGTTGGGTGGTTTTGTATATCATTTACAGACTTGTCACTTATGAAGTTGTTTACCCTTTCATTTTGATACTTTAGGCTGTCACGAAGGCTAAATTGGGTTACGACCCGTTGGAAGTCAACCCAGAGGATATGGTTCGGTTTGCAATGGAAAGACCCCAGGTATCATTGATTTATCTTTATGGTTTTTGGAAAGCTAGGTTCATACAGGTATTTGTTGTATATGCAATTTCTCTTTAGATTATGAACATAGTTAGTACACTGAAAAACCCAGAATAATGCATTTTACTAGTTGGTAAGTGTTCTTTGAGTCCTCGGAGAATCACATTTTCTATAGCTAGATTTTGCACCTCGAATAAATTGGATGCACTAAACTGGGTTGACCACTTCATCATGATTGTTGGATATTAGACAGTGAAATAATTGCTGATATTTTGCTATGGAAACGAGTGCTATTTTTAACATGTGATACCCTCTTAATATCCTAGAAAGAATAGTCCAATGATACTTAATTAACCACCCTATCCATTTTTATGCTTCATGCAGATGATGGCATCCTATTCTGTTTCTGATGCTGTTGCAACCTACTACCTGTATATGACTTATGTTCATCCATTCATATTTTCGCTGGCTACCATAATCCCCATGCCACCCGATGAGGTGCTACGGAAGGGAAGCGGGACTCTCTGTGAAATGTTACTTATGGTGCAGGTGGATAGCTGAAGCATTAAAGATGTGTTCGATCTTGTTGATGCTGTCTTAAAGTTATATCTCCTGGAATCAACCAATGATTTTGAAATTCTTTTACTGCATTTTTGGCTCTTTTCTTATCCCACAATGAATCAAATACAAAGCCAATGATTTTCCCGCATTGCTCCTTTTACTTATCTTTTTATGATGCTCACAGGCATATAAGGCTAATGTCATCTGTCCAAACAAACACCAAGCTGATCCAGAGAAGTTCTACAATAATAAACTCCTCGAGAGTGAGACATACATTGGGGGACATGTTGAATGCCTAGAAAGTGGAGTTTTTAGGTCTGACCTCCCAACTAGCTTTAAACTCGATCCGATCGCCTATGAGGTATCATCTTTGTTCACAATTCTCCCCTTTGAATCCCTGGAGGCCGTGTCAGCTTCTTAATTTTGAGCCTGAATTTCTTGCTTGGTTAGTCTTGTTAAATGTTGTGAATCTGTATATAACAGAAATTGATTGAGAACCTTGACCGGGACCTGCAATATGCTATTAAAGTGGAGGGTAAGATGGACATAGAATCAGTTTCAAATTATGACGAAGTCAAGAATTCAATCAAAGAAAAGGTACATTAATCCTCTTTTGCTATCAACGTTTCTGAGAAAGTAGATATGTCCATTAATCTTAGTATCACTTCATAACTCGGTTCTGATATTGTATATGGCAAATTCTACCTATCATGGAAGCCGTTGAGTTTCTCCTTGCATCACAAAGTCGCAATTGCACATTGTTTCCATACTGCACGTGCCAAGCTAATGTAAATATATATTTTAATATGTATAGTACATTCCATGGAACATGTTGTTGGTTGCATACTCAGGCATATGGTTACAACTATTGCATTACAAAATTCTGTTTTGATTTTGTGCTGCCCCATGATGTTCAGCTGGTCAGACTGAAAGATGAACCAATACGAGAAGAGCGCCCTCTCATATATCATCTCGATGTTGCTGCAATGTACCCTAACATCATTTTGACTAACAGGCTTCAGGTGATAAATCAGATATTTTTAAATCTCTTATAAAGTTTCAGCTGTATTTTTTGTTTGTCTTAAAAGGTAGAGCATGTGAATATTCGCCTGGCGTCATTGGATGTCATCCTCTGCATCTCAAATCTGCCTCTGTAGCCTAGTAGTCTATCTGTAGTACCGAACATGAACACCTACGGCCTGATAACGTCTAATGGAATTAGAGTACAGTCGGACATGAAATAGAATGAGAATATGCATAACTGCATGAGTCACCAAATAAAACTAAATTCTACAGCGTCATTCTCAAGTCTCAACTGTTTGGCCATAATCCCTTACACATTTTATCATTTTCTCATGTCTCTCATCCTCCCTTTTTCCTCCTAGAAATCACATTTTTTCCCTAGTCCATTGTATTAACAGCATCGAGGCTTCACATGTGATTGCAGCATTGATCATTCATAAATCTCCGCTATACAATTCAACTGACTATAGTTTCTTCTTTCCCTCAATTGCTAGCCACCTTCAATCGTTACAGATGAAATATGCACTGCATGCGATTTCAATCGTCCAGGCAAAAATTGCCTTCGGAAGTTAGAATGGGCTTGGCGTGGAGAGACATACATGGCAAAGAGAAGGTTTGGTGTGCTCCATGTTTTGGATTATTTGATATGAGCCTGAACGCAACTTAACTTTAAATCAACTTTTGTTTTACGTCATGCCAGTGACTACTATCATATCAAGAGGCAAATTGAATCTGAATTAGTTGACCGCATAAGTGGACAACCAGCGAAATCTTTTCTTGACCTGCCTAAAGCAGACCAACAGTTGAAGCTCAAAGAGCGTCTAAAGAAATACTGTCAGAAGGTGAATGACCCGGTGCATTCTTTTTTCCTTTTTATGCTAAGCCCTTTTGTACTGGCAACATATATTATCTTTTGTCTTGTAGGCCTACAAAAGGGTACTTGATAAACCTGTAACAGAACTTCGAGAGGCAGGGATCTGCATGCGAGAAAACCCATTTTATGTTGATACTGTCCGCAGGTAAGTTTGTAGGATATTTTCCCTCAGTCATTTGGATGTTACCAATCACAAGATCCTGTTTCCTGTGCAAGCTCTCTTTACAAACAAAAGTTTCAGTTCCAATACCATTCCGTCTTCCCAACTGAGATTCTATGATCTTTTATTTTGCTTCAGTTTTCGAGATAGAAGATATGAATACAAGGGACTAAATAAAGTTTGGAAGGGGAAGTTGGTAGAGGCAAAGACCAGCGGGAATTCTATTAAAATCCAGGAAGCACAGGTATTGCAATGCCTGCGTCTTGGAATGTCACCAGAATCGTTTAATTGGAGTTTATGGTCAAAGATCAACTTTTGCAGGACATGGTAGTACTTTATGATTCACTGCAACTAGCTCACAAGTGTATCCTCAACTCTTTCTATGGCTACGTCATGCGGAAGTAAGCTTGCAGTTCATGTTCAGTGTCTTGAGTTTTTAGGATAGACGATCCTCATAATATAATTATTCAGGGGTGCAAGATGGTACTCAATGGAAATGGCTGGTGTGGTCACTTATACGGGGGCTAAAATAATCCAAAATGCTCGGTTACTGGTTGAAAAAATTGGAAGGCCTCTTGAACTAGACACAGATGGTATTTGGTGTGTGCTACCTGCATCTTTTCCGGAGAACTTCACATTTAAAACAACGTACGCTTTTTAACTGCTGATAATGTTCTTTTCCATGGATCATCATGTACAATATAGGGTAAATAAATTGTTCTTCGTAATCATTATGTTGTGATCAAATAGTGCACTATTTGAGAGTTTGGGCTGCCAACATGTTTTTTTGTCTTTCAAAATATCTTGATCATATTGATTATACCATTTCTCAGAGACTCGAGGAAGTTGACTATTTCATATCCTTGTGTTATGCTCAATGTTGACGTGGCAAGAAATAACACCAATGATCAGTACCAGGTTTGTTGATTAATCATTTTCAGTGTATTGAAATGTAGCAGCTTCAAATTTTTTTCCAATTCTGTGAGAACTTTTGTTCCACTCCTTGTTTATCAGAAGTAACAAATGATACATAAAAAGCTAATTACAGCATTAATATTTCTTGTAGACGTTAAAAGATCCGCTCAACAAGACATACTCAACTCATAGTGAATGCTCAATTGAGTTTGAGGTGGATGGACCATATAAGGTAATTAATGTGATAATCAACATTCCAATCCATCATTCAATAGTTCTTTCATAGATTTCTCGACTTATGATAATATTGAAGTGGTCATGGGTTTATGCTTGTAGGCAATGATCATACCTTCTTCAAAGGAAGAAGGGATTTTGATCAAGAAGCGTTATGCAGTTTTTAATGATGATGGTACACTAGCTGAACTTAAGGGTTTTGAGATCAAACGTAGAGGAGAGCTAAAGCTCATTAAAGTTTTTCAGGTATTCCATCCAATCTTACTCTATCAATTAAGTCTTTTTCATTGACATCTGCCTGCTTTTTTAAATATCCCCATTCCCCATATCGCAGAGCCATCTATCGTTGGCCTACTTTAATGTGAAATTTTTCACTTATTCAAATATACATGCTGCAGACTTTCCAGTTACTATTCTATTTGTCCTTTGAAGCTTAATATTTACCTGTAGACCCTTAGTGCCTACTATTTTGAGGGAGACGAGATTGGATATTAGCAGCTTCATGTAATTCCTGATTTAAGGGATGCTTTGTTCTCCATCAACAGAGCCATATGATTGCATAAATGACTCACTGGTAAAATAGTGCTTATGGATTGTCCTAACTTTTTAATTGTTCTTACAGGCTGAGTTGTTTGATAAGTTTCTCCATGGGACAACTTTAGAAGAATGCTATTCCGCTGTCGCTTCTGTTGCAAATCGGTGGCTTGATCTGCTTGACGTACGTGATTTATTTGAACTCTTAGTCTGTTGCCTCAATATGCGTTATTCATTTTGTCTGTTTTCATATTAATGCATGAATGCGATGCCAAATATGTTTCCGATTCCAGGTACTTCTTTCCTTTATAGTTCCAATAAATAAGTTTCATGTGAAGTTTAATGCATAGACTTAAGCGGTTCCACTGGTCTAGGCAATTTCATTGTGTGGAACTAATTCATGAAATAATTGATAAACCAGAATGAGGGAGAAGATATTGCGGATAGTGAACTTCTCGATTACATCTCGGAGTCGAGCACAATGAGCAAGTCGTTGGCTGATTATGGTGAACAAAAGTCGTGTGCAGTGACTACAGCTAAACGACTAGCTGATTTTCTTGGGGATGCAATGGTTAAAGACAAAGGGTTGCGTTGCCAGTATATTGTTGCATGTGAACCGAAGGTATAATTTGTTTACAAGTTCTCTGAGAAAAACTTACCAGTTATCCGAATAAGGTGAAGAGACTTCTATTTTTGAGGTTGCCTTTTTGGGCTCATGACATATTTATCGAACAGGGAACCCCAGTTAGTGAGCGTGCAGTCCCTGTTGCAATTTTTGAAACTGAGCCTGGTATGTTTAGTAGGTAAGCTTCTGCTTGTTGTCTCTAGTTGAGATGCTTGCTGATTGATTGCTTTCAGATATTATGAAGTTCTACGTGAAGAAATGGTGCAAAGTATCATCAGATGTGGGTATCCGGTCAATTATTGATTGGTCTTACTACAAACAAAGGCTTAGCTCTGCAATTCAAAAAATCATCACAATTCCAGCCGCGATGCAAAAGGTCTCTTTTGCTATTTCCACCCAGGATCTGATCTCCAATATCTGATATGGAATTGCTCATTTGTCAGGTTGCAAATCCTGTCCCTAGGGTGGTACATCCTGATTGGCTACATAAGAAAGTTCGTGAAAAAGAGGACAAATTTCGTCAAAGGAAATTGGTTGACATGTTTGCTCGGCAACACTCAGATGATCCATTGAGAGCGACTGATTCTGGGCACAACGATATAGACATGGAGGACTTTACGAATAATGGAAAGGCTGTTGTTGGCAGGCCTAAACCTGTCGTTCGGTCTTATGGACTCAATGATGAAGATCAAATCAGAATGAGTCATTTGGCATGCAATCTAGAGCACAGTCATGAAGTCAAAAACAGAGATGCCCATTCAACATATCAGTCACAGAAAGCTACTGAAGACACCACTGACAAAAATGTTGATTATCAGGGGTGGTTGGATTTACAGAAGAGTAAGTGGAAAGAAACTCGGGAAAATAGAAAGCGTCAGAGGTAGTCTGTTTGATTTTGTCAATTGTAGAGCAGTACTCGTCAAACAAGTTTATTTATATTGCGGTGTTATGTAGTACTATGAAGCATATCTATCGTTTTCTTTATTGATTGTGACTGCTGATATTATGTACATACTTTCAATAGGTTGACCAACCCCACGACTTCAAACATAGTCAAAGGTGCTGAGATGCGTAGTCAGAACAAAATAGTTCGAGGCCGAGTTGGGGTAAATTCTTACTTCCAGAGGAATGAATTATCACTCACGCAATGCCATTGGCAGGTGATGCATTCTTTAGAAGTTTGAGTTTATTTTCTACTGTTTTCTTTTATATTGATATTCGCGTAGTTACATTTTTATAATTGTTCTGTCTTGATTTACTTCGATGAACGCTGAATAAGTTGTTCTTCTTCACCAGATTATGCAGTTAATACAGAGTTCACAGCAGGGCCAATTGTTTGCTTGGGTAGTTGCAGAAGGAACAATGTGCAAGGTTCCCATTCACGTTCCCAGAACATTCTACCTCAATTCTAAAGCCCCTGTAACAGATGAGTTTCCTGGACGGCGTGTGAATAAGATGCTTCCTCATGGGCACCAAAGCTATAACCTGATTGAGGTATTTCGTTTTAGATTCAGCTCAATGTAGGCTCTTTTACCAACACTAATTAATTCAAGTGCCCAATCTGATAGTTTTATACTACTGTATTTAGGTGACAATCGACGAAGATCAGTTTAGAGCTGAAAGCAAGAAACTGGTTGCGCATCTTGCAGATCCTGAAATTGAGGTGGTTTTATGGTTCCATGATCTAAGATCATATGCTATATTTTTCGCATAAGCCTTCCCCATTGTTTTTCTAACTCAATTAACATGCCTTCTATTGAATTTGCATTGTTTCAAAGATGTAAACATTGAAAACTACTAATTCATATACTTCTTTCCTAACCTCAAGCCAGATTTTTTCTCTGGTTATTGCGGACAATTGAGTCACATTTAATGTTCAGTATAAACAAATATCTGGCAATTTCACGAATTGTACTGTCATTTTGTGTTGTAATTTATTAAACGATCAGATTCCCAATCAATCCTAAGCACATCTGTTTTGGCTATACCCATCACACCTTCACAGTTTGTCTGTAGTATGAACAGACATACAATAGTAAGTAATATCTATGGAAGGTCCTGGTTTGATAATTAAAAGACATGTATATTCTATTTGTCTTTTTGGTGGCATGGATCTCTGTTTCAATTATATTCTGTACCCTCTACCAATTTGCCTATTGTGGAAACTCAGGGAATATACGAATCAAAGATGCCGTTGGAGTTTAATGCTATACGTCAAGTTGGATGTGTTTGCAAAGTAGATAAGTTGGCAAGAAAGCGAAGTCTTAAGGATGGATGGAGTTTGAATGAATTGCATATGAAGACAACAACTGAGTGTCCGTATCTGGAAAACTCATTTTCGTTCTTTTACTTACATCACAGGTAAATGCATTTTTTTCTATTTGAGTTGTTTGGTCTATACAAATGTGTTTACTCATAGGCTGGAAAACTTCACATGCAATATATTCTCGTGAATAAATATTTATTCTTGAAAGTGGTGCAAGAAAATTAATCAGTGCTTGATTGATGCATTCCCCATCAAATAATGCTTCATAACTTAATGATATTTGCAACCTTTTGTTTCCAGTGCCTCAGATAGTCGAGCAATGTATCTTGCGTATTTTCCTGCATTGGGCCAAATCTCTGTTGTTGTTGTGAGTCCTTTCCAGAGTAAGGAATTATCAGCTCATGTGCTTGAAAGACTTTTTCAAGAAGCCTGCCAAGAGTTGTCACTTCAATCATCCATACAGATTGATGGCATTACTTGCAAGGTATATTTCCTTGACCTGAGTACGTTTCATTTCAAACACTTGTTTTGAGTCCTTTTTATTTCTCAAATCACAACTATATTTTTTCGATCACAATGAACTTTCTGAAAGGTGGATTACGTTGGGAACGCCAAAGATGCTCAAAGTAACTTGCAGAGAACATTAAGTGAATACAGGTTTCTTCTCTTTTTATGTTATTGCGATTTTGTGTCCATGTTGAGTGGCTGTTTGCTTTGAGTCTTGTATTTTAGTTGGCTATGTTAGACTGCTACATTACTGTAAATAGATTCCTAGGGTCACCGGTAAGAGTACTTCTACGATACATTTGAGGAGGCAAGTGATAAAATGTGAAACCATATTTAATTATGGATAATGAGCAATTGTAAACAAAAAGTCAAAACCATCAAGAGCATTTTTGGTAGATGTTCTCTTCTGCCTCTCGAGTGTGTTACCAATGCATAGCGATTTTCCAGTGGGATCTAAAAGCTCCTTTTTTTTTGACTTATCGGCTTTAGCAGCTTTTGGTTGCTCACTTTTATTGTGTCTTGTTCTGCAGAGACAGGCATCATGGACCAGTAATTGCCATAATCGAGTGCCCTAATGTGACTGTATTGAAGACTGGTGTACGGACATTAGAAGATTTTCCCTGTATCACCATCGCCGCCAACTCTCGCGACAGTCAATATCAGGTCATTTGTAATTGCTTACTCAGAAACCTAATCTGGTTCGACATCTCTTTCTGTATAACCATATTGTCCATTCTAATGTAGGCTATTGGTTGGCAAGTGTTCGCTGCTAAAACTGGAATGCGACGTGCTGCTGCATCATCTCAATGGCTGAACCAAAGAGTTGCAATTTCACGATATGCACATGTATTGTTTGCTCTCATCACAAATATATAGGTTGAGTTTATACTATGCTTCAATCACTTAATGGACAGCCTATTATGAGCAGGTTCCAGTGGGAAATCTTGAAGTTGATTGGCTCTTACACACCGCAGATATCTTCTTTGCGAGAGCATTGCATGATCAACAACAGGTCACTGTTTGTTATATAACTCAAGATTTTTTATTTACTTTCTTTCTGAATTTCCTTTTTTTCTTTAATATGAAACTGAATCATATCTTTGCCTGTTTTAAGAGCCTGAATCACGTTGGTCCTTAACAGGTTTTGTGGATATCTGATAATGGCATTCCAGACATAGGTGGTATTCCAGAAGAAGTGCCTTGTTTTATAGATGAGGTAGTGATTTTGAGTTCTTATTGTCCTTCTAAAGTTCTTTGGTGACTGAACTCAAAATTTTCCAACAGGTCAGCCAACTTGTTCTCACTTACCCTGGTGCATACAGAAAAGTTACAGTTGAGCTTAAGGTCCATGCGTATTTGAACTCGTCAATAAACCATTTCTTCTGTAACTATTATTTTGAGTCTGACTAAAAGGTTGTGTTCTGTCTTATGTTTAGATTCATAATCTTTCTGTCAATGCTCTCTTAAAGAGTAACCAAGTGAATGAAATGGAAGGAGGTTCTTTGTTTAGTCTTGATCAAGATTTGCATAATTCTGAGATACAATACTCTGTTGATGAGGCTACCTCGTGCGCCTCCGCATTTCGAGTTCTCAAACAGTTAATCCAGAGATGTCTCACTGATGCTATTACATCGGGAAATGTATTTGCTGATCGTTTACTCCAGAATCTATACCGATGGCTGTGCAGGTGGCTGATGATGGGTTTTCTTCATACTGTTGCATATTCCCATTATAAAATTATTTCCCCCATCGCACATGTCCGTAAGTTATCTACTTGGATCTATCTTGCAGCCCTAAGTCTAAACTTCACGATCCCATTCTCCATCGGATGCTTCATAAGGTAGGATCTACCGACTGGAAAACTGAGATTTATATTCTTTTTCTTATAATGATAGAGAGGTCAACAGTGATTTACTTTCCATTCGAAATATTTATATATATGTTGGCAAACCATTTTTATATGTAGTTTGAATCACTAACAGTTGTTCGTGAAGTTGATATTAATTCTTCAAAGCTTCATGGATACTTCTATAACTTGAACTTTATTTTACGGTACATCAATCAGTAAATTATCCGCTCTATACTAAGTACTTGGTTACATCATTATTGGAAGGTTATGAAGAAGGTTTTTGCTTTGCTGATGGCTGAGCTTCGCAAGTTAGGCGCATCTATTGTGTATGCAAGCTTCACCAAAATCATACTTGACACGGGGAAGTCAGATTTATCTGCTGCCAAAGCTTATTGTGATAGTGTAATCAAAACTTTGGAGACTAGGTTTGTCCGTGTAGACTCACCAATTCTGATATAGTATTTAATTGTTATTGCCCTTTTTCTAAACATTCTCGTGTTGCAGAGACTTGTTTGAGTGGATTGTACTTGAGCCTGTTCAGTTTTTTCATTCACTTCTCTTTATGGATCAGGTTAGCATAGCAGCCCAGCCTCATGCAATACAGTTGATCATTTAATTTGTTGCAATAACTATATCTTTATCCGGTTATTTTTTCTTGGTAGTATAATTACGCAGGAATTCAAGCAAGGCTAAGCCCTGAAGAAGAGAGTACGGAGAACATGCATGAGGAGAATGCTCAAGTAGAAATCATCTCCGTGTGGGGTATTGCTGAAAGCCTACCTAGAACAATTCAGGTGGGCCTCCATATCAGCGATTCCTTAAGAAGTGAATTGCGATTTCAGTTAAAACCAAGTAATATAAACCTCTGCACCATATGATATGTTCTGTATGCAGGACGACTTTGACTTGATCGTTTCGAAGTTCCTATTTAGTCCTTGGAAACATTCGCTAGAGGCAGCAGAGAAGAGAGCATCTGCTTTAGGTGATCTATGTACTCCATCAATTACGGCATCAAGGGCTGAGGTTATTGAATCAGAGATGACAAATTTTTTGAAGATGGTAAGATTGAGCTCATCTAGAAGTAGAAAGTTCTTTTTTGTTAAATCATCATTACTTCGAATTTGACATATGCAGCTTTTTTTTCTCACAGGTTATAATGTCAGAGTTTACACCCAAACTCCTCAAAATTGTTTCTGATCCAAGTAATTATGTTAGAGAAAAACGCAAGCCTCGCGATGACACCTCATCTGAAAGTTCTCTATCTCTCAATAGCAACGTTCAAAAGGGATGTTCTGCTTTAGATTTTATCAAGTATGTTTGTGCTGTTCTTGCACTTGATCAGAGAGTCCAACACGAAGTCCTGGTATTGCGCCCTATCCTTCAAATTCTCATCACATAACAAATCCATGCTTAGAAATAGCCTTATTTTGCAGTAGCTATACCATAACATACCATACCGTGCCATATTCCTTGATAACGTTATTATATGTTAAAAAAGGATCTACTTAACGTGCTACGAATTATTAAGATTTGAATCTTATTTGACTTATACTGTCATTTCTTAAATAGGAAACAGAGCTATACTTTTTTTTATCTACACTATCCAATTCTTATCTATTTTCCCTGCATATCAACTTTATTTTTTCCTCTTCCAACAGTTGTTAGCATTCCCCCATTTGGGTTCTTAAGTTATGGTTCGTGTCTATTCAAAAAATAGTTTTATCATTGCACATAGCTTCATCGAGCTACACTATATAGGAGTTGATCGCGTGGACATTTGCTGAAACATCTCATCGTTTTTATTAAATAAGAAAAAAGAAAACATCTCATCATTTTCTTGGTATTGATGACCCACAGATTATGAGAAGAAACCTTCTAAAATCAGTTCGTGTCAAGGAATTCGCCCCCGAGGCCGAATTCCACTGCCCAGCTCAGTCCGTAACACTCCCTAATGTGATTTGCAGGTAATTCACATACTTTTATAGAGAACAGTTATTCATCACTGATTACTGACAATTTAAAACTGAGTTCCATTTTTGTTTCTTCTGTTTAGCGTCTGCAACGACTGCAGAGACTTAGATTTAAGCCGAGACAAATCACTCCAAGGGCAAGAGTGGAGATGCCCTGCGCCTGAATGCGGGCATCCTTACGACCGAGAGGTGATGGAAAACTCTCTACTACAAATAGTTCGTCAGAGGGAGAGGCTCTACCACGTCCAAGACCTCGTCTGCCTCAAATGCAATCAGGTCAAAGCTGCCCATTTAGCCAAACACTGCGCATGCGCCGGCTCTTTTGCGTGCACGGAAGATCCTTCTCAGTTCCGCAAAAAGATGCGCGTTTTCTTGGACGTGTCCATCAATCAGAAGTTTGCGCTGTTGGGCGAATGCGTGTCGTGGATATTAGACTCGGATCATGTCCCAGATACAGACTAGTACGAGTGATTCGCAGATTCGTAAATCGTATTGTACTCGTTTATTGGGCGTAATGTATTTGAGCTGAGATGACCAATCAAGGGTATACGGTTCCATTGTATGATTGGTATAGTATAACAAACAACAACAACGATATGAGCCATGCGCATGCAGGCAAAAATATGAGAATCAGTTTGATGTACATCCATCAACGCTACATGCAATAAACAACAACAAATGAGTTGTAATAATAATCCAAACTCCTCTTTACTAACTTCGTAAGACAAAGTACATGCAATATGGACAATCATATAATGTGTTTTTGCATGTGAAAAATCATATAATGATTGAACTTTTCCTCGGACGTTTACCCCTTGGGCTCACATTCCTCGCGGCGTTCAACAGCTCGGGATCTTCGACGTTGACGAATATGTTGGCAGCGCTCGGATTCTCAATGAGCAGCTTCGAAACGAGGTAGCCTGCTATGGACCATGTCTGAAAGAGATGCGCCTGTTTGCCTATAAATCTCGCCCCTTTAGTGTCGTAGTACTCGGGCCACTTGTCTTGTGATATTCTCTTTTCGGCCACTTTAATCGCCTTTTCGGCAATCTCTGGTCTATTCATTTTTATGCACGCCACTGTCAGCTGAAGAGAAAAAAAAAAAAAAAAAAAAGAACACAAACCCTATCATTCAGTCTGTCAAGATTATATTTAGTTTACATAGCTCATATGTACTTTACAAGGGAACAATTACCTGCCAAAGCAGAGTAGGCCAAGAACCACCGTTGTGGTAAGACCAAGGCCTGAAAGACAAAATCAAGAGCAGCGTGTGATCGACCTAACGAAAGACGCCAGAAACAGTAACTCGTTTTATCGTTAATGTTATTAATTCATTACGTGTTCTTAGGATCGCTCCCTGTAATAATCCTCCACTCCATGCCTTCTAGAGCGGGGTAACAAATCTTCATGGGCATCCCAGCGATGAGATCTGACCATTTTACCTCAACCAAGTCTAATATGGCGTGAGACTGGTCTTTGGTAGCGAGGCTGCATACGATAGACCATAAGTTTCCGAGGGAGAAGAAACGGAAGTCCATGTGGGCTGGTTGCAAATTTCCAATAAGATAGCCTCCTTTGTTAGGCATCCACTCCACGAGCCAAGGAGGGATCTGCTCGGGATATATGTTGAACTTGTTCACGGCATCGAAAGAGTATTCTTCGGTTTTGTATCTGTATATTTCGTTCAACTTGTTCATATCGATCCAGTAATAATCCCTTATGTGAATGGATAGGGCTAATAATCGATTGTTGAGTGCTCTGATGAGATCAGCTGAAGCTTCTTCAGGGGTAAGCATCTCACGTGCGCAGAGTAGAGCTGAGTAGAACAATGCCTGCAATGAACGATTACAGCTTATTGACTTACGTTCTGATTGGGCTACAGAAAATTAACAACACATGCTACAGATGCAAATTGCGACTATCTTAATATGATGTAATTAGTGACTTGATATACCCACTTATCACGTAAATGCTCCCTCTGCAAATCGCAAACAATCAAATCTCTCCCTCCTTTTTTCTTTTTTTGCACGTTATACCTGAATTTCGAGTGGGTGTCCATGAATGCCCATACGTCGATCTATCATACATGATCCATCTGTAACTAATAATGTAGGGAACATATCGAAGCCATCAGCCAAACAAAGCTTTAGTATCATTTTGATACCGGTTTGTACATCAATTCTTTCTTGTACCGAAAGGTCCCCCGTGCATTTTCCATATGCACGTAACAATATGATCCACCACAAACCTGAGAAAAATAAGAGATCACAACAAAGGTAAGAGAATGTGATTGTCTGAAAAAAAAAGGAAATTAACTGTATTTATAGACACACACACACACACACACATATATACATATATACATACCAGAATCGACTGGAGCCACTCGACCGATAGCTGCTTCGCCAAAGTCGGGATCTAAAACCTCTTCAGTAGCGGAATCATCACCATCGAGTGGTACAACACGAACCTTAAAACTTGCTGGCATCAAACCTTGTCCAGGACTGTGACAATCCATGGTTTTCTCCCAACTCTGGTATATGGATGCTATTAGTAGGTTGCAAATTTAATATGTTGAAGTGTTAGATGTATGAAGAGCAGTTATATTCAGATGAATTCAGGTATTGCTGGGATTCACATTCACATTAGTTATTGTTTCTTGTGATCTTGATTCAACACGTCTATACACTAGTACGCTTATTAAACCAAAACACACTTGGTTAACTTCCCATTATCTTTGACATGGTATCGAGCCAGTCATAAAAAAAATTGAAAAATACATGTACTGCTAAATATAACAAACGATATTACCTGGAGCTGGAGGGTGTTTAATAGAAAGTTCTTAACAATCTCATACTCCCCTTTCAACAGAAAAGCGATCCCAGAAGGTATAAAATCACGGATAAACACTTGATCATAGTTTAGCACATTTGAATCATGCGGGTCGTTAGCAGCAACCGTGCCAACTGGATGTCCACAATAATAAACCATTGAAGCTCGTAATAAATTCCAAGCTTCATCCTCTAAAGTGTCAGCTCGAGCTCCACTAAACTCCTGACCAATCGCTGTTTCTGATCCCAGTTCAGTACCGGAAAAACGAGAGTCAGTAATGTTTAAGGAATCAAGTGTAAGATTTTTCCTTATATCTTTGTCCGAAGAATTCACCAGTCTTTTACTTCCATTCAGCTCCGTTCGATCAATCTCAGATCGAATAGGGTAGCATCGCGACGACTTTAACCTCACTAAGTGGGGTCTTGCATAATTAAGATGAGATCTGTTTCGACACTTTTGCGATCCAAGTCTATATTCTCCATTTTTTGGGCTCTTGAGACGATTGTTCAAGGAAAATGATGAACTTGATCTAATGCTGGAGTAACATGGGACTGTCTGAGACAGAAGTTGCATCGTTGCTTCTGCTGCGGCCATAGCCACATCTAGAGTAACAGGTCGGTGATTGTGACTGCAACAAAACTACGTTCTCAAAATGTTCCTGCATAGAGTTTCCACAAATAATTGAATTATGAAAGAAAAAGGTCACTGATCCATGCCATAAACAATAGACTTCGAACTAGCATATCAGGTTCACCGAACTTTTACTTGTTGCCCTCAGTGGAAGTTCAATCTATCCCTTTCTATGTTTAGCTCATTGTAGATTGTTCAAGTTGTTTCGAAAAAATCATCTTCCTTAGACACGTCAATCTCTATATCCATTCACCCGAAAACCAAATGCAACGAAACGTTTGTTTCTCAGTAATTCAATCCGACATAAGATCAAGTCGCTACAATTAACACTAATTTCTGCCTCCCGTCGCACCATTGATTTGGCTACCAAATTTAAGAAGAAACAAACAAACGAAACGGCATATAAATTATCGTCTACATAATCAGCTACAATCATCCTAAATTGGTTGGGAAAGTAGAGCAAAAATCACATAACAACAAACAAAAAAAACCATTACAGTGCCGCGACAATATTAGCTTAGCTGATAGCTCAATCAAAAGAAACGTTCAAGACGACAACAGATCAAAACATTACCCGAGATAGAAACGGACTACTGTTCACCAAACGAAGAGATATTACCACGTCTTGCAGCTCCGTTGATGGTTTGCGAGAATATCTGAAGACTCGACAGATCTTTATATGAAAGAAAGCTTTCGATCGTTCAACGTGAGGACGATTTTTAGTGGCCATGATGATGCGTGCGCTACTTGTGCTTCATTTATTGGTCCACTTCCATTTTTGCCCTTTTCTTAAAAATATTTCATCTATTTACGTATTATTATTGTCACTGATTTTTATTTTTCTAAAAAATTGTAATATGGATCAATTAGTTGGGCCCAAAAACTCATCATGGGCCAAGATCAATTTAACACGTGCTGTTTTACTGTGTATTGTTTTTCATAATTGTCAGCTATAAAACAGATTTGTTCACAAGCGCTTCAATCAATTCATAATACAGATTTGTTCGTCAAGTTGGCAAAATGCCAAATGCCATGAATTTACTCTATTTATAAGGTCAAGAAACACCACCACACTACAAAAGTATTTCACAATAAGTTAGTTCTCGCAAGCAATGCTTGTAAGAAGGCAATATTTATTACTGATCCAAAAGAAAAAACTAAAAGCGTACTTGTCAAGAGAGGGACAACCCAGAAATGCAACTGAAAGCCAACGAAGAAGATAAGATACTTAACAAACAAACGAGCCAAAGTTTTTTAAATGGCATGATCAATCCATCTCCCATGAGGGTTCTTTTCTTACTCATTCTTTCTTCCCAATTCCATGGGACATGTATGTTAGGAATATTTTATTGTGTTCAATTAAATCAGATTGTCTTAATCTTGTAGTTTTATTCTGCCCTAGGACTTAATTGTAAATATACCCGACTTGTGGGTATATTAGTTAACTTGGGCCCAATAGCCCATTAGGGCTTATGTATAAATACCCTAAACACATCAGTGTTTAGGGTTGCTGATTCTTAATAGAGTTGACGACTTTTGTGAAGAACTCGCGCGCGCTCTCTCCGTTCCAACTCTACAATCCGTCTCGTGGTATTACTAATCAATCGCTTCCGTAATTCATCGTATCAGGTAATACTAATGTAATACCCGAGTCCCGTAAGTAAGTCGGCCAATAAATATGCATACATATTATATGATTTACGTGACTGCATGAGACATATTTTGTGATTTTTATGTGCCTAAATGATTTCACGTTATATGCTAACATGACATATATGAATTAGAAAATAGAAGAATTAATTTAATATAGGTCAGTTATTGAATTTAGGGTTTCTAGTACATGACATGCTAACCTAGAAGATTTGATAATATATTAAGTTCTCTTAGGCCCAAGTACTGGAAATAATGAGGTACTAATAGAAAGGTTATTTAAGCCCAAAAGAGGGGCCATCGAAACATAGTTAGGAAAGAATTATTGAAGACTTAAAGATATATACATATATATACACGATAGCAATTATTTAGTCGTTAAGGAACCTTAAATAATCAATAAAATAATATGTATTACATGAATGTTGATAAAGATAAGGCTCACTAGGTATCGATGTCATTTAGGCATTTTTATACGCAAGATCTAGTAAGGATAAGAATAGAACTTACTCATTATTAACAATGAACTATCGAAAACCCTAAGCAAGGAGAAGAAAGGAGAAGAATCAATAAAGAACGAATTTGAACTCGGAGAAAGGTATAATTTTTACCATAACTTTTATATGTTTAACTAGTAGTTTAATATACCCCAAGCATGTTGAGTAGAAATAGCTACTTACGATTAAAAGTTGTATAGTTTTAATTTTTGTGCACTTCGAGCATATTTACGGTCCTTATAGAATTTATACTGCTTTTAAGAAATAGGGTTTTCAATTGGAAGTTAGATTATCTAAGGAATGATGAACGATGATATAATCTGTCCAAATGATAAACCTCGAAGCCATAGTAATTTTTAGGAATTAAATTCGAAGTTGGAGTAGACATTGAGATACATGTCGAAAGGTTTAAGATGATAATGTCGAAATGTTTGAGTGTAGATATCGAAATCTTTGTGATTATCCCAAGAACAATTATCGAAATCTCATATGTTGTATCGAAATGTGTTTTGAAAATATCGAGACCTTCATAAGTAATCAAGAATGTCGAGTTACTAGTATATACAATGTCGAAACCTTTGTTTTAATAATAGTAATGATGTCGAGATGTTAGGGTTGAAATATCATGTGATATATCAAAATTTAATCCCAACATATCGAGACCTAATGCATATCGACATCTTAGTATAAATGCATATCGACATTGTTATATGGTATTGTTTAAATCTCGAGGTCTATCTGGGATAGGGAGGTCGACATTTTGTTTATAATTTCCACAAGCAACTCGACATTTTACTTGTAACATGACACCCAATTCGAAATCTGTTATAGTATCCCGATATGTTGTCAACTCGACATCTTGTATGCTATATTGAGAATTATCTTATATCATTTCAGTATCGAAATTTTATTGTGTAATGTCCAAATGTCGAGCCCTTGCATAGTGAAATATCGAGACCTCTATATCGACATTTCATATATTGCTTAGTTAAATGTCGAGACCTTGGTGCTAGTTAAAATATCGAAATTTAATTCCACAGCTAGGCTCAAGTATCCATGTCGAGATATATCTTAATTAATGCCGAGACTTATATAAATAGTATTTCTCATATTAGATTAAAGTTCTAAATTTTAGGGTTTCGAAATTTATAGAAGTTAAAAAAAATTAGGGTTTTCAAATTAAGTCATTTCATAAAATTATAATTAGACTAACAAAACCCTAATTTTATATGTTCCCATATTTAGGGTTTGAAGATTAGCGACTTACTGATAAGCTAATATCTAAGGATACCAGGTAAGTGGAAGTCCCATTTACAACACATAACTATATGGGCATGAAAATTATATGTTATGTGTTCTATGATTTTATGTGACTTCCTACGTGAATTATTTGCGTTATATGACACGCATGATTTAATTACATGATATTATGGCATGACATGCATATTCACGACATGAGCATGTGCACGCACGTTAGAACGAAAGGCATGATATGATAGCGTGCATAACATACGATCGCTTGAGAGCAATAAAGATTCGCCGATATGGGCGTCTGATGTCGACTCACAGTTGAGTCACGGCTCTTCTATGCTACCATGGTGACGTCGTATGGCGCTACCGTTATGACATGACATGTACAAGGCAAGACATGATTTTAGGGCTAATGCCCTCATGGCGGGTCGTGAAACCTGGAGGGTGCGAGCTGAGGGAGTAAGCGACACCGAGGGTACCTCTGGTGTCGACTGCCTCAGATTAGGCTACCAGTGTGAAACGTCCGCGTGGCGTATGAAACCACCTGGGGACAGAAAAGGTGCCCTAGGGTTAGCCTCCCTTGAGTGGGTATTGCCACTTATATTTATTTATCCCTAGTGGATTCGAGCTCCATGATGGTGCATAGCAAGATAGCCGAGGGCCCTATATGACAAGACAAGACAAGGAAAAATATGAGGTCTAGGGAGCATTGGCGCGGATGCCTTTGCGAATTTAGGACACGTGCATGGCATGCATGGCTTTCACTTACTGAGCTTTATAAGCTCATTCCACGTATTTATGTGTTGTAGGTTCACGGGATCACGGTACGTGATCTTTACGAAGGCGAGGCCAAATTTTGAAGCTTCCGGAGGACTTTTGAGGTGGCAGTGTGTACATGGATGCGACCTGAGTGGCGGGCCGATAGGTTATTTTGAACACGCATGCGCACTCTACCTTGTATTTATGTCCTAGGAATATTTTGCACTGTACAGAAGAATTCCTTTATATAAAAGGAAAAATTTTGTACGCATTTTCGTATATAGATTTTAATTATATCACATGCAGTCACATAAATTAGTAGTAAGAATGGCGGTAGGAGTTAGGGGCGCCGCAGGTGGTATCAGAGCTTTCGGTTACAAGTTCTGTAGACTGTCCATGTACACACACTCAAAAGCACGGAAGCGGCCTTGCTAGTAAAGTTTTATGTTTCTATGAATGTTGTATGTGCGTAATTTATTGGCCATAGGGACTATTAGGGTATCAGGACAAGAATGGGTAGAACAAGAAGTGAGGGTAGCGGAAGTGTTAGCAAAGGTAAAGAGCCCGAAACATCAACCGATAATCGCGATACAGCGATTCTTCAGCTCACCGAACTTGTTCGCCAGCAATCCGCACAAATTCAAGAAATGATGCAACAGCGAAATGCGGGCGGACAATCTAGTAATAATCTCTCTCAGGCGGAAAGAGTCGAAATTGTTGGGGAGCGATTTCGTAAACTCAATCCCCCAACGTTTGAAGATGCCATTGACCCTACAGCGGCGGAAGATTGGCTTCGAACTTTGGAGAGTATGTTTCAATACAGCCGCATTCCCGAAGAAGAAAGGGTGTTATGTGCTGCTTTCCTACTAAGAGGAAGTGCAGGCCACTGGTGGGATACCATTCTCGCCTTTGAAGACCCTATTACAATGGCGTGGGATCGATTCAAGGAGCTTTTTCGAAGCAAATACTTCACTGCCCCGGTACGAGCCCAAAGGATGAATGAATTCATCAATTTACGCCAGGGCCCGATGACCGTAGCAGAATATATAAGGAAGTTTGAGCAACTGTCCCGATTTGCTGCTCACATGGTGAGCACAGATGCGTTGAAGGTGGAGCGCTTCCTAGAAGGCCTGAAACCTGAGCTATACAGAGACGTGAATATGGCCGGATCCCAAGGAGCTACCTATGCTCAGGTGGCTGAACGCGCGTTGATGGCGGAGCAAGCCGAACTCCGAATTATGCGCGCCCATGAAGCAAAAAGAAAATTTGTCCAAGGGCCGAAATGGAATGGAGGCAACCCAAAGAAGCCCTTTAACCCCAAGAATGTCAGACCTAACTTCCCGAATCGACTCGGACCTCCACGACCATTCAGTCATAATCAACAATTCAATCTTAATCAGGGGAGACCTCCAATGAGCATACCCCCATGTCCCAGGTGCACACGTCGACATCTGGGCGTATGCTATTCTCAGAATGCAACTTGCTATAAATGTGGCAAGACAGGCCACTTTTCCAAGGCATGCACGGAGACTGCATCTGGGAGTCAAGCTCCCATTCAAGCTAGGCCACCTACGGTACCTGCTAGGGTTTACACGTTGACTTCCGAAGAGGCGGAGAACAATCCGTCTGTAGTGGCAGGTACTCTCCTTATCCATTCGACCCCAACACGCATATTAGTTGATTCAGGAGCCACACATTCATTTGCATCTACTAACTACGTGGCGAGACTCGGGGTTACACCTAACTTAGTTAGCTACGAATACAACGTTACCATCCCTCACGGAACCTCTATGAGAACCAACCAAATCTTACGAGATAGCCCCGTACTAGTGAACGATAGGACCTTACCCGTTGACCTGATAGTCATTCCAATGAACGATTATGAAGTAATCCTTGGAATGGACTGGTTATCGAAATACGGAGCAGTTATTGACTGTAACCGTAAGCAAGTGACTTTTAACCTAAGAGGCAGCGAACCCTTCACATTCACGGGAACTAGCAAGAGTAATAAGATTCCCAAGATTTCAGCAATGAAGGCACATCGTCTACTCAAGACAGGATGTGAAGCTTACTTAATATTTGCGATATCATCCGAGGAACGTGTAACTCCAAAGTTAGAAGAAGTCCCAGTAGTACAAGACTTTACCGATGTATTCCCTGAAGACTTACCCGGACTTCCGCCGGATCGGGAGATTCAATTCACGATTGACCTAGTGCCAGGAGCGGCACCGATTTCTAAGGCACCGTACCGACTCGCTCCAGCAGAATTGAAGGAATTGAGGGAGCAACTGGATGAACTGTTGCAAAAAGGGTTCATTCAGCCGAGTTTCTCACCCTGGGGAGCACCAGTCTTATTCGTTAAGAAGAAGGATGGATCGATGCGACTCTGCATCGATTATAGGGAACTGAACAAGATTACAATCAAGAATAAGTATCCCCTCCCTCGAATTGACGACTTATTTGACCAACTACAAGGGGCAACCGTCTTTTCGAAGATAGACCTGAGGTCGGGATATCACCAATTAAAGATTCGAGAAGAGGATATTCCGAAGACTGCTTTTAGTACCCGGTATGGACACTACGAGTTCCTAGTCATGCCTTTTGGGCTGACTAATGCGCCAGCAGCATTCATGGACCTGATGAACCGAGTATTCAAGTCATTCCTAGATAAGTGTGTTATCGTATTCATTGATGACATTCTTATCTATTCGAAGACCAGGGAGGAGCATGAACAACACCTGAAGACGGTATTGGAAATATTACGAGAAAAGCAGCTGTATGCGAAATTCAAGAAATGCGAGTTCTGGCTCAATCAAGTCGCATTTCTTGGACACGTTATCTCAGGAGCAGGAATTTCTGTCGACCCTAGCAAGATTGAGGCTATTAACAACTGGCCTCAACCGACGAACGTGACAGAAATACGGAGTTTTCTCGGACTAGCCGGGTATTATCGGAAGTTTATCAAAGATTTCTCCAAAATTGCATCAACCCTGACGAAGTTAACAAAGAAGAATACTCCATTTCAGTGGGACGATGCTTGTGACCAGAGCTTTCAGGAACTTAAGCGACGACTCACTACGGCTCCAGTGCTAACTATCCCTACAGGCACTGGAGGGTTTTCTGTTTATAGTGATGCGTCTAAGAATGGTCTAGGATGTGTTCTGATGCAGAATGGAAATGTCATAGCATATGCCTCACGACAACTCAAGGATTATGAGAAGAACTACCCGACTCACGACCTAGAGCTTGCCGCTGTGGTATTCGCTCTCAAGATCTGGAGGCACTACTTATACGGCGAGCGATGCGAGATTTTCACTGACCACAAGAGTCTCAAATACTTCTTCACTCAGAAGGAGTTAAATATGAGACAACGACGATGGCTTGAGTTAGTCAAGGATTACGACTGCGTGATTAGCTACCATCCAGGGAAAGCAAATGTAGTGGCTGATGCACTAAGCCGCAAAACTGTGAATACAGAGCTACAAAGGCTCGAAGTGGAGTTAATACCTATGGGCGAGATTGAGACAAGACTAGCAGCGTTAACACTTAGACCTACGCTGATGGAACAAATTACGAAAGCCCAGGAGAATGACGAATTATATCTGAAAATCAAAGAAACTCCTATAGAGCAAAGATCAGCAGACTTCACCATACGAGACGACGGAAGTTTATACTATAGAAGACGTCTCTATGTTCCTAGCGACCCCGAACTTCGCAAGACTGTCATGATGGAAGCTCATACCACTGTATATTCTATTCACCCAGGAGCAACAAAAATGTACAGAGATCTACGAGCCAACTACTGGTGGCCAGGAATGAAAAGAGAAATCGCAACTTTTGTGAGCCAATGCTTAACGTGTCAGCAAATCAAGGCAGAGCATCAACGACCGGCAGGAACCTTACAATCCCTGCCAGTACCTGAATGGAAATGGGATCACATTACAATGGATTTTGTTGTTGGCTTGCCTAAGACTGTGAAAGGCCACGACGCTATATGGGTCATTGTCGATCGATTGACCAAGTCCGCTCACTTCCTGCCTATCAGCTCAACCTTCTCAATGGAACGATACGCGGAACTATACATTCAAGAAATAGTACGACTGCACGGAGTTCCAATTTCGATCGTTTCCGATCGTGATTCGAGATTCTTATCCAAGTTCTGGATGAGTTTGCAAAAGGCCATGGGAACCAAGCTATCATTCAGTACTGCCTACTATCCTCAGACAGATGGGCAGTCTGAACGAACAATCCAGACGTTGGAAGATATGCTAAGAGCCTGTGTGCTCGATTTTAAAGGGAATTGGAGCAGATATCTTCCGTTGATCGAATTCTCATATAATAACAGCTTCCACGCAACGATCGGAATGGCTCCATACGAAGCGCTATACGGACGCAAATGCAGATCTCCAATACACTGGGATGAAGTTGGAGAACGAGCAATATTAGGGCCCGATTTAGTACAAGAACTGACTGAAGCAATATCAAAGGTACGGGAACGGATGAAAATGGCTCAAAGCAGACAGAAAAGCTACGCAGACCAAAAGCGTAGACCGTTGGAGTTTCAAATAGATGACTTCGTATTTTTGAAAGTATCCCCGATGAAAGGCGTGAAGCGATTTGGGAAAAAGGGCAAACTAAGCCCGAGATATATAGGACCGTTCCGAATCGTCAGAAAAGTTGGCAAAGTCGCATACCAGTTGGAATTACCAAATTCGCTAGCTCAAGTACATGATATTTTTCATGTATCGACGTTACGAAAATACGTCGCAGACCCAAGCCATGTGCTGAATACTGAAAATCTTCAGCAACAGCTCAAGCCAGATTTGAGCTACGAGGAGAAACCAGTGGAAATCCTTATGTATGATATGAAACGACTACGGAATAAAGAAATTCCGTTAGTCAAGGTATTATGGAAGAATCAGTCCACCGAGGAAGCTACGTGGGAACGAGAAAATGATATGAGAAACCACTACCCTGAGCTATTTCTTCCTGCCTGATTTCGGGGGCGAAATCCCTTTTAAGGGGGGGAGGATGTAATACCCGAGTCTCGTAAGTAAGTCGGCCAATAAATATGCATACATATTATATGATTTACGTGACTGCATGAGACATATTTTGTGATTTTTATGTGCCTAAATGATTTCACGTTATATGCTAACATGACATATATGAATTAGAAAATAGAAGAATTAATTTAATATAGGTCAGTTATTGAATTTAGGGTTTCTAGTACATGACATGCTAACCTAGAAGATTTGATAATATATTAAGTTCTCTTAGGCCCAAGTACTGGAAATAATGAGGTACTAATAGAAAGGTTATTTAAGCCCAAAAGAGGGGCCATCGAAACATAGTTAGGAAAGAATTATTGAAGACTTAAAGATATATACATATATATACACGATAGCAATTATTTAGTCGTTAAGGAACCTTAAATAATCAATAAAATAATATGTATTACATGAATGTTGATAAAGATAAGGCTCACTAGGTATCGATGTCATTTAGGCATTTTTATACGCAAGATCTAGTAAGGATAAGAATAGAACTTACTCATTATTAACAATGAACTATCGAAAACCCTAAGCAAGGAGAAGAAAGGAGAAGAATCAATAAAGAACGAATTTGAACTCGGAGAAAGGTATAATTTTTACCATAACTTTTATATGTTTAACTAGTAGTTTAATATACCCCAAGCATGTTGAGTAGAAATAGCTACTTACGATTAAAAGTTGTATAGTTTTAATTTTTGTGCACTTCGAGCATATTTACGGTCCTTATAGAATTTATACTGCTTTTAAGAAATAGGGTTTTCAATTGGAAGTTAGATTATCTAAGGAATGATGAACGATGATATAATCTGTCCAAATGATAAACCTCGAAGCCATAGTAATTTTTAGGAATTAAATTCGAAGTTGGAGTAGACATTGAGATACATGTCGAAAGGTTTAAGATGATAATGTCGAAATGTTTGAGTGTAGATATCGAAATCTTTGTGATTATCCCAAGAACAATTATCGAAATCTCATATGTTGTATCGAAATGTGTTTTGAAAATATCGAGACCTTCATAAGTAATCAAGAATGTCGAGTTACTAGTATATACAATGTCGAAACCTTTGTTTTAATAATAGTAATGATGTCGAGATGTTAGGGTTGAAATATCATGTGATATATCAAAATTTAATCCCAACATATCGAGACCTAATGCATATCGACATCTTAGTATAAATGCATATCGACATTGTTATATGGTATTGTTTAAATCTCGAGGTCTATCTGGGATAGGGAGGTCGACATTTTGTTTATAATTTCCACAAGCAACTCGACATTTTACTTGTAACATGACACCCAATTCGAAATCTGTTATAGTATCCCGATATGTTGTCAACTCGACATCTTGTATGCTATATTGAGAATTATCTTATATCATTTCAGTATCGAAATTTATTGTGTAATGTCCAAATGTCGAGCCCTTGCATAGTGAAATATCGAGACCTCTATATCGACATTTCATATATTGCTTAGTTAAATGTCGAGACCTTGGTGCTAGTTAAAATATCGAAATTTAATTCACAGCTAGGCTCAAGTATCCATGTCGAGATATATCTTAATTAATGCCGAGACTTATATAAATAGTATTTCTCATATTAGATTAAAGTTCTAAATTTTAGGGTTTCGAAATTTATAGAAGTTAAAAAAAATTAGGGTTTTCAAATTAAGTCATTTCATAAAATTATAATTAGACTAACAAAACCCTAATTTTATATGTTCCCATATTTAGGGTTTGAAGATTAGCGACTTACTGATAAGCTAATATCTAAGGATACCAGGTAAGTGGAAGTCCATTTACAACACATAACTATATGGGCATGAAAATTATATGTTATGTGTTCTATGATTTTATGTGACTTCCTACGTGAATTATTTGCGTTATATGACACGCATGATTTAATTACATGATATTATGGCATGACATGCATATTCACGACATGAGCATGTGCACGCACGTTAGAACGAAAGGCATGATATGATAGCGTGCATAACATACGATCGCTTGAGAGCAATAAAGATTCGCCGATATGGGCGTCTGATGTCGACTCACAGTTGAGTCACGGCTCTTCTATGCTACCATGGTGACGTCGTATGGCGCTACCGTTATGACATGACATGTACAAGGCAAGACATGATTTTAGGGCTAATGCCCTCATGGCGGGTCGTGAAACCTGGAGGGTGCGAGCTGAGGGAGTAAGCGACACCGAGGGTACCTCTGGTGTCGACTGCCTCAGATTAGGCTACCAGTGTGAAACGTCCGCGTGGCGTATGAAACCACCTGGGGACAGAAAAGGTGCCCTAGGGTTAGCCTCCCTTGAGTGGGTATTGCCACTTATATTTATTTATCCCTAGTGGATTCGAGCTCCATGATGGTGCATAGCAAGATAGCCGAGGGCCCTATATGACAAGACAAGACAAGGAAAAATATGAGGTCTAGGGAGCATTGGCGCGGATGCCTTTGCGAATTTAGGACACGTGCATGGCATGCATGGCTTTCACTTACTGAGCTTTATAAGCTCATTCCACGTATTTATGTGTTGTAGGTTCACGGGATCACGGTACGTGATCTTTACGAAGGCGAGGCCAAATTTTGAAGCTTCCGGAGGACTTTTGAGGTGGCAGTGTGTACATGGATGCGACCTGAGTGGCGGGCCGATAGGTTATTTTGAACACGCATGCGCACTCTACCTTGTATTTATGTCCTAGGAATATTTTGCACTGTACAGAAGAATTCCTTTATATAAAAGGAAAAATTGTGTACGCATTTTCGTATATAGATTTTAATTATATCACATGCAGTCACATAAATTAGTAGTAAGAATGGCGGTAGGAGTTAGGGGCGCCGCAACTAATCCATTGAATCAGTACAAGTTGGATAAAATCGGCCTAACAAGTGGTATCAGAGCCGAAATCGTGGATCAAATTCATCGAAATCTTCTGATATTCTTTTCTCAGTTCTGAATTTTTATGTTTATTTCGATCTGTGTTTCAAAGATTATCATATCCTTCTCGTCCAACTTCTCGTGATTTTTCTCGGCTTCTGAAGAACCCATAGGTGTATATTTGCCTTCTGTAATTCTTGATCGAAATTATCAGTTTTCTCAGCCGAAGAACAGATTTTGACGAGAACAGGAATTTTTTTCCGAAGAGGAGATACTTCTCGAGATCTCTCAGTTTAAATTGCTCGTCTCGATATCTCTCCCGGAATCATATTAAAGACTTCGACATTTTGCTCGAATTATTGCCCGAAATCAATCTCAACGTCTGCCTCGACATCTTACTAAGGGACTCGACATTTTGCATTATATTCCATTCGACATTTATTTCAATATTTTATCCCGACAAAGGATCTCGACTTTTACACGAATTATTAAATCCATCTCGACATTTTACTGTTTTTTCTCGATATCATATCCAGTCGACATCTACTAAATAGCCCATCTCGTTTTTTTTAAAACTTCTCGACATTTCATTCGATATCCTATCTTGTCAGTTCTCGACATCTCCTTATTCGATATTTACTAAATCAGTTTTTGTGAGTTCTCGACATTTCCTTTATCAATTTGAGGTTCTCGACATAGTTCACGACATTGTTCTCGAGATCCTTGTGTCGAAATCTTTATTGAATATCAATATTTTAAGCATCTCGAAATCTCGAATTGGAAACCACTTACTCCCACTGATTCTCTCGAGAAACACAACTCATCATCACATATATAATCATTACATAACCAACCTTTAATATCATCCACATGCATCGTTATCTTTCCATACATGCATCATTATTTATTATATACACATAACACATAAGCACCCTTCCAATCATCATCCACTCATATCATATCAAAACATAATATTTCTAAATAAAAAAATAAAATAAAATAAAAATAAAATTCTTGTGCTTATTTCGTCATTCTTCTATTATTTATCTAACATTATTTGATTTTTTAGTTAGAGATCTAAGATTTAGCTGATCAACACGATTAAGATTCATATCCAACCAAAATAATTCTAGAACTGAACTTTCAATATCCACTTTCAATATGTCGTATATGCCGTATCATTGGGAACAGAAAGTGAACAAACAAGCTAGAGAAATTGAGGAATTAAAAGCTCGCTTAGAGAATAATCATAAATGTCTCCTTGCCAGCTTAAGTGAAAAAGCGCAGCTCAATTGCAAGCTTGAAGCAACGCAAATGAGAGTCAATGATCGTGATAAAGAAATAGAAAGAATGAAAGCGAAAATTAGTGAGTTAACTACTACTTTGAAAAAGAGCGAAGACGAGAGACTCACTAAGACTTGTCAATATAACGTCATGTATAGCGAGCGTAGCGAGTTATACGTTAAAATTAGGAGTTTAGAGGACATTCTAACAAAAAGAGGACAAGCGGATCAAAATTCCTCTAAGAACCTAGCGTCAAACGGGGAAAGTAATTTACATTCTAACAAACCTGCTTCTTGTTTGGAAATTCCAGAGATTGCTAATAAAATTTCCAAATTAAACGCAACTTTGGAATCAGAAAATGTAGGTTTTCAAGCAGAAAAACAAAAACAGTCGGATGCCGTACTCATGGCGGAACAGGAACCACGGCTCAAGGATACCTCTGAGAGTGAGGAAGAAAATCTGACACTCATGGCAAACGTCGAAGCTGACTCTGAAGATGAGGCGCACAACACTGCAGCCACTCCCACAACTGACTCATCTTCAGAAACTGAGGTACACGATTCTTACTCTGATCTACATTTAGAGATTTCAGTTCTTCAAGATAGACTAACATCTATGTCTAGTGAAAACCAATCATTAAGAAAACTAGAAACTAGATTAGCGAACAATGAAAAGGTCTTGCGAACCGAACTAGTAGAAAAGGCTAAGTTAAACTCGTTTCTAGAACAAGCTCAGGATACATCCCTCAGACATGAGACTAGGATAAGAGATCTAGAAGAAAAACTTTCCGAAAAGGAAAATGATTTCAAGAAGAGTGAGCAAGAGCGTAATTCCATATCCCAAAAATATGAATTCTTATCCAAGGAACGAAATCGTCTATATTCCAAAATAAAGAAACTTGATGATCTCCTAACAAAAAGAGGACAAACAGATAGAACGATTTTTCTAAACAAGCCTAGAGACATAGAATTTTATGATCCTCGTGAAGGATTAGGCTTTGTTCCAGGTTCCGTACAAACAGTCAAGAAACCCCTCCCTCTTTATGATATTAGCTTCCTAGGCTTAAATATACCTAGTCTACTCCCTTTCACTAGTTCATCTACAATTGACATCCTAGAAAAGAAAAAGAGAAATAGAGAGGACAGGGTAGAAATCCCATTTGACTACGAAGAACTGAATAAACGTGACAGAACCACGGATACATCCTTGTCTGAAGACGACTACTTACCTCTATATCCACCCTCTTCAAAAGATGTAAGTGGCCAAAATTCAAATCCCCCTACCACATATATCCCAGCATCTCTCAAGGAAATCTGTGATTTGCGCTCGACTCTTGAGTCCGAAAAGATTGCCTTCCAAGTGGAAAAAGACGTACTTCTGACAATCATCTCCTCACTCGAAAAACAAGTCAACAACCCTATAGGTTTATCCCCACCATTGCATTCAGCTAAGTCTAAGATAGAAGCGTCACTCCACAAGGAAATTAAAGGGAAAGAAAAAGCCAAAAGACATGAGCTGCTATTTGAAAACTACGCGTCCCCTTCAAATCATTACTATTCCTACGATGATGCAGTTGCCTTAAATTGCCGTTTTCGTTTAGCAACCGCAACCTCAATCAAGAACGACTCACGCTTCTTTACCAAGTCAAGCTCGCAAACCCAAATGGAGAGAAAACAAACCAAAGACAAGACGAACTTCTTAACTGAACTATCACGCCTGCAAGACATCAACACGTCACAAGCCAAGGAACACCAAAATCAAATTGAAATCTTCAAGTTCGAAAAAGAGAAACTACTAAATGAAATTTTCCTCCTAAGAAATCTCAACGATCATTCATCTGAAGTTGGTTCCTCTTCGACTTGTGATTTAACTCCTAATAAAGTGTCAAATTTAGCTACAGGCAAGAAACTAACCAAGAAGACGAAGACGATGGACTGGGTCAGGAAATCAAAATCTAAGCTCTCTCCTACCAAGGCTTTGTACTCTACAAACTATGCTTCTGATGAACATAACTCCATTTCTTCGAAGACTATTAAGTATTGTGATGTTTCCCGTTTTAATAAATCTAATATTTATAAGATGCATCATTCTTCTACTCGACAGCCATCATCTCATGCAAGCCACGTCTCGAACACTCCCGTCAATCGATTGATGCATAAGAACTCAACAGGGTATAGTCCTAATGTTAAGCAAATTTGGGTACCCAAGCAAAAACATCACTCCACATCCCCTCAACACCCAAAACAAGGATTGAAGCTATGGATTCCTAAATCACAAATCAAATTGAATAGGACTTCAAATGATGACTTAGGATCAATATCTGAACCTTATGTGCTTAACCCGTTTTCCGCTAATAAGGGAGGACCCATCCAAAAATGGGTACCAAAGTCCCGATAATGTTTCGCAGATATCCCAGCATGAGTAGGTACGAAAAGAGCTGCTCCACACTCATGACTGGTATGCGACGAGGGCAGCCAAATATCCCAGCGTGTATGGCATCTCGGGTTGCTCCACAGACACGACTGGTTAGCGATGCGAGCAACCAAACGTAGGTAAATTCTATATATGCATTCCATAGTTAAACTTTTGGCATGCATATCAAACTGAAAAGATTATATACCCACTTTGAAACTGAATGGTACATTATAGTTATGCATGCTTTCAAAAAGACATTAAATTCCAAATTTTCGCATGCATACATGAGCGTAAATGCATTAAATACCATGTTATAGGTACATTTTTTATTATGCATGCATCTTAAAGAATTTCCGAGCTTAAATTTTCTGTATGCATATGAGCTGAAGCGCAAAATGCCTATTATAACTTTAGAGCGATAAAAAAAAAAAAAAAAAACGTACATTCTAATGCATTTTTAAAGAACAATAACTCTTTAGTTTGCATCTGCTTTGAAAATAAATTAATACGTTCACGCTTATTTAATTGGGAGGGAATTTACATGTTTAAATGTGCATGCATTGAGGGGGAGCTACTCTTTTTAAAGAAAAACAACTCTTATATTTATCTTAAAAGGGAGCAATAATTAAATATTTTAGGGGGAGTGAACTTAATGTGTGAACTTAGGGAAAGAGACTTTCGAACGATAATCCGAATATGCATCTTTTGAGGGGAGTACTTCAGTTTTAAGAAGCATGATTTGAAAGGGAGGAATAATATATCTATATATATCTATATATCCATATATAAATATAATATATAGTTACTATTATATTATTAATAAGACAATACATGTATATAAAAAAAAAAAAGAAAAGGAAAGGCCAAAAAAAAAAAAAGAAAAAGAAAAGGCCTCATACTCTCGTAATCCTGCTTCAAAAGAGTTCCCCTGTCTTCCAAAGATATATTTGAAGGACGAATCTCAAGCCTACAAGAGTTCAAGATTCAAAAGAGTTCCACTGTCTTCCAAAGATATATTGGAAGGACGAATCTCAAGCCTACAAGAGTTCAAGAATTCCAAAAGGCGTGACAACCGTACACTATCACGAAGATGATCTCAACCGACCTGCTCCAACTCGCTGATCAAGCAGCACTCACCAAATTGACGGATGCATGGATTCTAAGTTCCCATGGTTCAGTCAGACCAAACTGAACCTAACCCCGGAACGTAGCCGAGTGTTAGTGACGATTCAAGTTCATAGAGCTACCCCTATTTGGAAATTCTTGACAAGACCGAAGAGCGGAAGATACAAAATTCCCTTAGTCACAAATTACTCGGACCAACCCTCATAGGTACAGGTGTTAATTTTATTAGCCCCCGGGTAGGAGTCGTCGCATTAGGTCCAACGGCGCATGCACAACCGAGCCTTACCCACTCATCGTCTCCCAACAGACTGATGTTTCACTAAATCACGGGGTGCCGCGTAATCTATCACTGCTTCACTTGGAAGCAGGAGATATTGAACTAAGTGGTAGTCAGCCCCACACCACTGAATTTTATTGATCACATCGAGTCTAGCAGGGGTGAGCAAAAATATCCGGAAACCGGATTCCGATCCGGTATCCGGTTTTCAAAACCCGAAAAAACGGATATCCGATTTTAAAAACCGGATCGGATATCCGATCCGATTTATTTTAAACTAAACCGGATCGGATACGGATAGTGATTTGTCTAAAATCCGGATATCCGGTATCCGGTTTTATATTTAAAAAAAATAAAAAAATAAAAAATAGTCCAAAAAGAAAAATGAAGGTCCAAAAAAGGAAAAAAATCATCAAGTAGAATATTTAAATTTATATTATTTTTATTATTGCAAAAAACTTTGTTAGAGAATTGAGATAAAAAAAAAACATAAAAACATCGAGACGCGAGTTAAAAAATTAATGTGAATTTGTGGTATTGTGTTTATTATTTATTATGTAATTTTGAATCATAAATTCACATATTGTCTCAATTAATATGTCTAGAAATTCTTATATTAAAAAATATATTTTTTTTATGTGATAAGAAATAAAAAAAATATGATTTTCAAAAAAAAATAATAAAAAATATAAGAAAAATAAATTTAAAAACCGGATGCGGATATCCGGTGTAAATATCCGAATAAACCGGATATCCGATTTCCGGATATCCGATTAAAACCGGAGCGAATACGGATACCATTTTTCGATATCCGAAAATTCGGATATCCGAATTTCGGATATCCGAAAAACCGGATATCCGGTTTTGCTCACCCCTAGAGTCTAGTGTGTCCTCACCATCCAAATATTTTTATATCTTTTTAGGACACATACACTTTTTTCTTATCTGGACTTTGTGACCAGATCAGAACTTTCGTAGACATGTCCTACTACGACATGCTTCGATGATCGAAAGGAAGTCCTACCGTTGCAACATCAAAACAACAACGGTTTCAGGCAATCGTCTATGAGCTATGCTCCTAGATTGATGTTAACGGGATGCCTATGTGGCCCCGGTTTATAAAGCCCTGTTCTAACAGGCCACGTCTCAGAGTTTAACTCTGAAGTCGTGTCGACGGATTGCCTTTGTGGCTCTTTCAGGTTATTACCCAACTGAGCATCTACCATTTCCGCCGCGCGTACCACTTTGAAGACGGGCTCTCATGCAATTGATGGAAAAATCTGAAGGATCCCAAGCATTGTTTTTTGGAAAACGCAACTCCATCATCTTGTCCCGACGATGCGATCAAATTGCCAAAGACGATGCCCCATTTTGGCCCATCGCATGACGATCTCCCTAGCTCGATCTTCATGAGGGGGAGGAGCACTAGAGCAAAATGGGAGCAGCACCACGACGAAAGTCCAATATAGATCAGAAAATGTCAAATCTCAAGCGTCGTCAAGAATCAAACGAAGACCACAGAGTCCAACGATTGACGTTGTCGCCTCATGTACGAATCTCCGATTTTAAAGAAACTCCCCAATCACAATGCAAAGTTGAACAAACGTAGGGGGAGTTGAGCTGCAATCGAACGGAGAGATCGGACTCAAATGAAAAGATACGGCCAACAACTTCAGCATGGACTTCAAGATCTCTCCGATTTAAAGAAACATCCCAATCACAACATAAGGTTGAACAAACGTAGGGGGAGTTGAGCTACAATCGAACGGAGAGATCGGACTCAAATGACAAGATACGGCCAACAACTTCAGCATGGACTTCAAGATCAAAGCTGTCGACTCGTGTACAGCTCTTCGAGTTTAAAGAAAACTCCCAATCCCAACACAAGGTTGAATAAATGTAGGGGGAGTCGCGACTACCGAAGGGAGAGCTGGAACACAAGAAGAGAAGATCAGAACACGGTGAGCTTGGAACTCCTAAAGAAGAGGTCACAAGACAAGATAAAGGAGGAGGTGAACGAAGAAGAACATGCATGCAAATGCTTTCGCGTACACAACTCCGATACGTGTCCTTTGAGGACTCCGTACGATCACAAGACGAAGATAACCAGCGCTAAAATTGCAAATTGAACACAAAGGGGGAGATTGTTAGGAATATTTTATTATGTTCAATTAAATCAGATTGTCTTAATCTTGTAGTTTTATTCTGCCCTAGGACTTAATTGTAAATATACCCGACTTGTGGGTATATTAGTTAACTTGGGCCCAATAGCCCATTAGGGCTTATGTATAAATACCCTAAACACGATGTGTTTAGGGTTGCTGATTCTTAATAGAGTTGACGACTTTTGTGAAGAACTCGCGCGCGCTCTCTCCGTTCCAACTCTACAATCCGTCTCGTGGTATTACTAATCAATCGCTTCCGTAATTCATCGTATCAGGTAATACTAATCCATTGAATCAGTACAAGGTTGGATAAAATCGGCCTAACATTGTAGATGCCTCTCCCCTAGACGAAACAGAAAGTAACGATTAAAAGCATGGGAAGAAGCGAAAACTGAGAAGATTGAGGCAGAAAAGGAAAAATGAACTCACTATGAGAAACAAGGAGGTCCCGGCTAAAGCCAAAGGTATGGCGACGGAGGTTAACTTATCCATCGGCCCTTTGAGATAAGTGTGCTTGTGAACGCTCTGAAAGAACTTTTGTTTCTCGAAGAGCTTCTCTCTCGGCCTGAAGGGTGCTTCGGTTTCAGTCATCGTCTGACATAAATAACATCGTTGGCAGATATGAGGTATTAAGATTAGCCAAATGAGGGCAACATCAAGAGAAAGTCACAAAACTGAAAAACAGCAAAGCATGTTCGATCATCTGCTCCTCTCCTTCCCCGTCAAAATGTTAAGCAATTCAACAAAGAGCGAACCACTACGTATAGAAAGAAACGCCCGAAACCCGATGATTCGATTATCTTGTCGTTTATCAAGAAAAGAGGACTACTGATATTGGATGAGCCATTATTATCTCAAACAAGAGAAAAATACGGCTTCTTCAACTGCACTAGACAAGTTTCTTTCTACCAGTATAAAAAGAATCGACGGAGAACAAACAGGTACCACAAGTTTTGTGACCTGAAAAATGTGCATACCGATAGAAATTACTGAGAATGGTGGTTACCACCAAGCTCAAATCATATCCACAAACAACTTCCCCTGCCTTCTAATGAATTCAATAACGAATATCTCGCAACGATGCTCGAATGATCGATGTCAAACGCTAAAACTGGAAAAGAAGAAGAATATAGACCAGATGAAATGAATAGATCCAGCGCAATATCAACGCAGCTCAGGCTTCGAACAACCGATCAAATATACTACAGTGTTAATGAAAACCTACAACGCATCATACGCCAAAAGGAGAAAGAATTAGAAAAGAGAAGCTTACCTTTTGAGCACGCGTGAAGAAGCTGATTCAACTTTGGATTGGAAATTCCGTCAGCAAACAGATGAGAGGTTAAAATTTTCTGAAGTGAGTTCAGCAAAAAGGGCCAATATTAATCGGATCTTAGACTATTGGGCTTCGCATTTGGCTTTGGGCCAAACAAATTGTTCATTTACCCTCCAGAGACGAATTGACCATGTTACCCTCCAGAGAAAAAGAAAAAAAAAAGAATTGTTTGTTGAGATGAGAGTGGGATTTTTTTTTTTTTCCCGAAACGATAGTAATATTGATTCCAAAATGTTACGTACATGCGGCTAAATAGCCAAGAGGCCTACTTTGTGTACAATTTTACAAAGTAAGGCAAGAGCTCAAAATTGAGCCAAGAGAGTAAAACCATCCAAGAAAACCAAAAAGGACAAAAAGAGAAAAACAGAGTTTGGGATGAGTTTCTCAAAAAGTATCTCAGATGCCAAAACCAAAATCAATCAGTGCATGAAGAGAGATGATGAGCCACTGAAGTTGTAGGAGGTTCCTAGCTTAACAATCCATCTTCAAGGCTCCAAATGATTTAAGAATTGCAAGAAGAGATATCAAAACAGCAAGTTTGCACTGCCACAGCCGAGGGCCTACAAAATCTTCCGCTGTCCCGAGACAAAAAGCGACAAAAAGAGTGATAGAATCAAGTCCTTGTCCGTGGCTTCCATCCATTCTTGAATGGCAAGATCAACGGTTTCTTTTTCACTTCTTTTGGTGCTCTTGAAGATCCAGAGATTCCGGGTCTTCCAAAGCATCCAAAGCAAATACACTGAAAGCTGGATCCGGTGTTGAAATGGTTCCTCGCCCTTAACTGTGCAAATCTTGATCCACCAGTCTTGGAAACAAAAAGGTCTCAACAAAAAGTCATCCCACTGCACAGGGCCAATTTTCCAAACTAATTGGGCTCTAGGACATGAAAAGAACAAGTGATCAAGGTCTTCTTGTTCTTCTCCACACCAACTACAGATTGTATCCAAGGGAACACCTCTTTTGGCCAGATTAAATTTGGTAGGCAGAATATCGTTGAAGAACTTCCAAATGAAGTGCTTGAGCTTAGGTTTCAGTTTCATCTTCCACAGGTTCGACCACATCTTCCCTTCGCTAGATTTTCTGTCACTACCTTCAATGAGTCCAATCGCAATCTTTTTAGAATCCAAGATAGCTTGATAACCAGATTTGACAGAAAATTTCCCAGATTTCTCAAACTTCCACCTAAGAAAATTGTTGGGTTCACTAGACATCAGACCAAGTTTCAGCACATGCCTAGCTTGAGTCCAACATCTCCACATCCAAGAAGAGTTCGCTGGAATTCTTGCTGAAAATAGATCTCCTGAGGGAAAGTACTTAGCTTTCAGAATCTTGCTGACGAGCAGATTGGGCTGTGTAAGGATTCTCCAGAGTTGCTTTGCTAGCATGGCTTCATTGAAAGATTGAATGTCATGAAAACCAAGACCTCCTTCCTGTTTAGAATTTGCAAGTTTCATCCATGATCTCCAGTGAATCTTCATTCCACCATCTTCTTTACTACCCCACCAGAAGTTTGAGGTATCTCTCACAATGATTTTGCAGATGTTGGCAGGAAGCTTGAAGCAAGACATCACGAAGATTGGCAAAGCATTTATGACTGCTTTGACCATGACTTCTCTCCCTGCTGGGTTGAGCAATGAGGCTTTCCAGCTTCCAATTCTTCTCTTAACTGTTTCGGTCACATATCTGAATGTTTCCTTCTTTGTTCTTCCAAGAATAAGAGGCAATCCCAGATATCGTGCACTTCTGTGTTCTTTAGTGCCGGTGAGGGTGTGAGTGATGCGCTCCTTGCAATCTGCTGGTGTATTTGAACTGAAGAAGATTGAGGATTTTTCAAAATTGACTTGCTGACCTGAGGCGTGGCAATATTGGTCGAGAAGTTCCTTAATAGTTTTTGCCTGAGGTGCATTGGCTTCACAAAACAAAAGTGAATCATCGGCGAAAAATAAGTGAGTGATAAGGGGCCCATTTCGACAAAGTCTAATGCCTTGATAAAGACCTGTTGTGCAAGATTGCTTAATGATATGTGAGAAAGCTTCAGACATGACAACAAAGAGGTAAGGCGATAAAGGATCACCTTGCCTAATACCTCTAGAAGGAAGGACATAACCACACGGTGTACCATTTAGGTTAAAAGAGAAAGAGGCAGATTTGATGCACTCAAAGATCCACCCAACAAACTTGAAATGGAAACCCATTTTTCTAAGAATTTGACAAAGGAACGCCCATTCCACTCTGTCAAATGCTTTCGCCATATCAAGTTTTAGGGCCATGACATGTTTTTTACCTCTCCTAAGACTCTTAATGTAGTGCAGAACCTCATGTGCAATAGCAATATTATCAGTTATCAACCTGCCTTGGATGAAGGCAGATTGACATTCATTGATGCAAAGTGGAAGGCATGGTTTCATTCTTTCAGCAAGGATTTTGGAAATAATTTTGTAGGTGACATTGCATAGACTGATGGGCCTATAGTGTGTAATTTGAGTGGGGTTCTGAATTTTGGGGATCAGTGAGATTAGTGTATGATTGATACTCTTAGGCATTTTCCAAGAGGTGAAGAAGTGTTTAACTGCAGAGCACAAACTATATTTAATGATTGACCAGTATTGTTGGAAAAAGAGTGGAGTCATACCATCGGGTCCAGGAGCTTTATTTGGGTGCATGCTGAAGAGGGCTTTCTTAATCTCTGTGTCATCAACCGGGCTGATCAATTGCAAGTTAGCTGCTTCTGTTATGGACTGAGGGATCCCATTTAAGCTTGTATGATGATCAGTAGGAGATGATGTAGAGAAAAGGTCTTGGTAGTAATCTGAGATTTCTGAGGTTGTCTCTTCTCTTGTTAAGCAATGCCCACCATTCCCCTTTCGGACCAGAACCTTAATCTGGCGCCTTAGACCAACTCGGCCATCTCAACAACTACGTAAGATAAAATAGAATATTCATTTATTAATAAAACGCATTTTGAATTTATTATGGCTTCACATTACAACTTCATATTGGTGATGTTACGTGGATATGACGAATAAGGAGATGAGTACCTCTTACAAAAAATAAATGTAAACTAAATATGAAACAAAATAAATTCTACACAAGATTTCTAAAATCTAGGATAAAAGGCAACAATATACATTAACTAAATAATGCCCCAAAAAAAACACAAAATAGAAAATAAAAAAAAATTGAATACATTAAATCTCATTTGCCACATATACACATCATCACGACCTCCATCTACAACAAAAATTCACCACCAAGCCTCCCAAACTCTCTTTATAAACAACCTCTTCAGCCCAAAAAAAAAGACACTCACATTCACAATAATCCCATCAATTAAAATCGCCCTGGCAAAACCACGCTATGTCGTCGCCCGAGGCAACGATCGATGGCAAGAAAGTGCCTTCATTCGCCTTCGACTTGAACTTGTCTCCGCCCCCCGAGCCCATATCTCCGATCCCCCCAAAAACCCTAATTATCGAATCAAACGACGAAGAAGAAGAAAGGATGAGAATGTTCGAAACCCTAGTCGAAGTCGTCGGTATGGAAATTCTCGAGCTCAAGCGCTCTGAGGGAAGTAAATCGGAGAAATTGATTGCACCGCCGCCGCCGGGCGTCAGAGGACGGCCGACGAGGAAGGTGAAGATGAATGGAAGGGACGCCGATTCGTTCGTGGGGCAAATGTACATTTCGGATAATCCAAAACGGGCGAGAAAGGACAACGAAGGAGGTTTACGCAACGGTGTGGGGCCCACCAAAAGGAGGAAGACGTCGGAGAGAAAATAAGTATATTTTTTATATAAAGGTAAGAAACTATAATTATAGTAGTAGTATAATAATAACTGCGATCTAGTTCGAGTTCGGACTCTTTTTGGTCGCGACGTTTGGTCAACGTTATTAGTTTTTTCGTTTGATCTTTATGACGCATATGGCGAGTAATTAGATTATAAGCGTAATCTTGATGCTAATACTACGTTGATTAATGCGGCGCGACCATGGTCAGAATTCGAATCGTCGATCGCAAAGGAATATTAGGGTTTATTTCGGTTTCGAGATATTTCTAGTTTAGTGGTACTTTTTAATATGGTTGTTGTAATAAAAATGTTTTCTTGGATGGTTATTATTAAGATTAAGAAGCCTATTTTGAGTGCATTCATGCATGAGATATTTATACACGTTGCGAAGCATGCAATGCAATGCTTTCTGGGTGTTTTTAGCCCTCAAGCAAAGGGCGTGCCTTCTTTTTGATTAAAAATGGCCTAATGTTTTACCCACATAATTGGGAAATTGACTAGCGAACCTAATGATGGATGGGTTTATATCATCACAATATTGGAAGGCTAGAAAATGGATAAATTAAAATAAACCATGATGTATATATATAGTTGGACATAGAGATCTAAAATAAGAGGCAAATCAAATTGCTACATACTAGAATTAATACAAAGCAATTCTCATCATCCACCTAAACTTAGTCCAACCATATTAATTCCGAGCATGATCGAAGAGCGGCCGGCCCCATGCGACACCTATTATCGCCAATTGAAATGAAGATGATTGTGGTGGAACATATATATTCATTTCTTGCCCAACTGAAAAAGCTTGTTATACGACATAAATATACATATATTTACATATAAGATTTGCTATGATGTCCACCTATCGTGAGTACCGTCATCAAATTTCTCGATTTTTTTCAATCTGTGAAGCCGTCATCAACTCCACTGACCCTCTCAGATCAGTTGTCACCTAAATCGCCCTTTCTGACACGTTGATTTTTAAGAAAATTCACCATTTCGGTATGTCGTCCACGTGAGTAATAAAATAATAAATTTTCTTAAGAATCAACGTATCAGAGACGACGATTTAGTTAATAATGATATGAGAGAGCGACGGCGGTGATGACGGCGTCAGATTTTGAAAAAATGCAAAAAAAGAAATCGAGAGATTTGCTGGCGGTGCTCCACACAAATCTCATTTATATATCCCTTTTTTGTATTCTAATTATATTGCCCCATGCATGCACTTTCGATTTTATCTAGCAAAATTACGATCGAAAATTTCCCCCAAAAAAAGATTATGATCGAAAAAACCAAAATTTATAACAAGAATCATCGCACAGAAGAAAAGAAAGGGGAATCAATCGATCGCAGTGGGATTCGAACCCACGACCTTTAGATTCGGAATCTAACGCGATATCCACTCCGCTATGCGATCATTCATTTGAAGACTCAAATTGGGATAAGATGGAAAATATGAAGCTGGGAAAACAAGCAACAACAATCAGGGTTTTTGGAATTTTCCACAGGAAAATGACAAAGATGATGAATGCCAACCAATGACGAAAAAATTTGAAGGAGAAAAATGAAATTGAAAAGGAAAGTTCCAACGAAATGAAAATAATACAATGAAAACAAAAGAGAGCGGACTAAAGAAAGATCAATCTAACCTTCTTCTTCATCTTCTTCCGATGAAATTAAGGACGTGGCAAGATCGCAGCTACTCACTGATTAAGGAAACATGGAAGCGGAGAGAGCTGAAAAACGCTAAATAGATTCCAGCAATTAGGGTTTGTTCATACAAATAGCTGCGATTAAAGCCTGTTAGGCGATGCAATCGATGTGAGCCTCTTTCTCGTGCAAAATAAATACTACTTTGAGGAACTTTTAGATCTTAAACCGTAAGACCTAATTGGGCCCATCAATAATATAGAGCCCAATACCAAATAACCATAGCGTTTGGATTCGCGTATTTGAACGAAATCGTTTGATTTTAGGGTGAATTTTATGTCAGGCCCTAGTAAATTTTGAATTTTCTGTTTAGGCCCTAGCACAAAATGAATAAGTTTAAGGACATACTTTATGTAACGAGTGAAGGACAAAAACATATGATTTGATGAAAATACCCTTACTAACATGTTTTTTTATTTCCAGCGAACGTGTTCGTGGTCTTATATGAAGCGTTATTTTTACTTTATTTTATGTTACTCACTTACAGAATATTGTTACTTTAGGAAACAGACACGTTATTTTTCAATATTATTGTGTTACTTTGTTATTGCAAAACGTTATCAACAGAAATTTTTTTCTCTAACGATCGAACTCATTTTTCTTACACTGAATCGACTGCGCCCCCCAACCGATTTTGACATGTCATGTTGGATTCATTATGATATTGACGACGCACGAGGTAGAATTTGCTTGTCTAATTAGGGTGCAAATTTGTGAACATAATGGTAAATCGAATCTAGATTTCGATATAAAATGCAAGTAATCGGTATAAATTCGAGGTACCCATGTGAAATCGAGGTCTATTTTACATTATTGAGTCAATAACGCCGAGATTTATGCAGTTTTCATCTGTTCTTTAGCGTCGTTTGTGATTTTCGTTCTTTTCTCCCGATCCATTGCTTATATACAGAATGTGTTATTGACGACAAACAAAGCGATATTACCTTTCAATGATGTGTTACTTCTAAGTCAGCATTTGTTATTAACCATAAGACGTTTGTTATTTTTTGCTATGTTATAAGTATTTCTTTTTTACATGATTTAGGGAAAATATAATATCCATTTCTTGCAAGTAATCGGTATAAATTCGAGGTACCCATAAGAAATTGAGGTCTATTTTACCTTATTGAGTCAATAACGACGAGATTTATGCAGTTTTCATCTGTTTTTAAGTGTCGTTTGTGATTTTCGTTCTTTTCTCCCGATCCATTGGTTGCATACAGAATGTGTTATTGACGACAAACAAGGCGTTATTACCTTTCAGCGACGTGTTACTTCTACGTCAACATTTGTTATTATCCATAAGACATTTGTTATTTTTTTCTATGTTATAAGTATTTCTTTTTTACACGATTTAGGGAAAATATAATATCTGTTTCTTGCAACTAATCGGTATAAATTCGAGGTACCCATGAGAAATTGAGGTCTATATTATCTTATTGAGTCAATAACGCCGAGATTTATGCAGTTTTCATCTATTTTTTAGTATCGTTTGTGATTTTCGTTCTATTCATCTCGATCCATTACTTGTTACAGAATGTGTTATTAACGACAAACAAGGCGTTATTACCTTTCAATGATGTGTTATTTCTGTTTCAACATTTGTTATTATCTATAAGACATTTGTTATTTTTTGTTATATTCGTTATTTCTAACGATTAAAGCTGCAAATTAGCAATACAAATCATACCCCCGATCAAATTAACAATAATTTCAACATATTAGGTCATGAACTTTGATATTTCGGCTACAATCTCAACGTGATTTATGTTTATCAGTTTTTTCTGTAATTAGCATCCATATATGCCTCGGTTTATAAGACACATCAGGGTTAACGAGTTCTGCAACATCAAATTGACATCGATTCTCCCTTATTCGATCTGCAACATAGTATTTTACCCAAGCTTTAACAGATCTGCGTTTCGGTCGGATGTTGAAGACGATGGCATTTTCATCGTAATTGTGGCAAAATTAGGAGGGTGAATATGTCATTTCTCGTCTAAATGGTTTTTTTCTCTAACTATTTCAAAAACTTGGTCCTTATCAGCAACTCAAACGTAAATAGGGCCTGGACCCAATTTAAAAGTATAAATAGGGCCTGACCCTAAATTAACCCTTGATTTTAAATTTTGAATTCAAAAATCGTAATTTCATCTCCAAATCCATAGATTGACAATGTTTGGATTTTGAAATTCGGATTTCTAAACGAAGCTCGAGCTCGAAAAGCTCGTCGAACTCGACTTCTAACTTTTTCTTAAAATTAAAAAAAAAGTACAAAAAAATAAAATAAAAAATAAACAAAACAAGCTCGCGAACCTGCTTGCGAGGTTTCGAGCACTTACGAATGAGCTCGATATCGACAAGAGCTCGTCGAGCTCGAGCCGACTCATTAAAAGCTCGCAAGTCAGCTCGACTCATCGTTCGTCCCAATTTTTTTATTATTAATACAATATTTATTTTATTATTTACGAAAAATTGATTATGGCCTCAACTTTGGACTTCCAAAACGGATCATTTGACATGAATTTTCAAATCCGACAAATAATAAGCATTTAGAATTAACTCGAATTTGCACGATATCGATCTCTAAATCGTCTCGATTGCAAACGGAAAATTTGGCTTGGGGAAAATCCTAATTTCAAACCGAAATCTGGAATCCAAATTATATTTTCTCGTCATAACCTCACTCTCATCACTGTCTACTATGAACTGACTCTTAATTTATAGTGGAATTAGTTCCTCCTTCCTATGTTTGTGTTTCTCGTCTCTTATCTCAATCACATATCCCATTTTCAAAGGCTTAGTTAGCTTAGGATACTGTTTTCTTGGACATGTCTGAGTAGAAATAAGGTTCAAGCCAAGGAATTGAAGCTAAACATACATCCATACATACATATATAAATCGCCAGTAAATCTGTCGAATTTCAATTATACATAATACATGTAAAGAAAAATGCTCGAAACTTTTCTGATATCGCCTTACCGTTCCCGCCCGGAACCTCAAGGGCCACCTTCACTTTACTTACAAAGTGCAATGCACCTCAATGCAATTATGCGAATTCGCTCGGCAAGTTGATGGGGCTTCGTAGACGTAATCAAAGAGGAAAAAAAAGTTGCTAAGTGAAGAGCATTTTGAGTTCTTCGATTCGCGCCGTTCGAACTTCATGGTCTGTAAGAGCGCCAGATATCATACGCTGCTTCCGAGCTTGAACAGCTTCCATTCGCTCCTCAACAGTACCCTATTATCATACAGACAAAATTCAAGTGAAGGGACAAAAATCGATCTATCTATATAACCTAGGGCAATAGAGTACGCAGTTTTGCTTGCCTCAGTAACAAGACATGAACTAATTACTGTAAGCCTCTCTTTTACAGAAAAAAATGGTTGAAGGTAATATCTTAGGCTATAGGCGTTAGCAGTCGATATATGACGTGGAATTGATTTACCTTAACGATAAACCGTTTGATGACAACGCTTTTTGTTTGGCCAATACGATGAATTCTCATGACTGCTTGTTCCTCTACCGCTGGGTTCCACCATGGATCCTACCAAAAAATGAGTTTGATATCATACAGTTTTGCATGCATCTATTATAGAAGAGTAGTTCTAATAAATATAAGAGAGGGAACTTAAATATGAACTATGTATTCATCTTAAAAACTTCTTTAGAACAAAAAGAAAAAGGGGCATATTCCCACAGATAAATTTTGCATAAACATCGAGTGATGCTACCTCATATTTATACACCGAAATATCACAGGTTTTACATACAAACGAAGAGTGAAATGTCCAACACTTACCATAACAAAAGCATTGGATGCTGCTGTGAGGTTTATGCCAACTCCACCAGCCTTCAGAGACATGAGTAATACCTGATCAATCCATAGCATAAGAATAAAGAGGCGGTGCTCATTATTAAACAAGTGAGTTAGAAAGAAACAGAAACTCACAAGTCACACACACCTTGATGTTTTCATCCTCTGAGAATTGATTTATTACTCTCTCGCGCTGTTGCTGGTTTAAGGTTCCATCTAGTCGAAGAAATGAAATATCTTTCCTGGAAAAAGAGCTAGTAGAGTTAGAAATGATTAATAGCATATGGGTATTGCAAAGAGAGACAGAGAAAAAGTATAATTTTCAAACAAAGTTCAGTTGTAAACTTGATTTTGTGACTCGTTCAAGTACTGCATCAGCATCTTCTTGAGAAAACCAAATTTTGGTTCATCATTACCAAGAATAATATAGGTATGCAAGGCATTTAGAAGCAAACCTACTCGACTAAAAGAGAAGTAAATTACCGTGAAAGAGGAATCTGAAGCAAATCTAAGAAAGCGGTCCATTGACTGAAGACAATACTTTTGGACCCTGAGGACCGTAAATTTTCTAGTTCAAGCATGAGGGCAGAAACCTTTGATGACTCAACCCAATTTTTCTCAACATCAACTCGGAAACGACTCTCAGTCGGGGCAGTGATGAGCTCATTCTTGCTAATCATCTTTCTGTGCAAAGTCAATAAAAGGAATCAGAGCATTAGGTATTGCCAGTGAAGCTGAAGCTATATCCACTCCAAAATGAACATACCCTCCTGATCTATCAAAAATTTACAATAAGATATATCACATTCTTCATTCTTCGATTATATACTGCACAATTCTAACACTAAAATACAGCCCCTTTTTTTTGCTTTGTATATAATCGTGGGGATAGTCAACAAACAAAAGCTGTTAGGGTCATGCAAAAGAAGGATTACTACCTACAGACAGGACAAAGTCCAGAAGTAAGGTTTCTCCAGCTAGCCAATAGACACTCACGACAGAGTTGATGAGCACAAGGTGTCAGTACTGCATCTTCAAAAGCTTCCAGGCAAATTGGGCACTCCCCTTGTTGACCTTTGCTGAGTTCTTCCACAACTTCCTGAATATAGGCGTGCGATGGTGCATCATTATCATTTGGATCAGCCTTGAGAAACCGTCTTGCAAGTTTATTCATATCAGAGTACTCTTGAGTGTCACCTCGACTGCACAGAGACAAAAAAAAGCCAAAAGGTAAAACTTAGCAATAATGGTGCGGTTGCTAGTTAGGTTATGTAATAAAATAGTGACCATCGAAACGAGAAAATATAGAAACACAAGTCATATGGATGCTTCCAGCGAGGAAAATTGCATCTCACAAACTCCGGATATGACACTGCCAAAGCATCGTAACGAACATTGCATGCCGTAGCCAGCAGATTAATAATAGTCATTATATGTATTTTGGATATTTTCAAATAGACAAGCAGAATAGTCACCACTCTTCAAATAACAAGTGAAAGTAATGCAAGGGTTTGCAAACCATCGATAATCTGAAAGATACGTATAGAAAGAAAGCATAGTGCAATAAAATTTTTAGCAGTAGAATATGCAGAGGTCCACGTGTTAAAAGTCCAATCTTTATGTTTCATTAAAACAAGAATTATTTAACAAGCAGGCTATTCATATTAGTTGGCAACAGATGCAAAAGGTAGATCACTAACAGTATCAACCTCATAACAAGAAATGGGTGGTCACAACACTGACGAAGTCGAAGAAGCAGTTCCAAGATCGAAGCATAATTGTGGAGTACACGCCCTTGCTCGACAAATTGGTCAAATTTCACCTGATACAGAAAGACAGGATTAAAGCAACATAACAGAGTAAACAAGAATTGAGTCCGTAAAAGGTGCTACCTTTGATTTCTTAAATAATGCTTCATAAAAGTCATTCTCTGCCTCAGAAAGTTTGCAATAAACCACTTGAATATCTGCCGGAGGCAAAACTAAAATTGGCCTGTGTATTTACAGGAAGTCATAAATCAGACAACCACGGTTAGACATATGAATATAACCTAAAAATGCAGATTAGAGTCTTACCTCCCTTCTCGATCTGTGCTGAACTTGGTTCTTCTAAGCATGATTGGCTTTAAGATAGACTGTACCAACTTCAATCCTCTTTCATCACCCACTTCAAAAGGCTTTTGCACCAGCTTGTTCCACCTATGCATCAAGCAAAAGTGTCCTATTCTTAGGTATAGATTCTTTATGCAAGAACACAAAAAAGTACTTACCATGCCCAACTACCCCACGGCTCAATCTTCAGAAAACGAAGTAGACTATAAACATCCTCCAGGTTGTTCTGTTGGGAATACAGTCAAAAGACTAAACAAGGCTGGTGCAGAAATTAAATTAACCACATCACCAAATTAAACTAATGATGCTAACATGAGAACTGAAATAAGTGGAATCGAGGTCCCAGTGCATACAGAAAGCAGTTAAAATTACTACTGATATGTGAAGCAAATCAATCTCACAATTCACTAGCTCAACAACAAATTACGTAAGAAAAGGCAAGAATACAAGAGGAGGCGGATACCTGAATAGGGGTACCAGTAAGGCACCATCTACAGTTGGAAGCTAGAGCAGCCACTGCTATAGAGATTTGGCTCTTGGTTGATTTTATGGTATGAGCTTCATCTAAAATTACCCGATACCATCTAACTGAAAATACTCCATGCTCTTCTGTATTCTACATGATTTCATAATAGCACACAAGCATCATCAGCATTCTTTAGGATTAAAAACATGAAATACAAGAAGTCTCTTTACTAAGTTCATGGTAAAATCTGCATTGGCTGGCCGGTTCAGTTATTTGGTTAAGAGATGTAAAAATACCTCAGTCGCATATTCTGATGCTACCACTCCATAAGTAGTCAGCACAACATCACTTTGCGCTAGAACCTGTGCCTCTTTAGATCTACTTTGTCCATAATGAACATGAACTGACAAAGCTCCGGGTTTAACATGGCTTTCTATCTCCGTCTAAAAGACAAATACACATGGAGAGAGGGTCTCAAGTGCTCGTAAAACTGACTGATATATTCTTGCTCTTGCATTTAAGATATACAGGCTAACATCTACATAAAAAAAATGGAATACCTAATTTATACCTTCCACTGGCCTATAAGAGTCATCGGACAAATGATGAGGTTTCCACCACTAACAAGCGTCGACTTTTGTTTCGTAAATTTTTTAAAACCAGAGAATTTTGAAATTTTGGTAGAAGCTGCTGGAGATATATCTGGACTGGCGCTTTCAAATCTATCATTTGAAGATTGGCTCGGAGATGTGCTACCAAGTGACTGATTTATTTCAGAATGCGTGAGAAGGAGCGATATAGTCATGATGGTCTTCCCAAGTCCCATAGAATCTGCCAAAATCTACAAGCATAATCCTTCGTCAAACAGGCTATTTTGATACGAAAAGATCTAAACCAAAAAAATTATAAGAACATACTCCTCCTCTAGCCATTTGAAGTGTGCTGGGAAATTCCGTGGTGGAATCTCCAGAAAAAGCATTAATGTATATCACCAGTCCTCTCCTGCAAGACAAAATAAAAACTGAATTAAATTAGCCCGAAAAATCTAAGGAACGCAAAATCAAAAACACCGATCACAGAAATGAAACTTCACATGCCGGTCACCAAGACGGTAAGCATCCCAACATGGGTGCAGAGTATCAGCTGCTTCATCCACATTGCGCCCCCTCTCTAGTTGACTCATCCAATTAAGAGCCTGCTTCTGATAAGGGCGAAGCTCACACAGCAAGGTACTAGGAGGCTCCATCTCCTGCAATATATCAGAACATATTATATATCCGAACACATGAAGGAAAAAAAAAAAAAAAGCAGAGAAAAAAATTACCTCCAGCTCTGAATGGTCTGTTACACCCACAATTATGTCAAGATCCTTATCAGATATAGCATTCTCATTTTCAATATCATTTCCATCCCCAGCTGTGGCTTTAGCTATTTGCAGGACAGCTGAAGGTAAACTAGATCCATCCTGTTGGTATAAATAAAATCACACAATAAATTCACAATAACAGTCTAGATTTGAATGACTCGTGGGTGTTACCTTAGAATTAAAAGGCCTTTTTCTTGTGTACAGGTCTGTTGGAGTAAATTCTGCCTATAAATAAGCCAAACACCAGACAAAGTGTTATCTAGTAGACATAAAGAAAAGCACAAAAATGTCTCACTAGTCACTATTGGAGATTTCAGAACGCATAAATAAATGCCTCTCGATATAATTATGCTACCAACATTCAATGAAAAATGAAAATTCACCTTCTTAAAAGGAACGAGCCCCAGCAATTTGAACAATGTTGGAAGAGGATGTACAGTGGAATCTTCTGCCAAGTTATTGGATGCCTTCAGTGAAGTCTGATGTCCTTTTTTTAACATGGAGCTATTGATATAGATACTACACGACAGAAAACATTGCAAAGCAATTATACCCCAGCACTGTTAACTGATAAAAAATGAATCATGGCGGCACATCTTAATAGTTCATCAACTGCAAATAATTGATTTGGAACTTTACGTCTGACAGCATACCTGATATCCAAAACAACATTATCCATAATCCCCAATACAGGAGGAGCAAATTTGCATTTCCCTTTAAGACAAATCTTCTTAGCTCTCACAAGCGGTAAAATACACCGAGCCCATTCATTGGGGATACGTCCAATCTGCACCAATCAGCCATCACAGCCACACGTAAGATCCTCACAGCAATAATTGCCACGCCAAACTACGCAAGAAAAGAAGCATAGAAAAAGCAGCTAACCAATCCTTACCTCACCACAAGTGTCGTTAGAAAACCGCACAATCTCAGAACACGCCGCCACTCCGCGTCCACGTCCGCCTCCAAACTTTCCAGGCGAGGGCGTAACCACCTTCTTATCTACAGGGAAACTAAACTTCACCTCATCCCCACTTTTCAAAACTCTCCCTTTACAAGTCGACAAGCCAGAAACCTCACCGCTCCCCACGAACCACCACTCGCTCCCCATTTCTCCATCATCCTCCTTTAACTTTGATTGCAAACCTTCGTCACGGCTGTTCACACTCTGCTTCTGTTAAGAATTATGAGTGTTGAGTGATTTATGTAGTGAGGACTAAAATGTAAGTTTTGATGTATGTTAGATAGTTTATGTATTTTAGAATTGGGATAAGGGCTGAATAGCAATTAGGTGCTTTCTGATTAGAAGATATATGTACTCATCGTGTACACTGATTAGTTTCAAGGCAATTATGAATTCTTTTATCTTCTTCTTCAGAACTTAAGATGGTATCAGAGCACTTAACACTTACGAGTTACAACTCTTAAACACAAACCTACAGCACTACAATCGCCATGGGTGATACAGATGTGAACAAGAATCAAGATCAGCAGAAACACGCAGATGTCAAATTCAACGATCCTCTTTATCTGCATCCATCAGACACTCCAAATGTTGATCTTGTAAGTGAGGTATTGAAAGGGGCTGAGAATTACAAAATATGGAGCCGAGAGATGATAGTGGCGCTCGAAGCGAAGAACAAATTAGGGTTCATAGATGGAACCTGTCAAGAACCGAAGACTGATCAGAGGCTAATCGGACAGTGGAAGAGATGCAATGCGCTCGTCAGATCATGGATTCACAGATCTCTCTCTCGCGATTTGGTTCATGGTGTGATTTACTGTGATTCTGCGCACCTGATTTGGAAAGACCTAAAGGAACGATTCGATAAGGTTAATGGTGCCAGACTCTTCTCTCTGTATCATCAGATTAATACGATTACTCAAGGGACCAGTTCAGTTACAGAATACTATTCAAGACTGAGGCAACTCTGGGATGAATATGATAGCCTCAGTCCATCTCCATCCAACACCATATCGAAGGAATACCAGGAATTCGGCGATCAAATGAAGATGATGCAATTCCTAATGGGACTTAATGATGGATATTCACATATGAGGACACAGATCCTAATGATGTCACCCTTGCCGACTCATAGGCAAGTGTATTCCATGGTCTGCAACGAAGAGACACAAAAGAACATAAATCTGCAGGGAAATAATACAGAGGCCTCATCCACGGCATTGCAAGCTGGTACTAGCATGAGGAAACCATGGAATATACATGGAGATAGGTCAACTTGGTGGTGTGATCACTGCAAACTCGCTGGGCACACCAAAGAAAACTGCTACAAACTACATGGATATCCCCAAGGATACTCTAGAGGGGGAAGAGGAGGAACAAGAGGCCGAGGACAAAGGGGCAGATTTACCAGCCAAGGACAGACTAGGCCTCTAGGAATCCAGTGGAATGAAGGCCAAGGCAGGGTGAACTCAACTGTTGCTACACATGACCATGACCAAACCCAAGCTGCGGCTAATGCAGGGAATCCAGTCATGCCTCAGCTAACTGCAGCACAGTATCAACAGATATTATCAATACTGGGAGGAGCTGCAGAGAATGGCCCTGCTTCTGCTATGACATCAACCAGCCAGACAGGTAAGGCCACAGGTATGATACAACCAATGTTGTTTAATAATAAAGGTTGGATTATTGATACAGGTGCAAATAGTCACATGATCTCAGAAGAATCCTTATATGACATAGGGTCGGTTAGAGTAGATTCTAAGACCTTGGTAAGACTTCCGAATGGGGATCTTAACCAGGCAGTTAAGACAGGGACAGTGACTCTTTCTGCTGACTTACAACTTAAAAATGTGTTGCTAGTTCCTGAATTTAAGCACAATTTACTATCTGTATCTAGGTTATGCAGTGAGGGTAACCTATATGTGAGCTTTTATCCTCTTTTTTGCTTGATCCAGGAGACTTGGACTGGCAAGATAAAGGGGATTGGTAGGACTTGGAATGGATTATACTACCTACTTAGTGGAAGTGATAATTCTGCTAGTCTAGACTGTGAGCTAGGCAGGAACACATGTAACAAGGGAGAAAGAGTATTACATGTTGTAGTCAATAAAGCAGAAATTAATAAAATTTCTTTATGGCATAGAAGGTTTGGTCATATGTCTTTCAAAAGGCTTGAATTTTTACCACAGTTGAATCTGAAATTAGAAGGTAGTCATATCTATTGCCCAACATGTCCTTTAGCTAAGCATAGCAGATCCTTATTTCCCAATAGGACGACTGTGACTAATTCTATTATGGAAATGATACATGTTGATGTTTGGGGACCTTATAGGGAACTCACATATAATAATGAGAGATACTTTCTAACTATTGTTGATGATTATTCAAGGGCAACATGGGGCTTCCTCATGAAAGCCAAATCTGAAGTGTTTGATCAGTTAAAGAAATTCTTGTTATATGCACAAAATCAGTTCTCACATAGTGTTAAAACTGTGAGGACCGATAATGCACTGGAATTCTTTAGCAGTGATTGTAAAACTCTGTTTGACTCTCTAGGCATTATACATCAAAGCTCTTGCCCCTACACACCACAACAAAATGGTGTAGTTGAAAGGAAACATAGGCATATACTAGATGTGGCTCGAGCCTTGAGGTTCCAATCTCATGTCCCAATCAAATATTGGGGAGAATGTGTCCGAACTGCTATTTACTTAATAAACAGAACCCCCACTCCCTTGCTACAAGGGAAAACACCATTTACTGTTTTATTTGGAAAAGATCCTGAATTTCAGCATTTAAGAATTTTTGGATGTCTTTGTTTTGCTAAAATCTTGAAGCAGCATGATAAATTTCAGCATAGATCTAAGCCTTGTGTAATGATGGGATATGCAGTCAATCAAAAGGCCTATAGATTATTGGACATTGAGACCAAAGGTTTCATTGTCTCTAGGGATGTGATTTTCTTTGAAGATAAATTCCCATTTAACATGTATGAAAAGGGAGATTTGCCTAAGCCTATGGTACAGCCTAGAAATGATGAACTGTTTTGTGATGATTTAGTATGTCCAGAGAATGAGAATAAAGAATCAGATGATGGTCAATTCTTGGATCATCAAATGGGTGATATGAATGATACATTCTCTAATGATGATAGAAATGACTTCCATATGGATGAGACAGGGGAACAAGGTGATCCAATCCAGGCAGGAGGAAATACTGAGGCTGATCAGCAACTGAGAAGATCCAGCCGAACAAGCAGACCTCCAAACTGGATGAAGGAGTTTGTTACCCCATTTAATAGCAATGTCACTCAAACTAATTCTGTGACTTACCCTTTATCTTCATACTTGCAGTATCACAATGTTCAGCCAAAATATTGCAGCTATCTAGCAGCCCTTTCACATGAAGAGGTTCCAAGGAATTTCCATGAAGCCATGAGCTCAGAAAATTGGAGAAATGCCATTAAGGCAGAACTTGAGGCACTTGAGTTGAACAACACATGGCAGATAGTTGATCTACCAAAAGGTAAAAGTCCAATAGGATGTAAGTGGGTATATTCTATCAAATATAAGGCTGATGGGTCTATAGAACGGTATAAGGCCCGTCTAGTGGCAAAGGGGTACAATCAAATTGAAGGTATAGATTACACCGATACCTTTGCACCTGTTGCCAAGCATGTAACTGTAAGGTTCATCATCTCACTTGCATCAATAAATGATTGGCCTTTATATCAGATGGATGTTACTAATGCTTTTTTGCAAGGTGATTTATGTGAAGAAGTGTATATGAGCATACCTCAGGGGCTGAATATACCAAACTCAGGTAGTAGTTCCAAGGTCTGTAAGCTTGTAAAGTCACTCTATGGCTTAAAACAAGCTTCGCGCCAATGGAATCATAAATTTACAATGGCAATGGATACCTTTGGATTTGTGCAATCAAAGAATGATTATTCTTTGTTTGTCAAATCAAGGGGGAGTAACATTGTCATTCTATTAGTATATGTTGATGATATCTTGTTAACTGGAAATTGTGATGGCATGATAGCTGAAACAAAGGAATATTTGCATAGAACTTTCCACATGAAAGACCTGGGGGAACTAAAATACTTCCTAGGGATTGAAGTAGCTAGATCAAGGAAAGGAATCGTGCTAAATCAGAGGAAGTATGTACTTGAGTTGCTCGGAGAAACTGGGATGTTGGCAGCCAAGCCACTTAGCATCCCAATGGAGCAGAATATGTCCTCTGCTGAAACTGGGCTGGATGAATCAGAGAACTACTCAGGAGTTGGTAAGATAAATGTGTATACTTTTCGTAGAATTGTGGGTAAGTTAATATACCTATGCTTAACTAGACCAGATATTTCATATGCTGTCCAAGTGCTTTCACAGAACATGCATGAACCAAAGAAAGTCCATGTTGATGCACTACATAGAATTTTAAGATACTTAAAAGGTAAACCAGGAGCTGGGTTATTTCTTGATGCCAAAAGTGAACTTACCCTGAAAGCATACTGTGATGCTGACTGGGCATCTTGTCCCAAGTCTAGAAAGTCTTTGACAGGGTATTTGCTATTCCTTGGAGACTCGCTGATATCTTGGAGAACAAAGAAACAGAACACTGTTTCCAGGAGCTCTGCTGAAGCTGAATACAGGGCATTATCCATGGTGACAGCTGAGGTACTTTGGATGATCAGCATTATGAAAGACATTGGAATCACAACTGAAGAACCAGTAAAGATCTATACTGACAGCAAATCAGCAATGCAAATAGCTGCGAACCCAGTTTTCCATGAGAGGACAAAGCATATAGAGGTGGATTGTCACTTTATAAGAGACAAAATTCAGGAAAAGGTGATCAAAGTTGAATATATGCCATCTCATGAGCAGCCGGCAGATTTGCTTACTAAAGCCTTAGGAAGAAGACAGTTTGAATATTTACTCTCCAAGTTTGGTATGTTGAACTTATTTGATACCAAACTTGAGGGGGAGTGTTAAGAATTATGAGTGTTGAGTGATTTATGTAGTGAGGACTAAAATGTAAGTTTTGATGTATGTTAGATAGTTTATGTATTTTAGAATTGGGATAAGGGCTGAATAGCAATTAGGTGCTTTCTGATTAGAAGATATATGTACTCATCGTGTACACTGATTAGTTTCAAGGCAATTATGAATTCTTTTATCTTCTTCTTCAGAACTTAAGAGCTTCACTACAACGGGTTTATCCTCCCAGCTTGGATTTTGATATTCTACTCGGGGTAAATCAGCTGATAAATTCGACAGCTTAGGCCCATCGAATGATCGCGGAGTGTCGAAGATGATGTTAATCGCAGCGGTCGGATCATTTTTCGCCAGGTGGAGTGCTCGGATGATGTCCATTTCCGAGAACTCTGTGCCGACGATTGATCTGACTGTTGAGATTACTTCCTCCGTTTCCTTCTTCGCCATTCGAAACATGTAAACATAGGGGAAATTCAATCCAAAAACCTGAATCCCGTCCCAATCTATTGGAAACCCTAGAAAGATTTTCAAATTTCTAGAGTAATTTTTTCGTTTATAATTGGGGCGAAAACTTGGATTTCCCGCCATCTTTATTGTGGTCTATTTATGGGCTTTGCAGTCAATATAGTTATTTGATTATTCGGCCCAAATGGCTGACTGAGAACAAAAACAAACTTTTTTCGTTTCCTTCCCAGAAAAAAAAAAGAAAAGAAAAGAACAATAATAAAATAGCCACCATTATAATTTCAGAAGCTAACGAACCTCAGCCACTAGCTTTATCTTTCTTTGGTACCTTCAACATAAAAATGACAGTGATAGAGATTTCAGAAAACGGATTATATTTGTTGTAGAAAGAAGATACACAGAATAATCAGAATCTTGGATCTAAATGTAATGAATTGAGTGATTCGCATGAATATACTGTAATGGCGTGTTCTTCTTCTCTACAGTGTCATCCCTCCAATGTCCTGCAGTTACCCCCTCACCTACCTCTAATCTTAGCCGCTGGGATCACTCTCTCGAATCGCAAGCCTCAGCGTAACCCGCCGCAGCTGAAGAACAATCATTGGGACAAACCGCTTGTTTCGTACAGGGACGAGGCTCGGACAAGGTGCTTCGCCGGCGCGGCGGAGAGGGATAAAGAAAGGGTTGACGAGGAAGAAGAAGACGAGTTGGTTGGTCGAGGGTACTCTAATGGGTCCGCTGCGTCGCAGAGGATTACTCAATTTTCCTCAGGAGACTCTTTGTCCCTCGGCGTCCGTGAGCCCGTGTACGAGGTTGTTTTTCTTGGATCCTTTTGCATTTCAACATAAGTTTTTTGCTGCTTCCAAGTTGTAATGGGATCTTGTCTGACATTGGAGTAATATGAGAGCTTATGGCTTTCTGTGTAGTGCTGAAATCATTTTTATTCTTTTGTATCTTTCTTTAATAAGCAGGTTGTGGAAGTTAGGTCTGATGGTATGGTTTCGAGGAGGAAAATAAATCGAAGGCACTTGATAAAATCGAGCGGTGAGTTTGAAATTTTTTACTCGGTTTGATCCATCAACTGTCCTAATTGCATTTTGATGATATTCGAGATTTTGATTCTTGCAATGCATCGATACTTTGTAATAAGTGTTCTCCTTTCCTTCTCTTAACAGTATTTGATGAATTTTTAAACAGGTCTTCGACCTCGTGACATTAGGAGTGTTGATCCATCTTTGTGGTTGACCAACTCAATGCCTTCATTGCTGGTATAGTGACTTCCCTGTAAAAAGGCGCATATTGAATATTCTGTGTCACCATTATCTTTGAAATGCTGCAAGTTCCCATTGTGATTTTCTCCTGGAATTCTTTTTTATTTTGATCGCAAGGTACGTGAATATGCGATTTTGCTGAATTTAGGATCCCTTCGCGCCATTGCCATGCAAGAATCTGTTTACATCTTCAACTATAATCGGTGAGTGTCTATCTTTCAATGGTAATTCTTCGATTTCAGACATTCTTACGATGTAAATCTCACATAAGGCAAGGCTCTATGTTTTCGTTTGTTCAGTAACGCTGGTAAAGCATTTATCGACTCGTTGTTGCCCCGTTTGAACCCTAAGAACTCAATTGGCTCACCCTCAATGCCCTTTGTGCTCGAGGTTAGTCACATAACAGATTTTCGCATCAGATTTTTTTTTTTTTTATTTAATTCCCATTTTACTGACGAGCCAATAATTCTTGAAGAATCTGATTTTCATTCTCTTTCTTTCGTAAACTCGAAAATCAGGTGGTTGAGGCAGCTCTTCATTCAAGAATACAGCGCCTTGAGCAGAGATTAATGGACGTTGAACCTCGTGTGAGTTAACACAGTATATTTTCTGATTTAATTGTGTCTAGTTTTTATTAAAAAAAAAAACCGTTAAAAACATAGCTTTAATTCTGTAGGTACAAACTTTACTCGAGGTTTTACCAAATCGATTAACTGCAGACATATTGGAAGAACTTAGGATTAGCAAGCAGACATTGGTAAGTCTCTGACAACCTTAAAAACTCTTTCCCATGATTTTTACATACTAAACTTAGCTGTTTCAAAGGTTGAACTGGGCTCGAAGGCTGGGCTACTTAAACAAATGCTGCTCGATATACTCGAAGACACTCACGAAATACGGCGTATTTGTATCATGGGAAGAAACTGTACGCTTCTGAAGAACGACGAGGTGGAATGCTCCGTTCCTCTAGAGAAGGAAATCGCCGAGGGTAAGCGTACTAAAAAGGACGATGATCTGATTCAATCAACAAATTAAATCAAGCACGAAAGTATCATGATCTCTGTGTGGTTGCAGAGGAGGAGGAAGAAATAGAAATGCTTTTGGAAAACTATCTTCAAAGGTATATTTATGACATGATTTTATTTTCTAAATTCTGACATATATCCAAGTTATATACATATATTATGTAAGTAGATGTGAATCATGCCACGGTCAAGCTGAGAGACTTCTTGATTCAGCTAAGGAAATGGAAGATTCGATTGCTGTAAACCTCAGGTTTGTTTGTGTTATGTTAATATCCTATTAGTTAACATATCGTCGAACATTGTGAGAATTCTTGAAATGTTTTTAATACGTAAAATTTCGTTCATTACATCAGCTCACGGAGGCTCGAGGTGAGTCGAGTGGAACTTCTCCTTCAGGTCGGGGCGTTTTGCGTTGCAGTTGGCGCCTTAATTGCTGGTAATAATATCGATTTTTTCTCTCTTTCTTTTTTTTCTCTCACTTGTCTCAAAAAAAAAAAACATCCATTAAAGCTCACGCCATGCTATTCGATAATTCGACAGGTATATTCGGGATGAACTTAAGGTCCTATCTCGAAGAACACACGGTAAATTTTCGCGCTTTTTTTTTCTCGTGCAAGATATAAAACTCCAACTTATTGGCCTTTTTTTCGGCTGTTTGCAGTTTGCGTTTTGGCTAACGACGGGTGGAATTATTTTCGGCGCCGTGGTGGGGTTTTGGCTTATGTACTTCTATCTAAGAAAAAGGAAAATTCTTTGAGCATTTATATATCCATATGACGCCATGGAATAACATAGATTTTAGTATCTTCGATCTTCGACGGTGGAAGATCGTGTGTCTATTTCTCGCACAGTGAAAGCTCGAAGTATGCAGGGAAGTATGGACTACGAAATCTCTGTATGTAATAAGGCATTTATGTATGGTTTTGAAGTGTGGATGTAATAATCTGAAAGCAGAACATATGGCAGTTTAAAAGAGATTTCACAGAATACATTTAAGTTGTTTTGCCACAATAGTTGTCCAATATATCTTATGTCATATGATAGTTTCCTTGCAACAGAGTAAACTAGAAAATAAAGTCAAAGAAAGAAAGTTTAACTAATGCCAAGTAGCTTTCCAAAGAGTGAACTTAACAACCACTTACTTTGCCACCATGTGAAGTAACATGAATTGACACTTCAACTAAGTTCAGTCGAAACTGTCTTAATCTCATTGTAGGGTATGAGACGACTCCAACTTACTATGGCCAGTGACGGACCCAGGATTCCTTAACTGGGGGTCAATAGTTAAAGTAACAGTTCAGGGGGGGTCAAAGTGTCTTCTAAAAGAAGAAATATAAGTAAAAACAGCGTCCTTGGCAAGGTTCGAACCCAAGCCACTGCCCTACATGAACTTAACCTACCTTAAGTTTCCACTAGACTACATGCCATTTCTGTTCAATAATACATAAAACTTGTATATTCCTAATTCGGCCGGGGGGTCAATGGCCCCCCTAGCCCCTACATAGATCCGTCCCTGACTATGGCGTATATATGTTTTTCGTTCCAATTCCACACAGACTAAGATCATCAAGGAGTCCAAGTAGCTCATGATATCCAATTAACCTATCCCTTGGGGACTTTGGATATATCTCCGATAATAGAGGGACGTTTTTTATATTTGGGTAAAGCTTAGGGACTAAATATTTATGATCTTATGGAATTGGGCTTGTGGCTCAAAGCAATATGGCTCAATACATTACTACACTAAGTCCATCTCCATCCCACGAAGAAGACTAATAAGTAACGATGGAAGTTGATAATCCTTTCGAAGAAAGTATACCTATACCATATCTATACTCTTTTATTAATGGTGAGGGGCTTTTAAAAACTGTCTAATTTTGATTCAATTTGGTGTAGCAATTGTATCAAAAAATCGAGCCAATTGGGTAGTTAATTTTTAATCAAGACGTCTCATTAGATCATAAAAACCACCGTCAGTTTAACCCATGTTCTTATCCGCCCACGTTCTATTTCAATTTACGTACTCTCAAGTTTTAATTAGAAAACCCAATGTCGACAACTAAGAGAAAACTCCTATTATTGCATTATGAGACTCCTACTATGGCATCAATGCTGCAAACTACTAATCCAATTTTATTTTTATGCACACAAATACTGTGTGCCAATTATACTAGTTATTATAGTTTGAGAGGTATGGATTCACATTATAGTTTCAATGCTGTTTACGCGTTACATGAAAACATGCGTTGCAGCTTTGTAATAAATAAATAATGCGGCTGTTCGTTAGTGGTCTTCTCTTGGACTTGGAGTCATATCGTTTCCACTCTTAAGGAAAAAAAATATCAAACTTAGGGGAAAATGAGTTGAGTTGGAAATTATTTTCAATTATATTCAACTTGAAAATACTGTACTGTTATTGCAGTAACACAAACGCACAGCAAGCAAGCACATAATTTTTTTCTTCCGTGTGGGCCAATCCTGACTCGAGTAACACATGTATCGTTTTATTTTTCCATGAAATTAGAAATTATTGTTGGTTTTACTTTTTCTATGACAAATGCGAAACACACTCCTCGAATAATTGGACAGAGTGTGCACTTAAATTGCTCGAAAAATACAATTTAACAGTTGAATTCCAATATATGAAAAAATTCTATCTTTAAGTTTGCGGACGCTGGACTTTTTAGACAACGACGTATAAATGATAGATGCTGATATAGCCATTCACACTTTGCATTTATTCACTACAGGAAAAAAATTAGTCTTGTTTTTTGCTATAGAATAGAAGTAAAGCGATGCTCGTCATTCCATAAAATTCGAGATAATATTATTTAAAACGTAATCATGCAGTGGAAGAATTGTTTTTTTTGTTGTTTCTCTTTTGGTTCCTTGTGATGTTTTTTAGGTTCTCTTTTCAACTTAGAGTTTGCTTGGTTTTGTCATCATCTAGCTCTTCAAATGAGCTGATTCTACCCCGAAGGAAAATTGTAACTTCAGGGATCTATTTTGGAACAACTGTACAAACCTTTGGTGCTATGAGATTTCACACTATCGTCTTTGGAAAAAAAAGAGATGATTCTGATTTAAAACATTTTTGTTTTATAATACTCTCAAAAATTAAGAAAAAGCTAATGAGTTTTACGAGTATTAAGAAATTGTAGAAATTCGGGCCGGGCCTCCGGTAATTTATCCGTCATCGAGTCCCACGCACATGCGCCATACGGAGAAGGGGTGCTCGGTATAAGCTTGATGGGGTTCCTTCTTAAAACAAATTGGTGTTAAGAGGAGTAGCCCATCAAGCTTATAAATTTATTTATTTTTTTGTAATTTTCGATGTGGGACTTTTTCCCTACACACGTGAATTTTCAACACTCCCCCCTCACGTGTGAGCCCATTTCTTTTTAATAGGACGGGAACGCCATTCTTTTCGAACCTGTCGTACATATTTTTAATTGAGTCGGATCTGCCCGCTCTGATACCATGTAGAAATTCGGGCCGGGCCTCCGGTAATTTATCCGTCATCGAGGCACACGCACATGCGCCACACGGAGAAGGGGTGCTCGGTATAAGTTTGATGGAATTCCTTCTTAAACCCAATTGGTGTTTAAGAGGAGTGACCCATCATCTTATAAACCCATTTAATTCTTTGGTTCTAATCGGTGTGGGACACCAATTTGTGCCCTCACACGTGCAATTCCAACACTCCCCTCACGTGTGAGCCCATTCTTTTTTTTTTTTGGACAGGAACGCCATTCTTTTCGAACCCGCCAAATATTTTTGATTGATACCATGTAGAAATTCGGATCGGGCCTCCGGTAATTCGGGTCGGGCCTCCGGTAATTTGTCCGTCGAGACCCACGCACATGCGCCACACGGAGAAGGGGTGCTCGGTATAAGCTTGATGGAGTTCCTTTTTAAAACTAATTGGTGTTAAGAGGAGTGACCCATCAGCTTATAAACCCATTTATTTCTTTGTAATTTTCGATGCGGGGCTTTTTCCGCACACACGTTAATTTCCAACAGAAATGACATGTTTATTTCTATTATCAATCATTCACTGAAAATTCTGAACACTATAATTTTGATAATTCGGAAACCTTATCGTCTACCCAAGTTTACAACGTAAAATAAATAAAAATAGGAAAGAGGCATTCAATAATCAACGCCAATATCATAAACCATGATTAGCTAGTATTAATTCCCAGGAAGTTAACCGACGGAGAAACAAGACAAGACGACATCGTACGATGTGATATGAGCTAAGCAGACATCACTCATAAAAATGTCGCCGGAGAAAAAACCCTTCTGTTCTTCATTTCCGGCGATAAAGAATCTGCACAGCCATGTTCATACAATAAGCCTCTCTTCCGTGGGATGTTCACAGTAGGTATAGGGATCTCAACGCCGTCCATCGGCGGCGGTGGGCGGCTCCACCTCGGTAAATCTCCGGCGAGGAGTAGGGTTTGAAGCAATGGCCCAGCTTTTACCACTGCTTCGAGGAACTTGCCATTTTCGGGCAGTGGCTTCTTTATCTCTACAGTAGCTGCTACTCGAGGCGCCGGCGCCGGCGACGTAACAATGCTCCGATCATCTGAGTCCGACGATGAGTTCGAAGAATCCTTTGCTTTCATGGGAAAGCTGGAAATTCCAGAAGATTCTAGAGCAGATAGCTTTTGCTGAAGCAAAAATGCTTCAAAGTTAGCTTTTTGCAGTTCCTCTGCGCTTCGTCTCTCTCTTTAATGGCTCTGATGAGCATTTCTTGGAGTTGGGAAATTTCTACGTCCATGCTCTGTTTTTTTTTATATATATTTAACGGAAATTTAACTGCTGAGAAACGAAGCAAAATGCATGCTCAAGAAGTAGATAAGTAGATATGAAGGTCGTTTCTGACCTTTTTCTTGATATAAATACACAGAGAAGTGTTCTTCTTTAGCTCTTATGTTCTCCCAAGCATGTAATAAATGGGCAAAGGAGATTTGAAGAACTGTTGAAGATAATCTGAATGATGAGTAGTAGTCAGAGATTTCTGCACATTTATTGATCTACTTGGGATGCCTGAAAAAGAACTACACGGTCTTAATTTTATTTATTTATATTATTATTGTTTTGGATCTTGTTGGACTTGTGATAAATATAGTTGTTGCAATGTTTGGACTAAAGCAGAAAAGGACAAATTTAGGGAGACCTTTTTTCTTTTAATATTTTCTGTAGTAACAAAACCAAAAAAAATGAAATAAGAAAAGAAGAAAACTATATAGAAGTTAAACCGTTTGGACTTTAGCCCAAAATAAGATATTTACCAACCAAAGTAAGAGATTTACCAATCAAATGGGCTCAAGTCTAAACTTAATGGCCCATATTAAACAAGAAAACTTTGGGCGTTATTATATAAGTTTTTCGTTTAGAAAGTTTAATTTGAAGCGAATTTGAATTTCAATTGAATGGTCTTAAGACAATCTTTCTTTCTATGATATTCAAGAAGTTAAATTCGAACTCATCACCTTCAGTTGAATATGTCATGATCTACCCTATCTATTACTTAGGCGACTATTGTATTTGAAACAAAGATTTCTTTTGTATAAAAATAAAACAACTGACGATGTTCAATTAGAATGCCATTTATCACCGACGGGCAGAGCTAATATCAGCTGTCGGCATTTTATAAGAGTAGAAGTAATATGAAACGTATATTTATTTTATTTTTGATGCTACTTATTTCAATATTATAATTTGGTCGACTCATATCCACTCTTTTTTATGCTTCGTGGCAATCACATATTGCCTATATATGCACGTGTCCATTCGTTCAATGTTATAATTAATGAACTACATAGATTAGATGCTACTAAATAAATTAATCTTGTGAAATTGATTGCTGACGAGTAGTTTTTGTCTCAAGGTGTTCGTCTCTAAGCATCATGAATTGCTACTTGTATGTCATCATTGATGCTCTAATTGTCTTGAATTATGTAATGATAAAGTAAATGAGGACCATGGCCATCATTATCAAGAAAATTACTCTAATCAATCGATGAGGCGTAGTTATTACATAAAAGATTAGATATATGTACATAGACATAATAAAGTTTATTAGATTCCACCTATGGAAAAGTGATCATTTCCAAGTCAAAAAGATGGTGTAAAAGTCTTTTTATATGTGATCCCCGTGACATCCATATTCTGCAACGGCTAAAAATTAAAAAAGTACACTTCGACGCATGGATACAGTAAAACAAAATATTTGTTCAATTTTCTATTAAAAGTTACAAAACAATAAATCTGACTATTATCGCCTAGCTTCGATCATGCAGTGAAAGCTACTACTCATCACTCACTTTTTTCTTTTTCTTTTACATTTACCTCGGACTAGAGGTGGCAATATTGCCCGAAGCCCGCGGGCTCTGATTTTTCAGGCCCGCCAGGAGCCGCGCGGCCCGCGGGCTTCGGCGGGGCTGGCCCGCCCATAATAAATAATAAATTTTAAATAAAAATATATATATATTTATATATAAATTATATAATTTATATAATTTCTATATAAATTATATAATTTTTTATATTTTTTATAATTTATAAAATTAAAAAATAAATTAATTAATATTTTCTACAGTTAAAATATATTAAATATTTTTTTTATTTATTTTTTTGATTTTTCAGGTTTTTTTTTATTTTTTTTATTTTATGCCGGCTAAGCCCGCCGGGCCCGCGGCCCGCCAGTGGGCGGGCGTGGGCCTAGCTTTCTTAAGCCCGCCAGTTGGCGGGCTAGCCCGCCCCGCCCCGCCAGTGGGCGGGCTTTGGCGGGCTACGGGCCGGCCCGCCCCGCCGGCCCGTTTTGACAGGTCTACCTCGGACATTCTTGTCACCGCGACTGTAACATGCAATAATTTCTCAAAAAATACAAAAAGATTAGGTGCCCATCTCATAAAAATTATATCTTTACCTTTTTCTTGATAAAAGATATTCCGTAGATTTGTGAAGTTAATATTGCCGCGGTTATTTGAATGGGCGATGCTGTTATAGAGCTTACGGATGATTTGATAAGTACAAAATTAGCTATAATGACCATTTGCAATAATACACCATTAGTATGTGTGCATGTATTGTACTACTATCAAAGATAGATGCGTAGAGAGAGAGAAACACACATACACCCGCAAGAGAAAAATGATTTCTGTGGCTTTGGATTCTTGTGAGAAATGGGAATACTTCAAATAATAGTTCTTGAAATCGTTACTTTTTTATTCCTCTTTGATGCTTAGATGAAAACAGTTTAGTTTATCCATCTTCCGAACAAATAAGGCGAGTTAAGGTTGCCGAAAAAAGGTGTCGTCTGTCTGAAAACCTTTTATTCTTCTAGTGGGCTTTTGGGTTTTCTCTTTTCTTGAGAGAGAGAGAGAGAGAGAGAGAGAGAGAGAGAGAGAGAGTCAATGGAGGTGTCGGTGGTGGTGATGGCGATCCTCATTGGCAGTTTGAGCTCAACCAATGGAAACACAGATCAAACCGATAGTGAGTTGATGCATTTTTCTTGTGCCTATTTTGCTTGATGCTGTAATGCTTGGATGATTGATTACGCCGAAATTATATGAAGTTACAGATTCATCGTTCTTGACTATGACGATGTATTGCTGGAAACTAGAGAAAATCAGAAACAGAGTGAGCAGTGATGAAAGCAAGTGTGATGAAATGTTTAGTTAGCTGAAAGATGATTTAAGACACGCTGATTTCTTCCGTTGAGTTATATTACCGTAATACTCGGTGATAATCTTTCAGCTATGGCATCGGCACCATTTCCATTCAGTACACATTCTTGACGAAAAATGAGTTTAAATTCGAAATTCTGACTATTTTTTTCCAATCTTGCATTTACAGCTTCTACGCTCAATGTATTGTACAGCAGCTTAAACTCGCCGCAACAGCTCAGCAAATGGACAGCCAATGGCGGCGATCCATGTGGCGATTCGTGGAAAGGGATAACCTGCGATGGCTCGAAAGTCACCGAAATGTATTAACACACTGCTATTCCATATTTATTTTATCTGATTTCCATCTTTGCTTTCTTTCTTCCTTATTTTTTTGTCTGATTTTTTCAGAAAAATATCTGGGCTACAGCTCACTGGGAACACAGGGTTTCAGCTCGATAAACTAGCATCTGTTACTACTTTGTAAGGCAGTAAGGAAATACAAAATTCTGAGCTATATTACTTAGTTGTATTCTATTCTTTGATGGTATGTTATGTTCTTATGGGCTTTGCAGTGATATAAGCAACAACAATCTTGGCTATCAGATTCCTTACCAGCTTCCTCCGAACGTTCAAACGCTGTAATTTTTCAAAGCATAAATCTTGAGCCCATTTGAGATTTTTTCATTTCTGTCCCATAAGTGTTCTTTTAAATGCGCAGAAATCTCGCTGGAAATGGCTTCGGCGGCGCCGTTCCATATTCCATATCGATGATGAATTCTCTGAAATACTTGTAAGCATTTTTCTCCCAGGCCCGATATTTTTTGCAGGGAATGTTTTGTTTAAGAGGATAACTATTCTTTACCATTGCAGGAATATGAGCCATAATCAAATCCAAGGCCAAGTGAATGCCCAATTCAACACTCTCACTTCACTCACTACATTGTAAGATATTATTGCCTTTCCCTAGATTTGATTATATGTTTCTTCATATTACGAGGATATGATCCGTGGGTGATTACTTTTTTTTTTCCCTCAATTCTTGATCCAAGCTATACATTCTAAATCCATTCTTCAGGGATTTTTCGTTCAATAACATGTCTGGCAATCTTCCTCAGAGTTTTTCGTCATTGACGAGTATCAGAAACATGTAAGTCGAATGCGATATCACTTAACTGTTCGCATTCTAGTTAGATCTTCAATGACCTTCTTATATATATGATGAAGGTACTTGCAAAACAATCAGTTTGCAGGGACCCTCGATGTCCTTGCTAATCTTCCACTTGATAACCTGTGAGTTATTTTTTTCGTTCTTACGTCAAGTTTATCAGACCTTATAAATCATCCATTTCTCAGTTATTTCTATTCGTTTTTTCCTCGTTCATAGGAATGTTGAGAATAATCAGTTCACTGGCTGGATTCCTACTCAGTTGAAAGGCATAAACTTAAGGTAAGTAATCATCTCTTTCCACCTCCAATGATTGTTAGAACACTGCCTTATACTTTCATGTCACTTTACAGAGCGAGCGGTAATCAGTTCAGTAACGGGCCCGCATCGCCGCCGCCACCTGGCACACCGCCGGCCACCCGCCCAAGTAGGAATCACAAATCGGAAGGAAATAATAATTCAAACGATGGATCAAATTCAGAAGGAAAGAGCAAGTCAAGCATAAGTGGTGGTGCCATTGCTGGGATTGTTATATCTTTTTTCATCGTTGGTGGCTTCCTTGCGTTCTTTATCGTAAAGAGAAGATCAAGAAAACCCTCTTCTGACATCGAAAAGCACGCTAATCAGCCCTTTGATCCTTTTTCCTCTCAAGAATCACAAGGTAAATGGCAATTTCTTGAGATCCATGCAATGATTCGCCAGGGTAAATGCTCATCTTCATCAATTTTTTTTTTTTTGCATTATCTGTAGAGGTAATCAAGTCTGCAAGAGCTTCATCTGCAACTAGTGTGAAAGCCTTCGAAGTCCCTTCGGCGATTAGTCTCAAACCTCCTCCAATGGAACGCCACAAGTCCTTCGACGAAGAGGACTTATCAGTGAAGCCTATCGCTATTACTCCTCGAAAACCGAAGACTGCTCCAACTAATGTGAAGTCCTACTCAGTAGCAGATTTGCAGATGGCTACTGATAGTTTCAGCCCCGATAATCTTATCGGCGAGGGATCTATTGGGCGAGTCTACCGTGCTCAGATGGATGAAGGGAAGGTACATTTCATCCAACTTTTTCTGTAAGCATAAAGCACGATCAATCGTTTTGGTTAAAACTTTACGGTATAATGGCAGATTCTTGCTGTCAAGAAGATAAATTCATCCGTGCTATCAAGTTCTGACGATTTCCTAGAAATCGTATCAGAGATTTCCAAGCTGCACCACCCTAATGTAACGGAGTTGGTAGGTTACTGCTCTGAGCACGGGCAAAACTTGCTTGTGTATGAGTTCCACAAGAATGGCTCTCTCCATGAATCCATGCATCTCGCCGATGAATACAGCAAGACTTTAACGTGGAACACTCGGGTTAAGATTGCTTTAGGAGCTGCTCGGGCGCTAGAGTAAGTCACAGCACAAAATTATTACGATTTCTGTTTTGGAACTTTTCTTCTTTTAGTATACAGAGATGTTTTTTCGACTTCTATTTTACCTTTTTCGCTCGAATGGGCCTTTTCTGCAGGTACCTACACGAAGTCTGCTCGCCCTCGGTTATCCATAAAAACTTCAAATCTGCAAACATTTTGCTCGACATGGACTTCAATCCCCACATTTCAGACTGTGGGCTGGCCAGGCTCGTCCAAGAACCCGACCAGGTGGTATATATGATTCCATATATCATATGTTTGCATTCGTCTTTATAAAATCAAGATCAAATTCTCTTAGTTGAAAAAGATCAACGATTTTCGTCTCTCAAGAAGCTTCTTTTACGTATTCTTTTTGCAGGCATATGGCTACAGTGCGCCAGAAGTCGGAATGTCAGGCCAATACACGATAAAAAGCGACGTTTATAGCTTCGGCGTAGTAATGTTGGAGCTTCTCACGGGGCGCAAACCATTCGATAGGTATTCATCAGCATATTCTCTTTACTCACAAAAACATTTCTTACATCAGAATCTTTACTCAGCACAAGGCCAAGATCCGAGCAGTCCTTAGTTCGATGGGCGACACCTCAGCTGCATGACATTGATGCCCTGTCTAAAATGGTCGACGCCGAGCTAAAAGGACTTTACCCCATGAAATCACTCTCACGGTTTGCAGACGTTATTGCTCTCTGTGTCCAGGTAACTACTAACTACTAACCAAGCCAATTTCTTATCTTTTATGTTATTTCTATTACCTAAGGAGCGTTGTTATTACGGCGACTTTTTGTCTTATTTCAGCCCGAGCCAGAGTTTAGGCCGCCGATGTCTGAAGTGGTGCAATCGCTGGTTCGATTAGTGCAGCGAGCGAATATGAGCAGAAGAACGTTTGGGACCGAAGGTGCTACGGCGGCTCGAAGTGGTAGTGGAGATGCCGATGACTATACTCCATGAATAAATTATTGATTGTTGAAGCTATAAAGAAAATCAAATTCAAAAATGGGAATCTCAAAGCATATTTGGACACTTGCATGGTGAGGTTCTGCATTTCATTTGTAAAGAGTATGTGAGAAAATATATGGACTGTCTTAACTTGATATCTTTCTTTTTGGGTACTATTTCTTGTTTGAGAATTTTCTTCAGTGTTAATACCACTTTTGCCAGTCCTACCTTATGTTCTTAGATTGCAGAATCATTATCTACATGAAAAGCTTTAAGCTCTGATAGAATATAGAAGAAAAAACCCAACCTTCATAGTATATAAATTCAAGAAGACATGCAATGTTTTCTCAACTGAAATTGAAGGGATTACAAGGGCAGGCAAAGAGTACGACTGAATACGAATTTAAGGTTGCAAGAAACTCTCTCAGCAGTGAACATCTTGTTGAAAGCTTGAAATGGGCAACAGAAGGCATTAATTATAAACCATATATTTCGGCGTTGCGCTAAATTTCTGATAGCCTTTGATGACTTTGTTGACAGCATCTAGAAAATCTTTCTCAGTCACAGTCTTTCTTCTCGCTCGAATCGCATACATCCCAGCCTCTGTGCACACGCTTCGAATGTCGGCTCCTTAAATAGGGGAAAACAATTTAAATGAGTAAATTTCAAACATTTGGTAGAATTTTTGTGAACAGAAGGTAACAACAGAAGCATTTTGGTCAGAAGGGATTTTGTTACAATGGACAAATCACTAGAATATCTGAGAGAGAGAGAGAGATACATAAAAGCAACTGCTTGTTCTTACCAGTTGAATTCGGGCAAAGACGGGCGAGAAGTTCAAATCGAATATCTCTTTCGCAATTCATTGTGCGGGTATGAATCTTGAATATTTGAGTTCTACTTTCGAGGTCGGGCAGCCCAAACTCCACTTTACGATCGAGCCTCCCGGGACGTAACAGTGCTGGATCAAGAGTATCGGGCCTAGAAAAAGCATAAACTAGGCATATTAAAGAGGTATCCAGCCATATTGGAAAAAACTGAAGTTGTAAATAGAGCGTTATCCAAATTTGATTTAGCCTTAGAAAATAATTTTACTTATGTCGCTATTTGTGTTCTTCAATTTATTCGGTTCTTATCAAGTACAACTACAAATGCACTTTTGAATCACAAGTTGAATGAAAACCTGCACCGTTAGTTTCTTTCTCACACAAACACAAGCCCTTCCAGTCAATTTCTTGAGAGAAAGTGAAGAGACAAAAACGCTGAAATCCTGGATGCCCCAAAAGATCTCATGCATGTCAAGAGCAAATGATTTGATTGGTTGATCTCAACAGACAAACAATATAGAGAAGAAGAAAATGACGACTGACCTGTTGGTTGCCATGAGAACTTTGATGTTTCCACGAGCATCGAACCCATCCAACTGATTAACAATTTCAAGCATGGTTCGCTGAACTTCGTTGTCTCCACCCACCCCATCATCAAACCTAGCACCTCCAATCGCATCTACTTCATCAAAGAACACGATGCAAGCCTTTTTCGAGCGAGCCATCTGACATGAAATTTGAGTAGAGTAAGTAAACACTTCCGAAATGAAAGATATACCAAAGAACTAGTAAGGATTCGAGTAGAATGCACCTGAAATAGTTCACGAACCATCCGAGCGCCCTCACCAACATATTTCTGCACAAGCTCACTACCAATAACACGGATGAAACATGCATCAGTCCTATTGGCCACAGCTCGGGCCAGCAGAGTCTTGCCAGTGCCGGGAGGGCCGTAGCACAAAACACCCTTTGGCGGATCAATTCCAAGCTTCACAAATTTTTCGGGATGAAGCATAGGCAGCTCAACAACCTAGACATATGAATTATAAATGTGCAAATAAAAATTAATGCAATTTTCGCAAGTGCGTCAGCTATGATCAACCAAACAATAATAATAACTAGTAATCGGAGCACACTCGACGCGTGTGCAATATATTTAAATGGTATCTTAATATGTTTCGATGTAATCAAATGATATTGGACAACCCCTTATCTTCTGTAGATGATATCAACGTTAGCCAAAAGTCATTGAAATAAAAAAAATCATAAAGAAAAGGAGAAGACGAAAGAACTATTCATGTCTGAGCGAATGACATAAGCATTTCCCTCATTAGTGGTTGATTTCTATTAATTTTATTATTATTTCATTTTTAATTACTGTGCGGCAGTTTACTTTAATGGCAGTTGTTGGTCGCAATATAACGTGGAAGGTTATAATAGTAACTTTTCTTTTTAACGTGTGTAACTACCAAATAGGCTTCAATTTTTGGTGTAATTGATACACCAAATTGATTATAATTTGACAGTTTTTAAACACCCCTCTCCATTAATAAAAGAGTATAGATAACGGTATTTAAATGATATATTGAATTATTGAATAATGGCAAAATTGTAATTGAAATGTCATTGCGATTAACTGACGTTAGATGTGACGTTCTTACCCTTATTTATTCATTTAACTGACATTAGAACATGGAGGCAGTTTTTTCCGTAATATGCGCGAGACAAAAATAGAACGCCAGTAACTACCAAATTGGTTCCAATTTATGGTGTAATTGATACACCAAATAGATTAAAATTTGACAGTTTTTAAAAGCCCCTCACCATTAATAAAAGAGTATAGATGCTCAGAATTCAACAAGACAAACCTCTCTCATCTTCTCTATTTGCTCCTTGCATCCTCCAACATCGTTATACGTAACATCAGGTTTCTCTTCTACTGTCATCATTGTAACACTGGGATCAATCTTTGGTGGCAGAGGAATCTGAATTTGATACTTATTCCTGTCAACACTGCAATAAAGAGATACGTGGAACTTCATTATACGCCGTATAACTACCAAAAAACCATTCTTCGAAGTTCAAAAGTATTACTAGTAGATGTATGGCATTTATTAGTTTTAACAATCAGAAAAAATGGTAATATATGGACCTATGGTGAAACCACAGCAAACTCATTTAATTAGTCATAAGGTGAGAGATAGCATACCCGACACGCATGCCTTCTTCGATATCAGTTGGCGAAACTTTATCTCCCAACCCAACAACAAACTGCAATGATTGTGTGCACAACGTAAAGAAACTCATGTTTCAGTTATCAGTTATCACACAAGTCCAGAATAAAAGGATTGAACGTCATTCACGAAGACAAGACATTCACAAATGCCACTCCGAGGAACAATTACGGAAAAAATCTATAAATGGCGAATTTCAAGGTAATAATATTACCTTAGCAATTTGCTTAACGTTGATAACATATTTGGCATCTTCCGTGTTCGGATTAATTATCTTTGTACATCTGGCAACCTGAACACAAACAAATACATCAGTTTTAAGGTAGAAACAATCAAAATTAATAAGAAAATTCCATAATTCCATACATCTATCTACAAAAGAAAATACCTGAAGAGGTTGCTCCTCCTGCATCATTTGCTTATCAGATACAAGATCCCACTGACTTGGAGCAGCCAAACCAGTGTCTGATTCCTTTATACCTATCATGAGTTGCAAAAGAAGCAATTTAGCATCACTTGCATGAAACAACTACAACTTCATCACATCATGTCGTATTCTTGGCAAGGCAATTAGTTTTGAAAAAACCAAAGTCAAACCATCGGATACCTAACCACTGACGTTAAAAGGAACATATATTTCATAAAGGTAAGTACCACATAGATCATTGATCTTCTTGGCCATCTCCTTGATCTCCTTCTCCACTTTCTTTATGCTATTTGAGTAAGGACCCAAGCCCTGCACATATATTTATACCATGAGCTTCAACAGAAACGATATTTTAGAACCCAAACACTTAATATTAAGAATGATACACGATCTTAACAACGTAATTTGAGCTAATTAATAATCAATGCTTTCATAATTCAGGTAATGTACTCAGCTTCCTAGATCCAAGCAAGTAAGACCCAACCAGCAAGCAACTTATTGATCCGAACTCCATTTATCGGTACGCCCCAAAAACCAATCAAAACTTCCAAATTCATAAGACAGTGAGTCTTTATTTCCCCGAAATTCCCCGATAAGAGTAATAGATAAATAAATCCCAGATCCCGATTATCACTTCAAAAAACGATATACACAGTCCCAGACATTCAATTCCAAGACAAACAGCAAGAGAGAATTAGGGTTTAAAAGGAAAAAAAGAGGAGTTTTACATAGGTCTTGAGGAGGGCAATATCGTCTTCATCGAGAGGCTTAGGGTTCTTCTCGTCCTTGATCTCATCTTCAGGTTCAGGAGCCATTGTCAGGAAATTCCTTGCTTTTTCTCCAACAAAAGTAGCAGGCGAGCGAGGCCTATATGTTTGTTTTTCTTGCAGAACAAGGTGCGAGAGAGAGAGAGAGAGAGAGAGAGAGAACAATGTGGCGCGGGCCTGTCATCGTATAAGCCCAGCCCAACTATATCCTACGGTTTCTAGAAGGCCCAGTCCAATAGCTCTTCCAAATACAAATTAGAATTAGAAATACTCTTTTAATAAATAGATTTTCCAATTGAGAAATAATCCCAACTAGGATGGATTTATTTTTAGGGTCAATTGTAATTCAGGCCCTTTTAACATGTTTTTATAGGATTCAGGCCCCTTTTACGTTTTAGATAGGGTGAAGGACCTAAATGATATTTAGGTTAGGGATAAGGACCCATTCGGACGGAAAAGACCATTCTACCCTTATTTTTTCCTGAAATTACATTACTTTTTAGACATAAATCTCACGTTGTGTAAAGTGTTATATAAATCTGTTTTAGTGGTATGATCTTTAAATTTTATGGTATATACCAATTAAGACAAGAACTGAGACCAAAAATCGATTTTCACTACCACAAACCCTAAAATTAGCTTTTCACCCTTCAACGAGAAAACCCAAAGAATTTTCTACCGTTTGAACCCTTAATCAATGAAACCCGACCAATTTCGACACTTCATCGACGAATCTTGCGATGGCTCCGAAGAAGAACTCCGTCGATCGCCAAGAAAATAGCCGAAAGAAGGTTGCTGGCGAGAAGAAAGTTGCTAGGAAGAAGAACGACGTCGATCGCCGGGGAAGTGGCCGGAAGAAGGAGAAAAAAGTTGTTCGGAAGAAGAAAGTCGGTGAATCGAGTGAAACACGTCCAACAGGCATAAACCATACCACTTACGTATAATTTTGTACCAATTTACACTCCTTTCATAACAAAAAATAAGTATTCTAGAAGCTTCATGGACCGTCAAACCGTCTCCCTTTATACAATACCACATAACATGTAAACTGTACCACTTCAGCATGGTTTAGTACCAATTTATACTTCTTTCATACCAAAATATCAGAATATTCCAGAAGCTACATGGGCCAACAGTGAATATGCCTCTCCATCTTTATATGATACCACATTACGTGTAAACTGTACCACTTCAGCATGATTTGATACCAATTTATACTCCTTTCATACCAAAATATAAGAACATTTCAGAAGCTACATGGAACGACAATGAATATGCCTCTCCATTTTTATATGACACCACATTACGTGTAAACTGTACCACTTCAGCATGATTTCATACCAATTTATACTATCCTGGTAACAATATATTTCGAATCGATACCACATTAAGTCGTAGTGATACTCACGTGTAAAATATAACACTTCAGCGTAATGTCGTACCAGTTTATACTCCATTCATAACAGAAAATAAAGAACATTCCAGAAGCTTCATGAATGAATATGGATCAATATTTGTACCATACAAAAACACATGTAAAATATAACACTTCAGCGTAATGTCGTACCGGTTTATACTCCATTCATAACAGAAAATAAAGAACATTCCAGAAGCTTCATGAATGAATATGGATCAATATTTGTACCATACCAAAACACATGTAAAATATACCACTTCAGCGTAATGTCGTACCAGTTTATACTCCATTCATAACAGAAAATAAAGAACATTACAGAAGCTTCATGAATGAATATGGATCAATATTTGTACCATACCAAAACACATGTAAAATATAACACTTCAGCGTAATGTCGTACCGGTTTATACTCCATTCATAACAGAAAATAAAGAACATTCCAGAAGCTTCATGAATGAATATGGATCAATATTTGTACCATACCAAAACACATGTAAAATATACCACTTCAGCGTAATGTCGTACCAGTTTATACTCCATTCATAACAGAAAATAAAGAACATTCCAGAAGCTTCATGAATGAATATGGATCAATATTTGTACCATACCAAAACACATGTAAAATATAACACTTCAGCGTAATGTCGTACCGGTTTATACTCCATTCATAACAGAAAATAAAGAACATTCCAGAAGCTTCATGAATGAATATGGATCAATATTTGTACCATACCAAAACACATGTAAAATATACCACTTCAGCGTAATGTCGTACCAGTTTATACTCCATTCATAACGAAAAATAAGGAACATTCGAGAAGCTTCATGATCCGTCAATGAATATGGTCTCACCATCTTTATATGATACCACATCACATGTATGTCATACCATTTATACTGTCCTGGTAACAATACACATCGAAACGATACCACATTATGTCGTATTGATACTAGATAATATATTATCTGTACCATATTAATGGATCGAATAATTTCGTAAATAAAAGTTGTTTTTTCGGTTGTGGAGGAATAAAAATCATGGAAATATATGATTTGATGTATTTAAACCACCAAGTTCCTTAATTTTGTCACGTTTATGTAAATATGATGTAAATTGTCAAGTAATGAGGTTGTGATCATGTAAAATGTACACTAATGCACCATGTAGACAACTATATTTACATCACATTGATATTTACCATTATGAATTACAACAAATGTATCATAAACAACATTATACGTCAATCATAGAACAAATCTTACGACAATAAACCTTTAATCGTAACCCCGAAATAGTTTACCCTAAGATCCGATACTCTAAACCAAAAAACTGGAAACCCTAGCGCATAAACCGCAATCTGTAACACATAAAGTGTTTCTGGTACCACATTATTACAGGAATATATACTACACAATACCACATCACATGTAAATTATACCACATCAGCGTATTTTAGTACCAATTTATACTACATTCATAACAAAAAATAAGAACATTCCAGAAGCTTCATGGGCCGTCAGTGAATATGGTCTCTCCATCTTTCACATGCAAATTATACCACTTCATGCCAATATCGTACCTAATCTTATCGAAATTATACCACTTACACGTTTCTGATACCACATAACGAACACTCATTTAAATATTTTTTTTTTGCGATTTCACTTTGAATTCGTCGAATACACATCGCGATTTCACTTATGGTAGTTATATCACTTTATGCCATTATCATACCACTTCTGTACTGTCATAAAACACTAAGTTTTGCAGGAAAAACAACTAACACGTATATGATACCACTTTATGCCATTATTATACCACTTTATGTGTTTATCATACCACCTTATGCCATTATCATACCACTTCTGGTACCAATTTATACTACACAAAAGTTCCCGCCCAAAATAATACTGAGATTTAGCTTTCCCGCCCAAAACTGCGTGACTTGCTTATTCAGTACCACTTCCTCCCTAACGGATACCACAACCTGCCAAATGAAAAATATTCCAGTCTGGAAACCACTTCTTATGGTTGTCATACCACTTTACGCTGTTATCGTACCGCATCTTATAAAATTGATACCTTGAGAATAAGTAATAGTTTTCGTTGCTATACAACTTTAAGCCTCTTCTATACCACATAATGCTTCTCTTGTACCATATATTACAAAAATTATACCAAATGAAAAAAGTAATATCTCGTACCAGTTCGAGTAACGTTTCTTATCGTTTCTATACCACGTTACGGCTCTTGTATACCACATCATATAAAATTAATACTAAATTAGAATAATATCTCGTATCAGTTCGAGTAATGCTTCTTATCGTAACTATACCACTTTATGCCACTATTGTACCGAAACGTATTGAAACTATACCACTTAAGCCTTTCTGATACCACATAACGAATACGCATTTAAATTATTTTTCTATGGCGATTTCACTTTCAGTTCGTTAATCTTGAGGGACGAACGATTGAGTCAACACTAAGGCGCGACGTAATTTCCAAGTCATGGGTCTCTCGAATTTAAGCGTATTTAGCTTTAATTTCGACAAAAAAAATGCTCGATTTATCTTATTGCGTAAATGAAATTTCTAAAAATTATTCTTCACAGATCTTAAATATGACGACGTAAATATCATTGATATCGTCGAATACACATCAAAATTGATTTTGTGCCCAGTATGCTCGAAAATTTAGGCCAAATCGATGGTTGAAATCCTTTTTTCGATTGATACCATTTGAATAACATCTGGTAACATAATAGTAGCAATTCATACCTCTTTATATAACACCTACAAGGGGCATTTTCGTCAAATCAGTGTTTATGTCCTTTATTCTGAATTTTCGTTAAGATTGGTCCTTAAAGCTATATTTCATCTGAATGGGGCCTGAACTCGATAGCAAACTTATGCTAGGGCCTGATATAAAAACGTCCCTTATTTTTAATCGAATCTGAACATCACCCTGGACTAGGGGTGGTAAACAGGTCGGGTTGGGTCATATTCGAGTTCAACCCGTAAACGGGTTGAAAACCTCAACCCTGACCTGACCTGTTTACTTAAACAGGTTGAAAAATCAAACCCAAACCCAACCTGCTTTAACCCTAACCCAACCCGCCAACCAAGAAAATAACAAAATGGACAGAATTATAATTCCAAATTAAACAAAAAAAAGAGAGAAATAATGCAATTGTTTTTTCTAAAAACATCATCATAATTAAGAAATAACTAAAGTTCCAAATAACAAAAGTCTCACTAGTTAAATACCAAGCAAATTATTGCATGGTCATCAAGTATTAACCGAAGCCGATAATTGACTCGAACTCTCAACCATACTCTCTTCCATTTGATCTACCACCCTTATGTTTATGACATCTTCGCATAATTCATCAAACATAGGAACATGATCCATTTTTGCTAAAAAATCAAATGAAATCAAATGATTATATCAGGAATAGGCGAAAACATAAACTAAAAATCAGAAAAAAAATATGGAATTTGAGTTTGGGATGCGAGTTGGGCCTGTGAGCATGAGTGAGCGTGAGAGTGGATAGAGAATTAAGGTTAAGTAGAAATTTTCTTTTATTTTATTTATATTAATAATATTTTAATAATATATATTATTCGGGTTAAATAGGTTGACAAACGGGTTGATTTCGGGTTGAAAATCTGAACCCTAACCTGACCCACTTAATAATTGGGTGGGGTTCGGATTTACCCATTTACATAAACAGGTCGAAAATGCTAACCCGAACTTGCTATTTTTGGGTGCGATTCGTGTCGGGTTGACGGGTTGGGTCGATTTTTAACAGCCCTACCCTGGACCATAGAAAACTCCCAACTTACTAGTAGGACTAATTATATTTGTCTGATTCATGTGACATGCCCCAAGCCATTAAAATTCAGACATAGTACATGAGATTTAAACATGTGATTAAGAGGCTTTTTGAAGCTTTTTTTTTTATCTTCGATAAAGGGTATCTGACAACCCCACACCGTAGTCCTACATTTCATCTAAGTTCAGTCTAAATCGACCATAACGACCTCTTTCTTCTAAATCTGAACTCTACGCTTTGGCCGAACAAAATAGTAAAATTGAGGTCATAGAAAGAACACAACATTGATAGTCACCAATATAGCAAGCACATCAGCACAAAAAATCTCGGGGAACAACAAAAGAAAACTGGAGCTTCCGTTCCTTCTGCGTTTACAGTATCAGCAAATCGAATAAAGAATTGGATCGAGTATAGAGAAACTCATCAGCATATTTACGAGGCGAGAATACGTCGTTTCCACACAAATAATTACTCGCCTTGCGCAATAAAATTTGGCAGTTCGCCGTGGCACAAGTACTCGTCGCACAGTGACGCCGATCCCCAATCCTTGCGCAAACGCAATATATCCTCCGTGAAAGTAGACCCAGAAGATCCAATAAATACGGTGGACAAAGCACATATTGTCTTATCCAACATTGCCTCTACCTTCACCATTCGAAAAAAATCACAGCTGTGAGTAAAATAAAATTTGCAGTAGTTATTATGACTTTGAAAGTTCTAACAACGTCTCTTTCTTTTCTTTTTCTTTTGGCTCCAATAAGCATGAAATGTATTATGAAGTCAGAGACATTCTAGTCTAGGTTATATTTACAGAATCTAATGTATATATCAAGAAAAGCGACTCCTCAGGCATAGATGGTTACTAAATTATACTGTTAAGAAAAAAAAGAAGAAAAAAGAATGAGCCCACCTGTGGATCTCCCTCAAGTCCATGTCTGTACAATAGCGCGTCCCACTTTTCTGCTGAATTACGGGCTGGCCTTTGAACAAGAGGAACGGTCTTACCGTTCAATACCACGAGTGACTGCAGCAAGCCAGTTTCACTTTCTGCAGCATCAGTGGAGAGATAGATTACTGGGGCATTGGCCTTTACAATCAATCGATTGATGCACTCTGCAGCTTGAGGAATGGGGTAGAAGCAACTTGGTTGTTTGGCGTTGCTGGAAAAAAAAAAGAATCATTCAGAAATTTCGAGTTAGGTGGTATATGGAATCACAGTACGATGTATCAGAGACCCGAATGTGAAAAGAATACCAGAATTTCAAGAAACCATGGCGCCGAAAGTGAAGCGCGATGAAGTCCCTTCCCAAGAATGTTTGGATGAACCGTTGAGCTGTGAGGAGAATGAGATTGCTGGGCTCGATCAAAGTCTTGCATTTGTGTGCGATCGGGCCGCCTGGTTGCATCACCCAATCCCTGTCCACGTCAGCGAAGAAAACATCTCCAATAGCAATCACATCATCGTCTGAAGAAAAATTTGCCAAGACATCTTGGACGCTCTTTGGGTTCGGTTTCTTGACATCCTCTTTCCACACGGACTCTATTCTACTCATGGAAACGCCCAGGGCTTTCAGTTTCTTAACGCGTTCGTCGTCCATGTAACATGGCTGCGGAGAGGAGAAATAGCACATGAACTTGTCGATATGCAGGCGATGCTTCCTACTCTCGGAGAATTCGTCGAAAGTGACCACAACTTTCCTCCCCAAACACTTGTTAATATGCTCTATGTCCAACACGTGGTGAAACTCATAATCGACCTTTGGACTAGGGATCACGAGAACTCGACCAAGCAGCGCTGCGAAGAACATGTGCTTCTCCAGACAAATCAAATGATTCGACATTTGCCCAGAGACACAAATTGCAAACAGATACTTGTTTGATTTAGGCTTCCAATCTATGGTCTTCCTCTCAAACAGCTTCTGATCCACCTTCCGACACATACCCCAACTCACATCCGTGTAATTATCGCTCAATCCCGCAAAACCTTCATTCTCGTGCGTTGACAGCAAAACCCCTTGAATTTGCTTGTTCAACGAAATCTGCATAAAAACCTGCGATTTCAATTCTTCCAGCATTGAATTCAGCGTCAATTCCACTCCATTACCACCAACACTGCTCGAATTTGAGATACGGGTACCATTCACAGAGCTAGAATCTGATCTTCGATTCGACTCCATGTAATTCCAAATCTTCCGAAACTCAATCTCCTGCGATTTAAGCAAATACAGAGCTCTCAACTCCGATTCACGCATCCGACTAACCGACGCACTCTCACCACCACCATCGCTAACCGCAGGGACGCGCATCTGAAACAAGCTCTTCAAATCCGTGGTGAAATACAGCAGCAACACAACGACGGGCAAAAAAATGGCGCAAAAATACCCCTTATTGATCTTCCGAGAAGCTCTCGAAACCCTATCCCTCAGACTATCATCAATTTGAAAAGTCGAGCGATGAATTGACGCCTTCGCAACGTCGTTCTGGGCGATGAGGTTCTCGCGATCATCTTCTTCATCCGAACACTCTCTCTCCATCGTTGTTCCTCCTTTCTGTCCACAAACACAGCAGAATACTGCAGTTTATGGTGGAATGCATTAATTTAGGGGAACTTCTCCTAGGAGGGAAAGGAGTGAGTAGTAAGAAAAGTGAGTGATACTCAAACGAACAGCAGCTTTTTAACTAACCCATCATTCGGAGAAGAAAGCTCGTCGGTGATAGATATGGCTCAATTACAAAAGAATACTCAATTTACATATTAGTTCAACTTTCATCCTCACACATTTCACTCTCATAATTTATTGCCCCATGTCCTATTTCTAGTTGGATTTAAGGAGGGTCACAAGCATGAAATGAAGCATTCCACCTTAAGAGTAGGGGTGGGATCGGGTCGGGTTTTTCGGGTTTCGGGTTTTTCGGGTCGGGTACCCGATGATATCAGGTAGTGAATCTGATACCCGATCCCGACCCGATCAAATGCGGGTACCCGATTTTCGGGTACCCGACAACCCGCGGGTCGGGTTCGGGTATTTTTTATTTTATTTTTATTTTTTTTAATTAGGTTAAAATAAACAAATGTGGCCCGTGGGAATCGAACCCACAACATCATGTGGGGGAAGCACTTATCACCTGTGCTTGAACCATTGAGCCAAACGAAATTTTGATTAAAGTTTTACATAAGCTGTACTAGTACTATGCGCGGGTCAGTTTCTTATGGGAAATCAGTTGTCCCACATCGAATTTTCACCCAAATTGTGGGTGAATCAGTTCTATATAAAGGCATACCTCAGCAAAGATTCTCACCATTTAATTTCAGTGGCGATGCCATCTTGATTTTATTAGTTAAAGTTTTTATATAAATAAATAATTTAACTAATTGCCGGTTAATTTATTAAATGGCTGATTAGGCGAAATAATTTTTCTTTTTTATGTCGGGTACCCGATCGGGTAAATCGGGTAGCATATTGCAACCCGATACCCGACCCGATGTACATAGTCGGGTATCGGGTTTAAGCCCGATACCCGACATCTAACCCGATTTTTCTTCCGATCGGGTTTACCCGATCGGGTCGGGTCGGATACCCGAAACCCGAATCCGAATGCCCACCCCTATTCCACCATTCTTCCTATATTTAACTAACTCTCTTACGACAAAATTGGTTCTTGGACGAAATTAAACAAAATAAAAAAAAAGTTTGAGGACAAAAGTTATATTAACATAGTGCTGGGACCATCGGAAAGTTGAGTATAGTTGATGGTGAGTTGTCACAGACGACACAGACTAGGGAGACAGCGATTTTAGCTATTAGTTTTGAAATATTTACTTGTATATTGTCATCGTATATTATTTTAAATAAGAAAAAGAAAAACTTAATTTGTGAAGATGATATAATTAGCTTTAGCATAAGTCAAAATATTAAAGAAAATATAATATAAGGCATAGATAAACTGGATAGCCCATTAGCCCGAATAACTTAAAATTTTTAGGCCCAAATTATTTAAATGGGTCGGGTCAGATATCAATATATTTACATTTGGTATAAAACTCTTGGGAAGCAAAGTGAACTTGTAGTTTACTACAACTCTATACTTAGAACTTGCATTTACCAGGACAAATGAACTATATGAGAAGAACTACTAAACATAAAACTTCTTCATCAACATTTCAACAAGTCTCCCACGAATCCAATTCTTAACCTTCGCTCAAATATCCTTCTGCTCCCTTTCATCCTCCAATAATCGACTCTCTCGACCTTTTGCGAAAATCTTCTCCTCGTTCGCGATCACACGGTTATTACCGTTTGGAGAAGTTGGTTTATGGCCGACGAGATTGAGTGACAACTTGGAGATTTCTGATGGCCCGAGAAAACCATTGGCGCGGGAAAGGTTCTCCTCTGTTTCGAGCGTATCAATGGAATAAGAAAGTGAACCATTGCTGCCATGTTCTTTGCCACCTGCAGATAAAAAGCTGTGTACTCCATTTACCTTTTTACGCTGGTTACCATTTACCTCTCCTTTATTTTCTTCGACGTGCAATGGCTGCTCATCAATGTAGTTGAATGGAAGATCATATTCGTCTTCAGACGAGGCTCTAACTTCATCTTCTTCGATAGATCCAATGACCTCACGTGCTTCTGCGATTAGCTTCTTGCTTTCGAGTAGTGAGGCATGAGCGATTGGGCTGGTCATGGCGGGTATTTCAAGGGCCTCAGCAGCTTTCTCGGCCTCAGAAATCAACAACCTTTGATGGATATAGAAGAACTGATTCTTTTTTTTCTTGGAAATATTGAATATGATGACGAATTGGTTTGAGATGAAAAAACTTACTTTGCCTTGGTTATCACTTCGTTATGTTTGTTCAGAGGAGCAGCTCTTTTCGCTCTAATGCTCTTCAACATCTCCAGCTTGAAATTCGCCAGTGGATCTTTGTACAATGGCATCTTACTCCTCTTTCGCTTTGTTTGTCGAATTCGAATTTGGGATTTGGTTTCTTGCTTCATGGAAATGCGATTTTCATCCTTCTTTTTAGGAGTATATCCACTTGGTTTTCTTCGAGGATTTCGTTCCATTCCTTCCGTGCCATGAAACTTAGCTAGACCAGAGCAAACTCGGTTTCGATAATCCTAGTAAAAGTGTCAGAGAAGAGGTTTAAGTTCGAAACAAGTTAAAAGTATTCTGAGATCAGACAAAAATACTATCCCTCAGTGTAAGAACTGTTATGTCGTCCCACCGTAACTAAACATTATGGAAATTCTCATGTCCATCTACAATTTCACTTTCCAGTGATATCAAGAAACCAAAGCTTCACATATTCGAAAATCATCGTATTATACAAATAAGATAAGAAAAAAGGCTTACAGAATCAGCCCATTTTGCTGCTATAGCAGCAGCAATCTTCTTCTTTTGCTCGGGCGATTTGGGTGCTCTTTTGCTTCGGTTTGGCCTAGGTGCGCTTTTTCTTCGTTCGATGCTCTGCAACCACTCTTTATCGAGCTCTTTGTTAATTTTCTCGTATGAATTCCATTCGAGTTTGTCCTCGTCGATATGACCCTTCCTTGCAGAAACTGCAATAAGGTACTGCCAATCATAGAGGCAATTTTCTTGCAAAATTAACTTCTCGCGTCGCTTTTCCCACCCTAATCGAACCCCAACTCCGATTTTCGCCCTCGTTTCGTTGCTTCATGGTAAGAAAAAGAGAAATGTGAGTACATGATCCAAGATGCTAAAGAACAATATAATATCACTTGCAAAGAAACAACAAAGTATCACTTGTCAAAAAACGATAAGATGCTAAACACTTCGGCTACCTTTGAGCATGCCCCAGGTTATCGAGCTTCTTCTTAACCTGTGAAGCCAAAAGAGCTGTGAGCACCACTTTCAGTAATCTCAAAGGAGAATGTATGGAGCTAGTTAAGGAGTTAATATATAGAAGCTTGAATCAATAAAAAGCATAGATGCAAGGTTTATATTAAATGACAAAGAATTCATATAGAAGCATTTGCAGACTAACAAGCTCGAGGTGAAGGCACACGAAAGTAACAAGTTTAAGAAACCTAAAAGCATTGATTACATTTGATCTCAATTCACAACTTTTCTACACAAATTCTTGGTTTCTTACATGACATCACCTTAGGATCTTGCATAGCAAGCCTGGTCCTCTCTCTAATTTTCCGCAGTGTCTCTGCAGAAATCAGACAATAATTGAGAACATTACTCAGTTCACTAAAATCACAAAGAAATTCTTTCCAAAGAAGATCATTAACCGTTTCATAATACAACAAGGTAAATAACCTGGGCTGTGCTTCTTCCCCAAGTTCCAAGGCTTATTCCCCTTATTCGCCTTGGAAATTCTCATCCTTCTCAGCTTCTCCCTTTCGTCCACCTCTGTGGAGTCATCGCTAGAAGTTTGTGGGTCCAACGTCGATGAATCGAGCTGCCCCTTTGATCGAACATTATCCGATATGTCATCTTGCAGCACTCTGACTCTATCAACTTCGCCCAAAGTGGCAGTTTCAAGGACAGCAACTGCACTTATCATCAGCCTATGACGACATATCTGAGTCCTCCCCAAATTAACTTTCTCAGGGAGACAAAGAGTGTTGCAAGAAAATCTAGACGACAAACTCCCCAATCCCTCCTCATTGCCAACTAAAAGTTTGTTGTTGCGAAAGCGATTTTTGGAGTTACATGCCAGTAGATTGCTGCGCGAACAAGAACAAGGCCGTGGGATAGCAGCAATACCTGCAAAACGAGTATAATTACACAGCGTCGGCCATTTGAATTCGTCAAGACTCAGGACAATGGGCCAAATTGTCGATTCATTCATTCATATGGAAATGATCGAACTCGAGACTTTTGACGATAGAAACACATCGTACATACGACAGGATGCAAGAACTCGATGGGTAACCAACCGCAGAAGAAATCAACAGAAACGGAAACCACGCTCGTGGTCGATTCATTCACCTAACATAGGCATGGATAGCTTAGCTTATATCATCAAGTCGTAAGCCCAGCTCCCACTAGCCTCAACTGCTTAAACCAAATGAAAAACTCCAAAACTGAGGACGTAAGGATTAAGCTGTTGGTAGCAAAGCACGATCCACATCACATGCGAAGGGAGCGAGTGGCGCTTCTTCGCGGAGGGAGGAGATGAGTGAGGATAATGATATGGTGTTCTATTCATATAAACAAATATCATTTCATGGTATTTCCTATTTCTCTCTACGGTTGATAATTAATTTGAGGCAAGACAGAGACCAGTAGATAATAATGGGCATAGCACATACCCTCTTCTCTTTGTTTGCTCTGCTTCTATTCCTTTTGGAAATGTCCCATTTCGAAGAAGGTTTAGGCTGATTTGTAAAATATATTCGTTGTTAGTTCTCATCGTTCATAATTTTTAATACTTTTATTGTTCGGTTTTATGTTTGTTTTATATTCTCGAGACTCGAGAGCTTTTGTGAGTTTGTGATGGTAGAAGAAGGATGACTGATGTGTACCGCGTAAAACGACCTTTGGAAACGGCGGTTGGCGTGGCTGTTCCTCTCTCGTAACTTCTATGACGCGAATTCTTCGGCCTCCGTCGATCTACTTCGTCGAGCCTAGCACCCAAGAACTCAAAAACACGTCAGAAGGGGGCCGGGGTTGGTGCCGGCGTAGCCCCTCCGATGCTTAAGTCAAAAAACGGGTGAAGATAGGTGTTTTAGCTCGTAAATCAGTTTTTGTTATTTGAAAGCGTACCTGAAAAATGAACTAACTGTCATTATTTATACTAACCTCGTTTGTCTTGACCTAATCTTTCACCCTGGCCCGTGTTTCTCACGGACCTCACAGAGGGAACGTGTTTCCCCCACGATCCCACGTTCTCTTCTCCTCTTCTTCCTTTCAGTTTCCTTCGCGACATCATCCCCCCTGACGCAACTGCCCTGATCGGGTCCTGGCCTTGTTCGGGGAATTTCATCATTAGTTGGCTTTACCTCTTTATCCCTTACATTCTCGGGCGAGCGTTTTACCCTATCCTTGGCCCCTCTCTAACCGCTTCATACTCCTTTCAAATCTACCCCCTCGGGCACCTCCATTACTCGGAGGTCTTCTCGAGTCTTTGTCCCCACTTGCTCTTCTACCCCCCGATAGGGTCTCGTCAAGCGTTCGTAGGACTCCCTCGGGCCTCTCCCAAGCTAATCTACTCCTATCCTTCCCACTTGCTCTTAGGAACACACTCCCCCTTCTCGATTGCCGCCGTCGCACATTAATACTCGCGGGTTATTTTACCGTTAACGTTATTTACCGTTAGCTAGAAATCCCGATGGTCCTTTTCTGTGATTTTGTTTCCATCAATGGAACTTTGGTATAGGAAAAAAAAAATCATCAAGGGAGAAGAAACAACGAAACAAATATAGAATTGTAGATTCCATAGAAAATATTTAATAGGCACCACCATCACATTCACACATAACTTAGAAAAAAACTACTACACTATACAGATCCGATTCCACACATCAAGAATTTGAAATGCTTGCACATATGAAAGAAATATGCTTCATCACCTAAAGACAATTGATCAATAATTGCCTCACTTCCAAGTATTCCATTTTTCTTTTTCGCATCCAAAATCAGAGAAGCAGAGGCAGAGCCATTAGAGCAGCAAAAATGAATATAAGCAGCAAGAACAACCAAGTAGGCAAAGAGGTTCTCCTTCGTGGGTCGTTTTTCGTCTCTTTGGGCGCTTCGCCATTCTTAAGCTCTTCTCTGTTTGGGCGCTTTTTTAGCGTTGGCTGAGAGTTTTCTTTGGAGATAGGTTCTTGCGCTGCGGCTTCTCGTGCTGCTGCTTGCTGCTGCTCTTTGTATTTCTCGACGTACTCTGGGAAGAGTTTCTTGAACGTTGGGCTGTTTATTATGTAAACGATTAGTAAACGGAGAAAATGGAGGTGAAGTTATGTTCTACTCGGCGTGAACTGAGAAAATGCAACCATAAGAACCATATGGGTTAGAGAAGGAAGAAAAAAAGAGGACAGTATTTGGTTAATGATGCTCACTTTTTACAATTGAATGCCAATGAAACCTTTGCAAGCTTCCGTTTCTCGTCATCTGTGGTCGAGACGCTACCAGTGGTGGGACTATCGTCTAACTGGAAAACAAATTGGAATTCGTCAGTTTTTTTTTTGGTCCAAACGAAGCAAAGATACACCCACACTCTGATTGGTGAAATCATAAGAATTCTTTGATCATTTGAATAAAACTCACCATAAACGAAAGGAGCCCCGTAAGCATGCTGCGCGCAGATTAAATGATAAATAAGTATTAATACTAGAAAGCCGGTAAGAGTTATATTAATATCAATGATGTGGTTATACACTTGAGGTGCTCACTAGTCCTTACCTTGACACGGACCACATCGGATTCCAGGTCTCTGGGTGAACTGCACATTGAGAATGTAAGAAGCATGGCATGATAAAATCATTGGGATGAAAAGAACGGGGCCGATAGGAGTAAAATATGGCCAAAAAAGTAACCATGAACTTACAATCAGTCATAGAGAGGCATATCTTCTTCTGTGTTATGAAGCGTCCATTTGGGGTTGTCATGCTACAAAGACGTAAACCAATATAATGGACAAAAATCACAAATGTAGTAGCGAATAGTTTTAGATGATTTTGATGTGCTACATGCTTGGCCTGATCCAATCATACCTTATCCCTGGAGGTTTAAATGGGTATTCTGGCGGAAATTTTATCTTCCCATGGTAAAATCCTCCTTGACCGATCAATTGTGGTACAAAATAATTACAAGGAGAAAAAAAAAATCAGTTTTCAATAGTAAACGCCTGAGATGGAAAAAAAATAACACCATAGGCAGATACAAGAAATTAACATAATGACAGCGGACAAGAACGAATGTAACTCATTCATGAAAATGATAATTAATTCGTCTGCAGAGATTTCAACCTAATACAAAGGAAAACAAGATACCTGCAAATGGTGTTCCTTGACTTCCTTCCAATACATAATCTATCACATAATAAAGCATAGAAATATTTACTACAAGATGATTAAAGGTTATGATGGTACACATTGCCAAAGTTTAGGTCCAGTAAACAAATCAAGAACTTTAGACGATGTGTTCAACGAAATAATGCATAGCACTCTAGCAGTAAAAGACATCATAGTCCAAGACAGATAGCTACGTATACGTACAAAGAAAATAAAGAAACAAGAATAAACAACTTACGCCACTCAAGAATATCATTTGGCAGAGGGCGTGCGACGACATTGGGAACAGGCTCCTGCAAAAGTAAACATTCACATGCTAATCAGGAGATAAGAAATTACGTACTTGGAAAAGGTTCCAGATAGAATTTTGCCTCGATGAATTCAAAAATTATAGACACTACTTTCTAAAATAGTTATTATATAGTCGAGTCAAATGGCTACCAATCACTAGGCAAAAGAGCATAATCGAACTATTACACAAAAACATGCACTAGGTTTTTGACCGAGACAATAAACGACTTACTTTACAGAGAGCTCTATATTCCTTTTGCAGGCGCATCACACATCCTTTTTCAGCCATTCCCGGGTTCTCAACAAGTAGATACAAGACTAGAGGAAAAAGCAATTATGCAATGCTCCCTGAGGAAAAAGGAAAAAGAAATTCAGTCCAACTTGCCTGCAATTCATCATATGCAATATCACCCGGGTGAGTTTATTATAGCCCACACAGCTAACTTAACTTACATGTAACTCAACAAGATCTCAATCAGTCGGAAAGTAACAATTTCCAAAATCGAGACCAGAAATCTAGCAATTTCGATTGGTTGTGAACTAGAGGAATACAAATCTCGGTGAGGCAAATAACATTTTCCTAATTCCGTTCCAAATTCCGGTTTCTTTGACAAGCTAAGATAGAAAACGGAATCACCGGGAAAGAAAGACGAAATTGCAAATATCCTTCCAAAGCCAAATACCACAACAGAGAAACCTTAAAACAACATATCTCCAACCACGTCAAGAAAAAAAAGCAAAAAATTACGATCATCCAAACCAGTAAAATCTAGATCGAAAACCAGCGACAACCTACCACTAACTGAGAAACAATTACAAAAACAACAATCATAACAATACCCTCGCAAACCTCGAAAACCAAAGGAACGTCAGCTGATCAGTGATTATCGCCGGAGCAACTCAGCTCTTCGAAACGATCAACGTCGATATGGATTTTGGGGCACGTGACGATTTCGCTCTATCCTCTCTCCCTCTTTGGGCTCATTTTTCCAAATATATCGTCGTTAAAAAGACAACAATATCCCTGTGGGCGCCAAGGAAGTAAAATGACTAAAAGGACCTTATAGCGGGCCTAATTTGATCGGCCCAACCCAATATTACACCACTATGAGGCCCAATAATTAAACGTCATCTTAATTAAGTAATTAATTTAATATTGATTACCATTAATGGTCATATAATGAAGATTGAGTTACATATATTTCTTCTCGCCCGAGTTGGTGGAGTTTTGTCAGTAATGAAAGTGTCATCCATTTGAATCGGTGGGCGAAAGAAGAATCAGTTTGTCAGTTTACTGTAGTTCTCAATCAATCCATTCTTTTGCGTATTATACGTACGAATGCGGAGGTTTGCAGCAGAGAAATCGAGGCAGCTTTTAGCTGGTCAAGAGAAACCAAGTTTGAGCTGTTCGATGTTTCAGCGTCTCGCCGCTCCTTCGCATCGTCGATGTCAATCGTCTACGTCTTCGCCTGCATTTGTGTCGCGCGGTTTCTGTGCTAGCGTCGATTCGACAGCTTCCGGGGCAGTGGATTCTGATTCCTCAGCATCCCCGCCCCTTACGATCGACACCATTAATCCCAATGTGATTTTCTTGTAGTGTAATGGACTTACATTTTCAGTGCGTATCATCCTTTTTCATGGGCGGGCATTTTGATTTGGTCAGTTTCTGAGTGTAATTGCATCGAGAGTTTCTTTTTTTTTTTATGTTCTTAAAATTATCGCGGATTGGTTCTTGGTATTGTTTACACTTTCAGAAGACGTAATTGTTTTAACTTTGCTTATCGTTCTTTCATTCCTTGTATACTTTTCTACATACGTGCTTCAAGTTGATTATGCGTACTATGTGGGCCGTAACTACGGTGGATTGATTGATGGCTGTTTATGTTGCTTGCCATTAAGTTCAGCTTCTGCGGACTTTATGATAGTAGCTCTAGTTAGTGTTAGTGATAATCCCACGAATGATGCTCGTTGTTTGACTAGTGCTTGGAGAAGTACGAGTCATAAATTCTATTTGCTCACAGGTTTTGGAATGCCAATATGCTGTCCGTGGAGAAACTGTTACTCTAGCTCAGGTAACTGAATGTACACGTTCAGGTTATTACGATTTCGATGCAATCTTTTTTGGATGTTATTTGTCATTTCCGTTTTGCAACAGAAATTGCAAGAAGAACTGACTCAGAATCCTGGACTTCATCCTTTTGACGAGGTACCTATGTTTACTATGTGTCAAGGAGACCTGCTTGTCATTATTGTTTGACTTATCAAGAGACATTCATATCTGGTCATCTGCCCGTGTGCGTTTGTGTGCATGGACTATTATACTCATGAAATCATGAATATTCTCTGTGTAGGAATTCTGAAACTGTGATCTATCTGTAGAGTTAATAATGACTGTTTTTTCAGGGTGAAGCTCTTTGCTGAGCCCACCATTGAATGTGCCTATCTCTTTGCTTCTTGTTGCTGCAGATACTCTATTGTAATATTGGAAACCCGCACGCGCTCGGCCAGCAGCCAATCACCTTCTTCAGAGAGGTGAGTATACGGAGTTTCTGTAATAAACTCCTATTACCTTTTACATCTTCGCTGTGGTTAGTAACGGTTTAGCTCTATTCCTAGGTCCTTGCTTTATGCGACCATCCTGCTCTTTTGGACAGAGCTGAAACGCAGAGTCTATTTAGGTGAAGCTCGCCAAGAATCTTTACTTAATCTTCGTGTTTCTGCCAACTCAAATGGAAAAAATTCCAGTTTGCACCTATGGAATCCATTTAAATCTAATGTCTTTGCAGTGGTGATGCGATAGAACGAGCATTTCAGATCTTGGATCAAATTCCTGGAAGAACGACCGGCGTTTACAGTCACAGCCAGGTATTTCGAAACATTTCCCGAATAAAACTATTTAACGCCTAAAAGCTCTTTCACAAAACAGGGTATCGAAGGTTTGCGTCATACGATTGCTGCTGGCATTGAAGCTCGTGATGGATACCCTAGTGATCCAAATGATATTTTCATGACTGATGGTGCAAGTCCTGGGGTAAATCTCTCTGTTTCGAAAAAAAAAAATGATTTAGTTTCTTCTTAACACAATCCCCGTTATTTTCAGGTTCATATGATGATGCAGATGCTGCTAAGGTCGAAAGACGATGGTATTCTTTGTCCCATACCTCAATATCCTCTGTATTCCGCCTCTATCGCCCTCCATGGAGGCACTCTTGTATGTTTATCCTTTCATGTTTTTGAGGGAACCTTCTGTTTGGTCTTAGAACTGTACTTAAAATGGTCTCTAATCGATTTGTTACTTTTTTTCTTAAGGTTCCCTATTACCTCGATGAAGCAATGAGTTGGGGACTCGAGATTTCAGAGCTTAAAAACCAGTTGGAAGCTGCCCGATCGAAGGGTATCTCTGTGAGAGCTATAGTGGTTATAAATCCAGGGAATCCCACAGGACAGGCAAGATGTTGACATAATCTTGAAGATGCTTGACTCTTATCTTAATTTTTGTGTAGTAATTTCCTTTTGAACTTTGTATCTAATGCATCTTTCATTTTTGAAGGTATTGTCGGCTTGCAACCAAGAATCTATCGTGAATTTTTGCAGGGACGAAAAGCTCGTTCTTTTGGCAGATGAGGTGACTTGGTTTTCTTAGTAAAATATCACCATCCATCGATTCTTTTATTCATATTTTCATTAATAAATGTTGGTTAGGTTTACCAAGACAACGTTTACGTCCCCGACAAGCAATTTCACTCGTTTAAGAAGGTCGCTCGGTCCATGGGATATGGAGAGAAAGACATCTCTTTAGTGTCGTTCCACTCCATATCAAAAGGTATATATATATGCTTGATATTTCTGCTTCTTTACGTTCTACTGAGAAATCGGTGAACTCATTAGGGTTCTACGGAGAATGTGGGAGGAGAGGAGGTTACATGGAAGTCACTGGTTTTAGACCCGAAATAAGAGAACAGATATACAAATTAGCATCTGCCAACCTCTGTTTTTCTAACGTAACTGGTCAGATTCTCGCAAGCCTCGTCATGTGCCCTCCAAAGGTTTTCACCTCTTTTTCTTTTTTTTTCTTTTTACTTCAGTGATCTAATGACTGAGTACTGATGTCTAGCATAATCGACGTTTGCAGGTGGGAGACGAATCGTACGAATCTTATTTATCCGAGAAAGATGCAATCCTCTCGTCCCTTGCAAAGCGTGCAAAGGTAGTAACTCCAACTCATTTACCCATCGATCGTATAAGAGCACTTCACCATACTCTCTTAGGGGCGGACCCACGGAGGGGCTCGGGGGGGTCCGTTGACCCCCCGGCCGGCCCGCCGTCAATGAGAGAATTAGGCTGGTCTGAACATTAAAATAACCATATGAGACTTAAAGTTATTGATTTTGTTATTAAATGTCTCTTGGCCCATTGGTAACTAGCCTAATAAGTAAAGTTCCTTCTTCTTGTTGGTTTGGGTTCAAATCCTGCTTCCTCTTTTTTAATTTTTAAACTGATATAAAATACTACATTGTACATTTATTCCTTTATTTCAATTTTACGCATAAATTTAAATAGATATAAAAGGCTACATTATACATTATTTTTTCCTTAAAATTTAGACCAAATTTAAATATAAACTTTTCATGTAAATTATATCTATACTCTTTTATCTATCTCTTTTTTCAGTCTTAATTGATATAATAGATTAAATTATAAGTTTATTTTTTATTTCTATTTTAGACATAGATTTAAACAGATATAAATAACTAAATTAAACATTATTCTTTTATTTAAAATTAGGACTATATTTAGGTATTCACTAAATTATATCTATATTCTTTTAAAAAGAGCATGGTGGATACAAATGGTCCGTCAATTGATTAATCGGATTTTTTTCTACATTAGTTACTAATAAAAAACAAAAAGACTTATTAAACCAAGTATCATTGTACTCATAATTATTAACGCATTCTATATTTAGTATATCACACTTATTAAAGTATCCAATAATAATTAGTTCTATTTATTGCAAAAACACAACTAAAAATAATACTACATATAAATTTCTACGGAAAGCCCGAGCCCCTCCAGTCATAGAATCTTGGGTCCGCCCCTGTACTCTCTGAACGGGGATCGTCGATAAACCTCTACAGATGCTTGAAGAAGCACTCAACGCCCTCGAAGGAGTGACGTGCAACAGGGCAGAAGGAGCAATGTACCTTTTTCCCCGTATTCATTTGCCTGAGAAAGCCATCGAAGCTGCGAAAGCTGCGGAAAAAGCGCCCGACGCCCTCTACGCTAACAAACTGCTGAACGCCACTGGGATAGTCGTGGTTCCTGGCTCTGGCTTTCGACAGGTAATCAAAATATACTCTTACAAAAACTCAAAAATCGTAAAAAAAAAAAAGAAGGAAATTTATGAGTTTTGTTTGATCGTTCGTTGCTTACTGTATTGTGTGTTAGGTCTCGGGGATGTGGCACTTTAGGTGCACGATATTGCCTTCAGAAGCCAAAATGCCTGCAGTTGTGGATCGTATGAGTGAGTTCCACCGAGGGTTCATGGATGAGTTCCGCGGTTAAAAGCTGTGCTTATTTAACCTTTTTAAGTTGCTTGAGAACTGTTAGAAATTGAGGTGATAAGTGTTTTTTAGTACAGCATTTTTCTGTTCATGATGACATGCAATGCAATGCAATGCAACTCAGTGTCCAATTAGAAACAGGATCGGGTATTCGGGTTGACCCGTGTCTTTTGTCTTTGTGATGCCTTTGGGACTAATGCGCTATTATTCGCTTGGGAAGGTGAAAGTGGTTGAAATCATCCGTCCCATACTCCGTGTCCCATTTTGTAGAATTATATTAAAAATGATCCTTATGATTATCGAAAAATATAAGACATAGATATCAAATTGATCATCATAAAATAAGAAATAAATTTGATGTGTTTATTTATCTTTATCATATAAATTACATGAAATAAATATGATTTTATGATTCGGTGGAATATAAGATTAAAAGAATTAAAAATAAGAAAAAAAATTGTGAACCGCAGAATTAAAATTCAAAGGATCTAATGATTTGGGACACCGAATGAAGTTTGTGGGCACATATGATTTCATGCGAGGTGAAAAACCAATGGTTTGACTGCGAATTGCACGATAGAGAAGTAGGCGGAAAAAAGTTTCACGAAAAAAGAAGGGCAAAGTGAAAATAGTGGGTTCATGTGGGGGTGAAGAAGTGGAAAAAAGTTTGGGGGTTATTTGATTTAGTGATTGGTTTAACCGTTTTTCCCTGCATATCGTATGATTTTCTTGGTATTGAAGATGTAGCTCTAATAAAATTTATAACATAAGATTAATAACAATATTTAATTTATATTAGCAAGTGGGCTTAATATTCCTTCATGGTTGGTGGGCTTTGTTTCATTTCTTAGTGCCACTATGCAAAATACCTAAGCAATATTTAATTTATATTAGCAAGTGGCCTTTATATAATAAATATCCATCATGGTTGGTGGGCTATTTGTTCCATTTCTCTTAAGCACTATACAAAATATCTAAACAGTAAATTACGTGTTCCATGTAACACCTAAGAACCACGACAAAGATTTAAAAGAAAAAAAATAGTGGAGAAAAAAAAGGAAAATCTAAAATAATACATAAGATTCAAGTGTGCTTTAATCCCATCCCACAATAGCAAAGTAGCAACTACTTTTGCTTTACCTCTAGCCCATAAAATATTGATGATCTATGTTTGTTTGTTAAGACAGAGAGAGGCCTTTTCTTATAGATAGGATTTGGATTTGCCTATATTGGTTATATGAAATCTACCTTGGGGCAACTATTGAAATCTTAGGTTATTTTAATATGCTTCAAAGAAAAGAAAAATTAATTCACGCTACTTATATCATTGTTTTAAAAAGCGTGAGATAGCGCGCTATCGCGTCAACGCATACTAAAAATCGCATTTTTCCCTAAAAGCTTACGCTATTTTACGCTTTTTTACGCGTTTTTACGATTTATTACGCTTTTTGCGCTATTGTTTAAAAAACTCGTGCTATTTGGGTATTGATCAAAATCAACTGTGTAATTCGTAATTTTATTCATAATAATGTGGTCCATGTTAAGACTAATTTTGGAATAGTAATACATCGATAAATTGTGTAATATGGTTAAAGTACAATTGAAATATTAACTAATTTATATCCACAAGTCATTCCATTATCCACAGAAAATTAATAGTGCAAAAAAATATTGATTATTTTATCTTTTAAAGTAATTTCACATAAATTTATATTAATATCCGATAAAAAATTTAATAATTTGAAAACATAAATTTATTAGTTAAAAAACTATTGATTATTTAGTCTCATAACTACAATAATGACCAACGTAACATATTTATATTTATTATATATTACATATAATTTATTACATTATATATATATATATATATATATTACCCGGAATACTCACGCAATGCGCTACGCTATTTACGCTACGCGCTACCGGCACTAAAACGCGACACAGTACGCTATACGCTTTTTAAAACATTGACTTATATACATCGGATCATTCGATCCCATATAATTTATGATCATCTTCAAATTTTTTTTTTCGTTAAACTTAATTCATAAAGCAACCCTAAAGTTATTTATTAATGTGAACCCTTTATTTTACGTTACTTTTATCCAATGAAAAAGCGAAATATAAATAAAAAAGGAGCGTGTCTGCCACAAGCTTATTATCCTATTAAATATTCCAAGTTGACTTCAAAGCTAATTGTAGGGATACCGAAATACCGAAATACCGTCCTTATCGTATCGAATCGTATCGAAAATATCGAAAATTTTGGTATACCGAAGTTTTTGGTAAGGTATGATACCGTACCGAAAATTTTCGGCACGGTAATGGTATGAAAGTTATTAAAATTAGGTATACCGATTATACCGAATACCGAAATACTAAAATTTTTAATATATTTTATATATTATATATATATATATATATACACACCTACATATATTATATTATTTCAAAAAATATAAAATGAAAAATTAAGGATCTTCATAAACTTATATAGCCCATAAATTATTAACTTATACACAACTTTATAAGATTAGGCCCACCATATTTTACTTATGTAACTCAAGTAACATTTAATTTTTGCCTTTTTAATGTTTTTTTTTTCAGGATTTTGAAAGCGTGAAGATGCAATGCAATTACTTTTTGTTAATCTTCACTAATTTTTTAAATATAGCCGCTTCGTTCTAATTAATCTGTATATAAGTTGTATTTTATGGTTATGTAAAGTTTTTTATCTTACTAAGGAGAATGGCTAAAATATGTAAATTATTTAAGGTTAATTTTTTTTTTAATTTGAAAAATTTGGTATTAATAATCTATCTTACTAAGGAGTTTGAATTGATTAAAAATTCCAAAACAACGAATTAACGAGTTATGAGACATGCATGGTAAAAAGCCCTCCGTGTGAATGGTATAGAGGGTATGGTACCGATACCATACCGAAATTTTGGTATGATACCGTATCGAAATTTAAGGTATACCGAAATTTTGGTATGATATTGGTATGATTTTTTTGGATACCGTTCGGTACGGTATATGGTATCATAATTTTGGTACGGTATACCGTACCGAACCACCCCTAGCTATTGTCGACATTATTAATTATTGTATGTTCTATTATTATTATTATTATTATTATTCATGCAATTTATGAGGATTTCGATTTAATTTTAAGAAAAAATTATTAAATTATTACTTCCATCTACAACTCGTAATTGGCGATCCACAGCAAGGGCATTTCCGTCTGACCAAAGGACAAAGAACAAAAATTATACAATTAGAAGGGCATAACTGTCATTTACTTATTCCTCGTTCTTGTCAACTTCCTCTTTTTGCTCGCCCAGAATCTCTTTCTATGCCCAGAGCTGCCTTTACATATATAAAACTCAGCTGACACACACACACACACATACAAATAATTGCTACTCTTTTTATTTGAAAAAAAAAACATTAAATTCGTTGTGAAAAATCTCCGAGTGCTATGTGTGGGGGTGCGATAATATCGGACCTAATATCGCCGGCGAGCCGATCGTCTAGGCGGCTCACGGCGGAGCTGCTCTGGGGAGGAGAGCTGAAGGCTCATCTGAACAAGAATAACAAGAGGAAAAACTACCCTCGATCGAAGATCGTTGACTTGAACGAGGAGTTCGAGGCTGATTTTCAGGATTTCTCGGGGGATGACGGAGAAGGCGAGATCGAGGTCAAAAAGCCGTTCGATTTCTCTGCTTCAAAGACATATGTTGCTAAAGGTATAATAAAATGAAACTTCTCTAAGACTGTTCTTACTGCTGATTTGTGCTTTGATTGTTTTGTGTTTGTGTGTGTGTGCGTGCGTGTTTGTGAGTGTTATCTTTTGTTTAGCTCGTTTCTCCTAGTCATGAAGTCATTATGCTTCGCAGCGTTTTAGTGTAGGTATTTCCCAGGATTCTGTTCTAATTCAATAAGAAATTCCTTTTTCTGTAACTCCTTGACTTTATGAAATTTCTTCCCCGTGCATCGTTTTTACACGCATGAGATGTTTCTTTGATTTTCCCTTTTCTTCTGCAGGTCAAAAGCCCAACAGCTACGAATCTGATGAGGATGCTGAGAAGTCCTCAAAGAGAAAGAGGAAGAATCAGTACAGAGGAATTCGACAGAGGCCATGGGGCAAATGGGCTGCTGAGATTCGCGACCCCACGAAAGGGGTCAGAGTCTGGCTCGGCACTTTCAATACTGCTGAAGAAGCCGCTCGAGCCTATGATGACAGCGCTCGAAGAATCAGAGGCAAGAAAGCCAAAGTGAATTTCCCCGAAGAAGCCCCTGTTTCTGGCCCTAAGCGCAGTACCATCAAGGCTCATTCCAAATCCAACGAAGTTCTTCCCAAGGAGAATCAGCACTTGGCTAAACCTATCGCCAACACTCCAAACAGTCCCAACTATGATTTTTCTGTGTCTTTCATGGAGGAGAAACCTCATATCTACTCAATGGATGGTGATATGGGAGGCAAAGGCCAGCCTCTTACTCCTCCTCCCTTCGAAGCTTACTTCAACTCCGACCAAGGAAGCTCTAACTTCGACAGCTCGAACTTTTCTTGGGGTGAAAACTGCGCCAAGACGCCTGAGATATCATCCGTGCTCTCAGCTGTTTTAGAGGACGATAAAATATCCCACTTTGCTGCAGATGATAGCCCAGCTTTAAAAGCCTCAGAGGGCTTAGTTCTTGAAAAGAAGAGCAGCATAACGAATATCTCAGAAGACTTGTCTGCATTTGACTCACAGATGAAGATGTTCGATATCCCATATCTCGAGAGCAACTGGGATACCTCCTTAGATGGTTTCCTCAACGGAGACGTTTCTCAGGATTTTGTTGGTGCGATGGATCTTTGGACGTTCGAAGATTCCCTGGCCACGACTGGCGGTGCTTACTGAGCCGTGTCTATGGCGGGAATTCAAGGCTCTATTACTTGTTAGTCGTTCCGTTCACTGAATCAACTATATATTTCTCAAATTAAGTTTCTTTTTCTGTTTTCTCAATCTCAGTTTCCTTGCTTGGGCGCCTTAGACCATGCTGGTGATCATGAAGCTCGAGAGAAGGTCTAGTAGGGCAAATGCTTGAGCCAAAGTGTTTGTATTAAAGATAATCTGTTTGAAGGTAAAAAGCGTGCTTTGATTTTGAACATGGAGTTGTTGAATTCGATTGTGTTGCGACTTTCAAAGTCGTGTCTGTATGCTATGTTATATTTCAATAAATGGTAATGCTTTGATGAAATGTTGGTTGCAGTAATTGTTGAATGTATTAGAATATGATCAAGCAGCAGCAGGCTAAGTTACGATAAATTATACATACCACTTGAGTTAAATTAAATATCTTACATGCCTTCCCTTTTCTATCACATGTGGTACAAATTTGACTGCTTTTCGCAGAAAGCGTTAAATTATTATGACATGACCTTCCTCTTGACTCTTGAGACTTGAGACTTGAGAGTAGTCAATTAGGCCAACTCTTATATGGTTCTTTCGGACTTTTCTGACCTTCCCAAGCAAATAAGAGTTAATTACAAATGTAGTCACATTTTCAAATTTGAATATAAAAAATTGGATTACTATTCACCGTCCCCATTTTATTTGTCACCACCCCTAAAGGGCTGGAAAAAGACGTTTTTGCCCTTATGATATTTAAATTAATTTAAAAAGAAAAACTAACTAAATATATAATTCCGATACGAAATACTGAAAACTACATACACAAATAAATTCGAACGATCGATCGATACGGAAAAAAAAAGGGAGTTACTATTCATCGCCCCCTTTTTACTTGTCACCGCCCCCTAAAGGGCTGAAAAAAGACGTTTTTGCCCTTATGATATTTAAATTAATTTAAAAAAAAACTAACTAAATATATAATTCCGGTACGAAATACTGAAAACTACATACACAAATAAATTCGAACGATCGATCGATACGAAAAAAAAAAAATTCGATTTAACATTTTAGGACCGATCGATCGATATTTTCGGCCCATTGCTTTATTAGTTGAGAGACATGGGCTTTTATTTTGGGCTTGTGAATGTGAATTAATTGGAGGAAATTTAAAGTGAAGAGTTGTTGTCCTACATTGGAAAAACAACATGGTTTCACCCACCTTATGTATAGATGTGGATTTTATTAGTTTAAATTAAATCTAATATTATGCCACATGTAAGTCGCTCCCGTGCGCGCGCAGGGGGTGTGCAAATCAGGCCGACTTGTGTGCGAGCGCGCGACCCGCGCACATGAATGCCGGACCGAAAACAGTGGGCTTGACCAACCCCCGTTTTGCTCCGGGTTTTTAACTTTTAAATTCCTTAGAAAAAAAAATAAAAATACGGTCGAATAAAATTTTCGGCCGGGCTATGCACGGGCCCGATCGAAATTTTGGCCCGACCTGTGCGGGCCGATCGAATTTTCCGGCCAGACCTGTCAGGGCCGAAAAAATCGTTCGGCCCGTAAGCTGCAGGTCCGGACGAAATTTTCGGCCAGGCAGTGTCCGGGCCGAAAATGTCGATCGGCCCGCACACAACCCGGCCAAAAATTTCGTTCGGGCCGTGCACTGCAGGGCCGAAAATATCGATCGATCGGTCCTAAATTGTTAAATCGAATTTTTTTTTCCGTATCGATCGATCGTTCGAATTTATTTGTGTATGTAGTTTTCAGTATTTCGTACCGGAATTATATATTTAGTTAGTTTTTCCTTTTTAAATTAATTTAAATATCATAAGGGCAAAAACGTCTTTTTTCAGCCCTTTAGGGGGCGGTGACAAGTAAAAAGGAGGCGGTGTATAGTAACTCCCTTTTTTTCCGTATCAATCGATCGTTCGAATTTATGTGTATGTAGTTTTCAGTATTTCGTACCGGAATTATATATTTAGTTAGTTTTTTCTTTTTAAATTAATTTAAATATCATAAGGGCAAAAACGTCTTTTTTCAGCCCTTTAGGGGGAGGTGAATAGTAACTCCCTATAAAAAACAGGCACTATGTGTATATATAAGCATTCTTTAATTTATTTCTTTTTATGAATTAATTTTATTATATGCACAAATTTCCACAACTCCTTTTAATTTAACTTTTCTTATGAATTCATTTGACAATATACACAATTAAAGAAAATATATAATTGAACTATGATTCACAAAATGAAGAAAGATAAACATACGATTCACGCAAATACATGAAATATAGTGCACAATTGAGAAAAAAAAGCAACCATAGTAATCACCACTAGTTTCCTCCATTTTGCAAAATTTTTACGGTATCTTTTTATCGACGCGAAATCCGATAAAAATTAAAAGTTTTTGTCATTGAGCAGGTAAAATCTGCACAGAAGCAACTTAAAAACAAATCGGCGAAGCGAAAAAAAATTGTATATCGACGTGGTTCCAAAATATTGCATGCTAATTAAAAATTGAATATATTATTTATTTAGTCATAAAAAATCATATATATTACTATGTAAAATAATAAAAAAATAAAAGTTTGGTTTTACCGAAAAATTATGTTATAATTAAAAACCGAATACCGAATTGAAAAATTCGATTCCCTAATCGAGATAAACGATTTCTAATTCTTGATTCAATTTATTAATCGAACTATGAAGAGAACCTATTAAATATAAGTGAAAAAATAAATAAGAAACATATTACCAATAAAAAAATGACGAAAAGAAATTGAAAAAAAAAATTGCGCCTATTTTCGTAATGATCAACACATAGTGCCTATCTTTGTACATAACTATTAAAAAAGTGCCTATAAATGTAAAACGCATCGCCCAAATAACAGCGCATTAGTACCGAAAGGCATCGAATAATACCACAAACACGCAACAAAGACATCATCATTTTACGCAAGCGCGTCGATAAATTCGAAAAAAAAAAAAAGCTCCAATGTGTTTATCCATACATATAAGCCGTGCTTCGGGAAAATCTATTATTCCCTGTTTCGCCTTCGCATGGGAGCAGGCGGCCTTATCCATGGAGGAAAATCAGTTATACCTTCTCCGCGCTCGTAAGCTTCCTCTTCCCCCTCATATAAGGAGAGATATCGATCAACGTCTTCGTTACCGTACGAAGAAACTGCTGTTCCTTGAATGCACGCAATGCCAAGAGCAGCAAAAGTTCGGTAAGTCGGATCACAGGCCAGCTGCCTCAAGACCTAAATCGCAAATCGAAAATCGAAGAGAAAGAAAAAAAGGCAGCAAAAATCGATCAGAAAAAGCGCACGACTAGCTAGGGGCAATTTCGTCACTAGACTTAAATGGCTTAGTCATATTCGACGTACGTGTTGGGCCCACGACGGGACCTTCATGGAAACTTGGAAGACTGGCGAGCCGCCCGCCACTGCATTCGACCTTCGAGGTTTCGAGGCGCGCAGTTTGTTCTCGTTCGGCGGCGCTTGGACCAACTGATTATTCGTTAAGATTTCGTTCTTGATGCGATTCTCAAGGAACTGTTGTAAGAAAAAAACAGAAGTATTTGGTTAGTCTGAGGGAAGAACCACCAAGGAGTTAAACGGTGAAGGGTTTCTAGTCGAACATATATGGAGTAGAGTAGTATAGTACCTTGTCGTTGAAAGGCATTTGAGCGCTCGCAGAAGCCAAGAGCGAAAAGTAGGTTGAGCTGCTCGTGGTGAAATTGCAACGCATAGTCATCCATGGTGTGAAGATGCGCCAGCTTGAAGCAGTGGAGGTGGTGCGCTGAAGAAACGTAAAGACAATCGACTTTAGGACTTCCCATAAATAGTGTCTTGGAAATTAATTTCTTGTATAGATGATGCAAATTAATCAAGATTCGACAAATAAGAAAGGCGTGAAGGCCTATGTGCGTACCGCTCGTGGTTTTGAACTCTGCCAGCCCGCATCTGAATAGCGAACAAAACAAGTGATACACTTAGAATTCAGTAATATATCTAAGATAAGACGTAAGAGGTGAAAGAAATGGAGGGGACTGAACAAATCCCTAGTGAAAGTTGAAACAGATGTAGGAGACTTACTTCGATGCGTAGCAGAGCAATCATGCCATCTTCTAATGAACCCAAGAGAAAAGCATCCTTGAAAAGGGTTCAAAAACAAGAACTGCGTAAATATTCAAGCTAACACAAAAGGAGGAATATTAAAATATGGGAAACGAACAAAGATAGCCTTACCAAAGATTGGGCCACTCCACAGACAAGAAATTTCAGGCTTATGTGCTCGTCACAAATCTTTACATCTGGTAAGGAATCGGGCGTGCTTTCCTTATCATCTTCGCCTATTTTGATCTCTGGGGGATCTAAATCAATCTCTGGTGCCTCTCCCAAGAGATTAGGGATCAAGTCGTCGTTGATAACTTGTTCAGTGCCATTTCGAAGACAGTGAATCTTATAAGAGGCACGTGCTAATTGGAAAGCATCCCAAGTATGACACAGAGAGCTGTAAAATAAGAAAAAAGATAGTTTTAGCATACATATCAAGTTTTTCAAGAACCAAAAAGGCATGTTCACTTGTTCTGTTTATGATCATACAAGGCTTGGAATTACGGAATTAATTCACTGTTGTATTAAACAAAATGCAACCTTCGAATAGTTGACAAAAACGCGTATCGAAAATGGCTCGCTCCATTGCACGGGAATGAACTCTTCCAATATATCACGTAAGAAACTCCCTGCATATTAGAGCAAGAACATTATTCACAATTACGTAAGGTAAAGACATAGTATTAAAAGGCGACCTGAGGCGCGCCTAAGGCGAGAGGCGAGGTGAGGCAAAGGCATTTCGCCTCTACCCGCCTCGACTCACCTCACTTCACTGAGGCGCGCCTCGGGCGAGCGCCTCGTAACAAGGCGACGTCTTCTGAGGCGCTCGCCTTTCTCGCCTCACCACCTTGGTTTGCCGGATCTGAGTTTTCTTGGCCGGACGAATTTTTCTCTGCCGGGAACGGCGGTTAATTCGGAGTTGAGATGGTGATAATTTCTGGTTATGTCCTATCGTGGTGGTGACGGAGGTTGAAGATGATGAAAAACCTAATTTTAATTATAATTGAATTGATAATCTTAATGGGCTACTTCCTGTTGGGCCTGTTATTAATACTAAAATTACTTTTAGTGCCCAAATTTGATTAAATTTAATACTCCAATCTTTTTATTGAAATAAATACTCAAATATACTCGATGCCATTGTAAATTATCCGAATGCCATTGTATAAAATCATAATATTCAACTTAAATTCCCTGTTTAGTAGAAATTGATTGCACTAACTTACTATTATATAATTTCACATGTTACTTTGATATATACATATATATATTATTTACGTAATTCACACTTCGCCTCGATAATTGAGGCGAGCGCCTCGACGGCGCCTCGCCTCAAGAGGCAAGGCGAAGCCCTCGTCGCCTTTTTGCGCCCCGCGCCTTTAAAAACTATGGGTAAAGATCAACAGTGCTAAGAGTTCTCCACGTGAACTAGATTTACCTTGGAGTGAAGGGACTCAGCTAGCTTCTCACCATTTGCAAGCTCCAAATAAACCTTCATAAGGAAGTGAACATTTAATAAGCTAAAACATAAAACCAGAATGACTAAACGGCTGTCTTACTAGTTCAAACTTGAAATAGTGAAATAAAGCACACACAAAATAATCCCATTTGGTAACGGAAAATCATTATAGTAAAAGGGTAAGGAAAGGAAATAAAAATATCACATACAGTTGGATCTGTTGGTGTACAAGATGTAAAAAGGTCTGATATTTCTTGTTGGGAAGATAATTCCGAGCCTTGCAAAACAAACGGTCCGATTTCGCCATTTGGCAACAGTTGGCCTTGCATATACACAAGATGCGGTTTCCACGAATCCATAACTCCGTTAAATTCATCTTTAGTAGGGTTATTCAATGTTCGAACCTATAATGCACATTGAATAACAGAAAACGAATGTGAATAATTGCTCGATAAACGACAAAGGATCATTTAACGGTAAGAACTTCAATAAGTATAAACGTCTGACCTGCAATCTACCAGAAGATACCATTTCGGGGAAAGGGTAGGTTTTCTTTCCATCCGAAGTATCTTGATTCTGTTCGCTTTCGGTTCTTGCTTGGCTTAGAACAGCAAGGAGATTGCAACGACTACGATGCATCTCCGAAGATCTACGATCGAATATCTACGAATTCCATTACCAAAAAATAGTACAGAATTAAACTTACAACCACATGAAAACCTTATACTTATCCCACTAAGTATAGAAATACATTCAATGATCTAACCAACGACACGGTAGCTAACGTTAGGATCTTGATCTCTAGAAAATGGAGAAAAGCCCACAAATTCAATATTCGATCTACGTAAAAAAGAGCAGCACATCACAAACAAAAGTAATCGAACAGAAACAAATTCTTTCTTTTCGCCAAATCTCAGTAGAAGCAAGAACAAACATTTCAATTCTTCAAATCGACATATAAAAACCCTCCAATTGCAGAAAACCTTAAGAAGCAGCAATCACTACAATAAAATAGTATATATATATATGTGTATATTACCAGCTGAGAAACAGTAAGAGCTCACTGACGACCGAGGTCAATGGTCAGCGCAGCAGCAGCAAAAACAGATGTAAAATGAAGAAAGATGTCAACTTTACCACAGTAAACTATATATCGTTTAATATATGGTAAGAAAAGGAACCCTAATGCAAAGGCCTCCAATTTTGTTTCCTCAAAAAATAAGCCCATTATATATCATAGGCTAACTCAGAAGCCCATTATATATACACAAAGCCCAGAGTCAAATCACCCCCCAAAATCCGAAAGTTGCCCTTCTCTTTCAATATTTCCACTTCACCCCCACACGAGTCTGATATTTTCACTTTGACCCTTCTTTTTTCGTTAAACTATTTTCCGTCTACTTCTATATCTTGCAATTTATAGCCGTCGACTCGACCCTCGGCCCTTTTTTCGCCTTGTTAATTTGTTATTATGAGTCCTAATTAATAAAAAAATACTTTAAATTTTTTTTTATTTATTTTTTAGAAAGTAGAGAAAATGAACAAGAAATAATCTATTCCAAGTTCCAACTCCTGATATGCATATAAATACTACTTATTAAATAGATCTTTAGACAAATAGCCGTAACCATGTCCACCTCACTACACAGCTTTTCCAGAAAACCTCAAATAAGTACATAATATAATATTTAAACAGCGTAAATTTAAATTAGTGCTACAAACTATAAGCTTCAATTACTTGTTGACTATAGATTAAGATCAAAAAGATGATCGCTCTTTGGTGAAGAAGAAGACGCACCAACATGTTCATCTTGCACTGCATATGGCCCTCTCCCAACAGCCCTACAAATATATATATATATATATATATATATATATATATATGATAAGAATGATTATGTGGATAGATGTATATTATATACATATATATATTGTTACCTGTCTTTCCTCTTCTCAAGAAACCTATGAAGCGATGACCTTCTAGCAATTGGTAGATCTAAAATTATACAGCATCATAATCAAGAAAGAAATGAGGGTTATACTTGTTTTTATTCTAAAACAAAAGAGAAATCCAATAACTAAACCAAGAATGAAACTGAAGAAGAAGAGAACTCAATTACCAGAACCATTAGCCTCAGACTGTGTCGAGAGTTCTTCATGGTCAGCTCTTGAGCTCGACGCCATATCCTCGTTAGAACAAAGCTTAGATTCTTCGTTCAAATCCCTCTTCGGAATTTCATCCATTAACCTCTTTCCCTTGCCGATTTGAAGCCCCTTATGTGCGTTAACAGCCATCATTGAAGCAGTTCTGTTACTATGGACTTTGTTGGGACTTTCTTGGACGTTATTGTTCGGTAAGATTCCGTAAGACATCTGCGAGCTTCTCTTTCTGGCGAATGTCACGATTTCTCTGACGTTTTCGGCGGGATAATCTTCGAAGATCAGTACCTTCCCAGAGTAGAAAATCGTCAGCTGAGATGCGCTTCTTGTGTCCTCTTTGCTGAAACAAAATAGCCAAATTCACCCCCCTTTAAGCAACTGTGACTGTGAGTGAGCAACATTTATTACTACAAACAACGCATCAAAGTCGTAGCTTTGATTGTTAGAACATCGAAACATTGAAGAAGGGATAATACATAGGTGTCTGTCCTGAAGCACGCTGTGCAGATGGTTCAGTGTTTCTTAGTGAATTCACTGCTGTGGAAGCTGAAGAAGCCATTGGTGATTGTTTCACTGAAAGTTAAGCAAGTAGAGTCACTGAAAATCAACATAACAAGAAAATAATATCACCATGAAGCAGTTGTGGAATTTCATCAAACACTTTCTACGCAAAGCATCCATGATCTTCTGAATATCCTAAATGCCTCGATCTTGCAGATATAGCGCCCATTAAAATAAAGCATACATAGAAAGCAACCCTATAGTTTATGCACATAATTCCATCAAAACAGGGGACCTTTAATAAAAATTCTCAACATGCAAGAAACAAACAGCAAGCGCAGAATGAGATCTACCAACAGAAAAGGGGACCTAAAACTCGGATGAACACAACTTGAAAAGAATAATCTAACCTATTGCTTCGATGCTTTCCAGTTTTCCACCGATTTCAAGATCCAAATCCCCGACGCCACGCTTTTCCTTGATATACCTGCTCAAAAGATTGCACGTCTGGACAAATTTGGTCGATTTATCATGTGCCTTTCCTCCACGGCTATCAATAAACGGCCTTGAACTCGACATCTTTTTCTTCTCTAAAATCGCCACCACTGCGAAAAAGGAACAAGTTTTTACGTCGTAAAAATGCTTAGAGACACACGGCAAAGCTTAGAGTCTTCGGCAGCTATTTTATTGTAGTTTACTTTATGCCTGTCAGCATCAAATATATTGAGAAAAAGAACAAGGAAACAAAAAAGCTTGTGTTTTTAATTAAGCACGTGTTAATTGCCCGAGAAAAAGAGGACCACTCAAAATAAATATTCCTCATTTATTCACATTAAATGTCCCTTTTAAAATATCATTTCATAGGGCAAAAGAATAGGATATCGTTTTCAGTCCAACAATTCTGTGTTCTTATATTACATTTGAAAACTTAATTGTCAAAACAATTTTAGTTACTCGCATATGCTGATCCGATTGGCAATTACATGGACAAAACTCGGATTTTCTCCTCAAACTTGTACAAGGAATTGCTTAATGTCTTATAAAACAAAATCCCAAAAAGTTTCAACGTATTTAGAGATCACACTAGCTACTAAATTACCTAAAATGTTAGGCATTAGGTTTCCTCAACAGATCTTAAGATTAAAAGATGATCTTTCCAATTACAAAGAGAAATTCAAATCATATAAATAAATAAAGTAAAGACTTGGACATGTCTTTCTTCCTCCCCACAACAGTCTTGCCAAATGACAACTCAGAACTTATCATGCACCCTTTGTTTCTCCGTCTTACGTTTCCACCCAATCACACACAAATAAGTGTAATACATTAAATCAAAGACTCTAAGTACCAACCTCTTTAACATGGTAGATTCGAATCGAAATCATCTCGAATGCTTGGACCCCCCGAGCGGAAAAGACACACGCTGGTGAGCACCGCCTTGTGGGAAATCTCTGCGTTCTTCAGACGTTGAGTTCGTGTTCTGCTGCATTTTTGGATTAGGATCGACGGAATCTTCATCATCCTCAGCTTCTTCCATGGGCTGAAGATTTTGCTTCCTAGGTAAGGCTAACTGAAAATTAGGGCTGATCAACGTGTCCTCCTCGGGCGGTAGGGGCATTCCTGGACCAGGCGTCGCCTTCGGCAAAGGGTTTTTGTTTCGACTCTTGGCCAAATCTAGCAGCATCTGTACATGAAATTTACATTAAAAACATACAGAATGAAAATACCCCTTTCAACATACAAAAATGGCACCAAAAAAGGCCATTCTAATCATCCTGCAAGTGGAGCAGTATATGAATTACTTGAAACTAATCAGCCCATCCATGGAAAGTTCGAAATCGAATCGACGAACTAAGATGATGATAGTTCATGGATTGGATTAGGTTAGGTTACCTCTCGGGATGGAGGCTGGGAGAATCTAGAGCCGACTGCAGATTGGATAGCAAGCTTGACGTCGTCCAAATCTATGGTCGACTTTCCGGCGTGCTCTGAGTAGGCTTGTGCATCGACGAGCACGTCGACGGCGTGTCGATACCATAGCTCTAGAAAGTGGTGTATGACTCGAGGTTCGTAGTCATCCACGTTCATGGACTTGAGCAGCTCCTTGACTATCTTTGCATCTCTAGGCATATCGTTTTCGCTACCATCTGCCATTTTCTTTCAACACCGAAATCTGCGCAATCCACTGCAACAACCAAAGTTTCAGCTCAATGAAGAAAATAATTGGAAAGTTTCCAACAGATTACACAGATCAAGCAACAAAATCAAAAGATTACACCACGAAGCAAAATCGAATCCGACACGAAATTCCAAAACCCTAACTCAAGAAACCGAACAGGAAAAGAGATAAAAAGCTATAAAATACGGTATTACAGAACACTCCCACCTGGGAACACACGAAAGCCCAAGCCAAACGCCGGAGATTTGGGAGAGAGTGAGATTTGCCGTTTGAGCTGATTGTAGTCGAGAGAAAACATCAACCGAAGATTTGAATTGCTGTTCATTGGACAAAAACTAAACATTGGGCTGCCTAAACATTTTGGGCCTACCGCCAGTCCACTTACATATAATATGGCCCACAAATTAATAAATTTACAAATTACAATTAATTTTCTTCACAAAATCGACATCTTTGTTTGGCTCGACAGCCACCACCGGCCGGCGCCGACGACGGCTCGTAACTCCCAGAGCTCGAATGGTTATACTCCCCTTTTTTAGTACTGAACTGCAAAAGCATACATACACACATATATGTAGAGGAATTTTATGGTGCTCACCTTGTGTGAGAACCTTATGTGTGTACATGTCGATGTGGCATTGATTCGTGTCATGTCGACATGTCACATCAATTTTAGATGATATGTGACACTAATTAACACATCCTATGTGTTATTGGTCGACATCTCGGAGATAATTTGGCATGTTTACGCTTTATGTGGCACATGTTATGTGGCATTGATTTTTATTTTTTTTGAAAATTATGTGGCATTGATTTGTGTGCATAAACATGTCACATCATCGTCCAAGATGTCGATCAATGACACCTATGATGTGTTAATTAGTTTCACAAATCATCTAATGTTGATGTGGCATGTCGACATGACACGAATCAGTGCCACATCGACAGGTGCCCACGTAAGGTGGTGAGCACCATAAAATTTCTATATATATAGTTTTTATATATTAAATAAAAATGATCTTTGCAAACGTAATAAAAAAACAAAGACATGCGAAACAATAAAAATCAATAATGTAAGTGTGACCACGTAATGGGGGAACATAATTTGGGTCGTACTTAAAGTCGAAGTCAAATATAAGATCCCAAGAAGAACCTTGCGGCTCGTCATAAAGACCTTCAATCAACCCATCAATGTCGGGGAGATCGTTGAGGAATAAGCCATCGTTGTCTAGCAGTGGGACCACATTAGGGCTCAATGGGATAGGGTCGTACTAAGTCACGTTGACCGTCGAAGGTTCAGCCTCGAGCCCACTGGGCTTTCGACCGAACCTCCTCGAGTGAGATGGTACCAAATTAGGGCTCATTAGGTTGGTGCGACGACGGTGGAGGGTTTTTTGGTGAGGGGGCTCGCGCCTGCTTTCATGGCGTAATTGCGAAATAATAAGAATGATCCAAAAATTTTGCATTTTCGAGGTTAATAAAATTTAGGGTGTGTTTGGTTTAAGAAATTTAGTGAGGTAAATAAAAGAAATGGAAAAGAGAAATCATTTTTATGTTTGGTTGAGTAGAGAAAAGAAAAAAAAAAAGAAAACTTTAAGTTAAGTTTAAAGCAAAAGCAATGGAAACCCATTTTAAGGAAAAGTTAATGGAAATCAATTTCTTTCTAGTTTTCCCCCCACGATTTCCATGATACAAACACAGCCTTAGGGTTTTCCATGTGAAACTAATATGTGTGTGAGGCGGAAAACAAACCCTAAGAGCTTGCGACTTGCTGTCTGGTCAAGCCGGGGACGTTCATGGCCTCGAGAATATGCTTCGGAAAGCATCCTACATCACAAAAATTGAACTATATAAATCGAAGGCATATATGTCGGCTTATGTAGTTCGACCAAAGATCGAAAATTACGAATCAATTGTATTGCATCGTGTAGATATCCATATATTCAACATACACAACCTAAAAAAATATGAAAACGAGAACCTCGGATTCGATACGAAATTCGCCACGGTGTAAAGATTGATCATATATATAATCGACAAAATGGAATAACTTACTTCCTTCGCCAAGCTCCTCGACTACATCTAAAAATTTCTGGTGCTTCTCTGCATCCCAACAGAAGTAGGGTTTTCTCTTGCGTGTCCTTTGTATATTCACTATCGATCGCTTCGTCTTCTGTTGCACCAATGTATCCATCTCCGACATGTATTGGTCTTGAAATTCCAATATACGTTGGCATGTTAGGGCCATAATGCACGCTAATATTATTGTTGTTTGTTGTTGGGGGTTTCACCTTCTCAGTACGAGCCAACCTTTGTTCTCTCTCTCATGACAACTTGCCCGAGGTACTGCAGAAACCCTAGGAGGACGGGTTTCATGACGCAGAATATCGCACCTTTTTCGATCGCCCTCCTCGTCTTGAACACATCGTTGTCGCGCGATAGCACTATATATAGATAGTAGGGTTCGATCACAAATTGCATATACATGCACCAAAAATTATTATTTGATAGCTCTAATCATAGGATCAAAAAAGGGCTTATTACAAGATTATAAAATTCTTACCAATGGTTGGTATTCCCATGTTGATTGCTTGCGCCATAAGCTCGTGCCCGTGGAGGCCCGACGAGTCGACTTCCATCATGACGACGTCGAGCCTGGAGATGCTACTCGATAGCTTCGCGGTAGCAGATAACGCATGTTCGACGTAAGCCACTGCCATTTATAATAAATGCGCTAAGCATTTAGCCAAAAGAACTCAAAGAACAACTTATAAGATGGTGGGAATAAAACGAAAATTTGATACATTAACTCGGTCATATCACAAATCTCTATAATTTTAATAGAAATTTGTTAAAATAGATAACTCTAATAAGCCCACATGTATCACGCATGGGTGATTTGATGGACTACTCCACCTATAACCATTTGGTTTTAGGATGAAACCACATCAACTTATGTGTGTCGATTCTCAAGTGGCCCGATGTTAGGCCCAATAACAAAATTTAACAACATTAACTGCTGAGAATGCTTAAGCTGTTCTTGCTTGCCATCTCCTCGGTAATGATACTAATTTTGACATGAAGGATTAGTTTTCGTACGTTTGTGTATGTGTCTACGTACCTTTGTACTGGCAAGATTCGAGCATTTTTCCAGTGTAAAGCAAGCTCTCCGAGCAATGATCTACGAGCAGAACGTGAACTTCACTCATCACACTACAAAAAAAAATACTTATTGTGACTACTTTCCTAGTGGCAAGAAATATGCCATCACTATAGATATAGATATTGTGACAAAAAAAATTGATGTCACTAATTGAAGAAGCAAGTGACAAAAAAATATTCCGCCACAACTCGTTGTCACTAATTGTGATAAAATGTGACAATATTTTCTCACGTCACTACTCCTTGACACTAAAAACTTGGCGACCTATTGTAACAACAGAACGGTGTCATTAATGCAAAGCAAAATAATGATAACATTAAATATCATCACTTTATCATCGATAGAAATATTAGTGTCAATACGACATAATCACTAAAAGTATAATTAAAATACTGATAACAATAAATTATCACTAATTAGCCTAAGTATATTGTGTCGTTGCCGGCTGTCACTATGGGTGATTCATTCCCAAACCTTCAATTCCAATAACTGTGAACCACATCTCTCTGTCAACTCCAATTCGTACCCTACAATCACAATCGATTCCATCGCTGAAGAACTCAGTTCTCAGTTTCTCACTCTCTGTCACTCTCAGAGCTATCTCACCGATGGGTAGGTTATCTTATTATAAGTTGATAAAAAACCATCACTTTGTATTCGTCCGTGAATTTTGAATCAACCAATCAAAAATATTCCCTATTTTATATATAATTAATACGTACTAAAAATAAAAACTGTTAAACCCACGTTCATCACTACTCATAAAACTGACGTCTTTGTGAACTTCATCGCTCATCTCACTCACCACCCAAGAGGACGTCGAAAACATGTTGGATGAGCACGAGGGCATCGCTAGGTCGCCCTATTCGAACGGCCGCATTAGGTTGTTCGTCTTCCCTAGCCAAAATTCCGCCGCCGACCAGCAAAATCTCCTCGATTCGGCAAAATCTCCTCGATTCCCCAGCCTCCGATCGTGGATTTTCGGAATCTTCGTCGGTTAACTGTTTTCTAGGTCTTGAGGAGGATCTGTCGAAGGTGGATAGCAGTAATAACATCAAAGACGAGGCGAATCGAAAGGAGTCGGAGAAGGTTGATTGCAAAATGAAAACCACCGCCGGCAACAATATGATTAATAGTAATGGCAATCAGGAGCCTTGTTCGGTTTCGGAGTCTCCGATTAAGGTCGAAACGGCGTCGTCGTGCTTTGGGTCGACCTCGAGCTCTGGCGTCGTGTGATGAGTCTCAATTTTATTTTGTCTTTTAGTCGAGTCGCGTTGGGAATCGCGGAGGAACAGCTTCAGCAGATGAATTTGGAGGGTAATTTCGGTAATCTCACGCCTTCCCAGCTACGACACCGCCGTACAACAGCTGCAGCACAGGGTACACCCACCGCAGTCGCAGCAGTTTCACAAGCTCGGCGTCGGCGGTTGCTGCGTCTTCGATTCGCTTTCCCCGATTCCGTTTCCAGGTGAATTTCATTTCATCTCAATTTCATTATAATTTCTTTCTTAAATTTGCTCTTAATATATGGTGCTTGAGAAAACATTCGTTCATGAAGAAAATGAGAAACAAATGACAATCGACTACTATATGTCCATTGGTTGTGGAGTTTGCTGATCGACATTGGTAAGGTGATTTCATAAACCATAGTTTCTCTGTGCTAATACATTTCAAACAGGTTCTCACCTTTATGACCAACTCAGACTGAAAAACCGTGTTGAATGGGAAAAGCACGGCCATCCAAAAGAAACTGTAACTATATCAGAGTTAGTTGGATTCTTTTATTTTCTGCATTAGTCGTCTTCATTTTTTTTTTGGAATGGGCTTTGTTGTTGTTGTGCAATTGGTTGAAGTACTCGGAATCCGGCGGCGGATAAAAGTTATCCCAGTTCCACACGGAGGAGGTCTGCGACGGCGTGGCTGAGTAGGTAGATTTAGCTCTGGCGTCGTATGCGTAGCCGCCGTATTTGCTGTCGTGCGGTGGAGAAGAAGCGAAGCTCGAATCTGAGAGTATGTGGGGAAGCTTCATAGATGGTTTCTTGCTTCGGCCCATCTGACGCACCGCCGGCACTGTTCTCGAAGGTGTTATCGGGCGCGTGCTGGTGTTCTTTCCGTCCGTGCGGAGGCGACTGAGGGGGGTTTAGGGTCTTCGTGGAGAATTCCGCTGGCGCGGCGGCAATGTCGATGGAATAGATGTGGCCCCGGTCTTCTTTTTGTTGCTTGTGGTTTTGTGTGGCGTAGTTTTATTTGTGAAGCCTTTGCATTTGTTATATATTGAAATGTGAATTTGGCTTTTCATGATAAACGACCAGAATGTTATTATCACTATGAATTTACGAGTTATCACTATAAATGAAAATATAGCTAGAAATCAATTTTCACAAGATACCGATAATTTATTAATTAATTTAATTATAATAATGATTAAATTTTAAAAAATTTATAGTGGCGATTTTTAATTTTTAGTGACAACGGTAGTATCTGACTATAAGATTAATTATAGCGATAAAATAGTGCGTGACTAAAAGATTTATTTATAGTGGCAATTTTTATTTGAGGCTAAAAGGTAGGTTTATAGTGGCGAGAACGGCATGTCACTAAAGCATCACTTTACAGTGGCGGGAACTTCACGTGGCTAAAGCACGTGTCTTTTGTGATGATATATTGTATCACTAAAGCATCGATTTATAGCGATGAGTATGCTAGTCGTCACTAATTTATTTAGTGACAATGTATATAGTCACGACACAGTGACAACATGTAAAGTCATCACCATGTTATTATAGTGACAATATTGCTACGTATAGTGACGAAATAAGTTGCGACTAAAAATGATTATTTTTGTAGTGTCATCACCCAAACATATGGGGCCATTGAAGAGTTCTGACCATTAGCCGAAACGTTTTCCTCGCTGTTAATTCCTGACATTATCTTTTTCCCTGTAAGAGAAGTTGAGAAGGGTTTGTTCTTTTTTGCTGTTGACCTGAGAGTGTTGTGCGGACAATAGCAAGGAAATGGTAGCGTTTTCTTGGAGCTATTAGTAGGGGTTTTGTGAACAAGAAAGCTAGCTCTAAATAAGGTGTTGTTTTAATTATTTTTTTTATTTTTTGTTTTTGTGTTTTCTGTAAAATGTTAATTAACTGGAAATGTCTTAATTTGAACTCGCTCATTATGACAGAGGAAAGTCTAATTACTGATGATGTACTGTCCAAATAGGGTTTGTTTATCTCCATATATAAGAGGCTCACCTTAAGTTAAGACAATTTTGCAAAGCCTAAATCAAATCCTAATTGATGAATAAGGACCTTGATTTAACTCTAATGATGGCAATATTACCTAATTAATTAGATGCACCAAATCCGATATAAGAAAGGAAAAGAGTTCAGAATACTTCTAGAAAATAAAACGCTTGAACGCTGACTTGATTATTATATATATGTATCATAGATAGAATCACATCATATCATCACAATGTAAGAGCCAAACCAGTACATTTTCAATCCTGTAAATACATAGCAAATATATATAATATACTAGATAAAATAGATTAGCACTCTCATACAAATATCGCCATCGACGAGCCAATACATCTCAGAAGAAGAATGAGGATTTTTTTTTATTTATTTATTTAACACACTGAACGAACGAACGAGCAATTAAATATTAGTTGGGCCAACACGTGGGCCCAAACCAGATAAGCCCACTTCTCTGTTCTTAACAGAATGCATCTTCTCAAGCTTCAGCTTTGCCCTGAAACTACTGATAAAGCTCTCAGCTTTCGTATCGACGTTTGGGCTTGGATAGAACAACGGAGAATCGCCGGCAAACGACGGCGTTGCTTGATCGCCGGCGAAGTCGGACTCCACGTCATCGATCTCCGGAGATTCGCTCCTCGAGCTGGCGCTGCTGTTCACCCTAACGTAGTCCCCGCGAACCACGAACCTCCACGTCGGGCTTTTGAGGAATCCAGGCGGCGGCGGCGGTGGTGCCGGAGGGATCCGGCCCAGCGGAGACTCTCCTCCGCTGTTTGAGATTTCGTCAAGATTGTCGAAGAGACTCATCATTTTTTGCTTCGGTGGTGTCAGCTTGTGGGAGGCGTCTGATGACGAAATTTGGGATTTTGGGGCGGATTTTGCCTTGCGGGACGATAGGGTGGTCGTGGGCTTCGCCTCACGCGCCGCCGAGGATGTTTTTAGGGAGACTGTAATCGTTTTCTTTCTTTTGTGCTTCTTCAGTGAGAAGATGTTCTTCAGTGCCGGCGAAGGCGGCTTTGGCGGCGACGAAGGTGGTGGGGATTGAGGGACGTCGACGCTCCTTTGCCTTTGCTTCTTAGTCACTTTCTTGTGGTAAAGAGAGTTCAGAAAATCCTTAGTCGCGCCGCCTCTCTTCCTCCCGCCGTCGCCACCTTCCGCCTTCTCCTCCGTCGACGGCGGAGCAAGGATTTCTACAGGTTCGACTCCTCTCCTCACTTTTCTACTCGATTTCACCTGCTTTTCCTTCTCCGGCGGCTGAGACGGCGGAGGTGCAGGCGGCGATAGACGATATGGCGCCGGAAGTTTCACATCTGTATCATACTTACTCAACAATGTATCAATTACAACGGTTTTACCATGGGACACAGTTCTTGGATCATCTACCTGCTCCAAACTCCGATGACGCCTATGGATCTTTGCCTGATCCATGACCCGACCCATGTAAGTATCATCGTAATATCTTCTTTCCATCTCTTCATTATTATACCAATCAATCTGTGTAAATCCACGCAGATCTGGGTATGAGCTGATATTCCTTCTCATCGATGAACTTTGATGCTCCATTCTGACATTGTACTCGGAATATGTTCCATCCCATACTTTTGAAGTGGAAAGATCTGATTTTTGACTCCTCTGAGAAGCTAATTTATATTCCTGGGATTTATTCTGTTTCATAGGAGAATCTTGAAACTCATTATAGTAAGATGACGACGATGGCGATGGTGATGGTGAAGAACCATCTTCATTATTACTCTTATTTCTGCTAATAAATCCAAAAACTATAGCTGCCAACACAAGAACTAAATTAAGAGAATCCCAGCTTTTCTTCACACTATTTGGCCTAAAGATCTGAGCACTCAAAGACAGAGTTTTGGGCAGTACGAACACCGAGAAAGAAACAGCCGTTACCAATAGCAGAAGAATCACCAGACCTCCTGAGCTGAAGAACAGGGCTGAGACACGGCGGCGGCGATCAACGGTCCTTTGGACCCAAAATGGCGTGGATAAGGCTTCTCCTTCTTCTTCCTCCATTTTTGTTTAAAAAGTTTCTTCTTTTTTTTGCTTTGTGAGATGCTTTTGCTTTCTGTTTACTAAAATGACAGACTAGGCTCCATTAGGCCTTTTGGCTTGCCTTTGAATTTATGGAACTGTATAGTAGGAAGATTGCATACTTTATAGCTTGCCTTGGCTCCATAGTTATTTGATTAAATTAATAATTGTTTTATTGCAAACAAACTGGCAATAACTTTGCAGAAGTCACATGTTTTTGGCTGCTTGCACTTGCTTCTTATTGTAAGAATGACAGCCCTAAACCAAAAAAAACGCGTTTGCATTCTACATTAATAAATTATTCTATTATTAGCAACTATGTTGTAAATTTTGACAAGAAGGTTTATAAGATCGTGAAGGCAATATTTCAGAATTGTATATTGATTCTTAAAAGCGGCGTTTTCAACTTGCATGTGATGGATTAAAGCGTGTCACTGTATAAACCATGTAGAGATCCGAAAAAAATACTAAGGCCAGGGGTTAATTTGCAATAAACCGAACTGTATAGGACCAAAACACAATAACCTCCGTTCCAAGGAACCCAACACTGCATATAAATAATTTCTACGCGCATCGCCGACTTCTCTCTAACAAGCTCAGCCCTTTCACCGCCCCCAAACTCACCGTAACCCTAAATCCCAAAATCACTTCGATTATAAGACTGAGAAAATCGCCGGAAAGATGTCATCGTTCAACACAGATCGATCGGAAAACGAATCAGCGAATCGAAGCAATCCTGGCCGTCTCTACAACCCTTACCAGGACCTCGAGATTCCATCCGCGAAGACCTTGTACAGCCTCCCCAAATCCCCCGAATTCCTATTCGACGAAGAATCTCGAGCTCAGAGGCGTTCGTGGGGCGAGAATCTCACCTACTACACCGGCATCGGGTACCTAGCCGGAGCTACCGCGGGCGCGGGAAAGGGGCTCGCCGACGGTGTCAAATCGATCGAGCCGACGGACACAACCAAGCTCAAGGTGAATCGGATCTTGAACGCCTCGGGTCTATCGGGCCGTAGGGTTGGGAACAGCTGCGGCGTCGTGGGTTTGCTCTTCGCTGGTATGGAGAGTGGGATGGTGGCCTTGAGAGATGAGGACGATTGGGTTAACAGCGTGGTCGCCGGTTTAGGGACGGGCGCCGTCTACCGTGCTGCCAAGGGAGTGAGGTCGGCGGCGGTCGCCGGAGCGATCGGTGGTGTGGTGGTTGGATTGGCCGTTGGAGCTAAACAGGCGGTGAAGAGGTACGCCATGATCTGAGGTTGGGAAAGGTACTGCTTTGATAGCTGGGGTTGTCATTTTAATCAGATACATGTGTTTAATTATGATCTTGAGTTTTCATTTGCCGAAAAAAAGAAGGAAAAATGATGTCATACTGTGGGAGATTTTGTTATGGTATAATAAAGATTTGATTTGGTGCTGCAATTCGATGATTGATTATAGATTTTCCTGTGTGCTCCTCGATTTCGATTGTTTGATTATGATTTAATATGATGAGTTTATTCGATGGTGTATACTTTTGTGCAGCTATAGAATCATAAATAATGAAGTTCCATGCTTTGCTTGAGTCTATTCTTTTCATTTGAGGCAATAATATATATGCTATAACTTGAACGTCCGAGGAGAAGTGTTATAAAGGGACATGATATGAATTGGATAAATATATACCATGTTGTTATGTTGCATCAATTATTCTAATCCCTAAACCAACGTGTGTTATATTCTCCAATCTCCATTACAAACATATCTCAATCGGATGTTGACATAAAAAAGTTTGAGATATTTACCTTATCATCTATTTGTCATAAAGATAAAATAAAATAAAATGAAACACACTAGTGGCCTTCTACTATTTTGCTAGTTCGTTCAAATGCACTCCGTACTTAAAGTTGTTTAATATTTTTTATAAATCAAGTTATATGTTCTTCTCCAATGTGATATTGCCAAAATCGACGTATAGGTCCATGAATCTTATATATACAATGAAATGTAGTGTGCTTCTGCTTGCGACATGTGTCCATTTTCATTATATTAAACAAAAATAATAAAAATAAATAATGAAAAAACCGCTAACAACAAAGTGTGAAACAAAAATGTATACAATGACATGTGATTAGCAGAGATATTCTAAAATATTTGATATTCTTATCTTATATATACAATGAAATGTAGTTTGCTTCTGCTTAAGACATGTGTCCATTTTCATTATATTAAACAAAAATAATAAATATAAATAATGGAAAACCGCTAACAACAAAGTGTCAAACAAAAATGTATACAATGACATGTGATTAGCAGAGATACTCTAAAATATTTGATATTCTTATCAATGAAATGTAGTTTGCTTCTGCTTGCAACGTGTCCATTTTCATTATATTAAACAAAAAATAATAAAAATAAATAATGGAAAAACCGCTAACAACAAAGTGTGAAACAACAATGTATACAATGAAATGTGATTCACAGAGATACTCTAAAATATTTGATATTCTTATCAATGTGTAGTTTGCTTCTGCTTGCGACATGTGTCCATTTTCATTATATTAAACAAAAATAATAAAAATAAATAATGGAAAAACCGCTAACAACAAAGTGTGAAACACTTTATTTCACGTTAAACCATTTAACTTAGTTTATTATATTATACAATAATATTATATTAATTAGACATTTTACACATGTGAAATGCACGGGCACAAAACTAGTTTTAACTAACAAACAAATGTATAGGGCCCAAAGCCAGAATTTAAGTTCGTTGTACATTTTTTTTTATTTCTCGAATTACTCATATTTTTTGAGCACGTAATGAACTATACAATGATAAATGGTTCGGATGAAGATTGAAAAAAACAAGTATTTGGGTCAAATAAAACAATGCACAACAATGCATGGATAAATTAGTAATGAATTAGCCACGTAGATTTTTTAAATATTACTACTTATTCTAATATTTTTATTTAATGGCTTGAACAGTTTGAATTGAAGTATATTTATTCAAAGATATTTTATAATATTTGATTTACTTCTAATAAATGGTTTTCTTTAAGTAAGATGCTAGATTTAATGAACTATGTGATTAAACTACGTGCGGTTTATTTTAGAGGTATATGTCAGGCCATTTAATAGTTTTGCTTTTGATTTCAGGCCCTACTTATGTTTCATATAGATAGAGGTACCTAAATTGAAGTTTCATTTAGAAATAAGGACCTAATCCATGAAAAAAGACATATTTGTCCAAAATAAACAAAAAGAATTACGAATCACTGCCATCGCCTTCTTCAAACGAGCAAAGCAACCAAGTGGTATACACTGTATATGAAGTGATACTGTAGATCGATGAAGTGGTACTGGTGAACATTGAAGTGTTACTGTAGACCCATGAAGTGGTACTGGTGAACAGTGAAGTGGTACTGTAGACGCATGAAGTGGTAACGTTGAACAGAGAAGAAGTGGTACTGTAGACTCATGAAGTGGTACTGTTGAACAGAGAAGTGGTACATCATTTGTAGACTCATGAAGTGGTACTGTTGAACAGAGAAGTGGTATAGCAGAACCCTTAAGTGTTTCTGCAGAAATCGTGTAAATATTTTGACGCGATCCAAAATAGAAATGTTTGGGAATTAACACATTTTTCGGATAACATTTTGTGCATATCGAGTAACACTTTCTAACAGTGACTTTAACGAATGTTGCAAAAAAAAAAAACACTTAATTCAAACGAAATAACATGTTCCTGTGAAATAGCAAAAGTGCTATCCAGAAATAAGGAAGTGTTATCCAGAAAGGATGAAGTGTTTCCCAGCAAGCTTCTAACTCAAAACTATACCAAATAGAGGACAACAGGTAACACTTAAACCTGTTTCGATTCCACTTTTAAGTAATATTTATTTACGCCAAAATTTTCCAGCGATTTTATTTTCAGCTCCATTAAGCTTGAACGACGAACGATTGATCCGACACGGTTGCGCGACGTAATATCCAAGCTATGGGTCAATCGAATTTATACATAATAGCTGCAATTTTAGCCGAAAACATGGATCGATTTACTTTTTTTTTCGTATTTGCGTCAATTAGATTCGAAGCATACCCTCGCAAATCTTATATTTGACGACGTAATATCAAAATAAACTCTTATATTTGCAGCGGATGCTTATTTCGACTGTCAGAACTCATTTTATTCTGTTAATAACACTTATTAGCCATATAACACTTCCTGTTATATGATAACTGATAACAATATACTGAAATTTGATAACAGAACTGGTGCGCTGGATACCACTTCATAACTACTCTTTTATAAGGTTATCATCCATCAGCCTTAATTCTAACTTAAATTCTGAAAAGAGTCCTTTAAACTATTTTTCCTTTGACATGGGCCTGGACTCTGATTTAAAATTATAACGGGCATGAACCCCAATCGCCCCTTCATTTTATTACTGAAATCCTAGATCTGTCCTATGAATCAGCCCCTTGAAATTTTATTTTTGGAAATATATATCGTATTACTACATCTAATATCTTTCTATGATTTGAGGCGGTTGCGATAACTAAGATACGATAATTTTGGTTGCCCTAGCTAAGCTAGCGTAGCCGACCCGCACAAATATAAATACGAACACAGCTCTCTCTCTCACTCCACGGATCAGATCCGAGGATAAATTCGAAGCGATCGAAGGTTTGATGGTCTTTCTTCTTCCGATGTTTGTTCCGTCGCGATGATTCTGGTCGTTTTATTTGTCTGCCATTGTTTTATTTCATATCGGAGCTGCTGTCTGAGATCTCAGGATTATAGCAAATGTGTGGCATTATTTTGTTTTTATTCTCTTCTTTACCTGCCTCGATTTATGGCTCTTTTTTTTTTATCATGATGTGCTTGTAGACCTAAGTTTTATTGTTGTTTGGACCTAATAGGTGGTGTTACGTTTGTTTCGCTGGTTGTCGTCTGGGATCTGGTAAAAAAATCTCATGATGATGCATTCTTGCTGCATCATTGAGACTGAAGAACGTGTGTTGGTGACGTTGATGTGAGAGCCTGGGGTAGCAATATATGTTCTGATCGAGAGTTTTCTCTTTCGAAAACTGCTGGGGAAAGATAATAATTGAGTGCTAATATATATGGAGGATTTAGTCCTTTTTTCATATTGTTATCCCCGCCTTCCTTCCGAAATGTAGTGTTCGGAAGGTTTAATGCTTGTATACTCTGTTGAATGGCCTGCAAGTTTGGCTCCCCTGCGACATGCTTTTCTTTTTGTGTCCCACAAGCAGTTTGTGGTTCATTTTCTGTATGGAACAGTTTCTTTACTGATCATTCAAACTTGCAAATCCTAATCATGTGTAGTCATATCATGCTGATGCAGTCTTATTTTTTCCCACGTGGCAGGAAAAATTGTAGCTATGGCAGGTTATGCACAAGAAGGCAACCAGTTTGATGCTCGTCAGTTTGACTCGAAGATGAGCGATTTGTATGTTCATCATACTCATTCTACGAAACAACGTTTGCCATGCCATCTCATTTTTCTCATTCCTTCGACTCGATCTTATGGTTCAGGCTTAAGGTCGATGGGCAGGAGTTCTTCACCTCTTATGACGAAGTTCACGAAAGTTTCGATGCTATGGGTCTTCAAGAGAATCTCCTCAGAGGCATCTATGCCTATGGTATGTTGAATCTAGTTCCACTCGATAATTTTATCTCCATTTTAACTCTTAGCAGCCAATGGATTTTCGTTGTTCCCTGTATAAACCAACTATATGCATAACGAACTTGCACGTTCTTCTGATCCATTAAGGTTTTGAGAAGCCCTCTGCTATCCAGCAAAGGGGCATCGTACCCTTCTGCAAGGGACTCGACGTGATCCAACAGGCCCAATCTGGGACCGGGAAAACGGCCACTTTCTGCTCGGGCATTCTTCAGCAGCTCGACTACAGCCTAACTCAATGCCAAGCCCTAGTCTTGGCACCAACCCGGGAACTCGCCCAGCAGATTGAAAAAGTCATGCGTGCCCTCGGCGACTACCTCGGCGTAAAGGTCCACGCATGCGTTGGAGGAACCAGCGTTCGCGAGGATCAGCGTATCCTTGCAGCTGGCGTTCACGTCGTCGTTGGGACGCCTGGTCGTGTCTTCGACATGCTTCGAAGGCAATCCCTTCGTTCTGACTACATCAGAATGTTCGTCTTGGATGAGGCTGATGAGATGTTGTCCCGAGGTTTCAAGGATCAGGTCTGTACTCTTACCACCCAATGTTACTGTTGTTGTAGCTTGTTTACAATGGTTTGTAATGGTCTGTAATGCTTTGTACTATACAGATCTACGACATCTTTCAGCTGCTGCCTTCCAAGGTACAGGTCGGCGTTTTCTCCGCCACAATGCCGCCCGAAGCCCTAGAAATCACCAGAAAGTTCATGAACAAGCCAGTTCGAATCTTGGTGAAGAGGGACGAGCTTACCCTCGAAGGTATCAAGCAGTTCTACGTCAACGTTGAGAAGGAAGAGTACAAGCTTGACACACTCTGCGATCTCTACGAGACTCTGGCTATAACCCAAAGCGTCATCTTTGTGAACACTCGAAGGAAGGTCGATTGGCTCACTGACAAGATGAGGAGCCGCGACCACACTGTCTCGGCCACACACGGTGACATGGATCAGAATACTCGGGACATTATCATGCGTGAGTTTAGGTCTGGGTCGTCGAGGGTTCTTATTACCACTGATCTCTTGGCTCGTGGGATCGATGTTCAGCAGGTTTCCCTTGTGATCAACTTTGATTTACCGACTCAGCCTGAGAATTATCTTCATAGGATTGGGAGGAGTGGTAGGTTTGGGAGGAAGGGAGTGGCGATCAATTTTCTTACGAGGGACGATGAGAAGATGCTTCAGGACATTCAGAAGTTTTACAGCGTGGTGATCGAGGAACTTCCGTCCAACGTTGCTGACCTTCTTTGAGTTGAGGAGAGATTGGAGGGGTGAGGATTTCTTGAAGGTTTCTTTCTTTTCTTGTTTATGATTTTGGTTAGGAGTTTGTTTTTTCTGTTTTACCTCCCATTCTTATGAAATTTTGGCCTTTGCTCTCTGATGTTATGCAGAAATGCATACAATTTCGATATCATTGGGTGAATTTTGGAATGTTTTTACGTTTTTTTATTACTTTACTTGAAGCGAAGCATGCCATAGTACTCCCTCCGTCCCTATAAATTTTGTACATTTGAATTCCGGCACGGTTATTAAGAAACTGAATATTTTAATAAGATAGAGGTAGAAAAGTGTATGGTGTGACACGTTTTTTAAGAATATTTAATATTATTATATTGATTGTGTGTGATGGTTTTTTACTAAATATGGAAATGTATAAAAGATAGTGGGACGCCCGATTTGGTAAAATGTACAAAAGTTACCGGGACGGAGGGAGTATCATTTTTTTTTCAAGGGATGATTTCATTCACGGTTAGGTCTTAAAATTTACTGAAGGATGCTTGTAACAACTATTACTAGGTAATGTGTGTAATAGCATTCTAATTAACAGCATATATTTTGTTGTCCAAATAAATGTGTTTCAGGTAAATATCATTATAAATATACATAAAATGAAAAATGAAGAACTTCGAATTTATAATAGTAGTAGTTTACTTTCGTCATAACTTTCAATTTTTATTAAAATAAGTTTTATTTAAGGATGTTATACACACATATTAAGAAATAAAATAAAATCTCCATTATACCCTTAATAATTAGATTATTTTATTTAAATTTTCTATTTAAGATAATGGATAAAATATGAAATAATCAATATATTTTATCTTGGAAACGGTAAAAATACTTGTTTTTTAAAGAAAAAATAAATTTTAAAAATTGACTTGTTAGAATTGGAGGTAGTCAGTCATTTTTAAGTGATGTTAGAAGCCCAGATATCAAGAATACTGTTAACTGAGGTTATTGGACGACAGCAATATAAAGAACTTATGTAGTTAACGTGCTTTAGAAGCCCAAATATTAAAATTTATCACAAATTAAACATGGTTTAAATCGAAAGGCACATCCGTTACAAATTGAATCAGAGTTTTGAACTGCCATTTTCATGTATGCGAGCCTTACATTATTTTCTACAAAATCGTAATCAATTGTTTTTTCAGTTGCATCATTTCCATGCACGTAATTTTTTTTACAGGTATGAGACTTTTAGATATGGTTATTACTAACAAAAGTTAGGTCATAAGTATATTGTAATGAGGCCAAGCCTTTTTTCTGTATTTCATACGGCTGGGATAAATCTTAATGCTAGTTCTGTAAAAGAAGTATCATATACAATGTAATATGATGAGAATACATGTATTACTGCATATTACAAAAATCATACATTACATAATCTATGATTAAAGGATACAAAATACGTATCATTTATCATATTATTGCATTCCTAGAATCGCCATTTTGAAGTATCGAATAATGTAATTAAAGTATCGAATTATGTAATTCACATGAAAATTTTGATTATTAATTGATAACAACTCAAGCAATATCTATACACAATTGTCTTTAAGCTCAATGATCTGAAATCCTAACCAATACCAAAATAAAAAATAAAAGAGCAATCGAAAACAAAAATTTAGTTCGGTGATCTAACGACGTTATTCGTTCCCGACATTCCAACGAAAGCGAACAACTTAAACTTTTGTCGTCGCGTAAGACGACAAAAGGTTAAGCTTTTACAACATAATACGAACAATCTTTTATATATCACCGGTAAGTCGAGAAAATTACTGTTTTAACTTATTCTGCATATTTTGTTTTTATAATTTCCCATCATTTGTCTCAATTTTCGTTTTTTTTTTGCTGCATGACTAGTTTTACGTTACATGTGTGTATGTTCCTGGTGATATCATGTAGCATAATACACAATTAACCAAATCTATCTTCTGATTTACTATGAGTGCATTTTGAGGAAATGTAATTGAATTTGAAAAAATAATTGAAGAATCAGAAAAAAAAATGTTGCCGTTGAGGTTCCTTGTCTTAGTTTAACACACATGTAATAAGAGTGAACTTCTTCTTGGTGGGACATATTAATGATTTTAGAGTCAAAGAGAGGACATATGAAACGTGAAGAGTGTTAGAGCACATTGGGGTTTTCTTGTTTGTTCATCTATAATTAGTTCTTGTAATAAAGTAAATAAAGACAAATTAGGGTTTTAACCAGTTCTCCTACCTGGAAAGAGAATTCGAAAGTTAATTTGTCTATTGTAATATGAAGCCACGCCTTTTTTTTACGTATTTCTTGGATAAATACTTTATGTTAGCAAATTCTGAAGAAAAAAGGTCTGATTTTCAAAACCATACATTACATAGTCTGTTTAGCGGAATACATTCATTTTATAATTGGATTCTTAGGATCGTCAATCCAAAGTATTTACTAAAATAAAGCATCGAATAATGTAATTTACGCCAAAAATTTGATTATAAATTGATAAAACTCCAGCATATGTATGCACAATGATCCCACCAATACAAAAGTTCAAAAAAAAAATAAAAATTGAGCAGTCGAAAACAAAAAAATTCGGTGATCTAACCACATTGTACGTTCCCGACATTCCAAAGAAAGCGAATAACCGAAGCTTTTGTCGTCGGGCAAGACGAGTAACGAAATCAGTTATTACGCTTACGACATAATAAGAACAATATCGTATATCAACGGTAAGTCAAAGCGAATTCTCGTTATCTTTTATTATCCTATTTATCTTGTCTGTTGTCTCTCAATTTTTTTGTTGCATGATTAATTTTTACATTACATGTTTCTAGTTTTTATCATGTTACACAGTGCACAATTAACCAAATTTACTTGTGATTAACAATGAACATAGATTTTAAGGATATTAAGTTTGAAAAATAATTGAAAAGCAAAAAAAAAAAAATTGTTGCCGTTGAAGGTTCTTTGTCTTGGTTTAACAAGCCTGTAAGATGGAAGTTCTTGGTAGAAAATTAATGACTTTTAAGTTAATGAAGGACACGAATGTTGTCATACGTGCGTTGGGATTTAAACGTGAAGTGTGTTAGAGAGCTCAGTGGGTTTTTTTCTTTCTTTTACTACATCTATTAATTGATTCTTGTAATAAGGTAAATAAAGACAAATTAGGGTTTTAACCACTTCCTACCTGGAAAAAAGAAATTCGAAAAACGTAAGGTGGTAATAAATGGAGGGGAGTGTGTGTGTGTAGTGACCAAACACTCACATTTTACGTACTGTGGCAGATACAAAGATTCCATCTCATCCAATTTAACATAATTAAATTACGATGGAAAGCGCCAATTCTCTTAATTTGTTTATATATATTAATTTGCATGCAATTATAGTTTTCCATGTATTTTCAAGAATCCCATTTTTGAGTTCATTTACTCACAACTTTAATTGCATCTACATACATGTGTTGATTTGGTGGATTTTTGTCCTTAACTTCGTCTCTCCTCTTAAATCCTCGCTATAAAAAGGCCCTTCACCCCTTCACTTCTTCTCACTGCACTTCCAAGTTACTCATCTGTAAGTGTAAGTTCCTAAAAGGCTTTCAGCTAATCATCATCATAGACGAGCTTATCTATTGTTTCTTTCTTACATCATTCCACTTATATAATTAAGTTTCTGTATGCTTTTCTCAGATTATATTGATATATAACTGAAGGTAAAAGATCACAGCTAAGAAAATGGTGAGAGCTCACTCTTGTTGCAGCAGACAAGTGGTTGTTAGAGGTGTATGGTCTGAGGAAGAAGATGCAAAGCTTATTCAGTACATGAACACATACGAGCATACCACTTGGACTGTTGTTCCTGCGATTGCTGGTAATAACATACATATATACTAATTACACACACTAGGGCACCCATCTCTCTATCTCTCCCTCTTTTTACATACATACGTGTTCTAATATTTGATTGCATGTCCAACTCAGACAAAGATCCAACCATGCTAATGATATATTATACTATACACACAGCATACATGGGGTTTCTTCTACATGTTTTTAGCTTTTCTTTGTTTCTTTTTTGATGGGTTTTTTTAGGGTTACAAAGATGTGCTAAGAGTTGCAGACTGAGATGGATAAATTACTTAAGGCCCGATCTGAAAAGAGGTGCTTTCACCAAAGAAGAGGCGAAGAAAGTTGACGAACTCCACAAGGTTCTCGGTAACAAGTAAGCATAAGCTATATAACATATATACATTCATCATATCAATCATAAAAAATTGCTGGACGGATATATCAGAAATCGCTGCTCCTTCTCATTTTCTTTTTGGCTTTTTTCTTCCATTCAGGTGGTCACAGATAGCGAAATTCCTCCCCGGTCGAACTGACAATGAGGTGAAGAATTTCTGGAATACTTACATTCGAAATAAGCTGTTCGAACACCATCGCCGTGGCCGCCATAGCCTTCCAAGACGCAGAGCTTCTTCTTCTTCTGCTCAGCTTTCGCCCGTCGTTGCTCAGCAGATGAATAATAACTTAGCGAGTATGAACAATAATCCAACCAACGTTCATCATCATCAGCAGCAGCTAATTGGTGTTCCATCTGTGACTGTTACTACTGATATTGCTATGCAAAACCCTAATCAGCAAGCGTATGATGATCAGATCATGGCAATGCCCACGATGAACAATGTTCCAAGCACTGTGAACTACGATCCTTTTATTCCTACTACATCATCGTTTGTACCACAAGTAGTTCCATTTCATCAAGGGTATTATGAACAGCTTCCTCCCTTGCCTGAACAGCAGCTTACGAATGGTTATATTGGAACTACAGTCAATGGTGGTGGGCAAACGCAGATCATCTTTGAAGGGCCTGCTACTAATCATCAAGTCCTCGAAGCAGGTAATTATAATAACAGTTGTGCAAATGATGTAATGGCTTATGATAACAGCTGGGACTTGATCGGAAACGATGAGATGGGGGTTAATTTCGACGACGTGGACATGTCTAAATTCTTTGATGATCTTGCTATTCCTGAAACTCATCAAGGTGGAGTTTCTGCTGCTTTTACTGCTCATCCTACTAAGAATGGAAATGGGAGCTTATTTAATGAGGTCATCAATGGTGCAATTCAAGGCCATCAGCAGCAGCAGCAGGGTTTTTCATATGCTAATCATATCAACAACATCGAATCTCTGATGCCTTCTTTCGCTAACTATTCGACCAATAGGTCAAACTCAGCAGCAGCAGCTATGAATTTTCAGGAAGAAACACAGCTAACCGTTGCTGATTATAATATACCAGCCAATGGTCAGCAAATAGTCGTTGAAGAGAGCCCTTTTGTTTCTTACGATGATATTCGTACTCCCATGGATTTCCAGGCAAATCCTAACAACATGTCATCAATTGACTACAACGATATTGGTACTCCTTTGGCTTTCCAGCAATCTGATATTGAAGAAGACCTTCATCATCTTCTTTACGATGAAGACTTTGGCACTAATTATACTCCTTCTGTGGGTACTCAGATGGCACCACAAGGCGGCGTAGATCCTAATAACTATGTTCCAATTGCTGGCAGCGATGAAGAAGAAGCACTTGTTCAGCTTTTTCTCAGTGAGTTTGATACTCCTACTGCTACTGCAGTAGATTTCCAGCCAAATCAAGCAGCCATTGATGAGGGAAACCTGCAACTCCTTAATGACTTTGGTAGGACTAATGCAACAGTGGATAATTTCCGGGCAACGCCAGCCATTGTTGATGATCCTTTGCAGATTGGTGGTGGGGAAGATGGTGGGAATTACTCTCATCTTTCTTACGAAGACTATGCTTCTAGCTGGGATCTTGAGCATCCGTTGTTTTGAAGGGGAGAGTTTTTAATCATATGTTTCTTCTAGATGGGTTTTCTTGGTTGATTCTCATGCTTATTATCGTATCATTTTGTGTGTCTTTTTCGAGTCCTTTTTTGGAGGGTTTCTTGTCGTTTGTGGTTCAGTTTAATGTCTCTTTTAGTCCTTATGAAGTGTTGTTGAGTCTGCTTTTGAAATTTCAGTTTGATTGACCTTTCAATTATGGGCTTGGTTTGCTTAAGAATGGACCATTAGCATGCAACTCATAAATAGAATATGACATTGAAACTTATTGCATATTACACGAAAGCCATTCTCTCACTACATTTTAATTTAATCGTTGGAGAAACCTCATCATATATAAAGTTGAAGTCTTGGAAGTGAAACCAAAACAAGGCAACCAAAATCAAGAAACGCCTAGTAATTAATTCCAATCATCAAGATTACTGAAAAAAAGAAGACAATGTGTTAGCTCTAAAAAACATTGAAAGTAAAAATCTTGAACAAGATCTATGCTGTAATAAAAAAGATCCCGCCTTTGGCAATTCCTGTTTGCTTATCATTGTAATAATAAGAGCAAATTTCAAGCAAATCCATTATACAGTAACAAGCACTATATATTTAGGACTTCTCATAGGCTGCTGTTGTTTCATAGGAACTCATTCTGGGATTTGTTTGAGTACATACATACATACATACTCTGTCATTACTAAATCAAACAAAGACAGAACTATGATTAAACAAAAACAAGAAAGAAATGCAGTTTCCTACCCAGCATTCGATCTAGCTCGCCCGTTCCTCTGCCTGCATAAGAAGAACGAACGCAGAAAAAGAAGTAAGCTAAGCAAAAAATGAAATGAATCTACGTTCCAAAAGTTAGGAGCAAACCAAAAAGCGTCCTTCTTTTCCTGTTCCAACAGTTCTTCGAACGATACGTCTGAGAAACAGTCATCTGCACTATCCTCTTCAAGGCATTTCAATTTTTCTTCCATTTCTATACAAGCACCAATTTCTAGTATCTGATATACGTGCAGAAAATATGTTTGAGCCCAGAAAGCAGATTTTTCGAGTAATATCATTAAGGATTATATATATAGAGGGGGGGGGGGGGGTGTGTGTGTGTGTGTGTGTGTGTACCTTTTTGTATGCTGGGGAGAGTTTAAGCTGTTCCTGAAGCCAGTTGTAGACGCGGGCATCCTCTTCTAATCTCTTCTGCTCTACTTCAAGCTTGTGTATCTAATTTTTACGATAGAAAGAATTCATCTTTACTTCAAGATCATGACACTAAAGAACAACCGATATTGTTTGTTTGGGTTTAAGGATGATCTGTAAGAAAGAACCTTCTGGCGTATTCGGTCAATAGTCGATCTATCTGCCTTGAATAGCAGAGCTTTGGTGATTGTGAATTTCCTCTTGATGATCTCAGACCTGAATTGATAGTTAAATTAGAGGTTTCCTCGGAGAGATAGAGAGACCAAAAATATTAGCAATCGACATTATATGGATGAAGAAAAATCTTTGGAGACGTACTTGTTTTCAAGCTCAGTTCTCGCCTCGACGAGGCAATTCACAAACTGTCCAATCTGCAATGAGTTGTGAGGACAGACAATTCACATGGATAGAATGAAAAAAACATTCGACAAGCACAGAGAGGGTACTAACAAGTGAGCAGTTTAGGCGGGACCAAATATTTCATTTCGAACCAAGAAACGCAAAGAAGTCTACCACTGCCAGTTAACAACCAGGACAGTAAAGACAGAAGCAAAGCTTTCAGTGATAAAAACAGTTCCTCCAATCCTAAATGTTCAATGTAAATTGTAAAGACTAAGGATAAAAATGCAGATTTCTAGCAAATAAGATACATATTAGCGAGCAAGGAAAGCTCATTCCCAAAAAATAAGAACAAATAAAGAAAGAAAAATGAGAAAGAAAGGCATAGCACAAGTAATTCATAACCTCAACTCATACACGCCCAGCCAAAGAGGCCATTCTTTCAAAGCAACATTAATTAACCAGCAAAAAGTCAAGGAAGGAAACAAAAATTAGGCACAGATAAATGAGGGAAAAATAAACCTGTTCTAGTTTTAAACCATTTGATCCATGAGACTTGACAAGCTGATCATACTGCTGCTTTATCTTCCTCTGAGTGGCACTGCAAGACTTGGTAAACGGACAAGAACAAAAAACCTTTTCTTCCTCCCTTTTCTCCACCTCCTCCTCCGCCCCATCATTATCCGGGTCGGACCTCTTCCTCCTGACCCGTTTCTTCTTCTTCCTCCTCTTCTTCGACCCATCTTCCCCTTCGTGGACTTCACCAAGATCCTCCTTTTCGCTCGATACTGCGTCGCATTTCGGCGAGGCTTTCAAGGGCAAGATCTCAAGAAGCAAAGAACGGGCCAATTTCTCAGGATCGGGCGCGAGGATCAGCTCCCTAATGCATTTCTGGGCCGTAATTTCATCGCCGGTTAGAGGTAAAGGTTGAATCTTTACTGTCTCGACTTGATCCTCAGTACTAACGCTGCTGTTACTGCTGCGATTGTTCTTCAGTATCGTGTATAGGGTGACAATGAGGACGCATAAAGTGAGGAGGATCAAGAAGATGAGAGAAGAAAGCATCGTAATGTGAAAGTTCGAAGCTTGATTGTAGAGAGAAACAGGGACGAGCACTAGTAGAAAATTTGGGGCCGCCATGGGGGAAAAGAAAAAGGTTCCTTCCTCCGTCTGTGTTTCAGCGCGTGTATTTATCTTTTTTGGATTACATAAATTATTACAATGGGTGCAATCGTGCAAATAAAAAAAAAAAAAAAAAAAAGAAAGAAACATAAGACTGAGATTACTAGATTTGTTGGGGATAGTGAATTGTTGATGAGTCTTCTTCCCCTCCGGCGTGAAGCTGTTATCTTCTCCTCTCTCTTTGAGTGAGTCCTTCCCTGTTGAAGGTTTCCAAACTAGTTAGCTGCAAGTTCACCTCACATAGCACATCTCCGACCCATTTTGACCTATGCACTCACTAATTAGGAAAAACCCCAAATCCCTAATCTCGTAGGTAGTCCCTTGTTTTTCCTCCCTACACCTTAACCCCCCGAGCTCCAAATACCCTACCAGCGAACTAACTAAGAACCATTTATTTCTTTTCTTTTTTTTTTTTTGTGCTTTTGTTTTCTTTTCTTTGCAGGGTGACATAGTTCTGGTTCACATCGTGTGTGCTGATGGAAGAGTGCTCATTGCTGGATATGGAGGGTGATGTTGTTGAAAGGTTACGTAGTTTTTCAACTATCTGCTGCTGAGGAAGATACTAGGCACCAAGGATAGATATCATTCAAAGTCGAGCTCAAAAGCCTCTTTGGAAAAATTCATGGCGAAAAAAGAGTTAGCTTTCTGGGCCTTAAAAGCACATTGGACAGCATCTGGCGTACCAGCTCTAAGTTCCAGATACGGGAGATAGGGAGGGAAAAATATGTTCCAGTTTGTGTTCGACTTTCAGCAGGACAAACCTTAAAAGTCCTCCATGGCAACTTTTGACCAACAGTATCTGGTATTGCGAGAATGGTCGGATAACATGCAACTTATAGACTCAGAATTCATCAAGAGAGGTTGTTGGTCTTGAGATTGGCAAGCTCTTCTCAGAAGCAAGTAATTGATGCCATTATTCCTGAATCTGGCAGCAGTAAAGGGAAGACATATTAAGATCAGAGGTAAGTTCGACCTCTTCGAGGTGCTAATGTAAAGCTCGGTCCTGCCAAACATTGGGTGGATTTCAAGTACGAACAACTTGAGAACCTCTGCTTTTTACTGTGGGGTGCATTGGACATGTAGAGAAGACTTGCCTCGCTCGAAAGCAGGATTCGACCAGCAAACAACTTGAAACTGGAGCAATTTGGCGAGTGGCTACGTGCTGAAGGCAACCGAAGTGTGACAAAACCCAAACTGAACCCAGAAAAACTAACAGAACCACCTCACCCTACAGCTGACCCAAACCAACATGCAACCCAATGACTCTATAAGCCCAGACCTTTCTACGAACTCTACTACAGTCCCAACACCTTTACCTCAAACATCCTACACCTCCTGAGCAAAAAAACCAATTTGGAACACAGAACGCAACTAGCTACTTGTTGCAAACCTCCCAATACGTTACCCAACCCCTGAACCAACACCAACCTATCCGAACCATCTCCCTAAGTCTGTTTTATCACGCACCCCCACAACGCCAATGAACAAAGTTCCAAATTACCTGATACCAAAATATTACCCCTAGAAAACTCCCATGAAAGAAAACCACTCCATGATATCACAGTTCAAAGAATTCAGCCTCAACAAAGGAAAAACAAACAGCCATCAAATCCCCCAACCCAACCCAATCTAGATCTCCCTTCGAGCCCTCCTAAAACGTACAAAAGAAAACCATCCCCCAACACAGACCAAACCAATACCTGCGACAAAGAAAACAAAAAGTGTAAGATCAACACCGAGCCAATTGAGCACATCATGGTGGAGGAAGCCAGCCCAAAATGGCCCCCTGTGGATCAATGAGAGCTTGTGTGTGGAATTGTAGAGGGTTGGGAGGACCCTTTACAATTTCCCAGCTTAAGGAGTCAGTGAGACTCCACCTCCCAGACATAGTATTTTTATGCGAAACCAAGAAAAGAAGTCCTTTCATAAAAACAGTTTGTAAACAGCTCAAAGTAAGAGACAGATGGCTTAGCGTTGATCCTCAGGGAAGAAGTGGTGGATTATTTATTTGCTGGTCTAACAATGTTGAGGTAAAAACGGCAATCCTCTCCCCCTTTTGTATTGAGTTACAATGCCGGATGGAAACAGAGAATATTGAGTTTTGGGCAATCTTCACATACCTCAGCACAGACATCCGCCAGAGACTTGAACAATTCAACTACCTAGCCCAAGCCCAAGAAAAGTGGAACAACCTTTGGTTCATGGGTGGAGACTTCAATGATATAAAATGCTCGTATGAGAAATGGGGAGGCAGACAAAGAACAACAGATAGCTTTCAGAACTTCATTAAATTTATTGAGGGACTGAACATGAATGAAATCCCATACATCGGCAGAGACTACACTTGGGCAAATAATAGAGAAGGGCCAGACTTTGTCGAAGCAAGACTAGATAGATTTTTTGGCTCCCCTCAGTGGTCTCTCAGATATCCAAAAACCAGAGTTCTCCATGTAGAAAAGCAAGCCTCTGACCATTCCCTCCTTTTGCTTGATACCAATGAGGGGCATGCTAGATACACCAGTAGGTTCTGCTTTGACAAGAGATGGTTGACAAAGGATGGCTTCAATGAAGTTGTTTCCACAGCATGGCATTGTCCTCAATTTGGCACCCCACTTTTCCAAGTAATGGCTAGAATCAGAAAATGCAGAATTGAGATTCTCAAATGGCAAAGGAACAACAACTTCAATGCAGCAAAACAAATTGAAGAAATCAAACTAGAAATGGATTCCCTCAAAGCACAACAAGGAGATAGAGACTGGACGAATTGGAACCATCTGGAATCAAGATTACACTCGGCTTATAGAGAGGATGAGCTCTTCTGGGCACAAAAATCGAGGAACCAATGGCTAAGGCAAGGAGATAGAAACACAAAATTTTTTCACGCCTCTACCATTGAAAGGAGAAAGCGTAACAGTCTGGATAATCTTATGAAAAGAACTGGGGAGAAATGTGAGTCACATGACCAAATCGTCAATGAAGTGGTTGATTTCTACAGTTTTCTCTTCAGCACATCACACCCCCCAGAAATTGAAGGCACTCTCCAGGGCATTCCTCAGTCCATCACCAACGATATGAACCAGACTTTGGCTAGCCCTGTAAATGATGAAGAGATCAAAGCAGCCCTCTTCGAGATGCACCCGTCAAAAGCTCCCGGCCCCGACGGTATGACTCCCCTTTTTTTCCAACATTGTTGGCCTTTCATTAAAAACGAATTATGTTTTGCTGTTAAAAATTTCTTTGTCCGTAGGAAAATGCTTAGAAGTGTTAACCATACTCTGATCACTCTTATCCCAAAAATCAAAAACCCCAAACTTATCTCCCACTATCGGCCTATCTCACTGTGCAATGTTGCATACAAAATTATATCCAAAATTCTTGCCAATAGGCTGAAGCTTTACCTTCCCCACTGTATTAGTGAACACCAAGCTGCTTTTCTTGAGGGTCGGCAAATTTTAGACAATGTGGTCATTGCTCACGAGTGCCTTCACCACATCAATAAACTTCGCACGGGTAAGACGGGTCTTATGGCATTAAAGCTTGATATGGCCAAAGCATTTGATAGGGTTGAATGGTCATTCCTTCGCAAAGTCATGACACATATGGGGTTTGGATCTCTGTTTGTTGAATGGATCATGGTTTGCATTAGCTCTTCTTCTTTCTCATTTAACATCAATGGCATCTCTTGTGGCTTTATCAAACCATCTCGAGGCCTCAGACAAGGAGACCCTCTATCCCCATATTTGTTCATCATCATCTTTGAAGCGCTTTCTAATCTGATAAAAAATGCAACCTTGCAAAGCAGATTTAAAGGGATTAGAATTTCCAGAAACGGTCCAGCCATTACACACCTTTCCTTCGCTGATGATCTCATTTTATTTTGTGAAGCTAACATGTCCCAGGCCCTTTGCATTAAAGAAATTCTCGAGCTTTACAGCAGAGCTTCTGGACAGCTTGTGAACCTGAGTAAGTCGTCGGTCTTCTACAGCTTTAATACTTCAGTCGAAGCTAGAGCGAGTATCAGCAACTGCCTTCAAGGTCTTCAAGAGCATAAAAATGTTAAATACCTTGGACTTCCATTGGTAATTGGCAAATCCAAGAAAGAGGTGTTCAAATATGTCCATGATTCAGTCAAACAGAGAATCGGGAACTGGAGATCATCACTTCTCGACCCTGCCGGCAAGGAGATTCTTATTAAAGCTGTGCTCCAAGCTCTCCCGGTCTATGTTATGGCATGCTTCAAGCTTCCTACTGGCGTCTGTAAAGAGATTGAAAAATTAATCACAGATTTTTGGTGGGGAGATCGCGGATCCGAAGGGAAAAAGATACATTGGCAAGCCTGGTCCAGACTTTGCGTTCCTCAAGAGCAGGGGGGTCTTGGATTCCACGACCTTGTGTGCTTCAACGATGCACTCATTGCCAAGCAACTTTGGAGAATTCTCACAGAGCCCAACTTGTTAGTAAGCAAGGTGCTTAGGGACAAATACTTCCCCAAGGGCGGCCTAATGACAAAATCGGTATCAGCTAGTTCATCTTGGCTATGGAAAGGATGGATGAAGGTTAGATACGTTCTAAAGATGGGTCTCAGATTCCAAGTTGGAAACGGTACATCAATTAAGATCTGGGAATTTCCTTGGATTCACAATATCCCAGGTTTTATCCCATCCCCGCTTAATCCTCCTAATCAAAATCTGATTTGGGTTAGAGATCTCTTAACAAGGGATGGACTAGCTTGGAATGAAGGTCTGATCTCTTCTATTTTCAGCCCATTTATTGCACAGACAATCCTTGCAATCAACATCGATCCTGCTGATAATGATCGTCTGTTCTGGCACTTCGACAAGAAGGGAGACTTCACTGTCCATTCTGCTTACGTTAATATTTTAAGTTTGAGATCTTCTGTCTCCATGCTTCCCGAGTCAAGTGACGTGAGAGCCTCCAAAACCTCGATGTGGAGAAAAACATGGAGCATGAAGATCAAACCTAAGCTTAAGCACTTCTTGTGGAGGTGTCTCAACAACATATTACCAACCTTTGATCAATTGATTGTAAGGGGTATTAACGCTGATCCAATCTGTAGATGCTGTGGTGAGGAAGAAGAAACATTGGTTCATCTTTTCTTCACATGCAAAAGGGCATTGTTAACTTGGAAGCTTGCCCCGATCAGCTGGAATGGTATCCATGAGAGCACTTTCAATTTTTATGACTGGTGGTTCACCATTAACAAATGGGATGGGGATGAGGTTTTCCAACAAAGAATGCAACTAACCGTATACATTCTTTGGATGCTTTGGAAAACAAGGAACTTGTGGATTTTTGAAAAAATCCTCAAATCTGAACATGAAACAGTTGATTTAGCCATTTTTGAATGGCAAGAGTCCCAACTCTATTTCTTGATTTGGCTTGATGAACCTTTCAGTACCATTGAACAGGAACCTTTTGCTTGTGGGCGAGTAGGACCCTCTGTGGACAGTGCTTTCCCGTGAACTGTTTTCAGTCTTTCCTACCAATGACAAGTTGAACATTTGGTCTGATCCTGAAGACTTGGAGCAACGGTGGAAAGCTAACTAGGAGTCTCTCATGTGACTCAGTGGCCTCATTCAGTGGAAGAATTGTTGATTTTTTGTTGTTTCTATTTCGGTTCCTTGTTATGTTTTATAGGTTCTCTTGTAAGTTTTAGAGTTTGCTTGGTTCTGTCTTCATCTAGCTCTTCAAATGAGCTGATTCTGCCCTGAAGGAAAATTGTAACTCCAGGGATCTGTTGAACTTTTGTACAAACTTTTGGTGCTTTGAGATTTCACACTATCGTCTTTGGAAAAAAAAAAGACTAAGATTTGGGACACTCTATGGATAATGCTCTCTTCATTGGTATTGGATTCTTTAATATGGTGAAGTGGTTGAAGTGAATAAAATTCATAACTGACCATCAATTTCGTAGTTGGAATCTTAACAGTACAAGGCAATTTTCTTACTGGAGTGATAAAATTGCTGCTTCCTTCAACCACGAAATTACAAATACAAATCTTCATTTTGTGTTCAAGGAAATACAGAGATATGATATTTCATGCCCATGGTAAGTAAACCCATTTCACCAAATATGACAGAGGACTGTAATAACACAAGTTTTTCTATGTACACGTACAGCTTTGCTTTGCTTCTTTAACATCACCTTAAAAGATAACCACTTTATGTAGGTAAGGCTTTTGGGCAAGATGGCGTGTGTTGCATACGTATATTTACAACTTCACCCCTCCACCAAAGGCCGAGAGGAAAAAAAAAACACCCACCGAAGAAACGGAGAAAAAAAACTGAGATTCACTTATTCAGTTTTGCTCACTAGCTGCAAATTGCTTCGACCGATAGTTTCTTCATAGTGTTTGGACATGGATCGCCCCCGAATATTTCAGGCATAACTGGTACAGTGCAAGATTGCTGCCCAACGCAATACTGTATGAATGTGAACGACAAAGATGTCAAATCGTTTACGAATCGAGGGGAGAATTAATCAGTTCGCAAAAAAAAAAAAAAAAAAACAATACCCTTTCGAAAACGTCGTAAGAATGAAAGGCATGGCAGCTTCCCTGTCTGAAATTACCGCAAGACCCTTCAGGCGTTCCAAAGCTGGCGAACTTAACCGAAGAAATCTTCTGACCAAAAGCGCACGAAAGGTGCGCCTTTGGCCTCAGAGGCTTGTCGACTTTCCCCGACGATTGCAGCTGATAGTTCACCAAAGTCGGCTGCCATTCGTATATATCAGCGCAAACGCTCGATCTCTCCCTTTTCGCAAGAGTGATCCCATATGGATTCCCGCCCCACTCCTCGAAAACGACCAATAGATTCCCCGTGGGATAAAGCCAAGAACGAGGAACATGGTACCTAAAAAAAAACATTACGCTTTATTTTTCTTTTCTCGATTTTTAGAAGAAAAAAAAGAAGGCGCAGATGCGTTTTTGTCGTTTGTTATTATTACCATCTCTGAGAAGCTTCTCCGCAGTTTCTGAGGCACTTCTTTTCGCTGAAGTAGCCGGCGTAATTACACTCGCTGCAAGCGCCCGAGGCTTTGTACTGATTCCAGTAACGCCCAATATTCTGACCGTTTATCCACACTTGTCCTTTGCTCATTGTGTTCATGTCCAAGGCCAAGGGATCGTCCCCATTGGGAGCGTTGAACATCGTCTGAAAAAAAATAGCGAAGCTTCGAGAATTTGAGGTAAAGAAAACGAAGCGAGTTGAAGAACGCTTTTTTTTTGCTTTTTCGTTACCTTGTACCATGTCAAAGGCTGTCTTTGGGTGACGTAAGAGCCTTCGACCCATTCGACTGAAGAAGCGCCGCTTAGAGAGTGAAGGCTTAGAGATTCTCCCTTCAGGCCGACTTTGTAAGACCACTTTTGCCACGTCAGATCTCTCTTTCCCTCGTTCAGGCCCGAGAGGGAGACGGGCCCGAGTACGCCCGCGTTCCACGTCTCGAAATGCGGGCCCACGTTCTTGGCAGGCGAGAATATAACAATATTTTACGCAAAATTATTCGAAAATCATCATAAATAGGAGGACGAAAAAAAAAAGAGTACTAACTGGGAGGCCAACAGCTATGCTCAGCAGAGAGATTTGATTGATTCCAGCCCTAAGTTTTACGCCGTTGCTGAAAGTTAGCCTGGGATTTTCGAGACTACCGTACGAGGTTCCTGCGAAAGAAAAACGACGTAAATTTCTAATAAAGAAATGTTCAGAAAAACTAAAAAAATCAAATTTTTGAAGATCGAATTCGAGGAAGTAATAACCTGATAACTGGCCGTTGATGAAAACATGGAGCGCATGACCGGCCGACATCACGGTGAGCACGGGCCATTTCCCGCCTCTAAGAAACCCTTCGCTCCCATCAATCTTCACTCTATGATATAAGCCACGAGCAATTAAAAATAAAATAATCGCTCGATTATAGTAATTTATTCTCGCCAAAAAAATATATAAACTTACTCGGTAGAATACCATAGATAGTCAGTTCTATCTCTAGTGGTATTAATCTGCTCCAAAAGTCCATTCGTCGAAAACGAATTCGCCTCATGAGAAGCAGCCTCTTCGTTGTACGACTGCCAAGAAAACCCATCGCGGACGGGCGTCATCTTCATCGTCGAGCTTTGAGCGCCGATCTTCAAAAAAGTAAAAAACAAAAATCACCTTACTATATTTTGAAAAGAAAAGAGGAAAAATTGGATTTTTTTCTTCTAATCGTTTTCATTCCTTACCCTTGCAGTGTTATATACGGTGTTTTTGCAGTCGGGGAGTATGCTGATCGACCAAGGGGGCAAATTATAGTGCATATTACCGAAAGAAACCTTTGCGTAAGAGCGCTGATCGTAGTTCGCCAAAAAAGCTGCGCAAGTTCCCGACTTTGATTTGAACACATGGGCCTGTTAGAAATCAAACCATAAGATGTGTAAGAACATCATATGTAAGAATCTTCGAAAACGAAGGCGAAGCTAACCTCTTGGTTGTGTCCAAGTGAAGTAACGTAGGGATCAGAAGATACTAAAGATGGCTCACACAATTTGATTGCTCTGTGTAAATCTTTGAGATGGCCCCATTTAGGCTCCCTCAGTAATCCTATCTCAAGAAAAGTCAGAAATAATTAAGAATCGCCGTTATCTTATCGAAATTGATAAGAGCTAGCACGTATCGGCGTTGCAACCACCTTTTACGTTACGGGATTCTAACATGACATCTCATGCATGGATAAAAATTTGAGCTTTATTTCAGGACAACCTCAAATTCATGCATATGTGTATGTATGTATATATATATTGATATATATATATATATATACCGTATTCGTCAAGAGGCGCATCGTAGTCGTAGCTAGTTGCTATGAACGGACCGCCGGCGGTTCTACCAAAGTTCGTTCCTCCGTGATACTGAAAGAAAGGGTCTAAACATTAAAGATCGATCACTAATTTCAACGAAAATTTCAAACATAAAAGTCGAATTACATTACAGTACCATGTAATAGTTAACGAAAGAACCGCCCTTCTGTATGAATTTAGCCACCGAAAACGCCAAGTCTTCTGCTGGGCGGTAAGGAACAGGGCCGCCGAATTCAGTAAACCTGTAAGAAATAATTTCGATTATATTCCAAAAATCGTTCAAATAATAGCAAGATATATAAAGTTCTTGATTACCATCCAGTCCATGCTTCTGTCCACATCTTGGGCTTATAAGCCTTATTGGGAGAGAAATAATCACAGTAGAAACCATTGCAAGTATTGATCTGCGAAAAAGACAATAAAATTTACAGTTTTTAACTATTGAACAGCAATATTAGTTTGCAATAACGAAGAAAGGCGTACTGTACTTACGACTGGGTCGGGGGCATCGTCTTGCTTGCACATGATCCATGGAACGCCGGTCCCAAGGTCCACGGCCATCTTAGCCGCCCATTCAGCGTAGGCTCGACCAGGGGCTCCTAGTTCGTACTCCATCGGTCCATATTCGTTTTCGATCTAGTAGAAAAAAAAAAGAATTTTTTTCTCTTCCTGCAAAAATTTCGATTACTTCTCGAGCGTTTTGATCTTAATTCTTACCTGGGATAATATGATTGGGCCGCCTTGAGTTTCGTACAGTCTTTCAGATTTCATCATGTTCACAATCTTTGCTGTGAATCTTTGCATTGCAGCCTTCGTCGAACGATCAAAATGTGAAGCCAAAGTCAGAAAAAAAGGTCGGCGTAAACGTTACATGTTAGAAAAGAGACATTTGTGCTAACCTTAAAAGGGCCATTGTCTGTCCTGAAACTGATGCCTGGGACATACTTGAGCCAAACTGGAAAACCGCTGGAATCGAAATTGATGATGATGATAACTTGTTTAAGAAACTTCAGAGAATATTTAAAAAAAAAAAATTACTGTTTTGTGATTATTATTTTTACCCAAAGTTCCATTCAGCGCAAGCATATGGACCAATCCTGAGACTAACATAGAGCCCTGCTTGATGAACAAGCTTGACAAACTTCACCAAATCATACCTCCCTTCAAAATAATACTGCAAAATAACATTGAAAACTATAAATATCACCTCACTTAATATGAGAAAAATGAAGATCCCATTAGAGTAAATTTAGTCCACAAACCTTCCCAGGCTCAGGTTCGTGACCATTCCAAAACACATAGGTCTGAATCACATCTAAGCCACCTTCTTTTGCTTTCTGAATAAGATCAGGCCACATCTACAACAGCCCAGGACAAAAAAATAAACAAAAACAACCTTGAAAAAGCCAGCTTTTTGTGCAATAAAAAGGGAAAATAAATGAATCACTGCACGTGAAAAAATAAGATAAAATTACTGCATGTGACTATGATTAATTATTTACCTCAGGCGTGCTCCTGGGATAGTGTACGGACCCAGAAATAAGAATCTTCCTCTGCCCATTTACAGTTATGGCTTTAGAGTCGTAAGAAACTGAAGCTTGGCCGACCCACGAGCTGAATAAGAACACCAATAGCAAATAAAATGCACTGCACATTGCAATATTGTTTAACCCCATAATGCCAATTTGCTTCCTTCACTCAATGGTTGAAACTTTACAGAGGAATGGATGAAAAATGTCTTCTGTTTTAGTATTCTTTAATTCTTGCTTTAACTCTGTGGCGCTTTATTCTCTGCCTCTCTTTTGGTTTAGGGTAAAAGGGGATGGTGGGAGATTGTACGAACAAAGCTTCGAACTTAAATACTAGTCTGAAAAATTTCGAGGCAAACAGCTGTTTGGCGTTGGCCTACTCTTGCGTTTTTTTCTTTCTCAATTAATGTTCGTTCCTCTAAGGAGTTTTTAGTGTGTGAAAATGTGTGAGTGATGAGAAGACGCACACGTAGTGGAGCGTGTTTGTGTGTGAAGTACTGCAATTGTAGTTTTAGTTTGCAGAATATGTGTGGTTTTGAAGCCGTTTTTAAAGACCAATTTTGATGGTGATTTTGGCTCCCACATTTGTCCTTTTTTCATCTCTTAACAATGTTTGATAAAGATTAAAGTGATTGGTTTTTTTTATCATTTTATATTGCAGGAAAAATGTTCGAAATACAAAAAAAAAAATAACGGATAGATTCTATTAACTCAATCCCAATTCCCAATACAGACTAATACGGTCATTAACTGTAGGTAATGTCTGAGTTGATTGTGTCCGACGATCCTAGAGCGTGAGAGATACGCGTCATTTAATTGGGCAGTATGTTCACGCGCCACAGTTTGTGAACTTACATGAAAGTAAAGAAATGAATTTGATTGAGTATCTATTATTAACTCGTGCCCATGTCACGGGTTTTTATTTGAGTAATTAATTAATTATTCAAGTACAACTATGGTAGCTTCTAAGTTTCATTTCAAGTTTTAAATTGCGAAGCTTGAAATTATTCGAAATCGGACGTCATTTTGTCTTGTACTAATTGCGATTCTTAATTATCTCTATGTTTTCTTGTGACTAGTGAGGTAATGGGGAATCATTTCGCTTTCATCTATTAAAAATAATGAAAATATTGTATATACTCGTATACATTGAATAGTTTTTTAAAATATGTGTACGGATAGTCTTCTGCATCGTTGCATTGCAATTTGCATGCACGAACTCTACGACTAACTCCTAAAAAATTTGAATTAGTTATTACCTGAATATTTAATTTAATTAGTAGCTTGGGTCGTAAAATAGTCAAACTCGCACGAGTAAGTAATGAGTTTATTACCAAATAATATATCTATGATTTTTCCGAGCGAAATATTTTATATATATTAAATGTAATCGGAAGCTTGGGCACGCATGCATGATGAGATGAGTCAACTTCACATTATCTGTATTGCATTGCACGCACCAACAATTTTTAGGTGACGATAATAATCTATATATATAAAAGTTGGATGGAGACTCTCCTGATCTGACACGTGTGCAACGGAGTCCCCTCCCATCCAATCAGAGCGCGCGGATCCAATTATGATTACTATTCTGAGATTATATAGGTGGGTTCCGGCTGGATTTTGTATGGAAGTGCTGACATGTCGTTGTAGGAATGAGTCTATATTTATTTGGGGCAACTACACTATATAACACGCCATTCTCTCGCCGGAGAATTAATGATAGTACATTAATTTGATTCTTCTGTACTCATTTAATAAGCAGCTGAACCGTCACAAAATATTATTCAATTAAGAAGTTGAACAGTCTGACCTTTCTGTTCACGACAAAGCTCTCAGAACACAACCCAACCCTTTTTTTCTCACCTCATCTGTTTTAGCTTTTTGCTATAATTTTCTATTTCTGTGATAAAAGGATGTCGGACCTAACGCAAGGACGGAGGTCCGCCGCAGCAAGTACAAGGTTGCGGTGGATGCTGACGAGGGCCGCCGCCGCCAAATCACTCTTCTGTGGCTGGTTCAGATGACGAATTCGCAGCTGATTTCAGAGGTTTCAAGCACTGCGTCGACGCTGCGAAAGTGGAAAGCTTGGTTAATGCAGAGAAGAGCTTGGTAACGATTGTCTTTTTGTCGTAGTCTTAAGACTTCGATTTACGATCATGTGATTTTGGATTCTTCGGTTGGGGGATGCTACTGTGAAATTTTTTATTTGTACTTTTCTCCTCTACGCTTCGTCTTCGATTATTCTAATCAATCGCCCTCAATTTCTCTGCAGAATGCGTTGAAAGCACAGGAAAGCCCTTGAAAAGGAAGCGAAAGAACGAGTACCGTGGAATCCGTCGACGCCCGTGGGGAAAGTGGGCGGTTGAGATTCGCGACCCTATCAAAGGCGGCCGTGTGTGGCTCGGCACTTTCAACACAGCCGAGGAAGCTGCGATGGCTTACGACGCGGAGGCTCAGAGGATCGATCAGAGGCAGCAAAGCTAAGCTTAATTTCCCCGACGCAGTGCTTGCAAGACAGGTTTTATTACATATCTGCAGATATGATTACGATACGAAAAAACTTAGCAGTTTCTTCATCAGTATATTCAGACAAGATTTTGTTTTTTTTTTAACCAGGAAATACCTGAGAAGTCGAAGGACAGCCCAGGCGGGCCATGGCAATTCGTCGGGCTATTGTCCCTCTTCGATCCTCCGAGGCACGACAGTGCAGAAACCATCAGACAAGCTCTCAACCTCGGCGTCAACATTAAGATGATCACTGGTAAGTCTTTCTTACGAACAGAATGACGCTTCCGCTTCAGAGTTAGGCCTTAAAAAGCGTTTCTTTGTTTCTTTCTTTCTTTATTTTTAGGCGATCAACTTGCCATTGGTAAGGAAACTGGGCGAAGGCTAGGAATGGGGACGAACATGTACCCGTCGGCTTCTCTGCTCGGACAGCACAAGGACGAATCCATAGCTGGCTTGCCCGTCGAATAACTGATCGAAAAGGCCGATGGTTTCGCCAGGGTTTTCCCATATTTAAAAAACCCCTCGAATTTTCCATTTTTCTCACGAACTCGGAGTGATTAAGTATACTGATTGATGATCTTGCGGTTTTTCAGAGCACAAGTACGAATAGTGAAGAAGCTCCAAGAGAGGAAGCACATCGTTGGGATGACGGGCGACGGCGTGAACGAGGCGCCTGCCCTGAAAAAGGCCGACATAGGCATAGCCGTGGCCGATGCTACTGATGCTGCGAGGAGCGCTTCTGACATTGTGTTGACCGAGCCCGGGCTCAGTCTAATAATCAGCGCAGTTTTGACCAGTCGAGCTATTTTTCAGAGGATGAAGAATTACGCGGTTCGAGTTCTTTCTTCCTCCCTTTTTTTTTTTTATTTTTGGTCTGAAATGGAACTGATTTACTTATGATGGCTTTCTTTCTTCATTTGGGCAGATCTACGCGGTTTCCATCACCATTCGTATTGTGGTAAGTTGATTGTAACAACTGAGCAATATCAGTCTCAAACTTTGGAGCTCTGAGTACTTATACATCGCCTTTTTTGGCAGTTTGGCTTCATGTTTATTGCTCTATTTGGGAGTTCGACTTATCGCCCCGATGAAGTTATTCGTAGCTTATTTACAATAAAATAAGGATTCGCTCATCACTGTCTCGATTTATGCTTTAGATAATTTTAGTTTATTAAAATGCAGAAATACAAGGATTGGAGTATGGCTTCTGTCGGGTATCTACCTATTGTGTCTGCTTATATTCGTGCCTTTGTCTACTCACTTACTATAATTCGATGCTGTGTTAGGTACATCAAAAGAGGGCAACCCGATGCTGGTTTTCCACTATTTGAGTCTGAGTCTCTTAAGTGGTCTGGGGTTGTGGAGTTGGATGATGTTAATTTGAAAAAAATGTTGGGAGGGTCAACAGTTTCAAGCAACAGTCCCTGAGCTTGCTGAAATTTTCGTCTGAGAAGATGCTGCTGCAGCTTCATGATGAGGACGATGATGCTTTCAGCTGGCCATCAGCTGCGCCGAAGCCAGAAAACGATGAATAGAAGATGGTAAATGGATCCACCTCTCAAGAGGTTGGTGATTTTCTTACGATCCATAATTTCAGAATAGAGATATCATAATCGTTGTTGGTTGGTTGGACTGAGAAATGAGGATGCTTTCACGTGATTATGATGGCTATTATCACAAGTCTATGCTACTTTTTCTTTGCCAGAATTGGTTTGCATGCTTTAATTTGTCTAAGGGTTCTCAAGAAAGGGGCTTGCAATTGGTTTGATGAGTTCAAACCTACTCCCATGTGTGCCAACATGGTGATGAACAATATGAGTAATCCGAATGGTCCTCATGAACAAGGCTTCACACTGGTTGACGAGTGTAAGAGTGCTTGCATGGCGGTCAATGAAAAAATGAGAACGAACCACACGAACATGCCAGAACATTTAAATAATCATTCATTTGATTTCCCTCCTGAGTCTGTACAGAAGTTGTGCAATTGGGGGCTCAAGTGATTCCGTGTCGGTCGACATCACTTGCGCTGCTGTCGGCAAAGCTGAGGTGGAGCGGCGGCATTCTTGATCTGTCGGACGACATTTCTTTGGTGTATTTGTGGTTTTTCTATACGTTTTGCGTTGGGTGGAATATGAGAGGCTTGGGTCTGGGAATATGTACGTCCATGTTGCGACCTTTGTTCTATTCTGATTGGCGTCTTTTTTCACCTTCAAACTTGTTGTCGTGAACATAGACGGGGGAACGATGAGGGAATTTTGGGCACGACGGGGATTTTCCGTCCATATTTGGCCTGCTTTACGACTATTTGGCGTATTCAAATGGGGAAGAAGTGTATTTATGAGCATACGTTTTGCTGCGGTAAGGCGAGAGCAAACGAATGTGCGCTATGGCTGTTTTGATGTTGGTGCTATTTGGCGCAAGAAGTGAGGACGAGGATCTGTATGATGACATTGAGGATAAGCTTTATAGGAAGAAAGGAAGATGACTGATTACGCTCCTGCCTAGGGAGGTCGGCGAGTTTTAGGTGAGGGCTGCCCTGTCCCTCGCGCTGTTGCTGCCGTTTCTAGGACCGACCTATGCCTCATCTGCACAACTGCGGTGAGGTTACGAAGTCGGATTAGCTTATGAAGTCGCTTAGCCGTTGAGTTAATTTTCCCTCATGTCATTTTGAGTGTTGCTTCATTTATGTATGTTATAGAGATATATTTGCAGCTAATTCAGTTAACGTTATATACTGTTTTGGCAAATTCCTAAATTCGTTTACTTGGTGTTACAGCTCGAAGTCTTACATTTTTGGAGGTTAACATTAGTGCATATATAGCATTCTTACAAATGGTTAGCCCGACAATTGCAAGTCGAGCAGTCACACAAGTTTGCATTTACGTTCTACCGAGCTTGCAGTCGTGCAAGTTCGCGGTCTTACACTGGTGCAGTCATACAAGATTTCCTAATAGTGATTGTAGATACCCCTCAAAAGAGTCGCTCCAGTAAGTACTTTTTTTTTAATTCTTAATTGTGTCGTATAACAATTTCAATTATTTTTCAGATTTTTTTTACTTTTTTGATAATTAATGCTAAGCGATTTGTTTTTTTTTTTGTTCATAGGTTTACTGGATTGAAAACAGATTCTGATGCCTAGAGGAGTTGGCTTATCCATTGTTATTTAAGGCGCGCTCGATGAGCGGGGCGAGGCGGTACTAAATCACCTCTAGGTGGAACGAGGCGTCGACCTTGGATGGTGCGCATCTGAGGCGCCGCCTCAGAGTAAGGCAGCGAGGCGCCTAGGCTCAGTGGCTGCGCGCGGCCATGGCTCGCAGGAACGCATCAAGACGGCCGGAACGGCCATCCGAGACGGGAACTGTGGTGGTGGTTGCTTGATTGATGGGAGAAGAAGACCGAATGTGAAATGAAGTAGAAAACGAAGTAGACGATCTGAAAGAAAAACTAATTTTTTAAATTTTGATTTTTTATTGGGCTTCTGAGACGCGAATTGTGGTGGTGGTTGCTTAGCTTATGCGAGTATTCTTGGTTCGCTTCTCTCTCATAAATTCGTCTAAATAGGTTTCAACATCCACCAAGATTTCGATTATCTTTGATAAAATTTTCTCTATTGCTTTAATATCCTTTCGATTGGGGCCGGAATATGGAAGCTTCAAAAGACATTCAAGCACAATTGGGACGAAACCAATGAGGAATGGTTTAGCTAGAACTACTTCAGTTGGAAATAAGCTGGTTAGTTCTCGCAATCGTTCTAAGATTGGAAGGGCTTTGATTAGTAGAAATGAAGTCGGAGTTTTCTCAAGATGATACCAACGTGAGTGACCTCTTCGCCTATAATACATATTTGTATTCATTTTCAGCCTTTGTTGTTTTAGCAGAAATCAATCAATTTTCAAATCTTTAAGGTATCTCATATGGAGGATGAATCTCAACAAGCTCATTATCGGAAGCAGAAGCAAAAACTATTCAAGAGCTTTATGATAATATCATTGTAAACCCTCGACATTTTATAAATATTCATGGTTTGTTTGAATAACTAAATATTCATTAGTTCTTCTGTTTTATGCTATCTGATTAATTCGAGGGGTATTATCAGGGTTTGTGGGATGTGGATTTAAATGAGGTGAGATTGAAACGAGGTTCTTTAATGACGTCAACGCAGGTGCGGAAGAAGTAGAAGCATTTGGAAGCTGGGGTTTTGATGAAGGAGGAGAATATGTTTCCATAGAAACAAGTTATGTTTGCAACTTAATGTTGGTAGATTTTCCAAGTATAGTACCTTCTTCACTGCATTGTGCAATATAAAAAAAACCTAAGCTGAACGCAAACACAAATGAAACATCTTTTTTCGTAAGTTCCAACAGTTGCCGTAATCGGAACTTGAAATAATTGTTGCATTATTTATTTATATTTTTGTGGTTAAAGATTATCTCTTTTCTGTACGGGAGCATTGATTAATGATTGTTGCATTTCAACGGTAGTTTTGGCGGTTCTTTTTTTTCCAATATAGAGTATTGATTAGGTTGCAGATATGGCGATAATAGCGCAGTTATTATTGCTATGTTTGCAAGAAGGTTTTAATGGGTTTTTCTATGTCGTTATTTTCTTCTATTTGTTTATCAGATATTTGTTTCTCAAGTACAGATGACGTAAAGAAATGATGCTTTTTGTTGTTTTTTCTTTGATTGTATGGACAGAACTTGAATTCTATTTTATTACGACAATTGTAACAATTGTTGTGTTATTTTATTTATTTATATTTTTATGAACCTGGGCTATTTCGGGGTAATGCTGCTGTAGTTTTATTTTCTGTCAAATTACTTTCAGCCGCTCAAGCTTCTGGGAGCAACAATCGCTTTTGTTTTGTGAGCTCTATTCGATTTGACTGGTCTTTTGTTTGGTTATGAGAAATCACATTTCCAAGATTCGTCTGGTTTGCATACGAGTTTACCGGGCGCATACGGAGACTAAAGCAGAACATCGAGTTTACCGTTAGCCGTGTCAAAGCTGTTCAGATGGACCTCTAATGCTTGAAGAACTAGCACAAAAATGGAAAGTTTTCACTAGAGGTAGTAAAGCCCCATTTTTCATACAAGAGTCATTACTTTTTTTTATCATATTAACCACTTTGATGTTTTCCTTAGAAATTTGGGACGTGGGACATAGAAAATGTGCGTTAAAAGATTGGTTTCTCAATATTATGTTGCTTTGTGCCGTCATCGAGAAAGGTCTTTCAAGTGTTTGAATAAAGGTCCATGTGAGATAGTGCGCTTTAAACAACAAAAAATCGTACGCGGGTGCTCATGGGTACGTCAAAAGATATCGAAATACATTTTGTATGAACAACGATTCATTGGTGACTGTTTATTTTAATCAAGAAACTACAATGTTGGAGTTGGATGGGAATGAAACCGATGGATTTTAGGGCATTGTTCGACTATTTTCTCCTTACCGCTTAATGTGTTGTAGTTTAGTTTCTTAGTTAGCTTTTGAACATAGGTGTTTTTTCAGCTATTGTCTTTTTCTGATTACGTCAAGATTAAATCTTTATCTATTGAAATATTGCTTTATATGTGGAACATATTTAATGACTTCGAATTCATATAGTCATACAAATTACTGTAGTCTTCCAAAATTGCAGTCGTACAAGCTAGCAATCTTACATTTGTACGTAGCCTTACACTGAAGTAGTCTTACAAAGTTCGCAGTCGTACATTGCAGTCATACGAAGTTCGCAGCCGTACACTTACAAGTTACGACAATCTTATAAAGTTCACAGTCCTACACTCTTACAAATTGCTGCATTCTTCCAAAATTGCAAAAGCGCAATTAAGCAGTCTTATAGTTCGCGGTCTTACAATGAAGCAGTCCTACGAGTTGCAGTCATATAAATTGTTGCAGCCTTCTACAAGTACAGTCGCACAAATAAGCAGTCGTACAATTGTTTGAGTCTTACACTAAAGCAGTCTTACGAAGTTTCACAACAAGATTGAAACAAACTTCTGCATTTCCATAGAATTTTGGTATCAGACTTTGAATTTGATCTACATCCTATGGATGACACGGGTGTCTTAAAATGGTACAGTTTTGCTCGGGAAGAGATTATCTGAAATGTGATGTTGCAACATATTATCATGGAACCAATTCAAGAATCACCAGTTATGTTGTCTGAGAGTGAAGCTTTTGAAAGAGATATGCATGATTTAAGAAAAGAGATTTAACCTTTCTCTTATGAGTATATTATGAGCATAAAAGAAGACGACGTAGAAGATAACGGGTTCACCAACATAGTATACCACAGTGTTTTCAACACCATCGACCAACATACCGTATTGTCGTCTATTATGAATACGATTGTATTTGATGAAAACATGTTTCACCGTATTTAAATTAAGGAGTTGTGTTACTTTTTCGCTTTTAATTACGAATGGAATAATTGATGTATATAATTGAAAGAGATAATCCATCTTACTTGAATAATTATTCAATCTTCATGACAAAAAATAACCCGTGCATTGCCATTTTGTTCGCCAAGCAATCGCTTTTGTTTTGCAAGATTTATTCGATTCGACTGATCTTTTGTTTGATTATGAGAAATCTCATTTCCAAGATTCGTCTGGTTTGCATACGAGTTAATCGGGCGCATATGGAGACTAAAGCAGAATCGAGTTTACTGCTAGACGTGTCAAAGCTGTTCAAACCGACCTCTAAGGCTTGAAGAACTAGCATAAAAATGTAAACTTTTCACTACAGGTAGTAAAGTCCCATTTTTCATACAAGTCGTTACTTTTTTTTTATCTCATTAACCTTATTGATGTTTTCTTAGAAATTTGGGACGTGGGACATAGAAATCTGCGTTAAAAGATGGGTTTCTCAATGTTATGTTGCTTTGTGCCGTCATCGAGAAAGGTCTTTCAAGTGTTTGACAAAGGTCTGTACGAGATTGTGCATTTTAAACAAGAAAAAATGGTTGGCGAGTGCTCATGGGTACATCAAAAACATCGATGACTTCAATGATTCATTTGTGACCGTTTTTTAAATCAAGAAACTACAATGTTAGAGTTGGATGGGAATGAAACCGATGGGTTTTAGGGCGTTGTTCGACTATTTTCTCCTTACAGCTTAATGTGTTGTAATTTAGTTTCTTAGTTAGCTTCTGAACATAGGTGTTTTTCAGCTATTTGTCTTATGCTGATAACGTAAATGTTATCTTTATCTATTGGAAGATTGCTTTATATGTAGACACATATTTAATGATTTCGGTTCATATAGTCATACAAATTACGGTAGTCTTCCAAAATTGCAGTCACACAAGTTAGCAGTCTTACATTTGTACGCAGCCTTACACTGAAGTAGTCTTCCGAAGTTCACATTCGTACACTCCTACAAATAACTGCAGTCATACGAAATTCGCAGTCGTACACTCTTACAAGTTACAACAATCTTTCGAAGTTCGCAGTCATACACTTACAAATTACTGTAGTCTTCCAAAATTGCCAAAGCGCAATTAAGCAGTCTTATAGTTTGCAGTCTTATACTGAAGCACTCCTACGAAGTTTGTAGTCAACAAATTGTTGCAGCATTCTTCAAGTGCAGTCGCGCAAATAAGCAGTCTTACAGTTGTTTATAGTCTTACACTGAATCAGTCTTACGAAGTTTCACAACAAGATCAAAACAAACTTCTGCATTTCCATAAAATTTTGGTATCGGACTTCGAATTTGATCTGCATCCTATGGATGACGCTGATGTCTTATCTCATGAATGATAACATAAAATAGAGTCTAAGAATGGTACACTTTTGCTCGGGAAGAGATTATCTGAAATGTAATGTTGCAACATAATATCATGGAGCCAATTCGAAAATCGCCATTTATGTTATCTGAGACTAAAGCTTTCGAAAGTGATATGCATAATTTAGGAAAAGAGATTTAACCTTCCTCTTATGAGCATTAAAGAAGACGACGTAGAAGATAACGTGTTCATAAACATAGTATACCACAGTGTTTTCAACACCACCGACCAACATACTCTATCGTCGCCATTATGAACACAATTGTATTTGATGAAAACATGTTTCACCGTATTTAAATTAAGGAGTTACTTTTCCGCTTTTAATTACGAATGGAATTATTGATGTATATAATTGACAGAGATAATCCATCTTAATTGAATAATTGTTCAATTTTCATGACAGAAATTACCCCGTGCATCACAATAATAACTACAAAGAAAAAATTTATAAATACGGGCAGTTTTTCTGAGGCGGGTCTCGGGTTCACTATAAAAGAAATGGGCGGGTCGCGGATCTCGGTCGATAACAATAGATTTATAAACTAAAAAATCTCTTAAAAAAACCAGTGCAACGCACGGGGCTTTCAATACCAAATGGAATGATTAATGTATATAACTGAAGGAGAAAATCCATATTAATAATTGAATAATAATTCGATTTTCATGGCAACAAACTACCCCGTGCATCGCACGGGGGCATACCTAGTATTATTAAATCCCCGAAATTTGGTAGAAGTTAGTTCGAGAAATAATAATGCGCCTCATTGAATTATGTTGCTATGGTCAAAGTTAGTTCGGCGTAACGTTTTTAAGATCCAATGTTTGTAATAAATAAATTGCAGCATGCAATACTTTCAACTTTTTTATTAATAAAATTCTAATCCCGTATTCTTATTTTTTGCCTTGGTGTGAGAAAAAAAATATAGGTTCTAAGTACAAGAAATATTTTAACTAATCCTATTATATTTTTAGTGATTGAAGATTTGTATAGCGAATGCGCCCATGAAATTTTTAGGCCCTACAATGAATATATCATTTTCTTACACTAAATAATAGGGCGTGTAGTGAAAGCCATCTTTTCGTCTAAAATGTTCAAAGTCGTGACGTATGTAAAGTCATTGCAATCAATATAAGAAATGAAATTATTTCTTTATATATGTATATAAAAATGAAATGGCTCGTGATAGAATAAAGTTAGTAATAACATATTCCATCTATACGACTCAATTATGTTCCGTAATGATGATATGGATCGATCGAACTATATTATGAACAAATATATCGTTGCGATGAGTACGCGTCGCCTCTCAAATATATAAACATATATTTATATTATACATATACACATGGAAGAAACTAATAAGCTTTTCAAGATTAGGATTACATATCAGCCCCAAAAAAACAATTGGGTAACAATTCCATCAAGGATTTCGAACTCATCCAATTAGAAATTGATGTATGGTGTGACGACATAAAATAAAATGAAAAATTTATTAAATGGAAGTTTCAATGTCCACATAAGCCATAAGGCTCATCCAATCAAACATGAAGCTGAGGATGTTATTGTATTCAAACGACACACGCAATTGATTTATTGTAAATATGAGGCTGCTTATTTTCATACACGTATGACTTGGTGGCCCATAATTTAACTGTAGATAGCAAAATTAAAAGAATCAAATTCGAATTATGGAAAAGAGAAGTTAGTTACACAAAGAAAAGTGCATGTAAGAATTACTTGGTGCGATGGCAACTCAACTAATTATCATTACACACTGGCTAATCTTTCATCTTTACTAAATAACACAATCATTATGATCAGCTTCCTATCTATTTCAATTTATTTTTTGTGGAGTATTTTGCAAGTTATAAGTATGCCTATTGCACAATTCGCATGATAACGCACTTAAACAGATATAAAATACTATTTTTTCACGTCCTTTTCATCCATGTTTGATGGTACATTATACATAAATGATAAGGTTGTCATTCTCATCTTTCGGCTAAGAATTGCAACTTCAAATATTCTAACCTAAAGGTTTCATTTTTATTTATTGAAAGTGTTCGTGTAATTGTGAATGAAATGAAGCCATGATAATGTAATGCCATCCTCTATTATGATACAAAAAGCGAAACCGTTATCCATTCGAGATATTAGGATTAGCATGACACCGAAGACTAACAAATATTGAATAATAGACACTCTTTGATATTCGTTGATTAGATGCATTTCGGCCATCTCAATTTTAAAGATAGATTAGATAGACATCATTTTAAGCATAATTATTTTTATTTTTATTATTGGGATATAGACAGGTTGATCTTATCATCCAACTCATTTGACGAACAATTAAAATATAAAGACTTTTCCCTCCGAAAAAAATATATAAAGACTTTACTCTATGCCTTCAATTATTTGTTTTTCCATTTTTGTTTTCACTATATTCCAATCATATCATAACTCACATGTTAGTCTTCATGTCAAAGTTAAGATATCGTAAAACAAATTTGATCATAATGAGCTAAGTTCCCTATAATAATCATATATGGTTTTGTTAAAGCCATTCGTACGTACAGACGAAAAATTCCTACCCAAAAAAAAAAGACAAAAAGGAAATGCAAATCTTGAGTTTATGCCACGTATATTCATATCTATATATATTTAAATAACATGGATTCTTGAAATTTCGCCAAATGTTATTTTCATGCATAGATAATATACGCCAAACATAAACTATGCGCCAAGACAAGTTCAATTTCGAGAAAAACAAATTTGGGACCTCTTTCTCATATTTATTATCCAACCCAACATAGCACTTTTTGTGTTCCACACAAATCCATTAAGAATGCCTATGGACACAAAAGGAAGCTTTATCCATCTTTATCCACTACCTTGTTGTAATAACCAAAATGTTCGCATTAATAATAGGTGTATCTACAATTCAACACCCAAAGTATAAAAAAAATTCCATTTCAGTCACTTATCAGAAAACTTTTATATGTAATGTAATTAGCTAATGGAGTAAAGTTTTTCCACATAGGTATCCGCTTGGTCGAGAGTATCATTTTGCCATCGTTTACGTATCTGTTTACGTATCTTTTATACATTTGGCCATTTAATTATGGGTGAAAGATGAGCCGAGCCGGCTCGGCAAAAGCTCGACTCAAGCTCGATATTAATTAGCTCGTTTATGTCGAGCTCGAGTTTGAGCCCAATCATGTGGGCTCGAGAGCTCGCGAACAGGCTTGCGAGTTTTTTTTATTAAATTTATATTATTTTTATTAATTTTTTTATTAAAAGCTCGACCTCGATGAGCTTCGTGAGCTCGAGTTCGAGCTCATCGAGCTGTAAATAAGCTCGAGCTCGACCCTGAGCTTAAAAGCTCGTGGAGCTCGAGTCCACTCGGCTCATTTACAGCCCTATATTTAAGTGCAAACTTCCCACAATAATAATAAATATAATAAATCATCTTTGCCGCAAAAAAAAAAAAAAAACGAAAAATCTAATTTCATTTGTTCATAAAACTATTTCTTGATATCAACGGAGAGGTTCGTTGAGCTCACTCGTCGGCTGCCATTTTCTCCCTTCTCGTGCTCCAAACGATGATGATGAGGATCCAACGGTTGGAGTCGTCCGCTTCGATTCCCCGCATCAAATCGGGGCGACAACAGCAAGCTCGAACTCGCCGCCATGTCTCCTTCCAAAATCCTAAGCACCTGGAAAAAATAGACATTCTATGTCTTTTATTTCTTTTTTTCGAAACGATAGTTTATTATATGAACAGAAGTCTTGAGGTAATAATCGAACTTCGCAATAGGGACAGAGACATCTCGTAAATCATGTAATAATCATCCCGAGAATCTAAAAAAGCGTCCAATTTTATATATCGCCGTGATTTTGTTTTGTTTTTTGTTTTTTCTTTACCTGGGACATCCTCGGGCGGGCCTCGGGCTCCCTTTGTACGCACATCGAAGCAGCCTCAAGCATGTAACAAACCTCACGCTCAGCGTAATTTTTCCCCAGCCGAGGATCGACTAGTTCGCCGATCGCCAACAATTCTAACAATGGCCGCGCCTGTTTCGAGGTTTCAGTCAAAAAAAAAAAAGAAAAAGGAAAAAAGATCGAACGTTAATTTTCTAACGAAGAAGCGCTTACCCATTCTGTGAGGCACTGTTGGCCCTTGGGCCGGCTAAGGTCTACAGCTTTACGGCCCGTGACGAGCTCGATCAGTACGACGCCGAAAGAGTAGACGTCCGCCTTATACGTGATTTGGCCGCTCTGGGCGTACTCGGGTGCCAAGTACCTTCGTTTTACGGGGAAAAAAAAGGAAAGATCGCTAAATCTGCGATGATTTTCTGGTTTAAGGATGTACGGATGAAAATTTTTACCCGAACGTTCCGATGACTCTAGTTTCGACCCCAGACTCGCCGTCGGGCTGCCACCTGGCGAGACAAAAGTCTCCGACCTTCGAACGCCAGAAGGATCGAAACTTTATGTCAGAAACAAACGACGAAAAGCAAAATTAGGAAAAAAGGGATCCTTACCAACGGCTCGAAATCGTGAGTGACGAGAATGTTGTTGGGGCGCATGTCTCTGTGTCGATGCAGCCGACTCGACATTCTTCGTGGAGATATCTCAATCCACGCGCCGCCCCGACGGCGATCTTTTGGCGTGCTGACCAAGGTAAGACGCCTCGATGTTGCCCTAAAATACATATATATATATATATATAGATAAAAGGAAATGTAGTTTGTTGCTTGCGACACGTGTCCATTTTTATTATACTAAACAAATAAAAATAAAAATAATAATGGAAAAACCGCGCACCAACAAAGTGGGAAACATTTCACGTTAAACCATTTAACTTATATTATTATTGTTATACAAGAATGTTACATTAACTACACATATCTTACACCCGTGAAATGAACGGGCATAAAACTAGTATTTATAAACAGAAATGTATGATGCTTAGAATTGAGACACTTGTACAATTTTCCTATTTAATAACAAAAAATTATTTCGAGTTATTTTAGAACATATCATAACCACAACACGATATTTACAATTTCATCCTTACTTCTCCGCACACTCTGTATCCTACGTTTTCTCTTACAAATTAAATTGTCCTATATATTACACTAAATATCTATTTGTTTTATTCAGGGAGAGCACCACGTAGTAACTGCTAATTGGTGTATATATACATGTTAATTACCCTTTTGCCATTAATGAATGCAATTAATAATTATTTATTAATTTAAACACTATTATAGTAAACATGACACCAAATCATATTAATGAGATTACATTATTTAAATCGTATTTTCAAATATTCATTTAATGTATTTTAGATAGTAGCACATGCAATGAAAGTGCAAAATCACTAGTATATAATTGAAAAAAAAAACTAATACAAAGGTATGCTGCATGTCGAGAGGATAAAAGAGAAGCATACCGTAAAGATGCGAATCCAGCGAACCGTTGCATATAAACTCGTAAACGAGCAATCTCCGACGATCCTCGATGCAGAAACCGATCAAATTCACGACGTTTCGGTGCTGCGCGCAGCTCAAAACTTCGACCTCGGCGCAAAATTCTCGATCGCCCTGCGAGCTGGCGAGCTTGTGCTGCTTCACGGCGACCACCCGCCCGTCCAAAAGCACGCCCCGATGGACCGACCCGTACCCGCCCTCGGCTAAGAAATTCTCCCTCGAAAAGCGCTCCGTGGCTACGCTTAGCTCGGCGTACGCGAACCACTTGGGTGGCTCGCCGAACGCCGGCGACTTATGGTTGCATTTGGAACATAGCGGGGGCGGGCCCGTCTCGGGCCCTCGTCTTAAATTCCCGCTGAAGTCGCTGAACCTGTTAAGGATTAAACATCGGATAATTGAGAAGAAATTGAGTAGCTTATAAGTTGATGAGCTACTCTACCTATCACCAATTAGTTTTAGGGAAGGAACCCCATCAACTTATGTGGGCCGATGTTAGACCTAATAACTAAATTTAACATAACCTTAGGCTCGTCGAGGCCGAAGCATTTTCGACGTCTGAATCAAAAGTGGATTCCTCGGGATTTTGCGCTTTTCTGGAAGGTGATTGCGCTTCATTTTTGGGGGCGTTTTTCGGTTCGTCGGGGAAGAAATGCGAAGCGCTGTGATCTGAGCTCGAGAGCGAGGACGTTCCCATTTCGGTGGCGGTGAAGTTTTCGGGACTGCTCGAAGGGGTGACGAGCGGACGATTTTCTTCGTCGTTTTTTTCTTCGGTCGGCGATGATCCGCCGTTCAAATTAAGGCGCACAACCTTGGGCTGAGAACGCTTCATTACGACTATGTTGCAGTGAAGCTCTTCCACGCAACGTTTCTCCTCGTCCTTAAGGTGCCTGCAAACGCAGCAGTTTACTTTCTTACTTCACGCAACTTTTGTCAATCCAAACAGTGTTAGTGATCGCAAAAAAAAGAAACGAGGAACTAAAAGACACGGCTCAAAAGGGCAATTAATTGATTTTTACTTGTCCAAAACGACCCAATTCGCTTGGCTCTTCTTCGCCTCGGCGGCCACTGCGCCTAAAGGCGTCGATGGGACGACTTTGATCTTCACATTGATCTGAAAGGAGACAAAAAAAAGATTACTATTCGGACGAAACCTATTAACATATTATAAGCGGAAGACCTCACTTTGTTGGGATCGTATACGTCGTGGAGCTGAAGAATCATCTGCGCGCAAGAATCAGTTATTTCGTACTTATACTCCGAGCTATTGCAGGGCAGCGATCGCCTGTGGGCGGTTGCACAGTCGCCGGAAAATCTTGGGAAGTTCCATAACTTACGTCCTGAGATTTACGTCGAGGAAAGTAGGTAAGCACACTGTGAGCTGTATATAGACGAAAATTGCCAGAACAGAAAATATGCAGTTTTAGAAGTAGAAAGCTAATCTTTTACCAGGGGAATGTGAGGAGATAACTACAAGGAGTGTAATGAAATCCCCAGGCTGAACAACGTGCGTTAGAGCCCATATTAAAGCAGTTTTAGGAATCTCCTTTGATGCCTTGACGGCCACGACCACCTTCTCAGCCGACATGTCCTTCTTCGGACGACCTTTTTTCAAGTCCATACTCATTTCTTCCAAAAAAGATATTCTTTTTCCCTAGAAAGTCTTCCCCTAAGGTTCAAGAAGATGTAAGAAGGTCCTCTGTTTTACGGACCCATTTCCTTTTTCTTTGGTACAAAGGACAGATTGCACACTGTTTGAGCTACAAGGAAACAGTTGAGCTTTTTCCACGGTTAAAGCAACTAAAAGTCTTGTCTTTTTTATTTTAAGATGAACAGAGCTAACAGAAAAGGTACCCACCTGATTGAACTGATCTTTCCTTGCAAGGAGAAGGTTTCTACTGTTAGGACATTAATTGCTTACCAGCCATAAACAGCAAGCAAACAAACAGACTGCTGCCCTTCATAAGCTCTCAGATAAGTCAGAGTCGAGCTTGGTGAAACTGAGATCCCAAAATGAAAGCCACTGTTGCCTTTCTTTGATCTTTATTCTTTTCTGTTCTTCTTCAACAGTAAGAATGATTGAAAACGCTGTGCAGCTGTGAAATTTTTACTTGGAAATAGCTAAGATATCTATCCTTCAAGAAATTGAAATGACACAACGAATTGAGCTCTTGTGCTATCATTGTCAGATTAGACTCTTCGATCTTTATTCCTTCAACGTTCCACGCCTGCAATTAAAAAAAAAAGAAAAGAAAACCCACAAAAGAATCAACAAAAAATTCGCATAAAAGACTTCAAACGAACTGTTTCTCGTCATATAATTCGATGGCTATTTCAAATGCATACTACCATGTTGTAATCATCATTGAAAAAAGAGACCCTAACTTTGATTAGGAATTAGGATACCTACTGGTAGAAATTTCTATGTGATAACAGAGAAGGGATTACTACTCAAGCTTGCTAAATTTGTGTAAATATTTAAGAATGGACTCCTTTTCCTATGCCCCTTCTCTCACGTAAGAATAGCTCAACAGAAAATCATGACACTGTAACGGATAGAGAAAAGATAACATTTTCTTTTCCAAAAACAATTACACTCAATGAGTCGTATTTATGAGAGAAATAGAAAGCGACCCTCCATAGAACATCAACCCACATTGCAGAAATCAATTGCCCAGATAAAGAAACTCAAAACCCTGTAATGGATTTCGAAAATTGCATACATTTAGTGCCCGTGTTAGCACTGTAAGAGTAATGAATCGCTTAAATTGGTAAAAGGGACAGCTTTATGTTTCTTTATGTGGAAATCTGAAATAAACTTAAAAAGGGATGAGATTAGAAAATATATATCAGAAATTTTTGTGCAGCGATGTTTGAAAAGGTTTCTGAATGGAATTCAATTTTTCTTGTCTCTTCTTCTTCCTTGATTATTACACTGTCCATACAAGGTCATTGTGTAGGTTATTTCTTATTCCAAAAATAACCCTTGCCTTTATTAACTTAATACGTAGTTGACCTCGTTAAATACATAGTATTAATTGGATAAAATAACGTTGGAAAATGAACCTTGGAGTTTTAATAACGCCTCGACAACTACTTGCTAGTAGTTACTTCTAAATTTGATAATTAGTTTTTTAATATTTTCAAAATTTCTAATGTGAGGTAACATTATTATATCCCTAGACATTATTTTTATTTAAATGAAAACAGAGAACTTCATATTATATGATCTTTTAGCGCGAATTGGCTTATCGAAATTTCAAAATATTCGAATATGTGTAGTATAAAAGTATAAATACGTCGTCCAACTCCAAACTAAATATTGTCTTTATGTTCGCTTATTTTGTTTTCCAGTAATTTTTAAACCTGGGCTTTAGGGGTGCAATCATGATTTTCCAGAGCGTTTGGTTTCTGAAATTTTATTCAAATACTAAAGACAATAAAATCTCACAATAAATAGAAAAAAAAAAGTATTCATCTTGTTGCGAGCCTAAATCTAAATCGAGCTGCTTTCGCATATATATTTATAGTATTGCTTTTCAGCGCTACACTTATAATTAAATGGATACTTAATGTCTTGCTTAAATGAAATACTTCTTATCCATATATAATAAAGTAAAGAAATTAAATTGAACTTATTCAGAATATTAATGAGCCATTCCAAAAATCCTAAATGCAGGCAGCATTTCAATTTCAATTAAATGCTTGTTGTATAAGTTAAATATAAGATTTAGGTCAATACCACCGCAACGTCGTTGTCCGTGCTTGTAGTGTTGACCATGGTTCTCAAACCGTATTTTCGAACCGGACCGGAAATTTTAGTGGCTTAAGGTTTAATGGTTTAATCGGTATAAAACCGGAATCAAACCGGTATATTTAAATATATATAATATATTTGTTGATTGAATCAACCAAATAATATAGGTTATATAGATGTTTATTTAGTTACTTTTTCCTATATTAGAATTTTATAAAATTGAGGGTCAAAATTAAATAAAGTAAATTATACTGGTCCAGTTTGAAATTAATTATACCAAGGGCTACAGAAATTAAAACTATAAAATTTGGGGTCAAAAGTGAATAAAAAAAAACATGTACATTATTTAATTTTAAAACAAAACGTATATGCGGATTATAGGATTCGAACCCAACCCACGTATATAAAAGCCCAGGGCTCTACCACGACCACATTGACCAATCTCCAACTTTATTCATTTATCTTTTTTATATTGTAATTTTCGTTTTTACTTTTTTTTTTTAAATAAGCTCAACCGGACCGGATTTCCGGCCGGTTCGCCGGTTTTCGGCCGAACCGGCCGGTCCGGTCCGGTTATTAAAACCATGGTGTTGACAGAAAAGAAAACAGATAAAATATCTATTAATGAAAACGCAATAAAGAAAATCAAGAGGGATTGGAAAAAGAAAAAAGAAAGGAATGTAAACAAAATATATAAATTTAAAATATGATATATATTCTCTATATTTGTCACACAACCTTCGAATTTTGGTGAACTCGGGCAGTCATTTATATTTTACTTATTTCTTCGCCATGAATAAGTCTTTCATTTCTTTAAGTTTTCTTTTTTGACGATATTTCATTTCCTTAAGTTAAAAAATGCACACAAACCGCAATATTTTAAAATTATAGCTATTTAACCTCATTTATGATTTGCCCAACTATTCCACCCAAATAATAAGTGCTGGATGTGTTATTATTGAATTAAATAAATAATACGTTGTTCGTCTCTGTCAGTCAGCAAACATCCCGCCGTTATATTAACTTCACTGTCACGTTAACCGCAAAATCATTCAATGCCTGACGGTGACTTAACGGCGGACTTATTTTATTTCTCCTTAATTACTATAATATTTAATTTAAATACTAACTTTTTCTTAATTTTGTCATTAAGTGCCAAGGAGACGACAACAAACGGCGAGATTTCCTAATAAGACGAAGATTAGCAAGAGACAGCACAAGTATTTAGATTTGGAGATTTTCATTATTATGATAATCTACGACAACTTCAATGCACGTGCATCGAGTGAGATTCTTTGTTGGTTTTTATTTTATATTTATTATAGATTTAATTGGCTTTGTGTGTAATTAAATATTTTACTTCTCTTGTATTGTATCGTCGTTCGGTCCTAAATTGAGACACGTGCACGACTGCACGTATTCATGGCACCTTGAACTCGGATTGGGTAGCAATAAAACAAATGTTAAAAAAATAATAATAAAGGATACGATTATTGGCACTCGATAAAGGATGTCCGAGTACAAAAATATAGTATACTCTCACTCTAGAGACTCTATATTTAAAATTAATATTGTGTTGATGAGCAGAGAAACTCTAATTCTATAGTACGCACAATTTTCAACAATAGAGTTGTAGTTTCAATTTATTTATATTTTATTTATATTTAAAATATTTGATATTCTAATAATAATAATAGTAAACTAATATTATTATTCTATTTATTGATGTTTTCCATTTATTTTAAGAAAATTATAATTAAATAATATTCTAATTTTAAAGATTATTTAATTTTAAAACATTGATAATTATAATATATTGATTTTTTAATCATTATAATATAAAGTTTAATGAGTGAATTATGAAAGTAATAAATATGAATTTGATTTTTAGTGTAAAAAAATAGAGTTAATGTGTTGGATTAAAAATTAGTATAGAAGATAGAGTTTACGGGTGAGTGAAAGTACTGTAGCAACTGTATTATTGTGTAAAAATTAACTGTATTTTTATGCTTTGTATTGGAGATGCTCTTAATGGTGGAAAAAAACATTGGAATTTGCAAAAGTTATTTATTCATTTTCTTACAACATTGGAATCAAGAATCATTACTTAATTTATTTTTTTTATTAGCACATGAATGAGGTATAATTAAATTGTTATTTTCTATATAGTATTTGATAAATCAACAATTATATTTAACTAAACACATTTTAAAATTTTAAATTTATCAATATAAATGTTACCAAAAATGAGCCATGACCGAAAAATATTCAAGTGTAACTTATTTAATAAAAAATAATCATATTAATATTTCAGTAATAGTCATTTCCTGAAATACACACAACAAATTACATGGTTGAAACGACTTTGCAATCTTATCTTTTGTACATGTTTTTTTACATTAGGAATTGTTCTATATTTTTTTGTTATAAAATGTTATCCATTTATGGTTGCAAATCTTTATAAGTTATATTGAAATGATTTAGTATGTTTAGTTAAAGGTAAGAAATAACTACTGGGAAAAAGAATAAGGACTTTATTAGTCCAATATAAAATTATTTGTAAATAATATAATATTCCTCCTACATTTGTATTTTGAAAAAGTTAAATATAACAATAAATATTATGGAAAGTGGAGTGTATAACGTCAGTTTTTTCAGTTTATACAAAAAAAAAGTTGTATTTAAAGCTGTATTTAATTGCGTGAATATTAATAGGGGTATAAATAGAATCTAGGGGTGTCTGTATAGAATTACCCAAAAATATACTACTACTACGTAAAATTAAATTGTACTCCCTCCGATTTTATTTACATGTCGTTTTAGCTCTTTAATTTTGTTTCTAATTAGTTGTCGTTTTACAGATTTCAAGACAAATATTTATCATATTTCCAGTTTTACCCTTTTAAATATTATTAAATGGAATATATTAAATAGTCTTAAGCAATTAATTAGGGGTATATTAGACATTTTATTCTATTTTTTAATATGAGTGCAAAAACCTTAAACGACACCTAAAAAAATCGGAGGGAGTATGATATCAAACTTGGATCTTGAAATAGCTGCAATTATCACAACAATAATTGAAGCCTGTAATAAATACATGAATACACGTATACATAGGGATTGGGTGGCTGTGTTTACTAATATATGTAGGTGTGTTTGTCCCCAAAACAATGGGCAATAGTTTGCTGGTTCAAGAATGGCATTATTCAATTATTGTTTTTCTTCAAGATCAATCAATGAGTGTTCGGCAGTCATTAAAATTAAAATAATACAGTGTTTGTAGCCAAAAAAAAAAATTTAAAAAAAAAAAAAGTTACATAAATTTCCCCGAAAAAAAAAACGTATAACGGGCCATACCAACTCACGCCCCAAATCCAATTTGTATTGACGAACAATTACATCAGCATGTAGGTAAATTTGTGGATATTTTGCGAAACCATATACAAATTGATGAACCTACAATCGTTTCTCTTTTAGTCCTTTTCTTAGTCATCATACAAATAAAAAGCATATTTCAATTTCATCCCTCAAAACTATATTTATTTAGAGTAGCAAATACTCGACATTCTTTCTATATGCATATATTTTGTTAAATAAAGATCAATTATTTTCAAGAAACCACACAATAGACGATGTATTGTTCACATTTTATTAGGGGTGACAAAATTCCCACGGTAAACCATCCCCGTCAGGACCCGAGGCTATTGGGACGGGGAATCCCCGGTCAAAACGGGGATGGGGAGTTGACGGTGATTCCCCGTCGGTGAAAGAGCGGGGACGGGATGGGGATGGTAATCATGTTTTTAACCCATCCTCGGCCCCGAACCCGACCCCGTTTGAATCAAGCGGTGATTCACCGTTTCCCGGTTAGATTTATGATTAAATAATATAAAATATATTTGAATAAAAGATTTTTAAAAGATCATCCTTTTAGATTCCATATTATTTAGAAAAAACTACTCCCAATATGTATTCTTCACAATACACTCATATTTTCAATCACATATTATACTAAATTTTTTATACTTCAACATCATATTTTAAATACTAATTTGTCTATATTACTTAGTTTAACTTTTTGTTGCAATTTTTTTTTTATTTTGTTGGTTATACGTGAATATGGAGAACCCGAATATCCCACGGGGAACCCGATCCCCGAATGGTGATTACCCATCCCCGAACCAACTCATCATAAGTGGTGAATTTGTGGGGATGGTATTAAGTACAAGAATTTGGTACGGGGACGGTATGTCCAATACCATCCCCGAACCCGCCCATTGCCATCCCTACATTTTATATAGTTTAGGCGGTTGGGCAAAAGTTCTCCATAAGGGCATTGAAAGTAAATTACCAAATCAACCTTACACTACATAAAGATTACAATTATGCAATATAAATCAATGATTAACTTTGAGCACTTGGTTCAAAGAAGCTCATAATGCGCAGAAGCCATTGTAGTAGCAATACTCTCCAATTTGCACTCAATTGATGACGTCAACGACTGACATCATCAATATTATTAACATCAATGACGTCATCATCATTTTCTCCTTTTATCGTCCGTTCGATAACCTCGATGAGAAGAAATTCCAACTCTCCGCCGTCGGCCCACTCTATAATTTTCGACCTTACGATAGATCGATTTTGACATATCAAATTCCATGCCAAGAAATCCTTTCTCGGCATCATGAAATCGTTTTCTTCCAGCTTCAAACATGGGCAGAAATCGCCTATTCCATCGCGGAGATATATGATCCTTTTCTTGCCATATTTGTCTTGAACTCTTTCTATGATCATACCCTATAATAGCAATATTGATTTTTTGCATAGTTGTGTCGCCATATTTGTTTTTTATGATAATTTGAATGTTGTGTGACCAACCTTGCACATGTTTGGAGGGCAAAATTGGCATTTATGGGGAGATGTAAGGAAGTCAACGAATGGAGAAATCCTTAGCCTTTTTTCTTCATCGAAGTAGCTTGGATTTGTGTTGATCTCATTGAAGCAATTTCTTATGCCTATATGATCGAGAATCGTCTCATGAAGAACGAGTTTGCGTCGCTCACTATCCTCAAGTCACAACCTAATAATGCAAAATACTTCAAGATTAGGAAATTATAGAACCCATTAGATAAAATATGATTTTATAGTGATTTTTGTTAAATTTATTACCCCAAGACATGGGCTTCCTTGATCGCGGGCACTATCCTAGGATGTATGGGAACCCTTCTTAGGACTTCCTTCACATCTTCGATGGTTTTCCCTTTTGCATGTATCTCCAACATCATCTTGTCCTAAAAATATTAAATACAATAAATGTATTAATCAAAAGTAGAACCCTTTTTTCTAGCGTAAAAAAGAAATGGAAATTACCATTAAGGTATTCCATGGCATAATAGAAAGAAATCTATTGAACAAATCGGCGGCGCCAAGCTCGTCCACGACCCAATTATCGCTATCTATATCGATAACTGTTTTGTCGAAGTCGAAAACCAAAATAATTTGAGCCATTATTATTATTATAATTATTTTTATAATGTTTGCTCTCTCTCCCTTTGTTTTTGTAATGTGAACTTATGTGGTTCTCGAGATATGTATGTAAGGGTTATATTCGACGAAGATATATATAGGGAGGGCAAGAAAAACGCGAGGCAAGGCACGTGAAGTTAAAATAATATGCTAATGGAATATTACGTAATGGAGGGTCGTGAGATTTATTATGATAGGAAGGTTGATTTATTATCTGTAAAAAATAATATGCTTTAGGAATAATAAATGATAATTCCATTGAGCTTCTCTTTTATTTGCCCAACCAACATCAAGGCAAGGGTATATATATTCCGTGCGGGCTTGGGCAAATTACGTTTATGCCCTTCGTAATACAACGAGGGTTTCGAATTACCTATGATGGATCGGATAATTCCAACATAAGGTATAATGCTCGAAAAAATGGATATATTCATTATTTGTAGATAACGCCTACATTCTTTCATTCTCTGAGGATTACGAATATTAACAGCATATGATAATGGAATTATCATTGACTTTCTCGAGTGGAGAATGCATAGTTCTTTAATGGTGGTCGCCTTGTCGGAAGATAATTGTCGGGATAATATAGAAATCAAATTATAGTCTGAATTAATGTTTATTATCCTAGGTTAAATTGTACGGAAAACTCAAGTCTCAATTCATACTATGTTATATGTATGTTGATTAATGCTACATCACATTTGATGTTGAAGTGGCATGCTGATTTGGCACGAATCGGTGCCAAATCAGCAGGTGCCCATATAAGGTGCTCACATAAGGTGCCAAATCAACACATCTTAGGTGTCATAGATCGATACATATGATGCTGATGTGCCATATTCACGTCTTATATGGCACTTGTTGTGTCGCCTTGATATATACCACGTTAAGTATTAAACATGTAACAAATAGATAAAAAGGAAGAAAAAAAAAAGCAAGAGTCATTTTACATTCTATCCTTAGGCTGTGTTTGGTATACAGGGTAAACTAAGAAAATGGGTTACAAAATAAATAGTAGTATATAGTCTGATGTTTGGTTTAATAAGATGAAGCCCGATAAATTTATTAAAGCCCGAAAATAGCAAACGGGCCTTTCTATAATTTATCCTAAATGGACCCCTGTTATTACTTTGTCTTGGATTGTCTGATATTATTTTTTATCGGGCTTGGACCTTTCTGATAAGTGGGTCGGTAAAGCAAACACAGCGTTAGTCTCAAGATAATTAAATCAAGACATTAGACCAATGATCCTTCTTCTTCGTGACGTGGGAAAACGATAAAAATACCTTTCCGCAAAGTAGCAACAACATTTTCGAGGAAAAAAAAGAAGTAAAATCAACATTCAAAATTTATACATCAATCGCCTACTAAATGATTTAACAGCCACTCACTATAAGTTCAACATGGTGAATATTTGTCTTGAATGAATGTAAAATCTGTTCACTAACGTATATCTATTCTATTATATAAAGGCTCAGGGCCTATTATAAACTGCCTCAATCTGATTTTTTTGGTCTGTCAATTGAATTGAAATCACAGCCGTTCGTTACCTACATGGAGCAATCTAAACCATCGATCAATAAACAAACATTTAGGTAATTAATAATTAAAAAATTAATAATTGTAATCAAACCCCACGATAGCAGTTGCACACGATCTCCACGGAAACAAATTAAACGCTGCACAACTGAATGGGGGAAAAGCAAAAACGAAATTCTCTCAAAGTCGAAACCGTCGTGTTCCCCCGACCGTGAAACCACCTGGATCGGACAAAACCTTCTTCCTCGGCGGCGCAGGTTAGGTTATTTCAGTTATACGCTTCTTTCGTGTGAAGATTTCGTTGCTTATTATCAGCTTATGGTGGAGGTTGGCTAACTTGCGCGCAGGAGTGAGGGGACTGCAAATTGAAGGCAATTATATCAAGTTCACGATCACTGAAGGTACCCCTTTTCCGATTTTGATTCCGTTGAAGCACAAACAATATATCTGCACATTCTGTCGAACTCTGTTCTGAGGCTCATGCCTATTTCAACGCCTGGCATATTTATGTGTTGATTTATATGTGTTCAGTCCTAGGGAAATTCGACAAGGAGAGGGGATCGCGTGGTGCGAAGATGGATAAATTATTGTGACGAACGAGCCTAATTAATCAATTGGTTATGCTTATGGTATGATTTTTGAAGTAAATTGAATGCTTTTGTTTTTTCTTTCATTCGTATATACGAGTTAAGAGAAAAGTTAACTCTGAGCTATCGCATCAGGTCAATGCTAACGAAACACATAAGATGATCATACCCTATAGATGCTTTAAGTACACTTCAAGAGGTAGACGTGCTTTATTGCGTTATATATTCATTCTCAGATTTATGATCTGATAACAAATGACTTCTCTGCCTAATATCTGCTTCAGACTCCAAATCGAGAAATTTCTGAGGTGAAAACCATACGCCCTAATAAGCGAAAATTCATTTGAGATTGATTTGTTCATTTGAGATAAATAAAACGTACTTTGCAGGTTTTATCAAGAACTTCCTGATCCATCTGCAAAGGTAATGCTTTTGGAATTAAAGCGAGATCCAAATCGGTGAGTATTATTTATTTGCGCATGTTTCAAATTACCCGTTCGTCTCTGCCGGTATAAGCATTTATGGTGCAAAGACTTATGGATTAGGTTTCCAATATTTTTTGATGTTTTTCTCTTCAGCTTCAGCAGAATATATTGTTTGAAAACAAATTTGGTTGCGTAATCTTTTTCGTTTATTAAGCCATCGCAGATCAACATTTCATTGATCCAGTGCTTACGAGAATGTGATGAAGAAACTGTAATTTCTCTATTATTTAAGGAACTGCAATTTTTTTTCTTCCAAAAGAGGAATCCTTCAAATCCAAGTTGAGGTCAACCGAAATGCATCACAATTGCCCCGATAAAATTATAAAACAGACGGTCATAATCAGGAATTGGCGAATGTGAGGTAAGATTTGGAGTTCGCCATGTCGAAGGTTAAGGAGCTTAGGACAAGGGCTAAACAAGCGACGAATAGGGCTGAAACTGCTGAGAGAGCGAAGGCTGCTTTAGAGGAAGAGAGTAAGAGAGAGAGAGACTAGAGAGAGGCATAGGACCGCTTTCACGGCTCTCCGCGAATAATCTGTTGCCTCGAATTCTGGTAATAAAGAGGTTGATGATGATCGTGGTGGTAATGATGATGATCGTAATAAGAGGTACCAGCCTCTTGGTAAGATGCTCAATATGAAATTATGATGGATCTTGGGATGAGTTCTGTAATGGGTTTATTGTGAAAGTGAACCCGCATTGAAGTTTGATTGTATATATCATGTATTTACTTATTTATTATATGCATTATTATTACTCATATTATTAGTACATGCGAATATATTTATCGATGTTGAATATGTTGAATGTGTTTTTGGACCTTTCCGCAGATTGAGTTCTTTTGATTCTATTTATATACAATGAAATATATTATCGATGTTTATTAGTTATGTAATGATCTTTGATAAAAGACTTCTTTGGTGTTTTTAAACATAATCCTCACTTATATTTAATTATTTATTTTTAGTTAGATTTAAGGTTCGTTGCACACGCATCGAGTGTGCACAATTACTAGTAAACATAAATGTAGGAAATGATCATCGATCTCTTCTAGGGCAAACACTGAGGTGTTAGAATTGGGAACATTGTTATATCATATACGCGCAAAAATGCTCCTAACATCTTAATCTAACAATATAAAACGGAGACAATTGTGAAGAGAGGAAGTCATGAGAATACAAATCCCAACTCATATAAATCAAAGTAACATCTTTTCTAGCAACTCGGCGATGCTTCTCTTCTTTTCTTGAGTGTGATAGATGAAGAAAAGCCTACAAAGCCTTTGAATTGTTTTTCGTCTTTCTACATCTTTTTTTTTTCTTGTGAGGTTATTGTTGTTATTATTGCAAGTTATTCTCATTTCTCTCTTTGATAATGTATATCATTATCATTTACCTTGAACAAAAACATGCATACAATCTTAAAGCACACACATAATAAAGACATCACTAGTGTAACAATATTCATCAGAAATACCTACAAATGAAAAAACAAAAAATTCCTCGAAAAAAAATGATCAAATACACCTCTCTTTCTATCATATCATGTTTCTCTCTTTTTTCCGTTTTCTTCTATCGTGGTGTGTACATAGCGAAACCAGTCCACTCATTGCTATCGCCACTCCCTCCAACTCTCATCCAAACTACAAAGACACGAATGGATCGACCGCGATCCGACCCGCCGCCGCCCGACGAACCCCGAAGCATCGAGCCCGCCGCCGCACTCCTCCGTCATGTTACGAAATTGCCCCGCATAACTGCTGCCATCATCATCGTCCCCCTTCAAACCCAACAGCGGCGCCTCGCCGCTCCTGACGTCAGCTTCCGGGGCGGACGCCGGCCTCTTCGCGGCGGAGCTCCGTTTCGCGTTCTTTCTTGAGCCGCCGCCGACGGGGACGTTCCTCAAAGCCCCCTCTTTTGTCCAGTACCTTCTGCAATTCTTGCAAAAGTAGCGAGGCTGGGAGAGGTTGTAGTTGTTGTAATAGCAGAATTTAGTGTTCGCTGAGTCACATCTTGGACAGCTCAATTGCTCGTGCTCGGCAAATTGGGAGTAAAAAGATAGGTCTTGCATGGCTCGGAAGATTAGTTTAGAGAAGAAAATGTAATCTTTATCATGGGATTGAGAAAAAAAAAAAAGGAAAAAGATTAGATTTTGGGATTGAATATGAGGTGGGCTGATATTGTTTAAGGTATTTAAGGATAAATGGATCAGAAATTTAAGATCTGTAAGAGATTTCTCCGTGTGTGTGATGTTGCGAAGAGGCCTTCAATAAAGGGAACTCGAAAGATGACAAAGAAGGAAAAGCTTAAAGATATTTTTCTCAGTCACCTTCTTCAAAGGGATTATTGATTAATTTCAAAAGGGAGTTACTATTCACCGCCCCTTTTTACTTGTCACCGCCTCCTAAAGGGCTGGAAAAAGACGTTTTTGCTCTTATGCTATTTAAATTAATTTAAAAAGAAAAAACCAACGTGTATACAAAATTCTGGTACGATATACTGAAAATTACACACACAAATAAATTCGAACGATCTTCGGCAATGGATCAAAACGGAAAAAAAAATTCGATTTAACATTTTAGAGTCAATCGATCTATATTTTCGTCCCTGCAGTGCAGGGGCCTAACGAATTATCGTAAAAATCGTTCGTACGTAGATGAATTATAAATCACGGGTCGGAATCATTGAAAAAAGTCCCGATCGAACGAAATTTTCGGCCGGCGCACGGCACGGCCGATCGGCATTTTCGGCCGCACAAGGCGTAGCCGAAAAAAAAATTTCGGCCGTGCCATGTTCCGGCCGAAAATTCCGATCGGCCGGCTCATGTGCCGGCCGAAAATTTCGTTCGATCGGGACTTTTTTCAACGATTCCGACCCGTGTTTGATAATTCATCTACGTACGAACGATTTTTACGATAATTCGTTAGGCCCCTGCACTGCAGGGAAGCAAATATCGATCGATCGGCCCTAAAATGTTAAATCGAATTTTTTTTTTTCCGTTTCAATCCATTGTCGAAGATCGTTCGAATTTATTTGTGTATGTAATTTTCAGTATTTCGTACCAGAATTTTGTATACACGTTAGTTTTTTCTTTTTAAATTAATTTAAATAGCATAAGGGCAAAATCGTCTTTTTCCAGCCCTTTAGGGGGCGGTGACTAGGAAAAGGGGCGGTGAATAGCAATCCAGTTTCAAAATCTACGGTGAAGGTGATTGATGAAAGGAACAAGCTTTCGATTATTTTCAGCTTGGAAACATACGATTTGATCTTTCTCCAATGGTTTTGAGGAGTTGAGAGTTGAGCTTTTATACATGGAAACTCTCGAGCTTGAGCCACTGCTACTCTCGAGTGTAAGAAAGTTCAGTTAGACATTTTTTTCTAATGAAAGTTGTATTGTAATGAAGGTTTGATTATTCAATTGAAAAAGCATAACTATGAATGATTTTGGGTGCATTATTGGTTTTTCACTTTCTTAAAATCCAAAATTGGAAGAAAAAGAGATTCAAGGTGAGAGACCAAATGAGGTTTTGAGAGTATTAATTGTTTATATTATAACCACGAAAAAAAAGAGTATATAGTTCAGTTTATATCGTTTGATATCATCCGTTGAGCTCTAAAGTCTTGAAAACCATGCATAAGGATTATCTGCACTATGTGATTCTTGAGAGGAGGCAAAAGATTAAATGGAATCATACGAATTGCAATAAGTGAATGGACAAAATTTCAAGAAAACCATTCGAATGATTTGATATGCACACACTGAAGAAATAAGGAGACACTCCATCTACTATAGTTGAATGATTTGTAACGACGTGGGTTTATGAGATCGGAATATTTCGGACTCAGATTCAACCATTTTTTGTCCCACTGTGTGTTGGGATTTGGGAAGAACATTATATGCTACGTTGTATTTTACTTTATTTTCTTTGTCACTCATTATTTTTTGTACTTAAATAGTGTTGTCACAACTTGAATTGAATCATTTCTCTCGGCTTGTACGTATGTGGGGAGATGTAGATGTTTTAGTTTTTTGTTTCTTTAGGACGTGTATTTATTTATATTTGTTATCCGCATATTGAATAACCTGCAAGAACAAAAAAAGAAAGTTAATTTAGTTAAATTAAGAAATGAATAATAAATTCAAATCTCAAATCTCTCTTGAACTCTAATTTTTTCAATTCCTTGCAAATCTCTAACGTCGAGCAGACACAAACCCTAATTAATATCCCCAAACTCCGACCGATGTTCGGAGGATCGTCAAAGGTCGGTCGAGGCGGGAAGCGTAACCTGCAGGCGCCGACGATTAACCGTGGCGGCGGTACCGCGTCGCGTTTATCGTTGGGCGGCCGAGGAGGAGGAGGGGCGTCTTCGGTTGCCGCAACGTCAGTGGAGGAGAGCTTCAGTCTGTTGAGGGAGAGGCCGTTGAGCGTCGGAATGGCGATAAAGCTGCCGCCCGACCTTGTGGACGAGATCAAGCGCGTTGAGTTAGGCGGTGGCACGGCCCATATTAAGTTCGACGCCAATGCGAACAACCCTAATGGAAACGTCAGTGTTTTTTTTTCCTGTTATTGTTATGCGTAAATTGATGATGGTGAGCTGAATTTAAATTATGATTAACACCTTAATGCGATGCCAGCGTTAGCAGTCCTGAAACTGGAAAGAATTCTATTAGTGCAGAAGTTGCATATAAGTGTCATCACATGATGCCCTAGAAGCTAAAGCTAAAGGTTGTTGGGAGAGAATAATGTGATGGATGCTGTCAACCGTGATTATATGTCATGGAAAAATTTGAAAACATAATCTATTACCATTATCCTCCAGTGAGAAGAACCCTCCTTTCTGATTTTGTTTTTCTGGACTTTGGAGTCTGTCGAAATTGTGATCTCTTAGTCCAAAGCAGTTTCACTTCAAGACACTTACAAAAGTTTAGTTCAGATACAATATGTTTTGTATCTGTGCATAATTAGCCTAAGAGCTTTTCTCTGTTTCTTTTGTCCTTCATAGGTTATGTTTGTATGCCTTTGAACTCAGGCTACCTGTTTGTATTTGACAGTTTCACTTAGATTTCAGATTTCTATCTTTTTTATTTTGTGAATCTGTTTGGTTTTGGTGCATATAGGGATGTTCTTAGTACGTGACAACTCAAGTGTGCACAAGTCTATTTTTTCCAACTTCTTTGTTTATTATCTTTTCAAGTCTGCAATTGTGTTGGTGCCACATGGTTTTTTTTCAATGAGTTCAATATGTGTTTCATCCGTGCTATAATTTTATCTTTGAACAGATTATTCAAGTAGGGGACAAACATTTTAAATTTACACGATCGAGAGAAGTTGCTCACTTATGTGACATATATGAAGAGCGTCGAAGAGGTGAAGATGGAAGTGGGTTGCTTATAGAATCTGGAGGAATCTGGCATAAGCTGAATGTAGAGCGTGAATTAGACGAATCAACGAAAAATCACGTCAAAAGGATGTCAGAAGAAGCAGAACGAATGCAAAAGTCACGCAGGCACGTCTTTCAATAATTTTAAATGTTATTGTTTTTTGTTGGCTTCTTTTTTTCTCTTATTAAAGTAAATGTAATATCGTTCTTTGAGTTAGCTGTATAGAAAAACATATACATAGTTGTCTTGATCAGATGGTATACTCTAGTGTATGCAAGGCTGATTTTTGAGGTTATCTACTTATAACAGAGCCATTGTTCTAGAGCACCAAAATGCATCTTCGGAGAGTCAAAGGAAGGCTCTTGCTGCTGCCGAGTGTAAGCGGTCCTCTTTTTGGTTATCTCTGTTGCGCAATTGCTTAAGTATAAGTTGTTTGAGGTACTTATTATTATTATTAAACCTGAAAATGCTAAATTTAATTCATTTCGTTAGTGGTCGATCCCATTTGGACCAATGCAATACCTTGAAAAAACTGGCTTAGGAGATATCAATGTTATTAGTTGGTATGCCCCCAGGATTTTAATTTCTTATCATAACCTCTACAAAAATCCTTCGACTAAAGCATTGTCCTGAGTTTTTTTCCTCTCCCAAACTACTTTTGTTACAGCACTGAACGGTTACCATTGATAGTATACGATTTTATGTGCAAGAACTGTACTGCTTTGCTGACTATTCCAATCGGCTTGTACTTCATTTCGAATTGTTTTCCCTAAACTCTTTTTCCACTATATAGAAGAGCACTTCGTTGCCTGACAAAAAAAGGAGGGAATCTCCAATGACTTCACTAGATTCCCCATGTTAGGTGCTGTGGTCAAATTTCCTCTAGTTCATGTAGTGTTGTTTCTCTTGAATTTGATTCTTGATTTTACTACAGCTGAAAATGATGTCTGCAATCTCATAAATTAATTGCACAGTGATTTTGTTTCTCAGCGAATCAGAAGAAGATCTTCAAACAGAGGAGAGACAAGGAGCCTCCTACAAAAAAGCCAAAATATGAACCAGGTAAATTAAATAATTAAAATTGTGATTTCCTTTTATAGTTTGGATGTGATATGCATTGTTTGTTAATTTTGCTTCATCTTTTGCACATTTCAGGTGGACCTCCCAAACATGCTAATAAAACTGGGCATGCTACAACAATTCCTAAGGGTAAGATCTCTTCTGGTTCACCTCTGTCTTCCCATTGGGAGCAGCAAAGTGCCCCTTCATCGCCGCGGAATCTTGTCGTAAAGGAACATTTGAATGTACCTGATCTTGCAATCTCTCATAATACAAACAAATCCATCAGCTCGGACAAAGAAATGGACAGTAGGGTTTCGAATAGTTCTGTTCGCAACAAATCTAAACATGGTGAGAACATGGAGGCCAAACCAGCTAATTTGAGAAGCCTGATTATTTATCTGCTTACAGAGCACCGTTCTAGCGGAATGAGTCTTAAGGTAATCATGAAAATGGAACTTTTAACAATTTTCTGTCTCTCAGTCTCTCTCCCTCTCTCTGTGTGCGTGTGTGTGTCTTGGTAGTTGCATAGAGAGAAGAAGAAAGGCAGGAGGAATTAATGATGTGACTAGGATGTGAATGATATACAAGCTGCAGTATCCATCGTTCATTTTCGACCTTTTGAGTTGATATTTGTTGTTTGTGCCTTTTGTTTTGAAAGGCATTGGAAAAAGCCATCGGACATTCTATGCCCAACTCAGCCAGAGCAATGGAGCCCATTTTGAAACAAGTACGTGGTGCCAAAATCTGTTAAATTGCTCGCCACAATTACTATGTGATTTATATTATACATCCCATATTGTTGTAGATCGCGAATTTTCAAGCCCCTGGGAGATATTTCTTGAAGCCAGAAGTGGAAATAGAAAACCTGAACAAGCCACCTTCTCAAAGTGGAAGGTTTGTCACTATGGACACTGTTTTATATGCATTTTTTTTAATTATTGGCATTTGATTCTTATGTGAAACTGCTGAATTTTTTTTCAAGCCGGCTTTGAAAAAGGAAAGTCTTGAACCTAACTAATTACTTTTGGATTCTAATTCTTCTTTGCATCAGATCACCAGTGACCAATCATCACCAGTCACCTGCATCTCAGAAGCTCGATCAATCACCAGCTCATGATCATACTTCTTCCATAAGAGTCACTGATGTTGACCAGGAACAAATTGAATTGAATTCTACACCGGTGGAGCCGATCGAAGATACAATCGACATACTGAATGATTCTCCCGAACATTTTGGCGAGAAAAAAACACCCAAAATTGCAGAGGCTTTTCGGGAAAGCTCTAGTAGAAGTGGCAGTGACAGCGATAGTGATAGCAGTGCAAGCGGCAGTGGAAGTGAAAGTCGCGGCAGAAGTAAAAGCCGCAGCCCAGTTGGAAGTGGCAGCGATAGTGACAGTGAAAGCGATGCATCTTCGAGTAGCACACAGGCATCTGATGAGGATGTTGACATCATGACGAGTAGTGACGAAAAAGAACCCAAGCATGAGGGCAACATTCTGATCCAATCTCACTAAATTCTCCTTCTAAAGTGGATAATTTAGATAATGAGTACGTAGACATTGGAATTACGAGAACGAAGTTGATCATGCTTCGCCTATTGTTGAGATTGAGAAGGACTCATTTGAGGATGGCCATGAAGCTCAACCATTTCCTTCTCATTATTTATTTCCGAATGGAGAAAGTGAACAACCTGCTCAAGACATCAGGCCTACTTCGGAGGATTATTACGGTCTCCAAGGGGTGTTTGGTGGACGAGATACCATGGGCGATGATGGCTTAAAAAATCGGCCTAGTGCCTCCCAAGAAAGACAGTCAAAAGGCAAGTCCAAACGTCAATATGATTATGTAAATTCCGATGAGAAGACCCACCATGAAAAAAGGTCTAGAAGTGAACACTTGAGCCAACCCCTTTCTGGGACTATAAACTCTCTTTTCGGTGAGAGCCCAGAGAGCTCCCCTGATATGCGTGCTGCTTGGCAAGGCTCTGATGAGGGCCCCATGCGAAATGAAATGCACTCTGGCCATTTTATTGATCTCAATCAGAAAGCAGGTCCAAACCAAGCTCTGCTAACTGAGGATCTTTCCAGAGAGAAAAGGTCTGCTAAACGTGATAGCTTTGAACATGCTGATAAATACTTGGCAGAAACTCCCAAGCTGCAGAAAACCTCAATTCACAGAAAGGGTATGGCAGTGAGCGCCAGAATGTAGTCGGCGAGGAGAAGCCAACGACGCGTACTGCGGAGAGCAGATCTGACAAACAGGCTAGGAAAAAACCTAATTATCGAAAAGCTGATATTTTAGGTAAGGGAAAGGAGGCAGGGAGTATGTCAAACTCACACATGGCATATCCCCCCAAAGATAGTAATGGTACCACTGGTCGATCTCCCATCATGAACGGCCATGACAGTATACTTCAAAGACAGCAATCTGAATTAGAGTTGGGTGAATTTCGAGAACCCGTGAACACGGAGAACGTTTGGCCTAAAAGGCGTCTTGAAGATAATTCCTTCAAAGAAAAAGAAAGCAATCGCATGGATTCAGATAACCCCAGCTCAGAAATATCTCATAAGGTCGTCAAAGATTATAGAAAATTGTCCCCCGCTAAGTCAGAAGCTGCAATTTCTGGTGTTCTAGATAAGCCATCTTCGAGCAAAGGCCGTGAACAACATATACACGATCTTTCAGGACCTCATAATAAAACTGTCCAAACTCAGGAGCATAACCGTCACTTGCGAGAAACTCATGCTGATTTCAGCTCCCAGCAAAGTAGAATTCCTCAAGCCAGTGGTAGACGTAGAAGTATCGAAGCTGGAATGGGTGAGGGAACTAGCTTAGAATCCCATGGAGATATTGCCAGAAAAGTATCTGTGAACTCTATTGAACAAACAAGGGACAGTGCTCAAGGATTTGGACACCATCCCGCCAAAGAAAGGAAGAAACAGAAGACAAAAATGGTACGTGGGTCAAATGATAGAAGGAAAGATGCTTCCTTGACAGGTAGCGAAGATTGTGGTCAGAAAAAGAGAGATTCTTCTTCAGATGAGAATAGTTGTTCGTATTCCAAGTATGAGAAAGAGGTGCCTGAGCTGAAGGGTCCTGTAAAGGATTTCACCCAGTAAGTTGGAAACTTTTTGTATTCCTTTGTTTTCTTTTTCTATTATTATTATAACCGTGCAGTGTCTTGAACAACTCTCTTTTCCAGGTACGAGGAATATGTTAGGGAATATCAAGAGAAGTACGAGAGTTATTGCTCACTGAACAAGATATTGGAGTCATACAGGTACATTTAACCTTATGAACTCTCCTATTAATGGTTTGTATTGTTAAGTGACGCCGGCCCGTTTTTTAATGTTAAGGGATGAATTCGATAAAATGGGCAAAGATCTTGAAGCTTGCAGAGGTAGTGATACAAAAAGGTACAATGATATCGTGGCTCAGATGAGATCATCTTATCGGCGCTGTGGTGAGGTACGCCAAGCTAAGTCTTTTTGTTCTTTCTGGCTTAAGCATCTTCGACGAACATGATGAGTGGCAACTGTTCGGTTTTATTACATTAGTTGATTGTTTTGACTTTGAAAGTCAATTGCTTCTTTGCAGAGACAGAAGCGACTGAAGAAAATATTCGTTGTGCTTCATGAAGAATTGACGGTGACTAACAAAAATTCCATTTTTTTTCCCGAAACTTGATTGTTGCAGCTTTTAATGTGTATAATTGCTGGCTTTTTTCTTTTCTATTACGCAGCATTTGAAACAGATGATGAAAGACTTCGCTGCCTCATACAATAAGAAGTGAAACAATTTGAAAAAATCGTCATTTGATTTTGGAACTATATTTACCTTTTGAGGTATATGGAGTAGAGAGTCATTTCTTGAAGAAGTCCATCGGCCTTGGATGAGTCTTGTATATATGTACAATGTATTTATCTTATAATTCTTGTCTATAGCTTCTTTTCCCCCTTTTCTTTCTTCGGTAGTTTCAGTAATGGGATTTCAATTCATTTCTTGAGACTGCATTTGCTAAATAAGCAAAATGTAAATTTCATTATTATTATTATGGAACCTATCAATTTTGACATGTTGAATTTGAAACTCAACCCTTGTGTTCTTTTTATCAGCGTACTTTGTATGAATATATTCAGGTAACTTCTGTAAAAATCATATTTTTTCATGATATTAATTGGGAAGTAAAACACATGAAATTTGTAAATTTTAATTACCTAACCACATGAATTCAACAATTATCATTTAATTGTTTTTACTTCCCATATAATTCAACAACATTAAAATTTTATATCTCCATGAGTTATTCAACAAATTAATATTATATTTAATTTACTTTTCATTGTATATCTCCATTGAAATTTTATATTAACTTTAAAAGATTAATTTTTAATTGTTAATATAAATATTTATTTTATTTTAATAAAATATTTATATAACATAAATATTTTGTTAACATACAACAAGAAATAGCAAACAATTAGCCAAAGATTATATTGGTTTTCATATCATTACAAGTCATGTTTGACTCTTTTCTTCAGTTATAGGAGATCAATCGTATATAATATATTATTCGTTGTAGTTTTAGTCAATTGTATACCAATTAATGATCATGTCTATACATCATCCCCAACGATGAAAGCCAAGTTCAGAATTTATTCAATGAGCACACGTTTTTTATTTTCCTCAGACACTTTCCAAAAATAAAAATATACAAATAGGATAATTAGATTCTTTTTCAAGGAAAGTTAGAGAAAATAATTAATAAAGTGATAAACCTTCAAAATAGAAGTTTCCTAATAACTTACATTCATTATTAGGGATGCAGAAAAAAAGTGGATGTGAATAGAATTACCCTTAATATGCAGTCGTAATGGGAAAAGATCTTGAATGAGACTAGGGGTGGTTCGGTACGGTATACCGTACCAAAACTGTGATACCGTATACCATACCGAAATTTCGGTATCCAAAAAAATCATACCAATACCATACCAAAATTTCGGTATACCTTAAATTTCGATACGGTATCATACCGAAATTTCGGTATGGTATCGGTATCATACCTTCTATACCATTCACACGGAGGATTTTTTACCATGCATGTCTCGTAACTCGTTAATTCGTTGTTTTGGAATTTTTAATCAATTCAAACTCCTTAGGCCCCCAATAAGATAGATTATTAATACCAAATTTTTCAAAATAAAAAGATTTTTTAACCTTAAATAATTTACATATTTTAACCAGTATCCTTAGTAAGACAAAAAACTTTACATAACCACAAAATACAACTTTATATACAGATTAATTAGAACGAAGCAGCTATATTTAAAAAATTAGTGAAGATTAACAAAAAGTAATTACATTGCATCTTCACACTTTCAAAATCCTGAAAAAAAAACATTAAAAAAGGCAAAAATTAAACGTTACTTGAGTTACATAAGTAAAATATGGTGGGCCTAATCTAGAAAGTTGTGTATAAGTTAATAATTTATGGGCTAAATAAGTTTATGAAGATCCTTAATTTTTCATTTTATATTTTTTGAAATAATATAATATATGTAGGTGTATATATATATATATATAAATATATAATTAGTATTTCGGTATTCGGTATAATCGGTATACCTAATTTTAAAAACTTTCATACCATTACCGTACTGAAAATTTTCGGTACGGTATCATACCTTACCAAAAACTTCGGTATACCAAAATTTTCGATATTTTCGATACGATTCGATACGATAAGGACGGTATTTCGGTATTTTTCCCCAGCCCTAAATGAGACATCTGACCTTGTCAAATGAATATTGGAAGCAACCCTGTGGTTGCTTTTTTTTTTTTTTTGTTTCTAATACGAATATCCAGCTAGGGATGGCAATGGGGCGGGTCCGGACCCGAACCCGCCCCTAATGGGCCGGGTATTTTTAAAATAATCGGGTATGGGGCGGGTAATGGTTTAAAATTTTTCTACCCGGCCGGGTCTGGGGCGGGTCCCGGGTCAGGCCAAACCCGCCCCGATACCCGGCCCGAAACCCGCCCCGATAATATATCTATATTATAATTAATTTTGTAATTAAAGTTATATAGTATTATTGTTAATATTATGAATAAAAGTGTTGTTGGTCTAGTGGTAGAGATTTGGTATTACAAATGTGAGGTTGTGGGTTCGAATCTCAATCAACCCATTTATACATTTTATCTTTTAAAAAATAAAAAAAAAAGAAAAATTGAAAAAAAAAAAAAGAAAAAAATAATATATTCGGGTCTGGCGGGTCAGACCCGGTTCGCTCGGGTCTAGCCCGGGGCGGGGCGGGTCCAGACCCGAGACGGGGCGGGGCGGGTCCTGGGTTTGCTAAAAAATAATCGGGTCGGGTCCCGGGTCCGGCCAAACCCGACCCATATTCGGCCCGTTGCCATCCCTATATCCAGCTAAGGGAATAATTATATTTAGAGAAATATGTAACTGGACTTAATAATAATAATCCCACCAATCAGTTTCTTTCCAATTTCGTTATCATCTTCTCGGAAGACGAGATAAACAGGTAACAGTTTAATATTCTTCTTTATTTAATTAGTGATGGTAATGCTATTTCATTTCTTTTACCAGATATTTTTGAAAAGCCTTATTCTTGAATTTGGCACGTTTTCCTTTTTCCATTTTTTTTTCCCAATTAATATCAAGTCATTCATCTTATCATCATCATCATCATCATCATCATCATCGATCTTCAATTCGTTCGACAGCTGAATCCTCGGCCCTCCCTTCCGCAGGTAGGTGAGAAGAATCATCGTTTAGAAAAAATGGTATTTGAGAAGAAGCAAATCGCCAATTCAAGTTTGCAGACGGCAAATTCAAGAGAAGAAACCCCTTTGTTGCCGTCAATCGGAAAAAAAGATGGGAAGAACAACACCACCACCTCGTCTGTGCCCAAAACCTTCGCCAACGTGTTCATCGCCATAGTAGGCGCCGGCGTGCTGGGCTTACCGTACACCTTCATGCGGACGGGCTGGCTCACGAGCCTCCTCATGATTCTCCTCGTCGCGGCTCTGACCTACCACTGTATGATTCTCCTCGTTCAGACGCGAAGAAAGCTCGACGAAGACGATCAAAACGGTGCCGACGGCGTAAAAATTGCGTCCTTCGGAGATTTAGGGTTCGTGGTTTGCGGTTCTTTGGGGAGGTTCGCCGTGGACTTCATGATTGTTCTATCGCAAGCTGGGTTTTGCGTGGGCTACTTGATTTTCATCGCCAATACGCTGCCCAACGTCTTCGATTTCCACAAGGGTTTGATTGGCGGGAAGGGATTTTACATATGGACTTGTTTCCCCTTCCAATTAGGGCTGAACTCAATCCCATCATTGACCCTTTTGGCACCGCTAAGCATCTTCGCTGACATCGTCGATTTAGGCGCCATGGGTGTTGTCATGGTTAAGGATGTCTTAATCTTTACGAACACAATGCCCCAAGTTGAGGCATTTGGCACTCTATCCACATTCTTTTACGGGCTGGGCGTAGCTGTCTACTCCTTCGAAGGTATAGGTATGGCTTTGCCTCTAGAATCTGAAATGGAGGACAGATCGAAATTCGGGAAAGTCTTGGCTCTAGCAATGCTGTTCATAGCTGCCATGTACGGCTCGTTCGGCGTGTTGGGGTACTTCGCCTTTGGCAACGAAACGAAGGACATCATAACTGGAAATATGGGAAAGGGATTCGTCAGCACTTTGGTGCAATTAGGGCTTGCGATCAATCTGTTCTTCACGTTTCCCCTAATGATGAACCCTGTTTATGAGGTATTCGAAAGGAGGTTTTGGGGAGGGAGGTATTGCCTGTGGATGAGATGGTTGCTTGTGCTCGGGGTGAGTTTGGTCGCCCTTTTTGTGCCTAACTTCGCAGATTTCTTGTCCTTGGTTGGGAGCAGTACCTGCTGTGCCCTCGGGTTTGTTCTGCCTTCTCTGTTTCATTACCTTACGTTTAAGGATGAAATGTCGTGGGGAAGGGCTTGGGCAGATTTGGCTATCGTTGTGTTGGGCGTTTTCCTTGGGGTTTCAGGGACGTGGTACTCTTTGTCTGAGATCTTCTCGGAGAAGGTTTGAGCTAGCTAGTAAATATAAATGTCTGATCTTTATTCATGTATTGTATGCTTATGGTTTAACACGTCGTCATTGTGTGCTATCTATTTCTCGAAACGCACACAAGTGCGTAAGCTTGTAAGGTTGAAGTCCTTTGGCGTCGTTCTTTCCACTGTATTTTTGACACAATAAAAGATCTTTTTGCTGCTTTACATGTAAAAGTTCCCATTACTCTGCTTCAGTTAGTATATTTTAGAAAAGGAGGCAAGTGAAAGTGTGATAGGACAAGAATCAGTTCTATCTATATGCATTACATCTGTTTTGCAACGCACCGTTCATACGAAACGTTTTCTTAGCTTTTCCTTCGTGGGTTTCATTACCAAAATTGCTGTAAATCTTGTCTGCAACGAAGAAATTCGTGGGCTCGTATCTTCGTCGATGTAAACTCGGGATTTTCGCGCAAGACTTGCCTCGAAACGAAACTCAGTCCTCCAATCCTATCCTTCTAAGCTGCACACTTTATGCTTGGGGAAACAGAGACATGAAATGGGACTTAAAGTTTTGAATTAATTGATCGAACCATTAACCATTATTTTGTGGTTGGGCTTTAGTTAATTGATCATTTTGTAATAGAAAGAATTAGACTGTAAAATCCATACGAAGGGTGGATGGATGCTCTTTAAATACAATTGTGTCATGAATTCGAACAGAGGATGGCTTAGCTGGGAATTCGAACAGTTGAGTGAAGGAGATCTGCTATTTGGGCTGGAAATATAATTTACCTTTACATTGGGGTCTTAATATTTGTATTGTAGCCCATCTATGTTATTTTTTAGTATAAATAATGTAATACGGATGATTGATTGGAAAACTAAGCAAAGACTTAGAGAATTACATAAATAATGTTATTTTGAGAATTGAATTATAAAACTAGTTAAGTTTTTAAATCTTTACAAAATTAATCAACTTTTATAATTCTAACTATTTTTATTTTCATTTTAACCACTAAAATACTTAAAATTACAATTTCACTATTGTTATCTTCAAATAGCACAACACTTGTTAATAATTAAATTTTGTATCCCAACTTATTTTACTCAAATATATTACTTAAAGAAATAAGCAAAAGAAAAATAAAATTGCTTGACGTGACCGTGACATACTCTTTCCACGTGAGTTCGATATATAGAGCTGTCAAAACGGGCCAACAGGGCGGCCGACCCGTATCTCACCAAAGCCCGGGCGGGGCGGGGCAGGCGCGGGTAAGCCTGCCGTTTAGCAGGCCTGGAGATTGAAGGCCCGCCTCGCCCAAATTAAAAAAAAAAAGAATTTAAAAAAAAAAGTATTATATTATTATTCCTGGCGGGCTCAATATGATATTTTTTATTAAATATTGATATATAATTAAATTATATAGGTATGTTAGTATTTTTCAGCTCGATTTTAATTTACTCAAGTTTAATAATAATATTAAATTATTATTACAATATTAGATTTTATTAGAATTAATTTTGAGCTTAAATATTTAATTCTTATTGTTTTTTCTTTCTTTTTTCGAAGTATTTCTTTTTGTTTTGAATTTGTTTTTTTTTTTATTTGTGTGGGGCGGGCCTTCAATTTCTAGGCCTGCCAGACGGCGAGCTTACCCGCGCCCGCCCGCCCAATGCGGGGTTTGGCGGGCTACGGCCGGCCGGGCCCAACGGCCCGTTGTGACAGCTCTAGATATCGAACTCACGTGGAAGGAGTATGTCACAGTCATGCCAAGTAAATTTATTTTTCTTTTGATTATTTCTTTAAGTAATATATTTTTAATATATTTGATTTAAAAGTTGGGGTAAAATTTTAATTAGTAACAAGTGTTGTGCTATTTGAAGATAACAATACGGAAAATTTATAATTTTGAGTATTTTCGTTGTTAAAATGAAAATAAAAATAGTTAGAATTAAAAAATTTAATTAGTTTTGTAATAACTAGTTTTGTAACTTCGTTACAAAAATAACATAAATCGATAAGATCATTACGAATTGCCGAAGGAATTACGAGGTAGAGAAAAAAGAAAAGGAGAAAAACCAGAATTTTACAAGCTCGTACGTATACCTATATGTCGTTCAGGGGACGCGGCCGCGGCCGATATGGTCGCGGAGGTTACGGAGGCAGAGGAGGGTATCCACGCGCAAAGCCAAAGTCTTTTGAACTTTTTCCGGTGACGATTTCAGCTTCCACTTTTTTCGTTAATTCCTTTTGCTCTCCCTTTTTTTTGGTGGATATGTAAATCGCGGCGGTGGTAGGTATGTTTGTTGATCGGAGTGTGTCGGCGTTTAATTGTTAGGAAATCGCTCAATTAGGCACTGCGTCGTATTCTACGGAGAATGTACGGTTGCGAAATTGGTCTGCGAATCTGCAGAAGTATTGGCAATCGTCGCTTTACTATTACGAAGACAAAAGAAAAAACTCCCAGAGTACGTTTCCTCGATATCTCTGTCTCAATTTTCTTTCTTCCTTTTTAGTACGTCTGCAGTCAGCTCGCCTGTGAATAGCCTACGTTTATTTATCAAAGTGGTTCGTTTTCTGTTTTGCTTTGGATTTGAATTTGTTTATAGTTTTCGACTTCCGTTCGATTTTCGATGAAGTGCAGCTTCTATTATGCTGTGTTTAAGCTCAGTCAATGCTCTTCTTTCTAAGTCTCAGGTTTATCGTATGCACGTTTTATGGTATCTCTGTTGATTTGCAGTGTATTGGTCTTATGGGATTCAGAAAGTTCGTTTTCCTTTTCCTTTCGTTCTTTACTTTCCTTAGGAATCGATGTTTGCACTAACTGTGATGTATGGTTGCAGGCGTTCATAAACCAGACATAGAGAGGCATTCAGATAGGAGTTTGCAAGCAACCAAAGCTAAGCCGCCCCTTTGGCACTATATAAAACTCGGCACTGACCATGTTCCTGCAGAACTTGCCATGGCAGGTACATGTTTGCGCTTGTTAGTTATGGGATCAAAAGAACTTAATTGCTATTTTCGTGTATTGTGCGTTGTACAAGTGCCCCTCAGTTTCATTTTGTCTATGAATAAACTAGGTGGGAGGAAGCGTGTGAAGAGAGTTATTTGGAACCCTGAATCAGGTACCAAGTTATTGTCCTATACATTTCTTGACTGTGAAAATCCTTTTTGAGAAATTAAATTGCCACGAAATGAAGCAGTTTGTATTCTGCTTCAAAATGAATTTTCAACGAATTACTCCCCTCACGTAAATAATATGTTTTTTCTTCGTTCATATTCGTGAATGTAACTTGTCAATCTCATTGGTATGTGCATGCATTACAGACACGCAGAAAGTGGATGAAGTCTTTGAGAAGCTTGGAAAAGAGCATCAGGTTTTTTTTTTTGTCCTGCATCTCAAATCCATTCAATCCTTCATTTTCTTCAATATAATGGAATCATGGGTTTTGTGTTCTTCCCAAAGCATGTTCCTTCCTTAAAAAAAAAAACTGAAAATTTCATATTTGCAAGGACGAAGAGGAAAAAGAGGAAGAGGAAGAAGAAGTGGTAGAGGAAGTGGACGACGGAGAATTTAGCGATGAGGGTGATTACGAGCAGGTATCATCTCGAATCACAAAAAGGGTGTATTATTTTTTTTCCTCTCTCTCTCTCTCTCTCGTATTTATTACGATGAATATTTGGCTAATCGCAGGCTGAATATTTCGACGACGATGAAGACGATTTCAATATGCCCGATGACAATGATGGTATGACCATATTTCGTTATATATATACATATACTTTAGCAATGTGGTTTCTTGAATCTTAGAGGACTTTATATTACAGTTCAAATTATTACAGTCGTTCAATCTTTGTTTTTGCAGATGAGCCATGTTTTTGAGTTTTCAAGGTGAAGTGGAATTTGCTAGAGTTTCTTTTTGCGGTAAAAGATATTATCTTTATCTATGTTTATTTATTTAGTTTCCTTGAACGAAGTAATTATACAGAAATAACTTCGGCTTAGCTTTTCTAACAGAAAAAAGAAGAAGCATGTCCGAAATTTGTCCTTCCTTCAAACACACATCTCAGTGGGAAAGAAGAAAAATAAAGAACGAAGGGAATTTACCCTTAATTACATAACTTCCTCGATTATTCCGAGATTACATCCTAAAGTGAATTCGCCCCACATTTTAAAAAATAAATCACACTTCTTTAGTGTTAATATTACTGATTAATATAATTCGCTTTTTCTTCACTTATTCATCGATTTCACTCATTGCTTTATCCCAACTAGAACCTTTGAAGTTTCATCATGTGGTTATGACTCTACGGACGGATATATCTGAGCTTCATCAACTTCTACATTACTGCAAATAAAATCGATGAATATATAAATTACAAATGAATTAATATGTTTTTTCCCCTCTTTAGGACCAAATCATTTAAGAGGACGAAAACTTAAATGGGTTTTACTTAGCCCAATGTCTTATGGGCCGATGGTCCATTCTCATCTATAACTGATAATAAAAAGGTCGCACAAGGGTAAATATGTAATAGTAAAATTTTCAGTGTCGAGAAACTTTTCAAATTCCATTGTTACCGTTAAAGCTTGCACAATCAACAGAACGACGAAGATGATGAAGAGCAACCTTTCGAGGAAGAGAGCGGAATTGAAATCTTCGATGAAGTATCTTAGAGACGTGACCAACTCCAAAATCGCGTTTGAATCTGGTACTATCTGCAAGAAGGCCACGCAAGGAAACGAACGCGAAGTAGGAGAGGATTCGCTCGATCGTCTCCTTCTTGTACATTACGAAATAAGTTCGATCTTACGTAAGGTAATTGTGATGTGGAACGGCAAAATCACTTTATGGATGCATTTGTGTGATAATTAGGGCTTCGCGTTGGGACTGATTGAAATTCGTGTCATGTGTGTTTGTGGTTTGTGTTAATGGATGTTCTTCTAGGACTTATACTAAGGAGATATGTTGTTAAGTTCATTTTTAAGGCCATGGTGGTGGTTCTCTGAAGTAAAATTGGTATATATGAAGTGATTGGTAGTATCGTTGGAGGGAAATATGTTGCTTAGCGTATGCTTCCTTTCCTTTGTCTATCTCTGTGTTACTTGATGGTGTTTTCTACGGGACAGAGAGGTTTCTGGAGCACATTGAATTGTGTATATGTTGACAATCATAATTTTGAGGAAGAAGGGTTAGGGCTGAATTAGAACATGATTCTGCGTTTAAATCTCCTCTCGTTGAAAGGTTTATAGGTGTAAATTACTTGTTTCGTTTGCTTATTTGGATGTATGTAGTCAATCTCATGCTTGAAATCTGTTACACTCTAGGGTAATAAGCCCGACTTCCCCTAGTAACAATGCTGCTGGTATTTGGAAAAATGGTTACTCTCTCTCTCTTTTATTGGTTAAGGTCTGAGTATTTACAGCTGCTTTTTCTTCAATGTACTTGTTGTATTGCAGGTGGATGAACTAGTCGTTCAAGCTCTCCAGGTCTCCGGCAAGAAAGGAATGTCTGAAGTCAAACTATTTGCGGACACATTGTCTGAAGTAAAGAGTTCTGTAGAGGTTTGTTTGTGTACCTCTCTCTCATTCCTTTGAATTGTGATGCTCCTCTCTTTTCTTCCTTCATATCAATTGATGCAGCGTAAAGTTTTAATAATAACGTCATTGTGCTACAGCCATGGGTTCTCAGACTCCAAAAGGCACTCTCTACCCAGTCCGAGGAGCCTGAGAACAAACAAGAACAACCTGTCGAAAGGACTAACGTTCTTCTATCCAAAAGTCCCGAAGCAACCAAGTGTGAGTCGCTCATCTCTCCATCGCCCCTCGTCTCCTGGCGAGCTGGAGGCAATGCACAGGGCAGTCGGCAGCTGTTCATACTTACTCCACTGCCTCAGACTAAAAAGAGTACACTCAAATGCCCTGCCTCGGAAAAGACAAAATCAGATAAAGAATCTATTTTCAATCAAGGAAAGTTCAGTGAACTCCCTGGAGCAGTAGTAACAAATGCTATTACAGATGAGGGAATGTGCATTGAGTTATCTAAATCTGTTCGCCACTCAGAAACAGATCAATCTGTATTCCTCATGACTCCCTGCTCGAAGATGTCACCTCCCAAGTCGTGCATCCTTCTTGAACCGTTGTCTCTCTCCAAGAAGAGGAATCAAGGAGCTTACAAGTATAAGCCTTTTCGAGTTGGAGGAGGCCTAAAACCTATCGAATCCGTAGATTCTGATTCCTCCAACAACAGCCAAGCTTCTGACGAATATCCCGAGCTTAAGGGGAGAAAATTCATCTCCAATTTTGGAAGCAAAGCGAAGGCTTTAGAAGAAGATTCATCGCCTAATTGGATGGTCTCGCCTCCTAAAACCTGCGCTATATTGGAGCCCGGCGATGTAATTGACTGCCAAGGCGTTTGTGCATCAACCGTGAAGCTCTATTACAAGCCAGGTAATAACCATTGTTTGTGAAGATTTATCGATGTTTTGATGCTTGGAGCTGATTTTCTGCTTAAGAATACTCAGGAGGTTTACGTAACGTAGTTCAGTTCACTCCTTGGATGGTCTCGCCTCCTAAAACCTGCGCTATATTGGAGCCCGGCGATGTAGATGACTGCCAAGGCGTTTGTGCATCAACCGTGAAGCTCTATCACAAGCCAGGTAATAACCATTGTTTGTCAAGATTTATAGATGTTTTGACGCTTGGAGCTGATTTTCGTTGCTTGAGAATACTCAGGAGGTTTAGGCAACGTAGTTCAGTTCACTCCTATGGTAGAGAAGATGGAGGGCAATTTCAGCGTGAGATTAAGAAAGCATCCCGGCGAAAACACTTTGAAGAGAGAGCTATGGACGAAGTTCGACGCAGCTTCTTCTCCGCACCCCATTCGTTTCGACGGCTCGAAGGCTTCTCAGGTCGGTTTTCTTGACCTATTAAACGATGCTTGCGACGAGTGAATTCCTGCTTATGATATGGAAAATCTTTCACCGTGGGATGTTGTTTGTTAACTTGAAAGAAAACGCTGAAGCTGAGTGCATTTTGTACTGGAATTTTGTTGCTTAGTACGTAGTAACCTAATCATTTTGTCCCTTTTTTTTTCCTTCTTTCCATTTGGGCTAACTAATAATAGCTTCTTAATTCATATGATTATTGGCGTAGGTAGTAGAGTAGAACAACACAAAGCAGTAGACATTTTGTATTCTCAGCCGTAAATAAATAGCCACCCATCAATACTTGAAGAATCATATAACATTTGCATCGTATATTATTACTCCCTAAAAGAGAAAATATTATTACATTCTTCTATTCTAAGCTGTTTAGAAGTGCCACGGGTCCCGCCCAACCTTTCTTGCTAAGTAAACTCACAATAAAAGCTGAAATGTGAATGAAAACGTTGCAAGAGTTGAAAGCGAAAGAAAAGAGAAATACGGTTAAATATCGCGCCTACCAACTTTTGCTTTTTCGTTATTTCGGAATTGTTTTCTTTTAGGGCAACACGTTTCGTAGCGTTCGCAATTTTAAGTTATTTATCTGTCACAATTTAATAATTTTAAGTGAATTAAATAATCCTTCGCTACTCCCTAATTAATTTCACGTTTTGCCCTTCTACTTGTATAAATACCACCCCCTTTCAATCCACCCTTTTCCCCAAAACAAGAAACAACAAAAACTCTCTCTCTCGGCAAAAACTTATATACTATAAAAGAATATGGAGCAAAAACTAGCCATTGATGTAACCAAGAAACTATGGCACATTTTCCGAGTATCCTACTTCATGCTACGCAAGGGCATATCAAAGGCCAAACTCACCGTCGAGCTCAACCTACTTCTCAGGCGCGGCAAGCTCGCCGCCGCAAGCAAATCCGCCGCCGTGAACAACCTCATTTTCCACCACCACAACCTCAAATCAGCCACCAAAACGAATAAGACCACCTTGATTATGAGCCCGCCGCCGCAACCTAACTATACTCACGAAACCCTCGCCGGCGAGTACGAGTATTGCTGCAGCGACGCGCCGCCGGCGCATCACCCTTTCTTCAGCATCATCCCTTCCCACCTGAAGAAGAAGCACCGTCTGCGGGCCCGCGAACAACCACGCGCCGATGAGGAGGTGGCGGACGGCTGTGGGGAAGGGGATAGTTCGTCGCCGGATCCGCCTGGTTTGGGGAGAACTCCGGCGAGGCGGCGACAATTGAGGGTTTGTGAAGATTCTCCGCCTTTTGGCTCGACGATGAAAGGTGCTGAACATGATGATGACGTGGATGAGGCCGCTGAGGAGTTTATAGTGAGGTTTTACAGAGAGTTGAAGCAGCAAAATGGTTTGTCTTGATTTAATTTAAGCTTTATTGTCAGAGTATTTAAGTGTTGTCGAACTTAGTTTTTTGGAAACAAGAAGAATACAATAATAGTATAAAAATAGGGATAAACCTAAAATGGTCCCCGATGTTTACCCTGTGAACCAATTTAGTTCTCAATGTTTCGCGTGGACCAATTTAGTCCCCGATGTTATCGAAAATGAATCAAATTGGTCCCTCCGTCAATCCGACCGTCAATTTAGACGGTGATGGTATTTGCGACGGCATTAGCGACGGAATATCCGTCGCTAAATGAAAAAGTTAAAAAATATTAAATTAATATTAAAAATGAGGAATAAAATCAAAAAAGGAAAAAAAAAAAGAGTAAACAATTCAAAAAAAAGAGAGAATATTACTAATAAATTTAAAAATAATAATAATAATAAAATTAAAATAAAAAAATAATAAAATTAAAATAAAAAACTAAAACTAAAATAAAAAATGATAAATTAAACATGAGGAAAAAATCAAGAAAAAAGGAAAAAAATTCAAAAAATAGGGTTCAAATAAAAAAAAGAGAGAATATTACTAATAAATTAAATAAAAAATAATAATAAAAAAAATAAAAAATAATAAAAGTAAAATAAAATTTAAAATAAAAATGTTAAATTAAACATTAAAAATGAGGAAAAAATCCAAAAAAAGGAAAAAAAATTCAAAAAAAGAGTAAAAATTCAAAACAAAAATAGAATATTACTAATAAATTAAATAAAAGAACAAATAATAATAAAAACAAAATAAAACTAAAATTAGAAAAAATGATAAATATAAATTTAAGATTTGAAAAAAGTAAAAAATAAAATATATTTATTTATAAAATTCAATAAAAAGGAAAGACAAAATTAAGGATAAAAAATGCCTCTAAAAGTTTACGAAGACCGTCCCTGCCAAGTTAATGAGGACATAATCGTCACAGTTCTCGAATTTTTTTTAACAAATATACTGGGTGATTGCATCGCCATCCCAATTCTCGAATTTTTTTAACATTATCACAATTAATTGACGATAATTCCCGATCTCGTCTTTGTCCAGTTAACGGCGATGATCGAGAATTTATATTTTATTTTATTCCCGATCTCGTCTTTGTCCCAATTAATTGACGATAATTCCCAGTCCTTAATTTTGTTTTTTTTTTTATTTAATTTTTAGTAAATAAATATATTTTATTTTTCTAATTTTTTTAAATCTTAAATTTATATTTATCATTTTTTATTTTAATATTAGTTTTTTATTTTACTTTTATTATTATTTATTTTTTATTTAATTTATTAGTAATATTCGCTTTTTTTTTTGAATTTTTACTCTATTTTTGAATTTTTTTCCTTTTTTGGAATTTTTCTCATTTTTAATGTTTAATTTATCATTTTTTCATTTTAATTTTAGTTTTTTATTTTACTTTTATTATTTTTATTATTTATCTTTTGATTTAATTTATTAGTAATATTCTCTTTTTTTATGGTTTACTCTATTTTTTGAATTTTTTTTTCCTTTTTTGGATTATTTTCCTCATTTTTAATATTTAATCTATTATTTTTTTAACTTTTTCATTTAGCGACGGAATCGCAAATACTATTGCCGTCTAAATTAACGGTCGGATTGACGGAGGGAACAATTTGGTTCATTTTCGATAACATCGGGGACTAAATTGGTCCACGCGAAACATTGGGGACTAAATTGGTTCACATGATAAACATCGGGGACCATTTTAGGATTTATCCCAGATACAGATGTTCCGGGCCAGCGCGGCCCGCGGGGCGTACAACTCGGTCGAATGCGAAGATGCCTTGCCAACGAGCCGGTCATCACGCGGCGAATCCAAATAATACACATCGGGCCAACATCAGTGCGGGACAGTAGGATTCACCGACGAGACGGTGATCCCCAGGCTAGGGAGGAGTCTAATAATGCTCTGCTGCGAGTTTTAATCGGAAATCAAAAGTCGGAATTGGGACAAACATATCTTTATGGGCTAATTACAATGGAGCAGGCTATTGAACTTAGCTGTATGGAAGATGGATTTTGCTTTGTAAGATGGCGGAGCACTCCCCTTGTAGTTCGACCGTGGACACGTCTTCGTAGTTTTCATAGTCAGAGAATAAAGCACCATTTGAAACGTCTCTAATCTTATGATGAGCAATACCATACCATCTACAAAAGATTCAGAAATTAAAGGATTATTTAAGAAGAAACTTCTTTCTTATTCTTAAAAGGCTGGTATGCGCAGCTACAAATAGTCCCAATTTAAAGCCCATTTAAATAAGCCGAATTCAGTGTAAGAAGGAAAAATAATAATGAGAAATAATAAGCCCACGAAGTGTCCTCAGCCCAATACTTATGCGGACCCCACACAACCCGCATAGTAATAATACGTAGTCAATTGTCCCTAAATTAATTTAATAGCTTTTAAAATATGAGCCACTTTCTAATGTCTCGTAATAATAATTTAATGAACTGTCCTTCAAGAAAATGACTTAGCCTTCGAAATTTCAAAATCAAAACGTGGAGTAAAACGATAGCCTCTCACATTGTTTTCCGATTCAATAATTGTCTTGAAAATAGCCCATTTGCGCCTGTCTTTTCGCATTTTTGCGGATCTTGCGTTTTGGTATTTAATGTAGCCAATATATACGGTGATTAAATATACATATATATGTGTAATAAAATATTATCATGTATCGATGATGAGCTTGACTTGTGAAAGAGATAGGCCAATAACCTAAGTGACGAGAAAAAAGTTGGGAAACTTTCCGACAACGGTCGTTAATGATAATTGCAAAACTCTTCTGTTTATGTTCTACTGTTGCTGTCGAGGGAAAAGGAGAGAAAAAAAGACATCCATCTACTGACGTATCTTATCTAAGTCTTTTATTTGCAATTTAATGATAGTCGTTCTTAATCTTTGATGACGTTATGAAGAGAAGAAATGTTATATATGTGTGTGTAAAATTAGAAGGGGTTCTTTCTAATTTAACTGAATTATTAGAAAAGGTAGGGGGTCATAATCAACTGTTGTTGTCTCTTGTCTTTTTCCAACAATAACTGCACAAGAAAAATAAATAGCACGTGACTGTAATTGGTGCCATGCAATGCAATATGATCTCACTAACAATTATTACAAAAATAAATCGTGTATCATTCTTGTAAGTTGTAATGTATTATCCAAAAAATGTCAGATCGACTCGTTCATGGAATCTAGCTGTCTGATGTTATATATATAATTAGATTTTTTATGACGCTAATTTGTTTGGAAAAGTGTTTGTGAAGCTTGGAAACGTGTTTTATCATTGCTAGTAGTTAGTACATGTTGACTTGTTATTTTTATGTATATAAAAAGAAAAAATAATTTGTGAGGATATATTGAAATAAATAAATAAAAATTAAAGCAACAGTGATTGTAAATTGAAATCGTGAAATCTTGAATATAAAGATAACTAATAGAATAGGAAATCAAATAGAAGGCAAATCACTAATAATTAGATGGCTCTAAACCATACAAGGAAAAGGGAAATTAGAGACAATGAGAGGAGACAACCAGTACATTTGAATTGAAATGGATCCAAAGATAATGTCTCTAAAGTTGAATATATACATATATATATATATATAACAAAATATAGTCCCTTTATCTTTCTCGTACTCTTTATTATATTTATTCCTTAACCATGTTTTCTTTAATAATATCCATGGTTTCTTAATTCAAAGTTTTCCCCCAAAACACAGCAGAACTTAAAAACATCTCAATAATATAAAAATACTCCCATCTTATTACAATATACAATTAATGCAACTGGTAAAAGAAATCACACAAAAATGTAAATAAAAAACACGGAATAGCTTGCATCACTCGCCACGTATATAGCTGACGACACAATATGTTCCGCCTTATTTTATTTTAGATTATATTTGATATGGGGCTATCCCAATCAAAGAATTTATATGTGGGGTTTAGAAGATTTATATAGCCGGAGAATGAATTATCGCAAAGTTGGAGGGCGTGCGTAAGGTGCTTGTGTGTAAGGGATGTGAAAGGGATGTGTTTGGGGCGTATCTGGGACGTAGGGATGTGTTTGTGATCTGTTTGGGACGTGCGGGGACGTGTGGGGACGTGTTGGGACGTATTGGGACGTGTTGGGACTTATTGGGACGTGTTGGGACTTATTGGGACGTGCTGGGACATAAAGGGACGTATTGGGACGTGATGGGACATACAGGGACGTATTGGGACGTAACAGAAAGGACACAAGATGTACGTGGTTCGGATCTTTGCAGATCCTACGTCCACGGGCGCTCAGGAACTGTTTTCACTATACTTGGACGGATTACACACTCAAATAACCTTACTTTCGCTCGTAAATAATAAGGACTTGAAAGAAACTGTTTACTATGCTAAGAGAGAGAAAATATGAAGTGGTTCATGTTAAGAATGGTTATTCTCGTGAAAATGGCCAAGTGTTGGCTTTTATAGGAGCTTCTCGTCGGCCCTAGGATCCCTGATGACAAGACCTTCTGGGACAATGTGAGGTGTAGGGCTGTCTGTCAGGAGCAGGGTGCAACAGCTTTTCTGTGCTGTCAGGGTCATCAGTCGGCTGGAGCCTGGAGATGGGACAGGATCTGCGTTGTCAGGGTCAGCAGCCGGCTGTCAGCTTTTCATGTACTATCAACTCAGACGTTCTTTCAGACTTCTGACCGTTTGGTGAAGCTTCCTCACGACGCTTCCTCGGGACGACAGGACCTGCTTAGCACAATAGGTCCCAAAATAGTTCCCTAGTATGGGCGTTAGGTCCCTAAAGTCTCTTTGGAAGTCACTAAAACCCTTACTTCCTTTTGTTAGCTCCCTAGAGTGCGTTGAAGGTCCCTAAAACCCGTCTGAGGTCCCTAAAAGTCTTCCTTCATAATCTAACTTTGTATTTTTCAAGGAAACTCATATGTTTTACTAAGTTCTCTTAATAGCTAATTATTTCCTTAATTCCTCTTTTTAGCATGCCTAATTATTGTTCCACATCAACCACTCCCCTACTCTAATTTGTCTTTGGGAACAAAAGAGGAATTAGAGTAAAAATTATAAGGCATGCTGTAATTAAAGTGAATAATTGCAAGGTAGGTCTTACCGGGACTCACCCAAAATCCTTACTCTGTTTCTGGGAAGATGCGTTTTATGAGCGGGAATAGTTCCCAAGTTCCTTAGCGCACCCTCTGTAGCTCCCTTGCTCCTTTATGTCCTGGTGGCTAGGGACGTTTGCGAGGAGATTCCTCCTTCTGAAGGGATGGTGGATGTTCCCGGCGGTTCCTTTCTCTGTTAGGGAGCTCAAGAAGTTCCTATTACGGCCCATGTCCCTGGTGTTAGAAGAAAAATAACTTCACGCAAAGGGTCAGAAGGAAAAGCAAAAAGAAGTTATGTCCTTCATCCCCTGAGGCGTAGGTGTTGAGCCTCTTATGGGACCTACAGGGACTTCAGTGGTTGGGCTCCCTGCTTCTGTGGACCATCTAAACAGACATGAACTGATGAGACTGCTAAGTTGTTAGGTGCTCCTAGATGATCAGAGGGCCATCTCTCTGAGGTTTCTTCTTAGGTGGTGGAACGTAGCTTCCGGACTATCTGCAAAGTTTTCAAGTCAGGACCTGAAGATAACTAACCAAACAGAGTTAGTGGAGCAACACGAGGGAGAAATGCGGAGCTCTCTGGAGAAAGAAGAACGAAAAGGTAACTCTCGTGAAATAGCACGAGGAGGGTCCCTGGAGATTCTTCTCTAAGGATAAGGAAGAGTGGGATGCCGATTCCACGGGCATGACGGAGGTGCATGTGGTTGCCCAGTTGGTGGCTACGAAGGCTGAAGATATTCGCCTTTGTCAGCACCATCTCCTGTCCCCAGCGGCATTCTTATAGGACCTGACTGAAGACTGGCGCCAGGCCTATTTGAAGGACTCTCTTTCCCTCTGAAGGGTCTTGGGCCTCTGATGCGACACTTCCTCGTGGGCGGCTTCAGTGTTGGGTCCTCGATAATTGATGCCGTGTATGCTCTTCGGTACCTTCCTTTTCCTGGGTGCTTCCAGAGAGATCTGCAGGCCTCCGAGGACCTTCATTTTTCGCTCCCTGCCGCAGAGAAGTATACAGAGGTCCTAGCCCACGGCTGGTGTTGTTGATCCATCGTCTCCCACTCATGCAATGCTTTAGGGAGCTTAACTCCCCTATGTTGGAGCCTGTTTTCCTTAGGCTTTGTTGTCGCCGTTGCGTACGTCGTCCTTGGGATCTGGAAGGGACCTGGTGGGGACCTGATGGCGGAGCTCCTCTTAGAGCCTTGTACTGCGAAGGAGATCCTCAAGTCTTACTGTATGTCCCTCCTAGCTCCTGGGACATCATATTTGTATAGACCTCTCCTTTTTTCACCATGGTGATAGCCTGTAAAAAGTACTGTGTTATTTTTTCCTTTCGGGACATAATGGTATGGGGAGCTTAACTCCTCATGTTCGCATGTTTCACCGGAGTTCCCTTTCTCCTGTATTTTTGCATCCTTTCGGGACCTGATGGATGTTCCTGGGAACATCATTATCGTGGCATGGCTATAGCGCCAGCTCACTTAGATGCATGGTTATAGCGCCAGCTCGCTTAGTAATTCATAAGCCAAGTACGAATTCACGCCTGGGTTGCAATAACCGTCGTCATTGTCCTCAGGTGTCATTTGCGCTAGGCTCTCTATGTCCTTAGCGATTTCAGTATTTGTTTAGACACTTAGGTCTATAAAATTTTAATTCCGGGGATCCCCATTTATTTGTTTACCCTGGTTATAGCGCCAGCTTCGCTTCGGTACCATTCACGTCGCAGGCTTACTGAGAGCCTTTGATGTCCTGTACACCGCAGCCCGTCAGCGGCGGCATCTTGTACACCCTTATGGGCATCATTCACATCGCAGATGGATTATCTTTGACGTCCTGTACACCGCAGGTCCGTCGACCTTTGGCATCAAATCACACCGCAGATATATTATCTTTGGCGTCCTGTACACCGCAGGTCCGTCGACCTTTGGCATCGATTATATTATACGGTGCACCGTTTAAATAATAATATATTTATATTCCGACAAGGTGGTATTTTCGTAGGGACATTAATAGTTTACCCTGGTTATAGCGCCAGCTTCGCTTAAATGCGTGGTTATAGCGCCCGCTCGCTTAAATGCGTGGTTATAGCGCCCGCTCGCTTACATGCGTGGTTATAGCGCCCGCTCGCTTAAGTGCGTGGTTATAGCGCCAGCTCGCTTAAGTGCGTGGTTATAGCGCCAGCTCGCTTAAGTGCGTGGTTATAGCGCCAGCTCGCTTAGTATTCGGGCTCCTTGTCGGATGCCTGGAATTTGAAGTAATGGCAAAGTGGAGCTCATTTCTTCTCAGTTAATTATGAGGTCCCTGGCTCCGAATCTCCGGAGGTTCGGATGTCAGGTTGGAGCTATCTCCTAGGTACCCTGGACCTTCGCGTGTCAGTGCGGAGCTTCGCTACTTTGCCTTCAATCCAGCATGGAGCCCGGTTTCAGCTGGTTTGGAGATCCTTTATAACGAACTTCGCATGCTGGCGAGGAGCTCGACATGGAGATCTCAAACACATAGATCATGTCATCGCTTTCAGCACGGAGCTGGTCTTTAGATCCCGGGCAATTCAGGCCTTCATGCCAGCGCGGAGCTGGGCTTTTATGTCTTTGTGCCAGCGGGGAGCTGGCCTTCAAAATCCCCGCGGTTTTTCACACGCAAGTGCTGTGGAGGACTCGACCTTCCCGGGGGTCTCCCGATGCCAGCGCGGAGCTCGCTTCAAGGTCCTGCGGACCTTCACATTCCCATGCGGAGCTGGGCATTAAGGTCCCACAGATCTTTGACTGCCAGGTGTATGATTTTGGGTCCGGCTGGAAGTTGGGGATCTCCTCTGCCTGGAGCTCCTACTATGACAAGGATACGATCCTTAAATGGAGCTGGCTCCTATCTGGAAGATGCGGGGGTTGTTTGCCTTTAGCCAGCATAGATCCCCCAGACTCCTCGGTTATCTCCAGACCTTCATCGAGATCATGGTCAATGAACTTCCTTAGATGTCCCATTAGAGTGGACCCTCCGATTCACCCTTTCAAGTGACAGCAGTTGTTAGTATGATGCACGTATTTATTATGCTATCGATGATAATAGAATAAGGTTTAGAGTGCCCTGGAATTCTGGCTAAGAGCCTTAACAACGCGGGATGTCTCCCGTGGATCTTTAACCGTTGTCGTGGAATTGGCTTCTAGGTTCCAAATGTGGTAACTAGGCTCCTCAGACCAGCGCGGAACTGGATTTGTAGGTCCCGAATATGGAGATTCGGGTCTGCGCACCAGTGCGGATTTGGGCTCTTATCTTCCACGGATCTTCGTATGCCAGAGCTGTCTCTTAAGTCTCACGGACCTTCGCGTACCAGCGCGGAGCTTGGCCTGCATCTCCCACGGATCTTCGGATGTCAGGGTGGAGCTGTCTTTTAGGCCCCATGGACCTTCGCGCGTCAGTGCGGAGCTGAGGCTTTATTTCCTCTTAGGTCCCAAAGGCGGAGCTCCTGGTCTTTACTCCAGCGTGTGTCTTCCTAGCTTGCTTGGAATCTTCTCCAGTATGACCTCCCACTATAATGAGCATAGGGGCCCTTAGTGGTGGTGGAGATGATCTTCCCTCCTTCGGGGGAGCTACGGATTGTGCTCTGGGATCTAGAACGGGACTTTGGCGGACAGACTCCTTTGAGGCAACTGCCAGCCTTCCTATTACGTCCTTTGCGGGGCCCTAGGCTCATCCTTCTTTGCGTGACCACTCGCCTTTCAACCGTTTGAGGTCCGTGAGTTGGTCTCGAAGTTCCATCTCCTTTTCGGCCGTAGTGTCTTCCCTTTTTCCCGAGCGTGGCTCAGTTCTTTCTGGAGCTCCCAGCTCCCTTCGAAACTCGTGGAGGTCCGCCTGGATGTTCTGAGATCCCTTTATGACTTATCTGTATCGTCTTGCTTATCTTCGTCATCTCGGACTTGTGTTTCAGGTCCTGGCCTTTCCTCAGCACGTTTGGAAGTTTTCGGAGGTCCCCCGCAGTCACTTTCTAACTTCGACTGCTCTGGGTGGATCTTGCCCATACCTGGAGGAGGTACCTTCAGTCTTGTTCGAGGCCCTGATCAGCGAACACCCCCCACATGTCCTACCATGTGGGTTCCTTTTCCATCCTTCATGTGCCAGCACGGGGCTCGGCTTTTAGGTCCTGAAGGTGGAGCTTCGGGTCTTCTCCCTTTCCTCCACTCGTCAAGGTGGCGCAGACGGCCTTACGTCTCAGGAGCTTCGGTTGTGCTTTGGCAGCTCCTACGAGTTATGGGTCCAAATTCTTCGTCAGAGAGGGTCTTCCATCAGTTATTTGCCTCTTTCGTCTCATCCCCGTGGAAATAAAGAAAAGAAAAATAAAAGGAATAAGGAATGTTAAGCACAGCTTCGCACAATATAGGCAAAATCACTCACGCCTTCAACTCCGAATTTTCCCACAGACGGCGCCATTTGATATGGGGCTATCCCAATCAAAGAATTTATATGTGGGGTTTAGAAGATTTATATAGCCGGAGAATGAATTATCGCAAAGTTGGAGGGCGTGCGTAAGGTGCTTGTGTGTAAGGGATGTGAAAGGGATGTGTTTGGGGCGTATCTGGGACGTGGGGATGTGTTTGTGATCTGTTTGGGACGTGCGGGGACGTGTGGGGACGTGTTGGGACGTATTGGAACGTGTTGGGACTTATTGGGACGTGTTGGGACTTATTGGGACGTGCTGGGACATAAAGGGACGTATTGGGACGTGATGGGACATACAAGGACGTATTGGGACGTAACAGAAAGGACACAAGATGTACGTGGTTCGGATCTTTGCAGATCCTACGTCCACGGGCGCTCAGGAACTGTTTTCACTATACTTGGACGGATTACACACTCAAATAACCTTACTTTCGCTCGTAAATAATAAGGACTTGAAAGAAACTGTTTACTATGCTAAGAGAGAGAAAATATGAAGTGGTTCATGTTAAGAATGGTTATTCTCGTGAAAATGGCCAAGTGTTGGCTTTTATAGGAGCTTCTCGTCGGCCCTAGGATCCCTGATGACAAGACCTTCTGGGACAATGTGAGGTGTAGGGCTGTCTGTCAGGAGCAGGGTGCAACAGCTTTTCTGTGCTGTCAGGGTCATCAGTCGGCTGGAGCCTGGAGATGGGACAGGATCTGCGTTGTCAGGGTCAGCAGCCGGCTGTCAGCTTTTCATGTACTATCAACTCAGACGTTCTTTCAGACTTCTGACCGTTTGGTGAAGCTTCCTCACGACGCTTCCTCGGGACGACAGGACCTGCTTAGCACAATAGGTCCCAAAATAGTTCCCTAGTATGGGCGTTAGGTCCCTAAAGTCTCTTTGGAAGTCACTAAAACCCTTACTTCCTTTTGTTAGCTCCCTAGAGTGCGTTGAAGGTCCCTAAAACCCGTCTGAGGTCCCTAAAAGTCTTCCTTCATAATCTAACTTTGTATTTTTCAAGGAAACTCATATGTTTTACTAAGTTCTCTTAATAGCTAATTATTTCCTTAATTCCTCTTTTTAGCATGCCTAATTATTGTTCCACATCAATATTAATCTTTCTTATTCCCACCATTATTCTCCTACCCTACGTCGTCGACGGCCACCACAGAGGCTCCAACCACTCCTCCTCCGCCGCCGTCACGGCCACATCAAATCCGGCCATCCATAAATCGCTCCCATCCAAACTGGGCAGCTCGATTATCTCCCCCAGAAACTGATCATCGCCGTACTCCTCCGTGGAACTGCTCGCCGGAGAAGAAACTGACGGAGACGGAGGCGAAGGGAGGAGCTCCACCATCGCCGCCGCCTTTGTCGCGGCGGCCTGCACGTCGCTGGGGGAACTCGATTCCGGGCGCGGCAAAGAGTCCCTCAGATGAGGGAAATTGAGGACCGCAGACGCTCCCTTGATGCACAGAGCCGCCACGTCGTGGGCACGCGCCGCCATCTCCGCCGTGGGATACGTGCCCAGCCATATGCGCGATTTCTTCCTAGGCTGTCTGATTTCGGACACCCATTTTCCCCAGCTTCGCATCCTTACACCTCTGTATATTGGGTGCTTATATCCGCCGCCGCCGGCAGCCGCCGCCGTCACCTTCTTCTTCTTTTTTGACGCATTAATCTGCTCCTCACGGCTGCGATCGTCGCCGTTCTCCGACGGGTCGGCGGTTGGTGCTTTGGGCATGGTGGAGAAATGATTCATTAGGAGCTTTTGTATGTTGGTGTGTGTTTTGAGTATTGAGAAAGTTTGTGATTTATATATAAATAATGTAGTGACGAAGTGTTAGTTGAGGGCGTGTGTTTTTTTTTTCGTTTTAAAAACAAAGTAGGAAGAAATTATGATTATTTAATCTATATATATAAAAGTTGGATGGTAACTCTCCTGCGCATGACACGTCAGCAACGGAGTCCCAACCATCCAATCAGAGCGCGCAAATCCAATTCTGATTATTATTCTGAGATTATATAGATGGGTTCCGGCTGGATTTTGTATGGAAGTGCTGATGTGGCGTTGTAGGAATGATTCTATATTTTATTTGGGGCAATTGAACTATATAACACGCTATCATGTGGCCGGAGTTATTAATGATTGATTCATTAATAATAGAAAACTGAACGGTCTGACAACAAATTCTTTAATTAAGAAAGCTCAACAGTCAATGTCCTTTCTTTTCACGGCATCAACCTCTCCCAAACCCATCTCTTTTGTTTCTCACCTCCTTCCGCTTTTACATTTTGCTCTAATTTTCTATTTCTGTGATAAAAAAGATATCGGACCTAACGCAGGGATGGAGGTCCGCCGCAGCCGCAAGGAGAGCATGGTTGAGATCAGAAAGAGCAAGAGGGAAAGAGAACCTTTTGAAAAAGCGTCGGCAGGGTGGGATTAAACCACGGTGATCAGCTAAGTAGTGCTTATCCTCTCTAAGATCTGTCGAGATTTTATCACAAAAAACGGTCGAAAACTGAGAAACTTCTCTTAGCAGGGCTAACTCTTTATGATTAAAGATTGTAGCTTGATTGCTTACCTAACTTGGTGCCAACTAGCACAATCGGTTTCCCGGGAGCAAAGTGCCGAAGCTCAGGGATCCACTGTTAAGATTCGAAATCAACCATATATAGGTTGGGTTTGTCTAGCTAATAGATTAGATACGTTGCTGATTTAGATATTTCAATTGGGTTTTAATCAAAGATTCACCTTCTTGACTATGTTTTCGTAGCTCGCACGACTGACCAGCGAAAAGGCTAGGACGAAAAACATCAGCTCCTCCGTAGCTCAAAGACCTCAATCAGCTTATGACAGTTACATTTGATAAGTAATAAAAAAGGCTGCCTTCAGTGTTCATTTGTTAAGTTTTTTATCTTTAGAATCTGTCGTTTTAGCATTCGGTTAATGTATTATGTGCTTTTTTGTTTTCTGCTCCTTGGTGAAAATCGCTTGCTTTGTTGCTGTGTGTGTGATTTGAGAGTTTACCTATTTACAAGAGTTATTGGATAAATTGCCTTTGATTTGCTTGAATTAGGTAATCGATAGGGTTCTGTTCGATGGAGTGTGAAGTGGTCGAAGCAGAATTGGTGTTACCCACCTACATGAAATTTAAGAAGATTCAGATGTACGAAAAATATCCAAAAGGGCAAGCGAGGGTCAGGCGGAAACAGCTAAAACAGATTATTCAAGCTGAGATTCATCAGTGGCTGGAGGTCTACAACGCCCCATGGAGAAAGATGTTACCTTGATCTGTGATGTAAAAAATTAATTTGTTTTTTTAGTAGACTCTATTTTTTATTGATAAAGATCTCATTGCCGAATGCCGATTTCCACGAGCCCAGCCAGTGAGCCCACGGCTAGGGACCCGCCGACTATGAGGAGAGGGGTTCATATGAATATCTTTAGTGTTTATGACAGGTTTCTGAAGTAGATGGTAAGAATGATAGTGAGACCGGGTGAGGAAAATGTAAGAAGCTATATGTAAGCTTCACTGAGTTGCAATTATTCACGAAACTATTGCATAGTTACTGTGTTCATGTTTATGATAGAATGTTTATGTGCTACATCGTACTTATCTCTTTAGACGGCATTAGTTATCTCCACATAGGAACAGAAAAAGCAGGATCTCGCGGCACCAATTTCTACATTGGACATAAAGAATAAGTATAAGGTTTGTATTTCTATGCTGCTCCCAATATATTCTCTATTTTTTTGCTCTATTGTAGCTGACGATCATAAAATAGCTCCACTTTTATTGCTTAAAAACATATTTTCTATATAATTCTTTGCTCTAGGATGCTTCTTTGCCACCCAGATGGAAGGCATTTCAGACAATCATATTTCTTTCAAAGGTGCGTAATCTTCATTGCGCATTGCATATCTAAAGCAAACTAAATTCTTCCATTTTTTCTGAAATCGTAGGATGAGGATAGTTTCAAAACAATATGCAGCTTTTGACTTTGATGGATGCCTTCTAATACATCTGTGACATGGTAAGATTCTTAATTGGAAGGTGTTTGGGACAGTTTAAGCTCTAGCTGTGCATATCATAGAACATGCTTTGACAGACGAAATAAAGACCAAGAGCTTTAACATACTACCATGTTATTCCTGAATTTCTAATCCTATAGAAATATTGCTCGCTGACCATCACTTACAAATTAAGAGCATATGCTTGGTCTCCATACCAGAGAAACTTCAGTGTTTGTACAATGATGGCTTCAAGCTGGTTTGTCGCTTCTTTTATGACCATCACTTGCGAAATTTGCAGTCGTTTTCCCAAACTCGCAGTCGCGCAAGTTCGCGGTCTTATACCGGTGCAGTAATACAAGATTTCTTAATAGTGATTGTACATACCCCTTAAAAGAGTCGCTCCTGTGAGTAATTTTTTATTTTATTTCTTATTTGTGTCGTGTAACAATTTCAACTATTTCAGATTTTTTTCTCTTTTTTAACGATTAATGCTAAGTGATTATATCCTTTTGTGTCATAGGTTAACTGATAATTGAAAGTAGATTCTGCTGTCTGGGGGAGTTGGCTTTTCATATTCTATATCCGTCCTTAACTTTTCCCCAGCTTCATCATTCACTCGCTAATATGGAATCTGACATGTGATCATCTTCTTGCCATGTTCACCACCGTTAAGCCCCTGTAGCACTCTTATTTTCTGTGAGAGCTTATGTAAGCTTTTGCCATTTGTTCTATTTGAGGTTGATAGATGAGGTTAACAGATGGACTACAGATGTGTTCTTATGTAAGCCCCTGTAGCACTCTTATTTCTTCGTCGATCTCAGATTGTGTTCTCAGATCGAGGCCCATAACAGCTATAGGTCAGTGTTTTTAGGCCTGGATTTTTATTATTTTTATCGTCATTTCCCCTCGGATATTTGACTGGATTTTCGTGCAATCCTCCATTTTCTTTCACCAGCTACGAAGAGGAAAAGGCCAAGAAAAGTACTTGATGCCGTCATTTCACAAGTTCCAACGGCTGCTCAGCTGACGGAGCTCGAGTCTCCGGTGAAATCGGAATCGGAGTCTAAGCCTTCAGTAGTTGCAGGGAAGACTTCACAGCATCTCATAAGATGAAAGAATTTTCTGGGTCGTGAGAACAGAGGGATGGATTCTTGAGCAGAAATGAGGTGCCAACTTCTTTGCCAACATCGTAAGTATTTCTTTTTTATTATTATTTTATTTCGATGCTTTCGAGATGGATTGTTATCATGATGTAACGTTCGTCTCCTTCTCTCTTTTTGCTGTCAATGGCGGAAAGTCGTCGGAAGAAATAGAAGTTTGAAATAGATCTAATGGTAAGTAGTAGCCGAGCCATGAAATTTTTGCATTATGTTTACTGTAAATAAATAAACATGTTTCCTTTTCTACCCAAAATTCTTACACACATCCTTTTGTAGGCTCCACCGCCTCAGTTTACAACATCATCGCCAGAAAGAGAAGGTCATCCTTATTCAACATCTACGTCAACCGCCGACCAGAAATCAGTTATCTCCGTTGCTGACGTGGTATGAACATTAATTGTTTTTTACCAGGTAAGAAAAATAAAATCTATTATAATCTGACTTCCCTGTGTTTTCCGTGCAGGAGTTCGTCAATAACATCAAATGTCATAGATGATTATCTAAAGAAATGGGACTAATAATGGCCGAAACAATGCTCTCGGAAACAAATTACTACAGGAGCAGAAATTGCCAGTTAAACCAAACAGAGAAGAGAGAGAGAGAGAGAGAGAGCGAGAGAGAGAGAGAGAGAGAGAGAGAGAGAGAGAGAGAGAGAGAGAGAGAGAGAGAGAGAAAGAGAGAGAGAGGATAAACTATGGATTCCAAATCCAAAGCTTCCCTGACTTAAAGAAAAAATGAAAGAATAATAGAGAGAGGGCGTGTGTTTTCTGTATAGAAGTGGTGCAATTGATGTCGGCTCGAGGTGGAGCGGTGGCATTCTTGATTTGTGGGACGACATTTCGTTGGTGTACTTGTGGCTTTTCTATACGTTTTGCGTCTTTGGGTGGAATATGAGAGGCTTGGGTCTGGGAATATGTACGTCCACCTTGCGACCTTTCTTCTATTCTGCGTGGCGCCTTTTTTCACCTTCAAACTTGCCGTCGTGAACATAGACGGGGAAACGATGGGGAATTTGGGCACGACGGGGATTTTCCGTGCGTATTTGGCCTTCTTTACGGCGATTTGGCGTACGAGGTATAATTTTATGAGCATACGTTTTACTGTGGTAAGGCGAGGCAAACGAATGTGCGCTACGGCTGTTTTGATGCTGGTACTCTTTGGCGCAAGAGGTAAGGACGAGGGTTTGTATGATTTCGTTGAGGGTAACTTTTATAGGAAGAAAGGAAGATTGCTGATTTCGCTCCTGCCTAGGAAGGACGGCGAGTTCCTGATGAGGGCTGCTCGATCCCTCGCGCCGCTGCCGCCGCTTCTAGGGCCGACAGAAAAAATGTGTATACTAGAATTTAGCGTACATGCACGTTTGTCATGCCTTGAGTTACTTTCGTTCTTGAATCTGGTGCTATTTACCATCTCCAATTGAGATCACTCGACCGGTTTCATCTCCCCGGGAGGTAAAATAGTCAATCTTAGATTGCATTACACACATATTTCAAATTTAGTTGTCGGTGCATGTTTGACGATGAAGTATTGTGTTGCTCTGTTCTGTAATTTTGATGATGTGTTTTGCGTATAATGCCGCTAATTTGAAAGCAACTCGCATTTCTATCCATTTCTTGGTGCTAATAGATTATTTACTATGCGTATATTGCTTCTTTTGATTTACATGTGGTATGATTTAGTACTGAGCTGGTTTGGATAGAACAGGAGAATCTGTTTCCATAGAAGCAAGTTATGTTTGCAACTTAATGTTGGTAAATTTTGCAAGTATAGTTACCTTCTTCAATGCGGTATCTTAGTATTTTCTCTTCAGTTGCATGACGTATTGTTTCCTTTTTGTATTGTTAAGGCATAAGGAGTTTTGCAAGTGCTTTGCGACTGTGAACTGTGATTGCCACATAACTGTTATCTAACCAAGTTGACAGATAGCTTTTCCCATTTTTGCAGGAGCATATGGTGAAAATTGGCTACGGATTGATTTCAATAACCATTTTTGTCAAGACAAGCCATCACTCATCACTTATCCTGATTTAGCATTTAATTGTGAGTAAACTATTTCTCAACTTCATCGGTAAATGTCAACTTGGGCTCTTTTCGTTGCAAGTCCCGCAAATTTTTGCTTGCAAGTGGCTAAGTTGGTAAACGATCCATCTCATTACATGCAAAAGTATTTTTAAAGGAGATTTTTGCTAATTTTCCCTCATGTCATTTTGAGTGTTTCTCCATTTATCTATTTTATAGGGATATATTTCCTGGTAATTCAGTTAACGTTATATACTTTTTTGGCAAATTCCTAAATTCGTTTATGTGGTGTTACAGCTCGAAGCCTTACATTTTTGGAGGTTAACATTAGTTCATATATAGCATTCTTACAAACGGTTAGCCCGGCAATTGCAAGTCGAGCCGTCGCACAAGTTTGCATTCTTGCGAAATTTGCAGTCGTTCTACCAAGCTTGCAGTCGTGCAAGTTCGCGGTCTTACACTGGTGCAGTCATACAAGATTTCCTAATAGTGATTGTAGATACCCCTCAAAAGAGTCGCTCCATTAAGTATTTTTTTAATTTCTTAATTGTGTCGTACAATACTTTCAATTATTTTTTAGATTCTTTTTTTTTTGGTTTTTTGATAATTAATGCTAAACAGTTATGTCTTTTTTTATGTCATAGGTTTACTAATGATTGAAAACAGATTCTGATGCTTAGAGGAGCTGGCTTATCATATTCTCATTCACTCTTAACTTTCATTAATTTCTTTTTTTTTTTTTGGTAACCGGGTAAAGCCGATGGTAAACCCCGGGGCCGACCCACTACCTGCTAAACAGGTCGACCAGGTCAATCGCACATGTCTGGGCCCATGTGGGCAGGCTTAGGGAAATGTCACTCGCTAATATGGATCTGACCCGTGATCATATTGCTTGCTATGTTACCACCATTAAGTCCCTGTAGCACCTCTATTTTTAATGAGAGCTTATGCAAGCTTTTTCTATTTGTTCTATTTGGCAAAATAGTGGAAATATTTGGCATGACATTGATGCAGAAGCTTCTGAGTTCTTATCGGGCAAAATTCGAATGGTCTCTATTAGACGTTGTAAGTATTCATTTGTCATCATCATCTTTTCTTTAGTTACCGTCGTTTGTGTTTTGTTGTACGTGATTGTGGAAATGTTTATTAGGTTTGAAAATTTTCGATTTTAGATTGGTTTGCCATCCTCTGAATTAGCAAAGGATTTGATTTCATGGATGTAATTAACAGATGTGTTTTCGAAGATTGCTTTTTTTTTAGAAAATATGGAATTCATTGATTTGATTTCTTTTTCAATCTTTTATCATACACATTCTTCATGGTCATGAATATGTGTAATGATATTAGATGTATGAGCTTTATTAATTTTGGGAAAATGATGATGACATATATATGAGTGGCAACAGGAGACACCATTGTGAGTTGTAGTGGATAAGGGCGCGTCGGCGCCGTGCAACGGCTAAACGAACCTCAATGTCTAGAGTTGTGGGCAATGACAAGGCATGTGCCTTCGAAGATGTCAAGGCAAGTGCAGATGGCGGCTTTTTGAAAGAAATTCAAAGGGTGTGCAGATGTGCAGATGTCAAGTGCAAATTCAAGAACGACAAGGGTGTGCGATGATTTTTTGGTTCCCCGTTTATTATATTGTATCTGGCATTGTTATTGATTTTACTTTATAAACTTCTATTGCATGAGGATCTCATTTAGTTGATGTGAGTATATATGTGATACGGAATTCACAAATGACGCAAATAATACAACTTTTAATATTAGCGAATAAAAATGTGAAGCAATACGCCAACGAATCCTAAGGGGTGGAAAGTTGACATGTTAATGATTTCTCATGACAATGAAAAAAACTCTAAGGCATTTCACGGCAAGATATCTCCCTTTCTTCATCATTTCCTCTTGCAAGGTAATGAAACTTAAATATCGGGATCACCATTATTGCATATCCAAAAACAATGTGCTCTTAATGTTGCAACAACAAGGTATACTTGCAATCAGGATCGCGAAACTCAACAAACTGCAAGATACTCTTCAAGAACTTGCATCAAAAGTATATGTGATTCGAGAAGTTTATAGAGCAGCGCTCCAAGATTTGTTGATGCTTCTCTTCTGTGTGGACTTGAATGCTATTGGTTTGCGAAATATTCTTGGGAAGTTTGGTAAGAGGTTTTGGTACAGGCTCATTAATACGTGAAACACCATGCTAATCATCCATTTTTGCAGCTTTATAAGTTTTTAATCGTATCCAGTGATGGCTCGATGACGGTGGCTGAGATATGCTCAGATATATTTCTTTCATGTATTTCAGTATATGGTCTAATTGATAATACTTCATGGCTTTTATATTTAGCTGCGTGGTGTTTTTCTTGGGAATTTGATGAATGCAGTGACTTAATATTTGAATTCGATTGCAATACTTTTGGGTAACTATTTTGTTCTTTTGTAAATATCAAATTGCAAATTGCGTTTGAATTATATGCTTATTTCTATGAGAGTGTTAACCAAAGTTCAAGATGAATAGTACATGTTAACTGACTGGGTTTTGGAGCATACGATTTTAAATATTTAGCGAGCCCATTAATCGATGAGCATGGTGTCCCCATTCGTGGAGTTTATTTTCACAAGTATCTAACTTAGTGTGTGTAGTTTTGAAGTATTGGAAACGTTCAAGACTGATTACAACTTAAAGTATAATAAAATCTCGCATACTTAATACAACAATATAAGACTTTTAGAAACATAAGACCATGGGTATGTAAGACTGTTGCAATGGCTTTACAGACTAAAGACTGTGTGACCGAACGCACAGCCATGAGACTGTCGTCGGCAATGAGACCGCTTAACATTGTAAAACTGTAAGACTGCACAACTACTATTTAAACATTGTAAACTGTACGATACACAGCTATCATGCGAGACCACTTAAACATTATAAGATTGTAGACTGCAAGACTGTAAGACTGTAAATTTTTTTTTATTGTTTTATAAAGATCTAATGATAATCATGCATTAATTTTATATTTCACGATAAAAAGAATTATGTCTGTGATGAAACATATGGTTGGGTCACATTCGGGTTCAACCCGTTTAATAAACGGGTTAAAAACTTCAATCCTAAAGTCCAGATCCGACCTGTTTTAACTCAAATCTAACCCACTAACCAGCCACCCCGTTTAAAATTTAAAGAAAAAACAAAAAAAAACAGAATTATAAATCCAAATTAAACAAAACAGTAGAGAAACATTTGTTTTTTCTAAAAGATCAATATAATTAAGAAACAATTAAACTTTCAAATAACAAAAATCTCAGAAATCATAATTAAATATCAAGTTATTTCATAGTCATCTGGTGTCAACCTAAGCCAATGATAGTTAACCCGAACTTTCAAGCAAGCTATCTTCTATTTGATCTTCCACCCTCATTTTCATGACATCTCAGCATAATTCATCGAGCATATGATCTATTGGAACATCGCTTTATATGTAGACACATATTGAATGATTTCAGATTCATATAGTCGTACAAATTACGGTCGTCTTCCAAAATTGAGTCGTCTTACATATAGCAGCCTTACATTTGTACGTAGCCTTACACCGAAGTAGTCTTCCGAAGTTCGCAGTCGTACACTCTTACAAATCACTCCAGTCATACGAAGTTCGCAGTCGTACACTCTTACAAGTAGTCTTCCGAAGTTCGCAGTCGTACACTCTTACAAATCACTCCAGTCATACGAAGTTCGCAGACGTACACTCTTACAAGTTACGGCAATCATACGAATTTCGCAGTCATACACTCCTACAAATTACTGCAGTCTTCCAAAATTGCCAAAACTGCTCGAGCGTTTGTAATTTTATATATCTAACGCACACTCAGATTTGGGCTTTTACATTTTAGCGACCTATGACAACTATGGCCTTCAGTTATGTAAAGACAAAGATGCTAAGCCTCATAGTTGGTAATACGAACATCCTTGCAATATTGAATGATACATGTTCTCTCTATTTCAAAATTTGCTATATATGCCGTGATATGATAATCAAGGATGATCAACTTAGGCCCTTTACCTCGATTATACGGCAAAAGTTGTATATTTTTAATTTGTTCAACACCCTAAAAAATTCCTTCTCTGCTCCTTCAGTCTTGCAATCTTACGTTTCTAGGGTTTTACCTCCTTACAGTTGTAATGACATTGTTGCAGTCCTACATAATCTTATAGCTCTAAAGACATATTAGCATTCTTACGCAGTCTTATAGTTTTCACATACATATATTCTTTAAGTCCTGTACTCCCACTAAGTGTTTGACAGTAATACAAGTCAGTATTACAAGATTGCTTTATTTAATAACTTATATAATATATATTCGTAATACTGCTATTGTAAGGTTATTGTTGCTGCTTACATCAATTTTGTAATACTGCTCTTACAAATTGTATTATACGATAGACGAGGCATGCATTATATTTTATTGTATTATTTTAGATGTATTAACTTTATTAATTTAGGGAAAATGATGATGACATATCAATGAGTGGCAACATGAGATACCATTGTGAGTTGTAATGGACAACGATGTTGGGCACTAAATGTTTGCAGATCAGTGTTGTTAGTCGCTGAGGCAGGGCTGCACATGGGAGCGTCGGCGCTGTGCAACGGCTAAACGAACCTCAATGTCTAGAGCTCTGGCCGATGACAAGGCATGTGCCTTCGAATATGACAAGGAAAGTGCAAATGGCCGCTTTTGTAAAGAAATTGAAAGACATGGAAATTCAAGAATGATAAGGGTGTGGGCTGACTTTTTTGTTAACCATTCATTATATTGTATCTGACGTTATTGAGATTTTTTTACTTTATAAACTTATATTGCATAAGGATCTCATTTAGTTGATGTGAGTATATATGTGATATGGAATTTACAAAAGATGCAAATAATACAACTTTTAATATTAGTGAAGAAAAATGTGAACCAATATGCCATCGAATCTTAAGGGGTGGAGAGTTGATATGTTAAGGATTTCTCATGGCAGAGAAAAAATTCCCAAGACATTTTACGGAAAGAAAACTCCCTTTATATTCATCCCCTCTTGCAAGGAAATGAAACTTAAATCATGATCATCATTATTGCATAGGCAAAAAAAGCCGTGCTCTCTATGTTGCAACAATAAGGTATAGTGGCAATCAGGATCGCCGAGCTCAACAAATTGCAAGAATCTCTTCAAGAAGAACTTGCATATCAAAAGTATATGGGATTCAAGAAATTTGTAGAGCAGCGCTCCAAGATTTGTTGATGCTGCTTCTCTTATTTGTGGACTTGAATGCTATTGGTTTGCGAAATATCATTGGGAAAGTTTGGTAAGAAGTTTTGATACAGGTTCATTAATACGTGAACACCATGCTAATCATCCCTTTTTGCATCTTTATAAGTGTTTAATCGTACCGCTGATGGCTATTTTTTTAGCCTTGGCAAAATAACAACAGTATGTGGATCGACGACGATGGCTCATCCGGTATCCGGTTTTATATTTTAAAAAAATAAAAAAATAGACAAAATAGTCCAAAAAGAAAAATGAAGGTTCGAAAAGGAAAAAAAAATCAAGTAGAATATTTAAATTTATATTTTATTATTGCCAAAAACTTTGTTAGAGAATTGAGAGAAAAAAAAAACATAAAACATCGTGACGCAAGTTAAAAAATTAATGTGAATTTGTGGTATAGTGTTTATTATTTATTATGTAATTTTGAATCATAAATTCACATATTGTGTGAATTACTATGTGTAGAAATTCTCATATTAAAAATATATATTTTTATTGTGATAAGAAATAAAAAATATGATTTTGAAAAGAAAATAATAAAAAAATATAAGAAAAGTAAATTTAAAAACCGGATGCAGATATCCATATAAATATCCGAATAAACCGGATATCCGATTTTTGGATATCCAATTAAAACCAGAGCGGATACGGATACCATTTTTCGATATTCGAAAATCCGGATATCCAAATTTCGGATATCTGAAAAACCGGATATCCGGTTTTGCTCACCCCTAACTGCAGTCAGCGATGAGATCGCACTATTTAACATTATAAGACTGTAAGACTGCACAACTACTAATTAAACATTGTAAGACTGTACGTAGGGTTGCCAATGGGGCGGGTCGGGGGCGGGGATCTAACCTGCGTCCCCGCGAGCCAAATGGGGACGAAATCGTTCCCGTCCCCGTCCGCACGGGGATCCCCGTCCCGTCATTATTTTAGAAAAAATAAATTTATATAAAATTATTTATATTATAGTATTTTAATAATATCCAAAGTATATTTTAATATTATTTATTTTATAATAATACCAATTGGATATAACAAATTATATTATTTAATATTATCCAAAGTATATTTTAATATTATCTATCTTATAATAATACTAATTGGATATACTAAATATTATTTAAATACTTGGGGACGGGACGGGTATATCCGCGGGAACAAATATTCCCCCGTCCCCGGCCCGCGGGGATTCCGCTTCCTGTTCGGGCGGTCCCCGCGGGGACGGGAATCCCCGCCCCATTGATAACCCTAACTTTAGGCTACACAACTATCATGCGACACTACTTAAAACATTTTAAGATTGTAGACTGCATAACTGTAAGACCAGAATATGTTTTTCAATTATTGTTTTTATAAGAGCTAAGGATAATCATGCATTAATTTTGATATTGCACAATAAAAAAGAATGATGTGTGACAGAACTTACTATAAAAATATACGTAAAAATTGTATATATTTGACAAAAATTAACCCCGTGCATCGCACGGAGCGACACCTAGTTAATATAATGAGGTCGATATCTATCGAGTGTACGTTAGAGGAAATTGAGAGCGATGTGGAGGAAGTGTTATCACAGATATGTTTTTTTAGACAAGATTGTACGACAACGATATATTCCGTGTATGTATATTATTATTATTATTATTATTATGTATATAATCAATCGCCAATATATTATATGATTGGTGAGTGTATATTGAAGTAGATAAAAACAAAGTGAAACGAATAACATCCATGCATGTCACGTGCATGAATGGTCGTTGATTGGTAGGGATATGGAGTCAAAAAATACATAATTAAACTAATTTTAGAGTTTATTAACTAAACTGATATATGTTTTAAATCCAGTATATATGTTACAATAAACAATTGGGTAATTCTATTCACACCCCCTATTTACTAAATACACCCCCATATTTATTAACCATATTAAATGATGTGTTTTTCATGTTTATCTAATATTTTGTAAGTTATTTCTTCACGTATATTTAATGCATGCAACAACGAAAACATTAGATCTTATTAAATGTCAAGTTGGACTAATTCTATATTAGTTTTCACTTATGTATTGCATACAAATAAAAACTAAATTAAATATTACTAACTTGTTTATTTCCAACGATAATAAAATTTCTCATTAATATATAATTTTATAGTTTGATTCTGCGCTACTATTAAAACTTCTCATATTATTTATTCTTATAATATCTATATCGTAGGAATATTATATTATTTAAATGAGTTGACCAATTAACTTATAACCATTTTCAATAATTTTTTATAAGTCTATAAAATATAATGTTGTGTGGTTATTTTTATTAAATAAATTATGATATTATTGTTTATATACTCAAAATCAATTGATTGTAAAAGTAGCGAGTAATCTTTAAGAAGCATTATTAAATACTTATGTGTTAATAAAGAATAAATTAACTAATAAAATTATTGTTGTTGAATTCAAGATGAAAAAATTTAGTCAAAGGTAAAGTTTACAAATTTCATTTATTTTAAAAAATAGTATGAAAAGTATTAAATTGTTAGGGGGTGTGAATAACATTTTTCACCCAAAGGGGGTGTGAATAGTAGAACTCTAAACAATTTTCTATGTATACTTTGTGAATGGCAATTAATATACTCCACAGTTTACTAAGCGAAGTAGTTAGTTCTTGCAAAGCGTTATGACATACAAAAACTCACTTGCAAGTAAATTTAGTTAGGAGCTCGATAATGAAATTAAATATTAATTTCCAATTAGACTCTTAATAACGCCATAGATTGACAATCTGTCTGGTAGATAACTTGATTTACTACTTATCAGATAGATGGCTTGATTTACTAGTTTATTGTTAAGTACAACCACCATAAAAAAAGCTAATATAATACACGATTTGAATAAGTAATATATCTAGAAAGTAGGATATAATGTATATGCATTGCCCACGCGAGTCTTTGTCCGTTAAGGGGTCTATTGCAATGAATACGACGTCGTCCTAGACAAAGAAAATATAAATAGATAAAATTATTACTACTGTTATTGCCACTTATCAGTTTTAGTTCTATAAATTTTATGAAATTCGTTTTTCGTATCCTATCGCATATTTTACAACATTTATCATAAAAATACCTTCTTGTAGTTTTCCGATCAATTTTTTTTAGTTTTAGACGTTAATAACTTCGAGTCAGAAATCGAAATCCCCGAAAGTTAGAGTACTATTTTCAGATATGAGAAAGTTAGATGACTCAAATCGAACTTCCTACAAGTTATACGTCTAAAAAAATTTAGTAACTCGTCGTACTCAACTGATACATACACGCATGCATAATTGCATATTAGGGCTCGTTTGATATCAGTGTTTAGGAATTACATGGGTATAAGTTATTTGTGTATAGCTATACAAGGATTTTGTTGATGTTGTGTTTTAACATGTTTGACATGTGTGTATTATGTAAGGATATAAACTGTGTTTGATAGATGTGTATGGATTAGTGATACACACCCCATAACCACCTTAGAGGTGGGTATGGATATACACGGCCTATAACTAAAAATCTTGTAATAGACGTGGATAGCCATACAAGGCATGTATAGCTATACACACATATCAAACACGACACAACTTATTCATACACATCATATACACACCCATACACACGTATCAAACGAGCCCTTAGTATTACTACCCAAATAAAACGCAGATTTTCGTTCGAGAAAAGCCAAACCCAATTACCATCACATACTAAAAAAAAAACGCGACGAAAAGACAACGTTCGAAAGGCGTACAAAGGAAAAACTAACGCTTCTTTTTATTCGTGGATTTCTTCCTTCTTTCGACCGCCACCCAGCCCTATAATAGCATCGGAGCCTCTCATGATCCTCATTCTCTTGCACGACTCCGTAAACATTCTGAAAAAAATTCACCCAATGTATGTAAGAACTAGAAATCTTCGTAGCGATTCTTGAATCTATGTTCAATTTACGAATAAATAAAAAAGAACGTAACTCCCAAGGAACGTCGCCGACGAGCATCCAATCTCCATCCCTATCTTCATAAGTCAGCACATACTCAGAATTACCATGTAAGAGATCCATTAAAAGGCTCTTACTAAATCGTTCTTTCCCTTCAACGCATTGCCCCACAAACCACATGTAACAATAGGACGGTTTTTAAATTTTATCGCATATACTAACGGCGATAAATATTAGTGTTCGAATACCTATGGTGAAGCAGCTGAACATCTCTTGAAGGGATGAAGAAAGCTGGGAATAGCTATTGTAAGCTTTAAGATCGATCTTTCTCAGGTAGGGCGCGCCGTCCATGCTTACTTTAACGTAGAGACAGCTCTTCGATTTTGAATTTTCGGTGATTTCGTTGGCTTTGGGCGACGGATTAGCTGCTATGGTGGCGTTCTTTCTGAACGATCGAATTGGAGGCCATCCCACCATTTGTGCCCTGTTTGAACGATCGACGGATTAGCTAAACCATTTTTCTTCTTTCACAGCGTTTTGCCGAACATAATCACAGAAGCCTAAAGCTTTCGAGGGTTCAACAGATTAATGTAGAACTCCATTACATAAAGTCAACAACGCACTCAAGATTCAGAAATTAAAACATGAAAAAAGATATATGATACCCTAAACTAATCGATCGACCCACAAAAAAGGCCATTTTTTGCATAACGATTTCACTGATTCACAGTCACAGCCTACAGATATTTGTAAGAAACTAACATTGGCTTAGATTAGCAGACGATGAAATTGAAGAGAGGGTTTAAGAAACAAAGAGAAAAAGGACACTCACTTTGAAGCAGGGCCATTAGTATTAGCTGATTTCCCATTTGAACATGATTTCAGACAATTGCTGCTACTGTTATTGACATTCGACGAAAACAAAACGTCCTTTTTCGAAATTTCAACCTCATTAATGGCGTCATAAAAACCCCTCTTTCCACTCGAAGCAAAGGAGGGGATTTGAGAAGGAAAACCATTATTGCCAGCCTCTTCTTTCAATTGCTTACCAAAAAGTGAAACCCCATTAGATTTTTTCCTCTCTGAAGAATCTGAGCCTGGTAAGCCGAGCCTTAGCTCGGTTTCTTTGAAGTTCAGCCCACTTTTCGTCTCTTTATCGCAAACTGAAGGTGTAGCTGTAGACATCAAACGAACTTTTTTAACTTAAAAAAAGAATTATACAAGGTTAAAGATTGAACTTTGACCAACTGTTTGAGCGAACAAGATAAAAAAAGTTGGCTTCTTTGAGGTACTGGGAGAGGAGAGCAGAGGCGAGGATTAGTTTTTTTTTTTCTTTCTATGTTTGGTATCAGAGACGATGGTATGGGTTCCCTTTTATGTGGTTTTGTTTAATTTATTTATTTTTTCTAATTTCTGTTTTTTTTTTTTTTTCTATTTTCTAATGTATACTACATTAATCAAAACAAGCCATGCTTCTATGATATTCCATGTCTGGGAGATATAAAGTTATAATTATAGTGGGAAAGTGGGGACACAGCAATTACTCCAAGTTGCATTGTCTCAATAGTCAACTCAAGAGTATAGTGTATGTGTGCTCATGCATGATAGCTATGAATTTTGATCTTTGTTTATGGCAAGAAAAAATAATATTCTTTTTTAAATTATATTTCAGCAAAGAATAGACTAGATTTATCAACAAAAGCTAATCTTCTACAATTGTATTCCAAAACTAAACTGGTAAAGTAGTAATTACGTCCTCTTATCTATCTAAAGACTGTCTCGCTTTATTATACTCGATTCTATTATCCTCAGACTATGTAGTAATTAAATATTTATTGAAATTTGAATCATTCTTACAAGGCGACCAAGGTTGTCCCATCTATATTTGTCAACAAAAAGGGCGTTTAGGCCAAATTAAAAGTGATACCACACCCATATCTTTTAATCTATTCCGTTAGTTAATAAAATAAAGTGAAAATAATTGGAAAAATGAATTCAGCATACTATGATTTTCAAATACAGTTAGAAAATAAAGAAAATCTAATCTAACTTGCGCGGAAGACAAGCATGGCGCAATTTAGCAAAACACAATTCGAAAGATTCCGAAACGTACGATTAAGTCATCTCCAATCCTTCCTTTATATATGAATTGGTATAGTACAATTTCTCCGGCTATAGAGTTTGAGCAGTATCACTAAACTCCAACAACTTCCTCTATATTTTACTCTATATGAATTTATTAATATTTATTATTTAAAATAGAATTTACAATAATTTAAAAATCTAATAATATCAAATATTTTAAATTTAAATCATAAAAAAATATTTCATTTTACTGTGACCATTTTATTTTGTCCCGTTCGAGGTGACTTGGAGATGCTCGATAGAGAAATTAAACCTCAGCGAAAAGGCAGCGAGCCACCCAAATACATAACACAAAACATAGATGATGAACAATAGAACAACAATAAATAAAATATAATAATGAAGAATGATTCGAAAGAAAAAGTAATAAATGACATGATCGAAATATAGAAATTATTTTATTAGTACCCAAAAAAAGTGGCAGTAGTTCTTTTGTAAGCTTGCTGTTTCGAAGATTTCGTCAGATTTCGAGCGTGATGAACAATAAAACATCCCCGTGATGTACCAACTTTAATGTCAGAATTGATATGTTCATGATCGTGATTTTTTTTATTGGAGGAATCGAATCTTTTTTAGTTCCAGTTTATAACTTATACCGAGATGTAAGATATCTATTCATAATTTGTGAGGGCAATTAAAAACTGCCAAAATTTTGAAACATGAACACAGTGTGAAGTAGATGGACAGATGGACAACAACGTTTGCCAAGGAAAAGAAACCCTAGAAATAATATTACAGGTGAAAACACTGACTCAGTCATAAAAGTAGAACAATCAACACCATACTACAGCAACGCATCTTCTTATATTTATGTAATGTTTATATATATATATATATATATATTATATATATATCTATGACCCCACTACGCAAACGAATCGAACTTTTTTGGTTCGATTCGCGATTCGAATTCGAATATTTAGAATACGAATACGAACAAGAATATTTTTTTTATTCGAGAAATAATCTGAATACGAATATGAAATCACAATAGTCAATTCGAATATTAATCGAATTATTCGGTTCGAATCATTTTATATATTTATAAATTTTAATATGAAATATTTATGGTATGGAAAAGATTTTTAAAAATAAACCAAAGGATAATATTTATAAATTTAGAAGCTCTGTTTATTTCTAATTGTAAAGTGTAGAATTAACTTCCACCATAAATTACAAAATTAATATTTATGTGTAAATAATTTCCTTTGAATAACTGCACTCATGAAATAAAATGTAGTAAAATTAAAACTTACATTATTATTGTTGGAGAACAAAATTTTAAGAAATTGTACAATTTCTAAGGTTTTTTTTCATCCTCAAAGGGGGTGCCAATACATAATATACAATTCAATATATATTTGAGAATATATATTCTAAATATAATAATATTTATATTTTTATTAAATGTAAAGATAAATACTAAAATATAATCCATATTCGATTATCCGAATATTCGAGTCGAATATTTCCGTACAAATAAGAATCGATTTTATGATTCGATTAAATATTCCAATATTCGTATTCGGTTCGATTGTCATCCGAATACGAATAGAATATTGTGGTATTCGACTCGATTCGATTCGTTTGCAACCCTACGGCACTACCCCACCACATAATAATGATTGTTATGAAAATCTTATGATTATTACAAAAGATACTCCTTTAACTCTATATCCCAAGTATGAAATTAAATAGAATAAGCAATGGTCCCACTATTCACACCCCCTATACCATTCTTTACACCCTCAAACACTTGAGTTTTTGTAATAATAATTTTAATAATCATATGATTCAACAAATTATTAACTTATTTTACATTAAACCAATAATATTAATTACATGGACTATTAAAAAATTATTAATTAAGTCATTTTAACCAATGACACATTCAGAAATAACAAAAATGCTCGTGGCCCGCGGGCCGCCCCGCCCTGCAACTAGTACTGTCAAATGGGCCTGCGGACCAGTCAAAGTGGCAGGGCGGGCTGCTATTTCTCAGGCCCCCCAGAGGGCGGGCCTATGGGTGTAAGCATGCGCGGGCCGCGGGCCCTCCAAATAACATAAAATAATTTTTAAAAAATTAATATATAAATGAATTATATAGGTTTTTTTTATTTTTGGATCTAATTTTTAGTTTAATCAAATTTAATAAAAACTTTTTTTCGTTTTTATATTTTTAGGACGGTTCGGGCCCACCAGGCCCGCTACTCGCGAGTAGGGCGGGGCGGGCCTTCATTTACCATGCCCGCCAGATGGAAAAAAATTACCTTTTTTTTATCGGCAAATATTTATTTAATATTACTTTTATTAAATTATTAACATTAAACTCCTTTTTTTTATATGGGATATATAATTGGTAAATAATTAATGTTTACTCTATATTTTAATTAGGGGGTGCAAATAGAAAAAAAAAGGGTGCCAATAGAATTATCATAATCAATAATCATCACATAATAAAATATCAAATCTTGATCAAATTTGTTTGTCTAAAATCACTGATTAGTTTGTACCCAAATCAGACAGACATTAATAGAGACAGTTTTTGTTTCTTTTTTTTCTGTCTCTCTATTTCCATTGCTTTTAACTTTTGTTCTGTTCTTTTTCGGTTTTTATGCGAAAAAAAAAAAAAAAAAACAATTGCAAGTTGAGCCATGTTAAAATTGTTAACCACGCATGTTCTGTATCTTCTTCTATCAATGATATTCTTTTATTTACTAGAAACAACTCTCAAAACAAAGAACAAGCGTGCGGCGATAGTTGACCAAGGTCAATTACTAGCTTAGGGAATAATTACATTCTTTGACCTATCTACCATTCTAACCAGGGGTTTGAAGACCGGACCGGACCGGCCGGTCCGACCGGAAAACCCGTGAACCGGTCGAAATTCCGGTCCGATCCCGGTCCGGTTAAGCTTTAACTAAAAAAAAAAAGAAAAAAAGTAAACGAAAATGAATAAAATGCAAAAAAAGTGGGAAAACTACATACATGCGCGTGTGGTCTAGCGGTATAAGTGTTTGGAAAGAATCTATTCTACATGGGCTGGGTTCGATTTTGGCTCAACCCATTTTAATTTTTTAATTTATAATTACACTATGTGCCCAATATTTTACTTTTACTAATTTTAACTCCTAAGTTTATAAATTTAATTTATGACATCCTATTATATCATTATTTCTCACAATTTATTTTTTATTCAATTATGATTCCTTACTTTTATAAAATTTTTATTTGAAAAAAATTTATAAAATCGATGTTATTTGATTGATTCATTTATAAAATACATATTTATTAAATCTAGAGGTACCGGTTTGTACCGGTTTGATTCCGATTTTATACCGGTTAAACCACTAAACGAAACCACTAAAATTTCCGGTCCGGTTCGAAAACCCGGTTTCAGAACCTTGATTCTAACTAAACCATTGATTAGACGTTGTCGGCTATTTAATAAATCAAATTTTGTTGCTTAGAAGCACGGTTTTCACGACTGGACCAGACCGGCCGGTTCCGACTGGAAATCGGTGAACCGGTCGGAATTTCGGTCCGATTCCGGTCCGGTTCCTTTTTTATTTTAGAAAAAAAAGAAAAATCGAAACAAATAATAAGGAACTAAAAAAAGAATAAATATGTACAAAAGATGGGTTCGGTCTAGTGGATTAGTTTTGTGGGTAAAGTTTTCAAATGGTCTTGGGTTCAATTTCCCACTAATGCACATTTTTAATCAATTTTTAATTACATATGAACCCAATATATGTTCTTTTATTTAATTTTGACCCTTCAAATTTATCAATATATTCTTGACATCCCTTATCGAATTAAATCTTTAACCATTTAACACATCCTACTTCGGAAAAATACAAGCGTGTATATTTCTATATTATTTGATCGATTTATTTATAAAATATATTATTATTTTTATTTTTAAAAAACACTGATTTTACTCCAGTTTGATTTCGATTTTATACCGATTAAACCACTAAACCGTAAACCGCTAAAATTTTCATCCTGTTTTAAAACCTTGTTAGAAAGCCCTATTAAGAGCAAAACATTATTTAAGGCCCATCTCAAAGAGCATTTTGTCAAACGTTTATTAGCATTCACTTTTGGAACGAATTTGCAACCCAACACGAGTAGGAAAAGCGATATATCTAAATGAATACTTTATTATAAAATGGGCTCTGTTAAAATGGGCCTAATTAATGTTAAAGGCTTTACTATAACCAATCTTGTTTTTGTATTACAAGATGTTTGCTAGTGCTACTTAGGGATGGCAGTGGGGCGGGGATTCCCCGTCCCCGCGGGGATCCGCCCCGAACGGGGCGGGGAATCCCCGAGTTTTTATCCCCGCGGGGCGGGGACGGGGAAAGATTTTTCCCCGCGGGGATCCCCGCCCCGTTCCCCGCCCCGCCCCGCCTTCTATATATATATTATAATATATATAATATTACATTATAATTTAAATAATATTAAAATAATATTAAATATAGATTAAATAATATTAAATTAATACAAATAATATATAAAACTATAATTTATATAATATTTATAACGAAATATAATTAAATTTATATATTATATTTAAAATATTAATTTTTTTTAGAAAAAATTGAATCCCCGCGGGGATCCGGCGGGGACGGGGACGGGGACAATTTTGTCCCCGAAAGCCTCGCGGGGCGGGGACGGGACGGGGGCAATTTTGTCCCCAACCCTAGTGCTACTTGCCTTTATTAGTTAATATACATTCGTACGGACTAAAAACAAAAAACTTTTACTTTTTATTTTAATTTTTATTTAATCGAACAAGTAATAATCATTTCGAAATAATTTGGTTTTCTGAAAGTAATAGTAGGTGTAAATAGAACGGAGTCAATGTTAGAATCTATTCCTTTTTGAAATAATTTGCATTCACTTATCCTAAAGCAACTATCATTTCCTCCATTATTGTATTTCAAGGAAGCATCAGAGTGCACTATTATATAATTTATTGTTACTGTGTTTTCATTTTCCATCCATCTTTATTTAGTTTAAATCCTCGTACGGATGGCTCTTTCCCTTTCCTCTCTAATATTCTGACAATTACATATTACTTGTATTTAGCAATGTTGTAAAACTCGCTAGGCGCTAGTCGGGCGCCCGGAGGGGGCCTAGCGCCTAGTCGGTCTAGGCGGGGCCTAGGCGGTTTCTAGGCGGGAATTAGTCGGTATATCGATTTTTTATTATTATTTTTCAATAGCTCAAATATACTAATATTATAATTTTTTGCAATATTCAAATAAATAATTTCCATTTCAATACTTTAATTAGTTTATTATTTTTCATGTTTCAATTTATATATGTTAGTTTATATATTTAGATTTTCAGTTTTAATTTATTTTATTTCTCTTTTAAAAGTTATACATAGTCATGTTATTTTTATGAAACTCAACGTATAATAATTGTTAGCTCAATTACATGTATTCTCTTATATATTAAAAAAAGTTCCGATGGAGTCGAACCCACGTCTAGCAAAACATAAAACTTATCTATTGTTTTCAAACCACTGAGCCAGCAGATTAAATTAATTACGTTACACATATTCTTTTCCTTCATTCTATTTGACATTCAGTTCCTTATGTCAAATAGTTTGTCCCACACCGGTTCTCTCATCCAAATTGTGGTAGAAATCTCTCTATATAAGGAGGTACATCATGCGTGGATAACACCAAGCCGAAAGCCATCTTAATTTAGGAGGCATGTGCTGCGTGGTTCATCTAAGTCCAAATTTTTTATTAGTAGATTAAAATTTAGTATTTAAATAATCAATAGTTGGCGAATTAATTTTTAATCGGCCAGTTAGGCGGATTAATCGCCCGATTAGGCGGGTAAATCGTCCGATTAGATGGTTTAATCGCTCCTTCAATTAATCGGAGCCGATTACGTGTTATTCGCCTCGGTAGGTGTCCGATCAGCGCCTAGACGGCGCCTAGTCGGCCGCCTAGGCCGAGTTTTACAACAATGGTATTTAGTTGATTGATAGAAACACTCCATCTACCGAGCTATCCTCTTTCAAGTGTCTCCACGAGTTCCACGAAGACTGTATTATTTTTTGTTTTTACACTCTTTAATCATATATACTACATAATTTTTATTTATATATATAAATGTACCCCACATCTAAAAGTAAGTAACCACACAAAATTTAAATACACTAATGTACATGCGACAAAGATGGTCTGGACTTGTGAGCACTCATTACTTACGCTGTTACGCAATCTCTATTTCTTTCTTTCCGTTTTTCTATTTTATTTAATTTTTTTATTAGGATTAACATTTTCGAGCCACTTTCGAACATAATTTATAGTGGCCAAAATGACAAATTTTGTTGAATTTGTTGGTTATGTCAATATTAATCTCAATTAGTTGATTGAGTGTAGGATTTTAAATCAAATATATTAACACACACATATGTATGTATGGATATTAGGTGATTGTAAAATTAATAATGATCATAATATGCTGATGCATCATAAGATTAAATATAGGATGAAGCTGCCAAAAATCATTGTGTTTTTTACCAAGGATCTCTCTTGAAAAGAAAACATGGATTGATATGCTCGGAAAACGCTTCAAAATCAAGTAATTAAAAATAATCACTAGAGCTTTGACCCAATTATTTATTTGTCTTTACAAACGCCATATATCGTCAAACGATTCTTCCAGTTTGATTATATTCCTAATTAGTTGACAGAATTCAGTTTTATTCGTGATACGTATGAATGAACTATTATGGGAACGTGACAAATATTTATTTATTAGTTTGTGTAAAACCATAAAATCTAGTGAATTATATGGTTAACACGACAACGCAAGTACGCAACCATGATTGTATGAAAGATAAATATCAAGAAAATAATTGAAGCTGACCTAGTGGCAATACATAATAGCACATACACTTGAATTATTACCCATTAATACCTATAGGAATGAATACAAATATCATTTTAAAAATAATTATTTAGAAAATAACATGATTCAACAAAAATAATTTTATTACTTAATTTCCATTAAATCACTAATATTAATTACATGGATTATTGCCAAATTATTAATTAAGTTATTTTAACAAGAGCTGCAATTTGGCGGGGCGAGGCGGGCTGGCCCACAGCCCGCCCCACCCTTTAGGCAGGGCAGCGGGCCAGCACGCGGGTCACGGGTCGGATTGGGCTTAAACTTTAACCAATGACACATTGATAAAGTATTTAATTATTTTTCATTGTATTTCTCCTTATATTAATCGCTATACTTTCATATTAACTAAAAAATATAAATATTATTGAAGTTATCAATATTAATCCCCGTCGTAAAGGGGGAATTTAAATAAGTAAAATACTCTATTTATATTATAATGCATGTTTAAAATAATAATTTTTTAATAGTAATACAATTAGTATTCTAAAGAAATTAAACAGCAAAATACTCTTTTCATATTTTTAAGAGCTTATTACCTACATAAAGGTTTGAATTAGACCTATCAAAAATGCTCGTGGTCCGCGGGCTTTGGCGGGGCGGGGCTGACGGCCGTGGCAGGCCCGCCGCCATTCAAAATATTAATATTTATATTAGAATAGGTCTTTGATATCTTTTAATTACAATTTTAAATGAATTTAAGTTTAATAAAAAAAAAGAGTTAGGCTTAAATTAATCATAGTTTCTAATTAAAATTTTTCTTTTCTTTTTATTTTTTCCTCTGTTTTTTAATCTTTTATTTCTGGCAGGGTAAGCTAAGCGGGCCTACCCACGCCCGCGCCTGCCAGTTGGCGGGCTTCGGTGGGTAACGGGCCCACCCGCCCCACCGGCACGTTTGACAGATCTAATTTGAATTATTGCAAGATTCTAATTAAATAAGTTTTTATTTCAAAGTTAAAATATGAATTAAATACTTAGTAACATTAAAAATGTCTTTTTTAATTGGGAAGTATTTGTTTAATGTTACTTTACTTATTAATTAAATTATTAATATTAAAACTTTTTTTTTCTTTTTATATAGGGTATATAATTGATAATAATTTATGTTTACTCTACGTATTGATTAGAGGTGCAAATAGAAAAGGATGCCAATAAAATCACCCAATCATTATATGCAATTTTTTTATCCGCAATGAATGAGATATAGGAATCTCCAATGGATAATGGCGCGTGTTATCATAAAGATATTTTTTCCGAAAAGATGGTTTAATGAATAGTCTTTACTAATATTAGCAATACAATATAATAAATTACATCGTTAAATCTAGAAAGGTATAGGAAATTAATTAATTTTATAAAAGGTAAATTTATTTATTTGTTATTAATATTGTCGGTAATAATAGATATGTAGTTCATTATTTACTGACCGACAACAGGCAAAGGTCAACTTCAAACAGCTCTGCCCTGCCTAGGGGTGGTTCGGTACGGTATACCGTACCAAAACTGTGATACCGTATACCGTACCGAAATTTCGGTATCCAAAAAAATCATACCAATACCATACCAAAATTTCGGTATACCTTAAATTTCGATACGGTATCATACCGAAATTTCGGTATGGTATCGGTATCATACCTTCTATACCATTCACACGGAAGATTTCTTACCATGCATGTCTCGTGACTCGTTAATTCGTTGTTTTGGAATTTTAATCAATTCAAACTCCTTAGGCCCCAAAAAGATAGATTATCAATACCAAATTTTTCAACATAAAAAGATTTTTTAACCTTAAATAATTTACATATTTTAGCTAGTCTCCTTAGTAAGACAAAAATTTTTACATAACCACAAAATACAACTTTATATACAGATTAATTAGAACGAAGCGGCTATATTTAAAAAAATTAGTGAAGATTAACAAAAAGTAATTGCATTGCATCTTCACGCTTTCAAAAATCATGAAAAAAACATTAAAAAGGCAAAATTTAAACTTTACTTGAGTTACATAAGTAAAATATGGTGGGCCTAATATTCGAAAGTTATGGGCTAAATAAGTTTATGAAGATCCTTAATTTTTCATTTTATATTTTTTGAAATAATATAATATATGTAGGTGTGTATATATATGTATAAAATATATTAAAAATTTTAGAATTTCGGTATTCGGTATAATCAGTATACCTAATTTTAAAAACTTTCATACCATTACCGTACCGAAAATTTTCGGTACGGTATCATACCTTACCAAAAACTTCGGTATACAAAAATTTCGATATTTTCGATACGATTCGATACGATAAGGACGGTATTTCGGTATTTCGGTATTTTTCCCCAGCCCTAGCCCTGCCCTCCCTCATTTTAATTTCGGTTTTTTTTTTCGAATTATATGTTATTTTGAACTGGTGAATCCACAAAAAATACTCATTTATATAAAAAATTTGCAAGTCAGTACCCATGTCAGAAAAACTTTTATATAAGTACCCGTTTGACTATGTGTACCACTTTTCAGTCTTGACGAACCTTTTTATATGTGTTTACGTAGCACGTCACGCGTTTATATGGTACCTATATCGTTTTTGTACGCCATCTTAATGTGTTATATGATGTACCATTTCTCACTGTATTATGTACCACAATACGTTTCTCTATGGTTCTTAAATGTGTTATATGACGTACCTTGCGGCGGGACGGTACCAATGTGCAAAAAATTTAATCTAATAGGTACCTACATATAAAAAATACTGACAGGGTAGACTTGGAACTTTTTATATAATTAGGTACTTTTCTGTAAATTCCCCCTATTAATTTCATATATTTAGTTCCGATTAGACTTGTTCAAACTAAAATATTGAATGCAAGAGGCTATGGTCTCGGACTAAAAGCATACGTATAATATTAGCAATAAATTGAATCACTGATTGATGTCTTTTTCCCTATTAATACTCATTACCGCATTTTGTTTCTGCATCATTAATTGAAAACGTCCCCACCACCTTTTCTCCTTTACACGCACATTCCCACGAGCCCATATAATAATTTATATGAAGAAAAAAAATGAACTCCAAACCTAACACGGACACACACAAACACAAATATAATGACTTCATTTTTAATAATATATACCTACATATATGTAAAAAACAAATATATATTCTTTTGCCAAACTTGTCATGACCTTTGCAAACATGTCCAACCTCCTCAGAGATCTCCACTCTTCTCCAACTCTCTCCCTCACTCTTGTAAGTCTCTTTGACAAGTATTTCCGAATATATAATTATTTATACATATTGTATATTGCATATTGCATGAATTAGAATTTATTTCATATTTTCTGGCAGGCCGGAATATTCCGAGAGGGTGTGGAGGAAGAAGCAGTGGAGATAAGTAGTGAAAATTCTGGGGCAGGTAATAATAATAATAATATTAAATCTAGTGATATTGAATATTGTGTTGAGCATATAAACGTCGACGATGAAGAAGCAGAGGATAATAATAAGAAGAAGAAGAAGAGGAAAACATATCATAGACACACGCCAGAACAGATTAGAGAAATGGAAGCGTATGATTTTTCTTTCTTTGTTTTTACAATATATCGTAAATATTAATTATATTCATGGACATGCTTGGTTTTATAACTATCGATCGACTTTCTCGTTCATTTTTATAAAAATACGTTTCTTAATTTATGCATTACTTAAAAGAGTTTAGAGGATTGGATAATAAACAGTTGGGTGGGTTGAGATCCTCTATTCCACTTTCTGTATTCCACTCTGTATTCCAACGAACGAAAATCGTTACACCTCCCCCGACAAGTGTTAAAACACACGTAAACATCATTACACCTATGAATTTCATTACAACAAGTGTTTAAACAAAAAAAACCTCATTATTACGTATTTTTCAATTTTAATATATAATACTGATTTTTTCTACTCCATATTAGAAAAATACGTAATAATGAGGTTTTTTTTTTGTTTAAACACTTGTTGTAATGAAATTCATAGGTGTAATGATGTTTACGTGTGTTTTAACACTTGTCGGGGGAGGTGTAACGATTTTCGTTCGTTGGAATACGGAGTGGAATACAGAAAGTGGAATAGAGGATCTAACCCAAAAAGTTGGTTTTCTGTGAGAAAGTATAATCAATTTCTTAATCTTAGTAGTTAGGAGGATATTAGTTTCTTATATATAGTGGATAAAGTTCTTTGACACGTATGGATAGACTGAAAGTTGATTAATTACGATTAATCCGGTATAATTAATTTGATATGCTGGGGAACGAAATTATGAAGGTATGAACAAAACATTCAATGACTTACACATATAAACTAGTACTTTTTTGATTTTATTTTTAAATTTGGTGGACCTCGCTAGTACTAAGCTATTATTACAATTTACAAGTGGTCACCGATGTAATGAGGAAAGAAAGGGAGAGGAGTCGGATTTAGGCACGTTTTTTTTTTCTGTTGTTCTCTCTCAGCAGCATCTGTATTTGTATGTTCTCGATCTTACCACAAAAAAATAAAGAAAGTATAATTCATATTATTATATTACGAATTATCTTGATTGTGGATAAATCGGAACTATTAAAAAAGGAAACAACTTGTGGATGGAATATCCTATATCCACCGACAAATTCAATGAACCGTTAGTTGACGATTATGAATCAGAATATTGGATACAGTCATACAAATTACGAGCCATATATTCATTAATATTCTAATAACATATTCATAATCTCATATAAAATTACATTCTGCAGTTTATTCAAGGAGTCTCCCCACCCAGATGAGAAGCAAAGGCTAAGACTGAGCAAGGAATTAGGCCTTCATCCTCACCAAGTCAAGTTCTGGTTTCAAAACCGACGAACACAGATTAAGGTACAATTTATATTAAATATCTTGTAATTAAATAAAAATATTCAATGTTAAAAACATTTTTAAACAATGCAGGCAATACAAGAACGACACGAAAACTCCTTACTGAAAGAAGAAATCGATAAGCTCCGTCGAGAGATCAAATCTCTTCGGGATATTATCGTCGTCAACGATAATCCATCTTGCCCGAAATGCGCCTTTCTTATTGCAGCTGATAAAGACGATAATGAATCATGCAATCTCAGAATCGAAAATGCCAAGCTCAAATCAGAGGTTAATTAATATATGTATACATACACTATATATAATATATTTAATTTGGTATATTTCGACTTCATCGTTAAACTATACGCACGCATGCCATGCAAACGCAGGTCGAGAAACTCAAGTTGACCATCGCGGGAAAAAACCCTAGCGGCGTTACGTCTCCAACCAGCTCTTCGTACACTTCGGCAAAGAGCGAAGACCACCAAGGAATAACAAACGGGCGACGAAAAAATAGTTCCGTAAATTATTATTGCAGCTTTGGGTCGAATAATCTCGAGAAATCGCGACGCATAGCCGACGCCGTGGGTCGGGCCGTGGACGAGCTTGTGAAAATGGCTACGCTCAACGAACCTTTGTGGGTACGAAGCTACGAGTCGGGGCGTGAGATTCTCAACTACGACGAGTATGTGAAGGAGTTTAGTTTTCGCGATAATATTAGTAATAATAAGCAGACGAAAAAGAAGGGTTGTGTAGAGGCTTCGAGGGAGAGCGCCACTGTCTTCGCCGATCTTCCATGGTTGGTCCGAACGTTTATGGACGCCGTGAGTTTTTTTTTTTTCGGGCTTTTTCTTTCGTGGTTTAGTGTTGTAGTAAAAAAGGCGCTTTCGATTTGCGTAGAATCAATGGAAAGAGTTGTTTCCTACGTTGGTTTCGAAGGCGAATACGTTGGACGTCGTGAGCGAGGGCGAAGGCGTCGGTGGAGACGGCGCTATTCACTTGGTAAGATAATAATAATAATAATTCCGCAAGCGTATCGTATATACAAAAATCTCGATCGAGAAATTAGTGTATATTAGCACAGATGGTCGAAGAAATCCAAATGCTGACTCCGACGGTGGCCACGAGGGAAATATACTTCTTTCGACATTGCAAGCAGTTGAGCTCCAATAAGTGGGCTATCGTCGACGTTTCCCTCGACGAAATCGAAGAGAAAATCGACGAATCGATGCTAAAGTGCAAAAAGCGTCCCTCGGGCTGCATCATCGAAGATACGTCCCACGGCCATTGTAAGGTTTGTGGTCAGAAACAAATATGCAACTTCTTTTTTCATTACAGAACTACGCGTAGTTTTTCTTAGGCAGTGTTTGGATCGAGGAAGACAGTGAGAAAAAGAAACTATAGAGAAAACGATTTTCACTAATTTTCCTTCATTTTTCTCGCCGTTTGATGAGGAAAATGTTTTTTTTTTATTATTTTTACTTTAAGATTAACTTTAAGTTAGCTTTCTTTCCTTTCCATTTTCTTTTATTCCTTTCCTCACAATTCCTTAAACCAAACACACCCTTAAGGTTGTAACTAACGCTGCGCAATTTCCGGCCGCAGGTTACTTGGGTAGAGCACGTCGAGTGCCAGAAAAGCACAGTGCATTCTCTCTATCGTTCGATAGTCAACAACGGCGTAGCTTTCGGCGCCAAACGGTGGATTTCGTCGCTCCAACGACAGTGCGAGAGGCTCGTTTTCGTCGTGGCTACGAACGTCCCGATGAGGGATTCGGCCGGTAGTATGAAACGACGAACTTTTCGTCCTATTTTCTTTTTTTTTTATTCGTTCTTATCGAAATCCCGACCGTGTAAATTAGGCGGCGTTTCTACGATCGCGGGTAGAAAGAACACTTTGAAATTGGCTCAGAGGATGACGTCGAGCTTCTGCAGAGCGTTGGGATATTCGAGCTCCAGCGCGTGGAGCAAGGTCGGCGGTAGGTTCGGGGAAGATGTGAGGATTTCCCGAAGGAAGAATTTCCGCGATCCCTCGGAGCCGATCGGGACGATTATGTGCGCCGTCTCGAGCGTCTGGCTTCCCGTGTCGCACGACGTGTTGTTTGAGTTCTTGAGAGACGAGAATCGAAGGCGCGAGGTATGTCTTTTTTTTTTTTTGCTCCGACATAAAAACAAATAGATATATTGTAGGAGTTAAGTGAAATTTTACGCGTATAGCTTTGACGAAATTAACTTTTCGTTCTCTGACTTATCCATGTCCAGTGCTAGTAGAGTCTTGCGTATGGTACTTATCATAAACTGTCATTTTTGTAAATTTTTCGGCAACTTCTCATGAGTAGCTCTTCCGGTACGAATTTACGTAAGGTAGTGAAGCAAATCATATTTATCTTGGCGGGAAGTGCTAAAAAATGGTCGGAAAATTAAAAAAGAAAAAGTGACATTTTTTTTCTTTCTGAAAAACGGTGTAAACATACTTATTAGTTCCGGACATGAATAAGTGAGAGGACGAAAACTAAATCTCGAAAACGAATTTCATGACGGTTATATGATTAAAATTAAGTTTACCCCATTTGTTACACTCTTTTTTCATTCAACATTGCAATTTCTCAGTGGGATATCACATGCGGCGCCGGCATGCCTCGGCTCCTAACAAACCTAGCCAAGGGACGGGATCGGGGAAACTCAGTGACAGCCATGGTGAGCCACAAAAGAAACGTCACCACGAAATTTGGAAAAAAAAAAAGTGCATGCAAATAACTAATTGACGCACATCTCTAATCTCGACGTTACATCGTTTCGTTTCAGACAATGGAAGAAGCCGACGAGCGCGAGCTTTGGATATTGCAGGACACCACGACGACCACATGCGAGTCATTGGTGGTCTACGCCCGCGTGGACCCCACCGGCATGCAGGACGTAATGGCGGGATGCGACTCGAGCAGCGTTCCCGTTTTGCCCTCAGGATTCTCGATAATTCCCGACGGGATCGATTACGGGTCTTCGGTGATCAGTTGTTCTAAGACGGAGGATAAGAACGCAGCCGCCGAAGGAGGGTCGTTGCTTACCGTTGCCTTTCAGATGCTAATCGGCGGTTCTGTGACGGTTAATAAACCCTCCGAGGAGTCCGTGGATTCGGCGAACGCCCTTATATCGAGTACGTTGAAGAGTATTAAGAAATGCTTCGATTGTGAAGAAGAGTAGTTATATATAATAATTTCACCAAGTTATTAGGGTTATTTAAAACACTATTACATATTCTTTTGTCCATTTTTTGGATTTTTTTTTATTTTAATTCTGGTGGTTCTCATAGTCTAAGTAAACTCAATTTGAATTGAATTTGAATATATAATTGACCACTTATTTCCGATAGTAGCCTATGATTGAGGAAGATGCTTAAGCAATAGTCTCCTCTGCATACTCATATCACGCATGTGCTATGTAGTATGTAAATGTATTAATTAGCTCTAATAATTGGGTAAATATGACAATATAAAAAATACGTCGTAGTTAGTGATTTCTTTTAATTTAATATTATTATTTTCGTGTTAATTGGCAGACCAAACTTACGGTTTATACCCACCACACCACTGCCATCTAAAAAAGAGTATTAGCTATTTTTTCCATTTATCCGAATAGAAAAACAAGGCTTATCCTATCCATGTTGAAGCCACACTTGTTTATCGGACGCGGGCAGTTTACGAGCCACTCGTGGAAGATCGTTGGGATGTCCAAGCCCCGAAAGAGAATCCAACGCAGTTTAGCTCAGTTGGGTTGGGTTACTTCAAAAGATTTTCTTAGTGATGCGGTCGGAAAATGAACGATCTACCGCCGTGGGGCGACGAGCTGCCTTCTTCCTCCTTCGGCCTGAACGTCGCCGCGAACTTGGACTTGTAGGCTGTTGAGACAGGGTTAGGGGTGGGGGTCGTTTTCCCTCTTGCCTTGATCAAGAGGGCGATTTCCATTTTTCAGGTGTAAAAGTAGAGAAAAAGACGATGTAAAGTGGTAGTAATGTGGTGTCAAGTAGATAGAATTAGTTACCTGGACTGTGCGGTTTTCGGCGGTATTTATAGCGTTCTGAGGGGCGTATTTTGACTTTCGACGGTTACCTCCCACGTTCTGCACTATCTAGTGGTTTCCTCCGCGTTTAACGCTTCTCAGCTCGGCCTTGGGCGGTTTTCCCACGTTTGTTGAATACGTGTGCGCGGAGTAGCGTGGCCACGATCTTTACCTCTTTCCGAGGTGGCGTGCCCCTGTCTCGAGGGTATGTTCTCCCTGCCTCTGCCCGAGGGGTGCATTTTCCTGCCGCTGCCCGAGGGGCATAATTCCCCTCCGCTGCCCGAGGGCATAATTCCCAGCCGCTGCCCGAGGGGCATAATTCCCTACCTCTGCCCGAGGCGCGTTTTCCTGCCGCTGCCGAGGGGCATAATTCCCCTTCGGCCGAGGTGGTATACTCAGAGAACTCCTCCATCTTTCTTAGGGCTTCCCGCCTTATTCCGTTTTGGGTCGTTTTAACGGTATCTGAGCGTTTTGTTTGGACCCGGTGAAACCGGGGGGTAACAATAGTCCCCCTCTTAAATAGTCCAAAAGAGTGTAGTGAATTTTGGACGTAGAAGTGGTGGCGAAACGCTCAGAGGTGTTTGTTTGTTATTTGGCGCAAGTAAAGGTTCGCGTGGGACGTTAGCGCCCCATCCGAGGGTTTTGTCTTCTTTCCCTGCTCTGTCGGCGAGCATGCCTCATTCGAGGGCTTTTTCTCATTCCTTGCTCTGTCCGCGAGCCTGCCTCATCCGAGGACTTTGTATTCATTCCTTGCTCTGTCCGCGAGCTTGCCTCATTCGAGGGCTTTTTCTCATTCCTTGATCTGTCCGCGAGCCTGCCTCATCCGAGGACTTTGTATTCATTCCTTGCTCTGTCCGCGAGCATGCCTCGTCCGAGGGCTTTTTCTCATTCCTTGCTCTGTCCGCGAGCCTGCCTCATCCGAGGACTTTGTATTCATTCCTTGCTCTGTCCGCGAGCGTGCCTCGTCCGAGGGCTTTGTCTCCACTCCTTGCTCTGTCCGCGAGCATTTGTATTCATTCCTTACTCTGTCCGCGAGCATGCCTCGTCCGAGGGCTTTTTCTGCCTCTTAGAGAGGGATTTTTCTGCCTCACGGGGAGGGATTTTCTGCCTCTTAGAGAGGGATTTTCTGCCTCTTAGAGAGGGATTTCTGCCTCACAGGGAGGGATATTCTGCCTCTTAGAGAGGGATTTTCTGCCTCTTAGAGAGGGATTTCTGCCTCTTAGAGAGGGATTTCTGCCTCACGCGGAGGGATTTCTGCCTCTTAGAGAGGGATTTTCTGCCTCTTCTCATCCTTCGGGTTGCAACTCATGTCTTTGCCTTGAAAGCCTTCTTTATCCAATGTACTCGGGGCGATACCTGTCGAGCAAGAGGTCTCTTGCCTCGGGTCTTTGAGATCCGATGTTCTGTCTTTATTTTGCTTAAGTGTGTTTGAAACCAAACGCGCCGAACTTGAGGTCTCTTGCCTCGGGTTAGGGGCGTCCCCCTAAGCCCGAGGAGAACCTCGGAGATCTTGAAAAATGTTACCGAAGCGAATAGGGAGCTGCCTCTCGCAGAGGGATTCAGTGTGCGCATGGTCTTCTCTTCCCTAGGGGAAGATTTCAGCCTCTCGCAGAGGGATTCAATGTGCGCGACGTTCCCTAGGGGAACAGTGAGCTGCCTCTTAGAGAGGGAATTTTCAGGAGAAGGGTCTTCAGCCTTGGCCAAGGTCTTCGATATTGTTTATTGGACGAAGTTTTTGATCGGCGTATTTAGTCTATTAGGAGAACTTCGGGGCGTCGTCATTTTCCTTGGAAATGATCTGCAAAGGAAAGTAACAATTTTCGAAATAACATGATGGAATCAAGAGTACCTCCCCTTTTGCAGGAACGACTTTGACTTGGCAAGTTTTGATAGGGAGTTTCTTGGCATCGGCGAAATATGGTTTCTCGAAGTCGATAGCTTTGTCATTCTCGATCATGTCGGATACCTTCTTACTTATCGGACCTGGCCGAAGGGTTTGATGGTGGTCGCCTCGGGTTCGGGACTTCGGCCTTATGCGGAGGGACTTCGGCCTCTTTAAAGGCCTTCACTTCTGTGCCTCCATGGGGAGGGTTCTATGCCTGTGGAGAAATATCAAAATATGTAATAGATATTGTGTACCTTCTATCCGATAGCTTTTTTTTCTTTCTCTTGATTCATCCGTGAATCGCTTTTTGAGGCCTCCCTTGGGGAATTAGTTTTGTTGATTGCATCCCATGACTGCTTTCTTGTCTTTCCCGATGGTTGTTTTCCGGAGAAATACCGAGGAGCCGAGGTGATAAATTTTTCTTCAGAACTGTCTCATATGTCCCCTGGAGCTTGTTAGGGTCGGGCCTCACCTGATGTAATTAGGTTCGGGCATTGTCCCATGGGTCTTCCTCCATTTTCTCTGATGGTTTAGTGATAGCATTGTTTTTCTCTTGCTCATTTCCGTTTTTCCCTTCGCAGGCGCTAGGATGGACAAGGCTACTTTGATGGCTGCTCGGGAGCGTCTGAAGGCAAAAGGGAAAGTCGAAGCTCCCACTCCTTCTGCTGCGCCTACCTCCCGTCCTAAGGTTCCTGTGAAGAGGGGGCCTCTTTCCACCCGACGAGGTTCTTCGGCTAAGAAGCCAAAAGTGTCTGTTGAGTCACGAACTCCCCCGACCTCTCCTGAAGGCCCAGAAATCTCTTCTTCTCTGGCGAACATGGATCGACCTAATTTTTTCCATGAGGCGGATGGTCTGAACTCCTTGAACTTCCTTCGGAACTTTTCTTCCCGCAGTGATCAGAGCTACCTCGAACGCCTTAAGGTCAAGGAACTCCTCGAGACTCTAGCCGTGGCTCAGGGACAGGTTTGCCGAGCACGTTTTTTCGATTTAACCATCTTAGAATTTCCCCTCATGACTTTCTTTTTGCAGGCCTATTCTTTGATGGGCGAGACTGTGGAGCGTGTCCTCACGCTTCGAGACTCCAACGCGAAGTTGCAGCGCGCCCACTCAATCTTGGAGGCGAAGGCCGAAAAGCATGTTCTGGAGGTTGACGAACACAAGGCTCGAGAGAGCTCTTTAGAGGTGAAAATCGCCAAGCTGGGGGAAGAGCTCAAGATAAGCCAGGAAAAGTCCCTTGAGTGCGAGAGAGTCATAGCTCAGCTCGAGGCGAAAATCGCTACCAAGTACGTGCCGGCGGACGAAGTGGCTGAGAAGGCGTGTGTCTACTTTGATCATGGCTTCAAAGGGTGTTTGGCCCAGATTCGAGCACAAGGTTTTTCTGAGTCCGAGTATCCATTTGACTTCCTAAATGTAGACGAGGCGTTTAGTTCCCTTCCCCTCGACGACCCGCTTGCAGATGCTGCCCCGGAGGTTGAGGTCCCGAAGGGTGGGGGTGCAGGGAGTGTTGGTGTCGGCCATCCCTGATTGAGTCGTCCTCGGGTGTTTTCCTTTTGTCTCTCTATTATGCTAGAACTTCTATTTGACCCCATCGTGGACTAAGTATTTTGACTTGGTGTAAGCGAACCGCCACGTGCACCTTGATTTTGATGTATTTTGGCGGCGTTGTCTCGTCGCGATTTTCCATCGTAACTGTTGAAAAATGCGTTTATCTTCTCTTCCCTGGTTCCGATGCTAACTGTTCACCGATTGCCTTGGTAATAATATCCGCCTAGACGTTGACGATGGCCTCTCGACGGCATGTTCGCCCTTCACGTGAAGGTCGCGTGGGCCATTAGGTCCAAAAACAACTACAGTCGGTGTTTTAACTTCCTTGAAGCGTATTTCGTCCTCCTTAACACGTTCTCCTCATTCAGCACGTAGCCCTTATGGCGGTTTTTGATCGGTTCCGACCGGCGTCAAATGAATTTTTTAAGAACTAAACGTTCCCACAGACGGCGCCAATTTGATGCGGTCGGAAAATGAACGATCTACCGCCGTGGGGCGACGAGCTGCCTTCTTCCTCCTTCGGCCTGAACGTCGCCGCGAACTTGGACTTGTAGGCTGTTGAGACAGGGTTAGGGGTGGGGGTCGTTTTCCCTCTTGCCTTGATCAAGAGGGCGATTTCCATTTTTCAGGTGTAAAAGTAGAGAAAAAGACGATGTAAAGTGGTAGTAATGTGGTGTCAAGTAGATAGAATTAGTTACCTGGACTGTGCGGTTTTCGGCGGTATTTATAGCGTTCTGAGGGGCGTATTTTGACTTTCGACGGTTACCTCCCACGTTCTGCACTATCTAGTGGTTTCCTCCGCGTTTAACGCTTCTCAGCTCGGCCTTGGGCGGTTTTCCCACGTTTGTTGAATACGTGTGCGCGGAGTAGCGTGGCCACGATCTTTACCTCTTTCCGAGGTGGCGTGCCCCTGTCTCGAGGGGCATAGTTCTCCCTACCTCTGCCCGAGGGGTGCATTTTCCTGCCGCTGCCCGAGGGGCATAATTCCCCTCCGCTGCCCGAGGGCATAATTCCCAGCCGCTGCCCGAGGGGCATAATTCCCTACCTCTGCCCGAGGCGCGTTTTCCTGCCGCTGCCCGAGGGGCATAATTCCCCTTCGGCCGAGGTGGTATACTCAGAGAACTCCTCCATCTTTCTTAGGGCTTCCCGCCTTATTCCGTTTTGGGTCGTTTTAACGGTATCTGAGCGTTTCGTTTGGACCCGGTGAAACCGGGGGGTAACACTTAGTAATCACAACCCCACACACACACACGCACTAAAAATGGTTTCCCTTGCAAATTTTGCTACGGTTCAACCAATCGCCATTACAGGCCTCGCAGGGAGCTCCTTGTCTGGAACCAGCTACTTCAAACCCACTAATTACAGGTAATAATAATCTATGACTAGATGACAGGTAATAATAATCTATGACCAGATGCAAAAATGATGAGAATTTGTTGGCCGTTAATAGGGGGCGGATTTAGGATTTTTTGACCGGGATCGTAACCAAAATTGGCGTGGCTAATGAGACAATGAATGTAGAAAATAATTTTCCCTGTACATGGTCTCATTACGGACGCCGATTTTCGTTACGGCCTCCCGTAAAAAAATCGTAGATTCGCCTCTGATTAACAGCCAAAAAATTCTCTGTCGTTTTTGCATCTATTCATGAATATTATTACGTGTAACCTGGTGGGCTTGAAGTAGCTCGGACGCAAAGTCCCTGGTTGTTATCTTTAAGGTTGAACTGAACCTAAACTTTGTGGGATTTCGGATTGTGTCTTCCAAGTGTTTGTTGTATTGTAATGTCTGTACTGAATCTCGAGAAATTTTTCGAATTTATCAGAGCAAGTTCTTTTCACACCTTTGCTGCTCCATTCACCAAGAGAGGCCTTCTACTCAAAAGCCCGGCCCGCGCGGAAAGATCTAAGCCCTTAATCATGGTTGTTTCTCTATCGTTCTATCTCTTGTATGTATTCTTTGTCACTCATTATTGAGCAAAACTACAATATGCATCGATTATAAAGCTTTTTGCTGTTCATGAACTTCCCAGTTCTTACAACAGAACAGGTAATCTCATAGACAACAATGGAGTTCTTTGGACTAAATGCAATGAAAATTAATCTACACGTTTTATAATTCTATGATTTTGGCTGCTAACATGTCTACATTCGAGCTTTGAACTCAGATATTTCGATCGACGAGGGCTCAATCAATGCCGGGCTGTCGGGCTTTTCATACCACTTCCCAAGTGCTCGAGCTTCTCCAGGTAAGAGTTCTTCGTGTTTGTAATAATGTTAGCCAGTTTGCTCAGAGGTTTCGAATCACCGTCACTCTCCGACGAGCTTTTCTTTACCTCTTTCTCTTCTGCGTCGAAGTTCCAGCCCATAACATCGAGCAATTTCATCGAAGTAGGCGTCTCAGCGCAGTTCAATTTCTCCACTTCTTCCCTAGCGTTTGAATTCCTTTCAGACCCTGAAAGTGATAATCTTCCTTCCACCGTATCCTCTACAGTCGAAGAAGGGTTTCTTGCAGTATTGTCTGCTAGCATAACATCTTCGATTCTAGAAAGTACGGTGAATGCCAAGCTCTCTATGGTTCTTGAATAGCTCTCCAAAATCGCATGCCCCACATCCTATAATATCAAGAACGTGGTTCGAGCTACATCGATGGAATTAATAGAGAGATTATGTTATTTCATTACTCTGTTGAATTCGATTTTGTTGATGTCTAAATCAGACTGTGGGATTCCCGGGAAACGATGCTTGAGAATCAATAGGATAGTCTCAGCTCGATCTTCGAATATCTCCCTCCTCTCCATGCTCACAGCTGTGCTCCACGTCGATTTGTTGTCCTTACAGTTCATCTTTCTCCTCCATATTATCACCGAAGCCTCGATCTTGTTCTTGAGATCGAGGATCTTATGCTCGGACGATAAGTCCAATGATGAAAGGAGATCTTCTGGGTCGAAGTAGTCGTCAGTGATGCTCCTATATATCCCATCTCCTAGGGTTTCCCTTCCATTCTAACAAAAAAAAAAGATCATCAGACCCTATTTTTTTTTCATATAAATAAATGGTTAGAAAATATTCTGCACCTTTGGGAGGGCGTCGATGTAGGTTTCTGGGATTTTCATTTCGGTTAAAACTTGAGCGTTTATGGCCATGGCTGCTTTGAGGACTTGGTTGACAGAATCTTTCTGATATTGAAGCCATTTTCTCGTGGGCTCGGACAAGCCTTCTTGAGGAACCTTAGGCGTAGGAATCCACCATTTGTCGTCCTCTCTACCGTTCTGAGAATCCTTGTCGTCCTTCGATGCGTAGTAGAATTCGTTTTGATCCCTAAAGTTGTCCAAACAATCCTATATATTTTTCGAAAATTAGTCAGCGAAGGAAAAAAAAACCCTAAGTTTCAAGAAAAAATCTGCGTGTTGTTCTCTTATTACGAGGAGCATTGCGTCGAGCTTTCGTAAGGCTGGGGTGTTCATGAGGAGATCGTTTCTCTGCTTGGTCACCATTATCTGGTAAACCCTAACAGTTGAGTTGATTTACTACAGAAAAGAAAAAAAAAAACAGAGAAAGAAATATGTAGATTGAATAATATTTTTTACATCCATGGTGATTCCTTCTTTCGATTTCTGCATTGAAGGGACTAATTCGACGATGTGATTTGTCACGGATAAGAGCCAATCGATCTCTTTTCTCCACCTCGCTTTGATCTCGGGCGACATTGGCTCTAATCTCCTTTGTTCGCCGAAAGTCGAAGCTGCAATAAATTAGGTTATCAGTGTGTAGTAATACAATCTCAAAACAACAAGGCTTTTCATAAATAAGTGAGATTATGTTACATATCCTATCTTCATGAAAACCTTAATTTTTTGAAGGCCAAAGCTTAATTTTGACCTGCTAAGTTTGTAATAGCATTGGACAAAGCCAAAGCCGAGGAAACGCCTTTTCCTCCGCCCGACATGTCTTCTCCGAGGAGCAACTTTGCGAACCTTTCCTTCATCAATTCCATATCTGCGAATCATAAAGAGGGATTCATGAAAAAAAGAATTGTATATATATATAGGAAGAATCATTGTTCTGTTAATATATACCTGTATGTTGTTTTTCCTTGGAAAGAGGGCTAACCATAATTCCATTGTTGGACAACCTCGACTTAATATTCTCAGTCTTATCGAAAACGCTTCCGATTATTTTGGGCAGATGATCTTGGGAAGAAGAAACCGATAAATGGCTTCTTGATGTTGTTTGCTGCTTATTATCTTCATTATCGTCAGGCGACAAAGAACAGTCATTTTCGAGAATTAAGCTCCTCGATTGTCTTCCAATGTTGTTTTCTCGGGTTTCTTTGAAGCATTCGAGGCGGGATTTATTACATGGATCCATTTCTTCTTCTTCTTCCACGGCGGCTCGAACCATTTGCTGATAAGTTTGCACTAAAATAAAGGAAAACTTTGCATGGAGAATATGTTAGTGCTTTTTTTTTTTTTTAATTTTCTCGTTGTGGTGATTTTTAGGTATTTATTTGTTAGTTGAAAAACTGATAGGAAGGTGAGGAGCAGCTTGAAATCAGCTCGACATTATATGATTCTCATGTAAAAGAATGATTCATGAAAACATTATTTTAAGGGGATTCAACACTTAAATACCTAGATCAATAAAAATAAGACAGATCAGTCCCTTGTCAGATCCATTTTTAATCTAGGTACCTAGTTGAATTTTATTTTACTGATAGGTACCTAACTGACGGATTTACCCCTGCTAAAACAACTTTATTACATCTTTTACCTGTTTTCTTCTTCACGTTCTTTCATTCCTAAAGAAAAAAGTTCTCACTCTCCCAAACCCAAATCGCAGATTTAATTCCAGAAATCGAGCCGCGTTCGTTGTTGCTTCAGATTCAACGTTGTCTGTCCACTCGTTCGTCGTGGTATTCCCCTTCTGAAATCGGTAGGTAAGTCATTCGCAGTAATACCGTACGTCGTCGCATTTAGTCGCAGTATTTCCGTCCTCAATAGGCTTGTATCTAGTTTGATTTTGCCATTATTCGTAGGGTTTAAGCATTTTCGTTTAATGTTCGTAACAATCGCTGCGTGTTTTTGGAATAACATCAATTTGTTGTTCGATTAGGGGTTTTTTGTGCTTGTATTTTCGGATGGGTGGATTAACTGTTGCCGATTTGGGTTTTTTTGGAATGGGTTGGTTTTGATTTGTTCTAATGGGGTCAATTTGTTTTGGTACTACATTATCACTGCATTTGGTACCCTCTGTTTGGGCAAAGTGGTACCCCTTGTGTGAATAAATTGGTACTGCTTGTTAACTGGTTTTTCCAAATGAGGTCAATTTATTTTGGTACTACATAATCACTGCATTTCGTACCCCCAGTTTGGGCAAATTGGTACCCCTTGTGTGAATAAAATGGTACTGCTTGTTAAATGGTTTTTCGAATGGGGTCAATTTATTTAGGTACTACATTATCACTGCTTTTGGTACCCTCTGTTTCGGCAAATTGGTACCCCTTGTGTGAATAAAATGGTACTTCTTTTTTACAGTAGATTTTTTGCAGAAATGCCTCCGCGGAACAGATCTGAGCTGTCTTCAAGGTGTCATCCTGCGCTGTTTTGATCTACCATAAGCAACTTGGAGGGTAGCATGACCCCAGATAAAAAAGAAACTATAAGAAGGTCTCCGTTTCACTTTTTGTAGATTTGCTTAAGATGTCACATTCGTTTGCTCGAATTGTGGCATTGATAAAGCGTTATAGTGTATCTTGCTTCTATGGCTGCTTGCATTTTACGTGACGAGCACAATTGTATGCTTGATCTGTTTGGTTAAGTTACTTGAATATGATGTGAGACTGTTTGGAGACTTTGTTTATGTAGGTTAACTTCTTTTGAGTTTGGGATGAGACCGTTTTGAGACTGTTTGGATTTTGTTCATGACTCAGTATTGTTTGGAAGAGGATGAGGTTGAGGCTAATGAAGGAGGATGCGATGATGTGTCCAAGGAGGATGCGATGGAAGAGGAAGAGGTTGAGGCTAATGAAGTCAACATGGGGATGAGACTGTTTGGAAACTTTGTTGTTTATGTTCATTAAGTTGTTCTTAGACTTGGGGATGAGACTGTTTGGAAACTCAGTGATGTCGTTTGTTGTGTAGTTCTATGAGACTGTCCGTATTTTTGATCTGTTTGGTTAAGTTACTTGAGTATGCTGTGAGACTGTTTGGAGACTTTGTTTATGTAGGTTAACTTCCTTTGAGTTGGGGATGAGACTGTTTTGAGACTGTTTGGAGTTTGTTCATGACCCAGTGATGTTCGTTTGCTGTGCAGTTCTGTAAATCTGCCTGTATATTATGCAGTACCATAGATTTTTATATTGCCGTACCTTTTCTTTACATACAGAGTACCATAATATGCAGCCTAATCGTACCATTATGTACAAATATACCGTACCAAAACAGAAGATATGAAGAACCATGTATTGTTTGTATATTACCGTATCACATCTTTTACATACGGAGTACCAAAATATGCAGCTTAATCGTACCATTATGTAAATGTATGGCGTACCATACACAGAAGATATGAAGTACCTTGTCTTTGATATTACCGTACCAGAACTTTTACATACAGAGTACCTTAATATGCATGTTAACAGTATCACTGGGTATATATATATATCGTACCATAAACATAATATATGAAGTACCTTGTCTGTGGTACTACAAGGTACCTTATCTTGTACTTTAAGGTACCTTATCATTTACATATACCTTATCATTTACATATACTGTACCATAATCTGCAGGGGTACTAACCCTAGTATGACGTATCATATATATAAGGGACATCGTACCTTAAATATCTTTGTAGGGGTACCTGTCGTTTTGTTTAAAGCGTACCAACGCAGCCACGGTTGCAGTACCCAGATATCAAAGTATATCGTACCATTTGTTATACGATCAAAAAATAAATACATTCCTAATCGAATCGCGTTGTCCTGCATGATTTTGACAATACCTAACAATATCTGAATGAAAAAAAAATGTGAAAGCTTAATGCATCGAATTCGCAGATGTAGCACTCACCACATTATTCAAATTATGTTGTAGATGTTCTTGCTTGTATCCTCATACTATAATGAATCATGGTATTCTAAGATTTAATTCATGCGTGCGGGGCGTAATGCACCGAATTTGATCTAAAACGTATTTAATACTATATATTATGGGTCCACGGTGGTTCGAGATGAAAACGTAATTCGATCAACCCCGAAAAATACTAACCCTAGTATGACGTATCATATATATAAGGGACACCGTACCTTAATTATCTTTGTAGGGATACCTGTCGTTTTGTTTAAAGCGTACCAACGCAGCCACGGTTGCAGTACCCAAAATTACATATGACATGAAACATTTTATTAAAGCCAACTGACATGTCAGATGAGCTGTCTTTTATTATTTAAAACCTCGGATGTCAGAATCTGTCCAAACATGACATAGAAAATGTCAGAAATCTGTCCACTCATGACTGAAAAACGTCAGAAAGTGTGCAATCATTACTGAAAAAAGACAGAAATTGTCTAATCCTCTATCCACATCAACACATGCTCAAATGCTTCGTTTGTGGCGGAATATAGCCAAGTCTTAAATTCAAAGTTTTACTTTAATTTATACGGTACCTATTTCTGAAAGGATACAGTACCCTATGACGTACACTTAGAGTACCTATATTTCCTATATTACAGTATCAAAGCTGCGTATATTAACGTACCAGATTGGAACATATTACAGTACCAAATATGCATATTACAGTACCGAACATGTATGTCGTAGGGTACCAAACTGGCATATATTACCGTACCAAATTTACATATATTAGGGTACCAAACTGGCATATATTACAGTAACAAATTTACATACATTACGGTGCCAAACGTACATTAGAAACTGGCATAGGTTACTGTACAGGCATATCTTACCGTACCAAATTTGCATATATTAGGGTATCAAAGCGGCATATATTACAGTGCCAAATTTACATGTATTGCGGTGTGAAATGTGCATACATTAGCAAACTGGCATAGGTTACGGTACCAAACATGCATGTCGTAAGGTACCAAACTAGCATATATGACAGTACCAAACATGCACATATTACCGTACCAAACTTGCATATCTTATGGTACCAAACTGGCATGTATTACAGTAACAAAATTACATATATTACGGTACCAAACATGTATATTACCGTACCGAGAATGAGTCATTTAGACAAAAAGAATGAGTCATTACCAATTGACACATTTGGACAAAAGAATGGCCTGTTGGCATCATTTAGACAAAAAGAATGAGTCATGTCCTATTGACACATTTATATTACAGTACCTTGTTGTCATATATTACAGTACCTTGTTGGCATATATTACGGTACCTTATTGGCCTTTATTATAGTACCTTGTTGTCATACATTACAGTACCTTGTTGGTATATATTACGGTACCTTATTGGCATTTATTACAGTACCTTGTTGTCATATATTACAGTACCAAATTAGCATATATTACAGTACCTTATTGTCATATTACAGTACATTGTTGGCATCATTTGGATAAAGAATGTGCCATTACCATACAAAAGTGCAACAAAAGAGGTTTTGGAACAAAAGCAGTAACGAAATACATGGCAAATACGGACCCTACGTCGATACGGCCTCTCTACAAGTACGACGATTATTCCCGTACTTCCACATCTTTTGCACTGGATCTTTTATCTACCTGAGAAGGCCTCCGCATCTTTCGGCAACCAAGAAGAACACAAATGCCCGGGTCACGAATAAAATTCCAGTCATCAGTTTGAGCATTCATCTCGTGCGTCGTCGCTTCATGATCGATACTAAGAATGACTCCCTTTTATACTCACACAATGCAAATAACGTCCCGCCACTAACCGAACTTCTAGACGGCATATTTCAGATAATATGACAACTTGTATAAATGGTACGCCTGCATAATTTACAATGGTACAGCGTACGCAGACATCTTGGTACCGTATAAACACATAAAATGGTACGTAATAAACATAACAAATGGTACGTAATAACAGTTATATAAAGAAACCTGAAATCCCGATGGATTAGCCTCAATAACTGTTAAGAATCGACATTCACCCTTACATCGAGCTTTTAGATCGCATTCAGCTCTCAGATTTGGGTTAAATTTGATCTCACGAGTGCAATCTATTAACCACACCCAAAGCAAAATAAAAACTTACATGACAAATCGAGACCCTAAATCGAGAACCCAATGTGGAATAGGCTCGTCGCTCGTCATCCGGTGCCACCACGAGCGGAAGGTTATCGTCAATTGCAGAGATGGAGCTGGAATTTCTCAGGCGTGGTGGAGCTCGAAATTGCAGAGAAAATTGTGAAATGGAATTGTTAAATCAAAGGGTAAATTGGTAATCTTAGGTGATTAGGTACCTATCTGTAAAATTTTTATTCAAATGGGTACCTAGCTTAAAAAGATCTCTGACAAGGGACTGATGTGTCCTTTAAGTTTTATATTAGGTATTTAAGTGTAGATTTCCGTTATTTTAATGAGATTTAATATTATTTAGCAAAATTCAGACTTATACCGTGATTTGCGCCGGTGACACCTTTGCTTTGCTTTCTTTCTTGCATAACTAAAGCTTAGCACGACGTTGCAAGAACTAATCGACCATTCTTCAATCTTCACACGTTAATCGAACAATCCCACGACAGATCTCACACAAAGTTCCAATCTTTCCACCATTAAACCTTCAAAAACCTCGAATTTTGCACTCAAACTCACCATGCCCGGATCCATTAAAGCTCCAAGATCCAAGCTTTTCGCTTCAATCCTCGTCATTCTTCTCTTCTCCACCACCGCCACGCTAGCTTTCGCCGAATCCCAAGACTCATACGACGGCGACGACTTACAAGACATCGAAGAACTCATAGCAATAGACGAACAGCAAGAAGAAGAAGAGTCCACAGCCGCCCCACACAATCCCAACACCCACTACGAAGGTGGGAAGAAATCCGAGGCTGAGGTATGGAGCAAGGCTCGGGGAATAGTCGTCGAGCTGAACGGCGACACCACGAAGCGAATCGTGGCTGAGAATGAGTACGTTATGGTCTTGGGCTACGCGCCGTGGTGCAGTAGGAGCGCTGATTTGATGCCTAAGTTCGCCGAGGCAGCTAACGTGTTGAAGGGTTTGGGAAGTAATGTGTTGATGGCTAAGATTGACGCCGATAGGTATCCTAAGCCTGCGGCGAGCCTCGGCATAAAGGGCGTTCCTAGTTTGGTTTTGTTTACTAATGGGACTTCACGAGCCTACGCCGGCGGATTTTCGATGTAAGAGTTTGTTCTTCTTTGCTTGTTTGTGGTTTCTCTTGACTTCTATCTGAATGCAATGAGGCTGCTTTGAAGTATGGATTGTGTGCTTAAAGATACATATGGATGCTTCTGTTTGTATGCTTTGATGGAAATATCTTTTATGCAAATTATTCTTTGTCGGAAAAGGTTTCTGATTTCTGATTGTTTTTGGGGAAAGGGAAGAATTGGTGGTATGGATAAGGAAGAAAACAGGGACGCCCGTCGTTAAAATTAGTTCGACGGCCGAGGCTAATGAGTTCTTGAATCAACACTCGACATATGCAGTCGGGCTATTTGACAAATTCGAGGTATTTTTTTTGTGTGTTTCTTCCGCTTAATATCTAGTTCTTGATGTTATTACCAACAGTTTATGTTCTTTTTGTTGAAGACATCCTAGGATGTGGTTAGAGACATTAAATTCTTGATTGATTAGCAGTAAAAGAAAACTATTTTCCACTGAATGGCTGTAAGAATTATTTCAGGTACTCGACTATGAAGAATTCGTAAAAGCTGCAGAAGATGACAATGAGTTTCAGTTTGTGGAAACAAATGACGAAGACATAGCTAAACTTTTGTATCCTTCTGGGAAGCCCAAGTCTCCCTTCTTCGGGCTTGTTAAGAGCGAGCCAGAACATTACACATCATTAGGTGAGTTCATTTTTTCGCTCTTTAAAACCGTGCTGTGCTGTAAATGGTGTAGAATTAATTCTCATAAGATTTTTTGCAATTTATCATCATTTTTCTGTTTATAACTCGCTTCTGAAGGATTATTGTTTGCGGTTTTGCAGATGGAAAATTTACTTTGGACAATATCGTACGTTTTCTGGACACAAACAAGTTTCCGTTAGTCACCTTAATGACTGAACTCAACTCTGCTAGAGTTTACTCAAGCCAGAAAAAACTGCAGGTTCACATTCCCTGTAATAGATTCATTTATCTGATACATATTTGAAGTAGTTTTAAACTATTAAACTTCTATATATTCTGCTGTAACTAGTGGGGAAGTAATCGCTTGATGTCTATTATTAGGTGTATGTCTTTGCTGATGCCGACGAAATAAAAATGCTTCTTCAACCATTAAGAGAAATCGCCAGGAAGTTCATATCTGAGGTTGCTCAAACTGCAATAACAACATACTGATTCATTTTTTTTTTTAATTTCTTTTTTCGTATCTTCACGCATGCATAATTTCAGGTGTTAATGGTGGCCGTGGATATTGCAGAGGAAAACCTTGCAAAACCATTTCTGACATTGTTCGGCCTAGAGGATTCAGAAGAGACTACTGTATGATTCTTCTCCTCTAAGTAACTGTGTTTCTCATTACATTCCTAGGTTATAAACTTGCTAACTTCATCAATGGTTTTTGTCCCATTTAGGTCGTCGCCTTCGATTATAAGACCAATTCAAAGTACATGTTGGAATCAGACCCCACATCAAGAAACATCCAAGTATCGATAATAATCTCTCTAAAACTTTATTACGAACTTCGTTTTAAAGGTTTTCATTCTGCTTATTCTTTTGCATTGATTTTTTTTTTCCGCCCAGGATTTCTGTTTAGGTCTCGTAAAACAGACGGCGATGCCTTACTACAAATCACAGCCAATTCCAGACAACGTTAGTTTCCCCAACCTACGTTAATCATTCCCAAATGTATATAAATCTGATTTACAACAACTTTCCAACAGAAAAACGCCAACATTCTTACCGTCGTGGGGAAGACATTCGACGAGTTGGTTCTGCATAGTACCAAGAACGTCCTTTTAGAGGTTCGTCTTTTACGTTCTTGGAAGATTTTCAGACGACTTTTTTGCCCTTCTCAACCGTAGCTGTAATAATACTTCAGGTGCACACGCCATGGTGCATGACATGTGAAACGACGAGCAAGCAAGTCGAGAAACTGGCGAAGCATTTCAAAGGATTGGACAGCCTTGTCTTTGCAAGATTCGATGCTTCGGCCAACGAACATCCTAAGTTGAAGGCTGAGGAATTCCCTACGCTGCTCTTCTTCCCTGCAAACGACAAGTCGAATCCAATATCTCTGCCCACAAAGTCCAGCTTGAAGGACTTGGCAGCACTGATTAACAAGAACTTGAAAACAACGGATTCTTCTTCTTCAGCCATCAGAGATGAACTATAATAGAATAGCTATTGGTAGGATTCGAACGAGTTGTATGACACTGGCGCATTATCTCATATATATGTACGCATGACACACGATCAATTTATCGTAATGAAAGAAATGACTAGTACTTTCGACCACTCTTAGAGCTGCAATTTGTTCATCAGTATACTGACTGGCTATGTTTTCATGCAAGGAAAATGAAGCCAAAGATAATATTTTGACTAGATTTGCTGCTGGTAAGGCTACGAGTTAATTTCAAACCGAGTCGTATCGGTTTCTTAAGGCTATTTACGATTCGAATCACAATGTACATAATGACACTACAGATCATAGTGCATTTGAGCAAACATAAAGGTATTTTCATTACTCAGTCTTAAAAAGCCAAAGCATCCATTAAAAACAGAAACAATCATCATGACGAATTCGAATTTGCGATAGGATAGGATAAAGTTCTTTCCAAAGCTCACTTCCTAACTTTAGGAGAAAAAAAAGAGGCAAAGTAGAACAACTATGGAATAATACTCAAGTAGAAGCAGCTGCTGCCTTCTTCCTTGGCGCTGCTTCGGTACCTAAATGAATGAAAGCCATTACAAACTCAGCCCAGCATTTACAGCAGATTGCAGGTTAAAAGAGTCATGAACACGTTGTCTGCATATTTCATCTATTATATCAACAGCTTTGTTACCTTCTCTGAAGTTGGTCTTGAATCTACGAGGAACGTGACGGAGATACCTCATACGTCCAGTTCCAGTCGTCTTTCTTCTAATAGCCTTCACGCTCCAGTTATCTAAATTACAAGTTTAACGTACAAATTCAATTCCCAGTAAAGTAACAGGAAAGAAAATGGCAAGTGAATGTGCTAACAATTTATGAAATACATTCTGCCCCTTCCCTTCACTAGCACAATTATAACGGTCAGTCAATTTCAAGCACAATCTCAAAACCAGCCCAGTTCGTATGGTAGTACATTGTTGAATAATGTCATGCCGACAAAGGGAGCTCAAGATATAACAATGAAGCAAAAACTAAATTCAGAAAAAAGGAAAAAAACTTATTAAGTGTCATCTAACTTCCCCAAACAATTGCATACTATAAGCTCACAACCAAAAGCATTCTACACGGTATACATTCGGTCCAACTTATCATCAACCATATTCGTCAGACCACCAAAAAGATGAGCTTTTCATTCAACACAAGCAAATATCTTCATAAACGACCAACCATTCAGTACAATTTGTGAAACACACACAATAAAAAAAAAACAAAGACAATCGATGTTTTCTCACGTACAAGTCCTCTTGCGCGCGGCAGGATAAGCACAAGCACTGCAACGGCTCTTCTGAAGGTGAAAACTGCGCCGCCCACACCTCACACAGAGCGTGTGGGTCTTGTTTCTCCTCTTCCCAAAACTTCCTGTTCCTTTACCCTAACCAATAGAGATAAAAAAATCACAAAAAAAAAAAATCCAATCGACAATCCATCAATTATGCACAAAGAGAGAACACCAATAAGAAGGTCTCTCTTCCTTTTACCATGATTCTTCAGCAGCTGAACTGAAACCGAAGAAGCTCAACTCTCAACTGCTCCGTATACGGTTGGTTACAGGGTTCTTTTAACAAAAGGGAACGTTTCCTATTTTAATTAAACAAAAGGGAACGGACCGAAAGTTACTGAAATACCCCAACTTAAGTAGCATTTATTCGAGTAACTAAAAAATTCGAATTAATTCGAATAATTTTTTTTTAATTCGACTTTATTCGAATTAATCAATTCGAGTAAAATAAACTCGAATTGAAAAATATTAATTCGAATTTTTAATTCGAATTTTTTTTTACTCGAATAAGTGTTATTTTTCTATTCGAATTCACTCGAATAGTTCGAATAAAATATTCGAATAAATCGTTTTTTACTCGAAAACGTCGATTTCAAGCTCAAAAACACGAAAATTCACCCAGATTTGGGGTTAATACATGTAAGAATCACGAACCCATCGATTAAAATCTCATTTCGACATGAAATTTCAGTCGAGCGGATCAAAATGATAATCAAACACTTCGATTTTTTTTTTTTTAAAACACCCAATCCCTTTTTTTTAATTAGAAAACCTAAAATCCTCTTTTTTTAATTTCACACAAAAGTAATCCTATTTAACAAAAAAATCCGTTACATGGGAACGATGACATCATTTCGAGGGGTCTTTTAGGGTTTAATATATGGGCTTGGGCTATAATTGGGCCCCAAATTAAAATTTATTTATTGGGCTTTGATCACACCAAGCAAGTACATATGAAAAATTGCATTATCTTAGCTAGTAATAATTTGTCAATTTTGAGATAATATATGCCACGTAAACCACGATGATCGTCTCCTATCATTCATCGAAAGTGCTAAGAAAATGACTTCACGTTCGAATTGAAAGTAATGGTAGCCCTCATCAATCGATACAATTAGTTTGGTCCCTTATCCTAGCTTTCACTATAGCTTCTTATGATATTGGTGGGGACACCCTTTTGTCAATATATATATTTTATTTCTTTTGCACTTAAAGAGCACTTTGAGAACCGAATTTGAACCCCATTAATCAATACTAATCTACATGCATGATCTATGTATGATTCCATTCCAAGTTCATACATACTACGATAATAGAGGCATTTGAGGTCAAACTCTTCACTAGGGACTCTCCCATTTGTCAATTCATACTGAATTTTCTAAAATTCTCCCACAATTTAATGAAAAACTAGGTATGTCGATCATTAATCAATTTTTAACCTCTAGTATGATAGCTCTTGCTAAGGCTACTACTTTCATTCTCATCTATTGCTGTAAGTAAAATTCTTTAGCTCGAGTGTGTGGGTGGGGTGGTTTAATAACATTAATTGAAAGTGAAATTTATCACTATGTTGTTCCCTATCCCTATTTTAAAAATAATTAAATCTCTCTATAGTGACAATAAAAAAGACCCGTAAAAAGAACCGAAAAGAATGGCCAAGCTTGTCTCTTCTTCATTGCCATTTGTCGCAAGGCCATCAAAATAAAACAAAAAGAGAAAACTGTCTCCACCTTTCTCTACTCCTTACATGAAATGTAAGAAACCTCCCAAACTAGCTGCTATGGAAGTAAAGCTGAGGCTGAGGATAAGAAGCTTAAAGAAGCTAATCCCACAAATGCTCATCAAAGATTCCTTGAGATTCTTCAACAAGTCTTTCAACTACATCAACTCTTTACTATTCCAAGGCCCAAAAAACCCACCCCAGAATACGAATCATCCCATCTTTACCAGCGCCAAGAACGTACCCGAGAGATCGGTCATAATCAAAGGGGTGCAGAAGAAGCAAGAAAATCCAAGGGAGGAACCGAATAAGAGCAACATCAATGTAGTGGGTTCTGTGAGTTTTTCAAATTGCGGAGGTTTGAGGTTGAAAGAAGAGAGAAACAATGCATGTAAGAAGAGAAAGCAGCAAAAGGAAGAAGAAGACTTGAGCACCTTGGCTTCCGAAGCCTTAGCCCAGAAGATGAGGGAAGCTTGAGATGATGGACTTCAACGACGTGAATCAAACTTTAGATGTCGAAGAAGTTCTCCATTACTACTCAAGGCTAAAGTGCCCGGCGTACCTTGATATCATAGAGAAGTTCTTCATGGACATGTATTTTGAGTATCGATTGCCTCAGCCTTATTCATCGTCGGCGAGGAGCAGCTCGATGAGGAAAGGTGGCAGCGCTCATGGCTCAATGAGGGTGGTTCGATCGAACATCGTTCATGGCTCGATGAGAAGCCTCGCCCCTTTAAAGCTGTAACGCACACATCCCTTTATTATTTGTTATCAGCCATAATCTGCTATTTATTTCCAAACTGTGTGAGGAAAAGCTACCTTAATAAATGTAAGTGTAATACCTAATATATCGAATCTCAAGACAGTTTACGTTCAAGAACATCGTAACAAGATAACCAAGAATCTCAGGAAACCCAGAATCCTTCTTCGAGAAGGAGAAGCCCACCAATAGTGGACCGATTAGAATCAGTCTCTTTGCACGTTGATCTCAAAAGAGTGGAGGCAAAACTCATAAAAAAAAACAGTGTAAAAGTTCTCTGTCTACTAGCTAGATGCAATACAATGTTGTAATGAAATTACAAGCTGTTAAACTCTTTATATAAGCATCAGGATCAAACGTATAAGCATAACAACTAATCACGCAACGCAAAGAACGTCCATCTACGTAACCTATTTATAGGGATGGCAATGGGTATATCCGACTAATAAGTATAAACCCAACTCAATTTCGACTCGTATTATGCAGCATGATCCAAGTCCCAGACTCATTGACAAAAATCTAGACGAACCTCAACGCCGTCTCGTACGCCACAAACACGGCCCCGTTGATGAAGAAAGCCCTAGCGACCGCCGTGCCCAACCCTCGCCACAAAACATCGCACCCCTCCTCTCTAATGCACTTCCAAAAGCAATCCATAATTCTCATTTCGCCCCTCCCCCGAGCCTGAATCTCGGTCTTCACCACGTCCAAGGGATAGCACGAGACCCAACTCATAACCCCCGCCGAGCCGCCGGCGACCACCATCGTCCCCAAATCGTCCCCGCCCCTCTCCCTACATCCAGGATGAAGCTTCTCCCTTAAATATTCGTACGTCCAAAAGTAGACGCCGTGAGAGGGGACGTCCCTTAGCAAGGTGACGCCTAGACCTCGGTACATGCCCCTCAGGCCCTCGGCTCGGAGGATGTCTCTCGCCAGGCGTAAGGGGCCGTTTTTCGGGCGGTGGTCGCTGATGTTGTTGGTTGTTGGTTTTAGCTGTAGGCGGATTTTGAGTAGTTCGACGGGGGTTATGATTAGGCTCTGTATTGCGCCCGAGCCGAGCCCGCCCATGGCCGCGCCTGTGTACGACGGCGGGCCCGGCGTGGCGTCGAATGCCCGAGAGAGCGTGGCGTACGATTGGAAGACGATGGCGTTCTGTTGAGACGAGATAACGAAAAAGTTGTTGTATTGATGATACTGTTAAACTGAGGGGTGCATCCTAAAACCAGTTTGGGTGTGTTTGGTTTAAGGATTTTAGTGAGGAAACGAAAAGAAATGGAAAGGGAAAACTCATTTTTTTGTTTGGTTGGTTAGAGAAATAGGTGGGGAAAAGAAAATAAAACTAAGCTTAAGTTAATCTTAAAAGCAAAAACTATGGAAAACCATTTTCCTAAAATGAAGAAAAAGCTAGTGCAAATCGTTTTCTATCTAGTTTTCTTTTCCTCACTGTTTTTCTCTATCCAAACACAGCCTTGGTGATAGGAGGAGTTGCCTCCTCTTGTTATATTAAGATAATATGAGACCTCTGATTAACCGATGCGCGAGAAAAAATATATGCGTATTTTTGTGAGTACGTACGTGGAAGGCGACGGAGGTTAAGGGTGCGGCCATGCCTCGGTACAAGGACCACGAGCCTTCGCGAGCCACGATGCGTCTGAAAACGGATAAGGCCGACGATGATCCTTCTCTCGTGTTAGAATATTGCTGGCGGATTCTTACCGTGTCCAAAGGATAGCCTGCTAATAAACCCGCCATGCCACCCAATCCTCCGGCCACGAATTCTCTGCCCCAACTGCTATTTGGCATGATATCCATTTCATTGCATAATCAAGCAATTTTCCACACGTTGTTTAATTTGTAGTGACCTGATTTGGATGGCATTATGATTCTTTGTTGATATGGTCTCTCTCTCTTTCTTTCTCTGTCTCTCTCATCCTTATTTATGGGAGCCTTGAGTGTTTGTTGTAAGCAATGCGACAAGCTTCATTTTTCCTATAAAAAGCATGCACCAACAATTATTTTTTGGGTGGTAAAAAACATAACATTACAAATACATATGTAAATCAGTCACCATATTATTTCAAATAAAGAAAAAAGCATCATTGGCGAAGGGCTTGCTAAAGCTGAAGGATTTGATTTCTTTGGTCTGGTGGAAGCATATTGATCTGCTCCGGGGTGAGACTCATGACTTGCTGCAGTAATGCCTTTTCTAACTCAGGCGTCACAGTCACCTGCACCAATTATATGTAAGCTTCGTAATAATATAGTAGAACTAATGTAAGATGGGCTATAATCCTATTTAGTAGCTAGGTATCAAGAAAATATTTAAAAATGGAAGGAAGAAAAAGTTCAATGAAATACTGGTTGTTGTGGCCGAGGAGGCTGGTTGATGGAGCCCATCTTTGGCAACGTCGGTTTTGGTTCTTGAGGCAGGTGTGTCTGAAACGAAGGCATATGATGGCTGCTACCAATATTCTGCAATGTTTGCTGCGGTTGATGGGATGCAGAAGTTATTTGAGAAGCAGTGTATTGTGTTTGTTCGTAGGTTGCTGTAGTTTCTGTAAAGAATGCTGCGATGGAATGGAGTGAGCCTTAGAAATGGTGGGAGGAATATCTTCAGACTGAAAACTAGACGATGATGATGTTTGGCTCGGCCGCTCTACCTTTCTCTGCTTCTGACCAGTTGGTGTGGCTCGAACGTGGGACTGCTGGTCAGCTGATGGCTGTGGGCTGCTATTTGATGTTGTTTGTGGAGTTGTTGGCTGCTATTTTGTGCAATATGAGAAGATATTTTGCATGAAGGCAGACAAGAAACATAGAAAAGAGATAATAGAGCATACTGCTTGTGGAGGCTGCACCATTCCGAGCATGATTTGTGCCTGATGGGAGGAAAGAGGAAAAGATTTCTTCATCAAGAGTTTTCCACATTAAATCGACGACAAAACATCTGGGTATATAGCAATCTATGTTCTTAGAAGTAAGTGTCTAAATTAATCTAATGGGCAACAGATAAAGATCCATGAGCTAGGACGCAGAAACTGAACAGCTACATAGATACTCCATGTGTTGGCGTGGTAGCGGATCCGGTCGAGTAATATTTTGGCTAGTATTTGAGCAATTAAAGATAAAATGTGGACACCGAGATTTAACGTGGAAAACCCCCAAACAAATCGGGATAAAAACCACGGGTAAGGAAGAAGAATCCATTATAGAGGAAAATATAGGAGTTACAACATCTCAATCTATAAAGGAGAAAACCCTCAACCTCTCTCTTTACAGTCGGAGAAAATACCCGCCAAACTCTCTATTAATTTTCTCTCTATCTCTCACTAATTATTCTCTCTGTCTGGGATGATTTTGCACTGATCGTTCATAGCCTATTTATAGGCATTCTAGCTTGAGCAAATGAGGTAATTGCTTACCTCATTTGTTAACCTGAACACATTACAAAGTCTTTAGCAGTATTTTGACATTGTTGCTTCTTTGACCATTCCAAAAGGCCATCTGGCCTTATTATGTCGACACCATGTTCTTAGCAGTTGCAGTGTACATATCCATAATGATCCATAATGTTTTTGTTCATCACAGAACACAGCCAAATTTCTCACAACTGATAGTAACAACACCAAAAATCATCACTTAAAATCCCACCTCCCCATATGTTCTATAGTAAGGGTAGATAATATTCAGCATACCATACATGAGAGAAATCCACTCAATTCCATCTATTTTGCTTTAGACTTCGCACTCAAATACCCAAATAAAGCTACCATCAGAAACAAAAAGCGGAGCAAAATAATGAGAACAGGTGTGAAAAACCCTAATTAAGATGTCAGACCTGGAAAAGAGCCCGGGTCATCTCAGGGTTCTGGACCAGAATTTGCTTCGCTTGTTCTTTATTTTGCTCAATTAACGTCTGAAACACAGAGAGAGAGAGACACACAAACAATTTCACCGAGTCACAGCATTTCGACACTAATCACACAACAGCTAAACACAATGTTGCAAACACTGCGTGTGCACAATCGTCGAGCCAACAACAATTAATACGTGGTTTTGACAATACGAAATTCATCAGATGCTCATCACCTTCATCTGTTGCATGATGTGGTAAAGCTGATTCTTTGACATTCCAGCTAGGCCATCATCACGTGCTATTTGATTTCCCTCCACGCTCGTGATTACAAGTGATTACTTCGCAGAATACAGTAATAAGTTCTTCGAGTTTACTTGGAAGAATTAAAAAATACATTTGTGCCGATAAGCCAAGTATAGGATAGGATCTCATCTCAATCAAGGGTGACACAATTTATAGCCCACTAATACTTTCCAAGGCCCAATATTAGGAGAGCCCATTAACAAGTGAAAGCCCAAAGGTCCATTAATTCTTCTCTTCATGTATGTGTAAGTGTAACTCACAAATAATACTAGTATAGCACACACATATAAGTGTAAATATATCAAATTATTTCATACTTTGAACATTTTAGATTATTACTTAAGAAACTGATAAAATTTTAATTCAATGATAAAATTGTAATAAAATAAAGGATAAAATCGATAGATCAATTTGATAGTTTTTATCCATGTTATACTAGGCTTTTTTATATAAGAGTATAAATGAATTGATCAATGACGATATCACTTGTTAGACATATTCGCCTTAAACAACGAAATTATCACTGTAGTGTTTTCTTACACACCTAGGGGTGTTTGTTTCTGGTGATCCAACATCACGGTGATATTCACATCACAGTAATATGAATATCACCGTGATGTGGATCAATGTGATATATCATTATCGTGTCTGTTTTGGGGTGTTACTTCATTTTGATATCAAGGTGATATTTGAATATTGTGTTCGTCTAATCACGGTGATGTGTGGGGGGATATTGCGTAAATGTGATATTTAACCATATAATATTATATAAATTATGTGGATTATATATATATATATATTGAGATGATATTTACATAATAATGATTACTATTCTAATCGAGTTTAAAATATTTTAAGATTAAGACCATCTCCAACCGAGAAACACATTCTCAAACTCAAACGCATACTCAAACTCGAAATGCAGTAATTCTTCTCCAACCGTTCAACTCATTCTCAAACTCAAAAGAGTATTTTGTAATATTCACTTCACACTAGTTGTTACAAATTTACATACATATTTTATAATTTTACAAATTAAACTACAAATTTATTTTAGATTTAATCACAAAAAAGTTAATAAAATTAATAATAAAATATCATTATTCATGCATCAATTATGTGAGGGGAAGAGAGAGAATACATGTGATTTTATCTTGTCCGTACACATATATGTATAAGATGTATCAGAGGGACGTCCTTTCATCATAGAGATGGATTTCAACACTGACGTCTTTTCCATCATGTTTATTTTCTTCTGACATATTGTACCCAAACGCATAGATGGAAAAATAATATACGTCAGTGCAATTAACAAATGCAATCGCAAATAACTGTACCCAAACACATAGATGCGTTTTTATGAGGAGAGATTGTGTATGAAACGCATTTTACGTTTAGTCTTGGTGTTCGATTGGAGTAAATTTACCTCAAATTATGGGTTTTGGTGTTCGGTTGGAGATGCTCTAATAATACGTTTTTTGTATAGTTATTCGATATAATAATTTATTCTTAAATACGATTTAAATACTTTAATTATATACTTTAAAATATGAATATGATATATTACGTATAAATGCTAAACTAATGGGTAATCTCGTCCAAAATAAATATTTGAAAAATCACCCCATCACCGTGACGTAAGATTGCCTAGCTTTTTTGGGGTGATCTAAAAGGTAGAATATCACTCCATTTTCATCACCTAACCTAAGTGATCCGTAATTACGGTGATGACTCAGCACCTAGGCTAAACAAGCGTGGTGATGATAAGATGAGGAGATGATTACCGCGATGTTTTGGAGGATCAACCCAAAACAAACACCCGTATGATATCGTGACTATGTTTGGTAAGATGTAACTTGTAATCATACTTTCGACTATGAATAAATACTAAAATAGAACTGCCGTGTGATTGTCTACCACATATAGCGTCACCGTAAAGTGACTTACATATATATACGCAACATAATACATTCAATTGTACGAAAAAAAAAAGAACAAAAGGAGAAACAATCATATACGCACATAATGTGTAAAAAGTCTAACCTATGTATGCTTTATTCGCTTTTGTTAAAGAATGGCCAGATGAGATGCTTAACAATTAACATTTGATGGTGGACACCAAATCAACAAGCTCTAAAGAAATAAGAAAAAGAACTTTGACTTATACATATATATTTACATTTTATCAACGAAATAAACTATAGTAATTATATACTCGTAAAAATAGTTCAATAAGAAGCGACAGCGACATTCTTGTCTCCCTGCGTTTGACATTTTCTCCAAAAAAAAACCGTCCTTTCTCGTGCAGTAGCCATTCAACATGATCAATTGTTATTACACATGAAATAACATTTTAAAATAATTGGGTAATGACTAGATATAAAACAAAACACATTATGCTAAGACAAATAAAACAAAACACATTATGCTAAAAAAACCGTCCTTTCCCTGCGTAATGATTAGCCCACAAGCCATAAAATATTTCCCGACCCACAAATAAAACAAAACACATTATGCTAACTCAGATATAAAATTACTACTAAAATAGAAAAAATATCAAAGTTTCGAATCCATCGATTACTACAACGCATCGACATTGTAAACAATTAGATTACACTCGACGCAAGGTTATTATTACAAGATTACAAAGAGGCCGATGATCCCAAGACAAAAGGTACAAACAAAGATTGAAGAATTGTTATTACCAGAAAATCCTGAAGAAATGAATGACAAAGCCTAAGACAAGATTGCCGCGAGTTTCGACGAACTCATTTCGAACCAAACGGTTAACGTCAATATTTCTTGGCAAAAGGCCGCCGTGGTGAAGCAATGTCGTTAAAGTAGCCGTTGGCTTTGTCCAAAACAGAGCAGTCGTCTTCGCAACAGATTTTAACAGGCAAGATTTGATGCCCTGCCAAAATCACAACATTTGAAAAATCCCTCTAACGATACAACTCATACAAAGAAATTTAGTTAGGATTAATTTGATACCATGGATTAGCTGGGCTGTTGAAGGACTTAGCTTAGCTGTAATAATGGAATTTTTCAGAATTCAATTGCTAATGGTGTTATATTATAAGCAGGTTTGTGACTTATGTAAGGTTATTACCGATAAAAAACATGGGCGCATGGTCTCGGACGTATCGATGGTGTCATCAACCTGTGTCTTATGTTATTACTAAGTGGTTTATATCATATATGTGCGTGTATATAAAATATATATATATATATGTGTGTGTGTGTGTGTGTGTGTGTGTGTACATAAACTAAGCATATATAGAACAAGAGCGAGGAATATAAACAAGAAAGTAGGTTCGTCGTGAGCTAATCTCCAATGAAAGCTATGGCTTCAGGTGTATCTTGTGTATTTATTATGATTTTTAATATGTAATAAAAATGGTGACATGTACACTAGTTAAGGTGACGAGTATGCTTGTATCTTCATTTCTTGGGTCATATCATAGACTTGGGAAGTTAGAATGTAAAATTTAAAATCGTGATCAATGATTAATAAGGGTAGTTTTCGTTCTTAGTAATAAATGATTAATTTACCGTAGAATGGTCAAAATTCAAATCTCGCCTTTGGGAATTTTGACTATTTTTGTTCCTTATCCTCTGCTGAACAAGCCGCTTCTTTCCTCGTGTCTTGAGCTCAATCAAGATGAGTTGTTCACCGTCGCCGGCGGAGGCGATTGATGGCGGTGGAGGAGTATGGCTTGAGGATCACGTTATGAGCGAAGTTCACCTCGGTTGTCCGCCGAACCATAGCGGGCCTCACATCTCGCGCTTCACCGTCTCAGCGCCAGCTCGTTAGATTTTTTTTTCTATCCAACGATTCGGTTTTGCTGATCTTTTCACCGTTTAAACTTTGATTTAAATTGATTTGAGTTCTCTCTTACTGTGTAGAATGTGCAGTTTCTGAGTTTTTTCTTTCATTTACTTAGGAGATGATCGTGCATTTACTGGAGATAGTTCAATTATTAGTACTTCGATGCTGGGGAAAACGTGTGAAGTGGACGAAGATGGAGACTTAATTTTACCTCGACGGCGCAGTAAGTTCACTTCCACTACAAAACATGACTTCGATGCTTTCGAAGTTGTCGGTGTGCAGAAGCTTGTATAGTGTTTTGTCCTATGTTCCACTTAGTTTTGCTTCTTGGCATTGAATGTCTATAATAACTTGTTAGGTCCTATGTTAAATTCTTCGTACAAAAACTTCGGTTTGAGATGTTTAGTTCGGCTACTTAGCTTACGTTTTTATGGATCGAGGGTTGTGGTGTTGTGTTCGTTTCTAAACTTTGGATTTTGGGTGATTTAACAGCACTTTAATGAGATAACCAAGGAGGCTTAAAGGCTTGTAAATTGTTATCTTTTATTTGCAGATCAATCGAAAGATTCCTTTGTTGTTACTATCCAGCACAATATTACTTCTTCCATTCCAAAAGTTGGTCTCCAGGTGATAAGACCTTTGATTCAATGCTAAATGTTTACCATTTTTCATCTCTACCGATCATTAGTTGTAATAATAACCAACTCACAGATTGATTGCTGGTGTATAGTGGCCTTCTAGATTGTCATCGACATTCTGTGCAACTTTTGTTGTCTTGAAACTATGTTTTTGTTCGTATGGTTCATATCAACTACGTTTTCCAAGTTCAGGTCTGGAGAGCAGAACTCGTGTTAGCTGACTTTGTCATGCATATGATGCGTACGACATCTGATTTTGATGGAGTCGTCAGCGTAGAACTTGGAGCTGGTACAGGTAAAGCTTCTCGCCAATGGTTTTTTCGTCGACGACATATGGGGTTAAAGTTAAACATTGTCTATTGGGATACTCAAGTTATGAGTTCATTCATTAATTTTTGCCAGGATTGGTCGGCATGTTGCTTGCACGTGCTGCTAACACCGTCTTCATAACAGGTACAAACCGTACACTAATGGTGCGTTTGGTCCGCGGAATTCGATGCGGAAAAGAAAAGAAAAGTATGGTCATACGCATTAAATCACTGTACATTACGCTTCACGTGTCGTACCATTCCACTTTTCCTTTTCTTTTCCACGTCAAAATCCGTAAACCAAACGGAGCCTAAAACTCAAACTTCTGTACTTCATCAGCTATGTTTTTTCGTTACTTTTCATTCCATGCGAATGATTTATCAGCTTACCACTGTTCTCAAGCACGTGACAGACGTAGGCGACGAAGTGCTCGAAAACTGCACTCAGAATATCATTCTTAACGCTGCAATTTACGACGAGAATGCTTCTATACATGTTCGAGAACTCGATTGGACACATCCTTGGCCTCCAAAGGTTGCATCAAACTTATCACGCCAGCGAAATACGTAAGCATTCAGTCTTTCCCTCCTTTCAATAGCTCACTAAATCATATTTGGCCGTTACTTAAGTGCGTTCCCGCCCTATGTTTCTCAGCTACAAATGGCAAAGCATGTCAGAGGTCAAAGAACTCAAAAGAGCCACTTTGATCTTTGCTGCTGACGTCATTTACACTGACGAACTCACGGATGCCCTTTTTCACTTGTTAGAAGCAATAATGTCTGCTAACCCCGAAAAGGTAATGCACCTCTGAAGATATAAATGTGCCTAAGAGGGGGGGTGAATTAGGCTTATAAAAATTTATGCTTCTTTTCACAAATGCTAAGTGTGGTGACTTAGGTATGCCTACTGATGTTTGTGACGAGTATGCCTGATATATCCTAGTAACGTCGGATGTGCGTCGGGTCTGTCTCACAGCGATAAAGAAATAACTGAAAAGTAAATGCGAGACAGGATTTTTATAGAGGTTATATCCCCAACTGGGGTTTACTCCTCTCCTTGGGATTTACTTCCCAAGAGTTTAACCAATCACTATAATGCACCGTAGCTGGATACAAAACTGATTGGTTAGCCCAATACACAACCGAAACAAGTCGAACACTAGCCACTACTAGGTTACCACACGCCGAGTTTCGTTCCTCGGAATCTCCTTGATCCCGACAGACACAGCTCGCTACCGAAGGGCCCCCGGACTTGTCCTTCCCTTCACGTGTGCGTAAACGTCGACCTTGCCTCCTTGGTATTGCTCACGTCCGAAGACAGAATATATGGAGGGAATGATGGAATATCGGATATATCACTCGCTCAGTGATGGATATGCAGGTTAATGCTCAGGTGGGCAGAAAGCAATCACAAGTGAAAGGCTCAGGAATCTCTTAGTATCTCTCTGCTCAAAAATCTCTCGTAGGCTTAAATTCGCAAATTCTCAGTACCTCGAAAATCTGAAGTGTAGCTCATATATAATCCTTTTCAATCAACACTTCACATGGAAAATCATATCATATAATAATTACCAAATCAAGCATAGTTTCCATGCAATTTTCGAGTCATTCATACCATATAAATCATGCTTTTTAACAAATCATCACAACGGTCATAAGCACATTAAAGCATGATTATTTTCCATATAAGAGCTCATTTAAGCATGAATATATTCCACATAAAGACTCAATTTCGTTCTCATGCATATTTAATCACTTCGCATATATTTACCATATCAGAACTTTCCATAAGTGATTCCCTGCTATCTGTTTCTGGTATAAATCAATCAAGACTAACTTTCCAAACATAGCACATGAGATAGCATCACATAAGCACGTTTTCCATGTACAGCTCATAGTATTAGATCAATATTTTTACCATGTTTAGCATGCAAATCAGATCAGAGCTTACTTAAATAGATTTATCACATCATGACTCGACTTTCCTTATATCAGAGATCACACCCGTTATATCACATACCATATAAGAGCAAACTTATCCACAACGTCAATCAAATCAGATCTTTCCAAAAATATAATATCCAATCAGCATAGGGAAAGATATCAATTCAATATTTCACATTTAATTCAGTTAAGGGCATGCAAGGTTCGTACATATGATTTTCGTCCAGGAATAACGGATTTCAAACAGATATATCACTTTCCATATATAAACAGCATATTTTCCATATATAGCTCAGTAGGATATCTCATGCATTATTTCCATATATAACACAGAACGATATATCCTATCTCATGGACTGTCTATAACATGCGATCACCTAGTTCCATCAATTCATCACAGAATCACACGTAATTCAAATATTCAACACTTAATCGATTTATAGCTTATAAACAATGCATGGACGAATATTACATGAACTTAGACATTTTATTTGTCCCAAAATCGAATTGCTTATTTTATAGACCTAATGTCACTACAATTACATCGTTCATCAAAACTCTCTAACATGTATGGACCAAAAAGGTCAACATTCTCCCCCTTTTTGATGATGACATGTAATTGATGCAGCACGGAAGCAAGTAAGCATATTCGATCATGCAGGTCCTAGCGCGTATGTCTAAGTGTTCCATAATCACAAAGCAGAGCATACGATATTTCCTAATCACATGTGATACCTATTTGCTCCCCCTGCCTATGTGCAGTTATCTCTACGACATGCAAAGATATATCTTATATAGATTTTGCTCCCCCTGTCTAAGTGCAGATATATCATGTGATTTTCAACGTTATATCATGAGTGCAAAACTTTGAGATTTACCCGTGAGTGTGCTCCCCCTGCCTAAGTGCGCATCTTCAAGCATGATTCAAGCAATCACATAATCATCGCAGCAGGCACTTAACACTTATCAAGAAATCTCACAAACGTTAATAGGCACAGATAAGTATCAGAGCATCACTGTATCCGAGTAAAATATCACGCATTGCAGTGTAAATACATCAAAGATATATCATAAGATCGGAGCATAATATCAAGCATCGTATAAGAGCATCACAGATATATCGAAAGTGCAGCTATTCCATTCGTGAGTGCACATATTCCATATCATTTATGCAGATATTCCATGTAAGCATTTAAGCATCAGAGCAAACATACTAGTGAAGTTCAGAAATTTTACCAAGTCTAAATGAGGTTATTCCAAATGTCCAGAGCATACATTTAAAGTTCCACTTAGAGCATAGATAGATATCATATAGGCGAAAGTCAGAATTCAGATACTATTATGCTCCCCATGCGTTTGTGCAGATATTTTCATGCAAATTCAGTTAGCACATATAGACACTAGGATATATCATATGCGCATAAAAATTTTCATGCAAATTCAGTCAGCACATAATATCATCAAGATATACCGTAGGCGCATAAAAGGAATATCGCATGAAATTCAGTCAGCACACAATATCTGAGACAGTTCTTAGGCGCATTATATCATTAATTACTCAAACTTCTCCCCTTCAGCATCAAAAAGGGATAATTTAGCGCGAAATAACTAAGAAGAATGTGAATGAAGGAAGTAATGACTTATCAAAAAACGTTCTCAAGGCTGGAATCACTATTAGATCTGGCAGATATCGCAGATTTGTTCAGCTCCCTGTGATCTTATCGGAACTCTTAAAAGCTGGAGTATAACTTAGATGATTTTCAAGAGAAGAAACTGTGAACTTCGAATTCTGAGGTTAGGGAGGAAGAAGTATCGAGTGATCTAGAAATCGGCATTTATCCAAGAGACATAGTTTTTCAAAATGAGATAGGATAAATTCGGCGTAAATGGAATTAAGAAGATATGTTTTCAAACCGAATTTTAAATTTCAAAAGGAAAGTGAAATCTGTCAATCAGTGCGCCAGGGATCTCGGAGTGAATTGATGGGATCTCATAAATAAGGAAAAGATTTATAAGGACTGGAAAAGAAGAACCCAAAACTTAGCGGCTAAAAAGAGATCTACGAATGACTTCCTAAAATAGTTAATCATATTCTAAGAACAGATCCAGAAAATTCGACATTCCTAAAAATAATCTAGATAATTGAAGAATTGTTTCGGAATGGGATAACTACGAATTTCTTCCTAAAATATGAAGATCACATTTGAGGAAAATATCTATAAGATCCACGGAATTATTCCAAGGGTTGAATGGGCATCTTAAGATATGATAACTACGAATCTCTATCTAAAATAGGATAACCTAGAGTAAATGAGAGAATTAGGCAGGTTTACTAACCTTATTTAGCTCGATGATTCCCAATCGATAACGGATGTCGCAGAATCTTGCTTCTATTAGGGGTTTAGTGAAGATATCAGCGAGCTGATCATTTGTTCCTACGAATTCCACACTGATATTCCCCTTCTGAACATGGTCTCGTATAAAATGATGTTTAACCTCAATATTCTTAGTACGAGAATGATGCACGGGATTCTTAGTAATACTAATGGCACTAGTGCTATCACACAGAATAGGAATTTTGTCATAACTTAACCCGAAATCACTAAGGGTTTGTTTCATCCAAAGAACTTGTTGACAACAATTTCCTAAGGCCATGTATTCAGCTTCGGTTGTGGAGAGGGCGACAGCATTTTGCTTTCTACTAGACCAAGTTACCAAGGAATTCCCAAGTAATTGGCAAGTTCCACTGGTACTTTTCCTATCTTCCCTACAGCCGGCATAGTCGGCGTCGGAATATCCCATTAATGGGAAGTCATCCGTATAAGAATACCACAGACCAAAATCGACAGTACCCTTGATATATCTAAGTATCCGCTTGACTGCGGTCAAGTGAGATTCCCTAGGGTCAGACTGATATCTCGAACACATACCAACAGCAAACATGATATCAGGGCGACTAGCAGTTAAGTAAAGAAGGCTTCCGATCATACCTCGATATTGTGTTTGATCAACCGATGTACCTGATTCATCAATGTCTATTTTGGTGGTCTGATGCATAGGGGTGGAAATCGCTTTGGAATCACTCATCCCGAATTTAGTCAGCAATTCCCTGCTGTATTTCGTCTGGGATACGAAGGTTCCATTGTCAAGCTGCTTTATTTGCAACCCGAGGAAGTAGTTCAGCTCACCCATTAAGCTCATCTCAAATTCCTTCTGCATAGACTTAGAAAATTCCTCGCAGAGAAGGATATTAGTACTTCCAAATATGATATCATCAACGTAAATTTGGACCAGTATCATGTGATCACCTTCATACTTAATAAACAGCGTGTTATCAATAGTTCCAGTCGAAAATCCTATGTCAATTAGAAACTTACTTAGCCTTTCATACCATGCCCTAGGAGCCTGCTTTAAACCATATAATGCTTTATTTAATTTGAAAACATGATTTGGAAAATCTTCCCTAGCAAAGCCCGGTGGTTGTTCTACATAAACCTTCTCATTTATAAAACCATTTAAAAATGCACTTTTTACGTCCATTTGAAAAAGTTTAAAACGTTTAAAACATGCATATGCAAGTAAGACACGTATAGACTCTAGTCTAGCTACCGGTGCAAAGGTTTCATCGAAATCAATACCTTCCTCCTGGGAATAACCTTTTGCAACTAACCTCGCTTTGTTCCTTGTGACATTACCATGTTCGTCGAGTTTGTTGCGGAAGACCCATTTGGTTCCTATAATGGATTTCTCATCTGGTCTCTCTACGAGTGTCCACACTTGACTCTTTTCGAATTGAGATAACTCATCTTCCATGGCAGAGACCCAGGATATATCATCCAAAGCTTCATGGACTGTCTTTGGTTCCATCATCGAGAGCAGTACATCATGAGATTCCTCCGTATCTTGATTTCGTGTTGTTGCTCGAGTTTTGATTCCAGATCTGATGTTTCCTATTACTTGATCTGTTGGATGACTGGAAGCATGCTTCCATTTTCTAGGTTGCAGCTCATCAGCTTCTGGTTCCAGTGTCTCAACATTTTCGTCTTTGGGAATATCTTCCTCACTGTCTTTAGTATCCTGTAATCCTGCACAAGGCAAATCTATACCTTCCTCATCAGTAGCATCTGCGTTAGGTATCTCATCAAAGGTAACATGTATGGATTCCTGAACAGTCAGCTTTCTTTTATTATAAACGCGATATGCCTTAGAGTGAAGACTGTAACCAAGGAATATCCCTTCATCAACCTTAGAGTCAAATTTTCCTCTCTTATCTCTATCGTTCAAGATAAAACATTTACATCCAAACACACGAAAGTAACCTATATTTGGAGTTCTACCATGCCAGATTTCATAGGAAGTCTTCTTTAACATTGGCCTAAGGAATACGCGATTTGACACATAACAAGCTGTACTAACGGCTTCCGCCCAGAACTGTTTAGGAATATCATACTCATGTAACATAGATCTAGCCATTTCCTGTAATACCCTATTCTTACGTTCAACTACGCCATTCTGTTGGGGAGTTATGGGGGCAGAGAAGTTATGACTATATCCATACTGATCACAGAATGATGCAAATGATTTACTATCAAATTCCAGTCCGTTATCACTGCGTATCCTACATAAGTTCGTTTCTTTTTCATTCTCAAGTCTCTTTACTAGCGATGCAAAGTTATCTAGTGCCTCATTCTTATGTGCAAGAAATATCACCCAAGTATACCTGGAATAATCATCAACGATGACAAAGGCATATCTTTTACCTCGCAGAAACATCGTCTGAACAGGACCAAAAAGGTCGAGATGCAGCAGTTCCAGAGGTCTGGATGTGGATATCACATTCTTTGCCTTGAACGATGTCTTGGTCTGCTTGCCCATTTGGCATTCCTTGCATGTTTTGTCCTTGACGAACTTTATGTCAGGAACACCTCGTACCAGTGCATTGCTTGTGATGTGAGACAGTAATTCCATGTTGGCATGTCCTAAGCGTCTATGCCATAACCAGTTGTTATCCTGTGTAACTGCTAAGCACTTGACGTTCTGGTCAGTGATATCATCAAGAGTTATGCAATAAATATTTCTATCCCTAGATGCACTAAACAGTACCTTATCATTGTTTCTAACAACACACTTATCATTTTCAAAGGTTACCGTATGACCCTTATCACATAATTGACTAATGCTAATGAGATTATGTTCTAGATTCTTAACTAACCATACGTCATCTATAGTAGTATGTAAAGTGTTACCAACAGTTCCAACCCCAATAATCTTAGCTTTTGTGTTGTCGGCGTAGGAGACATATCCTCCATCATAGGCTTTCACCGACACAAACTTACTGATATCACCTGTCATATGGTGGGAACACCCACTGTCGAGGTACCACTTGTTCTTCTTGCTGGATTTTCTTCTTTGTACCTGCATGAATCATTTCTTTTCTGAGGTGCCCAACTTTGATTGGGTCCTAAATGGTTAGTAGCAAAATAACTCCTGTTCACACGTGATATATCATGTGTCACAGACTGTGATCTCTTGAACACTGACTGGTCAGTGTTAGGAACCTTCTTGGGCCTCCAGACATATCTAGCTTTATCAGCTCTCTTCAGAAAACAATGGTTAGCATAATGACCGTAACGGCCGCATGAGAAACACTTAGGTTTTCTAACAGTAGGTGGTGTAACATGCTTATGTGTCATGGAATATCCTATCCCTGATTTTCCTACATTTCTAGGAATACTAAGTAACATTTCAAGATTTTGTTGTCCTTCAAGAAGCTTATTATCAGTACGAGATTTTTCTTCTAGGAATTCCTTAAGAACAGACATGTCTCTAGATATCTTTTCTTTCGTCCTAAGCTTATCGCAATTACACAAGGCTTTCTCTTTCTTAAGAGTTTCTAGCTCGGCTCTTAGGCGCTCATTTTCTAGATCTGTTTGGTGCTTCTCTCTAGCTACGTCATCTCGTTGCCTAATTAGACTCTTTACTTGTGAGTTGAGCGACTTAATCCTTCTTTCTGCGTTTTGAATTATTTCAAACATCTCTTCCTTTTCATCTACTTCAGGGACTGAGGAAGCGTTATCATGAGATTCATCTTGCCTAGCATATAATTCATTCAGAAATAATATTTTCTTAATACTGGATGAATTAGATACCTGATCATCATCATCGGCCATGTAGGCGAGATCTTCCTCTTCTTCACTTCTGGCCTCTTCCCAGTTAGTGACCATGGCTTTCTGCTTCTTCATCTTTTTGTCACTATTTTCCATCGGGCAGTTTGAGGCGAAGTGGCCTGGCTTGTTGCACTTGAAGCATTTCTGCACATTGTTCCCGGATGATGATATTCCCTTGTTCCTGGGTTGGAACTTGGAGTTTCCTTTGAACTTTCCTCTCAGCCGAAACTTTTCAAATTTTCTGGTCAGCATGGCGATCTGCTCCAGCATATCTTCCTCAGTCTCTTCGTCGCCAGAATCAGATTCCTTCTGTTCAGCGTTGAAAGCAATGGTATTCCTGACTTGTGGTTTTTCTTCCATGGAGATCTGAGTCATCTCGTACGTGGTTAGTGATCCGATCAGCTCCGAGACAGATAACTCATCCAGATCCTTAGCTTCGTAGATGGCTGTTACTTTGGGATTCCATTCTCTTGGAAGAGATCTCAGTATTTTTTGCACTTTCTCACCGTCCGGTATTTTCTTTCCCAACGAGAACATTTGGTTGATGATGTTCATGAATCTTGCGTACATGTGGCTTATCGTCTCGTTGTCCTCCATTTTGAACAGCTCGTATTGGTGAGTCAGGAGGGCTATTCTTTCTTGTACAACTCGAGTGGTTCCCTCATGTGTGACTTGAAGCATGTCCCACATATCCTTGGCAGATTCACATGAACTCACACGATTGTATTCTTCTCTTGTAAGCGCGCAGGCGATCATGTTCTTAGCTTTGGCATTCAAGGATATTCCACGCTTGTCTGGTATATTGTAATCAGGGCCTTTCTTTGGAGTTCCATCTTCGTTTTTGGGAATGTAAGGTCCTGTCGCGATGATATCCCACAGGTCGTAGTCTGTAGCGATCAAGAATTCCTTCATGCGATTTTTCCATATGGCGTAGTTTGTCACGTCGAAGAGTGGTGGCCTCGAATGGGATTGTCCCTCTGCAAAAACATCAAAACTCGAAAAAGCCATTAGATCTTTAACTCAGGCTTGTTAGGCCCGTCGTTTGAGTAACCCGCTCTGATACCAAATGAAGATATAAATGTGCCTAAGAGGGGGGGTGAATTAGGCTTATAAAAATTTATGCTTCTTTTCACAAATGCTAAGTGTGGTGACTTAGGTATGCCTACTGATGTTTGTGACGAGTATGCCTGATATATCCTAGTAACGTCGGATGTGCGTCGGGTCTGTCTCACAGCGATAAAGAAATAACTGAAAAGTAAATGCGAGACAGGATTTTTATAGAGGTTATATCCCCAACTGGGGTTTACTCCTCTCCTTGGGATTTACTTCCCAAGAGTTTAACCAATCACTATAATGCACCGTAGCTGGATACAAAACTGATTGGTTAGCCCAATACACAACCGAAACAAGTCGAACACTAGCCACTACTAGGTTACCACACGCCGAGTTTCGTTCCTCGGAATCTCCTTGATCCCGACAGACACAGCTCGCTACCGAAGGGCCCCCGGACTTGTCCTTCCCTTCACGTGTGCGTAAACGTCGACCTTGCCTCCTTGGTATTGCTCACGTCCGAAGACAGAATATATGGAGGGAATGATGGAATATCGGATATATCACTCGCTCAGTGATGGATATGCAGGTTAATGCTCAGGTGGGCAGAAAGCAATCACAAGTGAAAGGCTCAGGAATCTCTTAGTATCTCTCTGCTCAAAAATCTCTCGTAGGCTTAAATTCGCAAATTCTCAGTACCTCGAAAATCTGAAGTGTAGCTCATATATAATCCTTTTCAATCAACACTTCACATGGAAAATCATATCATATAATAATTACCAAATCAAGCATAGTTTCCATGCAATTTTCGAGTCATTCATACCATATAAATCATGCTTTTTAACAAATCATCACAACGGTCATAAGCACATTAAAGCATGATTATTTTCCATATAAGAGCTCATTTAAGCATGAATATATTCCACATAAAGACTCAATTTCGTTCTCATGCATATTTAATCACTTCGCATATATTTACCATATCAGAACTTTCCATAAGTGATTCCCTGCTATCTGTTTCTGGTATAAATCAATCAAGACTAACTTTCCAAACATAGCACATGAGATAGCATCACATAAGCACGTTTTCCATGTACAGCTCATAGTATTAGATCAATATTTTTACCATGTTTAGCATGCAAATCAGATCAGAGCTTACTTAAATAGATTTATCACATCATGACTCGACTTTCCTTATATCAGAGATCACACCCGTTATATCACATACCATATAAGAGCAAACTTATCCACAACGTCAATCAAATCAGATCTTTCCAAAAATATAATATCCAATCAGCATAGGGAAAGATATCAATTCAATATTTCACATTTAATTCAGTTAAGGGCATGCAAGGTTCGTACATATGATTTTCGTCCAGGAATAACGGATTTCAAACAGATATATCACTTTCCATATATAAACAGCATATTTTCCATATATAGCTCAGTAGGATATCTCATGCATTATTTCCATATATAACACAGAACGATATATCCTATCTCATGGACTGTCTATAACATGCGATCACCTAGTTCCATCAATTCATCACAGAATCACACGTAATTCAAATATTCAACACTTAATCGATTTATAGCTTATAAACAATGCATGGACGAATATTACATGAACTTAGACATTTTATTTGTCCCAAAATCGAATTGCTTATTTTATAGACCTAATGTCACTACAATTACATCGTTCATCAAAACTCTCTAACATGTATGGACCAAAAAGGTCAACAACCTCAAATATTGTTAAAATGTATGTAGGAAGAAATATAAGCTCGCCTTTATTTTCAGGTACTATACTTAGCTCTAGAAAAGCGCTACAACTTCTCCATCGACGACCTCAACGTCGTAGCCAATGGCTATTCACGCTTCCGTAGCTATGTCCACGGTTAGTAACATGGCGCTACGTGTTCAATTGATACAAAGTTATTCGTTACTTACGCATTTCTTCTTCTTCTTTCAAATCGATGATTCAAGAAGAGAAAGACGAAGAATTCGATTGCTCGCGTAAATTTAATGGTAGGCTTATAAACCTCGAACATATTCCACAGTACGTTCGAGAGTATGAACGTGGGAGCGACGTGGAGCTTTGGGAGATCAAATATTCGAACAAGGTAGAATGATATTCCTCATACCTATATCTGTGGCAAGGTATTTTGTTTCTTACATATTTTGTAGTTTTGCAATGTTTTGAACTGGGTTTCTGACCGAATCGAAAAATTCACTGATTTAAGGTTTAGTGATTTAGTCAAGAATTAAATTACAGTAAAGTATGCTAATATAGAAATAATAAAAATATATCGGAATTAACGGTCTGAACCGGCCGGTTCAGTTCGGTCGGTGTTGGCGCGTTGTGTTATTATATAAAAGTGAAATAATCCAAATCCGATTAAAAGCTTATTATCCTCTAATTCTGCTCTAATAGGAACATTTAGCATAATCCTTGATCCTCCTTTAATGCAATCTTATTGTAATAATTATAAGTAATCACGTGTATATCTTTTCTAATGCTTTCGAATAAAGTTTGTGGTGGAATACAATTTGAGAAAATTATATTGTTCAAAGGGATCTTCAGTCATCATACACAGTGATGGCAAATCAGCCATGCATATCCACTAATATTTAATAAAAAGCTTACCATGCTACAGAAGCTATAAAATGAAGTCAAAAAGATATTCAGCATATTATGTATAATGGAAAATCATATATCAGATATCATTTGTATGGCTGACCATATTTAACCCTTTAGTCCCCAGTACGAAATCTCGTACTTTTCAATTGGTTATGAAGTCTAAATGAGTTTACAAAATTTTTTACAAAAGGAATGATATTATATACAACAGTATTACACTACAATAAAGCAACATCTTGGTGTAGTAATAATCCCTTAAAACTACATACCTATCTATATTTATGGTCCTATGTAAAAACGTATACAAACAATTAATTCAATTCAATGCCTTTTTCCCCCATATAATCCATCATTTTTAACCATCTCATCTCATTCAATCGCTATAAATACAAACCCCATCACCTTCATAATCAGTCCAAAAAAAAAAAAATTATATATTAATTTAAAAAAAATGCCAAGGCACAGACAATCAATCCAAAAAGCCCTCTCGAAAATCAAGATCTCCCACAAAAGCATTCAGTTCCCCGTCCCCACCTGCAAGCACCCAAGAACTCCGTCGTTCTCCGACCCCAAGCCGCCCACCGCCGCCGCGGCGGTGGCGACGACGGTGACCCTCGCCGACATCGACGACTTCCTCCGCGAGAACTTCAAATCTCTGTACCAAAGCGACCACGAAAATGAAGGAGCGCAGCATACCGATGCCAAAATCAACGACAGATCTACACCACTGAAGAGCCCGCCGGCGCAGCCCTTCCACCTCGAATCTCCGAGGCTCCTCGACCCACCTCCGCCGGAGAATCTGTGCGGGTCGGCCCGATTCTTCGTGGCGTCGGGCTCGTCGAGCTCGCTGATAACCGACGCCGACGTGGGAGGAGCCAATGCCGACGACCAGTGGGCGCCGGAGGATTTCATCGCTCTGCTTACTTATTCGCCGAGCCCATATGACGATTTCCGGCGGTCGATGGAGGAGATGGTGGCGGCGCGCGTGGAGCACAACGGGCGCGTGGATTGGGAGTTCATGCAGGAATTGCTGTTCTGTTACTTGGATCTGAATAATAAGCCGTCTTATAGGTATATTCTGAAGGCTTTTGTGGATTTGGTGGTGGTTGTGAGGGAGAATAATTGGAGGGTTCCTGCGCCGGGAAGGAGATCACGGCCGTGGGGCGGAGGCGGCGGCGGAGGCTTTGGTGGTGGTAGGCGGTGGATGAGAGGCGATAATGTGTAACGTAGCGTTGTAGCAACTATGAATAATGTCTGTCATTAATTCAACAAACTTCAATTGGTTTGGGAGGCTTTGTTCTTCTTCGTTTAATTGTTAAACTAAATAAATAAATGGTTAATGTAGTTACGGGATAACCTCTACATATTAATAAAAAATCGCTAAAATAATAAATCAATATTTTATTATTTAAAAGTAAAAAAAATTAAATTCAACTATTTATTAGTCCATGCCAATAACAAACTGAATCAAATTAGAATATGAGTGAATATATATTCATATTACATACAATTATATCACGTATAATAATTTATTGATCATTTTATTAATTTTAATGATATTTTAGATACTTGACATGATGGCTCAGAATTCGTGAATTTTTATAATTGTAATATTTGGCCAAATTATAATAAATATATAATCGTAATATTTATATGATTATTAATTTAAAGTTTTAAAGGGGACTTAATATTTATAAAGGGATTTTAAAAAAATTATTATATTATTCTTAACGAATTTGATGATTTTTTACAAAGGCTCAAGTCGGGACCATGAGATTTTATTATTTTAGAGATTTTATGAATTTGTAGATTATTAATTTATAAAGGTTTTACTATATAAATATTTTGGATTTGTGATGATTTTGTAAACTTATTTTGATTTGCCAGAATGGGTTACATTAGTTTTCATTGAACGATCCTAATATGAAAGCAAAAAATAATTCATTGTTGTAGTTTGTAATCAAGAGGTAATGGAAAGAGTTTACCTATGAAACCATTTCATCGAATATACATAAAATTAAATAATAAAGGTAATTAATATCATTATGACAATGCAGGTTATATATCTCTATATTTAGTTTTCATCTTACTAAATTGTAAATATGTCATGTACATGAAAAATTGATTATTATTACTTGATAGTTGATACTAGTATACTTTCCTATTCGTCTCAAATTGCAGATTGCAATCAATTTCAAATTTCATTTCTAACTTGTACTTGTACATTCTTCTCTTATTTCTATCTAGTCCTTTTATTAACGATTAATACATATACTATCTGAAATACATCTAAAATTACAAATCAATCCTCAGTACATTAACACAGTTCATCTCAACAGTGCCGATGGATAGCTATAACATTTCAGCGACAGAGAGCTTAGTCCGATGACTGAAGCTTAATGGTGCTTTAAGTTTACTTTTGTTGATTGACTTTCTATATGGGTTCTCTGACTATTAAGAGGTTGCTCGTCATTTTTCCAATTTAATTTCGACAATTGATTGGGTGACTTTTGTGTGGATTAGTTATCTGTCGTTCCAGGCAGTATTCCAAGATTGCATTTTTAATTTAAGCAATCAGCGTTTATATATCTCCTTGGAAAACAATGACCACAACTGTGGCATTGAGGCGAGGAATATCAACATGTTCTTTTTTGCTTGAGCGGATTAAACAGACAGGTGCATATCTTCTACCTTTTTCTGTATCGCCATATGTTTGTGAGTTCATTCTCAGGTGTTTTAATGCATTTCCTTGCAATATTATGTTACTCATCTAGTTGTGTTTGGTGTATCCATTTCCCAGTGATTCACTTTCACAATTTGCCTGTAGTGTATGTAGTATCCAAGAATGAGCAGATTTTGGTTGCTTTCATTTCTGCAGATAGCGAAATTGTACAAATGTTCCAATTGGGTATCCCAAAAGATGAAGGGACATATATTGGGACTAGGTTTAGCAATGCCAGAAATCACGGTCCTGCAAGAAAACTCGACGAGAGGTTCATAAGAATCTTGAAGATATTCAAGTGGGGTTCTGATGCTGAAAAGGCCTTAGAAGTTCTTAAGCTGAAAGTCGATCATAGATTGGTCAGCGAAGTTTTGCAGGTGGACGTCGACATCAATACGAAGATGCAGTTTTTCAAATGGGCTTCGAAAAGAAGGAACTACGCCCACGATTCGACCGCCTATATGGCTTTGATTCGCTGCCTCGAACAGTCGGGTTCTTTTGGTGTTATGTGGAAGATGATTCAAGAAATGTTTAGGAGCTTAAGTTCGATCAGCCAATCCCATTTGTCTGAGATTGTAAGAATCTTAGGCAGGCAAAAGATGGTGAACAAAGCACTCTCGATCTTTTACATGGTCAAGAATCGTAAGTGCAAGCCCACTACTGATGCTTACAACGCGGTCATCTTAATGCTGATGAAGGAGGGACATTACGAGAAAGTTCACGAACTGTACGACGAAATGTGCAGAGAAGATGATAACTGTCTCCCCGATACAGTAACTTACACTGCTCTCATATCTGCTTCTGGTAAATCAGATCTCAACGATGCTGCGATTAGGCTGTTTCAAGAAATGAAAGAAATTGGATTACGCCCTACTGCAAAAATCTACACAACTCTACTAGCAATCTACTCTAAGCTGGGCGAAATCGAAAAGGGATTAGCGTTAGTGCAAGAGATGAAAGACATGGGCTGTTCACCTACCGTTTATACGTATACAGAGATGATAAGAGGGCTCGGTTCTGTGGGCAGAGTAGACGAAGCTTATTCGACCTTCATAAACATGTTAGAAAGTGGCTGCAAACCCGACGTTGTGCTCATGAACAATCTGATCAACCTATTGGGCAGGGCTGGGCGTTTGAACGATGCAATTAAGCTCTTCCAAGGGATGGAATCGTTGAACTGCACGCCAAACGCAGTGACTTACAACACCATCATTAAATCCATGTTCGAATCGAAATCCCCAGTGTCTGAAATCACCTCATGGTACTCAAAGATGAAGGAAAGAGGCATTTCCCCGACGTCGTACACTTACTCCATCCTAATCGACGGGTTCTGCAAGAAAAACTGCTTGGAAAAAGCTCTCATGATGCTCGAAGAGATGGATGAAAAGGGCTTCCCTCCTTGCCCGTCGGCCTACTGCAGCTTGGTCAACGCCCTCGGGCGGGTCAAACGCTACGACGCTGCCCGGGAGCTTTTTCAAGAAATGAAGGAAAATTGCGGGACCCTTTCTCCCCGAGCTTATGCTGTGATGATCAGACATTATGGAAAATCTGGGAAGTTAAACGAAGCAGTCGATCTCTTTAACGAGATGAAGGCTCTTGGCTGTGGGCCCGACGCCTACGCTTACAACGCGATGATGTCAGCGATGGTGAGGGCGAACATGGTCGACGAAGCTCAGTCTATGCTCAGTACGATGGAGGAGAACGGCTGTTCGCCCGACGTGAATTCTTACAACATCATCCTGAACGGGCTGGCTAGGACGGGCGGGCCCCACAGGGCGATGGCGATGTTTGAAGAGATGAAGAAGAAGAAGATGATGGTGGGGCCCGACGCAGTTTCTTACAATACGGTTTTGGGATGTCTTAGCCGCGCTGGCATGTTTGAGGAAGCTGCGAATCTGATGAAGGAGATGAGCTCTATTGGGTATGAGTACGATGATATTACTTACTCTTCCATACTCGAAGCAGTTGGTAAAGTTGATGAAGTGCGTAAGCTTTCGATGTTGTGAGAAAAAAGACAGTATCTTTAGTGTACGAGGTTCATCGAGTAGATTGAATGACCTGTTAATTTTGTACTTTTCGGGTAATACGATGATGTTTTACGAGTTCTTTATTTTGTTGTCGACGTTATCTCCATGTAATCTACATAAGAGTAGTTCAGTGAAGTTAAACTCTGATGACGTGGCACCTGAAAACATAAATAAAGATTGAATCTTTGGAAAATAAGAGACAGAGAAAGAAACCAACCAGTGAACTATGAGGCTAAGGAGGTTCGTCGCTTATCCCTCAAACTTCCCAAGCAAAAGGAGCTGAAAAAACCTTCAAAAAAGGCGTAGAGAAAAAGCTAATGGGTTTTGTGACGGCGAGTTCTTGCTATCTCCACTCTCAAGTGCCTCACTCTCTTTTGCCTGCGCAATCTTCAGCGCAGTTTCCGATTTTATTTCTTTCTCGTAGAAACTCGAGGAAGAAGAGAAAGGGCGTGAGCTGCTGTGCGGTCCGAGAAAGTGAGAAAGATGAAGCGTATCGCTCGAGGAGATTGATTAATTTAATGGGGTTTGCTTTAATTCCACTTCTTAGCTTGAGGGCTGAGGCAATTGAAGGTGTTATCTCAGGTTAGGTACTCTTTTTTGGAGTTTTCTCATCTTCTCTGTTATTGCTACGTTTCCCTTCTTTTTTTTTTTCCTGATCGTAAGAAGGTTATGGCTACTCTTGGTTCTTTAGGTAATATTGAAATTTTCTGCTCATTGTTTGTGGATATGGTTGCCTCTTCTTTGACAAGGCCCCTTTGAAACAGTGTACTATGAAATAGTTGTTGCAATGCTTTTTTCTGATTGATAACGTTTGGGCATTTCTGAACATTTTTTTTTTTGAGTTGATCCACCGTGCTGCAATATCTCTGTTGTTTCTTACTTTCTTTTCTACCCATCTTTTGAGAATGTGTTTTCATTTCGAGTTCATCTTTAATCTTTTCCAGAAAATACCGAATCAAGACCACAAGATCAGAAAGAAAGAGCAGAGGTAAGCATCTCTGCAAAAATGTAACTAGAAATGGAGTTTTCCGTCTGCACTGTGATTGACATATGAGTTACAAGTGTCAATGATGGGAATCCTTTTTCTTGTTCCTCTCTCAGGAATCAGTTGGCAAACATTCGTCAACAAATCCGTTTTCCCTTCTGAATGCGTTCGGTTACTTAGCTTCGGGCGTGCTTGCTTCTTTATACGCATTGACGAAACAAGAAAAGACAGCCTCAGATACGACCATAGAATCTGTAAGCATAAATTCGTGTCTTTCTGCGTTTTTTTTTGCTTATAATTACATATGTTGAATTATCCGTTTTTATTTCTCACCCCACAGATGAAGATTAAGCTGAACGAAAAAGAGTCATCCATAGCCTCTCTTGAGAAGAAAATGGAGTTTGAGATATTGCAAGAAAAAGAAGCTACAGCTAACGCACTCGCCAAGGCGAGCGAAGAGAAGCAATCTTTGACCCATAAAGTTAAGCTTGCTAACGACACGATAAAGAATCTCGGGACAGAGTTGCAAAATGAGAAAGAGATAGCTGGGGATCTAAGCATCCAAGTCGATAGCCTCGAACTCGAGCTCAACGAGGCTTTGGAGGCTAAGGATGAACTTCAACAGCAGTTAAAGGAGAAGATAGATTCTATAGCTGCCTTGGAATCACAGATTAGCTCGCTTTCTTCTGACATAGAGTCTAAAGAGGATGATCTTCGTAAGCTTAATACTGAAGTTGCTGAGAAAGAAAGGGAACTGAACGAACTGAGTTCTTCGTATCAGAAGTCTCAGGCTCAGGTGGATGGTTTGAGCTCAGAGATTGAATATTTGAAAAGTGAGATCTTGAAATACGAAAAGGAGATGGATTTGAAGGACGAAGCTGTGGGAAATCTGAGCTCAGAGCTGCATCATACTCGCTCGAAGATAGATGAGTATCAGAAGAAGCTTAATGATGTTTCTGAGGAGTATAAAGATTTTAGATTTTCGTCCGAGGAAAAGTCAGCTTCAGATGCTGAGATTTTAAGACAGGGAGAGGAAAGAATTCGTGGGCTGGAGGAAAGAGTGAAGCTTGCAATCGACGAGTTGAACGAAAACAAGGGCTTGATTGCTGATTTGACGAAGGAAAAGGAGAATCTGAGAGGCACGCTGGACGTTGAGCTTCAAAATTCGAACAGAATCGAGCAAGAGCTGAAAGCAGCACATGAGAATTTGGAAAAATCGAGGGACGAGATTTCTGATCTTTCGAAACAGTTGCAAGATTCAAAAACCTCGTACTTGGAGCTTGAATCTGAGGTTTCTAAGGTCAGGGCTGAGTTCGACGGAGCCAAAGAATCATTACAGAAGAGCATCGACGAAGCGAAGGAAAATGCAAAGGCTTTATCTGCAGAACTTAGTTCTGCGAACGAGCTTCTTACAAAGTCGAACGAAGAACTTCAAACTATGTCTGAAGAACTCGCCAACTCGCTGCAAAAATGCAGTACCTTGGAGGAAGAACTCATCGAAGCCCGCAAAAAAGCTGAAGCAGCAGATTCCCACCTCGTCAAGGAAAAGAAGATTACATCTTTGCTGAACGAAGAATTAAAGGCCCTCGAAGCTCAAATTTCCAGAGACAAAGAATCTCGAAAAGCCCTCGAAACAGATTTAGACGAGGCCACGAAATCACTAAACGAAATGAACGAAAATGCCCTTTTGCTTGCAAAAGAAATAGAGCTAGCAAATTCCAGGGTTTCAACTTTGGAAGACGAGAGAAATGTGCTCTATAAAACCCGAGACGAGCAGAAACGTGCTGCTCAAGAAGCTCGAGAGAACTTGGAGGATGCACATAACTTGATAATGAGGTTAGGGAAAGAGAGGGAGATCTTGGAAAGCAGGGGAAAGAAGCTCGAAGAGCAGTTGGCTTCTGCAAAAGGCGAGATACTAAGGATGAAGAGTCAAACGAATTCTTCGACTGTGAAGGCTCAAACAGAAGAACAGAGCCCAGAAAGAGTAGATGAAGCTGAGACGAAGGAGAAAGCTGCTGTCACGACGACTAAGAAAGCTGTTCGGAGGAGAAAGGCTAGTTCCAAACCAAACGATTCGTAGTTCATAAACTGTTTGTGCCAATAAATGTTTAACGTCGTCTGAATCCGTGATTTGTGTCTTATTTATTTTGTATTTTTACTCGTGATTTTCTGAATGATGAGTGTATATTTCAGGGGAGGTTGCTGCTTAAACCACCATGTTTTCTCTCCTCTGTAGTTATACATCACATATATTAAGAGATGTGCTGGAAAATGCAAAACAATGCACCGTTTTTTCGGCGTTGTTACAGAGGAACTAACTCGGTAATATTCAGATTTCAATCCTATATATGTATATTCAGGCACAGCATAAGTACGATGTAAATAATGTCAGCACAGCAGAGCAGGTCAAGTGAAAAGGTCGAATCTTTTCTTCAAACGCCTGTAAAGATCGGAAATAGGAAAAAGGAATAGCATTTGTATCAATCACAGGACAGCTACAATACGAAAATGCCAAAGCAGAATGAGTAATCACGTAAAGCAAACGATAAAAAAGAACTTACCTGATCGAAATCTCGAGATGGGAATTTCCCGTAATTCTCTTCTCATGCAGAGATATTCACCTAATAACGCCATTAAAGCTAACCCAGATAAGTTCACGACCCACCACGTTATCGATGAGGGCCAACCACCATATGCAACACAGATGAAAAGGTGGATGACGTAAAGAGTTGCTGAAAAATCCAAGCATTTTTTCGCCCTTTCAACTAAGTACACTAAAAACACAGCCCTGTTACGAGAACAGAATAAGTATGTCAGGAAGAATGTTTCGCTAACTAATGAAATATAGTTAGCAGCAACACAATCAAGAGACTCATAATGAAGATCCGTTGATTAAGATTCATTAGCTTCAGAACAGCAGTGGAAAAAGAACTTTTCGAAGCCATATATCAATCTTTCTGAAATCGTATTTTCTGGGGATAATTCATCATGTTAAGGTTCAGAGGGAATCATAGAAAAACTTTAGCTATTCAAACAACATCGAAAGGTCAACTATCCCTCGACCCTGAAAGAAGCATGAGCCATGAAATCAATAGCAATTGAACAGAATTCCAAAGTCACGTCAGTCATATCATATCAATTTCATTCCTATCATTACAATTAGCTTCTCTAGTAACCTCTCCACCCAATCACTTTAAGCCTAACATTGCACACAGACTCCACAAATTTGCTACCTTACAAGAAATTCTACAGAAGTATATAAGGTTAAGATCCAAGATAACTCTACATCCAACGAATGAAATCATGTGAAACGAATCGAAACAATGTAAAAATCGAACACACACTTACCCAGCAGCAGAGCTTAGCAAAACGGATGCCATAACACACCACCCAGTGACTGTAGATGCATTAACCGTCACGTAATCGAAGAAGTACGCAAGGCTCATCTTTGAGACACGCGTCCCAACAAGAATTCCTGAAACTAATCCGAGGGCTAGATAGTATAGACATTGAAGGCACACGATTTGAGCCACAATCAACCATGGATCCCAAACCACAGTTCCATAGAACATGGCTCTTTTTCTTCTCCGACAAGAATTACGCAAAACCCAATCCCAATTAAACCGATTAGGCTTTTGGGTTCGATTTCCAGGAATTGAGAGAGGACAAAAGTAGGCAAAGGTTCAAACTTTCTTGATTTAGATGTGCGAAGCTGAGAGCATTGTGTATTGAGATTGAGATTTGGGATTAGCAATGGAAAATGAGGATATAAACGGGCTTTTTCTTTTCTTCTAAATAAAGCAATATGCTCTAATTAGTTAAATTGTTTTCACTACCTAAACAAATTTGCAATTTTTTGTTGAAAATCGTTGTGATGTTCTTTTTTCCTAATCCAAGTCAAACATGGTTGACAAAATCTTAGATAAAATAATATTAATATGTATCATAGTAAGTTTTAGGGTCCTACTATTCATACCCCTTACACCCCATTTTACACCCTCTTTTACACCCACTTAGTGAAAAACACATGAAATTTGTAAAATTTATTTTAGCTAACCTAACCACATGAATTCAACAATTGTTATTTACTTCTTTTTCCATATAATTCACCACATTAACGGCATTTATTGTTCAACAAATTATATTTAATTTATTTTCATTTTATATCTCCTTATGTTAAATTACGAACTTTTATATAAACTTTAAATATGTTAATAGTTTTAAATTGTTAATATAAATAATTATTAGGTTAATAAAATATTTATATAACACATATATTTTGTTAACATATACAAACTTAAATAAACACACATATAATAACAATAGCTAAAGTTAATATCGTTTATATCATTCCAAAGAAGAAAGCCGAAATTATGTAATTAGTCAATTGTCTCTTTTCTTATGTCAAAGGAGATTAATTGTATATATTATATTACTTTTTGGAGCTTTTAATCAAATGTTTATTAATGAAAATGATTATCTCGATCAGTCATCCCAAAGAAAGCCGAGTCAATGAAATTAGTCAAATAATTATTCATTGAGTGACGTATTCTGTTTTTGGAATTCTCTGATGTCACTTCCCTTATAATGTTATATGTAAATAGGATAATTAAATTCTATTTTAGGAAAATTTTAAGAAAATAATTAATTAAGTAATAAACCTTACAAATAGAAGTATTTAATGACTTACTTTTATTATTAAGGGGGTGTAGATAGAAAAAAGGAGGGTGCCAATAGAATGACCCTAATTTTTAATATGTGTTCGATCCAGTTCGAGCTATTTATTTCATTCATTTTTTGTACTTTTTTCATCAACATTTTTTAACTTTTGAACTTCCCCAAATGAACCAAGGATAAAAATGTTAATGCGTAAAACGTAGGCCTGTGTGTGTAATATATATATATATATATATATATATATATATAGTCTTGCTGCTCATTTAACAAGCTAGGGTTTGGAAGGTCCCGGACTCGTCTGAAGAGCTTCAATTGGAATTAAGGATTTTGCAGATCCGTGTGAGTTCTCTCAGGTAAGCTCTTTTGTCTTTCTGTACCGATTTTGATGCACCGTCTTCGATTTTATTTCCGTAAAATTTTAATTTGTGTGGAGTTTTGGGTTAATGAGTTCGATTGAAATGACCTTTAAGTAGCTGTAGAGAGTCGATATACTTTTGCTTTTCTCGATTGGGTTTGTTTGTTGTGTTGTTGAGCGTGTTTATTTGGAGTATTGGGATTTTTTGAATCTTTTTCTCCGAGCATGTGGGAAGACTTGAATTTGAAAGTTTGGTATGAAAGGCTACAAATTACACACACTGTTTGCTTTCAGTTCAAACTTCAGTTTCTGTGGCACTGGCACAGAGCTGATAAGTTAATTCTTGATTAGCCACATGAATTGGAGCGTTTAACAAGCATGTTTTCTGCTGTAACTGTAGATAAATAAATATATAGGTCGCGTTTAGTTATATCGAAATGATTTTGAACATGGTGTGTTAAATATGCTAATGTGGAAAGGCAGATATGTAATGTATATAACATTAGCTAACTGTCATTTGTTCTCTCTGTGTTACGGAACCTTTTTTCCTCTGGTGATTCACTGCATTTCTCCTTCCTTTTTTTTTCGTTTTACGTGTTCGCATGGAGGTTATGCGGTTACAAGCAATATAAATCAATGGGAAAACTTATTTCTTCAGATGATAAGTTACTGAAGCTGTCAGTGCTTTGTGCTGAAGTTTGTTTATGTCACCGTGGATAGTTTTGGTAGTACATGATTCGTGAGTGATTTTGCTTGTGACTATCCATTTTTATCTCACATGCTATTTATTTTGTGGGAAATGTGGCAAAAAAAGATTCATATTCTCGTTTAGGTTTCTTAATGTGTAGTGAGGAATTTGTTCTCGATGCCAGTTAACTTATCATTACTGAATAGCCAGTGTTGGCTTGGCAGATATTATAGGTCGACTTATTTTATAACTTCCCTGCTGTGCTGAAAGGAAAAGTAACAAAGAAATTAGATACAGAAAATGCTTCGATCTCTTGTCCTTTCTGAGTTTGCCTGTTTTCACATCTTGCAGATAAACCTTCTCTCCACCCATTTGGAACTTCAAAAACCTGCAATGGCAGATGCAGAAAACAACCTTCAGCCTTCAAAAAGAGAAATGCTGGAGTACAGCTAACCCGCGACAACAATGGCCTTGATGATGACGATGAAGATACCTCAAATCAAGAGGAAGGCACTTTCAAAAAAGCGAGCGATGAAGTTTTGGCAACTAGAAGAATTGTGAAGGTCCGTCGCCATCAATCATCTTCATCAACTACGTCTGCTCCAGCGCCTACCTCTGCTTCTAACCCCTTCGCTGGAATTCGTCTAACTCCTCTGTCCTCCACCACGCCAGTGGAGCCCGATGCTTCTAAGGAGGTTAGAGGTAACGAAACGGAGATAGTGAGTAATAATAGTGATGGTAAATCTGAAGGCAAGGCTGATGATGCTAATGTTGAATCTGCTGATGAGAAGAGAATCAGTGCGAACGAGGCCGACATTGTGCAATCTGAAACTGAAAACACCGCTTCCATCACTGAGAACAACGAATCCAATGAGAGAGAAGCAAAAGAAACAGAAACTGATGTTTCCAATGAGAAAAAAACAGACGAACCATTGGTTACTGAAGCTGGTGATACTAAAGATGCCAAGGATTTAGGACTCGAGGGCAATGTCGTCAAGGCGGACGAAAGTAATTGCGACGAATCCACAGAAAAGGGCAGAGAAAATGCGCCGGTCAGCTCGTTCGGGCAGCTTTCGAGCACCCAAAACGCATTTTCTGGGATCATTGGAGGTGGGTTTCCTAGTAGTACACCTTCAGCACCTGCCACTAATTCCCTCTTTGGCCCAAAAACCGATAATCCTGGCTTTTCCTTTGGTGCTTCTAACATTGGAAGTTCATCTCTTTTCGGGTCAAATATCTTTACGAAGAGCGAAGGCAGCAGCAAAAACCCGCCCATGCAAGAGGTTCCCATAGAGACGGGCGAAGAGAACGAAATAACTGTTTTCACAGCTGATTCTAGCCTATTCGAATTCGTCGATGGGTCGTGGAAGGCGAGAGGCAAAGGAGAGCTTAAGGTAAACGTCCCTTCGACGGGAAAAGGACAGTCGAGGCTCGTAATGCGTACTAAAGGGAACTTAAGGTTGATTTTGAACGCTAATCTTTTCCCAGACATGAAGCTGACCGATATGGACAAGAAGGGCATCACTTTTGCCTGCGTAAACAGTGCTTCTGAGGGCAAAAAGGGCCTTTCGACTGTTGGCGTGAAGTTCAGAGATGCGTCGATTGCTGAAGATTTTCGAGCGGCCGTTTTGAAGCATAAGGAAAAGACCGTTTCGACCCTGAAAACGCCTGAAGGTTCTCCCAAATCTTCGTAGGCATCGTATGACGTTTTAGTTTGGGTACTTTAAATCTACGTTTATATCTTGGGATCGTTTTGTTTAAACATCTGTTGTAGTAGGTCGTGCTCAATTTCTAAACGCTGCATTTTGCTGTGATAATTTATATTATGGCTTAAATATTTTTTTTGGTCCCGTAATTTAGGGGGTGTGGCATTATAGGGACTGCTAATTTAGGGTGTGGCATTATAGGGATAATAAGTTTTAAAATCGTGAAATTTACAGACATTATATCTGATTTTTCCAAAATACATCACGTGCCATGTACGTGACCGATTTTTATATCGAAAATTGACGTGGCGCCGGACCGATGACATGCTCGTTTTTGCTAATTTTTGGGCGGATCGATGGCATGCCCGTTTTACAGAAATGCCACGTCATTAAAATAATCCGACTTGGCGCAATGTCATCGGTCCGGCGCCACGTCGGACCTTTCGATATAAAAATCGATCCACGTGCGTTGCGTGACACGTGATGTATTTTTGGGAAAAATCAGGTATAATGTCTATAAATTAATTTGCACGATTTTAAAACTTATTGTACCTATAATGTCACACCCCCTAAGTTACGGGACATTATATTATTATGTTGTCTAATGGCTTGTATTCATTTCCAACATTTTATTAGCATTATTATCTGATGGTCTGATATTTACTTAATCTGAGATGTCATACATCTCCCCACCTAATAACACCTTCATCCAAAGTATCCGAACTCAATAAAATATCGAATTATTACAGTGATTATAGCATTTGTACTCGAGTAAATAAATGGCATGTTTCTGTCATGTATATAATTTCATAGAACATTCAAGAGAAAGTACTCGAGTAGTTTTGCAAACTCCGGGATCTGGGTTACTTGGGAGACGCATTTACATGGAGCAACCGCACCTGTCACCCTAATACCATATATGAGCGGCTTGACAGAGCATGTGCTAATCCGGCATGGGATGCAATCTTTAATGATGCCACAGTTAGTAATATTCGTACGGTGTTTTCAGATCACCATGCAATCCTCATTGTGCCTAAACCATCACATAGGGCCGTGCCACAAATATCTAGACTTTTTCGGTTTGAAGCTAAATGGGCGGAAGAAGACCACTGTGCTGTGATTCTCAAAGGCTGCATGGACAAAATTACCTCATCTGAGCCGTTGAATAGACTCTCAAAATTCATGGCGTATAGTCGGGTGGAGCTCAGTAGTTGGAGCTCGAAGTTCTATCGAAGGTCGAACAGAGAACGATGCGAGATTGAGAGTCGGCTCAAGAATATGATGATGGAAGCGATTACTAATGCGTCTAAGGCAGAGGAAACCAAGCTTCGACGACGATTGAATGAGCTCCACAACCAGGATGAAATCTACTGGAAACAACGAAGCAAGAATGAGTGGTTGCGGCATGGCGATCAAAACACAAAATTTTTCCACCGACAAGCAACGAACAGACATCGAGCAAACACGGTTCATAAGCTAGTGGATCGTAACGGACAGTGGTGGACAGATCAAACCTCCCTCGAGAGTATAGTGCTGGATTACTTCATGGAAATATTTACGACGTGCAGCCCTACGGAATTGGAGATTGACGAGGCAGCTCGCTTTATCACACCTCGGGTTAGCCAAGCGATGAACGACTCGCTTCTTCGCCCTTACACAGCTGAAGAGGTCAAGAACGCTTTGGATTCGATGTCCCCTTTCAAATCTCCTGGCCCTGATGGCTTTCCTCCGCTCTTCTTTCAAAAATACTGGGGCATCGTAGGTATCGAAACTACCCGGGCTATTCTTGCTTTTCTCAACAATGGTATGTCGTTGCCCTCTTTACATGAAACTAACGTGGTTCTTATACCGAAGGGCCGTCATCCCGAGAAATTACCAGACTTTCGACCGATTAGCTTATGCAATGTCATGTATAGAATCGCATCTAAGTGCATAAGTAATCGATTAAAACCCCTCATGGACTCTCTTATTTCACCAACTCAGTCCGCTTTTATTCCTCATCGTCTCATTACGGATAATGTCCTTATAGCTTTTGAAATTAACCATGCTCTGAAGAACCGACGAACAGGAAATAAGGGATATGCTTCTATCAAGCTTGACATGAGTAAAGCCTATGACCGCATTGAGTGGCCTTTTCTGAGGAGGGTGATGAGTAAGTTAGGTTTTCATGAGGCTTTTATCCGTTTAATCATGTTGTGTCTTTCATCACCGACGTACTCTTTCTTGTTAAACGGACATAAATTCGGAAACGTAACTCCTATGCGAGGACTTCGTCAGGGGGACCCTCTGTCCCCATTTCTTTTCCTTTTCTGTGCAGAAGCATTTACATGCTTGCTACAAAATGCTGAAAACTCCAAAGAGATTGAGGGAATTTCCGTCCGACGAGGAGCGCCGACTATCTCACACCTTCTTTTCGCCGATGACACCATCGTCTTCTGCCAAGCTTCGGTGACTGCAGCCCATAGGATCAAGGATATCCTCAAAATTTATGAGCGTGCATCGGGACAAATGATAAACCTTGCGAAATCATCGGTGGTTTTCTCGGGAAATGTCGCTCCATTTACTCGTAATCTCTTTTGCAGCGAACTCGGAGTACAGGAGCAGCAGAATCCGGAAATGTATCTTGGGCTTCCATCAAAGGTGGGACGGAACAAAAAGGAGATATTCGCTTACATAAAGGATCGAGTTTGGCGTAAGGTGAGCGGGTGGTCTGAAAAATTCTTATCGCAGGCGGGACGAGAGGTGCTAATTAAATCCGTACTTCAAGCTATCCCCACATACGCCATGGGATGTTTCCTCTTACCTGGGTCGGTTATAGACGATATTGAACGGATGATCGCCCGCTTTTGGTGGTCGGGATCGAAGGGCAGAGGGGTACATTGGCTTACCTGGCAGCGTTTGTGTCGTTCCAAGAAGGAGGGAGGTTTAGGTTTCCGAAACCTTGAATCTTTCAACCTGGCAATGCTTGCCAAACAAGCGTGGCGCCTTATACATAGACCGGATGCCTTAGTAAGTCGCGTTTTTAAGGCAAAATATTTCCCTAATGTTGACTTCTTGACAGCTCCTCTCGGCCACCGCCCATCCTTGACTTGGCGAGGTATCATTCGTGCTCGCGATTCCGTTCTTCATGGACTACGGTGGCAAGTCGGTCGAGGCGATAGAATCAATACATGGGAGGATCCATGGATTCCGAGCTCTGAGAATTTCAGACCCATTTTAACCATGTCTAGCGACGATAATCTATCTCGAGTCGCTGATCTACGACACCCGGTATCAAACCAGTGGAATGAGCAACTTATTCGATCTGTCTTCCAACCATTAGATGCTGAGCGTATTTTATCAATCCCTCTGGGCGTATATACCCAACAAGATCGTTTAATATGGCACTACTCAAAGGATGGTATATTCTCTGTTAAGAGTGCCTACTACATAACAGAGAAGTTAAAATATCGCCATGCACCTTCCACATCGACTTCCCCGTCTTGGCTTATGATTTGGAAATCGAGAGCGATTCCAAGAGTGCGACTATTCATATGGCGGCTATGCAACGAAACGCTTCCAACAGCCGCAAATCTTTTCAAGCGTAAATGTCTTGATCATGCAATCTGTAGCCGATGTGGGGGGCTTCCGGAGAATTTCGAACATGTCTTTATTACGTGCCCGTTGGCGAAGCGGTTCTGGAAGAACTCACGAATATCGTACGATGCAGTACGTAAGGGGCCGGGCAAGGCGGAGTGCTGGATTCGAGAGATGCGAAGAATGCTGAGCGATGATGATTTTGACCTTTTTATCACTCTCTGTTGGGCTTTATGGAGGATGCGAAATAAATGCTTCGCGGAAGGGGTTCACATTTCTGATGAACGAGCATTAGCTGAAGTGGATGCAATGATGTCTTCCTTGTCGCCAGAAGTTAGCTTGCTGCAACCAGAACATACACAAGTTGAATCAGGGTGGCTCCGACCGGAGGATAACTTTATGAAGATCAATACAGACGGCGCAATCCACGAGCGGCGAAAAACATCATCAATTGGTCTTATTGCGAGAAATAACCTCGGGACATGCTATGGTTGGCGTACGCGAGCGTTGATAGGGCTATACTCGCCAGAGGTTATTGAAGCTGTAGCCATCCGGGAAGCACTGTTATTCGCACGATACAAAGGATGGACCCGGATCGAAATCGAGAGTGACTGCAAGATTATTATTACAAAGCTTCAACAGAAATCGACGGACTCTTCAGAAGTTGGCTGCATTCTCTATGATTGTTATTGGTTAAGTAGTTTGTTTGAATGTGTTCGCTTTAATCATGTGCGTAGAAGAGATAACGTAGTAGCTCACTATCTAGCCAAGCATCTTGGGTACGACGGAGAGGGTTCTTCCCCGCCGACACAAGAAATGGCGAACTTGTTGATCGTTGATAATCAATAAAAGCTACGCTTTGAAGTTAAAAAAAAAAAGAGAAAGTACTCGAGTAAATAAATGGCATGTTTCTGTCATGTATATAATTTCATAGAACATTCAAGAGAAAGACAGGAAAATACATGGACCGAAAATATCGCCATTATTACATTAATCACATCTTAATTTATTACCTTTTATCCGTATTACATAAACGGCATGTTCATAATCATATTATTATATCTTGCCATCATCCACTCATGACCAGTCTCTAATCTCTATCCATTATCCATCCCTTTCCTTTTCCCAACTATATAATAAACTCACACAACACAAAACACACATTTCAAGAAAATAGATCAGAAAAAAAAAAATGGACAGAAAACACTCAACGACGACGTTCACAGTCGCGACCATCCTTCTGATGAGCATGTTCGCCGCCTACGGAGCGGCAGCCTCCGGCGTCGCCGCCGCCGGCGGAGGCTTCTTTGGTTCTATTAAGCTTACGTACAAAGAATGCTACGACGATTGCCTTCGAAGGTGTGCACTCATACCCTTTAGCTTTTACTGCCCGGCGGGTTGTCCTCAGCACTGCCATGACTGTATACCAAACAAGTGCTTCGCTAGGGAAGAATTTGATCCTCAGTCTTTGTGCAACGTTGGCTGTTCGCTGCACAAATGTGGTAATATCGAAGGTAATATAATTTCATTTCGTGTCTATAGATGACGAAATAATATATATATAATGTTAGAATTGAAATGTAATTATTGCTGAGATACTGACGAGGGCTTTTGGTACTTTATATGTGATTGACAGATGAGGGAAAGAAGCAAAGCTGTCTACGTGAATGCTCTGATGTCACCTGCAAAATTTGAGCAACTGAGCTTCTTTGACGTATGAGGAACTATATATATATATATGTTGACTAATTGATCGGATGTATTCATTTTTCAATAAAGGGTTACAATATTTTGGCTTTTGGAAGATGAAGTCGTCCAAAGTCTTAAGTGTCCAATGACCAATATTGAATTATTAAGTAACTGCACCATTCAAAACATACTGCTAGGTACAGTAAATAGAGATTTATTTCTCTTGAAAAACAGTTTCATGCATAGAAACATGAATGAATGAAGGAATTAATTAATTCACTCTACCAATATAACTGACGAGTTTCCTTGTTATAAAATATATCGAGACGATTTTAAGAAAATTTTCATCTATAACGTACTAATCTCTATAAAAGAATATTTAATGCCTCTTCCCTTACCCACTATAAGTTTGAATTTACCCCACATGTATAATTGACTCTTTCCCATGGAAGACACACATTAATTAGACTTTCCCATGTAAGGATACAATATTGTTTAAGTAATTCGAATACAAAATCCAGCGATGGAGAGGATCAAAGACAATAAAATCAGTGGCTGAATTGTTTTTGCATATATCCGTGTAACATAATCATCCTTTACAGCTTGTCTACGTAATAATATATATCTCCTGGAACTAATTAAAGCAACGCCAAACATAATATATGTGGTCATATTGCAATAAATACATAGGTAACCTATTCACCATCTTTTTTCCAGTACGTAGTAGCTACGTATAGGCCATTTATCTTAAGCATTTTCAAACACGTCAAGAGGGGGTATTAAGGCTAAGGAGAAAAATAATGACCAAAATGATGAAGATAGTTATGGTGACGCTAGCATTATTACATGCAACCACAGTTATTAATACATCATCGGCGTGCTTCGTAAGTTGCTTCAACGAATGCGCTTCGCATTGTTTCTCGGTGAAGAAAGAAGCATTTACGTGCTCGTTAAACTGTTTGGTGAATTGCCTCATCGACGATGCGAAGGCCAAACGCCTCAGCCATAGAAATTTGACTTGTGCTGTGAACCAATGTGCTCGGTTTGCCTACGGTAATTATAAGATCATCATCATTGGTTAAACTAAATTAAATTAAGTTCGACTAATGATATTGTTGTTACATATAAATTGGCAGAAATTCACAAAGTGAACGGCTGTGTGGATAAATGTGGGGTTGATAGTAAATGTGGAGTCCCATCTGATATTAGGGTAAGCTGAAGTATTATATCGATCGATGGCCAAGGCAGTGGAAATGTTGGAATTATGTACTAATAATGTTTATTTTATATGTATGATGCACATGCTAAATTGTATTACTTATTGGAGAACCACAAAAATTAGGTTGGAGAACCAAAATCGAAAACCCTCAATAAATTCATGAATATATTACGAGTTTGAGAACCTTAGACATCAACATTTCAGCAAACAAAACATTTCAGTGAAGAAGAATAGAGTTACAACAATGAGTCCGATGAAAACAACCCAGCATATATTTTCTATTTAGAATGTAATATTAATAATGCTATATATATGGACCATGGCGAAAAAGGCTCCAACTATTTATATTTTCCTGTATTATTAAATATTTCGTAGACTCACACATATACTCAAGAATCTTAAAGCCGAATTAGTTTAACCAATAACTCGAGAAAAATACTTAGATAGTTGGGAAAAATAAAATAAAATAGAGAGAAAAATACTTGATGTTTATTGATATTGGGACAACGTTGACAATAATATTTATACGAGTTATGTTGTCTAAAATAATGCCATCAACCTAACATATAACAAGATCGAAGTCCCATAATTCGTCAACTAGCATCACATCAGACGTCATAAACTCTGTCCCATGGGAAGGAAAGCATATGCTCGGTTGTGACGAGACATCAACTTGCTACATCTTTTATTGCATAGGTGAATGAATATCACAATGATTATATTATATGGGAGAAGCTCTCCACTACATAGGATTCATTCATGTTGATAGAGTAAAGTTTGAATTACATATACGAATACCACCGATGAACTCGAGAATTTCCTATATTCTTTGATAAATAAGATCGCACGGGGTAAATAATACATATTATCTCAAAAGATATATTTAATTCCTGATCGATAGTAGCTACGCGTTTACATGACACACCATTAGCTTATCTGCACTTCTTTAAGACAGCACAAAAAAATCGGAGCACTGCACATGAATGCGTGTCCAAAAGCTTTAACTTCAGCTATCTGTACACTGAGGGCTCGTTTGATATAAGTGTTTAGGGATTACATGGGTATAAGTTATTTGTGTATAGCTATACAAGGATTTTGTTGATGTTGTATTTTAACATGTTTGATATGTGTGTATTAATTATTTGTGTAATGATATAAATTGTGTTCGATAGTGAAAAGAAGTAAAACGCAACAGAGAGCCATGGAAAATATCTGATCTGTTATTCTGTCGATCAATACAGTGCTGATGTTTTTATACAAAAAAGCTACAGCTAACTAACTAGCTAACTAATGAAATATTTACACGTGTCTAATCTATTCAGCTAACTCTCTTGGTAACTCAACATCCCCCCTCAAGTTTGGTCTCCTATCGAAAGATGTCTATGAGACCAAACTTGCGAAGTAGAGCACGGAAGTGATCGGTACCAAGCCCTTTGGTAAGTAGATCAGCTGGCTGATTATCTCCCCGTACATAAGCAATACTTATGACTTGTTGCTGCAAATCTCGAATCATATGACAGTCGATCTCTATATGTTTCGTTCGCTCGTGAAACACTGGGTTGGCAACAATACTCAGAGCCGATTTATTATCACTGAAATATGCACTTGACCATCTAACTTCACATACAGATCTTCCAATAATCCCTTGATCCAAATAATCTCACAGCTCACTGCTGCTAACGCTCTATACTCTGCCTCGCATGATGAACGAGCCACCGTTTTCTGTTTTCTCGTTTTCCAAGAAATTAAAGACTCGCCAAGTTTGATCATAAAACCTGTTGTCGATCGCCTGGTCATTGGACACGACCCCCAATCAGCATCACAGTAACGCTTCAAGCTGCATTTTACTGCCACTCGATAAGAAAATTCCTAAACCTGGTTGGCCCTTAAGGTATCTTAAAATCCTCAAAGCAGCTCTCATATGAGACTCCTTCGGCTTGTGCATAAACTGTGAGAGATTCTGCACTGCATAACTCACATCAGGTCTGGTCATTCCCAAATATATCAGCTTGCCAACCAATCACTGAAATTCAAAAGGATCATCAAGAAGTTTATCGTCCAAATTCTTCTGTAAATGAACATTATACTCATGACTGGTTAATTTGATATTGGTTGCAACAGGTGAATTCACTGGTTTGCAAGCTGTCATCCCTGTCTCTTTTAGTAAGTCAAGAACATATTTTCTCTGATTTAAGCAAATCCGATCTTTGTTTCTTGCCACTTCAATACCCAAGAAGTATCTCAACTCGCCAAGGTTCTTCATATAAAATGTCTGCTGTAAGTGAGATATCAGAGATGAAATCATGTCCTTGTCATTCCCTGTAATGACTATATCATCGACATAAACAAGTAGCATCACAATCTTGTCGCTGTCCCTCGTCACAAACAATGAATAATCATGTTTGGACTGCTCATATCCAAGGCTGAGAACTGCATCAGAAAACTTAGCGTTCCACTGGCGAGAGGCCTGTTTTAAACCGTACAAAGACTTGAGTAACTTACACACCTTATTCCCCCCTTTCGGATTGTGAAGACCTGGAGGTAGTTGCATGTAAATTTCCTCAGTTAGATCTCCCTGTAGAAAAGCATTAGTGACATCAAGCTGATGTAGAGGCCAACCACAAGAAGCAGCAAGGGAAAGCACAATCCGAACTGTCACTGGTTTAACCACTGGACTAAAAGTATCATGATAGTCCAGCCCCTCCTGTTGAGTGAATCCTTTGGCAACCAAGCGAGCCTTACAACGATCAAGGCTACCATCAGAATGAAGCTTCACTTTGTAAACCCATCTACAACCAATAGGCTGTTTTCCAGGAGGTAAGTCAACAATCTGCCAAGTCTTGTTTACCTCTAAGGCTTGCAATTCTGCATCCATAGCAGACTTCCATCGAGGATCAGTCAATGCCATATGATAGGAATCTGGCTCAGAAACAGCAGCTAGAGAACAGAGTCTTATGACAAGAGGGTGACAAATTAAGGTAAGAAAGATAAGAGGACATAGGATATAATATGTTGTTGGACTTCATGGTAGGGCAAATGTAGTCACTGCTCCATATTGGCTTCTGAGATATACGAGAGGAACGGCGGGGTGCAGAAGAAATAGAGTTGGGTTCAAGTAGAGAAGGACTAACCTGTGGTGAATTATTAGGGCAAGAAGAGGGGCCATGTGGGCTATGTGGGCCATGTGTATCACTTGATCCTGTAGCAGCAGATCTTGGGGACATAGCAGCTGGTAATGATGAAGGTCTAGAGGTAGGAGGTGATGGTTTGATTGGTGAGGGTAAACAAGATCATTCATAGAATGAAACATCATCAGGGATTAAGGCATGATCAGAACTATTTTGTTCTGTTAGTGCAAAAGGAAATATGTTTTCATAGAAAATAACATCTCTAGCAACTTTGAGTTTATTACATGATAACTCCAACAATTTATACCCCTTTGTGTCAAAGAGTACCCCATAAAAATACACATTTTAGATCTAGATGCAAATTTATGATCAACATGAAGAGTTTTAGCATAACAAAGACACCCAAAAACTCTTAAATGGGACATGCTAGGATTGCGATGAAATAATATTTCAAATGGTGTTTTATCATGCAATAGTTGTGTTGGTGTTCTATTAATGAGATATACTGCTGTGAGTACGCATTCTCCCCAAAATTTCAGAGGTATATGCGACTGAAACATGAGAGCTCTTGCCACATTCAAGATATGCTTATGCTTCCTTTCCACAACGCCATTTTGCTGTGGCGTATAAGGAATGGAACTTTGATGGATAATACCATTTTGGACAAAAAAATCCCTGCAAGAAGCCTTAAAGAAATCCATGGCATTGTCCGTCCTACACATTTGACAGTAGTTTGAAACTGTTTTTTGACATAAGCATGAAAATTTTGCAATAAGCTCAAGGTTTCTGTTTTGTACTGCATAAGAAAAATCCAAGTTTCTCTAGAGAAATCATCTACTATTGTCATAAAATATTTATGGTTAGAATGTGTAGGTGTACGATATGGTCCCCATATATCTATATGTATTAATTCAAATGGTTGCTTATTAATATGTTCACTGATTGGAAAAGGGATTCTAACTTGTTTGGCTTGTGGACAAACAACACAATGAAAGGAATCTGATTTTTTAATACCTGTCAAATGTGGTAAACATTGAATTCTATTTATTGATGCATGACCAAGTCTCAAATGCCACAAACAAGTATCAACTGAAGTGTTACAACTAATAAACCCGTTGCTAGAAGATGTAGAATGCTTACTAGTGAGTTTGGTAGGAATCAGGTAAACATTGTGTATTATGGGTAGAAGTTTGGAAAGAATTCAGAGAATAATGTTGATAAGATGTCGGAACCTTGATATCGAAGATGTATAAGCCATTGTGTAATCTACCAGTCCCCTTGATCTTGCCACTCCAGAGATCCTGAAAAACACAGAATTTGGGATAGAAAATTGTTGAGCAGTGATTGTCTTGTGCAAATTTTGATATTGACAAAAGGTTGTATCGAAAATTAGGAACAACATTGTTGAGGATAAGGTCATTGGTTAGATTGACTGTTCCTATCTTCTGTATTGAAACCAAACTTCCATTAGGCAAATGAACAGAACCGCATGAAGATGCAATGTTTAGATAGCAAACATGTCGAGGTTGCAAGTAATGTGTTGATTTGCTCCACTTTCCATTATCCACTCATGATCGAAGACAGCATTAGAGCAAATAATATTTGTTGAAATCATACCTGATTGGTGTGAAACAGAGGCATCATTTACCATGTTAGATACTGCATGCCGAGTTTCTTTCTCAGTGGCATCGCTCAACATCCGCATCAACTGTTGATACTGTTTTTGAGATAGGGCTTGGAGGGGTGTATTGGAAGGTGTTGGAATGTAGGCAGCTTCCTCAACTAAAACCCCCTCACGCTGATTCTCATCAAATACGGCTTGATTGGATCTATAACCTCTTCCACCAAAGCCACCTCTGTCTCTACCTCGACCTCTGCCCCTTCCTCTAAAACTCGTAGGATAACCAATCAGTTTGTAACATCTTTCCTTTGTGTGCCCCTGTACTCCACAGTGAGTGCATGTAAATTCAGGCCTCTTGTAATTTGGAGCAGTTGTAGATAAGCCTATAGGATTGTCAATTTTAGTAGCAAGTGGCATATTTCGTTGCATCTCTTCATTGCATATCATAGCATATGCTTGCTGGTGTGTTGGTGATGGAATCATCAGAAGGATTTGTGATTTTAGAGGTGCATAAGACTCATTCAATCCTGATAAAAACTGCATCAATTTATGCTCAGCCATGTATATATGAAATGATGATCGACCATTTTCTGTTCCTGCAGGTTGTATATTCAACAAAGACTCATACTCTTCCCACATCTGTTTAAGTTTCGTATAGTATCGAGTCACATTCTCAGCTCCTTGAACATGTGCATTAATTTCCTTGAACAATGAAAAAATTCTGCTTCGATTAACCTTGCTGTATTGTTCTTCTAGCTCTTTCCATGCTCTAAACGATGTATCACAATAAACCAGACCTCGGTATATTTCCTTACTCACATATTTCAAAAGCCAAGACAACATTAGAGAATCACACTTCTTCCACCTATCAAAATTTTCAGTTTTAGGATCAGGTCTAGGGCACTTTCCATTGATAAAGCCAATTTTGCTCTTGCATTTCAGCGATAGCATCATAGCTTTGCTCCAAGCACCATAATTTTCACATCCCTCAGCTCATCGGGTACTAAGATCAGATTAGGAATATCAGATGGATGGAGGTAAAGAGGATCCGATGGATTAGCAAACAAAGATTCTCGAACTTGCTGTGTATCGGATCTACTTTCTTCAGCTTCATTTGATGCATCAGAATCCATGCTCAATCGAGAGTGTAATTAACGAGGAAAAGACAATTGCAATTTGAAACAATCAATTAAAGCAGTATCGAATCAACTTGATACATCTACAGCATAAATTTTGAAGAAAATCAGAGATTCGCTCTGATACCATGAAAAGAAGTAAAACGCAACAGAGAGCCATGGAAAATATCTGATCTGTTATTCTGTCGATCAATACAGTGCTGATGTTTTTATACAAAAAAGCTACAGCTAACTAACTAGCTAACCAATGAAATATTTACACGTGTATAATCTATTCAGCTATCTCTCTTTGTAACTCAACAGATAGATGTGTTTGAGATGTTTATAGGTGTGTATGGATTAGTTATACACACCCCATAACCACCTTAGAGGTGGGTATGGATATACAAGGCCTATAACTAAAACCTTGTAATAAACGTGCATAGCCATACAAGGCATGTATAAAGCTATACACAAATATCAAACACGACACAACTTATTCATACACATCCTATACACACCTATACACACCCATACACACGTATCAACGAGCCCCTAGATGTGTACATCTAACAAGTATATAGATATTGACATATATATATTTTTATATATATATATATATATGTAACTAGTTTTATGCTCGTACACTCCACTGGTATAAAATATGTATAATTAATTTAACATTCTTGTATAATAATAATTATAATATAGTTAAATGGTTTAGTTATGGGCCGTTAAACGAGTCAAATTGGGCTTAGTATGGGCCTATTATGAGATTCTTGGCCCCAATAGATTAGACTTTGGAATTGTTATTAATCAACTGCCTGATTCTAAATTCCTATTATATGAGATTTTTATATATACGAATCATACGATAAATGTAAAAATAGAAATAATAATTCCCCACCTATAGGTTTAGGGTAATCTAACAAAAATGAATAAGTGAATAATTCCTATTGTGGGTTTCGATCATATTAATATAATCAAATTACATATTGTGAACAAATATCTCGTGACATCAAAAAATAATTCAATATCTGTCTCGACAGATTATAATAAACGCAAATACCTTACATCACTTTCTCTCCCCCGCTCGTTCTATGATTAAATTATGTCCACATCGTTGCATCCGAAGTTCCCTTACATTCTATAGGCTCACACTTCCAAAACAATGTATTTTTTGTTCCTAACTTTCATATATGTATTATTATTTCATATAATGAATTGCAGATCTTTATTTCTGGCATACATGACAAAGCAAGTTGCTCAATAATTGGCTTGGCATGAACGTGACGAATCTTATCCTTCTGATTTCTGTAAGCTAATGCACATTTATCGATCTGTCTTGGGACATTAAAAACATATAAATTATAGGAGATGTAGATTTTTTTTTTCTTTTTCTATACTCGATTGCTCATATTCTTTATTCATATTTTGGTGTTAACGAATAGGATAATTATATCATCAATTACGTTCGGAAAATCATCTTTAATTAATATACATAATATATACACCTAATTTTCCTTGAACTTTAGTGAATTGCAATTGCCAACGCTAACACACCACTGTCCGAATGTAATTCGCTGTCATCAATATATTAATGTCTATATATGAAGATATTAAATTTGCAACTGAAAAATTATAATAAACACTGTCAGTCATTCTATGATTGGCCCCTTGAGAATCGTGTCCTCAATCTCTTACCATTAAAAAAAAAAAGATTAATTCTTTGTCAACTTATTTCTTCCTTATAAATACTCGTTTGAAAATTTCTTCATGTTCAGTACCTAAATAGCTCTTTTCAGCGTTAAAAAGTCGAAAATACCCATGTCTCACTTATTCAAAAAAGCTGAATTTTACATGCATTATATCAAAAAAATTCGTTATTATACCATTGAACATTATACCAGAAAATATTGAAATTATATCATCTGTTTTCGTTATTATACCAGAAAATAATGAGATTCGAATTTTATACAATGAAATTGGATATTATACCAACTGATTATGCTATTATACCAGAAATTATAGATATTGTACCATCTGTTTCGTAATTATATCAGTAAATAAAGGTATTATAATTTTATACAAAAAAAATTAGGCATTATACAAACTGATTTTGCTATTATACCAGAAATTGAGGAAATTATACCAAAAAAATTCGTTATTATACCAACAAAATTGGACATTATACCAGAAAATGTTGAAATTGTATCATCTATTTTCGTTATTATACCAGTAAATAATGAGATTCGAATTTATACAATGAAATTGGACATACCAACTGATTATGCTATTATACCAGAATCATATAAATTGTACCATATGTTTTCGTAATTATACCAATAACTAAAGGTATTATAAATTTATACAAAGAAATTAGGCATTATACCAACTGATTTTAAAATTATACCAAAAATTGAGGAAATTATACCATCTGTTTTCGTTATCGTACCAGTAAATAATGTTATTATAATTTTATACAGCGAAATTGGACATTTATACCAACTGATTTTGGAATTTACCAGAAATTGTAGAAATTATACCATCTGTTTTGGTTATCGTACCAGTAAATAACGTTATTATAATTTTATACAGCGAAATCGGACATTTATACCATTTGAAATTATACCTGAAATTGTAGAAATTATACCAACTGTTATCGTAATCATACCAAGAGAATTGTACACTATATCAGTTGATACAATAATGATAGCAGTTCGTATAATTAGAATAACAGTTGATATAATAATTAAAGTAGTTGGTATGATGTCCAATAGGAAAGGGTATTTTTGCCCGTTTACTGTTTGGGGTATTGATTACACAACTTTTTCGCAAATGGGTATAAGTTCAAACTTCAAAGGTTGAATGGGCCTTATAAGGAATTTACTCTTCAAAAAATTTGATGATGAAAACTTCTACTATTGGTCAATGATTTCCTAGAGAGGTAATAATTAGATTAAATTTCGTACTATGTCGCCGCTCGAATATTCTATAACCAGTATAAAGACTTGGCTATTAAGGCTGCACCTTAATCGAAGACATTGGCAACACCTCATCTTCCACACACTTCGAATTTGATGGAAATTAATATATTTTAATATAATTCCAAATGTAAATTAACAAAATGTAAGAAAGAAAAAGAAAAAAATCCTCAAACGAGCGAGTTTAAAAGAATGAGTTCATGCGTTGATTCAAACGCCATTTACATGAGGCCAAGGCTAGTGACTAAGCCATTACTTGTTAAATTAAGGGCCACTTTATAAATATTTCCCATCAAGAAAAGTTGTATCAATAATGTAGAATGAATGGATGAACTTAGAATTTGAATATAATTTACTAACGGATAGGGACGACCTTCCTCGAAAATGAATATCATTTAGGAACTTTTGTCATTTTTACAATATATGACCCTTCCAGCTTTCAAGGATTATATATCCAATTTTAAATGCTCTAACGTATTGTGTGTTATGATGGAGAAAAAAGTACCCTGTTGCAAGAAAATATTCTTTTTTTGATCTAGTGATAGCACAAACGTTACTTTTTTCGCAATACCCATCATTTTGGAGTTGCTTATGATTTCAAACTAAAGGGGGGTGTGGCCATAGTCTTGGATACTATATATAAGCAATGAAAGATTGATATTATTTTCACTTTCTTAATTAGAATATTATTTATTCATAAGCTCGCCGACGTCGGCAATTATGTGATAATCTTGTACATAATGATTTGGGAAGGTGTTGATTCCGACATCACTAGCGAATATATTATCAAACGAGTCAAAACCTTTTTCTTTTTTCTAATGATAATTGGTTGTTATTGTTAATCCATTACATTAGCTCTTTTTTCTCAAGGTTTTTGACTAGGTAAGTGTAACTTCTGCCGACAATACTATTCTCCAAGCCTTCAACCTTTACTATATTTTTTTCGTTGTGTAAGAAGTAGGACGAATGCATATAAATTTTCAAATGATTAATATAAGATGCACTGTAATTTTACACGGTCCGAAAATAATCTTGGAAACTTCTTACACTTTACCTGCAATAACTACCGTACTGTGTCAATGTTTTGGACATTTGGTATACTTTTCAACCCTTCACTGATCTTTACAGTGTTTTTCTTTTTTCCTTTTTTTTAAATGAGTAAAATGAAAAATTCAATTGCAGTCAAGAAATGGTTTTCTTTTCTGTTATATTTAAGCAGACCCACTATCGGCTTTTTCAATTAACTAAATAAAATTTAATCCATTGTTAATAAAATAAACCTAAAATAAAAAGTATTAATAAAATATGAATTTTCGTAACTTTTTTGTACGAGTTAGTAACTCGTAATAACAGATTACGAGTTACTCATGCTGGCGGACAAGCAACTCGTATAACATAAATACGAGTTAAGTATATATTAATAGGAAAGGTAAACACACCCCAAGCAATAGTGCACTCTTCGATAGTTGCATCCAGCTTGATGCCTAACACTTAATACATGACACAAACCCAAAACAAAAGATAAACAATTTTATTGAGATTCCAAAACTTTCATCCCCATTATCTCGTATTTGAAACTATTGCTTCGCAATCTGGGAAAAAAATAAAACCAAAATATAAAAACTTCGAGGAAGCAATATTTAGGATTTTACAGTGCAACCTTGTCAATTACAGCACAATACAAAATCTTGCAATCAATAATTCATCAAAATAAAAAATTTGAGACAGATTTAGGGGTTCCAATGGCTCACCCCATGCCCATAAAGCGACGGCGTTCCACTTTTGATCTCGAACTGGTTAGGTTTCTTCGTGGATGATGAAGGGTTTGACGTCCAACAACGAAACACCTCTCTCCAGCGAGAACCATGTCAACATCGGTATCGCGTGTTGCCAACTGGAACGCTTAGGTTTCTTCGTCGCCGTTCGTTTAGGAGTTAGTAACGAGAACCATATCTAACTCGTATTCTATTATTACGAGATACTAACTCGTAATAATACTATACGAATTAACTTAAAGCCACATCAGCACTCGTGCCAGCCTGGCGCAATAACTCGTAATCTGTTATTACGAGTTACTAACTCGTATTAACAGGTTACGAAAATAATTATTTTATTAATACTTTTTATTTTAGGTTTATTTAATTAAAAAAGCCCCCACCATCCCTAACTCAACAAACGACTCAAAATCATAAGCAAATGCAAATAAATTGGACTTATAACAATAAAAGAAAAAAGAAAAAAAACCACTTGAGTGTGCAAACATGATGGGATATTCCTTTTAAATCGACAGATATATGTGTAGTATATATATAAATGCATCTGTGAGTTGTGTTGTCCTTATTACACGTTCATGTATTGCATGCATGTCTTTGCATGCCCAAAATTTAATTATATTTGAAGAAAATAATTAGAAAAATACTGAGGGCAGTTAAATAGAAATTGGGAGATATGAAAATTGTCTTCACGAATATAACTTGATTAAGCACGTATTATAGCAATCAAAGCCACCTAGTGTGTGTAAGCAAAAAAAAAGTAATTCGAGACCTAATAAAAGGCCAAGGGTAGATACGTCATTTCACGAGCAAACAAGGGATTGAATTAGCAATTTGTCCTTTAATGAAGGGAACCTTTAAGGTCCAAAGTGGGGAAGAAGTGATGCAGATGTTTTTCTGCTTGAGGACAAGACAAGGCACATGGAAAAAAAAAATGGCTTAGCCTTAATATTTTTTTCATGAAATGTAATACTCCCCTTGTTTTTTTCTTTATTAATAATAATTAGCCACATCTTCGAAAAGGACAAGATGACATTTTTCACGTCCTTGTCTTTTTCTAGAGTAAATAAATCAGCTTAGACGTCAATGAACCCATAATATATGAAGCTACAATATGTTACACTTTTTTTACAAACTTAAATTGATCATTTAGGAATATGAGTAATTACACCGATTTAATTAATTAAATACTCATGTCTATATGTCCCTTCTCAAGTTCACAATTAGATCTTTGGACACTAGACGACCTTGATTGGATTAGAAACTATTTATTCCGTATAATTCGCAACGCCCACAAAAACTTATACATAATACAATTCACTTTTTATTTTCATGTCAACTAGCACTACAAGTTTCACCCCACTAGATCCTAATTTTCTTCTACCGCCACACACACACACACACTAAGCAGCACAAATCTACATATATAAATAAAAAATAAATAAACGAATCATATAAATAAAATAATTCAAAACCTCCACGTCCAATGTGACTAGTCACCATCTCCACCATCTCTATATAAACACGCACACACACAATCACCACTACACCCCATCGTTCTTGCAAGCAAAGCCAACACATTTTTCTACAATTACAACCTAGTACAATAACAAATAGATTTCTAAAATCTCTAGCAATAGAATAAATATAGTTCCAAAAACATACTAAAAAAAAAATGCCTTCCATGGCTTCTTCTTCAGGCGTATTACTCTCCGACAACGCCTTCAACAAATCCCAGCCACTTCTCAACAACGTGAATGTCCACCACAAATACTTAGACCTAAACTCCTTCAAAGAACTGCCAGAAACTCATGCATGGACGACGACGACCACCTTCTGTACGGACGAAAAGGTACCCATAATCGACCTAAGTAGCGAAAACTCCATGGAATTAATCGGCCATGCATGCAAAACTTGGGGTGTATTTCAAATCGTCGGCCATGGAATTCCCCAGACTTTGCTCAGCGATATCGAGTTTGAGGCAGACGTCTCTTTTCGCTGCCCATGCATCAGAAATTGAGAGCTGCCCGACTGCCCGAAGGTGTCTCGGGCTATGGAGTTGCAAGAATCTCTTCCTTCTTCGATAAGCTTATGTGGTCTGAAGGCTTCACTGTGTTTGGATCCTCTTCCGTGTCTGAACATGCTCGCCTTCTTTGGCCCAACGACCACCATAAATTCTGGTAATAATGTTACTAAATCTAATCATAATGATTTAGTTATTGGGGTAAAAAAGTTAATACTTGGGGCTTAATAAAACGTACAAATCAATCACTTTTTATTATTGCAGTGACACGATAGAAGAGTATCAAAAGGCAATGAAAAAGCTGGCGCGCCGACTTATGTGGCTGATGCTCGGCTCCTTAGGCGTCACCGAAGAAGACGACGGCGACGACCTACAATGGGCGGCGGCGTCCAAGAACGGCGGCGGCTCGGCGGCGCTGCAGCTCAACTCCTACCCGTCCTGCCCGGACCCTGACCGGGCTATGGGCCTGGCGGCCCATACCGACTCGACCATCCTAACCATTCTTCACCAGAGCGACACCAGCGGCTTGCAGGTGGCGCGTGGGAAGGATGGGTCGCCGTGCCTCCGCTTCCCGGCGCGCTGGTGGTCCACGTCGGCGATCTGATGCATATCCTTTCGAATGGGCTGTACCCCAGCGTGGTTCACAGGGCGGTGGTGAATCGGACCAGCCATAGGCTGTCGGTTGCTTACCTGTACGGACCACCGCCGGCCGTCGAGGTGGGCCCACTTCGGAAGTTGGTCGACGATTATCGTCGTCCTCCGCTTTATAGGGTGATTACTTGGAGCGAGTATCTCGGCGCCAAGGCGAAGCACTTCGACAAGGCACTCACCTCAGTTCGTTTAATCTGTGCTCAGAGAAATAATAATAATCAGAATGGTTTTGTCGTGGATAGTGATGATTATCATAGTGGTAGTGTGCAATTAGTTGGCTCTAAATGAGTAATAATAATTGTTGTACTAAATACTTAACATTTTTTGGGTGCTTCTTATTAGTTCCTTCTGGCGTATTCAAGGAGGAAAAAGAGTCTTTGCCACAGTTATTTAATTTGAAAATTAAGTCCTTTGCTCCAATCCAACTAGTAATTACATGAACATCCATGTCTATGCGGAATAATATATATATATATATTATATATATATATATATTTAAGTAAGATATGAAAGTAATTCAGAGGGAAGAAGTGTAATTTAATAATTTTTTAATAGGTTGCACAAAATATAAAGTTTTGAATAGAGGCGTTCATCTGATTTGAAAAATCGTAACCAAACCGTAATCGAATCGGCGGTCAATGGTTCGGTTAATTAACCGTGGTCAACGGTTACGATTTGTTATTTTTCTAACCGCAAACGACTGGTTATAACCGGCGTTTTATTAGACTTGAGTTTGTGTTTTATGATTTTGTTTTGATTGCTTATTCAATTAAAAAAATGTTGAAATTCTACTTATAAAATTGTTGAATGCTTCATTTGAAAAAAAAGAAGCATTATATGCGTTTTTAAGTATGTTTCTCGAGCATAATATTATTTTATTTTCGACTTCTTGCTATTCATACTTGTTACAAATTTTGTGTAATTTTAAAATATCGTATAATTATTTCCTTGTTTATAATTCTACATATTTTGGTCTTAGATCATTGTGTTGCTCAAAAATATTCTTCATGCATAAGTTTGCGCGAGTGTATTATACAAATGAAAAAGAAGTGGTTGAAATATTTTTATAGCATCCGATAGTTGCCAAATTAGCGACTATCGTAGTTTTTTCTTTTTATAGTATTCAAGGTGTAATTGTTATTTGTAATGCTTAACGCATTTTTTTTTTTATGAATTTCTAAGTTGCAATAAAATTTTTTAACATTATTAAAAATTTAATTTTCTTAAAAAAATTAAAAAAAAGATTTGAAACCGTAAACGACAGTTCAAACCATAACCGTAACCGGCTCATCCGGTTACAAACCGTAAACCGGCAGTTCACCATGAACCGTACTGTAACCGTATGAACACGTCTACTTTTGAAGCTTGCAAATTGGAGGGGGTGTAACTAGGATATTTAAGAGAGGGTCTAGATAAAATTTAGTGGGTTAGGAGTTGTGGAGTAATTATCCCTTACTAGTATCATCTGCACACTCTATGCGTGTATAAAATATAATTATTTAATTTTAATTTTGAAATTTATAATTTATGTCTAGTAGATGATATATAAATATATAAAAGGAAAATAATGAGTAGGAGTAAAAGTATGATAACTAAAAATTGAGGGGTTAAATATGATTATTTAATTAATAAAAATCAGAAATAGAGAGGTTAAATCGTAAATATTTTACAGGCCAAAATGGCAATTAATAGCCACCCTTCACACTTAATAAAATAGAATAGATGAATATATCTAATATATAATTTGAACCCTCAAAGAGAACTGTAATAAAGTCTTTATCACTTGTCCTCAAAATTTATTTATTTGTTTTTTGGTCGAACCAATTGAGGTACATATGTGCTTTCCTCGAGTTAAAGAAAGCATTTTTAACGTTCAATAAATAAGTAAAAAAATAAATTAAAACGTAGACAGAGGTCCAAAACAAAACAAGGGTCATTGTTGGCTATCTGTACTTTTGTTGCTTAAGAAGGGAAGTTAGGAAATAAATGAAATATTTATAATTTTCACTGACATCGCATTATTCCCCGGATCCTAAGGAAATCTTTCTTTCCTTCGAAGTACAAGACGATAAAAATAGCTATATTGGCTCTTTTAGTGGAAAGAACATTTTGTACGACAAAAGTTACCTTTAATTAAATATGTGGTACCTCTTATTTTGATATAGCAGTAAATATATATATATACATATATATAATATATTACTAGTTTATTACCCGTGCAATGCACGGTGTTACTATCTATAGTTATTTGATATTAATAAATAACTTTTTTCAGTGGATAGTTATTCATGTTTTATTATATTTATTTTTTATTTATTACAATTAATTATTATGCTACATGTTCACAGCATTTGAGGACACATACATTTGCATAATACTATAAGATATGAATTATGTCTGACGGGAGATGCACAAAAAAACAAAACAAACAGGCAGAGCAAAAGTTTAAGATTTAAGAGCCGATGTTTCATTCAAATTTCTATTTTTACTTACTTTTAGTTTTATAATAGCCTTATAAATTATTTATTTTATTTTCGGACAGAAAAATCGTGACATTATTACAAAAAAACACGGAGTGACAGTTCTGGGATTATGACAAAATGACCAGAAAACTCAATGATCTTGGTGAAGTATTGCCTTGCCAGCAAAAAGGAATAAAACATGAAAAAATATATCGAAATTTTAACCGTTTGGCTAATAAGAAATGTATACGTAATGGCTATTTTCTTAATAATGCTTTACAATTAGTGGAGTTGATTCACGTATATTCTCAAAATTTTGTAAAATTACTTTGTACATAAAATTGGCACGATGAATAGAGTCATTATACATTTTACAGAAGGCGAAATCTGTAAAATTATTATTTCCTAGTGATGCTTTTCATCGAATCGAATTCCGCTTTGACATAACATCCGTAGGATTTTACCTATGATAAGGTTTTTGTTTTTACTACATCACCTGAGAACATGCAATTTAGTATCTACATAAAGTTACTAAATAAAAGGTCTAAAAATTCACACGAACAATCAAGTCTATGAAGAAAAAAGTTGAAGGTCGAATATAATAGATTATGTAGTGTCTCCTATTTTAATATGTCTCATCTTCTTTAGGAAAGTTCACTTTTTTTTATATGTATTTTATACTTGTGTCGAATTAGTCAACTTCTGTAAGTCGTTGAATTGACTCTATTACACTAGAAAGGAAATACGAAATCGAAAACTACGTGTTTGTGCAGTCTTGTCATCTTTAGTTAGTAGTGGACATATGGTGAATTCTATATTGATATACTTTCATGAATAAGCACTAATTCTAAAATTTAATAAGACCTAGTGCTCTATAATTAAATTCTGAATTAGATATTAAGTTATAATTAAATATCCCAAAATGATTATTCCATTGCCGACATTATTCATAGTAATGTCACTGCGTTATCATCACTTGCACAAAAAAAAAATGACAATGCGAATACCTGGCGTTTAATTCGATCACATGATTTTAAAAAGAGTATCAAAGCGTAGCAGATAACGATGATTGCATTAGATATTCCACTAAATCAATTGACCACCATGATAATTTCTTCTCTATTATAACATGATAGCAAAAAATCTATTGCATGAATATTATGTTTTGTCGTACATGGAACCATTGGAGCAATGATTATTGCCACTTAAGCGTGTGATCCAAAAATGGCACTCAAAAGATAATCCAATGATCTAGCAAAAAAAATATTAAAAATATAGAATAAAAGTCTCAATCAATTTTTGGAGTTTTGTGCTTTAATAATTGCTCAAGAGTCAACAATCGACTCGCCGTATACGTCATCTATGTTGTTTCCGTATATAAATATAATGCAATTATTAACCACTCGTTGCAAATTCATTTCGATTTACTTGGAATATTGGGGCAAGAAAACACGAGACTTTAGGGAAATTCTAGAATTTCTGTTTCTTAATGGTTTCATACGAAGCCCATAACCAAGCCAAACAAACACATTGAATACATGGAAAATAACACAAGATGGTAATTTTGCATAATTAACTTATGCTCCACAATAGGCCTTTAACGCCGCCGGCGATCTTTGGCCGGCTTCCGAGTAGTAAAAGTCGAGAAATTCGACGTGATCGAAGGGTTTGAAAAGCAAAGGATGATCTTCATCGACAATTTCCTCGGGCGCCTTAATCGTATACCCAGACTTTGGAATCGAAAACAAACCGATAGAATAACGGGCTCGATCTCCCTTCATCATTACCTTATGGTACGGCGAATGGAGCCTCCCATTCGTCCACGCCTTTGAAATAAAAAAAATGCAAAAAAAAAAAAATAATTACGTCGAGGGCCTTAATGCAAAGAATGAATTCATTTTGAGGTCATTAGGGGACTAACGTGAAAAGAGTCTCCAATCATGACGACGAACGAGTTCTTGGAAGGCTCGACGGCAATCCATTGCCCGTCCTTCGTCAAGATTTCCAGACCGTTCACCTCGTTTTGATACAATATGGTGACGATGTTCTTGTCGGTGTGGGAAGACAGTCCGAGCTCGGAATTCGAGCTCTTTGGTTCGTCGTACTTTTGGACACGGACTAGGTAGTTCGTGGAATCCATGTGTTCGTCCATGTACTTGTCGAGGTTGAGGCTTTCTAGCACCATTCGCCTCACTGTCTTGTCCAATTCTGATATTAGCTCCGAGAATGATCGTATGCTCGTGCTGATTAAAAAAAAAAACAAAAGGAACAGTTGGAAATATAATATATAAAATTAAAATAAGTGGGAGAGCTACGTTAAAATCAGGGTGGTCGATGAACCCCACAGAAGAAAGAAAATATTAAAAGCAATACCTAATTTCATTCATACATGTAACAATGACCTAACTCAAAATTTATAATTTCATTTGCATTCCACTAAATAAATATACTTATATTTGGACCCTGGCTCCGCCACCGTTCGAGTCGGTGCCCACTGCCCATGCTTGGGAGGTTACGTGTATAAATCCTCACGAACACCCATTAAATGAAAACTACACGCCTAGAGAAAGAAAGAAATCAGCATAGATGTGAGGTCTATTGAAACAATAAATAAAACTAAAATTTGATACACTCGTTTTAAGCTTAACCTTCAAGGGGAACTGATCATTCAATAGGGACAGTATGATGTATTTGAAACTGATGGATTCTTCCTAAAACCAATTGATGATAGAAGGAGAAAGCCTATTATATAGTGGCTTGAAGAGTTTGAATTATTCGACGTGCAACAAAGCCCAACTTGGAATCTCAACATAATTTTCTTTTTTTTTTTTTTTGTTTCGAGCTAAACAGACCCGGAAAAGAAGAAGTAAAGTTTCGAAAGGGCGACATGGGGGCAATAAATACCTAAAAGACGAATTTCCTTCCTCCGGCCACATGATGTTTGTGAAAGCTTCGAGCTTTTCGGGGGAGAGGACATGGTCGATGCCCATGCTTTCGTAGAGCGGGACCATCGTGTATTGGCCTACGTATCCGTGGTAGGGTTTGTTCGATTTATTTCTAAGCTTAGTTTGTAGGGGAAGATCGAATAACTGTTGTATCGCATCGATCGTTGAGTCGAGGATGAACTGAGGAATGCTTTCGAGTGTGGCTTCGAAGCAGCCGAAGCTTTCGAGGGCTTTGAGGACTTGGTTTGTTACATTGGCCCATTGAGTTGTGTCTTCTTTTTTTATGCCTGAGAAATCTATTATGGGGAGCTTCATGGTTTCAGAACCCATCTTTTTTTTATCCTCTTTTTTTTTTTTTTTCTCTTGAAGATTAAGAGGGTTTCGCTTTGAATACAATTTGTTGTTTTGAAAGAGAGGTGTTGGTCGTACTTATAGGAGGGTGTCAATTTTAATTTTGTTTTTGCTTAATACAAAGTATTTATTTCAAGGTAATACTTAACTACTAATTAAGTAGTAGTATTGATTGTGTATGAGTTCACTTTGTGAAAATGCTTGTCGGTAGTTAGAAAGAAAAAAAAAAGAACCATTTGCTTGGAATGGAATATATATTTATATCTATACTATTATATAATTGGTTTGGGGTGATATAAACTGCCACAATTTGGTGTAGAACTTATTTGCAATTTAGTCCCTCATTTGTAATTTAAGTATAATTAAGTATTTTCACATCACTCCAAATTTTTTATTTACTTTACTTATGCCTCTACAACTAAATTTCTTTTTATATATTTTAAATTATATTTCATCTTAGACATTAAAATTATAATTTCAAAATTTAAAATAATTTCAATATAATTATTTTTAAGCACACACATCGGGTGTGCAATAAGTACTAGTCTTATTAATGATGAAGAGTACCATTTTTTGGAGTCGAAGATAAACAATACTTAATAATTAATATCAGTTATGTAGCTCTCCTCATGAAATAATTAAAACTGAAATAATGTCACGTTCAGTTGGCATCAAATTTAATAGCGAAATATCGAAAAGTTGAGCTTTTTAGTAATGTGGTCATCGTAAATAAATTTAAACTAGCACAAGTTTTTCGGTAGGAATCCAATCATGTAATTTCACATGTACTAAATGGCAAATTTATTCGTTTAATTTAAGTTTTGGAAGAATATTAAATATGATATAAATGAAAATCATACTGCACCGCTTCGATTTAAAAAAGGCCAAAAGTCATATTCATATACGAAATATTTAAATGTATTTATATATATATATATATATAAATATATATATCTCGAATAACTAGTACCGTCAATTGGGCCCGCGGCCCGCCCCGCCCCGCCTCGCCAAAGAGGCGGGGCGGGCCTAGGAAGGCAAGCCCGTGCGGGCCTTGGGCCCGCCAGGAATTATAATTGTATTTTTTGTTAAATATTGATATATAAATAAATTATATAGGTGTTTTAGTATTTTATAGTTCCAATTTTTAATTTATTTTAAGTTTAATAATATAAATAAATTATTATTAAAAGATTAGATTTGATTAGAATTAATTTCGAGCTTAAATATTTTAATTTTTAATATTTTTTGTTTATTTTATTTTTTTCTTTTTTTAAAATTTTTTGTTTATCTTAATTCGGGCGGACAGGCCCGTTTTGACCGACTAGGATAACCTGTTGTGGATGGTCCTAGATCCACGTCAACAACTGCAGAAGAAACAAACTTATAACAATATTTTTCAAGGACGTTACGAATCATTAAAATACTGATCCTTTTTCAGAAAATTAATTGTTAGTTACGGTCTCTCCGATATAATAAATTTAAGGAAAATTTGTTATAAATAATCCATCCTATTGGTTTTCTTCTAAAAAAAACCTAACATTAAATTATTTAAGAATAAACATATCTTCTCAAATTAGACCCATGTTACCTTTTACCTATTCAATAGGTTAAATTTAATTCTTTTTTTTTTGTTTTTTACTTCTTCTATTTTTCTAATTTAGTAAATTATTTTATATCTTAAAATAACTCAAACATTACGAAAATAAATAAATAAAATATGTCGATGAATTCTTAATACTTATAAATAAAAATAAATCAAATTTTAAAAAATAAAAAATAGGCTAAATAGCATATAAAACATATGTGGTTTAAAAAATAAGCATTAAAACACCTACGATTTATTAATAGCACATTATACCCCCGTGATTATCACGTGCCCCTTGTATTTTTAACTCCTAATTGGGGGCAAACAAGGATAAATTTTTTGAACAATACCGAAGGGTATGATGCCATGTTTCGACAACAATTGAGGGTATGGACTATGGTACTAAGTTTTAACGAGCACAAGGGAGTTTTTATGAAAGAAAAAAAAAGCATATGACAATATCTCACATGAATAACATAGAAAAAAAACAAAAATTCACAAAAAATCCCTGAAAAACTGCAAACAAATCTACTCGAACTTAATATAGATAAAACATAATCAAAATTTTAGAAAATAAAAATGAAATAAAAATATCTAGACGAAAATATTTATTAAGAACTTCGTCTGTTTGAATATTTTAATTTAAATTGATAATTAACTGATTTGTAATTTCAAGAATTTTCGGCCTAAATATTTGATACCTTTTTTTATTTTTAAAAATTTTAATTAATGTACTAAGAATTTCGTGGGATTTACGCTGAAAATTTTAGTTTTAATTTTTTAAATTCTTTTTATGTTGGAGTTATTTTTCAAGGTTTAATTAATATACTTAAAGTTACATGACTTTTGAGTACATTATTTTTTATTTTGTTAAACTTCGATTTATATATAAATTATTTTATTAAGAATTTCTTGGGATGTTCGTCGAAATATTTATTTTCAAAATTTTGAGTTATTTTAAAGTGTGAAAAATAATTTATTAAAATAGAAAAAAAAGAAAAAAATAAAAAGAAAGAATTTAACCTATTTCAATAGGTTAAAGGTAACATGGGTCTAATTTGAGAAGATATCTATTATATTTGGGTTTGTTCAGAAATAACGTAAAGTTGGGTTTATTTTTTAAAGAAGATCAATAGGATGGATTTATAACAATTTGTTATAAATAATCCATCTTATTTAGGCTACTTTCAATACATCATCATAGCTTTATTAACATTGGATAATCTCGTAGTGGTCCTCTCAAACTACCAAATGATTTTTGATTGAAGATGAAATTAAAAGCTTTCGTCGTTGATTTCCCTTAAACTAACCAAATGTTGTACGAGTGATCAAGACACTTTGATCACAGTCTATGTGATCACAATTGCTGATATATTAATTAAATTAAGTGATAATGGTTTTTGTTATATTATATCATATGAAATCTCAATTCATGACGTCTCTTAATTGAGACATTTATCGGTCCCCTTAAATCATATATTATAGAATATAGTTCTACGGCAAATTGAATAATGTGAATGATTAGAACTAAGCCATCAAATTGTACATCATATTAGAAATAATAAGGCGTCAACAATAAAAAGCGTTAAAATAACAAGGGCGATTGATAAGTGATGATAGTGAAATAAAAGAAATAATTGTTTTATGGTTTATAAAAGAATATGAATGATATGGTAAATATTCAAGTTCAAGCTTTTAGGTTGTAGGAAGTTGTCAAGCTTACACTAGGGGTATTTGTTTCTGGTGATCCAGCATCATGGTGATACTCGCATCACCGTAATGTGGGTATTACCGTGATATGTATCAAGGTGATATATCATCACTGTGTTTGTTTTGGGGTGATATTTCAGTTCGCGTATCAATGTTGATATTAGAATATTATGTTTGATTAATCACGGTGATGTGTGAGGTGATATTGCATAGATGACATATTTAATCCTACATATATCATATATGTAATGTGAATTAATATATTTATGTTGAGATGATATTTTACGTAACAATGATCAACGTTTTAATATCGAGTTTAAATTTTTGTAAGCATTATAAGTTTATTATATAATCAATATTATTTTATATTTTTAATTATTAAATATGCTTTTAAGATTTAAATAGTTAGTTTTAAAATATGAATAGGGGTATATAAAGAATAAATGTTAAAAATATCATGGGTAATATTGTCCAAATAAAAATTCCAAATATCACCTCATCACCGTAATGTTGGATCACCTAGCTTTTTGGGGGTGATCCAAAAGTTGGAATATCACCCTACTTTGATCACCTAGGTGATTTTTCATTACGGTGATGACTCATCACCTGCGAAAAACAAACACAGTGATGACGAGGTGATGTGAAGATCACGGTGATGTTTTGGATGATGTGAAGATCACAGTGATGTTTGTTATATCAGTTTCGAATTCTCCTTTTAGGTGTATCTTTTGTTTTTCTTTTAGTTTTAGGCGATCTACCGAAACTTTGTTGCCAGAGAAAATAACATTGCGGCTGTTTTTTTTTTAATCATTAGAATTATACTGAAAAGAGAAAATCATTTTTGTTATAACTTGATATAAAACTGCTAAGACCATTATTACAAGCAGAAAACATCACGAAACTATATTACAGAGACACAACACCAACGATATACGAATTTATTCCACCATGGAAAGTACATACAACTTACTAAAACAAACATCAAACAATTAATATAAAAAAATGCAAACATAGTTTTAAAGATTTCAAACACCACAGAAATCTTCAAGTATGTTCTGCGATCTCCGTCCACGGTCGGTGTCGTAAAACTTGAGAAGATCGACATGATCGAAGGGTTTGTACTTGATAGGATTCTCATCGTCGATTAGCTCTTGGGGAACTTCCACCATCTTGCTAAGGAAAGAGAACAATGCAATAGTGTATCTTGTTTCTTGGACATTCTTGTCCAAGGTTACTCTGTGGTTAGGAGATAGAATCCTACCGTTACTCCATGCCTAGTCAGTGTACGTGTCGTCGATGTTAGAATATCATAATTATCAGCAGAAAATATGTTAATGACCACTTCACCTAAGAAAAATAGATCATATCTTATGTATTTGTATTTCTAACATGCTCAGCTTGTCTAGGCTGATTTCCTTGTTATCTAGCATTAGACATGTACTTTTGTTAGATGGGCGTACACACGACCTCTTAGCCCAAGGAGCAATAAGACCATGTAAAATGACCACTTTCACCTGTTAAGCTCGAAGGAACTGTATCGTATTTAATTTTATATTTAAGAAAAATGATTTGAATTAAGCGAGCACTGTCATATCACCTTGCTTGCATCGCCGGCCATGACGACGAAAGAGGAAGGCGGGAAAGTAACGTTGATCCACTCGCCGTCTCTTGCCCTAATTTCCAACCCAGAGATGTGATTCTGATAGAGAATCGTCATGAAGCTCTTATCCGTGTGAGAAGGGAACGCCATGTTCGTCTCTCCCATCTTCGGCGCGCGGTATTTCAAGAACCGAAGAAGGTAAGTCGTCGACTCGATGTGAGAGCTTAGGGTTTTCTCCGCGCCGTAGCTCTCAAATAGCATTGCGTTCACGTTTTTCTCAAGGTCGGCGACGATCTTGGAGAACGTCAACGAAGCCTCGCTGTCATTAATTCGCGAGCACAAAGTGAAACTTATCGTAACAAAAAAAAGTGATTTTTTACGACTTTTGATAATGAAATCAAACAAGGGTGGAGCTTAAGGGTGTGTTTGATTTAAGTGAACAAATGAAAACATACATGGGAAAAGAAAAAAATGATATTAATTTTTGGTTGATCAGCGAAATAGGCAAGGAAAGTTTATAAGCTAAAACCACGAAAAGTCAATTTCTTTCAGCCAAATGGTGAGGAAAATGAAAGAAAAGGTACTGAAAATTATTATCCAAACACAGCCTAAAGTACCAGAAAGAATCGTTTCCTTCGGGCCACATGAGATTAGTGAAACTCTGAGCTCCTTCGACGGTCGTGGCGTAGTCGATGCCTAGCCCTTCGTGGAGGGGTACAATGGGCATTTGACCGATGTATCCGTGGTAGGGTTTTTCGTTGATGTTTTTCACTTTTATTTCGGTCGGCAAATCGAATAATTCATCGGCGGCTTTGAAGATTGATCTTTGAAGGTTTGGTGGGATTTTGTCGTACAAGGCAATGAAGCATCCATGGTTTTCAAGGGCATCCCTTATGTCTTTGCATGCCGTTGACCAAGTGGTTGACCCTGGTTTCATGTCGGAATTGTTGAAGTCAACTGTTAGGAGTTGTGGAGTTGACAAGGAACCCATTTTTTTTTTTGTTTCTTGTTTATGTTTGTGGAGATTAGGTTTTTGTGATATATTGAGAGATATATGCATGAGAACTATACGAGGATGCAACTGTTTTAAATATTAATATTTATGATGACGATATGTTCTATTGCTCGAGTTACAAATTTACCCCATTGTTCGTTTTCTCTTTTTTCATTTTTTTTTTCTCGAGATTAGTCCTCCTCATACACCATTCAATATAGTTTAACCCTTTGCCCCATTAATTGTTTGATACAAATAAAAAGGCGTCCCATTGTTGTAGGAAATGATTTTTTTTTAATATATCGAACTTGATAATTGATAGGGTTCTACTATTATTCACACACTCCTAGGGTAAAAAATGCTATCTGCACCCCCTAACAATTTTAATACTTTCCATTCTAATTTTTAAAATAACACATGAAATTGTAAAAATAACCTTTTCTACTTTTTTTCCTCTTGAATTCAACAATAAATTCATAATTTTATTAATTACTTATTTAAGATGTTTCATTTAATAATATTATATTTATAAATTACTCCTTCTACATTTATTCAATAAGTATTAATATTTTTAAATAATTAACCTACTTTATAAAATAATCATATAACATGATATATAACTTAAACAAAAGTTATTGAGAAGCATTTATAATTTAATTGTCAAATACACAATTATGCATTTTAAGAAGCAATTATATGTAAATAATACAATAATGCTATAGTACAGATATTCTAAATTTAAATAACATAAAATATAAAATTATTATATTTATTTATTTTTTTCGGAATTAAGATATAAATTATACATTTTGAGTATCTAATTAAGTTAAAATGGTCAGAAAAACAAAGCTAGTATGTATATGTTAATTTGTTTTTAGATTGTATGTAATAAATATGTGAGAGAACATAAGTAATAAAGAACTAGTCGAACTTGGAAAAATAGGCTATTTAATACTTAATAATTAATATGGGGTGTAGAATTATCCTACTTGATATAATGTGTTAGAAATCGTGAATTTAAATAATTCAGATTAACAGTTTTGCTGATTGGACTCAGCTTAATAGAGTATACCGGTTAGACATAGGTGAAACCGGATACCAGCCAGCAGTTCAACAGCGCAACCAGAAATCGGATCGAGACTGCTATCGGATTGCGGATACCGGACGTGCCACGTGGACAAAGATTCAAATTTATTCAAGGCGCGACAAGCTGAAGACTTCTGACAAGCATTTAATTCAAGGCTGCCAAGAGGAGCCAAGTTGAAGTCAAGCCAAGCTTAAAACGGAATAAAGCAAATGGCACAGCACGAACTGCAGCGAAGACCGGACAGATCCATTTTGGGTAAACGCATTAAATGCACTGTTTGGTATGAGGGACTATTTCACAACGGTCTTCTCCAACAAGCCCGGATATAAATAGCAGAGAAGAAGGCTGAAGACTTTATGACACTTAATCACAAAAATTCTAGAACGAGAGAAAGCTCAAAAACGAAGAAATCATCTTATGTGTTGTCATCACTGTACTATACCAGTTTGGTTAGTAAGTGAACCTTACTCAAGGGACTGTAAAAAGCTCTTAAAAGAGACGGAATGTAAAAAGCTGTCTAGTGGTGTTTAGGAGTTTAGTTAGCTAAGTATAACCGCGGGGTTGTACTGTATGAGTCTAGCTAAGAAGGTTGTACAACGGGGATTGTTAGAAACCAAATCTTCCAGTAAGCCTTTCCGAGGGAATGGGGGAGACGTAGAAGATTTGCTCCGAACATCCATAACAAATCTCTGTGTCATTCGCAAACAAACACACACCCACACACACACATCACATCGCGCATCCGGTTTCAGTCAGAACTGACCTATCTCACTTCCGCACAAGTCGCATATAGAATATCAAGCACCGATATCTAACCTTAACGGGTTAAGAACCAAAAAATGACCAAGTGTTTATTCACGCCCCTCTAAACACGTAAGCGATCCTAACATAATGTTTACATATTTGTTAATTCTAATTTAATTAGCAGGATTATATATAATGTTCGAAATAATCATTATGTATATAATATAAACGAGAGTGTTTTCACCTTTACCCATTTGTATTGTGGCACGCAATACGCAATTTACATTGTCGTGTGACTTTTATATTTCACTCATTAAGTAAAAAATATAACTAAACAAGAAAGAAATGGATCAACAGCGTAATAAGTTCATTATTGATACCTTACGTAATATAATCTAATAATTCAGTAATACAAAAAGAAAGAAACAGAAACATGATATCGCATTCACAATTACCGCAAGGTATTTAGATATATAGGATGTATTTAAATGAGCCCATGTGTTTAATAATTAGTTATTTAATAAAATGAACAATAAAAAATAAAAGTTAACTACGTCCACCCACGTTGAAGGAAACCACCACGTCAAACTCACCATGAAACTTCTTTTTATAAATATACTAGTTTTATGCCCGTGCATTTCACGCGTGTAAAATACTTGTAATTAATATAATATTCATGTATGACAATAATAATATAAGTTAAATTGTTTAACGTTAAAATAAAATGTTTTCCACTTTGTTAGTGGGCAGTTTTTCCATTATCTTTTTTATTTATTTTTTGATTAATATAATGAAATGGAATGTGTCGCAAAGAGAAGCAAACTACATTTCATTGTATGTATACTAGTTTATTATCCATGGGTTGCACGTGTTAATTATCTATCATTATTTTATATTAATAAATAACTATTATAGTTGATAGTGTGATAGTGGGTAGTTTTTCATGTTTATTATATTTTTAATCTATTATAATTAATTATTATGGGACACGTGGCAGCATACTAGTTTATTATCCATGGGTTGCACGGGTTAACTATCTATAATTATTTTATATTAATAAATAACTATTTATAGTTGATAGTGTGATAGTGGGTAGTTTTCATGTTTTTATTATATTTTTAATCTATTATAATTAATTATTATGGAACACGTGGCAGCATATGAGAACACCTACTTAGTAATATAAGATAATAATAATATAATAAGTAAATAGTCTTGACTAATTTCTTTTATAACCTGTGCACCCCAAGATTAGTATGGGAAAAAACAAAAGAAAAAGGACTATTATGGAATAGCCATCGACAAGAGCGGGCCCATCATCACAGATTTCATGATCTAGTCCATTGTTTGTACGCAAATAAATTAAAATAAAATAAAAAGATAAATTATTCTTTCGTCATCTATGTTCCGATTTGGGAAAATTAGCGTTCAGTCCCCAAAATGCATTTTTAAGTATAGTTCAGGCCCCTTTGTAATTTTATTTCGGCCCAAGGACCTATTTACTGAAATAATTAGTTTGAAGGACCAATCACATAGTAAATGACTTTTCTATCCTTCACATTTGCTGAATTTACACCCATGTGCCATCGTCTCTTCCAAACGATGATGTACAAACCACGTTCAACGAAGACCAAAATTTATGATCTAAAAGCCGGCTCAATCTCGATATTAAGGACCGAATAAGGTTAAATCGATGATAATTTCCCATGGGTATCAATAATCAATGAAAATTTTCGAAGTTTATAATGGAATAATGTATTAAAAGTAATTTAAAAATCTCGTTGAAACAAGGAAAAATCTGGACTTTAATGACTGAATAAGGTGAAATTGATCGTGGGTCTTAATAATCAGTGAAAATATTGAGGTTATCACGAAGAAAATTGGCGCGGCCTATGATTGAAGCTTTTGCTAATAAAACGCTCGCCGGGTAACAATTTATGCATTCTGGGTAACAATTTATGCACTATAGATAACGGTTTATGCACTCTTGGTAACAGTTCATGCATTCTGGGTAATAATTTATGAATTCTGGGTAACACTACGCATTCTACATTGCCGGAAAATGGCAACCTACACCTTTTTTAGTATAACTTTCGATCTAGAATTCCAATGACCTTGATTCAAACTCCTGTGAATAGCCAATTTAATTATGTATAATTTCTACTCTCTAAGTTCTTTCTGATTCGAAGTTCACTGACCTCAAAAACGTGCCCGAAAATAATGTATAACTTTTAAAGTGAACATATACACTTTTTCTATCGAGGTTCATGTTTCTTCCATGAATACTTAGTGCTTCCATGAGTAGCAGTTGTTTATTACAATCCAAATGATCGACCTAACATAAATGATTCAACAAAATTAATGACATCTTGAATTATTCTTAAACGCAAACTCTATGTTGCTAATGCAGTAACAATTTAATTATAATCAACAACAATTGAAGAGGATAAAATAACAGAAGTGGATACCTGGGTAACAAGAGAATAAAATACGAGTAACAGAATACATAGTCAAAATAACAATTTAATATGTAATTAGTTTAGTTTATGATTTCAAATTTTATGTTGTAAACACGCTACATGCGCTAAAATATATGAACTTACGAAGTTTTAAATAAGAATATATTAGTTAGGTTATGATTTTCGTGGAAATTATGTTGGAATTGAAGAAGTGGAAGTATATAGGATGAAAAACAAGTATGACTCTTCTTGAAAGGATGATCATGCGTCTACAAATTGATTCTACTTACTCGTAACGTTGTGGATATAAACTATTAGTTGTTAACTACAATCCAGATGGTCCACCTAACATAAATGATTAAACAAAATTAGTGACATCTTCCATTAATCTTAAAACGTAAAGCCAATGTGATTTACTGATTTCTGCAGTAACAATTTAACTATAATCAGTAACAATTGAAGAGGAGAAAAAAACATAAACTTATATGAAGGTAACAAGGCAACACAACACAAGTAACAAAATACGTAGTCAAAATAACAATTTAATATGTAATTAGTTACTTTATAATTTTCAAATTTTATATTGCAAACACGCTACATTCACTAAAATATATGAATATACAAAGTTTTAGATAAAAATATATTAGTTTAGGTTGTGATTTTCGTGGAGATTATGTTGGAATTGAAGAAGTTGAACTATATAGTATGGAAAGCAAGTAGCACTCTTCTTGAAAGGATGATCATGCTTCTACCAAATTGATTCTACTTACCCAAAACGTTGTGAAATGAACTATTATATGTTTATTATAATCAGATGGTCGACTAACATAAATGACTCGAAAAAATTAATAACATCTTCAATTAATCTTAATCACAAACTCAATGTTGTTTTCTGATTTCAAGCAGTAACAGTTTAAGAACGATCAGCAACAATTGAAGAGGAGAAGATAACAGAAATTGATATGTTGGTAACAAGGAAACACAATAAGAGTAACAGAATACATAGTCACAATAACAATTTAATATGTAATTAGTTTAATTTATGATTTTCAAACTTTATACTTCAAACACGCTGCATTCACTAAAATATATCAATTTACTAAGTTTTAGATAAAAATATATAAGATGATTTTGATCACAAATCCTAATTCACAAACTACAACAATTCTGGTAACATATAAACATATAACAAGTAACTGTTTTACAAATATGAGGTAACAGATAATCAACGCTTGATTTTAAAAGGTGAACGTCGGACGAACGAGCAAAAACGGCTTGCATAATCCGAGTAACAACTTTGATGACAAGTAAAAATATACCCAAATTATTGGGATCGACCGTATTTTCGCGAAATTAAAAGGTGAACGTCGGACGAACGAGCAAACGATGTGCCGCACCGAGCTTCCCATACTATGGGTACTTCGAATTGATACATATTACATGTAATCGTTGCCAAAAACGGCTTGGATTTCATCTTATTTTCGCAAATTAGAACACTACACATGGTAACAATTAAGTTAAGTTTAATAACGGTCTTGACAGAACTAGTAACGATTTTGGCACGACGGGTAACAGATTTAACACTGCGAGTAACAGTTTGAACACAGTAAAAATATACCCAAATTATTGTGGTCGGTCGTATTTTCGCAAAATTAAAAGATGAACGCCGGACGAACGACCAAACAATGTGCCGCTCCGAGCTTCTCATACTATGGGTACTTCGAATTTATAGATATTACATGTAATCCGGCTTCAACTTCATCTTATTTGCGCAAATTAGAACACTACAATTGGTAACAATTAAGTTCAGTTTAATAACGGTTTTCACAGACATAGTAACAATTTTCACAAATCTGGTAACATATTTGACACTTCAAGTAACAATTTGCACACAGTAAAAATATACCCAAATTATTGGAGTCGTTCGTATTTTCATGAAATTGAAAGATGAAGGTCGGACGAAAGAGCAAATAATGAGCCGCACCGAGCTGCCCATACTATGGGTACTTCGAATTTGTACGTACTAGATGTAATCGGTGCCAAAAACGGCTTTGATTTCATCATATTTTCGCATATTAGAACCCTAAATAGAAAGATAAAAACTCATACATCTTATATCTTGCTTCGTCAATACCACAATACATCCTACATTACACGCCGAAATTGGTTGGTTAATGTGCATTCGAAATTTCGAACCTCGATTCACTGTAAAACGAGATTCGTAAAATAAACTGTTGATAACAATTTTCTGCAACGTAGTAACAGATAAGGTATGGAAAATAACTTTTCGCTAGACGTTTATAACAATATAATATAAAAGCATAACAGAAAGTCGCCGAAAAATAACGATTAGTTCAGTATGTTAGGATGAGTATTTTCGTCAATACATAGTTTTAATCCTTGTCTCTGCAATTTTCGAAAAGTTGGTCCTTTAAACTAATTTCAACTCTGACAGGTACTGAACCTTTTACAAACTTACAAACTGGGGACTGAATTCAAATTTCCCCTTCCGATTTCTGAAAAATAATCTCGATAGTGAGATTTTTGAATGCATAGTACGACAGGCACTAAAATAAACTGAATATTATTTGAAAAGCGACGCGATTATTACCTAACTAATAATGTATACCAATTGCTAATATATATATTTCTTTTAAGTTACGCTCATGTCTCATTCTTCGAATTGTTTTTATTCGTATGCCTTTAAGAAGTTTATGCATTTATTATTTTGGAGTCTAGATACGAAATCGTACTATTTAATTAATTTATCGTACATGCATGGGCTCTACAATATAGATTAATATTTAACCAGCAGCCATCTATTATGATTTATCAAAACATCCATAGCGAAGATCTTAATCAATTCGTCATGCATGTGGTACCAATTGGTAAAAAATGCATCTGCTCTGTCGCTAAGCATTTGTACATAATTAAAGGATTAGTACAATTATTGGCGATAATTAATTATTTATCAGTTTTGTCAGATTTCAATATCATACATTTTATTGTCATTGGCTGTTAATAAGTATATATATATATATTGTAATAACTTTAATCATATAAAATTTCACTGTCCAATAAATGTATCGAAAATTGCCATTTTTGGTTTGTTTTTTGGTATTTCGGGAACCCTAGCTTCTAGGACTAGGTACACCACGAGGGTATGTAATAGTCTGTCAATTACGCGAAATCAATTGTGATATGTTGTGAAATTTCGTTATTGGGCCTTATCGGGCGTATGTCCCCATTGGCCCACGCATGAGAAGACTTGACCCACATAAGTTGATGGAGTTCCATCCTAAAACCAATTGGTGATAGATGGAGTAGCTCATCAACTTATACTTTTCAATTTCTTCTCAATTATATGTGGGATAATTTGACTTATTAGGATTATTTGTTTTAACACAGTCAAGTTATCTGGCTGTTAGAAACGTTCAATAATGTGATCTCTCTTGATGATCTTATGGCAAAACCCAACCAAAAGGATTAAAAAAAAAGAAAAATATACATCACATAAATATTGGATCACAACTTATCAACCAAATACCCCTTACCCATTAGGAACCCCACATGGACAAAATTTTAAAATAATTAAGATCAAATCATTTATTTTAAATACTAACCTTAACCTTAACTTAATGGGGTGTTATATCTTTACACTACAAGGGGGTGTTTGTTCCCGGTGATCCAACTTTACGGTGATACTCACATCACCGTGATGTGGATATCACTGTGATGTGGATCAAGGTGATATGTCATCACTGTGTTTGTTTTGCGTGATATATCATTTAGCATATCAATGTGCTATTGAAATATTGTGTTTGTTAATCGCAATGATGTCCAGGGTGATGAATGTCATATTTAACCGTATGTATATTATGTAGTAAAAAGTGTTTTAATATGTTCATGAGGTAATATGTGACGTGATAGTTATTAATATTTGAAAATCAAGTATTATTTGTAAGCTTTAATTATAAGCAAGTTATATAATTCATCAATAGGATTATTTTATTTTTTTAAGCATTAAATATAAATTATTTAAGATTTAAATATGTTGGTTATGTAATTTAAAATAGGATTAAGGGTATATAAGGAATGAATGTTAAAAGATAAGGGATAATTTTGTCTTAATAAATATTGAAAATTTCACCCCATCACGGTGATGGAGGATCACCCTGCTTTTTGGGGGTGATCTAAAAGTTGGAATATCACCCCGTTCTGATCACCTCGGTCCTCCATCACGGTGATGATTCATCACCCACAAACAACGGTGATTAAGAAGCGATGGAAGGATCACGATGATGTTTTGGAGGATCACCCAAAACAAACACCCCCAAAGTTGCTACATGGTACTCCTCAAAATCCACATCAAAGCATTGAATGCCGATGGGTGGGAATTAGGCTCGATTTAGCTATAAACAACGTTCGAAACGAAAATCATTGGTAAGGCAATTAAAAAGTCACCAAAAATCATTCGATATGGCTAAATGGAAATATAATATACACTTATTTTATATGAAAAACACAACGTACACATAATATTTTCCACAGTATTACAATCAACAAATTTTCAGTACATCACAACACACAATAGCCTCACAATCAACTTACACAATAAACTCTTACAACCTCGTAGTGACTCATACATACTCAAAACACTTTAACTAAACAGAAACACCACAGTATGTCTTGATAGCACTCTCAAGCCTCCTATTCTCTTCCCTGCTGTAGAACTCAAGAAACTTGAGGTGATCGAAAGGTTTGTATTGCATGGGATGTTCGTCGTCGACGAGCTCTTCGGGCGTTTCGACCGTAATATTCTCCATGAATGAAAATTGCGCAATCGAGTATCGAGCTTCTTTCCCCGCCTCCATCGTCACCCTATGGTGTGGAGACTTTATCCTATTGTTACTCCATGCCTTCCACAAACAAAAAATAAATAAATAAACACATCAAGAAATAGGGGAAAAAGGAAACCCTAATTTTACGCTGACCATAATAGCGTCGCCGGCCATTACGACTATCGATGAAGGAGAACCCATCTCCACGCTAAACCACTGACCATCTTTGGCCCTAACTTCCAAGCCGTCGACTTGATTTTGGTGAATCGTGGACATGAAGCTCTTGTCTGTGTGAGACACGAATCCCATGTTGTTTTCGCCTTCTTTAGGGTTCCTATACTTCATGACTCTGCATAGGTAGTTCGCCGAGGCGATGTGCAATTCGTAGTACTTCCGTGCTTTGTAGCTATCGAACACCATCTCCACGACGATTTTCTCTAGCTCCGCTGCTAATGTTGTGTATCTAACGAGCTTCTTACTGCAATAATAAATCACCGAGATTATTACGCCGTAGTTACACATACCAGTTCATCTGAAAGGGTAAACCTGAAGGGGCTGTACCATATCTTCAATTTATAAATTACGTTTGTAACATGTCTCCTAATGACTAGGCTGATTTCTTTCTTATCTGGCCTTATATGTAGAAGTTTCAATTAGTGGGTGATCAGGATTATATACACCCTTATTCACTAACACCACGTTGAATGACCACTTATTAATTGTAAGCTTGAAGGAGGTGTATTATATTTCAAACGTATATGTTCCATTTCAAACACGCCCCCTCACCGTTTAGGATTATTTTTTTCATATAGGCCTATGCTATGATTTTAAAATAGATAACCCTAACAAGCCACACGTGTCCCACATCGGATAGTTGAGAAGAGATTGAGTAGCTAATAAGTTGATGGACTGCTCTACCTATCACCAATTGCTTTTAAGATGAAACCCCATCAACTGGCCAACACTTATCTTGGGTGGGCCGTTGTTAGGCCCAATAGCTAAATTTAACACTAATATCATTTTTGAATGATTATTTCACCTAAAAGCTTAAGTTTGAAGGGGCGTACCAAAACTCGTCGTTTCCACTAGGCCACATGACTTCTGAAAATTCCCGAATCCCGTCGATCGAGTCTGCGTTATCGATTCCCATGCTTTCGTACAGAGGGATGAGAGGGATTTGCCCGACGTAGCCGTACAAGGGTTTGGTTGACTTGTTTTGGACTTTAACGTGGGTCGGGACGTCGAACAGTTCTTCGAGCACGTCGAAGGCTTCGACGTGCGTTTCTTCGGTTATTTTATCGTATATTGCGACGAAGCATCCGTACTCTTCTAGGGCTGAAACGGCGTCGTTGCATGTTTTGTGCCAAGATTCCGTACAACGTTGTAAGGTCTTTTCTGAGAATTCTATGATGGGAAGCTTGTGGAGTGAGAGTGAACCCATGGGTTTTGTTTTCTTATTTAGATGACTGTGCAAGGAAAGTGTGAGTTCGATTATTGTGTATGTTTTAATTTGGAGATGCGTGAGCCTTTTGCCTTGACTGCTAATTCTTATATAGTGATTTTTGTTTCGATTTAATGTTATAATAATAATAATAATAATACTAATAATAATAATAATAATAATAATAATATTAATTACCTATCTATTAAGGAGAACACAACATAATAACTCCTTGTCAACTTCATGTTAATTACCATTTTACCATCAATCAATAAAATTAAAAATTATTTATTAAATCATACACTTTACATTAAACATGTACACAACAAAATCATCTTAACTACAATTTGCCTTTAATAAATTAAAAATTTTAAAGTTGCATTATTTAAATCATATTTTTTAGATAGTAGCACATGCATTAAATGTAATCCACTAATTATTAAAAAAACACGTATGTGATGCCAAGGGTTTGATTCGGTTGGAACCTTCCCTATTTTTATTTAGAGTAAACGACAAAAATGGTGCTTGAACTATACCACATTTTCACTGTTGGTGCTCAAACTTTTAAATGTGCCGTTTTAGTTCCTGAACTTTGCAAAACATGTTACTTCCGGTTCATGTCACCTAAAGAACAGGTAAAAGAACCACAAGAGAACATTTTTGCGAAATTCAGGAACCAAAACGACACATTTAAAAGTTTGAGTACCTAATAATTAGAATTTAATTTACATACGTGCTATAGTAAAAATTAAATATAAAAGTCATCGATATCACCACAATAATTCTTTTGATTTGTTTTTTCCAAGAGGAATACCAACACAATCACACCAACAAATTATTTTTTTAATATATTTTTTAACTACTTTGTTTTTCAAGAGGCATACATAATTACGGTGTAATTGTGTTGAGATACTTTTTTAAAATAAAAAAAATTAAAAATCTCGTAGCAGTTGAATATATTCATTTTCGATCACCACAATAATTTCTTTTGATTTTTTTTTTCACGAGGCATACCAATATCACACCAACAACAATTAAAATTTTTGTACGTATTTTTTAACTTCTTTCCTTTTTCAGGCATACATAATTACGGTGTAATTGTGTTGAGATACTTTTCAAAATAAAAATTAAAAATCTTGTAATAATCGAATATGAATTTATATTAAGTTTACACAATATCAAAATTCTGATTGTTGGTACTTAAACTTTTGAACTATATAATTTTTACTGTTGGTGCTCAAACTTACCGAAATGGCACATTTAAAAGTTTGAGCACCAACAATGAAACTGGCATAGTTCAACACCATTTTTGCCGTTTACTCTTTTATTACAAAGACAAAACAAGAAGACGTCAATTAAAGTGATCTTGAGTTGATATGAATGGAAAATATCAGCTTTGGCATGTTACATATATGTTTCGTTCATCCCCTTAATAATAAGGGGACTTTACACATAAATACCCATTTGTATAAAAACTTGTAATTCAGTACCATGTCAGCATTTTTTTATATGTAGGTACATATTAGAATAATTTTTTGCACATAGGTACCTGATCCGCCGCAGGTACGCCATATAACGCATTTAGGTACCATATAGCAACGTTTTGTGGTGCATAGTACGTTGAGAAAATAGTACGTCATATAATACATTAATGTACCATATAGAAACTGTATAGGGTACCGTATAAACGCGTGACGTGGTACGCAATACACACATAAAATGGTACGTCAAGACTGAGAAAATTGGTACAAACAGTAAAACGAGTACTTATATGTAAATATTTCTGACATATGTACTGATTTGTAAATTTTTTATTCAATTGAGTATTTTTCTATAGATGTCACTAATAATAATAAGCGGTATACATCAAATCAACTTCATGAGATGCACATATAATATTAAATAATTTTAATCGGTTCGAAAACTGCGTATCATCTACTCTTAAAATAAATGTAATTCCTATGACCCATATTCCTCGAGTTGAATTTATAATAATTCCAGAGCCGACGAACAAAGACAAGTTGGGAGGAATAATATTTCAAATTGCAGCTCGTCTGTTTTCTAACAAACTCTATTTGTTCCTAAAATTAAAGATCTTGGTTTCTTCTTCTCTTCTTCGTTGAGTGAGTTTTACGCTTTTTGTTCCTTGATTACAATAGTAGCAAATAATTGGCTCTGAATATTAATTATGCAAAGCTGCTGTACAGCATGCATTTTGCTGAAAGTCTTACTGGAATTTGTATGCCGATGATATATTAGACTAAAATACCGGGGCTAATCAGAGTTTTCTTACAAATATAAGGACCATTTCCTAAATAATAAAAGAGTCCTGCGTACTTTTTCATCCTTCACAAGTCGCAAAGCGATAGTAAAATAAATCCCAAAAGCGCAGTCGGCGAAGTTCGGATATAAACGGTAATTGACTCAACCCATCGGCGACCACGTAAATTGGAAATTGAAAATGGCAACGGCGGCGATTGATTCGCGTCAGGCGGAGGAATCTAAACAGCACAATTGCAAGGAGGTGGAACCGGCGGCGGAGAGGGGCTCCGGCAGTACTATCAACAGAGGATACAAGATTTGCAGCTTTTGGTCCGGCAAAAGGCCAACGATCTTCAACGTCTCGAAGCTCAGCGAAACGATCTGAATGCTCGAGGTCACTTTTTTTGTTTTTTTTTTTCCGTGCTTTGAGTTGAGCTCAATGAAACCCTAGCAATTAGATATTGATGTGTGTGCTGTTTGAGATGCTTTATTCTTCGAAAAAAAGAAACCTGTCTGTAATCCGAATTCGGGCTAACTCGTAGCTGAATCGTTTTTTGGGAAGAGTTTGAGCTCGGCACAAGTCCAATTTTAAAAATTTGAAGTCAAATATGTTGGAAAACTCATTGTTAAAGCTAACTCGTTCAGCTTGTTACACCCCCTAATGATATGGATTAAATGACGAGCGGTTAAGGTTCTTTTGTTTTCAGTTTCCTGCTTCCTTTTCTTTCTTATCTTGTTTACTCCTTTCTCTATGTCGGGTGATTGTCTTGAAGGGCAAGTGAATAAAAGTGATAGTATAGTATAAGCTTGCGTTTTGGATCTTGCTTCAACTAAGATGAAGCAATGTCTTCTGTTGTTCAGTGAGATCACTGAAGGAAGAATTGCAGCTCCTTCAGGAACCTGGATCATATGTTGGAGAAGTTGTGAAAGTCATGGGAAAAAATAAGGTTCTTGTCAAGGTTAGTAGTCATTAATGCTTCAAACAGGTTACAGCAATTATTAAATTTGTTCTATTTTGTGATTAAGCCGTTTTATCTTTTGCTTAGGTTCATCCTGAAGGAAAGTATGTGGTCGACATCGACAAGAGCATCGACATTACGACAATAACTCCTTCAACAAGGGTTGCTTTGCGTAATGATAGCTATGTGCTCCACCTGATCCTCCCTAGTAAGGTTGATCCACTGGTGAATCTCATGAAAGTTGAAAAAGTTCCAGATTCTACTTATGACATGATTGGTGGCCTAGACCAGCAAATTAAAGAAATAAAGGAGGTGATTGAACTTCCAATCAAACATCCTGAACTGTTCGAGAGTCTTGGAATTGCGCAACCCAAGGTTTATATCTCACTTGGTTTATTTCCACGCTTCAGTTTTTGGATGAGAATCTAACATTGTTGTATCCTTGACTGCAAAAGGGTGTACTGCTGTATGGACCCCCTGGCACAGGTAAAACTCTGCTTGCTAGGGCAGGAGCTCATCATACCGACTGCACCTTTATCCGTGTTTCGGGATCTGAATTAGTTCAGAAGTATATTGGTGAAGGCTCTAGGATGGTCAGAGAACTTTTTGTGATGGCCAGGTTAGATTTATTTATTTTTTTTTTTGGTGTAGCAACTGCATATTTGTCATATAGCACTCTCTTTACATACTTATGGTACTTCTTACAGGGAACATGCTCCTTCAATCATCTTCATGGATGAAATCGACAGCATAGGATCCGCTCGTATGGAATCTGGCAGTGGCAATGGTGACAGTGAAGTTCAGCGCACTATGCTGGAGCTATTGAATCAGCTTGATGGTTTCGAAGCATCTAACAAGATAAAAGTATGCATCTTTTACCTTCTATTATTTATACTATTCTTGATAAAAGATAATGATTGGCTTAGAGGTAACCAATTTAATGCATGGATACAGGTGTTAATGGCTACCAATAGGATTGACATTCTTGACCAAGCCCTTCTTAGGCCTGGAAGAATAGACAGGAAAATCGAATTTCCTAATCCAAATGAGGAGGTATATATGCTTGCTTTTGTCTTGTCTTGAAGTGTTTATCCTATGTCTAGTACGAAATGGTTCTTCTTTAATGCTTCTCTTATTTTGATAATGACGCACAACTCAAAGCGCCTCGTCTTAATACGTGCAAAATTTTGTTTTCAGTCTCGGTTTGACATTCTGAAGATCCACTCGAGGAAGATGAACTTGATGCGTGGGATCGATCTAAAGAAAATTGCGGAGAAAATGAATGGTGCATCCGGTGCCGAACTTAAGGTGTGTCTATAATTCTTTTGCACGCAACACCAAAATTTGAAACCCGGGTTTTGTTTGGTTGAGGGGTTTAGTAATTTTAACCATGGGTTTGAAACATGTTAGTGTGTTTGGTTCGTTGGTTTATCTAACCAGTGGTTTATATAAAACCACTCTAAACCCATACAGACGGGTTTAATAAACACAGCTCCTCACATGTGTTTATTAAACCCCTAACCAAACACGCATTTTATTTATACCCATTAATTTGCTTTATATAAACCCTTACTTATTTAAACCCTCCTAAATATAAACATGTCAACCAAACGAACACTTAATGAATTCCATGGAAAGGAGAAGTTAAACATTTACTATACACTATCTTTTTTTATTTGTTTCTTGGCTTTTCAGGCTGTTTGTACGGAGGCGGGCATGTTTGCACTGAGAGAGAGGAGAGTCCATGTGACTCAAGAGGACTTTGAGATGGCTGTGGCTAAGGTCATGAAGAAGGACACAGACAAGAACATGTCTCTCAGGAAGCTTTGGAAGTAACCGCAAAAACAACCATTTTCGTTATCTGTTACTTTGTCGTCTTTTTTCGTTCTTCTGAGAAATGATTCAGCTGAGACATAGATTGGTTTCAAAAACCCATGTGCTTTGTAATCAATATTACATTTAGTTGGTGTTTATGGTGAATTCTGACTTTTGGTAATGTTGGGGTAATAAAATAAACCAGAGATCATCAGTTCATCACTATCCAATTCAGTTAAAGACGGGAAGTATACTTCTTGTCTCGAACAATGCTTCTCTCTGTTTTTTTTTCCTTGTATTGGGTATAACTAATATAATTTTAAGAATCCCAATCCTCAGACTAGAAAGAAGTATCTAAAATCACTACAATATTACCAATATTGATCGCAAAAAATGGTGAAACGGTACAATGTAGTCTCATAAATTGAACATGAGAATATATATTCTAAAGAAGAAAATGGGTAATAAATACTCTCAAAATCCCACCTTATTATTGGAGAGATCACAGGATGACAGAAGATAAAGCCGTAAATTAGCATTTGTGCCTCTCAGTTTAGGCTTTAAATTGTTGGATCACTAGAAACTGAAAAAAAATGCTTATTTTTGAGATGCTCTTTCCGTATTTACCGAAGGGCGTAATTTGAAATTCTTCAGTTGACGACGTCGAGGACCAACTTCCTCGATTTGAGAACCGACCATTTCATGCGCCTGTGATAACCGGCTTGGAGAAGTGCAAGCGAAAGTACTAAAATCCATTTGAAACCCATCTGAGAAGACAGCACAAGGCAATGAGTTTATGGACCGTGAAGGAATGGAAAGAAGGAAAAAAAGCGTTTATTCACTCTACTATACCAGCTTGCGCTCTTCCATTTCGGGTTCAGCAGCCCAAGACAGAAAGGATACAACATCTTTCCCCATCTGCGAGAAAAAAGGGAACATAACGGTATTTTCCTCTTCACTATTTCAGTTGACAAAGACAAAGCCCAGTGGATGTCTCACCTGTGCTTCTGTTGCAGGCGTACCATCTTCATACTCAACAGCACCATCGTTAAGCATTTTGGGCATTGCAATAGCTCCACCAGGGAAGTAAGGATTGTAGTGAAGCCCTTCTCGGATCTATGTTCAGAGCATTACATGCAACAATTAATTTCCAATGTAAACTAAATGACCTGAAATGAAACAGTGGATTGCACGAGATAAGAAGAGAGGGGATCAGTTTCGCAAAATAATGTCCAAAGTAACGTTGTGAAGTTGGTAAGTCTTATCTTACACATAAGAGCCGACTAGACAATATCGTAAAACTGATTTTCCAAATCTACGGCGTTTGAAAAGCAAAGGGCGTAAAGTTACCGTGACACCAGCTGGAGGATCACGATACCCAGTTAGAAGAGCAAAAACATAGTTCTGTCCATTATGGCGGGCCTGAAAGGAAATTAAAGTCAAACTGATTTATCCATAAGTTCCCATTAAAACCTTTTTCTGATCCATGAAGATCATCATCACGAAAGGACCTTGGTAATAAGACTAAGATCAGGGGGATATGCTCCTCCATTTGCAAATCTTGCAGCTGATTTCGTTAGCGTAAGGCTGAGGGAAACGATCGCTCAACTTCCCAGCACGTGTGAACATTTCGCCCTCGTCATTTGGACCGTCAACCACTTCAATCTCTGCTGCAATTGCTTTGGTTTCTTCCTCGGTGTAAGCCACACCAACAAGATCGCGGTATGAAATTAGTGACATGGAATGGCACGACGCACAAACTTGTTGGTAGACCTGGTGTCCACGACGGATGCTGTTCCACAAATTAGAATATAAATTTCGGAATTACAATCGCAATTTAGTAACATATTACCACAGAACTACATAACCTAGAAACAGATTCCAAAGAATTTCGATGAGAGAATGCCAGCTAAAGAATTACTTACGAGGCATGATCATACGAACTCAAGATGCCTTCATGAGGCCATGGATAGCTGGGACTCTCCAAACCATGCTCGGCTTCATCAGAAGCATAAGCAATAGTCGCACAACTCAGAAGTCCTGAAGCACCTGCACCAAATAGTGCAAATGATTGGAAGAACCTTGAGCCTGCAAACTCCTTATTACCACCTCGAGCATGCTTCAAGACAAGTGTCGATGACAGTTGAGCAGCCTGGAAATAAAGCTAAATTATTCACAGCAGAGAAGATCAGTACAACCTTACAATCCATGCACACGTGAGAAGTGGCACGAGCAGCATACAAGGAAGAAAGACAATGGCTTCCTTTTAAAAGGAAAAGTAATCATAAACGTCAGAAGGTAACCATTTATTTGAACACACAAGCAATGCAATTTTTATCAAGGGGAGAAAAGGCGAAACACTCCGATTCAACCAAATCCCAGCAGGTTTGAAGCGCAAATCATAGACAGAATTTCTTCAAAAAAAAAGGAAGCAAGAGATGAAATTTCATCACATTCAAATCGGAGGACTCCTTCAAACCACCCGGGCGAGTCAATCTGGCGATGAATCTACTGAATTTTCCAAACCCTGATAATCAAATCGACGAAGACGATGAAGCAAATCAGGATAAAATGAGAAATGGCGCAAATTAAATCAAGAAAGCATCAACGTTTCCAAGTGCTCAACGCTAGATCAAACGGAAGGAAATGGAAGCTAAAAAGTACATCAAAGAATGAATGCTCACTCATTTTGATTCGTTGTCTGCGAGCTGGCGAAGCGTTTGCCTGGCGAGAATGAAGACTAGAGATAATAATGGGTAATTAGGCCCTTTTCATATTACTAATCACGAAAATAATGATGATATTCACTTTATTTCATTTATCCACTTATAGTTACGTAGATTACACTATTTTTATGCTAATTTAATTGTCTTCGGATTAATCTACCATCCTCAATCAAGATTCATTATTATTCAAATTTCATCCATGGGTGTTTTAAAAAATGTCTTGGACCAAATCAATTTTTGAAAAATAGCCTTCTTACTGCTCAAGTTATTAAGCCTTCAATTTAAGGATTCTTTTTTATTAATTTACAGGGTGACGACCCTCATATCAACAAAAAAAAAAAAAAGGGTCAATTCGAAATCAGACCTCATTACGGGTTTTATTTCGAATTCAGGTCCTGTTTGAGAATTTTTTAGGTTAAAGGACCCATTTTGTGTGGTGTAAAAAAGTGGTATAAAAGATATATGAACAGGTATAGAATGATCGTTTTGTGTTACAAACTTTTAACATACTGGTATATCAGAGCAATAAAGTGATACTGCAGAAAATGAACTGGTATCAGATGATCATAAACTGTACCGAATTATGGTTTTGTGTTACAAAATTTCAACATACTGGTATGTCAGAGTAATGAAGTGGTATTGCAAAAAATGGGTCCTTAAAACTAAATATTTTGCCAAGAGGGCTTGAATCCTAAATGATACTTATTAGGGGGGCTGAAATGAAAATGCCCAAAAAAAAAGATATATAGTAGTCAAGATTTGAACCCGAGACCTATTACCTGGATGTCCGACCACACACGATCAAAGACTATTTATAAAGATAATTTCGAACGTGCTAGAAAAAACAAATCCTAAAAAGAATTTTGAACATGTGGATAATTTGAAGCATAAGAACGACACGCCTCGACGTAGTTGTCTTCCATGTCAGGGACTTGGACGAGGGACTCGACATACACGAGCGGATTTTCGAGATAATTAGCGGCCTTATTACCTTCGTCCCTGACATCTATAGCGAAAACACCACCGTCGTCGTCTCCCCCGAATAAAATGGCCCTTCCACTGCCGAAACCTAACATGTCTCCGTTAGCACCAGGGGCGGACCCACGTAGGGGCTCGGGGGGGCCCCTGACCCCCCGGCCGTGGTTCGATCAAGTATTATATATGCATAGAATTTTCGAAAAATAGCCTCTAGTGTGGTGGTTCTTGTACTATCAGTAAGGTTTCTGATCCCTCAGACCTGGGTTCGAATCCTATGTTAGGTTTTTTACTTTATTTTAGATAAAGCATGGGCTTAGTTAAGTGGGCTGAATGTTCATGACCCCCCAGCCACAAAAGCCTGGGTCCGCCCCTGGTTAGCACCTCCCAACAACGGCCGATAAAAAAGATAAGGACAATCGAGGGTCGCAAACTTATGCCAATAGTCCTTTGTCGCGCCATACTCTTTCATAATCCATTGGTCGACTTGCCTTCCTTCGCCTTCGTCGTCAGACATCCAACAACAACTGCCTTCCTCGTGGAAAAGAATTTTCCATCCACGGCTCTGTGAAGAGTAGCATATATGCCCGTTGAGAGCATACGCTGAATAAAACCCTTTCTTGGTCATTTCCGGGCAGTCGACAGTCAGAAAAACCTCTTTTGCTAGATCAAAACAGACCATTTCGAACACGTCTTTGTTCGAATTATGTCCAACCCAATAGAGCTTTCCTCCCACGAATATTCCCCCGTGATCGAAACGAGTGGGAGGAATATCGTCTTCGACTTTTCTCCATGAGTTTGTCTTCGAACTGTATATCACCGTCGACTGCTGGCGCGTGTAATACTTAGTGAACATGCAAAATACCTTGTAGTCGTCGCTCGACTCGTCGTAGCCGAAGCCATGGGCGCAAGTTCTGCGATCCCAATCAACGTGGCCGTCGAAAAAGGGCGGCAATTTCTTGAACTTTTTAGTGGATGGGTTCCACAGTATAATGTGCTTGACGCTTTCCTCGAGGCACACAATCCCATTGCAAGAACCAACTCTGTAAGAATGCTTGATTTCTGGGTAGTCGATATACGCAGCAGTAGCGCTTAGCAATCGCTCGTGCCAAAACGAGGGCGAAAGGCAATTGCTTGCATGGACCATCATATTTTCGAATAGAACGCGATGCTTATCTAAAGATTTGTCCTTTGATGATTTTTCGAGGTGGGTTTTGACGAAAGTATCGCTGGAAATAATCGAACGCCATGATTTTGAGAGGGACTTAAATCTCACGAGGGTTTTCACGGGTAGCCATTGTAGGATTTCTTCTACGATTTCGTGTGGGAGATCGTCATATGGGTTTTCTTCGACACGCCCAGAAAGAGTTTCTTGTTCCTCCATTATTCTTTCAATGAACTTGGTTATAATAATAGGATAATTATTAACTTTTATCGTCTGGAAAGTATCAACTATACAAGGCAATATCTACATGTACGTGTGTTATACATATATATATATATATATATATATATACTAGTAACCGGCGTTAACATGAACGAAACTTACTGTATATGCGTTCAAGAACGAAATTGGGATTCTTGGAGCTTGGGTGTTTCGATTTCGGCGGATGCTTCAGCTCGTTTTTCCGTCAGGATCTCGTTTGGTGCTTGGTGGGTGCGTTAATGAGGTGGGTGCGTTTTTCCGTTATTTTATATATATATTTCTTTTTTTATTTATTTAGGTATTAATTAGGGGTTTAATTAATTAATTAAACAGGTTCCTCTTTTTTAAATTGACTTGGACAAGTTCCTATTTTTTTAAAAGAAATCAAAAGTAATCTCATTTTTTAAAATAGCCCGAGTGATTGACCTTATCAAATCACACATTTGAGTCTCCTTTGCATAAAATCTCCTTCGCATTTAAACAAACAGAAAGAGTCTCTTCGTCTTTTTCCCATCCTCTCTAAAATCAAAGCTTCTAATGCCTCCCCAGTAGCCCAGATCAACCAAACGATTTTATTCTTATTCCTTCACTAAACAATAGGAAAAAAAACAGTGGACAAAATGCAAGCCCTAGTTCGTCGAGGCCATATTGAATGTCAAGTGGCTGAGGCCACATGCCCGAGGCCTGGCGTCTTGCGGCCAAGTACGAAATAAGGCTGGTGCAAAGGCTCTTGTAGCGAACACCGAGGACAAATCAAGCTCAACCTTCCTAAACTCAGCCAGCCTAAGTTCTAGGAATAGGTATTATATCGAAATAGAACTATGTATAAGTAAGTGTGTAGCATATGCTTGAAGGCAGAGCATTTTACGCCTTACGGCATCCACCACTGTGAATAGGTTGTCATGATCGCAGTTCTTCACGTAGTGATTTGTATTATTTCTGTAGATGCTGACTACACGTAAACCAGCAAAGCGAGATTGTGTACTACATAAAACGGAAAGATTCTAGTTTTTGACATAAGGATATTCATTTTCCAGCCAGCAGGTCTCAATATACAGTGAAGATATATTCGAACATTAATAGCCAAAACATATCAACATTGCTAAATGTCCTTATATCTTCCAAAATGAATTACGACTGATGTATATACGGAGAGTCCTAACTCTAACGCTGGCTATGCAAAAAAGACTACACCACGGACTTACCCTTTGTACGTTTGATTGTTGTATCTACAGTGGTTGAGGCAGGTTCAAACTTTCTTTTGCTGTTGGAAGAGGGAAAGAGTTCTTTTTCTGGTGGATTTATGCCAGTATCCTCTATCGCAGTTGCAAGTCTGATATTATCTTCTGTCAATTGGCTTGATGATGGTATCATGGGATCAGGAAGCCATGTAATTAATAATGGTGTACCGAGTAACCGGCTGTCCTTGTGCCCTGAAACTGTAAGAGCGAAGGTGGTATAGAGATTCGATATTCTTCAATCTTTTGTTGACACATGTAATATCAAGCTTTTCTCCCTGTAAAAAGTGGACATGACTTATTTATTGGAAAGGAACGTGATATTGTTAGATTTTAGTCTTGGAAAACTTACATTTTCTTCAATTTTAATGATTTCTTCAGCTGACATTCCGAGCAGATTTTCAGCGTCTTTCTGTTCAATAAAGCAGTCATGCTTCCGCTCCCATCAGACAATTCCACTTTGAAACGTAATCTGTATGTAAGTCTAGTAAGTGTTGTAGGGAAATGTTCTAGTAATATAACTTACATTGCTTTTGGGCTGGGAAAGTTTTGATTGCAGTGAAGACATGGGAATTCAGTACCACAAGTTGCTCCACAAGATCTACTGCAATTTGGGCACTCCATGACGTACAAGACTTGGTCAGGGTCTTCGATTTTCAGCTGCCCTTTGATCCAGAAGAGTTTGACCTAAGTATGTTTAGGCAAACAATGAAATATTTGTTACCTGTTGCGCGAAATAAAAAAAATAAGCAAGATAATTCAAATTACCGGTTCATGTAGGCTTGTGATTTGGCTGATTTTTCTGATCTGCGAAGTAGGTGGCCGTTCAATGATTTGGCGTTCCTTTCTGTAAACTTCCTTAGAGATAACGTCGTCCAGATATTTGTCTTCAGCTTTTAACCTGAATTATATACGTAAATATATATGCATTGTATCTTGTTTTATGTAGGTGTTATCTTTATGGGAAAATAGTATGTGATAATGGTGGTAGATTATTTTCGTACCAGAGTTGCAGATGTTCAGCCTCAGTCATTGGAGGTTCGAATAGAATGACGCTGTTCGCCGTTGTACTTAGTGATAATCCTGCAGTAGGAAAATAGAAGTTATATAATAATAATTGTTGATGACTGGAAAGTTAAAAATGAGATCGCAAATGGATAATGTTAACAATGACAAGTTATACCATGGAATGTGTAGACAACAGTATTATAGGCCTGTTGTGAACATTATCAGTCAACCTAAGCGAGTCGATTTGCGCAAAGTCGTCCCATAAAGTTAATATTGTCGGTCTGCGCCTGTATGAAAACATATTATGCTATATTAGAATCTGGTATAGTATGAGTGTTTAAGTGTATGAAAGACTTACTCTTCGTTGACGATGACGAACTCTTGCAAAGTTTTCCCTTTCGACGTGGAACGTGGTGGGAAGACATGTATGACCGCGCATAGTATGTCTGAAATATACATGACATGTAGTGATAAACGCGCACATGGAAATTTTGAGATTAATTAATAGCTGGCAATGATTACAATTCGAGGAAAGAAGAATTGGTTTAAAAAGTGATTGTTAGATTACAGTTAATGACAAATATGAGAAGATATTTGAAATAACTTACTAATGCGACTGTTGGTAATGTCGGTGAATTCTGAAAACCGGAAACTGCGCAAATGGAGCCCATTTTGCAACGGTAATTCATGTTCTTTTGGGGTCGCTTTGATGTAATAGTTCTTTGACAATATCATTTGGTATTGAGTGTCGACCATCGGTGCGAAACTTGTGCCAGTTTCTTTAATTTTGCCGCCTCCAATGTAGCACGTGTGGTAAAGCTGAAGTACTTTATCGAGTTGATCAACGTCTTGCTCATAAACAGTACACTGGATCTTTGTGTTCTGTTGATAGACCAATGGAAAGGTATGTGGGAAAAAGAGATGTCGACAATAGTAAAGTATTTCAGTTTAATTTTTTACCTCATGATCAAATGAAGACGAGCTTCTGTTGTCGGCCTCCAAATCTTTGTCGTATTGGTGTTTTTTCAACCACTAATACTTTAGTATACCAAGAACGACTCTGAGGGGGACAATTTCCCGAGCGGTGTGCACCTGTTTTCCATGAACCTAAGAAAAAAGTAAATATGTAATGCATATATTGTAAAATATACTTAAAGGGCGCGTTTAGTTGAGGTGATATGACAGGATAAAGCCGAAATTATCTTCCTCAGTATTGTTCAGTTGCAAAGCCCTTCCTCAGTTAAAGCCCGATACAAAACCTGAGCCCGATTTAATAATCCAAGACGCCCAACACTATTTATCTGCGCAAGCTGGCCGAGATAATCAAACCCAACCCACGATAAAACAGCGAAATGACCATACTATCCCTAAATGCAGCAAATAGGCGCCATATGAGATTTCATTTTCATCTCCCGCTATTTCAGTGCCTGTGTAAACTTGGTGGAGTGCTCCTTGACAACTTTTGAAGCGATTTAGTATACGGCGGTGCAATATCAGTCTTTTAATCTGCGATGCCAAGGTCTCCCATCGCTGACGCTCTACGAGTGACAACACCCAGGTATTTCGATACTGTTCAGTGCTCAATATTATCGCTTTATACCGTATATTCGCCTAATCCGTCCTTCTCTTCCGTGTCAGGTTATAAATCAACGGCTTCTCGTCTGGGTTGGCCGAATTTATAAGAATTCCCTACTGCAAAATCCGAGGTAGGGTATGTAATTGGGAGGAGGGGTACACAGACGAAGACGTTAGAGCATGTAATTGGGAGGAGGGGTATTTGGGTAAATTAAGTACTATATTCTTTGAATCTGTAATTCAAAGTGAACAACATAATATTATTAATCAAAACTAAAAAGTGAACGCATCCCATTAGATAAACCCTGATTATTAATCCCAATATAAGTTATGGCCTTTTATCCCATCTGGACAACTAAACGGGCCGAACCAATGAAATTTGAACAGGAAATAGATGCGCAAAATAATTAATTTATTATAGTAAACTGTCGAGTAATGAAAGCAAATGAGGAGAAGAGTAAGGGCAAAGTGGTCGAGGCGAAACACCTCAAAGGGAAAAACGGAGCAAGGCTAGGGTGGAAGATCTCCTAACGAAATGCAAACCAAGGTCGAGGGCTAACCCAAATCATGTTCGACCAAAGTCGCGACGGCTAGGGCCTAAGGGCATATATAGCAAAGGCCAGGCAACTCGCGGCCAGAGGACCTAAGACCGAGGCTAACGGCAGGGCATACCATGTGGAGACAACACTTATGAAGACAGACAGACCAATGTGACGGTGGGCGAAGGTGGAACAAAGATATGTCAACGAGCTTACAAAAACAAGCTAAACAAATTAGATGAACAATGAAATGAAGAAAAAGTAAGGGAAGCAGCAGGAATTACGTAAGCTTCAAACTGAGATGAACAAAATAATAAAAGCAGAGAAAGGCAAATGAAGATTACCTAACCTTCTATGGGTAATAACGTTGCTATTGTGACTGTGAGCGAGGTAGAAGATGAGAAATCGTTGTATTCTTTGGGTAATAATGTTAGGTTGAAGCTACTGTGACTGTGAGCGGAGGTAGAAGATGAGACACACTGTCACCGTTTGGAGAACCAATATAGATACATACAGTGGGCTGTTCTTGGGAGTGCCAACAATAATTTATTAATAATATTTCTGCAGTGAAATTCACCAAAAGGAATGGTTATCTACATAATTTATTTTCTTGTTTAATAAAGGTTTTTTTAAGTTTAATTTCCATGGTAACCTGTGACCGGAGAGAAACTGGCTGAAGGTCGGTTGATTCTCCCTTAGTAGATAGTAATAGATATAATATATATATATAAATTTATGGTCCTCATACTAGTCTATTAGATTAGAAAGAGCTACTTGTTCAAATAACCAAAGACTAAACAACACACGACTTGATCTCCTTGGAAATCGTATAAAAACCCGATCTTATGCAAAGCAATATATTTTTTATGCTATTTGAATTTGAAAGCTCCAAAGTTACTTAAACTGGAACCATTAACAATTCAGACAACACATATATATTTATTTTTTAGTAAAAAAAAACCTAGTATTCTTCTTCATAACAACAAGAAAAACCGTGCGTGCATCATTTATGAACACTTACTTTTTCGGACAATTTATGCATGTGTTTAAAATATAAATATATTTAATATTATTTTTAAGATTTATAGTTTTTAGTGTTTAAGATGAAATATAATTTATAAATATATATAAAGAAAATTAACATGTAGGGAAATAATACAATAAATAATTTAAAAGTAATATGAAAGTTATTTAATTAATTAAATTACAAATAGATGGACAAATAACTTGTGAGATCAAATGTGGCAATTTATAGCAATTTCACACCACTTCTAAGAACTCCATGTTTTCCCTACGTCGTGTTTTTCGAATTAATCGCTTTTACGTAGCTGTCTTCCATGTTGTCTACTTCGACAAGGGACTCGACGTACGCAATCGGCGGGTCAAGATCTTCGTCCTTGTAATAATTATGACCAACATAATTGCAAGAAAAATCACTGTCGTCGTTCAGCCTAACGAAAATGGCTTGGAAAATGTTGATACCTAAGATGTCTCGGCTATTAGCGCCTTGCAATATGGGTCGGAAAAAGGACGGAGAATCAACGGTTGAAAACTTATACCACCAATCATTCGCCTTGCGGTACTCCTTCGCAACCCATTCGTCATCATCGTTTTGCTTGGGAGCGTACCAACATACAACTCTGCGCCCAGCATTGACCATAATAGTTTTGCCACGTTCGCACGAAAGGTCTCGTCTTTCGAGCACAAACGCCTCATCTATTAGATCGAAACGGATGTATTCGTACGCCTCTTTGTTCGAATCTTTTCCAATCCAATAGACTCTTCCCACGAGTATTCCCATGCCATGGAAAGAAACGGGAAAAGGGTAGTCGTCGACTTTCCTCGATGCATTTTCATTCGAACTGTATATCATCGTCGATTGCTCCTTAGTGTAATAGTTAGTAAACATACAAAATACCTTGTGATCGTCGTTGTACTCGTCGTATCCAAAGCCATGGGCGCAGGTACCTCCATCCCGATCAACATCGTCGTAGTTATGAGGAGAAGGCAATTTCTTGAATTTTTTAGTGGATGGGTTCCAAAGTACGATGTTCGTTACGCTTTCCTCGACGCACACCAATCCATTGCAAGAAGCGACTCTGTAAGAATGGCTGATTGGTGGGTAGTTTATATACTTGGGCGGCCATGGCCTTTGCTTCTTAACTCCAAAATGAGGGTGAAAGACATTCGCTTGGTTGGAAGATCCTCTCTCTGAATATAACGCGGTGTTTGTCCAAAGATTCGTCGTTCAATGATTTTTCGGGGTGGGCTTTGACGAAGCTGTCGCTGGTAATGATCGAACGCCATGGTTTTGAGAGGGACTTGAATCTCAATAGGGTTTGCACGAGCAGCCATAGAAGGATTTCTTCGACGATATCTTCAGGGAGATCGTATGGATTTTCTTCGACACGACCCAAAGGTGTTTTTTCTTTCACCGTTTTCCCGGCGGCCGGCGGTATAAGGGAGAAGATTAAATAGAAAAACCCTAAATTGACGACTTATTAGTGTATTTGTTGGGATATATTTTTAAATATATTTATACTCGATTACCTAGGCCCATTCTATTTAAATTACTAATTCTATTGATATTTGAAATTTCAAATATTGAAGAGAAAATCGATATCAGCTGCTTTAGATTAGGGAAATGTGCGAAAAATTTAATCTAATAGGTACCTACATATAAAAAATATTGACAGGGTACTGACTTGCAACTTTTTATATGATTAGGTACTTTTCTGTAAATTCCCCTTTTATTAATATATTCTTTCTTAGAAATAAATTATTTACTAACTTAAAAATATAATTATTAATTGTAATAGCTTTCGGTTTTATGTTATTTCTATTTTATGTTTGTATAGCGAATCACATGCATATAAAATATTAAACGATTGATTATGCAGCTAAAATTAGTAGTAAAATGCAGAAAATAATTTAGAAGAGACGAGTATTTACATGATCTGAAGGTTTTTTTTTCTTTGCACCAAGAGAATAAAACATAATTAACAGCGTAAAAAATGAGTATAAAAATTACGAAATATCAAGATAAAATAAATGAAAATCTACAAGAAGCATATTAAAATACAATACACAACAAAATGTGTTAAAATTTTTTAGAAATGTTATATAACATATTAGGTTTTACTCGGCGAGAGTTTTTTCGTTTCATTCTAACTGAAAGAGGGACGGGAAGTGCCTCCTTTGATAGGAAATTTTCCGCCCCAATAACCTCGAGTCCCACTAGAGATACGGACCACATGACTTTCGTCATCCCTACTAAAGTACTAACAACATAGCTCGCAAAAAGAAATGCATGGTGTACGTAATTAACATAGTTTAAATTAATCATATGTTCCTAGAGGAATGGTTGGAGATCAGGAGTTCAAGATCAATATGAATGAATCACATCCCACGTGTAACTTCGAACAAATAAATAATTTTCCAATAATAAGAACTCCACAATTTTTCCTACGCCGCGCACTAGGAATAACGAATCGACGCTTTTTCATAGCTGTCTTCCATGTCTGCAACTTGGACAAGAGACTCGACGTACACGAGTGGCGAGGCAAGATATTCATCGTAACGATCATAGGCATCATATATCGTTACAACGCCACCGCTGCCACCCCTCTAGCAAAATAAACATCATGATAACCGAAGCCTAACATATCCCCGTTAGCACCTCGCAACATCGGACGCGGAAAAGAAAGACAATTAAGGGTTGTAAACTTGCACCAAAACGACTCCTTCGTCGCGCCGTTTTCTTTCATGATCCATTGATCGACTTGCTCGACTGCGCAGTCAATCGATCTACAAGAAAAATAGAGATGATCGTGGACATACACTGTACCCCGTCCGCCGGTCGGCCGCGGACAGTCGACCGTCAGAAAAACCTCACTCGCTAGATCGAAACTGACAATTTTGTACGCCCCTTCATTGTTCCGATTTTCTCCGACCCAATAGAGTTTTCTTCCAAAGTGTGTTCCATCGCCGTCGAAAGAAATGGGAGGATTATCGTCGACTTTTCTCCACGTATTCGTCTTCGAACTGTATATCACCGTCGATTCCTGACGCGTGTAATAGTCAGTGTACATACAGAACACCTTGTAGTCGTCGCTCGACTCGTCGTAGGCCAAGCCATGGGCGCAAGTGGTGCGATGCCAATTAACATGGCCGTCGAAAAAGGGCGGCAATTTCTTGAATCTTTTAGTGGATGGGTTCCACAGTGTAATGTTCGTTACGCTCTCCTCGAGACACCAATCCATTGCAAGAGCCAACTCTGTAAGAATGCCTGATTTTTGGGTAGTCGATATTCACCGCGCTCGCCCATGGACAATTATACATTGTTGTAAAAATCGCTCTAGGCGCCCGCCTAGGCGCCGGCTAGTCGCTAGTCGGCCAGCCACCGTAGCGAAAATAGCTTGAACGGCCAATTCTGCGGCCAAGCGATTAATCGGGCGCCAAAATGATTAATCGGCCGCCTAGTCGGGAATTAATCGCCAACTAGTCGGACTAATCGGCAGATTGGTCAGCAAATTAATTTTACCAACCAAAAGCCCACCAGAAACCCAATAAATATTTTACTAAACAGAAAGCCCACAGAACGTAGACCAACTATTGCATGATGATGAATTGTGAGGATATGAGCATATATATAGGAGATGTTTCAGGCTTCCTTGTCGCAAAGAATCGGTGTGGGACAGCAGTCAGCAAGGAGTCAAATACACATAATACGCATATTACGTTACACATACACTAAAATATTGAAAGGAAATATAAAAAATATATAAACTAAAATAAAAAATAGGATAACTTTATTAAACATCATCCTTAAATCGTCATTTTTATATTATTCTATTTTATTACAAAGTTAGGAATGGACATTATTTATTTAGAATGTTTAAAGAAATTTATAATATAGGTATATTTGATATATAAGAAAATAATAATAAAAAATCGATATACCGACTAAATCCCGCCTAGAAACCGCCTAGGCCCCGCATAGACCGGCTAGGCGCTAGGCCCCCTCCGGGCGCCCGACTAGCGCCTAGCGAATTTTACAACATTGCAATTATAGCTAAACCAAAATGAGGGCGAAAGACACTTGTTTGGTTTAAACGTCAATTCTCCGAGTATAAGGCGATGTTTATCTAAATATTTGTCCTTTGATGATTTATCGAGGTGGGCTTTGATGAAGGTGTTGCTGGTAATAACCGAGCGCCATGACTTTGAAAGGGACTTGAATCTCAAGAGGGTTTTTACGGGAAGCCATAGAAAGATTTCTTCGACGATATGTTGAGGGACGAGATCAAACGGGTTTTCTTCGACCGACCCAAATGATTTTTTTCTTTATCCTTTTTCCCGGCGGCCGGCAGTAGAAGGGTTGTGGTCGACATTGTTTTATTTGAGAAGATTGGTGTGGAGGAAAGAAGATTAAATAGAATCCTAAGTCGGCCGAATATTATGCTGGGATTAATTTAAATATATTATACTCCATTAACTAGGCCCACTATATTTCAACAAGGACTAGGTTGTGGGCCCACAAGTGAGATCACTTCTATCCAATTAATAGGTTGGTAAGAGTTCACAGATCGAGCCCGCCATGTACGTAATAAAAATCCCACCTTTATGAATGATCAACTAAAAAATTAGGGTTCTTGAGAAAGGAACGGACAATCGTGGGATTCATCAAATCACCAAATCGCTTCCATCGGCGCCGCCATGCACGGCTTCTCAGTTCAACGTTTACGCCGGCCATTTATGGAGGGATAAAACTCCGTCGATGGAAACTCGGAAAAGCGTGAGTTTCAAGAATTAATAGTACTAATGATGCTTAGAGGTGGCAAGTTGGAATCTTTTGTTCACTATTTGAAGGGTTGCAGAGAAGATAAGAGGCCGTCGATGCTGATTTTGGAGCCTTATTACGTTGCTATTTCTTGATTTGTTCGACGAAATTGAAGCCTATTAGTATTACCTAAATCTATCATTGACTAATGACTGACTATATAAGATGATTATTATCGAGACCCAATATAGATTTATGTTTCTGTGCTGCTTGCTGTTTCCAGAATCACTACAAAAAAAGTCATTTGATGCGACGATTTTTTTCCTCACAAAAGAGTAAATTTCCGTCACATAAATTTAATGTGAGGAAAAATTTTCGTCACCGGCTCGTCACCGAAGGCCCGTGGCATAAAATCAAATCGCGCCTAATGTGACGATATTTTATTTCCTCACGTTTGACATATGTGAGGAATGCAATTTCCTCGCATAAAATTCTTATTGTGACGAAATATTTCTCACAGTAGATGTACTATTTTGTCACATATTTTGAACTTCCTCACATTTAAACATATATTGTAACAAAAAATTTGTCACTTTAAATATATTTTTCCTCATAATTACCATAATATATACTACGAAAATATGCCTCACATTTAGGGATGGCAGCAGGACGGGTATGGGTCGGGTTTGGCTTGACCCGGGACCCGCCCGCCCCCGGGCCGGACCCGAACGAACCCAGACCCGGAAAGCTATTTTCTCCTTTTTCTTAATTTTAAATCGATTTTTTTTAAAATAGTACAGAACTAGGATTCGATCCCATGACCTATAGTAAGTTAACTAAAGACTTATCCAGTAGGCTACAAAGCTATTTATTAATAATTTGAACACTATGTATATATACATACAATAAAAATAAATTTAAATATAAAATATATATCGGGGAGGGTCTCGGCCGGGTCTCGGGGCGGGTTTAGCAAGACCTAGACCCGCCCCAGACCCGATCGGGTTGAGATTTTTCGGACCCGTTACCCGCCCCATTACCCGAATAGAAAAAAACCGATTCATTAGGGGCGGGTCTAGGCGGGTCCGGGTCTGGACCCGCCCCATTGTCATCTCTACTCACATTAAAATAATTTTCCTCACAATAACCCTGATATATAATACGAAAATATTCCTCACAAAAAATATTTTCCTCACAATTACTATGATATATAATGCGAAAATATTCCTCACATTATAAATATTTTTCCTCACAATTACTATTATATATACTACGAAAATATTCCTCACGTTAAACATATTTTTTCTCATAATTACCATGATTTTATAATACAGAAATATTCCTCACATTTCTAATGACAAAAATTATCATATACTCTAATACATATTATTGGTTGACGACAGCTTCTCGTTTGTTTTATGTGAGGATTCTTTTGTCACATAAAAATTTATTTATTATTAGGAAATTTGTTAACTATATGTGAGGATTTTATCTATCACATTAATGTTTAGCTTTTGTGAGGAAATATATTACTATTATGTGATGAAAAAACAGTTTCCTCACATATTATATATTCACTTATGAGGAAAAAAATTTCATCACATTATATAATAGTTATTGTGAGAAAAAATTATTTCCTCATATAATATAATTTTATGTGATGATTTTTAATGTTATCACAAAAACATGGTCACATAAAATACTAATGATGCTTAGAAACTCCGTTCAACGTTGGAAACTCCGTTCAACGTTTACGCCGGCCATTTATGGAGGGATAAAACTCCGTCGATAGAAACTCGGAAAAGCGTGAGTTTCAAGAATTAATACTAATGATGCTTAGAGGTGGCAAGTTGGAATCGTTTGTTCCCTATTTGAAGGGTTGCAGAGAAGATAAGAGGCCGTCGATGCTGATTTTGGAGCCTTATTACGTTGCTATTTCTTGATTTGTTCGACGAAATTGAAGCCTATTAGTATTACCTAAATCTATCATTGACTAATGACTGACTATATAAGATGATTATTATCGAGACCCAATATAGATTTATGTTTCTGTGCTGCTTGCTGTTTCCAGAATAAAAATGATGAGTCGTGACAGTTTGGTCGATCGGTTTAGTTATAATTTGAAAATTTTTATGAGGGAATTTACTTTAATGTGAGGCTATAGCATCGATAGTGACATCACCATTTTCGTCGACGAACACATGAAAAAAATTGTCCAACACTTTCCCTATTACTTTTTTCGATTATCGGACGTCATATTCTCACGTTCTAGCCGAAGAATCACATGGTATGGTCTTCAAGTGTCAATATAAATATAGAAATAGAAAAAAACTAAACAGATCAAATATGTGTAATCAACGCATGCATGTGGACAAGTGGAGATCTCTAATTAATTATTCAAAAATTTACTTATAGGCTTTCCTAGTCCACTTATGATATGAATGAAGAAGCTTTTGTCAATTGCATGGGTACAGTTGCACAATGAAACAAACTTCATATATAGATTCCCTGTTATATATGAATTGTTGATATGAATATGGTAGAAGTTAGCTGAAATAGTAGAAAGAATTGTCTATAAGTATACATGTTTTGGATGTCCATGATTGTTCCAGCTCAAGGGGTATTGAAGATTTGGGACCAAAGCAACGTGAAGAATGAGGCATCATTGTGTATTATATAGCTAATATGACATAAGCTCTTACATATATTTTGGCATGTATCAAAATTAAATAGTTAAGCCTATAAATAGGCTTATTTTCATCACTTGTTAGTAAAAGATAATGGAAAAGCTTTATTCACGTTCTTTCATATCTTTGTTCCATATCATAATCATATTATGATAATACTTAGCATTAATAAAATCGACGCATCGTAAAAATATTTATAACATTCCCAACATTAAAAGTCGGCTTATTATTTGTTCGTATTTTTCTCCTTAACATGTGATAATAGATCTTCACATGGACAGTTAGATCCATATCAACTTGGGTAGGCAAAAGATCATATTGTCTTATCGTTAGCCATAGTTGGGCAAGGTCGGTAGGTGCACGCGTACTTAAATTAAATCAAATGTTAGACTTTATGGTCAGCCCAATAATATGTCTATTGTATAATTGAATTAATTATTCTTACTGTTACTAGTATATTTTGGCATACTTGATGCGTGTGGTTAAAATATTATCTTTAATAATATTTTAATATAAACATGTATAGTTTTTTAGTGTTTAAAATGAAATACAATTTTTAAATATATTTAGAAAGAACATAATGCGTAAGGTGTAAGTACAATAAAATAAAAAATAGAAGTAATATGAAAATTATTTAATTAATTTAGTTACAAATAGAGTGCTAAATTGCAAACCAAATGTGACAGTTTGCAGCCCCTCTACACCAATTATATAAGAGTATAGATTACTGCTATTATCCAAAATTCCAATTATGCGAGAGAAAATATTGATATCAATTTTATATTGGGAATTTTGAATTAAAATTTCATTAATACTGTTCATTCTTACTTTTAGGGAGTATTTGTTTCCGGAGATCCAAAATCACAGTGATACTCACATCACAATAATGTGAATATCACCATGATGTTGATTAAGGTGATATATCACTACCATGGGGTGATATTTTATTTTGCATATCAAGGTAATATTAAAATATTGTATTTGTCTACTCATGGTGATGTCGGTGAAGGTGATATTGCGTAAATATCATATTTAACCATACGAATGTTATATAGATTATGTGGACTATATATATATATATATACTTTTTATATTGAGATAATATTTACATAATAATGATTACTATTTTACTATTGAGTTTAAATTTTTTTAAGAATAAATAATAAGTTTTTGTGTAATTATTCAATATAATCATTTATTATTAAATATATTATTTTAAGATTTAATACGTTAATAATATAATTTAAAATTTGATAAGGATATAATAGGTATAATTGCTAAACTAATGGGTAATGTTGTCTAAATAAAACTTTGAAAGATCACCCCATCACCGTGATATAAGACCACTTAGCATTTTCGTGATGATCCAAAAGGTAAAATATCACCCTATTTTCATCACCTAGGTGATCCGTCATTACGGTGATGACTCATCATCTAGGTCAAACAAACATGGTGATGATAAGGAGACGAGAGGATTACAGTGATGTTTTGGAGGATCACCCTGGGTGTTTGTTCCTGGTGATCCAGCATCACGGTGATACTCATGTGAGTATCACCGTGATGTGGATCAAGGTGATATCATCATTGCGTTTGTTTTGGGTGATATTTCATTTCGCATATCAAGGTGACATTGGAATATTATGTTTGATTAATCACGGTGATGTGTGGGGTGATATTGCATAAATGACATACTTAACCCTACGTATATCATATATGTAATGTGAATTAATCTTTATATGTTGAGATGATATTTTACGTAATAATGATCAATGTTTTAGTATCGAGTTTAATTTTTTTATGCATTAATTATAAGTCTATTGTATAATTATCAATATTATTTTATATTTTTAATTATTAAATGTGTTTTTAAGATTTAAAAAATTTACTTATATAATTTAAAATATGAATAAGGTTATATAAGGAATAAATGTCAAAATATCGTGGGTAATATTGTTCAAATAAAAATTCCAAATATCACCTCATCACCGTAATGTTGGATCACCTAGCTTTTTGGGGGTGATCTAAAAGTTGAAATATCACCCCACTTTGATCACCTAGGTGATCTTCATTATGGTGATGACTCATCACCTACGAAAAATAAACACAGTGATGAGGAGGTAATGTGAAGACCACGGTGATGTTTTGGAGGATCACCTCAAAACAAACACCCCCTTAATCTATACTATCTAATAATTTACCAAATTAATATATTAATTGTAATATCTTTTTAATTTATTTTATTTATATCTAATGTAGGCATAATAATATTAACAATTAATTTTATACAAAAAATTACAAAAAAAAAGAATGATTTTACTACGGATAAAACTAGTAGTAAAAAGACCGAAAAGAAATAAAAAAACGAATATTTTTATTATCTCAATTTTTTACACCGCAAAAATAAATAAGTAACAACGTAAATAAGCATAACAAAATTTTCACAATAAAAATGAAAATCTAAAACAAGGATACAAAATACGATAAAGGTTGCAACATAATGTATTGCAAAATTTTTATAAAAAAATGTCACATTTTAGGTTTTACTCGGCGAAACTTACTTTTTTGTTTAACATAATGTCACATTACAGAAATGGGAATTATCGTTTTGTTCAAACTGAGTGAGGGACGTGATTGGAGATGAGTATGTTCATCTCGTCCTTGCATTTTCACCGATAGAGAATCACCGCTATGTTCACATTATCATTTTTATCGGAAATTTCCTTCCCCAGTACCGTTGTATCCCACCTACCTCACGTCCGAAGTTTGATTCCTAAACTTCCTAGCTTTAGCCAAATTTTCGTTCTTGAGCAGAGTGTTCTTTTCTCTCCATTCTCTCTTGCTTGAATATTACGAAAAGAGGTCAAACAGACCAAAACTCCCCTTCTAACTTAATCTCTAATGGGGAAAATGTCTTACATGATAAAAAACCTACTCTATATGATACTCCAGAAACTCTTCGTAAATTGAAGATTTGCAAGATACTTTGGACTCCGAAAGAATAGGTTTGGAGCTGAAAAGGAAAAGCTTTTTGAAAGCTAACATGCATTGTATATGTCTTTCCACTCCCAGTGGCCCCATAGGCGAAGATCGTAGCATTAAAGCCCTGAAAAACTCCAGGGATCAAAGGCTTTACTTCTCTGTCGAAAATCTGGCGAAGGTTGTTGTCCCCCCAAAGTATTTCATATTTACATTCACTTATATATCACTTAAGTGTATAACACAAGTATAAGAAAATTCGGACAGACATATGGATTTTGTCATCCATACAAACAAAATTCTATGCCAACGAAAATGGGATATAATTAACTATGTGTAATGATAATTTCGAACGCTACATCTTAGTTTAAATAACTAAAACAAACGTCGTTCTTGCAAATTTTTGACAAAATAAGTGTTGATACCACCAATGATTATTTACCTACATAGTGTTGGAGTTTAACGATATTGTTCAAACTTTGTATATATTGGTAAAATTGCATTGTAGCAACTCTCATATAGAATAGTAATGATTAGAGATAACCTAAGTGGCTGACTATCTTGTACCGATTGTATTATGACAATGATTAATGTGAATCACATCCTACGAAAAAATTCGAAATAAATAAACAATTACAGCAAGAACTCCATATTTTCTCTACGTTGCATTACGAATAACGAACCTAGAACTGCACCATTTTTCATAGCTGTCTTCCATGTCGGCGACTTCGACAAGAGACTCAGCATACACAAGTGGCGTGGCAATATAATCAACGTAACGATCATAAGCAATATATATATATAATTAAAACAAGCCGTCGTCCCATTTAGCAAAAAAGTCATTTCGTTTGTCAAAATCTAAGATGTCTCCATCAGCACTTCCCAATAGCGGGAAAAAAGGACAATCATTCACAGTATGATGTCCTTGACGCTTTCCTTAATCACACCAATCCATTGCAAGAACCAACTCTCTAAGAATGCTTGATTGATTGGTGAAAAATGTAATTTATACGATAATTTTAACTTGAATCTGAGAAAATTAAGGAGAATATCTCTCTAATGAGCAGACCATAATCCTGACTATTCATTGCAAAATACGTCAATATATTCCTACATCGCAATTTCAACACAAGAATTCATTTTGTTATGGATGCTTTCAGTTTCAAAGATCGGAAAAGTTGATATAAAAAGCTCAAGATAAAGAATGAGATACCAATCTCATCCAAGAACCCGTATAAGGATGTCCAGTTTGTATTTCTTGAGCATTGTATTGCAAAACTTATCATGTTCACTTTGCACGATTTATTATTAGTTATCTTTCTTAACCTTGTTATTTGACAAATTTACCCTCTTATATTTTGCACTTCTTAGACAAGATTAAATCAAGCAAATTACTCATTGCAGTCATGTAGAGTTTTACAGCAACGGAACGACGCTAAATGATGTCAATTGGACGACGCAAAGCAGAGCAAATACAACTTTCTTGAACAGAGGATGATCGCCTGCGGTTAGAACCTCCACTTCTATCATTCGACAAGAGGCCAAATCTGTTATGTTTCATGACAAAAATAATAGTCAGTAGAAAAATAGATAATGAATATCGAAAGAATGTCAAACAAACATCGAAGATTCAAAAAAGACAATTGCGTGTGAAATTGTGACATTTATTCCAATCTTGCTTACATATTTGAACCTGTTGCACAAGTTTCTCAATGAAACATGAGAATTTAAATTACTACAGGCGAGTAAAGGCTCTCACATAGCCGATGTGTTGATAAGCGTTACTTGTCCGATCGATGAGGCTCTCAGTGAAGGATGCATGTCATAGTTTTCCAGGTCAGCTCTACGCTTACTTGTTCGAGTGAGAAATTCGTCTGCTCGTTCTTACCAGCATCAATTCTGGCAAATATATTTATGAGCTGAAGAAATAATATAATAAAAAAGACAATACAAATTATTTCCTCTTCTTCGCTTCCTTTGAAATAGTATAAAAATTCAATCTTTATGCAAAAAAAAAGGATAGAACCGATATCAATTATACTCCGTCCCAAATACGTTTTACTAAATTGGGCTTCCCACATCTTTTATACATTTCCTTATTTAACAAAAAAAACTATCATAAACAATTAAAAAAAAAGTGTTAGTGTTATACTATATTATTAAAATATTCAATTTCTTAATTCTCGTCAACAAACATTTGGGACTATTTAACTTAACTATGTGACTTAAAATTCAGAACCAAAACAATCGTTTAGAATGTTTTATTCATTAAAACAAATCAAAACCCTAATTCTCCAACTAGAAGAAAAACCTTAACAAAGTAAACAGCGACACAGCACAAAACCTAACAGTGCCGTCCAAGACAAACAAAGACACTTGCTACTTTCTCCAAATTGAAAAGAAAGGGGAAGAGAAAAACATCAAAGCAGCGATTAAAAATCTTTATTTCTTAACGTCGGCGTCTTCCTTATGAGTCTGAGTGTGTTCCTCGCCAGCATCATGAGCCATCCCAAAAGTCTGCTTAACTGCGTCGGCGGCGCCTTGAGCCATGCCCTTCATCTGCTCGCCGGTCTTCTGCAATAAACCGCCGGTCTTCTGCTTACCGGCCTGAGCAGTTTCCTTGCCCGACTCGGCCATCTCCGCCGCCTTGTCCTTGCCGGCCTGAGCAGTGTCTGCCGCCTTGTCACGAGCCGACTCCATGTACCCGCCGGTCTTTTCCTTGCCGGCCTGAGCGGTTTCTTTGCCTGACTCACCCATCTGCGACGCCTTGTCCTTCACTGTTCCCATTGCTTGGCCTGTTTTCTCCTGAAAATTATAATTTAAGTAGTGTTATTACAACTACTTTTGCATGCGATTGATTTGGAATCAATTAAGAAATGTTCTTGAAGTTTATTTACTTACCTGAGCTTGACCCTTTGCTTCGCCTGCCTTGTAGCTTTCGTCGCGGGACGCCATTTGTATTCTTTTCAAGATATAAGTTGATTCGACGAATACTATGAAGCTTTGTGACTGTGTAATGATTTTCCTCGAGAAGTATATAAGCCGATGGTGAGTGGAAAAAGGGTTCTTGGAAAGGGATTAATATAGAGATTGATGGGGTTGGGGTAGGCTGCCACGTGTCCATCTTTTTGACGCGTGTAAGGTGTACGTGTCCTTCAGCTGGGAGCTTCCAATTTAATTTTAAGAATTCTTGAAAATATTAAATATACTACTCCCAAGTAGGGTTGCAAACGAATCGAATCGAGTCGAATACCACCATATTCTATTTGTATTCTTTTATTTTTCGAATATTCATATTCGTATTCTTTTATTATTCGAATACTAAAATTGTTTCATATTCTATTTGATAATATATTCGAATATAATTGCGAATATACGACATAAAAAGAAAAATGTAGCAAAAACATATCATTAGTTTATCCAACACATCATACGAAAGCACAAAAAAATCTTTCATCGATAAATTCCAACAATAATTGTTTTCCTTAGCTTGCTTCATATTAATATTTTAGTTTAACTACAAGTATTTATAAATATATATTGTTTAGTATATATTATATTATTCGAATCGAATATTCTAAAAAGATTCGAATCGAATATTGTCTTATTGTATTCGTATTCTAAAATTATTCGAATCGAAAAACATATTCTTTTTCGGATTTGATATTCTAATATTTCGAATCCGAATCTTAAATTTCGAATCGAATTTCGAATCGAACAAAAAGATTCGATTCATTTGCAACCCTACTCCCAAGAAAATCCTTGAATTATAGAACTGTAGATTCGATCAATGACGAGGCAAGCCGTTGGGATAAGGCTCTGAATTTCGAAAACTGCAAATTCTATTATTAATTTTCGAATATAGATTACATAGTCATCCTGAAAAATTCAAGTTTCCAACCCACGTAGTTGGGCTGGGTCGGGTCGGATTCGAACTTCACTAGCGGGGCGGGCCCATTGTCACGCGCGCACAGTTCGTTCATCCTTTCATGGCGCCAAACTTCTCTGAAAAGATTTTCGATTTTATGATCGCATTAATATTGGGTTAAATCGTCCTCAAACAGAGGTATGGCCGGACATGATTTCATCTGGGCTCAACTCATTTCAGGTTAAAAGCGTCTAAATTCCCCAATTAACTCTTTTTTTGGTTTTGGCTCTGCTTTTCAGTGTGTGCAATCTTAGTTCGAACATGGGCGATCGAAAGAACAAGGTAGGAATTGGGTTGTCAAAATTCCATGGTAATACCTCCGATTCAGTGTTAAAGCAACCAAGATTCTTCGAATCGCTTGGGAAAACACATGTGAGAACGCAGCTATCAGTCAACAAGTGGAAACACTCTGTTCCGTACAAATCACAACGATGCCTTCTCTTCCAAAGTGGGAAATGTTACTACGGCGAAAACTGTCGTTTTTCTCACAGCATAGGTAAGTATGGAAAAGCTGATGCTAATATTGAGGAAGGAAAAAGGACTATGAAAGAGTGTAAGTGGTTTGCTAAGGGAATGAATTGCCCTTATGGAGATTCTTGCCAGTATGTCCATGTAAGTGATAGCCAAAGATTGGAATTGCTGCCTAGGGAAAGTTGTTTCAAAAACAAGGGTGCGCTGCAACGTAGTAGGAGTATGAGTTCTGATGATAGTTGTTTCAAGCCACTTCGCAGAACGTCGACGACGAAACACAGAGAATTTCTTCATGGGGAGCAACGCATCTATGCTCATGAAGGAAACGGTATTATTTGACATGAGTTTGTGCAGATTCTTTACTACCTTGGTTCGAGTTTTTCAGTTCATCTATTCTTTGTCTATTAAGTTTGCATATGGTGTTCAAAAAGGCTAGGCAGATCGAAATATAGCAAAATTAGCATCTAACTAGTACGAGTTTGAATTGGATTCGATTATAATATCAGATATGATTGTTCAAGATGATCTCTGTGGAAATGGTAAACCTTCTAAGACGAGTGTAAAATAGAGGACATTGTTCTTTTCTGCATCAGTTGCTTATTGTTACAAAATTATATAGGTTGCAGCATTGCTGAATTACGAACATGTTTGACGTCATTGATCTATATATTCTCCTTCAGATTATGTCAACCTAGAAACCATCAATAGTGTTTCTCCCATTCATGCCCAAGTAATGTTTTTGTGAGTACTTTATGGATCAGAATATCTTGCTAACTTGTTCTTGGAGAGCCATTCTTGCAAGTTTGTAAGATTTTTCCACGCTATATATTAACGCTAACGATGTTATGATTTCTTTCAGAACTTGAAGATCATGCTTGTCCAAGAAAGGGGAATGCGTCAAATCGAAACCATCGTGCTTTAGAATACGGAGAAGGGCCATCATTCTCAATGAGCGGACGCTGTAAGAAGCTAACAGGAATCTATGGCGATTGGATTGATGAAGAAGACGATACAATTCCTACTAAGTTCAGGTAGTTCAATTACAGAGTCTGTTCTTTCGTTAAGAAGAAATGATGTAGGAACATTTACAGAAGCTCATGTATTCCATTCCAATACAACTTGAGATTACTCTTCAACCTTAGCAGCACTTGGCTTGCCTTGTAATGTTTAGATCTTAAGCTGCTTCTACTATGCTTCCTAAACCTTTAGTTCATACCAAAGTGTTCATTCAAGCTATTAGATCAACATAAGTAAATGTAAATCCCACTTAGAAATCGACGAAAAAATGTGTATGTGAGAAAATTACAAAAGGGTTGTGGGCCCGCAAGAAATGATTCCCAAAATCATGAGGAGAATCACAATCATTTTCTAAGATGAAGATATTATTTTTATGCATTATCAAGTTGCCATTGCCATCCAATCCAATTATCCCGAGAGAACACTGATCGAATGATTTCAATGCATATCATAACCTATGGTTCGGGGGAAGATCAAAGTCATAAACGTAAATAATTGAAGTACTATATTATCAAAGGCAACTGAAGCCATTTAAAAGGGACCTATCGTAAAGAAAGACAATCAAAGAAGCAATCTTTACGAAGCTCTTTTCTCTTGTTTTTATATAAATACTTGTTATTATTCCATATGCCCCTTCACTTCACCAAAGAACCACACCACTAGCAAACCAATTAAAAAACAAGGTTCAAGTTGCTATTTATTCATTAAAATCACTGCCATGTGCGACAAACAACATATCATATCATAGTAGTTCATGTGGGCACACATCACTATATATGCAGAAATCCCACCTTCCCAAAATAATCATTTAGAATCTTCAAATTATTCATAAAAATGTGTTCTTTACCGTACTTTCATCTTCTCTGAACCGTTTACTTCGATGCAATAAAACCGCCGCAGGTCAGAGAATCCATTCGTGTAGAAATCGTTGAAAAAAATAAAATGTGGAACAATCTTCCCCTCGATATCTTAGCCAACATATTCTCCCATCTCTCGCCGGACTCCTTAGCCTGCGCCAAGTCAGCTTGCCGGAGCTGGTACGACGCCGTGGAGTCCGTACCGTCGCCGCCGAACCACCACCGTGCTCCCTGGTTCTTGGCATTTCCGACGCGCATCAGCAACACGCGCCGCCTCTCTTGTTACGTAACCAATCCCATCAAGCAAAATTGGCACGTATTGCCCCTCGATTTCGTTTCAAGCCCCATCAAACCCATCGCCGCCGTCAACGGCCTCGTTCTTCTGAAGCTCGCCGACAGAACCTCCCTCGAGCTCGCCGTCTGCAACCCCTTCACGAGGCAGTTCAGAATCCTCCCCAGCCCAACCGTCAAAAGGACCAATCCCGCCCTGGGCTCCATCGCGGCGGCGACGGGCTCGACCTTCAAGATCTACGCGGCCGGCGGCATGTCCGAAGCGGCGAGCGGCGGCGGCGCTCTGTACCAGCCGACGGTGGAGGTGTACGACTCCTCGCACGACAGCTGGCGGGTCGTCGGCCCCATGCCGGTGGAGTTCGCCGTGAGGCTCACCGTGTGGACGTCGAGCGAGGGGGTGTTCGCCGGCGGCGTTATGTACTGGATAACGTCGGCGAGGGCTTACAGCGTCGTGGGCTTCGAAGTGGGGACCGATAAATGGAGGGAGCTGAGCGTCCCCATGGCCGATAAGCTCGAGTTCGCCTCGCTGGTGTCGAGGGAAGGGAATCTGGCGGTCGTCGGAGGAACGCGCGGCGGAGGCGCGTGCGTGTGGGAGCTTGTAGGCGACGGCGGCGGTGGCGCGTGGCGTGTGGTTGAGAAAGTGCCGCTTGAGATGGGAAGTAAGGTTTTCGGAGATGTGCTGAGTTGGGATGGCGTGAGGTGCGTTGGCAATGGCGGTGTGATTTGTATGTACAGAGTTGTTGGGTCGGGTTTTATTACGTGGAGCTCCGATGGACATGGCGGTTCGGGTCGGGTCGAAGGAGTGTGCTTCTGTGGAGTTGGAGGAGAAGTGAAGATTGGTGGTGGTTTCAAAGGGTTGTTGATTTATCCTAAACTTTCTCATTCTATTTTCCTATAAAAATATATTATTATACGTGATGAAATAAGAATTTTCTCCTCTAACTACATTGACTTGTACTTAATTTTCCGTATAAGAAGTCCAAAATCAATTCTAACCACGGTTAAGAATCAACGTTAGTTTGATGATTATTTTTTTCTCGGTGGCGGGCATCCCATCAATGACCAAACTCCATCGTAATTTTCACATTTCGACTAAATTTAGTACGAACAATAATTTGAACCTTATTGACATCTATGTCTCGTTCCAAGCAAGATATTATTTTCACTAAAATCTCACGGAAAAACTCTGTTAATATGCTTAACTTACAAAGTTGTAGAGGAAATCACTGATCTAAGATCTCAGTGCATCTTGTTTACCAAATACCAATTAATCTATTTGGAGGAGATCTTCTTCCAAGTGTATTATGGGCAATCATGTTGATATAAATCCTCAATACAGATCATTTACATTCCTTAATTCTTGTGCTTATTTCTTAATTAAGAATAATCTACAACAAAACAAAAAACTCGTAAGTATGCATTAACAAATCCATTTCGTCCTGGAGTGTGGGTTTAGTCAGCAGTTAACGCAGAAAATTAATGTCTGGCTGAATTTGCGGATTAACCTGCATTCATTCCACAGCCTATGTGCGTGGTTAATTGAAACGGGGAAGAAGCGGCAAATGCATTATGGGTTAAGTATTGCTTGTTACTCAGCCCTTATCTATCATATATGGGGAGAGAGGAATCGACGAATTCATAAAGCAGGGTATTATACTGTGGATCAGATTTTCCATGGGATCACAAAGGAAATGAGATGGAGGGTGCAAGGTGTGTGTCAGGCGAAAGCTGCCATTAACTCTACAATATATAGTCGAATTTGTGAGTTTTCTGTTTAGAAGAATGTGGATATAGAAGTAGAATGCAGAGATGTAACTTGTAACCTTTAGCCAGTGGTAAATGAATAATCATTCTACCAAAAAAAAAAAAAAAATCCATTTCGTCCCCACACTTCTTCTCACCCCCACAGCACCACAAAGGGCCAAAAGACACTTATTACAACACGACATTAAAACCACCTCTCATATCATGCAAAATAAAGCAGAAGATAAAACAAAACAAATACGCAACAACACAACACATATTCGCAGCCTAATGAAGGCGAAAAAGCGATGACACGACACTTTCAATAGCTTCACCTAACTCACATATCTGTCTATTCATCATTCCATCAAGGCCGTACGACGGTCGCGGACTGAGATATTTGCAGGCCGCCATTAATCCTCGAGCAAGAACGAACGACGTCGCCGGCGCCGGCGCCGGAGAGAGGAACCACCGGCATGTCGTCGCAGTTGCATATCTCTATCATGAACCCATCTGGGTCGTGGAAGAATAGCTGGTCAACGTAAATTCCACCTTCTTCAACCCTTTGACGCACGTGCCTTATTCCCATCTCCCCAAGCTTCTTCTCCACCATGCCCATGCTCTCGCACTACATTTTTTTTTAAAATAAAAAAGAAATGATTTTTTCATGTACTTATGATGGTTTGTGTTGTTGTATATTGGATGCTAATACAGTGATTACCTGGAAAGAAATATGATTGTCCTTGGGATTGATCTCAGTTTTCTTGGGCATGTCATTAGGGTTTTCTGATTGAAGGAGATGTATGCCTATCCCATGGCCGAACAACCTTTTTTGAAAGATTAATAAAATATCCAATTAATAAAGTACTATGATAGATGAAAAGTAACTGTGATGATGATTTTTATTACCATGCTCCGTCGAAGTTAAGGGAGCCAGGCCTTCTTACAGGGACGAAGCCAAGAAAATTCTGATAGAAGTCTGTTGATTCTTCGACCGATTTGCAGACGAGTGAGATGTGGTTTAGGGAAGAAAGATGCAATGGGTTTCCCCTGTTGTCCTTCATATTGTATATAATTTGATTTTTCAAAGACTTAGAACAAGGTTTTGTGCTTTAGAAACAAACCTGTGAAGACAACCTTAATGGTCGAACTTTTGTCTTTGTTAGTACAGAGTTTATTGCAGAGAAAGAGAAATATAAGGTGGTGTGAATTATTGTAGGCTCTGAAATAGTTGAATCAAGGAGCCTTCATTTATAGAGAGAGATATGAAGTGAAGTTAAGACATCTTTTTGTGTAGTTCTGATGTTGACTGATTCTGTGAATGTTGGGTGTATCGTGTGTACTGACACGTAGATCTGCACGTTGCTGACTCAGATATTATAGAATACAGCTAGCAGCTTCGCAAATAGTGGGACCCATTTATTTATTTTTTGTTTTTTAAATCAAATACAAAGTTAAATATAAAAAATATATAGGGGAACTCCACTTGGTACCCCGTATTTTAGGTTTTTTCAGCTGGTGCCCAAAGTTATTTTCGATTCCGGTAGGTACCCCTATGTCTAAGACTTTTCCAACTGGTACCTAAAGCGTTTTTCAATTCCAGATGGTACCCCCAGTGTTTAAGGCTTTTTCTCAAACCGGTATCCAAAGTGTTTTCAAGGTAGATATCCCTAACTTACAACATCGTGATTTTAAATGACCAAAAACGAGATTTTTTAGGTGTAACCTTTGTTAATTGCTAGTAGAATTCTAGAAATGACTAAAATGGTTCTGACACCTAAAAATCACATTTGTAGCTTTTTAAAATCACGACGTTATATGTTAGGGGTATCTGCCTTGAAACACATTTGACGCCAATTGGAAAAGCCTTAAACACAGGAGTACCAACTGGAATTGAAAAATACTTTGGCTATCGATCGGAATAGTCTTAAACACAGGGTACCTATCGGAATTGAAAATAACTTTGGACACCAGCTGAAAAAGCCTAAAACACAGAGGTACCAAGTGGAATTCCCCAAAAATTTAAAGACCTTAAGTTTTCGATTAAGGGGTCACTTGAGGATTTCACAACCATTCATTTACGAAATTTTTTGTCTAAATCTAGATACGCAAGAAATCGATAAAAATGTAAACGTATTAAAACGAAATATATAAATTAAATATGATAGCAGTATCACAAGCTCCAGCTTAAATATGGCGTTTTCTTGTTTCGGGTAGTTCGGGTCGGGTAATTCGGGTTATTTGTCGGGTATCGGGTAACCCGATACCCGAATTTATTAATCGGGTCGGGTATCGGGTAGCAATTTATTACCCGAATAACCCGATCGATATTTTAAAAAATATATTAGTTTTTATACATAAACATTGAAAAAATATAATAACATGTCTAGATATCGATATCTAACGTGAGTGGTGTTAAAGTTTTAAATAATCTTTTGATTAATTTCTTATTTTTATTGCATAATTAACAAGTGATATATACTCCCTCTGTCCCGGTATCTTTTGGACATTTGGGATTGAGTTCGGTTTTTAAGAAATATAATATTTTAATAGTATAGTGGAAGAAAAGTGTATGGTGTGGCACGTCTTTTAAGAATATTTAATGTTATTATATTGATTGTGTGTGATAGTTTTTTACTAAATATGGAAATGTATAAAAGATAGTGGGACGCCCGATTTGGTAAAATGTACAAAAGTTACCGGGACGGATGGAGTATTATCAATGCATAAATCATAATAATAATTTAAAATATATTTTCAAATTTATAAATAAACATATAAAAATATGTATATATATATTATATTTATTGAATATAAAACATCCAAATATTATAAGTGATAAATGATATATAACATGAATATTTGATATGTATATTGTATTATAAAATTTTTAATCATATTTTTTCAATTCAAAATCGGGTACCCGACGTCGGGTACCCGAACCCGATATATACCCGACAATCGGGTACCCGCCGTAGATCGGGTCGGGTTCGGGTAGTGAAAATCTTAACCCGAACCACTACCCGATACCCGACTACCCGACCGGATGCCCACCCCTCTTTGTGGCTTTAATTCATAGTTTAATTAAAAGAATATGCATGAAAAGACAAAGAACAAAACGAGACAAAAGCAACGCAGAGAAAAAGAAAGGGACATTGTTATGAAACTTGTTTAGATAGTTAGTTAACTATATTGTCACGCATAACATACGAATTATATAATGTTAGCATGAGGTTTCTTGTACATTCAAAGATTTTTGTGTCTAGTGATGATACAAAGAAAAGGATAAAATGAACAGAAAATATTGTGTCTTTCAAAGAAATTTGAAACAAGTGAATTATCTATTCAATTTTTTCATTTTAATTTGGAATATGTAGGTTAAGTGAGCCATCACATATTAAAACTCACTCGACACACGAATCATATTGAGTAGATTTATCATATGATCCATATGTAATGAACCGTAAACAATTACCGAACAGAACTATATATAAAATATCTGTTTTTCTTTTGAAAATGTGGTTAAGGGTGGAGATGATTTATTTTGAACAGAAAGAGCCTACCCCTTATAATAAGTGTGATTCAATTAATTAAGGGAGTTACTATTTACCGCCCCTTTTTACTTGTTACCGCCCCCTAAAGGGCTGGAAAAAGACGATTTTGCCCTTATGATATTTAAAATAATTTATAAAGAAAAAACTAAAATAAACAATAAAAATTTCTATTTAAAGCTCTGTTCCAGACAACACTTTTCAAATCACACATCCAAATCAGACAAAAACACAAAATATTGAAATCGCAATGGATCGCCGACAGGGACAAGGAAAGGGAAAGGGCCTATTTTCACGACTGGTAAGCAAATTAACGTAAAATTATTCGTACGTAGATGGATTACCGAACACGGATCGGAATAGTTCGAAAAAACGGCCGATCGAACGAGATTTGGGGTCGGATTTCGACCCGAGCCCGACCGAAATCACGTTTCGGTCGGTACAGTGCCGACCGAAATCACGTTTCGGCCGGGACAGGGCCGACTGAAATCACGTTTCGGTCGGTACTGTTCCGACCGAAATTATGTTTCGGTCGGGTCGATATTTTTTTTTTAAAAAAAACTTTTTATTGCAGACCAAAGGTGGAAAGACCCTGTAGTACCCTAAGTTTTAATATGGGATTAAGGCACAATTAATTTTGTACAAGTCGAATTAATGAAATTTATATTCGAGCGGATCGGAAATCGGTGTGAAAATTCGGTCCAAATAATATTCGACTCAAATAACCTCGGCCCAACTCAATAAAATCTATTAAATAATATGTCAAATATTAGAGCCCAATTTAAGGCCCAAGTATGATAAGGTGTAATGAGGTTACTTGACCTTGAGGTAAACCACGGCATCATCACCTTACCTTGCCCATCTTCAACATCTCTAGTATTGAAAAAAAAAAGGCATTTGAGAAACGAAGTGGACGAACGGGAACAAGAAGTTTGTGGCAAGATCATCCCACCTAAGCTGCTCAAACCTAGCTCAAGGAAGTGAGGTAAGAAAGAATCTCGTGCTCCTCTAACTCATTCTTGTTAAGGTCAAATTCTTGATAGCAATTCAGTTCACGTCCAGCCTCTGTAATTTGTATTTTTGACCTAGCTAATGTGTTCCAATACTCTGAAAAATAGACTCGCTTGAAAGATTATTTCTTTAGGTTTTCATAGCCTCTTGAATCGCTTCAATCCGACGTCTCTACGATTTTATATGTATTTTTGAAGTGGGTCTTGCAAACTGAAATCTGAGAATTTTTGGTTCTGGAAAAGCAGTTCGCGCAACCTCTGTTCTAAACGATTTTGACTTAGTTAAAGCCCTCGGATCCTTATCAAACTTAATTCTTTTGAAAGAAAACTTTCCCAGCTATTCACAGCCTTTGGAATCGGTCCAATCGGATCATTCTTCGATTTTCTGTGAATTTTTAAAGTGGACATTGCAGAACAGAATTTCATTCTGACGAAGCTGTTTTCGAGCCGTGCGCAGTTTACGTTTTCAGAACATTTGACCTAGTTATTGTGATCGGATTCCTTCGAAACGAATTTCTGATGAAGCTACGTTCCCAAACTTTTCACAGCACTTGGAATCGAACCAATCCGACGTTTCTACGATTTGTTATGAATTTTTGAATTTGATAGTGCGAAACTGATATTGACTGATATCTGCTGTTTTTAGATCCGGGCCCAGTCTCAGTCTTTAACGTTTTTGACCTAGCTATTGAGTTTCAATCCTTTCGAAGCTTATTTCTGTTGAAGATAACTTCATAAGCTTTTCAGATCTTCTTGAATCGTCTCAATCCGATATTTCTAGGATTTACTGTGAATTTTCCAATTGGATGCTTCGAAACTGGAAATCTTATCGGCTGTTTTGAAAAATTACTGGCGCAGCTTTGTGTGTCTCAGTTTTGACCCACCTAAACTGCTCCGATTTAGTCAAAACTGGTTTCTTTTGAAAGCTAACTTCTGGGGCTTTCCAAATCCATTTGAATCATCTCAATTGGACACATTTTCAATTTTTGGCTAATTTCTAAATTCTCTGCTTTGAAACAGAAATTTCTGCAATTCGTTTTCTGCGCAGCTTGGGTTTTGCAGATTTTTGACCTAGTAAATAGGCTTCGATTCGTTTGAGACCAGCCCCTTCTGAAAGCTGACTTTCTCAGCTGTCCATACACGTTCGAATCATCTCGATCCAATTTTCATGCCAATTGTTATGAATTTTTGAAGTGTCTGCTGTAAACCAGAAATTTTTCTGGAATCTGCCAGCCTATTTCGATATTTCTCCTAGCTTGTAGTTGAATTACTTCGGGCCGTAACGCTGAGATATTATGGTGTCTTGAAGTGAGTTGTCAGGAGTTCGTAGGATCGTGGTGGAAGAAATTCTTCGAGAGAATGAGAACAACTTTGGAGGATAGGTAGGTGGATTCTTCACCTACAGCACATAAAACATTGTTGAGAATATTCGGAACTTGGGTGATAAAACATCCAAGTTCAAAAATGATGAATTATGATTTTGTTGTAGGGATTTTGATTGTTACGTGAGGTTTTATGATGTGCACTGAACCCAAAATATGGGTTTCCATGTGGATTTATATGCTTATATGATTTAGAAAAGTTATATTAGTCGAACGTTTAAGATTTTGGGTTAGATCTTCAACTGAAAATGAATTTACGAGTGGAAATATGAATTTTGGGTGAAGTTCGAACCTCAGTTCATGGGTTGGGGTAGTTCACAAATTTGGGAGACGAGTGTAGGTCGTAAAGTAGTTTCGCGGACTAGGGACGTTCACGAATTGTGAGATAGAGCGGGCTGAAACTAGTTCACGGGTCGAGGGTTCGCGAGATTTTGGGTCGAAAAGTAGTCTCACGAACTAGGAATTTCACATGTCCCAGTAGTCAATAGCGCAAGGATGACGGGTAAGTGGAAATCCCAACAACAGCACACAAACTAAATGTTTGTATTCGAATTATGTGGCTATCTGTGTTGAATGATCCTACGTGATATAAATTATCTGCAATTTACGTGATTACGGGATATCCTGTTTGGTTGTGTATGTGAAGTTCTTCACTGGTGATAATGAAATCGCACGGTGAGCTGTTATATATGATTTTGCAATGGCGTGATGAATGGGTTAATGCGTCACATTATTTATATGGCATATCGTACGCACGCATGTTTATGGAGTTATTTCGGATATGAGCATGCATGGTATTTATCGCATGAAGGTGTGAATATGTAGATTGATATGCGAGATGAAATGTTTTGACATGTTTTGCATGGAAAGTATTCATGACATCACTCACGCAGCATGACCATGTGCATACACGGATTATGTGAGGATTTCTAGTTATGACCATGCACAGTACATGGTCGATTGAAGTGAATATTGTGAGCTACTTCTACAAAGGCACCATGACGGTTTGTAAGCCGTCTAACGTATTATGTGAGGCAGGAGGAGCGACCTGGGTAGGGGCGACCTAGGGAAACCTAGCGTAAGCCGCCCAGTGTGCAGCAACTGTCCGACAGGAGGAGCGACCTGGGTAGGGGCGACCTAGGGAAAGCTAGTGTAGGCCACTAGCGTGTAGCAACTGTCATGACGGGATGTAAGCCATCTAAGGTATTATGTGAGGCAGGAGGAGCGACCTGGGTAGGGGCGACCTAGGGAAACCTAGCGTAGGCCGCCCAGTGTGCAGCAACTGTCCGACAGGAGGAGCGACCTGGGTAGGGGCGACCTAGGTAAAGCTAGTGTAGGCCACCCAGCGTGTAGCAACTGTCATTGTCATTAGCGGGAAGAAGCGACCTGGACGAGACACATGGTGAAAACCAGAGTGCCAGGGAAGGCAACCGCTAGATAGAGGGGCGACCTGACGAATGGTGACCTAGGGAATAACCCTAGGTTTAGCCTAGCCGGCGTGGGCCACTATCTTACTTTTATCCGTATGGGATTGAGCTCATAATATGATGATGCGTAGAAGTAGCTAAGGACCCTGAGAGAAATGAGGATGATATGAGAATACGAGTGTTAGTAAGAATTGGCGCGGATGCTTCTGCGATTTAGGGCACATGCATGTCATGCATATTTCCACTTACTGAGCTTTATAGCTCACTCCACGTTTTATGTGTTGTAGGTACGATCGAGTCGGACGTTGTGACACGTCACGACTAAGGCAGGCTGATGGCGGTGACTCCACGTACTTTTGAGGGCTGGGCGTACATGGATGCGACCTGCGGAGTGTTATTAGAGGGTTTTGAGTATTTTGACATGTTGGGCTACAATCTTGTAAACTATAATGTTTGCAGTGTCTATATAATAATAAGCTATTTTAATAAAAGTTTTTTTGTAAATCGGGTCTTCCGCAGTTTACGTTGCGAAAAATCCGCCAAACTAGTTATAGGAAAAATTGGGTCGTGACAGTGTGGTATCAGAGCTTAGGTTAGAGGTTCTGTAGACTATCCATGTACGGCCGCTCAAAAGTCTGGAGGATCAGCCTTGCCTGTAAGTTTTACGTTTGATATGATTATGTGGTCACAATAACGTGCCTAGTTGCTTAACTGATTGTAGCATGACTAGCGGAAATAGGGAATTTATTGGCGAGTCAAGTCATGGGGTTGCACCTGAATTCCATATGAATGAACATGACTCGGTGCTCCTGCACCTTACGGAACTGATCCAAAGTCAAGCGGATCAGATTAGTGAACTTAAGGATCAAGGCTATGAGCTTAATATGATCTATAAGCTTGTTAACACTTCAAGTTCATTCGAACCTCATAATTCCTGCGCTATGAACGTGCGACGATTATGGGGAAAAGAAAAGCGAATGAACAAATAGGGCAAGCAGTTAACAAAAGAGTCTAGTTTTCAAGGATCCTAAATTGCAAGCAAGGCCGAATCCGTGGGGAATTAACATCTCTACTCGAGCCCCAAGTTCTATTCCTCAGTGCCTACTGTGTGGACAATTCCATAGGGGCATCTATTATGGCCCATGACTAAAACCATACCCTCAGTGCTTCCGATGCGGGAAGGAGGGACACCGTGCTATAAATTGTGAGACGCACGAATCTTTTCCGTTGGACTTAGCTCAACGTTGGTACAACTCTTACTGGTTCCAGTGCGGATGCTCAATCTAAACCTATAGGAAACAGAAATTCCATCCACAGAAATGACGGGCTTTCAAATATGAAGCCGTATTTGATTTTCCGTAGGGAAGATCGTAAGCTTCAGTTACCCGAGAGGAGTAATATCCGTTTTGCGGGTAAGACCTGCCCAAGTAGAATTATCTGACATTTGAGCTAAAGATTTCGAAATTTCTTAGGACAAATTGTGAATCTTTTCTCGCATCCATGGTTAAATGGAGGAATTGCCTCAGTTTTAATTGAAATCGTGCTAGTAGCTAATGAAAGCGCTGATGTACGTCCCAATGACCTTCTGGGGCTACACTTGATCAATTTGCAATCAAACCATATTCTTTCATCATTAAATTATCATTTCCACTGAAATATGATGTTGAAACCGCATTTCACTTCCTTCGCCACAACAAGCTTAAACCCTACAATAACAGAGTATAACTCTATATCCAAATCTTTCTATTTCTTCCGTGAGTTATACATACTTCGTATCATAATGGCGCTGCGAAAGCATAATGGACGCTCATGATTTCTAATTTTGCCTGAATTAGAATTTTAACTATTATCGTTAGTTCAACTTTAAGACGATACAAACCCGACCAACTTAGGAGATCGTCATGCGTGCTCTATCACGAATCTACTATCTGTATCCGAGATGACCTTACTTTAGTCTTTATAAGCTTGTTTCCCTTCTTTCTACTTTATTGGAATGTCTTTCTTTGAATTCCTGTCACTACATGGACATTCCTTTCCAGATTTCTAGAAATGGAGACTAGGAAGATCTTTTAAGGGGGGAGTAGATTATAGACTATTTGTAAGTTTCCTTTTCCATACTCAAATTTAATGCTGAAATTTAATTAATACACAGGGTAGAATAAATCAAGGCGGGGATACCATTTCGCTGAGTAAGTTATGATAATCCTGCCACGTATGACCTTCCGTATTTGCCATTTGATTCTCATCCTAGAAAGGCCGAAGTTTTGGAAATTCAATTGGAGCGAAGCCAAGAATTAGGATTATCTTGCTGCAATTGCTGCCGAAGTGACTTCTTAGACAAGAATAGATCAATGCAAGAATCTTACTTGCTTTAGGATAATCTCTGAGGTTTTCCCTTACCCGAACAAGTTCCACAAGGCTAGTGATAGCCCAAATTGTCGCTCTTGGCTTTGAATTCTCTGTCCTATTTTCCTTCATTACAGAAAGTTGTGCCAAATCTTCTGTTGACTTTCTATCACCTAGAAAGAAATGACTAATGGTCTGAGATCACCAACCAAAACAGAAGAGTCATCAATAGCTTCGATCCTTTTCCCTCCTATTAGACTTGCAAAATTCCTTCTTATCGTTCTTGAGGTAAGGGTCACCGTGAAAAAAAAAAAAGAGGGACAGTTAAGTGATTATTCATCACCTAATCCAATCAACTAAATTCCCTACCAATCGTCACACTGAATTATTTCAGTTGGCGGAATTTCGGGGGCGAAATTCTTTTAAGGGGGGAGGATGTAGTACCCTAAGTTTTAATATGGGATTAAGGCACAATTAATTTTGTACAAGTTCGAATTAATGAAATTTATATTCGAGCGGATCGGAAATCGGTGTGAAAATTCGGTCCAAATAATATTCGACTCAAATAACCTCGGCCCAACTCAATAAAATCTATTAAATAATATGTCAAATATTAGAGCCCAATTTAAGGCCCAAGTATGATAAGGTGTAATGAGGTTACTTAACCTTGAGGTAAACCACGGCATCATCACCTTACCTTGCCCATCACTTCGGTACTTATTCAACATCTCTAGTATTGAAAAAAAAAGGCATTTGAGAAACGAAGTGGACGAACGGGAACAAGAAGTTTGTGGCAAGATCATCCCACCTAAGCTGCTCAAACCTAGCTCAAGGAAGTGAGGTAAGAAAGAATCTCGTGCTCCTCTAACTCATTCTTGTTAAGGTCAAATTCTTGATAGCAATTCAGTTCACGTCCAGCCTCTGTAATTTGTATTTTTGACCTAGCTAATGTGTTCCAATACTCTGAAAAATAGACTCGCTTGAAAGCTTATTTCTTTAGGTTTTCATAGCCTCTTGAATCGCTTCAATCCGACGTCTCTACGATTTTATATGTATTTTTGAAGTGGGTCTTGCAAACTGAAATCTGAGAATTTTTGGTTCTGGAAAAGCAGTTCGCGCAACCTCTGTTCTAAACGATTTTGACTTAGTTAAAGCCCTCGGATCCTTATCAAACTTAATTCTTTTGAAAGAAAACTTTCCCAGCTATTCACAGCCTTTGGAATCGGTCCAATCGGATCATTCTTCGATTTTCTGTGAATTTTTAAACTGGACATTGCAGAACAGAATTTCATTCTGACGAAGCTGTTTTCGAGACGTGCGCAGTTTACGTTTTCAGAACATTTGACCTAGTTATTGTGGTCGGATTCCTTCGAAACGAATTTCTGATGAAGCTACGTTCCCAAACTTTTCACAGCACTTGGAATCGAACCAATCCGACGTTTCTACGATTTGTTATGAATTTTTGAATTTGATAGTGCGAAACTGATATTGACTGATATCTGCTGTTTTTAGATCCGGGCCCAGTCTCAGTCTTTAACGTTTTTGACCTAGCTATTGAGTTTCAATCCTTTCGAAGCTTATTTCTGTTGAAGATAACTTCATAAGCTTTTCAGATCTTCTTGAATCGTCTCAATCCGATATTTCTAGGATTTACTGTGAATTTTCCAATTGGATGCTTCGAAACTGGAAATCTTATCGGCTGTTTTGAAAAATTACTGGCGCAGCTTTGTGTGTCTCAGTTTTGACCCACCTAAACTGCTCCGATTTAGTCAAAACTGGTTTCTTTTGAAAGCTAACTTCTGGGGCTTTCCAAATCCATTTGAATCATCTCAATTGGACACATTTTCAATTTTTGGCTAATTTCTAAATTCTCTGCTTTGAAACAGAAATTTCTGCAATTCGTTTTCTGCGCAGCTTGGGTTTTGCAGATTTTTGACCTAGTAAATAGGCTTCGATTCGTTTGAGACCAGCCCCTTCTGAAAGCTGACTTTCTCAGCTGTCCATACACGTTCGAATCATCTCGATCCAATTTTCATGCCAATTGTTATGAATTTTTGAAGTGTCTGCTGTAAACCAGAAATTTTTCTGGAATCTGCCAGCCTATTTCGATATTTCTCCTAGCTTGTAGTTGAATTACTTCGGGCCGTAACGCTGAGATATTATGGTGTCTTGAAGTGAGTTGTCAGGAGTTCGTAGGATCGTGGTGGAAGAAATTCTTCGAGAGAATGAGAACAACTTTGGAGGATAGGTAGGTGGATTCTTCACCTACAGCACATAAAACATTGTTGAGAATATTCGGAACTTGGGTGATAAAACATCCAAGTTCAAAAATGATGAATTATGATTTTGTTGTAGGGATTTTGATTGTTACGTGAGGTTTTATGATGTGCACTGAACCCAAAATATGGGTTTCCATGTGGATTTATATGCTTATATGATTTAGAAAAGTTATATTAGTCGAACGTTTAAGATTTTGGGTTAGATCTTCAACTGAAAATGAATTTACGAGTGGAAATATGAATTTTGGGTGAAGTTCGAACCTCAGTTCATGGGTTGGGGTAGTTCACAAATTTGGGAGACGAGTGTAGGTCGTAAAGTAGTTTCGCGGACTAGGGACGTTCACGAATTGTGAGATAGAGCGGGCTGAAACTAGTTCACGGGTCGAGGGTTCGCGAGATTTTGGGTCGAAAAGTAGTCTCACGAACTAGGAATTTCACATGTCCCAGTAGTCAATAGCGCAAGGATGACGGGTAAGTGGAAATCCCAACAACAGCACACAAACTAAATGTTTGTATTCGAATTATGTGGCTATCTGTGTTGAATGATCCTACGTGATATAAATTATCTGCAATTTACGTGATTACGGGATATCCTGTTTGGTTGTGTATGTGAAGTTCTTCACTGGTGATAATGAAATCGCACGGTGAGCTGTTATATATGATTTTGCAATGGCGTGATGAATGGGTTAATGCGTCACATTATTTATATGGCATATCGTACGCACGCATGTTTATGGAGTTATTTCGGATATGAGCATGCATGGTATTTATCGCATGAAGGTGTGAATATGTAGATTGATATGCGAGATGAAATGTTTTGACATGTTTTGCATGGAAAGTATTCATGACATCACTCACGCAGCATGACCATGTGCATACACGGATTATGTGAGGATTTCTAGTTATGACTATGCACAGTACATGGTCGATTGAAGTGAATATTGTGAGCTACTTCTACAAAGGCACCATGACGGTTTGTAAGCCGTCTAACGTATTATGTGAGGCAGGAGGAGCGACCTGGGTAGGGGCGACCTAGGGAAACCTAGCGTAAGCTGCCCAGTGTGCAGCAACTGTCCGACAGGAGGAGCGACCTGGGTAGGGGCGACCTAGGGAAAGCTAGTGTAGGCCACCAGCGTGTAGCAACTGTCATGACGGGATGTAAGCCATCTAAGGTATTATGTGAGGCAGGAGGAGCGACCTGGGTAGGGGCGACCTAGGGAAACCTAGCGTAGGCCGCCCAGTGTGCAGCAACTGTCCGACAGGAGGAGCGACCTGGGTAGGGGCGACCTAGGTAAAGCTAGTGTAGGCCACCCAGCGTGTAGCAACTGTCATTGTCATTAGCGGGAAGAAGCGACCTGGACGAGACACATGGTGAAAACCAGAGTGCCAGGGAAGGCAACCGCTAGATAGAGGGGCGACCTGACGAATGGTGACCTAGGGAATAACCCTAGGTTTAGCCTAGCCGGCGTGGGCCACTATCTTACTTTTATCCGTATGGGATTGAGCTCATAATACGATGATGCGTAGAAGTAGCTAAGGACCCTGAGAGAAATGAGGATGATATGAGAATACGAGTGTTAGTAAGAATTGGCGCGGATGCTTCTGCGATTTAGGGCACATGCATGTCATGCATATTTCCACTTACTGAGCTTTATAGCTCACTCCACGTTTTATGTGTTGTAGGTACGATCGAGTCGGACGTTGTGACACGTCACGACTAAGGCAGGCTGATGGCGGTGACTCCACGTACTTTTGAGGGCTAGGCGTACATGGATGCGACCTGCGGAGTGTTATTAGAGGGTTTTGAGTATTTTGACATGTTGGGCTACAATCTTGTAAACTATAATGTTTGCAGTGTCTATATAATAATAAGCTATTTTAATAAAAGTTTTTTTGTAAATCGGGTCTTCCGCAGTTTACGTTGCGAAAAATCCGTCAAACTAGTTATAGGAAAAAGTGGGTCGTGACAGACCCTACTCGGAGGGAGTAGTAGATACCCCCCGTTGGAGGGATCTGGAGAGCGTCACACGAGGACGCGAGGAGTTGACGCATCCGTTCGTAGAGAACGGGAGGAGGAGAGGCGGCAGCGAGCGGCTGCTTCTCAGTCCATATATGCGGATTACGATCCGCATGCGGATGATGATGTGGCGGATGATGGAGCATCGTTTCAGTCATCCGACGACGATCTGCCACCGGCCTCCTCAGGTAATTGCATTCTCCTCTATAAACTGACATGCGATGTCGTGTCTTAAAATACATAAATGAAAATAAATTTATTTTTGCGTTATTCGTGAAAAATGAAATAGGGAGCAAGCGCTCCAGGGTCGTAGATGACGATTCCTGGAGGGTGCAGGGGCCACAGCCCAGTGGTCCATATGATGACGAGGTGATCCCTAGTTATCTGGGGCACATCGCGCCCCGCATCTGGATGGGTGAGGAGGAGAGGCCCCTGCTGAAGTGCGAGCAGCGGGCGTTAGTGCTTGGGAAGCTAAAGAATTGGTACTCCCAATTTCCGCCGGAGACGCAGAGCCAGATCGATGGCACGGGGCTTGTACACCTCACGGATGCCATGGTGGGTCACTTGGACCAGCCTCTACTGTGCGCTTTTGTGGAGCGCTGGCATCCAGACACGAACACCTTCCACATGCCATTTGGGGAGATGATCAAATCCTCCGGGATGTGGACCAGCCTCACTGTAGTTTACCCCGTCGCCGATCAAATCCTCCGGGATGTGGATTTCCCTCTCATCGTCTGAAAAAAAAATTAAACAGCCGATCTGAAATTTCGGCCACAAGAAGTGGCGGCCGAAACATGATTTCGGTCAGGACTGTCCCGGCCGAAACATGATTTCGGCCAGGACAGTCCGGACCGAAACTTGATTTTGGCCTGGACAGTTCTGACCGAACAATAATTTCGGCCGTGTCTGTCCGGGCCGAAAATTTTTTTCGGCCGTCTCAAGGCACGACCGAAGTTATTTTTTGGTCCGGCCTTGAGGTGGCCGAAATTCTGTTTCGGTTCGGACTGTTCCGGCCGAAATTGTGTTTCGGTCCGGACTTTTTTGGAGCGATTTCGAATCTAGTTCGATCATTCATCTACGTACGAACGAATTTTACGAGAATATGCTTATCAGTCGTGCGAATAGACCCTTTCCCCTTTCGTCGATCCATTGCGATTTGGACTTTTTTTTGTTTTGTTTGAGTCTGATTTGAATGTTTGATTGCGATATGAAAATTGTTGTCTGGAAAAGGACTTTAATAAAAAATTTTATTCAAAAGGGCAAAATCGTCTTTTTTCAGCCCTTTAGGAGGCGGTGACTAGGAAAAAGGGGGCGGTGAATATCAATCCAGATTAATAATTTGAGTTTCATCGGAAAAGAAAACATTATTTAATGCGACAGCTGTAAGTGATAAGTTTTGTTATGGTAAATGTCATTGTCTATATATTATGAAAATGTAAACGCGATGATGATGATGATGAAAATGGTATTAAAATAACAATAATCAACATTGCAAATAACATAATCCATGTTGCAAAATGGAGGAGTGGCAAGGAAGAAAAGAATCCTCACGTTCATAATATTTAAAGATGCGTAACAACCAATATTATGTAATTAACTTGTGATACTATCTCATGTTATGTCTGTAGTGTGGTGTGCTCCATTTCATTTCCTTATGAAAAGTTAGCAAAGTTGTAGTTATATTTCAACATGAGAATGATAATAAACACATATACATATATATTCATGTGCGTATCTAAATGCAACAAATGTTCCAAGTTTTTTTCGTGATTAAACGAATATAAACGCAACTTTTACTTGACATTCAATAAGTTAATGCTACGTATAATAGAAAAAAGGGCGAGCAATTTGGAGTATTTTTTTAGAGAGCTTGTATTATTTATTGCAAGTTTGCTAATTCTTGCATTATGAGTTGATATACTTGAGACTCCATATATGTAGCATATATAGCAAATTTATTAATTTATTATGAGAACGTTAGTATATATCTCCAATTAATACTCAAGTAGACTACTAAGATTGACAATAAGGAGTTGATATACATACAACTCTCAACTTTCACTAAGTTTAGTTTCTAAATTCATTTCAACACTTCCATTAAGTTTAGTTTCTAAATCTCATTGTCGAATACGAGACAAATCAATTGTACCATGAGTAGGCTTGACAATAGGGCGGGGATTCCCCGTCCCCGCGATCCCCGTGGGGTGGGGACGGGGCATGATCTCGCCCCGCGGGGATCCCCGCCCCGCCCCCTATTTAAATAATATTTGTTATATACAATTTATATAAATAAAATAAATAAAAATAGCTTATATTGTTAATATAATTTATACAACTATATTTATTATGCCCAGCTTATATTATTTAATATAAATAATATTAAAATATAATAGAAATAATATATTTATTTATATATTATAGAATAAATATTACTTTTTAAAAGAAATAGCGGGGCGGGAATCTCCGCGGGGACGGGGATCCCCGTCGGGGCGGGGATGGGGCTGGATTTTTCCTTGATTATGTGGCGGGGACGGGTACGGAGATTAAATCCCCACCCCGCCCCGCCCCGTCCCGTCCCGTTGCCATCCCTAACCATGAGCATCCCCTCAACTGTGTATATTATTCCAAATTCACACATAGATGAGATCGAAATCTTAACCTCCATCTGAAAATCTCAGAAGCTCGACCACTTGATATATCTCATGTTGAAATTAGACATATGAGTTTTAGAGCTATATGAAATAATAACTAGACTTGGATGAATTTTCATCTATACTATTCTATAATTGTTTTGGGTGGATATAAACTGTCACAATTTGGTGTGTAACTTATTTGCAATTCATTCCTTCATTTGTAATTTAGTTAATAAGGTAATTTTCATATCACTCCTAATTTTTTTATTTACTGTACTTATGCTCTACAACCAAGTTTCTTTTTATTTATTTAAAAATTAAATTTCATCTTAAACACTAGAAATTATGATTTCAAAATTTAACATAATTTCAATATAATTATATTTTAAGCACACAGATTGGGTGTGCAAGAAAGTACTAGTTAAAGATTATTGATGTTCTTGTGTAATCAAAATCAAGAAATACATTAGGTATTTGAATTTGAACAATGCAAGAGAAAATCTTTTTACACAGTTATACTTCTAACTTATAAAAACGTCATAGTTAAAAAGCGCTTTTCACCCAAAACAAGTGTGAGGTCCAGTGTTTTAAAAAGCCTGACATCGCGCGAGTTGACGCGCGCGAAAGAGCAAATTTTCAGAAAAACGCTACGATGCTTAAAAAATAAAGCGTACGGAATTTCTGTGTGTTATTGCGAACGAGAGAGGCTCTGGCAATGTGTAGTATTACGAGGAGAGAGAGAGTGTGGCATGTCCTTTAGTGACAACTGACAAGACGTTTAGCTAAATGAAAATTTATTTTTAAATACTTCATATTTTAGACTAGATTGGGATAAAATTTTGGTAATTATCATTATTCTTTTATAACCTTAGTATTGTTTAATCTATTTAGTTCCCAATTATTTGAATAATTTATTTAATCTGATGATAATTTTTTTAAACTGATGATCATTAATATCATATTAGTTAATTTAACTACTATATTTATTTATAATTATCATATATTATAATATTTATATTATAAATGGACTGCCCGAAATACTCACGCAATGCCCTACGCTATTTACGCTACGCGCTGTTGGAACCAAAACGCGAAGCGATACGCTATACGCTTTTTAAAACACTGGTGAGGACTAAATATGAAAAAGACCACTCGGTCCTCTATGGTATCGATCATCGTCTTCCTCTTCACCTTCATGTGTTGTCGACAAAGCTTGTTCAAGATCGATGGCTTTCTAACATTTAGTTCCCAGGAAAAACGAAGCCAAAAAATGGAGAATTATTCCGTAGAACAGTGAATGGAGATCAAATCAGTACTTCAAAGATTCTTCTCTCAATCCCACATATTTTCCAAATTCAAGAAATTCTCATCTCTTTCGTCTTCGGACCACCTCGTCGACGAGCTCTCACGCATCCTCAGCGACTTCAGAAATCCCCAAGACGACATAGAATCAGCTCTAGCGCCTTACGCTGAGCAAATCACCGCCGGCGCGGTGGAAAGCGTTTTGAAGCGCTGCAAGAACATCGGATTCTCCGCCCACAGATTCTTCACATGGGCTCAGAGAATACCCAACTTCAGCCACAGCCGAGAGAGCCACCACATTCTGATCGACGTCTTGGGAAGCAGCAGGCAGTTTCCATTTCTGTGGGATTTTTTGCTAGAGATGAAAAGGAACGGTTCCTGCGAAATCAGCCGTGAAATTTTCTGGGTTGTTTTCAGGGCTTACAGCAGAGCTAATTTTCCCGGCGACGCCGTAAGTGCTTTTCACAGAATGGCTGATTTTGGCCTCAATCCTTCCTTGGACGACCTCGACCAGCTTCTCTACTCGCTCTGCAAGAGAAAGCACGTGAGGTTCGCGCACGATTTCTTCGCCGGCGTCGTCGACGCCGCCGGCGAGCTGAATCCCGGCGTGAAGAGCTACAACATCTTGATCAGAGGCTGGGGCGAAATCGGCGAATCCGCCCAGGCAAAGAAGCTGTTCGACGAAATGCTCCAAAGAGGTTTCAAAGCAGATTTGCTCGCCTGGAACAGCATAATGGATACCCTTTGCAGAGGAGGCGAAGTAGACATCGCATACGAAACGTTCCTTGGGATGAAGAAAAGAGGAATCGAGCCCGACGCTTACTCGTACTCCATCTTCATCCGTTCTTCTTGCAGCTCAAACGACATTCAGACAGCGTTCAGAATCCTCGACTCCATGAAAAGGCACAACCTAGTCGCAAACGTCTTCACTTACAACACCATACTCAAAACCCTATGCAAGAACGGAAAGATCGAAGAGGCCTACGAACTCCTCGACGAAATGTCAGAGAGGGGCGTTTCCCCCGATACATGGAGCTACAACACCATCCTAGCCTTCCACTGCGATCACAACGAGGTAAACAGAGCACTTAAGCTTATTACGAGGATGAACAGAGATGTCGGCCAAGCAATGGATGATAGGCATACGTACAACATGGTGCTTAAGATGCTTATAAGAATAGGGAGGTTCGATAGGGTCGAGGATGTTTGGGATTCAATGGAGAAGAAGGGCTTTCATCCTTCGGTCTCGACGTACTCCGTCTTGATCCATGGGTTCTGTAAGAAGAAGGGGAAGTTGGAAGAAGCTTGTAAGTACTTTGAGCTTATGGTCGACGAAGGAATACCTCCTTATGATACGACTATTGAGCTGCTGAGGAATAAGCTTGTCGGGCGGGGATTTGCGGGGCGGGTCGATGGATTGGCTGATAAGATGGAGAGGAGCACTTCTCAGTCGGTTAGGGATAAGTCGGGGCTTATGAGGGGGAGTGGGGCCCGCGTGAACTCGAGGAATGGAGATGGTTTTGGGGAGGAAATGGAGTCCGAGGATGAGAGTCGAGCTTGGTACGAGGTTGCAAAGGAAAGCTGCTAAAGCTTGAGGTTTTTGTTGTTTTTGGGAGTATATTTTTTCCTTGAGGTTTGGAGAAGCCAATTGGGCTCATTTGTTTACTTATTTACATAGATAAATAATTATGGGGAAATTTTTTAGATTTTGTCTTACCTATTCACTTATATATAACTCATCATTTCAAAATTTGACGCTTTGCCTATCGAATGTTTATCATCCATAAATATCTATACTATATATTATATTAAGGGTGAGGTGTGGCTATTAACCGTTAATTTGGTCTGTAAAATATTTAATTTAACCTCTTTATTTCTAATTTCATTAATTAAATAATTATCATATTTAAACCCTCAATTTTTAGTTATTACACTTATACACCTAATCATTATTTTCCTTATATATATATATATAAAATTATATTTCATCTACTAAACATAAATTGTAAATTTCAAAAACTAAAATTAAAACAATTATATTTTAAGCACACGCGTAGACATGCATAGAGTGTGCAGATAGTACTAATAATTAGTTATTACACACGGATCCCATATGTCAATTTTGACTAGATTTGGATTATATTCAGTGTGTGGGTGAAGACCAATTTTTTATTTGTCCCTTGTTTTCTTTCCCAACGATAACTTAGATATATTCTCTAGAAAGAGTACAAACGAACTAAATAGCACATAAAGCCCTCTGGTTACATCAATTCGCCATTAGGGAAAAACTTCTCTATTTTAAGAGGACAGGCACCTCCATTCAAGGAGGATAGACACCACAGAATGAAATGCTTGTTCCTCGTCAATTGAACAAGACAAGTCATAAACACCAACGCCCAACAAGAAAGATTTCAAAGATTGACTAAGAAACCAATGAAAACAAATCTAATCTAGATTAGAACTCCAGAACGGGCTACAAAAACTATTAGAAATGTCTCCAAGATCTTCCAACTTCAACTTCAAACTCAATCTGCTGGAAACAAACCCCGTATAGAGGACTGAAACACTCTTATAAAAGGAGACAAAAGCTCACATTACTAGAGAAGGTGAGTACTAAACCAACTAACTATAAATTTAAGAGCAAAACTAGATAATATTAAACAAAAATTACATTACTACTACTCATCCATCCTTGATCAACAAGGACGGAGTAGGATTGAACGCTCCCAACGAAGGCTGATGAGAGTAGTAAGAGATGGGGAGTAGTCTACACAGTTTTAAAGACTTGGCACACAATGATACAATAAATATTTAAATGAATCAAAATGAAATGAGATAGGCACAATGATAAATATATATTAAAATGAAATGAAATAGGCACAATGATAATTGCAAGTCTCTTCTTTAATCTTTACTATCTATCGTACCTTAAATGATAAAAGCACACACAACACGCAAACTGATGAGCCCATTGTGAGAAACGCGCGCAACGAACGCCATCGAGCAATTGTTTGAGGGTTGATAGCAGATGATTGCTCCGAAAATAAGCAAAACCTTAGTTGTTGCCACATTGTTATTTTCATCGGTGTTCATAGCCCTAATTTTACTCCCACGGTCCTATCGATTCCCAGGAAACCCTCTAGATTCTCCAGAGTAAGTAGGCTTTTTATTAATATTAATTTACTTGGTACTCTCGATTCGACTATTAATTTGAAGTTCTTGGATGTAACGCAGAAGGTCGCAAAGGGCAGAGATTTGGAATCTGCAAAGAATTATCGAGTGGAGGCCTTGCAATTGGTGGCGGAAAGGACGTCCAGCTGGTTAGTAGCTTGCCAGTTTTTAGTATTGAATTTTGTAAGAGAGATGCGATTGATTTGTCGAAGTAAAGGTTTTTGTTAATTATTTTTGTCTGTTTGAGTAGCACGACGTTATTTTTGGAGTATATGTTAGGATTTGTGGAATGGATCGATGACATGGATAAGTTGTTGAGGTTACTTTCGTAGAAGATTGGACTTGAATGGTATTATTTGCTTCGTGGGTGCCAGATTGGGGAAGTGTTGAATCTTTTCCCCTGTAAAAATCAGTGAGTTATTCTTAATATTCCTTAGATGAAACAAGCCGTGTCACTGTGTTGTATTGCAATTAAAGCATACTTTACTAGCTGAGTTGATTGCATATGGTCTTAGAACCATAGCTGTAAACAAGATGAGCCATTCGATCTTTGTTTTCCATTCTAAGTTGAGTTCAAATGCGGTTAAATGCAGACATTTGCATTTTTTGTGTTAAAATGCTGCAGCCCTTCCAGAGAAGACCAATGGTTATCTTCGAGTTGATTGCTATGGTGGGCTCAATCAGATGAGGAGGGATGTGAGTATTTCTTTTTTCGAATCTTCTTCAAGCTATTAGTCCATTGCCTTGCTTGGTTTCCATTATTTGATTTTTCTGAGACGGTGTCTCTCTCAAGGTAATACGTATCCCAATGGTTGCAGTTGTGCGATGGTATTGGTATCGCCCGCTTGCTGAATGCAACTGTCGTACTTCCCAAATTCGAGGTTGCTGCATACTGGAACGAGTCTAGGTAAGAAAGTCACTTAGTACCTCAGTCTGCATATATACCTAATGACTCGATTTAAAACCACCTGTTATAGCTTTTGTTTTTGTTCAGTCGGCCTAACTCAACAATCTGAAAATGCAGTGGGTTCGAAGATGTATTCGACGTGGAATACTTCATCAGCCAAATGAAGGGCTTCGTTCACATTGTAAAAGAATTGCCAGCAGACCTCTCATCGAAAGAGCCCTTTAGAGTCGACTGCAGCAAGCGTAAGGGCTTATTCGACTACGTCGAAACCGTCCTCCCTTCGCTTCTCCATCACCGTTACATCTCTCTCACCCCAGCAATGAGTCAGAGACGAGATAGGTACACACATTCTTGAACTACCCTTTTTCAACACACATTCTTGAACATCATCACATTCACATGTCAACACGCAGATATCCTCAAAACGCAAAAGCCTCATTCTGCCAGGCATGCTACAGCGCCCTACGCCTAACCAAATCACTCGAAGAAAAAGGCGCCCAGCTCCTAAAAGCCATCCCAAAGCCCTTCCTCACGCTCCACCTTCGCTTCGAGCCCGACATGGTGGCATACAGCCAATGCGAATACTCGGGTCTTTCCCGAGCCTCCCTCCGAGCAATAGAAGCTGCCCGAGGCGATCGAAAACCATGGACGGGCGAACAAGCCCAAGCGTGGAGGAACCGTGGAAAGTGCCCCTTAACGCCCAACGAAACGGCGATCATCCTTCAATCCCTTTCAATCCCTGTCGAGACGAACATCTACTTGGCGGCGGGCGATGGATTGATGGAGATCGAGGGGCTGACTTCTGTGTACAGAAACGTATTCACTAAGTCGACGTTCTTGGGGAAAGAGGAGTTTGGGAAGATGCATGGTAATACGAAGGCTGCCTTGGATTATTACGTGTCGATAAACAGCGATGCCTACGTGGCGACGTATTTTGGGAATATGGATAAGATGGTGGCGGCCATGAGGGCGTTTAGGGGAATGTACAAGACGATTTTCTTGAAAAGGCGGGAGTTTTCGGTTCTGACGTCTCGAGGGCTGAGAGGGGATAAGCTAATGGAGGATCTTTGGAGGGTTCATAGGGACGATTTGTGAATGGGGTTGGCTCTGCTTTGCCTGATTGCTTCTGCGAGTTTAAGCTTTAAGGTGAGGGGTATCTTCTTTTTTTTTTGTCGGTTTAGATGAACCGTTATGTGTTGACTTATTTTTCTTCAAAATTAACTATTATTTTTTTTAAAAAAATGATGATATACATAAATATTGAGGTTTTTCATGAGTCGAATTTATAATTTTCAATAGGTAGCTAGCAGTAATTTAGTCGATAGGTTAGGTCTAGTTGAGAGTTATTCTCAACTCATTTGCCTTTCCCATTATTTTCATCTGTCGGCAGACTCCCTTTTTCTAGGCACCATTATTACATCTCAATCAGTTTTGCATAATTATTCATCAAATAAATAATTTTGCCTTTTACTACTACAATTATAAATATGATTACATTATAGTGGTTAAATGGGTCCCACCAATCTAAAACTTAAGCATGTGACACTACCGACTACTAGACTAGCAATGCACGTATGAATCCTGCCAAGTGTTAAAAAACAATTTAATCATACATTTATGATATCTCAATCAATAAGTCCAAAAATACGCGGCACCTTCCCATTTCCTAAATTTACTACTTCTGAATTCATTTTTTTGTTCCATGACTAAGCATTTTCTTTCCCTAACATCTCTTGGTTTAACGACTATGCTCTTTTTAGTACTTACGCTACCTGCGATTTACAGTTGTTTATATAGATTGGTTTAGTATAATATTGATTGAGTACGTATCGATTTTCTAATATTTATCACACCTAGTAGAAGGAGAAACGACACGAGATCCAAAAATGATGTAAGAATAAGGGGAAATTTTCGTTCAGTCCCCTGTCAGAGTCTGAAATTTTAGTTCAGGCCCTGTCATAAAAAAAAATAGTTTTAAGGACCCGATTATTCAGTAATAATTTATTGGTCTGCAGTAATAGTTCATTGTTCCTCAGTAACAGTTCATTGTTTTGAAAATAACAGAAAACGATCATCCGATAACATTCCATATACTTTTATAACAGTTGTATAATTTAGGTCCTTATCTTTAAATTTTACGTCTTTAAACTAAATTTTTTTTAATGGTCCTTAAAACTATTTTTAATCACTTTTAGGGCCTGAATTTTAATATACCCTAAGAATAAATATATTGTCTGCTTTAATATTGATATTTTCAACTTGGTCTATCAGAAATAAAGAATAGCACCATCAAACTCCTGATATAACACGTAAGCGCTATCTCCACACTTCATCAATTTCAATTATATAAGAAAAGCAGAGAAGAAAGAGCTCTCTCACTCTATCACTTTTCCTCTGCCATTTCTTCTCTCAAGTTCAGGTAATTCTGCTTTGATCGTATATTTCCTCATCTTGTGAGGTCTCAGGTCTCTTTTAATATAGCTTTTATGTTTTCTGCTTCTCATATTTGAAGGTCACATGCAACTCTTCCCTGTGGACTTGTGGACGCCTCTCTTTCTACTTTTCCTTTGATTTTTTCTCTATTGTGCTGAGGTTCGTTCTAATGATTTTGAGTGACGTTAACTTTTTCGGTAGCAGGCGAAGAGACGATGGCTCGAATACTGCTTCACGGTACTCTCCACGTCACTGTCTTTGAAGTCGATCGGCTGCACGCCGGCGGCGGCGGGAATATTTTCTCCAAGGTCAGACTTGCTTCCCTGAATCAGTTCGATTTGCTTCGTCATCTGTGTTAGATTTTGGCTGTTTAGAGGTTTAAGCTGACTATCATACCTGGGCTGATCGTCTCAGTCGAATACTCGATTTTCTTTCTCTATTCATCGATCAATTTCAGGCATTTGTTTGTTGATGTTTTGGGAAATGAGTATAATCATCGTCTTCGTTTCCATTTTTGAAGTATTTGTTTCAGCTGCGTCAAAGTCCAACTTTCTGCAGATCTGTGGTTTTTCAGCACTTGAGTTGCGCTCGATGGGGGAAAAATTGTTGAAAGGCCATGAAATCCATAGATTTAGCTATTTTAACAGTCGAAGAGATTCTAATAGCATAGATGTGATTCGAAAATCTGCACTTAACCATCAATTTTTTCATGTTCTTAGTTGATGCTTTCTTCCTTGCTGTCACTGATCTTTCACTACTGCAAAAAAAAAATGTCATTGCAGCTCAGAGCAAACATTGAAGAGAAAGTAGGCTTCGGCAAGGGAACACCCAAGATCTACGCATCAATCGACCTAGAAAAGGCTCGAGTCGGGCGAACAAGGATGATCGAACACGAACCTACAAACCCTAGATGGTACGAGTCTTTCCACATATACTGCGCCCACTTAGCATCGAACATAATCTTCACCGTAAAGGACGACAATCCCATCGGCGCCACCCTAATAGGAAGGGCTTACGTCCCAGTTCGCGACGTACTAGGCGGCGAAGAATTAGATAGGTGGGTCGAATTGCTCGACAACAACAAAAACCCTATACACGGAGAATCCAAGATCCACGTCAAGCTTCAGTTCTTCGACGTCGCCCGAGACCTTAATTGGAATCATGGGATCAAAAGCATCAAATATCCCGGCGTCCCATATACGTTCTTCGCTCAGAGGAAGGGCTGTAAGGTTACTCTATACCAAGACGCTCATATCCCGGATAACTTCATCCCTGAGATTCCATTATCAGGTTCGAACAGCTATAGCCCACACAGATGCTGGGAAGACGTCTTCGATGCAATTTCGAATGCAAAGCACTTGATTTACATCACGGGCTGGTCTGTGTACACCGAAATCCCTTTAATTAGGGATTCGAGGAGGGAAAAGCCAGGCGGTGAGATAACGCTCGGTGAACTCCTTAAGAAGAAGGCCAGCGAAGGCGTAAACGTTCTAATGCTCGTTTGGGACGATCGAACTTCTGTGGGCTTACTCAAAAGGGACGGTTTAATGGCCACCCACGACGAGGAGACCCAAAACTACTTCCAAGGCACGGATGTTCACTGCATTCTCTGCCCTCGAAATCCTGACGATGGTGGGAGTTTCGTCCAAGACTTGCAAATCTCGACGATGTTCACCCACCATCAGAAGATCATAGTGGTGGACGGCGATTTGCCCAGCGGAGGTTCTGAGAAGAGGAGAATCGTCAGTTTCGTGGGGGGAATCGACCTCTGCGATGGAAGGTACGACACTCCCTTCCATTCCCTCTTTAGGACGCTCGACACGGCCCACCACGACGACTTTCACCAGCCCAACTTCACGGGCGCTGTGATAGCAAAGGGGGGCCCGCGAGAGCCGTGGCACGACATCCACTCTCGCCTCGAAGGCCCAATCGCCTGGGACGTTCTCTTCAACTTCGAACAGAGGTGGAAGAAGCAGGCTGGGAGAGACCTATTGATCAACTTGCGCGAAATAGAGGACATCATTCCCCCAACGCCCGTCACGTACAACGACGACCAAGAAACTTGGAACGTTCAGCTGTTTCGATCGATCGACGGTGGGGCCGCCTTTGGTTTCCCCGAGACGCCTGAGGAAGCTGCGAAAGCAGGGCTGGTTAGCGGGAAAGACAACATAATCGACCGTAGCATCCAAGATGCTTACATCCAAGCCATTCGCCGGGCGAAGAACTTCATCTACATTGAGAATCAGTACTTTCTCGGAGGATGCTTTGGGTGGGACTCTAACGATATCAAGGTTGAGGATGTCGGGGCTCTTCATCTCATACCAAAGGAGCTTTCTTTGAAGATTGTGAGCAAGATTGAGGCAGGGGAGAGGTTTGCAGTGTACATTGTTGTTCCTATGTGGCCCGAGGGAATACCCGAGAGCGCCTCGGTGCAAGCTATCTTGGATTGGCAGAGGAGAACCATGGATATGATGTATAAAGACGTAGTCCAAGCTCTTCGGGCGAAAGGGATTGAGGAAGATCCTAGAAATTACTTGACTTTTTTCTGTCTTGGTAATAGAGAGGTGAAGAAGGGCGGGGAATACGAGCCAACCGAACAGCCCGAGCCCGATTCGGATTACCTCAGAGCTCAGCAGGCCCGACGATTTATGATCTACGTCCATGCAAAGCTGATGATAGGTAAAAGAACCAAGAACTCAACGCTATCATCATATGCTCTGTTTTTTTGTTTTTTTGCTCAGTCTTGTGATTGATGTGATTTTGCAGTTGACGATGAGTACATAATCATTGGGTCGGCGAACATAAACCAAAGATCGATGGACGGCGCGAGGGATTCCGAGATAGCGATGGGAGCTTACCAGCCGTACCATTTGAACACGAGGAATCGGGCGAGGGGACAAATCCATGGGTTTCGAATGGCTTTATGGTACGAACACCTTGGGATGTTAGACGAGGCTTTTCTTGAGCCTGAAAATGAGGAGTGTGTGAGGAAGGTGAACGAAATAGCTGATAGGTATTGGGAACTTTATGCTGGCGAAGAGCTGGAGAATGATCTTCCCGGCCATTTGCTCCGTTATCCCGTCGGAATCTCCGGCGACGGCGGAGTTACTGAGCTGCCTGGAGCTGAGTTCTTCCCTGATACTAAAGCGCGCGTTCTTGGCGCTAAATCAGACTATTTGCCGCCTATTCTCACGACTTAGGGTTTGGACTTTTGCTCTGTTTTTGGTTGTTTGGTAATAATGCTCTGCTTTTGAGGATAAGAACGAGGAACGATTTGACTTGTGTTGTAATTAGGGGTGAGCAAAACCGGATATCCGGTTTTTCGGATATCCGAAATTCGGATATCCGGATTTTCGGATATCGAAAAATGGTATCCGTATCCGCTCCGGTTTTAATCGGATATCCGGAAATCGGATATCCGGTTTATCCGGATATTTACACCGGATATCCGCATCCGGTTTTTAAATTTATTTTTCTTATATTTTTTATTATTTTCTTTTGAAAATCATATTTTTTATTTCTTATCACAATAAAAAAATGTATTTTTTAATATAAGAATTTCTAGACATATTAATTGAGACAATATGTGAATTTATGATTCAAAATTACATAATAAATAATAAACACAATACCACAAATTCACATTAATTTTTTAACTCGAGTCTCGATGTTTTTATGTTTTTTTTATCTCAATTCTCTAACAAAGTTTTTTGCAATAATAAAAATAATATAAATTTAAATATTCTACTTGATGATTTTTTTCCTTTTTGGACCTTCATTTTTCTTTTTGGACTATTTTTATTTTTTTTTTTTATTTTTTTTAATATAAAACCGGATACCGGATATCCGGATTTTAGACAAACCACTATCCGTATCCGATCCGGTTTAGTTTAAAATAAATCGGATCGGATATCCGATCCGGTTTTTAAAACCGGATATCCGTTTTTTCGGGTTTTGAAAACCGGATACCGGATCGGAATCCGGTTTCCGGATATTTTTGCTCACCCCTAGTTGTAATGTTCGCCGGAATGTGTGCTGTTGTATTGTATTCTAATCTCTATGTTGTTTGGCTATGCTATGGCTTATTGGCTTTTGATGTTTATTTATCCGTAAATTTATAAATGTGCAAATTTTTGTTGGAACTTGGAGGTCGTAATTGGAGTAGCGAGTAGTATTGGGGGTGAGGATGTGATGAGTTTTTGGAGGGAGGGCTAAAGTGCAATTTCTGCTTCATTCTTCTCGATTAAATCGACTTGAACCCACCCATTCCTGGCATCGCAGTTCAGGGAAGGAAAAAAGAAAAAGAAAAAGATAAAAGGAAATTCTTTGCGCAATACATATTACATACCACCATACATACATTGATGGTCATGGTATGATCCTCCCATCTTCCACGAATTAATCGATGCGCGCTAAAGATCAACCAACAAGAAGAAGAAGGAATGAACAAAAATGCTACTGTGGAGCTCATCGGCACCAATTCTCAGCTCATGGCTGGGCAACAACGCAGCTGGCTCGGGCAGCTGATTCGGACAATGATATTTGCGGCGGAGGAGGCGGTGAAGGATCGTTCCAAAGTACGGAGGAATATTATGAGCTGATGGACTTTGTCCGACCTTAAAACTTGTTTTTCTTAGCTAGTTAGTCGATGTTCTTGAAGAGGTACCTTTTATTTTTCTGTACAGGCGTCTGTTGTGCAATTACAGTGCAAGTTTGTGACGTTTCCATATATGCTTAGACTCTTTCTTTCGCTTGTTCTTGTTGGATTGGATGTAAGGTCTTTCTTGATTGTTAAATTTAAGGAAGGGGATCCCATATGGATCAAAAGGAATAACATTAAATATCGAATGAAATTCTTAGCCATGTGAGGACTTTTGTGGTATCTTTTGGGTCTTTTGATTACTTATGTTTGTTAAGTCTTACAAATTATTCTGTCGACACGGAAAGAAAAGTATTCGTTTTTGTGCATATTGGATATCCGCTTTCTAATTGCCAAATAGTGTTACGACTACGGCCGTTATCTTATTGTTTGAGTCTGATCTCTCAGTGACCTTTATGAGTGGTAGTGATAAAGATCTCGTCGGTTGTACACTTGGACTTGTATCTGCATGGTTGTTTTAACTCTTTCGGAACTTCGTGTTGATCACTGCTCCGTTGATGATCCATTCGTGTGCTTGATGGTTAATGATCCATTTGTTCCTCCACCTGTTGGAAGTGAGCTTTTTATTTTCTGATGTTATGTTAACTGTACTGCTTGACATTTTACCAAATTCATCTGTCTGATTAACCACTCATCTTTTCAAGGCAAACATTTTGCTGTACTATTGTTTGGCACTTCATATCATCATAGTATGCTCACGTGTTTGTGCCATGAATTTGAAAGCCTTACTGTTATGGATGTGGAAGATTATGAAGTTTCTTTTGGCTGTTTCAGTGAACACTTCTATACAATTTTCTTGTTTTAGTTGATGACAGATTCCACATTTGACACTCAGATTTCAACCTCGAAGGTTGTTACAAATTTCTGCAGGGAATCCTCTGCAGCTGCAGGTCAAATTTTGAATAAATTCATATTCGTAAGTTATTTCCTAGGTCGAAGATAATGTCATTGTACAGCCTTGTTATGTCATATATACTGTTTATTCATCTTCTTATACATGTCATCTTCACGCAGCAATCTAGTTTTTCTAACTTGGTTAACCTCAAGTGCCATTGTAATTGAAAGAGGCAGGTTTTTAGAATACAGTTCATTGGCAAAAGAGACTCTATGTGTAGCTCGATCCTTAGAGACGTCGTGAATGTTCATCCACGTTTGCGTTTCCTCCCCCAAGTGCTGTTCGCTGTTTAATTTCCTGGTAGATGTTCGGTGACAGCTAAAATAAATATCATCATGTTTCCACTTAGATCAAAGAATATGTGAACACGTAAATGAGAGTTCTCTTTTGAACATATTCGTATGTCTTGATGGATATGTTGTGTTTGGATAGATAAATGAGTGTTTCTAATGATTCAGTGCCAGCCGAGGTGTTGCTCAGGCATGCTATAACCTTTTCAGGTGTCACATAATCTTTCTCAATTTATTATCTTTTGGTTGTGGTGGTAACTAGAAATCTCTCTCGTTTTCCGTGAAGTTTTTGGTTTCTGATAGTATTAACTGAATGACCGCAGCAATATTTAATGGAAAAGAGAAAAGATGCTTTGTAGATTTCGTCATCTGTTCACGGTAAAGTGAAAGTCGTGTTTTATTTTCCCAACAATTGTGGGATAACATTCTCAACAAGCCAATGATTGCTTAAAACGCTATTTGCAACGACAAGCTGCCAGCGTGTCAGCGTTCTTTTTTTCCAACACGTGTTTGTTCCAACAAATTGGGCCTTATGTAAAGCCCCAAGTATAAATTGCTTCAATGTGGTTCCGCCTTCATTCGATACAATAATCATTTAGGGTTTCTGTGTTGAGAGACGGCTGACGATCGTGATCAGTCGTATACCGAACACAGAGAGACGGTGGAGACCAAGGAAGAGGAGAAGTCCTCGTGCCAGATCTACTGGTGAGTTTCTGCTGTCTTGCTTTTTTTTTTTCCCCGTGATCTTTGTAAGATCTTCATGTTTCCTTTCAGTGGCTTATGGATCTTTGTTTAGATTTTATATCATATCCTATTTGATTTTCTTTTTAAATCTGGCTGTGAAATTTCAATGTACATGCTGTTTCAATGTATGTGTTTCTAGATCTGATAAGATTTTACAAGTGAAACACGGCTCATTATTAATGGCTAAATCTTTTGTTATATCCGGCCATGGCCGTCATTTGGAAGGAAACAGTTGTTCATTTCTTTCCTCCGTAATGGCACAGATATGTATTAGATTTTTCAATTGCCTCAAGAGTCAAGCTTAATCTATTGGTGTTGATAAGAATAGACCAAGAACAGTCTTGCAACCTTTTTCCCCATTCAATCTAATATCATTTGTGCTTTTTGCAGTCAGTCATGGATGCAAATCATAGGATGATGAACAAACGTATCAGAGCTCTTGACAATGAGATCGATAGGATAAGTGCTTTGCCTGACGACGTACTGTGCCACATCCTATCCTTCCTCCCAACGAAAGATGCCATAAGAACAAGTGTCCTCGCCAACAGATACAGAGACCTTTTCGCTATGGCCCACAACCTTAAGCTCGTTCTGTACGACACACGTGCCCCTAACCAGCCTGGAGAAGCCTTAATGAACGAAGTAAACAACTTCACGAACTTAATGAATAGGCTGATCTCCTTAAACTTCCATTCTGTGAAGTCCCTATCTCTGACCTGCCAAGTAATCAAAGATGGGAGGCAAATAGCTGATTGGGTCGGTTTTTTCTTGGCCCTCAACCTCAAGAGGCTCAACTTGAGAGTCTCCCACCTTACGAGCCCCACAAGCCTGATGGAAAAGCTCTTCGGTTGCGGGCTAAATTCTCTCGTTGTATGCATTGAGGCCACGAGCTATACCTCTGAGTACACTTTCGGTCTGCCGAATCTCAAGAAGTTCAGCGCCATTATGACTCCTTTTGCGATCGTCAACGCTGTTGTCAAAGGCAGCCCTTTGCTCCGAAAAGTCGCTGTGATCAACTGCTCGGGGGACATCAATGAGAACCTCTGCATTAAGGCCCCTCTACTCTGGGATTTGCACATCGTCAACTCATTGCCTAACTTCTCAGGCTCTTTCGAACTTGATGCTCCTAATATCACAAAGTTCGTCCTCCGCGGGTTTTTGGATCAGAATTACGTGATGAAGAGGATGGGCTCCATTGATGTTGCTCAGTTGGAGGTTTACCCGAATATGCTTCAGTTGCCAAGTGAGTCCCGAGAGCAGGCAATCAGGGTTCTAACTGCCTGTCGCGAGTCTCCGAAGATGTGGTTTTCTGAACTCATGGCTACCTCCGTAAGCTTCCTTCAATTTTTGGCCATAAAATATTCTTTTATTTCTTTTTACTTTTTTCACGTTAATCGAGTTTGCGTTAAATTTTCTCTTATTTACAGATTGTGGACTACCTTCCAGCGCTCCCTCAGCTACCGAATCTTTGTGTAGTGGGTATGATGAAGATGGATGCGAAGGGATGGGCGCTGCTCGTGAAGCTGCTCGATTATGCGCCGAGGCTGTCCAGTTTCGTCGTGAAAGAAGTAAGTAATTTCGTCGAGCTGCTACTCTAGTATTGTTAGCTATTTCAGAGCGTTTTGTATATGTACTGCACTGATAGAAATTGACTGATGATTGAACTTTTTTTCTCTGATTTAGGGTATCCGTAGCAACTACCATGGAAGGACGGTACATCCTAATAATTCAATATCCGTTCATATCTTGCGGTGCCGTAGAGTCTACGTTCTTAATATCCAACGTCCCCAAGCTGAGCTGGCAACAGCCTCTGCCTCTACTAGGGGTGCAGTGCTTGAATGAAGTCTTTCTTGCGTTGATTCTTAAAAAGACCGTTCGAATGCTTCTTGACTTGCTTTGGATTTCTGAATCATTGACTCTATCATGCTTGACACCGTATTTTCCATTATTTGAGCTTATGGTGGTTTATCCTTAAGCTCTAACCTTTGTGATGACATTGAAATCTGAGTTTCGACACATCTTTTTTTCACATGCTATTACTATGTTATGGATTTGTCATGTGGGGTTGAAGGTGGTAGTTATAGTCCCTTGATCATGGGTTTAAATCATGTAAAACGTTGATGTTTTGTGTTGCTTGACGTCAGAATGGTTAGTAGTTTGGCTGGAAGTTTGAATCGTTGCATAGTGGACGGAAATGTTTGGATTTGTTACAGATTGAGTTGAATCAGATTATTTAGGGATTTTAAGTTTTGTGGGATTAGGATAGTTTCGTAATAGACAGAAATGTTTGGATTTGTTACAGATTGAATTGAATCAGAGTATTTAGGGATTCTAACTTTTGTGGGATTAGGATAGTTTCATAATAGACAGAAATGTTAGGATTTGTTTACAGACTGAATTGAATCAGAGTATTTAGGGATTGTAAGTTTTGTGGGATTAGGATAGTTTCATTATACACAGAAATGTTGATATTGTTTTGAAGATTAAACTGAATCAGAATGTGGGGATTAAGTTGTGTGAGGATACGTTCGTATAAATTAGAGAAATTAGGATGGTTTTTTTTTTTTTTTTTTATATTTTTAAGGATTATTTGCAAGGATATGGCTTGCGTACCCAATTTGGTATAACTAAACTCCAATTAATAAACGACATATGGCACGGTATAATATAATTGTGTGTAATTAAGGTTGTTAGTGTTTTAACATATGGAGATAGTGTGTAGGAATGACACTTGTCAGTTTAAATAGAGTTTTTTTTTTCAGAACGATAGTTTAATATATCAACAAACATACAGAGCTAAATAGCCCAATCAAGCCCTCTTGATACAGTCGACATTCAGTAGGGACATGATCTCTATCAAGAGAGACAAGAGAAACATAGTACAATAAGTAAAACGAAAAAAAACCCGAAAGAAAACAAGAAATAAAGCTTGAACAAGAAAAACTAAAGAATCTATTACTAATCGAGTCTAAAATTCCACTGTAATACTCTTCACTTTCTTCTCGTCTTCGACTTCAAAACCCGTCTTCTTCAGGAGAACAATGCCATAAAGGGCAAGCTCCCACATGGGAGAAAAAGCTCCTACAAGATGAAAACAAAACTCCCAAATTAGGAGACTAAAGGCCGAATAAAGCTAAATATAAAACAAAAACATAAAAAGAAAGTGAAGAAGAGGAGAGAGCAAGGGCTCGCCCACCTCCATTAATGGTGGATGGGGATAAGACTAGTTTCTTTTTTGTTTTGGCTGCGAGAGAGAGCACTGGATGAGAGGGAAACCCAGGCCTTTTTTTTTTTAATTAATTGGGCATGCAAGTAAAAACCTATTTGCAAATAAGAAAGTGATTCTCAATTGGGCAGACAAATCAAAAGGCAACTAAGAAAGTGATTCTCGAGAAACAAGGAAAAGCACATAATTTGTGGGAAATACGTTCACGTTTTATTACAGAGAAGTAACCTTTTTTTATTATAGATATTCCTTCGCTTGAAAGCACCACCTAATCATGGAACATAAAGAAAAATATACAATCATATTGTTATATACATATATATATATATATATTCACGTTTTCCTTATTGTTTTAATTTTTATTACACAAGTACAGCCAATAAGGTGGGTTTTCTTTCCATTGAGTGGGAATCGATGGATGGGACGCTTCTCTTTAGTCATCAACTTTAGCCTTTTTAACTAATAATACCTTATCGTACTTGTTTAACCAATACTTTATTAGCTCACGCCTTTTTGGGAGACTTCGAGGTAGAGGCTATACATGTCCTAAAATTGAGTCGAACATCAAACCGAATGGAATATCGAAGGTTAGTTTATAAGTGTGTGCCGTATCAAATAATGCTTGTCCAACATTATATGCTCTCCTATTTTTATTTATTTTTATCGAAACACTTGCATTCAATTCAACAAATCCATAGAACAAACTCAATTCTTTTTTGGTAGATGTGTACAACAGTCGTCGAATAGATCGCCGAAAATAAAAATATTACGTTGAACGATCGCAATTAACTAGTATTCACCTTTATCCCACATATTATCTTTTACATCAATCATAATTTCTTTTTTCATTTTATTTCCAATCTTCGTGAAAAAGCCGACAAAACTCGATAAAATAATATTTTTAACCAAAAAAATTCAGAAAATATGAACAAACAACCAACTTGACAAGAATGCTGCATCAAGATCAAACGAATCAAACCAAGTTTATGGGTTTCATTTGAGTCTACTACTTGACACGCTCGAATACTAGCAAGTATACTAGGTCGTGCAAGTAGTATAAAACGGACGTAAATCCGAGTATCAATCCACGAGGATAGCTCGATTAATTCTAAAATACGATTCTAACTTATGCAAATAATTATATTTTTTTTCTTAAATAAAAAAAACACAAATAAACAGCTATAAAACGATTACGAATATTAATTGACGACAAACGTGATTAAAGCACATATTTCGGCACGGATTAATCTACGTCTTCATGCAATCGACTTTATCTAATCAATACGATTTAAGTTGAGGTAGAAATTTCTAACATACGTGCTACCCGCTCTCGCGTGTATAGCAACCCTATGCGAGAATGAACCAATCAACTATATCCCTATATGACTGTAGTTACTCCGCACGCATTCGGCTTTATAAATTTCCCCGAGTTTAGGCACTTTCGACGCCTAAAGTCTCGGAAACCACACGGACGAAACTGATTCCATTTCTGGTCAGTTTTACGTCGTGGCGTTCGACACTTTAATTCTAACCGGTTTAATCTCCTCTCGGTTTCATAAACCAATCAACAAAACAAGCATATGGCGATCAATCATACGCAGGCATTAAAATCAGTGAAGAACACATAACTTATCACATACGATTAAATAAAGCACGATAACATTAATACGAGTTCATAAACCGGCCTAATAAGGCCTTAACCACAAAACGACTTACGCTAACATATTAATTAGCGAAAGCAACATAAAAGTTTAAACAAACACATAAGTAAAACAACACAGTAAAAGGAAAGATAGAAATACGCCCCTCACAGTAATTTTTTCGAACAGGTGGTGGGCGAATGAGAAGAGGATGCTTGGTGTTGAGTTGATGGCACTCTATGGTGGAGAGAAACCTTCCTTTGTGCGTGAAATATGCGTCCTAGCACACAACTGTCCGAATCTTGCACCCAATTTCGACTTCACTTCAGCCCTCACTAATAGCCCATAGCCGTAGTGGGCTGTATGCTCACCTATGGCAGCTCAATCTCTCAGCCTCCGTCGAAGCTTCTCCCCACCTCACAAGCACACACCTAACACTAGATATTGAAGCCTTCAACCTCTCTGTCTCTCTCTTGCGCTGATTTTGTTCAAAGTGCGCCTCTCTCAGCCCTCTCTTTGTAAATGTATTTATAGAAATGAGGAGAAACACGATCGAACAAACCTCCCCAATTTTCTCCAGCTTTTCTCTTCCTTGTTTCGTGCGTTGCTTGTCGTGTCTGCTCAGCCGCGAAGATATTTCTTCTTTTCTTCCCTTTTCTCCGCGCGTGTGCTCTCATTTTCTTCAACAATGAAAAAGTTCGATCGTAGTCTCTAATTCTCATCCTTGTGTCTATCTATATTGTATGTAATGTATATGTGAGTTGGGCTATTGATAGGCTGCTTAGTGGGCTGGAATATTTGGGCTGATTTATTGTTTTTTTCTTGGCTTTGGGCTCATATAGTTTGGGTTGATTTTTGGCCAAGTTCGTTCCCGATTTTTGGCCCTTTTAGCTCTGTTACCTGTCAAATATGAAAAGTAGCATTCGATAGGTTATTTATGGACATTTAGACATATAATGATGGAATTACGCAATTTTTCGGGTCTAAGATGTTCGTAAAATCTTAACTTATCACTACTCGATCTATTTTAATTATCATAGTCTTTCTACATTTGGAATGAGTCACAAATATCAATGACAATGAAATTAGTCATGCTTCAAATTAAACTTAGTGTGTGGAGTGTGATTTCTGTGTGTTGTTGGGTAATGGGTAATCTCCTCTTGGGCAAAAGAAACAAGAAAACTACATAGCAAATAAGTCAATCAATAATACAACGCCTCAGCAACACAAGCAAAGACCTTTTTCTCCATTTCTTTTATTTAAAATAAAATCACCCAACTAATCAACCAACTCAAAACCAACACAAAAAGAAAAAAAAAAAAGCAAACACAAATCTAAAACTCAAAGCCCACATCGCCATTATTACCGCCCGTGGGGTCCACGCCTACCTTATTTCCCAACTCACCTTCCACGTCATCATCATCATCATCATCCCCATGGATCCTATCCAAAACCAAAACCAAACCCATGGCAAAAGCACTGTCAAACCCAGCCTTCAAGCTAAGCAAGAAAACGTCTTTGCCCAAGACGATGTTAGTTGAAGCATCCACTTTGCGCCTTATCTCAGCCACTGCCTCTCTGTCCGAGTCAAAGATCGTGCATTTTCGACACCCAAACGAGCCCTCGATTTGGTACTCTTCGATGGGTTCGTTGTACGTTTCGACGATGATCGTGGACCGTCCGATCATAGACGATCGACGAACGCTGAAGATTGGATCTTTGCCTTCAGTTCCGTCTCCTATGAAGCCTTCCCATCTTTGATGTAGGCTTGGCCTCTGCAAGGAACAAAACCCAATCAGATTATTGTGTTGATTGTTAGTTTAATGATCTTCCAAAGGACATAGTATTACAAGAATACGAACATAATCGAATGATTGGTTTCACATACAACACAAAGGTGTTGCCTTTATCAACCATCAGTTCGCGTCACATTGAGAAGACATGGATAGTATTGTATTGTAAGCATATGAACATAATCAAATGATTTCACATATAACGTAAAGGTGCTGCCTTTATCATCAAGACTCAAAAGAGAAAGAAATCAACGATAAACATTGGATAATTGCAGGTAGTATGAGGATATCGACGAAAAAAGGATGTCCAAACAAAAAAGGTTGAACAGTGGAAAGTTGACTCAGTCTAACGGCTTAAATCTCCAGAACTCCAGCATATTCATGAACTCTGACGACTAATTATATTTTAATCCCAACGAAAATTCGCATAGATCGAATAGAAAACAGATCACCCAAGAAAAACCCAGAATCATACACCAAAGGCGCAACCTCGTACGAACCTTTCGTCGAACAGTTAGGATGCAACCGCCAGAATGGTCCATGAGCACGAGCTCGCCCGAATGGTTAGCTTCGGGTCCGTACGAGTCGACCCGAAAGACGAGCTGCCCGCCGCAGTCGTAGGCGGCGAACCCATCGCCGGCGAAGAAGAGGGACGTCTTATGCACGGTGAGATGCGTCTCCTTCTCGGAAACGTACTCTTCTCTCACGATAGGCGCTCGCTTCTTCATCTTGCAAAACGATGGATGATATTAATTATTAGGAAGTTGAGTCTTCTCTTTATTCGTCAGAAGAAAAGATCGCTGCATATAAAGTTAAGAAAGAACTGAAGTGGCGTTTTTTTGTGTGTGATGTTTTTCAGAATGTGTTGTGTTGCGAGGAGATTTGTAGCGAGTGGTGGCTCTAATTTCATTATTAAATTATTTATTTCGAGATTCCTTATATAATTATTATATACGTATTTTCGTTTCGTTCGAGTTATTGCAAGTTGATTAAAATGTTCGGTTGTGATGAAAAGGAGAGGAATATTACGACTTTCGGTAGATGTTAGGGACAAGAAATAAGTTTAATAAAAATAACCTCCATACTTCAAAATTAGTACAACCTAGTAATCGAATATGTTTAACAGGGTGTGTGGGGGTCCTATGACCCCTTTATTCGAGCATGTACCCTTTCATTATACACCAGCCGATCCTTTTTATTATTCCATTAGGATTCTATACTATAAAATGTAGACCATATCTTATATATTAAATCGAGGGTTCCATAAAAATTAATTTGTGATATAAGAGACCTCATTTATATATAAAGTCAGGTTAACTTAACTTTTCAATGCTGATTAAATAATATCAATGCGTGATGGTGGGTCAAACGAGCGGGATAATAATACACAGATGAATACTCTGATAACATATTAAAGTGAGATTCCATCCTAAAATCAATTTGTGATAAAAAGAAATGTAATATCTGATTTATATACTGAGAAGGATGAAGTAATTTTTCGATGAGTTGTGAAATAAAATCCACCTTTAGTCCAAATCCAAGAATCCAAAATATAAGCTAAGGTGAAATCGGGTTTCTAATCTAAAATCAATTGACAATATAGGGAGCAACCTACATAAGCTTATAAGCTTATAAGTATATCATAATTATTTATCCAACAACGTGGAACTTCGGTTTGATACCTTAATATTCAATTTTAAGATGATAAGCTTACGCTTAATTATGAATGAGGTTATTAAGGAAAAAAATTTGCTCGAAACAATTTTTAAACCTATTTAGTTTTTCGATACACTTTTCGTAGAAGTTGCCATTTTTATTCTTATCTAATCACGGTCTTATTTTATGCGGCAAATTCCTTATACCCAGTTCCTTTCGAAGTTTAAATCCTGTTCAGTACCTCTAGCGAAAATTCTTCCTTTTCAGTACCCATCTGCGAAAAAGTTGTGTAATTAATACCTCAAACAATGAACGGACGGAAATACCATTTCCTAAAATTAAATTGGACATCATACCAACTGTTTTGATTATTATACCAACTATTATTCTAATTATACCAACAGAATAATATTAAATTTGAAATTATACCAACTGTTTATCGTTATTATAGCAACAGAATTGAACCCTAATAACAGATGATATACTATCTACAATCTCTGCTATAATAGCAAAATTAGTTGGTATAATCTCCAATTTTGCTGTATAAAATTAAAATAACTTTATTTATTGGTATAATAACGAAAATAGATGGTATAATAACGAAAATGATGGTATAATAACGAAAATAGATGGTATGATTTTCACAATTTTTGGTATAATTGCAAAAATTAGTTTATATTATTTAATTTCGCTGTATAAAATTAGAATAACAATATCTACTGTATAATAACGAAAATAGATGGTGGTATAATTTCCTCAATTTCTGGTATAATAGCATCATTCGGTATAATGCCTAATTTTTGGTATAAAATTATAGTACCTTTATTGATTGGTATAATTACGAAAGCAGATGGTACAATATCTATAATTTCTGGTATAATACCATAATCAGTTGGTATAATGTCCAATTTTATTGTATAAAACTCGAATCTCATTGTGGTATAATAACGAAAACAGATGGTATAATTTCAACATTTTCTGGTATAATGTCCAATTTTGTTGGTATAATAACGAACTTTTTTTATATAATTCACGTGACAATAATTATTCAGCTTTTTTGAATATGTGAGACAGGGGTATTTTCGTCTTTTAACGCTGAAAATACCATTTTAGGTACTAAATAGAAAGAAATTTTCAAATAAGTACTTATAAGAAAGAAATAATTCGAGGAGCATTGAAGAGGAATTATAAAACACAAAGGAATTTTAAAACACATCAAACGATATTTGTAAACAGAGAAATAACTAATAGTACGTACGTAAACAGTATTATAGATGATATATGTCCATATGATGATAGATGGTATTTGCATGAAGAAGCTAAGTTCGAACAAGATTTAGTGCCCTCATTCCCTTGTTGTAGTACTCAATGTGTAAATCTCCGTAATCCTTCACCTTTCTGAACGCCGTCGGCGTTTCTTCGCTTATCAGCACCTCCTCCGGCGCCACCTCCTTCCCCTCCGCCGGGTAATAGAACACCGCCGCCGAAACCCTATCCCTTCTCCGATCGGCCACCACCCTGTGCATCGGACTCACGAACATCCCATTGCTCATAATCTCCGACGACCAAATAAGAAATCTCCAATCATCCTTCGTTGGATAAAAATAGTTTCTTGATACCAAATAACCATTTAAATTACCTCCATTTGGTCGCCCATAAGAACAAGGACAGCATAAGGATCGATGTCTGAAACGGCGTGCCACTCGCCGTCCCTGAGAATCTGCAGCCCCGGCCCGTCTTCGGCTATCACGGTGTAGCCCGACCCGTCGGAGTGGGCCTTCAGGCCGAGGACGGCGGCGGCGTTCTTACAAGGCGGGTAGTAGTTGAACCTCCCCTGAAGGCGAGCTCTGCCCCCAAACTGTTCGACGAAACGACTCTCTCCAATTCCCAGCGATTTTGCCATGGCTTTGGATATGGCTTCTGTCAGGTTATGAATTTTCTCACTGTACTCTTCCAAGACTTTCCTGCAAGGAACATCTTCATTGCTATATGAGCTGAATGAATTCTCAAAGGAATGAAAAAAGAATGTCATTACAACTATACTACTACTTGAATGAGTTTGGCTTCTCAGGCCAGAATTTGTAGTCTCTTTGATCTTCAGGGACCAACTCGAGGAAGATACGGTCAGACCAGTCGAGAGGTTGGCCTTGTTCGGGCAGCGGGTCAGCTCCATATCCTTCAAATTCGGTCAGCGACTTTGCGTATTTGTTCTTCTCTTCCATTGGCTGTTCGAAAAATTCGCGCCCGACCCTTCGTATGTCGTCCAGCAGAGATCTCGGTATGCCGTGCCCTATAGCCTGAAAACTTTTTGTAAGAAATAGTCTGATTCTCTTCTCTGTAATAACATATGCTATACCCAACTGAAGAGTGCAGTGCTAATTGCCTGAAAGCATCCCCATGTTGAAAGAGCAGTTTTTAGTTTCTTCAGTTCATCTGCTGCTTGAGCCTTCTCATCATCGTTCAGTAAGCGTCTTTTTTCGTCGAAAAAGTATTGAAGATCGACGGCTGTAGGAATATGGACGTATGGTTGATGACCCGACGGGTCGGTGATGGTTTGCCCGTATACGTATGGTCCAAACGGGTCCTGACCCGTTAGGACCATTTCTTGAACTCTTTTCGACAGCAGTACCTCGGCTGGTGGAATACCGCTGCTTGAAATTCGATCGGCGGCCATGGTCGAATCTTTGGCCTTCTTTTTGGAGCTGTCAAAAGACTCAAAGATTGTTTTTTTTTGGGGGGTTTATATCGTATGTGTTTCTTATTATGTCAAGATATGATAAGAACGAAAGGGGAAGATGAATGGATTTACATGGCTTTATTTATTAGCTGCATGTATGGGTCCAAAATTATATTTTTCTTGGCTTGTAATGTAATAGCAGTTGCAATATGTCAGATGTCGAACGTAAGATTATTGGGACAAGTAAAGAAGAGACAATCGCCTGATAAAACAAGAATGAGAAAGCTGAGAACAACAAATGCAATCTATTTGTCGCGTTCTTACAGAGAAAAACATCGTCAGTCTATTTAAACATATATAAAGACAGAAATTACAGACTTCATAGTAAAAATCGAGCGCAGTTACACACAAGTTACAGAAAAGTAATCTTCTAATTAGCAGCCTGGAGACCTTTGATATGAAGAAGACGACCACAGCTATAAACCTGGCAAAACGCTTGCATGATCATCAGCAGCAAAAACAAGATAGTAGCAATAAACGTGAGAATCTTCCAAGAACCAAAGACGTGCTTTGTCATGAACCTCTTGAACTTAACCTTAAAACTCCCACCGTAGTACTTATTCACATCGGCAATCACTCTGTCCAAAGATTGCACCTTTGTAAGCTTCACAGACCTGCTCATACCGTTCCATAGGTTAGCCACTTCAGTATCGCTCTTCAAATGGTTGATAATAATCCCTCTTTCACACAGTAACTTAGCATCCTCGTCTGTATCGATAATCCCATTCATCAATTCTGTGTAACGAGCCAAAACCAACGGCCCTTTTGCGCTGCAAGCTTCGTAAGCCACCAAGTTCCTCAGGACAACCTCGGAGTTCACGTCAAGATCTATTACGGGGATGTGGAAAGTGCCCGTTTTTGGGTCAAAATCGATGCTTTCGATGCCTTCGTTGGTGGGCAAGAACTTAACCCCAATTTCAAACAGCTGTGCGACTGATGGTATAGTGATCTCCTCAAGAACTGGCGGCTTGTTAGTGAGCTTCGAGCTTGATGAATCTTCGTCTTCTTCGTCTTCGTCTTTCTTGGAGTTATTTCTGCCTAAGACGCCGCCGAACGCATGCTCTAATGGCCCTCTGATGACGTTGACGACTGGGATTTTAGTGACAATCGTCCAAGGCAGCTTCACCATTGTCTTGATTGGCTTTGAGAAGATGATTTTCTTGACCCATTGAATTGGGCCATTTTCTAACTTTGAAAGAATTCTCCACAGCTCGTTGGCTAGGTGCCTAAGCTGGCTCGGCGGAGCTGATATATCAGCGTCGGCGTCTTCTAATTCTTCTCCTTCAATATCAATCGTTACAGACGACGATGGCTCGAATTTAGGAACGATGAATTGGTACAAAAAGTCGAGTATGTGAGCGCACAGTTTCACATCAATCTTCTCGTCATTGCTGAACTTTGCCATCTTGAAGGGAGAAAGCTCCTTACAAAGGCCCAAAAGCATGCTGCAGAGAAGTTCGTCGCCAGATTCTTGAGACGAAAATTGGAACTCCAAGATCATCCTCATCACGAACATGGGTATTTGATTTTCGAGCATTATGATGTCTTTGAGGATCGAATTAAAAGCAGCAGTATTACCAGACATGTCCGTAAGAACAGCGAGCCTCGATGGAGTCTTGGCGAGCTTGTTACCCAATTCATTGACCGAACAAACTTGTAAGAATTCGTACAAGAAAGAAGCATCGACGGCCATCATCCATCCCAGGGTTTCGTCGCTGTAACTCAAGGGCCTGTGGTAGTTTGCCCTAGTTCGAAGGTCGTGCCTCCTTATGTGATCGACTATGTGCTGAAACTTGACGTCTTCGCTTATGAGATCTCTTTGGCTTCTCTTAGCAGCTGCGATTTTGTACCTTTCCATGTCGTAGAGGTCTGACTTTAGACGATGGTAAGGACCAATGGCGACGAAGTGAGGGATGTAAGAATCTGGGTTGATCATCATTAGGGTTTTTGGTACGCCGAAGATCGAAACTGGGATTTCTGTGATTTCTTCGAGCTCTTCGTCTAGGGTTTTTCGAAGCTGATCCACCCATTGTCGCTCGTCGAAAGTTGAGTTGAAGGTTGTGAGCGTATTGTTACCGAAAAAAGACATGTTAATATTATTGTGTAATAATATGAAGGAGGAGATGGTATTTGTGAGTATGATCTTATCTTGGGAGCTTCAATCAAAGGTTTTAGATATAGTCGTAGAAGGAAGTTCTGGCCTGCTGTATGAAATGCAAGCGTTGTAATTTATTAACTTAAATCTTTTGTCACGTGTAATTATAGTATATGATTAGCCTAGCAAGTTGATATATGTTTTTTCATTTTGGCTGGTTGGTTTGTCTATTAGAAAAAGATTTAATTGCATGTGATATATTCGTATTATGCGGCTTTGACTTGTCTGAAATCATATTTTGCCGTGGAAGCATTTGGCTTTTTCGAAGTAAACTAAATTAAAGTATGATTCACGAGCCTATATATAATATTTTTTTTTCTTTCTATTTTGTAGGGTTCGGGCAAGTTTCGCTGTCCATGACGGACACTTTCTTCGACTTTATCTAGTTCCAGTTTTAAAATTATAATTGAAAGTTTTGGCTATAAACAAATAGAAGATTCGTTTCGGGTTCCGATAGTTCATATTAAAGAAAACGACGGACGAATATGGTTTTAGTTGTGAGTGCAAGATAATTAGTCAGTATATAATATAGATGGGGTTCATTTATTACCCTTAGCCTTTTATAAATAAAAAAAAATTGATTCCCACCAAAGGATAATTATATAGCCTGCCTGATACACCCTCATATATAAAACATTCACCAACTCTATCTTATATCAGATATAGTTAAAGAATAATCAAGTTTTGCTTCATCCAAGGATTTAACAGATGGAACAATCAGCAATACTCTCGTTCATTTCCAGATACATTTAGTTTTTCTTTAATTAAGTTATTTTCCTCATTTTCGTCTTTGATATTTTAAATATATTCAGGTCAGTTAAATAACAGAATTTGGCAATTGTATAAGAATATAAGACAATTACAGCTGAAAGCTAGTTGCCTAAAGAATTCATATGTAATTGATTGATGCAAGACAACACCTAACTCAGATCAACGCATGAAAGGGCCATTTTTAATAATCAATTGTAGAGCTGTCAAACGGGCCCGCGGCCCGTGGTTCCGCCCATTGGCGGGGCGGGCTGTAAATTTATAGGCCCGCCTGAGCGGGCATTGCCTGCGGTGCGGGCCCGGAGGGCCGCGGGCAGGCCAGCCCAAACATAAAATGTTATATAATTATTTAAAATAATAAGATTTATAAATAAATTATAATGGTTTTATAGTTTTTTAGTTGTAATTGGTACTTAATAACATAAATAAATTAATATGTTTTTTTTATTAAATTACATATATTTTCGAACTTGAGTTCTTCATTTTTTTTATTTTTTCCTATTTTATATTATGTTTTCCTATTTTTTATTATTTTTTATTACTTTTTCCTATTTTTTTTTTTAAACTGGAGGGCTAGCCACCAGGCCGCTACCCGCCTGCCGGCTGGGCGGGCCTTCATTTTCCAGGCCCCTCAGTAGGCGGGCTTAGAGATGCCCAACCGCCGGTTACGGTTAACCGGCGGTTGACGATTAGTCCATAGGACTAACCGTAACCTAATCGGCTGGGGACGGTTGACGGTTAGCCGTCCCCGGTTGCCGGTTAATTAACCGGCGGTTAGTCAACTGCCAGTTACGGTTAACCGCCGGTTAAACCTCCAGTTAAATTTTTTTATTTTTCTATTTCCTATTTTGCAATTTACTGCAAAATTAAATGAATTTTCGGTGTATTTTCGTTCGTATTTTACTATTTTTTTATGTAAAATTCTAAATATAATAAATTTTGTGAATCGTGAAATATATTACAACATTTTAATACCATATACAATACATATTTTCAAAAATTTCTAATTAATTAGTATTAATATTAGTAAAGTTACATAGTATTCTAATTAATTAATATTAATATGAGTAAATTAAAATAGTATTTTTTAATTTTTTATTTTTTTCTAACGGTTATAACCGGTGGTTGGCGGTTTGGGAAAACCCCTAACCGCCTCGTAACTGGCCGATGACGGTTGCCGGTTACGGTTAACGGCCGGTTATGGTTTTTAGTTTTAAGAACCCGATACACTTAAATATTTTTCAGTACCACTTCATGGACCTGCAGTACAACTACATGGTTCTGCAATACCAATTCATCGTTCTGTAGTACTACTTCATCGTTGTGCAGTACCACTTCATTGTTCTGTAATAACACAAAACGATAGTCCGATACCATTTCATATACACTGTATAACACTTGCGTAAATTTTAGGTTCTTATCTCTAGATTTTACAAAAATCGGGTCATTAACTCTAAAAATTTTCTGACAGGGGCCTGAAACCTAACTTAAAATATCTTTTGGGGCCTGAAACTTAATTAGCACTATAAATATAGATGGGGTCCACCAAATGATATTTATATAGACTGATACCCTCATAAATAATACATTAACCAGCTCTATCTTATATCAAATAAAGTTAAGAATAATCAAGTTTTGCTTCATCCAAGGATTTAACAGATGGAACAATCAGCAATACTCTCTGTTGGATTATAATATCTAGTAATCTAGTTTCGATGAACACAAAACTTATTATTGTGTTACTAACATATTTAATCAAGTGTGTAGATGAGCTCGGTTCGAAAAACAGATATCAAGTATGAACTCACGGCAAAAAAACAAGTTGGTCAACTGCCAATCAACACTGGTCAATGCAGTCAACTAGCAGTCAATCCGGTGTCCCGGTCCCGGTCTCAGACTGGACTGGACCGACCGATCTCGGTCTGGACTGGTTGATCTCAGTCAGTACTGGACGGGTCGCTCTCAGTTAGTACTGGATTGGTCCGGTCTCGGCGGGACTGGTACGTCTCAGACTGGACTGGACTGGCCGGTCTCGGTCTGGACTGGTCGGCTATCACACTGATCCGGTCAGTGACTGGATTGACTGGTCAACTAATGCAGGTACAAGCCCCTTACTGCTATATCAAGTTTGGGAGACAATAAATACACACTAGAAGGGCAGAAAACACAAGGATCCTAAAGCAAGCAAACACACATTCAAAGAGAGATCCAAGAGAGAAGAATAAGAGCAAAGAGCACAAAATCAAGAGAGTTCTTCCCAAGTGTGTGGATTACAAAAGAGAGAGCTACAATGTTCATACCCACACACCTCACTCACACAAAAAAGTTGAGCTTAAGTTGATTAGTTGAGTGAGAGTCTATGCACAAAGACGTAAAACTATGTGTTTGTAGTCTTTGCACATGGACGTAAAAGAAGTACCTTTCGTAGGGTCGCGACCTACGAATCGTAGAGCGAAATAACTCTACCGGTGGACTTTAAAAAGCTAAGAGAGCCGTTTTGGTCAACTTTAATAGTGGCGGAAGATGGTGGACTCTAAAAGGCCGCCGGTGTGGTTGAGTGCTAGAAAGTTTAGTTAGCGGAATATAGCTTCGGGGGTTCTATTGTGTAAGTCTAACTATGGAAAGTTGTACATCGTAGTATGTAAATCGAGTCTTCTAGTGAGAGCCTTCCTTGCAGGGAAGAAGGGAAAATGTAGGAGTATTGAGACTCTTCCATAAACAAATTGAGTCCCGCGCATTGCATTCATACATATCTAGCATGTGCATATTTGAAGTATTTTAGGTGTTCGATAAAATGCTTCAACCAAAATCGATTTCCAATTTGCATTGTTTTAAATTGTTTTTAAGTAGCTTTCATCGATTTTTATTAGAAATCGAGGGGTCCTTTCTAAAATCGATTGATGATAGGAGGGGAAAGCCTCTTATATATATACTAGCTTCAAGAGCTTGAATTATCCGATGTGGGTCGAGAATCTCAACACGCCCCCTCACGTGTGGCATGACTGGCCTAACACGTGGACATATGAATCGGGTGACGGTGAGCGAAAGCTCGCTCTGATACCATATTTGAAATTGAGGGGTCCTTCCTAAAACCAATTGGTGATAGGAGGAGAAAGCCTCTTATATATATACTAGCTTCAAGAATTTGAATTATCCGATGTGGGACGAAACTCACTCAGAATCTCAACAATTTTAAGAGGATTAAGTCGAGTATTTTCCGCTTGGTTTTAAATCCAAAAAATCGTTTAATCTTCGATGCTTAAATATTTTCAAGAGCTCGAGTTATTACAACTCAAGTATTTTAAAAGTTTTCAAAACTATTTATTCACCTCATTCTATACACTAAACCGATCCTTACACTCATTCATTTCGAGATACATTTTAGATTTTCTTTAATTAAGTTATTTTTCTCATTTTCGTTTTGATCAGTTAAATAACAGAATTTGGCAATTGTATAAAAGTTTAAGACAATAACAGTTGAAAGCTAGTTGCCTAAAGAACACCATATGTACATGATTGATGCAATGCAAGACAACACCTAACTCAAAGGACCATTTTTAATAATCAATTGTTTTTTTAATACATTGTGACGCAATCTCGTAATACGCCCTATAATACACGGGATATTTTTACACAGAAAAACACATTTAACACATTTAGAATCTCTATACTTAGCCCAACAACAGTTGATAAAATAATGCACACTTTCTTACCACTAACTTGCGGGCTCGAGCCCCTTGATAGGAACAAGACGACCACAGCTATAAACTTGGCAAAACGCCTGCAAACTCATCAGCACCAAAAGCAAGATTGTAGCAAGAAAAGTGAGAATCTTCCAAGAACCAAAAACGTACTTTGCCATGAATTTCTTGAACTTAACCTTAAACCTCCCACCGTAATACTTGTTCACATCGGCAATCACTCTGTCCAAAGATTGAACCTTCGTAAGCTTCACAGACTTGCTCATACCGTTCCATAGGTTAGCCACTTCCTTCTCACTCTTCAAATGGTTGATAATAATCCCTCTTTCGCACAAGAACTTTGCATCCTCGTCAGTATCGATTATCCCATTCATGAGCTCAGTGTAACGAGCCAAAACCAACGGCCCCTTTGCGCTGCAAGCTTCGTAAGCCACCAAGTTCCTCAGGACAACCTCGGAGTTCACGTCAAGATCGATCAAGGGAATGCTGAAAGTCGCCGTTTTCGCATCAAAATCGATGCTTTCGATGCCTTCTTTAGCGGGCAGGAACTTAACCCCAACTTCGAACAGTTGGGTCACTGATGGTATAGTGATCTCCTCAAGGACTGGCGGCTTGTTAATCTTGGAGATTAAAGCTTCGTTTTCTCTGACTTCGTCGTCTTTCTTGGACTCAGTTTTTCCCAGGACACCGAAAACATTCTCCACTGGCCCTTTAATGGCGTTTACGATTGGGATTTTAGTTACGATCGTCCAAGGTAGCTTCACAATTGCAGTCACTGGTCTTGAAAAAATGATGTTCTTGACCCATTGAATTGGCCCACTTTCCAACTTGGAAAGAATTCTCCACAGATCGTTTGCCATCTGCCTAAGTTGGCTCGGCGGAGGTGGGATTTTAGCGTCGTTATCTTCAATTTCTTCTCCGAGAATATCCACCGTCGAATCTGAGGGCGGCGGCTCGAAATTATTAGGTACGATGAATTGGTACAAAAAGTCGAGTATGTGAGCGCACAGTTTGATGTCTATCCTACGATTGTCAGAGCCCATCTGCGCCATTTTGAAGGGCGAAAGTTCCTTACAAAGGCCCAAAAGCATGTTGCAGAGGAGTTCGTCGGCTGATTCCTGGGAAGAAAATTGGAACTCCAATATCATCCTCATCACGAACATGGGGATCTGATTTTCGAGCATTATTACATCTTTGAGGATCGAATTGTAAGCAGCAGTATTCCCCGACAAGTCTGTCAAACGGGCGAGCCTCGACGGAGTCTTGGCAAGCTTATTACCGAAGTCCTTGACCGAACAAACTTGTAAGAATTCGTACAAGAAAGAAGCGTCGACGGCCATCATCCATCCCAAGGTTTCATCGCCGTAACTCAAGGGCCTGTGATAGTTTGCCCTAGTTCGGAGGTCGTGCCTCCTTATGTGATCGACTATGTGCTGAAACTTGACGTCTTCGCTTATGAGTTCTCTTTGGCTTCTCTTAGCAGCTGCAATTTTGTACCTTTCCATGTCGTAGAGGTCTGACTTTAGACGATGGTAAGGACCAATGGCGACGAAGTGAGGGATGTAAGAATCTGGGTTGATCATCATTAGGGTTTTTGGGACGGCGAAGATTGAAACTGGGATTTCGGTGACTTCTTCGAGCTCTTCGTCTAGGGTTTTTCGAAGCTGTTCCACCCATTGTCGCTCGTCGAAAGTTGAGCTGAAGGTTGTTAGCATATAATTTCCGAAAAAAGACATTATTATATCGTGTAATAATATCAAGGAGGAGATAGTATTTGCGAGCTTAATTGTACTGAAGAGTCAAAGGCTATATAGATCGGTTAGAAGTGCTTGATTGCTGTATATGATAGTTACGAGACAACGACATACATGGGCAAGTGTTCTAAATTAATTAAATTGGGGGCTCATTAATTTCTTTTTGCATGTTATATATTCGTTTTATGGGATAAAGCATGTGGCTTTGCTGAGAAAGCAATCAATGATAAGCTGCGATTCATGTATGGGATATCATTTTTTTCCCATGTCATATCAAGACAAGTTTTTTGCTGTCCAAAACGGATAATGACTTCCATTTTCATACAAGATCCAGCTTTAATAGTATGATTTTAAAGACTATAAAAATAGGGATTGGGTTCGGATAATTCATGCATAACAAAGTCACTTGCTTTCAACGCGGCATATATTTGGACATGATAGGCTATATTGTTTAAAATATATTTAGTATTACATTATTATATTACGGATAATATCTATTACGATTTTTATTGGGTTAATTACGTGTCAGGGCTTGTTAACATTTTTAAATAGTCAATATAGTTTCAATTAGTATTAAGGACCTACTTTTCAAAATTCTGAGAGAAAAATACCCAGACTATGCGATATGACATATTTACCCCGTAACCGATGCAAAATTTATAAACATTTGCCATCGTATTCTCCAACGAGCGAGCTAATCTTCAAGCTCGATTTCCGCCTATAATTTCGACCTTCGTGAGCAAAAGAGGAGGCCCGACCCTGACCTGTCGTCGTAGTAGAGCTCGAAGGACGGCGTCCAAGAAGGAAAGTTGGGTCGCTGCTGACATGTTCGACGAAGATGAGGTGGAATGAAAGGGACGGCGGCGGCTGCTTCTCGGCGACGCTTCTGAGCTACTTATCCTGCTTCTCGGCGATGCTTCTCGGCGGCCACAGGCTGCCGGAGCTGAACTTATTTTTTTTGTCTTTCCGAATCACTTAGCGACGTATGACACATCTCCTCTAGTAAAGAACAAATCTTCACACATAAATACCACATCCTACATTAGAAATAACGATTCATATATTGTTAATAACACAGTCTGTATACAACCAATGGATATGGATCGGGAGAAAAAGAACGAAAATCTCAAACGACACTAGAAACAGATGAAAACTGCATAACTCACGTCGTTATTGACTTAATAATGTAAAATAGACCTCAATTTCTCATAGGTACCTCGAATTTATACCGATTACTTGCAAGAAACGGATATTATATTTTCCCTAAATCGTGTAAAAAATAAATACTTATAACATAGCAAAAAATAACAAATGTCTTATGGTTAACAACAAATGTTGACTTAGAAGTAATACGTCGTTGAAAGGTAATAACGTGTCCGTTTCCTAAAGTATAAAATATGTTGTAACTGAGTAACATAAAAAAGAGCATTTTAGTAAGGGTATTTTCGTCAAATCATATTTTTTGATCCTTCAGTCGAATTTTACATAAAGTAGGTCCTTTAAACTTATTCATTTTGTGCTAGGGCCTGAACAGAAAATTAAAAATTTACTAGGGCCTGGCAGAAAATTCCCCCATTTTTATTTATGGAGAATTGAGACGAAGTATTGGGCGAAAAGAATTAATTTCACTAAACATCGCGGAGATCTCATCTATTCTATCTATGCTATTATATAATTGGTTTGGGGTGATATAAACTGCCACAATTTGGTGTGTAACTTATTTGCAATTTAATCTCTCATTAGTAATTTAATTAATTAAATATTTTCATATCACTCCAAATTTTTTATTTACTGTACTTATGCCTCTACAACTAAATTTCTTTTTATATATTTAAAAATTATATTTCATCTTAAACACGAAAAATTATAATTTCAAAATTTAAAATAATTTTAATTATATTTTAAGCACACACATCGGGTGTGCAAAAACGTACTAGTAGCTGATAATGGGGTTAAGATTTGATTCAGGTTAATGTTAATCGGGTGTGTGGACTAGGGTTGCAAACGAATCGAACTTTTTTGGTTCGATTCGCGATTCGATTCGGAATTTTAAGATTCGAATTTGAATATTTAGAATACGAATTCGAATAAGAATATTTTTTTTATTCGAGAAATATACGAATACGAATATGAAATCACAATATTCGATTCCAAACTTAATCGAATTATTCGATTCGAATAATATAACATAAAATATAGTATAATTAATATATATTCACATATAATATATGATAACTCACTAAAACATTTTAAAATAATATGTTATAATTCAATATATGTTTAAATATAATTTATTATAATTCAATATATATTTAAATATATTATTGTTTATATTTTATTAAATAAAAAATGAAAGATGACTTTGAATACAGATATTCGATATTTGATTCGAATATTCGAGAATATATTCGAATTCGAATAAGAATCGATTTTATGATTCGATTAAATATTCGAGTATTCGTATTCGTACTCGATTGTCATCCGAATACGAATAGAATATTGCGGTATTCGACTCGATTCGATTCGTTTGCAACCCTAGTGTGGACTAAGCTGACGTGCGAGTGCAAAATAATTTATTTTGGAATTTTATGAAAATTATGCTTTCTATAGTATTTAAAGATGCAAAATTTCTTTTTCCCTTAGCAAAAAATTATACGTAGTTTTTGTAAGGGATTCATAATTAATTGGGATGCACTCGAAAGCTTTCTCGCCTTTTCGAATTTATTGACCTTTGCTTTTTATAAATAATAATGATCACCACCGCATTGATAATCACAGCGGCGAGCCCGTTATATATAATAATAAGGGAAAACTATAAAAATGGCACTAAGTATGCCAATTTTCAATATGGGTCAGTTACAAAACTACGTCACTAAGTATGTATATAGTAACAAAATTGGGTCACTGGCTTCTTTTTTCTAATTATATACATACTTTGACCCAAATTTGTAATTATGTACATACTTAGTGACCTAGTTTTGTTACTATATACATACTTCGTGACCTAGTTTTGTAACTAGTGACCCCAATTTTGTTACTATATACATACTTAGTGACCTAGTTTTGTAACCGGTAAACATAGTGACCCAAAATAAAAAAAATGGTATATTTAGTGATCTATTTTTATAATTTTGCCCATATAATATCATATCCACTAGGCACAAACTTACTGAACATATTTTATTTTATTTACTTATTTATTTATTTTATGAATAATAATTTTTTTTGTTTGAACAATCAGCAAGATCCCCATCCTTTCCCAGTTATTCATTAGATCTCTCGTAATTACATTGAATGCTTTTTTCCGTTTTTTCGGCCATGATACATTTAGTTCGATCACTTGGAATTTACGTTTTTCATTCTTCATTCATAGTATTTCGATATATTAATACCGTCAGATCCATAAATAACATATAAGTTGTCAAATTAAGAATTTAAGAAAGCTAAAGTTAGTGGAGTTAAAAGAAGGTACAAACATGATTCCAAGAACACCACCTAACTTTACAATCCGACGCATGAAAAAGAAAAACATAACCAAGAATGGCTCTCCTTTTTCCGTTCCAACAGAATTACAACCTTAAACCCTAGAAGGAAAATTCCCTTTTGCCACCTAGACGACAAATTTCAAGAAAACCCCGAGAAGTTAGCTATATACGCATGAGGCCGAAACCGAAGAAGAAGACGAATCTACGGCTCTCAGCGATCCTCCAAGATCGACGGGCACGAGCGGCATAAAAGAGTGTAGAACGTCAGTTATCAGAGGCCTATAGCTCGGCTCCTTTTGCACGCACAGCACGGCTATAGCAGCAACCTTTTTTTTTCATTCGCTCGTACGAAAAAAAATTAAAAAACGTAAGGGCTAATCGCATCTTTTCGTTTTCGTTCGGTAGTAAATGCAAAAGAATTGAGTTCGAAGGAAAAACGACGCACTCACTTGGTACAAATGCTTGAGGTCCATCGTGTTCCTTATGAACGGGTCGACGATTCTTGGAAGCTTTTCCCTGTCTGTAAGCTGAGGCATTGCCTGCAAATCAGTTACGGTAATAATTTAGCCAAAAATATGGGAAGGACAGGAGAAGATAAATGCTCGGGAAATTTTATATAATATATATATATATATATAGATTTTTACCCAGCTGACGATGGACTGGCTCTTTGCTTCGCCTGCTTTCTCCATGGGCCTCCGACCCGTTAGAAGCTCCAAGAGAATGACCCCAAATGCATATACATCGCTTTTGTCTGTTAATTTACCTGAAAGAGCTGATTTTTATGACGATCCGATTTGTGTGTAGTTTCTCTGTAATGATTTCCCACGAAAGAAAGAATCAATTTTTACGTACCATCTAAGAGATATTCGGGAGCTACATAGCCTAAAGTTCCCGATATCTTCGCCTTGGCCTTACTCGAATTGGCTCCAGTCGTTATTGCAAGGCTAAGATCGCAAAGCTGAAACCAAAATTAGGGATAAAGAAACTATTACATGATGGGAATGGTAATGGCGCAAACATGGAAAGAAAACTGTTCTTTTTTGTTATTGCGATAAATTACCTTGGCGTTGAACTTTGAGTCGAGAAGAATGTTAGACGATTTGAGGTCTCTGTGAATCACTGGTGGGTTGCACCACTCATGAAGGTACTCTAATCCTCTGTATGTATTGGTAAGAGATTTGCTGAGCAAACCATTCGGGCCGAGAATTTGAAGTAATCGTATTATAAGTACCTTGCGATGTCGAGGGCGATTTTCATCCTCGTATGCCAACTCAGCGTCGATCTTCGAGATGGCCCTGAATAAAATGATTTCCTAAATGCTTGATTCTCAGCGTTCAAAAAACCCAATACGAACAGCGAAGGTAAATCTATTACCGTACAAATGGGATTCCAAAGAACCATTCTCCATCATTTGGTAAACCAAGAATCTGTCTTCGTTATGAACGCAGTATCCCAACAGAGGAACTATGTTTTGGTGATGAATTCTACGCAGCAAATCTACCTCGTTCTACAATCCCAAGAGGGTAAAAACATAAGCGACTATTGAAGGAAGATAAATGTTTCTTGCAGTTAGTTTTACCTCGAATTCTCTTTCACAATCTTCTCTGGCCGTAGAAATTTTCTTAACTGCTGCGCGGAATTGTTCGTCGAAACGAGCCTTATACACACGTCCCAATTCGCCTTCCCCGAGCAAATTGCCATCGTCGAAGTTATCGGTGGCAGCAGCTAATAATCTGTAATCGATCGAACCTATCGAACCTTTTTTGTTGCTTACGTTCAATGCGTTGTTGAACGTGTTCTGAGTTTTCACATTGAGTGAAATCCCCTTTTCAATACCTTTATCTTTAACAGATTACCAAGATGGAAGTAAATTAATGCAAGCACTACAATAAACAAACACATAAAAGACCAAACATAATGATGGCGTGTCATTGGAAAAACTACCTGAATTTTGATCATTTTTCTTGGATCTTTTCCATCTGTAGATCGAGAAACAAGCCAACAGCAGCAGAATTATGACGAGAAGAGACGAAGAAGCGATGAGGGCAATAAGAACTTTCTTGTTGTGGTGAACTACCTTCACCTCTGCAAAATCATAGAAGAACAATTAGCAACACAGATTTATATTCTGTAAGAAAAAGAAGATCAGCGTCATTTCTCAGACAACAACGAACAAACACTTAATCTTCAGTCTTCACCCAACTATCTCTTCCTCAGAGCAGTCGAATGCAACAAAATTACCTGGAGATTGAGCGATGAAGTCGGTCGAATTCTTATAAACCGGGTCGGTTTCGGTTGGAAGAATCGGGTCGGAAGCAGGTGGGTCGGGCTCCACTTCGAGCGGAGTGCTATGAACATATACGGGCATTACAATGATAAGCAGCAACAAGAACAAATGCTTCATTTCTACTTTTTCTCCCTCGAATCTGAATTTGAAAAATGCATTTGAAGATGGAGAGTCGACTCGCTTTATAGGGAATCACTGTGCCATATCTCATATCTGAGTTGTTGATTTTGTGTTTAAATTAATCTCAGATTCTCTGTGTGGTTTTTTCTTATCTCTGTTCTTTTATCTTTTAAGAAAAAAAAAATTATATGGCTGGAGACAAAATAGTGTAACTGCGCTTGTCAGAGACAAAGAACAAATGAGGTTTGATTTCCTTCTTCAAAATTTTTGGACAAATGCTTCACAACAGTCATGTGGAAGTTATTTAAGTGTGACGCTTCTTTTCTCCCTTTGGAATTATTAAATAAAATCACATTCTCGGACGCATTGTCCGGTGAGTATATGTAGGAAAGTATTAAAAAAGTAAAAAAAAAATACCAAAAAAACATTAGATAAGAGGTGAAAGTGGTCATGGATTTGAATCCACTCATTGCTAAAATAATACTCCCTCCGTCCCAAACGGTTATGGACATTTGGGGTATGACACGGTTTTTAAGAAATTGAATATTTTAATAATATAGTACAATTAAAAGGTGAAAAAGTGTATATTTTGACACGTCTTTTAAGAATATATAATAGTATTATATTGATTGTTTGTGGTAGTTTTTTGCTATAAAAGGAAATGTCCAAAATGGTTTGGGACGCCCGATATAGTAAAATGTCCAAAACGGTTTGGGACGGAGGTAGTAATTAGTATGGAGTCGGAAGGAAAAGCAAAACAAAAATCATTAAGCATATATATATATATATATATATATATATATATTGTTCAAAAAGTAAATTACTTGAAACTGTTATCTTAAAAGGAGAAGCCATTGATCGTTGAAAAAGCTCTTTAACAATGTTTAAAAAATGCTCCATGCGTTCTGAAAGTGCGAAGGTAGAGAAAACTGTCGCTGACAAATAGATAATCCTAAGATTGCGGTGATCTAATAAGCAATAATTAGTTCAATCATACGATAGATAGACATATTATTGAGCTGACCATAGTCTATATATATGCCAAATGATTTAATTAATGAAAAAAATGCGTGAACCAACGATGCCCAATTATAGCTAACGACAAGATAAATATGACCTCTTACCTACTCAAAGTTGAGGATCTAACTGTCCTTGTGAAAATGTATCATATGTTAAGGAGAAAACATTGCATTTATTAATCCAACATTAATGCTGGGAAATATATATATATATAATGTTTGTTTTATTGTGCGACTTTCCGTTCAATTCAATTGACAAAAGCTTCTTCATCGCACTAGGAATGCCTAAAAAATAAATTTGAATAAATTAATTAGAGAGAAGGCTGCTCCACTTGTCCACATGCATGCGTTGGTTTACACATACTATTTGTCATTTTAGTCTTTCCTATGTATATTATATTGACATTTGATGACAATACCATGTGATCTTTCGGCTAGAACTTGAGAATATGACGTCCGAAGTCCGATAATCCAAAAAAAGAAAAATAATAGGCAAGTGTTGGGACAAATTTTTCCATATTTCGTCGAAAAAAGAAAGTGATTTCATTATCGATGCCAGCCTTCACATTAGAAATTGGGGCAAATTTTGTTTCAGGCCCTTGTCAGAATTTTTTTTCAGTTTTCAGGTCCTGTCAGAAAAATATTTAGTTTTAAGGACCCGATTTCTGCAGTAACATTTCATTGTTCTGCAGTAACACTTAATTGTTCTGCAGTAACATTTTGTTGTTCTGCAATAACACTTCATTGTTCCTCAGTAATACTTCATTGTTCTGCAATAACACTTCATTGCTATGAAGTAATACTTGTGTAACTTTAGGTCCTTATCTCTAAATTTTACGAAAATTAGGTCCTCGAAACTAATATTTTTTCTAAAAGGGTCTGAAACCTAATTTAAAATATTTTTGGAGCCTGAAACATAATATACCCTAGAAATTGTGAATTTATAACTAAACGATGTACGAAACTGTCACTACTCATCAAACAATAAAAACTACATTTTTATTCTCGAAACAGCAAGCAACGAACATAATCTATATTGGGCCTCGATAATAATCAATGTAATAAAAGACTTAAATTTCCTCGAACAAATCAAGAAGTGGCAATGTAATAAGGCTCCCATATCATCATCGACCTCTTAGATTCTCTGCAACCCTTCAAATAGGGAACAATCGACACCAACTTGTCACCTCTCAGCATCCTCGGCGTCCCCAAAATGTCTTGATTCGTATATTTCTTTGCAACGTAAGCCTCCCCATCATTATTATTACAATTCTTGAGGTTCACACTTTCCGCTGCCATCGTCGTAGTTTTATTCCTCCATAAATGCTCGTAAGCGTTGAACGGAGAAGCCGTGCATGGCGGCGGCGATGGAAGCGATTGTGGGATTTGATGAATCCCACGATTGTCCATTCCTTTCTCAATAACCCTAATTTTTCCACTGCTCATAAAGGTGGGATTTTTAGTACCAGGCGAGCTCGATTCGTGCACTCTTACCAACCCATTAATGGACAGAAGCGATCTCACTTGTGGGCCCACAACCTCGTCCTTGTCTCCTTCTCCTTCCTCTTTAAGCCTGCCTTCAATTTTTGGCATCTCTTCTAACGAAGCGCTGTCGGCCGTACTTTCTTCCTTGCGATGGCGACGTATCAGTGTAAGAACGAGCCTGCCATCTCCTCGCCGAGCTTGGAAGTAGTTCTTCGGCGGAGCAGCCACGGCTTCGAGCACTAACCTCCCATTCTCCCTATGCGACTGCAAGCGCAGGGAATCGCCGCCGTCGCCGGAGATCGAGCGGATAGGGGGCGGAAAGGGCCTAGCCGGCGCGTTTCTATACTTTGCCACGCGAAAATCCTCGCGAGAGTTGGAGTCTTCTTTGAACTTATGATGATGAACCTCTTCCCTTTCTTTTTGATACCCTAACTCACAGCGAGGGTAAGAGAAAGATGAGAAAGAATCCGACCCAGTTTCTGACCCGAGGCTCTCGGTGCAAAGCTCGAGGCTTTTCTCGCTCATACTGCCCGACGATCTCTTTCTAACGTAAGAAGGCGGCGATGGAGATTTCTGCTGGCCCTTATTACAGTCGTCTTTTTGAGTGGTAAGAATAATAGAATCCCATATTGGGTTTTGGGATTCTTTCTTTATCTCCTTCTTATGTTGTAAGAATCCATTCTGGGCAAGCCATGTCTTCGACGACATATCTGCTGAGAGCGTTCTTCTTATGGGGGAGGGTGATTTCTGAGGGAAATCTGTACGGAGAATTGTGACTATTCCTTGCTTCATGGATGCTACTTCGTCTTGTAATACTTCTTTGATCATCGTGGGCTGAGGAAGAACGGAGCCGTTTTGCCTCTTGATCACTGCCATATATCTATCCATATAACAGATATATAATTATGTCAGATAATTGGAAACTTATTAAAATAAGGAAACTCTTTATCAGACTGATTTCATTACCTCTTTGTTTGCTCTTGTGAAGAAGAAAACAGCATCCACAGTTCCACACACAGTACAGTTGTGTTTATATGTGTGTGTGTGTGTGTGATTATGTGTTTTGGAAGAGGCTAAATGTTTGGTGATTTTCTGGGAATTTGAATGAATTTGTGATGGAGTTGAGTGAATTGTGAGGTATTTATAGCAGGTCTTGAAAGCTTGGTGTGGGTCCCTCGATAGATGACTATTCATATGCTGCTATTACAAGTAGGTACTGTTGACTATTATCTAGTGGACTTCTGCGTGGTATCTATTTATATATATTACTACTATCGGATGAAAAAAAGAAACTGCTAAAATCGTATAATATTGTTCAGCTGAGAAATTAACAACTAAAGGTGTGATCATTGGATGAAAAAAAAATGGCTTAAGATGGAAGCAAAGGAATAACGGCTTTGTCATGTATAAAATCATGTCCACTTCCATTAAGACCATTCCCAATTATATTGTCCGAGTATTATTACACATTTTGTATATACCAAACATTTTTTGAAGTAAAATTTTTGAGTGGGCGGGCACAAAGAAAATTTGATGTGACGGTGTAGATAGTGTGAGATCAAAGCAAAATCTCAACTTCAGTACTTTGCCTCATAAGAGGGAAGACACGAAATAAAGCCTGAGGATGCCTTCTGTCCCCCCTATATAAAGCCATACCACTCATCAACCATTATCTATTTATTTCCTATTAATATATTTTCATTTTTATTATCACCTTTGGTAAATATCCAGTTGTATTATTCATACAGTTCGAAATTCCACTTCACTTTAAAAGAATATATATAATTTGTGGGCTACAGCAAAAAAAAAAAAAAATGGAATGTGTGAAGTAGCATATGGTTCTTGTCTACTATAAAGTGAGAATCGTAGTACGATATCAAGGACTGTGATTAATATACCAAGGCTTTTTGCCTAACATATTTGAAACCAATTTAAGTAAAAAATGTTTTCTTTCACAAAATGTTCGAGTTATGGATAAACATTCAACTGGCGTCAGCAAGCAGTTGCTCTCCTTTTCCTTTAGTTTTTTCCATCAATGAGGAAAAAGGACCACAAATTGAGTTAGGTCATCGGTGCAACTTGTTAGTGGATATAATACTAGACGATGAGAAAAAAAAAAGAGAGAGAAAACTCATTTTTATTTGTTTGATTTCTTATAGTCGAAGAAATGCCTTTACACTTCAATAGGAGAAAAAAGTCTTAAATGAATCGAACTCGAGCTCATCATATTTTTGAGCCGGCTCGCAACTTATATAATGAAATATAAATTGCATTTATGACATCGTAATCAAATATTATTTCTCAATTATAAGAAAGCGAATCATCACCGTGTATTTCAAATTGCAAATTTGCATTTCCTATTTTACCTGTTACACTAGGGTTTGGGGTGATAAGCGTGTATCTTTCTTACATTTTCGTAATTCAATAAATTGAATATGATTTTAACGTATAAAAATAAATGAACTTATGTATCACCTAGAAAGTCGAAAAAAAAGCACAAAATATTTACGGGCCCAAATAATATTATCAAAGGTACGAATTAAACGATTGGGGTGAGGAATAGAGCACACCTTCAGTCACGGAATAGTTTTTGACCTGCAACTGATATTGAAACACGTTATTTTTTTTTAATGAAAAGAAATCTATTATTAAAGTGCATTTAAAGCTTTCTTTCCGTCTTTACACATAAATATCCATCAGCTAAAAAACTTGTAATTTAATACACTGTCAGCATGTTTTTATATTAGGTACCTAATATAATAAATTTTTTACACATAGTAGAAAATGATACGCCGTATTAGCACATTTAGGACCATATAGAAATCATATAGGGTACCGTATAAAGGCATAACATGGTAGGCTCACACATAGCAAGGTACGGTCTTTACACATAAACTGGTACAAACAGTAAGTCGGGTACCTATCTGTATAAATTTCTGACATAGGTACTGATTTATAAGTTTTTGTTCAAGTAGGTATTTATGTGTCACTCTACTCTACCTTTTTTTCGTTAGAGTCGAAATTTTTACTAGCACTGCTCACGCTGATTTGTTTGGACAACGAAATGGATTGCAATTGAAATGTTTGGAATAAATACAAGTCATAATCGCAAAATAATATATTACGACAGTATTAGTATTAATAAATTGGGGTTTTAGAATATTCTTCTTCCTCTATAGCCCAATTTTTTATGATTCATTTTTTATCGTGGAAGCTTACATCAACGCCACAAAAAATGGCGATTCCCAAATGGATAAAGTTTGTTTTTTGAGTTACTTTTTAGCGTCTTAACATGATAAACTAGATTTAATTAAACAAAATGAATAAAGCAATGATATTCTCTGCATGCAAGAAATTATGCTTAATAGAAATTCATTCCTTATGTCTTAAGTTTTTTATTATTTACTTCAGTTTCTTAGAAATAAATTAATGTTTGATATTTTTTTTAAAGGGCATTAGTATCTATAAGAACTCCACTATTTGCATTGCATGCATGAAACAATAATACATTATTATCCTACGTCATATATAAACTAGCACACTTGTCGGTTGTCAGCTAATAAAAAATAAAATAAGCAAAATCTTTTTAGGTATGTGGGATGTTTTGTTAATGACGAATAGCATGGGGTCGTCTGCGGACAACTTTTTAATATATATTTATATAAAAAAACAATTTCAAAATAAAAGCTAGGGAGAAAGTCGAAGATATTCGCTTCCAACGAAGATGTCTTTTAGCGAAGCTTTATAGGAAAGGTTTTTTTCGCAATATATTTGTGTTTTCTTTCCTCATTTTTTGTTTCCATTATTTTAGGTTGATTGAACTATTTCGATGCAAATAAAGAAGAAGAAGAATGTAATTTACGTGATCAAGGAAATGAATTAATCCTTCCTTTTCGTTTAATAATTTTTGTTTCCTTTTGCTAGTAACCAATCATATTAGCGTTATGCAACGAATTAGATCGTGCCAGGTATATCTATACATTAATGCAATATTATATATGTCAAATGAGGCGCTTTCATCCTATTAATTTGATTTATTTCCCACGGTTGAGTTTTGCTAATATTCTTTTATGGCTTACGACTACATGTGGAGCAAATAATCTCCGTCCAATATGATGTGTTCCGCCAAAAACGACTTCTTGCAATGACGGGTGGCGCGAACTCGCTGGTCTTGATGATCGTTCTCCCCGAATCCGAACACCTAAGACTTAACAAAAAAATGGGTTAGATAGGGATCGGAGTGGTTGCCGGCGACTCCCCTCCGATGCTAACGTCGGTTTTCTTCATCAGAAAAGTAAAGACTAGGCTGGTAAAGATGGTTTTTCGTTTTAAGTGTGCGTTACCTGAAAAATGGTTTAACCGTTACCTTTTATACTTATCTGATTTTCCCTCGCCTTGTTCCTCACCCCAGCCCGCCCTTTTCGCGGACTTCATGCGGGGACGTGTTCTTCCCCACGTTCTTCTTTTCTCTTCCTCCTCTTGATTCTCATCTTGACCTCTTCTTCCCTCGGACAAAACTGCTCCAATCAGGCCTCTTCTTCCTTTGGCCTTCTCGGGGTTACTCGACCTTGCTCTGGTCATGCCTCGAGACTATCCTCTTGCCTTGATTCTTTTACGTCCTCAAACCGACTTATTCGAGTATCGTCTCGTCTTACCCCATCGATCCTCTCAACCCGATCACTCTGCCTTTCCCGACCGATCTGCTCGAACCACCCTCTATCTTCTTCCTTCCCGAGGGAAATATCCTACCCCTCCTTGGCACTTCCATCTTTCCTTCTTCTTCTGGGGTCGTCTCCTCGGGATTCTCCCTCTCGTCTCCTTGGGATTCTCCCTATTTCCTCGGGCTTCGCTTTCATCCTTACTTCCTCTGTCATTTTCCCGCCTCCGGATTCGCGGGTTGCTTTATCATCATCGTTATTTTACCGTTAGCCGAAAATCCCGAGGGTAACACAATATATTCACTTTTAGCAAAATGTAGCATAGGAATAACATTATTGTAAAGATAAATTGGTACACGCAGCACATATAAGCCGAACGCCGAATTATAGTAATTTAATTAAATCATCATATTCCTGCAATGGAATAAGAATATTGAGTGAAATACACTTTTTCCATTTGTGGAACAAACATTAATTATGTACCATCGAAAAGGCATTTAACGCAATAAAAAGGTTCTTCTCAACGTTGTGAAACGCATACCAACCCTTTGATGGGACTTGAATAAGAATAATTTGAGGAAGAAATGAAGAAAAAGAAAAGATTCTCTTGTTTGGATATACGAAAGGAAGGGACATCTTTAGAAAAATACCCAATTGAATAAAAAATTTACAAATCAGTACATATATCAGAAATTTCTACAGATAGGTACCCGTTTTACTGTTTGTACCAATTTTCTTAGCTTGCCGTACCTTTTTATGTGTGTATTGCGTACCACGTCACGCATTTATACGGTACCATATATGGTTTTTACAAGGTACCTTAGAGTGTTATATATGATGTACCATTTTCTCAACGTATTACGTACCAAAATACGTTGTTATAGGGTACCTAAATGTGTTATATGGCGTACCTGCGGCAGATCGGGACCTATGTGCAAAAAATTTATTCTATTAGGTACCTACATATAAAAAAATACTGACAGAGTACTGAATTACAAGTTTTTATGCAAATGGGTATTTATGTGTAAAGACCCAAAAAAAATAATCTTATTTCAATAATCATTTTTTTTTTCAATGAAGACAATTTGGAATGCCTCCCTAAAGTAGTTATGAATACATTGCAATAAATTTACATCTTCGAGTTTAATGGTAGTAATTTGGGCTTTCGTTACGGAGACAAATTGATCAAAAGTACAATTGAAGCCCAAGCCCAATATACCAACTTGGATCTTCAGAACGACGATTGAGGGCGTTATCGTAATTTTGTGATGCTTCGTCGTAGGTTGTCGATAAGTTAATCTAACAATCGCTCGCCCACATCAAATTCCCAGTCTTTGATTGAAACAGCGATATCAATAATTTAGATCGAGCGCCATAAGTCGAAAGAACGATCGATAGGAAATTGTAGAGATGGGTGAAGTTGCTCAAGGATCGGAGAAGCCATTCTTTAAGAAACACTGGGAAGGGTTCAAGGATTTCTGGGGCGAGAGGTTCTCTTTTCTGAACAATTATTCGAGATTTATCGACCCTGAAAACCCTTTACCTCATTGGGACAGCTCAGATGTCGAAAAGTTCATTTCATCCGATCCCCTATACGGACCAACTGTGAGTTTTATGCGTCATTTTTTTTAATATGTGTTCGTTTGGCTTTAGATTGGATTTATGTGTGTGTATTCCGAGGTTCAAATTGGGGATTAGGTTAAGGAATGCCTATCAAAACATTTTGTGAAGCTTATACAGTTACACCTTTGATTGTGATGTGCTTATTGCTCGAGCTGTTTCTCGTTGCTAGTTCTAGTGATGCTGAAAGGAATACATTATTGCCTTATCTTTTCAGCCAATAGTTCTATTTGACAAATGCTATTGAACTCTAGTTTTAGCCAACATTTGTTTGTGGATTAACTGTTACTGAGACAAGTAAGTATCTCTTGCATTCCAAGGCTAACTTAGTATCTTATCATCTTGGCCCTCTCAATTTTGTGAACTAATGTTTTCTATACTGAGACAAGCCTGTTCTACCAATAACTTTTATTGGGCAGAGGGTCTCTCATGATTATATCTTGTATACTAATTGAATCTGCCACGTTCTTTTCAACGCTAACCTCCATTTTCAGCTTAAGGCCGCGAGGGAAGCTGGTCAATTTGGTGCTGCAGGTGCTTTAGTGGGAGCAGTTTCTACTGCTGGGTTGGCTTGGAAGTGGTCAAGGAGCCCTCATGGTACATTTTTACCGTGCTACCCCTTTTCTCCTTAACCTCATTCGGGCAATCCTTGCAATCAACCCTTCATACTAAACACCTTCAAAACCTTAGTTTTGTAGATTTTCAAGAAAGCCCAGTAACAGATAATGGTCGATTTGATTTAGGGATCTTCGACATAACATGACTACTTCATTTACTTACAGGTGCTTTACTCTCTTTCGGCTTTGGTGCTGCGGTTGGGGGCACTTTTGGGATTGAAGTAGCTAATCACTGGTATCAGCTGTATAGGATGGACACAATGGCTGCACAAGTTAAGTTTTTTGAGTGGTTGAAGAAAAGAGATGCTTAAACTCTTTCAAAGTTTCTGTTTTGCTGAATTTCCCTTTTTAGCAATAATAATACAGTTGCGTTGATGAAAGCTTGGTGGTCTCACTGCAGCTACTTGTTTTTGTGTGGGATTTCTTTTGTTTTTAATTCACCTGCAAAGTGAAGTCTTGAAAGTTTTTACTTCCATAAGTTTGTGTTGCCGAGCTAATGTTCTTCTTTTTCTAGTGTACACTTTTGGGGAAAAGATTAGGACTAGCCGAAATATTTTAGTCAATAAGATATATATAATATATAATAATTACAATAATTGAAATATATATAATAATCTTGGCTTAAATGTTCCTGGCTGATGCATTAGTTAACAGATGAAATTTTCGTGCAAACGAGACAGCAGATGGTCTAACATGAACAAAGAGCCTGTTATCCCCGTATTTTATCGGTCAAATATTCGAGTATAATAAAAAACGAGGCGGGAAACATCTCCTGCGGAAAAAGAACTCACGAGGCGACAAGCCCGCGAAAATACCGCCCGAGGCGATCGAGGCCTGAGGGAGCGCTACCCGGGAGGCTTGCGTAAGAGCAACGTTGGAGTGAGCAGACGCGTCCACAAGGCCACATTCGCTGTGCTTCATCATGGCTCCCAACATGGGCAAACCAAGTCAACGTGGACTACTAATCATGGGTGGTTATCAAAGCCCACTATCTTAATCACGTGGCATCATTTTCTTTAATACACGGTCTTTTTGTATATAAGAAGGGGGAGGAGGTTAAGGTGCGATATATCTATCTCTGATTCACAACTCATTTCACCATACAACTATATAGACATTTTTGACGGGAGCCTACGACTGAAAGCAAGCTCAATCCTCTCATAGCTCTTGACGACCCTCCCTCTCACTTTCATTATTACATAATTTCTGTTTCAGCACACTTTTTGATATGTTTTAATATTATATAATGCGAGAAGAACAACTATCTGACTTGAGCGTCGGAGGGGCGTCGCCGAAACGGCGCCCTTTAGCTCGTCTTTTTCGTGGTATTTCAGGGATCCGTTGAAGACGAAGACGACGAACTCGAAACGGCGACGGCCCGATAACTTCCAGCGCACCATTGGTGCTAGGGTCGATTTTTCGGTCCGCATCAGAGCCCAAATAAAATAAATTCTAACATAAGTTTTTTCTAGCATTTAATTAAACTCTACAGTTTAATGTTGAACATTGTGGGACATTCTTATATAACTGTAGAAGCAAAATGCGAGGACGAATCGTGTAATTTTATCCCAAATACGTGGGTTTATATTTTTTCGTACAAATATCATTTGATCTTGTTCGTCTTATCGTGTATGCATCAAAACACTTTCAACTTCATAGCCACTCAAAAACCAAATGGCGATGAACCTAAACTTCACACCACACATATTACAAAAGGGTTCTTCTTCAAGCTCAATAATATACAGAAGCAGCGATGGCCCAAAGAAGCAATTTACAGTCATCAAAAACTGCAATTCATCGGCGAAATCTTCGAACCCAGAAATAGGTTCGCCGATAATCGTGACTGAGGCTCCAAAAATGCTCAAAACTGCTGCTTCTGTCCCATGCCTTCGCGCTAATTCTGGCCTAGTCAAGGCCGGCGACGTTGGAAGGTACCATTTTTCATTTCCTTGAAAATGTTTATGCTGAATCTTTTTCTAATTATTATAATTCGTGAAAGAAGAAAGCTTTGATTTGATTACCATTTTTCAGAATCATATCAAGAAAGCCCAAGGATGTTTGGGCAGTTCGTCTCAGCGCTGGGACTTATCTCATAGATAGAAAAAACTTTGAGCTCTTGGAACTCGACGATTAGTCAACGTTACTTGTATTTCTATCTCGGTTTTTTCTGTTGCTTATTCCTTATCTTTATATGGTGCCCAAATTGATTGGTAGCCACTTGTTTATTCGGTTTTGACGAGTATAATTTTAGTTCATGTTAGAACATTTTAATTATTAGAAACGGTGTAGCTTGTTAATGGGGACAGTATGAATATGTCTATAGGAGGGGGAAAAAAAAGAAAAGGAAATTTTTTCAACAAAACTTTGGCGTTCCCTTTTATCTAGTAATATTATGTTCGTCAAAAACCCATCTCGTAAAATCATCAAAGGACGAATCTTTCGTAAGTATTCTGTTTGATAATTTAACCTATTTTTTGGACTATCCATGGGGGTGTTTGCAAACCCTATATCACACACATGGATTTCTGGCTCGGAAAACAAAAGTATGCGCAAATCCTTACACAATGGGCCTATTGATATTCATTGTAATAATGCGTCCATATCGGCGTGCAATGGGGAATAGAACAGTGTGGAACCCTATTGCAGAAACACACGTTATGCTATAATGTCCCTATACATAAGCCGAGCGTAATAATAGGTGACATAGCACACGCATTTACCAGAAAAGATTCTTTGTAGGGAGAGATGGTGATTGATTTTGGCTTGTTTTGAGACCATGTACCCTAATAAGTTTTGAATTGCTGTTCTTTTTAACCGAAACTTTTAATTTATTACCCCATCCCATGTGCTACTTTCTTGGATTGAAGTCTGCCGTAATTACATATAAATCAATTTAACTTACTACGATATAGGTAAGTCTCACCAACATTTTTGGACCATTTATACATGCGCGTGCCACTTGCAGCTCCATGCGTGATAATGAACACAAGACATTGCTGCGTGGGCTATGTATTGTGTGTGTATGGAGAGGAGAAGACGATAGATATCAGTCAACGGTCAACTCGGAACATTACATCAGCCATTCATTATTAAATTGTTTTCAAGAACTTCGATTCCAAGAACAAACTGGCCGCACAAAGTGTTCGAATATTTCATATTACATATAACTGAACTAATAAATTTAAGACACAAAAAACCTTTTCGAAGCTCGCTGCAAATTATTTTATTAAATCACCAACGATGACAAACACATCTGTAATGGTAAGGGCTGTTGATTGGGTCATTTCCCTCGACTGGGACCTGCGTGGCTCTGCACTTATGCTTACAACCTCGGCACTCATTGTATGTACAGATTGGTATTGATGACCCTATCTTCATCCTCTTCCAATTATTATCCTGCAAAATACACGCAAACACATTTGTGTATCTGTGTGTGTATATAGTTAAGCGCATGCATGTTACATATATATCCAACTTGTGCTTGTGTTTTAATTTACCTCAGACGAAACATGCTCATAGGGTTGAAAGTGAACCCTAGATCCTGCGACACCTGTAATAGAATTGATAACATAGTAAGTTTAATAATGTGTGAATGAATGATGAGGTTTTTTAAAGACGATGACCTTGAGGAAGAAATAATAATTCTGCAGAAAGCAGTGCAAGGATGGCGAAGACATGAAAGTAGAAGCTTGCCATGTTTTTATAATATTTATGTGTCGGTAGGAAAAAAATGCTAAGGAAATGGGGTTTTTAAGGTGGGAATAATGGGGTGAAAAGGGAAAGAAAGGAGAAGGGATTAGTTACTATGGGTGGTGTGGAGGATGAATTGTGACCATAAGAAGATAAATTTAATATGAATTCAATGTATTATTATTGTACGTATGCAATCATAGTACTGCAATGCAAGAACAAGAAAGAGGTCCCCATGCGACACAACTTTTGGAGTTTACATGCTGCAGAATCTTTCTTTGCATTTCTGTTTATGATTTTAGATGGAATATATATGTGTATGTATTATGTCACTATTTGATTTTGTAGTTGGATAGTAAAACATATGATCTACTACTTAGATTTCATTTCGGATCAACGCAATGTTACTTTTCCAAAGGTATACAAGTCGATCGCTGTAAAAGGTTTATTATAATATAATATTTGGCCAAGAAGAGGAAATATGAATAAAAAAACGTTGCACAAAGGTTTATTATATTTTTTCTTTATATAATAATTATATTCGCACTATTTAGCTTTACAGTTACGTGAAGCTAAAATCGCTGACATTCTCTGCCATTCCCCGCAGAAATCTACATAAAATCTAGTGAATACCTTATAGTAGAGCAGGCTACAAAAGAAAAACAAATTGAATTTGAGAGATATAAAAATTTCAATGTTTTGGAAGATACTTATTAAATATGAATGTCAGATCGAGCATCTCACCTGGCCTTCTCCAAATTTAGTAAATAAAATTTTTATGAAGTGCTAAAAATTTAATATTTGTTGGTCTTGCTCCCCAACAATATTTCGTTTACAACGCGGCAACGAAATTTATAACTTAAATGATCAACTCAAAATAAAGATAAAACGAAAAGAAAATGATAATGAAAATATATATATATCAAATTTAAAATTCAGTTACCGCTAACGAAAACTCCCGCGAAAGTATACCAAACACACCATGAGTTACATCAACCAAAGCATCAAATCCCTTTCCCTTCTCCTTCAATCTTGCTCATCTATTCTAATACAATCCTCTTTCTTACACATTCCCTTCATCAAATCCTTCAAACAATAGGAAAAGCATCGCCAGAAAAAAAAAAACATATATAAATCCAATCCCTCAAACACAATCCCACCATAATCAAGCCCTCTCACACAAAAAAAAAAAGAAAGAAAAACCCTAAAAAAATTTCGAAAAAATAATCGACGATTCGATGTCTTCAAATCAAGCCCAGGGCATCGAAGAATCCCAGAAGCCATTTCCCGCCCCAGTCGTCGAACCGCAAATTCCCATCTCAAAGTACTCCAAACGGGTTGTCCTAAAAACCCTATTAAGCCGCCCAGACAGCAGCGACTTATCAGAACTAATCGGACAAAGAGTGGTAATAGGAGGATGGGTCAAATCCTCCCGAGAGTTTAAAAAAGAACCCGTCGTAAATTCCGACGCGAATAAAGCGCATGAGGAGAAAGAAAAAGACCGGCGTCAACAACAGAATAAAGACGTCACTTGTGCCGAAGTTTTACAGACGAGGCTTCCTTTCCTCCGTTCGATAATTAAGGTCTTCGGCGGCGACCATCATCGCGTGCGCGAGAAGTTCGACTTCGTATTGCCTAAGCCGACCCAACAACATTCTATTTCGATCTTGCTAGTCACCGATGGATCCTGTACTTCGAGCCTCCAGGTATTATTCGTTTTTTTCCTTTAAATAATATGTCGGAAATAAAATGTATAGATTTGAAATAGTTCACGCTGCATTAAAGTTTAAGTTTTTATGTGAAGTTATCATTCGGTATGGTATCATAGCTCAGATCTTAAAGCCTAGATAAGCGAAGATCAGCACAGGCGTGAGGGGGCATGTTGGAAAAAATAAACCTTAAAGTTTTAGGTGAAATGTTCATTCATCGTAAGAGGAGTTCTAATATTGTATTTTTTTTTTTGCTTCGGTAAATAGGTTATCGTGGATTCATCTTTGATTTCCCCGAGCCGCGTGATGCCTACGGGGACGTGTATATACACAGAAGGCGTAATTCAGAAGCCCTCTCTTCAAGGGAAGGAGAAGATCGAATTGAAAGCCAAAAAAATACATCATATTGGATTAGTCGACATGGACGCATATCAACTCTCGAAGAAGCGCTTGCCCCTCGAGTCGTTAAGGGATTCTACTCATTTCCGACCTCGTACAACTACGGTAATTTGCGCCAATAGTTACGCTTTTCTTACTTTTTTTTCGAAAAGCGCAAAAACTCCTTTTCTTAGTAACATAGGGTAACAAGATGTTATATGCAGGTGGCGTCCGTTATGAGGATAAGGAATGCGCTCACGCAAGCGATAAACGCCTTCTACCGAGAGAATGATTTCCTTTACGTTCAAACCCCCATTATTACGAGCACTTACATCGAAGGATTCGAGCAAGATTTTCGAGTCGTGGATCAGAGTCGAAGAATTACTTTGCATGGGGACGAAAGTATTAGGTCCGAAGAAATCAAGAATTCGATCAGAGAAAAGGCCAAGAAAATCGAAGAACTCAGAAGGAGCGAAAGCAACAAAAAAGCCATCTCAGCCGCCACAGAAGACCTCAACAAAACGTCGGAGCTTTTATCGCAGATCGAAGCAAAAAACACTAGTAAAAAATTGGGAAAATCCGCTTCGAAGAGTGTTAACCCTAATTTCTCCGAAGATTACTTTTCTCGCCGGGCCTATCTGACGGTCACGGGCCGCCTTCACTTGGAGAGTTACGCTTTTGCCCTTGGGAACGTCTACGCCTTCGGGCCGAGGTTTTTGGCCCATAAACACGAATCGAGGAAATTGTTGGCCGAGATGTGGCTTGTCGAGGTCGAAATGGCCTTCGCCAAATTAGAGGTTTATTTTCTTCTATCCTTTTTTTTTTCCATTAGAGTTTTTTTTTCTCGTCCTTTTCGGGAGATCTTTAAACTTTCATGCATTGTCGAATATTCTTTAGGATTCCATGCAATGCGCGGTGGATTTCTTGAAGTTCATCTGCAAATTTTTGCTGGAAAATTGCATGGACGATCTGAAATTCGTGTCCAAGAGAATCGATAAGAGCGTTTCTGACCGTCTGAATATGATCTCGACTGGCGAATTCGACAAGGTTTCTTACACGGAGGCGGTCGAAGTTCTAAAGCAGGTTTTTCGTAATGAATTTTCTTTTTTTTACGCCCATTGTGTGGTACTTTGCGCAATACAAGGATAATTTTACGAAAGTTTCTAATATCTTCTTATTCGTAAAAAAAAATTGCAGGCTACGGGCAAAAACTTCGATGCCGAGCTGAAATGGGGCGCTCAGCTCAGCGAAGAACACGAAAGGTCGAAAAACACAAATGAGCCAATTACTCATTACGTAATTTTGCGCACACATTTTTTCTTTGCCTTGAGGATAATTTCTTCCTTTGTGATTTATGGCAGCTATCTATCGGACGAAGTTTATAAGAAACCTGTAATAATATACGGCCATCCGAAAGAAAACGTCCCCTTTCACGTCCGCGTAAATGACGATCGAAAAACGGCTCTATCTTACGATGTGATCGTCCCAAAGGTGAAAATCGCTTGAAAACTCATTCGAAAACTGCATAGATGTGTTAGTTATATCAGTAAGCTTTGGCTTCAGGTTGGAACACTCGTACGAGGAAGCCAAAACGAAGATCGCTTCGATGTACTAACATCAAGGTAGAATTAAAACTGAATTCCATCTTTATTTTTTTTCACTTTCTTGGGTCTTATTTTTTTTAATCTATTTATTTACAGGATAAAAGAATTAGGGTTGGATGAGAAGCAAATAAAATGGTACTTAGATCTAAAAAAGCATGGATCAGTGCATTGCGCTGGCTTCAGCTTTTTGTTCGATCCTTTGGTTCTTTATGCCACTGGGCTTAATGATGTAAGAGACGCAGTTCCATTTCCTAGGAGTTTCAGAAAAGCTGATACATGAAAGAAAGCTTATTACCAGCCTCGTATGAATCATACAAGAAAGAGCAATGTTCAAGAAAACTGTGTATATATCTACTGCATATGTATATAGATTGAAATACGTCATGTATAAAAGAAATTCAAGATTTCAATGGATTCAATGTAATAAAACGGGACAAACGTTAGAGTTAAAAGTCCTTTTAATAAACATAGCAAACCTTGTAAGTTGTGTAACATCGGTACTTAAGGCAATAACTGCCGTCAAAAGTATCCTTGCTCGTACGGCATTAACTGTAGTAACTGTTATTAAAACGTAATGATAAATAATTTTCGGGTTTGTCAAAATATATGATTGATCAAACGCATCTTTATAATAAATCTTTCTCTTCACCTTAAGAACTCAAAACATTTCTCCACACGCCAACCAATGGCGTCCCCTCTCAACATAGTGACGTTTATCTCCATGACCATTGTACTCTCTCTGCTCCCCATCCAATCCCTTTCCGCCACGTGTACATCCCAGAACCTCAACTACAACGCTGTCTACCCCATCTGCATATCTCCCCACCTTAGGTTCCTACCTCCACCGGGCTTATGACCCATCGGAGAACACCCTCTCTATAGCATACGGCGGCGCCGACGAAGCCCGGCGGCTGGGTGTCGTGGGCCATCACCCCAACTTCGACGGGCATGGTGGGCTTGCAAGCTCTAATCGCCTTCAAGGACGATTCCAATGGAGGAGCTATAACCGTCAAAGCCTATAACCTAACCTCCTACAGTCCACTCTTCGGCAACCCCAAATCGACGCGGTTCGACCTGAAGTCGGCCTCCGCCGAGTCCGCCGACGGCGTGACGACGCTGTACACGAAATTGGCGCTGCCGCACGGCGTAGGCCCGGTGGTGAACCAGGTATGGCAGGTGGGCGGCAGCGCGACCGACGGCGCGCCGGAGGGGCACGAGCTTCAGCCGGCGAACTTAAACGCCAGGGGGAGTCTCGACTTGATGAGCAGAGAGCCGTCCGTCGGCGGCGAAAGCAGCGGCGATAGGGTGAAGAAGAAGAACGTGAGTATTTGAGTGCTTATATTTATTCTTCAACTGAAGTTACTATAATTAACATTCAGGTCCTCTAATTATTTACTCCTTCAATTAAGATTCATGGACTTCTCAACGTAGTTAGCTGGGCCTACTATTCCCTATAGGAATCGTAATTGCAAGATACGTACGGACATTCCCATCTTCAGATCCTGCCTGGTTCTACCTACACGTGTCCTGCCAGGTGTCATCCTACGCCATCGGCATCTCGGGCTGGGCAACGGGCCTCAAGCTCGGGAGCCCATTGAATGGCATCACTCACTCGGCCCACCGAAACATAGGCATCGCACTCTTTGCACTCGCGACACTGCATGTAAATAATATAACAGACTCAGCCTGACTGCGTTTGGTACGCTGATATTTCGAAAATGATATGTGCGAATGCACGACGGTCAGTGCGCAGAGTATCATTTTTTCGATTCGCTGACTTAATTGTGCGTCGTGATTTCCCCATGCGAATTCTGCACACCAAACGCATCCTTGAGCAGAACTGCAGATGCTCATTCGTTCTTCTATTTTGTGTGCGGACGTTTGCGTTGCTATTGAGGCCCAACAAGAGCCATAAGTATCGGGTTTATTGGAATGCGTATCACCGTAGCTTCGGATACTCGATTGTAGTCCTCGGAGCGATCAACGTGTTCAAAGGGTTCGATATTTTGTATCCCGACCGTAGGTGGAAAACCGCGTATATCGTCGGGATTGCGGTGATCGGAGGGGTTTCGGTGTTCTTCGAAGTTATTACATGGTTTGTTTACCTCAAGCGAAGGAAAACTAGCAAATCCTACGATGGTGTGAGATTTTAATTATTTTTTTGCATTGCTGTGTAATGAATATTTTCGTTGAGTCAGGCGTGTATTATTAGAATTTATGATGTAAGCGTTATTTTCTTTGTTTTATATTATATGGATGGGCTGGATTCCAATTTACATAGAGAAAAGGAATGACCTCACTAATTTTTTTAGTTAAGCTTTCTTGTTCGCATCTACCGAGAAAGTTAGTTTGAAATTTGCCGTGATGATGTGCCCGTTACGGAAAACTAAATATTAAGAAAATAGTAATGGTCGAAACGCTATATCATTTTCGTTGAGATTCTTTCGTATGTAAGTGGATTTATATATAATTCTTTTATCCGGTTTTTCGAAGCTCACATGCAGGGCCGGCTTTTGGGTAAAGCAAGTGAAGCAAGGGCTTTAGGCCCCGAAATTTTGAGGGCCCCTGATTTAGATATATTATGTAAATAAAATATAGCTGGTTAAAGAAGTTCAAAATTTAACATTAATATCCAAGTTTCACATGTTTTTCACTGCTTCAAGTGATTGTTATGACAAAAATAAGTAGTAATGAAAACTCAACGATATATTTTATTAGAAAGGAATGAGTAAACGGTGCCACTCACTATTAGTGCTCAAAATTTTAAGTGTTTTGTTTTGTTCTTCAACTTTGCCCAAATATTTTCATTTTTTGTTTCTTTGGGGTCAAAAGAATTAAAGAACCGTGTTGCAAAGTTCGAAAAGCAAAAGGCCGCATTCGAAATTTTGAGCGCCAATACTTAGAAGTAATAGTGATAGGTTGGCGTGGAAAAGTTTGTCAATATACAATATTTAATTGCGTAAAAGGGCCTCATATTTGAAATTGCTTTAGGCCCCGTATTACGATGAGCCGGCCCTGCTCACATGGATGCCGTACATACTCATATGCCGATTTTGCCGGTGGGCTTCGTTCGCATTGGTCAAATACAAATTGTAATAATTGAACATTAAACGACTTCATATAATAATTAGTCGTGTGGACTATGTTTGCATTGTGTGGGGTTATTTCATGGAAAAAGAAAGACTTTAAAATTCGAAGAACATGAGAGAGCTTTTATGAGGTTCGACGACAATATCATGCATGTTACAATATTATTATTATCGTTACTATTGTATGTTTCCCTTTTTCACGCAAAAATAAAAATCACAATTATCGTAATTAAAAACGACAAGCTTCCGCACATTAATTAAAGTAGCGTGTGAAAATTTAAAAATGATTCGTTGCGTTGGCTTGTCATGGTATAGCTGTGATGAAATTTAATAGCATGGAACTATCTAAGATCTCAATTAAATACGTATAATATATTGTTTCAGCACTCGTCATTTAATATTATTTCACACATGTTCGTTCAACGAAGATTTAAAGCTGCGCACGACATTGTGGACACGAAATGTAGTGAAAATTTCAAAAACAATTACTGTAGAATTAATGAGAGGAATGAAGACGTTTGAAAATCTTAACGTTACATAATTACAAGCTATAAGCCTTATTACACTGGCCCGTGGAGAAAAGGTTTTTCGACTCCCCACTAATATCCTCAACCAAACACGCTTTTAGTATTGAAAACAATTACTTAGGTCCACTTTCGATATAATTATGGAATTTCATTTCTTTTTAAATTTGATCAAAATATGGCATGATATTGACAACAAGATACCATAACAGAATAAATGAAAAGGACACACAACGATTTCTTTTTCCTTCTTATTTCTCAATAAAAAACTAATAATTGATAAGCGTACAATCAACACAACACCCTATAACAAGAAAATAAAAATTTCCTTTTCTTTAAAAAAAAAAAAGAAATACCACAACAACTTATTTTATCATTTTAATAAAACAAAATTAATAAAATGCCCTTAGACTAAAAGTGCACACACTCCAAGAAGAAACGCAGCTCCATACACCCAAACCGACTCATACTTCAACGCCGAACAAGAAGCACCGTTATTCTCCTTTCCAGCCGCCGGCGCCGGAGCCGTCGCCGGTGAGTACGCCGGAGACCCAACGTTTACCACCTTCCCCGACAAACTCAACGTGCCTTTCGCATCCAAATTCTCCGGATTAAAAGCGTGCTTTAAAGGCACGCCGTCGCTTCCAACGTCGGGGCCCACCTGCCAAACTTGATTCAGCTCCTCCTTTCCTCCGTCGCCACGTGGCACCTCGAGGGCGGCGAAGATGCTCATCAGCCCGCCGGAATATTCCCCTCGCTTGGTCAGAACTTTGTAGTCTATGGCCGACTCCTTTATTCCACTAACTGTCGTGATATTGTAAGTCTTGACAACAATGGAGCCGTTTTTTCGGTCCTTGAAGGCGATCAGCGCCTGGGCTCCGAGCATACCCGTTTGGGTCGGGTTGAGGGCCCACGAGACCCACCCGTTTTCGCTTGGAGGCGGGGCGGAGAAGAGTACGGTTAGGGTCGGGTTGGGCTTCGAAGATGGGTCGTAGGACCAGTGAAGCGTGGCGTTGAGAGTTGGGAGGTTTTCGCAGTTAGTGAGGTTTGCTTGGGGCTTGCAGGTAAGAGATTGAGAATGCGAGGGCAAAAGTGTTATTATTACCGTTGCGATTAGTGTGAAGAGAGATGTCGAGGAAGAAAGAGAATAAGCCATTGTATGTTTTCGTGTTGTTATTGTTTGTGAGGAGGGGATATGGTCGTCTTTGTATTATATAGAAAACAACTTTGAAGAGGTTACAAAAAGTGTAAATTCGAAATTAAGAAATTTAGAATATTTTTTTGATATAACATATGAGGAGATTAAATAAAGTTATGGTATTGGGGGCTTTGACTGGTGAAGAAAGGCGTCGATCACGCAGAAGATGCGATAATGTGAACATATTAAATATGATGATAAAAAGCAAATTCTCGTATAGTCAACATTTCGTGTAGTCAAGAGAATGGCCTTTATTTTATATCAAACGTTTAGCTCTTCAATGCATGCTCGTCACTTGGCGTAGAGTACGTAATAGAACTTTGAATTTATTTATTACAAATGGAGAAGTTTCAAGTAAAGTGGAAATAATGGGAAGTGTTGTGCAAGTGAAATCAACTGGAACTAGGACTATGACAATATTAGAATGCGGTGATTCATTGTATCTACTTAATGCAAGTTGTAAGAAGAAAACAAATGGTTGACTTTTGCCTTACTGTTTCTCTCTTTATTTTTCTCACTACATTTTCTTCTTCTTTTTTTCCTCTAAAACACATTTATCGATGCATGTCGGAAATTAACTGATCTGATTGTACATTACTTAACTTGGGAAGGTGGAAATGGCATTCCCCGTCATAGCCATTAGACTTAGCCAAGCATTATGCTAGGAAACATCAATGAGTATTCCATTATTTCAACTATATATATTTGTTTGACAGCATATCGATCAAATTATTTTGATTTAGGATTACATGCAGTCTTCATTTTTCTAAAGGTAAGTATTAATTATTAGAGCCTGCATAGTTGCCGTCAGTAATCAAGATAATTGGGCTTCAGCCCAATATCTGCTCAAATTAAGTTTGGCCCAATGCCCACTACACCGAGCCGTAATTTCTCCCGACATAACAGTGGCTCATATGGTCTTTATTTGCTAAACGTAATTTGAATATTAATTTTTCATAGTCAGAATATAGCAAACTATATGTTAAATTAACAATTATATTAATGTGTATATATATTAATTGGAATTGGAATAGACGTAATTCCGCTGTAGCAAAGTTCAATGTTGAATGAATTAATGGTAATGACACAGTACCATCGTGTCCCGGGTTCGAGTCCCGGCAGCGGATATATTTTTATTTAAGACTTTAAATTTATTTTAGTTATTTAGACTGTGATTTTAATTAGGCTGCTTCGGCCCAACCATATAATTCTCGTTAGGCCCAATTATTATGGATTGAGGCCCAATAATACTGATCTTCAGGCCTTAGTATCACCAACTCTCGAGATTTCATAGCCTATCTATACTACTAGCAAAATGGATTATTTATTACTGCACAACCTATGTGCAATAAAAATAAAATTATAATTAGTGAATGTTTTAATAAATGATATACTAAAAATAGAATAAATTTATATGCAATAAAATAAAAGATTTTGACTTGTCTATCCAATTGGTATAACTCAACTCCATTTAAATTTTGACAAGTGGCATTCCTACACACTATCTCAACCATGTTAAAACACTAACTATCCTAATCACATACCGTTAAATTTATACTATGACATGTGTCATTTATCATTGAAGTTGAGTTATACACAATAGGATAGGCAAGCATACCCAAAATAAAATTAATTATTAGTGGATGATTTTAATAAATGACTAGTTTATTTGCACACTCAAATGTGTGTGATGAAATAATACAATCATATTAATTATAAAAATTATTAACTAAAAATAGAAGGGCAAAAATGGAGAATATAACAATACCATGTAGTGAGTGGTTTTCTAACTATTTAATATTATTTTTTTTAATTTAACTTGACAGACCAATAGTAGTTTACCCTAAGCCCTAACTGTTAGTATTGTGATCAAGAAGCCAATATTTATATTATTGTGCTTTTTATTTTCACGAATTGGATGATTTACATCATTTTGTTCCTTGAATAAATTAATTATTTATGGATCATTTAAGTCATGACTTAGATGGTAGAATTCCATATTGAAATAAATAATATTTACTCTAAATTATCCTTAATCTTGATTTTTAGCATGGAACACTAATTATCATGTTTAAGATTAATGTGTGGATTAAATGATAGTTATATTCTACAAACTATTTGATCATTTAATTGCACAGATATATAATGGAGATTATGATATCGGATAGACCCGAAATGAAACATATTATGGATTGTGTTTGTGTCATTGTTTCATACATGTCTCGAATTCTATAATATGAGATGTTCATTTTTCAACAGTAGAAAGGCGTGTCTGTTAGTATCGCTCAACGTTAGCCGTAAAAGGTAACTATGCCGGTGGTGCTGCGACTGGCGTGGCTAGCGCAGTGAATTATGTTCATCAAGAATATTTTGTCCATCATATTTTATGAGTGATGATATCCACGGGACCCTTGATAAAAGTGATATCGTAGTGTATGCAATGTGATTAAGTCATATTTACGATAAACTTTTGAAATCAAGAAATAAATAAGTTTGCAAGGATGACACGTTCCAACCTTGACCTTATTGACACGGGCACTTACTGCTTAAGGATGATGATTCGTATTTGAAATACTTATTATCTATGTCACTTAGGTAGTCTTAATATTTGCTAGGTACCGCTTATGATTTATAGAATTAGAATGGGTTCAAATTCTATTGCCAATGTGACATAGATCCTACTGGGTCACACTGAAAAGAAAAAATTGAAGAATTTATTTTTTGTATGTTACATGGAGATGTAAATATAATGAGAATTTTATTATGAGATAGTTTATCTTTTCATTATACATACAAATAAATAAAGATTCAAATAAGATATGTGATATGAAATGATAAATATATATGGGATATATTTTATCATTTATTGAGGAAATCGCTATGCTCTATTATTGTGGATTGGATTAAGACGATATAACAAGTAAAACGCCTATGATTGGTAAATTTTAAACCACAAAGATACGATCTTTTATGGTTATTATATAATTACTTGTCTTATGGAAATAACGGTGTAATTATGGGAATAAATCATTTTAATAATTAAAAGAGATTTTAATTACTAAGATGGAGCAGCCGTGATTCACATATATACACATCTTTATATCTATTAGAAGGTAGACATATTTCACGTGGGATTAAAAAGAGTTTTGGACTCCCTAAAGAAATTGTGAATCACACACCATAGTTCGAGTATTTCTAGCTAAAGAAAGGTAGATTCTTTGATTGAATTCTTGGTGGATATCGGTAGGTACCATACTTTTGGTATTATCAAATATAGCTCATCTCGAAGAAAGAAAATGTATATCTCTACAAATTAGTTAGGTTTTATTCGCATGGATCCTGTCGGAATCGGTTGATATGTTGATATAAAATTTTAATTTTTCTGCTGCGTATGATACATGATTATGTGCACCGATTCCCTACACTAACGCTTAATAAAATAGACTGAAATAGTTATGATGATGTTAAAGTTACATGGTTTAATAGGTTCTTTTGTTTGTTAATAATAAATAATGTAGAAAAAATCTATAAGTGGTCAACTGAAAGATCAATTTACAGTTTTGTCCACATTGCACCCTTTATAAAAGAGTAAGTATAGATATAATTCTCCATATATACAAATATATATGTGCATATATAGGCCATAAAGATTCAGAAATAGAACCAATCATATTGGAGAAAAAAGGTCAAGAATAATCATGGAATTATCATCTCCCATTTCCTGCAAAATAATTTTCAAGAATCGTGATGGGCTTCACACATGGGTAGACCCACACCTTCCCTCTTTGTTTGATTTATATAATATATATGTATATATCGCAGATGATTTTTTTTAATGGCGATAGCGAAAGGTACGATTACTTGGTTCCACCATATGTGGAGCTACTCAATGGTTAGGAGATTATTGAATAATGACAACTATAACAATAGACAGAGGATCGTAATTCCATCCAATGAGTACTTGTTTTATTTTCTCTGTCCACCTTTATAGGAATTAAAATTATGAAATAATGAATTAAATATGTAAATGAATGATGCCATGCATGATGATAAGCGCAGCCGCCCTCGAGGACGTCATTTTTATCCTCATTTAGTTGCATTGATTAAAAACAGATTAGGAGAAAAATCCATAAAAATAGGACATGAGGACCTTGGAAAAAATTTAGATGAATTTATAATATTATTCACGAATGTCCAAACTAAGCCTTTTGGTCATGGAGATAGAGCGAAAGACTATTACAAGAAAATATAAAGAAAAAATGAAAGAGAAATAAACCGTTATTTGTTGGGCAGGCATTTCTTGATGGACCACCATCACGAAGAAGAAGGCAAGACCATTCAATATGGCCACACTTTCCCCTTTTGACATTCCATGTGTTCCATTCATAAAATTCCAATCTTGAATTATTACAATGCTTTATTCCAATTAGCAACTACCATAACATGCTACATATTGTTAGGCCTTCATTAAATCCAATGGCACATTATGGTGTTTTAATGACCCTCCCTCACATGTTAAAAAAAAAGTACCCCATCATTGAGTAATAATAGATCATTACTAAAGAGCAAATGCAGAATCATTCTGGGAAAATAAAGCTTCAACACTTCAGACACCAAGAAACCATTACTAAGCCTCCAAAATAAAGATCAAACCTTTATTTGATTACATGTCAAGATATACACCAATTAAAAAAAAAGAAAAACTTTCAAAATGTCCACAGCAAGATTGATAGATAGAAAGACACCTCAAATCTCTGCAAAGAAGAAAAAGGTGGATTTTGAATTTACATATACATATGATATTATGCCCTTCAAGCAGTGTGTGTAAGATTCACATGAACCCTATTAATCCTCTCAAGAATCCCGCCCGCCTTTCTCCTCGCCCTCGAAGTACCATTCTGAGCAACCCTCGAAATCGTCCCATAACGACTCTCTTCTTCCCTAATCTCCCTCCACTTCGAACGATCGCTGAAGCAAATCGCATGTAAAATCGCAGCGCAGTTCTCCTCACTACGCCCGCATGAACTCTCCCTCATTACGCAGAGCAAACAAGAAACCCCACCGAGCCCACACATTTCCTCGACAGCCATGTGATTGGTCGAAATCATCGCAAGTATCGAAAGCAGCTCATCCACGCAAACCCTATTCGAAATCTTCTCGAGAATGACCCTAACTGCACCTTCCCTAACAGCCCTCGACTTATTCTCGTGTAAAATGCATAGGCTGAAGATCGCCGAAGCTACGTCCCTCATGGCCAAAGCGTGCCCTTCTCGTAATAGATCGATCAATGGCTTCAACGCGCCAGATTCACCGATCAGGGACTTGTTCGAATCGACGGCTGACAACGTGAATAGGGTTGCTGCAGAATTAGCCCTAGCTTCGATATTTCCCGATTTTAGGGCTTCGATGAGAAGGTCGATCGCCGTGGGCGTTTCTGCCACTAGCTTTTTGTTGCTGTCGTGGATGGAAAGGTTTAGGAGAGTTGTGATGATGTCTTCTTGGAGATTAGGGCAGACGTCTTCAGAGAGTGGAACTAGCAATTTGGGAATGGCGTTAGTGGATTCGCCGAAGAGGGCTCGAAAGGGAGGGGATTTCTTGGTCAGAAGCCTTAGTTCTCGGGCGGCTTCTTTTCGATCGGGCAGCGGGGATGAGGGCGAGGACGTCTTTTTGAGCAGGGAGTGGAAGTGGAGCCGGTCGGCTTCGGTCAGGGGTTGGTCGGCGGTGGCGGGCGGAGGGCGTTTTGGTAATTTGACGCCGCGGTTGTTGCAATATTGCGAGATTAGGGAACATATGGATTCGTTGGGCGTGAGTAGGGTTTGGGAGAGGACTTGGTGGGTTCTCGGGCAGGTACGGTTGCCCGATTTCAGCCATTTTTCGATGAAGTGTCGATCGTAGGTCTGCGAAAATTCGATTGTTAGAAAATGACAATAAATTTCACACTGTCGAGATGATTCGAAATGAAATATCTGAATCTATTATCCGTTCTTTCTGAAGAATTAAGGAAGAAGGGAGTGAAATTTGTGATGGTAATAACAGATTAAGGCAATTTCCTCCGCGATTGATCTCCTCTAACATCATGGGATCGAAAACTTTCAAATGTAATTACAAAAGGGGGAAGAAAATAGAGAAATTCAGACAAAACCCAATTCTAATCTTGAAAAAAAAATTCTAACTCTCAAAATTCGAGACGAAAAACTTAGAAAAAGATGCACATTTTAGAGATGATTCTTTGAAAGTATCCGAAGCTATATATTCTTAAAAATTAAGGAAAAAAGGAAGTGAAATCTGATATATAATGATAAATAACAGAAGATCCAGGCAATTTCCTCCACGATTCATCTCTAACATCATGCGATCGACACTTCAAATGTGACATTTTTTCCCAAAGAACAGAAGGGGAAAGACATTAAAGAAATTTCAGACCAAACCCAATTTCTAATCTTCAAGAAACATTCCAAATCTAAGAAAAAACAGAAGAATAATGTAAAAAACCTGTCCTGTGGAAAGAATTACGGGCTCCATCATCAACTCCTTGGAAAGTGGGCACTTAAACTCTTCAGGCGCAGAAACAGAGATCATATTACAGTCGTTAACCTTCAAATATGGCATCTTTTCAATCTTCATCTCCTTTAAAGCGGATAAAATCTGCTGTGCTCTGTTAATACTGTCCAAACTCACGTCGTCGTCGTCGTCCTCATCAACGACTATGGCATTGGCCAACCTCTGTAATTCCTTCTTCAAATTCATGGCGTTCGCTGCATTCGCCTGCTGACTTCCTTCGAAAACGCCACTCTTCGCCATCGCCAAAAGCTTTTTTTTTTTCCTTCACTTTTGTGAAGGGGATGTATCGTTTACATCAAAGATAAAAAAAAAAAGAAAAAACCAAACTTGGATTGTGGTTTCTCACTTGTGGAACTTTCCCATTGTTTACCGAGCGGTGAGCTACATAATTCTCGAAAGCTTCTTTTTCTTTTCTTTTTTTTTTTGTTTGAAAATGTAAAAATCTCTTTCTTCTTACAGTGATTGTGTGTAGTGTAGGTGAGTTGTGTGTATGATATGAGAGAGTGGTGTGTTGCGTGGAATAAGAATGAAAGAGGTGACGTGCGATGCGTTACAAAACTAATATTACAAAATGGAAAAAGAAAATCAATAGCAAACAAACGAGGAAGAAAGCTTGTGTAATAGCGTGTGGGTCCCGCGTTGTGGTGCAGTAGATTGAAGGACAGCTGGCATGTGCTACGTGGAAGAAGGCAACTAAAAACGTCCCGTCATGCAATAATTTAATTTTTTGTTACTTGTAATGAGCAAAGTATTATAAATACATTTATCATCTGTATATATTTGGTCGTATCATTAGAATTTATAAAATTTTATTTCCGTATTTAATGTGTTATTTTGGTAAACATTTCATTATTAACTACATAGGCTAATTAGGTATATAATGCGCTTGAGGCAAGAGCAAGAGTATGTGTTTGCATAATTAGTTAGGATCTAAGTTGACTAAGTAACAGTCATTATTAGAAACTTAATTCTTCATCACCTAGCTGCTTGAAAGTTCAAATATTTTCAACGAATGCATATTTTTCTTCTCCTAGTGTTGAGTGGATTTCTTACATGATTATAGGTTAATTAACTAAACTATATATTATTACGTTAATATATATATAGGTTTGCTATGGTGCCCACCTATCGTGAACAACCACCGTGAGCACCATAAGCAAATCTCTCAATTATTTGCTTTTTTCGATTCTCAACGATGCCAATACCTCCGTAAACCCTCTCATATCCATTGCTAACCTAAATCACCATCTCCAACACGTTAATTTTTAAGAAAATCACCACCTCGGTACTTCGTCAACAGTGAATACGAAATAATGTATTTTCTTAAAAATTAACGTGTTGGAGATGGTGATTTAGGTTAGCAATGGATATGAGAGGGTTTACGGAGGGGTTGGCGTCGTTGAGAATCGAAAAAAAGCAAACAATTGAGAGATTTGCTTATGGTGCTCACGGTTGTTGCTCACGGTAGGTGGGCACCATAACAAACCTCTATATATATATATATATTCACAAGGATTAGCAATTAATTTGGCATGGATTCTCCAAATCAAATCCAACAACAATCGCTTTATAATGTGACCCAAAACAACATATCTTCACCTCCCAACAACGATAAAGAACTTACTGACTGCTTTTTATATTAGAATATTATTACGTATACGTCTATTAGACCAACCCATTTTGACATTATAACGAGTAAATTAGAAATGGTGGCCTTGCTGGGAACCATTCGCATTCCAACCATCGTTGCCTACAAAACTACTACTCCCTCCGTCCCAAACAGTTTTGGACATCTTACTATATCGGTCGTCCCAAACCGTTTTGGACATTTCCTTTTACAGCAAAAAACTACCACAAACAATCTATATAATACTGTTAAATGTTCTTAAAAGACGTGTCAGATATACACTTTTTTACCTTTTTATTGTACTATATTATTAAAATATTCAATTTCTTAAAAACCGTGCCATACCCCAAATGTCCATAATAGTTTCGGGCGGAGGTAGTAAAAGATCTCATTTCAGTAACAATTTTGAAACACGGACAAGCAATGTTCGCAATGTGCATAATTATATTATATAATTGAATACAACGTAAAAAATATTCTAGCTGATCTTTTATGTTTGCAGAGACAGCTAGTCTAAGCTCGGACTTTGGATACGGCAACGTCAGATACGTGGGTCCCGAGCGTCATTTTCGAATTTAAACCACCACAAATTCCTCCGTTGTCTATAATTATTTTTTGAGAAATTCCACCCTGTATTTTACGCTTTTTTAGCTGGTGCCCAAACTTATTTTCAATTCCGGTAGGTATCCCTGTATTTAAGGCTTTTCCAACTGGTAACCCAAAGTATTTTTGAATTCCATATGGTACCCCTGTGTTTAAGGCTTTCCAACTGGTATCCAAAGTCAGTGACGGACCCAGCTTTGAATAGTTGGGGGGTCAAAGTTAAATAAGCCCAACTTGGGGGTCTAAATATAAATAAATGACTTCAGAAAAAACAGAAAAAGGCACCTTGATGGGTATTCGAACCCTCATAATTCGTTGGATGGCTTTCACTACAAGGACAATTTCCACTAGACTAAGCATATTATTCAGTTAAAGTATATACTAACTCCTTATATACATTTCGGCCGGGGTCAATGGCCCCCCCAAGCCCTAACGTAGGTTCGTCCCTGTCCAAAGTATTTTCAAGGTAGATACCTCTAACTTATAACGTCGTGATTTTAAATGACAAAAAACGAGAATTTTAGGTGCAAGCCTTGTTAATTGCTAATGGAATTCTAGAAATGACTAAAAACGGTCCCGACACCTAAAAATCACATTTGTGGGTATCTACGTGAAATGACATTGGACGCCAATTGGAAAAGCCTTAAACACAGGGGGTCCAATTAGAATTGAAAAATACTTTGGGTACCAGTTGAAAAGTCTTAAACACAGAGGTACCAACAACAATTGAAAATAACTTTGGGCACCACCTGAAAAATCCTAAAACACAGTGTACCAAGTGGAGTTCCCCTTATTTTTTTGTCGTTTTTGTTTGAGTAAACATAAATAAAAATACAAAAAAAGAAAACCAAAGGAAGTTTGATCAATTATTGCAGGGCAAAAGCCTAAAATAGTCCCCGATGTTTACCCTGTGAACCAATTTAGTCCCCGATGTTTTGCGGGGACCAATTTAGTCCCCGATGTTATCGAAAATGAACCAAATTGGTCACTTCCGTCAGACTGACGTCAATTTAGACGGAAATACTATTTGCGACGGAATTAGCGTCGGATGAAAAAAATTAAAAAAATCATAAATTAAGCATTAAAAATGAGAAACAAAATCCAAAAAGGAAAAAAATTCAAAACATAGAGTAAAAAATTCAAAAAAGAAGAGAATATTACTAATAAATTAACTAAAAAAACATATAATAATAAAAATAAAATAAAATAAAAAATAAAATAAAAAATGATAAATTAAACATTAAAAATGAGGAAAAAATCCAAAAAAAAAAGAAAAAATTCAAAAAATAGAGTAAAAAAATTCAAAAAAACAAGAGAATATTATTAATAAATTAAATACAAAATAAATAATATAAAAATAAAAAACCAAAATTAAAATAAAAATGATAAGTTAAACATTAAAAAAGAGGAAAAAATCCAAAAAAGGAAAAAAAATTCAAAAAATAGAGTAAAAAATTCAGCAAAAAAAAGAGAATATTACAAATAAATCAAATAAAAAAAATTCGACAACTGGAACGATTATGTTCTCGTTAACTTGGCAGGGGACGGTCTTCGTAAAACTTCTAGATGCATTTTTTATCCTTAATTTTGTTTTCCTTTTTATCTAATTTTATTAAATAAACATATTTTGATTTTTTCATTTTTTTAAATCTTAAATTTATATTTATCATTATTTATTTTAATTTTAATTTTTTATTTTATTTTTATTATTATTATTTTTTTTATATTATTTATTTTTTATTTAATTTATTAGTAATATTCTCTTGTTTGTTTTTCTGAATTTTTATTCTATTTTTTGATTTTTTTTTTCCTTTTCTGGATTTTTTCCTGTTTTTGATTTTTAACTTATCATTTTATTTTAATTTCGGTTTTTTATTTTTATTATTATTTATTTTTTATTTAATTTATTCGTAACATTCTCTTGTTTTTTTCTGAATTTTTTACTCTATTTTTTGAATTTATTTTCCTTTTTTTGAATTTTTTCCTCTTTTTTAATGTTTAACTTATCATTTTTATTTTAATTTAGGTTTTTTATTTTTTATTATTTATTTTTTGTTTAATTAATTAGTAATATTCTCTTGTTTTAATTTTTACTCTACTTTTTGAATTTTTTCATTTTTTTATTTTTTCCTCATTTTTAATGTTTAAGTTATCATTTTTATTTTATTTTTAGTTTTTTATTTTATTTATATTATTGTTTATTTTTTTATTTAATTTATTAGTAATATTCTCTTTTTTTTGAACTTTTTAGTCTATTTTTTGAATTTTTTTCCTTTTTTTGGATTTTTTTCTCATTTTAATGCTTAATTTATCATTTTTTAATTTTTTTTTTCATTTAGCGACGGAATATCCGTCGCTAATTCCGTCGCAAATAGCATTTCCGTCTAAATTGACGTCGGACTGACGGAAGTGACCAATTTGGTTCGTTTTCGATAACATCGGGGACTAAATTGGTCCCCGCGAAACATCGGGGACTAAATTGGTTCACAGGGTAAACATCGGGGACTATTTTAGGCTTTTGCCCATTATTGCATGTTACTGAAAAATAGATATGGATCGAAGTGTCGAATGTATATATGCTTTTTATCAATATAATTAATTATTTCTCTTTCCTGGTTTGTCATTTCAAGTCCCTACTGTCCTTCAGCGTCTTATTATCCAATTATCATGTATGGCATGTTCCTCAATAAAATATCAATTATTAAAACTTAAAAGGGGCAACCTCAATTAAATTCCTCTTTTCAAACTTTTCATCAACTAACTCCCCATCTCATTTAATTTATTATTAAACTCCCTAATTCAAAACATTCATACACAACACTATCCATTTTACTGAATGGACGAATTTGCCCCTCATTTATAATTTTTTAAATCTTCTTTTCTCCAATTTAATCGACGACACCCACTTTGCCCAACGTTCTCAGACCTCGTCACCCTGTTTTTCTCCCCTTCGTCTTCAGCTCCTCGCCGGAAAAGCTCATAGCCTATCCAATCACAGTGGGTTTCTCGGTCCAGGTAAGCTTAGGTAAGTTTTCTATTTTTTTCCACCAATGGTTACTCGTCGAGGTTCTTGACTCGAGCGTACGGACTTGAGCTCGATCGAACGGAGTTGAATCTCGACATGGGCCAAGCACAGAAGCTATTTGACCTCAAAGGTACGTCGTGTTGTGGACTTATGTGGTCGATGGGTATGGCAAAGCTGGAAACCTAAAGAAAGCGAAGGAATTGTTCGACGAAATGCCTGAAAGAAACATCGTCTCATTGAGCTCGATAATGTCCGCCTTCGTCAGAGCAGGAGATTACAAGCAAGCGCTACACATCTACAGAACGATGCAAGAATCAGAGTCCTCCATTCGCAACGAGTCGATCCTCATCAGCAGGGTCACTGCGTGTGCCCATCTGTGCTCGCTTGCTCACGACTCGTCATTCCACTCTTACTAACTTCATTTAGTTGGCAACTTCAGATAAGAGGTGATTATTTGGTACTGTTCAAGTGTTGAAACATGTTTTCTAATAACTGTTCAAGTGTTGAAACATGTTTTGGTACTACAAAAAAACAAATATAGGTACTGTAAAAAACCAACATAGGTACTGTAATCCTTTATCTTTTGGTGCTAATGCAGTTTATATGATTCAGTGGGTTTACTGTATATATGGTCATCATGACTCGGTTGTAATACTGTATTTTTTGGTACTACAAACGTCCACATGTTGGTACTGCAAACGTCTTTATATTGGCACCACAAGCTAGAGCCAGCGTATTTCGACGCTGTTCGCCCGGTACGTAAAAGATACTAACAAATTACCTACGAAGGGTACTACAACATTGACGCTTGTGGTACTGCAAACGTGTATATATTGGTACTACAAATTAGAGAGCGTATTTCAACGTCGTTCGGATTATTTTTTGGTCCGTGAGTACCTTACCATGGTTAAATATACTAAGTTGATCGTTTGGTACTACAATAGCCTAAGTTATGGTACTGCAATCATCCCATTGTTGGTACTTCAAATGTCTATATATTGGTACCACAAATCAGAGCTAGCGTATTTCGACGCCGTTCGCCCAATACGTAAAAGATACTACAAACTACCAACCAAGGGTACTTCAATAGAGACGTTTATGGTACTGCAAAGAACCATGTTGTGGTACTGCAGACGTGTATATATTGGTACTACAAATTAGAGAGCGTATTTCGACGTTGTTCGGGTTATTTTTAGGTCTGTGAGTACGTTACCATGGTTAAATATAGTAAGATGATCATTTGGTCATAATTGGCGGGTTAACATTTAGAATCAAGGATTAAATGCCAACTTTCCTTCTACTTAAATGATGCTAGTTACAATATCTTACTACATAGTGAAGATTTTTTGTATGTTGGAAGTTAGTGTTTATGTTTTAATTGCCATATGTTAATTTTTTGTTATTTGCCACATTATGTAAGCTCTCAGGCGTTAATTGCTCAAGAATCTACGTGTTTTTGACAATCAAAATAATGGTACGACGAAGGCACTACAAACAACCTACGGATAGTACTACAATAGCATAGTTAATGGTACCACAAAAGTCCATATGTAGGTACCAAAAACGTGTTTATATTGGTACCACAAATTAGTTTTGAAGTATTTCAATGTTGTTCGCCCGATACGTAAAAGATACTACAAACAACCTGGAGATGGGACTGCGATAGCATATGTTATGGTACTGCAGAAGTCCATATATAGGTACTACAAAAGTGTTTAAATTGGTACACAAATTAGATGACGTATTTCGACGTTGTTCGGGTTATTTTTAGGTCTGTGAGTTCGTTACCATGGTTAAATATAGTAACATGATCATTTGGTATCATAATTGGCGGGTTAACATTTAGAATCAAGTAATATTACATTGAAATGCCGACTTTCCTTCTACTTAAATGACGCTAGTTACAATATCTTACTACATAGTGAAGATTTTTTGTATGTTGGAAGTTAGTGTTTATGTTTTATGTTGCCATATATTAATTTTTTGTTATTTGCCACATTATGTAAGCTCTCAGGCGTTAATTGCTCAAGAATCTACGCGTTTTTGACAATCAAAATAATGGTACAACATAGGCACTACAAACAACCTACGGATGGTACTACAATAGCATAGTTAATGGTACCGCAAAAGTCCATATGTAGGTACCACAAACGTGTTTATATTGGTTCCACAAATTAGTTTTGAAGTATCTCAACGTTGTTCGCCCGGTACGTAAAAGATACTACAAACAACCTAGAGATGGTACTGCGATAGCATATGTTATGGTACTGCAGAAGTCCATATATAGGTATTACAAAAGTGTTTAAATTGGTACCACAAATTAGATGACGTATATCGACGTTGTTCGGGTTATTTTTAGGTCTGTGAGTTCGTTACCATGGTTAAATATAGTAACATGATCATTTGGTATCATAATTGGCGGGTTAACATTTAGAATCAAGTAATATTACATTGAAATGCCGACTTTCCTTCTACTTAAATGACGCTAGTTACAATATCTTACTACATAGTGAAGATTTTTTGTATGTTGGAAGTTAGTGTAATTCTTTATGTTGCCATATGTTAATTTTTTGTTATTTGCTACATTATGTAAGCTCTCAGGCGTTAATTGCTCAAGAATCTACGTGTTTTTGACAATCAAAATAATGGTACCACAAATTAAATTTGGCGTATTTCCAAGCCGCTCGCACGGCACTGAAAAGGTACTACAAATGACCTAATTATGGTACTACGAAAGCATATACTATAGTACTATCACGTTCCACGTCTAGGTACTACAAACGTCTATGTATTGGTACCACAAATTAGATTTGGCGTATTTCCAAGCCGCTCGCACGGCACGGAAAAGGTAATACAAACGACCCAATTATGGTACTACGAGAACATTCACTATGGTACTGCAATCGTCCACATCTAGGTACTACAAACGTCTATGTATTGGTATCACAAATTAGATTTGGCATATACCCAAGCCGCTCGCACGGCAGTGAAAAGGTACTACAAACGACCTAATTATGGTACTACGAAAGCATATACTATGGTACTGCAACCGTCAACATCTAGATACTACAAACGTGTTAGTTCAGGTACTACAAAAAAACTGGAACAAAAACAGAAACAAATCAGAAAATTGAGGATCAACAGCATATCAGTCCAAAATACACATACATATCACTCAAACAGGTGGAGCATGCAACTAAGATCGTCCGTAAGTATCGTGGCAGCAAGCCACGATACAATTCTACGTCGACTTCGTCAAGATACCTCCCACGAGCCACCGGTCCGACGATGTATCGATTCATGGGCATTGCAGTATGTACGCCGCAATCCACGCTCTCCGAATTAGAAGATAACAGTCCCTAATTTGAATGATACCAAGTTCCCAATTCGAAAAACGAAATAATTAAACCCTAATTTTGCCATAAACCCCAAATTCGAGCCGTAATCACAAAATTAAACATAGCCCGACATTAAATCTTTCAAGAAATGCAACTACGAAAGCCCTAATCTCAATTAACCCAAAATGCCATAAAAAACGAAAACTTAAAGTCGAAAAACGGTGTCAAGAGGCCATTTTTACAGTATACCGTTCTTACAAGTCGATAAAGGTGTGAAGTCCTAAGAATCCCGTTCGCTGCTCGTTGTGAAGGTGAAGCTGAGAATCGGCCGACTTCTCTGTGCTCGCTTTCGTTCTGCTTTTCGTCGTCTGTTGTTGGTCGTCGTTCTCTCTGTAAGTGAATTCACAAGGTTATTTTGGAATATTTATGTTTTACAGGGGTATATTTGTCCATTAGGTAGCTATGTGATAGATAAGTTTGAAAGGGGGAGTTTAGTGATAAATGAATTGGAAGGGGGAAGTTAGTTGATGAATATTTTGGGGTGTAGGGATTTATGTGTATATTTGCCAACTTAAAAAGAAAAATATATTCAAATAAGTCCCGCAAAGGAAAGAATAAGTCGTTCCTTACCTATTCGGATCTTCACGGGCTCAAGTTAGAGAAACCTCAATAATAGGGTTGTCTTTGGGCTGTGACCTTTCAATATAAATTTAATTATTGTACTTCTGCATTATAAATAGATGATTTCCTTATTTATGCATCAAAGAAGACAAACTTAGGGGAAAAAGAGAGACTTTTTCAATACACGATTATTTTGTCTCTTCACGTGATATTGTAAGTAAGCTAACCAAACCATTCGAAAATTATAGTAAAGTCGGCTTCTTGTGTATTAACTGTTTGACCAAATTCAAGAACTAATTCGAAGACTTAAAGTAAGATAGTGAGGATAAATAATCATTGCCAGTGGAATTTTTTTATTAGTAACAAACATCAAGTGGTTAATGCAAGAAAAAGGTTGACAATAGATAAATTAAAAAACTCTTGAAATTTGTGCTGTGCCTCCTCAATTTCAAGCCTTGATTTGCATGCAAGACAGTTCTCGAAGTTGCTTTTTTAGGGTTTTCTTTTCGCTGCTAAGTCTTTTACGAACTATTGTACACTCAACGAAGAAAAACCAAATAGCAAGACAAAGAATTAACACTGTATTTGGATCAAGAAAATGGGTGAGGCGAAAGCTAAAAAGAAAATAAGTTAGCTTGATTTCCTATTCAATTACGCCGTATCATAATATCCATATCCCCTCGCTTGCTCTCAAGTTGTAGGACTAGGCTCTAACTACCGCTTTTGTAGGGGCTTAGCATTCACCTCTGTGGTCTTAGACTACAAGGTGGCTAGCTACTATAGGTAAGGGAGCTGTCTCGGAGATGGATGGGACTTTTTATCCGGCCCTGAAGGTGCGCCTACTATATATAGCTCGGGGGAACTTCTCGCATTCGATTAGAGCTCAGAAGAAGATTAGTTCCTTTCTATCTCTATCCTTCTTATCCAAAGGCGAACATCACTGGTCAATCAAGGATAGCCATTTCCTTGGCTCTAAGGCTGGAGCGATGCTTTCTTAGTTGTAGCTTACCGTTCGAACGTGATTATGGAATGAAAGATGGAAGGACATCACTTGGTTGGGCTTCGATAGGTGGAAAGGTTGAAATCATGTTATAAGTTACCTTCATCCTTTCATCATTCTGAGCAGAAGCTAGGCCTCTCAAGAACAAGCATAGGCAGCTAATTTTCCAGTATAAGCATATCCCTCTTGAGATGTGACGTTTCTTCGGTGACGACTTGTTCTATCTCGATGATCCATTCCCTTACGGAAGGATCGACTTCTTTTTGGGATGTGATTAGTAATAAAATTAATTAGAGATTATATCTATGACGACGAGCATTGTATTGGACTCTTCCTCTCAACGTATTTGTTGATCATGATATTAACAAGTTGCTTGCCTCGCAGTGTTGAAGAGTGTATGTGAAGTAGACTCGAGATTCTTGGATTTTCCGACAGGTTTTGTTAATTAATTAAAAAGAATTAATACGTATGTGAGTTTTGAAACATGACGACGGAGAAACTGAACATAGAAACGTGTTTCTTACAATTTTTTTTGTTTGTTTTTGCTTCCTTTAGTTTATAGTATTTGTTAATGTTGAGCCTTCAGCATTGGCAATGTTGGGGTAATATTTTAGTCAACATTTGTTGGCCGAGAATGTTCCCTATTTCAGTTTTATCTTTCATGCCCAAAACTAATTTTATTGATGACGTGGCATTTTTCTAGCGATGTGTAGGATATGGATAAGTGCTGGAATGGATCAAACCGTGTGGAAAGAGTGTGGATAAGCTAGAGCGAAAATTGGAAAGGAGCATACTAAAAATAGGAGACTTGGAGCTCAAGTGAAGACTGAGCTTTTGGAGCTGACCAAGTCGAGCTCTAACGGTCACTAACGGATCAAATCAACATTGTGGACGTTAGTGGACGTTAGTGGGAGTTACCAAGTCGTTGGAGAAGTCCTTTACAAGTCGAAGACATATATAAGGCGAAAGGACTTAACCGTTTGAGGCTACACACTTACAACAAGCGAAAACGAGAGTACAAAAGCTAGTTTGAGCGAGTATCATCTCTTTAGAGAGTTTTCTTTTAGTCTAGCTTTTAAAAGGTCGAAAGATCTTGTAGTTTGCAGAATCCTTTTTGATTCGTAGGTTTTGCTAGGCTTGTTTTTAACTATCCTTTTTGATAGTTTGTAATCCATCTTTGTAGTGGAGTTTTGCGCCTTGAGGCACGCAGCAAGTTATTTGACTTGCTGCATAAAATCACTTCTCGTGTTTGTTTAAGTTTTGCCACTAAGTAACTACATTGTCCGCTGTGTGCTTTGAGTGATAGTGAGTGTTAGCCTAACATTTCATCCAACATCAGTATATTACTTAGTGTTTTACATCCATTCGTAAGGGACACCCTTCAGTATTATTCTTACTAAATTCGTTTCTTACAACAAGGAGTAGGTGTTATTAAATTCTTTTTTTTTCGAAAGGAAAAAGGGGCCGAAGCCCAAACTAAATAGAAATAACGTTGTGGTGTATGGCAGCCCCAGAAATGTCCCCAATCAGTAGGGGGTAAAGACCAATAGGAACTTCCGTGCAAATATGAACCCCTAATGGTTCGTGCCTTGCTTGTCGAGCTAACCAGTCTGCACACGAGTTGCCTTCATGTAAGGTGTGACGAATAGTAACTGACCACCCACGAGAGAGGATTTCTTCAATAGTCACCACCATATTCCGTAAAAGGTTCGAGCATGATGTCTTTCGGGTGAGGATATCAAGAACGAGAAGAGAGTCGACTTCTGCAATAAGTGTACGACATCCTTTATTCCATGCCACGCGTAGGCCAGTGAGTAGACCCCATAATTCTGCAGCAACTGAAGAGCAATGGCCAATATTGTGCATGTACCCGACGATCCAATTGCCGTCTGCATCGCGAATTAACCCAGCCGCGCTAGCTCACCCGGTGTTGCCTCTGACAGATCCATCAGAGTTCAGCTTCATGGTGTTAATTGGTGGTTTTATCCGGCTGACCATTGTCGTGGTTCGATTTTGCCTCATGATCGCGGGAGGCAGGCATCTCCAAGACCGGTGGAAATTGTCTGATGTGTGACGGATGATCTCTACGTATTTGTCGGGATATCTTCATTTGTTCGGAATATGGATTTATTCCTCCAAGACCAAAACAGCCAACAACCCGTAGCAAATATAGAACACCATAGATTGCTTACATTCGGTGATAGATTCTCGCATAAGCACTCCTGTAGGTCACAACTGAAGAATCTAGAAAGAGTAATGGGGGGGAGTCAGCCTGATCCAAGTTTCGCGTGTTCGAGGACAATCACGTAATACGTGAAGAATTGAATCCGCCGTGGTTGGACAAAGGTGACAACATGGGCTATTAGCCAAAGGAAATATCTAATTCTGTGTGGTCCCTCCCATTTCCAAATAAGGCGCCATAGCGGATTTGTTTGTTCGGAAAAGTGGACACGTGTCAGTACATCATACGCTGATGAGGCCGAAAATTTTCCGGAAACTGAGCCCATCCAAACGATAGTCTTCAGAATTGTTGGATTGTGAGGGTGGGGCCATACCAGCTAGTCGTAGTAAGACGGATGGGCTAATATAAGGTGAGATACTTCCCCATTTCCAGTTTCCGCTCTCCCTCACATAGTCTAGAATCGGCCGATTGCGATCTGAGGTAGGTAGTGCATGTATCGTGACCGAGCTAAGTGGTTCAGACATACCATGTATCTATTTATCTTCCCAGAGACGTACTCGTGTGCCATCCCCGAGTCCCCATCCCAACAAAGCTCGAACTTCGTTCCAAGAATCAGCTAAAGCACGCCATAGCCAAGAGTCACCTGGTTTAGTCCATAATGACCAGTCCTCAACCCACCTTCTAGGATATTTGGTAGAAAGAATCCTTGCCCATAGATCATTTGGTCTGTGTAACAATCCCCAGGCCATTTTACTCAGTAGAGCAGTGTTAAATTCGCGGCATCTTCGATAGCCGAGGCCACCTATAGCTTTTGGTCGTGTTATGACATTCCAGCTAATGAGGTGTATACGTCGTCTCTTCTCTGTGTGTCCCCATAGGAAGTTCCTGCAAAGTTGGTCTAATTTAATGGAGGCCTGGTTAGGAAAGCGTAAGACATGTATAGAATAGACCGACATGGACTGAAGAACGGACTGGACTAGCGATGAGCGACCAGCAAGCGAGAGAGATGATGCTGACCAGTTACTCAATCTACTACTGACCCTGTTCAAAATACCTTGGAGAGTAGCCGCCCTGGGTCTAATGTGGATGATGGGTATTCCAAGATAGTTTCCAAGGTCGGATGTAACTGAGTATCCACCAGCATCGGCTATGAGCGCCCTATCAACTGTAGAGACATTCCTAGAGAAGTACATAACTGTCTTTGATGCGTTGACTTTTTCTCCGGAGGCACGGCATAACTTTTCTAGAACAGATCTGACAGTTCTTATCTGATCCAACGAGGCTTCGGCAAAGAGAAGGAGGTCGTCTGCAAACATAAGATGGGATATGGGCGGACCTCGAGTACCAGCTCTGATAGGCTTCCATGCTCCCTCCTGTACCGAGTCCATTATGGCATGCGAGAGGCGCTCAATGCATAGATCAAAGAGGTAAGGAGATAACGGACATCCCTGTCGAATACCGCGTCTCATCTGAAATGCCTCGGTGACTTACCCATTCCATAATATACGTATTGATGGAGATGTGATGCAGTCCATAGTAACCCGCCTGAGTGTCTCTGGGATTCCAGCGAGAGTAAGAGTATCTTCTAAAAATTCTCAAGATATACGATCGTAGGCCTTTTCTAGGTCGACTTTAATGAGCATGAATCTTTTGGACCGTTTCATACGATCCATGGAGTGTACCAGCTCTTGGGCGATAACAATATTATCTTGGATGTGTCGTCCCCACACAAAGCTAGCTTGATTCGGAGTAATGATATTTGGCATAAGGCCTCGTAGGCGATTGGCGATGATTTTTGTTATCTGAGATACCTCGTTCGTTTTTTCTTCTGATTTTTTTCTGATCATTTTAAGCTCAAAATCCTCGTTCTAACTAATAACATCCCAAAATAGTGCATTAAGAGCATCTCCAATCGACACCCATTTTCCAACGCAAATACACAAAATTACTCCATACACCCATACGCATACCCAAAATGGGATTATACCAATTTGTCTCTCCATTAAACGCAGCGTTTTACATTTCATCCATCGCATAGCGTTTTACATTTCATCCATCGCATATCTTTCTAATATTACCAAGTGACCCTCTTAAATTAATAATTATTATTCTGATTTGGTATTGACTAGACACATCATTCTCTGTAGCATCCTTTTGCCCGTCCAATCATCACAAACCCTTAAAAAACAGTACGAAATATAAAAATAAATCGAGTCACCTAACTAAACAACATATATTTTAATAACCTGATAATTTGTCATTTCTTCCTCCAATAATGTCGATTGGAAATGGATCTGGTTTGAATTTTTTAGCTCTATCGTATTTTTAGTAAATAATTTTTCAGTTCCTCTTTATATTTTTCAATTAAAGTTTTATTGTTAATTTTATTAATTCTTTTGTCGATCAAATCTAAAATTTTGTAGTCTAATTTGTAACGTTATAAAATATGTGGATAGTGTTGAAATTTTGTAAAATTTCATGTTGAGAGAATATTGCAGGATATTAGTTTGAGTTTGAGAATAAGTCCAACAATTGGAGAAAAATTGATGCATTTTGAGTTTGAGAAAGAGTTTGAGTTTGAGAATACGTTTTTCGGTCGGAGATAGTCTAAATATGAATATGCAAAGCTAGAGAAAGACACAACACATACGATCATCATCTGACCACCTTATTCCATTACACAGACACAGAATATCAATACATTCACGACACTTGCTTAGCACAGACAAATCTCGGTCAAACCAAAATACAGACAAACATATATATAATATAAGCAGCAAATCATTCATCTGATTATTATTATTATTATTATTTTTATATAATATCCCTATCCCTCTTGCACTCAACAGGGACCGCAGGATTCCTCGTACGATCGGTGCAATAATTGTAGATGGTGACGTTACTTCTTACCCAACGCAGGCGGCGCCACTGCTGGCCGTCGATGTCCTGAAATTCCCTCCGATCCCACCACCTCTTTCCCTGAGTATCGCAGAACTTCGCCTCCACCGAAGCTTCGCAGCCGTCGACGTGGAAACCCCTGTAAGAAGCCGTGAACGGAGCTTTCGACCAGTCGGTCTTCTCAAGTCCGCCGCGCGTCGCCCAGTCGTCGGCGTTCCATAGGCTGGAGTAGATCTTCATCGGCTGGTCGAATGGGAACCTCACGCCCAAGTCTTTGCTGTTCTTGAAGACTCTGATTGGCACGTCGTCTACGAAGAATCTGCACAGAGACGAAATGGATGAACTTTTTAATTTTTTTTTGGCAAATTGTATTTTTAGTCCTTCATGTTTGAGGACGCGACATTTTGATTGGCACTTAAGTCAACGATGGCAATTTAAGCCATGCAAGTATGAAAAATGAAGCAAGTTAACGGGACTTAAGTTAAAATCTGATAATTTTAGTCCTAAAAGTATGAAAATTGAAATTGAAGCAATTTTCGGACAGTTAAAAAACTTAATTTCAGCCAAAAAATTATATATATGGCGCTAAAGATGTCGACTTGGACTAATCTTTGTTTTTCTCTGAGGTTTCAGGTTTAACTGTCAAAATTTATTTCAATTCCGACACTTATTATGTGGCGTTTAATTGGAAGAAAGGAGAAACAAATTTAGTCCACCCAAGTCATTATATCTTGTGTAGGGGCGAAAGATGACCCGAGCTAGCTCGACAGAAGCTCGGCTCAAGCTCGAGCTCATTGATGTTAAGCTCGAGCTTGAGCCCAAACATAAGAGCTTGAAAGTTCATGAACAAGCTTGAAATTAGATTTGTGGGTTTAACTATCCTAAAATTGCTTCAATTTTGATACTTATCAGCACTAAAATTGCCACAATTAACTTTCCTTAAATTGTTCAAATTTTACGTTTATTTGAACCGAAGTTTCGATCCTTAACTTGAGTGTCCTTAAAATGCAACCTCTAAATAGGGGTGTTCAAATTTCGGATAAAACCGAAAAAACCGGCCTAACCGAAAAAAATCGAACCGAACCAAATTAAAACGGTTCGGATATCGGATTAAGCATACGTAAAACCGAAAATCGAACCGAAATTATAAAAAACCGAACGATGAACACTCCTACCTCTAATATAAATGTGACTAAAAGTATAATTAATCCCTTATATATGCTTTTCTTTCCTTTTTTTTTTTTTTTTATCTTTCGAGTTAAACTTCCTCAATCAGCGGGCTTTAGGTTGGCTTTTGTACCGATGTTAATGGCCGACTAAAGTAAAAAAGTTCCACATGTTCAAGAATAAACAATTACTAAACTAATAATAAAAAATTAAGTCATAAAATCATGACCATTATGGGTTTGTGTCAAAGGAACAGATGTAAAGTCATCACCTTTTTCAACTAACTACTGCTACAATAAGCTGTAAAAGTAAAAAAGGTAAGAAGAAGAAGACACTCACACAATCTGGTACAAGTTCCACAAAACAGAGTATCTGTGGAAGTCTTTCGTTGGATCGAACCAAAGGTAAATCCTCTGTTCTTTGTCCCCTTTCCCACCAGTGTAAACGTTTGTCTGCAATATATATGGCTGCCCAGTTCTATTACCCAAGAACTCAAAGTCTATTTCGTCATGCTCCGAGTTTTGCGAAGACAGCTTCAAAAATTAAAAGAAAAATTGGTTCGACATTTTCTTTTCTAGTCTATCTTTGCGAATGCCGTCGAATAGTAATAGAGTTTTAAGCTCACATAGAAAGCAGTGACAGTGCCAGCAGAATCCCCAGCAACCATCTTAATGTTCATACTGAAGTGACCAAAGAGGTAAGAACCTTTCGATTGAAACCCAGTACCTGCATTTTTTCCGCCATTAACAAACAAAGAGAGGAAAAGATGACATATTTTTTTAGATGAAGCCCAACTCTTATCTTATTCTTGCCTGTGTTCTTATCAAGAACTAGTTGGATCTCATTACCACCGCTGAAGTACTTAATGTGGTCGAAAGCCCAAGTGGGAACGTAGTTTCTGCCAAAGGGAACGTCGATTGGCGTCTTTGGTGCGGCGGCGAATGCACCGTAGACCGCCATTGTTATTACACTGAGACAAAGACACCATAGGCGGCTATGAGAAGAAGAAGAAGCCATGCTCTTTTTTCTTTTCTCTCTTTCTTTTTGTTCAAGAAAGATTTATGGGTATGTTATTACGAAGCGTGTTTGTTGCTTTGATCTTATTATTGGAGGGATTGATGATTTTACTGAAAAGAAAGAGGAGAGTTTTCGGTGAACGAGTGTGTAAAAGCGATGGGTCTATGCTTTGTTTATATAGAGGGCTTTGGTTGGGCTTTTGATGAGATTGTGTAGGGTTAATTTTATCGCAAGTATTATTTGTACATATGTGTGTCAGTAGTAGGGGTGAGCAAAACCGGATATCCGGTTTTTCGGATATCCGAAATTCGGATATCCGAATTTTCGGATATCGAAAAATGGTATCCGTATCCGCTCCGGTTTTAATCGGATATCCGGAAATCGGATATCCGGTTTATTCGGATATTTACACCGGATATCCGCATCCGGTTTTTAAATTTATTTTTCTTATATTTTTTATTATTTTTTTTTGAAAATCATATTTTTTTATTTCTTATCACATAAAAAAAATATATTTTTTAATATAAGAATTTCTAGACATATTAATTGAGACAATATGTGAATTTATGATTCAAAATTACATAATAAATAATAAACACAATACCACAAATTCACATTAATTTTTTAACTCGCGTCTCGATGTTTTTATGTTTTTTTTTTATCTCAATTCTCTAACAAAGTTTTTTGCAATAATAAAAATAATATAAATTTAAATATTCTACTTGATGATTTTTTTCCTTTTTTGGACCTTCATTTTTCTTTTTGGACTATTTTTTATTTTTTTTATTTTTTTAAATATAAAACCGGATACCGGATATCCGGATTTTAGACAAATCACTATCCGTATCCGATCCGGTTTAGTTTAAAATAAATCGGATCGGATATCCGATCCGGTTTTTAAAACCGGATATCCGTTTTTTCGGGTTTTGAAAACCGGATACCGGATCGGAATCCGGTTTCCGGATATTTTTGCTCACCCCTAGTCAGTAGGGTTATTTTTATCGCAAGTATTATTTGTACATATACATATATATAAATATATATATAGCTGTCTCAACGTCACGCTTGTATTATTTTCAAATGTCATGATGTTTCTTGTGTTCGAGTAAGAAATTTAGGAGGTCATCTATCGTCGATCTACACCATTATCGTTAGTATCATTGTTGCATTTATAGCTCAAAGGTGACTGGACAACCATTATATTGCACTAGTATTTTTAGCCCATCATGTGTGTGCAAAAATATAAAATTAATTATTAGTTGATGATTTTAATAAATTATATACTTAAAATAGAATAAGGTGGTTATTATGAGTTGTAAACTACATGGTTTAATAAGTTTTTTTTCATTAAATTATATACTGAAAATAGAATGAGGTGGTTATTATGGTTTAATAAATTTTATATTTTTTAATAGTAATGTAGAAAAAATTTGAATGGTCAATTTTGACAGACCAATTTACAGTTTTTATCCGCTCTCTATTGACAGTATATATTTATTAGGGTAAATTTTATTTTGTTATAAATACTAACAAGGGATGCATATATTATATATCCAAGCTTCCAGCTGTACACAAGATTGAATTAGATAATGAGAGACACGAACCGAATATGATAAACTAGACCTATAAATTTGTTAAGCCAGCTAATAATAAAATCATATAACACTTTTATTTTCATAAGGGGTTGTTACTCTATATATATGAGGCACAAGCTCATTTAAATTACACGTGTCTCTCCCAATCCATGTTTCATGACCGCCTAAACAAGATCGCCATTTAATTGACTATTTTTTTTGAAGGAATTATTATTGACTATGTATATAATTAATTACAAATAGCATTGTTCGTTACAGGAATGAGATGAGATTTCGTATATTCTCATTACTTACACAACAAATAATGACACACACACGTTTTGCTTTGTTTTCGGCCCCATTAATTTTGAAAAACAATATAATTTCTCACCGTTAGAAACGACTATAGTTCGGAGTGCGATTTTCGAACAAAGTTCGAAGATCTGACCCGACCCTACCTGAGCTCACACATGGCATGTGCCTGTGCGTTTGATCCGCGGAATTCGATGTGGAAAAGAAAAGAAAAGTGTGGTCATACGCATTGAATCATTGTTACAAAAGAGTACAAGAAGCCAGTAAATAGAGTCTTGAGCTCCGTTTTTCTATATTAATTATCCATTGAGATGAAATGAAGATAATGCCTAATGTTATTCATATGTTTTTTTTTTTCGAAACGATAGCTTGAATTAATAACAAAGATACAGAGCTAAATAGCCCAAGGGGTCTCACCGATACATCGTCAATCGGGAGAACAAAGGCTCACAAAGGAGCACCACACAAACCCCACAAGGGGGGAACAATACTCCCATACGGGGAGAAAAAAGTCCACAAGGGACACAAACACCGACAGAAAACAAAACCAATTATCTAAAAACCCAAGATCTAAAGAACCTATAACAGACAAAGCTATTAAGCTAAATCTACGATACTCCTCACTTTCTTCGGCCGTCGACTTCTTGGTTTTGTCTTCATCGGACTGAGGGCTCCACAAGGGAGAAAAGGACTCCTGACCGGCGGTCAGGAGAGACGAGGTTCCCAGACAGTAGTGGGCGGGGTTGACGGCAGGGTTGGAGGCAGGCGGATGACCGGGGCGGGGCGGGGCGGAAGCTGGCAGGGCGGATGCGGGGCGAGAGGCGACCGGCGTAGGGCAGGCGATTGCTGAAAAAAAAAACAAAACAAAGAAAACAGAAAAAGAAAAAAAAAATAGATAAAAATCGAGCTAAAAATCGAGCTCCCCCAACCTCCCTCCGACGGAGGTTGGGGGAGGAAGAAAGTCGCAGATAGAGAAGGAAAGGAGAGTAGAAGGAAGAGAAGGGGAAAGGAGGGGAGAGAGGGAGAGGAGGCGGCGGCTTGAAGAAGGTAGGGTTTTTTGTAGAGAGAAGGGGGAGAGAATGGGGAAGAGAGAGAAGGATGTAACAAAATAGTGCAAGCTCAGTCGTACCCGACATGTACATTTCGCCACGTTTCTTAATTTGTCGCCGTTCAATTTATATATATAAATATAAACATATTTATTTTCTTTCCCGGCATATAAAATTGCCTAATTTTTTCAGAGGACGAAGTTTAATCAGAGCCTGGTTCGTCTAGGAACTTTGAGGTCGTCGTACATATGTATATGTTGACCATAATTGGGCACAACAAATATTTTATAGTTTCATTTCGTAGTTACTTCTATTATCATGCACCAAAATGCATTATAAAGATACACGACCGATTATATCCCGAGTACATGCAATGCATCTCAAATCGAACATGGATTAATAAATAAACTTCTTCAAATAGGGTTTAGGTAGGTTCACCTTTTTTATTGACAAACCCATTCATAAGTATGAAAAATTCAAAATGACAAAAAAGATTCGAGGATATCCCATAAACAAAAGGCCACAAAAGAAGGCCTACAAATCAAAAAAGCAAAAATCTTGGTCAAAGTAAAGCATGTCTTTTTTGAACTTGAGAATAAACATGCGCTGACCATCATTTCTTTATCGTTGACCATAGTCATCAAATCCAAAACTCGTTATTACACTTGCCTATATTATATGCCTGCAATTGAATCCCAATTTTTGTTAACAAACTCAATCTCTCTCCAACTCATATTGACGCATATATAAACACGCATACCCAAACATCTCTAACACATTATTTCTGTAATATACATTCTTTTGCCTTCCCATCGACAATAGAAGCACATAAAAACAACTGCTTCGCCATTTTCTTGAAGAGCATAAGAGATGAAAACCCCATTATTACCACGTTGCTTCCAAGTTTCATCATGCGTTCATATCCCTTCTGAAGAAGCTGCTTATACGAAAGAAAATCGCAAGAAAATAAAAATAATAAAGTGCGACGACGGCGACTTAAAGATCTACGACAAGCCAATCAAAGCGATGGAGCTAATGCAAGAATTTCCCAAGCACATGTTGTGTAGATCAGACAGCTTCTACCTCGGTCAGAAAACTCCACCTTTGTCACAAAAACGATAAGCTTCGGCCTGGAAATTACTATTTTCTCCTCCCCATCAATTTCTTCCAATCTGCTTTGTCTTTCTCCACGTTAGTTCGATGTAGAACGGCTTTCCAAGGAAAGGGTTCGCCTTTCGAGGTTGTCAAGACTCCTTCGGGGAGTTTGAGGATTAAGGTCTTCGAAGAGATGCTAGTGAAGAACAATCGCACAGAACTATTTGGAGAAGATGATGATCATCGACTAAAGATTGGTAGGGTTTGCTCGACGCCTCAGTTGAGGAAAGAGTTTGAAATGCTTGTTGTTAGAAGTCAGTGGAAGCCTAAGCTTGATATTATTAAAGAGAAGAAGAAGAGCAGTGTTGGTAAGAAAAACAGCAAGGGGGAGACAAGATTGATTAGCCATAGATCGTTCTGATGTGATTAATTAGATCTGATAAATTATTGTTTGGGAAACTGAATTATATAATCCATGCTTAGATGTTCATATATAGTTAGTATGTATATTCAAATTTTTCATCAAGATTAAAAGACATATAATTGTCCACTTTTTCAAGTGCTTTGCTTAAAGCTAATATTTTTGCAATATGGGTTCGACAACTCTCTGAGAGGATTAGATCGATCACTGATAATAATAATCTGAACGTACGTATGTGTTTTTCAAAACCCTAATCACAACAGTAAAAATGTGGTCTTTTATGTTGATGGTTCGTGTTGTGTTCTTCCCTGAAACACGCACTAAACACACGCAGATATTAGTGAATGTTTAGGAGATTTTGAATGGCTGGGAAAAGACGAAATAAAATAGTAGTCAAACGAAGTAATAAGCAGTAGTATTAATATATTATCATTGCATTGCATCTCAACTGCTGTTAGTTTTTGTCTGCATCCTAAAAAAAATGACTCCGACATAATTCTTTCTCACGTGCGCAGACAAGGAAGACCATTCCATTACACATATATAGGTAAATATTGAATCGCATGAAGTAAAAAAAAAAAAACCATGTTAATCTGTCAAAGCATTTCACAATAATCTCCAAATTTGACTCGATTGGGGGCATCTTGGACCAGCAATCCATATCTTGCCAGTACAGATAAATAGGAACTTCTATTTTCTTGTTTTGTTGAAAATCAAATCTATCTTGAGGTTTTCTTAGAAGATGGAGGGAAGATTAAAAGAAATAACTGAATTGAATTACCCTCAAAACGTCTACGGATCATCTATATATACAACTCAATAAGTAACGACTATTCACAACTAGGAAAATACCAAACTACCCTCAATAAGTAAACACCGTTATTTAAATAAACGAACTCCTTATTCGAATTACCTATTCTAATTAGAATAAGTAAATAGAATAGGTTTATTAGTTAGAAAGAATGTTCTTCTGCTATGGTTTTCCAATAGCCCCCGCAAGATGGACTGTAAATGTCCTTTACGGACATCTTGGACATGAGTCTCTTCAAAGCAACGCCTGGAAGAGGCTTTGTAAACATGTCTGCCAATTGGAACTCACTTCGAATTGGTAACAGCTTGATCCTTCCCTTTTGCAGATGATGTCATATAAAGTGACATTCGATCTCTATATGCTTGCTCCTCTCATGGAATCTGGGACCTGATGCTAAGAGGATTGCTAATTGATTATCACAGAACAGGACCGGAATGTTTTCATCACTGTGAACACCTCCAATTTCCTGTAAAAGATGGCTCAGCCAAAGCACCTCACTGGTTAGGGAACTTAAGGCTCGGTATTCTGCTTTTGTTGATGATTTTGAGACAATCGTTTGCTTCTTTGACTTCCAGGTTATCATTGAATCCCCGAGAAAAGTGCAGAATCCTGTTATGGATTTTCTTGTGTCTTGGCTAGTGGCCCAATCAGCGTCTGAAAATGCTCTAATCATTGTATTTGAAGTAGCCGGATAGAACAGTCCTTGCCCTGGGCTTGCCTTCAAATATCTGAGCAAATGATGGACAACCACCATGTGAGGCTTCCTCGGCTTTGAGACAAACTGGCTTAGCTGATGTACTGCGAACATGATGTCCGGCCTGGTGTAGGTTAGGTAGAGAAGTCTCCCAATCAACCGTCTATACTGCTCAGGATTGTCAAGCAGCTCACCTTCCAACTGTGATAGTTTGGCCTTTGGGTCCATTGGAGTGGATGATGGCTTGCATGCCGAGTAGCATGTGTCCTCCAAAAGTCTTATAGTGTACTGCCTCTGTGACATGAAGATACCTGCAAAGCTACGTGCAACTTCCAACCCAAGAAAATATTTTAGACCACCCAATTCCTTTAATTTAAACAACCCTTGTAAATGCTCTTTTATTGCATTAATGGCGGATGTTGAAGGACCTGTTAGAACTATATCATCCACATAAACAAGTAGAGCTATCATCTCAGCTCCTACACCCTTAATGAACAAAGAGTGGTCAGACTCAGTTTGTTTAAAACCAAATTCAAGCAATGCTCGACTGAATATTGAATTCCACTGCCTTGAGGCTTGATTTAATCCATATATGGATTTGTTAAGCTTGCACACAAGCTTGGAACCAGTAGAGTTTGCATGATCTCTAGGAATATATCCCAGTGGCAAGTCCATATAGACTTCTTCATCAAGATCTCCATTGAGAAATGCATTATTTATATCCAATTGATACAAATCCCAATTATGAATAGCAGCTAAAGCTAATAATACCTTCACTGTTGCTGGTTTTGCAACAGGTGAGAATGTGTCCAAGTAATCAACTCCCTCTCTTTGGTTATAATCTTTCGCCACCAAACGTGCTTTACGCCTTTCAATCTGTCCAAGTTCATTGAATTTCAGCTTGAAGACCCATTTGCAGCCAATGGAGGTCTTTCCTTGTGGCAGTGTTGTTATGGTCCAAGTTTGATTCTCCTCCATGGCTTCCAGTTCCTCTCTCATAGCATGTTTCCATTCCTCAAATGGCTCTGCCTCGTGGAAGGATTGAGGCTCTCTGGTAGCTGAGACACTTAAAACATAGTTCTTATATTCAGCAGACAAAGCATCATATGATAAATAATTTGATAAAGGGTAAGCTGTTTTAGTATTTCCCACATTATTACAGTGGTAGTCCTGTAAATACGTGGGATTCCTACTTATCCTTGTAGTCCTTCTCAGTGTGCTCTGTGGTGGCTCTGGAGCCTGTTCTGTAGCAACTGAAGATGGTTGGTGAACTTGTTCGACATTCTGATATTCATACGCTTCATGAGGCTGCTGACTATGTTCTCAACTGGTGTTGCTTCTGCTCCTATGTATTCTTGAGCATTTGCTCCTTCAAATTCATCATCCATAACCCTTGGAATGACAAAATATGGTACTGATTCTCCCATGTTGTCTCCTGTCTGGTGCTGGATATTTCTTTTAAAAGAAAAAAATCTTCACAAAACCTCACATCTCTAGATATGAATATCTATCTGCTATCTAGATCCATCACCTTATATCCTTTAATACCATTAGGATATCCTAAAAAAGATGCAATCTCTAGCCCGAGGATCAAACTTGGTTATATTTGCAGCTAAGGTAGATGCATAGCATAAACAACCAAAAGTTCTGAAAACAGTGTAGTCCATTGGTTTATGATAAAGAAGCTCATAAGGAGTTTTTCCAGCTAACAATGGTGAAGGGGTTCTATTAATCAGGTAGGTTGCTGTAAGGATGCACTCCCCCCATAATTCTAATGGAACAGATGATTGAAAATTAATGGATCTTGCAACATTTAGCAAATGTTGATGTTTTCTTTCCACAACAGAATTTGTTGTGGAGTGTTTACATGAAAATTGATGAATAGTACCATGCTTTTGCAACAGATTGACTAATAGCAGTTCCTGGGCATTATCAGATCTAAAACTCTTAATTTTGCAATTAAACTGTGTCTGTACCATCTCAAAGAAAAATGAAACAACAGAAGGCACTTCAGATTTCAGTTTTAAAAGAAAAATCCATGTAAATCTTGAGTGATCATCAACCAAAGTAAGGAAATATCGATGCCCTATATCAGAAGAAATATGGAATGGCCCCCAAACATCACAATGAATAAGATCAAAACAAGCACAAGCCAATTTATTTTGAGAATTCAAAGGTAATCTTTTCTGCTTTGACAAAGGACAAATCTTACAAAAAGGCAGTGACTTCACATTGTCATTACATTGCACTGTCTTATACCGGTCAATACATTGTAAGAAGGATGTCGAAATCTATTGTGCCATGTTTCTAATGAAACTTTATTAAAAAACACACAAGAATGCAACTTCTGGTCACAAGAGTCCCTATCTAGAATGTATAAGCCTTGCATCATCCTACCCCTGCCAATCACTAAGTCTCTTGCTATACCCTGAATAACAAACTTATTAACATCAAACAAGACATTCGTACCATTGGCAAGCGTTAGTGCACTAACAGAAATAAGGTTGAAGTCAAAGTGTGGCACATATAACACGTCCCTCAGCACTAAGTTATTTCCTAGAGCAACATCTCCTGCCTTAGTGACCTTGATTGAGGTGTTGCTTGGCATTCTAACATATGAAGGTTGTATGTAATGCAAACGACTAAGCAGATTAAGTTTGCAACATATGTGTTTTGAGGCCCCTGAATCTATAATCCAAGAATCTATATTACTATGTCAGAGGTATTGAAGGATGAACACATACCATCAAACCTGTCACTTGAGGTACTGTCGTTTGCGAGGTTTTGTGTTGCCTGACCCCCTTCCATCAGGTTCTTGAACTTTTCCAATTGTTGGCTGAGCTGTTGAACGAAATTTTCTGTCTTGGACCTCTGATCAACTCAATAAGTAACGGCTATTAACAACTAGGAAAATACCAAACTACCCTCAATAAGTAAACACCGTTATTTAAATATACGAACTCCTTATTCGAATTACCTATTCTAATTAGAATAAGTAATTAGAATAGGTTTATTAGTTAGAAAGATGGAACGTTCTTCTGCTATGGTTTTCCAATATGTTTTGGCGTGATGAAGAACTTTCTTTTATTGATTCTTTTTAAATTTCCGCTCCAAGATTTTATCCGAATACCCGCCCACGGACCCGACCCAAATAGTCAATACCCTTATATCAAAAGAGCCTTCACAGCATCCCACCTTATCCATCCATCACTTGGCTTGTTAGGACCGCGAGTTAATATTATTACAGCCATTTTATGTAATGTAAATCTGCGGTATATCTTCTTATATTATTTCTTCTGTGTTCTGTGCTGAAGATATTATCTGTAATAATGGCGATTCTCAACTGTTACTCCTCCATCAACAAACTTGGAATCTTCGCTTCTTCATCCTCACTAAATAACGACTCTTTATCTTCTTCTTCTTCTTCACCTTCATTGCCTCCTCGTTCCAACCTCATCAACTCCTCGGACAAACTCCTCAAATCAAAAAACGAAAATCTAACAGCGAAGCGAAGAAAGCAAGCTCAGCCCACGATTCTTGAACTCGAACGAGCGATCGGCGCCGGCGTGTTTCGCGATAAAGACGACGGCGAAGGGCAAGCCTCAGTTAATATATAAAATCCCTGTGTTTTCCTTATTCTGAACTTTTCCTTTCTTTTTTTTTCTAGGGAAGGGAAAGAGCTGAGCAATAGTTTGTTCGATAATATACTGAAGAACTCAGTGGGAATTAACGAAGGTTCCATGGAGAAGAAGCTGAGGGAGACAGGCGAGTGGTTGATTGATCGAACTGAAAGAACTTCTCGTACTGCTGGTAATTAATTAATTGTTTTAGCTTCTTCTATTGTCTAAGTAATATAATCTTCTAGTTAGTTAGTTAGTTAGTTAGTTAGTTAACTGAAAAACGTAATTGTATTGTATGCTTTCAGTAGGCGCTACTGTAATGTAATAGAAGTTTCATAGTATCAGTTTTTTTTTTTTCTTTTTGCAGGGAAACAAATACTATTAACACTGGTATTATGGATTCTACCATTGTGGATGTTTGCTTTTCTAGTAGCTGCTGGAATCATAGACTTGTCCAACATTCCATTCATCGACGATATTGTGTCATGAAATTATGTGTTTATTAATTAATCTTATGATTATTGAAGTTGTAGTATATTATGTTAGGTTCCGAGCATCTCCAACGGGTACTTTATTTATGTGTACGTCTCTACTCCAATTGATCTTTATGTTTAACACTAATACTGTGTTGATTACAAAAAAATATAGTTCTAGAATACACACAATTTTCAACACAAAAATAGAATTTAGCTATTTATTTATATTTTGTTAATATATATTTAAAATATTTGATAATTTTTAATAATAAAAGTAAAATAATTTTAGTTTTCTTTTATTTATTGATATCCTTTCAGTTTATATAATTAAATAATGCTATTTTATAATTTATTTAATTTTTAGTTATTAATAATTATAATATATTGACTTTGTAATCTTTATAATACAAAATTTAATCAGTCAATTATAATATATATAGGAATTTGATTTTTAGTGTAAAAATAGAGTTAATGGGTTGGGGTTAAAATTAGTGTAGAAAATAGAGTTTATAGGTTGGAGTAAAACACCATATAAACTGTAATATTATGTAAAATTATCTGAATTTTTATTCTGTGGGTTGAAGATGGTCTGCATAGGGTGCAATTGACAATTCTTAACATAATAGTTGTAGGCAATGTTGTAAAACTCGTCAGGCGCTAATCGGGCGGCCGAGGGGGCCTAGCGCCTAGGCGGTCTAGGCGGGGTCTAGGCGGTTTCTTGACGGAAATTAGACGGTAGACTCGTTTTTTATTTTTTATTTTATATGCTAATATACCAAAGTAAATATATATTTAATTTATTCAAATACATAAATAATATCCTTAAACATTTGTTTGTTTTAAAAAAAATAAGAACTTGGCCGCCTAGCCCGAATTATCGGTTCGACCGAATAATCCAACGCCGAGCCAAAAATTGCGGCGGATGGCTCCGTCTAGCATCTAGGTGGCAGCATAGGCCGAGTTTTCAACAGAGGTTGTAGGCTTTAGAGGACGTGATATAATCGTTATTCACACGAGATTAGAGAAAAAAAAATATATCACATACAACATACTACTTACTATTTATTTTGGTCAACTATAAACACGATTGTCATTCTTCATATAAGGACATACGCGTTGACCAAATGGGGAATAATTAATCAAAGCAAATACATAACTAACAATTGTCGATAGCATGGGCAAATGCGTCTTTTTAAACTAGCATTGGCTCTCCTTATTCGTCTGATATTCCCTGAGGTTCGTTGGCAAACAAAAAGACCATTTCTTTCTTCGTTTTCCATATTCTTCTTCTTCTTCCGCGCAGTACTCTCTGCAGGAGAAGATTAATATATAGTAAGAGAAAGAAGAATAAGAGCCAAAGAGGAGAAAAAATTTAAAATAAAAATGGATTGTTTGGGCCTTTTAAGGATTCGTGTTCGCCGAGGTATCAATCTCGCCGTACGTGACACTTTGAGCAGTGATCCTTATGTCATCATAACATGCGCCACCCAGGTAATAAAAAAATGTTCATAAAAAAATAGTATTTTTATGTCGTATACTAATTAATCCTTGCATTCATATCGTTTCTTGCGTTAAAAAGAAAGTGAAGACACGAGTTATAAAAGACAACTGCAACCCCAAATGGGACGAAGAGCTCACAATTTACATCAGAGACCTCAAAGATCCCATCAATCTGGTATTATTAAGCACGAAACCCTAATCTTGAGACAAACTGTTTCGACGTTACGCAATAAAGAGTGACAACAAATATTATAATGACAATAATCACAGTGTGTTTACGACAAAGATACGTTCACTGGGGACGACATCATGGGAAAGGCAAAGATAGACATTAATCCCTTAATTGAGTGTCTAAAGATGGGATTAGTGAGTTTGCCAGATGGGACGAAAGTCAATAGGGTTCGACCGACGAGGGATAATTGTTTGTCCGATGAAAGCTCCATAATTTGGAACAAAGGGAAGATGACTCAAGACATGACTCTTAGGTTGAAAGAAGTTGAGTGTGGGGAAGTGGAGATTCAGATCGAGTGGATTGATGTTCCTGGCAGTAAAGGCCTCATCAAGAATTGACGGTTAATCTAATTTCATCACAAGCTGGAATGTATACATACATATTTATGTATAGTTTTATTTTGAAAATGATGATGAGATGAATATGAATTTGTACTTGTAAGAATAAATCAAGGTGATCGATGAGTTGTGTTGAATATTACTGTCCTGATTTGTGGTTATCAGCTGAAACTAAACTCAATGAACACAAGACACAATGAATTTTACGTGGTTCAGACCAATAATCAATTCGATATTGGTCTTACGTCCACGGGAATCTCCTCACTATTCTCTTCGATTTCTCGAGGCTATTACAGAGATCAACACACCTAACTATCTCTCTTTCACACAAGATATCAATCTAGGGTTCTTCTCTACTCGATATACAACCAACGTTACAGAGAAAAAGAAGTTTCGAATGAGCTGAAGAAGATGACAGTGCGCCGTGTGAATTCCTTTTATATCCCTGTTCTTTATTCAGCTGTGCACTATGTGATGGTACCTTCCGCATAGTGACTTGTACATAGAACTTATAAAAATGTCACTAACGCCAGCGCTTCTTCTCCAACCTTCCTTCTTGGCGCTCGAACCAGAATTTAGTAAATGCTGCTGAAGCTTTCATCCTCAAGCTTCAATTATGCAATACCACAACACTTGGGCAGCCCTTTCCAAGCTCTGTTCTGCTTTTGACTTATGACTATACTTCACATTTCTCCACCAGAGTCATAATTCTCCACACCACTGTTTCCTAAGCATCATTAGTCATGCTGATTAGCTTCAAGCAATAGTCGAACTTCCTGCTTGAAATCGGCTTGGTCATCATATCAGCTGCGTTATGGTCTGTATTGTTAGGATTATTTTAATGTGTTCAATTAAATTAGGTTATCTTGATCTTGTAATTAATTTAAGTGAACTGGGCTTTAATGTTATAGAGCCAAGTGATTTTATTCTTGTAAGGGGCTTACAAGGGCCCAAGTATTATATACCAATTTTTGGTATAAATACTAAAACCATAACACATAGTTAGGTGTGCTTGTGTGTGTTTTTATTCTAGAGAGGTAATATTTTGAGCCTCCATCTTATCCTCTCAAGCAACCCACACCATTTGCATTGATTTCTTGATTATTTGTGTAGTAAATCCATCCTAGGTTAGATTGTTTGGTGTAATAGGGACCAACAAGTGGTATCAGAGCAAACACGTTTGGATTTGAGTGAGATTTCTGAAATTTTTGGGTATTTTTATTTGTTCGAATTTCTCCTATTTCTTGAGTTTTTGGGTTGATTTTACTGATTTTGTAAGCTCAAGAGGTAATTAGGTTGTTTTCGAGTGATTTGAAGTGATTACCCAACTTTTTTTCAGTTGATTTGGGTGAGTTTTGGGTAGAAATCGATCTGTTTTTCGTCAGTTTTCAGTCTAGATTGCTACAGTACCTTTTTCTGGGCGTTTTTATTCAGTTTCGGGCGTCTTCATTCAGTTTCGGGCGTTTTTATTCAGTTTCGGGCGAAACTGAATGGTCAAACCCGAATTTTGACTGGTTAAACCCGAAACTGGACTGGTCAACACCTGAAATTTGACTAGTTAATCCAATTTTGACTGGTCAAACCCGAAACTTGACTGGTCAACACCCGAAAGTGGACTGATTTAAAAAAAAATTATCACTGTAGCATTCCACTGTAGCGCCCAAAACACTGTAGCAATTCAATCTAATCGCCCGATTGCAAATTTTCATTGTAGCAGTTTCGCCCGAAACACTGTGCATTCCACCGTAGCGCCCGAAACACTGTAGCAATTCAATCTAATCGCCCGATTGCAAATTTTCATTGTAGCAGTTTCGCCCGAAACACTGTAGCATTCCAATGTAGCACCCGAAACACTGTAACAATTCAATCTAATCGCCCGATTGCAAATACACGGCCTCTTTTAATACTGTTTCGAAATTTTCTAAATAAATTTTTCGGGTCCAATATTTTCGGTGTAGACGTTTTCGTAATTTTTTTCTTTAAAGCAAATCCACTAAACGTGTCAACAATCATTTACATCCAACAATCAACTTAGGACATCTTTGGCATATTATAGAAAAAGTTTTTGTAATTTTCACGAAGGTTTCGAAATTATCTCAAAATTTTTAGGTGCACACCAAAAATTTTCGACACTGACTTTCTTCTATACTTCACGATACTTCTCAAGTAAACCAAACTTTTTGAAACAGAACTTCCAAAAGCCAATTTTTTTTTTAAAAAAACAAAAAAAAAAGCAAAAACAAAAAAAATATTTAATTAATAATATTATATCAATTAAAATGGATGCTCAAGCTAGGAAAATTGAGGAATTAGAAGCAAGACTTGCTAATAATTACTCCGTGTTGCTTAAGCAACAAGAAAGCCTAGCCTATGCTAATGAAGATTTGACCATTGCAAAGTCTAAGATCACTAGCTTAGAAACTAAGTTAGAAGATAGTGAAAATAGGGTCTGCGAGATGACTAATAATTTACGTTCTTGCGAAGCTGAGCGAAATGAAGTCTCATCAAAATATGAGACCGTCTTAGAGGAACAACGTATGCTTTACTCTAAGATTAAACGACTAGAGAATGTTATTTGGAATATAGGTCTAGCAGATCAAAACTCTCCTTCTAACTTAATTCCTAACGGGGAAAATAATTTACATTATCAAAAACCTACTCCTTGTTGGGAAATTCCAGAGGTTGCTAGTAAAATTTCGGAATTGAACGCAATCTTGGAATCTGAAAGAGTAGGTTTCCAAGCTGAAAAGGAAAAACTCTCAAAAGAGATTTTACTTCTAAAAAATTCCCCATCTTTATCTGTTTCTAATGATTTTTCAAGTAATACATCTTCCTCAAAACATGTAAAGAAAACAAAACAAAAAACCAGCATCTTCGTTCCTAAAACTGAAAAGGCTTTTACTAATCATTCTAAGTCAATTTTGACTGAAGCTGAAATGTTAAGTAAAAGCAAAGCGCTAAAAATAGCTAAGGAACAAATAAAGATTAGGAAGGAGAAAGGAATATCAGTATTATCTTCCAAAATTAAAGTCGAAAATGATCAAGAATTTTCCACTCCTATTCCTATTAAAAGAGAAAGGGAAGCGTACAAAGAACAAGTTCCAAGCTTAAGCAAGCGAACTTCTCAGATCTCGCACAATCATCATTATAGAGTGAATGATGTGAACTCTCATAGGCAATACGACTCAACATCCAATGATGCATATAGCGCCATAAGGTCATATTCCTACTTGAAATACCCAGTCCAGATTCATTCCAGAAAGCATCTTATGCGACTGGCTAGGGAGAAAATCTTTAGGTCTTCAACACCTAGGCACACATTCACCGGTGCTGAATTGTCATTTCCCTCTAAGGTTCACCAAACTTGGATTCCTAAATCACAAACCATATTGAATAGGGCTTTAAAGGATGAGTTAGGATCAATATCTGAACCAAATGTGCTTAACTTGTTTTCTGCTAACAAGGGAGGACCCATAAAAAAATGGGTACCAAAGTCCCGATAAAGTTTTTTTCAGATTCCCAGCATGGGTAGGTACTAAGAGAGCTGCTCCACACTCATGACTGGTATGCGACGAGGGCAACCAAACATCCCAGCGTGTATGGTATCTTGGGTTGCTCCACATACACGACTGGTAAGCGATGCGAGCAACTACGTAGGTAAATTCTATATGCATCCCATAAGAAACTTGGCATGCATCTTGAGCTGAAAAGACAATATACCTACTTTTAAAACATGAGGGTACATTATATACATGCATGATTCAAAAGAACTTTAAATGTTAAATTTTCGCATGCATATGAGCTGAAATGTCTAATACCCCATGATATGTACATTTCAACTATGCATATATCTTAGAGAACTTCAAGCTCAAACAATCACGTATGCATATAAGCTGAATCGTTAAAATACCTATTTTTATGTGTTAAATAGCAAAAAACGTACATTCTAATGCATTTTTAAAGAACAATATCTTTAGTTTGCATTTGATCTGAAAATAAATAAATATGTTCACGCTTATTTAATTGGGAGAGAACTTACATGAAGTGTAAAATATGCCTAAGAGGGGGGGGGGGGTGAATTAGGCTATAAAAATTTTGGCTTGTTCTTCTTTGAAAAATACTTTTCTTTAAGAAGATATTTGCAGAGTATGTTATTTCCCAGAAAGCAGTACAAGTATCAAAGTTATCTCCCTAACCCTGTTTCAAAAATACCACGTTATTTTCAGAAGTCGTTTCAAAGATATCACCTAGTTATTTGCACGCGTCACGGGTTTGTCTCACAGAAGAGTAAATAGCAGAAAGTAAAGTGAGACGCGATTTTTATACAGGTTATATCCCCAACTGGGGTTTAATCCTGTCCTTGGGATGTTATCTCCCCAAGAGTTCCAATCAATCACTAAGTGTTACCGGTTACACTATGATTGACCCGTACACAACCGAAGCACAATGGACACTAGACCTCGTTCTAGGCTGACGCACGCCAAGTTTCGATCCACGTCGTTTACCCAGGAAACCTATTCCCCGACTGGATGCAGCTTGCTACCGAAGGCCACCGAATCCACAAAATTCGTCCCTCCACGTGCGTAAGACTCCACTCGTGCTCCTTTGTGCTCTCACGCGTCCGAAGACAAGGATGTAGGATTTGGAGTTTCTAGGGATCGCTCAAAAGAGTACAGATTCTCAAATGATAGCTCAAACACAAACTACAAATGAATCGCAAAGTAAAGCTCAGATCGTCTAAGGAATTTGATAGCTTGTGTGTTCGTTGTTGTACTCTTCGCGTGAAGTGTTTTTCTTCTATATAGGCCACGAATCATTTCTCCACTTCACAAGGAAAGTTAAGCACGAAAAATATGCTAGAGACAGCTCAATTAACACGTGCATTAACTCAAGAAATCATGCCAAGAATAAACCAATTAAACTCAACGGTCAACATGAATTCTTACCATAAATACCACCGATTTGCTTTCATTCCAGGGTAATCTCATCCGTTAGTCAGCACATTCCATATATAGAATCAATCAGCATATTACACACATAATCAGAATATCTTTTCCATATATAGCTTAATCATATCCGGGTGATCTCAGTGATATTCTTTCATGAAATAACCCAATTTTGTGTACATCACTTAACACAATATATCTTCCATATATAGCTTAATCATATCAGCGTGATCTCAGACGATATTCTTTCCTTATATAACTCAATCATGCGTACAATCCACATACCACTTATCAGAACATATTTTCCATATATATCACACAGTGATATTCCATCCAAACGAGAACGTCCAAAATCAGGTGATCACATCAATATTCCAGTTAAGCATAAGATCACTCAAATTCGATTTTCTTAACATTTAAACCATATTCATGCGCTTAATCGAATATTTTCACATACTTAAACATCCTTAATATGCATATCGAGTTTTCTAATTTTTACCCCCCAATTTACATAATTACTTGGAATAATCAAAACTCTCATAATCATTTGGACCAAAAAGGTCTACAATCCCCCCCTTTTTGATGATGACAAGTAATTAATGCCTATCTTAAGCATGTGAGTACACTCGATATGAAGCTATTTACGCACGTAGCATGTTTAAGTATCAAAGCATGTGACATATGATCAGAGCAAATAAATTTATCAAATTTCATAGCATGCTCCCCCTGTCTAATTGCCAATGAACCTATGTAAAGCACAGTCGCAAAGATTTAACAATTACCAGGATATATATTATGGAACACCTTAAGTTACCATGGAATATCTCAAGTTATCACATCAGTTTGCTCCCCCTGCCTATGAGCGGAATTCCTTAATCCTTAACAAAAATACCAACTCAAGCACAAAAATGATTAAAACATAAGCATATAAAAGCAAGCCGAATAATATCATAACATTTAAGAAACATAAGGGCCACAAGTAACCGACCCGACACTTACTTACGACCTAAGGCATTAATTGCCTATACTTCTCCCCCTTCAACATCAAAAAGGAGGGACTCAAAAACTCCACCAGCATACCTAAACCTCTAATCAACCTCGACCCGCAAACGCAAAAGACCAGCGAAAGAAGAAAACAAACTAGGGCTAATCATATAAGAGCTAAGGAATCACTAAGGAATCAGGATCTAAGAGCTGGAGTCACTATCGGATGAGGCAGATGAGGATTCAGCGACATTCAGAACCGCGGAGATCTCCTTCAGATAAACTTTTTAACCCTTTTAAAGTGCCGTGAGATCTCATCAAACTTCTTCTTGTTATCATCCTTGATGCCTTTGATACTCCGTCTCAAATCAGCTATGGTTCCCTGCTCAACGTCGCTCTCTTGCTTTCGGAGAGATTGGGATTTGATCAAAGCAGCCTTTTGCTTCTTGTCGGAGACACATCCAGCGCCTTTCGTTTTCGTCAAGATTGACATCGAAGAATTGAGGAGCGAAATAACGAAGTGAAAGACTTAGGGTTTGAATAGATTCAAGAAAGAAGAGAGTGGGTGGTTACATAAAGTCGAAAGCTTATTGGATGAGAATGGAAAGAAACTATGGAGGGATGTAATATCAACTAGACGTGAGGCAGATAAGGAAAAGATATCAAAGTTTGAAATTTCAAAGATCATGGCTAGATAAGGAAACTGCCTATTAGATGGAATTAAAAGAAGATCAGAGGATATCTCGCGGGAATTAAGGAAGGAAATAAGTAAAGATCAGAGTTCAAAGGAAATATTGGCTGTAAATAGATTTTGACATAAATGTCGAAGAAAAGTCTAAAAATAATCTCTTCATGAATGGAAAGGATTTGAAAAGATAATGAAGAAATTCTTAATAGAATCGAGGAATAAAATCGCAGAGATCCCAAAGGATAAGATCAAGGAAGTACTAAAGCCTAACATATCTAGTTACCTTCCCTATTTGAGCTCAATAATTCCTAATCGGTCACGGATATCACAGAATATACTCTCAATAAGGGGTTTCGTGAAGATATCAGCCAACTGATCATTAGTTCCCACGAAGTTCACGCTGATATTCCCTTTCTGAACATGATCTCGAATAAAATGATGTTTCACTTCTATATGCTTAGTTCGAGAGTGGTGTACGGGATTCTTAGTGATACTAATGGCACTAGTACTATCACAAAAAATAGGAATTTGGTCGTACCTTAAACCGTAATCACTCAAGGTCTGTTTCATCCAAAGGAATTGCTGAGAACAACTTCCTAAGGCCATATATTCGGCTTCGGTTGTGGATAGGGCCACGGCATTTTATTTCCGACTGGACCAAGTTACAAGGGAATTCCCTAGTATTTGACAAGTACCACTAGTGCTCTTCCTATCTTCCCTAGAACCGGCGTAATCCGCATCCGAGTATCCCATTAATGGGAATTCCTTGGAATTTGGATACCACATACCATGATTGATTGTTCCCTTCAAATATCTAAGTATCCGCTTGACCGCTGTCAAGTGAGATTCCCTAGGACTCGATTGATATCTAGAACATAGACCAGTAGCAAACATAATATCGGGTCTGCTTGCCGTAAGGTATAGCAAACTTCCGATCATACCTCTATACTTAGTTTGGTCAAAAGGCGTACCTTGTTCATCACTGTCAATTTTAGCGGTCTGGTGCATAGGAGTGGGAAGTACCTTGGAATCAGCCATTCCGAATTTTTCAAGTAGTTCCTTCGTGTACTTCGTTTGAGATATGAATGTTCCCGTATCCAATTGCTTGATTTGCAATCCAAGGAAGTACGTGAGTTCTCCCATTAGGCTCATCTCAAATTCCTGTTGCATAGACTTAGAAAAATTCTCGCAAAGAGTGATGTCAGTGCTACCAAATATGATATCATCAACGTATATCTGCACAAGTAGTATGTTATTCCCTTCGCACTTTATAAACAGAGTGTTATCTATTGTTCCTGTTGTAAAGCCCATGTCTAGCAAAAACTTACTCAGTCTTTCATACCATGCCCTAGGGGCTTGTTTTAAACCATATAAAGCTTTGTTTAATTTAAAAACGTGATTAGAAAATTCTTCTTGTACAAAACCGGGAGGTTGCTCGACATAAACTTCCTCATTTATAAAACCATTTAAAAATGCACTTTTCACGTCCATTTGAAAAAGCTTGAATCTTTTAAAAGATGCATATGCAAGTAAAATACGTATAGACTCGAGCCTAGCTACGGGTGCAAAGGTTTCTTGAAAATCTATACCTTCTTCTTGGGAATAACCTTTGGCAACTAACCTGGCCTTATTTCGTGTCACGTTACCGTTCTCGTCCAGTTTGTTGCGAAACACCCACTTCGTGCCTATTATGGACTTGTCGTTAGGTCTTTCCACAAGAGTCCACACTTGGCTCTTTTCAAATTGTGCCAGCTCTTTGGTCGCGTCGTAAACGGCCAAAAATAAATTTATAACCTTACTAATATAGCGTAAGTAAGGATCGTCTCCACAGGGAAGATGGTCGATTTACTTCCATATTAATTTCGATCGATAATAATAATAATAATAATAATAATAATAATAATGAGGAGGAGGATAATAATGGTAATAAAAATAATATTAATAATAATAGTAGTGATAATAATAATAATAATAATAATAATAATATTTATAATAATAATAATATTAAGGGGTGGGTTTGGTGAGTTTTTTTTTATTGCAATAGTGAACGAGGAAAAATATCGAAATTAACAGTAATAAAATAATAGTCGCTAAACATGTTAATCAAAGCAGCGATAAAATTAATCGGCATATCGGATAGATCTAAAATAAACTTACGACCTGTGTGATTTTTTACTTACTAACAAGCGCACGGAATCTCATAAATGAGTAGATGGATTGGTTGAGTGGGTGAACCGATGGAAACATTCGTGAGTACCTCAGTGAAGAAATTTTACCAACTAACACAGTTCAATTTTCAAATTGTGATAAGCTATGATATAAAAGAAAATAAAAATAAAAACTCGTATGATGAACAATAAACAGAGATGATTCAAAGCTGTTTTAATAATATATCAACACAAACAGAATATGTAGGAGATGATTTTGTTCTGACATGCTACTCTTCAAGTGATGAAGAGACCTCTGGACAATTAACGAAATAAGGACGGGCTTGGAATTGGATAGAGACAATAATAATTATAGTGATTCTTGAGCTGTAAAATAAACCACACAAAGTTGCAAACCTGATAAATCTGAAAAAAATAAAATACCGAACGACAGAATAAGGAACCGACTTGAAATTACTAGCTACAGGACTCGTGATCTCTAAGACTCTCCTCCTCTTTCCTCTCGATGATCTCCCTTTTTATAGATGATTGCAGCGACGTGATTTTCCAAGAGGAGACATAGAGTCGGCTTAGCAGCTTCTTGAAAATACTCCGCAGCCAAAAAAATAGATCATGTCGATTCTTCTCTGTCTTGAGCCTTGTGCGCGCATGTATGCTTTTATTTCTCATGAAATAATTATATGCTCTCTTCCTCGTGTGAAAGTGATATATTGTGCTCTATCCCTTAGCTGTGCGTATGAGCTATCATCCACTAGCTCTCATTCATGTAGGCTCTATCACTTACTATTGCTCTCACGCGTCCGAAGACAAGGATGTAGGATTTGGAGTTTCTAGGGATCGCTCAAAAGAGTACAGATTCTCAAATGATAGCTCAAACACAAACTACAAATGAATCGCAAAGTAAAGCTCAGATCGTCTAAGGAATTTGATAGCTTGTGTGTTCGTTGTTGTACTCTTCGCGTGAAGTGTTTTTCTTCTATATAGGCCACGAATCATTTCTCCACTTCACAAGGAAAGTTAAGCACGAAAAATATGCTAGAGACAGCTCAATTAACACGTGCATTAACTCAAGAAATCATGCCAAGAATAAACCAATTAAACTCAACGGTCAACATGAATTCTTACCATAAATACCACCGATTTGCTTTCATTCCAGGGTAATCTCATCCGTTAGTCAGCACATTCCATATATAGAATCAATCAGCATATTACACACATAATCAGAATATCTTTTCCATATATAGCTTAATCATATCCGGGTGATCTCAATGATATTCTTTCCTGAAATAACCCAATTTCGTGTACATCACTTAATACAATATATCTTCCATATATAGCTTAATCATATCAGCGTGATCTCAGACGATATTCTTTCCTTATATAACTCAATCATGCGTACAATCCACATACCACTTATCAGAACATATTTTCCATATATATCACACAGTGATATTCCATCCAAACGAGAACGTCCAAAACCAGGTGATCACATCAATATTCCAGTTAAGCATAAGATCACTCAAATTCGATTTTCTTAACATTTAAACCATATTCATGCGCTTAATCGAATATTTTCACATACTTAAACATCCTTAATATGCATATCGAGTTTTCTAATTTTTACCCCCCAATTTACATAATTACTTGGAATAATCAAAACTCTCATAATCATTTGGACCAAAAAGGTCTACAATCCCCCCCTTTTTGATGATGACAAGTAATTAATGCCTATCTTAAGCATGTGAGTACACTCGATATGAAGCTATTTACGCACGTAGCATGTTTAAGTATCAAAGCATGTGACATATGATCAGAGCAAATAAATTTATCAAATTTCATAGCATGCTCCCCCTGTCTAATTGCCAATGAACCTATGTAAAGCACAGTCGCAAAGATTTAACAATTACCAGGATATATCATATGGAACACCTTAAGTTACCATGGAATATCTCAAGTTATCACATCAGTTTGCTCCCCCTGCCTATGAGCGGAATTCCTTAATCCTTAACAAAAATACCAACTCAAGCACAAAAATGATTAAAACATAAGCATATAAAAGCAAGCCGAATAATATCATAACATTTAAGAAACATAAGGGCCACAAGTAACCGACCCGACACTTACTTACGACCTAAGGCATTAATTGCCTATACTTCTCCCCCTTCAACATCAAAAAGGAGGGACTCAAAAACTCCACCAGCATACCTAAACCTCTAATCAACCTCGACCCGCAAACGCAAAAGACCAGCGAAAGAAGAAAACAAACTAGGGCTAATCATATAAGAGCTAAGGAATCACTAAGGAATCAGGATCTAAGAGCTGGAGTCACTATCGGATGAGGCAGATGAGGATTCAGCGACATTCAGAACCGCGGAGATCTCCTTCAGATAAACTTTTTAACCCTTTTAAAGTGCCGTGAGATCTCATCAAACTTCTTCTTGTTATCATCCTTGATGCCTTTGATACTCCGTCTCAAATCAGCTATGGTTCCCTGCTCAACGTCGCTCTCTTGCTTTCGGAGAGATTGGGATTTGATCAAAGCAGCCTTTTGCTTCTTGTCGGAGACACATCCAGCGCCTTTCGTTTTCGTCAAGATTGACATCGAAGAATTGAGGAGCGAAATAACGAAGTGAAAGACTTAGGTTTGAATAGATTCAAGAAAGAAGAGAGTGGGTGGTTACATAAAGTCGAAAGCTTATTGGATGAGAATGGAAAGAAACTATGGAGGGATGTAATATCAACTAGACGTGAGGCAGATAAGGAAAAGATATCAAAGTTTGAAATTTCAAAGATCATGGCTAGATAAGGAAACTGCCTATTAGATGGAATTAAAAGAAGATCAGAGGATATCTCGCGGGAATTAAGGAAGGAAATAAGTAAAGATCAGAGTTCAAAGGAAATATTGGCTGTAAATAGATTTTGACATAAATGTCGAAGAAAAGTCTAAAAATAATCTCTTCATGAATGGAAAGGATTTGAAAAGATAATGAAGAAATTCTTAATAGAATCGAGGAATAAAATCGCAGAGATCCCAAAGGATAAGATCAAGGAAGTACTAAAGCCTAACATATCTAGTTACCTTCCCTATTTGAGCTCAATAATTCCTAATCGGTCACGGATATCACAGAATATACTCTCAATAAGGGGTTTCGTGAAGATATCAGCCAACTGATCATTAGTTCCCACGAAGTTCACGCTGATATTCCCTTTCTGAACATGATCTCGAATAAAATGATGTTTCACTTCTATATGCTTAGTTCGAGAGTGGTGTACGGGATTCTTAGTGATACTAATGGCACTAGTACTATCACAAAAAATAGGAATTTGGTCGTACCTTAAACCGTAATCACTCAAGGTCTGTTTCATCCAAAGGAATTGCTGAGAACAACTTCCTAAGGCCATATATTCGGCTTCGGTTGTGGATAGGGCCACGGCATTTTGTTTCCGACTGGACCAAGTTACAAGGGAATTCCCTAGTATTTGACAAGTACCACTAGTGCTCTTCCTATCTTCCCTAGAACCGGCGTAATCCGCATCCGAGTATCCCATTAATGGGAATTCCTTGGAATTTGGATACCACATACCATGATTGATTGTTCCCTTCAAATATCTAAGTATCCGCTTGACCGCTGTCAAGTGAGATTCCCTAGGACTCGATTGATATCTAGAACATAGACCAGTAGCAAACATAATATCGGGTCTGCTTGCCGTAAGGTATAGCAAACTTCCGATCATACCTCTATACTTAGTTTGGTCAAAAGGCGTACCTTGTTCATCACTGTCAATTTTAGCGGTCTGGTGCATAGGAGTGGGAAGTACCTTGGAATCAGCCATTCCGAATTTTTCAAGTAGTTCCTTCGTGTACTTCGTTTGAGATATGAATGTTCCCGTATCCAATTGCTTGATTTGCAATCCAAGGAAGTACGTGAGTTCTCCCATTAGGCTCATCTCAAATTCCTGTTGCATAGACTTAGAAAAATTCTCGCAAAGAGTGATGTCAGTGCTACCAATATGATATCATCAACGTATATCTGCACAAGTAGTATGTTATTCCCTTCGCACTTTATAAACAGAGTGTTATCTATTGTTCCTGTTGTAAAGCCCATGTCTAGCAAAAACTTACTCAGTCTTTCATACCATGCCCTAGGGGCTTGTTTTAAACCATATAAAGCTTTGTTTAATTTAAAAACGTGATTAGAAAATTCTTCTTGTACAAAACCGGGAGGTTGCTCGACATAAACTTCCTCATTTATAAAACCATTTAAAAATGCACTTTTCACGTCCATTTGAAAAAGCTTGAATCTTTTAAAAGATGCATATGCAAGTAAAATACGTATAGACTCGAGCCTAGCTACGGGTGCAAAGGTTTCTTGAAAATCTATACCTTCTTCTTGGGAATAACCTTTGGCAACTAACCTGGCCTTATTTCGTGTCACGTTACCGTTCTCGTCCAGTTTGTTGCGAAACACCCACTTCGTGCCTATTATGGACTTGTCGTTAGGTCTTTCCACAAGAGTCCACACTTGGCTCTTTTCAAATTGTGCCAGCTCTTTGGTCGCGTCGTAAACGGCCAAAAATAAATTTATAACTTTACTAATATAGCGTAAGTAAGGATCGTCTCCACAGGGAAGATGGTCGATTTACTTCCATATTAATTTCGATCGATAATAATAATAATAATAATAATAATAATAAAAATAATAATGAGGAGGAGGATAATAATGGTAATAAAAATAATATTAATAATAATAGTAGTGATAATAATAATAATATTTATAATAATAATAATATTAAGGGGTGGGTTTTGGTGAGTTTTTTTTTATTGCAATAGTGAACGAGGAAAAATATCGAAATTAACAGTAATAAAATAATAGTCGCTAAACATGTTAATCAAAGCAGCGATAAAATTAATCGGCATATCGGATAGATCTAAAATAAACTTACGACCTGTGTGATTTTTTACTTACTAACAAGCGCACGGAATCTCATAAATGAGTAGATGGATTGGTTGAGTGGGTGAACCGATGGAAACATTCGTGAGTACCTCAGTGAAGAAATTTTACCAACTAACACAGTTCAATTTTCAAATTGTGATAAGCTATGATATAAAAGAAAAATAAAAATAAAAACTCGTATGATGAACAATAAACAGAGATGATTCAAAGCTGTTTTAATAATATATCAACACAAACAGAATATGTAGGAGATGATTTTGTTCTGACATGCTACTCTTCAAGTGATGAAGAGACCTCTGGACAATTAACGAAATAAGGACGGGCTTGGAATTGGATAGAGACAATAATAATTATAGTGATTCTTGAGCTGTAAAATAAACCACACAAAGTTGCAAACCTGATAAATCTGAAAAAAATAAAATACCGAACGACAGAATAAGGAACCGACTTGAAATTACTAGCTACAGGACTCGTGATCTCTAAGACTCTCCTCCTCTTTCCTCTCGATGATCTCCCTTTTTATAGATGATTGCAGCGACGTGATTTTCCAAGAGGAGACATAGAGTCGGCTTAGCAGCTTCTTGAAAATACTCCGCAGCCAAAAAAATAGATCATGTCGATTCTTCTCTGTCTTGAGCCTTGTGCGCACATGTATGCTTTTATTTCTCATGAAATAATACTATGCTCTCTTCCTCGTGTGAAAGTGATATATTGTGCTCTATCCCTTAGCTGTGCGTATGAGCTATCATCCACTAGCTCTCATTCATGTAGGCTCTATCACTTACTATTGCTTTTAATATGACAAAAACCCTAGTGGGCTATTGTGTCACGTAGAGACTTGTTCTCAAATTTGATCAACTAACAATCAAGGCCCATTTATGATTTGACAATGTTCTTGTAGTATTGGAAACCTATCAAAGAAAATAGAATTAAAACCACAGAGTATTAGATTGGTAACGATTGATAGCGCATCTTTGCAGGGTGTAAAATATCACAAAATCGTAACTTTTTTAGTCATTATCACTCTTCTTCCACGGCAATCACCCACGATTCATCGTCAAGCGCTTCAATCACTGTCTTAGGTTCCATGGTTGACAACAGCACGTCATGTGATTCCTCAGCAATATCGTTTCGTGCAGTTGCTCTCGTTTTGATCCCTGAAGTGATATTCCCTATGACTTGTTCAGTGGGATGGCTGGAAGCATGTTTGAATTTTCTGCGCTGTTGTTCGTCTGAAGCCTCAGGTTCCTCTGACTCAGTATCTAGTTCCAATGGAATTGCGTTCACTCCTTTGTCAGTAACCTGTATACCTGCAGGAGACACAACTATACCTTCCTCAGTAGCATCTGCGTCAGGAAATTCATCAAACTTAACATGCACAGATTCTTGAACAGTCTTCTTCCTATTATTAAACACTCGAAAAGCTTTGGAATGAAGGCTGTAACCTAGGAATATCCCTTCATCTACCTTGGAATCGAATTTTCCTCTTTCATCCCTATCATTCAAAATGAAACATTTGCAACCAAATACATGGAAATATCCTATGTTAGGGGTTTTATCGTTCCAAAGTTCATAGGGAGTTCTCTTAATAATCGGTCTAAGGAAAATCCTATTCGAGACATAACATGTCGTACTAACAGCTTCGGCCCAAAAATGTTTTGGAGTATTATATTCGCTCAACATAGTCCTAGCTATTTCTTGTAATACTCTATTCTTCCTCTCGACCACTCCGTTCTGTTGAGGCGTAATAGGGGCAGAAAAATAATGACTATAACCATTTTCGTCACAAAAAGATGTAAAGGATTTACTATCAAATTCTAGACCGTTATCACTCCTAATCTTACGGACCTTCATCTCTTTCTCATTTTCTAGCTTCTTAATCAGTGGCGCAAGATTATCTAAAGCCTCACTTTTGTGTGCAAGAAATAAGACCCATGTGTACCTAGTATAGTCGTCTACAATCACAAAGGCATATCGTTTACCTTTCAATGACATAACCTGTACCGGACCAAAAAGGTCAAGATGCAGCAGTTCCAGTGGTCTGGACGTAGAGATCACTTTCTTCGGTTTAAAGGACGTCTTGGTCTTTTTCCCATTTGGCACGCTTTACAGATTCTGTCCTTGGTGGCTTTTATATCTGGAATACCTCTCACTAATTCATTGCATGATATGTGAGACATCAGTTCCATGTTTGCATGTCCCAGACGTCTATGCCATAACCATGTGATATCCTGCGTAACTGCTAGACACTTGACATTTTGGTTAGCAATATCATCAAGAGTGATGCAGTAAATGTTACCATGTCTAGCCGCACTAAACACAATCTCATCACCCTTTTTGACAAGGCACTTGTCTTTGGCGAAAGCTACGGTATGTCCATCATCACATAGTTGGCTAATGCTAATTAAATTATGTTCTATGTTCCTAACAAACCGTACATTATCTATAGTGATATTTAAATTGTTACCAACAGTACCGACTCCCACGATTTTGGCTTTTGCGTCGTTAGCATACGAAACGTATCCTCCATCAACCGCCTTCAACGACACAAAATTACCTATATCACCTGTCATGTGACGGGAGCACCCGCTGTCGAGATACCACCTGCTTTTCTTACTGGAATTCTTCCTCCGTACCTGTAGAAAGAAGTGCTCTTCTGAGGTACCCAATTTCTGTTGGGTCCTAACATGTTAGCGGGGAAATAACTTCTGTTAACATACGAGATATCATTCTTCATAGATGGTGATCTCCTGCTAGAATCAGATACAACAGCGGCATTTACAGGTGACTTCTTAGGTCTCCAAACATACTTAGTTTTATCAACTTTCTTTAAAGGACAGTTGTATGCATAATGACCATTTCTACCGCAACAGAAACATTTAAGCTTAGGCACAGACAGGGACGGAACCACAGGGGGGTCAGGGGGGTCGGCCGACCCCCCGGCGGCCGCCGTCAGAAGGATATATTATATAGCTGTTAGTTTCGGTCGCCATGGTTGTCTGTATATTTTAGGGTTTTCAGCCGTTGGAACAAAGGAGGAAGAAGGAGAATCAGTTAACGTTTTGAGATTTCTAATTCTAATTGGGCTTACTTTTAACTGGGCCAATGATTTTAAAATTGAAATAAATCTTGGGCTTTTATTACATGGGCTATACTAACGTATTTTTTAAGTATTTACTTTTTTCTTTTTCTTTTGACCACTTAATTAAATACTAACAAACTACGAAACCCTTCATTATCATTAGCTAAACTCAAACGTAACAATCGTTCACTGCAATTGAAAACATGGCGTCTGGTACAACCAAGTAATTTTTTTTATCGCATTCTAATTCAGTGATTCTTGTCCATATTATCAATTTAATTTATGTAGGGATTAACTTTTTTTTTTCTTTTACAGAAATTCTTCTATTGAAAAGTTTTTCCAGAAGAAATCGAAAGACATTGAATCATCGTCAGACGATGTGAATACACGAGAAATTCGTTGTAAAAGGGCTAGAGAAGAAACTGAATTATCCGAAGATGACATTGTTGGCGACCCTGCTTTACGTAAGTCAATTAGCGAATATTCTGTTAATATTCGAGAGGAAGTAAGGAGAAGATACTTGGCGAAAATGATTTACGTAACAAGATGGGTGATGACTTTCTCTCGGATTTGTTGGTGTGCTACATCGAGAAGGATATATTTGCAAGTGTTGAAAATGAAGCAATTTTGCGAAGATTTCAGGATATGGGGCCCCGAAGGCTACTTCTTCCGAAGCCTACTTTTACCTAATGTAATTCGTCCTTGTCGTTATGATAATTTCTTTGGCAAATAAATATAGGATAACCGTATGATTTTTTGTAAGTGCTTGATATTTTTTATTTTTCGACCCCCCATATTGAAATTCCTGGTTCCGTCACTGGGCACAGAATGTTTAGCATGCTTTCCTTCAGTGGAATAACCTATCCCTGACCTACCAATGTTCCTGGGGGTACTTAGCAGCATATCTAGGTTCTGCTTGCCCTCAAGGAGCCTATCAACTTTCTGTTTTTCTCTATCTAAGGAATTCCTGAGTTCTACGATATCTCTGGATAAGTCACAATTTTTCTTTTCTGTTTTCTCACAGTCACATGGAATTCCCTCTTTCTTAGCAGTAACTAACTCTTCTTTCAACCGTGAGATCTCTAGATCAGTATCATGTTTTTCCTTAGCTAGTTCATCTCGCTGCCTTATCAGTTCCTTATTCAAGGAATTTAATGACTTAATCTTTCTCTCTGCTTTTTGAAGTAACCTACACAAATCTTCCTTACTTTCTTCTATATCGGAAACAGATGAGTCACTTTCATAACCATATAAATTGTTTAGGATATGAATTTTTTCAATGGAGGAAGAGCGAGATACCTGATCCTCGTCAGCCATATAAGCGTTATCCTCGTCCTCACTTTGTTCCATTTCAGAGTCGTTAGATTCTGTCACCATGGCCTTCTGCTTCCTTGGTTTCTCATTGGTCGCGTCGAAAACGACCAAAAATAAATTAATCACCTTTATTCACTAAACACGAGTATAGCGACAGTAGGGATCGTCTCCACAGGGAAAATGGTTGATTTACTTCTAATTTCAAGCTCGATTGATAATAATAATAATAATAATAATATTTATAATAATAGTAATAATGTTAAGGGGGTTTTGGTGAGTTTTTTTTTATGCAATAGTGAATTAAAAAAAATAACGAAACTAACAAGGATAAAATAATAATCGAAGGAATTATTGTCCACCTAGATTTATTTTAACTAGGCTTCGTATAATCTTTCGACTATGGAAAATTTAACCGCTAAACATATTAAGGAAAACGCAACTAAATTAATCAATACTAACGACATATCGAAATAGATAAAATTAAACTTACAACCGTGTTAATTTCAGCTTGGTGTACTGCTCTTCTTGATGAAGCACATAATGACCAGCAGAAAGTAAGTGGCTTAATCCGCGGCAGATGTAAAAGAAACATGAAGGTTTCGAACTCTCAAATGATGATTTAATGATCATAATATAATGGACCAAGCTTTGACCAAAATCATTGAAAAGTCTATGATTACAAGATGATTAGTGGGAGCACTAAGTATTAAACAAGAACAGACACGTGGAAAAGCTTTTTGTGTGGCTAAGCTTTGCTATTCTAGGAAGAACTCATAATTGCTTCTCAAATTCGGTGATCTCTCCAACTTCATCTCTCGCTCAAACTCGGCCACGCTCACATCTATCACTGAATCTCTCTTCTATCCCTCTTTCAAACTCTCTACCACGCTCTTTTATCATAAATAACTTATTATAATATATGGACACAGCTATAGAAAAGAAAACAATTCTCAAATGAAGCAGAAATCGATGTTCTACAGAGGAAAAGCAAACAGCGATCTCAGGTCTCTCCTCAATTTCTCTCTACTCACATGATCTATCCTCGCTCTCGCTCAATCTATTACTCAGTATCGCTTCATATCTCTCTGTCGTTCTCTCAATAAAGAAAAAAATGAAATCGGGGAATCAAAGCAGGAAATGATAGCAGAAGTACAAAAACACTACAACCCTATTCTCCTCGATGCCCCTCCCTCTGTTGAGTTTAGCTCTATTTATAGATCGCTCGAAGCGAAGTGGACAAATCTTCTCAGTCGTTGTGTGCTTGCGCTCCTTTGAATGCCTTGAGCAGTGTGCTTGATCTTTAGCCGTTCCTTGATGTAAGATGTTTCCTAAGTTTCTGCTTTCAGCCGTCACGAGCAGTCCTTCGATGATCTTGTCGTTTGCATTTTCCTGCCTTGAGCTGTGTGTGAGTTCGACGCCTCTTCCTTGCGTGAAAGCGATATTTCCTCTGCTTCATCTTTCATCTAATGTGTATGTGGTTCTATGATTGTAGGCTCCAGCTCCACCACTTCTAATAATAATGCGTTGGTTTTGTTGATAGAATTTGACACCTTTGGGCTTCGATTATTGCAAGTAGATTGGGCCTCACCTCAATAACTGTTCTTAATTAAAGCAAACATTAAATAAACTAATATGTGGCTTAATATGTGCTATATTGGAAGTGGAACAAGCTTAAATATTACATAATTATTATTCTATCACTCATCGTTATTTGTTGGGCATTCATGTGCATAGTGGCCTGGTTTGTTGCACCGAAAGCATTTCTGAAATTTTTTCCCTGACGTGGAGATTCCCTTGTTTTTGTTCTGGAATTTGCTGGAGTTCCCATTGAATCTCCTTTTCTGTTCGAATCTTTCAAATCTTTTTGTAAGCATGGCTAGGTCGTTCATCAGGCCTTCTCGTTCATCGTCAGAATCAGATTCTTCTTGGTTGGATTTGAATGCGATAGACTTCTGATTTTTGGTTTGCGATAGATTCTTCTTGGTTGGATTTTCGGAGATGCTCAGTGCTTCTAGATCCTTTGCTTCGTAGATGGCGGTGACCTTGGCATTCCATTCTCGTGGCAGTGATCTCAGTATCTTTCTGACTTGTTCACTGTCAGGAACCTTCTTTCCAAGAGAAAACATTTGGTTGATGATTCCCATGAATCTGGCATACATCTGGCTTATATTCTCGTCAGATTCCATCGAGAACAGTTCATATTGATGGGTGAGCAGAGCCAGTCTTTCTTGCACAACTCGTTGGGTTCCTTCATGAGTAACTTGGAGCATATCCCACATAGCCTTTGCTGATGAGCAGGAACTGACCCGAATGTATTCTTCTCGTGTGAGTGCGCATGCGAGCATGTTCTTCGCCTTTGCGTTTCGCGTGATTCCCCTTTTGTCATCAGCAGTATAATCTTTAGCGTCCTTTGGGGTTCCATCGGTCTTGCTAGCCGTATATGGTCCATTGATGATTGTCTCCCAAAGATCATAATCGACAGCGATCAGAAACTCGATCATACGATTCTTCCATACTGCGTAGTTCGTTCCATCAAAGAGAGGTGGCCTAGAGTGGGATTGACCCTCTGCAAAAACATCACTAGAAAAAGCCATTAGATCTTAACTCAGGCGTGTTAGGCCTTTCGTTGAGTAACCTGGCTCTGATACCAAATGAAGTGTAAAATATGCCTAAGAGGGGGGGGGGGGGGGGGGAGGTGAATTAGGCTATAAAAATTTTGGCTTGTTCTTCTTTGAAAAATACTTTTCTTTAAGAAGATATTTGCAGAGTATGTTATTTCCCAGAAAGCAGTACAAGTATCAAAGTTATCTCCATAACCCTGTTTCAAAAATACCACGTTATTTTCAGAAGTCGTTTCAAAGATATCACCTAGTTATTTGCACGCCTCACGGGTTTGTCTCACAGAAGAGTAAATAGCAGAAAGTAAAGTGAGACGCGATTTTTATACAGGTTATATCCCCAACTGGAGTTTAATCCTGTCCTTGGGGTGTTACCTCCCCAAGAGTTCCAATCAATCACTAAGTGTTACCGGTTACACTATGATTGACCCGTACACAATCGAAGCACAATGGACACTAGACCTCGTTCTAGGCTGACGCACGCCAAGTTTCGATCCACGTCGTTTACCCAGGAAACCTATTCCCCGACTGGATGCAGCTTGCTACCGAAGGGCCACCGAATCCACAAAATTCGTCCCTCCACGTGCGTAAGACTCCACTCGTGCTCCTTTGTGCTCTCACACGTCCGAAGACAAGGATGTAGGATTTGGAGTTTCTAGGGATCGCTCAAAAGAGTACAGATTCTCAAATGATAGCTCAAACACAAACTACAAATGAATCGCAAAGTAAAGCTCAGATCGTCTAAGGAATTTGATAGCTTGTTTGTTCGTTGTTGTACTCTTCGCGTGAAGTGTTTTCTTCTATATAGGCCACGAATCGTTTCTCCACTTTACAAGGAAAGTTAAGCACGAAAAATATGCTAGAGACAGCTCAATTAACACGTGCATTAACTCAAGAAATCATGCCAAGAATAAACCAATTAAACTCAACGGTCAACATGAATTCTTACCATAAATACCACCGATTTGCTTTCATTCCACGGTAATCTCATCCGTTAGTCAGCACATTCCATATATAGAATCAATCAGCATATTACACACATAATCAGAATATCTTTTCCATATATAGCTTAATCATATCCGGGTGATCTCAGTGATATTCTTTCCTGAAATAACCCAATTTCGTGTACATCACTTAACGCAATATATCTTCCATATATAGCTTAATCATATCAGCGTGATCTCAGACGATATTCTTTCCTTATATAACTCAATCATGCGTACAATCCACATACCACTTATCAGAACATATTTTCCATATATATCACACAGTGATATTCCATCCAAACGAGAACGTTCAAAACCAGGTGATCACATCAATATTCCAGTTAAGCATAAGATCACTCAAATTCGATTTTCTTAACATTTAAACCATATTCAAGCGCTTAATCGAATATTTTCACATACTTAAACATCCTTAATATGCATATCGAGTTTTCTAATTTTTACCCCCCAATTTACATAATTACTTGGAATAATCAAAACTCTCATAATCATTTGGACCAAAAAGGTCTACATTACATGTTTAAACGTGCATGCTTTGAGGGGGAGTATAACTCCATATTTACGAGGGGAGCATACATTTTTAGGGGAAGAACATCTTAGGTGCGCGGTTTGAGGGGGAGAAACTTCATTTAACCCATATACATATACGTATACATATACCTATATCTATTATTATTACGATACTACTTATCTACTACTATTACGATAATATATATATATATAATATATATATACATAAAAAAAGAGAGAAAAGAAAAAAAAAGAGAAAGAAAAACCATCTCAGATGCTTCCACCTTACAAGACGGACTTCACCTGAAAACTCGACCCTCAAGAGTTCGAGAATTACAAAAGGCGTGACATCCATACACAAACACGAAGATGATCTCAACCGCCCTGCTCAGACTTGCTGATGAAGCAGCACTCACCAAAATTGACGGACGCAAGGATTCTAGGTTCCCATGGTTCAGTCAGACCAAACTGAACCTAACCCCGGAACATAGCCGAGTGTTAGTGAAGATTTCAAGTCCATAAGCCACATCCCTATTTGGCAATTTTTGATAAGACCAAAGAGCGGAAGATACAAAATTTCCTTAGCTCACAAATTACTCGGACCATCCCATATAGGTGCAGGAGTTGATTTCTATCAGCTCACGGGTAGAAGTCGCCTCATTTGGTCCAATGGCGCATGCACAACCGAGCCTTACCCACTCATCGATCTCCCAATAGACCGATGTTTCATAAAATCATGGGGAGCCGCGTAATCTATCACCGCTTCACTTGGAAGCGGGAGATATTGAATTAAGTGGTGGTTAGCCCCACACCACTGAACTTTCTTGAACACATCGAGTCTAGGTGTCCTCACTGCCTAAAAGTTTTATATTTTTTTTAGGACACATACACCTTTTTTCATCTGGACTTTGTGACCAGATCTGAACTTCTGTAGACATGTCATTCTAAGACATGCTTCGATGATCGAAAGGAAGTCCTGCCGTTGCAATATCAAAACAATAGCGGTTTCAGGCCATCATCTGTGAGCTACGCTCCTGGATTAATGTTAACGGAACGCCTATATGGCTCGTTCTAAACCCTGTTCTCACAGGCCGTGTCTCAGAGTTTAACTCTGAACATGTGTCGACGGATTACCTTAGTGGTTCCGTCAGGTTATTACCCAACCTGAGCACCCACCATCCACCACGCGTACCACTCTGAAGACGGGCTCTCATGCAATTGGTGGAAAAATCTGAAGGAGCCCAAACACTTTTTTGGAAAAATGCACCCCACGCACCTTCTTCTGGAGCCGAACAAGTTTCCTCGACGCCGAGTCAGACAACCTCCTTCGAAGAAGACCAATCTGACGCCGAGAAGAAGAGTTTCCGTGAGTACCAATCGACTCCACTTCTTGTCCTGACGACGCGATCTTCTTGCAAAAGACAATGCCCCATTTTGATCCATCGCATGACGATCTCCCCAACTCAATCATCATGAGGGGGAGTAGCACTAAAGCAAAATGGGAGCAATACTACGACGAAAGTGCAAGATAGGTCAGAAAATGCTGAATCTCAAGCGCTGTCAGATAATCAAGCAAACACCACAGACTTCAAAGATCAAAGTTGGCGCCTCGTGTACTGCTCTCCCCATTTAAAGAGAACTCCCCAATCCCAACACATGGTTGAACAAATGTAGGGGGAGTTGCGACTATCGAAGGGAGAGCCGAAACACAAGAAGAGAAGATCTGCCTCTTTACGTCTCTCCAAATTTAAAGAGAACTCCCCAATCCCAACCAAAAGTAGGGGGAGTTGTAACTATTGAAGGGACAGATCGAATGCAAAGAGACGATCTGGCAAGCAGCTTTGAGAATAGAAGTTCAGAACATGGTGAGCTTGGATCTCCTAAAGAAGAGGTCACAAGACAAGATAAAGGAGGAGGAGATTGAAGAAGAACACGCACGTAGACGCTTTCGCCACATACCCTGATACGTGTTGTTTGAGGACTCAGGATTATTACATGACCAAGATGACAAGCGCTAAATTACAAATTGAACACGAAGGGGGAGATTGTTAGGATTATTTTATTGCGTTCAATTAAATTAGGTTATCTTGATCTTGTAATTAATTTAAGCGAACTGGGCTTTAATATTTTAGAGCACAGTGATTTTATTCTTGTAAGGGGCTTACAAGGGCCCAAGTATTATATACCAACTTGTGGTATAAATACTAAAACCCTAACACATAGTTAGGTGTCTTGCTTGTGTGTGTTTTTATTCTAGAGAGATAATATTTTGAGCCACCATCTAATCCTCTCAAGCACCCCACACCATTTGCATTGATTTCTTGATTATTTGTGTGGTAAATACATCCTAGGTTAGATTGTTTGGTGTAATAGGGACCAACATGTATTCTTAAGCTGAATCTGCCCTTGGTGTAGCACATCTCGAATGAAGTGTATCTTCACATCGATGTGTTTGGTCCTTTCTTGGAACACGCTATTCTTGACCAGCTGCAACGCGCTTTGATTATCACATAGGACCTTCATTTGAGCTTGCATTTATCCCAATCTCATTCATGAAACCATAAATCCACATGACTTCCTTCTTAGCTTCAGTCATGGCCATATATTCCGCCGCGGTGCTTGAGAGAGCTACGACTTTCTGCAAGCAGGCCTTCCAACTCACAGCTGACCAAACAACGTAAAAATATACACAGACAAAGATTTCCTTGTGTCTGCGCAACCTACATAATCAGAATCTACAAAATCAGAAACAATGTTAGTATGATCCATTTCTTTATTCAGCCCATAACCAATCCTTTGCTAGTTGTTCCACTGATATATCTCATGATCCACTTTAGGGCATACCAATGATTCCTTCTAGGTTTAGATATAAACCTGCTTACCATACTTACGACATAGGAGAGGTCGGGTAGGGTGCACACCATGGCATACATGAGAGAGCCGACCACATTTGCATAAGGAATATTGCTCATAACTCCGTTTCCTTGTCATCCTCATCAGTCTGAGCAGCTGTCAGCTTAAACTGGTTAGACAGAGGTGTTGATACAGATTTAAGTCCCCTAAATCCAAATTTATCTAATACTTTTTCTAGATAACTTTTCTCAGATAGAGCTATCTGCTTCCTAGCTCGATCCCTCTTGATTTCCATCCAAGTATTACCTTTGCGGGGCCTAAGTCTTGAGAGAATAACACAAATAGTGTTATTTTTAATAGTGCTGTTACAAAACTAGTTAACGTTCTCAGCCTATTACAAAACTAATAAACTTTTTCAATTTAATTATTAGGATTTTCAGTTTTCGACACGAATCTTTTTAATATTACTTTTTTTCACCATAATTATCACAAATTCTCAACATAATTATCAATAATTATATTTCTAACCAAAATCTTTCTTAACACTTCCATAAACTATAAAATCTCATATTTCCATCATGTAATTCAATACTAAGATTTAATATCGAATATATTAATAAGAAAATAAGATCCAAATAAAACATAAGTAAAAGTCAGTAAGAAATATAATCCATTTTATATCGTAATAACTTGATATATGCAAAGAACGGAGATAGACCGCCTGGACACTTATGGCCTGAAACCGTCCCCCTTTTATCTAGTTGTTGGGATAGAAAAGCTACAAAACATTCTCTTCGTCCATACAACACAGTTACTATGACCGCGGCTGTTATTACTCCAGTTAAGCCAGGTCGTCGTCCTCGAGTTCACCATGTCAATCTCAAAGACCGTTCTTGTTCGTGTGGCAATTGGTTAGTTTGCAAGATTCCAGACATGCAATGCAAGTAAGGAAATAATAATACTAATAAAAATAATAATTATTTTTGTATTATTATTATTGTAGTAGTTGTATAATTCCTGTTGCTATATTTTCTTTCAGGTTTGCAAGCATTTTAAAGTCGATCCATGTGAATATGTTCCAGATAATTTTAGAATTGAGATTTTGGAGACAACATATTCTTATCGGTTTGAGTGTCCATTAGAGGAGTCACGTTGGAATGCTCCTTTTCATCTAGTACATAATCCTTATTTACGTCCACAGAGAAAGGTCGAACGTAAGCGATTAAGAAGATATCCATGTGAAATGTATCGAATGTCTTACAAGAAAAATGCAAGAAAAAACTATGATGAGTTGTGATAAATTTTTTAGAAGTTGATTTTTGTTGAATAATAGTTATTTGAATGTGGATTATTGCAAGTTTTCTTGAGTTTTTTTGTTTGTTAATGCTATGCCAAGATGAAGAATGTCATGTATGACTGACTTTCGATGGTAAATGAAAAAAAATAATGAGTAAAAAACTTTTCGGGATAAAGTATAATAAAGAGGAATTGTTTTACTTATTTGAAATAATAATAAAGAAAAAAGTAATATTAAAAAGATTTGAGGAGAATACTGAAAATAATATTAGTGTAAATTAAAAAAGTTGATTAGTTTTGTAATTGGGTGAGAAAGTTATCTAATTTTGTAATACCACTATTAAAAATAACACTATTTATGTTATTCTCTCCCTAAGTCTTTCATTTCGAACTCCGAGCTTAGCGCTTCCTTGATGAGAGTAACTTCAGCCTTGTCTTCACAAGCTATCAAGATGTCATCTACGTAGAGTAGCAAGTAGATGAATCTATTCTGCTGAAATTCCTTATAATACACGCACGAATCATCTGCTTCTTATGAATCTATGATTCTGAACAAATTCATCGATCTCTTATTCCATTGACGGGGAGATTGTTTTAGCCCGTATAACGATATCTTGAGTAGGCACACCATAGTGCTACTGCCCTTTTCTTCAAACCCCTCGGGCTGAGTCATCAATATCCTCTCTTCAAGTTTACCATGCAGAAATGATGTTTTAACGTCCATCTGTTCCAGCTCAAAATCATACTTGGCTGCTAGGGAAATCACAAATCTGATCTATCTATATTTGACCACGGGCTAGACTACTTCATTGTAGTCTATGCCTATCCCTCAGATTTCGTCTTGAAGAGCCATTTGCAAGTTATGACTTTTGCTCCTTTTGGTCTTTGAACTAGTTCCCATGTTCTGTTTTTCTTTCATGAGTTCATTTCATCTCTCACGGTAGCCTTCCAATGCTCACTATACTTCCCAGTTATAGCCTCATTGAATGTCTTAGGATCATCTGATATTAGTTCTTCCCCAGCTGTAAACGCAAAAGCCACCACATCAGCAAAACCAAGTCTGTCAGGTGCCTTAGTTTTCCTTTTCTGTCTATCCCTTACTAGCTCGTATGTTCTCAGATCATTTTGTTCCTCATCTGATCCTTGTTCTTCAGGCTCTTGATGGGTGTCAGAATCTTCACTAGTCTCCACCTCAGTCTGTAGTTCTTGATCCTTCGATTCTTCCCCATCATCACTAGTAAGTTCTGTTTTCTGTAGTTGATAAGCCATCTGATTTTCATTAAAAACCACATCTCGACTTATAATGCATTTTCACTGCCCTCGGCCGAGCTTATCTTCTTTCACATGAGCAAAAGCTGTACATCCGAACACCTTAAGCATGGGATAATCAGTTGGTCTTCCTGTCCATTTCTCTTCAGGTGTCTTGAGTATAACGGCAGCTGATGGACATCTATTGATGAGGTATGTAGCTGTATTAACAGCCTCAGCCCAGAATACCTTTGGTAAATTAGCTGATTTCAACAAGCATCGAACTCGTTCCAGTATAGTTCGATTAAACCTCTCAGCTAACCCATTCTGCTGAGGTGTGTATGCCACAGTTTTATGGTGTTGTATCCCCTCATTCTTGCAGAATTTTTCGAATTCCTTGGAGCAGAACTCAAGGCCATTATCTGTCCCCAAGTTTCATGACCCTTCTATTCATCTGATTCTCAACTAAACGCTTCCAATCTCTGAATTTTTCCAGCATTTCAGCTTTAGATTTGAGTATGAATACCCAAAGCTTCCTCGAGTAGTCATCAATCAGACTCATAAAGTATTTCCCCCCTCCAAGTGATTCAACTCTAGATGGCCCCCATAAGTCAGCATGGTTCAAGCTGCGCCTTCGCTCGAAATTTGCTACAACCAAACTTAACTCTACAGGCCTTCCCATACACGTAGGTTTCACAGAATTGCAGGTTGCTGATTTTGTCTTTTCGCAAAACGTCTTGTTTAACCAATTCTTGAAGCCCTCTTTCACTTACATGTCCCAGCCTCTGATGCCACATTGTTGTAGCATCCCATTTTGCCTCAGATGAGATTAGTTCTCCCTCAATTATAGCTTTACCCATGAGTGAATAAACTCCCACTCTTTTAATGCCTCTCAGCATTACCATTGAGCCTCGAGTTACCTTCACCATTCCTCCTCCTATCTCAGTCTTATATCCTTCATCATCAAGAACACCAAGGGATATTAGATTTCTCTTGAGATAAGGGATGTACCTCACATTATTTAGAGTCAGTCGAATCCCATTTGACAACATCAGCTTGATAGTTCCCGTTCCAGTCACTTGGAGTCTGTCGTCCCCAAGTAGCAATTTGCCTCCATCAATCTGCTTGAATCCTTGTATCCAAGACTTGTGATTTGTCATATGATAGGAGCAGCCAAAATTTAGTATCCAAGATTCTTTATCGGCTTCACTGGAAACCCATTAGGACATCGGCCGAATCATATCCATCATTTACCGCGGACACTCTGCTATATCTACTCCTTTGTTCTTGTCATTCTTGGATCTTTGTGGACAATTTCTGCGAATATATCCTTCCTCATGACAACTATAGCATCTTAATCTGCCTTTAGATTTTGATTTTGAACTTGAGTTCTTCCAGCCTTTTTTATAATCCCTCTTATCTGATCTCTATTTGACAAGAATTTCCGTTGAACCTCTTTCAGCATCCTTCATGTTGTTCAGTTGCCGTGAACTAAGAGCTGTTTGCACATCTGTGAACTTAAGTTCATCCCTTCCGTACAAGAGAGTTTCTTTAAAGCTGTTATAACTCTTATGTAGAGAGCACAAGAGGATCAGCGCCTGGTCTTCATCTAAAATCTGCACATTTGCATTCTCGTGATCCAATATCAATTTATTGAATGCATCTAACTGCTCTTCGACGTTTCCATCCTCTTTCATTCTAAACGAGTACAATGACTGCTTCAAGAATAGTCTCTTCGCCAGTGTCTTTACCATGTATAACTGTTCAAGCTTCTTCTATAGCTCGTCTGCCCCTGTTTCTTTAGACACTGCCCTCAAGACTGGATCACCCAAGCATATGATAATCGCACTGTGTGCCTTTCCCATGAGAGCTTCCTTGTTCTTGTCGCTCATTTCTGCAGGTACCTTGGCCTTCCCTTCCAGTGCCTTGGCAAGCCCTTGTTGTATCAACATTGCCTAATTTTCAATCGCCAGAGCCCAAAGTCATTTGAGCCAGTGAATTTCTCAACCTCGAATTTTCCAGAGCCAGTCATCGATGAATTTGACCGATTCTTTACATTCTTGATCTTTAATCCACGCTCACCGCACCAATTGTTGAATACTACTGTTTGATCTGTGGTTATCAGCTGAAAGTAAACCCAATGAACACAAGACACAACGAATTTTACGTGGTTCAGACGAATAATCAATTCGTTATTGGTCTTACGTCCACGGGAATCTTCTCACTCTTCTCTTCGATTTCTCGAGGCTATTACAGAGATCAACACACCTAATTATCTCTTTCACAAAAGATATCAATCTAGGGTTCTTCTCTACTCGATATACAATCAACGTTACAGAGAAAAGAAGAAGTTTCGAATGAGCTGAAGAAGATGACAGTGCGCCATGTGAATTCCTTTTATATCCCTGTTCTTTATTCAGCTGTCCACTATGTGATGGTACCTTCCGCATAGTGACTTGTACATAGAACTTATAAAAGCGTCACTAACACCAGCGCTTCTTCTCCAACCTTCCTTCTTGGCGCTCGAACCAGAATTTAGTAAATTCTGCTGAAGCTTTCATCCTCAAGCTTCAATTATGCAATACCACAGCACTTGGGCAGCCCTTTCGAAGCTCTGTTCGGCCTTCGACTTATGACTATACTTCACAAGTTGACTATCGATTATTAATATCGGTAATGGAACATACATCTCCATCTTTTTCTCGCTCGTCGCGAAGAATTATTGTTTCTTGCTTTGAAGTAAATTAAATGTGTTGTGTTACTGGGGATCTCTTTTTCAATTTTATTTGGTGAGATATAATTGATTTATTTTCCATTCACTCGAGTATCGAAAACTATAGTTACTTATATAAGTTTTGAAGTATCTATACTATATAAAAGTTGAATGTGGACTCATTGACCACTCTCATAGCCAAGCCCCATGCGACATGTCAGCATCATAATAAAAATTACCATTTTAGGTCCATTTGAGGGTAGAATTACTACACTTGCCATATTATGTTATATATATTCTATTAATTATTAATTATTAAAGTATAGGAAAGAAGTTCTCATTTTGTTACATACGTTGCATTTACCTCAGTATTCCAAAAGCCTTAGCGAGTAGGTCAAGAGTCAAGACGGCCTCAATGCGACTTTGGGACAACACACCTCGATATGATGGCGTTGTTTTCTAGGAAGTTCATTAATAACTATAATTAATTAATTAATTGATGTAATTAACTTGATAGATAAAAATCAAAGGATACAAGTTAACAAAGAGTCACGAATGCAAAGATATATCCACAAATAACGATGATAATAATTAATAATAATATAATAATATTAATTAGAAAGACAGATCGTCTAACGATTACATAGTCATATATAAAGGGCATGTCTGGCAAGGTAATTGCTAACCAAGAACAAGAACTGTATGTCGATTTGGATAGCAAGCCAAGTTACATAGATACACCGTTGCTTTGATCCCATAGTAATTAAGTGTCTGTTCGGCTTACCCATTGATTCTTGAAAATGTTTCAGACAAATTTCTGAACTTATTTATTTTGAAATAAGGTTGCATGTGCATCCGCTTACGGGCAAACATGAATCGTTTCTAGGGACCGTTACTTCGAGATGTTGCTTTTTACGTAATTATCCATTATTGGGTTAACTTAATGTTATAACTTCAAACATTTCTTCTTCGTGGCCTTTTTTTATTACAGTGAGTTATGACTATGCATTTTCTTAAGGTGATGAGCTTTTCTTGGCGGTGAGCAGTGACTGTTTGGTGGTCGGCAATGGGATCATTTTGCTTCTGTTTCCATTTTCTTGGCTTTCTCTCTCTTTTCTTTTGTCCTTCTCTTTTTTTTCTTTTCGAATCAATGTTGGGAGTGAGAACAGAAGTCTTGGCTTATAATCATCTACGCATAGAGTGGAAATTGGTATAACATTTGGGATTTCGAATCATCATAAGGAGGCTTGCTCAAAGAAAAGGTGGTGATTATTTTTGCAGTATTCATAACTCTTTTGTGTACCCTTTCCAATTAGTTAGAACTTTACGTTAATGTGAACCCTCTCCAGTTTAGATCCATGTTGTAAAATACGGTAGGCGCTCGCTAGGCGCGGGGGGGGGGGGGGGGGGGGGCGAGCGCGTAGGCGGCTAGGCGGGGGCCTAGACGGTTTCTAGGCGGCAATTATACGGTTCACCTATTTTTCATCACTATTGCAAAGTATTTGAACACTTGAAGCTTCATACAGTACAAATAATGATAAATCTAACTGCGTTATTGTATTTGGTAGTTCCAAAAAAATAAACACAATTACCAAATTAAAAATACTAAAATCAATTTACTTTATAGTTAAAAAATTATAACATAAAATTTGAAATATTAAATTATTGTTTATTTGAAGTTAGAACTCTTTCAGAAATTTTCGTTACGATTTACGTAATATGAATTAACTATTTTATACTACTTTAAATGTATATTATCGATGGCAATATTGAAATTTTCATTAAATATATGGGTACAGTAGTAATTAAGCAACTTCCCCTGATTTTCTATCGCCTCCATCGTTGTGGCGACCCTGACTTTCTAATCATTTTTAGTGGCGGATTTTCGCAAAGTAAGTCGCGGGAGACCCGTCTAATAAAAACTTCTTCCTAAAATATGATATGTTACGAAAATACGTAGCCCACATCGTCGTAATTATACAAAAGCCGAAACCCCAAAATATATATATCATATCAAAACACCCTAACAGCGCTCCACATGTCGTCATCCATGTACAGCCCTGCCCTCAAAAGACCCTGGAGTACCGCCGTCAGCCCGCCTTAGTCGTGACGTTTCTCAACGTCCGACTCTATCGTACCTACAACACATAAAACGTGGAATGAGCTTATAAAGCTCAGTAAGCGGAAACTATACAATGCACGTGTCCTAAAACGCAAAGGCATCCGCGTTAATGCTTCCTAATCGTATCCTGTAATTCGTGTCTTGAAATTCATGTCTTGTATTCACGTCATGAAATTCATGTCTTGTCTTATCTTGTAGTTCATGTCTTGTCTTATATTTAGTTCGTGTCTTGTCTTGTCTTTAGTTCGTGTCTTGTCTTGTAGGGCCCGCTTATCTTACTATGCACCATCATGGAGCTCAAACCCACTAGGGGTAAATATATATAAATATGGACGATGCTTCCACTGAGAGGCTAACCTAAGGCGCCTTTTCAATCCCAATGTAGTTTATCAATCCCACGGACGCTCACACTGGTAGACTCACTTTGAGGTTGCTGACACCAATTATACCCTTGGTGCCGTTTGTTTCCTCAGGGTGTATCTCCCAGGTCGCAACTTTCCGCCACATGCATGCCCTTGCCTTGAGACATGTCATTGCATGTCTTGAAATCGGTGACATAAAATCACCATGGTAGCATAGAAGAGCCATTAAATGCAAACGTTTATCGTATTTAAGTAATCATACGTGACTATTGCTCGTGTCTTGTAACTTTCGTGGTACTCGTGTATGCATGTAATAATGCATTCGTGAAAATGCCGAAGTGCTTGTCATGACACTTCATGTAATAATTAATTCATGTACACAAATAAATAAATCCCGTGAAGATTCATGTAAAGTCATATAAGCATATAATCATGTCATTCAAGCACGTAACCATGTAATTCATGCACATATAATTTATGTGTTGTAGTTGGGATCTCCACTTACCTGGTATCCTTAACTATATCGTACGGTTAAATCGCTAACCTTCAAACCGTAATTATAGAAACACATAAAATTAGGGTTTGTTAGTCTAATTATAGTTTCACTGAAATGGCTTAATTTGAAAACCCTAGTTTTGATTTCTATAAATTTCTACACCTTAAAGTTTCGAACTTGACCTACATTGGAAAATTATCATTTTGAAATTTATGAGAATCTCGATATGACTTAAATCTCGACATATTATATATATATATATATTTCGACATCAACATTAGCTTATATCTCGGTAAAGATCTCGACATTCATATGTAAGGGTTTAATATTCAAATAATATATATAAGGATCTCAGCATTGTTCATGATAAGTCTCGATATTACACAAGGATTTCTATGTTTTATACCATACTTCGAGATTTAAACCATACAATTTTAAGGTACATTTTAACGTGAATGTCGAGCTTAGTTGTGGAAGTAAATCTCGACATAGTATATGCAAAATCTCGAGTCATGTTTCGATATTTTAAATAGAAATTTCGAGGTGTTATAATATTAGATTTAAATCATGACATTTTCAGGTATGAATCTCGAGATGTATTACTAGATATGTGTCGAGATTTTCTACAAGATGTCGAGATACATGTTTCGACATTTCAAGCAACATTTCGATATTTATATGGCTTGAATTTCGAATTCACTATGGAGATTAAATCTCGACATGAACTCGACATTTTTCATCCTCCTTTTGATCCCGTAATCACTCCAACATTGACATGGTTTCGATATCTACTAACTGGAAATTATATCATCCCTAAAACATCTAACTTTCGATCAAAACCCTAAAATCCACTATTATTGTTCCCTTCGAAAACTGTTCTTGGGTTTTCTTCTGAAATGTTAACCTTATAAACCCACATCTAAAACGTGTTCTAACCTACTAATAACAAGAGAAAGACAATTAAGTGCTTAGAATAAAAGGATTTGTACCTTACGAGCACTACTGTATTTGAATCTTCCTCAAACGGTTTATCACACAAGCTCCTTAAGATGAATTCTTGTTTTAGTGTTCAACGTGTTCTAGAGGCTTAAATGATCTAATATTATGAAAAGATTCTTGATAAATATTAAACCATCGAAAAGCTCACTTGATGGAACATCTAGTGACGTTATTTTCCCTTAACCTTAAGGAATCAATAGTTATCTTTAAATACTTGGGCTTTATGTGTAAGCCAAGCCCAATTCATATTTAGTCTAATTTTAATTATAGTCTTAATCCTATTCTTACTAATTCGTGTTCCTTAAAATGTGGTATTAGCACCTAATTATACTAAATTAAATTTTCTAGGTTAGCATGTCATGTACTAGAAATCCTAAAATCAATAACCCATCTATATTCAATTAATTCCTCTACTTGGTTAGTAATCCTAATAACACCCAAATTGATATCATGTTGACACATAAAATCGTAAAACACGTCTCATGCAGTCACATAAGTCATATAACATGTATGCAAATTTATTGGTTAACACTAGTCCAGGTTGCGTATAAGTGTTTGCCAAAATTTTCTAAGTCTTAATAATCATCATTCAAATCATACATCTCTAATTAGGTATCCTCCATTTCTAATTATATCGTAAATTCCGTAATTAGATTTTACGGGTATTACATCCTCCCCCCCTTAAAAGAATTTCGTCCCCGAAAATTCGCTAGCTGGAATAATTCAGGGTAACGATTGATAGGAAATTGTCTTGTCTTGGTTAGGTGATAAATAATCACCTACTTTCCCTTAAAGGAAATCCTTACGGTGGAAATTATAAGAAGGTATCTTCTTGAGAATTAAACATGATTTCGATTTGAAGAAAAGGAGTGGAAGTTATTGTTAACCTTTCTCGTCTTAATAGATGATCTTAGGTTGAACGTTATTTCCTCTTGGTGGTAAAAGACCAGTAGGAGATTTTGGAATAATTTCCAAAACATGTAAGATTCTCATACCGACCTTTTCTTATCTAAGAACTAATCATAGTAAAGTAATCCTAATTCTCGACTTCGTATTACTTGCATTCAAAAACCTCGATTGTCCTAGGTTTACAATCGAATAATAAGTACGGGAAGTTATAAGCGACAAAACTATCATAAATCAAGAGATTTCAGAGAAAAATATCCCTGTCTTGATTTATTTTATCCTTGTTGTTTTTCCGTCATGCAAGACTTCATCGACAATTTCTATAAACTCTTAATGTGCTAATTGTAGGGTATGTCCTTGTCTTGAATCTTAACAGCTCATGAAGGAAAATCTTCTGACTAGTCATAGTCTACTCTCCCCTATGAAAAGATCTGCCTAACTTCAATTCCTAAAAGTTTGGGAATGAAGGGACACGAATTTATAGAAGTTAGAATAGAGGTTCTCTTGTCGTCTTGGATGCTGACAACAAGTTCTTAATAGAACACGTATAACATTCATCTAAGTTGGTCGGACATGCATCGCCTTAAGGTTGATTTAGCGAGAATAGCTACAATTCTAATTCAGAAAAAGATTTGGAAATCATGAACATCCACCACACTTTCGTTGCGCCACTCTGACGCAGAGCATGTATAATTTGCAGAAGGTGTTGAAAAATTGGGAGATCAGGTATATTCTGGTATACAGGATTTAGACTTATTAGGCTGAAAGAAATGAAATGTAGCTTTACCATCATATTCCATAAGGAAGAATATTCAAAGAAAAGAAATACAACTTTGATCGTGAATCGATCAGAAAATATTGATCAGAAAATATTTTCGTAATATTATTGAAACATACATTGGCGTCTTTGGGAGCTATTGCAGCTAAGACTGTGGAAATTTCTCTGCTTAACCATTTATGCGAAAAGATTCGCAACTTGTCTTAGAGATTCTACTTTAGCTGATCCTGCCCGCAAGACGGGTATTTCTCTTCTCAGGAAATTGAAGCTTATAATCTTTCCTAGAGAAATCAGATACGGCTTCATATTTTGAAAGCATATCTGTCAAGTTCATAGTTTTCATCGATACTCAAGCTGCCATTCTATGGAAATAATGGAGTATCTTTCCAACACTTAACTATTTCGTCTTGGACCTCCATCTGGCAGGTTAGTACATCATATTTAAATGGTCAGAAGGTATTCCACCTTCGGTACGCGCTCTTGGCGACACATTTAAATGTGTGGCTCAGTTTCCTAGAATTAACTGTCATAGTATAGGTACATTATAAATCGTGAACGTACCGATCATTTCCGTAGGAGGAAATTCTGTTTCTTCTAGGTTTAGGTTGGACATTCGTGGAGGAATTGGGGAGGGTTGTGTCGATGTTTGGTCTGGTTCCAATGATATCTGCATCTGACAGATTTTTGCGAAATGTCCCCGTCTTCCACATTTAAAACAGTTGGCATCTTGTGAGTAGAAAATGCCTTTGTGTTGTCGTCCACACTGTTGACATCGAGGGATGGGGTTCGGAACATGAGCATGAAAAGTAGCATTCATCGGGTTTGGCCTTGATTGGCAAAGTTGGGGCCCTTGATGAGTTATCTGGGCATTGTGGGGATTCTTAAAATATAAGGGCTTTTTAGTAGTTTCCGGTTCTGGCCTATTCTCCATCTTTCGCTTTCCTTTCTGATTTTGGAACATCCGGGTTTCTTCCCTAATAGGGTTAGCAATATTTGCAGGTAAGAATCTACGGGGTTCGGATGATCTTTGTTCATTGATAAGCTTATAGACCAAGTCCTTGAGTTCACCAACTTGATCTTTAAGTTCACTGATCTGACCCGATTGCCATTGGATCAGTTCAGTAAGATGTGAGAGTGCTGAGTCTCGTTCGTTCATAGGGGACTTAGGTGTAACCCCACGACTTGACTCACCAACGCATTCCCTAAGTTCGCTAGTCATTCTACAATTCATTCAAACAAATAGGCACGTTATTGTAAGCATGTAATCATATAAAACGCAAAAACTTACAGGCAAGGCTGATCCTCCAGACTTTTGAGTGGCCGTACATGGACAGTCTACAGAACCTATATCCTAAGCTCTGATACCACATGTGGCGACCCTGACTTTCTAATCATTTTTAGTGGCGGATTTTCGCAACGTAAGTCGCGGGAGACCCGTCTAATAAAAACTTCTTCCTAAAATATGATATGTTACGAAAATACGTAGCCCACATCGTCGTAATTATACAAAAGCCGAAACCCCAAAATATATATATCATATCAAAACACCCTAACATCGCTCCACAGGTCGTCATCCATGTACAACCCTGCCCTCAAAAGACCCTGGAGTACCGCCGTCAGCCCGCCTTAGTCGTGACGTTTCTCAACGTCCGACTCTATCGTACCTACAACACATAAAACGTGGAATGAGCTTATAAAGCTCAGTAAGCGGAAACTATACAATGCACGTGTCCTAAAACGCAAAGGCATCCGCGTCAATGCTTCCTAATCGTATCCTGTAATTCGTGTCTTGAAATTCATGTCTTGTATTCACGTCATGAAATTCATGTCTTGTCTTATCTTGTAGTTCATGTCTTGTCTTATATTTAGTTCGTGTCTTGTCTTGTCTTTAGTTCGTGTCTTGTCTTGTAGGGCCCTTGGCTTATCTTACTATGCACCATCATGGAGCTCAAACCCACTAGGGGTAAATATATATAAATATGGACGATGCTTCCACTGAGAGGATAACCCTAAGGCGCCTTTTCAATCCCAATGTAGTTTATCGATCCCACGGACGCTCACACTAGTAGACTCACTTTGAGGTTGCTGACACCAATTATACCCTTGGTGCCGTTTGTTTCCTCAGGGTGTATCTCCCAGTCGCAACTTTCCGCCACATGCATGCCCTTGCCTTGAGACATGTCATGTCATGTCTTGAAATCGGTGACATAAAATCACCATGGTAGCATAGAAGAGCCATTAAATGCAAACGTTTATCGTATTTAAGTAATCATACGTGACTATTGCTCGTGTCTTGTAACTTTCGTGGTACTCGTGTATGCATGTAATAATGCATTCGTGAAAATGCCGAAGTGCTTGTCATGACACTTCATGTAATAATTAATTCATGTACGCAAATAAATAAATCCCGTGAAGATTCATGTAAAGTCATAGAAGCATATAATCATGTCATTCAAGTACGTAACCATGTAATTCATGCACATATAATTTATGTGTTGTAGTTGGGATCTCCACTTACCTGGTATCCTTAGCTATATCGTACGGTTAAATCGCTAACCTTCAAACCTTAATTATAAAAATACATAAAATTAGGGTTTGTTAGTCTAATTATAGTTTCACTGAAATGGCTTAATTTGAAAACCCTAGTTTTGATTTCTATAAATTTCTACACCTTAAAGTTTCGAACTTGACCTACATTGGAAAATTATCATTTTGAAATTTATGAGAATCTCGATATGACTTAAATCTCGACATATTATATATATATATATATATATATATATATTTCGACATCAACATTAGCTTATATCTCGGTAAAGATCTCGACATTCATATATAAGGGTTTAATATTCAAATAATATTTATAAGGATCTCAGCATTGTTCATGATAAGTCTCGATATTACACAAGGATTTCTATATTTTATACCATACTTCGAGATTTAAACCATACAATTGTAAGGTACATTTTAACGTGAATGTCGAGCTTAGTTGTGGAAGTAAATCTCGAGATAGTATATGCAAAATCTCGAGTCATGTTTCGATATTTTAAATAGAAATTTCGAGGTGTTATAATATTAGATTTAAATCATGACATTTTCAGGTATGAATCTCGAGATGTATTACTAGATATGTGTCGAGATTTTCTACAAGATGTCGAGATACATGTTTCGACATTTCAAGCAACATTTCGATATTTATATGGCTTGAATTTCGAATTCACTATGGAGATTAAATCTCGACATGAACTCGACATTTTTCATCCTCCTTTTGATCCCGTAATCACTCCAACATTGACATGGTTTCGATATCTACTAACTGGAAATTATATCATCCCTAAAACATCTAACTTTCGATCAAAACCCTAAAATCCACTATTATTGTTCCCTTCGAAAACTGTTCTTAGGTTTTCTTTTGAAATGTTAACCTTATAAACCCACATCTAAAACATGTTCTAACCTACTAATAACAAGAGAAAGACAATTAAGTGCTTAGAATAAAAGGATTTGTACCTTACGAGCACTACTGTATTTGAATCTTCCTCAAACGGTTTATCACACAAGCTCCTTAAGATGAATTCTTGTTTTAGTGTTCAACGTGTTCTAGAGGCTTAAATGATCTAATATTATGAAAAGATTCTTGATAAATATTAAACCATCGAAAAGCTCACTTGATGGGACATCTAGTGACGTTATTTTCCCTTAACCTTAAGGAATCAATAGTTATCTTTAAATACTTGGGCTTTATGTGTAAGCCAAGCCCAATTCATATTTAGTCCAATTTTAATTATAGTCTTAATCCTATTCTTACTAATTTGTGTTCCTTAAAATGTGGTATTAGCACCTAATTATACTAAATTAAATTTTCTAGGTTAGCATGTCATGTACTAGAAATCCTAAAATCAATAACCCATCTATATTCAATTAATTCCTCTACTTGGTTAGTAATCCTAATAACACCCAAATTGATATCATGTTGACACATAAAATCGTAAAACACGTCTCATGCAGTCACATAAGTCATATAACATGTATGCAAATTTATTGGTTAACACTAGTCCAGGTTGCGTATAAGTGTTTGCCAAAATTTTCTAAGTCTTAATAATCATCATTCAAATCATACATCTCTAATTAGGTATCCTCCATTTCTAATTATATCGTAAATTCCGTAATTAGATTGTACGGGTATTACAATCGTCGTCTTCTACAACAGCTTTCTCTTGAATCTTGAATTTACTCTACCAATCTCTACAAATCTCTTCCCAAGCTACCATCTCTATATTACTACAAAACAAATAAATTATAAATCTTAGAGAGAGATATAGTTTCTGTTTTAAAAAAAAAAAAAATTTAAACGAGCGCCTAGGCGGTCCGAAAATCGGGTTGTGCGCCGATTACTCGGCTTGTTCGGCGCCTAGGCGGTTTGGCGATTAGAACGGGCGATTTGGGCTTATTCGCCGCGGCTGGCTCCGATTAGCGCCTAGGTGCCGCCTATGCGGCCGCCTAGAGCGTATTTTACAACACTGGTTTAGATCGGACGCATGTGGCCCATCAATTTTTAAAGTTTGCAGGGAGAAAAGCGTAGAGATAGGCTAAACGGCAAGGTATTTATTTATTGTTGATCACAATATTGTTAGTATAATTATTCTTATTTTTCTTGATTTCTTTGGCATTGTTTATGTTCATGGAATTCGAACCTTCTCTTGAGCCTTGGAGACCCCCAAAGCAGATTATACTTTCATACTATGAAATCTTTACTTATGAGCATCCATACAGCGTCTCTCTCTACTATTGAGGCCATGATTGTTTCAGTGTGGATGGGGAACAATTGTAAGACTGCAAATAATTTATAAGACTGCCTCTTTTCCTTTCTGTTCATCCCAAAACCTGAGAAGACAAAGCAATGTCTCTTCTGGTTTCTTATGGCACCGGCACATCACCAATATAGGTTAAAATGGTTACCTTGCGAGTGCCTCCAGACATATGTCTTTGGCTGATATTGCCAATTTATGATCTTTATAATGTTCCGGAAATTTTGTGATATCAATTCGTCGGCCATTGGTGGTGTGAATGGACACAGCGAGAAGCGAAAGAAATATCTGGATGATTTCATTTTTTTTATGGAAGAAACCACATTCGAAGCAGACCTTTGTGGTGCAATGACATTCTTAATATACGTCAAAACCATTTTCAGCAAAGCGAGAGATACTATCAATGTCAACAACATGGGCATGGAAGTGATCTATCAGGTAAAATCTCATCTTTCTTGAATTCACTCTTTTAAATCATATTGATTTGCTCTTAAGGCTGTGGATGTTTTCGGTTGAGTATGTTGGTTAAGAAACAAGAGAAAATGGCGAGGACTAGAGAGGAAATGGCCGTGCAAAAATCTGAGGAAATGGAGTTGAACAAGATGATCCATATCACAGGCAGATGACTCTGACAGTTCATCACGGATGTTTAAATAATTGTTTATGGGACAATCTTACATTGCTGTAATAGTCTTGAACTGCTGTAAATAGTCCTGCATGTTCGTAGTCAACTGAGCGAATATAAGGTGAGTATCGGGTTTGGCAACCACACCAAAAAACTCGCCCCAGATAATATTTACAATAATGGATATAAATATTAATATATAACTATATATAATATAATATTTATATATTTCTATAATAGAAGTATATTTGTGTATTATATAAATGTGTATATATATATATATATATTAATTGAAAACTTTAAAAAATTAAAAAATAAAGCAACCGGTCTGACGGCTTATTTGGGGTTCGGGGCAAGGCGATGTGGGTTTTTCCTGAGGAGGGGAGGGGAGCTTCCGAATCCGTTACAAAAATAATCGGACGGGTCTCCGGTCTTGCCAACCCAATTCAAATCCGACACGTTGCCATCCTTATATGAAAGCTAATTAATAATGAATAATTGTGTTTAATCTGTTTGCCAAGTGTGTGATTGTAGCTTTGTAAGACGACAAACTTGCAAAACTGATTATGTAAACTGCAAGATTTCACAATATTGATTAAAATTATGTAAGATGTTCTAGTAACGTAAGACACAAGTATGTACAACTACAACAATGACTTTAAAATTGCAATATTGTTAGACTGCACTATTCTGAAGGAATTTTGGGCTGACACAAATTACTTAAAACAGCTGCTTTCTCTCAAAATAAAAGTTAGTATATTTGATGTAAAGTGCTAGAAAACCCCGCTCGATGACACTCGCTTAGCTACATTATAATATTATGTGGGAGCTCAAGTTAGAAGATTGATTGAAATGAAATTAGGGAAAATTGACAATACGTCAGCAAAAATAGAAGTGCAAAAAAGAAACTCATACATACGTTATATTATTTAGTTTAGAAAGATCACTTTATTAAATAATGCACAAAGTATGAAAAGACACGCCAAAAGAAAGGGAAATTGTATTTACATTGTATTTAGTATTTAAAGTTATGATGCCATGTTTCATTAGCTAACTCTTCATCAATAAAATAAGATATTCGAAATATTATGTTTAAATTCATTATCAAATAATCCCCTTGCAACGCACGGGTAACTTTAATTATTTATCTTTCATATCTATAAGATATAATGTTCCCGTGCATCGCACCGGGCAAAACTAGTTAGAAGGAATTTATCGCAGATAGACAAACAAAATATATTGGTTGATGCTTAAGAAAATGGACTACTACTCACTTCACCTTTAATGATGTGAGCCCATATCAATTGTAATCTCTACAACAAATAAAATGGCCACAAAAAGAAAAAAACATTAAACAATACCGTGGGGTCACTAGTAGCGCCTCTCGAATCGAATTATTTGTGCATGTGCGCACTTAACTTCAATTTCATTTCACACATAATTGAGATTTGGGGCACCTTCTATCTGTGCAATCAAAAGTTAATTATTATTAAATAAGTTTTAGTAAATAGTATACTAAAAATAGAATTTGGTAGTTATTATTAGCTTATGAAACGGACGTGGCTTAAGTCTTTTAATTTTTTAATAGATGTAGAAAAAATATGATTGGTCAATTTACACGGATCAATTGACGGTACACCTCACTCTTAATATAACTTCACTCTTAATATAATAGAAGCAGTGTTTTAAAATGCGTTGGATTGCGCGCTTCGACGCGCGCGATCGCGTGTTTCTCCGTCAAAACGCTCCAACGCGTTTTTTATTTCGCGTTTTATTTTTTTTTATTTTTTTCTTGTTTAGCGACGGATAAACCATCGGAAATCCGTCGCAAACTAAACAGTCGCAAAAGAAACAGTAGACAATTTCCTGATCCTGACAGCCCTAAATGCGTTGTAGATGGGCTTGCTCTGACCTAATTTAACTCAAAAAGCGACAATAATATTTTATTTAAGTTGTTTTTATATTGACTTCTACCGAATAATTAAAACGTATTTGTTTTGAGTAATTTATATGATAAAAATACGTACACATATCCAATTTATTCCTTGTTTCATGACGGTCATAATGACATGCATATCATATATTTCTCGATACCAATATAATATTCGATAGTTTTATGAATCATTTTAATAGGCTTATTTTAGTAGTACTCTAGTAAACTGTAACAAGAATGATTTTTTAATTGTTGGGATTATATAAACTTTTTAATATATAATTCATATATATATTTATATTTTAGTTTATAGTCACTTATTTGTACCTTATTTTTTAATTCATTGAATTTCTAAGGATAATATAGATTATTTAGGCCCATAAATACAAAAACGACATAAAAAGTGACCATATTTATATTTATTATATATTATATATAATTTACTGTATTATATTTAGATTATCTGAAATACTCACGCAATGCGATACGCTATTTACGCTACGCGCTACCAACACCAAAACGCGACACACTGCGCTATGCGCTTTTTAAAACATTGAATAGAAGACAGATAAACCAGTAGCGACAGCTAACTCTTGAATCGTGCTAGAAGCCCTATTTTACAAACAAATAGAAATGCAAAATAAACATTATTAATAACACCAACAAAACATATCACACAAATTTTTATTCATTATTTTATACACATAATTCGTTGGGATTATAAACCCCACGACCCACAACAGCCAACAACCATATTAATACATACATAGACACTCTCTCTCACACGCACACACACACAGTAGGAGACACAAATAAACTCATTGCTTTCATACACACACACTCATAATTACTCCATTAATTTTCACTAATTAATTACGTTGTCTGTTCCTTTGGGAGATGATGAGCCTCCACATCTTTGGTAACGTTAAGACAAAACTCCATTAGCGAGTGTGGTTCAGGGACACTTTCGTCCTTCTTCTCATACTCAGAAGTCCAAGTTACGAGGTTGTCCTCGCCGCTGGTGTCCACGTGTACGGTCAGAACGAAGCTCTTGTAAAGCTCCATTAGATCTCCTTCGATGATCCTAAAGCTCACAGACTTCTTCTCTTCGTCGATGGCCTCGACGATCTCCTTCGCAACGCAGTCTTTCCCATCTGCACATCAAAACACTTCTAGTAGTAAACCCTAGTAGTACATATAACAAAAGGCAAGTTATTAACTAGGGTTAGATGATCTACCATGGTTGTAGTTCCAGTAAATTACAGATCCAACCTTTCCCCAATCTCCTTCGTGAATATCGCAGTTTTGGATATACTTAGGGCTCATCCCTGATATGTGGTGAGGCCTCTCTCTGAAGATTTCATGGAAGACATCTCCATCAGATTTAATGGATATCTGAGAGATGAGTTTTCCTGTAAGCGATGACGACATACTTATCTAAATACGAACTGACTGTGTGTTTATATCTTCACTTGTTTGCCCAATAAATGAAATTGGTATATATATATATATATAGTAGTGAAGTTACTGTGTATGAAAGGAAGAGCTCAATTATTTCGAATGCTGACGAAAGTCCCCACAGCTGTGGTTCAGATATTTTATTATTTTTTCCCAATTATTTCCGAATGCTGACGAAAGTCCCCACAGCTGTGGTTCAGATATTTTATTATTTTTTCCCAAATTGATAAGTATTGAAATGATGGTAGCAATTACGCCAAATTATTAAAACAGGACACTAACTATACCTTTCATTTTTTGTAGGTCACTAAGTTTTGTATTTGCAAAATTAGATCGCTAAGTATCATAACTGATTTATTTTGGGATTTCGAATTTTCCAACCAAACTGATCGGATTTCGCTAAGTATCCTTCTAAGTGGCATAAATTTGAAGCCACTTCACAAAAAAATACATAATAATTTCCCCCAAAAAGAAAACATAAAGTGGGCCAACTTTTATAAAGTGAAAAAAGAATAAAGAAAAGAAGTACATTTCTTCCCGGATTAAACAAAATCGTCTCCCCCAAATGAAACAAAACAAAACATAACTTCATACAGAAACCCAAACACACAACCAGCTTCAACGATTTGTCCCCCAGAAAACAAAATCGATTCCAAAAAAAACCTCGGGTAAGATAATGAGGACGAGGGACCTAGAGCTCGATTATATTCTGCCTGCGTGCGAGAGAGAAGGCCGAGAAATAACAATATTGCTGCACTTTATGGTGTTTTGTGCATCATCCGATTGCTAAATACGTGGGTGGAAGTGTAATGAAATATGATCACATAGATGCAGATAGGATCACAATGTCAGCGTTGAACATTTATGTGAATGACGTAGGCCAACTGGGGAGTACACGGTTTTATAGTTTGTCCAGTTGGTGGTTTAAAATGATCGTTACTGGTGCAGATCTGAGAGAGTGTTGTCAAGATCATTTGCTATGCAACGAGGTGTCTTTGTATATGAAGAGATGAGTTTGCCTGTAAGAGACGACGACATACTTATCTAAAAGCATCTCCAACGATGCACTAAACTGAGCGTGTAGAGGGCTGAAATGACTCCAACGGCACACCATACGCCACGCTAAGTTTGGAGGAAGGAACAAGTGCCACGCCATCTATAGCGGGTACTGTTCACCCTTTATATGTTTTTCTTTGTTTTTTTCAATTTCTTTAAATGCTAGGTATTTTGGGGTTGGGTGTCCGATGAACATCGAAGTGAAGAAGCTGAATAGTATGAGGGAGAACCTGTGGGTTTGGAAAGTAATAATAAATAATAATTTCACGTTACGTATAAATATTAAAAGATATGAAATAAAATGCTTATGAAATCATACGTTAATCTACACATTAATTTTTACATATGATTGTAATTTTTTTATACTTGTTTATTTTTCTTGGGAAAAAATATCATGGCCCAAGTTGATAATATAGAGTAGTTCGATATTTTCTTGGATTAAAAATTTCATTAAAAATGAAATACTTTACTATATTTTTATTTAGCTAAAATATATAAATTAGTTTTATATAAGTATTATTCAGACTACCTTTAATTGTTGTTGTAAGTATTATTATTATCATTATATTATTTTAAAGAGATTTTAGTATATCAAATTCGAAATAATACAATAAAAATTTTTAAATAAAAGTTAAAATATAAAATATTGAAAATAGAGAAAAATATAGAGGAAATAGTTGGAGTTTGTGATACTGTTCACACTGTAAATATGGTGAAATTGTACTGTTTATACTCTATACAGAGATGGTTAGAGATGGCCTAAATACGAACCGACTGTGTGTTTATATCTCCACTTGTTTGCCCAATAAATGAAATTGGTATATATATATATATATATATATATATATATATATATATATATATATAGTAGTGAAGTTACTGTGTATGGAAAGGAGGAGCTCAATTATTTCCGAATGCTGACGGAAGTCCCTCCGGCTGTGGTTCAGATATTTTATTATTTTTTTCCCAAATTGATTTATTGAAATGATGGTAGCAGTTAATTGTTTCGCTTTTTTTTTTTCCGAAAATATGCACACGGTATGCATCGTCTAAAAGATATGCTTCCTTTTAGGTTTTTTTTTTAAATTAATTTTATAATGTATACAAATTACAGACGAAAATGAAATATAAATTAAACGTATGATGATTGATGTGTTTGGATCGGTTACGTTTGTTTAGAGGGGGTGAAAAACCACTCGATGTTTTTCGCTCTTTTTCGGTTCTTAACCGGTTAAGGTTAGATACCGGTACTTGATACTCGTAAGTGTGAATGTGCGGAAGCGTACCGGTCAGTTGTTGAACTGAGACCGGATATGCAATGTGAGATGTGTTGTTGAACTGAGACCGGATATGCGATGTGAGATGTGTGTTTGTATGTGAGAACACAGAGATGTGTTATGGAATTTCGGAGCTAAAGTCTCCTACGTCTCCCAATTTCCCGCAAGAAATGCTATTTCTAGAAGATTTGATTTCGATACAACCCCCGTCGTATAACCTTCTTAGCTAGACTCACACAGCATAACCCCCCGACTATACTCAGCTAACTAAACTCCTAGACACTACTAGAAAGCTTTTTACGTCTCTTTCAAGAGCTTTTTATAGTCCCTTGAGAAAAGCTCACTTACTAAGCAGTACAGTAGGACAACACCTAAGATATTTTTCTTCGTTTTGAGCTTGAAGCTTGATCTCTCGTTTTTTATCTCTCGTGAATAAGTGCCGTAAAGATCTCCAGCCTCTTCTCTGCTATTTATAGCTGGGCTTTGTTGAAGAAGACCGTTGTGAGATAGCTCTATGCACCGGACAGTGCATTTAATGACTTTACCCAAAATGGGTCTGTCCAGTCTTTGTTGGATTAGCGTTGAATTTGCTTTATTCCTTATTAAGCCTGGGTTAACTTCGATTGTCCTTAGCTGACAGCCTTGAATTGATTGCTTGTCAGAAGTCATTAACTTGCCGCGCTTTGATTATATTTGAACTTTTATCCAGCGTCGTACTTTCGGTATCAGCTCTTCCAGTCTCCAGTGTCCTTCCCGATTGCTGTCTTGACCCGGTTTCTTGTAGAGCTGTTGAACTGCTATTATCCGATTTCTCCTAAGTCTAACAGGTGTACTTATTAAGTTAGGCTCAATCACCAAAACTATTCATCTGAATATTTAAATTCACGATTCCTAGCATGACGAGAGAGTAACTTCTGCTTATTTCAAATACATACAATTATAAAGCTCATAAATGGGTGAGATGGCCGAGTAAGTGAATATATACAAGGATGTTATGAGTTCTATTTCACTATTATAATCCTTAATTGTGAGAACTTGGAATGTGACACGTGTATTTAAAAGGTTAATTCCACTGGAAAAAGTGATCTCATTACTTAGGGTTGCAAATGAATAGAATCTTTTAGTTCGATCCGAAATTCGATCCGAAATTTAAGATTCGAATTCGAAATATTAGAATATCAAATAAGAATATTTTTTTCGATTCGAATAATTTTAGAATACGAATACAATATGACAATATTCGATTCGAATATTTTTTGAATATTCAATTCGAATAATATAATAGATATTAAATAATATATATTTATAAATACTTGTAGTTAAACTAACATATTAATATGAAGCAAGCTAAAAAAAAACAATTATTGTTGGAATTTATCGATGAAAGATTTTTTTGTGCTTTCGTATGATGTGTTGGATAAACTAAGGATATGTTTTGCTACATTTTCTTTTTATGTCGTAACGGCATATTTCATCCACGACGTATTTTGTTTTTGCTTTATATGTTTTGTAAAAATAGGTTTCCTGAAAAAAAAAAAATTATTCCTATCAGAATATTCGAATATTCGCAATTATATTCGAATATATTATCAAATAGAATATGAAAAATTTTTGTATTCGAATAATAAAAGAATACGAATATGAATATTCGAAAAATAAAAGAATACAAATAGAATACGGTGGTATTCGACTCGATTCGATTTGTTTGCAACCCCACTCATTACCCTTCAGTTATATTCGGAGTGAACTAATTTGAGGTGTAAGGACTATTTTTTTATGTTTGGTGTACAAAAATTTGCAAGGGAGATTTTTTTTTGTGCTTTTTAAATGAAAAAGACTCCATTGTTTTTAATTAATATTCACGCCACCTAACATTCACATAAATGGTGATAAAAACATATCCCTTGGACTGTCATTTAAAATGTTCATTAATGAGATATTATCTTTTCAAAAATACCGGAAAATATTGAAATGAACAGCCAGATAGATATAATCCATTAAAAAAAAAGGAAAATTGAAATGAACAGCCAGATAGATTTAATCCATAAAAAAAAAAAGAAAAGAAAGTTAATATAAATAATTAAGGTGAAACTTCACTTAAATTCCTATTAGGCAAACTTTCTATCACATAACTCCCTTGTCAGAAAAAATATCACTTAACTCCCCGATTTACTGTTTGTACCAATTTCTTCCGTCACACTATACTTTTCTATGTTTGTATAGTGTACCACAATACGTTGATATAGTACACTTAAATGTGTTATATGGTGTACTGCGGCGGATCGGGTACCTATCTCGAAAAAAATAGTTACGCTGTAACAACACATTTAGGTACACTATATCACCGTTTTGTGGTACACAATACAAACATAGAAAGGTACAACGTGACTTAAGAATGTAGTACAAACAGTAAATCGGGGAGTTAAGTGATATATTTCTCTGACAAGGGAGTTAAGTTGTCAGGAACCGAAACCAAAATCATGCATCATTTTATGCATCATATGAATTCATATATTAGCAACAATAATTTCACGATATATGTATACAAGTATTACGAAAGGGACCGAGGTATAATAAATTAGGATGGTTGAAATGAAATTAGCAATATGAATAAATATTAATTTGTGTAGTGATGATGTGCGAAGTATTGATTCGTGAAATTAGAGGATTCGAGAAGTTCATGAAGTTGTCAATTCGTGAAATGAGGAGTAGAGACGGATGTTAGTTCACGAATTAATAGGATGGAATTTCACGAATTGGAGTACTTGTGGCATTTCACGTACTTGACTAATTAAAAATGTGAGTGGCGAATTCTTTTAGCAAATGAATGGTTAACATTAAATATCACTTGTTGTTTTGGTATCAATAAAATAAATGATAATGTTAAAGGAGTTGGTGGAATTAAAAGGGTCTTCATAATGTGGTTGAAAAAAAATAGTAAAAAGGGAAAACCACTTTATATTAAATAATACTCATTATCAAATAGGACAAGTAGAGATGACAATGATTTTCTATCATTATACGTAACCCAAATGTTAATAGATAAGCATTAGAATTTATTATCATAAGAGAAACGTTAAAAAAAAAATTAATTAGTAGAAGGAGAAAACGAAGAACCTACATAGCAATCGAACTACAACTTGGAAGGGTATGATCCTTATTATGGTTTTCAAATTTGCATGCATATAAGTTTTGTTTAACTGTAATTTTTTAAAGGTTTGGAAGGATACGAAACTTTGTTAGGATTTTATGTTTTATATCATCATTAAGTATATCGGGATGATTATTAATCACGAAAGTTGTTTCAAACTTGAAGTCTTTAATTTACAAAGATCAGGAATGGAATTAGGGTTTTCATGAATTTCTTCTGATTGTGATTTATCATGATTTTGATTGAAGTTACAGGGTGTTAGGCCGATTTATCCAACCTTGATCTGATTCATAGAATTAGTATTACCTTAGATGATGAATTACGGAAGCGGTTAATCAGTAATACCACTAAACGGATTGTAGAGTTTGAACGATGATACGCACGTGTTCTTCAGCAAAAGACGTCAACTCTAATAATGAATCAGTTACCATTCAAAGGAGATAGCGGATTTCGAGAGCCACGACGAGCTACAAGCGGAGGAAAGCAAAGGCAACGATGTCGAGAAGGTCAAGGCTGACAAAGGAAATGCACGACCATTCGTGAAGCCGTACCAGCCTAAGATTCCATACCCAGCTCGGTTGAGGGAGGCCGAACCTGAAAAGGAGAAGGTCGAACCCGAAAAGAAGGAGACCATTCATGGAAAAGAAAAGGAGAAGGGGATTGCTCCAAGACTACCAGTCAATTCTTACACACCGAAGATTCCATATCTGGCTAGGTCAACAAGGGCGATGCCTGACGACCCATTTGGTACGTACCTAGAGGAACAACGCCCCAAGAAGGAAGTAAAGCCGGTCAATCGTGTCGAGGAAGAGAAAGTCGACAAGGAGATGGAGGTCATGACTACGCCGTCTGACAAGGCGTGTCAACCAAAGAAGTATATTGTTGACGACGAGTTCGGTAAATTTCTTTCACTTTTCAAACAACTACATATTAACTTACCGCTCGTCGAAGTCCTTGCACAGATACCTCGATGTGTGAAATACCTCAAGGACTTGCTCACGAACAAACGCAAGCTTGAAGATGTTTCTGCTAATTGTCTTCGAGGGGAGTGCTCCGCCGTCGTGGAAATGAATATTCCGAAGAAGCTAAAGGATCCAGGGAGTTTCACTATACCTTGTCATAGGGAATTTATATATTCATAAAGCATTTGCTGATTTGGGTGCTAGTATTAATTTGATGCCTTCTATGTTTAAGAAGCTTGGTTTAGGTGAACCCAAACCCATTAGGATGAGTATACAATTAGCGGATAGATCTATTACGTATCCTAGGGGTATTATAGAGGATGTGTTAGTCAAGGTTAATAAGTTTATTATTCCGGTGGATTTTGTTATCCTTGATATGAAGGAAGATGAGAATGTACCTTTGATCTTAGGGAGGCCATTTTTAGCCACCGGAGAGACCATGATAGATGTTAAAAACGGCACCTTGACTTTCACGATAGATGGAGAGAAAGTAACATTTTGCATGGCGGAAACTATGAATGATATCAGCAAACATGATAATAAATATTCCTATCTCGATGTTGTTGATCAAAATTCTTCTATGTCTTTCCCAAGTTTATCGCAGGGTATTGGGAAGAAAGACACGGGAATAGTCGAGGGAAGCAAAGATGAGAGTAAGGAGATGCGTTTGATCGGCGGACCACCGCTTTCAGAGCTTGAGCGGCAGCCCAACCATTTCAGTTGTGCTTTTCCCAAGGGCGGTCCAAAACCACTTATGACAGTACCTTCCAACCATTTTTTCGAACCACCTTGAAGACTCACTCTACAATGTCTAGCTGAAAGACTTTAAAGAAAGCGCTTCTTGGGAGGCAACCCAGGTATTTTCATTTATGTTTTAAGCATTAGAGTATTTAAAAAAATAATAAAAAAGGAAAAATAAAAATAAAAAATAAAAATAAAAAAATATATAATAATAATAAAGTAAAAATAATAATAATAATAAAAAAATAATAATAAAAAGAGAAGATATAAAAATATATATAAATAATAATAAAAATAAAAACTACGAATATTAAGGGAGGGTTTTTGCTTTCGCAACCTGATCTTATATCGCGGTATTTGCTTAGGATTCTCACAGGTTTTCGTCGTTAATCTATCAAAGTGCGAAACTCACAATGCAAAATCAAGAAACGGGATAAGAACGATAGTTTTACTTCATATAGATGGTTACATACCAGTACAACTTGTGATGACCCAATACAAAAGCACTTAAAACTGCGAATAACACAAAAGACGGAACACTAGTTTTATTTCATAAGGGCGGTTACTCACAAGTACACCTAGTGAGAACCCAAAACACAAAAGCCAGTAAAACTGCGAACAAACCCACAAGAAGAGCGAAGTTGAGTGATAGCATATCTAAATTACGTCGAAACCTCGCGTATTCTTCAGTCTCATTCTCACGGCCTTGCTGCTGTCCCCAATTCATAGTGGCTAGCTAACCCAGATTGCTGAAGACGTGTGATTTATGGTAAATGGTGTTGTTGTGTTGTTCGAGCAATGTCTATTTATAGGCATGAAGGGAACAAAAACATCATTATCATACCCGGCAAATCAAATAAATGATACAGACGAATTTTTGACTTGAGGATTCGGCACCACGAGAGAAATTGATATTTTCTTTGTCGATTATCAGATTTTTCCTCGCGCCAATCGTTCTCGAAAAACTCGTCGATTACGTGTTAATCTTAGTAAAAATATAGATATAAAAAAATATATATATAATAAAAAAAAACAAAAACAAAAACAAAACGTTAAAAAAAAAAACTCGGGAGAGATGCAGGACGATACACCTTTATTAAACGGGCAATCAAATTTTGTTCTTTTCATGGAGGTAACATTCCGTAATCTCGATAAATGATTTCACGTTTATTTCAAATTCCGAACTAGTTGCATCCACGTTTATGTTTTCGCAAAAAAAAAAAAAATAATAATAATAATAATAAAAAAAACTTGGGGATTGGTGATTTTTCCGCGATGAGTGTCAGTGTTGTCCCATTTTCCTTTAGGATGCCTATTACTATTAATTTTATATGAATTGTTTTTACGCCCTATTTTCTTTAAGTCTATTTTGTGAGGTCAAATGTCACGAGGAACGCCATCTACGAATAATGCAATACGTAGTCTCATCCAAGCCAGCCAGAATCATGCAAAACGCTTCTGCAACTAAGGGAATTTAAAACCTCAAGTGTGGGGAGGGTCTTCTGCAAAGCATGCACATCGAACTATTCAGGGAAGTTCATCTATTTATTTATTTTCCTCTTCCTTGTGTTCCAATGTTTGTTACGTTGAGGGCAACGTAAATCTTAAGTGTGGGGAGGGAAATTTCTGCGAAATTGATGATATGAACATATTTATATGTGCATGGTGTGATTTAAAAAAAATATGGCATAATTTTTTTTTTTCGAAAATCATGGTTCGTGTCTATTAAAGGATGATTTCTTGTAGAAATTTTGTGAGTAATTAGGATCACATGCGTAGTAGATTTCTTTCTTGCATGATGAACTTAGCGATACATGAAGGGTTCGTACACATAACCTTATTTTTGTGAGATTTTGAGCCTACGAGCTTTTTGCTCATTTCTTTGGTTGTGTGAAACTTGCCTAGTTTACTTCTCTCTAGAACTTGCTCGTGTATTTCGTGTTGAAACTGCTTAAGGTGAAAATGTGTGAAAATGAGGAATGCATTAGGAATTCGTCCATAGCCAAAGTTTCTGACCACGCCTGATCATCGTAGTTAGCCACTTTGAGCCTGTGCCTTTTATTGTCGAAATCCGATATTCATAGCTACCGACCTAAATAAGCCTTCAGAATTTAACCCCATCGGAGCGATAGTGTAAGTGAAGGATGAATGACGGAGTCACGGTGCCCAATTTAGTCAAATGTCTGACAAACACCAAACTTGAAAAAAAAAAGAGAGAAAAAAAAAGAGCTGAAAAAAATTGAATGAGAAATAGCTAAGAACCTTTCCTCCGATAATCTTTCACTCTCTAGAGCACATTTTTATACCCTAAGTAGAGATGTCGAAAGAAGAAAGGCTTGGTAAAAATAAAAAAAAAAAGAAAAAAAAAAAGAGAAAGAAAAGAAAAGAGAAAAAAAAAGAAAAAAAAAAGTTGGTGGAAATCAGATGGTCGACTTATTGGCGCATTCATGACAAAGGCATGATTCCAGCACGACTCTAGCTCACATCCTTTTGCGCTTAGCCCTTGAATATTTTGGACATTTAGCCCTGCAATAACCCGGTTAGTCATTCCGATTCACACTTTATTACTTAGGGTAGTAGAATTGCGAATCACTTGCAAGCTTATGGTAGAGATTAGATTAGTGCATGAACAGAGAGATTTCACAGACATATTAAGCCTATACACTATGTGATCTGAGTGAATTCCTGTGAGGTACGAATCTGGATTGATATTGTCAAGGAATTTGTGTAGTTAGACGTCAGCTTCAAATGTGTTTTCCGACATTACTTGCATTATTTCATCACATGTTTCATTCTTGAAAGATAAGTTGCAGGATTTAAATTAATTCTATGCCTTATTATTTCTTTGCTTGAGGGCAAGCAAACGCTTAAGTGTGGGGAGATTTGATAAACGTAATTTATTACGTTTATATTTCTTAATTTTAAGTCGTTTGCATTCATTAATGAAGCCGTTTTGAAAATCTTAGCACTTAAATGTGAGTTAATTGCAATATTAACATTTTTACGGCAGTTTTGCGGCAGTTTGGTATTTCTTGCAGATCACAGGGTAAACGATGTCCAATTGAGCTGAAATTTTAACCGATGATGGAAAACTCGCCGATATTGTTTCTGACCAGAGGAATTTTCATTCCGAGTTCCAGATCAGAAGATATGAATTTTTGAACCTACAACTACTTTGCTGCACAGAAATAATCCGTAATTGGGCCCAAGATATAATCAGCCCATTAGCCCAAGAACCAAAAGCTTAAGCCCACTAGCATGTGATGTCAATAGTAGATACAATTCACACGCATACTCACACACGCTTACAACCGCAGACAAAAGGAGAAAAAAAAGGAAGAAAGAAACCCGACAATCCAACGGCGTAGGACACATACCGCAGCTAAGTGAAGAAAGCGAAGAATCACAATCTTACACAAGGCTCGATGAAGACGTGCTCATCCTCTACGCAGCCTCTGTTCATCATCTATAAAAGGAGCATCTGGGATCGTTCTCTGGGAGGAGGCATCGAACTTCTCAGCACTTACACCATCGACCTCTCCACTCTCCTCACATCAAGCAAGCACCTCTCACCCATAGCCCACGTCATCCACCTCCCAATCATCTCTCAAGTAAGCACCTCAACCAAGCTCCCACCTCAACCATCGCCCACGTCAAAACGTTGAACACCAAGCCTCTCAAGCACCCACCTCAAGCTAGCACCTCTCAAACAACCACCTCTGAACCATCGCTCAAACACCCATCTCAAGGAGTCCATCGAACACTCCACGGCTGAGGAGAAACGAGCTTGCTGCTCCGGGGCGACAGTCGTGCGTTGAGCGGGCAACGAACGGGATCGTCAACCGCATACAACGATCACAGCGAAGCAGTACCAAGCGAGGTAATACGCTATCCTTTGGACTACGATTGGGCTGCGTGCATGTTAGGAGCTAAAGAAGGGGTAGCCAAGTGGTTGCCGTGAGCCATTCCCAACTCGTCCACCACCTGCTCGACAGAAGTCCTCAAAGAAATATTAACCCGAAGGCGAGATTCAGGGAAGAAATATGTTTAATTTATCTTTATTATTTACGCTTCTCGTCGTATTAATATTTCGTATGAGTAGCTAAATTTCACGTGCTTGGGATGAGATGAACGCTAGGTAGAATTATTGGACGTAAAGTACTCGTGAACATGCTATATCGACTATTTATCATTTATGATTTTGTTTTTCAAATTAATATGTCTATGTGTTGATTTGAATATCACTTCGATATGTCTATGTGTTGATGTGGTTTCGTGGTAATATCGTTTTAGGGCGACAGCTAGAAAAACGATTAGGCCTTTCATAAAATGATAGGAATTCGATTATAGGGCGACAGCAAATAATCGATCCTCGCTTAGGTAAATTAATATTTATTCTCACAACCGTTTAGGGCGACAGCAAATTCGGACGTGAGTAGAAATTACCGCGACTTAGCATTATATTTGTGTTAACGATATTTTACGGCCTCGTCAATGATACCTAGCGGGATTCGCAATCCCGAGCACTCCCGTTTTATATTAAAAAAAGTATTTTTAAAAATTTAAGTTGTGTTCGAGCTAGTTAGAATTTATTTTATAAATCAAAATATAACTAAAAAATATTTAAATATTTAATTTGTGTTTAAGGCTTGTGGTTTTATTAGGTTTTATTGTCGAAATTAATTCATAATTTAAAATACTAAAAAATATTTATTTAGGCTAAATATCAAATGATAGGTTATTACTAGTACTCAATTTATTCCTCGTGTTCGATACTCGGATATTCACTATAGCTATTCTACAAACGATAGGTACACTGCCTATCGCGCGTCGTGCTAGTTATAACATATTCGTTTTAATTATTACTTGACGTACTTGCCCGAATCTTTATTTAATATATTAACGTACGCGCACGCGATCAGGGCCCAATTTAACTAATATACCCACAGGTCAGGTATATTTACAATTAGGTCCTAGCTTAGAATAAAACTACAAGATTAAGATAACCTGTTTTAATTAAACACAATAAAATATTCCTAACAATCTCCCCCTTTGTGTTCAATTTGCAATTTAGCGCTGGTTATCTTCGTCTTGTGATCGTACTGAGTCCTCAAAGAACACGTATCAGAGTTGTGTACGCGAAAGCGTTTGCTTGCGTGTTCTTCTTCAATCGCATCCTCATTTGTCTTGTCTTGTGACCTCTTATCTAAAAGATCTTCAAGCTCACCGTCTCTTGAACTTCTCTTCTCTTAAGTATTCAAAGCTGCTTGTTGGATCGTCTCTCTTGTGTTCGATCTCTCCATAGATAGTCATCACTCCCCTACGTTTGTTCAACCTTTTGTTGGGATTGAGGAATTCTCTTTAAATTTTGAGAGACGTACACGAGTCAAATCTTCTCTTTAGGTGTTCCAGCTCTTCCTTCACTTGCCGCAACTCTCCCTACATTTGTTCAACCTTGTGTTGGGATTGAGAGTTTTCTTTAAACTCGAAGAGCTGTACACGAGTCAGCATATTTGATTCTTGAAGTCCATGCTGAAGTTGTTGGCCGTATCTTGTCATTTGAGTCTCCGTTCGATTGTAGCGCAACCCCCTATGTTTGTTCAACCTTGCGTTGTGGTTGGGGTGTTGCTTTAAAATTGGAGAGTCGTACATGAGGCGACAACTTCAATCGTTGGACTCCGTGGTCTCGCTTGATTCTTTGACGACGCTTGAGATTTAGCATTTTCTGATCCATATTGCACTTTCGTCGTGTTGTTGCTCCCATTTTGCTTTAGTACTCCTCCCCCTCATGAAGATCGAGCTGGGGAGATCGTCATGCGATGAGTCAAAATGGAGCATCGTCTTTGGCAAGAAGATCGCGTCGTCGGGACAAGATGATGGAGTTGATTGCGCGGCGGAAATGGTGGGTGCTCAGGTTGGGTAATAACCTGACGGAGCCACAAAGGCAATCCGACACGACTTTAGAGTTAAACTCTGAGACGTGGCCTGTGATAACAGGGCTTTATAAACTGGGGCCACATAGGCGTTCCGTTTACATCGTTATTGAGACTAGCTCGAAGACGATGGCCTGAAACCGTTGTTGTTTTGATGTTGCAACGGTAGGACTTCCTTCCGATCATCGAAGCATGTCATAGTAGGACATGTCTACGAAAGTTCTGATCTAGTCACAGAGTCCAGATAAAGAAAAAAGTGTATGTGTCCTAAAAAGATATAAAAACATGTGGATGGTGAGGACACACTAGACTCGATGTGTTCAAGAAAATTCAGTGGTGTGGGGCTGACTACCACTTAGTTCAATATCTTCGGTCTGTTGGGAGATCGATGAGTGGGTAAGGCTCGGTTGTGCATGCGCCTTTGGACCAAATGAGGCGACTTCTACCCGGAAGCTGATAAAAATCAGCTCCTGCACCTATATGGGATGGCCCGAATGTTTTGTGAGGTGAGGGATTTTTGTATCTTCCGCTCTTCGGTCTTGCCAGGAATTGCCATGTGGCTTTATGAACTTGAAATCGTCACTAACACTCGGCTACGTTCCGGGCTTAGGTTCAGTTTGGTCTGACTGAACCATGGGAACTTGGAATTCATGCGTCCGTCAATTGTGGTGAGTGCTGCTTGATCAGCAAATCGGAGCAGGTCGATTGATATCATCTTCGTGATAGTGTATCGTTGTCACGCCTTTTGGAATTCTTGAACTCTTAAGGATTGAGTTTTCAGTTGAAGTCCGTCTTGGAAGGTGGAAACACCTCAGAGGGTTTTTCTTTTTTTTTTTTTGCATATATATATATATATGTATTATCTTATTAATAATGTAATAGTAACTATATATTATATCATTTATATATGTATATATATAGATATAGATATATAATAATTTTTTATATATATATGTATTATCTTATTAATAATGTAATAGTAACTATATATTATATTATTTATATATGTATATATATATATATATTTTATTCCTCCCCCTCATATGATGAACCTAAGATGTACTCCCCCTAAACTTGTACTCTCCCCTTGTAAATATGAAGTGATACTCCCCCTCAATGCATGCACGCTTAAACATGTAAGTTCTCTCCCAATTAATTAAGCGTGAACTTATTTATTTATTTTCAAAGCAGATGCAAACTAAAGAATTTTTGTTCTTTAAAATTGCATTAGAATGTACGTTTTTTATCGCTCTAAGTTAGAATAGGTATTTTGCGCTTCAGCTCATATGCATACAGAACATTTAAGCTCGAAAATTTTTAATATGCATGCATAATGAAAATGTACCTATAGGAGGGTTTTTATGCATTTCAGTTCATATGCATGCTAAATTTGAAATTTAAAGTTCTTTTAAGTATGATAGCCACGATGTAACCTTTAGTTTCAAGTAGGTATATAGTCTTTTCAGTTCGATATGCATGCCAAAAGTTGCACATATAGAATTTACCTACGTTTGGTTGCTCGCATCGCTAACCGGTCGTGTCTGTGGAGAAACCCAAGATACCATACACGCTGGGATTTGCTCACGGTGCATACCAGTCATGGTTGTGGAGCACTCGAGAGATACCAACCATGCTGGGATGTTTGGCTGCCCTCGTCGCATACCAGCCATGAGTGTGGAGCAGCTCTCTTAGTACCTACTCATGCTGGGATATCTGCAAAACATTATCGGGACTTTGGTACCCATTTTTGGATGGGTCCTTCCTTATTAGCGGAAAACGGGTTAAGCACATAAGGTTCAGATATTGATCCTAAGTCATCCTTTAAAGTCCTATTCAATTTGATTTGTGATTTAGGAATCCATAGCTTCAATCCTTGTTTTGAGTGTTGAGGGGATGTGGAATGATGTTTTTGCTTGGGTACCCAAATTTGTTTAAGATTATACCCTCTTGAGTTTTTATTCATCAACCGATTGAATACGGGAGTATTCGAGACGTGGCTTGAATGAGATGATGGCTGTCGAGTAGAAGAATGATGCATCTTATAAATATTAAAACGGGAAACATCACAATACTTAATAGTCTTCGATGAAATGAAGTTATGGTCATCAGAAGCATAGTTTGTAGAGGGTTTAGATTTTGATTTCCTGACCCAGTCCATCGTCTTCGTTTTCTTGGTTAGTTTCTTGCCTGTAGCTAAATTTGACACATTGTTAGGAGTTAAATCATAAGTCGAAGAGGAACCAACTTCAGATGAATGATCGTTGAGATTTCTTAGGAGGAAAATTTCATTTAGTAGTTGCTCTTTTTCGAACTTGAAGATTTCAATTTGATTTTGGTGTTCCTTTGCTTGTAATTTATTGATGTTCTGGAGACGCGAGGTTTCAGCTAAAAAGTCAGTCGTTCCTTTTGTTTGTGTCTTGTCTGGTTGAGTTTGCGAGCCTGACTTAGCAAAGAAGCGTGCATCATTCTTGATTGTGCTGGCATTTGCTAATCTAAAACGAGAATTTAGGGCAAGTGCATCATCGTAGGAATAGTAATGATTTGAAGAAGATGCATATTTTTCAAATAGCAAATCGTCTCTTGTGTTTTCTTTCCCTTTTGTTGTCTTGCAAAGTGATGCCTCTAGTTTCGACTCGGCTGGAGGCGGTTGTGAGCAGAAACCTATGGGATTGTTGATATGGTCTTCAAGTGTCGATATGACTGTCAGAAGTACGTCTTTTTCCATTTGGAAGGCAATCTTTTCGGACTCAAGAGTCGAGCGCAAATCACAGATTTCCTTGAGAGATGCTGGGATATATGTAATAGAGGGATTTGACTTTGGGCCACTTACGTTTTCTGAAGAGGGTGTATATAGAGGTAAGTAGTCGTCTTCAGACAAGGATGTGTCCGTTGTTCTGTCACGTTTATTCAGTTCTTCGTAGTCAAATGGGATTTCTACCATGTCCTCTCTATTTCTCTTTTTCTTTTCTAGGATGTCAAGTGTAGATGAACTAGTGAAAGGGAGTAGACTGGGTATATTTAAGCATAGGAAGCTAATATCATAAAGAGGGAGGGGTTTCTTGACTGTTTGTACGGAACCTGGAACAAATCCTAATCCTTCACGGGGATCATAAAATTCTATGTCTCTAGGCTTGTTTAAAAAAATCGTTCTATCTGTTTGTCCTCTTTTTGTTAGGAGATCCTCAAGTTTCTTTATTTTGGAATATAGACGATTTCGTTCCTTGGATAAGAATTCATATTTTTGGAATATGGAATTACGCTCTTCCTCACTCTTCTTGAAATCATTTTCCTTTTCGGAAAGTTTTTCTTCTAGATCTCTTATCCTAGTCTCATGTCTGAGGGATGTATCCTGAGCTTGTTCTAGAAACGAGTTTAACTTAGCCTTTTCTACTAGTTCGGTTCGCAAGACCTTTTCATTGTTTGCTAACCTAGTTTCTAGTTTTCGTAATGATTGGTTTTCACTAGACATAGATGTTAGTCTATCTTGAAGAAGACATAACTGTTTATTTAAATTGGAGTGAGAGTCGTGTACCTCAGTCTCAGAAGATGAGTCAGTTGGGAGAGTAGCTGCAGTGGTATGTGCTTCATCTTCAGAGTCAGCTTCGACGTTTGCCATGAGAGCCAGGTTTTCGTCTTCACTTTCAGAGGTATCATTGAGCCATGATTCCTGTTCTGCCATGAATACGGCACCCGACTGTTTTTGTTTTTCTGCTTGAAAACCTACTCTTCTGATTCCAAAGTTGCGTTCAATTTAGAAATTTTATCAGCAACCTCTGGAATTTCCCAACAAGAAGTAGATTTGTTAGAATATAAAATATTTTCCCCGTTTGACGCTAGGTTCTTAGAGGAATTTTGATCCGCTTGCCCTCTTTTTGTTAGAATGTCCTCTAAACTCCTAATTTTAGAGTATAACTCGTTACGCTCGCTATATATGAAGTTATATTGACAAGTCTTAGTGAGTATCTCGTCTTCGCTCTTTTTCAAACTAGTAGTTGACTCACTAATTTTCACTTTCAGTCTTTCTATTTCTTTGTCACGATCATCGACTCTCATTTGCATTGCTTCAAGCTTGCAATTGAGATGCGCTTTTTCATTTAAGCTGGCAAGGAGACATTTATGATTATTCTCTAAGCGAGCTTTTAATTCCTCAATTTCTTTAGCTTGTTTGTTCACTTCTGTTCCCAATGATACGGCATATATGACATATTGAAAGTGGATATTGAAAGTTCAGTTCTAGAATTATTTTGGTTGGATATGGATCTTAATCGTGTTGATCAGCTAAATCTTAGATGAGATCAGATAATCGTTAGAAATATTGAAAATAGATAAGATAATCACACGGTTTAGTTCTGAAATTTAATTAAGAAATGCAGTTTTCGAAGAAATATTGCTAGAGATGCAAACTGTATTTAAATTTGATTTCTGAATGTCTTCGAAGGATTTTCTAAGAATCAAGATAGGAATCTAAATTGATCGTGAGGAGTTCGAGATCATGGAAGTTTTCGTAATATTTAATATATAGAACGTTTTCGAGGAGTAGTGGTGCGAAAGTTGCTTAGTAGATTTAGAAGATGAAGGTTAAAATATAACTAGTAGAAATACGGCTTCTCGAGATAGAGTTGAAAAAAAAAAATTTATAATTGAAGGATGTCGAAAACTTGAGAATTCAATAAAACAGTTCGAGACTTTGAAATTTGGGATGAAAATTATCAGATTTCGAGTACTTTAAAATAGAGAGATATTTCGAAGGCAGCGTCGAGAAGCACATAATTGATAAAGGAAATGTCGAGAACTCACAAAAACTGATTCCTAAGGAAATATCGAATAAGGAAATATCGAGAACTCACAGGATAGAATATCGAATGAAATGTCGAGAAGTTTAAAAAAAACCGAGATGAATTAAAAATCCTAATTTAGAATGTCGAAGGAGAGACCCCGAGATTTGACAAAAATTAAAAGATAATATTGAGAGGCCCAATTTCGAATTTATTTAAGATGTCGATGTCGATAGGCCCAACTTAAGAATATCGAGAGATGTTAACCTAAGAAAAAAATGTCGAGGGCCTCAGGAATGTCGAGAGTTTTAAAACACTTGAAGATGTCGAGAGCCTAAAAAATCAATTTAAAATCAAAATTAAGATGTCGAGATTGGGTAAACTCGATAGAATATGTCGATATAATGTCGATAGAAAATGTCGAGATAATGTCGATAGTGAATGTAATGCAAAATGTCGAGTCTCTTAGTAAGATGTCGAGGCAGATGTCGAGGTCTTTATTTCCTAGCAAAAAATCGAAATAAATGTCGAGATCCAAGCTATATTTCGAGAAGAATATCGAGATCCCTATTTCTTAGTAAGATGTCGAGATACGTAACAAGGCAGATCACGAATTCGATGTCGGGCTGAATTTCGAGCACACTAGGTCTAAAGATCTCGAGAATTCAAAGGCAATCCTGTTCGTAAAAAAAACTGTTCTTCGGCTGCGAAACAAAAACGAAAATTTCGATCAGGAATGAAGAGAAGCAGATATACACCTATGCGTTCTTCATGAGCCGAGAAGAATCTGGGAATTAGAATGAGAAGAGATTGATAAAATTTCAAAAAAATAGAAACGAGCGAATAATATCAATGAAGCTTCGATGAGTTTGATCCACGAATTCGGCTCTGATACCACTTGTTAGGCCGATTTATCCAACCTTGATCTGATTCATAGAATTAGTATTACCTTAGATGATGAATTACGGAAGCGGTTAATCAGTAATACCACTAAACGGATTGTAGAGTTTGAACGATGATACGCACGTGTTCTTCAGCAAAAGACGTCAACTCTAATAATGAATCAGTTACCCTAAACGATGTATCGTTTAGGGTATTTATACATAAGCCCTAATGGGCTATTTGGGCCCAATTTAACTAATATACCCACATGTAAGGTATATTTACAATTAGGTCCTAGCTTAGAATAAAACTACAAGATTAAGATAACCTGTTTTAATTGAACACAATAAAATATTCCTAACACAGGGTTTTCTAATGAAAATTCACATCTACTCGTGTTCATGTAAGTTTATAATATTTTTGAGAAATTATGTTTGATCGAATGATTTGAGATTAGCGAATGAAAATAGTGTTTAAGATAATTAAAGGGAAGCTTTGTGCGAATTGATGAAGTTCGCGAATTACATGGAAAATGAGGGTTCTCACGGGTTGATAGTACTTGGCGAACCCTAAACATTTGAAGTGGAGTTCGCGAAGTTAGGAGGAGTTCGTGAAAGGTGGAGGTGAAATGATAACTTTGCGAACTGAAGTAATTTAGCGAATTGAGAGAGTAGCAATTCACGAATTTGGTCAATTATGGGTTCTTAAGGGGGCATGAAAACTATTAAAATAATAATCCAACTTGAGTGATTGCTAGGTGTTGCTAAGGTAAAGACAAAAAGGAATTCATGAATCATTAGGGAGGTTGGCGTATTGAAGTTATCAATTGTGAATAATATAATATTTGGCCAACTATGTAAGTTAAGTAGTTTGAACTCTTAACGTGGAAAAAAAAAGATGATGAAAATAATAATAAACTAATACGATGATGAAGAGTTGTTAAGATAAAGCCAATAGAAGTAACGTGTCAATTACTTTAGTTTAATTTCACGAATTATAAAGAACTCAATGTCACTTTGCGAATTAAAAGATTTACGGGTTGAACGATGAGTTCGCGAAGTGTAATGTTTTCACGGATTGTAATGGTTCGCGAATCATAGACTTTCACCAGCTTAATGTTGGGAATGGTGGTGGGCCCCGCGGTGGTCAGTGGGCCCCGCAGCGGAACAGGTTCCGGTTTGGCTCGGTACGACGTTCGGGAGAAGTGGGACCCACGAGATAAATTTGGTGGGACCCGCACAGTAACTACCACGGTAAAAATAAAATTTACCGTAAGGTAAGAAAGAATACCAGAACTTTAACGTGGAAAACCCTCTGTTAACGAAGAGGGAAAAACCACGGCCGAGTCGGCAAAATCTTCACTATAGTAAAAATTACAACCCTCGAATTTTTACTATCTCACTTTTACCACTCGTGTTTACCTCTCACCTCTCTGTGGATGTGGAACCCTATCAGTTTCCACCTGAACTGATAACCTCACAATTCACTCGAACTACTTCTCTCTATATATTAAAACTCGAATGAGCTTGTGATATTAATAACTGAAGAATCCTCAGCCTATTTATAGATGTCTTCAGCTCTTCTGGACCACTCAAAACGAGTGGCCAGGAATGCGCCGCGTCGCCCTTCAATATCAGCCGTTCATTAAATTATTATATATATAAAATAATATTATAATATAATATTAATAATATTATTTTATTTTTTTCTTTTTGTTTTCTTGTGGCGGCGTCTCTTTTGGCAGGCTGGATGTCAACAATTCTCCCCCTCCAGCCTCATCATTAATTGCGGGGGAGCTCTCCTACCGCTTTAGCGATAGCCCATGCCGGCTTGCCCGGCGCAGAACTCTGTCTTCTCCTTTGGAATCACCTTCGTCAGAATGTCCGCAACATTCTTGTCTGTGTGGATCTTCTGCATTTTGAACTCTTTCTCCTCAATAGCCAGTCTGAGCCTATGATAGCGAACGTCGATGTGTTTCGTCCTCGAATGATACATAGTATTCTTGCTCAAGTCCAAAGCACTTTGACTATCGCAAAATATTATGTACTCCTCCTGTTTAATTCCCAACTCCTGAAGAAATCTCTTCAACCAGAGCATCTCCTTGCCAGCTTCCGTTGCTGCAACATACTCTGCTTCAGTAGTTGATAAAGAAACACATTTCTGTAACCTCGACTGCCATGAGATAGCTCCCCCTGAGAATGTAAAAATGTATCCCGACGTCGACTTTCTGCTGTCGAGATCACCGGCCATATCAGCATCCGTATAGCCTGTAAGAAAACATTCACCACTTCCAAATGTTAGGCATAATTTGGAAGTTCCTCTCAGGTACCTCATGATCCACTTCACTTCTTCCCAATGTGACTTCCCGGGATTCGATAGAAATCGACTCACAACGCCAACTGCGTGAGCGATATCTGGCCTTGTACACACCATGGCGTACATTAAACTTCCGACCGCCGATGAATATGGAACATCTGGGACATCTTCTCCGTCTTCGGCTCTTGATGAATCGGATTTCTTTCGCAATTGAAAGTGCGCGGCAAGTGGCGTGCTAACTGGCTTAGCATCCTTCATATTGAACCTCTCCAGAATTCGTTCAATATAGCGCTCTTGGGATAACCACAATTTCCCAGCTTTCCGATCTCGGGTAATCTCCATTCCGAGAATCCGCTTTGCCGAACCCAAATTCTTCATGTCAAACGTCTTTGACAAATCTTTCTTTAACCTGCTAATCATCTCTGCATCTTGTCCGACAATTAGCATATCATCAACATACAGGAGAAGAACGATAAATTTACCGTTAGAGTATCTCTGGACATAAACACACGGATCTGCATCTGTTCTCCTGAACCCCTGATGCACCATGAAAGAATCAAACTTCTTGTACCACTGCCGTGGAGCTTGTTTCATACCGTACAAGCTTTTCTTCAATCGGCAGACCATGTCCTCTTTACCTCTAACCTCGAACCCTTCGGGTTGCTCCATATATATCTCCTCATCAAGATCACCATGCAAGAATGCGGTCTTCACGTCGAGTTGCTCCAAGTGAAGATCCATGGTAGCAGCTAGTCCCAGTATGACTCTGATTGAACTCATCTTCACGACCGGTGAAAATATCTCGTCAAAGTCGATCCCCTTCCTCTGAGTGAAACCTTTGACCACTAATCGAGCCTTGTATCTGACCAGCTTGCCATCATCCTTCTTCAATTTGTACACCCATTTGTTCTTGAGCGTCTTCTTTCCTTTTGGCAATCGAACTAACTCGTACGTATCATTCTTCTTAAAGAATCCATCTCCTCTTGCATGGCCTTTGTCCAACAATCTTTGTCCCTACAAGATTGTACTTCCTGAAAGCTCTCTGGCTCTCCCTCGTCAGTAATCAAAATATATTCAAAACTCGGATACCTTGTAGATGGTTGGCGTTCCCTAGTTGACCTTCTCAGCTAAGGTTCAACTGCTTCTTGCACATCTGAAGGCTTCCCCTGCTCATTACCTTCAGTGTGTTCATCTACGACAGGTTCATCATCATCAATGGTTGGCTCTTCTGGTTCAGGTTCTGATTGTTGCATTCCTTCCTCCGTGGCACCGTCAAATGGAATGCTGATTGGTGTATAATCGTCTACACCGTCACTTGTGGATTTCGTCACGTCCACATCTGAGTCGCTCATGATCACATGCTCATGGAATACTACGTCGCGACTTCGCACCGTCTTCTTCTTCTTTGGATCCCAAAGTCTATAGCCGAACTCCTCGTCTCCATACCCAACAAAGATGCAAGGATTCGATTTATCATCGAGCTTCGATCTTTGTTCCTTCGGCACATGCATGAACGCCTTGCAGCCAAACACTCTCAAATGTGAATATGAGATGTCTCTACCGGTCCACACCTTCTATGGTATATCGAAATCCAACGCCGATGAAGGTAGTCGGTTGATAAGATAGACTGCAGTGTTGACAGCTTCTCCCAAAATGACTTAGATAGATTAGCCATTTTGAGTATCGCTCGGACTCTCTCCATAATGGTTCGGTTCATTCTCTCTGCAACACCATTCTGCTGAGGAGTGCCAGGAACTGTCTTCTCATGCCTAATGCCCTGCTTCGTGGAATAATCTCTGAGCTCCCGAGAGATGTATTCACCACCGTTATCTGTGCGTAGACACTTTAGCGGCATTCCTGTTTCTCTTTCCACCATCGCATGGAACTTCTTAAAATAATAGAACACCTGGTCCTTCGTCCGCAACAGATATACCCAGGTCTTGCGAGACGCATCATCAATGAAGGTTAGAAAATATTTACTGCCTCCCAGAGATTCGACTTCCATGGGTCCGCATACGTCAGAGTGTACCAACTCCAACTTCTTCATTCGCCTGGTTGAGTTCTTCGCGAATGAAACTCTATGTTGCTTCCCAAATAAACAATAATCACAGGGGTTCAGCGCTTTCTCCTTGTCTACTGGTATGAGGGACTTTTTAGCCAAGACATTCAACCCCTTCTCTCCTACGTGCGACAGCCGTCTGTGCCACAAATTTGGAGAAGCATCATCTTCAACTGCATTCAGTTGGTTAGCACATATCGTTGCGTGCATCTTGTACAGCGAGCAGCATAGCTTTCCTCTCGCTACCACCAATGATCCCTTGGTGAGTTTCCAGTTGTTATTCGCCATCTCATTATAGTATCCTTCGTTGTCCAGCACCTTCACAGAAATCAGGTTGAGACGCAGGTCTGGTATGTGTCGCACATCTTTCAGTCGTAATGTGCACCCCACGCTCGTCTGGATACAGATATCACCGATCCCCACTATTTTAGAAACACTTTGGTTACCCATCTTGGTAGTGCCAAAGTTTCCCGCCTTATACGTGGAGAAGTATTCACGCCTTGGAACACAATGGTAAGAGGCACCAGAGTCCACTACCCATTCGGTATTTCCATCCGCAACATGACAGCAGTCTGCTTCATTCACCAGAGTAACCTCTCCTCCATCGTTTGAGGCGATTGCAGACGTGTTCTTGTCATCGTCTTGTTTCTGTTTTCCGTTGAGAAGTCTACAGTTTCTTTGTAAGTGGCCAACTTTTCCACAATGGTAGCACTTCCTCATCTCCCTGGACTTGGATCTACTTTTGGACTTGTCATATCCTTTTGGTCCTCTACTCTTGCTCCGATCCCTATTCTCCGTGACAAGGGTCAGATTTCCCGTACTGGTACTGGCAGCATCCTTTCGTCGCAGCTCTTCATTGTAGAGTCTGTTTTTCACCATCTCCATCGTAACTTTACCGCTTGGTGCCGAGTTAGTGAGCGATACCACCAACGTATCCCAGCTATCAGGTAGAGATCCCAGTAGTAGACATGCTTGTAGCTCATCATCAAGGACTAGACCGGCACTTGTGAGTTGAGTTACCAGCCCTTCGAAGTCATTCAGATGTTCAGCAACTGATCGTCCCTCGTTCAGCTTCACATTCATGAGTTTTCGTATCATGAATACCTTGCTCAGCGCATTCATCACCTCGTACATACCCTCCAATTTCGTCCAAAGTTTGTAGGGGTCTGTCTCATTTCGGACGTGGTTGTAGAGGCTAATATCCACCCATTGGCGGATCACAGCTAGCGTCTTTCTTTGCAATTTCTTCCATTGGTCAGTCTTCCCGCCTTCGGGCATCTTGCCTTCATTTTCTATTGGTTCATGGAGGTCTTTGCAATAAAGATAATCCTCCATCCTTGATTTCCATATGGAGTAATTCGTTACTGTCAGCTTGATCATTCCTCCGTCGTTCTCCATGGACGTCAAAATCTACCAGCAACCTACTAGTATCTTTTCTGATGTGGAAGATCAGTCAAAGCTGCAACCACAGAGCATACTCAGAATACTATCAGGCTCTGATACCACTTGTTGGGAATGGTGGTGGGCCCCGCGGTGGTCAGTGGGCCCCGCAGCGGAACAGGTCCCGGTTTGGCTCGGTACGACGTTCGGGAGAAGTGGGACCCACGGGGTAAATGGTGGGACCCGTACAGTAACTACCACGGTAAAAATAAAATTTACCATAAGGTAAGAAAGAACACCAGAACTTTAACGTGGAAAACCCTCTGTTAACGAAGAGGGAAAAACCACGGCCGAGTCGGCAAAATCTTCACAATAGTAAAAATTACAACCCTCGAATTTTTACTATCTCACTTTTACCACTCGTGTTTACCTCACACCTCTCTGTGGATGTGGAACCCTATCAGTTTCCACCTGAACTGATAACCTCACAATTTACTCGAACTACTTCTCTCTATATATTAAAATTCGAATGAGCTTGTGATATTAATAACTGAAGAATCCTCAGCCTATTTATAGATGTCTTCAGCTCTTTTGGACCACTCAAAACGAGTGGCCAGGAATGCGCCGCGTCGCCCTTCAATATCAGCCGTTCATTAAATTATTATATATATAAAATAATATTATAATATAATATTAATAATATTATTTTATTTTTTCTTTTTGTTTTCTTGTGGCGGCGTCTCCTTTGGCAGGCTGGATGTCAACACTTAACTGGGATTTATTTAAAAAAAAAAAACAATTCAAGTTTTAACACTTAGATGATGTGTAAACAAGAACACGAACTTAGATAAGTATAATAGTATGGTTTGAGATGTGAACTTTTATGTACTTAGTAAAACATTTATACTTAATTAACTTAGCAAAGTTTTTTTTTTATATTAATTATGGTTAGGTGAAAAATTAGTATATTGTAAAAATTAAATTATTATAGAATTAATAATGCACGATAAACACGCATTACACGGCATGCATATTATTTTTTAGGGATCTTATATTTATCGACAATAATATTTGAATAGGTTCGAATTCTGAAAAGGGCAAGGATAAAGTCGAGTAACAAACGGGGCTTTAAGCCATATTGTGAGTATGATATGTAACATGTATTCCGTTTTTATGTGTTTATATGAAATTATTGTTTTATAATGCTTCGATATATGTGTTATACGGATGGATTGAGTTTATGTGCCGTAACAGGCTCTTAAGTGACAAAGGTGGTATGGGGAGAATTATGAAACATGGGAAATACGGTTGAGAGTATAGCATTTTATATATGTAAACATGAAAAGAATTGAATGATTGATGATTTTGTAATTTACGGAATTGACTGGAATTGTATGGCTACAATGCGTTTTATGTGATATGTATAACTTGAATGATATGGCTACAACGTGCCTTTAAGTGATATATGTGACTCAATGACTTTATGATATATGTTTTATACAGTGAAATATATATATAGTATCGCATTCATACATGAAACGAAAGGAGAAACCGTTATGACTGCTACGGCTTCGGACTACATTCTACGGTTACATCCCTACAAATCGGGCGATATCTACGGTTACATTCCTACAAATTGGGGAATATATTTATGGACAAAGTCCCATGCATGGGTCCCTACGGGGTCAGTGGTACGAGTCTAGCCAGTTCATAATGGGAGTATCAAGTGTGAGCATATAGTATTGCATAAGATCTACGGATCTAATTGACAGGAAACGATTATGCTATTTGCATACGATCTACGGATTTAATTGAAAGGAAATGATTATGCTATTTGCATACTATCTACGGATCCTACGGACATAGTCATGTGATTGAAATGTTTATGAGCAACGGTTACGTGATTTTGTGATTAAAATGAAAGATGGAAGTGAGAAGTTTACATGAATGTAGATGGAAAAGGAATGTTTATGTGATTGGAATGTTACGTTTTCTATGAAAGAATATGTGATAAAGATGGTTTATGTTGAAAAGATTTGTTTATTTGTTACGGTTTTTATTTATTGTACTTGATCTACGGATTTCGAACGATGGTTATATGATGGTTTATGAACAATGGTTATATGAATTTGTGAATGACGATTTGTGGACGATGATTAAATGATTCTATGAGCGATGGTTACATGATAAATATTATAAGGAAGAATTATTTACGTGAACATCCATGGAAATGAGTTGCGATTTTGTTTATCGTATTTAATTTACGGGTTTTATGTACAACAGTTACATGATAGGGCGGTCTGTGTAAATGTTGATATAAGAAATTGATTATTTATTATGAGAATTATAATGGTCTATTTTGACGAAATTATGTATGTCAATATTGATAGATTTCTTGTTACGATTTTATTACAGGATTACAGGGAAAGATTTATTTCAAGTTACAGTTTTTTTGTTATTATGATTTTATGGAATAACATGTTGCGATAATACTCGGTGAATGCTGTCCACAGTTTTGTAGATAATTAACAGGCATCATAGAGGGCATTCTCTCATAGCACATGGATTCAAGGTCGGTCGACTACGCTCTTATCCTACTCCCCGGAGTTCATCGTATGCATATAGTTTAAGGAACATGAGTAATTTTTGTATGATGTTAAAATAATTACGTGTGATCGTATGTCCATTATGTGTGAAGAGGTATAGATCAAATGTACGCCCTCGTTTATATTTTATGAAAACGAAAGAAATGCGAAAAATTTTATGTGCAAAACGTTATAGCTGCGCAAATAGAGTAATAGAAAAATGGGGCGTTACATAAGTGATAGAAAGTTTGCACATAGGAATTTAAGTGAAAGTGTCCCATAAATTAATTTGTGGCAAAAAATACAGTCATTTTTTACATGGAGTATCGCACAACTGACTCTATGATTGCGACACGCCTTTTGAGTGCCCAAAACTATTAGTTATCTGATCAGCAAATTGCAAAGTTTTAATTGGGTCATCGTTAACAAATTGGGCCTTTTATCTGAGTTACTGATAGAAACTTGTAATTTTGTAAGACTATCTTTATCAATGACTCTCATGACTGGTTGTGCATTATTTATAAGTAAAATAAATCAAAAAATTAAATAATATCCACAACCTCCCACAACCCGGTTGGTGGACCAACCTGGTTCACCAACCGATTGTGCACAGTTTTCAATAAATTGTTTTTGTGGTTTATATTGATTTTTATGATACATTTAATTATCTATTAAAATTTTATTTTTACTTTTCTACCAAAATATATGATTTTTTTCTCTACAAATAGAGACTAATATTGATACATTTTGAGTCACAATTTCAAATTATATATTTCTCTATTATATTCTATAATCTATCATAATTACATATTATTTTCTTTCTCCAATGACCAATGTAATCTATTTTCAACATTCAAATACTACTAAAAATAATTATAAAATATAAATATTATAGGTTGTGTTGGGTTGTTGATAGAGTATGAAAATTGTTAGGTTGGGTTAAGGTGTAAGTCGTGTATGTGAAGGAGAGAGAAATTAATAGTTTATTCTCATGATCGGTTGCGAAGGTCATTGATAATCATAAGTCTAAGTGATGTCACAAACAAGGCGAACTAATTCAATAAATGACGTTCTTGTCAACTAACGTTCTATTCTAACTGCTATCGTCTGAACAACAAGCAGATAAAAAGAAAAAAATAAACACGATTGAATATGTAAAAGATAACTACAAAGTAACATCCACATGGGAGAAATAGTGTTATTGGTGGCAGTTGTTAAATCTGTTGTTTCAATTAAATGAGACCAAGTCGTAGGAATAAAGAAAAACGTTAATGTTGTCTTGATTCAATTGCAACTGTTATATAATATTTTATTTAATGAAGCTTTATTATTACTATATAATATGGAACAGAGATAGAATATCAAACGTACAAGAGAATTTTATTAATTTCTTTTCGTAGTATTACATTGAACGAAATTGCACCTATTTATAGATTGAAATACAACTAACCCTATTAAATGCATTAAATACATCCACTAACAACCAACTGTATTCATAATACTCCCCCTTGGATGTCTATTTAATAATAGGTCTTTCAAAATCTGATGGTATAGTTGCCTCATTAAAAACCTTACTGGGAAAACCACATGGGAAAAACCACAGTGAAGGGAAAAAGAGTGCAACACGTATTTCTCCCCCTGATGATAGCATTACTTCAAATCTCGAAGTCTTCGAACTCCAATTGAATGTACCAATTTTCTAAATATTATAGGAGGAAGCGCTTTCGTAAATAAATCTGCGAAATTCTCGCTAGAGCGCACTTGTTGTACATCAATATCACCATTTTTCTCTAAATCGTGTGTAAAGAAAAATTTTGGTGAAATATGTTTTGTTCTATCTCCTTTGATATATCCGTCCTTTAATTGGGCGATGCATGCCGCATTATCTTCATATAATATTGTCGGAGGTAGTTTCTCCGATAATAAACCGCAAGTTTGTTGTATATGCTGAATCACCGATCGCAACCAAACACATTCTCGGCTAGCTTCATGAATAGCTAAAATTTCAGCATGATTAGATGATGTAGCCGTTAAACTTTGCTTAACTGATCGCCATGAAATGGCAGTTCCACCGTATGTAAATAAATAACCGGTTTGCGATCGAGCATTATGTGGATCGGATAGATATCCGGCATCTGCATAACCAATTAAGTCTTCTTTCATCTCATTAGAATAGAATAATCCCATATCAGTTGATCCCCGAAGGTATCGAAAAATTCGTTTAACTCCATTCCAATGTCTATGAGTCGGCGAAGAACTGTATCTTGCCAATAAATTTACAGCAAATGCTATATCTGGTCGAGTATGACCCGTAAGATACATCAGTGCTCCAATAGCACTGAGATATGGTACTTCAGGACCAAGTACTTCTTCATTATATTCACATGGTCTAAATGGATCTTTATTCACGTCTAAAGATCGGACAATCATTGGAGTATCTAATGGATGAGCTTCATCCATATAAAATTTTTTTCAGTACTCTTTTCGTATAAGTTTCTTGATGTACAAATATTCCATTCTTTAAATATTCTATTTGCAGTCCGAGACAAAATTTAGTTTTACCGAGATCCTTCATTTCGAATTCTCTTTTCAAACAAACAATAGCTTTTGATAACTCTTCAGGAGTTCCGATTATATTTATATCATCAACATATACTGCAATGATAACAAATCATTTTTAAATCTTCTCGTAAATATGCAGGGGCAAATTTGATCATTTTTATACCCCTCTTTCAATAAGTATTCAGTTAGTCGATTATACCACATACGTCCGGATTGCTTTAATCCATAAAGCGATTTATTTAGTTTAATTGAGTACTCATCTCGCGGCCCTGAATTTTCAGGTAGTTGAAAACCCTCTGGAAGCTTCATATAAATATCACTGTCAAGCGAGCCATATAAATAAGCAGTGACTACATCCATTAGATGCATATCGAGTCCTTCACGTACTGCCAGACTAATTATGTAACGAAAAGTCGTTGCGTCCACCACGGGAGAATACGTCTCCTCATAATCAATACCAGGTCTCTGCGAGAAACCTTGTGCAACAAGCCGTGCTTTATATCTCATAATTTCACCGTTTTCATTTCTCTTTCTGATGAAAACCCATTTATATCCAACCGGTTTTACATTTTCGGGTATGCGGACTACAGGTCCGAAAACTTTTCGCTTCTCAAGTGATTTTAATTCTGCCTCGATTGCATCTTTCCATTTTTGCCAATCATTTCTTTGTCTGCATTCATTCACATTCCTTGGTTCATGATCCTCATTCTCATTAATCTTATTCATTTCATGTAGCGCTACGTTAAATGAGAACTTATCGTCAACGTTGACTTCATCTCGGTTCCATCTAATTCCATTTTGGGCGTAATTGATCGAGATCTCTTCATTATCATTAATTTCAGTTTGTTCAGGTACCTGACTTTCATTCTTATCATAATTTATGCCCATCGACTCTTCTCTAGTCGATAAATCCTCGATTGGACCATTCTTATTATTTACTCCTTTTCTTTTCCGAGGATTTTTATTTTTGGAACCCGAAGGCCTACCACGCTTCAGCTGTGGTTTAGGCTCAATACTATTATTTGTTTGTTCTACAGGAACATCAATTCTAACAGGAGCATTAACAGCTGGAATATGTGACTTCGTCACTCTTTTTGGGTCAGCAAAACTGTCTGGCAATTGATTCGCTAAGCTTTGTAGATGAATTATTTTCTGAACTTCCAGTTCACATTCTTTAGTTCGAGGATCGTAATGATTTAGTGATAATTCATTCCAACTAATATTTGTTTCCAGCTATCTCTTTTCTCCCCCTAATGTCGGAAAATTTGTTTCATCGAAGTGACAGTCGGCAAATCTGGCCGTAAATCGATCTCCAGTCAAGGGTTCTAAATATTTTATAATTGATGGAGATTCAAATCCGACATATATTCCCAATCTCCTTTGAGGTCCCATCTTTGTGCGTTGTGGTGGCGCAATTGGAACATATACCGCACATCCAAATATTCTTAGATGGGAAATATCTGGTTCCTGACCATAAACCATTTGCAATGGGGAGATGTCATGATAACTTGTTGGCCTGATGCGGATTAATGCCGCTGCATGTAATATAGCATGTCCCCAACAAGATGATGGAAGTTTCGACTTCATTAATAATGGCCTTGCAATTAATTGCAGGCGTTTAATCAACGATTCTGCAAGACCGTTTTGCGTATGAACATGTGGCACAGGGTGCTCGATATCAATACCAATAGACATACAATAATCATTGAATGCCTTGGAAGTAAATTCACCAGCATTATCAAGATGTATTTTCTTTATCGGATAATCTGGGAAGTGTGCTCTTAATCTAATCAGCTGAGCAAGTAATCTTGCAAATGCCACGTTTCTAGTAGATAATAAACATACATGGGACCATTTACTTGATGCATCAATTAATACCATGAAATATTTAAATGGTCCACATGATGGATGTATCGGCCCACAAATATCTCCATGTATACGCTCCAAAAATGAAATAGATTCAGTCTTTACTTTCATTTGTGATGGTCGAATAATTAACTTCCCTTTAGAGCAAGCAACACATGCTAATTCATTCGATTGAAGAATCTTCTGGTTTCTCAATAAATGTCCGCGTGAATTTTCAATTATTTTTCGCATCATAATTGTACCGGGGTGGCCCAACCGGTCATGCCAAACATTAAATGTACTGTCATTGTTAAACTTTTGGATAGCATATGATTCAGTTGCTCTAAGATATGTGTAGTATAGCCCGGAATCAAAAGACGGTAATATTTCCAGAATTATCCTTTTATTCAAAATCACTTTTGTAATGTGCAAATATTCAATATCTCCCTTTTGTGCAGTCTCAACATGATATCCTTTATTTCGAATCGCTTTAAAACTTAATAAATTCCTTTGAGACTTAGGGGAATATAAAGCATTTTCAATAATCAGCCTTGTTCCTTTGGGCAACAATATATTAGCTCTTCCGGAGCCTTCAATTATATTTGTACTCCCCGATATAGTTATGACACTGGCTTCTTTCATATCGATATGCTCAAAATATTTCTTATTTTTCAGAATTGTATTAGTGGTTGCACAGTCTGCAAGACACAATTCTCCATTCCACATGCTCGTGTCCATCATATAAAATCCTTTATAAACAAACACATAATTATTAATATATATTATTGAAAACAAATGGTACATAGCAAACACAGGAATAACATTCACACGATAATAATTATAGCAAACATAGCATTCAAATGATACACACCAAAGCACATAATAATTATGCATATAATTTATAAAACGATAGCAGGTCAAACTTCTTCATTTGAGAGGTTCAGGAAATCGTCGACATCGAAATTAACACCTTCATCATTAACACCAGAAGCTGAAGCAATTTCTCCATGAACGAAGTTCGTTTCAATTTTCTTTCCTTTGCCCTTTGATTCTTGATACAGCTCAACAAGGTGTTTAGGCGTACGGCAACAGCGGGACCAATGGCCCAAACCACCACAGCGGTAACATTGTTCGTCGTTCACTTTTTGTTCAGTCTGCTTCTTCTCATTTTTACTGTCTTTCTTCTTCTGGAGATTGTGATGACCACCACGATAATTATGATAACCACCACGGAAATATTGATAACCATGATAACTTCGGCCACGACCACGACCTTGACCACGGCCACGTCCACGGCCGCGATATCCACCACGACCACGTCCACGATCATTACCTCGACTATTATCATTATTAATATTGACTGCATTCACTTCAGGGATTGCAGCAGCACCAGTCGGTCGGGACTCATGATTTTTCATCAGCAACTCATTGTTTTGCTCAGCCAACAGTAAACAAGAAATGAGATCTGAGTACTTTTCAAATTTTCTCTCTCGATATTGCTGTTGTAGAATAACATTTGACGGATGAAACGTGGTGAACGTTTTCTCCAACATAATTGCATCAGTAATAGTTTCTCCACATAATTTCAGTGTAGAAGTAATTCGATAAACAGCAGAATTGTATTCGCTTACCGATTTAAAATCTTGCAAACGTAAATTCACCCATTCATACCTTGCATTTGGGAGAATAACAGTTTTAAGGTGGTTATATCTATCTTCCAAATTTTTCCACAAGTCTTTCGGGTCTTTCACCGTTAAGTATTCAATTTTCAGACTTTCATGAATGTGGCGGCGAAGAAAAATCATTGCCTTCGCCTTGTCCTGCTCGGATGTCGTATTGGTCGGTTTGATAGTATCACCCAGACCTTTCGCTTTCAAATGAATCTCGGCATCTAGTGCCCAAGATAAATAATTTCGGCCAGTGATATCAAGTGCAACAAACTCAAGGCTCGCCAAATTCGTCATATTACTATAAAATACAAAAGCAAAATTTTAACAATGATAATATAACAAAATATTACACGCATATCTAATCTTCTTTAGTGTCGTTGTCAGTATCTTCTTCAGTATCTTCCTTTGAAAAAATTCTTATGAAAAACATTGCCAACGTCAAAAGAAGTGCCCATGTAATAATAATACTCATAAGCAAATGTTCGATGATCAGATCGGACAACATCCTTCAAAATACAATATATTAGTAATATTAATAAAACATTACAATTAATAATAATATTTTGGAAAATTTCGTAAAAATATTATCCACATAGTGGTAACGATCACCGTAAATAAAACGACATTATTCTATAAAAATTAAAGTCATATAAATTAATATATAAATTTAACGAAATAAAAATAAAAATATGTTAATATATTTTCGTAAGTCATTAAAAATATCTTCACTTGCCACGACGGGGATTCGAAATCTGGACCTCTCACCACTTTTAATGATGATATTCCGCGAAACCACTCGCGCTATGACACTTTGTTATACGGTTAATATATATATATATATATATGTAATATATATAAACACAACACACACAGTTATGTAGATATATTTATATATATAACTTATGTATGTAGTTATATGTATATGAACCCAAACACGTGTGCATATATATATAATATATATATATAACATATATATAATAAACAATTTATATGTATATAAATAAATAATTTATACCTCCGGATTGTGTTCTTGGTAGTCTTCAGATAGGTAGAGTCTCGTGCTGATAACGTGTTATATAATATTTTATTTAATGAAGCTTTATTATTACTATATAATATGGAACAGAGATAGAATATCAAACGTACAAGAGAATTTTATTAATTTCTTTTCGTAGTATTACATTGAACGAAATTGCACCTATTTATAGATTGAAATACAACTAACCCTATTAAATGCATTAAATACATCCACTAACAACCAACTGTATTCATAATAGCAACTATTTTGACTTGTTATAAATTATTCGGTCCCTACATAGTTTGACTTTTAAAGGGTAATTTAAAATTAAAACTTGATCAAGAAAGACTAATGATGGCAGGTAGATGTCGAAATACGGAACGGCAATATTAATAAATATAAATAACATCGAAATAAGATTTGATACATATATCTAAAATGGTCTACAAACCTCTCAAATTCACCTAGACAAAGAACCAGAAAACTAAAACATTTCCTACTCTCAGCTTTTCAGCTTTTCCATATAATGCGATGTTTGAAGAAACAAAAAATGAGCACAGATCTATCTTTTCTTCGCTGTTGCTGAGGGATTTTCCAGGGAATTAGGAGATATGGAAAAAAAAATGAAAATATATATACTAATAATTGACAAAGCTTATATTTAATTTTATACGATGTATATTAGTAGCCATCAACGAGCTGGTGGATCTCTCCTTCCCTCACCGGCAAGTTGAATCCAACTCTTTTCTGCAAAAAGATGATATATAAGATAAACAATTAGACATTTATATTAATTATTAGTTACGGAACGAGCATAAAGCACCTCGAAAAGCTTAAGTGGGGTTAGTTACGTTGCTATAATATACACAATCTTCAGACTTTTCTATTCCATTTGAAAAAAGATAGCCTAGCTAATAATAAAATGCCAAAATCTTCTAAATATGGTAAATTACCTAAATTTCTAAATAGCAATGCCTTGAAATTTAAATTCATTAAAAACATTTACAAAATATGAATGGTCTATATATATATATATATATATATATATATTTAGAGATGTAATGCCCATATATGACGGCCAACATATGGTTTTATTAAAACTATAATCAAAATTGATCAAATGACTCAACTTTCAAGAATTAGATTAGCTCATCTTACGGGCACTTCGCTGACAATTATGACTTGTCCAATTCTCTCTAATTAGAACTACGACTCTTTCAATTGTCCTAAAAAAAACTCATCAAAACTATGTATATTTAGTATTTATCTTGCATTAAAATAAATTACGTCAGGTGACATAGTTTTACTTGGAACCTCCAATATTTGTCTTTAACTCGGCTTCTTCTCTATATCGAAGATATGATAATTATTACAAAATGATGTGAACCACGGCACCCAAACCAAATGGGAATGTACGTAAGCTTTCACGAAAAAGTCAAACCGTACACATGCAAATGTCTAATTACTACGAAAGAGAAAAAAAATATATTAAACCCCCTTTTTCGATAGCGTTCTACGTTAGAAAGTTCCCATCGAAGCATTAAATCGAGCAACCAATTCAACGTATTTAGTCTTCAATTGCAAGACAATGAATTTGAATAGTCAACTTACTTTAAAAACAAAATAAAAAATTCATATACAACACAAACCTCGCGGAGGCGGGACTTAATCGTCGGCGGCTTATCCACGTCAGCATCCGCCGCCACGTCATCGCCCTTCGCGAGGCAGAGCCGAACTATCCTCTCCGCCACGTCATCACCGTCTCCGCCGCTCTCCGCCATCAGCCTCTCCAACTCAGCCTTGGATATCCTCATCCTCAACCTAACACCACCACCACCACCACTACCCTCCCAAATTACGCTTTTACCCTCCTCAGCAAACCCTACGCCGCCGTCAATCCTCTCCCGAGCCTGCGGCGGCGGCGGCCTCATAATGGACAAATCCGACGACGAACGCCGAGCCAGCATGAGGCTCTCGAGCCTGTCCTTGGCGCTCATGTGAATTACCGATCTTACCCTCCTCGCAACTCTGCTATCATCGTCGTCTTCTGTAACAGCTGACGACGTCATCTTAGGCATCTCAACCAAGAAGTAGAGGCGCTTCGGCTTGAGCTCATGGCTAGGCTCCAACGGCTTGGCTCTTAACCCGTAATGCTTAACGGATTCGGATTCTAACAAGACATAACCCGGGTGGGTCATAAGAACCGTACCCGCTTGGATCGGAGTCTTTAGCTTGAGAGTCTCGCCGGTGACTTTCATTACTTTTGTGGTGTTCTTCTTGCTTCTCATTCCTACGATATTTCCCATACTTTTTGAATCTTCTTTGTATGCAGTGATTATTAAATCAAGGGTTAATGTATTATTTTGGTTGTGGATTTATTGCGAGGGATTGGAATTAATGAGAGGGGATTTGTTGTTCGTTAGGTGTTATGGGGTCTCGCGATTTTTATTTATGAAGACGAGGGTATAATGGTCAATTGACGAAGCGAAGGGAAATTTGGTGAGGTGGGGGCTGTTTGGATATGTTTGGAAATGATTATGCAAATGCAAGTTATGACTTGTGACCCCTTTCGCGATGAATTAAGTTAGATTTAATTTATTTTTATACGTACCTATGATTGGTTGGCTTTGTGGGTGTATTTGATGATATTTGTTGGTATATTTATTTAAATCGTATGGATGGTGCGTCACAACAATATTAGTTTAAAAATATAGGGTACAATGAAGGATCATGTACGTACTACTCTAGGGTTGCGTGTACAAGCTTCTTTAGTTTAGTATTATTTCTTGGTATATGTCGGGTAGAAGAATTTCAGCATTCTTTCTTCAAATCTTTCCTTTAAATAATTTCAAAAAACCCGTTTAAATTTTATTGATGCATTTACCTTCCAATCCGGTGAAACCCTAATTAATCTATATATACAATGCACGTTACGGATGTGAGAATATTATTTTACGGAGGGTATTTTTTTTTACGAATTGTTTGTTAAGGTGGTATCAATCAAGACATGGTATTATGCCACGTTTGGGAACTCAGATAACTTTACTCAATCACTTGGAAAAAAAGAAAGTAAGCGTTAATAAAAGTAAGAAAAATTAATGTTATTGCATTGGGTTTCGTTCGATAATGACATGTTACGTTAATCGCGGCGGGGTGGATCCAATCCAATAACGTAATGTTGATTTTTATTACATGTGCATGTGAGCTAACTAACATCTTCATCTTGACTTTCGGTATCCACCTTTAATTATAGGCACTATATATTCAATAGCCACAAGCATTATAAAATCATTGTAGCAATAAATGAACTGTTCTTATATAGAAAAAATAATCGACAATTTAGGGTCTTCGTTTTTGGTATGTGAAGAAGGTAATGGTCAAAATGTAGACACGATCGAGCATGTGATTAGTGCCTGACTGATGGCCACAATTTTGAAAAATAAAAAATAGTCAAATTGAATACACAATTCATGAAGATGTGGACATGAAATATAATGTGAAAGATTCAGTCTTTATTAAGAAAATTGGGGATTCAGATTCATTAAGGTTATTATTAAAATGAGTAAGTAACTGATCCATCGTGATATTATTTCTGAAGTAATTAAAATGAGTTATAAAAACGTATGCGTCCCTAGTTAACTGGTAGTCAGTAATTCTACTTTTGCATCTTATTAGGAAAAGTAAAGGTCTAAGTTGATTACCTTTTTTTCTTTTTACATGACGATTTATGGTCCATTTTGATGTACGCTTTCCATGCAGAGTTCAAATAAGTGGATTTCCGTTAAATTACATACAACGTGATGAACGCACGCATACAAAGTTTTTTTTTTCTTTTATCTAATATTAAAGTCACTGCCTATTCAAGTTATACCGGAAACCACTACATGAATTTTCTTACGTAGGGACAATTGATGTATATATTCAATTCAATTTAAATTACTTTACGTATACTTTATCGCGTTTATATAGAAGCGTCCGACATTGACAAGGAAAATAAAGGCTCTTTAATTGAATCCCCAATATAAGTCCATTCAAAGTTACTCATAAAAAGATGAGCTGCTTGGGTACGTGGGGAATAAATTCTATCCAATTTTTCAGAAAAAAGAAGACAATAACAATAACTAAATAAAAAGATGATATCGTTTCGCACTCAAATATATTGGGTTTACCCAAAATATAAAACCTCGTGAACTAGCTTGCTTAGCCCAAAAAAAGTAAACGTGGCGAATAAAATCGGACATGACCCAATCATTTTTCAAGATTATTTTGTCTATGATTCCTGCAAAAAGTTAATATAATTCAAAAAAAAAAATATAGGGTGGACTATTTCTAATAAGAACTCAGTTCGAAAAAGGCGGCCGAAGATCAATAGCAGCACTGACCAACGATGATGACCTTTTCAGTTCAAGAAGCCGACGAAGACGGCGATATTCTTCTTCCTTGCTATTCAGTATCAGCGCAGCCTTACGTGTGGCCTCATAGCAGCCGCCGACGGGGAATTTCCGGCGCATTTCGGCCTCGAATATCATTGCCTTAACAGCGTCGTCTCTCTCGTCTCTGTCCGGATATCTTTTTAGGGTTTTGGTGATATGTGCGACGCCGAACAAACCGTGAACGCTTTCAAACTGAGCGTATTTGCTTGCCGGAAAATAAGGGGCGAAGAGGCAGTCGGCGGAGCACTTCCTTCGCTGGTATTTGCAGGCGGCACACGCTGGGTTTGTTCCGCCGTGTATGGTCATGGTGAATGATGTGATCGATTGAGTGGAGAAGTAATATTTCTTTTATTGAATTGACATATGACGAAAGAGGGGAGGCGAGAAGAAGGAGATCTTGGTAATTTGAGTTTTGAACCTAGATTTTCTGTTATTATAATATTGCCCCGGTCATTAGTGGTAGATTTAGGACTTGTTTGGAAACCCGTTGTAAATGCACTTTTGGAGTAAATTTATAGTTGGTATTTAATTTTACTTCTTGAAAAGTTAAATAATACGAATAAATGAACAACTTTTCATTTTAAATATAAAATTTAAATAATACGAATAAACAACACTAATAAAGATAATAAATAAAGTAGGCAACCAATTATGAATTTTCATTGTTTCCTTGTGTCATCATGCATCGTTTTCCATATTCACTCTCATTCAACTTTCAGAATAAAAATAATAATGCTATTTTGAAAATCGAATTATGAAATTACGTAATATTCTCTCGCTATCACAAAGCTCATCAATGTTTTTCTTATTTATTTTAACTACCATTGTTTTCATTTTCACCACTCAAATAAGCAAAAAAGATTGCTAATAATATACTTTTAACGGAAAAAATTAATATTATTTAGAGGAGTAGCGTTGGAATACACTATTCCATGTTGTGCAAAGCCCTTCTATTCAGGCTGAAAACCATGGTGGAAACATTGTATAATGAATTTATCAGTAATAAATTACAAATTATGAGAAATTAAAACAAATTACAAAAATATATTTAAAATTTTGTTTGTTTTAGATAATATGACAAATCATTTTCTATGTTTCAGAAAACTTTTCTTCATTATGTTTTCATTTAATTTTTACAAATTATTAAATAAAAAAAGAGATTATTTTTACATAGCAGCAAGCCATTTACAAAATTCGGCATAATGGTCATTCTTTAATGAAATTACACAATGTAATTCTTTGTCTATGGCTCCACTCTCCCATAAGATGAAAATGACACAGTCATTAGTTACCATTAATAGTTAATGAAGCTTAGCTCTAAATCATTGTAGAGTAATCACAAAACGTTTTTCACCTTGAAAACAATATTTAAAAAAAATGAATCCACCCTTAAAAGGCACTTCCAAAAATCAAACACAATAATAAAATACTAGTATTCTATGCACCCTCTAATAAAATATTATATATATATATATATATAAATGATTTGTAGGGATATCACTAAAATAATTAAAAGAATAACGGGATGAAGTGATGTAAATAATTTTATAACATAACAAAAGATTAATTTATTACAATATATTGAGAATAAATAAAAAAATAAAGGATTAAATTGTTATTACATAAAGGATAAAATTGTAATTGCATGATTAAATTGGCATACCAAAAGCACTTATTCTAATGTCATGAGCAATGAAATAGAAAGATAATTGTCGCTTGAATATAATATAAAACATGATTTTAACCTTGAAAACGACATTTATGAAGAAAAAAAACATTTTTTCATTTTTTTTCAATTTAAATCAAATTCTCGTTTTTTAAAAATATCTATGTAATTAGAATTTTAAAATGAAAATATACCTGCTAAACATGTTTCAAATCACATAGATGCATTTTGGGAAGATCCATTGTATAGTTGACGTTATTCATAAATAACTCATAATTTGAATAATTTTGAGTTGATCATCCATAGTTGGAATTAGGGTTGCAAACGAACCGAACCGAATCGAATATTTGCATTTAGTATTTGTATTCGTTAATTTTTTCTGATATTCGTATTCGGTATTCGATTCGTGACGAATCAAAAAATCGATTCGATAATGATATTCGAACGATTCGCGAATATTCGAATATTGGAATTTTTCCTAATTTTGTTTCCCAAAAATACCTGAAAATACTAAAAGTACAAAATAACACCATTCTGGAACAAAAAAAAATTCAAAAACACCATTTTTATCAAATAAATCTAGCTAAAGTTCTACCCAATCCAAAATCATTAAATTTCAAATAAACAGCTTAGCAAAAGACAGATACATCCATTATCTTGTCTTCACTGCCCTGCACACAGGTACACACAAACATAGATTAATGAAACAAGTTTCAGAGGAACCTCTGAAGGAAAGAGCTCGATGTTATATATGTAAAGCAAAACTAAAGAGGGAACTACCTACTACTAGATGTTTCCTTTCTTAGCTTGCTTTCGATCGTCACGCTTCTAATACTACGTCAACCTGATCTTCTTCCACCTATAGAAAAATAAGAAAGTAAAAATGCCAATAAAAATAAGAAAGGGATAAGAAAGAACTTACATATGTCATAATGGGTTTGTTGATTCCGTGAAGTTGTCGAAACCAATCTGCTCCACATATCAAGACTTGTACCATATTGGATGATAAATTTGAACTCTTCTATCAAATTTTGATACTGTTTAGTAGGATGGTTGATGATATTATTATAAATTTTATTTCCAAATGATATTATTATATAAAATTAGATCGTATTTAGTGTTGTTGAGTGACGACTTTTCATAAAGGTTAATCTTGAATGAAGTGTATCATTTTTTAATCTTATATATTATATTCCATCCAACAAGCCCCTCACGTTTAGGCTGATTTCTTTTTTATTATCTAGCATCTTCATCTTGACTTTTGCGAGAAGTAATCCTCCGAAACATACAATTGTTTATATCCTTACTCTTTATCATCGTGTTTGTTTAGTTTAAGTGACGAGTCATCAACGGAATAACGAATAAGCAATGATAGTTGGGTGATATTTCAAGTTTTAGATCACTCCAAGAAACCTAGGTGATCGATTCTCCATGATCGTGATGAGTGTTTTCAAATTATTCCCTTATATTTTGGTACCCCTAAGTTATTAAAATCACATATAAAATTCATTATTAAAATTAACCACACTTGTTGGAATATAATCTATAAGATTAAAAAGTGATGCACTTCCTTCAAGGTAGGGGTGAAAACGAGCCGAACTGCTCGCGAACCGCTCGCGAACAGCTCGGTCAAAACTCGACTCAAGCTCGGTCAAACTCGAACTCGAGCCGAGCTCGAGCGGCTCGATAGCTCGTCGAGCTTATCGAGCCCATATATATTTTTATTTTATTATATATAACAACTAAAAAGTCTAAAATACCCACGTTATATATATTCCACAGCCGCACAGACTCCATTCATTCACCCACCCACCCACATCATCACTTCACTTAATCTTCTCCATTCACCCACAAAAAAATGTTGATTTTTCCTGCAATTCGAAGAAAGCCATTATATGAAGAACTAACTCACCTCCGTGTCTTCTTCGTTTCTTGTATTGCTGCAATAGCGTTGCCTCTGTTCTGGGCAAGAAGCTCCATGTCAGCGTTGGACATCGCAGCTAACGAGCTCTCTCCTTTCGCCATGGCAGATTGATCCTTAAACTGTATCTCGCCCGAGCCATTACCACATCTAGGCCTTGCAAGAACCCTAGATTTGATTGCGATTAAGCACGAAGCTTGACTTTATTCTCTATTACCTTGCTTTCAGATTTATTGTTTTGTTGTAAGTGGAAATGTTGGTGTGGTATTGCTGTAAGTTGTGCTGTATTTTTTTTACAAAATTAAATCGAGCTCGAGCAGTTCGAAGATTCGAGCTTTTCGAAGCGAGCTCAAGTATTTCGAACCGCATCATCTGATCTGATTCGAGCCTCTCGAGCCGAGCTCGAGCAGCTCGATAACCCGTCGCTCCGAGCTCGAGCCTCGAATTTTTAAGCTCGATCGAGCTCGAGCCGAGCTCGAGCCTGTTAATTCTTTATCGAGCCGAGCTCGAGCTGGGCCATATTCGGGCTCAGCTCGGCTCGGCTCGTTTTCACCCCTACTTCAAGGTTAACCTTTTATGGAAAATGGTCACAACATGGTATCAGAGCTCAGGTACCAGAAGTCATGGGTACGAATCCTCACGACCACCCATTTAAGAGAATTACACCATGATAAAAAGTTAAAAAAAAATGGGGTGGACTATTTCTAAAAAGAACTTCTCCATTATATCGGTGGAGTTTGTTTTTTCAGCTAAATCAACTTGGATCATGTAACTAATTAAATCCAATCCAACAAAAGTGATGTCATTAAGTTCTTTTGACCTTTTCTTTGATGCTGTTATTTAATTGACACCACATTACATATTTCTGATAATAAATTCGAAAGTCGTTGAAACATGGAAGTTAAAGTGAAGATCATTCACTATTGAAGTACTTTAATGGCAATGAAATGATTATCAGAAATGTCAACGGACTATATATAGTTCCTATTCAAACCTTGAAAAGTATTAATAGGAAACCCTTTTCTTTCTCCAGCTAGGAAAACAGATCTCAACTGTTGTACTCTAATAAGCGCAATCATCATTTCATTATGACACGGATTCTATGAACATCATGGTAATAATAATAATAATAATAATATTAATAATAATAATAATATAACATGGGATTATTTACAACAACTAGCCGTTGATTAAAGAAAAAAGTCGTTGCAATCAAATAACTCCCAACCGCTACGCGCATCAATGAAAGCATCATCACAACACGCTTTTATTTATGATTCTACGTACATTTTTCTTCTCTAGTACGAGAAGTTGTCAAATATGTGACTCTTTCCTCAAATAATATTTTTGACACTTTCCTCGCCATAATCGCATCTCATAACCATATATATATCCACGAAAACCCATACATCTCATCATTAATAATATCAAAATTCAAGCAATACATTCATAACAAAAATGGCATCAATCTCTTCTCCTTATTCACCATCAATTTCCTTTGATCCATTCCTCAGATCGCAAAAGATAAACCCAATCTCGAACACAAATCGTCGCCGTCATAGCCTTGTAATAACATATGCTGCAAGAAAAGAAGCCCACAACCAAGATTTTAATGGGAGGTTAGTCGACGAAAACATGATCGTACTTCGCATGAGGATCCAATCCAAGAAATCAAGAAAACTGAGAAGAACTATGATCCTCCTCCTACGAATTGGATGGATTGGGAGAAACAAATTTACTGTGATTATGGTTCTTATGGTTCATTGATATGTGACGTCATGTATCAGTTGCAGTCTTTTATGATGGAGACAAGGCCGAGCCTTGTCTTAATAATCTTCGCAGTCATTGCGATGAGTGTTTCTACTTCAACTGCTACGGTTGTTTATCATATGTTGGAGTTGATTAGTAAGGGATTGTAAGAAGAAAAGTGATTATTATATTATGGTGTATTGTATTTTGACCATATAATAGCTAACACTTGTTCTTCTTCACTCAAGACTCTATACCCACGATGCCATAAATTTTTCTTCATAATCCTATCATAAATATCGAACCTGCAGGTCATTAAAAATGAAACATAAAATGATTAAAATGAAGAGATTAATTAAAAAAAAAAAAGAAGAGAGAAAAAGGAGATGTTGATGGGAATTGTAGGGAGCTCCCTTCAGTCCAAGGCGTGACATAAAGAACTGGTCACAGCTCCAGCCTCATTGGATCAGAAACCCATCACTGCATTTTATTCTTCAATTTTTATTTTTTTTCGTTTTAATGATGTGTTCTTGTACCGATGAGTCGGCAGCAGTGAATTCAGCTCTCATATGCCTCAAACTGGGCTGGAGGAAGCTCCTTTCTCCACCAAAACCCTAATAAAGTTGGAATAAAAAGACAATGGAGAAAACCCTAATCAGATTTATTTCAATATGAATAATGGAGTCGCTTGAAGAGGTTACATCCGATGAGTATCTATTTATAAATGGGAAATATGAGGCGAGGGGGACATTGAAATCTATGGGATGAGATATTGGATTTGATATGCGCGTCTTCTTCGATGCAAAGATCAAGTAAATGCTGGTACACACACATATATATATATATATATATCATTACAGTATGGAAATTTTGAACAGCCTTGTTTTTTTGTCTAAAAAGGAAAAAGGTTAAATCTATGATGATGTATATAAATATATAATACTTGGTGTAAGATCACTCTCATGCATCAAATCGAGACAGCTGTGGATCACCATTAACGGCAAAAGGGCGGACACTGTTTCGCCATTTGGCATTTAGGCACGAAATCATAGTATTCCATAATTGGTTAAAAAGGGTTTTCTACCCAATTATGTGTTATAATCTATGAACCTAAACATCACTTTTGGTCCCTACCTATATAACACCTAATTTTGCAAAATTCCTGAGTTTATTGTCGTTATCTTTGTCTTTATATAGGAAATTGGATTGTTGTAGTTAAATATGTAGGAAATTGGATTGCTCCAAGCTACACAAACAACAACAATATCATGGGGTTTGAATGATTTTTTTTTGTGACACATTGGAACAATTAAATATTTAGTGTTTCAAAGACGAGCGTTTGAGATATTTTAAAAGTATTCCTGCAACTAGCAAAAGGAAAAAAAGGCCAGTATTATTCTTGTTGTGCTCTGTAAAATAAAGAGTAGTTACTGTATATTTCACGGGGAACCATGGTTGGTCATAGTCAAAACACATCTCAATTGCAACAAGACAAATGAAGTAGGAATATTTGACGGACCTTAAAAATCTTACAAGCCCAAGAATCGTCCTTTGTGGACAGTAATATTATTCCTGTTTCGGTATGTCTTTTTTTTTTTTTTTTATGTCTTCCAAGCAACCATTGATGGGTTTCATGACATTAAAAGCTCTTGAGCTTGAAGAGTCATTTCATTTGTCAGCTTCTATTTTTTTACCTTCACCTTCGAGCATCTCCAAGGAGACGCTATACCCAGCGTTACACGTGAAGAATGGAGTTGGAGGAACTCCAACGTCCCTCCAAACGCCACTCCAAACCTAGCGATAGGAACAGTGTCCCTCCATATGTAGCGGGCCACTATTCACACGCTATATCATTTTCATGTTCTTTTTTATTTTTTTATGCTTTAATTGTAGCTAATTTTTGTGTTTGAAATAGATTTTGAATTTTTCTGAAAATTTTTACTTCGAATCGTGGAGAAGATGAACAGTAACGAGGGAGGAGAGAGACGATGTGATCTGGTTTGGTTGTTGTGACTGGCTGTTATAAATAAAATAAAATAATAATATTATTTTACATAGAATATATATTTTTAAATAATTTTAATCATTTTTTAATTATTTATTTAATCTGAGGGAAGATTAATAATTTTTATATAAATTTAACTACATCATTTGACATAACTAAAATTTAGAACATATTAATATAATATAATGAGAATATTAATTTTAGAGGAGAATATAGAGGATATTGTTGGAGTTCCCAACACTGTTCAAACTGTATATGTAGAAGATTTTCACTGTAGCAACTGTATATATAGAGGAAATGGTTGGAGATGGCCTTAGCATTTACTGATCAGTGATGATATTTTCACCCCAAGCTTTCCTGTCATGACCCTTTTTCTCCTCGGCCATGATTTGGGATATATTAAGAGGAATTTAGAGTGGAAGACAAAGACCATTGTGAAAATGTTAAATGTACCAAATGGGCTTTGAAACACAGAGAGTATCTTGGATAAATGATAAGATTGATTATAAAAGGCCCAAAACAGAAACATCTTCTTGTTCATTCTACCTAGTTACAAATGACAAAATTGAAGAGTATATTATTATTATTATTATTATTATTATTATTATTATTGTTTTTCTTTTCTCCATCAAATCATCGATCAAAGACTCTGTAAAAAAAACAGTACTATATCATTTATTACAACGCGCAAACAAGGGTCCTCTTGTTGGATCAATCAAGTAATAGACTAAACATCAAATTTTTTAGCTCCAATATTCAAACACGTGCTTTTGACTCGTTGAAAATTAGTGTGGAATTTACGGGTTTACAAATTAATAGTAATAGTAGCTAACATAAACAAAGACTGAAGCGACCCAAAAAATTGTAGAAGTCAAAGTCAAACATAGAGTAGGGAATTTTTGCTTTCAATATATACTCTACTCATAGACAACCAATATATTTCAAGTTAATAACAAAAAGCTACAATTCAAGGGGAGAAACAAGGAAAATGAGAGCATTATTAGTACCACCAATAATTATTCTTACAGTCGTCGTCTTCCTCCTATGGACAACCTCGGCGATGGCAGAAGTACCCATTTCGAAGCCCAACTGCCCCGAAAAATGCGGAAACATCACAATTCCTTACCCCTTCGGCATAGGCTCAAAGTGCAGTGCAAACCCATACTTTCTCATCACTTGCTCGAACTCAACAACGCCATTCTTGCCCAGCATCGGAAGAGAAGTAATAGACATTTCAATCGAAGGCACAGTCACCGTTAAGTACCCAGTCAAGCCCATGAACTGCACCAACGTCCAAGAAACGTCGTCCATAGGCACTTCATTCCTGGGCAGCCCTTACACAATCTCCCCATACAGTAATTCCTTCGCCGTTTTGGGCTGCAAAAACTACGTCTTCTTGCCCCAAATGGCTTATACTGTTGTCAGAGGATGCTCGCCTATGTGCCTCGAAAAGCCCTGCTATGGCGTAAACTGCTGCAGAATAAATATCCCACCACTTATGAAGGAGCTCAACTACAGTTATCAAACTATTCAGCAAAATAACACGCATGGGTTTTGCGGCTATGCTTTCCTCGTCGATGACTCGTGGTTCTATAAGGATTTTCTGCAGTACAAAGGACTTAGAAATGACAGCTCCCTCGATGAGAACCTCAAGCAAGTACCTTTGGTGCTCGACTGGGAACTGCTTCCCAAGAACGTATCCTCATATGCCAACTGCGAAGAACAGTTTAGCAGCATCTTGCGATGTTCTTGCACGCCTGGCTTCCAAGGAAATCCTTACATCGACGGTGGATGTGTAGATATCGACGAGTGCAAGGATACGAATGCTCTTCACTACGTATGCAGAAGGGGAACTTGTATAAACACAAAAGGCTCATTCGTATGTCAAGGTTCCCAGGCTAACAATAGCCGTGGAAGTGGCACTGCTACTCATGTAAGAAACATAGCGTTGATCAGCATCGGAGCCACACTAGGCGCTGGGATTCTTCTTCTGGCACTTACCTGGGCATGGAAGCTCTTGAAAATCGTAATGAAACGATTCAATTCTCGAAAGAGGCGAAGGCTGTTCATGAGAAACGGTGGGCTGTTGTTAGAACAGAAGCTGTCTTCCACCGATAATGGCTACAAGAAATCCAAGCTGTTCACTTCGAAAGAACTGGCGAGGGCTACTGATTATTACAACGAGGATAGAATACTCGGGCAGGGCGGGCAGGGCACTGTCTACAAGGGGATGCTGACCGACGGGAGGATCGTGGCCGTGAAGAAATCGAAGAAGGTTCGAGAAGACGACGTGGAAGTCTTCATCAACGAGGTGCTAATCTTGTCCCAAATCAACCATCGAAACATAGTCAAGCTACTTGGGTGCTGTCTAGAGACGGAAATCCCACTCCTCGTCTACGAGTTCGTGCCCAATGGAACCCTCTTCCAACACATCCACGCGCCGTCGGAGGATTTCGCGCTGACGTGGCAGGCGAGGCTTCGCATAGCGGCGGAAATCGCCGGCGCGATTTCCTACCTTCACTCCTCTGCGTCGGCGCCCATCTTTCACAGAGACGTCAAATCGACGAACGTGCTCTTGGACGAGAGGTATCGGGCCAAGATTTCCGATTTTGGGACGTCGAAATCGGTGGCCGCCGATCAGACCCATCTGACGACTAGGGTTTTGGGCACCTTCAGTCGAATAGGTTCACGGAGAAGAGCGACGTGTACAGCTTTGGGGTGGTGATGGTCGAGCTGATCACCGGCGAGAGGGCGGTGTCGACGGTCAGGGCGGAGGAGGGGAGGAGCCTGGCGGCGTACTTCTTGCAGAAGATGGAGGTAGATGAGCTGTTTGAGATCGTCGACGAAAGGATACTCTTCGAGGGCGGCGGCGTGAGGGAGGAGGTCGTCGCCGTGGCTGAGATTTCGAAGAGGTGCCTTCATTTGAACGGCAAGCTACGGCCGGCGATGAAGCAGGTTAGTCACGAGCTTGAAAGCATTATTCAAATCAAGGAGAATAAATCAAGCTCGGAATTTGAGGCCAGACATGACTCTTCTGTTGAGCAAATGGAGTCTTCTTATGACTGCTCATCTTCGGTTTTGTCTATCACGCTTGAGAGATGAGAGGTTATCGCAATCGCTGGCAATTTCTTTCTTCTTGGCTATGCTAGTCGTTCTTACATGAATATTGTTGTTTACTTACATGGGTAACTAAGCTCTTGAAATAAATAATCTTATTTTAGGTTAAGATGTAAAGAAATTTGCCAGTTGAGAGCATCTTTTCACATACTTATACAGCTTACTTTAAGAAAATTGCCGGAATAAGATACCACACAAATTGTTGGTAACAGAAAACAAAAACAAAGGAAATCAAATTCGGACAATTTTGTCCCAAGTATAAAAGAAACACTTGATTAAGCAGCAGATTCGTTGGCAATCTTCTCTGCCTTTGCAATAACCTCATCGATTCCTCCCACCATGTAAAAAGACTGCTCATGGAGGTCATCGTATTTTCCGTCCAATACGCCCTATTTGCAAGAAAACGATTCGAAACTCTCTCTTTTTTTTACTTCATCAACTTGTAACATAACATGTAATTTAACGGCGTGCCTCAAGCAAAAAATCGAGTACCTGGAAACCGTTGATACTCTCCTTCAAGTCGACCTATTTCCCAGGCGCACCCGTAAAGACCTCAGCGACGTGGAAAGGCTGGCTCAAGAATCTCTGAATCTTACGAGCACGTGCAACAGTCAGCTTATCGTCTTCGCTAAGCTCGTCCATTCCAAGAATTGCGATAATATCCTGAAGATTCTTGTAATTCTGCAGAACCTTCTGAACCCCTCGGGCGGTGTTGTAGTGCTCCTCTCCCAAGATGTGAGGAGAGAGCATACGCGAACTAGAGTCAAGTGGGTCCACGGCGGGATATATACCAAGCTCAGATATCTAAGATAACACACCCTTACTTCACTAAAAAAGAAAGATCAAGAAACTACTTACCTGTCGAGATAACACAGTGGTAGCATCCAAGTGAGCGAAGGTCGTTGCAGGGGCGGGATCTGTCAAGTCGTCAGCTGGGACGTAAATGGCCTGAACTGAAGTGATGGAGCCTATCTTGGTGGTGGTGCGCTCTTGAAGGCCGCCGAGATCTGTTGCTAAAGTGGGTTGGTTGGCAGCCCACGGCTGAAGGTATACGCCCAAGCAAGGCAGACACTTCTGAGTTGGCCTGGGAGATCCAATCATGGTTCATACTGTGAGTTAGAACAACATTTTTTGAATCATAAGGCCTATGTAGTAATGGGATATTGCAATGCTGATTATTATTTTACTTGTGTGAAACGGAAGATGTTGTCGATGAAGAGGAGCACGTCCTGCCCTTCAGCATCACGGAAGTGCTCAGCGACGGTTAGCCCAGTGAGTCCAACCCGGGCACGAGCCCTCGTTCATTTGACCGTAGACGAGGGCACACTTGCTCTCGGCCTAATGACGAGTAAAACGACGTCATTAGAAAGTGAGTGTAAGAAGAAAAAACAATAATATGAGGTTGGAGATTATATCTAACCTGTTTGTCGCCTAGCTTGATGATGCCGCTTTCAATCATTTCTCTGTACAAGTCGTTACCCTCACGAGTACGTTCTCCCACACCAGCAAAGACAGAGAAACCACCCGATTGAGGGAAAACAATAGTTTAGGTTTTTTGGCTCGATGATGGTGAACGAGCTTTAGGACAAGATGCCCGATAGAGAACAATAGGATACCATGAGTTTTCGCTACGTTGTTAATCAATTCCATGATAAGTACGGTCTTTCCCACGCCTCCTCCGCCAAAAAGACCAATCTTTCCTCCTCTTTGATACGGTGCAAGAAGATCAACAACCTGATAAGTGAATGCATACAAATAACTGACATCTTACATATAAACCTGCCTAGACAACAATAAACTAATGATACAAAGGGTTGGCAATGTGAGAAAAATGAGCATGAGACGACAAAAGTAAGAAGGCATGCCTTGATACCGGTGACAAGAATTTGCTGTTCTGTAGCTTGCTCCACAAAAGCTGGAGCTTCTCGGTGGATTGGTAAGAAGTGTTCGGTCTCTGTGGTGTCATTCTTTAGTCAGTGAAGAAGCTCCATGCCTCAGAAACTGACCAAAGATTAAAAAGAAACGAAACGCCACTCACTTATATCGCCTTTCTCGTCGATAGGCTCACCAATGACATTAATAATGCGACCAAGCGTGGCTCTACCTACAGGCACCTATGGTGGGAGAGGAAAATAAACAAACACATCAGATTCATGCCTCTCTGCAGTGTAAATTCAGTGGTCCAAACAATCCACACAAAACCTTGCTAGTCCAAAAATCAACATTCAAAAAGATCAAATCATTCACCGAAATGAAAACTCACTGTGATCGGAGAGCCAGTGTTGAGAACCTGTAGCATGTATTAGATAATATGGGCTATAGTTTGTACTGTATTGTTTTAGATCAATAAAATAATACTATTTTTACTGTTGCTTTTCTGTACTTAATGCGTTGTTTGTATATGAATACTAGGGTAGGAGGACGTACCAGAAATAGAAAGATTCAGAAGAAGAAGATAAAGGAGGTAGAAGATTAGGTCAAATTTAGCATACCCTAATCAATATTACAGTACGGTTTTTATAGTATTGAGCTATATGGGCTCACTCATAATGTCCCATTTAATTGATATTAAAGATAGGCCCAACTTCTCTTGTACTTCAACCCAATCCATCTCGCAACAACCCAGCCCACACGTTGATCCCTTTCTCCTTCTTCGATCTGACTCTAGTCGAACCCCAACGAACAATCTTAGCATCTTCACTTCCCAACTTAATCTCTTCCTTGTCTGAATTCGAAACTTCCTTCACCCTTCCATGTTCATCTTCAGTTTGGGTCATAAAATTCCCCCCGGTTGTGATAATCCTTGTCCCCAAGGATTTATCCCCTTCAATCTGGCTTTCAGTTGCGCTGCATCTTCCCAAGCCGCGCCCTCACAGTCGCCGCTCTTCCACTGCACCAACAATTGAGGTATGGCTCTCCCCTTTCTGTAAATCGTCCTCTTGTCGATAATTTTAGTGGGTTGAACCACAAATTGCCCCTCTACATCCGTTTCGGGTAGTGAAGGTAAAGGATTCACCTTAGGGCTTACGACCTTCTTCAACAGGGATACATGGAAAGTGGGATGAATCCTAGCTTCGGGAGGAAGGTCAAGCTTATAGGCAACCCGCCCCACCTTTTCCAATATCTCGAAGGGCCCAAAGTACCTGGCACTTAGCTTCATATTCTTGCGCAGTGCCACAGAGTTCTGCCGAAAAGGTTGTAATTTGAGGTAAACCCTTTCACCCACTTCGAACTGTCTTTCCTGTCTCTTCAGGTCAGCATAAAGCTTCATCCTGCTCCGTGCCTGAACCAGATTTCCCTTAAGGGACTGTAAAAGGTCACTCCGCTCCTGTACAAATCCCTTAGCCCCTGTTGTATTAGGCCCCAAATATGCTTCCAGCATAAAGAGTGGAGGTTGGTAACCATATAAAGCCTCGAATGGTGTGGCTTTAAGACTGGTATGATAGTTAGTATTGTACCAGAATTCTGCCAAAGGCAACCACTGTAGCCACTTCTTAGGATGCTCACTTGTCATACACCTCAGATAAGTTTCTAAACACTGATTTACCCGCTCTGTTTGACCATCAGATTGCGGATGGTAGGCAGTGGTCATATCCAACCTGACATTAAGTCTCCCAAACAACTCCTTCCAAAATGAGCTTGTAAACACCATGTCCCTATCAGACACTATTGAATTGGGCAGCCCATGTAACTTGTAAATATGGACAATGAAAACCTTAGCCACTGTCTCAGCCGTGTAGGGATGAGCCAAGGCTATAAAATGAGCATATTTTGTAAGTCTGTCCACTACCACCAGAATGGTATCTTTCCCTTCCGACTTAGGTAACCCTTCCACAAAATCCATAGTAACATGTGTCCAAGCTTGTTGTGGTACAGGGAGTGGCTGTAGGAGTCCAGCATAGGGCCCATGATCCCCCTTGTTCCTACTGCACACCTCGCAGCCCTTAACCCATTCTTCTACATATGCCTTCATTCTGGGCCAATAGAACAGTTTCTTTAACCTGGTATAAGTCCCATTGATGCCTGAATGCCCCCCTAAGGAAGTATCATGTATGGCTGTCACGATTTCCTTTCGTAGCTCATTGTCTCCGCCTACCACTAGCCTATTTTTGTACCTGAGAACTCCTTCAGAAACAGTGTGCATAGGGTAGGAACTCGGGTCCATTGCCTTGGCAGACAGGATTTCCTGCACTTGTGTGTCTCCTTGGTAGCTATGCACCACCCTGTGCAGCCACCTTGGTATTACCGTTGTGATTCCAAAAACAGTTAGATTATCCTCCCTTCTTGATAATGCATCTGCAGCTTTATTCTCCACCCCCCTTTTGTATTGGATCTCATAGTCATATCCTAGGAGTTTGGTCATCCATTTCTGTTGCAGGGGTGACAACACCTTCTGTTCCATGAGGTATTTAAGAGCTTCCTGATCAATCCTGATTATAAACTTGTGACCTTCCAGATAATGTCTCCACTTTTGGACTGCCATTACTACAGCCAGAAACTCCCTCACGTATATAGATAAGGACTGATTCCTTTGAGATAACCCTTTGCTCATGTAGGCAATGGGTTTTCCCCCTTGCATAAGAACAGCCCCAACCCCATATCCACTTGCATCTGTCTCAATAGTGAAGGGTTGTGAAAAGTCAGGCATAGCTAGCACAGGTGTGCTGATCATGGCCTCCTTCAAGCTTTTGAATGCCCTTTCTGCCTCATCACTCCACTGGAAGCAATTTCTTTTTAGCAAGTTTGTTAGAGGCTTGCTAAGTTGGCCATATCCCTTGACAAACCTCCTGTAGTACCCTGTTAGCCCTAAAAAACCTCTGAGCTGTTTGATATTGGTAGGTGTAGGCCATTCCACCATGCATGCCACCTTGCTAGGATCAGTAGCTACGCCATCTTTTGAAATAATATGCCCTAGGTACTCTATTTGTCTCTGCCCAAATTGGCACTTGCCCTTCTTAGCATATATAACATTACTCCTTAGCAGTCCCAATACTATCCTGAGGTGTTTCATGTGCTCATCCCAGCCCCTGCTGTATAGTAGTATATCATCAAAAAAAACCAACACAAACTTCCTCATGTGATCTTGGAAGACTTGGTTCATTAGGGACTGAAAAGTTGCAGGTGCATTGCACAACCCAAATGGCATTACTAGGAACTCGTAGTGCCCATGATGTGTCTTAAAAGCAGTGAGATGCCTATCCTTAGCCCTCATTAGGATTTGGTGATAACCCGACCTGAGGTCAATCTTTGTAAACCATGTAGACCCCTTCAATTCATCCAACAGATCATCTATGACTGGAATAGGGTAGTCATGCTTGATAGTCATCCCATTAAGATACCTGTAGTCCACACACATCCTCCATGTACCATCCTTCTTCCTTACTAAAATGACTGGTGATGAATAGGAGCTTTTACTGTTCTGTATAATGCCTTCATGCATCATTTCCTTAACCAGCCTCTCTATCTCAGACTTGTGTGCATGGCAAGTCCTATAGGGACCGGACTGTTTTGGAACACTATCAGGTTTGAGGGCAATTTGATGCTCAACACCCCTCAGAGGTGGTAGGCCTCTAGGGTCCTCAAATACATCAGAGAATTCTGATAGCAACTCTGTCATTTGAGGTGGTTCCCCCTTAAGGTGATCCTCATTGTGACATGGTAGAATCATGTAGGCACCCTCTACTTCTAGTTCTTCAGGTGCCTGAGAAAACTTAGATAGTGTTGGCCCAGTAATTACCTTGCATCTGACCTCAGAAGTTAAGGCTTGAATTTTGACTTTCCTACCCCTTAGCCGTAGTGTGAAGGTCATGCACTCATAGTCAAACTTGACTGGGGTGCAAGCCCTCAGCCAGTCACCTCCCAATATGATGTCACACCCTTCATTCTGTAAGATCCTCAAGGTGTGACAGAATTCCACTCCACCCATTTGCCACTTAAAACCAGACACTTGCATATTACTTTTCAGCTTCTGCCCATTAGCTACCTTAACCACAATAGGCTGCCCTGGTTCCAATGAACATTGCAGTTTCTTGGCAGTGTTGGCTCTCAGAAAGCTAAGGGAGCTACCTGAATCAATCAGGATGTTCAGCTCATGATCTGCAACAATTCCCTTCACCTTCATGGTGTTAGGACAAACCCTTCCCATAGAAGTGTTGGCTGAGAACACTATGTCATCAGGCTGCAGTTGCTCCTCTTTCTGCTCCTCTTGGATGTATGAGAGTTCCTCCTCTTCAATCATGATAACATAGGCCATCCTATTTTTGCACCTGTGACCTGGCACAAAGATATCATCACAGTTGTAGCACAATCCTTTCTCCCTCCTTGCAGCCATCTCAGCAGAAGTAAGCAACTTAGTAGGAGGTTTCAAAACTCCAGGTTTGGGAACTGGTTGGGCTCCTCCCATTTCCCCCTTCCTGTTAGTGGTGTTAAGGGCCTTGCTTGGTCCTCTATTCCTCCTTGATATAGCCTCCAAAGTGTTGAGTTGCATTCTGCCCATGTTGATAGTTTCTTGTAGGGTTTTGGTATCAAACATCATGATAAAGTTCTGTAATTCCTCAGTCAGCCCACTGATGAAACTGGCAACAAAATACTCTTCAGAATATTCCCGGTTGTTAAAGGTAAGCATACATGCCTTTAATTCCTCAAACTTATCCACATAGTCATTATAGGACCCATACTGCTTCAGCTTATTGAACTCCCCAATAATTTTGGCCTCCTTTAGCTCCTCAAATCTGGCTGAGACCATTCCCAGGAACTGTTCCCAATTCAGCTGCACCTGTCTACTTGCCAGATTTTGATACCATGCTGCAGCCCTGCCTTCAAAGTGCATGGTGGCCAAGGTCACCTTCTGGTGGTCTGGAATATTAGTCACCAATTGAAAATATCCCTCGCACCTCAACATCCATGATCGGGGGTTTGTTCCATCAAACTTTGGGAAGTCAATCCGAGGTATAGATAGACTGCCATTAATGTTAGCATTCAGATTAGTATTAGTGCGGTGGGTCGGAGGGGTCATCTCCATCTGATTGTGGTATAGTTGTCTAGGCTCTTGGTATCCTTGGGAGGTATGGGGATGTGGAATGAGCTGTTGTTGCCCGTTTGTGAAAGTGGGACTTGGTGGGCTGCCTAAGATAGATCCACCCGTACCCCTCTGTATCTGAGTCTGTAAACTGTTGATAGCTCTTGTAATACCATCAAGCTTGTCATTAAACCCATCATTAACCTTCTCCATCTTGTTTGTCATTTCCATTTTCAGGATTGTGAACTGATCCCACAGTTTCTCCTCAGCCGCTTCACGTTTCAGCATTTGCGACTTAAGTTCATCCTCCGATCGTGTTACCAGCTGCTCGAGCTTCTTCTGATCTTCCTGCAAATCCTTAAATCGAGTATGTTCTGCCATGTCCAAGGAGTTTGCTCTGATACCAATGTAGCATATATTAGATAATATGGGCTATAGTTTGTACTGTATTGTTTTAGATCAATAAAATAATACTGTTTTTACTGTTGCTTTTCTGTACTTAATGCGTTGTTTGTATATGAATACTAGGGTAGGAGGACGTACCAGAAATAGAAAGAGTCAGAAGAAGAAGATAAAGGAGGTAGAAGATTAGGTCAAATTTAGCATACCCTAATCAATATTACAGTACGGTTTTTATAGTATTGAGCTATATGGGCTCACTCATAATGTCCCATTTAATTGATATTAAAGATAGGCCCAACTTCTCTTTACTTCAACCCAATCCATCTCGCAACAACCCAGCCCACACGTTGATCCCTTTCTCCTTCTTCGATCTGACTCTAGTCGAACCCCAACGAACAATCTTAGCATCTTCACTTCCCAACTTAATCTCTTCCTTGTCTGAATTCGAAACTTCCTTCACCCTTCCATGTTCATCTTCAGTTTGGGTCATAACAGAACCCTCTGTCCACGAACCAATCCTTCCGTCCCATCCATAGCAATACACCTAACGACATTCTCGCCCAAGTGCTGAGCCACCTAAAGCACCAACATGATCTGATTGTCCAGAACTTCCAAAGCGGTCAAAATCGGAGGCAAACTCTCGTCAAACCTCACGTCAACGACGGCGCCGATGACCTGGCACACCTTCCCGATCTCCGATGACCTGGCACACCTTACCTGTAAATTCATCGGCGATCTTTCCACCTCCGGCCGCGGTTGGAGCTTTCGGCGGCGACGGCGGAGGAGGTGGCGTAATGAGCGGCGATGCGGTGGAGGAAGTGGCCCGCCGGAGATGGACGTGGTGTAGGGTAAGGAGTCAGCGGAGATCTAGCTCGGCGAAACGCGGGGCTTCGGAGGAGAGAGGTTATAAGCCGCCGTGAGGGCATATCAGAGAGAGAGAGAGAGCTCAGCTCACTTCTTGTGGCGAGAGTTAATTGTCTTGATTAGCAATTTTGATGTTTTAATTTAATGGTCGCTGCGTATTTACTGGTAATTTAAACGTGTTTAATTGCGGTATAAACGAATCACATTAATGTATGAAAAATGCATTTAAGGCTTTAAGCATAGGTAAATCGGATCACAGTGTTAAAAATGAATTTACCAATTTTGATTAACACATTCGCTATGTGAATTGAAAGTTGAGTCTCATATTTACTAAATCATTTTTTATTTTATTTCAAGTGAACTAAATAAGGGTTATTTTAAAAAATAAGTACTTTTGATTTCTTTTAAAAAAATAGGAACTTGTTCGAGTCAATTTAAAAAAGAGGAATCTGTTTAATTAATTAACTAAACCCCTAATTAATACCTAAATAAAAAAAAAAGAAATATATATATAAAATCACGGAAAAACGCACCCACCTCATTACGCACCCACCAAGCACCAAACGAGATCTTGACGGAAAAACGAGCTGAAGCACCCGCCGAAATCGAAACACCTAAGCTCGAAGAATCCCAATTTCGTTCTTGAACGCATATACAGTAAGTTCCGCTCATGTTAATGCCGGTTAGTAGTATACATTATCGGGCATTGTAATTTCCGTTCATGTTAACCACATTTACATTTCGAGCATCGGGTATTAGATTTTCGAAGGTTTGGGTAGTTATGGGTAGCATTTTCACCGTAGATCTGTGCGAATTTGCAGAAAAATTTCGTTTTCCGTTTATTCGTTTATTCGAGTCCATTATTCGATTTTTCTTTACTCGAAAACGCTACTCGAATACATTATTTGGCAACTTTCAATTCGGACATCTTACTCGAATAAACTCGAAAAGATTACCCGAATAATATTATTGTTTATATTTTACACGTATATATTATTCGGTATAATATTACTCGGACATATTATTCGAATGAAGTTTACACTCGAATACTTTACTTGTATAATTTTTAGTTTTCGAATATTTTATTTATTCGAATAATTTGTTTGCAATTTAAGTTTATCTATTTCATTTATTTCTTTGATAACACTTTATCGAGTGTCTTCAACATCTTATTGGGCGAACATATAATTCGAGTTTTTACATTACTCGAATAATTTTTATTTTTCGAATATTTTATTTATTCGAATAATGCATATTGCAATTAAATTTTATTAACAATGATTTAGTTCATATGCAGGTTATGCCGACCAGCATCATGATTGATTACGATGGAGAATGGATAATTGGGAATGATAATAAATGGTTATGGGTTCCAAGGATGGGAACAAATATGAAGCCCATTGGGTTCGATGTCGATTGTTGTTTGCTGGACGATCTGCGGAACGAAATATACGAGACTATTGGCGTAAGCGGGAGGCCGGAGTTAAAGCTTAGTTATCAGCCATCTATGAGAGGTATGGAAGGGTGTGCTCCGTTGTATATAAAGAATGATCGAGAGTTGAAGGGTTATATTTACTTAGGGGGTCCAATGGATAGACCGATTCTCCGTGTGGAGATTGGGCTCCCTACGACCCTCCACCGTCAAACTCTTGCGGATGATGAAGTTGGTCCCTTTCCAATTGAGGTTCGTAGCTGTGGAGGTGGTTACATCGATGATTATTTTGACCGTATCATCGACTTTGGCGGATACGAAGATGTGAATTATGGGGGTGAAGGTCACAATGAGGCGAACGACCGTGATGAGAATGTTGCATCACGGTAGAACGTGCACGTCAATTTTGATGGCGTAAACGGAGAAAATGCGGACGGGGATGATGATGAGGAGGAGGAGAAGGAAGAGGAAAATGCAACTATTCCTAGCGATCGGTATTCTTTTACCGACGGTTCCACCATGAAGGTCGGTGATGAATTCGAGGATAAGAAGACCATCAAGAATAGGATCCAAAGAGTTGCTATAGAGGCATGCTTCGAGGTCAAGATTATAAAATCTTCCCAATCGTACTATGGCGTGAGATGCAAAGAGGATGGATGTACTTGGAGGATAAGGACGGCGAAGATTAAGGATACATCCGTATTCTCAATTCGTACGTATTGCAACACACATACGTGCGACCTTGCAAATCAGAACGGAAGACTCACTCAAGCATCGTCAACCTCCGTGAGTGATATGCTGCTTGAATCTTTTCAGGGTTCAACAAGTACACCGGCCCCCTAAACTCATTCAAACAATGATGAGAAATCGTGGGATCGAAGTTTCGTACTTCAAAGCATGGAAAGGAGGCATTTTAGCACAAAATGCAATGAAGGGTGACCCCGATGAGAGTTACAAGCTGTTGCCGTCGTACCTGTCGACGTTGAGAAGAGTGAATCTTGGAACCATAGCAAGTGTATATCTGGACGACGAGCGGAGATTTAAGCACGCATTCCTATACCTTGGTGCTTGTATTGCGGGATACCGTCACATGAGGAAGGTTGTTTGCATAGACGGTACTTGGTTGAAAGGAAAGTATGGGGGTACGTTGCTCATTGCATCAGCGGAGGATGGCGACCGCCATCAGTTTCCTTTAGCTTGGGGCATAATTGACAATAATGAGTGCATAGAAGCTTGGTCGTGGTTCTTGAACGAGCTCTTGCAAGTCGTACCCAACGAGGACGATCTTGTCATCGTATCCGACAGATCTGCTTCAATCAAAGCCGCCGTTGCAGACGTCTACAGTCGTGCGCACCACGGTCATTGTATTTGGCACCTGTCACAAAATATGAAAGGCAAGTGTAAGAAGCAGGGTGCGACCGAGACGTTCATACACATTGCTAAAAAATACAAGCAATGCGACTTCGATTCACAATATGGTGATTTTGAGAATAGGTTTCCCACCGCATACGCGTATTTGCAAAAGACTGATACTAAGGAACGATGGAGTCGAGCCTATTCTCCGACGTCTCGCTATAACATCATGACTACGAACGGGGTGGAATCGATTAATGCAAGACTCCGCGAAGAAAGAAAGCTACCGATCATTGCGCTTTTGGAAATACAGAGGATGACGGCGGATTGGTTTGCTAGATACAGACTGCAATCTGGACAAGCAACCACGCGGTTTACCCCGACAGTGGAAAGGAAGCTCCGTGAGAGGTATGAGCTAAGTCAAGGGTATGAAGTACATGAAATCGCTCCGCATGAGTACGATGTCCGATCTCCGGGGGGTCGTGCCATTGTTAACTTGCGGTCGAAGACTTGTACGTGCCGCCAATTCGACATCGACAGGATTCCTTGTCCACATGCAATCGCGGCGAGTCTACGAGCGAACATGAATTTCTACCCGTTGTGTTCGGAATATTATTCTGTCCTAACGTGGCAGTCTGCTTATCACGGACGAGTTTCGCCGGTTCCGGATCAAGCCGAGTGGGATACCTCGGATCAATTGGTGTTGCCGCCTCTGTTCGTAGCAAGGCGTGGTCGGAGAAAAGAAAAGAGGTTTCCGTCCGTCGGTGAGTTTGGTCGTAGACATTAAGTAAATCTTGATGTATGAGTTTGTATGAGTTTGATGTATGAGGTTGATGTATGAGGTTGTATGAGATTGATGAATATTGTGAGCTTGTGAGGTTGTATGAGTTTGATGGATATTGTGAGTTTGGCTTGATTGTTGCTTTTTTCACTGTTATTCGAGTAAACAACATGACTCGAATATTATTCGAGTAAAATACTCGAATATCATAACGATAAAAAGTCGAAAATGAAAATCTGAACCTATTCGAGTAACGTAAGAACTCGAATAATTTAGAAAAAATCGAATACAAAACTCGCATAGTTTCTTGCTATTCGAGTGTAATCTTCAAAATTTTTGAATTATAATTATCTCGATACTTAGATGTATAAATATCAATATTTCGATGTTTTAGGGCCTTCATGATGTTAATAGGTCGCTTGATGAAGATTAACAATGTTTTATAAGAATCGTTGCATGACATACAATGGAATACGTTGGTAGGTAGGACTTTAGTATATAAATTCTCATCCACGTTGGTCAACATGTATAGAAATATAAACATGATTTTATTTTTTTTATATTTTTTCAAGAATCTCTAAAATATTTTATACTTAGATAGGAACAGCATTTAACATTTCATGATCATAATAAAAACAATATATTGGATTTTTAAATTATTCGAGTAATGTACAGTACTCTATTAGGCTCGAATAGTTTACTCGAGTGAATATCGTTTTGCCTTTTTCATTTATTCGAGTATTATATGGTACTCTAATAAGCTCGAATAAGTTACTAGAATAAATAACATTATTCGAACAAACTCTTTGACTCGAATAACAGTGAAAACCGAAAAAAACAACAACTGAACCTTGAACAACCTGAACAGCAACTCAACCAACCAAAACTGAACAATTCCAAATGCAAAATCTATACAAATATCTAAAACGGTTCATACAACATCCCAATTGTTAAAAAAAAATACATATCGTCAAAAACTTTCTAAACGGCGTTGTATTGTAGCGCGAGGGGTCGAATCGGGCGTCGGCGTATACGGACTCGAAAGCATCCTCGACTTCTTCTTCGCACGTTCAGTCCGTGGTCGTTTTTTGCTAACCGCCGCGGCCCTCTCCGTCTCCTCGGCCGCCGCTTTCTTCGCCGCCGCGGCCTTCTGCGCCTCCGCCCACGCCGCTTTCTTCACCGCGGCGGCCTTCTTCGCCGCGTCGGCTTTCCCCGTCACGTTCTCTACCGCCGCCGCTTCCGCCGCCGCCTTCTCCGCCGCGGCCCTCTCCGCCGCCGCCGCGTTCTCCGCCGCCACGGCCGCGGCCTCCATCATCTCTATATCCATCTCGTACTCCATCTCCACATTCTCGCCCCCTGCTCCCGTCTCCCCGTCACGTTCTCCGCCTCCCCCTCGTTCGTCGTTCTCCCCGTCGCCTCGGGTTGGTTCGGCGTCCTCCCGAACATCGGCGGCGAATGAGAAGGCGAAGGAGGCGGCATGTCCCGATCGTAGCTCCTCGCAATATCCCGCACCATTGTCGGCGTCAGGATCTCAAGGGCTACAAAATTAGAGCATTACGTTCGATTTACGTAATATAAATATAATCTTATAAAATAAACATTAAGTAAGACATACCTTGGAGCACGATCGAGCGTAGCTCCCTAATCTCTGCCCGCATATCCCGTACATCGCCTTCCAGCCTGTCCATTCTTCTATCGAAATGGGCGATTATTGAGCCGGAAGGAGGAGGAGACGGCCTCGGCGGAGGAGACGGCCGAGGAGGAGACGGAGCAAGCCGATGCTCGGTGCAGTAGACCGGCAACCCATTTAGAAGATGCTCCACTATCCTCTGGGCTACGGCATCATCCCTGCTGCCACAAAAGCCGGCGACCGTGCGGAAGTGCCTGAATCGGCTTCAGCATCGGTCGGTGTAAGGCAACACCGCACGTCCTGTGTATTTGTACAATTTAGAAAACGCAATCTAAATAAATCCATATTATAAATAAATAAATATATATACTTACATCCATCCCCACGGCACCGAATGCACGCTCGACCTCTTGCCATCCCGGAGCAGAGCTCTTGCCGTAAAATGTGGTCTTCCAATGGCACATCCGGGGTATCGGGAGCCTTTCGCCGCCTTTTCTCATGGCGAATTCCTGCCCGACGGTCGGCCAGCACTCGTACGCCAGAACCTGATAAAAGAGAGTAAACATAAGTTAAAATAAATATAATATGCCTTAAATAATACAAAACTAATTACCTGAAGCGGCATGACGAAGCCGCTGATATCGAAGGTTGTTTGGATTTTTTCCTTCGATGTCATCTCCATGTGCTTCCCCAAGAGGTCTTTGTTCACACCATAAACGACCTCCTCGAATGATATCCTTCCCCAATCGTTGAAGCGGTCGAAGTCCTGCACCAGACGGAGCCACTCCTCCTTCAGCTTCAAGTCCCTATTTACCCTCCGATCCCCTAGCACCCCGGCGGCAAAATAAAGGGCCGCGATCTTCAATTTCTCGGGATTCACGCCCGAGTGTCCACCAGCATCACGAATCATTCCCGTGACTTTCTTCTCCAAATCGTCAAAATATATAACGGGCTTGCCTACGAGCCATAAAACAAACGTTAGTTTTTGAAATCGAAGTAAAAAAAGAATCAAAATGATAAAAAAAAATAGGATTAATACCAGGCCAATGCCTCGTCGCAAACTCGTTCGATGACGGTATCTCCGGCTCGTTAGCACCGCAGTCGAGGCCCGTGAGTAGGCAATACTCGACCAATGAAAATCTTAATGGTCGCCCACGAACGACCATCCAGAACTCCTTCGACTCCGGCATATACTCCACCTGCCGGCTCATCAAAAACCACAGGATCATGTTCGAGTTGTAGCGGTCTCGGGCCACCTTTATTAAATTCCCGAACTGAGTCCGTCTGACCATCTCCTCCATCTCCTCCTCGTTCAAAAGCGTACGGATGCGTTCGCATACCGGCATGTACTGCGAGTTCAGAGTGAGGATGGCATGGTAGAAATTGTCCGCCGGCAACTTCGTCGGAAAATAGATCTGAAAATGCAAAAAAAAATGAAAAACAATGAAAATTGACTGTTATTCGAGTTAATTATTCGAGTAAAACGTCACTCGAATAGGTTAAACAATTATTCTAACCCTAATTACTCGAATAATTACTTGGAAAACGGCGAAAATGATTTTCACAAAAAATCCGACCGATTACGACGTCTGCCCAACGATATAACATCAAAATCGATCGATTTAACGCTAGAAACGAAAGATCTAACCAAGAAATTCGTTTGACCAAATCGATTTAACAAAAACCCAAAACACGACCAAAAACTCACCGTGGCTCTACCGGCGTCGATTTGCTCATCCACCCGGTTACGTTGAGGCGCGGAAGGCTCCGATGATTTCGTTTTTCTTTTCGCCATTGATGATTATGCTTGGGTTTATGTACGATTTTTTGAGTTAGAGCTTTGGTTCGAAGAGAGAGCGCGAGAGATTTAGGTTTTCGAGTGATTTGTGTCTAATTTTCATTCCGAGCTTTATAAAATACGGCTTATTCGAGTAATCTACTCGAGTTGTTTATTCGAGTTGTGACTCGAAAAAATTACTCGTAAGTTACTCGAATAAGGCTGCTTATTCGTTTAAATTTTCTGAATGTTATTCGAGTAAAGTTATCACTTTGAAATATTATTAGAGTTTGACATTCGAGTTTTTCTTTTAACTCGAATAAAAGTCGTATAATTTTTTGCTGTTAATAAATCGGATAAGCAATTATTCGAGTCTGATAATCGAGTCTTCTCTGAACTCGAATAAAACTCGGATAACTTTTCGCTGTTAATGAGTCGGATTAGCCTGCTTAACCAGTTTTTTAGTAAGGGTATTTCAGTCATTTGACGACCCGTTCCTCTTTTTTTAAATGGTCTTCTGATTGCAAATTGCAAAAGCAAACCCAAAAGAACCTTCGATTGCCGGGAACGGCGACAGTGAGCGGCTGAGACGGCGATATGGCGGCGACAGAAACATGGTTGAGCTCTGAATAGGCACCTCAACTGTTGGGAATAGTGGTGGGCCCCGCGGTGGTCAGTGGGCCCCGCAGCGGAACAGGTCCCGGTTTGGCTCGGTAGGACGATCGGGAGAAGTGGGACCCACGGGGTAAATTTGGTGGGACCCGCACAGTAACTACCACGGTAAAATAAAATTTACCGTAAGGTAAGAAAGAACACCAGAACTTTAACGTGGAAAACCCTCTGTTAACAAAGAGGGAAAAACCACGGCCGAGTCGGCAAAATCTTCACTATAGTAAAAATTACAACCCTCGAATTTTTACTATCTCACTTTTACCACTCGTGTATACCTCACACCTCTCTGTGGATGTGGAACCCTATCAGTTTCTGCCTGAACTGATAACCTCACAATTCACTCGAACTACTTCTCTCTCTATATAGTAAAACTCGAATGTATTTGTGATGATAATAACTGAAGAATCCTCAGCCTATTTATAGATGTCTTCAGCTCTTCTGGACCGCTCAAAACGGGTGGCCAGGAATCCGCTGCGTCGCCCTTCAATATAAACCTTTCATTAAAATAATATTATAATATAATATTATTTATTTTTTTTCTTTTTCAACACTGATGGGCGGTAGGTGGGCTTGAAGTCAACAATTCTCCCCCTCCAGCCTCTTCATTATTTGAGGGGAAGATTTCCTACCGCCTCAGCGATAGCCCATGCCGGCTTGTCCGGCGCAGAACTCTGTCTTTTCCTTGGGAGTAACCTTCGTCAGAATGTCTGCAACATTCTTGTCTGTGTGGATCTTCTGCAGCTTGAATGCTTTTTCCTCAATAGCCAGTCTGAGCCAATGATAACGAACGTCGATGTGTTTCGTCCTGGAATGATACATAGTATTCTTGCTCAAGTTCAAAGCACTTTGACTATCGCAAAATATTATGTACTCTTCCTGCTGAATTCCCAACTCATGAAGAAAACTCTTCAACCAGAGCATCTCCTTGCCAGCTTCCGTTGCTGCAACATACTCCGCTTCAGTAGTTGATAAAGAAACACATTTCTGTAACCTCGACTGCCATGAGATAGCTCCCCTTGAGAACGTAAATATGTATCCCGACGTCGACTTTCTACTGTCGAGATCACCGGCCATATCAGCATCCGTATAGCCTGTAAGAAAATATTTACCACTTCCAAATGTTAGGCATAATTTGGAAGTTCCTCTCAAGTACCTCATGATCCACTTCACTGCTTCCCAATGTGACTTCCCAGGATTTGATAGAAATCGACTCACAACGCCAACTGCGTGAGCGATATCTGGCCTCGTACACACCATGGCGTACATCAAACTTCCGACCGCCGATGAATATGGAACATCTGGGACATCTTCTCCGTCTTCATTCGTTGATGGACTGAATTTCTTTCGCAACTGAAAATGCGCGGCAAGTGGCGTGCTAACTGGCTTAGCATCCTTCATATTGAACCTCTCTAGAACTCGTTCAATATAGCGCTCCTGGGATAACCACAATTTCCCAGCTTTCCGATCTCGGGTAATCTCCATTCCGAGAATCCGCTTTGCCGAACCCAAATCCTTCATGTCAAACGTCTTTGACAAATCTTTCTTTAACCTGCTAATCATCTCTGCATCTCGTCCGACAATTAGCATATCATCAACATACAGGAGAAGAACGATAAATTTACCGTTAGAGTATCTCCGGACGTAAACACATGGATCTGCATCTGTTCTTTTGAACCCCTGATGCACCATGAAAGAATCAAATTTCTTGTACCACTGTCGTGGAGCTTGTTTCAGACCGTACAAGCTTTTCTTCAGCCGGCAGACCATGTCCTCTTTACCTCTAACCTCGAACCCTTCTGGTTGTTCCATATATATCTCCTCATCAAGATCACCATGCAAGAATGCGGTCTTCACGTCGAGTTGCTCCAAGTGAAGATCCATGGTAGCAGCTAGTCCCAGTATGACTCTGATTGAACTCATCTTCACGACAGGTGAAAATATCTCGTCAAAGTCGATCCCCTTCCTCTGAGTGAAACCTTTGACTACTAATCGAGCCTTGTATCTGACCAGCTTGCCATCATCCTTCTTCAATTTGTACACCCATTTGTTCTTGAGTGTCTTCTTTCCTTTCGGCAATCGAACTAACTCGTACGTATCATTCTTCTTCAAAGAATCCATCTCCTCTTGCATGGCCTTTGTCCAACAATCTTTGTCCCTACAAGATTGTACTTCCTGGAAGCTCTCTGGCTCCCCCTCGTCAGTAATCAAAATATATTCAGAACTCGGATACCTTGTAGATGGTTGACGTTCCCTAGTTGACCTTCTCAGCTGAGGTTCAACTGCTTCTTGCACATCTGAAGGCTCCCCCTGCTCATTACCTTCAGTGTGTTCATCTACGACAGGTTCATCATCATCAATGGTTGGCTCTTCTGGTTCAGGTTCTGATTGCTGCATTCCTTCCTCTGTGGCACCATCATATGGAATGCTGACTGGTGTATCGTCTACACCGCCACCTGTGGGTTTTGTTACATCCACGTCTAAGTTGCCCATGGTCTCATGCTCATGGAATACTACGTCGCGACTTCGCACCGTCTTCTTCTTCTTTGGATCCCAAAGTCTATAGCCGAACTCCTCGTCTCCATAGCCAACAAAGATGCAAGGATTCGATTTGTCATCGAGCTTCGATCTTTGTTCCTTCGGCACATGCATGAACGCCTTGCAGCCAAACACTCTCAAATGTGAATATGAGATGTCTCTACCGATCCACACCTTCTCTGGTATATCGAAATCCAACGCCGATGAAGGTAGTGGGTTGATAAGATAGACTGCAGTGTTGACAGCTTCCCCCCAAAATGACTTAGATAGATTAGCCATTTTGAGCATCGCTCGGACTCTCTCCATAATGGTTCGATTCATTCTCTCTGCGACACCATTCTGCTGAGGAGTGCCAGGAACTGTCTTCTCATGCCTAATGCCATGCTTCGTGGAATAATCTCTGAATTCCCGAGAGATGTATTCACCACTGTTATCTGTGCGTAGACACTTTAGCGGCATTCCTGTTTCTCTTTCCACCATCGCATGGAACTTCTTAAAATAATAGAACACCTGGTCCTTCGTCTGCAACAGATATACCCAGGTCTTGCGAGACGCATCATCAATGAAGGTCAGAAAATATTTACTGCCTCCCAGAGATTCGACTTCCATGGGCCCGCATACGTCAGAGTGTACCAACTCCAACTTCTTCATTCGCCTGGTTAAATTCTTCGCGAATGAAACTCTATGTTGCTTTCCAAATAAACAATAAACGCAGGGGTTCAGCGCTTTCTCCTTGGCTACTGGTATGAGGGACTTTTTAGCCAAGACATTCAACCCCTTCTCTCCTACGTGCGCCAGCCGTCTGTGCCACAAATTTGGAGAAGCATCATCTTCAACTGCATTCAGTTGGTTAGCACATATCGTTGCGTGCATCTTGTACAGCGAGCAGCATAGCTTTCCTCTCGCTACCACCAATGATCCCTTGGTGAGTTTCCAGTTGCTATTCGCCATCTCATTATAGTATCCTTCGTTGTCCAGCACCTTCACAGAAATCAGGTTGAGACGCAGGTCTGGTATGTGTCGCACATCTTTCAGTCGTAATGTGCACCCCACGCTCGTCTGGATACAGATATCACCGATCCCCACTATTTTAGAAACACTTTGGTTACCCATCTTGGTAGTGCCAAAGTTTCCCGCCTTATACGTGGAGAAGTATTCACGCCTTGGAACACAATGGTAAGAGGCACCAGAGTCCACTACCCATTCGGTATTTGCATTCGCAACATGACAGCAGTCTGCTTCATTCACCAGAGTAACCTCTCCTCCATCGTTTGAGGCGATTGCAGACGTGTTCTTGTCATCGTCTTGTATCTGTTTTCCGTTGAGAAGTCTACAGTTTCTTTGTAAGTGGCCAACTTTTCCACAATGGTAGCACTTCCTCATCTCCCTGGACTTGGATCTATTTTTGGACTTGTCATATCCTTTTGGTCCTCTACTCTTGCTCCGACCCCTGTTCTCCGTGACAAGGGCCTGATTTCCCGTACTGGTGCTGGCAGCATCCTTCCGTCGCAGCTCTTCATTGTAGAGTCTGTTTTTCACCATCTCCATCGTAACTTTACCGCTTGGTGCCGAGTTAGTGAGCGATACCACCAACGTATCCCAGCTATCAGGTAGAGATCCCAGTAGTAGACATGCTTGTAGCTCATCATCAAGGACTAGACCGGCACTTGTGAGTTGAGTTACCAGCCCTTCGAAGTCATTCAGATGTTCAGCAACTGATCGTCCCTCGTTCAGCTTCACATTCATGAGTTTTCGCATCATGAATACCTTGCTCAGCGCATTCGTCACCTCGTACATACCCTCCAATTTCGTCCAGAGTTTGTAGGGGTCTGTCTCATTTCGGACGTGGTTGTAGAGGCTGATGTCCACCCATTGGCGGATCACAGCTAGCGTCTTTCTTTGCAATTTCTTCCATATGTCAGTCTTGCCGCCTTCGGGCATCTTGCCTTCATTTTTGATTGGTTCATGGAGGTCTTTGCAATAAAGATGATCCTCCATTCTTGATTTCCATATGGAGTAATTCGTTACTGTCAGCTTGATCATTCCTCCGTCGTTCTCCATGGCCGTCAAAATCTACCAGCAACCTACTAGTATCTTTTTCTGATGTGGAAGATCAGTCAAAGCTGCAACCACAGAGCATACTCAGAATACTATCAGGCTCTGATACCACTTGTTGGGAATAGTGGTGGGCCCCGCGGTGGTCAGTGGGCCCCGCAGCGGAACAGGTCCCGGTTTGGCTCGGTAGGACGATCGGGAGAAGTGGGACCCACGGGGTAAATTTGGTGGGACCCGCACAGTAACTACCACGGTAAAAATAAAATTTACCGTAAGGTAAGAAAGAACACCAGAACTTTAACGTGGAAAACCCTCTGTTAACAAAGAGGGAAAAACCACGGCCGAGTCGGCAAAATCTTCACTATAGTAAAAATTACAACCCTCGAATTTTTACTATCTCACTTTTACCACTCGTGTATACCTCACACCTCTCTGTGGATGTGGAACCCTATCAGTTTCTGCCTGAACTGATAACCTCACAATTCACTCGAACTACTTCTCTCTCTATATAGTAAAACTCGAATGTATTTGTGATGATAATAACTGAAGAATCCTCAGCCTATTTATAGATGTCTTCAGCTCTTCTGGACCGCTCAAAACGGGTGGCCAGGAATCCGCCGCGTCGCCCTTCAATATAAACCGTTCATTAAAATAATATTATAATATAATATTATTTTTTTTTTTCTTTTTCAACACGGATGGGCGGTAGGTGGGCTGGACCAACATCAACAACATTTACATGGAACTTTCATGGTAAAGAGCTTACCTTCTTTTCATATTTAATGCGATGAAAATAGTCGCATGTTTGTGTACAGTTCTTGGCAGTTTTGGACAAGGAATTTGTACTGGGCAATTTTGATTTTCCCGATATTGTTTGTGTTTTGATTGTGAGCGTCTAAATGAGCTAGAAAGGTCGATCAATTCCAAAAAAAAAAAAAACGTGCCATCGTTATTGGTTTGTCTCCTTTCGAAATTAGTTACGCCTGTAGATTTCTTGGAGTTCGTTAAGGTAGCTTGAATCGTACCTTGGATGTTGTAATGGTGATGAAGGTTATGTTATCTTGGTTAACAGTTGAAAACATGAGGTTTAATCTCAGTCTCGGTTGATTAGAAGAATTACCTTGTGACTATGATAGGCGTCATTGCAAATCAAGTGAACTCTTGGACAATCAGAAACTTCCAAGTTTGTCCGGAGAAAAAAACAGAGGCAAACTTCGATTTCTACAGTTGAACTTTTTGGCAAGAATTGACAGTTGAGGTATGTTTCTCGACTATTTCAAACACATCGTTTATTACAAAGTCCTTTCCCATAGTAGCTAACATCAGCAGCATCTCCCTAGCACACGACATAGGACAATCCCTAGGAAATGTATAGTTTGAACAATGTTCTCTCTTTTGATTTCTTTTATCTTATTCTTAATAGAATTCCTATATATCAGCCTCAGCATAACAAGCACGTTTTTAACTTCCATGTTCACAAGCTAACTAAAGAGCATATGAATGTCTTCCGCTTCCCAGCAAGTGTTCATATGCTACGGCTATTTGCGTAACAGAAAAAGATATGCCCCGCAAAAGCCCGAGAAAGAGGTGCAATATGTGAAGATCGATGGAATTCAAAGCCTTTCTGTTGGTAACTCTCTTGCAATAGCTACTTCTGTAAGTAATCCTTGCAAAGATGCACCGAAGAATCGCCAAAAGATTCCTTCGAAGAAGCAACTGAGAGATCCTTATCGTCAAGGAGCTATAATCGACGAAGAAGGAATTGGGTACAGACAAACCGTCGTAATAAGATCCTACGAAGTTGGGCCCGACAGAACTGCGACTATAGAGACCATTCTCAATCTGCTTCAGGTATGTGGGAAAAACGTTTTACTTGGATCCTTTTTTGTTTCCTCTTGGGAGTTCTTTAATCTTGTTTGCTTATTATTGCAGGAAACTGCCTTAAACCATGTTTGGATGTCGGGGCTTTTGAGCGATGGGTTCGGCGCCACGCATGGGATGATGAGAAACAATCTCATATGGGTCATTTCGAGGATGCAAGTTCAAGTCGATCATTATCCAATATGGTAAAACATAAGTTGTCATTTCGATCTTAAAAAAAATTAAAAAATTGGTCAGTCCTTGCAAACTTAAGCTTTTGGGCGAACTGGTCATTCGATATGGTATAAAAAATACACGTTTAAAGCGTGTTAACAAAGAAATCATCCTATACATGAGGAGGCGTGTTGGAAATATAATGTATAAAATAAAAAAAAATATGATAAACTCCCTACAAGCTTAAGCTTTTAGGTGAAGTGATCATTCCGTAATATCGAATATAGTTTCTTACTGTATGTGTAATAACCCAATTGCACAGGGGTGAGGTTATGGAAATAGACACATGGGTAGGAGCATCGGGCAAGAACGGTATGAGAAGGGATTGGTTATCAAGAGTCGAGCCACGGGGCTAGTATTCGCGCGCGCAACTAGGTATATTCGATGATTCTCAAAATCGTTACGAAAACTCGAAAGGATATGTTGATTATACGGTCGATTTTTTTTAACAGTACGTGGGTGATGATGAACCATGAGACCAGGCGCCTTTCGAAAATGCCAGACGAAGTAAGGGCTGAGATCTCTCCATGGTTCGTCGAGAAACGTGCGATTGTTGAAGAAAGCCAAGAAAAGATATATAAGTTGGATTATAACGACGCAAGATTCGTACGATCGGACCTTAAGGTGAGGTGAATAAAAAGTTCTCCATTTTGCTTCTTTTTTTCTTACAATTAATTTACTTCTCGAAATCTCTGCAGCCGAAGAGGAATGATTTAGACATGAACCAACACGTGAACAACGTGAAGTACGTTAGGTGGATGCTCGAGGTAAGTAAACTCCCATCATTATTACAAAGAAGTTCTGTTCAAAAATGTTGTAAGAAAATAAGAAAAGAAATAGAATGAAATATTTCGATGATTTCTCAGACGATTCCCGACGAATTCTTGAAGAAACATCAGCTGTGTGGTATGACGTTGGAATATCGAAGAGAGTGTAAGAGTTCGGATGTTGTGGAGTCTCTGTGCGAGCCTAAAGAAGAAGATGAAGATGAAGGATATGGTTTGCTCAATTTTGTCGAAGCGAAAGGGAGATTGGTAATGCCTATGAAGCAGTTGAGCTACACTCATCTATTGCAGACAAAAGGAGAGTTTAAGGACGAAGAACTTGTGAGAGGAAAGACTACGTGGAGAAAAAATATTTCCGTGCCATTCCCTCCTTAGAGAGAGATTTTATTGTATACGTTGAACAAGATAAGTAAGAAAAGAAAAAATAATGATGCATTTGAAGAAGTGTCTTTTTTTTTTTTTAATTGGAAAAAAAATTGAATTTGATTGAAATCTATCCTATTTTATGATAGTGATGACTAGATAAAAACTATAAAATTGGATTTCTCGAACCACATATACATGATAGAAATCAATAACTTCTGCACCCTAATCAATCATTTTCACGAATAAAATTATGGTCAATAACTTTCGCATTCTAGTCAATAGGTAACAGTTATTAAAACTATTTTTTTTAATTGCATGTGACATGACTGTGCCAAATTACTAGTATTACATTATTTCGGCTGCAAAGCACCGTTGCATGCAACAGAACACGATCATTATCTCCATCATTGTATCTCTATTGCAATAATACTTTCTTTTAAATCTTTTTCAAATTATTTCGACCATGGCATAGCTCAATTGATCGACTTACCGATATCTCTGTTGTTTCTTTGATTGCGTCTGGTCGGTGGCAGAGAGCTTTGGCAATAGATAAACTTCGGCAGTAGATAGTCGGAAGATGGAGTGTTCTTCAAACGCAGGTGCAGTTCGCCAGTACCCAGATAATGATGAGGGCATATGTGATAACTATTATACACAACATGAAGAATAAATAGGCCTGGAGTTGATGAAGACTATCCATGACCGTAAACGTAGTCGAGGCGTGTGTTGAACACACTGTCCGTAAGACGAAATCGCCCCGATATTAAGTGCTTTCGGTTAATAGCGATCGTCCCCAAGATACAACGACATTTCTTTAATTCATAATCGCAGCACAACGACTATAATTTACGACGAATCGTACTCGAAATAGAGTTTTTTCTTGCTTCGGGATTTTAGGGAGTATGGGAGTGATTATGCAATTTCGTATGGGTTGGAATGAATGAATTTTTCCAATTCATGAGGGGTCTATTTATAGATTTTCTCACGCAAGGGCTTAATTGCAATTTCAAGAACTTCCTGGACTGCTTATGTAATTTTCCAGGGATCTAAACGCAATATTTCAAGCTAGTTGGACTGTCGGTCAATTTGACAGCCCAGATTCTCGGGCCGACAGCCCGATTCTCCGGCATGTCCCACCGGCGGCGGCCCGGTTATCCGACCGACAGCCCGAGGCGGCTACCGACGCCTCCCCTTGGGCCGACCGACACTTTATAGTTGGGCCGGATCAGCCCAATAGCCCGCTACTTCCATTTGATCCAATGGATCATACCATCTCATCTAGACTGCCCAATCAGCTTCACCTCGACTGCCATGTCACCGGCACCGTCACCGTCGCCGCCCACCGGAGGAAAAATTTAAGTAGCTCCTCAATGCTCCTCGCTCCGATGCGTCGTGCGAAGTGCAAAGTGCGCGCCTCAAAGCGCCCATTGCGCACTTTGGCACGGCACGGCACGGCACGGCTCGGCCTCGGCCTCGGGCACGGGCACGGGCACGGGCTCGGGCTCGGGCTCGGGCTCGGTGCTCGGTGCTCGGTGCTCGGTGCTCGTCGGTGCGAGGCACCGACTCGCACCGGGCTGTTATTTGGGCTAAAACTCACTTAAGTTTCTCAAGCCCACTAAGCCCACTTAAACCCACTTAAGACCATTTAAGCCCATCCACATGGCAAGCCCTTTGGAATAAACCCACATGGGTTTCTATATATATGGTGAAGATTTTCTTAGTGTCTAACCAATGTGGGACACTTAATCCCCCACTTAAACACTATCAACCATTTTTATTTATTATTGGGCCAACTTCGAAAATTAATTTCTCATTCACCCTATATCGGTTTTGAGCGTATTAATATTCGTTAGATTCCCCGCGAAACGTAGATTCATAATCTTTCAATGATTTCTCGTTTCAACATCCGATGGCTTCCCGATTTAATTAAAATCGAGACTAAATTTATTAACGGGTTAATTACCCAATTTGGGCCCAATGGCCCATTAGGCTCAATAAACCCAACAATCCCCCACATGAATGAAATTAATGCAAATGCTATGCATGCTGACTCTTGCAAGAAAAACTCAACAACTCGTCACTGCATCGGGATAGGTAGCTTGTGGCTTTGAACCTTCCCTAGTGAAACGCAATCGAATTTACTCGCTGTTCAGTGAACACGATGTCTTGAACTGACAGCTTTTGTGTAAATTAAGACAACAACGTACACATAGTGACGAATCTAATTTCTTTCGATTCTCACGTTGTGTCCATTTCGGCCTTGGACCATATCTTGGTTTCATAAGTGTTATATTGAAGCGGCCCCACTTCTCACTTATATAGGTGATCGACTATTAGGACTTTAATCCTAGAGTATCCCGAAATACTCCACCATCAGGTATAACCATCATTAAAAGCAAATTTGCTTACCCTTTACCACACGTCTTCGGGTAATTACTTGAACAGCTTATGAGAATGAGCTTCTTAAAAAAAAATTCAAGTAAGCTACTGAACTACACTCAGCTTAGTTGTCTCATTGAACCAAGTTTGTGGGATCTCCACTCATCATGGTTGAGTTACCACCGAGCTTGTTCTTGGGTTTGTGGTTTTTAAGCCCCATTCCCCTTACTGCGTTATAGTGCTGATCTCTAGCAATGCCTTTTGTCAAAGGATCAGCTATGTTCTCTTTAGACTTTACATAGTCAATAGAGATTATTCCACTAGAGATCAGTTGTCGTACGGTATTATGTCTTCGACGTATGTGCCGAGACTTACCGTTATACATACTATTCTGTGCCCTACCAATTGCGGCCATGCTGTCGCAATGTATCATAATAGGCGGTACAGGCTTATTCCAACAAGGAATTTCCTCCAAAAAAATTCGAAGCCATTCTGCTTCTTCACCGGCTTTATCTAGTGCAATAAATTCCGATTCCATCGTAGATCGAGCTATGCACGTTTGCTTGGAGGATTTCCAAGAAATTGCTCCACCGCCGATGGTAAATACATAACCACTCGTGGACTTGGAGTCTTTGCTATCAGATATCCAGTTGGCATCGCAGTATCCTTCAAGAACTGCTGGATATCTCGTATAGAGTATGCCATGATTAATAGTGTGCTTTAGATATCTCAGCACCCTTCTCAAGGCTATCCAATGGTTACTCGAAGGATTACTCGTAAACCTGCTAAGTTTACTAATTGAATATGCTATATCAGGTCGAGTGCAGTTAGTTAGGTACATTAAACTACCAATCACTCGAGCATATTCTTGCTGTGATACAGGTTCTCCTCTATTTTTGGCCAGATGTAGATTTAGATCTACAGGAGTCTTAGCCGGAGGATCATCGAAGGCATTAAATTTCTTCAACACTTTCTCAATATAATGAGATTGCGTCAGCATAATTCCTTCGGGAGTCTTATAGACATTTATCCCGAGTATGACATTAGCCAAACCCATATCCTTCATACTGAAATTATTTTTCAGCATAATCTTCGTATTTACAATCATTTTATGATTGCTTCCCGTGATTAACATGTCGTCTACATAAAGACAGACAATCACGAATTCATCGGGTGTGCCCTTAATGTAAACACATTTGTCACACTCATTGATTTTGAATCCATTCGATAGCATAGTCATATCGAATTTTTGGTGCCATTGTTTCGGTGCTTGTTTAAGCCCGTAAAGCGACTTCACTAGTCGGCACACTTTGTTTTCCTGTCCAGGTATTACAAACCCTTCAGGCTGATCCATGTAGATTTCTTCTTCAAGGTCTCCATTTAGGAATGCCGTTTTTACATCCATTTGATGTACCTCGAGATCATGCAATGCTGCAATAGCAAATAGAACCCGTATTGACGTAATTCTCGTCACGGGCGAATAAGTATCGAAGAAATCATATCCTTCCTTTTGGGAATATCCCTTGGCTACTAAACGAGCCTTATATTTTTCAATTGATCCATCGGTTTTATATTTCCTTTTAAGGACCCACTTGCATCCTAAAGGTTTACACCCCTTAGGGAGATCTACTAACTCCCAAGTGTGATTTTGCATGATGGATTCAATTTCACTGTTTACAGCTTCTTTCCAGAACGGAGCTTCTGGAGTCGACAGAGCTTCTTGCACTGTCCTAGGTTCGTCGTCTAACATAAATGTTAGGAAATCAGGCTCAAATGATTTGGCCACTTTTTTACGCTTACTTTGCCGTGGTTTCTCAACTTCTGGAGGCGAAACTTCAACGGCTTCATAATTTCTTTTATAACTTATTACATTTCTTTCCTTCGTTGGAAAGATGTTCTCAAAGAAAACAGCATTTCTTGATTCAATAATCATCCCAGAATTCATGTCGGGAATTTCTGACTTATGCACCAGAAATCTGTATGCATTACTATTTTCTGCATATCCAATGAAGATGCAGTCAACCGTTTTCGGTCCTATCTTGACCTGTTTTGGTTAGGTACTTCGACCTTTGCTAAACACCCCCACACTTTAAGATATCCGTAGGAAGGTTGTCTACCTTTCCATAATTCGTACGGTGTTTTGTCCCGTTTCTTGTGTGGCAACATATTTAGAATGCGATTTGATGACAGTATGGCTTCCCCCCACAAATTCTGAGGTAGCCCTGAACTGATTAGCATCGCATTCATCATCTCCTTAAGAGTTCTATTTTTTCGTTCAGCAACGCCATTTGATTGAGGTGAATATGGCGCTGTCGTCTGATGAATAATACCATGTTCTCGGCAAAATTCCACAAACGGTGCCACGTATTCTCCTCCTCTATCACTTCTTATTATTTTGATCTTAGAGTTAAGTTGATTCTCAACTTCATTCTTATATCTTTTGAAGGTATCAAGAGCTTCGTCTTTACCACTTAAAAGATACACGTGACAGTACTTCGTGCAATCGTCGATAAATGTTATGAAGTATTTCTTTCCACCTCTTGTTTGCACGAATTTCAGATCGCATATATCAGTATGGATCAATTCTAGAGGTGAACTATTTCTTTCGACAGAGAAAAATGGTGCTTTGGCCATTTTTGCTTCTACGCAGATTTCACACTTATGTTGTGAATCAATTTCCATTTGTGGAAGTAAGTTTAAACTTATTAACTTTTTCAGTTTGTTCAAACTCACGTGTCCTAATCTACCATGCCATAAATTAGACAACTCAACCAAGTAAGAAGAACTGGCTTTATTATTATCAGCGATCTTAATATCGCGTTTTACAGGCATTACAGATAACTTAAAAAGGCCCTTCTCGAGGTAACCTTTGCCAATAAAATGACCATTTTTGGTCAGTACATATTTTCCAGCTTCAAACACTTGTCTAAATCCAGCGTTACTGAGCAGAGCGCCGGACACCAGATTCTTGCGGATGTCTGGAACATGCAGCACGTCCACAAGCGTCACTTCCTTGCCTGAGGTCATCTTCAGCACCACCCGTCCCAATCCTACGATGTTGGACGTCGCCGCGTTCCCCATATATAGTGTCCTACCTGAAATAGGCGTGTAAGTGGAGAACATTTCTTTGTCGGAGCAGATGTGGCGCGTTGCTCCGCTGTCGATGTACCAGTAGTTCGGATTTTCCACGACGTTTGCCTCGTACACGACGGCAGTCAAGTCTAGCTCCGACATGTCTTTCGCCGGCTGCTTCTCTTCAGCGAGATGCGCCCGAGTATTATTAACTCTCTTCTTTTTACGACAATCCTTGGCCATATGCCCTGGTTTATCAAAATTATAACAGTTGCCCTTAATTCTTTTGGAATTCGGGTCATGCTTCTTTTGCGGAGGACCTGGCTTTTTACGCTTGTTTCCATAGCTTGGCTCGGCCAAGTTGGCTCCCGCCTCCATACTGCCCCTTTTATTCTTGGCTTCATTCTTTCGATTATCTTCCTCGATCCGAAGCCGCACAATCAAATCCTCAAGCCCCATCTCCTTTCGTTTGTGCTTGAGGTAATTCTTGAAATCTTTCCACAGAGGCGGCAGCTTCTCGATAATTGCAGCTACTTGGAAGGTTTCGCTGATCTGCATATTTTCAGCATGAATATCATGAATAATCAGCTGCAGATCACGGACTTGGTCCAGCACCGGCTTAGAGTCGGTCATCTTATAATCCAGGAATTTGCCGACGATGAACTTCTTTAGTCCGGCATCGTCGGTCTTATACTTCTTGTCCAACGAGTCCCACAACTCTTTTGCAGTCGTAGCCACTGCATAGACGTTGTATAGGGAATCGTCTAGGGCGTTCAGAATATAGTTGCGGCACATGAAATCATTATGATTACATGCGTCTAACGCAGCCTTTTCTTGCTCAGATTGAGCGACACGAGCAGCATAGTCTGCGTCGTTAGGGTTTTCACCCTCAGCTAGTGGAGCGACTTCTGTCACCGTAGGGGCGGTTTCCTTCAAGAATTCGACGAGATGGAGGGTAGTCAGATAGAACATCATCTTTTGCTGCCAACGTTTGAACTCCGTCCCGTTGAACTTGGCAGGACGTTCGACGTGGCTGCTGGCAGGGATCGTTGGTGCGTTGGTTGCCATCGATCAGATCACGAACAAGATTTCGTCTTACGATTGTTGTTTCTTTGATTGCGTCTGGCCGGTGGCAGAGAGCTTTGGCAATAGATAAACTTCGGCAGTAGATAGTCGGAAGATGGAGTGTTCTTCAAACGCAGGTGCAGTTCGCCAGTACCCAGATAATGATGAGGGCATATGTGATAACTATTATACACAACATGAAGAATAAATAGGCCTGGAGTTGATGAAGACTATCCATGACCGTAAACGTAGTCGAGGCATGTGTTGAACACACTGTCCGTAAGACGAAATCGCCCCGATATTAAGTGCTTTCGGTTAATAGAGATCGTCCCCAAGATACAACGACATTTCTTTAATTCATAATCGCAGCACAACGACTAGAATTTACGACGAATCGTACTCGAAATAGAGTTTTTTCTTGCTTCGGGATTTTAGGGAGTATGGGAGTGATTATGCAATTTCGTATGGGTTGGAATGAATGAATTTTTCCAATTCATGAGGGGTCTATTTATAGATTTTCTCACGCAAGGGCTTAATTGCAATTTCAAGAACTTCCTGGACTGCTTATGTAATTTTCCAGGGATCTAAACGCAATATTTCAAGCTAGTTGGACTGTCGGTCAATTTGACAGCCCAGATTCTCGGGCCGACAGCCCGATTCTCCGGCATGTCCCACCGGCGGCGGCCCGGTTATCCGACCGACAGCCCGAGGCGGCTACCGACGCCTCCCCTTGGGCCGACCGACACTTTATAGTTGGGCCGGATCAGCCCAATAGCCCGCTACTTCCATTTGATCCAATGGATCATACCATCTCATCTAGACTGCCCAATCAGCTTCACCTCGACTGCCATGTCACCGGCACCGTCACCGTCGCCGCCCACCGGAGGAAAAATTTAAGTAGCTCCTCAATGCTCCTCGCTCCGATGCGTCGTGCGAAGTGCAAAGTGCGCGCCTCAAAGCGCCCATTGCGCACTTTGGCACGGCACGGCTCGGCCTCGGCCTCGGGCACGGGCACGGGCACGGGCACGGGCACGGGCTCGGGCTCGGGCTCGGTGCTCGGTGCTCGGTGCTCGTCGGTGCGAGGCACCGACTCGCACCGGGCTGTTATTTGGGCTAAAACTCACTTAAGTTTCTCAAGCCCACTAAGCCCACTTAAACCCACTTAAGACCATTTAAGCCCATCCACATGGCAAGCCCTTTGGAATAAACCCACATGGGTTTCTATATATATGGTGAAGATTTTCTTAGTGTCTAACCAATGTGGGATACTTAATCCCCCACTTAAACACTATCAACCATTTTTATTTATTATTGGGCCAACTTCGAAAATTAATTTCTCATTCACCCTATATCGGTTTTGAGCGTATTAATATTCGTTAGATTCCCCGCGAAACGTAGATTCATAATCTTTCAATGATTTCTCGTTTCAACATCCGATGGCTTCCCGATTTAATTAAAATCGAGACTAAATTTATTAACGGGTTAATTACCCAATTTGGGCCCAATGGCCCATTAGGCTCAATAAACCCAACAATCCCCCACATGAATGAAATTAATGCAAATGCATGCTGACTCTTGCAAGAAAAACTCAACAACTCGTCACTGCATCGGGATAGGTAGCTTGTGGCTTTGAACCTTCCCTAGTGAAACGCAATCGAATTTACTCGCTGTTCAGTGAACATGATGTCTTGAACTGACAGCTTTTGTGTAAATTAAGACAACAACGTACACATAGTGACGAATCTAATTTCTTTCGATTCTCACGTTGTGTCCATTTCGGCCTTGGACCATATCTTGGTTTCATAAGTGTTATATTGAAGCGGCCCCACTTCTCACTTATATAGGTGATCGACTATTAGGACTTTAATCCTATAGTATCCCGAAATACTCCACCATCAGGTATAACCATCATTAAAAGCAAATTTGCTTACCCTTTACCACACGTCTTCGGGTAATTACTTGAACAGCTTATGAGAATGAGCTTCTTAAAAAAAAAATTCAAGTAAGCTACTGAACTACACTCAGCTTAGTTGTCTCATTGAACCAAGTTTGTGGGATCTCCACTCATCATGGTTGAGTTACCACCGAGCTTGTTCTTGGGTTTGTGGTTTTTATGCCCCATTCCCCTTACTGCGTTATAGTGCTGATCTCTAGCAATGCCTTTTGTCAAAGGATCTGCTATGTTCTCTTTAGACTTTACATAGTCAATAGAGATTATTCCACTAGAGATCAGTTGTCGTACGGTATTATGTCTTCGACGTATGTGCCGAGACTTACCGTTATACATACTATTCTGTGCCCTACCAATTGCGGCCATGCTGTCGCAATGTATCATAATAGGCGGTACAGGCTTATTCCAACAAGGAATTTCCTCCAAAAATTTCGAAGCCATTCTGCTTCTTCACCGGCTTTATCTAGTGCAATAAATTCCGATTCCATCGTAGATCGAGCTATGCACGTTTGCTTGGAGGATTTCCAAGAAATTGCTCCACCGCCGATGGTAAATACATAACCACTCGTGGACTTGGAGTCTTTGCTATCAGATATCCAGTTGGCATCGCAGTATCCTTCAAGAACTGCTGGATATCTCGTATAGAGTATGCCATGATTAATAGTGTGCTTTAGATATCTCAGCACCCTTCTCAAGGCTATCCAATGGTTACTCGAAGGATTACTCGTAAACCTGCTAAGTTTACTAATTGAATATGCTATATCAGGTCGAGTGTAGTTAGTTAGGTACATTAAACTACCAATCACTCGAGCATATTCTTGCTGTGATACAGGTTCTCCTCTATTTTTGGCCAGATGTAGATTTAGATCTACAGGAGTCTTAGCCGGAGGATCATCGAAGGCATTAAATTTCTTCAACACTTTCTCAATATAATGAGATTGCGTCAGCATAATTCCTTCGGGAGTCTTATAGACATTTATCCCGAGTATGACATTAGCCAAACCCATATCCTTCATACTGAAATTATTTTTCAGCATAATCTTCGTATTTACAATCATTTTATGATTGCTTCCCGTGATTAACATGTCGTCTACATAAAGACAGACAATCACGAATTCATCGGGTGTGCCCTTAATGTAAACACATTTGTCACACTCATTGATTTTGAATCCATTCGATAGCATAGTCATATCGAATTTTTGGTGCCATTGTTTCGGTGCTTGTTTAAGCCCGTAAAGCGACTTCACTAGTCGGCACACTTTGTTTTCCTGTCCAGGTATTACAAACCCTTCAGGCTGATCCATGTAGATTTCTTCTTCAAGGTCTCCATTTAGGAATGCCGTTTTTACATCCATTTGATGTACCTCGAGATCATGCAATGCTGCAATAGCAAATAGAACCCGTATTGACGTAATTCTCGTCACGGGCGAATAAGTATCGAAGAAATCATATCCTTCCTTTTGGGAATATCCCTTGGCTACTAAACGAGCCTTATATTTTTCAATTGATCCATCGGTTTTATATTTCCTTTTAAGGACCCACTTGCATCCTAAAGGTTTACACCCCTTAGGGAGATCTACTAACTCCCAAGTGTGATTTTGCATGATGGATTCAATTTCACTGTTTACAGCTTCTTTCCAGAACGGAGCTTCTGGAGTCGACAGAGCTTCTTGCACTGTCCTATGTTCGTCGTCTAACATAAATGTTAGGAAATCAGGCCCAAATGATTTGGCCACTTTTTTACGCTTACTTTGCCGTGGTTTCTCAACTTCTGGAGGCGAAACTTCAACGGCTTCATAATTTCTTTTATAACTTATTACATTTCTTTCCTTCGTTGGAAAGATGTTATCAAAGAAAACAGCATTTCTTGATTCAATAATCATCCCAGAATTCATGTCGGGAATTTCTGACTTATGCACCAGAAATCTGTATGCATTACTATTTTCTGCATATCCAATGAAGATGCAGTCAACCGTTTTCGGTCCTATCTTGACCTGTTTTGGTTTAGGTACTTCAACCTTTGCTAAACACCCCCACACTTTAAGATATCCGTAGGAAGGTTGTCTACCTTTCCATAATTCGTACGGTGTTTTGTCCCGTTTCTTGTGTGGCAACATATTTAGAATGCGATTTGATGACAGTATGGCTTCCCCCACAAATTCTGAGGTAGCCCTGAACTGATTAGCATCGCATTCATCATCTCCTTAAGAGTTCTATTTTTTCGTTCAGCAACGCCATTTGATTGAGGTGAATATGGCGCTGTCGTCTGATGAATAATACCATGTTCTCGGCAAAATTCCACAAACGGTGCCACGTATTCTCCTCCTCTATCACTTCTTATTATTTTGATATTAGAGTTAAGTTGATTCTCAACTTCATTCTTATATCTTTTGAAGGTATCAAGAGCTTCGTCTTTACCACTTAAAAGATACACGTGACAGTACTTCGTGCAATCGTCGATAAATGTTATAAAGTATTTCTTTCCACCTCTTGTTTGCACGAATTTCAGATCGCATATATCAGTATGGATCAATTCTAGAGGTGAACTATTTCTTTCGACAGAGAAAAATGGTGCTTGGCCATTTTTGCTTCTACGCAGATTTCACACTTATGTTGTGAATCAATTTCCATTTGTGGAAGTAAGTTTAAACTTATTAACTTTTTCAGTTTGTTCAAACTCACGTGTCCTAATCTACCATGCCATAAATTAGACAACTCAACCAAGTAAGAAGAACTGGCTTTATTATTATCAGCGATCTTAATATCGCGTTTTACAGGCATTACAGATAACTTAAAAAGGCCCTTCTCGAGGTAACCTTTGCCAATAAAATGACCATTTTTGGTCAGTACATATTTTCCAGCTTCAAACACTTGTCTAAATCCAGCGTTACTGAGCAGAGCGCCGGACACCAGATTCTTGCGGATGTCTGGAACATGCAGCACGTCCACAAGCGTCACTTCCTTGCCTGAGGTCATCTTCAGCACCACCCGTCCCAATCCTACGATGTTGGACGTCGCCGCGTTCCCCATATATAGTGTCCTACCTGAAATAGGCGTGTAAGTGGAGAACATTTCTTTGTCGGAGCAGATGTGGCGCGTTGCTCCGCTGTCGATGTACCAGTAGTTCGGATTTTCCACGACGTTTGCCTCGTACACGACGGCAGTCAAGTCTAGCTCCGACATGTCTTTCGCCGGCTGCTTCTCTTCAGCGAGATGCGCCCGAGTATTATTAACTCTCTTCTTTTTACGACAATCCTTGGCCATATGCCCTGGTTTATCAAAATTATAACAGTTGCCCTTAATTCTTTTGGAATTCGGGTCATGCTTCTTTTGCGGAGGACCTGGCTTTTTACGCTTGTTTCCATAGCTTGGCTCGGCCAAGTTGGCTCCCGCCTCCATACTGCCCCTTTTGTTCTTGGCTTCATTCTTTCGATTATCTTCCTCGATCCGAAGCCGCACAATCAAATCCTCAAGCCCCATCTCCTTTCGTTTGTGCTTGAGGTAATTCTTGAAATCTTTCCACAGAGGCGGCAGCTTCTCGATAATTGCAGCTACTTGGAAGGTTTCGCTGATCTGCATATTTTCAGCATGAATATCATGAATAATCAGCTGCAGATCACGGACTTGGTCCAGCACCGGCTTAGAGTCGGTCATCTTATAATCCAGGAATTTGCCGACGATGAACTTCTTTAGTCCGGCATCGTCGGTCTTATACTTCTTGTCCAACGAGTCCCACAACTCTTTCGCAGTCGTAGCCACTGCATAGACGTTGTATAGGGAATCGTCTAGGGCGTTCAGAATATAGTTGCGGCACATGAAATCATTATGATTACATGCGTCTAACGCAGCCTTTTCTTGCTCAGATTGAGCGACACGAGCAGCATAGTCTGCGTCGTTAGGGTTTTCACCCTCAGCTAGTGGAGCGACTTCTGTCACCGTAGGGGCGGTTTCCTTCAAGAATTCGACGAGATGGAGGGTAGTCAGATAGAACATCATCTTTTGCTGCCAACGTTTGAACTCCGTCCCGTTGAACTTGGCAGGACGTTCGACGTGGCTGCTGGCAGGGATCGTTGGTGCGTTGGTTGCCATCGATCAGATCACGAACAAGATTTCGTCTTACGATTGTTGTTTCTTTGATTGCGTCTGGCCGGTGGCAGAGAGCTTTGGCAATAGATAAACTTCGGCAGTAGATAGTCGGAAGATGGAGTGTTCTTCAAACGCAGGTGCAGTTCGCCAGTACCCAGATAATGATGAGGGCATATGTGATAACTATTATACACAACATGAAGAATAAATAGGCCTGGAGTTGATGAAGACTATCCATGACCGTAAACGTAGTCGAGGCATGTGTTGAACACACTGTCCGTAAGACGAAATCGCCCCGATATTAAGTGCTTTCGGTTAATAGAGATCGTCCCCAAGATACAACGACATTTCTTTAATTCATAATCGCAGCACAACGACTAGAATTTACGATGAATCGTACTCGAAATAGAGTTTTTTCTTGCTTCGGGATTTTAGGGAGTATGGGAGTGATTATGCAATTTCGTATGGGTTGGAATGAATGAATTTTTCCAATTCATGAGGGGTCTATTTATAGATTTTCTCACGCAAGGGCTTAATTGCAATTTCAAGAACTTCCTGGACTGCTTATGTAATTTTCCAGGGATCTAAACGCAATATTTCAAGCTAGTTGGACTGTCGGTCAATTTGACAGCCCAGATTCTCGGGCCGACAGCCCGATTCTCCGGCATGTCCCACCGGCGGCGGCCCGGTTATCCGACCGACAGCCCGAGGCGGCTACCGACGCCTCCCCTTGGGCCGACCGACACTTTATAGTTGGGCCGGATCAGCCCAATAGCCCGCTACTTCCATTTGATCCAATGGATCATACCATCTCATCTAGACTGCCCAATCAGCTTCACCTCGACTGCCATGTCACCGGCACCGTCACCGTCGCCGCCCACCGGAGGAAAAATTTAAGTAGCTCCTCAATGCTCCTCGCTCCGATGCGTCGTGCGAAGTGCAAAGTGCGCGCCTCAAAGCGCCCATTGCGCACTTTGGCACGGCACGGCACGGCACGGCTCGGCCTCGGCCTCGGGCACGGGCTCGGTGCTCGGTGCTCGGTGCTCGTCGGTGCGAGGCACCGACTCGCACCGGGCTGTTATTTGGGCTAAAACTCACTTAAGTTTCTCAAGCCCACTAAGCCCACTTAAACCCACTTAAGACCATTTAAGCCCATCCACATGGCAAGCCCTTTGGAATAAACCCACATGGGTTTCTATATATATGGTGAAGATTTTCTTAGTGTCTAACCAATGTGGGACACTTAATCCCCCACTTAAACACTATCAACCATTTTTATTTATTATTGGGCCAACTTCGAAAATTAATTTCTCATTCACCCTATATCGGTTTTGAGCGTATTAATATTCGTTAGATTCCCCGCGAAACGTAGATTCATAATCTTTCAATGATTTCTCGTTTCAACATCCGATGGCTTCCCGATTTAATTAAAATCGAGACTAAATTTATTAACGGGTTAATTACCCAATTTGGGCCCAATGGCCCATTAGGCTCAATAAACCCAACAATCCCCCACATGAATGAAATTAATGCAAATGCTATGCATGCTGACTCTTGCAAGAAAAACTCAACAACTCGTCACTGCATCGGGATAGGTAGCTTGTGGCTTTGAACCTTCCCTAGTGAAACGCAATCGAATTTACTCGCTGTTCAGTGAACATGATGTCTTGAACTGACAGCTTTTGTGTAAATTAAGACAACAACGTACACATAGTGACGAATCTAATTTCTTTCGATTCTCACGTTGTGTCCATTTCGGCCTTGGACCATATCTTGGTTTCATAAGTGTTATATTGAAGCGGCCCCACTTCTCACTTATATAGGTGATCGACTATTAGGACTTTAATCCTAGAGTATCCCGAAATACTCCACCATCAGGTATAACCATCATTAAAATCAAATTTGCTTACCCTTTACCACACGTCTTCGGGTAATTACTTGAACAGCTTATGAGAATGAGCTTCTTAAAAAAAAAATTCAAGTAAGCTACTGAACTACACTCAGCTTAGTTGTCTCATTGAACCAAGTTTGTGGGATCTCCACTCATCATGGTTGAGTTACCACCGAGCTTGTTCTTGGGTTTGTGGTTTTTATGCCCCATTCCCCTTACTGCGTTATAGTGCTGATCTCTAGCAATGCCTTTTGTCAAAGGATCTGCTATGTTCTCTTTAGACTTTACATAGTCAATAGAGATTATTCCACTAGAGATCAGTTGTCGTACGGTATTATGTCTTCGACGTATGTGCCGAGACTTACCGTTATACATACTATTCTGTGCCCTACCAATTGCGGCCATGCTGTCGCAATGTATCATAATAGGCGGTACAGGCTTATTCCAACAAGGAATTTCCTCCAAAAAATTTCGAAGCCATTCTGCTTCTTCACCGGCTTTATCTAGTGCAATAAATTCCGATTCCATCGTAGATCGAGCTATGCACGTTTGCTTGGAGGATTTCCAAGAAATTGCTCCACCGCCGATGGTAAATACATAACCACTCGTGGACTTGGAGTCTTTGCTATCAGATATCCAGTTGGCATCGCAGTATCCTTCAAGAACTGCTGGATATCTCGTATAGAGTATGCCATGATTAATAGTGTGCTTTAGATATCTCAGCACCCTTCTCAAGGCTATCCAATGGTTACTCGAAGGATTACTCGTAAACCTGCTAAGTTTACTAATTGAATATGCTATATCAGGTCGAGTGTAGTTAGTTAGGTACATTAAACTACCAATCACTCGAGCATATTCTTGCTGTGATACAGGTTCTCCTCTATTTTTGGCCAGATGTAGATTTAGATCTACAGGAGTCTTAGCCGGAGGATCATCGAAGGCATTAAATTTCTTCAACACTTTCTCAATATAATGAGATTGCGTCAGCATAATTCCTTCGGGAGTCTTATAGACATTTATCCCGAGTATGACATTAGCCAAACCCATATCCTTCATACTGAAATTATTTTCAGCATAATCTTCGTATTTACAATCATTTTATGATTGCTTCCCGTGATTAACATGTCGTCTACATAAAGACAGACAATCACGAATTCATCGGGTGTGCCCTTAATGTAAACACATTTGTCACACTCATTGATTTTGAATCCATTCGATAGCATAGTCATATCGAATTTTTGGTGCCATTGTTTCGGTGCTTGTTTAAGCCCGTAAAGCGACTTCACTAGTCGGCACACTTTGTTTTCCTGTCCAGGTATTACAAACCCTTCAGGCTGATCCATGTAGATTTCTTCTTTAAGGTCTCCATTTAGGAATGCCGTTTTTACATCCATTTGATGTACCTCGAGATCATGCAATGCTGCAATAGCAAATAGAACCCGTATTGACGTAATTCTCGTCACGGGCGAATAAGTATCGAAGAAATCATATCCTTCCTTTGGGAATATCCCTTGGCTACTAACGAGCCTTATATTTTTCAATTGATCCATCGGTTTTATATTTCCTTTTAAGGACCCACTTGCATCCTAAAGGTTTACACCCCTTAGGGAGATCTACTAACTCCCAAGTGTGATTTTGCATGATGAATTCAATTTCACTGTTTACAGCTTCTTTCCAGAACGGAGCTTCTGGAGTCGACAGAGCTTCTTGCACTGTCCTAGGTTCGTCGTCTAACATAAATGTTAGGAAATCAGGCCCAAATGATTTGGCCACTTTTTTACGCTTACTTTGCCGTGGTTTCTCAACTTCTGGAGGCGAAACTTCAACGGCTTCATAATTTCTTTTATAACTTATTACATTTCTTTCCTTCGTTGGAAAGATGTTCTCAAAGAAAACAGCATTTCTTGATTCAATAATCATCCCAGAATTCATGTCGGGAATTTCTGACTTATGCACCAGAAATCTGTATGCATTACTATTTTCTGCATATCCAATGAAGATGCAGTCAACCGTTTTCGGTCCTATCTTGACCTGTTTTGGTTTAGGTACTTCGACCTTTGCTAAACACCCCCACACTTTAAGATATCCGTAGGAAGGTTGTCTACCTTTCCATAATTCGTACGGTGTTTTGTCCCGTTTCTTGTGTGGCAACATATTTAGAATGCGATTTGATGACAGTATGGCTTCCCCCCACAAATTCTGAGGTAGCCCTGAACTGATTAGCATCGCATTCATCATCTCCTTAAGAGTTCTATTTTTTCGTTCAGCAACGCCATTTGATTGAGGTGAATATGGCGCTGTCGTCTGATGAATAATACCATGTTCTCGGCAAAATTCCACAAACGGTGCCACGTATTCTCCTCCTCTATCACTTCTTATTATTTTGATCTTAGAGTTAAGTTGATTCTCAACTTCATTCTTATATCTTTTGAAGGTATCAAGAGCTTCGTCTTTACCACTTAAAAGATACACGTGACAGTACTTCGTGCAATCGTCGATAATGTTATGAAGTATTTCTTTCCACCTCTTGTTTGCACGAATTTCAGATCGCATATATCAGTATGGATCAATTCTAGAGGTGAACTATTTCTTTCGACAGAGAAAAATGGTGCTTTGGCCATTTTTGCTTCTACGCAGATTTCACACTTATGTTGTGAATCAATTTCCATTTGTGGAAGTAAGTTTAAACTTATTAACTTTTTCAGTTTGTTCAAACTCACGTGTCCTAATCTACCATGCCATAAATTAGACAACTCAACCAAGTAAGAAGAACTGGCTTTATTATTATCAGCGATCTTAATATCGCGTTTTACAGGCATTACAGATAACTTAAAAAGGCCCTTCTCGAGGTAACCTTTGCCAATAAAATGACCATTTTTGGTCAGTACATATTTTCCAGCTTCAAACACTTGTCTAAATCCAGCGTTACTGAGCAGAGCGCCGGACACCAGATTCTTGCGGATGTCTGGAACATGCAGCACGTCCACAAGCGTCACTTCCTTGCCTGAGGTCATCTTCAGCACCACCCGTCCCAATCCTACGATGTTGGACGTCGCCGCGTTCCCCATATATAGTGTCCTACCTGAAATAGGCGTGTAAGTGGAGAACATTTCTTTGTCGGAGCAGATGTGGCGCGTTGCTCCGCTGTCGATGTACCAGTAGTTCGGATTTTCCACGACGTTTGCCTCGTACACGACGGCAGTCAAGTCTAGCTCCGACATGTCTTTCGCCGGCTGCTTCTCTTCAGCGAGATGCGCCCGAGTATTATTAACTCTCTTCTTTTACGACAATCCTTGGCCATATGCCTGGTTTATCAAAATTATAACAGTTGCCCTTAATTCTTTTGGAATTCGGGTCATGCTTCTTTTGCGGAGGACCTGGCTTTTTACGCTTGTTTCCATAGCTTGGCTCGGCCAAGTTGGCTCCCGCCTCCATACTGCCCCTTTTGTTCTTGGCTTCATTCTTTCGATTATCTTCCTCGATCCGAAGCCGCACAATCAAATCCTCAAGCCCCATCTCCTTTCGTTTGTGCTTGAGGTAATTCTTGAAATCTTTCCACAGAGGCGGCAGCTTCTCGATAATTGCAGCTACTTGGAAGGTTTCGCTGATCTGCATATTTTCAGCATGAATATCATGAATAATCAGCTGCAGATCACGGACTTGGTCCAGCACCGGCTTAGAGTCGGTCATCTTATAATCCAGGAATTTGCCGACGATGAACTTCTTTAGTCCGGCATCGTCGGTCTTATACTTCTTGTCCAACGAGTCCCACAACTCTTTCGCAGTCGTAGCCACTGCATAGACGTTGTATAGGGAATCGTCTAGGGCGTTCAGAATATAGTTGCGGCACATGAAATCATTATGATTACATGCGTCTAACGCAGCCTTTTCTTGCTCAGATTGAGCGACACGAGCAGCATAGTCTGCGTCGTTAGGGTTTTCACCCTCAGCTAGTGGAGCGACTTCTGTCACCGTAGGGGCGGTTTCCTTCAAGAATTCGACGAGATGGAGGGTAGTCAGATAGAACATCATCTTTTGCTGCCAACGTTTGAACTCCGTCCCGTTGAACTTGGCAGGACGTTCGACGTGGCTGCTGGCAGGGATCGTTGGTGCGTTGGTTGCCATCGATCAGATCACGAACAAGATTTCGTCTTACGATTGTTGTTTCTTTGATTGCGTCTGGTCGGTGGCAGAGAGCTTTGGCAATAGATAAACTTCGGCAGTAGATAGTCGGAAGATGGAGTGTTCTTCAAACGCAGGTGCAGTTCGCCAGTACCCAGATAATGATGAGGGCATATGTGATAACTATTATACACAACATGAAGAATAAATAGGCCTGGAGTTGATGAAGACTATCCATGACCGTAAACGTAGTCGGGGCGTGTGTTGAACACACTGTCCGTAAGACGAAATCGCCCCGATATTAAGTGCTTTCGGTTAATAGCGATCGTCCCCAAGATACAACGACATTTCTTTAATTCATAATCGCAGCACAACGACTAGAATTTACGACGAATCGTACTCGAAATAGAGTTTTTTCTTGCTTCGGGATTTTAGGGAGTATGGGAGTGATTATGCAATTTCGTATGGGTTGGAATGAATGAATTTTTCCAATTCATGAGGGGTCTATTTATAGATTTTCTCACGCAAGGGCTTAATTGCAATTTTAAGAACTTCCTGGACTGCTTATGTAATTTTCCAGGGATCTAAACGCAATATTTCAAGCTAGTTGGACTGTCGGTCAATTTGACAGCCCAGATTCTCGGGCCGACAGCCCGATTCTCCGGCATGTCCCACCGGCGGCGGCCCGGTTATCCGACCGACAGCCCGAGGCGGCTACCGACGCCTCCCCTTGGGCTGACCGACACTTTATAGTTGGGCCGGATCAGCCCAATAGCCCGCTACTTCCATTTGATCCAATGGATCATACCATCTCATCTAGACTGCCCAATCAGCTTCACCTCGACTGCCATGTCACCGGCACCGTCACCGTCGCCGCCCACCGGAGGAAAAATTTAAGTAGCTCCTCGCTCCGATGCGTCGTGCGAAGTGCAAAGTGCGCGCCTCAAAGCGCCCATTGCGCACTTTGGCACGGCACGGCACGGCTCGGCCTCGGCCTCGGGCACGGGCTCGGGCTCGGTGCTCGGTGCTCGTCGGTGCGAGGCACCGACTCGCACCGGGCTGTTATTTGGGCTAAAACTCACTTAAGTTTCTCAAGCCCACTAAGCCCACTTAAACCCACTTAAGACCATTTAAGCCCATCCACATGGCAAGCCCTTTGGAATAAACCCACATGGGTTTCTATATATATGGTGAAGATTTTCTTAGTGTCTAACCAATGTGGGACACTTAATCCCCCACTTAAACACTATCAACCATTTTATTTATTATTGGGCCAACTTCGAAAATTAATTTCTCATTCACCCTATATCGGTTTTGAGCGTATTAATATTCGTTAGATTCCCCGCGAAACGTAGATTCATAATCTTTCAATGATTTCTCGTTTCAACATCCGATGGCTTCCCGATTTAATTAAAATCGAGACTAAATTTATTAACGGGTTAATTACCCAATTTGGGCCCAATGGCCCATTAGGCTCAATAAACCCAACAATCTCTAAATAGAGGTTGCATTCGAGTCGTCTCATAGTCGATAATTCGATTTCATTAGATTGAAGATAGTTCAAATGTGTATTATGCCGATGACTAGTACTTTTCTGCACACTCTAATGTGTGCGCGTAAAATACAATTATATTTAATATCAATGTTAATTTGAAATTTGTAGTTTGTAGTATTTAATAGATTAAATATAATTTTAATAAATAAAAGCAAAAACAATAGGTATGGGTATAAGTATAATAATAAAAAGTTGAGACGTGATATGAATCATATGATAATAATTCAATTAATTAAATTATAAATATAGGGCTTAAATTGCAATTACGTAACAAACCAAAATTGTGGTTTAAACTGCAATTACCTAATAGAATATATACTTCCTTACAAAAATGTATAAATATATTCGTTAATTACTAGCCTGCTATTTGGGCTTAGATCCCAACGTATTTTGAATAAATTCTTGGGCTTTCAAATAAGTTCTGACTTTGGCCCAAAAGGCCCAATGACTATTACAGTAATTAACAACGGCGAAGACCAGATTGTAATTTGGAAATAAAACTAAAAGAAAATTTTAAAAAACAAAAACAATTTCACCTTCATTTGTAGCTCACTGCTTCCATACATACTGGCCCCAAACCCTAGCGATCTTCTCCGATAATCCCTTCACGCAGTATAATCGGCTGTTTTTCCCAGATTAATCGCCCCTCAAGAAGCATCTCGTACCTGAATTTACCACATCCATGTCCCAGGACGGCGAACCGAAGACCGTCCCGGAGGACGGCGAGCCTGGCCCACCGCGGGCCAATGGAAACGGATTCGTTGGATCGCACGATGGTAACGGCGTCGTTGCGTCACAGGCGATGGAAAGGCTGAGGCTGAACCCTAGCTGGGATCACAAGCCCGAGAACTACGAGGGCTTGCAGCTCGAGTTCAATCCGTCGTTGCTGAGTGAGCTAGAGAGGTATCTTCCGCCGAATATACTCAATCAGCCGAGGGAAGTGAAGGGAAGATACATGCGGGACATTCTGAATCAGTATTACTCCGACGGCGAGCGGATTAGGGTGGGTAATCGCGAGTTGTATGTACTCGAGTGTTCTGTGCTGTCTGGGGGTTTGCTTTGCATGGATTTTGATGGGTTGAATTTCGTGTTACTTGTGATGTTGACGATGAAAATCGAAGTTTGAATTTGTTTGTGGGCAACTCGGTGGAGTTGATATCTGACATTTGTTCTGCTTCTGTTTGAATTGAACAGCTGCAGAAACACAGGGAATATAGGCAAAAGATTATATCTAACTATCAGGTATGGCTTTCATGACATTTACGAATGCAATGCTATATATATGCCAGCTAGATGACTCGGGCACTATGTTTATCTTCTAAAGTAGTGCTTTGATCAATTTTTTTCACCCCTGAAACTATCACTGTGCTCTATTGTCAGCTCTCAGCTTGCTGTGATTAAAGTTTCTGTGATTAGAACATAGGCATTTTTCACCCCTGAAACCTACATTATTATTACTGCCAGCTTGTAGTGGTAAAGGTGTGCATGCTCAAAACGGGAAAGAAAGTGGTGGATTTTTGGTTTTTAGATTTCTTTGGAGAAAAGGAAATGCTTTCTTTTTTTCTCTTGGTATCTGAAGTCCAGAGATTCAGTCTGTTGAAGTTGATCTTTTTTTTTTCTCTTAAATGTTGTATCTGGCTGTTTGCCTACATCTTACACTTGATTGCATATTCCAGCGTTTGCACGCGGAGCTGTATAATATGGATGCGTCAAACTTTTTAGCACCCTCTTTTCTCAATGCAATCAGTGAGAACACTGAACAGGGTTTTAGAAATGTAATGAGTGAACCATCTCCTGGAATCTTTACATTTGAATTGCTGCAACCACGGTTCTGTGAAATGATGCTGGCTGAGGTGACTGCTTACTCTCTGAATTTTCTCTTGATCTTCCATGAAACGTGGGAATTTATATTCTTTATGCTCTGGACACAGATTAAAAATTTCGAGAAGTGGGTCCATGTGACTAAGTTGAGAATAATGAGGCCCAATACAATGAACAAGTATGGTGCTGTTCTTGATGATTTTGGCATGCATTCCATGCTTGACAAGCTCATGTCAGATTTCATTAGTCCTATATCAAAAGGTGACTATTTTTGGCATAAAAGCACAAACTAAGTCAGAGATAGTTGGGTAAGTGTGTTCCCGACGTTAACTATCCTCTCGAATTCATTCTCTTGGCAGTTTTCTTTCCTGATGTTGGTGGATCGAATCTTGATTCACATCATGGTTTTGTCGTTGAATACGGGATGGACAGAGATCTTGATCTTGGTGGGTAATATGTCATATTTATCTCTTTGCGAGGTTTATGTGGTGCTGTTTTCTACTTTTGTGCATATAGCTCATTGTTTTCATGAGCATCTCCCCTGTCCCATATGATAATTAAACTTAGCATTGGCTGTTAACAAAATGGCTGCACCTGTCATGTTAAGGTTCTTATTCCAATTACTTTTATTACGTAGGCTTCCATGTGGATGATTCGGAAGTCACCTTAAACGTATGCTTGGGTCAACAATTTTCTGGAGGAGAACTTTTCTTTTGTGGTGTGCGATGCGACAAACATGTAAATACAGAAACGCATTCTGAGGTCAGTGCCCCCTTTTAGTGGTTTCTTTGGAGGAGAAACTCAAAAACTAGGGGAAGCGGAACACATTATTTCTTTTATTGCATTTCATCTGAAATCGATGATTACCATCCAAAAAACAAAGCTGAATTTTATTCTTATCCTATACTTTCATGTTAGGTCATTTGTTGCTATTTATACGCAGGAGATCTTTGATTATTCACACGTCCCAGGGCGTGCGATTCTTCATCGTGGTCGCCACAGGCATGGTGCTAAAGCCACCACTTCGGGAAATAGGGTTAACTTACTGTTATGGTGTAGAAGGTATTAGAAAAAAAGCTCTGAAAATCGCGCCCTACATCTTCAAAATCCTTATCCTTTTCTCATTTCTGCTACGTTCTTCCTCGCTCAGTTCTACTTTCAGAGAGCAGAGGAAATATCAAAAGAATTTCGCCAACTGGTGTACAGAGTGTCAGCGTGAGAAGAAAGCAAGGATCCAACGAATTGTTGCTGCTATGAAACTGGTAAAACACAAAAAATTTACTTCAAGCTAACAACATTTTCATTCTCTAAATGTCCCTTTCGACCAATTTTAACAGCACCTACCTCAATAGTCGGTACCATTACTAGAAAAAATGCGTATTTTTCAAGTAGTTCTGAACCATCTAAGTTATTATCTGTTGTAGGAACTGCTGAGAAGGGAGGGGCCAACATGCTGAGATTAGAGGGCAACAAACTGCTAGTTGAACTGCTCATCAATGTATCTACAATTTGATTTCTCTTGCAAACTGTATAATATAATAGTATAAGCCAAACGTTTGGAGAATCTTACCTCAAACTGTTTATGGAAAAAATTATGCTTTTGGTTCTTCTTCTTACATCGGAATCACTGTAGTGTATGCATGGAATGGACTTTTCTTGCTTTGGAAAAATGATGTTTTCGATGCAAAAATAAGGCCAATTACTCGCATTAAAAAAAAAAAAAAAAAAATTCAAACTTCACCTCACTCCGCAAAAAAACGTTTACTTCATCTTATTCGCGTAAAAAGCCAAGTGGTCAAACACACAATAGAAACTATTATTACCTGTCCACTTCACAACAATACAATGATACTTACAAAAATCATATCTTTGGCAGAGAGATGCATGCTACCACTGATGGCCAAACGACTCCTCAAACGACGCAGACGAAGAAGTACCCATCACCATTGCAAGCTTTTCTTGTTCGGTCAAGGTGTGGCGAAAGTGACAGCGATGGCCGTAAGGACAAGTAGTGCCTTCAAGGAACATCCTACAAACCTCGGTCTTGTAACGAGGATGTCTGAGAACTGGACGAAGCTCTTCAACCCCGTGAGCAAACTGACAGTTATATCCGTAGGGACATTTCCCAGTCTGCTGCCATTTGTTGCACAGCTCTGTCTTCAGCATTCCCTGATTGTACACTTCGAGTTCGAGGGGCTTCTCCTTCTTCGATCCCTTAACGTACACCTTTTGCTGCAAGAGGAGCAAGCAGCTCGTGATTCTATTACAGCTCTATGACTTCCAACGTAACAATGCAATAATAGGCCTCCAATTACAGTATCCCAACGTAGATTCAAATTAACCGATATATAGCACTTTTTGAACTTTCAAAATCTATACTTTCAAGCAAGTTTACGAAGGCCTTTTACCTTCCCGCCATCGATCTTGCTAGGGATTGATGCCTTGCCTGAATCTCCCTTCTCTCTAACCGTTTTCAAATACTCGCTAGAACGAACGGAGATGCTCTTTGGCAGTTGAACTCTATCAGGATCGATGACGCTCGTTGGGCTCTTTTCGCTGCTCTGTCCTTCCTCTGAACCCATCCTTTTAAAACCTTCGATTGGGCTCGAATCAGTACAAGTGAAGCTGCTTCTAGTACCATGAAAGGGCGGAGATTCCAACGTTGTCAGAACACTGAGGTTGTTGACCAAGTCAAGATTGGCCATTTTGAGATTTATGTTATCCTGGCGTAGGGCTTTCAATTGGTCTGACACGTCAGCAAGGTGGGAGAGGACCAATTGGTAACGATCAATCAAGTCGCCGTGAAGCTGATGGCGGCGGCGGAGCGACGGCGCCGGCGAGAGAAAGTCGTAGTCGTCGTAATCGTGGGCTGAGAGTTTAGCTTCGCTCTGCGTCATTTCCAGATTTTTGCCCTTGTAAGAAGAGATCAGCGCCATTTCCTGCGAAAAGGAGAGATTAACAAAGCATTTGTAACGAAAATCTGTGCTTCGACGAACTTCGTAAACCTTTAATGGCGACGCAAACTGAAGACTGATACGATTATAGCAACCTAAGTCGACACGTACGATCGTGAAATTGAAGCAATCGACATGCAATAATGGCGACAGAGAGCTAATCCTACGAAGGAGGTAATACATTCGGAATATTTTACCTGATCCGAGGAGAAATCTCGCGGAGAATGCGAATCTTTTCGCAGGGAGAGGAACTTTTTCATTTCTGAAAGTGAATGAAGATGAAGAGAAGACGACCAAGTTTATATTTATACGTGGCGAGAGTTTCAGGGGCATTTTGGGATTTTCAGACAGGACGAGGTTTGGTTGACGATAGAGGGAAAGGACCTTTGTGCCCCTGCTTTTAGTTTAGTTCGTATTGTTGTGCGGGAGGGTGATTTCGTAAGTTTAGCTTTACGTAACTTTGTTTTGGCGGGAATGCAACAAACCGCACGGTGGGGACCGGCGAGAGCCGCAGTCATTAATTGGCTCCGAACAGAACTAACTCTGCGAGATTAAGACAGATAATTTTCTTGACAATTGCTCTTTCATGTAATAAATCTTCTACAAAATAAGATCAACTCAATATTATGGAATAATCATCTCACGAGACTTTCAATTTCCAGTTGAGTAAAAATATAAGAAAATCTTAAATGAAACGAAACAATTAGGATTGATTCTTTGCCAATGAGTTTTGCATAATTCCAATATATTGAATGAGCCTATACCACACATGAACTTGTCTTAACGTATAGCATAATTTGCAGGTAAGTTCGTAAATATGAGATTTACTCGATTCAAATGTCACGGTTATTGAATATAAAAAAATACATATCAATCAAATATATCATGATAGTGTATTCCGACAATGCATATTTACGCATGATGAACCAATTTAGCATATGCTCCACACATTTCAATTTATTGAAAAGCTTCGGTTAGTGAGTTGCCATTGTTAAAATGTCTAAAAAAATAGCTTGTGTTAGACGTTATTACAGTTAGGAACCGTTCGGTTGAGGTTTACCTCCAAAAAAAAAAAAGATTAAAACAAAAACGATATAATGATGGTGATTAGTAATGCATGTGACTTTGCTTCTCTAACACAGCACATAACAAACTCTTCATTATAATCTGCAAAACTATGGTTGTTAAAACTGCTAGACAACTCCTTTTACTTGGAAGTTTATGTCTCATCTTCCTTCTTAATAATGATCATATCTCATTGGTGTTCTAAAACAGTATCCCACCCGACATTACTGTTCCTTGTTAGAAACGACCCAATATAATTCTAACTAATATTTATAATCATCATTCATCAGCTGTTGATACGTCATTAATTTATCTACCAAAAGACAGAATACTACAAAAGCAAATGAGAATCGCGTACTAATATCCCATTTGCACCGATGGGATTGAGCTATCTCAGCTTTTCATCACTGCAATAAAAACAAAATCGAAGATTTGTAAATAGCAATGGAATCAGATTATTTGGAAGATCAATACATTTTAGATTTTTTGGCCTGCGCAGTAGGGATATTTAATAAGTTCTTACCCGACTCTGAGATTCAATATTGCGATACGAACGATTCGAAACAGGCAAAAAATACGCGACGCTGATTTATGACATATACGAAGATATGATCATTAAACGCGCTTTTTCGTTCCCTATAATTAACGAAACTACCATCTCCTACGCCTTTTTTTCGCGCTCGTTTTCGTGGTGTAATTTCTCTGCCTCAGTTCGTCTTTATTTTATTCGCCTCTGCTAAAATGGACGACGCCGAAGGGGATCATAGGGAAAACCTCAACCCAATTCCCGAGCCTTTCCGTGGCCTAAGAGTGCTTCTTGTCGACAACAACACTGAGTCGTTGTTGGCCGTCGCAAAGAAGTTGGAAGACCTTTCCTACATAGGTACCACACCACTTTATCGCATGGCATCATAGTTTGAGTTTTACCTTTCTTACTTTGCGGTTTACGCCGAAAGAAGAAGCGAAAACTTGCTTTCTAAATTCGGATCAAACGCTTGATTTGTGCGATGAAAGCGCCTTAATTTTTCTTCATTTTTGCTCCATCTTTTCTTCGGCGCATTTCGAAACAAAAAAAAGTCACCACCACTGAGCTATCTGCTGTCGCCTTATCCATTCTCCAAGAAAGGACGGATGAATTCGACCTCGTCGTCGCCGACGTACAAATGCCAGAAATGGGATTACTTGAGTTCATCGAAAGCGTTAAACTCGTCAAGGATTTGCCCATCATACGTAAGATAACGATTTTTTCTATACGATGCTCATTCGAACGTTTTTTTACTTTTTTTATGCGTGGATGGATTTTCATTACGATATACTCCTCAGTGATGGGCTCGGACTTGGAGACGGAAATGGTAGCCGAGGCGATAGAAAAGGGCGCGTGTTTCGTCCTAAGCAAGCCCGCTCCTACGAAGCAGCTCAAGAATCTATGGCAGCACATTATGAGAAAGAGAAGAGAAAGGAGGAATGATAATAACGATTTGCCTAAGGAAAACGAACCTGCGAACGATCGAAGAGGAAGAGGTCGGTGGAAGCACAAGAAACTTCGAAGAAGCGGCGCTTAGATGCAGCAGTTGAAGAAAGAGGTGACTTTAACTTAATAATAAACTAATGTAAGAATAATCTTACACATTCTTCTCTTACACTGTGCTATGCAACCCTTTCGTCTCCTTCAGAGGAAGCACAGCTGCCCGAGCCTGCCATCGAAACACTGCAAGAAGGGACGAACAACGGGGCGAAGGATTCAACTACCTTGTATCAAGACCTTGCAAAGGAGAAGTAGTTATAGTTTTTTAAGTTTACAGTATCTTGAAGATCACATCGATCTTCCTAAATGTACTATTTAGCTTTTTAAATAGTCTCTGCAACTATTTGACAAGAGTAAAATAACATTATTCATCTGAATTTCGATAATACATTTCTAGCTAGCTATATGGTGTTTGTAATGGGTCCCTCTAAACCAATGCCTGGCGCTTAAAATCCAAGAAGAAACTGTAATAACAAGAAGCCCGCCAACTGCTACTGGGGTATAATTGAAGGTCTCCTTGGGTAATAGGATAAGCAACGGGCAATGAGAAGAGGATCGATAGTTGCCATTGAGATCATGGCTTGGAATGCAACTAAGCTCCCAAGGGACTGCAATTACAGTGCAGTTTTAGGAAGAATGTAATGTAACAAGTGTTGTTTATTCGTATGCGGTAATAAATAGTCTCATACCGTTAATGACATGCAGAATGCAATTAAAGCCGACGCCAAACAGCGTTTAGTGGAACTTCGTGTTCGTTCACTTTGTGCCAATACGAGGGCCATCGCACCATCTCTTGAGAAAGCATAAGCCACCCTTCAACAACATTAATGTCACTATTTTATTAGCTATTATATGTGGATTCAAAAATTTGTAACAAGGAAAAGAGGAAGACAGGTGTAGTACCTTGAACGAACTCATACCACAGAAGAATATTGCAACTGCGCCAACACACAGGCAAAGAATCCCACCAATACCATTGCCATATCTACCCTTGAAAGCGTCGTAGAAAATTTGAGCTAACGGCATATCCACCAGCATCGTTGTTCGGGCTCAAAAGGTGAGGTATGTTGTGGTTACTTCATACGTAATACCTAATATATAGCCCCAGCCCACAAGAATCGATATGCCTATGGAGCTTATGATTCCCTTTGGACCACAAGCATCCTTTGTCTCCTCCGTCTGAAACAGACAAACAAAACAATGAAAAGACGAAAATTTATCTGAAATTTACATGCAGGTTCGCGATGAGAAACTCGCCAAGTTTGCCGAAGCATCATACCCTGTAAGTGTATACTGACTCATGAGAAGGCCAAGAACGAATACGTAGAGTTTACTTTTAATTCCCGCATCATTGTCAGCGTTGAAGTGCGTGAAAACGAACTCTGTGCTGGCCCGTTGGGTTGCAACGGTAGGGAAGAGTATCATGAGAACAAAGACGCCTGAACTTTTTCTAAGGTACTATTATTCAGAACTATTTACATCTCTAGCCAACAAACGATATCGAATGAAACATTTTCACTGTACCGAACAAGTTCCAAGCAGCAGCGACCTGTCCCAAGAAAGATAGCCATCAGATGGGAGACTATTGAGAATACCGTGTAGTAATAAAATCCCACCATGCAACGCCATGAAAAGGTATTAGATGCTTCGTATCCTCCGCCGTTCTTACCGCCCGTGCTTAGTAGGATTATGACCTGAATAAGCTGAGCTAAAGAACAATCTACACTTGTCGTCGTAACATCCCACTGAAGAAGGCAGTCATTCGATTACATGTTAGTGATTTTTGATATGGTGGATCATACCCACAAAAAGGGCAAAACTGCATTATGAAGATTATTCTAGGGATCGATAGGTTCGACCTGCGCATTTTTCGTACCACGTCGAAAATTAAATCAACCCAGCCGGTTTACAAACTAAAGTAGCTACTCCATTGTACAGAGAATCGTTTTTCGAATTTACCAACAATATTGAATCTGCACCAAGAAAGGAGTATCTTCAAACTACGTACATAGAAGTGAACTTAAGCGTCTGTCACATAAAACACAAACATTGAACGTCATTTTACATATCAATAAACTATATCTACAATACAATACACAAATCAGCAATTGATTGACTACTAGAAGGAAAAAAGTATGTGTCAATTACCAGCCCGTGAGCCATGCCGCGAATGGGCCCCACCGATCAAGCTTCGCGCTCCAAAAGTAAAGCCCAGCCGACGTTGGATAGGCCGAACGTATCTCAGCCAGCGATAGCCGTCCACACTCTACGTGAATAAGCCGACGACGGGCCAACGTAGACCATTGTAATGGGCCCACCAAAGCTCAGGCCCTGACCGTACAACGTCGTTTCGCCGGTCAAAATCGAGATGATGGAAAACGTCACCGAAGAGTTAGCAACAGCCCTGTCCCCAAAAATTGAAAATAAAAAATCAAATAGGTCTGCGATTTCGATTCTAACAACGAAACACGCAATCTATGGGTTCCACCGTCAAAATCACGTACGATAAGCTGCGGCTGAGCTCTTGTTTGTAGCCGAGCTGATTGAGGCGAGAATCATCGGAATCCACCAGCGCGTGGTAAGAAACGGCGTCTTTTCCGTCCATCGCCTTTCGCCGGCAGCTCACCGGTCAAAACCGAGAGACGTGTAGTAGCAGACCCTACTTGTTTGTTATGTTAGTCTCTACTGTTGAGCAATTTTGATATATATAGGGATAATTACAAAATTGGTCCCTCAGTTATAGGCCTACATCAGTTTCAGTCCCTCGAAAACACACGTCATCAATATATGTCCCTCAGTTTTTAACCGTTAATCAACTTCAGTCATTTCCGTCAAGTTTGACCGTAAAAACTAACGGAATTGACCGTTAGTGCCTTAAATATTTATAAAAAAAATTGCTTAAATAGTAGAAAAATGAAAATAAAATTAAAAAAATATAATAAAAGTAAAAATGAAAAAAAGAGACTAAAATTTAAAAAATTGAAAATATAATTAAAATAAAACTAAAATAGGAAACAAAATATAATTTAAAAAAGTTAAAATATAATTAAAATAAAAAGAAACTAGAATTCTGAAAAATAGAGATATATTTAAAATAAAAACGAATCAAAAATAAATTTTAAAATTTTAGTTAAAATAAAAAAATTAATTTAGAAAAACCAGAAATATAACTAAAATAAAAACAATACGAAATATAATTAGAAAAAACTTAATTTTATTTTTGATTTCTTTTTGTTTAAATATATCTCTATTTTTCAGAATTCTAGTTTCTTTTTATTTTAATTATATTTTAATTTTTAAAATTTTATATTTTGTTTCTTATTTTATTTTATTTTAATTATATTTTCAATTTCTAAATTTTAGTCTCTTTTTTTCATTTTACTTTAAATTGTAGTCTCTTTTTTCATTTTTACTTTTATTATATTTTTTAAATTTTATTTTCGTTTTAATATTTAAGCAATTTTCTTTTTTTTTAAATATTTAACGGACATAACGGTCAATTCCGTTAGTTTTGACGGTCAATCCGGTCAAAACTTGACAGAAAGGACTGAAGTTGATTAACGGTTAAAAACTGAGGGACATATATTGATGACGTGTGTTTTCAAGGGAATGAAACTGATGTAATAACTAAGGGACCAAATATACAATTATCCCTATATATATATATAATATATATTTCAAAGTTGTACGCGACTAGTTTCTTTTCTATTTTTCTATAATACGATAAACAAATTATTGCCTGCCAAGTGACGGGCGATGAAGAGGTACAAGTTACAACAATCAATTGAACATAAATCTGATTATCCACGTCTCTAATTATATATTAGCATCGAGGAGAAAATGTGGCATGGTTCTAAGAATTTCTCAAGGATGTGACATAATTCATCAAATAACTATTCCGTATTTATCTCAGTTAAACGATGGAAAAATTGTTATAAAAAAATTTGGCTGGAAAAGAAAATAAAACATGCAAGTGTACCACAATGGAAACAAATGTATCATCAACTGACGCATTGTAATCGTTTTTTCGTCATCTTAAAAGCATTAATTCTGCATACCAAACTAAGGGCTAAAAATCATTATTTGCATTGATAAAATTATCCTTATCGTTTTACTTCCATATGTTAACTGTCAGTTTCCTTTTTTCCATTTGGTGGTTGTATTGCCTCCTGGAATGCAATGAATGTAATTCATCTGCGTGTAATCTCAAACTAGAACTATATTACCAAAGTAAAAAAATAAAATTAGAAAAATGGAAACAATTATTTAATGGATCATAAAGTTTGAGACTTTGAGCTAAATAAATCGCCTCGACAAGTGATGACTGCTACCTTCTTTCTAGCCGCGGCCCCTCAAAAAAAAAAAAAAAAACCCTTCTCCCGCTCCCCTTTTAACAGAGGTTGGGGGAGACTTTTTTTTTTTTTTTTCAGTTTCATCTTCTTTCTCTGTTTGTTTTCTTTCTTTTCGTTTTCTTTCTTATTTCTCTTTTCCTGCCGAGCCGCCTCCGCCGCCACGCCTCCACCTAGCCCCTCTGCTGCGCCGACTCCCCCCTCGCCTCGCCCCTCTGCCGCGCCTCCTCCGCCCCTCTGCCGCGCCGCCTTCGCCTGCCGCCTCTCCACCTTTGCCCGCCCCCTCGCCATAGCCACCCCACCACAGCTCTTCACCTCCCACCACCGTCCACTCGTGAGTCTCCCACGTGGAGCTCGTTTCTCCCGGCCATTGGAACGGGAGCTCTTTCTCCCTTGTGGAGCCATTTCTCCCTTTGTGGGAGCCCCTTCCGGTGAAGACGAGGGTCTCGATCGTTGGACAAAGAAAGTTTAGAGTATTTTGAATTCGGCTTAATAGCCTTTTTTATGGTAGATTCTATAGCGATTTGGTCCAAGTTTGGGGTTTTCTCATTTTCTGTCGGCTTTTGTCACTTTTGTTGGTGTGTTTTTTGCTCCTATGTGAGCATTTGTCTCTACCGGATAATGATGTCACCAGAGAGACCCTTTGGGCTATTTAGTCCATGTACTTTTGTTTATCAATACAAGCTATCGTTTCAAAAAAAAAAAACAAGTGATGACTGCTTACATCACGATTCACAGCACGTCATAGTCACACCATATATCTCACACCTCCCCCACGTAGCTTTTATCCCCGAATTTTTAGATAAAATTTTTATTATTACGCAATTATGACGTTTTACGCGGAATGAGAATTGAGAGTCCTTTCTCTTATGACAATTGTATTATTTAATGTCTGATTGGATTTTATTTTAAACTTTTTCATTGAAAATTAGGAAGATTAGTACTATAATGTTTCCTTGATGCGGCTCGGATCACCTATTTCAAACCCTATTCCACTATATATTCCACTACTAAAATATTAATATTATAGCATACTCTCTGTCCTAATCATCATACACTAGAACGCACGCAACTTCCACATTAATTGTAGATTCTCTCTCATAATATTATACTAGTAAATATAATAAAAGAATATTAAATTATTAATCATTATAAAAGAGAATAAACTGACCCAAGTTCGGCATAAACACTGTTGCGAACGATTTTCATTAGCAGACCAGTAATCACTTATACACCATCATAACGCGGAATACACTGAATAAATCACCCATTAATAAAATAAACATTTCATTACTGACTAATCAAAGTATATAACTGCATACCAAGTCTAACACCCGATCATAAAACTGGTATATGTCTAGAAAATTCGTGATTAATCTCCATTTACTCGATCATCTAGCTCATCATTATTTCTCCGTAGGTTTCTTGAGGCTGCATCAATAGTCACTTCCTGCGATTGATTGATAAAAGACCATTCGTAACTTGGTTGTTGCATCTGTGCCTGAAAATTCAGATACAAAATATCATCCACAACATACCCAAAATAAATGTTGGAGATATTTAAACTATAGCAAATCCGTCAAACTTGAGCTATGTCGTTGGAACTGTGAAGGATACCACCATTGAGAATTTTGGTGCTGAATGGATGAACTTGATATCTGTTGCAGTTAAAATTATGGAAGTAATGATTGAGATGCTGATAAAAATTATTCCTCATCCTTCTTATGTGAAAGATGAACGTATTTCTAAATGAAACACCTGTGACGATTGAGATGCTGGTAAAAGGAACAATGACTCGACCGGCATTGTAGGATGAGGAATATCCGAACAAGATATATCACACTTTTCTCCTATACGATAGATTAATTTTCAAGCTTGGCGTGCACTCTTTAGGTTCCTGTAATTAAGCAAGACATTAGCAAGTTTCTGTAATCGTATAATATCACAATTTTAGCAAAATATTACCTTAGCAGCTGTATGCTTTGCCAAAGAATTTTCAGTGTGTTTTGACCTTTTTGGCTTCTTTATCGCATGTTCTAATCCGCTTTTGACCCTCTTTCCAGATCTGAATCGCGAAGCCCTTCTTTGTTTCCATCCTTTTATCGCATCAGCTGGTCTGTCGTCCATTTCTCTAGTCAAAACTTCTTTTCCAATATTTTTGGAAGTCTTAGATGATTTTGAAGAATAAAAGTTATTGAGAGCTTCATCTGTTTCTTCAATCATCTTAAGAAGAACATCTTTAGTCTTATTATGCATCTCCTCTGTCAACGCTGCCTTTGAAGCTAATTGACTATACACCTTGCTTATATCTTTATACATTTCTCCAACCAATATCTTTTCATCATGTTCCTCATCAATCCCAAAGCTTCTCTCATCATGATCGTGGGAAGAAATTTTCAGAAACCCTTCTTAGCATTTTTAGTCCATCTCGATTTTATATAATCTTCAGGAATTGAAGATATATTTCTTATACCAAGTAATTTGAGGACATGAGAACACAAAATTCCAGCAAATTCAAACTTTTTGCAGCTACATGAAACTTTTTCGCTCACGTAGTTCAATCTGACTGTGTGTTGGTGGCGCTTATTGGAAGTGGAAACCTTGTAGACATTGTCTCGAACTCACTAGACAGCTCAACGAATAAATCATAAGCCTTCCATAATTCAGATTAACTAAAAGACTTCCCGTGTGCAGATGTTTCATCATATAGCAATGCTGCTCCAAAAATAATTGACTGTTTATGATGATTGACACCAACAAAAAGCACAAACGGTCCATCTTCTTTATTTTTCTTGTATGTGGTGTCAAAGGACACCACATCGCCAAAATAAACGTAGTCGATCATCATTTGTCCATCTGCCAAGAAAATATTTGTTATTGAGTCTGTCTTATTGAACTGGATGGCGTAGAAGAAATTTGGATTTTCAATCTGTTTTTTCTGTAAATATTCCAGTACACCTCATGTATCTCTTGGTTTCATCTCTACTGTTCTTTTCGATCGCAAATAGGTTTTATAGTCTTAAATAACAAAACCAACATTCTCGCGTCCTCCAGCTTGATTGACCAAATATTGGAGTCCAGCCTTTGGGGGGATGCCGGATTTGTCTAGGTTATCCACCTGCGTTGCTTACTTTGCAGTCACTTTCCTGTGCGGCTTATAGAAGTGACTCTTTTTTGGATTGACAAGTTCGTGTCCGCTATGTGGTGCAATAAACTTGACCACGTGATATTTGCCAGATTTACGTGCGTTTATCTTCATTTTTTGCACCACAGCCACTTCTAGTCTTAAGACGATGAGATTTGACGTCCACATATCGATTACCTTTTCGTCTACGACCCTCGCTAGTACAAAAGAATACACGATCCAAAAGTCTTCCATCAATACTGTCGTAATGAACGGTGGCTCCTAATTCCAAAACTAACACTACGTGCATAATTGTTATATAAGTCATATGCATCTTCTTCAGTCTCAAATTCCATATCCACAGCTGGGATTTTTGTTTCCTGTGTGAAAGAATGTCCTAAGTCAATGAAAGCTGATGTACCTTTCAAATCGTGAGCTTCATTCGTTCCACCCGATAGCTTGTCAACTGTTAAATCAAGCATGCGACGCATAGAGGAAATCGCTACATCCTGACGATCATAATATAGAACATCAAAAAAATACTCAAATATATCATTGGTATAACAAGAATCAAAACAAAAATACAAAAGATCATAACTGAATTATATTTACCATGAGATCTCAATTGCCCATAATTCTTAGTTCCGAAAGATATTGTTAATTAGCAAATATGTAGATGCGGATCACATAAGATAATTAAAACAAAATTAGCAAAATAAGTATTCGTTGGTTACTAATACAAGACGCAACCGTCAGCAGCTTGAATTGAACGATGACCTCTCCACGATCATTATTAGCAGATATCGAATTGATCAACACGAAAAAACATATCACAACGATAATAAAAAATATATAGGAGTTGAAATTAGCATGATCTCGTCTCCTCAATAATCAAGAAAGCTTCATTATTGCAAAGAATTGTATGCTACAATATCGATTTACCTGTTGATTTATTGGATGAGATGGGGACGGCATAATAGTTTAGGGTTTTAGTGGTGATCGTGTCGGCATGGCTAGAGTCTTTTGAGGTTCTATTAATATTCTTTTATTATATTTACTAGTATAATATTATGAGAGAGAATCTAAAATTGATGTGGAAGTTGCGTGCGTTCTAGTGTATGATGATTAGGTCAGAGAATATGCTATAATATTAATATTTTAATAGTGGAATATGTAGTGAAATAGGGTTTGGAATAAGTGATCCGAGCCTCCTTGTTGATGATGCTTGGTGTGCATGTGCCAGGTTGACATTACTCATTACACACATGTCTCTCTCCAATTACCACATATTAATCAATCAATTAATTAATAATACAAATTATTAAATTTTTTTATCAGAAATTCATAATAAAAAAATTACAGAAACATTTGCGGCTCAGCTCAGAGTATTATTATCATACTAATAACTATAAAACCACTCAAGCCTCAAACCACTGCACACAACTCTCTCTCTCTATCTCTCTCTCTCTCTCTCCCTCTCTCTCTCTCTCTCTCTCTCTCTCTCTCTCTCCTTTTCCCTCTCCCTCTATCTATCTATATATATACACTAGTGAAAGTTAAGAGTATTGTAAAACCCAGGATATATATACTAGTAATTGGGAGCCGCGCACGAGGCCCGGCGATAAATGCCCAAATATTTTCTATTAATATATTATTTTTAAATGGATTATTTAATAAGATAACTAATAATGTATAAATACTTTACACAATTAAAACTCATATATTAAATAGAAAGAAAATTCAAGCAATTAAAGGTTTTCAAAAAAATTGGTAAATTTCTCAATACAATGTATCGTTTTAAAATGAGGTACGAATTAATAACGAAAAGCCAAAGTAAAAATCATGGAAACACTAAGAAAAAAGTTATACAATACTTCTGGTGATCCTACATCACAGTGATAAGTGATCTTAATAAAAATTTAGTGGACAGAAAATATTCCTTATATTTTAATATTGGTACCTTATATATACACTAGATGATGTGGCCGCACGTCGTGCGGCTCACTGTAACTGTACCCCGAACCCGAATAATTAAAATAGTTAATATAGATTTACACAGAATAGAATGATGTTATGTTAGATAAACGCAATATGATAAAATAATATTATTTTATCAGCATAATCTCGATGGGTCTAGAACTGCTTGCGTGTGAAACACATTGCTACTTCCTCTAAAACTTATCTTTCACTTGGTCAAAGAGAACCAGTTCAAGGCATTAAGAAGCCCTCTAGTTTCGGTTGAAGCAAGACACTTGATACTTAAGTCACTCTATCATGGATAGATTTCAGGAAACGTCGTGTAACGTCAATCAGCCAACAACCACCGTATCGTTTCTAGTATAACTACTCATTGTCCACTTACTTATAGTACATGCTTAACATCAATTTAAGTCCTCCCGTACAACAATGCAACCTCAACTCAAGTTCAACACTTCTCTCAAGCATCAACGACAACCGCCTTTTCTCCAAGCTTCTCTCCCACAAGATTTTCACTTTGTTGTAAGCACATGCGCATACGTCAAACTCAAATCTCTTTCAAAGTCTGGTTTTTTATTTCTATTTATTCTATGTGTTTGTATGTGGTGTTTCTCGATCATATACTAAGTGGTTTAAAATCGGAATATACAAGAAAGAAAACCCTATTCAGACTCAAAAGACCATTGATTCTCTTACCCAACTTTTTAATATTATCTATATAATTTTCTAACTTTACAGATTAGACAACACTATTATTTTAATTCGCTAGATAAAATTTCATAAATATAATAATAAACAATATTTATCATATGAAAACATAGAAAAATATTTATTAATAAGACATGTCATTTTATATATTTTTATTTAGTTTTATTTTTTATATGTGTACTTTAATGATTAACACAAATAAAAGAGTGTGAATCGTAATTTTAAAACGTTAAACTCATTTTTGGAAATCTCATTTCGAAAGGCATACTTTTTGTTTTTTTATTCTACTTTTGGGGTTTTTAAGTCTCAATTGGCAATGATGCTCTATAAGCTCTTTAATTAATATATATATATACCTTTTTTTTATTAACAAGTGCAACACTATTTAATTTGAATGTGGGCCCCACTATCCAATAAAGCCTTTATATAAATAAATTACAAATAAACATGCAACCTACTATTACCATTTTGTCTAGTAGAGAATAACATTTGAAATACAACTTGGTACTTGCAATGAAAACTGGCCACATTCATGCTTGTATAATAGTAATAGATTTATCCCTTATTTTTAATTAGATAATTAACATATTTAAATTTAAAAATAATTATTTATTACAAAAATAGCATAATTATATTGAATAATTACAAGAAGTTTTTAATTAATGCTTAAAATATTGAAAACTGGATATGAAAACATTGGACACTATAAAAATTGAAAACTCGATATGAAAACATTGGACATTATTACTAAAATACTATATCAAAATAAACACGTTAATTCACATTACTTAGATAGTATGCACATGATTAAATATGATAATCCTATATATCATTGCGATTAAATAAATAAACACGATATTTCACACTCATCTTTATAAGTAAATGAGATATTACCCTAAAAACAAACACGGTAATTACATATCATCTTAATCCACTTTACTAACCCAAACAAATACCACCTTAAATCTTGCAAAATGCAACCACGTCTTACTAACATCGTATAACACTACAACGATAATTATGCAATTTAGTTTGAACCGAATGCTTAAATTCAGCCCGAAGTTGAAAACAAATATGGATTAAAATTAAGATAGGAAAAAAGAACTATATTAAATAAACTGAAAAAATGCCGCTGCAGTGTAAGGTTAATGGTTCCAACTTCCAAGTAATCATATGTAAATATTATTATTAATTACTAAATCATGGGTTTAGAATTAGATAATCAATTATCTATCAGGTCATGGGTTAGAACAAGGTATTAGCCCATATACTTAGGTTGATCCAGCGGTTTGGTGCTTGAAGACACATGTAAGTCCATATAATTATATTATGTATAATAAAATATACAAGGAACGATTTTTCAATGTAGTGAAGTGTAAAGCACACCACTGAATCACCAACAAAAAATCACGATAAATAGACCTCATCACAAAAGATAGGTTAATGTGCACGATAAATAGGTCACTGTATACGAAAAAATAGATTACGAACCAACACTATTCATTACCCCATTCGTTCCATTATATTAAGAAAGAAGAATAAGAATATATCGAAATTGAGCTTAGGAAGTACATTATCATCCTAAAAAGTTCCATGTGTGCTCACATGAAAACTTGTACTTGATTTGACTCAAGACTTATGATTATAATTCTTGATCATGTAAGATATCTCCTCATCTATACATTAAATTCTAATTCTTGATCCCGTATACTATTCTAAAATATGGGTTCGATCGATGTACCTATTATTGCCGATTAATAATATGCTTTCAAGTGTTGCACACGACAGGTGTTCAATATTTCCATCAACGAATCAGAGTCCGATGATTAGACAACACATTCTCGATCACAAAGGTTGTCCACTTCATGCAAAAACTTTTTCTAGGCTCAATTTGGACACTGGTACGCCGCTCGTAGCGCAACGTACAATTGCTTGATACACGAACATTATTTTTCTTCGTCCTTTTCATGCACAAATTCCGTGTACCAAACAGAAGGTAAATATATCAAAGAGAAGCCAATTATATAAGCTCTTAAATGATCGAATAATATTTATAACATTTGAAGGATGATAGTCGACCACTTGACATATTCTCAGGAATAATGAAAATTACTCAAACTCTTGATTTTTAAGTTAGTTTTTTTCTTCAATTTTTTTGGAGATTTCGATTTGTGTACTTGGGAAGAATGGAATTTGGTAATTCTTATACAGTCATAGACTCGTACAGTAAATAAACAATTTGAAAATTCTACAAATATTAATACAAATTACTTCCTTTTGTGTTTTGACCCATGAAAGGAAAAACAAAGGCACTCCTATATAGTTAAGTAATTATCAAACAAGGCCTTATAATTAACCTAATTCACACCAAGCCACAATTCATCGGTATTACAAAACGCACTACCAAACTCCTCCTCCACCGGCCAATCATAACCGTCCACGTGGCGCCCCGACAGCGTCTCGTTAGCATCCATGTAAGAGTATTCCAATTCTCCGACGTCATCGTAGCTCGGAAACCCCACGTAGTAACAATCGCCGCCGCCGTCATCTCCCATCGATTTTCCGGCGATCGGAATATTCATCGAACTCCCCTGAATTTCACCCACTTCGCTCTTCACACCAGCGTTATTACCACCACCGATCACGTCGCCGGAAACCTGGTTTTCCAAGGCCGTAGTCGAAGGATCGTCGGACTTCTTCTGAGAAGTTTCGACGGTGGAGATTGAAGAAGACGAAATGGACGACGACGACGTCGTTTGGGATGAGATGTTCTGCTCCATCTTTTGGATCAACCTCGGAAGCCAAAACAAGCGAACTATGTCTAGGAATTTCTTGCTGTTAGAATCGACCTTTAGCTGCCTCGCCTGCTTTTGAACCCTAGTTCGCCAGTAGTTCTTTATTTCATTATCTGTTCTCCCTGGTAAATGTTGAGCTATTTTCGACCACCTATATATTGCCCGAAAAAAAAAAAAGATGTAATAAATATTATTCAGAGAATAAACGAACTAAATTAAAAAAATCAACCTATTTCCCCATTTGGAATGAAGTTCGAGGATCAAGATTTGTTCTTGTGGGCTGAGATTCCCGCGTTTGATTTCTGGGTTGAGATAGTTCAACCATCTCAGCCTACAGCTTTTCCCTGTTCTCTTGAGCCCTGTAAGAAAATAAAATAAATATATATTGAAATCATTTTTTTTAAAAGATATAGAGTCATGATGAATAGCCAGACTTACCTGCAAATTTGGCTAAGGAATTCCATCTGCCTTCGCCATGGGAATTTATGTAGCTGATCAAGAGATTGTCTTCTTCGATAGTCCATGGACCTCTTCTTAGTTCTTCATTTGCATAATCGTCTTCGTCTGATTTTCCATTTGTGATTTCTGGGATTTTATCTCTATTACCGATCATCATGATCATGTAAAGAATTTTCAAGAGAAGTGAAGAAAGAAAGAAAAGAGGAGAATGTTTACGTTAGTTAGTGGAGGTTGAGTGTCCAAGATGAGGAGCTTCTAAGGTCACACTAGAGTTTTTATAATAGTTGCCAACGAGGTTTCCGAAAAAGAATGAGATTAAAAGGTACAATAATATACCAAGTAATATTTTAGAGGGAGACCCTAGTTGTAGATTTTCTCGATAAAGATGTTGATTTTAACTTTTTCTTTTTTACATATAATAATATATTGGAATTTAAGGAGGCCCTAATTTGTTGATTTTCTCGCTATGATGCGTCGGAGTTTAACCTTTTTTTAAATATTTCGTGCGTATTGATTAGTATATACGTATACCATACCATTACGCATGCACAATTGGTATATAGTTTGGATAATTAGTAAAATCTTTGAAGTATAGAAAGCACCGTATAAACAATCTTTGCATGAGCATCTTAATTTTCGGAGACTTAGTTCACCCGAAAATGTAGTGATCAAAGGCTGATTTATATTGTATTCCCAGTCTTGAAGAACTTATTTATATATTTAACTATAAAGGTTGAGAAACCCCCAAAAAAATGTTATAGTGGTTTTGTTTCAAATTAAATATTCAAAATTAAACTATAGAGACATTTGTTTCTAGCTTTAACATGATATTAGAACACATGTCATGTGAAGTGATGAAATAGAATCAAATTCTACTACACATAATTTCACTTCTACTGTTATATAAGTAAGAAATCGACCTTTACACGAGTAGTATGTTTGAATTTAAATCTAAAAATTAAAATCTGATATATTTATTATTATAAGCTAAAGCAATTTGCCTTAATCGACCAATTTCAACAAATACACTGATTATTGATTAACTTATATGCAAATTGCACAGCCCATCGTTCGTTTAAACAATTTGTCACATAAAATACACTAGAAAAATTTTGAAGTGGAAGGAAATGAGGAAGAAACTGCCTAGAGAAAAGCAAGTCTAGTAAAAAGGCATGTTCTTGAAAAAAGGGCATTTCTAACATAAGATTCTTATTTTAATGGAAATTCTATACCAAGAAACGTGCTTGACTAAGCTTATACTATTTTCTTTTCAAACGTGGGATTATTCCGTTTGATAAGTAGGGCGGCACAATACATATATCAATATAATGTATTCGAACATTGTGCTTCAAGACAACGACGTGTTGCATTTCCAAATGCATAGTTACTTTGATTTATATCCCATGCTTTTGAGTTTTCTTATTACCTAAGCCGTTTCACTTTATTGTCCTGGAGCATAATGAAAGATCGCAGGTTAATTTGCACGCACCAACGCGGGTGTGTGCGTGTGCGTGGTTCAATGATTTTGGACAAGAAGTTTCAAAGTGAAATGACAACGAATGATGGATGATGCAATGTGAGTAAATTTAGAAAGCTATCTAAGAAAGATAACGATGACTTCCATATTAGCTTACGATTACATAAATAATCAAGATTTTAACGAATGAGAGATTATTTCTCCAGATAAACTGATTCACCCAACTCGATATATAAATCAAAGAGACCTTTCCTTCTATAAACAATTCGTTATAATATAGGAAAAACTCACATTTTAACAACAAAGCATGTAATATATCCTAATAAAAGAAACTTCCTCCATGTTGTAACTCTTTTCTTACCTTTTCTTTATACATTTTATCACGATATTCACTAGCATATTATTGAACAATTCAAGCACAAAAAGGATAATAATTGGTCAATCTTGAACTAAACTTATGCCTGCTAGCTCCCTTTCTATGACTAGAATTCTTGATCCATTTCAAAAGTGGCGATGCACCTTTGGATATGGTTTTATATATATTTATTACATATAATATATATATATATATATATATATTTATTACATATAACATATAATATATATATAATATATATATATACACCCGTGGTAGATACCGTCACTATAATAACACATATTTTCTCCCTTATATCATCATCTTTATATCACCGTTGATAAATAGTGGAATCATTACGCCACTCGATTTCCACCTACAAAAATTGTTGTTTTTTAAACAAATTTCGGGTTGATCACTATTATTCATAAATGATGTACATTTGAAGTGGGAGCTATCAATTTCACAATCAAATCAATTTTTCAAGCACTCGCCATCAATGAAGATTCAAGAATAACGAATGCATTATAATTTATAATATAACAATAGAGAAACGCCCCACATAGCTCAAAGTTTGACGATCTTGAAGTAGGGGCCAGCCAAGTCATCCATACCTAAACTAGCACATTGTTCAACTTTTAACTTAAAAATGAACTACTTATTATTATATATCTTTTTTATTTTGTTAAAAACAATAGAGAGAGAAACAAGAGGATAAAAGATAGGAGAATGAGAATCAATAATTGAAAGTGGAGACAAACCACACAAGGGAATGAGATCGTCATTTCCTTGTTCTAGTAATAAATTCTGATCACTTCAATCAAATGAAGACTTTTTTTCATTTTATCCATTTTTGGAATGCTAGGGATAAAATTGAAGTATGTTATATGTACCTACGTTTGTGACGTCGCCTCACTTGTTGCATTGCAAGACATCATTATTGGTGGATAAAATTAATAATGTAAAGATACAAAGTTGAAATAACACCAATTCCGATCATCCTTTTCTAGTGATGGGCATTAATGAAATAATTGAAAGCACTCACTATAGTGTGTCATATGATCATTTTTCATTAATGTGTTTTTTATATAAACATATTCAAAAACTGATTCCCAAGGCATAATCTATTGTAGACCTTTTTGGTCCAAATGATTATGAGAGTTTTGATTATTCCAAGTAATTATGTAAATTGGGGGGTACAAATTAGAAAACTCGATATGCATGTTATGTGATGTTTAAGTATGTGAAAATGTTCGATTAAGCGCTTAAATGTGATTGAACTAATAAGAAAATCGAATTTGTGTGATCTTAAGCTGAACTGAAATATCTATGTGATCACCTCGTTATGAACGTTTTCGTATGAATGGAATCTCGTTGCGTGCTATATATGGAAAATATATCATGTTAAGTGAAATGCAAACTGTCTGCGAGATTTTAGGAAATAATATCGATGTGATCACCCGGATACGAATGACTATGCTGTATATTTGGAAAAGATATTCTGATTGAGCTGAAATGTGATTGATCTATTTTAGGAAAGAATATCAATGATATATCCGTTGAGTGCGATATTATGTGACTGTTAAATCTGTGAATCATGATCTTGCTTTCCTTGTGCGACTTAGGATTTATATTATGGAAAGTGATTAATTGATTGGGCTTATATGTGGTAAGATGCTGATTGAGTCTATTTATGGAATGTGCTGAAATCGGATGAGATCACCATACATGAAAAGTATGCTTTACATTATACTCAGTAGATCAAATCTTTCTCTGTGCGAATTGGCTATCATATTTTGGGAAAGAAATCAGTTGATTGAGCTTACCGTTGAAAATATGCTGAGTGGAATATATATGGAATATGCTGACAAATGGATGAGATTACTGTGGAATGAATGTTAATCTGTGGTATTTATGGTAAGTGATCATGCATGACCGTTGAGCTTAATTGGTTTATTCTTGGCATGATTGTTTGAGTTAATGCACGTGATTATTGAGCTTTATCTTGCATATTCTGTGCTTAACTTTCCTTGTGAAGTGTAGAAGCGATTATTGGGTCTATATAGAAGGAAACACTTCACGATTGAAGAGTACACACACAACGAACACACAAGCAAACGAATCCCTTAGAGTTCTTGAGCGAAATTTGCGATTCATTCGTAGTTTGTGGTTGAGCTTAATTTGCGAATTCTGTACTCTTTGAGCGATCTTTAGTATCACCCTACCCTACCTTGTCTTCGGACGTGTTGTGTCTGCGGGCACGTTGAACGCACAAAGGAGCGCGGTTGGAGTCTTTCGCACGTGGAGGGACGAATTTGGTGGATTCGGTGGCCCTTCGGTAGCAAGCTGCATCCAGTCGGGGAATAGGTTTCCTGGGTTAACGACATGGATCGAAACTTGGCGTGCGATAGCCTAGGTGGAGGTCTAGTTTCCAAAGCGCTTCGGTTGTGTAAGGGTCAATCATTTTGTAACCATAACCGGTAATACCTAGTGATTGATTGGAACTCTTGGGGAGATAATACCCCAAGGACAGGATTAAACCCCAGTTGGGGATATAACCTGTATAAAAATCTCGTCTCACTTTACTTTCTGCTATTTACTTTACTGTGAGACAAACCCGGAACACGCGCTAATATCTAGGTGATATCGTAGCAACCATTTCTGAAACTAACGTGATATTTTGAAACATGGTTAGGGAGATAACATCAATACTCATACTGATTTCAGGGAAATAACACACTCTGCAATATCTTCTTAAAGAAAAGTATTTTTCAAAGAAGAACAAGCCAATTTTTTATAGCCTAATTCACCCCCCCTCTTAGGCATATTTTACACTTCATCTATGAACACGGTTCTCATCTAAACACATGCAAAAGTGAGAATCGAATTAATTTGAGGCAAGTGACGAAATGAATCTATTCAAATTTTAAATCATCGATGTAAATATGCTCTTTCCATAATTGATTATTTGTACACTATCCTACAAAGCCTAAGCTTCCATATATGCGTGTGTGTATGTGTGAGAAATATATTAGGAATGGTACCATTATATGTGCGACATACAAAAATAAAGTTAGTATATCAATTATCAAATAATGATACATTTTGAGTATGGTACCATTATATGGGCTACGATAATAAGTAGATGAAAAAGCATGCCAGCCCAAGTAACCTCTTTTCTAACTGATAAAAATCTTCCAATTCTATAATTAGCCTTACTTAAAAAATGTACGTATTTCACACAATAGGTTTTGTAAAAGATGGGAATTTCTTCAATTAGTCAAATGACCCATTGCCCCATTACGATGATCCAGTTACATTTATAGAAAAATGAAATACATAGTTTGCGTAGACATTAGAAAAATGAATACTTTGTTTGCTTAATGCATTTTCGAGATCCAACGAACTTATTTAATTTGTCTGTAAATGTGGATAAGCATATATGTATTTCGTTAATTCATTCAACTTGGCTACTGAATCGAATCTTATTTAATTGAATGAAAGGATTATTTGAAATAAATAAAAGAATATATTTAAGGTGAAACTTCACTTAAATCCCTATTTGGCATACTATCTATCACATAACTCTCATGTCAGAGAAAAATATCACTTAACTCCCTGCTTCACTCTTTGTACCAGTTTCTTCAGTCACACTGTACATTTCTATGTTTGTATTGTGTACCACAATACGTTGGTATAGTGTACCTAAATGTGTATTATGATGTACCTGCGGCGGATCGGGCACCAATCTGTGAAAAAATTAGGTACACTGTAACAACACATTTAGGTACATTATAGCAACGTACTGTGGTACACAATACAAACATAGAAAGGTACAATGTGACTTCAAAATGTAGTACGAACAGTGAAACGGGGAGTTAAGTGCTATTTTTCTCTGACTTGGGAGTTATGTGATAGAAAGTTTGCAAATAGGGGATTTAAGTGGAAGTGTCCATATATTTAATTCACATTCAACCCATATTACAATTCATCTAATTTGCAGCGAAAAACTGCTTATATATACACACATTCGTATTAATTACCTATATAATAATTAGCAGTGCATTGAAGACCGAAGGGCCATCGTCACAGGTATGTTAATAGTCAAGTTGTCTTATATAATACGTAAAATAACTTGGATTGACTTGATTTTGCCGAGTCACTAGTGACGCTACTTTTATTTATTTATTTGGAATTTGGATTAGAGTAATCCTTTAGTCGATGAAGCTTCTCTTATTTATTAAATGTTATTTCGTTCCATATAACAAACTCGCCATCCCTTTCTTTACTTAATAATAGAAAGCATTCCTTTTGTTTCGATTCGTTCGTAGAATTTATTTCCGAGAGAATCCAATTGCGAGAAGTAACTGAAAAAAAAATGTTTTTAGTTTTCAAACATATCCATCCACATATTAAAAGATAAAAAGTTCCATAAAAGATTAGTCTTTTGCTTATATCATTCAACACAAACTTGTCCTAACCCTCCCAATCACACCAACTATATATATATATGTATCATCGTCTCACTTCATCTCTTCCAAAACTTCTCATCCTCTCACCTCATATTCATAACTTGTCGATCGACAGCTCAATTGTTTATTTATTTATTTCTTACTAATAAACATATTCGTCCACACAAAAAACCCTTTCAATATTTCTTACCAAAAACAGTTGCCCGCAAGGAAGAAAACAACAGATATATCTGTAAGAAGCTAGCTTGCTTGAATCGTCCAAACACGAAATCGAAAACGTATATACGAAAGAGCATATGGAAATCTCAGAAATAAACATTATAAGCGATATTCAAGCTGGGATGAAATGCCTTCAAAACCCTTCTTTCGTTTCTCGCTTATCATCGATGGAAATCTATCCTCATCTCCAATTTTACAGCTTTTGGAAATGGGGTGCGATTATTTTCGCAATCTACGCAGCTCTCAGAAGCTTCGCGAAGAAAATCAAGCTCGTTTTCGTTTATTTCCGTAGAGTTAAGCCTTCTTATTTATTACATCAGAAATTCGAACAGATTTTGGTCTTTTCTTCCGATGATTATGACGAGGACGTGGAAGACGATGATGATATTATCTCCTCAGCGTCATCATCCTCGCCGTCATCAGATGATGAAGAGGACTCCGACGATGAAAACGCCGGCGAAGGCGACGGCGACGGCGGCTCTTTGTCTCGTGTAAAGGGCTCGCGTCTATGGCTGAGAAGCCAGTGGCAAAACGGTCATTCTTGGCAAAATATCAGTAAGCAAAACGTCGTTAGGTTTTGGGATAGGTTAGGTTTGAATTTAGATTTCGACGAAGATCTGATCAGCTTCGCCGGCGACTCCGACGCGGCGGTCGTCTCGAAGTGGGGTTTTGATTCCGACCATGGCGACGGTTATGCGTCGGAGGCGGATGTTATTCCGTCGGTGGTCTTGACGGCGGAAGGAGACGCCGGAAGAGGTCGCAGCGTCGTCGTACGAGGCTTTGACGGAAGAATACGCCGCCGTACGCCGGCTCTGTACGGAGAATGGAGCTCGCCTCCTGGGGACGGCGGATCGATCGCCACCGTATTCTCCGGCGAGAGGGTCTACGTCGGCGTTAGGGATGACGCCGGCGGTTTGATGGCGGTTGGTGATGTCAGGAATATGAAGATGCCGTTAGACGGAGATGGACGGCGTTAGCGTGTGGGAAGGAAAGGGTTTTAAGTGGATAAACATTCTTTGACGGAGTTTGTGGTCAAAATAAATGTTCGGAGCGTTGACATTGGGGACGTTATCGTTGACCACGCGGCTAAATCCAGGCTGCGTGCGGTGTGATTTGAACTGTATATAAATGTATGGGTAATTATGTAAATATTATTGCTTTTAAAACCGTCCAATTTGGTGTATCAATCGTCTCAAATTAATAATTAGCATAAAATAAAAAATAAAAAACCACCAACTACCTTGCATTGATATATTGTAACACTTACCCTTCTACTTTTAGTAATTCTTATTTAATATTTCATAAATGATTTATATATTTTATAATTATCCGACCCTTATAGTAAAACTACCTTTTAATTAAATTGGTGTGTCAATTATAATTGAATTTTACTCAATATTGTTAATAAATTCCAATTATATCATTAAATAGATTTCCTTAGATGTAATAAAAGTAAGAAAATTAAATTTATAATTTAATTTCAAAATTACTTAAAACATAAAATAATATGTCTATATTTATTTATTGACAAGTATGGAATGTGCTTAATTATTAGTTAATAAAATGGTAGATATATAGGAGAGGCCAATTGGTATGTCGATCCTAACGAAAATGTTCCATCAACAATATTCAGTTTTGTCATTTTATCCTTTAACTTTTTTCTTTATCCAATTATAAACTATACATAATTAATTTTCTACATCCGTAAAAAAAATTATACTTGACATAGATGGTGCGGAAAATACTAATCCATTTATTTGAACGGTCATGTCATGCGAAGTTGTTTGATTCTTTCTAGTTTCCCTTCGTGAAATCTTATTCCCTAATATCCTTTTTGCCTGCACTAAGATGTCATTTTCAAGCGGCTGGACTTTGGTGATTGAAATATCGTAATGGAGATTTAATATTATATTTCGTTGCCCGCCCCCCTTTTTCCCTTTTCACTGCCAAGATATGTGTGCCTCTTATGTTGGCTCGCAAAAGTCTAGTATAAATAACACACATGACTGACACATTGCATACACGGAGCAATGTAATGCTTAAAAACAGCTAACACATATATTTCTCCTTTCAAAACAAAAACAAGCTTCATGGCAATAACAGATATAGATGGCCCGAGATCGCAAGCTGGCGAAATCACGGAGGAGCCCATCATCATCATCAACGCCCGAGATCAAGAACGACCTACAACTAATTATTGCCGTCAAGAACGACACCACTAATTTAGAGTTTGACATTATAGGGACAATAAGTTAGGGGGTATAACGACACCACTAATTTTTTCCTTAGGCTTAATTATTTTTTGGTCCCGTAACTTAGGGGGTATGGCATTATACGGACCGCTAATTTAGAGTTTGACATTATAGGGACAATAAGTTTTAAAAAATCGTGCAATTTATAGACATTATACCTGATTTTTCCCCAAAATACATCATGTGCCACGCACGTGGCCGATGTTTATAACGGAAAACTGACGTGGCGCCGGACCGATGACATGCCTATTTTTGCTATTTTTTGGGCGGACCGATGACATGCCCGTTTTACAGAAATGACACGTCATTAAAATAATAAGATTTGGCGCAATGTCAGAAATTAATTAAACAAAAAAACAAAAAAAATCTTTGTAAAACGGGCATGTCATCGGTCAGGCGCCACGTCGAACCTTCCGGTATAAAAATCGATCACGTGCGTGGCACGCGATGTATTTGGAGGGAAAATCAAGTATAAAAATCTGTCACGTGCGTGACACGAGATGTATTTTGGGGAAAAATTAGATATAATGTCAATAAATTGGGCAAACTTACTGTCCCTATAATGGCCCACCCTAAATTAGCGGTCACTATAATGCCACACCCCTAAGTTACGGGACAAAAAAAATAATTAAACCTTTTCCTTACAAGTTTTTATACCAAGTCGATGCGATGATGCTTTTGTAATCAAAATATCATTTTTTTTCGTAACTTCTTTTCTTGCAGGGAGAAAGCATTGGGGATGAAGCCATTCTATTTTCCTCACGTCATCCTAAAATACATACACCAACCTCTCCTTGCTCTACTAATATTAAAATATCAGCAATCACCTCATATCTTATTCGGAGAAAAAATCGCACCTTTGTGCTGTTATTTGATAAGCATAGCTCTTTATGGCTTCATAGAATATAAATTAAGTAGTTGTAGTGCTCAAGCCCTCAAATATAATCGCCTACTCAACCATTTTGTTCTACCTTTGGTGATTCTTGCAACCATTTCCTTGGCCTCAATGTTAGTTACGAAACACTTTCCCATTGAAATTTGGATATTTTTGCCTGCAATATTTTTAGTTTGGCCTTTTGCTTTTAATGGGCTGGTCGGAAAAATAAAAAGGGCCAAAATAATGATAGTTGAGAAATTGGGTCGAATCAACGGAGGGGATCACTCGGAAGATCGAGAGCTATCGTGTGAATTATCTATGCTTTTGGGCTTTCATTTATTTTAAGGGTTGTGGTGAATGAATATGATTATGCGTGTAATTCTGTTTTCTTTCTTTTACTTGGTTTGTACTTTTTAACGTTGTATTTGTAGCATAAATCTTGGCATCGATGCATAATAATGAATAATGTATTAAGTCGAACCCTCACTAAACACCACAAAAGGGGATGATGATGGTGATTTGGGCAGGAATAAAAATAATGGTATGTAGTTGGACGATGAGATTTATACGTTCATACTAATATTTAGTATATGAAGATTTGACTAGGGATGGCAATGGGCCGGGTCCAGACCCGGACCCGCTTCGGACCCGCCCCTAATGGGTCGGGTATTTTTAAAATAATCGGGTATGGGGCGGGTTATGGATTTTTATCCTTATACCCGGCCGGGTCTGGGGCGGGTCGCGGGTCTAGTCCACCCCGGCCCGAAACCCGACCCGGGACCCGACCCGCATAAAATATTAATTTAATTTTTATATTATATATTTTATGTATACAATAATACAAACTAGGTTTTGTGGCTTTCTTCAACAGCCGTTCTAATCTCTTCATCACTTCAACAGCCACACCACACCACCACCCATCATCAGCGGCGTCACCATCGGCCGGCCCACCAGCAGCGACACCATCGGCGGCCCCCACCAGCAGCGACACCATCGGCGCCCCCCACCAGCTGCGACACCATTGGCGCCCCCCACCAGCTGCGACACCATTAGCCCTCATCGTAGTAGACTCCAACCAGATACATTGGAAGCTTTGATGTGCACCCATCGTTGGTTGTTGCAGGAGGTTGATGGTAAGCGATATTTTATTTTTACTATAATTTTGAGTTCAATTATCTTTCAATTCATACATCTTATATCTGTTTCAGGCATTTCCCAGAAAGTTGATAATTTCAAGTGCCCCGTCGTATTGGATGAAGAAGATGATATTGAAGAAGAAAGTGCTACTTAGACTACGGTCTAGTTTGTTTTGATTTTAATTGATGAGTAATTTTGTCTATCACTTGGTTTTTATTATGTATTTGAATTGGGAAAAAATTTGATGTTTGAAAATTAAAGAACTGGTCTCAATCAAAAATATTATATTTAGGCGGGTCTGGCGGGTCTGGCGGGTCTGACCCGTTTATTACGGGTCTCGGGGCGGGGCGGGGTGGGTTTTCCACGAGCCGGGTCGGGCCGGGTAACGGGTCCAGTAAAAATTAAATGGGGCGGGTCCCGGGTCTTGCCAAACCCGGTTCAGACCCGACCCATTGCCATCCCTCGATTTGACTAGCCAAAATTCGAATGGTTAGTATACTTTCTAAATATTTAGTAATATTTAATTGCCACATTACCTAGATTCAAAGTCGTGAGAGATTAATACACGGAGAGGACATAGATCGATTTGGAAAGATTTGATTCGAACCGTGAAATGAGTGATTTTTCAGATATAGTTATTTACTTTATCAGTACTCTGCAGTAAACCTCTGTGGAAAAAAAAATCCGTAAATTCCGTTAATGTATTGTTGATTGCCATCAAGGGTAAACTAGTCTATTAGACAGAGTTAGAAAGAAGATATGTGTGTTTTAACAGTTAGAAGCTATTTTTTAAATGTGGACAAAGTCAAAGGCCATTTCTTAATACATCCTTTATAGTATTTCAACCATGGATGGAGATAACAAAAAACCAAATTATAGAGACATAATCCATCCCCTTCATTTTGCGCCTCCATTCTGAACAGAGGGTAGCCAACGTGTATATTGTAGTGAGACTACCTCTTATGGTTAGAAATGAGAGCTTCCGCATCCAAAATAATGATAGATATACAGTGGTGGAAAATTAACTAACTTTTTAATTGAATTCTTAAAAATAAACAATATCTTTTGTCTATTTTATTAAGGGAGAGCACCACATGGTAACTAGTATTTGGTGTGTCAATTCCATGTTAATAACAATTTTGCTATTAAAAAATATTTATTACTTTAAACACTTTAATATAAAACATGACACCACGAAATTATCTTAGTTGCAATTTGTCATTAAATACTAAATATAATAATTATTATTTAAATAATATTCAGAAATTTATTTAATTTTTTTTAGATAATAGCACATGCATTCAAGGTGCAAAATCACTAGTTTGTGTTATCCGTTGGGTTGGTGTATTATTTTATTAATTAATATATTTATGATGATGTATTTAATTAACAATTTTTATTTTTATTTTCCATGATAGGTAAGACAAGGTGGAGACCAAGGTTCTGAAACCGAGTTCGAACTGGAGCGGAAATTTTAGTGGTTTAAGGTTTAGTGGTTTAACCGGTATAAAACCGGAATCAAATCGGTACAAAACCGCTCTAGATTTATATATATATATATATATTTTATAAATGAATCAACAAAATAATATCGAAATTATATATGTTTTATAAATTTTTTTTCAATAAGAATTTTATAAAAATAGAAATCATAATTGAATAAAAGTAAATTGTGTTGGTTGTGAAAAATAAAGGTATAATATATGTCAAAAAATTAATTTGTAAATTTAGGGGTCAAAATTAATAAAAAATAAAATATTGGGTACATAGTTTAATTATAAAATAAAGAATTAAAATGGGTTGAGGCAAAATCAAACCCAGCCCAACTAGGGGATATTCCCTTGCAAAGACCTTATTATACCACTGAACCAAACGCACATTCGTGTATTTTTCCACTTAGCTGCTATTCATTCATATTTTTACTTTTTTTTTTCTTTTTTCTTTATTAAAGTTTAGACCGGACCGGGACCGAATCGGAATTCCGACCAGTTCACGGTTTTCCGGTCGGACCCGGCCGGTCCGGTCCGATTTTAAAAAACATGGTGGAGACGATCGTTCTTGGAAAGTTGTGTGGAATGGGACGTTGACCTTTGAGATTGAGATAATGATTGTAAAAAATGACATTTACTAATAATATAGTTCCAAATTTCAATCGAAAATATGCTTTTGTAAATAAATATGCATGAGTTTCGTTTGATCACATTTCTATATAACAATTTCTTTGGATTTAAGAGTAAAGAAAATTTTGATGTTTTGATATTTTTTTTTGCTATCCATAACTTGCCATTGCAATTAAGAACAAAATTACAAACGAGCTAAACAGCACGCATAGCTGTTTGGTCGCATTCCGCCAAACCGAGACAAGTCCTCATAAAAAATAAGAAACAAAACCCCACAAGGAGGCACAACACTCCCACGTGAGGAGAAAAAGGTCCACGAGGGACAAAAACCGACAGAAAATAAAACTCATTATCTAAGACCCAAAATTAAAGAACCTATTACAGATTAAGCTAAATCTACGACACACTTCACTTTTTTAGGGCTTCGACTTCTGGATTTTATCTTCACGGACTCGGGGCTACACAAGGGAGAAAGGCTCCCAACCCGAGGGTTGAGAGAGACGAGGTCCCACTACGGGAATCGGGAAACTCAAGCTGGCGACGACGAGACGGCGATGGGGTGCTGGCAATGGTTGGCAGCGGAGTGGGCGGAGGACGGGCGGCGAGTACGAGTGCATGTGCGGGGCGGTCACTGGCGGAGACCTGGCGGAAGGCAGCGGTTGGCGACGGGGTGGGCGTGAGAGCGGCGGTTGCTAAGACCAAATAAAGCTATAAAAGAGAAAAAAAAAAGCAGAAAAAAATGGAGAAAGGAGAATAAAGACCTCCCCCACCTTCATTAATGGAGGATGGGGGAGAAAACTTTTTCTTGTGCGGTTCAGGGTTTTGAAAACCGGACCGGACCGGCCGGTTCCGATCGGAAATCGGTGAATGGTCGGTTTTCCGGTTCGGTCCCGGTCCGTTAAGCTTCAATTTAAAAAAGAAAAAATAACGAAATTGAATAAATATCAATAATGAATGATAGCAGCACATTAATTGCTTTGGTCTAGTGGTTTTGTTTTGGGCTTGTGACCCAAAGGTCTTGGGTTCGATCCTCAGTAGCCTCGTAGTAATTTTATTTTAAGAACTCAATATTTTCTTTTTATTTAATTTTGACCACAAGTTTAAAGATTTAGTTTTATTAACCCCATGTATATTTAATTTTCAACCACCAATACAATTTAAGTAATTAATTTTGACCCCTAATTTTATAAAATATCTGTTTGGTAAAGTTTATAAGTAAACATGTATATAAATCTATGTTATTTGCTTAGTTATTACATAAAATATATATTTTGTTATATTTATAGCTACCGGTTCGACTCCGGTTTTATTCCGGTTTTATACCGGTTAAACCATTAAACCTTAAACCACTAAAATTTCCGATCCGGTTCGAAAACCCGATTTCAGAACCTTGGTGCGGTTGCGGCTTCTGGAGAGAGTTAGGTGAGAGAGGGGAATCCCTAGAGAGAGCATGGCCACTCCAACTCTTCATATCTGAACTCAAAAGAGAGTTTGTTGAAGAGCTCTTTTGTAAAAATGATTATGTTGAAACTAGAAAGCTATTTTGAACCGATCAAAGCCAATATTTTGCTTTCAAAGATATTTATCGGGCTAAAGTATATTGGGCTCGACAAGCAAAACTACTACTTCTGTCTAGGCCCTCGTACATAAGTAGTTACACTTTCTTCTTATTAGTTGATATTTATTTATTATCTATTCTATTATATTAAGGGTGAATGGATGGGTATATACCGATCTTGATGTGTCAAATAAATAATATATTTTACAATGGTTCCCTTTTAGTTATTAAAATTTTATTCTTTGTTTATTTTTCTTAAATAACTTAATTAATAATAAGAATATATAAAAGAACTTGATATATTTGAATATACATAGGATGTGGTAAGTATACAAGCATGATATGATTATTGAAAACACTATGAATTGTATCAGTTAAAAATTCTCTAGATCATAACTTTTCTCTGCAATGCATTGTTGTAAAATTCAGTCTAGGCTACCCCGCCTAGGCGGAGAACCACCGCACCGAAAATAGCCTAAATGGCCAATGTCAAAACGATTAAACGGTCGACTAATCGGACTAATCGACCAATTGCTAGGGATAATCGGCCAATAAAAACGTTTTCTTATGGTACATCTTTTCTAACATGATGTACATTTAGCAAAACGGATACCTATGTGTAAAATTTATTTTATTATGTACTTACACGTAAAAAAATTCTGACATGGGTTGATTTTATTTTTTATTAGGTAATTTCTAATATAAATATATATAAGAATATTATTTTAAACCGGCCCCCAACAATTCTTCAAATTCAAATATTGGCCCGATAGGTTTTGCAGCCTATCCTATGTATAATCTTTATATGAACATGACGGGTTAAAGTTAAAAAGCCCATAAGATTTCGATGAATTTGTTTTTAATCTATTTTGGTTTCTTCACATTTGACCAAATAATTGAAATAATCGTATTTTGATTCTACAAAAGCAATAACGAATATCACGTGAAATGTGGCCGAATAAACAATAATAGACTTATTTCGTATTTTCATTCTTCACATTTGGTTTCTTTGTCTCTCTTATCCCCACTATTCATTTTACTTATTCAAAAAATAGAATAAAATGTCACTGTATGCATTGAAGTCAGGCAATCATAGTTATGCAGTTCTTTATTTTGAAATTTGTAAATATTTGATGTGGATATATAGTGAGGGGAGTGAGAGAAGATCGAATATGGGCAAGAAGAAGACGTCAAGAAAATGGAATAATGCTGAGTGAAAAAAAAAAGAGTATAAACTAGGGTTCGTAAAAGACATTATTTAGATTTAATGTGCTGTAGCAAAATGGCAAAAATGCATAGTAGAAGACACCGAGAGAGATACAAATCCATGGAACAATCAATTACGAAACACCACAAAAGATAAAACTCATATCTTTCATTAATTTTTTTAATGTTTTTCCTCCTTGTTTAGTACTCCCTCCGTCCCGGTAACTTTATCACATAAGTTGCTGGGCACGTAAATTAATGTGGTATTATTATAATAATATAGACATTGAAAAGGTAATAAAGTGTATATTTTGACACGTCTTTTAAGAATATTTAATATTATTATATTGATTGTTTGTGATAGTTTTTTGCTAAATAAGGAAATGTGATAAAATTAGTGGGACGCCCGAAATGGTAAAATGTGATAAAATTAGTGGGACGGAGGGCGTATATGTTTTCCGCTATTTCTTTGTGTCAAAATAATTTCCTTGATTTTAGTAACATCGCCATATGATTTTCCAAAAAGTTAAATAATTTACGAAAAATTAATAAGTATATTTTGTAACTGGGCAAGTAAGAATGACGTGTGCAAAATCAAATGGACTAGGGTTGGTTTTCACATGAAAAAGAATTCAACCACTGAGTTTTGAACGGTCTTACTAAATTTCTCGGTGGGGCTTATGATAACATTTTACATTTAATTTCAATATCCCAATGAATATTGTCGTTTTCCTTTCTTGTTTAAGTTGCTCGAGATAAACAATATCAGAAAACACAGACAATTATCGGTACAACAATGTTCGTTCACGAGATTGCTATTACATCATCGTAGCGTTGCATTGCAGATCGAAACTGAAATCATAGAACGAATGAACAAATATCATGTCATTCATTCAATTACAAACTCCTTTTTATTATTATTATTATTATTATTATTATTATTATTATTATTATTATTATTACTACTTTTTCAACTCCGTAGCGAGATTAGTCATCCTTATATACCAACATCGCATGGTTTTCTCAAGTCTCATATTTTCTAATCATCATCAATCATAAATCATAAATTTATTATTGTTATTTTCTTAACCACTACTTATGAGCTTAACTCTTTGATCGAAAATAAAAATGAAAAAACAAAATACACAAATAGTACTTAAAACACTAGCTGTCCCTAAGACAAAACTGATCCATTGATGTATGCTTAAAGTAAGGACTTTCTTCTTCTTCTCCCCCATCTCTCTCTCTCTCTCTCTCTCTCTCTCTCTCTCTCTCTCCACATGTAATCATGTTATTAAACAGTTACGCGAGAGATCAAAAATAATATCTCCAAAAAATTTCACTCTCCATTAATTCGGAAAGAAAGAAAAACCCTTCCTATATGTGGTTAACCAAAATATGCCGATGTCACTGATCTGCAGAAGGAAAAGACACATTTGCCCTTCAACTATGATTTTCATCTTCTCCTTATTTCTACTAGTTGTTTGCAGTAAGCAGTACGACGGGCAAGAACAAGGCAGTGGTAATAAGGACATTTCCGCAGACGACGAAGGTGATGAAGATAACCGAGTATTATTTCAAGAGAAGAATGGCGTCCGATAATCTCATGAATAATAATGCTTTTTCGGCGAATAATGGTAATAACGTCGTTACAGTTGTTTTTGACGATGATAAGAGGATGATACCTAGTATCCCAGATCCTTTGCACAATTAATTATTTTATTTATATAAGTTGCTGTTAAATCCTACGTTCTATGTTTTTCATCGCTTCTTTCGTTTTTGTCCAAAATACCCACGTTTTCTCTTGATTAGGAAGGGTAAAACGTGGGTATTTTGGTAATAACATTCCACCATGCGTGTTTCTGGGGCTTCTAGGGTTGTGAAATGTACATATATGGTGTTGAGTTCTCTTTGAAGTACTTGTGAGACATTAGTCATATGTAGCCATTTATTGTGATGTTTTGCAATAATAAAGTTCGTATTTTTGCCATGTTTAGATAGGTCAACTATATATATACATATGCAGAAACACTGGGTGGAAAGGTCAAATTACTTTCACCATTTGAGGAAACTAATGAAAAGATCCTGCTAAAGATTCACAATCCACTTTTTCATTATACAAAAATATTATCCGTCTTTATAACCATTTAAAAAGGTATTTGAACTTAGTTTTTATTTTTGCGAACTTTCATGTCCAGCAATTGCACAGTCTCTGTCACATGTGGTGTTTGTCACAACAAGATGGTACCTTTGTCGTCAAGAGTGTAATTTTAATTCGTTTTTTGAATATTAATGTGTAATACTTCAAAAACACAATTAAAGAGTGAATTGTTTTTCAGGTTATGCATGTGCTGTGTCACTCAAAATATTCGTAACCACGACTTATAAAGGGAAGATTTGATCGTTCCTCTCCTTATAAAGATAATATAAATATATATTAAGTCACATAACTGAACTATATAATACATGACGCATCAATGTAATCGAAATGACATACAATACAGCTTTCCAACATCTATTCTCCAGATCTTTGTGAGTTGTCACTTCTCTGATTATCATAGTTGAAATTTCTTGGTGAATTAATCCTTATATTACAGGGACATTTTCATTTCAGGCCCCCTACAAGTATCATTTATGATCAGGCCCTCTTGGCAAAAAATTTAGTTTTAAGGACCCATTTTCTGCAGTACCACTTCATTGCTCTGACATACTATTATGTTCAAATTTTGTAACACAAAACCATAATACGGTATCAGTTTATGTCATCTGATACCAGTTCATTTTCTGCAGTACCACTTCATTGCTCTGACATACCAGTATGTTAAAAGTTTGTAACACAAAACGATCATTCTATATCAGTTCATATATCTTTTATACCACTTTTTTACACCACACAAAATGGATCCTTTAACCTAAAAAATTCTCAAACAGGGCCTGAATTCGAAATCAAACCCTTAATGGGGCCTGATTTCGAATTGACCCGATATTATACTCCAGCTGATCCAATATAGATGACGTTTAAGACATTTGCACACATATTAAGAAATATGCTAAAATGTCTCTAATATCCCTCATTAATTAGTTGTCATGTATAGAACTTTGTGTTGTTAATTAATATGAGGGGTAAATATGGAAATCTTCAGATTTTTTTTTGTTTTTCAAAAGCAAAAACGTCATCCTTTTTAAGACAAAGAAATCTAGAACGACATCAATTTAAGAACCGAGGGAGTATTTTTTATAATTATTTCTTGATGTGTTTGTGTATTCATTGAGATTTGAATGGGAAACTTTTATTATTGTATCACTACAACAATAGTGGTCATTTTCTATTTAATGTAGCATAAAAGATGGGTGGTGTTACTTCCCATGTTCTTGATGAAATCAAGAAACATTACATAAACTGTCAAAAATTAGAAACATGAATATATGTAACAGTATATTAATTAAATTCAACCTAAGTTTGTGAAGTAATTAGCAGGGAAACGTGGGAGTTATTATTAATTTAATTTTATATGCATGGCGCCTCACAGTGACGATGTTAATTTATTTCTTCTAATGAAATACAACAAAGTAAAAATATTGCTATTTAATAGTATGATAGGAAATCGAGGTTAGAAAAATCCACGTATTGTGCGGCGGATCAAAGTTGAAAAAGCTGAGGCAACTTTTTGCATTGTCATTTCCTTCCTCCCTGCCAAGTTTTTTGTTTTTTTGCGCTTTGGAATGGAATCTAACTGACTACGTTTATTTTATTTGATGTTATCATCATTTAATTATAACATATAATCCTCCGAAATCAAACCCATTAATTAGTTCCCTGCAGAATTAATGTATGATTGACCGTAGATTTGGAACTACATGCATATTCAATTATATACAACTTTTCAAAAGATTTTCAAAAGATTTTCAATATTGGTTACATAAAATAGTCTTATATGGGCTTCTCTAATGGGCACCAATGAATTGGGCTGGGCCTGGTTCAGGCCCACTTAGCAGTTGTGCAGTGAAGTGGATCATTAGAACCAAACTACCTTTTATTGAATTATTTTTCTTAATTATTTGATTGGACTGTTGTTGCCCCTCTTTCAGATATGGGTCAAGTCAATCCTAACATAGAAATGACAAGTCAACTACAATTCATTAAAGGGAATTTTTCATTTTAGGCCCCGTAAAAAATTTCACTTAAGATTTAGGCCCTGTCAGGAAAAATTTAGTTTTTTAAAAACCCGATTTCTGCAGTACCACATCATTGTTCTGCATTACCACTTCATTGTTTTGCAGTACCACTTCATTGTCTGGATAATTCGATACCAATTCATATATATTTTATAACACTTTTTTAAGTTTATGTCCTTCTCTAAATTTTACAGAAATTGGATCCTAAAATAATAGTTTTTTCTACTTCTTTAAAACTTTGAGGGGCTGAATTCAAATATACCGTTCATTAAATCTTACATGAAGTGTTAACATGTTTTTGAATTGACACGTCATTGTTTTTTTTGTAGGGTACGAATTGTTTTTTATTTTTTATTTTCTAAATGAACAATATTGCTCAAAGTATTTATTATAGATCATCCACAGCCACAACTTCGATCTGAAATATCCGTCGTGTACGACCTAATTAATATATCTACCAATTTCATTGAGTCAATAGTGTCAGTAAGACTTGTGTTGTGTTGTGTAGATCATCCCATCAAATATCGCAAAAACAAACAAATAAAAAGTTAATATGGAGAAAATTCCAGGTATAGAATGTTCGTCACCACATCGATCTTTTAGTTAAGATGAATTTGAATAGCCTTCTTTTAACTACAGCTTGAGTTAAATTAATAAATCCGTTACAACAATAATAAGATAAACATCAACATATTATTATGCCAAGTGATTGAGGGGTGCATTTTCACATTAAACTTATGATAAGGAGTTGAGATTTTGACCAGCAACTGTGTCAACAATGGCATTTAATGCATCAGTTCTGTGCTTAACTTTCTCTATTTTATCGACGATGTAATGTGAAGACTGAAGACAAGGAAAATGAAACAGTTTTATTTCTGAATAATTCATCGATCGGCTAATTTAACCTAACCCATATACAAACCAGAAATGATATTTCATGGTACGTAAACTGTAGAACGCTAAGCAGACACGGCATCTCATTAATCATGCATGCATTATGCATATGTAAATCGTCTACCTTCATGAAGTTAAATGAAAACAACACCTCACCAGAAAAAAAATATATTTAATAACCACAATTAAAGCAAGCAACACAATAATTAATAATCTTCCATCTACCACCAATCTCCAACATTTAATAACGTCTCTTCCCTCTACACCTTTAAATTAACCTTTTTCCCTCGCCCACTCACTCACACTCTTCAAGAACACATATCGAAAGGAAAAAAAAAGTGAAGCTATTGCAAAAAAGGAAAAAAAAACATGCCATCACCAAAACCAAAAGAAGACGATGATCGCCAACAACGCAAAAACTACATCAAACTCTCCTTCGAATATCTCGTAAATCACATCCTCGAATTCTTACTTACCCCAATCGTAATAACCCTTTCGATCAAAGCCCTTCAAACAAGTCCCGAGGAAATAATGGACATCATCTACCTCTCATCGACGCCAATCACATCGCTCCACGTCATCTGCGCTTCGTTCCTCGTAATCCTCGTACTAACCTTGTACTTCATGTCTAGGGCAAGAACCATCTACTTCGTAGACTACGCCCTCTTCAAGCCTCCTCGGAGCCTTAGGGTTTCCTTCGCAGGTTTCATGGAGCACACGAAGATAGCTTTGCCCAACGAGCCGAAAAGCGTACACTTTCAGATGAAGATCCTCGAACGCTCTGGGCTCGGCGAAGAGACGTGCCTGCCGCCGGCGATTCACTACATACCGCCGACGCCGAACATGGAGCTCGCCAGGGAAGAAGCCGAGCTAATCATCTTCTCTTGCATGGACTCACTCTTTCAGAAAACAGGCCTCAAGCCTAGGGACGTCGACATCCTCGTACTGAACTGCAGCCTCTTCTCGCCGACGCCGTCGCTGACGGCGATGGTGATCAACAAGTACAGAATGAGGAGCAACATAAAGAGCTTCAACCTCTCGGGGATGGGTTGCAGCGCAGGCCTCATATCGATAGACTTGGCAAGAGATCTATTACAGTGCCACCCAAACTCGAACGCCGTCGTAATAAGCACTGAGATTCTAACCCCAAACTCTTACCTCGGGAAAGAACGAGCCATGCTTTTGCCCAACTGCCTATTTCGCATGGGCGGCGCAGCCGTGCTGCTGTCCAATCGGAGGAGGGACGGCGGCCGTGCGAAGTACCGCCTCTCCCACGTCGTCAGAACCCACAAAGGCGCCGACGACAAGGCGTTCAGGTGCATACAGGAAGAAGAAGACGGCGAAGGGCACAAAGGGATAAAGCTAAACATCAACTTAATGGCCATCGCCGGCGAGGCGTTGAAGTCTAACATTACCACCATCGGACCGTTGGTCCTCCCCGCGTCTGAGCAAATCCTCTTCGCTCTCTCGCTAATTGCGAGGAAGACTTTCTACCCTAAGATGAAACCTTACATCCCAGACTTTAAGAAGGCGTTCGACCACTTCTGTATCCACGCCGGCGGCAGGGCGGTGATCGACGAGCTTCAGAAGAGTCTGAAGCTCACCGAGGAGCAAGTGGAAGCTTCGAGGATGACGCTTCATAGGTTTGGGAACACTTCGTCTTCTTCGCTTTGGTATGAGCTGAGCTATATCGAGTCTAAAGGGAGGATGAAGAAGGGAGATAGGGTTTGGCAGATTGCTTTTGGGAGTGGGTTCAAGTGTAATAGTGCCGTTTGGAAGTGTAATAAGACCGTTAAGACGCCGGTTGAAGGGCCGTGGGCCCACTGTATTGACCGGTACCCGGTCAAGATACCCGAGGTTGTAAAGCTTTGATGATGATCGATGAGGTTTTCATGGGATATATTTGTCGTGTGTTTGCTTGGTTTGTTAATTTGAAAGGGAAAAATGTAATTGTGATAAATTCTGTGTGATTTATGTATGTCAAGTCAAAGAGGACTGTATAACTGCATGCTTTACTTCGTTTGTTACTCGCTCTCTCCCAAATGATTAAATGTTTATGGATACTCCCTACGATTTTTTTTAGGTGTCGTTTAAGGTTTTTGCACTCATATTAAGAAATAGAATAAAATATCTAACATACCCCTAATTAACTGCTTAAGACTATTTAATATATTCCATTTAATAATATTTAAAAGGGTAAAATTGGAAATATGATAAATATTTGTCTTGAAATCTGTAAAACGACAGCTAATTAGAAACAAAATTAAAGAGCTAAAACGACATGTAAATAAAATCGGAGGGAGTATTTGGGAGTTGACACGTCAATTAAGAAATTGAATATTTTAATAATATAATACAATTAAAAGGTAAAAAAGTGTATATTTTGACATGTCTTTTAAGAATATTTAATCTTATTATATTGATTGTTTGTGATAATTTTAAGGAAATGTACAAAAGATGTGGGACGTCCGATTTAGTAAAATGTATAAAATGATTTTAAGGAGACCCCGTCAGAAGTTTAATTTAAGATTCAGGCCATGTCAGGAAAAAACTTTAATTTAAATGACCAAAATTTCTGTAAAATATAGAGATAAGGACCTACTTTAAAAAGTGGTATAAAGTTGTATGAACTCGTATAAAATTATCGTTTTGTGTTACAAACTTTCAACATATTGTTATTTCAGACCGATGAAGTAAAATTGTAGAAAAGAACTGGTATCGGATGATCTTAACTGGTACCAGATGATCGTTTTGTGTTACGAAATTTCAACACATTGTTATTTCAGAGCAATGAAGTGGTATTGCAGAAATCGGATCTTTAAAAACTAAACTTTTTCGTGACTTAGCATGTATCTTAAATAAAACTTGTAACGGAGCCTGAAATGAAAGGTCCCTTATTTTAATTTGTCCCACATCAGGAGTTTAGTTACCTGGCTATATGTTATTGCGTATTAAATTTGGGATTGACATAGAAAGGGTTGACACCGTTACCGACAAGCCCTTCCATTGCTTATTCTTAGTGGGAGATTTTTTTCCTTCTTTTACATCTCTAGGTATACTATAAAAATAAGATCATAATGGAGAGAAAACTATGTATATACGTCTTTGTGCTCTCCTCATGTACCCGAGATGAATTGCCAGGAATCATGCATCATGGATTGTAGCAAATATTCGGAATATTACCTTGAATATCTCCCCATATTTACCTTTTTTAAGCGATATTCTCAATTGAAATATCTCTTTACATGATCGGTGACCAAAGCGGAAAAAAAAAATTGATGCTTTACAGCAGCCACGCGTCGCTATATTACGAGACACTGTGTGGGACCCACCTTCTTGAAAAAAAAAGGAAAAGAAATGAAATAGAAGGTGGATCATAAATACATGTTGGAATTCGTAAGGTTCTTGCATTGCATATTGCCTGGCATTACATTATATATGCATCATCAAGCAATTAATATTTCAACGACCACCTACGAATTAAATTCTGTTAATGGGAAAATCTGATTGGTGTGGGCCCACAAAGGGCTTGGCTTCAACTGTTTGGGAAGTTGATGGTAATGAAAGATTACAATCTTTAATAATTGCAGTTTGTGTGTGTAGTAATAAATTATTAGTTGGGGAAAGTTAAAGAATACAGCCATGCGAAAGAATTGTTATTGGGCCTAAGCCCATCTAAGCCCAATCTAGAACCCGCGATAACTTTGTTTAATGCAAGTTATACATTTAATTATAAAAGCCAAAATATATTAAGTTTAAAATAGATATACTAAAACATTTAATAGCAAATTTATTCAATATTTGTATTTCAAAGTTTCAAATTGGCCCCTGTATTATGATTTTATTATTGTGCATTTAGTTGTAGTATAGTACGTTTGTTTGTTTCCTCGTTTACTCATTAAGTAAGGTATATCATTCCATAAAATATAACTATTTTCGTCATCTAGTTAAAAACCGCAAACCGCACCGCAACCGCAAAAAACCGCTCAAAACCGCAAGTGTGGTTTATTTTTTCAAAACCGCATATAGCGGTTTGGTGTGTAATTGGCTGAAAAACCGTTCAAATACAAACTTGTCACACCCCTTCAATACTTAGAATTTTTTTCGTAAAGACGGGACGGACCGGCTCGACACGATATTAGATTATCGGGCCGATAAGCCTTAATCACTCGACACACACTTTGCGGAATATTTTGAACACGATGTTTACGGGAGAACCTCCCAACCCAACTTTTATTAATCGGGACTTTAGTACAGGGATTACAAGTACAAGGATTCTTGAATGAGCAACTCGCCTAAGCTAAGTATTTTGCTACAAATTACTAAGAACCCTAACGCACCATGCACACCCCTATTAGAAGTGGAATGCTAAAAACCAATCGACCCGCCAACACGATACAAACCGCACCTGAAAGTAGGCTTGAGTTTACATTTTTGACATATTAATTAAATGAGTAAACTCGAACCAACTCAAATATTAAGTGGTTCAATATTTTTAGTTAATTCCTATACATTTAAAGGTATAATTATATATATACATAATTAAATTTAAACTATAATTTCAATTAATTTTTAAATTAAAATAAATTTAATATTATATATTTATATATAATAGCACACACATCTTTGCAAGAAAACTAATATATTGTGTCCGATTAATACAAGGTAGAAAACAAAAGGGCAAATAAGAGAAAGAGAAGAGAAGTCATGTTTACATCAACGAACGTGCAACTGTCTATCCCAAGATTCAACAATGAAATGGTGTTTAATACAATGAACATGTGTCACTATGTGAAGAGACGAAGATGAACTAAGAATCATAATAACATACGATTTGTTACCCAACAACTATTCATTCGAAAGACCACATAACATAACAAAGCTCTCATAACATCAAAACATTTTTTCAATACTCATAAATTTAAGCCCAAAACCTTTCCTCGCACGGCTCAAACATCGCAAGAACAACCAAAACTGAGTCTCTAAACCTCACACAAAACCTCTCATTACAAACAAACTCAATCGTAAAAACAACGCTCATAGTAATAACTTTAAACACCACAAAAAAAAAACCTAATAGCTGCAAAAAAATTTCTTTTTCAAAGGCATGCAATGTTGAGCGCATTAGTAGCCGTCGCTGCTCCATTCATCAGACGAATCTCCGGCGAATCTTTGACTTCATTGTTCATCCAAGAAAGCTCCTCACCGCATTCTTCGAGGTCAAAATCGAAGTCAAAATCAGGCAAACAACAACTGGGCTGATCATCGTAATCATCGATCTTGCAAAATGGAAAATCTTCGAACCCATTTAAGATATCATCGAATGGCATCTCAAAACAATCTTCGGCGGCTATCAAAGAATCAATGCCCATATCAGCAAAGAGCATCTCCTCTCCTTCAATCTCAGTTAAGACACCATTATTGTTAATAACCTTATCATCTTCTTCCTCGAATCTTGAGGACAGAGTATCCATTTCAAGAGTCAAAGATGGAGATGTAAGGGAATTTACAGACTCCAAAGAAGGGCTGTCCTTGATATTATTATTATTATTACAGGCAAGAGATTCGAACTCTAAGCGCTTCTTTTCGTAGGCGTTCGATGCCTCTTCGGCGGTGGTGTAAGTGCCCAGCCAAACCCTCTTTTGCTGAAATGGGTCGCGAATCTCAGCCGCCCATTTCCCCCATTTTCTCCTGCGAACGCCTCTGAACAAGGGAGAGGTTCTTTTTAGCTTCTTCTTCTCAAAACTGTTGTTGTTGTTACTGTGATGAACTGAGTTCTCTGATTCTTGGCCTTGTTTGACGACAGTGAAAGTGATTTCTTGGACGAAACGCTTGACCTTCTTCGAGCTAACAACTCCTTCGTCTTCGGAGGAATCAGTGGCTTCAGGGTCGTCGCATATGATCCTCACCCTCTTCATGGGTCGGGTCGAGTCGGGGTTGACACGGTTTTTTCGGGTCGACGACATGGGGGGTTCGCTCTGCTCAACAAGAACACGCCCTCACTAGATTGTTTACACTCAAAGGAAGAAAAAGCGAAAAGGAAGGAATGATTCTAAACAAAAATCGGGCAAGAATAAAGGGGGGACAAAATCTCAGGTGAGATGGCTTCTCAAGAACAGAAACAGATTTGATAACCTATGGTTTATGTGGTAGCCACCAAAGCACTCAACGCCAGAACAAGTCCTGCGAATAGGAGACAAGAACACACTTATTACAGCAATACCACCATTAAAGCTTTTCAAAGAATCAAATAGAGAAAACCTTTTACCTTTTAGGCCTCAAACGCATCGAATGAGCTGATGAGAAAGGTAAGCTTCTCTGCTGAATTCTACAGCAGAGCTTCTTGGACAGGGCAGGAAGCAAGTCGACGGCAAAATGAATACTTTCAGACATAAAAAGCTTTCTCTCTCGAAAATCTTGGTCCCTAAAGAACAAATCTTCCCCAGAGAAAAAAAAAACTGAAAGAGAGGAGGTAAAGAAAGAAGAGATAGATATTTGGTCTCTATCTGTTCTATCAAGAGACAGAGAAGAAGATAATCACTCGGCAAAACGGCGTTCAGAGAAAGGGATTAGAAATCTATGGCCGTGATTTCTCCAACCCTTCAAAGAACACAAGTGTCAAACAGCAAGAAGAATAAAACAGTAGTGGTATTTAAAGGGAAAAACCTATGCAGAGAGAAAATGAAACAACTACAGTTGATTTGTAGAACGATGAGTGGAAAAAGCGACTACTAATCTACCATTAACAATAGCTGACAAAAATGGGCCCTTTTATTTCCAGTTTCTTTACAAAATTGCACCAACTTAAAACTTAAATTACCCTCGGCGATTGACTGAGCATTCAACAACGCAACGCAAATCTCAAGGATCTTAAATAAACGACATAATAATCAGAGCGCCATCATGGGTTTGTCTTTATACGTACGTATCTTGGGCAGTGGAGCCTTTCACACTCCAGTGTGTGGATCTGCGTGTGCCTGTCTGTCAATTTCGTTTATAGTTGACGACAATGTATATTTTAATTGTTAACAATTTGTCAACTGTCTCTCCTTTTTCCTCCCTTTCATTTTCTTTATTACCAACCATGCACGACCAATTCCATTATTGAAATAATTTACTTATACGTTCTTTAAAAAGCATAGTGGAAGTTGAATTGTATTTTCTTCCAGAATTAAACAACCAAGTATATATTTTGGACAATAACGAAGTCTCGTGTAGTTTTAATTCGTTCTCCTCGGAATATAATAGGTTTCAATGTTTAGTGCTTGGAAATCGAACTAACTACAGTAAAAAACAAAGAAATGACAAATTAAACTGAATTATTTACTACAACAGCAGCTGCTGCGTGGTTAGTAGATCTAGTCACGTGATGGTGCTCGCATCGAGGACGACACTGACTTTAACCGACGCACAAGATTGCCACGTCATAACACAGCATCACTTTGTCTGACCACACAAATCAAAGCTACCGGTTGGCAAATATACTGATATACCGTCCTTATCGTATCGAAACGTACCGAAAATATCGAAAATTTTGGTATATACCGAAGTTTTTGATAAGGTATGATATCGTACCGAAAATTTTCGGTACGGTAATGGTACGGAAATTTTAAAATTTAGGTATACCGATTATACCGAAATACTAAAATTTATAATATTATATATATATAATATACACACACGTACATATATTATATTATTTTAAAAAAATATATAATGGATAATAAGGAACTACATAAATTTATTTAGCCCATAAATTATTAACTATACCAACTTTCTAAAGCCCACCATATTTATGTAAAGTTCTTTGTCTTACTAAGGAGACTGACTAAAATATGTAAATTATTTAAGGTTATTTTATGAACTAAAAATCTTTTTATTTTGGAAAATTTGGTTTTAATAATCCATCTTATTGGGGCCTAAGGAGTTTGAATTGACTAAAATTCAAAAACAACGAATTAACGAGTTACGAGACACGCATGGTAAAAAACCCTCCATGTGAATGGTATAGAATGTATGATACCGATACCATACCGAAATTTCAGTATCATACCGTATCGAAATTTAAGGTATACCGAAATTTTGGTATGATATTGATATGATTTTTTTCGATACCGAAATTTCGGTATGGTATACGGTATCACAGTTTCGATACGGTATACCGTACCGAACCACCCCTAATCAAAGCCAATAATATTGTCAATGTTATGCTACGATGGACATGAATCTATTTTCTTAGATTTCCAGGGAAGAGGTTACTTGCATGTTATTGATCGTGGACCGCCGTTGTCGAATTTGGACGTGTTATATGTGTATGTAAACCTCATGGATTGATTCGATCAATAGCGTGTTCAATCGGATCGAAAACAGCAAAAAATGCATACACATATGAACACAGATTTTAACGTGGTTCGGCTGAACTTCAGCCTACATCCACGGATCAACTGAGCATCCTTTGCATTAATCACCAACACGAAAGTTACAGCCCTCACAACCCTCTACAACTCTCGTGTTTTCAACTCTCCGTGATTCTCACTCTTCAAGAAGATATGTGCTCGAGAAGATGACTAGTTGAAATCTAAAATCTGGTATTTATAAGCTCAAGTCACACTTAACGTGTGACTCTCGATCGATCTCAGGCATTCATCTAATCTGATCCGATATACAAGATTTATCATCCGCATGATCAAATATCTTTGAATCTCAGCCCTTGATCGTTCCGCGCCATCAGATCCGATGGTCCTCGTTAAATCCGTCCGACTTAACGAATTCTTCAGCTTCCTTGCGATCCGCTCCAGCTGAGCTCTTTTCGACCACCTTCGGCGATGCTCCGGTGAGTTTTAGGCTCGTATTCCTCAACAAACTCCACATCGAGACTACAAACCCTCAATTCTGTCCCGAAGCTCCACCCTAGCTGCCCAAACCCGCAAGCTACAGAGGCGAAAGCTCTTACCAGAAATCAGCTTTGTCATCTCTTCTTTTCAGCTGCAAATAATCAACCCGAGCCTTGATTTCTCGTCCCAAAGCTCCACCTCGATTCGCAGCCCCCCCTCTCGGTTGATCATCCAGCTCATTCAGGAGCCCCGAGCCTCGAACGAGACTTCATCAACTCCATGCGGGCTTGAAATTTCCCACATGAAAGCCGATTTTGACTTTCGAGCTCACCATCATCGTTTTTCCCAAAGTTGCATCGTTGCTTGCTTCAAGAACCACAGTCCCGGCCGATGTAAAGCTTCCCTGTCATCTCCTCGTGGCCACTATCAAGCTTGAAGCCTCCACAACCTGCTCCCCATCACGAACAGCACCAGCAAATTCTGCTTTGACAGCAGAATTTAGTGAAACGGGCGAGTTTTTATCGTCTGTTTCGCCCTCCATATCCGCATTCTGCTCCACCTCTAAGCATACCGTCTCTTGTAGTCTGAGAATGCTCTCCATCCGAGGTAGAATAGCCTCCACCTCAAGCTCAAAACCATCGCAGATCGAGCTCCAACAAAACAGCTCAGAGCAGTTTCTGTCAAAAAACTGCTCCAACCAAGGTACTTGCGCGACCTTGATCCACCTCAATACAAGGTCCTCGTGGCTTCTCTCGAGCCTCATTCGAGCCACCACGTTCCCTACTTCCAGTAAAGCCGGTTGCCTCCATCGGACAACCCTTCGAGACACGAAAATCATGCCTCCGAAACCAGCCGAAAACAATCTTGCTCTGTCTCCCGTTTTTGATCTGTTCTACTGCGGTTTTCGTGTTGCACTAGCTGTTCTCCAGCCCTCCGATCCATCTGAGGTTCCTCCTCACCTCTGTGACCAACCTCAAATCACCAAGGATCCACGCAACACCACCTTCGAACCACAACTGCCCCGATCATCACCAAACTCCTGACAGATTTCAATCGCAAGCCTCTCCGCGTTTCAGCCGTGATTTCAACCTCCTATGCACTTCTCGTGGCAGCCTCTCCACCACCAGCATCAGAGCCTCCTCAAGCCTCTTCTGAATCGAAAGAGCCTTTAATCGTAGCTTCAACAGGCCAAATTCGCATGACCCATCGAAATCCACCAAATCGCATCACATCGCAGCCACACCCGGGAAGACAGCTCCGTCCTCCACGCTCACGGCACCAATTGTTTATCGAGGACCGCCGTTAGACTCGGATGTAGATTTCGTGTATACTTAGAATTAAGATCGATTAAAGCTATCTGTAGCTCAATCGGATCGAAAAACACCACCTAAACACACACACGCTGAGACAAATTTAACGTGGTTCGGCCGAACATTGGCCTACGTCCATGGACCAATAGAGAGCTCGTTTGCATTAACACCAAACACGAAAGTTACAGATTGTCACACCTTCTACAACTTTCTCGTTTGAACTTTTCTCTAATTCTAACCCAAGAGAAAGATATGAGCCTCTGAAGTGGTGAGGTCCAAACTATTTTTCTGGTATTTAAAACAACAGCTCCGCTTTGTGTTTTACCGCCAGTATCTGAGCCGTAGATCCTGTTGAGAATTAAGCCAACCTAGATTCCTATTTGAACGTAGATTCGTATATGTGTGTTCTCAATATCGAGGGATTCGATATCAAGCTTCATTAAAATGAAAAACCCGCAAAAATGTAAAATCTGAACACAGAACTTAACGTGGTTCGGCTTCAACTTTAGCCTACGTCCACGACCCGAACAGAGAATTTTTATTGATTCCACCTTCTGAGATTACAAGATAGGATCTTTCTCTTCAACTTCCGTGTTCACATCAAACTCTCAAACTCTCTCGTTCGCAAGTTATTGGTCGTTCAACCTACACACTTGGCCACAAAAAACCGTTTTGGTAGCGTGTTTTAGTAACTTCCCCAACTTCCGTAGAAACTACTTGGGAGCACTTTGATCGGTTATTCTCCACTAGATGGGTCGTGCGTTGATCCTTCAAGCTTCAATCTTGACCCCTGAAGCCTCAATCCTCGTCATCAATCGGATAAACATCGAACAGAAACATATTAACTGCTTTAGAACTCCCCACGGCCACAAGCCAAAGCCCCAAGACCGTGGAGGTTAAGGGCAGCACCTCTGCCTTGAGCTCCACGGCCATGTTCTTGAGCTCCACGGCCGCAGGCTTCTTCCAGAAACTACCCCACGGCCTCATATCACCATCTCCATGGCCGTGGCGAGCTGATCTCATGCAGTTTCTGGCAGCTCCTCCACGGCCGTGGCCTTTCTTCCTGAGGCCGTGGGGCCCTATCGGTTCACCGTTCCTTCGTTCTTTTGCATCCCGAGCTTGTTTCAATCGATCCCGTCTTCAATTTTCCAAGTTTTGGATCACCCACACTCAACAGATCCAATCTGATCGGACATTCCAGATTCATTATCCGCGTGATTAAAGCTCATTTAAATCTCGGCCATAAGATCTAGCGCGCACCTAGATCGAACGGCTCATGAACGCCGTGACATCTTGAGCTCAAACTTCATTTCCAGCTTTTCGTTCTTCATCCGATCATTTTCTTCGATCGATTCCGGCATCTCTTGGCGAGGTTTAGGCTCGGTTGATCCGTGGATGTAGGCTGAAGTTCAACCGAACCATGTTAAAATCTGTGTTCGTGTGTGTGTGTGTGTGTGTGCGTTTTTTGCTGTTTTCGATCCGATTGAACTCGCTATTGATCGAATCAATCCACAGGTTTACATACACATATAACACGTCCAAATTCAAGTTCACGATCAATAATTGGTGCTATGAGCATGGAGGACGAAACTATCTTCCCGGGAGTGGCGCAAAGAGACTCGATTGGGGATTTATGTCGAGTCAAGTGATTTTGGACCGGAAGCTGAGGTTCAAGGGTCTTCTGGTTGAGAAGAGGCTTGAGGAGGCATTGAAGCCTTAGGTGGAGGTGCAGCCTGCAAATTCAAATGCATCTAAGGTGGAAACTACAGTTGAATCGTTGATGCTTGTAGTGAGCTGTCGAGTGAATGGTGTTGATTGAATGCGGTGGAGTGTTGCTGTGATCCTAGGTGGTGCGAGGTTCTCAGAGTTGAAGAGAAACCTCAGATGAATCAGAGAGCTGGAGAGAAGCTGCTGCAACACTCAAACAGCAGGAGAAGGAATCAAAACCAAGAGACTGAGCAAGCTGGTTTTCGGCTGGTTTCGAAGGCATGATTTTCGTGTCTCGAAGGGTTGCCCGATGGAGGCAACTGGTCCTACTGGAAGTGGGGAACGTGGTGGCTCGAATGGTGCTCGAGGGAAGCCACGGGTACCTCAGATTGAGGTGGAGCAAGGTGGTGAAAGTACCTTGGTTGGAGCAGCGGTGACAAAATCTGCTGCTGTAAACTTGATATTGTTGAGCTCGATCTGCGATGGATCGAGCTTGAGGTGGAGGCCATTATACCTCGGATGGAGAGAATTCTCAGGCCACATGAGAGGTTGATCTCGGAGGTGGAAGAGATGCGGTGGCTGGGGTCAAAACAGCCGGGAATATTCAACGAGGATTTGAATTCTACCATAGCAGAATTCGCTGCTGCTGTGGTTAATGATTCACAGCAGGTTGCTGGAGCTTTGGGATGAAGAATCAAGGCTCGAATTGATGATTTACAGCTGAAACTGAGGTCGAAAAGGGCTGATTTCTGGTAAGATTTTACGGCTGTGTAGCTTGCAGCTTGTGGCAGCTATGGGGAAGCTTGAAGCTGAGTTCGCAAGGTTGTAGTCTCGAGGTGGAGAGTTTGTTAAGAAATGCGAGCCTAAACCTTGTCGAGAGATGCCAGAATTGATCGAAGAAGTTGATCGGATGAAGAACAAAAAGCTGGAAATGAAGTTTGAGCTGAAGATGTCACGGCGTTCATGAGCCGTTCGATCTAGGTGAGCTTCTGATGGCCGAGATTTAAATGAGCTCTGATCATGCGGATGATGAATCTGGAATGTCCGATCAGATTGGATCTACGGCTCAGATACTGGCGGGAAAACACAAAGCGGAACTGTTGATATAATACCAGAAAAATAGTTTCGACCTCACCACTTCAGAGGCTCATATCTTTCTCTAGGATTAGATTAGAGAAAAGTTCAAACTAGAAAGTTGTAGAAGGTGTGGCAATCTGTAACTTTCGTGTTTGGTGTTAATGCAAAAGAGCTCTCTGTTGGTCCGTGGACATAGGCCAATGTTCGCCCGAACCACGTTAAATATGTCTCAGCGTGTGTATGTTTAGGTGCTGTTTTTCGATCCGATTGAGCTACAGATAGCTTTAATCGATCTTAATTCTAAGCATACACGAAATCTACATCCAATCTCGAGTCCAACGGCGGTCCTCGATAAACACATGTTTTTTCATATTGTGAAGTCTATTGTGGGTGGTTATTTGAATAAAATTGCATTTAAGTTTTTAGCATTGAATTGCATATTAATTAATGACTAAAATGTCCTTGATTATATTTATTCCGGTCCAATAACGTTTGTTTGCAATAGTTGATCTCATCTACATCTTACAAGTACAATTAAGAAGCTAATTACCTAAAATCCATCATTTTTATATACTCCTCCATCTCTTCCTAAATAGAAGTCGTTTTAGGCTTCTATTTTTGCTTTTTTATATTAGTCGTTTTGCTTTTTTCAAGAAAAATACTTTGAATTTACGGCTTATCCATCAGGTTAAATAAAAGTAATTAGATTAAATAGAATAAAATAATTAATTAAGGGTATGGCTTAATTATTTTTTGTCTCATAACTTAGGGAGTGTGGCATTATAGGGACTGCTAATTTAGGGTGTGGCTAATAGGGACAATAAGTTTTAAAATCGTGCAATTTAAAGATATTATACTTGATTTTCCCCCAAAATACATCACGTGCCACGGATGTGACCAATTTTTATATCGAAAAACTGACGTGGTGTCAGACCGATGACATGCCCGTTTTTGCTAATTATTGGGCGGACAGATAACATGCACGTTTTACAGAAATGCCACGTCATTAAAATAATCCGACTTGGCGCAATGTCAGAAATTAATTTAAAAAAAAAAACAAAAAAATACTTTTAAAACGTGCATGTCATCGCTCCGCGCCACGTCGGACCTTCCGGTATAAAAATCGGTCACGTATGTGGTACGTGATGTATTTTGGAGAAAATCAGGTATAAAAATCGATCATGTGCGTGGCAGTGATGTATTTTGGGGAAAAAATCAAGTATAATGTCTATAAATTGCACGATTTTAAAACTTATTGTCCCTATAATGCCACACCCTAAATTAGCGGTCCATATAATGCCACACCTCTAAGTTACGGGACCAAAAGAAATAATTAAGTTTAGGGTATAATAGAGATTTTGTTTTATTTTTTAATATGTGTGCAATTCTTAAACTACTTATCTTAGGAACTGGGGGAATAGTTAATTAGTGTTCAAATGCCGGTTTTAATAAATTGAGCTACTCCTAGTTCCCATCTCACCCATTCTTCGAATTATCTCATACAAGACAACTTCCATTTACTTCATTTATATATCCGTTCGCAATATATTCAAAAGAAGTTTAGCATTCATCTAGTTAGCATAAAGCCCATTGGTACTACAGTCCCCTTCCTTTTAACGTTGTAAGTGAAAAAGAACAATGTGTCTAGTCACGTTGGAAACTTCTTCCCATTAGGCAACTCAAGCCCATTAATCTCAACCATCAAAATTCATCATCTTACAATCATGTGTATATATATATATAGTGTGATATATAGATATAAATATTGGTTGCAAATATATACACGTATTGTATATACATATTTCAATCATTATATCAAGCCACGGGAACTGACGTAAAAATGTCGCAACATATTCTTATGACGGGTTTATGATTGTATTTTGGTTGGATTTATGAATGATTGAATCTGCTTATTTTACATATATATATATATATATCTTCTCTTGAATCATCGTATTGAACTCCCTAAGAGTCAAGAGATTACGTGAAACCCTAATATCGAACTGTCTAGTTATTTTTATTAGTTGTTATTTTTTTCCCCTTGCAAGGAATAAATAAATAAACCGTCCGAGGTTTTGCAAGATTCCATATATTGTCTATGCTCGATTCAATATATGAAGCAAAACGAATTTTTAGGAAAATTGCTTTTTTTCTTTTCATTTCAACTAAAGACAGGCCAAGACAATCAACCAATTATCGGTGGCTGTTTTTTCCTCATCTTCAATATTCTAGATTGATTGATCTTATGGTCCTTATTCCACATATAATAACGGATGGTCATCTGTTTTTTTTTTTATATATATTTTTTCAATTTTATAACAACTTATAATCGAAGAGTCCACAACAAACAACACCCGAAAACGTCCGCCAACTATAACTCATAATAATACCCGACAACAAATATTGGAAACTTAACCATAAATTAAATTGAGCCACCCGCCGTTCCTAATTCCAATCTATTTAATTTGAATAATGATTCTTTTTTTGTTGGTCTCTTGTGGAGTCTTGGATCATAGAGCGGTTCTAAGTTCAACATATTTTATTCTACTTTTTCTCCACACCTCTTCTCTTCCCATCGTAACTGACGACGACCAATGTTTGAATCTTTCCCAGGAATAGAAATTAACCATAGTAAACATTCCATGATGATAATACAATACACACGGCACGCCATATATCTCTTCAAGTCCCAACTATAAAAAGGCCCTAAAAATTACTAATTTCTCTTCTCAACGTCACACATTTTATTACATATATTTCCAAGAAGTGTTGTCAGTAATAATAGACGATGGAGAAAAGACTACGTGAAGAAGACGAAGAGAACATCACCATCACGCCGGCGGTGAAAAGGCTGAGAGATAGTCTCCTCGAAAATATCGACGGCGAAGACCAAGATTCGACGGCGGAGCTTTCCGGCCAAGATTTAGCCTCCTTCATGAAGGCCTTCGAGGATGAGATTACGGCGGCTTCGACGTCGGACAAATCACAGCCCTTGAGATTATTGCCCGACGACGATGACGAGCTTGGGATCCCGCCGGTTCAAGGCGGCGAGTCGATTCCGGCCGGTTCTGACGCCGGTTCGGGGTTGTGGGACGACGAAATTGACGGATTTTACGAGTTCGGCCGGTTCGGGTTATCTGACCCGTTTGGTCTGAATGCTGTTGTAGAAAACGACTATGACTATGTCTCGCTTGACAGCTTCTTTGATTATTCATTATGGGTCGGGTCACGCTTTGGGAGACCCGAACCCGACGATTATTATGCGTGAGATAAATTATTGTGGGGTATGTATTTTTATTTCAATTTTTTTATACAACATAATTGAGAAATGAATATTGGGCTGAGCCCATATTAATTGGGCCAGGCCTAACCGCAAAATATCTGGATATGAAGATCCCACTCTCTATTCTCGACGTGGTTATCACGCACGTTTTTATTCATCACGCAATTAATCGTTTTGTTTTCACGCATATAGGGTGCGCGTCGTAAACTTCTGACAGTAGGACTTAGCTCAGTGTCCTTTTTCTTTTTACGGAAAAATTAAAATATAAAGCGATATCTCTAATTCATTTCTTGCACAGTAGGTTTTCTGTATCCTCGTCCTCGATATCTGTCGTCACCGATCCCAATTGCTCGGTTAATTAAAGGAAAAATGAAGATTAACGTGAAGAATTTGAAGGGAAGCGTCTTCGAAGTGGAAGTGAAACCTGAGGACACGGTTTGCTCTTTTTTAACCTTTTTTTTTTCACACTGTAACCTTTTTTTCTGGGGTTAAGTTACTGAATCTGAAATTGGTATCTTTTTTCGCCCTTTCTGTCAGATGCTGGACTGTTTCTTTTGAAATGGCTATTTTTTTCGTTTTTTTTCGTTGATTTGAATCTGGGTTATATAGTTTAATTTGGAACTGGAAGTTTGGAGACTGTTGTTTCCTGATTGTCGATTGCTGTGAAGCCGATTCTTCGTTTTCTAATTTTTGAATTTGTTTAATTGGTTGCCTGCAAATAAAAATGTTTAGGGTTATTTGTTGAATATACTTTTGAGGAATAATTTGTTCTTGATGCTTGTCTACTTGTTCCTTTTCGAGGTATCCCTCTAAGCTGTTTACACGTTTATCAGTTGTAAATGTAAGGAATGTAATGCTCAGAGCTCAAGCAATGAGGAAATGTTTTTGATGAGTTTAGTAATCACTTGAGCCTTTATTCTGTTACTGACTTGTCAAGACTCGGATAGACGTAAATTAGGTTTCACAATTGTTGAATTAGCGTCTGAGGATGCGCTTATACATCGTCTTAGAGTATTTGTCTGAATGGATGACATATTACGCATGATCCCATAGTTTCGACATTAAGCATTAAATTATATAAGTTGGAAGTCGTAGGTAATTTTTATATGGTTCTAGCATTGTGCATATAAGCACTTTAAGCCCCTTTTAGCATTTAATCAAGGAACTTCACATTTTGTTTTCCGGGATTTTCTTTACAGGTTGCAGATGTGAAGAAAGCCATAGAAACTGCTCAAGGCGTCAATGTATATCCCGCGGCGAAGCAGATGCTCATTCATCAGGGAAAAGTTCTCAAAGACGGCACAACACTCGAAGAAAACAAAATTGCTCCAGAAAGTTTTGTGGTCGTTATGCTGTCAAAGGTAGAATGAGGAAAGAGTTTTGTCTGATGACTTTGTGAACTCAAACATGACTGTGTCTCTAATTCTACGTATTATCGCCTTATCTTGCAGAGCAAGAGTTCATCTGGTGAAGGCTCAGCATCTAATCCACCTGCTGTGAACGTAACTACAAAACATTCCATGTTTATTACATTTTCCAATAATTGTTCCATGCATCCTTGTCTTAGTTGGTAAAACGATAACTGACTTGTCTTCTCATTGATAGGCACCGCAGACAACTGCAGCACCTCCCGCCTCTGCTCCTGCACCTGCTATTACCACCCCTCAACCCACTTCAGCAGCGTGAGATTGCATTACTTTGTTTTTAATTTCTTCCTAAATGCTTGTGACAATGAGTGAATTATGGTTTGTTAAATTTGAATATTAATCCTCAAATCAATTGGCATTAAGTGAAGAAGCCTCAGCCCCTTTAGTTTGTTCATGAGTCGACTTTCATAATGGAATTCTCAAGATAGTCTCATTGTTGTTTATACATATCATTTACATATTTAATAAAGAGAAGAACAGCTTTGTTTTATTTACATCAAATTTTGTCTTAATAAAGTGACAGTTTTTTCTCCTTCGCAGGCCTACTTCTGCACCAGCGCTTGCTGCACCAGCACCTGTTGAAGCTCCTGTGTTCGTCTAACCACCATTTTATTTTTCCTGGATGTCTATGGAAATTAGAGTTTCTTGAAAGTAATAACGCTGTGATAACTGCGATTACGATTTTAATTCTTTTTCTGTAGCACTTCGGATGTTTACGGTGAAGCTGCGTCAAATTTAGTTGCTGGTACCAACCTCGAAGGAACCATACAGCAAATCCTCGAAATGGGTGGTGGGTCGTGGGATAGAGATACTGTTGTTCGAGCCCTTCGTGCTGCCTTTAACAACCCAGAGCGAGCTGTGGAGTATTTGTATTCTGTAAGAACTTCAATATTCTATTTCCATCTACATAAAAACGTCAAATCGATCTGTAAAAATTAGGACTTTGCTGTTTCGATCTAATTTAAATGACTTTATATACCTCTCGTCGGGATTTTTCTCACCAAAGATACGATTTACTGTATATATCAGGGGATTCCTGAAGCAGCGGAAGTTCCTCGTGCGCCTGTGAATGTGCCTAACGCTGCTACTAATGTGCCAGCGCAGCCTCAGACAGCATCTCAACAGCAGACCCCTCAGGTTCCTACAAGTGGACCAAATGCGAACCCGCTAGATCTCTTTCCTCAGGTTCTGAAGAGCAATAATATATGTTGTCGTTAGATTGCTTTCATTGTTTTATTGATCCAAAATTATCAGCTTAAGTGGTGAGATTTAAGGATTTGTTTCTATATTTTCAAAAGGGTCTTCCGAACTTGGGGGCAAATGCTGGCGGAGCGAACCCTCTCGATTTTCTTCGTAACAGCCCACAGGTTAGAACCTATACAGAGATGGGGATGGGTGTTTGTTTCTTCTCTATTTTATGGTTTATTTTGGAGTATTAAATTTTTTGAATTGTTTCAGTTCCAAGCTTTGAGGGCAATGGTTCAAGCCAACCCACAGATATTGCAGGTCTTTTTTCGAAACTCGTTGTTACATTACACTTTGCCCCTTCCCTTTTGAATTCTTAACACTTTGTTTCCCTTCTTACATTATTGTTATTTTCTTGACAGCCTATGCTTCAGGAACTAGGGAAGCAAAATCCCAACTTGGTTAGGATGATTCAAGAACATCAAGCTGATTTTCTTCGCCTGATCAACGAGCCCGTCGAAGGCGGAGAGAGGTGTTATAACTTTTCCTTCTTTTACGAAACAATTTCAATAAAAATATTAAGAAATTTTGATTATCTCGGGCGCTCTGAGAATAAACTGTTGAAACTGTATTGTGTTTCTGAAGCAATATACTAGAGCAGCTTGCTGGTGCAATGCCGCAGGCCATAACAGTCACACCCGAGGAACATGAAGCTATCGAAAGGGTAAAGTTGGATTTTGAATTCAGCATATTATGTTTTTTTTTCGGAGAAAAATAGATGATAGAAATAAAAAAGAATGCTTGTAAATATTTTTGTGTAGCTTGAAGCGATGGGATTTGATCGTGCTCTAGTGATGGAGGTTTACTTTGCTTGTAACAAGAACGAGGAGCAAGCTGCAAACTACCTTTTAGATCACGGCCATGAATTTCAGGAAGATCAGTGATCAATGGAATTTGAGGTTAAAATATATTTTCTTTTTCATCTTTCTCTGTCGACAAATAATACATGTCCTTTGTCTTCGTGTCTTTGGAGTCCTCGACTTTCTTGTGATATTGTGAACTGCTTCATCCTTTCTCTCTCTCTCTCTCTCTCTCTCTCTCTCTCTCTCTCTCTCTCTCTCTCTCTCTCTCTCTCTCTCTCTCTCTCTCTCTCTCTCTCTCTCTCTCTTTTTTTTTTATGTGGTATGTGACATCATATATGAAGATGCTGTTTCAGATATGGAATGAGTGTTTTCCCCTATGTTTGAAATCCAATCCACCTTTTATGAATGTTTTGACGAAATTGCAACATGCTAGTGAGCTGATTAGTATAGAATCCTAGAAAAAAAACGAAAAAGAGAATGACCGTTCTAGGCTTTAATAAGGACATCAGTTACGATAATTAACAATTATGAAACTTAAGTCATTAAGTTCATCGAATAAAGTTTGGTCCTTGATAGTTTTTGTGACAAGTGAAAATTCCTGCCTGGTAGCTGACACAGAATATTTTCTAATATATATTTTCTGCTTCAAATCTCTGCGTCTTATGTGATATTCGAAGTTCTATTTGGATGGAGGAAAACGAGTATGTTTTTTCCAAGATGTATTTGTGTTTATGATCAACCCTACATACGTATAAAGAAATATACTTGCCCGAGACGTATAAAACTCTTACGAAATATATTCTTCCTTGACCAATAATGTACAAAAATTATGTGCACGGCAAGAAAAAAAGTTTGGGACGATGGATAACCTAAAATGAAAGAGTAGGCAAACCTTCGACAGATTCTAATACCATTCTGAGAAAGATGCACATATCCATGCATAATGAATTAATAGAGAGAAAAACCCCAAAAAAAAGACCTTGAATCAAAAATTACTTCTCAAATCTTTATTACTCACAACTCAACCTCAACAGGTCTCAACAATATGGGGTCTTTCCAAAGTTCCATGATAGCACCTGTAAGGATTAATATCAAGCCATAATTGACCTTTTTTCATTCATTATTTCCCCCTAAAATGTACGAAAAGATCGATAAAATGAATCGCTCTAACATGATGGTTCTTTACAAGCAGGATTATCGCCCAGAACCAATCCATTGCATGGTGATGAGGATAAACCTAGACTGCAATGCTTGTTGTAGGAAAATGACAAGAACCCTACTCAGAATGAAAGGTAATAATATTTAAAATCTTGGTCAGATTAGTCCACTTACACATGCAAATTATTTAGTTTCTGACATTGAGTTTTTATCCATGTAATGAACGAAGAAATCGAAACACACACGATAGAGAAGCAACGGAGGAAGGTAAGTGTGTGTGGAAGATTTGTCCCAGCAGAATTAGCCATAAAGATAAAGAAAAAGATGAATCGTAGGGTCGAAATTCTCGAAATCCAAGAGCTCGACTATGGTCGTAATAATAATAATAATAATAATATCGACGAATATCATCAACAACAAATGCCTTACGTTGCTTCTGCTCAACCTTATTACATTTCCATTAATTCCCGGTCGTCATATCTAGAGAATGATTATTCAACCATATCATTTAAATATAGTGATGGTCTAGCTTAGAATTATTATTCAGTATTAATACCAAACTTCAAAGATGTTGGTATGGTATATATGTTTTTCAGAAAAAAACTCCTAGTTTTGTTGATAACTTGTAAATTGATCTGCGTTATTAAAGAAATAGCTCGGTAATAAGAAATTGGTATGAATATACTGTGACCATCCTCTGCAAAAATTGCTTGCAACAATAACCTTTTTGGGCATGGAAATTAAGGAATAGATTTATTCCGACAGAAAGTTGACAACTTTATATTATCAATTAGACTAAGAAAGAGTGAGAAGCGGCGAGTAGAGCGATTTTTAATTTTATTCCTCCATTGAACAATACGAATATAATAATGTTAATACTTCTTAAGAATAATATGCTTTATAGATAGAAACCGAATATGCTAGGAGTTAGTTGAGATTTGTTATTTCGTTAACGTTGTCAAATTGAAGACTTTGTTTGTAATAAAAATTAAGACGACATATGGATGATTACGCATGAGGTGAGGTCATCGTTTGAGGATATACATTGGAATTTATTTGGTAATTCTTTTGTATGTTTGGTTTTTAATAATCTCTAACCATTGGCATATTCGGCACATTAAGGTCAACGTCAAACTATAAAGATATCCTAGAAATATATCCCTAAATGGGTCTTTGCTTCTTGAGATCGACCACCATATAAAAGGATTGTTCTTTGTCGTGAGATATATGTCCTTCACTGTAAGAGACATTTAACTCAATTATAAACCGAAAGGCCACTTTTTAAGTACCCACCGCACATAACTTTTAACATATTTAAATAAATATCAAAGAATATCCTCTTCTTGTTAAGGTTATTCGCAATTTCTTTATATTCAACATAATAGGAATATGGTCTAGAAATTCATCAAAAGTCCACAAGTCACTGCAGAGATATATTCGTTCGTCTTCGAGAAAAAAAAAAGATATATTCGTTCGTAGACAAAAGATAATAATTCAATTCAAAGGGTCAACATCCGCATTAAAAAGCGCGTTGAAATCGAATGATTTATGTATGAAGAGGAAAGTGGGCTCAAATCTCAACCACTTCAATTCAATATTCCATTTATGGAAATATCCGCATTTTTCTTGGATAGTTATTTCACAAGAAACTTCTTGCCTTGCGTGTGGAATAAAAAAATCAGAAAATGTTGACCGAACTATCTCCATTATTCTATGCATCAACGTACCCAATGCCCTCTCTCTCGTCAATGAATCTTTCGACAAGAAAAAAAACATGAAATAGAAAAGAAGAAACAAGAACACACACACGGATAGAATCATATCTCTATAGGATTGATAATATATATATATATATATATATATAGCAAAACTTGGGTCGAAAAAGTAAATCAATAATAAGAAGAGGAAGTCATCGGCGAATCACTGTGACTCGAACAAGCAGCTCTCATGTCATTACGTTCATCAGAATGTGAAGAAGAAGAATATGGTTGTCTTAATTCTTTCTGAGATTCCGACAATTCTTTGAAATTTCCAGGCAGCGTCGAAGGGTAAATTCCATTACAATTTGGGACACTAATGTCCGACGGTGGGACCCATATTCCTCCGACCACCACGAACTGTGGCGGCGGCGGTTGTTGTAGGGTGGTGGTGGAAGCTGACGAGCTTGGCCTTCTCGTGTGAAGACGATATTTCTGTAAATTGGAAATTATGAAATAACATAGAAAGAATTACGATATGGGTTGAAAGAAAAGGAAGAATAATAATAATATTTGATGAAATACAAACCTGTAAATGGCTCTTAACTTCATCGTTAGTGAGCCCATCGACCTTCATCAACTCCCTGATTTGCTTCGGCGTGGCTGCGCAAATAAATAATAAATACATATCAATAATTTTTTTTTTTTTTGGCATCCAGAAAAAAAGATTGCAAAGAATCTATTATTAAATATTACATACCATTTGAGCCGCCGAGCTGTTGCAGGGCTTGTAAGAATCTCCGATGCAACTCAGGCGACCAACACCTTCTTTCCTTTTTTAGGGTTGATGACGATGATGATGCTTTTCCTTCCTTTTTACTTATATTTTTCTCACCATCGCCGGCTGATAATTGCTGAGTATTTGAATTGATTCTCCCTTTCCTAAATGGATCAGTCGACACCTCTTCCTTCGGAGCATTCATCTTTTCAGGTGAGCCCTAAGCCAAGAAAAGCGAAAAGATCAAATCTAACATGATGTTTCCACAATAATATCTCATCAGCCCTAATAATATAGATCCATAATGAGTCTCCAAGTAATTTTATTTTTATTGCCCTACCTCGTCTCGAATGTCTGGATCTGGGGTTTGGTTCCAAAGTGTAAGCCAATCTGACATGTTATTGCTGGGATTATTACAGCACACCTCTTTATTCTTCTTAGAACAACAACGACCTTCATCGTTTTGGTGACCTGATTCCGAGGAAGATAGTTTCTTGACAGGTAATATGAACTCATCCTCGAGAATTTTCTCACCACTAGTTTGCTCCGAGCTTTCTGTTGATGTTGTCCCTGATAACTGTTGCTTGCATGACTCAATAGCTACACAGTTATTACAAAGTAAGCACAAGTTAACATCATGTCAATGAAAAGATTAGGACAAGAAACAATTCATATCTCTATTCTATCACTCCGTACACACACACAAACACACACATATAATTTAGACCTTGTGTGATTAGGTCGAGACAGAGAGGAAGTTCACGCTGGAAAACTTGAACCTTTTGACGTTCTTCTTCTAAAGCCTTCATAAATTCGTGACATCTCTTCATTTTCTCTGATAAATAATCACTGCTGTACTGATCGTGGCTGTGAATCATAATGATTATTTGTCCACTTTCTGATATTCCTTTTGATATTCTTCTATCGATTCCTTAAGAGGGTTTAATTAGAATCATCTACAAACTCGGCTCACACAAAGAAAATAATGGTTTCTTTTTATCTTCTTCGCACACTGTTCTTGCAAATATACATACATATATATACACGAAACCTACAAATGCCGACGACTGTCTAATATATATATATAGAAAAGGGATTTTTATTTGTATAATTCTCACGACAAGTTGTGTACGTGGAGAGTCGAGATCGTTGCGTCGCGTAAGGCGAATATTTGATTATGTTTCTTGAGAGAGAGAGAGAGAGAGAGAGTTATTTCTAAGAACGTGGGCTGGCACTTTAGTTAAGAGATAAGATCAATAGAAGTGTAGGTTTTTCTTACATTTATACCCCTTAAAGACTACTACGAAGTAGTCAAGTGCATCAATCAAGTTTAGTTTTTTGAAAAGAAAAACGCTGTTGACCAAATATGTAAATATCAGTTTCGTGTTTATCTCATCGTCGTAGTTATCGATTGAGTTGAGGGGAGTAGTGAATATCCTCGTAAAAAAAAGAATCACAACAGAGCGTGGCGTGCACTCTCCACCATAGGCGAGTGGCACTACTTAAAGATCATGAGCCGCTCTGAAAGATTTCTGGCCTTTCGCCATATCTAAGAGTCATATCGACTATATATATATATATATATATAAAGCTTTCTTGTCTACCAAACTCATACAGCAATTATCAGAAAATTTATGAACCAAGCACCCTTACTTCCATAATTCAATTCCATGTAATATTTGAAAAATATGGTAACTAAACGTTCGCTTCAAAAGTACATTTTATGACTGCCTTTTACATTAGCCGAAATTGGTTTGACAAGGCGGAGATTTTTAGTTTTCTCCCCCCTCAATAATAGACAACAATATCCACATGGAGTTACTATTCACCGCCCCCTTTTTCCTAGTCACCGCCCCTAAAGGGCTATACAAGACTTTTTTGCTCTTATGATATTTAAATTAATTTAAAAAGAAAAAACTAACTAAATATATAATTTCGGTACGAAATACTGAAAACTACATAGACAAATAAATTCGAACGATCGATCGATACGAAAAAAAAAATTGTTTTAACATTTTAGGACCGATCGATCGATATTGTCGTAAAAATCATTCGTACGTAGATGAATTAGCGAACTCGGATCGACGCCGGCCGATCGCGGGTGTCGGCCGGAGCAGCACCGGCCGAACCAAAATTTCGGCCGGCGCTTGGCACGGCCGAACCATAATTTCGGCCGCCACATGTCACCGCCGAAATTGTGTTTCGGCCGTGCCTTGTGGCGGTCGAAATTATTGTTCGGCCGTGCCAAGCGCCGGCCGAAATTTTGGTTGGTCGGGACTTTTTTCAAACTATTTCGATCCGAGTTCGCTAATTCATCTACGTACGAATGATTTTTACGACAATATCGATCGATCGGTCCTAAAATCGATTGATCGGTCCGAAAATATCGATCGATCGGTCCTAAAATGTTAAAACAAATTTTTTTTCGTATCGATTGATCGTTCGAATTTATTTGTGTAAGTAGTTTTCAGTATTTCATACCGAAATTATATATTTAGTTAGTTTTATCTTTTTAAATTAATTTAAATATCATAAGGGCAAAAACGTCTTTTTCCAGCACTTTAGGGGGCGGTGACTAGGAAAAAGGGGGCGGTGAATAGCAATCCAGTATCCATATTAAGTTGCTAAATTTTCCATGGTCATGAATGAAATTAGAATTGAACTCATTTATGGATGCTTCATCTAACTATTATTATATACATGTTGCTTATGTTTTATGATAATTTTGTGGGAAAATTATAAAAATGGGTCACTAAGTATGCCAATTTTCGATTTTGGGTCACTATGTTTGCCAGTTATAAAACTAGGTCGCTAATTATGTATATAGTAACAAAATTGGGTCATTGACCTCTTTTTTCTTATTATATACATACTTAGTGACCTAGTTTTGTTACTATATACATACTTAGTGACCTAGCTTTGTAACTAGTGACCCAATTTTGTTACTATATACATACTTAGTGACCTAATTTTGTTTCTGGCAAACATAGTGACCCAAAATTAAAAAATGGTATACTTAGTGATCCATTTTTATAATTTTGCCTAATTTTGTCGAATGCGCGTTCTATTTCTATTTCTAATGTTGTTTTACTATATTGTATAAAAAACATTATATTTATTTACCGAAGAAAAAAACAATATATTGTACCCTTGGCCCTTGTGCAGTAAGAGCATCTCCAATCGATACCCAAAAACCCAAAATATATACCAAAAGTTGCCCAATCGTACACCAAACGCGTACTCAAAATGCGTTTTCATTTTCTCTCTCCTGTTTTAAACGCATATATGCGTTTTGGGAATGGGATATCCCAAAATATGCGTTTGATGTTTAGAAATTACAATACATACCTTTTATTATTTTTAATTAAAGTACTCATATAAAAAATCAAAAATAAATAAAAATATATAAAGGACTCCTGTTATTAATATTTACTTTTTTCTACATTTTTTATATGAAAAAATATTGAGTTTATTATTAATTTTGTGAAATTATTTTTTCGATCAAACTTAAAATAATAGTATGGTCTGATTTGTAAAGTTATAAACTTCATGGGTAATATTAACAAATCGGATAGAAGAGAATACTACAATAATGGTCTTTTAAGTTTGCGAATTGGTTTATCGGTTGGAGAAGAATGACTGCATTTTGAGTTTGAGAATGCGTTTGTGTCTGAGAATGCATTTTTCGGTTGGAGATGGTCTAACTATAGCGGGGATGAGGACGAGAAAAAATTGCGTGGGTTTCCACATAAATGTCACCAATTGCCTAAGATAAAATGATAGAAAACTAATGGTCTGGACTTCATTGGCAAGCGCAATTGGGCTTTTATATGAGCCTATATATTTTGACAAAAGCCCATTATAAACGACATCACGGTAAATGCCCTTTCAATAGTGTCCGTTCTGCAGACTCTAATGAATATCCGTATATATATATATATATATATATATATATATATATGTAGGAATTTTATGGTATGTGAGCACCTTACGTGGGCATCTGTCGATGTGGCACTGGTTCGTGCCTTGTCGACATGCCACATCAACATAGATGATACGTAACACTAATTAACACATTCTAGTGGTCATTGCTTACGAACACACATATACTTACGAATGCTTTTTTTCCCACTTTTTTTAGTATTCTGAGAAATGATATAGGTATTGGTTTTCATAATTTGTGCTTTTACTGACTTCGTAAAAAAGGTTCGTATCATATGTTTCTGATCATGGCGTTTTTTATGTTTATATTATCTTGAGGAGGTAAATTTTCCTTCAAACTCGACTGGTCAAAGGTTAGTTTTTTTCTTAATGTATTAAAACTTCTATTAGTTTTTGTTATTGTGTTAGTGCGATTATGATGAGAATTTCTACAACAGGTTCTGAATCTTCATAATCAAGGTAGATTTAGACTCTCTATTGTTCCAGGACTACAGTTCGTTCTGCGTTGATATGTGTGCATTTTCTCTGTGTACGGTTAGGACATTCGGCTTAATGTTTATGCTGGAAATGTTCATATTGAATGACGATCTATATTTATAAAAAGTAGTGAGCCTGTATGTGACTGCGAAAACATCTTTAAGAATTTGTTAAATTTTATTATTTGGGAGTAGATGCACTAAGGAGCAATCACGGTATGTATGATCTCGCAGATGGAACATAAGACATCTCCAAATTTTCATCAGATTTTGTCTTCAAGGGAAATGCATCATCAAGATTTGAGCAAGTCGATCCTTATGCTCTTATTGTAGTCATATCTTCTGGGTATTATCTTGCTGCTATTATGTGATCTATAGATTGAGAAGGTTAACGAAATATGCTGCTAAAAGCACAGAGTAATTGGATACTATTGATTTAGAATATACTCTTTTCTTTTTATACCCTCAGACGGTAAAGTATCATTCATTAGCAGCCGCAAATGCTTCAAGAAGGATATCATTAAGTCACGCCTTCACTTTTTCGAGAATGAAAGTTAGAGAAGCATCATAGGTGAAGGCGGCGGTTGTGTATATATAAGGATCAGTTCACGACAACAATCACAAAAAGCTGTTGAGAAGATCCTCAATGGATGGAAGGAATCTGAAAGAGAATTTGAGGTGCTCTGCAGATTCTTGATCAGCATTTCTCAGATCTCGATGATGATTAATCATATATTTTAGTCTTTTCAAAATTATGCACAATGATCGAAATTCTGAGTAGGTGTTAGCATCATATCATAGTTTCTCTTCTTGGATAAAGCATTCATGGCGAGGCTGTACGATATGATGAATTACGGTAGCCTTGAATCCCGTGTGCAAGGTATTATTCATATTTGATGCACCTTTTGTGATATCTCTCTTAGGGTACTTAACTCATTTTTTTATGAAGTTCCTCTGATGCTTTGTCCATATGAATTTCTCATGCAATAATCTCTAATTATGAAAATTCTTTGATGCTTTGCTCATAGGTCATATAGGACCTTCCTATGGATCAACATTAAATTGGCATTTGAGACTGAAAATTGCTATATATGTTGCAAGGTACTTCATTATTGTCTGAGACTGAAAATTGCTCTTGATGTTTCAAGCTACTTCGTTAGTATCATTTCACATGTGGTACTAACGATACTTTTCCCCGAAGTTTAATGTCATTTTCCCGTCACTGATATGGGATGTGTAGAACCTACACAAACTCCGCTACCCTCCTGCAAAGGTAAACACTGTAGACATGGACTTTTTATTTAAATAAAATTTTTTTTGTCAGATTGCTGATTTTGGGCGCTCAGCGGAGGATTCTCAAATAAGACCCGCTGATATTAAACTTTTTGGAACTTTAGGCTACGTAGCACAGTAATGCCTTCCGGACTGTATGAACTAAGCTCCCATTCATTCTTACAAGTGAGCGGAAAGAAAACACTATGCATTTTCCCATAACAAAAACGTCGGTATGCGCTCGGTGATGTAGTTCTCTAGCTCTTGACTAGAAAAATACCCGTCGAACGATTCGACATAAAATATTGACAGTTAGTCACTTGGGTAATCTTTTATGTCAAGAATTATTCTGAACTTTTTCAAAAAGCTGCAAAGAAACTCAAAGATGCTCCTATCATAAATTGGCAAATCCTCATCCAGACGGAACAAAGCTTCGTAATGTAGTCTCCTGCCACGAAAGGCACGATGAAATTGAAGCATATCAGGTTCGTACAAATCGATCTCTTACATTTTCTCCAAGTCCTTACAGCTTTTGTTTCTTTTTATGCTATTGCTTGACCGCGTTTAGAGATCCAATTTCGATTAGGTGTTGTTTATGTTATCACATCTTATTGTTGGCTTTGAGTTCATCAGTTATACGACCAATTTCGTATTCTGTCAATAAGTCATGTCTTTCTCATATTTGATGTTCAGTTACGCCATAATTTTTTCTAGATTGCTCGGCTACACGAACTATGCAAAGTATTACACTCAACATAGATTGGAGACGCATCAACGAAGGTTTGTTTATCTCATTGGCAAAAGTCTTTTTTTTTGCTTCAGAGTTAATCAATTTGAGAAATCTTGCTGGATGTTGCCTTTAGGTCTTCGAGTTATTGGAGAAACTATCAGAAAGATTTGACGAGTCAGCCTCTAAACAATTTTATCTGTTAAAAGAATTGAAGGTTTTGGTGCCTTTTTCCATTCAGTTCTCAAATATGATTGGGCCTTTTTTTTTTCAGCTTCATAAATGAATATCTTTCTCAACTGTAAGATCCTTTCCGACTTTATTTTATACTTTGGGTAGAGACAAGAGTAAGGAGAATTTTCATTTGGAATTGAGGATCTGCCATAATATATATGAAAGTTCAAAAGCAGCAATTTGATACGGACTTTGAAGTTCCTGATGAGTATTTTCCTGTCAGCTTAGTGATGTATGGATCCTCAAAATTTTTCAATACATATTTGGTACAATATTTCCATATTTGGTAACATCTTTTTGGTGTTATACATGCTTTTTTTAGGCGATATACTGACATGCGAACAAATGCATTAAATGTTGGAATAAATACTCATTTGTTCACAAGCATTGTGAAACGTATGAGTATACATGAATTGTAACATACTTCTTTATTCTTCATCTTGCTTAATAAATGCAATGCATGAAACTGAAGATGGAAGTTATGAGTTCGACATCAAATAGTAATTAATATTATGAGATGTCTTTTGAACTACATGACCCTTACGTAAACCATTGCTACACTAAAAATTCTCCTCCTCTCCTGCTCAATCGATGAACACACATATACTTACGATTGAAGATTCATACACATAATTAAATTAAAGTGGTAATATATTAATGTTGTCATTTTAATTGTAATAAAAGCTTTGTGTATGTGGTGGGTAAGTAACAAGTAGATGGGGTCGACGGTATTTAAGCAATGTTCATCCCCTCTGAATTTTGATGCCTTCTGTTATTTTTTTACTTCTTAATTACGTTCGCCACATGATCCACCTCCACAAGCACACGCACAACAAATTTATAATTTTGTCTACTTGCATATATATTTATATATATATATATATATATTAATGGGTGCATTCATAATATACATAGGTACCTAAAATAATGTGCAACTTGTCCCTTTAGAAATAGGGAAAAGAAAACAGAAGTTGGGGATTAGCACAGAAAAATTCACCTTTTGGGAGATTAAATGGATCTACTCTTTCCTAGCGTCAACATCTTGAATGAGTCTGTCATGAATAATAATAAGGTCTAACGTTGGCATAATAATAGACAGTCTATATGATCCACGGACTTAGTTTTCCCGATATTCAATATATATATATATATATTATACGAACTCATATGCATATGTATATCAATTTAGTTATACGTGTTAAAAATTGTATCTTGTAATGTGTTGGTGCGGGGGTGTATATTTGAGCACGTGGATAATTCCTTTTCATCAACTGCCCAAATATGGTTTTGTAATTATGGTTATACTCTCTTGGTCACTCATCAATATCTTTAAAAAAAATAAATTGGCGGATATATTTACCTAATCAATTAGTAAATTAGAACTCAAACAAATTAATTTGGAAAATGAACCTGTCAGGCGATTGGCAGTAATTTATAAAAGGGGCAATTACGGATCAAGCCCTAGAAAAGTTTCAATTTAGTGATCAGGCCCTGTCAGAATAATCTTTAGTTTAAAGGACCAGTTTTTTAAAAAATTCAAAGATAAAGGCCCAAACTATATTTTTACTAAAATACCCTTCGTAAAGGGTTCTCTGAAGTGGTATTCGACGCGATATTTACGTTACATAGATCTGACGACTTGTTACCGTAATAACCAAACACGTTACTTTAAACTGATAAAATGTTACTTCCCGATAGTAAACTGTTTTTTTATGCATTTTTATATATATTCGGCTAATCGAAACCCAGTTTTCGCAGAATCAAGCACAATCGACTACCCCATCAACCAATCAATTTCAACGTGTTCACGTAGGATTTATCTGATATTGCTGAAGTACGATGTATGAATTTTGATGAATTTTTATACGTTTTGAAATTTGAGAAAAAACGGGCCAAATCGAACTATATTTTCGTAGCAATTGCAGCTAATCTTTGTGTATTCGAGGTACCCATCGTTTGGGCATTTCATAGGCTCTGTCAATTTTGAACAATCGTCACCTCATCAATTTTGAAACGTACGTTGTGTGAAAGTGGTCGTATGGAAGGCATAGATTCATCTGGAATAAGTGTTACTATTTTATGCATTCTTGTTACTGATTTATGTTTTCGTGTTATAAACGTACGAACAAAGTGTATCATGATACAAAAGGTAACTTATAATCGATTTGGTCATTTTTGGTATATTATGACCTAATTTTGTTTCTCAAAAGTATTGTTGTGGTATTTTGCTTAACGGACCTGTTTCGATAATTTTTGGCACAGAACTGTTACTTCATGAAATAGAAACGTTACTTGGATTTTCTAAGATGGTATATTATGATGTATTTTTGTTTTAAGCATCGATGTGTTATTTTATTTTTCTTAGCAGACCTGTTACGATAATTTGGGGCACTTATTTGTTACTACCTCAAAAGTTACTTGGAATATCCGACGTGGTATATTCTGATCTCCTTTTGTTTTTCATAAGTATTGATATGGTATTTTATTAGCAGGCTGTTTCGATAATTTGGCATGGAACTGTTACTATATGAAATCGAACCTTTACTTTTTTTATCTGAAGTGTTATACTACGGCCTACTTTTGTTTTCATATGTATTGATGTGGTATGTTTTTTAGCAGACCTGTTTCGATTTATTTGACGTGGAACTGTTACTAAATAAAATATAAGTGTTACTTGTTCTATCGAAAGTGTTACTAAAAGTACATGAGTTGTTACTAAATAAACAATAAACATTACTGTGGATTTGGTGGATTTGGGGATTTGGGCGGAATTTGGGGATTTACGATACATGGTAAATTTTGGGCGGGATTTGTGGATTTGGGCGGGATTTGGGGTTTGGGCTGGATTTGGGATTTTGGCAATATGGTATAGGGCCGTGTTACTAAAAACTATTTAACTGTTATCGGTTACTTAAATTATGTTACTGAACGTTGTTTATGTGTTACAAATTGCTGCCGTTATCGTACTGGGGTTTAGGGTTATGTGTTTATGGAGATTGGTGGCATTCGCAACAATAAACCCAAGCTGTAAACATGTTAATGCTCCAAAAGATATGGGTTTTAAACGGATTTACGATACATGGTAAATTTTGGGCGGGATTTGTGGATTTGAGCGGGATTTGGGGATTTTGGCAATATGGTATCGAGCTGTGTTACTAAAAACTATTTAACTGTTACCGGTTACTTAAATTATGTTACTGAACGTTGTTTATGTGTTACAAATTGCTGGCTCGTTTCACTATCATCCACCTTCATCGAACAATGTGGCTTTTAAAGGAATTTGGTGTGATAAATGGATCAAATCATACATTTACAAGTTGTTAATCTTGTAAATCTCGATCAATGTGCATTTATGAACGAAATTAATCGAATTAGTAATGTGGTACTGGAAACCTATTATGTGGTATCATAATCTGTAAACACGTTATTCGTTAGGTTTGCATTGTTATTTTATAGCAAACATGTAGTATTACATGCGGGCAATCTGGTACTGGTGACGATAACGAACCATCCTATTAAAATTCCTTAACAAATAACTTCGAGAATGTATCAAATACAGATTTACGACATATAAAATGATATTTGTGGTTTAATTTTAAACTTTGAATACGTTTGTGATAAAATTCGTAATGTTATGTCTCATTAAAAGAGATACTAGTGTATGTTGTGAAGGAATAGCTATATTTATACATGATATTTTATCTCAACTTTCACATATTGATATCAACATTCGCAAAACGTGTCTTTTAAAGAATTTTGTGATTTAGCTTCATCATATCATCTATTTCTATGAATTTCAATCTTATATAACCGAACGAAATGAATTTATGAACGAAATTTAATCGAAATAGTAATGTGGCATTGATTAGCTATTCTGTGGTACTTGTAGCTACAAATTTGTTATAAATATTGCGTATATTGTTATTTTTATCAGATATGTGGTATTATTTGCAGGCAATGTGTTATTGTACTGTTAATATCTCTGACATTCTAGAAACTTCTAGAATGTTCTTAACGAAATGTTACCCAAATTGCGTGAATTGTTACTCAGAATAAAGAAAATGTTACCGACCAACTTTTTATTGGCAAACGTGTTATTTACGGGTAACGAGTCGTTATTAATCTCTCATTATATGTTACGTTTTGCGGATATATTTGTTATGAATATCTAGACATATTGTATTATTGTTCCACGAATTGTTACCCAGAAAGCATGAAGTGTTATTCAGTGACCATTTTAATTAGCAAACGTTTACCACTTAGATCTCATCAAAATTCTTCATTATTCCATGATTAACATCAATAATTGTCGTCGATAACTAAGGCCCATGATGAAATTGTGTCGAATTTACATTATTCGGTCATTAAACTCGAGATTTCACCGTATTAAACGTATGTTTGGAGCATTCGTGCTTTATGAATCTCGAAAATTCTCTTTAATTATGAAGACCCATGAAAAATCGAAGCCAATACAACGTTTGCTGTTAGTAACGTCGAGATTGGATCGAATTTCAAACATGAATTTTTCAGCTTATTAAACGTATGTTTTTTCAGCTTAAAACCATTATTTTGGGGGCACTAAACATGTGTTATTTACGGGTGACGGGTCGTTATTATTTTCTCACTATATGTTCGTTTTGCCGAAATATTTGTTATAAACATCAAGACATATGGTATTATTGTTCCAAGAATTGTTACCCAGAAAGCATGAAGTGTTATTCAGTAACCATTTTAATTAGCAAACGTCCGCTTAGATCTCATCAAAATTCTTCATTATTCCATGATTAACATCAATAATTATTGTCGATAACTAAGGCCCATGATGAAATTGTGTCGAATTTACATTATCTGGTCATTAAAGTCGAGATTCCACCGTATTAAATGAAATTTCCGAATTGTGTTTGAAGCTTTTGTGCTTTATGAACTTCGAAAATTCTCTTTGAGTATGAAGACCCATTAAAAATTGAAGCCGGTACAACTTTGTGCTGTTAGTAACGTCGAGATTGGATCAAATTTGGAACATGAATTTCTTCTTTCGATCGATTGAGTGTAAGGAATGTGTTATTGCAGGAAGCGGTATTATTTTTGAATGATATGTTACTTTTGCAACATGATTTGTTATTTATTAAAAGAAACGTGGTATTTTCTGCTATACGGAAAATATTTATTTTCTCACAATTAACGTCACTAATATCTGAAATTTATCAACACTTATGATCAAATTAACGATAATTTCACATTATATCATCACAATCGTGGAGATATCTTCGGGTCTTATATCATCACATTTATATTAAGTATTTTTTTTCGTCGATTTGGCATATGTCGAGTTAAATATGCATCATTTAGGTATTTTCGTCTGATTTATTCGTTTATTAGTATTGGTATTATAATTGATAAAGTTATTACAAAATATATGCGATATTGTACTCAATACAGACAATTTGTTATCCAAATGAATGGAAGTGTTTTTTTAAGCCCAAAACTGTTATAATTATCTCGACAGCTGTAACGGATCATTTAGGTATCCTGTGGTAAATTTCGCATATGTCAGGGATATTTATGTCTTTTTGCAGCCTTTAGGTAGTTTTCACTGAACTTTTCGAAAACTAGGTCCTTTAGCCTAAATTAAATTCAAGTGGGGCCTGAACCCAAACTTAAATATGCTATTGGGGCCTGAACTTTAATTAACCCTTTATAAAAGGGAAAGGGAAAAAAACATTAATAATGATTTTCTTCAAGCAAGAAACTTTTATCCCGCTTAACGAGGCCACCAATTGTTTGTATTGGTATAATATTACATGCAAATTGCATCCTTGCATTAGCATGGTTGGAATTCTATTACCTTTTGATTGTTGGTCATCTTACTCATTAGTAGGTGTATGAAATCTACACGTTTTACTCATATGTACATATTATACTACATAGAAAGAAATGTTATTTTCTGGTTCTCACGTTGTCTCATAAAACCGATATATCTAATTTAATTCATACAACCATTATACAAAAAACAACTCGGTATGGTTTTCGCGGGCGTATTGCTACGGTAAATAGAAGATATTATCAATAAACGCTTAACTAATCAGTGGGAAAAAGGTAAAAAGAAGCTCAAACCTACCCTAATATTATTGTATTCGGTGTGACAATCATTTTATAGAAAGCCAAGTAACACATAAATGCTGATGTATCATGATTATATAAATAAAACCACGTACGAACAACTTGGTACTATCTCCCCGCCATGCAAGATAGGAAGATTGAGATAAGGATCAAACTGAATCGGGGAAAGAAAAGGCAAAGTTATATATGTTTAATATGGGACCACGGAGATATTAATTGCATTGACTCTACATATAATATAAATTTGCTAACCACTAGAATATCACAATTTGACAATAACGTCAATCGTCGTATTTGATGATACAATTGTTATGAATATGGATTAATGTAGTAAAACTATACTATACGAATGAAAAATAATAACAGTGATATTAAATAATATGAGTTGACATAATCCAAATAGCATTATTTCTGATATTTAATACAAAATCATCAAAAATCGTATTTTTGTGAAAGAGACTGATATATCTCTGAAGATATAAATATGCCTAAGAGGGGGGGTGAATTAGGCTTATAAATTTTTATGCTTCTTTTCACAAAGTGTAGTGACTTAGATATGCCTACTGATGCTTGTGACGAGTATGCCTGATATATCCTAGTAACGTCGGATGTGCGTCGGGTCTGTCTCACAGCGATAAAGAAATAACTGAAAACTAAATGCGAGACAGGATTTTTATAGAGGTTATATCCCCAACTGGGTTTACTCCTCTCCTTGGGATTTGCTTCCCAAGAGTTTAACCAATCACTATAATGCACCGTAGCTGGATACAAAACTGATTGGTTGGCCCAATACACAACCGAAACAAGTCGAACACTAGCCACTACTAGGTTACCACACGCGAGTTTCGTTCCTCGGAATCTCCTTGATCCCGACAGACACAGCTCGCTACCAAAGGGCCACCGGACTTGTCCTTCCCTTCACGTGTGCGTAAACGTTGACCTTGCCTCCTTGGTATTGCTCACGTCCGAAGACAACACGTCCGAAGACAGAATATATGGCAGGGTATGATGGAATATCGGATGAATCACTCGCTCAGTGATGGATACGCAAGTTAACGCTCAGTAAGGCAGAAAGCTATCGCAAGTGGAATGGCTCAGGAATCTCTTTGATCTTTCCGCTCAAATATCTCTCGTAGGCTTATATTCGCAAATTCTAAGTACCTCGAAAATCTGAAGTGCAGCTCATATATAATCCTTTTCAAATAGCACTTCACATGGAAAGTCATATCAAACAATAATCACCAAATCAAGCATAGTTTCCATGTAGCTTTCGAGTCAACCATACCATATAAATCATGCTTTTAATAAATCATGTCAACGGTCATATATCACATTTAAGCATGATTATATTCCATATAAAAGCTCAATTTCGTTCTCAAGCATATTCAAGCATTCGCATATAATTACCATATCAGAACTTTCCATAAGTGATTCCCTGCTATCAGTTTCTAGAAACAAGTCAATCTAGATTTACCTTCCAAGTATGGCACACAAGTTAGCATCACATCAGCACGTTTTCCATGTATAACTTATAGTATTAAATCAATATATTTACCATGTTTAGCACACAAATCAGATCAGAGCATATTTCATTCGATTTATCAATCATGGCAGAACTTTCCTTATTTCAGAGATCACATCCGTTTACAGCATATACCATACAATAGCATCTTATCCACAAAGTCAATCAAATCAAATCTTCCTTAAATATAATATCCAATCAGCATAAGGAAAGATATTAATTTAATATTTCACATTAAATTCAGTGGAAAGCATGCACATAATCGTAGATGTGATTTTCGTCAGGAATAACAGACTTTGAACAGATATATCACTTTCCATATATAAACAGCATATTTTCCTTTTATAACTCAGTAGGATATCTCATGCATTATTTCCATATATAGCACACTACGATATATCCAATCACATGGGCTGTCTACAACATGCGATCACTTAGTTTCACCAAATCATCACAGAATCACATGCGAATCAAATATTCAACACTTTAATCAATTTAAAGCTCATAATCAATGCATGGTCGAATATTTTCATGAATTTAGACGTTATATTAATCACAAATCGAATTGCTTAATTTATAGACCTAACGTCATTACAATTACATCGTTCATCAAAACTCTCTAACATGTATGGATCAAAAAGGTCAACATTCTCCCCCTTTTTGATGATGACATGTAATTGATGCAGCACAGAAGCATGCAAGCATATTCGATTTTGCAAGTCCTAGCTCATATGTCTAAGTGTTCCATAATTGCATAACAGAGCATATGATATTTCCTAATCACATATGATACATATTTGCTCCCCCTGCCTAAGTGCAGTTATCTCTATGACATGCAACGATATATCATGAATGAATTTGCTCCCCCTGTTTAAGTGCGGATATATCATGTCATTGTCAAAGTTATATCATGAGTGCAAAATTTTAAATTTACCCGTGAGTGTGCTCCCCCTGCTTAAGTGCGCATTTTCCAAGCATGATTCAAGCAATCAGATAATCATCGCAGCAGGCACTTAGCACTTATCAAGAAATCTCACACTAGTCAATTTGCACAGTTAAGTATCAGAGTATCACTGTATCTCAGCATAAGATCAGATAACGCAGTATAATATCAGCACAGATATATCTAGAGATCAGAGCAAAATATTAAGAACGCACACAATATCATCAAGATATACCGTAGGCGCATAAAAGGAATATCGCACGCAATCATTACGAATATCTGAGACAGTTCTTAGGCGCATTATATCATTAATTACTCAAACTTCTCCCCCTTCAGCATCAAAAAGGGATAACTTAGCGCGAAATAACTAAGAAGATTGAGAATGAAGGAAGTAATGACTTATCAGAAAACGTTCTCAAGGCTGGAATCACTATTAGATCTGGCAAATATCGCAGATTTGTTCAGCTCCCTGTGATCTTATCGGAACTCTTAAAAGCTGGAGTATAACTTAGATGATTTTCAAGAGGAGAAACTGTGAACTTCGAATTTTAAATTTCAAAAGGAAAGTGAAATCTGTCAATCAGTGCGCCAGGGATCTGGGAGTGAATTGATGGGATCTCATAAATAAGGAAAATATTTGATAAGGGCTGAAAAAGAAGGATCCAAAATTTAGCGGCTGAAAAGAGATCTACGAATGTCTTCCTAAAATAGCTTAATCACATTCTAAGAATAGATCCAGAAAATCCGACATTCCTAAAATAATTAGATAGCTAAAAGATGATCTCAGAAAGGGATAACTATGAATTTGTTCCTAAAACAACGCGATCACACTTAAGGATAAGATCTGAAATTCCTAAAGTAACATAGGGGCTGAAAGTAGTATCTCAGAATAGGATTATTGGGAATTTCTTTCTAAAATAACATAATCACAGTTCTAAGGATTGTCAGAAATATCAGACTGATTTGACGGGATCTCATAATTAAGGAAGGAATGTAACTGGGCTGAGTAGGAATAATTTTAAATATATGAGTTCCCTAAAATAACTGATCGGCAGAAATGATATCTACGAGTTCCTTCCTAAAATAACCTGATCACATTCAAAGAGCAGATCTAGAAGATCGGGCATTCCTAAAATAATCTAGGTAGCTGAAGGAATGTCTCGGAATGGGATAACTACGAATTTCTTCCTAAAATACGAAGATCATACTTAAGGAAAAATCTATAAGATCCACGGAAAAATTTTAGGGGCTGAATAAATATCTTAAGATAGGATAACTACGAATTTCTACCTAAGATAGAATAACCTAGAGTAAATGATAGAATTAGGCAGATTTACTAACCTTATTTAGCTCGATAATTCCCAATCTATCACGGATGTCGCAGAATCTTGCCTCAATTAGGGGTTTCGTGAAGATATCAGCGAGCTGATCAATTGTTCCTACGAATTCCACGCTGATATTCCCCTTTTGAACATGGTCTCGTATAAAATGATGTTTAACCTCAATATGCTTAGTACGAGAGTGATGCACGGGATTCTTAGTAATACTAATGGCACTAGTGCTATCACACATAAGAGGAATTTTGTCATAACTTAACCCGAAATCACTAAGGGTCTGTTTCATCCAAAGAACTTGTTGACAACAATTTCCTAAGGCCATATATTCAGCTTCGGTTGTGGAGAGGCGACAACATTTTGCTTTCTACTAGACCAGGTTACCAGGGAATGTCCAAGTAATTGGCAAGTTCCACTAGTACTTTTCCTATCTTCCCTACAGCCGACATAGTCGGCATCGGAATATCCCATTAATGGGAATTCATCCGTATGAGAGTACCACAAACCGAAATTGACAGTACCCTTGATATATCTAAGTATACGCTTAACTGCGGTCAAGTGGGATTCCCTAGGGTCAGACTGATATCTCGAACACATACCATCAGCAAACATGATATCAGGACGACTAGCAGTTAAGTAGAGAAGGCTTCCGATCATACCTCGATATTCTGTTTGATCAACTGGGGTACCTGATTCGTCACTGTTTATTTTGGTGGTCTGATGCATGGGAGTGGAAATCGCCTTGGAATCATTCATCCCAAATTTTATCAGTAATTCCTTGCTGTAGTTAGTCTGGGATACAAAGGTTCCATCGTCAAGTTGCTTTATTTGCAACCCAAGGAAGTAGTTCAGCTCACCCATTAAGCTCATCTCAAATTCCTTCTGCATAGACTTAGAGAATTCCTCGCAAAGAAGGATATTAGTACTTCCTAATATGATATCATCAACATAGATTTGGACCAGTATCATGTGATCACCTTCATACTTAATAAACAGCGTGTTATCAATAGTTCCAGTCGAAAATCCTAGGTCAATCAAGAACTTACTTAGCCTTTCATACCATGCCCTAGGAGCCTGCTTTAAACCATATAATGCTTTGTTTAATTTAAAAACATGATTTGGAAAGTCTTCCCTAGCAAATCCCGGTGGTTGTTCTACATAGACCTCCTCATTTATAAAACCATTTAAAAATGCACTTTTTACGTCCATTTGAAAAAGTTTAAAACGTTTAAAGCATGCATATGCAAGTAAGACACGTATAGACTCTAATCTAGCTACCGGAGCAAAAGTTTCATCGAAGTCAATACCTTCCTCCTGGGAATAACCTTTTGCAACTAACCTCGCTTTGTTTCTTGTGATATTACCATGTTCGTCGAGTTTGTTGCGGAAGACCCATTTGGTTCCTATGATGGATTTATCATCTGGGCTTTATGGACTGTCTTTGGTTCCATCATTGAGAGCAGTACATCATGAGATTCCTCCGTATCTTGATTTCGTGCAGCTTCTCGAGTTTTGATCCCAGATCTGATATTTCCTATTACTTGATCTGTCGGATGACTGGAAGCGTGTTTCCATTTTCTAGGTTGCAGCTCATCAGCTTCTGGTTCCAGTGTCTCAACAGTTTCGTCTTTGGGAATATCGTCCTCACCATCTTTAGTATCCTGTAATTCTGCACAGGGCAAATCTATACCTTTCGTCATCAGTAGCATCTGCGTTAGGTATCTCATCAAAAGTAACATGTATTGATTCCTGAACAGTCAGCTTTCTTTTATTATAAACACGATATGCCTTAGAGTGAAGACTGTACCCAAGGAATATCCCTTCGTCTACCTTAGAGTCAAACTTTCCTCTCTTATCTCTATCGTTCAAGATAAAACACTTACATCCAAACACACGAAAGTAACCTATATTTGGAGTTCTACCATGCCAGATTTCATAAGATGTTTTCTTTAATATCGGCCTAAGGAACACTCGATTTGACACGTAACAGGCTGTACTAACAGCTTCCGCCCAGAACTGTTTAGGAATATCATACTCATGTAACATAGATCTAGCCATTTCCTGTAACACTCTGTTTTCCGTTCAACTACACCGTTCTGCTGGGGAGTTATAGGGGCAGAGAAGTTATGACTATATCCGTACTGACACAGAATGATGCAAATGACTTACTATCAAATTCCAGCCCGTTATCACTGCGTATCTTACACAGGTTTATTTCTTTTTCATTCTCTAGTCGCTTCACTAATGCGAAGTTATCTAGTGCCCCATTCTTATGTGCAAGAAATATCACCCAAGTGTACCTGAAATAATCATCTACAATGACAAAGGCATATGTTTTACCTCGCAGAGACATTGTCTGAACAGGATCAAAAAGGTCGAGATGTAGCAGTTCCAGAGGTCTGGATGTAGATATCACATTCTTTGCTTTGAACGATGTCTTAGTCTGCTTGCCCATTTGGCACGCCTTGCATGTTTTGTCCTTGACGAACTTTATATCAGGAACACCTCGTACCAGTGCATTGCTTGTAATGTGAGACAGTAATTCCATGTTGGCATGTCCTAAGCGTCTATGCCATAACCAGGTGTTATCCTGTGTAACTGCTAAGCACTTGACGTTCTGGTCAGTGATATCATCAAGAGTTATGCAATAGATATTTCTATCCCTAGATGCACTAAATAATACCTTAGCATCATTTCTAACAACACACTTATCATTTTCAAAAGTAAACGTATGACCTTTATCGCATAATTGACTAATGCTAATGAGGTTATGTTCTAGATTCTTAACCAACCATACGTCATCTATAGTAGTATGTAAAGTGTTACCGACAGTTCCAACTCCAATAATCTTAGCTTTTGTGTTGTCGGCGTAAGAGACATATCCTCCGTCATACGCTTTCACCGACACAAATTTACTGATATCACCTGTCATATGGTCGGAACACCCACTGTCGAGGTACCACTTGTTTTTCTTGCTGGATTTTCTTCTTTGTATCTGCATGAATCAGTTTTTTTCTGAGGTGCCCAACTTTGATTGGGTCCTAAATGGTTAGCAGCAAAATAACTTCTGTTCACACGTGATATATCATGTGTCACAGACTGTGATATCTTAAACACTGACTGGTCAGTGTTAGATACTTCAGGGACCTTCTTTGGCCTCCAGACATATCTAGCTTTATCAGCTCTCTTCAGAAAACAATGGTTAGCATAATGACCGTGACGGCCGCATGAAAAGCACTTAGGTTTTCTAACAGTAGGTGGTGCAACATGTTCATGTGTCATGGAATATCCTAATCCTGATTTTCCAATATTTCTGGGAATACTGAGTAACATATTAAGATTTTGTTGCCCTTCAAGAAGTCTATCATTAGTACGAGATCTTTCTTCTAAGAAATCCTTAAGAACAGACATGTCTTTAGATATATTTTCTTGCTTCCTAAATTTTTCGCAATTACACAAGGCTTTCTCTTCCTTAAGAGTTTCTAGTTCGGCTCTTAGGCGCTCATTTTCTAGATCTGTTTGATGCTTCTCTCTAGCTACGTCATCTCGTTGCCTAATCAGATTACTTGTGAGTTGAGCGACTTGATCCTTCTTTCTGCGTTTTGAATTATTTCAAACATCTCTTCCTTTTCATCTACTTCAGGGACTGAGGTCGCGTTATCACAAGATTCATCTTGCCTGGCATATAGTTCATTTAAGAATAGTATTTTCTTAATAGTGGATGAAGTAGATACCTGATCATCATCATCGGCCATGTAGGCGAGATCTTCCTCCTCTTCACTTCCGGCCTCTTCCTAATTAGTGACCATGACTTTCTGCTTCTTTATCCTTTTGTCACCATTTTCCATCGGGCAGTTTGAGGCGAAGTGACCTGGCTTGTTGCACTTGAAGCATTTCTGCACATTGTTCCCGGATGATGATATTTCTTTGTTCCTAGGTTGGAACTTGGAGTTTCCTTTGAATTTTTTCTTCAGTCGAGACTTTTCATACTTCCTGGTCAGCATGGCAATCGGCTCCAGTATGTCTTCCTCAGTTTCTTCTTCGCCCTCAGAATCATTCTCTTGTTCCGTGTTGAAGGCGATATTTGGTTGATTTCGAACTGGTGGTTTTTATTTGATGGAGATCTGAGTCATCTCGTAGGTGGTCAGAGATCCAATCAGTTCTGACACGGAAAGTTCGTCCAAATTTTTCGCTTCGTAGATGGCAGTTACTTTGGGATTCCATTCTCTTGGTAGAGATCTCAGTATTTTTCGCACCTTCTCACCATCCGGTATTTTCTTTCCCAACGAGAACATTTGATAGGGCTATGGTCTCGTTGTCCTCCATTTTGAACAGCTCGTATTGGTGAGTTAATAGGGCTATTCTTTCTTGTACGACTCGAGTGGTTCCCTCGTGTGTGACTTGAAGCATCTCCCACATGTCTTTGGCAGATTCGCATGAGCTCACACGATTGTATTCTTCTCTAGTAAGTGCGCAGGCAATCATATTCTTTGCTTTGGCATTCAGAGAGATTCCTCGCTTGTCTGTTGCATCGTAGTCAGGACCTTTCTTTGGAATTCCATCCGCCTTTTTGGGATTGTAAGGTCCAGTAGTGATGATATCCCACGGGTCGTAGTCCGCAGCAATCAGGAATTCCTTCATACGGTTTTTCCATATAGCGTAGTTTGTTCCATCAAAGAGTGGTGGCCTGGAGTGGGATTGTCCCTCTGCAAAAACATCAAAACTCGAAGAAGCCATTAGATCTTTAACTCAGGCTTGTTAGGCCCGTCGTTTGAGTAACCCGCTCTGATACCAAATGAAGATATAAATATGCCTAAGAGGGGGGTGCATTAGGCTTATAAATTTTTATGCTTCTTTTCACAAAGTGTAGTGACTTAGATATGCCTACTGATGCTTGTGACGAGTATGCCTGATATATCCTAGTAACGTCGGATGTGCGTCGGGTCTGTCTCACAGCGAAAAAGAAATAACTGAAAAATAAATGCGAGACAGGATTTTTATAGAGGTTATATCCCCAACTGGGGTTTACTCCTCTCCTTGGGATTTGCTTCCCAAGAGTTTAACCAATCACTATAATGCACCGTAGCTGGATACAAAACTCATTGGTTGGCCCAATGCACAACCGAAACAAGTCGAACACTAGCCACTACTAGGTTACCACACGCCGAGTTTCGTTCCTCGGAATCTCCTTGATCCCGACAGACACAGCTCGCTACCGAAGGGCCCCCGGACTTGTCCTTCCCTTCACGTGTGCGTAAACGTTGACCTTGCCTCCTTGGTATTGCTCACGTCCGAAGACAACACGTCCGAAGACAGAATATATGGCAGGGTATGATGGAATATCGGATGAATCACTCGCTCAGTGATGGATACGCAAGTTAACGCTCAGTAAGGCAGAAAGCTATCGCAAGTGGAATGGCTCAGGAATCTCTTGATCTTTTCGCTCAAATATCTCTCGTAGGCTTATATTCGCAAATTCCAAGTACCTCGAAAATCTGACGTGCAGCTCATATATAATCCTTTTCAAATAGCACTTCACATGGAAAGTCATATCAAACAATAATCACCAAATCAAGCATAGTTTCCATGTAGCTTTCGAGTCAACCATACCATATAAATCATGCTTTTAATAAATCATGTCAACGGTCATATAGCACATTTAAGCATGATTATATTCCATATAAAAGCTCAATTTCGTTCTCAAGCATATTCAAGCATTCGCATATAATTACCATATCAGAACTTTCCATAAGTGATTCCCTGCTATCAGTTTCTAGAAACAAGTCAATCCAGATTTACCTTCCAAGTATGGCACACAAGATAGCATCACATCAGCACGTTTTCCATGTATAACTTATAGTATTAAATCAATATATTTACCATGTTTAGCACACAAATCAGATCAGAGCATATTTCATTCGATTTATCAATCATGACAGAACTTTCCTTATTTCAGAGATCACATCCGTTTACAGCATATACCATACAATAGCATCTTATCCACAAAGTCAATCAAATCAAATCTTCCTTAAATATAATATCCAATCAGCATAAGGAAATATATTAATTTAATATTTCACATTAAATTCAGTGGAAAGCATGCACATAATCGTAGATGTGATTTTCGTCAGGAATAACAGACTTTGAACAGATATATCACTTTCCATATATAAACAGCATATTTTCCTTTTATAACTCAGTAGGATATCTCATGCATTATTTCCATATATAGCACACTACGATATATCCAATCACATGGGCTGTCTACAACATGCGATCACTTAGTTTCACCAAATCATCACAGAATCACATGCGAATCAAATATTCAACACTTTAATCAATTTAAAGCTCATAATCAATGCATGGTCGAATACTTTCATGAATTTAGACGTTATATTAATCACAAGTCGAATTGCTTAATTTATAGACCTAACGTCATTACAATTACATCGTTCATCAAAACTCTCTAACATGTATGGACCAAAAAGGTCAACAATCTCATTATTACAAGTTTTTTTAAAACCAAGGGTCGTGTTAGAAATACCAACGGCTTCGCTGGATTTTGCTTTGGGGGGTTTTTAGGGTTGGGAAGTAATGTTGGTTTTGGCTTTGTTTCAATCAAAAGCTGACGTGTGGAGAGATACATATCAATAATGGAAGTGGAGCACAATTATTTGGCTACTATATTTATTTTGATTAAAATAAAATGCCGTATTGGGATCGGTCATCTTTTCCTCAAAGGGATACGTAAATATGAGCTTGTGAATTATCCAACACTGAATTTAATTCCCACTATTAACAATGAGTATCGTTTTAGGTTCTTTTGTAAAAAGTTGACTGTCATGAACCTACCTTTGGCTGGGAATTCGAGCAGTGGAGTGGATCGGATCTGTGATGCTGTAAGGAGCTATGCTAATGGAGTTCAACAAAGGGAAATGCCATTTGGATTGGGCTTGAACGTGATGGTGTGGGCTAATAGAAGGTGGGTCTAGAAATATAGTTTTACCTTTATATTGGGTCATAATATATGCAGCCCATCTATGTTATTTTCTAGTATAAATACTGTAGTACGGATGATTGGAAAACTAAGCAAAAGATTAACCCTAACTTCTCTTATCTTCATTTCTTCTAATTCTCCGAGTCTTCGATTCCTTCTTCTCTTAATCTTCAATCATTCTTCTGTTTCCCAACCCCATTTCTTATCAATATACATATATAAATATCAAAAGCAGAATGTCTATTTATCATTACAACCCATAATCATCATCATTCGACATAATACAAAGCAAGTTACATTGGTATCAGAGCGGTCTTCCTCGGGAATGGCTGGAAATAGGCTCTTCACGGATCATCAACAAAGGCAGAAGGAACTCGAACATATGATGGCTGAATCAGACAGGAATTTCCAGGTTGCCATGTCTCGACGAGATGCTGCAAACGAGAGGATTTGTGCCATTTCGCGATTCTGCAGGTGAATATCGCAAACAAGTTAAAGAAATTCAGTAAAGATGTTAATGTAAACTTGATAATATCATACCGACCATTAATAGTCTAACATCACATTTGCAAACAATTAGTGGCGAGTCGATGTTGGTTGAGGAGGAGATAGTTCCCCTGGTATTGGTTGACGAGACCGTGGAATACAACAGTGATCAAATGCAAACATCACAGGTTTATGACGCACCTGTGGTAGGTGAGGATGACGACACGATGTGGGATGATGTCGAATCGATCTTGGTCGAAGGCGAACTGATGTTGTTTGATGAAAAACCTATGTCGCCAAGGCTGGATGAGGAGGAGACCACGCTGTCGGTGTTCGTTGACGAGGTACCTCTATCGGATTTGCTCAAAGGGACAGAAGTTACGGGTGATGAATCTGCCCTGATGGAAGGGAATCTCGTGAGTGTGGAAATCCGTAGCGAGCACGTAACAATTAATGGGCAACCCACTCCGAATTGCGATGTGATTAGCGAGATCAGCACTAAGCGAGAGCGACGTACAAATGTTGCGCATGTGAATCCTAAACATCTACTAGAAGACAACTTGGTGTTTGTTAGCTTGTCCCATTTCATCATCGCTAACATCTTAACGGAAATGGAAAGGAAAATTGATGGAGGACGATGGGACGTCGAGCAACTACACAGTGCGGAGTATTTTAACCAAACTTTCGATCGAGGAAGAGGGCGCGTTGCTGAAAGAATGAAGTCGAATTTCGGAAAAGATTTCCATCATTATGAAGCAGTAGCAACAGCGGAGAGAACTTCTCTATATTTATCCTACGACGTGAACATCATGTTGAGTATGCAAAAGCTGTATGGCTTTGATGATGAATAAAACTAATTCCACCTTGGAGACAAGTTGATCTTCAACTTATTTGGGATAAATTTTTGCTGGAAACATTAGTAGAAGACAAGCTTGACCCATATTTACATCCTTTGATGCAAATGAGCCAAAGTTCTGAAGCTGCTAGTAAGAATAAAGAATGAGGAAATGCTATGTTCAAGACTGAGTTCGAAAAACCCCCTAGCAGATACGAGAAGGCTGCCAAGTACACTAAGACCTCAGATGCTAAGGAACACGAGACAACTGAAGCAATTCGGATATTAGCAAGAAAATACCTACCATTTGATCGCGGAAAACGTGCATCGACTGCAACATTAGGAGGATGGTGGTTTCTAGCTAACCATGTTCATGGTAATCAACAACTAACTTAGCTGCCCAATCGATGGGGTAAAGGTGACGGCTTCGGGTATGAGAAAAGTGGTACGGTTAGCGAAGCGAAAATACTATTTTGGAAATTCGATAAACTTACGAAATTATCTACAAGAAAGGAAAAGAAAGATTTAGAGTCTTACTTCAAAACTACCACAGCTGTGACGGGAAGTTATATACTGGAAAGTTCAGACCTTTCGCATATTCTTAAGAAAAATATAGCTCTAGCCCAACATACAATCGAAGTCTACGCAAAGAAACATGCAATGAACCTTAAGGCGGGTGAGATGGTTTACCTCAAGATTCGACTTTTTGGCCAAAACTCAGAAGCACTTCATCCGAATCTGAAGCTCAAGGCTAGGTATCTTGGCCCGCATGAGCATGAGTCCCTTGAAAAGAAAGGGCTGGTGGATTGCATACTCGATCTGCCTCCAAAAGCCAAGATCAACCCGACTTCGCCGGCGCTGTCTGTAATATCCCGTCCCATACCAAGACCCACTTGTAACATCCGTCCCTACTAGGACCTGTGGGGTTGGGTCCACCGCACCCGACTGATAGTTTGGCCCCACTGTATCACCATTTAACCTTTCAGCGTGCTTCGTGCACTCGCTCACACGCACCCTAAGAAACTTCCCAGGGGGTCACCCATCCCTAGATGGCCCAAGTCAAGCACGCTTAACTTCGGAGTTTCTATAGATGGACCCCAAAAAGGTAGGACGACCTTGGTGATATGAGTAGTACTATCAATTCTCTTATACGATTCTTAGCCTGACACTCCCATACATTGTCAATCTCAGGATCCCCTCTTATTCGGGTATCAGATCGGTTCGTTCATGTACACATCCCCGTGGTTTGCACATCGGACTGTACTCCCATTCATCCGAGTAGACGAGTGGCTCACCCCCGTCTCCACGGCTCGGGTGTCACACTGTCTAAAACGGAGGGAAAAGAGGACTTTGCACTGATACCATCTCAAATATTGGGTAAAGGAACTACATTTCCTCAAGTATTCATACGATTGTCGAATGTGGGTACTAACAATGCTTGGGAGGATGAGGAGCACTTGCAGACAAAATTCCCACAGAAAAATCCTTGGGGACAAGGATTTCTTCAAATGGGGGTATTGTCATACCTTTGGCTGGGAATTCGAGCATTGGAGTGGATGAGATGTGGATGTTGTAAGAAGGAGCTGTTGCTAAATGGAGTTCAACAAAGGGAAATGCCATTTGGATTGGGCTTGAACGTGATGGTGTGGGCTAGCCTAGAAATATAGTTTTACCTTTATATTGGGTCATAATATATGCATCCTATCTATGTTATTTTCTAGTATAAATATGTACTACGGATGATTGGAAAACTAAGCAAAGATTAACCCTAACTTTTCTTATCTTCATTTCTTCTAATTCTCCGAGTCTTCGATTCCTTCTTCTCTTAATCTTCGATCATTCTTCCGTTTCTCAACCCCAGTTCTTATCAATATGCATATATAAATATGAAAAGCAGAATATCTATTTATCGTTACAAAGCAAGTTAGATATTTGTGCGATATATGTGTCGATATTCTAGGGTTGAAAAAAAAAAGAAAAACATAAGAAAGATCGACTAATCTTTCATTTTTTACTTACCATTACAAGCTCAAAACATGTGGCGTAAGCCTAGTTAAAATATGATATTTTAAGGTCGAAAAAAGAAAATTCAACTTGTCTAATGTCTTATTTTAGTTTTTTTTTTTTTTTATTGAGGTTCATCCTTATCTGTCGGTTCAAATTGATTTTATTGACTCACTAATTATTCAATCAGATTAGTCACCTATATGGGCCTATAATATGTTTTTTTAAAGAGGCCTTTATCATATTGTTATATGGGCTTACTGTTGATAAAGCTAAAGAAAGCCTATCCAATTTCAAATCCGAAAAAATAAAATTAAACTTGTAAAAATAAAAAAAATCGATTTGCTATTCTGAAGAGGAAGCGGCGGCGAGGCACATCCGATTCCTCGTTCGATCTACACCGCCACAACGATGTCGTCCGCCAAATCACGCAACTTTCGCCGCCGTGCCGGAGAAGTAAACGACGATGATACGGCCACGCCGTCCAAGGCAAACACTGCGAAGCCTAAAAAACCGACGACCACCTCTCAGCCGCGCGCCAAGACCCTTCTTTCCTTCGCCGACGACGAGCTCGATGAAGGAGAACAGACGATCATTTCTCGACCCTCTGCAACAAAGCCTTCACCTTCACTCTCTTCCTCGCGGCCATCGTCCCAAAAATCAGCTCACAAGCTTACCTCGGCGAAAGACCGAAATGCCCCCAAGCCCTCGCCGTCCTCTTTACCTTCCAATGTCAAGCCACAGTCAGGTATGTATACTAAGGAAGCCCTATTGGAGCTTCAGAAGAACACCAAAACCCTCGCCGCGCGAACCAAACCCAAGCCCGCGCCTGAATCTGTGGTTGTTCTCAAGGGTTTGATCAAGCCCATGGCCGAGGAAGGGTCGGACGATGGGGGAATGATGCGTACTAGGGATGTTGATGGCCCTGGCATGGGTTCTGATAGAAAAGCTGAAACCGATAGAGAAAATGCAGATCTAACTAAATTGAAGGACGTGCGATTGGATGAGGATATGAAGGGAATTCCAGACAAGGCTATGATAGAAGCAGCTAAGGCAAAGAGGGAGAGGCTAAGGCAAGTAAGGGCCGCAGCCCCTGATTATATAGCTCTAGATAGTGGTGGCAATCATGGTGAAAACGAGGGTTTAAGCGATGAAGAGCCCGAATTTCGTGGAAGAATTGGGTTCTTTGGCGAGAACATAGGTGTTAAGAGAGGGGTCTTTGAGGAATTTGACGCCATGGCTTTGTCGAAAGAGAAGGCTGCTATTACACCGGCAAGTGAAGAAGATAACGATGAGGACGAGGAGGATAAGATGTGGGAAGAGGAGCAGGTTAGGAAAGGGTTAGGCAAGAGATTGGATGAGGGTATTACAAATCAAGGAGTGAATGTTAGTGTTAGTGTTAGTAGTGTTAATCATGCAAGTGGTTTGCACCCTGTTTATGGGTATTCGAACATGGGAGTTAGTGGTGCTTATACGTCAGTGCAGAACGTGGCTGTTAGTTATGGTACCGTAGGTGGTGATATGTTTAGCTCAGATGTGATCTCGATAACTCAACAGGCCGAACTTGCTAAGAAGGCTTTGCATGAGAATATGAGGAGGACCAAGGTATGCAGATGCAGTGTTCAGTTTAGTTTTATTTGAGGATGTTATGTTATTGCAGCTAATTAGTTTGATGGTGTTGTGATTTGTGTGAGTTTTGACATGGGAATTGTTATCTGTCTTCTTGTGTGTCAGGAATCTCTTAGCCGAACTGATGCATCATTGGCAAAAACAGAGGACAATCTGTTATCTTCGTTGGGGAATGTGACAAGACTCCAGGATTCACTAGCGGCTGCTGGTGAGAAGTTCCTGTTTATGCAAAAGCTGCAAGAATATGTTTCTGTTATTTGCGAGTTTCTTCGGGTATGAATCATCTCTTTTCTGAACTTCATCTTTGGTGTACTTCGTTAGATTCATTAGTGTTGTTAACTGTTATGTAGTGCTTGTGAAAACTCATCATTGATTATTTTACGAGTTAATGAATACGTATCATGTTTCAGAATATGTGTTTAGACTGTGCTTGATTCAGAATAGATCAACACGGCTAATTATATCTGGGTTAAATCCTTATATTTTTTCACATATATTTTAGTTTTATTCAACGTATAAGATTACGTACATGAAAATTTCAACGTTACTCTTAAAGTAACAAACATTTTGCCATTGGACATTGGAGAGAGTGCTTTAGAAGTAGTTGATAAAGCTCACACGAATAACGAAATAAAAACTCAAGTATTCTGCCTGCTGAGACGTTTATTCATCTCACTTACCATGAACAGTCTAAAAACATTGTTTTATTTCATCTTTTGTAGCATAAAGCCCCTTTTATCGAGGAACTCGAAGATCAGATGCAGAATCTTCACAAAGAGCGTGCAAGGGCCGTTGCTGAGAGAAGACAAGCAGATAACGAAGATGAACTCCTTGAAATCGAAAAGGCAACAGCTGCAGCTAGAGCAGAACTTCGCAAAGGAGGCGACAATGCCATTAAACTAGCCATGGCCGCTGCTCAAGCAGCATTATCTGATGCTAAAACAGTTACAAATTCGCCCATGGAGTTGGATGAGTTTGGTAGAGATCTAAATCTTCAGAGACGCATGGATATTGTGAGAAGAGCTGAAGCTCGGGAAAGAAAAAGAGCCAAAGCTGATGCCAAGAGAAGGTTAGCTATTGAGAATGATTCATCGTTCAGGCAAGTGGAAGGAGAGATGAGTACCGATGAGAGCGATAGTGAGACCACAGCCTATGAATCGACCCGTAATGAGTTGCTTAACGTTGCAGACAAGATTTTCAGTGATGCTGAAGATGAATATTCTCACTTCTCAGTTGTGATAGAGAGGTTTGAGAAGTGGAAGAAAGAATATGCTTCAAGCTACAGAGACGCTTACATGTCACTGAGCATATCTTCGATCTTCTCGCCGTATGTGAGGTTGGAGCTGTTGAAGTGGGACCCACTTCACGAAGATGCAGATTTCATGGATATGAAATGGTATGTATGCACACATAAGCGTTATGAAACAGTTACTACATTCTTAATCATGCCATAATCTTGCTCCTAAATTCTTCCAGGCATTCGTTGCTTTTTAACTATGGCCTTTCAGAAGATGAAAATACAGGCAATGGAGAAGATGCTGACGATGAGGATTCCAATCTCATACCACAACTAGTCGAAAAACTGGCCATTCCTATACTACGGTATCAGTTAGAGTCATGTTGGAACGTTCTCAGCACTCGAGAAACCAACTTCGCCGTCTCTGCCATGAATTTGATCATACGCTATGTGGATCTCTCTAGTTCAGCACTTGCAGAGTTGATCACCATACTTCGTGACCGTCTCACAAAGGCAGTATCTGATCTGACGGTGAAAATCTTTCATCAGTTATTGCCTATCGGAAAATCATGTCACATTTCATTATTCTGACGTTTCATGACACAAATTGTGAACGCAGATTCCCACGTGGAGCCCACTTGAGATGAAAGCTGTTCCAAACGCTTCGAGGATAGCTGCTTACAAGTTTGGCACCTCTGTTCGTCTGTTGAGAAACGTATGTTTGTGGGATAAGATTCTCGCCACGCCCGTCCTGGAGAGAATAGCCCTCGACCTGCTCTTGTATGGGAAGATTCTGCCTCATCTTCTCAGCATACAGTCGAACATACACGATGCTATTTTACGAACGGAGCGTGTTATCGCATCCTTAAACGGCGTTTGGTCAGGTCCAGGTGTTACCGGGGACCATAGGTAGAACACTTTATCCGTCTTTTCTGTCTTTTTAATCAAATCGAAAAGTTAATCGAGCGTAACAATTCACTCTTTTTTTGGGTATAGTGGGAAGTTACAGCCTTTGGTAGATTATCTGCTGCTCCTCGGAAAGAAACTCGAGAAGTTGCAGAATTCGAATTCGTTCTTGGATAGTGAAGGTGGCAAACTTGTGAGAAGGTTGAAGAAGATGCTCGTCGAGCTCAACGAATATGACCATGGAAGAGCCATTTCAAGAACATTTAATCTCAAGGAAGCACTGTAATAGTTAGTTAAGGAAGGAACTATTTTGAGGGATCGTCACATTATAATGTCCAGTAACAACCTTGTAATGGAACCCAAAATTAAGAAAAACTTGCAGACAATAACCAAGTCAACATGACACAATGCATTGAAATTCAAGGCCACAATGTGTACGGAGAAAAAACCATTACATTTCTAACATCGTGATAATCTCAGTATGATAAATTTCTTACATGATCAATTACTTGGGATCATCTTCTTCAAACCCTCCTGCGTTTGCCATTGCCCTCTGACCAAGACCAAGGTTTAACACCACCTGCTAACAGTCTCGACGCAGCAGAAGCATTCATCTTTCTCCTCTTGCTTTCGAGCTCCAGCCTAGATTTATCTGAACCCGAATAGGTAGAAGATCCAGAAAATATCGAGGTCGAACGAATCATAGCCCTCTTATTTCTCGTGTTCTTATCGAACTTTGAAGCAAATTTTATGCGTGAAGCAGCTGTAGCATCTTCTTGTGAGGAGGGCAAAAGCCTTATGCCGAGCCCTGCTTTTCTCGAGCTAGCCTCTTCTTTGGAAACTCTTTTCTTCTGTTCCCTGAGTTTCGCTCTTAGTGATCTGTTTAATGAGTAGTCATCCGAATGCCTAGAGTCAGAAACACGCTGTAGACAAATCAGGTGAGGCTCGGCTTCTTTCTTCTTCTTGATATCTCCCTCCTTGTGTTCGAGTCTTTTGAAAGGATCCTCCAGCTTGCTTTTATCTGCAAAAATTAGAACAAGGTCTTGATTCAGAATTCAACAAAGACGGTTAATGCTTGAGGAATCATGGGATATCAAGCGAAGAATACTTTCCTTCATCTAATGGTAGCAGCATTGTCTCCGCGTCTTCCGCGTCGTATTCCTCAATCTTTCTACGTGCCCCACTGATGATCACATACTCGCAATTTTGTGGATCTGTTTGGATGACGATTTCGTGTCTGCAACATGCAGACTTCATCGTGAAGCTCCATATCTGGAAATGGAAAAAGGACGAGAATTAGACATCAGCATTTGGGAACAATTTAGAGGAAATTGTTGATCATGCATCAAAACAACAGAGATAGAATACCTTTGTAGAGTAGTAATTTCCAACTTGTTTTTTCTCCGCGTTGAACCTCACGCCCTTCGCAATCATGGACTCACATCCACCACACCATATGTTAAAGGGCATCTCAAACCTGATTACACGACATAGATGACTCAATATACAGATATCAGAAAAGCATAAGTGATAAGTCTAAGTTTCTCTTCATCATTCAGGCATCATCGCTGTCAGACAACCATCAGACATGTGGCATGTAGTGCAAAAATGCTTCAAAAGATGCTCAGTTTTCATGCCCAGTCTGTATTTTTGTATATACCAATGTAAAAATATCTTGCAATAAAATTACCTTATAATCAAGATTCCTTGATCTATTTTTCGCGCTCTCTCCCTGAGGGCATGTTGTCCGTGGAATTTGTTCAACCCACCCTGAAGAGGAAGGAAAGAGAAAATAAGACATGCTTAAAAATGTTGGTTAGTTATTCTGCTACATGGTAAGAGTACATACCTTCTTTGGTTCCCATTCTGGTGGGTAGTAAAAGTTATCAGCCCTTGCAGCAGCTAGAGAAGACTGCAAAAGAAAAAGATAATCAATAACAGTATCGATTAATCGTAAATGACCGAGAAGCGGTTTTGAAACAAATCAAGTGCAAAAAGATAAACCAAACAAACAAAATCACACATCAGATCATATTTCCAAAACCTATTGGGTATATTGTTTTTTCCCCATATGATATCCATCACGCCCCCAACTAGATCATCCATAAAAAAAACAAGTTTACCAATCAAATTAAATTCCGACCCTTGTAATTAGCTGATAGAAAAATCCATGGATCACTAAGCGCTATCAAGAACATATAAACTTTTCATGAGGGTGATTGAGTTCACGAATCAATCAACAAAGGCAACAACCCTAATCCCTAATCAAATTCCGACCCTCGTAATCAGCTGATAGAGAAAGACAGGAATCACTAAGGTACTAAAAACATGCATACTTTTCATGAGGGTGATTGAACGAATCAATCAACAGGCATCATTCTAAACCCTAACAGCTACTACAAGAGATCAGGACCAAAATTATCACGAACAGAATACAGCAAAAAAACAATCGTTACCATCGTTTATCTTTTGATGTTCCCGGATCAAAATCGATGAACCTGGAGTAACAGAATCTATTGAAATCAATCGCTCTATGTATTTCCAGCCAAAATAGCAATTTCGCTCGAAGAGGAACTTTTTGATGAGGTGTCTATTTATATACTAGAAGTTCGCACAAGCCGAAAGACGTCGTCGTTTGGTCCGTTCTTAATTGGGCCTTAGGTTAGTTTTTAATGTGATGAAATGGGCCCAAAACTTGTTGGGCTTATATTTGAGTTATACTAAAAAAATTCCAAAAGCATTAGCGGTTTTGTTTGTGCTCCATTTTTAACTTTTATCTCCCTATCATGATTATACATCATAGAACCTAAAAAGAAAATCTCCCATCATTTTCGTCAAATAGCATTGCTCTTCTTCTCCCACAATCTTCATCCTTTTCATGCATTGATGTTAATGATATATTTACTTTTCCCAAATAGTAGTTTCACTTTGCTTTGTCCGAAGAATACATTGATTGCACTCTCCCCACCTCACTATCACAAATATCGCAAGTTCTCTAGTTGTGGAAGCACTCAATTCATACATTTACTTAGCATAATAATATGTAATTATTTAATTCCACCGCTTTTCACTGTCCTCATAATAACCCTGTTTTTTTAATTGTTTCTTGAATTCTAAGCAACATTTATTGGAAGCTGCAATACCACCCCACAAATCCCTTACATTCGTTCCTTCTTCTTACATAATATATAACTATTATATAAACAAGTCTCATATGGTAAGCAAGCTCCTAAGTGTCTTATTAGACTCGAGCTGTCAGACAAAAACCCTTGAAAATAATTTTGAAGTCATGCAATTTCCCTTACCTTATTACATTGATCCATATGCTTCCCTTCCATCTCATTCTTTTTCTTCTTATTCAGAAAGATTATTACATTTATCATGAGAATTAATGCCCCTCGTGCGTTCTACTCATTTCTTTGGTTCTCTCTCATCTTTATTATCATACTCTATGAATGTTATAGCTTCAAGAATCTCCAGAATACCGAAGATAGTAGCATAGTTTATTTCCCCTTGGAAGAACTTGGAACGCCGAGGATTCATAGAAAAATATTGGGCAATAGTAATAACTTTGATTTTACGCCATTTATCGAGCGCCTTCGTAGAAGACGTAAGAGATCATCAAGGCCTACATTACGTGGAAGTGGGAATATTGATCCTCGTTTTGGCGATGAGAAGCGTTTAGTCCCAAGTGGTCCGAATCCTTTGCATCATTAGCTGCGTACTATAGAGATAAATGCTTCTTACAAGGTTTTGTGTCTAAGCTTTTGTAGGCAAGTTTATTTCGCCTTGTTCTTTTAGATTAGTTTTCTTTAATTAGTATGTGATTTTGTCTCCCTTCTTTTCATGCTATTCTTCTTTCTTTTGCTAGAGAAATATGTACATTGCGTCTGGGTTCTTTCACTAATTTATTTATGTAGCTGAGTTTTTTCTTTTTGCTTGATCAATTATCCATTTATTTCGTGAATCCACCGTAGATAGAATATCAAGCATCAAAGAATAATTTCAGACATGATAGAACAACTTAAGAACATAGTGCAGTGACGGCACCGCAATTGACTAAGGCACACAAAGTTTAAGCTTTATTTTTATTGTTGTAATAATAGTATTATATTTTTCTTGGTCAAAAAGCAATTTTATCTGCGAAACATCGGATGGTCTTACATTAGGTCACGTGATGAGCTTGCTACGAATGAGGCAAATACCATGATTTCTGCTAATCCATACGGATTTTGATATTTTCGTTGATTACATAGATTATATACAATTTAAAATTCGACGTACTTGCATGTTGCATGGTCAAATTTGATTATACACACTTTTCTGGATTTTTCTTGTCCCCGTTCATATTGCATCTACAATGTCAAACCACTTTACCCCCAATAACCAATTAGTAATCAAATTCAATTTCGTCATATTACTTAGTTGCTAATAATGGTGGGTTTACTTTAATTTAACAATCAAATATCAGGATAAGCATATGTATCATGATGACCAATCAAAGAAAATCATTGTATATACCTTCTCCCACCCAAAAATACCGGATCTTTGTCACATATGATGCCTTGATATTGACATTATTTCCAAAAAATTAAACATAAGCGACATGCTGTGTAATATAAAAATAGCTTATTTAAAATTTTCAGCCCTCGCTTTGCGACCACGTTTTTACAGCTAAGTTTTTCCACCCTTCGTTGTCTTACTCTTAGACACGGTTTGCTGTAATTTTATATTATTGTTGTTATTTATTATAATAAAGAATGATAATAGTATTAATTATCATTATTATTTCAAAAAGTGAATCCTAATTGTGATTTCTCACAACTATTCAGAAATTTATTCGTCCAATTCTCTCTAGGCCCAACACATATTGGGTCGGTCCACATTGAACAAAAGTCAAGCGTATTAAATAATTAATCGCCTTAGATATACTCAAACAATTCAAGTGGAATCAAAGAATGGAGACTAGTATTTTTGTACACTCAAATGCGTGTACATATATGAATGTGTCATACTATATTTGAAATATTTAATAGAATTATAATTTAAATGTAATTATCTATATGTTTAAGTATGGAAAATTTTGATTTAATATGAAACTAAATGTAAAATAGTAACTCATTTAAGAAAAAGAGTAACAATGAGATATATAATTACATACTAAATTGGGAGTTACAAAAATTGGTTGGTGGTTTTTCAATATTATTAATTTCTTTTTTTAAAGAAGATTAAATTGACAGACTAAAGTAATAGTTTGTAGTCATATGGTTCCAAGTTCGGAAAGGCCGTGAACTCAAAGAATTCAAGTGGAATCAAACTCATAATCGCCCTCTCAAGACGTCGTCATCGACTCATTAATATTTTTCCACTCATCAACTTCGACCCAAAAAAATATACATAATACATAATATATATACATATATATATATATATATATATTACATATATAAACACAAATAATGAAAGTTGAACTCGGCCATCTTTCTCACCACCCAACCGCCACCAAAGAAAGGAGGAACTACTTTCCCACACATAAAAACCTCTCTACACAAACAAAAACACGCAAATGTTTCCAAACTCTAACAAGTACAAATACTTCTTCTCCCTTTCTTACAACTTCTCTTTCCAGAAACAATGGTAAGGCAACTACCATCTTCTTTATCACTCCATGATGTAAGAGATCAAACCCTATCTTCTTACATCTCTCCTTCAATAGCCATATTCGTAGCAATATCACTCATCGTATCTCTGTGTGCAAAGCATTCAAGGCGCCGTAATGATTCTTCAGACACGCCCAAGAAAGGCTTACTTCTGTTGCCTTCTCCGAGGGTGAGATTGATCAGACACATCAAGAAAGTAGTGGGCTGTGGCAAAAGGCAATCTTGATGGGGGAGAGATGTCAGCCGTTGGATTTTCCAGGTGTCATATATTACGATTATTCTGGGAATAGAATATCAGAGATGCCCAAGTCGCCGAGGATGAGTTCTTTGAGCCCTCTTAGGAGCTTTAACTTTCAGAAGAATGATGATGAATCTGTGTATAACTAAATGAACGAATAAAATATTTTGTTGCAAGTTAATAACTACCCTTATATTTGCTTCTGTTTTTTGCTGTTCGAATCCATGCACTACGAAGCCTAAACCAAGAATAAAAAAATTAAAAATGAAAACTCAATATGGGAAGTTATTGCCTGGTATTTGTTTTTCATTATATGGTTCCAACAAATGGGATCATATTGAGCTTGGATTGTTGATCATTGCTGTCTATGATCAGACAAATATATCTGTCAGTACCACAACTTCCTTAATCTTTACCTGTTGAATTTTTCAAAACAAATATAGAAAAGAAAATCAGAGCTATTGTCTTTATCTCATGTTGTTGATGATGTATGTGTTTAACAAGCAAGTCAACCATAAAACAACATAGATGCTGAGCTAATACGGCACGCTTGAAAGCAGGACTTACCTATAGTTAACTTAAATGTAGCAGATATGCATTTATGTGCATTGTAGTTAAGCAAGCATACAATTTCAACTCCCAACAAGATATATTTCTATTTTAATTGGGAATGCAGCGTCATAAAATTAAGATATACTGATCTTGTTTTTCAGACGCTAAGAACAAGTAAATTAGGCGTGGGAAGTGTACACGGAATCAAACCGTAGTCCTACAAGTTCCGTGTTAGATTTACCTAATCGAGCTAATAATAACAACAATAATGATGATACCATCAAATTAATTTCAGATATCTATAAGACCATACATCAGCTTAAAAGAGCAAGAGCATGAGGAAAAAATACAACTTATTTGATGGTAAATAGCTTGCAGGAAATAAATAAAGGTTCTGAATTTTGATTAATGTGTGATGTAAAACAGAAAAAATATCAGTAGAAAAGCAGCAAAAAGTACATGAGAATCTTTCATCTCCTTCAAATTCAGGCATATGAGTTTATGACTGAATTGGAGAATGATTCTACTTCTATAGCAAAAGAAAAGGAGAAGACACCAACCAAACACAACAAAACAGTTCAAGAAAACACATCCATGCTTCAAGCATCCTAGTTTTATTACACAGACAAGACCAGCTTAAAAGGCCCAGCCATTATAACCAAAGTTCATATACAATTTCCTCGAAGATTTATCTCAGGCTTTCAGATACTTTCAAGAAGCGTTACCTTGATGAACACCACCACGACCGCGTCCCCTAGTACCATGATTATAACCGCCGTAACCTCTTCCATAGTACGAAGAGCCACCACGATACCTACCACCACGACCTCCTCGACCACCACGGTATCTTCCAAAGTCACCAAATGTCTGCACAAATCATGAAAATATTATTAGTCTGTTTCAATCATGTAGACCGAAGTACGGTGATCTAAGCATATAAACGGACACATACCTCTGTGTCTAACTTCCTTTGCTCTGAATACCTTGTTCTACCGTGATTGTTAGGATTGTTGTCAAGTGAATTGCAAGAAAGGGAGTCAAAGAAATCGTCCTTATTGTACAAACCCTGCCACGCGAAAAAGGGAGAGGTTAGACAAGCGAAGAAAGGATATCGAGGAATTGGGCGTTACGTTAAGGGGGAATAACTCAGAGTTTGACCTTGATGTCTGTCTTCTCAACATCATCTTCAGATAGAAGGTTATCTTTGTTGAATTTCTCGTTCATGGCTTCGAAATCAAAGTCCTCAGTAAATTTTGTCAAGGGGCGAGTGTACTGCAATCGCAAGACAATATATCAATGGCCCATAATCATATCAGTATTATGGAATTTCCATGGGTAGTTTGTGGTGTGAATTACCAAACAATCATCTAGCTTAAATCATATATGAGCTATATAAACAGCAGCTAAAATTGAGTTGCAACAACTGGATATCGATGAAGAACCTCCAAGGACAATGCATTCAATTTGTATGAGATTTACTAATAATAACTCAGCGATAATAATAACTCTTGTAGAGTCGACTCTTACCCCAGGTCCCCTACCACCGCGTCCTCTGTACTGGTTACGCATGTTATACGCCCCTCCATTAGGCTAAAGAACAAAACAGAACAACATTAGCTCCAGCGACCATGCTAACAATAGAAAATTTTACCATTATTAGCAATGTGTATAATGAAAGGAAAAAAACCTTATCATAGGGTCTAGCATTCTGCGGTAAGGGTAGTATTGGTGGTTGAGCTTCCTTTGCAACTGAGGCCGACGGTTCAGGTGACTGTTTTGGTGAATCCTGAACCACTTCAACGTCTTTTTGTGCTGTCTGTGAAGGCTGTGATGCAGCAGTAGAAGACCCAAGCTGAAGAAACTGTCCCGGGGTTACAAGTGTAGGTGTTGGTGTTTCTGTATTAACAATAGTAGACGCCAAAGAAAGAGGTTTAACAGGTGGTTGAGATATGCCCTGCTGAGGTAAGACTGCAGAACCCGATGCTACACCTGGTTTGCTAGAAACTGACATCGATGCTACATTATCAGGAACAGTAGAATAAGAAGAAAATGGAGGCATTAATGGCAAATTAGGTTTAGGAGAAGATGAAGAGGCAGCTGATGGAGGAGGCTTGTTAGGGAGCAAACTGTTTGCCGTTTCAGATGTTAGTGAAATGGGTAGTGGAGGTGGGACATTCAAGGGCAAATTTGAGGCAGGTAGAGAAGAAGAGGCTAGACTAGGCAAACTAGAGCTGTTGGGGACAAGGGAAGAACGATAATCAGGCAAATTAGAACCGGTCAGGCTCGAAGGAGTGGTGGGCATAGGAGGGTTCAATGTAGCAAACTGCATTTGCTGCATTGAAGAAGGCAAGCCCATAGTTGGTCCAAGCAAGGATTGCGGAGGCACCTGTGGGAGCCCATTTGGTGCACCGTAGAATCCTTGCCAATACATCGTATTTGGTGGAGATGGGCCCCAAGAATTCAGGTTTGCTCCAGGTTGATATAAAGGCAGGCTGCTCTGTAGAGCTTGTCCGGTGGGCCCCATTTGTGAGGTTTGGGAACCAATATCTGGAACAGGCAAGCTTGCAGGTGGTGTAGGAGCTGGCACGGGATAATGAGACTGCACCGAGGAGTTAAGATCGTTGGAGTTAATAAGTACAGCGTCATAGTATTATTACCACTGAAGCTGCAGCAACTTGCCTGAATAATTGCAGGATCATTGTTTACAGGAGGGGTGCTCTGAACTGGTGGAGATGCTTTAACCTGCAAATCCTGCAGAAACAAGAAGAGCACATTCAACGTGAACACACAAGATCTATATACAACTACCGATGTCAGGACAGGAAGTGTTAATAAACCTTGCCATGGTCAATCAAGAACAATTGAAGAAGAGAAAAGAATGCATAGAGAAATTCAATCAATGAGTGCGCTAACAGACACGCAAGGATCAAAGAGCCGTTATTGCTACATCCCGAAAATGGAAGATGAGAAAGGAAAAAGACTGGTACATCCACATTAAACAGGTGTTCGTGAGAAATTCATTCAAGTTTATACATAATCACCTACTAACGGTCAACAGATTCGCAAATAACAGCATACACAAGCATGCATACCTTAATATCACTTCCTCTAAATAGAATATATTCGTAGATTTTTTCGCTGGGAGGGACCTGTGGGCCATCTTTTTTTCTCCCTTCAGTTCCGTACGATCTCACTGCCAAGAAATTATAAGAACAAAACATTAGCTTTCGATTTTACAGTGAAACATTATATCAGAAGGCAAAATATCTCAGTGATACAAAGAGACACGAGGGACATAAACTCCACCCGGAGCTAAAATAGTGAATCTCATTGTCCATAAAAGTAAATAGATCACACCATTTGAAGCAACTTGGACAAACATGAACTCAACACTAACTTCACTTTAAATTATAACATACTAATGCTACGAAAAATGCCATGGAAATGCCTTATCTCAGAAACTCAGCAGAAGACAAAATTTTCAATCGGCAAATCCAATGACTCACAAACAAGTTCCACCATATCTCCAACCCAAAGAATTCAACGAAAAATTACTAATCAATAAGTTTCACACAATGAAACATCACACAGTCAAACAAAAAGAACCTACAAACACATTAAATTTAAAATAAAAAAAAGAGTCCGGAAAATTAAGAAAGATATATGCTTTTAATTTTGGAAAGCTGTTAATTATCACCGTTTATCAATCCAATACTGGACTCTTCGGTGTTGATGTTGTATAATACGCCTTCATATCTGATCTCACTCCTGGAGGTCAAGCTAATCAAGCTTCCGATGTAGGATTCCGCCGTCGCTTCGCCTCGTCCGCCTCCAGATCTGGAAGTCGACGACGCCGCTGAACTCTCCGCCGCCATATCTACGAATCTACGTCAGGTGAAGTTTTTTACAGTGATAGAAGATTTCAGTGAGGGAGCAAGATATCGTAGGGTTTTCACTTCTTGTAATTTTGATTTTTTTTTTTTCTCCTCAACGGTATTTTCTTCTTCTCTCTTCTTTCTTCTATTTTGTTGATATCATTTAAGTATAATTTTTTTTAGGAGTGCCCTGCCGCATCTCTATTATACTGATTTAAGTATTAATAAAATAGGCAAATTTCATCGACATTTCTTTGAGCTCAGCCCAGCCCAGACAAGCACATGTGAATTGGCCCAGTCCAATATATTGTGTTGATAAAGGGGAAAGGTTCTTCATATCTTCGAATATCAAATCTATATCTGGAAAATCGTTGTAATTGGAGCTGTTAACAGCGGAGAGCTCTGTATCACCTCTTCCATCACCATTTTTGTCTGGAGAAGAATGGAATAACCACGTGGAGAACCGTTAGCATCTAGTTGACCAGTTTCCTTCGGCTGAGTTGTCACAGAGGGCACCCATATTGCTAGGACAACTGCAACGTTTTTTTTTTATAAAAAAAAAAAAGGACTGTTGCCTCCGTCGTCGCCTCCATTGGATGCGGCGTCGCTTTCATTACCCGTGTTTTGCTCGATTTTATTAAATTTTTCAAAATTAACCCTATTTTATTAAATTCGAATTTAAAACGTCCTGTTTTATTTAAAAAAAAAAGCCTTTATTATATACTAGTATATATAGTACATCTTATGTGTGTGCCAATATATATATTTATTTTATATTTTGAAATTTTCATATTATTAGTGAATTTATATAACAAATAAACTTTTAATTTATGGATAAACTTGTAATAAATTTAAATATTAAGTACTTATAATTAAGCAATTAAGGTTAAAATTATAATAACAATGACAGACAAAATCGACTATTTTTATCCAGATTACGCTCTTTAAATAAGAATATAGGTTATATGGAGTTTATGCGATTTGTACAGGTTTTCCTTATTGGAAACTTAATTTTATTTTATTAATTATTTTTCTTTTCCATCACTTCCCTTTTAAATGGTCGAATTTAACTAGAGGATATTGCAAGCTTTTTTAGTCCTTCGAAATTTATTTTCATTTCTTTTGAAAAAATAGGGGTAATTTTCACTTTCACTTAGGTGTCAAAATAATTAATTTTGTCATTTGTATGTGTGCTGTTGTACACATGGCCGGACCTAACAATGTGCGGGCCCTAGGGCGAAATACAAGAACGAGGCCCCTATAGTGTAACTTTTTTTCGCATTATAGTAGCGGTAAACGAAAAAATAATGTGAAGGTGAAAATCGACAAGTAATGGTTGCTGTCAAATCAAAAAACAACCCAAACAATCTCATAAAAATATTACGACGAACGTTTCTAGATGCAGAATCATGGATAAATGTATCCATATCAATAGTATCCAGCAGATTTCTCATCCACATGAGATTGGTCGACTCTTTTAATAACAAATTTATTAAATGCTCCTTTCTGAGATTCTATAAAAAAAAATTTCTTCTTTAAACAACAAAAAGGTGATTATCTACATACATGATATGATTACCTTTGCCACAAGGTTACAAGAGAAGAACTCGAAACTTGGTATCATTGCAGATCTTCGTTGAGAAAAAAAATTACAGTCGATAATGGTCTCTTAGGAAGATGAAGAGAGCTTCCAATTTACCGTTTGACTTTCACTTGTTGGTAGATGGTAATATGTCGTTGGGTATGTATGTCCGTAACGCTAATGGTTTGGCCTTTATATAAGGCATATTTAAGGTCAGAATTTCATGGCCTGTATTGGTGTGATGACCCAATTTGATTGTGCATTTATGGATTGGTTTTAAATAGGGACGATTTGGGGTCGGGCCCCATTTATATTTTTATATAGAATCAAGGACCATGTCAGAAATAATTTAATTTGAATGACCCATTTCAGAATTTTAGTTAGAATTAAGGTTGTTGGACGAAAATACCCTCATAAAAGAATAGTTATGAAGTGGTATCCAGCGCGCATGAAGTGGTATCCAGTGCAACCTAACAGGAAGTGGTACTGTAGATCCATGAAGTGGTACTGTAGACCCATGAAGTGGTACGGGTGAACAGTGAAGTGGTACTGTAGACCCATGAAGTAATACTGGTGAACAGTGAAGTGGTACGGTAGATCCATGAAGTGGTATTGAGGAACATAGAAGTGGTACAACATTTGTAGACCCCATGAAATAGTACTGTTGACCAGAGAAGAACTGGTACGGGAGACCCATAAAGTGGTACTGTTGACACAGAGAACTGGTACAGCATTTTGTAGACCCATGAAGTGGTATTGTTGAATGGAGAAGTGGTACATAAGAACTCTTACGTGTTTCTTGTGCAAATATTTACCCGATTTCTGCAGAAACACTTAAGAGATGTGCTGTACCACTTCTCCGTTCAACATCACCACTTCATGGGTTTATAAAAATGCTATAACACTTCTCTGTTCAACAGTACCACTTCATGGGTCTCCCGTACCAGTTCTTCTCTGGTCAACATACCATTTTATGGGTCTACAAATGTTGTACCACTTCTCTGTTCATCAGTACCACTTCATGGATCTACCGTACCACTTCACTGTTCACCAGTACCACTTCATGGGTCTACAGTACCACTTCATGGGTCTACAGTATCACTTCATAGGTCTACAATACCACTTCATGTACAGTCTATACCACTTCATGTACAGTCTATACCACTTCTTCATGGTTGCTTTGCACGTTTGAATAAAACGATGGCATGGTTCGTAATTTTTTTGTTTATTATGGGCAAATATGTCTTTTTTACGGATTAGGTCCTTATTTCTAAATGAAACTTCAATTTAGGGACTTCTATCTATTTGAAACATAAACAGGGCCTGAACTATAAAGCAAACTTATTAAATGGGCCTGAAATGCAATTTGTTCTTTTAAATATACACACTAGACATTTACTAGGGCCGTTAAAAATCGACCCGACCCGCCAACCCGACACGAACCGCACCCGAAAATAGCAGGTTCGGGTTAGCAATTTTGACCTGTTTACGTAAATGGGTAAACCCGAACCCAACCCAATTATTAAGTGGGTTAGGTTAGGGTTCGGATTTTCAACCCGAAATCAACCCGGAATCAACCCGAAATCAACCCATTTAACCCGAATAATATATATTATTAAATATTATTAATATAAATAAAATAAAATGGTTAACCCTAATTCTCTATCCACTCTCACGCGATGTTTTTAGAAAAAAATTGCATTAGTTCTCCTTTTTTTGTTTAATTTGGATTTATAATTCTGTCAATTTTGTTTTTTTCTTTTTCTTTTTTAATTATAAACGGGTTGGCGGGTTGGCGGGTTGGGTTAGGATTAAAGCAGGTTGGGTTTGGGTTTAATTTTTCAACCTGTTTAAGTAAACAGGTCAGGTTAGGGTTGAAGTTTTCAACCCGTTTATTAAACGGGTTGAACCCGAAGGTGACCCAACCCGACCTGTTTACCACCCCTAACATTTACTAATAGGCTTAGACTTATTTCATATTTTAAATATTTAATGAACATAAAAGTTGAACTTAACATATTATTATAATATAAAAAGTGCATTTTTCCTCCACATAAATAAACTTTTAAAGGGAATCTACAGAAAATATCCATTTATTTCAAAAATTCGCAAGTCAGTACCCTGTCATATTTTTTATATGTAGGTACCTATTAGAATAAATGTTTTGCACATTGGTACATGTTCCGCCGCAAGTACGTCATAGAACACATTTAGGTACCATAGAAAAACGTATTATGGTATATAATACAGTGAGAATTGGTACATCATAGTAACACATTAATGTACCATATAGAACGTATATAGGTACCAGGGTACCATATAAACGCGTGACGTGGTACGTAATACACGCATAGAAAGGTACGTCAAGACCGGAAAATGGTACACACGAACAAATGCAAATTTTTTATATAAATAGATATTTTTATGTACGATTCACCAAATTTTAATAATGACGCCCATATGTGACGCGGCGTTTCGGAAGTCCACTAAGAGTAAGGGCACGAAGGTAATTTACATCGCTATAAATTAAATTATCTGAAAAGAAAGTTAAAATAGCACAGCATCGGCCTTTCTAGTTACGAACTTATTTCTCTTTTTTGTGGACAGAACGATCGCCGGAAGTCAAACGACCGTTGGGAAATTCGAATATTCCGTTAGCCGCCTTTTGCATTCCGTCGACGGCGCCTTTCGTTTAGGCTCTTTCATCGCTTCGCTACGAAGACGTTGGACAAACGGTTAGCCTTTCAGCGTAGCCAACCCTAATTCGCCAAATTACGACATTAGGGTTTTCGATCCTAGCTGCTAATTCGTCGTCCGAGAGATTCACTGCCGGGGGAACTGAAAGGGGGTCCCCGATGTTTACGCCGAATAGGAACTGGCCCGAGCTCTCTCCGCCGAATAGCGAAAGGAGGAGGGATAAAACAGTGTCCTTCGCGGACGGTACTTTCCCTCCGCCGCCGAGTGCGCTTTTGAATGAGGACGGTAACACGGCCGAGAGAGAGAACATGGATGACTGGAGGAGGTTTAAAGAAGTTGGGTTGTTGGACGAAGTTGCTTTGGAGAGGCGAGACCGTGAGGCGCTTAATGAGAGGGTTCAAAGGCTCGAAAGAGAGGTGTTTTTTAGAGTTTCCTGATTAATTAGTGTCGCTTTCCTGTTTTTTTCTTTTTGTTAATTATCTGATGTTCTTTTATTGATGTGGGTTGGTGGTTTTGTAGTGACCGGTGAGCTTATTGAGGTTAATGATTGCTGACTTGTAGGAGTTGTTGATATCGTTTTTTATTTTGGACAGCTTTTTGACTATCAATATAACATGGGTCTGCTTCTGATTGAGAAGAAGGAGTGGACTGCAAAGCATGAAGAACTAGTGGAATCGCTTCAAGAAGCGCAAGAGGTGCTCAAGCGTGAGAAGACTGCTCATTTTATTGCGATTGCTCAGGTGGAGGATCGAGAGGCTAATTTAAGAAAAGCTTTGGATGTCGAGAGGCAGTGCGTGGCCGAGGTTATTGTTTATACTACCGTTACTGGTCTTTTTTATATGATTTGATTTTAGAGGCCTTTATATGCCACTTAGTTAACTGTAATCGTAGATGGTATTGGTGAATGTCATGATTTGAATATTTGCATGATGCTCATAATATGAGCAAGGCACTAACTTTATTTCAATATTAGAGTGCTCAGTGCTGCAGTCATCTATGGTCCTATACCTGAGACTTTTAGCTGAATTAGTTTATTATGTTTTTTTATATGCAAAAGCTGTGTAGTTGAATCGATTGCCTATATTATTACTTCAATTATTTTACTTGATGAGGGCATTTGTCGGTTGCCTTTTTGTAGCTTGAACGGTCTCTGCGTAACTTGCATGCTGAGCACGACAAAATTAAAATGGCATCAGAAAGCAAGCTAGCTGATGCCAGTGCTTTAGTGGCTGGTGTTCAAGATAGATCTTTGGATGTGCAGCAGAAACTTCTTGCAGCCGATGCAAAGCTTTCTGAGGCAAGTAGGAAGAGTTTAGAAGTAGAGATGAGATTGCAGGAGGTTGAAACACTTGAAAGTGTTCTTAAAAGGGAGCGCGTGTCCGTTAATTCTGAGTATGATTTCTTAGCAAAAGTAGCCTTGGTTAATCATGTTCACCTGTTTGTTGTGTGATTTTACCTTGTATTTATTTTCCAGGCGAGATGCGCATGAGGTAACTGTTTTGAAGCTCAAAGAAGATCTTCGGGAATGGGAAAGAAAGCTGCAAGAAGCAGAGATGAGGCTTACCGATGGTAGAAGGGATATCAGGGAGCGAGAGGAGAAGCTAGATGGACTCAACAGGTTGCTGAAGGAGAGAGAGACGAAACTATCAGAAGAGGAAAAGAAGTTCGAATTATCTAGTTTGACGTTGAAGAAAAAGGAAGAAGAGGTGAATAAAAAACTAGTCGAGCTGACTTTACTTGAGGAAGTAAGTACTTCTCCCTCCTTGAGTTATTTATCATTGTTACGACATATTTTTATGTTGTTAGTTCTTCGCAGAAATCTGAAAGTCTTCGAATTAGTCTGGAGACAAAGGAGAAGGATTTGAATGTGTTGACTGAAAAGCTTACCGCTAGAGAGAGAGTATGTTGCTCTGTCTTTGGTTCTACCTCTAGATGCTATTTGCTGCTTTGGTCTTCTTTCTTAAGTAACCTTTCAATGGACATAACCTACAAATGTGTCTTGAGTGATGTAAGACTTGAAATAATTGTTTTTGGAATTTCTGTTTCACTGCTAAAGTCTTTTGAAGTTTTCATTTTATTTGCACTTCTACATGGAGATTGAGGATTATATATCTATTATTATATTTGTAATTAGTGGTAAACATGTCCTAAAATATCTGTGATACGCCACAGGTTGAGATTCAGAACATCCTCGATGCACATAGGTCCTCTTTGGAACGCGGAAGGCAAGAGTTTGAACGTGAAATGGAAAAGAAAAGGCAATTAATTGACGAAGAGATGAAAGAAAAATTAGATAACTTGACGAATAAGGAAAGCGAGATCAACCACAAGGAAGAGATATTGCAGAAACAAGAGCAAGCGCTCCAAAAGAAATCTGAAAGGGTCAAAGAGAAAGAGAAGGAGAATGAATTGAAGTTGAAAGGTGTGAAAGAAAAGGAGAAGGCCCTCAAAGTGGAGCAGAAAACTATAGAGCAACAGAGGAGAGAAATAGCTACTGAGAATGATCGTCTGCAACATCTCAAAAATGAGCTTGAGAATATAAAAGCTGAAATTGATCTGAAGGAATCAGAAATTCGCGATGAAAACGAAAAGCTGACCGTTACTGACGCAGAGAGGAAGGAGTACGAACGTTTAACGCTGGACTTGAAACAGGAGATCGAGAGATATAGACATCAGCAGGAATTTCTTTCTAAAGAAATCGACGATCTGAAGCAGGATAGGATGAAATTCGAGGAAGAGTGGGAGGCTCTCGATTTAAAGAAAGAAGAGGTTGCTAAAAACTCGATAAAGATAGAAGAAGAGCAAAAGACGCTTGAAAAATGGAAATCTTCCAGTGAAAAACAATTGAGAGAAGATAAACTTGCTACTGAGGAATACATAAAAAGAGAGATGGAGGCTCTCAGATTGGAGAAAGAGTCATTTGTCGCCACTATGCAGCACGAAAAGATATTGTTATCTGAAAAAGCCCGCGACGAACATAACCAGCTTGTCAACGATTTTGAGACCCGTAGAGCGAATCTTGAGGCTGATATTCTGAACAAGCAAGAGGAAATGGAGAGGCGTTTTCGTGAAAAAGAGCTATCTTTGGAGGAGAAAATTGAAGAAGAGCGAACTCACATCAATCAATTGAGGGAAGCTGTCCAAAGAGAGTTGGAAAAAGTACAATTGGACAGGGAAACTCTAGAAAAGGACAAGCAGAATATTGCTTTGAACAAGCTACAGCTTGAAGAGCAGCAGCTAGAGATGCGTAAGGACATTGAGGAGCTTGGTGTGTTGAGCCAAAAGCTCAAGTCCCAGCGCGAGCAGCTCGTGGAGGAGAGGACCCATTTTCTCGCATTCGTCGAGACACTAAAAGGTTGCAAAAACTGTGGAGCTGCTGCTAAGGACTATATTTTATCCGACCTACGTGTCACCAAACTGCAAGAGGATGAGGACTCGGCCCTTCAATCGTTGGGAGAAGACCTTTTGGAAAAAGTCGCTTCTTACAGAGTTAATGCTGAGAAAACCCCCGGCGAGAACGATCCAAGATCTTCAGGTTCTGGCGGGGGTCGTCTCTCTTGGCTTCTTCGCAAGTGCACGCCGAGGATCTTCTCACCTAATTCTAGACCTCAAAATGTTCCTCCCCTTAACTTCGACCAAGATATTGGTACTGCTGGCGATGGAGAAAGACCCCACATGCCTCTGCAAACGGTCGAACAAGAAATCCCCGAAAATTTAGCTGAAAAAGATCAGCATACGCAAGAAATCCCAGAAAATTCTCAGCATTCAGAGTTGAAAAGAAAACAGCAGAAATCGAGCAGAAAGGCTAGAGATGGAATCCACAGAACTCGTTCTGTTAAAGCAGTGGTTGAAGATGCTGAAGCTTTCTTGAAGAGAACATCTGATAACAAGGATTCTCCTGCTATAGTTGATCAGACAGAGAGGGAAGATTCTTATCAAGCTGGTAATGAAGCAGTCGGTAAATTGCCAAGAAAGCGAGGGCGACCTCAATCTTCTAAAGCAACGGGGAATGAAGATGCTGAGAATAGCGACGGGCCTTCTGAGAGTGTAACGACTGCTGGTCGAAGGAAGCGGCGCCAAACTGTTGCGCCGGCCGATCAAAATGCTGTGACTCCACGCTATAATCTCCGACGTCATAAGGGGTATGATGCTATTGCAGATATAATATCTTCCCTATCTCTAGAGTAATACCTATTGTTGTTACTTTATCTCTTTAACGAAAAGTGTGCCTTTCCCATATAGCTTTTAGTGAACTATCACTTACAGCGATGAATGTGATTCCAAAGAAAGCCTCGCAAAATTTAGCTTCTTCGTAGTTGTGGATCTATTCCATGAGTTCACTTAATTTTCTGGATATTCTAATATCTTTTCTTTTCGAAAAATGCAGTAAGGGGATAGGCATTGCTGCTTCCACTGACAGTGAGCTCAAGACAGAAAAGGAAGCTGCTGTTGAGGCTAATAACATATTGCGAGAGAATGAAGTTACTTCTGCTCCCCAAGAAGAAGCTACCAAAGAGTACAACGTTTTAATCGAAACTCAAAGAGTGGTCAAGGTAAAATCCCTTTTTTTTGACATTTTTTTTAGCATTATATTATTGTCGCCTGAAAATGATTGCATTTATCATTTGTCCCAAATGCAGTTTCTGGCACCAGTCGACGCTGTTAAATCTTCAGACAAGGTTGATTTTATTGAGGAGGTGAATGTTACTTCTGAGTACACTGAAGATAATGACCATGAAAACACATTAATCGATGAAGATGATGGGAGTGACGACGACGATGATGATGATGGAGATGAGAATCCTGGAGAAGCTTCGGTAACTCGAAAGTTATGGAATTTTTTTACGTCGTAATAATAATCGTTCTTCCCTTCTGCCGTGTGTCTTTTAATCCTTATATGGTGTATCCCTTTCGTTGTATTAGGATTTTTGGAGTGGCGTTTTTTTTATTTAGGGATGTATTTTGTGACGATTATTATTGCATGCTACTGTTCGTTTGCTGTAATTTTCTTTCCTCTTACTTAGTACTCTTGGTGTGTGATGCAGCATATTCATTAAATTTTTATGCTTTTTTTTCAGACTTCCATCTTCCTTACCTTTGTCCCAAGTATAAAGCATAAATTTGTCGAATCTTTTTTTTATTTCTTTTTTTTCCTCGTTCTTCCATGCTATTCATAAAAAGGAAAGCTTTTATCAAATAATGCGAGGTCTTTCTTGCATGCTCTTCGCTTGCCCAATAAATGTTTGATTAATTGACATCAAGCCTATGCTTTGAATAAAATGGTATTAAAATAGGGTCCTACTATTCACACCCCCCTATACCACTCTTTACACCTCCTTAACACTTGATTTTTGTAATAATAATTTTAAATAATCACATGATTCAACAAAAAATACTTTATTAACTTATTTTTCATTAAATCAATAATATTAATTACATGGACTATTAAAAAATGATTAATTAAGTCATTTTAACCAATGACACATTTAGAACTAGCAAAAATGCTCGTGGCCCGCCCGCCCCACCCTGGTACTGTCAAATGGGCCCGCAGGCTGTGGGCCCGTCAAAATGACGGGCGGGCCGCCATTTCTCAGGCCCACTAGAGGGCGGGCCTATGCAGGTAAGCCAGAGCGGGCCATGGGCAAGCCCTTAAAAAAATTAATATATAAATTAATTATATAGGTTTTTTTATTTTTTTTGAGATACAATTTTTAATTTAATCAAGTCTAATAACATAAATAAATTTATATTAAAAATTTAAATTTGATTAGGAGTAATTCAACTTCATTAGTTTTTTCTAATGTTTTTTAATTTTTATATAATTTTTTCATTTTTATTTTTTTGACCGGCCGGCCCACTAGGCCGCTATCCGCCAGTAGGGCGGGGCGGACTGCCATTTCTCAGGCCCACCAGAGGGCGGGCCTATGCCAGAAAGCCCGCGCGGGCCGCAGGCAGGCCCGCCAAATATCATAAAATTGAATTATATGGGTTTTTATATTTTTGAGATCCAACTTTTAATTTAATCAAATTTAATAACAAAATAAATTTTTATTAAAGAATTTAAATTTGATTAGGCGTAATTCAACTTCATTAGTTTATTTTAATATTTTTTTCTTTTTTATATATTTATATAATTTTTTCGTTTTTATTTTTTATCACGGGCCGGGCCCACCAGGCCCGTTACCCGCCAGTAGGGCGGGGCGGGCCTTCATTTGCCATGCCCGTCAGTTGTAAAAAATTGCATTTTTTAATCGGCAAGTATTTAATATTACTTTAAATATTAATTAAATTATTAACATTGAACACCTTTTTTCCTTTTATATAGGGTATGTAATTGGTAAATAATTAATGTTTACTCTACATATTAATTAGTTGCGAATAGAATTACCCTTAAAATAAATAATTATAACCCTAACTTTTATCAACTGGACGAATTATTTACAAAACAACTTCTACCGCCTAATTTGGATTAGTTGGAAATGATTTACAATTGCTGGCCAAGTAAAGTAATCACAACCAAATTAACATGTTATGATTTCGTAAGGTATCTGATTTATTGGGATAGATTTAAAAAAAATCTATGAATTCATTTAATGGCCGGCTATATATACGATCATAACCTTACATTTTTGTACATGTGGAGCTTACTCAATGTAAACAGCAAATATTTTCAACCGTTGATGTCGACCTTCCCATGTAAAAATTTTTACACGTTATGTAACATTATTCATTCATATAATTAGAAAATTATGTAATAATGCAACGTCGGTTTGTAATTTTCTTTCGTCAGACATCACAGTTTGAGGAATTTAGTGGTGGTCAACGTTTCTTGTGAGTATGTTGACTTCCAATTTCAAACTTATGTTTTATGAGAATATAGTGGCCAATATTTCCGATGAATGTGCTGACTTTTAAAATTTAGAAATGTGATTTTATGAGGTTGTGAAGCTAACCAACTGTCCACGTAAGCAAACAGCTGAGTTTAGAAACTAACATAATTTTTTTCTTGTTTATTACCGGCCGTGGCATAAGTGTAGTTCATATTACTTTATATTTTTTTTTTTCAAATATTCAATTTATGCCAATGATGACGAATTTAAAAGGTTGACTAATATGGCCACTGCAAGCACACGGCCGGTCCTAATCTGAAAAGGAAAAACTGTTCCCTTCGTAGATTGTCCGACTTAGAACTGAGATATTATATCAAATTGGGAACATCATTAATAACTAATATTAGTATTAAAAGCATCGAATAAGAAATAAATAAATGAACCATTTTCTAACAAAAGTAGGATCTATAAGTAATGTCGGAATGTTGAACATCGGATCCATGTCGCAATTGTTTCTGGCGCATATCATTGTCGAGTTTAATGTTATCTCACTAATCAAGAATTAATTATGTAATTAGTGGACCCTTTGTAATCTGTGTTTATCACGCAAAAGATTTTTTTTTATGTTAATTGAATACTCCTTAGTGTAGATAAGGATCATATGACTTATCATTAACACGTGACATTACCTAATCCCAGGGTATTTATCATTTCCTCTCACTAAGCAGATAAAAGAAATTAATTTACTAAATGCAAATCACGAACAAGGTGGACTATACATTCAATAGTGTTCAAAGCTAACAATATCATAATTAAATATTAAATGTATACTATATATATTTCTTTCACCGGCACCAGCTTAACGATCCATCTGAATTTCAAATTTCTACAACGAAGACTTCTCACAGCATACTTTACGTGCAAGAAATTAAAAAAATCAGATATTAGCAAAGTACAACCTTACTTTCTTGCCATCCAAACATAACATAATAATTAAATAATAGCCGGCATCAAATAATTCGTTATTACAACCATTCATACAGTATGAATTTCTCCAAGCGTTGACATTGAAAGTTCAACGCCATATTGCGTGTAAAAATATTGATTAAGAAAACAACTTGTAGATAGAAAATCTTCTCCTCATATTTTTCCATACCTAACCAATTCTTATGCTTCCTCATACGACTACATACGCACATATAAATTCCTCATCTTCATCCTTAAAACCGAAATTGTAACAAAAATCCTTTCTCTACGAACTTAGCAAGAGAGTCCTCTTTATATAACTAAAAGAATATCTTCTTCTTCTCTCATTAGTATTCGAAAACCCTAATGAAGGGTTCAAAGATGAAGTATCTTTACTACACAGTCATTTTGTGTCTCCTTTTCACGAACATGTTCGATTCTTGCGTAGCAATCAGGCGAGAGAGATCGAAGGCTATGATCAACGAAGGACGAAAAGATGATGTTTCTTCAAGGAATATGAATTATTTTCAAGAAAATGAAAAAGTCCCACATAGGTTGTATTTCACCAAGCTTCCCAAGACTGTTCCCATTCCTCCTTCGTCTCCTTCGAAGAGGCACAACTCTTTGCCTCCCAACTGATCTATGTCATGCAAGTAAACAGAAGTATTTGCTTGCCTATTATGTCATAATTTAGTATCGATTAATTCGTTCATTTGTATTTTCTTTTTTGTTGGACATTTTCCTTTCATTTTGTCTTTTTTTCCCTTGGTATTTGCTCAAATTTTATGGGCAGTTCGTTTTTTTTTTCTTAGAATGACCACCACGAAGATTATTATATTTGTACGAGGGTCGCACTATACAATCATATTTTGTGGAAATTCAATTTTCATGTACTGTTTGGGTACTGTGTTATATTATTTGTCTCGGAAGAGTGTTCAAATTGTAAACGAAGCCGCAGTTTTTACCATATATGCTTTTTCGGATAATAGCATAAATAATTCTATTTCACTATTGGTCATTTTTGTATCGATTATTGACGAGCCGATTTATTTTCAGAAAAAGTTAGGCACATTTTATCATGTCTACGCTTCTTACATGACAAATAATGCATTCACCTCACCACTTTCTCCCAAACCCAATTCAATTAATTGCCTTGTCTTTAATAAAAAAATTCTCTTTTTTTCTCTTTATCGCAGTAAATACTAAACCCTAAATCAAACACCTAATAATTAATCTTCTTCTTTTTCGCCCCCTAAAATTTTTGCAAAAACTTGCGAAAATGATAAAGGGCTACTTGGTCATGAAGTACACTATCTTAGTGTTATTGGAGCGCTAATGTATCTTACGAGTCATACGCGACCTGATATAGCATTTGCTGTAAATTTGTTGGCAAGATATAGTTCTTCGCCCACTCGTAGACATTGGACTGGAGTTAAACGAATATTTCCATACCTTCAAGAACATCCGATGATGAAAACAAATTTAATTGCATTCACCATACCACTTCCTCCCAAACCCAATCAATTAATTGCCTCGTCTTCAATAAAAAATTCTCTTTTTTCTTTTATCGCAGCAAATCCTAAAATTCTTGCAAAAACTTACCTAGACTTTGCTCAACTTTATGGCTTCTAATCTATAACTAAATTGGCTCAACTAAATCAATCCCAAGCAAGCAAAACACGAATCATACGAGACGTATTCAACAGAGACGTAGATAGTTAGATAGATAAATATCCAAAGGCATACGAGTTATATATTACATCAAAATCAAATCATATGGTTGTTTTTAAGGTTTTTAACAAGATCAAACAGATGGAAAAGGACTATATCCACTGAGGTACATACTTTCCAACGGTCCAAAGAGAGGCCTCGGTGGATCTTTCCAATCGAACCAATCCCAAGACTCGCACTTGTCAGGCTCGAGATTCTGAGGACTTTGACGATCGTCGACAACATAAGCTCTTACAAAGATTGCGACGATGTGAATGGGCTTCTTCTTAGGCGCAATTAGATCATCGTCGTCATCAGAGGGGAGGATAACGTTGTTTGTGACCGTTAGGTACTCTGTTTTGTGGATTTCGAGCCCTGTTTCTTCCTTCACTTCTCTAGCAGCACACTGCTCGAAACTCTCGCCTGAAGAACAGTCAAGGCAAGAACAGAGTTCGAACAAGATGAACAGAAACAAAGAGGAAAAGAAATGAGAGAGAGAGAGAGAGAGATGTAATAATGGGATTGTGTACCAAACTCGAGGTGGCCGCCGGGGAGGGCGAAGGTGTTTTGGCCGACGGAGGAGCGGCGCCGCCCTAATAAAACCCTATTTTCTCTGTTCAGAAGAAAGACAACTACGGCGACTTTAGGCCTTGATGGGGACGACGACGACGACGACTCCATATTTTTCTCCATTGACGATGGAATCGTTTCCCTAGTTAGTTTTTCACTTTTCGAAGCTATATCTAAGAAGAAGGGCATTCTTGGCAGATCTGGGAAATGATGGGCTTTGGTAATTATGATTAAGGCCCAATAATCTGTAATTCAGGGAGTTCAATAAAATAATCTAATACACGAGACCTCCCTCCATCTAGAAATGTCTCGGGCCTAACCACTAGACTTCATACCATTAGAACTAATGTATTTTTCTTCTTTTTGCTTAGAATGTGGATTTGTTTATATTATTTAGTGTTTATTCAGATTGACACTATCGTATTGATTTGGTTGTAATTTGAAGGATTTGGCAACGAATGATTTGTTCACAAAATGTACATTTGTACTACAGATATACTATTTATTTATACTAGTATGTTTAGCAGCACACGCGTGTGTGCAAACATATCAAACTATTTTATATTTTGAACATTTCAGATTATTAATTAAGTTATTTAAAACACATAAAATTTTACTTCAAGGATGATAAAATGGTGAAACTGCAATTTTAAACATATCAAATTGACAGTTTTTATCCATGTTAGGCTCTTTATATATGAGTATAGATAAGAATGTAGCGATTTATTATCACACCCAACAAAAACGTCAAACAAATCACTAATTGATTATCAATCATCGGGACACGTGTATAACTTATTGCCACCACGCAGTAACTTCATCGTGGTTTATTCTACCCTACCCAGTCAGGTATAACCCAATTCCTATCATAATTTGACACACGACACTTTTATCATTACACCTTAATTCATTATATATAACGTGTCGCATGTCAAATTGTAATAGAATTAGGTTATACCCACAGTTGAATAGGTACTTAACGCAATAGCCCTTTCAGCGGCTGGTGGGGCGCGGGCCATACCTCATGCCACAGTCTATCATTACAACATACGCAGAGTAAGAAAGACGACAGTCCTCCCTGAGGAAGCTCGCGGCGGACTCGAGGCATTCTATGCAGTCGTCCGCCGAGAGCTGCCTCTGGCAGTACGCAAATCCCACGGCGTACTGCCCCGTTAGGGTTTGCTGGTAGTTGGGGTCGTCGATCGTCATGTAGGCCAACTCGTCGAGACCATAGTCGACTTCCCATGCGTATTCGGTGCCTTCCTCGTAAGTACCCTCCGAGCAATCGTAGTCGTCGATCGCCGTGTTTGGATCAGATCCTACGGTCGCCGCAGATATCAGACACAGAAGGATGATGGAAAACTGAGTCGTCGCGTTCATTTTTTTCGTGCGATTTTCTTCTTTTTTTGGCCTTACTTGATATATAAATATATTTATAGGGATATATAAAACCTTCGGATCTGTAGTTGTTATTGTCGTCAGCGTTTATTTTTTTGCATTTGATCATGTTGGGGTGTTTTTTCTTGTTGTCGATCGTTCTTAGGTTTTTATTCTTATTAATTCTGTCATTTGTAAGTCACTTGCAATGTGTATTACATATGATCGTATATTCAGTCGATATTATGGTCTTTCACTCGTTCGTTCTTGTTGGATATTTGCTATGTGATTATGACAGATATTCATATGATCAACACGACATATATTGAATAAGTACTTCTGTTCCATATTGGTACCAATATGGTCTTTCACCAACCGAATTGCGACAAGTGTACAGTTGGTCAACTGAGTTTAACACTTGTCGGAAAATGGCTGGTGGAACACCGTTGTGGCACAGACCATCCGAAACGCATATATTGAATAAGGATTTTTGATAGAATATTGTAAGGACAACAATTCATACGTATCATTCAGCTATAGTGTTTTTTTTTTTTTGCTACAAGAGGACAAATATTATTCGATTATATGCTTTGAGGGGCTTAGGCTTGGCGGTTCGATTATGACCTGAAAAGCGTTGTACATTAAATATATGATCTGTTTTCTTCAATTATTTTTTTACTTGTGACAATCAATCAACAAAAAGGTGATGGAAACAATATCAAATAAAATCTAGGGTTTTTGTCGGCTATGAGAAATGCAGGCGATATATTAGGAACACAACCAAATATTAGCAATAAGCCAATAATTCACAATCGATCAGAAAAAAAGTACATGAAAACTGATTTTTTTTTTCTTGCCATTTGTTTAATTCGTTGTATTTGTGTGTGTCAGCCAATATTTCGTGTCTCTTTCTTGTCCCGTACCGTCCCAGTTGAAATAGGAATTTTTGGATTATGATATTTTGTTTGTTTCCATGATTACTAAGATTCGTTTTTTAATAATTCGGACCATATATTATGGCATTATTCTTGCCACGATAAAGATTCAAGAGAATTAAAACGATATTTCTAAGTTATACATTTACATAATGAAACACCACAGTAGATGGAGACGAACGTACGAGAATTCTCCAGTTGTGATCGTGCAATATGAAGGAATGAAACCCAAGCTTTTGATAAAGGTTAAATTATTATAGTTATGCCAAGAATATATTCCAGATAAATAAATTATTGAAGGTGGCTGACAGTAACTTTCAATTGAGTTCTGTATATACCGTTCTTTAATTTTGGAATTATGCTTCGGTTGCTTTCATTTGGACTCTAATCATAAAATGATTTGTATCACCGTGATATTGGATCACCGTGATGTGGATCAAGGTGATATGCCATCACTGTATTTGTTTCGGGGTGATATTTCATTTTGCATAACAATGTGATATTGGAGTATTGTGTTTGTTTAATCGCAGTGATGTCTGGGGTGATGTTGTGTAAATGTCATATTTAACCTTATGTATATTATGTAGTAAAAGTGTTTCAATATGTTCATTTGAGGTAATATTTATCTTGATAGTTATTAATATTTGAAAATCAAGTATTATTTTTAAGCATTAATTATAAGCATGTTATATAATTCATAAATAGAATAATTATATTTTTTAGGCTTTAACATAGATTTACCAATTATCAATTATAAGTATTATATATAATTCTTCAATATAATTATTTTTTTCCTAAGCTTTAATGGATTAATCATTTATTAATTATAAATATTTTTATAATTCTTCAACATAATTCTTTTATTTTTTAAGCATTAAATATAAAGTTTTTAAGATTTAAATATGTTGGAATGGTTATGTAATTTAAATAGTAGTAAGAGTATGTAAGGAATAAATAGATAATGGTAATTTTATCCAAAGAAATCTTCAAAATATCACCCCATCACGGTGATGGAGGATCACCCTACTTTTTGGGGATGACACAAAAGCTGAAATATCACCCCTTTTTGATCACCTAGGTGATCCTCCATCACGGTGATGTCTCATCACACACGCTAAACGAACCCGGTGATTAGAAAGCAATGGAAGGATCACGGTGATGTTTTGGAGGATCACCCCAAAACAAACACCCCCTTAAGTGTCGGATTTTATATTTCGATATGATTTTAAATTCAATGTGTAGACTAGGGTTGCAAATGAATCGAACTTTTTGGTTCGATTCGCGATTCGATTCGAAATTTTCGAATTCGAATATTTAGAATATGAATCTGAATAAGAATATTTTTTTGATTCGAGAAATATCCGAATACCAATACGAAATCACAATATTCGATTCGAAAATTAATCGAATTATTCGATTCGAATAATTTAACTTAAAATATGGTAAATATATATTCACATATAATATATGATAACTCAATAAAAACATTTAAACATAACTAGTAATTTTGCACACCCCTGTGTGTGCTATATTATATTATGTATATTCAATTATGAAATAATAATACTAAAAATGGAAGGACAAATATTGTGTAGTGGGTGGTTTTTTTAAAGCAACTAACAAATTGGCTCAAAATTTGGGTGTAATTGATACACCAAATTGGATAATAATTGGCAGTTTTTAAAAGGTCCTGAGCATTAATAAAATAGAATAGATACATTATAATTCAATATATGTTTAAATATAATTTATTATAATTCAATATATATTTAAACATAATATTGTTTATATTTTATTAACTAGAAAATAAAAAATGACTTTGAATACGAATATTCGATATTCGATTCGAATATTCGAATTCGAATAAGAATCCATTTTATTATTCGATTAAATATTCGGATATTCGTATTCGATTGTCATCCGAATACGAATAGAATGTTGCGATATTCGTCTCGATTCGATTGAGATTTGGGATGTAAATATTACGTGAGATTTAAATAATTGTTGATTAGCTATTATTATTGCCTTCTCGCACTAAGATCTCATCAATTTGTCCCCCCATCATTTCTTTGACCACCTTTTGACTATAAGACTTGCAATACTGTGATGATTATTTATTTGAGTTTTTTTCTCCTTCTCCATCTTCATGAAGATATATCCCTTGTTTTTGAGATATAGACGACGATCTTAAAATCATATGTACTATACATTCTCATACAGAATTTTTTTTTTTTTTTTTATAATTCTTAGGGAGATAAGTCTATAATTTTATTTGAAAAGGGGGGTTTTCTTTTTGGTAAAAATTGTCAAGTTTCCAAAATATTTCTTAAATACGATAATTGGCAATTGGGTAGCACAGGGGATCGGAAAAGATATCTAAGTGGGATATGAAGAAAGTGTGACGTGACTTGACCAAAAAAAGAGCACAATCATTCATTGCATGGTTCGAAAAGGTTAATACAACTTATCAATTTGGTTGAAAGATGTAGAGGTGTCAAAACGGACCGAGCCCGTCGGGTTGGCCCGCCCCACCAATAATTATTATTATTTTTTTATTTTTTATGTATATATATTATAAACAATTTTAATGCTATATTAATAATTAATATTTATTAGTAATTAATTATAATTAATTTAGTTAAGAACTTAATTTATAAATGATTTATTCGTAAATTATTCCAAAAAATATTATTAATTTAAGTATTATTTGCAAAAAAAAACACAAAATAAAAAAATAAATAAAAATAAATAAAAATTATAGCGGGCTGGCCCGCCAACCCGCGGCGGGTCGGGGCAGGCTACTAGTTAAGTAGCCCGTTTTGTTGGCAGGCTGGCCCGCCCCGCCCCGTTTAATGGCGGGTTGAGGCGGGGCGGGCCGGCCCGTTTGACAGCTCTAGAAAGATGAGTCGAGCTAGCTCACAAAATTCACAATCCTTTTTCTTTAATAAATTTTATTTAGAAAATGTCAGTCGAATTTAAGCCCAAAAAATGACCCGAGCTTGGCTCATTTACGGCCCAATCCGCCCTATTTCGACGGGGATTTCGCTAATCATACACAAATTGTGTATTTATTTTTTATCGCTTTTTATAACGTAGTATATTTTGCACCATAACTAATTTCCAATAAATAATCCTCAATTCATAAAATTTCATAAGATATCATGTTTAAAAGTGCCACATAATTGATAATGAATTTTTACGTATTCGAAACTGTTCAAAAGGACAAACATGCATATGATGTGTTACTGATCCAAAGATGTTTGAACGAAGTCAATTATGATTATTACATCCACTATGCACGTGTTGTGGATCACAAGTGCACTGCAATAATTTCAATTGATTGATTCATTAAAAAAAGTACACCCAAGTAAAACAAACAAGAAAGATTGCTTATCCACATTTGGCTAAAAAATTCATCATGTTATATCAATATTTCCCTATTATTAATGAAAAAGAGTGTATATGATATGCAATACAGTCACATAACTAGCCATACGGATGCAACATGCTAAAATATTTAATATATTTGTTGTTTTATGATTAGCCTTTTTATTTATTAACAATTATTTATTCCACAACTAAGATTAGGTTCAATCTAATCAGAACCTCAGTGTGGTAGTATTGTCCCAATTTCACAATGATAAAGAAAGTCAAGGATCTAAGTGAGATGGAATAAATATTCTATAGGTAGAGATATCATGTGAGCGACGGCCTAATCTATCGGGACAAATTTCGAGTACAATTATAGACAAGAATTCTCTCTAAGTTTTATATATATATATATACTAGTTTTATGCCCGTGTATTTCACGGGTGTAAAATATGTGTAATTAATATAACATTCCTATATAATAAAAATAATATTAGTTAAATAGTTTAATGTAAAAATAAAGTATTTTCCACTTTTTTAGTTGCAGTTTTTTTCTTTTTGTTATTTTATATTTATTTAATATAATGAAACTGGACACATGGCAGAAGGAGATGAACACTACATTTAAATGTATATATAGGATATATATATATATAGTAGTTCCTTGATTAATTATGATCGATGGAAATTAGATCACATGACGTGATAACCACTCCTCAACAAATCAGAACTTCGTCTCACCCTTTTATGTGTAATGAAGTAGCATGTCTCGTTACATGATTTTAAATTATTCCACTGCCTCCACTATTTTCGTCTTAGCCTTCTGTGATTAAAGGAAGATTCCTACTTTTGATTATTCGGTATTATTATTAGGGTCTCATCTCAACTTTACTTTATATATATTCATAGACTAAAACACAAAAAAACATGCCATGTTCATCAGCAAGTGTACGTACGTGTGATATTTCAATTTAAATTTACCACTTCTTTTTCGAATATAATTAATAAACTCTTAGTGCTCAACAACTAGAGGCACGGCACATACGCAATCAATCAATACTTTTACGTATTTTCAAGTGCTCCATGCAAGAATCCAAATTTCACTATCGAATTTTCCCTTTTACCTCCATCGACTTTAGAATTTTTATTTTATTTCTTTACCCTCTCCCCATATATTCTTTCCTTCTAAATTAAACAAGTGACGGCCATGTTAACATAGTATCTATCTACTTCCCATTTACTACAAAAAAAGAAAAGAAAAAACTCAACTCATGTCTTTGAAGCCCTGACACAAAAGCTTCATGAAAGTGTAGCTTTGGTCCAGAAAATAACATCAATTTGCTTCTCTTCTCTTCTGATATATGATCGCAAAATTAATAAAAGAAGATGATAAAAGAAGCCACTTTCTTGTTTGTGAGCCTTTTCAGCTTGTGGGCTTCTGCAACTTCCATGCTCACACCTAATGGTGTCAACTACGAAGGTTATAACTATTACACAACTTACAAAGCTGTCTTTTTTTTTCCTCCGTTTTTTTTCGCTTCAAATTTACTTTTTATTATCCAGTTTTAGCTTTGATGGACATAAAGAAGTCATTGAATGATCCTCATGGAGTTCTAAACTGGGACGAAAATTCAGTCGATCCATGTGGTTGGACTATGGTTGGTTGCTCACGCGATGGCTTTGTCATTTCATTGTAAGTACTTCAACAACAATAAAATTAAAAAGAAAAACCCAATCAAAATAAGCTTATTATTACAATTTTATAAAAGCAATGAGCATAAGGAGATTACTAATCTTTGTCTCTCAGAGCAATCCCAAGCCAGAGTTTATCTGGGACAATTTCGGGCAGCATCGGTAATCTGACGCACATCACAAGTATGTAAGTAAAAAGCCCTTCTTTTCTCCCAGAGATTTCCCAAGTTTAGCATTTATAATGTAATAATATATATGAAAATAAAGCTTCATTTTTTGTTTGTTTTGAAGACTGCTACAGTATAACAACATATCAGGGCCAATACCTTCAGAGCTTGGGCAACTTTCAAAGCTTCAACAACTTGATATTTCTGACAATCATCTTAATGGGGAGATACCTTCTTCTCTGTCTAATCTAAGAGCCCTTCAATACTTGTAATAAGCAAATAAAAAACCCTCCAACTCTGATTGAATATAATCTTTCTTTCAAAAAATAAAAAACTAAATATCTTTCTTTGCTTGCAAACAGAAGGCTGAACAACAACAGCCTCGACGGTTCTATCCCAATGGCTATGAGCAATCTGACTCAGCTAACATTTGCGTAAGATGTTTTCAGTATATGATGATATATCAGTTGCATGATTTGATTTAAAAACTTCAATGATTTTATCTCATGCAGCGATGGCTTTTCTTTCTTTTGGTTATTATTTTCAGGGACTTGTCATTCAATAACTTGAGTGGGCCTGTGCCTAAGCTTGTAGCCAAGACATTCAAGTATTTTGTCTTCTCTTATCTTCCTCAAATAATCTTTCTTTTTCTTAGCGAGATTCTACATGTCTTTTTCATATTCCCTGCTAATTATTACAGTGTTTTGGGAAATCCTATGATATGCCCAACTGGCAAAGAAAAAGACTGCAATGGAACTGCTTCAACTCTCTCTGTCAGTAACTCATCACAAAGTAAAGACCAAAAACTTATATTGAATGGCAATTTTTTCCATTGCATTATCTGTAATCGCAACTGAGATGTTTCCCTTTTCCTTCTGTGAAGATATCGAATCATCAGAAAGACAAAACAGTCACAGAAAAGCCTTAGCATTTGGCACAAGCCTTGGCTGCCTATGCCTTCTCATTCTTTGTCTCAGCCTCCTTGTTCTATGGTCGAGATACAGACAAAGCAAACAGATCTTCTTCGATGCCAACGGTAATAAAAAAAAAAAAAAAGAAGAAGAAGCAGTTCAAACGGTAACATAAACAAAAACTGGGTAATAATCTCCCACCCCCATTATCTTGCTTGACAGAACAATCTCACGACGAGGAAGTAAACCTGGGAAACCTAAGAAGGTTCAGCTACAAGGAACTTCAGACAGCAACAAACAACTTCAGCGCCAAAAACGTCCTTGGCAAAGGCGGCTTCGGCAACGTCTATAAAGGCCACCTCTCCGACGGAACCCTAGTCGCCGTCAAGAGGCTCAAGGACTGCAGCAACACCAACCTCGGCGGCGGCGGCGGCGGAGACGTTCAATTTCAGACAGAAGTGCAGCTCATCAGCTTAGCCGTACACAGAAACCTCCTACGACTGTACGGATTCTGCGCCACCGCAACGGAGAGGCTCTTAGTCTACCCTTACATGTCCAACGGCAGCGTAGCTTCGCGCCTTAAAGGTAAAAACGCTGTTATAATATAATAATTTAGGCTTAATTAATTATATTTTAGTCCTAGAAAAAACAAGTTAAGTGTGGCCAATCTTAGTTCTAAGATATCAAAATCGAAGCAATTTAAGAACGCTCTAACGAGGTAATTTAAGTCGTCTAAGTTGTAAAAATTGAATAAAATAAAGTTAAACTGAAAATCTAATTTCAGGAATAAAATTTACGCACGTGTCATCGGATGCGCTGTTTCGGACTAAATTTGTTTTTTTCGACGCATCTCCGACCCCACACGGTCCAAAAATTGCTTCAATTTTGATTATTAGATGACTTAAAATTTGCTTTTCTTTTTCCACTTGAGCTCCTACTACATTTCTGCTTACGCTGTTATGCTTAATCGGAGGCAAAAAGAAATTAAATGCATTCCGACGACGTCACGTGTATAAATTTCGAGCTGAAATTATAGTTGAGTCTCATCCATATATTGTGGATTTTTTGCACCGAAGGCTTCATCGATATTTTTAAACCTGTATCTGTGTTTGCGTCGTTTTTAACTACTATCTTTTAAATTTTTCCTGTGTTCTAAAACTGTGCGATCTCAAGTGTTGCTTCAACAATAGTTTCAACATTTAAGGTTTTACTTTTTAACTTAAGCACGCATCCATACGAGGATCACTTCATAAATTTTAGTGCAGTCAGCATCTTCGATGTCGTACGTATAAATTTAAGTCGGAAACTGACTTTTCCGTTGCTTCAATTTTGATACTTTGAAGACTAAAATATCACAATCATTTAAGTGTACTTAAATTGTTTCAGTTGGCATGCTTCACTTCATACTAATATTGATTGCCACCCTAAATCCTATCACCATCCAACACAACGCATGCATGACTAAAAATAAAATTAACCCAAAATAATTTGCTGTGCAGCAAAACCGCCTTTGGACTGGGGTACGAGGAAGAAGATAGCCTTAGGCGCCGGCCGTGGTTTGCTTTACCTTCACGAACAGTGCGACCCTAAAATCATACACAGAGACGTCAAAGCAGCGAACATACTCCTCGACGATAGCTGCGAAGCAGTGGTGGGAGATTTCGGCCTCGCCAAGCTCTTAGACCACCGAGACTCCCACGTCACCACCGCCGTACGCGGCACCGTCGGCCACATAGCGCCGGAGTACCTATCCACCGGCCAGTCGTCGGAGAAGACTGACGTTTTCGGGTATGGGATTCTTCTGTTAGAGCTAATCACAGGCCAGAGAGCCCTAGAGTTCGGCAAAACTGCTGCTGCTGCTGCTGGTAATAATAACAAGAAGGGAGGCGCCGCCATTTTTGAATGGGTGAAGAAGGTTTATGTGGAGAAGAAGCTCGAAATTGTGGTGGATAAAGAATTGATTAGAGATGGGTACGATGCTATGGAGTTAGAGGAGATGGTTAGAGTGGCTCTGCTTTGTACTCAGTACTTGCCGAGCCACCGTCCTAGGATGTCTGAGGTGGTCCGTATGCTTGAAGGCGGCGATGGGCTGGTGGAGAACTGGGAGGGCGGCGGCGGCGGCGGTGGTAATAATGAGTTTTCTTCGTCGGAGAGGTACTCAGATCTTACAGATGATTCTTCTTGGTTGGTTAAAGCGGTGGAGCTCTCTGGGCCGAGGTGATTATTGATTGATTGGGGAAAACTATTATTATGTGTGAGATTTATGATATGCTTTGAGAAGTGAATTTCGAGGAACATTTAAGATAAATCTTAGTACTACTATTTGTTTTTGTTTGTTTTTTGTGACGTGTGTGTATAAATTAAGGTTGTAAGATTGGATAGGTAGTGAATGAAATATGGCTTGGTTATATGGCTTGCTACCATTTTACCTATCCATTGGACCATAAAATAGAAAATAAAGCAGATATGTTTATTTGTTTTATAATAATGATGATGATTTGGTGGAATATGTATTCAAAAAGTTAAAGAAAAATTAAATAAATAAAAGAAAATTTCTCAACATCTGGATTTGACACATTTCATGAAATGGTGAAATGGAACAGAAATAGGAACATTAAAATGGCACAGACGATCCCAAGCAAATTTAGTTATCTATATATATATTTTTGGAAATTTAATGTACTCTATTTTTTGTACTTTTTTTTAAAGAAGGATTTCATTTCATAAACCCAAATGGACAAAAGGTACAATAGAGCAACAATCAACATATTACAACATATTCGATTATTTTTTATTGCGTAGAAGCCGGTGATAGCACATATGTCCGTTCTCAAGGGCCAAAAAGGGGAAGGAAAGCCCCCGAAGGAAACTCCCACCAGGGGAGAGGATACGCTCCCACGAGAGGAGGGACTCCTACAAAGGGGAGAAAAATTCCTACAAATGGGAGAAAACTCCAGAAAGGAGAACTCCACCGAGGAGAACACGCCACGACCAAAACGGCCGGGCGGAAGAAGGGACGACGGCAGGCGTTGATGCCGGCAGATCGAAAGTAGACATGGCAAGGAGGTGGGGGGTCGAGCAGAGGGAGGAGACGACGTCAGTGCGGGGGCGAATGAAGGCAAATGTTGAAAACCCAACACGGATCGGCCGATCGCCAGATCCGGCCGCCCCCCTCGCTCTCTGATCGCCGCCATCGCATCGCTCACAACTTCAGCCTCAACTGCCAGTCAACCCCAAACCCACCGTCCGAGCTCGTCGCCTCATATCCACGACCGTCCTAGCTCGCCGCCTCCAGATCCACCACCGTCGGAGCTCGTCGCCGCCAGATCCACCGCCATCGGAGCTTGCAGGGGATAATATCCTTTTTTCCCCTAAATATTTAATGTGAGATCTAAATCACATTAATTTCCTATTTCGAGCCTTAGTCAAATATTTATTGAGGGGACGGGGCAGGATATACTTTTACAAGAATAATACGAAATTATTGACTGTATATGAGATTTATTACAAGAGTAATCTTGAATAATTAATGTTGTGTATGATGTTCATTATAAGAGTAATCTTGACTTATTTATTTTGAGTAAAGTTATTTGATATAATAACAATAATACTTGGGATTTTTAATATATGTACTTCTACTGTGACATTGACCGAATTTGGTTGACTCCATATGATTTTTTAACCTTTTTTTAATACTGAAATTTAACTTTTAATAGTATATAAGTTTTGATTTGTTTAAACATATAGTTTTATTGATAAATATTTCAATATTAATATAACATTCATGAGAAAATAGTACTTACAGTCTAACTGAAACCAAATTGATAATTATTTAGGCTTTCTTTCACCATTATATACTAGTACTCATGCGCACTCAATGCGTGTGCTATTAGAAATAAGTATATAATATTAAAATTATTTTTAATTTAAAATAGTAAATTGAAATTATAATTTAAATTTAATTATGTATATTTATTATTATGCAATTAACGGTATAAGAATTAGCTGAAAACAGTGAATAACTAAACATAGTAATTAAAAGATAGTGGATATTTTTTTTCATTATTAATATTTTTTGTGAAATTGACAGACCAATGGGCAGTTTATATTAACCCATCACGGTTAGAGCTGTTAATTTGGCGGGGCGAGGCGGGCTGCCCCGCAGCCCGCCACTTTTAAAAAATAATTTAATATTTATTTTAAATTTAAAATATTAATTTTATTGATGATATATTAATTAGTTATGATATCTATTAATAAATCAGGGGTAAATATGCAATGAATTATGTATTTATTAATAAATGCGTCATTAATTATGGTATTGTTATTAATTAGATTCCATAATTAGTTTAATATATACATATAATATATATATTTATATATATATATATATTATATATATATAAAATAATCACTGGCGGGCTGTCGGCCAGCCCTGCCCCGCCAAAGCCTGCGGCCCGCCCAGGCACGCCATTAAAAATTGCAGCCCGTGGGCTGCGGGCCGAGTTGACCGGTTTAATCACGCTAGATAAAATAGAAATAGATAGTTAAGTTTTTTTGGTAGAATGAGTATTTCATTTACCACAAACCTCCTGAGGAATCCGTTACATCTCAAAACAACTATGTATAAGCATTATGAACAAATATGTAAGCACAGACAAGTGTTGGCAATTTTCTGCAAACAAGCAAAATTGTTAAGTCTCCATTTTAGCTCCCGAAAGCATTGATTGAAGGTCTGCTCCACTGTTCTCCATCCCACCTCAGAATGAACTCGTTTGTTCCTTTCATTCCAGATGTAGTATAGTATTGAGGCTATACAGGCTGTGAGTATGCCATGATGCACCTTACATTTCCTACCCTCAGTTTTGAACCATGCACTCATCTCCTCAAAATTTCTAAACTGGCAATCGGAACTGATCTTAACAGACATTAACTGGAGCAGCTGTTGACTGTAAGAACAGTCTGGGAAGAGGTGTTCAATCGAATCCACACCAGTACCACATTATCTGCAACTAGCATTGGTTATGATTACTCCCCAACTAGCTAGCCTATCAAATGTTAGCAGCCTCTTTTGGAGCAGCAGCCAGAGGAAAAATGACTGTTTAGGAATGTTACAAGTGTTCCAGACAGCTCTGTAGAAAGGGAATGAAGGCCTATCACCCTTAAGCCAACCAGACTTTGTTGTGTATTTCCCATCAGCAGCTGGGAACCATTTCTTACCTCTGTATCCCATCCTAAAGCTCTCCTTTATCCTGTGGAGTTTCTTCCAGTGCCAGCATGAATCAGCAGTAGGAATGAAATTCCAGAAATCAGTCTCTTTCAAGTAAATCACATTGATCCACTTGATCCATAATGAGTCTGACTCCATAGTGATGTCCCAAATCTGCTTGCCAGCCAGAGCTCTGTTCCAAGTTTCACAGTCCCATAGGTTCAGTCCTCCCTTATGTCTAGGCAAACACACTCTATCCCAGCTGATTAATGACACACTTCTGCCCTGGTCCTTGTTGCCCCACAGGAAAGCTTTACAAACTTTATCAATTTCCTTAGTAACAGATTTAGGAAGTAAAAATATTGATCCCTAGAATCCATGAATTGCCATCAGAACAGAGTTAGTAAGGCACAATCTGCCAGCATATGACAAGTTCCTAGTGGACCAACAACAAATTCTGGCAATTAGTTTCTCAACTAGAGATTGACAAGCATTCCATTTGGTAGGAGAGATAGGAACCCCTAGATACCTCATAGGAAACTTACCCAGTTGGAATCCAGAGGATTGGACAAGCTCTTGACTGTATTGCCTGTGATGCCTGCTAGATAAACACTGGATTTCTGTAAGTTGGCTTCCAGACCAGATGCAACTCTGAATTGTTCCAGTGCTTCTTTAATCACAGCAACAGATGCACTCTTGCCCTTACAAAAGATCATCAGATCATCGGCAAAGCACAGATTTACCAGGCTGAGTTGTTTACATAGAGGGTGAAATCTGAACCGCGGGTCCTTTGAAGATAGCTGAAGTTTTCTGGTTAAGTATTCCATAGCTAAAACAAACAGCAGGGGAAATAGGGTCCGCTTTCCTCAATCCCCTAGCTCCCTTAAATCTGCCTACCTGAGCCCCATTTATAGAAATGGTATAAGAAACTGTCCTCACACATTCCATGATCCAATTAACAAAGGTAAGTGGAAATTTGAGAAGGCATAGCCATTTCCTTAGGAATCCCCAGTCAAGAGTACCATATGCATTCCTTATATCAACCTTCATAAGCACTCTAACAGAGGTGTTCTTTCTGCTGTAAAGCCTTATTAAATCCTGACATAGCAGGATGTTATGCACCATGGATCTACCCTCTACAAAGGCACTTTGATTAGCATGAATGATTTTAGGGAGAAGAGGCTTAAGTCTGGAGCATAGCAGCTTGGATATACATTTGTATATCGTGTTGCAACACGAAATAGGCCTGTAATCTTGAGCTGAAAGTGGACTGGCTGATTTTGGAATAAGACAGAGAACTGTCTTGTTCATTTGTGGTAACAATTTTCCTGAGTCAAAGAATTCAAGGACAGGAGAAGTAATATGATCACCTACAATAGTCCAAGTTTTCTTGAAAAAACCACTTTAATATCCATCCGGCCCAGGAACAAGATCCTCATGGATGGATTGCATAGCATTCCATACTTCGTGTTTACTGAAAGGCTTGGTGAGGTGCAGCTGATCAGCTAGGGTAAGTGTATCACACTCAGCTACTACCATGTCCTCAGGTGAATGGTCTCCAGGTAGCTTTGTGCCTAGCAGCCCTTGGAAGTATTCAATGAAGTGCTGTTGAATAAACCCTCTATTTGTTTGGGTCTTACCATCTGTTGAGATTGATAGGATCCTATTCTTGTATGTTCTTCTTTTTATGACAGCATGGAAATATGATGAGTTCTGATCCCCCTGATCAAGCCATCTAACTTTTAGCTTTTTGCCTCAGGAATTTGTCATTAGCCACATACAAAAAACTGTACTATGTTCTAATTTCCTCTTCCTTTGCTATCAGCTCAGAATCCATAGGTTTGGCATGTAAGGCAATCTGGCACTCTTCCATTTTTTTCTTCACTATCTCAGTCTTGTTCACTATATCTGCAAAGAGTTCTCTGTTTAAGGTTTTCAGGGGACCCTGCAATTCCAACAGATTGGCACAGACAGATTTCATGGGGGGACCTTTACTGGACTTCCAGAATTTGGTGACAGTCTGCACGAATGAAGGAGCAAGACTCCACATATTAAAATATTTAAAAGCCTTCTTAATCTCAGGTCCACTCACAGCATTCCTCAGGAGGATGGGAGAATGATCTGAGATGCCTTCAGGCAGAAAAATAGCAGTATGGTAAAAAAATTTGGAAATCCATGCCAAGTTAGCAAATGCCCAGTCTATTTTGTTCCAAATCCTCTTATCATGGCTTTGCTTATTAGTCCACGAAAATTGGCAACCACTCCTCCTTATTTCCTCTAACTGATTGTCATGAAGTCACTGATTAAAATCACTGAAATCAGTAGTTTTGATAGGATCCCCACCCACCCTATCTTCGATGCCTCTGATGTTATTGAAATCACCCCATAACAACCATGGCTCATTAGTGTTGCTATCTATCTGTCTAATGATTTCCCAGAGCTTACCTCGAGCTAAAGGGTCGTTATGACCATAGACACAAGTGAGGAAGGTAACCTGAGTCCTATCTCTCAGCACTTTGAAGTGCATATGTTGATCTGAATGGGACACCAGTTCAAATTCATATCCATCCCGCCATAGTATCATAATCCTCCCATTAGGATGGTCACTAAAGTTGTGACAGCCTTCCCAGCCTTGAAAGATTTTGCTCATAACATGCTTCATATTATCTTGCTTCAGTTTGGTCTCCAACAAACACATAATACTAATGTTATATTTACTGCAAAAGAGAGCAATCTCTCTCTGCTTTGCAGGGCCATTAAGGCCCCTAACATTCCACGAGACACATCTATCCATGACCTATGTCATGGACCCTCTGCTTGGAAGGGTGTGGAGAATTCAGACTAAGTTGCTCAATCTCCTCTGTCTTATCCAAATCTGCCCAGGATTTCCTGGCATTATATCTAGGCCCTAGCTCAGGGGGGTGCTGAACCAGTGATGAGTTCCCTGTCAGCTTTGCCTCTGTACCAGCCCCTGATTCAGTTCCAGATGCCACTGGTTCAGTAGGGGGATGAGCTGAGGGACCTTTCACAATGGGCTGCCAGGTTTGTTTGATCCCTTGCTTACATATTGTCTCATCATGCCCATATCTCTTGCATTGATGGCACAACACTGGTTTCCATTCGTAAGTAATCTTCTGCTCTATAAGCTGTCCTTTCTCACTAAGGAAATGAATTTTTTCTTGCAGCTCTTTATTCAGATTAATTTCCACTAAGACCCGAGCAAAATGAATCCTCTCTTTTTTCTTAGTGAATCATCAGTCATGATTGGTTTGCCAACCAAGCTAGCAAGTATACTTAGAGTCCTGGAACCCCAATACTTCAGCTCTAACTGTGGAAATTGAATCCAGATAGGCACACTTTCCACCCCTATCTTACTGATCTGAGTGTCTTCTGTCCATGGGGTTATGACAACAGATTTTCTATCAAAATGAATGATTTCAGTTTGCAGAATTTTATCTCTCTGTTCCACATTTGCAAACCTAACCAGGAATAAGCTCTGTCGCACTTGCCAGACATTCACCAATCCTGATTTATCCCATTTCCTTTTCAAAAATCCCAACATAACTCCATAGGAGGGGTTAGCACTAAGAACATAACACAGTAAGGCTGAGTTCCAGTGCTCAATTTCCTCTTGGATCTCCTCTGCTGCCACAACACCAATTTCCTGTCCGCCTTCAGAATTCGGCTCAATAAACTCCAATCGATTATCCTGATGTTTCAGTAGGTTCGCATTAAATTTCATCCATGGATTACCAACAGTTTCTGTATCAATAGTTGTAGCAGGAGTTCGCCCAGTTGATGCCTCAAGTGCTGGCCATTCCTCCCTTACTTCAGTCGGAGTGTGAATCTGACTCGCACAGTTCCGCAATAGAACAGTACCAATCGAGGGTTCGCTTTGTCGCGATCGGCTATTACAAAATCCTCTAGTGTTCGCAGGTGAGTTGCCAGTGGTAGGAGGCGGCGTCACCACCGTGATCGGCGCCGCCTGCTGTTTCGCAGTTCTTCTCTTCTTCGCCATCGAGCAGAGAGAGATCGTGCTTAATATATTTGTCCGTTGATATTAAATATATTTTTTCACTGTTCGTGGTCATAAGCATGAAAAAATAGGCTGACCCAAATCAAATAATACTTGATTCGTTACATATAAATAAAACTGATCAAATAGGACACTTATATTTCGTCATATTTTCTTTTCGGACATCGTAATAGATCATATGCACTGACAAAACCCTTCAATACAATAAGGTCGCATTGATTTTGGTCTGCACAAAAAATCACAATCACTATTGATTATGCATACTGGTGCCCCATTGGCCTTTGACTCTACATAGCTTGATGATGATGATGAATCATTTGCTGAGACAAAATTACCTGCTTTTATATGTTCAAGAAAAAATTATTAAATTACGATTATATTCCAATTCAAGCAAAACATGATATTACTAAAAATAAAATGTGATTGTATTTGAATGATAGGCTTCTCACCATTAGCTAAGAGCATTATCGAGATGAAGAAAACCGCTTGCAATTGAGCCCTCTCCATATTGTACGGTAATATATAATTAGTTTGAATGATTGTTTTTAGTGGAAAGTGTTGCATACCATGCAGTTGTATTTATAAGCCCCTACGAAACAAAATAAAAGTTGAAGTCACGAACCCAAGTATTGGGTTTGGACATATATAATTATTGTTTAAAGAAATAAAATCAACCCATATTATTTTAGGCTTTTTTAATTAAATAAACAAAAAAATAATAAGCACTAAAAAAATAAACTGAAATTCAAAAGCATTAATAAAATAGCAAACTTCGTACTCTAGGAATACGAGTTAGTAACTCGTATCTCGTATTCCCAGAATACGAGTTACGTTGGCCCGCTGACCCGCTGACCGTGACATGGCAACGTAACTCGTATTCTGGGAATATGAGTTACTAACTCGTATTCCTAGATTATGAGTTACCCGCTGACCGTCTGACATGGCAACGTAACTCGTATTCCGAGAATACGAGTTACGTAGAGGCCGACCAACCTGCATGATCATGCATCATGCCATGCAGGGTGTCGGCAATAATTCAAGTAACTCGTAATATGAGAATACGAGTTACTTGAATTATGGCAATAATGCCATTAACTCGTACTTCCGTGTTACGAGTTACTCCCATTTGCAAATAATTCACGTAACTCGTATCATCAGGTTACAAATTAACATTCTATATATATCACCCTTATCGATCATTTCTAACATAACAGAAACAATGGTGTCAAATCGCGTACAAGTCATAGTATTTCGGAGGCGAAATAATCCAATCCTCCGATTCTACCATCAAATATATCGCCATATTGGGTATAGGCGAATTCGTCGCAACACCCATTTTTCCGAGTTTATATCGTTATTATTTGAAATTACGGGTGCTGATAGCAGTCGTTGTTCGTTGACTGTCTCGGGGTGGCCGGGCAGTGGGGCAGGGCGGGGCGGCTGCGCAGTGGGCTCGGCAGGCGGTGGGGCAGCGGGTCGCGGCGGGGCGGGTCGCAGCGATGGGTGGGGTCTGCGGCGTCGTGGAGGCATGGGGTGAGCGGCGGCGTGGAGGTCGTCGTCTGCTTCGTCTGCTTCGTCGTCGTCGTCGGCTCGTCTTCTTCGCGCTGTAGGGTTTTATTCAAAATCAGATCTAACTCGTAATCCCAGATTACGAGTTACTCCACGTAAGGCGCACGCGCCAGCTCGGATGTAACTCGTAACCCCAGATTACGAGTTACGTAACTCGTAATCTGGGATTATGAAAATCCCTATTTTATTAATACATTTGAAATTTTGTTTATTTGTTAATGTTTGTTATTTTTTTTGTTTATTTAACTAAAAATACCTATTATTTTATATATAATAATATGCATATTCTATCATGTACTCCATCCGTCCCAAACGATTTTGGACATTTGGGGTTTTGCACGGGTTTTAAGAAACTGAATATTTTAATAATATAATATAATCAAAAGGTAAAAAAGTGTATATTTTGACACGTCTTTTGATAATATTTAATATTATTATATTGATTTTTTGTGATAGTTTTTTGCTAAATAAGGAAATGTCCAAAACGGTTTGGGACGCCCGATATAGTAAAATGTCCAAAACGGTTTGGGACGGAGGGAGTATAAGGTATACTATTACTTGGGTACTCGTGTTATTAGACCTTAATAAAATTGAAATAACCAACGATGATATAGATTAATAAGATACTAGATATCAAATCAGCGTATAATTTTGTTTTGTACTATTTAGTTTAGTCTCAGAAGTAGTCCGATAATTCCTTCATGTATTTAAAGCCATGTACCCTTTTAATTGCTTAATATAATTATATTTTAGCAGTAGACAACCTCAGCACTTATATTATATTGTATTAGAACACATACACACAGTAGACAACCTCTGCATATTGTGATGTAAAAATAAAACACTCATTAAACTAATTAGATGATAAGTGACTTCTGCACATGTTAAGAGAGTTCATCAACTAATACAAACTCTCAAGCTTATCTCTATTCTCTACTATATATATATACAAAACTCTCAACAGCTTCTGTAATCTAACAACTCTAAATGCCATACAATGTAATAACACTGAAAAAGAGTCCTCACTCAGAATCTACAGCAAAGAAGGCCCAATTTCCATCCCTTGCGCTTCCGACAACGCCCCTTATCGGCCTTCGCCATTCTCGCTGGACTGCTATGATCCCATTCCGATTTCAATCTGCAAACATACGAAAAAAAATTAAAATAAAACGTAAGTATATTATCATCAACACATGAATTCAATTTAAGGCATGATTCGTCTTCTTCCTCTTACATTGGGAAAGCGAAAGATCTACAGCTCGCCGTGCTAGCATCAGACCGATGAGATATGCTGCCCGAATATCCCAACGTGGGACCCCCATCGTAGAAATTTGCATCTATTTTTATGCTTTCTTCTCGAACTTCATCTTCATCATCGTCGTCGAAATGAACTTTCTTACTACGGTCTTTATGTGATTTGATGATGAGATGTTCTTTTTGGACATTCTTGTTAGTGGTTTCTTCTTCAAGAACTTGAACTGGGCTTGGATATGAACCTTTGTCTGAATCTGCACTATTTCCTTCCTCAGATTCAATAATAGCTTCTTCGAAGACCTCAAGAGTAGCATCGCTTGAATCTTCTTCGGTTTGTTCCTTTGGTTCGAGGAATGGATTATTGGTTATGGCCTTGTTGTAATAACCATTCTTCAAAAACACATCGACGCAGATGTCCTTTACTACGTCGTCTTTTTCAAGCACTTTCTTGTCTGAGTAATCCTCATCGCAGCTGCCCAGAAAGGGATTCAAAGATCCATTTGGTTTCTCACTTTCATTCATGATCAGATGCTCTTATATTTATTTATTTATTTATTTATTTCCTTCCTTCCTTCAGCTGATTATGATAGCTTCTGTAAATTTCAATACAAAAATCTTGTATCAGACTGCTATAAGGCAAGGGTACAATTCAAGAATGTATAGATTTAAGGGAAGTGATGTTCCTATTTGATGGATAACTCCAGATCTTAACTAATTTTTATAGGCACAATAATAACCCGAGATTTTGCCTATAAATAACCCAAGTGGGACAAGCATTTATGGTAAGTTGGTACAGTCACTCGAGCTGGGTCCCGCTCTTATAAAGTTCGCTCCTGAAATCCCGTTCCCGTTGCTTTGTTGCTGTAATTTATATATTTCTATTCAACCTTGCTTTAAGTCGCGGCGATTCGTTGTTCAGCTTCCATTGTCCCGTAGTGCGGTCTATTTTAAGCGAATTTATATTCAAGTTTTACATGATTTTTTGTAGGGGATTCAACACATAAATACCTATCAATAAACTTAAAAGCCAAATCAGTACCTTGTCAGAGTTATTTTATAATGAGGTACCCACTTGAAACATTTATTGCTCATAGGTACCAAACTGACCATTATACCCTTGCTAAAACTGCTTTATTACATTCTTTACATGTGTTTCTTATTTCAGCTACGTTCCTTCTTTAAAAAAAAAAGAAAGTTCATACTCCAGAGGAAACCCAAATCGCGCGATCTTCTTCCCGAAATCGACCCCTGTTTGTTTTGCTTCAGATTCCTCGTCGTTGGGTTCTCACTCTCGTGGTATTCGCGTTCTGAAATCGACATTCTTCCCAAAAGGTATGTCATTCGCTTCTGAAATCGTCGTGGTATTTCGTCTTGGTGGGTTTTTGCTTACTCTGTGGAGAATCAATAGGCTTGTATCTAGTTTGCCTTTGCCTTTATTCGTTGGGTTTAAGCATTTTCGGTTAATGTTCGTCACAATTTCTGCGTGTTTTTGGAATGAATCCATTTGTTGTTCGATATTTCGAATGGTCCAATTTACTGTGGTAGTGCGTGTTTTCTCGAATAGGTCGATTTGCTGTGGTCGATTTGGGTATTTTCGGATGGTTCAATTTACTGTGGTCGATTTGGACGATTTCGAATAGGTCAATTTGGGTTTTTCGAATGGGGTCAATTTGTTTTAGTACGACATGATCATTGTATTTGGTACCATCTGTTTGTGCAATTTGGTACACCGTGTGTGTATAAAATGGTACTGCTTCTTAACAGTTTTACTTTTTAAAGAAATGCTTCCGCATAACAGACCTGAGCTTTCTTCCAGGTGCCATCCTGCGCTCTTTCGATCTACGATCGGAATCCGATGGCCTCGCATATAAGATGACTTGGGCCGCTAGAGCATTCATAAGTTTTAACATTGTGCATATTCCGTCGACTGTGTTGCAGTTTGCGTTAATTTTGTTTTTATATTGTGCAGGCTCATTTTTTGACGAGTTATTGGGCACAAAAGTATAAGTATATAGGTAAGAAGACCATGGGTCCAGAGTTTAACCGGTCCCAATTTGCGACGTAGACTTCGGGGTGCATGCCTGTTTAACCATAGAGGACTACATTGTCGACACCCTAGAGTTCAAGAAATATGGCAAAGAAGTCAACATGGATGTGTATCGTGCTTCTATCGCTACTCTCATTTTACGTGACGAGCACAGTTGTATGCTAGATCTATTTCGTTAAGTTACTTGAATATGCTATGAGAATGTTTGGAGACTGTGTTGTTTAGGTTGGTTAACTTATTTGAGTTGGGGACGAGAATGTTTGGAGACCCGTGGTTTTTTATGTTGGTTTTTTGTGTGTGGACGGTTCTGCCAGGTGTTGTGTTGTGTTGTGTTGTGTTGTGTAGTTCTATGAGACTGTCCGTATTTTATGCAGTACCATATGTTTTTATATGATCGTATCTTATATTTTACATACAGAGTATCATAATATGCACTTTAACCGTACCATTATGTAAACATATTGCGCACCATAAACAGAAGATATGAGTATATTGTCTTTTATATTACCGTACCCCATATCGTTTACATACAGAGTACCACAATATGCAGGTTAACCGTACCATTATGTAAATATATGGTGTACCATAAATAGAAGATATGAAGTACCTTGTCTTTCATATTACCGTACCATATCTTTTACATACGGAGTACCATAATATGTGGGTTAACCGTACCATTATGTGTATATGTCTCGTACCATAAATAGAATATATGAAGTACCTTATCTGTGTACAGTAAGGTAGCTTATCTTGTACAGTAAGGTACCTTATCATTTACATATATAGTACCATAATCTGCAGGTTTACCGTATCACTATGTATACATATATAGTACCCTAATATGCAAGTATACCGTACTATTTGTTATACAATTGGAAAAAAATAGATTCCTAAGCGAATCGCGTTGTTCTGCATGATTTTGACAATACCTAACAATAATAACATGAATAAAAAAATATAAAATCGCACATGTAGGACTCACCAGATATTTCAAATTATGTTGTAAGGTGTTCTTACTTCTATCTTTATATTCTAATGAATCTTGGAGTTCGAAAGTTTAATTCATGCGTGTAAGGCCTAATACACCTAATTTGATTTGAAACATAACCAATACTCTAAATTAGTGTTTTAGGGTGGTTCCAGATGAAAAACTAATTCGTACGACCTCAAAAAATACTAACCCTAGTATGACGTATCACATATTTAAGGGACGTCGTACCTTACTTAGCTTTGTAGGGGTATCTATTGTTTTATTTTAAGCGTACCATCTCAGACACGGTTGTAGTACCCAAATTACATATGATATTAAACATTTTATGAAAGCCAATGACATGTCAGATGAGCTGTCTTTTTGATTTAATACCTCGTATGTCAGAAATCTGTCCACTCATGACAGAAAAATGTCATAAATATGTCCAGTCATGACAGAAAAACGTCAGAAATTGTCTATTTATTTCTCCACATCAACATCTTCTTAAATGCTTCGTTTCTGATGAAATATAGCCAAGTCTTAAATTCGAACTTACTTTAGTTTATACAGTACCTATTTCTGAAACGATACAGTACCATCCGTGGTATGTTTAGTGTACCTTATTTGCCTATATTACAGTACCTTGTTGGCTTATATTACAGTACTTTGTTGGCATATATTAGAGTACCTTGGTGGCTTTTATTACAGTACTTTGTTGGCATATATGCCCGTCTCTTTGTTCCCATAAATTACATTACCAAACTGGCATAAATTACGATATCAAATTTGCATATATTACGGTATCAAAACTGACATACATTACAGTACCAAATTGACATATATTACGGTACCAAATTGGCATATACTACAGTACCAAATTTGCATATATTACGGTATCAAACTAGCATATATTACAGTATCAAATTTGCATATATTACGGTATCAAACTGACATATATTACAGTACCAAATTGACATATATTACGGTACCAAACTGGCATATATTACAGTACCAAATTTGCATATATTACGGTATCAAACTTGCATATATTACAGTATCAAATTTGCATATATTACGATATTAAATTGGCATATATTACAGTATCAAACTGGCATATATTACAGTAAGAAATTGGCATATATTACAGTATCTTGTTGGCATCATTTAGACAAAAAGAATGTGCTATATCCTATTGACACATTTGGACAAAAGAATAACCTACTAGCATCATTTGGATAAAAGAATGTGACATTACCATACAAAAGAGCAACAAAAAAGTTTTTTTTGGGACAAAAACTGTAACAAAATTGGCAAATACGGACCCTATGTCGATACGACCTCTCTACAAGGTGATTATTCCCGTATTTCTCACATGTTTGCACTTGTTGGATCTTCTATCTACCTGAGAAGGAATCCTCCGCGTCTTTCGGCAACCAAGAAGACACGAATGTCCGGGTGACAAATAAAATTTCCGTCATCGGTTTGAGTATTCATCTCGTGCGTCGTCGCTTCATAATCGATACTAAGAATCTTTTATACTCACAGAATGCAAATAACGTCCCGCCAATAACTGAACTTGTTGACGGTATATTTTCAGATAATATGACAACCTGTATAAATGGTACGTCTAATTAGTTTACAATGGTACAGCGTATGCGGACATCTTGGTACCGTATAGACACATACAATGGTACGTAATAGACAAAACAAATGGTACGTAATAAACATAACAAATGGTACATAATAACAGTTATATAAAGAAATCTAAAATCCAGATGGATTCGCCTCAATAACTATCAAATACCGACATCCTACCCTTACATCGAGTTCTTAGATCGCATTTAGCTCCCGGATCTGGGTTAAGCTTGACCTCCCGAATGCAATCGATCAACCAAACCCAAAGCAAAATAAAAACTTACATGACAAAATTGAGACCCGAAATCGAGAACCCAACAAGAAATAGGCTCGTCGCTCGTCGTTTGGCGCCACCACGAGCGGAAGGCGGTCGTCAATTGCAGAGATGGAGCACGAAATTTCATCGACGTAGGGATGGAAATCGATTTTTGCAGAGAAAAGAAAAACTGAAATGAAATTGTAAATCATTTAATGAGGGTATTTTGGTAATCTTAGGTGAAGGTACATAAGTGTAAAATTTTTATTCAAATGGGTACCTCGCTATAAAATATATCTGACAAGGGACTGAAGTGGCTTTTTAGTTTTCTATTAGGTATTTAAGTATAGATTCCCGTTTTTTGTATTGACTTTTAATATATCATATTTTTAAATTGTAGGCATGGAAGACTTTGGTCAAGGAGCAACCAACAATCATCATCGATGAGACACTAGATGCCTTCGATGCTTTGGGTTTGAATTTATATGAGATTTGATGCAGTCGACGTGATTATTCTCTACCTATTTTCATTTGAGTTCTCACTATAACTGTGACATGTATTGGTGACTTTTTTTCTTTTCTTTTTTAGGAAGATGACTTGACTTATCAGTAAAATGTGGTTCTGGTAAAGCTAATATAATGTGTTTGCTGCTTGTATAGTTGCATGCTCTATTTAAAGCTGCTAAGTTAAATGTTGTATTCAAAGCAAGTGCATTTTCGGTTGATGTTCACCTAAAAATCGGATTCGGATATCCAATTGAATTGGAGCGGATGCGGTTTGTAGTTTGAGGTATCCAAATTTTCGGATATCCGAAAATCCGGATATCCGAATTTGCTCAGCCCTAATTGAACTCATCACTCATAATTAGGGTAAATAGCATATAACCCCTACGTGGTTTAAAAATTAAGCACATAACCCCCTCATGGTTCAAAAATAGCATATACACACCTTATGATTTTTATAACTTTGCACACGCACTTCATGCGGTCAAGTTAAGTCTAACGGTCAGGAAAAAACATGAAATTCCCGTTTTACCCTTGAAGATATGACCTAACGGCTGCATCGCCGTCTTCTTCGTCTTACCAAAGATCAAATCTATCTCGGAACGGAACTTTCAATCTCGGATTGTTCAGAACGAACCTTCCTATGAGTTTCGAACAGAGATCACCACTTGTAAACTAATTGTCATCCTCGTCAGTGATTTAGACGATCGACTCAGAACATGGAAACTCGATTTTGACCAACAAAAATCCAGAGGTTGATTTGGTTAACGAATCTCTTAATGCTTGGACGAAACACAGTTGCAAAGTCTGACGGAGGACCCGACTTCGTGGTGGTCGTCTTCTATCGGAAAAAATAGCGATCTTTCCGAGGAATAAGGCGAGAAAATAGTCGGCGACGGAGAGGTTCAGAGTTCTTTCAAAGGACCTTTAGACGCCATGGAAGCTTTGGAGCAAGTTCTGCCCATAAGGTTCGTTGACGATGGTCTTATCTCTATTTTGTAATCTGCAGATTATTTCATTTTGTATTAAAGGGATTTCCCCCAATCGATGCTGACTGCAAGAAAACTGCCAAGACTAGGTTTTTCTTCAGCATCAGATATAATCTCTTCTTCCTCCTCCTCCTCCTCTTCTTTAGGTGAAAGTGAACCTTCGTTGTTCCTATCATCGCTTGAAACCTTTGACCTCAGCTCCTTAACCAAATAGATGGGCAGAGTTACTGAGAGGAAGATATGATGTGCTTGTGGCGATACTAAGAAGCTCAGAGACGAATGCGTCGTTGAGCACGACGAGTCTGCGTGGGATTTCTTCTATTTGTGAATTTTGATTTTTGACGTGTTTGATGAATTTCAATTTTACTGCCGTGTAATTTTTATTTCTTCTCCAATTTTGATTTTGATTATACATTGATATACAGCTTAAGGTTGGGAGGAAGACGATGACTTTAAAAGGGTATTTTAGTCATTTTATTCAAAAAATATGGTCAAATCCTATTATAGTCGCATTAACAGCGCGTGTACAACAATCTCGGGCAGTGTAAGCTGCCCGGAGGGTACCGTGCAATATTTTCGAAAGCATAAGGGGCACGCGTGTAATAAAAAAACCATGAGGTATATTGGTGAAATTCGCTGTAAACACGAGGAGAAAAAGTGGCATTTACCCCTCATAATTATTTAAAAAGATAAAGAGCCCATGCCCAATAAATAATAGATAACCTAAAAATGTAATAAAAATTTGTTGGTGCCCAGGATTGAACTGGAGACCTTCAGTGTGTAAGACTGACGTGATAACCACTACACCACAGCAACTTATGTTTGTTTATCTCTCCAGATTTGTAAACATGTTGAGCTTGTGGCCCATTAACTGAAGTGCATTTGGGCCTAAATTAATTTGCGCAGCCCAAATTCCATCCAGAAAACCCTAATTTAATCGTCTTTTCCCCAATCCACGAACACAAACCAACATTTCGCCTCGAATCGACCTCGGCGGATCGTCAGATCACTCGGCGAAAGGGTGAATAACAGCGGCGATGTTTTTCCACATAGTATTGGAGCGGAACATGCAGCTCCATCCCCGCCACTTCGGGCGCGATCTCCGAGACAAGCTCGTCGCCAAGCTCATGAAGGACGTCGAAGGCACTTGCAGCGGCAGGCACGGCTTCATCGTCGCGATTACTGGAATCGAGAGCGTCGGCAAGGGATTGATCCGCGACGGCACCGGTTTCGTGACTTTTCCGGTGAAGTACCAGTGCGTCGTTTTCAGGCCGTTCAAGGGCGAGATCGTCGAGGCCGTCGTCACGATGGTGAACAAGATGGGCTTCTTCGCCGAGGCCGGCCCCGTGCAGATATTCGTGTCGAATCACTTGATTCCCGACGATATGGAGTTTCAGTCCGGCGATTTGCCCAATTACACCACCTCGGATGGTTCGGTCAAGATTCAGAAGGATAGTGAGGTAAGGTTGAAGATCATTGGGACGCGCGTGGATGCTACTGAGATCTTCTGCATTGGCACCATTAAGGATGATTTCTTGGGCGTCATTAGTAGTCCTGGTTCAACCTCCTAAGCATCTTCTCGCAGGTTCGGAAATGCTGAATTAGTACAATTGTGAGTTAATATTGTAATTCAGTCTCTTCTGTGGGGTAAATTGCGTTTAAAGTTGCAGTCTTTGTCCTCAAGGTTATAATCAGTATCATCTAGTTGACTCTTTGTTCTTTATCTTCATGATGTATCGATGATGCTAGTCGAGGATTTGAAACGTTAAGTTAATGTTTTTCAAATGCTAGAATGTTAAGTATTGCACATCACTTCCTAATAATACGAACTCTTTCTCTGTCCGAAACATTAGCATCGATTCCTAGAGCTGGAAAAGTCATGCCAATGGTTGAATTGTTGTCATGAAAACTGAAGGAAAAAAACACTGAAGCTTTGCTTTTTTTTTGCTTCTCTCATTTGCTAAATCCTCTTCCGTTTTCATTTTGTAGCTTTCGTGTGTTAATTGCCTTTGTGTAATTGAGTTTTTCTCCTCCTCTTGAAGAGATAAGGCTAATCATTGCATGACTGACAAGATTTGGTGTATATCGTTGTCTTGCCTGCCCTCCTATGCTTACGGGTATGTCGTAATAACTTTCTATCCATACCAGAGTATACGAAAACCATCGTTTTTACGTGTGCCTAGAGACGAGGGTAGCTAGTTTCGAAAGTATGAATGCTGTTAATGTAATTGATCCTCATGCTGCTGACAGTTATCTCAACTGATCTTTTGCCTTGTTTGTTCGTCTTGTGCCAAATACATACATACACACGTTTCGAGGCTATTGGTTTAGATTCGACTCTGTCTGAATATCGGTGGCGTTGTGTGATAATTCGCTTTGGCCGACAAAAACGAAATTAATCACATCTCTTTACCTTTTGATATGCATATTCCTCCTAAGGAAATGTAGGAATTAGGAATATTATAGAATAGAGGCATCTAATGCTCCACCCCTTTATGTTTTGATATATCACAAGTTAGCTTTTTTTTTTTTTTTCTCAAATTCTGACAGCATGTCGCACTTCTCAGGAATTTTTATTACTTTTGGAAAGATATGATTTGCATAGACTCATTGATTCCATACGACTCTGAGCTCGATTATTTTGAGCACTCGTTTCCAAAGAACAAAAAAAAGGGTATGAAGTGATGATCTCATGTCCATCTAATGAGACAAAATCTGCAATATCATGTGCATCTATTGCTTTGTCACGTCACATCTATGTTTATCATGCAAGATCTACGTGGATTTCACAAATCAATACGGGCCCGAAATAGCTCATAAGATTGCTATTAGTTTTGCCAATTATGGAATTAGAGTTTGCTTTTTCGTGATATAATAAATAAAAGAAAAAATAATAGTAATATACTTTTGAGTACATTTGCTTGCCACTTATTGGAGTTAGGTCCATACTTTAATACTTTGATTTTCATTAATATTTGACAAATAAAAACTAATCAAATAAGAAAACTTAATTTGGCTAAAAAACTTCATTTTCCGCTGAGTTAAATCAAAGATGATTTATTTAATATTTTAAGTGAAAATTAGAAATTTTGAATCATGACTATCAAGATAATATTTTACTCTTCACTGATATTGTATACTATATTTATCTATATTTTTGTATAATGTATTAAAATGTGTTATTTTAACCATAACCTTTGTGTTACACAAAGGGGAAGCATGAAAAGCTTCGAAGCTATAATCACACGCTTAAAGAAGCATAGCTGCAAAATTCTCTAGCAAGTTGCTTCTTCGTGGGACCTCTTTCATATTTGTATATATTACAATAAACGCTATATTTATTTATTTCTAATAAGCTTGTCTTTTCTTTTCATTTCGCCCTATGGCAGATATACTATGATGGAGAAATGAAATAAGTTGGATACGGTCGGTGTAATGTCGTTAGTTTTCTCCAACTTTTAACTGAATCATATTTATAGAGAATATAAATACATGAGATGTGAGCGTGGGACAAACGAGAATGATTTTGCTTTGGTGAAAGACAGTTCACATTTATCACTCATTATATATGCAATTCATCTAATTTCTAAATTTGATTTTAGGTCCATCCCAAAGGTGAAAACACACGCCTAAAGCGAAATATATAAAAGGTCGATGAAATTATGTGTATATCAAGGTTCTGAAACCGGACCGGAAATTTTAGTGGTTTAAGGTTTAGTGGTTTAACCGGTTCCGGAATCAAACCGGAGTTAAACCAGTATCTTTAGATTTAAAAATATATATTTTATGAATAAATCAATCAAGTTAAATAGAAAATATACATATTTTTTGAACTTTTTCGAAATTATAGTGATAAAAAATTAAGGGGTAAAATTAATAAAAATAAATTGCATTTGGGATTTAAAATTAATTGAACCATGGGCTGTGAAGTATTAAATCTATCATGTGGGGGTCAAAGTTAAGTAGAAGGAAAGTATTGGATTGATAAGTTAATTAAAAAATAAAATTATGGGGTTGATAGAAATCGAACCCTGGCCCGTTATTGACTCAATTGAGAGCTTTACCACTACACCAGCCAGACATATCCGAAATTTCATTCGATTTTATTGAATATTACTAATATTTTGTTTTTTCTTTTTTTTTTAATTAAAGCAAAGACCGGACCGGAATCGGACCGGAATTTTGACCGGTCCGGTCGGAACCGGCCAAAACCGGCCGGTCCAGTCCGGTCTTCAAAACCATGGTGTATATATAAAATCATTTCCGTTATAGAACTGATAAATATGATTATCTTTTATCCAAGAAATGGAGTTTATGATCGCATCAATATTGACGAAATTTCATATGTTTGAACGAAATATATATATTTAATATATATATATATAGAGGTTTGCTATGGTGCCGACCTACCGTGAGCAACCACCGTGAGCACCATAAGCAAATCTCTCAATTGTTTGCTTTTTTCGATTCTCAACGACGCCAATACCTCCGTAAACCCTCTCATATCCATTGCTAACCTAAATCACCATCTCCAACACGTTAATTTTTAAGAAAATTATCACCTCGGTACTTCGTCAACAGTGAATACGAAATAATGAATTTTCTTAAAAATTAACGTGTTGGAGATGGTGATTTAGGTTAGCAATGGATATGAGAGGGTTTACGGAGGTGTTGGCGTCGTTGAGAATCGAAAAAAAGCAAACAATTGAGAGATTGCTTATGGTGCTCACGGTGGTTGCTCACGGTAGGTGGGCACAATGACAAACCTATATATATATTGTCCTGTTTGACTGTTAACTAAAAGAAATCATAGTCTGATGGACTTAATAACTAAAGCAGGTAGCAACAATCACTGGCTGAGCGTAAATACAGGAACCGATCATAATCGTCAAAAAATTGATTCTATTTTTCTTTTTGTTACAATTATTATGATTGTTATGCATTTTAATTACATCGTCAACCATGTTTACGGATTAATCAACCAAAATGAAATGTCCGCTGTATACTCAAATCGCTCGAAGGTGGGTCCCACTTTGCTTTCTTGCCGACCCTCGATATTACATTTTAACATTGCGTTACACTATGGGTGCTTATTTGTTATACCAGGAAAAGATGGCAAAATTAGGTTGTGATTTTCCAGGAAAAAAAAGGAATGTACTACGTTGAATTGAATGAAATAAATTATTGCCAAATATTTTCGAATCCGTACGAAGAAAAACTAGGAAATCTGTTGAAATTTGAAAGCCATTTGGTCAATCATATGAAAATTATACTGATTTTTCACCTACTTGACTAACACGGCATGGAAAACAAAAAAAAAAATATAAGAAAATATGTTACGGAAATATGCATCAAAATATAGTTATTACAGCAAGGAATACCAATGTGATCCTATATTATTTCCACTTGGTTTCTAATTACACGAAACTTTCAAGGACGAAATTAGCAGTTAGGGAATAAATTCTCAGTCTGCCCCTAAACCCCAACATGAATTCTAAATAATGTGTTATTCTGTAATAAATAGAGCTTGTTTTGCTTTCGAACTAATAATTACATTTTAATTAAAATGTGTATAAAGAGTCAAACAAATACATTATTACATTTCCCATCGATGCTTCCGAAAATCTTTTCCTTTCCTCGTCGTCGGTCGTAATGTTATAACATTCAATTAGAGTGTCCTAATTGTGGGCAAGAAGACTAATTCTTAATTTTCAATCATTTTTTTTATGAAATGTAAACATTTTGTAATATACGTTAATACAAGACCATACCCTAATAAAGTCATGTCGTTATTTGGGGGGTTGTAGTTGTAGTGGGGTGTGACTTTCCAACACTATTTATCATCAATCATCATTGTTAGTACTATCATTATTTATTATTAGGACAAATTGAAAAGTATGTTACTTTTTAATTAATTCCCTCCGTTGAATAGTATCATCTAAAACAATCATATATAACCACCCACCCACCGTCGCTCTTTTCCTCTCAAACTCAAAATCCATTCGTTCTCTCTCAGAAAAAAAAAAAAAAATCAAAGAAGAATATTCATAGATGGGCTTCAATGATCTCTACAGCAGCAACACAGAGCTTGTTCTCAGCTTAGGTCTCTCTCTACAGCCGTCGAACAAACAGTTTTCTGACGATAATCGAAAGCCATCCCTCACTCTGAGCCTCTCCGGCGACGGCGACGCCGACGATCATCGTGAGAACGTCTCGGGTTCGAAAAAAAGAGTCATCAATGATCAGATCTCCGGCGACTTGAGCGCAGCTTCGTCTCTCTCCAACGCCAGCGTCAAGAGGGAGAGGGAAGTCGTCGCCGGCGGCGACGATCTCGAGATAGAGAAGGTTTCTCCGATGGTAGGCGATGGAGATGAAGATGACGACGATGGATCCAACGGCCGTAAGAAGCTTAGGCTCACAAAGGCTCAGTCTGCTCTTTTAGAGGAGAGTTTCAAGCACCACAGCACTCTAAACCCTGTAAATTATTTACAGTATTATAATCTTATTTTCTTGAATTTTTATTTTCTTGGCTTTTATTTATTTATTTATTTTGAAAATTCTTGTTAGAAACAAAAGCAAGACTTGGCCCGTGAGCTGAAACTTAGGCCAAGACAGGTTGAAGTTTGGTTCCAAAACAGAAGAGCGAGGTACATATTTAGTCGTCTACCCTCTTATAATAAGTAAATAATAATATTTGTATATTTATTTACCAAAAAAAAGATTTATTTTTCCGACAGGACGAAGCTTAAACAAACTGAAGTCGACTGTGAGTTCTTGAAAAAGTGCTGTGAAACACTAACCGAAGAGAACCGCAGGCTACAAAAGGAGGTAAATGAGCTCAAAGCCCTAAAACTATCTCACCCGCTCTACATGAAACTTCCGTCGGCGGCGACCCTCACCGTGTGTCCCTCCTGCGAGCGCGTCGGCGCCGGCGCCGGCGCCGGAGAGGCGGCGAAGGGCCCTTTTTCTTCTTTGGCTTTGAAGACACAGCTGTACAATCCTTTCACAAGTCCTTCGTCGGCTTGTTGAGAAATAATAGATCTGAGGTATATAAATATATATATATATATGTGTGTGTGTGTGTGTGTGTGTGTGGGAGTGTGGTTTCATTACATGTATATGATTATGTAAGGATTATTACTTCTTCCACGCTTGACCTTTTTATATGGTTTGAGTGGTATGGAACAAAATATATCTTGCTGCTAGCGAAGCATATGTAGTTAATTAATTTAGAAGTTAGATTAAGCGGCTAGCTTTAGCCTAATCGATTATGTTTAATTATTTTGTTTCTTTTTTTCGTGATGGATGTTGATAAAGCGGATGTAAATCGTTAGTTATGAAATATAAATAGTTGAATGTATTATGTATACACGGATATTATGTTATGTTACTTCTTTTTTCGATTTTTCTGATTTTGTCCGATTTTGTGATTCAATTATTGATTGCGATATAGACCAATAATCGAAGCACATCGATCTTTTCTTAAAGTTTTTAAAAATTGTTTCTTACCTTTATACTTAAAAGCAATTCATAAATAACACCCAATCGATGAATCGTGTTCAGGATAACTTAAAAAAGCCATCAACGTCACTACTGTATTTCAATCGGAGAACTAGAAAGAAATAATATCAAGAAAGAAATTATATACAGTTCAACAATAAAATATCAATGAAAAATCTTTGTCTACTCGAAATACAATATCTACACCAATCTCCGCTACAAACATCAGATATGTCCACACATGCATATTTATATATTACTATGTTCAAATACTAAATTAATTTATATTATCGTGTCTCTCCAGTATAGGAATTCAAATAGACTGGCAACAAAGATAACGAAGACGAAATTACAAGACGTGTAGATTAAGTAAAAGAACGGTCAAAATCATTAATTTGGAATATTAATATAAAATGGAGTGATAACTTTGTTTATTAATACACCGATTAATAAATAATTCTTTTTTTTACGCATCTTAAAAATGTAAATATTAGAAGTTTCGTAAAGGGTTCAGTCCCTGTCAGAGTCCACAATAGTTTAAAGGACCAACTTTTTTGAAAATGGCACATAAGGACGAAAAATATGTATTGACGAAAATACCCACCTTACATACCGAACTAATAGTTATTTTTCGTCGACTTTCTGTTATGCTTTTTGTTATATTGTTATAAAAGTCCAGCGAAATGTTATTTTTCATACTTTATCTGTTACTTTGGTGAAGAAAATTGTTATCGACTGAGTATTTATTTTACGAATCTCGTTTTTACAGTGAATCGAGGTTTGAAATTTCGAATGCCAACTAACCAACCAATTTCGGCGTGTAATATAGGATGTGTTGTGGTATTGACGAAGCAAGATGTAAGATGTATGTATGAGTTTTTATCTTTCTATTTAGGGTTCTAATATGCGAAAATAAGATGAAATCAAAGAAATTTTTGGCACCGATTACATCTAGTACGTACAAATTCGAAGTACCCATAGTATGGGCACCTCGGTGCAGCTCATTATTTGCTCTTTCGTTTGACCTTCATCTTTCAATTTCGCGAAAATACGAACGACCCCGATAATTTGGGTATATTTTCAGTGTCCAAATTGTTACTCGATGTGCCATATCTGTTACCTTTTATGCCAAAATCGTTACTAGGTCTGTCAAGACCGTTATTAAACTAAACTTAATTGTTACCATGTGTAGTGTTCTAATTTGCGAAAATAAGATGAAATCAAAGCCGTTTTTGGTAACGATTACATCTAATATGTATAAATTCGAAGTACCCATAGAATGGAAAGCTCGGAGCGGCACATTGTTTGGTCGTTCGTCTGACGTTCATCTTTTAATTTCGCGAAAATACGATCGACCCCAATAATTTGGGTATTTTTCTTACTGTCATCAAAGCTGTTACTCAGTCTACGAAACTCTTTACTATGTCTGCCAAACTCGTTATTTAACTGTAATTAATTGTTACCTTGTAAAGTTGGGTGTATTTTTTTCGTTTTGGCCGATTTGTAAAATTCTCAAGATCTGTTACTAATATATGCGTTGTTGTAACTATATTGCCTAAATTTGTTACTAAATTCTCGGTAAAATTTCGGGCGGGAAACAAGAATGAGATGAATTTTGGGCGGGAGTCTAAATTTTATCAAGCATAGATTATCTGTTACCCAATATGTGTAAAACTGTTACTAGTTATATGCTTATATGTTACCAGAATTATTATAGTTTGTGAATTAGGGTTTGTGATTAAAATCATAACCTAAACTAATATATTTTTATCTAAAACTTCGTAAATTGATATATTTTAGTGAATGTAGCGTGTTTGCAGTATAAAATTGGAAATTATAACCTAAACTAGTTACATATGACATTGTTATTGTGATTATGTATTCTGTTACTCGTATTGTATCACCTTGTTACCGTAATATACATTTCTGTTCTTTCCTCGTCTTGATGTGTTACTGATCATTGTTAAACGGTTACTGCAGGAAATCAGTAAACGGCATATGGTTTACGTTTAAAATTAATTGAAGATGTCATTAATTTTGTTGACTCATTTATGTTAGGTCGACCATCTGGACTGTAATAAACAATAATAGTTCATATCCACAAGTTTTGAGTAAGTAAAATCAATTTCGTAGAAGCATTATCATCTCTAGAAGAAGAGTGGTACTTGTTTTCCATATTATATACTCCAACTTCTTCAAATCCAACATAACATCCACAAAAATCACAACCTAAAATAATATATTTTAGTTTAAAACTTCTCCAAATTCATATATTTTAGTGAATGTAGCGTGTTTACAATATAAATTTGGAAAATCATAACCTAAACTAGTTACATATGAAATTGTTACTGTTTATATGTTTTCTGTTACTAATACAGTAGGACATTGTTACCGTAATATACATTTCTGTTCTTTTCTCCTCTTGATTTGTTACTGATCATTGTTAAACTGTTACTACAGAAAATTAGTAAACGATATATGGTTTACATTTAAGATTAATTGAAGATTTCATTAATTTTGTTGAATCATTTATGTTAGGTCGACCATCTGGATTGTAATAAACAATTAATAGTTCATATGCACATGTTTTGATTAAGTAGAATCAGTTTTGTAGAAACATTACCATCCTTTGAAGAAGAATGATACTTGTTTTCCATACTATATACTCCAACTTCTTCAACTCCAACATAACCTCCACGAAAATCACAAACTAAACTAATATATTTTAGTTTAAAACTTCTCTAATTCATATATTTTAGTGAATGTAGCGTGTTTACAATATAAATTTGGAAAATCATAACCCAAACTAGTTACATATGAAATTGTTACTGTGTATATGTTTTCTGTTACTAGTACAGTAAGAATTGTTACCGAAATATACATTTCTGTTCTTTTCTCCTCTTGATTTGTTACTGATCATTGTTAAACTGTTACTACAGAAAATCAGTAAACGATATATGGTTTACATTTAAGATTAATTGAAGATGTCATTAATTTTGTTGAATCATTTATGTTAGGTCGACCATCTGGATTGTAATAAACAATTAAGTTCATATGCACATGTTTTGTTGAATCATTCATGCAATGCCATTTTCGAACAACATCCCTAAGCACCCGTAAATCTTTTTTCGGACACTTATTTTAGGTCAATGGACTTCGAATCAGAAATAACGTAAAGAATAAAAGTTATACATAATTAATTTGGCTAATCAAGGGAGCTTGAATCAAGGTCATTTGAATTCTAAATCGAAAGTTATACTCCAAAAGGTGCAGGTTGCTATTTTCGGGCAATGCAAAATGCATAAATTATTACCCAAAATGTATAAACTGTTACCCAAATGCATGTAATGTTACCCAGAATGCGTAAAGCGTTACCCCGAATGCATAAAGTTTTACCCAGAATACATTAATTGTTACCCAGGATGCATAAATTGTTACTTAGCAAGCGTTTTATTAGCAAAAGCTTCAATCATGGGCGGCATCAAATTTCTTCGCGATTAACATCAATATTTTCATTGATTATTAAGACTGCCGATCAATTTCACCTTATTCAACATTAAAGTCCAGATTTTCCCTTGTTTCAACGAGATTTTCGAACTACTTTTAGAACCCTTCGGCTGTTTCGACCTTTTCTCCTTCTTTGCCGCTGCTTTCTTCGATTTCTTGGTCATTGTCGTCGTGGTATGGCTCGCTGCTCATGGCCGTCGCTGCTCGTGGTCGTCGTCGACTCGTGGGATGGCTCAATCGTTTCTTGGATTAACATGGGTTTATCGATTTGGAGGTTATTGTCACTAATAGAGCCTCATCTGTTACTGTCTTTGTCACATTTGTTACTGTGTTTGCTATATCTGTTACATAAGTTGCATGACTTGTTACCCAGATATCGCCTCCACAAAATCTTCAATATACGTCGCATAAAAAATTTTGATTCAAAATTCTTCACTACTTCTTTCTTAAACTCGATAATTCTCGTTCATTATTAAGACCCATTATCAAATTCACTCAGTTTCGTCTTAGTCGGCCATTAAACTCGATAATTCTCGTTCATTATTAGAGTAGTTGGTGATTTTCGTAACAAAGAATTGTTACTGGACAACTGTTACTTTTTGTTCAGTGATATGTTACAGTATTTGTTAATTCTGTTACTATTTTGGTGATATATGTTACTTAAGTTGCACGAATTGTACCCAGTTATCTGTACACAAAATCTTCAATATACGTACGTCGCATCAAAATTCTTCACTACTTCATTCTTAAACTCACTAATTCTCATTCATTATTGAGACCCATTATCAAATTCACTCAATTTCGTCTTAATCGGCCATTAAAATCGATATTTAGTCCATTTATAATCTCATTTTTTCGAAGTGGAATTTCATAATTATTTCGTCTTACACTTGAAATTATTCGTTTATTATAACTACCCACGAGGAATCAAAGTGGATTCCATCTTATTTGCACCTTAACAACGATTTTCAGTCGGTTTTAGAGTCTTAAACGCAACCCAAAATCGAATCAAAGAGACGATGGCAAATGGTTGTAATTTTGGCAATTATGAATGATAGAATCGTCATTTCCAGTCACCTTGGTCCTTAAAACTTATGTTTTCGTTAACTAGGTCCTTAGGCCTGAATTAAAACCTTATGGGGCCTGAAACATTATGAAACTTGGATATTGGGGACTGAACCCAAATTAACCCTTATTTATAATCCTTGATGCGCTGTCTCCCAATGTTTCAATTTTTACATTATAAGGTAGACAAATAACTCCACACCGTACTCACGTAACGCCATATTTACTGATATAGATATATTTTTTGACATTTTCTATTTTCTACTCCCCTTGTCTTTTCCCATCAATTTCTCTTTCTCGAACCTTTTTAATTTTTCTCATTTTAATTTTTTTAAGGATTTCTTGGACCAATAAAAAAATCAATCTTATCCGTTTCATACAATAAATATTTTAACACCGTGTGACCTACGATAAATACATTATTATACCGACTTCTGATACCTGTCCACCAAATCTAGTTATATGATTGAAGCATATAATGAATGACATTAATTTGATTGTTATACATCCCAGTCATGTATGCCAACTTATCCACTAACCATAGAATATTGTTAGAAAAAAGCTAAATTATTGACATTTACAATAAATAACATTTAGATTTTAGACGACCACGTCTAAAATTCTGACTCGACTCCAGCTTAGGAAATTGATTGCCAAATATTTGAATTTCGATTTTAATATATACACGTATATAAGTGTGCTGGCTTACGTCGTACTTAAATTAATTATATTTTCGTCCCTCTTTGTAAATTAATATATTGGTGACGTCCAATCAAACATATGTCAAACTCTTACTAATATCGACAAGGGTTTGGAAGGTAGGAGACAAACAAGTTATAGCGAAGACAAGCTGTCGTTTTTTCAATTACGATTAGCGGTTATAAATTTCCCAATTCGGACCAATGTGCATAAACACATTACACTCACCAACTATGGTCCCATTACCATTGATTGCTGTTGAAAGCTATCACAGTTTTGAATTTTATGTAATATGTAAGACAATCATCAAAACCCTCTGACGTGTGAAATGAAATTAGTGAGACTCGGCCCATTATGACATGAAACGGTATCCTCAAGTGAGGCCCAATTAAAGCCCAAAAATTATTATAGTACTTGAAATTTCAAAATATTAGAATGAGTAGATAAGCTTTTATTCATTATTTATTAACTTCTTACTAGGTATCTCAACAAAATACTACATAGTCATCATGCTCCACACACTAAGCTTGGTGATGGGATGGCCATGATTTCCAATTCGATTAACCAATAAGAAGACACATCAGCGCCCCTTCTACATCAGCTCAGCACCGAAAGCAGCCATTTAGGTAGGCTGTTCAATGGCAACATATTCATCTACAATTCATTACAAAAGTAGTAAGTCAAAACTCATTATCAACACATATCGAAAGTAACTAATATACCTAACGTGTCCACCATGAATGACTCTAAAAGGAGTGCACTCCATACCCAGGCACGAGTGCAGTGCCCAAGCTTCTATTGCAGCGAATAAAACTAAGGCAGTAACCTATATGCTTTTTTTTTAATGTGAACTTGGGCGATGGTTGCTAAGTTGATACCAAAAACCCGTCGCCCAAGGCTTTTAATTTTTTGTTAAGAACCGTTGCCCATACCCCTTACTTAAACCTATCTTCTTCCCCAAATATTTTTGGGACATAGAAAAATTTAAAAAAAAAAAATTAAGCATGGGTGACGGTTCCTCGCTAAGAACCGTCGCCCAAACCCTATTAAAAATAAAATAAGCATGGGTGACGGTTCCTGGATAAGAACCGTCGCCCAAACCCTATTAAAAAATAAAATAAGCCGGTTCCTGGCTAAGACCGTCGCCCATCTGAATAACCAGTAAGAAGACACATCAACAGCCCTTCTACATCAGCTCAGCACCGAAAGCAGCCATTTAGGCAGGCTGCTCAATGGCAACATATTCATCTACAATTCATTACAGACGTAGTAAGTCAAAACTCATTATCAACACATATCGAAACTAACTAATATACCTAAAGTGTTCACCATGAATGACTCTAAAAGGAGTGTGCACTCCATACCCAGGCACCAGTGGCGGAGCCACATGAGGACCAGTGGGGTCGTGACCCCACTGGAATTATTTTTTTTTACTATTTTCGTTAGAAAATTTAATATTTGTATCTAAGATATGTAAAATGACTAAAATGACCCCACTCACCAAAAATAACTTGGAAGAAATTTCGCAGACGACGCTCTCTGTCTTTCGTTGGGATTTTTCTTTGTGGGCCATCATCATTTGGAGAGCAATCGGATTCTTCTGTAAGAACTACCACACTCCTGAACCTCATACATCTCAAATTTCTTGTACTTCGTTTGATTACTGGTAATTTCAGTTGATTTTTTATGCTAGGGTTTCAGTTTAATGTTATACTTTTAAGATATATTTAATCCGTTAAGATGTATCTGATTTTGAGATTTCACAAATGTTAATGCAGATATAATGGATAAATTTGTGATAAGAAGGCCGAAATTATCAAAAGAATCATCCACTTCGTCTTCACCGGCTTCGGTACCTATAGTAAGTTCTCCGAGTCCGAGTAGTATTTTAGAGATTCGAAGTAGTGTTGAATCGGAGTTAGACATGCTTCAATCAGACCCGGGTTTACGGAAAAAAATTTCAGAATTTGGTGTAAAGCAACGAGAAGTAAGAAGACATTTTCTAATGAAAGGTCCTTGTCAGCCCCGTAAACACAATTTTCCAAAACAAAGTGTTGGTGGTCGTTTACGTCGTTTCAATCCTAAATGGTTTGATTTATATGGCGATTGGCTAGAATATAGTATAAGCAAAGATGCTGCTTTTTGTCTCTGTTGTTACTTATTCAAACCAGATATCGGAAATCAAGCTGGAGGTGATGCTTTTGTTAATACGGATTTTACAGCATGGAATAAAAGAGAAAGACATGCTCATGTTGGCAGCTGTAATAGTTTACACAATCAAGCTTTTAGAAAATGTCTTGATTTGATGAATGGGGACCAACATATCGATCTTGCTTTTCATAAGCAAAGTGACCAGCAAAAGAAGGAGTATCATATCAAATTGGTTGCTACGATTGATTGCATAAGATTTCTGTTGCGACAAGGTCTAGCATTTCGGGGTCACGATGAATCTGAAAATTCAATCAATAGAGGTAACTTCTTAGAATTGTTGCGCTTTCTTACAGATCATAATGAGGCGATCAAAGAAGTGATTGTTGGAAAAATGGCGAAGAATGCAAAGCTGACTTCTCCTGATATACAGAAAGAAATTGTGAATGCTATCGCCAGTGAAACGCGTAATTCTATCATATGTGATCTTGGTGATGATTTATTCGCCATATTAGTTGATGACTCTCGGGATGTATCTGGCAAAGAGCAATTGTCACTTGCATTGAGGTATGTTGATAAACATGGATTTATAGTGGAAAGGTTGCTCGGGATTGTTCATGTCAAAAATACAACATCAATTACTCTCAAGGATGCAGTGGAAAACTTATTGTTACAGCATAATCTTAGTTTGTCTCGAGTGCGTGGACAAGGTTATGACGGTGCAAGCAATATGAAAGGTGAATTCAATGGTCTTAAAAGCTTGATCATAAGAGAACATAAAGAAGCGTACTATGTTCATTGTTTTTCGCATCAGCTTCAATTGACTGTAGTAGCTGTTGCAAAGAACCATATTGAGATTGCTTTGTTCTTTAGCATGGTATCTGAAATTGTGAATGTTCTTGGAGCCTCAAGCAAACGTCAAGATCTTGTCCGTGATACACAAGCAGCAAAGCTAGCTCATGCGTTAGCAATTGGGGAAATTCCAAGTGGTCGTGGTTTAAACCAAGAAACTAGTCTCAAACGAGCTGGAGATACGCGTTGGGGTTCGCATTATGTATCAATCTTAAATTTGTTGGATATGTACTCTACGACTGTGGATGTGCTTGAGATCATTATAGAAGATACTCATGTTGCTTCAGAAAAAAGAGCTATGGCGACTGTTTTGATGGGTTATCTGCATTCTTTTGAGTTTGCCTTCAGTCTTTATCTGATGAAAAATATATTGGGAATAACAAATGATTTATCAATACTTTTGCAGAAGAAAGACCAGGAGATTCTTAATGCAGCGAACAAAACTAAGGCAGTAAAAACCATGGCATTTGCCCCAACCTTGAACCATAAAATGTGGGGCTTGGAACCATGTTGTACTCTAGTTTGAGTTGATTAATACAGTGAACAATATAGAATCTACGTTAAGGGAAAATATTCAGCCAAATCTCACAGTTTCATATGTCTGAAGAATCATAAACTAATGAAACGCAACCACATACTTATATAACAAAGTACCTAATGCAAAAGCTCAAACGATACAAAAGTAACATTAAAAAATACCTAATAGCAGTGCGATAACTCTGAAATAAGGTTACAAGAAAAAAATGCAGGAGTAACATTAAAAAAATACCTAATAACAGTACGATAACTCTGAATAAGGTTACAACAAAAGTATACAACATCCTAAATTCTTAAGAGCTGATTCGTACCTCAACGAAAGTAGGAGGATCATATTGAGTAACGTAGAACTGTATTTAGTTTGCTATCTTGACCCTCAACTAGCACCAGTACTCCAGTGATGAAGTTCACAAATCCGTGAAGAACTACATAGCTCCGAACTCTACAAGTGAGGTAGACAATTTGATCGCTGAGGTAGACAATTTGATCGCGTAGGGTACCAATTTCGTCCGAAGCCATTCATGATTAATCGCAGCTTCAATGCGTGCTCTTACTGATGCCATTTTACAGAAATGATGGATCAGTGATCGTCGCGAACTGGGAGGTTTTATTTATACCAGATAGTAAGGGTAAAATAGTAAATGCATAAATTTTAATTACAATTAGTTAAATTAATCGCATTGGGTCGCTGCTCTCTCCATCAATCTGGTCATGCTATCTGGAAATGAGTAACTGATCACATGTGGAAATGGATTTTTGGTATCTGATCACAGGTGGAGAAATGGATGGAGAAATTGGAGGAATTTGATCAGAAGCGAAGAAGGACGATCAAGATGTTCGTTGTTACTGTTGCTTCATTTGTGAGTATCAAGATCAGCCTAATTAATATTCTGAGTATGCTTTGTGGTTGCAGCTTTGTCTGATCTTCCACATAAGAAAAGATATCAAGAAGGTTTATCGTTACGGGGGAGCCAATGTCGCGCCAAACTGTTGAATCTCTGCAAGGATAATGGGGACGGAAAACAGTTTCAAAGTGTGGCAATTTGATGGTACGGGGAGTTTTACTGTGGCAGAGACGAGTGAAGGATATACTTGTTCACCAAGGTCTGGCTAAAGGCTTTGAAAGGTGACACGGCAAAGCTGGAGAAAATGACGAAAGAAGACTGGGAGCTAGGGGTCAACATGTGACAGCACAATCCGTTTGTACATTGCAGATAACATTATTAATAATGTTGTTAATGAGGATTCTGCACCAGACTTGTGGGCGAAGTTGGAGGAGCTGCATCTCGAGAAAAACTTAGCGACAAAGTTACATCTGAAGCGGGAGTTGTACCGGCTGAAGATGGAGGAAGGTGAAAATCTCACGGATCATATTAGCGTGTCCAACGGACTTGTGGATCAACTTATAAAAGTTGATGTAAAGTTAGAGGAAGAAGATAAAGCTCTTTTACTTCTTACCTCGCTTTCTGATTCTTATGATAATTTGGTCACAACCATCTTGTACCGAAAGACGACAGTGAGGATGGTGGATGTGCAGTCAACTCTCTTGGCGCATGAAAAGAGGAAACGATCAAATTATGGGGATAGCCAAAATTTGACGTTGGCTATGCACGAGGAAAATCGTAGAGGAAGATTCAACGCTAGTGAATTTGGAAGTAGCAGCAGGTCCAAATCAAACAATGGCGAGAGGACATTGTGTGTTGCAAGTGTGGTGAGTCGGGACACATCAAGAGAAATTGTCCGACTTGAAGGAAGGACATGAATGGCGAGGAAAATTCCATAACGATAGTAGCAGAAGATTATCTTGCAAATGTTCTCATAGTCTCCAATGATGACGCACGTTCTCAGGATGAATGGATCACTGATTCGGGGTCGGAGGACCATGTTTGCTTCGAGAGAAAATATTTTGATACATTCCGAAAAATACGCAGGGGTTAGTCTCCATGGCTGATGGATATCGTCGTGATGTTCGAGGTGTTGGAACGGTAAAAATCAAAATGGTTGAAGCGATGCACACTTTTGGTGGTGTGATCTTTGTCCCAAAATTGCGCAGGAATTTAATATCATTGAGTCAGTTAGATTCCAAGGGCTATGGGAGTTTCATAACAGGGGGAGTCTGTAAAATCACACGTGGCGGAAAGGTCCTACTGAAGGGAGAAGAGCGTGGAGGTTTGTTCGTCTGATGGGAGTATCATACATAATACTCTGACTTCGATGGGTTCAAGAAAATTGCACGCACGTGGTGGAAATGCAGACGATGGTGAGAAGGTAAGTCCTGCTGGAGAAGGGGTTGCATCGAAGTCCCTCTTCAGAATCGACGATTTTAGTCAGTTCGACAGCTGCACATAGGATTGGCTGCGGGTAAATCAAGTGGGCAGGACCGAAATTCTTTATTCATACATGTGTAGCTGGTACAAGGAAGACCAATGAACGTTCGTGGTATTTACGAACGAGTTATTCTCATTCTCGCTGGAGTGCTCTATGAAGAAGACGCAAATGTTGAAAAGGGGGAGAATTGTTGACTTTTTTTCAACATGGAGAACAAAGCAATAGGAGATCAATTTGAATATTTCTTCTTATGAGCTAAGCATTGACGTTTTTTTGCTCCTTCAGTGCCTATAAATAGGCTTGCTTGCTCAATGTAAGAGATCACCCAATTAACGAGAGATAGAGAGAGAATAGTGAGAGAAAAAAAAACTTTATCCAACTTCGGGTGGATAAGGGTGAGAGCGAGTATAGTTTTACTGTAGGTACAAATACATTATCCGAGTGAGTAAAGGGTATCGAGATTGGGTTTAAACACGAGTGTTAATTTGTACGGTGTAATATTCTTAATATAGTAAAGTTGGTACTCTCCGTGGAGGTAGGCGGTATTGGCCGAACCAAGTAAATTGTGTTTTCGCTCGGTGTCATTTCGGCTTTATATTGTCCCAACAAGTCGCGGGTCCAAAACTAACCTTCCGATGGGCCGAAAAATTACCGCTCAAACTCAACACTTGCGAAAATAAAAAAACCGATTCATTAATAGTGTAACAGTGATTTGTGAAAAAAAATGAAAAAAGAAGAAAGATAGAGAAAAAGAGTTACTGCATGCATTTCCAATTTCCTCTACTCTATTTGTTAAAAACTTAAAGCATAGCAGATTAACAGATTACAGTGTTAGGATATTAAAAACTCTTCGGTACATAAGCTACGAACAGACGAAAATATAGAACACCGAATGATACAGAGCTATACACAAGCTGTGTACAAATCGCCGATGCTCTTTCAACCAATAGACTCGCTGGGGAAGTACTACTCAAACTCTAGTTGAGAAAACTCTTATTTTCTTAGCAGGGAAATATAACCCTAAAGATCAGAGAGAACTTTGTATAGTAGAGAAAACAATGAAAAGGACTCCCTGACTGATTGCTTCTTTTTTCCTTTTAATATGCTTGAAATCCTTCGCAGCCGTTGGATCCATCTTAAATTTGCATTTTGGTCCTCCGACTTTTCCCGCTCCTCACTTTAGCTCAGATTCAGTAGTTTCTAGAGCATGGGCCTGGATAGCAGCCCAACCTTCACATTGAGCCCAAAGAATGGTTGAATTTCGGATTTGGGAACTGTGGTTTGGGATTTCACGATGGGGAATTTAGGGTATTAAATATAGCGACTACACTTTTATAGTCGCTAAAATTAGTAAATGTAGTCGCTATCTGAAAATTAGCCGCCCAAAAATTCGACGTATATAGCGACTACATATCTGTAGTCGCTAAATTACGCAACCGTAGTCGGAAAATATTTTAGCGACTGCGAGTTTCTTCTTTAGCGTCTATTTCTGTAGTCGCTAATTGCGACTAAGAATTTGTAGTCGCTAATTAGTAACTGTAGTCGCTAATTTGTAAAAACAGCGACTAGTCAGGCGTTAGTCGCTATGTGTAGTCGCTGTTTGAGCTTTTTTTTGTAGTGATCGGATAACAGTTGAATACTTGAATGGTGTTGAGGAATTTATGAGATGTGCGGGACAGAATATGAGAAAAAAGAGGCAGTCGAAGATTTCTTGTCCGTGTCGTAATTGTAATAATCTAAGGTGGTGGAAAAGCGAGACTGTTAGGGAACATCTTATAGTTTCCGATTTTAAATCTGGATATACTAATTGGATATGGCATGGTGAGATCATTTTGCCTGAAAGTAGTTGTGTGGGGGAAGGAACTAGTACTAGATTGTCACCTGATGCAAATAAAAATGTGGTTGCTAGTTCCTCCGACGACATAGATCGTATTGAGGACATGTTGCGTGATGTACAACAGGATTTTGGAGAACGACCTCCCATATTTGATAGTCTTGTTAGAGACAATAATATCCCCTTGTACGCTGGCTGCTCGAAATACACTAAGTTGTCTGCGGTGTTTAAACTGTTGAATGTTAAGGCAAAATTTGGAGTTTCGGACAAATGCTTCTCGACATTGTTAGAAATGTTCTCGGATATGCTACCCGATGGCAATGAACTCCCGAAATCGACTTACGATGCAAAGAAACTATTGTGCCCCTTAAACTTACAGTACGAAAGAATACATGCGTGTCCCAACGACTGTGTACTTTATAGAGGTGAGAATGAATCTGCCGATAAATGTCCGACGTGTGACACTTGGCGTTATAAAAGAAAATACGAAGTCGGTGGTACGCCTGCTAAGGTTCTATGGTACTTACCGATAGTTCCTAGGTTGAAACGCATGTTCGCCAACGCAGACGAAGCTAAAATGCTAAGATGGCACGATGAAGAACGAAAAAAGGATGGTAAATTGAGACATCCGACGGATTCCCCTCAGTGGAGGAATATTGATACGCTTTTTCCTGAATTTGGAGCTGAGCTACGAAATCTTAGGTTAGGGCTTTGCACTGATGGGATAAACCCACACGGTGACATGAGTAGCCGTCACAGTACATGGCCACTTTTGCTCTGTATATACAATCTCCCTCCGTGGCTTTCTATGAAGAGAAAACACATTATGCTATCGTTGTTAATATCTGGTCCGAGACAACCTGGTAATGACATTGACGTCTATTTAGCTCCGTTGATCGACGATCTTAAGACATTGTGGTATGAAGGCGTTGAAGTGTACGACGCGTATACAAGATCACGGTTTATGCTACATGCGATGATATTTTGTACAATTAATGATTTTCCAGCATACAGAAATTTGTCTGGGTATAGTGTCAAAGGTAAGAAGGCATACCCAGTCTGTGGAGATAATACAGATAGTCAGTGGTTGAACAACTGCAGAAAGCATGTTTATATGGGCCACCGAAAATTTCTATCACGTACACACGAATTTCGAACAAAGAAAAAGTTACTACCGCTATTTAACGGGAAGAGTGAGACTTCTACGGCTACCTTTCTCCTGAAAGGCACAGAAATTCGTGAGATCGTCGCAAACGTCAATGCTCAGTTTGGTAAGAAGTGCAAACCGCTAAAAGATGGCGTATGGAAAAAACGATCAATATTTTGGGAACTCCCGTATTGGGAGCACCTTGAAGTTCGACATTGCATCGATGTGATGCACGTGGAGAAAAATGTCTATGACAGTATTGTTGGAACACTTCTAAATATGCCTGGCAAGACAAAAGATGGACTTAAATCAAGACAAGATATGGTTGAACTTGGAATGAGGCCTGAGCTAGCACCGATTGAAAAGGAAAAGAAGACCTTTCTTCCTCCGGCTTGTTTTACACTTAGTAGGGCCGAGAAGACAAGCTTCTGTGAATGCCTTAAAAGTATTAAAGTCCCTTCTGGATATGCTAGTAACATAAAGAGATATGTCTCGTTAAAGGACATGAAGCTAGTGGGATATAAGTCTCATGATTGTCATGCACTGATGCAGCACCTATTACCAATCGCGATTCGTGGTATACTGCCGAAGCACGTCCGCCAGTGTATTTCGAAATTGTGTTTCTTTTTTAACGCAATTTGTAGTAAAGTTCTTGATCGAGAGTTGCTAGACGAGCTGCAAGTGGATGTCGTCATTACATTGTGTCGTTTCGAGATGTTTTTCCCGCCGTGAATGAGAACTAGGCAACATTGCCTAGTTCTCGACACGATGGACGACTAGGAGGAAAACCAGTGACCAAACCTCAATACCGAACATTGTCTCGCGAATTGTGGGAGTCTGCACAATTCTATGTATTGCGACATATTCCCGAAGTGCATCCTTTCCTGGAGGAACACCTAGCCACCCTACGACGTGAAATCCAACAAATTCAGAGTTATGGCTCATAAAAGAGCATACTCGATCGTTTCTTAGTTGGTTCAAAACAAGAGCACTATATGCAGAAACCGGCTCAGATTGTTCTCAAATGATCAAATGGCTCGCGTGGGGACCTGAATGGAATGTTGCAACATATGAAGGCTATGACATTAATGGGTACACTCTTTATACAAAGAGACGAGATGATAGGAGTGCATCGCAGAACAGTGGGGTAACATTAGTTGCATTCTCTAGAGAAGTTTCTCGTGGTAGTTCACAAGTAACGAGTAATCAAAGTTCATACTACGGGCAAATCGAAGAAATCTTCGAACTAGTTTACAGAAATGAAGTGAAGTTTGTTTTACTTTGTTGTCAATGGGTTGATAATAGACGAGGCGTGCAGATTGATCCTGAGATGGGATTTACAATGGTCGACTTGTCTAAAATTGGCTATGTGGATGATCCTTTCATTCTCGCAACTCAAGCTAAACAAGTATTTTATGTGCGTGATCCTGCCAATAGTGAATGGCATATTGTTCTTCAAGGGAAACGGAGTGTTGTTGGCATTAGTGATGTGGACGATGAAGAAGAATTTGACCAAAACGATGACACGTTCCCATTTCCGACCGGTGTGGAACACGTTCCTATTGTGGATGACGATATAACTGGTCGTATGTATACAATTCCAAATCACGACGAAGGCCTTTATTGCTAATATAAATAAATGAACTTATCCAAAATTCGTAAGTTCGTTTTATAATTTACAAGTATATTATTTTTCAAACTCACATGTATATTATAATAATAATTACTTGTTTTACATTTCAGGTATATATATTTCTGACGATGTCTTCGGAGCAGCCCACGTCTAATTCGGGTGGCACAGATTCCAGCGGGACGACAAGGCGTACGAGAGGTCCTTATAATATGAAAAACCTACGAAGAAGACTACAATACGATTCGGATGCCTGTATTCTACAGTTCAGCGATGATGGCACGTGCATTGGTCCAGACAAGGCATCTAGAGCTTCATTCAGCAACTATATTGATCGGGTGAGGAGGGCACAAGTGCCTGACTTCGTCACAAATTGGCGTCATATTGATTCGGGGCTCAAAGACCAGCTTTGGGAGGACATTAAGGTAAATTTCTTAATTAATATAAATATCTTAATGTCCCAACATTATTTAATATATATTTATTTACAGCGTCATTGGAGGTTGCCTCAGTCTGATGCCATTAAGGCAAAGGTTCTTAAGAAGGCGGGCGAACTACGTAAGAATTGGAAACATAAGTATAATCAGAAAGAGCAAGTCAAAGGCCCAACTCTAATAGATGAATATGAACACATCGATAAGGACGGAATAACGAGATGGAGGGAGTTTAGGGATACGTCTGAATTTCAGGTAAAACATTGATATTTATTTGATTTATTATATGTATCTAATTTTGGTACTTTACACTAAATTTGCAGTCTATTAGTGAGAAGGCTAGACAAAGCCAATCTCATAATATTTATCCACAACACCTCGGCGTATCGGGTTATAGAGGAAAGATGCCAGAATGGGAAACCGAGGATCCGTTACAGCATATTGTGGACTTTCCCGAGAACTTGGCCCCTTTGTTGTCCAACGGCAATGATAGGAGAAAAAATTTCATCAGAGCTAGGACGAAGAAACGAGATGGGGGAGGCTACGTCATTGACGGTGACGCTAATCAGGATCTCGCAGAAAAAATATTAAGTATTATTGTGAGTTACCTTTAATAATTTATGTATTAAATATCAATTCTATAATTATAATATTTGGACAGGCACGGTTACACGAACAAGAGAGTCAAGGGCAATTTGTCCCCGTGAGGCACCACGATGCTTTGTCGAGTGCTATTGGGAAGCCCGATCATCCAGGGCGGGTTAGGGGAGTCGGGAAGCACGGGACTATTCGAAGTATATTTGGCAATCCATCCGAGGGATCGAGGGGATGCTATGCGACCGGTGTCTCAGTTGATCAAATGAGGGCCGAAGTGGCGGCTCAAGTGAAAGAGGAGCTAAGGGCCGAGGTGACGGCTCAGGTGACGGCACAAATGAGGGCAATGTTCGCACAAATGGGAATTCTGATGCCTAACATCGAGCAAGAAGTGAACATGGGCAACATGGGCAACACTGGACCTGACACCCCTCGTAGTATTCGAAGTTCTCACGGTTCGGCCATCGATCCCTTTCCCACATCTATAGTAGCGGTAAGCATTATTATGACATAGTTGATATTATATTTTAATTATTTACTCTAATTATTTTAATCTGATAGTATCCAAAGGTACGACTTATGTTGAGCATCGGCGGGGTGGTAGAGATCGTCGCCCTTGGCACCGTTTGCGTTACAGACGGTGCGAAGGTTCATCACGTGGAAGTTGCGCCGGAAAATATTAAAGTCTCGATCGATCTCATTGCTTCTGGAAAGGAGAATGTATACCTTCCGGTACGGACTACGGAGCTCGTGATGCTAGGCGACGCACAAGGCACCTACGTACAATGGCCCAGAGAGTTCGTCCTTTCGCCAGATAAGATAAGACGTTTACTTAAATGTAATACCTACTTATATTTTGTACTAAACTTTTATTTTTTCTATTAGCCACTTCCCACCCCATATAAGACTTATACACGAAAAGGGAAGTCTCCAATCAAGACGGTGGCGAACGAAGATGATATTGCAAACCTTGATAGGAGCGTGGTTGCTAGTCTAGGTGATCATTGTCGATTTTTATTCGACTCCCTCGTAGCCCGTCAGGATCGACTGCGTGCATCGTTCAGCTATGACATGAAGGATGTGTATTTCAATTCTGGATCTGACTCTTCTTTGATGACCATCGACGTGAAGGATATCCGCGATGTATTCAAACGTGTCAGTTTGGATTCTACGGTCCTTCAGCTTTTCATGAGGTATTTTAGATTAATAATAAGCATCTACTTGTTTAATATTAACGTAATTGTCGGTCAAATGATTATAGGTACCTTAATGCGTCCCAGACGTTCAACTTCATGAACCCTAATCGTCTGAATTGCATGCTACGTGAGGGTGCCAACAACGAAGTTGACTACTTGGTCGAAGCTCTTACAAGATCGTACAAGACATGCAATTATTTTTGTGCTCCTTATTGTCAAAGGTAATAATATAAATCTGTATGTCATAAGTAATAGTTTAAGTCATATATTTTTACTTTGACGTGTTAATTTATGTGTTTACTTAGTGATCATTGGATACTATTGGTCATCGACTTCACGGCGAACATCGTGTTTGTGTTCGATTCTATGGCTCCGAAGGTCGGCGTTAGACGAATATTGATAAAAGATCATATAAACATGTAAGTTTTTATAAAGTAATAAACTTCATATTAATTCATTTTATTGAATTAACAAATCTTGTTACATTCTTTGAATTTTCAGGGCATTAAGGATGGCGACTATGCGTGGTGCATTTCAGAAGCTACAAGTTGGAAACCATGCAAGGTTAGGCGGCCTGTTTTATAATATTTCAAAGTATATGGAATATTTTATCATTTAATGATATTGAAGTAATGTACTTTTTGTTGAAATTTAGTGTCCACAACAACCGGCGGGTAGTGAACTATGTGGCTTTTACGTCATGCGTTATATGTATGATCTTATCAGATTGATCGGGGGCGGAAACAATAACCTCGGAAATGTGAGAATTTTTTCAAAGTTTCTATTTGATTTCTGTTATGTTTAAATGTTCAATTGAAACAAGTTTTTTTTCAATTACATAGGTGTTAGATGGCATCGCTTATGACGACGCATATGTGGAAGAAGTTCGAGAATTGTGGGCAGAGTACTTCAATGAAATTTTCCTAGCGTCTTGAGTTGATCGGTAATTTGCTAATTTTATATTGTGACTGAACATACATTGTCGAACAGAATTTAGTGTTTTAATGTTATAATGAAGTTCGATTTAGTATATTGTGTTTGATTATTGGTTTTTAAGTGTTGGGTTTGAATGCTGCATTGAAATGTTTTGAAATAGGTTTGTCGGGGATAACGAAAAACAACAAAAACCCAAAAAAAAAAAAAAAAAAAAAAAACAGTGACGGTTCAGCCGAAACCATCGCCTATGAGAAGTATAGGCGACGGTTTTAAAGGAAACCGTCGCCTATACGTTATAAAAACCGTCGCCTATTTCTGCTTTTGTACTAGTGTTCTACGGGGATATATCAAGCGATCAGCTGCTGATAATCAAGACTATGATTTTAAGGGTTCGATTTAAATTGAACTCTTTGACTGTCGTTGTATGTACAGAATAGTGAAATTTATTCTGATACTGATCAAGCCGACAAATGAAGTTAATGTCGGATTCATATATACTTAACTTAGTCGGAGCGTTGGACTTAGAAACTTTATTGTGGGGAAAAAAAGAAAACCCTAAACTAAAGCAATGCCCAATGAAATTACCGAATTATTCCCCCAACGTCGATTCATGTGATTATCGTCAACTTGAACGTGAAAGACAAAATCTTGGCTGCTCAAGACGATGGACGAAGTGACCGACGACGTACAAAGGTTTATTTTGACTTATTTAACACTACATTAAGCTTATTTATATATCGTCTGTTTATTTTTTTATTTTTAAATTGTCTAATATCGTCTTAGTGTGTGCATGCATGTAAATGTTAGAATAACCCAGCCACAGTTAGCTAAAATTAAATTTTTATTTAGTTTCTTTCCCCTTCTCCTTTCGTGGTCAACCTCCGTACGATGCAATAATGTAATTGACGCAAACATTTGGGTAAAAACAAAACGTGTCCGAAAGTTAAATAAAATAGATATCAAAGCCAGTGATAGTGATAATTCAGAAAAGGGTTTAGTACAAGTTGTAAATGGTCCAAGCTTTGAGAACGACGATGCAATTAAAGTGATACATGATACACCAAATCAGTCGATTTTAAAATTTATTATTGAATAAATTCATCGGATTTGGGAGGCCACCATCAAATCAATCTTATTACTTGATACTAGCCTGTATTATATTACAAATGGGAATACTATTCAATTAAATGAATATCATATTTAAAGCATGCATTCAATTTACCGACCAAGGAGGAAAGAAAAACCAAATAAACACTGATGAGTCACATTTTCCAGGTCACAACTAAAACAAAAAAAAAAAAAGAAAAAAGAAAGAATGTGTTTCAAAGCCCAATAGAAGTACTACGAATCAATGAACTATTAACAAGAGTGCAAGATCACGCGAGGGCGCTAAAACGAATAATAAAAAATAATATGCTCATAATAATGGAACACAGCAAATTATTACTAAATATTACGAGGGGTAAGAATTTGCTTCTAATAGTGAGACGTACGATAAATGGTGTTAATACTTCGGAATATATAAAATTATTACTCCGACAGCTTAAGGGTTAATGCGAGATAGTCAATTAATAGTACTAGTATTTTTTCCACACTTGATATGTGTGACTTTTATTGATATGTGACTACATAGTTATATAATACTAACTTATATCTTAAGTTATTTTTTGTAGTTAAAATTATAATTGTTAAGTATAATTTTTTATTTTTTAATAAGTATGTAAAAAATTGATAAATTTAGGGTAAAATCGTAATTATTGTAATTGACATACCAATTAATTATGTTACTCTAAGGTGCTCTCCCAAAATAAAAATATATATATATATATATATATTTCAGTGCGCGGACCAATAAGGCGTGAATACAAATACTTAAGATCACTATTTGAAAGAAAATTCACATCTAAGGTCATTAGATATAAGGCATTGACATGAATCGATGTAGAGGAAATAAAATATATAACACAAAATTATGGTATAATACTCCCTTGGAACTTTAAGATTATACTAGTATTTTTCCGCCCACTCTATACATGTGCATATGATTTAATATATTATGTTGCTTTTAATTTCTATATTAATTATTTATTGTTGAATTGATGAAATATAATTTATGACTATATAAAAAAAATAATGTTTAGGGGTATAAGTATAATAAATAAAAAATATAAAAGTAACATGAAAAAATAAAGTAATTAAATAAAAATAAAGGGACTAAATTGCAAATAAATATGACAGACCAAATGTGGCAGTTTATAACCACCCCACACCCTTTATATAATAGTATGATACTAGAATTATACCAAAAATAATTTACTATACTATATTGTTATGATCGGTTTACGTGTTTAGAGTGGTTAATGATATATATAAACCAAGGTCTATATGAGACAACTATTCAAGTCTTCAACGATTATTCTATATCTTTTCATGATTAAAATAACGGTGAAAATGAAAAAAAGCTATGATACTAGTTAAAAAATAAATTAAAGCTTGATTGTAAATAAGCCACTTAGTGCTACTTTAGTTAATGGCTGGCGAATAATATAGAACGGAATAGTAAAATCATTTCTTTTCATGGATGTGACTATTTCATATTAAAAACACCATGAGAAAATATACATTATATTACATGTATAATATTGGAATCGTAAAGACAAATCAATTCACAACACGTAAAATTGCCTTATATTTCGAAAAAAAGAAAAAGCCAATTCTAGATGTCTACATTATGTCGGATTCCTCTCACGTATGAATGCAATGATCGACTCGTTAGTTATATTCTATCCGTAAGTGGTAAAAATTGGGAAACTACGTTACTTATTCTAGAAATATTCCAAATACCTGCATGCACATTACCAAAAGCTTACCTTATTTTATACAATAAAAATGTCAAAGGTCATTACCTCATTTAGCAAAAAGCACATCTCCAGCAGTTATTGTCTGAGGGTTACCTTCCCAAAACTTATCTGTTTCGTGTATGTGTAAGAGCGATGGCAGGCTTGTCTTAAATTTAATGTATTCAATTAATGTTTAGAAAAAAAAAATCTTAATGATATGGCATTATAATTAGAACCAGACTCATAAGTTCATATTTTTTTAGGGTAATTCTATTCACACCCCCTAGAAATCTATTTAGACCCCTTATTTATTATCATCCTCTATTTATTACACCATTCATTTATTATCACTCAATTTATTATAAAAAGTGATTTCTTCAACTTTCATGATTATAACCATCAGCCTTCGATCCCATCCGTGTCCACTATTATTTATCAATTATATTAGATAATATTGAGGATACGGTAACTATTATTTACTTTAAATTATTCTTTCGTTTAGATAATATTGAGGATATGGTAACTATTATTTACTTTAAATTATTCTTTCGTTTATTAAACAAATTTGTAAGATTAAAACTCATGCCATTATATTATTTTATAACTTCTAAAAATATAAAGAAAGTTATACTACAAATCACAAGTCAATGTTTTAAATATACGTTAATCCTTAGACAATGGTTTCTATTTTGCATTAATTATCATCTATTAGAATTTATTTGGAAAAAAATAACTACCGACGTTGTGTTTGCTGTTTGTCACAACTCTATACGTAGTAACAATATTTTGTATTAGCTATATTTGTTGACAAATCCTTCATTAAGCAATTTGTCTAAGGCAATGTATAAATTAAATAAAAAAAATGAACGTCAACAATAATAAGACAACTACATTTTATCTACTATTATAATATTTCGAAAAAATTGAAGATGAGACGTGTCATATTACAATGTGAAAATCTAATTTTATGAAGGGATATTTCATACCGACTATCATGCCCTAACCGTTTAGATATTAATATTAGTTTTTACCTAATAGCTAAAATTTCTGTATTTATTCAAGTTCACTGTTTATGGTAATAAGAAATATTATATTATATTATATTTTTATTTTATAAAATAAGCTACTCCCTCCGATTTTATTTACATGTTGCTTTAGCTCTTTAATTTTGTTTCTAATTACTTGTCGTTTTACAGATTTCAAGACAAATATTTATCATATTTCCAGTTTTACCCTTTTAAATATTATTAAATGGAATAAATTTAATAGTCTTAAGCAATTAATTAGGGGTATATTAGACATTTTATTCTATTTCTTAATATGAGTGCAAAAACCTTAAACGACACCTAAAAAAATCGGAGGGAGTAGATATTAATATTGATTAATATTAGATATTAATATATATATATGTATATAAGATATTAATATATATATATATATGAATATAAGATATTAATATATATATATATATACACATAATTCATGTAAACGTCTATATTAATTTAACATTGGTATTGGAACAAGTGGGTCCCACCGGAAGAAGTTCATGGGATTAGCACCATTACTTGAATTCAACGGAGCTAATGAAAAAAATTACTAAGTTTATATTGTTGAATAAAATGTAAGAAAAATAATTAATATAACTAACTAATATAAATTCCAAAGTTATTTTCACCCCCTAAGGGGTGCCAATAGTAGCACCCATTTTTTTATTACTGTCCATATAAGTAAAGATATCGCAAATAGCTTCAAGTATTGGGCTTGAGAAATAAAGATTGCGCATTGGCATTCGTGGGGGTGTTGGGATGATTTAAATATTAATGATTTAAAGACCCCTATTCTATATGAACAAGTTGTCATTTCTACAGTAAGTAAAATTAGAATCCAACAAAGGTTTGGGAATACCTTTTCTGATTAAATGTTTTTTTTAACTATTATTAATTCTTGATAGTTAACTACACGCAGTCCTAGATATTTTATTTTTATTTTTTTCTGTCTTTTCAACTCGTTTTTTTCTATAAACAACACAGCCCTAATTAACGTCAAATCACCTTCGCCTTTTGCTAAAATTTGTTTTTATTTTTTCTTAATCTTTTCAACCCTTGCTCTCTCCGTTGCAAGACAGATACTAATGTCTATACTTAATAATGTACCCCAGAGAATAATAGTACCTTTTATTATAGCATCTGAGTAATTTATTTTTGTGTAAAACATAAAAATAAAGTACTTTTTATTATAATGGGACTCTATATTTAACACAAATATTATGTTGATGAGCAGAGATACCCTAGATCTAGGGTACACAAAATTTTCAACACAAAAATATAGTTGCAGTTTCTATTTATTTATATTTTCACTAACAAAAATATTTTAATAATACTTAAAATATTTGATAATTTTTATAATAATAGAAGTAAAAATAATATTAATTTTAGTTTATTTATTGATTTATTTTATTTAATAAAGTTATAATTAAATAATATGTCAATTTTAATTTATTTAATTTTTAATATTAATAATTATAGTACGTTGACATTTTAATCATTATAACCATAAAGTTTAATAAGACAATTATGATAGTAATAAATATGAATTTTATTTTTTGTGTAAAAAATTAGAGTCAACGAGTTGGAGTAAAAATTAGTGTAGATATAGAGTTTATGGGTTGGAGTAAAAGCACCATAGCAATTGTATTATTATGTAAATTGACTGTATTTTTATGTCATGGGTTGGAGATGCTCTCACATAAATTTATTCGACAATCTTCATCATTAACTAACTCGTAAAGATTTACAATCCCACTACTCATCCTCCACTATAAGTAGATGGGATTTGTAACCCCATACTCCAGACAGCAAACAGCCATCGATCCAAAGTTCTTGGCATTTCCCAGGCACCCTCTATCTCGACATATATATTAATAAATGTCGAAAGTACTTTCAACCGACCCTCTTGTAATAAGCCGAGTTGTCGGAGATATTGTGGATTATTTCTCACCAACGGTGAAAATGATGGTCACTTACAACTCAAACAAGCATGTTTACAACGGTCATGAATTGTTTCCTTCAGCAGTTGCCTCTAAACCTAGGGTTGATGTTCTTGGTGGTGACATGAAATCATTCTTTACCTTGGTAATATATATATATATATATATATATATTATATATAATACACTCTTGTGCTTTTTATTGTTTTTTTTCATAAATGATGGCTTCTATATATTTTTTTTTATTTACAGATCATGACAGATCCTGATGTCCCAGGTCCTAGTGATCCATACCTTAGGGAGCACTTGCACTGGTATTTTCTTATATGTTTATGTCTACATATTGATCATCGCTTCGCTTGAAGAAGAATAATAAAAGAAAAATTGAAAAGAGAAAGGGAACATTTGAAGCCCTAAATCTGTTGTTTAACATGAAGCATGTAATATATAGGTATCACATTCATGAACTAAATGTAATAAATCGGAAAAGAAACAGAAATTTAACACCTTGCTAACAATATAATATAAACAATTTATGTTATATATATGTACATACATACATACATATCACTTTATTTTAATTAACCCGCAGGATAGTCACAGACATTCCAGGCACCACTAACACCTCATTTGGTACGCAAACCCTTCCCATTCTTTTCGTTTAGTAACATATAAAAAAAAATTAAATAAATCTCGAAAACTGCATATATATAATATATATATATAGGAAACGAAATTGTAAGCTATGAGATGCCAAGGCCAAACATAGGCATACATAGGTTTGCATTCCTTCTCTTTAAGCAGAAGAAGAGGCTTGGAATCACAAGCCTACCTATTACAAGGGATCGATTCAACACTCGAAAGTTCACCGAGGAGAACGAATTGGGTCTCCCCGTCAACGCCGTGTTCTTCAATTGCCAGCGAGAAACAGCTGCTAGAAGGCGCTGAATCGGATATGAACGTATATGAACTAAATGTAATAAAGCGGAAAAGGTCGATTGTAATATCTATGTGTGTGACTCTCAAATAAATCGATTGCTTTAGTTCTATATATGGAGCTGTGTATCGAGTGTTGTAATTGTGTGTTTTATTGATGTATTGTCGCCTGTCTCCTCTCCAACTCTATTACGAGTCATTCCATGTGTGTTATTAGGGTTTTCTAATGTTCGCGCAATTCATGTGATCCAAAGTATGTTTACACCATTCAATTCCTGTAATTTTCCGCAATTTATTGTAAATAGCAATTTCACACTATACAGACTCGATTAACTAATTTCAGGGATGCATGTATGTATTGTACATGGATGTATATACATTATATGCTTGATTTGATTCGCTATATATATGAACGATGTTATAGTTTCATATATATATATATATATATATATATATATGTGTGTGCGTGTGTGTGTGTGTGTGTGTGTGAAAATTAAAGCCGTAAAAAAGAAAAACCACATCGAGTAATCTGAATGACAAGCTGCTTTTCAAGTACACATGCATAAAGCCAAGTTTAGCTTCTCGTCAAGTACTATCAATGGTCAAGTTTTAACTGTTGCATGTCGATCAAAGAACGAAGGACGTACACAATAGTCCGAGGTTATTAACCATCGGTCTTTGCTCAGAATATAATAGAATGGGATCGAAGATCAATGCATACACAGTAGAGACAAGAATCTTCCAACTTATTTTTATTTTTTCAATAATGGAAGAATATTATAGCCTTTCGTACTTTTTAATAATGTCGTCTCGCAATAGAAATGAAACCGCTCGAGCTAGTAGTAGTTTCTGCCGTAGCAGTATAGCAATAGAAATGAAGCTGTGTCGATAATTTGTTAAATTCGACGAAATATAAATAAATAAATAAAATTATATATCAATTTTTTCACCATCATCAGTTAATTTTTTCTTACCTTGAATCGACGTAATTAAGTTTTCTTGGTTATTGGTCTATTATAATCTATATCATCCTTGATCGTGTTGACATGAAAAATAACACCATAATCTATATCATCTCTCCAAACCTTTGCTAAGAAAAGGAAAAATATACGTAATAACAATGCTCATATTTCTGATAAAAATCAGGGACTGACATAGAGAGTGTTATTTTAAGTGAAATGATCATTTAATAACATATTATTAGAGATCACACCAAGACATCATGGGTACATATCCCTAGCAAACCAATGAAAGAAAAAAATTCACATGTAAGACTAAGGGCACATTGAAAATAGAACATACAAAGATAAGATGTGAAACTGATCTTTAAAGTTACCGTTCATATAATAGATTTCACATGTAAGAAGACTAAGGGCACATCATGAACTTGCTATTGAAAATTATATCCTAGGAATTATTTGTCCTTTCATCACTTATCTTTTAATAACGTTGTTGAACTCGAAAACCCTAGCTCCACCAGTTATCCGTCATGTAATAGGATATGTCTCCATTATTTCATCCTATTATCCCAAGAATATATTATAGCGTAATTGAAAGTTACTTCTTGTCTCTCTTTTGTGAAACACGCCGTTTCTATAGGCAACACTATAAATGAACGAAACATATGCTTTCATTTCTGATAACTCAATCATTGGAAATGGTATCCGTGATCAAAAGCCATTCTTGATGATGGAAAGAAACATAAGCGAAATCGAAAATCCTCAAGTCCCAAAAAATTACGCATCGACAATTTCTTACGCTTTAGGTCAAAAGTTGAAGCTATAGAATCTCTACAGTTTAAGGTATTACACATTTAGCTTGCTTGTTAGACAATAGTTGGACTCATAGTACGAAATTAGGAATATTCAAAGTTTTATAGCTGCGTAGCTACAAGAATTTTAGTTAATTACTTATAGAGTACATGTACATTTCTATGTTGGTATCTTGTCAACTTCTCATGCAAAGGCAAAATTTATAGTTTATAATTTAATTAAGAAAATTTAGGGTTTGTAATTAATAATTTTATCTATCGAATCCCATTGGACGTGGAAATGCATGCAAGCTTTCAAATATGAACTTTGTTTTTATTTATTTATTTATATCGAAAATCAACCCTCCCAAAGTTATCCATTAGCTTCTTCATAAAACGTTAAAAGAATTGTCTTCAAACAAAAATGACCATTATGCCCTTACTAATTGGGCCCTACATTCAAAACCAACATGTTAAAATGTGGGGCACTTTAGGGTGGCGAGCGGGTGTAGTCTAATGTTTGTGTAGTTAGACGAATGCGCGTCATCCGCTTATGCGGAGAGATCCTTACGAATACATTTCTTCCGAGATACGAAGAATAGCTATCTTTTACAAGCATGATCACAACTATGGGGCATCGATCCTTTTTGTACTAATACAAATGCGCACTTTCAGGAGCATCTCAAATTATAGGTCTTGGGTTCAAATCCCAAACACGTATTGTTTTATAGAAGGATGGTCAGACGCAGTAGACCCGCCTGGGGACCGTGTAAAATGATGAAAATACCCTTAAATTAAAAGCTATTTTTGAAAAGGTGAAATAAAAGAAGGTTACTGTTAAATTGAAGGCTATTTTTGAAAATGTAAAATAAAGGAGTCTATTTTTTTAACGTTGATTGAATGCAAGGTTAGTATTAAAAAGATCAAATTATTTCCTAAAAAGCCCATTTTCTGCGGCCCATTTCACACAGTACTCGACTTCAGCTAGGCGAGGAGAAGAAATTGGAAGCTAAGCGACGATGGCGCCGCCGTCGAAGACCGCCGCCGCCGCCGTTACGACAGCGATCTCTCTTCTAGGCTTACTCTCCTACATCATACTAACCAATCGCCTTTCTACGTCGTCAAAATCGAGCAAAGGGAAAAAAGCGAAGCGCCGAAACGGCGTCCTCGCCGCCATCGGCAATACGCCTCTAATCAGAATCAATAGCCTCTCCGAAGCTACTGGCTGCGAAGTACGCCAATTTTTAACTTTATTTTCGCATATTATTTTTTATTCAATCGTTTTTCGGCGGCAGCGCAGATTTTGGGAAAAGCCGAGTTCTTAAACCCTGGAGGGAGTGTTAAAGACAGAGTTGCCGTCAAAATCATCGAAGAGGTAAGTAAGGCGCAAATAGCTCTTCAATACTAGAAAATCGACTGTTTTTCACCTTCCTTTGTCGTCCATAGGCTCTTGAAAGCGGAGCTTTGAAGCCCGGCGGAGTGGTCACCGAAGGTAGCGCCGGCAGCACTGCCATAAGCCTTGCGACGGTGGCTCCTGCCTATGGATGCAAGTGCCACGTAGTCATCCCAGACGATGCAGCTATCGAAAAGGTACGTCTTCGTTCTTCACTTTTCTGCCTCTGAATTTCTTCTCATGTTATTGCTGGTAGAGGCGATTACTGCTTCCGTTTTGCAGAGCAGTCGCAGATTCTTGAAGCCCTCGGTGCAACCGTCGAAAGGGTTAGGCCCGTTTCAATCACCCACAGAGATCACTTTGTGAACATCGCAAGAAGAAGGGCGGCGGCGGAGGGATTGTTCGAACACGGCGGTTTCTTCGCAGATCAGTTTGAAAATCTCGCTAATTTTCGTGCCCATTACGAAGAAACTGGGCCCGAGATATGGGAACAAGTCGACGGTAAAATCGATGCTTTCGTCGCAGCTGCTGGCACTGGTGGAACCATAGCTGGAGTTTCTCGCTTTCTAAAGGTCTGTCTTTATAATCACCATTCTTCGAGCGATTCGAATAGCGTATTCATCGATTCGTATAAGCTGATGTACTTCAGTTAATCTTTAATAGGAGAAGAATCCCTCTATAAAGTGCTTTCTGATCGACCCGCCAGGCTCGGGATTGTACAACAAGGTGACGAGGGGCGTGATGTACACTAGAGAGGAGGCAGAAGGGAAGAGGTTGAAGAACCCTTTCGACACCATCACTGAAGGGATTGGAATCAATAGGCTTACTGAGAATTTTAAGATGGCCGCCATCGATGGAGCCTTTCGTGGATCTGATAAAGAAGCTGTTGAGATGTCTAGGTTTGCATTTTGTCTGTTTTTTTTTTGTTGTCTGCACATTGTACATCATCATCAGAATCATGATCGTCCATTGTTAGGTACTTGATGAGAAATGATGGGCTGTTTCTTGGGAGTTCTTCGGCGATGAACTGCGTGGGAGCGGTGAAGGTGGCTCGGGAAATGGGAAGGGGACACACGATTGTTACGATATTGTGCGATGGAGGTATGAGGCATTTGAGCAAGTTTTATAATCCCGACTATTTGTCCAAGTACAATCTTACGCCGTCGGCGGCTAATTTGGAGTTTCTTCGGTGATCGGTTTTTTGTTATTTGTAATATTTATAACTGTTTTTAGATGGATAATAAGTGGTTTATAATTTTCATTTTGATATTGAAGCTATAGTTTCCGAATTTTTTTTTTTTTTTTTTTTTATCCTTGTAGTTTTTTTTTTTTTAATTTATTTTGATTTGCATTATGAATGTATTCTTGCAAATCAATTGTTCCTTTTTATGTATACTTCAATTCTAATTTTATCACTTAAACATTCATTTAAGTTACACACATATTAAAATATAAAGAAATAATATATATTATTTTTTAGGGTAATTCTATTGGCACCCACCTTTTTTCTATTTGCACCTCCCTAATTAATATGTAGAGTAAACATTAATTATTTACCAATTACATACCCTATAAAAAAGGAAAAAAAGGAGTTTAATGTTAATAATTTAAGTAATATGTAAAGTAATATTAAATAAATACTTGCCGATTAAAAAAGGCAATTTGGCGGGCATGGTAAATGAAGGCACGCCCCGCCAGTGGGCCCGGCCCGTCCTAAAAATAAAAACACAAAAAATTATATTTTATAAAAAAAAAAGAAAAAACATTAAAATAAACTAATGAAGTTGAATTATTCCTAATCAAATTTAAATTCTTTAATAAAAATTTATTTTGTTATTAAATTTGATTAAATTAAAAGTTGGATCTAAAAAATATAAAAACACATATAATTCATTTATATATTATTTATAAAAAAAAATATTTTATGATATTTGGCGGGCCTGCCCGCGGCCCGCACGGGCTTATCGGCATAGGCTCGCCCTCTGACGGACCTGAGAAATGGCAGCGCCCCGCCCTACTGGAGTTGAATTAAAATAAAGACATTAAAATAAACTAATGAAGTTGAATTAATCCTAATCAAATTTAATTCTTTAATAAAATTATTTATGTTTTATTAAACTTGATTATATTAAAAATTGAATCTAAAAAAATATAAAAAAACCTATATATTCATTTATATATTTTTTCTAAAAATATATTTTTTGATATTTGGCGGCCTGCCCGCGGCACGCCCGGGCTTACCTGCATAGGCCCGCCCTCTGGTGGGCCTGAGAAATGGTAGCCCGCCCCGTCACTTTGGCGGGCCCGCGGCCCGCGGGCCCATTTGACAGTACCAGGTTGGGGCGGGCGGGCCCGTGGGCCACACGCATTTTTGCTAGTTCTAATGTGTCATTGCTTAAAATGACTTTATTAATTATTTTTAATAGTCCATGTAATTAATACTATTGATTTAATGGAAGATAAGTTATTAAAATATTTTTTGTTGAATCAAGTAATTATTTAAAATTTTTATTACAAAAGTTAAGTGTTACGGGGTGTAAAGAGTGGTATAGGGGTGTGTATGGGGTGTGAATAGTAGGACCCTATTTTTTATATATCAGTGCACGTTCAAAAAATTTAATTTTTCGGTTCAATCTGATACTTCTCTGCAGTGAAATAAACATAATTTCACTCTTAGCCCCAACGTAATTTTGTTACGCAGCCCAAAGTGTAAATTTCATAGTCCATGAGAAGTTTCAGCCATTGGGCCCAAATAATAATCAGCAATCACGCAAAACCCTACCTATAAAATTCCCAATCTCAGCAGACTTTCATGCGTCAGAAGCAATTTCTTGGCTGAAAGGGAAAAACCTAGCGAGTAAGTTTTCATCTAACATCTATCGTGTAATGTTCTCCAAAACATGATTTAACTTTGATTTGTTTTTGGTGATAGAGATGAAGGTCATTGCGGCTTATCTTTTGGCTGTTTTGGGCGGCAACACGACCCCATCCGCCGACGATTTGAAGAGCATCCTTGGCTCAGGTTGGTTCTCAAATTCTCTAATTGTTCGTAGGTTTAATCTTTTACTGTTTATGCTTCTTTTAGCTAAGTTGTTATGTGCCCCGTTCAATTGGTAAGATTTGATCGATTACTATTCAGGCAGTTTAGTTCCTTCTTTTCTGTAGCTTCAAATACTGTAATTGGGATAGTATATGAAGAATAATGAACTGAGATCTAACAGAATAAAGACGTCTATGTTAAGTGCAGCAAGCAATAGTTGTCTCTTTGGTTCCCATTGATTTATAGTTAATAGTGAATTTTGTTTTTGTTTGTTTTTACATAGTTGGAGCAGAGGCTGATGATGAGAGAATCAAGTTGCTCCTTTCTCAAGTTGAAGGCAAAGATGTGACTGAGTTGATTGCCGCTGGGAGGGAAAAACTCGCCTCAGTCCCCGCCGGCGGAGGTGCTGTGGCCGTGGCCGCCCCCACAGGTGGTGGTGGTGGTGCCGCCCCGGCCGCTGAGGCCAAGAAGGAGGAGAAAGTCGAAGAGAAGGAAGAATCTGATGATGTGAGTTTTGATTCATTGTCTCTCTTTCTTTGTGATGTCCCTCAGATATAAGTTGTCTTGTATGAATATATATATATATATATATATATATATATATATATATACACACACACATTTAATCCTCATTCACGTTCTTGATTTTGGATGTTTGTTGCAGGACATGGGCTTCAGTCTCTTCGACTAAGGAGTTTCGCCACAACCTTGAGCGTTTTCTTTTTCGTCTAAATTCTGTTTTAAGTTTATCGTGTTTGGAAATGACATCTTCCATGGTTTTTGACTTTATTGTTCGTTTGGCGTCTGAAATGTTTGTTATAATGAAAGAATCAATAACTTACAATTTGATCTCTACGTTGCGGTTTTATTTCCCAGACATGTATAAGAATTACGTGGTGTGTTTATGGATGGTTTATCTTGCACACAGCACATATAAGTTCATTTTTAATCGAAAATGCATTCTCAAAATCAAATTTAAAATTCAAAATGTTTACTACTATATTAACTTTTATAACTTTTTAATAATGTCCAGAAATTTATAATTTCAAAAAAATAACATTTTAATGTTATGTTACATCTTTTTTTTTCAATTGATAACTTGTCATTAATTGAACAAAGGTACAAACGTGCTAAATAGCACACAGAGCCGTTTGGTCACATTGCGCCAAACGGAAACAAGTCCTCAAAAGAGGAAACACAACCCCAAATGGGGCACAACATTCCCACATGGGGAAAGGTCCACAAGGGACAAAAACGACAGAAAACAAAACTCATAATATAAGACCAAAAGAATCTATTACATAAAAAGCTATTAAGTTAAATCAACGACACCCTTCACTTTCTTCGGCATTCCTCTTCTGGGTTTTATCTTCACCGGACTGGGGCTCCACAAGGAAAAAAAGGCTCTCGACCCGAAGGTCGAGCGAGACGAGGTCCCACTACGGGAGACTCAAGGATGGCGACGACGACGCGGCGGTGGGCTGTTGGCAGCTGGGTGGGCTGAGGACGGTCGGCGAGTACGAGTGCGGGTGCGGGGCGGCCGCTGGCAGAGACTGGGCGGCATAATTTTTTTTTAAAACAGAAAGAAAAAAAAAACACGAGCAAAAACACAAACATTGCGGAGGTTTGAGGGAGGAGAGACATTGTAGAGAGAAAGTGGAAGGAGAAAAGGAGGGGGGGAGGGGAGGGAGGGAAAGGGTGCAGTTTTTTATTTTTGGGAAGGGGGAGAGGAAGAGGTAGAGAGAAGGTGGAGAAAAAACCCTAGAGAGAGAAGGTTATACTCGAGCTCAATGTTATATTACATATAAATAAATAAATAAAATATTGCTAGTAAATTTTATAATTTTTTAAAAAAAAATTTCTATTTACTATTAATATATTTTTTATGTTTTTTATAAGGATGCTTATATTATTAAAACAAACCAGAACGTGGGCACCCCCGATGTGGGTGCGAGCAGTTTATTTATTTTTCATTTTAATTATTCGGCAATTTTGTTTTCATGAGACAGCTTAGAACGTAGGTTAAACTGTATACGGTGGTTTTCATGATCTGATGAGACGTCTTAATTAAAAAAGTAACTACCCAATTGGCTTGAAATTTTGGTGTAATTGATTAGGGGTGTTCAAATTAACCGAAAAACCGAAAAAACCGACCGAACCGTAAAGAACCGAACCGAAAAGACCGGAACCGAAAAAAACCGAACCGAATTGTAAAAACCGAACCGAACCAAATTAAAATGGTTCGGATATCGGATTAAGCATACGTAAAACCGAAAAACCGAAAAAACCGAACAAAAATTATCATACTACATTAAAAATAGAAAAAATAATAAAAATCATTTGTTTTTCTCTCATAACGTAAACAACACATTAAATATAATTTCATTGGAATATTTTTTTCCATTTTTAAGTGAATGTTTTCCTCACCAATCAAAACTATTTTTCTCCCAAGTAATTTATAGTATCTTCATATGAATGTTTTTATATTTGGTTAGATTTTGTTCCATTTTCATGTTTTTTTTTTTCGGAGCTTTGAATTATTTTGCCATATGTCACGTTCCATAAATCTTCTTTGTTTTTAATAACCATAAATTGTTTTATGTATTTTCAGTTCATAATATTTTTTTTGTTGATATTAAATTCCTAACCGAAAAACCGAACCGAAAAAAACCGAACCGAATTATAAAAAACCGAACCAAACCAAATTAAAACGGTTCGGATATCGGATTAAGCATACGTAAAACCGAAAACCGAAAAACCGAACCGAAATTTGAAAAAACCGAACCGAACCGACCGATGAACACCCCTATAATTGATACACCAAATTAGATCAAATTAGACAGTTTTTAAGTCCCCCTCACAATTAATAAAAGAGTATAGATAAAATGACTTTAATGTAATTATTAAATAGAAAACTCATTTTAAGTTCAAATGCATAGATGCATTTATTTGATGATAGAGAAAGCAAACAACCCATTTAGAGATTGGTTTTTCGATTCGATTAGAGTGATTTTAGGATATCTTTTTGGGTTTTCAAGTTCCATTGGAGATGATCTAAAAAAATGCAGAAGGCTAAGCCTAAAATTCACTAGGCAGGAAAAATCAAATTTTTATCCAACAACCCAATATACCAAAAAATTAGAGAAAAGCCCTCCTCCCTCATGATTGAGCTCAATGCTACTGCTGCTAATACGATTTCCAATTAGAAGTCATATTTTCCAGCCAAGGAAGACGACCGCGTTTCTTCCATGGAGCGCTCGCCGACGACCGCTTCTTCGCAGAAGGTTTACACTTCTTCAAACGTCGCGATACACGAACTTCGCTGGAAACTGGTCTTCGTATATTCTCCACATCGCTGTAGTGCCTCAGAACTACCATGTTAGTCGATGCTCTACGAATCTTACGAACGCCGTTCTCATCGGTTGATATCTGATACCCTCCTCCGCATACGCCCTCGCATGGGGTCTCATCCTCGTCATGTTTGTACCTCATACTGTCATATCTTTCACACGGCGTTTCAGAACCATACTTACGGTAAGAGATTACATCGCGAGATAGTTCGAGATCTCTCCTTCTTGCATGCACAGAGCCATACGCTCCAACTTCATCAGGGGTTAACCGTGCTTCTGAATAAGGAAACATTTTCCTCGATACCTCCCTGGTATGTCTTTTATGAGGGGACTCTTCGAATAGACGATTCGACCCATTAGATTTTGGGGAATAGTGCTGTCCATAATCTTCTTCGACTGCTCTTGGAGGCATACGGTGCATTTTACTTGTACCGTACTCTGAGGAGTTGTAGCATGGAAAATCCTCCCTCATCATGCTTAACGATGATGCCGAAGGAAAATCCTTAGGATGAGGTGACGAGCTTATATAGTAGCTATGATCGTCGTTGAGATAATCATGAGGAGACCGAATATTATGCACCTTCCGATCGTTGTCTGTTCCTTTTCCCATTCGATTCTCAATCCCAAGCAGAAGCTCGTCCTGGAGGTAGAACTCAGCGTACTTCTTTTCGAAGTAGCCATCTCTATGAATGTCACCACCGAGGTGCGATGATGTCACAGATGACATACGAATGTCACCGTGGGCAGAATCGAGTATGCTTCCACCCATTTCATACTCAAGCAGGGAAGGTCCTAACACTTGTCCACCACGACTAGAATCACGGTGACGGTTAATCTTCAAATGGTCGTCTTCCCTAGTCAGGTTGGTCTCACCGAGCTTACCGTATCCACTGCTGGTATAATCCCTAACACTGACACGATCATATGTCTTGTACCTATCTAAACAATTGCCCAACAATATATCCCTGAAATGAGGTTCTTCGTATGATGATCTCCTTGAGATGCCAGAATCAAACCCAATTGCACCTTCGCCACCCTCATAAGAACCCAACTGCCTAACGCTCCTTATACAAGCATCCCTATCAAAATCGTCCATTTGCTCATTCAATATAGGACTACTCCATGTATACCTATCACTATCTCGTTCTGTATGTCTACGTTCTGTATCAGCATCTCCTCTTGGTGAACGCATGTCGAAATCTCCACGACACTGATACCTTATTGGACTCGTCGATCTTCCACTGTCAACCATGTATCCATCCCTATCACGTGCTCTTCCTATATCACAATCATCATATACTCTCCGCCCACGTGCGTAAGAATCCCTACTGCGTCGCTCAGTTCTCTTCACCCTACGTGATTTCCCACCAACAAGTGAATAATCCACTGCCACTCGATAAATTTCTGGCGGGTAGTTAATGTTCTTCGACAAATCGAGATCTCGAGATCGCCTCCTATGACGAGGACACGGAGACCGACGTTGAGCATCCTCCGCGAACATCCTATCCCTAATCATTTTCCCAGAATCGCAACAAAGAGGGCTATGATAGCTTAGCTGTCAAAGCGATTAGATTATAAGCCGATTCAGAAGATAAGGAATTCCAACCCTAAATTGGGGGTACACGGATACAAAACATTAAAAACCTCAAACTCAAACTATTCAAGTAATGAATTTTTCATGATTTTATTTCGTAACAGCTAGCTAGCGATAAACTCAACTATTCATCACCAAGATTCAACGGCAAGGCTTGGAGCTTGAGTCGTGTCCGTCGAGTGGATGATAATAGGATTTCAGATCACCGTCACCGAGGAAATGCAATATGATTTGAGTTCAGAAAATCGAAAATATACCACAACACGATCTCTCCAAGCGGTTGTCCGATGAATTTGAAAATCATGGGTTAGTTAGTTGACTTGAAGCCCATACTTGAACCCAATCGGCCCAATTCACTAAAAAAGTTATATGGTTCATAAAATATATTTAATCTTGATTTGAATTTTTCTTTAAAATATCCATGGTTTTCTGATCTCCTACTTACGCTCACTACACTATACTCGAAGTTCACTCAAAATGTGACACATGGCATACTATTGCGCACAATTAAATTGGTTGATGTAGCAACATGGGTAGAATACCATGTAAGAATCTCACTTGTCACACTTGAGTAAACGGGTAAACCCGAATCCACCCCATATATTAAGTGGCTCAGGTTAGGGTCCGAATTTTCAATCCAAAAACAACACGTTTATCAACCCATTTAACCCAAAAAAAATAAATTATTAAAATATCCTTAATATAAATAACTAAAGGAAAAATTCTATGAAATAACTTGCTATTTTAATTCTGTTTATTTAGTTATTTTCTTGCTTTTTTGTTTTAAATTTTAAATGGATTAACGGGTTAATGGGTTAAATTTTGATTAAAACAGGTCGGGTTTGGAATCGATATTTAAACTTGTTTAAGTAAACAGTTCATGTCAGGGTTGAAGATCTCAACCTGCTTATTAAATGGTTTGAAGCCGAATGTGACCCAACTCGATCTGTTTACCACCCCTAACCCAAATGGATAGATAATAATAAACCCTATACAAATACCACAACAATAATGATATACATTAGGCTTACAATTTTATACACCACCCCATATAAATACATACATATATACATTTAAAAGGGAAAAAAGATTCAAAACTCTTCGTCACCAACGGTGGATCGAGTGATGGGAATCGACCACCGCCCCAAATGGGCGGTGTAGTTGATGCACCGTATCACGCCCCGACCCGTCGCGCCGTCCGGGAAGTCTATTACGCTGATGCTTCCCGGGTCGAGGTAGAAAGACCCGACCCGTTCCTTCGTGAGATTCAGGCAGTTCCCCATCATGGCGATGTGCAATGACGGATTTGCCACTGCAGCTATAACTTTGTCGCCGGAACCTTCCGAAGACTCTCTGGAAAGTTCTTTCAGGAGGTATTTCCACGCAACCTCAGATCGGGCCCACAGCTCGGTCTTTATATCGTCCTCGAACGAGTTCAACCGACTGGAACCAAGGGCTTGTGTCTTACTCGGGTCCTATTTTGTAGTAACGATGATAAAGCATGCGTTTCACCAAAAAGCAAATACAAAATCTGCTCGTAAAGTTATTAAAAATATGATACATTCCCTCCAAAATTAAGCTTTTATGTGATGCGGTTATTCAACATAGTATCAGAGTTCGGGTCTCCCCACGACCATCCATTTAAGTAAAATCCACGTATAAAACCTAGAGATAATAAAGAAATTGGCCTAGATATAAGGGAGAGTATTGGAAAAATATATACAAAAAAGTTTATAATACGACGCATTGTCTTCAAGCTTAAACTTTTAGATGAAGTGAGTCATCTGACACTTACCAGTTTTGTCTGGCTAAGGATGTTTCCGACGTCAAAATCTGTTGTTTTCTTTAGCTCGACGTAGCGGGGGACACAATCGGCTCCTAAGCAGTCGGCAGCTTCTTGAACCTATTGAATGAATTCAAACAATGCTAAAGTACCATTTAATTGGAATTTGTAAGTGAGTTTTTAACTTAATTTAACCGGGAAAAAAAAAGTAACGAAATTTTACTCTCGAAATTGTGGTTGCGGTCTCGACGGATGCTACTGCGCTGCTGCTTATTACAGAGCTTAATTTGACGTCAAGAAGCAGCTCTGCGATCTTCTGTGCCTGTGTTTTTTTTTTCATACACGAAAATAACATGAGAAACCGATGTTTGAGAACGGGAAATAAGGCGGGAAACCACAGAAATTACGTATATTACAACAAACCTGTATTGTCCCGAGAATGTTCAGCGGGGAATCTCCAGAGAAAAGATCCAAATTGGTCTGAGAAGAGACGCCATTGCACACGAGTATGATCCTCGTGCTTGTTTTTCTTCCTCCCGAGCCACCAGAAGCTATAGGCGAACTCGGCGTCTGCATCATTGACAATTATTATTGTAACATTCAAACCACTTCAAAGCTATTGCAAATAACTTCTCATGTCCAAGAATCCAGTTACTACGAAGTTCTTAAAGGGCGATTCATCAATCTGCTATTACAAGAACGAGGCATTGATTTTCGTACTAACAAAAAGCCACTTACTTGGGATAAAATTCATAGTGGCACAATCGTTCTTGAACATTACCTGATTAAGACGGTTAAGGCATATAAGCGGAGATTTCCGGTCGGGGTTCGGCGTGAAGTCCACGACACTTACACCACAGTTGCTCTGAAGTAAGACCCTGAAGTACTCCGTTCCAAGTCCTGTATTTTTTAGGACAAAGAGGATAGAGAATCAAATCAGCAAAAACAAAGACAACATAGGAATGATCAATGTTAGAATACAAAAAGAGGTAGAGCCATAGCCTTTACCGATGGCTGTTGCAACAAGAGCTTGGTTCACAGCATTATGAGCAACTACTAAGATCGATCTACTTTCATGGCTAAGAATCCTAGTCCAGCAACTCCTAGCTCTCGACCACAATTCTCTAACAGGATAATGACCGTCGATGTTGAAATTCGCCGCATCTACTTGCCACTGACGATAGGCAGCACCATACCTTGATTTTCCCTCGGCTTTCAATAGTCCCTAAACGAAAATTCAATTCTATTTTCGGTCGAAATTAGCGCTTGAAGTCAAGAATCTAAATTGAACTCGCCTGGAATGAGTAGAGGTCGATTTCCCTCAAGTCTGAATCTGTTACGATCTCGTCCTTACGAGTGCCCCAAATGATCTCAGCTGTTCTCTTAGATCTTATCAGTGGACTGCAAAATTTTTTGTTTACAGCAAACAAGACAAACAATCAGCCATCACCAGGCATTTCTCCCAAAACAGCTTACTAAGGTAATAAATCGAGGAATTGTAGTGAATTGAATTCGAGATTTTCAACTGGCAAAAAGTTGCGATATCTTACGGACGATTATCAATCGAACAGCAAACCAATACCTAGAGAAGCAGATATCAAAGGAATCGTCAAGGAGCATCTGCCTCGAAGTCTCGGCCTGAGACACGCCCTTCTCAGTCAGCACCGAATAATCCGAACTGCCTGTAAGAAGATGAACGCAGCATTCCCGCCATGTAATTTAATCGAGAAGTAAAAATTAGTTCGTCGAGGCAATACGTCAACTCTCCGACACTGCTAACCTTGAATTCGACCCTCGGCATTCCACGTGCTCTGACCGTGCCGCACGAGCACGACGCGCTTTGCCACGTGGACGGGCGGCAGGGCGATGCTTTCCCAGGCGGCGAGGAGCTTCTCGCCGCCGCCGCTCTCATCGGACTGCTGTACGCGAGGACGGTTCTCACTGAGTTGTTGGACGCTCGAAGCTGCTGCTACTAAGGAAGATGACGGCGGCCTTGCGGTGGTGAGGATGGAGAAGCTTAAGGTTTTGTGGAGAGGAAAGAGTGTGGACAACATGCTTTTGTTTTGTGAACGAAATGCATCCGTCTCTTTTCTTCGTCCGTCTATTATTGAGAGAATTGGGGGAGTTACTATTTACCGCCCCCTTTTTACTAGTCACCGCCCCCTAAAGGGCTGAAAAAAGACGTTTTTGCCCTTATGATATTTAAATCAATTTAAAAAGAAAAAACTAACTAAATATATAATTCTGGTATGAAATACCGAAAACTACATACACAAATAAATTCGAACGATCGATCGATAAGGAAATTCGAACGAAATTTTCGACCGGGCTGTGCACAGGCCCGACCGAAATTCCAGTTCGGCCCGCACAGGCCCGACCGAAATTCCAGTTCGGCCCGCACAGGCCCGACCGATTAATTTTCACTTTTTCGTTTTTTTTTTATTTTTTATTGTAATTTATAAAAACTTAACATATATAGTAGTATTTAGGGATTGAACCCATGACCTCTACTTGATAAAGAAAGTAGTTATCCATTGAACTACATAGCTTTTTATTAACAATTATGATATATATATAAATATATATAGCGAAAAAATAACCGGGACGGGTTTCGGGTCGGGGATCGGGCCGGGGTTGGCTGGACCCGAGATCCGACCCGGACCCAGCCGGGTTGAATCTTTTAGGACCCGTAATATTACAAAATAATTATAAAAAAAATTAATAATACAAAATAATAACAATTAAATAATCTAATTAAATAATCCAATTAAATAATCTAATTAAATAATCCAATTAAATAATATAATTAAATAATCCTATTAATAATCTAATTAAATAATCCAATTAATAATCTAATTAAATAATCCAATTAAATAATCGAATTAAATAATCCAATTAATAATCTAATTAAATAATCCAATTAATAATCTAATTAAATAATCCAATTAAATAATCGAATTAATAATACAAAATAATCCAATTAAATAATCTAATTAAATAATCCAATTAAATAATCTAATTAAATAATCCAATTAATAATCTAATTAAATAATCCAATTAATAATCTAATTAACTAATCCAATTAAATAATCGAATTAAAAAATACAAAATAATCCAATTAAATAATCTAATTAAATAAACCAATTAAATAATTTAATTAAATAATTCAATTAAATAATCTAATTAAATAATCGAATAAAAAATATATATATATACATAGCCGAAGAGAAATTTCGGCCACTATAGGTGCCGGCCGAAAATTTTTTTCGGCCCGGGCGGATCCGACCGAACGAATTTTCGGTCATAACAGTTCCGACCGAAACGTAATTTCGGTCGGAACAGTCACGACCGAAACACAATTTCGGTCTGGACAATCACGGCCGAAATGTTTTTTCGGCCTCTTCAAGGTACGACCGAAATACTGTTTCGGTCCTTCCTTGATGTGGCCGAAATTATTTTTCGGTCCGACCCGAAAAGACGAGATTGTTTTTCGGTCGGGACTTTTTTCGCGCGTGATCGAATCAAGTTCGATAATTCACATTCGTACGAACGAATTTTACGTTAATTTGTTTTGTTTTGTTTGAGTCTGATTTGAATGTTTGATTGCGATTTGAACGTTGTTTTCTTTGAGTCTGATTTGAATGTTTAATTGCTATATGAAAATTGTTGTCTGGAAAAGGACTTTAAATAAAAAATTTAATTCAAAAGGGCAATTTTGTCTTTTCTCAGCCCTTTAGGGGGCGGTGACTAGGAAAAAGGGGGCGGTGAATAGCAATCCAGTTACGTAAATAATGTTATTTTGATAATTGAATTACAAAACTAGTTAAGTTTTTAAACATTTTACAAAAGTAATCAACTTTTTTAATTTTAACTATTTTTATTTTCATTTTAACCACGAAAATATTTAAAATTATAAATTTTACTATTGTTATCTTCAAATAGCACAACACATGTTAATAATTAAATTTTTACCCCAACTTATTTTACTCAAATATATTAAAAATATATTACTTAAAGAAATAAGCAAAAGAAAAATAAAATTACTTGGCGTGACCGTGGCCTACTCTTTCCACGTGAGTTTGATATATAGAGCTGTCAAAACGGGCGGGCCGACCCGTAGCTCGCCAAAGCGCGCCATTTGGCAGGCCTGGAGATTGAAGGCCCGTCCCGCCCAAATTAAGAAAAAATAAAAAATTCAAAAAAAAGAATTAAATATTTCTTATAATTCATAAAAAAATCATATTATAACTCCTGGCGGCCTCAATATGATATATTTTTATTAAATATTGATATATAATTAAATTATATAAGTATGTTAGTATTTTTTAGCTCCGATTTTTAATTTACTCAGTTTTAATAATATAAATAAATTATTATTCCAATATTAGATTTGATTAAAATTAATTTTGAACTTAAATATTTAATTTTTAGTGTTTTTTCTTTCTTTTTTCGAAATATTTCTTTTTGTTTTAATTTACCCGCGCCCGCCCGCCCAATGCGGGGTTTGGCGGTCTACAGGCCGGCCAGGCCCGACGATCCGTTTTGACAGCTCTAGATATCGAACTCACGTGGACTAGTACTGTCAAAACGGGCCGGCCCGTAGCCTGCCAAAGCCCGCCAGTGGCGGGGCGGGCGCGGGTAAGCTCGCCTCCTAGCGTGTCTGGAAATTTAAGGCCCGCCCCGCCTAGGGGTGGATAGCGGGCCTGGCGGGCTTAGCCCGCCAATTTCACAAAAAAAAATTAAAATAAGAAATAAAATAAGAAAAAGTAAGAGCAAATAATAAAAAATAGGAAAAAATAATATAAAAATTGTAAAAAAATAAACAAAAATAAAGAATTTAAGTTGGAAAATATCTAATTTTTGTAAACTTTTTTTATTTTAATTTATTTATGTTATTAATTATCAATTATAGCTAAAAAATATAAAAATCATCATAATTTATTTATAAATCTTATATTTTAAAATAATAATATAATATTTAATTTTCCGGCGGGCTTGCCCGCGGGCCGCTGGCCCGTTTGACAGCTCTAACATGGACGGAGTAGGTTACAGTCATGCCAAGTTTTCTTTTGTTATTTCTTTAAGTAATATATTTTTAATATATTTGAGTTAAAAGTTGGGGTAAAATTTTAATTTTTAACAAGTGTTGTGCTATTTGAAGGTTATAATAGTGAAAATTTATAATTTTAACTATTTTCGATGTTAAAATGAAAATAAAAATAGTTAGAATTAAAAAAGTTAATTAGTTTTGTTGTAGATTTAAAAACTCAACTAGCTTTGTAACTCCATTCTCAAAATAACATTATTTATGTAATTCTCTCGTCTATTATTATTTAGTTACCAATATGATCGTAAAAAACAAAAGAAAATACAGCCAATCCCGTCCCATTATTCTTCGATGTTTATTTGACAATAAGATTATATAAGTAAATTCTCAAGGAAGAAAACATGTCCCTGATTACTTTCTTTCCTTGATACACGTCGCTTTAGAATTTATTTTTGTTTTTAAATACGTGTCGTTTTACGGTTTTCAAGAAAAACAATATGTCGAAAAAGATAAACAATATGATTATTTCCAATTTTACCCATTCTTTAATAGAGATAACATAATTAATTAAGGGTATAATGGAAATTTTATTTTATTTCTTAATATGCGCGTAATATCCTTAAACGACATATACTCCCTTCGATTTTTTTTAGGTGTCGTTTAAGGTTTTGCACTTGTATTAAGAAATAGAATAGAATGTCTAATATACCCCTAATTAATTACTTAAGACTATTTAATATATTCAAGGGTAAAACTGGAAATATGATAAATATTTGTCTTGAAATCTGTAAAACGACAACTAATTAGAAACAAAATTAAAGAGCTAAAACGACATGTAAATAAAATCGGAGGAAGTATTAAGGAACAGAGGGAGTTATATTTTTTATAGTGGATGCATTTATAAATTATTACGAGGTGGAAACTGATGGATTTGAAGAATGTGGAAATAAAGATGAAGCGCTCAAAATCAGAACAGAAGCTCGGTCTGGGATACTTCAACGTTGATAACCATATTAGAGCATCTCCAATAGTACTGCAAAACGCAAACGCAAAGATACAGTAAAACAACTACAACAGTACTGCAAAAGCAAACGCAAAATGCGTTTTTGCTTTCTCTCTACTATTTCGAACGCAAATCTGCATTCTTGCGTAACGCAGAAAATGCGTTCGAACGCAAAAAATGCGTTTGATGTTTTAAAATTGCAAATAAGCCCTTTACCTGTATTAAAATATTAAATAAAAAACTATAAAATAAATAAAAATATATTAAAGAATTTGATAATTGTATATTAATCATTATTTATTTTTTATATATTTATACATAATATAATTATATATTGTTTTGACCACAAATATATAATTAAATATTGTTTTGACCAATAATGATTTGAGAGCATAATACAAATAGTGTTATTTTGAATAGTGCTATTACAAAAGTCGATAATTTTCTCACCATATTACAAAACTAATCAACTTTTTCAATTTACAGTAAAATATTTTCATTTACAAAATTATTTTAAATTACAATGATCTCTATTATGAAATAGGTAAAGCAATTGCTCTTAAGGGGGTGTTTGTCGTCAGTGATCCAACATCACCGTGATACTCATATCACCGTAATGTGAATATCAGCGTGATGTGGATCAAGGTGATATATCATTACTGTGTTTGTTTTGGGGTGATATTTCATTTTGCATATTAATGTGATATAGAATATTGTGTTTGACTAATCGCGGTGATGTGTGGGGTGATATTGCATAAATGTCATATTTAACCCTACGAATATTACATAAATTATGTGGATGATATATATATATATGATATTTACATAATAATGATTATATTTTAATATCTAGTTTAATTTTTTAAGAATTAATAATAAGCTTTCGTATATTTACTCCATATAATTATTTATTATTAAATATATTAGTTTAAGATTTAAATAATCTAATTATATAATTTAAAATATTAATAAGGATATATTAGGTATAAATTCTAAATTAAGGGGTAATGTTGTCCAAATACAAATTTGAAAGATCACCCCATCACGGTGATGTAAGATCACCTAGCTTTTTGGGGGATCCAAAAGGTAGAATATCACCCCATTTTCATCACATAGGTGATCTGTCATTACGGTGATGACTCATCACCTAGGCTAAACAAACATGGTGATGATAAAGCGACGAGAGGATTACGGTGATGTTTTGGAGGATCACCCCAAAACAAACACCCCCTAATATTTTAATCTCAAAATATTGTTTACTCATTATTTTTCACATTTTCGCCATTTACCATTGGAAATCAGTCAGCATATACGTTAAAAAATATTATTTAACGCAATAAAAAACAAAAAAAATTCAAGAAAAAATGTAATAGTTCATAGAATGTTCAAATAAGTATTCTTTAACAAAATTTTCTAAATTTTTTTATTACAAGTCATCATAGTTTTTCCTTGCATTTTTCTTGTGTGACATTCGAACCATTTCACATGGATATCTTCATGATCGTTTGTGCCTGACCTTTTCTCTTCGGACACAAATAAGGATTATTTACCAGATGAAAAGGAGCCTTTCAACGTGACATCTAATGGACACTCAAACTGATAAGAATATGTTGTCTCCAATATCTCAATAATCATCTGGGACATATTCATATGGATTAACACATGCTTGAAAACTTGAATGAAAATAGAGCAAACAGAAATTCAACAACAACAAATAATAATAATAATAATAAATAATTTATTACAATATAAAATGGAATATATTTCTTATTGCCATCTAATGATTTGGATTATGTTTTATTTAAGGTTATTTTCTTAGTAATATCTTCGAAATTAAATCGCTAGTATTGAATTACTAAGATTGAAATATGAGATTTCTTAGTTTATGAAAGTATTAAAACGATTATGGTTAAAAATGTAGTTATTGATAATTTTGTAGCGAATTTGAGATGATTATGGTAAAAAAAGAAGCAATATTAAAAAGATTTGTCGTGAAAACTGAAGATAATAATAATTAAAATAAAGTTTCGGAAACTTATTGTTCATTTACTGTATTTTCCACTTCGTGGATTCTTGACTCGGGAGCTAGTGCTCACATTTGTGTTATGAACCAGGGTCTGGAACGAAGTAGGAAGTTGGCGGAACGAGAAGTGTTGATCAACGTTGGTAGCGGACATAATGTACCTGCTAGTCATGTTGGATCGAAGACTCTTATATTAAGTTCTGCACATGTATTATATCTATCCGATGTACTTGTATTGCCCAAGGGGCTGAAAAATATTATTTCTATTCCTGCTTTGAGTAAGAATGGTTATGAATTTCGGTTCAATAATAATATTTGTGAGATTTATTTTGAAAATAAATGCGTCGGAAATGCAACGTTAAGAAATGGTTTATATTACGTTAGCGTCCAGGAACATGCAAATGTAGTTACCGGCAAACGTAACTTAGAGTTAAACAAAAAGTATTTGTGGCATCTTAGACTCTGTCATGCCGGAGTTCGAAAGATTCAAGAGTTTGAAAAACACGGCATTATTAAGCCGACGGAGTAAGATTCCTATCCAGCGTGCGAGTCTTGTATACTCGGCAAAATGACTAAGTCTCCCTTTACAGGGACTTTTCAAAGAGCCACTAATCTTTTGGATTTGATCCATACAGACGTTTGTGGACCGTTTAGTGTAGCGATCCGAGGTAATTTCTATTATTTCGTGACTTACATAGATGATCACTCTCGCTACGGCTTGGTGTATCTGTTGAAGCACAACACTTGAAAAGTTCAAGGAATTCAAGACATTAGTGGAAAATCAAACTGGGAGACAAATTAAAGCCGCATGATCAGATCGAGTCGGCGAGTATATGAGTCTTGAGTTTGATGATTGAAAGAAAATGAAATCATTTCGCAGTTTACACCTATAGCTCTGATTATAGGTTATAATAAACTGAGCGAATGAAGCTGGAGTGACTGAAAGATCAGGTATGAAGCTCATTGTGAATGAGACAACCCAATGAGCTTACGCACATGTGCCGCGTCATCTGCACCCTCAAGCATCTTGGTATGAAAGAGGTCGTCAGCAGCACGGTATCGAGACGATCTCGACTGCTCGCCCTACAACTCCTCCAGATGAATCAATATCTCGCGCATTTGCATATCCTCATGCTGACGCTGCAGATCATTATTCATCCCAGCTAACATAGTAGCCTTGACACGGGCACTATCAGCCATCCATTTGGCATAATAGTCCCTGTCAGCATCACTCGCACCCTATTGGGGTTCGAGTGGTATGCTCAAGGACATACTCGAGGTGTTCCAGAGTGAGGACTATCCTCAAGTTACGGAGCCAGTCCGCAAGGTTTGAACTCTCCAAACGATTTTACGTGATCAGTAAATTGAATGGTGACGTCATTTTTTACAAACAAGAAAGAAAACAATCTACAGAAAATAAAGCATTGAAGGGGTCAACGTATTATTCTACAAGCACAAATAAGGACTTTTACAATTTGGCTTGACTCCCACTATTTTTCTCAAAATCTCATTCTCCCGATAGAGATTTCGAAAACCTCGTTGATGGTTTCATAGTGGAGTTGATTTCCTCGCTCCGCAGAAATGCGCCTCAACCTAACAGTTTGTTGGCCCATTACTCGGACGATGTCGTGTCCCACACGAACCTATAGATGACCATGTGTCCCACACGAGTCCATCTCATGAGTGTTTCAACAAGTCTCCGGTCAGGAACCCTCACCCTAACATGATTAATTGGGAAATAACCGTTTAAGTGTGACCTATCAACGTCTGTCTCAATCCTAACATTTAGAAATTCCCGCCCGTAGAATAACTCTTTATAAGGCGTGAATATGTTTCAGAGAGCGGCGTTTAGACAGTCACCCGAAATATCCACGTAAAGAGTGAAATGTTTGGCGCTGATAAGTCGGAACAAACCGCACATATACCCTAGTCGCTTCACTAATGAGCTTGACTTTATTGTCTTAACGCACCTGGACCAACTACGACAAGAGCGAGATGATTGGCGCCGATAACTCGGAACAAACCACACACGACACTCAAGCCGCAATGGTTTCGAGCTTGATAGAAGACAGGAATCCCGTTCCTTTACCCACTTAGTATTTATCCAACCGGGAGAATACGTCTCACAAACTTAGTGTCGAGTCTTAGTGAGTTTGACATCCATGACTCTCACTCGACCGGGACATATGTGAATGGTCTATACGTACGACGATCATCTATAATCGGTTCGTAGATCGATGATCGTACTCAACACGGGATCTATTCGGTACTGCGAGATTGGCTAAGCGCTTACCGAATTCTTGGTTTCCGTCGGATTGAGATGAACCAAGAGAGTTGGGCTTAAAAATGATCATTATGATAGTGCCTAACTAATATGAGATGTAAATTAATTTAACGGTCTTAGAGACGTTAATAAAACGATGAATACAAGTTTTAGAAACTGTACATGGACGTACATTTCCGAAATGAAGACGGAGCGTAAATAGGGTTCACAACCACAAGAAATGCTCGTCACGTCGTGAAGCCCGCCTGCAAAGTAGCAGCAGTTTCAAAAATTCATATCTCACAATGTAGACCTCGGATTGAGAATGTAACGACCCGACTTCCTAGATACGTATTTTGGCGGATTTTCGCAGCGTAAGCAGCGGAAAGCCCATTTAATTAAAACTTTTAAAACATAATAATACAAATACGTTCGATGTCTAAATCCATAAGTTCAAACCCAAACACATTTTGATTCATTTGGCCGAAGCCCAATAAGTCCAAGCCCAAAATTAAAAACACGAAACATAAACTCATTCCACAGGTCGCGTCCCATGTACTGCGCCGCCCTCAAAAGTCCGTGGAGTCACCGCCATCAGCCGTCTTACCTACACACGTAAACCTTGAGCTTTTGCCCAGTAGATGAAAATATGCATGAATGCAAATGCTCTCACATCCCAAACTCGACACATCTCACAAAATGCACGCTCGACTCTTTTCTCATATCTCATCTCAACTCATCTCATCACATCACATCAGGGCCCGAGGCTTAGGTACTAAAGGCAACACGCGCGCGCAGGGGTCCGTAGCTCGGGAGGCCCCACTCCCCACAAGGGTCACTAGCTCGGGAGGCCCACTCCCCATATCTCAATCATATAATGCGCCTTAGTCCTAACCTCAACTCATACCATTCGACAACCATCACTCGGTCATAAACTACCCCACTCATCAACACTATACAATGTCACCGTGACTCCGCACGGTCCTCTCCCCTCGTAACACGTGTATGCAAATGTCGTGCAAGTAAAATGCAACACATAAAAATGCAAATCTCTATATCACGTATCGGCCCGAGGTATCAGCTCGGTCCGATCCGAAAACTATCGTACTCTAAATAATCAGGCCCAAAGCCCGCATTCCGAATTACTCGGTCTGAAACCTTTCTCACCGAACTCTCCCTCCTAACTTCTAAGGGTTTCAAAATTCAATCCTTTTTTTTTTTACTCTAAGTCCCAAATTTTCAATATAATACTTAAATTCTTAATTTAAAAATATTTTTCCAAATTTTACCTTCAAAACTCCACAAACTCATAATTTTACTTTTAAGGACGCGAATTTGAAAGTTTTAACTTAGAATTCGAAAATCTTTGATAATTATAAAATGACCCGAAAATTATCCTCAAAATTTATTTAAGACACAAAAATTTTATCAAATATACAAATCTGCCCCGGATTTTAAAATCTCAGTCTAAGTCCCGAAAATTTTCAGAAATTACAAATCTGCCCGGATTTCTAAAATTTTTAGTTCAAGTCCCAAAAACTTTCAGAAATAATAAATCTACCCAGACTTTTAAAATTTTTTAGATCTGTCTCAAACTTTTTCTGAAATTTCAGATTTGCCCCGAAACTTTTGAAAATTTACAATTAACCCAGCCGAATATTTTTAATGTTTATTTAACCCCTCGGAGATTCTGAAAATTGCACAAAGACCCCATTTGAGTTTTTTTAATATTTATTTAACTCCTTGGAGATTCTGAAAATTGCACAAAGACCCCATCCAATTTTAAAAATATTTATTAAGCACCTCGGAAATTCTGAAAATTGTTCTAAGGCCCCAATTGACTTTAAAAAAACACCTCGGAAATTCTAAAAATTTCTCCAAGGCCCCAATAGACTTTAAAAATATTTATTTAACACCTCAGAAATTCTAGAAAATTGCTCCAATGCCCCAATCGACTTTAAGCTATTTACTTAACACCTCGAAAATTCTGAAAATTTCAAAGAAGTCCCTGGCCGAGTTTTAAATATTTATTTAACTCTCCGAAAATTGTGAAAATTGCAAAGAAGTCCCCGGCCGAGTTTTAAATATTTATTTTAGACGAAAAACCTAATTTATACTAATACCCGAATTTGCTCCTAAATTTCCTAATTTCCAATCTTCCTACCTAAACCCTGAACATTTTACGATCTAAACGCAAGTAGCATGAAAATTGAACGGCATAGAATGGTGACGACACAAGTATTCATATAGCGAGCATGAGATCACGTTCGAGCATATATTAGCATGTAAATCACAAATTTCATACGATCACGTAAATTACCATGCAACACGTAGTAATCACGAGTTAAAAGAAATGTTTACGCGTGTAGGTGATCTTCACCTACCTTATTTCCGTAATCCCGACCGTAGAAATTCCGATCCCGAGCCCTCCACGTGTCCGCGGTTTTTTCTCCTCCTCCCTTTCTTTCCTCCTCTTCTTCTCCCCCATTTTCTTTCTTTTTTTTTCTCCATTCTTTCCTTCTCCCTCGGCTCTTCCTCCTTTTTCTTTCCTCTCTCTTTTTTTTTTCTTCTCTCCTTTTCTCTTTCTTTCCCTCTCTCTCTTGGGTTCTCCATCTATCTCACGGTCCCTCTCCTTTCTCTATTCCATTTGCTTTATCTTGTCCTCATGTACATTAGGTTTTGGGTATTTTAGGTGATGACTCTCCCCCTCCCCAACATGGCTTTCTCTTTTGGTTAAGGAATATTCAAGCTCATCACCTTAACATGTTCCTCTCTTATTCTTGTCCTCATGCTAGGAGATGTATTATCTCATCATGTTATGCTTTAGTAAATAAGGAAGCTTCCAACTTACAACTTGGGACTTTGATTAAATTTCGGCCTCCCCTCTCTTTCTCTCTATTATTTTTGATTTAATGGTTGTTATTTTGTCCTCATGAGATGGCATTAGGTTTAGATCTTGTCTCCATGCAACCATGAGGTGGCTTGTTGGTGATCTTGTCCTCATGTTCACATGGAATCATGAATATACCATTATATTATTTTATTATATATATATATATATATTATTCGGACTCTAAATAATTTCGGCCCCTTTTTTTATTATTATTATTTTTTTTATTTACTTATTTGGGCTTTCACTTCTTGTTTTCGCCCCAATTAAATTTTATTAAAGGACCCAACTCCCAACCTTTTATTTTGGGCCATTATTTTCTCATTTGGCCCATAAATAAATTTTTGGTCCTTTTAAATTTTTCGGGCCCAATTGTAAATTTTGGGCTCGTTTCGAAAAGAAATCGTTTCTTGTTCGAAAGTCAATTCCGTACATTTCGAATATTATTGAAGTAATCCCGTATAAATTTTGCGGGTATTACAGAGAATCCCTTTGGTCAGAATCAAGATTGGTGAGCCTTCTCTCTGTGGTTAAAATTTCAGGGCAATCGGACATCGTCTACTTCTCGATCCGAGAGAAATACAAAACTGCCGCAATGCTATCAAATGCGTCACGGTCTTGCACGTGACCATGACGCCTGGCTATGGGCGAGCCATAGGCTGCCCGACAATGTCACGGCCATGACACTTCTTGCCGAGGCCATGAAGGCATCCAGGCGATAGTCACGGCCGTGACGCGCGGCCGAAGCTGACCTATTACTTGTCACGGCCGTGAAAGGCCTTGCAAGAGTCCGCGAACCGACAGTTTTGGGTCAAATTTGATCCAAATCAAATCCAATTTCAGATCTTGTTCTTTTGTTAGACTTGTGGGACAATGTCTAGTCATTAGATGATATAATACAAAGGAAACAAACAAGGTATGAGTCATGTATGACATGATTTAGATTAATTATGATTAAAGTCAATTTCAAAGGTTTAAGGTTGATTTAATCTATATTACTTTGAGTAATTTCGTCAATAACTTGATTCAATACTTTCTCACACTTAACTAAGAGTTTAGAGAGTGGTGAGAGCTCCTTAGGTTGTTCTTAGAGAAAACCCTAAGTGTGTTTGAGTTTGTAGTAAATCAAACACACTTAGGGTCCTCTAGCCAGGGATGGCTAGAGGAAGTGAAGAATGTTTGTAGAGAGATGTTTTTAGTGTCTTTGATTTACTACAAACTCAAACACACTTAGGATCCGTTTGGTAGGGAAGATGGGTTTAGACGGTATTAGGTTTAGTTGGGTTTATATAATGGAAGGTATGAATTTTTTGGGGTATTTGGATTGCAGGTTTAAATAATGATGTTTGATATGTTTGGTAGATGTGTTTAGATAATAATGGGATTAATGAAATTTAATTACAAATTTACGCTTGTTTCTTGTGGGGAGAGAGGGAGAGAGTGGGGGATAAAGGAGAGAGAGGGAGACAGAGAGAGAGAGGATGGGAGGGAGACGAGAGTAATTATTAAGGAAAAAAAGAGAAAAAAATAAAATACAAAAGGATAAATTTATTTAAATGGATGGGATTGGATAATGGTAGGGTGGAAGGCTCCTTTAGTTAATACTTTATAATGGTATTAAGGGGGTATTAGCTAAATCCCACCATTAAATAAACCACTCAACCAAACAAAACTTTAAATAATCCTAACCCATCTAATCCCCTCTAATACCCCCAACCAAACGGACCCTTATGGTTTTCTCTAAGAACAACTTAAGGAGCTCTCACCACTCTCTAAACTCTTAGTTAAGTGTGAGAAAGTATTGAATCAAATTATGGACGAAATTACTAAAGTAATATAGATTAAATCAACTTTCAACCTTTGAAATTGACTTTAATCATAATTAATCTAAATCATGTTATACATGACTCATACCTTGTTTGTTTCCTTTGTATTATCTCATCTAATGACTAGACATTGTCCCACAAGTCTAACAAAAGAACAAGATCCGAAATTGGATTTGATTTGGATCAAATTTGACCAAAAACTGTCGGTTCACGGCCTCTTGCAAGGCCTTTCACGGCCGTGACAAGTAATAGGCCAGCTTCGGCCGCGCGTCACGGCCATGACACTTACTCCCACTGACCTTCTTGTAAACGCAAGGCTCATCTTCATTCTTTAAGAATCCGTAGTTCCTAATTATTTCATCAAATCGAATATTTCAGCTTCTAGACACTTGCTTTAAGTCCATAAATGGACCTATTAAGCTTGCACACTTTGTGAGCATCTGATTGCGATGTAAAACCCTTGGGCTGCTCCATATAGATTCCTCATGGAGGAATCCATTTAGGAAAGCGATTTTCAAATTCATCTGTCAGATCTCGTAATCATAGTATGCTGATATAGCAAGCAGAATACGGATAGACTTAATCATTGCAACAGGTGAAAAAGTTTATACACTTTCGCTACTAGCCTAGATTTGTAGGTTTCAACATGCCCATCAGATCCAATCTTTCTCTTGTAGATCCATTTACACCCTATAGTCTAAAACCTTCAAGAAGGACTACTAGAGTCCAGACTTAGTTGGTGTGCATTGAGTCCATCTCTGCTTTCATACCTTTGAACCATTTCTTAGAGTCGACATCCATTATTGCCTGGTCAAAGGTAGCGGGTTCGTCATCAACGATCCCCTCAGTCGCAGCACCCCCGACTCGACGTGTACCATACCATCTCAGGCATGCGAGATATTCTACCCGACCTGCGCAATTCTGGGCGCATCTCGGACTGTCATCTGTACCCCCAGGCACTGATGTCTCTGGAGGAGTTTCGCCTAACTCTCCAAGAGTTACTTCTCTGCCAGCTCCACCTTCTCGAACGAACTCTTCCTCGAGAAAGTGAGCATGAACGGCTACGACGATCCTCTTATCATCAAGGAAGTAAAAATAATATCCGATGCTTTCATCGGGATATCCAACGAAACGTCCTTTCGTAGACCTAGATTCTAGTTTGTCAGCAATTAGCTTTTTCACATAGGTAGGGCAACCCCAAACCTTTAAGTGATTCAAGATGGGCTTCTTACCATTCCAAATAACGTAAGGTACCCAATCAACAGACTTCGAAGGGGTTCTGTTCAAAACATAAACAGCAGTTTGCAAAGCATATCCCGATAACGATATGGGAAGATCTGTATAGCTTAGCATAGATCGAACTTTATCTAAAAATGTATGATTTCTGCGTTCGGCAACACCATTCAGTTGTGGGGTCCCGATCGGTGTAAACTGCGAAATCATTCAATTTTCTTTCAAGAAATCATCAAACTCAATACTCATATACTCGCTGCCCCGATCTGATCGTACAACTTTAATTTGTCTCCCAATTGATTTTCCACTAATCTTGAATTCCTTGAACTTTTCAAGTGTTTCAGACTTGTGCTTCAACAGATACACCAAGCCGTAGCGAGAGTGATCATATGTGAAAGTCACGAAATAGTGGAAATTACCTCGGGTCGCTACACTAAACGGTCCAAAAACGTCTGTATGGGTCAAATCCAAAAGATTAGTAGCTCTTTGAAAAACCCTTATAAAGGGAGACTTAGTCATTTTGCCGAGGACACAAGACTCACACGCTGGATAGGAATCTGATTCCATCGGCTTAATAACGCCGTGTTTTTACAACTCTCGAATCTTTCAAACTCCGGCATGACCGAGTCTAAGATGCCACAAATACTTCTTGTTTAACTCTAAGTGACGTTTGTCGGTAACTACATTCGCATGTTCCTGGACGTTAACGTAATATAAACCATTTATTAACGTTGCATTTCCGACACATTTATTTCCAAAATAAATCTCACAAATATTATTATTGAACCGAAATTCGTAACCATTCTTACTAAAAGTAGGAATAGAAATAATATTTTTCAGCCCCTTGGGCAATACAAGTACATCGGATAGATGTAATACATGTCCAGAACTTAATACAAGAGTCTTCGATCCAACATAACTAGCAGGTACACTATGTCCGCTACCAACGCTGATCAAGACTTCTCGTTCCGCCAGCTTTCTACTTCGTTCCAGACCCTTGTTCAAAACAAAAATGTGAGCACTAGCTCCCGAGTCAAGAATCCACTAAGTGGAAATTAAGTAAATGAACAATAAGTTTTCGAAACTTTACCTGCTGCCCCAGAAGCTCGAAGCTTGGGGCAGTCCCTTTTCCAATGGCTCAGCTCTTAGGCACACACCTATCAGTCGCTTTCGGAACTTTAGACACGTTCATTTTGGCCTTGCCCTTTTTCTTAATCCCTCCTTTTGGCTTATTGGGCTTGGGCTTGGGCTTGTTCGACTTAGATCTCTTAGACCTTGTAGTCGCAATAAGCGCAACCTCTTTTCCCTTTCCTTTATTTAGCTCACGCTGAGTCTGAACCAGCGTGCTCATGAGTCCAGGAAGCGAAAATCGCCTATCGCTCAGATTATAGTTTATAATAAACTGAGCAAATGAAGCTGGGAGTGACTAAAGGATCGGGTCAATCTGAAGCTCGTTGTGAATGGGACAATCTGACAGGGAATATTATGCCAAATGGATGGCTGATAGTGCTCGTGTCAAGGCTTATATGTTAGCTGGGATGAATACTGGTCTTTAGCGTCAGCATGAGGATACGCAAATGCGCGAGATATTGATTCATCTGAAGGAGTTGTACGGCGAGCAGTCGAGATCGTCTCGATACCGTGCTGCTGACAACCTCTTTCATACCAAGATGCCTGAGGGCGCAGATGTCGCGGCACATGTGCGGAAAGCTCATTGGGTACATCGAGGAACTGGGTTCTCTCGATTGTCCCATTCACAACAGCTTCATATGGATTTGATCATTCAGTCACTACCAGCTTCATTTGCTCAGTTTATCATAAACTATAATCTGAGCGATAGGCGATTTTCACTTCCTGAACTCATGAACACGCTTGGTTCAGGCTCAGCGTGAGCTAAAAAAGGAAAGGAAAAAGAGGTTGCACTTGTTGCGACTATAAGGTCTAAGAGATCTAAGTCGAACAAGCCCAAGCCCAATAAGCCAAAAGGAGGGATTAAGAAAAAGGGCAAGGCCAAAATGAACGTGTCTAAAGTTCCGAAAGCGACTGATAGGTGTGTGCCTAAGAGCTGAGCCATTGGAAAAGGGACTGCCCCAAGCTTCGAGCTTCTGGGGCAGCAGGTAAAGTTTCGAAAACTTATTGTTCATTTACTTAATTTCCACTTAGTGGATTCTTGACTCGGGAGCTAGTGCTCACATTTTTGTTTTGAACAAGGGTCTGGAACGAAGTAGAAAGCTGGCGGAACGAGAAGTCTTGATCAGCGTTGGTAGCGGACATAGTGTACCTGCTAGTTATGTTGGATCGAAGACTCTTGTATTAAGTTCTAGACATGTATTATATCTATTCGATGTACTTGTATTGCCCAAGGGGCTGAAAAATATTATTTCTATTCCTACTTTTAGTAAGAATGGTTATGAATTTCGGTTCAATAATAATATTTGTGAGATTTAATTTGGAAATAAATGCGTCGAAAATGCAACGTTAAATGGTTTATATTACGTTAACGTCTAGGAACATGCGAATGTAGTTATCGGCAAACGTAACTTAGAGTTAAACAAAAAGTATTTGTGGCATCTTAAACTCGGTTATGCCGGAGTTCGAAAGATTCAAGAGTTGGAAAAACACGGCATTATTAAGCCGATGGAATCAGATTCCTATCCAGCGTTCTTGTATCCTCGGCAAAATGACTAAGTCTCTCTTTATAGGGGCGTTTCAAAGAGCCACTAATCTTTTGGATTTGATCCATACAGACGTTTGTGGACCGTTTAGTGTAGCGGCCCGAGGTAATTTCCACTATTTCGTGACTTTCACAGATGATCACTCTCGCTACGGCTTAGTGTATCTATTGAAGCACAAGTCTGAAACACTTGAAAAGTTCAAGGAAGTCAAGACATTAGTGGAAAATAAACTGCTGTTTATGTTAGAACCCCTTCGAAGTCTGTTGATAGAGTACCTTATGAAATTTGGAATGGTAAGAAGCCCAGCTTAACTTACAGATTTGGGGTTGCCCTGCCTATGTGAAAAAGGTAATTGCAGACAAACTAGAATCTTAAGGACGTTTGGTTGGATATCCCGATGAAAGCATGAGATATTATTTTTACTTCCATGATGATCAGAGGATCGTCGTAGCTTTTCATGCTCACTTTTTCGAGGAAGAGTTCATTCGAGAAGGTGGAGATGACAGAGAAGTAACTCTTGGAGAGTTAGACGAAACTCCTCCAGAGACATCAGTGCCTGGGGGTACAGATGAGCAGTCCGAGACGCGCCCAGAATTGCTCATGTCGGGTAGAATATCTTGCATGCCTGAGAGATATGGTATGGTACACGTCGAGTACGTGGGTGGAAGTTGATTAATTTTATAATAGGGTGAGAAAGTTATCAAGTTTTATAATAACATTATTCAAAATAACACTATTTGTGTCATTCTCTCATACTGATTTGCTTAAATATTTTCTAAATCAAAATTAAAAGTTGGTATGAAAGAGAATATTATAGAAATATTATTTTGCGTTTGCAGTTGACTGTTAGAGAACAATTACTGCAAACTATGGTTGATACTGCAAATGCATTTGAATTTGCGGTTGACTGTTGGAGATGGTCTTAGAACCACGACCTGATTTACTTATCTAGGACAAATTTAAAGTTATTAATCTTATATATATATATATATATAATTGTAATTTAATTTTATATTTACAATTTTTTGTTGACCCTATACTAAATTATTAAAAACTTGTAGAGTCAGCTCGCCGAGTCAGCTCGCCAGCTATCGATATTTACGAGCTCTCCCATCTTTGGTGGCATTGCAAGAAGATGATGAAGCCGTAAAGAGAGATTGGTTTTGTGTGTATGTAGAAATCGAGTGAGGGCAATACTATTTCGTACCAAGCAATAGATAGCCCAGTAAGAGATATTAAAACTCGTACCGAATGAATATAGTACACTACAGTAGTAACACTCGAGATGATGAAAAAGGAGGCAGAAATATCCATTACGGTAAAGTAAACATACGCTGATAATACCTAACTTGCCACAGGTTTGGAAGTAGCTTTCTTAATAGCTTCGGCGTACGTCCTGTGTTGGTACGTAAGAGTCGACTCAAGCAAGTCCCAAAGCGACGTTTTCGGATTCCAACCTAAGGAGAAAAATAAATCAAAATCAGAGAGACACGGAACGAATGTCTGAGGGTAGATTAGTTTGCATATCATACCCAATTGTCTGTTTATTATAGTCATGTCTGGAATTCTTTTGTCACTATCATCGTAGCCCTCGCCGTAGAATTCTTTCGAGCTCACGTCGACGGTTGGTGTGTTGAGGGGAGGCTCACCGCTGACCTTCGAGTAGATCTACGGTACATCCAAGAAAATGTGAAAATGTTAGCGAGCAACGTCTCTGCTGAGTTGTCCAACTGTAAGAGAAAAATAAGATAATCTTGCAAAATAGAGAGCACGAGTAGAAGTATATTGCCTGGGTCATCATTTCTGCGAGCTGCCTAACTGTAACCTCATTGTTGGGGTTTCCCACATTAAATATTTGACCGTTAGCCCGGGCAGGATTTTCCTAAGCAAAATTACACCTTCAGGTAATAAGCATATGATAGATAATATAATACCAAATGGCAGTGCTTGAGAGGCGTTACAATCATCAAATGAACAGCTTCGATGGCATCCTTGATGTAAACGAATGTCCTCTGTGATTCGCCACCATCAACAAGCTTCAAGGGTTCACGCCTAAGCAGATTCTAAACATAGAAGAAATATCAAATGAGTGGATATGAGTAGATTATACATCCGTATTTTCATTCAGGGTCGGAGAAAAGAAGGTCTAACATTGCTAAAGCAGGCAAGGACTCTTGGAACGCCCTCGCTTGGACCATCAATTCCTGGAATAAAATCCATCCTGGGACCAATCCAATTGAAGGGTCTCACAATTGTGAATTCAAGGCCATTCTCAGCACCTTCAGCTGTACAGCAGAGCACATACAACGAGATAATATAAGCTTTAACACTTATGAATATGTTCTGTGATGCATAAATCAAGTCAGCAAGCTCACCATAGATCAGCCTTTCGATCAACTGCTTGGCACATGCATAGGACCACCTCTGCTTCTCAACAGGGCCAAAAATGCAAGGCGAGGCATCTTCCTTGAGAATGTAGTATTGGGGGTCCTGATGCAAAACAGTTGCTTATAATGCAGTACATATGTCAAACAATGACATCAATGACGAACTTTGATTCAATGAATGATAAGAGCTCTATGAGAAGCCAAAACTGAAGCTTACCTGGCGCAGGGGACTGTCTTGTGGTAAAAATGCACCGATAGTTTTTCCATAGACTTCACATGTAGAGAAATGAATAAGACGCTTCCCATTCTCGGAACAGTACTTTACCTAAAACAAGAACAGTCACATCACATCAGCTTCAGTAATTTTTGTGGACTAAACTATAGCAAGACTAAGCATGAAATGTTCACAGGAAAAGAAACTTGCCACAGGGAGAGCATCAATGAAATTGCTGTATATGGTGTCAAGCGGGCGGGTATTATAATCTGCTGGAGTGCAGATAGCAGCAAGATTTACAGTCTGCATCATGAACAATAAAGAAGATTTTTCAGTCATCGTGCAACATAGCTAATAATGGCTATCAAATAAGGAAACCAAGAAAGAAACTACGGCAGAAATAAGACTTCGAAAGACTTAGCGCCGATAGCAAATCAACAGCAGATCCGAAATCAACCTCCAATCTAGGTTCACTCATAAATCATGATACTTCGAGTGACAAAACAAATTCATGATTTCAAGTATGAAGCAACTTAAAGAAACATTAACAGTCGGCTTAAACAGCTAAATTTTGCAGCAATCGTGAATCATACTAATAAGGCGGATGAACAAACAATTGTAATCACAAATCGCTTGTCAATAATGCTAATGCCGACAACTAAAAGTTTAATTTATGGCGAAAATTAGTAAAACAGAACTCCGCAGAACTGATGCACATCAAGCAAAGCGCCGACAAAATCCTTCCTATCTCAACACAAAAACGAAAGGAAAGCGAAGATAATTACGAGATCTGCCATGCGAATGAGTCCTTCAAGACGCGAGTCGTTCTTAATGTTGAGCTTGTGGAACTGAATACGCTCGGACCACGGCTGATTCGCCGGCTCGAGCAGGTGCTTGATCTTGTCGCTGTATACATCAACGGCCAAAACCTTGTGCTGCGTCTCCGCCATCAGCTTCTCGCACAGATGCGAGCCGATGAATCCTCCGGCGCCGATCATGCATATCGTTAACGGCGCAATCGGATTACCGTCCAGATCTAGCCTAACGCCACTAGCAGACATTGTATACACCTTTTGTTTTGTTAGCGCAGCTACAGAAATGAAAGAGAATCGGCGGTAGATGCAGCGAACAAGAGAGGAAATCAGAGAGAAATTGCGAGCGAATTATGGATGAGTAAAACTTTCAGTTATCTAAGATTCTTATTATCATTATTTCCAGTTCATTTCCCTTATTTAATCCATTTCACCTTTGTTCCATGCACATGCCACCTGTACTGTCTTTACTTATTTAACAATAAAAAATAAGGGTAAATTCCGTTTCATTACCCTTTGAAGTTTATATTTCATTTCAGTACTCCTTGAGTTATTTTTTCTTAATCGTACTCATATGTTAAAAGTTGTGTGTTTAATACCCGACCAGAAAAAAAAATACCCGAACAGAAAAGGAATTAATAACATTTCTTCACAATAAAACTTGATGGTGTACCAAGTTGTTATTAATAGTGTTAACAATTTAAATAATACTCTTGTGTTTGATATACTACGAAAACAATTTCTATAATTTCTATAATTTCGAATAATCTATGTTTGTGACCTAAATGAATTTTTGGTAATTCCATGCAATAATAATCAGTCAGCTTTTCTGAACCCGTGAAGTAAATTTATTTTATTTTTACCTGTTGATCGGTAAGGAAGAAATTTACCGATCGGCACTGAACAGAATTCCTAGTCATCTTCGATTTTCTGTCTAGGTTGAGTCTTGAAATATGTTCGGGTTTCTGTTATGCTCTTCTAGGGAGCCTTTGTTCCTACTGGTTTTATCTCGATGTCACCAGATGAACCTTTTTGGCTGTTTAGCCAATGTTATTATTTTATATGAATGAGACAGCAACCTTTAGTTTGAAAAAAAGGGAAGAAATTTAATTATTGCCACTGATCCTAATTTCAAGTGTATTTAAGAAGAATTTTAAGCTTAAAAATGGACTGAAAGTGAATTAACCAAAAAAGAAAAATAACAAAATTGCATGTGACAACTGACAACTCACAACACGTAGTAACTCCTAGTCAAAGCTTGGGAAACCGAATGACGTAAAATAATAATAATACATGTTAGCCACGCGCATGAAACGAGCGTCCACACCACGCGCGCGTATTTTTTTCAAAATCCTGCTTTCCTCAAAGAATTAATTATACAAAAAACAGCATCTTCTTCCGTTTTCTTTCAAACTTGGTCACCATTTGCAGAATTCGTACAACCTTTGTCGTCAACAGCTACTATGTTCATCCTCCCAACACTTCCATGTTTATCTCTCCCCCTCTCGATATCAGAAACGCCGTCCTCATTAGCTTTCGTCGACGACGAAGAAGAAGGCGTAAGCTGTTGCTTAGGCCCGCCGCAAATCCACGGGTGGTCAAGGCACTGAGCAGCAGTTAATCTCTTCTCGGGAAAAAAATCTAGTATTTGGATAAGAAACTCGGACATTTCATCAGCGTCTTGATTATGAAAACCGTACTTCTCCGTAAGAACCTTGTTTAGGGGCCAAAATCGAAGCTTTCTTATGTGCCATAGGTCGCCGAATCTATTGAAATAATCACGCGAGTATCGACCGCTCAGTGCAACCTAAAGATTTGTTGTAGAAGCAGTAAAGAAAGCGAGACATTCATCAACATAATTTACGCTTAATTTAGCACATGCATTGGATTCGGGCAAAGATATCGTCTCACCTTACGTGGCATCTGTCCAAGGAGTTCCATCATTAGGGCCAAATGATCCTTCAAACAGTAGTAAAGAACGAACAATCATCAGAGGAGAGAATCGTAAAGCACGTAATAATGAGTGAAGATGAGGTGGTTTTGGGGACCTCATAATACCTCATCGCGATCGTAGTTATTGCCGCTGTGTGGGTCGAAGAGCACATCGCCAGTGGCCAATTCGAAGCAAATGCAGGCGAAGGACCACATATCTGCTGGCGTCGAGTATTTAGAGCCCAAGATAACCTCGGGGCATCTATACTGCCTCGTCTGTATGTCGCTGGTGAACTGCTTGTGAGTCCAACAAGCATTGCCAAAATCGACCAACTTGCACTTCAGTCCGACCTCAGACAATAGCTTCTGTCTCAACGTTTTGCTGCCTCTCTTGTGACCCTTGGCATCAGCAACTGAAACAGTTTTTCGCTCGTGACTTGAATCTCCATTGGGCTTGTCCTCGTCAGATTCGTGACTGCTTGCCTCATTCTCAGCCTCACCTTCCTCTTTCCCTGCACGCTTCAGAGATGCTCTGTTAGCTTTTTTTCGAATTTTCTTTTTCTGGTTTTTAGTGAGATCGCCATTCGAAGTCTTCTTGGCATCTTTCGAACCCTCTGATTGAGAAACAACCTTGCTCTTACTGGCTGCAAGGATTGGAGGTGCGCCGGACTTTCTGAGGTCTTTCGCTGGATCAATCATCGACAAGAGAAGAACATTTTCTGGCTTTAGATCCGTGTGTATGATTGATAGCTGGCGATGCAAATAATCCAACCCCACTAACATATGGAAGCATATTTCTTTAACCATGTGAATTGGTAGCCCTCTGTAGTCCGAGTACTTGATCAGTGTCAAAAGATTGTCTCCCAAGTACTCGAAAACCATACAAACATGCTGCCCATTTGGCCCCGAGTGTTTAAAATGATCTAAAAGCTTCACCACACATTTCTTGCCGTCAGGATCTCCATCGGCTATCTGCTTTAAGATAGTGATTTCATCCATTGCTGCTTCTGTGTAGTGCTGAGCACTCTTTTGAACTTTCAAAGCCACATAAATCTTTCTCCATAGTCCATACAAGGAAAAGTAAACAAAAAAAGAAACCACTAACCATCAAATTCATGTCAAGTATCCTAAGTAACATCATTTCTCCAGCCAAGGATAATTTGTAACGACATATATAAACGGTACAAACTTGTGAATAGGTCCAGTCGAATCACGAATCCATTTTATACCCAAATATAATTTCATAAAGCATTCATGGATCTCATGAAATCTTCTTTCCCTCCATTAAATTAACGCAAACAATTTCCTGCCCACTGCACGAAATAGGCATTTCTCCCAGGACCAACATAATCACGCGCATAAGTCAACGGTATCACTCATCCACGAATCATAGAACATTAACTCTATACAAGCACATACAGATACGCTTTCCTGCCTACACCTTAAATTAGATTCTAAAAATTGAAGTTCAGAAGGATAGGAAGAAGATTTCATTACAGATTTTTTAGTGTCCCAAGCTAGCCAAACAGTGGAGAAATGGCCCCAACCAAGCTTGCTCTGAACGACGTATCTGTCGTGCTTGAACGCGTCGCCCACACGCACCGCGTGGTACCCACCTCGCTTGTAGTCTTCGGTCCCTTCGTCTTCCGAAGTGAAATCTTCGCTCGCGTCGCTTCGATCGTCGCCGTTTCTATCGAAATCGTCCGCCATAGATCGCTCAGATCTCAGGCGGCGACGGTTCTCAGCTTATTCTACGCTTTCTTCAGCCGTCGAGAGAGGTCGTTGGTAGGGTTTTGATTCGTTGAAGCTTTCAGGTATTTTTTATCCTACTCTGTTTCGGAAATTGATTCTATTACGTTTGTTTACCGTTATTTGCTCTGTTTTTCCGAACTGTGGGAATTATATTTTTGTTTCTATATTCGAAACATTCCAGAAACATAATTACTATCATCAATATTATTCATTTTAAAGTTGTTTCCTTTCACCACATGAATTTAGAAAAAATAAACTTTTTAGAAAATACGTATATTCTATAATGTAAAATAGTTCAACAAGTTTAGGTATAACTAAAACAGACCAATCGTACTCATAATACAGATGTAACTAAGCATAGATTAGAGAATCTAATAATTTTTACGCAGATTTGTTAGAAATTAGGTGTACTCAAGTGGCTCATTTGAAGAAAATATATTAATTTCATTGGAAATATCGAGACAAAAATTTCGGTTTACTACTCAGTGTAATTGATCATATAGAAAATAAACTAATTTCCTTGGAAGTATTGAGCGGTCTCTAGTTTATGCTTTTAAGCTTTTTTTGTTATTTAAACTATTTACATTTTTTGAATGGGACCTATTCATTATGATTATAGGATAAAAAAAATGCTAACATGCATATAACACCCTCGTAGTTTCGCCGAAATGCACATAAACCCCCGTAGTTTTTTTATTGTACGGTACTCCCTCATGGTTTAACTAATGTTGCACCGTACCCCCGAGCAGCAGTTTTTCCTGAAATTGAATTACACGCGCTCTTACCGCATGTGGGTTAAACTTGAACCATATTAGCTACTGGTAAATGACCAGAATAACCCCAACTAGTCACCTTCTTTTCAAATGATAACCCAGGGCACCAGTTTTTGCCCGAAATTTGGATTACATGCGCTCTTACACGCACTCAAATGACCATATTATTTACTGTTAAATGAACAAAATAACTCCAACTATTCACCTTCTTTCAAATGATAACCCTCCGGGCAGCAGTTTTTATCCTAGAGAGGGTCGGGGGTTATCATTTGAAAAGAAGGTGAATAGTTGGATTTATTCTGGTCATTTAACAGTAAATATATGGTCCAAGCTAGACCTGGGCTTTGGGACGGATTGGGCCGGTTCAACCGGTTCTTTGGAAAATATCCAAAAATTTTATTAAAAAAAAACAAAAAAAAAACATAAGAAAATTACAAAAAAATAAAAAAAACTACCTAAAAAATACAAATAAAAACATAAAAGAAAAAAAAATACCTAAAAATTACAAAAAAGGAAAAATATTCGAAATAAAAAATACAATTTATTCGACTTGACTATTAACTAAAACTATGTTAGAGGCCTCTTCGTCTTCGTCCAAACGGGAAGAACGGAACTCGTCGATGGCGTTCTCCCGTCGGTTCTTCGATTCGGCCAAATACCAATCCTTCAATAATGTTAACATTGCGAGGGAAGTCGGGTTAAGCCTCGCGCATCTGTCGCCAATAATTCGCCCGGAAGTAGAGAAGGCGGACTCGGAGGCGACGCTAGACGCTTGCACGGCTAAAACGTCTCGAGCGACGGCGGAGAGGGTCGGATAAAGAGTCGCGTTCGACTTCCACCAGGCCAAAACGTCGAAGTCTTCAGGAGTCTGGAAGTTGTGGCTCAGGTAGAGCTGGATCTCACTCGTGTTCGACCCCGACGCACGCGTTTTGGTCTTCGTCTTTTGTGCCTTCAATCTTCGTAGTAGTCCCATTGCGCCGCCGCCTCCTTCCGACGAACCTGCTTCGCTCGCTGGTACGGGTTGCTCCACACTGTGTCCCTGCTCAGCTGCATAAACAGAAAAAAGTTCTTGGAGAGAATCGTGAATTGACGCCTTTTGGTCGTCCACTTTCTTTCCAAGAAATTGAGCATAATAATCGAAAAAAATATCAAATGTATCAACACCGCAACTAGGATCGAGTAAGGCCGACAAACCGTGTACTATTGGGATGGTTTCCCAATACTTCCTGAACTCCTGCTCCATGTTTTGGATGAAACCACCCAAGTATGGACTGTTGTGATACTCCACGAACTTGTAGCACATCGCGAAGAGGTTCGGGATGAATAATGGGGACGTCGGGTAGTGAATTTCAAAAAATTTCTCCGTAGCCTCGGCGAACACTTCAAGTATGGACACGACCAAACCTACAATATCCCAATCAAGTTGTCGTAATTCATACCTGGAGGTGTTGCCGACTGCGACCTCGTTCCAAAAAGGCATCAACAAGTCCTTGTAGCGCATGAAGGTGCTGAGGAGGTGGTACAACGAGTTCCACCTAGTCGGGACTGGCAACGGAAACTTCTTGTACGTGAGGCCGGTGGCAAGGACGGTTTGCTTCCACGACGTTCCGTAACGGCGTTCCCGAAGCAACTTACCTATTACCTTAAACTTTTCTACAATATCTCCCCAAATTTCGTCAAAAGCACATTGCACACACAAGTTAATAATATGTCAAGCGCACATAGCATGTAATAATTTGCCGTCTAAGGGTAACCTAAGATGCCTACGAAGGATCCCTATCGCTACGTTGTTCGCGCTAGCATTATCTAAGGTGATAGACATAATTTTATCTTGAATACAATATTTATTAACGACATTCAACACATAGTTCGATATCGTAGTGGCGTTATGTTGCGAATCTAGGGGATCTAGGGAAAGAAACGTTTTTGCATGGTCCATGTTTCATCTATCCAATGGGCGGTGACGACTAAATAAGATTGCGACGTAATGTTAGTCCAAATATTGGTAGTCAAACTAATCCTACACGAAATGTTGGCTAAATGACTAATTAAGCTAGGCTGATATTCCTTAAAAGTTTCTAAGACATATTTCCTAAGGGTTTTACGGGTCACGTTATGGAATCCGGGTTGTATGTACTCGTAAATTCGATAAACCCTTCACTTTCCGCAATGCAAAAGGGTTATTCATACATTACTACGAATTTAACTAATGCTTCTTTCGAAATTTCCCTAGTAATAACAAAATTCTTACCCGTACTTACGTTTATTTGTTGTTGTCGGGGATCGGTTCCTACCGACTCTAGATCGTCCCTGAAATTATGCGCCCTTTGTAGGTATTTTTTCATCGAGCCCGTCCCACCTTGAGTCGGTCCGGTCTTAATCGAGTAGGGATGGCGGCACATTTTGCAATAAGCGGTACCTGCAGCGGGATTATTTTTATCCATTTCTAAGTCGAAAAAATTTCATACCTTAGACCGCCGACCACGCGGTTGTTGCTTCCTTCTTGCCGTCGCCGTAGAAGCTTGGCTCGGTCCCTCGTCGGTCGCTCGCGTCGGTTCCGGTTTCGGTACATCGGTCTCCTCGTCGGTGTCGGCATTTCCCCGAAATGTATCGGCGTGACCTAAAACCATAAAAACATCTTCGTCGCGAGGGTTAGGATTTCTCGATGATGACGCCATTGGTATAAAATAATAATTTGATTATTTGTAATAATAAGTGAGTGTGTGTGTAGTAGTGTAAATAAAATAATTATTATTGTTAATAATATTAAATATTAATATGAGGATGATTTTTTGAGAGCTTTTTGAGAGAGAGTGGAAGAGATTTGGATGTAATTGTGAGTTAAAATGGTTAAAATGAGGTGGTATTTATAGATTTTTCGTTCGGGGTAAAATGGTAATTTTTCAGGGTTTAAAGAATAAAAACAAAAAAAAAATTGAAGAGGCCGTTGGGCCGGTTCCGGAACCGCGGAACCGGAACCGGGAACCGGAACCGGTAATCCGCGGTTCCACGGCCCGCGAACCGGCCCAGTTCATTTTAACTGGGCCGGTTACCGGTTCCAGAACCGGATCTACCGGTTCCTGTTCTGGGCCGGTTTAGTGGGCCGGTTTTGGGCCGGTCCGGGTTGGCCCGGTCCAAAACCCAGGTCTAGTCCAAGCTTAACTCACATGCAGTAAGAGCGCGTGTAATCCAATTTCGGGCAAAACTGCTGCCCGGGGGTACGGTGTAACATTAGTTAAACCACGAGGGAGTATCGTATAATAAAAAAACCACGGGAGTTTATGTGCATTTCGGCGAAACCACGAGGAGGTTATATGCATTTTAGCCTTAAAAAAAGAAACTAATGATGGATGTGTATTATAAATCATTTTTTTTCTAATCGACAAGCGATAAAGGAGGATATGCTTTATTGTTCAAGCTCACCTTCATTCTTCACATTCGTTTTTCTTTTTTATTCTTTTTTTGTTTAGGACATTTCAGGCCCCGTCAAAACTTTCACTTAAGATTCAAACCCTGTCAGGAAAAAATTTAGTTTTAAGGACCTAATTTCTGCAGTACCACTCATTGTTCTGAAATAACATAAAACGATCACCCGATACCAGTTCATATACACTTATAACACTTTTTTAAGTTAAGGTTCTTATCTCTAAATTTTAGAAATTGGACTCTTTAAACAATAGTTTTTGACAGGATCTAAAACCTATTTTAAATTTTAAAGGGGTCTAAATTCAAATATGCTATTCTTTTTTCTCTTTTCCTGCTGGGATTTAAATGGGAATATGGAAATAGAGACCATGTAACAACCGAAACGCTGCTTAGATTTAGGTCTTCCGTTGAAGTAACTGAAGAAAGTGAAAACATGCAAAAAGATATAACATTAAAACTAACATACATGACAAAAAAAGAACTCCACGGCAAAGAAGCTAGCCATTCCGTTATTCAATGCATCCTCCTCCCTCTATATGCACAAATTATTTTCGTGTGGTATTATTTCCCTCCTACTAATAATTTTATTTATCAATTTTATTACTGGGTAAAATAAGCTCGGACAGCCTCGAAAACTGGCGCCCGACACATCGGACACTTTCCGCCACCTCGGACTAACCCCAGCGCACAATCGCCACACGTGCACATATGCCCACACCTTGAGATTGAGTTGAGACAAACATCAATATATGATATTTATTATCTGAGATGATGATATAATCACACAGCAAAGTTTTTATAACAGCAGAAAAAACAAGACATTTAATGGAATAGTTTTGATCAGCAATTAGTTACCTATATAGCAATGAGTTGATATTGCTCTCACCACAAATGCAGCACACTCCTCTCCTCACATCTTCCCAGCACTGAGACTCGTTATTACCAATCTCCTCCTCTGCGTCGCCAAATATATATCAAAATGTTTAACGATGCCCGACATACAGCAGCGAACGAAAAACTAGTAAGTGTGTGTGTGTGTGACCTTTCGTTCTAACTGTTCGGTTTAGGGCAGCCGAGAGTTCTTGTCTGACGCAGCGTTGAAGCTCTATCTGCATGTCTACGCAAGCTTCTAGCATGCTCTGCATAGTGTTCATCCTCTGCTGAAGTCTAGCCATGTCGATTCTCATCTCACTTATTACCTCCTCCCATTCCTACTTTCAAGAAATACCGAAAGGATATACAAATATATGATCGAAGCTTCTTCAAAAGATGATAATGGTGATTGGCGAGCAATGATCTGAGGATTTTACCATTCCCAGGAGATGGTTGAAACTGGGAGGAAGTAAGCTTTCGCCGTCCCAAAGAGGGTCGTTCGAATCTGTGGCATTATTTAGAGTTGGATCGTCGAACTGATTTGATGGGCTTTGATCGGCGTTGAGTTGCTCTTCTTCGCCTTGTCTGATTAGGACAGGCGAAGGATAATCTCTTTCAGAATCAGTGGAAGAGAACAACTGAACTTGCCTCTCCACGTGGGATTGCAGCACTTGGTCTAAGCTGTCGCGAAAGCTGCTTCGAAGAAGGCTCGAAACCCTTCTCCTATACCAAGAAGATAAACATTCGTATTGAGAAATTATATCTCAAATCAATGGTTCTAAACAAATGCAGTGAGGGAGAAAGAGGGCTATATATTACTGGCTCGAAAGTTCACTGATTTCCGTGGTCTGAGCATTTTCATCGTCGGGAAAATAGTCGTAGCGAAACCTTCCAAGAGACACGCTAGAAGGAGGAACGAGGAGCCAACTATCGATGGCCTCTTGAAAGTCACGGCTGGGCCAATCTTCTTCTTGCGGTTCTTGGACACGATCATCATCATTGTAATGATTTAGAGCAGCAGAATTATTGGTCTCTGGTGTTTCTTGAAACCGTTCTTGTTCAGCTTCACTTCTATAATCAGTGGCCCATTCAGTAGGGAGCTGCCAAGAACTGTCTTGAACCTCCACTTCAGAGTATTGCTGATGCGCTTGTGAATCAATAGAATGAACAGCTAATTCGACATTATCGACGAATCGTTCTTGCCCACTTGCCTCATTGTCTGAAACTTGCTCATCTCTGCTAGAAGGAACACTTTCGACAGTTACAGGCACTTGATCAGCTAGCTCTTCGGGCAAAGGTTCTATGTCCACATTCTGATGACTTTGATTCTCTATTTCAGCTACTTGGCGATCCATACTATTAGCAAAAGTATCTTCTTGCTCATTTTCTTGAGTTATGTATCTTTCGACTTGAATTGAGTCAGAACTTGTAATATTTTCTGAATCGATCTGTCTCTCTATGCCTGTGGATATGGATTCATTGTTATTTTCTTGACTTGAAGAGGAATCAGACTCGGTATGGGTCGGTGAAGAGGATGCAGTTCTGTCCAATTTGGACAGAAACTCTTCCCTGTACCAAGAATCGTATCAGTGCAATCCAGAAATTTTAATCGACGCAAGCAATCAAGCCCAAAAATGTACATAGAGTCAAAATCAGACGAAGGAAAGAAACAAAAAACATATAATTGCGTACATTTAACAGAGATATACGCTGAGATAGCTTTAATAGACGTTCATTACCTGAGGTCTGAAACTGTCTGTCTTTGCCTTAGAAAATCCAATTCATTCGCAGCCACGGAAGATTGTCGCTTGTCTTCTTCAATCGGTCTTTCACTTCGAAGAAATCTGCCTCGAAGTAGAGCCTGTGAAAATTATATAAACCTACATCAGATAGAGATCTTACAAGTATGAAAAAGGGTCAACGAAATATATTCATAGCAAGATAGAAAAGAATATATTGCGCCGATAACTACGAATCAATAACCTGAATGCGATTGCGATGAGAAAATTCAGACACGGGTTTCTGCACAGACAAGAGCTGAAGCTCTCCCTTCCTCTCACATTGCGCCCTGGTAAGAAGATCGACGAGAGTTTGCCTACCACACAGCTTTCGAATGGGCCTCCTAACAACGTTCTCCCGACGATCATTAATCACTAATCCATCACGTTCATGCTCGGCCTGCGAATCAGTTTCGCCGACATCATCACTCCTCGGCCCAGAGAAATCATTCGATCCATTAGACGACCCAGCTAAGGCACTACTACCGTTATTCCAATCTCGAAATATTTGCCTAACTCTTCCACGTTCGTTTTCCCCCAAATCGCTGGACTGTTCTGACACGACACTGTTGCTATCATCATCAGTGTTGTTAGAATCCTCAGAGATGTTACAACGCCCGTTGGTATCAGTTTCTTGTCCAGCCGAGACACACTCGGGATTTGAAGCTTGAGTAGAGCTGTAAGACGGGCTCGGCGTCCCATCTCCCTCGATCTCTCTCCACATTCTCAAGAGAGAAGATGCCCGTGTGTTCGGTCCGTTTCTTTCAGACTCCCGACGTTGCGATTCGTTAGGGAAAGGACCGAAGGGAGGCACATTGTGCAAACCGGCGACAGCCATTTTTTCTCTCTTTCGACTAGTTATTACCACATTAACAGCTAACTAGCAAAAAGCTCTCATAAGTCAGCTTTGGATGGCCACAATGTATGAAAGATCATCAAGAAATGATCAAGATTCGCCCAAATTGGATCGTTTCGGTTCTGCGTATCCATGTAATGAATCGACAGATCTTAGTGAAACTAGGAAATTAATACACACACGTCCAAGAATGCCTGCGGAGATAGAAGAAAGCAAGATATCAGAAGTCGACTATTACACCAATTGCATTTATTAGAAAGCCCTTACAACAAGAAAACAGAGAAAATGGTAAGGATATCTAGCGATCCTTAGGAAAATGTCAGATATTTAAAAAAGGGAAAAGAGAAGGAAAAAAGCTAAGTGATGACTTGCAGATCCATCTTGTGCCCGACCAATGGCAACATCGATAAAAAGCTAAAGCTTCATAAAGTGAAAAGCAACCCCTTTAAGACATTCGAATTCTCCCCAACTTTTGAAAAATCCCCCAATTAATTAGGAACAAAAAATTGCATCTTCACTTGGTGTGTAGAATCGAATTGTTTCAACCTAATTCCTTAATCAATTTACCCAACTCTTCAATCTTTGCACTAAAACATCGGATATGAACCAAAGCAAACAGTCAACACACAAAATCATCATGTAATCGACGAGTGCACATCAGAAATCAGAACGAACAACAAGAAAGCAGAACCATCAAAAGAGGACATACCCACAATTCTCCACGATCGATATCTCGAATAAGAGCGACAAGGAGAGGAAAAAAAAGGAAAATAGCAACAATTAATAGAGAAAAATAGATAGAGAAACAAGATGGGTAATTGATACACGGCAACTATATGAAGGGTCGCCGGGTATGGTAGGTGTTACGTTCCATTTATTACGACCCGGTCGGAATTTCTGCGCCTCACTCTACCGTTTGCTTCTAGAACATTGCTGAAACAGTGAAATTACTATGTAGGTAATATGACGTGTGGTCAAAGTCATTTTCCTGTTCTACGTTTACAGGCGCTTTTTTAATAGTGATTTACAATTCCAAATTTCGTGCGTCTGATTCGGTTGAACGCACGGGAACCCAAGCTGTAAAAAGGGACAATTCATAGCTTCTCGTATCGCATTTGCGTACTCCGCGGAGCAGCAAGCCGCCGGTTGTACCAATGGGGGCTCGGGCAGCAAATACCACCAGACGAAAAGTCTGCTTAGAATGCATAACGGATATCTACACATAAATACCCTATTTGAATAAAAACTTACAAATCAGTACCTATGTCAGAAATTCTTACAGATAGGTACCCGATTTAATTTATACTAGTCTCTTCAGTCATGTCGTACCTTCCTGTGTGTGTATTGCATACCATAACACGTTGATATAGGGTACCTAAATGTGTTTGTACGGCGGACCTAATGTGTAAATAGGGCATACCTAAATGTGCTAATGCGGCGTACCATTTTCTAAACGTATTACGTACCACAATACGTTGATATAGGGTACTCAAATGTGTTGTATGGCGTAACTGTGGGGATCGGGTACCTATCGGTAAAAAATTTATTCTGTTAGGTACCTACATATAAAAAAAATGCTGACAGGGTACTAAATTACAATTTTTTTTTACAGAGGGGTATTTATGTGTAAAGACCCCTTACAAAAATAGGCGCTGTTATTTGCTACAAAAATAGGCACAATTTTTTAATAATTTATTTTCATAATATTTATGGGTAATACATTTTTGATTTATTTAATACTTAAATTTATTTATAGTTTAATTTATGGATCGAATCGAAGTCGAAATCGTTTATACCGATTATGAAATAGTATTTTTAATTCGGTATTTGGTTTCTAAGTTTCATAAAAGAAATTTTTCGGTACGCCGAAAACCAACTCTTATTTTTAAATATTGTAATATTTACAACATTTTATAACTATATAAATATTAAAATTATTCATAGCAAGCAACTATTTGGAACCACATCGATACGTAAATATTTTCGTTGATTTAATTTTCTTAATCTTTTAATGTTTCTAGTTCTGTGTTGGTTTCACTTATTCAGGACAAAAAACTTCGATTTTGCCCAGTTTCACCTGGATGTGATCTATTTTGTTGGGTTATTGAGTCAATTTCGGTTCTTCAACCATTCTCAAAAACGAGGCTGATGTCTTGATTCGATCGACACATTCATGTCGACGAAAAATACTTTAAAAAATTTTTTAACATGGAACAGAACTTTTTTTTGAGAAACATGGAGCAGTATTATTAGTGATTCTGATTACTATTGTTGTTTTATTTTTCGAATTGTGCATTATTTTTCTTTTATTTGTGTGAATAGTGTGCCGGAAACTTTTGTCTTTACTTTTTGTATATTGTAAAATTAATTCATACAAAAAATAAATTAAAAAGATGCCTATTTATGTATTAAACTTGTGCACATAATAAAATTAATTTCAAAAATAAAATATAAGAATTTCTATTTTATAATACAATACACATAGTGCTTATTTTTGTTATTCAAATCCGAAAGATGCCTTGTAGTTAACTCCATTTTTCTTGTGGAAATTACTTTATTAGCCCTTGATTGTCGTGTATTCAACGGAAGTACTAGGCTAGGATTGTGATATTGCAGTAGGGTTGGGTGATTTTCTTCATCTTTTTCTATTTGTCTATTTTGTGTGTGACTTTTATTTTTTGCTTTATTGATTTTTGGGATGGTTTGGCGATATGGTTTTTACTAACATTATTATTTGATGAATCATGGTCTAATGTTTGATGAAATGAAGCATTTCGAGTGGATCGAACCATCGATCTCCTCCACCACTTATCCCTCGCGAATATATAATACTAGTAATTCCTGCACACTCAAATGCGTGTGCATATACATATATATTATATTAATTTTATCTAAAATACGTAATGGAAATTATAATTTAAATATAATCCATCTTTATAAAATATATAGAAGAGAAATACTCTAAAATACATAGTGGAAATTATAATTTAAATATAATCTAATCTATCTTTATAAATATAAAGACGAGAAATATAATTTAATATGAAATTAATGTAAAATAGTAATTCATTAGAGAGGTAAAAATGAGAATATAAAATTAAAAACCAAATTTAGAGTTTACAGAAAAGATAGTGGGTGATTTTTTTAATAGTCTTTATTAATATAGTTATTATTTTTTTAGAACATTGGGTAGTGGGTAGTTATCTTTTTTAATTTTATATATTCTTTTAAAAATAAATATTATTTTGTAGATGAGATATGATTGGTCAATAGACGGACCAAATTAATTGAATTAGTGGCAGTTTAATAAAAGCCTTGAGTTAATAAAATAGAATAGATATCAAATGTGCGATAATATAAAAAATGTATAATATTAATTTAAAAAAGTTAATTTAAATTATGATTTAAATTTAATCATGTCTATATAAAATATCACATTAAAGATATAAGAATTAACTAAAAATGTAATTAACAAAAATTAGTAATTAAAAAATAGTTGGTGATTCTTTAAATTTTATTATTAATTTTTTTGTGAAATTAACAGACCAAGGAGAAGTTTATAGCCACGTCACGCTTATACTAGAATTCATGAAACTTTGATTTTTTTTTTCATTTTGTACATTTTTCTACTAATAATTAGAAAAATAGTTAACCTCTCAATAACTTTTATATTCCGGGATTAGTGGCAAAGGCTAGCCTTAGGTCTTAAGTAGTACTGTCAAAACGGGCCGGCGGGGCGGGCCGGCCCGTACCCGCCAAAAGCCCGCCACTGGCGGGGCGGGGGCGGGTAAGCCCGCCTGATGGCGGGCCTAGGAAATGAAGGCTCGCCCCGCCTGCAGGCGGGTAGCGGGCCTGGCGGGCTTAGCCCGCCTGTTATTAAAAAAAAATAAGAAAAATTTATTAAAAATAGGAAAAAGTAAAAAAAAAATAATTAAAAATAGAAAAAATAATATAAAAATTGGAAAAAATACGAAAATGATGGAAAATATATCTAATTAAATAAACTTTTTTAATATTAATTATTTATGTTATTAAGTACCTATTATTATATTTGTAATATTATATAATAAATAATATATTTTTTTTAAATATTCTGGCGGGCTACCCGCGGGTAAGCCCGCCCCGCCCCGCCAAAGCCCGCACTCGCCGCGGGCTTACCCGCCCAGGCCCGCCTCCAGGCGGGCCTAAAATTTCAGAGCCCGCCCCGCCACTTTGGCGGGGCGGGGCGGGCCGTTCCGCGGGCCCAAGCCCGTTTTGACAGCTCTAGTCTTAAGGTCTATTTCAAGAATTCGCGCTTCGCAACTACTCCACTTTTCCGAAATATTATGGCCTTGATTACATTTATATACTAGAAGTGAATTCAAACATATATTTATTTTCTGAAAAAAATACCATATATGAAGTATGTACTTACTTTAACAGTGATTCGTATAATATATATACGTGATTGAAGTGAGCGAGCTTTATTCAACATAAAATATTAAAAATAAGTTTTTTTTTAATTCCGAGAGCAAACTAAATTACTTCGAAAGTGCATGCACGAATTAATTATACGATTGGACTCCAATGATTTAACGAATAAACAAATCCACAAGTTACTTTCTTGTCCGTGATCTAGTAAGCAAAGCAAACCTTAAAAGTTAAAACCCCCCAATAATCCCTATATCCACTAGCACGTGCTTTGCTTATCATGATTACCCAAGGATGGCTTAATCACGTCTTAACACACACACACATAAATATACTAAAATTATTTTATATAACCCAATAATTACATAGAAATCATAGATCATACTGCAATTACCAAGAAGAAAAAAAAAAGGACAATGTACATGACATAAAGCACGTGAAAAGAGTACACTAATCCATGCTTCTTCGGATAAGAATCAATGCATCATTTCATGTGTCCATTATTTATTATTATAAGTTCGATGTCGGGGAAGACAAGTGCATGAGTTAGGGATTAGGTAACGAACCAACATTTTCATGTTAGTGAAGCCCTATTGAATGTAACGTTGCAGCTCAAAAGCCATTTATCATTGTTCCTTATCTCTTTGTTTTATTGTTTGTTTGGTTTTGTTCGTTCTATTTCTTTTGTCGACTTCTTGGAGTAAAATTATATATTCATAAATTGTTTAGTAGATCATAGGAATAATTTGACCGATCGAAATCTAACTAGCCAGCCCTAGTGTCTGAAACCTGGAATCATCATTGTAACATATAATCATTTTAGGATTAGATTTAATATTTCTTGATTATTATCTGAGTCTGGCTGATGTTTGGTAAATTTTTCAGATTGAGTCCCTTCCCCTTTATTTTCATGGCCATGATCTGATAGTAGACTCTGATATGGAACACCAAAAGTTGTAATTTGGGGGTTGGAAAATGTTTAAACAAAAAAACGAACGATTAGGTCCGTGGTAAAATCGTGAAGATCTTATATATGTTTTACATAATATTTTCATTATATACCTAATAATAAATTGCATATTGTAATTATTGAAGAAATAATAAATTTAGATCAAAGTATACATTGAAATCATAAGAAACGTCTAGTTCTTCGTATAATCGTTAAAATGTTTTTTTTTTTCATTTTTAACATATTTTTTACATACTTTTTACATTATCAATGACAAAATGTTTCAACAAAAAATTTTAAAAACAATAATAAACAGCGTCTGGTCCGAGGATAATCTTCAAAATGTGATCAATAATATATATGAGTTATAACTTTGGAGATAAATAAAAATTTAAACAAAATAACAAAAACGACAAGTTCTTTGATATACGTTTTTTCATAAAATATATTACACTTATAATAAGAGTTAACATATTATAATAGTGACATAATTAGAAATTTTAACTTCAAAGAGTTGAAAACTGCTTCCAAAATGACGTTTTTATAATGTGATGGAACATATTTTGATTAAATAAAAATAAAATTCAAATTATTTAACGTAATTCAAAATGATAAAATGCAAATATATGTCTTTTTACTACTAATTAAATTGCACTAAAATCAAGGTTAGATAACTTAATCTTTTTGAAATAAATTATTGTGAATACTATTTATGAATATGATTCATCATATAATATTAAATAGAAGTAAAATAATATAGAGAGCAATAATAATAAATAAACTAATTTGTTAAGTTATTAAATAATTTATATTAAAATTAATATTAGCAATAATTTATTTCATTTCTTTAATTTAAAGTTGATTCTCGAATAATTGAATTTTCGAATATTAATAGATTTTGTAACTTTAATTCTAATGGGCCTATGTAATACTTATAATGTTTTAAAATATAGCCCAATAAATACAGCCCACGAAGAGGACACTTAAGGTTTCTTTTATAATCTTCTTCTCCATCAAAGCAAACACGGCCCTAAGGATTACGAGCTACACAACTAATTAGGGTTCTTACTATTTCGCCGAATAAATACAGCCCACGCACGCTTCCAGCCACCGCGAGATTTCTCTGACGAATTCAACCACTGGCGAGCGTCCCTGCGACGAGAAGAAGCTTCCATACAAAAATATCTTACATTGACTAAGCTTGAAAGGTGCGATTATATGTAAACCTAAATATTCGAATTTGGGGTTATTTTATAAAGTCTATGATTCTGTGGCTTAATTACTGCTGTTGGAGGATTAAATGGATTGTACCCACTATGGACTTGCTAATTTGATTGATTTCGTGAGGGAATTTTGGGTTCAACATTGACATGTAATATTGCCTCCGGTATTATTGTTGGGTGAACGATGATTGAATAAACCAGCTTTTAAGAATATGTGCCAATATTCTACGTATGATCTCATATAGGAGGAAGATGGATCCCGAGGCTGCCCGAACTGCCCGTGAATCACTTGACCTAGTTTTCCACATGTCGAACATTCTGGAAACAGGGCTCGACCGCCACACACTTTCTATTCTCATAGCATTGTGTGAGATGGGTTTGAACCCAGAGTCCCTTGCAGCCGTTGTTAAGGAGCTTCGTTCTGAATCGCCACAACCTCCTCCTTCTTCGTCTGAAACAGCTAATTGATCAGTGACCAGGTGATTATGGCTGAGCTGATATTTTGTTAAATTTTGCTGCATCTTTTATTAGTTTGTCCATATGATTTGTCTATATGCCTTCGTCAGGCTGATATTGGAAAAAAAACTGTATGCTGTTAATTCTTTCTGCTTTTCCACTTCAATGAAATATGGTTGCTTGTGATCTTCCTTTATCTGAATTTTCTGACATGTATTGAACCTGCAGGTTGTGGCTACTTTGAGGGATTAATATGATTGATATCAGCAGTTTCGTCGTGCTCTTTAGATTGTTTGGTGGCTTATTTGCATCTTGAAAATGCAGTATGAGTTGACGTTTCTTAATGTTGCAGCTATCCTTGGAATGTAATCCGTATAAGTTCTGGCTTTACGATAGATTTCTGCATACCTTCTTGTTGATTAACTGTGGAATATTAAGCAATTTTATAATTTGTAGAAGATGACAGGCTGCTAGTGCTAATGGAACTCTGATGATCAATTCATACCATATATGATGAATTACAGTGATATCGTGCTTACTGTCACCTTGAAACTATACCTACTATGAACGATGTGTTTATTCATATATTTGTGGTACTTCTGGTGAACGGAAGAAGTTCACCGCTGGCAAGACACTTAAATAAACTTGCTATGCAAATAAACCCTCTCAGATGAGAGGTGTGTGACCTATGTGAAAGATGGTTGATCAGTAGCTTAGCCACTAACTACATTTGATACAAATGAGGGCAGATGCATCTTTGGCTCCGATCAAGATAGCTCAAACTCGAACCCTTGATGAAGAAAAGCACTAGCAGCCCACAGCTTCACATCTGGTAAGTGAATATCCACGAGTGTTTCTTGGATCTGTTTTTACAGTTAATTTGTTAGCAAAGTGAATCAGAAGACCCGTGAAAAACGGGAAAATAAGTGTTCTTACATGAAACGTGAAAGTCAATACATAATGCTCGTCAGAAGCACTTAAATTGGTGCTCCGAATGTAGAAGCTTGCGAGGGATTCGAGGGCCCTATAAAGGTAAGCAGCAACACCTCTCTCTTTGTTACACACAATTTTCGAGTAAAACCCTCCTTCCTCCACTTGAAATTCCATCTGATGGGTTTTGTATTTTATCAGTGACTTAGTTCCTTTGGGAGAGTAAAAATACCATTCACCAACCTGGAAAACCCTCCTTCCTCCACTTGAAATTCCATCTGATGGGTTTTGTATTTTATCAGTGACTTAGTTCCTTTGGGAGAGTAAAAATATCATTCACCAACCTTGAAAATTTTCTTGATTACAGGCTTCGAGCTTCTCACGTTCATTATAGTGGAGAACAATCTTGATTTGTACCTCTCCTCTCCATAGGAAGAAGATTCTAGACCAGCAATCTCGGCTCTGAGCTTCTTCACCTTGGCTTGCAAATCCCTCACATACGACACAGCGTCTGCAACAATGGAAGCTTTGTCCATCTACGCCCCCCATCATCAAAACAGTGGGTTCAATTTTTCATGATAGTTCAATCTGAAAAGCTAAAAATGGCTCTCATGAGTTACACATACCTTGGTGATGTTGGGAACCAAAGACCTCAGCGCATGGAGTTTTTCCTTCATTCCATTTCTCCTTTTCCGCTCCGTGATCAACGTTCTTGATCTATCAGTCTTTTTACTCATTTTCTTCTTCTGCCTTCCTTGTCATCAGCTTTGGCGATTGGGGATGATTCTTTACCATCTTTCTCCGTCGTACGCATGGAATTGAAGGCTCGTTTCGACAAGGAAATCGTCTACCGAAACGTCTAAGTCGAACAAATCCAACGAGTTCGTAGCAACCTTAATCTCTTCGTCGATTAAGTTGCTGAACTCATCGATGGAACATATGGACCCAATATCGACTATGTGCTGCTGATATTCACAAGATCCCTCCATGATTTTGCGTTTGAAAGTGGAGTTTAGGAGGAAATCAATATTATGTTACGAAGTTCGTTTCGCTGTTTTTTGATCAGCTTGTACGTTTTATATATAGCAAGCAAAACACACATACACACACAAAAGGGAATAAGCATCTACCATAATTTATCTTTGTTCACACCAGGCAAAGTGTATTTGCGTTTATAATTATTACATCACCCCTAAAAGAATCTAAAACCTCAGCACTGTAGAAAATACTATTTATTGAATCATGGCAAGTATGCAGCGAATGTATAAGTGGATAACAAGTCAAAGAAATATACTTCTGATTGGATTTCCCAGTCTTTCAACATTTTTATGGATTTTAAATAGGAAACACAAATTCGGAAGACTAATTGGAAATTGATTGAACTTAAACGGAGGGTGAAATATTATTACCTTGCGCGAGATAGTCTAATTTAACAAAAAAAATAACGATTCACTTTGGTAAAAGGGTAGTCTACAGAAAATACCTATTTGATAAAAACTTGCAAGTCAGTATCCTGTCAGTGTTTTTTTATATGTAGCCGCCTATTTCTATCATAATTTATCTTGTTCACACCTGCCTTAGGCGAAAACACACACACATATATATGTAATGTATATAAGAGCATCTCCAACGCTGCGCTTAATCTGGCGTTTCCCCCCATTAATAGCGTTGAGAGGTCTCCAATGGACCCCTAAACGTTCCTCTATTTCCAGCGGGTGCAACAGTGCACCGCTACCCATGGCGGGGCACTGTTCACCCGCAATCCATTTTTTTTTTGTTTTCTTTTTTAAGTTTTGATAATAATATAGGTTTAAAAGAATTCTTGGAAAGAATGGGTGACGAAGTCGATTGGGAAAAAAATTGCTGCTGTGGACTGTGGTGAAGATGAAGACGGTGAAGATGAAGACGAAGACGAAGAGAGAGAATGTTTACTTTCTGATTTCTTTTGTTTTTTAATTTATCTGTTTTCGTTTTTTATTTTAATATTCAATAAAAATTTGCACAAAAAGTTAATACATAGCATAAAAATTTGTTAATTATGTAGTTTATTTTTAATGGACGGAAAATTATAATAAATATTATTAACTATAAAACAAATTAATATTAATATAATTAAATTATCATAACAAATATTTATATCATCATGAAAATTTATTTGTGAATTTATATAATGGAAAATATAAATATTATGTATTGAGTAAGATATAGAGGAAATGGTTGGAGTTAATTGACACTGTTCACACTTTATATATAGAGGAATTGTACTGTAGCAACTTTAAATGTAGAGGAATGGTTAGAGATGGCCTAAGTGCAATCTGGCATGGTTGATCTTGTTTGATACCTTGAGTTTTTTTATTCTCCAAAATTTGATACGTTGAACTAACGTTTTAGAGTCTTCTAGGTTTTGTATAATAAACAATAATGGACGGAATATATTATTTTAGTACTTCCATTGACGAGAACACAACAAAGTGTCTTAGGTTAATAGGAATCATAGCCATCAAAAATTTTATAACATAGGACAGACCAAAAGGGCATGAGATGTTCAAATCATAAATGGCATGCATGGAAAATGCATCTAGGGATTATGCTTTCATTTTGTTAGCCAAAAGAATCACAGATAATACTTTGGCATGGCTATATTCAACTCATAACGAACTTCGGTCAACATATGAATATTATCGCTTCATTTTATTCACATATCTTAATACAACAGTCACAGAAATCTATCACAGATAATGCACATATCTTAATACAACAGTCACAGAAATGTGTCCTCCTTTTATTCATGGTAATAAAACACCCACTCACCACACTGCAAAATGCTAAGCATCCCATCTTCTCTCTAAGTCTCGTGCTACATAATATAACTCAGCAAATGAACGACGACAAGAATCTCAGTGCACATATCCTAACAAAAGAAAAAGACGATAGCTTTTTCAGGGCAAGCAAGTTTCATGGCATAGTTGACTTAAGATATAGAATTCAGAATTTAACAAAATACCTTAAGACAATGGGTAGGTTGAGACTTAAGCTGCGAGAGAAGCTATCTTGGCAATGTTGGACGTGTCGAAGATTTCAATTAAGTAGCCATCGGGATCCTTGATGAACGCTACGCCCTTCATCTTCCCTGAAACAAAAATTCAAATCGTTGTGGTGCATAGTCCTGTCTCGACAAAGTAAAGCGTCTGCGACTAATTAAGATGATGGGATGTAAGCTTTATTACCATCCTCGGGCTTCTTCGCGAATTCAACTCCTAGACTTTCGAATCTCTGGCATGCCTTGTATAAGTCATCTACAGTGACGCCAATGTGCCCTGGTGAAGCAATTTTTTTTCAGTTACTTTTTATTTCTTTGTCTTTCTGAGAAGCAAAGTATCAGAAAAGAGAGTGATAATCATGTCTATAGATTGCCACAGTGCAGTATAGACGTTAAACCTAACGATAATTATGCTTGAAGGTGAAGGATGCTTACAAAGTCAACCTGGGCTATTATTGATACAAATTGCAGATGCTCCAAGATAGGAAACTACCAAATTTATTTCCTTAACACAGTGTAAGGGAAGAGTCATTATTATACATACCATAGCCACGAGGTTCTGCGTTTCCATTGTGATAGCCCTTGAATTCAGGGTCGGTTTCAGTACCCCAGTTGCTGCGAATAAAAAAACGACCATTAGTTGGGTACAGTGCGATTATGCGATAAAGCTTATTTAACAAGGTTTATGTAATAGAAAAAGAAGCAAGCGCTCACTGCGTAAGCTCGAGTGTAGCTTTCTGAGCAAAAGTCCAAGAAGTGCGCTCGACTGGGTCGGCGGGTGCTGATGATGTGTCCTAAACCACACACAGATTTAAGACTTAATTGGAGGAGGAACAAATGCAAGAGAAAATATGATCATTCTGATGAGGATTGTATGACAATCTAACCACATATCCGAGAAAGTAGAGAGTAAACTTCATCTCTGGAAAATCCAATCGTTTAAGCAACCTGTAATTGAAAAGCAATCAAGATTGCATATAAGCTATTCAACAATATGGTTAACAATGTCATTAGACGCAAAAAATTTTCCCCGAGCAGGTCAAGATAAAACACAATTTTTCCAACAAGAAAATAAAAAAGATACAAAAATTCCAACAAGACTTACGACATGCCCATTATGCGAGTGTAGAAATCGAGACTGACTTTCGGGTCCTTCACTCGAAGCATCTGTACATGGTAATACAACACACAAATATCAATCAAATAAAGGTCCTTTAATGGCCAATACTACTTCGCAGAGAATTTGGAGTATGACATTCAGGCTAAAAAAAGCTGCTCAGAAGATGAGGAGCTTCAGCCTCAGAAGACAAATATAGAATGCTTCTTTGCAAAGAGCATCATACATAACACGATCAACTCATAAAACAAATCTCAAATATTCATCCGCAATCACAGATTCGCCGCAGAGATGCATAAAAATTTAAGACCAACCCAAGCACACAGAAACCAAGTTCTATGAATAATCGCATAATCACGCACCAAAATGGGTGTTCACAGCTCAACAATCGAAATTCAGCAAAAAGAAACAGACAGTATTGGTGCTGATATAATTCCCCCAAATTCATTACCCAATCCGTAATCAACATATTCACACTAAAAGCGATGAAAGGGGGAAGATTTTATCAGACGAAGAGACTTACAGTTTGCTGCAAAAAGTAGCCCTGGGTAGCCACATCAATCGAAGTAGCGAGCCCAGGGTTGTTCTCTCTCGCCTCTTTCGCTGCAGCCATTAAAACTATCTTTGGGAATGCAAAATATTCTGAGCTGATTCGAATTCTGCAACAATCAGTTGATGCAAGTCCTTTCTTTATGCTTAAATTACATCCACGAGAAGATTTAATGTAAAGCCACGTGGCAAATCAATGGAAGAAAAATCTGGAAAATACTATAAAGTTACGTGGCAAATCAAAGAAAATTTTGGATACAGAAGAATGTTGTAAGAATATGTAAAGAATAATAATATTAGTATACATTTTTGTGACATCTATATAAAAATACCCAATTGAATAAAAAATTTACAAATCATTCCTTATGTCAGAAATTTTTACGGATAGGTACCCGTTTTACTGTTTGTACCAATTTTCTTAGTCTTGCTGTACCTTTTTATGCGTGTATTGCGTATCACGTCACGCGTTTATACGGTACCCTATACGGTTTTTATATGGCACCTTAGTGTATTATATATGACGTACCATTTTCTCAACATACTACGTACCAAAATACGTTGCTATAGGGTACCTAAATTGGTATATGGCGTACCTGGGGCGGATCTGCTACCTATCTGCAAAAAAATTATTCTATTAGGTACCTACATATAAAAAAAGTACTGACAGGGTCCTGAATTACAAGTTTTTATGCAAATGGGTAGTTATGTGTAAAGGCCCCTACATTTTTTAAGCAAATATTCAACGGGGATTTTACATAAAAATACCCATTAATATAAAAAATTAGCAAGTCAGTACCCTATCAGTGTTTTTTTATATGCAGATACCTGTCAGAATAAATTTTTTATACATTGGTACCTACCCGCCGCAAGGTACATCATATCACAAATTTAGGTACCATAGAGAAACATATTGTGGTACGTAATACAGCTAGTAGATGGTACCGTCTTATAGTCAGCGGCAAGGTACCGTATGGAACGTTTATATGGTACCATATAAATGCGTGACGTGGTACGCAATATACATATAAAAAGGTACGTCAAAGACCGGAAAAATGGTACGCACAGTCGAACGGGTACTTATATAAAAATTCTCTGACATGGATACGGACTTGCAAATTTTTTATACCATTAGGTATTTTTCTATAGATTCACCATATTCGATTTGATTCGAAAATAAATAAATCAGTTATCAATGTTAATAAACATGGAGTTCGGCTCGTGAAAAGTAAAAATATACTGTTTCAGAATGCTTTTAAAATATTTAATCTCGTCAGCTTTCGTATAGTTGGTGAATCTTCGAGATCAAATAAAAAATTTTCTTATGAAAAAATGTATAACAACGATAGTGATTTACTAATTCCAATTTGTAAAGTTGCCTACCATTCATGCAATACACTAAATTATATTTTTTTTGAAAAAAAAAAAGTAGTTGTATTCCATTATAGACGAATGTCTGAAGATAGCAAGTCGGCCAATTCTTGGGATGGTGGGCAACGTCCCTCTCCATTAACTCCAAGGGTTTTGGCAAGAAAATGAGCAACATTATTACGATTACGCCGAACAAGAATGTTATAATTGCAATTGCAAGAATGTATTTCTTGACTTCACCAAACAGAAAAAATAACTAGGTTTTAACAATTACCCAGTACTTACTTCAAACTTATCCGAAAAAGACAACAATCAGTTGAAAATCATATCAAAACAAGACAAGATAATAACTATCATACGAAGTTGCTATAAATTTCACAAAAAAGGCGAGACACAAATACCATACGAAGTTGCTAACAAACATGTTCCCTTTCAATGCCATTATTTAACTCCCCACCACAAACACGTCCAATCTCACTCCAAATTCTTAGGAAATTCACATAACTCTTTATCATAGTATTATCTAGAAATAAATAAATGGAAACCTTATTGATGTTTTTTATATAATTTATTTATTTTTATTCAACAAGTACAAAGACTTAAAATCCACCATCATTACACACACGTTACGTCCCACAACACACACACACTCACTAGACGCACATCATTTCTCAAGCAATTTCATTATTTCTCCGTTTAATCGACAATGGCTCAGGTAAAATCCCTCTGTCTTCATTCGTTTCACCGTTTTGAATCAGCTTTTTTTGTTTGCTTCGTCCCCCCTTCGTTAACGCTTGATTTTCTCATCAGAAAAGCAAGAAGAACGGTAATGGCGGCGAGATTAAGAGCAACGTCACCGTAGTTTTGAAGGCGGATTTGCACTGCGAGGGATGCACGCACAAGGTTTTGAGGTCTATTCGCTCTTACGAAGGTCGATTTGATGCTCTGTGAAACATTTTCTGTGTAAAACGCGCGATGCGAGGATGAATATGAATGTGCTTACGTTTGCGTTGTTGTTCTCTTGATCGTATTAGGCGTTGAAGCTGCTAATGTCGGCGATGCTCAGAAGATTACCATCGTTGGGAAAATCGATCCGTCGAAAATGGTGGAGAGAGTGGAGAAGAAGACTCGCCGGAAAGTCGAACTGATCTCGCCGAAGCCCAGTGGCAAAGATGCGGATAAGGAAAACGGAAAAGCGAAAGAGAATTCCAAAAATAAAGGAAACGGCGGCGGCGGTGGTGACGACGCCGTCAAATCTGAGAAGAAGGAAAACGAATCGAAAGAGACGAATAAGAAGAATAAGAATGAAACCGATGAGAAAACAAAGCCCAAGAACAACGCGAAAGAGGTAACCTAAAAAAAAAACCCATTCAATGCTTCCTTTCATCCCCATTCATTCGTCCATTTATTTAACGTGCTTCATCATCTTCATGACGTACGATAACTGGGTTGTTTTGTGTTTGTCTGCATAAAAATCGGCTGATTCTGCTACTGTGCGTAGTGTATCAGTCTGTGTTTGTCCTTTTTCTGCCATTTTTGCTATCATCTCAAACACGCGGCGCAAGTTAGTCGGTACGGTTTATTTTTAGCGCAGTAGTCGTGGGACTAATTATGCGGTGTGGTGCGCGTCCTTTGGCTTTTCCCCACTTTTTTATATCTCTTTCTGCCACGTGGGCAGTGCGCATCTTATAGCAGCATCATATTTTCCATTTTTCTTTTTTTCTTTTTTCTGACATCATCGTTTTATATTACATCTTCAACAGCCGCCGGTCACCACCGCCGTGCTGAAGCTCCAACTACACTGCGAAGGCTGCACTCAGAAAATCCAAAAGATCATCACCAAGGCGAAGGGTAATAACATCGTCATTACACAATCAAGAAATATTCCTTTTTTTTTTTTTCTATCGATGAGTGAATCGATTTTCCTACGATAAATTTTTAAAAGGGTACCGAGAAATGAAGATCGACAAGGAAAAGGAGCTCGTGACGGTGACGGGCGCTTCGGACATGAAGGCATTGGCCGAGGTTCTCAAGAAACACCTCAAAAGGAACGTTGAGATCGTGCCTCAGAAGGGTAATAATAAAGAAGGGGAGAAGAAGGAAAATAATAAGAATTCCGAGAAAAAGGATGGTAATAAAAATGGGGAGAAGAAGGAAAACGACGGCGACGGCAGTGGAAAGAAGGAAAATAACGGTGGCGAAAACAATAAGGGGAAGAAGGTCAAAGAAGGTGGCGGCGGCGGCGGCGGCGGCGGCGAGAAGAAGTGTGAACAAGGAGGTGGTAACCCGAACCCGATGGTTAACGGGTCGGGATGTAGCGAGCAGCAGCACTTTTACTATTCGTACAACCCGTATTTGAACGGGTACGTACATGCTCCTCAGCTGTTTAGCGATGAGAATCCTAATGCTTGTAGTGTTATGTGATGTGGTGGTGGATGAAGTGGGTCGTTTTTGTGGTGCAGTTGAATTTTAGCTTTGGAAATTGGAGCTAGTTTTTTTTTTTTGTTTGTAGGATTTTAATTCCTTGTTAAAAACTTTAGTGTGTGTTTGGTTCGTGGAATTGGAAAATAGTAGGGAAAATAATAGGATAAGGAAAAGAAACATTGTTTACGTGTTTGGTTGATCGGAGAAATACGTACGTAAAAGAAAAGAAACTTTGGTTTATTTTTAACTTGAAACTAAGTAAAATCAATTTCTCCAACTGCGGAAAACGAAAGAAAAACTTAAGAAAATCATTTTCTCCCTCGTTTTCTTTTCCACCCTAATTTCTTCAAACCAAACACAGTGTTAAGGTTCCGTTACGGATGGAGGAAAATGGTGAGGAAAAGAAAACTAGAAAGAAAACGAATTTTACTAGTTTTTTTTTCACTTAAATGGTTATCTATGGTATTTGCTTTAAGATTAACTTAAGTTTGTTTTCTTTTTTTTCCTCATTTTGGTATGCGGAATTCGGTGTGAAAAAGAAAGAAAATGTATTATAGTACGACATGCAAAACATAATGTACAAGGATTGATGCGTATCATTATATTTTCTTTTCTTTTTCGCGTTGGATTCCGCTAGCAAACGGATTCCTAATCAACCAAATAAAAAATAGTTGTTCTTTTCCATTTCTTTTTCTTTCCTCACTAAATTTCTTAAACCAAATAAACCGTAAGGGAACGGTTATGTTAGGATCTGAATACGTGTTCTATTTCTATTGCAAATTATAGTTCGATTTGGTGATATCATTGATTATAGGGGCGTTTCTATATCAGGCCCCATTGAAAGTTTCCTTTTGAGTTCAGGCCCCTTTCACATTAAATATAGGTTTAAGAACCAAGTCTAAATTAAATTCAAAATAAAGGACATAAACAATGATTTGACGAAAATGCCCCTTGTAGGTGTTAAATAAAGAGGTATGAATTGCTGTAATTATGTTACCAGATATTATTCAAATGGTATCAATCAAAAAAACTATTTTGACGATCGATTTGCCCCAAATTTTCGAGCATAATGGGCACAAAATCAATTTTGATGTGTAACCGACGATATCAATGATAATTACGTCGTCGTATTTAAGATCGGTGAGGAATAATTTGTAGAAATTCATTTACGCAAATAAGATAAATCGAGCATGTTTTTGGTTGAAATTAAACCTAATATACATAAATTCGAGAGACCAGTAGCTTGAAAATTACGTCGCGCCTTGGTGGTGACTCAATCGTTCGTCCATCAAGATGAACGAACTGAAAGTGAAATCGCCATAGAAAAAGAGTTTTAATGAGTATTCGTTATGTGGTATCAGAAAGGCTTAAGTGGTATAGTTTCCGTACGTTCCGGTACAATAGTGGCATAAAGTGGTATAGTTACGATAAGAAGCATTACTCGAACTGATACGAGATATTATTCTAATTTAGTATTAATTTTATATGATGTGGTATACAAGAGCCGTAACGTGGTATAGAAACGATAAGAAACGTTACTCGAACTGGTACGAGATATTACTTTTTCTCATTTGGTATTATTTTTGTAATATATGGTACAAGAGAAGCATTATGTGGTATAGAAGAGGCTTAAAGTTGTATAACAACGTTAACTGTTACTTATCTCATTTGGTATTAGTTATATAAGAAGCGGTACCAAAACAGAGTGAAGTCGTAAAACAGATCGTAAAGTTGTATATTAGATACATAAAGTGGTATAGCAACGAAAACTATTACTTATTCTCAATTGGTATCAATTTTATAAGATGCGGTACGATAACAGCGTAAAGTGGTATAACAACCATAAGAAGTGGTTTCCAGACTGGAATATTTTTCATTTGGCAGGTTGTGGTACCCGTTAGGGAGGAAGTGGTACTGAATAAGCAAGTCACGCTGTTTTGAGCGGGAAAGCTGAATCTCAGTATTATTTTGGGCGGGAACTTTTGTGTAGTATAAATTGGTACCAGAAATGGTATGATAATGGCATAAAGTGGTATGATAAACACATAAAGTGGTATAATAATGGCATAAAGTGGTATCATATACGTGTTAGTTGTTTTTCCTGCAAAACTTAGTGTTTTATGACAGTACAGAAGTGGTATGATAATGGCATAAAGTGATATAACTACCATAAGAAGTGGTTTCCAGATGTTATGAAAATGGTATTAATGGAAAAGCTATTTCAACTATCGATTTACCGTAAATTTTTTACACATACTGGCATAAAATCAATTTTGATGTGTATTCGATGATATCAATGATATTTACGTCGTCAGACTTAAGATCTGTGAGGAATAGTTTCTAGAAATTAATTCGAGAATAAGATAAATCGAGCATATTTTTTGTCGAAATTAAAGCTAATATCATAAATTCGAGACACCCATAGCTTGTGCGTCGCGCCTTAGTGGTGACTCAATCGTTCGTCCCTCAAGATTAACGAATTCAAAGTGAAATCGCAAAAAAAAATATTTAAATGAGTGTTCGTTATGTGGTATCAGAAACGTGTAAGTGGTATAATTTCGATAAGATTAGGTACAATAGTGGCATGAAGTGGTATAATTTACATGTGATGTTGTATCATATAAAGATAGAGAGACCATATTCACTAACGGCCCATGAAGCTTCTGGAATGTTCTTATTTTTTGTTATGAGTGTAGTATAAATTGGTACTAAAATACGCTGAAGTGGTATAATTTACATGTGATGTGGTATTATTTAGTATATATTCCTGTAATAATGTGGTACCAGAAACACTTTATGTGTTACAGATTGCGGTTTATGCGCTAGGGTTTCCAGTTTTTTGGTTTAGAGTATCGGATCTTAGGGTAAACTGTTTCGGGGTTACGATTAAAGGTTTATTGTCGTAAGATTTGTTCTATGATTGACGTATAATGTTGTTTAGGATACATTTGTTGTAATTCATAATGGTAAATATCAATGTGATGTAAATATAGTTGTCTACGATTTGCATTAGTATACATTTCACATAATCAAAACCTCATTACTTGACTACTTACATCATATTTGCATAAAACGTAACAAAATCAAGGAACTTCGTGGATTATACATCAAATCATATATTTCCATGATTTTTATTCCTCCAGAACCGGAAAAAACAAATTTTATTTACGAAATTATTTGATCCATTAATATAGTACATATAACATATTATCTAGTATCAGTACGACTTAATGTGGTATCGTTTCGTAATGTATTGTTACCAGGATAATATAAACGGTTACCAAAATATTATCAAGTTGGATAATTTACATGTGATGTGGTATCATATAAAGATGGTGAGACCATATTCATTGACGGATCATGAAGCTTCTGGAATGTTCTTATTTTTTGTTATGAATGAAGTATAAATTGGTACCAGATTACGCTGAAGTGGTATAATTTACATGTGTTTTGGTATGGTATAAATATTGATCCATATTCATTGACGGATCATGAAGCTTCTGGAATGTTCTTTATTTTCTGTTATGAATGGCGTATAAATTGGTACGAGTATAGTATAAAGTGGTATAACTTATATGAGTTTTGGTATGATATAAATATGACGAAACATGTTTGACGGAGCATGAAGCTTCTGGAATGATATTTTATTTTTGGTATGAATGGAGTATGAAGTGGTACAAAACTATGCTGAAGTGGTATAACTTACATGAGTTTTGGTATGGTATACATATGACGAAGCAGGTTTGAGGAGCATGAAGCTTCTAGAATGATCCTTTTTTTGGTATGATTGGAGTATGAAGTGGTACAAAACTATGCTAAAGTGATATAACTTACATGTGATTTGGTATGATATAAATATGACGAAACATGTTTGACGGAGTATGAAGCTTCTGGAATGTTCTTATTTTTTGTTATGAATGAAGTATAAATTGGTACGAAACTATACTGAAGTGGTATAATTTACATGTGATGTGGTACTATATAAAGCTGGAGACGGTTTGACGGCCCTTGAAGCTTCTGGAATGTTCTTATTTTTTGTTACGAATGGAGTATAAATTGGTACCAAAATATTATTAAGTGGTACAATTTACATGTGATGTGGTATTGTATAAAGATGGAGACGGTAATAGGCCCATGGAACTTCTGGAATGTTTCTATTTTCTGTTACGAGTGGAGTATAAATTGGTACCAGAATATACTTAAGTGGTATAATTTACATATGATGTGGTATTTTATAGCTGAGACGGTAATAGGCCCATGGAGCTGAAATGTTCTTATTTTTGTTACGAATAGAGTATAAATTGTTACCAGTATATTATTAAGTGGTATGAGTTACATGTGATGTGGTATGAAAATATTTCTAGTTCAAAACGCAAAAAACAGAAGCAGATCCATCATTCAAAACACCAAAAGTGCTAAACACAGTCAAACCACAAGCAGAGCCATCATTCGACGCTGTTGTTCTTCCCAGCAACTTTCTTCACCTTCTTCCGGCCACTTTCTTGGCGATCGACGGGGTTCTTCTTCGAAATCGCAAGATTCGTCGATGAAGTGTCGAAATCGGTCGGGTTTCGTCGATTAAGGGTTCAGATCGGTAGAAAATTCTTCGGGTTTTTTCGATTAAGGCTGGAAATTTTTAGGGTTTGTGGTACTGAAAATCGATTTTAGTGTCAGCGTCGTATTACAGATTATTTTTTTAATACCACTTCAATCAGAATAAATACCACTAAAATAGATTTATATACCACTTAATAACACGTGAATATTTAAGTCTAAAAGTTTGATGAAATTTCTGCAAAAAATAAGGGTAAACAAGTCTTTTCCGCCTGAATTGGTCCTTTTTCCTAACGTAACTATTTGATGGGTCCTTCTCCCTATTTAAAATACTAAAAGGGCCTGAAACCTATACCAACTTGTTAAAGGGGCCTGAAATCTAGTTAACCCTTGATTATATGGCAAAAAGTGCAATAGAGAAACTACTTACCAACTAATGTTCGATATATTCTCAATTTCCAATCATCCACATTTAGATCGACATTTTTATGAAATGGAAGAAAATGGTTCCCGTTTAACACAAGGGCAAATAGTCTCCAATATTTACCACAAGGGCCAATTTAGTCCACGATATTTCGCATGACCGCTAATTTGGATGAAAAATAGACCATGTGTAAATATAAGAGACCATTTGAATTATATCAAACTCCTAAATACAGCTGTGGCGGCGTAGACTTGAGAGTGCGCATCTGTCAACAACTCAAATGATGATGAACTGTCACGAACGTAAGTTCCACTAGCCTGGGTCTTCGACAGGCTTACCAAACGAAGGCGTGCGAGGCTAAGGCACGGAGTCTTTACGACACTTAGGCAAATTCCGGAGATTGGAGAACGCTTGGGACAAGGAGGTTCGGAGCGCTAATCGACGGGACGACACGGGCCACGCCGGCGGCGGCGCGGCCACCCTTGGAGCATGCGGGTCGACCCACGGGCCGGACCACGGGTCGGGTCGGACTGGGTCAAACCGGGTCAGACCGGGTCAAGACGGAGCGGGTCGGAACACGGGCCGGGTCGGGTCGGGTCGGGTCGGTGAAGGGTCGGGTCGGGTCGGGCCATCCAGGCCGCGGCCGGACCGCGACCAGGCCTCGGCGGCGGCGCGCTAGCGAGATGCCGGCCGGGGCCGAGACCAGGCCAGGCCAGGGCGGCGGACCTGCGGAGCGGCACGGACGGACCATGGCACGGCTTGGCCGCGAGGGCCAGGCCGGGTGCGCGCGCGGCACTCGGGTGCGCGCGGCGCTGGGCGCGCGCGGCACTTGGGCGCGCGCGGCATCAGGCGCACGCGGCACTTGACGCGCGAGGCTGGACGATGAGATGGGCGCACGGGACGATGGCGGGGCTGAGCTTGCCGAGTCCAAGGAAGCTTCCGGAAGGTAATTTGGTCCAAGGAGATTTGAGATCTTTTAGGAAGGATCTTGTTTCCATATTTACTATATTTAGGAGATATGGAACAAGATATGGAAAGATCTTATTTGGAGATCTTTATCAAGTCGATCAAGCAAAGAAGAATTCGAGTGGTCTAGCATCGAGTTCGAGAGCGATACACTTAGGCGATTTGTGTGAGATTGTCGAAGTGTCTCCAAGGGAAGTCGAGGCTGCGTTTGGGGCAGTTTCGGCGAGGGTCTTAGCGTAGTAAGATCCCGGTCGAAGGGACGATAGGATTTGGGTAGACTTGTGTGCGATCGAGTCGAACGAGTTCGGGACGTGTCCGAATCGTTCAAGTCCTATTGTACTTTATTCGTGTGGAATAAAGAGAGGCCACGTTTGCGTGGGCCGGCCCCTTTGGCCAAACACTTGTCTTTACGTTTCCGTTTGGGCGAGGCGAGTGTGAGAGAGGCGTGTCTTGCCTTGGTTACGAAGCGCGCGCGCGGAGTAAGCCAAGGAAGAGCCGTGTTGCGCGCGTTGGGGGATTAGGAATCAAGCGAAAAATTTCTAAGTCCTTTTTGGCGTAACAAGAGTTGGTATCAGAGCTGATGGCTGACGGGGTCAGATCGACGGCGGCTCGATTGACCGACCTAGAGGCGAGGGTCGCGGCACAGCAAGCGATCCTCGACGGTCTTCCCACCCTCACGGATGTGTTGACCGAGATAGCGGAACTCAAGGGCGAGAGGGCAGCGGACGTGGCGAGGATGGCGAGAATCGAAGCCGAGCATGGGGCGCTTCGACTCTTGGTGGCGGGTAGCATCACGGCACCGGCCGCGCCGACGGGCCGAAAGACCACGCGCGAGCCGCGTGCTTTCTCGGGAGTTCGAGATGCGAGGGAGTTGCAAAACTTCCTCTACGACGTGGAAGCGTATTTCCATGGGGCGGGAATACAAGAAGCGGACAAGGTGGAGGTGGCGTTGAACTATCTCGAGGACGACGCCAAGCTGTGGTGGCGCACGCGGCTCACGCAGGACGCGGAGCAAGGCCGGCCGAGGCTTGCGGTTTGGGCCGACTTTAAGCGTGAGCTTGAGGCACAGTTTCTGCCAGGGAACTCGACGTGGGCTGCGAGGGAGATGTTGGTTAGGCTCAAGCACACGGGTTCGATTCGGGACTATGTGCGCGAGTACGCCTCGATCATGCTCGGCATCCACGACATGTCGGAGACGGACCGCTTATTCCAGTTCAAGAGCGGGCTCAAGCCTTGGGCCCAGCTAGAGCTTACTCGACAAGGTGTCCAGGACCTTGCGACGGCTTATGCCGTTGCGGAGCGGCTTATCGAGATAAGGCCGACCGAGCAACGGGCCGCGGAGAGAGAGACCGTGGCGACCACTTCTAAGGCGGCCAATCCGAAGAAGAAAGTCCAAAAGAAGAAGTTTGGTGGAAGCAAGGCCAAGGGTAAGGAGCCGGCGGCTGAGGCCGCGGCTAACGCGAAGGGCGGGTGCTACACTTGCGGGCTCCCGGGTCACCGGGCGCGGCAATGTCCGAAGGGAGCGCGGGCCCACGTGGCAACAGTCACGGCCGAGGGAGGGGATCCTAACGCTGAGATTGTGCGCATGAATCCTCTTCGGATCGTAGCGATCCGTAGCGTTCCTACCACGGCGGACTTACTTTTTGTGAAGTGCAGGGTGAACGAGGTCGAGGTGTTCGGACTCGTCGACACGGGCGCTTCGCATACCTTTGTGGCGAGACGGTTGATCAAGGATTTGAAGCTAGACGTTCGCTACTACAAGGCCACCATCAAGCCCATCAACTCGAGGTCTACGGAAGTGTGCGGCCTTGCGAGGTCGACACTTAGCGTGGGCGGTTGGATGGGACGGGTCGATCTAACGGTGACGGAATTAGACGACTACGACCTTATTTTGGGGTTAGACTTTCTACGGGCTGCGAAGGTGACGGTGGATCCTTCGGGCCATGCGATCGAGATTGGGGACGGATGTGGACGAGTTGAGTGCGCGGGACGACGCGATGGGGCGGAACCGCGACCGGCCGAGGTGATCTCAGCCATACGACTCGATGATGGCCTACGACGGGGCGAGCCTACATATGTGGCGGCTTTACGACTTGATGACGGGGAGAGTGCGGCCGATGTGCCGAAGGAGCTGGCGGAGGTGCTGTCCGAATTCGAGGACTTGATGCCGGCCGAACTTCCCAAGGAGCTACCACCGAGGCGCGCGATAGACCATCAGATTGAGCTGGAGCCGGGCGCGAAGGCTCCGGCGCAGGCACCTTACAGGATGAACCCGGCGGAGTTGGCCGAGTTACGGAGGCAGCTAGACGAGCTATTGGACGCAGGTTTGATCCAACCATCCAAAGCCCCGTACGGTTCACCCATTCTGTTCCAGAAGAAGAAGGATGGGAGCATGCGGTTCTGTGTCGACTACCGCGCGCTTAACAAGGTTACGGTGAAGAACAAATATCCCATACCGAACGCACTCGACTTGTTCGACAAGCTGGCGAAGGCTGAGTGCTTCTCGAAGGTGGACTTGAGGTCGGGATATTGGCAGGTGCGCATCGCGGAGGGCGATGAGGCGAAGACGACTTGCGTGACGCGTTACGGGTCGTTCGAGTTCTTGGTGATGCCGTTCGGCCTCACAAACGCGCCGGCCACGTTTTGTAACTTGATGAATAATGTCCTTTATGAGTTCTTGGACAGATTTGTCGTCGTTTACTTGGACGACATTGTGATCTACTCGCAATCGGTGGAGGAGCATGTGGTCCACTTGCGAGCGGTCTTCGAGGCGTTGCGGCGGCATCGTCTCTACCTGAAGCGCGAGAAGTGTGACTTCGGCTTGAGCGAGATTTCCTTTCTAGGCCACATCATATCGGGAGGATCGATCCGGATGGACCCAAAGAAGGTGGTGGCCGTGGTCGAGTGGGAGCGGCCGAAGAACGTCTCGGCGTTGAGATCGTTCTTGGGCATGGCGAACTATTATCGGCGGTTTATCAAGGGGTACTCACACATCGCAAGCCCTTTGACGGACATGCTGAAGAAGGGGGCACAGTGGACTTGGTCGGAGAGGGCGATCGCAGCCTTCGAGGAGTTGAAGGGCGCGCTCGCGTCCGAGCCGGTGCTGAGGCTGGCGGACTTCACCAAGCCCTTCGAGGTGCATACCGATGCGTCGGGACAGGCCCTTGGAGGCGTTCTCGTACAGGAAGGCCATCCCGTGGCGTACGAGAGTCGCAAGTTCAACGAGGCGGAGACTCGTTACTCGACCCATGAGAAGGAGATGACGGCGGTGATCCATTGCTTGGAGACGTGGCGACACTACTTGCTTGGGACGAAGTTCGTCGTCATGACGGACAACGTCGCCAACACCTACTTCAAGACCCAGAAGAAGTTGTCTCCAAAGCAAGCGAGGTGGCAGGAGTTCTTAGGTGAGTTCGACTTCGAGTGGATTCACAAGCCGGGTCGGCACAACGATGTGGCCGACGCACTTAGCCGCAAAGGGGTCGAGACCTTTGTGGCCGCGCTTAGTTCGGCGGTCGCGGACTTCGAGGGGAAGGTGCGCGCGGCAGCGGAGGGGAACAAGGCGTATCAAAAGCTCGTTTCGGAGGTAAACGAGGGCGTGGTGCGGCAGTATTGGCTCGAGGACGGGATCTTGGTGGCCCATGGCGGGCGGATCTACGTCCCCGAAGGCGAGCTTAGACGGGAATTGGTTCGCGAGCACCACGACACACTTTGGGCGGGTCATCCGGGCGAGGGACGGATGTACGCGCTGCTTTCGAAGAAGTTCATCTGGCCGAAGATGAGGGCCGATGTTCACGCCTATGTGAGGTCATGCTTGGTGTGCCAGCAAGACAAGGCGGATCGAAGGAAGCAGGCCGGCTTGTTGCAGCCGCTACCCATTCCGGCGAGACCGTGGGAGTCGGTTTCGATGGACTTTATCACTGCTTTACCCCGGACCCGAGGGTTCGGCTCGATACTTGTGTGTGTGGACAGGTTTTCGAAGATGGCGGTGTTCGCGCCGGCACCGATCGAGTGCCCAGCGAAGGAGACGGCGGAGATTTTCTTTGCGCACGTTGTGAAGTACTACGGCGTGCCATCTTCCATTGTGAGCGATCGAGACGCGAGGTTCACGGGGCGTTTTTGGACGTTTCTCTTCAAGCTTCTAGGGACGAAGTTGAAGTTCTCGACCGCATTTCACCCGCAGACGGATGGCCAGACGGAGCGGGCGAATCAGACCTTGGAGGAGTATCTTCGACATTTTATCTCGGTGAGTCAAACTAACTGGGTCGACTTGCTCGACGCGGCTCAGTTTAGTTACAACTTGCACGAGTCATCGGCGACGAAGGTGAGCCCGTTCGAGATGGTGTACGGGTTTCGGCCGAACCAACCGGCGGTCGTGGCGACGAGGATGATCGGCGACTGCCCGGCGGCTTATCGGTTCGCGTGGACCAGACACGAGCTCTGGACCGCGGCCAAGGATAGCATGGCGAAGGCGCAACGGCGTATGAAGAAGTACGCGGACCAACATCGACGCGAGGTGGAGTTCGAAGTTGGCGAGCAAGTGATGCTCAAGTTGCGGCCGCATATGTGGAGCGCGGGCGCTGGGGGCAAGAAGGCGAATCTTTCCCGCAGCTTGATGCCAAAGTACGATGGGCCGTTCGAGGTGGAGGCTCGAATCGGAAGGGTGGCCTATCGGCTAAAGCTACCGGACCACATGAAGATCCATCCGGTGTTCCATGTAAGTCTTTTGAAGAAGTATCACCCCGGTGAGACTTCGAGGGAGGCTACGACGCGCGTGCCAGAGGCGGCACTTAGGGCGTACGATCGAAGAATTTTCAGCATTCTCGACCATCGGCGGGTGGGAGGCTTGAACGAGTTCTTGGTCTTGTGGAGCGGAGAGGATCCGTCCGAGACTTCGTGGGAGAAGTTCACGGACATAGCGCAATTCGAGGAGGAAGTTGCGGCGTATTGGAACTGGAGGCACGGTGCGGGCTACGGACAACAGATGTCGACGGGGCCGCCGACTTTTCCCGGGGGGGGGGAGGGTGTCACGAACGTAAGTTCCACTAGCCTGGGTCTTCGACAGGCTTACCAAACGAAGGCGTGCGAGGCTAAGGCACGGAGTCTTTACGACACTTAGGCAAATTCCGGAGATTGGAGAACGCTTGGGACAAGGAGGTTCGGAGCGCTAATCGACGGGACGACACGGGCCACGCCGGCGGCGGCGCGGCCACCCTTGGAGCATGCGGGTCGACCCACGGGCCGGACCACGGGTCGGGTCGGACTGGGTCAAACCGGGTCAGACCGGGTCAAGACGGAGCGGGTCGGAACACGGGCCGGGTCGGGTCGGGTCGGGTCGGTGAAGGGTCGGGTCGGGTCGGGCCATCCAGGCCGCGGCCGGACCGCGACCAGGCCTCGGCGGCGGCGCGCTAGCGAGCTGCCGGCCGGGGCCGAGACCAGGCCAGGCCAGGGCGGCGGACCTGCGGAGCGGCACGGACGGACCATGGCACGGCTTGGCCGCGAGGGCCAGGCCGGGTGCGCGCGCGGCACTCGGGTGCGCGCGGCGCTGGGCGCGCGCGGCACTTGGGCGCGCGCGGCATCAGGCGCACGCGGCACTTGACGCGCGGGGCTGGACGATGAGATGGGCGCACGGGACGATGGCGGGGCTGAGCTTGCCGAGTCCAAGGAAGCTTCCGGAAGGTGATTTGGTCCAAGGAGATTTGAGATCTTTTAGGAAGGATCTTGTTTCCATATTTACTATATTTAGGAGATATGGAACAAGATATGGAAAGATCTTATTTGGAGATCTTTATCAAGTCGATCAAGCAAAGAAGAATTCGAGTGGTCTAGCATCGAGTTCGAGAGCGATACACTTAGGCGATTTGTGTGAGATTGTCGAAGTGTCTCCAAGGGAAGTCGAGGCTGCGTTTGGGGCAGTTTCGGCGAGGGTCTTAGCGTAGTAAGATCCCGGTCGAAGGGACGATAGGATTTGGGTAGACTTGTGTGCGATCGAGTCGAACGAGTTCGGGACGTGTCCGAATCGTTCAAGTCCTATTGTACTTTATTCGTGTGGAATAAAGAGAGGCCACGTTTGCGTGGGCCGGCCCCTTTGGCCAAACACTTGTCTTTACGTTTCCGTTTGGGCGAGGCGAGTGTGAGAGAGGCGTGTCTTGCCTTGGTTACGAAGCGCGCGCGCGGAGTAAGCCAAGGAAGAGCCGTGTTGCGCGCGTTGGGGGATTAGGAATCAAGCGAAAAATTTCTAAGTCCTTTTTGGCGTAACAGTTATATTAAAAGCCCACTATAAAATAAATAAAGTAAGATACGAAACTAAATGACTTATTAATGAGGTTATAGTTTCTCGACTTTCTGATGGGCTATTAATTTTTGCAAAGTTTTTTCATTTAGGCCCATTAAAATTCAGGCCCAGACCTATTACGAAACCATATGCATTCCACCTTGTCCCCATTTAACCTCTCTATATAACTTCCATCGGCGCTCGCCGCAGCCATAAACCATACCTCCTGAAACTATAGCTTCCTTCTCCACTTGCAGCTAATCTCCAGGGTCAGATATAGCACACCTGAAAGTAGCGAAGCTAAAACGCTAACCCCGCGCGTTCAAGGTAATTACGTTTTGATTTTGATTTTGATATGTAATTCATTGAAGATCTTAGGTTTTTTTTTTTAAATTTTGATCTCCGATTTAGATGGTTTCGGACGCGAGCAAGAAGAAGGCGGCGCAGAAGAAGGCAGCGGCCGCGGCGAAGAGAGGAGGTAAGTCGGCTGCGGCGGCATCGTCTAAGGCGGCGGAGAACGGAAGCAGCAACGTGGATAGTCTGGCGACCAGTGTTGCTGATCTGCAGATATCCGATCGGACGTGTACCGGCGTTCTATGTTCGCATCCGTTGTCCAGAGATATTCGGGTAACGTTTTGGTTCTTTTTTTCTCTCTAAAGAATGACGAGCTGAAAAGTCAGATCTAGTTAGTGACAATAGGTGCTAAGATTAACTGATATGTGTTCGTGGAGGTAATTGCTCGGTGTGTGCCTTTTAGGATGCGTTTTTTGTTGTGTGTAAACTCGATTAGGCTGATGATGATCTGCCAATGAGTCATGTATTGCCTAGATTTGTTAGGATTTCACTATGTACCCATGCTTAGAAAAATTTGCTGGAATTTCGAGATCAAGGTTTAATCCGGGGGCTCGATAGAGTAGTTAAATATTCTACGCACATTTGCAGTTTATTCAACTCCGTGAATGTTTTGTTGTTACGCTTATTTCATCAATTGATTCGTCTGTTATGTAAGTTTGTGTCTGAAACCTGGAATCATTATTTGTCAGATATAATCATTTTAGGATTAAATTTAATATTTCTTGATTATATGAGTCTGAACTGATGTTTGGTAACTTTCTCAGATTGAGTCCCTTTCCCTTACATTTCATGGCCATGATCTGATAGTTGACTCTGATCTGGAACTCAACTATGGGAGGTATGAGGAAGAACTAACCAGATACTTCTGTTGTTTTTTGACTCATTGACGACCTCATTGGCTTTGTCTTTTCAGGCGTTATGGTCTGCTCGGGTTAAATGGCTGTGGAAAATCTACTCTTCTTGCTTCTATTGGCTGTCGAGAGCTTCCTATCCCTGAGCACATGGATATCTATCACCTCAGCAGAGAGATTGAAGCATCTGACATGTCTTCACTTGAGGCGGTCATAAGCTGTGATGAGGAGAGGCTGAAACTGGAAAAAGAAGTCGAAGCATTGGCAGCACAGGTATTTGATCATAATCTGTGCCTATTAGTGCCCGGCGCGTAGGTTTTAATGAAAAAAAAAACACGCTGGCACTTAAATTATCACAGGATGATGGTGGCGGAGAGCAATTGGATCGCATTTACGAACGCCTGGAAGCAATGGATGCCTCGACCGCTGAGAAGCGTGCTGCTGAAATCTTGTTTGGCCTTGGTTTTAACAAGCAGATGCAAGAGAAGAAAACCCGCGATTTTTCTGGAGGCTGGAGAATGAGGATTGCTCTTGCCAGAGCCCTGTTCATGAATCCTACCATACTCTTGCTAGATGAACCCACCAATCATCTTGGTAAGAATCTTTCTATACGTATTGTATATTTGGATTTGTCTTCAATTAATCTTCTCCTAAACCATTTCCCCTAACAATTCGATCGTAGACCTCGAGGCCTGCGTCTGGCTTGAAGAAACCCTGAAGAAATTCGACCGAATCCTCGTCGTTGTCTCGCACTCCCAAGACTTCCTAAACGGCGTCTGCACAAACATCATACACATGCAAAGCAAGAAGCTGAAGATCTACACCGGCAACTACGACCAGTACGTTCAGACCCGCTCAGAGCTCGAGGAGAACCAAATGAAGCAGTACAAATGGGAGCAAGAGCAGATCTCCTCCATGAAGGAGTACATCGCCCGGTTCGGCCACGGTTCAGCCAAGCTAGCCCGCCAGGCTCAGAGCAAGGAGAAAACCCTAGCCAAGATGGAGCGAGGCGGGCTCACCGAGAAGGTCGTGAGGGACAAAGTCCTCGTCTTTCGCTTCCAGGACGTGGGCAAGCTGCCCCCCGCCCGTCCTACAGTTCGTCGAGGTAACCTTCGGCTACACCCCCGAAAACCTAATCTACGAGAACATAGACTTCGGCGTGGACTTGGACTCGAGGGTCGCCCTCGTGGGTCCCAACGGGGCGGGGAAGAGCACCCTCCTAAAGCTGATGACGGGCGAATTGGTACCTCTCGACGGAATGGTGAGGCGACACAACCATCTGAGGATCGCTCAGTACCACCAGCACTTGGCGGAGAAGCTCGACCTCGAGATGCCTGCGCTTCTGTACATGATGAGGGAGTACCCCCGGGAACGAGGAGGAGAAGATGAGGGCTGCGATTGGCAGGTTTGGGCTTAGCGGGAAAGCGCAGGTGATGCCTATGAAGAACTTGTCTGATGGGCAGAGGAGCCGCGTGATTTTCGCCTGGCTTGCTTTTAGGCAGCCTCAAATGCTGCTCTTGGACGAGCCGACGAATCACTTGGATATCGAGACGATCGATTCGTTGGCCGAGGCTCTGAACGAGTGGGATGGCGGGTTGGTTTTGGTGAGCCACGACTTTAGGTTGATTAACCAGGTGGCTCACGAGATATGGGTCTGCGAGGATCGGAAGGTGTCGAGGTGGGAGGGTGACATTATGGATTTCAAGAGGCACTTGAAGGCCAGGGCGGGTTTGTCCGATTGAGTTTCGAGTCTTTTGCCGCCGAGCCGTGCCTGGTAATGTCTTGGCTTGGTTTTGTGGAGAAGTCGTTGGTGCCAGTGGCGACTTCAGAGTGGGGCAATTGATGAGTGAGACTTGCGCATTTTATTGTATCATTTAATGGGATTTTGCTCTCTATAGTTATGTGATATTTATTGTGATACGATAACGTTGATTATTTTTGTAAGTCTCCATCGAATTTGAAAGTGATTGTCTGTCATGAGACAGAAGACAATTTTCAGCGGGACTATTTCCGTTACGTTTATGAGTTATGGATTACGATCGTCATGAGATAGACTCATTTTAGTTAAGTAATGTCCATTACAATAGTAGGAATTGAAGCGGAATCAAACTCATCATACCTTCTTTTTTTTTTTTAGATGTGTGACATGAAAATTTAATATCATCTCTATAAAATATCTTATGGTTCGATTCATGACTATCGTGATGGATGAGTTCTGGGACGAATTTCATCTTTCTCCGAAGATTACTCACATCCTAAGAATGTAGATAGAGCATGGCGTTCTCGTCGTAGTTCATGCAACCGTTGTGGATTACGTTTCGATGATTTTGTAGTCGGGTGAAACTTTGTCTTATTATAGTTTAAATGTTTTTTCTCGGATTCACAAATTTTGGTTCAGTTATTGCCTATGTATTTTGTGATTTAATTTAGATTTTGCCTGGAGTGTAGGACGATATAGATTTTCATGTCTAGTATCATGCTTGATTTTTGTATTTAATAGGTGGTTGTTACGTTCTTATTAAATTTAAGATGTGGCTTCGGTATGTTTATTAGGAAGTGCTGGTAAATTAGTTTTAGGATGCTCAGGCTAGGCCCGGTAAGACTGAATAACTATATCTGACATAATTGAAAAACTGAAACTTTTAATTAATTAAATATCTGTTTGTTGGTTAAAAAGGAAAAATGATTGGAGACAAGTAAAAATGACATGTTGGCTTCGGCATAGCTTAATTGTTCTCATTTATTTATCTCTTTCGAAGAACCATCTGCTTTTTAATTTATTATTTACTTTTCCATATCTGTTGACATATTAATTTTATGCTTGTTTCGCCAGCTTACGGCAACTCACATATATCCGAAATGAAATCGATAACGTCCATAATTACGTAGCACCACCATCAAAATATATATTCGATATTGTCACGAAATCTAAAGAGTTATTACATACATATTGCATGCATATAACAATATAGGCCAATTTAGTAATATACTTAAAACCAATTATAAATAGCAACTCTTCTCTTCTTCCTTTCGTATCCTATTTTCCAATTTTCCATTAAATTAAAACTCTGGAAAAAAAGAAAAAAGAAAAAGTTTTGAGCGCTCGACAAAATGCTCCCACAAAAGGCCAATGAGTACTTGCAAGAACTCCGTATAAGACAACATGGTTCTGCGACTAATGTTCCAAACTGCTTCTTATCTCCCAAGATTATTAAAGTGCGTGAATTTCTGCGAATGATTTATACAAGTTAATCACTATCTAATAATCATGGTTGATTTTTTTTACGCAGATTAAAGAGCTACTAGACGAGCTATCCATGGTCGAAAAAGAGATTGCTCGATTGGAATCTCAAATTCGCCAACTCCGATTCGAGGAAGAAATAACGAAGAAGGCGAATTTTAGCGCGCCATTTGTGAAGAAATCAATCGAAAAAGTCCCATTTGGGACTAAAGCCTTTCGTTTCATCAATAAGTCCGTAAAGAAAGATAATGGTAATAATAATCTCGGCGCTAATAATGAATATCGTCGAAACCCTAGATGATTATTTATTTGGAAGTCTAAAAGAGAATAACTATTGGGTTGGCGCGGGATATATTATTACAAATATATACTGATGCAATGCGGTAATATTATTACGCGTTTAATTATTTCTAACCGCAATCGAAATCAACTTCGTACAATCTTGGAGAGATCTTTGATTCAAGCTCGAAAGCCGCCTAGGCTGATTTTTACAATACAAAGATCTTTGGTGCGATAATTATGTATATAAAGACAAGTATATAGTTGCATCAATTGCGCGCCCTAAATTTTATGTATGTTAATTGATCATAATCGTGGCCGGATATGGGCATGTGCATCTTGACCCATTGCACAGAGCCCCAAAATTTTGAAGTCATTTTAGGGCCCCATTTTAAGGTCCAACCCCAAAAAATACAATAAATTTTAAAAATTATATTTATTTTATAGAAATGTTGGGCATCCATATGTTATAATAACGGGGCCACATAAATTAAAAGAACGGCCCTGATCATAATATCAAATGTAATATGAGATGTTTCATGTAATATGTAGTATAAAGAAGTGCGTTGGCTTAGTTGTGGTGGACGTTACCAAAAGATGTACTAAATTCCAAGCTTGCTTTGAAATATTCAGAATTGGTGGACAGTTTGAGCTGATTCCTTAGGGCATCTCCAACAAGACTTCAAACCTGGCGTTGAACGCTGTAAATAACGTTGGTGGAACTCCAACAGAAGTCCATACGCCACGTTAAAGCTGGAGGAGTGAATAATAGGCCGTTATATGTAGGGGACAACTGTTACTCCTCTATATCCCTTTTCAATTTTTTATTCTTTAGTTTTAGTTAATTTTGTTCAAATAATTTGGGGATTTTTCTTAGATGAATTATTTGCTGAAAAGGTTGTTTGGTGTGACGAAGATAACAGTGATTCAGAGAGGAGAGAGAGCGATTTTGTTGGTTGTATTTGGGAAATAAATAATAATAAATTTTTTTAATTATAATAATAATTTTTTAAATTTTGTTTTGAAGTAATAATTTTTTAAATTGAATTTGCGTTTTTAGAACCGTGTATAAAAATTTATAAACATTGTTTGATAATTTTATATTTTAATAAAACTAATATTATTATATTATTGTGAGATTTTAATAAGGTGAATCTATAGAAAAATACCCAATTAAATAAAAATTTTACACATAGATACCCATGTCAGAAAATTTTACAGATAGGTATCCGATTTAATTTTTACCAGTTTCTTTAGTCATGTCGTACCTTCCTGTGTGTATATTGCGTACCATAACACGTTGATATAGAGTACCTAAATATAGCATACGTCGTACCTACGGCATACCTGAGTGTTACATAGGGCGTACCTAAATTAGTACTGTCAATCCGGCCCGCGGCCCGCCCCGCCCCGCCCCGCCAAAAGGGCGGGGCGGGCTGCAATTTTTTAGGCCCGCTGAAGGGCGGGCCTGAGCGGGCCGCGGGCTTTGGCGGGGCGGGGCGGGCTAGCCCGCGGGCCGGCCCGCCAATTTAAAGTATTATACATATTATATAATATATACTAAATCTATAATAAATATTAAATTAATTAGATATTTAATTAATAAATCATCTAATTATTATCATGTTTATTAATTAATAAATAATTAATTGCATATTTCTATCTAAGTTTTTTAATAAATTCAATAATTAAATAAATTAGTAATAAATTAAAAGTTTTAAATTAGATTAAATAATATTAATTAATTTTTTAAATGGGCGGGCCTGGCCCGCCTGGCCCGCTGCAGGGCGGGGCGGGCTCCTATTTTTAGGGCCCGCCCCGCCCCACCAAACGGCGGGCTTTGGCGGGCGGCGGGCCGGCCCGCCCCGCCCCGCCAATTTGACAGCTCTAACCTAAATATAGCATACGTCGTACCATTTTCTGTTTTATAGGGTACCCAAATGTGTTGATATAGGGTACCCAAATGTGTTGTATGGTGTACTTTCGGGGATGGGTAAAAAAATTTATTCTGTTAGGTACCTACATATAAAAAAATCCTGACATGGTACTAAATTACAAGTTTTTATCCAAATAGGTATTTATGTGTAAAGACCCCTTTTAATAGTAGGTTTTTTGGTATAATATATTAACTTGAAATCCTAATTGAAATTATGATAATATATTTAAATTTCATAACTTAAAATTTTTGTTTACTTAAAATTTTATTTGAGAATTTAGGCTCGTTGTTATTTTAATATAAATAATATTCAACAGTTTACTTAAATAAGAAATATTATATAGAGAAGAAAACATAAAGGAGATGGTTGGAGTTTGACGGCACTGTTTAAACTGTAAATTTAGAGAAATTGTACTGTTTCAACTCTATATATAGAGGAATGGTTGGAGATGACCTTAGTAATCCTGATTTTTTCAGCTGGTTCATTATGTAGATTACTTCAATTACCATTCGGCTTTAATTTATTTTCTCATCAATCTTCTCCTTTTTGAATTGTTTGTTAGATACATTTTAGACGATTTCTGTTGTTCAAACAAACTCATTGTGTTGTGTTATAACTATGGTCGTGTTAATAATCTTATAAATGGAGCTATTGTATGTAATGCTGTGTTTTCTCTTCAGTTCTAAGAACCGGGGCGGTAAATTCAGCTTCAGGATCTGCTTATGCTGAATTTGGGAACACCAAAGTCATCGTTTCAGTGTAAGTAATGACAGAAAAAGATTGAATAGTCTGCGTTCTAAGCACTCGACTAAATAGCTAAGGTATTGAAACATCTCTGTGAAGAGTGTTTTATATTGCAAGATGCCTTAAGACATAAGGGTGATTTCACATCTCTTAATGCATCTTCCGAATTGTAGCTCACCAATTTTGTATGCTCAATCTTATGAATTGGTATTTTTTCTATGCAGATTTGGTCCAAGGGAAAGCAAGAAAGCTATGATGTATAGCGATACTGGGAAATTGAACTGTAACGTGAGTTATACAACTTTTGCCACTCCAGCAATTGGCCAGGTTCGATGATTAATTCTTGATTTGTAATTATCCCATTCGTTTGTGCTTTTGTTGTTGTGATCTGTTTATGTAATGCATTTTAGGCCATAGAAACTAAAGATATTTCTGCAATGCTCCACAAAGCTCTAGAGGGTGTAATTATACTGAAATCTTTTCCCAAGACGACTGTAGATGTGTTTGCTTTGGTGTTGGAGTCTGGAGGAGGTAAGTATGATTCCGAGCTTTCTACTTTGAAATTTGAATTCTTGAACCAAATTTTCTCATCAATTTTGTGAATCAGGATTGGAACCGGGGGTGCATAGTAGAAGTGTTGATATGATTTCTATAGAGTCGAATGACTATCCGTAAGGGTTGAAAAACCAGTCGGTAAAGATTATACGCTTATTATCAGACAAGTTTAGTGCTTGATCAGCATGCATCCCATGAATACTTCGATTTTATTTCGTGTTAATTTGCTAGTATCTTTTGGGTGCTAAATATTTGCCAATTATTTGTTGGAGGATTTAGGGTTTTCTGATTATATGGCCGGATATACTCTAGAATCGTGTTTGGAAAATCACTTTCCAAAGACAATATTTGGACCCTTTGTCGAGTTACACCAAATTTGTCCCGGGATAAGACTAGAGCGCTTTTTGTTCTTAATGCGTTTTGTAAATTCTCGTACTTTAAGTCGATTGTTTGCTCTTCTATTTATAACCCAAAGTGTTTTCAGTTGTGTCTATTCGTAAACAGATAACCCATTTAAAGGTGGTGTCTGTTTATTAAGACATCACACCTATTAGCCATGCATACCTCTTCGCCCATGCACACCCTTTCGAGTGAAAGGGTTTCGGGTTCCGAAATAAAACGCACCCCGAGCGTGCACTCCGCACCTCCTAACTCGTGTTTGCTTTATTTCCAATTACACTAAATAAAATATACAACAATCCTCCTCCATTTTAGAGTAATTCCTTTAGACAATCAACACAAAACAAACTTATGCATAAATGAAAATATCGTAAAAGATTGAATTTTCACTTTAGTACACTACACATTCCAAATACTCGAGAAGATAGGGTGTTCTATGAATTGAACCCTTCGACCCATTTGAATACATGAAGATAATGTACACACAAGTTTTTCAAAATAAACAAAACTAAACCTGACACTATTATAAGCCATGTGTCCATATCCATTCATGAATGTACAGAATCTCTGTCCAAAGATTCTTGAAGCGGCAAAACTTCACAATCACATAGGTAGCTTCTTTCTTCGTGCATCTGCACCTGCACTTTTTCAAAAAGGCTATTAAGATTTTAATTCAACCTACTGTCATGCAGATCCGAGCATATATCTCGGGATGATATGCAAACTATTATGTGCTCCAAATTCTAAGTGCAAGCTTTCCACATTGAATTCATGCTCTAACTTTCAAAATCAGAGGGGAATTGGGTATCTTACCATTAGAACTTATGTGGACTTTAATCCCATCCCTATTTCAGATTTGTTAACCAAATCTCTCGCTAACCCCTTCGTCAAGTGGTCCGCTAAATTTTGTTGCGATCTAACATAGTCAACGGATATCACCCCATTCGTGATTAATTCACGAACCATGCTGTGTCTAACACCTAAGTGTCTTGACTTTCCATTTTACATGTGACTATAAGCTTTTGCTAAAGTGGCAGAGCTATCACAATGGATTGAGATAGGTGATATGGGTTTAGGCCACAACGGAATCTCATAGACTAAATTTTCAGCCATTCTGCTTCTTTACTAGCGGCCGCTAGGGCAACAAACTCAGATTCCATCGTAGAATTCGTGATACAAGTTTGCTTCTTAGAAGCCCACGAAATTGCACTTCCTCCAAGCAAGAATACCCATCCGCTTGTCGAGGAATGGTCTTCAGGATTCGAGATCCAACTGGCATCACAATATCCTTCTAGAACCGAAGGTGAGCCAACGTAATATAAACTATAATTTATAGTCTTCTTTAGGTACTTAAGTACCCGCCTTATTGCTTGCCAATGATGTGTACTCGGATTACTAGTAAACCTACTAAGTTTTCCTACAGCATACGCAATATCTGGCCTTGTGCTTGTCATGGCATACATTAAGCATCCAATCACCTTAGAATACTCAAGCTGAGAAACTGGATTACCTTTATTAGGCAACAACTTCATACTTGTATCCATAGGCGTACTCACGGGAGTACAATCAAAACAATTGAATTTCTTTAATACTTTCTCTATATAATGAGATTGTGTGATCGAAATTCCTTTGTTTTCACGTTTAATCCTAACACCTAAGATAACGTCGGCCTCTCCTATATCTTTCATGGAGAATCTAGATGACAAAGATTCTTTAGTCATATCGACTTGTTTCTGATCTGTGCCAAAGATCAACATGTCATCAACATACAGACATATGATTACTCCATTATCTGAGTTGTCAAATTTGTTGTATACGCACTTGTCCGCTTGGTTCAAATTGTAACCGTTGGACAAGATCACTTCATCAAACTTTTGATGCCACTGCTTAGGTGCTTGTTTCAATCCATACAAGGACTTAACAAGTTTACACACCTTGTTTTCATTTCCCGGCATAATAAAGCCTTCAGGTTGTTTCATATAAACTTCCTCATCTAAATCACCATTCAAGAATGCAGTTTTCACATCCATTTGGTGAATTACAAGATTGTGAATAGCTGCGATCGCAATCAACAATCTAATTGTCGACATACGAGCTACTGGTGCATACGTATCGAAATAATCAATTCCCGGTTTTTGTTTAAACCCTTGAATGACTAGTCTCGCCTTGAACTTCTCAATTGTTCCATCGACTCTCATCTTTCTTTTGAAGATCCACTTGCAACCCAAAGGTTTGCAACCTGGTGGTAAATCTGACAATACCCAAGTGTTATTACCCATGATAGAGTCAATCTCATCATTAATGGCTTCTTTCCAAAAGGCAACATCCTGAGACTTCATTGCTTCATCAAATGTTTTTGGATCATCTTCAACATTAAAACAATATAGGTATTGGGTAGAAACCTCATCCCTAGAACCTTCAATTAAATACAATTGAAAATCCGATCCATATGACTTAGGTTTTCTTTCCCTTTTGCTTTTCCTAAGTTCAAGTGACTTGTTTCTAGTCAGTTCAGAACTTTCCTCCTTTTCACTTGTCATTGGAATCATATCCTTTGGTCTAGGTATACTTGAGAAACGATTCTCATCAAATATAGCATCTCTCGATTCGATTACGGAGTTGACCGAAATTGAATCATTAGGCTCAATTACATAGAACCTATAGGCCTTGGAATGCTCAACATATCCAACAAAGATACAATCTATACCCCGTTCACCTAAACTTTTCTTCTTAGGTTCGGGAAGTTTTACAACAGCCCGACAACCCCAAACTCGAAGATAGTTTAACATTGGTTTCTTTTTAAACCAAAGTTCATAAGGAGTCAACTTGTTCCTTTTATTTGGAACCCTATTGAGCAAATAACAAGCCGTTAACATAGCTTCACCCCAGAATCCATCACTTAATCCAGAGTACGATAACATGGAATTTACCATTTCTTTCAGGATTCTATTCTTTCTCTCAGATACGCCATTCTGTTGTGGTGTATACGGAGCAGTAGTCTCATGAATAATTCCTACTGATTGAAAGTAGGTCGGATTAAAGTATTCACCACCTCTATCCGTTCTGAGTCTTTTGATCATTGCATTTTGTTGCAATTCAACCTCATTCTTATAAATCATAAATTTATCCATTGCTTCATCTTTGGTATGTAATAAATAAATATAACAAAACCTAGATGCATCATCTATAAACTTAGCAAAATATCGCTTGTTACCTAAGGAAGGAGTTGCATGCAAATCACATAAGTCACTATGAATTAGTTCTAATACTAGCGAGGCACGCATCACTTTACGAAAAGGTTGCCTAGTTATTTTAGTTAGCATGCAAGTTTTACACTTTTCAGTATTTATATCAAATGCAGGTATTAAACCTTCCTTCGACATTTCATATATTCTTCTATAATGAACATGTCCTAGTCTAGCATGCCAAAGCACAGAATCATTAATTTTAGAACATGCCATAAATGCGAAATTATTGTGAGAATGCCTTTTATTTAAATTCAACATAAACATGCCATTATTATAATAACCAAAACCGATAAAATTACCAGACTTTGTCAATACAAATTTATCGGACTCAAACACCTGCTTGTAACCACATTTGTTCAAGACCGGTCCAGAAACTAAATTCTTACATAATTTTGGTACAAACAACACATTACTTAAAGTAATAGCTTTCCCAGAAGTAAATTCTAAAACCACGGTTCCTACACCAACTATTGAAGCACTTGACTCGTTGCCCATATGTAAAGCAGATCCATCTTCGACTGATCGAAAATCCTTAAACCAGCGTCGATCTTTACATGCATGAGTTGTGGCACCCGAGTCTATCCACCATGCTTCGTCATCATCATCCTGCACATAGAATGCTTCAAGACTAAAAGAAACATAAGGTATACCAGAATTATAAATGTTTAAATTCTGACCTTGATTAGGGTTAGGGTTTTTAGACCCTTCACCCAAACTACTTGCTCCGTTGGTGCTCCTTGTTTGACCACCACCCTTAACCCGACAATCCTTTTTGAAATGACCGGGTTGTCCACATTTCCAACAAGCCACTTTTGGCTTTTTGTTGGAACCACCACGACTGTCACCATGGCCCTTGCGTTTCTTATCGTATTTGGCACGATTCTCCACCATGTTAACACTCGATGTAGTAGCACCATGTCATTTCCCCGTTAACAACATTATTTACTTGGACAACCTTTCTTCACAACCCATATCTCTTTCAGGCGATAATGATATCCCAGTTATTACTACATGTGCAAGCCTTGCTCTAGCAGATGCTGGGATAATGTTATACGACGTAGTCACCTCTGTTTCTGTGGTATATCTCTCTTCCTGGCTACTTCATTCTGTTAATGTTGAGCCTTCAACACTGGCAATGTTGGGGTAACATTCTAGTCAACATCTGTTGACTGAGAGTGTTCCCTTTCTCAGTTTTATCTTTCATGCCCAAAACTTGTTTAATCCATATCTTGGCTATTTTTAGTGATGTGCAGGACTTATATAAGGATAGAGAATGGATCATACCGTGTGGAAAACGTGTGGAGCTGCTTGAACGAATTTGGGAAGTGCACTTACCTTAAATAGAAGATTTGAAGATCAAAAGAGAATTGGTTAAGTGACTACCAAGATTAGAAGATCTGAATATCAAAAGAGAATCATTCAACCAGCTACCATAAATAGGAGATAAGAGATCGGCCGATTAGATGAGAAGAATCGAACTAAATATATACTATATTTAGAGAGATCTTCGAAGAGATATTCAAGGAATCTTTTATCAATTCAAGATGGAGCCAAGACCTTTAAATAAGAGTGATTTTCGAGCTGCAAAGTACGACTTTCGAGAGAGCTTTCATGGAGTAACTTTGAGCGACATATCGAGCGAAAACGATGAGCGAAACACATATGGAGTTTGAGCGAGTTTTACAATTGCGAGAGTTGTCTTTTAGTCTATCTTTTCAAAGGTCGAAAGATCTTGTAGTTTGCAGAATTCTTTTTGATTCGTAGGTTTTGCTAGACGTGTTTCTTCGGATAGTTATTTTGCCATCCATTGCTGTTAGTGGAATTTCGCCTTGAGACACGCAGCAAGTTATTTGACTTGCTGCACAGATTTACATCTCGTGTTATTTCAGTTTCGTCACTAAGTAATTACAATATTCCGCTGTGCACCTGAATGTTAGGTTGAGTGTTACCCCGACATTTTACCCAACACCTAGTTTATACTTAGTGTTTTACATCCATATTGTACCGGGACCACTTCAAAGTGGTATCAGAGCCTACGCTTGACGTTACTAAGCGCTGAAGATCCTTTATAATGGATTTTTCAAGTTCAAATTATGTCGGCAAAGTTCCAGTGTTAGACGGCTCCAACTACGCCTATTGGAAAGTTCGTGTTCGGCAGTGCATCAAATCCATAGATTTGCGAGCATGGGAGTCTGTGCTCCACGGTTATTCTACACCAAAAACTGCCCAGGATGTTGATGGTGAAGTCGTTGAGAAACCAGTCAATCAGTGGACTCTCCAAGAGAAGAGCGTCGCCGAGTTCAATGATAAAGCCCTTAATGCCATCTTCTCTTCGGTGGACATCTTCATGTTCAAAATCATTCAAAATAGTACTACGGCAAAGGATGCGTGGGATCTACTTCAGAGGTACTGTGAAGGCGATGCGAGTGTGAAGCAGACACGTTTTCGGCTACTCCTCAACCAATTCGAAAACCTCAGAATGAAGGATGATGAGGATGTTACCACATACTTCGGCAAAATTCTGTCGATCTCGAGCGAGTGCGCCAGTCTCGGGGAGCCGATCGCGAATAAGGTATTAATATCTAAAGCAATTCGTACACTAAATGCGAAGTTTAATGTGAAGGTAGCTGCGGTTGAGGAAGCCCGCAATTTGTCGACGATGGATCTCAACACCTTGATGAACATCATGAAGAACTTCGAGACCAATCTCGAAGTACAAGATAGGGCCTCCCGTGGAAAAAGTCTCGCACTGATCAGTCAGCCATCCAAGGATCTAACTGAGGTTGACCCCAATTGCGATGAGGATATGGCTAAGTTCGTGAAGAAATTCACAAAGTTTCTTCAGAAGAAGAATGTCGAGCAGAATGTTGGCCCAACATTCAGGAAGGGCCAGAATGATAAAGCAGAACCTTCGTCTGCGCCTCCGTTCTTTAAACGCAAACCTGATGGAAAGAAGAAGAACATCAACTATGAATCTGTAAGATGCTATGAATGCCAAGGTTGGGGTCATTTCGCCAACGAATGTGCCAACACACTTCGCAAGCACGGCAAAGCTCTTTGGATTGATCTTTCCGACGATGAAGATGAAGAACAGTGTACTAAGGAGTCCAGACAATCATCAGTAACCATACATTCCTTCTCAGACAACGAAGAAGAAGATCATCAAATTGGCTTTACGGTGGTAACTGATGTTGAGCCAACATCTGACTCAACATCTGGGAAACAAATTATTTTTGATTATGATGACTCAAACTGTTTTGATGGGTATTTAAGTTCTGATGATGCAGAGTTAGAAACCGACGTTTGCGCGGAAGTCTAGATTAATGAAGCCGTCAATATATTGTCCGCGCAATATGAGAAAGAAAAGGCGATGAACGCGGAACTCAAAGCCGAGGTTAAGAAGCTGACCGATGAGAATCAGAAAAGCGAAAAGATGATTGAAAGCTTGGTGGATGAAATGAACAAAATGGAAGCCTTACTAACACGCAAGGACAAGGAGATTGACAAGCTTCAAAAGCGAGTCGACGAGGCCGATGAGACGTTCACAAAGATGAACAAGGGTAAATCGACTCTTGATGAGGTATTATCGTTAGGTATTTTTGATAAGCAAGGTTTAGGATTTAATTCTCAGCCTACGCATGTTTCTAAACCTTTGCCTGATGGTAAACCTAAGATAGTCTTTGTTAAGAAGAATGCCGAGCATGTTACGAGTGAAAGTAGTGAGACTTTAGGTGTTAAGAAGAGTACTAAGCATGTTGCCAGTAAGTCTAAGGATATACAGTTTAAATATACTCATTGCATGCAGCCCGGACATATTAAGCCATACTGCTCGAAATTGAAGGGGGAGATTTCTGCGAAGAAATCGATGTCGGCTGAAATGTTATCCAACATTCCGCTCAACATTGAGAAATCAGTGTTGAAAAGTATGTCTGGAGAAGGTTCAGCTGGCTCACCTTCAAATTCTGGTAACCCAAATGCTGTTTTATCAGCTAAGAAAGTTTGGATAGAGAAGTCCGTGCATAAGTGCAATGTTGTGTATACCTCTTTGCGAGCTAACGTGACAGGTTCTTGGTACTTCGATAGCGGGTGTTCCCGACATATGACGGGTACCAAAGAGTATCTAAGTGATTACATGACTTTAAAGAGTGGATCTGTGACGTTTGGAGGTGGTGCTAAAGGACGGATTCTTGGTCGAGGCAGATTGAACGTGCCTGACCTTCCCAAGCTAAGCAATGTTCTTCATGTAGACGGGCTCGCAGCCAATCTGATTAGCATAAGCCAACTTTGCGACGACAAACTGGAGGTAAGATTTAGTAAGGGAAGTTGTGAGGTTTTTAACAGCCATGGTGTTCGAGTTATGGCAGGTAAACGATCGAGCAATAACTGCTACTTAGTCGGAGAAAAATACAGTTCGAAGGACGTGTGCCAACTCTCAAAGGCCGAAGACGATGTCATCCTTTGGCATTACAAACTGGGCCACGTTAACTACCGAACATTGGAGCAGCTTATCAAGCATGAGGCGATCAGAGGCGTTCCGAAGCTTAAGGAGTTTGGTAAGATTAAGCAAAGCAACGACGATATTTTCATGTCTCAGGAGAAGTATGCGAATAATAGAGTAAAGAAATTTGGAAAAGATACTGCCAAGGTAATGAAAACACCGATGGGTTCAACTCAGAAGGTAAGTAAAGGTAATGTTGGACAGAATGTTGACCCCACATCGTATAATTCCATGATAGGCAATCTATTATATCTTTCCGCTACTAGACCTGACATTATGTATAGCGTATGCGTATGTGCTAGATATCAGTCTGAGTCTAAAGTTTCCCATCTTAATGCTGTTAAGCGTATTCTTCGTTATGTGAGTAGATCGTGTAGCCTAAGATTGTGGTTCTCCAAAGATACTAATATGAGTCTTGTAGGCTATAACGATGCTGATTGGGCAGGTGACGAGGATGATCGCAAGAGCACAAGTGGCGGCTGTTTCTTCTTAGGTAATAATCTTGTTGCATGGTATAGTAAGAAGCAAAATTGTGTGTCTTTATCTACTGCTGAGTCTGAGTATGTTGCGGCGGGTAGTTGCTGTACGCAATTAATTTGGTTGAATAGCATGTTGTGTGACTATGGGTTAGAGTGCGAATCTGTTCTCATGTATTGTGATAACCTTAGTGCCATCAACATATCTAGGAACCCTATCCAGCATTCACGCACGAAGCATATAGATATAAGACATCATTTTCTGAGAGATATGGTAGAAAAAGAGTTAGTTCGCATTGAGCATATAGACACAAAACATCAGTTAGCTGACATTTTCACGAAAGCATTGGATTTTGAAAGGTTTTCGAACCTGAAAAAGTCCATAGGTTTGCATCAGACTGTTTGAATGTTGGTCCAACATTTGGATCAACATAGCATATGTCGAACTTGATGGTTACTGTTTTGATGTTTGATTTAATGTTCTTTCTGTTATTCTGTGAAATGATTTGACTCACTTAGACCGTTCCCTGAAATGACACTCTTCCTTAAAAAAAAAATATTGCTCGTGATCCTTTTTCAAGATACAGGTTCAGGTAATAAGCTTCCCTAGGTACACGGCATTCGCGGTGACGATGTACTCTTTGCGACAAAAATCCTAACCTTGATGATAAGGAACGCATAAGGGCTGTAAGTAATAAGTCTATAACTGAGGTAAAGTAGGGCAGAAAATGAAAGGGAATTGAGTTTAGGGTGTTGAACAGAAAAGTCTGGAATTTCAGAATAGAATGTTGAGTCTTATGTTGAGGCAACATATGTGACTGTCAGTTTGATCATGCCATATTTTTGTGCTTTCGTTTATTTGCATTAGCTTTTAGGTCAGCATCTGTTAGTCTTTTGTGTCTAGTTTAGATATCTCTCAGAATTGCATTAGAACTCCTCGAAGAACAGCTCGTTACGCTTGTCTCAAGTGATCGTCATCGTCGCTCAAACGGTTAGTCTTGCTTGATTCTACCTTGACTTTTGACTTTGTGTCTTTTGGGTTGAATCATGATCTGATGTGCTCCTATTTGCTCGCATGACTAATTCGTCCACATAATATATTTTAGCTCCATGTTTACTTAGACAGTTGTGACCTAATTCGACCTTATCCTCTAAACTGTCTAAATTCTATTTGAGTCCAATGGTTAATTATTTTTGGCCTTACTTCTTCCAAGATGAAATTATTGCTGAGTGATCTTTTACCGTTGGAGTTGCTCACTGATATTACTCTCTCTGTTCTTGATTGTGGTTGATATAATAGAGGGTTACTCATTCTGTTCTCACTTATTGTTTTGGATTTATCTTTGATTTCTTTATGGCGAACTAACTTGTTTCTGAGTCTCAGAATGTTGGCCCAGATGTTAGCCTCACATTTACCTCGACATCTGCAAGTTGACTAACAGAGAAGTTCTCTGAGTTTTTTTCTTTCTTCCCAAAAAGGGGGAGAAAGTTGTGCAGATAAAAAGGGGGAGATAAGGAAATTCAGGGGGAGCAGAATAAGGAGCCGAACAAACAGGGGGAGCTGACCAAGAAGGAGAAGCAACGGAGAAAGCATCAGAAGGAAACTCCATACTCCATTGAGAGTGAAGATCCTATTTTTACATGCATAATTGATTTTTACATCCATCCTTTGCATGCTTGATTGAATTGTTTTTACTATGTGCATGTTGATTTGCTTCTCTGGTATGTTTACATGTTTGCCTGCTTACTTGCCGAAAATATTTATTTTGCAGATGTTTAACTTAATAAGACCTTGTTATGGCTATGTACTATTTTCGTAGTACTTTGAATAGGTTAATCGCTATTCTGTTTGCGTTTATTCTAACCATCTTTTGATGTTTTGTGGTTGGGTAGATTTTGCCTTCAGGGGGAGTTTAACGTCTGCTTTAGTTTTGGGAAGAAAGATAAAAAGGGGGAGATTGTTAATGTTGAGCCTTCAACACTGGCAATGTTGGGGTAACATTCTAGTCAACATCTGTTGACTGAGAGTGTTCCCTTTCTCAGTTTTATCTTTCATGCCCAAAACTTGTTTAATCCGTATCTTGGCTATTTTTAGTGATGTGCAGGACTTATATAAGGATAGAGAATGGATCATACCGTGTGGAAAACGTGTGGAGCTGCTTGAACGAATTTGGGAAGTGCACTTACCTTAAATAGAAGATTTGAAGATCAAAAGAGAATTGGTTAAGTGACTACCAAGATTAGAAGATCTGAATATCAAAAGAGAATCATTCAACCAGCTACCATAAATAGGAGATAAGAGATCGGCCGATTAGATGAGAAGAATCGAACTAAATATATACTATATTTAGAGAGATCTTCGAAGAGATATTCAAGGAATCTTTTATCAATTCAAGATGGAGCCAAGACCTTTAAATAAGAGTGATTTTCGAGCTGCAAAGTACAACTTTCGAGAGAGCTTTCATGGAGTAACTTTGAGCGACATATCGAGCGAAAACGATGAGCGAAACACATATGGAGTTTGAGCGAGTTTTACATATTGCGAGAGTTGTCTTTTAGTCTAGCTTTTCAAAGGTCGAAAGATCTTGTAGTTTGCAGAATCCTTTTTGATTCGTAGGTTTTGCTAGACGTGTTTTTACTATCTTCGGATAGTTATTTTGCCATCCATTGCTGTTAGTGGAATTTCGCCTTGAGGCACGCAGCAAGTTATTTGACTTGCTGCACAGATTTACATCTCGTGTTATTTCAGTTTCGTCACTAAGTAATTACAATATTCCGCTGTGCACCTGAATGTTAGGTTGAGTGTTACCTCGACATTTTACCCAACATCTAGTCTATACTTAGTGTTTTACATCCATATCGTACCGGGACCACTTCACATTCATTCGGGAATGTAATAAAAAACAAAGTTCAAATCATTGTCATACTTTTATGCACCTCTTTTGCTTCGACTTCCCATAGTCATGTATCGGCAAGAATCTCCTAATCGACCCCTATCTGCTGAAGAGGGCAACGAAGATGGAAATCTAAGGATAACCTTCATGCCATCTCTCTTAACCAAGTTACTCAGATGACCATCGCCGGCGAATTCGCCCCGACCAAACAGATCCTTAATAAGACAGATTTCTCTAACTGTTTCGACGTTTTTGGGGCAGGCAATGCAGTTGTGTATCGATGCGTGCTCGAAGATCGCGAAAATCGTGCGCTCGTGTCTAAGAGAAGCTGCTGCTGCTTCTAGCCAAGTGTTGGAGTAAAGGTAAAGAAGACATTCGTTTATATTAATTCATATAAATGACTGCATTGCTATATTTATTAAAGCTGGTGATAGAAAAACACTGGGTCGCTATGGTCATAGCAGTTGAGCTTCTTTTTTATTTTTTTATGCTGAGGGGTTTTATGCTCAAACTAATTAAGATCTGTCTGAAAACAGTTAAACGTTAAAAAAATAGATGAAAGTGGGATTGAAAATGACAGTGGGGTAAGGATTTGATGGAAACTGTTGTTTGCTTTTGTTCTTTTTCTTTCTCTGTTTTATTGGATTTGTCTTTTGGCAATCGGCACTAACGTGGAATGTGATATTAACACGTGTCAGAAAAGAGTGCTGTAGGTTACCGAATGATTAAAGTAGTCATACATTTGGGGGAAAAATGAAGTCGATAAAGCTGTTTGTCACCGACTGGAAAAAAGAAAATGTAAAAGATGGCGAAGAATAAATAAATAAATTGAAAAGGCGTATGCGGAGAAAAGGTGAAAAATAAATATTCGTCTGTGGAACGAAAGTACAATAATGCCCCTGAAAGATCGATCAATTTTAGAGGCGCACTAATGGTGAGAACTGTAAAAAAAAAAAACACACATAGGTCGGCGTTTCATTTTTCCACGAAATATCGAATTTTTTTGGAAGAGATCACACGTGCACGTTTCTTCGTTTTGCCCTAGTAAAGGTGGAATTGCCGTAGGAATAATAAACCTTCACCTAACTTGTGGAAATAAAAACTGAATTTAAACGGTTAAGATTTAAGAATGCCATAGCTAATAGGCTTCGGTTCGGTTCTATGCCAAATTTCCGAACGTATAGCTAAGGCTCAGTTCGGTTCGTGGATTTCGACGTGGAAAAGAAAAGAAAAGTTGTGATTGTACGACACGTGAACCGTAATGTACAATAATTCGATGCGTAGCACCACACTTTTCTTTTCTTTTCCGCGTTGATTTCTGCAGACCAAACGCACCATAAATAAACTACCGAATATATTAGTAAAGATAAATTCGTATTGGTGCGGTCATAATCGTTTGACAATAAACAGTCTGATATATTGTGTTCGTAATTAAGGAGGTAATAAAGGTTTTTCGAGGAGGGTTAGTATGGTAAATTCTTAAGATGCATACCATACCACAATTCCCTTTCGCATTCTCGGTTCGCAATATAATACTAACAAGCAGTCGAGCATTCAATAAAGAACCTTCTCTCTCTCTCTCTCACCGTCTGTGCATCGCAAGGGGCAAATTCGTAAGAATACTGCAACCCAGCCTTCTCCTGCATTTATTTCGGAACCCATTTGATCGTTCTGTTGCTTTTAAAAAAAAAAAGGATTGCTATCGAACGATTATGCCGTGTACATGCTCGTGATTCGATTAAAATATGTTGATTTAATCGATCTTCCAATGGGATGAGGTTTTGAAAGTTGATTAATTTCTGAATTAAAGACGGCGTGCTCTTTTTGTTCGTGTCTGGTGTTCGTTTGTGTCTGGTGCAGTTGCCCGCCTCCTGTTTTGAATTTTGATTGTTTTTTCGTGGGTTTTGGGATTTTATGCATGTTTTGTACATCGAGATTTTTAAGGTTGCTTGGTTGTGAGCTAGATGTAGATCTTATTCTGTTTAGTTGCCTGGCTGATGGTTTGGTACCACGTGGTGTTTTAGGCGCTTGCTTGATGGGATCATGACGGTGAAGTTAGATTTGTTTTCCTCTATATGTCGTTTTGTTCCCTTTGTCTTCCTTTGTCTGTATCTTAATGGGATAGATTTGTTGTTGCCTCGGTTTCTTACTGGTTTCTGGCATATCTAGTATGGAATTTTTTAACGGCAGATCTATTGCGACCATTATGGATCAGTTTAACGATATTGAAGCTTTATGTTTATCGACGAATCTGTTGTGCGGTGTAGGTTTTACGATCGAGAAGTCTGATATATAGGAATACTCCTGGAGTGCGTGCTGCTTTGGACTTGCACAAATAGTCGAGGCAATATAATTTTCTGAGAGTTGCTCTTGTGATTGGTTTCTGCATAGTAAATGACCCATTGAGTTGAGCAATTTCTAATCAACATGGGAACCTCGCACCGCAGGTCTGTGGAAACGTCTGATTCATTATGCTGAAATTTTCTACTATTGGTTGAAATATTGATTTTCATATCCTTTTTCCTATCCATTTCGTGCAGTGGGGTTTTCAAAAGGTCAAATGACAGCGCCCGGCTTGTCATAACAACCATCATGGGGATGGTTTTAGGATACTTTATAGGTGTCTCTTTTCCATCTGTTTCCCTAAGTAAGGTATGATCTGCTGATTGGTATGATAGTGTGTTGATTATCCATTTGGGCTGTTGATTTTGGGATTAGTTTTCATCCTTTTTTTTTTCAGATTAATCTTCCATCGAGTATAAAATCGTCATTTGATATGGCCTTCAGCGATGAGCATCGTCGTAGTTTTCCTGAAAATCTTGGTTCAGGCAATACTCCAACTACACCGAAGGTAAATCTGTAGTCCTGGCTCCTCAAACCTATTCCATTTGTTGCTTTAGGCTTAATAATAACCATGCACTGTATCTCTTTCAGCTGCTTTGCGGAATAATGATCTGATATTTTATTCACTGCGTCGCAGATCTATGTTCCTACAAATCCTCGTGGTGCAGAATCATTACCACCTGGAATTGTTGTCTCGGAGTCAGATTTTTATCTGCGAAGGTTATGGGGTGAACCAATTGAGGTATGGCTTTAGGGATGTTGGAACTGTGATTGCTTTTTTATATTTGTACTCATCCGTTACCTGTTGTGCTACATCGTTTTCAATTGACACAAGTTATGCCTTGTCTAGTGATAACTATGGAAATGAAGCAATTCACTGACCACATTTACGTCACTGCATGTTTATTGTATGTTCATTTCCATCATGATCATTACATCCGTTCTTGTATGTATAATACGCATTGAACCGGTTAGTTTACTTGACCTAAGAAGTGGCATCCCTGCATATCTTTGCGGCAAACCAAATTCTCATGACTTTCGATGATGGTTTTCCATGTGGCTATTTACAGCTACTTTCTTGATCTTTCAGGATCTGAAAAAGAAGCCCAAGTACCTGGTGACCTTTACAGTTGGTTGGGATCAAAGGGACAATATTAACACAGCCATTAAGAAGGTTACCTTACCTTTTATCAAAACTTTATGTGCTTAAAACACCGTCCTTTGCTTATTTTCTTATTGACTGACAGTATTTTGGGTTTCCTAATAGTTCTCCGAGGATTTCCAGATCTTGTTGTTTCATTACGATGGCCGAACAACTGAATGGAATCAATATTTGTGGTCACAGAGAGCCATACATATCAGTGTTAGAAAACAAACAAAATGGTAAATTTCTGTCATTATCTAGTTAGATGGTAATAACTTTCTAGTTAGCAAGAACTTATATTGCAATGAGTGGATATAACTTCAAGTGACCTAAATTTGAGCTCTATAATACAGCATGTAAATCATTTTCTTTTAGTATGATTTGCATAAGTTTATGACACTGGACTTTGATGAGCTTATCCCATAGTCATCTATCTCGTTAGTTCAACTTGAAACCTTATCTTATGGTTCATTTTCTTATTTATTCATCACCATGCTTGATTCTCTGTCGTAGGTGGTATGCAAAGAGATTTCTGCATCCAGATGTGGTTGCTGCTTACGAATACATTTTCATATGGGATGAAGATCTTGGTGTTGAACACTTCAATGCTGATAAGTAATACTTTTTTAAAATTCCACTCAACTTAGTGGAGTTTTGGAATTTGTTTTCTTGGTGATGTTTAAACCTACCAACTGATTCCTTGAGCTATTCTTCTCGTAAGATATATACAACTGGTCAAGAAACATGGCTTAGAGATTTCGCAACCTGGTCTTGAACCCAACAATGGGCTTACATGGCAGATGACAAAGAGGAGAGGTGACAGAGAAGTCCACAAGTAGGTTTTCTGATACCTTCCACGTGTGCATTTGCCCCTTAAGACCAAATATTTTGTAGATATTAATCGGTACGAATAACAGGGATACAGAGGAAAGACCAGGCTGGTGCAGTGACCCACATTTGCCTCCATGTGCAGCGTATGCACTCTTTCTCTATATGATTATAGCTGTGTGTGTTTTATTGTTTTTCTCTTTGCATTTCAACACGTAACTTGATGAAGTGATGTGAATGACATCCGAGTTAAAAGATTAGGATTGGAGAATATTAAAGTGCACGTTTGCTGGTCATAAGTTTTCACAATCATGCATAGATCGGGATGGTGGAGGATTAGAATGTCATTATACACCGAAAGCACATTTTTTATGTGGTGTGAGGCTGCCGCACAATAGCACAAATATTAAGTAAAAGCAAACTCGTCTTCTTGGTCTGTAGACCTAGATTATATTTGCATGTGGTAATAAACGTTACTACTCAATGCTCTTTTCAGCTTTGTAGAGATTATGGCTCCAGTTTTTTCTCGTGAAGCTTGGAGGTGCGTCTGGCATATGATTCAGGTAGTACATGTTGTAGTTGGTCTTGTCTAGTCAAATGATGATTTGTATGGGGGCCCGACTATCTGATCATTGATGAACAATAGGGTTTAGCATAATCAAACTGAACATCCTTAAATAATTAAATATAGAAATATAAACAATATAGATACACATTTGGGGTGGTCATATTTTACTATACCTGAGTATATAGACTGGTTTTTCTTTATCATGTTGTCTTGTTCCTTTCTTTGTTTTCGGGAAGATGAGTATCATCACATCTAATGAACAGTCTGTAAATTTTGTGGTTTATCTAAACTCATCCTGTGAGAGACAAGTCCTGTGCAACTAGTGAACTTTTGCTTTCTAAGGAGATCAAAGGATGGTAAATTAATGCAATCCCTCAACAATGGTTGATCATGCAAAGTCAAGTATTCTATTTCAGTGCTTGAGTGATAACAAATTGTTCATGCTCGTACGTGTTTTAAGTTTCAACCATACATATCCATAACTTTTGTAATGCTGTGTGCAGAATGATTTGGTACATGGATGGGGATTGGATTTTGCCCTCAGAAGATGTGTTGATGTTAGTCTCTCTCTTCGTCTCTCTCCCTCCCTTCTCATACTCTCTCTCTCTCTCTCTCTCTCTCTCTCTCTCTCTCTCTCTCTCTCTCACTACATAATCAAATGCGTGTGCATCTGTGTATGCAAGTGTCTGACAGTGGTTTATGGCGTTCGATTTTGCCCATATTCATTGGGATGCTATCAGCTTTCACATGAATTAAAGGCAAATGATATAGTAGTCCTTTACAAAATAAACCAGCAACAAGTGTTTCTTGGAAGAATGGCAAAGAAACTACTGAAAAAAAAAACATCTTAAAGATCTCTCTTTTAATAATGCAGCCTGCACATGAAAGATTGGCGTCGTCGATTCTCATCATTCATCAAGTTATTCCATCACTTGGAAACCAGGTCAGGGATCTCTACTATTAATACTAGTGTTTTCCTCAAACCCTATGAATACCTACTTTACAATCCCATCCTTTACTTAATCAAACCTAGTAACATAATGTGGTAGGTATTTCATGTCTTACATTGTGTACTGATGCTATCAAAATTGATTTCGAACATTTCAGGGCATGCCTGAAAATGGCAAAGCTCCATGGCAAGGGGTTAGTATATCAGTTTCTGTTGTATTTGGCTTATTTTATATTTCACCAAGCACATTACTCTCTGCGGAATTGAATTAACCACAGTATGAACTTCAGAAAACTTAAAAGCACGGTAACTTTTTCGTGTAGGTAAGAGATAGATGTAAACACGAGTGGGGGCTTTTCCAGGATTGACTTGCTAACGCGGACAAAGCATACGTTGCTCAGCTACAGAACTAAAACTAAAAGTAACACACTGTGTCTACATTTGTACATTACTTTTGTTCTTTTCACTTCCACCATCATCATCCTCGTCCACGTTCTCCTCGGCGTTGCCCGAATCTTTCAAGTGAGTTACTGCTACATCTTTTCTTCAGCTGTAGTTATACATCATATATATATATATATATATATATATATATAGAGAGAGAGAGAGAGAGAGAGAGAGAGAGCTGTCTTTTGTGCAGGGGTAGATTGTAGGTGACGTGTGCCTTGTTATTTTTCGTGTATACCTAATCGAATGTCCTTTTAATCAAATCGTTTCTGCGTAATCTCTTCTCAATGCTTAATTTTTGTACTTTGCCATGATCGAATTTAACTGTCACCACTTACATATATATATATATATATTGCAAATACTATACATTGAATTATATTGGAGGACTACAAAAAGTGGGAGTGTGTCTGACAGAACGAATCAGATTTGTTGTGTTACGATAGCTTTTCATATGTACATTAAATGCAATGCAATCAAATAGTACTAAATATCAACAAAGTATTGTAATACTACGGCTGTACGAGCGACTAGGGTTTTCATTATGGGAAACTCGTTCATTACATCTACAATCCTAAACATCTATACTATTATATAAATGGGGAGAGGAGGATACAAACCGTCGCTTCAATTCTAATTTGGTATGTATCAATTAACCATTTGCAAGTTGACAAGTGTCACATCTTTCATATTTATTAATTATTATTAAGGGAAAAATAGGAGAAAGAGGCAATCGTTTATCCCACCCGCACCCACGTTTTGATCAACTGCCAATTGAATGGAGTTTTGTACAGTAATAATGCTTAATATAAATTTTCTTTTTTTAAGTTTGACTGTGCAGGTTTTACTAGTTGAAATTATCCATGCGTGGAAATTTTGAACTCAGAGAAATAATGGATTTTTTGTTGATTCTCTCCAAACCCCAGCCCATGATTTGGGGGACATTCTCGTAATTCGCTATTATTCCATTTTTATTATTCCATTTTATTTTCCCGCTCTACTGATCGAACACCGACATTAAGAAGACCAAATCTCATTGTTCGCCAATTCCAATTGTTTTCTTCCTCGACTCAATCAGCTAAATTTGCTACGCCCACCGCGGTGAATACATTGAGGTGGGAAATTCAGAAGGGCGGGATAGAAGCTGTGGGCTCGTCGCCGGTGGTAACTGCCCCAATCGGAGGGACAAAACGTGATCGTAGACGACGAGGGGGGTTGTGTGGGACCCCCATTTTTTGTTTATCCAGCGTCGAAACCCGAAACACACGAGTTTGCGAGCACGAGGTATTGGAATTGTATGCATATAAATTCTTGTGACGATTCTTCCTTTTTCTTCTTCTTTTCAATTGGATCGCGTGTTATTGTTTGCTAGTGAGTACTCCGTTTTCTTTAAGGGCCGTGTTCTCTGTCGACGTTATTTGTTTTCCTTCATAAAGTGTTCATCTTTTTTTTTTTGTTTGTCTTCTCTTAGTTTTGGAAAATAGCTGAGATGTGATGTGTCGGATAGTTATTCATTAAGAACCCTCTCAGTTTCATGTAGGTATGCTTCCCTTTTGTATCCATGCGTTTTACACTGTAGTAATACAGTTTTAATGATATTTAAATGCTGGAAGGTGGTAAGCTGTTGGTGTACACCTTTGAGTCTACTTTTTTCTTGCAACATGATCATTTTCCTTTTGCCTCTTCCTGCTTGGTGTACCTTTCTTTTGGTTTCGTTTTTTTGTATTAGTTGATTGCTAGTAGTGTTTGTGGTGCTCGTTCGTGAGCCTTTGTCCCTACTAGTATGCTTGTTGTTCACCAGAGGGGCCATCTTGGCTGATTAGCCATTGTATTAACATTTTGATGAATGAGATAGCGAGCTTTCGTTGGAAAAAAAATGCTGGAAGGTTTCATCTTTCTCTGTGCAGATAGCTTGTACTTGTGCATTTGCTCTTCTTTTATCATCAGTTTTTTTTTTTCCAATCTTACGTAGTTTTGGCCAGAACGATGATTTTAATAAAAGCGGGACCGATCATGGTGCTTCTTTTGTGCGGTGAGTTTTTTTTTTTTGGCCCTTCCAGAATATGACTAGTACAAGTTTTTGGTATTAGATTGTGAATAGTAGTAAATCTTGGTGTTTTCGATGACATAAGCATGAGGGACAAAGCTTTTGTCTTTATGTTGCAGTTCCTTTTGTAATAAATGGATCAACTGATGATTACGGCTTCAGACACTGTGAGGACAAGGTCAAGAAATGGGCATCGTCGGCTATGGAATCAGAACCAAAAGAGGATAAGCATGCTTTGCGTGACCTGCTGTTTTTCCTTCACGTGCCTCGGACAGGAGGGCGCACTTATTTTTACTGGTAAGTTCGACTGAATTTTGCCAAATTACAGAACGAATGGATGCGTATCATCATAAAGCAAGGGATAGCTGCAAAAAATGTTAGTGATGCTTTGTGACCTCTGATTACCTTACAGTTTCTTGAAAAAGCTGTACTCAAACTCAATGGAATGCCCTCGATCTTACGATAAGTTGAGATTCAATCCAAGGTACTTCAGTATTGTCTTTAATCACTTGGTGTGCTTTATGTTCTATAGATTTTCAGTACATGCCGATCTTGTGTTAATGTGGATCGCTTTTACCTTTGGCTCAGAAAAGCGAACTGCCGTTTAGTTAGTACTCACGATGACTATAGTGTCATGTCGAAACTTCCAAAGGAGAAAACATCTGTCGTGACCATCCTCAGAAACCCTATCGAGCGCGTTTTTAGCACTTACGAATTCTCTGTTGAAGTAGCTGCTAGATTCTTGGTTCATCCCAACTTAACAACCGTGGACAAACTAACGAAAATAGCCCGTGCTCGTCAGAACACTACCGCTGTGAGCACTTTAGCTATATGGCCCTGGAAATATTTGGTTCCTTGGATCAGAGAAGATTTATTTGCACGAGTAAGTTCGCCAACTTTCAGTTTTACTGAATGTGTATGTATGCCGTTATGAGATGAGCTTTTGTGCATAATGCATCCGGCAATTCTCTTACAAGATACCCATCTTATATATAACAGAGGGATGCTAGAAAAGTTAGGGGACAAGTGCATTTAGTCAACGACAATGCTTACGACATGGAAGACATATTAATGCCATTGCATGATTACATCAATGTCCCCACTGTAATGGACATTGTTCACAATGGAGCCACCTTTCAGGTACTGCATCGTATCTTTGTTCTTACATGGTTGATTGCTCTTAATAAACCTCTCATTGATCTTTAATTGAGCACTTTATGGTGCAATGCTCTATGTCGATGAAGGAAGTCATCAGAGTATTTTACTAAATGTCTGTGCATATCGCCGATGGACAATTAAGGAGCATTTAGTCTACAGCGTTTGACTGTTTCCCTTTTGTTAAATCCTCAGATTACAGGTCTGACGAACAACTCTTTCTCTAACGAAGCACATGAAGTTCGCCATTGCGTCGTTAACTATAAATCTCTTGGTGAATATGTGCTTCAAGTAGCGAAGGTAAACAATGGGAAAGTCCAATAGTATTTGTTGACTTCCTTCTTATGCTGAGTGTATACTTCGACTCGTCGTTGACCATGGTCGATGCTTGCAGAAGAGGTTGGACGATATGCTTTATATTGGCTTTACCGAGAAACATAAAGAATCAGCCTCTATGTTTGCAAATCTTGTTGGCTCACAAGTGATATCTAAGCACAGAAAAGCTACAGATTCTACCAATGCTTCAGGTACTTATCATCATAGTCAAGTACCTACTAAAACTATTTCTTCGACAAGCATGAGAGAGACACAAATTTCGTAGTAAAATAATACCTAAAACTATTGACACCATGTTGTTTTGCTGCAGAGCAGAGTTCCTTGAATCCCAATACGAAATCTAACGTGAGAATCTTGCGTTTTTTCTTTTCTGTCATGTTCATGTGACTTTACGAGTCTACGACGTATCTTACCCGTCTTTTTTTTCCTCTTAACTTACAGGGCAGCACCACCGATCAGAATGAGGAAAAAGCTCGTGGAAATGTATGTATGCCCACAGAGATCTTTTCCTGCATCAGTGTCTTCAAATTCAACTCCATTTTCATTCAGTATAATACCCCGCCTTTTTCGTTCCACAGTTGACCGTTGAAAAGTTAATGGAACTATACGAATCATGCGTGACTAACTTAAGAAGAATGCAAGCAGAGCGACGCGGGCGTTCTCTGAGGCACATTTCTCCTGCGAATTTCACGAAAGAGGTGTGTGTGTGGCATTAATTTAACATGATAGAAATCTTACGTCTAAACTTTTTACTTACAGTCTCGTCAGAAGGTTCCTGAAGATATTATACAGCAGATAGCATCTCTAAACAGCCTTGATATGGAACTCTATAACTACGCCCAAAACATTTTCGCAGCGCAACAAGCGAATGTGCTGAACCGTATAATGTCCAACACCGTAAGTGGAATCTTATTACATAATTCAACATTATGCTTGGAAAATAATATGAAGTAAATGCCTGGCTGATTATATGGGACTTTATTCGACTATGTTTTCGTGCAGAAAACCGTTGTAACGACCTCTTCTGAGGACATATATGAGGAGGAGGAGGAATCGTTCTCTGTAAGATCATGGAAACTGATGTCCATAGCATTGGTTTCGAGTGTGTTGCTGCTGCTATTTGTTTCTCTCTTGGTTAATGCTAGAGTAAGAAGATCATCACCTAAAGTTAAATTATAACATTGCCTATTAGAAGAAGACACTGTTTAGTAAAGGCCATGATGTTGTTACTTACGTAAAGGTTTTATTCCATATCGAGGTCGAAATATGATTATTAATATATTAATGTTGAGGTTCCGAAACTGTGAATCGTATGACGTGTAAATGAGTGACAAAAACTTCTCCAATAGTTGTATCATTATAGTTAAGAAATACTGTTCTAGATTCATAGTGACGATTCCGAATTTTGGTTTCGCTCGCCAGCAAAAAGTTGGTAAAATGGGCAACGTATATACAAACCTAATGCGAATCACACATGAAACCATATATCGTCATATAAACCGTTTTTTCCAAAAGCATAGTTTCTCAATTGCAAGGCAAATGGAGGCCCATGTTCAGATAAGAAAAGCACACGCAGCAAATAGTATTACCACGAACATTCTCAAGAGTATAGCATATACGAACAATTTCCCCATATATTACTCCAATGATGCAATGAGATGCACTCGACTGGACCAAAAAAAAGAGAAGAAAGAACATAATCAGCTGATGTTTGGGAAACAAAGTTGGAATTTTGGGAGCTTGATTGAAGATAGGGCTGTAAATGAGCCGAGCTCGAGCCGAGCTCGGCTCATTTTCTGGGCTCGAGCTCGAGCTCGAGCCCTTACAGCTGAGCTCGAACTCGAGCTCGAGCTCGTCGAGCTTTTCAGCTCACGGCTCGAGCTCGAGCTCATTTGCAGCCTGATGAGCTCGAACTCGAGCTCGAGCTCACGAAGCTCATCGAGCTCGAGCTCGAGCTCATTAATAAAAAAAAAAAATTAATAAAAATAATATAAATTAATATAAAAATACAAAAAAATATAATTTTTTTTTTAAAAAATCGAGATTTTTAATAAAAAATTAGTAAAAATAATATAAATTAATATAAATTTTTTAAAATATCGATTTTTTTTAAAAAAATAAAGAATAATATAAATTATTATTAAAATATAAAAATATAAAAAATTAAAAAAAAATGAAAAAGCTCGCGAGCCTGTTCACGAGCTCGCGAGCCACTATGTTTGGGCTCAAGCTCGAGCTCGACTTAAATGAGCTCGAGCTCGAGCTCATTTTTGTCGAGCTTGAGCCGAGCTTTTATCGAGCCGGCTCGTCGAGCTCACGAGCCCGCTCGGCTCATCTTTCACCCCTAATTGAAGATGCTCAAGGCGCACATGATGAGATGGAATTGTGGTAGCTAGGTCATAAAGTGGCAGGCAATCATGGATTGGACTGATTCAGAAACAACTAATTAAGCAATAAACGCTTCAGAAGTAGCATAACAAAAAAAAAGTACCTATTTAAAGACAGCAGAAGAAAATCAGCGCAGACTATAATCACTTCAGCTGGGTATCATTCATAACATCGAAACAGAAAAATCGCAATTCACACCACGCGAAAACATCGACGCAAAGGCATAAGAAACAGACACAGCAAGGGAAAACACGGAGACAGATATTGACATACGTACCAGGTGGTTGTTGGGGGGATTGGGCGAAATAGTAAGAACCCTAACTTAGTTGTAGTAGAGCTCGAGACCCATCCCATCATGGATCTCGTAATCCTTAAGGGTAATATGATCTTTGTAGATGTTGTACCACTTTTGAATCCTTATCTTGTCCGCTCGAGTACCGGTCTGAGCCGCCACGAGCTTCTTCAGATCTCCGATCGTGTCGTCTTCGTTGCACTTCACCCTCACCTTCTTCCCAAGGCGATCGTTTAACACCACTTCGATCATCTTTTTCGCGCCGAGAAAATAAAACCCTAGGAACTGATATTTACATCGATCGATCAGCAAATTGCCCCTTTATATAGGATAATTGCGTGTGATTTACGCGAAAATTGTTTGAATATTCCAAGAAACTTATTCCGCACACTTTTAGACTCCGTTTGTCCCAGTAATTTATGGACATTTGGGGTGTGCGATTTTTAAGAAACTGATATTATAGTACAATTAAAAGGTAAAAAAGTGTATATTTTGACACGTCTTTTAGAATATTTAATATTATTATATTGATTGTTCGTGATGGTTTCTTACTAAATAAGAAAATGTACAAAAGATGTGAATGTCCGATTTAGTAAAATGTATGCTGGAAAAAACATGGTGGGAACCGAGGGAGTATATAAATTCTTTTTTCTCTTGAGCAAATATCCTTCGACAACAATTCAGAAAACCTTTGTTGTATGGGCCACTAACTCCTTCAGTATATTCCAAATAAGCTCAGTACAAAGCGACATAAAATATAATAATGTATATAGATCAACTTTGCAAGTCTCTCACGAATATAGCAACTCCTACTATCATCCATCCAAACAACCACAAAGAACACCATTATTTGAAGAACAAAAAATACAGAGATCAAACATAGGTAGGCCACATCATCCTCAGCATAATGAAAGGGGTAGGGCAGGGGCTTTCACATCTAACCATGGTTGGCTTACACCATGCGTAGTTTATACCATATGTGGTTAAAAATCTTAACCATGATTAATTCATCCTCATTCCAAAACAGCAACCTCATGATCAACTCTCCAATAGTTAGCATCGTTAAACTCACTCATCCCAGCATCACCGTTATCATCTGAATCGTCTCCTTTCTCTACCTTCTTCGGCGAGTTGTTAACGTTCCTCTTCAGTGGCCCAGCCTCACCAACAATCCCTTCCTTGATCGCATGTTCCATGGCTTTCTCCGTCCCCTCCAACTCAACGCCCACAAACTCAACGTCCTCCTCAAACAAAGAGGGCACAGAGATACTTTTCTGACCCGAAGAACCACAAGTATTAGGTGGAGAAGAACCATTTGTCAATGATGTACACTCTTCGCTCGAACTGGGCTCAACTGAGTTCGCTAGACTGATAGAATTAAGAATGTTTTTGTCTTCGAAAGGGTTCACATTGGCTCCACCAACTTTAAAATCAGAAGCCTCTTCGCCCCATGCTGCCCACTCGGGCGCCGTTCCTTCCTCAAAGGGATTGCTGCCATTATGGGTTTTTAGGATAGAGTCTTCAACGTTATTAGTGGAGTTGTCAGAAATGAGTTCATTGAGGATAGGTTTTGCCTCCTCTGTATGAGATGATGTGGCACTCAGAGATATTTTATCGTCCTCGGTGATCCCGTCATCTTCGCCAACCATTACTTCGTCATTGTCATCATCACTACTTACGTTATTACCACTGTTTGTTCTTCCGTTGTTAAAGTTGATATCGTTCATTCCTTCGGTGGGTGAAGTGCTCATAGGCATGCCATCGCTGATTCTATCTTCTTGGAATGCAAACCAGTTCGAGTTTGTGAATAAACTGCTACACAGGCAGAAATTAGAGATGGTGCATAAAATGAAAAATGATTCATAAAAACAACTAAAATATGACCCAACTGCCAATGTGTGCATGTCCCTAAGCATTCTAGCAGCAAGGTAAAAATAGTCACAATGTTATAGAGCTAATAGAATAACACTAACCTCCCTTGGTCGTCACTCAATCTCAGAGACGAAATCACAACTTCAGCAGATTCATCGTCAAAGTAGGCATCCTATCAACAATACGGTGTTGTCAGCTTCGCACATCATCAATTGAATAATTCATTAAAATAAGTCATTCTCAAATCTCAATCACTGACTGAGCCAGTGATTCTCAAAAGTTCAAACGTAAAATATTACTAAGAAATAGAACTACGCATGTTACCTCGTCATCATGATCCAGGGATTCTTGAGCCTGCAACAGAGAACGAATTACATAAGTATGTCATGAAGATATTACAAACAGGAGAGAGCTTTAGGGAACTTTCGGAACATGATTTCCTCAAAATGAACTAGCATATACCTCTGCTTCATCCTTTTCATATATTGTATATCTAAATGCTTGACTCAAATTATTTGCCAAGGCCGCAACATCATAATCCCTATCATGAGCATCTTCATCATCACTATCTCTGTTTCTGTCTTGCAATGCCATTGGTCGGCTGAAAAGGAGAACTCATTTCAAAATAATAGTCATAGATGTACCAGTTCCCACAATGAAGAAATGCACCATATAAAAATAAAACACACCAACCACACACCAATTATTTCAAAGAAACAGAATCTCAGGTTTATTCTCCATTACAAGTAACAGATTTGTGGTATGGCTTTAGCCTCACTAAAGAAACCCAGCCTTTAACCCTACTGTGGAACAGAAGGAGGGAGAGGAGGGGACGTGAGAAACAAAGACGTACCCACAAGCCCACCGATGTACATTCTCTATCGTGTTACGCTCCTGTAAGACAGTGGTTTGCCACTCATTCCATTCAAAATTTTCCTGAGGCACGTTGCATGACCATAACAGATGAGGGATAAGAATATGTTCTGGCAGCAAACCTTCCTTCTTATTCTGAATTAAATTTCACATAAGCATTACAATCGTGAAAATACATTATCTCACTTACCTTAAGATGTGGTTGAATGCAGTCATCAATGTTACCCAACTGAATTAATTTATTTGCAATCCGTGTCAAGTGTCCAAAGTAGCCAGCTCGAGGCGCTTTTCTTCCAGGTGCAGGCACAACTTGCTGCATTAAATTGAGACATTGCAGTCAAATATAGCACGACAAGTAATCATAAAGTGCAAGTCTTAAACAAACTGTCCATGGACGGAGACATGAAACTACGAATAGTGTCTCTAACAAACTTAGTTCGACCTTAACCCGGACAATAGTGTCTCTATCAATTCCCAGCTATGATAAACATAGATGGTATATACATTGCATATAGCAACATGCATTTTCAGTGGTATACACATTGCTCTCTGACACAGGTGGGAGGAGTAAACGGGTTGATACAAACACTGCATAGAAATACTCCTCAGAAGAGGAAAAATAAGCTAGCCACAGTAAATGTTAAAATTTTCAAAACAACCATAAATTTTGGAAAATATTAAGGTGTCTACCTGACTGGCTTCACCAGAAAGCACAGGCGTTTTCTCAGATTGTACAATTTTGCCAACCAAATTACAATCACCCAGAAGATGATCAACAATAAAATTATTTTTGCTTTCCAAGCATGAATAGATGATGCACTCCACATGATGATGCAAAGCATTATTGTATGGATACCTGCACCAGGTTACAAAATTATTTGAAATAGTACTGGCAAGCAAGGCGACGTCTCTCTAAGTTCACTAAGTTCATTTGGCAAAACAACGCTTTAAACTGTGGAACTATAACTTGTTATATACTATTCATCGAAACAAAATCAAATCCATACTCGAAAAATAGGTCAATTACTCTTCGAACAGTTCCTGACTCAACCAGTTCCTTTTCTGCCATCTCATTTCCAGATTTAAGCAGCACGGCGAAGAATTCGACTATCTGTGGTTAGTTAAAACAATCATAATGAGACAAGAAATGACTAAATAAGAATATTAGTCTGTGTTCATGTATGCCTAAAGAGGAGGAGAGGTTAAAAAGAGCATTATCCCCTAATTTCGGGAGAATTTTAAAAAGACCATGCGTGCCACAAAACATTAACCTAGAGTTCTGACATTTCTCCAGAAGGCATGATTTCAACATTTTCCAAAGGCATGATTTCAACATTTTCCAAAGGCAATAATACATTAACCATCATGTCATATATTCTGTTGACCAAACTAATATCCATTCTATTGCCAAATGTACCATCGACTACAAGTTTTACCAATCATAATTCATATCAAACCTCGGTGCTATGTGAGCGCTAAGTGTCCATCGAAAAATGAACTAACATAGAAGTTTGGTCACCTTCAAACGATGTTTCCCAAGAGGTGGCCTCAATTCACCATATGTTGTTGGCAAAATCATCTCATCATTTGACACATTTAAAAGAATCAGCAGCTCTCCTGCCAGGATTTAGATGTTTTAAGCTTAAGCAGGCGAAACATCAATTCTACATAGTTTGAAATATATCAAAACAAAGATTAAAAAACATAGCGCGACACTCACTGAGTTTTGGAAGAATGGCCCCAACAGTTTCCGGGTTAACGTGTAATGGAGTTTCATACACATGTTGACTTCTGAATGGATACATTATTGGTTGCGGAATTGACCTTCTTGGATCCAGCAATGATATGCAAACTGTCAGTGAGTTAAGAAGAGTAGATTTTGAAGGAGACTCTTCAAGTGCATGGCCAAATATCCTTTCCACAAAACTGGTCATAAAGAATAAGAAAAACAACTTTAACTGATACAATCTAGGGAAGGTTATTGGAATAAAATGAATATTCAGCAAAACATAGATACCTTGGACTACATATCTTCGTGGCCAAAGGAGAAGGTGCATTCCTGGTTATAGCAGATAGTGTTTCCGCTGCATTAGTATGCACTTCGGGAGGATTCTAGAACACAACACAATACCATGCAACATTTAAGATGAAAAAATGGTCACTGGGTCAAAACCTTGAAACATCTAGCCAGTAAGCTACTATATGCTAAAAAGTATCAGATACGTAGCACCTAATTACATGATTCAACCTGGACAATGAATAATAAAAAATTCGACCAAGAAAAAAACTCGATCCAAAAACAAATTTGGTTCACATCCCAACTATATGGCGAAGAGGATAAAATTTCTAAAATACAATACATAAGTCGTGTCTTAAATATTCTATTGACAGAAATTACATCCAAATGGCCCAAATGTATTACTTCAGGAACAGAGTTACTGTGACTGCGGAAGCACAAACATTTTAAAGAATAAAACAACACATAAATGAAACACAACATAAACAACGCTCTAGAGAAAAGTAGCACGAGTTATGATATTATATGTGAATAGCTACGCTTAGGAATTGAAAATTATCAAGTAAATGATAGGCATGAATGACAACAAACAAACAATTCCGGTTTACCAAGGAGTTCAACTTATCAACAATCATTTCCAACAAGTTGCTATCAGCCAACCACTGCATAATATCAAATGAATTGGGGTAAAGATGGTCGTCCGAACCCACAAGCCGCACTAACACCTGAAATAAAGAAAACTAGTATAAATCAAGAGCGGTGCCCCAGAAACAATAACAGTATATGAAGGAGCAAATTGCTAAGCCAAAGGCAATATGTGACTCAACCTCCATGATAGATGTGATGCCAATCAAATCAACTAGCCGCCTGAAAATATCTTCATGGGCCTGTGTTAAAGTAGCATCAATCATTTATCATCAACGTTGGAAACAAACTTGCCGACAAAATTGTAGCAATAGGAATCAGCACGACAAAATATTAAACGAGACAGAGATCGATCTCTGTTATATTCAACTCGAAGCTTAAGTCAGCAATCATATTTAATCACCTTGACATAATTTAATAGCGGCATAGTCTTCCGCGACATTAAGCATATCAAAACCTGTGAAGCATAAAAAACATAATGAAACTAGCTTTCAAATAATGAATGGTGTGCATTTATCGGAGCTTTCAATCCGAACCTTACTGAAATAGCCCGCTAATAGTGCGCTGTGAGGACGGTCTGGCTCCAAAAAAGAAAACAGCAAATCCATAAGCTGCGACTCAATAACGGAATTCAGTCAGTTATACCAATTGAACAACCTATGTGACAATTAAATACATATTTAGTTTAGGGATTGCATTTCAGTTGCACCTCCTCGTCCTCGACCAAAGTCTTCAAGATCACATCAATCTCACATGTGAAGACTTCACACGCAACGAACGGAAACCTATATTCACAAAGAATTTTGAAATAAAAAATTAGAAAACCCATATAATTCCTAGCTACTTATTGTCACCCAATCCATACAATATTGCTTGAATATGTAAGACAAAAACTTAATTTTAAGAAACATTAATCCCAACACGCTATGTCTACCCACTTGAAGATTCGTTTGCTATCAGCATCTTCTGGAGCCTCGTCGACAATATAGTGGATGAGCTGTTCAACTTGAGCTCTGTCTTGCAAACTGAAACCATGGAAACTTCAATCAGAACACCAAAAACTGTAATTTGTACTTCAAATTCAAGAAACTGCACCTCTCTCTATGTTTGTTCCCTAAAGAGGCAAACTAACAGAACCAATATGAAAAAAGGACAAGCATACAAGTTAATGAGGCGGCTGTTTAACGCTTTGCATTCTTGGATTATCTCTTCTTCATCCAAAAGTTCTTCCAGGGTAAAGTTGTCCTTATCAAGAACAGACTCAACCTGCAGAGAATGCGAAAGTTAGGCGGATGTCACTTCCATGCAGTCTAAAGCGGCCAATACCGACGAAATAACTACACCGCATAACCCAACACTTCCCAGAACCAATTCAGGAACATTGTCCAACAAACAACCTAGGCACACCAAATTTTGGTGATCGAAAAGCACACACTCACAGAAATTAATTTGCCAAACACGTTTTCAGCTCAAGACTAATTACTTGAAACACCAACGCCAACAGCAAAATGAAGTAGTAAAACATTTGAATAACGCAAGTAATCGGTAACTTTGACCCACCGGAGACGACGCCGAGAGAGATGGGAGCTTCCAGAACATATTGTGGACGTGGTCGAGTCGACTAGCAATCTAATTCTTGAAAATATTCACCGAGAGAATGAAGGTCGGAAAGCTGCAACAGATAGATCCAACAATAAACCCTAAATTCCGAATCTAAATGCGCGATAGGCGATGGTAGGTGAGAATCCAGATCAGGATTTTGGGTCGAGAGGGAAATCCCTAATTTAGAAAAAGCTAAACTCGAAAGTGCCGAGATGCAAGTCCTCAGGGGATCTTTTGTCTATTTTCGAAATTTTTTTATTATTTATATCCTTTTCTCTTTAAATCTACTGATTAGATTAGTTTGTCTATTTCCAGGGTTTTGGATATTTTCTTTGATTTTGTCTATAGATTAAGATCAACTAGTAATTTTCGAAAAAATATAATTATATGTAGTTCTGTTACTTTTAATTTTGATATTTATAAATTTAATATTTGGTGGATGAAATATAGTTTTTAAACATATAAAATGAGAACTAATGTATTGGGATATAGTTACAATAACTAAAAAACTTAGAAGGGTCAAATTAAATTACAAATAGATGGACTAATTTGAAAATAAAATGACAAACCAAATTAGCAGTTTTTACCTACCCTAAACCTTCTATAAGGCGAGCAGTAGACAAAATCGACCTCAAGGCCTTAATTTTTAATAGTATATCAGAAAAAATTGTTCAAATCAATGAAGGATCGAAATATGATTTGTTATTCACACATTTGCCCTCCCACCCACCTAAGTTTTTGAAAACTCAATTAGGCTTCTCATTAAAATCTATTTGCAGTTCAAATACGTTAACTGAACTAATAATAATTTCAAAGAATGATATCCTCGCGAACGCTTCAATAGGACGGCTTCTTATTATCACGACATAAAATAACTTCATCTAAAATGGGTTTCACTTATATACTTCGAAGCCTCATTTTACTAGGTATTTGTTGTCTATTTCAAATTAAATCAAGCACACCCATAGTACAAAAATACAGCGAACAAAAAATTCCAAATTAAGTTATAACCATCACAAAAACTCATACCTCCATCGAAAACCAAAACACGCCTCAAAAAGTAGAACGGACACAAACATTTTTCCTTTCCAACACAGAATCAAACACACCTATTCTACTACTACTACACAAAGGACCAATTAACAAAGGAGAAAGCCAAACAATGAACAGATGAGCTCTGATTCCCCGCGACAACTTTCCACACGACGGCTTCTTCGTAAGAAACATGTCGGCCCATAGTCGATAAGCACATTCCGCCGGCCAGGCGAGAAAATCCCTAAAAAAAAAAGAATAAAAAAAAATCATTACAAGCCATCGACAAACAACATCGTTTGGGACATCATTTAAGGAAAGCAAAGAAAGACTCGCCTGCTGCATAATCTTGGGAAACTCCGAAGACAAAGCCTTAGATCCCAAATCGTCAAACACTTTGTCCAAAGCAACGTCTTGAAGAGAGACCAAAGTCGTCTCTAGCATGTCGAGCCCAGCTTGGTTCGCAAACGTGAACACGGGACAAGCCTGTCCGGAAAAAAGAAAATATAATTCAACTTGCGTATTTTCGTACGTTACAGTGTGTTCTGCTTTACTTTCTTCACCTTCAGAGAGCAGCACAAGATGGCGTCTTGGTGTTGCCATAGCCCCTTCAGAACAGAATCGGCCGCCGTCAGCAGTTCAACTCCCAAGTGTAAGCTGCCGAGGAAGAAAAAAAAAAGGCGAGTTTTTTTTCGAACAGAAATTCAACGAACTTAGGCTTAATTAAATTTTTAGTCCCATATGTTTGACTTAATATAAGGAGAGCAATTTTAGTACTATAAGAATCGAAATTGTTGCAATTTAAGGACACATCTGAGTTCATGATGGCAATTTTAGTACTATAAGTATCGAAATTGTTGCAATTTAAGGACACATCTGAGTTAATGATGGCAATTATAGTTCTATTAAGTTTAAAAATTAAAGCAATTTTAGGACAAATTTAATTCAATCCAGAATTTATACACAAGCCAAAGATACAAACTTGGAGGAAAGAGAAAATAAATCTAGTATAAGGCGACATCTTCGGCGTCACGTGTATAAATTCCGGACTGAAATTAAATTTGAGTTTGAATGTCTCCAAAATTGCTTTAATTTTAATACTTCTAGGATTAAGAATAAGATTGCCACCATTAAATAAGATGTCCTTAAATTGGAACAACTTTGTTACTTATTAAACTAAAATTGCCATCCTTAAATTAGGTGCCCTAAAAGTAAAAACGCCACCTAGTCAATCATACGGGACTAAAAATGTAATTAAGCCATAAACTAATTACACGGTTAACAAACTTTTATTACCTATAGCTGTGGCAAATCCAATGTGCGAGTGTTAGAGCCTCGGGCGAGGCTCCTGAAGGGGAAAACGTGGGCCCCACGTCCGCCGCGGAGCAAAGTCCCGAGGGAGAAATCGCCATTGCAACTCTTTGGACGGAGGACACTACGCTCCTAACGTATTTGCGGGCCATTGCCATGATGTTCTCTTGGAGATGGGTCTCGAATGGGAACTGAAAAGCGATGGTTAGGATCGCCCGAGGGGTGTGAGGTGGCGTAGGGTTTCTGATGGGGGCTGTTATCGTGGGGCCCACTTCGAGGCTCGAGGTTAGGTCGAGCGTTTTCTGTGGAGGTAGAGAGTCTTTGAACTCGGCCTGTAAGACGGAGGGACACGAAGGTGATTGGTTGAAATTTTTATTACAGCGTCGAAAGAAAATAGTAGGAAGACTCACGGATTTTGAATCGAGGGGGATTACGCGAAATCCCGAGGGCAAAAGGGTCGCGTCGTCGGGGAACATCTCGTCAATCGGTGCGAAGATGAGCTCGGAGCACGCGCCGAATGCGTACTCGTCGAGGCCGCCGCACATCTGTTTGACGGAAAACAAAATTTTAATTCAGGACAAAAAAAGCGTAATATTTGGGTTAAATCTTATTGTTTTTCGGGCACTTCTATAGTTTCAAAATGGGGTTCAGGTCAATTTACGTAAAACTTGAAGGACCTAAGCTCACAACATATCCTTATTGCAGAACAACGAAGCGTTAGCATAAATATCTAGTACTCGAAACTAACTTTTTTTCTCACAGAGCCTTAATTTTTCGTTATTTAACTAACGATTGAACAAAAAGAGCACCTGGAGGAGGTGAACGTCCCTCGACACGAGCGCGTCTTCGTGCCCGAACGAATGTCCTTCTAACCGAATAACTTCGAGCATCTGAGGAAAAATGTCCATTTAAAATCATCGTTTTTTCGACCGTAAAGAACATAAATTAAGAAAGGAAGAAATAAAACACCTCTTCGTTCTCGATGGTATGTCCCAACGGCATTATAACTTGGCTGCCCGAGAACCTTGCGGGCCCCAGCCCGGGATATGCGTAAGTGTTCGGTTTCAGACATGAAGCTGTATAGGCTTCGACGCTTAAGTCGGCCCACTCTGATCGATGCTCTCTCAAGAAACGAACCAATACCGCCGGCGATATATCCTGAAAAAAATTATTACATCGCTCAAATTATTACAACAAGAAAATTTAGGGTTAGGGAAGAGAGCGCCTTTCTCTTACCTGAAGCAGCATAGAAGCCTTTGCACAGAGAACGCCTCCGAAAAGAGAGAGATTGTTCGAACTGTTGTGGAAATTCTTCGAACAGTTCGCCGAAAGAATCACATCTTCGACGCCGTCGCAGCTCAGCAGAGACCAGCCGTCGTCGTTGAAGCCGTTTATCGCATCGTTGAATCCTCTGCAAGGAGATTTATTAGTTTTACAAAAAAAAAGAAGTAAGGCAGAATATTAAGTCAAATCTTGGATTTATGAGTACGTTGTTACATATAAAATTAATTACGCGGTAATTTTCTTATCACCTGCTTAGTTTCTGGCTGAAAGTGCGTAGAACGGCTGGCTGCCTACCGAGGCCATACGACACTTCGCCACTCGTTTCTTGCACTATTTGTCTGATGTGCTTTAGCGCCTGCCCATGTTGTAATAATTATCTAACTACATTTTTGCAATAATTTGATGACATTTATTGCAATGGAAGCTTCGAAGCAAAGGCACTTACAGCAATGGTCCATTTCTGGGCTACGGCGTTGGGAGATTCATAAAGTGGCCTCAGCACCTCGGGCACACTCCATGCCTATAAAAATGACAATTTAAAATCATAGATTTAAGTATGTGCGTACGTATGTATGAAAAGAGAAAAAGAAATGATTTTGAGCATAAACCTGTAGATTAAGGTGGTCAACAATATGGACGATCGATCCACCGCCTTCGCATGGCCTAATTAAATATCCCGAGGGAAGCATTTCGCCCCTCACGAACTGTGAGGAAGAAGCAGCGTTGGGGCCCGCGCCAGTACCAGAAAGAGATCTCTCGCAAACCTAAGAAAATGGGAAGAAAACAGCTTAGAACTAAAACAAAAAAGGGAGCATTTTATGACATATAGAATCCAAGTAAATGTGTAAGCAGAATACCACAATACTGTCACCATCTAAGGTCGTAGTGTATCTCAGTGTCCAAAAATCTCGGGCGGGAGCCAAAGTGGTCGGAGCATACGTCTGGAAAAAAATACAGTTCACATTAAAAAGCAAAAAAATTTAATGTAATGAAGATAAAGGCTGTCAAGAAAAATCACTAAACCTGCGTATAGAGTAGTTCGATGGTTCCTCCATTACCAGCAGGAAACATAGTGAAGACTTCCACGCTTCGACAGTCTCGAAACCAAAACATACGATCTTTAAGGATCTCCACAATCTTAAAAACAAAAAAAAAAACAAGAAATAAATTCAGAATTCGGTAACTACAAGGAAATAACAGAGAAAAAGATACAAGAGTTTCGATTTTTTTGGCTTTTTCTTGCACCTTTTTAGGCTCCAAACTAACGAGCCCACAAGCTCGAGCTGCCACTGTATTACACGTTTGCGAAATGGCGAAAATACCAACCAACCCCGGACCAGGCTTCACAAAAATAAAAAACACAATAATTTAAATGATCGATAGCTAAAAATCATTAAAAAAGTACATTGAATATATTTATTTCTTTGGTTATTTTTCACATAATAAAAGACCTTCATCCCAGGCATTTGGACCCAATCAACAGCAGTCCCTGTAGCCTTCGAAAGGAACTCAGCCAAGGCTTCCTCGGCGATCGATAGCAGTCTAACAAAAGCCAAAAAAAAATACACATTATATAAAAAGATAAGCAATAAATTTAAACAAAGGATTGATCGAATTAACGAATGACATAAATACCCAGCGGGGTTATCAGCTTCCTTAGGCGAAGGTCGTGAGTTTGTGACCGCCGACTCCAAACTCGGGGCAGTGATAGGCCCAGGTGCCTTTCAGTAATTTGGACAAGAAAATGTTAAGTCTCTCAAGATAATAAAAGGAATGAGATGTAATAAATGAGGAAGATTAGAGAGCAGCATACAGTGTGAATTTGCTGCCTCATGTAACCATTTTCGCAGACGAGCTGAGAAACTTGCTTCTGTAATCGATCGTTTTCCTCCATTAGTAGTTTGTTCATGGCGCTCAACTTACGGTTTACGCTCTGTAGTCGGGTCGATTCCTTTCGCTGCTTCTCCCGACACCTAAATTACAGTTAACCGACGTTGTAATAAGTCGAGGAAACAACCCTTAGACAAAGCTGCAAGAGAATTGAACTCATTGCAAGACTCTTATACACTTTTCTAGGAGCAAAAACAAAGCTATAACTCCAATGAAAACTTATCAAGCAGTCAATTGGAGCTTCCACAGACATCATTAGACAAAGAAGAACAGAATACCAAGACAGGGAACTGTAATAACACATATGAATAAAGACTCTCAAACACTGAAACAAGCAAGAATTTAGAAAAAGCATACCTTCGATTTTGAAACCACACTTTGATCTGTTTCGGCTCGATGTTGGACAGAATAGGGCATTCCCTAATCAGCTGCTGGCGGCGCAAAGAGCTAGGCTTAGGGCACTCGGCGTATACCCTTTCCAATGCCTCGATTTGCTCGGCGGAGTAACGAGCGTATTTCCCAGAGTCTAAGCTATGCTTATCAATACTCTCACTACTGCTATTGTTATTCTCTCTACGCTGCTGTGCTACCATAGCCATTGTTCCCCAAGAAAACCTCTCAAATTACAGATTTTTCAAAAAAAAACCCTTGAGAAAAAAGAGATCCTTTGGAGAAAGAGTTTATGGGTCTTAGGATTTCTTGCCTCTCAACTCATATGAGAAGCTCAAAACAGTCAAGGTATAGCTAAGAAGAGGGAACTATGTAGTTATCGTGTGTTTATAGCATCATATGCAAGGGACAAAAAATAGGACCTGATGGTTTTTTTCTCTTCTCCTTGAACCTTTTTCCCACGCAAAGAACGTTATATTTGTATCAGTTCACACTGAAGAAAGATCCAAAAAATCACACCTTTGATGTAAGTAAGGCGAAACCATGCTTGCTTTACCACACTAAGCAACAAAAGTTGAGCATTTTCTCGCTCCGAATACACGGGTTTCTTGCTTTGCTCTGCTCGCCTGTGATTTTACTTTCTAAGACTTTGGTCGGAATACTTACAAAAACATTCAAGAAAACGATTCACAGCAGGTGGCGCGATAAATGAAAGAAAATTTGCTCCAAGTTCACAGCTTTGGGAGATCTGAGAAGAGTTTTTAAAGAGAGTTCAGTGAATGAGACTCGACACAGGTCAAAGAACGATCTTTTCGGCTTTGTTACTTATAGGAAATGCAAAAGATACTGAGAAAAATACGACAAAAGGAACAGAGACGCTTGAAGTAGAATACAAAGCAGAGCAAATAAAAAACAGTCATTAAAATACAAAAAACTTGGGGATCGATGTAATTGGGTTTGAGCGGCGATGGAGTATGAATTAAGATTAAAAAAAAAAGGGAATTTGGGATTTTCAATAAAGAAATACAAATAATAAACACTGAGGTTGGGCTGGGACTGTAAGGATCGAAAATCGAAAATGTGGAGCAGATCAGAGCAGAGCACCACAAGTGTGTGAACTGTGTGTGTGTGCTCTTTCTTTCCCTTTTTATTTATTTATTTGTTTTTTTTAAGCAGCTGACTTTTTTTTTTTTGCCGCAGTACAGCAGCGCCCTGTCTGAACTGTGTGCAAGCACTTGTCTGCTGCACACCTTCTCAAAATTCTTTCACTTTTTCAACCTTTTACCTTTTTCCCCTGCAATAAATATAAATATTTTTTGAAGAGAAATATAATAAAAGAAGAAATTAATTAGTTAATGCTGAGTGAAAAAGACATTATTTGACACAGTTTTAAATGCTTTTGGTCAAATCACACGCCATACAAAATCTTCTGTGTCTGACATCGGCTAACCTCTCCACAGAAGACCTTTGTCCTAACCCTACGTTTATTTTCTGCCTAGAGCAATTAAACAAATAAACAAAATTTCGTTTTCGTTGAATGATAAATAAAAGATTAATAATGTAATATCAGGCAAATTAATAATGGAGGCAGTGGGGCTCATGTCAATTTAGTTAATGTGTGGATTTGATCAAATCTCTCTTAGCTGTCCAAAATCCTCTGCTTTTACTACCACCACACCGATATGACTAATCAACATAGCCTTCTTTACCTAACACTGAAAGAAACTAGGAAAGTTTTCATTTCAGGCCCGTCAAAATTTCCACTTAAGATTCAGGCCATGTTACGAAAAAGTTTAATTTTAAGGATCCGATTTCTGTAGTGCCACTTCATTGTTCTGCAGTATCACAAAACGATCATCCGATACCAATTCATATACATTTTATAACATTTTTTAAGTTTAGGTCATTATCTCTAAATTTTACAGAAATTTGGTCATTTAAACAATTCTGACAGGGTTTGAAGCTTATTTTAAAACTTTAATGGGATCTGAATTCAAATATAGCAAAGAAACTAACTTCGGAATTTAATTTTATTTGTGGTTATTTTTTTCACACGGAAAATGCTTTATACATCAATAATATAGTACAGACTGAATGATTTGTTCTTTGGATAGTGATATATCGATATATTCTTTGAATAACATGTAACTGTAACTTTGGAAACCTTTATTTTGATTTTCCTTTTTTTTTTTTTGCACGTATGTTAAGTCCAAATCATATTTAAGAATGTTCGTTGTTATTTACCTTTCAAAAGAGTAGTCGCTAAAGACAATTACGTGAAAGTCGCAAGACTGCCCCCCATGTTTTGTTTTGCCCTTGGGCATTGTTTGAAGCTTCTCATGAAAAAAATTTAATTTCTTTCATTGAAATTTATTACACGTACTATGTGTATGTACACATGATTGCTCTTCTCTGGCGCTTGCCTTGTTGAACGTTCGACGTGTTGTTATCGCCTTTCATATTCGTTGTTTTTTATATGTCGACTATTGTGAAGTTTTTATTTCCTTTTCGACGTAAGAGGTTTTATTTAATGCTGGGAGAATGTCTCGTTGCATGTGTATCTATTAGGCTTGGGACTTATATATCATCATCATCTTATATTTGATCATTTGAACTTATTTATGGTGGTGGGGTTTATTTGGGGTTTTGGTTTTTGCTAATTAGGGATTTTAATTATTATTAGTATTTGGCGACAAAAGTTAAGTTTATGCATAATCATAAATTTCTGCCATTGGTGATCTTCTTATATATATATATATATATATGAATTTAGAAAATAGTTGAATAAAGTCGTATGTCGAAATAAAATTTGCCATCACTTTTTTATGGAGAGCTTCCTATGTTGTTGATGACGCTTCCCCCTTGGCTGCTGACAAATGACAATCACGTACGATTTATAATTTTTTTTATATCGAAAACCTAAATTTCTCTCGACATATAAAATTAGAGAGCTATTTTTAAAATTCTTATATAAGGAACTGCAAAAGCGTTTAGTCAAATTTATAATTTTGCCTTTGTATTTTATATTCAAGGTAGATCAACATCATGCTAAATGCTAATCTTATTATTGATTATTGTTACTATCAAAATATTATTATTTAAACAAGGAACTAAATAAAAGGGAGGGAGGGACCATCACATCACATTTAAAAACAAACCTGCATGTGGTTCCTTAATTTCCAATCCTTCAGAAAGAAGAGTTAAAGGCGCATGATATATATATATATATATATTATAAATGTAAAGATTAAATTTATACATTTCCGAAAACATAACATGTAATCACAATTCATATATCCAATAGAAAATAATAAGATAAAAGAAAAAGGATTAGTTAACTCATTCATATGCCCGGCGCCTACCTTTGAACGATAACTAATAAATCTTGATATCTTTATATTACATAATAGAAAGTTATTTTATGATCTTATGTTATATAGTCAAGTAAAATAATGTAAATGTCTTCGTCTATAAATTACATACCTTATATACTTTTGGACGCATGCGCAAAAAGATGCATCATGTGCTCGCCATTACACTGATTCTGCTCTGCTTATTATATTTATATATAGGAAAATAAAATAAAATAAACGAATCATCTTACAATGTATGATTCATTAGCCAGCGTAGGATTTAAATAATGCAATACTTTATAAACTATAATCGTATCCTTCTTTTTAAAGCGATAGATTATATTAACAGAGCCACGACATTGTTAATCTTTTTAGTTAGGCATTGAAACGCAAGCGACTAACGAAAAAAGCTGAATCTGAAAGTATAGAATAATGTAATTTACAATGCGGGAAAAAGATAACTTTATGCATTAATTTCACTTATTTTTTACAAAAAGGATCATTTCAGCAGCATCTCGTTAAAATACATCTTTTTGGATGCAATAATTGTGTATTTTTTATTTGGTTTAATCATACTTAAATATAACGTATATCTTTAAAGTATCTTTGGCTTGAGTTGGATAGACGTTAACATGACGTCACTTATCATTAACTGAATACTATATAATATATTCAGTCGGAATCCTAAAATGTAAGGTGAAATGTTTAACTCACACAATTAAAACTTTCTTCACTGCCAATTATTAGATAATATATATATATATATATGTGTGTGTGTGTGTGTGTGTGTGTGTGTGTGTTAATGTTTTTTGCATGATGCAGTAATTTTACATCATTACAAGGGAAAAGCTATTTCCAATTCCATCATTAAATTTTGAAAAAAAAATATATTAAAGGGCCCCTTTTGTTTGGAAATGACGTTGTAAAAATGTATCAAATAAAAACAGAAGAAACGATTGGCTACCTCCCCAATTTGTTTTAGATAAGCCAATACATATAAATCATATATAGCCCCAAATTGAAATAAGTTGACATATATATTTATATTTTAGGCTGACGAGCCTTTAAATGATGCATCTCTGAGCTTTATATATACAGTAAAACCTCTATAAATTAATACTCTATAAATTAATAAACTCTCTAAAATAATAAAATCTTCCGGTCCCGACTTGGGCCATTGTAAAAAATCATCAAATTCGATAAGATAATAATATAATAATTTTCGGAAAACCCCTTTATAAATATTAGGTTCCATTAAAACTCTAAATTAATAATTCATAAAAATTACAATTATAAATTATGATAATTGTTAAAATAAGAATTTACTTGTACTAGATTTTCTGTATTTCATCCCTAATTTTTTTAATTTGCAGTCAATAGTTCCGATGTCGAGTTCTCTAGCTGCAACAAAAAATTGTGAAGGGTTGCTGTCGCCATTTTGTGTCGCTAATATTCCCACCCTTCTGAAGGTTAGTGAACGATACTCCAATGATATCCTGAGACCATATGATATTGTACCTTGACTAATTTCAAACGATATTTTTCATTAATTCACACTTTTAAATCGTTTTGAGTATATGAATATAATTAATGAAACATATTTGAATTCATTTATCGTCAATACATTCTAAATTTGTTGAATTTAAAGAGTCTCTCTTTTAATTAATAAAATATCAATTTATCGATATATTAATATCTCTCTAAATTAATAAAATTCCATGGTCCCAATGTTATTAATTTATAGAGGTTTTACTGTAATATGTGGATTGAAAATAATAAGTTGATTGTTTCTATAAACGGCAAGTTATTCTTAGATGAAATTAATTATATAATTCCATAAAATGTATCTTCACCGTATCTTCGATTTGCTTATTTCGAATATGAATTTAATAATATGCAACGAACACAATCTTAAATTGATATATTCTCCTAGCTGATCACACCATCATTACAAGCTTGATACTAACGCCCCGACCAAAAGAAATAAAAACAAGAATAATCTCAAGTCCGATGGATTTATAAAAAGTGTAGGAAAAAAAACATCAATCATTGTAATTTATACCAAGAACAAAAGGCAAACAATATACACAAACCCCAAGAAAACCAACAATCAAGGAATAAAGATTGACTTTGCCAATTTAACAGACAATTACCATCCATATCTCAATTACATGTAATCAGTGATTCATCATGAGCTAAGTATGAAAGTCAATTTGCTTCATATCATGCATCGCATTTTTCTAAATTTTTTTTTTAACAAAATATATAATTTCCCTTGTTGATTGATGAGATAGACATTCCTCCACTTTGTCCCATATCTCTGTCTTTTATATTCTATATATATATATATATATATATTTGATTTGTTAGTATAATGGGTCGAGGGGGCACCACACATCTCCCTCATACCTTTTGCCTTAACCAATGCTTTTTATAGGAATCCAATCTGCAAGTTTTTGCTTCGTTAATGAAAACGTAATTTTGGGCCCACGTGTCATTATGGAGTCTGGCCTGGGCCCATCACACTCACACTTGCCCTCAAGAATATACAAAATCTTTTTGAAGTGTTTGTTTTGGAGTGATTTCAAAAACTTCACTCACTTATTCATCAACTCTTTTGTCTAGGTGATCAGTAATCACCGTGACGACGAATCGCCTAGGCGATAGAATCGAGATGATATTCAATCTTTTGGATCACCCAAAAAAAAGGTAGGTCATCCTACATTACGGTGATTAGGGGTGTTCGTTCGGTACAAACTGAACCGAACCGAACTGAAATTTCGGTTAAGTTCGCCAATCTTAAGAACCGAATACCGAACCGGGAAGTTTTTACCAAATTTTTTCGGTAAATTCGGTTTTTACCGAAATAACCGAATTTTCAATAAAAAATTAAAAAAAAAGGATTTTCAGTAATATTTAAAATAATATATATAATTTAATATAATTATAGTTATATTTTCACTATTAATAAAACATAATATAGTTTAATTTAAAATTTTTTGTTATATTCGGTATACCGAATTTACCGAAATAAAAGAATATATACCGAACCGAATTACCGAATATTTTTTTTGAAGAACCGAATACCGAACCGGTTCGGTATTCGGTTTCCGAATTTTGGTTTTTTCGGTAATTCGGTTCGGTAAACTGAATTATGCACACCCCTAACGGTGATGAATGATCTTTCTAATTTTTATTTGGACAACATTACCCTTAGGCTGCGTTTAGTTTGTTCGATAAGGCTAGATAAGGTCAAATTTATCCAAATTAATCTTGTTCACTTGACAATATATGTTTTCTTGTAAGCCCGCTATAAATAAAAGGCCCGGTATAATTATATAGAGTATTCAAGATAAATAAACCGAGGTGCTTGTCCAAGATAATTTGTCCAACCAAGATAATTAAAATAAAATGACTAAAACACCCTCAATCTTCCAAATCATAAAATCATGGTTATTTCATGTGATTTAAATGATAAAAATAAATATACAACACTAATTTATTCCTTATTTCATGACAATCAAATTAATATCCATATTTTATATTTTTCGATATTCGTAAGAATAGTTATTTTTATAAACTATGTGTGTGACGATATAATGGTTACTTTTGTAATTTTACCATTAATACAAAGATAAAATTTTTGTTATCTTGGAAACTAAACAAGATAATATTTGCATATGATGTTGTTAATATTACAAAGTGAACATATAACTCAATATAAATGTCAAGACTATAATCTAGAGATAAATTGTGTGATGTATTCATATATGGACAACTAAACGCAGCCTTAACTTTTAACATATCTCCCTATATACCAGTTTTAAATATTAATGATCGTTAAATAAATTATTATCTTAAAATAAATATATGAATTCATATTAATTAGATAGGGTTGATTATATTTATGACATTTTAGCAATATCATACCACACATCACCGTGATTAAACAACCACAATATTGTAATATCACATTGGTATGCAAATAAAATATCATCCCAAAACAAACACAGTAATGACGTATACATTGATCCATCACAGTGATATTCGCATCACGGCGGTATTTACATTACGATGACATATTACACAACGCCACTGTAATTATCATAACTAGTAATTGGAGCACACTCTGACGTGTGTGCATCGAAAAACTGAATCTAGCTAAATAGAGAATCATAAAAGAAGGATTAATTTGAATTATATTTCAAGCAATTTCATGAAATAAAAATAAAAGCAGCTCCTACACGTCAATAAAAACAAATGTAACTGAAGGCAAAAGTAGTGGAGAATTAAACACTTTTTAATGAATAAAACGAATAACACTTATAATGTTAGGATTGGTTAAAAGTGACATACCAAAATAGCATTTTATATCTAGTGCTAGCACTTAATATAAAGTTTTGTTATAGATTATCAGTTTGTACGATGGACTAATTACAATGAAAATCGACAGAGAATATTATGTCAAAATAAAATAATGACATAGAATACGGTAGGTAAGACTATCTTTATCAATAACCTCGGCGACCGGTTGTGCACTAAAGACAAAAGAGAAATGAGTAAAATAAATCAAAGTAAATAATTTCTTTACAATCGGTTGGTGAACCAACCATGGTCATGACATGGTTGTGCACATTTCTCAATAACTAACATAATCAAATGATGTAAAGTGTCAAAATTAGATTGGTTTTATATGCTTTTTATGAATTTTTATGATACATTCAATTACCTATGAAAATTTTACCAAAATGTATGATTTTTTTTCTTTACAAATAGAGACTAATATTGATACATTTTGAATCACAATTTCAAATCATCTATTTCCCTATTACATCCTATAATATATCATAATTCATATTATTATTCTTTCTTCAATGACCAAAGTATGTAAATTTTATATCATATAATATAATATATTTTTCACACATTCAAATAGTACTAATAATAATTATAAAATATAAATATTATGGGTTGTGTTGGGTTGTTGATAAAGTATGAAATTGTTCAGGTTGGGTTGATGTGTATGTTGTGTATGTGAAGGAGAGAGAAAATAATATTTCATTCTCACGACCGGTTGTGGAGGGTGTTGATAATCGTAGTGTTAAGTTAAGCCCGAATTATCAAAGCTTGCCTTAGTTGCCGTGCTCAAGTACTCAGACAAATGGGCTTCATCTATTAGCCCAATATCTGCTCAAATAAGTTGGCTCATATGGTCTTTGTGGTCTTTATTTGCTAGACGTAATTTGCTCGAGTCCTGGCAGCGGATATATTTGTTTAGGACTTCAAATTAATTTTAATTAGACTGTTATTTTAATTGGGCTGCTTCAGCCCAACCATGTAATTCTCATTGGCCCAACTATGACGAAGTGCGGCCCAATAATACTGATCTTGAGGCCTTAGTATCACCAACTCTCGAGATTTCATAGCCTACTACTAGCAAATTGATTATATACTGTTCTACAATAAAATAAAATTAATTATTAGTGAGGGTGTTGATAATCATAGTCTAAGAAGTCCAAGTGGACGAACTAAAAAGCCCAATCACTTGACTTGCCCAAATTCGACAGGTAATTGTATTTTTTTCTTAATCAAGAAAGAATAAATCAAGGTATGAGAGGTCCATTTAGATTGAGAGGCATCAAACAAAACACAAAGCCCACAAAATGGACGCATATTCTAATGTAAGATCTCACACACTAATTATTAGGGGTGAGCAAACCGGATATCCGGTTTTTCGGATATCCGAAATTCGGATATCCGGATTTTCGGATATCGAAAAATGGTATCCGTATCCGCTCCGGTTTTAATCGGATATCCGGAAATCGGATATCCGGTTTATCCGGATATTTACACCGGATATCCGCATCCGGTTTTAAATTTATTTTTCTTATATTTTTTATTATTTTCTTTTGAAAATCATATTTTTTATTTCTTATCACAATAAAAAAATGTATTTTTTAATATAAGAATTTCTAGACATATTAATTGAGACAATATGTGAATTTATGATTCAAAATTACATAATAAATAATAAACACAATACCACAAATTCACATTAATTTTTTAACTCGAGTCTCGATGTTTTTATGTTTTTTTTTATCTCAATTCTCTAACAAAGTTTTTTGCAATAATAAAAATAATATAAATTTAAATATTCTACTTGATGATTTTTTTCCTTTTTGGACCTTCATTTTTCTTTTTGGACTATTTTTTATTTTTTTTTTATTTTTTTAATATAAAACCGGATACCGGATATCCGGATTTTAGACAAACCACTATCCGTATCCGATCCGGTTTAGTTTAAAATAAATCGGATCGGATATCCGATCCGGTTTTTAAACCGGATATCCGTTTTTTCGGGTTTTGAAAACCGGATACCGGATCGGAATCCGGTTTCCGGATATTTTTGCTCACCCCTACTAATTATCCAAGTCAATATGTAATGGATCAATTGCCAACCGCAAATACAATACAACTTCCTCTGCTGCTAATCAGCGATAAACAAAAACAGGAGATAATCCCTGAAAGTTAAAAACAAATTCTCATACAGATTATAACGCTACATATCACTGTCAGCAAAATGGAATGATCACACACACATATATAAGAGAGCCCATATATGAAAATAAGGCAAGTCTTGTACATGCCAAAGATACACTACTTTTCAGTTGGACACTGAATTATAGCGAGGGAAACGTACGATGAGTGTTATTACCAGGCGAAAGGGCTTGCTCCCAATAGGAAGATCTCATTCTCTACATCTTTCACCCATTGACATATCCGATTACATAGTTTTATGGCTAGTGCCTGCATAAATGTTAAACTACCAACTGTTAGCAAATATCGACGAGAGTACAAGTTGTTGATTTGCATTTAATTTGTTAGGCGGAAATAATCCCTGTCCGAAGTCTTACGTCAGATGTTGACTAATTGAAAAGGAAAAAACACGCGCACGAACGAACCTTGTCTGCGAGGGGATCAAAAGCTGCATAGATCTCAAAATCTTGCGTGACCCAACATAGCAGGACTGCAACATGGGAGGAAACGTTTAGAAAATTGTTAAAAGGAGAAGGAACAATTCAGTAACTTAAACCACACAGTGGGAACAACTCAAGTGAAAAATAATATATTGAACCATGAAAAGCAGAACAAGAGACAACATAAAAACATGTTCATGGAGAGAATTAAATGGTAATTTTAAGCCAAAGTCAATAGTTCGACTCGTTCCAGAACAATAGAGGTAGAGTAACCTCTTAAATCGAGTCTTTTTACTTCCAACACTGAAGAGGGATAAATACAAACAACACACCAACACACACGACATACATATTAATCTAAAATATGGCCAAAGTGAGTAAATGCTTTCATCTGGGACAAGTCCATAAAAGTCATACCATAATTTTCATCTCTTCTGAATTGGGTTTTATGCGGGCCAATTTCTTTGTCATGCATAGACGTATAAAGTCTTTGGTACGCTCTGTATAGTCTGCAATAAATTAAGACATGAGCATGATCAAGTCAACAGACGTAAACCAAAGTGCTTTGTCGTAATAATAGATTTGCAGACATCTACACATCACCTCTTCTGCTGCCTCAAGCTGGTGAGCGGTGAAGAAAATTCAGATGTCACAAATTGGTCAAGATATAAACTCCTGTACATAAAATGCCATAGACCACCAGGTCCTCCAACTACACTAGCTCTCCGTGGGGAATCCACAGAAGGTCTTGTTTGACCTACATGCGACGTAGTTCCAACACGAGAAGTGGCATCAACAGGCAAATCCTCAATGTACAAGCCACCATGGGCTAAAGATCGTTCCACCTCGCTTAGCACATTTGACTTTGAAAGTACAGCTTCAATCCGAATCCTTTCGTACACAAAAAAAAATCTCTCAGCAAAGTCTTGATATCATACATTTAAACGATCGTGTGGCCTAACATACAGAATATAATTAAAACTTCGAATGAAATAAAAAGTTGCAGAGCCAGTTGAATACGATCCTTTGTGCATCATTTGATAATGACAAACTGTACCTACTGTCTTTCAAACTGTAAAAGGCATCTGAACGTGCGGTCAGCAATACCACATAAGTATCCATCTGCGAATGACTCAGTAAATTATTTTGGTTTAGCAATCTATAAAATAAAATAAAAAAGAGCTCCAAGTGAATTGATAAAAACTAGAAAATTCTGGCTTCCTCAACTAAATTACGGAAACTCTATACATGCGTTTGTTTATGGAAACTGTTATCCTCATTGTAAGAGACTTACATCAAAAAAATGAACATAAGCATGAAGAAATGCCATAGGATTGTATCTTGGCAGGCATATTGGAGAAAATGATTCTGATGTCCTGCATTAATGTTTATACATAATGTAAGAAAGACAAACATATGCAAACTAGTAACTTTAGCGGTAGCAGAGCATTATCCTTACATATCTCCTCAACTCCCATTGAATCCCGATTTTCAATACAAACAATTAACGATTATGAAGTAGCCTATTAGTAATATTATCAAGTGCTCCACAATCTTCTAACTTTCAATTTTGTGGTTCCTGTCCCCCGCTACTTTCATAAATGGATTGCCATGGCAATAAAATGGGTCTAAACAGCTTAGACTAAATCGTAAAACAACACCTAACAACAACAACCCAATTTACATTCAGAGATTCTGTAATGTCAGGATAATTTACCTAAACGATTCAGATGCCATAATAAAATGCGAGAGTAACAGAATGTCATCGGGATGAAGGGATGCTTTTTGCGCTCCAACAAGACTGATTACCTGCATTGGGTTTCAACGAAGGTTTTACTTCTAATATAGCTAAATGGAACTTATTATCAGGTGGGTTCAATTGAACCTATATAATGAAAACACTCTGCAGATACATGACCTTAATGGATGAATATGAATATCTTTATTGAAAACAGGAATAAGGTATCGAGCCAACTGATAGTTTATTCTATATCACATGCCTATGGCAGCAAGAACATAAACTATGCTAAGAGGGTAAACAACGGTATAACCCTTATGATGTTCAAATTCAAAAAGAAAACTAAACACTGAAAGATATACAATTTGTGGACCAAATAAAATAACTTTGTTATATACAATCGGAGAATAAAAACAAATTATAATACCTTGTGTCTGCACATCAAGAGTGCAAACAACACTCCTGAGCCGGCTATATCTTGCAAGATGGCACTGGCTGCTTGACGTGCTGAATAAGGAAGGGGAAGACATGCGTACGCATGGAGAAAAGTGGCGGGATTACTGCAATCACAGACGTGAACAAATTAACATTAAACATGCATATATAATACATAGGGTTATGGAGCAAATGTTTGCTAAATCAAACCATAATCAGGAGTTTGAGCAATGTCAGATTTGAAGAGAAAAGACACTATCAGAAATTTAAAACTAGAACTCAACGAGAAAAGACAAGAAACGGGAAAGAAATATTCATTCAAGCTTTAAGGATGTCCCAGTGGTTTTATTTCACTTTCAGGTAAACTCCAGCAACAACAATGTGAACTACCAGTAGCAAGGAAAGACATGGCAACTTATAGGAATAACAGAAGTAAAGAGTATCTGGAAATACCAATTGAAAGAATGGATCAAAGAGGAGAAGACAACGTCAGTTCCTCCCAGCAGTGATGTCATGTCAAACTTCGGGTTCTTCTCAAAACATTTATTTACTGACTTTGTGAGGATAAGTATCATCTGCATTCAAATCAAACCAAAATATTGGGAAAAACTTTCACAACTGGCACAAAAGATGCCATGAGCAACTAGCTCGTAAAACAACAGATCATGTCATAGATAGCAGAAGTGTATCATAAGTACCTGACCGTAAAGGAGCTCCAGCTGTCGCCTTAGTGATTCATATGGCTCTTCAGTGCAAGTAATGCAGACCAAATATATTGGCCCTTTCACGAGGAAAACAACCTGAAACACACCAAAATTACTCCTCTTAGATAAGAAAATGTAAGCCAAAGCTACATATTACGGGTAAAGGCAAAATCCATGTAAAATTTCATATATTTACTGAGCTAAAGTTTCTTGTTTATTTGAAGATATAATCTAATCTTGCTATGCAGGACTAATGCATCCCTAATATTTCACATATAGTATTATACATTTCCGCAACTTTCCATAGTTTCCATGACAGAGGGAGATGAACTAGCATAAAAGAGATTAATTTAACCATACAGTTTAAATTCTAAATAGTTATAAAGCTCAATATAAACTAACCTGGTGTCTCCCAGCTTTGACCGATTTGACCTGATCTCCCCTGCAATACAACAAATCAATATAGAATATCCAATACAAAATTTTGGAGCAAACAAAACTCCACATATTGTATGAATCTTCAAATTGCACTAACCCATTTTCAACAAAGGAAATTATGGCTTGCAAAGTTGCAGAGAATCCTGCTAACTTGTGCTCGTCCCCATATCTACAAGAGTAAAACATAAAAGTTGTCATTAGTAAGGCAACTTTTAAGAAATAATCAATTCATGTTGTTTGATACCAAACAAGTACAAATTTCCCAGGATATACATAGCTAGTTCGCACATAATGTAACACGAACCTCGAGTATATTGGTTTTCCAGAGTTGCTCAAAATGAAGAAATGTTTCTTCCTTTTCCTCCAAGTCAATGAAGCATCATCCTACAGTTAAGGTCGATTGATTATGCACGACAAACTAACTCATATAACCCATGGATACCAATCTATCCGACTATTAGAAAATAAAAACTGAACCCAACTACGTGTCCAGCACAAAAAACACATCAAATTAGTCGAGAAAATCAGAGTTAGTAATGAAGTCAACCTCATCACGATGCCCTCTAACCAAAGCCCGATCTCCATTTTCCTCCAAAACCCCACCACCATCTTCAGCAACCTCACGAATCTCATCGCCATCGTCCTCGTTATTAATCTCCTCATCCCTTCCACTCGAACTGCTTCCCCTCTCACCAGCATAACCACTGCTGCTAGGGCTCATCGTCATCGCAGCCTCAGCTTCATCACCATCACGCTCCTCCGCGTTGTTATTATTAGTAACTCCAACATCCCACGTCGAACTCGACGGACTCTCCGTAACCACAGCTGTGGAAACATTATCGAATGAATCAACAGCAACAGTCTCCTTCGCAAGTGATCCTCCGCTTGAACTCGACGCCTTGTCTTCCTCTTCTCCTACTTGCCCTTCTTCCTCTTCTTCTTCTTCTTCTTCTTCTTCTTCTTCTTCTTCGTTGTCTTCGTCGTCATCTTCAATCGGAGAACGAGATGATATTGAGATTGAGGCGAGCTGGTTCTCAATCGCGTCGAGAGATTGGTCGATCAAAATAGGGTTAGGGTTTTGAGCATCATCTGATTCTGAGCTCGAGGATTGGGAATTCGTATCAGACGGCATTATTATAGAGTATGGAGTGGAAAACGATCGAAATCAAAGCTTAGAACTCTCTTAAAGTTAACAATGTGAGAAGAACGAAGATGAATGAGAAAGCTTCAGCGGTTGACGCCGTTTTGAGTGGCAATCATGGAATTAAAGAACTTTCAATTATAATAACAATAAATTGACTTTCAATTTTGATCATTTTCAAGGTCACACTTCATAAAATATAAATGATATTATAATTGGTCGTGCGTTCACGATTTTAGTTTAGATCTCTACTTCAGTTCTCAGCTATAAAAACCCCTAAAAAGAGCTGCTTTGTAATTTCAATTACAGATCTGAGTCAAAGTCCGGCGAAAAAGTCAACACTCACTACAGCGATGGCGTCTCCTCACCGATTCATCCTCTTACTAGCTCTAATTTCTCTCCTCCTCACACGTTCTCTCTCCGCCGCAGTCAACGCCGACGGCGACGACGACGAGGACCTCAGCTTCCTCGACGACGACGATGACCAGGAAGACGCCGTTCCGCATAAACACGATCAACATTCCGACGCCGACTCGGACAACGACGACGAGTACGAGAACTACGACGACGATTTCGAGGATCCGCCGGACTTGGACGGACACGAGGACGGCGGAAGCGACGACGCGGCAGCGAAGTTCGACGAGAAGGACGTCGTCGTTCTGACGGACGGCAATTTTACGGACTTCGTCGAGGAGAATAAGTACGTGATGGTGGAGTTTTATGCTCCGTGGTGCGGCCACTGCCAGGCTCTGGCGCCGGAGTACGCGGCGGCGGCGAGTGAGATGGCTTCGGAAGGGGTGAAGCTCGCGAAGGTGGACGGCACGACGGAGAATGACGTGGCGGAGCAGTACGAGGTTCAGGGTTTTCCCACGGTGCTTTTCTTCGTCGATGGGGAGCACAAACCTTACTCTGGTGCACGCACCAAGTTAGTTTTTTTCTTATCTCTTTCGTCCTTTCCTTTCACGATGCACCCATTTGATGGCAGGCAATGGAGTAATTAAACCATTGAAGAATTTCCGTTAAGTTCACTTTTTGTGTGTGTGTGTACAGGGATGCCATTGTGACCTGGATTAAGAAGAAAATTGGACCCGGTGTATCCAACATAACAACAATAGAGGAGGCAGAGAGTATTTTAACTTCTGAGGACAAGGTTGTCTTGGCCTTCCTCGACTCTCTTGTGGTAAGCTACTATTTTTCTCCATGCTTGTGGTATGATTCTCCATGCTTGTGAATGCACAATTTAGTGAACCCAAAAATTTAGACGGGCTCTGTAATACTTTTTGGGGCATACGTTTGTTGATATATGTAGTTAGCTTGTACTTCATCTGTTAGATCCTTGACAAAGGCGATCCTTTGTCAGAGATATTTTGTGGTTGTCCCATATAACATTTCCGAACAGCCCCTGAAAATACTGTGCGATTAGATGAAATGGCTGTAAAATTGGAGATACTTGTCAAGTTGATATCTGAACCATAGAAATCCATATCTATTGATTTTCCTTTCTAACTGCTACAGGGTTCTGATAGTGAAGAGCTTGCTGCCGCTTCAAAGCTTCAGGATGATGTTAACTTCTACCAGACTGCACATCCAAATGTAGCAAAGATGTTTCACTTTGAAGCCGACAAGAAACGCCCTGCTTTGGTTTTGCTAAAAAAGGAAGCTGAAAAAGTATCAGTTTTTGGTGGGTATCAACTACAGTAATGAAATTTAAAGCATGCCTTCCTTATTGAAACTCTAGCACTTGATTCGTTCTGCAGATGGACAATTCAAAAGATCTGCGATTTCTGAGTTTGTTTCTGCGAATAAGCTTCCCTTAGTGACCACTTTTAGCAGAGAAAGTGCACCGCTAATATTTGAGAGCTCGATTAAAAAGCAGGTATTGTTTTTTTGTTTTTCTTTTCCTTTAGCCACTTCGTTTAGCCACAACGTTGAGTAACTATGTCGGGCTTCATTGCCATTTTATAGAGCTTTCTTTTTGGGATATTAGTCCTAAAAACTGATTTTCCCTTACTGGGTTGTTTTCAGCTTTTGCTCTTTGCCAAATCCAATGACTCGGGGAAGGTCATCCAGACATTTCAAGAAGCGGCAAAACTTTTCAAGGGGAAGGTATTTCACTTGGCTTTTTGAAACTCCTTTATCTTCCGAGAAACTTTCTTCTTTTTGATTTTTAATTGCATGACTGTTTTTCTCGTTGATTACTAAATACCGGATCATTTTTATCACCTTTGAGTTAATTCTCTAAACTGACATGTAATGCTTTTTGATCCATTTGATGCAGCTTATATTTGTACATGTGGAAGTTGACAATGAAGAAGTTGGAAAGCCTGTTGCAGATTATTTTGGGGTCACTGAAGATGCTCCAAAAGTAATGCTTTTCGAACTACAGTTGGAATTGATTCGTCAGAGGATAACAATGTCAATATCTAAGCAATCGATTCCTTCCTTTTAGGTGTTGGGCTACGCAGGCAACGATGACAATAAGAAATATTTTCTTGATGGAGAAATCACAGTGGAGAAGCTAAAGGTTTGGTTGATACCTCTCTACTTATGTATTGGTCAATAATGTTTTGGCCATCATTTTCTTTGAACGTGCTTTTGATGCAAATCATTCCGCAGGCATTTGGCGAGGATTTCTTGGAGGATAAGCTCAAGCCATTTTATAAATCCGATCCAATTCCTGAAAACGTAAGCCCAAGCCATGCAGACTGCTGAGTCTATTCCTTCACGGTCTTCAAATCAATATTCTTATGTTTGCAGAACGACGGCGATGTAAAAATAGTTGTTGGGGATAATTTTGATGATATTGTTCTAGATGAACCCAAAGACGTTCTTCTTGAGGTAATCCAAAGAATCCATAGCATCTCATGTTTTGACTTCTCTAACATTTCATGGTCAACATACGCTTGAACATGTTTCAGCTATACGCCCCATGGTGTGGTCACTGCCAAGCTCTCGAGCCAACGTACAACAAACTGGCCAAGCACTTACGAGGGGTCGATTCCATTATTGTGGCCAAAATGGACGGAACCACAAATGAACACCCCAGGGCAAAGGTACCTACGTACTTTGGATTGTTACATTATACTGTAGTGTAACGACACTTGATTATCAGTTAATACATTTTGAACTGTACGGTTTTCCACAGTGCTTTGCTTTAGGCTCCGTTTGGTTCGTGGATTTCGACGTGGAAGAAAAGAAAAAAGTATGATTGTACGACACGTGAACCGTAATGTACAATGATTCGATGCGTACCACCATACTTTTCTTTTCTTTTCCGTGTCGATTTCCGCGGACCAAACGCACCCTTAAGCTCCATCTATACATTTCTCGAAAAATATATCCCGACTCATATTCTTGGAAAATACAGGCTGATGGATTCCCCACAATCCTCTTCTTCCCAGCAGGACATAAGAGTTCTGATCCTGTAAGCTTATGCTTTATTTAGGTTTATGTAAGGCTATGATTCGTATTGAATGACCACCCCATCTAAAAGCTTAACCGCGAAGGAATTGTATTATTTTTTAATGCTATATATATATATATTATATTTACAACACGTCCCTTCACGTTTAGGCTTATTTCTTTATTATCAAGCCTCTTGGTCCTTGAGTTCTGATACCATCTGAATGACCACTTCACCTAACAGCTTAAACTTGCAATTTTATATATTATATTTCCAACGGCTACCCATATTTTTCCTGACATCATCATAAGAATAGTTAATAATTGCGATAGTGATCAAATTCTTGCTGCAAACTTGTTCTTGTAGATCCCCGTCGACGTGGACCGTACGGTGAAAGCTTTCTACAAGTTCCTCAAGAAACATGCTACTATACCCTTTAAGCTTCAGAAACCAGATTCATCACCTACTCAAGACTCTGTCTCCGAGCAAAGCATTAAGAGCCCAAAGGATAATGTCAAGGATGAGCTGTGAACACCTCTCGAGTAATTCCAGTCGGGATATAAGTGAAGTAAGCAGTATCGCCTTAATTTATTACGCAGTTTCCAGTTTTACGTTCTCTATTTAGTCGGAGATATGCGACTGTGAATGAATAGCGAGGTGCGATCTATAGGCAGCGCATACGTTAAGAATGTTTGAAGTAAAATATGATTTTTCTTTCTGATTTATCGCTTTTTAAGTAGTTTACTACCAGCCCATATTCAATCATAATTTAGTGAATTCAAGAATTTTGGACTGAGTTTGTGAGCTTATTACCGAAACGGCTGGCAAACGGGATGTTTTTTCTCTCTATCTGCACGCTAATCTCTTAAAGGTCGAATAAAACTTCCACACGATGGACACGAAACATATTCCTGAAATTCTCACTCGGGAAAAAAAAGTAAAAAAGAACGGCTCAGTGATAATTTTTCGTAGAGTCGAATTCTTGATCATAGGCGTCGAGCAACGATATACATAAATGAAAACTTGCAACTCGGACACAAACACAAAGATCTTATCATATGGTACGGACCAAACTGAACTAATATTCGTTCATTCACATGATAGTACATAAGAAACAATCAGCAGTTCTACGATATACACAAGCCAGCGACGCCTCTTCTCATTCTTCAAGTACTGTGATTTGCTAAATTCTTATTATTACCAAAGAAAATCATGAAGGAATATCACCATTGTTATTATTATTTAGCCCTTGTCTTCTTCTCCGCCTCCATTTCAGAATCTCTAGCACTGCAGAACTCCCACCCATTGCCAAACCAAATCCCGCAAATGCTGATAAAAGTATAGCCACTATTGGATGCACATGAACCTGTATTAAATACGAACAAATTCATAGGTATGTGTGTGTGTGTGTGTATTTGTGTGGATATTCGTACTACAACTGTGCATCAGTGTGTGTGCGTATGTGTGGATATATCGTACCAAGTTGTAGAAGACGTGCGCGAAAGCGACCACGACCATAAATTGAGTTGCCGTGTACAGCCATACGAATCTTCTGTGTACTAAAGAGTATTATTGGATTACAAAAAATGGTGTTATAATAAGTTGAGTCTCTTGGAAATAAATGTATTAAAAAATATATAATGCGCTCCCTCCAAAAGTTAAGCTTTTAACTGAAGTCGCCATTTAACATTGTATCAGAGGCCAGACCAAGAGGTCATTACATGAATGCTTACGATGTAAAATTTAAAAATATAATTAACTTCTTTCAAGTTAAAGCTTTCAAGTAAAGTGGTCATTTAAAAATTTTTATGATAGGTTTGGTTTAATATGGAGGCTACGTAACGAAGGCTTACTTACCCATAGTAGAAGCTGCTAGAGATGAAAATAGGCCAAGCAGGAAAGAAAATGGAAGTGATATTGCAATAGCCCTTTTATCCATGTCTCTAACCTGCATTATATGTATATATATATATATATATGTATGTATATTTGTTGTTTACAGAACAGAGATTATATGTAAGAGTTAGTTTAACTTATCACTTATTACCAGCAGTTGCTCCAGAAAACAGAAGTATGTAAGCACCCTAACAACCAGTAGAATGGACAGCTCCTGCCAAACCCTGGCTTATACAGAAAGATTAATATGAATATCTTGGGACATGAAATTACATAAAATATACCCCACTACCACCCTTAAAAAAAAAATCCACGTCTAGAGCTACATAACAAGAAAATCAGTCTATAGGTGAGGAAGCGGTTAAAATATATAAAATATTAAAATATAATACACTACCTACGAGCCTAAGTGCAAGATGAAGTGGTCATTCAGCAGTAGTATTTAAAAGGATTATTGGATAAATTGTATTAAGGTACTCGCCTGTGCCCGTTAATTTCCATATCTCTAAAATTATTCGATACAATGTTGGTATGATGATCGGTCTGAATACGAAGAAGCGTGACGGGCAGATTCCGAACTTCTTGTTTGCAGACATCGCAATTTTTGTTCCCTTTGATGCTAAACCATTTTAAGGCGCATTCTTTATGAGCTAAGCTTAGATCTCCTTTGCAGCTACATTCCATCTTTAAGGTTTCTTCGCCCCCTTCGCTTAGTTCGACTAAGCATATTCGGCAAACCGCCTCTTCTTCGGCTATATCTTCTGTAACTGATAAAGCATACAACTTGCTGAATGAATTTTGATTAAAAAAATCGCATCTTTTCACGACGTGTTTTTGCGTACCATCGTGGTTTCCTTGGGTAGTTTCGGGCACTGTTGACGAGTTGTTGTCTTTTTTCGGAGTCGAGATTATTACGCGAAGGAAAGAAGAAGAGTTCGTCTTTAGATCGATGTTCTTCTCTTTGTAAACTACAGGCATGGATAGAGATCGGGACACGCACGACTCGAGTTCTTTCGCCTGCAAAAAGAAATGTTTACTACAGAAATTGTAGGTCGAGGTATATAGGTGACGAATATAGCATAGGAATTATTATAGGGAAATTTTTGAAGATTGTGTGAAGCACAATTTCCATAAAACATAACGATCCCATCGACAAACTCGGAACAAGTAAGTTGTAAGAACATACATAATACTACTGTTGAGCTTTCAGTGTTTGATGTTTTTTGAAGTTCTCTACTTAGAGTATTCCACTAATTTATAGGAACTGGAAAACCTTTTGGAACAAGAGAAACACAACTACTTGAAACAAACAAACTGTCCTGAATCTAATTTGAATTCAAGTTTACTCGCTTCGAATTCTATTAAAATTCCTATTATACTTCCAACTAGTCTCCACAATTATAGAATTCTTGATAGCGTTCTACTAGAATTCTTATCAGGAGTTAACTGGAAAATTTGAAGCCAATTCAAATTCACCAGAAAAACTAATAAGAACCACATCAACATTAAGAGTCTCAACTCCAAAACACTTCAGATTCCTGGGATTCCCACTCCATAAATCCCTCATTCGCCAACCCTAATTTGTAAAATTTCCTACAAAAAATTAAACGCAAACTCAAACGTTAGAAACCTGTACAGCAGTGTGATGTTTGCCTTTGGAGCTGGCCGAGCCTCCATTCGAAGTGACGGGCAACGACGAAGTCCTTCCGATCATAGGCGGCGTAAACTTCATCATCTTCGACAACGACCAAGACGATTTCGAAATCAATTTATTATTATTACTACAATTCTGTGCTGCAGTCACAGAAGCGTAGATCGAATCGATATTACTGCATTGAGCTTCTTCGTCATCGTTCTCCACAATCGAACTAGAAATCTGCTGCTGCTTGAAGCTCGGCTTGGTCATGGCCATGGCGTTTCTTAATAATCGATGATTTCACACCGCCGTGTCTTCTGCACTAGTAGCTCTGCATCATTGCTTAACAGCTTCATACCATGGGACCAATGAAATGACCTTCGTTTTATTAATTTAAAATAACGATAATCAAAGCTCATCTTATATGACTGTAAATGTAATATACACGCACTCTTCCACCATAAATGAAAGTTGGCCCAGAAAAAGCAATATATTATCAAAAAAGATTAAGATTGATTTAATCCCCAATCCATATATTGCAACTGATGAGCTGTTCCCAACTTAGTTTGAATCATCATCATCATCTTTATATTGAGGGGAAAGTCCATTCAAATACCTTTGAAAGTTTTAACTTTCCGTTCGGTTCCCTCGAAAGATTTATTTATGTTTAGTACACGTCTGCGAAAAATTTGTGCCTTTAATACCCTCAACCACGGACAAAAGTTCCATTTTTCAAATAAAAATTGGACATTGTACCAACTGTTTGAATGATTATACATATTGTTACCGTTAGTTATACCAACAAAATAATGTTACTATAATTTCATATAAATAAACTGGAATTATACCAACTGTTGACGTTATTATACCAACAAATTGAACAGTACACCACTGTTTGTATAATGACGATAACAGTTGGTATAATATTCAATATTGATATAATTGCGTCAACAGTGGGTATAATCTCCAGTTTTACTTATACAAAATTATAATAATGTTAGGTTATTGATATAAATTAGCGATAACAATTGCTATAATAATAAAGCAGTTGGTATAATATCCAATTTTATAGCATAATTATAATAACTATTTATTGGAAACAGATGATATAATTTCTATAATTTTTGGTATAATAGAAAAATCAGTTTGTATAATGCCAATTCCACGGAATAAAATGAGATGTTATTATTGGTATAATAACGGATCAGATGGTATAATTTCTGCAAATTTCTGGTATAATTTCACTTTGATTATAATAACGAATTTGTCGGTATAATTCATGCGAAAATAATTGTTCAGCTTTTTTGAAGTATGAGACCAGAGTATTTTCGTCTTTTCAATGTTAAAAGACCATTTTAATTACTGAACATGAAGAAATTTATCAAATTGGACTGAACAGAAAAAATAATTCGATCAGTATTTAAGAGGAATCTCAGAAAGGGAATTTTCCCTATATTCAATAGGAAAGTATCGTTCAAGAAATTGCATGTGTATATATATATATAAATACATAATTAACTTCAATTTTAGTAGGATGCACAAACCCGTGTTGAAAAAGGTTGCTAGCTTTTCTTTATTGGCGTAGAAAGCGTGGCGCAGGTTGATGGGCGCTCCTTGAGGAAACCAAATTTGCAATTACAGGAAATTAATATATGGTTATATATATACATGTATATACACGTTGCCGTTGGAGTATTTTGTCTAATGTTTTTGCTAATGCTCTCGTCCTTCCCATAAATGTTTGATATATAATATGGTTAGAGATGTCATAACGGGCTAGAGGGCCAGCCGGCCCACAGCCCGCTAGTTGCCAGGGTGGCCAGGCCCGCTCGCCTAGAAAAAAAAGTTAATATTTATTTTAATTTTAAAAATATAATTCCTTATTACTTTTTATTAATTATGACATTTATTAATAAATAATATTTAAACATGCGATTAATTGTGTATTTATTAGACCATCTCCAACCGATAAACGCATTCTCAAACTCAAACGCATTTCCAAACTCAAAATGCAGTAATTTTTCTCCAACCGATCAACTCATTCTCAAACTCAATAGACTTTTTGTAATATTCACTTCTAGTTCAATTTTTACAAATTTCAATAATATCCATATATTTTTTACAACTTTACCAATTAGACTTGTTATTTTAGATTTAATCGAAAAAAATTAATAAAGTTAATAATAAAATATGTATACATATAAAAGGAATCTATTAAATTAAATGGCTTAATTTAGAAAAAGGGAAAATACGAGAGAAGACACAAATAATCAAATAAATGATAATATTTCTTCTCTCGTATGTATTTGTATTTTAATTTCTAAATACATATAAAAGGCATCTATTGAGCTGTTACAAAAAGTTGATTTGACAGCTCAATACAGTTCATAAAAATGACAGACGAAGGTCAACTTTGTCTGACAGCTCAATACAGTGCATCTGTCATTCATCTGCTTTATCTTATCTGACAAATACATACGAGAGAAGAAAGGGAAAATTAGGACTTCGATGCAAATTGAAAAGTCTCATCGCATAATAACTGACCGAAACGCAATGATGCGTTTTTTTAGGTGAGAGAAATTAAAAATCGGATTTTGAGATTGGTTTTTTGTATCGGTTGGAGTAAATTTATAAAAAAATTTTGGTTTTCCAGGCCGGTTGGAGATGCTCTTAATAAACATGGCATTAATAAGATATAATGACTCATTAATTAGATTATCTAATTAATGTTTATTTTCCATATTATTTAAATTATATAATATATAATTACAATAAAGGGCGGGTCGCCCCTCGGGCTAGCTGCCCCGTCCAGCCGAAGTCCTCGGCTCACGTGGGCTGGGCGGGCCTAAAAAATCGCAGCCCGCGAGCCTTATTTACGGCTCTAAATATGGTAGGATAAAGTTCTTAATAACCTAAACTTAAAATATAGATCGTGGAAAGTCTTTGACTCTCGATCAAAACCGTTTTTGAGAGAGATTAAATTGACCTAAAGGATAAAGCTAAATGGACGTTTTAGACTGAATGTAGTCGGTGTGTGAAAATTAAGATAGCATTGCATGTGATAGCCTTGGCAAGCCAAAAAAAAAATACACAAAAAGGAGAGAGAGAGAGAGAGAGAGAGAGAGAGAGCTCTTTTGCTTCTCCGAATGAAGAAAAGTTGAAGTGTTATTTCTCTCTCTATGAGTAGAAGCCTTGTTTCCTTTCACCTGAAAGTGAACTCCTTCCTTCATCCTTGAAGGCTCGCTTTTGCATCAGCAACATATCAGAGCATCTCCAACCGAACTGGAAAACTAAAAAAAATTCATAAATTTGCTCCAACCGATACCAAAAATCAAACTCAAAATGGGATTTTTCATTTCTCTCACCTGCAAAAACACATGTTTGCGTTTGTACCGGTTATTATGCGATGAAACTTTTAAATTTACATTGACATCCTTAATTTTAATTTTCTTCTATCTGTGTCCGTCAGAAAAAGCTGCGGATGAAAAAGCTGCCGAAAAGCAGATCTGGAAAATTGACAACATAGACAGTACTGTAATTGTGGGGTGAGCGGTGAAATGTTTTTTCGTTTATTAAAATATGGAAAAGAAAGGACTCAATAACGTAACCCAATGAAATATATACTCCCTCCGTCCCGGTAACTTTTGTACATTTTACCAAATCGGGCGTCCCACTATCTTTTATACATTTCCATATTTAGTAAAAAACTATCACACACAATCAATATAATAACATTAAATATTCTTAAAAGGCGTGCCACACCATACACTTTTCTTCCACTATACTATTAAAATATTATATTTCTTAAAAACCGAACCCAATCCAAATGTCCAAAAGATACAGGGACAGAGGGAGTAATAAAGAAGATAAAATTAAAGGTGTAATTGGAAAATTTGGAAAACAGTAACCAATGAATGAATCTAGATACTACAAGCCTAAGTCAAATAATACAAATTATCTTGGAAAGGGACGTGCTACTTACCAAATTGCAACAAACATGTTATTATAATACAAGCCTAAGTTAAGTAATACAAATTATCTACTAATTGATCATTTGTTGTGTTTTTAATAAACATTAATCGTTGTTTTTTTATATCTATAAATATATTTTTATTATTAACCTTATTATTTTTTTATTAAATATAAAATACTATTTGTAGTCTAATTTGTAAAATTGTAAAATATGTGGGTAGTATTGAAATTTGTAAAAATTGGTGTGGAAGTGAATATTACAAACTAGTCTATTGAGTTTGAGAATGAGTTGATCGGTTGGAGAAGAATTACTGCATTTTGAGTTTGAGAATGCGTTTGAGTTTGAGAATGCGTTTCTCGGTTGGAGATGGTCTCAGTTTAGGTCTCTTTAGTTGTTAACATTGCGTACATCGTCCATTCCCACAATCTTCTTAACCAGCAAATCTATCAACAAAACCCCAAATCACATAAACCCTCATATTCAGCGTGTGCGTGTGTGTGTTCTTTTTTTTTTTGCAGGGTTTGTCGATTCTGGTTTGAATGACTCTGCAAATGGAGGATACCGATGACTTTGAGTATGATAAGGAGCTGTTAGAAAAACTTAGTAGATTTAAGCTTTCTTCGCTAGAAGAGAAGGAAATAGAACTGGAGGAAAAAGATCTAACACAAAGTATGGAAGAAAGTAAACGAAGCTTAGTAGGTCGGATCTTTGGAGAGAAGAAAGCTAGTTTTATGGGGCTTAAAAATACAGTAGCTTCTGCACGGAGAATGAAAAAATGGCTTCCAACTCAGAGAGCTAGGGAACAACGTGTTCCAATTCATCTTCGAAAACCTAGAGGATAGGAAGAAGGTGCTTATTGTTAGGCCAGCCGCCAGGGCTGAAAAAAGAAAAAAATAATAATAAAATAATATTAATATAATATTATAATATTATTTATTTATATAAAAGAAAAAGAAAAATCTTAAAGATAAAGAATGAGCGGCCCATATCAACTGGCGACGCGGCGGATTCCTGGCCACCGGTTTCGAGCGGCCTAGAACTGAGCGACGCGGCGCATTCCTGGCCACTGGTTTTGAATGGTCCAGAAGAGCTGAAGACATCTATAAATAGGCTGAGGATTCTTCAGTTATTATCATCCCAAATCAAGTGAGAAGTTCAGTTAGAGAGTAATAGTGAGAGGTAAACTTATCCGGGTGGATAAGAGTGAGAGCGGGTTTTAGTTTTACTGGGGTAGTTGGGAATAGGTACAAATATATTACCCGGGTGGGTAAGGGGTCTCGAGTTTTAATTTAAACACGAGTGTTGATTTGTACGCTGTAATATTCTCAATATAGTAAAGCTGGTGCTCTCCGTGGACGTAGGCGGTATTGGCCGAACCACGTAAAAATCTCGTGTTCTCTCTTGTTGTCATTTCGGCTTTATACTATCCCAAATAAAATCGTCGCGGTTCAAAAATCAACCTTCCGCTGGGCCTGAAAATTACCGCTCAACCCCAACAAGTGGTATCAGAGCCAAGCCTAATTAATATTCTGAGTATGCTCTGTGGTTGCAGCTTTGTCTGATCTTCCACATCAGAAAAGATATTAAGAAGGTTTTTCGTTACGGGGGAGCTATTGTCGTGTCGGGCCAAAGTTGTTGAATTTCTGCAAGGATAATGGTGACGGAAAGCAGTTTCAAAGTGCGACAATTTGATGGTACGGGGAGTTTCACTCTGTGGCAGAGACGAGTGAAGGATATCCTTGTTCACCAAGGTTTGGCTAAGGCTTTGAAAGGGGAAAAGGGAAAGCCGGAGAAAATGACGAAAGAAGACTGGGAGGATTTGGGGTCAAGATGTGTCAGCACAATCCGTCTGTACATTGCGGATAACATTATCAATAATGTTGTTAATGAAGATTCTGCACCAGACTTGTGGGCGAAGTTGGAGGAGCTGAACCTCGGGAAAAACTTAACCACAAAGTTAGATCTGAAGCGGGAGCTGTACCGGCTGAAGATGGAGGAAGGTGGGAATCTCATGGATCATATTAGCGTGTTCAACGGACTTGTGGATCAACTTATAAAAGTTGATGTAAAGTTGGAGGAAGAAGATAAAGCCCTTTTACTTCTTACCTCGCTTCCTGATTCTTACGATAATTTGGTCACAACCATCTTGTACGGAAAGACGACGGTGAAGATGGTGGATGTGCAGTCAACTCTTTTGGCGCATGAAAAGAGGAGACGATCAAATTATGGGGATAGCCAAAATTCGACGTTGGCTATACACGGGGAGAATCGTAGAGGAAGGTTTCACGCCAGGGAATTTGGAGGTAGCAGCAGGTCCAAATCAAAGGATGGCGGGAAGGGCATCGTGTGCTACAAGTGTGGTGAGCCGGGACACATCAAGAGGAATTGTCCGACTTGGAGGAAGGACAAGAACGGCGAGAAAAATTCCACAACCATGATAACACAGGATACGGATGATGTTGTAGACGTTCTCACAGTCTACAACGATGACGCTCGTTCTCAGGATGAATGGATATTTGATTCGGGGTCGAAGTACCATATTTGCTCCGAAAGAAAATATTTTGATATGTTCCAGAAGATACGAAGAGGTTCGGTTTCCATGGCTGATGGATACCGTCAGGCGGTTCGTGGTGTTGGAACTGTGAAGATCAAAATGACTGACGGAGCAGTGCGAGCTTTGGGTGGTGTGATCTTTGTCCCAAAGTTACAGAAGAATTTGATATCCTTGAGCCAGTTAGATTCCAAAGGCTATGGGAGTTTCATAGCAGGGGGAGTCTGTAAAATCACACGTGGTGGAAAAGTCCTACTGAAGGGAGAAGAGCGTGGAGGTTTATATCGTCTGGGCGGGAGTGTGGTACATAATACTCCGACTTCGATGTGTTCACGAAAATCGCGCGCGCGTGGTGGAAAGACAGACGATGGTGAGAAGGAAAGTCCTGCTGGAGAAGGGGTTGCGTCGAAGTCCCTCTTCAGAATCGACGGGTAGAGTCGGTTCGGCAGCTGCACATAGGATTGGCCGCTGGTGAATCAAGTTGGTAGGACCTGAATTCTTGATTCGAATATGTGTAGCTGGTACAAGGAAGGCCAATGGACGTTCGTGGTATTTACGAACGGGTTACTCTCAGACAGACTCGCCGGGATGAGTGCTTGACGGTGTTGAAGAGGATACTCGGGTAAGTGTCAAATGCGGCTGGCGGGGGAGAATTGTTAGGCCAGCCGCCAGGGCTGAAAAAAAGAAAAAAATAGTAATAAAATAATATTAATATAATATTATAATATTATTTTATTTATATAAAAGAAAAAGAAAAATCTTAAAGATAAAGAATGAGCGGCCCATATCAATTGGCGACGCGGCGGATTCCTGGCCACCGGTTTCGAGCGGCCTAGAACTGAGCGACGCGGCGCATTCCTGGCCACTGGTTTTGAATGGTCCAGAAGAGCTGAAGACATCTATAAATAGGCTGAGGATTCTTCAGTTATTATCATCCCAAATCAAGTGAGAAGTTCAGTTAGAGAGTAATAGTGAGAGGTAAACTTATCCGGGTGGATAAGAGTGAGAGCGGGTTTTAGTTTTACTGGGGTAGTTGGGAATAGGTACAAATATATTACCCGGGTGTAAGGGGTCTCGAGTTTTAATTTAAACACGAGTGTTGATTTGTACGCTGTAATATTCTCAATATAGTAAAGCTGGTGCTCTCCGTGGACGTAGGCGGTATTGGCCGAACCACGTAAAAATCTCGTGTTCTCTCTTGTTGTCATTTCGGCTTTATACTATCCCAAATAAAATCGTCGCGGTTCAAAAATCAACCTTCCGCTGGGCATGAAAATTACCGCTCAACCCCAACACTTATGGGCAAACAATGGACTTTTGATAAGCAGTATCTAATATTATGAAAGAAGGGATGGCAAACTGAAATGGAAAGAATTAGATTTTCATATCATTGAACTCTGGATTCAAGTATGGGGAGTGCCCAACCAATGGCTATCTAAAGGGACCGGAGAGAAAATTAGTAATCTTTTCCCTAGGCATCTGGATACAATAATCTCTGAGACAGGTAGCAGTGTCGGGCGTCACATGAAGATCAAAGTAGAAATCGACCTAAATTGCCCACTGATGAGAGGAGCAAAAATCAAATTCAAAGAGGATACATGTTGGGTCGACTTCAGATATGAGAATCTAATTAGCTTATGTTACTACTGTGGTCACATTGGACATGCGGAAAGGAATTGTCCGAGTAGAAAACAGGATAGCACTATTAAGAATCTCAAAGAGGGACAGTTTGGTGATTGGCTAAGGGCAGAAACCTACAAAGTACCAAGCACAAACAGATCAACTAGCATCACAGCTCTGCAAAAGCAAGTGGCAGAAGAGAAACAAACAAGAGTTACACCTGTAGAGAAGACAAATTTCCCTCCATCGAGTCCATCCCCAACCTAGCACTAAATCTAATTCAGCTCCACATACAAGCACTGATCATGAACCCAATGAGACCCCATTTCATACCCATTCTAAGGATACCAAAAACGACTACACTATGATCCCTTCTTACCCCGGCACAAATATACAGACAGCAACCCAAACTATACATACCCATGAGACGCCCTCAAATAAAAACCATCAGCGAACCAGGAACCTAATGATAACCATCTTACCACCTCAGATCAGGGCAGCCACTCCAGAACCCCCTACTAGACATCACATTACAACAAACACAGCCTCGTCTTTGCACCTACAGAAAACAGAAAAGTCGGGCCTTTTCTTCAGGCTTTTATCATCTTCCAGCATCTACAACCGCAAAAAGCTTCTCCCTCACTCGGGCGGAAAAAGGAAAATGTCAGTCGTAGAAGATAATACCAAGGAAGGAAACAAGGAGAATAAAAAATCTAAAACCAAGATTTGCCAGGAAATGTCAACGAAGGTGGAGGTGGCCAGCCTTAATTGGGCCCGTGGTGATCAATGAAAGTTTGTGCGTGGAATTGTAGAGGACTGGGAGGGCCCTCTACAGTTTCCCAAATGAAGGAGTCTACACGACTTCACCTCCCAGCCTTAAGCTTCTTTTTGTGAGACTAAAAAGAAGAAGTCATTCATTGATACAATCTGCAAACAACTGAAGGTGGGTATCTGGTTGGCACTGCATTGATCCGATTGGTAGAAAATGTGGCTTACTTGTTTGTTGGGATAACACAATAGAGATCATTGAGATTGTTAACTCCATTTTCTGTATTGAGATCCACCGTAACTCTAAGGTGGAAAACATACATTTCTGGGCAATTTTTGTTTACGCAAGTACTGATATTAAGGAAAGATCTGAGCAGTTTGGCTATTTGGGTAGAGCAAAAGTTAAATGGGGAGACATGTGGATCATGGGGGGTGATTTCAATGATATCAGACATGGGGGTGAGAAAGGAGGAGGCAGAGTTCGATCCGAGTCAAGTTACGTGCATTTTAATTCCTTTATCTCTTTTATGGGAATGGCCGAGACAAGCTTTAGGGGCAGAGAGTTTACGTGGGCAAATAATAGAGAGGGAGAGGGTTATGTTGAAGAGAGGCTTGACAGATTTTTTTGCTCCCCACAATGGATCCTTAAATTCCAAAATACCGTTTGCGTTCACGAGGAAAGACATTCATCTGACCACAATATGATCATTTTGGATAATAAATCTGGAAAAGGGAAATTCAAAAGAAGGTTTGTGTTTGATATTAGGTGGATCAGTTACGAGGGGATCAATGAGGTGATTTCTAAAGCTTGGGAACATGACCATTCTTGTAACCCTGTTATCAATATGGTGGAAAAAATCAAGTGTTGCAGACTTAGTTTGTTGGAACGGAATAGGAAAAACAAGTCAAACTCTGCAAAACAGATTGAATCACTTAACAAAGTACTCGACAAGATCAAGGAACAGAAAGGAAACTGGGACTGGGAATCTTGGGAGCGCTTGAAAGGAAAACTCCATAGAGCATACAAGGAAGAGGAAGTCTTTTGGTCCCAGAAGTCGAGAGTTTTGTGGTTGAAAGAAGGCAATAAAAACACGACTGCCACAACAGTTCAAAGAAGAGTTGCTAATTCTCTCACAAGTCTCACAAAAAGACAAGGTGGTTTGTGCTCAACAGAACACGAGATTGAAACGGAGATTGCTGACTTCTATAGGGAGCTTTTTAGAACAGCATCCCCATCATGCTCAAATGAAATCCTAAATGGTATACTACAATCCATTTCAGAAGATGATAACCAGAATCTCATCAGCCCTATGGATGACTCAGAAATTCATAAAGCACTCTTCAGCATGCATCCCACAAAGTCGCCTGGCCTTGATGGTATGACCCCTGCCTTTTTCCAAAAATTCTGGCCTATGATTAAGAGTGATTTATGTTCAGCAGTTAAACATTTTTTCACTCATTCGAAGCTGCCAAGGTGCATAAATCACACTTTTAATTACCTTGATCCCCAAAATAAAAAATCCTCAATTCATTACTCAGTTTAGGCCTATCAGCTTATGCAATGTTTTTATAGAATCATTTCTAAGATCTTAGCAGAGAGACTTAAACCATATCTTGACCTGTGCGTTAGTGAAAATCAAGCAGCCTTCATACAAGGAAGACACATCTCTGACAATGTCGCAATTGCTCACGAATGCTTACACTACATTAACTCTCTTAGGAAAGGAAAAAAGAATGGTTATGGCTCTCAAGTTAGATATGGCTAAAGCTTTCGATAGAGTGGAATGGATTTTTGTTTCCAAGGTGCTACAAAAAATGGGATTCCATGACAAATGGATTTTTGTATGCCTAAGTAGTGCTTCATTCTCGTTTAATATAAATGGCAGAACATGTGGTTATGTAATACCTTCTAGAGGGATTCGACAAGGTGATCCATTGTCGCCTTATCTGTTCTTGATGTTATCGAAAGCCTTTTCTAACACTTTAAAGCAAGCTTGCTTATCGGGGATTTATAGGAGAGTGAGAGTTTCGAGGAATGGGGCTCTTATTTCCCACCTTCTTTTTGCCGACGACTCCCTACTCTTCTGTGAGGCAAGCGGGTCTCAAGCTAAGGCTGTCAAGGAGATTCTTTCAAAATTTTGCTTGGCCTCAGGACAAGCAGTCAATCTTGAGAAATCTTCAGTCTTTTTCAGCTCCAACACTCAAGAAGCTAGGACAAAAATTGCTCATATACTTAAGGACTTCAGGAACAGAGAAGAGCAAAATACCTAGGTCTTCCACTTGTTATTGGGAGATCAAAGAAGGAAGTTTTTCATTATGTGTTGGAAAGTGTTAAAAACAGAATTGGGATTCGGCATTCAAGGCTTTTATCTCAAGCTGGTAGGGAGATTCTCATTAAAGCAGTGCTTAATGCTCTACCAATTTACGTCATGGCTTGCTTTGAACTTCCTGAAGGCATTTGCAAAGAAATTGTTAAAGAAACTGCAAGGTTTTGGTGGGGAGGGAAATCTGAAGCTACGTCGAAAATCCATTGGAAAACTTGGGCCACACTTTCACTTCCCAAAGATGAAGGTGGCTTAGGCTTTCACAATATTCAAGCCTTTAATGAATCTTTACTAGCAAAACAGCTTTGGAGGCTTATCACAAGACCGAACCTACTGATTAGTAAGGTTCTTAAGGCTAAGTACTATCCCAAAGGAGGTCTGCTCAACGCCAAAGTTCCGGCTAACGCTTCTTGGCTTTGGAAGTGTTGGGCTCAAACGAGACACATTATCAAACAGGGACTTTGTTTCAAAGTCGGAGATGGCAAGTCTATTAAGGTTTGGGACGATCCCTGGATACACAATCTCAAAGGACCTTTTACGCTTTTGGAAAATCAATCAACCCATGGAGTTGAAATGGTTCGTGATTGATCATGGATGATGGTCAGACCTGGAATTCACACTTACTATCCCAAATCTTTCCACCAGACATGACTCAGGTTATTTTAGGGATGAAGTTACCACAAAGAAATCGGAGGGATCGTGTCTTCTGGACTCTTGAGAAGAAAGGAAACTTCACGGTGCAATCAACCTATAAAAAACTGATGGATAACATTAAAAGAGCAATTGATAGACCAGAAAGTAGTGATTTTGACGGCAGGATCCAAAGGATGTGGAGTCAAACTTGGAAACTGCGAATCAAGACCAAAATTAAGCACTTTCTTTGGAGATGTCTGCATCACATTCTGCCAACAAAGGATCAACTAATAAAAAAAGGACTTCAAATGGATCCGATTTGCGACTGCTGTGGGGAGGGAGTCGAGTCCATTGACCACCTCTTCATCCAATGTCCTAGAGCCCAGAAGGTTTGGAAATTGGCACCCATTAATTGGTCTGAGATGGAGGAGAAAGGGGCTAAATTTGATAACTGGTGGAGAAACATATGTTGTGGTCCTTGTGATAGAAGTTTTTCAAAAAAGAATGCAATTATCGGCCTGCATATTATGGATGCTCTGGAAGACAAGAAACTTGTGGGTTTTTCGGAAGGAGAAAAGAGACGAGAGAAATATAGTGGAACAAGCAATTCACGAATGCGAGGAACTCGAGAGTATTTCCATTAAGCCAATTATGGCTTAATTTTTTCTGACTTGTTGCTGCTCTTTGGCGAGATTAATGTTTTCTGGATGGACAATGTTCAATCTCTCTGTAGGTCTTGGTTTGTGACAGTGCAGAGAATCTTCGAACCGGGCCTAAACAACGCGCATGGAACTCAATCTCTTGTCTTGATGCTTAAGTACTAAAATGGCAATTCATATTTCGAGTCGGCAGGTGCAAAATGTTCAAAGTAAGCATCAGATTTTTTCTTTGCTTTTTCAGGCCTTAGGCTAACTTGTGCTGTTCTCAAATTCCTTTTGTTTTGGTTGGTTAGCTTGTGTTTTTTGGCCATTTTTATTTTGTCAGTCTCTTTCTGTCTTCTTTGTTATACTTTGGTGTTTTGATGTACCAAAGATAACTTCTTGTGGCTATTAAGTAGGGGTGTTCGTTCGGTACAAACCGAACCGAACCGAACCGAAATTTCGGTTAACCGAAACGGTTCCCCCATTTCCAAAACCGAATACCGAACCGAATTTCTCGGTTCGGTATTCGGTTATTACCGAATTTTTTTCGGTTAATTCGGTTTTTTACCGAATTAACCGAATTTTCAATAATAAAAAAAAGAATTTTAATTATATTTAAATTAATATATATTTTTTAATATATTTTTGTGTTTATAAAAAAAATAATATTAAATTATACATATTAATTTAAATATATTCGTTTTTTAATATATAATTTAATAAAATATAGTTATATTTTTATTATTAAAAAAATATAATATATTTTAATTTTAAAATTTCGGTAATTCGGTATACCGAATTACCGAAAATCCAAAACCTATACCGAACCGAATTACCGAATTTTTTTTTTAATAACCGAATACCGAACCGAAATTTTCGGTTCGGTTCGGTTTTGTACCGAATTTTCGGTTTTTCGGTTATTCGGTTCGGTTAACCGAATAAGGCACACCCCTACTATTAAGCCACATGTAATTATTTTTTGAGATGAAATGGAGAATTCAATCGAGAGAGAGAGAGAGAGAGAGAGAGAGAGAGAGAGAGAGAGAGAGAGAGAGAGAGAGAGAGAGAGAGAGAGAATTATATTAAATATATATTGTGACAAAATAATGTACGGCCTTGAATGATTTGATTCCCTATTTTTACATGGGAATAGGCAGGCAATACAATTAGGGGTGTTCAAATGTCGGTTAACCGACCGAACCGAACCGAAACCGAAGTTTCAGTTCGTAGCGAATACCGAACCGAAGAGTTTCGGTTTGGTTTTCGGTTTGTATTTTGATAACCGAAAAAAATTCGGTTCGGTTTCGATTTTTTACCTCGGTAAACCGAACCGAACCGAATAACCGAATTCTTTTTTTTTTTTTTAATTTTAATACATATATATTATATAAAATATATAATGATATATTTTTATGTCTTATTTAATAAATTAATAATATACCCACCATATTTAATAAATATGGAAAATATTAGGTAAATCATAAATTTATTCAAATATATATATATATATGATAATATATATTTATAATATAAATAAAATTAATATATTTACTAAAATATGGAAAATATGGGGTAAATGAAAATTTTATACAAATAAAAATATGATAATAAAAATATATAATTAAAATCATATTAATATTATTGTTTTGTATTTTTTTTTAATTAAAAATTCGGTTTTTTGGTCGGTTAACCGAACCGAACCGAAAAAAATTCGGTAAAAACCGAAATCGAACCGAATTGTTTCGATTCGGTTTTCGGTTTATGAAATTCTCGAACCGAAAGTTCGGTTCGGTTATTACCGAATGAACACCCCTAAATACAATAGTGGAGGGGACATAACTAACCAACCAACCATTTGATAATCGCAATTTTAAGTTATGACCACACTTCACCACTATAAGCGGATGGCCTTATATCTCAGACTTGAACTTCTTGAAACGGCAATTACTCAGTGGAACATAATGGTCAAAGAATTTTCTTTCCTATACTTTGAATATAAGATATTTCCTATACAATTATTACGACATCGTGAGCTTATTGTTCATAGTACATGGCCATATTATTTTCTTACCACACCTCGTTTGATTTACAAACGTTTCATTACAGCAGAAAAAGGCATAAACAACTGCCATCAAGAGCTTATACAGATTAAACACAGTTTCCCACAGAGCAAAAGATCATTCCATTTCTCGGCATTATAAGAAGAAACAATCCCAACGGTTTCCCACCCTGATCGTCCTTAAACACACAACAAAAAAAAAAAAAAAACGAAAAAGCATCTGAACCAATCATCGTTTGTTTCAGTTTCTCGCATAAACCCATAATCTAGTACTGTTTCTTCCAAGACAAAAAATTTAAAACTATTCAAGACAAACCGTCGTTTCCTATCTGATCACGAGCCTCTCTTTGCATCTTGTTAGCCTTACACCAGCACAAGTAATCTGGGATGGGCCCGTCTTCTCCGATGAACCAAGCGTGCTTTGAAACGTTCTCTAGGGTCAATCTATAGCTTGGATCTACAGTCATGAACAAAGCACACACTATTATATAAGGAACATGTGTGGTGTGTGTGTGTGTGCGCTTGACAGGTGGCTGACAAACCTTTGCAAAGAAGACCTTCGATTAAGTCTTTCAACTGAGGGTTCATGTCATCGGGGAGTAACAAAGGATCATTTACTATCTGGGACGGGCAAGACTTATAATCAGGACCCGGGAAAAAATAAACAGTTGAAATGAATGATTGATCGAATAAAGACAACAGTAGTAAATATGACCTTATCGTAAGTGTCCTGAAGGGTCTCAGCGAGAAATGGATACTTCCCCATTACCATACAATACAATGTAACTCCTACTGCCCATGTGTCAGCAGCTTTTCCTCGATACGTCACACCTATTTTAAAGATGAATCGATCATTTGTTTTTATAAACGCGGAGATTGAAAAATTAAGCGCGTAGTGGAAAACTGAACCACACAGCATTCAGGCGCAGTAAAGACTGGTGTTCCAGGGGATCGACGTAGCTCATCATTATCATCCTACAAGCGTACATTGATTGAGCTATTTCCAATTCCAGTGGGGAATTATATCAGGATTCAGTATGAAATGTAACATGGAGAATTTCATGTTTCGGAACACCACGCAAAGTAGTATGGTTAGTTAACTGACTCACCCTATAACTTTAACTTATTAGCAGAAATTCCTAATTAGAAAGAAATATTTGATACTATCAAATTCAATTCATGTGATGGTAAGACCACACGTTTTAAGGATATAAACACTAACCTCAAAAACCTGGCTGACGCTGAAATCACCAATCTTCACTGTCCCCGAAGCAGTAATCAACAAATTGTCGGGTTTAATATCTCCATGCACAATGTTCTGTATGTGGACATAAGATTAAAGATCCATTGGCATTCAAAAACAACGATGAACGTGATATTAGCTTGAAAAGCCATGCAAGTAGACCACACATGTCAGATTTTTATGTGAATTTCAAGAAGAATTGCACGATTCTCTCACAATTTCACATTGGCAGTGGCGATATTATGACCAGTCAAGCACTAGAGTTGCTTGATAACTTATAGATTCAACAACCATATACAAACATAAAGATGGGTGTACCCTAATAACAAGGAAACAAAATAAAAACCAGGGGAGAGGTTGATTGCCAGATTAAATACTAAAAAATAATCCATCACAGTAAGGTATATCATCGCAAGGAACAAGAAAATTCTTGTTCATGCGTCAATCATAGATAATATAAAAGACGAAATCGTGGATCCAGCAGAATTACAGAGTATATACATGGAAATAGAGCACCAAAAAAAATGGAGCTCATACATGAGAATGAAGATACATCAAACCCGAGACGATATCACGCAGGTAGCTCCGTGCAGTATCTTCTCCCAGACCACGACCACCATCACAAACCCATTTGCTCTCAACATATTCAAGAACTAGAAATGCAGAGGCTTGAAGTCATATAGGCAGCTGACATAGCATGGCGATGCAATACAATATGATATAACTTACCCATATAGAACTGATCCGTGGTTGGGTCATCCATAACCTCAACTAGATTCACTATATTAGGATGGCTCAACACTTTCATGATCAGAACCTGAAAATGCAACATTCATCTTGGTTCATGAAAAAGAAACAGCATATAAAACTGACAGAGGCGTAGATGACACAAAAACCCATTGAAAAATTGGTGATTGGCAGTAACAACATTAACCAAAGTAACCAATGTAGTATATTTCTACAACCTGAGCTTATCATGCATTATAAAATGGAAAAAGAACGCAGGAATCAAATCTTCAAGGACCCAAAAGTATCAAACTGGAGACTTGCTATCTCCTCTATAAAATTACAAAAGCAACAATTGATTACCTCCCGGAGAACATCAGTCATAGCAGTTTCCGAAGGTGCGACTCGTAGCTTTGATAAATGAGATTTGTGAAAGGCCTGTTCCCAACAAGTTTCAGCTAGGTTACGATGTGGACATCGACTATCTAGGAAGGTATTGATAGTAAATTTAATATTTGAAATTCGAGAGATTCGCATAATGACAGTCAAGGTACGCTATTGTTTCCCATTTTTCACATAGAAGAATGTATTGCACTGCTGATACTGAGAAACATTCAGCGATAACATACATGAAAATTCCAGTAAGGAACGAAAATCTTGACTAGCGAAAAAGAAGACATTACTTTTATCGCATAATTTTTTCCATCCGAAAGGCTTCGATACAGCACCTGCAACCCAAGAAAACAAGAAATGATAACTAACAGATCATTATAACTAGAAAATGTCATGAATACTAATTAAAAGCAAAAGCTATATCGTTACCACTTTTCCGTAACTTCCAGAGCCAATCTTGCGTTCACGAACATACTCGTTAACGGTCTTATTTCCATTTTCATCCTGTAATGTCACTAATCAACACTTGGTGCAATATTAATACTTTCGTTGAGGAAACTATCTTTAATCAACATTAAATCAAGTTCATAACTTTTGCTTTCTAGCGCATTGACCTTCTAGCATATAATGTGAGGCCCACAGTATCCTACTTTTTCCATTCTAGTAGTCATACTTTGTAAAAGGGAACAATATTCAAGAAAACGACACAGCAATAATCCACATCAACGCGTTATCTTACAACAAAAGTATCCCTTTATCAACTATATTTTTTTTCAGCTACAAGAGGTTATACACTCCACTTGAAGATCTAAACTTCCTTTTTCTTTAATCTGTGAGAATATTAATCAGGAGCGCTCTTACACCGTTGGAAAAAAAGGAGAGCTCTTACACTTCAAATCTATTTGGGTTTTCTGATTAAACTAAATTGATTATCCAAATGCTTCAACCAAAATTCTTTAGGGCATGACGGACGGACTGGGTTACAAATGTTTGACATGGAAGTATTCCATAGGTGGATGTTGGAAATATCAATGATGGAGCAACTAATCCTCAAGCAACATGCCGATAGATTATTTTTCTAGAGAAGCAATTATACGAAAAGCCCAATAATTTGGATAAAATTCTTCTCAGGTGTAACTAAAGTCAAAAGCTAAACCAGCTTATACTACAATTCACCTCAGAGCGAATAACACAGCAGGTTTCCTTCACAGGGTTTTCTCTGCATATCAACCCATGCTGGAGTCTATACATGAGTATCTCCTCCGATCGTTTTGTTGGGCTCCGAAAATCAGAGTCATCTCCAATTCCAGTATCCGTCATCTCCCCACGGGAAAAGCCGTCATCTTCTTCATCCGCGTCATCTTCCAACAAAGGATCAGACATGTTGTGCCTCATTACTCTATTAGGCCTCATCACCTTCTTCGACTTCACAGCAAATGAAAAACCAAAACACCCGCAGCAGCCCATTTCCGTCATTTTCTCCAACAGACTCCTTCTAAAAGGAAGTCAAAAGAACGGCGACTGTTAAAATTTTCCACTTTTACAGTCACAATCACGACGGGCCACAAAACCTGGGAGAACGACGATAAAAGAACACAAATCAGAACCAACTGTATCATTCAACAATAAATTGTCAAAAACTGATCTCAAAGCACGAAATTATCTTTCTCATCGAAACGAAAATCAGACAGGAAAAGAATAATCAACTGCAATCAATATTAAATTAGCATCAACCTTTTTGAAACACTGAAAAGGCCTTGTAGAGCAACACCAGCTAATTCTACTCCAAAGGATGCCACTCAGCAAAATGAAAGAAACAATTGACCAGAATTGTGTGATCCAAAGCCAGCATGTCTTTGTTTCTTGCGCTATCTATGCAAACTTTTGTGTCGTAGTCGCCAATAGATTAACAGCATGATTCAGGCGACGCTCTCAAACTTGCCCACAAGCACCTTCAATCTTCAGCCTATTCTTATTAAAACGCAAAATAACCAAATGGGCAAAAAAAAAAAAAAGCAAATACAAACACCATAGCCAACATGGCCAATAAGAGAATAAACATGGACAGCTAGGATGACAAAGATGACAATAGAAAGAACAACTATAACGTCAAATCAGTAGAAAGGGCAGCAGATCATAATGAATTATATAGCACCGCATATACGCAACAAAAAAAAAAAAAAACAAGACGAAAACAAGAAAATAACAACATAAACCCTCAGAACAATGACCATAAGCTATGCAATTCTCCCTACCTGGCTTCGATGGGCAAGTTCCACAACGCAAACAATGAATCCTATCACAACGCAAACAATGAATCCTATCAGAAAAAAATAAACTAAAAGACCCGATCCCACCGATTCAACGACGATCTTAACGAGAAAGGACGTTTCAATTATAAATTCCAAATCCCCGCCCAATCGTTTCACTTTCAAACGGCTGTTCCACGAAAATTCAACCTAACTGGACTCCAAAAGAAAAAGGGTGTACGGAGGGGAAATTTAGGACGAGACAAGCGCGAATAGTAATTTTTTCTCTCCTTTTTCCTACTCCCCTTTTACTTCGGTAAATTGGTCTAAATTTATATTACGTTGGTGGTAATAATATTTGGGCCAGCGCAGATATCATTGGGTTTAAAATAAATACTTTACCCTATTATTTTTCCGTTTCATATTTTCAAGGCCCCCTAAGCTTATTTGGTAAACTTGGAGTTGGAGCATCCAAAGAGAAAAACCTCTCGTTGAAGGAAAAACAATTACCAAGCAAAAAAGACAAATAAGACAAAGACTCAAAAAGAAAATAAAATTTATGTTGGATTAAAGAAAAACTTAAAAATAGAGCAAATATGCTTAAAACTTGGTAGATGGCTATTAAGTTGAGATATACAATTCTGTTCACCTTCTTTCGGTCAGAACTTGGTTTTACAAAAAATCATGCGAACGGATGAGAAGACCCAGTACTAGTGCTGTCAAATTGGCGGGGCGGGCCGGGCCGGCCCGCCGCCCGCCAAAGCCCGCCATCTGGCGGGGCGGGGCGGGGCGGCCCGCCGTTTGGCGGGCCCTAAAAATAGGAGCCCGCCCCGCCATGCGGCGGGCCAGGCCCGCCCATTTAAAAAAAATAATTAATATTATTTTTTCTCATTTAAAAGTTTTAATTTATTAATAATTTATTATTAATTGTTGAATTTATTAAAAAAAACTAGATATAAATATGCAATTAATTATTTATTAATTAATAAACATGATAATAATTAGATGATTTATTAATTAAATATCTAATTAATTTAATATTTATTATAGATTTAGTATATATTATATAATATATATAATACCTTAAATTGGCGGGCCGGCCCGCGGGCTAGCCCGCCCCGCCCCGCCAAAGCCCGCGGCCCGCGCGGGCTGGCCCGCTCAGGCCCGCCCTTCAGCGGGCCTAATAAATTGCAGCCCGGCCCGCCCTTTTGGCGGGGCGGGGCGGGCCGGCCCGCGGGCCGCGGGCCTGATTGACAGTACTACCCAGTACGCATCCAAATTAAGTAAATAAAAAATAATATGAAATTGGGCATGCACCGCATGGTCCATTATTTATTGTGAAGATGGCCTTGGGAATTGCCTATAAGGCCATCTTCAACCATTACTCTATATATATATATATATATATATATAGTTGCTACAGTATCATTTCTCCATATATAGAGTTTGAACAGTGTCATCAAACTCCAACCATCTCCTCTATATTTTACTCTATATAGAATATTCTCGAAATATTCCATCAATTTTTAAGATTATAAAAATTTATATTCTCGTTTTAGAATTTAATACTTATAAAATAAAATATTTTTCTCTAAAATAATTCAACGCAATTAATCAAACAAATTATTGCTAAAAAGGCCCAAAAAAAACTATTTTTTTTCCGATCCAAAAAACTCTAAGAATTACAAATATAAACAAATAATAAGTAGAACTAATTATAGCGTCAATGGTAATTGTTGCAATTTTGATTCATGGGCATAATTGTAATTAGGGGTGGGCATCGGGTCGGGTAGTCGGGTATCGGGTAATTCGGGTTCGGGTAGTTCGGGTTCGGGTTAAGATTTTCACTATCCGAACCCGACCCGATTTACAGCGGGTACCCGCTTGTCGGGTATATATCGGGTTCGGGTACCCGACGTTAGGTAGTCGGGTCCCGGATTTTTTAATTGCATATGACTAAAAATATTATAATTCAATATACAAATTAAAATATCCATGTTATATATTAATATCACTTACAATATTTGGATGTATTGTTTTCAATAAATATATTACATACATATCTTTATATGTTTATTTATAAAATTTTGAGTATATATTTTAAATATTTATATATGCATTGATATAAAATATCACTTGTTAATTATACAATTAAAATAAGAGCTTAGTCGAAATATTATTTAAACCTCACTCAAGTTAGATATTGATATATGTAATTATATATTTTTAATGTTACGTACAAAACTAATATTTTTTATAAAAATAATATATCGGGTACCCGAATAACCCGATTGGGTAGTAAATTACTACCCGATACCCGACCCGATTAATATTTATTGGGTATCGGGTAACCCGATACCCGACCCGAACTACCCGAACCCGATCGGGTTCGGGTAAAACCCGAATACCCGAACCCGAACGCCCACCCCTAATTGTAATTTGACCATCTTTCCCCAATTTTCTTGTCAGGCTGCATCGTGTTCATCTTCTTCGTGAGATCTACTGTAAACAAAACTCAGTTCTAATTTCAATTACAATCTTGAATTTACTTTGCCAGAAAATCAAAATATAAAACAATAGGTTACATATAAATATCTCAAAAGAAACAAGAAAAGGGAAAAAAAAAGGGTAGCGGGTGAACAGTGACCCGCTAAGCATAGCGGGCCACTGTAGCTTCCTCTGAAAATAGCGTGGTGTTTGACGCTCGGTTGGAGAGATCTCCCCGCCATACATGGCGTCCAACGCCAGCAATAGCGCTGCGTGCTCAACATAAAAGACAGTACACGACCAAGGAGATTTTGAAGGTTTTATTAAACCTTTCTGTAAAAGAACTTATTTCTTTTTTGCATAATTCTAAAAGCTCAGAATTCATCTGACAAGGACGAGCTTCAGTGGGAATATTTTTCTCACTAAAATCTTCCTCATAAGGTAATGTAACAATATGCTTTTTCCTATTCCAAAAAGCATTAGGTAAATCGTTACATATTTGTAACGTAAATTCAGTATGTAGTATTTTTATTTTTTCTTGTAACTTAGGATTTTGGAGTTTATCCTCAATCGTAAGTATACTGATTTCTTGTTTCAAGTAATTACCTGATTTTCTTTTGCTTTAATAAGAATAGAATCCTTAATTTCATTAAGAATCCTAGAAAAAAGTTCAGTAATGAATTCAAAGTATACTTCTTTGTTATCGAAGCTTCCTTTAAATCCATATTCATCAATATTTTTTATAGGAAATATTTTCCTAAGAAATGGAGTACCAAGAATTACTTGGTTCGTGATATTCTTGACTAACAAGAATGAAGTAGGAATACAGATCTTATTCTTACAAATATAGGCCTTAGGAATTTTATAATTAATTTGCGACTTTCCTCCGCTTGCAGAGCTAAGAGAATGCGTTGTTTTATGGAAATATTGTGTGGGAATTATTCCTTCCTGGATACAATTCAAATCTGCTCCACTATCAATTAGTGCAATCAGATTCTTTTGAAAATTTCCTTCAATGAGTAGTGATTTCACTAACCATTTTTGCGAAGTTATTACTTCAAGTGTTGAAAGGAAATTGTCATCTTTATCATTTAAAGAAATATTAGTAAATTCTTCATAATCTTTAAATTCTTCAATTTTTTCTTTTCCTTTTTCTCATTTAGAAAATCTTTGTTCTAAGTCAATATGACTTAATTTTAGATTTTTAATTTCAGTTTTAAGATTTGAAATTTCAATTGTCAAATCTTTAATAACAAGAGATTCATTCTTATATTTATTTTTATTTTGAAGTAATTTCATTACTTCGGACATTTTATAAGGTTCAGTTTTAGGAATAACTTCTTTTGAAGTTTCTTCCTCTTTTTGAATCAATCTTTTGATTATATGATTTTTTAAATCTGGGTCTTCTGTTTGTTTTAGCATTTCGAGAAGATTATTATCAAGAACATTTAATTCTTGGAATTGAGAAATAATTTGGTATAAATTATTATCTTCTGGTTCAGATTCTGAGCTTTTAATATTTTTAGAACAAGATTGTCCTGTTTGACAATTTTGACATTCTTCAGATTCTGACGATGAAATATCTTCGATGATATTGTTTTCATAACTCGAAGAAGTTTCACTGTCTGATTCCAACAGAATTTTTGATAATGTTTCCTTTAAATCATTATCAATATTTAAATTATTAATTTTCTTTTTGGTCCAACAAGTTTTTGCTTTGTGACCAATTTTCCCACATTTACGACAAACAATTGGAGGGAAATGTCTTTTATATTGATAATCTTTATTATCTTTTAAGAGTTTTTGTTCTCTTCGTTTAGATTTTCGATATTTTCTCCTTTCATATTGTTTAGGAGAATACTTTTTAGGTTTATATTCTTTACGAGGTTTACTCGTAGAAGGATTTTCTATGTCAAATTGATCACAGAAATCTCCTAATTGTTTCTTTTCATTAAGAGAATTTCTCTTAATTTGTTTGTTCAGCTTTATTTCGTTGCATAAAGCTAAACCTTCTTGAGTACAAATACCAATAAGTTTACCGTAAGTATAAGAATTATAATCTATACTCGGTTCTCCTTTTCTAAGATTATTCCTTACTCTTTCTGCAAAGAGTGAAGGTAAACCGTCAATAAATTTGGATTTCCAGTGAGTACTATTAGACTCTGGAAGTTCCATAACACGGCTAAGGAAAGTATCTTTATACCACCTAAAAGATGTAAGAGTTTTACATCTTAAGTTTTGAAGGAGAGTTCTGATATTTTCAGAATTATCAGACCATCGGCCTGTAAAATGTTTTATTATATTAATACACAGTGTATAAACTGCATTTTCGACTAATTCGTCATTTTCTTCTTTCATAGTAAGATAAATTTCTTCTTGCTCTCGAGGAGTAAGATAATTATCCCACCATCCTTTTAACTGACCAGTGAAGCCAGCAACAATCATCTTAGCAACAACTCTGTCGCTATTATGATTGGCTTTGCATATTGTACTATACATAAGCATTCTATGTATCATATTAAAAATTTGTCTTTCGGTATAACCGTCTAAATTCCACTCATAAATACTCCTTCCACTATAAGAATTATTAAGTGTTAATTCTTGTTCTTCGAACAAGACATCTTGAGGAGTTGGTCTTGGATAATAAAATTTAGTTTGAATTGGTTTACTGGAATATTTTTCTTGTTTGATCTTATTTAATTCTTCATTAAAAGTATTATAGATACTATCAGAATTTTCAAGTTTTTCTTCAAATTCTTCGCTTAAAGTATTAAGTTTTAAATCTTTAAGCTTTTCATTAAGTAAATTTTCAATATTAGAAATTGATTCTAATTTAAAATCGATAATTTTAGGAGGAGGCTGAACACTCGGAGAAGCTTTATTAGCTATTGTTCTTCAACTTTCTCTTTGTTTATTAAAAGATAATTTTTTATATCTTTTATTGAAGACGAAATTTCTTCAATATTCTTTTTTAATAAAGAAATTTGTTCTCCTAAAACAATAACATACATATTTGAATTTTGTTGTTTGAAAAGACTATTAATATGATTAATAGTAATAGAAAGCGTATCATTTTCTTTTTCAAATAATTTTTGAAAAGCATTAAAAAACCTAATTTCATTTTCTTTTTCCATTTGGAAACTGGTTTGAGGAGGAAAAATAGAATTAATATTTTCTCCATTCGAAAGCTTATAATTTCTTTCAAGAACAGAAATCATATTTTTAAAATATCTTGATAAAAACCAAGGAACGAAAGGCAATTTTTCATTTCGTCTTTCAAGATCATTATAAAATTTTTCTTGAATAATATTTTTATCTTCTTTATTAAAGTTTTCGAAAAACCATTTTCTAAAAAGTTCCCATTTGGGTTGATTAGATTCTTGTTGAATTTTCTTTCTTGCCGGTGATCCCGGACTAAAATCAATTTTTGGTTTAAAATCCATTAAACACGAAAATCCATTTCTGACTCGTTTATTTCCTCGTCTTGATTTTTAAAAACACCATGAATAATATTATCGGAATTAATTCTTAATTCTTCAACCTTATTTTGAAGATAATCACTAGAGGCTGATTCTCTAACCTGAGAAGTCGAAGCTCTAGAAGGAGATCTTATCATATAATCACATGGTGATATATGATAATGTGATGAGCTCGATCTAGTAATTCTAGATCTAGGAGTTTTTACATCGACAGATTTTTCCTAGGAGCTCCATCTGTTGTCTGTATTATCTGAGTAGGATTTTTCCTAATTTTGGGTTGCAAAGGCATAGCTCTTTCAATAACCCAATTTTCTGGGAATTGAATTTCTTCCCATTTAATAGATCTACGAGTTGTAATATTAGATCTACTAAAATTAGTTTCTATTAAAACTGTTTCGTTGATGGGTTTATCAACGATTTTGCATGAGGATTAAGCGTACATAAAGGTTTATAATAAATTGTATAACAGATGCAAATTACTTCCGAACCCGGAGCATAATTATATCCATGTGTTTTGACATTTAATGTCAGAGCATCCAATATATTGACATCAGTCAATGATAATTGGAGATTCGGATAAACATTAAAATAAACTGGACCATGTGCCAGACTAGACTGAATTATTCCCATAAGGGATTGTTTTCAGTCGAGATTTCGACCATCTCTAAGAGCTGCTATAAAACTCTCTGGTAAACCTTCTAAAGTCAAAGGCTTAAAGGCTACCTGAACTAACCCGATATGAATAAACTTATGGTTTATTCTATATTTTTCTAAGTCTCTATTACTTAGAAGCCTAATAACCATCTCTTCGTTATTGAGAGAGATAGTTTCTTCGGTAGTTTTGACTACCTGTTTCAACCCTAATTTTTCAAAAGTTCCTAATTCATAGATTATTTTATGATCTATTTTAGGAATTGTCCAACGATTTAATTTGTCTAAATCTTGAGGAACATCATATTCCTCTTCAATACTGTTTTTAACAGTATCTTTTCTTCGCATCAAATTCATTTGAATAAAACGTTAAACTCCACCTTAACTTCTTAAATAAATAGATGAGGAAATTGTGGCATTTGCAAGCACTATATAACTACCAATGTGTCGGTTAATTGCATTGCAACTATGAACCTTGTATCTAACTAATGTTCTTAAAAAAAACAGAAAACCACGTGAATTATTACCAATCAACTACATGCATTGTGGATTTAGACCATCTCCAATCGAAAAATGCATTCTCAAACCCAAACCCATTCCTAAACTCAAAATGCAGTAATTCTTCTCCAACCGTTGAACTCATTCGCAAACTCAAAGAACTATATTCTAAATATTCGCCTGCAAACCTACTTTAAGATATTGACAATTCTATCCGCGTATTATCTAACTTAACAAATTATACCCTAATATTATCTTAAATTTGATTGAGACGAGACAATCATTCAGTCTCATTTGCATAGACAAAGAACTGAAAATCGATTTATACAGTCAATCATTCAGTCTCATTTGCATACGAAAAATTAGCAGTATTGTCTAAAATTAGACCAGCAACAACAGCGAACACTACTGCAATTGACGAGAAACAAGAACAATCAAAGCAAAGGTTATCTTCAACATTGAGAATGAGACGGTGCAATTCAAGAAGCTAATACCAATACCATGAAAGGAAAGCAAATGCACAAACGTATGATGTTGTCCAAGCAAGAACGAAGCCGACGAAGCCGTGAAACCCCTTTACACATGGACGAACGGATGCGTTGCATGCAACCATCTTCGAGTGGCCAAGCGTGTTAATAGAAGAAAGTCCCGACCAAGAGGAACAATCCTGGCTAAACCTATCCCAAGAACAGAGCAAATCTCCACCACTCGGCTTCTTTCTTAGGCAGATCGAAGATAAACCTATTCCAAGAACGAGCAAAAGAAAATGTATGTAGATCTCTGTTGGTTATCCTATCCAAGTCAAGAGAATGGCAGATCTCAAGGAGGAGATCTACGAATCTTTAAGAAAGTGACTCACAGCTTCTGCCATCAGCAAAGGGGTGACTACGACTCTTCCAACAGGCCTTCCCAATCCGATCTTGGACAGCGATGGCTGAGGCGGTAGTGAGCCTTTGACAAGCCCAAGCATCACAATCTCTGCTCACCTGTGCTCCTCTTTGGAAAACCCAAAACAAAGAAGGGGCTCTTTTGCAATTATTAAACATCAGACGCAAACGTCAGTTGAAACGCAAACTTGCGATTAATTTAGGAGAGAGAACGATGAAACTCATTTTGTGTTTCGCTTTTGATATCGGTTGGAATAACTTTATGCAATATTTTGGGTTTTGGAGGACGAGGAGATGCTCTTAGTCTCGTACGAGATTATACCATCTCCATAATTGGCAAAAAAAAAACACTTTTTTTCCTATATAAATTGAGTTGGTTGTTAAACATATAATGTATGTTGGATAAAGAAGCCACTACCACTATGATTTCCCGCCCGAGGATTTTTTGTAACATATATCGTCACCAAATATTGTTTGTAATATGTAATCAAAGAGAATATAATAATTTGGATTCGATCTGTGTAGGATGAGCATTTTATTTGCAAGTTAATGAGCAAAATCGCAAAATCACCTCACGAAACCTATGAATAATTTTTTATTTTCATTATTATTAGTCTAATTTATCATGAAATTAGCCTATAACTAACATTACGGGTCATTCCAAAGTAATGCTCGCGACCGTTAGAACAATAACAAAAATAGAACCCAACAAAACGAAGGGGGAAAAATTAATACACACAAAAGCATAATACATACCCAAAAAAATAAAAAGAAGATAGAAAGAGAATTCAACAATGAGCGTGATCGATCTTCTCTTTCGCGTAGACGACATATGTCGGAAATACGAAAAATACGACGTCGAAAAGCTACGAAATCTCAATGCCTCGTCCGACGATGCCTTCTCTCATCTATACGCCTCATTCGAATCCCAGATGGAAGCCGCCTTCAACGTATTCATAAAAACAATTTTCATCAATTTTTTCTATTTATCCAAAATGTTATTTATTTCATTTCGTAATTCATGCAAATTTTATTTTGTACAAAAAAATCATTAGAAATCGGAGTTGGCGTCAATGGAAACGAATCGGGCGACAAAGGTAGCTTTAAACGCAGAGGTCCGCCGCATAAAGGCTCGGCTCGTCGAGGAGGTCCCTAAGCTCCAAAAGCTAGCTCGGAAAAAGGCTAGTCCCCCATTTATTTTTTATTCATTTTTTCCTCGATTATAAAGTCAGAACGCGGTTTTAGTCCCCAACATTTGGGGTATGAACCTTTTTTTGCCACTTAAGTCCCCAGTGTTATCAATTTTTTTGCCCTTTTGGTCCCTCGATTAAGATAACCATCAGTTTGGACGCAATTACGTGACGAGCTAGCCCGAATTTTGTGGGCCAAAGGACGGAAGTACGGCCTGACCCGCATAAATCGGGGACAACACAACATGAAATTATAGCATTGAGGGACTAAAAGTGGCATATCGGAATATGGAGGCCCAAAACAACCCATATCCCAGACATTGGGGAACAAAAAAATGATGTTCTCCTACGTATATTCATGTATTCGTACGATTATATAAGTAAAAGGGCTTACGAGCGAAGAATTAGAAGCACGGAGCGACCTCGTTCTTGCACTGCCCGAGAGAATCAACTCAATACCCGAAGGAAACAACGTTAACGCACGGTTAGAAAACGGAGGTTCGCCTTCGACTAAAAAGATTGACTTTGACCACATCATCGGCGATCCTAATTACGACAGCAGTTTCTACGAACAAACCGAGGAAACTAGTCGGTTTAGGCAAGAATTCGAGATGCGGAAAATGAAGCAGGCTAGCATAAATTTTATTTTATTTTTTTTTATTTTTTTGGAAAAATTAAATTTCCATTGCATGATATGTTTTTCATTTTTTTTTTTTTGCTGGGTAGGATGAAGGGTTGGACGTAATATCAGGTGGGCTTGACACGTTGAAGAATCTAGCAAAGGACATGAATGAGGTAAATATAATAAGAAACTTTAGTATTATAATAATATATGTGATCAAATGTAGGTTGATTAAAGTTTATCGCCTTATATTTTATTTATTTTACGGCCGATATAGGAATTGGATCGGCAAGTCCCGCTGGTAGACGAGATCGACACGAAGGTTGTCTAGATTTTACGAGAAAATATTAGAGCGTGAAAATAAAAATTTTATTTTAGTAATTTTGGTGTTTTGTTCTTTTGTTTGTCTTTAGGTGGATAAGGCATCGGGTGATTTAAGGCGTACTAATGTTCGACTCAAGCAAACACTTACTCAGGTTATATTACAAATAATTCACATCCGTAATTTATGATTTATTTTATTAATTCGATTTAATCAGGAAAGTATATGGAAACACTATGTACGAAAAAATATGTATTTCATAAATCGAAAAAGCTTTAAATTTCAGGTGAGGTCGACGACAAACTTCTGCATCGATATTGTTCTGATTTGCATTCTTCTGGGAATCGCAGCTTATCTATACAAGTGAGCACAACTAATATAACTTAACTATAGTTAAGCTCTATCATTGCTGCTATTTAGTTATTGACATGCCACGTCAACTTCATGCAGCATATTGGTTTGAGAACTACCGAAGACCACTATACACATTATACCTTGGTGACGTGTAATAGAATTTATGTAATAACACAGTTATATATCTTGCGACGATGTCTATTCTGTAATGTTATAATTGTGCTTTTAAGGAAATTTGTGCTATATATGATTTCAAATGTCTCAACGTTAACAATATATATGTGTGTGTCATGTGTGTGTTGGTTGGTGTGCGCAGTTGTCTCCTCCTTCCTAGCTAGCTCATTGCGCTAAGAAAGAAAGAAATTTTCAGTGGCATGGCGCTTAATTTGTACTCCCTCTTCCCGGTAATATATGGACATTTGGGATTGAGTTCGGTTTTTAAGAAATATAATATTTTAATAGTATAGTGGAAGAAAAGTGTATGGGTGTGACACGTCTTTTAAGAATATTTAATGTTATTATATTGATTGTGTGTGATAATTTTTTACTAAATATGGAAATGTATAAAAGATAGTGGGACGCCCGATTTGGTAAAATGTACAAAAGTTACCGGGACTGAGGGAGTAATTTGTTCCAACTTTACTTTATCTTTTTCTTTTTTCTTTAAATTTCCTTATTATTATGGATATCAATTGATTAATTATTCTGTGGTGCGTGCAGCTGCTGCCTAGCTCGCTCGTTTATGATGATGAATGATGATTTGAGCATAATTATATTCATATATCGTACCTACGCTTATACGTTAATGGCCATTTCCACGCTTGCTTCCCAGCACGTCTCCCTACACTATATTACGTTACAACTTCTTTCTTACTTCATACTACCCTACTCCATTCTAACATCTGCTGCTAATCTCTACACATTAGCGCATCATTTCTCAATACATACTTTTGTTGTACTTGATAGGATCGGTTAACGCGTTTAGAGGGGGGTGAATAAACGCTTCTCTCTTTTTCGGTACTAACCGGTTATAGCCAATACTGGTACTTGATATTTTTCTTACAGTGTTGTGCGGAAACGAATTGGTCGGTTTTGAACCAAGACCGGTGACAATTGTGATGTGTTTATGTGTGTGTGAGAGAGAGAGCAGTTTGTTTCTGGAAGTTCGGAGTTAATTCTCCTACGTCTCCCCTTCTTTCTCGCAAGGAAGGTTCACTAGATCTTCAGTTATACACTAAGTACAACCTACCCAACTGCCCTCAGCTTTAATCTAATGAATCACCTAGGCAGTCGTATAATACAATCCACCTACTTCGAGAGCTTGTTAAAGTCCCTCGGAAACCGACTCACTTACTAACCGAACCTGGTCTACGTACAGTGAGGACAACACTCAAATAACTCGCTAAAGAGCTTCACACTTCTTAGATCGTCGTAGTTATTGTAGTTGCTGTGTTATGTGTATCTTCATCATGCCTCCCTCCTTTTTATAGTCGAGCTTGATGAAGGGAGCCGTTGTGAGATGACTCTCTGTACCGGACAGTGCATTGAATGTAGTTTACCCAAAATGGGTACTGTCCGGTCTTTGTTGCAGTTCATACTGTGCCATTTGCTTTATTCCTCTTTGAGCTTTGGCCTGACTTCAACTTGGGCTCAGTTCCACCCTTTTATTAAATGCATGTCAGAACTCAGAAGTCTTCAACTTGCCGTGCCATGAATAATTTGAATCTTGATTACGTGGCACATCCGGTATCTGCTTTCCGGTCTTCGCTTATCTTTCGGTTGTAATCTTCATCCGGTTTCTGACTGCATGTTGAATTGCTTTCCGGTATCCGGTTTCACTTAAGTCTAACCGGTATACTCAGTTGAGTTTTAATCCAATCACCAAAACTACTTGATCTGAATTCTTCAAATTCACGATTTCTAAAGTACTTATTATGGTTTTAAATAATGAAATGTCCCTCGATAAATAAATGCAACGTGACTTACTTACAAACCCTCTATAGACAGACATAAGATAGACGTAATAAAAATGAAGAGAATCATGGAAGGAAAAAGCCAAAACGGAATAAAAATTTATCTATGGGAATTCTGGCTGATGCTACTACGTTGATAGGAACGACAATTTTGTTCGTCAAAAAGTGAGTCCAAACTGCATGTGGTAGGTGAGACTGATATAAATAAGCGTTGATGTTAAAATTGCCATTTAGTCAGAAAAAAGTCAATGAGATGTCCGTTATACTGCTGCAAAAAAAAATTGGGAAATTTATAAAAATGAATCACTAAGTATGACAATTTTCGATTTTGGATCACTATATTTGCCAGCTAGGTTACTAAGTATGTATATAATAACAAAATTGGGCCACTCACCTCTTTTTTCTTATTATATACATACTTAGTTACCCAAGTTGTAACTATATACATACTTTGGTGACCTAGTTTTGTAACTAGTGACCCAATACTATATACATAGTTATGGACCTAGTTTTGTGATTGGCAAACATAGTGCCCCAAAATCAAAACAATGGTATACCTAGTTACCCATTTTTATAATTTTTCCCAAAAAAAAAATTCATCGAAAAAAAAGAAAAATTCATCGATAAATAAAAATGAGTGTATAAAACGATGAAAACGCGGGTATGTAAGCAATCGGCAAAAAAAAATCAAGAATCTATTGCTGCATATATATCCATTGAGCGACATATCATCATATTCAGCCAACAAAAAGTGGAAAAAAACCCAAAACAAGATGTTCATATAAAAATCAATAAAAGGAAAAAAAGAAGAGCTTAATCGCCACCTTGAATATGTTAGAAAAATTCTCCAAAAACCATCAACACTTAAATCAAGTATCCCTTTCTTTTTGAGCTGCATAAATATGAAAGATCATCATATGATGCAATAAATCAGACAATAATAAACAAAAAAAAAAGCTAGAGTATGTATTGTACCAGTGAAACATTTAGTGCGAATGAAGATATAAAACGAAAATAACTGCTAGTAATACGAATCTAAACATTCGGATTAATAGTTTTGGTGTTGACATAACTGATTAAAGACAAGAAACCGGAGAGCTCACACTAAGGAACAAACGTTACATTTAAGTGACCAGTCTTGACTAAGCACGAAGAATCCTAATGCATACCGGCTAAGGATACCGGTCTCAGACAAGACTTTCAAACAGAACATCATAACATGTTGGACCGGACTTGATACAAAATTGAACACTCAAGACAAGAGCTTATTGAGACAAAAAGGAAATTTCAGACATTCAGTGCAAGGCTGCAAGTCTAGAGTGAAGCAGAGGTCAACTAACGCAAATAAGGAATAAAGCAAAGTGACAGGATAACCTGCAGCACAAACCGGCATACCCATTTTGGGAAAGTCAATTAATGCACTGTTCAGAGTGAAGAGTTTATCTCACAACCGTTTGAAATTCAAACCACAAGTATAAAAGGAGGAGTACAAGCTGAAGACAACAACTTTACAACCTTTACAATCTCACGAACTCTAAGCGATTATGAACGATCTTCAAGCACTGTGAAAGAGCGAAATTCTAGAGTCTAAAGACATAACTGGTTTTAGTTTATGTTCTTTATTGTCCAACGGACCGTAAAAAGCTGTTGAAGTAGATGGATTGTTCTAAACAACTGCCTAGGTGATTCACTAGATCAGAGCTGTTCTCAGCTGGGTAGGTTGTACTTAAGTTTGTATAACTGAAGATCTAGTGAACCTTCCTTGCGAGGAAGAAGGGGAGACGTAGGAGATTTTAACTCCGAACTTCCAGAAACAATTCGGTCTCACCCATACACGCATCTCATTTCATATCGGTCATAATCGTTCAGTACTATTTTCCGCACTAATACTGACTGGTCACTGATTGAATACCAGTCATCGCACAAACAAACCGAAAAAGAGTCAAGCGTTTATTCACCCCCCTCTAAACGCGTAAATCGATCCTAAAAATTGGTGTAAAAAAAAAAAAGCTTCAATCACCAAGCCATGAATAAGAGCACAACCATACCAACATTATTAGGATATAGGCATCAGATCACGATGTGTTACGTCAGTATTAAAACTTAAAAGAGTATCAACAAGTGTAGGAAAAAAAAAATACGATGATTAAAATAGAAAAGGAGTATAGAAAGAGATGAAAGTATATATGCTTTTTATGTGGATCTGAAATTGATATACAAATAAAAGCTTTAATCTCTCGCCCATGTTGTTGCAAAAATATTTAAGATCATGGTATGACCCAAAGCTGACAATTATAATACAAAGTGAATAAAGAAAACGATGAAAACATAAACTTTGGATGTAGATTTGAAAAGCGGCGAGGAAAGAACCGGTTGAAATCGTCTGTCCCACTTTGTTAAAATAATTCTTATGATTATCGAAAAATATATGATATGGATATCGAATTGATTATCATAAAACAAGGAATAAATTGGATGTGCTTATTTATTTTTATCTTATAAATCACATGAAATAATAATTATATTTGGTGGAATATAGAATTAAAGGAATTAATAAACAAAAAAGAAAATTTTTGAACCGTAGAATTTAAGATTCAACGGATCAGATCATTTGGGACATAGAGGGGGACATAATTGTGGACAGATAATTTCATGCGGGAAAGAACTTAATCGCCAAACGAGAAAACGAATGAAATGAGTTCATCGGCGTACAAATCAAGCACGTTGTCGCCCTGCTTACACCAGATAAACAGTAACAACTTATATTAAGACGAAACGATAAGAAAGAAAAACACATACCTCGGCCGCCCAGGTGAGATTTCAATGAGAAGGTCGAGTGTAATTAAAGCATATCGAGGTTAGTCAACTGGGCTGAATGTTGTTGCATACATATGTTCTAACAGTCTATAGTGAGCCACCCTTTTTTGTTTTCTTCTTTCGAATTGTCTATTGGTTGAGGAATATAGTATATTTTCATACCGTCTTTAAGTTAATTTTACATTATTTTTTTATGTAATATGTTGTATCAAACCCATATACCCATCTTTGCACTTCCTGTACAGTTTGTATTTTCTTTTCTTTATTTTCATATTTTTATTTTCGTGCTAAGAACCACATTAAAACCACTCTTATTGGACGCGAATGTAATGAGAGGACAAACAATGCAGATGAAATTTGACGCGAACAAATATTGTATAGGTCTTGCTTTTCATTGTTCAGATCGAATGGAGGTTTTATAAATAACTTGGGATGAACTGGAATTTGTTGTACAAGGGCATATAAATATACATTGCTCTTTAAATTATAGATAGTACTTGAAAATAAAAACATCAAAATTATTCATCAGCAGCTACAATTGGTGGAATAAAAGAATGTCCCTGAAGAGTTTGCTCGAAGATGTGCCCGATTTTCAACAGCTTCTCCTGTAATTGTTAATACGCGAACCATTTTATAATATCACATGAACATCCAAAAACAATTTAAAGCACACATAGTTCAATTCAACTTGTGGTGCTAAAAATGAGGCAAATATAAAACCATCGATTCTCTCAGACAACCTCTCAAAGGGAGACATGGAAGGATTATTATTACCTCATCAAAAGGCGATCCAATCATTTGAAGTCCGACGGGTAAAGCAGCAGCAGCAGAATCTTGTCGAGCAAATCCACATGGAAGAACAAGTGCAGGCAAACCAGCCAAGTTCACATTAACCTGCACAGCGACAATTTCATGAGAATCTATATAAAAAACTCTTATCTTATCTGTTGGTGAAAGTAGGGCTCTTCATTCGATAAAAACCGAACCAAACCGAACCGTCGGTTAACTTCGAAATATTGAACCAAATACCGAACAGAACTTAATTGGTTCGGTTTCCGTAAACCACGGATACCGACAAAAAAACAGGACCGAGTATTTGCATGCCCAAGCTAAAATACCATCAACAATCCAAAACTAACGATACCAACAGCTCAAAAATGCTAACCGTTGAAACTTAAAAAATAAGCGAACCAAAAAAGCTATTTTTCGTTTTTATTTTTCTGAAAACCGAATGCCGAACCAAAAAATTTCGGTCGGTATTAGGTATGAACCGAACTCTCACTTTCGATTCGGTACAGTCGGTTTACCGACTTTTGAACACCCATATAAGAAAGATAATCTTTTCAATAGATTTATATATTTGGAGATGACTAATGTCTAAGTTTTGTGCGTGGACAAAGAAGGAACTCACGGTCATTATGTCTCCTGCATACATGGCTAATGGGTCATTTATCTTCTCACCTAAAGGGAGAGAGAGATAGAATGGATTTGTTTTAGGATCAAAAAGGGAAAGCGGAATAAAAAACATATAACAAAATCATAAGAGATATTTTGAGGTTCATACCAAACTTATATGCAACAGATGGAGCCGCGGGTGATATCAAGATGTCGTTGCTATTCAGAGCTTCCTTGAAGCTGTTACGTATTATTGTCCTGACCTGGAATATTTTTTAACACGATCATTATTAGATGAATCAACAACATGAGTTGCAAATTCTTACTAAATTGTCTTAAGTTAGACGGGAAGCAAAAAATAGATAATCAAACCTGCTGTGCGCGTTTGTAATATGCATCATAATACCCAGCGGAAAGAGCATATGTGCCCATAAGAATTCTCATTTTAACCTGGACAGGGAAAAAATAATATCCCAACTCGATGATACAAAAGAATCTATCTACCAACCAGAATCAACTGGTACAGTGGTGTTATAAAAATTTTCTTTTTTGAATTTTATATGACAAATTAAAGTCTGAGTCACTATACATTATATGTGAGGATTTCAGATTTCTCAAGCAGACGTCAACAGTTCGTACCTCGGAACCAAATCCATGAGCTCGGGAATTCCCATAAAGAGAGGTAAGCTCTTCTCCTGCAACTTGATTCCCATATCTTAATGCATGGGCACATAATATCAGCATGATTCTAACGTATTACCAGTTAACATCTATGATGAAAATAACTTCCGTTTTCAACAAGTCCAACCTTGAACATTTGCACTCCACGGGATAAATTTAGTCTGTACATATACGCTCCCCATTTTGAAAGATTCAATCAGTCACTAACATTCTGCTCTCTCAAGCATTTTATAAATGCAATGCAAGTATTATTTTACATCGCAGATTATTCCTAATAGCATATATACCAGTGTTATCAATGGCGTATGGCGGGACATGGCGGAAAGCCAAAATCCCGCCATATATCCATGGCGTGGCGGGAATATGGCGGGTTATGGCGGATAGCGGACAGCCAAAAACCCGCTACGCCATACCGCCATGGCGTTTAACACCACTGATATATACAGATATATATATATATATATATATATAGATAGATAGATAGAGAGAGAGAGAGAGAGAGAGAGAGAGAGAGAGAGAGAGAGAGAGAGAGTTAGAAGAACATACCTGACACCATCATAGCGAGACAAATTTGACGAAGACTCCGATGAAGCAAGAATGTAGTATGCAGGTAATCCAAGGGAAAATAAGGGCAATGTGACCTAAAATATGAAAAAGAATTAATAGTTTAATAAAAGATACAACTCGAAGAACAGTTACGATGCAAGAAAACATCTGCAGCATTCCCCAAAAACAAGAAAAACAAAAAAAACCTCTGACACGTTACATCCAAGCTCTTCCAAATGTGAAACAGCATCTCGGATCGAAGACACAACTTCCGAGTCAACTCCTTCTCCAAGTGTTTCACGGATAACACCAACCCTCAGCCCTTTCAAGGGTTTGGAATCGAAAAAATCATTGGAAACGAACTGAGACTCATAGTCTGGTACCTCCTGACCAAGATCAAAGGTAGAAAAAACCCACTTTAAGATCTGCGAAACCACATTGAAAAAACTTGATATTTCCATCAAACCATATGATCTTACTCGCATGCTACTCGTTGCATCGAACTTGTCATGGCCCGAGACTGCATGGAGCAGAATTCCTGCATCGGCAACTGATGAACCAAAGCATCCAATAACATCCAAGGAAGACGCATAAGCCACAAGCCCATATCTCGAGACACGCCCATATGTTGGCTTAAGGCCAACAACACCACAAAACGAGGCCGGTTGCCTAACGCTTCCACCTGTGTCCGATCCCAAGGCCACCATACATTGTCGAGCAGAGACTGCAGTAGCTGAGCCCCCCGATGAGCCTCCAGGCACTCGAGATAAATCCCAAGGATTAGCTGTCACCTAATGAGTAGAAGGAATATGCAACAATTGAGTAAACCAATAGTGTTACAGACTTAAACCACAGATCATGGTCAAATATTTTTACTTGTAACATCGCCAAGAACAAAAGAAAGTGATGTTAGGCTTCAAAAATTTGAGAGTTTGACTGATTGTTCAATTGTTTGATTATGGAAACCGCAAACTTAAAATGATGTCAGACAAAACGAGTCGGGTTTACATCTTAGTATGCTTGTTTGACTCAACGTAATGCTACCCACATCTGCATGTTTTGATTTTAAATCATGTCACAAGTGAGAGTACAGCTAAAGAAGTTTTTATCCCATTTCGAGAAATACCTGACTGACTACATATACACAAGATTCATACCCAATATTAAGAAGATAAACATTTTAAGATACAGCCAGAGAAATCATTGAATCATATAATTCACTCACTTTGTAAGCAGATGCTGCAGTCGTGCTACCCATCCCAAACTCATCCAAATTTGTCTTGCCAACGATGAAAGCCCCAGAGTGTTTCACCTTCCTCACCGCCGTGGCATCAAATGGAGGCGTGTAACCACCCAAAGCCTTTGACCCAGCAGTGGTTGGCATATCGCTCGTGCATATATTATCCTTAATCCCAACAAAAATCCCGGCGAGTGGTCCCACGTTTCCACCTCTTCGAATCCTCTCATCGAGGTCCTGGGCTTGTCTCAGTATGACATCCCCGGGAGAGAGGTGGAGGAAGCTGTTGAGTTGGGTTTCGGTGCGTTGGATTCGGTTGAGGACTTTCTTGGCGAGATCAACGGCTGAGATTTGGCCTGAGAGGAGGGAATGGCGAGTGGTGAGGATTTGGGAGGATGGAGGTGGCAAAGCGGTGGTTGGGGCTGGGATAGAGGCTGCGATGTGGAGGCATTGGAGTGGAATAGTCGTAGTGCTTCGGAGGTGGACGAGACGTGGCGTTTGCGCCCAAGAACAGGATCGCATGGCTGTTTCTTTTAAATATTCACCTACAAATCGAAACTTCCCTCCTGTTGGGAATATTCTATTTTGCATGCAGCATCACTTATTCGCATTCGAAACACAAGTTTATCATAATGTTTCCCATGGTTTTCCGTCAGGAATATGATACTTCAAATCTAAGAATTTTGGATGTGCATATATGTTCCTATTGCTCCACCACAACACACTTAAGTGGGCTGGGCCTTTCAGTTAATTATTAATAATAATCTTTTCCTGTTGGGCCAAATACTTTGCAGACTATATAATTTCGTGGGTGATTCGCCAAGAGGGAGAGAATGTACCTAGCGAAAAAAAGGAGTTGCAGTACTCTTGGGTATTAGCCGCTAATCGAACGCCAGTGTAAGCTTGAGTAGTCTGGAATAACAGAAAAGAGTTTGTATCATTAGACCCTATAATGGAGACCCTTACAGCTCTTGTAAATTAGGTTAAACTTACCAATCCGTCTTTGGAGAAGAACGACAGATAATTACAGCCAAATTCTTCCGTTCGTCCTTAGCAATTGCGAAGGCCCACACTAACAATTGCTGAATTTTCTTCAATTTCTCAAGATCAGCGATCTCTGTAGAGGTGAGGTTTTAAGCGGCGTGGTGGCTGTTGTATGTCGTCGCCGGCGAGAAGGGAGCACGAACAGAAGGTAAAAGTGAAAACGTCAAACCCTATCTCTCCATTTGTTCACGTGAGAATGAGATATCTAAAAGGGGTTTTATTTTGTTTATATGTTGGGCTGGGCTAAGGGGTTTTTTGTTTATATGTTGGGCAATGGGCTGAGCTATTTAGGAATAAGCTGGTGGGCCTAAGTTAATTAATTTGTAGACAAGGTGGGCTGGCCCCGCCCCGCCAAACCCGCGGCCCGCGCGGGCTGGCCCGCTTAGGCCCGCCTCCTGGCGGGCCTGAAAAATCTCAGCCCAAGAAGGAAGGAAGGAAGGTCCACCCCAAGATTGGCCTTACGTAACGAGGTACAGAGCCTCTTATGTCGGCGCAAGCCCAACGTGAAGAGAACGATGAATTGATTTTTTATTTTTTAAAATTTTTAGACATATATCTTTTCATGTATGTTTGTTACTGATCTGCGCGGCGCTGATTATTATTATTATTACCAGTTTATTTGCTGCTTCGATGCGTTAATTTTGTGTATGTTATTATAGGGTTAATTTACTTGAATGAAAGCACTATTTTCATACGTACCGATTATTATATATTTGTCGTCTTAGTCCTCCCTCTCATTGAGCGATCTTTTTCGTGTACCTTTGCCCTTCCTACGATTCTGCGAAGCATCTTCTTCTTAAGCCCAGCAATTAGGGGTGAGCAAAACCGGATATCCGGTTTTTCGGATATCCGAAATTCGGATATCCGAATTTTCGGATATCGAAAAATGGTATCCGTATCCGCTCCGGTTTTAATCGGATATCCGGAAATCGGATATCCGGTTTATTCGGATATTTACACCGGATATCCGCATCCGGTTTTTAAATTTATTTTTCTTATATTTTTTATTATTTTTTTTTGAAAATCATATTTTTTTTATTTCTTATCACATAAAAAAAATATATTTTTTAATATAAGAATTTCTAGACATATTAATTGAGACAATATGTGAATTTATGATTCAAAATTACATAATAAATAATAAACACAATACCACAAATTCACATTAATTTTTTAACTCGCGTCTCGATGTTTTTATGTTTTTTTTTTTATCTCAATTCTCTAACAAAGTTTTTTGCAATAATAAAAATAATATAAATTTAAATATTCTACTTGATGATTTTTTTCCTTTTTTGGACCTTCATTTTTCTTTTTGGACTATTTTTTATTTTTTTTATTTTTTTTAAATATAAAACCGGATACCGGATATCCGGATTTTAGACAAATCACTATCCGTATCCGATCCGGTTTAGTTTAAAATAAATCGGATCGGATATCCGATCCGGTTTTTAAAACCGGATATCCGTTTTTTCGGGTTTTGAAAACCGGATACCGGATCGGAATCCGGTTTCCGGATATTTTTGCTCACCCCTACCAGCAATAGTGAGCTGCAAATATACAATATATATATATATTATAGCGCAATATTATAATATTTTTGGCGCATGCATATTTTGATTTTCCCATTTTTTATTGATGATGGGTTCAAGTTCAACCAAAAGCTCACTTGTTCGTTGAGAAGGTGCATGCCACGTCGTCAGATATTTCTCAAAACGTGGCAGCATCTAGTTATTACACTTGATTTACCTATTCAAGGTAAGATGAGATAGGAATATTAAATGTTAGCAAAAAAAAATGCAGATATAGATGACAACAACCCAATGTTGTAAAATTCGCTAGGCGCTAGTCGGGCGCCCAAGGGGTAGACGGCTTAGGCGGGGCTTAGGCGGTTTCTAGGTGGGAATTAGGCGGTTTTATATTTTTTATTATTTATATATCTAATATGCTTAACACTCCAAAATAGAACATAGAAGTATATGTAATTTATCTAAAAGTCTAAATAAATAATATCAATCATATTAGTAAAAAATAACATGTTAGGGATGATTGCGAAAATAGTTATCCCATTTTCCGTGTTTACATATTGTTTTAGTTAAAATATGCTAGTACATAAAACAAAATATTTTTCACTATTTATTATTACGAGTGAGTGTGACACGGATGATGAATTGCATTATCAAAAAAATATGATTATTTAAGTAATTAAATGCTTGGTTTGGTTGAGGTTGGGCCTTTTGAATGATGGACCCATTAAATCAAAGGATAAATAATATACTATCAGTCCGTTGAATGTCCCACACCGATTAGAACAGGTGTGAGGTGCGAATCTTTTTCTATATAAAGCCACAGAACCGGTTGAAATCAGTATGGCTGCCTAACCATGTTTAAAGATGGGACGTGGCAGGTGACATTTTAAGTGATTAAGCACTTATTTTGTTTCTCAAATGTTAAAAATATTTATTTAGTATTTGGATAGTTAGGCGGTCTAATCGCTGATTAAGTCCTAAACGGGCCGATTAAGCGGCCGATTAGGCGGATCAGTTCGTTTTGTAAATTGATCGGCCGATTAAGTGGCCGATTAGGCGGATCGGTTCGTTTTGTAAATTGATCGACAGATTATGTAGTATTCGTTGCGGTGGCTTCCGATCAGCGCCGATTAGACGGCCGCCTAGGTCGAGTTTTGCAACACTGCAACAACCACGCTAAAAGATAAAATATAAAGCGACTCTTTCTCTTTTTTGCTAACCTTACAACCGCAGGACTTATGCTCGAATCAAGGCAGCGATAAAATTATAAAATGATGGATAAAAATATATCACAAAAGAGGCCGTCGAGACAAATTTATGAAGATAATCAGGAGTTTATATAAAGATATACAAGGGTGATCTGTAGGTATGAAAATCAGAACCCTAATATTGTCGAATCTTGGATGAGTGAGAAGTTTGTGTCGATTATATCGTAGGAGGTGAGAAAAGATCGATGATAAATACGGACTGAAAAATTATTACAACGAGGCCGTGGGCGTGGGGAGACAAAATCAAAGCTCTCTTATCCCTTAATGTGCTACATAATAAGGATTATCATACAATGAAAATGACAATAATGAGTTTATAAAAATAAACTTCGAGAAGCGTTCATTGGCGTACCGCGGCATCAATGTTTTTTACTGCATAAATATTTAGCATTATCACAAGATGTAAAATATATGATAAATAGCAATGGAGTATATATGGAGGAAATAATACACAACGAATGAATCCAACAAGAGGCAATAAACACTCAAATTAAAGAATATCTTTCCTCCCTGATTGGGGTCCCAACGTAAATGGATGTAAAAATACTAAGTTATAAACTGATGTTGGACGAAATGTCGGGTTAACACTCAATCTCACATTCTTACGCACAGCGGAAATGATAGTAACTTAGTGACAAACTGAAACGAACACGATGATTTTGTGCATCAAGTCAAATAACTTGCTGCGTGCCTCAAGGCGCAAAACTCCACAATAAAGATGGAATACAGACTATCAAAAAGTGTTGAAAGTGACCTTTTTTGGTCTCTAATTGTGGGCGCCAACACAAAAAGAAAACAAAGAACAAGGCACGTGGGTAGTCAGAAAAAGCAACTAATTAATGGGAAGAGGCAAAAAGGTTTTCTTCTTTGTGCTGCCGCATTCATATACAAAAGTGGGACGAATTTTTTGCTCAGTTCAGAATCAATAATGATAGAATCGAATTTATCAAGATGTGAAAGAATAGAAGTACCTTCCGTCATTTTCATACTGTATAGCTTCTGCTTTAAATAAAGCCGATTCTCCTTAGTTTTCTTCATGTAGATAGCTTTTAACGCATCCCACATACTCATGGTCGTCGTCTCCGTGGCAACTTCCTGTAAAACCTCGTAAGAGAGATTTAATATAATAGCCGATCTGGCTTTCTTGTCCAATTCATTGAATTGATCGTCCTTCATTTCGGTTGGTTTCTTCTTTGCGCCTTCAAGCGCCACCTCACAACCGTCTTGAATGAGTATGGCCTCCATCTTGGGACTCCACATTGCAAAGTTGACATTTCTGTCGAACTTTTCAATTGACATTTTTGTTATCGTCATGGTGGCTAAAAAATAAATCGGGTTGGCTCTGATACCAATTTGTTAGGATATGCGGAAATCCCCAATAATTATTTGCCCGAAAAATGACGATAATAAATAAACGAGACGAAATAAATTTGGACAGTGACACGAGATTTACGTGGTTCGGTCAGAATGACCTACGTCCACGGGCTGGAGGGTAGAACTTCTTTATTATGTGGAGTGATTACAAACACGTACACTGACGTGGTACAAAAGTAGTATAACAACTACTGAGAATCAAAGAGAAATATCGGAGAAGTGGTGACCGAGGAATAAACCCTCGCTGAACTGAAGATGTTGTGGTTTCTGTGGTGTTGTTTCATCTTCGCCAAGTGAAGCCTATTTATAGGCGAATGTCTCCTTGGTTAATAGTTTGGCGAACGTAGAAGTCAAAGTGACGGACGAAGATCAGGCCATAATATTGTTGTGTTCCCTTCCCTCGTCTTTAAAGCATTTTCGTGACACTATAATATATGGAAAAGATACGATATCGTATTCTAGTGTCAAACCTGCGTTGCAATCGAAAGAGCAGATAGACAGGGATATTACGGGAGAAACAAGTGGTAGCCAGGCAGAAGGCCTGTTTGCACGGGGAAGACCAGAGCATAGAGACGCTGAAAGTAGCAGATCTAAAGAAAGGTCGAAATCCAGGTACAGAAATAAAGTCTGTAATTTTTGCAAGAAAAAGGGTCACATTAAAGCTGATTGTTTTAAATTAAAAAATAAGGAGAAAAATAATCAGCAATATAATATACCCGCCGAAGCTAGTTTAGCTGCTGATGAGAGCGATGGAACTATTTTTGTAGCAACTGCAAATATTGTTAGGTCTGATAATGAGTGCATCTTAGATTCGGGTTGTTCTTACTACATAAGTCGGAGTCGGGACTGTTTTTCCACATATGAAAATTTCGATGGTGGATTTGTCTTAATGGGAAATGATGCTCCGTGTAAAGTTGTTGGTAAAGGCACAGTTAGGATCAAGATGTTCGACGTAATTATCCGAACGCTCACAGAAGTCAGACACGTTCCAGATATGAAGAGAAATCTTATCTCTTTGGGCACACTTGAATCTCAAGGGTGCAAGTTCTCAGGTGAAGGTGGAGTTTTGAAAATTGCCAGAGGTGCCCTTGTCGTGATGAAAGCTTGCAGGTCTGGAAATTTATATATTTTGCAGGGAACTACTGTTACAGGTTCCGCTGCAGTTTCGACATCCCCAGAGGTTGATACCACGAGATTATGGCATATGCGACTTGGACACATGAGAGAAAAAGGCTTGATGATTTTAAGCAAGCGGGGCCTACTCTGCGGTCAAAGTACAGGTAAGATGGACTTTTGCGAACACTGTATTTTTGGGAACTAGAAACGAGTCAGCTTCAATTCGCCAGCAGTCCACAGGACGAAAGGTACTTTCGACTATATTCATTCTGATGTATGGGGTCCCTCTCGTATTCCGTCCAAAGGTGGTGCAAGATATATGTTGACTTTCATTGATGATTTTTCAAGGAAAATCTGGGTCTATTTTCTTAAACAGAAAAGTGATGTTTTCTTAACGTTTAAACAATGGAAAGCTTTGATTGAAAAGCAGAAAGGAAAACAGATCAAGCGATTGCGGACAGCTAATGGCTTAGAATTTTGTGGAAGCGAGTTCAACGAATTTTGCAAGAATGAAGGTATTGCTCGACATCACACTGTTAGAATGACGCCTCAACAAAATGGTGTTGCTGAGAGCATGAACCGGACGCTTTTAGAGAGAGCTCGATGTATGATCTCCAACGCTGGGTTGACAAATGATTTTTGGGCTGAAGCTATCGCCGCAGCATGTTATATTGTCAACCGTTCACCATGTTCACCGATCAACTTCAAGACTCCTGAGGAAGTATGGTCAGGTACTCCTGCTGATTACTCCAACTTAAGAATATTTGGGTGCCCAGCTTATATGCACGTAAACGAGGGAAAGTTAGAGCCTAGAGCTAAGAAATGTATTTTTCTCGGTTACGCTTCAGGGGTGAAAGGATATAGACTATATAATCCTGATCCCAAGTCACCCAAATTCATAAATAGCAGAGATGTTACATTTGATGAGTCTTCTATGTTACATCCTTCAAAAGAGTCTACTAATTCCTCTAATCAAGAAAAGAAGGAGAGTGCCCAGAACGAGGTGGAGCTCGAGATCAACAAAGATGTTTCAGATGACCCTGCTACGAGTTCAACAGATCAAGAGGATAAGCCAGATCCTGTTGAAGATGAAAGTACCGAGCAGGAATATTCTATAGCCAGAGATAGGGAGAGACGGGAGATTCGACTACCACAGCGGTACGTGAATTTAGTTTCGTACGCTTTATCAGTTGCGCAAGAAACAGGTGGAGGCGGCGAACCTTCTACCTATTCGGAGGCAATAATTGATGATAATTCTCATAAGTGGCTGGTAGCGATGAATGAAGAAATGGAGTCTCTGCACAAGAATGGTACGTGGATTCTTGTTCCGACGCCGAAGAAAAAGAAAATAGTCGGATGTAAGTGGGTCTTCAAGAAGAAAGAAGGTTTATCTGGTTCTGACGATGCAAGGTATAAGGCACGATTAGTCGCGAAAGGCTATAGTCAGGTACAAGTTGTTGATTTTAATGACGTATTCTCACCTGTCGTTAGACATAGCTCTATTCGTGTATTACTTGCATTCGTTGCCATGTATGATTTGGAGTTAGAACAGCTCGACGTCAAGACGGCGTTCTTACATGGTGATTTAGATGAACAGATTTATATGAAGCAACCTGAAGGCTTCATAGTTGAAGGCAAGGAAGACCAAGTTTGTCTACTGAAGAAATCCTTATACGAATTAAAGCAGTCTCCAAGACAGTGGTATAAATGGTTTGATTCTTTCATGTTGGGTCATGGTTTCTCCAGGAGCAAGTATGATAATTGTGTTTACTTCCGGAAGTTAAATGACAGTTCGTTCATTTATCTATTGTTATATGTTGATGACATGCTCATTGCAGCTAAGATGAAGGCCTTATTGAATGGTGAATTTGAGATGAAAGATTTAGGAGCAGCTAAGAAGATTCTTGGTATGGAGATTAGACGTGATAGAGGAGCTGGTAAGTTACACCTGACCCAGGAAAGTTACCTCAGAAAGGTTTTGGAGAGATTTGGCATGAGAGATGACAAACTAGTCACTACTCCTCTAGCTAGCCATTTTAGGCTAAGTGCTGCTCAGTCACCATCATCAGTTGAGGAAGAAGCGTACATGGCACGAGTTTCTTACTCGAGTGCAGTCGGCAGTATTATGTATGCAATGGTATGTACACGCCCTGATATTTCACAGGCTGTTAGTGTTGTTAGCAGGTATATGGCTAATCCAAGGAAAGAACACTAGCAAACATTGAAGTGGATTCTCAGATACTTGAAGGGTACTCTAAGCTCTTGTTTGGAGTTTGGCAGACACAGTGATACTCTCGTTGGTTTCGTCGATTCAGACTACGCAGGTGATCTCGATAAACGACGATCTCTTACTGGTTATGTATTTTGTATTGGAGGTTGTGCAGTTAGCTGGAAAGCTACTCTACAGCACGTAGTGGCGTTGTCTACTACTGAAGCAGAATACATGGCTATTACTGATGCGATCAAGGAAGCATTATGGTTGACAGGGTTATTCGGTGAATTAACTCAGAGTCAGGGAGTCATTACTATTTTCTGTGATAGTCAAAGTGCGATTCATTTGACTAAGGATCAGATGTATCACGAAAGAACTAAGCATATTGATGTTAAGTATCATTTTATTCGTGATATCATTGTAGATAAGAAGATGTTTATCAAGAAGATTAACACGAAGGATAATCCTGCGGATTTGTTTACGAAGGCTCTTCCAGTTTCCAAGTTCAAGCTTTGCTTGGACTTGATTGGTGTTTTAAAGTTGGTGAAGTAGCCCGTCAGGGGCTAAGGTCGGAGGGAGATAAAAGCGTTGCTAATTAAGGTGGAGTTATTTTCGAAACCAAAGGTCAAGGTGGAGATTTGTTGAAAGTGACCTTTTTTGGTCTCTAATTGTGGGCGCCAACACAAAAAGAAAACAAAGAACAAGGCACGTGGGTAGTCAGAAAAAGCAACTAATTAATGGAAAGAAGCAAAAAGGTTTTCTTCTTTGTGCTGCCGCATTCATATACAAAAGTGGGACGAATTTTTTGCTCAGTTCTGACTATTAACCAAGGAGACATTCGCCTATAAATAGGCTTCACTTGGCAAAGATGAAACAACACCACAGAAACCACAACATCTTCAGTTCAGCGAGGGTTTATTCCTCGGTCACCACTTCTCCGATATTTCTTTGTAGCTTCGATTCTCAGTAGTTGTTATACTACTTTTGTACCACGTCAGTGTACGTGTTTGTAATCACTCCACATAATAAAGAAGTTCTACCCTCCGGCCCGTGGACATAGGTCATTCTGACCGAACCACGTAAATCTCGTGTCACTGTCCAAATTTATTTTCGTCTCGTTTATTTATTATCGTCATTTTTTTGGGCAAATAATTATCGAAGGTTTCCGCATATCCTAACAAAAAGGATAGCCAAAATCAAGCCTAACAAAACCTACGAACCAAACGATCTGCAAACTACAAGATCTTTCGACCTTTGAAAAGCTAGACTAAAAATAAAAACTCTCGTTAAAGATGACACTCGCTCGAACTCGCTCTTAGAATCTCTATCTCGCTCATTGTTCTTAAACGACTAAATGAAGTCCCCTTTTATATCTCTTCGACTTTGGGAAGACTTCACAAACGACTTGGTAACTGCCCTCAACGTCCACTAACGTCCACTAAGTGTATTTGATCCGTTAGTGGCCGTTAGGGCTCGACTTGGTCAGCTCCAATTGCTCGGTCTTACTTTAGCTCCAAGACATCCTATATTCAGCATGCTCCACTCCTAAGTTCGCTCTAGCTTATCCACACGGAATCCACACGTTATTGACTCCTTCCATGCTTTATCTATGTCCTGCAAAGTACTAAAAAATAGCCACGTCATCAATAAAGTAAGTTTTGGGCATGAAAGATAAAACTGAGATAGGGAACATTCTTGGCCAACAAATGTTGACTAGAATGTTACCCCAACATTGCTACTGTTGAAAGCTCAACATTAACAATCTCCCCCTTTTTATTTTTCTTCCCAAAACCAATGCAGAAGTTAGTCGCTGTGAAACTCCCCCTGAAGGCCAGATCTACTCAACCACACAAAATCCAAACATGGTCAGAGTTAGACGAAAAATAGAATAGCACTTAAAAGCTATTCAAAGTACTAGTACACGCCTTAGAGGTCCTGAAAATAAACCATCTGCAAAACAAAAACATAGACATGGTCCATAAAAACACAAACAGAAACACAAAGCAAAGCAGGCATGCAAAACACACGCACAATGCGCATGACTTAAAGATCTAAGTCTAAATGTTTAGACTGTCGATCGAATCCTCTACTTCTCCTTCTCGATCTCGATCTCCCGTTTCAGCTCCTTGGCCACCTTCACCTTGCTGCTCGGCTTGCTCATCTGCACGTCCGCTCGTTCCCACTTGCTCTTGCGTTCCAACTTCTGCCTCTACTCTCCCTTTTTGGGAAGAATGCAACTCCTTCAGGATGGTCAGCTGAGAAGTCAGGAAAGCAATTGTGTCTTTGAGACTTTTAATTTGTCGCTCTAAGCTGGACTGGGGAGTCGATGTTGAGGCAACATGTTGCTCAACATCCTCAGCAGGGGCACGCCACGGCAGATCCACGACTTTGTTTGGCCCTGATAAGTGCATGTAGGAGACAGAGTATGGCACCTTGACGGTCACCACCACGTCTTTGCGCGTCGGCTCAAATCCTCCTCGAACCAACATCCCATAGATCAGGGAGGGAAACGGAAGAATCCCTGTTGACACCTTCTCGGCCTCCTTGGATAGTTGGTCCAGCACCAATTCACCCAGGTTCAAGGGCAGATTCTTCCCAAGGGCGTACAGAATATGTGCCATATTCTCAGTGACTCGTGTCTCATTGGCCGTTGGCCACCAATTAAAAATGCCAATTTTGAACAGCACGGAATACAGGGAAGTTAAGAAACTGACAGAAAAGTTCCCATCCCATTCCCTTATCCTGCCCCCGGTCAAGAAAGTCACCACCTCATTATTATCATAGGTCTCCTCCATATCCACATTAGGGGTGCCTAAATACTCATTAACCGCCCCAGCCGAAAACTCGTATAACCTCCCCCTTAGAAAAAGCTTCCCATATTTCCTAGAGCTAGGGTCATTTAAGCTAGGGAAAAGGTTAGAATATACCTCACGGACCACTGGATCACAGTAGGTCCCAAACATCGCAACGGTCTTGTCGAAGTGCCTAGACTCCAAGAACTGCATAATTCCGTATCGACGGAAGCTGACCACATCTGCAGTCCTCTCAACCCGTAGCACTCTATGCATAAAGTGTGGCCACAGCTCCTCATTAAATGGGGCGTAGAACCTCCCCCTTGGCAGTGGAGTCTCACAGTCTGACTCAGAAGTTAGGTCAATATCCTCCTCAACATCATCACTTGCGCTGGCCAAAGGCGACAGGGCCTGGCTGCTGGCTGCTGGCTAAGATGTCTCAGCACGTCGAGATCTCTTGGAGGGTCTGTCCTCTGACCCCATCGGCCTTTTTCCAGCTTTCTTTTGCAGTTTGTTCCTCCACTCGGCCAGGGTTACAGCTGCACCAAATTCATCATCTCCATCGCTCTCAGAAGCAGGGGAATCTGGACCCGGACCAGAGATGTCTCCCCCTGGACTCACTGCCTCTGTATCCACCTGATCATACGTGGTGGAGTCGATGATGTCCTCAGTGGAAGCTCTCGACCGGGACGATGGCTGCACAGATTCTGGAGTGGGGCTTTGAGCCTGTGCGGTGGCTGCACTCATCTCCCCCTGAATCGGAGCTAGTGGTGTGGACTCCTCCTTCGAGGTTTCTTCATCAGTGTCTGAAGTTGAACTCGAGAGTTGAATGGGCTTGTCTGCAGTCGACTTTGGACCCTTTGAGGCACGGGCCTGTCGAAGTCGGTTGCTCTGTCGTGTCTTTGGTGGAGGGGCACTCATTTCTGTAGGTGGTTGGGAGCGCCGCTTCTTGGAGGAGTTCTTCTTCTTTCCCGGCCTACTTGGAGTTGGTTTTGTGGATCTGGGGGCCGGTTTTTGAACAGATGAGGAGCCTGGGACAGTGGCTTCTGCGCCGTGAGTCGATTGGGGTGGGTTCGACGGTGGAATTGGTACGTTTATTGCGCTGCCTACCGCACTAGTCTGGACTGGCCGTCGTCTCTCAAGTGTTTGAGCAAGGGAACTGAGAGGAATCTCGTCAGAGTCGTCGATCGGCGCCGGAATCATCTGAATTGGAGGGATGTCATACACTGTTTCACTCGATGTTGGGCTGACATTCTGGGTATCTACACGATCGGGTTCGACATTTCGAGGGATAAAATCAAACAGATTGGGTGATGATCAGGGTGTAGAATTAGTGATTTTGCACATAGAAAATGACTTAGGAGTTAGGGTTTATTTGAATAGTGAGCTTAAAATTATTGGTCTTATCAACTCAATTCCAACGGTTACACATGAAATTGTCCACTCAGTAAATAACGTGTATAGTGGGATAATCGGCACTTTAAAAAATAATCGTTGAGCAAAAAGAACAAAACTTAGGCAATGATAATTTCAAAATAAGTTCGAGCATTGCCTAAGTAATCATGGAGCTGATTATAGTAAATGAACAAATCAATCATGCGAGCACATAGGAGATCTTTCAAGACTTAGTCATGCGAGTAAATAGGAGCAGTTCAGATCATGATTTCACGAAAAATACCAAGTCAAAAGTCAAAGTAGAATCGAGCAAGACTAACCGTTTAAGCGACTTCGACGAGCACTTAGAGCCAAGTGTAACAAGCTGTTCTTCGAGAGTTCTAATGCATTTCTGAGAGATAATACAACTAGACACACAAAACTGACACATGCAAGACCAAAAATAGACACACAAAAACGAAAGCACACAAATATAGCAATATCAAATCGACAGTTACACATGTTACCTCAACATTTGACTCAACATTCTAATTTCGTAATCCTAGACTTTTCTGCTCAATTCTTCTCAAAACCAGTTCCCTTTATTACCCTGTCACTTTATTTATCCAACCGTAATTTTGCACTGCCCTTATACTCTTAGCCTCAAGGTTAGGAATTTTATCGCATAGTATACATCGTCACCGCAAATGCCGTGTACCTAAGGAAACTTATTACCAATAACCTATATCTAGCAAAGAGTTTATGAGTAGGCCAATATGCAACAAGATTGGCTTTTTTGTCGCAATGAACACATCGTCACAGCGAATGCCGTGTGCCTAGGGACTTATTACCAAGAGCCTCATCGGGATCATTTAGGGACCAGTCAAGAAGAATTAAGTCATTTCACAGGAAAACAGAACAGAATATTTCACCAAATATTAAAGTAAGTAACTATCAAATTTGACAAATGCTATGTTGATCCAAATGTTGGACCAACATTTAGACTGACATGTGCAAACCTATGGATTTCTTCAGGTCCGAGAATCTTTCAGAATCCAATGATTTCGTGAAAATGTCTGCTAGCTGATGTTGTGTGTCTATATGATCAATGCGCACTAACTCTTTTTCGACCATATCTCTCAGAAAATGATGCCTAATATCTATATGTTTCGTGCGTGAATGTTGGATGGGGTTTTTAGATATGTTGATGGCACTAAGGTTATCACAATACATGAGAACATATTCGCATTCTAATCCATAGTCACACAACATGCTTTCAACCATAACAATTGCGTACAGCAACTACCCGCCGCAACATACTCTGACTCAGCAGTAGATAAAGACACACAGTTTTGCTTCTTACTATACCATGCAACTAAATTATTACCTAAGAAGAAGCAGCCGCCACTTGTACTCTTGCGATCATCTTCGTCACCTGCCCAATCAGCATCGCTATGGCCTACAAGACTCATGTTAGTATCTTTGGAGAACTATAATCCTAGGCTACAAGTACCACTCACATAACGAAGAATTCGTTTAACAGCATTAAGATGGGGCACCTTAGGTTCAGCTTGATATCTAGCACAGACACATACGCTATACATGATGTCAGGTCTACAAGCAGATAGATACAACAAACTGCCTATCATAGATCTATACAATGTTGGGTCAACATCCTGCCCAACACTGTCTTTACTTACCTTCTGCGTAGACTCCATGGGCATTTTCATTACCTTAGCAGTGTCCATCCCGAACTTCTTTACAGTGTTCTTTGCATACTTCTCCTGGGACATAAAGATCCCGTCGCTGTTTTGTTTAATCTGTAAGCCTAAAAAGTAAGTTAGCTCGCCAATCATACTCATCTCAAAGGTGGTGTTCATTGCCTGCACAAACTGATCTAGTAAAGACTGTGAGCTCGAGCCAAAAACAATGTCATCAACATATACTTCAGCAATCAAAATATCAGAACCGACCCTTTTAACAAAAAGAGTACGGTCTGCCTCACCTCGTGTGAAACAGAACTCAAGTAAAAATGTCGCTACCCTTGCGTACCAAGCTCGAGGAGCTTGTTTCAATCCATACAACGCTTTCTATAGCTTAAAGACATGGTTAGGATGATGCGGATCTTCAAAGACCTTAGGTTGTTCGACATAAATTTCTTTATCTATGTACCCATTTAAGAAAGCACCCTTAACATCCATTTGGTGTAAAGTGATTTTAAGCCAACATGCAATTGCTAACAACAACCTAATCGATTCTAACCTAGCCACGGGCACAAACGTCTCATTAAAATCTATGCTTTCTACTTGCGTATAACCCTGAGCTACTAAACGTGCCTTGTTTCTAACTATTCTACCAAGTTCATCAGATTTATTCTTGAAAATCCACTTCGTGTCTATGACATTAATGTCTTTTGGCCGAGGGACTAGAATCCATACTTGGTTTTTCTCGAACTGTAAGAGTTCCTCTTGCATTGCACTAATCCCAAAATTATCCTTGAGGGCTTTAAGGACATTCTTTGGTCCAATCTCAGAAACAAAACAGTTAAAACGTACCTCAGCGTATACGGAGTTTATGCATACGTTTCTTATCATTGACTTATAATCTTTGTGCGGCTTGTCTCAAGTTCTCCTCCCTTCGTTCACGTTTCCAATGATGAGGTCAGTGGGATGATCCTTTTGAATCTTCGCAGGTGGATCTCTTCGCACCTCACTGGGGTGCCCCGCTTCATCATTCGGATCTGGTACTGATGTTGAGTCAGATGTTGGCTCAACATTTTCCTCAAATCCGCATCTGTTTCTACAACAGGAGTGATAAGATCTGAAACATCAACTTGAGCAGCATTTCTGCCCGGGTCAGTAACATCATCAAACACAACATTAATGGACTCCTGAACAGACTTTAGACTCAAGTTGTAAACTCGATAGGCTCGACTATTGGAGGAATAACCAAGAAAGATGCATTTGTCACTCTTTGAATTAAATCTGGTCAAGTGCTCACGATCATTTAACATGTAACAATAGCACCCAAAAATATGGAAGTACTTAACAGTAGGCTTTTTCCCATTCAATAGCTCATAAGAGGTTTTCTTAGTACTATGTCTAAAGAACACTCGATTCGAAATATGACAAGCAGTATGCAACGTTTCAGCCCAAAGACGCTTAGATAAATTCCTAGAAAATAACATCACACGAGCCATTTCTTGTAGCGTCCTATTTTTCCTTTCGGCCACCCCATTTTGTTGGGGTGTCTTAGGAGATGAGTACTCATGCACAATACCTTTCTTATCACAACATTCATCAAAGTACTGATATTCGAATTCTCTGCCATGATCAGACCTAGTACGAAAGATTGATGCATTGAAATTGTTCCTAATCATAGCACAAAAATTCTTGAAGAAATCGAAAGATTCTGATTTTTCCTTAAGAAAAAATATCCATGCATATCTAGAAAAGTCATCCACGAGCACATACGCATATTTCCTACCACCTAAGCTATCTACTTCCATCGGTCCCATCAAATCCATATGAATTAACTGAAAATAGTGAGCAGTTTTGATATGTTGGGTAGCATGTTGGTCAACATTGTAGCTAACATGCACTTGCTTACCTTTTAAACACGACTCACAAACAACCTTACCGAACTCCTTAAGCTTCGGAATGCCTCTTATCGCATCGTGCTTGATAAGTTGTTCTAGGGTTCTGTAATTGACGTGGCCCAGCTTGTAATGCCATTGAATTACCTCGTCTTCGGCCTTAGACAGTTGGCACACGTCCTTTGCACTGGATTTGTCGCCGACCAAGTAGCAGTTATCACTCGATCACTTACCTGCCATCACTCGACAGAGTTGCTGTTAAAAACTTCGCAACACTCCTTATTAAACCTTACCTCAAGGTCTTCATCACAAAGTTGGTTTATACTAATTAGATTCGCAACAAGCCCATCTACATGGAGTACATTGCTTAGCTTAGGAAAGTCCGGCACATTGAGTCTGCCACGACCAAGTATCCGCCCTTTTGCACCACCTCCGAACGTCACAGAACCACTCCTTAATGGCATGTAATCACTTAGATAATCCTTGGTACCTGTCATATGTCGGAAACACCCGCTATCGAAGTACCAAGAACCTGTCACGTTAGCTCGCAATGAGGTATACACAACATGGCATTTATGAACAGATTTCTCGACCCAAACTTTCTTATATGACATAACAGCATTCTGTTTGCTAGAACTTGAAGATGAGCCAGCTGAAGTTTCTCCAGACACACGCTTCAACACTGGTTTCTCAATGTTGGTAGGAATGTTGGGTAACATTTCAGCCGACATCGATTTCTTTGCAGAAATCTCCCTCTTCAATTTCCAGCAAAAAGGCTTTAAATGACCAGATTGCTTACAATGATGGCAAATATATGAAGTATCCTTACTTTTAATGATAGCATGCTCGGGACTATTCTCAGAATCACTCACATCATTCGAGGCTTTAACAAAGACAATATTAGGCTGAACATGAGTTATGGGTTTTGGAGCATCATGGGCTGCGGACTAAAACCTAGACCTTGTTTATCAAAAATACCAAGAGACAATACCTCATCAAGGGTAGATTTTCCCTTGTTCAACTTAGAGAAAGTCTGGTCGGCCTTGTCGACACGCCTTTGTAACATGTCTATTTCTTTGTCCTTTCGTGTCAGTACGGCTTCCATTTTTTTCATCCCATCAACCAGACTCTCGATCATCTTTTCGTCCTTCTCATTTTCATCGATCAGCACTTTTACAACAGCTTTGAGTTGTGAATTTTTTGCCTTCTCAATTTCATATTGTGAGGACAGCAGCTTGAAGGCTTCATCCATCTGTACTTCTTCGCTGCAATCTGCTTTATCATCATCGGAACTCAAAAAAACATCATAACAGTTTGAATCGTCATAATCAAAAACGACATATTCAGATGTTGAGTCATATGTTGGCTCAACATCAGTTACCGCAGTGAAGCCAATTTGATGATCCTCTTCTTCTTCACAGTCCGAGAGAGATTGGATTGTTACAGATGATTTCTTGGGCTCCGTAGGACATGGTTGTTCTACCTCATCGTCAGGCAAGTCAATCCACATGGCCTTTCTGTGCTTGCGAAGTGTATTAGCCCATTCGTTGGCAAAATATCCCCAACCTTGGCATTCATAACATCTGACCGTCTCATAGTTGAAATTCTTCTTCTTTACTTCTGATTTACTTTTGACAAACAGAGGAGCTGAAAAAGGTTCGGCTTTGACATTCTGGCCTTTTCTGAATGTTGGGCCAACATTTTGCACAACATTCTTTTTCTTAAAGTACTTCGCAAATTTCTTCGCAAGTAGGACCATGTCCTCATCATCGTTGGTGTCCTCCTCAGGTTGCTCGTCGGTTGGCTGGCTGACTAGAGCGAGGCTTTTGCCGCGAGAAGCCCTTTTCTGTACTTCGAGATTGGTCTCGTAATTCTTCATGATGTTCATCATGTATTGAACTCCATATTGGCCAAGTTGTTAGCTTCCTCGACCGCCGCTACCTTTACATTGAGTTTTTCAGTTAGTATTCTAATAGCTTTAGAATTCAATACCTTATTTGAGATCAGATCTCCTAGGCTGGAGCACTCGCTAGAGATAGTCAACAGCTTCCCAAAATACGTGGTTATATCTTCATCTTCCTTCATCCTTATGTTCTCGAATTGGTTGAGAAGGAGCCGTAGCTTGGTTTCCTTCACACTTGCATCACCTTCACAGTACCTTTGAAGTAGATTCCACGCATTCTTTGCAGTAGTACAATTCTGAATGATCTTGAACATAAATATGTCGACTGTTGAGAAGATGGCGTTGAGTGCCTTGTCGTTGAACTCTGCAGCATTTCACTCAGCCACTGTCCAGTCATCGACAGGCTTGTCGTAGACTTCACCATCAGCATCAGGTGCTGTTTTGGGCGTAGTATAGCCATTGAGAACTGATTCCCACGCGCGCACGTCAATGGACTTGATACACTGTCGAACACGAACTTTCCAATACGCATAGTTGGAGCCGTCTAACACGGGGACTTTGCCGAGATAATTTGGACTTGAAACATCCATTGTAGTGGATTTTCAGCGCTTAGTAACGTCAAGCGTTGGCTCTGATACCACTCTGATGGGGGTCCCAACGTAAATGGATGTAAAATACTAAGTTATAAACTGATGTTGGACGAAATGTCGGGTTAACACTCAATCTCACTTTCCTACGCACAGCGGAAATGATAGTAACTTAGTGACAAACTGAAATAAACACAAGAGATGATTTTATGCAGTAAGTCAAATAACTTGCTGCGTGCCTCAAGGCGCAAAACTCCACAATAAAGATGTAATACAGACTATCAAAAGGATAGCCAAAATCAAGCCTAGCAAAACCTACGAACCAAACGATTCTGCAAACTACAAGATCATTCGACCTTTGAAAAGCTAGACTAAAAATAAAAACTCTCGTTAAAGATGATACTCGCTCGAACTCGCTCTTAAAATCTCTATCTCGCTCGTTGTTCTTAAACGACTAAATGAAGTCCCCTTTTATATCTCTTCGACTTTGGGGAGACTTCACAAACGACTTGGTAACTGCCCTCAACGTCCACTAAGTGTATTTGATCCGTTAGTGGCCTGTCTTGCCACATTTAAAGCAGGTAGCGTTTTGTGAAAAGCAGACGCCCAGATGACGTCGTGCCCATTTTGGGCATATGGGTACGTTTGGTTGGGGTCTCCCCTGATTCGGATTAGTTTGCTGAGGTGGTTCAGGGCAGTTTTGGAAATTGGGCTTCACATTCTTAGGAACGAACTGTTTCTTTGGGTTATTTTCGTCCCATTTGGATCCTTGTTCGAACTTCCTTTTAACCTCCTGGGCTCGTGCAATTCGAATTTCGGCTTGTTCAGCCATCAGAGCTCGTTCCGCCATTTGGGCATAAGTAATCCCGTGGAATCCAGCCATGCCGACGTCATGGTAAAGTTCTGGCTTCAAGCCCTCCATAAATCAGCTCGATCTTTAGCGCATCCGTACTCACCATGTGGGTTGCAAATCGAGACAATTGTTCGAATTTCGAATATACTCCGTCACCGTCATTGCTCCTTGGCGGAGATTGATGAACTGTTCATCCTTTGGGCACGGACAGGAGCAGTGAAATACTTATTTCGGAAAAGTTCTTTGAAACGCTCCCAGGTCATTGTCATCGGATCTTCGAGATTCAGGATCGTGTCCCACCAGTGGCCGGCGCTTCCCCTTAATAGGTACCCAGCGCACAAGGCCTTTTCGATTTCAGGGGTACGGCTATGTTGGAACATAGTTTCTAGGGTTCGGAGCCAATCCTCAGCCGAGGTTGGGTCAAGAGCATATTCAAAGGTTAGGGGATTAAGTTTACGAAATCTTTTCCCGACCATTTCGATTTTGTCGGCCTGAGGGGGTCCATTGCTCGATTGTCCGCCAGCGTTTTGTTGTTGGATCAATTGCTGAATTTGGGCAGATTGTTGGCGGACTAGTTCCGCAAGTTGAAGAATAGTCGCGTCCCGACTATCAGTAGGGGCTGCGGGTTCTTTACCTTTATCTGCACCCCCACTATTCTCATTCCTTGTTCTACCCATCGTTCTTTTATCCTAACGTTCCTAAGATCAATCAATCATGTAATTCAAGAAATTCATAGAAACATGAAACTTACGAGCAAGGCCGCTTCCGTGCTTTTGAGTGTGTGTACATGGACAGTCAGCAGAACCTATATCCTAAGCTCTGATACCACCTGTGGCGCCCCGCCATTCACCACTACTTTCTTAACTAGTACGTGACTAATGTCGTGGAAAAGAAATAAACGTTACGAAATTTCGTATAAAATTTTTCCTTTTACATAAAGGAATCGTAACGGTTCCTACAAAATCATCATGGGTCCTAATTACATAGGAAAGCGCGCATGCGGGTCAAAAGAAATCTATCTACTGGGCCTCCACGAGGTCGCATCCATGCACACACTTCCATCTCAAAAGCCCTCGGAAGCTTCAAAAGTTGGCATCGCCGTGAAAATGATCACGTACCGTGATCGCGGGGTCCTACAACAAATAAAACGTGGAATGAGCTTATAAAGCTCAGTAAGTGAAAACCATGCATGAAATGCACGTGACCTAAATAGCGAAGGCATTCGCGCCAATGCTATTAACTCCTCACGACCTTCTTGACCTTTCATAACATACTTGGGCCCCTTCGGCTTTCAATCTTACTATGCACCGTATAGAGCTCAAACCCCTAAGGGTATAAGTGGCAGTACACACACTGGGAGGCTAAATCCGAGTACTCAATCTGTGCTTAACCCTATGGTGCCTTTCAATTCCAATGCGGTCCACACTGAGAGGCTAATAGTGCCTTTCAATCCCAATGCGTTCCCATTGAGAGGCTAACCCGGGCACACAAATTTCGTTTAACCCTAAGGCGCCTTTCCATCCCAATGCGGTCTGACACGCGGGCGCTTCTCACTGGTAGCTTACTGCGAGGTTGCCAACACTCGAGGTTCCCTCGGTGCCACTCATACCCTCGAGTCGCATCCTCCAGGTTGCATCTCCCGCTACGGGGTATTTACCTGCCTCTCGTGAATCAGGCAGTCGGCCTCGTGAATCGCCGTAATATATTTCCCCTACCTCTCGTGAATCAGGTAATTCGGCCTCGTGAATCGCCGTGGTAGCATAGAAGAGTCGTGACTCATCATTGAGTCGACACAAATGCCCATATCGGCAAATATACATATCGCTTTCAAGCGATCTTATACTCATGCACGCTATCTCCCTGCTTCTCATACTAGTCGTGCGTGCATATGCTCATGCCATGAATATGCGTGTCATGTCATCGTATAATGTAACTAAATCACGTAAGAACTCACATAAAATCATATAAACACATAGCACGTCACATAAAATCATAAAAGCATATAACACATAATTTTATGCATATAAAAATTATGTGTTGTAGTTGCGATTTCCACTTACCTGTCGTCCGTAGATTATTAGCTACTGATCCGGCGAAATTCCTAATTTTCAACCTTACGCATAAAATCACAACATCAGTATATTATCTAAATTCTCGTATTTCTTTAAGTGCTGAAATATCAGATGTAGAATAATATTACATAAATAAAATATTTTATAAGGAGTTCGCTAAGTCTACATAATATTATTATTTAATTCTTACTTTTCGAATTGTTTCCCAACCATTGATTCGCGAAATATTCATGGTTTCATGAAGTTTTATTTTGTTAAGAATTCGCGACTTAGGGTTCGCAAACCTCTCAGCCCGTGCAAACTTAAATTCGTGAAGTTTTATTTTACTAGTTACGTGACTTAATTGGGTTCGTGAAGTTCCTATCTATGAATTCGTGAAGTCTATGTGCCTATATTATTGATATGGGGCAAACCCAATCAACGATATTTTTAAGTGTGGGGGCTCTGGATACTTAATTAGCGGTAGATTGATTGTTATGCTATTTGCTAGGTGTGCGAGGTGATATTGATGCTGGGACGTAAACAGAGAGAACACAGGGGTTTACGTGGTTCGAATCCTATCGGATTCTACGTCCACGGGGCGCTGGGAACTGTCTTTCACTGAGTAGCAATACGTTACACACTCATATAATCCTCACCTTCACTCCTAAAATGTGGAGAACACGTTTAAGATATCTAAAGAGAGAATGCTATGTGAATGCTTTTGTAAAGAGATGATGATGTTGGAAAATATGGCCAAGTCCTCTTTTTATATCAGCTCCCCGCCGTTTGTTTGCTGCCAGGTTCCAGGATTTCTGGGGGGACGTACCACCTAGGGTGCTTAGGAAAGATGACTGATTGCTTGGTGGAATGACTTCTGCGATAATTACAGTGATTTGCTCAGTAATATCTTCCTGTGACAAAGCGACACGCGTCGCTGCAGCTGTCTTTCTTTCTTTCCATCGTTCCTGCACTTTTATACACAATAGTCCTTCTCCCTTTGTCCGGTCAAAACTTGTGCCCGTCAGGTCCTTGCAGGTCCTTCCCCCCAGGCAGATACTTCACTACGGGCCTCCTTCTTTATGGGCCTTGTTGGGCCTTCCTTTATTTGCTTTTTTCCAGCCCGTCTTAGTTGAGTCCACATCAATTATTATTTTATTCCTTTATGAAGTCCTATGTAACACATAATATTATTCTATTTCATTAGGCAACGTGGACTTCCCATATGCACATATAATTTGCCACGTCGAATTTCCATTCACCTAAGTCCACATATATAATTATTGATGTCAACTCATCACAATTCGTAAAGTTTCCACTATCACAACTCGCAAAATTCTCTACCACCCACAATTCGTGAATTAACATCATGCACAATTCGCCAAACCACTTAACACATGATATTAATATTTTATATCCATACTTTATAACGAACTCGCAAAACCCCAGCTCGCACGAATTCGTGACGTTTATATCAGTTCGTGAACTCCATAACTATCTCCTACTTTGCGAATTAATTAACAACTCTTCACGAATTGTTCTAAACTGTGAACCTAATTTGCGAACCTTCCATGGTTCGTGAAACTCCTCTTGGTTAATCTAAATCAGTCTTGACCCTTAAAGTTCTCAACTACTTCGATCAAACTACATTCCTTAAGAACAATATGAGTTTTCTAAGAACTTTAAATATTCACAAAACCCTTAAAAATTAGACTTCGTCTAATCCCTGAAAATCCGTACGTTCAAGTTTCAACCCTAAGCGCTCACAACTTGTAATTATATGTACCGAACTTAAAATTAGTCATAAAGCGTGACTTCCTGAGTCCCAATTCTTAACTACGTTTATCATAATTGAAATCCTATCTGATTCATATGAATACGTAAGGTAATAAAGCATATAAACTTAATATATATAACCGAATTTACAAGTTATAAATAAGACTTCTACCTCTTTTGTATTTGAAAATTAACTTGCTAAAGGTTGCGTGTTGAATCTTATTTGCTTTGTTCTTCTTCTCCTCCTTGGTTATTCTTTCGTTTTCAAATGAGGGTACTCTTTCTTAATGATCTTTTTCTTATATTCATAAGGGCGTTTGAATGCTATAATAGATATACATCACTACTTAAGAACTCGTGTGAAGTGACTACTAGCTTAGGTGTCGTGTTTTTCCTAAGGCTTAAGCAACTTTATTATCAATCTCTATCCATAACAACTTGGGCCTAAGTTAAAAAATTTAATTATGACCCAATTATAAATATAGTCCAACTTATTTTAAATCTAATATTATAAATTCTATTTAGCTCTTAGTGAATCTCGACATTAGCTTAGAATTCTAGAAATTTATCTTTTAAGTTCGCAGTATAAATTTCCTCTGCCAAGCTTTCTAATATCATCACATAAATCATATATTACGTAAAATACATATAGCAAGCATGTAGCACATAATCTTGCAAAACATATACCTTGCAGTCATAATATGCACATTTATTGGTCGTTAGTTAATTTTACCTGACTTGATTAAATTTAGTTATAGTACCTAAGACATTATTAGTAGATAAGTCCACAAAATAATTTACGTACAACTTTTCGTGTAGTCCTAGCCCCTTTTATTTAATTCGCATAGTGAAATCTCTAATTAGGGCGTCACGTCGTTAATTACATTATAAATCCCGTAACTGAATTTTATGTGTATTACAAGGGCTCGACTTGGTCAGCTCCAATTGCTCAGTCTTACTTAAGCTCCAAGACATCCTACATTCAGCATGCTCCACTCCTAAGTTCGCTCTAGCTTATCCACATGGAATCCACACGTTATTGACTCCTTCCATGTTTTATCTAAGTCCTGCAAAGTACTAAAAATAGCCACGTCATCAATAAAGTAAGTTTTGGGCATGAAAGATAAAACTGAGATAGGGAACATTCTCGGCCAATAAATGTTGACTAGAATGTTACCCCAACATTGCTACTGTTGAAAGCTCAACATTAACACTCCCTATGCTGTAGTAGGATATTAAAAATCAAGATTTTCACGCATGAACTGTGCTACACAAGCGTTAAAAGATTATCATAATTCATATGGTGTAAAAAAATACAATGACAAATAAGAAAGGAGTTAAAAAAGATACGAATTGGGCTTGGATCTAAACATCAGTATTAGAAAAGCTTAATCGCTAACCAATAGTAACAGCAGAAAATTCTAAACACAAATCAAATCAAGAATCTCTCCCTCTATCGTCACAGAAAATATTAAAGAATGTTATAAGACGCAAAGGTGACAAAAAAATTGAAATGAGTAAATAAACAACGACGTCACATACCGTGAATGTGGTGGATCTGAAAATTTGTGATCGAAAGACCTCAATCGCCAAACCATGAATAACTGAAGAAAGTAAACACACTGAAACGAGGCCAACGGCATACAGATCTTGAATGTCACTCTTCCTACGCCCGATAAACATAAAGATTATCATAAATAAAAAAAATAACAAAAAAAACTGAATGTAAATGGCGACGAAAACACATATGTAGATCTAGGAATCCATGCGGAAATTGAAGACGACGTCACACAATTTTATTTCTTGCCAGACGATAGAACGAGAAAGAACATTTTTTCACTAAAGGAAAATACACGGCGAGTATGTGTTTTTAGAATTCACCGAGAGGAGCGATTATGTTAGGGTTTCTGCCCCCAATTAAGAAAAAATAGACGACTCAACTTAAACACAACATAACGCTGGCTCACGCGGTTGTAAAATTCTCCTTAGCCCACCAAACTATTTCAGTTGAGCGTTCAAATTAATTGTTTCAATTTTTAGATTTATAGAATTAAAAAATCATCACCAATAACTCGGGTTTCCTTAAACCGCAATAATTTTGTTACTTATAGAACTAAAATTATCACATTTAAATTAAATTGTCCTTAAAATGTCACCTAGTCGAACATACGGGACTACAAATATAATTAGCAATGCGCTTTATAAAAATATATAATATTTTCATGAAAATTACTGAATTTTTAAAGGGCAAATCTACAACTAAATCCCCCTTCCTCAAACTATCCATCAACTAACTTCCTCCTTCCTATTTATTTATCATCAAACTCCCCATTTCAAACAATTAAATCAAAATACCTACCCAATGTACAATTTTAGCCTTATAAAACAAAAATATTACCAAAAAACCAATTGAATTAGTCAACATCCTCCTCACTCCCACTTTCACTTTCAACTTCACAGTGAACATGACGAGATAGATCCGAGGGAATGAAGGAGAACGAGAGAGACAACGAGACAGGGAACAAGAGAACGTGAGAGAGATTGAGAGAACGTGCAAGCTTCCAATTTCCAACACCTCTGTTCAACGAGAGATAGCGAAGTAGTTTCGACTGTAAGCTTTGCTTTTTTTAATGTTTTGATTTTTTGGGCTTTTTGGATTAATGTAGAGTTTAAGGCATTGATATGTGCATTTCTTCAAGGATTCCATGAAAATGCTTATTTCTTTTATTAGTGCTAGAATTTGGGATTTAGGGCTTCAATTAGAGTTTAAATTCTCGTTTTCCGATTTGGGGTTTTGATATGTTCTAAATTAGGGTTTTTAACTTCTATTATGCTTAGATGAAACATCATAAAGGTATTGTATTTTGTGACTGTCTTTGGTACTAGGCTTGGTTAATTCTAGGTACTATAAATTTCAATGATGCCATTTGTGCCTGTTTCTGGGTAATTATGTATATTGGTGTCATTTGTATCTGTTTAGTGGTACTGCAAACGTGATTAATTGTTTGATGTCTTGAAACCGAATATTAATTAAATTGGTATGTTTGTCAATGTTTTGGGTACTGCATTACATAATTAACAGTACTGTAAATTCATTATTCGAGTACACGAGGGAGCAGAATTTGGAGGGCGTAGATTGCGGCGTACATGTTGCAATGTCCACGGACAGATAAATCGTTGGACCCTCAGCTCGTGGGAGGTATCTTGACGATGTTGAAGTCGAGTATCTCGTGGCTCCATGACTGCCACAATACTTAGAGATCCTCTTAGTTTATGCTTCACTTGTTTGAATGATATTATATGTATTTGTAAGATTTTAGACTTGTTGAGAGTGATATGTTGTCATGATGTTGAGGTTCTCCGAACTATTCTGAGATATTTTTTATGCTTATGAGGTTGAGGTTCTGCTATTAAGACTTGTTTGTGTTCCAAGTATTTTTATAGTACCTGAAAAAATGTTTGTAGTACCAAAATATAGATATTTGTAGTACCAATATATTGACGTTTGTAGTACCGTAACATATTCTAGTATAGTACCCTTTGTAGGTTATTAGTAGTATCTTGGTCGTACTGTGATTAATTATCGAAAACACGTAGATTCTTGAGCAAATAAGGTCGGAGAGCTTCCAAAATATGGTACATAATAAAAAATAATTATATGGTAACATAAAACATAGACACTAACTTCCAATAGATCAAAGATCTTGACTATCTAGTAAGATGTTGTTACTAATATCATATAAGTAGAAAGAAAGTTGCGTTTCAATGTAATAATCATTCTAAATGTTAACCCACCAATAATGATGCCAAATGATCAATATAGTACATATAACCATGGTAACGTAGTTACGGACGAAAAAATAATTCGAATAACGTCAAAAATGCATACGCTAATTTGTAGTACCAGTATATAGATATTTGTAGTACCAAAAAATATATGTTCGTAGTACCATAACATATGCTAGTGTAGTACCATGCGTAGGTTACTTGTTGTATCTTCGGACCATGTTTTTAATTATCGAAAATGCGTAGATTCTTGTGCAAATAAGGCTTGAGAACTTCCAATCGATCAAAAATCTTGACTATGAAGTAAGATGTTCTTACTAGTATCATCATAAGTAGAAAGAAAGTTGGTATTTCAATGCAATAATCCCTAATTCTAAATATTAACCGACCAATATTGATACCAAATTATCAATATAATACCTATATGGTAACATAGTCACTGGCAAAAAATAATTCGAATAGCGTCGAAAAACTCTTACCCTAATTTGTAGTATCAATATACAAATGTAGTACCAATATTAGATGTTCGTAGTACCATGACATATGCTGATGTAATACCAGCCGTAGGTTACTTGTAGTATCTTTTTCATACAACGTTTTTAATTATCGAAACAGATTATTGTGCAAATAGGGCATGAGAACTTAAAAAATACAGCACATAACGAAAATTAAACACATGGTAACGTAAAATATAAATACTAACTTTCAATAGATAAAAATATTTTGACTATATAGTAAGATGTTATTACTAGTATATATATTTTCATAAGCATCTTAAAATACTAATTATTATTTGATTACTGGTACAAGCATTTGGGCTTAGTGTCGGGATCTTTGCAGCCCATAAAAGGTTGGGAATGGGAGGTTTCAGTAAGAAGATTATCTAATTACATTGTGCCCCATATATTACTGAGAACTGCGAATCCAAAATCAACATTTCTTTTTGGGTCTTTTTAAAAAATAGCCTTTGACGTGGTCAAGGTTAAAAAAATAGCACTCTTGACTTATTTTTTTTGGTCAATAGCACTCTTTTTAATTAACACTTAATCATCTTCTTCTAATCCCTTCATATTAATAAAAAAAATAAGAAAAACAAAAATATAATACAACAACGCCTGAAATGAAATAAAAGCTGCACGTCCATTTTGCGGCAGAAAGCCTTCATTCCACCTCACCTAATTATTCTTCTTCTTCATCATCGTCCTTAAGAAAAATTCCCCGACCTCGTATCAGCTTCTTCACAGGCGAAGGAACACTGGAAAGTCCTCGGCGAACGAAAGATTCGAACCTCACGCTTCAGTGTAAGTATTTTTCCGGGTCGTATTTTGAATATAACCATCTAAATTTGTAACTCTCAGTCCTAAACCCTTCCAATGGGTTCTCAAAGCTTCGAAAATCCGGTTTGGAAGGCCCAACATGTTCATTGTTTTTAAAACTTCCAGTTGATCCGGGGACCCTGCTTGTAAGCAGGCAACCCGGGCCGCGCGTTACATAATGGGACCCCACATAAAAGCAGGAGTCCCGCACATTAGTGCGGCGAATAAATTCACGGGACCTGCACATCAGTGCATGGTCCCCGCACATTAGTGCCGGCCCATTAGATCATGGGACCCGCGCATAAATGCAGGGTACCTGCGCGTAAAAACAGGGGACCCGCGCAGAATAGCTTCTTGTTGATAGGTCCCATGCTCGTATACAGTTGGAAGGACTGTTAGTCGTGGCCATGCTTCATGCACTAGAGCTTGGGTCCCGTGCACAAGAGCTTGGGTCCAGCGCACTAGAGCTTGGGTCCCGTGTACTAGAGCTTGGTCCCCCGCTATATGTTAGGGTTTTGGGAAGCTCTTACGGCGTTTTGCAAGCTATATAAGGCTTGGATTTATCAAACACACAGCATCTAACATTTTTAAATAATCCCAGAAACAAAACAGGAAGAATGCTGACGGACGCCCAAATCGTCGCCCGCCTCCACGAAATCGTCCGTCACTCGGACCCCTGGACTACCACGGCCGCCGCCGTCTAGAGGCCGACCTCGGCATCGACTTCTCCCAAAGGAGGGTGTGGATCGTGGCCGAGATCGACAGATTCCTAAACGGCGACGACGATGCTCTCGAGGTCGACGGCGACGACGACGATGGTATGAGCGAAGTGATCGAAGGACAAGCACCCGAGGCTGTTCGAAACAACGACGACGAGGCTGAGAGCGAAGTGATCCAAGGCCCAGGTTGGATCGAGGTTGTCCGAAACGACGCCGTGCAGAAGGATGTCGACCAAGCTCCGGTTGGTGGAGAAGGGCGGCGAGAAGGGTAGAATAAATTATTTAATAATTTTATAAAGATATGCTATTATTGGTTGTACGTGACCCTGGCAATATAATTAGTACTGTATTTTAAATTAGCTATATTTTATAATATAATATTTAGTTTCGTTAAAAAATATAGATAGTGCTATGGTATTTAATTTAATTTAATTAGGTTAGTTATGTAATCAACATAAAGGGGTATTAAATTACAGGGTTTTCAGGTTTAACTGCAAGTAACTGACCCGTGATGGAACAGTAAAAGTAAAAAAGCATTTCAACCACCACTTTAACTTTCAATTCAATTCAATCGTTTATCTCCTGCACACAAAACGCCCTGCAAATCGTTTCTCTGCAAGTCCAACAATTCTCTACAAGTCAAACCCAATCCTAGAGCGTAAATCGACAATGGCAATCAGCGCGAACACCCAGAAGGTATTTTTTCAAATATGCATCTTCTTCAATTTAACGCAGCAAACCCTAATTTGGTGCGGACCCGTGCTTAGAATTGAACTGAACAGGCCCGTTTTCGCGGGACCCGCCAATAAAATGATGGTCCCATCACGGGTCCACTGCGTATAAGCGTGGTACCCTGGTTATAACGAGCGGGTTCTCTGCTCGTAGCGCGTGGGTCTCGTGACCTTGCGCCTGCGAAGAACAACATGGGACCCGCGCGCTACGATCAGGGGACCCGCACGTAAAATCAAGGGACCCGCACTTATAGCCAGGGGACCCGTGCCTAGTCCATCATCTTATGGGCGGGTCCCGTGAAAATACGCACAGGTCCCGTAAAAATACACACAGGTCCCGTGAAAATACGCACAGGTCCCCTGCTCATGCGCAGGGGTCTCATTCGCATCTGTGCTTGACTGTCAGCACATGCGATGCGGTCCCCTACCCATATGTGCATAAGGGTTTTCGATTTTCAATATTCATACCAAGTAATTGGCTAAACTGTGTTTTACGTATAAATTAGGTTGTGATGAAGAAGCAGTTGGGCACAAGTGCCGAAGTTCCTGATTGTCATCCTACGGTGACCTCGCTATACGGCGAGGCCAGCCAGCTGATAAGACAGTGCCTTACCGATGAGGAGTTGCACATTTATTGTGCCCAGAGTCCATTCGGCCGCCTTGTCATGGCCGAGCCGGACTTTAACCTCTCGCTTCAGTTGCTGTGGTACCTCATCCAGAGACAGACGACGCTACACACCCGCGAAGAGCTGTGGATGTTGTTGGCAAAAAACCACTTCGATTTTCAAAATCAGAGTATTGCCTAATCACCGGGCTCAAGTTCGCAGCCGCGATACCGGCGGTTAACCGCGTCGAAGCATTCACGAGGAGGCATTTTGGCGCTAGATCAACAATTCGCCTGTCGAACGTCAAGCAGGCGTTGGAGGAGTTGGCTGGCGACGAGGAACATGTGGACTTCGAGAAGCTCAAGTTGGCGGACGTCTACTTCGCCACCGCGGTGTTGCTGCCTCGAAAGTCCAAGAAGGACACCGTCGTCAGTTCCTGGGTCCTTCACCTCGCTGAAGATCGGTTTGCTTTCTCGCAGTATCCTTGGGGCAGCGAGGCTTTCAAGGAGGTCATACGCGCTGTTAAGAAAAATCTACGGGAGAACCCACGGGAGTGGCTGATAAGTGGGTTCGTACAGCCACTTCAGGTGATTTATTATTAAGCTTCTTTGCATACCTTGTTTTCACATATAAGTAATTGCTAATATTTTTTGTGTTATTTGTATACGGAAACTAGCTTATGAGTGCATCCCGGGCGTTGCAGACGCCTATGCGCTGCGCAAAGAACAAGATTTCACGCCACGCATGCTCAGGTGGCGGACGAAGGATTGGAGTCGCAAGGGATGCCCGACTTTGAAGATCGTCGCAGATGCCGCTGACAAGTCTGATTTTGTACTAGGGTTGATAGTGCCGTCAGCAGACGAGCTGGAGGCGGCGTACTATAGGGACGGCGTCTTGGACGTTGGGCCGGCACACGAGCTATTCGATCGTGTGACCTTTCTACTCCTGCAGGGAGTGGAGGTTAGGTGCTCCCGGGGACACCGCCATCGCGGCGAGGGCCACCGCCGGCAGAATTTCGAAGCTGAGACCATCCATCAGATCGAGAGCAGTAGCCGTCGCGACGATGATATGATGATGGGTAACGCCGACATCCCTGAACAGCCGCACGAGCACGGCTTTCATGCAACTCCAGGGACGGGTCCATCGAGTGGTCATGGTTTCTCCTCGGAGGCGCGCTTCGAGGACTGGTCGAGTCGTGTGGATCAAAACTTCACCAACTTGTTTGGGCGATTCGACGCACTTGACACGCAATTCCAACAGTTTCGAGAGGAAGAGGGTCGACGTTGGTCGACGAACGAGAGAAGGTGGGATGCGTACGAGGAACATTGGACCCAAATGCGATCGTGGGGCGAAAGCATCAGGGAGTTGGGGAACTCGGTTCAGGGTTTGGCGAGCAGATTTTATCACGGGTCTCGCACTCCGCCTACCGAAGCTCGTTATAGTAAGTTTTTGATACTTAATTTTTTAATTAAGTATGTAGATTACTTATCAGTTACTATTTACGATGTAGATGTCGATCCAAGCGAGTTTGGTGGTGGATCGCACGCTACACAACCCGAGTTTGATGGTGGATCGCACGCTACACAGCCCGAGTTTGGTGGTGGATCGCAGGCTACACAGCCCGAGTTTGGTAAGTTTTTATACTTAAGGACGTGAAAAATAATATATAGTTATTTTCGAATTTTCTTGTATAGATTACGATGAGAGATGGAACACATCGTACATGGGACCGGATGGCTATATTCCGAGCTAGGAGGCATGGGACGGTCACAGTCCGTCGGAATGGGCGCATTCCCGTTACGAAAACTATGTCCAACCGGAATGGACCAGCGAAGAGGCAGAGAGAAGAGAAGAGGTGGTCCCATCGTCGACGAGCGGCGGTTATGGTCTCGGGGTTCACGAGGTCGCGACGGACGTCGAGGCTCCAGAGGACCACGCAGTTCGAGGCGCAGGACGAGCCTCCAGAGGATAACGCTCAGTTCGAGACGCACGCCGAGCTGCTAGATGACGCACCTCAGTTGGAGACGCACGCCGAGGCTTCGGTTTCTGTCCAAGCGGCCGACAAAGGAAAAGGCATCGTCAGAGAGAAGACCCCTGAGCGGACGAAGAAGCCATCTTGGTACACCATGACGCCGTTCACCGATTTCCCCTCGACGAATACAGTCAAAGCTCCAAAGCTTTCGGGGTTTGAACGGCATATCTAGTTCAAGGCCCGTAACATGTGGCCAAACGTCGAAAGTCATCTTTTAGCGCTCATGAAGATTACCGGCATGAAAGTCAACGAGAAGCTACAACAACACGACCCTAGATGGCTCCTGAACCTTGCGACTGAGGGTATTCCACTCGATGAGATGGTACGTATATGAATTTACCAAATACCTTTCGTCACCTTACTTGAATGTGTTGAAAAACGGTCTATATTTTATTGCAGCACGTCGATGAATGCCTCGCTGGGATCGTCAACATGCAGAAATTTAGCAAATCGGTATTGACCCAAGTCGCGTACATGCCCCATAGGTTTAAGACGCTCGTCGACGAGCGAGGGGTGCTAAACCTAATCGGGAAGCCGTGTGGGAAAGGCTTCAAGAGATTGCTCCCGTTCGCGAAGGGAGAAGAGGAAGATTGGAAGAGCAGGTCGTGGGATCTTAGCGATCCAAGTTGCCATACCCATGCGTACGGCAGGCCGATGGGTGTTGTTCGTTGTTGATGTGCGAAAAAAGGAGTTCACGATTTACGACTCCGATGCGCCTCCTCGCTTCGAGTGGCGCTATATCGCCGACGACGTCAACAAACTTCTGATCGTAATCCCGGCAATTTTCAAGGACCTGGAGCTGATAAAACGCATGCCTAACAAGGGCAAGAGCTGGCCAGCTGATTGGTGTCGCGACTTCAGAAAACAAAATCAGTAAGTTTTCATGAATGTTGCGTTTTATTTATCGGTCGTCGTGTTTAAAAATAAGTGTCATGTTGGATATGATTTTCAGGGGAGAAGCTGGCGTGGCGATGTTGCGGGCGGCAATGTCGCTTATGATGAAGAAGGACGACGTCTCCCGCCTCAATCAAACTCATATGAAGGAGTTTAGAAAATACCTCGCATGTTCTATTTTCAATAATGATTGGGACAGTTTTTAGTAATTTTTTTGTTGATTAAAATTTCCTGTGTTGAGTATAAATTTCATGTGTTGTTGAATTTCTCTGTTGAATTTTAATTTTACTTGTTTGATATTAACTTTATGTGTGTTGGATATGAATTTAGGGTTTAGAATTGTGGAAGATTGAGTTTTTCTGTGTTTTCCAACTTTTTGTCAGTGAGACTGATGTGTGATTTGACATAAAAATAACTGAATTTTAAGTGATTTGACATAACTTCACTTGGTTGATATGATATTAACTTCTCAGCTGTTTGCTACGCACGTTCCCTGCGCGGGTCCCCTGAATATAACTGCGGGAACCCTGCTCATAACGCGCAGGTCCCCTGCTCTTTACGTGCGGGTCCCTTCCTTAAATCGCGCAACAATTTGACGGGACCGGACGGGACCCGGCATTAACATGCGCATAATTTTGACGGGACCAATGACGACCCAGGCATCTCAATATGGGGACTATGCAATATGCGCGGATCCCCTGTTTTGACGATCGGGTCCCCTGCCCATAACATGGGGTCCCCTGTGTTCATGTGCGATTTTTGCAATGTTAATTCATGGAATTAAGCGAATAATTGTGCATATTTATACTTTGTTTATCGTAGAATACAATATAAAGTCATCATACAATAGCACAGAACAAAAAAATTGGATAAAAATACAAGAATTACGTTAAGTCTATAAGATTATTACATCCTACAGAAATCACAAACACGAGTATATTTTCTGGGTGTGCTCTCTTACTATATTCACGTCAGAGATCGTTCAACTTGAAATACTTGTTGGAATATATATTTTTTGGGTTTCAAACTTGGAGTCAGATATTGTTAATCTCGTTGTTATTTTTTTCAATTTTTTTAATCGCGCACTTAATTTTTTATTAATTATTATCTTATTATGGAATTTAATAATATTAGATTTTCACAGGGGACAAAAGCCCCAAATCGGGAATCAAATGTCAAGTCATCTGTCCTGTACATACTGTATAATGACACTGCTCTGACATGTCAATTTTGACCAATAAATGAAGCACTGCTCTGACATGTCACTTTTCATCAATAATTGAACAATTATTGGACCCACTTAGTAAGCGAACGTGACCAACCCTAATGTGCGGGTACCATGTGCTAATCGGCAGGTCCCTTGCCTTTAACGTTTGGGTCCGATGGGAGTAATGCGTCCCTCCCTGCGCGCAAGGCTCATGGGACCCGCGTGATTTTTTCACGGGACCCAAACGTTAAAGGCAGGGGACCTTACGTTATGGGCAGGGGACCCGGCGGTTACCCCAAATATGCGCAGGGGTCTCATGCGCATCCGTGCGGTCATGTGTGCATGTATGTGATACCCGAGTCCCGTGAGTAAGTTGGCCAATAAATTTGCATAGATAATATGTTCTTATGTGACTGCACATTTTACGTTCATTTAATTATGTGCTTCTATGTTAACTGACTTATGTGAAAATATTAGGACTTGGGAAAATTTGGGTAACATTTAGATATAGATGAGACTTTAGAAATCTCGGCGAAAATAAATTATTAGTAGGAAATAAATTTCGACCGATTGTAGTAATATGATTTTAATTAAACCAACTAAGGAAAAATCGGGCGATCTTGGGATAGATGCAGATTCGCCGAAGTGTGTAAAGTATACTTTGATTCAACTTTGGGTAACTGTAGATTAGATTCGGCCGACTTTGGTATATAAACCCTAACAATCTTTGAGAAGGTGAAATCGGCCGATCATAACATTAGTAAACGTTCAGTTTCGCCGATCAAATGGAATCCAATAAGTAAAATCAGACGATTGAGGATTGTAGTGTGGAAACTTAGACAATCCTTGACAAAGCAATTCGGCCGATTATGATCATAGAGCATATAAAATAATAAATTTAAGAAGTATAGAATTAACGTAAATTACTTAGCCTTAAGGGAAAATAACGTCACCTACCTGCCATCTTATCAAATCACTATTTTCCAAGCTTTTATACTTATCAGGTAGACTAAAAGTCATCTATAGAAAGATATATTTATAAATTAACAACTATCGAAAGCTTCAGTATAAGAGAAAAGAGAGGATTTAAGCCCGCATTAGCAAGCTTGGACTAGGTATATTTCTTACCTTGATTTCATTTTTATTCATAAACATACATGCCTTAAAGATTAGTAAATCCGAAAAATACTATTTGTTTAGGCATTTATACAAGTCCTAATTTTCGAAAGTTTCAAAAATATTAAGTTCTTAGGGTATTCAAAGTATTTTGGAGAAAACCCTAATTTCTGGAATTTTTACTGATACTAACGTGCTATTTATATTATCCAGATTAGAGTATGAAAAATTCGTAGACATGGGATGATGTTTCGAGTCGAAGTAGAATTATTCGACTGTATGATGAGTGGTCCAAAACCCTTAAATTACGATAATACATGTACTAATATTAATGTTCATATGAAGTCACGTTTTGTTGAGAGGGATCCGTAAGAATGAAAGAGTTATAAGACAAATAATTCAAAATAGGGTAGATTGAATATGATAAGCATCTATAATGATTTTCAGACGTTCTAGGTGAACTTTCGGACATCTTAAGTATTAATTCTTATCAACTCATATGTTCTTTGGTATGAATTTGTGCCTAAAACAATGGAAATAATATTTTAATTAGACTTATGAGAGTGCAAATTGCGAGAACCTTTTTATTTAGGGAATGACTTTCGATCGAAACCAGATGGCTAAGTGAACTATCGAGCAATGCTGTCTTTCGCCGAAGTTATATATTTAATAAAAGATCGGGCGAATGAATTGGAAGGTCACTTTCGCCGATACAAATATATATATATATAGATATATATTTGATGTGGACTAAAATAGATGGGCCCAAGAAATTAATAAATAAAGGCCCAGTAGGCCCATTTTATTGGGCCTGAGGGGATCTCCGACAGACCTGGGGGAACTAACAACAGGAGCTGAAGGAACTAGGGACCTGAGGAACTACCTGACAGACGAACAAAGCTTCCCTGATACGCAGCCAGTAAAAAGATCTTGTAGAAAGGGGGATCCAATGAAAAATGCCACGTGTCTGATGGAGAGAGGGCGGCACCCCTGCAAAAGCTGCGACCACTGTTCACTATAGAAAGCTATCTGCAAACTGTCAAAGGCTCTCTGATAGACGGCCTGTCATCCTGAGCATCACACGGTCCCAGAAGGTCCTATCACTAGGTATCTCGAGAGGGACCTCCAGGCAATATCCAAGAGCTAGGACGTACCTTCATGTAATACCCAAGAGCCTTTTCTCCTATAAAAAGGGGACTTCGTCATTTTCACCCTTCATTCTCATTCCAACACTTCTAAACGTCTATAAAATATTCTCTCTCTACAAATAACGTCCTTAAGTATTTTAGTAGGTGTTCTTGATAGAGAGAGTGCGTTGTTTGAGTGTGTAATCATCAAAGTATAGTAAAAAGAGGTTTTAGAGCGCCCGTGGACGTAGGATCTGCAAAGATCCGAACCACGTACATCCTGTGTTCTTTCTGTTTTACGTCCTCCTTTTATGTCCTTGGCAAACAAGCACGTCCCAATACGTCCCCAAGTACGTTCTACGTCCCCAACAGGTCCTCAATGTCCCAAAGCACTCCTCAACACGTCCCCGACGTACCAAATATGCCACCAACAGGTCCCTATCACATCCCAACAGGTCCCCCCAACGTCCCAGACAGGTCCCCAATGTCCCAAACACATCCCTTCCAGTTCCCCCACCAATAAGCACCTTACGCACGTCCCTAATCTTTATAATAATTGATTCTCCGGCTATATAAATTTCTTTACCCACGCATATAAATTTCGTTGATTGGGTTTGCCCCATATCAAATGGCGCCGTCTTTGGGAATCTCCGAGTTGAAGGCATGAGTAATTTTGCTTATGTTGTGCGAAGTTGTGCTTAACGTTTTCTATTTCTCTTTTCTTCTCCTTATTTCTGCCGGGATGAGACGAAGGACGCGGGAAAAATCGATGGAAGAAGTCTATCTTGTGCAAGAGAAAAACTCCTACCCACAGTTTGATGAGGCTACTAGATGTGACCGCCTAGAATTGATGGGAGAAGACTCTCTCTGCCAAAGAAGCTGGACTTATAAACCGCAGGAGCTGCCGAAGCACAACTGAAGCTCCTGAGACATAATGCGTTAAACACCACCTTGACCGAGAGGAGGAAAGGACGAAGATCCGAAGTTCCCCCTTCGGGACCTCCCAGCTCCGCGCTGGTAGAAGGCTTAAAGAGCCCAGCTCCGCGCTGGCATGAAGACCCGAAGCTCCCCCTGCGGGATCTAAGAGCCCAGCTCCGCGCTGGCATGAAGACCCGACGCTCCACCTTCGGAACCTAAGAGCCCAGCTCCGCGCTGGCAAGAAGATCCTAAGCTCCACATTCGGGACCTCCTTGCTCCGTGCCGAGGTCCAGAGGTCCACGGGAGATAAAAGCCCAGTTCCATGCGGGCACATGAAGACCCACGAAAGACGTCCCGTGATGAAAAGGGCTCTTAGCCGGAACTACAGGGCCCTCTGAATCTCATTTTCATTTACTTTACCAATATTATGATAAGTACATACATCACACTAACGAGTTCTACTGTTTGAAGGACCAAATAGAAGACCCATCCTTGTATGACGTCTAGGGAGGTCCGTCAGGCATAGCCCCGACTAAGGTGTGAAGGAAGCCAGAAAGGGTCCGGGGGATCTGTGCCGGCCAAGGCCAGACAACTCCCGCGTCCTCCAGATAGGGGCCAATTCCAGTCAGGACTCATGTCCCTGTCACAGTAGGAGTGCGAGGCACTAGGGACTCCAATGGCCAACAGAGCCCGAATCATGCACCTGAGCATTTGAAGGACTTAGAGGTCCAGCTCCACAATGGTGTACAAAGGCCAGAGGGACCTCAAATCCCAGCTCCACGCTGGCAAGAACACCTGAAGCTCTACATCTAGAATCTCTCCAGCTCCCCGCTGGCAAGAAGATCCGAAGCTTCGCATTCTGGATCTCCCCAGCTCTGCGCTGGCACATGAAGCTCCACGGGAAATCAAAGCTCAGTTCAGTACTGGCGTACGAGGACCTCCGTGTGTGCATTAGCAGGTCCCGTATTGCGTCCCTGGGAGCACCTACCACCATTTTCTCCGTAAAAAATGAGTGCACCAACCAACGACCTCCATGAGGGGAGCTCGCTGTGTCGTTGTCCCAAGAGCTCCCTCAGAATTCCATAAAGCTGTTATGCTAGGAAGAAACAGGCGAGATACGCGCCCATGGAAAACCGCCTCAACCTCAGGATAGGGAGCTGTCGGGACCTCTTCCTAGGGTCCTAAAGAACCTCATTCCGTTATGCAACAGCATGAAGGAGATCATCACTATCCAAGGGACATCTCGGGGCTCTTAGCCAGAATTACAGGACTCCTAAATTCTTTTTTATTTTCATTATCGATATCACAAATGCATCGTACTAACAATTACTATCATTTGAAGGATCGAAAACATTCAAAGATGAAATCGAAAGCCCCCTCCTACTGGGGAAGTTCGAAAAATAGGGCCCTCACCAAGGTCTGAAAGCAGCCGAGAAGGAGCCAGGGGGATCTGTGCCGAATAAAGGCAGACAACCCCCTCCTCCTCAGAAGGACCAGTTCCATTTAAGGCTCAGCCTCAAAACCTGCTCCGCGCTGGTAATGAATGTAGAAAGTCTAGCCGAGCTCTGTGCTGGCGTACAAATATCCGCAGACCTCAAGGCCCAGCTCTGCAATGAGGACCTCCCACCTCTGTGCTGGCATATGAAAAACCACGGGGATTTAAAATCCCAGCTCCCCGCTGGCACGAAGACCTACGGTCCAACTCCGCGCTGACATGAAGGCCCTAATTCCTGGGGACCTAAAGACAAGCTCCTTGCTAAAAACGAGGACATGATCCGTGTGTTCGAGATCTCCATGCTGAGCTCCTCGCCAGCATGCGAAGTTCATTATAAGGGATCTCCAAACCAGCTGAAACCTAGCTCCGTGCTGGTTGAAGGCAAAGAAGTCAAGCTCTGCGCTGACACATGAAGGTCCAGGGGACCTAGAAAATAGCTCCATGCTGACATCCAAACCTCCGGAGATCTGGAGCCAGGGACCTCGTCATTAACCGAGATGAAAGAAGCTCCATATCTCCGTAATTTTCAAATTCTAGGCCTCCACAAGGAGTCCGGATAATAAGCGAGCTGGCGCTACAACCACGCGTTTAAGCGAGCTGGCGCTATAAACACGCATTTAAGCGAGCGGGCGCTATAACCACGCACTTAAGCAAGCGGACGCTATAACCACGCATGTAAGCGAGCGGGCGCTATAACCATGCATTTAAGCGGGCTGGCGCTATAACCACGCACTTAAGCGAGCGGGCGCTATAACCACGCGTTCAAGCGAAGCTGGCGCTATAACCAGGATAAACTAATTATATCCCTAAGAATACTGCCTTGTCGGAATATATACAGTTTATGATATAATAAACAGTGCACTTGTTCGATACCAAAGGTCGACGGACCTGCGGCGTACAAAAACATCAAAGACTGATAGTCTGCGACGTGAGATGATGCCAAAGGCCGACGGGTCGGCGGTGTACCCGACATCAAAGGCCACAGGTCTGCGACGTGAAAGATGCCCATGAGGGTGTACAAGATGCCACCGCTGACGGGCTGTGGTGTACAGGACATCAAAGGTCCTCAGTAAGGCCTGCGACGTGAATAGGTACCTCAGCGTAGCTGGCGCTATAACCAGGGTAAAACAGTGGGAGAAAGCCCCACTTTATATCTAGGACCTTCGGGCCTACATTACTGAACTCGCTAAGGACAAAGAGAGCCTAGCGCAAAGCGACACCCGAGGACAATGACGATGGTCATTGCAACCAAGGGCGTGAATTCGTACTTGGCTTACGAATTGAATAAGCGAGCTGGCGCTATAACCAAGCCACGATAATGATTTTCCTAGAAACATCCATAAGGTCACGCAAAAGAAAATATAATACGAGGAGGAAGGGAACTCCGATGAAACTTACGAACATGGGGAGTTAAGCTCCCCAAGTCCTTACCATCGTATCTCGAAAGGAAAAAAATGACATAATATTTCTTACAGGCCATCACCACCCTGAAAAAGGCAAAAGGGAACTCGGAGATACGTACAGCAGGACCTAGGGATCTCCTTACAAGTGCAAAGGCTCGAAGAGGAGCTCCCTCATTAGGTCCCCGCCAGGGGAGTTGAGCTCTCCTAAAACATCGCAGGTCCTAGGATGCCCGAAAGGCCTACCACCAAGTTCCCTGAGGAGTTGGAGACGACGGGCCAGGACCTCTGCATGCTTCTCTACAACAGGGAGCCTTGAAGCACACAGGATAAGGAAGGTCCCGCAGGGATGACTTGGCCTCAGCTCCCAAGGACTCAGCACCACAACCTCCATGAAGTGTTGCTTCAGGAGAAGGGTGAAATCCTTCAAAGACAGGGGAGTCCTTCAAATAGGCTTGACCCTAATCCTCCGCGAGGCCCCCTAAGAACTTCTTCCCAGCAGCTGTAGGAAGAAGGAACTTCACGACGCTGCAAAAGTGCTACCTGCTCCTCCAAGCTCCAACGGAGACACTAAACACAGGGGAGTTGTGCTCCTAACACATTGCAGGAGCAGGGCTCTCCGAAGAGATGAAGTTGACGCATGGGAGTTCGGAGATATCAGCGCCGCAGGGAGCTAGGGTTAAGGGTTCAAGGGAACAGGCGGATCCCCGGGAAGCATTCGGGAGAAAGGAAGTTCTGACGAGCAGAAATGGCTCCGGCGCTGTATCGTCCCCTAATATAATGTCGCGTTAAAGGTGCAAATTCCCTCAGAAAAGGAGAGTCCTTCACGCACGCTTGGTGCCGGTCCTCAGCTAGGTCCTCTCGGAACTCCTTTCCAACCGCCATGGATGGGAGATGCTGCTGAGAGGAGCAGGTACCTTCGGCCTCTGCCACCACCAAGTAAGCATCTCACTCTTCCATCTCCTTAGCGAAGGAGCTCCGTAGCTCCTCTCGCACTATTCCACGAGTAGGGTGTGCTTCGGCCTTTCTTTGTTCCTGGGAGCTCCACAGTTCCCTCTCGCGCTGCTCCACTAACTCAGCACGTCCCTCCTCCACATTTTTGCAACTCGGATTCAATTTCCCGGGCTGCCTCCGCTTTGCTGCCAACAGCTCGGCCTAAGCTTGTTCCAATTGGATCCTCAAGATTCAATTAACTCGCCTTAACTCCTGGATTGACGACTTGGCGGATGGTCCGGCAGCTACATAGCCCACCATCTGGGAGATAACGCTCTGAACGCCTGGGAGCACCCGACGACCTAACAAGCTCATCTTTTCACCTCTGTTCAGATGGTCCATAGAAGTAGGGAGCTCAACCATTGAGGTCCCCATAGGTCCCATAAGAGGCTCAGCATATTCACCCCAAGGGGAAGAAGGACGTCACTTCCTTATTGTTTTTCTTTTTGACCCTTTGATGAAGTTGTCTTCTTGTTAAACACCAGAAACAGGGGCTATGATGATGTGAGATCCTTGAGCTCCCATAATAGGAGAAGGAACCACAGGGACGTCCGCCGTCCCTGCAAAAGGATGATCTCCTTCCAAACATCCCTTGCCACCAGGCCCGAGGAAATAAAGGAGCTACAATTGGTGCGCTGGCTTGGGGAGTCGGAGGGACTAAGGAGCTGGTTGCCCCCTCCACATAAGCCAACAGAACGTGTCCCTTCAAGATGTAATTGTGGTAGGGAGGTAAGGCCCATCTTACTATTTTACTCTAATCTACTTTTTGTCCCAAAAAATAAATTAGAGTAGGGGAGTGGTTGATGTGGACTAAAATAGATGGGCCCGAGAAATTAATAAATAAAGGCCCAGTAGGCCCATTTTATTGGGCCTGAAGGGACCTCCGACAGACCTGGGGGAACTAACAACAGGAGCTGAAGGAACTAGGGACCTGAGGAACTACCTAACAGACGAACAAAGCTTCCCTGATACGCAGCCAGTAAAAAGATCTTGTAGAAAGGGGGATCCAATGAAAAATGCCACGTGTCTGATGGAGAGAGGGCGGCACCCCTGCAAAAGCTGCGACCACTGTTCACTATAGAAAGCTATCTGCAAACTGTCAAAGGCTCTCTGATAGACGGCCTGTCATCCTGAGCATCACACGGTCCCAGAAGGTCCTATCACTAGGGATCTCGAGAGGGACCTCCAGGCAATATCCAAGAGCTAGGACGTACCTTCATGTAATACCCAAGAGCCTTTTCTCCTATAAAAAGGGGACTTCGTCATTTTCACCCTTCATTCTCATTCCAACACTTCTAAACGTCTATAAAATATTCTCTCTCTACAAATAACGTCCTTAAGTATTTTAGTAGGTGTTCTTGATAGAGAGAGTGCGTTGTTTGAGTGTGTAATCATCAAAGTATAGTAAAAAGAGGTTTTAGAGCGCCCGTGGACGTAGGATCTGCAAAGATCCGAACCACGTACATCCTGTGTTCTTTCTGTTTTACGTCCTCTTTTTATGTCCTTGGCAAACAAGCACGTCCCAATACGTCCCCAGTACGTTCTACGTCCCCAACAGGTCCTCAATGTCCCAAAGCACTCCTCAACACGTCCCCGACGTACCAAATATGCCACCAACAGGTCCCTATCACATCCCAACAGGTCCCCCCAACGTCCCAGACAGGTCCCCAATGTCCCAAACACATCCCTTCCAGTTCCCCCACCAATAAGCACCTTACGCACGTCCCTAATCTTTATAATAATTGATTCTCCGGCTATATAAATTTCTTTACCCACGCATATAAATTTCGTTGATTGGGTTTGCCCCATATCAAATGGCGCCGTCTGTGGGAAACTCCGAGTTGAAGGCGTGAGTAATTTTGCTTATGTTGTGCGAAGTTGTGCTTAACGTTTTCTATTTTTCTTTTCTTCTCCTTATTTCTGCCGGGATGAGACGAAGGACGCGGGAAAAATCGATGGAAGAAGTCTATCTTGTGCAAGAGAAAAACTCCTACCCACAGTTTGATGAGGCTACTAGATGTGACCGCCTAGAATTGATGGGAGAAGACTCTCTCTGCCAAAGAAGCTGGACTTATAAACCGCAGGAGCTGCCGAAGCACAACTGAAGCTCCTGAGACATAATGCGTTAAACACCACCTTGACCGAGAGGAGGAAAGGACGAAGATCCGAAGTTCCCCCTTCGGGACCTCCCAGCTCCGCACTGGTAGAAGGCTTAAAGAGCCCAGCTCCGCGCTGGCATGAAGACCCGAAGCTCCCCCTGCGGGACCTAAGAGCCCAGCTCCGCGCTGGCATGAAGACCCGACGCTCCACCTTCGGAACCTAAGAGCCCAGCTCGAGAGAAAACCACGTCCATGGCTCGGTTCCCTGGCTCGGTTCATGGCCATGTCCGCAACAAAACGTCTTAATCTCGAGAGAAACCACGTCCATGGCTCGGTTCCCTCCGACTCGTCGGCAAGACCCCATGCTAAAGGATATTGATGGTAATCGCCGTCTTGCGCAGTGGCAATCATCATGACTCCCTTATACTTCCCCTTCATAAAAGTGGCGTCGATAGAAACGACTTTCCTCATGAACGTAAAGTCTCTGACGCATGCGCCGTATGCCAAGAACATGTACTTGAACCGATTGTCTTCGTCCATCTCCCAATCAGTGATACTGCCCTCGTTGGCTTGCCTCACCGCATCTAAGTAAGCCGGCAGTAAACCGTAGCAAGCGTCCCCGTTACCAACTAGTTCGTCGGTCGCAATTTGTTTTCCTCTCCAAGCCTTGTAGTATGAAACTTCTACTCCCCTACTCTGCATCATCGACGGTATGGAACTGGGAGTGGGGATGTCTTTAGGAGCCCTGAAATTTTCCAACAACGTGCTCGATACGAGCGACGAACTTCCCTGGCGATGTCTACGGCGTCGATGAGACACGCCGTGCATGTGCTTGTTGACGTACTTTCGGATTGAGAAAAAGGGGGAGTCCTTGTCCTGTGCAGCTCGTACTCGCCATTCGCAGTTCTCCTTCGCACATTTCACTACGTACAGGGTTTTGTTTGACCTATCCACTTGGAGTTCGAAGCATGCAGCGACAGTGATTTTAGTGATTTCGTCCTTCAATTCTTTCTTGCTACGAAGTTCTTGTCCAACATATAGGGTCGAACCATCCGTAAACGAATAGGTACCATCGTCGGCCACATCAGGAGCATCGTCGTGCTCATTGACGTCAAAATCGTCATCATCATCATCATCATCTATAGCACCTTGCTCGTTCTCATTTTCGTCTTCCCGTCCGACTTGCTCGTTCTCATTATCATATCCTTGGCCGCACATTCCGGAGTAATCGCCTACATAGACACTGCTTTCATTACTTTGGTAAGGAGGATTGTAAGATGTGCTGGGAAAACCCTCAAATGGTTGGATTTCTGCGTTTGTATCGCAATGCGCTATAAGGCCGACGTCGAAACCCGACAAATCATTATCATGAGGTTGATGTGGCGGTGCCGCAATGACGGTTAACTCAAGTTCCACGTGAAGAGGTGGTCTTGATCGTGGGCAACCACCTCCAAGGTACGCACGTATGCCGTAATCGTTCTCGATGTAGATGGGGCGCACATAATTGTAGTCTATGCAAGGCATGTAGCTTATCCTTAGTTTCGTATTGTCGTTGCGTTACGACAATGCATTCAGTATCTCGTTAGTGAGATCCACTAACGTGCATGAACCGTCGTCGACCAAGATTGATTGCCACCGGCAAGTTGGATCGGGAACCCAGTTCGACGTATTGTCCTCACGAATTACCCACTGACCATCGACTTGAAAAAAAATGCTGCTGATCGTCATGATTATCACCTATAGAGATCCATTTTTCATAGAAACAAATACAGATACAGATTCGGGCCATCAAGATCTTTCTTTTGTCCCTTCCAGGCGATTGGAAAATAAAGAACTGGTTAATATATTCAAGATAATTACATATTTACAAAATACTGTCTCCATTCATCCTATTTCATCAGATCCGGGGCGTGATAGGGTTCTGAAGGATGAACCGGATATGGACAGTTTCGATAAGATTTCAAGTTCATAGAATTAGAGGAAATCCTCGTCTTGGACGAAATGATTAAGGAATATTCCGAGATATATCTACAAAAGCTTCCTATAGAAATGCACAAAGAAACGATCCAATTAATCAAGATACACAATGAGGATCGTATCCATACGATTTTACACTTTTTGACAAATATAATCTGTGAACAATGCGGAGTCGAATTTGTTGATTCTAGGATACGAAGATATCAAATGGGCTACATCAAACTCGCATGCCCCGTAACCTAGAGAAAAAAAATAGTGGAATGTATGCTTTCTGCTGCAAAATGGTCGTGCGGCTTTTAATACATTCATGCGTTGTTTTTAATTAATTTGTTTTACTTATTATTTTTTAATGAAACTAAGGGATTAGAAGAAGCTGATTAATTATACACAAGGCAGGGGACCATAACTCGAAATCAGGGGACCACAACGTGAAATCAAGAGACCCGCACGTAAAATTAGGGGTCCCAAGCGTATATGAACGGGTCGCTGCCAATTTAGGGTTTCTCACGTGCGCTTTAGTCGTACAAATAATTGAACAATTACTGAGTATTTGGTCAAATTTTTTTCCTCAGTTACAAGTCAAATCACCCATCACGTTTCGATTCATACAAAGAATCAATTATTCAACAATGGAAAAAGTTTTATCAAGTCATATGGTGGGATACGGGCGCAAGGGACCATAACTTGAAATCAGGGGACCCGCACGTAAAATCAGGGGACCCGTGCATATTGCATTGGCGCTGATGGACTTGTACCAATAATTGAACAATTATTGACTATTGGGTCAAAAGTTTTTTCTCAGTCACATGTCAATTCACCCATCACGTTTCGTTTCATACAGAGAATCAATTATTCAACCATATCAAAAAATTTTATTCATACAAATAAACCTACAAACTAACATCCATAAAACCTTCAACTACACCATGTCCAAAATGTCCAAAGCCACCTACAATTAACACTTCCAAACTCAGTCAAACAAATGGAGCATACAGCTATGCTGGTCACGCAATATTCGTACAGCCATAGTGGATCGATATGCTGAAATATCAATCTGCCTTTGATATTCATTAAACTCGGACGTGTCAACCATAACCGTCTCCACCGTCAACGCCGCATGAACCCCGCAATCCAAGCAGCCAGCCTTCTAGCTCCGATTCATTTTATTATTCAACTTCGGTTTTGTGACGATATCGAACTTGAAATGCCAATATGCAGAAAGAAATTCCGCCTGCAAAATATAGCAAACGTCGAACTGCACACCATGCGCGCCCAATGAATCGTTAAGGATGAAGGTTTGTGTTGACGCGTCAAAAATAAGCACTGCCTGGGTCCGTGCGAAAACAGGAGATATTGATGTACTTGCATCGTAGCAATTCATCCTCCGTGAGACGATCCAACCAGCTCCGACTGCTTCTCGATAATCCATTCACGAATTCATCCATATCATCCACCCGTACTTTCGTCTTCCTATTTAACTTCTGCGCCTTCCTAAAGTGCTCGTCTTGCACGTAACTTAGAAAGACGAAGACGCGTGGATAATTATCGGGGTCCGCATAGATTCGACTCAAGCAATCTAGATATGCGTCAAGACAATTGGACTTGAGCATATCATGGAAGAGCAACATGTAGAAGCCTTGGGCATCCACGTCGCACATGTCACCTTCCCAAACCTTATCACTGCAAAAAAAAAGAAAAATTATTACGTGTTTATGTACGATAACTGAGGTTGACATCGAAAGAAAATATTTACCTAAATCTTGCCGCTTGAAGGTACGTGTCAATGAGCACGTGATCATGTGCATGAATCAACTGACGCCCGGAGAAGTCCACTCGCCCGAGGTACTTGTTGCTCCACTGCTCGTATATATCTTCTTCTGAATCCTCATCACTTAGATCAACAACTTCTACGGTCGATTTGCCTCTTCTTCGATCTCCTCGGGCACTCGACGAAGCACCAAAATCTCCAGCCTCAACCACCGCCACAAGTGTGGGGAACTCTTGAACAGGTACAATCGCTAAATCATCCTCGTCGCGAAAGCCACTGCTCTCGATCTGGAGGACTACCTCAGCTTCGACATTCTGCCGGCAAGGGCCCTTGCCGCCATCGCGGTGTCCGTTGGAACACCTAACTTCCACTCCGTGTGATAGTAGAAAGCTCACACGATCGAATAGCTCGTGTGTCGGTCCAACGTCAAAGACGCTGTCCCTATAGTACGCCGCCTCCTGCTCGGCCGCTGACGGCACTAACAAGCCTAGTACATGGGACCCGTCAGCGGCATCTGCGACCGCCTTAAGACTCGGGCATGCTTTGCGACCCCAATTTTTGCTCACCCACCTTAGCATGCATGGCGTCAAATCTTCACCCCTGCGCACCGCAAAGGCGTCTTGAACGCCCGGTATGCACTCGTAAGCGAGTATCTGAATACAAATAACGCAACAAATATTAGCAATTATTTATATGTCAAAAAAAGGTATGCAAAGAAGCTTAATTATAAATCACCTGAAGTGGTTGTACGAACCCACTGATCAGCCACTCTCGTTTCCTCTCCGGTATACTTACCTTTAAAGTGCGTATGACCTCATCGAACGCCACGCTTCCCCAAGGATATTGAGAGAATGCAAACCGATCTTCGACGAGACTAAGGACACACTGATCCACGGCGGTGTCCTTCTTCGACGGTCGACTCATCAACAAGGCGGTGGCGAAGTAGACGTCCGCCAACTTGAGCTTCTCGAAGTTCGTATCTTCCTCGTCGCCAGATAACGCCTCCAACGCATGCTTGACGTTCGACATGCGGACTTTTCTGTTGCCAAAATGTCTCGCGGTGAATTGTGAGTCGCCGTTTACCGGCGGTATCTCGGCTGCGAACTTCAGCTCGGTGATTAGGCAATACTCCGATTTTGAAAATCGGAGTGGCATGTCGCCCACAATCATCCACAGCTCATCGCGGTTGTGCAGACTCGTCTGCCTCTGGATGAGGTACCACAGCAACTGGCCCGAAGGGTTAAAATCGGGCTCCGCACTAACAAGGCGGCCGAACGGACTCTCGTTCCTAAAAATCTCCCACTTGTGGTGGTTCAGACATTGTCTTATCAGCTGGCTGGCCTCGCCGTATAACGAGTTCAGCTTTACACGGCAATAAGGAACTTCGTCCTCTGTGCCCCACTGCTTGTTCATCACAACCTAATTTATACGTAAAACACAATTGAGCTAATTACGTGGTATGAAGATTGAAAAATAGAATACCCTTATGAGCAGATGCGCAGGGGACCGCATCACATATGCTGAGATTCTAGCACGGATGCGCATGAGACCCCAGCGCATCGGCACGGTCCCAGCAAGGGTCCCCTGCGTTTTAGTGCGGGTCCCTTGCTTATAACGCGCGGGTCCCGTGAACATTGCGCGCGCAATGACACGGGACCCGCCCGTTAAGGTCAGGAGACCCGAGCGTTTAAGCAGGGGACCCGTGCTGGCGACCATCATCTTATGGGCGGGTCCCATGAAATACGCACAGGTCCCCTGCTCAGAAGCGGGTGCTTGCAAGCACGGGACCCATGCATTAAAAAGCGACGTACGCTTGCAAGCACAGGTCCTGTGCTTGCAAGCACGGGTCCCCACCAAATTAGGGTTCGATGGGTCGTTCCCAGATCCCCTTCTCGCGTTAAATTGAAGAAGACGAAGAGTACACATACCTCCACTCTTTGGGTGTGCGCATTGAATGCCATTGTCAATTGAGTAGATTGAGGTTCGGATTTCGGTTTGAGTTGCAGACAAAACGATTTGCAGGATAAGGGCGGGAGAGAACGATTGCTTTTTTTACTAAAAGTGCAGTGAAAGTTGAAAGTGGTTGCTTTTTTATTTTTTTTTTACTTTTACCCTTCCGTTCTTCTATCACGGGTCTGATGTTTCAGATTCGCTACAGTATAACCGGTAAACCCTTTAATTAATTTTTTCGTTAAGTGTTGTTGAGGTTGTTGATTGACATTAAATAAGGGCAAAATAGTCTTTAGTGCAGAGTTAGTAAGGGTACAAAGGTAAAATCGGATTTTGGGTGCTATTTTTAAAAGTTGACCAACTTAAAGGCTATTTACTTAAAAAAAAAAACTCTTTCTTTTTCACGGACAAGGAAACCCTCGGTAAGGAAGAGACGGTTCGTCATATCCGCCAATTCGTTCACAATTGCCACAACAAACTCAGACACTGATCTATCGTCGTTGACAAAATGAGCGGAACCGTGAAGAAAGTTGCTGATGTGGCTTTCAAGGCCGGGAAGAGCATCGATTGGGAAGGTATGGCGAAGCTTTTGGTGTCCGACGAGGCTCGCAAGGAGTTCGCGACGCTCCGACGTGCCTTCGACGAGGTCAACTCCCAGCTCCAGACCAAGTTCAGTCAGGTCCGACGCCCTTGTTTTGATCATCTTTCTTCAATTTTCTTGGATCTGTTGGAAATTCCTGTATTTGTTCCGATTCGTGCGACATTTTGGTGTTTGCAAATTGGACTCTAGTTACGTGATCTGTCGATTGGTTTGATGTGTCTTGGGTTAGCTTGTCTAGTGTTTGCGTTTTGTGTCTTGCTACAAATTACAATCATAGATTTCAATTTTTATGCTGATTATTACTTTTCTGCTTTTCCGTTTCGTTAGTAATGGACAGTTAACGTCTGGTGCTTGGCTGATGATAGGTATTGATATTGTTTCGAATTGCGTTCTACTTTGACATTTTATATGTTAATTTGCTTCTGCCATCGTTGAAACAATGTGTAATCTTTATTTTGAATGCGAACAACTGTTTCTGCACTTGATATATTCAGTGTTGTCTTTAAGCGATGCCGAGCGTAATTGGGTTTCTTTAAACTCGAGCCAACTCTGTAATATCTATTGTCATTTTCAACAAATGCAAGTAAATTTATGTGAATCATAAGAAATTAAGCTATTTAACAGCTATTCCACACTTATAGAAATTAGAAACTGTAGTGTGTATCTGTAGCCCGTTACTTTTAATTTTTAAGTCAGAGGTCACTAGTTATGTTTCGTCCAAGTCTTGATTATAATAGTGATGTGCCAAGCTCTAATAAAAGTCCGTGGTCTGGAATTTCGGAAACAGTTAGAGTTGATTGATATTAATGGTAAGGCAAATCATGGAGAATTGTTCCAAAGATCAGAACAAAATCATAGAGGGATCAAATCTGCATGAAATTTGCTTTCTTCTAGCTTATAAGTTCTAAATATGGTCAGCATTTCAAGGATTGTTTTGATGCTAAACTTCCAGTGGTGCTTAATAAAGTTTAGAGTTTGTTGCTCATTTAATTTAGTTTGAGCCTCGTGCCTAGCCTTCTAAATATTCCAGTTAATCAATAGAACTTCCATCAGCTTATCCTAGTTGTGTTTCTGTTGCATCCAAAGTACGTCATTTGCCTTTGTAACATTTGAAGCTATCTGTATCACATATTGCATCTGGTTTTTCTCTTTGTACTGCTTAGATTGTTCAACTGATTGCTGGGCGCTTCTCATATATTTTCATTGGGCAGGAACCTGAACCCATAGACTGGGAGTACTACAGGAAAGGGGTTGGTTCTCGATTAGTTGATATGTACAAGCAAGCTTATGATGGTATGTCTAAGGTGCTTTCGCTTCTTGTTTTCTATTGAGTACTTTTAACGTTGGTTGGGGCCAAAACCCGTGAAATGTCCAACATGTCAATTGGTGTTGAGGAAGCTGATAAATTGTCACTTTATGCACGCACAACACACACACACAGAGAGAGATGGAGGGAGAGGACATTAAATCTGGCATAATGTGGTGAACGATAGTCGGCAACCATATATCCCCTGAATGTATTATATTGAATTATGAACGTTTGATTTGTGCTTTACCTGGGATTATGCCGAGTAATGTTCCTGCTTCTGCTGCCTTTTAAAGTTTGTTCACAATTCTTCCATCAGTTGATCTAGTCGTGTTCTCTTATCTTCTTTCAATGCAGAAATTAAAATTCCACAATATGTCGACAATGTGACTCCGCAATACAAGCCCAAATTTGATGCTCTGGTGAGAACACTCAGTCTTGTCTTTCATGATATATAAGAACATGAAGTTGCTATGCTCTTCCTATCTATACCATCAGAAACTCATATATATATATATATATATATATATATATATATATATACCTCTATGAAATAAAATTTTGCACTTTCATTAGTTATTGGCAATTTCCATGATCAATGAGCTAGTCTGAGCTCCCTCAAACCAATTGGGCGAGTTTAAGTCCGTGACAATTGGCAAATCCAATAGTTTATTTATTGTGGTTTCTAATTTAACAACATTTTCAGTTGGTAGAGCTGAAAGAAGCTGAGCAGACCTCTTTGAAAGAGTCTGAAAGACTGGAGAAAGAAATCGCAGAGGTCCAAGAACTGAAGGTTGTGTGCTTACACGCAAATCACATATAAGTTTATTATTACCTACAGTTAGCTATTATTAGTTAATGCTCATCTCTATCTTTTTATACGGTTTGTGCTGCAGAAGAAGCTGAGTACCATGACTGCCGACGAGTACTTTGAGAAGCATCCCGAGCTTAAGAAGAAGTTCGACGACGAGATTCGAAACGATTACTGGGGCTATTAGTACATGGTTTGATTTGTTCTGTGGGAACTATTTCAAAATCTTGGCTGGTTTAACATCTTTTGAGCAATAAAGCAAGAAGATAAAAGAGTTTGTGTTCTTTTTTCACATCATATTTATCATCTGAACTATGGCTGAATAATCTCTTCAGATGTCCCCATTGTTGTTTCTTCACGTTTGATATTGGAGTCATTTTCTTGAAATAATATGTCCTGCAGATTGCCAAGTCCCCTTCCTTCGTTACAGCACATTATTCTTGTTCTATTATTTTGTTATTTGTTAATGTAAGTGTTTCGTTGGCTTTTTGCCTGATTTTGGTAAAGGTCGAGTCACAGAGATAATAACGACTTTAGTGGGGCCTACCACGACGCAATTTGGGTCCTATGTATGGAACCTTTTCTAACTACCACCCTACACTATTCAGAATTTGCAGTCCATCATTAACCACGTGTAGGGATGCGCCATGAAAACATTTATTTTTAAGCTTAAAAGGAAGAAGAATTATTGCTATCACATGGTAGATGAATAAATTCGTTACGACAGGCTTTTTTACTAATTAATAACTCATCTAATAATAATTTAGGGTATTTTCAATAAAATAAACAAAAAAAAATTAAACATTAACGAAATAAACGTAAAATGAAAAGTATTAATAAAATAGAAAACTAGGAGTTATGTAACTCGTAATAAATATATACGAGTTACGTTGCCTCGCTGGCATTCGCTTGAGCTGGCGTAACTCGTACTAATTTATTACGAGTTACAACTCGTAACTCGTAACATATACATACGAGTTAGATATGGTTTATAATAAACCAGATCTAACCGACGACGACGACACAGACGAAGAAGACGAAGAGTCGCCCTCAACACCGCCGCTCCTCGACGCCGTCGCCATCTTCTGCTTGACGCCGCCCGGGTCGAGCTCGCCCGCCTTGACGACAGCCAGGCCCTGCCTCCTCACCTCGTTGACGCCGCCGCCATCAGCCTCTGCTCAACGCCGCCCGCCTCGCCGCAGCCCGCCTCGACGCCATCATCATCTGTTCGACGCTGCCCGCCTCGACGCCGCCGCCATCATCATCTGTTCGACGCCGCCCGCCGCGACGCTGCCGCCGCCTCCTCCTAGCCGCCGCCTGGAAGCTGCCGCCATCACCCGCTGCTCGACGCCGCCCGCCTCGCCGCAGCCCGCCTCGACGCCGACTTCCTTGACGCCGCCTGCCTCGACGCCGCTGCCGCCTCCTCCAAGCCGCCGCCTGGAAGCTGCCGCCATCACCCGCTGCTGCCCGGCTCCTCGACGCCGCCGCCTCGACGACCAACTCCGTAGCGACACGCCGGCTCGCGACGATCCGAAATACGCCTCAGGTTAGGTACCGATTTGACGATCCGAAATACGCCTGTTTGTTACATTATTTTTTATTTTATTGTTGATTTGTTTGGTTTCGTTTTTTATAATGAATTTGGATTCCTCTTACGGGCCTTTTGATAGTTCGGTGTTGACGATGCAGTCAAACCACCGTAGTAGTGATTTATTGTTAGACGAGGGTGCGATAGATAGGACTATTAAAATTAGGTCCTTAGAGAATGTTGTATGGGGTACGAGAGAAGCACCGAATGTTCTACACGGTCTCTTTGGTGCGGTGATGTTCCCGACTGTAGCGCGAGCACCGTTTCGTTGACCTACCTTCAGCTGTTGGAGGATATTGATGAGGTGGCCACGTTTAGTTGGGGTAGTGCGGTCCTAGCGTTCCTGTACAGAGAGCTTTGTTCGGCATGCGAGCCGAAAAAGCTTAATATAGGCGGACCACTACGGCTGTTGCAGGTAATTTATATAGAAACTTTGATTAATTTCTGAGTTATTTTTAAAATTTATTTAAAACATGTGATTTGTTTTAGCCATGGGCATATGTGAGGATCCTGCCATTTCAGCCACATCGTGAGATTCATCGTATCTCCATGGAGCCCAGTATAGTCGACGGAATAGAGTTACCGATCACGCCACATGCTGCGAGGTATGGTCGTTCATAAAGTTGTTAATTTTTTTCCTTGTTACATTTATAAATGTTGTGTAAATATATGACACGTGGAACGCGTTATACGATCATACGACATCGACCAATTCGAACCTACGCACCATCCGCGAGTGCCTTGATCGCCTGCGGGCGCATCAATTTGTATGGGAGCCGTACAACATGACGCTCCCGGAGATTGTCGCACTTCCTCCCCAGTGCTTACCGATCGCTTGTCGATCGAGGTGTCCTCTCATCTTCTTCAATATCGTGGAGTGGCATTACCCTGAACGGGTACTTCGACAGTTTGGAATCATCCAAGGGATTCCCGTTACACCGCCGTATCGAGATACCAATCTCCATACGTACGAGCGTCGACAGCGGGCGGGGATGGATTGGAGGACGCAGCATGCGGGCTGGATTGGATTATGGGAGGACCGAGAGGAGAACGTCGTTAATGGTCCTCCCACGACTGCACTCGTGTCGGTGGAGGACGGATGAATGGTTTCATCGAAGAACTCGCCTCTACATATCTCCACATGCGGTGCAGATGTCACGGGGCTTCCAGATGGGGGATGCAGTTTTTATGTCGAGCATCGTAAGTTTAATTTATTTATTAATGTTTTTGTTAAATATCTTGAATGATATTTTGCGCAATTCACTTTCAGGAACGCGGGGTTCACGACAGCCTATGTTACGCAAGGAGTGGCAACTATGACCAGTCGATCCAATTGCTGGAGCAAATGGATAATATGTTCATCTCGCAACGCCAAGTTCGACGGAGTACTGAGGCCGGACCTTCTCACGTACATGAGGCCGGAACATCTCACGTGCATGAGGCCGGAACATCTCACGTGCATGATGCAGTCCCATCTCAGGTGCACGAAGCTGTTAACCCGTCCTTCTTTGACGATTTTTCGCCCTTCTTCCAGTCATCTGCAGCCCAACACAGCTCACAGCCGGAGTATATGGACCATCAGGTAACTGATTTTACGAAAATAACCAGTAAATTACATTATTACTATTAAATACATGGGTGACGATCCGAAATAAGGCAAACCGATTGATTCTTTAGAACAAATATGTTCAAATTAGTAAGGAACCAAGTCCATGAGTGCGTACTTTCTTCTGTGACATAGCAACCGCCAGGGGAAAGACTTTTTGGTTGGCGTCCAGCGACGTAGCAATCAGTAATTTATGTCTATATTTGGAGTATAAATGCGTACCATCGACACAAACAACTGTTCGACAATGTTTGAAGCCATCGATGCTCGGTTTAAAAGCCCAAAAAAGACATACCCGAGCACGAAGTGTCCATGGCTCCCTGTCTGCAGATTCAGCCACCTCACGATTGTCCCTGGATTGTAATGCTGCAACGCCTTTATAAATGTTGGGAGTTTGGTAACAGAATCTTCCTACGTACCGTAAACATTTTCCATTGCTCTTTTCAGACCATGCCAAGCTAGAATATACGAGATGTCGTAGCCATATTTATCTTTCACGAGTTGTTGGACGTTCTTGGGTAGGAATTGCGGATCGATTTTCACGGTTCCAACTAACAAATCAGCAATAAAATTTATACCGATTACGGTGTGTGCTCGCCAGCTCAGTCATATAGCAAGTGTGCGGTCCTTCAAATTTTGTAACAGACCAGTAATCTTTTTTGGGCTTGAAGGATGCCCTCAGTCTCCATGGGCAATCAGTCGTATGATTACATTGGACACTCCAACGTGTGTTGCTGCTCTCGTTGACGTGATACTCGCGTCTAGCAACCCTGATCGAAAAATCATCGACGACACGTTGTAACTGCTTTTTAGTTTGAAATATCATACCTCGACAAAACATAGGGTTATCTCTGTCGTAAAACTCCCCGTAACCACCGTAGTCGTCACCACCAGGAGGTGGCATTTGGTACGTTTGGAAAAATGGGACGGACTGAAATAGCGTTGGAGCAGCAGAGTCCAGCGGAGTATCGTCGTCGTCGTTCTCGTCGTCCTCGTTGGGATCGGGTAACTCCGACAGTGGATCCTCGTCGTCCGCTTCCGAGTCACTAACATCAACGTCTTCCTCTGGTTCAGGCACGGAATCTGGCTCCGGTTCTGAGCCGGATTCCAGCATATTGAATGGAACACCAACCTCCGGCATCTCCAGAGAAACATTACTGAACCCTGCCGTAACTGAGACTATGTCGGGAAAATTCGGACAGGTATAACTCGAAGAACCAACTTCAAAATTCCGATGAGGCTCTTAGTTCAAATCAAAACATTAATTTTCAACTACTTCAACAAAAACCTCAACACAATTGTTCTCCGAATCGGGATGGATGAAAAATTGTAAATCGTTGTCGTTGGAGATTCGGAATAACTGATGAAAGAGGCGGGAATGTTGAAAGAATTCATTTTTGGCCTGGACAAGTTGCGAAAAACGACTGCTATCAGCACCCGTAATTTCGAACAACAATGACATAAACTCAGAAAAATTGGTGTTGCGGAGAATCCGCCTATACGCAATAGGACGGATACTATAATTGACGACAGAAATCGGATGATTGAATTATTTCACCGCCGAAATATACTATGATTTGTACACGACTAGACACCATTTTGTGTTGGATTTTTGTGTTGCGTTTTAAAAATCGAAAGGGTGGGGGTATTTATAGAAATATAAGTCGTATGTGGTAAGTACGAGTTACATGCAATAGTGCGCCCAACACAACTCGAACATTGCATACGAGTTACTTCAACTTTTGCATGCATTATTGCCAACTTGCGAGTAACTCGTATTAATTTTTTACGAGTTACGCGCATTATGTACTGACACTATATGGCCATGCACGTTGGTCGGCCACGAACATAACTCGTATGTTTTTTATACGAGTTAGTAACTCGTATGTTTTTTATACGAGTTACGTTCAAATTTTTTTGGCCACGTCAGGTCAGCGCGCCACCGTGTAGTAAATCGTATGTATGTAATGCGAGTTATAACTCGTATAAACTTCATACGAGATACTTGGCAACTTTTAGCCACGTCAGGTCAGCGGGCCACCTCGCAGTAGTAAGTCGTAATCAGTTTGTACGAGTTACTTACTCGTAAAATATGCTTACGAAGTTCTCTATTTTATTAATGCTTTTTGGTTTCCGTTTGTTTCGTTATTGTTTAATTTTTTTTTTTGTTTATTTTATTAAAAATGCCAATAATTTAGCATGCATTAATCTACTCTTACATTAATGTATGCTCGGCTGGAGTTAAAAAAAAGGCTCAATTTGATATTTTTGAAATTAATAATTAATATAAAATAAAAAATAAGAAATCATCCATCATCATGCATTTATATATTGTCACATTTACGTTTTTATTTTTAATAATTGTTGTTAATATTTAATAAATAATTTATATATAGTAAAACCTCTATAAATTTATACTCTATAAATTAATAAACTCTCTAAAATAGTAAAATCTTCCGGTCCCGACTTGGGCCTTTATAAAAAATCATCAAATTCGATAAGATAATAATATAATAACTTTTTGGAAAAATCCCTTTTATAAATATTAGGTCCCCATTAAAACTCTAAATTAATAATTCATAAAATTACAATAATAAATTATGGTAATTTGCTAAAATAAGAATCTATTTGGGACTAGATTTGTTGGATTTCATCCATAACTTTTTTAATTGCAGTCAATAGTTCCGATGTCGAGTTCTTTAGCTGCAATAAAAAGTTGTGAATGGTTGTTTTCGCCGTTTTGCGTCGTTTAATATCTCCATCCTTCCGAAATTTGGTTGAACGATACTCTAATGATATATTGAGAGATTGTACCTTGACTAATTTTCAAACGATATTTTCATTAATTCACACTTGTAAATCGTTTTGAGTATATGAATATAATTAATAAAACATAATTGAATTCATTTATCGTCAATATATTCTAAATTTGTTGAATTTAAAGAGTCTCTCTTTTAATTAATAAAATATTAATTTATCGATATATTAATATCTCTCTAAATTAATATAATCACGTGATTCCATTGTTATTAATTTATAGAGGTTTTATTGACGGGAGGCAACGAGTGTGCATTGTTGTCAACTCGTTGATAAAAACCAAATAGCGCACTCAAATCTTTCAACGAATATTGTCGGTGCCCCTTCTCTTTTGTCAGTATATGCAAGGTCCACCATGTCCATCAATGGCGACGACAAACACAAAATACTCATCATGCAACAGCTCACTCACAACCAACGCACGATGATGATGAAGAAGTGCAGGCAATCATTATAAGTACAACGCGATCATTTTTACAACGATCGAAGTTAGTTTACATATTCCCAGTGACCGAGCGTAGTCCGATGCGCAAAGCTTAAAGCTCACGCTAGTGAAAGAAAGTGTCAAATCGAGGTCGGTCGGTGGGTCAATGGACTGGGAAAACGAGTACAGTGTGCGGCGAGATAGCGATGGAATCGCCGCGGCGCACGCCGATTGGAGATTTCAGGCGTCGGAGTTCGCCAAGGGAGCTGCGGAGCTGAGCGTGGAGTTTGGGAAGGGAGTGAGGGATGTCGTGAGGCAGAGCTTGCTCGGGGACGATTCTGTTACTATGAAGAAGTTTTGGGTTCCCTGTGCGAAATTCTTCGGCAGATTCAGGTTCTTGAATGCGTATTTGCCTGAGGATCGCGATCCTGTTCACTCTTGGACTGTGATTCTCTGTGTTTGGATCTTCGCTTTTGCAGGTATATTGATTGCATTTCTGCTTCCACACACACACACACACACACATACACACCCGCACATTTGGAATTGATCTGCATTCCAATTTCCAACTCAGATCCATGTTACTCAAACGTTCTTCCAGCGAATGAATTTCTGTAGAAAGATCTGAATTGAGTTGAATGTAGAAAACATTATCCAAATCAAGATTTCGCATTTCCATGTATACCTTGTTGCAAATGCTGTTGCTACTAGTCTAATATTACTACGGAAACTAAGCCAGGGTATGTGATGAAGTAGAGCATTTCAACTGTAGTAAAATAGGTGTGAAACATCGCTTCATTTTTCTCCACGCTTATCAGTTGCTTGATTATTGTTTCCAAGATTAGCGTTGCTGACCATGAAAAAACTATTAAATTTGCAGCTTTAATTGTGAATACTAATGTGACTGCAACTCATTTGGTTAAGAAGATGAAGTTGCATCCACCAAGTGCTAGGGTTATACTACTACCTGACGGGAGGCGGTTAGCTTATCAAGAGCAAGGGGTTGCAGCTGATCTTTCCAGATATTCAATTATATCTACGCATTCTTTTCTTTCGTCGCGGCTCCAAGGTATTTATCTTAACTATTGTCCTTTTTAGTCACTCTAATTTACAGACAGTTTACGGTGCAATGATAGTAAGCTACTTTACAGTGATCCTTTTTCGCTGTCTTTATGTATAGGGATTCCCGGAATAAAACTCTCATTGCTTCAAGAATTTGGACTTCGGCTGATAACGTACGATTTGCCTGGATTTGGCGAAAGTGATCCCAACCCAAATAGAGACCTCGAGTCATCGGCTATGGATCTATTATACTTGTCTTATGCTTTGAATATAACTGATAAATTTTGGCTGTTGGGATATTCTGAGGGAAGCATGCACACTTGGGCAGCACTTCGGTACATTCCAGATAGAATTGAAGGTATGAGGATGCCAATTAATGGCATTTTGATTCTGATCATTGCGTTTATGTACTTACTGGAAGGAGAAAAAGATCTTATTAATGGGTTGTGGTATTGCCATTCGACACAAATTTAACTAGTATGAGAATAATGGCCTTGGTTTTCATCTGTAGTCTTTTCCGGAATGGTTACTTGCATTATATCAACAACTTTCAATTGTTGTCATCAAAAGCGTCCAATCCGTATATTTCATCTAGGATGAGTTAGTTGTACATTGAGCAGGGCTTCTCTCATTAACTTTCATCCTGTATATTAAGTACGTGAACATAAAATATAGAGGGATGATGAATTAATTTGACAAACATAATAGGCAACTAAACATATTTCCAGGGCTGTATTCCTTTTGATAATTCTTGTTTGAAAAATTTCAGGTGCTTTCATGGTAGCTCCCATGGTTAATCCTTATGAACGAACTTTGACAAAAGCAGAGACACGAAATATCTGGAAGAAGTGGCCTATGAAGAAAAAATTGATGTACTTTTTAGCTCGGAAGATTCCCAAATCACTCGCCTACTTTTACCGCAGAAGATTCCTTTCGGGCAATCATGGTCAGATAGACGAATGTCTCTCAGTCTCACTTGGAAAGAGGGTAAATAATAATCCCAAAACTTGAGCATTTTTTTAAAAATTTTTTGCCTATGTTAGTTTAGCCGTCTAACAAAACAATTTCGAATTGATCCTCGCGGCTTTTCCTACTTTAGAAAGGAACAAACTGATAATGTTATACGTGTAACTCCAGTCTCGGGGGTTAGAGTTATACAACATGTAACTCCAGTCTCGGGGGTTAAAATTTATATATTTACGAGGTTGTTAATAATATTCGTAGGATAAAGCCCTGGTAGGTAGCAGATTCTTCCAAGACTTTCATCATATGAACATAGAAGAATCAGTTCGACAAACCAATGCCGAACCCTTTGTTAAGGAGGCTGCTCTATTTGTCTCAGACTGGGGTTTCAGCTTAGCAGATCTCAAACCTCAGATCAAACACAACAGTCAAGGAATCATCAGTTGGCTCAAGTCAATGTATGGTCCACCGCAGGAGAGCATGAGCGGGTTTCTTGGCCCTATACACATATGGCAGGTCAGCATCAACGATCTCTTTTGCTTAATCGTTGCTTGTCATTTAATTAAACGATAGACAGCTAGGAATCCTATTTAATTACTGACCACGCATCTCGTTTCTGCTGTTGAAAACATCATTTTTCTAATATATATCATCAATTTTGAATGTTTAGTTATAATGACAAGATACTACTTATTGTGCAATTCAATCAGGGAATGGATGACACCGTTGTGCCCCCATCAATGAGCGACTTTATACAGCGAGTTTTGCCCGATGTTATGCTCCACAAGCTACCTTACGAAGGCCACTTTACTTACTTTTATTTCTGCGACGAATGTCATCGTCAGATGCTAACAGTAGTTTTCGGAAATCCTCAAGGCCCTCTCAGTCTACCCAAATACGATGTTACCTCCACGGATTACAACGGAGACGAAGAGGAAAAAAACACAGATTTTCAAATTCAACCAAATGACGGAGACGAAAAGCTCCTCTAGAATAGACCATATAACAGTAGAATTACCAAGGAGAAAACAGGTACTCTATATAGACCCTGCTTACATCCTTTCATCATCAGAACAATACAAGAATCGTTGTACTAACAATGCGCTATAAAATGAATCATTCACCTTACAAATTCAGACCAGGCAGATCAGAGACGCTTTGCCTGGGCAAACAAATCACATCTACAACTAAGCACTCACCTCGACCTGCCTCGGCCTTCTCTCAGGAGGAACCAACAAGCCGAGCCCATCTTTCTCAACCACATAGTCCTCGTCGAATCTCTTCGAATACAAAGGATTGCTCGTCAAGATCCTAACCTCAGACCTCTCATTAATCTCAAGAACCTCAGGAAATCTATCCCCACATCCCCTCGACATACCCACATCAACCCTAATCGCCCTCTCCCCACACGCCGTGCTAATCCCCTCCTCTTGTATAGTGTGCCCCATCACCATCCTCTTGACGCCGGGTATAGTCTCAAGGACATGCTCCAACATAGAACAATCACAGTCCTTGGCCTTCTCAAGTGAGAACTTCCTCAGCCAAACTATCGAATTCCTTCCCCTCACCAATCCCCTCCCCACCTTCTCCCTCGAACCCTTTATCCAATCCCTAACCTCCTCGTTCACTCTGTCCAAACCGTGAGCCACGTGCTTGTCTAACAAACCTCCGTGGGCGAAAACCGAGTCGCCCACCACCACCACCGTGTGGTTCTTCGATAGGAATCTGCTTGAGATTAACCCTTTAGGCCTCAGAGCCATCCTTCGAGCCTCAACCCCATTAATGCCCTCCTCAAGAACTTGCTTATTATTACCTTTGTTGTTGTTGTTGTTGTTAGTACATGCATTTCTCATGTGGGACCCTACTGCCTGCCACGTGGCCCAGTCGGAGAACTCTTTGTATCCCTCTTTGGTGGCGTACCTGAAATCTCCGTCCACGTTCATTATCTCGTGGTTGCCGTTCATGGTGATGACGAGCCCGCCGGCTCTAGCGGCATCCCTCCTCAGCTTCTCGAAGAAGTAGAGGAGCTTTATCTCGTCGCCGCCGCGGTCGAGGATGTCGCCGACCTGGACGACGGTGGCGGCACCGCCGCACCAGCGGTCGTCGGAGTCGATCAGATCTGCGAGCCTCAGGGCCTGCTTGGCCTTTTTGAGGTCGCCGTGGATGTCGCCGACGGCTATGAGGCGATTGGGCTGGGGGAAGACGGTTTTGAAGAAGGGGGTTTTGTGGTGGTGGTGGTCGTCAGCGGCGGCGGTTGGGTCCGGCGGGAGGAAGATTCCGCCGCTGACTGTGAAATCGACGAAGGTGTCGATGAAGGATGAAATAAAGGAAGGGAGGTTCGCGCAGTTGATGGGTTGTCCGTGCGTGGTTTGCTCTTTCCGGTCTGCCATTTTTGGGTGGTTGATTTACCGCAGGGGAATTCGTGCTTTGGGATTTAAGATATAACCAAATCGAATTTTTTTTTGACCTTTTCTGATAGCGTTGACTTTTATGGCTAATTTGGACCATCTCCAACTGAACAACAATGTAATTCCCTCCGACCGTTAAACGTATTCTCAAACTCAAAAGACTATTTTTGTAATATTCACTTTCACTCAACTATTCAATAATACCTATACATTTTTCAACTTACACGTTAGAACGCAATATTATTTAAACTAGGTATTGCCCGTGCGATGCACGGGACGCTGCATGATTGATGTCGTTTAATTTTCTTATTGGTAAACATGTGGTGATTACAATTTTTATGCAGTATGTAGACAATTAAATTGCAAGGACGATTTTTTTTACCTATTTGTGGATGTTATTGTAGGCGTGGTTGTAATAGAACTTTAGCAAGTTTTAGTTATTCACACAATCAGTCATTCATACAATTGGCTTGTACGTTCATACACTAAGATGTCCTTACACAGCTGTGCGTCATTTTTAATTGTGAAAAGAAACGTCTTGCTAAAATGTAATTGTCCGCAAAATTCCATGGAACATGGAAAACTGTCATTCATAAACATAAAGACATAGTTCCGTCCGAAAAATAAAGAAAAACATAACATAGGCATTCTTGGGATTTTTTTTCTTCATAGTTTATTGTCCTTATGTGTATTTGGAAAACATGTTTTGCTATTTGATTCGTATTTTCACTGTTATGTCTGATGGATTAAACTTGTATGACTGTCATGCACATACAAAGAACATGGACACAACCTAAAACGTCGTACATTTTATATTTTATCAATAGAAACAGAGGTTAAATTGATCACTGCTTATTGTTCAGGTTGTTTAATAGGGCCATCACCACAAGCAAGAATATCCCATAATGTTTCATAACAGAAACATTCAACCTGTTTCAACCCGTTTCATTTAATGTTTCATAAGAGAATAGGACCTGTTTTCCAGTAGCAGGTTTCATGCATTGTAAACATTCGATATTTGGCTGTGCCCACTCAGTGGGAAATCATTCAACCCAAAAAGAAATTCCATAAAAAAGTGGAAAACTGTTATTCATAAACATAAATACATAGTATTTTTGTCTAAAAACAGGGTTGAAGTCATCTAAGTAATAATATTTGTCGTTACATTGTCAGTAAGGCAAACATGACATTGGGCATGTCTATGAATTCGGCCAAGTCCAGTATGAGAGAAATACCGAGACCGTTAAGTAATGTCTGAAGTCATGCGCCTGGCTTATGGTTAATTCGAATGGATCGTCCTCTGGGAACATCGATGCAAAAGCATTTCGCAACATATATATGCCGCAATCTCCCCTGAAATGTAGAGCAGTGTATTGTTGAATATTAATGTGACATATGCATCGTATAAATAAAATAAATTGATGAGGTTACCCACCCGGCTGCTGTGGCAGTTCGAGATGCCTCTCAGCGACCATTGGTTTCTCTAAATTTGTGAGTCCCAAGTCTTGTTGCAAGAGTGTTATTGCAGCCATCAGTTTTCCCACAACACCTTTTGTGAAGGTGAGGTCTGGATCACACCATATGTATGAATCCATGATGGTCATTTTTGGGAATTAGTTTCGAGAACACCCAAAATCCAATGCGATTTTTTGATCGCAAATGGAAACACAATTGCCTTTGCCGATCTCCATGGACACGAAGGCCACCCTTCCGCTTTACCAAGAGCAAATTGCCTCAAGTATTTCATGGTAGAAGATCCTTTGTTAATATCATCCGATGAGGCAATTCTTGTGAACGATGTACTCATGAATGCTTGCTCTTTCATGGGTATCTGACATCGCAACTGCATCTCGATAAAGCCTAACAAGCATTCGTCAACATGCTGTCATATACACATAATATTAAGCATAGTTATGGTCATAAACGTAGGATGAATGTTCTATTGAAAATATTATATCGGACATTCACACGCGCTCACGTCATTATTCAGCCTGCTGTCTTTTGTCATCAGCGTGTGGAAGAACTCTTGCGTCAGATCTGGTTTGTAAAGTCCTCTCACAACCTGGTTGTACTTCATGCATTGTATGCGCTCCACTATTTTGGGGAACATTTCTAGCTTATACAACACGTGCTTCTGAAGCTTTCTAAACTTGTATGTGGTTCCCTTGGCTGGTGAGTTGGTAGGAGCTTTATTGGCAGACCTCAGTCTCTTTGACATTGGATGTTGATTCATAGGAACCTCTGAAGTTGATTTCCTTCCCCAGTTACTCTCGATATCACTGTCAATGTGAGGTTTTGTTTTAGATGAACAGAGAAGTTACCAAAGTAGTTGTGAGGCCAAAGCAAAAGTGAAGGTTATTAAGATGACAAATAGAAACAATTTACATACTCAGATTTGGATGCAGCCATGCGCCTCCTTAAATCATCTTCACGTTCTTCCGTTTCGTGCAACTTTCTTTCGGCTGTTCTGTGGTACCGACTGGCCTCTGGTTCCAGAGACTGAGCAGCACGTAGCTTATCTTCCGCATCAGAAACTGGTGCACTTTGGACAATCGTCGCCGACTGGTCAGAAATACATCGGCTTGCCATCTGAGGGTTAGTAGGAATCCCAGCCGTCGCCCCAAAGGGTAAAATCGGCTGCTTTGGAAGAATCCGCTGTTGCTTTTGCTGCTTAATGGCTGCGTTTGCGCTTGAGGCGGCGTTAATTCGATTGTTATTACCAACTTCTTGCTGCTGCTGTTGAAAGCCGTATTTCAATCCCATGTTGTTATCGATAGTTGGGTTGGGCAGATCACTGAAGAGCCCCAAACCTGGAAATGAAGTCCCAATGTGCTGCAACAGAGAAACATTGGAAAAGAAAATCGGTGCAATGTAGTTAGCAGCTATTCCTATTGAGATGGTAATGTGTATAATATTATTAATGCTTGCCTCTTATAAACATCGATTATATGGGTCGTTGACGCCAATGAGTCTGTAAACTTGTTGCTGTGGGAAGCCGAACCACTATGTTTTTCCACACATTTTTTCTTATGTGAGGTTAGGTGGATGACTTTGGCCTTGCCTTTGGGTCCATAATGGGTTTTTGTAAAATAGGTTGTCGGAGAATTTTCAATTGTGGGCTGCAACACACTTCTTTCCACATGTGACGTCAACATTACCTGAACGATAACATCCCATTTAGGGGGATGCTTTCGTTTTCCAGTTGTTAGTGATCCATCGGCACATGCATGGGAGTGTTACATCTGCATCTTGTATGAGCGTTGCAAATTTCGCTGCGACGGTAGGTATGCATTCATAAGCAAGTACCTTAAGCAAAGACAATAAGAAGTAATGTGTATAAATTAGGAAGAGAATTGTATGAAACATGCAAACATATACTGCATTACAACATATAGGAAATAAAAATATGGATCCGTAATTGATTACCTGGAATGGATGCACAAATCCTCCCAAGATTAAAGCACGATATTTTTTCCTCCCATTGGCTACCATGTCATACTTAAACGAAGTAAGATCCCTTTTCAACAATTTCAGCACGTGGTTGTATGCAACAGTTCCCCATGGGTGTTTGTTGAACTGTTCGATGTCCTCAACCAAGTAGAACAATTTTGGATCAATCAACGCAGTGTTCCGTGTATTTCGTTTGCAGAGGACGTCGGCAACAAATATAATGCTTGCCATTTTTAACTTTTCAAGGTTGACGTTTGACGAATTTTGTCTCCCATCGCTGTCAATTTGTCCTTAATGTCCTTTGTTTTAACCTTCACATTTCCTTGAAAGTGTCTTGAAATGAAGTCCTTATTCTCCAGGATAACATGCTCATGTGAACATTTGAGGCCTGTCAAGATGCCGAATTCGTAATGGGAAAACGTATTTGCTTGCCACTAACCAATAGCCACATCTCATCTCCGTCGGGCAGCTTTGTCTGACATTGCATTAAGTACCCGATAAGCTGGCTTGATAGGGAGAAATTTTCTGCATGTGCAATCAGATCCAAACTGAGAATCTTTTACCATTTCTTCCATTTCGTTGCTGTTCAGCATGTTTCGAATACAACTACTTGTTTCCTTGAAGTATGAACATAGCGTTAATTTGCAAGGTTTAACTTTATCTTGCGGAACCTGATTCTCGAATATTACCTGTCTATATATTATTTAAGTAAACGTTAATTTGTTTAATGAATGGAGCAGCAGGTATACTGGAGCGAGTGTGTTCATGTTATGTGTCCTACAAATGTTCAAAGTAAGTCTGAAGCACAGAACAGCTCAGACAAAACCACAAATCGACTAATCTGAACTACAAATTAAAGGTAAGCACTAAAATCTGTTTGATTTGATGGCCATTTTAACCGAGGCATCAGCTCTACACTAATAGTACTATCCGCATACCAAAATTGAAGCAGAATATCATGCTTTGTTGTTTATGTTTTATATCCTGTAGTAATTACCAACGAAGTAATCCATTTCAACATAGAAAACATTGCAGACTTACCATGATGTCCGATTGCCGCGTTCCACCCCTCTGGTTTGGAATGTGACAGAGTTTGCGTCCCTCGTTGGCGGCAACTGCAATGATCTAATGTTTCTCAATTTTGGAGGTTTTACTAATCGAGGCCTACATGTTACTACTGTTTTATTACCCCTTATACTATCAATTATATCCGTTTTACCCCTGTGGCTAATTACTTCTTCCGTTGTGGGACCCGTCTAGTTGATTTAGGATGCTCCTCCGCAGGAAAGAAGAAATATATTAATTTTTAGTCAATAAAAATTAAATTGTTGGTAAATTATTTGAGACGGCACACAGCCCTAGGAGTCTGTTTTAATGTTTCTTGATTTCCCTGCTGTTTTGATGGATGTTTGATTTTGTGTGTGTTTATATTAGTTGATAGAAAGACATCTTTTTTTTTGTTTTCTTTTTTTAAACCTCTGCTTTTAGATGTGTTGTCATTTTTTTTTCTTCATAGTTGATCGTCCTACTGTCTATTGGGAGAAATGTTTTACTGTTTTATGTCTAACAGGGTTCTCTTATTCCTGTCGCAGCAGCACCTTGAAGATGATGAAATGGGTTTTAATACTGTTGGGTGATAATGTTGTTGTGGTTTTAACAGAGCCTTTACAGAGCCATCTTCTGCACTTGAAATATATTAGACGCATGGTTTAGAGATGTTCTAGATAGTTTCAATTTCTAATCTTGTGGTGAAACTTTGTACCGGTTTATTCATTTCTACAAAACATCGTGCATTGTAAGCATCACATGCGAAACTACATCACCTCCAAGAGTTCGTCGAAAGGTTAGAAGCTACACAAACTTAAGAGATTAATTATGCAAACATGTAGTTTACACTACTTAGAAGTTGTCTAATAATATGGCACTTACTTTTTACAAATTAACTTTTGTACAACTGGTAATGACAACCTGAGGGCTAGAATTTTTTTTGCAAACATGTCAAAATTGTTTTGTAGGAATCGTGCTTTGAAATTCTTAGACATTAATGTTGTCATTCAAAAAATTGGAAGTTGTATGCCTGGCCAAAAAAATAATCCTTCTAATTTTTTTTCATTCATACATATGTACGATGAATATTATGCATCATCTCTCTTCTATAAATTGAAAGTAAATATTTGTATGATATAAGGAAAGCTACAATTTGAATAATGAACAACATTGATTTGTTTGGTAAGTTCTGAATTTCTTCGCATATGGCAATACAATTGATTATGCTCTTATGGTTAATAATAATGGTAGTTTACGACAATTTCTTTGTGTTCACGAAAGTCATTTTCCTGGTCATGGAATACCTAATGTAAAGGTTTGTGCATATGGCGTGCAGAAGATTTTCATCTCTGCCTGGATAAAGTTGCGGTTGTTGGTACTTGGTAGCTGTATGACTGCTAATGCATGGCTGTCTGACTACTATGTGAAATACAATTTATTATGTTTTTCACCAAAATAAAGCCGTCTAAGCAATATGACTAAACATCATCACTATCACACTTACTGTCCATAAATTACGTTTTTTGCAATAATTAATTATAACGTAATTGGTACTTTGTTTTTACAAATATTGTAAGAGTTGTTAGGTTGAGAGTTCGCTTACAAATTATTGCATATCAATTTTGTCACATTCTGCATATTTAAGCATGTATGTCTTTTTAAAGTTGTAGGACTGATGTACGTCTTTTAAGCCTGTAAGATTGTTCAAGTTGTAAGATTGATAATGAAATTGTAGGACTGTTGATAGTCGACAAATCTTCTCCGTTTATATCACGCATATAAAATAGTATGCACCCACAATTGTATGCATATCAATAGGCGGACGGTTCTTCACGATAAGCAGAATGTTAGAATAATTTTTTCCTTCAGTCATACATTTTCTATTACATTAAAGAAAATACGTATAACAAAAGTGTCATGGGTGTTATCATACTACAAAAAAACAGTACAACATTAGTTTGTTAGATAACTTTTGAATTACTTCTAATACTTCAACACAATTTAGTTTCCTTGTATTTTTCTTTTTAAAAAGTTTATCTGCCACCACGCCAGTTTCTAAATGGTAGGCGTACCTATTTTATTTCATATTTAGCGTTGTCTTCATCGTTCTTGATTTCATAAAAGACCAAATTCTTACATACAATATTAATTCTTTATTCTATTCTTGAATCTCGATTCTATTCTTGATTGCATACAGTATATTTTTGTTTGTTATGCGAATTATCTACCATAAATAGACTTTAATCTTGCAATTTTTGGAAAGAAATACAAATTCTTATGACTAAAGAAAAGAAAGGATCAACATTTTTTGAAATAACTAATTAAATCCAGCTGTTAGTAAACAGCGAAACAGTTATGCACTTTCTGAATTCTTCGATTTGAGACGGTTGAATTTCGTATATGCAGTCGTCGGGGAACATCATCGAGAAGGCAGATCGTAGCATATACACACCACATTCCTCACTTTTTGTAGCAATGAAAAAGCAGTGGTCAATTAGTTTCATACTGATTATGAAAAAGGCAACAAAATATATACCAGAGAAATTACCTGGAAATTTGTCGGGGGAATCGCTGATCTCTATGGACACTGAAGTTAAGGATTTTTTGTGAAATACCCAAATCTCGCAGTAGATATGGCATCGTTAGGCGAGTTTTTTCAAAAGCTTTACGGAAAAACCTCATGTCCATATCGCACAATGGATTGGAGTCATGTACCGTGATGGTTTCATTGTTGAAGTCAACTATGCAGAGGACCCAGTGACATTTGTTAATGTTTACCGGAATTGCAATTAAATCTGATTCTTGCCACGGAATACATGGCCACCCATCAACCTGTCATTGCGTGTATGGGTGTAGTGATGCATAGTTAATTGCTCCCGTACTCAAATATTCTGCAGTAACTACCTGGTTGAATGTTGTACCCATAAACAAAATTCTTGAATTTCCAAATGGCGTGCGTCGTTGCGTCTCAATAAATCCTCTCAGGCATCCATCCACATGCTGTAAGGAGGATTATATGTTGGGATGTAATGTAAGGAAAATTTTCGTATATTTTATTCACGCACCTCATCAGACAGCCAAGTTGCCTTTTTCATCAATGAGCGGAAAAAATCCTTACGTAGCTGGTTTCCCATAAGGCCTATAATATAAGAATGGGTGTCCATTCTTTCTATCAGTACAGAGACGATGTTGAACATTGTTACTGCTCCACTTGAATGATAATGAAGTATGGCGTTAGTTGAAAATTTGCTCTGTAGTATATGCACTCCAGCATGGGAATACTTGTCTTGAACCCTGGTGCGTTTATTTCCAACTATAGGTGTAGCGTCATCAGCCTGTTTCCTTTGCATACGTTTTAACACCGACTGTTGTTTTTCTAGCATCAATGCGCCAACATTACAGGCCTCTTGTTGGTCAATACCTCGACGTTGCATGCGTGCTGTAATTATTTATAAGCATGAGTTTTGTAAGGCTTTTTTTTCCCGGAAGATTCAGTCGAAAATTTTTGTAAACAAAATTGTCATACCAAGCGTATTTTCAATCTCGGACAGTCTCTGCAGAATTTCCATGCACCTTGTGTTCAACTTGTTTGTGGATTGATCTACTAAATCAGCAATTGCATCACACCTTGCATGTAATTCGTCGAATTTCCGTCCTGTGTAGTCCATGTGCAAATCTATCTTTTTGTTGGTTGTTTGAACCAGTTGGTTCATGGTATGCTGTATTGTTGTAGAACTCTCATTTAGAAAGGCACGCAACTGTTCCAACATTTTGAAATATAGTAATTATTATAGGGATTATTGTGACATACGTTGTTTGGAGTAGGGCTTGTGAAGTTTGTAATTTACATGGTATGTTGAGGGTAATATATAGTACTTGAAATATTAATTGCATGAATATGGATAGTCAACATTCAATGATGTGATGGAATACGAATAGTATCGCATTGGATGTCTCTCTCACAATTACACAGATGCAATGGATGTATATTAATGTGAAGTGCATGCGGTCTTGATCACATGAGGATGAACCTGTAAAATGAGTTGCCCAATGCTCTTGTTAATTGGTGATTGTAGCTACATTAAGGTAGCACCTGTTGTTTTATTATATAAAGCTTAATAAATATGGAAGCCATCATGTAATTAATTTGTGGATGATCGTAGTACATGAATTGCTGTTGTAACTTATCAATAACTATGAATCTATCTAGCCAATTAATCATCATCTGGAATGATTAATAGTAATGACGGTGCGTTTGAAATTTTATTTGTTCCCGAATGGCATTTATAATTCGTCCCATAATATTCCGCCTATTTTCACAAATTAACTTTTGTACAACTATTAATGACAGACTCAGGGCTAGAAATTGTTTTTTACGAACATGCAAGAATTGTTTGGTGGGAAATGTTCTTAGAAATTCGTAGGTGTTAATGTTGTCATTCAATAAACTTGATTAATACGTCACATAGTTGTGCAGTATATTGAATTTATATAATTCAAGCGTTTAATTCAAGCGTTTCCGAGAAGATTCATGTCCGACTGTATTGATTTAAGTTATTTAAGTGTTGTATGACAGTTAATGCTGGCTGCTATGTGTATAGAGCTGTCAAAACGGGGCTTAGGCCCGCGGGCCGGCCCGCCCCGCCCCGCCAAAGTGGCGGGGCGGGCTCTGAAATTTTAGGCCCGCCTGGAGGCGGGCCTGGGCGGGTAAGCCCGCGGCGGGGCGGGCTTACCCGCGGGTAGCCCGCCAGAATATTTAAAAAAAATATATTATTTATTATATAATATTACAAATATAATAATAGGTACTTAATAACATAAATAGATTAATATTAAAAAAGTTTATTTAATTAGATATATTTTCCTTCATTTTCTTATTTTTTCCAATTTTTATATTATTTTTTTCTATTTTTAATTTTTTTTTTTTTACTTTTTCCTATTTTTAATAAATTTTTCTTATTTTTATTTTTTTTTAATAACTGGCGGGCTAAGCCCGCCAGGCCCGCTACCCGCCTGCAGGCGGGGCGGGCCTTCATTTCCTAGGCCCGCCATCAGGCGGGCTTACCCGCCCCCGCCCCGCCAGTGGCGGGCTTTTGGCGGGTACGGGCCGGCCCGCCCCGCCGGCCCGTTTTGACAGTACTATATGTGTACTTGCTAGATGTATGACTGGTAATGCAAGGCAGTCTGACTACCATGTGAAATACAGTTTATTATGTTTGTCGCCAAAATAGCGCCGTCTACGCAATGAGTAAACATCATCACTATCACAACTACTGACGTAAATTAATTTTCCTGCAATAATTAATGATAAACTAATTGGTACTTCGTGTTTGAAGGAACGTACAAGCCAACTGTATGAATGACTGATTGTGTGAATAAGTAAAACTTGCTAAAGTTCTAGTACAACCACGCCTACAATAACATCCACAAATAGGTAAAAAAAAATCGTCTTTGACATTTAATTGTCTACATACTACATAAAAATTGTAATCACCATATGTTTACAAATATTGTAAGAGTTGTTAGGTTTAAAGCTCACTTATAAATTATTGCATATCAATTTGATAGATTTTGCATATTTAGACGATCTGACATTTAAGGTTGTGTGACTGTTGTATGTCTTTTAAAGTTGTAGGACCGCTGAAGATGTAAGACTGATAATGAAATTGCACGACCTATCGATATGCATTCAAACGGCGAAAGAGTGCTGTGAATTTCGTGAAGTGTGAACACTTCGCAGGTGTAAAAATACGACTTCTGTGACTTTAGGAGCTTCATCCAGGTATGAGTTACATGGTGTATGACAGTTGCAGTGTAAGTTACATAGCGTGCGATGGAGGTATGGTGAAGAGGGCTTTCGCCCTTCTTCATAGTCTTTATGCCTTCGTCCCATCCTTTTATCCCATCCTCTTAATCGTCGTAATGAACGCTTTTAAACCACACCCCCCCCCCCCCCCAAAAAAAAAAAAACAACGAACCTCGGCCTAGCTTGAATCTGAACGGAGCGTTGCGATCACGGCTGGAATCGAACTGAGTCCCATCAATCTCTACTCACGTGATGAACTGCAGCAATCGTCGAGAATTTGCCCAACTCGAAGAAAATTATCACAATATCTGATACCTTCGACTTCATCGCTCGATTTGGGATTTTCCCAACCTTCGCCTTCCTTGATCAGCTTCTTCCTCAGACCATCCTTTCCAATTTCTTTCTCGCTTCCCACTTTCAGGACTGGGCTTCCCTGAGGAACGTCAGCGTCGTCATCCAATTTGGCAATACCCTCGTTAGCAAAATCATCGTCGGAATCCATGTCGTTCATGTTATTAGCACCTGGGAAATCGAAATTACAGTCCATTTTTTATGAAAAAGATGAGGCTTTTTGCTTCACTTGAGCTGATTCAAGACAATAGAATCCTCCTATAACCAAAATCTGGCCTAGCGACGACGTACAACGTAGGAATCAGTTAGGTACGCTTAGTAATATCAGCTGAGATGAAGTCTAGAGAGTTCTTCTATAGGAAAAAAAGGGAATGAGCAGTGAAGTGAGAAACACTCTAGAATCTAGACTTCTCTTCACTTTCTCTTTGGTCAACAAATTAATTATAGTACTATACTGTCCATTGATAACGCAGCGTTGGGCAAACAAAATCTGATCATCGTCTTCATCTTCATCCACAAAGTTCGACAAATTGATCACTGAGGTCGACAATCGCGCCTCCTCCACGCTGCAACAAAAAGAACCCAATCAATCAATTCAATTGTAGCACACAAAATCATCAAACACAAAATTAATTAATAAGAGTGAAATACCTTGGCGACACGTTTGCTATTACGATCGATCACCATATGCTTCCAACCCGCTATCAGAGCAATCCCAAACACCATCCCCAAAACACTGAAAAGGGCATAAAAATTAAAAGAATGAATTAATTTCGAAAAAACATACCCTGAAACCCCATCAAACAGAAATCAAGAGAACGACTGAGTGAGAGCAATGGAAACTTGAATGTTGAGGCTGCTTCAGTTGATACACCTGCTTTGGCTCAAGAAGCTGCTCCTCAACCCGCTTCTAGTCGAAGCCATACTCACCTGATTTATCCGTGAAACCAACTGACAATACTGAGCATAAAGCCCAAAAGCATTCTCAGGTTAACAAAACCAAGGTCGCTGCAAATGAGCGTCGAGGTTCAGCGCCAGGTCTCCACCTCAGACTAAAGGACACCGCAATGGTCGACCTAGGAGGAGGCAATAATGGACAATATTTGGCCGATAGATGTTTGTTCCATCAGCCTCTGCCCTGAGGTCAGAGCAATTGATAAATTCTAATACTTCATAAAAGCAGAAGAGCAATTAACAATTGAAAAATGAAGCAGAGAATGCCAAAATACCATGATCAAAGTCACTGTCTTGCATCATTTGCCGACTCACTTTTAATTACAGAGCAAATCAACAGCACGTTTTGATACCTTGCGCCAAAATGTAAATGAGACCGAGACAACACATCCAAGCCACGACAATTCCGAGCAAAGTGCCGCCGAAGACTTGCAACGACGTGTGGCCGAGGAGCTCTTTTAGCTTCCTTTGGCTTATTGAGTCCTTCGAATAAAACCCCAACAATCAGATTCAAAACCCAAAGGAAGATCGAAACACTAATAAATCAGTCGAAGAAGAAGATGAATAAGTAAGCTCAAGCTTATTACATACAGAGAGAAAGAAATAAAACTGGCAAAACTAAAGTGGGAAAGGATTATTTATTACCTGACTCTTGAAGATTGCCTCGTGTTCGAGCATTTTCTGCTTCATTTCGTCTCTCTTTCGATCGATGAAACATTGTAATATTGTTGCCCGTTTTTGTCCCAATTATTACCGTTGAAATCGTCGTTGAGGTTCCTCATGGCGTGATTAAAGTAGCTACTATCCCTGTCTACTTTCGTGCCCATTTTTTCCTGGGAATTTATATGAGCAGATTTCAAGAAACATAAAGAGGAACATGAAAATCAACGGGGCAGCAGTGCAATGAGAGATCGAAATATATAACACAAAAGAAAGAGAAAAGACCAACAAAATCACGTGTTTTCCCTACGTCGGCCTGCATATCTGCGTGCCGCCTCACGCCGGCGGAATCCATTGCTTATTCACCAAAATACGCCTCTTGTCTCCCTCTCTCTGTGCTATGCGTGCGTTCTCTCAGAAAAGAAAAAGAAAATGTCAACAATCTCGAGTTGAAAAGACATTATTGGAAGACTGTTCAGCTTCTACAATTTAAGATGATTTGCGACTGTTCATTTTCCTATTAAACGATTGATGATTCGGCGACATAATAGCGTCTTATACGGTACAATTGCCCCAAATAAAATCTAGAATCACGTCAGCATTAAAAGCAGCTCAACAGTCAAATACGTCTGATTTGGACACTGAATATGTATCATTTTTCTATTTTGTGGAACATGGGGGGTGCATTTTGTTGCCACGTGTCATCACAATAGGGTCCCTATCCAACTTTTATAGTATATAGATTCTAATGACAAATTTTCTTTTATAATGACACGAATACTTTTATATAATTTCTTTACTTTGTTATTTTTTATACAGGTACTTCAATAATTAAGATAAATAGAGGTATACATCGTAATCTTGCAAATCTTCTATTTAATTTTGGGGAATATGCGTCTACAAACACATCTTTACGTTTGAAACTGAAAAAAGAATGCACAAAATCATTTTGAGTTTGGATTTGGAAAACGATTGAAGAGATATTACCTCATATTTTAGATTTTATGGGTATCGGTTGGAGATGCTCTTAGAGTTATAGCAAATATATAACTGCAACTTAGTTTATTACTCGTGCAATGCACGGTGTTAACTATCTATAATTATTTTATATTAATATAACTATAGTGGATAGGTGTGATAGTATGTAGTTTTTCATGTTTTTATTATATTTGTTTTTTTAATTTTTATTAACACGTGTCGCATATGAGTATACCTACATTTGCATAAATATATAAGATCTCGCGACCACTCATAAGATAAAAAAAATGGACTTAGGCATCGAGTGTCTTCTTGCAAAGAAGAGGTAACAGAGTACAATCTGTAATAAAAACACGTAAAATGAAATTTCACCTCTAACCCTTGATAAGAACAAAAAAATCAACCGAGATAGATGCGGAAAGACGTATTAGAAACACTACAAAAAAGAGCTGGTATAGTGACGGAAGCCGCGACGGAAACGTCGTCGCACAGTTTAGCGACGGAATTTAGCTACGGAAAAACCGAAGCAAAATTTTGCGACGGAATTTCCGTCGCTAAACCGTCACAAAACTCTGCGACCGTCTCGCCGTCGCAACTTTGCGACGGAATTCCGTCAGACGTTTCCGTCGCTAATTTGCGACCGTTTCTCCGTCGCTAACATATGCCGACGGATAATCCGTCGCAATGATTTAGGCGGAATTCCGAAAAATTTTGAAACCCATTGTTCCCCCCCGACACACGTTTTATTTCTTTCCACCGCCACCCACTATCGCACTTTATTCTTCAACTTCTCTTTCTTATCTTCTCTATTCTTAAATTTTCCTTTCTTCTCAGGGACTGTGACGGAAATTTGGTGCATCTTCGAGCGAGGTGGCCTGGCGGTGGCGGATCTGCGTTTTTGGGAAGATTGCGGCGGACTTTCGAGACGCGCGGCTGCTCGGCGGCGGATATGTGGATATCGGGTAGCTGCGATGACGGCAGCGGTGATAGGCGGCGGATATGGCCTATGGGGAGGAAAGGGGTGGTGGCGAGAAGGTTGCTGGCGGCTGCTAGACGCGGATCTGGGGAGATTAAGGCACCGGCTGTGCGAGAGGTCTGGTCGCGGCTGATCGGTGGCAGCGAAGTCGCGGCGGTTGCGGATCTGGGCGGCGAAAGTCGCGACGGTGGCAGATCTGGGCAGTGATAGTCGCGGCGGTGGAGAGGAAAGATAGCGACGGCGGCGAGAGGGGTTGATGGGCCGCTGCCGGCAGATCTAGCGATGGAGGGTGGTGGGTGCAAAACACCAGTGAGCCGAGGTTGGCTCGGCGGCCTAGGCCGCCGGTGCTAATTTTATTTTTTTTTATTTTTGGCCCTTATTTAGCGACGGATTCTCCTTCGGAAATGTCCGTCGCTAATTTTGCGACGGTACGAGATTTGTGACCGCAGATTAGCGACGGGGCGCTTCCGTCGCTAATCCGTCGCTAATCTGCTGTTTTCCACGGTGTTTGTCGTCGCTAATCGATCATTTTTTTGTAGTGAAAATAAAACATTTAAAATTTGAAAACATAATCTATTTGATTTTTTGCACTCAAATATGGCATTTGTTTTGGAATCCAGCAAACCCTCCACTGCATGCTTTTTATGAATCAAATTAGCTTCTTATATTGTTCCAATATAGTTCTAAATTAATATCCTTTAATTATTCCCCACAAACATTGCCCCCATCCATCATGTTGGGAATCTCTAGAGCAAATGTTTCCTCGTTACTTCATTAATCCCACCGATGTTCCCATATACCAAACATCTCTTACTATTGCATGTATTCTATTCTTGCTAGGAACTGCAAATAAATTACTTGGCAAAATATAAAACGTATCTAAATAACGGACGAAAACAATAGAAAACTGAATTAAAGAAAACTATTACAAAATTAGAGAGAGAAAAAATAAAAAAAGGGAACACAAAACCAAACACCAACAAACTGAACTTCAAACCAATTCCTTTCCTCTCCAATACTTACTACAGAGAAAACCTTAGCATTTCGAATAAAAAGACTCCATGAAATTTCCCAAAACAGCAACTCTTAATCACAACTACATTAAGAAAAACACCGAAGAGAGAAAAGAAAGAGAGAGCTAATCTATCTTATGTAACTCTATTTAATTAAAGCCTTATCCCATCAAACACCATTTTTTAATCCCTCACATTAGAGAGCTATTCATCAATCGTCCTTGCAAGTTATTACTCAATCCTAAAAACCGATTCCATGCAGGCGACGATCTCCCATCGTTAGAATCGTTAAACGCCTTATTATGATCTCCATTATCGCCACTAACCTGCCATGGAAATCCCCACAAGACCCTAGTTTGGTCTTCATTATTACAACCATCCATATTACCATAAGACTTACGACTAACACCCTCTACACTCGACCTCAGCTCATGATCACATTGAACTATTCCCTTACGATCTTCAGCAATTTCTTCCTCAATCAACGAACCATGTCGATGATCAAGAAATGCACGATAATCAAATGGTCCAAGCGAAGCATCGATAGGGTTTCTGTTCATTCCAAGAACATAATCAGACGATGGCACTTCAATATGATTATCAGCCCACATCTCGAATAACCCTAACGAAGCAAGGGTAAGGTCATCGTACGCGGGCGATGATGATTGGATTATTAAAGGGTTCGTCGTAATTGGATTAATGTTGTTATTACTAGGGTTTATGGGCAAGATAAACTGATCATGGCTTCTTATCTTATGATGAGATGGGTTCGAAGAAGACAATAACATGGATGATCTTTTGTTCCTTCTGCAACCTCCGCCCACTGGAACATTCCGGAGAGTTCCGCCCTTTGTCCAATATCTACGACAAGATTTGCAGAAGTACCGAGGTTGTGTGAGGCTGTAGTTGTTGTAGTAACAGAACTTTGTGTTCGTCGAATCGCATCGAGGACATTTTAGGGTTTCTTGCTCGCTTGGCCTCGGTTTCTTGTTAATTTCTTGCGGCTGCTGAGGTTTCCTTGCGCCTGTTATTAAAATGCTTTCGAGGGTTTGCGAAGATCGTCCCATATATTCCTGTAAGAGATTTGTACTTTATACTGTTAATACCATGAACATGATTAACAGAATAGATTGATCTTTTTAATGTCCTCTTAATTTTAATGTCCTCTTAATATGATTTTTTGAGAATTTCTCCACTCCCTAGCTAGCTGCTTCGGATAAGATATCATGTGGTAGATTACACATTGATTATTATGTCTGTTAATCACAATTTTTGGTATAGAGAAGAAAAAAGCCCTCAATTCTTGATGGACTTGTGTAAAATTCAGAAAAGTAAGAAAGCAAAAAAATATAAACTAATTCATCAGATCTATAAGGAAAGCACAGAATCTCAATCACACACATTTCTTGGACATAAACTGTGAGGTTAGTTCAAACTCAAAATCGTACCTGGTTTCCAATTGAAGAGTTCATCCCCTCAATTAACACAACTTCGGCTTCTCTTTCTTCCCCTTAATGATATGTCTCAGCTTATTTCAACGATCTCCTAACACCTTAAGTAAAATAAACAAACAATGATAACTGATGAGAACTAAGGAGTATATAATGTTTATAGAGAAGAAAACTACTAGAAAAGAAAGTCCTACAAAAGCTTAATGCCTATGCAAGGCGTATTTAAAGAGTAAAGATGCGAGAGAGAGAGAGAGAGAGAGAGAGAGTGAGATGTGTGAATGATGCTTTTATGTGGGGCTTTGCACGCCAACAGCGAAGAAACTAAAGCTAATCTCTTTCGTCTGTGCATTACATGTGACGTAGATGGAGCTTTGGCAGAGGAGAGACAAAGTGATTTGCATTTAGATTTTTATTACAGACAGTTTGTGTCAGTGTGGGTCCTACTATCATGGGAAAGTACGGAGGATGAGCCATATTTGTGGGGCCCAAGTTTATATATATGGCGAGTCTATTTCCTTTGACTGAAAATACAGTGAAAATCAAGTTCAAAACTTTGCTCTAATCTAAGAATTCAAATGGAAAAATGCAATTTGACCGGTCAATCTTTCCCATATTCAAGATATGTTATTATAATACTCAACTCAACGTCACGACTTATAATAAAACCGAACATGGTTTCGATGAAAATGATTAATATTCACTTGAGTTGGAAATATAATGAATTTTGTTTTATATTAATAGATGGACCAACATTCTTTAAGATGTTGGAGCAATCAACCTTCACCAAACAAATATTCATCTAATATGTGTCAGTGGAACGTATCATAAACAAACAATCACTGATTCCACCATTTTCGTTTTTTGTTGTTATTTTTTTGTAATATCGTCTGATCCATTAAAATAGACATTCTCTTATATGCGTAACTTAATTCACCTCGTCGCTTTACTTATGTTGATCCATTCACTTAATTTGCGTAGCATACATTAATTTTAGATATTTATTTTTCCAACAGACTATCTCAATATATGTTGGGGTAATTCTATTGGCACCCACCTTTTTTCTATTTGCACCCCCTAATTAATATGTAGAGTAAACATTAATTATTTACCAATTACATACCCTATAGAAAAGGAAAAAAAGGAGTTTAATGTTAATAATTTAAGTAATATGTAAAGTAATATTAAATAAATACTTGCCGATTAAAAAGGCAATTTGGCGGGCATGGTAAACGAAGGCCCGCCCCGCCAGTGGACCCGGCCCGTCCTAAAATAAAAACACAAAAAATTATATATAAAAAAGAAAAAACATTAAAATAAATTAATGAAGTTGAACTATTCCTAATCTAATTTAAATTCTTTAATACAAATTTATTTTGTTACTAAATTTGATTAAATTAAAAGTTGGATCTAAAAAATATAAAAACCCATATAATTCATTTATATATATTTTTTTAAAAAATGTTTTATGATATTTGGCGGGCCTGCCCGCGGCTCGCGCGGGCTTACTGGCGTAGGCTCGCCCTCTGACGGACCTGAGAAATGGCAGTCCGCCCCGCCCTACAGGCGGGTAACGGGCCTGGTTGTCCCGGCCCGTCCTAAAAAATAAAAATGAAAAATATTATATAAAAAAATAAAAACATTAAATAAACTAATGAAGTTGAATTAATCCTAATCAAATTTAACTCTTTAATAAAAATTTATTTATGTTATTAAACTTGACTAAATTAAAAATTGAATCTCAAAAAATATAAAAAAACCTATATAATTCATTTATATATATATATATATATATATATTTTAAAAATATATTTTTTGATATTTGGCGGGCCTGCTCGCGGCACGTGCGGGCTTACCTGCATAGGCCCGCCCTCTGGTGGGCCTGAGAAATGGCAGCCCGCCCCGTCACTTTGGCGAGCCTGCTGCCCGCGGGCCCATTTGACAGTACCAGGGTGGGGCGGGCCGGCCCGCAGGTCACGTGCATTTTTGCTAGTTCTAAATGTTTCATTGCTTAAAATGACTTTATTAATTATTTTTGAATAGTCCATGTAATCAATACTATTGATTTAATGGAAGATAAGTTATTAAAATATTTTTTGTTGAATCATGTGATTATTTAAAATTTTTATTACAAAAATCGAGTGTTAAGGGGGTGTAAAGAGTGGTATAGGGGGTGCAGGGGGTGTGAATAGTAGGACCCTATATGTTGATTTCTTTTATCTTCTCTAACCTTAAACGCCCATTTTTCTTCTAAGGTTGATGTGAGCTCTTCTCTTAAGATCAAGTTAAAAGACCATTTGAAACATAAATATATATATATATAAATATATTTCTAACTCCCAATTTTCTTTTCTTTTTTTTTTCGGTCCCGAGGTATCCCCACACAGCCCGGCTATGGGCTAACCGCCACATACTCCAGAGGTGGGACTAATCCCCGGTGTCAGATGGATACGTCCCAAACCCACCCAACAACGATAGTCATGGGCCTTAGGCCCATGGGAACTTTCTCAAAGTCATGTGGGAGGTAGGGTTCGAACCCCTGACCTCCTAGTCACATGAACTTTGAGTGCCTCAGCTTGGCCACTAGAGGCTAGAGCCAAGCCTCATTGGCTCTAACTCCCAATTTTCAAAGACACGTGAATTCAATTATAGGTGAGATTCTTTTTAATTTTTCATTTTTCGGCAAGAAAAATATAGGTGACAATAACCTAAATATTACTCCCTCCGTCCCCTTATCTTTATCACATATATTGGTTGGCACGAATATTAAGGTGTCATTATTATAATAATATAGTACAATGAAAAGGTAAAAAAGTATATATTTTGACACGTCTTTTAAGAATATTTAATATTATTATATTGATTGTTTGTGATAGTTTTTTTTGCTAAATAAGGAAAGGTGATAAAGTTAGTGGGACGTCCAAAATGAAAAAATGTGATAAAATTAGCGAATAACGCGATTCGAAAGATGTAACAAGCCGTTTGTGGTGGGCTCCACTAATCGACAGCATTGGGACAAAACTGAATAATTGAGAGATCGATCAGCATCATCAGTCAAATTCTGTTGACTGGTCAGAATTATTGTTTGTCTTGATGAAATTTACCAAAAAAATTAAATAAATAAATGAAATAATTCCAAAAGTTAAAGCTAGCTAGGTTTAGGGAAACGTGCCCGAGAGAATAAATGAGACAATGGATGATATTGCACTGAAGAGAAGGATTCTTCTGTCTTAGAAACATTAAACCTCAGTAGGAGAAAAGAAAAAAAGATTGCTAATTCTTGAACGTTTTCTTAACAATTACATTGAGATCGTACTCATTTGGACACTACTTGGTTGTAACAGTCGAATGAAAATACTTAATATTTGTCGTAATATATATAATACACTTCAGATTAGGAAAATTAATGGCCTGGTGCTCCCTACGAGAGTTTTATATTTTGTAATAAATAGTAATATCTGCAAAATTTAGGGTCACTGTACGTGATATCATAGCTTATGCCAAGATGTCATAGAAGAAAAATTCATGTCTAAGCCTATATAAGAAAGTAAATCAACATAAATGAATGAGGTGTGTTGCTTTGTAAGTACATATATGAAATTGAGATATGGAGGATTGTTTTGCAATTTTAATTTCGTATAATAGAGAACCACGAGAAAGTATTGTATAGTTATTTTATTTTTAGGGTTTGGCTCGTCGCTTATTTCTATAAAGCACATCGTATATGATTGGGGACAAATCCTTGTCGGTCTTTTGATATATAATTAGAATATACGGACATCGAATGTTAGTCACGTTGCTTACAAATTATTAAATATGTTATAAATTGATTACGACTGATCAAATTTAGGTGTGAGGACGACACTTCATTTAATTTTACGTCCCGCAATAGACGTCGGTTTTTTTGTTAATTGTGAAAGAAAGAAAAAACAATCTCCAACCGTTAAATTCATTCAAATTCAACCGACTATTTTTGAAATATTCATTTAGAACATCTCCAACCCACGACACATGTGCTACTGTGCTTTTATTCCAACCCATAAACTCTATTTTCTCTACTTTTCACTCCAACCCATTAACTCTATCTTTTACACTAGAAATCAAATTTCTATATTATCATAATTGACTTATTGAACTTTATTATATAAAATTAAAAAGTCAATATATTATAATTATTAATATTTAAAATTTAAATAAATTATAAAATTAGCATATTATTAAGTATAATTTTATTAAATTAAAAGGAAAATATCAATAAATAAAAGAAAATTAATATTATTTTTGTTTTATTATTATTATTATACGAATATATCAATATTTTAAATTAAAATATACTTTATTAGATAAACATAAATAAATAGAAATAAAAACTCTATTTTTGTGTTGAAAATTGTGTGTACTCTAGAACTAGAGTTTCTCTGGTAATCAACACAATATTTGTGTTAAATATAGTCTCATTGGAGTAGAAACGTCTTCTATTTTTGTGTTTTACACAAAAGTAAAGTACCCGTTGTAGATGCTCTTATACACCAACTTTTACAACTTTTCAATTCTATCACATATTTTTATAACTTTTCAAAATAGTATTTGTATTATTATATAACAAATGTAAATACAAATAAAAAACTTTATGTGCAATTTTGAATAAATAAAAACAAATTTATGGGCTTGGATACAAATAAACACAACTTTCTATCTATTTTTACTTTTATTTTTTTAATTATGTGAGTCATTTAACAATTAGAATAAAAGAAAGTATTTATATATAAGTATTAAAATACAAACGCATCTTGGATGGTGGAACGCATATATGCGTTAGAATGAAGAGAGAGAAACTAAGAAACGCATCTTGGATTTTTATTTGGGGTACTGTTGGATTAATTTTACTCCATTTTTTTGAGTTATGCAGTATGGTTAGAGAAGCTCTTAGTGAAACAGGCAACAGCATAAGTATAGTTAAATGTAATTTTAATTATTTCCTATAGAAAAATAGTTATATAAATGCAGTTCAGTTTAGTTCTTGACAAGGTGAGTAATAGTTGTACTGGAAAAGAAAAACTATTATAGCGATTGACGTGTCAATGTAAAAAATGACCTTGATTTAGATTTTAGATATGTGGTGTGAAATTTGACACAACGAGCAGCATCACTTCCACTTCTCTGTTCATCAATTTCTGATGGTTGATGACATTTCATACGGTAATAACATATAATAATTAAATAATACTGATCTGGCCCCGTTCCATCAATCTTTTTTTTTTAATTCAATTTGATGTGAATATATGACTAGTGGGTATTTTTAATAACATAAACAAATAAAAAATAAGCATTAAAGAAATAAACAGAAAACGAAAAGCATTAATAAAATAGTAAATTTCGTATCAATTTATTACGAGTTATGTAACTCGTATAAGTTCGTTACGAGTTACAAGTCCAGCTGGAAAGATTCCAGTTGGACTACGCGTGACATAACTCGTATAAAATTCATACGAGTTATAACTCGTAACTCGTATGAGCTTTATACGAGTTAGATCTGTTTTTAAAACCCTGGCGGCGAAGACGAACAGACGAAGACGAAGCTTGAATAAGCCGCCGAAGTTGGAGCACCCCACTCCGCGACCTCCGCCGAACCTCAAGGACCCGCCGCCACCGACCAGCCCCCCTCCGCGACATGTCGGCCTGCCTCGACACGCCGCCCCGCCTGGACGAGCCGCCGCAACGACCTGCTGTTCTCCGCCGCCCGCCGCCCCGCCTCGTCGACGTTTGCTGCCCGCCGCGGCCCCGGCTCGACGAGGACCTCCGCCTCGACCAGCTGCCCCGCGAACCGCCGTCCCGCCTCGACGAGGTCCCGCCGCAGCCCCCCTCGACCCGCCGCCGCCAGCCGCGTCCCGCCTCCGCCAGTCGCGTCCTGCCGCCCCGCCTCGACGAGCCGCCGCCTCGACCCGCTGTTGCCGGTCCGCCTCGACCCCCGTGACGATCTACGCGCGATTACGTCCTGTGAGCGATCCCCGTTCCTCGTTATATTTATTTTTGATTTTACGAAGTATTTTATTTTATCGTCGATATTCTTACAATAGTAATGAAGATTGATTTATTTATACGTCGTTTTTTACTGTAGATGGATTTGGATTCTTATTACGGGCCTTTTGATAGTTCGGTGTTGACGATGCAGTCAAATCAGCGTAGTACTGATTTATTGTTAGATGAAGGTGCGATAGATAGGACTATTAAAATTAGGTCCTTAGAGAATGTTGTGTGGGGTACGAGAGAAGCACCGAATGTTCTACACGGTCGCTTATTAGATAAGTTGAACGATATGGGTCTATACAGCGTCTACAGCTGTATGTCACAGAGGGTTGACCCTCATTTGATTACAGCATTGGTATAGCGTTGGAGGAAGCAGACCCATACGTTTCATTTTTATGTCGGGGAGCCGACCGTCACTTTACAGGACATGGAAATTTTGTGGGGTTTGCTTGTAGATGGTAGTTGTGTATCCGGTATGATCCAACCGAGGACGATCATACAGTGGATGGACGAGTGCGAGCGGTTGCTAGGTTTTAGACCGCCTGCTGAGAAAATTAAGGGGTCATCGCTTTCGATGAAGTTGTTAGCTAGTTGGTTGTTGGCCCATCCGATTTCGGATGATAGCGACGAGGAAGAGGTTGAGTGTTCAGCACGTGGTTACGCGATGCTGCTCTTTGATGCGGTGATGTTCCCCGACTGTAGCGCGAGCACCGTATCGTTGACCAACCTTCAGCTGTTGGAGGATATTGATGAGGTAGCCACGTTTAGTTGGGGTAGTGCGGTCCTAGCGTTCCTGTACAGAGAGCTTTGTTCGGCATGCGAGCCGAAAAAGCTTAATATAGGCGGACCCCTACGGCTATTGCAGGTAATTATATAGAAACTTTGATTAATTTTATTATTATTCTAAAAATTTATTTAAAACATGTGAATTATTTTAGGCATGGACATATGTGAGGATCCTGCCATTTCTGCCAGTTCGTGAGCTTCATCTATCTCTATGGAGCCCAGTATAGTCGACGGGATAGTCTTACCAATCCCGCCACATGCTGCGAGGTATGGTAATTCGTAAAGTTTGTAATTTTTTTTCCCTGTTACATTTATAAATGTTGTGTAAATATATGACAGGTGGAACGCGTTATACGATCACACTACGTCGACTAATTCGAACATACGCACCATCCGTGAGTGCCTTGATCGCCTGCGGGCGCATCAATTTGTATGGGAGCCGTACAATATGACGCTCCCGAAGATTGTCGCACTTCCTCCCCAGTTCTTACCGATTGCTTGTCGATCGAGGTGTCCCCTCATCTTCTTCAATATCGTGGAGTGGCATTACCCCGAACGAGTCCTTCGACAGTTTGGAATCATCCAAGGGATTCCCGTTATACCGCCGTATCGAGATACCAATCTCCATACATACGAGCGTCGACAGCGGTCGGGGATGGATTGGAGGACTCATCATGCAGGCTGGATTGGATGTTGGGAGGATCGAGAGAAGAACGTCGTAAATGGTCCTCCCACGACTGCACTCTTGTCGGTGGAGGACGGATATTACGACTGGTTTCATCGAATCACTCGCCTCTACATATCTCCACATGCGGTTCAGATGTCACGTGGCTTCCAGATGGGGGATGCAGTTTTTTATGTCGAGCATCGTAAGTTTAATTTATTTATTAATGTTATTTGTTAAATATCTCAAATGATATAATTTCCTTTTTCATTTTCAGGAACACGAGGTTCACGACAGCCTATGTTACGCAAGGGGTGGCAATTACGACGAGTCGATCCATTTGCTGGAGCAAATGGATAATATGTTCATCTCGCGACGCCAAGTTCGACGGAGCAGCGAGGCCGGATTTTCCACGTACATGAGGTCGGACCGTCTCACGTACATGAGCCCGGACCATCTCACGTACATGAGGCGGGACCATCTCAGGTGCACGAAGCTGTTAACCCGTCCTTCTTTGACGATTTTTCGCCCTTCTTGCAGTCATCTGCAGCCCAACACAGCTCACAGCCGGAATATATGGACTATCAGGTATATCAAATTAATTTAAATTGGAAGCCCTTTAATTATTTACTAAAATTAAAATTTGGTTATCACATTTTAGGCCTTTACGACACCTTCACCACGGCCGCGACGACCTCGAAGTCCGGCTGATGATGCAGAGCAAGGTAACCGTCGAGGAAATAGAGTACGTAGGCCGGCACGTTGTGGGACCGGCGGTCATTTGGCTCATCATGGCCGATAGATCGTTATGTGAAATGTTATTTTTTGTTTTGTAATGACTATTAAACGCGTTCGAATCAAAATTACTGATTTTTGTGATGACTATTATTACAGTTATTATTATTACTTATTATTATTATATCTATTTATTATTTGCTGCTCTCGTTGACGTGATACTCGCGTCTTGCAACCCTGATCGAAAAATCTTCGACGGCACGTTGTAAATGTTTTTTAGTTTGAAAAATCATACCTCGACAAAACATAGGGTTACTCTGTCGTAAAACTCCCCGTAACCACCGTAGTCGTCACCACCAGGAGGTGGCATTTGGTACGTTTGGAAAAATGGGACGGACTGAAACAGCGTTGGAGCAGCAGAGTCCAGCGGAGTGGTATCATCTGGCGCGTCGTCGTCGTCGTTCTCGTCGTCGTCGTCGTTGGGATCGGGTAACTCGGACAGTGGATCCTCATCGTCTGCTTCCGAATCACTAACATCAACGTCTTCATCTGGTTCTGGCACGAAATCTGGCTCAGGTTCTGACACGGATTCCGGCATATTGAATGAAACACCAAGCGCCGATATCTCCAGAGAAACATTACTGAACTCTGCCGTAACTGAGAGAATGTCGGGAAAATTCGGACAGGTATAACTCGAAGAACCAACTTCAAAATTCCGATGAGGCTCTTCGTTCAAATCAAAATTGAATTTTCAACTATTTCAACAAAAACCTCAACACAATTGTTCTCCGACTCGGGATGGATGAAATATTGTAAATCGTTGTCGTTGAAGATTCGGAATAACTAATGAAAGAGGCGAGAATGTTGAAAGTATTCATTTTTCGCCTGGACAATTAACGAACAACGACTGCTATCAGCTAATTTCGAAACAACAACGACATAAACTCCGAAAAACTGGTGTTGCGACGAATTCGCCTATACGCAATAGGACGGATACTATATTTAACGATAGAATCGGATGATTGAATTATTTCACCGCCGAAATATACTACGACTTGTCACGACTCGACACCATTTTGTGTTGTGTTTTAAAAATCGAAAGGGGTTTTTGTGTTGTGTTTTAAAAATCGAAAGGGGGGTATTTACAGAGATGTAAGTCGTATCTATTACATACGAGTTACTTGCATTATCGCGCAACATGCAACTCTCACGTAACTCGTATCTATTACATATGAGTTACTCGAATTATTGCATGCATTATTGCCAACTCGCACGTAACTCGTATTTAGTTCGAGTTACTCGCATTATTGTTCTGACACTGCATGGCCGAGCAGGTTGGTCGGCCACGCACATAACTCGTATGCCCTTTTTACGAGTTAGTAACTCGTATGCCGTTTATACGAGTTACGTTCAAATATTTTTGCCACGTCAGGTCAGCGCGCCACCGTGTAGTAACTCGTATGCAAATCATACGAGTTACTAACTCGTAAAAAAGGCATACGAGGTACAAGCCACGTCAGATCAGCGGGCCACCTGTCAGGAGTAACTTGTATGAGATAGATACGAGTTACTAACTCGTAAAATATTCATACGAAAAACTCTATTTTATTAATGGTTTTCGTTTTACGTTTATTTCGTTAATGCTTAATTTTTTTTGATTTATTTTATTAAAAATACCTCACTAGTGAATCGAATAGGAGAAGTTTTACAACCTGCAGTGTTTATAATTATATGTTTTACTTTCTCACTCTCTATGCGTGTGCTAAAAATATTTATGCTATTTCAATTTGATATTTACAATGTCTAATTTAAACTAGTATTTCTGGCACACCCTACGTGTGTGCAATAAAACAAAGTTAATTCTTATTAGATAGTTTTAATAAGTAATATACTAAAAATAACATTTGGTAGTTATTATGAGGTTGTGGAAGGTACGTGGTTTAATAAGTTTTTTTTTTAATTTTTTTACAGATGTAGAAAAAATCTGATTGGTCGATTGATACAGACTAATTGACGGTTTGTCCTAACTCCTCACCCTTAATATAATAGAATAGATATATAAAATGAAAACTAATGTGTAGGGATATAATTACAATAACTAAAAATTTTAGGAGTGAAATGATAAATTAAAATTACTTATAAGAAAATGGACTAATTGCAAATAAAATGACAGATCAAATTGACAGTTTTTATCCCTTAAACCTTTATATGATAGAATAGATATGTTTTATTATTACAAAACATGCAAAAAAGCATTTAAAAATAAAATACTGCATAGAGCAATTAAAACAATGAGAACAATATGATGTATGGACTCGGCACGTAGCTATCTATTTATCTTAAAATATCTTAAAATATTATGCAAATGTAAGCCTTCTATAAAGCTGCCATGTGTCCCATAATAAATAATATAATAAATTAAGAAAAATATATACATCAAAATTATCCACTATCACACTACCCATTAGAAATAGTTATTTATTAATATAAAATAATTATAGATAGTTACCATTATAAGTATTCTATTATAAAATGGTGTGTGGCGGCTATAAACTGCTACATTTGATATGTCACTTATTTGATATTTAGTCCTCTTTTTGTTAATTACATACTTACTAATTTTTATATTACTTTTAAATTTTTATTTATTATAGTTATATCCCTACATATTAGTTTTTGTTTGTATAGTTAAAAATTATATTACATATATTAAATATTACAAATAATGAATCATAAAATTAGGAGTAATATAAATATAATTATATTCTAAGCACACACGTACCGTGTGCGAGAACGAACTAGTAAGTAATCCATAGATCATATTTGGTTTGAACTAAATTATATTATATTAAGCCATTATAGTATAGCTAGATAACGATAAATTGGTACAACTAAAGCCCACTGCAAGTGCGTACTTCAATATGGGCCTGTACACGTTGTAAGAATGTTTTCCGAACATTTGAAGAAAAGAAAAGAAACACTTGATTTGATGTCGTGTATAGAGAATAACTAAAATTGTCATTTGTATGATACTTAGATTTTATTTATTAGAAGTGCTTAATTAATAAGCAAGCACATGAATAAATCTAGGCTGCGTTCACTAGGTTGGATATCTCAAGATAAGTGCTTTTTTATCCTTACTAATCTTGTTCACTTTAAATATGAGCACTACTATATAGCCCGCAATAAATCCAAGGCCCTTGTTATAAAACTGCAAGCCCGCTACAATTTATCCAACGGATGAGACCAAGATAATTAATCCAACCCCTATTAATTGCAAAAAGACCAAAATATCCTTTTTCCACCCAATCATAAAATCATTTTTATTTCATGTAGGTTATATGGTAAAAATAAATAAACAACACTAATTTATTCCATATTTCATGGCGATCAAATTGACATCCATATCTTATATTTTTCGATATTCATAAGAATAATTATATTTTAAACTATATATTGATGAAATAAATGCTACTTTTGTAAATTTACAAATAATATGAAGACAAAATTTTTATTATGTTGGAAACTAAACAAGATATAATGATTCCTGTACAAGATTATTATATCACATTTTAACTTGGGCTTTTTTAAACTTAGTTATCTCGTGTAGCAAAGTAAACACAGCCCCAGAATTATACACATTTAATGAGGAATTGACTTTCCAAAAAATATAAAATAAAAAATTCCTTTTTACACCAGGGAGAGAGAGAGGGAGAGGGGGAGAGCAAGAGAGAGAGAGAGAGAGAGAGAGAGAGAGAGAGAGAGATCTTGCCGTAACATGTAAACCGCTAAAATGGCCCATTCCATTTCAACACACTGAAAAACCGACCTGAAAGTGGGAAATACATTCCCAATCACGTTCAGTGTCTCTCAGTAAACCTCTTTATCCCTCGCAGGGAAAAAAATTCGCCTCTTCCGATCCAATTCATCAGATCTCAAGCGGTTAATCGACTAATTGTTGTTACTGAGAAAAAGAGCTATTGGATAGGTGGATTTTCTCTGTTGGCGGTTGATGGAAAATGGAGTTCATAGACAAATTGCCGGAGATGGATCTGATGCGTTCCGAGAAGATGACGCTTGTGCAGCTTATCATTCCTGTTGAATCTGCTCACCGAGCGATTTCGTATCTAGGACAGCTCGGTCTCGTCCAATTCCGCGATGTAAGGAATCATTGGTCTTTGTTTTGATACATCTATACGTGTATCCGATTGTGTGTGTGTGCGTGTGATGTTTCCTGATTTGATACTCCCGGCGAATTGATTGGCAGTGATTGTGGTGGTAGTGATAGTGATGATAAATATTGAATTGCTGGAATTTGCGTTGTTGAACTGGTTAGGTGATCTGGTTATGGATGATTTTCCGATTTTTTAAATTAGTGCATTGACATATGAGTAGTTAAAATGTTTGATCATAGGAAAATATTGATCTTCATCTGTTTGATGCTTGTGAGGCGTTACTGGTAACTGGAAATTTATCACTTACTTGTGTGCGTCCGGGCACGTGTTGGCATGTTAATAAGGAATTTTGCCATGTGGGATTAGTTGATGGAATGACCGTATCTTTGGGGGTGGGTATTGTTCTTACCGACCCAATGGTTTTATACTCGAATCTCTCAAGGTGAATGACATGCACGTGCGAAATTGTAGATTTTGTAAATTTTTTTAATTATGCTGTTGCGACGAGCATTTATTTGGAGGGTTTGGATACAACCCTTTCCGATTGACAAGAATCAGTCCATTGTGGGAACTTGACTGTACTTTTAATCTAGCTATGACCAGGGGACTAAGTAGAACACTGATTATTTTTCTCTTTTGTTCTTTTACGTCGTTATCTGTTTTACGGTTCAAAAGAGTTCCTATATCTACAACCGGTCTGCGTATCATTTGATTCCTTGAGAATTATGATATGATGGTATTTAATAGAACTTCTGGACAAATTTACCTCATGGTTGATGCCTTTCCTGATGGTTGTCATTTGACTGTACTTTTAATCTAGCGATGACCAGGGGACTAAGTAGAACATTGATTATTCTTCTCTTTTGTTATTTTACGTCGTTATCTGTTTTACGGTTCAAAAGAGTTCCTATATCTACAACCGGTCCTGCGTATCATTTAATTCCTTGACAATTATGATATGATGGTATTTAATAGAACTTTTGGACAAATTGACCTCAGCCTTTCCTGATGGTTGTCATTTTTTCGTAGTATTTATTGCCGTTGTCATTTTTTTATGCAGTTAAATAATGACAAGAGTCCATTCCAGCGAACATTTGTTAGCCAGGTTAGTCCATGAAAGACCTTTTTACTATTTATCGTCGGAAAATCATCTCCTCAATTTTCGTGTGTATTTTTTGTGCAAGATAAGTGTGCGTTATTAATGGTTCTAGGAGGTTAGTCATGTTCTATAGGGAGCTTTATTCGGGATGGTGGCCTATAAATTAGTTTAAGCTAATATGATTGTTGTTCCTTGTTCATAATTACTAACTGGATAGCCTTATCACCTGTTATTTGATAATAAAAAACTCATCATTCCTATACATACATTGTAACGGTTTTGGGAAGGATACAAGTCCATTACGGTTTATTTTGATCCATTAATTGTGAAATTATTCCGACCAAGTTGTAAGTGTGTATCCGCATATCCATTAACGACATGTTCAGAGTTTTTGTTGTGCAGTTCTTAGGATACTAAAACTTGAGTTAACAGGTGTTGTGTCATTTGTTCTACTCTCATCTTCTTGATGCCTTGATAAGACGCCTATTGATTGTCTGCTTGGTCGCTTAATATGCTGGAAACGCGGAGATTGAAAAATTTTCTGTTTCTGCTCTGTCAATTTGAATTTACAACAAATTGCTCACAGGTCAAAAGATGTGCTGAAATGTCCAGAAAGCTACGGTTTATCAAAGAGCAGATGCAAAAAGCAGGATTAACGGCATCTTCTAATCCTCCTGCTTCTCAACCTGATATTGAGTTGGAAGGATTGGAGGTCTGTCTTTTCTGCATTGAAGTTTTTCTCTTACATCACTTATTTATTTAAGTTGTTTTTTTTTAACTCAGACCCAACTGGCTGACCATGAACATGAGCTCATTGAAATGAATGCCAATACTGAGAAACTGCAGCAAACGTACAATGAGTTGCTTGAGTTCAAGATGGTGTTACAGAAGGTATATAGCTGCCTAGTATCTCTACTATTTTCAGGACGTTCTTTTTTAAACTTTGCACTATATTACACCCTGTTTTTACATAAAATCCTAGTTATTCAGGTAAGTTTTCACTGCTGTATTAAGAAAGGTTTCCTGACATAATATCTGAAAATTTCATTGAATGCAAGTACATGCAATTCTAAATTATCCGTCGAGAAGTCAAATATAGTCAGACTGGATAAATTGATCGTTCAGGACTATAGAGTTCTTGCAGTAATCACACTATAAAAAATATTGTGGAAGCTCAGGTTTTCTGATATTACCAGCTGTATGCCTTTTGGAAAATCCGAATGGAGTCATTCTTCACTTGTGGCTCGGCAGATTTAACGGCTCCCGGGTTGCATGTTATTGTTTTATAAGAAATTTATGTCATTATCTCTGTTGAGTGTTGAGTCTGTGGCGCATATTGTTAGACCAAAAGCAGTAGTGGGACGTTCATCCTCGTGATCCTTAAAAACCAGGATATCTCCCTTGTAAACAAGTAGATAATGCCGCAGTTTCAAGAATACAAATAATGCCCCAGTTTCAAGAATACAATGCATAATTAGGTGACTGGCTCATGATCCCAAAAAACGTGGTGTATCACCCTTGTTGGGCATTTACTTTGTTCGCACTTCAACTAGCAAAGACCAATGCTTTTGGTTTGTATTTTGATGGATTGACTATAGGCAGGTGAGTTCCTTTCATCGAGTGGAGGACATGGAGAAATCAATGAAACCGAATTAGATGAAAATGTCCACACCAATAATGATTATGAGGATACATCCTTGTTGCATGAGCAGGTGACCACAATATAAACTCTTGTTTTGTTAATTTGTATAGTTAATGATAGTTGTTGATTGTATATTCACATTAATTTATAATTTTCAGGAGATGCAACCTGGACCATTAAGTCAGTCCGGTGTGAGATTTATCAGTGGCATTATCTGTAAATCGAAAGTTCAGAGGTTCGAGAGGATGTTATTTCGCACCACAAGAGGCAACATGCTTTTCAATCAGGCGACCGCTGATGATCAGATAATGGATCCTGCATCAAATGAAATGGTATTAGTCTGCTTGGTTTACTTTCTGAGAGAAATGCCAACTGTTGTCCTTTGACAGTGAAACCTCATTAAAACATGTTAGACAGATAATCTTCTTATGAAGTGAAACCAAATGAATTCAATTTTGCTGAATAGATGGTCTGATTGCTAGTCTTCACTGATGATCGGTCTAGGAATTATACAAAGTGGAACTTCTGTGCTTTGCAGGTAGAGAAAATAGTTTTTGTAGTATTCTTCTCAGGAGAGCAAGCAAGGACAAAAATCCTTAAAATTTGTGAAGCATATGGTGCAAATTGCTATCCAGTGCCACAAAATTTGACCAAACGGAGGCAAATGACACATGAGGTATGTTCCTGATTCGGGTGGTTTAGTTTTCTGTAGTATTAACGGATGTTTGATACCCATATAAGTTCGTGCATGATTTGATCCTTATTCGTCTTGTGTCACAAGTCAGATTGGCACAATAGTCTGCTATTACTAAGTGTTCCAATCATACTAGTCAGCCACATTCACATTCACCATACATAAACAGTTTACTAAATGTTAAAGCTATATATAGTTGTCATCAAACGGCAATACTTTGTACAGTACTAACAAGTACAATAGTTGGAATGTGATCTACGCTTCCTCTGTCATCCTCTTTTTGGTTTCATTTTTTGTTTAAGATTTGTTTTATCTTAGTTAACACAGAATGACTATAGTCTTCCCGTTTGTAGGTATTATCACGCTTATCTGACTTGGAAACGACCTTAGAGGCTGGTCTGCGACATCGGGATAAGGCTCTTACAGCTATTGGGTTTCACATTTCAAAATGGATGGATATGGTTAGCTTTAAGATGCTGGACTTCGGTGACTTTAGTAACTCAATTTTATTTCTTTGCCAGTGAAGGAACTCATTAATTTTATGAATATCTTTTGCTAGGTGAGAAGGGAAAAGGCTGTCTTTGACACGCTAAATATGCTGAACTTCGATGTCACTAAAAAATGTTTGGTCGGTGAGGGGTGGTGCCCTTTGTTTGCAAAAATTAAGGTATGTTTTTTGCCATAAGGTTTATTAGACGGCTAGTGTATATCACGCTGACTACGCTGACTAAATGGAATAAAACGTGCAACAATGCAGATTCAAGAAGCTTTGCAACGTGCAACCTTTGATAGTAACTCACAAGTTGGTATTATATTTCACGAGATGGATACAATTGAGCCTCCCCCAACCTATTTCAGGACTACCAACTTCACCAATGCATACCAAGAAATTGTTGATGCATATGGGTTGGTCACTATTTGATAAGATTATTTTTAATGATCTGTCTGCTTTGTTATGTTGATCCTATGTAGTGTCTATTATTACAAATCAAATACTATTTTCATATTTGTCAATTCCTCCATCTCTTTTTATGCCCTGATCGCATTAGCCACGCAAAGCTTTGTATGTGCAGAAAGGAAATTTATTTTGCAATCATGGGTTTCAGATTTGAATTTGCTTTCCAGAGTAATTTTGACCGGATTTCATTCTAATAGATGAGCTCTCTGAAACACCTGTGAAACGTATTTTGCAGTGTTGCCAAGTATCAGGAGGCAAACCCTGCAGTTTATACAATCATTACATTTCCGTTTCTTTTTGCTGTCATGTTCGGGGATTGGGGACATGGCATATGCTTGCTGTTGGGAGCACTATTCCTTATTGCGCGTGAGAAAAAGCTTTCTTCACAGGTTTGTTATCTAATGATCTGATATAAGATATTTCTTTACGTACTTCAAGAAATGCATGTTGTTACTCGAACTGCATTTGTCTTATGCTCGTTACTCTATATAAGTACATTAAATTTCTTTTCAGATTTTTCAACGTCTAGATTCCTTACCTGTTAACTGTTTTAGTTTGTTATTGCTGATTAATCAATTATTGAAGTGTATTTTAAATGTAAAGAGGCGATATGCATGTTTGATCTTCAGTAGCTTCGGTGGCATATTGTAAAAGATGATAATGTCGTTTTTGTTATTTAGCTGTTTATATTGTTTGTTTTTCTTTATTATGTAACCTTTTTGTTACCAAATGTTATTTCTTGTCAGAAACTTGGAAGCTTTATGGAGATGCTATTTGGAGGCCGATATGTCCTCCTCAAGATGTCTCTCTTCTCGATTTATTGTGGGTTGATATACAATGAATTCTTCTCGATCCCCTTTGAAATATTCAACTCTGCCTACAAATGCCGAGATGCCTCGTGCAGGTATGCCTTTGAGGCGCTAGCTTTTTTATTCAGTTCCACGTCAACAAAGTATGTATCATTTTAAAGGAAATAGTGAGAAATGGAATAAGTTGATTTGATAGAAGTAACTGGAGAAGAGCAATAAGAGGATATGAAATAAAAATTCAGCCTAGTATTTGTCAGTGCAGACTTTCCAACTATTCTTGCACATACGATGAGGATGCATCAGATGATGCCAGCACCACAAAAATCATTTTGAACTTTCTGATCCTGCAAACCTTCTGGTGTATATTAGATAAGAAGCACCAATCGATCTCATTTATTACACTAAACATCTGGTGTTCACCTCGGTGCTTTTTCCTAAAATGTTTACTAATGGGAAGTCGTCTTATGCATTTATTTTCCTTGTAGCTGCTAGACAGAAATTAATTGGTTAAACGAAGTTGATACCCGATTATATTTTTAGTCCGCGTTATTGTTATATAATTCTCATAGAAGTTACTGCATTATTTGGTTGACCTACATTGATGACTCAACTTTGTGAATTTCTGATTTTAAAACTTACTTTTCTGTTTCACTGCAACAGTGATGCTAAGACAGTAGGTTTGGTCAAGTATCGGGATACGTATCCATTTGGTGTGGATCCAAAATGGCGTGGAAGTCGCTCTGAGCTTCCTTTCTTGAACTCTCTCAAGATGAAAATGTCTATATTATTTGGCGTTGCACAGATGAACCTTGGAATTATCTTAAGTTATTTTAATGCAAGATACTTCCGCAACTCAATTGATGTCAAGTATGCACCATTTCTCGTCTTGTGTCAATTGCGCTATAATAACTTTTGCATTCCCTTGACCATTACCCATTACCCTGTTTCTAGGTATCAATTTTTGCCGCAGATGATCTTCCTTAACAGTCTCTTTGGATACCTATCTCTTCTTATCATTATCAAATGGTGTACTGGCTCTCAAGCCGATCTCTATCACGTGATGATTTACATGTTCTTGAGTCCTTTCGAAGAATTGGGTGAAAATCAGCTCTTCCCGGGCCAGGGTGTGCTTCAGGCATGTTGCAAATCTTGTAGTGATGATCATCAGCTCATTCTATGTTAAGTAACTGCACGATCTCAAATAATTCGGTCAATGAAACATTTCTACAGATTGTATTGCTTCTGTTGGCGGTTGTTGCTGTTCCATGGATGCTTTTCCCCAAACCCTTTATTTTAAGGAGAATTCATAGTGAGGTATCCAACAGCATCTCATTTGTTCTCTCACTTCTACTATGATGTCCATTGAATTACGTTGAACAGTTTGTTCTGCACTTCTACTCGTGTCTGCGTAAGTTGTTTCTCTACGAAATGAAACTCTACTTCCTTATGCGTTAATCTATTCCTTTCTTGGTGCATGTAGGATTCCATTTCGTATGATGATATTGTCTTCATCATGGCATAATTTTTTTTCCTTTCTTGTTTGCATGCTGAAGAGATTTCAAGGCCGCACATATGGCATTCTCCGAAACTCGGACATGTATGCTGACGAGGAGCCTGACTCTGCAAGACTTTCCCACCACGAGGAGTTCAATTTCAGCGAGGTCTTTGTTCATCAGATGATTCACGCTATTGAATTCGTATTGGGGGCAGTTTCTAACACAGCTTCGTATCTTCGTCTCTGGGCTTTGAGGTAAGTGCCCTTGTAGTAAGTACAGCATTTTTATTTATTCGAGGATCGCATCTTTAAGTCCATCTTTTTTGATTTCCATTCCTTTCGCTGTATCGGTGACGAACAGTTTGGCCCATTCAGAGCTATCCACCGTTTTCTACGAGAAGGTTCTTCTTCTTGCTTGGGGGTAAGCTTGCTGATGATTCTTTTTCGATAAATGTGAATGTTACAAAATCGACATTTATGTATGATTGAAAAAATGTTTGCAGGTATGACAGTCTTATAATTCGGCTAATCGGTTTGGCGGTTTTTGCCTTTGCAACGGCGTTTATACTTCTGATGATGGAAAGTCTGAGCGCTTTCCTCCATGCTCTGCGTCTCCATTGGGTTGAATTTCAAAACAAGTTTTACGGTGGCGATGGCTACAAGTTTAGGCCATTTTCTTTCGCTGCGTTAAACGGCAGCGACGAGGAATAGCATATCGTTATAATACTTACCTTGTTTGGAATTTTCGGTGAAATAGCATTTGAGAATTTTGCAGATTTTATTAACTCAATAGAGTTTGGTTGTTATAATCCGAATAGGGAAAGGTATATGATCAAAACCAATTTGGCTGCTCAACTGTTTATTATATATGCTCGTGACTTCCCATTTTATTTAAACCTCGAATGCCCAAAGTCCTCAGCTGCTTCCGAGCAACTGCAACATTCTTCATCCATATAATGGTTCTATAAATACACCGTTTTGTTGCAGGCATTGAAATAAACAAGACATTGTTCAAAATGGACCGTCGGGTTCGCTTATCCTATTGGCATAAAAGCATCTCCAACGGGTAGTTTATTTTTGTGTAGAACACAAATAAAGTATGTCTTCACTCCAATGAAACTTTATATCTAACACTAATATTGATTACCATAGATACTTTATATGTAGAATACACACAATTTCTAACTCAAAAATTGTGTTGTACTTTCTATTTATTTATATTTTATTTAATAAAATATATTTTGATTATATTTAAATAGTTAATATATTTATAACAATAAAAGTAAACATAATGTTAATTTCCTTATATTTATTGATAATTACCTTTTAATTTAATATAATTATAATTAAATAATATGCTAATTTTATAATTTAATTAATTTAAATATTAGTTATTATAATTTTATTTACTTTTTAATTATTATAATATAAAGTTTAATAGGAATTTGATTTTTAGAGTAGAAAATATAGTTAATGGGTGGAGTAGAAAATTAGTGTACAAAAAATAGAGTTTATGGAGCAAAAGTAATTTAGCAATTGTAATATTATGCAGAATTAACTGTATTTTTTGCGGGTTGGACATGCTCTAAATCTTATTTCGCTCAATTAGTTCCATGAAGGAGAAACTCGAACTCGACATAACGAACAACCTTCAGCCTCGCATTCTTGCCCTAACGAAAGCTAGAAGAAAAATAGGACTCATACTACTACTCATATCCTAACTTTTATTACCTACCTACATCCACTCGAATCGTAATAGCTTGCTCGCAAAACCTCCGATAAAAGGAATGAGAACTTCTCGAACCCTTCTCCCTAAGGTTCTACGAGGGCGTCTGACTTTTCACATATGCTATGCTCATAAACAAATCACTAAGATTAAGCTTCATTCTTTATCTTGCTATATTATAGTTTCTGACTGCGCACTAGTTCGTTCTTGATTTCAGAATTCACAACCATTGCAAATCACAATGCAGAATTGTTAGCCACTTGCGATTAAATTGCCAAAATGATTCAAACACAAACAACTTTGAAAACCGCAACAAATAACGCAAATAGTATTGCAAGGTACGACGGCCATTCATTTAATTCGATTGTCAAAAGAGAAGGGAAAACAAAAGAGCAGCAGCACAAATTAGCAGTGAAACACAGGCCATAGAATCAAAATATGCTTCTGCTTCTTCAACATATATCACTTAGGCATCAGCAAACCTGCAAAATCAAAGTGTCTTTATTTAAGTGGTCACGTTTGAAAACAACACAGAGAGCTATTAATCAATCAATTATTTACCCCAACTCAGAGAGCTTCAGGTGAGCCTCAGCATAATCAGCAAAGAATGCATCCTCATCCTATCATTATATTAAAAGAAAAGTCGAATAATTTTGCGTTAGGAATATGATAGATGACATGGTGTGTTTATATAAAATTGCATAAATTTTACTACACACTCACAGCAGCATATTTTTCGACGAGTGGACGGAAGGAAGGGTCAGAGAGAAGAGCCTTGTCCGTTGGAAGTTGCAAAAGCCCTTCTTTCTCTCCACTCAGAAGCTCCCTGTTTGAAGGATGGGGTGATAGAATAACAAACAGTCGTCAAGAGATAGTAGAATACACACAGATGCAATCATAATGCATATTATGTTTAGAGATCTTACTTGAAGTAAGAGTTGTCGAAGATGAGAGGATTGGCAGTCCATGGACCCTCGAATCCAGAGCGTTCCTTGTGGCATCTTCCCTGAAGAATCAGAGGGCATGTCCAAATTTCAATATTGATACTATTAGCAGAATAATCAAGGCATTGACAACACATGTACTTCACTAACCAGAGTGTGGCCACCAGATAGAGCAACAATATCCTGGTCGCTAAGGCCCATGTGCTTAACAAAAACATCCCTCAAGTGGTCAGACCCTGCAACACAGGGCAAAAGGGTCAGAGCTTATAACTCATAAGTGTATGCCACAAATTAGTGATAAATGAGGTTCGGACTCACCCTTGGTAGCATCTGGAAGGCGGCCCTCAAGTGGGGGTTCCTCTTTGTCCTGAGGTCATGAAACACGAATGGTAAAAAATTAAGCAAGCGAATTCACATATAAATGCATGCATAGGAACTGCCAAAAAATACACTTAAGACTTCAATTACGATCTGACTTGAATTGAATAACATATCACAAACAATTCAAAAGAACAGAAACAACAAAATCCAGGCAATGAAAACCATGCTCTATCATAAACAGGAAATTTAATATATCTATATACCGGTCTGCCTGGGTGGAATGGAACTTCAGGTCCCCCTGTGACTTCAACAGCTACAACACCAGCCAACTGCAAAATGTCCGACCACAAAATTAAACAAACATATAATATTAACCTGACACGTGACTTAAAATAAGTCATGATAAGAACCTGATAAAAATCAGCATAGGAAATGGTGGGGAATTGCTCTTTGATGGGGTCAAGGAGCCTCAAAGCGATGTGAATGCCATTGTTAGCAGAGTGTCCCTGCTCAGACTTGAATCTCATCGTCCCAAAAGGACCTCCAGTCTTGCTAGCCTGGTCAAAAGTGCCAGCAGAGTGCCACCTAAACACATAACGACTCCTCCCCATAAGCCAAATGAGACATAACTAAAGAATTCTTATAGTTAACATCATAAACCACGCCGCAAGATGCTAATATACAAAAACATATCAGTTTCACACTCTTCATGCATCGAAATTATCTGACGGTTCTTAGATCTGAAAGTTTCCACAAAATCTAAGCATACTTCATTGAAACAATCGATAGATCTGTTGCTACTTCGCAATATAGCAAATAGCCAACAAATGACACAAGCAAGACCGAGCAAGTTATTCATCCAACAAACGGGGAAAACAGTCAATATAAAGTCAACAATCAAGCGACGAAACTAAATAAGCTCTCGATGATCTTACGCAAGGCGAAGCATGATGGGAGCACAGTTCTTCTCAGCGATGAGACCTCTGAGCTTCTTCTTGCACTTCTCGATCGCCTTCAAGTACTCCTCGCTGACCGTTGGATAGTTCTTCACCATTTTCACGCCTTCACCAAAATCGACCAAACCAAATCAAAAATCGCATCGAATCAAAAGCATACAAAGCAATCATCTCATATAAAATTAACAATGATCTGCAAAGAGTCAACGCAGCATCAAACCTTGATAAGATGTTGATGATAAAGCTGTTGTTTGCAAATCCCTAAGCAAGAGTGTGGTCGTCACAAGGAGTGAAGCTATCAAATCTTAGCTCGCTATATATAAGGTGGAACCGACTAATGAATATGAATGTGCTTGAGAGCCGTTGGATGGATATGATCGCACGGTTGATATTGGATTTGGGAGGGTAGGTGCGTGCGGCTTGGTGGATTTGTTTATTTTTTTTAATTATCGCGGAACTTCGGTTTTCCAATTGGTATGGGAATAACTTTTAATTAATTAAATAATTAATTGCAGCTCAACATGGAAGCCCACAGAATTTGACTTCCTATGAGATTACTAATTTACCCTATTTGGATATTTCTGGCTGGATATATTATACAGAAGGAATAATTTCGTGAGGATTTGGGCGGCTCGAAGGGTATTTGTGACATTTGAGTGCACAGGCTATTTGCTCCTAGTGTGAACGCCTTAGGTTTATTGGAGATTCCTTTGCTTTTCAGTCATTTTCTCGTGCCTTCGTTGATTTTTTAGTTGGGGAAATTTGTAGTCAGGCCCAGTCAGAAGTTTCCTAAAGGGTTCAGTCCATGTCAGAGTCCACAATAGTTTAAAGGACCAACTTTTTTGAAAATGGAACAGATAAGGACGAAAAATATGTATTGACGAAAATACCCATCCTTACATACCGAACTAATAGTTATTTTTCGTCGACTTTCTGTTATGCTTTTTGTTATATTGTTATAAAAGTTTAGCGAAATGTTATTTTTCATACTTTATCTGTTACTTTGGTGAAGAAAATTGTTATCGACTGAGTATTTATTTTACGAATATCGTTTTTACAGTGAATCGAGGTTCGAAATTTCGAATGCCCACTAACCAACCAATTTCGACGTGTAATGTAGGATGTGTTGTGGTATCGACGAAGCAAGATGTAAGATGTGTATGAGTTTTTATCTTTCTATTTGGGGTTCTAATATGCGAAAATAAGATGAAATCAAAAAAATTTTTGGCACCGATTATATCTAGTACGTACAAATTCGAAGTACCCATAATATGGGCACCTCGGTGCGGCTCATTATTTGCTCTTTCGTTTGACCTTCATCTTTCAATTTCGCGAAAATACGAACGACCTCGATAATTTGGGTATATTTTCACTGTGTCCAAATTGTTACTCGAAGTGCCAAATCTGTTACCTTTTATGCCAAAATCGTTACTAGGTCTGTCAAGACCGTTATTAAACTAAACTTAATTGTTACCATGTGTAGTGTTCTAATTTGCGAAAATAAGATGAAATCAAAGCCGTTTTTGGTAACGATTACATCTAATATGTATAAATTCGAAGTACCCATAGAATGGGAAGCTCGGAGCGGCACATTGTTTGGTCGTTCGTCTGGCGTTCATCTTTTAATTTCGCGAAAATACGATCGACCCCAATAATTTTGGTATTTTTCTTACTGTCATCAAAGCTGTTACTCAGTCTACGAAACTCGTTACTATGTCTGCCAAACCCGTTATTTAACTGTAATTAATTGTTACCTTGTAAAGTTGGGTGTATTTTTTTTTCGTTTTGGCCGATTTGTAAAATTCTCAAGATCTGTTACTAATATATGCGTTGCTGTAACTATATTGCCTAAATTTGTTACTAAATTCTCGGTAAAATTTCGGGCGAGAAACAAGAATGAGATGAATTTTGGGCGGGAGTCTAAATTTTATCAAGCATAGATTATCTGTTACCCAATATGTGTAAAACTGTTACTAGTTATATGTTTATATGTTACCAGAATTATTATAGTTTGTGAATTAGGGTTTGTGATTAAAATCATAACCTAAATTGATATATTTTTATCTAAAACTTCGTAAATTGATATATTTTAGTGAATGTAGCGTGTTTGCAGTATAAAATTGGAAATTATAACCTAAACTAGTTACATATGACATTGTTATTGTGATTATGTATTCTGTTACTCGTATTGTATCACCTTGTTACCGTAATATACATTTATGTTCTTTCCTCGTCTTGATGTGTTACTGATCATTGTTAAACGGTTACTGCAGGAAATCAGTAAAAGGCATATGGTTTACGTTTAAAATTAATTGAAGATGTCATTAATTTTGTTGACTCATTTATGTTAGGTCGACCATCTGGACTGTAATAAACAATAATAGTTCATATCCACAAGTTTTGAGTAAGTAGAATCAATTTCGTAGAAGCATTATCATCTTTAGAAGAAGAGTGATACTTGTTTTCCATATTATATACTCCAACTTCTTCAACTCCAACATAACATCCACGAAAATCACAACCTAAAATAATATATTTTAGTTTAAAACTTCTCAAATTCATATATTTTAGTTAATGTGGCGTGTTTACAATACAAATTTGGAAAATCATAACCTAAACTAGTTACATATGAAATTGTTACTGTGTATATGTTTTCTGTTACTAATACAGTAGGACATTGTTACCGTAATATACATTTCTGTTCTTTTCTCCTCTTGATTTGTTACTGGTCATTGTTAAACTGTTACTACAGAAAATCAGTAAACGATATATGGTTTACATTTAAGATTAATTGAAGATTTCATTAATTTTGTTGAATCATTTATGTTAGGTCGACCATCTGGATTGTAACAAACAATTAATAGTTCATATGCACATGTTTTGATTAAGTAGAATCAGTTTTGTAGAAGCATTACCATCCTTTGAAGAAGAATGATACTTGTTTTCCATACTATATACTCCAACTTCTTCAACTCCAACATAACCTCCACGAAAATCACAACCTAAACTAATATATTTTAGTTTAAAACTTCTCTAATTCATATATTTTAGTGAATGTAGCGTGTTTACAATATAAATTTGGAAAATCATAACCTAAACTAGTTACATATGAAATTGTTACTGTGTATATGTTTTCTGTTACTAGTACAGTAGGACATTGTTACCGAAATATACATTTCTGTTCTTTTCTCCTCTTGATTTGTTACTGATCATTGTTAAACTGTTACTACAGAAAATCAGTAAACGATATATGGTTTACATTTAAGATTAATTGAAGATGTCATTAATTTTGTTGAATCATTTATGTTAGGTCGACCATCTGGATTGTAATAAACAATTAATAGTTCATATGCACATGTTTTGTTGAATCATTCATGCAATGCCATTTTCGAACAACATCCCTAAGCACCCGTAAATCTTTTTTCGGACATTTATTTTAGGTCAATGGACTTCGAATCAGAAATAACGTAAAGAATAAAAGTTATACATAATTAATTTGGCTAATCAAGGGAGCTTGAATCAAGGTTATTTGAATTCTATATCGAAAGTTATACTCCAAAAGGTGCAAGTTGCTATTTTCGGGCAATGCAGAATGCATAAATTGTTACCCAAAATGTATAAACTGTTACCCAAATGCATGTAATGTTACCCAGAATGCGTAAAGCGTTACCCCGAATGCATAAAGTGTTACCCAGAATGCATTAATTGTTACCCAGGATGCATAAATTGTTACTTAGCAAGCGTTTTATTAGCAAAAGCTTCAATCATGGGCCGCATCAAATTTCTTCGCGATTAACATCAATATTTTCATTGATTATTAAGACCGCCGATCAATTTCACCTTATTCAACATTGAAGTCCAGATTTTCCCTTGTTTCAACGAGATTTTCGAACTACTTTTAGAACCCTTCGGCTGTTTCGACCTTTTCTCCTTCTTCGCCGCTGCTTTCTTCGATTTCTTGGCCATTGTCGTCGTGGTATGGCTCGCTGCTCATGGCCGTCGCTGCTCGTGGTCGTCGTCGACTCGTGGGATGACTCAATCGTTTCTTGGATTAACATGGGTTTATCGATTTGGAGGTTATTGTCACTAATAGAGCCTCATCTGTTACTGTCTTTGTCACATCTGTTACTTTATTTGCTATATCTGTTACATAAGTTGCATGACTTGTTACCCAGATATCGTCTCCACAAAATCTTCAATATACGTCGCATAAAAAATTTTGATTCAAAATTCTTCACTACTTCTTTCTTAAACTCGATAATTCTCGTTCATTATTAAGACCCATTATCAAATTCACTCAGTTTCGTCTTAGTCGGCCATTAAACTCGATAATTCTCGTTCATTATTAGAGTAGTTGGTGATTTTCGTAACAAAGAATTGTTACTGGACAACTGTTACTTTTGTTCATTGATATGTTACTGTTTTTTTTAATTCTGTTACTATTTTGGTGATATATGTTACTTAAGTTGCACGAATTGTTACCCAGTTATCTGTACACAAAATCTTCAATATACGTACGTCGCATCAAAATTCTTCACTACTTCATTCTTAAACTCTCTAATTCTCATTCATTATTGAGACCCATTATCAAATTCACTCAATTTCGTCTTAATCGGCCATTCAAATCGATATTTGGTCCATTTATAATCTCGTTTTTTCCAAGTGAAATTTCATAATTATTTCGTCTTACACTTGAAATTATTCGTTTATTATAACTATCCATGAGGAATCAAAGTGGATTCCATCTTATTTGCACCTTAACAACGATTTTCAGTCGGTTTTAGAGTCTTAAACGCAACCCAAAATCGAATCAAAGAGACGAATGCATAGTGTTACCCAGAATGCATAAATTGTTACCCAGAATACATGAACTGTTACCCAGAATGCATAAAGCGTTACTCGAGATGCATAAAGTGTTATCCGGGATGCATAAATTGTTACCCAGAATGCATAAATTGTTACTTAGCGAGCGTTTTATTAGCAAAAGCATCAATCATGGCCGCGTCAAATTTTTTCACGATTAACATCAATATTTTCATTGAATATTAAGACCCATGATCGATTTCACCTTATTCGGTCATTAAAGTCCAGATTTACCCTTGTTTCAAGGAGATTTTCGAATTATTTTTAGTACATTATTCCATTATAAACTTCAAAAATTTTCATTGATTATTGACACCCATGGAAAATTATCATCGATTTAACCTTATTTGGTCATTAACGTCGAGATTTAGCCGGCTTTTAGATCGTAAATGTTGATCTTCGTTGAACGTGGTTTGTGCATTCATCGTTTGGAAGAGACGATGGCACATGGGTGTAAATTCGGCAAATGTGAAGGATAAAAGGGTCATTTACAATGTGATTGGTCCTTCAAACTAGTTTTTTCAGTAAATAGGTCCTTGGGCCGACATAAAATTACAAAGGGGCCTGAACTATATTGAAAAATGTGTTTTAGGGACTGAACCATAATATACCCTTTTTAGTTTTCTATTTCAAATGTCCCATTCAATAGGCTGCTATCTATTTTCTTCTAATCCTAGTCATCTACTTCGTGTCTACTTTGATAAGGCATGAGCCAAGTGAATCTATAGTCTATGCTTCATACATTTATATATGAAATTACTAGTTAGTACCCGCACGGTGTTAAATATATTTTAGTATTTTATATTGGAGTAATAAATAATTATTTATAATAGATAAGTGGCAGCGTGATGGTTTCTTTATAACAATTAAGCTAACATAGTGGGTTTTCCCTTTTTATTATATTTATTTATTTTATTACAATTATTCTTGTGGGACACGTGGCAGCACCACAACAAAACTACATTTGATTGTATATATAGGATATGGACATAATTATTATGAAATGAAATCTGAATATGATTTAACTTTCGACCAGATAACGGACTTAACCAATGTAATTGAAAATCATATCATTCTTCTTTTATTAAACAACAATTTTAAATTTAAAGAGAACTACTTATAAGCAGGCTTTTGTCTAAAGTAATAAAACCGAGGGCTTTAGGCTCCGATTTTTTAGGGCCCCACGACCTTAATTTGGTAATTCAGTTATGTAAGAAAAATATTAATCAGCCCAAATATTTTTAGGCCCTCGATCTTTTAGAGTCCCATGAACTTAATTCGCTAATGTAGTCATGACAAAAAAATATTAATTAAGCCCTATATTTTGAGTCCCTAGAATGTTTAGGGCCCCGTGAGTCATGACCTTAATTTGGTAATGATTGTAAAAAATATTAATTAGGTCTAATATTTTGAGACCGCAATATTATAAATATATTATTATGTATATTTCTTTTCACATTTTGCCTTTTCAGCTTTCACTTCCTTTTCATTTTTTCCGTTCTCCCATGCCTTTTAATTATTTAGTCTCTCTATGTTTTTTAGTCAATCACATCTGTCCTTGTTAATCGGTTATAAGAGAATTTGTTAAAAAACTAAAAAAATAAATTTTTCTACAATTGTTTTTTATTGTAAAAGAAGATCCAATAAACAAAAAAAGTTTCAATTTTATAATTTTTAACTTCACGTTCTATAATTTGAAGGTTCTAGTTGTTGATCTCAAGTCCAAATAAAAGGAGGTTTGCGCTGGATTGACATGTAATTTTTTGCCAATACATAATATTTTTTAAAAAAAATTAAAGGCATGTTATACTCTTATGCTTTAGGCCCTGCATTACGATGAGCCGCACTGCTGATAAGTTCCTTGGTGGTATTTTTATACTCTAATTTACTCCTCTATTTGTCGTAATTCATATTTTACATCTAATATTATATATATATATATATATATATATATATATATATATTACAGAGCACACGCAATTAAGGGTGAAAAAGATATGTTTATGCCGATATGCAGGAAAAGAGCAACATAATTAGCTGTCGTCATTAAAACTGTTTATTACATGTCCGTCTCTTGGGACGTGATGTCACCAAAATGTGGGGTTTAATAAAATCGAGTTCATTTGTTCAAATTAAGATGAAGAAAAGCTAAGGAAGTGCTTAGGCCTAAATTTTTTTGTATAATAGTTATTGGGGTAACTTCAACTAAATCTCCTTTCCCTTATTTTCTATCAACTAACACCCCATTCGATATTATTTATTAGCAAACTCCCTAAATCAAAACAATACACATAACTCCACATGGACGATTTTGCCCATCTATTAATTTCCACACCCCTACCCAAATTTGTAGTACCAATATACATATATTTGTAATACCAATGTATAAATGTTCGTGGTACCATTCCGTGATCACCATGGACGATTTTGCCCCTCTACTAATTTCCACACCCTTCTCTTTCCTTACCCAAACTTGCAGTACCAATATACGTATGTTTGTGTTACGAAGTTATGGATATTTGTGGTACCATTCCATGAGCTAGTGTAGTACCAAACGTAGGTTACTTGTAGTATCTTTTCCGTACCATGTACTTAACTATCGCAACTCCTACCCTAAATTGTAGTACCACTATACATATATTTGTAGTACCAATGTATAGATGTTCGTGGAACCTTATCATATGCTAGTGTGATACCATGAGTAGGTTACTTGTAGTACCAATATCTATGGTAACAGTCACGGACCAAAATAATTCAAATGGCGTCGAAAAATTCCTTACCAAAACTTGAAGTACCAATATACGTATGTTTGTAGTACCAGTGTATATATGTTCGTTGTACCATATCGTGAGCTAGTGTAGTACCATATGTAGGCTACTTAAGTAAACACATGGTACGGAAAAGATACCACAAGTAACCCCCGTATGGTACCACACTAGGTCACGTTATGGTACCACGAACATCTATACATTGGTACTACAATCATACGTATATTGGTACTTCAAGTTTGGGTAAGGAATTTTTCGACGGCATCTGAATTATTTTTGGTCCGTGACTGTTACCATAGATATTGGTACTACAAGTAACCTACGCATGGTAGCACACTAGCTTACGATGTGGTACCACAAAAATCTGTATATTGGTACATATATATGTATATTGATACTACAATTAGGGTAGGAGTTGCGTGTTAGGATCCCGAGTTATTGGGCTTGGCCCAACTGCTTAAATATATCATATTTAGTTTATTTAGCCCATTTACTATGCATTTAAGTATTACAATCTGAAATGTATCGAACTAAGCAATGAATTAAGTTCTAATCTCTTATCTTCTTCCTCAATGTCGCATCTTCTCATCTTCGATCTATTTCTTCTTCAATTCTATCTATCTCGATCTTCTCTATCATTCTCAGCTCTCTATGTCGATCCTTCCCCCTTCGATCGTCCTTCGATCTTTCTTTCTCCACTTTTCTCGGATTTAAAAGCACGAACGCCAAGTGTTCGATTAAATTCCAAAGTAAGAATCAGCCGGGATCTTACAAATTGGTATCAGAGCTTATCGATTCTCGGACGGATTTCAACAATGGCGATTACTTGGAATAAGATGCTTCCCACCTTCTATGGAACTAATGCAATAGCTTGGGTGGATAAGTGCACTCAATACTTCGCATCGAAGACCATCACTGATGTCGAGCGAACGCAGCGCGCCTGGCTCTACCTCGAAGGCGAGGCTCTCGAATGGTACGACGAGTACGTTGAAGGTAAGGACTTACCTTGGAATGATTTCGTAGAAGCTATAATTGACAGATTTGAATCTATTGAGCTGTCGAGTGATGTTTCATTGCTTGAGACTGAGTCGCTTTCGAATGGGAATGAATTCGTTGAAATAAAGAAGTCGAACGTAGGCGAGGAAGAGTTGTCGGTGCTGGTTGAGCTTGAACCGATTGGAATTGAGACTGAATCGATCTTGATTGGTGATGATTCTATGCTATCAGGATTGATGGATGACTCGATGATGTTGGGCGATGTGGAGTTACCGGCTGAAGTTAAATTGTCCTTCGTTGATGACGATAGGAAGTCGGTGATGGGTGATGAAGATGCTAGGTCATTGGTGTTGGTTGAGTTTGAACCGCTTGTGATTGAGGTTGAATCGGATGTGTTGGCTAAGGATAAATTGGCGTTGAGCGATGATAACTCGTCGATGTTGGTTGATAAGGGTTCGGCCGTGTTGGTTGATGTGGCTACGCCGGATTCTTATGTGATTAAGGGGACCGATATTATTGGTGATGAATCCGTGTTAGTTGATGTTAATAGTCTATGGACTGACTTAGGACGGTGGAAGACCGAACAGCTACTCGTGGAAGGGGGCCCTAACCTTCCATTTGATCGAGGTCGTTGTCGTATAATCGAAGGAATGAGGTTCTTGCATCCAAATGAGGGAATTGTTGGAATATTGTTCATGGATAATGATGACTTGCAACCTATAAAACAGATAATGTTGGTTGGAGATGAATTGGAGGTTGCCTTTGAAGAGCATCGTATAATTCTCGTTGATCAAAACATGTCGTTTGATCGAGAACGGTGGGCTATCGAAAGCATGAAGGTGAACCTACCTTTCGATCGAGGTAAGGCTATTGTTGCTGAAGCGTTCTGCTCCAAGGACTTCGAGAAGGTGTATGGAAGCAGTTGTGTGAAGGGAGCTCAAGTTTATGTCGAGCAGCTAGGTGTTGGGAAAGATCATAGTGAGGCGCTTGACGAGGATCGATGGAATATTATCGAGGAAGTGATTGAGGGAGGAAGCAGAGTGATACCTGCGGGTTCGCTCTTTCCCTTCGATCGTGGAAAAAGATGCACGGGCCATAGCGATGCTCGTGCGATTGTCTCGGACATTATCCCACTAAGGCTCGCACATCCTCGAGGACGAGGATGTCTTCAACGGGAGGGAAATGTTAGGATCCCGAGTTATTGGGCTTGGCCCAACTGCTTATATATATCATATTTAGTTTATTTAGCCCATTTACCATGCATTTAAGTATTACAATCTGAAATGTATCGAACTAAGCAATGAATTAAGTTCTAATCTCTTATCTTCTTCCTCAACGTCGCATCTTCTCATCTTCGATCTATTTCTTCTTCAATTCTATCTATCTCGATCTTCTCTATCATTCTCAGCTCTCTATGTCGATCCTTCCCCCTTCGATCGTCCTTCGATCTTTCTTTCTCCACTTTTCTCGGATTTAAAAGCACGAACGCCATTCGATTAAATTCCAAAGTAAGAATCAGTCGGGATCTTACATTGCGATAGTTAAGCACCTGGTACGGAAAAGATACTACAAGAAACCTACCTATGGTACTACACTAGCTCACGAAATGGTACCACGAACATCCATACATTCGTACTACAAACATACATATATGGGTACTGCAAGTTTGGGTAAGGAAAGAGAAGCGTGTGGAAATTGGGGCAAAATCGTACCATGTGTCACGGAATGGTACCACGAACATATATATATATATATATATTGGTACTACAAACATACGTATATTGGTACTACAACATTCGTGGGTGTTGACAGATTTTTTGGTAATATTGTTGTCGTCTAAAATTGTCCATTATGGAGGTATAGGGAGTTATGTGATTTAAAAGTTTGAAATGAGGAGTTTGATGATAAATGAATGGGAAGGGAGAGTTAGTTGATTAATAGTTTGAGAGTGGGGAGTTATGTGTAGATTTGTCATAGTTATTCACGTAACATTAATAACCATTCAATTCATTCTAATTATAAAAAATCATATTTAAAATTTTCATAGAATTTAAAAAATAATTCAAAATCCAAAAGTACTATCGTTCTTTTCTGATCCGTAGGCCCTATAAAATTAAGCTCCCCTAGGTTACGTGTCAGTCTATTATTGGACTATGTTAAGATGTCAACGGCTTCCTAAGAATGCAGCCTAGTATCTTAAATTGAATACGCGAACCAACACGAAATAAATTGCGTTGCATTGCAATTAGTATACTTTACGTCAACGCATTTACTTCTTCGTCATTGAACTTCATAAAATATAATTAAAAGAAAAAAGAATGAATAAAGTATCAAATTGTTTTCTACCATTTTTAATATAGGTTCGTTCCACTAAGAGCATCTCTAATCGGTATCCAAAAAAACTCAAAATATATACTAAAAGTTAGAAATGTCGAAATGGCGGTCCGGGCCGAGTTGGCCCGCCGCCCGCCAAAGAGCCACTTGGCGGGCCTAAAAAATGGGGGACCGGCCCGCCCGCCTAGAAAAATTCTTAATTTTTTATATTTTTATTTTATAATGTAATTTATTAATTAGTTTTAGTAAGTTAAGGTATTTAATAATAAATTATGAATAATCAACATATTACTTATATATTTATAAATATATGTGTTATTAATTATGGTATAATTAATGAAACATTAATTATTAAATTAATATATTTTAAATATAATATATAATATATAATATAAATAATTTAATAAAATTGGCGGGCTGGCCCCCGCCCTGCCAAGCCCGCGGCCCGCCCCTTGGCGGGCCTAAAATATCCCAGCCAGCCTACCCTTTTTTGGGGGGCGAGGCGGGTCGGCCCGCGGGTCACGGGCCCAATTGACAGGTCTACTAAAAGTTCTCCAACCGTACACCAACGCAAACTCCAAATGCATTTTCATTTTCTCTCTCCTGTTATTAATAATTATTTTTTTCTACGATTTTTTATATGAGAAAATTTTGAGTTTATTACTAATTTTGTGAAATTATTTTTTTCAATCGAACTTATAATAGTATCATCTGATTTGTAAAGTTGTAAATTCCATGGGTAATATTACAAAATCGGATAGAAGAGAATATTACAATAATGGTCTTTTAAGTTTGCGAATTGGTTTATCGATTTGAGAAGAATTACTGCATTTTGAGTTTGAGAATGCGTTTTTTGGTTGGATATGGTCTAAGATTATCCATAAATTGAGCAAGGATAACATCATAACAATCTTCAATATAAGTAAGTAATTAAATTATACGTTTTTCACCGACCTTAAGACCTAACCTAAGAAAATAGAAGAGACGTGTTCTTAATATCTACGACTGAACTTTACTCAATATTTATTGACCCACGAATTTGGGTGCATCGGGCCACCCGACCCGGCCCGACCGAAGAATATCTTCAATATCAATATCAAGCCCCAATAAATGACATACGCGTCACTGCAAATAAAAGGAGTAGAGTAGCAAAGATTGCACCTAATTAACTATCAAATCGCCAAATGCATGAACCAATAAATAAAACGGAAGAGAAAGAGGAAATAAGAGAAACAGTGTTACGTGTAATAATAATAAGCTAATACATACGTTTCTTTCTTTTGCTCTGTTTTCTCTCTCTCCCTCTCCGTGTTTTCTTCTTCAGAGAAAACAGAGGGACGTATTAATTAACACAGTGGGGATTTGGGGATTTTTTTTCTATAACTATAGGGAGGGAGCGAGATAGTAGAAGAAGAAGAAAAAAATGGGTTGTTTTCTTTGCCCTAAAGATAAGAGAAAACAAGAAAAGACGAATAAGAAAAGCAGTAATGAATATAACAGGCGTAAGAGAGACGATCATGCACAATCGTCGCCAGGTAAATGAATATACAACAGCATGGATTGATATGTAATTGATTTCGTTTTATCCTTATTCTTGAATTTGATTGTGGGTTGTTTTGATTTCGATTGTTTTCCCCTCAAACCAGCTGGTTTCGCTCTTGATTTTGTGTTGATTCAATTTTTCCGATTTTTTTCACATCGTACCACTGCAAAAAAAAAAAAAAAAAAGGTTCTTGAACCCTTTCTTTATTCCAATCAATGGCTTCACTGATGTGTTGATCTCAATTGAAGTTGATCATCATTTTCTCAATTAAAATTCGCTTTTTTGCAGACACGAGGGAGAAAGTTGGGAAGAACACAGACAAATTCTCCTCGGAGAACAGCCAATGTAATGAGGCACCGAAAAACATTACGTCTCCCTCCAAAGAAAACACAGCAGAATCGAGCCAAACCAAGCTGAGATCATTCACTTTCGATCAGTTAGTCGAAGCAACTCAAGATTTCAAACCCGAGTACTACCTCGGAGAAGGAGGCTTCGGAAAAGTCTATAAAGGCTATTTGCACGACACGGGCGAGGTTATTCACACTACACTTTCATTTGATTCGAAAAAAGAAAAGAGCTAAAAAGATTCGATCTTTCTGACAATTTCGAGCGTAGGTCGTGGCGATCAAGCAGTTGGACAGAAACGGGTGCCAGGGAATTAGGGAATTCGTAGTCGAAGTTATTACATTAGGAAGCGCCGACCATCCTAACCTCGTCAAGTTACTAGGTTACTGCGTGGACGGAGATCAAAGGCTATTAGTCTACGAATACATGCCCTTGGGTTCCTTGGAAGGCCATTTACACGGTGCGGTAAAAAAATCCCGAATCTTTTTTTCGACCTAAGCGTTCGCTCAATTTGGTTCGTTTTTTTTTTTCGTGTGATTTTTCAGCGTCTCAGTCGGCGAGGAAGAAGCTCGATTGGAACACGAGGATGAAGATAGCCGCGGGGGCGGCACAGGGGCTCGAGTACCTCAACGACAAGCTTAAGAAGCCAATCATATACCGAGACTTGAAGTGCTCAAACATATTGCTCGGGGAGGGATATTACCCGAAATTGTCCGATTTCGGACTGGCGAAATTGGGACCGCTCGGGGATAAGACCCACGTCTCCACGAGGGTAATGGGGACGTACGGATACTGCGCTCCTGACTATGCCATGACGGGCCAACTCACGTTCAAGTCCGACATCTACAGCTTCGGGGTCGTCCTGCTTGAGATTATTACGGGTCGGATGGCCATCGACGGCAGGCGAGGCAGGGCCGAAGAGAATTTAGTCGCCTGGGTACGGTTATTTTAGGGGTACCCCATTTTTAGTCCCCCAATTTTTATTCCGAGATGCCCCTTTTTAGTCCACAATATTACCGATTTTGTGCCGTCTTTTGCATATCTTATTAGAAATCGAGGGGTCCTTGTCTTCTCGATTTCTAATATGGTATCAGAGCGAGCTTTCGCTGACCGTCATCTGATTCATGTGTCCATGCGTTAGACCAGTCATGCCACATGTGAGGGGGCGTGTTGAGATTTCCAATTTGGTCTTGACCCACATCGGATAATTCAAGCTCTTGAATTCACTATATTATATAAAAGATGTCTCCTCCTCCTATTAGAAATTGGTTTCAGGAAGGACCCATCGATTTCTGGTATTTCTGAACATAGGAACACAAAAAAACGCTCATCTCCCAAACATTGGGGGACCAGAAATGACGTTCTCATACTTACCATGAGTGTGTAAACATTTCGTTTTATTTTAAATTCACCCGGTAATTTTTTTCGTCTTTTTATATTGAAGGCCAAGCCTATATTCAAGGACCGAAGGAAGTTCCACACCATGGCCGATCCCGCCTTGGAAGGTCGGTACCCAGTGAGAGGGTTATACCAAGCGCTCGCAATTGCGGCTATGTGCGTGCAAGAAAAGCCGAGCATGAGGCCACTCGTTGCAGACGTAGTCACGGCCTTGAATTATCTGGCGTCCCAGAGGTACGATCCCGCGGTGCACGGAGTACAAGACCCTAGAAGAACACATTCTTCTTCTTCCTCTTCCTCTTCTTCTTCTTCTTCTTCTTCTTCTTCTTCTTCTTCTTCTTCTTCTTCTTCTTCTTCTTCTTCTTCTTCTTCTTCTTCTTCTTCTTCTTCTTCTTCCTCGAACAGAAGCAAAAGGCCGAGCGACGAGTGCAACCGAATTATTACAGATCGAAACGGGGACATCGTCGCTGGAAGAATAGGTAAGGAGGAGTGAAATTGGAAGGAAGAGAAGAAATGGTGTGTGTGTCTTTACTTAGGTATCGAAAGTTTTGGTGAGTTTTTTGGGTGAATTAGCTTTTAGCCTTAGCTAAGCATATTAGCTGAGCCGTCAATAGGGGAGCGGTTTGTTTTGATCGGCAGACTTGTTCTGTCTTTGTAAGAAGTTCCGAGGTTTTGCTGCTTTCTTTTCCCTTCGATATACTACAATCTGCTATATATACTACGCACACTTGTGATCTAATGCATAAAGTTATATATGTATTCTGTTAATTTCAAATGGTTAATAGGTGGAACTATAGAAACAAAAGTTTAGTTGAAATAAACAATATAGTGAAGGGTATTGTAACAATCGACTGTTAGAGGTAGTATTAGATTGATATATGAGATGAACCGTATTATCCTGAAGCAATTAAACGTCCCGCCCGGCATCAATTTGAAACGTATATACTCCCTCTGTGCCCAAAGGGTTGAGGACATTGGTGTATGGCACAGTTTTTAAGAAACTGAATATTTTAATAATATAAAACAATTAAAAGGTAAAAAAGTGTATATTTTGATACGTCTTTTAAGAATATTTAATATTATTATATTGATTGTTTGTGGTATTTTTTGCTAAAATAGCAAATGTACAAAAGACAGCGGGATGCCCGATATAATAAAATGTATAAAATGGTTTGGAACGGAGGAATCATGGCCGGATTTGGGCATGTGCAACCAGGCCTGTTGCACAGGGGCCAAAATTTTTGGGGGCCATTTTAGGGCCCCCGATTAAAGTTTAAAGCTTATTAATTATATTTAGAGATAATGTTTTATAGCCCAAATCCCATAAATAATACTACCTCCGTCCCGGTAATTTTTGTACATTTTACCAAATCGGGCGTCCCACTATCTTTTATACATTTCCATATTTAGTAAAAAACCATCACACACAATCAATATAATAATATTAAATATTCTTAAAAGACGTGTCACACCATACACTTTTCTACCTCTATCTAATTAAAATATTCAGTTTCTTAATAACCGTGCCGGAATTCAAATGTACAAAATTTATAGGGACGGAGGGAGTAAAAAAGTGGGCCTTTAAAAATTAGGGGTCTTTACACATAAATACCCCTCTGTAAAAAAACTTGTAATTTAGTACAATGTCAGCATTTTTTTATATGTAGCTACCTAACAGAATAAATTTTTTGCAGCTAGGTACCCGATCCGCCGCAGGTACGCCATACAACACATTTGGTTACCCCATATCAACGTATTGTGGTACGTAATACGTTTAGAAAATGGTACCCCGTATTAGCTCATTTAGGTACGCCCTATTTACACATTAGGTACGCCATACAAATACATTTAGGCACCCTATATCAACGTGTTATGGTACGCAATAAACACACAGGAAGGTACGGCATGACTGAAGAGACTGGTACAAATTAAATCGAGTAGATATCTGTAAATATTTCTGTCATAGCTACTGATCTGTAAGGTTTTATTCAAATATGTATTTATGTGTAGATATCCGTAAAAATTATAATAATCATTATTTGTATTTATTTATATTATATTTGGGCCTTCTTATATACTCCCTCCGTCCCACTAATTTTATCACATTTTGCCATTTCGGGCGTCCCACTAATTTTATCACCTTTCCTTATTTAGCAAAAAAACTATTACAAACAATCAATATAATAATATTAAATATTCTTAAAAGACGTGTAAAAGTATACACTTTATTGCCTTTTCATTGTACTATATTATTATAATAATACCACCTTAATTTACGTGCCCGTCAACTTATGTGATAAAGTTACCGGGACGGAGGGAGTAATATGAAGCGCCACAAAAATTGAAAAACAGGCCCTAGAGGGAGTATGAAAAAGAATTAGCAATGCACCAATTTGATATTATATCAACATATGGAGGACTATTATGCTATTTGTCAATCTTATATGCCCATTTCGGTCATTTCATCCTTTTGATTTGATCGGACGGTTCACAATCGTCTTCTTCATCCCCTTTCTTCTTCCAAGTGTGTAAACTCGTTTTCTCTCTCACACACACGCACTACAACCTCTCCCTCTAGTCTTAACTATTTATTACTTTTCTCCTTTTATTAAAGCTTGGGTTTCCACGCTATAATAGAATATTCCTTGATCGCCACCTGAAATTTCGAGGGTGCGTTTCTTCGTGTACGCGGCAAAATTCAGGTTCGTTTATATTTCTGTGATCCCGCTCCTATGTCCTAGCATCTGAGAACTTTGTGTGCTGTGAATTATTATTAGTTTTCCCGTTTCATTGTGCTTCGCTTTTTTTTTTTCTCGTACTTTCGAGTTGTCATCGCTTGTGATTTTGCCCGTCTTCGTGAATTTTGTAATTGTTTTGCGAGAATATCAAATGGATTTTGTCCAATGTTCAGATTAGGGATTTTAAGTTCTGATGCGACGTTATGAGTTCTCCCATTTGGCGGTAATTTGATGCCTTATTTTGACATATATTGCCGTTGATTTGGGGATTTCTTTTTGTTCGTAGCTGATTTTTGAGTTTGGTTGGTGTGAAATGTAGGAAATCTGTTATTGGAATCTGTATCTTTGGAGTCCTTTGGTTTTAGATAGTTTATGCTGCTGTTGAATGGCGATAGAGAAGAATAGTGCCAAGGTAGTAGCTCGTTCTGATTCCGAGTTGTTTCCATCCAACAACAGGGACATGTGCATGCCCAGTGGAAGCAGAGCTTTTCAGAATGAAAAGTCTATTTCTGCAGTTGAATCAGACGACGATGACGAACTTGATGACTGTGATTCGGGGGCTGGCTCCGATGACTTTGATTTGCTGGAGTTGGGTGAAAGTGGTGAAGAGTTCTGCCAAGTTGGAGATCAGACTTGTAGCATCCCATATGAATTGTACGATCTTCAGGGATTAGACGATGTGCTGTCTATGGATGTATGGAATGAGGTTCTTACCGAGGAAGAAAGATTTGGACTCTCTAAATATCTTCCTGATATGGACCAAGAAGATTTTGTGTGCACACTGAAAGAGCTTTTTTCTGGCGCCAATTTGGATTTTGGGAATCCTGTTGGTGAACTATTTGAGATGTTGAAGGGAGGGTTGTGTGAGCCGAGGGTAGCACTTTACAGGCAGGGCGTTATTTTTGTCCAGAGAAGGCAGCATTATCATAATTTGAGGAAATATCAGAATGCTATGGTAACTAACCTTTGTCAGATAAGGGATGCGTGGGTGAAGTGTAAGGGATATAGTATTGAGGAGAAGCTTCGTGTTTTAAACATTGTGAACAGTCAGAAGAGTTTGATGAGTGAGAACATTGAAGTTCACGGAAGTGAACCATCCGAGAGAGAAGAGTCCACTGATGGTTTGTGGGGTAGAAAGACAAAGGAGCAAAAGGTCACTAAAAAAGCAGGTCGATATTCTGGATATGGAACTGCTATGGTGCCAGACATGTCGTATTATGGCCAAACAACTTCTATTGAAACTGCTAAACATGGCAAAAAGAAGCCCAAAGGAATGCTGAAGTTAAGTGGATTGAAAACCTCTTCGTCAAAAGATCAACTGGAGCCGTCTCACACAACTAGCCATAGACTTGAAACGATTTCCGGGCTCCCTGGAGGAGTCGCTCGCTATAATGAAGAATTGGACCATGATTTTGCAGCTGTTCGATTAAATAAGCAGTTCTTAGATGAGGATGATGATAAAGAACCGATCTTTGAAGTAGCTGTGCACAGATATCAGGTCAACGATAAGATACGGTCACATAAATCAAAGAAACATGAAGTTGCAAGGGGAAAAACACCCGCAGATAACCTTATGTTGATGGGAAGCAGTACACAAGCATTCGACGGAAAGAAAAACATTGATCGGTTTTCTGATAACTACATGTTGGCTGCAAAGCCGTCTGACTCGAGAAATATGCATGGTGGAGGGAAAAAGCATATGAAAGTTGGCAAGGGTAAGAAGTCTAATTTCTCATTGAAAGAAAGTCGAACTGACCTTCTAGAAGGAAAAGATCCGGCATTGTTTAGCGAACATGGCGGGCTGTTGCCTAACAATTCATCATATAAACCTGGTGAGCCTTATTTTGAGGCAAATCATTTAGAAGGTAAGCTTCAGACAAGCACGTCACATTACAACAGAAGAGATGCTTTGGAAAAGAGAGACATCAGCTCATTTTCTAGGAGTGAAGAGACGGAGTCCGATTCATCAGAACAGGCTGATGGAGTGGATGATGACAATCCCATAATGAGGAGCAAGTGGGCTTACCCCAGTGGTGTATCAGATCTGAAGTATGACCCACTTAAGAAAACAGTTGATCGTTTCAACAGAGATAGAACTGATGGTTATTTGAGCATCAATGAGTCGCCACAGTCATATAGCCGAAACCTAGAGTTAATGAAATCTGACCGGGAAGGTAAGATGTTCGATGTTGGTAACACTAGTATTCTGCCAACTACTGATTTTTCTCGAAGCTACTTTCCAGGAGCAGAAAATTCACTCGGTGTTGATCAAGGTCAATTTTTTTTCCCATTGGGTAGTAACGGTCATGTTGAAGGTAACCATGCTGGCCGTCTTCGCAGGCCATCAGGCCCTGGGTCTCGCAACAAGAAAGGTGAAGTTTTTCGTGATGTTGGTCATCTTCAACCCTATAATTTAGAGGATGATTTATATTGGACTCGAACTCCAGCATCAGAAAATGGAGCTCCTTCTAAAACTGGGAGGAAAGACCAAATGGTTGATGTATCTGCTGATCAGTACGAAAGACAAGACATGTCATTGCTGGGATGCAGCACTTTCTCAAAGAAGCGTAAGACAAGGGCCGACTTGCAGGAAAATCATGATCATATACAGAGCGATGGCAAGATGCATCTAGATAATATCGGTTTGTCAAGAAAACGTGGAAAAGTTAAAATTGACAGTGGTTCTGTTGTTCAAGAGAAAGGGATATCCGAGCCGGCTATTATGGAAGTGGAAGAGGAAGAAGCTAAACCACAGAAGAAGTCATTTCCCCTGATCACCCCCACCGTTCATACTGGTTTCTCATTCTCCATCATTCATCTTCTTTCAGCAGTCCGAGTGGCGATGATTACTATGCTTCCAGAAGATACTTCAAATGCTGCAATGAAGAATGATAAGAATGGTGCCTATCAAGGGACTAACGACGACCAACACACCAAGCAGGATAACCGAACTACAGATGATTCACCTTCAAATATCGACGTCGTACCTTCTGTAGCCGTAACTGTTCCTTCGCTTACGCTTCACGATATTGTTACCCGCGTGAGATCAAATCCTTGTGATCCAAGCATTCTCGACACTCAAGAACCACTCCAGGATCTCATCAGAGGCGTTCTAAAGATATTCTCTTCAAGAACCACACCGCTAGGTGCTAAAGGGTGGAAGCCTCTCGTAGTCTTTGAGAAATCCAACAAAACCTGGTCGTGGATTGGCCCCGTGCCTCACAATCCATCCACCCCCGAAGTGGGCGAAGAGGTTACCTCACCAGATGCGTGGGGCTTACCTCACAAGATGCTCGTCAAATTAGTCGATTCAGTTGCTAATTGGCTTAAAAACAGTCAGGACACTCTGAAGCAAATAGGCAGCCTTCCCCCTCCGCCCTTGGAACTAATGCAGACAGATTTGGATGAAAAGGAGAGGTTCAAAGACTTGAGAGCTCAGAAGAGCCTCAGCACCATCACCCCTAGCTCCGAAGAAGTGAGAGCTTACTTCCGCAAAGAAGAACTCCTCCGATATTTAATCCCCGATAGGGCCTTTTCTTACACAGCTGCTGACGGTAAGAAATCGATCGTCGCCCCGCTAAGGAGGTGCGGTGGCAAGCCCACATCAAAGGCCCGAGACCATTTCATGCTGAAACGCGATAGGCCGCCCCACGTGACTATCCTCTGCCTAGTGAGAGATGCAGCAGCTCGATTGCCCGGGAGCATAGGGACGAGGGCAGATGTGTGCACGTTGATCAGAGATTCTCAGTACGTCGTGGACGATGTCTCTGATGCTCAGGTCAACCAAGTGGTAAGTGGGGCGTTGGACCGTTTGCATTACGAGCGCGACCCTTGTGTGATGTTCGACGGGGAGCGCAAACTGTGGATGTATCTGCACAGAGATAGGGAAGAAGAGGATTTCGAAGATGATGGCACTTCTTCGACTAAGAAGTGGAAGAGGCAGAAGAAGGATGTTCTTGAGACGTCTGATGTTGTGGGGCAATTGGGGATCGATGTTGTTGCGTCTGATGTCAATGGTGTGACGTCGGAGAACGGCGATGTTAATGGCGCGTATCGAACTGATGAAGTTGATGCCGAAGTTGGTGCTTTGGATTCTGCTGAGGGTACGAAGTTGTTTTGCAGAGAGAATTCGACTAATGAGGAGTTTCAAGAGGATTTATTTGGTGGAGAGAGCTAAATGATGGGATGGGGTAATGTGTTATATATATATATATTGGCAATATATTTGAAAAGCTTTTTGTTACATGGTTGTTGAAGCATACAATTTCATTGTTTTTTTTTTTTTGCAAGTGACTGTTTATATTTTAACCAACCATTTTTTGTTATTTGCAGGGATTGAATTGAACAGGGAGTCCCATCCCAGCCCCAACTATGGATAGGTTGTATAACTTGGGAAATAAATGCAAGAAATAGTTTAACTGTATGATGCGATTGCGGAGGCAATGGATTATGACTTTCTTGATTTGGAAACTAAAGTTTATGGAAATGGCCGAATCTCCTCAGTTGACTAATCCATGTTTTTCTTTTCTAAAGTAACAGATACTTTTAAATTACTGCAACTCGTAACTCTTAATTGTGTACTCTTATTAAGCGTGAGGGTTTGATATAAATCGTCAATTAGTCCGTTAAATTAAGCTTTATTTACAAAAAATAGTTATAAAATAAAAAAACCATCCACTACTTTTAGTTGTTTCAACTTTCATTTTATAATAAATATTTTTTTATTGATATATTATAGGACAATTAAGACATATTCTTGTCAGGTACTAGTTATGATTATCTTTGTCAGGTGAATTGAGACATATTCATCTGCTCCTGGATATAGTCGTGTTGCGCAATTAAGTTCTGGCGGAAGTCCACTGTATTTAGGACTAGCACTTGCCGAGGTGGAGTGGGGATATCGAGACATGGCAAAAAAAAAGGGCAAATTCCTTATTAGTCCCCCCTTTGTGTTTTAAAATTACTCTTAAATACCCCTCAAATTATTTCTTCCTTATAAGTACCTATTTGGAAATCTCTGGTCTCAGCGTTAAAAAGACGAAAATATCCCTGTCTCACATATTCAAAAAAGCTGAATAATTATTTTTACATGAATTATACCAAAAAAATTCGTTACTATACCAATCAAATCGGACATTATACCAGAAAATATTGAAATTATACCATCTATTTTCGTTATTATACCAATAAATAATGAGATTTGGACATTATACCAACTGATTATGCTATTATACCAGAAATTATAGAAATTGTACCATCTGTTATCGTAATTATACCAATAAATAAAGGTATTATAATTTTATACCAAAAAAAATTAGGCATTAGACCAACTAATTTTGCTATTGTACTAGAAATTGAGGAAATTATACCATCTATTTTTATTATTATACCAGTAAATATTGTAGGTCTAATTTTATACAGCGAAATTAAATAATATACCAACTAATTTTGCAATTATACCAGAAATTGTGGAAATTATACCTACTTCGTTATTATACCATCCATCTTCGTTATTATACCAACTATTTTCGTTATTATACCAATAAAAATTTATTTTAATTTTATACAGCAAAATTGGAGATTATACCAACTAATTTTGCTATTATACCACAAATTGTAGATATATACCATCTGTTATTAAGGTTCAATTCTGTTGGTATAATAACGATAACAGTTGGTATAATTTTCAATTTAACATTATTCTGTTGGTATAATTAGAATAACAGTTAGTATAATAATCAAACCAGTTGGTATGATGTCCAATTTAATTTTAGGAAAGGGTATTTTCGTCCGTTCATTGTTTTGGGTATTAATTACACAACTTTTTCGCAGATGAGTACTAAAAAGAAAGAATTTTCGCTAGGAGTACTGAACAGGAAGTTCAAACTTCGAAGTGGACTCATATGGATTTTGCCCTTGATATTCATATTTACCTCCACTTTTTTCCTTTCTACCTTGAAATATGAGTTACTTTCTTCTTGAAATATGAATTTACTTTATTTTAGAAGTAGTCAAAAAAACAAACTAGCTAATAAAATTATAAATTTTGCCGTAACTTGGCAAGGATTAACTAATTCTTTTCCGAATTTTGAAAACAATGCCTTGATATGTAATCAATACCAAATAATAGTTGTAACTGATATCAAACACTCCACACAGCGAAAAAAGAATCTGAATAATATAGTAAATTGTTGCTGGAATATGCACACACTGTAAGGAATGATGAGGAGGATTAACTAGCAAAAACAGTATTCAATTGATAGCGGTAAGAGGAAGACGAGGGTCTCTCAAAGAAACGCCAGCAGTTTCTAAATGCTTAGTAGCATCTCCCCCATTAGCCAACTTCGATGATTTCCCATCGGAAAACGACTTCAGCAGTTCGTCGAACGGCGGCGTTCTGAGTTCTTCGATGGAAGCAATGGTCGGGACGCTGAAAGGTCTCTTTCTAGGCGTAGAACAAGACGGTTGATCCACCTGTAATAATAATAATAATAATAATAATAAGAAAAATGTTAAAATTCATGCAACTACCATATAATTTGATGTGATGAGGCCATTCATGTATACCGTATAATCTTGCAAGAGGCATTTTCCTGCGTTTTCTCTGATCTCCACGGTTTTGTGATGGTGTCCGCCGTTCAGTTCCTTCAACTCTCCGTAGCAAGGAATGATCATGGCGTCGAGATTTCCACATGCGTCGCGATCGAGTTGCAATGAATCTGCCGAGGTACAAAAAGGTTGAGAATTTAGTACTAGTTCGCAATAATTTGAAAAAGATTGATTTTTTTTTTTGTAGTTTTATATCGTACGGTCAATTGATGAGAGCAGATTTTTGCTTCCAATTTCGGCGTTCTCCACGGCTGAGGCAGCAGAAGAAGAGAAGCGCGTGCACAAGGCGTTCGTCGTATCTATTCCTCCCCTAAACAACACCATAGACGTAAAATGTCGTAATTGAGGAAAGTATCTGAAATTAAGAGAGCATGAATACAGCTAACTTTCTCCAAACTAACCTGACTATGTCGTCAATGGAGGTAATATTCTTCTTCTCTAGGTTAGTCAGAGACTCTTGAGCATTGTTCCATTGTTGAGAACTCGTTGCTGCTTTCTCCAAACTGTAACAAAATTAATGTCCTTTGCTGATTAGGGAATTCGGATAGTGATATGCATTGTAACATACAAAAGCAAGAAGGCTCATACTGACCATTTATGAAGAACATCTTCCATTTCTTTTTTCTCACTCTCTACTGATGTCGTGTCCTCTAGATAATGAGATTCGGCTTTCTGCGTGTAAGTTCTCCATTCGTCTTTGATAGAAGAAGTGTTATCTTTCATGATTGACATCTCTTGCTGTAGCTTGCTAGTTCTATTCGCAGCACTCTCACGAAGTTCATCGACTGCTTGTTGAACCTGGCGAAAGAAGAACCGTGAGAAGAACAAACTGAGAACTGTGGAACGTAAGTAGTGATGCACGCTAAAAAGGGCTTCCTCAAAAGAATGGAATTGCAAGGAAATTACCAATTTTTTCTTCCTTGCATTTGAGTCTGCGAGCAGTTCTGCAACTTTTTCCAGCAGCTGGCTTTCTTCTATTGCAGCACATTCCTAAAATCATAGGCAGATGTTTTCGAAGGAGAATAACATATTATTTTCAGAGAAAATGGTTGTATGTCGATGGAATTTAGTTGAATTTACCTCAAATTTCTTTTCAAGATCAGATAGTCTCTGATCATTAGTTGTTTGTGCATCTTCTACAATCTGAACGAAATTTGAAGCATGCCCATCCATGGTCTTGAAGAAGTCTAATGTGGTTTGAGAAATCGATCTTGTGGTTTCAAAAGTTCTGGTATGAGCCTGAAAGGAAATTAATATTGATTTATATATTCCCTCCTAAAATCAAAAAGATTTATATGGAAGGATTATACAAATGAGCATTAGTAAAATGTCTTCAATATGGATTGCCAACCTCGCGTTGCTTTTCAGCAAACTCTCTTAATTTAAATTCTTGACTGTGTAGGCTGTCTTGAAGATCATGAAGTACAACATCAGCCTCGGAGGTAATTCTTTCGAAAAGCTGCAACATGAATAAAATCAGTTAAACATCAATTTTGTTGTAAACGTCTAACATGATAGTTGAAGATATCGTCAGAAATTAAAGACCTCTTCCAAGGCTGAGGAGTGCTTCGAAACTTCCGAACTCAGGTGACGAAATGTTGATTGGGAATTGGCATCGAGTTCTCTGGCTATATCATCCAAAGCCTTCACACCAGATCCATATGTATTTTTTAGTTTTCCGAAGCAACCTCGGAGCTTTTCAGTAGCCTTGAAATGTAACAGATGGAAACTCTGGTTATAATTCACTTTCAAAATTTCGTTGAGGCCCAGTCAATGTGCTGTAATTACCTTAGTCTTTGTGGACAAAAATAAATGCAAGTCTTCTTCCATTTCTTTCATTCGTTTTTCTTGACTTGTGATGGAAGATGCTACAGCATCATGTAAGGTCTGGAGCTGCTGAGTCAATGCGGTTTCAAAATTGCGTACATGAGCTCGATTTCCATCTTCTATTTTGTCCTTGCGTTCTGCAACAGATTCATGTATGAAGTGGCCACTAATCGATCATTTTACATATAATAACTAACGGTGAATTTTGAGGGGAAAACGCATACCAATCTTGGCGAAGAGATTGGAGACATCTGATGCAGCAGTCTCCAGTTCGGCTCGAAGCTCGACAGCTCGCTCTACGAGTGTTTTCTCTACAAAGTTGTTATCATGTAACATGTCAACCAATTTCTGAAAGATAAGTGTTATCCCTTCATTCACTTATATGTACCTAAACTCGTTAACTGTAGTGATTTACCAAGTCTTTTATGATGAAAGATAAGAACCATCTTCACCACATTCATCTGTTAGCTGGGAATGATATATGCAAAATGAGACATACCTGACTTAAGAAGATTGATTATTAAGTATTCCTTCTCTTTTATTGCTGCCTTTGCCTGTCTGTGTTGTTCTTCAAGATCAAGCAACATATGCTCAGTTTCTTGTAGCTTTATCTGAGCAATAGCAAAAGTTACTTCAGAGTCCATAAGAGCATAGTAATGAATTTTTGTGAAAGTATTACCTCTGTTTTTTCCAGTTTGTCTCTTAATTCAGTGGACAGCTGCTGCTGAGAGTTATACAGGTCCTGGAGCTCCGAGATTTGCTGTTGTCAAAAACATGATATTGTTGTTCACTTTTCTATAACTGCTACAAGCACAAGAGATCCAGAAATGCTCTAAAAAGGGTACCTTGTCCTTGGATTCAAAATCTATTTCCATACGCTCAATCTTTTCAGACATGGACTGCAACATTATAAAACATGATTATCAAATTAAGGTGGAAAGCCGGATGATGTAAAATGATCGTAGCACCCCAATATAAAACATGATTATAATACCTTTTTCTCCGCCTCTTCCTGGAGATAACGTTCTTTTGGTATGTAGATTCCATTTTTCTCTCTAGCAGCATAAACCTCTGAACAACACGTTTCAGAAAACGACAACAAAAAACTCATTTAGATGCCGTTTTGCTTTTAATGGTTCAAATATCAAATATCACACGTAAACAAGGTAAGGGGAGGATTTAAACCTTGCTTCAGTCGATCAATTTCAAAGTACAAGTCTTTGATCATTGCAGATTTCATCATCTTCTGATTGACCTGCAATCAGTGGAACACATATACCATAATAATAGATCTTGATATGAAAGGAAATGGATAAAAAATCTGCAAAAAAATTACTTTACTAACTAACCTCTGGCTTGTTCTTGATATTTTTGGCACGATGAGCATAATCTAAGGTGTTAAGTGTCTCTTCTAAACAGTGGATGGAAGGCGATATTGTGGCAATTATACAAGTCTTTGTTTTGCCACCAAGAGAATCTCTAAGCAACCTTGTCAACTTGCTATCCCTGATATCTCAAGCAGGATAATAAAGTTTTTCAGTAAACATTCCTTAAACATAGCAGAGACCATACAGGTTTAAAAAACACGAGTACCTGTAGGGTACATGACCAGAATGTTCAACCAAGGAGTTTATGACTCGACCAAGTGTCAACAGGCTCTTGTTAATTTCACCTGCTTCTCTGGCTCTGCCCTACAGAAACATAATAAAGAACATCAGCAGGGGTATACAAACGCCTCTCTCCTGCAGTAGATTTAGAACTTACATCTTTAGCTCCAGAACGTGATATATTCTCTGAACCAGCAAGGTCAACTAAGTTCAATTTCCCAGATTTGATCATCTCCTCTCCGTCTGGAGTACACTCCCTAATGTGAATGGTTATGGAAAATATTGAATGAGAACGACTGCTCTGTTTATTGAGCAGGGTCTCTGCTGTTTTCCTTTTAGCAGAACCTTTCTCCAAGATCTTATATATTTCATCAGCAGTGGTTACAATTTCCTCCTCCAGCCCTCGAACAAACACTCCTCCTTTTCCATCTTCCATGAGAGCTATTGGTTTCTTTGACTTATCTTCTGGAAATTTCGAAGTTTCATCAGGAGCCAAAAGATCTGTTAGTTCCTCGTTGTACAACTCTAAGAACGTGACCTTCATGTTGTATTCTGCACCCTGAACCTCTAATATATCGAAAATTTGTCTCACAGCTCTAGGAATAACACCAGCATCGCTTGGGAAGTCACCATTCTGAACGCAAAGCAGAGATGGATATATAGATGAGACACGAAAAATTCACAGAACATCACCATTAAGGGAGCTCTTTGTACCTTTTTTCTTGATCCACCCTCCATCGTGTATGTCTTTCCTGTTCCTGTTTGTCCATAAGCAAATATTGTGCAGTTGTAGCCTTCCAAGACTTCAAATACAATTGGGCTCACTGACTGGTGATACAAATCTTGTTGCTTGGATGATGGACCAAAGACCTACACACAATGATTCCAAAAACTCTCATACTCAGAAACAGTGGATCCACGTTATACCTAAGAATAATCTGACACAATCACAGCTTCCATGTATTCATAACTGCCGACCAGCTACTATTCAAGTACCTAGACTTCCTCTATTTTGAAACTCCGCACGCTCATAGTGTAAGTTTACAACGCAACCCGTGGTACCATTCAATAGATTCACAAACCTTGTCAAACGCAAAGGTCCTATCGATCTGCTTGTTCGCAATGTTCTGAACAGCACAAACTTCTCTCCTGTTCTCGTTGCAAGAAACAGCTGTAGGCGTACGTAATCTACTCTCTTCCTCACTCAACGGCCTGCAACAAAAGAAGCAAAGTCGATAAACTCCAAATCTCTCCTCACAATCATAATCGAAAACTGCATAACAACATGAACTTATTACACGGTACCTGCATCTTACAATGACCTGCACATTAACACCTTTCTCCTTATCTTGTTTCCCGCTCAGACTACCATCGCCGGATCTCAGATCTCTCGTTGCCTTATCCGTTGAGCGCGGCGTTCGCGATGGAGATGTAGGAAGGGCATTACTCTGTACACTATTCCCTCTCCTCTCCATTGTATTAAATCAACAATCTATTTCACCTCTTCTTCTTAACTTCTGCACATAAAATCAAATCAGCTCAACGCCTCGTTCGATCCGAGATTTCTCAGCTGTGAATCACAGAAAAACGGAAAATGTAGCTTCACGTTTCAGCCTTTCACAAGGCAATGCCGATAAGATTTTATTTTATCTACTCAAATGCCGGCCGGTCGCTGATTTCAAAAAACGACAAATCAAACTCAAAAAGTTTATAAACAAAGAAAAACGCCAATGGCACATGTAGCAACGTACGATTGTCGACATATAAAGATAAAACGTATACCAACGGAATCTCTTAATCTGGAAATGTGCGTTCAAATGTTGCCTGAGGAGAGAAGCAACACAGTGACCACAGAGGACTGTGCGTTGCGTGCGTCTTCGATAGTTAGGTTAAAAGTACAAACTTGCATAAAAAAATAACAAACAAGAGGGGTTTTGAGAATAGAAAGAATTGACAGATAGATAACGATACAAAAAATGGCCGAGGTAGCTTTTGAAATAGGTTCGCCGTTTTGTACGAAGCTGAGGCTCGGAGTTTTTTACCGTTATAAGGTATTATTGCATGCTTTGAGATTAAAATTTTGTTTTTGTTTTTGTTTTTTTTTTCGTAGGGAGAAGTTATTGATGAATGAATGTTGCTGGAAAACCAACAAAATGGCTTTTCTTTAGGAAGTTGAGATGATGCTTTTTAAAAATTTAAAATTTATCTGTTTTTGTTTGTTTACTATTTTATGTGGATGTGGAATGTGTTAAGGGCAAACCTGAAATAATTTGTAGAATGGTTAGATTCCAGGTCCAGGTTTTTTTTTTTTAAAAAATAATAATAATTAAATACGTTTCAGAAATGATAACACAGTATGATCGTAAATGAGATGTTAATAAAGAACTTAATAATTAACGCAATGATGAAAAATCCCAATCAGCTAATACTTTCGTAAATGTACCTTTTTTGCGTGTCATCAAATATAATATAATTACATTTTTCGTTCGGCCCCTGTCAGGGTCTGAATTTAGAATTCAGACCCTATCAAGAAAAAAGTTAGTTTTAAAGACCCTGTTTGTTCAGTAATACTTCATTGTTTTGCAGTAACACTTCATTGTTCTGGAATAACACTTCATCATTCTGAAATAACACAAAACGATAACAGTTCATATACACCTTATAACACTTGTGTAATTTAGGTCCTTATCTCTAAAAATTGGTCCTTTAAACTAAAATTTTTTCTGACAGGGTCTGAAATCTATTCTAAAATATTTTTGGGGCCTGATTTGTAATATTACTTAATGTAATTCCTAAAAAAAATCAGTCTCACTGACTAGACTTGGCAACGGAACTTCAGCTAACGAGTATAATTACATCTTGGCTCAGTCCCTATATTTTTTTTTATGTTTAATTTAAAGTTTAAACATTATAGAGTAGAGTAGAAAGTATGATTTACTTGCAGGTCCATCCCCCCAAGCACACCAATTTACGAAATGAATCGCGTACAGTTTAATTTTACTTACCAAGCCCATCGTAAAAATGATACGAGTTGAATTATTTAATCTTATTTTTTACACTAGTCCCATGTAATTATAAGCATAAGTTGGATTACTGCATTAAGTAAGCCCGTGTATCATCGGGGAGCTAATAGCCTAACTAAGGTTGAAATATATATAACTCAAACAATTAATAATCATATGAGTAAAATATTTTTTAGAAGCTACACACGCCATTATTGCACATCTCCTTTACGAGGCCAATTATAAATGTGACAATTATAATTTCTCGGTTTATATATGATATCGAGTAAAATCTGTCCGTGTCATAATTTGGAATCATGAGGAGACATAACTTTATGTGGAAGGTTCTTCTCTAAATGCAGGTGTAATAAAATCAACATTAAAGATGTAAAAGAGAAATTTGTGGACAACATTACCCAACCTTCGAGTTTAATAGTGTACATAAATACACGAATATCTCACTGACAACGAAAGAGTTTCTTACTTACATACGACTCCCAATTTGCTTAATTGAGTGAAATCCAAGCAAACGATTTTCAAATATTCGTTGGTGACAATATATCTAGGTATATTTTTCATTGAAAAATCGGCAAATTTCTTGTTATAGTGGAATATAATTGATCAGATATCACATTCACTTGGTCATACATACTCCTACGCAATGCGATGGATGGGGTTCTTTACTTGGACAGTACTCTACCCCTCTACGTATTTCAGTATGCCTTTTTCAATACTTTACTCTTTTTTATTTCTGACAAAAAAAAGGAAAAGAGTTCAATGTCTTATTTAGGGGTGTTCATTCGGTTATAACCGAACCGAACCGAACCGAACTTTCGGTTAACCGAAAGTTCGGTTCGAGGATTTCATAAACCGAAAACCGAACCGAAATATTTCGGTTCGGTTTCGGTTTTTACCGAATTTTTTCGATTCGGTTCGGTTAACCGACCGAAAAACCGAATTTTAATAAAAGAAATAAAAAAATATATAAACATGATTTATATTATAAAAATATACTATCATATGTAGAATTGTATAAAAATATTTAGCTAATTTTTTAATATTTTATTTAATATGTTAATATGATTTAAATTATAAAAAAATATATTATCATATATATTTGTATAATATTTTGAATAATATTTTTCATATTTTATAACATATGGTGGATATATTATTAATATAGAACATATAATAATATATGATTATATATTTTATATAATTATATATATGTATAGAAAAATAAAAAGTAATAATAAATTCGGTTTTTCGGTTCGGTTCGGTTTACCGAGGTAGTAAACCGAAACCGAACCGAATTTTATTCGGTTATCAAAATGAAAACCGAATACCGAACCGAAAAATTTCGGTTCGGAATTCGGTTCGAACCGAAACTTCGGTTTCGGTTCGGTTCGGTCGGTTAACCGACATTTGAACACCCCTAGTCTTATTATGCTCTGCAAATCAACGTGACCAACTCTTATCCTTAGCCAGAAAAGGAGACTTGGCATGGGCATCAAACTCACGTGACTCTGATCTATAACCTATTTAAATAAGATTATTCAATATCTAAAATCAAATTGATCATCGGTCTTTTTTAATTATTTAATTCGGCGTTTGGATATTTCCCTCAAGGGATAATTGCAATTTTCGTCCCCGAGTTATACTCCAAAATCACTTTTGGTCCCCCGAAAACACGCGTCATCACTGTTAGTCCCTCAATTATCATCCGTTAATCAGTAATCGTCCTTCCCGTCAGTTGACCGTCAAAAACTAACGCATTGACCGGCTAACACCGTTAAAACGGTTTAGCGACGGATTTTAGCGACGGAAAATCCGTCGCTAAATCAGAAAAATTAAAAAAAAATAAAAATAAATAGAGATTAGCGACGGAATTTCCGTCGCTAAATAGGAAAATAAAAAAATACTGTTTAGCGACGGAAATTCCGTCGCCAAATCAGAACAATAAAAAAAAATAAATAAGTACGTGTTAGCGACGGATTCCGTCGCTATATCGGAAAATTAAAAAAATAAATTAAATAAATACAGTTTAGCGACATAATAAATTAATTTTATTTTTTGAACTTATTATTTCCAATCATCCAAAATGGGACTCTGATCAGGCTTTTCTCGTCGTCACAACTGCATGTATCGCATCTGCAAGATGTGGCACAGTCTTTGTACTCAAACCAGCCATGCTTATTCGTCTGAAACCCAACAAAAATAATAAATAAAATTGGACTTTCAGTTGTGAGATGAAATAATTTTCATGAGATTTGAAAAAAGAAAAGGTAAGTATATTTAATTGTTGTATACCCATCAGATGTCATGTAGATGTGGTATTCCCTAGTCATGAAAGCAACTTGGTCCGAGTTTAGTCTGTTATTATTTATTTAATTGTTGAAAAAAAATGTCTTTTGTATTTATTTAATTTATTAATTTTTCGATTTAGCGACGGAAATTCCGTCGCTAACACGTACTTATTTATTTTTTTTATTGTTCTGATTTGGCGACGGAATTTCCGTTGCTAAACTGTATTTTTTTTATTTTCCTATTTAGCGACGGAAATTCCGTCGCTAATCTCTATTTATTTATTTTTTAATTTTTCTGATTTAGCGAAGGATTTTCCGTCGCTAAAATCCGTCGCTAAACCGTTTTAACGGTGTTAGCCGGTCAATCCGTTAGTTTTTGACGGTCAACTGACGGGAAGGACGATTACTGATTAACGGATGATAACTGAGGGACTAACAGTGATGACGCGTGTTTTCGGGGGACCAAAAGTGATTTTGGGTATAAATCGGGGACGAAAATTGCAATTATCCCTTTCCCTCAACTTTGAAAAGCTCAAGTTCAACTAACTGGGCTTCTATCATTGGGCCTCACTATGTACGGCCCATAGGCCCAAAATATAAATAAGACAAAAGAGTGCATTCTTGACAGCAAGACTTGAGGAGGGTTAATAAGTAAAATCACTTGGGAAGGAGAGGTTTTCTATCAGAAAATAGAAAATGACGAAACTAGCCTCCGAAACCATAGAGGGTCCTTCCCTGCCTCTTCAGCGCGTAAACGACGTCCATCGCCGTCACCGTCTTCCTCCTGGCGTGCTCCGTGTAGGTAACGGCGTCGCGGATGACGTTTTCGAGGAATATCTTCAGCACGCCGCGCGTCTCCTCGTATATGAGGCCGGAGATTCGCTTAACGCCGCCCCTCCTCGCCAGGCGCCGTATCGCCGGCTTGGTGATTCCCTGTATGTTGTCGCGGAGGACTTTTCTGTGACGCTTAGCGCCGCCCTTTCCTAGACCTTTGCCTCCTTTGCCTCATGGTTCGCCGTCGCGGCCGCATCGATGCGGGATCGGCCCTCCCCGCGCCCAAGATACAGGTTGGTGCGGGTACGAAGCTGTCGCGGGCGAAATCTCAGTGTCGCGGCGAGTTCTCGGCCGAGTCAAAACGTCGCGGCCGATATATCGGATTAATGGGAGGAAAACGGTGAAAATCGGAGGAAATTTCGAGGAAGATGCCGTGGGGAAGATGATGAACAGTACGCGATGACGGGATGAATAAAAACTCAAATTAGGGTTTAGTGATTATTTGGGCTTATTTTTGTTGGGCTTGCTTTCATTAGGGCTTAGAATTAACGGTAAAAATACCTATTTAATAAGAAACTAAGTCCAAGACAATTTTAGTTTCTTAATCGAAAATATTTAATATAATATGAAGATACATGTTTTTAAATTAAATATTACACGATATTTATTCCATATTTGATAGATAATGGTTATGAAAAAAATACATGACATCTATAATTTGTTATAGGTATTTTTTTTAAAAAAATAATGCGCGGGACAAATCTTAAGTAAATATAGTTATGGGCTTGTTATAATGGTCATTTAAAATTTTTATATTTTATTCCTATAAGCACACAACAATTAATTGTAAAATATTTTCTCCAAATTCTCCATTCAGTTAAGATATTGATGACTTTGTACCGCCACGTCACTCTTCATGGAATTAAATATTTGTAGAAAACCTTTATAATATATGTAATATAGCCTTAACATATACTTTTTGCTATTTTATAAATAATATATGGTATAATTGCAAGAAAAACTTATATAATTTACACATTTTTTTACAAAAATTGCGTATCGTCCGCGACCGCGCCGCGATAATGCAACGTATCCGTATCGCTCGTAAGCGCATCGACGTCCGCATCCGCGACGGCGAACCATGCTTTGCCTCGGCCGGACATTTTTTGGTTGAGTGTGTAATTTCGTCGAACAGATTGGGTGTGGTGATTGTGTAGAGATTGGAGGCGCGGTGGATGTAAATTGCGTTGGCTTTTGCAAGTACGGATGTGATTTGCGTTGTATATAAAGAGGTGTAAATTTTGTGAGGAGTGTTGCCGATCGTTGATTGTTTTTAACGGACGGCTGAGGATGGTTTTATTGCGATGAGGTGCGGATAGATGACGTGGCGGGGCGATTTGCCGTGGGGTTTAAATTTTGGTTTTTGGGGAAACAGTTTCTGAATATTTTTGTTTCCCCTTCCCGCCCTTGAGTTCAGTTTCACATTTTTTTTTGTTTAGTTTTGTTTAGTAATTCTCTAAAAATTAATAAGCTTTCTAAAATAATAATCTTATGATTTGGACATGGGCCTTTGTGAAAAATAATAAAATTCGATAAGGTAATAAGATAATACTTTTTCGGAAAATATATTTACAAATATTAGGTCCCATAAAATCTGTATTATTAATTCTTAAATATATTACAACTATAATATTATGGCTTAATATGAATTATGGTTACTTGTTTTTCTTAAATTTAAATGTAGTTGAATTTTAGCATAACATTTTTTATTGCAGCCAAGAGTTTCAAAGAAACATATATGAATACCAAATTAGCTAATTTTTTGTTTTCTCTTTGAATTAATCAAATATTAATTTCGATAATCTCTAAATTAGTAAAATTTAATGGTCATGATGTTATTAATTTATAGAGATTTTACGGTGTATGTCTTTCAAAATTTTACTTCAACTAGTCGCGTGCACTCTATGTGTGTGCATTGACTACTATAATGTGTGACTGAAAATATAGTTTACTTAAGTATATATTGGCTAATATTTTTGTAATAAATTTATTGTATATTTACAGAGATTTTTCCGAAATACTTTTTAATGAAATTTTTATATAACTATATTTTAAAAAATAAAAAAATAAATGTGATTCGAATCAAACGAAATAAAATATTCTAAACCGATTTCGACTTTTGGTTTGGCACGATTGGGACACTTGATTGACTTACTAGTACTTTTGGTAATATTCTAAAATATAGTGGGTAGTTTAATTTTATTTAACATAATTTTTTAATATATTTAAATTGACAAACCAAACTTTGGTAGTTTATCCTGAGAGCATCTCCAACGGGTACTTAGTTTTTGTGTAAAACACAAAAATATAATACGTTTGACTCCAATGAGACTCTATATTTAACCCTAATATTGTGTCGATGAGCAGAGAAATTCTAGATGTAGACACACAATTTTCACACAAGAAATAGTTTCCATTTATTTCTATTTTATTTAACCCTATTAATTTGCTTTTGTTTATTGATATTTTATTTTTAATTTAATAAAATTATAATTAACTATATGCTAATTTATAACTTATATCATTTTTAATTATTAATAACTCTAATATATTGACTTTTTAATAATTGTAATAGAAAGTTTAAAAGTCAATTATGTTAGCAATAAATAGGAATTTGATTCTTATAGAGTACAAAAATAGAGTTAATGGTTGAGTAAAAATTAGTGTAAAAAATAGAGTTTAATGGTTGTAGTAAAAACCTGTAGCAACTGTATTATTATGTAAAATTAACTGCATTTCGCCTATCATTGTGGATACACACGTGAACATTTTTACATTTCTATGCATGTGCGAATCAATTGCGGTTGAAAATGGCCTATTCGATGTTTTTTGGGATGATTCCGACGTAGATTGGTTCAAAATTTTTAGGCGTTTATTCTTGGCCGCAGGGGTAATGCCATCATGAGTTTTCTTCAGTGAAGAAACCTTCTCTGAAAGAACATTGATACCGTAATTGAGATTTTGGCCTCCATCTTGGGAACAATGAATTTCTCCTGTTTAATAGTTAGAATGTGAAGACCAAAACTATTGATGATGTTTAACAGAAAACACATTGAAAGATAGTCTTCATACCTAGTTTTTTTTTTCAATTTCAGAAAGTCTTTGGTTAATTTCCAAGTAGTGAGTGTCAACGTTCTTGGTAATCTGATTCACCGCGCTTGCAATAGAATCATACTTGGAGTGTATTGCATCGAACCTCTGGCCTGCTGATTCAGAGTAAGAATCCATTTTCTGATCGATGCGCCCAACCAAACGATTAATTGTATCACGGAGGTCGTCAAAGCTTTTGTTCAAATGAGATCTGATTTCGGTAAACATTTTTGGTTGCTAAGACAAGTGATTGTCCACATGAGTATGTCATTCATTTATAGTGGAGAACACAGACTGTGTAGGAAAGCCAAAAGCCTCGATAGCTTGAACAGTGTAAGACGTGAACAATAAATCTGGTAGCTTTAGTGGCCATCGTTAATAGATATTACTAAAGCTAACATAATCGTCACAAATAGATAATACCATAAGCCGCATACTCACCGCATCAAAATTGATCACCTCTGACTATTCCATTTCCATCATATAGTTAGCCTTATTGTGCATATGTGGTGGCCTAATTAGTATAATTTATATGCACTAATGATGGTTTCATATAAAAGGCCGCATCAATGATGTTGAACGGTTACAAAGAAAATAATGAATGGTTATATATTCGTAGTTACGCAAATGAAAGGGTTATATGAACAGTCATACAATGTTATACCACTCGCATTGTTTAGATTATCATATAATGTTATATTATATTATATTATATTATATTAGTTATATTATGTTATTATATTCTAATATATTTTATATTTTATTATATTATGTTATTATAATATATTATGTTACCCTCGGGATTTCTAGCTAACGGTAAAATAGTGTTAACGATGAAATAACCCGCGAGTATTAAGGCGCGAAGGGACACCTCGAATGGGGAATGGCTCGAGATGGAAAACAGCCCGCTTGGGGTGGTCGAGTCCGAAAGAGGACTAGGAAAGAAGAGTAGGGGACGGATCGGGACGAAGTCGGATCTGGACAAGAGGCCCGAGAAGATCAGGAAGAAGAAAGCGCTTGAAGATGAGTTGCCCGAGAAGGGAAGGGCCGAAGAACTGAGGCCAGATCGGTTTGGCGAGATTCCGGGGGAGAGTCAAGAGCTTGAGCGGGAAGAATGGCCCGACCAGAGGACGCTGCCTGATGGAGACGAGGCCATGAAGAAGGCCCGAGCGGATGATGCCGCCTGATGGAGGCGAGGCCGGGAAGAAGGCCCGAGGGGATGATGCCGCCTGATGGAGACGAGGTCGTGAAGAAAACTGGAACGAAGAGGAGGAGATGAGAACGTGGGATCGTGGGGAAAGCCACGTTCCCTCCGTGAGGTCCGCGAAACACGGACCAGGGTGAAGGACTAGGTCAAAGCAAGATGAAGTGAGGTTGGTATAAATAGTGACAGTTGATCCATTTCCCAGGTACGCTTAAAAGAGATAAAAAAACTGATTAACGAGAAAATACCTATTTTCACCCATTTTTCTGACTTAAGCATCGGAGGGGATACGCCGGCACCAACCCCGGCCCCCTTCTGATGTGTTTTTGAGTTTGTGAGTGTTAGGCTCGACGGAGGTAGTCGACGGAGGGCAAGGAATTCGCGCCGGGGAGATTGCGAAGGAAGAACAACCGTTTTAATCGCCAGTTTCAAGAAAGTCGTTTTACGCGGTCCACATCACCATCATATAGTTAGCCTTATTGTGCATATGTGGTGGCCTAATTAGTATAATTTATATGCACTAATGATGGTTTCATATAAAAGGCCGCATCAATGATGTTGAACGGTTACAAAGAAAATAATGAATGGTTATATATTCGTAGTTACGCAAATGAAAGGGTTATATGAACAGTCATACAATGTTATACCACTCGCATTGTTTAGATTATCATATAATACAATGTTATACCACTCGCATTGTTTAGATTATCATATAATGTTATATTATATTATATTATATTATATTAGTTATATTATGTTATTATATTCTAATATATTTTATATTTTATTATATTATGTTATTATATTCTAATATATTATATTTTATTATATTATATTACTTTTGTATTATATTATAATATATTATAATATAATAGATTATCATATAATGTTATATTATAATATATTATATTATATTGTAATATATTATTTTATATTATCTTATGTTAAATTATATTATATTGTAGAAGTTATGTTATGTTATATATTATATTACGTAATATTCTATTATGTTACATTGTAATATATTATTTGTTATCTTATGTTATATTATATTTTATTGTAGAAGTTATGTTATGTTATCTATTATATTGCGTTATATTATATAATATTATATTGTATTATATAATATTATTTTATACATATTATAGTATATTGTATTATAGTCGGAACACCACAGTATTGTATTTGTATTTAATTAAACAACTGAATATTCTTATTCATTTTCGATTACTATCAGAATAATACAATCTAATCGATTTTGTAGCTGATAATGTTATAATCAACTATTCGACTACAGTTATTCATTCTTTTATTTAATAAAAATAAAACAACACATCATATGTAATATATTATGAATTATATTTTAATATATTGTTATTCTTCGATTTTTTATGCAATAAAATATTGGAGCATAAAAGACTGATATTACATGTAGGAAGTTTCAACGACTTGGGATCAAAGAACACGTATTTCCCTCAAACATGAGGAAGTAATAGATGAGTTAGTAATTCTGCCATTTTTATTTCTTCATCTTCTTGGGCATGCCTTCGACTTTTATGTTTGTACTACCAATCAAATCTCTTTTCTCAGTCTTAGATGTTGGTGGCGTTCCATGGCAATTAGTGATGACATCCTTAAGAGACTTATTCAAATGATCAGCTCTAGTTAGTTCCTCCCCAGCCACTTGATGTTTTGCGTCTGTTGGAGATCCAAGGAGCAAGAAAAGGAAACAGAGGAAAAAACATTGAGGGCGGAAATCAACGTCCTGCGAGCCGAGAAGAAGAGAGCTATGGAAGAAAGACAGATCGTGGAATGGGAACGGATGAAGGAAGAGATTCAGAGGTTGAAGGAACTGGCCAATCCGCAAGTGCCCCTCCCGATCCAGCGAGGCTCTCCCTTCTCGGAGGAGGTCCTTCGTGCTCCCCTACCAAACAACTTTAGATTCCCGGATATGAACCGCTACGACGGATCGGGACCCCCCGAGGATCATCTGGCCAGCTTCGACGGAAATGCGGCACTCTACCAGTTGGGAGACTCGATCAAGTGTCGGGTATTCGCCACAACTCTCACGAAAGGAGCCCAACAGTGGTTTACCATGCTACCCGCGGGGGAAATTCATAACTTCACGGACTTCACTCGGGCTTTCCTGAGACAATTTTCTAGTAGCCGAAGAAGACCTTTCTCGGCCGTAAACCTGCTGAATATGAAGCAAGGAGACCAAGAGAGTCTGCGAGACTACTTGAAGCAGTTCAATCGGACCATGATGGAAGTCCCGACCGCTACCTCTGATTTGTTGATCGGGGCCTTCCATAATGGGCTAAAAGAAGGGGACCTCTATCGGTCATTGGTGAAGAAGTACCCGACCACAGTGGAAGACCTGATAATCAGAGTGGAAAAATACGTGAGGGTGGAAGAGGCGCACAATTTCAAAAAAGGAGATTAGAAGAGAGCGATCGGGACAGTGGAGGTTGCGCGAGAGCCAATACGCCCCATAGGACCGAAGGAAGAGAATCCTCGAATGGAAGCCCCGAGAAAGTTCCGACCAAATAATATTCAATGGAAGGTAAGTAAAGCCCGGGCGCTGGAGATCTGCGAGGGGAGGTATTACATTCGGAAACCGGCTAAAAGTAAAGAAGGACCCAGGAATCCTGTCTCGAAGTCGTATTGTGAATTTCATCGAGAGTATGGCCATACGACGGAGGCCTGCTTTCACCTGAACGACGAGCTTGAGAGGATCGTGGCGACCAATCCGGAAGCTCGAGCGGAGCTAGTGGTAGGCGGAGAGGAGGGCGCCCCGCGAAAGTATTTCCGGAAGGACTTCGAACAAGGACCCAGGAGAGACCACCAGTACGCCAGCGATAGATCGCAAAACAAGTTCGATCGATCCCCAGAACGGAGACGAGGGGAATACCGAAGGGAAGATAAATCTAACCAAGATCGAGGAAACGATCAAATAGCGCCGGCACGTAATCGGGCACCCGCGGAGCCATATGTGCCTCCGCGCCGAATTAATATGATATCCGGAGGACCCGCGGTGGGGGACTCGAACAGAGCCAGAAAGGCAGAGGTAAGAAAGCTCGAGAGCCTGGGAGTGACATCGGTACAAAGGCGACCAGGACCCATCATTTCCTTTGGGCCCGAGGACTTTCATGGAGGAGACGATCCACATGAAGATGCCTTAGTCATTCGGGCGGAAATAGCAAATCATGATGTGGGCAGAGTCTTCGTCGACAATGGGAGTTCCGTGAACATCATTTTCAAAGAGACCATGGACCAGATGGAATTGGGAGAATATCGTATGGACCCTGTGGAGACGGCGTTATTCGGATTCACAGGGCATGCCATCGAAGCGGTAGGACTGATCCAGCTGCCCTTGACTCTGGGATCGGGGGAATTGAAAAAGACCCGAATAGCCCCTTTCCTGGTTGTCGACATGTCTTCCTCTTACAACGTTATATTGGGGCGCCCGGTGCTTAGCTCCTTTGCAGCAATCGCCTCGGCTCTACATCAAAGAATGAAGTTTCCAGTGGGAGATCGGGTAGGAGAGGTACTCGGGGATCGGAAAACAGCGCGTAAATGCTACGTGGAAGAAGTAAGGATTGAGTTGAAGTCATTGAAGACCCGTCGAGAAGGCCATCCCCGAAGCCGCGGAGCCCTCTACACCATACACGCCCTTCAGGAAGTGGGAACTGAAGGCGAAACAGAGGAAGTCGTGATCAGACCCCCATCAGGAACGGTCAAGATTGCTCGAGACTTATCCCCCGAGCTAAAGGCCGACCTCATCAGGCAGCTGAAGGAGAACGAAGATGTGTTTGCCTGGTCGGCGAATGAACTCACCGTGATACCAAGGAATATAATGGAGCACCGACTAAACATCTCCCCCACGGTCAGGCCAGTCTTCCAGAAAAAGAGACATCTCAGTGCACAAAAGGACGCGATAGTTAAGGAACAAGTGGGAGACCACCTGAAAGCGGGATATATTCGGGAAATACAGTTCCCGACCTGGCTGTCAAACGTGGTGTTGCTCCCTAAGTCGGCGGGAAAATGGCGCATGTGCGTCGACTTCCGAGACCTGAATAAAGCATGCCCGAAGGATTGTTACCCCTTGCCGCGCATCGACCAGTTGGTAGACTCCACAGCCGGGCATGAGTTCTTATGCTTCCTAGACGCTTTCCAGGGCTATCATCAGATCGGGTTGGCCGAAGAGGACCAACCTAAAGTCAGCTTCATCACCTCAGAAGGAACCTTTTGCTATGTGGTCATGCCGTTCGGACTGAAGAACGCAGGAGCCACCTATCAAAGACTAATGGATCGGGTTTTCGAGGCACAGATAGGATGAAATGTAGAAGTTTATGTGGACGATATCCTGATCAAGTCCAAAACAGAAGGTAACTTTTCGGGAGATCTCCGTGAAACTTTTTCTACGGCCCGGAGGTATGGCTTGAAGTTAAACCCCGCTAAATGCACATTCGGGGTACGCTCGAGAAAGTTCTTAGGGTACATGGTCACCCGATCTGGTATCGAGGCCAACCCCGACAAAGTGAAAGCCATTGCTAACATGGCCTCCCCAAAGAATCTCAACGAGGTCCAGAGGCTGACAGGGAGGGTCACGGCCCTATCCCGATTTATTTCCAGGTCAACAGAAAGAAGTATGCCATTCTTCAAAGTGTTGAGAAAGGTCAAGGATTTCGAGTGGACGTCCGAGTGTGAGAAGGCTTTTCAAGAGTTGAAGGAATACTTGAAGGAGCTACCAATATTGAACAAGCCAACACCCGGGGAGGAACTTCTCGTCTATCTCTCAGCCACTCCTCGGGCAGTTAGCTCTGTGATGGTCCGGGAAGAAGAGAAGGTGCAGAAGCCGGTCTACTTTGTCAGCCATCTCCTGAAGGGTGCGGAAGTTCGATACACTTCTCAGGAAAAATTGTTATTAGCCTTGGTGATCACAGCCAGGAGGTTGAGGCCTTACTTCCTATCACACCCGATCGTAGTACCCACCAACAGTCCGTTGGGGGTGATCGTGACTCGCCCGGATATCTCAGGAAGATCGATCAAATGGGTAACCGAGTTAGGGGAGTACGACATCCAGTTTCGACCCCGGGTGGCCATCAAAGCTCAGGCCCTGGCTGATTTCATTGTCGAAATGACAGAAGAGGGACCGGTTGAGATGTGGAAGATCTATGTGGATGGTTCCTCTTGTCAGTTCGGAAATGGCGTCGGGGTGGTAATCGTTTCACCCTGGGGCGAGGAGACTAGCTTGGGGGTGAGGCTGGACTTTCGAGCTTCCAATAACGAAGTCGAATATGAAGCTCTCTTGCTTGGAATGAGGACAGCGATCAGGAAGGGATTGGCCCGAGTAACTTTATATTCTGACTCACAGCTGGTGGTCCAACAAGTCGAGGGGAATTTTGCTATTAAGGAGGACAGGCTAGCAGAATACGCGAAGTCTTTCAGAAAGCTAAAGGAAAAGTTCGAGGAGGTTAAGTTGGAGCTCATTAATAGGAAGGAGAACGAAAAAGCAGACAGAATAGCCAAGTGGGCCAGCGCGTTAAGTATGCCCGAGGAAGGGATTAAGGTGGAACGGGCGCCCCAGATCCACCAGATCGAGGAGATAAGAGAACTGGAACCCGAAGATTGGCGATATAGTATCCATCGCTATCTCGAGAAACAGGTGTTACCCGAGGACAGGATCCAAGCTAGAATAACGCAAAGGAGGGCTGGCCGTTTTACCCTCATAGACGGAATCTTGTACAAAAGGTCTTATTCGGGCCCTTTGTTGAGATGCTTGTCGAAAGAAGAGGCCGAAGAGGCCATGATAGATATTCATGAGGGAAGTTGCGGAAGCCATATTGGAGGAAGAGCCTTGGCAAGGAAAGCGATGCTAGCTGGTTTCTTCTGGCCTACCATGAGGACAGACTCGATCAGGGTGGTGCGAAGCTGCCTTAGATGTCAGAAACACGCAAACTTGCAAAGGGCACCAGCGGAAATGATGAAGGCTGTGATATCAGCCTGCCCCTTCGACCAATGGGGTCTGGACATAGTCGGACCGTTTGAGGGTAATGCCTCGCAGAAGAAGTTCCTCCTGGTCGCGATTGACTATTTCTCCAAGTGGGTGGAGGCCGAGGCCTTAGCACGGATTACCGAAGCTGCGGTGATCGCCTTCTTGTGGAAGAATATCTTGTGCCGATTTGGGATCCCGAGGAGATTGGTTAGCGACAATGCGAGGCAGTTCAGCGGACGCAAGCTAAAGGAATGGTGCGAAGGATATGGGATCGAGCAACTATTCACCTCTGAGGCCTACCCGCAAAGCAATGGCCAGGTGGAAGTAACCAATCGAACCATCGTCCAAGCATTGAAGATACGGCTGGACGGGTTAAAAAGTGCCTGGTTCAACGAGCTGCAGAGTGTACTTTGGTCTTATCGAACCACTCCTCGCGCGGGGACGAAGGAGACACCCTTTAGCTTAGTATACGGAAGTGAAGCAGTATTACCCGTGGAAATAGGCCAAGAAAGCGCTCGGGTTATAGGATATTCAGAAGAGAATGATCGGCTCCGAGCCGATGAACTGGACTTGATCGAGGAGGGGAGACAAAAGGCCGCGCTTCGGATGGCAGCCTATCAGAGAAAGATCACCCGAGCTTACAATCGGAAGGTATGCCTGAGAAGGTTTGAGGTAGGAGAGCTCGTCATGAAGGAAGTACAACACAAGGGGGAGCGAGGGAAGCTGGATCCCAAATATGAAGGACCGTATAAGGTAACCAAGAAGGCCGGAGAAGCCGCCTATTACCTGGAAGACTTAGATGGAAAGAAGCTAGGAAGACCGCACAACGCTAGGCATTTGAAGAAATATTACCCGTGAGACACTCTCGGGATCGTACCCTATTCATCTATCACATTCATGCTTTGTCTATTTTCTTAGTTAGGGAGTCTCAGTAGCACAAGTTGTTTGTCCTTATTTCCGAACATTCGTATTTCTAATGAAGTCATTTATGTCCGAAAAAGCGCGGAAAATGAAGAAAAGTCCTCGGATGAGGCCCGATCACCCATGAGGGTGAAGAAAATCTCCAAACGAAAATGAAGATAAGTCCTCGAATGAGGCCCGATCACCCATGAGGGTGAAGAAAATCTCCAAAGGAAAAGGAAAAAAAGTCCTCGGATGAGGCCCGATCACCCATGAGGGTGAAGAAAATCTCCAAACGAAAATGAAGATAAGTCCTCGAATGAGGCCCGATCACCCATGAGGGTGAAGAAAATCTCCAAAGGAAAAGGAAGAAAAGTCCTCGGATGAGGCCCGATCACCCATGAGGGTGAAGAAAAATCTCCAAACGAAAATGAAGATAAGTCCTCGAATGAGGCCCGATCACCCATGAGGGTGAAGAAAATCTCCAAAGGAAAAGGAAAAAAAGTCCTCGGATGAGGCCCGATCACCCATGAGGGTGAAGAAAATCTCCAAACGAAAATGAAGATAAGTCCTCGAATGAGGCCCGATCACCCATGAGGGTGAAGAAAATCTCCAAAGGAAAAGGAAGAAAAGTCCTCGGATGAGGCCCGATCACCCATGAGGGTGAAGAAAAATCTCCAAACGAAAATGAAGATAAGTCCTCGAATGAGGCCCGATCACCCATGAGGGTGAAGAAAATCTCCAAAGGAAAAGGAAGAAAAGTCCTCGGATGAGGCCCGATCACCCATGAGGGTGAAGAAAATCTCCAAAGGAAAATGAAGAAAAGTCCTCGGATGAGGCCCGATCACCCATGAGGGTGAAGAAAATCTCCAAACGAAAATGAAGAAAAGTCCTCGGATGAGGCCCGATCACCCGCGAGGGTGAAGAAAATCTCCGAACGAAAAGGAAGAGAATTGCGGGGAACAGCATGATTGTTGGTCAAAGTTAAAATAAGGAAAGATGCGTGAAAAAGCAAGAATAATGTTTAACAAAGTCTGCGAAAAACTAGAAGCCCCATGATTTGTAGCGCTGAATAATAAAACGACAATATATAGCGAAAAATAGCATATGAAGAATATTTATCGCCTCATCTGCCGAGCGTAGGGCGTCCCCAGGTGTCGGATCCCCGAGGAGGTAAAGATCTCCCCACTTTGAGAAATCTTCTTACGTCTTAACGCCGAGATCCCGCCCGAGTATGGGGATACGATACGCCTCATCCGATTAGGGGATCGAGCCCGATTATTTCTCCCTCGGAGCCTTGAACGAATGTCTTGGTTCTCAGCGGGGGAATCAGCCAACAACTCCTTTAACTCAGAGATTTGGCGATCCTTCTCGCCCAAGAAGGTAGTCAGTCGAGCACAAGCATCCTCATAGTACTGAAGCAAGGCGCGTTGCTGGGTATAACGCCGAAGTCCCTCGCAGGAGAGTGAGTAGGACTAACGAAGAAAGTTAAGAAAGAATAAAGAAAGAAGGGGAATAAAAAGTGAAGGCCGGTATGACTGACCCGACTCTCGCTTAAAGCCCACCAATCCCAGAAGCTGGAGTCGGAAAATCTCGCTAGACGCCGCTTTTCATCGGGTTCCAGAAAACTTTCCATGAACTGGCGGGAGGAAGCACCATCAGCCTCCAGAAGAAAGCGAGGGGTCTGGCGAAGTCCTCCCAAGGAGAGCGCCTCTCGAGAAGGGCGGGCTGCGACGACTTGGCCTTCCCTGTGCGGAAAATCCGCGTTCGCGTTTGAGACAAAACCTGTCGCCTCCTCCCATAAATCCCAAAGAGGGCGTGATGGGGGATCTGAAGGGAAGTTTCTCCTAAGTTGAGAGTGCGCCATTCTGGGATCCATTAACAAGCTGGGCAAAGATATGCAAAAATCAGAAGGTAAGGGACAAACGAATGAGCTATGAGCTACAAGAAAAGAAAAAGGGGAGGATAGAGTCCCAAGTTTGATAGACGAAATAACCTGAGAGAAGTAAACTCAGTAAGGGTTGAGAAGAGGGCAAAGCCAATGAAACAAACACCGATTTTATAAGGAGACAGGCCCGTAAAGGTCGGACTGTTACAAAGATCGAATCTTGAGGGGGATTCGAAATTCAAAGGGAGGAAAACGAGGTCCGGGGATAAAAGGACCGTTGGGCAACGTTCGTGCCCGAACGGAGAGGAAGGAGGGAGTTCTCAAGAATCGTTCACGAGGGGCACATCCTGATGATTATAGAGGGCGCTCGGTAGAACGGCACGGCGAAAGAAGCTTTCGAGTACAGTGAGATCATGCCTTCTAATTTTAGAGAGTTTATGAACGAGGAAGAATCATAAGCGCGCGGGGAAGAGACATTTGTCGACAGAGTGCAAGAACAACAAGAGCAAGCATGATATGCCGGGTGAAAATACATGAATACACTAATATAATACGGTCTGAAATAAAAAGACACATTAGGATCAGGAAAAAGAAAAGACAATGAAAGAAAGACAGCCCATTTTTCAAACAGGATAAAAATGTTTAGGATGGAGCGGCCGATCCGGCCTGATGGGACTCCATCGTCATCTCCTCTACCCCGGTCACTGCGGGCTCGACCAGGGGTGCTCTCTCCTCGTCGAGACAGGGGCTTTCTTCTCCTTCCCGAGTAGGAACCCTCAGGACTTCGGAGAGCGCATGATCAACTTTCTCTGGCTCGACGGGGGGCTCAGAAGCCTCGATAGGTCGCTCGGGAGCTCGGATGGGGGAGGGTAGTGCCTCTTCAGTTTCCTCACTTGACGAAGTGGCCACGATTTCCTCTGGGACGGTGTCCTCAGAACCCTCCTGAGCTATCGTCTCAGGTTTATACCCCTCGGGAGGACACTCGGCGAGAGCCTGATCGGCGTTTAGAAAGTCGAATTTCCACTTGGGGCGCACCCAGACCTTACGAAGTTGATGGAGGCATCCCCAGAAACCGTACTTGAAGTACGTGACGACCTGCCTCCCATAAGCCTCCCGAGGCAGATAATCCCAATCGACACTCTCCTCCAGATCGCGAAAATTCCTCTCCGCCTCCTCCCGAGCCCCTGTCTCCTTAGAAAGGGCTTTCATCGCCTTTTCCGACTCGGCACGAGCAATTTTCACCTGCTTCTTCAGCTCGTCTTCCCTCAGGCTGGCCTCCTCCTTGACCTGAGCCAGTTCCTCCTTCAATTTCTTCTCAGAGTTGGTAAGAGCGATGCAGTCTTCATGCATGAAAAGCATCCTCTCCAAGGCCTCGGCACCACAAGCAAAACTCTGGCAAGCGAAGGGGGAGTAACTAGGATTGAAGGAATGTGACGCGAGCGGAAGAATAAGGGATAGGAAGAAAGTTGATACCTGACCCATATGTTGAGCGAAGAGAGGGAAGAACTCCCGAGGGTTCATATTCGAGAGGTGAGATTGGTTGGCCTCGTTCCGGAAACCCCGAAGAAATTCCACGCAGTGAGCCCCGCGAGGGCGTGGGGGAAGGGGTGCCTTCGACGGCGCCTGCGCTTGGCCGGGCACTAGATTTAGTTTTCTTCGCCAAAGAGCTGCTCGGGGCGGCAGGTGCCTTCCTTTTCGGAGCCGACTTGGGAGATCCCGAGGAGGTGGCTGGGGCTTTACCCTTGCCTTTGTTGAGAGCCCGAGTAACGGAGGCAGGAGGAGGGGCCTGAGAGGAACCTCCCTTCTTCATCTGCTCTTGTATTTTTAGCAGGTCGGCGAGGTCCATGCGTGAATCTATCAGGAAGAGATCAAGTTAGAGATAAAGTTGAGGAAGAGAAGTAGAAAGCTGATATGATATACCTAAATTATCTACTTTTAGCCCCTTGGAACAATAACCAAAATGGCAGAGTAAATCATCCTTTACAATCTCAGGAGCGCTGAAGCTTCGACCCCCGAGGACTTCCATGAACCTCTCAACCTCTGAATCAGGAGCAAGAGGAAGAGGAGTAGATACAGATATGGCTTTGGGCCATTTATCGGTGGTGTCGTTCTCGGGACTGCCCTCGGGAGAACGGACGTAAAAGAATTTCTTCATCCATCCCTTGTGAGAGGAAGGATTCCCGAGAAGAAATTCTGTCGGAGCAGTGGAAGAGAAGAAGAATTTGCCGGTTTCCTTCTGGTTTATTTTCAGGAAGGAGAGAAGAAGGGAGAGAGAAAAGGGGAGGTGGAAATATTCGATAAGAATCGCCATAGAGAGGAGAAGACTGTAAGAATTGGGAGTCAATTGACTCGGGGATATTTGGTAATGGTTGCAAAGTTCGGCTATGAAAGGGGCAAGAGGAAGGCGGAGGCCCATGTCCAGCTGATCCAAAAAGAAGGTACGAAATCCTTCGGGAGGGCCGCTGACCACGTCCCGAGGCCCAGGAATCCTGACTTCGAATTCAGGACTCAGCCCGGCCCGATCGATAATCAGAGGGATGTGAGATGCCCGAAGAGAAGAAATGTTGACTTCATGCCAAGGGAGCTTGATCTCCTCGCGAAATTCTTCCATTTGTGAGGTCCAGTCGGCTAGAGCTCGGAGAAAGACTTTCTCGCTCGGGTACCCTACAATCTGGGGGGGGCGAAAAATATCGAGGTCAGGGAATTTACTCAGGACCTCCATGGCATTGAGAAAGGAAGCGAAAAGTGATGAAGAAGAAGATGGGGATTCTGGGTAGCTTAGGGTCGAAAATGAAATCGAATGGACTGAGGAAGACGAAGTCGCGGGGCCGCTCATGACGAATAGGGATGAAATCCTAAGATAGATAATGGAGTAAATACAGAGATACATGAAAGGGAAAAAGAAAGGAAGACGGAGTAAAACTGGAAACAGCACCTATGGCTACAATCACGTGACTCACAGACGAAAATCAAGGCAGAGACAAACGAAATCAACGAGAGAGAAGAAGAGAGAGGAGTAACTTACCGCTGGTGATGGTAGAGAAGACGAATCGCAGGGAAGGAAATGTCGATTTGAGGAAGAAACGGGCGCGCCGACGATTTTTGAGAGAGAAGATATGGGAAAATGGGGGAGGCGAAGATCGAAAACCCTAAGGGAAGGGGAAAGGGCACGGAAAATAAGGAAAAGAAAGAAACGACGTCGAGCCGTTGGATGAGAGCCACGTGGCGAAAGCGATCTGATCGTGATATGAGGGGGCGGCAAGTTTCCCGCCCAAAGGGAATCACGACGTGGCTTGAGGAGGTAAGGTTAAAAGAGGAAGCATAGTGGGACGCCCGAGTATTAAGATACCCGATAAGGTTCATTGAGAAGGGTCGGAAGGCTCCGTGACCAATTATTTTACCGATAGCTGACGTCCAAATACTCGTTACACTCTTTTTGGACTATTTTAGGGGGGGGGACTATTGTTACCCTCGGGATTTTTAGCTAACGGTAAAATAGTGTTAACGATGAAATAACCCGCGAGTATTAAGGCGCGAAGGGACACCTCGAATGGGGAATGGCTCGAGATGGAAAACAGCCCGCTTGGGGTGGTCGAGTCCGAAAGAGGACTAGGAAAGAAGAGTAGGGGACGGATCGGGACGAAGTCGGATCTGGACGAGAGGCCCGAGAAGATCAGGAAGAAGAAAGCGCTTGAAGATGAGTTGCCCGAGAAGGGAAGGGCCGAAGAACTGAGGCCAGAGGGTTGGCGAGATTCCGGGGGAGAGTCAAGAGCTTGAGCGGGAAGAATGGCCCGACCAGAGGACGCTGCCTGATGGAGACGAGGCCATGAAGAAGGCCCGAGCGGATGATGCCGCCTGATGGAGGCGAGGCCGTGAAGAATGGCCCGACCGGAGGACGCTGCCTGATGGAGACGAGGCCATGAAGAAGGCCCGAGCGGATGATGCCGCCTGATGGAGGCGAGGCCGTGAAGAAGGCCCGAGGGGATGATGCCGCCTGATGGAGACGAGGTCGTGAAGAAAACTGGAACGAAGAGGAGGAGATGAGAACGTGGGATCGTGGGGAAAGCCACGTTCCCTCCGTGAGGTCCGCGAAACACGGACCAGGGTGAAGGACTAGGTCAAAGCAAGATGAAGTGAGGTTGGTATAAATAGTGACAGTTGATCCATTTCCCAGGTACGCTTAAAAGAGATAAAAAAACTGATTAACGAGAAAAATACCTATTTTCACCCATTTTTTTGACTTAAGCGTCGGAGGGGATACGCCGGCACCAACCCCGGCCCCCTTCTGACGTGTTTTTGAGTTTGTGAATGTTAGGCTCGACGGAGGTAGTCGACGGAGGGCAAGGAATTCGCGCCGGGGAGATTGCGAAGGAAGAACAACCGTTTTAATCGCCAGTTTCAAGAAAGTCGTTTTACGCGGTCCACATCACCATCATATAGTTAGCCTTATTGTGCATATGTGGTGGCCTAATTAGTATAATTTATATGCACTAATGATGGTTTCATATAAAAGGCCGCATCAATGATGTTTAACGGTTACAAAGAAAATAATGAATGGTTATATATTCGTAGTTACGCAAATGAAAGGGTTATATGAACAGTCATACAATGTTATACCACTCGCATTGTTTAGATTATCATATAATACAATGTTATACCACTCGCATTGTTTAGATTATCATATAATGTTATATTATATTATATTATATTATATTAGTTATATTATGTTATTATATTCTAATATATTTTATATTTTATTATATTATGTTATTATATTCTAATATATTATATTTTATTATATTATATTACTTTTGTATTATATTATAATATATTATAATATAATAGATTATCATATAATGTTATATTATAATATATTATATTATATTGTAATATATTATTTTATATTATCTTATGTTACATTATATTATATTGTAGAAGTTATGTTATGTTATATATTATATTACGTAATATTCTATTATGTTACATTGTAATATATTATTTGTTATCTTATGTTATATTATATTTTATTGTAGAAGTTATGTTATGTTATCTATTATATTGCGTTATATTATATAATATTATATTGTATTATATAATATTATTTTATACATATTATAGTATATTGTATTATAGTCGGAACACCACAGTATTGTATTTGTATTTAATTAAACAACTGAATATTCTTATTCATTTTCGATTACTATCAGAATAATACAATCTAATCGATTTTGTAGCTGATAATGTTATAATCAACTATTCGACTACAGTTATTCATTCTTTTATTTAATAAAAATAAAACAACACATCATATGTAATATATTATGAATTATATTTTAATATATTGTTATTCTTCGATTTTTTATGCAATAAAATATTGGAGCATAAAAGACTGATATTACATGTAGGAAGTTTCAACGACTTGGGATCAAAGAACACGTATTTCCCTCAAACATGAGGAAGTAATAGATGAGTTAGTAATTCTGCCATTTTTATTTCTTCATCTTCTTGGGCATGCCTTCGACTTTTATGTTTGTACTACCAATCAAATCTCTTTTCTCAGTCTTAGATGTTGGTGGCGTTCCATGGCAATTAGTGATGACATCCTTAAGAGACTTATTCAAATGATCAGCTCTAGTTAGTTCCTCCCCAGCCACTTGATGTTTTGCGTCTGTTGGAGATCCAAGGCTTGACTGTCCACAACCAGAGTCCTGCACATTGGGTGAACACCTTTGTTAGCTAAAAAGTCTTCAAAATTGTTAAATTAGGGGCCAAGAAATTTCAAATACCTTCAAATGTTTCGAAGAATTCAATATACTACTCTCAGGCACGGCTTCTGACATGCGTGATACAACAAAACTACGAAACATGCTTTTGAAATCGAACGGTTTTATCTTTATTTGGAATTGGAAAGTTCGTCCGATCAAGTCTAAATTGCACCCAGGTATTTCGTCTATGGGTGAGCTTGCATCAGGGCCTGCATCTTTCTGTAGAACATAATAATTTTATGACAAATGGGATTATATATACTGTTGATAGTTTCATGAAAATCAATTAGGGCCCACACCATTGAATTGTACAACTCTTCAGCAGTCGTGTGTGTATGTTTTCTAACGGGTCCATCGAATATCACAAAGGTTGCAGTGTCATTTCCATCGTCAACAACAACTTCGATTCTAAACCTAGATGTTTAAGAAAAAATGCAACACATGTAACCAAATGAATATCGAATGAGGATCATGGGAGTATAGCTTATTACCGCAACACTCCAACTGCATTATAGTTCTGGCACTTATTATAAATTAGAGAACCATCCGATTTTCCCAACTTGCTCGAACACTTTGAGCAAGAAACATAGTTCCACAGTCCGAGATACAACGTCTGTAATCTTAGCGACACAAACGAATTCCCGTCGGTCAGCTAAAATCACATTACAACATTATAAACGCTTTCGGTATCACATTTAACATTTTTGCATTCTTCAATTGGCTAAGTTTACAATATGAAGCTATTCGAAAGAGTTAACGAAAAAAGTAAATAGTAAATTATATAAGACACCTGTTCTGTTTCATTGCGCAGAAAATCATAGACATCTGAAATACCACATGGCGAGATTTCTACGTTGTTGGCCACCAGGGAAACCGCGGTTGATCCATCAATACTTTTCATTCTGATTCAGAAAGAAAGAGAATGGTTAAATAAAATATTTGAGATCAAATGTAAATAATGTAGCATCAAAATAACCATCATAATACCTCTCTCGGAAGCTGGAAACTTCATCACCAGTGTAATTCACATAGAGTTTCGTGGACGATGTTGTATTAAGATAAAGTTTACCTGAAAAAGCCATTCCAATGAGAAATATTTGAGTAACATAAAATAGAGACATAAAACAGTGAGGTACCTCCATACGTCTTTGGGTTGATACTTGTTACAATAACAATGACCTTCTGCCCGACGACCGATTTTAACATGTTATAAAACTCCAACGCCTTCTCATCCCAAACAGTAACAGAAACCTCCACACCTCTACACAGAATGAAAAACATGCATAACCCAAGGGCGTATAGAAAATCATAATAGTTCGTAAGAAACATTCTCACTCGTCCAAAATAACCCTCAAAGAGGACCGCATCGTAACACCGTCTTTGTTGACCTCTGGTTCGACGCCTCTGGTTCGACGACTCGGGAAAGCAACCCAATAACATCTATGAAAATGGGTATATGTTAGTAAAACAATTCATTGAATATGCATGGAAAAGGCATTCACCCTATAAAAATAGGGATAAGTATAACAACAAAGAACCTTAAGAACACACCGAGTAATTCCTGGTTCTGGTCTGCTAGCTGTAACAAAGATTCCTACGGGCGAAATCTGAACTTCTCATCATTTATTTCATATTCAGATGCATCAACAGGAATCATGGTTGTTCGGTCAGTGAAACGCATCATATATCGGTGTTCCGGCATCCGAAAGCGTATAGGAGCACCAACGACTTCGAAGTCCGAGATGGCAAAAATGCGCCCATCTTCAATCAGTTCGCGAAAGCGGTCCACCATTTGTCGGTGAATCGAATCCTGCATTAATGTGTCCTGCTCGACGACACAACAAATTAGAATATGAAATTTCAATGAACATATTGACAATAAAAAACGCTACGACAAACCTTTTCATCCAATAAGAGCATATCCAAACTCATAAGTTCCCCTTGTTTCTTAAGGTTTTTTGCCTTCCAAGATCGCAAAACCCGGACGATGACAGTGGGAGAAATAACTTTAGGACCCAATGCTTCAAGACTTGAACTACTTTGTAGGCGAACCATTGTCAGTGAGAAATTAACAGCTACGGATCTCTCTTCTATTTTACGTGACTGTACGAGGACTACAGATTGAAGGCCTAAGGGTTTCACAATAGAGCAACTTCTTTAATAGACGTGACTGGGCTAAGGGTTTCACAATAGAGCAACTTCTTTAATAGACGTGACTTCAAACGTTATTGAAAAGCATCAGTAGCTTGAACAGTGTAAGACGTGACTTCAAACGTTATTGAAAAGCATCAGTAGCTTCAAACGTTACTTCAATGTTTTAACGTTCGTTAATGTTACATGTTATATGACATTTCTTTTATAACGGTAATCGATGTACCCCAAGAGTCTCTATGTTTATTAGGGTTTCTTTTATAACATTAAGGTGAGTGCTTCACCTTTCCAAGTCCATGTGTCGCAAGGGGGGGACGTTTGCTCGTCCACGTGGCTCATCTGGAGAGTAGCTATCCATCTTTTATAGATATAGATTAACTGCCGTGTGTTGGAGATGCTCTGAGCTACACCTACTTTCTCATGACTTCTCGAATTCTTAATATCGTTTAGTTTGGACTTTATTGGGTTAGTTTATACCCAATTGGAGGCCCAAATTCAAAACCCAACAATTCTTAGTAGTAAGAGTTGACTTCATCTTTGCGACAATAATGGAATGGAAGTGAACGGTTTTGTATATTAAAAGAAATAATAGATTGAATAGTGATCAGAAGCTATATTAGTTATTGATTCAATTATTTCTGATATGTTATTTCAATAGTTCATTACTATTATCATTTAGACATTTTGCATTTCATTTCGTGTTTAACACGTAATAAATTTAGAAAGTGAGTGATATCCATCTCATACTGGTAGCAATTGTAAAATAAATCAATTGAACCAACCTATTTGGTCTATTATAAAGTCAAGTTCAAATTTAATATGGGTTACATTTTAAAGAGTCTCCTCGAATCTGTTCTATTATAAATTTTACATAATTGCAAAATATATATATATATATATATATATAAAGAAGTAAAAAAAAAAAACTTCTGATCGATGTTGGCTGCAAATAATCGACGGTATTATTTCAACAAAAAATATATATACAAATGAAATAACTGCTACTAACTTCACAAATAATAAATGAGTTATAGTTGGCACAGAATATAAACAACTTGCACTCTTTGACAAAACAAACATTACAAATTACATTAAGATAGTCGGGTTATTATTATTCTGTATTGATGAGTGGAAATAATTTTTTTTTAAAGGACGGAAATAATATTTTTAGAATTTCGACTTTTGGGTCCCACTGGTCACAGACACAGCAATCGTCTTTATTTCTTTTCGTTTTCCCATAGCTCTCAAAGTTTTTTATTTGTATATGTAATGTAACGTAATAATATATATTTTATCTATTATACATTTTATCTACAATTGTTTTCATCTTCATCTGTGTAAGAATCCACTCCCTCTCCTCTCCCTTAAATCTCGTCTCTGCAGTTCGCAAAATTACTGTCTCTCGAGTCTTCGATTTTGGCTCATAGATCCGATTCCTCTTAAAGGTCAAACGTCACTTCCTTTGCCCTTTAATTTAACGCAATGGACTCTGTAATTTTTTTGTTCGTTTGACATAGGGTTTTTGTTTCCGCAATCGATTGCATGTCTTCTTCAGGTTCGATTTTGTGCTTGTTAATCTTCCTTAGTCGATGCCGTTTTAGTTTCTTAATCGGTGGTTGAATGCCCTCTATATTCTCGGGCGTAGGCGAGATTTAGTTTGCCATCCGTAACGCAAGTTAGTTTTCTATGTTTTTCTATGTTTGTGCCTGTAGTTGTATTTAAGTTTGTTCCTTTTGACCTTGTATATGATGTGGTGGTGTTTTCCCCCTTTTGGGTACACTGAGTCTTGGTGCAATTGGGACCTAATCCTTGAAAAAAAGTGGTTCCTCAAATTGGGTTAAACTTGAATATTGGAATGATACAAACAATACGGTGCATGATCATTGGAGTTGGTTTCAGTATTTGGATACTATTGATGCAGCTGAACCAGTTAAATTGCTTTTGTAGACCTTTCCATGGATATGCCATTTAGTTTTGTTTTCTACGAACTGATCTTCCATCTGCTGTTCTGCCTCTCTGGTTGCTTCATTTCATGAGGTTATGTGATTGGATAGATTACGATCTAGTGGAATTTGTTATATGGCGTCATAGTCATACTACTTTTCGGCGTATCACGTGTGATAGCGTAGAGATATTAAAACTTTGTTATCTTTCGGTACCGAAACTTTTTTCTGCCTGTAATAACAAAAAACGAATTCGGTGAAGTGCATGTTCATGTTATTTTAGTACATGACGTTACTTCGCCTTTTAGTGAAGCAAGACTGAAATATCACTCCGTACTGACTGGTTATGTGATGTGCTCTGAACTGCTGGTAATTTATTCTTTCAGGAACATTATTGTGTTTCTTTTTTGTGCACTTTGTCCTGTGAATCACCTGTGTCTTGGTTTTGCAAATCCATAATTAACTGGAGATCTCTTTCCATTAAGTTAGATACTGTAAGATAATGAGTCCATGAGTTTTAAATAAGTCATGTGCATTTTTTTTATTTCCTATGACGGGTATTATATCAGGATCCTCTTATATGATATATCACTGTTCTTATGATGTTTTTCATTTCAGATTGCTACCCTCACTGAGTAACCTGCGCTGATTCTTTACTAGAATTTCTGACAATTGGGGAAAGGAAGCTGCTGGAAAAATTTTCTCCTTATGACCTTTTGACGTTTTGACCATGTCTGGGCTCCTTAATGTACTATCCTATCTTTGGCCATAGTTTATAATTGAATTACTTATTGATAGAAAGTTCTTTAGTTTTTGATTTCGTACTTGATTTCTTGACTTTTTTCACTTTTCTTCTTTCATTAGTTTTTTATCTTGTATAATTGTACGACATTTACTTGGGTAATTCACTTTTGTTTAACACTCGTTAATTGTAGTCTTCGCTAAATGGATCAACCTCGAGTGTACCTGAGAGCACAGGGCGTACTTTTTCTTCATTTTCTGCCGGTGCTGGTTCTCCTGTATTTCACCACACTGGTGAGTTTATTTTTTGGGCTGGATCATTGTAAATTCACATTGTATATCTTAAATCACACTTTTGTTTCTGCAGGAAATATACAGGGGCTACATAATATGCATGGAAATTTCAATGTTCCAAACATGCCTGGAAACATTGGATCAAGAAGCACAACCATAAACAACATTCCTTCAAGTGGAGTTCAACAAGCTGCGTCCAACCTTTCTAGTGGACGATTTCCGTCAAATAACCTCCCAGTTGGATTTTCACAGGTTTGAGCTTACCTTTAATTATTTTACGGTTGTGCTATAGCATAGAAAATGGAGAGGCTTACTAGTTAGCCAAAGATATAAAGTTCTTCCTATATAACGACTACCTGCTTCCGGTTTGAATTTTCTGGATTATGGTTCTTTTGTTTGTGTTGAAATCCGAACTCCATTTTCATATATGCAGATGTCTCACAGTGGAGGGCATGTTCATTCTGGAATGGCGAATAGAGGTGGTATGAATGTTGTTTGGGAATCAAGGGTATGGCAATAGCAACAGTGGTGTTGGTGGTTCAATTCCTGGAATTCTTCCAAATTCTGGCTCTGTTGGTAATCGGAGCAATGTTCCCCTTGGTGTTTCCCCAGTTCTTGGAAATGCGGGACCACGTATTACCAACTCAGTGGGAAATATCGTGGGTGGAGGTAACATTGGGAGAAATATGAGCTCAGGTGGCGGGCTATCTCTCCCTGGTCTGGCATCCCGCTTGAGTTTAAGTGCCAACAATAGTTCTGCCAATCTTAATGTTCAGGGGCAAAGTAGACTGATGGGTGGTGTGCTTCAACAAGGTAACATCCTTGAATATATTTGTTCTTTTGTTAGCTAGATTCATTGTTTTGTTTTGGAAGGTTTCTTATCTGGATGTCATCAATGCTTGATATATGCCTAAGAACAATGTTATCATATTGACGTTTTCAGTTTATGTAGTCGTGGGTTAATAACTCCATCTTCAACTGTCCCCAAAATTATATAAGTTACCTTTTCATTTCGAAGAATCTCTTTTAATATAACCACATCTCTGGACAATTGAATATTTTCAATTTATTAGCACCATAGTATCAAAACAGGATTTTTGGATTTATGGATATTCATCAATCCATATGCTTTTCTCAGTGAAATTTATTCTGGTGGTGGAATGTTACATGTATATTTCATCCAGTAATTTTGGTACGTCATTTCTAGCATTTGGCTGGTTTGAATGGTTTGTCTTAGGATTGGCACAACTTACTCTGCTTATTTTTCAGAATGATAAGCCCTTGAGTTGTTGGAACAATTGTGTTTAAATTGTTCAAAAATTGGGTTTGTTGAAATATTCAATTGGTTCAATCATGTTGGAATTAGCAGGTGGCATGTACAATAATTTGTTCAAAGTATATTTTCCCTTTCTATCAGACCATGAAATAACCATTATGATTGAGCACGAGGATCGAGTTGTTATGATGACTGACGAGTTGCTGGTATCCATTTTCAGCTTCTCCGCAGGTGTTATCAATGTTAGGCAATTCTTACCCAACGTCTGGTGGCCCATTATCTCAAAACCATGTCCAAGCTCTTAATAACATGAATATGGGTATGTTAAATGACGGCAGTTCAACTGACGGTGCTCCTTTTGACATTAATGACTTCCCTCAACTGACCAGTCGTCCCAGTTCTTCTGGAGGCCCCCAAGGACAGCTGGGTAATTAGTTTCAAAATAACTTAAGATGCTGTCTATTGATTTTAACTGTGTTTTTTCAAAGAATTTGTCCTTGTGCTTTTGCTTTAGATACAGAATAACTCCTAAAATCGCAGGTTCATTGCGGAAACAAAGTCTGAGCCCTATTGTTCAACAAAATCAAGAATTCAGCATTCAAAATGAAGATTTCCCCGCATTGCCTGGGTATAAAGGTGCTTATATTACTATTATTATTATTATTATTATTATTATTATTATTATTATTATTATTATTTTTTTTTTTGTTTCAAGTCATAGATGCTTTGAATGCCAATTCCTAAGAAGCCTGACAGTGTTGTGTTTATATTGTTTTTTTTGCTTAAATGCCTCTTTCCTTTTTCTTCTTTTTTTCTTTCTGCCAGAAATCAGTTGGTATGTCAGATCTGGTTTATGTTATTCCCTAAACTCAATAAGCACTCGGAATACGTATGACATATTAGTGTTAGCATGAGGCAGTCAGTGCTGAATGCTGCTGAACTGCAAATGGGCATTTAATGATTTGCTTTTGGCACTTTCAGTGTGGATGCTGTTTTCTGATAATTTATTACTTGTGAAACAGCAGCGGCACTTTAGTTGGTATATGCTCGATAGGCTGTTTTCTTATCGACATTATATTATTATTGCCCTTTGAATTTGGCCATTAATAATCTTTTGTACGTGATTTAGTTTTGCTTTTGGCATAAGCAATTATTTGCATTCAAGTTTTGTCCATCAATTTCTTCAATGGAATATTTAACATTTTTTGTGTTAATATTCCTTTTTATTCTCAACTAGATGGCATATCTAATAGCTTCTTGGAACTTGTTTTTGAATTGCATAACCATCTAATGTTTTTCAAAACCATTACAAAAGAATGTAAACTGTCTATCTTCTTTCAGGGTGTGCTTTCTAATATCCTTATTGCCAAAATTTATGTTTTGGCAGGTGGCGGTGCCGATTACTCTATGGATCTACACCAAAAAGAACAGCTTCATGATTCTATGATGCAGCCTCAACATTATAATGTAAGAGATTCATCTGTTAAATTTTTTTTCTCATATACGATCTATTCCATGCTTTATCTCTTTTTTTTTGCAGATGGGACGCTCTTCTGGTTTCACTCTGGGAACAACATACACAACCCATCGCCCACAACAACATCAACACTTTCCGCCTGCAAGTGGCAGTGGCACCTCTTTTTCGAATGTAAACAACCAAGATGTACTTCATTTACATGGATCAGAGATGTTCCCATCATCACATTCAAACTTCTCACAGGTATTTAACATTTATTTCTTAGTTATTCACAGGCTCACAAGATAATTGCCCATTTATCACTGTTTCCGAAGTGACACGTTGGAATATAGTTAACCCAGAAAGTAGTCGGTTCTGCCCTTACTTTTTAATGTATCAATCTCACATCAGGCCTAATGGTCTTTCTACTCCTTTTTATTCATTGGATAAAACTACCTGGACTATACTATATTTTAAAATCAAGCAGGAATAGTCCATTAGGAGAAGAGTTGTGGCAGATGGCTAATAACACCTCTGAACTACTGTTTCGACAATAGCTTTTTTGCTCCATACAATTCAATGGGCCTATCTTAAATATGTTTCATGTTCATTTCATTCAGAGCAGTGGACCTCAAATGTTAGGGTTGCGACCTAGTTCTGTTTCTGGCATGGGGTCATACGATCAGTTTTTACAGCAATATCCACAGCAGCAGAATCAATCCCAATTTCGACTTCAGCCAATATCTGCTGTTGGTCAGCCTTTTAGGGATCAAGGAATAAAATCGATGCAGGCTGCACAGCAGGGAGCTTCTGAACCGTTCAATTTGCTCGGTTTGTTGAGAATATTAAAAAGGACCGACCCCGATTTGACGATGCTTGCTCTTGGAATTGACCTAACAACGCTAGGATTGAATTTAAATGCTGCTGACAGTCTCTACAAAACATTTGCTTCACCATGGACTGATGAGCCTGCCAAGGGGAACCCTGAGTTTGCTGTACCACAGTGTTATTATGCTAGACCACCGCCGCCTATGAATGTCAGCATGCTTTGTTCTGTTATAGAGTTAGGTTTCTTTACATTTGCATCAAATTTTTCTATTACTAATAGTTCACGTTGGCTTCACTTGCAGCAAGCGTACTTCTCCAAATTTCAGCTCGATACTCTGTTCTATATCTTTTATAGGTAAGCTGTGCTTTAATATCTCTGTCATTTGTTACAAATTAAAGTTGGATTACTCCCTACCGTAGTGGATCATTGCTATCAATCCATTTGCTCCCTGACTAATTATTTTTCTTGAATAGCATGCCTAAGGATGAAGCACAATTGTATGCGGCGAATGAGTTGTATGTGATCTGTAATTCATTCATAGCATTTGATTTTGATTTATATCTAGCTGTTGACTCCATTTGGAAAATTCCTTCCCCCCTTTTTTTGTTAAAGCTCTATCTATAGTTAGTTCCTGGACTGATTCGCGCCCTTCCTATCTTTTTTATTAATAGGCATAACAGAGGCTGGTTCTATCACAAAGAGCATCGATTGTGGTTGACTAGAGTGAACAACATGGACCCTCATGTAAAGACGAACGCTTACGAAAGAGGCTCTTACGTAATCTTCGAGCCCAACAGTTGGGAGAAAATTCGCAAGGTTCGAAATCTCTTATGATGCCTTTATATACATATCACTGCCACTCCTCTCCTCCTATTGGATTGGATTGACTTGATTTGAATGAAATGCATTTGTTGCAGGATAATTATGTGTTGCATTATGAACTGTTGGAAAAAAGACCAACGCTACCTCAACATTAAACAAATGTGCTCTCCATTTAGATTGTAAGATGCTTAACTATGTTGTAGCTGGTCAGAACCAAGCTTTCCTTTTTCTTTTCTTAATCTGTTCTTAGTCTTTGGACATTGTGAGCTTTCCTTGCTTGCTAGCTTGTTGTAGTCCCTAATATGTATCCTTCGAGGGCAAAATGATTAAATTGCAAAAATAGATGCATCATACTATATATATTTGAATTTGATATGAGACCTATTATCTCTGTGTTTTCTTGTTGAATTGCACCAAAGCCCAATCCATCTCATCAAGAATGTTCCACCTGCCTAATTTATGTTGCAAGATGATTGATGTATTCATTCGTGCAGAAAATATAGGAAAAGAAATAGATATGAACTACATAATATATGTGGGGTTAGATTTTCTTTTTGTGTTACAATTTGACCCATTGAACTACATAATATGAACTACATGATATATGATAACACCACTTCACTATTGTCTCTATAAACGGTGACAGATGATATGATTATGATTCGAAAAGGGTAGGGTTATTCCATTTGATATTTATTGTATATATTAACATATGATTATGAGATATTTCAATCATCATCATCAACGTTAACCATAGTTTTATATTTGTCTTTTATTATTTGTAAACTTTAATGCTCACATGAAAATAGCAGGCGTTTTCATTATTGTCTTTTAACAGCCGACCCAAAGCCAGCGATTTTCAACCGTTTATGCGGTGTTAGATTTTTCCCTAGTAAATGCTGCACTTACTGCAACTTCAACAAATCATCAAATCAAATGGCCACAGATTTTCCAAGGAATTTACTAAAATATTTAAATATTTTGCAATTCGCGGTTCAGTTTTATTTGAAAATATTATTGTTTTCATATATTCTCCGATAGGATAATGGAAAATAGCTACGGATTCCACGTCTTCCCATAAACTACTTCTCATTATTATTTCGTTATTATGTTTTTTTTTAAACGATAACTTGCCATAAAACATAAAAGGTACATGGACTAAATAGTCCACATAGCCCTCTTGGTCACATAACGATTATCATTAGGGAAAGACGCCTCCTAATGAGGACAAACACTCCTAAAAAGGAGACGAAACTTCCACAAGGGAAGACAAAGTCGAAAGAAAACAATTTTTCGAAATTACAACAAAAGAACTAAAGAACCTACTATAATCGAGCCTAAAACTCCACACTAGCGGCTATTAACCTCGAATTTACTCTTCATTTTCTTCCGTCTTTCTTCACATCAAAAAGGTTGTCTTCTTCGGAAAGAACCTCCAACGAGTGAAGGAAAATACTCCTACAAGAGGTGTTAGGATCGGTTACGTGTTTAGAGGGGGTGAATAAACACTTGTCTCTTTTCGGTTCTTAACCGGTTAAGGTTAGATATCGGTGCTTGATATTTGTGAGAGTGACTTGTGCGGAAGCAAAACAGTCGATTTTGAACGAAGACCGGATGAAAACGTGATTCGTGTGTGTGTGTGTGTGTGTTTGCGAAAGACAGAGATTGTTTCTAGAAGTTCGGAGTCAAAAATCTCATATGTCTCCCCTTCTTCCCCGCAAGGAAGGTACCATTAGAAGACTTGGTTTTACAATGCACAACCTTCTTAGCTAGACTAGCACAGTACAATCCACGTGGTTATACTCAGCTAACTAAACTCCTAGACACCACTTAGACAGCTTTTTAAAGTCCGTCTACTTTCAAGAGCTTTTCACAGTCTCTTGAGAACAAAACACTCACTCACTAACCGAAACGATATAAATGCAGTGATGACAACACCTAAACACTTCTTGCTTATGAGCTTGGGCTTTTTCTTGCGTTTTACAATTTCAAAGATGGTGAAGTGGTTTCTTCATCTTGCCTCTCTCCATTTTATAGTTGGCCTTGATGTAGAAAGCCGTTGTGAGATGGCTCCTTGTACCGGACAAGGCTTTAAATGACTTTCCCCAAAATGGGTATGTCCGGTCTTTGCAGCAGTCGCCCAGTGTATTTTGCTTTATTCCTTATTTGGCTTAGTTTGACTTCAACTTGGCTATTGCTGTCAGCCTTGAATTAGTTTCTCGTCAGAAGCCTTCAACTTGTCGCTCTTCAAATAAATTTGAATCTTAGTCCATCGTGGCACTTCCGGTATCTGCATTCCGGTCTTCACTGGCCTTCTGATAGCATCTTTGATCCGTTGATGGTTGCCTTTTGGCGAACTGTTCTCCGGTATCCGGTTTCATCTGTGTCTAACCGGTATACTTAATAAAGTTAAGTCCAATCACCAAAATTGTTAATCTGAATTCTTTAAATTCACGATTCCTAACAAGAGGAGACCAGAACTCCCAGTCTGGGAGACTAACGAACCAAAAGACAGACTCAACCAACAGTAAGAGGACAAAAACCTAAACGAAAACAATAGAAAATCGAGCGACACATAACAAACAACTGGAGAAAAGCAAACACAAAGAACGATAACGAACAACGAGCAAATAACACACAACACAAACCACATCAAACAAACAAGTCACTGAATGAAACGAGGAAAAGACATACAGTCACAAAAACAGAAATCAGAAGCAAAAGAAAAAGAAAAAAAATTCTAAAAATTAGAAGTTTTACTAGCATCGCTCCCAATCCTCACGGGAGGATGGGGAGCACGAGGTCAACCTAAAAGCCTTTCGTGCGCTCAGGAACAGGAGGCAGGCGGGTTAGGTGCTCGTAAAGCGGCAGATGATGCTGTGAACGGGCCCCCTAAGGCTCACTTCCTAGAGGTGGAGAACGAGATGAGAATAGTAGTTCTTCCTCTGATTTTGGTGCTTGCTTAGCTCTTAGCGTTTGGGTGTGTATCAGAAGTTAGCTCAAGGGCGGCGATAGAGAGGGGGCGCTCTGTTGTCGAACGAGAGAAAACAGAAAACCCTAGAGAGAGAATGCGTGGATACCTTTTATTTCGTTATTATGTTATCTACCTATTTTCAGAACCTTACCGTAATTACATGCTCCCGCTGTTTTGAAAAGGTCGATTTATACTTCTATTTTTTTAATACAAAGCTCTTTTACTTTTTAGAGAAAAATAGCTTGGACTTTTACAATTACAAATTTACCTCCCATTTTAAATAAAAATAATTAGATTAAATAGGATAAATAATTAATTAAAGGTATAATTGAGATTTTGTTTTTTTATTTCTTAATATGTGTGAAATTACCTTAAACGACTTGTATTCCAAAACAGAGCGAGTACTAATTAATTTGGTTAGTCAACTACGGTTATACTTTTCACCCATGATATTATTGACATAAGACGGAATTTAATACAATGCCTTAGCATAAGATATGTCAATCATCATCATTAACTTAACCATAGTGATCATGTTGTCATTTTCTTACTCCAATAGGGTGACATACAATGTAAAGGTTATTTGATTGGCCAATCTCATGTTACAAAAAGGACCATTGTATTAAAAGTAGATAAACCTTGTTTAGTGTCTTTTTTTTTTTTTCCCAAAAAGCATGATGTTTATAAATTATAGTTTTATATATATATATATATATATATATATACATTTTGTCTTTGATTATTACGTTGCACACTTTAATGCTCACGCGAAAATAGCAAAAGTGTTTCCATTATGGTCTTTTAACAGCTGACCACCCAAAGCCAGCGATGTTCAACCATTTCCGCGGTCGTAGATTTTTTGGTAATAAATGCTGCGCATTCACTGAGAGAGCAACAAATCGAAACAAATGGCCATAGTTTTTCTTCCAAGGGTTTAATAAAGTATTATTACCCTTGCAATTCGTGGTTCGGTTTTATTTGAAGGGGTCTTTACACATAAATATCCCTATGTAGAAAACCTTGTAATTTAGTACCCTGTCAGCATTTTTTTATATGTAGATACCTAACATAATAAATTTTTTGCAGATAGGTACCCGATCCGCCGCAGGTACGTCATACAACACATTTGGGAACCCTATATCAACGTATGGCACATTTAGGTACGCCCTATTTACACATTAGGTACGCCATACAAACACATTTAGGTACCCTATATCAACGTGTTACGGTACGCAATACACACACAGGAAGGTACGACATGACTGAAGAGATTGGTACAAATTAAATCGGGTACCTATCTGTAAAAATTTCTGACATAAGTACTGATCTTTAAGTTTTTATTCAAATAGCTATTTATGTGTAGATACTCGTTATTTGAATATGCTATTTTATTCATATGTAATAGAAAATAACTACAGATTCCACCTGTCATTAGTACTGTCAATGGGCTGGGCCGGGGCGGGCTGGCGCTGGCCCACCGCCCGCCAAAGCCCGCCATTTGGCGGGGCGGGGCGGGCTGGCCCGCCATGTAGTGGGCCTGAAGAAATGGAACCCAACCCGTTCGCTTGGAAAATTTTTAATTTTTTTTTATTTTAATTTTATACTTTAATTTATTATATATTTTTAGTTAATTAAGGTATTTATTAATAAATTATGGATAACCAACATATAATCATATATTTATTAATATATATGTAGTTAATTGGTCTACTTAATGAATCATTAACTATAAATTTAATTATATATTTATTAACATTAATATATTTTAAATATAATATATATAATTAATAAAATTGGCAGGCCGGCCCGCGGGCTGGCGCTCCTTGGCGGGCCTAAAAAGTTGCAGCCCAGCCCAGCCCGCCCTTTTGGAGGGGCGGGCGGCCGGCCCGCGGGCCACGGGCCAAATTGACGGTACTACCTTTCATGTTCGATATATTTTTTTTTCATATTATCATTTTGCCGTTATATAATTGTTATTATAATTAAACTGCACGCCTCATTCTTTAGGATAGTCACTCGTATACATCATATACAATTAGAACACAACACAATCTTCATGTCCGAACAGAAACACTCTTTTCTTTCCACTTCACATTTGCTTTCGTACATCAAACATCAAACACTAAAGAAGCATAAGTTGAAAGACAAAGAGCCGAAAAGACCATTGAAAAAAAAAAAAAGGAAATACAAAGTTACAGAAAACATTAACAAACAACATCAAGAAAAAACAAACCCCTTTTATTCCCTTCCCACATTTCCCATATACACGAATAGTACCAACAACAATAATCACAACACAAACACATAACTAAAAAAATAGAATCAACCCATTAATTTAATCGTCGGGAATCTCATAATCATCGGGCACGTAAAACGTCGCCGGATCTTCATGTTGAAGCCATCCATACTTCTTCATGAAAGGATTAGTCAAATCCTTCTTAGGATAACCATCGATAAACTCCCTCCACACATTCTCCTCACTCATTCCCAAATCTCTTACAACTTCCCACAAACCACTATTACACTTAAAACCCGCCCCGAAACTTATCATGAAAACCCTATCTCTCTTCTTCAGCCGCCCCTTCGCCGCCATGTAAGCCAAAACATACCACAAACTGCTCGCCGACGTATTCCCAAACCTGTGCAGCGTCATCCTCGCCGGCTCCACGTCGGACTCCGTCAATCCCAAGCTCTGAGCTATGGCGTCGATCACCGCCTTCCCGCCGGTGTGAAGGCAGAAGTGGTCAACTCCCTTCTTAAAATCTATCACCGGCCGCCCCCCCGCCGCCGCCGGCCACCACCTCTGTCGCACCTTACTCGCCGCCGCCACGGCGGAGAACCTAAGAAGCTCCGTTAAAGGCAGAATCTTGGGTGCGATGACTTTAAGGTTGTCCACGAAAGCCCTCGTTGCCGCCTTGGGGAGATTCTTGCCGAGGTGGAAACCTACGTAGCCTTTGTCGTCTTCCTTCTGCATGCAGCAGCCGTACGACTCGTCGTCGGCGCCGTGGTGGGTCCTTACGATGCACTTCAGCCTCAGCATAGCTCTGCCCTTCAGCGACGGTTTGTTGGTGAGCACGGCGGCGCAGCCGCCGGACCTGAATAGGCAGTTGGAGAGTATCATTGACCGGTCGTTGCCGGTGTACCACCCTAAGCTCAACGACTCTGAGGTCACGACTAAGGCGGTGAGGTTTTTCCTCGCCTTGAAAATGTTCTGAACAACGCCGACGGCGATCAAGCTAGCGCTGCAGCCCATCCCAGTTAGGTTGTAAACCTTAACGTCTTCCCTCATCTTGTAATAATGGACTATCCTCGCCGCCGAGGAAGGCATAGATGCGAGCATCGATATGTTGACGACCAAGACGTCGATCTCCGAGGGTAAGATCCCAGTTCGGCGGAGGACCTTTCCGATGGTGTCTAAGAAGAACTCGTCCATCTCTGAAACGCCGTCGTTTAGAGTGGGAGAAGATTCACGGCCGGCGAAGACCATCCTAGGGGCATAGGTCTCCTCGCCTAGGCCTGAGCTGACGGCGGCTTTGAGGAGGAACTTGTATTCGTTGAGTCCCAAGTGTTTGTTGCGTTTGATGACTTCGCCGCAGAATTTGGTGCTGAGTTTTCTGTCGTCGGAGGGTTTGAAGCAGACGTAGTCGAGGAGGTAGCATTGATGGTGGCGGGCGTTAACTAGGGTTTTGTGCAAGGCGTGGATTATTATTATTACAAGGAGTAGTACTATGGGGAGAGGAATCATGATGTAATGGATGAGATCCATTTTTGTGTGAGTTGTTTTTAAACTGTTAATTTGCCTTGCTTGGAGGAAGATGAGAGATATGGAACGAAATAATGTAAAGGTTAATATTTCTCAGTTTATAACGAAGAGAGTTTGCTATGGTATAATTTGCAGGCATGTGAATATATGCTTTCTTTTGAATTTAAGACAAGTGTTATTGGGATAGTTACGTCTTTTTCCAACTTCCACCAACTGAACTGTGCGTGACTTCTCGAACTAATCTCTTTTAACTTGTCCCTATCAATAAGACACTTGGATTCATGCTTAGCGCATGCATGTGATTGAACTAGCCTAGCCTTGCCTAGCCTAGCTAGATGGTTACTATTTACAATTATTTTCGTCGAAGTATTTTCCAAGATTTACTTGGAAAGAAATTGGAATGTATATGTCCTTCTGCAAATGGTTGTGTGTGTATTTGTATAATCTTACATTATGTTTGCTACAAACTAATATTCTTACTTCATATCTCAAAATTTGAAAACATTCTATTCTACGAGGTAATGAGGGATAATGTACAATGCAGCCCGCTAACACACGTTTTAGTACCTTTCTAAAATTGTAAGATTGGGTGGTAAACTCAAGTTAGATTGACTCTGTGGAATTAATTAACCCTTCGTTTTAAGTGTGATTAAGAAAAGGACAAAAGATTAAATTTAAACGAATATTTCAACGCCCAACGGTATGTGCGTGACGAAGTGTACGACAACAGATAGCTTTTATGGATACAGCAACCACATTTAAGATGGAAAACGTGGTAGATATGGCCTTTCGAATGAAATTTATGATGGAAACTTTGATAAGATTCTTATTTAACCATAAAATAATATGAAATGCAATTAAACTGCATACAATTTCGAGGTTCTTGTCTTGGCAATATAGGTGGCGACTACTTGGCCCTAGCAGTTTAGCATCCTTCAACTTCAAGATATATAATTAGCTAGAGCTACAAAGATTACGATAAACAATCTGTTTTTTTTTTATTAATAGATCATCTACGAAAGAATCAAACGACGTGCCCTTAAACCCCATTGTCATATCAATGAGTAATTAATATTTCCACAAAATGATGTAATGTTTCAAATTCCAATATCTGAACATTGAGGGTGTTTTTCATTTATAGCCACTTTTTAATAGTCATTTACAGACATTGGCACTATGTTTTAACCATTACAAAAATAGGCACAATTTATTTTATAATTTTTTTTCATAATTTTTTATTGGGAATATATTTCTGATTTATTTTTTTACTTAAATTTAATATCTTCATAGTTTGATTAACAAATTGAATCAAACCGAACTAGAAATCGTTTGTCTCGATTACCGAATCGGATTTTAAATTCGGTATTTTGGTCTCTAATTTTAATAACAATTTTTTCGATTCGTCGATAATCAAACTTTTATTTTTTTAATATTTTACATAGTAATATATACGATTTTTTATGCCTAAATAAATAAATAAAAGAAATATTCTGTTTTTAATTAGCAAGCAATATTTTGGAACCACGTCAATGTACAATTTTTTTTTCGCTTCGCCGATTTGTTTTTTCAGTTGGTTCTACCTGTTCATGACAAAAACTTTATCGAATTTCATGTCGACAAAAAATACTTTTCAAAATGGAGGAAAATTAGCGGTGGTTACTATGATTGCCAAGTTGTGCACTATATTTCATTTATTTGTGTGAATCGTACGTTTATCTTTCTTCATTTTATGAATCATAGTTCAATTGTATTACTTTTTCTAACTGTGTATATTGTCAAACTAATTCATACAAATAAATTAAAAGGATGCCTATTTTTGCAGTATATATCTGCAAATAATAAAATTAATTCACAAAAAGAAATAAAATAAAAGAATGCCTATTTTTGTACAATACACAGTGTATTTTTTAAATTCAAGTTTAAAAAAGTGCCAACATTTGTTGTTAACTCGAACATTCAAGCAACATATTCAACAAACATATTAAATTATCTGAATACTCGGACCAATATTAGTCGAATACAAAAGATTAAGAAAAGAAGTTCTCCCAAAGATGTATAGTATAGTTGAATATCATTAACAAAAAAATACAGAACCTTTGGCATGGAAGTTGGAAAATCATATGATTAAGAGACAAAATTACTACAGATGAATTTAACTTACATTACAGAAAGACATGTCAGCAGTTCCTCCAATCATCTCCAACATAAAATGATTGGTCTCCAAGCTCTTCCTCAATTCTCAGCAGCTGATAGGTCCAAAAAAAGATAATAATCACAATTAAACCCCTCGTACTATCACTTAATTCACATTCGGACCCTAAACTATACCTGATTGTATTTCGCAAGCCTCTCGCCACGGCAAGGCGCGCCCGCCTTGATTTGACCAGCGGCGACGCCGACGGCGAAATCAGCTACGAAGGAATCTTCGCTTTCTCCGCTTCTTTGAGATATTACCACACCCCAATTAGCGTCCTTGGCTAGCTTGACTGCTTCGATGGCCTCAGTAACTGTGCCCACTTGGTTGATCTGATTCGTTGTAGCGACCAAATAAATGGACAGAAGTCAGAAATTATTACCAAAAATGATGTCCTAAGAGTTGGTTTTCGATCGGCGATTTACCTTTAGAAGAAGGGAATTACAAGCAGCCTCGTGAACAGCTCTCTCGATTCGCTTAGGGTTGGACATTAATAAGTCGTCTCCAACCACCTGAAAGAAGGACAAGGTGTGCGTATATAGAAATCGCTTAGGCATATGGGGCGTAAGTACTTCAGCATTGAAATACCGAACAAACCTGACATATTCCTAGGCTGCATAGGTGCTTTGAGTGTTCCCAATCTTCTTTGTCGAATGGGCCTTCAATAGACACGACTGGGTAGGCTGAAAAGCAATCAAATAACCGATTTCAAGTAAATGTCAGAGCTAATACACCAGAAGGTAACATGAGTTCTGAGTTCTTCATAACATGAAGCACCAAATGTGTTTTGTCTAGATCGGGAAAAAAGAAGAGAAATTTCAGTAGCAGATAAATACCTTGACATAGTTCTTTGTATATATCAATCATGTCCTCCGCGGACTTGAAATTCTGACCTGATTTATTTGGTGACTTGTGATCCAAATCATATTTCGTACCTAACGCAAGAATCTAACAAGAATTAGCTTCTCCAAAAAGGCAGATTGAGCTGATAAATTTTGCATCATGAGAACAATTTGAGTTTGAACCACATCATGGACAATCTAAATTTGCCTATGCTAAAGTGAAAGGAAGGGATCCTGAATTGTCGCCGATACATAATGAAACAAGGTCGTGTATCACACCTCTGCAAGATTTGTACAAAAGAATCATATTGCATTTACCATTGATGCAGGTATAAAACAACAAACAAAATATAACACCTCCAAACTGATATGGTAAAGCAAGAATACTTAATTTCATCTTGCAAGCCATTAGATTCAGATATGTTAAAATATGAATGCAATCAAACCACGGGAAAGTTTATCAGGGTTCAAGTTCAAGATCTCAGCCTGACAAAAAATAGATGTACTGCATCTTGTACTACGTTACTGATATAGACATTTGTTAATACACTCACAAATCTTCACTAACTGAAGTTCTCATATTGGATCACTAAACTTGATATACCACGTTCGTATACAAGCACAATAAAATTCATCACCCAAAAAAGAAAAAATATCACACTAGTAATACCTATGATTACATCTGGCACTATGAATTTTAAAATCAATCACATTACCTATACAAAATTGAGTTGCAGCCACACCAATTGCTACCTTTATCTTCTCACTATATCCGGTTCTGCTAATAGCCTCCGTTACAAGATCCAAGCCTTCATTCAAGCTGCAATTTCAGACAACTTTAGACCGGTGATTTATTCTGTAGAAAGATCGACCAAATGAAGGAGGCTTGCCTTGAGATATTTGGAGCAAAACCACCATCTTCCCCTACATTACACCCATGTGAACCAAACTTCTCAGTGATCACAGCCTGACAAAATTGGAACAAGAACAAGCATATAAATAGCACGTAAAAGAAAACTATCAAAATGTAGGAACGGCCCCATATAAATACTAGCTAGAACAACATGCCTTTAAATGATGATAAGTCTCAGCTCCAATCTGCAGTGCCTCCTCATATTTTTGTGCCCCAACTGGAACAAGCATAATTTCCTGACGAATAAATGTCAGTTATAACCGAACAACCCAGATAGATGGATTAGCATTCCAGTTTTAGCAAAAGATGCAATCAACCAAAGAGCTTATGGGGAACCTTAAAATGACTCTTGTCAACAACTTGACCCCGAAATATCCCATAATACCTGAATACCCCGAAATATCCCATAATACCTGAATTGCTAAATTGTTGCCAGCACGTTTTCCACCACTAATGACAGTGAAAGAAGGGACAGGGATAGTGAAATTCGCTTTCCCAGCAAGATCAGCAATGTGTTTGTAGAGAGAAACCTGCACTGTATACCCAATATTCAGTTCAGAATTTCTTTTATTTCTAACTACCAGATGCTTAGTAAAACAAAGAACCATGCCTCCTTTTCAGCTGCCCCTGCTTTGCAAGCAGCCATTGACACAGCCAAAATGGCATTAGCCCCAAGTTCACCCTGTAAATGAGAAACAAATCAGAAACACAATGGTCAGAAGATAATTCATAAACATGCTGCTTATCAGATGCATCTATATAAATACACATGAGTTCAGAGAACTTCCACTGAAGAATTGTCTACCTTACTCTCCGTCTTATCCAAATCTATCATAACTTGATCGATTTGATGTTGAAGAGTTGGATCCATGCCGATCAAGGCTTCGGATATTTTCTCATTAATGTTCTTAACAGCTCTCATCACACTATTTCCAAGATAGGTCCCCTTGTCTCCATCTCGCAGTTCACTAGCCTCATACCTAGTTACCAAGGCAGACAATGGCAATGCATACACGACATGTAAGACTTCAAAATTCAAATATTTCAGCATAAGGAAGACAGACGTCAAGGTACCAAATTATGAAAAGTAAACCACACCTTGCGCAAAAATAAAATTAAGAAATTAAAACACTGAAAAACCAGTCAAAACAAAAAGGCGAAGGAATTTCAGAAACAGTTGCATACATTCCAGAGGAGGATCCTCCAGGAACAGAGGCACGGAAGACGCCTTTATTAGTGTGCAAATCGACTTCAACAGTAGGAATTCCTCTGCTATCGAGAATCTGGCGCGCCCTAACCTTGGTGATAACGGACGCCACCGATTTATTCATGTGATTGGATATGAACAGCACTGGATCGGGGGTCTTGGCCCTAACGGCGGCATTAACGGCGTCTTCTATCTTCCGTGAGAGCACGTGCTTGTCCAGATATTCCTGAACCGACATCTTTTTTCTCCTCCACTTCAATTTTCAGCGATCGATATGAGCTGAGCTGATCTGAGCTCCGTCGCCGGGAAGAAATTCTATTTCCTGAATAAAGGTTTTAAGCCCTTCAGTGGTAATTAACGGATTATTTCGGTATGGGTCGGTTTATATGGGTTGGCCCGCCACTAACAAACCAACGCAGAGGCACACACTTACGGGCTTTTAGTTGGCCTATAGCTATAATAAATGGGCTATGTCCATGTATCATAAATCGGGCTAGTGAAGAATTTGTGACCTGTCTATAAGTTTGTGGATTAATCAATTTATTATTTTAGAATGAAACTTCATTTGTAATTTTGTATGTTGAGGTTATGATTAATTTAACTACTCTATACGTGTGCTTAGAATACAATATTATTTACGTTTGAGATTTATTATTTTTAATGTCTAGTGGATGAATATATTTTTTTAACTATATAAAGAAAAGATGTTTAGGGATATATTTTCTGCAATAAAAAATTATCGATCGTATTCGCTCGATGAAAACGACTTTATGTAATGGTTATAGTTGGAGGAGATGCAAATGGGACATTTTGTGGAGTATCAAACTCAATCTCGCATCGATTAAATGATACAAATAAAAATAAAATTGCGACCTGAATATAAACTTAACGAAATACTAAATCTATTACCCATCAATTTTCAGATAAAGAACCCTCGAACTTTTTAGTATGATCATTGTTACCCTACTTACGTTGGAAAATCAATCAAATCCCATTAGATAAATTCAAATTCCCGGCTATAGTGGTGAAAATCCAACGGAATTGGATTGCTTTCTCAGAGTATCTACATGGGTACTTTATTTTTTGTGAAAATACAAAAATAGAGTACGCCTTTACTCCAACGAGACTCTATATTTAACACTAATATTGCGTTGATGAGCAGAAAAGCTAGATGTAGATTACTCAACACAAAAATAGAGTTGTAGTTTTCATTTATTTATATTTATTTAATAAAACATATTTTAATTATATTTAAAATATTTGATATTGTAATAAAAAAGTAAAAATAATATTAATTTGCTTTTGTTTATAAATATTTTACTTTAATATAATAAAATTATAATTAACTAATATGCTAATTTTAATAATTTATTTAAGTTTTAATTAGTAATAATTATATTATATTGACTTTTAATAATTATAATATAAGTGAAATAAGTCAATTATGATAGTGATTAATAGAAATTTGATTTTAAGAGTTCAAAAGTAGAGTTGATGGGTTGGAGTGAAAGCAAGTGTTATTATTACGTAGATTTACGTGTATTTTTGTGCGGCGGGTACGATACTCCATGCGGGTAAAGAAGAATAGATACACCTGATCACATCTACATGTTTGTCAACCAACTCCTTGAATTTATTACAGGAATGCCATGAGAACAAATCGTTACAGCCTCAAAATCCCAAACTTACAATCGAAAAAAGGCTTAAGTTGTGTAGAATACAAAAACATACAGCAGCAGCTACTTCATTAAATTAATGAAATTAAATTAAAAAATCTATTCAACAGAAGACTTACTTGAGATCATTCACTTGCTGGGAAAATTGGAAGCCAAAGAAAGATTACTATTATTATTATTACCATCACCATCTGAATTCGTACGTTCTTCATCAACCTTGGAACACCTTTTTCTCTCAGCTTGTTCCATCAACAGCCTTTTGATCAGCTTATCCTCAGCATCCCTCAAGAACTTCAACTTTGGAGGCGGCGACGATCTCAATCTGTTCTCGGACAAAGATTCGAACAGTGGGTTTTCGTACCCACGATTGCTGTAAGAAGAATCCAACGGCAGATAGCTACGGTTCTTCACAATCGGAGAGGAGGACATAGGCGTAGTAGTACCATCGACGGCAAACACAAGGTCGCCGGCGCCGCCCAAGCTCTTGGACCTCGAACCCTTTCTGCTGCTCCTCGCCGATTCCAAATCCTCCTTGCTCTCTTCCTTGATCGTGAACAGAAACCTCGGCGGCCCGCACATGCCGTGGATTCTCATCAGCTCGGCGTCAACGCCGCCGCCATAGCCTTTGCCGATCTCTAAGTCTCCCACAACTTCTGCGTCTTCTCGAGGGTTGCTTGCGAGCCGTTGGATGTTGTTATTGCAAGAGATGGGCTTTTCCCAGCAGTGAAAAAAAGGAGATCTTTCGATGCTATTATTTGTTGCTGTTCTCTTCTTACGCCATAGCAAGTAGTAGAGCTCAGCCACGAAACCCATCAATACGCAGCCAAACAAGAAACTCAGCCCAATTCCCAAACCACTCAAAGATCCCATCTTTTTTTTTTCAGTAAACACAGAGTAAAGGCTTCTTCTGACACCTTTCTTCTTTACCTAAAAATCAGACTGCCTTGTGAAAGAAAGAACATACCATACCATTCCAAGCTAAGCAAAACTTAGCCTATATTAGCCTCAGATTCAGCTAAGAATACTAAATCAAGCGGCGGTAATCATGGTAGCAAAAGAAGAAAGCAAAAAAGAGGAAAGAAAGATGTCCACCTTTTTTTTGACAGGTGATGTTTGTAGATACACCCACCTTATGGAGGAAAATTGTGTTGCTTTGTTGCCACTAGGTAAGGGAAAATGAGTACGATGACTTGCATTTATTTTAATTTTTATTCGTTTCTTTATATCAGAAAATGGGATTCGGACAACGAAGCTCAAACTGGCGAATTTTTTGATTTAGGATAGTTTTTTGTGGGTATGCGTCTCTTACAATATGGGGTAAGACGGGTCACATCTGCTCTGTTATGTATCACATGGGATGCCCCAAAGCGTTCGTCATATGCAAGAGAAGGGCTTAAATGCTCTTTTTTTTCTTTCTTTTTTCGTAAATAATAAATATTCGAGTCCCCTAACTTATTCCCATCGGAATTTTGGATCGATCCAAAATCAAAACTGGAACTTTTTTTTTCATGGAGGGTCTCTCATTGGAATTGGGTAACATTAATGCTAAGTGCATCACAATCTTTTTTGGTCACTGAGTTATATCCTCAAACAAGACCTAATGACCTCCACTCTCCGACTAAATTCAGTTCAAGTCGAATCTAAACCTCATCGTCGTATATGCGATCACATAGTCCAGTAGACCACCCCAGAGGAGCGCACTGAGTAATTATCTAACGCTTTTAAGACAAATTGTTAAGGTTTATGCCACCTTTAGTTTTGATACTTGGACTTTATTTAGCTATCGGGAGTAAGGTTGCAAAAGAATCAAACCTTTCTGGTTCGATTCGCGATTCGATTCGGATTTTAAGATTCGAATTCGAATATTCAAATATCGAATACGGATACGAATACTTTTTTCGATTAGAATAGTTACCGAATACGAATAGGAATGTGTCGATATTCGATTAGTTATCGAATATTCGGTTCGATTTGTATTATTTGATGCGGAATAATATATACTAGTAATTGGTGCACACTCACTCGTGTGTGCATAATTTTAAGAATTTTTTTTGTCAATTGTAGAAAAAATTGATCCACGATTACATTTGTTTGGTTTTACTCTTATCAAAGTAACTTACCAAGTAGTGGATAATTAAATAATTTTTAATAAATAAAAAGACATAACACTTGTTAAATTTGATTGGTTAATAGATACACCAAAACGCAGTTTTTAACTCACCCTCACTATTAATATAAGAGTATAGATACATAATACTAGTTAGGCCCACTACGTATTGGGCCCAATGAGAATTTTCTTACATGGTTCATCTTCATACCAAATACTAGTTAGGCCCAATGAGAATTTTCCAGAACTTTGTTGTATTTTTAGTATTAACAGGTACTTTTAAAAAAAATTGAAAAAAATTCGAATATTCGCGAATCGTTTCGAATATCTTTATCGAATCGAATCGATTTTGTTATTCGTATACGAATCGAATACCGAATACGAATTTCAGATAAAATTAACGAATATACAAAATGCAAATATTCAATTCGGTTCGCTTTTTTTGCAACCCTAATCGGGAGCTATCTCTACAAATCGCTAGCATAGTCCATCCATACAATCTGATTCAAGTTCATACTGAATTGAATCTGAATCTCGTTGTCTGCAATAAGACAACCCTAATTCCCAATAAAATTGATCATCCCAGTCTCTATGTCCTGTCCCAAGTCACAACAAACACATGTCGCAACGTGCATTCGTAACCGAGGAGTGCCGAACACTGAATCACTGTGATGTTAGCCGTTGCATAACTCGGTGAGGCTGAGCTATTTTTTTTTGTAGCTTGTATGTACAACATCTCAATCTACTGAGAAGTATTCTGAATGGTAGTGATGGTAGATACCAGAAAAAAAAAAAAAAAAACTAATGACCGCCAAGAAAATGGTCATTATAACTTGCTTAATCTACTGGCGAAATTTGCAATCGAAGTTAAAGGAAAGTATCGATTAGACAAATACCGTGCGCTTCCGCTTTGACCTTTTACTTCTCTTGGGCCCAAAGACGGGAGCTTTGCTACTACTGCTAGAAGCATAATAGGCCTCTTCAAGAGTTCCCTTGTCCTGAACATACCAAATACATGTATACACAGATACTGTGAGAAAGGCGACAAAAATAAATAGATTCCATGCGTCGACTACATATAGGTGCTCGTGAGATGAGATAGCAAATCAGAGTGTTTTCAGAAGATAGATATACAATTATATAAAATGATGTTCATAGCTCAGTGAAGAGTTTTTAAACATTACGCTGGTTTCAGCTTCATTTCCACGATCGTCCTATGGCTGGGAATCAGATTCATATGAAAGTTGAGAGTCAATCCGAGGAAGTGCATTAGCCTTTTTCTTCTTTTCCTCTTCTTTCAACTGTTTAAATCTACATAAGAGACAATTGGGTTCAAATTAGGTTCACTTCGCTAACAGAGCAACAGAAAAAAAAAAAAAAAAAGCTTCAGAAAATGGCAAACGTACTTTTCGCAGTCCGTGCTGATTCAGAACCAGCGCGTTTTGCCCGGCCAGCGCTGATTATCCCTCTCGCATTTTCACTCACAAAAGGCTTAGCACCGCCGAGGTTCCTTAGCCACACCTGTTGTGCTGTGCTAAGGACATTGTTTGTGAGCATAAAACATGAAAGTAGATCATAAGTGGTCTGAATTTTTATAAAAGTAGCCAACAAAAGCACTTTTTGTGTCATAATTAGCACATCATATCTATGGTCAGAGCTAGCTTGGACACACAACATATAATCAAGCGAAAAAAGGAATCTGGCGGTTGACAATTTGACTATTGGGGTGGTTCCTTCCTTCTCATCTATATATTCTTAATATATATTTGTAGAGGGAGTAAGGGGCTATCAAATTTACCAGTATATCGATCATCCAGAAGGAACCGATAGAGAAAAAGTATCCAATCATAAGCGGGAGAAACTTAAATATGAGAAGTGTGTTCTTTTGACCTGGATCGTCTGTCTACAGAAAGAGATAAACTTATCAGGTGTAAAGTCTAGAAGAAAATGATCACAAGCAGTGGAATGGAATTGAATGCAAGCTTACATGGGGAGGTTTCATTATTTCCATCGAGACATATTGCGATACAACAAGTAGTACTGGTAAACCAAGGTATGCTGCAGTGTCATGCCACCCAAGTGGTGGATGCCCGTCCTACAATAAGACATGTAGGAGGGATATATCATTCTCTATGTTCACATTATAAGCATATTTATTGGACTATTACATAAGTTGTCCGCTATGTAATATATGTTTTTTACAAGAAAAATAAAAGAGAATGAAAAAAAATTTGAATTACCACAAAGGGTAACATCCAGGAAATTCCTGCTCCACTTTGTCGAGCAGCAATTGTAGTTGGGCCTCCCATGGACGGAATCCAAAAAAAAAACCTTCGGTTAGAAGTCCCTGCTCCATAATTGAGACGGAAACAACGTATTATATGAGTATTTTGACTGCCATGAACAAGGTAATGGTAGATAAAAGCAACTTCTTCTTATTTTACCTCATTAGCCACATTTGAAAGGGCTTGATATAATCCTATCCAAACAAGTATTGTGGCCAGTGTTGGGAAACAACCTGTCATCAACCACGCCGGAAAGGAAATAAAAAGTGGGCCTTTTGTGTGAATAAGTTGGTAGGCAAAGAGGAGAAAGTTTGTGAAAAAAGAAGGTATGCGCTAATTGTTTCTAGTACCAGCAAGTTGATTGCTCCCCTGCTTGCTTGTACAATCTAGAAGTTCAGCTGTATCCTCTCTTGTAATATGACAAATTGTGTCCATAATGAAGGCATGAAAAGAAAAACACGAGTGCAAGGTGAATAGTAATTGTCATAAACCTAATACACCAAGTATTTGCTTTTTTTATGTATACCACTGTGATCCTCTCGTTTACCACTTATCATTGTGTTTGTTTAGTATAGGTGATGAGTCATCACCGGAATGATGGATCACCTAGGTGATGAAAATGAGGTGATATTTCATATTTCAGATCACCCCAGAAAACCTAAGTGATCCAACATCACGGTGATGAGTTGATCTATCTAACTTTTTAATGGACGAGAATACCCTTCATATTTTAACATTATTACTTTATATGTCATTATAAATATAATTACATGATTAACATAATTAAATCTTAAAAATATTTCAGTTATTTAAAAATATTAAAACTTATATTTAAAAAAGTATAAATATAAATAATGCTTATAAATTAAATGTATATTTTAATATATTAATGATTATAAGATAAAATATCACCTTAAAAAAAATTTAACACATTATTTAAGTCATATGTATAGGGTCAAATATGTCATTTATACAACGTCACCCTACACATCACAGTGATTAAACAAACAGAATACTTTAATATCACGTTGATCTGCAAAATGAAATATCACCTTAAAACAAACACACTGATGACATATCACATTGATCCACATTCCGGTGATACCCACATCACCGTGATGTGCGTATCACCGTAATGTTTGATCACCTGAAACAAACACCCCCCAAGTGTCAAGGAAATGAGCACTGCCGAGTTAATCACGGAGCTATAACACTAAATATAAGTCTTGGTTTCACAGCACCAAGCAACTTGTACTTGTATGCTACTGGACTAAATTGTAGCAGAAAAGATGGTAATCCATTGCTGCATGAAATCATTTCCGTCAGCCAATCTTGTACATAGTTGAACTTCTAGTTATTCCTTTCTATCCAAAATTTAATAATACAACTTTCAACAATCGTATGAGAGAAGACCATTATATATTCTCACCTGATTTCCAGCATATCGCTGTTGTATTGCTTTGATTTTAGGTTGAAGATTCTGCATTGCTGATTCAACCTTACATAGAAGATAATCGATGAAGTTACTTCCAAAGGGGAATCTAGAAATTAATACTAGCAGACTTAAAACAAGCATATTGAAATGCATTAAAATGATCCTTGTGTAGAAGCCAAGAGTCAAGAATAGGTGATCAATCGATCACCATAACAATCCATCCACCACCAACATGTGCAAAGGGTGAGCATAGTTGGCTGGAAATATATGAACTCTAAGGATGGAGGTAAACAGAAAGTATACTGATTTTTTCCATTGGAGAATACGTACAACGACTTACAATCAGATTTATAATTTGTAGAAATACGTATATGGAAGTTTTACAATCCAAATACCTAAGCACTTATAGTTCCAAAATAGTAAATGTTGCTTAGTTAGAGTAGAGGGAATGTAGTAACTCTAACCAGGACTGTGAGCAATATAATGGCAAATCCATAAGAATATGGGACATGAACGGCTGAAAGTCCATCCTTGAGAACCTGATAAAAGCAAAGAGCATTCAATACATCACAAACTAATAAACCAAGGCGGAATAAGCAATTCAATAAACCCAAAACATGGAGCAGGAAAGTATTGGCACAACTTCTGTTAAACCAAAACCAATAGTATTTCGGTAAATCGCATTGAAACGCCATAGAAAAAAAAAATCTATAATAACATTTTGCAATAAATATACGAAATAGTAAACGAAAAGTCATCATCTCTTGCAGGCAAGCTGCCGAATATACAGTAGCATATAACTAAAGTATCACAAAAATCCGAAGCGTTCACCTTCAGTGCGACCTCCTTAGCTTCGAGAATCGAGATGAACCTGAACCAGCCTCCGTTTTTCTAACGCGCCGAGTGTAAGTGTAGTGACGTGGCAGTGAACGCGGCGGCGTGCTGAGGAAGCATGGTGAGGAAATTAGAGTCCTCGCCATGGGAGGTTGTTACGAAATGGCACCTCTCGAACGAGGATTCAATGTATTTTTAGTGTATGCAATCAATTAGGATCGAACTGAGCAATGAGAAACTCAATCGAATCGAAATTAAGCACCCAAACACACACACACCAAAAACAGATTTACGTGGTTCGGCCTTGATTTTAGGCCTACTCCACGGATCAACCGAGCTCCGTTTCTTATTGATCACAACACGAAAGTTACACTTTGCTGTGCCCTCTACACTTTCCGTGTTTACACTTCACTCAGATTCTCACTCTATAAGAACTTATGGACGCTCAAAGATGCTAGGTCGAACTCGCATTACTGCTATTTATACACTGAAACCTTTAAAGCATGCTTCGCGTTTTAATCCTAGCCGCTTGTTTCCATCCGATCGAACGCACTGCATCGCGCCACGTGGCCTTGCTGTTGTGCGTGAGTACATGAGACTCGCATGACAACTCTATAAGTGAATTGTCACTTTTAGTCTGCGCCGTCCGATCGCGATCTAAGGGCTGAGATTATCAATCCGCTTCATCACTTAGGTTTTAATCTGAGCCATTGATGCCCTTCGCGCGTCATCTGACGATCCGCATTTATACTTCCATTTAATCTTGTCCCTTCGATGACGCGCCACTTCGATCCAATGGCTGCTGTAGCTCGCAACATAGCTTCAGCAATTCTTCACTCTCTTCAGCTCAGTCCAATCCGGTTCGACCTAGCTTCACTCCGGCGACTTTTTCGGCGACTCCGGCGAGGTGATGGCTCGCCTATCTCGACAGAGGTGTTGGTGGAGCAGAAACAAGATGGAGTGGTTGATGAGGCGAGCGAACGCTTCTCTTTACCAGGCGACGAGGTTATTTTGGTCTTTTCCGTACTCTGATAAAAGAAGAAGACATTTTGGCCTTTATCATTTTGATCCTCGTGCTTAAAATCTAATATCAAGTTAACCCAACTTTCTAAGAGCATCTCCAACGGTACCCAAAATCTCAAAAAATGGGGTAAAATTTCTCCAACCGACACTCATAGCCAAACTCAAAATCTGATTTATACTTTCTCTTTCCTCATTGGAACGCATATATACGTCAGAACGGAAAGGATGCGTGTTTCTAATGCAAAAAAAGTCCTTTTCTTATTTTGTGTTTTCCAAAGAATAGTGTAGATGTGGTCGCCATTAATGAGCTCTTACCTCCTCAGCTCGCTAAAGGTTTTGACTTGCCCAACTGTTACACTGTGTTTTTTAGCGTGAGAAAAGATTGCCCATTTTCTTCCCTATAGTATCTCCATATCATTGTTGCAGCGAGCAAACCCAGTCATGAACGGCGAATTTGAAGTGGGGCCCAATGGCCCAACTCCTAAGTCCTAACACGGCGTTCTCCTCCTTCCCAAATAAGAGGACGCCAGCTCTGAGATGCCAATGCCTCCTCTGCTCAGTTCAGACCTCTGCCTGCTTCTAGAGGATTCGTTCCTCCATTTTTGCTCAAGAATTGAACATATAATTTGGTCCTATGTTGATCATGTTAATGCTCTGTGGTGTTCTTGTTATTACTACGTTTTTTCTCATATAATTTGGTTCAGTATCTATCGAACTCAAATAATATTTTCTCAATTGAATTTAAAAGATTGTGGTCGAATTTGTAAAGTTATGAATTATATGGGTCATATTAATAAACCTATATAAAAGAATATTACAAGAATGATCTTTTGAGTTAGAGAATTGGTTTTACGGTTGGAGAAGAATTACTGCATTTTGAGTTTAAGGATGAGTTTGAGTTTGGGAATGAGTTTCTCGGTTGGAGATGGTCTAATTGTATTGATTTTATCCCTACGCTACGATTTCACTAAATCTACATTTAATTGTCGCCTCATTTGATTCCAGAATAACTTTGAAATCTGTAAAAATTATTAAGTTTAACACTTTTCTTACATTGCATTCAACAATATTTATTTATTTATTATTATTTTTATATTAACTCGTTGAAGTTAAAGCATTAGTTATTTATTTATTAATTTTTTTCATTAACTCCTTGAATTCAAAGCACTATTAATGCTTATTATTATATTCAAAGTTATCAATATCAATATGAACAAACGTATAATTATTAATCACTAGGTAAGATTAATAACATCATTTCAATATAACATTATCGGTAACAAGTTATAGCTCTCCTTTAACTAATTGTTACTACAATCCATATAACATACACCCATCTGTAATAATGAAATCTTCACGTAATAATATTCTGAATAAATATATAACGTCATATTTACAACTTTGCAAAACTAAACTAGACCTTTTTTTCCAATTTAAATATTACAATTTTATAAGAGAACAAGTTTAACAAAGAACTGGCAACAAAGTATCCTTACTAAATAATCGGTCAATATTGAAAGTTGGATTTTTTAATATGATTGGCTTTGACAATAAATAGGGGTGCAAATAGTAACTTGAGGGGTGTCAATAGAATTCCCCGTGGTAATTTTGACAATTCATTTTGCCTCCAAACATTTATGATGAGGATGTTTAGCTGATAGCCTCTTTTTATTTTATAATAATAATATATATCATATTTCTTGTCATAAACATCTATATATATTACTTATACTAGTATTTTCTGCATATTCTGTGTTTACTAAAAAATAACTATATATATATATGTTGTTACTTTATACTTTTAGTATTAAAATTTATAATGTTTGATGAATTATTATTTATAAATATGTAAAAGGAAAAATGTTTGTTGTTTATAATTGTAGTAAATAAAACAATCAGATTAATGAAATGATAAATTACTTTAAGTATAATAAAAAATGAAGTTGTAATTATATAATTAAAATAATGAAAAAAATTAATAATCAAGTGGGTTAGTTCATCATAAACGTTCAAAATAGAAAAAATTTTCAAAATAATATTTGGTCAAAGATATTATCTTTAAAGCTGTAATTAATTATGTGATAATTAATAGGGGTCTAAATAGATCTAAGGGGTCTATATAGAACTACCCTTTTAACTATTGTTAGATGTGATTATATTAAATGTTTTTTTTAAAAAAAAATCCTCCCTATCTAACTTAGATTTTTTTAGTTGTGTTGGAAATCGTTAATCTTTGAAGCCCATGCAAATGATATAAGTATAGGGTCCTACTATTCACACCCCCTACACCCCCCTATATCACTCTTGATTTTTGTAATAATAGTTTTAAATAATCACATGATTCAACAAAAAATATTTTATTAACTTATTTTTCATTAAATCAATAATATTAATTACATGGACTATTCAAAAATTATTAATTAAGTCTTTTAACCAATGATACATTTAGAACTAGCAAAAATGCTCATGGCCCGCGGGCCAGCCCGCCCCACTCTGGTACTATCAAATGGGCCCGCGGGCCGCGAGCCCGCCAAAGTGATGGGGCGGGCTGTCATTTCTCAGGCCCGTAGAAGGCGGGCCTATGCGAGTAAGCCCGCGCAGGCCGCGAGCAAGCGCGCCAATTATCAAAAAATATTTTCTTCAAAAAAAATAATATATAAATGAATTATATAAGTTTTTTATATTTTTTTAGATCCAATTTTTTGTTTAATCAAATTTAATTACATAAATAAATTTTATTAAAGAATTCAAATTGATTAGGAGTAATTCACTTCATTAGTTTATTTTTATTTTTTTTTATTTTTTATGTAATTTTTTTCATTTTATTTTTAGGACGGGCCGGGCCCACCAGCCCCAGGCCCGCACCGCCAGTAGGGCGGGGTCTGCCATATTTCAGGCACGCCCTATGCGGGTAAGCCCGTGCGGGCCACGGGCAGGCCCGTTAAATATCATAAAATATTTTAAAAAAAACTAATATATAAATGAATTATATATGTTTTTATATATTGTAGATCCAATTTTAAATAAATCACACTTAATAACAAAATAAATTTTTATTAAAGAATTTAAATTTGACTAGGAGTAATTCAACTTCATTCGTTTATTTTGATGTTTTTCTTTTATAATTTTTTTCGTTTTTTATTATTTTACGACGGGTCGGGCCCACCAGGCCCGTTACGGGCCAGTAGGGTGGGGCGGGCCTTCATTTACCATGCCCGCCAGATGGGAAATTGGCTTTTTAACATTAAACTCCTTTTTTCCTTTTTATATGGGGTATATAATTGGTAAATAATTAATGTTTACTCTACATATTAATTAGGGGGTGCAAATAGAAAAAAGGTTGGTGCCAATAGAATTACCCTACTTATAATCTTAAGTACGCTCCTATTTATAATACGGGGTCTATTGTCAATTAATATCATAAGGCTGAGCATTTGAAACGTCTTAACTAATTACGAAATAGGTTATCCGACCAAAATATTGTCGGATTCCACCTATAATTAATTAGTCGATAGACTAACAATCTAGTCTTTGTTTAAGTTGACCGTTGGTAAAACTTATTACTAATTTGGAAGTAGCAAATATTGAGAACATATCAGACACGAGGAAATATTAGTGGGAACATTCTTCATATATATATTTATTGTTATCCCTGTAACTTTTATTATTATTATTATTATTATTATTATTATTATTATTATTGTTGTTATTATTATTTGCGTGTTGAGCTTTTGTCTATTTTTATATAATTTAGACGAACAATTGGTTATTTAATAAATTAGTGCTATTATCTCGAAGATTGAATCAGAGCAAGTCAAGGACTCCCACTATGAAACGACATCTTATTAGGGGCCATAATAAGTCCTACTTTATATATACATATTACACATACAACACAAATAAAGGAGAGGCTTTACTTTTTCCGGAGATAAACATATTGTCTATTTGTAATAATCCGACAAAAACATACTCATTAAGTGGCGACCATGAAATCTTGATTGCTTCCACATAAAATCTTTATAGTATGTTAATCTTCCTAAATTCGTGAGAATTTAAACTATCCTAAAGAAATTTCATTACACGGACGGGACAAATTGATAAAATTTTTATCCTTTGATAATCATATGATATGATTTCATCGGATATTATTATATAATAATTATTAACTAATTAGTATTATTAACTAATTAGTACGCAAGGAGATATAACGATGAGGATCATTCATAATCATATGATATGATTTCATCGGATAAGACACGTATCAAAATTAATGAAGGAAAAAGAAGAGCAGTGATGACAAAGGTCACTTAGCAGCTCAAGTGAGCTGATTAGTGTTTGAAGGAGTTAACATGCGGGATATTCAAAAGTGTGTTATACACTTATAGAGTTGCTGATGACATCGACGTTTTGCAAAAGAGAAAATGAGCTGGACTAATTGGCGCGCTTTGAAATATGAAAGCACAGCTATCAGCACATTTTAAGTCAGATAGTCGTCTTCTTCGCATTAATATACATTTCTTTTCTCTGTTTTCAATTTGCGTCTCACTGTAATTCTCAGAAGACAAGTGATCTTCTTGATCTGTACTCAAGCGATCATCAATAAAGATCGTAGGTCGTTTGATCGTGGATGTAGGATTGAATTAATCCGAACCACGCTAAAATAGTTGTGTTTACAAGATCACTCACAGCACTCAAACACGCACAATTTCTTTTATGGTATCAGAGCACGTTGTGAAAGCTGCGATTGAATCAAGATCGTAATCATGACAACTGAGACGACTCCAAGAATCAACACAATTGATGCTTCGTCCCACGCAAATGACCCATACCTGCTCAACGCGAACGACACCTCAGGACAGCTTCTAGTTCACGAGCAGCTCAATGGGGAGAATTACACCACTTGGAGCAGAGCTATGATGATAGCTCTCATAGGCAGGAACAAAGAAGGTTTTGTTAATGGTGAATTGATTGCGCCAGCACCGAATGACAAGGATAAGGTTAGTGCTTGGAAAAGGAACAACAACATAGTGATTTCATGGATTCTAAATGCTGTATCGAAGGAGATCTCGGCTAGTATTCTATATAGCTCTTTAGCCAGAGATGTTTGGATCGATTTGGAGGAGAGATTTGGTCAAACGAACAAGCCAAGAATCTTTCAATTGAAGAGAGAACTAATCAACCTAACCCAGGGAAACAATGGAATCTCTGTCTATTTCACAAAACTCAAGACCTTGTGGGAAGAACTGACTAGTTATCGGCCGGTCTGTCAATGCATTTGTGGAGGAATCAAACCAATCAAGGCATACCTTGATGAAGAATATGTCATAGCTTTCTTGATGGGACTAAATGAATCTTATTCACAAATCAGGGGACAAATATTGACTATGGATCCTCTCCCCAGCATCAACAAGGCATTTGCGCTACTGATCCAAGAAGAAAAGCAGCGCTCCATGTCGCTCGGTTCTGTCAAGACTGTGGAAGATCAGACTAATGGGATGGCAATGCTTGCGGCAAGAAGTGATCAAGACAGTTCAAGGAAGATCTTCTATGGTCAGAAAAGAGAATCAATGAGGCCTTTCTGCACTCATTGCAATAAGAAAGGGCACACCATAGAATACTGTTATCAAATACACGGGTACCCTCCAGGTTTTAGGCAGAACACCAAAGCCAGGGCAGCTAGGGTGAACCAGTCTTCAGTGGAAGCTTCACAGCATCTGATGCAGGCTGGGCAGTTTGGAAAAACTCAGGAGCCATCAGGGAAGGGAACATTGATACAGCTACAGGTCACTCCCTCACAGTTGGAAAGCCTTCAATCCCTAATAAATCAGTCAAGACTCAATCAGGAGCCAGAAGTTCAGAATTCCCAGAAACAGACCGAGAAGGGTCCAGGTTATCTCTTATCCTTTAATTTGCCTGATCTGACTAACAAAGGTATTTGGCTGTTAGATTCGGGTGCTACCATGCACATTTCTGGTAACAAGTTATTGCTGCATGACTTGCATCAGATTGAAAAATCAAAAGTGATCTTACCAGATAATACACTGATAGAAGTTAACCAGGCAGGAACCTTCAAACTAAATGCATTTATCACTTTGACAGATGTGTTGTATGTTCCACAATTTCACTTTAACCTCATATCCGTTAGTGCCTTGACAAGTAATGGAACCTGTGAAGTATTATTTGGGGCTGATCATTTTATAATACAGGACCTTTCTCGCCGAGTGATTGGCAGGGGTAGCTTTATTTCAGGGCTATACATCATTCAAACAGATGAAGAAAGATCTGTTTACCTCAATAAAATGTCCGTTGGCTTATGGCACAGTAGACTGGGACATCCCTCACACAAAGTATTAGACATCTTAAAGCAGGCACTTAAGTGTGATAGTCGAGACATGCATGCTCAATGTAAAATCTGCCCTTTGGCAAAACAGAAAAGAATCATGTTCCCTAATGAAAATAAAACTGTTTGTTCGGCTTTTGATTTAGTTCATTGTGACTTGTGGGGACCTTTTCATGTGCCATCATACTTAGGACACCAGCACTTTGTCACCTTGGTAGATGATTATTCAAGATTTACATGGGTATTCTTGATCAAGAATAAATCTGATGTTCAGCTTATAATACCTCATTTCCTAGCTTACGTTGAGACCCAATTCGAGAGCAGAGTTAAAGCTTTCAGGTCAGACAATGCAAAGGAGTTGAACATGAAAGATCTGTTTCAGAAAAAGGGAATTTTGCACCAACTATCATGTGTTGAAACACCACAACAAAATTCAGTTGTGGAGAGGAAGCATCAACACCTCATAAACGTGGCAAGATCATTATATTTTCAGTCTGGTATACCGATTGATTATTGGTCGGAATGCGTTTTAGCTGCTACTTTCCTCATTAACAGAACTCCATCTGTGAACCTGAAAAACAAAAGTCCATATGAGCTATTATATCAGAGATCTTTTGATTACAATTTTCTCCGAGTGTTTGGTTGCCTCTGCTTCTCTTCTACGCTTGCAGGATCTAGGAAAAAGTTTGATCCAAGAGCAACTAAGTGTGTGTTCATAGGCTACCCAAATGGAGTCAAGGGCTACAAGTTGATGGAGCTAGCAACAAAAAGGATTCTCATTTCCAGGGATGTCCGATTTGTTGAAGATGTTCTTCCTTTCAAGAGGCAAACTGACCTTGTGGCAGAGAATCCCTTTCCTGCTTATGTGCTACCCAGACCATACACAGCAAATGACTCAGATGGCGACGAATTGACATATTCAGAGCATGATCCAAGCCAACAAACACAGACAGAGGAGGCTCAGGACATGTCTATGGCAGATCCATCTGATGGAGCTGATATGACAGAACAGCAACAAAACCAGACTGCAGTCACTGAAAGTGAGGATGAAGCAGGGTCAAAGGATGCATCACAGATTCACACAAGATCAGGAAGACCTTCAAAGAAGCCCTCCTACTTAGCAGATTATCACTGCAACAACCTCATAGAAAAGAAGGTCTTATATCCCATATCAGAGATGCTTTCTCATCAACAGTCCTCAGGCAGATTTCAGGCATTCATCAACAAGGTATCAGCAGGGGCAGAACCCAAGACCTTTGCACAAGCCTCTTGCTCTGAGGAATGGCAGAAAGCAATGAGGGAAGAACTAAAGGCATTGGAAGAGAATCAGACATGGACTGTGATGCATCTTCCAAAGGGAAAGAAATCTATAGGGAGCCGTTGGGTCTATAGAATTAAGTACAATGCGGCTGGAAAAATAGAAAGACACAAGGCGAGGTTGGTAGCTAAGGGGTATGATCAGAGGGAAGGAGTGGATTACATCGATACATTCGCCCCGGTGGCAAAACCTAACACTATCAAAATTGTTCTTTCCTTAGCGGCCAAGCTTAAATGGGAACTTGTTCAAATGGATGTAAACAACGCTTTCTTGAATGGTGAGTTGATGGAGGAGGTTTACATGGACTTGCCTCAAGGTTATCATCGAGAACTAGATAGAACAGGGCAAAGCAAGATGGTATGTAAGCTACACAGATCAATCTACGGGTTGAAGCAAGCCTCTAGAGAATGGAACAAGAAGTTCACTAGTGCTGTCAAACAGTTTGGATTTGTACAGACTCAAGCGGATCATACGCTCTTCATCAAAGGCAAGGGAGAAGAATTAATTGTGCTATTGGTCTACGTTGATGATATAATACTGTCAGGACCCACGCAACAGAACATTCAACAGGCAAAAACCTTTCTGCAGAGTTGCTTCAAAATCAAAGATTTGGGTGAGTTAAAATACTTCCTTGGGATTGAAGTGGCGAGGAATGACAAAGGGATATACATATCCCAGAAACAGTACACCTTAAATCTACTTGAAGACACAGGGTATCTAAATGCAAGGCCACTTACTACGCCCATCAGCACAAGCCAGGTGATTACAAAGGATGATGGCGAGCTGTTGAAGGACCCTTTTCAGTATAGGAGGTTAATTGGAAGGTTACTTTACTTGACATTCACGAGACCTGACATTTCTTTCGCAGTACACAAGCTAAGTCAGTTCATATCACTACCACGAACCACACATCTTGCAGCTGCGCACCACCTGCTTAGATATTTAAAAGGCACACCAGAACAGGGGTTATACCTAGCAGCAGATCAAGACTTGGACTTAAAAGCATTCTCAGATGCAGATTGGGCATCTTGTAAAGACACGAGGAAATCCGTGACAGGATATTGTACATTTCTAGGCAACTCCTTAATAACATGGAAGGCAAAGAAGCAGGTTACGGTTTCAAGATCCTCAACAGAGGCAGAATACAGGGCCCTGGCAGCTGCAGTGGCAGAAGTTCTGTGGTTCAGACATTTGCTAGAAGAGCTAAACATTACTGTGAATCAAAGGCCGGTGGTGTATTGCGACAATCAGTCAGCTCTTAAACTGGCAACAAATCCCAAGTTTCACGAACGGTCGAAGCATATTGAGATCGACTGTCACTTCATCCGTCATCACGTGTCCAATGGCTCGATAAAGCTCATGCCAGTCCGATCAGAAAATCAACTAGCAGATCTTTTTACTAAACCTCTGCTAGCCCCCCTCTTACAACAATTCTTGGTCAAGATGTCTAGCACCAATTGGTGTCATCCATCTTGCGGGGGGATATCAAAATTAATGAAGGAAAAAGAAGAGCAGTGATGACAAAGGTCACTTAGCAGCTCAAGTGAGCTGATTAGTGTTTGAAGGAGTTAACACGCGGGATATTCAAAAGTGTGTTATACACTTATAGAGTTGCTGATGACATCGACGTTTTGCAAAAGAGAAAATGAGCTGGACTAATTGGCGCGCTTTGAAATATGAAAGCACAGCTATCAGCACATTTTAAGTCAGATAGTCGTCTTCTTCGCATTAATATACATTTCTTTTCTCTGTTTTCAATTTGCGTCTCACTGTAATTCTCAGAAGACAAGTGATCTTCTTGATCTGTACTCAAGCGATCATCAATAAAGATCGTAGGTCGTTTGATCGTGGATGTAGGATTGAATTAATCCGAACCACGCTAAAATAGTTGTGTTTACAAGATCACTCACAGCACTCAAACACGCACAATTTCTTTTAACACGTCTATAACGATCACTAACGTTAGTGCAGCGATGTGATGCATAATATATAATATATCTATCTATATATATTACTCCCCCGTCCCAATAATTTTTGTACATTTTACTTTATTGGGCGTCCCGCTGTCTTTCTTACATTTCCTATTTTAGCCGAAAAACTACCACAAACAATCAATATAATAATATTATATACTCTTAAAAGACGTGTCAAAATATACACTTTTTTATCATTTAGTTGTACTATATTATTAAAATATTCAATTTTTTAAAAATCGTGACATACCCAAAATGTCCAAAAAGAAATGGAACAGAGGGAGTATTTATTTTATATATATATTTATATATATGTATATGTATATCCATACAACACCAGCGATTTATTCACGCTTGCAAGCATTTTTATATACATCTTATCGATTGTATGTATCATGCATGGCTGCTAATTATTATTATATAATAATAATAGAAATATGCAGATTCATGCGTGACATTTGCATTCGGTATATTTGTATTAGTGGTTCATCTTTAATTCTTTGTGTCGTGTGGAAATCATAAACAACTTTATATGTATTCCATTAATATGCATGTAAAACTAGATATTATAGTACCGACCGTTACTAATATTGTCTTTTGCCGGCAACGAAGGGCTGTTTTGTATTCTCTACAATAGCCCTTCATATTCATTTAAATTATTTTTTTTTAAAAAATTATATATAAAGGAATTTCTAGCAAATTCTTTTGCAAATAAATCCAAAAAGTGACCCCTCGCAAAAAGATCGTTTAGTGGTTGACGTCATACTTCACATATTATTTATATTTTGCTTTTCAATTCTCCCACTGTTTATTATTAGTACATAAGATATTCCATATAGTTGTCCGTTGTATATAAATACAACATGCACGTCATGAAAGTTGGAGGTTTTCTTTTCCAGATATCGTTATATCATATATAACAAATATAAACTTCACACACATGTATTTATATATATCGCCAATTGTCGTATGGGAAACTAACATACCCATATATTAATATATTTCGAATAAAATACCATTAAGTACAAATGTGGGATGGTTATTAATGACGAATCACTCAAATTATTTATTTATTTATTTCTGAGTTAACCACCATGTACGATTCAAATAAAGTATTTGTTTTGTTTAACTTCCAAGCATTCGATCAATATATTTTCTCAACGGATAAAAAGATGAGTCCAATTGACCATCTCAAAGCTTTATGAACAGTTCAATCGATGATGGATATGGCTTATGGGTTTTCTCCTTTTCTTTACTTGTTTAATATATCTCTTATATTTTATAATCTTTCGAGGCTGAGATTATTTGTTTATCAACCTTAAATTAAAAATGAGTCAAATAAAAGAAACTAGCATTTACGAAAAGAACACCAAGATGTTTTATTTTTATGTTTTATCTATTGCAGCCGTCTCTACTTTTAGAATTTAAAATTAACTTCAAAGAGATAATTAGTTACCTCAAAATAGTGAATTAAACTATACTAGTAGGTATATAGCACCCCAAATGTGTGTGCAAATATATCATAGTTTATATTTTATAAATATTTTATATTATTGATAAGGAGCAAATAAAATTTTAGTGTAAGAATAAACTTGTCATAAATTAAAACATTAAGGACTTCTATCTAAGCAATTAAGGATAAAAATGTAAATAACTATGACAGACCAAGTTGACAATCCACTCTACACTATTTATACTAGTCTAAATTACACACTCATACGTGTATGCTATATAATTTATAAATGCATTTATTAATTGTTAAATAATAATTACTAAAAGTAAAAGGGTAAATATGACATGTAAAAATGCAATGTAGTGGGTTATTTCCTTTTAATTAAATATTATCATTACTCATGTTAATTGACAGGCCAAACTTACGATTCATATCAGCCCATGACACTTAATAAAAGAGAGCATACATAAAAATATAGATAAGAAGTAAAATATAACTATTAATAGATTATTATTATTATTATTCATTTTTTTTTCTGTGAATAGATAAGAAAGAGAAGTAAATTTTTTTTGGAATATCCAATGCTATTTGGTGTAGGTTGATAGTGGTGGAGGCAAAATGAACGGTCACTTGTGAAAGTTACGCAAACATATCAATATATTTCCACTTATCTCTTCATATAAAATTTCACCATCTATAAATTTAATATATAATGCGCTTACGTCACACCGCCACAATCCTCCTTCTCCTCACGCCACGTGGACGGTCACGATCTACCAACCATTACCCTGGGAAAAAACCACTATATATACCTCTCGATAGTGCATGCTCCTTTACCACCACCACGTAGATACACATACAAAGAGAGAGAGAGATGGAGAAGGAAGAAGTGAGAAAGGGTCCATGGACCGAAAACGAAGATGTTCAGCTAGTGTTTTACGTGAAGTTATTTGGTGACAGAAGATGGGATTTCGTAGCAAAAGTATCAGGTTTGAAGGTTTGGCGGGAGACAGAAATTAGAATGGTACATAGGCTTGTTTTGGGCACGGAATCGAAAAAATCGCCACGATGAGCCCCAAACTCATTTGATTCGTCCTTTTTTTTTCCTCTTTTCTTTTGTTTTTGTGCTGGAAATTTAGGTTTGAAAAGGACAGGCAAGAGTTGCAGGTTGCGTTGGGTTAATTACCTTCACCCTGGGCTCAAAAGGGGGAAGATGACCCCACACGAGGAGAGGCTCGTGCTTGAACTTCACGCTAAATGGGGAAACAGGTTGAAATTGATTGTTTTACTTGTTTTATTTAACCTTTCGATTTGTGTGGATGTTCGTTTGGGGAAACGAATTTGATTCGACCTATTGTTTAATAAGAACAGGCGACTGTTTATGATTGAGTTTAGGGATTTTGACCGATCGCTTTGACTTTTTTTTTCTTATCCTATGTGCTGTGATTGATCGTTTTGTTTGTTTCAGCTGGCGAAGCTGAACTTTACAGATTATACACTTTCGATTGACAAAATTTGGCTGAAATGGATTCCTCCTTCATGTGAGGGAACAGAGAAGCAACGTATATCAGTTGCAAGTTCTTCGACCACTTTGCATATATCTGATTGACTCATCTTGGCTACGAGCTGCCAGATATATACTCAATCGACTTTCCATGCGATAATTGCTAACGTGAAATCGAAAAATCTTTTCTCTTCGCAGATGGTCGAGAATAGCCCGAAAGTTGCCGGGTCGCACTGACAACGAGATCAAGAACTATTGGAGGACTTACACGAGGAAAACTGCTCAAGAGAAGAAGAAAAAGAAAGACACAACAACTGCACCATCTTCTTCTCCATCTTCACCATCATCATCTTCATCTTCAAACTCTTCCTCAGAATCCATGGAGGCAAATGCAATCAAGGGAACAAACGAGCGTAGCTTTTACGACACGGGCGGGAAGAAGACCCACACGCCCACTGCTGAAGATGAGAATGGGCTCGAAAGCACGGTTGAAGATACCGCCCCAAATGTGTACTCGATGGATGAGATATGGAAAGACATCGAATTGTATGGTGGGAATGCTAACGGTGATTTCATGGGCCAATCTTTTCCATCGTGGGATTTCTGCCCCTCTGTTAACGACTCGTTGTGGTGCGTGAACGAGGAAGAGCAGAGCAAGATGTTGAAGCAGACTGCAAACTGCTATCAGTTCAATTCTGCAATTTACTGACAGGAAAAGAATTCCAGCAATTTAATTATATGGGTCATCATCATCATCATCATCATCATCATCATCAAGTCATTGTAAATATATCAACCACGCATTATCTGTTGTTATTACTCTTGTCAGTTTAGTGTTGTAAGGATATGCTGTGATGTTGAAGAATCTGTTATTTGTACTGTAAAATAATGATATCTTAGTTCATTATTTAGGAAAAAATGTCCGCATGCAAGGCCACCTTACTCATCATACTCTGATCATTGTTGGCTATGAATTCTTTTCGACCACTTGTAATAAATCACTTTCTAAAATTCCCATCGAAAAGTTGAGAAAGTATAAGATCATGATAGATGATAATATGGAATCCTATTAGCATCCTTTGATCTCAACCATTGTATACAAAAAAAAGGAATAAATGTGGGCTGGATTATCACTCTCCTCACACGATGTATGGTGCTCACCATCCGTGGGCACATGTTGTGTGACATTTTATAACTGGGTTTATGCCTGTGGTCGACGACGTCTATGGCTTCTTCAATGTCGAAATTGAGCCACAAACTCTGACCTTCAATAACTCGGATTCGGGCTTTGGCAATAAGCCCTTTCTGTTCGACGATGGCCGGTTTTTTCTGCACAGATTTCGGCTATTTCATAGCTGCCTGTGACGAACCAGCGAGCCTTGATTATTGCTCTCGGCTTTGGAGATTTCAGTGAGTATTTCTTGCCCTTGTGACGGGAAATCTGAATGGGTGGTCGTTGCCGCCTCGCCGGCGGTGCTCTGCTCGTTGGAGGCGAGGCTAAGGTGGCCGGCGGCCATGCCTACGGTGAGATACAGTTTCGCCCGACAAGTGTTCGACGAAATGCCATAGAAGAAAACTCAAGAGTGGCAGCCCGGAAATCTTCCAAAAACAGTCATTTAATCCAAGCCACGACTCCATATGTCACGTTCCAACCCTCGATTCCCACAGACGGCGCCATTTGATGCGGGTTACGACCCCGATCAACAAGATTTATGGTCCGGGAATTAAGGTGAGGGCCAAAACGGATGGAATCGTCGTTGGAATATACGAAAAGGACGGAAAATGTAAATGGACAGAGATTTACGTGGTTCGGATTTGGATGAATCCTACGTCCACGGGCCGCCGGAGAATATTCACTAATGATGGAGGAAGATTACACACTCAATCTCGCATTCCCTCTTATTTACAAGTGATTCTAAGCTTTAAACAGTAGAAAGAAGATAAAGAGAGGGAGAGAGAACATGTGTGTGTGTTCTTGGTGTCTTAGTGTGTGGGGGGCATGTGGAAGGTGTTACAAAATGGATAAGAGACCCTATTTATACTGTAGGCGCGTCCAGGGTTCTGTACTACTCTCCCTCGTCAGGTCTCCCAAATGCTTCCTTAGCTCTCTCGATTGCTTTCCTTGGCCTCTCCCGGCTAGTTCCGTAGCTCTCGGGGATATCTCCCTAGCTACTCCAAATATCATCTTCGTGCCTCGCTTCTGGTCGGACCTAGTACCTAGTCCTTGCCTCCTTCAGACCTGACCTCCTTCAGACCTGACCTCCTACTCTGCTCTTTGTGAGTTGTCAGGTCAGGAGGAATGCTGGATCGAAGGTCACCCCTATCAAATAGATACAAGATGCCTCTAGTTGAGATTATAGGGATGACTCCCTCTAATCACAACTTCCTGTGTGGGTTTGCCGTTATGGAGGACGAGACGGAGGGAAGTTATGGGAGGGTGTTGCAGTCTCTTCGGGATATTCTGGGGCCAAGTGTCTATCCTTCGGCGATTGTGACTGATCGTGAGTTGGGCCTTCTTCGACCCGTACAGAACGTATTTCCGCATTCTCACCATCTGTTGTGCACGTGGCATATTTATAAAGACGTGAGAACAGAGTTTATTGGCTGACGAGGAAGAACAAAAAGACTGCAGCTCACTTCACGCATAAGGCCTGGAAAGCAGTCGTGGAAGCTCCGACGATAGACGCATATGAGCAGGCAGTGAGTGACATGTCTCTGCGTTGGGTAGCAGACTCCGCTATCGTCCAGTACGTTCAGCAGACATGGTTGGTGCATAAGGAGAAGTTCGTCAAAGCTTGGACGAACCAGGTGCTTCATTTCGGGAACACCACTACATGTCGTGTGGAGAGTGCTCACAGCGAGCTGAAGCAATGGCTGAACTCGTGCTCACACCACCATATCATCTTCGTGCCACTGGGTCTCTTGATACCGTGTGGGTGAAGGTGCACGAGCAGATTCAGAACCAACTGAATCGCATCAGAAAGGTAAATTAATTTTTATTACGTGTGGGTGAAGGTGCACGAGCATATCTAATAGTTTTTTTTATTAACATGCAGGCATTGGAGGAGTCCCGCTCGAAACGACCTATTGGAAACTCAGGATTTCCATTCCACACGATATTGTACAGAGTTTCACACCATTCAATATCGATAATGGGAACTGAGTTGAGGCGTGCTAAAGAGTTGGTGGATGAGGTTTACTCCGAGTGCGGATGTGTGGTACGACATACGCACGAGCTCCCATGTGCTTGCGAGCTTCAGCAGTGTGTCGACAACAACTACCCAGTTGCTGCAGAATGCTTGCACAATTTCTGGAGGACACTCACGATCGGCGAGGGAGTAAGTCCCGATATTTATGATCGGGATTACTTATACGACCTCGTGCGTGAGGCAGAAGGCCGCGATCCAGCCGTTATGCGTGGCCTCCATCGAGTCGTTCACGAAAATCTGTATCCCGATGCCCGTGAGTGGAACGAGCCTGGCAGTAAGACGTCTGTCAAAGGTCGGCCGAAGAAAAAAAACTCGACGAAGCGGGATCGAAGTGCTTGGGAGAACGCAATCCCAAGTGGTGGACGCAGTGGAGGGCGCAACAGTACCAATAGTAGCAGCCAGGGTCGTACGTCGTCTTCGTCTGCGAAGCGTCTCATGGATCTACTACGGAGACAGGTACTACTATCTTTTACTTGTAAATTCGTACTGACACGGATGCACATCTAATCCTGAAAAATGCGTTCAGACTTCTACCACACCCACTTGGTCAACCACGTAACAACAGTCATCCATCCGTATATAGTTACCTGTAAGGATGTGGTTGTTGACGGCAACTGTGGATTTCGTGTTATCGCACATCATATTTACAATGACGAGAACGAATGGATCACCGTGAGGAATAACGTCGCGAACGAACTCGCGGCCCACTGGGAGCGTTACTCGCCATTGTACTATGGTGATTCATTGGAAATGCAGGTGAATCGTATACGCCGGGAAGGGGGGCCTTGTGGAGTGAACCACTGGATGTTGACACCGTGTGATCTGTAGGCTGTGGCGACACTTTGGAACACTGTAATTATCCTCTACGGGTACGGCAATGGGTCGAACATCAACATCCATTCGAACACAATATTGCCACTGCGTGCCTGTCGGACTGCTACTGGACCGAGCCGTACGATCGTCATGGCGCACCTTGGAGATGATTATCAGCATTATATTAGACTTAACCTATGTCTAGATTTTCTTATGCCCATCCTATATCCGTGTTGGTTCACGTATGGTGATGGTCGAGTTGCCGGTTGGGAAAGAAGATATCAGATGCGATTCTCTCACTGGATGCACCTAATGGACCAGTATAATTTGTGACTGTCTATGTTTCGTTTATGATCACTGACGCGTACTGTTTATGTTTGTAATATTTTTTTTGTGTTATAATTTGTTACTATCTATTGTATTAGTAATTCTAAACGGAATAAAGATGCAAAGAAATATTCCAAACATAGAGAAAATTCGTCCGATACGTAAACGAAGAATAAACAAAACAATAACAACACGTCATGGGGCATGGTGCCACCGATCGTTGAGCTCGTCCAGCATCTCTCTGAACTCGTCCATGTGCGTCGAGCCGTCAAGATGCATCCTAGCTAGCATATCTCTACTCAAGGTATACATCGAGCTGTAGCACTGTACATAGAAATAATATATATAAAAAGTGATTAAACAAATAAATATAAAAAATCTACATAAGATTAAATTACGTACGTAGTCGGCGTGGCTGCGCGGGGGTATGCCGCTCGATGAGGATCCCGGCTCCGTCGAAAGCAGGCGAGGATGATGCTGCTGATACCAGTCCAAGTACCCTTGAACGGTTTCACCAAGGTACTCCGCGGCTGCCCGATTGATGTATGAGAGGTTGAGGATGTAGGCGTACGGGAACTGACGCCAAGCATGTTCTGCTGAACCGGCAGAATAGTCCACCTTATACCTCGTCGGGTCTGCTGGCATCACCGCTTTCTGTGGTGGACTCATCGGTGGCGGGATGACCTGCACGTACCCCAGCTGGCGCAACACTCTCGAGGGTGAGTAGGGCTCAACGACATCGCAATATCTAACCCAACCCACGAAAAGCGTCCTCGGGTGCTGCGACGCTTGATCGGGACCGTACGGCAGCCAAGCATCCTGATAACAGTTCACATTTTTAAATAATTGTCATAAATATATAATATAAATTGTTAAGATACCTCGCTTGCAGTCATGACATCTATCTGACGGCAGATCTCAACCAAACGGTGCACCGTCTTCTCGTGCTAAGATACTGACCACATGCGTGATCGTGCCTGGCCAGGCTCCACATGATGGGGGTAAACGGTGTGGGCAGAAGCATGGAAAGTACTCGTAGATCCACGCCTATAGTAACGAGAGGCACCCAGCTACAACCCTCGCATCTGCCCGGCTTGCGAGGCCAAGCTGGCGATAAAGGTAAGCAAGAGCGGCCGAACCCCACGAGTACTGGCTGGCAGAGGTCGACGAGCGGTAGAACTCGTGCATGATGTCGGGCTTCACACGGGTCCCGCTCTTGTCGACGAACAGCGTCTACCCCAAGAGAATCCACAACCAAGCGATGGTCTGTAACCCCGCCGGCCGACCCCCCGCATCCTCTGCATCACGTCTTTCAACGCAACACCACCGCCTCTCCAAGAACTCCTCAGCGCGTCCGCGGAGATGCCCATTATCTTCCTCGCCGCGATCTGTCCATCGGCAGCGTCTGGGGTGCTCGATACCATCGCTCCGTTGATCGGGATACCCGGATCTACTCGACGTCGTTGAGCATGATCGTCATCTCATCGAATGGCATGTGGAAGGTGTTCGTGTCGGGCTGCCAATGCTCCACAAAAGCGCACAGTAGAGGCTGGTCCAAGTGACCCACCATGGCATCTGTGAGGTGCCCAAGCCCCGTGCCATCGATCTGGCGCTGCGTCTTCGGCGGGAATTGGGAGTACCAATTCTTAAGCTTCCCAAGCACTAACGCCCACTGCTCGTACTTCAGCAGTGGCCTCTCCTCCTCACCCATCCAGATACGGGGCGCGATGTGCCCCAGATAATTAGGGATCACCTCGTCATCATCTGGACCACCGGGCTGTGGCCCCTGCACCCTCCAGGAATCGTCATCTACGACCCTGGAGCGCTTGTTCCCTATTTTATTTTTACAAATAAAGCAAAAATAAATTTAATATACGTATATTACGACACGACATCGCATGTCAGTTTATAGAGGAGAAAATACTTACCTGAGGAGGCCGGTGGCACATCGTCATCGGATGAATGAAACGATGCTGCATCATCCGCATGCGGATCGTAATCCGCATATATGGACTGAGAAGCAGCTGCTCGCTGCCGGCTCTCCTCCTCCCGTTCTCTACGAACGGATGCGTCAACGCCGCGCGTCCTCGTGTGACGCTCTCCAGATCCCTCCAACGGGGGGGATCTACTGCTACCTCCGGGTAGGGACTTCCCACCCCTGGTCTGCAATAAAATATTTATTAAAAAAAAAACCGACCGAATAGTATTTTCGGCCGCCTGTAGAGCCGGCTGAAAGCGATTCTCGTCCGGCACTGTCCGGGCCGACTGGAGATGTCGGCCCGCACAGCGCCGACCGATCAAACTTTTCGGCCGGCTCCCGCAAGGCCGAAACACAATTTCGGCCGTCGCTTCCGCGGCCGAAACATAATTTCGGCCGCGCCAAGCGCCGACCCTAGTTTTCGTTTGATCGGGACTTTTTTCAAACTATTACGACCCGTGTTCGATAATTCATCTACGTACGAATGATTTCTACGACAATTTGCTTACAAGTCGTGAAAATAGTCCATTTCCCTTTCCTTGTCCCTGTCGGCGATCCATTGCAATTTCAGTATTTTTGTTTTTTGTCTGATTTGGATGTATGATTTGGAAAGTGTTGTCTGGAACAGGGCTTTAAATAGAAATTTTTACTGTTTATTATAGTTTTTTCTTTTTAAATTAATTTAAATATCATAAGGGCAAAAACGTCTTTTTTCAGCCCTTCAGGGGACCGTAACAAGTAAAAATGGGGCGGTGAATAGTAATTTCCTGTAGAAATTATACCATTATGTTAATACAATTATACCAATAATTAAAATTTTATAATTTAATATACCAATAAAGCTGGATATTATACCGAATATTTTCGTTATTATACCAACAAAATTGAATAATAAAATTAAAGTCATTGTTCATTTGATTTCCATTGAATAATTATTTACCAAACCTCGTCCCCATGTCTCCTCCCAAAAGATCATTACATCATAATTCATTGGTGGAGTAGCACGACGTAAAGTTAAAGGGTTAACTAGATTTCAGGCCCCTTTAACAAGTTGGTGTAGGTTTCAGGCCCTTTTAGTATTTTAAATAGGGAGAAGGACCCATCAAATAGTTACGTTAGGAAAAAGGACCAATTCAGGCGGAAAAGACTTGTTTACCCTTAGTTTTTGCAGAAATTTCATCGAACTTTTTAGACTTAAATCTTCACGTGTTATTAAGTGGTATATAAATCTATTTTAGTGGTATATATTCTGATTGAAGTGGTATTAAAAAAATAATCTGTAATACGACGCTGAGACTAAAATCGATTTTCAGTACCACAAACCCTAAAAATTTCCAGCCTTAATTGAGAAAAACCGAAGAATTTTCTACCGATCTGAACCCTTAATCGACGAAACCCGACCGATTTCGACACTTCATCGACGAATCTTGCGATTTCGAAGAAGAACCCCGTCGATCGCCAAGAAAGTGGCCGGAAGAAGGAGAAGAAAGTTGCTGGGAAGAACAACAGCGTTGAATGATGGCTCTGCTTGTGGTTTGACTGTGTTTAGCACTTTTGGTGTTTTGAATGATGGTTCTGCTTTTGTTTTTGGCGTTTTGAACTAGTTCTATTTTCATACCACATAACATGTAAATCATACCAATTAATAATATACTGGTAACAATTTATACTCTATTCGTAACAAAAAATAAGAACATTTCAGCTCCATGGGCCTATTACCGTCTCAGCTATAAAATACCACATCATATGTAAATTACCACTTAAGTATATTCTGGTACCAATTTATACTCCACTCGTAACAGAAAATAGAAACATTCCAGAAGTTTCATGCTCCTCAAACCTGCTTCGTCATATGTATACCATACCAAAACTCATGTAAGTTATACCACTTCAGCATAGTTTTGTACCACTTCATACTCCATTCATACCAAAAATAAAATATCATTCCAGAAGCTTCATGCTCCGTCAAACATGTTTCGTCATATTTATACCATACCAAATCACATGTAAGTTATACCACTTTAGCATCGTTTTGTACCACTTCATGCTCCAATCATACCAAAAAAAGGATCATTCCAGAAGCTTCATGCTCCTCAAACCTCCTTCGTCATATTTATACCATACCAAAACTCATGTAAGTTATACCACTTTATACTATACTCGTACCAATTTATACGCCATTCATAACATAAAATAAAGAACATTCCAGAAGCTTCATGATCCGTCAATGAATATGGATCAATATTTATACCATACCAAAACACATGTAAATTATACCACTTCAGCGTAATCTGGTACCAATTTATATGCCATTCATAACAGAAAATAAAGAACATTCCAGAAGCTTCATAGAATATGGTCTCACCATCTTTATATGATACCACATTACATGTAAATTATACCACTAGATAATATGTTATCTGTACCATATTAATGGATCGAATAATTTCGTAAATAAAATTTGTTTTTTTTTTCGGTTGTGGAGGAATAAACTATACCACATCACGTGTAAACTGTACCACTTCAGCATGATTTAGTACCAATTTATACTCCTTTCATTCCAAAATATAAGAACATTCCAGAAGCTACATGGGCCGACAGTGAATATGCCTCTCCATCTCTATATGATACCACATCACGTGTAAACTGTACCACTTCAGTATGATTTTGTACCAATTTATACTCCTTTCATACCAAAATATAAGAACGTTCCAGAAGCTACATGGGCCGACAGTGAATATGCCTCTCCATCTTTATATGATACCACATCACGTGTAAACTGTACCACTTCAGTATGATTTTGTACCAATTTATACTCCTTTCATACCAAAATATAAGAACATTCCAGAAGCTACATGGGCCGACAGTGAATATGCCTCTCCATCTTTATATGATACCACATCACGTGTAAACTGTACCACTTCAGTATGATTTTGTACCAATTTATACTCCTTTCATACCAAAATATAAGAACATTCCAGAAGCTACATGGGCCGACAGTGAATATGCCTCTCCATCTTTATATGATACCAAATCGCATGTAAACTATACCACTTTTCAGCATAATTTCATACCAATTTATACTATCCTGGTAACAATACATTTCGAATCGATACCACATTAAGTTGTAGTGATACTAGATAATATATTATCTGTACCATATTAATGATTCGGATAATTTCGTAAATAAAAGTTGGTCTTTTCGGTGTCGAAGAATAAAAATCATGGAAATATATGATTTGATGTATAATCCACGAATTCCTTGATTTTGTTACGTTTTATGCAAATATGATGTAAGTAGTCAAGTAATGAGGTTTTGATTATGTGAAATGTTTACTAATGCAAATCGTAGACAACTATATTTACATCACATTGATATTTACCATTATGAATTACAACAAATGTATCCTAAACAACATTATACGTCAATCATAGAACAAATCTTACGACAATAAACCTTTAATCGTAATCCCGAAACAGTTTACCTAAGATCCGATACTCTAAACCAAAAAACTGGAAACCCTAGCGCATAAACCGCAATCTGTAACACATAAAGTGTTTCTGGTACCACATTACTACAGGAATATATACTACATAATACCACATCACATGTAAATTATACCACTTCAGTGTATTTTAGTACCAATTTATACTACATTCATAACAAAAAATAAGAACATTCCAGAAGCTTCATGGGCCGTCGGTGAATATGATCTCTCCATCTTTATATGAAACCACATCACATGTAAATTATACCACTTCATGCCACTATTGTACCTAATCTTATCGAAATTATACCACTTACACGTTTCTGATACCACGTAACGAACACTCATTTAAATATTTTTTTTTTGCGATTTCACTTTCAATTCGTTAATCTTGAGGGACGAACGATTGAGTCACCACTAAGGCGCGATGCACAAGCTATGGGTCTCTCGAATTTATGATATTAGCTTTAATTTCGACCAAAAATTGATTTTATGCCAGTATGTGTAAAAAATTTACGGTAAATCGATAGTTGAAATAGCTTTTCCATTAATACCATTTGCATAACATCTGGAAACCACTTCTTATGGTAGTTATATCACTTTATGCCATTATCATACCACTTCTGTACTGTCATAAAACACTATGTTTTGCAGGAAAAACAACTAACACGTATATGATACCACTTTATGCCATTATTATACCACTTTATGTGTTTATCATACCACTTTATGCCATTATCATACCACTTCTGGTACCAATTTATACTACACAAAAGTTCCCGCCCAAAATAATACTGAGATTCAGCTTTCCCGCCCAAAACAGCGTGACTTGCTTATTCAGTACCACTTCCTCCCTACGGGTACCACAACCTGCCAAATGAAAAATATTCCAGTCTGGAAACCACTTCTTATGGTTGTCATACCACTTTACGCTGTTATCGTACCGTATCTTATAAAATTGATACAAAATTGAGAATAAGTAGTAGTTTTCGTTGCTATACCACTTTATGTATCTAATATACCACTTTACGATCTGTTTTACGACTTCACTCTGTTTTGGTACCGCTTCTTATATAACTAATACCAAATGAGATAAGTAACAGTTAACGTTGTTATACAACTTTAAGCCTCTTCTATACCACATAATGCTTCTCTTGTACCATATATTGCAAAAATAATACCAAATGAGAAAAAGTAATATCTCGTACCAGTTCGAGTAACGTTTCTTATCGTTTCTATACCATGTTACGGCTCTTGTATACCACATCATATAAAATTAATACTAAATTAGAATAATATCTCGTATTAGTTCGAGTAATGCTTCTTATCGTAACTATACCACTTTATGCCACTATTGTACCGAAACGTACGGAAATTATACCATTTAAGCTTTTCTGATACCACATAACGAATACTCATTTAAACTCTTTTTCTCTGGCGATTTCACTTTCAGTTCGTTCATCTTGATGGACGAACGATTGAGTTACCACCAAGGCGCGACGTAATTTTCAAGCTATGTGTCTCTCGAATTTATGCATATTAGGTTTAATTTCAACCAAAAACATGCTCGATTTATTTTATTTGCGTAAAAGGAAACTTTCAGTGGGCCTGATATAGAAACGCCCCAAAGTTAAAACTCATACATCCGTGATAATCATTACATTAATGTTTCATTATTTGACAATACATCACATCAATCAACAAGAGTAAATCATCTACTAGTACATTTTAGTCTAATTACAGTGTAAGTTTGTAACATGTACGTACACCCGTGACTAACTATACTATATAGTTTCATATGAAAATGTTAAAAAAGCATAAATATCACCGCAAAAGACAACAGAAACAATCAAAATTCCATCTTTTAACGGCTAATCACGTATTTCCATTTAAAACTAATGAAATTTATAATTTTGTAGGTTTAGCGTAATCATATCTAGGAAAAAACAACAAAAAATATTAGCTGGAAATAATTAGCATGATATTAAAATATTATTATGAAATTATTCCCCTGAAGAAACAAAGCGGTCTTGATAAAGACAACACAGACGAAACGTCACTTTTTGACCGTTTCAAAATATTACATATCAAATCCAATCCCTTAGTCGCGTGTGACAACTTTCAACGGTTGACCGTTGCTCATTCCAATCCACTTCTCAAGACTCAGTCAAAACGGCGAACCAATGAAGTGCTTCCACTTCACCACCGCCGACGACGACGGAGACGGCGACGGCGACTTCGTACCGCGCAAGCTAACCTGGGCGCGGTCGCTGAGCGTGGCGTCCACGTCCTCCTCCAGCTCGGACACGCGCCGACTACGCCGCGAGCACCGCGACGAGCCCGACGCGCCGGAGGCGGCGGCTCCGTGCCGACCGGCCAACGATTTGCTCTCCTTCAGCTTCTCCGAGCTCAAATCTGCCACGAAGGGGTTCAGCCGTGCGCTCGTCGTCGGCGAGGGCGGATTCGGGTCTGTCTACAAGGGCCGGGTCAAGCTGTCGGGTTCCGGCGACGAGTGCGACGTCGCCGTGAAACAGCTTAATCGAAATGGGTTTCAGGCAAGGATTGTTCTTCTCCTAGATTTTGTTTACTCTTTCCATACATTATCTATGTATATGTCTGATTCTTTCTGTCATTCAATCTTCCGAACTCCTTCGGTTTAATGGGATTATTTATACGCCATTGATGACCAAAATGAATGGTTCTTTCGAAGAGTAAATTTTTCCTCTTTAAAACACAGTATCATCCCATTTCAAAAAGATCCCACAATTTGCCCTTCTAAACAACCTTAAATCTCCACGATTATCCGCGATATTTCGAGCACAAATTAATGTTAGAACGAATTTTCGTCCACAGAATGAAATTCTTTTTCCGCCGTCTTAGTTCATCAGGGGCACAAGGAATGGATCAATGAGGTGAATTTCCTCGGAGTAGTTAACCACCCAAACCTGGTCAAGCTAATAGGCTACTGCGCGGCGGACGACGAGAGGGGCATTCAGCGTCTTTTGGTCTACGAATTCTTGCCCAACAAAAGCCTTGAAGACCATTTGCTGACCCGACCCGCCCGTCCCCTTCCGTGGATCGTAAGGCTTAAGATCGCCCGAGATGCGGCCTGCGGGCTCGCCTACCTCCACGAAGACATGGAGTTTCAGGTCATTCTATTACCCCGCAAAAAACTTACTTATCCAATGCAAGAGAATTGGATGGCGATGCAATTTGTTTGGGAATTGTCTTAAAAAATTTCTTGATCCTTTGCAGTTGATATTTAGAGACTTCAAGGCTTCGAATGTGCTCTTGGACGAAGACTTCAACGCTAAGCTCTCGGACTTCGGGCTTGCCAGACAGGGTCCCGCCTCGGGATTGGATCACGTCTCCACGTCGGTGGGTCCCATTTTTCTTTTTCTCCCTCTTCTCGCTCGGCTAAACCCGAAATGCATGCTGCTTTTTTTTTCCGACCCTTGAGTATCCCTACTCAATCAGCTATGGATTCATACTCCGAAATGAGACTCCAGGGATATTTATTCGAATTATATGTTGCAAATTCACGTAATACGATACTAATAGGGTTTGAACGGTGACATAAACGGATGAAATACTATCCCTCAAGCTATTACTTATTAGGCCAATCCCATGGGATCCTATATTCCAAAAGGTATTCCATTAGGTATTCCAAATCAATATTGTATGTACATCTCCCTCATATTCATCAAAATTATATATTTCCTTTTGTGTTTACACGCTCGGTGTAATGATATATATAGGTGTAACAATATTTACGGGTGTTTCAACACCTGGGTCCTGGCAGGGGGAGGTGTAATGATTTTTCCTAAGCTGGAATACCTGGTGAGAGACCCTTTGAAATAGAGGATCTCATACCATTCGGAACTGCTTTTTTGAAGCATAAAAAAACATATATTTCAAATTTAAAACTGAACCGACTGAATTTAGTCGGAGCATGTGGACTATGTTCACTCACGGTGGCATTGTGGGAAATACCTAATTATTACCTTATCAAAAAAAAAAGTCGAATTATATAAATTTTTTCTTCTATGCGTAAAAGGTTGTGGGGACGGTAGGCTACGCGGCGCCGGAGTACGTGCAGACGGGGAAGCTGACGACGAAGAGCGACGTGTGGAGCTTCGGCGTGGTGCTGTACGAGATCATCACGGGGAGGCGGGCGCTCGAGAGGAACCTTCCGAGGGGCGAGCAGAAGCTTCTAGAATGGGTGAGGCCCTACGCGTCGGACTCGAGGCGGTTCCACCTCGTCGTGGACCCGAGGCTCGAGGAAGGTGCGGTGGGGTCCGCACGGAAGGTGGCGGCGGTGGCGAATAGGTGCCTCGTGAAGCATCCGAGGCTGAGGCCGAAGATGAGCCAGGTGGTCGAGATGCTCGAGGGAATCATCGGCGAGTTTGCCGTGGAGGGCGGCGGAGTAGGGTCGGGGAATAGTAGTCGGGGGTTTGGGGTCAGGGATTTGGTATCGAGGAACGCATCTTTGGGGAGGTTGGATTGGTGGAAATGGACGCTCGGGTTTTCGAGGACGCGATCGCATAATGATGTCTTGTGATGATCTCTCTCTGTGTTACTTTTTGTTCTCTATCTCTCTTTTTTTTTTGGGTCGATCCGAGCATATCATCGCTCAATTAGCTATGGTTTTATGCTGCACATTTAGGGTGAGAATTGATAGCATGATTCGAGTATGGGACCTCTTGCTTCTAGAAATGCCCAATTTTAAACGTAACCGGCAACCGTCATCGGCCGGTTACGGGGTGGTTAGGGATTTTTCCAAACCGCCAATCGCCGGTTATAACCGTTAAATAAAAAAAAATAAAAAAAAATATACTATTTGAATTAACTCATATTAATATTAATTCATTGGAAATACTATGTAACTTTACTAATATTAATACTAATTAATTAGAAATTTTTGAAACTATGTATTTTATATTGTATTAAAATTTTGTAATAATTCATAAAATTTATTATATTTAAAATTTTACATCAAAATAGTAAAATACGAACAAAATTACACCGAAAATTCATTTAACTTTGCAGTAAATTGCAAAATAAAAAATAAAAAAATTAAAAAAATATTTAAAAAATAAAAAATTAACCGACGGTTAACCGTAACCGGCGGTTAGATGAACCGGCAACGGGGGACGGCTAACCGTTCACCGCCCCCGGCCGGTTAGGTTACGGTTAGTCCTACCGTCAACCGCCGGTTACGGTTAATCGGCTGTTGGGCATCTCTACTTGCTTCCTACATCTGTTAAACCGGTTGAAATATCTGTACCACAATTCTTGTCTCATATTCTGTCCCACTTTGTTAAAAATGATTCTTATGATTATCGAAAAATATATAATATGGATATCAAATTGATCATAATAAAACAAGGAATAAATTGGATGTGCTTGTTTATTTTTATCATATAAATGACATGAAACAACGACTATTTTATGATTTGGTGGAATATAGGATTTGAAGAATTAATAAATAAAAAAGAAATTTTATAAACCACATAATTTAAAATTCAACGGATCTGGTCTTTCGGGAGATAGATGTAGACATTATTTGTGGGACGTATGATTTCATGAGCATGTTAGACAACCATGAACCTAAATTCATCATTTTCTACGTATTAATCGAGTCAAATATGTAAGTTTGAGACAAATATATAAGTTTATATAAGGATGAAAGACTTTCCACTCTTCAAAAACAAGACCACGGAAGGGTCTTTCGCATGACCACCATCTGTGAAAGATTTTTATACGAGCGATCATACTTAATCAACTAACATACTCAATCTGATGAGAAATTATTGCCAAGGATCGGAAATCCTCATCCAATGAAACTTGGCTATAATACCATTCCACCTTTAATCAAAATCACAATCCTAACATATAAGCTCTAAACACCATTTGGCTTAGATTGAGTACCCACTAACCTTATGCATGTCCTAAACTTTTTATCAAATAGACTCCCAATAGTTTACGGTGCAGAATTTCGCACATAATGATCGTTAAAGTAGTTATATGCATTTAGATCTAGAATAAGATGAAATTTGATACCAAATCTCGATTTGCATGAAGATACAAAATAATTTGCACTTGCAAAGCGACAAGGACTAATATGCAAATTCAGGTAGATTTTTTGTGGTGTGAAATGTAAACGACGATAAGACACTTGTGGTGACCTCACGTCCAAGACATCTCTCGTCTAATCCTCTTCACAAACACAATATCATCGTATTGGTATTTATTTCCACTTACCAAAAACCACACATAAGAAGAGAAAAAGGAAAAAAAAAAAAAAAGAAAATACAAGAAAGAAAATAGAAATCATGGCTTCGTCGAACGTTTTCTTCCCGACGATAATCCCATCGACGACGCAGAGGAGATCACTACCGCCGTCGTCGTTCAAGACCTTCGGCACGGCGGCGAAATCAGCGTCGGCGGGCAAGAGCAGCGGCGAAGAGAAGAGCTTTTTGGATTTCATATTGGGCAGTTTGCAGAAACAAGATCAGTTCTACGAGACAGATCCCATCTTGAAGAAGGTCGAGGACGTTGCTAGCACCATTAAGAACACCGCCGCCGTGAGTGGTAAGAAGATTCAGGGAGGCGATGGCACCGCCGCCGGCAACGGTGGCGGGTTTAGTCTTGGCGGTTTGTTTTCCAAGAAATAGACGGCGGCGATGGAGTTCATTCGCTGTTGTGCTTTGCAGTTGTTTTCCCTTTTTGATTTAATATGTATGTATGTATGTATGTATACGCTGCTTACTCTCTCCTCTAAAAGATGGATTATATCGTGTATCTTACTAAACTGCTGTTATTTTTATTATACATAGCTTCAAACATAATTCTCGAGCTATAAATTGGGCATTGTGTTATGTAAATGAAAATTAAATCAATGTTTTTCCGATCCTCGTGTTGCTTCATGTCTAATTATTTTAGTTCAGCTTTGTGAACGTCTTCAAATTTAAGAAAAATATGTCAGATCAGTAAATCCGACTAATGTGCTAGTTTTGCAAACTGGATTGCTATTCACCGCCCCCTTTTTCCTAGTTACCGCCCCCTAAAGGGCTGAAAAAAGACGATTTTGCCCTTATTAATTTAAATTTATATTTTAATTCCTTTTCCAAAAAACAGTTTTGATATCGCAATCATACATTCAAATCAGACTCAAACATAACAAGAAAAAATTGAAATCGCAATGAATCGTCTATTTGGGAAATGGAAAGGACAAAAGAAAGGGTCTATCGGCACGGATGGTAAGCAAATTCTCGTAAATTTGGAACAAATAGGCGTAAATTCTCGAACACAGATCGGACATCGAACGAAAAAATCAGCGCGACCAAACTGAATTTTCGGTCGTCACATGGGGTGACCGAACAATAATTTCGGTCAGCCCTTGTGCCGACCGAAATCTTGTTTCGGTCACCCTTTGAGGCGACCGAAAATTCAGTTCGGTCGCGACTGTCCCAGCCGAAATTTCGTTTCGGCTGGGACCGTCGCGACCGAGATCGAGTTTCGGTTCCTGTGGAGGTGGCCGAAATCTCGTTTCGGTCGCCTCTTAGGGGAGCCGAAATTTGATTTCGGTCGATTTTTTTTATTTTTTTTATTTTTTTATTTTTTTTAAGACTTGGAGAGTGTCCCGGAGGATTCCACGGGCGACGGGATAAACTACAGTCGGCATTTTCGCGAAGGAGGACGATTTCCAACCGACGTGGAAGCCATTAGCTGGGCGAAAGGCGTCGCTATTGGTCTTGGTTTCGAGGTGATAATTTCGTCGCACAAGAAATTTGGAACAAAAAAATTGATTAGATGTTCTCGCGGAGAACGTTATAGAGGCAAGGAGGATGAATTGGAGAGAATGTCGAAGTCTAACAAGTGCAGGTGTCCGTTTGTAGTCATAGCCCAGCAAGATCCAGCTACTAAGGAATGGTTCATTCGTACGGGCCCACCTGAAAAATCCACGCACAATCATCCTCTGATACATTATCCCGAGGGACACCGCCAGACGAGTGGGTTAAGCAGCCAGGCAAAGAAGGTCGTAGAGGAAATGACTGCTGCGCAAGCGAAACCATCACATATCCTCTCAGCGATGAGGGCTCGACACAGCGTAGATAACGCGACGATCCGACATATATATAATTACAGAGATCGTTTGAAGAAGCAATATTCTGAGGGTCGAGACGTGGTGAGCCAGTTGATGCACCAGACGACAGAGTCCGGATATTTTGTTGAAGCGCTGAGAGACGAGGAGACTAATATGCTCACATGTCTTTCTCGCACACCCGGAGTCACTCGCACTGCTGAGGACTTATCCTTATTTTATTGGGATTGACTCGACGTACAAGACCAACAGATATAAGATGCCTCTTGTTGAGATTATAGGGATGACTCCCTGTAATCACAACTTTCTGTGTGGGTTTGCCGTCAAGGACGACGAGACCGAGACAAGTTACCGGTGGATGTTGCAGTCTATCAGGGATATTCTAGGGCCACGTGTCCACCCGTCGGCGATTGTCACTGATCGTGAGTTGGGCCTTGTTCGACCGTTACATATGGTATTTCCCCATTCTCACCATCTGCTATGCACGTGGCATATTTATAAAGATGTGGAGAACAAAGTTTATAGGTTGGGGGGAAGAGCAAATAGTCCGCAGCTCACTTCACGCACAAGTCCTGGAAAGCAGTCGTGGAAGCTCCGACCGTTGACGAATATGAGAATGCAGTGAATGACATGCGTCTGCGCTGGCTACAAGACTCAGAAATCGTTACTTATGTTGAGCAGACGTCGTTGGTGCATAAGGAGAAGTTCGCCAGAGCTTGGACGAACCATGTGCTTCATTTCGGGAACACCACTACATGTCGTGTGGAGAGTGCTCATAGCGAGCTGAAAGGATGGCTGAACTCGGCCACTGGGTCTCTTGACACCGTATGGGTGAAGGTGCACGAGCAGATTCAGAACCAGTTGATTCGCATCAGAAAGGTAAATTAATTATTGTTACGTGTCTCTTATCCTTATCTAATAATATTTTAATGTTGACATGCAGACACTTGAGTAGTCCCGGTCGAAACGACCTATTCCGATGTCAGGATTTCCATTCCTAACATTATTATACAGAGTTTCACACCATGCAATATTAATTATGGGAAATGAGCTGCGGCGGGCCAAAGAGTTGTCGGATGAGGTTTACTCCAGGTGCGGATGTGTAGTACGACGTACGCACCAACTACCATGTTCTTGGGAGCTTCAGCAATGCGTGGACAACAACTACCCAGTTTTGGTAGAATGCTTGCACGACTTCTGGAGGACACTCACAATCGGCGATGGAGTAGTTCCCGATATTTCTGATCAAGAGCGTCTATACGACCTCGTGCGTGAGGCAGAAGGTCAAGATCCCGCCGTTATGCGTGGCCTCCATCGAGTAGTTCACGAACATCTCTATCCCGAGGATCAAGAGTGGACTGAGCCTGCTGTTAAGACATCTGTAAAAGGTCGGCCAAAGAAAAGAGACTCGACGAAACGTGATCGAAGTGCTTTCGAGTACGCAATCCCAAGGGGGGGACGCAGCGGAGGGCGCATCAGCACCAGTCGTAGCAGCCAGGGTCGTAGCAGTCATGGCCGTACCTCATCATCATCTGCGAAGCGATCTCGTAGTTCTACTACGGAGACAGGTACTTCTGTTTTTTCACTCATAAAAATTGTATATGGATGCATCTCTAATCCGGTATAATTTTTTATACAGTTGAATCCAACTTCTTCCACAGCCGCTTTGCAGTACCACGTAACATCGGTCATTCATCCGTATATAGTTAGTTATAAGGATGTCGTGGCTGACGGCAACTGCGGATTTCGCGCTATCGCTTCCCATATCTACAATGACGAGGAAGAATGGGTCACCGTAAGGAATAACATCGCGAACGAAATCGAGGCCCATTGGGATCTTTACTCGCCAGCGTACTATTGTGATTCATTGGAAACTCAGTTGCGTCGTATACGCTGGGAAGGGGGGCCTTGCTTGGAAAACCATTGGATGTTGACCCCGTGCGATTTGTGGGCTGTGGTGACTATTTGGAACGCTGTAGTTACACTATACGGGTACGGCAATGGATCGACCATCAACATGCATTCTATCACGATACTGCCTCTGCGTGCCGCTTCGACTGCCAATGGACCGAACCGAACTATCGTCATAGCGCACCTTGGAGACGAGTACCGGCATTATATTAGACTGAATTTATGTCCAGACTTTCCAATGCCCGTATTGCATCCGTATTGGAATATCCATCGTGATCGTCGCCTTGCTGGGTGGGAACTTAGATATCAGAACAGATTCGAACATTGGGTGCAGTTAATGCGACAGAATGGTCTATTATAATTCACTTTGTATTATATTGTATTATTAATTTTATTTATGAATAATAACATTAAGTATTTTTTATGTTATTATTTTATATTATTAATATTATTTTATTCTAATTATTATTTTTTTATATGTTATTATTTTATATTATTAGTATTATTTATTCTTATTATTATTTTTTTTATATGTTATTATTTTATATAAATAGTATTATATTATTCTTATTATTATTTGTTTTATATGTTATTATTTTATATTATTAGTATTATTTTATTCTTATTATTATTTTTTTATATGTTATTATTTTATATTATTAGTGTTATTTTATTCTTATTATTATTATTTTTATATGTTATTATTTTATATTATTAGTATTATTTTATTCTTATTATTATTTTTTTATATGTTATTATTTTATATAAATAGTATTATATTATTCTTATTATTATTTTTATATGTTATTATTTTATATTATTAGTAATATTTTATTCTTATTATTATTTTTTTTATATGTTATTATTTTATATAAATAGTATTATATTATTCTTATTATTATTTTTTTATATGTTATTATTTTATATTATTAGTATTATTTTATTCTTATTATTATTTTTTTATATGTTATTATTTAATATTATTAGTATTATTTTATTCTTATTATTATTTTTTTATATATTATTATTTTATATTATTAGTATTATTTTATTCTTATTATTATTTTTTATATGATATTATTTTATATAAGTAGTATTATATTATTTTTATTATTATTTTTTTATATGTTATTATTTTATATTATTAGTATTATTTTATTCTTATTATTATTTTTTTATATGTTATTATTTTATATTATTAGTATTATTTTATTCTTATTATTATTTTTTTATATAAATTATTGTACACTATTATATTATTTTATTAATATAAATAAAAATAGTACGTGTTCGATACACAAACGAAGGACAACGACAACTAAAAGCAGATCAGGGAGCATTGCGCCAGCGGTCGTTCATTTCGTCCAGCCTGTCTCTGTAGCGATCCGTCTGCTCCTCGTCGTGGAGCTGCAGCGTAGATAGCATCTCGGTGCTCAAGGCATACATCGAGCTGTACCACTGTACATAAAATTGATACATATAAAAATTGATTAAACATACAAATATACAAAATCTGAATCACATAATATTACGTACGTAGTCTGAGTGGCTGCGCGGGGGTATGCCGTCCGAAGAGGATCCCGACTCCGACGAAAACAAACGAGGATGAGAATGTCGCTCATACCAGTCCATGTACCCTTCCACGACCTCGCCAAGGTAATCTGCAGTCGCCCGGCTGATGTACGATAGATTGAGAATGTACGCGTACGGGAACTGCCGCCAAGCAAATTCTGCTGCGTCGCCAGAATGGTGCACCTTATACCATTTCGGGTCTGCTGGCATGTACGCCTTCTGTGGCGGACTCATCGGCGGCGGGATGTGCTGCACGTAACCCAACTGGCGCAACACTCTCGAGGGTACGTAGGGCTCAACAATGTCGCGATATCGTACCCAGCCTACGAAAATAGTCCTCATGTGGTGCGCCGCTGGATCGGGGCCGTACGGCAACCAAGCAACCTGATAACAGTTTGCAAATTTGTATATAATCGTCGTGATAATTTGTTAATATCCCTCGCTCGCAGTCATCATGTCTAGCTGACGGCGGATCTCAATCAAACGGTGGCCCGTCCGCTCGTATTGAGACACGGACCACATGCGTGATCGTGCGTCGCAAGCCTCCACATGATGGGGTAGACGGTGTGGGCGAAAGCATGGGAAGTACTCGTAAATCCACGCCTGTAATAACGACAGGCACCCAGCTAAACCCCTTGCATCCGCTCGGCTTGCGAGGCCAAGCTGGCGATAGAGGTAAGCAAGAGCGGCCGACCACCACGAGTAATAACTGGCAGCTGCCAGCGACCGATAGAACTCGTGCATGATGTCGGGCTTCACCCGGTTCCCGCTCTTGACGACGAACAGCGTCGACCCCAATAGAATCCACAGCTAAGCGATTCCCTGGAACCCCGCCGGCCTATTTCCAGACCGCATCCTCTGCATCACGTCTTTCGACGCGACCGCACCGCCTCTCCATAATCCCCGCAGAGCGTCTGCGTTAACCCCCATAATCTCCCTCGCTGCGATCTGCTGGTCGCCGCTGTCTGGTGAGCCCGATACCGTCCTCCCCTCGATCGGGATACGCAGGATCTGCTCGACGTCGTGGAGCATGATCGTCATCTCACCCCACGGCATGTGGAAGGTGTTCGTGTCAGGGTGCCAGCGCTCCACAAAAGCGCTCAGAAGAGGCTGGTCCAAATGACCCAGCATGGCATCTGTGAGGTGGCTAAGCCCCGTGCCATCGATCTCGCTCTGCGTCTCCGGCGGGAATTGGCAGTACCACTGCTTAAGCGTCCGAAGCACTGACGCACGCTGCTCGCACTTCAGCAGGGGTCGATCCTCCTCACCCATCCAGATGCGGGGCGCGATGTGCCCCAAGTAACTAGGGATCACCTCGCCGTCTTCTGGACCACCTGGCTGTGGCCCCTGCACCCTCCAGGAATCGTCATCTACGACCCTGGAGCGCTTGCTCCCTATTTTATTTTTAAGAATTTCCAAAAAATAAATATTATTTATTTTACGTATATTAAGACACTACATCGCAATACAGTTTATAAAGGAGAATGAAATTACCTGAGGAGACCGGTATCGCATCGTCGTCGGATGACTCAAACGATGCCGCATCGTAGGGCACCTCCTCATCCGCAGGCGCCTCCTCATCCGCATGCGGATCGTAATCCGCATATACGGAATGAGAATCAAGAGCTAGCTGCCGCCTCTCCTCCTCCCGTTGCCTACGAACGGATGCATCAACGCCGCGCGCCCTTGTATGACGCTCTCCAGATCCCTCCGACGGGGCCGATCTGCTACTCCCTCCAAGTAGGGACTTTCCACCCTTGGCCTGCAATTACATATTTATTAATTAAAAAAAAACGACCAAAACATAATTTCGGCCAAACAATGGCATGACCGAAATCTAATTTCGGTCGCCGAGGAACCGACCGAAACCAGATTTCGGTCGAGCCAGCTCCGACCGAAACAAGATTTCGGACGGAACCCCGGCGACCGAAATCTGATTTCGGTCGGTCAAGACACGACCGAAATCATATTTCGGTCGAGCCTGTTGCGACCGAAATCTGATTTCGGTCGTGTCTTGACCAACCGAAATCACGTTTTGGTCGCGACTTGGCCAACCGAAATTTCGATTTGGTCGTGCCGTTTTCGCCCTATTTCGAGTCCGATCGCCCGTTTTCAGCCTAATTCGACCCGTTTTCGACAATCTATCTACATACGAATGAACTTACGACAGTTTTCTTACCAATCGTGACAGGACCCCCTTTCCCTTTCCCTTTCCTTGTCCTCGCTCCATTACGATTTGCAAAGTTCTCCGTTTTTTTGTTTAATTTAGTTGTGTAATTTGAAAAGTTGCGTCGTGTAGGATTTTAAAGAAAATTCTTACTTTTTATTATATTTTACCTTTTTAAATTAATTTAAATAACATAAGGGCATAAACGTCTTTTTTCAACCCTTTAGGGGGCGGTAATAAGTAAAAAGGGGGCGGTAAATAGTAACTCCCTTTTGCAAACTAGGCTAATCTGAGAAATCGCACTCAAAGAATTGGTTTTTAGGAGATATTGATAATTACTTTGCTGCTATTATATATAAATATATAATATTAAATTTTATTTTCATTTTAAATAGTTAATTGAAATTATAATTGAAATTTAATTATATATATAAATTATACAATTAAAGGTATATGAATTAACTAAAAATAGTAATTAAGTAAAAATAGCAATTAAAAGATAGTGGACAAATTTTTAAATTTAATTATTAATGTTTTTGTGAAATTTATAGACTAGATGTTAGTTTATATTCATCCCCACGCTTAATAAAATAGAATAGATATGCATTCTTCCTCGTCATCGTCGTGATTTTGTAATTGATTGAATTATCAATCAATAAAGTTGTGGGTGAGAATGAAATCTTTTTCTTTCAAATTGGCTAATATTAAACTGAAAAATGATTTCGTGTTGAAAATAAATAAACGAGTTTTACTTTTCCTTTTACATCAGTACATATCCCCACACAACGCCATTGTAGTCCCTACACTCCGATTAAGTTCACAACACAACGCCACTGTAGTTCCTACACTCCGACTAAGTTCAGTCTGAATCGAATCTGAACCTCGACCTCAGGTATGGGACGACCACACAGCTTCCAGCCGGACTAAGTTCACCGCACAACACCACTGTAGTACCTACACTCCAATTAACTTCAGTCTGAATCGAATCTGAACCTCAACGTCAGCTATGGGACGACCACACCTTCCAGTCGGACTAAATTCACCGCACAACACCACTGTAGTCCCTACACTCCAATTAAGTTCAGTATGAATCGAATCTGAACCTCAACGTCAGCTATGGGACGACCACACCTTCCAGTCGGACTAAATTCACCGCACAACACCACTGTACTCCCTACACTCCAATTAAGCTCAGTCTGAATCGAATATGAACCTCAAGTGAGCTATGGGACGACCTCAACTTTCAGCGGGACTAAGTTCACCGCACAACGCCAGCAGTCCATAAACTCCAATTAAATTCAGTGTGAATCGAATTTAAACCTCAATGTCAACTATGAGACGACCACAGCTTCTAGCGGGACTAATATTCCTAGTCCATGAGACTCACCCCAAAATCTCACAAATGATAGTTACGGGGTTTGAATCCATGACCAAGTGGTGAAATTCTATCCTCCCAACCAATTGGCTACCCATGTGGCGGGTAAGAGAGGTTTACTCGAGGTATGTTTAAAAAAAATAAATACAGGTTTTACTTTGTTAACGGTCTTGCTTCACAAGTAAAAAGGAGAAGTCGGTGGTCTTCAGCTTCACCTCTACCTTATTTTTCTCTTCTTATTCTTTTTTTTTAAGAAAAACTTATTTTCCTTTTTATATATATGCTATTATCAGGAAAAAAAATTCTCTCGATCGTCTGTGGGTCAATCGCTCAAGCGTGTGCTCTCTGCTCATCTCCTTCGACTCCCATCTGTAAGTAGTCATCTTCCCTGCGATCTCTTCTCTTAATCTTTACAGTATAGGTGGATATTAGGTACGAGAAACCCTAGATCTGCTTTACCCCCAAAATTAACCCTAAATTTCGATTGGACGAACCCGAAAATTCGCAGAGCAAATCAAAGACTAGACAAAAATCATGCCTGCGACGGCGGGTAGGGTTCGCATGCCGGCGAACAACCGCGTCCACAGCAGCGCGGCGCTTCAGACCCACGGAATATGGCAGAGCGCCATCGGCTACGACCCATACGCGCCCACAGCCAACAAGGAGGACGATAAGAAGAATGAAAAGGCGTCATCTTCCGCGAAGAACAACGAAGCTGCCGACACGGAGAACGCCTACGCAAGCTTTCAGGGCCTTCTCGCCCTGGCACGTGTCACGAGCTCCAACGCTGACGAGGCGCGTGGGGCGTGCAAGAAGTGTGGGAGGGTCGGGCACCTGACGTTTCAGTGCAGGAATTTCTTGAGCGTGAAGGGCGATGTTAATGGTGACGGCGAGGCTATTGAGGCTGCTGTGATGTCTGGTTTGGAGAGGCTGAAAGGCGAGAGGGTGAAGAAGAAGAAGAAGAAGGCGGAGGAAGAGAGCAGCGAGGAGGAGGAAGATGAAGAGGAGAGTGAGACTGAAGACTCTGATTATGATTCTGATATGGAAAGGGCTATTGCTGACAAGTATGGGAAAAGGGTTGTTGATTCGAAGAAGAAGAAGGGCAGTAGTAGAGGTGAAAAGAGGGGGAGGTCGAAGAAGAGGAGAGCTGGGAAAAGGTATGACAGTGACGATGGTTCTGATTCTGACGATGATGATGCGAAGAGAAGGAAGAGAAGGAAGGAGAAAAGGGGCAGGAGAGATGATGAAGAAGGAGAGGATTATTCGTCTGATGAAGAAAGGAGAAATAGGAGGAGGAAGAGAAAGAGTATGAGGGAGAAGAGGAGGAGGAGAAGTCATAGGCATTCTTTGTCGGAAGATGATGGCGGCGATGATTCTCGGTCTGATGAACATCGGGGCAGGCGTAGGGGTCGAAGAAGGAACTTGGATTCTGATTCGAGTGGCTCGGAGGATGATTCTCGTGTGGGGAGGGACAAAAAGAAGCGTCGTCGTCATGAGAAGAAGAGTGGTAGCGAGAGGAATGGTAGGAAGCATCGCCATGATGACGATTGAAGTATCAAATGCTGTTATTTGGGGCGTAATGTGTTGTTTCTCGAAGTTTTATTAGGTTTATGCTGCTTTTTATGCTTGTGTTGATGGTTATGTGGATTGGACAAACTTCATTTGGGCAGTGAGTGTATCCTTGTTCTATATAATTACTTCATGTTTGGGAAAAACCTTTTTGATTAGTAAAGGTCGCTCTAAGGCTTTAATACTGAACTGCTCAATTGGTGTCAGTTTGAGTTTTTTTTTGGCTTTCGTTGCCCTATTTACTGGCGCAGGGAAATCAACTACTCTTGTCGATAAATGAACTCAAAGAATAACTGAGTAAGTTGATTTGATTACTTGGATGGGAAGGAGAGAATACAAGAAAAACAATGGCAGTGATGTAATACTAACATCTCAGCAAAGCAAGTACGTATTATGACGTATGTATCGAAGAACCCTTCCTAAATCTGACTAAGATTCCTATTAGCAAATCGAAGCCCAAAAAAAAAGATCATGATAGAGAAAGAGCCCTATTACAGCGCTAAGCAGAACAAGTATTATGATAAGAGAACCGTGTATGTAAGAAGAAGGATCTGTCATGGGCCCTTTTCCACCATTCTCATATACCAAAGATTGACCATTGATTCTCTCACAAGAACAGCTCACCATAGCCAAGCAATAATTGCTGTAAACGAATGGTATTCAGTATGACAAAACCAATCCCTCATCACCTCCATTTCGAATCTTCAGTCATTACTATTTCGTTTATATCCATTATACTCCTTGTCCTGATGCTGCTGCTGCTGTTGATGGTAATAATAACTAGGAAAACTCAGCCCAGGCAATGACGTCATCATATTCTGAGGATGATATATGATGTTGATTGTGAGAAGGAAACGCTCCGTCATTATACTCCTTGTCCTGATGCTGCTGCTGTTGTTGATGGTAATAAGTAGGAATACTCAGCCCATGCGATGACGTCATCAGATTCTGAGGATGATGCTGCTGTTGTTGATGGTAATAATAACTAGGAAAACTCAGCCCAGGTAATGACGTCATCATATACTGAGGACGATGATGCTGCTGTTGTTGATGGTAATAACTAGGAAAACTCAGCCCAGTTGATGACGTCATCAGATTCTGAGGAGGATGATCTTGACGCTGGTAAGAAGGCAATGCTCCATCTTTATTATTATCATCATTACTCAAACCTTGTTGGTTTCTCAGATACTTTCTATACTTCTGAAGATGGCTACCCACTTGTTCTCTCGTCAGCAAGTCGACGCCCATCCTCTCCATGATGGCCTTCGGCACGGCTTTTTTCGGACCCCCTAATTCGAGGATGGCCTCCACAAACCGCTTGTGTAGGTCGGTGGTCCACACCAGCCTCGAATTCGTTAGGGTTTCGTCGGCCGTTGACTGGTCTTCGTCCGCCGTGAAACCCGCATCCTCGGCGGTCGGCCGACGAGAATTCTTGGAATCTTGGTCTGGTGGGTAGGGCGGATGTGGTCGGAGGGAGAACAGCGTGAACTGGGCCTCACGGTATACGTCCGCCGCTGTTTTGGGAGGCTGCGGCGGGATTCGAAAGGCGGAGGCGAGCTCCGGCGGGATCAGGGACTTGGAGAGCGGCGGGAGGTTGTCGGCGGTGGGAAGTCCGGCCACCCATTCGCCGGAGACGGCGTCTTCTGGCCAGGTTCCGTCGTCCATGGCGTCTCAGTTAGTGCGTAGTTGTTGCGTGTGTAGGTGAGAGAACGGTGATCACCACCACCATTAAAGCACCCAGCAGCTTTGTGTTGTACAGCTTTTCTTGGAGAAATCTGAGGAAAAGAAAAACGAAAATGTGACTTCTTGGAATAGTAAAAAGCGGCGATATGAAAGAAACGATAAATTCTGTTAAAAAAAATTCCCAGATGTTTGTACTCCGTCTGAAACTCATTGCCATTTCTTGTTCTTTTCTTTTACTACAGGTTTTTTTTTTTTTTTTTTTTTTTTTTCTTTTGTTTTTTTTTTTATCTAAGATACCAAAAAGTGTAAAAAAAATTAACAATTCAGTTCATGTTCATAACAGATAAATTTTATATCAGATAAATTTTATGTAGGGGAAACTTCACTTAACTCTCTATTAGACAAACTTTCAATCACCTAACTCCCATGTCAGAGAAATATATCACTTAACTCCCCGATTTGCTGTTTGTACCAGTTTACTGTACCTTTCTATGTTTGTATTGTGTACCACAACACGTTGCTATAATGTACCTAAATGCGTTGTTACGGCGTACCTTAAAAGTGATGTTTGGTGTACCGTTTTATCAATGTATGATGTACCATATACGTTGATATAGTGTACCAAAATTGTTGTATGGTGTAACAAACAGTAAATCGGGGAGTTAGGTGATATATTTCTCTGGGAGTTATGTGATAGAAAGTTTGCAAATAGGGATTTTAATGAAAGTTTTCCTTTTATGTACGGATACCTGACAAAAGTATCAGTTTCACTTAAATACTAAAAAGTGTAAAAAATTATCAATTAAGTTCAATCAGATAATTTTATATATAAATACCTAGTAAAATAAAATTTTTTGCGTGTCGGTACCCGTTTGATTAAGAGTTCCATTTTATCATCGTTTACGTATCCTTTTATATGTATATTGCAACCATATTATGTGTTTGTATGGGTACATACCTCTTAATATACGTGGTGTGATATTTCTGTAAGTATTACATATATTTTTTCTAACGAATTATGTACCATGATACTCTATGGCACATAAATTTCTTATATTACTTTAGCCAAAAGCATTACATATAGTTTTTCAACGAATTATGTATCGAATACATTTCTCTATGGCATATAAATTTCTTATACTATTTATCTTTGGCCAATATGATACCTAGGTTAAAAATTTTATTCTAAAAGGTACCTACATGGCTACATCACATGTGAAAAATTACTAACAAGGGACTAATTTGATACTTCTTTTTTATACTTTTGGTATTTAATTGTAAACTTCTCTTTTTTTATTATTTGATATTTGACTCAAGTTGTCATCAGATAAACATCATACCGCAAATAGAATAAGAATTTTATGCCTGAAACATTGTCTTGGTCTATTATTGTAGTAATATATATACTCGTGTTTATCTAGTTAACTGTCTCCTATGTGAAGCAAAATATATATACTCTTATTAAGCGTCAGGCTTAGGATAAACCTCATTGGTCTGTCAAGTTTAAATTAAATAATAATATTAAATTGTTTAAAAACCATCCACTACATAATATTTTTATATTCCCAATTTTCCCTTCCATTTTTAGTTAATTATTTTTTAACATATACATGTATGTGTGTGCAAATAAGAGCATCTCCAACGCAACGCATAAAAATACAGGTAATATTACACAATAATACAGTTGCTATAGTGCTTTTACTCCAACCCATAAACTCTATTTTCTATACTAGTTTTCACTCCAATCCATTAACTCTATTTTTACACTAAAAATCAAATTTCTATATATTACTATCATAATTGACTTATTAAACTTTATTATATAAAATTAAAAAGTCAATATATTTTAATTATTAATATTTAAAAATTAAATAAATGATAAAATTAGCATATTATTTAATTTTAGTTTTATTATATTAAATAAAATTATATTATTTTTAATTTTATTATTATAATAGTGTATCAAATATTTTAAATATAATAAAATATGTATTATTAAATAAATACAATAAATAGAATTAAAACTCTAGTTTTGTGTTAAAAATTGTGCGTACTCTAGATCTAGAGTTTCTCTGCTGATCAACACAATATTTGTGTTAAATATAAAGTCCCATTGGAGTAGAGTAGTACTCTATTTTGGTGTTTTACACAAAAATAAAGTACCCGTTGGAGATGCTCTAAACTAGTTTACTTCAAACTTGACTTCTATTATGAAATAAATTATAGATATGTTTGCCATCGTCCAGATAGTACTCCAACTAACAATACCGGCACTAAATATTAATTAATTTTTTTTACCTTTTGAACTATTTAATAATTTCACATTCCTTGTTTTTTCAATATTTTCTTACACGCGGTTCAATGGGGACCGAAGGCTATTTTGATGGAATATATAATGATCACTGAATAATAAGTTGTTGAGAATGGTCAATAATGAAATGTTATATGTGGATGTATTATATCGAGTGGTTGATAAGATAAGGATTGAATGAATAATAGATGTATAAGATGAGATATAAATTAGATGTTATTATTTTATGAGAATGTAATATTTTATTTTGTTGTTGTAGTTTGAGAAATTTGCATATAAATAGGCACCTTAAGTTGTATTGTAAAACACACCAAAGTTTTGAAATTGATTCATACTTCCTCTCTCTAAATATTTATCTCTATAATTATATTATTATAATAATCATCACAAGAATATTTTGTCACGAGTGAGGTATAGTAATTTTATTTTTGTGGTAATTTTATTTATATTAATCGTAGACTATTATGGATATTCGTTATTATATGTGATGAGAGGTCCAGATATCGATTCCTCTTGGAGGCGTGTGGAATTTTTCTATAAGATAAAAAAAATTAAAACAATATTTGTTTAAATTATTAGACAACTTTCAATTTATAACCGATGGATCGACAATGGACTATGGACATGGATTTTGGACAATGGATACAGATTTCGGACATGAATACGGACTTTGGACAACGGACACGTATTTTGGATACCATAATTACCTTACCGAACCTTACAAAAATTAAACAAATGAATAATAAAAGGATTTATTTTATTTGTTTATGTTATTCTTGTTACATATATTTTTCTGGATCTTCTGAGTTTGATTATTTATCTTATATGATTCAATTGTTAACATTTTTTTATCTTATTTTTGGGAAAAACCTTTTTGATTAGTAAAGGTCGCTCTAAGTTTTTAATACTTTTTTTTTCAAACGATAACTTGTATTAATAACAAAAGTACATGGACTAAATAGCCCAAGGGTCTCTCCGGTGACATCAATATCCGAACAAAAGCACACAGGAGCACACACAACAAACAAAGTGACAAATCCGAAAGAAGACAAATTTAAGAAATTGAGAAAGAACATCTAAAGAACCTACTACAAATCGAGCTAAATAATCAAATCTAAAGTACTCTTCACTATCTTCAATCTTCAACTTCAAAACTCATCTTCTTCGGAACAAGCGCTCCAGAATGGGAGAAATGAGCTCCTACAAGAAGAGAAAAAACTCCTACACGAGGAGAAAAACACTCCCAAAATTGGGAGAATCAATCGAGCAGAACAACATATCACACCAATAAACACAGTAAATGCACAATAACAAATGAACGGACGAACACAAACGAAGCAAGCAAAAGAAAAGGAAAAAGAGCACACACCAAAGACAGAAAAAAGAAAAGGTTTTAATACTAAACTGCTCAATTAGTGTCAGTTTGAGTTTTTTTTTTTGGCTTTCGTTGCCCTATTTATTGGCGCAGGGAAGTCAACTACTGTTTTTAACTTGTCGATAAGTGAAGCCAAAGAATAACTGAGTAAGTTTGATTTAGTCTTGGAAGGAAGGAAGACAAGAAAAACAATGGCAGTGATGTAATACTAACATCTCAGCGAAGCAAGTACGTATTATGACGTAGAACCCTTCCTAAATCTGACTAAGTAATAACAAATCAGAAGCAGAACAACTAAGTAGTAAGATTCCTTTTATGCATTTGTTGAAACAGAGCCTTGATAATGGGTGATCTGTTCCATGGATGATCTGCTTATACTGATTCTCTGTTTCTGTTTTATACTTGTATGTTTTGGATCTGTTCTATGGTACAGGTTTTCTACTCTATTTCACACGTGGGATTCTTGAAGTAGAAGGGATGGCGTGTTATACTTATAGAGTCGCTATAACGCTTATTTGCTGTTTTTGTTTTTTTATTCTTTTAATCAACAAGGACTTAACGGTCTTTTAATATTTTCCCTCTTTTATGCTCTTCTTCTTCGATTGTGTGAGGTATGTATGATAACAGTGGGTGTATGTGTTCGTTCTGTAAATCGTGTTCTTGAATAAAGTAGATTTCTTGCCCGTGGATGTAGGATATTCAAATCCGAACCACGTTACATCCTTGTTAACAAATCACATCACACACACAAACAATCGCAATTTCGATTCAATATGGTATCAGAGCAGCGATTCTAAGCTGCGCATTTATCAATTTCTCAGCTGCTTTCGTTAAATTCTCCGCGCTATGTTCCGCAGAATCCGCCGAACTCGGCGAATCCACTGAATCAGCCGATTGCCACAGGTCTGGGGTTCAATGACCCCTACTATCTTGGAACCAATGACAATTCAGGTCAGCTGTTGGTACACGAGCCACTTAACGGAGACAATTACGCCACATGGAGCCGTGCAATGATGATTGCACTGATCGGTAGGAACAAGGAGGGCTTCGTCAATGGAGATCTTGCTCCGCCAGTAGGAAATCCACAGGACCTTGAAGCTACCAAGAACCAACAGGCGATTTGGAAAACAAACAACAACGTGATTATATCTTGGATAATCAATTCAGTAACCAAGGATATATCAGCTAGCATCTTGTACAATTCCACTGCTAGGGAGGTGTGGCTCGATCTTGAAGAGAGGTTTGGACAAAGTAACAGGCCTAGGATTTTTCAGCTGAAGAAAGACCTGATAAACCTCACCCAAGGATCTTCCAACATTGCTGCCTATTTTACCAGGTTGAAAACCTTATGGGATGAGTTGGCTAACTACAGACCAAGGATCAGATGCAACTGCCCGGGAATAGCAGAGGTCAAGGCTTTTCATGATGAAGAATATGTCTTGACCTTCCTAATGGGTCTGAATGACAGCTATGCACAAACTAGAGGGCAAATACTGTTGATGGAACCTCTGTCCAGCATTAATAAAGTCTTTGCCCTATTGGTGCAAGAAGAGAGACAAAGATCCATGCTCTCAGGTTATACCAAAGGAAATGAGGATCTCAATGACAACATGGCCATGATGGCAGTTAGGACGGATACTGAACATCTCAAGAGGGGGTTCAATCCACAAAAGAAGGATGGCTTGAAGCCTTTCTGTACACACTGCAACAAGAAAGGTCACACCATAGATAGCTGTTATCAGCTTCATGGTTTTCCACCCAATTTCAGGCAGACCTCGAAGTTTAGGGGAGTGAGGACCAATCTGTTGACACTGGACCAGTCCAGAAAATCAGGGCAGACAGTCAGTTCAGCACATCTCGGCACAGGACACAATACAGGCAATATGGTCCAAGTACAGGTGACCCCTCAGCAGTTACAGAGCCTCCAGATGCTGATCAACCATTCCATGGCCACTATGCCCCAACAAGGTGCAAAACTGGTACAGTACTGTGAAAAGGAACCAGGTATCTGTTTATCTTTAAAGGAGCCTAGGTTTATGCAGTATAATTTCTGGATATTTGACTCTGGAGCCACTAGGCATGTTTCTGGAAATTATCACCTATTACATGACTTGCATGAAGTAGTAGAGTCAAGTATTATCTTGCCAGATAAGTCAACAATTAGAGTCAATAGGGCTGGGACTGTTTTTCTAAATGAGTATATTACACTGATAGAGGTCTTATTTGTACCTCAGTTTCACTTCAACCTTGTGTCAGTCAGTTCTTTGGCCAAATCTAACAATTGCAGGTTTATCTTTGAGGCTGACAGCTTTGTAATGCAGGATCATTCCCAAGGGATGATTGGCAAGGGTAGGGAAGTTGGAGGACTTTATGTGCTAGAAGTAGAGCCTCGTAATGTGGCAACAAGTGAGAATAAGAATGGTATATTTGTTTGAATAGAGTGTCTTTAGATATATGGCACAGTAGGCTAGGACATCCATCTGCTAGAGTTCTAGATGTACTAAAGCCTACTTTGAAACATAATCACAATGTTAAGACTGATTTCTGTAAGATTTGTCCTCTTGCAAAACAAAGAAGGGCACCTTTTCCTCACAATGGCAGACTAGCTTGTTCAGCTTTTGATTTATTGTGATGTTTGGGGACCCTTCCATGTTCCTTCACATAAGGGACATCAATATTTTATTATAATTGTAGACGATCATACACGCTTTACATGGCTTTTCATGATAAAATACAAGTCAGAAGTCCGCTCGGTGCTTACTTTCTTCTTAGCCATAGTTGGAACCCAATTTAAGAGTAAGGTCAAAACCATTAGGACTGATAATGCAAAAGAGTTCAATCTAGTTGAGCTTTTTAGGAAGAATGGCATCATACACCATTTGTCTTGTGTGCAAACGCCCCAACAAAACTCTGTCGTAGAGAGGAAGCATCAGCATTTGTTAAATGTAGCTAGGTCTCTACTATTTGAGTCTGCAGTACCAATTGAGTATTGGTCTGAATGTGTTCTTACGGCTGCCTATCTGATCAATAGGACACCATCAGTGTTGTTAGGAAACTCCAGCCCATACCAAATGCTTTATCACAAACCAGTTGACTACAGCTTGCTTAGAGTTTTTGGCTCACTTTGTTTCTGTTCTACATTGGCTGCCCATAGAAGAAAGTTTGATAAAAGGAGTAGGGAGTGTGTTTTTCTAGGATATCCCAATGGCATAAAAGGTTATAGGGTCCTTGATATAGAAACTAGGGAGGTGTTTGTGTCTAGAGATGTTCAGTTTAAGGAAGATGACCTTCCCTTTAGAAGACACTGTAATGCTGATTTGTCTGATGACCCATTCTCTAGACATGTCCTTCCAAGACCTTGTACAGATGAGTACCAGCCTGATCAAGAAGAGGCCCACACCACTGCAGCAGGGGACATTCATCCAGGGACTACAACTCAGACCTTACCTGATGCAGTACCAGCTGATATCAGTGAACAGAACTCAGGGGACTCACAGATTGCTCAGCCTAATAACAGTGGGCCCCGAAGACAACTTAAGAGACCTTCCTATTTAACAGACTACCACTGCAATAGGCTACTTGAAACAAAGGTCTTGTATCCTATTTCTAAGGTTATATCTTATAGGAATCTTTCAGATCTTTACCAGAACTATGTATGTAAACTGTCACTGATACATGAACCTAGGAATTTTGCCCAGGCCTCGAAGTCTGAGCAATGGGTAGAGGCTATGGTAGAGGAGTTTAAAGCCTTAGAATCCAATGACACTTGGACTGTTATGCCTCTGCCTGAGGGAAAGAAGGCTATAGGCTGCAGATGGGTGTATAAGGTAAAGCTTAACTCACATGGTGAGGTAGAAAAGTACAAAGCACGTCTAGTTGCCAAAGGGTACGATCAAAGGGAAGGGTAGATTACATAGAAACTTTTGCTCCTGTTGCTAAACCCAACACTTTTAAGATCCTCCTCTCCTTAGCAGCCAAACTAGGTTGGAATTTAGAGCAGTTAGATGTTAATAATGCCTTCGTAAATGGAGACCTCAATGAAGAGGTATATATGGACTTACCTCCAGGATTTTATAGCAGTCACCAGTGTCTTAGTTCAGGCACACTAGCTTGTAAACAGCAACAATCTGGTGGTCATCAGTGTCCTAGTTCGGGGAAACTAGTATGTAAATTACAGAAGTCCCTTTATGGCCTAAAACAGGCATCTAGGCAATGGAATAGGAAGTTCTCTGAGTCCATTAAGGCTTTTGGATTCACTCAAGCTCAATCAGATCATACACTTTTGGTTAAAGGAGCTGGTGATAACTTGGTAGTATTATTAGTTTATGTAGATGATATTATACTTGGAGGACCTTCTATGCAGGAGATAATTGCTGTTAAGGACTTTCTGAGCAGTACCTTCAAGATCAAGGACTTGGGGCAGCTGAAATACTTCTTGGGAATAGAAGTGGCTCGAAGTGAAAGAGGTATTTATGTATCTCAAAGACAATATGTGCTGCAACTGCTTAATGATACAGGTTATTTGGAAGCTAAGGGTCTCAGCACACCCATGAACCCCGGACAGAAACTGACTGAAGGTGAAGGTGAGCTCTTGTCTAATCCAGTTAAGTATAGAAGGTTGGTAGGTAGGTTGCTATATCTTTCTTTTACTAGACCAGACATCACTTATGCCATCCATAAGTTGAGTCAATTCATTTCTGCCCCTAGAACTAGTCATATGATGGCAGCCCATCATCTCCTTAGATATCTTAAAAGTGCACCTGGGCAGGGGATCATTTTTAGCTCAGCTGGTAATTTAGACTTGAAGGGTTTTTCTGATGCCGATTGGGCTGCGTGTACTGACACTAGGAAGTCTGTTACGGGATATTGTACCTTCTTAGGTCATTCTATTATTACTTGGAAGGCTAAAAAACAAGCCACCGTGTCTAGATCCTCCACGGAGGCTGAATATAGGGCCTTAGGATCCTTGGTTTCTGAACTGTTATGGGTTAAGAGTCTCTTGAGTGAGCTGAGTATACATTTAGATCATACCCCTGTCATTTTCTGTGATAATCTGTCCACCCTCAAATTAGCTAGTAATCCTAAGTTTCACGAGCGCTCCAAACACATTGAAATCGATTGTCATTTCATTAGGGATCATATAGCAAAGGGTGACATTAAGCTGCTTCCTGTTAAATCAGAATATCAGTTAGCCGATGCGTTTACTAAACCCCTCACCGGGCCTGTTTTGCAACAGCTCTTAGTCAAGATGTCTGTTATGAACCTCTACCATCCATCTTGCGGGGGGGTGTTGAAACAGAGCCTTGATAATGGGTGATCTGTTCCATGGATGATCTGCTTATACTGATTCTCTGTTTCTGTTTTATACTTGTATGTTTTGGATCTGTTCTATGGTACATGTTTTCTACTATATTTCACACGTGGGATTCTTGAAGTAGAAGGGATGGCGTGTTACACTTATAGAGTCGCTATAACGCTTATTTGCTGTTTTTGTTTTTTTATTCTTTTAATCAACAAGGACTTAACGGTCTTTTAATATTTTCCCTCTTTTATGCTCTTCTTCTTCGATTGTGTGAGGTATGTATGATAACAGTGGGTGTATATGTTCGTTCTGTAAATCGTGTTCTTGAATAAAGTAGATTTCTTGCCCGTGGATGTAGGATATTCAAATCCGAACCACGTTACATCCTTGTTAACAAATCACATCACACACACAAACAATCGCAATTTCGATTCAATAGCATTAGCAAATCGAAGCCAAAATAGAAAAGATCATGATAGAGAAAGTGCCCTTTTACAGCGCTAAGGAACAAGTATTATGATAAGAGAACCGTGTATGTAAGAAGAAGGATCTGTCATGGGCCCTTTTCCACCATTCTCATATACCAAAGATTGACCATTGATTCTCTCACAAGAACAGCTCACCATAGCCAAGCAATAATTGCTGTAAACGAATGGTATTCAGTATGACAAAACCAATCCCTCATCACCTCCATTTCGAATCTTCAGTCATTACTATTTCGTTTATATCCATTATACTCCTTGTCCTGATGCTGCTGCTGCTGCTGTTGATGGTAATAATAACTAGGAAAACTCAGCCCAGGCAATGACGTCATCATATTCTGAGGATGATATATGATGTTGATTGTAAGAAGGAAACGCAACGTCATAATACTCCTTGTCCTGATGCTGCTGCTGTTGTTGATGGTAATAAGTAGGAATACTCAGCCCATGCGATGACGTCATCAGATTCTGAGGATGATGCTGCTGTTGTTGATGGTAATAATAACTAGGAAAACTCAGCCCAGGTAATGACGTCATCATATACTGAGGACGATGCTGCTGCTGTTGTTCTGATAGTTTTTTCAGATACTCTTCTTCATCTCTATGCTTCTGAAGATGGCTAGCTACGTTTTCTCTCGTAATACCTTCGACGCCCATCCTCTCCATGATGGCCTTCGGCAAGGCCTTTTTCGGCCCTAATTCGCGGACGGCCTCCAAAAACCGTTTCTCTAGTTCGGGTTTCCACACCAGCCTCTGCTTCTTTGGGGTATTGTTGGCCGTTGACTGCTGGTGTCCGTCCGCCGTGGAGCCCGCATCCTCGGCGGTCCGCCGGCGATCATTCTTGGAATATTGGTCTCGGTCGGGCGGCGGATGTGGTCGGAGGGAGGGCAGCGTAGACTGTGAATCACGGTCGACGTCCGCCGCTGTAAGGGGAGGGAAAGGCGGGGTATCAAAGGCGGAGGCGAGCTCAGGCGGGATCAGGGACATGGAGAGCGGCACGAGGTTGTCGGCGGTGGGAAGTCCGGCCTCCCATTCGACGGCGAAGGCGTCTCCTGGCCGGGCTCCGTCGGCCATGGTGTCTCGGTAAGTGTGCTTGTTGCTTATGTGTGTGTGTGTGTGCAGCTTTTCTTTTCTTGGAGAAATCTGAGGAAAAGAAAAAAACGAAAATGTGAATTCTTGGAATAGTAAAAGCGGCGATATGAAAATATATAATTAAACGATAAATTCTGTTAAAAAATCCACAGATGTTTGTTTATTTATTGGATCAGTCCCTCCAAACCAAACTCATTGCCATTTCTTGTTCTTTTCTTTTACTATAGTTTCTTCTGGGGGAATTTATCGGGTCTTTTTAAAAAATAGCCTTTGACGCGGTCAAGTTTAAAAAAATAGCACTCTTGACTTTTTTTTTGGTCAATAGCACTCTTTTTAATTAACACTTAATCATCTTCTCGTAATCCCTTATTATTAATAAAAACAAAAGAAAAACAAAAATAAAATACAACGCCTGAAATGAATTAAAAGCTGCACGTCCATTTTGCATCAGAAAGCATTCATTCCACCTCACCGAATTATTATTCTTCTTCTTCGTCCTCGTCCTTAATAGAAATCACCTACAATTTCTACGTCCCGACTTCATATCAGCTTCTTCACAGGCGAAGGAACGCTCGAAAGTCCTCAGTGAAAGAATTCGAACCTCACGCTTCACTGTAAGTATTTTTACTGGTCGTATTTTGAATATAACCATCTAAATTTGTAACTCTCAGTCCTAAACCCTGTTTCGAAGGTAATGGGTTCTCCAAGCTTCGAAATTCCGGTTTGGACTGGCGAACATGTTCAATTTTCGCTTTTTAAAACGTCCAGTTGATCAGGGGACCCTGCTTGAAAGCAGGCAACCCGCGCGTTAGATCATGGGACCCTACATAGAAGCATGAGTCCCGCACATAAATATACAGGACCCGCACATAAATTCACGGGACCCGCGCATAAATTCATGGGACCCGCGCATCAGTGCATGGTTCGCAAATTAGTGCCGGCGCATTAGATAATGGGACCTGCACATAAATTCAGGGGACCTGCGCGCAAAAGAAAGGGCCCCGCGCATAATCGCTTCTTATTGATAGGTCCCATGCCCCCATACACTAGAGCTTGGGTCCCGTGCACAAGAGCTTGGGTCCCGCGAACTAGAGATCGGGTCCCGTGCACTAGAGCCTGGGTCCCGCGATATATGTTAGGGTTTTCGAAAGGTCTTACGGTTTTGCAAGCTGTAGGGCTTCCATTAATTATGTCTACATTATAAAAACATACATTTTTCGAAAATAACATTTTTGTTAATCCCAGAAACAAATCGACCAAGAATGCTGACGGACGCCCAAATCGTCGCCCGCCTCCAGGAAATCGTCCGTAACTCGGACCCCCGGACTACCACGGCCGACGCCGTCCGCCGCCGTCTAGAGGCCGACCTCGGCGTCGACCTCTCCCAAAGGAGGCTGTTCGTCGTGTTTGAGATCGACAGATTCTTAAACGGCGACGACCATCCTATCGATGGTATGAGCGAAGTGATCGAAGGACAAGCACCCGAGGCTGTCCGAGACGACGACGACGACGCTGAGAGCGAAGTTATCCAAGGCCCAGGTTGGATCGAGGTTGTCCGAAACGACGCCGTGCAGAAGGATGTCGACCAAGGTCCGGTTGGAGAAGGGCGAGAAGGGTAGAATAGTAAATTACTTAATAATTTTATGCTATTGTATTGTACGTGAATCTAAGTATTTATATTTAATTTGCAGCATTATATATTATATTATGAACCTGATCTAATTAGTATTGTATTTTAAATAAAATGAACTATATTTTATAATGTTTAATTAGGTTTAAAAATATATAGATAGTTGTATTTAATTAGGTTAGTTATGTAATAAGGGGTATTTGTAGCGATTGGCAAACAACACAACCCGTGATAGAACCCGTGTAATAAAACAGAAAGGTTTAAGAATTTACTGGTTTTACTGTAGCGATTGGCAAACAACACAACCCGTGATAGAACCCGTGTAATAAAACAGAAAGGTTTAAGAATTTACTGGTTTTACTGTAGCGATTGGCAAACAACACAACCCGTGATAGAACCCGTGTAATAATTATAAAGGTTTAAGAATTTACAGGTTTAACTGTAGCGATTAGCAAACAACACAACCCGTGATAGAACAGTAAAAGTAAAAAAGCAACCACCACTTTAACTTTCAATTCAATTCAATCGTCTTTTCTCCTGCACACCAAACGTTTTGCAAATCGATTCTCTGCAAGTAAAACCCAAATCAGAACCTCAATCTACAATGGCAATCAGCGGGAACACCCAGAGAGCGAAGGTATTTGTTCTACTCTTCGTCTTCAATTTAACCAATCGAACCATAATTTTCAAAATCGGACTCGTGCTTGCAAGCATAGGACCGTGATTGCAAGCATAGGACCGTGCTTAGAAGCACATGACCCGTTTTCACGGCACCCGCCCATAAGATGATGGTCCCGATGATGGTCCCAGCACGGGTCCACTGCGTAGCGTGTGTCCCGTGACCTTGCGCCCGCGAAGAACAACACGGGACCCGCAAGCTACGAGCAGGGGACCCCTGCGTTATAAGCAGGGGACCCCGCTTATACGCAGGGGACCCATGCCTGGACCATCATCTTATGGGCGGGTCCCGTGAAAATACGCACAGGTCCCGTGAAAATACAGCGTATCGAGCCACTATGCAAAGTCGTATGGACCAAAACTTCACCACCTTGTTTGGGCGATTCGACCAACTTGGCACGCAATTCAATCAGTTTCAAGAAGAAGAGGGTCGACGGTGGTCGACGAACGAGAGAAGGTGGGATGCGTACGAGGAACATTGGACGGAAATGCGATCGTGGACCGACAGCCTCAGGGAGTTGGGGAACTCGGTTCAGGGTTTGGCGAACAGATTTTATCACGGGTCTCGCACTCCGCCTACCGAAGCTCGTTATAGTAAGCTTTTTATTTATACTTAATTTTTTAACTAGTTGTGTAGATTACTTATTAGTTACTATTTACGATGTAGATGTCGATCCAAGCGAGTTTGGATATGAATCTCACGCTCCGCATCCCGAGTTCCCGAGCGGATCGGTCGCTACACCGCCCGAGATTGGGCGTGGATCGGTCGCTACACAGCCCGAGTTTGGTAAGTTTTTATACATAAGGATGTGAAAAATAATTGGAAGTTATTTTCGAATTTTCTTGTATAGATTACGATGAGAGATGGAGGAACACATCGTACATGGGACCGGATGGCTATTTTCCGAGCCTGGAGGCATGGGACGGTCACAGTCTGTCGGAATGGGCGCAAAATCGTTACGCTGGATATAGCCAACCGCCTCGGTCCCCTGTTGACGAAGAGAGAAGAGAAGAGGTGGTCGACCCATCGTCGTGGAGGGGCGCTTATGGTCTCGGGGTTCATGAGGTAGCGATGGACGTAGAGGCTCAAGAGGACCACGCTCAGTTCGAGACCATGGACGAGCCTCCAGAGGACCACGCTCAGTTCGAGCCGCACGCCGAGCTGCTACAGGACGTCCCTCAGTTGGAGACGCACGCCGAGGCTACGGTTTCTGTCCAAGCGGCCGACAAAGGAAAAGGCATTGTCAGAGAGAAGACCCCTGAGTGGACGAAGAAGCCATCTTGGTACACCACGACGCCATTCACCGGTTTCCCCTCGACGAATACAGTGAAAGCTCCAAAGCTTTCGGCGTTCGAGCGGCATATCCAGTTCAAGGTCCATAACATGTGGCCAAAAGTCGAAAGTCAGCTTTTAACGGCTTTGCAGGTTACCGGCATAAAAGTCCCAGGGAAGCTAAAAGAACACGACCCTAGATGGCTCATTAACCTTGCGACTGAGGGTATTCCACTCGATGAGATGGTACGTATATAAATTTACCAAATACCTTTCGTCACCTTACTTGAATGTGTTGAAAAACGGTCTATATTTTATTGCAGCACGTCGATGAATGCCTCGCTGGGATCGAAATCATGCAGAAATGGAGCAAATCGGTTGCGAGCAAAGTCGCGTACATGCCCTCGAGGTTTAAGGAGCTCGTCGACGAGCGAGGGGTGCTAAACCTACTCGGGAAGCCGTCTGGGAAAGCCTTCAAGAGATTGCTCCCGTTCGCGAGGGGGGAGGAGGAAGATTGAAAGTGCAGGTCGTGGGATCTAGCGACCAAAGTTGCCATCCCCATGCGTACGTCAGGACGATGGGTGTTGTTCGTTGTTGATGTGCGGCAGAAGGAGTTCACGATTTACGACTCCGATGCGCCTCCTGGCTTCGAGTGGCGTTATATCGCCGAAGACATCAACAAACTTCAGATGGTAATCCCGGCGATTTTCAAGGACATGGATCTGATAAAACGCATGCCTAACAAGGGCAAGAGCTTCGCAAAGAAGTGGTGTCGCGACTTCAGAAAACAAAATCAGTAAGTTTTCATGAATGTTGCGTTTTATTACTTTGTCGTCGTGTTTAAAATAAGTGTCGTTTTCGATATGATTTTCAGGGGAGAAGATGGCGTGGCGATGTTGCGGGCGGCAATTTCGCTTATGATGAATAAGGACGACGTCTCCCGACTCAATCAAACTCATATGAAGGAGTTTAGAAAATACCTCGCATCTTCTATTTTCAATAATGATTGGGACAGTTTTTAGTAAACCCTTTTTTTGAGTATGAAATTTTCCTCTGTTGAGTATAAATTTCATGTGCTGTTGAATTTCTATGTTGAATTTTAATTTTACTTGTTTGATATTAACTTATCGTTTGTTGGATATGAATTTAGGGTTTAGAATTGTGAAAGATTGAGTTTTTATGTATTTTCCAACTTTTTGTCAGTGAGACTGCTGTGTGATTTGACATAAAAATTACTGAATTTTAAGTGATTTGACATAATTTCACAGGGTTGATATGATTTTAACTTTCAGCTGTTTGCTACGCACGTTCCCTGCGCGGGTCCCCTGAATATAAGTGCGGGGACACTGGTCATAACGCGCAGGTCCCCTGCTCTTTACGCGCGGGTCCCTTGTTTATATCGCGCAACAATTTGACGGGACCGGACGTCTCCCGGTCTTAACATGCGCATAATTTTGACAGGGACCAATGAGGACCCGGGCATCTCAGTATGGGTCCTATGCAATCTGCGCGGGTCCCCTGTTTTGACCATTGGGTCCCCTGGCCATAACATGTGGGTCCGATGTGTTCATGTGCGATTTTTGCAATGTTAATTCATGGAAGTAAGCGATTAATTGTGCGTATTTAGACTTTGTTTATCGTAAAATACAATATAAAGTCATCATACAATAACAGAGAACAAAAATTGGATAAAAACACAAGAATTACGTTAAGCCTATAAGATTGTTACATACTACAGAAATCACAAACACGAGTATGTTTTCTGGGTGTGCTCTCTTACTATATTCGCGTCACAGAGCGCTCAACTTGAAATACTTGTTGGAATATATATTTGTTGGGTTTCAAACTTGGAGTCAGATATTGTTAATCTACTTGTTATTTTTTTCATTTTTTTTAATCGCGCACTAATTTTTTATTAATTATTATCTTATTAAGGAATTTAATAATATTAGATTTTCGCGGACAAAAGCCCCAAATCGGGAATCAAATGTCAAGTCATCTGTCCTGTACATACTGTATAATGACACTGCTCTGACATGTCACTTTTGACCAATAAATGAAGCAGTGCTCTGACATGTCACTTTTCATCAATAATTGAACAATTATTGGACCCACTTAGTAAGCGAACGTGACTAACCCTAATGGGACCCACGCGCAAGGCAGGGGACCTTACGTTAAACTCAGGGGACCTTATGTTATAGGCAGGGGATTTAACGTTTGCACGGGACCCAAACGTTAAAGGCAGGGGACCTTGCGTTATGGGCAGGGGACCCGGCAGGAACCACAAAATATGCGCAGTGGTCCCCTTCGCATTTGTGCATGAGGGTTTTCTACTTCCATATTCATGCAGACGCACGTAACACAACCTTACATAACATAACACAAATGGCAACGTATAAGCCACTCTGAATACGACGATACACACATATTACATCGTTATCTCCTAAAAAATTCACCCACCGAAGGAAACCGATTTTTCTGGGGTCGTCCACGTTGTGAACCAACACGAGGGGGCAACATACCCATACTTCTTTCAATGCGGTCCGTTACCGGACGTATAGTACGTTCGTATGTCAACTTCCAGATCTCCAAGGTATAATAATCGTGCACTAATGAATACACCGGCACTTGGGCAGAACCACAAGCTGCAATCGCATGTGGACATGGGATACGATCGATGTCAAACATCATGCACGTGCATTTGCACAGCCCCAAATCGACCACCTCGTTCACATGCTGCCCGTACACGTTATATGTTAGATGCCCGACTTCCGACGCATGAAATTTTTGCGACTCGGTGAAATTCTCTCGTATGATCGACTCCACCTTCGGCGTAAACCTAGTCATGTTCGCAGCGATTGAAGCTTCGGCAGATCGCCGATGCTTACTGAACCATGATGATGTTAGTCGATGAATCGAGTCCAACAGTCCAATAATTGGAAGCTCTCTGTCCTTACGTAGAGCTGCATTTATAGACTCGGATCCATTGGTCGTCATTATGTTGTATCTTGATCTAGGGCAATATGCTCGCGTCCACGTTTCCTTTGGGACTTCGTCAAGATATTTAGCCACGTCCTCATATTTTCCTTCAAGCTGCTTAAAATGACGGTCGGACTCACTCTTTGTGTAGGCCGTAGCGACACGCCAAAAAATCGGGCAAGCACCTTTCTTCTTCATTCTCGTTTTCACGTTTTGTTGAAGGTGCCACGCACAGAAACCATGAAACGCGTTCGAGAAAACGGCCGGAACTGCATTCTTTATTCCAGGGTTCCGATCAGAAATTATTACGAGATCGTCGCCATCCGCAACAAAACGTCTTAATCTCGACAGAAACCACGTCCAGCACTCGGTTCCCTCCGACCCGTCGGCAAGACCACATGCTAAAGGATATGGACGGGTCCCGTATATGTATATGAACGGGTCGCTGCCAATTTAGGGTTTCTCACGTACGCTTTAGTCGTACCAATAATTGAACAATTACTGATTATTTGGTCAAAATATTTTCCTCAGTAACAAGTCAAATCAACCATCACGTTTCGTTTCATACAGAGAATCAATGCATTCAATAATATCAAAAAATTTTATCAAGTCATATGGTGGGATACGTGCTCAAGGGACCATAGCTTGAAATCATGGGACCTGCACGTAAAATCAGGGGACCCGCAGGTAAAATCAGGGGACCCGCGCATATTGCATTGGCGCTGATGGGACGGGTCCGTATATGTATATGAACGGGATGCTGCCAATTTAGGGTTTCTCACGTTCACTGATTATTTGGTCAAAATATTTTCCTCAGTAACAAGTCAAATCACCCATCACGTTTCGTTTCATACAGAGAATCAATGCATTCAATAATATCAAAAAAATTTTATTCAAATAAACCTACAAACTAACATCCATAAACCCTGCAACTACACTACACCAAGTCCAAAATGTCCAAAGCCACCTACAATTAACACTTCCAAACTCAGCCAAACAAATGGAGCATACAGCTATGCGGGTCACGCAATATCCGTGCAGCCATAGTGGCTCGATACGCTGAAATATCAATGTGCCTTTGATATTCATTAAACTCGGGCGTGTCTTCCATAATCGTCTCCACCGTCAACGCCGCATGAACCCCGCAATCCAAGCTGTCAGCCTTCTGGCTCCGATTCTTTTTATTATCCAACTTCGGCTTTGTGACGATATCGAACTTGAAACGCCAATATGCAGAAAGAAACTCAGCCTGCAAAAAATAGCAAACGTCGAACATGTTACTAAATAAATAAAAATGATAGACAAACGGATTTCAGCTACTTACGAACACTCTCCCGGCGAATTGCACACCATGCGCGCCCAATGAATCGTTAAGGACGAAGGTTTGCGTTGACGCGTCAAAAATAAGCACTGCCCAGTGGGTTTTAGCGAAAACGGGAGAGATGATGTACTTGCATCGTACCAATTCATCCTCCGTGAGACGCTCCAACCAGCTCCGACTGCTTCTCGACAATCCATTCACGAATTCCTCCATATCATCCACCCGCACTTTCGCCTTCCTATTCAACTTCTGCGCTTTCCTAAAGTGCTCGTCTTGCACGTAACTTGGAAAGACGAAGACGTGAGGATAAATATCGGAGTCCGCATAGATTCGCCTCAAGCAATCTAGATATGCGTCAAGACAATTAGACTTGAGCATATCATGGAAGAGCAACATGTAGAAGCCTTGGGCATCCACGTCGCACATGTCCCCCGACCAAACGTTATCCCTGCATAAAAAGGAAAATTATGAGCGTGTTTATGTACGATAACTGAGGTTGACATCGAAAGAAAACATTTACCTAAATCTTGCCGCTTGAAGGTAAGTGTCAATGAGCACGCGATCATGTGCATGAATCAACTGACGCCCGGAGAAGTCCACTCGCCCGAGGTACTTGTTAATCCACTTCTCATTTCTATTTGAGCCAGAATCCTCATCACTTAGATCAACAAATTCTACAGTCGATTTGCCTCTTCTTCGAACTCCTCGGGCACTCGACGAAGCACCAAAATCTCCAGCCTCAACCACCTCCACAGGTGTGGGAAAATCTTCAAGGGGTACGATCGCTAAATGATCGTCGTCGGCACGATCGCGGTGGACACGGGAACACCTAACCTCCACTCCCCGCATGAGTAGGCCCGTCACACGGTCGAATAGCTCGTGTGCCGCCCCAACGTCAAAAACGCTGTCCCTAAAGTACGCCGCCTCCAACTCTTCCGCTGACGGCACTAACAACCCTCGTACAAAATCGCCGTCGACGGCCTCTGCGACCGTCCTAAGAGTCGGGCATGCCTTGCGAGGCCAATTCTTCGTCGCCCACCTGAGCATGCGTGGCGTGAAATCTTCTTCTTTGCGAACCGCAAACACGTCTGCAACCCTCGGTATGCACTCGTATGCTAGTATCTGAATACAAATAACGCAAAAAATCTTAGAAACGTCCCTCAAAACATGGTATGCGAAGAAGCTTAGTTATAATTCACCTAAAGTGGTTGTACGAACCCACTGATCAGCCATTCCCGTCGCCTCTCCCGTAGATTTACCTTCACAGTGCGTATCACCTCATCGAAAGCCACGATGCCCCAAGGATACCGGGAGAATGCAAACCGATCTTCGACGAGACTAAGGACCCAGGTACTGACGACGGTGTCCTTCTTCGACGGTCGAGACATCAACACGGCGGTGGCGAAGTACACGTCCGCCAACTTCAGCTTCTCGAAGTCCACATCGTCCTCGTCGCCAGACAACTCCTCCAACACACGCTTGACGTGCGACATGCGGACTTTAGAGCTGTCACCAAAATGTCTTGCGGTGAATTGTGAGCCGCCGTTTACCGGCGGACGCTCGGCGGCGAACTTCAGCCCGGTGATTAGGCAATAGTCCGACTTTGAAAATCGGAGTGGTTTTTCGCCAAAAATCATCCACAGCTCTTCCCGGTTGTGCAGCATCGTCTGGCTCTGGATGAGGTACCACGGCAACTGGCCCGAGAGGTTAAAATCAGGCTCGGCCCTAACAAGGCGGCCGAACGGACTCTCGTTCGTAAAAATCTCCCACTCGTGGTGGTTCAGACATTGTCTTATCAGCTCGCTGGCATCGGCGTATAACGAGCTCAGCTTTACAGTCAAATGGGGAACTTCGTCCACTGTGTCGAACTGCTTCTGCATCACAACCTAATTTATACGTAAAACACGTTTTAGCTAGGGCTACGTGGTATGAAATAATGAAAACAGAAAACCCTTATGCACAGATGCGCAGGGGACCGCATCGCATATGCTGAGATTCAAGCACAGATGCGCATGGGACCCCTGCGCATCGGCGCGGTCCCAGCAAGGGTCCCCTGCGTATAAGCGCGGGTCCCCTGGTCATAGCGCGCGGGTCCCCTGCTTATAACGCGCGGGTCCCACGACCTTGCGCGCACGCGGTCACACTGGACCCGCCCATTAAGGTAAGAGGACCCGAGCGTTTAAGCAGCGGAAACGCGGCTAATACACAGGGGACCCGTGAAATACGCACAGGTCCCCTGCTCATAAGCGGGGGTCGTCTGCTTGCAAGCACGGGACCCATGCATTAAAAAGCGACGTACGCTGCGCAAGCACAGGTCCTATGCTTGCAAGCACAGGTCCTATGCTACCAAGCGCGAGTCCTATGCTACCAAGCACGGTCCTATGCTACCAAGCTCTGTCCTATGCTTGCAAGCACGGGTCCGCACCAAATTAGAGTTCGATGGGTCGTTCCCAAATACCCTCTCGCGTTAAATTGAAAGTGGCGAAGAGTAGAAAACACATACCTCCACTCTTTGGGTGTTCGCGTTGAATGCCACTGGATTGTCGAATGAGTCGATTGAGGTTGAGGTTCGGTTGGCTTTGAGTTGCAGAGAAGACGATTTGCAGTGCAGGGGCGGGAGATCACACGCTTGCTTTTTTACTGGAAGTGAAAGTGGTTGCTTTTTTTTACTTTTACCCCACTCTTCTATCACGGGTCTGATGTTTCAGATTCGCTACAGTGTAACATGTAAACCCTTTAGTTAATTTTTTCGATAAGTGTTGTTGAGGTTGTTGATTGACATTAAATAAGGGTAAAATAGTCTTTAGAGCAGAGTTAGTAAGGGTACAAAGGTAAAGTCCGATTTTGGGTGCTATTTTTTAAAAGATGACGAACTCAAAGGCTATTTTCTTAAAAAATCCGAATTTATCTATCATTCCCTTTGGGGGTTTGAATTTCCTGTTAACTACTCCTCTGAATGTTTTTTTTGTTTCTGTTCAGCATTGATTGATAAATTTATTCCTGAATAGTTATTTTCGCATTTATTATACCAACAAAACTCATTATAATACCAACAAAATTGAAATTATACCAGAAAACTTTAAAAATTATACCAACTATTTCGTTATTAATACACCAGTAAATAACGCTATTTTTATTTTATAACACGAAATTGGACATATACGAACTAATTTTACTGTTATACCGTAAATTGTAGAAATTATACCACTGTTTTCGTTATTATATCAATTGATAACGTCGTTCGAATTTTATACAACAATATTGGAGATTATATCAACTGATTTTGCTATTATACCAATTGTATCACTGCTTATACCAACAAAATAACATTATTATAATTTTATATAAAATAAACTTGGACATTATACCAACTATTGTCGCAATTATACCATATTGAATATTATACCAACTGTTATGGTTATTACGCCAATTGTGATATAGAGTTCAATTTTGTTGGTATAGTAACGCTAACAGTTGGTATAATCGCGACAACAGTTGGTATAATGTTCAGTTTTATTTATATAAAATTCTAATTACATTGTTGGTACAATTAGCGGTATCAGTTGGCATAATAATAAAATAAAGTGGTAAATGTTCACTTTTGATTTGAAAAGTGTATTTTTCGCCCCTTCAATGTTTGTGGGTATTAAACACACAATTTCTCGCAGATGGGTACTGAACATGAAGAAATCTTTCGAGGGGTATTGAACAGGAATTTCAAACCCTAAAGAGGCCTGAAAGGGAATTTCCCCCTTAATATTTTGTATCTGCACTTAAATACCAAAAGTAAATTAAATTATTAGTTCAGTTCCCTGTCTGATAAATTACATATATGGATATCATGTAAAATAAATTTTTACACATATATACTCGCTTGGTTGAGTGTATCATTTACCATCGTTTACGTATCTTTTTTATATGTATGTACTAACCATACTATGTGTTTGGGTGATACCTAATTCCTAAATTATGTTTAGGGATGTCAACGGGGCGGGGCGGGGGCGGGGATTAGGTCCCCATCCCCGTCCCCGCGTCGACGGGGAATCCCCGTCCCCGTCCCCGCGAACTAAACGGGGAAAAAATCATCCCCATCCCCATCCCCGTCGGGTCCCCGTCCCCGCGGGGATTCCCCGTCCCCACTAATTTTTTAAAAAAGATTATATTTTTATTATAATATAAATTAAATATATTATGTATATTATATATTAAATATTATTTATATTATAATAATAAATGGGTAAAAAAATATTTTTTTAAACTATAATAATATAAACTTGTATAAAAAATATTATTTAGATATTACTTTAAGATATAAAATATTTTATTTAAATAACATTAGTAGCGGGGAACGGGGCGGGGATCCCCGCGGGGCGGGGACTATGATCCCCGTCCCCGCCCCGTCCCCGCCTACGGGGACAAAAAATTCCCCATCCCCGCCCCGCGGGGGTTAAAATTCGGGGATTCCCCGCCCCGTTCGGGGCGGATCCCCGCGGGGACGGGGAATCCCCGCCCCATTGACAAGCCTAATTATGTTATGTGATATTTCTTTAAGTATTATTGACCTTATTTCAATGTATATATGTGGCACAAATCAATACTTTTCTATGGTACTTAAAAATTTTATTCTACTAGGTAATAAAAACTACTAACTAACAAGGACTATATACGTTTGGTATTTAATTGTAAATGCCCCTTTTTATTATTTGATATTCGACTCAAGTTGTCATCAGATAAAAATATCATACCGCAAATAGAGGGAGTAAGAAGTTTTATGCATGAAAACATTGTCTTGGTCTATTATTGTAATAATATAATGAGTAATGTTACGGTGCTCACCTTGCGTGAGCACCTTAGTGAGCACCAACCACATCAACGCGCCAAATCAACATACAATGAGATTTTTTTATTGATTTATAACCTGCACATGTGATTAGTGAACCCCGTCGGGGGTTGATTTGACATGTTGACGTGGCACAAAAAAATGCCACACAACAGGTGCCCACGGATGGTGCTCACGCAAGGTGAGCACTATAACATTTCTAATAATTATATATACTCGTGTTTATCCAATTAACTGTCTCAGTGAAATGATATGGAACAAAAATATTTATATTAAAATTGTCTTCTTTTATTATGGTTATGGAATAAATAAATATATGTTTGCCATCTCGCTCGTCCAGTCCAGATGTGGTACTCCTACTTATAATACAGGAACTAAATATCGAATAATTTATCACCTTTGAAATATTTCATCATAATCGCACATTTCTCAATATTTTCTTACACGCGACTCAATGGGACCCGAAGGCTGTTGGAAGATATAATGATCACTGAACATACAAGTTGTTGACGACAATGGTCAATTTCATTTAAAGTTTGTACATACTATAGGATAATAGCAAAAAGGCCGTTTGATAGAATAGACATGTTCAGACAGTTCCGAGTTCCAATTTTTTAAAATTATAATCTAAACACAACCTTAAAATTAGGTAAACAAGCATGTAACATATGCATGGTCACATTGTGACAAAAAACTGGAAACATATTAAACGTCAACATACATATCCATAAGTAGGCCGCCATAAAACGTCTACAAGGATTAGGAAAAAAAAAGTCATTTTATATTACAACCTCATAGACATTACTTAAATCCTCTCTCTCTCTCTCTCTCTCTCTCTCTCTCTCTCTCTCTATTTATGTATATCTAACATAAAAACAGAATGTACATTTCTCTCCTCTTTAGTACAGACATGCAAATAAAACAAACCTTTGTCCCAAACTCCATATAGCTTCTTTCTCTGTAAAGACATGGAAAAGGCCCAAACTAACCTCCGTTAGCTGTACAAAACTTTATTTCCTCTCCTACATGGAAACAGTCGCGATATTCGAGGACTGCGCTGCAATTCTCCTCTCTTTAATAGCATCCAAAAAAAAAAAAAAGATCAGAAATCGCATTTTACGTCTGAAATAATGCTTGGTGTGTGTAGTGTGTATGTACCTCCAGCAGCTACGAGCTTCTCCACGCGGGCAACTATGTGTTTGCCGTAAGTGTACTTTTTCAGTGCGTTGAGATGAACTTTGATCCTCGAGAGTATAAGCTCTCTCTGCTGATCGCTGCAAGTTTCTAGAACCTTCTGCACTACGTAGTTTGCGAACTGATCCTTCATCATCGCCTGAATATGAAGAGGAAAGAAACGTTTAAGGTTTCGACGAAAGTTACAAGAATTTTCAATCGTAAAGAAGGACCTGAAGAGGCTCGTTTTCGTCGGTTTTCCCGAGCATCTCATTGACCAATAGGAGTCGTTCGCTTGGGTCGCCGAATGTTAGGCATTTCTCGACGACGTTAGAAGCAAACTTCTGCTGACTCATCTGAACGATCTTCCCAGCTAATTCTTGGATTATCGTTGATCGTTCGTGGGGCTTTCCATGCTCAAGCACGTGCTAGAAAAAAAAAAGAACAAGTGATTAATGGATTCTTGCATTTAACATGGTCATGCAAGAAGATCCCGAATTTTCTCGCATGAGTTGCAAGGATGTGTTTGGTTTAAGGAATTTTGTGAAAAAGGGAAACGAAATGGAAAGGCGAAACGTTTTTATGTTCGGTTGATTAGTAGAGAAATAGATGAGGAAAGAAAGGAGAAGTTAAACGACGTTAGTGAAATTATTTTTCCTTTCGTGAAGAGGAAAGAAAAGTAAGTGAAAATTATTTTTCTTTTCTCACAACTTCCCTCGGTCCAAACATAGCGTAAAGATTATTACCTGGACAACATAATTCCCATACTGGTCCTGGGCAAGCATGCTTACAGAGGCTAAGATCTCTTCCATAACTTTGTTCTGCGTTTTTTCGTCTTTGCAGTGCTCAAGAACTCGCTGGGATTATGGCAAAAATCGCAATAATCGACAGTCGATGCTACTTTGAATAGAAAAAATGAAAAAAAAAAGGCGCAATTTGGAAAGTTTTCTAACCTGTATGACTCGACAACCATATGGATGAGTCGATAGAGTCACAACGTTGTCGAAGAACGTAGTGACGATGAACTGAATGTGCTCCTCAGGCACGCATTCGATGCATTTTTGGATAACATGGTTACCGTTCTGATCGCGCACACAGCGTATGACGTGCCCATCGAGCTCCTTCACCATTTCTATCTTTTGGTCCATGTCGACGACTTCGATTGCCTGAAAAAAATACGAGGAAAAAGGGCTTTATTACATACAAGCAAGCGATGAACTAGAAAAGATGCCTTTTTTTACAAAGATTTGAACCTTAAATCTTACCTTCTGTATCACTCGGCAACCGTACATTTGAAGGCTGAGGCTGAGTACGTGTCCAATTAGCTTATCAGCAAGCTCTCTCCTTTGAGATGGCATTCCATGCTCGAAAAACTGGGAAAAAAAAAGGAGATTTTTAGCATAGAAGAGATTTAACCAAGAAAAAATTCAATAATCTCAAGCATTATTTTGAATATGTAGTCCAAAGGCGAAAGCAACTGTACCTTCTGGATAACGTAATTACCAAACACATCTGTCATTAAAGTAAGAGCCTGAGGAAAAATCTCCTCGAAAACCATGTTCTTCTCTTCAGTTGTTGCTGTTTCTAGCTTCTGCTGAATGAATCGGCTTCCATATTGATCAGCGCTTCATCAAAAATTACAAGATTCAAAGAATTTAGGAACCAATCAACACCGAAAAAGAACGCAAAGCACATATGCAACACAGAAAGAAAACCTGAAATCAATGACGTGCCCAGCAATCTCTGAAAGCTCGAAACACTTTGTCTTATTGCTCTTAAACTCCTCAAGCAAAGACGAAGCAAAGCCACCATTATCCAAGTGCCAAGGTCCAATAACATTTCTCATACCACCGTGAGCCCTCAAGTTGAAGTCACCGTGCCTCATGGGACTACGGGGCGAATTTGGAATAACTGAATTAGTCAATGGGCTCCCGGGATATGAAAAGCCAAGCCCAAAAGCGGGATTTGCATAGTAACCATGAGGGCTTGAAGGGCCCATTTTCCCGTTCATAGAAGGAATGCTGAAGTTCGTTTTCTGAGGAGATAGTACGTTCCCTATGTATGCTTTCTGAAGCATATCTGCTGCATATGAGTTTCCCACATAGTTCCTTTCAGCAGAAGGATCATAGGCAAGCTGAGCTGCTGCGTACTCAGTTGATCTCAGGTATTGCAGATACAAAGGATCGACATAAGCACTTTGCATGGTATTTCCAGCCAATTGATTCCCCCCCATTCGACCCAAGCTCTGTTCTTGGGCAGCAGCGCTGAAATTAGGTGCGCCCAACATTGCAGATGCCACGGCAGCATTTTCGAACAAAGGTGGCAGATTCGACACGCCAAGTTGACCCGAGATTGGGCTCATTGGGTACCCGCCTAACCCGTGGGTCGAAAAAGGCGAATTGGGGCTGTCCAAGTGATGATACTGAGATGGCAATGCATGCCCGCCATTGACTGAAGAAAAGGTCGAGCCTCTAGCGTATGAGGAGTTGTTTGAAGGGACGCCATTTCTATCGGAGAGGTTCACGCCAGAGAAAGCAGTGACAAGATCCACAGATTCGTTCGAATGAGAAGGCACCCCATTGAAAGAGCTGGGACTGTTAATGCTGCGCTTCTCTGTGTTTGCATTTCTGTTACTACCAATAGGAGTTGGGCAAGGGCTAGGAGCTCGGGCCATGCGTTGAGGGTCGGGCGTAGAGCTTCGAGACAGAGAAGCGCCTAAAGCTGCAGCGTAAGAATATGACGAAGATAACGAACCATGGTGCGCAGCAGTAGATGAGTTCTGAACGTTGTACACAGAGTCCAGCGATGATAGTTCTTGACGTATATGGGCTAGCTCGGCTTCTTCGGGGCCCACGCCGATGGGATTCTCGTCGAAAGCGTTTCGACTAGCTGTGCGTGAAGGGTTTATATCGTCCTGCCATGAAATTCCTATCAGGGTTAATAGTTCGAGGTTGTTAAATGACAATACATACATTAAAGGAGCTTACAACCCCAAGCTTAGATGCAATGCAAAGGAAATGTTGGCTAACAATAGAGAATTCTTACCAAATATCATGCGTAGGAGTTAGAAAGTATGAGTTCGGAAAACAACGCAATGTTAGCTGATTGGATTCAAATTAAATGTAGTACTAAAATCAAATCCCATGCAATTTAAACAAGTTATGGCCAGTTTCAAGAGGAAGATAATTATTCTTAAAAGATACAACAAGTTATGGATTCCCAATGAAAAAAATTAGAATTCATGGGGAATAGTATCCAAGCATACACAAGACTGAATCCAATCTCTTGCGTATATCTATATAGCAAGTGACGCATAACATAACAACGAAGGCAACTGAATAATCGTCGAAAGTACACTAACCTGAAATATCTCCACAAGGCTCTTCTGTTTGCCACCAAGTCCTAATCCCGGCAAACCAATGAGCCCATCACTTCCCCACTCAGAAACCTGAACTATCTCATTCTCATTTTCGTTTTCTTGTTTCTTCGAATTAAAGCCAGGTGGCATCGAGAAAAGCGATCTCCCACCATTGCTGCCATCACTTTTATTAGTTTTCCTCTTATCTCCAATTGCAGAAGTTCCTCCTTGCAACCTCTGAGCGTAACGCCAATCTTCTCTTGACAAAAGCGGAGGTGGCAACCTTGGATTAAGGTTAACATTCGAGTAATAATAAGACAAGTAGGAAGGGTCAGACCTAAGCTCTTCCTCGGAAGAGAAGCCATTTACATTCTTATTTATCGCAAAATCTGCGAAAGGTGAGCTAACTCCAGCGAGACCACTTGCATTACCATGGTTAAAGAGTCCACCAACAGCGTTGTTTAACGAACCCTCGATTGTGGGCGGTGCAGATCCACTACGGTATATGTTCAACTCTTTCTCAAGATCATCAGTGTCTGATCTCCTCGGCTCACGCAGCAATAAACCGATCTCCCCATATTCATCTCCAATGGAGCTTTCGTTGTTTCCAATAATTGATCTTGAGCTCAATTCAGACATCATGGTTTTTTACCCAACGAATTCGCTGTTTGGTAATAACAGAAAACCAATCAAAATGTTACATTACATTACAATCGCAAGCAAGCACCAGCCCACTATGGAACATCTAGAAACATATCAAACAACAGACTTTATCCGATATTTTAACATCCGAAAAATGATACGAAAGAATCAAATACATCAAAGCTTTTTAAGAAGTAAAAAAAAAAAAGAACTAAAAAATCTAACCTTTGACCATACAAGCTTCCCAGCTCTTGAAATTAATTAAAAACACAAAAAACGCCATGATCCGAAACAGAATATTCTAAGCCTTTTTACCGAAGAGAGTAAAAGCCCAGGCGACGAAAAGCAACACCCTTATCAATTAACAAAGGAATTATTAACAGCGTTCATATCAACAAAGCTTAAAATCCTAAATTAAAAATGAGCATCCGAACAAGAAGAAGTGGGTTTGTCCTAGGGTTTGAATTGAAGACTGTAAGGAAGGAAAAAAGGGATGTCGACAAGCGAAATGATCGATCTGGCGGCGAATTGTTCTTAACAAAGAACCCCCTTTAGGGTTTTGTTGTTCTCACAACATAACCTACTATACATAGGTGAGGAAAGAGACGGAAAAGGACTAAATACAGTAGCTGGGATTATATTTTAATTTCTATTTTCGTTATATATATTTTTCAATGTGAACTATCTCGTTTTGTTTCGGACACATTTTTGTTGTGAGAAAAAACATATAACGTAGTTCTGCTTAATTATAAACTGACGAGTGCTGAATGACCAACTATTGCCTGTTGGTTGGTGGTCTAGTACTACTCTAGCATTGAATATTAGCAAAATAAAAATAAAAACCAAAATAATTCTATTTATGATAAATATTCATTTCGGGGATTTTGATAAAATTAACAAGAATTTAAATCTACGGATCTTACATGTTCTAATAAAATCATGTTATTTCCTTTTTTGTCTAAAATCATGTTATTAACGAATCGACACTTTCGATAGCTTTATACATGGCTCTTTCATTCATCTACGGCCTACGCACACGCGCGAAATGTCCATATTGTCCCTATTTTGATAATGTGACCATTATAAACCATACTGCAATCTCTCTAATTCCTAAACTCAAGAACCCAGCGGAGATCACTCATTATCGCCCTATAAGCTTGTGTAATGTTAGCTACAAAATCATCTCCACGATTCTTACTGAGAGATTAAAACCCTGCCTAGAGTCAATCATCAGCCTTTGCCAGACTGCGTTTGTGCAAGGCCGAAACATCCTTGATAATGTGACCATTGCCCACGAATGCTTCCACTATATTCATTCAGTCAGAAAAGGGAGAAAAGGTGTCATGGCCTTGAAACTGGATCTAGCGAAAGCTTATGATAGGGTCGAATGGGGATTCCCTACCCACCTTATGCTAAGGATGGTGAGAATTTGCCTGAGCACATCATCGTTCTTTTTTAATATCAATGGCGCTTAATGTGGTTATCTTATCCCATCCCGTGGGATTAGGCAAGGGGATCCCATCTCTCCCTTTCTTTTTCTAATTATTTCTGAGGCTTTCTCTAATCTAATTGCACAAGCAACTTCCTGTGGCAGATATAAGGGCATTAAGCTGTGTAGAAGAGGATCAATCATATCTCATTTGTTTTTTGCCGACATTTCTTTACTCTTTTGTGAAGCTAATGTGGAAGGCTTTGGTGATCCAAGAAATCCTTTCCAAATTTTGCCAAGCTTCGGGGCAAAAAATCAATATGGACAAATCTTCTCTTCTTCAGCAGAAATGTTGGACAAGATGTCAAAAATCAGATCCTTGGTGTGTTGAATGGCATCAAACAAGAATCAAAAGTCAAGCATCTTGGACTACCATTAGTGATTGGCAGATCAAAGAAGGAGACATTCCAATATGCGGTGGAGGCTGTCAAACACAAAGTGGCTAACTGGAAATCTCTCCTACTATCTTGCGCTGGGAAAGATGTTCTGATTAGATCAGTAATTAACTCTCTTAATGTTTATATTATGAGTTGTTTCAAGCTTCCAATTCATATCTGTAAGGAGATCACTCGGACAACTATGGATTTCTGGTGGGGTGAAAATAAGAATGGCGGACAAAAGATTCATTGGAAATCGTGGCTAGCCCTTACAGACAACAAAGATACAGGTGGTTGGGATTCCAGCACATCCAAACTTTCAATGATGCATTATTGGCTAAACAACTTTGGAGAATCATCACCAATCCAAATTCACTTATGGCCAAAGTTCTTAAAGCTAAATACTTTCCAGAAGGGAGTCCTCTTACTGCCCGTGTACCTTCTACAGCTTCTTGGCTCTGGAAATGCTGGAGTCGCTCCAGACATGTCTTATCCCAAGGCTGCAAAGAACTCCCTTGTAGTGGACCCAACGGTAGGCTCTTTTGGGTGATGGATAAAAAAGGTATTTTCACAGTTAAATCAGCCTATGTAATACTGATGGTCCATTAACTCAAAGTCAGGTCGGCCCGAATGTAGTGACCATGGCCATAATAAGAAGCTCTTTTGGCAATCAATCTGGAAGTTGAAAGTCAAACACAAGATTAAGCACTTCATGTGGCGCTGCCTCCATAATCTCCTACCAACCAAGACTAACTTGAGGAAAAAGGGAATTGATGTCGATTCTATCTGTCAGATGTGTGGAGAGAGTGAAGAAACTACTGAACACTTGTTTCTTCCTTGCCCAAAGCCATACGCACCTGGAAGTTGGCTCCACTTTCTTGGAACCATTCTCAGTCGGCGTTAGGTTCTTTCCAAGACTGGTGGGGTTTTTATCAGTTCGTGTCCTAAATCTGAAATTTATACTCATAGGATACAACTCGCTGTGTATCTTTTGTGGATGCTATGGAAAACAAGAAATCTGTGGGTGTTCAATAAGGAATGGAGAGATGAAACAGTTATTGTTGACCTTGCATGTGATGAATGGAAAGAGTCTTTGCAGTTTTGATTTGTTTGGCTACGTTGACCTGTCACTTCATTCCTCAATCTAGTAGTGTAAATTTTTACCAGTGCGTGATTTTGGAGGTCGGTGGGGACTTCTTTTGTCTTAGCCTTCCCAAGATTGGAGCTTGGTTCTCGATACTGATTGTGCAATAGAGGTGGCATCTCTCTCTTTTGTCCATCCCCATTGTTTTGGAGCATATGAAGTCATTTGAGTCATTCCGTATCTTTGATGATTTTGATGTTCTTTTTGTCTCTTCATTGATTGCCATCTCTCAACCCACTGTATTCACTGTAAACAGTTGGGTCCCTTTCGCTATTCAGCCACATGTACATTTTTTTTGACGTTTTATACAAAGCGATCGTTTCGAGAAAAAAAAGATAGGTATTTATCTATTTTATTAAATGAGTGTACGTTAGAGTAACTGTTTTTCCAATTTGGTATGTCAATTCTATTATATTTTTATCATTTAGTCCTCTAATTTTTACTTTATTTTAATTATATCCTTATAAATGATTTTTATCAAATTCTATTGTGAAATCGTAAATTAAATATCAATTTTTAACTGTAAAATTATGTATTTACATATTGGGGCAATTCAAGTGTACTTTACTAGTCAGAATTGAAGTTTTGGCCTTATCCCATTTGTTGGAAATTTGGAGTTGGAACATCAACCAAATGGAGGTTGGGGAGCTCCACTCATTTTCATTTTTTTCCCTGTTTTATGCACCTTGTATTTATTTTTGCTTTGCTTAGTCTACCGATATGGAAGTTTATGCCTCCTCTTTGTAGGTGTATTTATCTCCTTATGGGATTATCAGTATCGAAGAAGATAAGATCTGAAGTCGAAGACCGCAAAAAGTGAAGAATATTGTAGATCTGGCTTAATAGCCACATTTGTGGTAGGTTCTTTAGTTCTTCATGTTTAAAGCTCAAATATTGTTTTCTTTCCGCTTTCTTTTCTCTTTTTATGTTATTTGGTTGTGTTTGCTCTTATATGAGCCTTTGTTCTCTACCGGATCGCGATGTTATCGGAGAGACACCGTTGGGCTATTTAGCCTATGTAAATTTGTTTATGAAATGAAAAACTATCGTTTTAAAAAAGAAATCATAAGCCAACATTTGGTCAAATTGATATGGTTTTTTTAATAATAGAAATTTATTGATATGGGCCTTGTTGGCGTGGCAGCGGACCCGGCCGAGTAATACCGCGGCTAATATTTGAGCAATTAAAGATAAAATGTGGACAACAAGATTTAACGTGGAAAACCCCCAAACAAATCGGGATAAAAACCACGGGCAAGGAAGAAGAATCCACCATAGGGGAAATGTAGGAGTTACAACCTCTCGTACTACAAAGGAGAAAACCCTCAATATATCTCTTTATAGTCGGAGAAAATATCCAACAAACTCTCTATTATTTTCCCTCTATTTATTCTCTCTTCACTGATCCCTTTGGATTTCTTCTGTGGGATGCATCTTAGCACTGATCGATCCCTCGTATTTATAGCAAAAGATTGCCATGTGAACAAATAGAAAAATTCTTCAGCTTGGCAAATGAATGCGGTGCAGAAGCCAAAATCATTTTCTTATTCTTACCTCTCTTTGACCATTCAAAGGCCCACGTGGCTTTTTTATGTCGACAATCTCCCACTTGAAGATTTGATTGAGGATCAATCGGATCTTCACACCATTCTTTCTCACTTGCCTTTCATGTTGCTTACGTCTCCGCTAGGCCACTCGAGGAACGACACCAAACAAACTTGTCAGTGTTGACCGAGTCAACATTCCCTCTGACAGTAAAGTCTGCTCCCCCGTAACATAATGCAACATCTGAGGTTCCTTTGATATATCGTAGGATCCTCTTCACCGCATTCCAATGCGCTTTGCCCGGATTCGCCATGTACCGACTTACTACTCCCACTGCATGGGCAATGTCTGGTCGTGTACAAATCATCGAACATAAGACTTTCCACCGCTGATGCATACGGTACTCGAGACATCTCCATCCTTCCCTCTTCACTGCTAGGACTCATACTGGATGATAACCTCAGATAATTCTTCTGCGAAAGCCAAATCTTCCTGTTATTTCTGTCTCGGTAATTTGCATCCCTAGAATCTTGTTTGTTGGTCCCAAGTCCTTCATTTCAAATTCCATAGCCAACTGTGCCTTGAGTTCTTCAACACGATCTTTGTTGGGGCCTGCTACAGACATGTCGTCAACATACAACAGTAATACGATAAGATCGCTTTCACCAAACCTCTTGAAATATGCACAAGGGTCTGCATTCAATCTGTTGCATCCAAGGCTCATGATGAAGGAATCAAATCTCTTATACCAACACATCGGCGCCTGTTTGAGACGGTATAGAGATTTGTTCAACCTGCAAACCAAGTTTCACTTTTCTTTGTCTTCAAAACCTTCCGGTTGGAGCATATAAATCTCTTCTTCAAGATCTCCATGAAGAAAAGCCGTCTTCACATCTAGCTGCTCTAGATGTAGGTCGAATGTAGCACACATCGCCAGGAATACCCGAACAGTCGTCGTAGTCTCTGAACGTTCCTTTGTGGTGCTATCATTTTCTCCGATTGGTTTATCTTCTAAAAAGACAACCTCCCTGCTGATGACAACCTTGTGGACAGTGGGATCCCACAGGCGATACCCCTTCACACCATCAGCATACACCAAGAACAAACACTTCCTGGACTTCGGATCCAGCTTCGTAGTTTCTTGGGCGTTGTACATCACGTACATAGAACTTCCAAATACATAGAGTTTGGAATAATCCGCTGGCTTTCCGGTCCACATCTCCATCGGCGTCTTCTGATCAATTACCGTTGAAGGCGATCGATTGATCACGTAGCAGGCGGTGTTGACTGCTTCTGCCCAGTATGATTTATCCAGACCTGCAGCTCCCAACATGGCTCTTGTCCTCTCCAACAGAGTCTTTTTCATCCGCTCCGCCACTCCATTTTGTTGTGGAGTATACGCCGTAGTGAAGTGCCTTTTGATGCCTTCCCTTTTGCAAAAGCTATCAAATTCTCTGACAGTATATTCTCCTCCATTATCCGTCCTCAAACTTTTTTTTCTCGTCTGTCAGTGTGGCTGGCTTTCCATCAATAGCCTCCAGACATCCGTCCTTCCTTAAGATCACCTTTATCTTTCATTCCACATTGAGAAGTTTCTCTCGTTGAACTTTTCGATATCAAACTTCGCCGCCATAATTTCTGCTCAGTCGTGAGCGATACCTCCGACGGGGTTGCAGCAGATAATTATAGAACTCTTCCCGATTTTTTGTCACCGTAACAAGGGCAGTATAATATCTATTATTTTCTGATGTGGAGGGTCCACGTTAGTGGCAACCACAGAGCATACGATAAATAGATATATAAAACCAAGCTCGGCTCTGATACCAATTGTTGGCGTGGCAGCGGACGCGGCCGAGTAATACCGCGGCTAATATTTGAGCAATTAAAGATAAAATGTGGACAACAAGATTTAGCGTGGAAAACTCCAAAACAAATCAGGATAAAAAACCACGGGCAAGGAAGAAGAATCCACTATAGGGGAAATGTAGGAGTTACAACCTCTTGTACCACAAAGGAGAAAACCCTCAATATCTCTCTTTATAGTCGGAGAAAATATCCGACAAACTCTCTATTATTTTCCCTCTATTTATTCTCTCTTCACTGATCCCTTTGGATTTCTTCTGTGGGATGCATCTTAGCACTGATCGACCCCTCGTATTTATAGCAAAAGATTGCTATGTGAACAAATAGAAAAATTCTTCAGCTTGGCAAACGAATGCGGTGCAGAAGCCAAAATCATTTTCTTATTCTCACATCTCTTTGACCATTCAAAGGCCCACGTGGCTTTTTTATGTCGACAGGCCTCGGGCTGGAGCTCATAAATCAGTCCCATCATAGTTAATTTGGAATCACATGATTTGGGTTGTGAACGATCAAAACCATGACGATAAAATGTATGTCAATAAACTGCATATTGGTGATCTTAAAAAATACATATGGGAATCACGTGAATTAGAAAAGAGCCATGTATTATATCGCTTCGGATCATCTGTTCCATTTTAATACTCCAATCTCTGTTCCATGATAATATATTATTGGTGTCAAACCCAAGTCCTACATCGGATAAATCGAATAAGTTGGACTGGTATATAAGCTTGTGGGCTAACTCCATCTATTACCAATTGGTTTTAGAGATGAACCCCACAAGCTTACACGAGCTTGTGTTTGGGCTGGAATTGGGCCTGAAAAATCCATACATATATGTTATATTTTTAATATTTTATATTATAAATTAAGTGTTTTAAAAAAAATCATAATAAGGATAAAATTGTAATAAACTAAAGTATTAAGGGTAAAATGACAAAAATTTTGACAGAGAAATTGATAGTTTTTAGACCTTGTAGGCTCTTCATACCAGTACTCTTGCACTCAATGCGTGTGCTTCATATATAAAACGAATTAAATTATTTTATTTTAAAATAGTTATTTGAAATTATAAAATTAAAGGTATATGATTAACTAAAAATAGTAATTAAAAGATAGTGGATAATATTTTAATTTAATTATTAATTTTCTTTTTGTGAAATTGACGGACCAATGGGTAGTTTATACTCACCAATCTTTTTACTGGCTCAAAAATCGTTTTTCCGACTCGAGGCAGTACTTTTTTTTTTTTTTGTCTCAATTCTTCCGTGGACAGGTTAGAAAGTAATCGAACTACGTCCCCCACAAAAAAAAAACTAACTAATTTTTTAATTTATCATCACGTGAGGGAAAGAAGAAAAAAAAGACAAATGCATGTTCCCTTAGCTGGTAAGTAAATTAAATACGGCTGATTTTTTTACAGGATATGGCTAGAAGTAAACGTCAACGCACTTTGACCCCATTCTAATGTAAGAAAATGATCTTTCTCTAATCAGTCATAAGGACTCGCGAAAGATTCCTAGGGGTGTTCATCGGTCGGTTCGGTTCGGTTTTTTTCAAATTTCGGTTCGGTTTTTCGGTTTTCGGTTTTACGTATGCTTAATCCGATATCCGAACCGTTTTAATTTGGTTCGGTTCGGTTTTTTATAATTTGGTTCGGTTTTTTTCGGTTCGGTTTTTCGGTTAGGAATTTAATATCAACAAAAAAAATATTATGAACTGAAAATACATAAAACAATTTATGGTTATTAAAAACAAAGAAGATTTATGGAACGTGACATATGGCAAAATAATTCAAAGCTCCGAAAAAAAAACATGAAAATGGAACAAAACCTAACCAAAATATAAAAACATTCATATGAAGATACTATAAATTACTTGGGAGAAAAATAGTTTTTGATTGGTGTGGAAAACATTCACTTAAAAATGGAAAAAAATATTCCAATGAAATTATATTTAATGTGTTGTTTACGTTATGAGAGAAAAACAAATGATTTTTATTATTTTTTCTATTTTTAATGTAGTATGATAATTTTTGTTCGGTTTTTTCGGTTTTTCGGTTTTACGTATGCTTAATCCGATATCCGAACCATTTTAATTTGGTTCGGTTCGGTTTTTTACAATTCGGTTCGGTTTTTTTCGGTTCCGGTCTTTTCGGTTCGGTTCTTTACGGTTCGGTCGGTTTTTTTCGGTTTTTCGGTTAATTTGAACACCCCTAAAGATTCCCCTTGTCTTATCAAAGTCGGCAACAAACGTACGCTTATTCCCTTCACATGAAATAAGCTCAAAAAAAAATTGAAAAGAGAAAAACAAATCAATCGTTCAGACAATCAAACTGTAGATGGATGCTCAACAGTCATCAACAAATGCACTTTCATGGTTTATACTTCCATACTGTTTATAGAAGGCTTAAAATTCTCCGGGAAAAACCTTAGAAAAAGTGTAGCAACAAGCCATGAATAGTACATATTCAGAATTACATATATATGTCTCTTAAGTAAGTATTTTCTCTTCTATCAAGAATCTCCATCGTTCTTTTTCCAGCGAAGAAGCATAGTGATGCAGCGCTTGACAATGTAAAACTTGGCCTTTTGTTCTTTAGCCATATTGCTGCATTTTCTTGTGAAGTTATTATTCTGCGATGAGCTTTTAGGGAGATTATTACTGCTAGTGGTTGGCCTCTGCGATGAACTCCTTCTAAAGCTCTTTAATGGATTCTTTGTGCTGCCGCCGATTCTCTGAGAAACGCTCCTTGGCAGCGCCGGCGCCGCCGCCGCCGTGTCGTAGGGTGGTTCGTATGAGTAATTACTGCTTCCTTCCTTAGTACTAAGCTTCCATTTCTCATCTGTGTAATACTCCATCTTTAAATTGAATTGAATTCTCTCCCTTCCTATAAGCTTAGAGAGAGAGAGAGAGAGAGAGAGAGAGAGAGAGAGAGAGGTTAATGGTTAGGTTAACGAGGGGTTTGAGAGGTGTATGTGTATTTATTTCTTTATTTATTTAAAGTGAGTGGACATGAGGGGCTTTTATTTTTATATCTTTTTGCATAACTATTACTCCCTCCGTCCCAGTAATTTTTGTACAAGTTACTAAATCGGGCGTCCCACTAACTTTTATACATTTCCATTTATAGTAAAACTACCACACACAATCAATATAATAACATTAAATATTCTTAAAAGACGTGTCACACCCATACACTTTTCTTCCTCTATACTATTAAAATATTATATTCCTTAAAACCGAACCCAATCCCAAATGTACAAAATATACCGGGACGGAGGTAGTACAAGATATGGAAAGTATTTTTAAATTCAAAAGCTTTACTTGATGTTTTATATTAGAATTGGACATGTGAGTTAGATATATAGCATATCTCAAGATGTTCCTGAATGAGCGGCATTATTATTTTAAACCTCAAACTGATGGATAACATATATGATATGAGATAATATTTTTTGCTAAATAACTTCTATTACTCCAATCAAGAGAAGTTACGTTTGGTCAAACACTAGGCGTTTTGATATAGTAAGAAATAATATATATGTATATTTCATTGGCAAATATGTACTTATGTGGAAGAGTTGAGCTGTGTGGTGGGGCGTTGATGCTTTGTGGATATTTTGAGTGTATTTGTCAGAATTTTCACTATAGTTTTTGTAACTACAGCTACTAATAATGTTGATGACGATGATAATCATAATAATAATAATATAATAATTAATGAAACCTTAGGTTATTTGCTCTTGAAAGATCTTCTCGTGAAGAAAAAGATACTCATGCTCCTTTCCTTCTGTGAGAAAATCGCGATTATAAGGTGAAGTGTGATGATTCATATGTATATGTGACGATTGATTGATTAAACTAAACATTTGAGAAAATATATTATTATGTCACGTGATTTGACTGTCCTCGTGATATCTGTTTTCATGCCTCCTTCCAATTGCTATCAACTATGGAATCTTTGTTTCTTTCCCTTCGAACGCTATCGTTTGGATTTGATAGAAATTTGACTTATTCGAGAAAATAAAAATAATTCATATATAACCCAACCCACCTTGTCCCATTAACAAAAAAAAAAAAAGTATATATGTAATTGTAGAATTGAGTTGTTGATTTAGACAAACTGAAATTTTGGGGCCATAAATTCCATTATTGGTTTTTGTGATAAAAAGAGGTTGTCAATCTCAGGGCAAAAAATATATATATGGGTCCAACGCAAAGGGCCTAATGCTCCCATTAATACTTCTCTTAATAAAAATAACAAGACTTTGGCTTACCTACCCAATTCTGTATAACTCAACTCTCATTAAAAATATGACATGTATCATGATCATTTAGTGAAACACACGTGTGTTTGTTTGTGTGTTTTAACATTGGGGCAGGGTAAATGTGCCACATGTCATTTTCTGAGCGGAGTTGAGTTATATACCCAACTGAGTAAGAAAGACAAAACCCAATAATAATAACTACTATATCTTGCACAATCAAATGCGTGCGCTATATTGTATGAGTGTACCTCATAATAATTTTATTTTCATAATAAGAATTATAATTTAAATTTAATTATAATTAAAAAGAAAAAAATAATTCTTAATGAAGTTAAAGGTAAAATACTAATGATCTAAAAATAGAGGGGTAAAATAGTAATTAGTTAAAACTATTTAATTTATTATTTTTTTAATAATGTTAAATTGACGAACCATGGATGAACTGTTTAGATCAAGACTCAGTCTTTATACGATAGTATAGTATACATAACTAATAACTAGTATATTTAGAGCATCCTTTGTGTGTGCAAATATATCAAGTTATTTTATATATTTATATTATTAGTTAAATTATTTAAAAATAAAAGTTTAAATTACGGATAAAATTGTAATAAACTAAAATAGGTAAAATTGTAAAAATACTATCCAATTGACAGACCAAAAAAAGTAGTTTATACCAACCCTTCAACCTTAATATAATAGAATCTATAAATTAATACTCTATAAATTAATAAACTCTCAAAAATAATAAAATCTTCTGGTCCCGACTTAGGCCATTGCAAAAAATCATCAATTTCGATAAGATAATAAGATAATAATCTTTCAAAAAATCCCTTTACAAAATTAGGCAATGTTGCAAAACTCGCTAGGCGCTAGTCGGGCGCCCGATAGGGGCCTAGCGCCTAGGCGGCCTAGGCGGGGAGTAGGCGGTTTCTAGACAGAAATTAGGCGGTATACCTATTTTTCATTTACTTTTTATTCTGTATATCATTTAAATATTATATGATGCCAAATTTATCAAAAATCTAGGCAAAATATATTAATACATTTATTCTTGATGGATATCAATTTAATTTAAATTTTTCATGAGATAATCAAGAATAATAAAAATTCATGTTAGGCTAAAATTTTACTGAAAAAACGTAAAAAAAAAATAAAAATAAATACATCACTGGCCCAATAAATTTAGCCCATTAAGAATAAAACCCAAATTGTTTTATTATAATTGACTTGTCAACCATCTTCTTCATCGCCGATAGACTCGATACATATCAGACCGATCACGCAATTGAAAAAATCGAAATTTATACTGAGTGCTGCCGCTGGCTGGAGAGGGGCTGAGGAGGGAGGTGGAGGATGGGCTGAAGCTGCGGCGACGGGCTGAGGTTGCGATCGTGAAGACTTAGGTTGCGACGGGTTGAGGCTGCGCGAAGGGCTGAGGAGCAGGCGACGAGAGGAAGTGTTAGTATTCAATTTTTTTAACAATAAACGAGTAGGCAGACTAAAACTCGTCCAATCCTTTTCGTTGTATCAGAGACTTTGTTTCATTCATTCCCTTCGTCTTGTCATTCCGTCCTTCTCTTTTGTCTTACCTTAATATTGATTTTGACCTTGGTCCTTTTTCAATTGATAGTCCTGATGACACCTCCAGTTCGTACTCGAGGTCGAGGTAGGAGAGGCGCTTCTCGACGCTCTCCGAGTCCTCTCTCTGTTCCTGTTCCTCGTAGACAGTTCAGCTGGAGACATACGATAGGGAGGTATTGATAAAGGAGCCGCCTCATGGAATGTGTCAATGACAAAATCCACCTCTCGGGTAGGCGGTTGTCCAGGGAGATCATCGGGAAATACGTCACCGAACTCTTTGACGATAGGAATATCATTTAGCGAGGTCTAGAATGAGAAGTGTCGATGACTGAAGCTAGGAATGCCCCGCATCCTTTATGCATCAGTTTGTGAGCTAAAAACATGGAAATAATATGAGGTGGTGTAGACGGTCGTTCACCTTCAAAAATCAACTCTGAAAATCCCGGTCTACGAAAGGTAACCAGCTTCGCCCGACAATCCATAAGTGCATGATGACTCTGATACCAACTTTGTCACGATCCTTTATAACTTAGATTTTTTCGCATCTAAGTCGAAGTTCGAGACCGGCAATAGCTCGGCTCGGCCCAAAGCCTCACTACTCAGCCTCACTTTCTTTTACGTTTGCATGCGGAAATATGCGACGAAAGATCGTTTTGCTCGCCCCAAACCCAACATACTCGGCCTGTTTGATAAAGTTTGGCCTCGGACTTAAAGCTCTCGTGTTTGCCTCACTCGATCTCACACCAACAAGGAACGAACAAGATAGATGCCACAAGATTTACGGGAAAACCCACTCCAAATGCCGCTCCGTCTATGCATAGACTATCGTCAGTTGAACAAGGTGACGATCAAAAATAAATATCCACTTCCAAGAATTGACGACTTGTTCGACCAATTACAAGGGGCAATGGTGTTCTCAAAGATCGATTTACGATCTGGTTATCATCAGCTCAAAATTAAGGAATCTGATATCCCTAAGTCCGCCTTCCGTACCAGATATGGTCACTTTGAATTCTGTGTAATGCCTTCCGGACTCACAAACGCTCCGGCAGCTTTCATGGATCTCATGAATCGAGTCTTTCGGCCATATTTGGATAAGTTTGTTATCGTCTTTATCGATGACATACTTATATATTCCAAATCAGACGAGGAGCATGCCCGTCACCTTAAAATTGTATTGGAGACTCTCCGTGAAAATCGGCTCTACGCTAAGCTCTCAAAATGTGAATTTTGGCTCCGCGAGATAAGCTTTTTGGGGCATTGCATATCCAAGGAAGGAATATTTTGTAGACCCAGCAAAAATCCGACCCATATTAGATTGGGATCGCCCGAAGAATGTGACAGAAATACGAAGTTTTCTGGGATTAGCCGGGTATTACCGAAGGTTCGTTAAAGACTTTTCCTTGATAGCTTCATCTTTGACTAAGCTAACTCGAAAGAGGGCGAAGTTCGAATGGAATGACGATTGTGAGGAAGCATTCCAGGAGTTGAAAAGGCGACTTACTTCAGCCCCTATTCTTACCTTGCCTAATCCAGAGATTAGGGAATTCACCATCTATAGTGATGCATCAAGACATGGTTTAGGATGCGTACTCATGCAAGAGGAAAAAGTGATTGCCTATGCATCGAGGCAATTAAAGAAGAATGAAGAAAACTATCCGACACATGATCTAGAGTTAGCCGCTATTGTTTTCGCGTTAAAGATCTGGAGGCACTATCTTTACGGTGCGACCTGCCGAATCTTTACATTTCACAAAAGCTTGAAGTATAGTACTACTCAAAAGGAGTTGAACCTTGGGCAAAGACGATGGATGGAATTCATTAGCGACTATGATCTTATTATTGATATCATCCAGGCCAGGGAAGGCCAACGTCGTGGCTGATGCACTTAGTAGGAAATCTTCCACTCGCTTGTGTCGATCCAAATGGATTATCTTCCTCGAAATGAAAGGTCTTCGTATATCTCTTCATCATGGGACGCAAGTGAAGTTTCATTGCTCGCAATGTTTGAGATTAGACCTACCTTGTTCGAGCAGGTTCGAGGAAAGCAATCGCAAGACAATAACTTGCAACTAATGGCGAAGCAAAAACAAGGAGATGCTAGCGACTTTAGAATTCGAGGCGATGGAATCTTAACATTTCGGGAGCGCGTATGTGTACCTTCAGATATGGAACTTCGTAAAGCCACCATCCTCAAAGAAGCTCATTCCTCCGCCTATGCTATGCATCCTGGTAGCAAAAAAATATATCGAACACTTCGGGAATATTATTGGTGGCCCGATATGAAGCGAAACATAGCGGAATTCGTGTCGAAATACTTGTCATGTCAGCAGATTAAAACGGAACATCAGAGGCCAACGGGTACTCTTCAACCTCTTCCCATTCCCGAATGGAAAAGGGAAAATATTACTATGGATCTTGTATCCGGGTTGCCTCGAACTCAAAAAGGCCATGATTCCATATGGGTCATCGTCGTTCGTCTAACCAAATCGGCCCATTTCCTTCCGGTGCATACAAAAGATAGCTTGGAAAAGCTGGCTAGGTTGTACGTCGATAAAGTAATAAGATTGCATGGAGTGCCAGTGTCCATCGTATCTAATCGGGATCCGCGATTTACTTCTCGTTTTTGGCCGAGTCTTCAGAATGCATTAGGTACGAGGCTGTTATTCAGTACGGCATACCATCCGCAGACAGATGGGCAATCAGAAAGCACAATTCAAACGTTGGAAGACATGTTGCGTGCTGTTGTTTTGAATCTAAGCGGTAGCTGGGATAAATATGCGGCATTGATGGAGTTTGCGTATAACAATAGCTACCACTCCAGTATAGGTATGATGCCGTACGAAGCTCTTTATGGCCGGAAGTGTCGAACACCACTATTCTGGGATGAAGTAGGCAAATGGAAATTGGTTTCAGCCCAATTCATAATAATGTCTCCAGCCAAATATTTATGTGGCCCAGCCCATTTTATGGTTCTAGCATGTTCTTGATTTTATTTCCTAATTTCTCCATTCCTAAGGAACGAACGGTGCAAGTAGAGAAGAAAGAGGGGAAATAGAATTAAGCTGAGAACGGGAAATCAAGCAAGGCAAAACTTTCGAAGCTTGATTCTGAAGGAATTCTGGTTTCATCTGAGCTTTCCTAAGGTAATCGATGCCTTCATGTCTCTCAAATTAATTTATAAGATCAAGTTCTTCATAAACGTTCTGTTCGCGCCAGCTCTATTTTCTATGTTTTTGACCTAGCTACAGATCTCGGATTCTTATGAAACTTGTTTCTATTGAAAATTAACTCTCTTAGGTGTTCGTAGCTGCTGGAATCGGTTCAATCCGATCATTCCTCGAATTTTGGTGAATTTTTTAAGTTAACAGCGTGAAGCTGGAAAAGTGCTGTTTTTCTGGAAAAAAACTGCTGTCACAGTGGTAGTATTCTTCAATTTGACCAACCTATATTTATCCGATTTTTTTTTTTAAACTTGTTTCTATCGAAATCTAACTTCCCAATCTGTTCATAGCCACCGAAACCATCTCAATCGGACAGTCCTACAATCATAGTTACCTAGTTCGCTACTCCCCCCCCGATCTACGATCCGGATCGCACGTTCCAGTTCGTGGGTCAAAACGATCCAAATCGGTGTGGTACGGTGATCCAAAACAGCATGGTACAGGGATCCAAAACACCTTGGTGTAGGGATCCGAAACGACTTGGTACGGGGATCCAGACAACAGATTGGCCATTAAACAACTCTGCAACACTTGACGGCGTTAATTTTGCACGAGTATTGGGGCTTCGATCATCATATTCATACAGATCAGACAAGCCCGGGAGACTTCGTGCTTAATCAGAAACGCAATTGAGCTAATTGTCGAATTGAAAGAAGAAAAACGACGGAACTTTGCAGCTCACAAGTGATACTGTGCAAGAGCAGTTCGTGGTTAGGGTTAGGGATTAGTCCAGGCAAAGCCCTAGATTTAGAATACGGGCTTGGGTCCGATTTGGGCTTTTTAGTTCGTACTCTGGCACGAATTTCTCTCTCCTTTTAAATTGAATTTCTTTTAGAAAAATTATTTATAATATAACTCGCATCTCTCTAAATTTTAGAAACTTCAAATTGGAAATTACCGTTTTGGATGAAGACAAGAATGATTCGTATGATGGTGCGAACATTGAGGTATAACTTGCTATGTATGACAATGAATTAAAGACTATTTCTAGTTACTAGTAAAATTATCTTTATTTTTATATATATTTGAGGTACATCGAACCGAATATAAAATTTTAGCGTACCGAAATTTGAAACACCGTACCATCTCTGTATACCCCCCTCGTACCGAGTTCCGGCAAAGTGCCGTTCCCCGTACCCGTACCCGTACCGCGACCCGGATCGTACCGCGTTCCAGGTAACTATGTCCTACAATGTTCTATGATTATTTGAAGTAGCTGACACTAATCTGAAAAATTACAGCAGTTCTCGAAAGAATTTTCACTAACGGTAAAGTTGTTCGCTATCATCTTGCTAGGCGAAGGGACGCCACCCGAGGGCTCGAGGGCAGCTTCGGGTCTTGGGGAACGCTAAGCCTTGACAGGTGAGTGGGTGATACGGGGACGCCTTCCTTCACGGAACGTGTGAACCTCGTCGAGTCGTTTTGCTGCGTCGTTCTAAGTCATTGGTTTAAGTCGTTGTATTACTTTACGTGATAGCTTCTGCTTTGGGGATAATGAGCCTTGCCGGCTAAGGGTGTTGATATCTTTTGGGGTTGTTGTATAGGTTTGCGATGTTTTGGACCGATGATTGTGTGAGTCCTAAACCTGACGTGGTGATGTGATACTACTTGCTTGGCTTGATTTATAATGCGGATTGTCGTCTGTTGGTCGGTCTTGGTTGTTGCATAAACTTGGTACCAGGTAGTAGTAGCCCGAATGGCCACGTTCGGGTGAGTGTGAGTGGCAAAATCGAGTAGTAGCCCGCGGCTTGGCACACCGGGGTGAGTGAGGCCCAACGACTGCACCCTGCTCGTGCCCACTATTGATGATAGTCGAAGGGTGGTTGTTGGGGAGATGTTGGCCAACGTTACCGTGTGTGGGACGTGCATATGTCTTAGTAGTGGTTGTGTCATTTAGTTTCATGGTCTAGACTACGGTGACGGACTCGTCTGAGCTCTCGACGGGGAGTTTGGTTCGAGGGAGGAGGGCCACCCACGCGTCGTTGACGTTACTCTGTGGATTACATTGATTTATGTGTACGTGTTGAGGTGATCTTTATAATATTGATTATATGAGTGATGGTACGATTAGTTGGTTATCGGGTTGTCGTGGAGGACCCGCCTTCTGGAAGAGAAAGTGTGTTCGTATTATCCACGCACTGAGCTCGTAGTTTGCTCACCCCATTATTTATATCCCTCTTCCAGGTTGTTGATTTTCCTTGGATGTGCCATTTTGCGATCGTACTTCCACTGCCGTTTTCTCCATATTGGGTACATAGTCTTCTTTTGTTGGGTCCATTGGCAGTGTGGTTTTGGAAGGAGATTTTATTGTAAATTCATTCCTTCGTTTGATCTTTTTGGCGATGTAGTGTGATATTTTGTAAAAAAAAAAACGTCCTTGATATATATATATATATACATATACATATACGTTCATTCGTTTGATTTCATCCTCGTATTTTATTGTCTTCCTACGATAATCGAATGGATATCGAGCCTTGCGTTTATTGAGAAACGCGGCGGCTGTCGCGCCTGTGATGCAGATCGGGGCGTGACAGGTTATTAGTATTCAATTATTTTAACAATCAACGAGTAGGCCGACTAAAACTCGGGAAACTCGGCGACTAGGCGGCCTCGGCGCCGAGAAGGGCCGATTAGGAGGTTCTCGCCTCGGTCCAGGTCCGCCGAGCGCCTAGGCAGCCGCCAAGAGCGAGTTTTGCAACAATGATATTAGGTCCCATCAAAACTCTAAATTAATATTCATAAATTTTACTAAAATATAACGATAATTTGCTAAAAATAGTGCAATTATAGAAATCAATATGCTTTGCCACGAAAACCATGTCACATATAATTACAACAAATACAATGAGCAATATTATTATTGATAAATTATTAAATATGATATAATTATATGTAATATGAAGATATTATACTTGCACATGTTCTCATACAAGTCGTCCGCCATTAACATGGACTAAGAGATATTTGAATTGAAAAAATTTCTTTTAATTAATAAAATATTAATTTATCGATGTATTAATATCTCTCTAAATTCATAAAATTCAATGGTCCCAATGTTATTAATTTATAGAGGTTTTCCTACTAATAATAAGAAGTGTATAATATCTTAAATGAGAGACGTGTATAATATTCATTTTACTTACGAAGAGAGACATGTTAAAAAATCTCGAATTAGGCGGCAAATCTTTCAACGACGTTCTTCATCTTCCTTTCACAGCACAGGCGAATCTTAGGGTTTATTTGGTTTGCGAAATTCATTTCTTGTGCGTTTGGTCCGCGGAATTCAATGCGGAAAAGAAAAGAAAAGTGTGGTTATATGCATTGAATCATTGTACATTACGCTTCACGTGTCGTACAATTCCACTTTTCCTTTCTTTTCCACGTCAAAATCCCTAAGCCAAACGGAGCCATAGGAGTAGAAAAGAAAAAGTGCAAAGGTACAACAATATAAGCTAAGAGTATCGCTCTTCGATGCGCTAGCCAACTTAGTTTTCCGTCGTGTTTTCCATACACGAATTTGTCGCATACCAAACACAACCTTCCTACCCAGCCTTTCCTCGTCATTGGATTGGATATTGTGTTAGATTTTGGCAAGAAAAGTACTTTAGGACAACGATACAATATATAATTCAGACATAAATACTTCAACGGAAACAATCTTTACTACTAAACATCAACCAACATACTTCCCAAGTCTTCACCAAGCAACAACAAACACCAAAAAGGTCAGAATTCAAATCAAACATTTTTCCCAGAACCAAAAAAAAAAAAAAGGCTAATAAACAAAAGGAATCAGCTTATAACGAACCTTACTCATATACTCCTCATACTTCTGCCCGAAGCTCTCCATCATCAACCCCTCCTCAGCCTTGGCCTTCGCCCCATAATACGCCACACAAACACAAACGACAAGCAATGCGCTCATCGGCGCCCTCAAAGCAGCAAAGTATGCCACGAAAAGGAGCATCGTAGACGCATAAATGGGATGCCTCACAAATCTGTATGGCCCGAATCTTACAACATCGGTGGGCACAACTACCTTCTCTGAATAGTTCGCCAAGTACAAACTCGCATGGTACTGCGTAAAAACAGCCAATAAGATCAATATCCAAATTCCCACACTGTTCAATCCCCCGGGAAGTAAGTGCAGCTCGGGCCCTTCGAAGGCTGCTAGGAAATGGCAGCCAATGACACCCATGAAAAACAAGAGCTTCTGCCAATTGGGCGGGTCGACGTCCCACTTGGGATCGTGGGCTCTTGGGTAGTAATCTCCGTACAATCGCTTGCGTATGCTTACGCTGAGGAAGAAGAAGTAATGGTAGGCGAAGAAGAAGACAAAGGGCCAGCCTTCGAGGAAGCCGTTGAAATGGGCTGGTGGGACTAGCGTGAGCCATGTGATGGTTGAGGTGACGATGGCGAGCTGATTCAGCATAGTTGATTCGCCTCTTAGGTGTTTTCCAAGGCTGTGAAGGCCGTAGATTGCTAGGGCGATGGCTGACATCCATGGCCAGAACAGCCATGTCCAGCTAAAGTACATCCAAAAGAATGGGTTGAAGAGCAGATTCAGAGCCCATTTCGATGCGGCGATTGCGAGGGATGCGATTAAGCTCCACTTGGCGATCTTCACTGGGTTGAGCTGAAAAAGGGCTGATTTCGCGGAGTCCCAGGAGAGGTCTTTTACGCTTGAAGAAGCCGATGAGTCCAGCGCGGCGGCCATTCGAATCGTGCCAGGCGGGCGAGCGATTCTTGAAGATAGCGGACGAACCAAAATTGGGCCATTGAAATTAACGGCAGGAATCGATGACGAAGACGAAGAAGAAGGCTGTCTAGCTAGTTTTGAACTGCGCGAGTCTCTGACGCGGAGCCTTTTGCACGCACACTGTTTGTTAAAAGGTCTGAATAAGGTTAGCGAAGTGCGATGGCTCAGTGGCTGAGGAATCGATCTCAACGACATTAACGGAGGCAACGTATCCATACTTTATCTACGGCCACGGAGATTTAATCGGCCATGGGAATGTTATTACAGAATTTGAAACGAGGAAAAGGGTTGGGCAGATAGTAGATGAAGGTAAGGTAAATAGGGTATACATACAGATTATACATAAACGATGAATTAGAGAAATATCAGCGTAAATGTCCACAATTAGGGCTGATGAATTATATCGAAATACCGATATACCGTCCTTATCGTATCGAAACGTACCGAAAGTATCGAAAATTTTGGTATACCGAAGTTTTTGGTAAGGTATGATACCGTACCGAAAATTTTTGGTACGGTAGTGGTATGAAAATTTTAAAAATTAGGCATACCTATTTTACCGAAATACCGAAATATTAAAATTAATATTATATATAGATATACACACCTACATATATTATATTATTTCAAAAAAATATAAAATGGATAGGATCTTCATAAATTTATTTAGCCCATAAATTATTAACCATACCCAACTTTCTAAGATTATTGAGGCCCACCATATTTTACTTACACTAAAAAAAACAAAGGAAATGCAAAATACATGTTTGTTTCTCTTTGCTACGAATGAAAATAATGTTTTTTCTTCAGGATTTTGAAAGCGTGAAGATGCAATGCAATTACTTTTTGTTAATCTTCACTAACTTTTTTAAATAGCCGTTTCGTTTTAAGTAATGTGTATATAAAGTTGTATTTTGTGTTATATAAAGTTCTTTGTCTTACTAAAGAGACTGACTAAAATATGTAAATTATTTAAGGTTATTTTATGAATTAAAAATCTTTTTATTTTGGAAAATTTGGTATTCAATCATCCATCTTATTGGGGCCTAAGGAGTTTGAATTGACTAAAAATTCGAAAACAACGAATTAACGAATTACAAGACACACATGGTAAAAAACCTCCGTGTGAATGGTATTGAAGGTATGATACCAATACTATAACGAAATTCGGTATGATACCATATCGAAATTTGAGGTATACCGAAATTTTGGTATGGTATTGATATGATTTTTTTCGATACCGAAATTTCGGTACGGTATACGGTATCAATGACTGGGTACGGTATACCGTACCGAACCATCCCTATCCACAATACCCTCAAGTGAAAAGTGAACATTCATCTCAATTAGTCCACGCTAGACCTGGCACCGGGGTGGTTCGGCCGGTAACAGCCCTGTAACCGCCCCGCGGTTCCGGAACCACGAAGGGAACCGCAACCCGGCACCGGCACTCCAGGATGGGGCGTGCCGCTTCCCGAGTTTTGAAACCGCGAACCAGAACCCCCCTGAACAGCGAGCTGTTGGGGGGTAACGGCTATATAGCCGTTAACTAGCCGTTTTGATTAATTTTGGACCAAAATGCAATTTTTTTTTTTTATTTTAGTCCATGCTCGAAAATTTTGTAAATAGGGGTTCATTTTAATCATTTTTTTACACAAGTCTCTCTCAATCTCTCTAAAACACACATAATCTCTCAACGATTCCCACATATATGTTATAAATTTTTAAAGAATATCAAACGTACTTGATTTCGCATTTGTCCAACATATCGTGTTGGATTAGTTTGACTACTGATATTTGGACAAATGTCACGTCACAATCTTATCTAGTGGTTACCGGCCATTGGATCGATGAGACGTGGACGATGCAAAAGAGAATTCTCGCCCTAGACGTCTCGAGTCGCAACATAACACCATATCGGTTTATGTCATGAATGTTGTGAATAAATATGGTATTCAAGACAAGATTATGCCAATCACTTTAGACAATGCTTGTGCTAACGATGCAGCGATACACATTCTCCGACATCGTCTAAGAATACCCTTAAACGGCCAGCTACTTTATGTAATGTGCGCTTGTCACGTAATTAACTTATGTGTCAAGTGCGCCTTGGACGACGTTTTAGGTAGTACAATAGATATATTCAAGTTCATAGGGAAAAAATTACGAGAGCGGCGTCTAGGGCACTCGTGGAAGCAAACGGTCCTTGCGAGTGGTGTTTCCTATAAGAAGTTTCCCCTACCCGTTCCGACCTGATGGAACTCCTTATATGATCTCCTTAGTACTTTTGTGCGCTATAAGGATTTTGTCACGACATATTGGAACAACGCCGTCTGTATCGATTCCCAAGCTGTGGTTATTTTAATCGATACCGATTGGGATATTCTGGAAGTGTGCGTGTCATTACTTGAAGAATTCAAGGTGGCAACTGAGGTATTTTCCAGCGTTCATTATCCCTCGTCTCCGAAATTTATTCCGAGACTTTTTGGAATTTGCTATAAATTTCTTATCGAACGAACCCGTACTTGAATAATTTTGTCGAAGGTAGGGAACTTAAGTTCAGGAAATATTGGGAAAGCATCCCAATAGTCCACGGCTTAACGGCTTTGCTCGACCCTAGCTGTGGTATGGATACTTTCGATATCTTTTCAAGCATTACCATAACTTTCTTGGAGAAAATGACGACCAGAAGGAGTCAATTATGCGTTCTCTCTAAGAACTTTTTTCTTTTATGTATCTCAGGAGCAAGGAACAGGTGTTGAGGCGAGGGCTCAAGTGACCGAAATTTCGAGTGGGAGTAGCTTGCATGGTACGGGTGGAATCTTGCGCAAATTGAAGATGCAAAAGAGTAGATCGCCCTCATCGTCTAGAAGTAACCCACATGAGATTCAACTCTATTTGAGTCATAACTTCCAAACGCCCGAAGACTTCGATGTTTTGGAGTGGTGGAAGACGAATGCTAAGCTTTACCCGACTCTAGCGAAGATAGCACGAGATCTTCTACCCGTGTAAGCTTTGAGTGTCGCTTCGGAGTCTGCATTTTCGAATTCGGGTCGAATCATTGGAGATCGACGGACGAGTCTTAATCCGACTTCACTTGCGATGCTGACTCTATTGAAGGATTGATTTTCGGCCGAATCGAAGAATCGAAAGGAGAATGCAGTCGACGAATTTCAAGCATTAAGCTCCGACTCCAACGAAGAAGCGAGCAAAATAGTACTAATTAATCACGATGTAGCGTAGCAGTAGAATGTTCAAAGGTTAATTTCTTTTCGATGCATTTTTTTTTTCTTTCAATGTACTTTTTTCTTCTTTTCAATGTATTTTTTTTTCCTTTCCAATGTATTTTTTTTTCAATGGTTTTTTTTTTCTTTTCAATGTATTTTTTTCTTTTCAATTTTTTTTCTTTTCAAAGTATTTGTTTCTTTCAAATGTATTTTTTTTTCTCTCCAATGTATTTTCCTATTTCGTATTTTTCATAAGTTTATAAATAGAAGTTTCAGAATTGTATATCTTATCTTATAGTTTATACTATAAAAAATAAATATACAAAAAAGAAAAATAATAAAGAAAAATGGTTCGACCCGCCCCGGACAGCCCGAGAATCGCGTGGAACCGCGGGGCGGTGTTGGGCCGCCTGTTCCAGGTATTGGTTCGCGGAACCGGAACCGTGGACCACATTGGAACCGTCCGAACCGGAACCGCCCCGCGAACCCTTTGGCCACATCTAGTCCACGCTTCACAATTGGTCATCATGGAACAAATACGAATTACGGCGTCACTACTCTTTCTGAATTATATTATAATTATATATGCACGTATTATTTAGAAATTTTAAATAACGTTGTGTAATTTTAATGTCCATAACCGAAACATTTCACTATTTTTCCCAGTCGGTATCGTCTGTCTTGTTCCCGAAGGCACCCAAACACAAGTAGCAAAAAATATAATGAAATAACAATAAATAACAAAATATTAAACCCCTACCTTAGTGCATTTCTCCAATGCATAAATTAATGTCATATTAAATAGAGAAAAGTATACAAAGCCAAATTAAACCCATTTAACACATTGCGATTGCCTTTCGCTCGCTCTCTGCTGTTGAAAGAACCGATTCGTCTTTGGATTGATCTTTTCCACCTGTTTTCGCTTCCTTCTCGCATAACTGTTGCCCTTTTGTTTCAATTTTATTCTGTTGTTGGTTTCAGTTTGAATTTGAGGGGAATTTCTCATAACCTGGTGCGGAGAAGAGCGTCAAGGATGGTTTTTTTCTAGAATTGGGAGTTCGATAGCTCGCTCTTCGCGTATAAAGGTTAGTTCATACTCCATAGATGAACTCTTCCCCTGGCGACCAATCGATTCTTAATCATACGGTATCTTCTTATTTTGTGTAATTAATGATGTATGTGGTGGAGATTACTTATACCTAGCTGACCAAGGACCGAAATTTGTAGTTTTGTTACATATATGTATGCGTGTTAGCTGTTTTAATTTGTATGCGAACATTTGGGTAATCATTTTCGTGGTTTGTTTGGCCTTTTGCAGAATTCCAGTGGGGGGTTTAATCAAGGGAGGTTCTTGTTATGGAATAAGGAAGCTTATGTGGCAAATAATGCCAGTGGTTTTAATAATCAATTTATCAATCAGTTTGATGGAAAATTAGGGTTCGTGAGGGGTTATTTATCTGCAAGCAGAGCAAAGATAGGATCTGACGCTGGAGCTTATTCATCGGGCTTTCGCTATTTTCTGGCTAATCAGAGGATTAGTCGATATTTCTCGAGTAAAACTCCTAAGAAGAAAAGTAAGCATGCTTTTATTCCTTGGTTGTGTTTTGGCCCCCTGGCCCCTTCTTAAGTTACGAGCTGCGATGTCGAGTTTTCTAGTGAACTTTGGTTGTGGCTTGACAGATTATGAGAATTATTATACGAAAGATAAGAAGGAAGTACCAAAACAGAATGAGCAGGACTCAAAGTCTAGAGGTGCGTCAACTCCACCATACAATTATTTGTTTATTTTCAAGTTTCTTTTCAGAAATCAAATCTAGAGTTGAATTATTGATGGAAAAAAACTAGCTTTACAAGTTTTAGTTTCACTGTCATTTCACTTCATTCCAAAATGTTTTACGGACGCTAACTAAATATTATGTTACACTATTGGGCTCATTATCTTAGTCAGAGACTGCTCGTAAGTTTGTTTTAATTTTCTTATCTTGTTTGATGTCAGAGGAGGGAAAAACAGAAGACCGTGACCCTTTTACTGATTTCATGAAGAACATTTCTATCAAGACCTTGCAAAATATTGCTGGATCATTGGCGGTGGTCGTTTTGGTTCTCTTTGCAATGACACCTAAGTCTCGCGAAGAGAAGCAGGTCAACATTCTTCTCCATGACTTCTAAAAGTTCAATATTCATATGAATTTATCAAGTGCTGTTGTTTTCTTCACTTTTTTCGGAACCGTAAATCATTACTGAATACTGATCATGATACTTGTAAGTAAAAATCTATCTAATACCAGTTTGCAGCTTACATGAGAATCTTGTTGTTCCAAATTCTATGCTTGATAGAATTTATTAATCATGAGACGCGTGATGCTTATATGATTTCTGATCCGTTTACCCCATGGTATCGAGCCATGGTAATATCTTCTGTGGGTGTAACTTATTGAAGGCCCATTTTTATTTGGAGGTGTGGTAGTATCATCTATTTCACTTATTTATAGGTTCTTTCCATGTATTAATCAGCTGTATATTGTGTTAATTTTGTATTATTTTGTCGATTCCGAGTCATCTTCTGGTTGCGGACGGGAATTTAAGTTCACACATTAGACTATAACTATATCTACGAGCCTATAAAGTTTATAATCATTTTATTGAACCTTGTCGCCCATTAGCAGTGTGGCACATGAAAGCAAAGCAGTTTCTAACATTTATGACCGTTGAACAACGTGCAAAACTTATGAATACTCATTTGTTTCCGAAATCGAATAACAGTGTTGGATCTGTTTTTTTCTTGATCAAATTGCAGATTAGTTTCCAGGAGTTCAGAAACAAGCTTCTTGAGCCAGGTCTAGTCGATCGCATAGTTGTTTCTGACAAATCTCTTGCTACAGTATACGTGAGAGACTCTCCTCGAAATCAAGCCATTCTAGAATCCACCACAGCTGACCTTCTGCAGTCCACTAGAGATATCTCAGCAACAGAAAAACCCACTCACCATAAATACTACATTACCATTGGGAGCGTCGATGTTTTCGAAGATAAGCTTCAAGAAGCTCAAGAGTCATTGGGGATCGATCCACACGATTACGTCCCCGTCACTTACGTGTCTGAATTAGCTTGGTTCAGCGAACTGATGAGATTCGCCCCTACTCTACTGTTATTGGGCTCTCTCTTCTTCTTGGGCCGAAGAATGCAAAGCGGTCTAGGAGTGGGAGGCGACGGCGGAAAGGGCGCAGAAGGAATATTCGGCATCGGAAAAGCGCCCTTTACTAAAGTCGATAAAAACGCAAAAGACAAGGTTAGTAACCTCTACATTTTTCTTTCTTTTTGCAAAATTCGTCCATTTTTCTCTTTGCCTGATTTTTCCTTCATCAGGTTTACTTCAAAGATGTCGCTGGCTGCGACGAAGCAAAGCAAGAAATCATGGAATTCGTTCACTTCCTCAAGAACCCCAAAAAGTACGAGGATTTGGGCGCCAAAATTCCCAAAGGCGCCCTATTGGTGGGCCCGCCCGGGACAGGCAAAACCCTACTAGCAAAAGCAACTGCGGGCGAGTCGGGCGTGCCTTTCCTGACCATATCGGGCTCAGACTTCATGGAGATGTTCGTCGGCGTCGGGCCGTCGAGGGTCAGAAGCCTTTTCCAAGAGGCGAGGCAGTGCGCTCCGAGCATAGTGTTCATCGACGAGATCGACGCCATTGGGCGGGCCCGAGGGCGGGGCGGGTTCGCGGGCTCCAACGATGAGCGCGAGAGCACGCTCAACCAACTGCTCGTCGAAATGGATGGATTCGCCACGACTTCGGGCGTGGTCGTCTTGGCAGGGACCAATAGGCCCGATATTTTGGACAAAGCCCTTTTGAGGCCCGGGCGATTCGATCGCCAGATCAGCATCGATAAGCCCGACATCAAAGGGCGGGAGCAGATATTTCAGATCTATCTGAAGAAGATCAAGCTCGACCACGAGCCTTCGTACTATTCACAGAGGCTTGCGGCCCTCACGCCGGGCTTTGCGGGCGCTGATATTGCCAACGTTTGCAATGAGGCGGCGCTAATTGCCGCGAGGGGTGAGAAGACGCTGGTCGATATGGAGCACTTCGATGCAGCGATAGATAGAATCATCGGCGGCCTTGAGAAGAAAAATAGGGTGGGTCGTTTTTCTATTCCTTATCCGTGTTTCTTGATTCGAGCCATGATGATATGAATAAAGACTTCATTTTTTTGTGGGAATAGGTCATAAGCAAGCTCGAGCGTCGAACCGTGGCGTACCACGAGTCTGGCCATGCTGTGGCCGGATGGTTCCTTGAGCACGCCGAGCCGTTGCTGAAGGTGACCATCGTGCCACGTGGGACTGCAGCCCTTGGGTTCGCCCAGTATGTGCCTAACGAGAACCTTCTGCTGACCAAAGAGCAGCTCCTCGACATGACTTGCATGACCCTGGGAGGTCGAGCCGCTGAGCAGGTTTGTTACATGCATTTTTCTCCGTTCTTTCTTTGTTCCAAAGGTTCAATTTTTCAACGTTTGAGTACTAATAAAAAAAGGCATTTTTTCAGTCCTGTAATTTGGGAGGGTAGCATTATAGAGACATCGAATTAGGGGTTTGGCATCACAGGGAGAATAACTTTCAAAATTAAACAATTTAGGAGATTATACGTCGTGACCCTTGATTCTTCCCCATATTTTAGGGTTCTGGCGTGTAATTTAGTCCGGAAATTTAGGGTGTGCATTATAAGGACAATAACTTTCGAAATTAAGCAATTTTGGAACAAATCCAAGGGTTTTGGCGTATAATGTCCCTAAATTGCTTAATTTTGAAAGTCATATCCGTATAATGTCATATCTCCTAAATTCTTTGTTCTATAAATCCATTCCAAGAAATTATACAACTGAAAAAATAATTAATCCAAAAAAAAAAATTCCAACTTCTTTAAAATCCTTCGCAAACGCAGGTTTTACTTGGCAAAATATCGACGGGGGCTCAAAACGACCTTGAAAAAGTGACGAAGATGACGTACGCCCAAGTGGCAATCTACGGCTTCAGCGAAAAGGTGGGACTCCTCTCATTCCCTCAGAGGGAAGACGGCGGCTTCGAAATGTCGAAACCCTACGGCAGCAAAACGGCGGCCATCATCGACGGCGAAGTCAGAGAATGGGTCGCGAAAGCGTATGATCGAACCCTAAAGCTCGTCGAGGAACACAAGGAGAAAATCGCCGAGATCGCAGAGCTTCTTCTCGAGAAGGAAACGCTCCACCAAGAGGATTTGGTTAGGGTTCTCGGCGAACGGCCGTTCAAGTCTATGGAGACGACGAATTACGATGTGTTCAAAAATGGTTTTGTGGACGAAAAAGTTGTTGAGAGCGATGAGCAGCAGCAGATTCCTCGGGGGAGCGTTGGAGATGGGGAGGATGACGATGATGATGCTTCTTCTTCTTTGCCTTTAGTGCCTGGTGCTGTTCCTTCCTAGTTTGGTTGAGTGATGAAATAACGAGCCAAGTGTTTGATGGTGTGAATAGTTTTTTACTTGTATTTTCTGTCCTATGTATGAAGCTATTGCTCTGAATCGTAGCGATGAAGCGTTGTTGGAGTTATTTATTGCTTGCGTTGGATTCTTGGGATATTTGAAGAACTGCTATGACAGTTTATGTTTGTGCGGGTATATATCATATGCTAGTATTTTCCGCACACCCGATGTGTGTGGCTACTAAATATATAATATTAACTTAACATGGTGGCGATATTAAGAAGTTGAGGTGTAGTTTAACGGTCTTTATCAAATGTTAAATTTGATGAGACGAAAAGATACCGTTGAAAACAGTATTGAAGAGGAGTATGATATTCCTCAAGATTTAGAATTGAATCGTTGGACAATTCCTAGATAGATTATAAATGTAAAGTTACTTTTAATATGTATTATTATAGCATAAGTTTAATATATTATTTTTAAGTATATAAAATTTGATTTTAAAGGATATTATTGGAATAAATTTAAAATTAAGGTTAAAATAGTAATTATGATTGATTGACATGCTAATCAATTAGAGGATAGTTATTCTAATGTGCTATCCCTTAATAAAATCGAAAAATAATATAATACCAATCAATAGAGGTAGTTATTCCTAGGGGTGTTCAAATTAACCGAAAAACCGAAAAAACCGACCGAACCGTAAAGAACCGAACCGAAAAGACCGGAACCGAAAAAAACCGAACCGAATTTTTAAAAACCGAACCGAACCAAATTAAAATGGTTCGGATATCGGATTAAGCATACGTAAAACCGAAAAAACCGAAAAACCGAATTGAATTATCATACTACATTAAAAGTAGAAAAATATGACAAAATCATTTGTTTTTCTCCCATAACGTAAACAACACGGTAAATATAATTTCATTGGTATACTTTTCTCCATTTTAGGTGAATGTTTTCCTCACCAATCAAATACTATTTTTCTCCCAAATAATTTATAGTATCTTCAGATGAATGTTTTTATATTTTGGTTAGATTTTGTTCCATTTTCATGTTGTTATGTTTTTAGAACCTTTGAATTATTTTGCTACATGTCTCGTTCCATAAATCTTCTCTGTTTTTTAATAACCATAAATTGTTTTATGTATTTTCAGCTCATAATATTTTTTTTGTTGATATTAAATTCTACCGAAAAACCGAACCGAATTATGAAAAACCGAACCGAACCAAATTAAAACGGTTCGGATATCGGATTAAGCATACGTAAAACCGAAAACCGAAAAACCGAACCGAAATGTGAAAAAACCGAACCGAACGACCGATGAACACCCCTAGTTATTCCATCGTGTTTTCCCTTAATAAAATAGATAAATAGATAATATATGCAAGGGTGCCCAGGCTCACGGCCGCACGCAAGGCGCGGCTCATAATTGTTTCTGTTAGCTATATTCTTTTTTTTTTTATTAATATATTATGCAATAATCTAGTTCATCAATTCGATTTAGATTACAACGCAACAATTAGCCGTCAGATAATTTATTATTAACAATGGAAAGTTGTTAGTCCTCTTAACGTACTTATTGTTGAGGTTGGGTGATCCAAAACTCGGAAGTACGAGGCCGAAAAATTGATAACGAGGCGAAACGAGGCCGGCAACCATCCCCACGGCCGTGGGCCTTCCCGGGCAGCAGAACAGCTCGCCACCTCCACGGCAGTAGAGGTGCTTGGCAGAGGCCGTGGGGCCTACCTGAGCGAGTAAATGCTCCACGTCCGTGGAGGTGTCTCATCATAGCCGTGGGAACCTCAATTTTATGACAGTTTCCTTCATTCGGTTAGAGTTTAATCCGTTCTATAACGAATCAAGGGCCGAGATCAAAGCTTGGGAAAGATCTACACACTTCATATTGTTAAGATCAATCGAAGCTTCTCTAGAATATTCTAGATGCTCCAACAAGAAGTTAGAAAACGCACTCTATAAATACAGCTTTAGTGTGTTCAAGTGTGAGTGTTAGTGAGTTCATAACTTGTAAACGAGCGAGAATTAGAGTTGAGTGAAAGCTAGTGAGTTGGAGAGAAAGTTGAAGGCTTGTGATCCCGATTCGTATAAATGATCAAGATTCAGCCGTGGACATAGGCTCGAACTATCGAGCCGAACCACGTAAATCCTTCTCTGTTTTTTTTTTTTTCGTTTAAGCGCTGGTTTTGTTGTTCGTTCGTTGTCAATAACGAATCATTTTTCTTCAAACCATAAATCCAAGAAATATCATAAAGTTGAGAATCTAGGGTGGCCGATTTCCCAACACTTATGGAATCTATAAGTTTTTTTTTTCTCCTTGTTGGTTGGAGAAAGCAAAAGAAAATGATAATTGTTAACTTCAAACGTGCCATACGAAACAAGTAAAACATATATATATATATAGATATTTATATATATATATTTATATAAATACACACACACACTAGATGATGATAGCCGCGCCTAGGCGCGAAAATAAATGCCCATATATTTATCTATTAACATGTTTCTTTAATCAATTATATATTTGATAATCTAAGCCAATTAGGTCATACATTTAAAAAAAAAGGTAATCATCCCTAAATATAATTTAAATCTACAATTGAGATAGAGCAAATCCAAAAGCAAAAAAAATTTCAAACTAATAAACTATTCGACTTATACATATAATGTTGTTCATCAACAATCGAAGAGTTCGTAGTTGATATTTCAGAGGCAATCGATAGTTCTGAGGCCGAATCCAAGAATATAAGAAATCTAAATCTTGCTTACAATCTCATTCACGACCATAAGAACTTAGGGGAATCGAACAATGACCAGAATATTCTCATAAAATGAAGAGAGAATTCTTTCCAAAACTCGATGAGATTGAGTTTTCAATCCACGGTAGCATGTATTTACTTTTAAATGTTAAGAAATAAGCTATCTTTCATTACCTTGTATGATTAAGTGGTTTCGTTCATAACTTTTAGTCGAGTATTTATAGAAGATAATGCACATCGTTAAAGGAAGGGGGTGGAACAATTAACAACCAACACTACTCAATAAAAACCGACTACGACCATAAATCATATTGAATGAATATGTGGAGTTTAGTAAGCTGAAAAAACTAGAATTTCACATCCTATATGGGACCAAACAAAAAGGCAGATACAATTAGTTCAACAATGTTAACAACTTACAATCCTAGAGAATTAACAAGCTGAATATGTCTTCAAACAATACTGTGTTAGAATTTGGCGTTTTAACAAATACAATTATTAAAGCATAAACGGGGTTGGCCTCCTCCTTTAACTCATTTCGGTCACATTAGCGGTACTTAATTCATATTTTCTCTGAATGCAATCCATAAAATTTATTTTTTTTAGAGTTTGAAATTTTAATATCTATATTAATCCTTAAGATATTATCCCGGTCTATATCACCTTTAATTGAACTCATCATTTCATTATGTTCAATTATTGAACATACAATTAATTCAAAGGTTCTTCGGACATAAAAAAAAGGCAGCATGCACCCGTATGAAATTCCAATAATCCCTTGGCAATAAGTTGATTCAAATTTAAAATTGGAGAAAAGTACTAAATTTGAAAGATTGGGGATTGCAAAGACGACCACAGACAATTAATCGAATATCACATATTATCATGATACTCGAACAAAAAGTTTTGGGCGGTACCACGACCATCCACTACAGAGTTTAACATTGAAATACAAGTCAATGAAACATCTAAATCAAAAGAAGAAACAAAATAACTTAATTGAAAACAGACATTTTACCAAATATGATTAGGTGATGCAATTCGCTTTATCCTTCATTGTTAATTCTATTTATAAAGATAATAAAGAATGACTTACATATCCATGTTATCCACTATTTTTATATTACACTAATCTGATGACGATATAAGTCTGGAAAGGTCATCATAACTCTAGGTTGTAAATTACGATCAAATGTTACTATTGATAATCCCATGCACATTTATAATATATAATATATGTGATAAAGACCTCAAAGTTAGTAGTTTGTAGGACCTGTCGCAAGTCACACCCACGTAACTAGTGATCTGATTATCTAAGAGGTTTGTATTTGATTTGATTTGATTGTCTGGAATTTGATTTTAGGAATTTAAGCTACGGCGAACGCACTGTTTTTCTTTATAAAAAAATTACAGTTTATGAATGTGATTATTTTTACTGGAAGAAGATGCTGCCAAATGAATGAAATACGTAGCTGCTTACTATTTAAGGACCAAGGAAATTCATCGCCTCTCTCCTTACCTCACTATAAATCTTATTATTCTTTTTCGTAGTATTGTCTGTTGGGAAATCCGGCCGTATCGAAATTCCGCCCAAGATTCGCCGGAAATAATGAAACAGGAGAAAATAATAACACAAAGATTTAACGTGGAAAATCCTCTGTTAACAAAGATGGAAAAACCACCAGGGCAACAAGGCCGCAGAAAATCTACTATGTGACTATTACAATCACACAATTGTTCTACGCTCGCCTACACCCAAAACCCGACAACAACAACCCGAAAGTGTTATCCGCTAACCCAAACTCTCACTCAAAGGAAATTTTCCTAGAGTCAATTGTTAACACAAATAACTTTCTAACGTGTTGGTGTGCCTATAATTAAGGGTATAGCCCTCCTTATATAGGAGAGGGATAAATAACAAAGGCACAAAAATGGGCCTAAGCCCAACAACCTCCACCTTGTGACTTTGTACGTCTTGACACCTTCACATGGCGAAGATCCACATGGCTTCCGCAATCATACTCCACCATACAAGCATATTCACTTGGAATCGCATCCAAGCATTTCTTCGGCCCATGTCGAAATAACCTTGCTGAAATCTATGGTGCAACTTCCACGCTTGGCTTGCCAGGAAGTTCATCAGCCCTCGATACGAAATTTCCACAACACACCTTGCATCAACGCCAAACCAATGCTCGTGTGTAAAATGTAGACCCGCTAATAGTAACACGCCCTCTCTCATGACACTTAGCGACATGCCATAAGGACGCCCTTGTCTCTCTTAGCAAAACTCACCGTGGAGAGAGAGACAAAATTAGCGTCTTTCTCGGTATCTCCACTTACCGACCTGGAGCTGCTTGCGGAACCTGCTCCACATTTCTGACAATTTCTTTTCACGTGCCCAGATTGTCCACACGTCCAGCAAATCGCACCAGCTGTTTCCTCAGTGTTGCTGGTAGCACCGCCTTTGGGAACTTCCTTGCCCTTCAAAGCCTTGTGTAACCCCGACTGAATCAATACATCCTTGACTTGCACTTGCCACAAGCCAAAATTGATTATTCCGTCGAATTTCTCCACATCAAAACTCGATGGATTCGAAAACCTATTTCCAGACATCTTCGTGGATTAGTGAACAGGAACTTCGCAAAAAACCGAACAACAACTTGTCTGCCGAAAACCCTTATGCGCTCAAGCTCCACCAATCGCTAGCTCCACCGCACGAGAAAACCTCTTGGATATCTTTTCTGATGTGGAAGATCAGACAACGGTGCAACCACAGATCATACTCAGAACGCCAAAGGTTTAACCTCGCTCTGATACCACTTGAGGGAAATCTGGCCGTACCAAAATTCCGCCCAAGATCTGCCGAAAAAATGAAACAGGAGAAAATAACTACAGAAAGATTTAACGTGGAAAACCCTCTGTTAACGAAGAGGGAAAAACCACCAGGGCAACAAGGCCGCAGAAAATCCACTATGTGACAATTACAATCACACAATTCTTCTACGCTCGCCTACACCCATAACCCGACAACAACAACCCGAAAGTTATTTTATCCGCTAACCCAAACTCTCACCCAAAGGAAATTTTCTTAGAGTTAATTGTTAACACAACCAACTTTCTAACAAGTTGGTGTGCCTATAATTCATGGTATAACCCTCCTTATATAGGAGAGGGAACCCACATGCCTTATTGTTATATCCGGTGCGGGATAAATAACAAAGGAACAAAAATGGGCCTAAGCCCAACAGTGTCCTTCGACGACAATAATTAGTTGAAGGTTGTTCTTGATTCTTGTCCTCTTTCCAATAATTTCATTTTCAAGGGGAGATAAAACTTGGAAATTTCAAATATTATAATGGAACACAGCCCTTTACTTTGGCCCTCGTAATGATATTGACACCGTCTTATGTATTCTAAGCCCTTAACTTTTGTCCTCTTTTAGTGGTTTTGTCCTCATTTACTGATGTTGACACCGTCTTATGCATTCTAAATACTGTAACTTAATTTCAAATTTTTTTTTTCCCTTTTTCTAAGTGGATTGTGTCATCTCCCAATATCTTTTTTTTTTCTCTCCCAAGACAAGACTATAGTTTTATTGAATTACTATAAATACATTTACATACACATAACAAACACGGCGCAAAACACATTTTCTTTTCCTCCTTGCAATTGCAAAACAAAAACGAACTTCAATCATGGCAATAACGAATAATCATACAAATGATGGCTCGAGATCGCCGCCAGCTGGCGAAATCACCGATGATCCCGGCCATGCCGTCGATCAAGAACAACCTTCAACTAATTATTGCCGTCGAAGGACACGACTACGAAAAGAAGAATAAGATTTATAGTGAGGTGAGGAGAGGCGATGAATTTTTTTGCTTGTTCCTTAAATAGTAAGCAGCTAACGTATTTCATTCATTTGGAAGCATCTTCTTCTAGTAAATAATCACATTCATACGGTATTTTTTTAGCTGTCTTTTTATCATGAGGACATGTTATCATAAGTTGCACCATATGTTATACTATTCATTTCTCGGGCCGATTTAGAGTTTCTGGCCCGGCCCGAACTCCTTTGATGTGTGGTCTGCTGATTAAAAGAGGTTGTGTTTGTTTACATATATAAAAGGGGCAAGTAATGCAAAAAAGCCCTTGTACACTTTTCAGTATGTTATCGGATGTGAAAGGTGATGGCCTTTTCCTTACAGAATTTTTATACCTGAGTCGATGTGATTGATTCATTTGTAATAATTATATTTTTTTTCATAACTTTTTTCTTGCAGGGAGAAAGAAATGGGGACGAAGCCATTCTATTTTCCTCACGTCATCCTAAAATACATACACCAACCTCTCCTTGCTCTACTAATATTAAAATATCAACAATCGCCTCATATTTTATTCGGAGAAAAGATCGCTCCTCTGTGCTGTTATTTGATAAGCATAGCTCTTTATGGCTTCATAGAATATAAATTAAGTAGTAGTAGTGCCCAAGCCCACATATATAATCGCCTACTCAACCATTTTGTTCTACCTTTGGTGATTCTTGCAACCATTTCCTTGGCCTCAATGTTAGTTACTAAACACTTTCCCACTGAAATTTGGATACTTTTGCCTGCAATAATATTAGTCTGGCCTTTTGCTTTTTCTAATTGGTTGCTCGGAAAAATAAAAAAGGCCGAAATAATGATAGTTGAGAAATTGGGTCGAATCAACGGAGGGGATCAATCGGAGGATCGAGCTATCGTGTGACTATCTATGCTTTTGGGGTTTTCATTATTGTAGGGTTATGATGAATGGACATGATTATGTGTGTAATTTTGTTTTCTTTCTTTTACTTGGTTTGTACTTTTTAACGTTGTATTTTGTAGCATAAATCTTGGCATCGATGCATAATAAATAAGTAGAAAAATAATGTAGAAGGGTATAAGTACAATAAATAGAAAAATAAGTCGCAGAGAAAGATGGTTGTTTGAATTTAGGAATTTCCGCGAAGCCGTACTCCCGGCGTACGCACTTTTTTTTCGTTCTTTTCTTCATTCTTGTCCCTTTCAAATAATGTCTTTTTCAAGGGGAGAAGTGAAACATAAAAGTTTCAAACATCCTTTCCACAATTTACGTGCACTATTCTTAATAAACGCACTATAGTTTTATTCATTACTATAAATACTTGCATAACAAACACGGCGAGAACCACATTTTTTCTCTCCTCGCAAACACAACAACAAACTTCATGGCAATAACGAATAATCATACATATGATTGCCCGAAATCGCCGCCAGCTGGCGAAATCACGGAGGAGCCCGCCAACGCCCTCGATCAAGAACAACCTTCAACTAATTATTGCCGTCGAAGGACACGACTGCAAAAAAGAAGATTAAGATTTATAGTGAGGTGATGAATTTTGTTGTTCCTTAAATAGTAAGCAGCTAACATATTTAATTCATTTGGCACCATCCTTCTTTGAGATAACTGTAATCTGAGCTCTTTTTCTTTTATCATGAGAACACATGTTAAAGTTACAGCTTATGTCATATTCAATTTCTCGGGCCGAGTTAGAGTTTCTGGCACGGCCCGAACTCCTTTGATGTGTGTCTGCTGATTAAAACAGGTTCGTTTACATAGATCCAAGGGCAAAGTAATGCAAAAGCCCTTGTATACATTTCAGTATGTTATCGGATGTGAAAGATGATGGCGTATTTTTTCCTTCAAGTTCTTATACTAACTAGATGCGATGATGCTTTTGTAGTAAAAATAATATCAATTTTTCATAACTTTTTTCTTGCAGGGAGAAAGCAATGGGGATGAAGCCATTCTATTTTCCTCACGTTATCCTAAAATACATACACCAACCTCTCCTTGCTCTACTAATATTAAAATATCAGCAATCGCCTCATATTTTATTCGGAGAAAAACTCGCACCTTTGTTCTGTTATTATATAAGCATAGCTCTTTATGGCTTCATAGAATACAAATTTAGTAGTAGTAGTAGTAGTAGTAGTGCTCAAGCCCACAAATATAATCGCCTACTCAACCATTTTGTTCTACCTTTGGTGATTCTTGCAACCATTTCCTTGGCCTCAATGTTAGTTACTAAACACTTTCCCATTGAACTTTGGATAATTTTGCCTGCAATAATATTAGTTTGGCCTTTTGCTTTTTCTAATTGGTTGCTCGGAAAAATGAAAAAGGCCAAAATAATGATAGTTGAGAAATTGGGTCGAATCAACGGAGGGGATCAGTCGGAGGATCGAGCTATCGTGTGACTATCTATGCTTTTGGGGTTTTCATTGTTGCAAGGGTTATGATGTGTGAATATGATTATGTGTGTAATTTTGCTTTCTTTCTTTTACTTGGTTTGTACTTTTTAACGTTGTATTTGTAGCATAAATCTTGGCATCGATGCATAATAATGAATAAATACATGAGTCTTTTAACAGTTAAGAAGAAGCTATTTTTAAAACGTGGACAAAGTCAAAGACCATTTCTTAAATATTCCTTTATAGAGCCAATAGTGAGAGTACCTCTTATGGTTAGAAATGAGAGCTTCCACGTCCAAAATAACGGTAGATATATAGTGGTGGAAAGTTAACTAGCTTTTTAATTGTATTCTTAAAATAAACAATATCTATCTATTTTATTAAGAGAGAGCACCACATAGTACCTGCTATTTGGTGTGTCAAGTTCTGCTAATAACAACTTTGCCATTAATGAATAAAACTAATAATATTTATTACTTTAAACACTGTAATATTAAACATGACACCCCGAAATTATCTTAATTGCAATTTGTCATTAAATACTAAATATAATAAAAATTTATTATTTAAATAGTATATTCAGAAATTTATTTAATATTTTTTAGATAGTAGCACATGCATTAAATGTGCAAAATCATTAGTCTATGTTATTATGTCATGACATTGGGGGAGAGATTGCCATCCCCGAGCTTTAAAAAAATGGTAGGCATATAGGAAACTGGATTTGGTATGTCGATCCTAACCAAAATTGTTACCCTTATCACACAATTTAATTTTACCATTTTATCCTTTTAATTTTGTTTTTCTTTATTCCAACTATATACTATACGAATTATTTTTCTACATCTTTAAAATAGAAAGAGAACAATTGAGACAGGCGGAAAATACTAATATACTTGAGCGTTATCTGTCGTGAAGTAGTCTCGTTTGCTTCCGTGGCTGTACGTCGGACTTGGAAAGTCAAATACTCCCCTTCTGTTCCTTAATACGTTTAATGATATTACACTCATATTAAAAATAAAGTAAAATTTCCATTATACCTCAGTGACGCCAACTAGGGGTGAGCAAAAATATCCGGAAACGGATTCCGATCCGGTATCCGGTTTTCAAAACCCGAAAAAACGGATATCCGGTTTTAAAAACCGGATCGGATATCCGATCCGATTTATTTTAAACTAAACCGGATCGGATACGGATAGTGGTTTGTCTAAAATCCGGATATCCGATATCCGGTTTTATATTTTAAAAAAAATAAAAAAAATAAAAAAAATAGTCCAAAAAGAAAAATGAAGGTCCAAAAAGGAAAAAAATCATCAAGTAGAATATTCAAATTTATATTATTTTTATTATTGCAAAAAATTTTGTTAGAGAATTGAGATAAAAAAAACATAAAAACATCGAGACGCGAGTTAAAAAATTAATGTGAATTTGTGGTATTGTATTTATTCTTTATTATGTAATTTTGAATCATAAATTTACATATTGTCTGGATTAATATGTGTAGAAATTCTTATATTAAAAAATATATATTTTTTTATTGTGATAAGAAATAAAAAATATGATTTTCAAAAGAAAATAATAAAAAATATAAGAAAAATAAATTTAAAAACCGGATACGGATATCCGGTGTAAATATCCGAATAAACCGGATATCCGATTTCCGGATATCCGATTAAAACCGGAGCGGATACGGATACCATTTTTCGATATCCGAAAATCCGGATATCCGAATTTCGGATATCCGAAAAACCGGATATCCGGTTTTGCTCACCCCTAACGCCAACCCAAGATAGTTGGGGGCAAAAGGAAAACTAAATATTCATAATTTGGGGGGGCAAAGTATAAATAGAAGACTTCAAAAAACAAAACAATAAATGTACTTAAAGGAGTTCGAACCCACATCAATAGTTCAATATGAACTTAAACTACCTGACTATTGCCACTAGACTACATATCATTATTTGATTTAAGTACATAATACCAGCTTTTGGACATTTTGGCCGGGGGCAATGGCCCCAATGTAGTTCCGTCCATGCCCTAATTATATTATCTTATTTAATTTAATAATTTCTATTTAAGATAAGAGGTAAAACTGGAAATAATCAAATTTTTTATCTTGAAAAATGTAAAACGACTTGTATTAAAACACAAAAATAAATTCTAAAACGTCTTGTATTAAGAAAAGAGGGAGTATTATAATATGAAGACTATATTATATTTCGTTATCCCCCTTTGCACTGCCCATTTGACCCACGTCCTATGCAATTAGTAGTATAAATACATATTGATCGACACGCGGTGTACTATTGTAAAGTGCAGGTGCGACAAATGATAAATAAAACGAATAATTAACTACTATCACCGACGTACGATAGGCAGTGGACCTATCGTTTGTAGTGTAGCAAGGTGAATAAACGAGTATCGAACACGAGGAATAAAATTGATTACTATTAATAACCTATCGACTCGATATCTAGCCTAAATAAAGTGCGCAAATTGTTTATATTACGAACTAACCTAATAGACCAATCCTAAAGCGACGAGAGATTAAGAGAACACGACTAAAACTAGTGAGAGTACTTTCAGATAATAAAGGTGTGCTCGGTCGAATCCCGCTAAGTACTATCGCCTAAGACAATAAAATATTGCTCCTACGTGATTCTTGACAAATCACCGTAATTTCCTACCCACACACGAATTTGCTATCGCCCTAGACGCTCGTGGGGATCTAAGATTCAATAATTAGTAATGGTGAGGATCGAGTATTTGCTGTCGCCCTATACCCGAATCCTATTATCTATGAACGGTCTAATCGTTGTTTAGCTGTCGCCTTAAACGAGTTACCGCATATTCATTTCAACACATAGACATATTGAGGCAATGAAACACTTTCATAGATAAATAAATAGTCAGAATATACAAGTCAGGATAAATATGTGTCTTAAATACAAATCGACCTAGCGCTCATCTATTCCCAAAAAGGGAAATTAGCTACTCATAATTAACGGAAAAACAACGAAAGAAATAGAAAACAAGGATGGAGGACTCATAATCTTTCCTACTGATGGATCTGGGATGGTATCGTGGATGAATATTCGTTCCTCTTTCAATTCGGCGTGAAATCGTTGTTGATCCGTCTCTTGTGCTTCTGGAGAAGATTTCTCCGTTCTTGACGGTTCTTTTTCCACTTTTAGTGCTTAGGGTTAAGTTCTCGAAGGAAGTCCTTATTTCTGAGTCGAAATTGGGCTTTTATACCGACTTTCGCTACCTTCACGGACTGTGATATGGGCCTTCACGGCCGTAACTGTCATAACTAAGCTTCGCGTCGCTCTCAGCCACTTGTCACGGCCTGGTGCACTACCATTCACGGCCGTGACAAATTTCTAACTGGATTTCGTTGCTCTTGACTTTTTGTCACGGCCTGAGGCAAGAGACTTCACGGCCGTAACTATCATAGAGTCAGGTTTCGGCATTTTGTCACGGCCTGGAGCAGGAAGCTTCACGGGGGCTCAAAACGACCTTGAAAAAGTGACGAAGATGACGTACGCCCAAGTGGCAATCTACGGCTTCAGCGAAAAGGTGGGACTCCTCTCATTCCCTCAGAGGGAAGACGGCGGCTTCGAAATGTCGAAACCCTACGGCAGCAAAACGGCGGCCATCATCGACGGCGAAGTCAGAGAATGGGTCGCGAAAGCGTATGATCGAACCCTAAAGCTCGTCGAGGAACACAAGGAGAAAATCGCCGAGATCGCAGAGCTTCTTCTCGAGAAGGAAACGCTCCACCAAGAGGATTTGGTTAGGGTTCTCGGCGAACGGCCGTTCAAGTCTATGGAGACGACGAATTACGATGTGTTCAAAAATGGTTTTGTGGACGAAAAAGTTGTTGAGAGCGATGAGCAGCAGCAGATTCCTCGGGGGAGCGTTGGAGATGGGGAGGATGACGATGATGATGCTTCTTCTTCTTTGCCTTTAGTGCCTGGTGCTGTTCCTTCCTAGTTTGGTTGAGTGATGAAATAACGAGCCAAGTGTTTGATGGTGTGAATAGTTTTTTACTTGTATTTTCTGTCCTATGTATGAATGATATGAATCTGTTAACTCTGAATAGTACCGAAAGAGGCGTCGTTTGAATTTATTTATTGCTTGGCGCTGGATTTCTTAGATATTTGAAGAACTGTGATTTCGGTTATGGCAGCTTATGTTTGAGAAGCATGTGTATGCGTATAGATATGTTTCTTATTCTCTATCCAACTCTTCTATAGATTTTTTTCTATATCTTTTCGGCAATCTACAGGGAATTTGGGTGGTGGGAATTTTCTATATAGCATAATTTTTGTATGAAATGTGGTTTAAGGAGTTGCGTTGGTAGTTTTCAGTATCTATTTTTGTATGCATATGAATTATGATTAACACATTTTGGTATGAATTGTCTAGGTGACTTGCAACGATTTCCACTCTCCTCTATATTGATGACTAGGATTTAGATCACACGGGGTAATATGTCTATGCTATAAAGTATAAAGAGTGAGAGGTCAAGGTGACTATAAAGTATAAACTGTCATTTTTTGTTTGTCAAATTATCTACTCCCTCCGTCCCAGTAATATATGGACATTTGGGATTGGGTTCGGTTTTTAAGAAATATAATATTTTAATAGTATAGTGGAAGAAAAGTGTATGGGTGTGGCACGTCTTTTAAGAATTTTAATGTTATTATATTGATTGTGTGTGATAGTTTTTTACTAAATATGGAAATGTATAAAAGATAGTGGGACGCCCGATTTGGTAAAATGTACAAAAGTTACCGGGACGGAGGGAGTATAATTTAACCCTTTTATTTATAATTTATTTAATTGAATAATTATCATATCACTCCTAAAATTTTTTATTATCGTACTACCATATACATTATTTTTTCTTTTATATATTTAAAATTTATATTTCATTTATTAAACATTAAAATAATATATATTGCAAATGTATGGAATGTACTTAAATAGTAGTTAATAAAATGGTAGATATAGGAAGAGGTCAATTGATATGTCTATCCTAACGAAAATGTTACCATCACATAATTCAATTTTCCCATTTTATCCTTTAACCTTTTTCTCTATTCCAGTTATAAACTACACGTAATTATTTTTCTAGATCCTTGAAAAAAAATAAAATTTATAATTGACATAGATAGATGATGACGAACTAATATACTTGAGCGGTCATGTCATGTGAAGATGCTACGAAGGCTGCGTTCGGTTCTATATACAAGCCCTCATAGTTTGCATTTATATCAGCTGGGCCATGTTCAGTTTGTTAGATAAATAAAGTTTGAAGCCAGCTATAATAATAGGCCCGTTGCTATAATCTTATGGATTCTAGTCAATTTAATCTCATGTGCTTGGGTCAGCTAAAATAGTCCAACCCATACTAATTGTATGAATTGACGAAATTGCCCTTGTACATGTCAAATCCCCAATTGCTTATATGCGCGCGAGGAATGCAATGGTTTTTGTCAAAATCAGACCTCAAGGACGATAGGAGCTGAGTTGCGATTTCACAAGAGGACGAGCTCAAGGTAATTCATATTATCCCCATGTTAGCGCAACCCATAAACCCACTTGCACCCATAAAGCCATTCTATTATGCATCCCTAAAACCATAAATTGCTATGAAATGGAGATAGTTTCGGTGTTAGTGAACTTAACCTTGAACTACTTGCGTTGAGAAGTAGTTGGAGAGCCTCTTTTTTTGGCCGAGAGATATCGTCACTTCCTTATCTGAGGATATTTTTGTTTTTTGCATATATTGCATAGGGTCCAGTGTTGCAACCGAACATCTCTATGGTCCTATGGGCCAATTTGTAGTAAGCCAACTAAACACACTTTTTTATTTCCAAATGAATAACCCTCTCGATTATTATCCCGAGACAAATAGATTTGGATTATTCCTTGTCATTCAAATAACATAAGATGTTATTTTCAAGCGGCTGGACTTGGAGATTCAAATATTATAATGGAGATTTCATATTAATATTCCGTTGTCCCTTCCTTTCCCCTTTTTCACTACGCATGTGCTCCCCCCTTATGTTGACTCCCAAAAGTCTAGTATAAATATATATATGTAATGCTCTAAAGCCAACATTTATATATTTCTCGCTGCAAAACAAAAACAAGCTTCATGGCAATAACTGATATAGATGGCCCGAGTTCGCCAGCTGGCGAAATCACGGAGGAGCCCATCATCACCATCAACGCCCGAGATCAAGAACGACCTACAACTAATTATTGCCGGCGAAAGACACCACTAAGAAGAAGAAGAAAGAAAAGTAAGAAGATTATTCATAGTGAGGTGAGGGAGGCGATGAATTTATTTTTTGTTTAAAAAGTAACTAAGCAGCTGTGTTATTCAAATTCATTTGGCAGCTTCTTCTTTGAGTAAATAATAATCACATTCATAACTGTATTTTTTGAGCTCCGTTTTTATCATGAGGATATGTTTTAAAGTTGCAGCATATGTTATATTCATTTTCTAGGGCCGAGTTAGGGGGTCTGGCCCGGCCCGAACTCCTTTGAAAGATGACGGATGGCCTTTTCCTACAAGTTCTTTTTTTTTTATGTATATATACCAAGTCGATGTGATGATGCTTTTTGAGCGAATTGCAAAAATAGTCACCTTTTTTAAACACAAGTGCAAATCTAGTTAACTTTCTCACAAAGATGCAAAACTAGATAACTTATTAACTTTCTACTTTGACCACAAAACTATTTCAAATTACAATTTCTACTTTTTCATTACTACAAATAAGCAATATTTTATTGATAATTATATATTTAACCCTAACTAAATTTAATTATTTTCAATTAAACATTTTAATTAAAACCAACTTTCCTAGGCTAGGCCTTTTGTAGACGTATCAAGCAGGTAACGTCTAGAATCTTTGCATTACATAGAATAAATTTTTTTATTAACATTATTTTATTATAATTAAAAAAATATAAAGAAGACAAGAAGAATAAGAAAATCTATTCAAACGTTCCTTTGAATAGAAAGACGGGCAAAAAAACTTATAGAAAGCAACTGCGTAGTATTAAAAAATATGGTCTTTCATAAAATATTCAAACAATCACTTTGTAATAACAATAATAAAATAATAATAAACTAATAATAATAATAATAATAATAATAATAATAGTAATATGATTTCATCACATACCTGCATTGCATGTGAGCATGGAATTTTGTAAACCATCCACTTGCCACACGTACAAAAACGATCTTTGAGATTTACATGATGAACTTGAGGGCGACGGCCTGATTTTCCTGGAGTAATAACAGTTGCTCTCCTGGTAACTGTGTTGTAGGGGCGAACTGTATGTTTTGTAGCTTTCCTATCCCAACGACTATATTGGAGATGGACTTTTTCAGGCCATAAATGTCGTTCTTGTTTCAAGCGATCTATCTCCCTTCGATGTTCTTGGAAGTAGTCTAGACAACGCAAAAAAGTAGCTTGTGCAATAGCCGTGGGAGGTAGCCGACGAGCGCCCCTTAGTACACTATTCATGATTTCGGACCAATTTGATGTAGCTGACCCATGCCTATAATATTGATGTTAGTAAATATATATCAACGTGATGAAAAATAAAGAAATCATACCTAGCACCACCATCATGAGCAAAAGTCCATCGATCTGGATTTATCCCTTTTAACCACTGATATGCCCCTTCATTTATTTTCTGAATGTTCTCCATGATGCTGTCAAACTTGCCAACATCTTCTGCATATGCAGCTGACCACGCCATGCTCTTCAAGTGAGAACTTTTGTATTTCTCCATAAAATTTGACATAACATGCCGCATACAAAACCTATAGTTGGAAGGCCTTTCTAATTAAAATGTTTTAATTGAAAATAATTAAATTTAGTTAGGGTTAAATATATAATTATCAATAAAACATTACTTATTTGTAGTAATGAGAAAGTAGAAATTGTAATTTGAAATAGTTTTGTGGTCAAAGTAAAAAGGATTATAATTAAAAGTTAATAAGTTGTCTAGTTTTGCACCTTTGTTAAAAAGTTGTATTTTAAAAAGGTGACTATTTTTGCCATTCTCTCGATGCTTTTTGTAATAATAATTATGATATTTTTTCATAACTTTTTTATTGCAGGGAGAAAGCAATGGGGATGAAGCCATTCTATTTTTCTCACGTCATCCTAAAATACATACACCAACCTCTCCTTGCTCTATTGATATTAAACTATCAGCAATCACCTCATATTTTATTCGGAGAAAAAATCGCACCTTTGTGCTGTTATTTGATAAGCTCTTTATGGCTTCATAGAATATAAATTAAGTAGTAGTAGTGCTCAAACCCACACATATAATCGCCTACTAAACCAATTTGTTCTACCTTTGGTGATTCTTGCAACCATCTCTTTGGCCTCAATGTTAGTTACAAAGCACTTTCCCAGTAAAATTTGGATTTTTTTGCCTGCAATAATGTTGGTTTGGCCTTTTGCTTTTTCTAATTGGATGCTCGGAAAAATAAAAAAGGCCATAAAAATGATAGTTGAGAAATTGGGTCGAATTAGGGATCAATCGGACGATCGAGCTATATTCGTGTGACTATCTATGCTTTATTTTGGGCTTTGATTGATTTATTATTAAGGTGTATGATGAATGATTATGATTGTGTGTGTAATTTTGTTTTCTTTCTTTTACGACTTGGTTTGTACTTTTTGTTGTATTTGTAGCATAAATCTTGGCATATGCATAATAATGAATAATATATTGTGTCGACCCTCACTAAACACCACTAAAGGATGACGATAATGATGATGATCATACGTTTTATATTAATATTTAGTATGTGAAGATTTGACTATAGCCAAAATTCGAGAGGCTTCTGCGCATTAAGTATTTAAGCTATTAAAACACAAACCATGTAGCTTATTTGTTTCAATTTTTTATTAGGGTGCTACTATTGGCACCCCTTTGGGGGTGTAAAAAACCTTGAAAATTGTTTTTTTTTAAATTTCGTAATCCATCATTAATAATGTAAGAATTAATGTATTTTTTCATTAATGGATTGCATCAACGAAAATTACTTACACAATTTCCAATAAACTTTAATTAATTAACTTATCTTTGGAGTCAATTCTACATTTAACACTTAAAAATTAATAATACTTCTAAATTTATCAATAATATTCTTAAATTATTTTTAAAACACTTCTAAAAATATAAGTATTTCATATTAACATGGACAAATAGTTTTAAATAAAATAAAAACAAAAATAAATTGAACATCAAGATTTTTATATCATATTTTTACAAACATATGGACTTTTAATCTTATTATTTATTTAATAAATGTTTAGAAATTGAATATTAGTTAAAAATGATAATTTAACTTTGTGAAATACGTAATCTAATTAACAATTACAACACCCTCAAAATTATCTGCAAACAATTAATAAGTAATATAGAGGAGTAATTAAGTACAATAAGTAACAATCAGCCGTAATTAAGATTGTAACCCCGTTTGCTTATCTTGAAAATTGGAATTTTACTTTTGTAGAAAAATGAAGGGTTATTATTGATTACGGGGTGTATATAGTAATTTGGGGGTGCATATAGAATTTCCCTTTTTATTGTTTTGACTTACCTTACTTAACCCATATTTCTTTATTAACAACATTATTTCAGACGGTCTATTTGTGTCGGTTAGAGGATTGATTTAGAACCTTTCTACCGCAAACTTGCATGTCTTTACACTCATAAAAACTTTCTCAATCTTATTTATAGTTTTCAACTGTGATTTACATAAGTTTTTTTTTTCCTTTAGTAGGATGATCTATGAAATTTAAGAGGAAGACTTTGGCATTCAACCTATTAAATTAACTTCTCTCTCTTTTTTTTTTTTTTTTCGGAATGGATCGATCAAATCAAAATGGGTAATTCAATTGGGACCTCCCTCTTTTCTATTTTCACCCCATAATTAATGTGTAAGTAAGTTATTAAATACTTATCATTTAAAAGTAATGTTTTAAACCAATCCGAGGGCCAAGGGCCTAACGGATGGCTCTAATGTAAACTGAATAACTAAAAAAAATTAAGTTGTAAAGATCATCAAACAAGGCAAGTTTGCACAAATTCAGCAAGAAAAATTACCTTAGATAATAAAAATAATTATTGTTGAACTCAAGTGATTAGTTAAATTTTCAAGTGTTTTGGGGTGTAACTAGTAGATGGGTGTAAATGGAAGACCCTTAACCTAAGGAGCTATGTTATTCCATTCATTTGGTAGAATCTTCTTTGAGTACATACTAAATGATAATCACATTCACAACTGTATATTTTTTTTAATCACGAGGACATGTTTTAAGTTGCAGCATATGTTATACTATTCACTTTCTCCGAGATAGAGTTTCTGGCCCGAACTCCTTTAAAAGATGATGGATGGCCTTTTACAAGTTTTTTCATACCAAGTCGATGCGATGATGCTTTGTAATAATAGTATCATTCTTTCATAACTTTTCTCTTGCTGGGAGAAATCGGTGGGGATGAAGCCATTCTATTTCCTCACGTCATCCTAAAATACATACACCACAACCTCTCCTTGCTCTACTAAAATTAAAATATCAGTAATCACCTCACCTCATATTTTATTCGGGGAAAAAATAGCACCCTTGTGCTGTTATTTGATAAGCATCGTTCTTTATGGCTTCACAGAAAACTGCTCAAGGCCACAAACACAGTGGCGTACTCAACCACTTTACTCTACCGTTGATGTTTCTTGCAACCATATCTTTGGTCTTAATGTTAGTTACAAAGCACTTTCCCATCGAAATTTGGATAGTTTTGCCTGTGATAGTGTTAGTATGCCCCTTCGCTTTTACTTGGTTTATCGGAAAAATCGAAAGTGGCAAAATAGTGATAGTTGAGAAATTGGGTAGGATCATCAATGGTGGGAACTCCGAGGATCAAGCTTCGTCTTTTTTTTTTTTTCGGATACCCGACCAGTTCCGGGTTGCCCCGACTAATCCGGTTCGCCCCGCGTCGCGTACCTGGTAACAGCAGGTGAGGTTCCCAAAAATGGGGTTCTGCATACACAAGGATTCGAACCCGAGACCTTGTTTAAATGAGTGACTATGATTGGGATTAATTATTATGACAAGGGTTATGAATGATTTGTTAAAAGTCATAATCTGCAACTCCTAATGCATGTGAACAAGATCATAATTAGACAAGGCGTAAACAGAACTTTATCTAGACAAAAAACAAGGAAACCAAGAAAAACATACATCCATGTCTTTCAAATTTATGAACTATCTTGTCATATTTGTAGCTATATATATGTTGCATCGTTTGTACTCTTAAAAAACACCATTTTAGTAAGCAATCAATATAAGCTTCATGCAAGTGCCGTATCAGTGCAATTTACCCCTCTCTCTTTCAGCTCCAACAAAATTATGGTATTAGAGCCTGGGTAAATAAATAAAAAAAAATTAAAAGGATCAGCATCGCTTCATCCTCATATATTCATACACCGTCAACCACACATATTCCTCACTATTCATACACGTGAATAACCCAACATAGAGCACTCGTACACTACGTGAGATGGCTTCCAATCAAGTGACGACTATGTTTTCTTACACTTCGAATCAAGTTCCAATCTTTGATGGAGAAAATTTCGACTGTTGGTGTAGTCAAATGGAAACGTTATTTATCTCGCAAGATCTATGGGAGGTTGTTGAAGAAACATATGCAGAGCCACCACCTCAAGAAGATAAAGACGAGTCCGATGAAGAAGAATGGACAGACGCACAACAAAAAGAATACAATAAAAATCGGAAGGAGGATGCTAGTGCTCTAAGGTTCATCCAACAAGGTCTAAGCAAAACCATCTATCCCAGAATTCATGGCATTAAAAAGTCCAAAGAAGCATGGGATATTCTCAAAGAAGGTTTTCAAGGAAAAAAGTAACGTCAATCAAACTCCAATATCTTTGGAGAGAATTCGATAACTTGGCAAAGAAAGATAACTAAGCCATGCAAGTCTATCTCACTCGTGTTGCTGAGATCGTCAATCAAATTAGGAGCCTTGAAGATTCTATTGAAGAGAAGAAAATTGTCCAAAACGTTCTGAGGAGTCTTCCCTCTAAATACGACTATATCGTCGCCGCAATCGAAGAGTCGAAGGACCTGACCAAGGTCACTTTTCGGGAACTAACAAGCTCATTACAAGTTCATGCGCCTCAAGATGAACGTGCAAGGAACTAAAAATACCACATGGCATTATAAGGGAAGAGGCGGTTCAAATCATATGAGAGGTAGAGGACGAGGCCATCAAAGTCAATTCAGGCCTAATGGTGGAAACTCAAACAAACAAGCCGGCTGCCGAATTTTCAAGAAAACAAACCACGCACAAAAGATTGTCGATTCAAGTGCAAAAAGTGCCGGAACGCTAACCATTCGCAAAGGGACTGTTGGCATCAACAAAAACCGGATAAAGATGAAACAAATTTCACCAAAGACGCAGGAGAGCAATTATTTTCTTGCATGGTGGACCAGCATCAATCATCATATTCGTGGTACCTGGACAGCGGGTATAACAGCCATATGACAGAAGAAAGAACGTTGTTCGTTGAGCTTGATCAAAATTTTTCATCGGAGGTAAAACTCCGCGATGGCAAGCTACACAAGGCTGAAGGAATGGAACTATTGCTGTCCAAACTAAAGAAGGTAACAAAAAGCTCCTTCAAGGAGTTCTTTATGTGCCAAATCTTACGAGTAATCTTCTTAGTATTGGACAATTATTGGAGAAGGGATACTCGATATTTTTGACAATGGAAAATGCAAAATTTTTTATAAGAAAAGCAATAATACTATTGCTTATGTTCCTGTGAGTCCAAACAAGGTGTTTCCAATGATCATCCCTCTTCAAGAGAAAGTGGCGTTCAAGGGAGAAAATTTAAAATAATCTCAACTTTGGCATTTGAGATACGGACATCTCAACGGCAAGGGGCTGAAGCTGCTCAAGCGAAAAAAACATGGTGATACGTCTACCAAATATTGATCGACAAACATAAATTTGTGTTGCCTATATGGCAACATGCATCGACTTCCGTTCCCAAAAACAACTTGGCGAGCGAAGGAACCGCTGGAACTTGTTCATGCGAATATCTGGGGACCAACGAAAACTCCTTCTCTCGGTAACAAAAAATACTTCATTCTGTTTATTGATGATTTTACAAGGATGATGTGGGTTTATTTTCTAAATGAAAAATCCGAAGCGTTTGCTACTTTTCTGAAGTTTAAGGCTCTTGTCGAGAAACAGAGTCATATAAAATTCAGACACTCAGAACGGATCGAGGAGGAGAATTTATATATCATCCATTCATGGAATATTGTAAGGAAAATGGTATTCATAGGCAACTCACGGTTCGAAGAAGTCCTCAACAGAATGGAGTCGCCGAACGGAAAAATCGCACAATCGCGGAAATATCGAGGAGCATGATGATCGGCAAAGGATTACCTAAAAATTTCTGGGCTGAGACTGTTCATACTTCTATTTATATTTTAAACAGGTGTCCGACAAAAGCTGTACGGAACAAAATGCCATTTGAAGTTTGGCACGAGAGAAAACTCGTTGTTGATCACTTGAAGAATTTTTGAAGCATTGCCTATTCACATATCTCAACACCAAATCGAGACAAGCTCGACACAAAAGGTGAAAAACTTATGGCTACAGCGATGAGTCCAAAGGCTATCGTCTTTATAATCCTCTAAATTGCAAGCTCGTTATTTCAAGAGATGTAATATTTGATGAAATGGCTAGATGGACTTGGGGACAAAATTCCTCACAAAAATTTTCTCCAAATGAATTCTTTGAACCAACCAATGACGAAGAAGAAGATGTAGTAGCAACTATACCTCAAAGTCCCGGACTTTCTTTATCAAATTCCGGAGGAGAAAACTCAGATTCGCTGGTAAGAAAAACTCGCTATAAGAAATATTTTATCAAACTTGCAAAGTTACTTTCTCCACAGTTGATCCCAGTAGCTTTGAAGTTGCTGCAAAACAAGACGTGCGGAAGAAGAAATCGCAATGATCGAAAAGAACAAACCTTGGGAATTGGTGGACCTGCCGGAGCATAAGGGCCCGTTGAGTTTATTGGATTATCCAATATAAAGTCCATTTTATCTGTAACAATATTGTTCAGTTTTAAAATGTCCCATTTGCGTAAAGCCCGAGATATAACGTCGGCCCGCTACTATAAACTAATAAATTCAGTATAACTCATCTGATGGGTTTCGGCGAGATAAATTATCCAACCCCCCATACTAATTGGGAAAAGACCAAAATACCCCGATTATTAAACCTAACCCAGCTAAGCCTTCTCTGCATTTCATCTGCACAATTTGAGCATTGCGTTGTTTTTCGATTCGGAGCTTGTTTACCTGGTAATTTCCTTTTCCATTGCTCCCATGTTTTTCGTTGCCTACTCCCATGATTTGCACAGTATCCGTTTTGCACAGTTCGGCGTAAGTTTACATATTTCGAACGCAAAATGAAAAATCTCTTTGCCTGCATTTTGACTTTGATTTATGTGGTTAAGATGTTTGGGGTTGTTGTTGACATCGACATGTTAATTACTTGATTTTGAAATTTCGAAATATACTACACTGACATTTGCTAGATTCTTAATTTTCTTTAAGGCGTTAACTTTATATTTCAAACATGTGATTTTATTTAGAAAATTTTGTAAGGTCTGTATATATTTTTTGATTATCGGTTGGACATTAAACCTTGGTGGATTGCTTGTTTGAACTTGGTTCAAGCTTCGTCGTTTATCTATTGGTGAATATGTTGGGTTCTTATCTGTTTTGTAAGGGCTGGTGTTCATCATGCATCGCAAAGCTCCCTGGATTTCTTTCCCCTATGACATTATAACATCACCAAAACGTGGAAAAAGTCTCTGAACTGACTCAAAATAAGGACAACAGATGGAATTCTAAGTTGATCGAATCATTGTTTCCCATTGAAGTGGTTAAGTACATTGGAGAGATAACTCTGGATTTCATTTGATTGAGTTTAAATGAATTGGGATGTTTTTGATGTATTTGTGCAGTAGGGCTTATGTTTCAAGTCAATGCATGTACAAGGTTTTCTCCTCTTTTATCAGTAAGCAAAAGATGCCTGTAGGGAACTTTGGTATCAGTGAAGTCATGGTGATCATGTGGAGAAGGTTTTTGGCATTTGACAGCTTTGCACGCGATGAATTTGTTGCTGTCACTACCCCTTCCACTTTTGTTCTTCAATTTGGTAGTGAAGTTAATTTTACTTGCTCTTGAATTGAGCTTTTTCTCTTCCAGAAATTGATATGGTGTGTTTTTTAGGTTATTCAATCCTTGTACTTGACTTTTTTGGAATGAGAAAAATGACTTGTCCATTGAAAAAAAAATCGGATTTTTTAATTTCTAGAAGGGTTAGAATGGTAATTTGAGCAAGATGACTTTAGATAAATATTGTTCAATCTTGGAAGGTAAACAAGATAAAAATTCCAATACAAGACAATGTTAGGTGGTAAGTGAACGGTATAAATAGTAGAACATCAGATTATTATCCAAGGATAAAGTTTGTAGTTCCTTTTCCTCTGGCGCAAACTAAACGGGGCCTAAGGATGTAATTGGTCTCAAATGGATTTTCAAAACGAAACTGCTCGAAGATGGAAGCATACAGAAACATAAGGCTCGTCGTTGCAAAGGGATTCTCTCAACAACCAGTAGTGGACTTCAACGAGACTTTTGCGCCTGTTGTACGAATGGAGACTATTCGACTAGTACTTGCTCTTGCGGCACAAGTAGAACTACAAGTATTTCAACTTGACGTCAAATCAGCCTTCCTAAATGGCGAACACAACGAGGAAATCTATGTGCAACAACCTCAAGGGTTCAAAATACAAGGAAAAGATGATAAAGTATATCGACTAAAAAACGTGCTATACGGATTGAAGCAAGCTCCGCGAGCATGGAACAAGAAAATTGATGGATATTTTCAAAGAAATGGATTTTCTCAAAGTCCAAACGATCATTCTCTATATGTGAAGAAAAATGGTGAGAATTTTATGATTGTTTGCATATATGTTGATGATCTTATCAATCTAGGAACCAAAGAATCCAAGGTCGAAGCTTTTAAAAGAAATATGATGAACGAGTTCGAGATGACATATTTAGGAGCGATGAAGAACTTTCTCGGAATTCAGGTCAAACAATCTAAAGGTGAAATATTCATTTCTCAAGAGAAATATACAGAAGATCTTTTGAAAAAATTTCGTATGGAAAACTGCAAGCCTGTTTCTACTCCTATGTCTGTCAACGATAAATTTTTGAAATCTGATGGAGCTGCAAAGGTTGATTGTAAAATTTTTTGAAGTCTCGTGGCCTCTCTGATCTATCTCACAAACACGGGGCTAGACATTGTGTATGCTGTTAGTTTGAACTCCAGATTCATGAATGAGCCAAGTCAAATTCATTTTTCAGCGGCCAAAAGAGTTCTTCGTTATCTTCAAGTAAGCAAAAATCAGGGCATCAGGTATGCAAAAGATAGAAAAAATAATTTACTCGGATTTACTGACAGTGATTGGGCAGGTTCTTTAGATGATCGAAAAAGTACTTCCGAATGTTTATTTTGTTTGGGCTCTAACATAATTACCTGGAGTTCCAAAAGCAAAAGACGGTCGCTCTCCACAACAGAAGCTGAATATATCGCCGCCACAGACGCTACTTGCGAAGCGATATGGTTGCGCAGACTTCTAACAGATTTACAGCAAGTTCAAAAGCAACCTACAAGACTCTATTGTGACAATATGTCAATCATTGCTATGACTAAAAACCCGGTGTTCCATTCAAGAGCAAAACATATTGAGATGCGACATGATTTCATAATAGATACGGTGAGCAAAGGAGAGATCAGTTTGGTGTTCATCAGCACAAACGATCAAGCTGCGGATTTTCTTACAAAAGCTATTCCTACGGAATAATTTCAGAAGATCAAAGATGAGCTGAAGATTGCAAATTAAGAGGGAGTGTTAAAAGTCATAATTTGCAACTCCTAATGCATGTGAACAATACCATAATTAGACAAGGCATAAACAAAGCTTTATCTAGACAAAAAAAACAAGGAATACAAGAAAAACATACATCCATATTTTTCAAATATATCAACTATCTTGTCATTTGTAGCTATATATATGTTGCATCGTTTGTACTCTTAAAAAACATCATTTTAGTAAGCAATCAATGTAAGCTTCATGCAAGTGCCGTATCACTGCAATTTACCCCTCTCTCTCTCTCTCTCTTAGCTCCAACATGATTATATGTGTATTTTTCTTTCTTTTTACTACTTGTTGGTACTTCTTAAACGTTGTATTTGTAGCATAATCTTGGCATGATGCATAATGAATAATATATTATGTCAAACCCTCACTAACCACCAAAAGGGGAGTGATGATCACTCGGAGGATCTAGCTATATTCGTCTGACTATCTATGCTTTTGGGCTTTCATTTATTATAAGGTGTATGATGAATGATTATATGATTATGTGTGTAATTTTTTTTTGTTTTCTTTCTTTTACTACTTGGTTATTTGTACTCTTTTAACGCTGTATTGTGCATAAATCTTCACAACGGTGCATTATAGTGAATAATATATTATGTCGACCCTCACTAAACACCACAAAAGGAAAGGATGATGGTGCTAATTTGGGTAGGAATAAAATAATGGTATTTACGCTTTATATTAATTAGTATTTAGGAACAATGCACGTGAAATATAACGTATAGATATATTATTTTATATTTTAAGTGATTTTTAAATTTATTATAAATTTACTTTTATTATATATAAGAAAAATTGATTTGAAAATATAATTGTAAAATATTAACAATATCATGGTTTATAGTTGTAAATACTTAGTTTATAGTTTATGAAGATTGGAGCAGCCAAAATTCGTAAGGTTTCTGCTCATTAAGTATCTAAAGTTTCAAAAGCTATTAAAACACTAAACCATGTAGCTTATTCGTTTCAATACTTATTTTGAGTTACCATATTTATAGTTTATGAAGATTGGATTCGGTTGAGATCACCTATTCCGCTCTTTGTATTCCACTCTGTATTCCAACGAACGAAAATCGTTACACCTCCCTCGTCAAGTGTTAAAACCCCCGTAAACATCATTACACCTATGAATTTCATTACAACACGTGTTTAAACAAAAAAAAAACTCATTATTACGCATTTTCTAATATGGTGTAGAAAAAATCAGTATTATATATTAAAATAGAAAAATACGTAATAATGAGTTTTTTTTTTGTTTAAGCACGTGTTGTAATGAAATTCATAGGTGTAATGATGTTTACGGGGGTTTTAACACTTGACGGGGGAGGTGTAACGATTTTCGTTCGTTGGAATACGGAGTGGAATACAAAGAGCGGAATAGGTGATCTCAACATCATTACACCTATGAATTTCATTACAACACGTGTTTAAACAAAAAAACAAACTCATTATTACGCATTTTTCTAATATGGTGTAGAAAAAATCAGTATTATATATTATATTAGAAAAATGCGTAATAATGAGTTTTTTTTTTGTTTAAACACGTGTTGTAATGAAATTCATAGGTGTAATGATGTTTACGGGGGTTTTAACACTTGACGGGGGAGGTGTAACGATTTTCGGTCGTTGGAATACGGAGTGGAATACAAAGATTGGAATAGGTGATCTTAACCGGGATTCGAGCAGATTCTTCTCAATGGTGAAATATAGATCCTAGATTAAAACGCATGTTCTGTAATGTTCCTAGATTAAAACGCATGTTCTGTAATGCTGACGACGCTAAATGCTTAGATGGCATGAGGATTAAAGGAAAAAAGATGGAAAATTAAGACATCCAGCAGATTCTTCTCAATGGTGAAATATAGATCTGTTGTATCCTTTATTTGGAGGTGAATTACGGAATCTCAGAATTGGGCTTTGCACAGATGGGATAAACCCATTCGGCGATTTGAGCAGCCGTCATAGTACTTGGCCAGTGCTGCTTTGTATCTACAATCTCCCACCATGGCTTACGATGAAAAGAAAATACATAATGTTGTCATTGTTAATATCTGGCCCAAAACAGTCTGGCCATGACATTGACATCTATCTAGCTCCATTGATTGACGAACTAAAAGCATCATGGTAGAAGGCGTTGAGGTCTATGACGCATACGTAAAAGCGAGGTTTACGTTACGGGCTATGATATTCTGCACCATTAATGACTTTCCAGCTTATGGGAATTTGTCTGGCTACAGTGTGAAAGGAAAGAAAGCATGTCCAATTTGTGGGGATAATACAGATAGTTAATGGTTGAACAATTGCAGAAAACACATCTATATGGGCCATCGGAAATTCCTGCCACGTACTCACGAATATCGAATGAAGAAAAAGTTGCTACCACTTTTTAACGGGAAAAGCGAGACATCAAGTGCTAAGCTACCATTAAAAGGACCTGTCAAAAGACGGTAATGTCTGGAAAAAAGGCAATATTTTGGGAGCTACCTTATTGGGAGAATCTAGATGTGAGACATTGTATCGATATGATGCACGTGGAGAAGAATGTCTGTGATAGTATCGTAGGTATACTCTTTTGAATATGTCCGATTAGACAAAAGATGGACTTAAAGCCAGACAAGACATGATCGAACTTGGAATGAGGCCCAAGTTAGCACCGATAGAAAGGAAAAGAAGACTTTTCTCCCCCCGGCTTGATTTACAGTTAGTAGGGTTGAAAAGTTAAGTTTTTGCGAATGTCTTAAAGGTGTTAAAGTCCCATGCGGATATGCTAGTAACATACGGAGATATATCTCATTAAAGGACCTGAAGTTAGTGGGATACAAGTCTCATGACTGCCATGCACTGATGCAACATCTATTGCCAATTGCGATTCGGGGTATATGCCAGAGAACGTTCGTCAATGCATTTCAAAATTATGTTTCTTTTTCAACGCAATATGCAATAAGGTTCTTGATCCCGAGGTGTTAGACGAGCTTCAAGCAGATGTTGTAATTACATTGTGCCGGTTCAAAATGTTTTTTCCTCCATCGTTCTTCGATATCATGGTGCATCTCGTGGTTCATTTGGTGCGTGAAATTAAGATATTATATGAGATATATATATATATATATATATATATATATATATATATTGAACGATATATGAAGATCTTGAAGGGATATGTGAGAAATCGGTATCGGCCAGAGGATAGCATTGTTGAAGGATACACAACAGAGGAATGTGTTGAGTTTTGTACTTCATATTTGTCAAATGTGAAAGCGATAGGGTTACCTACTTCACGCCATGATGGACGATTAGGAGGAAGACCGTTGACGAAGCCAGTGTTCAGGACAGTTTCTGGAGAATTATGGGAGTCAGCACATTTCTATGTGTTGCGGCATATTACCGAGGTGCACCCTTTCATGGAGGAACATATGGCCACCTTACGACGCGAAAGTCTGAGGAAAACGGAGCTATGGTACATAAAGAAGCATAACCGTTCCTTCTAGATTGGTTTAGATCGAGAACACTACTAGCAGAAAACGGTTCAGATTGCAGTCAAATGATTAAGATGCTAGCATTGGGACCTGGATGGAATGTCGCCATGTATGAAGGATACGACATTAAACGGTTCACCTTTTACACCAAAAGGCGAGACGGTAGGAGCACGTCGCAGAACAGTGGGGTCACACTAGTATCGTTGTCCATAGAGGTAACTCGTGGAAGAGATGCCCATGTGACGAGTAATAAAAGTTCGTACTTTGGGTTTGTTGAGGAAATATGGGAACTTGCCTACAAGAACGATGCAAAATTTATCTTGCTTCGTTGTCAATGGGTAGATAACCGACGTGGTGTACAGATTGATCCTGAGATGGGCTTTACGATGGTTGACTTATATAAGATTGGCTATGTTGACGACTCTTTCATTCTCGCTAACCAGGCCAAAAAAGTGTTCTACGTTCAGGATCCAGCTAATGACGGATGACATATCGTTCTTCAGGGAAAGAAAAGTGTTGTTGGAATCGGTGATGTGGACGATGAAGCTGAATATGATGAGAACGAAGAAACATTTTCATTTCCTACTGGTGTGGAACATGTACCTATTGAAGAAGATACAACTTTTCGTAGGTACACTATTCCTGATCACAATGAAGGAATGTACATTTGACGCGTTCTAATTTTGTAAGTGTAATATTATAGTGAATAATCTTTTTTTTGCTGACAATTATTATTGTTATTTGTGTCGTTATTGTGATGACTTAATCATGTTTTGATACTTGTAAATTCCAGGTGCATATATCTCGTGATGTCGTCATATCCTCCCACATCTACATCAGCTGGTACCGACTCTAGCAGGTCCAATAGGCGTACGAGAGGCCCTTACAATATGAATTCTCTACGAAGACGGTTGGACTATGACTCAGATGTATGCATCCTAGAGTTCGACCGGAATGGCACAATTATTGGCCCCGATAGCGACGCGAGGGCGAAGTTCAGTAGTTACATAGGCTAGGTGGCAAGGGCACAAGTGGCCGATTTTATAACGGACTGGCACCAGATCAATTCGGGCCTGAAAGAGGCACTCTGGGAGGACGTTAAGGTATACAAGCATTATGATTTGTCTATAATTATTAATATATTAATTATATACATGTCGACAGCGTACATGGAGGTTGCCTGACGATCCTGCTATCAAGGCAAAAGTCCTCAAGAAGGCAGGCGAGCTTCGAAAAAACTGGAAGCATAAGTACAATATAGAAGGGTCCAAGTTTGGCGACCGAATATGAACACATCAGCCAGGAGGGATTAGAGGCGTGGAGGAACTATAGGGAAGCCCCACAGTTTCAGGTAAAATTATGATGCAATTGGAATATTTATCGATTCACATCTAACTATGCTGCATATATTGCAGGAAATTAGTGAGAAGGCTCGACAAAACGTATCACACAACATATATCCACGCCATCTCGACAACTCGAGGTACAGAGGCCGAATGGTCGATTGGGCTAGAGAGGACCCGCTTGACCACCTTGTTAATTTTCCCGAGGATCTCATCCCTATGTTATCAACCGGCAATGACCGAACAAAGAACAACCTGCGTGCCAGGACAAAGAAAAGGGATGATGGACGATATATCATCGACGGTAGCTCCAACCGTGAGTTAGCTGAGAGAGTGGTAAGTGTTTCAATGTCGAGGGCTTTTGTTATAGAAATATGTTAAATACAAACAATGCTATATGAATTGGTCAGGCACGAGTGCACGAGCAACAAAGTCAAGGAGACTTTGTCCTCGTAAGTCACCGTGATGCGTTGTCCAGTGCTATTGGAAAGCCCGATCATTCCGAAAGAGTGAGAAGTTTCGGAAAATACGGGACAATTCGAGACGTGTTCGGCAACCCAGCTGAGGGCTCGAGGGGGAGTTATTCGACTAACCCCGCATTGGATCAGTTGAAGGCGGAGATGATGGCTGAGATGGAGGCGAAGATGGCGTCTGAGGTGGAGTCTCGCGTGGTGGCTGCGGTGGCGAGTCAAATGAGAGCTGTTTTCGCTCAAACGGGGATGTCAATGCCTAATTTGGAACAAGAAGTCAATATGACTAGCAATGCAGACATGAATAACCCCGGCTACAGTAAGAGTTCTCATGGATCGGTCTCTATTGATCCATTTACAATGTTAGAAATTCCAGTAAGCTCTGATACATTCGCAGGATGGGATAAGGAACACAATACATATATTGAATTTTTTTTATACCCTCCAATTTGAATATGTCATATGTAGGCACCTCCCGTTTCATTGTCACCTAACACAAGGAAGGGGAAGTCCTCCAGCGTCCCGAACGAAGATGGTATCGCATGCCATGAACCTGAAGTGGTTAGAACTCTAGGCGAACAAAGTCGGTATGTCTTCGATTCTATCTCGTCCCGCCCAGATCGTCTTAATGCTCATTCCACGTTCTTGATGAACGATGTGTATTATAACCCGCAACAAGAGGATTTTCGGACGTTCATAGACATGAAGGATATTCGGGATTTTTTTAAACGTGTGAATTTGGAGGCTTCAATTATCTAGCTTTTCATGAGGTATAATCGTTATCGTTACTAGTCATTTCAGTAATTCACACTATTATTTCGTAAAGTTCACTATTTTTGCAATTTCAGATATCTGCATAACCCGTCATTGCTGTTCTGGTTCTTAAACTCGAGTCGTCAAGGTTTGTTGACCGGAGAGCCGACCGATATAGACTACTACGCTGCGGCCTCAAAGAATCGTGGACGTCATGCAGCTATTTTTTGCACCCAACTGTGAGATCTAAGCATTGATATTATTATATTTTTTCTTCACACATTAATAGTTTTTTGTATATAAGTTAAATTGTGAGTTTATTTAGGGACCATTGGATTTTGTTGGTCATTGAGTTCGCCTCGAACACAGTATTTGTGACCGACTGAACTTGTAAGTTTTATTAAATTTTAAATGGCGTCAAATGCAGGTATTAGAAAGCTAGATATCCGTGACCGACTGAACTTGTAAGTTTTATTAAATTTTAAATAGTAGTAATAATTTTTTTTAATGTAATAATGTTGGTATACTATGAATTATAGGGCGATAAAGTCGGCGACGCTCGTGGGTGCCGTTCAAACTAAGAAGAAGACATCTCCCGTTAGTTGGAAACGATGCAAGGTTTGTATTTTTTTATGATTTGCAAAGTTGTTCCTAATTATACTTAAACATCGGGTCGGCTATTAATTTATTTTTTGTTGTTAACTAGTGCCCTCAACAACCGAAGACAAGTTAATTGTGTGGCTTCTACGTTATGTGGTACATGTACGACCTCTTCAGAAATATCGGACAAGGCCAAAACAGCAACTTGACGACGGTATATAAAAATAAAACTATTTTCTTTATTGATTAAGTTTGTATGTTTATTGTACTTCTTGTTCATATTTTCTAGATGCAACAAGGCTTCAATTACGATTTGGATGCGATAGAAGAAGTATACGTAAGTTGTGGGCAGAATATTTTCGTACTGTATGTCTAGTTGAGTGATTTGTTTTTGGATCTTTATAAGCGTGAACTTGTTTATGTGGATTTTATATTAGAACGAGGATGATAATTGTGATCAATTTGATTGTTCAATTGTGGATTGGAATTTTGGAAATTTGTTGGTGTGATTTATTGATTTATAGGGATTTTAGAAAAACAGCAAAAATATTTAAAAAATAAAAAAACGGCGTGACGGTCGTTAAGCAACCGTCGCGTATTCTTAAGTCCTACGCGACGGTTGTTTGGGAAGGACCGTCGCGTATCTCTGTTTCACGCGACGGTTTCTGGAACAAAACCGTCGCGTATTGTAGGATTTATGCGACGGTTGTTAAGGTACAACTGTCGCGTATTGTTGTTTTACGTGACGGTCTACAACCGTCGCATAGATGTGGACTATACGCGACTGTGCCGCCGGCGACGCCGAGAAACCGTCACTATAGTGGAAAACGACCGTCGTCTTTTAGCTATTATGTACTAGGGGTGAAAGATGAGCCGAGCCGGCTCGTGAGCTCGACGAGCCGGCTCGATAAAAGCTCGGCTCAAGCTCGACAAAAATGAGCTCGAGCTCATTTATGTTGAGCTCGAGCTCGAGCTCATTTAAGTCGAGCTCGAGCTTGAGCCCAAACATAGTGGCTCGCGAGCTCGTGAACAGGCTCGCGAGCTTTTTCATTTTTTTTTAATTTTTTATATTTTTATATTTTAATAATAATTTATATTATTCTTTATTTTTTTAAAAAAAATCGATATTTTAAAAAATTTATATTAATTTATATTATTTTTACTAATTTTTTATTAAAAATCTCGATTTTTTAAAAAAAAATTATATTTTTTTGTATTTTTATATTAATTTATATTATTTTTATTAATTTAATTTTTTTTTTATTAATGAGCTCGAGCTCGAGCTCGAGCTCGATGAGCTTCGTGAGCTCGAGCTCGAGTTCGAGCTCATCAGGCTGCAAATGAGCTCGAGCTCGAGCCGTGAGCTGAAAAGCTCGACGAGCTCGAGCTCAGCTGTAAGGGCTCGAGCTCGAGCTCGAGCCCAGAAAATGAGCCGAGCTCGGCTCGAGCTCGGCTCATTTACAGCCCTATTATGTACTAGTGATAACAACTTTCTCAATCTTATTATAGTTTTCAACTGTGTTACCTCTGCATAAACTATGATTAGGACATCAGATTTGTTCCATTAGGAATTAGAATGATCTATGAAATTTACGAGGAAGATTTAGGCACTCAACCTACTAAATTAACTTCTTTTTTATTTCCCAACGGACCGATCAAAATTTGGAGAGGACAATCACTAATGTAGTGTAGATCCATTAATTTTTTGTAGATAATTTATAGATCTTGTTTTTTTTCGTAGTAGCATTATCCACTCCGCATTAACGCTTTCTAACATGAACGCTTTCTAACATGCAAAGCATGAAATCCAAATGTCAGAAACTGTCCCCCTTAATACTTCTGACCATCATCATCATTCTCTTCACCTTTCTTACTACCCCAATATAAAATTTAAATTCTGGCATTAAATCGTAATTTTATGGAATGAAATAAATCCTACTAATTTATTGCACTAACCGCTAATTTATTGCTTTCCTTGACATCTAGCTATCCACCCACGTCCTTAGATCATAACAAACAAATAAAGAAGATATTCAATCGCAGATAGAATTAACCATTACCATCACCATTACAACTCCTACTCCTACATTAAATCTTCTCGCCGCAATGAATTTTCTTTTTTCCTTCTTACAAAAACTTGCCCACCTAAATTTGGGAGATATTTTCATCATATAATCATCTACAAAATAATCTTCCATTAAAATAAGAATTTAGAAAACCTTACATGCTATTATATTTCATATAAATGATTTTTCATGTTATATTTTATCCCTCTTAGATATGAAATTTTCTTAAGAAATCCAAACGTCCCATAATCACTCCTCATCCTCTCTACCCCGAAAATAAATCTCTCGACATTAATTGATTTGAATGACTTTTGAACGAGCTAAGTTCGTTATGGAATGAAATAAATCGCATTAAAAATCCCCCCTCTCCTCTACACTACATGCACAAACCGCTAATTTATTGCCTTTTCCCTTACCATCTATCTATCAATATACCCACGTACTTGCTCAGATTAAGACAAAGAAAGAAAGAAAAAATCTAGAGCGAGAGAGTGAAGAAATATGGCCGCCATTACTACACTGAATCTCGCTCTACTCATTACCTTCTTAAACATCCTTTCACCCGCCGCCGCTAATGCCCTACTCCGGCCACCGCCGAGATTCTTCAACGTCGTCAAGTACGGCGCCGTTTCCGACGGAAAAACCGACAATGCTCAGGTGGGTTTTGTACAGAAAACCCTACTTTTTATAGTTTCTTGACATTTCATTACATGGCAGTTGCGCTTCACATGATTAATGATGATCAATAGGCTATTCTGAGAGCATGGAGAGATGCTTGCAAATACCCAGGAAAGAGTAGGCTGTGGGTCCCAAAAGGGACGTTCGTCGTCGGCTCCGTCGAGTTCAGAGGACGATGTAATGGGCCGATGGCTTTTCTGATCAAAGGGACGTTGAAAGCTACGACGGATCTCAAGAACATGTTCACCGACACGTGGATTGCTATTCGATACGTGGACAACCTTGTCGTGAAGGGCGGCGGCGCTTTGGACGGCCAAGGCGGCGCTGCTTGGCCGTACAATGACTGTCAGAGGAATCCTCAGTGCAGACAGCTTCCTACTGTAAGATTTTTCTTTTCTGATCTCTTTTGGACATCGTCTGAACTGCGTCTGAAGATTGATTTTTTTAATCTTTTTTTTTTCTGGAGAGATTCTTTTCTTCTTTCCCCCACGTAGTAAATGGTTGTCTCTCTCTTTAATTAATGATCATTTTTTTCGGTTGGAGGATGTGATTCTAACTCACGCGCTGGGTCCCACTTTGTCACGACTGCTCGTCTTCTATGTGATTCGATTAAATTCAAGAATTTATTGTGATTTTGACTAGTATTTTGATTATTATTTTCGTGTTTTTTAGACGCTTAGATTCGACTTCGTCACAAACTCAAATATCAAAAACCTCCGATCGATCAACAGCAAGAACTCACACATCAACATCTTCGCCAGCAGCAACCTAAACATCTCCCACCTCCGCCTAACGGCGCCGGCGGACATCCCCAACACCGACGGAATCAGAATCGGAGACTCCTCAAAGATCTCCGTCACCGACGCCGTCATCTCCACCGGCGACGACTGCATATCCATGGTCTCCGGCAGCCGGAGAATACGCATCTCCGACGTCACATGCGGCCCCGGCCACGGATCAGCGTCGGCAGCCTCGGCCGGAGCCACGAGCGCGAGTACGTGAAAGGAATCCACGTCAGCAACTGTACTTTCGTCGGTACGGACAACGGCGTGAGGATAAAGACGTGGGCCCCATCTCTTTACAGCCTTGCTTCGGACATCACCTTCCAAGATCTTATCATGGACAACACAAGAAACCCTATCGTCATCGATCAGCTCTATTGCCCATCTGCAAATTGCTTCGTCAAAGTCTACACTCACTCTCTTTCTCAACAAAAAATCTCTGCATATTCTTTCGTCTAAAGATTTTCATTGTTTCTTTTATTACAGGGAAAGTCGTCTTCCTCGGCGGTACAGATAAGGGACGTGACCTTCAAGAACATCCATGGAGTTTCGAGCACCAAGGTTGCCCTAAATCTACAGTGCAGTGGAGCCATGCCTTGTAAGAATGTGAAGCTCATAAACATCGATTTATCGTATAATGGGACGGGCGGCCAAGCGACTTCTATGTGCTCTCATGTAATGGGCTCGTCTTATGGAAAGCAAGTTCCCGGCGGGTGTTTGTGATGAAATGTGGCAAAAAACCATCTTTTTTTTTTTTTGGTCTTTGTAGTTCTTTGTTTTGTTATGCAGCAGCTGATAAGTGTAGCTTTGATTCATTGCATGACGAAGGATTTAAGGTTGTTTTTAGCAGTTTTTTTTTTTTTTCCCAGGTGGATTCATAGTAATATATTCTGATCTATCTCAACTTTGAATGGTCAATTCATGGTTTGTCTGAGCAAATTGATCATTGAAGTTCATAAAATAAAATGAACGAGAGCCTCCATTTACAGAAAGGAAAGCCTGTAATGATCCTATTTATTTAAAAAGAATATAACAACATAACCCAAGCACTTAATACAGAGAAAAACTCGGTATTGTTGTTAACAGAAGATATGAAACTGATAAAGGTTTATTGACTACCTACACGAAGCGCCCTTGGCAAAATTGTCTTCACTACAACAAAAACTCTTATTCAGAGGTATGAAATTCTATGCAATTACACTTATGATCATTTTTATCTCTCAATATATATATATATATATATGTATATATATACTTTTAAGTATAGTGTGTTTTATTCTTAAATACTTCAAAAAAATTTCTTAGAAAAATGTAGAGTGTAGTGGAAGAGAAGCTATGTAGGAAAAATTGTCAGGTTTTCGTCTTAAGCTGCTGAGACCATAAAGCGTGTGCTGCTAAGACTCTGTCTAAGAGCTCTTGAGGCAAGGGCTCACCTCGCCTCTGCTGAGGCGAGATTCTCGCCGTGTGAACCAATGTTTTCCACTTATCCTGGTAATAAAAAAAGTTCGACAAAAAATGAAAAACGCGTGTTCGTTTTGCATTGCAAGGACGCAAGGGTTTTTTTTCTTCGATCGAAAAACGAGGATAAAAATATGTAAGTTTGTAATATACCTTCAAATCTACGTAAGTTCGATGCTTTGCTTGATCGAAGGCTCTTAGCTTAACATCGCGCCACCTGCAGTTGCAATGTTATTACCTGTTCAGATGGAACTATAAAGAGATATCTGGTGGAAATAAAATATACTCCCTCCGATTTTATTTACATGTCGTTTTAGCTCTTTAATTTTGTTTCTAATTAGTTGTCGTTTTACAGATTTCAAGACAAATATTCATCATATTTCCAGTTTTACCCTTTTAAATATTATTAAATGGAATATATTAAATAGTCTTAAGCAATTAATTAGGGATATATTAGACATTTTATTCTATTTCTTAATATGAGTGCAAAAACCTTAAACGACACCTAAAAAAATCGGAGGGAGTATAAATTTACAATATGATACACTTTTTTTAAGCTTAAATTTTAGGGCAAGTGACCGTTCAACATGGTATCAAAGCTCGGGGGCCAAAGAAATTTGGTACAAATCCTCACATCTGTTTCACTTAATAAATTTACTTTTCCAAGGCTTGATAATAAAGAAATGAGCCTAAACGTGTGAGAACATTTTGGAAATTAAAATATATAAAATTTAAAATATGTACCCTTCTTTTAAGCTCAAGCTTTAGGGTCAAGTGGTCATTCAATATGGTAGCAGACCTCAAAGGCCAAAGACATATATACGAATCCTCATGACCACACCCATTTAAAAAAATTACACGTATTTTATGGCTAGATAGATAATAAAGAAATCAGCCTAGTCGTAAGTGGGCATTTTGTAAATAAAATATATAAATGTAAAACACACGCTTTAAGCTTAACATTTATTTCTCGGGTATAGATATTATTTGTTACCTTCCAGTCCCGAGCTCCTCAACGGCTCCAACCAAAGCTTCGACCTCAGAAACGGCAAAGGGCCGTCGAATCCTACGCTGGGCGGATTCCGACCGCTTTGATTGCCGAAGAGGCAGAGAAGAAAGCACATTGTCGTCTTGCAATGGCACAATGGCTTTCGATTCAACGGAAGCTTTTTCTGATAAAACCAAGTCAGAAGAACGCTGAGCTGAATAATGACTGTCGAAATTTCCCTCCAAACTGTATTGAGTAATCGCCGAAGTGGGACAATACCTTCTAACAGAGAACTCTGAGTTAAAGAAAAAAAAGAAAAAAATAGAAAAAATCGTATTGTGCTTGGCAAATCCTCGAAGAAAAAACCTTTGGACGTGCTTATGTGGGGCTGGCTGGCTTGGAGGTTTACTGGGCTTGAGACGAAAGCCGAGGCTATCCTTTGCGTTGTAATAAGAAATCCCGCTCTGTAATAAGGTTTTGCTATCGTCTTCGATCTCAGTACCTTGAAGGAGTACGCCTATTCGGAGCCCGCCACCGAGTTCTAATGTTATGGCTTCCATTACTGCCCTCTGTCAATATCATTTCGAAAAACCAGAATTTTTTTACGTCTTCATCTGTAAGGGTGAGTTTGGTATGCGGAATCCAACACAGTAAAGAAAAATAAAGGATCATGTAATGATACGCATCGGATCGTTGTACATTACGCTTCGCATGTCGTATCATAAGACATTTACTTTTCTTTTCCAGATCGAGTTCCGTATATCAAACGCACCATGAAGCTCCATTTGGAACGCGGAATTTGTGCGTAGGAAAGGCAAAGGAAAACTATGTTAATGCATCAAATGAAAATACATTACGCTTCGAGTCACATACTGTTACACGTTTTCTTTTCATTTCCACGTCCAAATCCATATACCAAACGGAGCCTAAGGAAAAAAAACCATTTGCCTTTGTATGGAACTTTAAATACCTTAAGAGATTCCACGGTGGCGGTTTCCGGGATCTCAATTCGTAGCTCGGGGACCATAAACGACCTAATCAAAAGCTTCACTGATACAAAAAAAGTAGAGCAAATTACCAAATTTCGCCACGAAATCTATCGTAGAAAAGAAAAGCATACCTTGACCTTGGTGTTGGTGATTCCTATTTACGAAGGAAAAATGGTCGGTCGATCCGCCGATTTTCTTCGAGCCCTCTGTGGAAAATCAAAAATCATTTTCTCGGGAAAATGTTCAAAAAAGAAAGAAGGAAGAAAAGGGCGGCGGAAAATTATTACCTCCAACCACTTTCGTCTGAGCTGAACCATGTCCGATTCTATCAGTATCACTATGCGTTCCTACGTCGGTAAGCTCGTAAAGCATCCTCTTTTTTATCGGATAATCCTTAATAGATCTCCGATGGTTCGTATAACCGAAGCTCTCCGTACCTGAAAAAGAAAAAAGAAAAGAAAAACATCAATGACTTAGAACATCCTCGAAAAAAACAAATGGGCATCATCGTACTAAAACGATATAGCAGCATTCACCGGCGGGAACGTGCTTGTTATATTTATCGTGCTGAAACCTACAATGACTCCCCTCTAAAATCATCTTTAGCCTTCCTTCTGCGACTCGCAAAGGAGTATTAAAGAAGGAATCATTTGCAGAACGAGCCAAGTAGTCATAGCCATCATCATGGTCCCGAGAAAGTAAATGTACACTTTCCCGACCCTTACAAGCAGGAAACTCCACGCTTGAACTAATCGAAGGAGAAGATTTCCCTTGACAAACGGTTCCCTCATACATAGTACAAGATTTAACCTCGGACGACGATGGAAGAGAAAACCCAAGTCGAAGCTTGCAAATGCAATCATTATCGACCTTCTCCGAACAATCAGAGGTCACAAGCTCCGTGACCGTTGAGTTCCTTCCGTGAAAAGACTTTTCTCCCTCGACGGTTCGAACGTTGTTGTCCAAAGACGCCAATATTTCGAATGCACAAGCTTGTTTGCCGTTATCTTTTCCTTTCAGGACAGGCCTCCTCCTCTGAATACACGAGGAAAAATATGAAAAAACGAGCACATAAATAGGAGAAATTTTATGGTGTTCGTCTTATGTGAGCACCTTTTATGTGACACTGATTGATGCAACATAAACACGTTACGTGGTTTAAACCAATGCCATGTAAAATGTGTCAACTGTCAACCAAAACCACATCACGTCTTATGCTGATGTAACATTTTTTATGTTGCACCAATCAGTGCCACATAAAGAGGTGCTCACATAAGGTGAACGCTGCAAGAGTTCTCACATAGTAAATACTTTCGAGAGAGATAAAGATTATGATCACCCTAACAGATCTCTTAGCTCGAGGTACTCGAGGGCCGTTGTACAATCCGTAGTAAACTCGATCATTTAAAACCATTCCCACGAGGGACGCTCGATTAGCCGTAGTACGCCTTATAATACGAAACCATTAGCAAAGATAATGAGATAATGTTCCAAAATGCGTGTCCTAAAAAACAGACATCTAAAATGTGGAAGAAATGCATCTGTGATTCTTGACATTGGGCTCAAAGGATGATCGAAAGGGCACTTCCAAGAAATGAATAAGCAGCTTAATTAAGAACCAAATCTAACAACAAACAAAAAAAAAACGAAATAAGAAAGAAATGCAGATGATGATCAAACAAACCTTCGAAGAATCGAGCTTTATTGCAGATATCTCTGACGATCAATCTACCTACACAAGACACTTAAAACAAATGATGTGCGAAAAGTAACCGTCACTGAACAATAAATCGAGCAACCCACAATCTTCGAATCTTTGATGAATTGTATTCTCCTCCCCCCTGAAAGCCTATTTCAATTAATTTTTTGAATTGTCTCAGCCTTCTCATATTTTTTTTGTTTTTATAAATCAAACAAAACAAAGCAAAAAACCCAGTGTAAGTATAGTGTGGAGTGTGCCTTCGTACCAAGACAGAAAAGAGAATTGGCTTTTTAAACCCACGCGTCTATTATATAGCATCGAATGTTCCACCGGACAAACCGGTTCTTGTCCGAAATTTCACCGGCTATCGCAGGTTGATATGAGCCAAACTCAAGTGAAAGGACGACGTTAAAGTGAAGGCCTTGTTGTCTCTTCTTTGGTGGTTTAGGTGATGACACGTGGCATTTTGACGAGGATGATAGGATCGGATGCAGTTGATTTTCAAAGAAAAGATGGGCCCATTGGATTCAACTACGTCCCCTCAATAGTATTTTCCCCACCGAAATAGTATTTTTTAAATTAGATCACGTGAATGCCAAGTAAATGCCATAAATGGTAAACATATTTTTTTTTTCCAGACATAATTTTGTTTTCGAGATTTCAATATAAAACTCTCGGATTTGCTAAACCATAGCAGAACGTCGTATTCCTAGCACAAGGATATGCCCCCTGTTTTGAGGTGACTTTTATTTTTCTTATTTATGTGATATTCATATATTTATGTATTCGTGTGCACAGCGTCGGTGTGTAAACGTCATATTTAACCGGAGTGCATTTGTTAGATAATGTAGATTAATATGTTTTTGTACACGTCATTCTATATATACATTTAAATAGTGTTTTTATCTAACGCTGTCACGTGTCCTTCCAGTTTTTATTTGTAATAAAGATTATTTTTTAAAATGCACTTTCGGATTACCTCCACTTTTTAGTTTTTAATTTTTTGAACAATGAAAAATAAATCCAGCCCACTCTCTAATTTTCTATTTTTAGTAAAAAAAATTAATTATTTGAGAAATAAAAAATTCCGAACCACTCCACGCTCTAATTTTTTATTTTTAGTAAAAAAATTAATTATTTGAAAAAATAAAAATTCCCAATCTTCCACTTTTTATTTTTAGTAAAAAATTTAATTTTTTGTACTATAAAAATAAAACCACCCCAGTCTCTAATTTTTATTATAAAACATTTAGTTTACTGAAATAAAAAAAATAACATAAGACCACCCACTAAAAAAATTAATTTCTGAAACATAAAAAATAAAACTACCCACTTTCTAAAAGAACTAATCAAACTAGGGGTGAAAGATGAGCCGAGCCGGCTCCACAAAAGCTCGGCTCGAGTTCATTTATGTTGAGCTCGAGCTCGAGCTCATTTAAGTCGAGCTCGAGCTTGAGTCCAAACATAAGAGCTCGAAAGCTCATGAACAAGTTCGCGAGCTTTTTATTTTTTTAATTTTTTAATTGTTGAAATAAATATATAAATTTTTATTATTATTTTTAAAAAGCTCGAGCTCAGCTGTCTGGCCTCGAGCCCTCGGCTCATTAACAGCCTATTCACGTTATGAGAAATTAATTTCTGAAATATAAAAAATAAAACCACCCACTTTCTGAAAAAAATAATCAAACCACGTTATGAGAACTAATTATCAAAACCATTATTTAATTAATTAAAACGGTTGAGAAACTTACGTTATTTGCCATGATTATAGTTAGTTAGGATTATATCACATCTACCATATTTGCTCATCGTATATCGCATTCCTCATTATGGACCATTTTGGATATTAGTTTTTTAATATAATTTACTCAAATGGGTAATTATGTGTAAAGACCCCCTTATATATTAGTTTTGATGTTCTAAAATTTATATTATAACTGGGGTGCAGACAGTACATTCCTTACGTCTCAGAAAGTCAATTATTATTAATATGATTATAAATTTCTAATCATAATATTATTTTTTAAAGTATAAAATTTAGTTGTATAATCCACTTAAAATAATTAAAGATAATTATGACCCGTGCAATGCACGGGCAAAAACCTCGTATCTTACGTTATAATGATTCATGTTCCAATTTTTTTTACAATTAATTATACGAAAACACCACTAAATACACCTTAAATTTAAAAAGAAAAAAAAAATCATGAGTCAGTACCTTGTCGGAGTTTGTTATTCTGAGGTACCCAATGGAATATTTAATTTACTCTAAACTATCTCCTATTGTGCATACGCCAACGAGAACAACAAAATCATTTGTCAGCAAAACCTTGCAATGGTTATCTTTAGACGTTATGCTATCGAGAAATACTGAGATGGTTTATCCAGCATGACAATATCTATTTCGGCCAAGTTACTCCAAATTTCTTCAAATTTTGTGTTTTTTTGAGTATACAAATTGGAGATCATTTGCGCCTAAATAAACCAACCATTCCAGGTTGTTGCGAATGTCTTCAGCGCGCTGCATCCTCGGAGAAGAATCGACTGTAGTTTTTTGTGAGTCTATTCGAGTATAAGACCGTAAAAGACGAGAAGGTGAAAATAAACAATATTATATATGTGAGTGATCGAACTTTGTGTATGATAAGTTAGGATTTTACGAACATTTTAGACCCGAAAAATTGCGTAATTCCATAGTTATATGTCTAAAGTCCAGAAATATTCTATCGAATGCTACTTTTCATATTTGACAGGTAACAGAGCTAAAAAGAGCCAATAATCGGGAACGAAGTTGGGCGAAAAATCAACCCAAACTATATGAGCCCAAAGCCAAGAAAAAAACAATAAATCAGCCCAAATATTCCAGCCCACTAAGCAGCCCATCAATAGCCCAACTCACATATACATACAATATAGATAGACACAAGGATGAGAATTAGAGACTATGATCGAACTTTTTCATTGTTGAAGAAAATGAGAGCACACGCGCGGAGAAAAGGGAAGAAAAGAAGAAATATCTTCGCGGCTGAGCAGACACGACAAGCAACGCACGAAACAAGGAAGAGAAAAGCTGGAGAAACTTGGGGAGGTTTGTTCGATCGTGTTTCTCCTCATTTCTATAAATACATTTACAAAGGAGAGTTGAGATGGATATAAGAAAACCACTAAGCACATACCTCAGAGATTCTCTGATGCTCAAGGCCACGTTCACGAAGAAATAAGGCAGAGCACTCACCTATCGAAGCCTCGTCAAGCTGCCACCATCCATCAAGCAAAGCAGGCAGCTCTAAGGGAAGCACACACCTAACGCTTAAGCACCTCAAACCCAAAAACCACATCCCGCTACCACCGGACGATTCACCCACAACCAGGCAGCTCCCAATTTCATCACAAGCATCCACATCTCAGACCACTTAACGACCCCTCACGCAGCCCAAGAACCAAACCCACCATAAACAAACCCACGCTTGAGCTTAGGCCGTACAAACGAGGAGCAAGAAGGGCTGAAACGCTCACACCTTACTCTCTAAGGAGGGGCAGCGAGCACCCTTTTACACCGAGGGGGCGCACTTTGAACAAAATCAGCGCAAGAGAGAGACGGAGAGGTTGAAGGCTTCAATATCTAGTGTTAGGTGTGTGCTTGTGAGGTGGGGAGAAGCTTCGACGTCTACGTTAGAGGCCGAGAGATTGAGCTGCCATAGGTGAGCATATAGCCCACTACGGCTACGGGCTATTAGTGAGGGCTGAAGTGAAATCAAAATTGGGTGCAAGATTCGGACAGTTGGTGCTAAGACGCATATTTCACGCACAAAAGGAAGGTTTCTCTCCACCATAGCGTGCCATCAACTCAACACCAAGCATCCTCTTCTCAGTCGCCCACCACTTGTTTGAAGAAATTACTGTGAGGGGCGTATTTCTATCTTTTCCTTTACTGTTTAAATTATGTGTTTATTTGAACCTTCGTTGTTGCTTTCGCTAATTAATAATTTAGCGTAAGTCGTTTTGTGGTTAAGGCCTTATTAGGCCGGATTATGAACTCGTATTGATGTTATCGTGGTTTATTAATCATATGTGCTAAGTTATGTGTTCTTCGCTGAGTTTAATGCCTGCATATGATTGATTGCCATATGTTTGTTTTATTGATTGGTTTATGAGACCGAGAGGTGATTAGATCGATTGGAATTAAAGTGTTGAACACCACGACGTAAAACCGACCAGAGATGGAATCGGTTTCGTCCGTGAGGTTTCCGAGACTTTAGGCGTCGAAAGCGCCTAAACTCGGGGAAATTCATAAAAGCGAATGCGTGCGAAGTAACTACAGTCATATAGGGATATAGTTGATTGGTTCACTCTCGCATAGGGTTGCTATACACGCGAGAGCGGGTAGCACGTATACCAGGAATTTCTACCTTAACTTAAAATCATATTGATTACATAAAGTCGATTGCATGAAGACGTAGGATAATCCGTGCCGAAATATGTGCTTTAATCACGTTTGTCGTCAATTAATGTTCGTAATCGTTTTATAGCTGCTTATTTGTGTCTTTAATTCAAGAAAAAAAATATAATTATTAATATAAGTTAGAATTGTATTTTAGAATTAATCGAGCTATCCTCGTGGATCGATACTCGGACTTACGTCCGTTTTATACTACTTGCACGACCTAGTATACTTGCTAGTATTCGAGAGTGTCAGTGTACATAACACTCGTTGTGTTTTTTTTCGGTTGCTTATACTCGTGAACTCTCTGAACTCTCTGACGCTTTTTTTTTTCACAATAATTTATCATACACTCATATATTTTCTCTTCTCTTATCAAAACAAACAAGTGGTACGTTGCTTTTATAGTACTAGCTAGACATACAAAGACAAATAGTTAAGGCATACAATTCTAATTTTTGTTCCAGACATGTTTTCTTGTCTTTCGGCTCCTTGTTTTTCTTTTGTTTATTTTTGACTATTTATTGTTGAATGTTTGATGGCGTTTCTCCCTCTCGCGTGGTGTATCTTTACGGCTTAGAGTCTTTTTTTATTTTTATTTTTCTTTGGCGTTGAGGTTATTCAACATCGACGAGGTTTTCTGAATCCCGACATTCTCTTTTTCCCAACCTTCGATTAATTAAGTATGTTGGGTGTCAAGCTCAAATCCCACATTGAATAAATCGAATAAATTGGTCAAGTATATAAGTTTGTGGGCTAACTCTCTCTGTCACCAATTGATTTTAGAGAGGAACCTCACAAGCTTATTTGGGCTTGAGCTTGGGCTGGAATTGGACCTTAAAAAAATCCCTACAAAGTATGCTATGGGACCGAGCTGTAAGCATGGGAGGTTAGTATTTGGGTGCAAATGAGATTTATTTGCCTAAAATCCCAAATTTCATATATTTGTTATGTAGTATCTTTTTCTGTATATAATGTACCACTTATATTAGGTGTTCTTGGTAACTGTAGGGATTTTTTAGGCCCAATTCCAGCCCAAGCCCGTTATAAGCTTGTGGGGTTCCTCTCTAAAACCAATTGGCTATAGAGTGAGTGAACCCACAAACTTATAAACCACTCAATTTTATTTTGCTTAATCGGTGTGGGATGGGTTTGCTTTTTTACCCAACAATCCTCCCCTCAAACTCAAGACCACACAACAGGCCTCCCTTTCAACGATAATCATCTCGTACCGCCGTTCCTCTCCAACGGGACCCGCCGCCTGACCACCGTCATGTCAGGAAGACTTTCGACACAAGGCACCAATCATTTTACAAGGGCCGGGGACACACCACCCACACCGTATCCGGGCTAGAATTTCTCCATCTGAAGACACCTCACGTGTTCGTCCACGCTCACCGCACCATATAGGGATTTTTTAGGCCCAATTCCAGCCCAAGCTCGTTATAAGCTTGTGGGGTTCCTCTCTAAAACCAATTGGCTATAGAGGGAGTAAACCCACAAGCTTATAAACCACTCAATTTTATTTTGCTTAATCGGTGTGGGATGGGTTTGCTTTTACCCAACAGTAACTAAAATATTTATATGATGTGCTATGTTTTAACGTGTTGCCATATTATTTTTAACAGGTTACCGTCTTATCTAAAATTATGATGTCTACAAATGTAGTTGGTAAGGGGACGTAGTTTGCATTATGTCTATTATTGATCAATGAAGTCACGATGCGATTTACATATCTCTTCAAAAAAGATGGACCATCAATTCATATTGTAATTGTTTTCTGGTTATGTTCTTTTGTTGTCATATTAAGTATATATATGTTGATGATTGGTGGCTGCCTTTCTCTATCATATATTATGGCATATTCTTTGCTCCATATATTGCATATAGATTGAGCCATATATTAGTCTTGATTGACAAAATTTTGTTTTATGATAATGTTGTTAGTGGGATTTATTTTGATTACATACTGATTAAAGAATGAAAATATCTTATTTAGCATAAATGATATTTTATTATAATTGAACAATGTTACGACAAAATAGTTATATTTGATGCTGCCAATATATTTATTAGGTATTTCAAACACATTGAAATAGTGTTATGAACATATAAAATGAGTACTGTAGTTCATAGAAAGGTACGTTGGGATGGTAATTAGTTTGATTTGAAATGGTATCAATCTACAGTAGGTAAGCAAACTAAAATATTACTAACATGTAATAAAAATACATTAACTTAAATTATACCTGTAAAAAAACAGATCTGACATATCACATAAGGCTTTTTAAATAAAATAATGTAATTTTAATCAAAATTTAATTTAAAATTTAATAAAATAGGGTTATTTCGTTCGAAATTAATAAAATAGGACAAAACGGGGCCATTAAACGCGACGTCGCGACTATTAGCCGCGGCGATGACGTGGCACGGATGTCTTTTTTATTTCCTTATATGCGTCGCCCCTGGCGACGTCCACTTTTTTTTATTTTTATTTTTAACTTATTTTTATATTTATTATTTATAAAATCCACCAAATCATAAAATTATCGTTATTTCATCTGATTTACATAATAAAAATCAATAAACGCATCTAATTTATTGTTTGTTTCGCAACGATTAAAATGATATGCATATCTTATATTTTTCGATAGTCAAAAATTCTTTTTTTTATTTAGATAAATAAAAAAATACTATGTAATATATCTTTATTAGAAAAGGAGCACATATATGTTATATCTTTATACAAGTTCATCCATCAGATGACTCGACAACGGTCTCCTTTATCCAAAATGAACAATTGAGCATTGAAGAGCAGACTTGACCAATGTAATATTATATCCTATCCCAATACGATAGGCGCCGCATATAAGGAAATAAAAAATACATCTGCCACGTCATCGTCGCGGCTATTAGCCGCGACATCGCAGTTAATGGCCGCGTTTTGCCCTATTTTATTAATTTCGGACGAAATAAACTCATTTTATTAAATTTTGATTAAAATTGCATCATTTTATTTAAAAAGCCATCACATAATTTTTGACATGTCAGGTGATGTTAAATATGTTCGACAATCGACGTGTGCCAAAAATGTAATTGTTATATTTGCTACTTATCAGTACTACCGTGTGACACCGTAATAACAAACTTTAACCTGTTGATATAGAGTACTATCAAATTACTAAATTCGGTACTACATTTAGGATACATACTTTTCGTCCTAATTCATATTTTTAACTGGAAAATTATTATATTATACACATTTCACTTATGTATCATATTTGATGATATAACACTTGTACTCGTTGTTTTGTAGCCGATACCCCCACTTGTTAGGTCTTGTCATATAATGTGTTTGATAGATTTATTTTGTATTGTAATGTATTACTAATAATAATCATGTGACACGATACTAAAGTACATCATTTGCGAATTATAGAGTATCATACCATATCCTTCACAGAATACGTCACTGCATATTTGGTATTGTGCCGATAAGGTTGATATTAGGTCATTGTAGGGACCTTGACGCTGGTTGATTAAACGTTGCGATTGATGTATGGGAAGCAATCAAAGATTGCAAAGAACCACAAATGGTAGGATTGAATCCACTTTGACCAATAGTCTTCGCCGGCATATCACCCAAGGCTTAGTGCATGTGGTTTGAGCTCATTTTCGTGGATTACTGCTAAGTTATACAGCTTTCTCCACCTTTCCAATCCGAATAAGCTCATGCTACGTTTGGATTGGGAGATTTCGATTTGAAATCCGAATTTCATTCAAATAACCCGTTTGGCAACCGCTCGGATTTGGATTTCGATTTCATCCAAATCCGAGGAGAATCCGAGCGCTTGTATTTTGATGGATTTGAAATTCGATCGGAAACGGTCCGTTTTCGAAATACCAAATCTTGCCGTGATTATTTTCTTAAATTATTATTCTTATTATTATTATTATTGATAAACGATGAGTCGAGCCGACCCGCGAGCTCGACGAACGACGAGTCGAGTCGGCCGACGAGCTCGACGACATGAGTCAAGTCAACTCGCGAGCTCGACGAGCCCGCTCGAGCTCGACGAGCGATGAGTCGAGCCGGCTTGCGAACTCGACGACCGATGAGTCAAGTCGGCTCGCGAACTCGATGAGCCTGCTCGAGCTCGATGACCGATGGCTCAAGCCGGCTCGAGAGCTCGAGGACATTTTGAAATTCGGATTTTCGAAATCCTAACGTTTGCCAAACGGTGGATTTGGATTTAAAATTTGGATTTCAGAATTCATATTTCAAATCACGGATTTCAATTCAAATACATCAATCCAAACGCAACCTCAATGATTTGTTGACGTAGTAGCAAAACGCCTATTGATATGTCATCATTTATAATCTCAGTTGAAGAAGAAGTAGCTCCCCAAGCCATTTAAAACAGTTGTAAAGTCTCTTCATATCCCTAAAAATTGTTTTTGAAAAATTACCGACATCCTGCTCCACTATTAGGGCATCTCCAATGGAACGCCATTGCTGGCGTTCCACGCTAGGTATGCAGGTGGCTGAGCTCCAATTGGCCGCCAAACGTTACGCTAAAACTAGCGGGAGCTACAGTACCCCGCTATCCTTAGCGGAGTATTGTTCCCCCGCAATACCTTTTTTTTTTTTAATTTGACCTTTTTTTTATTGCTGTCTGAATTTGGGGAAGAAAGCTGCGAAGAAGACGACGAAAGAGAGGAGAGAGAACGAATATTTATGTTTTAATTTATTCCATGTATATTTTTTCTTTTTTCGTTTTCCATTTGTTTTTAGAACAGACGTTTTTTTCTTCAATTAATTATTATTTTATTTTATAATTCATATTTATTTTTTAATAAAAAGCAATTAATAAAATATGCCACACATAAATAATCGATTCGTTATAACAAAAAATTAAATAGTAAATTCAAACGTTTTGTTAATTCCGTCCAATACTCCATGTAAATGAACTAATTTTTTTATGAAAAACATTTGATACAATGAAATAAATATTAAATTTTAATTTTAATATTTAGAATGTAAAATTAATCAAATATAATAAGAATATTAGTTTTAGAGGATGATATAGAGGAGATTGTTGGAGTTCTAACTACTGTTCAAACTGTATATATGGAGAATTTTCACTCAACTCTATATATAAAGGAAATGATTGGAATGGCCTTATATTGTTGATTTTTGTATGTTGTTTAACTTTTCGTTTTTGATTCATATGCATTATGGCCGAAAACAAAATTGTTTTTTTCGCGAATTAACAGTCACTTATTCATTTTGAGTGTTCAATTGATTATAGGGTACATTGAATAATATGCAATGTCCATTTGATAACCACAAAAAGTCCACTCTAATATAATGCCACTCCTACCTATCACATTTGATACATGGACTCCTAATAATATCTTGAGGCCACGTTTAGTTTGCAGGATAAGGCCGGATAATAGTAACTTATCCAATCTAATACCGTTCAGTTTAAAGAAAATTCAGTGACTAAAGCCCGTAATAAATGATCGGCCCAGTACGATTAGAGGTGTTCATACGGTTTCAAAAACCGTAACCAAACCGTAACCGAACCGTCGGTCAACGGTTCGGTTAACCGTGGTCAACGGTTACGGTTTGAACCGTAACCGAACCGTAAATTATGAAGGTTCGGTTACGGTTCTTCATTTTACTAACCGCAAACCGGCGATTATAACCGGCGGTTAACCGTCTTTTAAATAATAATTAAATATATAATTTTATTGCTCTTGTCATAATATCTAATGATAATTTATTCATCATATTTAATTTCTATTTTTGTTTTATCAACTATCCTAAAATTGACTTTAGAAAACTTAGAAGAATATTGAGTGATAAACATGATATTTAGAACTATGCCTACGACGAATGTCCGTCAAAGATTTTCGAATCGAAGAATGAATGTAATCATAATATTTTTTAATATTTAAGGTGTAACTTTTTTTTTTCAAATGTTGAAGGTTATTATATAAATTCTAATTTGGAATGGAAATTTCTTTTTTTTTACATTTTATATTAAAATATCAAAGTTTTTTACTACATTTAAATTATTATAAAAGAAAGAAATTTCTAAAAAGGAATTAGAAAAAAAAATCGTAAACCGGCGGTTCAAAACCGTAATCGTAACCGGCTTGGCCGGTTCAAAACCGTAACCGTAACCGTGATTACCACGGTTCGGTTACGGTTAGACGTTTTTAGTAACCATAAACCGGCGGTTCATAACCGTGAACCGTAACCGTAACCGTATGAACACGTCTAGGTACGATAATACTACAAGCCCGGCTTAAGGTATACCGAGGGTTGGGCATGGATTATTAATCCAATAACTAAAAAGTGGAAATGACTAAAATATCCCAAATCCACCAAATTATAAAATCATCATTATCTCATTTGATTAATTTGATAAAAATAAATAAACAACACTAATTTATTTATTATTTCATGACGATCAAATTGATATGCATATCTTATATTTTTTAATTCTAAAAATAAGTCTTTTTTGTAAATTAGGTATTGATGAAATAAAGGGTACTTAAGGAATTTTACAAATAGTACTAAATGTATATCTTTGAAAGTAAACACGTGAAATCGATAGCGGTCGGGATTAATAATCCAAAGATAATTTATCCAAGCATTGAAAGTGAACGCAGCCTGAAAGTTGAAGTCGTTGTCGGTATACCAACATAGAGCACAGGTATCAACTTTCGTAAGTATTAATAGGCCAAAATGTACCAACTTTCCTAAGTATTAATACGGCCAAATTTATAAGATATAAAAACCTAACGAGTTTGCGTCTTGCATTTTGTAACTTGAATTGCAACGCACTGAACTAATAAAAGTAAGAACGGTATATATTAAAGTATATTGTTGCACGTGTAATTGAGAAACGCAAGTACATATACATAGGCCGCATTTACTTTGGTAGATAAGGTGGGATAAAGACCAAGATATCCTATGTAATACCGTCCAGTACAAATAAAGTTCATGTATTAAAGCCCGTAATAAACCATTAGCCCGGTCTTATAATCAAGCTAGCCCGAGTTAGTTGATCCCATGGGCCGGCCAATACAAATAATCCAATCCTTATTATTTAAAAAGACTAAAATACCCCTATTCCACCAAATCATAAAATCATCATTTTCATGTGATTTAGTTGATAAAAATAAATAAACAACACTAATTTATTCATTATTTCATGACGATCAAATTGATATGCATATCTTATATTTTTTAAATTCATGAAAATATTTTTTTTTGTAAATTAGGTATTGATGAATTAAAGGGTACTTTAGGAATTCTACAAATAGTGCTGAAATTAACTAAATCCGTATCCTGCAAAGTAAACACGTGAATTGGATAGCTGTCATGATTAATAATCCAAAGATAATTTATCCCATCCTTGAAAGTGAACGCAGCCATAGTATAAAAGTTTCATATGAAATAGCCCGTCTGTCTGAGATGTTATCCGTATAAATATGTAGGGTGTATTTAGTTCATGGAAAGTACCAGGGAAAAGAAAAAGGAAAGAAAAATAAAAATTATTTCGTGTTTAGTTGATCGAAGAAATACGCAAGGAAAAGAAAATAAAATAAAATTTGGTTTATTTTTACTTGAACTAACGCTGTGTTTACCTTGCTACACGAGATAACTAAGTTTAAAAAAGCCCAAGTTAAAATGTGAGATAATAATCTTGTACAGGAATCATTATATCTTGTTTAGTTTCCAACATAATAAAAAATTTTTGTCTTCATATTATTTGTAAATTTACAAAAGTAGCCTTTATTTCATCAATATATAGTTTAAAATATAATTATTCTTATGAATATCGAAAGATATGGATGTCAATTTGATCGCCATGAATAAGGAATAAATTAGTGTTGTTTATTTATTTTTACCATATAATCTACATGAAATAAAAATGATTTTATGATTGGGTGAAAAAATGATATTTTGGTCTTTTTGCAATTAATAGGGGTTGGATTAGTTATCTTGGTCTCATCCGTTGGATAAATTGTGGGCTTGCAGTTTTATAACAACGGGCCTTGGATTTATTGCGGGCTATATAGTAGTGCTCATATTTAAAGTGAACAAGATTAGTAAGGATAAAAAAGCACTTATCTTGAGATATCCAGCATAGTGAACGCAGCCTAAGGAAAACTAATTTCCTCACCAAATGGTGCGGAAAACGAAAGAAAAATTTACGGAAATCATTTTCTCCCTCGTTTTCTTTTCCACCATAATTTCCTCAAACCAAACACTGCCGTAGTAAAGATAGACCCAGAAATGAAATATGATCATTCTAACATCACATAGCATACCATAAAAAGCACAACTTAATAATACACCCCAAGTTTAAAAAAGAAAAAGAAAAGCCCAAAAGATCCAAAATATATAGGAAACAAACTACAATAGAAAATGTACGGAATTCTCTTTTACCTCAGTCATTCCTCAGATGAATCAGCATATTGCCATGGATTAAATTCAATCGACTGATTGTCAACAGTATCAACAGCATCTGAAGAATCGATTTGATTCCTATGCTCAATGTACTTTCCATTGAAACGATATATTTCCAAGTCTCCCCACGGAGTAGGGGCGACTTCCTCAGTCGTATCGAACCATTTCGGCGAGAATATTTCTCCCTTAGCTTCACGGCTTCTCTTCTCAGCTCTCTGCCTCTCTTCCAAACTGTGCAAAAGAACAACATAACACATCTACTCTAACAGCTCTTAAAAAAATGTTTGAGGTTATGGAGTTCCCAGAATGAAGGCCCGAGAATCTATAAATTCCCAGCTAATATATCAACCACTTACAAATGACAGAAGAAAAAGAAAAAATTGTTCAATATTCAGTATAGATAGAGAAGAAACCTGCTCTTAGCAGCTCCAGACTTGGATAGGTCGCCTTTTTCGAGGGCCCACCTATCAGGTCGTAGACGAGAATCTGATGCCAACAACTTCTTAGGAGCAGTATCGAAGCTATTCAATTTGTGTGCGAAATGAGTATACTGAAACTTGTCGTTTGCTGGGGTAGGTGCGACGTGCCAAACCTACATCGTATCATGGTTGAGATTTCAATTCGTTTTCCAACAAGCGCGAAAATCCTCGATATAAATTTTGAAATTGATATGAAAGAAAAATAATAACCACTTTCAGTTCTGTTCCGGGAAGTGGTTCCCCTTCCGAATCGCATGGTTGATAACTCATGGATTCGTTCCATTTCCCAGTCATCAGTATTTTGGGTTCCTCGTTGGAATTGTAGACATATCCATCCACCTCGTATCGATTAGCACTGCGAGCCAATTGATAGCATGTGTATAAAAAAGCATTTTAAATGTGATTGAAGCAAATTAACGAACGTACACGATAACAGATAAATAGGCATCATGACAGTTAGATGAACAGCATATAATGATCAAACATGACAGCCTTGCAGAAAAAAAATAAGTTTCATATGATGCCATTTGAAATTTGAAATGATTTAATTAAGATAACCAGAGTAGCTTAAGATGTTTTACTGGAACATGGGAGATCAACAAAAACCGAATTGTAGTATTAAACGGGAGGTGAGCGCCACAGACAATATTCTGCTAGATGAGTTCAATGTCCAAGCTTATGGAACAAAATTAAAAAACTCCAATAAACTACCGTTAACTAGTCTGCAGAATGGTTTTACAAGACCATTGGCAACTCAAGACTGAAGTACAGTTATCTAAAGCAATAAAAGTCAGCGTATTTTTTTATAACATGTAGTGGGAAATTATCTGGGGAACGCAGCAGATTAGTGATAATAAGAAGTCCTGATTTCCGATTAGGGTATATACCATGGTAAGCAACAAATCCAGAAATAATCAGAGATTGTGTTATGATGAGAGAGATGGAATAGCTCTGAAATCACATACCCGAACCAACCACACGGCTGAAAATAGAGAACGACTTTGTCTCCTGTAGTTAAGTTTGTCATGATCATTTCTCCAGGTGAATCTACCCAAGTTCGTCCAAATATCAAATTGTTGACTTTTGTAGGAGGAGGAACCAAATCAAGAACAACTCCATCTTTTTTCAGAGTCACGCGTGTTCTGCATTTAGAAAAAAATATTCAACGTTATGAAAAGCTACGTTGATATCAAACAGGAGATAGGATGATCGACTGTGAACCACAAGTTACCTTCCAACAGGATATACATCGACGGAATTCCCCAAAAATTTAGTTTTTAGCTTTGATGTCACGTCATATGTGAAATGCTCATTTTCAGCATGTCCAGCGCTCATGGGAGGATGATGGCAGACCTGTAAATTGAGGAAAGTACAAATAATCAATCGTGTGAAATAAATGCAAATTTGGATTTGCCACAAAAATACAGTGAAACAAAATCCTCTCTGGTACCAAATTGAGATTAAGGAAGGATGAAACAAGTAGGCAAGGGTTAATTTCAAGAGATTAAGCAAGGGATGGTGAACTGAGAAAAGAGACATAAGCCTATAAGTAAGCGACTCACTTGCTCTGATATGAATGTTATCCCGCCATGGTTCACCATTTCATAAGTCTCCCCAAGAATTGGATTGAAAGGCTTCCAAGTACGTTGGTAAGCATAATAAACAGAGATTGCCCATGAAGCTGCATCAAAACAAAAGAGTAGAATGCATCATTGTCTAAAATAATCCCTTACCGTGTTTCTTGTTCTCTAAAGCATGACAGTACTTACATGCATACACAAGCCGCATGTAAGGGTCTTCACATTCATCTGCTTGATCCAAAAGATGCGAGTATTCCATCAACTGCGATAAAATTGTAGCTTTACATCAAAATCAAAGGTGATGCATAACACATTGTCAATTAAGAAAGAACGACAAAGGAATACCTCTGCCATCTTCTGAAGCATTGTCATAGGCTCAAATATGATAACAGGAAGAGTAACCATTGAAGTGACATCAGAACCAATATATTTCTGCATCATTTTCCAGTAACTGTCTCGTTCCTTTTAAGAAAGTAGAAGACCAGTTAATATTTTAATAACTTTGCTGGGTCATACATACCACACATATAGCAGCAGATTTCTAATTCATAATATTTTCACATCAGATATAACACTTAGAAACTTTAAACAATCCCTCACCAAGAAGATAAACTGAAACATGATAAACAACCTCTTGCTGCCATCTTCCTTTCTGTGCTTCTTCTTCAGCATCCTCTTTTCCTCCTTCTGGGTTTATAACCTCCATACCTTCGTAGCCGAGCAATCTAGCGGATAAAGGATAAATATGAATTCACAAATCACGTGCTACATCAGTGAAGAGAGCAAGAACAAAGCCATCATGGATAAAAACAAATTTGCACGACACTGTTAATATGGGTTAGCACAACCAAAACACAACTTTCCGGCAAGTAATTTCCTGATCGGAATCAATTAAATACAAAAACAAAACCGAATCTTTGTAAAATACATGGATATGCCTTGACCCATCAGTTATTAGACAACGATCAAAGTGCTCAATTATACCTCGATGCACTCTCCGTATCTATATACAAACTCATGTCATCAGAATCGTATACACAGACAAACAAAAGGATACAATTAATCAAGAAAACCAGCGATCTTGCTGTAAATTCAACTACGCAACGGGCAAAATGGGCAAATCTACAGCATCCATAAATCAAAAAACACAAAAGGCAAGATACAGATCAATAACTACGTATTTGCGTGTGTTCTTATACCCGTTGACAGATCTATGCATGGCGCTGCTGAACATAGACAACCCCGAACTCATCGCAGAGAAAAATCCACCTTTGTTTTGATTTTTGTCCGAACTCCCCATTTTCAACCAAAGCTGGTGCGATCAGGACAACCGAAAATCAAAGAATCTGCAAGTTAAAAAATCAAATAAACCAACTTCGGAAACCCTAGCAATCGAACGATCTTCAGATAGAGGGAATCGAAAGTGACGACGAAAGTCGATAATAAATAAGAAAAACAGAAAAGAATAGAAGCAGCAACGAAAGTTCAGCTGGCAATCTCGGCGTTTAGTAGGCTATCAGGGGCGATTTTGGTAAATGACCAAATAGATATTAAATCATACAGCGAGGATATTTTAAGCAGCTTATAACTTGGGAGGAAAAGACTACGCGTCCACGTAGCGCGTGTCCATACGCATAAAAAAAAACATGGCGGCGTTGCGTTGGCACGCGGCGGCGCGTGGCGGCATGTGTATGACATTAATAGAGGAGGTCAAAAAAGGTTGAACTTTGAATTCTCTAGTTTAATTGTATTTCAGGCCCACTTAACATATTTTCATTAGATTTTAGGGCCCAATAACGTTTGAAAAAGAAATAAGGATCTATTTGAAGTTTGGTTTTAGAATTAAGGACCAATTTTGAAAAAAATGACGCATTTGCCCCTGCCTGTGTGCGGAAATTACACAGAATTGCCATCGCCTTCTTCAACCATGAAGAAGTGGTATACACTGTACATGAAGTGGTACTGTACACCCATGAAGTGGTACGGGTGAACAGTGAAGTGGTACTGTAGACCCATGAAGTGGTACGGGTGAACAGTGAAGTGGTACTGTAGACCCATGAAGTGGTACTGATGAACAGTGAAGTGGTACAAACATTGTAGACCCATGAAGTAGTATTGTTGACCAGAGAAGAACTGGTACGAGAGACCCATGAAGTGATACTGTTGACACAGAGAAGTGGTACATCATTTTGTAGGCACATGAAGTGGTATTGTTGAACGAAGTGGTACAGCAGAATTCTTTAGTGATTCTGCAGAAATCGAGTAAATATTTGCACAAGAAACACGTAAGAGTTCTTCTGTACCACTTCTCCGTTCAACAATACCACTTCATGGGCCTACAAAATGCTGTACCACTTCTCTGTGTCAACAGTACCACTTCATGGATCTCCCGTACCAGTTCTTCTCTGGTCAACAATACTACTTCATGGGTCTACAATGCTTGTACCACTTCACTGTTCACCAGTACCACTTCATGGGTCTACAGTACCACTTCACTGTTCATCCGTACCACTTCATGGGTCTACAGTACCACTTCACTGTTCACCCGTACCACTTCATGGGTCTACAGTACCACTTCATGGATCTACAGTACCACTTCCTGTTATGTTGCGCTAGATACCACTTCATGCGCGCTGGATACCACTTCATAACTATTCTTTTATGAGGATATTTTCGTCCAACAACCTTAATTCTAACTAAAATTCTGAAATGGGGTCCTTCAAATTAAATTTTTTCTGACATGGTCCTTAATTCTATGTAAAAATTCAAATGGGGTCTGACAAGCAATCGCCCCTTTAATTTATTGGAAATTAAACTTATAATTCAAAAGGTCGATATTTTTATCAAAGTTATATAATTCGATTGGATTTGATTGAAGTACATGTCAAGTTTCTGTTGGGTCCATCGCACATTTATTCCAACCACTAATATGACCGGTCATAGAAGTCCAAGAATGCCAACATTGAAGATAATATAATAACAGCTTATGACATATGGGATGACGTATTATGGTTTGGCTTCTTGCTTGTGTTCTTGCCTATATAAAGGCATGGTGCGATCATTTGTAACGTACCCCAAATCCAAGAGAGAAAGAGAGCGAGGGAGAGAGAATGAGAGGGAAAAAGAAAAGAAAAAAAGGAAAATCTTGTCCGGGCGGATAAGGGTGAGAGCGGGTTTAGTTTTACTGGGGTAGTTGGGAGTAGGTACAAAACATTATCCGGGTGGATAAGGGGTCTCGGGTTTGGGTGTAAACACGAGCATTATTTTGTACGGTGTAATATTCTCAAATATAGTAAAACTATTGTCTCTCCGTGGATGTAGGCTGTATTGGTCGAACCACGTAAAAATTTCGGTGTTCTTTCGGTGTCATTTCGGCTTTAATTAATATCCCGATAAATTGTCGCGGGGTCCAAATACAACTACCGCTGGCCCGGAATTAAATATTACCGTTCAACCCCAACAAGTGGTATCAGAGCCAAACCCTGCTGGTATTCTGAGTATGCTCTGTGGTTGCAGCTGAGTCTGAACTTCCACATCAGAAAAGATATTAGAAGGGACCATCGATCGGGGGGAGCCAGTGTTAGAGCGAGGTTCAACGAGGTGATGCCTTGTACTGAAGAAATAATGGTACAAGATGGTTATCGTTGATAGGATGCTCGGTGTCGGGCGGAGCTTGTGCGGCGGTGGAGTTTTGGCGAGTTATGGCAATAGTGCTGTGAGGCAGGTCGCTAGTCTTTCCTGAGAATTATCTGATCAGTACTATTTGGGTCGGGCTGTTGAATCTGTGCAAGAATAATAGCGACAGATGACAGCAAAGTGCGACAATGTGCTGGTGCGGGAGGTTTCACTCTGTGGAAGAGAAGAGTGAATGGTGCTCGTTGTCAAGGATGGGGATATAAGTTTTGATGAGAGACGAGGAAAAGTCGGAGTAAATGATGGAAATTTATGGGTCAAGATGTGTCGAAAGAGGAAGAAGTAAAGCCCATTTACTTCTTACCTCTCTTCCTGATTCGGATGATAATTGGTCACAACCATCCGAGCCAGTGAAGGCAGTGGATGGTGGAGTCAACTCTTTTGGAGAGGAGGCGGCCAAATTATGGTGATAGTCGGGTGTTGGCTACACACGGAGAGAGTCGTAGAGGAAGGTGACACGCCAGGGGATTTGGAGACATCAGCAGGTCCAAATCCAGGTGGCGAAAAGGGCATGTGATGCTACAGTGTGGTGAGCCGGGACACGTAAGGAGAAATTGTCCGACTTGGAGGAGAAGGACAAGCGGCTAGGAAAATTCCACAACGGAGGTAGCACACGGTTTATCTTAGATACGTTCTCACAGTCTCTAATGATGGCGCTCGATCTCAGGAAGAAGGATATTAAATTCGGGTTTGCTCCAAGAGAATATTTTGATGTGTTCCGAAAATGCAAACGGTTTCTTTTTCGATCTCCACGGGCCGATGGATATCGTTGTGTTGTTCGGTGTGTTGGAACGGGGAAATCAAAATGGTTGATGGAGCGGTACGTATTTTGGGTGGTGTGACGTTGTCTCAAAGTTGCGTAGACTTTAATATTCTTGAGCTAGTCAGATTCCAAGGCTATGGAGTTTTCATAGCAGGGGGAGTCTGGAAAATCACACATGGTGGAAATGATCCTACTAAATGGAGAAGAGTGCAAAGGTTTGTATCGTCTGGACGTGAGTATGATATAATACTCAGACTTCGATGGGTTCACGAAAATCGCGCGCGTGGTATAAAGGCAGACGATGGTGAGAAGGGAAATCCTGCTGGTGAAGGGGTTGCATCGAAGTTCCTCTTCGGGAGTCGACGGGTATAGTCGGCTGATAGTTGCACATAGGATTGGCTGCTGATTGAGTCAAGTGGTGTAGGACCGGTAATCTTGATTCGGATTATGTATAGCTGGTACAAGGAAGGCCAATGGACGTTCGCGGTAATTACGAACGGGTTACTCTCACAAACTCGCTGGGATAAGCGCTTGAAGACTGAAGATGATGCTGAAACGAATTATGAATGTGGCTGGAGGGGGAGAATTGTTGTAATACCCGAGTCCCGTAAGTAAGCCGGCCAATAAATATGCATACATGTTATATGACTTATGTGACTGCATGAGACGTGTTTTATGGTTTTATGTGTCAACATGATTTCAAATTGGGTGCTATTAGAGTTACTAACCAAGTAGAGGAATTAATTGAATTTAGATGGGTTATTGATTTTAGGATTTCTAGTACATGACATGCTAACCTAGAAAATTTAATTTAGTATAATTAGGTGCTAATGCCACATTTTAAGGAACACGAATTAGTAAGAATAGGATTAAGACTATAATTAAATTGGACTAAATATGAATTGAGCTTGACTTACACATAAAGCCCAAGTATTTGAAGATAACTATTGATTCCTTAGTGTTAAGGAAAAATAACGTGACTAAGTGGCCCATCAAACAAGCTTTTCGATGGTTTAATATTTATCAAGAATCCTATTCATAATATTAGATCATTTAAACACTACAGACTACGTTAAAGCCATCATCCATTCTAAGGAGCTTGAGCAATAAACCGTTTGAGGGCTCGGAAGGTATAATTCCTTTTATACTAAGCACTTGATTTTTCTTTTGTTATTAGTAGGTTAAAATACGTCTAGGTATAAGACTATAAAATTAAGAATTTAGGGTTTTTTGAATTTTACTTTTCTTGTCAGGAATGGTTGTCAAAGGAATATCGATAGTTGATGTTAGGGTTTTTAATCGAAAGTTTGATGATATGGTTTCCAGGGTAATAGAGTTCGAAACCCTGTTAAGCTTTGCAGGCATGATCTCGGCTCAAGAATGAAAATAGAAGAATATCGAAATTCTGTAGTGCTCAAGTGAGCTCGAGATTCATCTTAGAATATGTAGAAATTGTATAGTGTTAAATCTCGAGATCTATTTTGATAAGGGTATCGAAATCTTCATGCATAACCTTGAAAGCCCACCTCGAAATCTTACATGCCATATCGAGGTTTATCTTGAAAAAAAAAGGTCGAGATCTAATGTACACTTTAGCTCGAACTGTCCCAAGAGCTATGTCGAAATCTTAATTATAACTTGACATCCATCTCGAAATTTAATCCAAGCTAGAGAGTTGTTTTCGACAATAATATCCTTACATGTAATCTCGAAACCATATATCGAGATTTATCAATCCATGTCGAGATGTAGTTCGTATACCAAACTCGAGATTTAACTATAACCCATCTCGAGATTTATGATAAAGCCCATGTCGAAATTCAATAATAAAAATTAAAAGTCATATCGAGATTTATATCTTAGTCAAGCTCGAGATTCATAAATCACATTACAAGCTCGAGATCTATTCAACCCAAATATGTCAAGGTCTATCTCTGAAATGGTACTAGTTAAAATTCTAAGGGTTTCGAATTTATAGAAGTCGAAACTAGGGTTTTCTAAATTAAGCCCTGTTATGAAATTATAATTAGACTAACAAATCCTAATTTACTATGATTCTATATTTAGGGTTTGAAGATTAGCAATTTACCATACGATAAGCTAAGTAGCTAAGGACACTACGTAAGTGGAGTCCCAACTACAACACATAATTATATGTACATGAAATTATGTATTATTTATTTCTATGATTTTATGTGACTTCCTACGTCAATTATTTGCGTTATATGACACGCTTGATTTAATTACATGATATAATGGCATGACACGCATATTCATGACATGAGCATATGCACGCACATTTAGTACAAAAGGCATGAAATAAGAGCGTGCGTAATATACGATCGCTTGAGAGTGATAAAGATTCGCCGATATGGGCGTCTGATGTCGACTCACAGTTGAGTCACGGCTCTTCTATGCTACCATGGTGACGTCGTATGGCGCTACCGTCAAGACATGACATGTACAAGGCAAGACATGATTTTAGGGTAATGCCCTCATGGCGGGTCGTGAAACCTGGAGGATGCGAGCTGAGGGAGTAAGCGACACCGAGGGTACCTCTGGTGTTGACTACCTCAGATTAGCCTACCAGTGTGAAGCGTTCGCGTGGCGTATGAAACCACCTTGGCATAGAAAAGGCGACCTAGGGTTAGCCTCCCTTGAGTGGGTATTGCCACTTATATTTATTTATCCCTAGTGGATTCGAGCTCCATGATGGTGCATAGTAAGATAGCCGAGGGCCCTATATGACAAGACAAGACAAGGAAAAATATGAGGTCTAGGAAGCATTGGCGCGGATGCCTTTTCGAATTTAGGACACGTGCACGGCATGCATGGCTTTCACTTACTGAGCTTTATAAGCTCATTCCACGAATTTATGTGTTGTAGGTTCGCGGGATCACGGTACGTGATTTTACGATGGCGAGGCCTATTTTTGAAGCTTCCGGAGGACTTTTGAGGTGGCAGTGTGTACATGGATGCGACCTGAGTGGCGGGCCGATAGATTATTTTTGAACACGCATGCGCACTCACCTATGTATTTATGTCCTAGGAATATTTTGTATTGTACAGAAGAGTTTCCTTTATATAAAAGGAAAAAAATTTGTACGCATTTTCGTATATAGATTTCATTTATATCACATGCAGTCACATAGAATAGTAGTAAGAATGGGCGGTAGAAGTCAGGGGCGCCGCAGGTGGTATCAGAGCTTTTGGTTACAAGTTCTGTAGACTGTCCATGTACACGCACTCAAAAGCACGGAAGCGGCCTTGCTAGTAAGTTTTATGTTTCTATGAATGTTGTATGTGCGTAATTTATTGGCCATAGGGTATCAGGACAAGAATGGGTAGAACAAGAAGTGAGGGTAGCGGGAGCTTTAGTAAAGGCAAGGAACCTGAAACACAAACCGATAATCGCGACACGGCGATTATTCAGCTTACGGAACTAGTCCGCCAACAGTCTACCCAAATACAAGAATTAATCCAGCAGCGCAACACGGGCGGACAACCAAGTGGTGGACTTTCTCAAGCAGAGAGGGTTGAAATAGTGGGGGAAAGATTTCGCAAACTCAATCCCCCGACTTTTGAAGATGCGGTTGACCCTACTGCGGCTGAAGACTGGCTCCGAACTCTGGAAAGTATGTTTCAGTACAGTCGCATTCCAGAAGATGAGGTGTTATGTACTGCCTTCCTGCTGAGGGGAATTGCAGGCCATTGGTGGGATACAATTCTCGCCTTTGAAGACCCTATTGATGACGTGGGACAGGTTCAAGGAGCTCTTTAGGAGCAAATATTTCACCGCCCCGGTACGAGCCCAAAGGATGAATGAATTCATTAACCTACGCCAGGGCCCGATGACCGTGGCAGAATACATCAGGAAGTTTGAGCAATTGTCCCGATTTGCAGCTCACATGGTGAGCACAGATGCATTGAAGGTGGAGCGTTTCTTGGAAGGCCTAAAGCCTGAATTATATAGAGATGTAAACATGGCCGGATCCCAAGGAGCTACCTACGCTCAAGTGGCTGAGCGCGCTTTAATGGCAGAACAAGCAGAACTCCGAATTATGCGAGCCCATGAAGCAAAGAGAAAATTTATTCAAGGACCGAAGTGGAGCGGAGGTAACCCGAAGAAGCCCTTTAACCCCAAGAATGCCCGACCTAATTTCCAGAATCGACCTGGACCTCCACCACCATTCAGTCCTAATCAGGGGAGACCTCCAATGAGCATACTCCCATGTCCCAGGTGCACACGCCGACATTTGGGAGTGTGCTATTCTCAGAACGCAACCTGTTATAAATGTGGCAAGACAGGCCACTTTTCCAAGGCGTGCACTGAAGTTACATCTGGGAGTCAAGCTCCCATTCAAGCTAGGCCACCTACGGTACCTGCTAGGGTTTACACCCTGACTTCTGAGGAGGCGGAGAACAACCCGTCTGTGGTGGCAGGTACTCTCCTCAACCCCAACATGCATATTAGTTGATTCAGGAGCCACGCATTCATTTGCATCTACTAACTACATGGCGAGACTCGGGGTTACACCTAACCTAGTTAATTATGAATACAACGTTACCATCCCTCACGGAACCTCTACGAGAACCAACCAAATCTTACGAGATAGCCCGGTAATAGTGAACGATAGGACCTTACCCGTTGACCTGATAGTCATTCCAATGAACGATTATGAAGTAATCCTAGGCATGGACTGGCTATCAAAGTACGGAGCGGTTATTGATTGTAACCGTAAGCAAGTAACCTTTAACCTAGAAGACAGCGAACCCTTCACGTTCATGGGGACTAGCAAGAGTAATAAGATTCCCAAGATTTCAGCAATGAAGGCACATCATTTACTCAAGATAGGATGTGAAGCTTATTTAATATTTGCGATATCATCCGAGGAACGTGCATCTCCAAAGTTAGAAGAAGTCCCAGTAGTACAAGACTTTTCCGATGTGTTTCCTGAAGATTTACCCGGACTTCCGCCAGATCGTGAGATTCAATTCACGATTGACTTAGTCCCAGGAGCTGCACCGATTTCTAAGGCACCGTACCGACTCGCTCCAGCTGAACTGAAGGAATTGAGGGAGCAACTGGATGAACTGTTGCAAAAGGGTTCATTCAGTCGAGCTTCTCACCATTGGGAGCACCAGTTCTGTTCGTTAAGAAGAAAGATGGATCGATGCGGCTCTGCATCGTTTATAGGGAGCTGAACAAGATTACGATCAAGAATAAGTATCCCCTCCCTCGAATCGACGACTTATTCGACCAGTTACAAGGCGCAACCGTCTTTTTGAAGATAGATATGAGGTCCGGATATCACCAGTTGAAGATTAGAGAAGAGGATGTCCCGAAGACAGCTTTAGTACCCGCTACGGGCACTACGAGTTCCTAGTCATGCCTTTTGGGCTGACTAATGCGCCAGCGACCTTCATGGACCTGATGAACCGGGTATTTAAACCATTCTTAGATAAGTGTGTCATCGTATTCATCGATGATATTCTCATCTATTCGAAGACCAAGGAGGAACACGAACAACACTTGAAGATAGTATTAGAGATTTTACGAGAAAAGCAGTTGTATGCGAAATTCAAGAAATGCGAATTTTGGCTCAATCAAGTCGCATTTCTTGGACATGTTATCCCAGGAGATGGAATTTCTGTTGACCCCAGCAAGATCGAGGCTATTAACAACTGGCCTCAACCGACGAATGTCACAGAAATACGGAGTTTTCTCGGACTAACTGGCTATTATCGGAAGTTCATCAAAGATTTCTCCAAGATTGCATCAACCCTGACGAAACTAACGAAGAAGAATACTCCATTTAAATGGAACGACGCTTGCGAGCAGAGCTTTCAGGAACTTAAGCGACGACTCACTACGGCCCCAGTGTTGACTATTCCCACAGGCACTGGAGGTTTTCTGTTTATAGTGATGCGTCTAAGAATGACCTAGGGTGTGTTCTGATGCAGAATGGAAATATCGTAGCATATGCCTCGCGACAACTCAAAGATTATGAGAATAATTATCCGACTCACGACCTAGAGCTTGCCGCTGTAGTTTTTGCTCTCAAGATCTGGAGGCACTACCTATACGGTGAGCTATGCGAGATTTTCACTAACCACAAGAGTCTCAAATACTTCTTCACTCAGAAGGAGTTAAATATGAGACAACGACGATGGCTCGAGTTAGTCAAAGACTATGACTGCGTGATTAGCTACCATCCGGGGAAAGCAAATGTAGTGGCTGATGCACTAAGCCGCAAGACTGTGAATACAGAGCTACAAAGGCTCGAAGGAGTTAATACCTATGGGCGAGATTGAGACAAGACTAGCAGCATTAACACTTCGACCTACACTGATGGAGCAAATTACGTAAGCCCAGGAGAACGACGAGTTATATCTGAAAATCAAAGAAACTCCTGTAGAGCAAAGATCTTCGGACTTCACCATACGGGACGACGGAAGCTTATACTACAGAAGTCGTTTATATGTTCCTAACGATGCTGAACTACGCAAGACTGTCATAACGGAAGCCCATACCACTGTCTACTCCATCCATCCGGGAGCGACGAAGATGTATAGGGATCTACGAACCAACTATTGGTGGCCAGGGATGAAAAGAGAATCGCAACCTTCGTAAGCCAATGCCTGACGTGCCAGCAAATTAAGGCAGAGCACCAGCGACCGGCAGGAATCTTGCAATCCCTGCCAGTACCTGAATGGAAGTGGGACCACATTACGATGGACTTCGTTGTTGGCTTGCCTAAGACCGTGAAAGGCAACGATGCTATATGGGTCATCGTTGATCGACTGACCAAGTCTGCTCACTTTCTGCCTATCAGTTCAACATTCTCAATGGAAAAATACGCGGAATTATATATTCAAGAAATAGTACGACTGCATGGAGTTCCAATTTCGATCGTTTCCGATCGTGATTCAAGATTCTTATCCAAGTTCTGGATGAGTTTGCAGAAGGCCATGGGAACCAAGTTATCATTCAGTACTGCCTACCATCCTCATACAGACGGGCAATCTGAACGAACAATCCAGACGTTGGAAGATATGCTAAGAGCTTGCGTGCTCGACTTTAAAGGAAATTGGAGCAGATATCTTTCGTTGATCGAATTCTCATATAATAACAGCTTTCACGCAACTATCGGAATGGCTCCATATGAAGCGTTATACGGACGCAAATGCAGATCTCCAATCCATTGGGATGAAGTCGGAGAACGAGCGACACTAGGACCCGACCTAGTGCAAGAAATGACTGAAGCAATATCAAAAGTACGGGAACGGATGAAAACGGCTCAAAGCAGACAGAAAAGCTACGCAGACCAAAAGCGTAGGCCATTAGAATTTGAACCAGAAGACTATGTATTTTTGAAAGTATCCCCTATGAAAGGAGTTAAGTGATTCGGAAAGAAAGGCAAGTTAAGCCCGAGGTATATAGGACCATTTCGAATCCTCAGAAGAGTTGGCGAAGTCGCATATCAGCTGGAACTACCGAATTCGCTAGCTCAAGTACATGACATTTTTCATGTATCGACGTTACGAAAATACGTCGCAGATCCAAGCCATGTGTTGAACACTGAAAATCTTCAGCAACAACTCAAGCCAGATTTGAGCTACGAGGAGAAACCAGTGGAAATCCTAATGTACGATATGAAACGACTACGGAATAAAGAAATTCCGTTAGTCAAGGTATTATGGCAGAATCAATCCACGGAAGAGGCTACATGGGAACGGGAAGATGACATGAGAAACCGCTATCCTGAGCTATTTCTCCCTGCCTGATTTCGGGGGCGAAATCCCTTTTAAGGGGGGAGGATGTAATACCCGAGTCCCGTAAGTAAGCCGGCCAATAAATATGCATACATGTTATATGACTTATGTGACTGCATGAGACGTGTTTTACGGTTTTATGTGTCAACATGATTTCAAATTGGGTGCTATTAGGGTTACTAACCAAGTAGAGGAATTAATTGAATTTAGATGGGTTATTGATTTTAGGATTTCTAGTACATGACATGCTAACCTAGAAAATTTAATTTAGTATAATTAGGTGCTAATGCCACATTTTAAGGAACACGAATTAGTAAGAATAGGATTAAGACTATAATTAAATTGGACTAAATATGAATTGGGCTTGGCTTACACATAAAGCCCAAGTATTTGAAGATAACTATTGATTCCTTAGTGTTATGGAAAAATAACGTGACTAAGTGTCCCATCAGACAAGCTTTTCGATGGTTTAATATTTATCAAGAATCCTATTCATAATATTAGATCATTTAAGCACTACAGACTACGTTAAAGCCATCATCCATTCTAAGGAGCTTGAGCAATAAACCGTTTGAGGGCTCGGAAGGTATAATTCCTTTTGATGAGAGACGAGGAAAAGTCGGAGTAAATGATGGAAATTTATGGGTCAAGATGTGTCGAAAGAGGAAGAAGTAAAGCCCATTACTTCTTACCTCTCTTCCTGATTCGGATGATAATTGGTCACAACCATCCGAGCCAGTGAAGGCAGTGGATGGTGGAGTCAACTCTTTTGGAGAGGAGGCGGCCAAATTATGGTGATAGTCGGGTGTTGGCTACACACGGAGAGAGTCGTAGAGGAAGGTGACACGCCAGGGGATTTGGAGACATCAGCAGGTCCAAATCCAGGTGGCGAAAAGGGCATGTGATGCTACAGTGTGGTGAGCCGGGACACGTAAGGAGAAATTGTCCGACTTGGAGGAAGAAGGACAAGCGGCTAGGAAAATTCCACAACGGAGGTAGCACACGGTTTATCTTAGATACGTTCTCACAGTCTCTAATGATGGCGCTCGATCTCAGGAAGAAGGATATTAAATTCGGGTTTGCTCCAAGAGAATATTTTGATGTGTTCCGAAAAATGCAAACGGTTTCTTTTTCGATCTCCACGGGCCGATGGATATCGTTGTGTTGTTCGGTGTGTTGGAACGGGGAAATCAAAATGGTTGACGGAGCGGTACGTATTTTGGGTGGTGTGACGTTGTCTCAAAGTTGCGTAGACTTTAATATTCTTGAGCTAGTCAGATTCCAAGGCTATGGAGTTTTCATAGCAGGGGGAGTCTGGAAAATCACACATGGTGGAAATGATCCTACTAAATGGAGAAGAGTGCAAAGGTTTGTATCGTCTGGACGTGAGTATGATATAATACTCAGACTTCGATGGGTTCACGAAAATCGCGCGCGTGGTATAAAGGCAGACGATGGTGAGAAGGGAAATCCTGCTGGTGAAGGGGTTGCATCGAAGTTCCTCTTCGGGAGTCGACGGGTATAGTCGGCTGATAGTTGCACATAGGATTGGCTGCTGATTGAGTCAAGTGGTGTAGGACCGGTAATCTTGATTCGGATTATGTATAGCTGGTACAAGGAAGGCCAATGGACGTTCGCGGTAATTACGAACGGGTTACTCTCACAAACTCGCTGGGATAAGCGCTTGAAGACTGAAGATGATGCTGAAACGAATTATGAATGTGGCTGGAGGGGGAGAATTGTTGTAATACCCGAGTCCCGTAAGTAAGCCGGCCAATAAATATGCATACATGTTATATGACTTATGTGACTGCATGAGACGTGTTTTATGGTTTTATGTGTCAACATGATTTCAAATTGGGTGCTATTAGAGTTACTAACCAAGTAGAGGAATTAATTGAATTTAGATGGGTTATTGATTTTAGGATTTCTAGTACATGACATGCTAACCTAGAAAATTTAATTTAGTATAATTAGGTGCTAATGCCACATTTTAAGGAACACGAATTAGTAAGAATAGGATTAAGACTATAATTAAATTGGACTAAATATGAATTGGGCTTGGCTTACACATAAAGCCCAAGTATTTGAAGATAACTATTGATTCCTTAGTGTTAAGGAAAATAACGTGACTAAGTGGCCCATCAAACAAGCTTTTCGATGGTTTAATATTATCAAGAATCCTATTCATAATATTAGATCATTTAAACACTACAGACTACGTTAAAGCCATCATCCATTCTAAGGAGCTTGAGCAATAAACCGTTTGAGGGCTCGGAAGGTATAATTCCTTTTATACTAAGCACTTGATTTTTCTTTTGTTATTAGTAGGTTAAAATACGTCTAGGTATAAGACTATAAAATTAAGAATTTAGGGTTTTTTGAATTTTACTTTTCTTGTCAGGAATGGTTGTCAAAGGAATATCGATAGTTGATGTTAGGGTTTTTAATCGAAAGTTTGATGATATGGTTTCCAGGGTAATAGAGTTCGAAACCCTGTTAAGCTTTGCAGGCATGATCTCGGCTCAAGAATGAAAATAGAAGAATATCGAAATTCTGTAGTGCTCAAGTGAGCTCGAGATTCATCTTAGAATATGTAGAAATTGTATAGTGTTAAATCTCGAGATCTATTTTGATAAGGGTATCGAAATCTTCATGCATAACCTTGAAAGCCCACCTCGAAATCTTACATGCCATATCGAGGTTTATCTTGAAAAAAAAAAGGTCGAGATCTAATGTACACTTTAGCTCGAAACTGTCCCAAGAGCTATGTCGAAATCTTAATTATAACTTGACATCCATCTCGAAATTTAATCCAAGCTAGAGAGTTGTTTTCGACAATAATATCCTTACATGTAATCTCGAAACCATATATCGAGATTTATCAATCCATGTCGAGATGTAGTTCGTATACCAAACTCGAGATTTAACTATAACCCATCTCGAGATTTATGATAAAGCCCATGTCGAAATTCAATAATAAAATTAAAAGTCATATCGAGATTTATATCTTAGTCAAGCTCGAGATTCATAAATCACATTACAAGCTCGAGATCTATTCAACCCAAATATGTCAAGGTCTATCTCTGAAATGGTACTAGTTAAAATTCTAAGGGTTTCGAATTTATAGAAGTCGAAACTAGGGTTTTCTAAATTAAGCCCTGTTATGAAATTATAATTAGACTAACAAATCCTAATTTACTATGATTCTATATTTAGGGTTTGAAGATTAGCAATTTACCATACGATAAGCTAAGTAGCTAAGGACACTACGTAAGTGGAAGTCCCAACTACAACACATAATTATATGTACATGAAATTATGTATTATTTATTTCTATGATTTTATGTGACTTCCTACGTCAATTATTTGCGTTATATGACACGCTTGATTTAATTACATGATATAATGGCATGACACGCATATTCATGACATGAGCATATGCACGCACGTTTAGTACAAAAGGCATGAAATAAGAGCGTGCGTAATATACGATCGCTTGAGAGTGATAAAGATTCGCCGATATGGGCGTCTGATGTCGACTCACAGTTGAGTCACGGCTCTTCTATGCTACCATGGTGACGTCGTATGGCGCTACCGTCAAGACATGACATGTACAAGGCAAGACATGATTTTAGGGTTAATGCCCTCATGGCGGGTCGTGAAACCTGGAGGATGCGAGCTGAGGGAGTAAGCGACACCGAGGGTACCTCTGGTGTTGACTACCTCAGATTAGCCTACCAGTGTGAAGCGTCCGCGTGGCGTATGAAACCACCTTGGGACAGAAAAGGCGCCCTAGGTTAGCCTCCCTTGAGTGGGTATTGCCACTTATATTTATTTATCCCTAGTGGATTCGAGCTCCATGATGGTGCATAGTAAGATAGCCGAGGGCCCTATATGACAAGACAAGACAAGGAAAAATATGAGGTCTAGGAAGCATTGGCGCGGATGCCTTTTCGAATTTAGGACACGTGCACGGCATGCATGGCTTTCACTTACTGAGCTTTATAAGCTCATTCCACGAATTTATGTGTTGTAGGTTCGCGGGATCACGGTACGTGATTTTACGATGGCGAGGCCTATTTTTGAAGCTTCCGGAGGAGTTTTGAGGTGGCAGTGTGTACATGGATGCGACCTGAGTGGCGGGCCGATAGATTATTTTTGAACACGCATGCGCACTCACCTATGTATTTATGTCCTAGGAATATTTTGTATTGTACAGAAGAGTTTCCTTTATATAAAAGGAAAAAAATTTGTACGCATTTTCGTATATAGATTTCATTTATATCACATGCAGTCACATAGAATAGTAGTAAGAATGGGTGGTAGAAGTCAGGGGCACCGCAATTGTTGGGTCCATCGCACATTTATTCCAACCACTTAATATGACCGGTCATAGAAGTCCAAGAATGCCAACATTGAAGATAATATAATAATGGCTTATGACGTATGGGATGACGTATTATGGTTTGGCTTCTTGCTTGTGTTCTTGCCTATATAAAGGCATGGTGCGATCATTTGTAACGTACCCCAAATCCAAGAGAGAAAGAGAGCGAGGGAGAGAGAATGAGAGGGAAAAAGAAAAGAAAAAAAAGGAAAATCTTATCCGGGCGGATAAGAGTGAGAGCGGGTTTAGTTTTACTGGGGCAGTTGGGAGTAGGTACAAAAACATTATCCGGGTGGGTAAGGGGTCTCGGGTTTAGGTGTAAACACGAGCATTATTTTGTACGGTGTAATATTCTCAAATATAGTAAAACTATTGTCTCTCCGTGAATGTAGGCGGTATTGGCCGAACCACGTAAAAATCTCGGTGTTCTTTCGGTGTCATTTCGGCTTTAATTAATATCCCGATAAATTGTCGCGGGGTCCAAATACAACTACCGCTGGCCCGGAATTAAATATTACCGTTCAACCCCAACAGTTTCATCCACATTGCTCTCTCTAGAAAGAAATTATAGTTAAAATTTTAATTAGATTCTTTTATCTCCATGCTTTGAAATTGGAGAGAATTAGTCCCAACAATCGAAAATCGTTGTCTATGTAAACCTAGGACTCGACACATTGTCAGGAGGATTAGCCTGACTCGAAATCAAACGTTGTGTCATGCAAGGAGGGCCGAACTACTCATAAAAAATACTAAATGAATTGCAAATCTACATGGGTTTCTAGACAATATCATGTTACAACTCACTATTCAAGAAACTAAATCATAGAAGAAAAAGAAAAAAGGAAGAAACTACCAAAAAATGATGCCAAGGATATGAAGAAAACAAAGATCCTTCCATGCATGACTCCCTATGAATTGTAAGAATAGTTATTTCCCCTCCTAAAATAGTGATCCCACTCATGCTCCTTGGTAGTTCCAAAAGCAAAGTACTTCCAACTAAAATACTCATCAAACCCCTCATATTTCCCGTCGCCCTTCTTCTTCAACCCCTCGACCCTCCTCAAAACCCCCTTCATCGTCAAGTCAAAGGCGTCCTCATAACCCTTCACCCTCGACCTAGGGTCCACATAAACAACCCTCGGTATCATCCTAATAACGTTCTCCCTCATCTCGTTAACCTTCGCCCTCGAAACCCTAGACAAAACCCTATCAATGCTCGCCCTCTTCCCCTTCACGCCGTCCTCGGGAATCAAAATGCTGTACGACCCGTAGTCTCTCGGTAAATGCCACACGTACTGAACGTAGGCCGAGTTGGGGTGGAAGAAGACAGGTATGCAGCCCGCAAGGATCGAGTCGAACGTCGACCGCCGAGTGAAGGAGTCCCCGGGAGGTTGGAGGCAGAAGACCGAGCTCTGAAACAGCTTCATTAGGTTGACGGGCTTCAGGCAGTTGCTGCTCGAGTCCTTGCACTCGAGGAGCTTGCACCGCCTCCTGGGAGCGTTGGCGCACTGGTCCATGATTTCGCCGCGGATCGACCCGGGGGTATCGGGCCGCGGCCCGCCCGCGAAGCATAAGAGGTTCTTGCGCCTGGCCCGCCTCATGCGGGTCTGCCATTGGGAGACCTGCGAGCAGTAGGGTTGGCAAACGGATCGAATCGAATGGAATAACACTGTATTCTGTTTCTAGCGATTACTGAATCGAACATTCGTATCCAATTTTTATTCTAATCTTAATATATATTTGAATATATTTGAATGTATCGAATTGAATATTCGAGTTCAAATATTTTTTTTATATTTTTAACAAAATATAAAAAAATATTATACCTAAGTATATTAAATTACACTATGTTATATTTAAATACATATTAAATTGTAACATATTATACTTAGATGCATATTAAATCGTAAGATATTATGTTTAAAGATATATTGAATATATTCGACTCGAATATTCGATGTATTCGAATCGAATGTTTTCATATTTGTATTCGCATTCAAATATTATTCGAATCAGAAAAATTATGTTTATTAAATATTTCGAATTTGACTCCTAATTATTAGAATCGAATCAGAAATACTCGATTCATGTACAACATTACCTGCTCGTTGCCCGACGGGTGGAAGTAGGTGGGGTAGGGCACAGCGAAGTCGTTCTTGTGCCACGGGCTCGACTCAATTGTCAGGACGGTCATGTTTCGGGCCTCGGGCCTCAGCATCAGGTTGTTCCCCCATCCCATCTCCTCACCCGCTGGCCTACGAAAGTCCCACGTGATCCGACCCGCCACCATGAAGTGATCCCTCCCGCCCGCTCGGGCCCACTCGGGGCGGGACCTAAGCCACTCGAAAATTCCCGAGACGTCCTTTTCTTTCGCGGCAGCAGTGCTCCGCGGGTCCCACAGGAATCGGGCCACGTCGAGGCCCGCATAGTAGGGAACGAAGAAGGCCGAGGCCTTGGCGGGGTCCCCAGTGAGGCACTCGTACTGCTTCATCCTGTTGTGGAAGATGACCTCGAGGGAGAACTGGTTGGTTACGTACCATCCCGAGCTAGAGAAGAGCCTCTGAGGGTTTCCCAGCTCTTGCCCGAGGCCCGAGTTTGCAAAGTACGGGCACATGTCGTTCCACTTGTTTAGTGCTCTGCAGTTCTTGACGTAGTCATAGTTGTAACGGGCTGGTATTTCGTGCACGTACACGTACCGCCCCGTGCAGTTGTTATTAGGGTTTCTTTTTGCAGTCTTGGCCTCGTTTTTCTCGGGGGTTTCTTCTTCTCTTGGTAGGATCGACTCGAGTTCCTTTTCTAGTTTTTCGAGGTCGTCTTCCATTATGACGTCATTATCGTCCTTGTCTTTACCACTGGCGTTGTCATTACCATTGCCATCTTCCGCAATGACGACTGTCTCCTTATTCTCTTCCGTCTTACCTTCACGATCATCATCTACCTCGGTTTTTTCATCTTTGTCTTCGTTGTTGTCATAATTTTGATTTTCGACGTTTGAATCTACTAAAATGCCCGACGATGATGATATGGGATTATTGGGGTTTGTATCGATGGATGGGTGGGACGTACGAGATAAGGAGAGGACGGGCAAAGAGGATCCGTCGAAACCGTAGAGGAGAATATACCATAAGAAGAAGAGGGTGGCGAAGACGAACACGAACTTTTTTCGGTGCATATTAACGCCGTGGAGATTATTATGGTTGTTGTTGTTGAAGACGGCGTTGTTATCCATAGATGCTTGGTGGAGCCTTCTTCTTGATGATGATGAGATTCGCTTTTTGCCGCCGTTGTTGAACAACATGAAATCGATCTTTTAACATTTTCCTCTTACATCCAATGTATGTTTTTGTGTGTGCAAGAAAGCGAGCACTTCAATGTGTGCGTGTGTGATCAAACTGTTTGTGAGGCAAATAGGGCAAATGGATGGTTCGCGTTGACGCTTCGGTGAAATAATCTAAACGGTACCAATGACTAACAACGCTTTAAATAGGACTATACATGTAATATAAACAAAATGCATGCGATTATTCTGGTGCTTTTACTAAATAAAATCATTTCAAAAACCAAGTCCTAAAATAAAAAATCCAAGCATCGTAAACGAGACGATGCATGGCGCATGGCCCAAGAACTTGATTTGGGTTTTCCAGAATTAAGGGCGTCACGGAAGATATCGATATTTAGGTTTATACCATCATATTATTGTATGAGTAAGAGGCCCCAAAGCATAGGATCCCACCATGTGACACTAGAGTGGATTTTCGGTATAAAAACTGTATTTATTTTTTTTTACCGATACTGAACCACCGAGCCTATTATGTACACTTCTGATTATGAAGAATATGATCTTTTCTCAAAGCTCTGTGGGGGATTCAGATTGTGAAAATAAATAAATCTCAATGATGATGAAGGTATAGCGAAGATGATCCAAGTGAAGAAAGAAAACAGTTGGTGGAGACAAATTCAACGAGATGAAACTTCGTAAAAAGATGGAGAGGAAATCCTTGAACATGATTCTAAGCAAACAAGTAATATATTGATAAGTTGGAGAAATGAAAACCCTAGTCTTTGGTAAGACCAATGAGATGATTTTTCTCGTGCTATTCGAAAACCATAGCATCACATTGATAAGGTCGAAACGATTCTTCTCATGTTAGGCAATTATATAATAATGAAGTAATTCATCTTTAAGAACCACATCGAATATGCCTAATAATCCGCTGCCTAAAACCAAACACACACATACAAGGGCGGAGCTAGGAGATGATTTGAGGGTGAGAAAAAAATTTAAAATAAATTAAGAGGAAATAATTATATAATATCTATTGAAAAGTGACCTTACAAATTTTTTATTTTTTTTGGTTTAAAAGTCTTCATATTTTATAATATCATTGTATGATAGCATCATTATCAACATTAAGAAATATTTCAGATTCAATATAAAAACCAAAGGCTTCAATAATGACATTTGAAACGTTTTTTGCTTCTCTCTGTAGATATATTTTAGATGAAAAATGCTGAAATATTGGATAAAACAAGCCATATAGTAATGCAATTATTTTTTTGGGACTACTTTATAGTACTATTTTTGTTGGTGTCTAATGATGGTGGATTCATATGTATATTTATAGATGAGATTGTGAATTCCATTCATGAATTTTGGAAAGATAATCAATTACTTCCAAGAGACGTTATTATAATTTATAATAAAAAAATTGCCCATCAAATGAAAATTCAAGCAATTAATTATCATGACTAAACAATGAACTCCATTAATGTGTTATGGTCCATTAAAGGAAAATAACTATCACTCGTACAACATGGTACATGTAAAATATATATATATATATATATATATATATATATGAGGTGGGCTCGCCCATGCATACAGTTTTATTAATTGAGCATTATCGCCAAGATTTGTATGGTACATCTTACAACGTTGAAAAGTGCAAGCGAGCACAAGAAAAGAAAAATACATTTCTCAATCAAAACGACTCAAATAATAAAAACCCTTATAATAATATTTGCAGCCGAAAGCATATGTAGTCACACAGGTGGAGCTTGGTCGTTTGAATTGCGTCCATTGATCTGAGCCCAATACTTCTCAATGAGTACTTTGCAGTTTTCGATTTTCCCGCGCAGCCAAGTCAAAGCGAAGGGGCAGAATAACACTACCAGCGTCAAAATTATCCAAAGAGAACAATGGCAGTAGAAAACGGTTAAGTAGAAAACGGTAGGAAAGTGTATTGGAACTAACATTGAGAACAAAGAGATGCCTGCAAGAATCACCAATGGCAGTAGAAAACGGTTAAGTAGGTGATCGTTGTGGCATCGAGCGCTTACACATTCAATGACACCATAAAGAGCGATGCTTATAAAATAACAGCACAAGGGAGCGATCTTCTCCTCGAAAAGGATATGATCAGGTGATTGCTGATATTTTAATATTAGTAGGGGAAGAACAGTTTGCACTACGTATTTGAGGACCAAGAGAGGGAAATAGAATGGCTTCCTCTCCGCTGGCTCCCTGCAAGAGAAATAATTCAAAAAAAAAAAATATTACGACTCTTGGTTTAGGATAAATGATATCACAAGCATCATAACAACTTTTCTTACTCTTCTTTATATATATATATATATATATATATGATTAGACACTCCCCCACAAGCGCTCATGTCAACGGCATTTTTTATTTTTTTTTTGGGATTGAAGATATATGGTAAGGCCGTGACAGAAAACCTAATCGGGCGACCGAGATGATGAATGTAAGACAATGTGCTATTACTTAAAACATGACCAGAGAGAGAGAGAGAGAGAGAGATGGGTTCAGATTAAGAGAGAGATCAGAGAGAGAGACAGAAGAGAGCTCAAAATATATATTGAGATAATCCCTTGATTATATCTCATCTAATTATCCATTGAGAGGGATTTATTATCTCAATGGATAATTACATGAGTATCTCAATGGATAAGTAGATGAGATAATCAAGGGATTATCTCAAAATATAGAGCTATGAGTGTGGTTATTACACCTAACTGCAAGAACTAACGAGATGCATCACATCACACCTCACGATAATTGTTCTTGCTCTTCTTCTTATTCGTCTCATGAAGTTGTTTCTAAGGCGATTAGTGGCAAGTTGTTCTTGATGGGGAGTGTTTATTGGCTCCTCTGTGATTTCGTCTACTGCCATTAAATTCTCTTTTGTCACAAGCCAGAAAGAGAAGTGTGGGCATGTATTTTTTGGTAGAAGTGTGGGCATGTATTTATAGAACCATTAAGCTACTACGAATTTTCGAGACATGAGGAGAAGTTACGCATGTCTTACACCCAACCTACCATTCCGTAATTCTTGTGCTTTCCTAACCAATAAGGTATCGGTCAATCTACCCAAACCTTTAAGCCAATCACAACGATACAAGTCTACATATTTCAACGACTTGCAAGGACTGTGGGGGGGTAGTTGTTGAGAAATTTCAGATGCATATTTCAGAAATTTAAGAAGTCATCGACGTATTAGCTCACAATTGGTTTAAGAATTAAAATAGAGGGATAATTATAGACTATCAATTTGCCTAAACCGATATCGAACGAATGTGAAGTAAATTAATGAAAGTCAGCCCAAAAAGATCTGTTAAAACTTAAAATATGATATGTTGGGGGTTTACGTTTTTTTCCATGCACGTAAAAGTGTGTTACCGGTCACTATCCATGCTAATTAGCTTCTAAGTTTACGTGAGTGAACACTCCGTATTTTGTAGATAGTGGAGCGTCGAAGGCGAGTTTTATCCACACAATTTTCGCTCATAAGCCACACAATCGCTCACTCGAGAAGATAGAGGTTTTCGTTGAAGAAGATTTTGAATATGGTAAGAATTGATACGAGTCCAGCCGTTACTGCTAATAACCACAACCGAGTTCCCATGTGATATAACAACGTAGCTAACCTTAAGCAATAAATGAATGGCCAAGAAAATAAATACTGTTGCTCATGCACTTATGTTTAGTTGGTGATTGAATTTCGCTCGTTCAAGTAATGCATAATCGTTTTCTTTAATTCAACTTCCTAGGGGAAATTCCTTTACCAGTCACCTTTGAGTTTTAAAATTCCTGACTTCGAATTATTTCTTCCTTATCACAATCGATTTGAGAATTTCTTCCAATGCAGTACCTAAAATGGTCTTTTCAGCATTAAAAAGACGAAAATACCCCGTCTCACACATCAGAAAAGCTGAAAAAATTATTTTCAGATGAATTATGCCAACAAAACTCAAATGCCAACAAATTAAAATTATACCAACTGTTTCCAACGTTAAACCAATAACAAAATGAGCAGACTCGAGCTCGTCATGGATTCGCGAGCGAGCCGGCTCGAACTCACTCGTGGGCGCTCGAAAGCTCGCAAACCGGCTCACGAGCTTGTTTTTTTATTTATTCATGAGTTCTATTTTATTTTATTTTGTACTTTTTTACATTATTTAGAAAAAGTTAGAAATCGAGTTCGACGAGCTCACGAGTTCGACGAGCTTCACGAGCTCGAGTCGAGCTCTGTTTTGGAATCCGTTTCAAAATCCTAACGTTTGCCAAACAGTGAATTTGGATTTAAAATTATTGAAATTAATTTAAAATCAAGTGATTTCCTTCAAATACGCGAATCCAAATGCACTCTTATTCTGTTGGTATAACTAGAGATAACAGTTGGTATGATGTCCAATTTAATTTCAGAAAAGGGTATTTTCGTCCGTTTACTGTTTGGGTATTAAACACACAACTTTTGCATATGGGTACTGAAGAGGAAGAATTTTCGCTAGGGGGAAGTTTAAACTTCTAAGGAATTTCCCAAACTTCCTACCACTCAAGGCCTGTAGTTAGTCTTCTGACATTAAATACCTCTCTCTACAATTAAGGGTTCAAGTTTTGTTTTCTGAAAAAAAAAAAAAAAAAACCGAAGTATACGGATTCAGATCCGCAATCACAGGGCTTCTATAGTTCGTCTTCTGATATTAATACGTATTGTTCTCACATTTAATGTCTAATAACTCGAACTCCAAATAATCACGGGCTAGCTGTTCTATTAAATAGTATATAAATCACATGCACGTAACTTTTAAGTATACGGATTTAAATCCGCAATCACAGGCCACATCATACATCCACCTTACAAAAAAATCCCAAGAGCAATCAATGTTATTATGCATATCATTCCATTCAACATTTTCTTCAACTCATACACCAATTTGATGGAGTAATTTTTTCATTTAGTATCAACCCAACATAAAAAACCAGGGACCTTACGAAGGCCCCTCTGTCTTCTAAACCCTTCACCTTCATTTATTCTTACCTTATTTGGTAAATTAACCAAAATCCCATAGATTTTCGATCGTAAAAACTCAAAATTTGGACATAGTTACCAGTTCGAGCTCAGAAAGGTAAAAGGTTCTTGCATGCTATTATATCAAGCTTAACGTTGCAATGAATCGATCATACAAAGCATACGTACGTCTCTTGCATTATTCATCTGATCGAAGACGTTCTTGCTCATTTGAGGTCTCCACATCGACCATCATAGTAAACGAGGGCACTCATTTAAGGTAAAATTTGAATCTGAGAGCCTTTCCTTTCCCCATTGTGTAACCATAGTTTAATATAGGGTTTAGCTAGGGTTATCCATCTAAGTAGTCGGTGTTCACAGTACTCGCAAACCCATCAAAGTTGTTGGACTTTAATTACACCATTTAATTAATTAATTTGTTCCGTCCGACTAGAGTTTATTTAATACATTTGCAATTTTATGTGGATGTCTAGCTCGACGGAGATGGGATAACGATACGGATTGCCAAGGATCACCACTCGTGAGCTTGTGCAAAGAAAGTTGATAGAAATAATTTTATTAAACTTGAACTGGTTCGTACAGCATATCTGATGCCAAATATAAAGCAAAGCATAAATAAATAATATTAAAGATAGAGGTTTGAACGTTCTTGGTCATTTGAAAGGTTATAAGGCATGTTGAAGGTTGCTTGCATGAGTTTTTGTATTCCACTTAGATAATGTTGCTTTGACCTTGACTGCCCCCATCAGTCCCCTCCACCGAAACAGAGACGTGTCCCCGCGTCGGGGTATAGTGAAACTTCAGGATCATGATATCGTGAGAGGTCCGCTACGTTGAAGGTACTCGAAATTCCCCAATCATCAGGGATACCAATGATGTAGGCGTTATCGTTTATGCGGCGTACTACCGGATACGGACCATACTTCCTAGGAAGGAGCTTGCCACTCGTTCCGCCGGCTGGCCTTCTTTCCTTCCTAAGATGCACCATAACCGAATCACCCTCTTGAAAAATTTCCCCCCTCCGATGCTTATCAGCCTTAGTCTTATATTGGGCAGTGGATTTCGTTAACTTCTGATGGACTTCTTGCTGAATCGTAACAGCATCATCGGCCAAGCGCTGTGCCGCCTTATCTCCGGAGTTATTTCGCAGTACTCCAACCATATCGAGCACCATCTTTGGAGGGCTAGTATAGACGACAGAAAATGGAGATCTTCCGATAGAGGAATGTACCGCAGAATTGTATGCAAACTCAGCTTGGGCGATGGCGAGATCCCACTGTTTAGGACGACTACTGCATATGCTGCGAAGCAAATTTCCCAATGTTCTATTTACTACCTCCGTTTGTCCGTCCGTCTGCGGGTGCGCCGTGGAGCTGTAGTTCAACGTTGAATCAAACATTAGCCACAAGGTTTTCCAGAAATAACTTAAAAACTTGCTGTCGCGATCCGAGGTAATAGTTCGAGGAACGCCATGGAGTCTAACGATCTCTCGAAAGAAAATCCGAGCTACGGCAGCGGCATCGTTGGTTTTACGGCATGGGAGGAAATGCGCCATCTTAGAAAACCTGTCAACGACCACTAAGATAGAATCAACCCCCCGTTGAGTTTTCGGCAACCCCAGAACGAAATCCATCGATATATCCTCCCAAATATTTTCGGGAATTGGTAAAGGAAGATAAAGGCCCGTGTTCTTCGTTCCTCCTTTCATCTGTTGGCAAGTAAAACATTTTTCCACGAACCGGGCAACGTCCCGACGAGTTTGCGGCCAATGAAACCGTTCCCGCACAGCAGCTAGAGTTTTCTCACGCCCAAAATGTCCAGATAATCCGCTGCCATGAATTTCCTTTATTAATTGCTCTCGCAGGGAGGTTCTTGGGATGCAAAGTTGATGACCCTTCATAAGAAACCCATTAAGAACATAGAAGCCATCGGCAGTGGTAACGCGTTGAGCTTGCTTCCAAATCCCGCAGTAATCTTCATCGTCCTTGTATAAGTCTTTGAGATGTTCGAACCCAATAATCTCGTTCTCCAATGTCGTGAGCAAGGCGACCCGTCGACTAAGACCATCGGCGACTTGATTTTGACTCCCCTGCTTATAAAGCAACCTGAAGGGAAATTTTTGTAAGAATTGAATCCATCTCAAGTGCATGGCATCGGTTACCCTCGTTTGGTTGTTCAGATATTTTAAAGCCTCGTGGTCGGAATAAAGCACGAACTCCTTCGCGATCAGGTAATGTTCCCAAGTCTTCAACGCTCGAACCACAGAGTAAAATTCCTTGTTGTAGGTACTCCATTTTTGTCTCGCCTCGCTGAGTTTCTCGCTGAAAAAGGCAACGGGTCTCTTCTCTTGAGAAAGTACAGCGCCAACGCCAAGGCCACTCGCATCGCAATGAACCTCAAATAGCTTCTCAAAATTAGGCAGTGCCAAGATTGGAGCAGACGAGATCTTGTCCTTCAGCTCTTGAAAACATTTTTCGGCTTTGTCGGACCAAATAAAATTCCCTTTTTTCAAGCAATCTGTGAGAGGGGAAGTAATTTCTCCGAAATTCTTTATAAGCCTGTAGAAAGAAGCCAACCCGTAAAAGCTCCTCAGCCCGCCAATGCCCTTCGGTGTTGGCCAATTTTTAATAGCAGACACTTTGCTCTCGTCCATTTCCAGCCCTTCTTCAGAGATAACGACGCCAAGAAAAATCAGCCTCCGGGTCAGAAACTCGCATTTCTTAATGTTAATGCTCAGCTTGTTATCATGTAGGACCTTCATAACCTCTCTTACGTGCATCAAGTGTTCTTTCTCCGACTTGCTGTAAACCAAGATATCGTCAAAGTAAACGACTACAAATTTATCAAGAAAGGGTTTCAACACCTGGTTCATCAGCCTCATAAAGGTGCTCGGGGCGTTTGATAGGCCGAAAGGCATCACGAGCCATTCGAACAGCCCATCCTTAGTTTTGAATGCTGTTTTCCATTCATCACCCGGCCGAATCCTAATCTGATGATAGCCGTTTTGCAAGTCAAGCTTCGAAAACCAGCTAGCCCCACTAAGCATATCGAGCATATCGTCCATCCGGGGTATCGGAAATCGGTAAGCAACCGTGATTCTGTTTATCGCCCGACTGTCAATACACATTCGCCAGCTCCCGTCTTTCTTCGGGGTCAACAACGCTGGCACAGCACACGGGCTGATGCTCTCCCGAATATGGCCCTTTCGGAGTAACTCTTCCACCTTTTCTCTAAGAATAGCGTGCTCCTTAGGACTCATGCGATAATGGGCGAGATTCGGCAAGCTGGCACCAGGGATAAAGTCGATTTGATGTTGAATTTCTCTCAGAGGAGGAAGACCTGCCACGAAATCATCTCCAACTACGGCTGCAAATTCGCTTAGCAGTGGTCGAATGCCTTCTGGAATTTCCCTCTCGCCTCCGCCACAAGTCACGTTGAGGATCTCTTTAAAAACAAGCAAATGAATCTCGCCAGATTGCTTCATCTCTTCCTCAAATAAACTTGAAACAGTTAGAAACGAGGCCTTGCTAGGTGAAGCTGAATGGGATCGAGGTCGCAACATGTAAGACGTTTCCCTTCGTAATTTCGTAAGTGTTGCTTCGACCCGAATGATAAGCGTCGGAATCGAACAACCATGGCCGCCCCAATAGGATATGACAAACGTCCATATCGACCACGTCACAGTACACTTGATCCTCGAATTTGCCGATAGAAAATGAAATCTTGCACCTCTCGATCACCGGGACCTTCTCCACTTCAGATTTAATCCAGCGAAACTCGTACGGCGTTGGAAGTTTCTCGCAGGGGAGTTTCAGCTTCTCGACCACTTTCATCCCGATGACATTCTCGCAGCTCCCGCCGTCAATAACCAAATCGCAAAGGTGCCCATTAACGATACAACGCGATCTGAAAATAGCATTCCTCTGACTCGCATCATCGCTCTTAGGGGTTATTAGGAGTTTTTGGAGAACCAGATTCTCTTCGGTACTGTCGTCGGCTTCTCCTTCATCGGTGTCTTCCGCATCACAAACAACTTCCTCAACAGCGGTATCTTTCCTGTTGAGACCAGCAGTCCTCCTCTGGGGGCATTCGTTCGAGCGATGGCCAACTTGATTACATCAGTAGCAGCGGATTGGAGCGGGTTTAGCATACGGGTTTTCCTTCTTTTCTCCTACTGGACGTATAGGTCGTTTCCCTGCTGGTTTTTCTTCATCCCGATCTGCCGGCAGCGGAGATTTGGAAGAGCCCCCGACGTGAGAAGAGTCTCGAGGCACAAATGAGTGCTTTCTACTTCGAGAGTTGTCAGCCATCTCCGCTTTGATTGCCAGATTTCGAGCTTCCGTCATCGCTCTAATCATCTGGACCCCGATTCGGTCGCGGATATTTTCGCGAAGTCCCTCGAGATATCTCGCCACAGTTTGACCCTCAGATTCATTAAGATTATTTCGCTCGGTCAGCCGTAGAAATTCCGCCGTGTACTCCTGTACGCTCCTATCCTTCTGACGGCACCTTTGGTATTGATGAAACAATATTTGTTCGTAATCCGGAGGTAAGAACTCGCTCATCAAGAGTTGTTTCATCCGGTGCCAAGAGCGGACGTTGCCTCGGCCTTCTCTGTTTCGACGCCGCTGGACTCTCTCCCACCAAGCCGACGCTCCACCCTTTAGTCTACAGGCCACGGTTTTAACTCTCCGGTCTTGAGGTGTATCCATGTAGTCAAAGAATTTTTCGACATCGGCCATCCACTCCAGAAAGTCCTCAATGCCGAGAGACCCGTCAAAGGTGTCGAGGTCCACTTTAAGTTGGAAGTTATTATCGCGCCGCGGACGTTCATCTTCATCCGGACTGAAAGTAGAGTCCGAATCAGAAGGATCCACGTCCCTCCGTTGTTCTCTTCGCTGCCGGTTAGGCCGTCGGGCCTCGAGTTCGTCGAATCGTCCGAGCACTTCCAAAAACCGCTCTTCCAAGCGCTGGAAGCGTTGTTCTATCCGTTGCTCCAAACGTTGCAACGGTTCGCCGTTATTTCCGGTCTGATCAACGTCACGACCGTCACCGCTCATCGTGGTCGGCTCTGATACCACTCTGATACGGATTGCCAAGGATCACCACTCGTGAGCTTGTGCAAAGAAAGTTGATAGAAATAATTTTATTAAACTTGAACTGGTTCGTACAGCATATCTGATGCCAAATATAAAGCAAAGCATAAATAAATAATATTAAAGATAGAGGTTTGAACGTTCTTGGTCATTTGAAAGGTTATAAGGCATGTTGAAGGTTGCTTGCATGAGTTTTTGTGTATTCCACTTAGATAATGTTGCTTTGACCTTGACTGCCCCCATCAGATAACTTTACCATGTATATTGTGATGATTACGCAATAGCAATAATATAAAGTAATGCTCGTGTTCTGCCCACCTCGAAACCCCTTATCTAATGTATTGCAAAATAGAAGCCCTCGTACTTCACTAAGTTTACTTTAATCAAATTAGTACGTAAGGGAAAATTAATTCCTATGTTTTGTTAATTTTTTTTCCCAACTGATTTGGAAAACGCTATAAAAAACTAGCTTGAGAAAAAATAAAATAAAATAAAGAAGTATTGTAAGTAACAAATAAGTTGGTTTTCCTCCCAATCGTTGGAGGGAGAAAGATTGAACCTTTTTTTTTTTTTGGTAACCGGGTAAAGCCGATGGTAAACCCCGGGGCCGACCCACTACCTGCTAAACAGGTCGACCAGGTCAATCGCACATGTCTGGGCCCATGTGGGCAGGCTTAGGGAAATGTCACAGGGATGAGATTCGAACCCAGGACCTCTCCCAACATGACCCTAAGCACCTCCCCTCAGCCAGTAGGACTGAGGGCTCATTGGCAAAGATTGAACCTTCACCGCAATTTTCAGTTAATCCATTACCTGCGTATATATACAGTTTGTAAAGTGACGTGGACAAACAAGCAGCCTTCGTCCCTCGTTCTTTCTTCTCTCTCGCTTTCCATTCTTAATCTCTGTAATGGCCGTTCCTGCCGTTCTAAGACCATTGAAGTTTAGCATCAGTGCTATTATTCATTACAAAAACAGCAACTTCAACAAATTGACGACGGTTCGAAAAGCATCCAAGCTGCGTTGCTCTGCTCCTTCATCAGTTTCTAGCTTTGTGGGGTAAAACCTAAACGCCATTACTTGCCTAGAGACTCCTCGATTGAAGTAATAACCTAAATCCAGTTTTATCTCTCGCAGTTCAGATTCAGACACGGGCGTTTGCTTAAGCGTTGGAGCCCACCAAATCCCTCACCCAGACAAAGTAATATTTGATCTTAGCGTAAGCGTTCCCATGATTTGTGCAATTGATTTATTCATCAATGTTTTGCCCTAATTCGCAGGTTGAAAAAGGTGGGGAAGATGCCTACTTTGTTAGCAGCCACAGAGGTGGAGTTATTGCAGTTGCTGATGGGGTTTCTGGGTATTTTTTCGAAATTAATCCGTTCTTTCTGATTTTTCTGCCCTTTTCGACGTTTCTTCGTATATAATCGATCCTCGTGAGTTCGATTAATCAGTTTTTATTTCGCGAAGGTGGGCCGAGAAAGATGTGAACCCAGCTCTGTTTTCTCGGGAGCTTATGGGCAATGCTGCAAACCTAGTTAAAGACGAGGAGGTATTATATAACACATTGCATATCTATCGCCCGTTGTTTCATTACAGCGTATAAACAAACGCATAATCTCAGGTTCTTGATCATTCTTACAAACACACGCTCGCCGATTTGTAATAGGTTAACTATGACCCGAGGAGTTTGATTAGGAAAGCTCACTCTGCTACATCTTCGATAGGATCTGCCACAGCGTATGTTCTTGCAAAATGCCAAGCTTTATCCTTCAAATTGTCTTTTTTTTTTGGTCCTTAAATTTTGTTTTTTCTGTCTAAAGAGTCGTCGCAATGCTGGAACTAAATGGGATTTTGAAAATCGCAAACGTCGGAGATTGTGGGGTACGAGTCGTTCGCCGAGGTGGATTTCATTTCATGCGTACTACTTTTATTACCATTTTCTCTCCTTTTTTTTTCTAGGAATTTGGTTATGGAATTCATTTGTACTCTTTGTCTCCCCATAGGACAAGTAGTGTTTACTACATCTCCGCAAGAACATTACTTCGACTGTCCGTATCAGTTGAGCTCAGAACCTATCGGTCAGACCTTCCTCGACGCCACGGTATTTTCAGTCCATTTTTGTTTTTTTCTTTGTGAAAATTGGTTGAATTTCATCCTAATCGAATGAATTTAGGTGATGACTGTCGAGTTGATGGAAGAAGACATAGTAGTTATGGGCTCGGACGGTTTATTCGATAATATTTTCGACCGCGAAATTGCTTCGATCGTTACCTCTTGCGATAACATTTCTGACGCTGGTACGTTGAACTAAGGCATTCTGAAGTCATCGAAAATTTCGATGCTATGTGCCTATGAATATGAATGATGATTGGTAAAATATTTCTCTGGTTTTTTTTTTCTAGCCAAGGCATTAGCTATTACGGCTCACAATCATTCGAAAGATTCGAACTTCGACTCGCCTTACTCGCAAGAAGCTCGAGCGCAGGTAAAGCTTTTATTGCATGAAACCCTTTTCACCTTTGAAACAATTTATATCGAAAATTTCGGTATTGGGTGGCAGGGTTTCGACGTTCCTTCGTGGAAGAAAGCCATGGGGATGAAATTAACAGGCGAGTCGTCGAAATTAATTCTTTTGATTTATTTATGATGATTATCTATTACAGCCTCGAATATTCTAACAACCTTCGCGGTGTTTCGCACAGGTGGAAAGCTCGACGACATTACGGTGATCGTCGGGAAGGTGACGAGCACGTTGAGTTCCTACTCCTAAGGCTATTTATTTTTGTGTATAGATCCTCGATTTCTCGATGTTTTTCAACGTGTAATCTTTTTTTTTTTCGAAATGCAATAACGTAAACGATAACAAAAATAAAATGTATTCGATAAATGTTGAGATCGTAAAATGGAATTTATCCCACATCGAATAAATCAAGTCCATCCTATTCGTCGTGGGTTTAAACCTGTGACTCTCATTGTTTGTGGGATCTTGGGGTGAGTTTCATGGACCAGGGAGGGTTATTCCCGCTGGAATAGGGATGTCAACGGGGCGGGGATTAGATCTCCATCCCCGGACAGGGAATCCCATCCCCGTCCCTGCGAAGCAAACTGGGAAAAAATCATCCCCATCCCCGTCCCCCTGGGTCCCTGCCCCCATGATTGTTTTTTATTTAATATTTTATTATAATATATATTGAATATACTATTTAACGTATATTTTTAAATATTATAATAATAAAAAATGTTTAAAAAATATTAATTTAAAGTATGAATTATGTATAAGAAATAGTATTTAAATATTAATTTTAGGATAAAACATTTTATATAAATAATACTAATGGCGGGAAATGGGGTGGGGACTATGATCCCCGCCCCGTCCCCGCCAACGGGGAAAGATCTTCCCCATCCCCCGCCTCGCGGGGATTCCCCGCCTCGATTCGGGGCGGACGCCCGCGGGGACGGGAAATCCCGGCCCCATTGACAAGCCTACGCTGGTGTAACGTCCCGTCCCATACCGGGTGTCACTGTAATATCGGTCCCTACCGGGACCAGTGGGGTTGGGCCCACCACACTCCGACTGATAGTCTGGCCCCACTGTACCACCATTTAACCTTTCAGCGTGCTTCGTCCTCGCTCACACGCACCCTGGGCAAACTTCCCAAGGGGTCACCCATCACAAGATTACCACAAGTCAAGCATGCTTAACTTTGAAGTTCTTATTGATGGACTCCCGAAAAGGTAGGTCGACCTTGGTGATATGAGTAGTGCTATATACGATTCTTAGAAGCCCCTCTCATTCGGGTGTCTGGTCGGTTCGTTCATGTACCCATTCGCCTAGAAGCCTGCCAGGAGCCGCTCATTGTCCGTGCACCCTGGCACCGGCGATCACTCCCCGCCTTCTTCGGCCCCGGGCGTCACAGCTGGAAGCCTTGGTCATCCCATAGCGACATTTAGGTTCAGATTCGATACAGACTGATCTTAGTCGGAGGGGACTACGGTGGCGTTGTGCGGGTACTACCTGACCGAGCAAAAAGATGAATAAATTGAGCCCTTTAATCCAATTATGTATTAAGTTTCAATCTTCTGCTTTCACCAATTGAATTTAGGAAGGACCTCTTAATTTCTGTCGTAAAATTACCCTAAGATATATATAAAAAGAAAGTATAATAAACGATGCATAAAAAGTTATACTAGATTCATAGAAGATCATGGAAATTTAATAGCTCAATACTAGTAAATTTATCACATCCAATGAATGCATAATATATTTTATATTTTGAATATTTATATTACTACTTAAATTATTTAAAAATAAGATTTGGTAAAGTGGGACAGACTCCCTAGGCTCTTTAAGATTATCTAATGCTCGTGTATTTCTGAATTGTTCAAATTTCGGATAAAACCGGCCGAACCAAAATTTTCGGTTTTTTCGGTTCGGTTAATTTGATTTTCTGGCCGGTTTCGGTTTAGGATTTAGTAAATTTCGGCGCTTTGGTTTTCGTTTTTAAAAAAAAAAAATAACCGAAATAACCGAAAACCGAAATATAATATATATGTGTGTAATGGGCCATGCAGGTTTTTAAGTAGAGCCCAAAAATATTAGTTTAGGTTTTTAAAATAGAGCCCAAGCCCAAACAATTCATACTAAGAAAAATAATAAAAACCTATTTGCACCCCCAATCCTAAAATAAATTAAAAAAACGAATTGTATAGACCTTTCTTTTTTTTTTTTAATAACCACAACTTTTTTTTTTTAAATAACCACAACTTTTCAACTCATAATATTTTTTAAATGAAATCCTTAATCGAAAATCCGAACCGAATTGTAAAATACCGAACCGAACTAAATTAAAACGGTTCGGATATCGGATTAAGCATATGTAAAACCGAAAACCGAAAAACCGAACCGAAGTTTGAGAAAACCGAACCGAACCAAAATTAAACAGTTAGGATATCGGATTATGCATATGTAAAACCGAAAACCGAAAACCGAAAAACCGAATCGAAGTTTGAGAAAACCGAACCGAACCGGCCGATCAACACCCCTTATTTGTGACGGTAAATGAAGGAGTATTTTGGTATGCTAGAAAATACGAGGGATCAATATGTAAAATCATATCTTCTTAAGCAATATTATATTATATTACCATGATGTGGGCCTCGAATGACGGAGGAGATGCCACCATGAGGCATTCTATTTGCACGTTGAAACTGCCCTTGTCTGATCTTCGAATCAGAAAGATCATTCTCACCTACCGTTTCTGATGAGTCAACAGTAGTAGAAATACTCTCCATCTTCCATTGGAGCTCAGCGATGGGAAAGATAAGGAAGTCGTCGAAGGGACAAGGTAATTAAATCTCAGTTCTTTATTAAGCTGTTGATTATGGACCGATTATTGGTTGCAAAACATGTTGTATTTGTTGTTTTTCGGGTTCAAGTTATATATTTTGCGGGTTTTACTTGTGATTACAGTTTTTTCTTTTTGTGTGAAGTTTAGATACATGGTCAGGGTATCACTGGATCATATGCTTATTCGTGTTCTTCAGATGTCAGTTCACTTAGCGTGGTCAATTATGAAGGAATATCATGATCTTTCTGAAATAGATGAGTTGAGAAACGATATTTCAGGGCTTTGTTCATTGATTATTGGTTTTTCACAACGAGTAAATAAATATGAATATTGTAGTAAAGAAGAGTATGTTGCGGTAGTAAAAGTGGACTCCTATCTGCATTTTGGAACATTTGCTGGCATTTTGAACTGTTTCTGAAACATATGATAAGTATAAACTTTTGAAACCTAAAATTCACCAAACAGAAGTTGGAGCTTACGTCTATGGGAACACTTCGGAAACACAACTTTGATTCAGTTGCTATTTAATTTTTTCTTTAGAAGTGAAACGTTACAAAGAACAAGGATTCTCTCAGTACGTCTATTGTGGTTTACCGTATGATACCACTCCTTAGAATTTTTTTGCTCTGCTGAATCGACTTGTTGACATGTTTCAAGCAGTGTGATTAGAGAAATACGTTTGCTTCTCATCCATCTTCAACGTCTGCCCCACCAAGATTCGATGGAACGCAGCAAAATGTTTTTGAGATTGTAACTCTTACACCGAGGTCCTCGCATTCTCCGGCGATGGTTGAACATTAGCGCTTGAAGGCGATATAATTTGATGATATCTTAAGATTGCAACTGTCATAAAATGGATCGTAACGGTCGAGTTTTGATGCACAGATACGAATTTGGTAAGTTATTAGGTCAAGGGACGTTTGCAAAAGTCTACCACGCTCGAAACCTACAGACAGGGCAAAGCGTTGCAATAAAGGTAATAGACAAGGACAAAGTCGTTAAGGTGGGAATCGTTACTCAAATCAAGAGAGAGATATCCATCATGAGAATCGTAAGGCATCCTTACATCATCAATCTTTACGAGGTCATGGCAACGAAGACAAAGATCTATTTCGTAATGGAATACGCTAAAGGAGGGGAGCTTTTTCACAAAGTGCTCAGACACAAACTCAAAGAAGACGTCGCACGCAGATACTTCCATCAGCTGATAAACGCAGTCGATTTCTTCCACAGCAGAGGTGTGTACCACCGCGATTTAAAGCCCGAAAACATATTGCTGGACGAAAATGATAACTTGAAAGTTTCTGATTTTGGCTTGAGTGCGCTCGCCGAGTCCAAAAGGCAAGATGGGCTTCTCCACACTACTTGTGGGACGCCTGCTTATGTGGCGCCAGAGGTAATAAACCGAAGAGGATATGATGGTGCTAAGGCTGATATTTGGTCATGTGGGGTTATTCTATACGTATTGTTGGCTGGTTATTTACCGTTCCAAGATTCTAACTTAATGGAAATGTACAGAAAGATTGGGAAAGCTGAATTCACTATCCCTTCTTGGTTTCCCCCCGATTTAAGGAGGTTAATCTGTAGAATGCTCGATCCTCGCCCGAGTAGTAGAACTACGATAGCGAAAATTAAGGAAAGCTCGTGGTACAGAAAGGGATTGAGTTCAAAGTTGAAAGCTAACGAGGGCATATTAGATAAAGATGCATCCTCGAGTGGGCACAGTACAGTTGTATCAGGCGATCACGAATCGCCTAGGCTTTCGAACCTAAATGCGTTCGACATTATTTCTTTATCGGCTGGATTTGATCTTTCTGGGCTGTTTGAGGACTCTTGTCCTAAGAAAGAACACAGATTCGTATCGTGGAAACCTGCCTCCACCATAATCGCCAAGCTCGAAGAGCTGGCCAAGCGCATGAAGCTGAAGATTAGTAAAAAGGAGCCGGGCTTGTTCAAATTCGAAGCAACTACAGAGTGTGGTAGAAAGGGGATTTTATCGCTCGACGCTGAGGTTTTCGAGCTCACCCCAGAGTATCACTTGGTTGAAGTGAAGAAGACGAGTGGGGATACGTTGGAATATCAGAAGATGTTCGAAGAGGATATCAGACCGTGCCTTCAAGAAATCGTCTGGGCTTGGCATGGAGAGCCTGAAACTGAGGAAGAAGATGAAGGCGAGGAGAGAACAGAGCAGAATATATTTCAAGATGAGCCTTTATTGAGCTCTAATGAGCAGAGATTCGATGTGATTACAGACCAGAGTCTGCTTGTTCAGGAACTTCCCTGATACTTGGAAGCTTTGTTGAACTTCATTTGTGTTTAAGAGATGCATTTCCTATACTGAAAAGCAACTTTGGTTTCTTTTCTTCCCTTATTCATCATTGGTCATCTGTGCTGTGTGTTCTATCAAATGCTGGGAGATCTGTTAGGGCCAACAAAAATAGCTTCAGAAGAGACTGAAAAAATATGCTATAAGCAGTGAAAGAAAAAGCTACAAGATTTTATAACCTCATTGATCTATTTTTATCAAAATTAACTCGAATGAATCAATCATTCGACAAAGAACGGAATAAACCAATGGATATAACATAGTCCGTCCCACTATCTTTTGTACATTTTACTAAATCGGGCGTCCAACTATCTTTTGTACATTTCCTAATTTAGCAAAAAAATATCGCAAACAATCAATATAATAATATTAAATATTCTTAAAAGACGTGTCAAAATATACATTTTTTTACCTTTTAATTGTACTATATTATAAAAATATTCAATTTCTTAAAAACCGTGCGATAGCCCAAATGTCCATAAGTTACTGGGACGGAGGTAGTATAAAAGAGAGCATAGAACAAAATAGGAAAGAGTTTAACTACAATATTAAAACAAGATTGTGTTTCAACAAACATCTGCATGATTTCATTCCATATATCACAGAGCAGAAGCTGATGAACACTTCAGCAGTTCAAACTTCACAAACCATCGAATCCTTCCACATCAACAAACCGAAAACAAAACCACTCGTCTGATGATCTATCAATCTATCTTTTAGATCACACACTATTCCACTATGTCTGAAGAAACATGGCTACATAGAAAAGCCCTACACAGTCACGTTAGTATCTCTTTCCCAATGATACATCTAGCACAGCCCCAAAGGAGGAAATTCCTCGTCGTTCTTGAGACCAACCGTCTTTCCCACGACCCTGAAAGAAGCGAAAATATGACCCAATGAGAAAAACCAGTCGAGAAAAAATATGTGAGAATGAAGAAATGAACTTATCTGCTAACTACCTATGGTCTTGAATAGCTTTTGTTTCCTGAAGGGGAACAAGTGCAGTTGAGTCTTTAACAGGGTCAGATCCTGCAATAAGCTGCACAGCTAAATCTCCAACAGACCCGAATCGGATTATACCTCTTTCATTTGCAAAATTGTTGTCCTGAGTTTGTTCTCCAACAATATGGGGACCTTACTTCTGAATAGCTGTTATTGTCTGAATGGTTCAAATTTCCAGAAGAGGGATAGTATCCATAATTATGGCCGTATCTCTGAGATGGATAGTAATCATTTGGTGACCTGTTTCGGTTCCTCATAAAGGGTCTCTCCCGGTAAATATTAGTCTGCAGGCGTAAAGAGAGGAAGAGATATATAGAGGGATAACGTAGTGAAAACAACAACATACCCATGATTGTGCAAGAAATTAGCATACCGCGGTAGGAAAGTAAGTTCCAATTCCTCTTGTCTTTTGTGCACCAACAGATTGAAGAGCAGTAGCGGGCAAAACAGAATCACTTGAAGTGATGATACTTTTCTCCACAAATGGTGGAACTGAATCAGCATGTGGATGGTGATAACTCTGTTGATGTGTTGGAGACTGATGAGGAGCGATATGAAGCTGCTGCTTTTCGTATATAGAAGGTGACAGTGAAGATGGAGATGATAGAGAATTTTGTATCGCAGACGCTTTTGGCATACATCCATGGCATAATTGACCATGGAGGAGATTCCTAATGTGGCTATCGTAATCCCCGGCGAGATCAGCCCAAGGATGGAAATTTCCCCCTAAACTAGCAAAATCTAATTCCTTCATGTCGAATAGGGATGCGTTGATTTCATAAGCATCGTCAGCCTTTGGAGTAGAACAACCTGAGTTAGCTGTTAGACCGAGTGAACCGTAACTTTTGTGGTCAGTCTCTTCGCTTTCTTTTAATCCATCCACCATAGAAATTTCCCTGTTCGAGTATATGTTTGTATAAACCGAAGATTTCTCACCATCACCATCAGTATCACTGTCACATGAATATATTAATCCATCATCCTCAAGGGACAATTCCATCGATGATGCTAAGGAATCTTCATCTTCAAATCTTGGGACCAAAAGCTCAGTGCTAATTCTACATTCGGGTCCATGCCTTTGAAGCGTATTTGTGAAAAACTTACAGATGTCGTCAGAAACTTTATCTCTTGGTTGTAAGATAACTTGACTGAGCTTACGAGCACCATACTTGAAAGCGCTCAGTATCCGAAAGAAATTTCCTGGAAAGGAGCAATGTAAAGGACCGCTAAGTCACACATCAAATTCTAGAAACGGAAAGGATAACCAAATGCAGATAAGAAAGATTGTGTATCCTCAAAAAGCCAATTTCCAAAGATGGATTTAAAACCGTGTAAAAATTAATTACACTCAACAACAATCCGAAGTTGATCTTCCAATTTTTGCAGTCTAGAGACGTTAGTAACTAAACAGGCGCATCAAATGTTGCCAAATGAGGAAAAGAGAATGTTTTGACATTATTATAGGCAATCTAACGTGCCGTAAATGTGAATAGAAGTTAAAATAAATATCCCATTTCAGATCAATAGAGCATACATAGCTTCCTTTCCAATCCAACTATGGCAATTTCATCAAACACTTACACTATACGGAATCCACTTCAATGTTCGTCGAATTTTAAATCTGGAATTTCAACCAAAAAATGATTAATCATCAATAGCAATTGTTCTCACCTTTGTGTACACTTCGGCCAAGATTGTTGTTTTCCTTCAATGGATCGATTATGTTAAGATGCTTAACTTGAAATGCATTGGGTTGCCTCCAAGACCCTTAGATGGCACAGAGAACAATTCGAAGCAGTTCTTCAGGAATTCTTCGCTACACATTGGATCTCTCAATTCACCTTCCGGCATTTTCACTAAACAAATGAACAACAAAAGAGAGTAAATCAGAAAATGAATCAACAAGCATAAAACAAATAACAGCAGAAAAGAGAAATTTATACGAAACGTATTTCTTTTGATGCAATCTTAAAGACCCATAAATCTTTACAATAATAGTGCTCACCTACTATGTCGGGAAGCGAAGATTTACATACAGGACCTTTCAAACTGATAAAATAGTTCTCCCAGTCGAAACTGCAGTAATAATCTAAAAACTTATGGAGTACCTACATATATCCAAATAATCACATAATTGACTGGTCATAATATTTTCCTTCAACATTGGAACCCAAAATCCGTTTCACTGCCCTTACCATTAATGGTCCAGTTAAGGATGAATGGAACATCTGGAATATGTATAAGATAAGTGTTTCCAAAGCATATGTTGAAATTAGACCATGGTTTGCTCCCAGGATACGGCTTTCGTAATAGCACCACGCTTTAATCAGGATAATGCTACGCTTGAATAAATGATTCCTTCCAACTAGCCGATCAACCTGCAAAATAAGCAACGTTGAACTTAGCCATGCTATTATAAAAACTTGAGTTAACGATTCCCCACTAGACCCGATGACATCCTTATTTAACATACTAAACATATGTACATCCCTGCTTGATGTTATATTATTTATTCCATTTCGTGTTACGGATTTGTTAACTCTAAGCGTTTCTTTATACACATCCCAATTAAGGAAGTTTCGTCGTCAAACAGTGACACTCAATACGTAGAACCATACACGTGGTACTGATTGAAGGGCCTCCCCAACCATTAGCTTCTTAAGCTGATAAATGCTATTCACAAAAACCCATACCCAACGGAAGAAACTTATATGTGTTACATGACATAAAGGAAAAGTAGAACATTGAAAACCAAAAAACAAAATAAATGACTGAGATATAATTTCATAAAGCATATATCATCCATACCTGCTCCAGGAAACAAAGGGTAGAAAGTCCGCCTAATTGGTTGAAAGACATATCCACCACAATATCTTTAACGAGACATTTCACAAGTTTAACCTGCCACGAGAAGATAGAAACACAGTTAAAGCCTTCACATGATGATCTTGAATACATAAAGCAAACCGAGAGCAAAAATATATAGGAGTTACAACTCACAGCACAAACAACATTCAAAAACTGTTTTAATGCTAAATTTACATCAGCGACATGTCCAAAACATTAACATTTATACAAAATAAATCAACAGTAAAGACAACTATAACACATCGAGTGAAAAAAACAAAATGTGGGAAACAATCAAATATCAAAGAGACAAAGAAGCATTCACATAGCCGCTGGAACTTAAGCAATAGAGCCATGTAACAAGTGCAAGTTCTGAAACTACCTAGTGGGGTATAAGTCATAACTACCCAGTATCTCCAGTCCAAGCATCAAAGGTGAAACATCATTTTGATGGTAAAATTTCGTATAGAATTAGAAGAGAAGCAATGTGATGAAACAAAATACTGGAAATAAAGTATATGTGGACCATAATGCTGCGAAAGGAGCTTAGTCATATAAATTCACTATTTCCAAACGGCATCAATACGAAGGTCACCTCGGCATCAATAAACTGGGCATCTCTGATTTGGTACTCTGCATTCTGATTAAGCTGCTCTTCTGTTAGAATAGAAAAAACATCATGGGCAAAGGACTCGTCAGCGTTAGGCCCTTTAATGGCAGTAAAGTCAATATCTCCATCGGGTAAGTACGTCTTCAGTGGCACCGACCCATATGGTAGAACCTGTCAATTAACTATCGTAAAACCAAAAGCTTCTAGAACAAAATGAGATGAAAAATCAATTTTATTAGCAGTCATTGATCATTGATTTAGGTGCACTGAATCTAAAGACGCCATAAATACATTCAGCATTGGAGGATAACGCATAATGCTCTAAGAAGCATTGGGAGTAAACAGGGGCATATCTGAAGACCTAACGAGAGACAATCATTTAAGTTCTAAACGGATTGAACTAACTATCATGACAGAAATACATAAAACAGTTACATGAAGTTAAATAACATAATCAATAAAAAAACGATATTAGACGACCAACCTTTTAACATCGAATCCCCAGAAAACTGAATGAGATATTTAAGAACTTCAGAATCGGAATCTCCAAATAGACAGATCGTTAGAAGGCAAACTAGACTACCCTAAGCCTTGCATTGAAGAACTTTTTTGTCTGAGAGTAACCAAAATAAGATGCCTCATAACGCACACAAGCCGTCGCATATGCATATGCTACGTGTCGCTCCGGCGTAAAAGCTTCCACTTTTACCTAACTACTCGCCAGACTGTGAAAACTAAGCTACTTCCCATAAAATAGAAATGAATGTACTATCAATACGGCAAACTATAAAGAACTGCTTGATCAAATGGATTCGGATAAATGGACTCTGATTTCATCTCAAAGAGGTGCTTCATACTCAAAGGATAGCCAGCAACACTAACCCTCAACTACATTGCTATGGGGACACAAGAGAGGCTAGAACACATGCCTCTCTATGTGTAGATTCCTCAAATTTGGAATACAAACAACTAAAGTTTAACATGGATCTAAAGATATTCCTAGGTTTTCATCCATTCAACCACATTATCGTAATATTCTGCGTTGACTGTCTGCTCATGGATAAACTAACAATCACCAAATAGAGAGAGACGAGTAAAATAAAACAAAGCCACCCTCCTTAACAATTAAACAAACGAATTAATATATACAAAGCAGGATTACAGCAAAGATTAGATTAATATATTCCATTCCTATCAGATACTTACAAATTCTGATTACAGCACGAATAATAAAATAATCATAACAAAACCCAATGCGCGCACACACACGGAAGGAAGTAAAATCAAGTTAATTACACATAAAACCACAAAAGGACATGCCATGCATATCAATTTGATGAAATCAGCTGAGTAAAGCTGAAACTAACAGATCCCTAGAAGGCTTAAGGAAAAAGAAGGAGAAAGGTAACGAGTTTTTAGCGAGACCTCAACGTTGAGACGAGTTTTGAAGAGTCGTTGAACATAGTCAATGACGTCCCTTCTATTCTCCTCAGAGTCCAAGGTGGGTTGAATGCAATTCAACACTCTCTGCGCCGCGTCTTCAGCAGCTGACGTGATTTCGTCTCTCTCATCATTTCCAAGCTCGCCCATCCTTTCTAACAGCAACAGAAGTAAAGATTCAAGGATGGGCTTCAGTGATCATTTCAGGAAATTGAGAGCTCTTATGAGAATTGGAAAAAAAAAAAAAAGAAAAAGCAGAGAATTCTAGAGTGATAGGACGAAGGCTATGCAGAAACGAGGTTTTAGGGGTAAAATTTCTCGGGGTTTGTCAGAGATTTCTGTCGATTTCATCCCCCACCCTTTATATCAGATGGTATACGTAATTTCCCAATAATGGCATTTAATGCATACATATGCACATTTTTTTGTGAGGGAAAAACAGGACAAAGGAAAAGGAAAAAAGGATTGAAAGAGACAGATGAAGACAAATCTGCAGTTACGTTTTGTTTTCTCAGAGTTCCTTTCTCTCTCTCTATTCATCAGAAAGAGAAAGAGAGAGAGAGATAATAACAAACGCCACAGCACAAAAGCTTTCTCTTTTCTTCACATATATATTTTCTGCGTCGCTTTCTCAACGTATCATATTTTAGCTTCGCCGGTGACGAAGGGTGTTGAAGATATATACAATTTCGGTCCTATTAATTTCAAAAAAATATAATTTTGGTCCTAGTAATAACTTTCTATTTCTATACGTGCATACTCGTATGTATTTTTGGATAAATGTCGTATTATCGAAATCCAATATATACTATTTTGGGTCACCAAGAATTCAAATAGAAATAATTAATAGATACAAATCACCATCCAACTGGGAATTCAACAATGTTGGATGGACGTGAGATATTGCTAGCATATACAATTATTAATAGGGCAAATATAATTTAATGGTCATTTAATTGAGACAGATATTGAGTTCCGAATCATTAATTAAATGTTTTTTTATGAGAGCCCCTTTTTTGGCATGTGTTGAAGATAAATACAAAGATGCGTTATATATAATAAGTCTATATATAGCTTATTTATATTTCTATATTTATTCAAAGAATATAAATAGATGGAGAAAAAAAAATACATCAAAATAAGCTAAATCCCAATGTAGTTTTGTTACATTCATTCACATGACGACCCAATTCTGTATAAGCATCATATTTATACTTTGAAGCTGCATAATGTCCCTCCAAAGTTCAAAAGAATTAACTGAGCCTACTTTTCAAAACAAAAAAAAAAAAAAAAAGTAGATTTCTACTATGGATATAAGACCTTTAGTCCTTTACCATTGTGCTTCCAACAAAATAGTATTACGCATGGAAAGCTCTCAAAAGAGGGGCTTTGCTCGTCATCAAAACGCCAAAACTCTAGCAACATCTTCGTCGCAGAAATCAGATTTCTTTACGGATTAAATGCGCTAAATTTTATCGACATTACAAATATCTTAGGCGCGCAAATCTCTGTCTGAATTCCATGACTTTGCCCTTCGTTACGAAACAAAGTCATCATCGCCTGGTAGGGGCAAGACTGGTATATAGGAGTTGAGTGGAAGAAACTAAACCTTGAATATTTTTCTGGATAGTAAGTAATGTTGGTCATCAGAGGTAAGAAAACGGTTAAAGATGACAATGTGTGCATAGAAATATAGAAGCAAACTACTGATATTGTTAGGTCAAGCTAGAGTATAGAGAGACCTATGTTCTTGAATCAGATTATCATGAAAATAGAAGCATGCATCACTTATGCATTTACGTAGGTGACAATGCATAGGTTAAGATGAGCAAAATATTAACAGCCGCGAGTGAATAATAAAATCACTCCAATCTTTTATTTGGTTTAATAATTAAAGCATCCTTATATAAAAAAAATATAAATGAAAATGTATAAAAAGTAATTAGAAGGTTATTAAATTTATATAATATTTATAAAACATTATTTTGTTTTAAGGTAATAAAATATGCAGTATTGAAAAGCTGTAAAGTTGGTGTATAAGTGAATATTTTGAAAAGATTCAATTGAGTTTGAGAATGAGTTTAGCCGTTGGAGAATAATTACTGTATTTTAAGTTTGAGAATGAATTTGACTTTGTGATTGTGTTTGTCGGTTGGAGATGCTCTTAATTCGATCAATGACACATCTATATGTCATGTGTTGACAGACTAACATAAGAAATTATCAATAAGGAGAATCGTAATGAATGGATAAGCCTACGATGTAAATGTATGGATATTAATCAGAAGAATATTGCCAAACAAATCTTCAGATTGTTGACATAAATAAAATGTACAGTATAATTCAATAAGAAGACTTGCCTAGAGATATGGTATGTCGTAAATTATACATAATACATACCGTAACTGATTTTGTACATATTTTCTCGCACGTTGACATTTTATTTCAATCTTAAATTAAAGGGGTAGACCATTTTATGTACTAAACACTAAGAAATTCTCAAATAGGTACTACACAGGAAGAAATAATTCGATGTGTATTTAAGGGAAATTTTAAAACTCAAATTTTGAGTTTTTAAACTTCCTGTTCAGTACCTCTACGAAAATTTCTTCTTATTAAGTACCCATCTGTGAAAAATTGTATATTTAATACCCCAAAACAGTGGAGCGACGAAATTACCCTTTTCAAATCAAAATGGGCATGTACCAACTGTTTTGATTATTACACAAATTATTATCACTAATTATACCAAGTTAACGTTATTATACCAACAAAATTGAACACTATACCACTGTTGGTATAATAACGATAACAGTTGGTATAAAGCTTAAATTCTTATATAATTGCGACAACAGTTAGTATAATTTGCAATTATATTTATATAAAATTATAATAATATTATGTTATTGGTAAACTTAGCAATAACAGTTGGTATAATAATCAAAATAGTTGGTATAATATCCAATTTCGCTGTTTAGAATAACATTATTTACTGGTATAATAGCAAAATCAGTTGGTATAATGCCTAATTTTTGGTATAAAATTATAATAACTTTATTTATTGGTATAATTACGAAAACAGATGGTACAATATTTAATTTCTGGCATAATAGCAAAATCGGTTGGTATAATGTCCAATTTCGTTATATCAAATTAGAATATCATTATTTACTAGTATAATAACGACAACAAATGATATAATTCAACAATTTCTGGTATAATAGAGAAATCAGTCGGTATATTTTGGTATAAAAATATAACGTTATTTGTCGGTATAATAACAAAAACATATGGTATAATTTCTACAATTTCTGGTATAATAGCAAAATCAGTTGGTATAATGTCCAATTTCGCGTTATAAAATTCTAATAGCGTTATTTATTGGTATAATAACGAAAATAGTTGGTATAATTTCTATAATTTCTAGCATAATTTCAATTTTAGCATAATAACGAATGTTGTTGGTATAATTCATACGGAAATAATTGTACAACTTTTTTGAATGTGCGAAACAGTGGTATTTTCGTCTTTTCAACGCTGAAAAGTTCATTTTAGGTACTAAACAGGAAGAAATTCTCAAATAGGTACTAAACAGGAAGAAATAATTCGATGGGTATTTAAGAAGAATTTTAAAACTCAAATGAGACTGATAAGGAATTACCCCTAAATGTATATAGATATTGGAGGCTGGCTGCTTGTTCTTCTTACACAATAGCTTGGGGAATCTGCTGTTACCATCGTATTATATATACCAAGTAAAGTATACTCGAAAAGCTGAAAGGACTCTCTTTCTTACCAAGAAAAATTCAATCTTCAAGTCCCTTCTCGTGATCCAGATTTCTTTATCGAGTCGCACCAAACTGCGAGCGTCGAAAAAATAGAATTCAGTGCATCGATTCATACAATGAAAATCGAAACAAAATATAACTTTAATTCCAAGAAATGACAATGACCTGCGGCCGAAGAGCACGATTCTTCACTGCATAACAAAATCTCGATCAGTCCGAGATTGTGTTGGGAGAAGAAATAAAGAGAGAAAGAAATTTGATTAAAAAAAATACAGTATTCTCAGACCTATCTTTTGCATCTTCTGTTACGAACCGTTGGATGGGATCTCTAACACTGTTATCCAATGTAGTTGGGGAGTACCTAAATGAATCATCGCATAAAAACAGAGGTTCCTCATAAATTTACAACGATGATGCAAACGAAGAATCTCACGCAAAAGTTCATTTTTACCATGGCTTATACGAGGTGAAGGTTTCGGGATGGTTCGCCGTACGATGATCATTTGTATGAACTGGAGAGTCTGCTTGAAGAAGAAAACAGATGAGAAATAGGACTACAAAATGCACAAGATGTGACCATATGCTGAATATCCGTCCTATTGAACAATAGAACAACATTTGAATCACTAAGAGAATGTTAATCAAGAAAACGAGATTAATTCTCTGATGAACAGAATTTTAATGAAATGTTAATAATAAAGAGGGAGGAACCTGTAAAACCGATGTTTCCAATTGCTTCCGAGCTGGATCTGTGGAGCCAACCACATCACTTTTACGCAGATGTGTTCACTAACGAATAGTGCGAAGATATTTAGTATTGACTTGCCTTTTTCTCGGTAGGTTCCATGAATCGAAGTTAAAGTCCTGCTTCCATGGGTTCTTGGAATCGATAGGATCGTCTTTATCAATGCTTCTTATATTTCTTCGGTCCCCATAAAAAGACTTTGATTCTTTCACGTCGTCAAAATCATTATCTGAGAAGCCAGGACCCGCTGAAGGAGAAACAAAATTTTGTTATGGCAAAATACGCACTCCTGGCCAAAGACAAGCAGATTGGAATCTCTAAAGCCAAAGACTAATAGAAAAGGGCAGAATTCATTTTTTACTAGTGTTCTTTATCCATGATTATCTGAGATAGAAAATCTAGGATATTGTCATGATATTCATACCAACTGCTGTCACAAATTTCATTTATCAAAACTATCTCATACTCGTCCTTCCAGAAGCAAGAAAAGACACAAGTATGGGAGGATCATCCAGTTTTCATATCAACTGCAGACTTCTGCTTAAAATTCTTTTTTCTTTATGACACAGATTTTATTGCAATGATTACAATTTTGCAACTGACAATCATCTGCCAGTGCCATATAAAATCTTCCATGTGACTTCATAGAATGGGGTTAAGACTATTCAATTAGTAATTTCTTACCATTCCAATAGTTTCTGTTTCTGGTACTGTTGGAAATACTGTGCAGGAAATCATCATCGTCAAGAAAGTTCTGTGGAGGACTGCCCTTTCTGGAGAGCTGGAAATCTCTCAAATTAAAAAAGTTATCGTCAGGATAACAACCAACTCCCATTACATCCCTTGGAAACAAACATCTTTTCCCAGAACTGACATGTGTTGGGAAGTCGTGGTCCTGCAAAATTACATCCTGCACTTTGTCCACTTACATAGTGTAAGATCCAATATAACAAATGTAGTAAATCGATACAGAAAAAACTGTATGAAGATGATTTGGGAGTCACAAGAAATATGCATCCCACCGGTAACAAAAAAAAAAAAGCAATAGATAGATTTTGGAAATAATATGTTGGTGGCTATATGAGCACCCTTGCCACAAAACCATTGATGAAAAAACTCAAACAAACTTCTAGTCCATTCGATTTGAGCTATTTCAAATATGTAATGAACAATTCAAGAACTCAATTATCCTCATCATGGTTTTATGTGCTGTCTGACACTGACTGTATTTGGATGTATATTATCTGAATGTATTTATAAATATAGGACACTGTCACTTGGTCCTCAACCAAGTGAAGCTTTGAGGTTTGATTGCAAGCAAAGAAAAGGATCCTGGGGAACTAAAAAACAAAATGAAGAAGCTTATATAGAAGCCAGTCAAAGAGAAGTGACATTAATGAGAGCTTCCTGATTGTTCTTACAATTTGGGAATCAAGGTCATCAAAACCAAAATCGAAGAGCTTAGATGTGACTGGTTGTCTTCTTGATTTCTTTGGAAAACGGGAACCAGGTTGAGAGGTTCTGTAGTGATATATATACATATAAATATATATTTAAATATATATAGTTAGATGATAATCAAATGGGTGACGTTTTGATGATAAATTCACATAAAAAAGCATTTCAAAATCAAATATTCATATGCTAAGCATCAATGAGGCATTATCGCTCACAGTCAAAACATGATCATAATGCAGAGAGGGAGCTTGAATCATCATATAAACAAATACTACTTTGGAGCTCCAAAATTACATCCATGACTGCATGCTATTGTAGCGAGTCGCTACCAAAACTCGTCAGACAAAGACAGAGAAAACCGAACACAATTTCATTCTGTTGTCATGGTTCCGAGAATGGGCCGTTTTCTTATATAGTATGCGTGTGTGCACATGTGTGGCCAAATCCCATAAGAAAAAGACTATAACATCACAACTGAATGGATTTATCATGTTCTAAAGTGGTTTGGCTGTTTGGGATATCACTTTCCATTTAAAATTTTACTAATATGTATTTACCTGTGAGGTGCAACCGGTGATTGAACTGGTGTCCGAGTTTCCACTTTCCCTAAACCTGATAAGTATGAATACTCTCTGAGTGAAAAACACAGGACAAGATTTGGATGTAATAGTAGCTCAGAAGTGATATTATAGTATTAAGCAACCAATGAACTGATAAACTGACATGAGCCATAATCTCTTATGAAGTTCTGGAGAAGCATACAGCGTGATATAATGATAAATTGCATTCATGACCAACTGCAGAAGGGTTACAAATATCCCTCAATAAAAGAAATTATGCATCCATTCAATTCTATTTCATGGAGTATTTTTGGGATTGATTCCTTATCCATTCACATGTTAATGATGAATGTGCATGTAAATGAATGCTTAGGTGTACATGGATGGGATAAGATTGCTATTGAAGTGGATGAATGTAAATGAATGGTTAAGAGTACATGGATGATTTAAGATTGCTTTTGAAGTGTATGAATGTAAATGATGCTTGGGTGTACATGGATGAGTTAAGATTGCTCATATTTTAAAAGATGCAATGGAAATGGTGAACGATAAGGGTTGTTTACAGGGTTATCACTACCAACCTTCAACAGAAAAAGCAACATGAGGTTCCTTTCCTTTTTCTGAATTCTCTATTGCATTGCTGTTTTCTCCCCCATCACCAAGCAAGTCAATGATAGAGATTGCTGCAACATCGAGAGAGAAAGAAAGAAAACTTCAAACTTATTCTCCTTTTGTCATCAACAGTTGACAGTACAGAAAAATGAGTAGAGTCGAAGGAAAGAGCATTATAAACAAGATGATGGAATAAAATCTTTACGAACGAAAAAACACTAACATTCACTTAACTTACACCTATGCATTGTGGAAATCTTTGAATTGTCAACTTCACTGCCATTCTGATCAAACTTTTTATTTTGGTCTGGCAACCTGACCACAGCATGCATACATTAGGGGTTACCCTTCGGCCCAGAATGGCAAAAAGTTATGCTTCAAAAAACTACAACAAAGTACAGATTATATCTTAGTGTAGCTTACAGGATAGCATGCCTATGACTCACTAATAAATTTTTCTTTTACACTTGATAGACAATTTGGTTGAATAAGAAAAAAATACTTTTTATGGGTAATTCTATGTCCTCTTAGTTGCAGCACGTAAGTAGCAGAGGAAACTCCAAAAGTTACACAACACTACCTCTTTGTATCTGTTTGTTCTGAGATAGAGATAGGTGCAATTCCTGAAACAAAGGACGATCTAAGACAGGCTCTTCAAAGCACATAAGCCTACGTCTCAATAAAGGCCTGGCCAGAAAACTAAATAAATAACTTGCCTACATCTATTGAAGCTAAAACTTCATTTGGTCCAGATGGAGGAATGGAGATTTCTGCTCTGACACTAGCGGAAGCACTGAACTCATTGCTCAGAGTGATATCATCATCTGAACTCTCCCTTGCATCTTGAAGAAGTTGAATCAAATGTAGGAGCAACCAATAATCATTTGCGACAGGGAAAAAATAAAAGTTCACTCGCTAAAAGGATCGAATAACGAAATCTTTTGTAATAAGAAAATGACTCCACATAATTTCAGGTAGTCGAAAGTTAAAACAGAGGATAATTACCATTGAGCTCACCAGCACTGCTTTCAGTAGTCACGGCAGATATATTTACCAAACTCAGCAAGTCAAGTGATCGAGTATCTTCGAAGTTTTGAGTGCATGACTCTTTTCCAGTCGAATAGGTTTCATAACCAGCTTCTTGCTGCTGCTTACGTTTCCTTTCCTCAAAGTAATGCCTTTGCCTATTTGACGAATATTCTCAGTTTATGCATCTCATGATTTCTTTTCGTCCAGAAATTACGAGAACCGTTACAGCCACGTGATCACAGTGATGGCATGTCAAAATAGCCAGAGGGTGACTCATACCTTTTCCGGGTTGAGTTTCTGTACTGCAATTTATCCATGGCATTCGATTAAATTCCCGAGATACACACACAACAAACTTACGCAAACTTCTAAATAGGAAATGCAATTGATTAAAGCGTCGTTAGAGAAGAATATGACACGATGTTTTTTTTCCACTTCTCTATGAATCCTCACCCACGCCATTAGCCAAAAATCTAGGTAAACGATAAAAACACTTACTGTGGTCATTTTCCGCCTCGATCCACCCATCCATTGCAACATCGTGCATTTGCAGTCTTTAACTTATGAGCTTACAGTGAGGAGAGATGAAAAAACGTTTAGGGAAACTGTCTCTATGAACTCAAAATGACTTGTCAAAGCTCCCAATTTCTCACCAAAACATGAATAAGCACAAGACAATTAACATACTCACCGACTAATCATAGATGGTGCAGATTATTGGTATGCGCGGAAGGAAAACCCTAGAGATTCAATCTTCCTCAGTGTGTGTTTTCAGGTGAAATTGTAGTCATTTTATACTTGCCGAAGCGTTTCACTTCATTTTCCCCCACCATGCAAAGAACCAACCAAGGCTTTTTTAATAAAATAATCAATAAAATATAAAGCATTAACAAAATAATTCAAAATCGTTAATAAAATTGAGTAAATAGTACTACGAGTTATAACTCGTAAAAAGATTATACGAGTTACTAGTCCTTGTGGCGTAACTCGTATCATTGTTATAGGAGTTACTAACTCGTATAAAATGTTTACGAGTTATATCAACAGTAATGGCCGTTGCTGACTTTTTTTCCTAGATATCAGAAGTCAAAAGTTTACACTCTAATTTATGCTACACTCTACGGAAAAAGGTACATGCAATACAAAACCCACTAACTCATTGATAATTACAAAATTCATTCGAATAAAAAAATCATACACAGAGTAAATAAAAAAAACTTACTGAAAATTAAACAAAAGTTTTCCATCATCAAATTCTCAAAAATAATAAAGTTCCGAAACAAATCAATAATACAAAACCTTACATAAATGGATAAAATAAAGTCAAAATGTAAAGACAAAGAAATCCTTTTCTCTCTCCATTATGCAACTGTTTATCTTCTTCGTAGTCCATCATCTTCTTCTCTATCGTTCACCTACTCCAGGCCAGCATAGAAAAGCTCCAATTTGCATAAATAGAAAACAAAACCGTAAATTAACACAATAAAGAAACTAAAAGAAGAAAAAAGAAATAGAGATAGAGGGGTGAATAGTGTCCGCTACAATTAGAGGAGTACTGTTCATCCTCCCACACTTACCGTGTCGTTTGGTGCTTCGTTGGAGTCATCTCAACGCCATAACTGGCGTCCAACGGTCGTCTCATTGGAGATGCTCCTAGTCTGAAAATTCATTGAAATGAAAAAGCTGATGTTCCGTAACGAATAGAGAAAGACAGGCTGTTGATTTAAATTCCTAGCCATGGAAATTCTCATTAATTCACGAGATCAAATACAATGATACTTAATTTAAATCACTGTAAATCGATAGGAATACTTAGTCTGAAATTCATTGAAATGAAAAAGCTTTAATAGAAAAAGAAAAAAGAAAAAAAAAACTTGAGAATGTTTATCTCAATGAATTTCGCGTTGTGGATATTATTCTCCTCGCAGTGTGGGTCCCACCTTAATAAGTATTTCTAAGCTTATTATTTATGCCTTCCGAAGCTTATCTCCACACATCCCCTCTATTCTTCTCTCGGAGAAAATATAAGATGCAACTCGTAATCAATTTATACGAGTTACTAACTCGTATATTCTTTGTACGAAATTCTCTATTTTATTAATGATTTTGATTTCATAATTATTTTGTTAATGCTTTTATATTTTTTAAATTATTTTATTAAAAAAGCCAACCAAAGGCGCTCACAAATTAATATAAAAGTAATAAAATATATTAAGCAACATAAATACCATTTACATAAGATAAGAGTTTGGACAAGATACCAAAAGAATACATTGTTATATTCGGGGAAGACCGAGTTGTTTCACGATTTTTTATGTTCATTTCGAAATGATAGTGTAATATACGAACAAACAAACAAGCTAAATAGTCCATCAAGATACAATCTATTTTTCGGTAGGGGTCAAACAAAATCTATACCGAAAAAACCCATCAAACAGACCAAACTAGAAAGAGTGAAAAAGAATGGTAATGTAAAAGACTATGAAGAGTATGAAGTTATAAATTGTTTCGTAAAAGAAAAATAAGACAAAATATCATTCATTACACGATAAAATCAAATCACCTCACTTCAACAGCCATATTCTAAACAAATAATACTTAAACTATAATAAAAAAAATACATAGCCTCTCACCCCTCAAACAAACCTATCAATCTCTTAAAAAATCCACAATAAATCAGAAAAAAATAATTAACAAGCAAAACCAGATTTAAGATGCCTCAACCGGCGATGATTCCTTGTTTCCCAACACAACCTCCCTAAGACGATGATACCCATTACGGTAATGCTCAAGAGAGCAGCACAATTGTCTTATGGCTTCTCTCTTCTCCTCAGCTCCTTCGTCAATGATTTCTTGTTTTCTTACAATGTCTTTCTCCAGTTCTCCAATCCTTAAACTCATTCCTTCGCTGTTCCTATTCAGCGCGTGGACCCGAGCGACCAACTCGGAGTTTTCGAACTGAATTCGACGCAAGTGATCGGTCATTCGGTCGATCCGATCGTCTCTCGACTTCACCTCTGACGCGAATGCGGCCTCGAACTGCTCAATTTGATCCGCGAATTTGCGTTCGTTCTCTTCTGTTTCGGCTCTGATTAGCTTCGCGTCGTCCCTAAGGGATCGGCAGTGTAGGTCTAGTTTTTTAAGGTGGTTATCTATCGCGGAATCACGCTCTTTTCCTCCTGCAAAGGGAATCAGTTTTCTTGGTGACAAAAGCGTAAACCGTAAAATGAATGTCAAAACGAAAATATGTGTCACGCAAAATTGAAACTTTTGTTAGGCGATGTGGTTCCCTAAACCGTGAACGGTTTGGTATGGGACTTCTCGGTTAGGAAAAGGAAACGTGTGGAGGTAGAATGGTCAAAGCTTAAAAGTATCGGTATTTCATGCGATAACTTAGTTTTTCGTCGTTCTTTCCACATACAAATTTTGCATACCAAACGCATCTAGACCCCAAATAAATATTAGGATGATATTATGCTTCATGCGAACTTGAAAGTTTTTTATAGTGTATAAATTTTAAACCCTAAACTCCTAACATGGCACCAGATGTCAGATAGGAAATAAAAAACGAAACTTGCCAATATGTACGTGGCGTGTTTGAGAAGTAAAAGGGCATTAGTATATATACCCTTATTAAGTGAATCGTGATAGTTAGTTTCTTCGGTACTTCTCTCGCACGAACCCTCCGAACCAAACAGACCCTTAACTACTCCTTCATGGACGACTCTGAGCTTCTCCTTCGCATCTCGGAGCTCGGCCTCCAACTCCACAACCCTAGTGCGCAACTTCGACTCTACATCATTCCCATGATAGCCCACGTAATCTCGAGCACCATAATCGTCATTGTACGTTTCATACTCTGAGTCAATTTCAGATGATTCGTCCATTTCCCGACAACTCCCATGGAAAAAGTCGAAACTCTTCGCAATGACACCACCCGTCTTAGGCTTGATGTCGGGGGAAGGCAACGTGGAGTTTAGTTCAGATACAACCTCGGACATCGCCGAACACTGAGACTGGAGATCGTCCGCGTACGCGCTCTTACGGGGCGGTTCGAGGTTGTCGTACCGTTCTATTAGGGTTCGAAACATGGAGTGGAATTCCTCGACGAGGGAGATGAGCTCAGGCCTCTTTTGGTAGTACATCTCGGCCTTCTTCGCGAACGAATCGGCGTCGTCTTCAATGAGCTTCAACATTCGCTTAATGTGGAGATCCATTTCGGATATTAGGGTTGTCTTACGGGCCAACATGTTTTTTTTTGTTTTTTCTTTTTTCGGACAATCACAAGAATGTGAAAGAAGATCTAAAAAATTGAAGTTTTATTTAAAGAAAGAGAGCTTCTATGATCGCCCGTATTCACTGCTCAGTTTATGTTCAGGATATGATTGTTGTTGAGGACCTGGTAAATAAACGAAGTTCATATGGGAGGTTTGAATTTGACCAAAGTAGCTATTTTTACTGAGAGCCGTGTATTTATTTGACTGGCCAATACATCATGTTAGAAAATTTTGAATTACGCAATTTCAATATTGAACAGATACATCCTTAATAAACAAACTAGAGATGGCTATAAGTCCAAAACACCAGCAAGAGATTTATAGTTAAACATCCACAATAAAAACAGACCTTCAATGTGATCAAGTTCCAGCTTTTCTACGGCCCACACGAGCGACGAATCCAGCCTTGATCTGAGCAACTGATCTCCCAGAACCACACTGCACAAATGCTTTGGAGTTCAGCAACCAATGGAGAAGATGAAAAATGAAAAAGAAAAAGAGAAAGAAAAATAGATGTTCGACATATTAGGGGACGAGAGAGTTTCAACCAAGCCCTCAAATATAAAAACTCTCTTCAGAAATAATCAGACAATGTAGGCAATACATATATGAGATCAGAAAAACCAATAGTTCTTGCAATTCGCTGGTATACAAACAGATGCAAAGTTGTGTCTGTTGGTTCGCAGAAAGTAATCAGACATGCAGTCAATGTCATCAATCATCTATAGCAAGTATCGGCAAGGCTTCACTTCATATATCATCACTTCAATACCACGGTGGGGCACTGGGGTACAATACAATGTTCGAGAAATATCTAGATTCTTTATCACTAATCATATATGTGATAAACAAAGTACAGTAATTTCCAGACTTTGGTGGTTCACTTCCAAGGCCTCAGGTAACTTGGGTGGTCTTTTCATGGAACGTAATCAGACAATGTAGGCAATCTAATCAACCATCACTGGCCCCAGAAATATCAAGATGGCAATAGCATTTCAATTCTATAACATGTTAACAGAAGTCCAAAAGGAACAGTTGTAAGTTCATTATCACAACACACAGATTGGAAAAAGTAGAGAAAAAAATCCCAGAAATGTGTTATAAATGCATAACCAAGGCCTCAGACATATGCTGTGTCTGTTCATGAAAAGTAATCAGACAATGTAGGCAATATGGTTGAACATCAATGGCCCAGGATTATCAACAAGGCAACAATGACATAGTGGTTGATCAACATCTAAACACGCCCCAGAAAAACAAAGTTGTACATCCTTCATTCCAAAACACAGATTTGAAAGAGACAAAATAGTATCTCACCTTCTCGCATCTGAGGAAAAAGAGACGGTTCTCCTTTGACAGGATAGTATCTGGACTCTTGCATCCATTGCAAATGACATATTCATCTGATCCAACAATTTCAAGAAAATGATTTGTAAGATTGACATGGTATACATATTTCATCAATAACTAGGGACAAGAAAGATACAAATACAACAATGGTAATGTGCTTCAAACAGTTTTCATATGTCATCAACATTTAGCCACCATCGAACACTCCACTCTGATACTAAATAAATCAAAATAGAGTTCACTGGCATTATACCACGAATCCCAAGAGAATGTAATGTTATCACATGCTTATAGTTACTGGAGAATATGCAACATACTTATATAACGCCGAAGAATTCCTTCAAAATTCTTTGGAGCAAATCTCCCCTTGACCACCAATCTTTGTTGTCCATCCAGTGATCCGCTTGTTCCCATCTCAGCAAGCAAGAATGTCATGACATGCTCAGGTTGCCTATGCATGCTGCGAAAATGGACAATAACTCCATGACACAAGACCTGAGAGATAGTCTGGAAATAAAAATCAAGGAACCTATTCAAAGATAAACCCACGTTTTGCAGAGATCCATGAAATTAACGAAAACAGTTTTCTTGGTTCCTTCACGAAGTACTTGAGGAGGTCTCATAACCGTCCTTCTCCGATCTCCAGCAAGTTCAGGATTATTCTCGCGCAAGATGTTGAACACTCGCCCAAGAAGCTATAGTCACATATAACAAGACAGCTTTCATCAGTATTTTTCCCATTTGATAAATTATTGTGTTTTGCAGATCAGATGAATGCAATCAAACAATTGCAACCATCACTAAAACAAACATCAAACACATTTTCTCCATGTCGACACAGTCAAACTTAATGAAATCATTCACCTCCTCGTACTCATAATCCCGGTCGCTTCCTTCCCATGGATATTGATGCAAAACAATTCCCTCGCTTTCTTCATCCTCTTCAACTGCATCTATAATTAGGAAACAAATAGTATTACATAAAATATATAGCAAATACGGCCATAAAGAAATAACTACGAAGTTAGTAAACACTAAACTCACCTTCCTTATCTTCCCCCACGTCCTCCGTTCCGTCAGTCAGATCAGTGTGTGCCTGCATAAGTACAATGCACTATCATGCATCAGAGAAGTTCCACTTTTCAAGAAGGCATGAATGTAACATTGGATTGAAGAAATTAAGAAAACTGCAACAGGAAACAAAAGTTATGATTCCAACCGGTTTCTTCTTTTTCTTCTTCAGACCAGTAAACGAAGTCTCAAGACCATCAGAAACTGCACATAAATATTATAATTGGCAACACTTGATAATAAATAAAGGGCACACAAACTTAACATAACCGAGTGAACACTAGTGGAACAGATTGATTCGGAAAGCTACACTACCAACATTTTAATAAATAGTCAAGTCCTCCAATTTAAAAGTTGGGTTAACTTTAGTGCATTGTAGAGCACCGGTCGAGCTTTTTGCAACTGATTTTTGTTTTAATTACTTAAGAGGATTCTCCCCTGCTAATTGTAGTACATGCAGACCCAAAGCAGGGCATTGCAAAATGATTTCTGAACAGATATAAGATGCACCTTAGCTAGAACATCATAAGCTGTGTCATCAACCAAAATGGCAGGAAATGATGATTCATATTTTTTTTTTAAGTTATCAATAATTTCCATAATTGGAGAAGAAATATTCAAAAACCAACTAAATAAAGTACCAGACAAACTCTCCGTTTTCTGGACAAGAGAATCAACAGAATCTTCTTCAGCTAGATCTTGAGCAACAGGCTTCTTCTTTTTCTTCTTCTTTGTTAGATCAAACGAATTTATCTGAAATACAATATTTTCTTGTTAAGGAAAAGGAAAACATCCAAAACCACTATATTCAATCTTTAAGGTCTCACATGTAAAGGCAAGATACTGTCTAATATTCAAACTAGGTTTTTATTTTTTAATATGAAAAACTCAAAAGTACTCCTAAAACCATGAATTGTCTAAATAAAGACTAGCCTCATTGCAAAAGCATAAATTTGTTAGATCTCATTACTATGAACTCCTCACACCGTAACTGGCAGGGCAGGTTAATAGGGCCTCTTACAGATTTAAAAATAAATTCACATAGAAACAAAAAAGGAATCGAAAAAAAAAATACAGATATATACAGAAATATTATATTAACCTCTCCGATGTCATCCTTAGCCTCCTCCTGCTTCTCATTATAATTTTCTTCATCCGCCATGCTTAAATCTAGATCTGCATCACGATATAAATTTATCAACAACATGCCCTTAGAAGCAATCTGAAACAGGGCCCCAACCAAGAACAGCAGAAATCAGAGGAAAACGAGCCTCTTGCATTACACTATGCGATGGAGCATTCAATTGATGTTAAAAACAAGAACTTAAAACTGAGAAGAAGGATAACCTAATAACGGCGGCACCTACACGTGAACAAATACAAGGACAATTTCCAATGCACCGATACTATGAAATCGGAAGGCTCATTCACCGAAACCATAAATCTACCTTTTAACTGAAGTGGAGCTGCACGAAATAATTACCAAGTCGATGATTTTTCTGCGATGGCCGAGAAAGATGTCCAAATTCGATTATGGAACGAACTGCGGCTATTGTTATGCTACTGGAGTAGCAAATTCGACTTTGTACGGATTAGATTAGGTAAAAATTGTTTTAATGGGCTTTGCAAGGCCCAAAACAATTTTCTTTTCTTTTTCACCCGGACAAAAGTACAACATTTAACATAATAAAATTCATATTGATATCCACGCAACCAAGTTGAATTAAGGTGAATCTACATTTATATTTCCAAAAAGTCTAAATAAGTATCAGTTCAATCCCCCCATCAGATTAATTTTAGGGAAAACTTCACTTAAATCCCTATTAGGCAAACTTTCTATTACATAATTTTACCTTGTCAGAAAAATATATCACTTAACTCCCCGATTTACTGTCTGTACCAATTTCTTCAGTCACGATGTATCTTTCTATGTTTGTATTGTGTAACACAATATATTGATACAGTATACCTAAATGTGTTTGTATGTTGTACCTGTGGCGGATCGGCGGCGGATCGGAGACATTTTTGGAAAAAAATAGTTACGCTGTAACAACAAATTTAGGTACACTATATCAACGTATTGTGGTACACAATACAAACATAGAAAGGTACAGCGTGACTTAAGAATGTAGTACAAACAATAAATAGGGAGTTAAGTGAGAGAAAGTTTGCAAATAGGGATTTAAGTGAAAGTGTCCCTTAATTTTATATATACATATATATACCTAGTACGATAAGTTTCTACACATAGGGACTCGTTTGGTTGAGCATCATTTTACCATCATTTACATATCTTTTTATATGTATTTTGCGTATCATATCTCGTGTTTATTTGATCGTTAATTCTTAAATGTTATATGATATCTCTGTAAGCATGATGTACATTTTTTCACTGTATTATGTACCAGTACCACAATACGTTTCATTATGGTACCTAACTTTGTTATATGATGTACCTTCAGCAAAGCGGGTATCTACGTGTAAAACTTTTATTCTACTATATATCTACCTATAAAAAATGCTGACAAGTGACTGATCTGGATTTTTTTGTACATTGTGGTATTTAAGTGTAAACTTCCTATTAATTAATTTTTCATAGATACATCTCCAAAAATGTCGGCATCTTTTTTTAGGTTGGATGTTAAAACTTAAAAGGGAAGTCTGTTTGTCCAAAAGAAATAGTCAATAAATTCTCTTCAAAACGTAAATGTAGGATCTGTAACTAATTTTGAGTTCGTTGAAAGATGGACATTTTCGAATTTTTAACGAACCAATTTGGACTTTATTAGGTTTATTTTGACCAGTTGGGCCCATCGGCCCCATTCAACACAATTCAACATGAAGCTGTAAATCTTAATGGTGTGGTTAGGGAGATATTAACTATGCTAAAGTACTCCAATCTCCAAATATTACAATAACAAGAAACAAATATTATAACGATGTAAATACTTCGGCACATCAGATTTATCATCCCAATCCCAACAAACAAGAAAAGATTGTTTGTCACTTACTACAAAGAAACCAAAATCAAATTTCTAATTACAAAGTCTTCCTACCTTATATAAACCCATGAAACATAAATAGTAACTCCTTAAAGAGGCACCGCACCTCCTTCGTTTTCAAAAATCATAAATAACAATTCAAGGTCATTAACTTCTTCACACACACACACACACAAACTTAGAGAAGCTTTCCAAACACATTTCTTTTTTCCTAACTCCAGTAAAAAAAATGACGACAACATCATCATTCATGCTCATTCTTCTACTATTATTACCAAGTTTCAATAATCTTTCCCATTCGTATTCATTACACAAGAGGATTCTTCGTTCGAACATAGACGAGCTTCGTAATCACACCGCTATCTCAGATTTTCGAGTACTCAACAGAAGGGAGCTTATAGATTGTCCCGACCCAAACCCTTATCTCCAAATTAGCGTTCCTTCGTCGAATAATCTCTCAGACGACCAATTTTTAACGGTGAATATTTCTGGCGTTTTGGTCCCAGATAGTAATGACTGGATTGCCATGATCTCGCCTTCGAATTCCGAGTATGTTTACAGCTAAAACTTGCTTACTATTCTTTCATTCATTCATGTTCTTGGAATTTTTAATTAACTAGGGTTTCTTTTGTGTTCTTGGGATATTTCTACGTATATATATATGTATATATAGTGTGAGGACGTGTTTGGAGAATGCTGATAAGTATATACAGACAGGTGACCTTAGCAGTCTTCCGCTGCTATGTCACTACCCTGTTAAGGTTAGGACATCATTAATATTCAGTTTTATTTATTTATTTTTTGTTTTAAGTGCACTAATTAAGATATATCAGATCGTTTACAATATATTTGTCATGGCTTGTTGATGATGCTAATTGTGTTTTCTACCTAAAAGAGGCTTATCTTACCACCACATTTATTTATAATCTTAAGCGAGAGAAGAGATTGATCCTATGAATATATTATGTAATGAGTTGTTTCCAATATGTATTGGTTGATTTATTTATTTTTATTCAGCCTTGGGCGTAGATTTTTTTTCAATTATTTTTTCGATTCTACTCGTGATCTTAACTTGAGGCATGCGTTATACGGCTGAAAGATCACAAATTTTAGAGAAATTGGTCATTTATAGTATCTAAATAAATTCTAAACTAAAAAATTAAAAGATATTAATCAGAACATTAATCAGAAGTCATATTGTTTGATTTTCATTGTTGGGTGAATTTTGATGAGCTCATAATATATTGAGTGAGATCTTTTTAGAAAGTTGGGAAGTCATCTATTATGTAAGCATTGAACACAAGTAACCTTTCAATTAAGGGGAAATTTTCGTTCAGTCCCCTGTCAGGGTCTGAAATTTTAGTTCAGGCCCTGCCAGAAAAAAATTAGTTTTAAGGACCCGATTATTCAGTAACAATTTATTGGTCTGCAGTAACAATTCATTGTTCCTCAGTAACAGTTCATTGTTCTAAAAATAACAGAAAACGATCATCCGATAACAATTCATATACTTTTATAACAATTGTATAATTTAGGTCCTTATCTTTAAAGTTAACGAAAAATTGGGTCCTTTAAACTAAAATTTTTTCTTAAAGGTCCTGAAAACTATTTTTAATCACTTTTGGGGCCTGAATTTTAATATATCCTTCAATTAATTGGCTACGTCAGTTTTAATTACAATTTTAACCCTTCAATTACAATTTTAGTTAGTAACAATCCATCAATTTTTTCTGCTCAAATTTTACCATTCAATTTATTTTCTTACTATATTAAATTAATAATAACTGTAAATATAAAGTCATCTTATGTGCTTGTTTGTTTCATTGATTTAAGCTTTTAAGTGTTAGTTTAAACCATGTTAGTGTTTGATAAAGTATGTGTTTTATCTAACTTAGGTCTAAACTCATTACTACATTTTTTGGTAAACACACATCATCATATTTGTTTATTTAAACTCACTAACCGACACATTTATTTCACACTCATTAATTAGTTTTATATAAACTTATTAATTAAAACCTTCGTAAATATAAAAACCTAGTTACCAAACGAACATTATATATTTACTTTTAATACAGAGTTTTATTGAACTACAAACAGGCACAATATGTGAAAAACGACCCGGGGTACCTCAACTGCAAAAACACGCAGTGCAAGAAATCAGTCGCCGGAGTGTGTGTCCTATCCACATGCAGCGCGTCCCTGTCGTTCCACGTCATCAACATTCGTACGGACATCGAGTTCGTCTTCTTCGCCGGTGGCTTCGAGACTCCGTGCATCCTTGCGAGGTCACAGCCGGTCAGCTTCGCCAACCCCAATCAGCCCCTCTACGGACACGTGTCGAGCGTCGACTCCACAGCCACATCGGTAATATATAGGCAGACAAGTTTCGCTTTCTCACGGCCAACGTATTTAATTATGCAGTGATAAACTGTGTGCAGATGCGATTGACGTGGGTGAGCGGCGATAAAAATCCCCAGCAAGTTCAGTACGGAGACGGACAGAGCGTTACGTCCTCAGTCTCGACCTTCACACAGAAGAACATGTGTACAAGTATGCTTACATATTTTTTTATCTCTGTAATTTAGGAGGGGTAGCATTATAGGGACATCGAACTTAGGGGTTGACATTATATGGATAATAACATTCAAAATTAAGCAATTTAGCGACATCATACGTCAGAACCCTTGATTTTGCCCCAAGTTATAGTTTTTCGGCGTATAATTTTACGGTACCAAAAATGTAAGTAAGGGGTGTATTATGTAGAAAATAAATTTCAAAATTAAATAATTTCGGGACAAAATATGGGGATGTTCCTAAATTGCTTAATTTGAAAGTCGTTGTCCATATAATATCAGCCCCTAATCCTTTTGTCCCTATAATGCTAAATCCCCTAAATTAAGGACCGAAAAAATAATTAACGTGCAAAAGTATGCGGTATCTATTTATTTATCTTTTCTATTTTATTGAGCCAGAGTCCCACATAATAACCGTCTCAAATTCGATTGATGTGTCAATTTTTATATTAAAAAATAATAATTAAAAATAAACATGACCTCACCCAATTTCAAGCCCCTCATAAAACTGCCCATTTCTATTTTTAGTATGTTGCTTACTTTAATAACTATTAAATTATTATTAATAAAACAACCCACTAGTTATTAATTTTGATTCCATGGAGATTGGAGGGTGTGCTAAATATACTAGTTCTCCTTAACAGTTAAAAAGCTTAATCATCTCTAAATTACAGGCGACTTGTTGGCAAGCCCAGCGGTGGATTTCGGCTGGCATGACCCAGGCTACATTCATTCAGCTGTGATGAATGGGCTTCAACCTTCGACGAGTTATTCGTACTCCTATGGAAGGTAATAGACGTAATCTCGATTTGATGTTATATGAGGTGCATTTGGAGTGCAACAAATTTTATAACGAATTAGTAAATCGACGACGCAGTGATTCGGCGGGGTGGAGCCAAAAGCTGACGTTCAAAACGCCGCCGGCAAGTGGATCAGATGAGCTCAAATTTCTTGCTTTCGGTGATATGGGCAAGGCTCCGCTTGATTCTACGGCAGAGCACTACATTCAGGTTTTGGATGATCGTATTTCGTGCAGAGTCTATCATGTGTTTGATGAAAGTCCCAGCAGAGAATACCATAGCTTCGTCGATTTTGCATGTTCATATAGTCATTGCGCAATATCAGCCGTCTACTGTAGTTTTTGATGTTAAGATGTTGATTGTATAAAACACAGCCAGGATCAGTATCGGTAGTAAATGCCATGAAGGACGAGTTATCGTCAGGAGGCATCGACTCGATATTCCACATAGGAGACATAAGCTACGCCACGGGATTTTTAGTCGAGTGGGATTATTTTCTTCATCTTATAACTCCTTTGGCATCGCAAGTCTCGTATATGACGGCAATTGGCAACCATGAGAGGTAATCTATCTTCATCGCGTATATGGATGTGTATCTCTCAATTATGATATTGCAATAAGTCAGCTATGAATTGATATTTTATATTTACGACTATTTTATATGTTTTCTCTGTCTGTTTTTATTCAAGGGATTACATTGACTCTGGTTCAGTATATATTCTTCCCGACTCGGGCGGCGAATGTGGGGTAGCTTATGAGACGTATTTTCAAATGCCAACATCTGAGCAAGACAAGCCATGGTACTCCATTGAACAAGGGAGTGTGCATTTTACTGTGATTTCAACTGAACACGACTGGACTGCTAATTCAGAACAGGTACTAAATTGCCAAAAAAAAAAAAAACGATCATGCTATAACAATTGATTTTGATTCGTTTTTCTCGCTTTGTTAAGTACAACTGGATGAATAATGACATGGCTTCGGTGGACAGAACAAGAACTCCATGGCTTATTTTCATGGGGTAAGTAAAGCAGTATCATTCCATTTTCTTGCCCATCTCTCTGTTTAAGAAATCAGACAGCAGTTTTATCCTTTCGTTTTGATTGTAAATATAGGCACAGACCATTCTATTCCTCGAACCCTGGGCTCGAAATTCATCCCAGCGTCGACAGTGGCTTCGTCCAAGCTGTTGAACCGTTGCTACTATCAAACAAGGTGCATATAAAGTATCACCCTTTGCTTTATATATACCGCACGCTTATATATTTACGCATGTCTTACTCATAAATACTGAATTTTGGCTTTAAAAGGTTGATCTCGTGCTTGTGGGCCACGTTCACAACTACGAAAGAACATGCGCCGTCTACAACAAACAGTGCCAAGCGATGCCCACAAAAGATGGCAATGGAATAGATACGTACGACAACTCTAACTACACAGCGCCGATTCACGCCATCATAGGCATGGCTGGATTTACTTTGGATGGCTTCACAGTGACCGTAAATATATATCCTTACGTTCAGTTTCATTCATGTTCTAGCTAGTTTGGAACCTTCAATCGTTGCTTTGATTTGGCCGTGCGCTTTCCAGGACAACAGTTGGAGTTTGTCGAGGTTGTCTGAGTATGGCGTACACGCGACGAAGACTGATCTAACAGCGGAGGTATGATGTTTGACGTGAGCACGTTTTTTCGCAATCTGTAGGTTTTAACCTTTTAAGAAATTTTGTCCTAATTTTGCAGTTTGTGAATGCTGGTTCAAGAAATGTCGATGATAGCTTTCGCATTACTAAGAGCTGAGCCTGAGGTGCTTTCCGCTATAGGAAGTGGTTATATATAAATATATCATCGAGAATAAACAAAATCTCATTGGGGATGGGTAAAAAATTCCGATATGTAGAATAAAATTTGGATACTGTTAAAAAGTGCCTCTTATTGCATTAGCTGTATGATAATTCAATCCAATACTTGAAAAGCGCTTCTACATGGTCTCTCTAGTTTTTGTTAAATTTTTATCCCATGCCTGCCAGCGCAATGTCAAAAGATGTAACACGAAATCAAAAAATAAGACTTCGTGGTACTAAAAAAAAGTCGTTCAATATATCTGTCTACGCGTTTCAATGATTTCTTTTAATCATTCGATCAAACGTTAGGTGGTATATCCATCCATATTATATCGACGACTTTGCCATTCATCCCTTCTTCTTCTTCTTCTCCTTTCTACAGTTGATGGCTCACGATTTAGTATCCCTTATCACAGTCGTCGAAGGAACGCTTCTTCACCGTCCCGCCGGCGACCACAACGATCTCCTCACATCCCTCCTCGAAAAGGCCACTTCTCTGAAGAACCTTCTAGAAAAATCTTCTTCTTCGCAACATCATCTTGTAAAGAGACGCAACAACAGCCGTAATAATAGAGAAATCGCCCTCGAAGCTCTGCGTACCGAAATACGCGGCGCGGCCCACAAGGCCGAGGACGCCATAGAATCCCACACCGTGGATGGCCCCACGATCGTGAGAGAGGCCATGGAGAAATTCGACGAAGCAATCGACACGCTGACGAAAATTACTACCGATGAGGAACACCGCCACGGCCGCGAAGAAGAAGAAGGGACAATAAAAATAAATCGATCATCCAATTCGTCTTCTTCTGCTTCAGCAATGGTTGGATTCGACGACGACGTGATTACTCTGAAGGACAGACTGACTAATGACGCACGGCGGCCCGAGCGAGAGATCGTCCCGATCGTCGGAATGGGCGGAATAGGAAAGACCACTCTCGCTCGAAGCCTATACGACGACTCGCTCGTCGCTTACCGCTTTGATGTCCGCGCTTGGGCCACCGTTTCGCAGGATTACGACCTTCGGGACGTCCTATTGAGCCTTCTCGGCTGCATATTCGGCGAAATTCCCGAGGACATGCGCGAAATGGACAACAACGACAAGTTGGGACTTGCATTATACCAACAACTGTGCGGCAGACGTTATCTGGTCGTTTTGGACGACGTGTGGAGCAGAAGCGCTTGGGACGAGATAAGGCCGTTCCTTCCGAACGATAAGAAAAATTGGAGCCGAGTCTTGATAACGAGTAGGGAGCTTCACGCGGCTAAATATCCCGACCCGTCCTGCGAGGAGCACCGAATGCACCTCCTGAGCAACGATCAGAGTTGGGATTTGCTTCGCCTGACGGCGTTCGGCGCCGAAAGTGAAATCCCGTCGTTCGATTGAGAAAATCGGAAGAAAGATCGCGAAGAATTGCGGCGGGCTACCCCTAGCGATCGCCGCGATCGGAGGGCTCCTCTCTGCTGCAGGGAAAGACAAGTACTCGAAGAAATTGTGGAAACGAATTTCCCGAGACGTCTTCTCCTCGGCTACGTCGTCGAAGGGAGACGAGGAGAGCTTCTCCGAGATACTGTCTCTGAGCTACGACAACTTGCCTCCCCACTTGAGGCCGTGCTTCCTCTACATGGCCGCTTTCCCAGAAGATTTCAGATTCAAAGGCTCTTATATATCACGACTCTGGGCGGCCGAGGGTTTTCTCTGGGGGAAAGGGAAGAAGAAGAAGAACGAGGGAGAAGAATTGGAAGACGTCGCGGAAGAATACCTAAAGGCTCTCGTCGAAAGAAATCTCCTTTCAGTATCAATCAACAGATCCAATGAGAGATTGGAGACTTACTACATGCACGACCTCTTGAGGGACCTCTGCGTGAGGAAAGCCGACGAGGAGAAGTTCCTCCGCGTCGTTGGGGGAAGAAAATTTGACGATTGTCGGCGCGTGGGCATTCCTTTCGCCCGCTTCGCCCAAGGCGACTGCGAAGAACGTGGTGTTGATGATTCCCGGCGATCGCCCGTGCGTTCCCTCGTCGCCCCTTTCTACGTCGAGGGGGATATATCTTCGATGCTTTCGAGTATGAGGCTTCTTAGGGTTTTGGATCTGTACAACGTGCTCTTCGGTCGGTTCCCCGAGGAAGTACTCGAGCTCGAAAACTTGCGATTCTTGGCTCTCAAGTGCATGGAAAGCATAAATCCGAGAGTATGGTTGCTGCGGAGCTTGCAAACGCTAATGGCGAACAATTTTCGAGGGGTTTACGTACCGTACCAAGCATGGGAGAATTCGAGCTTGAGGCACATCGTTTTGAAGGAAACGACGGTCCTCATCGAATTCGATATCCCCAGGGTTCAAGAGCAGATGCAGACCATCTTCTGCGTTCGTCTCTGCGATTTTCTCGACAGCAAACTCATTCACAGCGTCCCCAACGTGAGGAAATTGGGAGTTCAAGGAGAGGAACACGATTATTCCAGGCATTCTGCAGTCGATCTCAGCCACCTGCTTAAGCTCGAGACACTGAGGCTCGTCGATTTTTGGTTTAGGGCTTCAATCGAATTGCCCGGCAACAGTCTGAAGCAACTGAATCTGATCGATTGCTCGCTTCCCAACGGATTCATGAACGACGTCGTCGGCACATTGCCCTGCCTCGAAGTGCTGAAGGTAAAGAGGTGTCGATTTCGATCGGAAGAGTTAGGGTTCGACGAAGAAGGTGAGTGGGAGCTGAGCGAAGAGGCGGATTTCTGCTCTCTGAGGTTTCTTTCGCTGCAGAATTTGAAATTGGTGAAGTGGACGGCTGAGCACTCGCACTTTGCTAAGCTCAGGCGTTTGAGGATTGTGAGCTGCGCCGAGCTCAAGGAGGTGCCGGCGATCATCGAAGACGTCGACGTGCTTGAAATAATCGAGGTGGATGACGTCAGCCCTTCTTTAGTGAAATCGGTGGAAGCAATTCGAGATACTAAAGAGGAAAATGGAGAAGACCTGCAACTTCGTATCATCTTCAAGAATTATCCTCAATAAATAATTATAATAATAATAAGGGGATTTTACATAAAAATACCCATTAATATAAAAAATTAGCAAGTCAGTACCCTGTCATTATTTTTTATATGCAGGTACCTGTCAGAATAAAATTTTTCCACATTGGTACCTGCCTGCCGCAAGGTACATCATATCACACATTTAGGTACCATAGAGAAACGTTTACAGCTACAAAATAGTACCATCATATAGTCCACCACAAGGTACTGAATGGGACGAATATAGGTACCATATATGGGTACCGTATAAATGCGTGACGTGGTACGCAATACACATATAAAAGGTACGTCAAGACCGGGAAAATGGTATGCACATTCGAACGGGTACTTATATAAAAAATTTCAGACATACTGACTTGCAAATTTTTTATACAATTGGGTATTTTTCTATAGATTCACATAATAAATAATAAAAAAAATAATAATTATAATAATTATAATAATAAAATGGTACTTGAACTATATCATAGTTTTACTGCTTGTGTTCAAGCTTTTAAATATGTCGTTTTGGTTCACTTTTCAAACCTGTCATTTTTAGTTCATTTGACCTAAATAACAGGTAAAAGAATCAAATGGAACAATTTTTAAAAGGGTCCTACTATTCATACCCCCCTTTATACCCACTTTTACACCCATTTTACACCCTCTACATGAAATTTGTAAAAATTATTTTACCTAGCCAAATGAAATCAACAAATACTATTTAATTAATTTATTTTTTCATATAATTCAAAATAAAATTAATTACACGTGTTATTCAACTAATTTATATTTTATTTAATATTTTTATTAATCAGCGAACCTTTTTAGTTAACTTTAAAAAATTTATATTTTTAAATTATTAATCTAAATATTTATTTTATTTTAATAAAATATTTATATGACATATTTTGTTGACATACAATTTAAATAAACGCATAAATAATAAACAATTAGCTAAAGACTATTATTATATTTTTGTATCATTCCAATATAGCACGATCAGGAGTACAATTAGCGCGCATCTGCTTTTCATAATTATTAATACGATTAATATAAGGAGTACTCCATGCGGCTGCACTTTTATCTCTGAAATATACCCATTGTGGCATGATAGTCGGCATCGGGTATCCTTCGGCTAATGAAATTTTCACGTAGTGATTATTATTAACATGACCAATCGCAATAGCAACGTGATGATACCATGGTGGCGGAGCAGACCGAAGCGGTAAGTATGTCATACTGCCTCTATTGCTTATAACATGTAATATCACGCTATACTTCGAAGCAGTCAATACGCCCATATCAGGCATAGGCATCCAGTTTTCACAAGGTGCAGACCGATCTGACTCGAAAAAATTTATCGAGTTATAGATATTGAGCCATCCTTCAGCACCAAACATGTCTACATATTGTAACTTATACATCTCCAACTCTTCTATTAAATTATTCAATTGGAGCTTTCAATCAATTCATGGTGACGGTGATGTCGATGCATCAATCAAAGAAGGAAGTGAATCAACCCAATTAGTAAACTATATTTTTACAGTTCGATCTATTCTCTTTAGGAATTATGGGATTTAACTTTCCATGTGTAAATTATATATAATTACGATAATGACATTCTATTTTAGGGAAAATTGTGAAAATAATTAATAAAGTGATAAATCTTAAACATAGAAGTATTTAATGACTTACTTTTATTATTAGGGGGGTGTATATAGAAAAAAAGAGGGTGCCAATAGAATCACCCTTTTTAAAAAGTTTGGGAACCACGTCATGTTTAAAAGTTTAAGTAACATTTATAATTTTTTGAAAAGTGTGATGGATGACTATAATATGACATTTTGTCCGTCAAATATTTACATTTAACCCATCTAATTATAATTTAATTAATATTAACCTCTTCATCCTAAATTATTGTATTTATACCCTATATATGGAAAAAAAAATACTAGTATGGATAATTGCTAATTTGGTCCCTCACATCAGCCTATATCATTTTTAGTCCCTCGAAAACACATCTCGTCAATATACGTCACTCAGTTTTTGTCCGTTAATCAATTTTAGTCCTTTACGTCGAGTTTGACCGGGTTTACCGTCAAAACTAACGGAATCGACCATCAGTGGCATTAAATATTAGAAAAAAGGAAAAATTGCTTAATAAAATTAAAATAAAAATATATCAAAATTAAAAAATGTAAAAATATATAACTTAAATAAATTTAAATTTTCAAATTTTCAAAATTAAAAATATAATTTAAAAAAAATAAACATAAATTAAAATTAAAATAAGCAAAATAAATTAAAATATGAATAATATAAATTAAAATTAATTAAAATTAAATTAACAAAAGAAATTAAAATTAAATTAATTTTTTAGAGAGAGATGGTTGACCGTGAAAGTAGCTGAATTTTAATTTTATTATTTATTTCATTTTATTTTAACTTCTAATTTCTTTTTATTTTGATTATATTTAATTAATTTCATTTTTAGTTTTTATTTTATTATTGAAACAATTTTTCTAATATTTAATGCCACCAAAGGCCGATTCCGTTAGTTTTGACGGTCAATCTGGTTAAACTTGACGGAAAGGACTAAAATTGATTAACGAACAAAAACTGATGGACGTACATTGGTGATGTGTGTTTTCGAGGGACTAAAACTGATATAGGCTGATAAGCTAGGGATCAAATTAGCAATTATCCCTCCTAGCTAATTTCTCCAAATTCGGTCAACTCAAATCCAAAGAAAACGTCAGTCCGAAAGGCAAAGTCGTCAATGTACTAAACAGACCCCCGCCCCATGTGATTTCTTGAAAATTTCGGACTCACTCGGCTTCTCAAATTAATCTGATCAGTCTCTCAATCTCTGCCTCTTTCTATCTCTCTCTGCAATGGTGAACAACCCCAATCCATCAGGTGAGCCGCGTGTCTTCTTTTAAATGTTCTTTATTTTCACTGATTTTGGGCAAATTCTATATGTTGGCCGACGATCGTGGGTGTCGATTCGTTTCAATCGATCGATTAAATTTTTGGATACGCTGATGGAAAACGGTTCCCTGTCCCATTACTTCTCTGGAAAATCAGCTGAAACCTAGTATTTATTCATAGTTTATACAACACTCTGGGGTGCTGCGTACTGGTTGAAATCCAACGCCTCGAAGGAACTCATTGTGCGAGTTAATGCCTGTCTATCCTTATCCTCGATTCTCAAGTCAAAATGGAAAACATGTAGTTTCTCACACGTAAACCTTGATTACCAGCGCTGAGTTGCATATTTTGATCGCTTAGCTACTGTTACAGGCGCTAATCCTCCCCCAAAACCATGGGAAAAGGCGGGGCCACCTTCTGGGCCCGCACCTTTCAAGCCACCCTCTGCTGGCAACACAACTGAAGTAGTCGAAGCTTCGGGGACGGCTAAGCCAGGCGAGGTCGTTACAAAAGCCAATGGGACATCTGCTGTGAATAGTAATACTCTGACGAAGCCTGTGCCTGCCAGACCTTGGCAGCAACAGACTTATGGCATAGGAGGTACACACAACATTTATCTTAAAGCCACAAGGAGATTATACGTTAATGAATTCTGTTGTTTGTTCTTAATCTTAGGCTATGGTTCGAATATGTTTAACAATTATGGCTCTGGATTGTATGGTGCTGGGCTTGGGAATGGGATATTTAAGAGTACGTACGGAGGAGGTTATGGTGGTGGTTTTGGAGGTTCCATGGGAGGCTATAATAGAGGAGCAAATGGTGGGCAAGATCCAAACAATCCCTTTGGTCCACCTTCTTCACCTCCAGATTTTTGGGTCTCTTTGATGCGAGTGGTAAGAGAACTGCTAATTTGATTTGATGAAGCTCTATTCCCTATTTCATTTAGGGCATGCTTGGAATTTGTGAATATGATTTAGTTCAAGATACATTCAGGCTTTAGAATGGTGCTAATGAACTATTTACAAAGTTTAGGATTGGTCGATTGTTTATGAATATGGTTCAATTCAAAGTAGTGGATTGGACTCAACTTTTGGTTGATGTAGTGTTAGCTTCCCTTTTCAGAAGATAACTTGGTAAAATAAATAGCTTAACTGAGAGGATAGAATCAACGTGGAAAAATTGCACTCATGAGTCATCTTAGAGTGAATTTAACCAAGTTTCGAATGTTTGCCTTCCAAATTTGCAGATGGAAGGTGTCGTTGGTTTCTTCGGTCGTGTTGCCATGTTGATCGACCAAAACACACAGGCATTCCATATGTTAATGACGGGCCTTTTGCAGGTACCCATTTACTCCCATCATCTTGAACTATGTCTTTACCATTACCACAGCATCATCTGCAAAAATCACTAAATATAAAAGTATGAAACAAATATTTCCATCTTCTAATATTACTTCTGTGATCTGCAGCTGTTTGATAGATCTGGGATGTTATACGCAGAACTTGCAAGATTCGTGCTAAGACTATTAGGTATCAAAACAAAACCCAAGAATATCGCCCCACCTCTCCCTGGCCCTCAAAATGGCCCGGGACCTCAAAACAACATCGAAGGACCCAAAAAAGCTCAAGGTGGCGGTGGCTGGGATAATGTCTGGGGCGAGAAATGAAAACCTGCCCCGATTTATTTGATCGTAGAAGTTTCGTCGCAGCTGACAAAAAAGGTGGAGAATAAATCTTCCTCTATATGGAATATATTAGAATGCTGTTACTAGAGTTTGCACTTGCAAAGTTAAGTTCTTGCCAATGATCAAAACATCTGTTCATATAAATCTATACTCAGAATCCAAGGGGTGCATTACATATCAATACACAGAAAGGGGCACCCAAAACAGCTCTCCTTTATTAATCAATCTAAGAAGCATACAAATAACTAAAAGCTTAATTTCAAGATTTCAGTCGGGCAAACCTCTGCCTCACAAGAGATGCAAACTCCAACTCGCCAACGCAAGCCAATCCCTCAACCACCCTTTGCCTAACTTCGATATAAGGTATGAACCCTCTCTCAGCCATCCTCACAGCAAACTTCCCAGCCAAAGCGAACCGCCCACTATCCAAGCAGCCCTCAAGAATCTCCTCGTAGGCCTCGAACCCAACGCATAACCCCTCGTTTTCCAAGAACTCGACCATCTCAACGCCTCTTCGATAATCCCCACTGGCCCGAATAGAGCACACGACCTTCATCACCGTTTCTTGCCGCGGGCTCAGTCCTACCTCACTAACCATCTCCTTAACCATTTCCAAGACCTCGCAAACCATTCTACATTTGCTCATCCCAGCGATCAAAGCTCCGTAGCTATCCCTATCGGGCAAACAGCCCGCCCTCGACATCCCACGGAGGAGTTCGAGGGCCTCGTCTGAACGATCAGCCTTGCAAAGAGAAGCGATCAGATAGTTACATGTGCCCGAGTCTATTGAGTATCCAATGGAGCTCATTTTCGATAGGATGGTTTGGACTTTGTGGGTCTTTTCGCTGCGTTCTTGGAGCCAGGCGTGGGAGAGGGCGAGCTGAGATTGTGGGCTGGGGCGTAATCCCGAGAGAAGCATTCGTTGTAGGATGGCGAGGGCCAATGGGAGGGGGTTAGGGTTTTGGAGGAGGACGGAGAGGAGGCATGAGTAGGCGATTCTTGTTTTGGAACGAGGGCGTATGGGGATGAAGGATTGGAGAATGGAGTCGATGAGATGCGTGCGGTGGGTTGAGGAGAGTGAGGAGAGGAAGCGAAAGGGGTTGGTTTGGTTTGCGGTGGGAGGATGTTCGAAGGCTGAGTTTAATAGGTCGGGGATTTCGAGGTAGTTCTTGGATTCTACTGCTGATCTTATGGAGTGTTCGAGTGAGGTTTGGGAAGAAAAGGGATGCGATAGGATGAGTTTGGGTAAAGGACGAGGAAAGGGGAAAACTTTTCTAGCTGTCACGAACATTTTCTGAAGTTGAAGGTTTTTATTGGAGTATCCTCCTTTGAGGAGTATCGTCGAACGGTTTATGTGCAACTACGGCTCATACATTGAACATTTACTCTCCGTCACTGCGAACTTCAAGCAAGGGGAAAAAACTGAAGAAAAAAATCATCACCAAGACGTATCAGAACTCAGAAGATGTATTACTGTTACCTACGACGAAGTGGAACTCAAGGGAGATGTCAGATAACTGTGAATCAGAATGGGCATGCATGTCCATGTGTCTCGTGCAATCTGATTTTTGTCGAAAAGTCGGCACTAACATCTAATCGGGTGGAGGGAGGAATAGAGCTGTCAATGGCCCGGGCCGGGGCGGGCTGGCCGCCTCCCACCAAAGCCCGCTGTTTGGCGGGGCGGGCTGGCCCGCCATGTGGCGGGCCTTCAAAACTGAAGCCCAGCCCGCCCCGCCAGCGGGCTGCGGGCCTGGCGGGCCGGCCCGCCCGCCATGAATTTTTTAATCTTTTTTATTTAAACTTTTTAATTAATTAAGAATAATTTATATAATTATGATATTTAAATATACATTAATTATGTATTAATTAATAAATGTATCATTTATTTAATTATAATATTTAAATATACATTAATTATGTATTAATTAATAAATGCATCATTAATTATAAATAAAATCATTAATTAATTCCTCTATTTAAATAAATATATATTTAATTTATAAAATAAATTAATAAAAAAATATGGCGGGCCAGCCCGCCCCTCCTAGCCCGCGGCCCGCGCGGGCTAGCCCGTTTAGCCCGCCTTCTGGCGGGCCTTAAAAATCCCAACCCAGGGCGGGGCGGGGCGGGCCGCGGGCTATTTTGACAGCTATGGGGAGGAATTTTGTTTATCTACTTTCATTTTAAGAAGGGGTTATGATAAACAATCAAATGGTCTGATTGAGAAAAACTAATTAATAAAACTAAAAAAAAACACTAACTACCTTTAATTACTATATTAGTTTAATACTATTTTTAGTTAATTATTGTAAATTTATAATAGATCACTTTTTCCTTTTTACATATTTAAAACAAATTTAATTAGTTTCATTAATTCAAGGGGACTTTTCATTTCAGATCCGTCATAAGTTTTATTTAGGATTCATGCCCAGTCATGAAAAAATTTAGTTTTAACGATCCGATTTCTGCAGTACCACTTCATTGCTCTGAAGTAATAATATGTTGAAATTTTATAACACAGAACGATCATCCGGTACCAGTTAATTAGTTTCTGCAATACCGCTTCGTATTCTGAAATAACAATATGTTGAAAGTTTGTAACACAAAACGATCATCCTATACCAGTTCATATAACTTTATACCACTTTTTTAAGTTAGGTCCTTATCTCTGAATTTTACAGAAATTTGATCCTTTAATCAATAGTTTTTTCTGACACCCGAAATTAAACTCAGGAGACCTGAATTCAAATATACCCTTAATTGTGGTTAATTTGAAGCTTATCATGCTCTCATTTTCTTTACTTTAGCCTTTTAAATTGTAGGCCTTTGCTCACCTGCTAATCTCATTATAACGGAGAGGTTTCCAGCGCTTCGTCTTGCGATCAATATGGTTCTCTCCTATCACGCAACCCTTTCTCTAAGTCGACATCTTTTTCCGTTCTTTCTCTTTCCCATCTTTTTCGTTTTAAGATTCATACAGTTTGACGCATTATTACAGGCCCCGTTTCTTGCTAGCGAAGTTGAATCCATACAATTCAGATGCCGTTGTGCAACCTGGAGGAGGTGATATTATCTTCACCGATGATGTCAGCATTGAGGTCTTCTTAGATCACCTTCGCCGATTGGTCGTTCTCAGTAGACTCTAAAACCCTCAAGATTGACCCACATAACGCCAGAGGTCATTGAAAATGCGTTTTTCTCTTTGTAATATTTTGGTATGGATTTGATTGTACATTGATCGAAAAGGAGTGAGTGGTTTACGTTCTTTAAACATCAATATTTTTATTTCTCGGCAAAATTCCTGCAAGAATAGCCATGGTCTGTTTGGGTAAATAACATAATAACTGAATTACTACACTGGTGATACTCCAAACTCCCCAACAATGAGTCTTCGAGAAAATGATGCCTCCCAACTCTGCGAACAGATATTAGCATCAGATCAGTTGTACTTTTCTGTTGACGTGCAAGTTTTTTCAGTGTACTGTCGTATGTAAACCCATCCACTTGAAGAGAAGACATAACTTGACTAAGCGCTGACACTTGGTGTCAGAAACTGAAACTTACCAAATTTAATTACTTTCTTTCTTGCCATTCTGCAATCAACACAACAGACTGATTTTGATGTCGCATGTGATTTTGTACTCTAACTCGAAAGCAGATTAAGAAGTGAACAGTTTGATTAACACAAGCAGTCAGTACTTATTACCAAGCAACCGAAGCCGTTGTAATGAATTTAACACACATTATGGTGGAAAGTGAAGATTTTGGGTGGTTTTTAGGGTTAGAAGATTAGGAAATCTTTTGTTGGTTATAATGGACTGAAGGCTGTCTTCTGCGTTTTGTGTTTGTGCATATGTATATATAATTTCTTAACAGACGCAAAAAGCTTTCATTTTTCTTTTTCTTATGATGTATGTTATATATATGAAGCACAATGCAGGTTCGGACTTTAGGGTTCGTAGCGCTGTATGTAGCTGATATTTTTGACCGTTACGACAAAACGTTAACTGAAGATGCTGACTTAGATTTTATGTCTCTCCCTTCCCTTCATTCACTCCTTAGATTATGTCATAACCCACACGCTGTTATAAGAGCCAGCTATATCATAGTGACTACAGTTAAGCAAATAGATAGAAATAGAGGATATCCCCTTATTCTTGATAGATTCCCTCTCTATATCTTTCTAGATATCCGCAAAGATAAGGCTATCTATCAATCGATTTGAAAATAGCACGTTCATATCGTTTTTCGTTCATTTCCACCGCGAAAACAGAGCCGCCATTAAAAAAAAGAAGGCGAAGCAGCTAGAAGCACTCGCTTCACGCCCTTGAATTCTTATTCACGGATGAATTGGGAAAGCCAACAGAAAGATTCGATATTAGATTCTGACTTTCGTAGAGCCGTCCTTAACTCCCGTCCCGGGGCGCTAAGGGGCTTTTGTTTTTGGAACAGACGGAATTGCTGACGCCTCGAATCAAGCTTTTATTGCGACATGCTATGTTTTTTCCCCCATTGCTAGTAGGTTGATGGGTCGCACGCCCGGCACACATGTTTTGGCCTTGTGTGTCCATAACTCAAAATAGGTGACCTAACGGCCGCCGCCCGACTAAACATACCAATAGTCACCAGATTCATATGAGCTACTGAGGAGTAAGCTATGATCTTCTTAAGATCAATCTGTCTTAAAGTGGTCGAGGAAGTATATATTATAGCAATCGCACTTGGAGTATAAACGAAAGGAGTGGAACAAAGTGTCGCTTCGGGAAACATGGGTATTGAAAATCTTAAAAACCCGTAGGTTCCCAATTTTAAAGGAATTCCTGCCAAGATGACGGATCCTGCCGTAGGTGCCTCTACATGAGCTTCGGGTAACCAAATATGAACTGGTACCATAGGCACTTTGACGGCGAAAGAGGCGAAAGAAGCAATCCATAGAAAGATTTGGCGCCGCTCACTAAATTCTGTGGTTAATGAAATTTGTAAATCGGTAGTTCCTGTTTGTAGAAGAATCAACAGAATAGCTAATAGCATAAAAACAGATCCAAGTAAAGTATAAAGGAAAAACTGATATGCTGCCTTGATCTTTCTTTGTCTCGAACCCCATACCCCTATAATAATGGTAGAGTAAGGGGTGGCCCCAAAGCAGAATTGACCGGTGGTTGTTGGTCGAAGCTCCAGTAGGTAGCCACTCCCTTCTCAGAGAACCGTACGTGAGACTTCCGCCTCATACGGCTCCGTCCCGAGCTTCCGTCGTCGGCCTTGGCATTAGACCACTATCTATGCATGTATTTTCAGCCTGGACTCTCGAATCTTTTGCTTCTCGGGTGGTGACCAAGAATGGTGCTTGCGTTGCAGTAGATGCCCGCCCGACAGAACCGCTCACTAGCTAGCCGGATTAGTGGGGCCCTATCTGGAGACATACTGAAAAGCATGCCTTTCGAACCGAACGCAACGCCCGTCTTCCAAATTCAAAGAAAAAAGGGCTCGTTGGGAAGAAAGATGGAGTGCGGCCTGTAGAGCACATGTAAGGCGGAGTCGGGTTGCTCACGCAACGGATCTATCTCTATCTATAGATAGAGAGGTGTGAAAGGAATAGCCTTATGTTATGGCTGCCCCTCGACTTACAGCCTTTACGCTACGACTACTGTAATGTAAGCGGTTCAAATAGGTTTGATCTTTCCCAATCATTCTGGACGGAACTTGTACGCAGCACTTGTACGGAGGTGCATGCATAAAAGTTTGGAACTCTTTTCTTATCTGAATCTTAAGGACAGGACCCTACCCTATTATCGAACCCTCTGCCGAGCTCTACCCTGACCACATTTCCTTTTTCAGGGGCCAAAAAAATGTCTCCACCTGCTGCCAACAGTCTTTCTTCGGAATTCTACTGAACGGGTCGATCCTCCCCTACCCCGTTTGTTTTAGCAACTTATCCTAAGGTCTCCTCACCAAGAGCTCGCCGGCGACGACAGAGGAAGCAACCCGCTTGCTGTGGCGAGGCGGCTTTTTTCTTTCACAATAAGACCTAGACGATTATCCCTATCTTCGGTAGCTTACGAGTTTACGTCCATCCCTGGTCGGGTACAGTTTCCTTTCGATTTATCCCTTGTAGCCGTTACCCGAATTCGCGCAAGTGTGTCCACACCCCCCAAACTGACTTGACGAGGAATCCATTCTCGCGAACAAACACAACCCCTACACACACCTAGGAGCCCCCCTTCCTGCATATCCATACAAGACCCGAGTAGGCGGGTCGAGGTCCTACGAGGTACCCACTACTCGGAGTACCCTCCCAAAAGGAAAAAGATGTGTTTGGCAGGTTCTTATTAGTTGGGTTGGGCGGGTTCGACCATAAATGCTATGCTTACACACAAGACTACCCCTCTTCTCGAAAGCTTCGCGGGGACTATTTTACGACGGACGACCGCCCGTAGGGGGTTTACTGCACAAGGCCCCTGCAGAGGAAAAGCTTTATCCCAGCGAATAGAGGATGCTCAGCTCCGCACAACATAGGGATTGGCACACTTTCGGGAAGAACATAGAATAGTAGAAGATCCAGCATGCAGAACACGGCGATCATTATAAATTCACGAATTAGAGATGCTGTAATATACTCTTTCCCATAACTTCTCATACCAGACCAACCCACTAAAATGCAAATAGGAATCAGAAATGTGGTCAATATCACGAAGAATAAAGAGATACCGTCTATACCCAAAAAAAAATTGATGTTTTCATAAGGAAGCCATCGAAGGCTTTCCACAAATTGAAATTTGGCCGTAGAAGGATCGAATTGTATCCGAAGAACAGGGGGATACAAAAAAGTAATAAGAGAGGCGCACAGACCAATCAATCGTATCGGTCGTATTCTTGAATTTGGAATGAAAAGAGGAGTAATGCTTCCTAGCACGGGAGAAATAATAAGACCACTTAGATCAAAATACCATTGTTCTAACATAGAGTAGAATCGAACATTGAAGAGATTAATTGACAAAAGGAAAAAGATGGGCGCCTAATTCCAATACAATAGGGGTCTATCAGTGCAAGTCAGCTGAACACCGTGATTGATGAGTGGGTAGGTGGGTTGGGTGCACCCCTAACCCTGTGGGAAGTAATGAGGCTAGTCCCCCCATGAATTCAAAAGTGGTCCCCCTTCCCGCGTATGCGCCTTTATTTTCTTTATTTGGAATTTCCAATAGAGAATCTTTCTAACTAAAAAAATCTCTCTGGCAAAATGCAATTTGTCGAGTTCAATCCAAGGTGCACCTTGCCTTTTTTCAGGTAGCTTTCTTACCCCTATTCAGGGGCATTGGTCATAGCAGAAATTCTTCGAAGAAGAGAAAGAAGTGTCATTAAGAACTAGTACTAGACTTCTTCCCCCTTTCGACTTTTCCTATCTCCTTTTGTGCTTCCACCCGGGCTTTTCTTTTATTTTAAGAGACCCGAGGATCTAAAAAATTAGGATTGGTTGTAGTGCGGATTAAGGAGCAGCTCCTCCATACTGTGGCTGTGGAGGTGGGTTCTTTCGCCGCCTGATAGAGGCAGGGGCCACCAGAGCTATCTGCATCGAGTCTTTCGATTGAAAGAGGAAGGGAGATAATTCAAATGCCAGCACCGAAATATAACTTGAAAGTGGAATTCTTCTAAGATCTATGGCTCTATTTTGCTGCATGCTCTGCTCCCAAAATGCAGAGAAGACTTGCGAGGGCAGATCCGGGTTGGTTGGTCCGGAAAGTCATGGGAGAGGCGGGCTACGTGAAATAATATACTATAGAATCTTATGAATCACGCACGGCACACTTTCTATATCTTCTACGTCTACAAGGTGAACAGCTTAGCTTACAGCACAGCGTGTTCGCCACCACACTGGCTGGTGCATTGGCCTTACTGTAATAAGTCCGAGAGGTATGACTCTTCGATTAGAACGCTTTATATCTCGTGACACGCGAGAGCGTAGCATTTTTTTAGAAAGTCCGTATAACTTCCAAAGATTCTCTTTATGAATCAAGTACCATTCAATCAAACAAAGGGCACATTCACTCTTTGTTTGATTGAAGAAGAGAAGGGCTTTGTATAGACACTCTTGAGCCATGTTCATCGCCCTAGACCATTATTTCATTTCATTGTATTGATTGGTTCTAGCTCCAAAGAACATATACATGGAGCTATGTCGACTTATGTACGTCTCGTTGACTAAACGATCAGGTATACCACGCCACGTATCATCCCCTCTTTCCACAAGATAAAAAAAAAAGAAAAGAGATAGTGATCGTGCCGTAAGACCTTGTTCCTTTCTACTTGACTAAGTAGTATTCCACTCGTGCAGTGGGTGTATGGGCAATCACCCCCCTGAAGCAATGGTGTGGGGCTAGATAGGCTGTTGCTCCGTGGCCAACTCGAAGGGGCTGAAGTTCGACGCAGAGCTTTTTGGCTGTTAAGTTATAGCAGCACTGAGCAACATCCAACAGCTCCAGTCCTTCTGGTTTGCACTAAAGTGGCTTTAGTAGCCCTCGAGGAGTCCGTTTATTCTCTCCGTTTGAGCTTTCAAAGATATACGACCGTAGGTATCTGACCATCAGATACCGACAGTTCTCTTCTAAGATTACCGACATTTCGGGTTTTCATAAATTTCACATAAGATAAAAGCTCTTTTCATCATTAGAAACAACTTGATTTCCGACCTCTTGCATTGCATTACCATAACGAAAACGAAAAAAAAAATCTTTCAAAAAAGAGATTGCTCTTGTGATTCGGAATGAAGCTTTACTTTATCGGTCGAGGAAAGGAATGGCGATAGATTTCTATAGAGCATCCAGGAACAAGCAGATGAAATCGGACGACGAATTCTTGCGTGGTCCAAGGAAATCAAAGGTCCGCTTCCACGATTTCATCTATATGGAATCTCTTAATATCAGAATAGCTTATATAGTCATGATTCAATTCATGAATTAGCCCACTATGAGTTTATTGCAATATATATTAATATATAATATTGTATATAATTCGTGTCTCTGTTACAATACGGTGAAACTAAATGGTTCGAATGAAGAGAAAAAAGCAGCATTTTTAGGCTGTACACCTTCTTTTCCTGGGATTGTAGTTCAATTGGTCAGAGCACCGCCCTGTCAAGGCGGAAGCTGCGGGTTCGAGCCCCGTCAGTCCCGACGGACTCCATAAATACATCAATTCATCTCTCCATTTTCTGTGAAAAGGGGGACAGGGAGCAAAATAGCATTCCCAACGGGGGATCCTTTTTTTTTTCGTTTCTTCTCATCAAAGAAATAGGGGATAATTTCCATTACTTCAACTAGTACCCATTTATGGGAGAGAGACATATGTGGATTAGTACAATTATAGATTCAGGATTACAAGAGAGACTGGGTTTGGGTTTCGATCCATGTAATCGAATAGAGTACCATATCTTTCTCGGGAGCACATACACAAATGGAATTCATTTCTCGTACGATACAAAATGAATTTAACAAAAAAAATTACCCTGAGTAGAAATCTTTTACAGATTAAACGATTTCCTTTTCTTGCTCCGATTTTCCTCAATTACAAATTCCAAAATATCTCATTCAAATTTCACACTGAGTTTTTGATATATGCGTCCCAGTACTAATGAAGGAAGGAGGATATTAAACAAACAAGGATCCCACCATTTCACTCTTAGAAAGGGAATGAAAAAGATTTTCTTTATAGTTAGGGTCGTACCTATCCAATAATCTAGAATGGAATATCAAGAACTCGCTATTCATTAGGTTTTGGGGTTAGAATCATTATGTAGGAGAGATGGCCGAGTGGTTTAAGGCGTAGCATTGGAATTGCTATGTAGGCTTTAGTTTACCGAGGGTTCGAATCCCTCTCTTTCCGTAACTTCACCTAATTCACTATAGTCGAAGCTCTACCCAATCGAAAAAGGATGTTATCTTCATTGTAGTAAAACCTTACCTCTTGACCCTTTGGCTTTTCCGGCGATACAAACGTATTTCATTCATTTTGTTCTGTAAGACCATAATGAAAATGAAAACGCAATTTTTTTTTTCTAGACGAATACGATATTGAGATCTTTATAGATCGGTGGCTTTTGGAAAAAGTATCTTTTTGTCGAGAGGCACCAATCCTCGTAAAGGCAGTGGTATCTATCGAACTATCTTTCTCACCGCGGCTCGAGCAATCAGATTCAAGGGAATCTTCAATCGAGGCTTAGATTCCATTTTTTATGTTCCGTTATAGAGTCTATAGAGTCTCATCTTTCATTGATAGGAATGCATGTATTTAACGCTCACTTGGCATTCCAGACTTTTTAGCACAAGAGTAGCAATTATACGCCGATCCCGGATGATAAAAATACAAAGCCTGTTGACTCTGATGCTTGCTTGATGGGAGAATTGCGACTGATGAATCGCGATCAGCCGCTGATTCCCTTGCCGTTGGATTCCGCCTCAATACTCTGCCAGCCACTGCACTCGGTCGGAAGAATCTACTGCGGCCATCTCTACCCACCAATTATAACCCCAACCAGCCATGACAAGGCTGAATTTATTATAATCGTTGTTTTTTAGAAAGACCGAGAGCTGGGAAACACGCTCACTCATACTGATGGAAGGCATTATTAAGTATAGCGGACAAGCAGAGGAACAAATGCACTGGTAGCGCTAACGACCCCCATATCATGGGGGGGAAAAAGTAGACCTTTCTCCTGATCAATCCAGTAACCCCTGGGAGGGTGGGAATTACTTTTTGGGATTTTCTTTCATCAATGTTTTGGAATAGTGATAGTGTTTAAGCTGCGTTTACTACAAATGGGCTGAGCCCGGATCTCATTAGCTTGCCCCAACCGGGGTTACTGATCAAAACTATCCCCTCGCTTCCCTTGACATTGGTTACCGAGCTAATGGGCTCAAGGAGCTAAACTGTTTAAAAGCTCCCCTCTCTAGTGAGCCAGCAATAGAATAAGTTGCTTTGGCTTATTTAATATGCTTCTGGCGGAATAAAAGACTAAAACTTTCCCTATATGATATGTGAAAATATCCTATTTTGTTTTGTAGTTCCGTTCCAAGGCGGTCCATTCGAGGCAATAAAGAAGGCTAAGTAGAGTGAGTTTGCTTACGCTATTGGGAGTTCACCCACACGCTCAGGCCCGCAGTGGCGGGCGGGCTGTTAATTTTTCGGCCCGCCAGAGGGCGGGCCTGAGCGGGCATGCCCGCCAAAAAATATATATTATATAATTATATTAAATAATAAGATTTATAAGTAAATTATATTGATTTTGATATTTTTTGAGTTTTTTAATAACATAAATAATTAATATTAAAAAGTTCATTAAATTAGATATATTTTCCAAGTTGAATTCTTTAATTTTTTTTAATTTTTTCCTAATTTTTTATATATTTTTATCTATTTTTTATTATTTTTTTCTCATTTTTCCTATTTTTATTATTATTATTATTATTATTATTATTAATTTTTAAAATTTGGCGGGTCGGGCCTTCAGTTTTCAGGCCCCCCAGTAGGCGGGCTTGCCTGCGCCCGCCCCGCCCCGCCCGCCCGTTTTGACAGCTCTAGCTTCTTCGGAGTTGTGATTTTCTAATTATTCTCTAGTGCTTTCGTTCTTCATTTTCACTGTTTCCTTCTCGTGTTGCATGGATGTAATTTAAAATTGTGTTATGCCATATTTGGAGTCCGGATTTCAATTTGAAATCTGAAATCCGGATTTCGCCCAAATCTTCCGTTCGACAATCGCACCAATTTTGATTTCGTCCAAATCCGAGGGGAATCTAAACTCTAATAATTCGTCGGATTTTGAAATTCGTGTCAAATGCTCCGTTTTCGAAATCCAAAGCTGAGCACGTAATGGGTTTTTCGTAATTGATAATAATAATAATAATAATAGTAATAATAATACTATAACAATACTATAATAATAAAAAATAATAATAATGAGAAAATATAATAATAATAACAACAATAATAATATAATAATAATTAGGAGGTGGACGATGAGTCGAGCCGATTCGCAAGGTCGATGAGCCGACTCGAGCTCGTCATGGATTCGCAAATGAGCCGGCTCGTGCTCGACGAGCTCTTGTCGAGGTCGAGCTTGTCACGGGTTCACGAATGAGTTGGCCCGAGCTCGAGCTCACTGGTGGGCGCTCGAAAGCTCGCAAGACGGCTCACGAGCTTGTTTTTTATATTATTCATGTTTTTTATTTTATTTTGCACTTCTTTAAATTGTTTTAGAAAAAGTTAGAAATCGAGTTCGACGAGCTTCACGACACGAGCACGAGTCGGGTTATGTTTTGAAATCCGAATTCGAAATCCTAACGATTGCCAAACACTGAATTTGAATTTGAAATTACGATTTTGAAATTCATAATCTAAAATCAAGCGATTTCGTTCAAACACGCGCACCCAAACGCACTCTTATCAAATTTTATATATTTGGTAATTTTCTTGAACATATTGAAATTGAAAACAACCGAGAGTTTATTTGATGAATTGGCTCTCCCTAAGTTATGTATTTCTTGTTCGATCAATATATAAAATAAATAAAATTACTACATCAAATAACTGCCTTTTAGGTGAAGAGTGGGTGGCTAAGATATACGTCAATTGATCTTTATCAATTGACCAATCAGATTTTTCCACATCTATTAGAAAAAAAAACTTATTAACTCACATAACTTCCATAACCTCATAGTAACTACCAAATTCTATTTTTAGTATATTACTTATTAGAGGTTTGCTATGGTGCCCACCTACCGTGAGCAACCACCGTGAGCACCATAAGCAAATCTCTCAATTGTTTGCTTTAAGTCAATTGATGCTTGGCTTGGCTATATATTGATTTATATATTTATGGCTATTTAAGATAATTAACGAGTAAAAGCGCTCATCATCCTATTTTCTCGGCTAAAACGCTCCATCGCAACCTATATGGACTATATATGCGTGAGCTACCTTTTACATTTTACTATCCAATCCAATTCAATGATTGAGCGGTTCTATATGTTATATTTCAAGAACTATATGGACCAGAAATCATTATATAAATACATTCCAGAAGATATAAGTCACTGCTAAGGGGGTGTTTGTTTCAGGTGATCCAACATTACGGTGATACGCACATCACGATGATGTGAGTATCACCGGAATGTAGATCAAGGTGATATGTCATCGGTGTGTTTGTGTTAAGGTGATATTTCATTTTTCAGATCAACGTGATATTGGAGTATTATGTTTGTTTAATCACTGTGATGTGTAGGGTGGTGATGTATAAATGTCATCTTTGACCCTATACATATGATTTAAATAATGTGTTAAATTTTTTAAGGTGATATTTTATGTGATAATATATATTAAAATTAACATTTAATTTATAACCACTATTTATATTTATACTTTTCTAAAATAAGTTTAAGTATTTTTAAATAACTAAAATATTTTTAAGATTTAATTATGTTAATTATGTAATTAAAATATTTATAATGGCATATAAAGTAATAATGTTAAAATATGAGGGGTATTTTCGTCCATTAAAAAGTTAGATAGATCACTCCATTACCGTGATGTTGGATCACCTAGGTTTTTTGGGGTGATCTGAAATATGAAATATCACCCCATTTTCATCACCTAGGTGATCCATCATTCCGGTGATGACTTATCACCTAAACTAAACAAACACAGTGATAAGTGGTAAACGAGATGATTTGGAAGATCACCCCAAAACAAACACCCCCTACGCTCAAAGAAAATAGGAAAACAGAAATATATTTGCGGGATAAGATTCGCATGAGCTGATTTTTCTGTTTCCCAAACTTCGGTTTTCTTAATAGTTTAAGGAGGATTATTATATAGTGTTATTAAAATCAGTATGATTTTCGAATAATAAATTATGGTTTGTTGTAGTTTTTGGTGGTTGAGGTGCCCGAACTGCGTGCAGGGAATTACTAGATGATTTATAAATTAATATTATAAAATTTAATTCGTTTCATTATATAAAGGTGTTTGTCAGATAATTAAATTTGGACTATTAATAGCTTTTGGTAATTTAGATATCGGCCTAGGTAATAGTTACTAGTCTATTTAGCGCATCCTATGTGCAAATATATAAGTTATTGTATATTAGTAAAATTATTTTAAAATAAAATTTTACACCAAAAGGTTTAAATTAAACTAAGGGTAAATTGTGAAAAATATACAATTTGACCGAACAAATGACATTTTCAAATACTCACTCACCATACTAGTAATCTCGCAATTTAAGAATCTTTCATATAAAAAAACCGCATATAGCGGTTTGGTACGGTATTGGCCGAAAACCGTACAAATCGCACCCCGCACACCCCTAACTGTTTATCTATTGATACCAAAAAAAAGAATCTGGATATGAAAATATATATCGGTGATTTAATGTTGGTGGATATTTTTATCCTTCACTACAAAAAAAAATCGAAATTTTTTTAATATTAGTCGAAATTTTCTAATTGTTTTATCTATAAACGTGCTTCTTACAATTATAAAATCAAAGAGAGAGAGAGAGAGAGAGAGAGAGGGAGGGAGGGAGGGAGGGAGGGAGGGAGGGAGGGAGAGAGAGAGAGAGAGAGAGAGAGAGAGAGAGAGAGTATAACACTCACAATTACTCATTTACTCAAAATAGCAAATAAAATATAATCTGCATAAGACGGGTACATAAATGATCGAACAGGTTAAAAAACAAACTCCGCCCGCCGAAAACATTCATTCAAAACCAAACCAACGTATGTATGCAATTTCTCTCTCTTGAAAGATAATCATGCATTTCAGTTTCAGGTGACGAAGAATCTAAGTTCGAAAACTAGCGTCGTTAATTCTTCTGTCAACTCTGAAGAAGTTTTGAGTTTATTGCTCATCAAGAAGATCAACTTCCTCGGCCAAGAATACTCTCAAGTGTTGATCGTTTTCAATCTGCAACTTTGCATTCTAAATCTTGCATTAGAGACCTACGACATCTTCATCAAGGTAATGAATTTTTATCTTGGTTCCTTCAGTTCAGAGAAAAAGTTAAATATTTGGTTTTTTATTTGATGGTCCTCGCCGTAGATCAGTCTTTTGCGTTAATCATTTCTTTAGTGGTTATGATCGAACTGTGAAAAAAGATTTGGATAACTACTATGATTTCACTGTTCAACTGTGATGAAATGGTATTCGCTTTAATGGTTATGATCACTGAACTATTACGTTAATCCTGTTCTTTAGAGGCTCTTGATTGTCATTAGGGTTTTGGGTAACGACAAGATTTTGGATAACTTGTGTATTTGATTTCTCTGTTCAACTGTGAAAAGGATTTGGGTTATTGCCTCTCGCAAGTTGGAATCTGTTTTTAGCCTGCAACTTTGCATTCTAAGACCATCTCCAACAGTCAACTGCGAACGCAACGCATTTTGAAGTAACAGTCAGTTCTCCAACATTGCAAATATAAAGGCAAAAGAATATTCTTGTAATATTCCCTATAATACCAACTTTTCAATATCACCCCTATATTTACTACTTTACAAATTAACCACAACATTCTTTTAATTTTGATTTATACTATATTTAAGCAGATAATTATTTATAAGTATTAAAAACATAGAACAAAATATTTATTAATATCGAAATTACACGATATAACAATTGAAGTACATTGAGATGCACGTCGTACAAATAAAAGATGGCTTTTTAAATAAAATAATGCAGTTTTAATAAAAATTTAATAAAATGGGGTTATTTCGTCCGAAATTAATAAAATAGGGCAAAACGCGGCCATTACATGCGACGTCGCGGCTTAGCCGCGACGATAACATGACACCAATATGGAGGGCCTTTTTAATTTCTTGCATATGCACCAAATCATAAATCATCGTTATTTCATCAGATTTACATAATAAAAATCAATAAAAGCATCTAATTTATAGTTTGGTTCGGGGATGAAATTAGCAACAATGGCGAAGAAAACAACGCCTGCAAAGAACTATGAAGCTCATTTATTAGCATTTGAAATCAAAGGAGCTGCAAGCAAATTGATAACTAAATATAATTATCTTACCCACAAATTCCCCTTAAGGAAGCCAATCGCATTGATGGCATTATGAGCCAAGTCTAAGAATGATATGCTTAACATAAGCCCTTCAGCGAAATATTTTAATTTATCAAAATAAAAAAAATATTTTTGATTACGAAAAATATAAGATATGCATATCATTTTAATTATCGCGAAACAAACAATAAATTAGATGCGTTTATTGATTTTTTTTTATGTAAATCAGATAAAATAACGATGATTTTATGATTTGGTGAATTTTAGCCGCGACGTCGCATGTAATGGCCGCATTTTGCCCTATTTTATCAATTTCGGACGAAATAACCTCATTTTATTAAATTTTGATTAAAACTGCATTATTTTATTTAAAAAGTCATAAAAGATAGATAATTTTTAAATTTCGAAATTAGCGTATTCCTCAAACAAATGATCAATTAGTACATTACGAAGTGCAATAAGATATAAAAAAAGTATTGCTAAAATAAGTGCGAAGGTTATGTGAAGGTTAAAATAATTATTTATTATGTTAATTAATAATCGTAGAATACATTTTCAAATTCTTTAATACATTTTTATTTATTTTATATTTTTTATATGTTTGATTTAATAATTCAATACAAGTAAAGGACTTATTTGTAATTTTAAAACATCAAACGCATTTCGCGTTTAGATGCAAAGTGCGTTCGAAATAGGAGAGAGAACGCAAAAAACGCATTTTGCGTTTGCGTTTGCGTTTTGCAGTACTATTGGAGTTGCTCTAAGTGTTGCATTAGAGAACCTATTGCATCCTAAAATATAAGGGTTTTTTTTATTATCATGGTTCCTTCAGCTTCGAGCAAATTAAATATGTGGGTTTATTTTAATTTAATGGTCCTTGCTTTAATGATTATGATCAGCCTTAGACTATTAACAATGACTCTTGACAATTCGTGATAATTTAGTATAGCTGTAGGTAATTTATATTTTTGTTATATGAGACTTGCACGGATCTGATTCTAGTTGCGAAAAAAAAAACTCTACATAATTGAAATCATATGCTATGGAGAAGAAAGAGTCCGATCGTCGAAGAAAGAGCCGCAATAGTAAAAGGTACATATGTTGTTGGATTTTCAGCTGATAATAAATTTTATATATATGCATGCACTCACAATTTCTCGCGTATGCGTCTTAGATTTGATCGTGAGCGGAGCAGCGGCTTGGATGCTAAGAAGGAACTCCTCATTATGAGGTTATCGTCGTATGGCAAGGATGAGGAAATTCCGAGACTACTTTCGCTTCCACGCGGTAGCACCAGCAAGAACGACGACGACGGAGAGCAAGCTTCTAGCAGAGACGACATTCCCGAGGATGTTATTGCCTGCATATTATCACGAGTCCCCGTGCAAGCCCTTCGTGGAATCGGAGTTGAAACGTCGAACGTGCCGTTCGCCACACTCTATGGAGCGTGGAATTTGTTATTCCACAAGCTGAACGGGTGCTTCATCGAGCTCAACGAAGACGAGGATACCGACGCGATAGAATGTGCAAGAGAAATTGCGCGCGGACGTGAATTGTCCCTTTCCATTATCAGCTCAGCTAGATTGTTTTGTGTCAGGGTGGCGGAAAAACCGGGGCGGGACAAGCTAAGTTTAATTAATCCGGCTACGACGGAGGTGTATGACATTCTGGATACCCGAGGAAGCACGAGCAAGTGTCCGGTCGAAAAGGACATATGTTTACTTTTTATCCGTCTATATGGTCTTAAAATAATTTATTTAATGGTGAAGTAAAATCATGATTATTACATACATGAGAATAAATTGCAGAACAATAAATTATGTCTTGGAGATCAAGTATACATTGAAATCATACGAAACGTCAAGTTCTTCGTATAATTGTTAAAACGTTTTTATACATTTTTAGCATATTGATTACATATTGTTATCAGTGGCAAAGTGATACATTGTAACTTATAGAAATAAAAGAATAAATTTAGAAAACAGTAATAAGCAACGTCAAGTCCGTGGTAATCGTCAAAATGTCTGATATACGTTTTGCATAAATGTTTATTACACATATGAAAGTTAATTTCATATTATAATCGATAATAGAATTAGGAGTTATAATGTGACGGATAAAGAAAACGTTTAAACGAAACAATAAAACCAAGTTATTTGTAAATCTCAATGTGTCTTATATACGTTTTTCGAAACATATGTTACGTTACGTATATAAGAAGAAATAACATATTGCAATAGTGATAGAATCAGAAATTATAACTTGAAATAGTCGAAAAAGCATTCAAAACGCGAAAAAGCATTCAAAACGAGATTTTCCATAACATGTTTATTTTATATATGAGAATAAATCTTATAATGTAATAAACTATATTTTGGTTAGATAATATGTTTAAAATAAAACTTTAACAACAATCACGTACGTGATAAAGTATTCAAAAAGTCTTATATAGTTATTTCATAAAATTTTTAACAAAAATAACTTCATCGCATCCATTGATTGCGACGGCGCATCCAATGGACGCAACGCCGTGTCCAATGTACGTTTTGTAATGACTTTGATGCATATATATATATTGAAATAATGGTTCATTTGACCACGAATAAATTATTTTAACACTATATAATTTGATAAAAACTAAATGGACATCGTTTTACTACTAATTTTGTTTGCATTAAAATCATGGTTAGATACTATTATCTTTTTAAAATTATTGTTTATATTATTTATGGATATGATTCGTCATAATAATAGTTAATAGAAGTAAAATGATATAGATAGAGCCGGCAATATTACCTGCGGGCCGCGGGCTTCGGCGGGGCGGGGCGGGCCCGCCAATAAAAATATTATATGTTAATTGATAAATATATATATATATATATATATATTTATATATAAATTATATACTTTTTTATATAAATTATATAATTTTTTGGTAAGATTTTATAATTTTTAAAATTAAATGATAAATTAATTAATATTTTCTGAAGTTGAAATATATTAAATATATTTTTTATTTATTTTATGATTTACAGGTTTTTTTTATTTTTTTAATTTATGCGGGCTAAGCCCGCCGGCCCGTTTTGACAGGTCTAGATATAGAGTGCTATTACAATTAATAAATTAATTTACTAAATTATTAGATAATTTATATTAAAATTAATATTGTAAAATTTAATTCGTTTCATTAATTTAAGGGGGAATTTTCTGTCAGGCCCTAGTAAATTTTTAATTTTTTGTTCAAGCCCTAGCATAAAATGAATAAGTTTAAAGGACCTACATTATGTAAAAATTCGACTGAAGGACCAAAAAAATATGATTTGACGAAAATACCCTTATTAAAATGGTCTTTTTTTGTTACTCAGTTACAGTATATTGTTACTTTAGGAAACGGACACGTTATTTTTCAATAATATTATGTTACTCTGTTACATTGTTACTTAGGAAACTGACACGTTATTTTTCAATAATATTGTGTTACTCAGTTATAGAATATTTTTCTTACACTGAATCGAGCACAAAAAAATTCGACTGCCCCATCCAACCGATTTCGACATGTCATGTTGGATTCATTATGATATTGACGACGCACGTGGTAGAATTTGCTTGTCTATTAGGGTGCAAATTCGAGAATATAATGGTAAATCGAATCTAGATTTCGACATAAATTGCAAGTAATCGGTATAAATTCGAGGTACCCACGAGAAATCGAGGTCTATTTTACATTATTGAGTCAATAACGCCGAGTTTTATGCAGTTTTCATCTGTTTTTTGTGACGTTTGTGATTTTCGTTCTTTTCTCCCGATCCATTGGTTGTATACAGAATGTGTTTTTTACGACAAACAAGGCGTTATTACCTTTCAGCGACGTGTTACTTCTAAGTCAACATTTGTTATTAACCATAAGCCATTTGTTTTTTTTGCTATGTTTTAAGTATTTCTTTTTTACACGATTTAGGGAAAATATAATATTTGTTGCTTGCAACTAATCGGTATAAATTCGAGGTACCCATGAGAAATCGAGGTCTATTTTACATTATTGAGTCAATAACGCCAAGATTTACGCAGTTTTCATCTGTTTTTTGTGTCGTTTGTGATTTTCCTTCTTTCTCCCGATCCATTGGTTGTATACAGAATGTGTTATTTACGACAATCAAGGCGTTACCTTTCAGCGACGTGTTACTTCTAAGTCAACATTTGTTATTAACCATAAGACATTTGTTATTTTTTGCTATGTTTTAAAGTATTTCTTTTTTTCACGATATAGGAAAAATATATTATTTGTTTCTTGCAACTAATCGGTATAAATTCGAGGTATCCATGAGAAATTGAGGTCTATTTTACCTTATTGAGTCAATAACGACGAGATTTATGCAGTTTTCATCTGTTTTTTAGTGTCGTTTGTGATTTTCGTTCTTTTTCTCCCGATCCATTGGTTGTATACAGAATGTGTTATTTACGACAAACAAGGCGTTATTACCTTCCAGCAACGTGTTACTTCTAAGTCAACATTTATTATTAACCATAAGACATTTGTTATTTTTTGCTATGTTATAAGTATTTCTTTTTTACATGATTTAGGGAAAATATAATATCCGTTTCTTGCAAGTAATCGGTATAAATTCGAGGTACCCATGAAAAATTGAGGTCTATTTACTTTATTGAGTCAATAACGACGTGATTTCTGTAGTTTTCATCTTTTTTTAGTGTCGTTTGTGATTTTAGTTCTTTTTCTTCCGATCCATTGGTTGTATACAGACTGTGTTATAACAATATATGAATCGTTATTTCTAATGTAGGATGTGGTGTGAAGATTTGTTATTTACTAGAAGAAATGTGTCATACGTCGCTAAGTGATTTGGAAAAATAAAAAAAAATAAGTTCAGCTCCGGCAGCATGTGGTCGCCGAGAAGCAACCGCCGCCGTCACTTTCATTCCACCTCCTCTTCGTCGAACACGTCAGCAGCGACCCAACTTTCCTTCTTTGACGGCGTCCTTCGAGCTCTACTACGGCGACAGGTCAGGGTCGGGCCTCCTCGTGTGCTCACGAAGGTCGAGATTATAGGCGGAAATCGAGCTTGAAGATTAGCTCGCTCGTTGGAGATGACGATGGCAAATATTTGTAAAATTTGCATCTGTTAGGGGGTAAATATGTCATATCGCATAGCTTGAGTATTTTTCTCTCAGAATTTTGAAAAGTAGGTCTTTACTACTAACTGAAACTATATTGAGGCCTGAACACTATTTAAAAATATTAACAGGACCTGATACGTAATTAACCCTTAATTTAAAGATGACTGTTGAATAATTATAGTTTGGACTATTAATAGATTTTGGTAATTCAAATTGTAATGGGCCTAGGTAATAATTATAATATCAAATTCAGCCCAATAAGAGGGCAATTTAATTTAGGTTTCTTTTCTAATCTTCATCATCCCATTTCCAATTTCGCTCTCTTATAATCTTCATCGCAATTTAGGTTTCTTTTCTAAATCGTCTTCCTCCACTCGATCGAATCTTCTCAAAAATTTATCAATGTCGACGACCTTAACCAACACCGTTGTAGCGCCCGTCGCCGATCCCCCTCTGATTTTGTCGCTGGGGAGGAGTGGCGGACTTTACACTCCTCCGTTTAAGCTGGCGAGGATGATGAGGGAGGTTCAGGATAAGAGCAGCGTAGAGTATCAGCGGATGAATTGGAATGCGCTAAGGAAGAGTATTAATGGTTTGGTGAACAAGGTTAATGCGATTAACATCACGAACATAATTCCAGAGTTGTTTGCTGAGAATCTGATACGCGGGAGGGGTTTGTTCTGCCGTTCCTGTATCAAGTCTCAGATGGCTTCGCCGGCGTTCACCGATGTTTTTGCCGCATTGGTTTCTGTTGTGAACACTAAGTTCCCGGAGATTGGGGATCTTTTGCTGCGTAGGATCATATTGCAGCTTCAGAGGGCGTACAAGCGTAATGATAAGCATAAACTTCTTGCTGCAGTCAAGTTTGTAGCACATCTCGTTAACCAGAGGATTGTTCATGAGCTTATTGCTCTCGAGCTTCTCACGCTATTGCTGGAGAAACCAACCGATGACAGTGTTGAAGTGGCTGTTGGGTTTGTGACAGAATGTGGATCCATGCTTCAGGATATTACGCCCAGGGGACTCCATGGTATCTTTGAGCGATTTCGTGGAATCCTTCATGAAGGAGAGATAGATAAGCGTGTGCAGTTTCTAATCGAAGGTCTTTTTGCGAGGAGGAGAGCAAAGTTTCAGGGATATCCTGCTGTTAGGCCAGAATTGGATTTGGTGGAGGAGGAAGATCAGTTAACTCATGAGTTGTCGCTCGCCCATACTATAGATCCTGAGATATCTTTAGACATCTTCCAGCCTGACCTGCAGTTTGTGGAGAATGAGAAGCGTTACGAGGACTTGAAGAAGCAGATACTCGGCGAAGAATCTGACGATGAGGCGGATTCCGATGGAGATGCAGAAGCTGAATCAGACGAAGATGAGCAAGAATCTGATGGAGAAGAGGACGAAGAACAGATGCAAATAAAGGATGAAACGGAGACCAACTTGGTGAATCTACGGAGAACTATATACGTGACCCTCATGTCTAGTCTTGATTTTGAAGAGGCTGGGCACAAACTTTCGAAGATTAAACTGGAGCCTGGGCAGGAGGTAATAAGCATCGTCAATATTTAAATTTTTGCTCGAGTAAATCGTAATCTGCAACGTGCAATAGTTGTGGTGATATTGAAATATGTTTTATAATCATGTATTTGGACTTGGGAGTGAAACGTTCTTTCTGATCTGCACGTTTGCTGCTACTTTTTAGGCTTTTCTCTGTTTATTAAATTTCTGACTTCCATTAGATATTAGCAGCTATTCGCCTGCTTCCTATGCTATTGTTCCTTATAAGATTCTTCAACATTTGCAGATGGAATTGTGCATTATGCTGCTTGAGTGTTGCATCCAGGAGAGGACGTACCTTCGTTACTATGGGCTTCTCGGGCAGAGATTCTGTATGATAAATAAGGTTCATCAAGAAAACTTCGAGAAGTGCTTTGTCCGGCAGTATTCAATGATCCATCGGTTGGAGACGAACAAACTGCGAAACGTTGCCAAATTCTTTGCTCATTTACTTGGGACCGATGCACTGCCCTGGCATGTTTTGGCTTACATCAGGCTGACTGAAGAGGACACGACTTCTTCCTCCCGTATCTTTATCAAAATTCTTTTCCAGGTATCAATCTCTCATCATTTCTACTCTCTCTCTCTCTTTCTATATATATAAATATGTCTCCAGCAATTTCATCATTTGACATACACTTTGGAGGGCCCCTTAGTAATCCAAATTATTAGAATCCTATAACAACAGAGTGCCTTAGTAAATATTCGTCAATGGCTATTACTTTGCTTGAATTTTCAGGAATATAGACACTATTCGTCGATGATTCTTTTTGTCTTAATTTGGTGCAGGAATTGACAGAAGACTTGGGGATTCGACTGCTGAACAAACGTCTAAGCGACCCAACAATGCAAGACTCCTTCGAATCGATCTTCCCAAAGGACAACCCTAAGAACACTCGATTCGCCATCAATTTCTTCACTTCTATTGGTCTCGGTGGGATCACAGAGAACCTTCGTGAGTACCTCAAGAACATGCCAAGGCTCATTATGCAGCAGCAAAAAGCAGCAGCTCTGTCTGAATCTGACAAGTCGAGCTCAGACTCCGAATCTGAATCTGAATCTGAATCGAGTTCTGAGTCGAGTGAGACTGAGAGCGACAGTGGAGATAGGAGACGAAGAAAGAAGAGAAGAAATTAAAACTAATGATGGGGAATTTATCTCCGAGCTTTGTGTAAGAATAAGAAATTTGACGGGTATGAATGATTTTTTTTGTTTATGACAAGAAAAGTTAAATGTAGTTTGTTACCTATTTCTTTTTCCTTTTTTTTTGGGTAATGGGAACTTGGCCTTTGGAGTGCAAACTTGGTGAAATATTACCTCTAACATTTTTATTTGCTGTTAATGGAATTTTAGGCTATCAACTTCTAATTTAAGGATTTAAACTTAGTCTTACGATTCATTTTGTCCTTTTAAGTGATTAAATTTTGTGAAGTTATGGTCATTCGCATTAATTGTCTTTTTCCCTAAAATGGATACATTTATGGCATTTTGGTTGGGCGTAATGGACAAACGTATTCTATAGGCGCTTCTTCAACAACAAACGTTATTTCCAAGCTATCTGTGCTTTGCTGTGAGGATATGAAACACATTTCTGGGTTCATTGCTGAAAGCAATGAATCTTGATAATTAAATAAATCCTTCTTAATTAATAAAATTTTACGTAATTGTAATAAGTTGGATGCTTGTTTTTATATTACATTCAAGTGGGTTGATATTACGCTTGATTTATAGGAAACAGAAAACGCTCAAGAACTCGAATTGTAGATCGAAAGTGGTTGTGGCATTATGTACGATGTTCTTCTATATGATATCTTAAAAAAATAATTATTATTTCATTCACTAAGTAATTACGATTTAAATATATATACTGTTTAATAATGTGCCAAGTAGGATTGCAAATGAACCGAACCTTTTCTTCGATTCGAAATTTAATATTCAAATTCGAAATAGTAGAATATCAAATCCGAATAAGAATATTTTTGCGATTCAAATAATTTTCAAATGCGAATACGATATGACAATATTCGATTTTCTAATCTTTCTCTAATATGCGATTCAAAAGTTGTAATATATATTTATTTAAATAATATAATATATTATAGATAATTGTATTTTTGAGCCAGGTAATGCTTAAAAAAATAATTGGCCCGAACTTAAAATATTAAATGTAACAGAAAATAATTATTGTCGGAATTTAATAATGATAGATTCTTTTTATGACCGTAGACCCGTTGGATCGGGTTCGGTTCCGATATTACCCATTTAAAAATATATTATCCATATCAATTAATCATATCGTTATCTCTACGAAACGTACAAAGCCAAGCTCGTTCTAGCTCGTCTTTCATGGATTCTCTTTCAAAATGCTATTCTTCTTCACCATCTTCCATCAAACCTTCCTCAAAAGCCCTCATTCTCATTTCCAATTGTTTTCCTAGAGAAACGCAGAACTCAAATCACTCTACTACGATTACTACTTCAGCCAAGTTCTTCCCCATCGAACTCCGCTCCGTCGATGCCGCCGGTCGCCGTTTTCCGCCGAAGCCGCACTTACCTCTCCTCGGTCTCGGCCTCGCCTATCCGTTTCCTTGCCTCGCCGCCGATGAGCCGTCGAGCAAGATCGATTTGGAGTCAGTGCTGGTTTCAATCGACAATTTCTTCAATCGCTACCCCTTTTTCGTGGCGACCGTCGCCTTCATATGGCTTGTGGTGATACCCCTCGCCGAGGAGTACCTTCAGAAGTACAAGTTCATCTCCGCCATCAACGCCTTCAAGAAGCTGCAGAATGACCGCAATTGCCAGCTGTTGGACGTTAGGGACGGCAAGAGCGCGGCTTATCTGAGTCCGCCTAACCTGAAGATGCTGAATAAGAGTGCCGTTCGAGCGGAGTATAGAGAGGGAGAAGATGAAGAAGATGGGTTTCTGAAGAGCGTCTTGGAGAATTTCAAGGATCCGGCGAACACCAGCATTTGTGTCATTGACAGGTAAGCAAGCTATTGGGAATTCAAATCTGTCGATATTTTGGTCGATGTTGGTAATTTCTAGACCTATTGTTCTGCTAATATCTGAAGCTGAAGGTAGTGAGAAAGAGAACATAATCGTTCATTTCGTTGGATGGATTTAAAAGCAAAAAGTTTACATAACTTGGGCACCATTCGAACTAAATTTAATGTGATTTTGTCTGACGCGTAAGGTAGTTTTGATGGAAACTCCATGAAAGTGGCCGAGCTCTTGGTGAAGAACGGCTTTAAAGAGGCTTACGCTGTCCGTGGGGGAATCTTGGGCAAGAACGGTTGGCAGGTAAATCTAAAGCTCTGTTCTTCGTAGTTGTTGGATTGTATAATTTTTCGGACATCACAGATCGTTCTTTTCCTTTTAACATTAGCACCTTGTTCCGTTCTCGTTTATGAATTCCAGGAGATACAAGAAGAGCTCTTACCTCCTTCTGTGCATGTATTTCCTAAGAAGAAGATGATGAGTGGAAAATCATCAGAACAGCTCAAAACAAACGGTAGCGTATCGCAAGATGAATCTACCCAGTCGAGTGCAGGAAATTCAAGTGCTGCTGCTGCTGCTGCTGCTAGTAGAATCGAAAAAGATAGGATTGAGCCCAAAGGTGGTGATAATAAGCCATTGTCTCCCTACCCAAATGTATGATCTCTCTCTCTCTCTCTCTCTCAAAGCATAAGACTTGATTCTTGAATTTGGGTTGTTTTTCATTTAATGTACAGTATCCAGATTTCAAACCACCCTCTTCACCAACACCATCGAAGCCAAAGTGATCATAGATAGAGATGCCAATTGTTTTGCCTTTTCGGATTTGGAGCTGCGAAAATAGCCGAGTGAGTGCTCAAAAGGTGACTAAAAATGGTGGAATTTGGATCTATCATCCTGTCTTTCTATCAACATTTTTTGTTAATTTATCAGAAGCTCACGAGTTTTGTAACCAAACTACTTAAATCAAAGATCATTTATTCACAGTTAGACCTATGTTGATTTGTGGAATTGGGGAATTTTTCACTTGACTATCTAATTGCTTTCATCATCGGAGTAAATCAAGATCCTTTTAAAACCCTCAACAGTGAAAATTGAAATACAAATCCCTGAATCGAGAATAAATAATTTAGTTGAAGTTTTTATTGTTAAATGTTCATCAGTCAACAATTTAGATGATACTTTGAATAATTTTAGAGACATTGATCGATCTTACAAATCGCCACGTGGCATAGCGTACAGATCGAACAATTGTACCAACAAAACCAGACAAGAATATATTCTGACACTAAAAAGATCTTTATTTACAGAGGCTGCCCCATACTGAGATATTAACAAGAATATACATTTGTTTAGTCTGAATATATAATGTTGTAGAGTAAGACGAGAGAATGCGTGCCTGCCGATGATCTGCATTTGACCGAAAGATTTGATTTTATTTAATTGCTGTGTTAGTTTTGCTATCACAATATGTGTATATTGTTATGTATTATTGTATACTTGTACTTATATTACTTTTGTACCTGCATATATCATATATGAACAGAAACAAACAAGGAGGGAAGAAAATAAAGTAAGAAGTGTCGTGCCACATAAAGAAAACTAAAGAAAACATAATTTCATTGATTCGAAAATCTGAATCCTCTTTTTCCACTATTAGCCGTGTGCAGTTATAATCCTTTTGAATCATTCTTGCCCATGTCATGTACTTTGCAACTGCTTCTTTTTTCAAACTATACAATAAATCAACCCAAAAATTCCATTCTAACTTACCTTCTTTGAGAAGAGAACTCCACAACAGGGAAACAAGATAGAACGAATTAATAACTTTTTCAAATTAAGTCGAACAAATTTATACTCGAAACGATATATTTTAGATATCTATTTCCATCAGGGTCAAATAAATAATACTCTTATTCTACGAGTCCCAAAGTGTAATTAGCTAATAAGAAAGTCCCCATCTTTTGGTATGTATAAGTTGGCTGGGCTAGCATTTGTATTCAATAAACGGAACCTCAAGGCTTCGACTTTCCATGCAATTGAAGAGAGTAATGGAGTTTCTACGAAGCCTTGTCAAGAGAAATCTATGGGACTATTGCGTCGTTTGGAACTTAGGTGATGATCCTTCTAGGTACAATTTGACAACCATTCAGTAGAGCATTATTATTTATTTTTTCGTAGTTTTTTTCATGGGATTCATGTTAAATCTTTGAAGGTTTATCGAGTGGGGTTCATGCTGCTGTAGTGGCGGAAATACACTGGGAAACGTCAAAGTAAAAGATGAATATGGTGTTTCAAACGTCCCCAGCGAACGCAGCTGTAGAGATGCGTTCGATAATCATTCGATTAGAACTCGAGCTTGCGAGGAACTTGCAAAATTACCATCTGTTATTCCGTTGTACTCTGGGTATAATGTTATTTGCACTTATTCATTTATCATATGTTGTTGAAGTTGGGGGATTTTTGCCTAGTGCGGCTGATGATGTAGCTGAAATTTGGTCTAGGGTTCATGGAGATGTTGTCATATCAAAGCAACCAATGTGGACGACAAAGAGCAGTGATTCCTCTGATTCAGATGATGTATGATGCCCTAAATCTCTCTGTTTCTGCGTGTTTCTTCTCCTTATCAGCATTGGGCGTTCACAGATTTTCAAAATTTTCAAAATCTGTGAACAATTTCTATTCTATGTATACCAATTTATTGAGAGTTGAGACTTGAGACTATTGCTTTTTCTTGGGAAACTGCTCTATGAGCTTATACAATCTATCTTTGTTTTCTTCAAGATACCAAATGGAACTCAAGTCCTCATCCCTGTTGTTTGCGGTTTAGTTGAGCTCTTTAGCACAAAACATGTAAGATTGCTACTTCTCTTTAGAAAAATATTAAGAAAAATGCTGCAGATAATAATTTTCGTGGCTGACATTTTCTTTCAGGTGCCTAAAGATCAGAAGATCATCGAGTTTGTCTCTTCATGCTTTGAAATCCTTCATAAACAACAAGATGGAGCTGGGATTAGCACTCTATGCACAAATTGTAGCGTAGGCAAACAATGTGATCACCGTGTTAGTGGTTGCAAACAATTTTGGGACGATGATCCTTCACTTTCAAGCTTAACATTACCTTGCCCGAACAATCACACCACTTTACAAGGATCTTCGACTTGCCCTTCTGCTCTTTCGGACGAGCAACAACTACTCAAACTGAGGTACGATCTACCTAACTATTCTAACATGTTGTCTGAAAGATCAACCAATGAAGGTATTGTATCGAAATTGGAGAACTGTGAGGATCATCATATTCCACCTGAGTTGTTGGGTGGTGAAACAAATCGTAAGAAAAACACAAAAGCAAGCAAAAAGGGACCTTTTAAGTCCAAGAATCTTGTGACCGAGAGAAACAGGAGGAAGAGGATTAAAGACGGGATGTTTGCTCTACGTGCATTAGTCCCAAAAATTTCAAAGGTTTTCCAAATATAACTATTCTGTTTTCTTTCTGTTTGCAATTTGAAATGAAACTTCTGTGTTATGCTCATGTCACAGTGTTTTGATTGTGTGTGATAGATGGATACAGTTGCTACATTATCTGATGCAGCTGACTACATAATAGAGCTCGAAGAAAGCATCGAGAAATTACAAGGAGTACTTGAGCAGCAAGACTTGTTTCACAGTAAACCAAAAACTCCTCTCCATTCCATCGCCAAAGATAAATCAGACAAGAATCCTGGCGTACATAATACAGAGGTTTGAAATAAAAAAAAAAACGCAGTCTTTAACATTGTCTCGATTTAACGTATATTTTTTTGCGAACAATGTAGGTTGAAGTCGAAGTGATCCAAATGGGGTCGAAGGATTTCTCCATTAAACTGATGAGCAAGCATCGTAAGGGCGGTTTCTTGGCGCTGATGGAAGCTACGAAGTCTTTGGGGCTCAACGTGACTAATGCCAATGTGACCACTTTGAATGGCTCAGTGCTGAATGTTATAAGAGTCCAGGTAATGATGAAGATGATGAAGCTTTGTTTTATAGGTAAATATAACATCAGCAACAATGCAAGACACACTAATAATGCTGCTTTTTTTGTTTCCCCTTTTCTTAAAGGCTATTAGAGAAGATGTCGAGGTAACCAGCTTGAATCACAAACTAACTCAGCTGATAGCTTTATCGAGTGGATGAAAAGTACATTTGTTGTGTTCTGACTGTTGAAGACTTGGAAATGTTGTAATGGAGAAGTATATATTTATTAGCACTTTATTTCCTATCACAAAGGGAAAACTTTGTGTTACCCCAAACAAGTTTATATCAACAAAAACCGTAGATATATGTGTGTGCCTGCATGGTATTTTTAATATAAACCCTATCATTTGTCTTGGATGATATACAAATTCAAGTACTTCCAAATAACTCATATGGATACTTTTTTGCAGTGAAACTATATGTCTGACATCTTAATATATGTATACCCCCCCCCCCCCCCCCCCCCAAGAAATTTATATCAACAAAAACCGTGTTTGTGTTCGTGAGTGATAATTAATATGTAAAGTATATGAAGTAACCCTATTAATTTGTCTTTGGATGGTATACAAATTCAAATACTTCCAAACTCATATGCATACAAATGCTCAATCTTGAATTGAACAACGATCCACAATATATTCCATGACCTTTATCAGGGCTTTGAGGGTTATCATAAAATGAGCAGTTTCAGTCAATAACCTGCAAAAGTCCATCCCTTCACCTCCAGGCACGAGTCGACGGAGCTCATCTTCTTGCGAAATACCGTAAGTGCCCTTTCTAGGGTTTCTTCTCTTTACTATTGTACGAAGCTGACGACGACGACTAATTCTGCTTTTCTTCGTTGTTAGATAATGGTGAAGGGTTCGATTCTTGATCTTACCAAGTAAAGCTCTAGCCCAAGCTGCCCTCTTCGGACCTATCGAAAAAGCCATCGATGAGTAAGCTGCTGTTCTTACAGCATGGTACCTCTTTCTTTTATGGTGCAAAGATTTGTAGTTGTTTCCTCCGTTGAGTTTCTTCACGGCCTGAAGAAAATTAACAGCCAGCGTAGCTTTCAAGGAATTAGGATTTGTGGGTTGATCTTGATCCATAAGAAAAGTGAGTGAGTCGATGAATATGATAAAGGAATCAAAGTTATAAATCTAGGGTTTTGATTTCTTGGTGAGACACAACGCCTTATACAGCTTATATATTGGATCGATTATGTGTGCGCTAGAAAAGTATTACAAGATATCAGATCTTGTTCTTTTTTCTGACACAAAGGGGCCTTTGTCATGAAGACAAAATTAGAAAAACCAACAATCACTCTATTTATCATATAAAGGTGGTCATGAGAAGAGAAGGAAGAGAGAGATGAATCGTGAAGGAAACGAAAGTGTGAATGAATGAAGGAAAAGGGAGGAATATATAAGAAGAAAGGAATGGATTGAAATGGGTGGTGAGAAGAAGACGACGACGACGACTTGGAGTCGAATAAATGTTGAGCATTATTATTTAAGTCTCTAGTATTGACGTATACTTGTGAAAAATCAAGACATACATACATTTCATTGCTCGTTTAATATTTTAAGTAATTACACGGTATGATATTACTTCGATGTTTTTATTTTGGGGGTTTGGAAATTGAGAAGAGAAAGAGTTGTGTGGGGTTAGATAAGGGCCAACCACCATATGGTCGCACATGCATGCTTCCATTCCATTACCACCCACTTGAATGGTGGGACCCATTGTTAATTTATAATTTTAATTTAGGTCTATTTTGTTAGTTTATTTAGACTACACACATGACATATATGCAATGCAATCACTCCCATGGTTGTTATTGATCATATCATATATGCATTTTTTTTTTCCCAAATTTGCCTTTTAGTATATATAAAAAGTATTAAACTAAACGTTAGGTGGCGGCCGCCCTTATATAGCGGTTAGGATCGAATATTTCTTTTTAATATATATAAACATACTCTTATATACATCCTATATGTATACATACAAGTAATATTTATGCTAACAACAAACTAGGTTAGACTAGAAGTAAATCGATTTATTGTAATGAACTTAATTAAGTACACTTTCTCTCAATTCTCAACCGACAGTGTTCTGTGTTTCAAGATGTTTGTGTATTTAGGCGCTAGGTTTGTGAGTGTTTAATTTAATGTCCTCCATTTAATATTGAGCCATTTGTACGAAATAACTTCTGCAAGTTAATTCATTGGGATGATGAGGTAATTTCTTTATTCTAATGCTCTACCTCTGCACAAGCAAGTGTTAGAATAGCATCACCTTGAAATAATATAAAAAATATACCTAGAGGATAAAAATAGTTACGATGCTGAAAATCACTCATTAGGACAAGTTGAAAGAGTTGTCTAAATATGAATGGAAATCCCTAATTCATGAATCATGTGATATAATATAATCTCCTTTACCGAGCCCTTTCTTCTATTTTTTTCCCGCAACTTTTTGTATGTAAAAAGTTCAACTATAACATTTGTTGAAAGCTTGAAATAATATAAAAAATATACCTAGAGGATAAAAATAGTTACGATGCTGAAAATCACTCATTAGGACAAGTTGAAAGAGTTGTCAAAATATGAATGGAAAATCCCTAATTCATGAATCATGTGATATAATATAATCTCCTTTACCGAGCCTTTTCTTCTATTTTTTTCCCGCAACTTTTTGTATGTAAAAAGTTCAACTATAACATTTGTTGAAAGCTTATTCTTTGGGCGACATCTATCAATTAGGCTTTCCCTTATTACCTTTACGTAAATAGTTTTGATTTGTGACGTGCAAGGACATATCCATTAAGTCCTAATGTTTTTAAATCAATGTAAAAAAGTAGTAAAGTGATGGTATGGGTTGCTCGATGATGTTGATATTAAGGGTTTCTTTATCGTGTCCTTGCTTTATTGACAAATAATGTTTAATACAGTTCCCTAAGTAATGATTGATCTTGACTTCTAACTAGTTTAAGTTTGAAATTATCTTTAAGCTGGACATCGTTTCCTCTGGTAATTAACACAACGTGAATAAAGCGTATCCATCCTGAAGAATTAATACCATTATACGCACACACACACACACACACACACACACACACACACACATATATATATATATATATATAACATACACATTTGTTATCTTGATAGACAACTTGGCATCATCGTCGAATTGAAAGTGAAAAAACCCATTTAATTATAAATAGTACTCGTCGAAATTCTAAATTTATGTCACTCAATATGTATCTTTTACGCATGTTCAAGGCTTTAGGTATCTTTCTCCGAAAAAAAAAGGCTTTAGGTATCTTAACGAAAGTAATATATAGTATCTTGAAATAGATAACAACAATAAATAATAATAGAAAATCAACAATACACGCACATATATATTTATGCACGCTTGGATTGAAGACTTTGAATGGAAGGAGGAACGTGGTAGGGTCATATTTAATTGCAACGTATCGGCATGCAATGCATCACAAGACTTAAATATTAAGACTCCTCAACTAATCACGTAATTGTTTTTATATTATATTAAAATCAATGGAGAATAGATTCATTTGCGTCTAACCCCAAAATCAATTTGATACTTTCTTTTAACTTTTCTAGATAAGTGTGATAGTATGTATAGCAGTATGTCTTCTATTAAACTATCCGATTTGTTATTATAGAACTTTTCGAAATAAAGGCATAGTATAGGCCCAAGTCCTCACAATGAGAGCCCCATTAGATTAATAATTAGATAACAAAAATATGCTTGTTATAGAGCTTAGAAATTGGCCTGTGACTCATCAACAGGTGTAGTCCTTATATTATGAGTTTGATAATATATTTACATATATATACTAATTTTTAAGATGGGTGCTTAAGACGACTTTGTTGTATCTGTGGCATGTAATGGAGTTCCATACATATGCCCATTTTGAGTCATTTTTCAAAAATGGCGAATTAGTGATTAGTTCGAGATATATCAATACAAACTTATATAATCTATTATATATTTATCAATGTATTGTTATATCAGGATGAAACGAAAAAGCAAGCACGAGTATACATAGTTTGTATGTTCGTTTAGAAAAAAAAGCAACAATTGTCTGTAATGTAATTCATCACAGAGTACACAAACCCTACTACTACAAGGCCTGGCCTGCTTATTCAAAATCCACTGAAATAATTTATGAAACAACACTAAACCTCACCTTATTATTTCCCACACAACCCCCAATATCCAACATGTGAAATCCACATTTTATTAAATAAATAAATCTCTATAAATAACTATACCCATACCTTTTCCTTCCTCATTTCCTCCTCTGCAAAAAAAATTCTTCTATATAACCATAAGAAACCTCTTTTCATTGCTGAGACTTAAACTGCTCATAGCTTCTCTTCGCCTCTTCTACAGCCATCTTCACTTCATCAAACAGCTTCACGGAAGACTCCGCGAAATTACTCAACTGCCCAAGAAAACCAGCAATGCTCGTCTTAAACCGATCCAAACGAGCCCTTAAGTCCCAACCATCTTCATTTCCCATCATATTATTACCACCATCCCTTACATTGTCATAACCATTTTTCCCGCCCTTTCCTCGATTCTTCTCTTGGCGGGGTAAAAAGCTATCAACTTCCGAAGACAAATCTCTGATCGAATCAACGACAGCTTTCGATGGAAGTTCTTCGATCTTCTCTAGCCAAGAACCGCAAAGCATGTATATAGGCGGGCCAATGTTTCGTATGGGCGGTGGCTTCATTCTCTTGTTCCTCTTCGTGGGCTTTTCATGAAGCGATACGCATTTGAACAGCCATTTGTCTATTGCATCGACGTAGATTTTCTGGGCAGAGATCCATTTAGCGAAGGCCGACGATAAAGAGCTCAGTTCGTTCCCTAAATGGATCGTTATTTGACGCTGAGATTCTGTTTGGAAAGTGATTTTAGGCCTCTTAGGGCTATGAGATATAGATATTATATGGAACTGAAGTTGGTGGCACTCTAACATAGTCTCCCACATCTTCTTGAATCTGTAATAAGGTCAATCGATATGAGAAACATTGTTGTAAGAACATAAGTAGGACTGGGAATTCTATCCAAGTACCCTTCGATTAGTTCTTCAAGCTGTGGCTGAAGTTCTTTGTCTCTGATTTCCTCTATTTTCTTTGAGATCGAATCGATTCTGCGAATTGAGACGTTGATTCTTGAATGGAGATCCTTTACTACAGCTCGGGTCTTGTCTGTTTTTTTGGCGCGTGATTCTTGACTTCGAAGGAGCTTACACTTCTGATCGAAGTGACTTCTTAGCACTTGACTAGCCTAAAACAAATCCCAGATTGAGATCAAAAGCTGTCAGAATTTTACAAAAATTTGTCTGATATTTCATACCTTAACTTCGTCGTGGAGCTTCTTTTCCCAAGCATAAAGCCTGTCCAAAGTCGATGCATGGCTGCCCGAGACCATAAAGAAGCTGTCGAAGAGGTTATTATTGCTAAGTTCTTTTTCATTACCATCAGTCGACCTGTTTGTTGTCCCAAGCAAATTACGAGATGAAGCAGAGCGTGAAGATGTCGTTCGATGCCAAGTCAAGTACTTCACTGAGTTTTGATGAGGTTCTACACAATAGTGTGATTAAAAGGAACCTCAATTAGATGAAAAAATATACGCAAGGAACAGTAAAAATCTTGAATTACTGCGATATAACGTAAAGTTTGAGTCTTTTTGTCCAGACAAACTGTGCTTCAACTACCATGTGCATGAAAATTCAAATTACGTCGAATTGCATTGCCTAAGAAAAGCTATGATGGTTCATTCCCAAATAAGAGTCGAAGAAATAAAATTATTCGGTGATTACCTGGCGGGACTTCACTTGGATCATGTCCACACGAGAAACAAGATCTTAGTAAGGATGAAGTTATTGAGTCGCCTGCAAAATAGAAAGAAGAAAAAAAGGAATATCTTGTCATTATTACCACTTCAAAATGGGGGAGAGAGAGAGAGAGAGAGAGAGAGAGAGAGAGAGAGAGAGAGAGAGAGAGAGAGATTTTACGTCCTCTTCTAGGAATTATGGGGCGAAAATGGAACTTGTTAGCTTCGAGCATTTTCGGGACTTCTATACCAGACTCAGACGCTTTGGCGAAAAGCTGCTCAATATCCTTAATGCTTGTAATGAAATCTTTAGGGAAAACCTTATCTTCGACCTCATTTAGCTTCATCGGCGTAATCCTTACCTCGTCGGCGTGCACAAACCTCGAAGGCGCAGACCTTAGCGGCGATAATTCAGGCGATTTGTGAACGTATCCATTCGCAGCCTTCGTTTTTGAAACCATTTCTTCTTTGATCTCACTCGCAATTTTAGGACTCGAATCTGATGATTCTTTAATCTCGGAAGCCTCTAGAAGGGAACGAGGATCGCCGTGCTTACTCTCTTCAACATTGCTGAAACTCCTAACGAATTTAGACAAAGAGTGCTCGTCGAACTCATCATCTGATGTCTCATATTCATCATCCATTTCACGCAATGAAATCTTCTGTTCTTCAGCATCCAATTTATGATTCATCATGGCCTCATCAGAATACTCAGATCTCATACCAAATCCCTTCTTTTCTAGCGTCGAAAATTGCCTATCGATTGGATGAAAAGGCCCAAAATAATCCCAAGGAGCAGCAGCAGTTTCTTCAGACACTGCTGATGGATTTTCAGTAGCCATTTCTTCTGCTTCGATCGAACGAGGAGTTGTAGTTAAAGGAGGAGTATCATTAACAATCTCAGGTGCCTTCTCTTCGACTTTTCTTGAAAAAATTCCTCTGAAATTCATTCGGCGAGAACGATGCTGAGCTGTGTCTGAATCAGCTACTTGGGAAGCAGGCGAAGGAATATCTGCACTGTTTGCATGCGATAGAGACGATCGAGAGAGAGGTTTCTCCGTAAGAACTGAAGCTCCTCCATTTCTGGCGAAGGAGAAAGAATCGACGCGGTGATCGTTGTCAACGAATCTTCGCAAAGCTATTCCAACGATTTTCAGTTCTTCGACGTATGCAATGTGGGCTGATGCGAGAGAACACCTGCCATTTAGGGCTTGCTTTACGAACTTCTTCCTCGCACGACAGAGTTCGAGCGCTTTGTCTTCTTCCAACCTCGAATTCGATGCTCCCATGTTGCCTGAAGAGAAAAGAGATCGTTAATCGAGCGGAGAAGATATTAGTTACGCCATACGGTTTCATTTGACTTGGAAAGGAAAATAATCGGTATCGTTATTAGGAATAAGGCAAATTCAGAAAGTTTTCGTAGATATAATGCCAAATGTGCACGCCTATTCGAAGAATATAAGGTATGTTGTCGATCAAAGGAGAGCCTTTTCACATGTGTATGATCTGTAATTGATAATCATATAATGATTCGTAATATCGTAAAGATTCGAACAATCGGAAGTGACCGTTAAAAGAAAACAACGGCTTTTTTTTACTGTTTCAAATACAGAGTTCAAATAGAATTTCGCGGGAAAATTCGAACTGCGAAAAGAGACAAGATGAAGCTCAAAGCAGGCAGAAACAAGTTAGGAGTAACACATCTGCAAATTTTTTCACCAAATGATAGAGAGTTATCAGATAAAAAAGGAACACGAGCAAAAACAACTGATATGCAAGAAGGAAAACAGTACCTAAAATGGTTTAAATATCACAGCGAATTAATTGTCAGGCAACTCAAGATACAGTTGATCGTATGATTTTCAAGAACATGAGATTAAAACACAAGCCCATGAATCAAATTCACATAACTGATATCAGAGCATAAAAAAGTTGGCAAATTCAATTCTGATTAAGTCGATCAAGAATCATGACACATGAATAAAATAACTATCCATAGCCCACAACACATTCGCTCAAAATCAAACTCAAGCCCAGCAAAGAAAACCAGCGAAAATCCATAAGCCGCAACCAAATTAAGTTAAATCAGCAAATACGAAGATGACGCTTTTTTTTCACCTGAGGAAGATTCTTATCCGAGGACGATGCTGAAAAGGCGGCGGAGAAGAAAAGGCATTGATTTCAGTGGAGCGAAGTACGAATGATTATTCCCAAAACACCTGTCATGGAGGAGATAAACAAATTGAAAAGAACAAAAGAAAAAAAAAAAGCAAAACCAAGAAAAGGGCCTTTTGAGAGCGTTTGACCTTTCGAAGAACAAGGGGAAAAACGACAAATCTTAGGAGTTGAAAGATATGTTTTTGCATGGAAAGGTTCTTTGTAATGAAGGAATGGGATGGAATGGAATGAAAAGGAGAAAGGGGTTTTTAGAGAAAACAGAGAAAGACTGCGTCGCCAAAATGTGGGCCTTAGCTGACTCAGCAGTATTAATTAATCACATATGGAGAGTAGACTAAAAAAAATAAATGTTGGAGGAATAAACTAACAAATGACGCTAATTTTATTTATTATGAATAACAAGTTTTGTCAAACATATCCACTTGAATATAATTAAATTCCAATGGTTGATTTTTAATCTTCGTACCACTTATCCTACTCACGTTGTACAACCAACCTCGTGAAATTTTTCAACGAACCCAAATCATTGCAGGTTAGTGTCGTTGTCGTAAAGTATTTAAAGAATATGAAAGATTCTTCTGAGCATGTAGTTAATTGTCTTAAAATATAATAATAATAATTTCTGATTGCAAATCTTGTAACTTTACATGATACATATATAGCACGTGATGACGACGACGACGAGGAGAGATTCTTCAATATATTATTATATTTTGTTTGTGTCATATTATTGTTGTTTATATCTATCTACGTCGCGGATATTCTCAATCCAAATATAGAATAGAAGAATCCATTGAGATTCTCTTTCCAGAATCAATAAGTATTTCAAATCGCATTAAATGACCCAAATGTATTTGTCATCCAATTATGTTACAGAAATATCATTCTCAATCAACATTTATATTTCTTTTATTAGGATTTAGGATTTATAACTCTATAGCAATTACTATATATATATATATGTGTGTGCTCATGATTGAGAACATGCGTGCGAGGAAAACTTATACATGTCAAAAAATATTTGCACACAAACATAATATATATACCCGAACATAATATAACATTATTTACGAAAAAATGACTCGAGCGTGTAATGTTGTAGCATTTAGTATAAGAAATCAATTTTTTGCTATTTGATCAAACATATAGTCCAATTAATATTAGTTGTCCACACACACACACACACACACATATATATATATATATATATATATATACTTGTAAATTGGAGCCGCGCCGCGCGGCGATAAACGCTCATGTTGTCTTCTATTAGCATATTATTATTGTCAGTTTATTATTTAATAATCACATCACATATTATATAATTCAACAAAATAATAATTATAAAAGTTAATTTAGAAAACTAAAATTTGCATATGAGATAGAAAGTAAATCAAAAGACAAAAAAATTCAATGATAGACATTACCTAGGCCACAAACATCATTGTTGTGGCACTGTCCTAATTGCATCTTCCAGTTGATTTTTGTGATCGGGTCTGTTTTGTAGGCTTTAACATATCTAAATTTTGATTCGGATCCGTACGATACCCAACATTTTTCAATGGTTTATAATGTTTTCAATGTTGTGCTCTAACAATGGAAGGTTTTCTTCTATATTTTTGTTACTCTATGGATTCAATCACGTCTATCACGTTGACTGTACAATCGATTTTTATGGGCTGATAACATGTTAAAATCTCGTTCTCGCATTAGACACGACATCATATTCAATACGTAGAATAGTTTGATGTTAATAAACCTAATTTATAATTGATATGTAAGCTGTACAAAGAATGTATAGGAAAAAGAGTCGACCCAGCACATGCGGTGGGCAACCCTAACACTGTGTTTGGTTTGATGAAATTATGGTGGAAAAGAAAACGAGAGAGAAAATGATTTCCGTAAGGCTTTCTTTTGTTTTCCGCACCATTTGGTGAGAAATTAGTTTTCCTTAGTTTCAAGTAAAAAATAAACCAAATTTTCTTTTCTTTTCTTTATGTATTTCTCCGACCAACCAAACACGAAAATAATTTTCTTTTCTTTTATCTACTATTTTCCATGAATCAAACACAACCTAAATGAAGCCCAATGACGCTCAACTCAACGCGTAGAAATAAAAATAAACTACGACCAAGCAACACGCCAAATCCGACGAAGCCCGCTAAGCTGCAAACGCCAACGACCATCCAAGGTCCCCATTCCTGCTGCTATCACCATGTACATGGCTCCGCAGTCCGATTCGTACCCGCATGCCAATATGATAAACCACCGCTGTTAAAAGCTGGTGATACGCATAGTGTACCGCAACTTTGTTTCATAGTTTAAACTACTAAATAAATGACACTAACTTGCACTTGAGGAGAGGAGCTAGAATGTAATTTGGAAGTTGGCAAAAATAATTAAAATAAACCAAAACGATAATACATAACAGAAAATAACCTTACAAACTTCTTTGTATGATATCACCATCGAGAAATATTTCTTTTTTATAGAAGGATTTTTTCACTAGACGTCTTGAACTGATAATATGATGTATTGTTTTCTTAAATATACTTCAATCAACTTTCATTCCTTGGACAATGAAGCATTGAACCATTAATTTTGATTTATTCCAAATCTTCTTTTAGGAAATCATCATCTAAAGATCAACATGAACCTTTTTACACCATTTGAACTTGATCTCGAATGTCTACATTCGCAAATCCGAGACCCACTTTTAGTTGTGATAAATCGGATGATTCATTACTCGCATTTCTAAATTTTTTGTTCTCTTAGTTCTGTACAATTTCTTTTAAAAACGTGGATTTTAGTACTATTGGACTGCTTTCTATATTCTTCTTTGTGTGTGATGATTTATGGATTAGTGACGTAGTTATAGGTCAACTTAGGAACATTTCTATTCTCGAATATAATATCATACAATTCCTTCCATCAAGAGACCTAATTACGATCCACAAATACATATGAAAATCCCTTATCACATCCAAATTTCCTTAGTAATCACGATTAATCTTAAATTACTTAATTTATTAAATATGTTCAGTTAAAAATAAATAATCTTCCACTAATATGCGCTTAAAAGAAAATAAGTATCTTGCACTAATATTTTGTTAAAATATATCTAACGTTTTTGCGGTATAGACAATATATATCCTACAAAAAAAATTTTCAGATTGGGGACAAGGCAAATTCAGACACAATATATATTAGGCTTAATTAATTTTTTAGTCTCGTATGTTTGAGGTGGTGGCGATTTCGGGACACCTTAATTAAGCGGGGCATATATAGTCCTATAAGTTTAATAAAAAAAGCAATTTAAGGACAATTTAGCCGGAATTAACATGCGTGCGCCGGAATTGATGATTTGGATCCAATTTTTTTCTCTATCATCCAACTAACACTACAAAAAAAGGCGCTATTAGCGACTACCTATGGCGACCACAAAATCGTAGTCGCCAATTACCGACTACGAATGCATATAACCGACTACGATATTGTAGTCGCTATTAGCGACTAGTAATTAGTCGGTAAGGTCGAAAATGTAGTCGCGAAATTACTAGCGACTAAATATTAGCGACTACAGATTTCTTGTCGGTATTTGCGACTACAAAGTAGTCTCTAAAAATGAAAATGTAGTCGCTAATTACCTAGAGACTACGTTTAGCGACTACAATGTTGTAGTCGCTAATTCTAAACCTAATTTCGACCCCAAAAAATTTGAACCCGACATTTGCGAGCCCTCCCCACCCAAATCGCCGTCTCCGTCGCGTCCGCATTCCCTGCCGCATCCGCCGCGGTAGCCGCCTCCCCTGCCGCGTCCGCACCCGAGCCCTCGCCGCGTCCGCCGCCTCCCTGCCGCGTCAGCCGCCTCCCCTGCCGCGTCCGCACCCGTGCCCTCGCCGCCTCCTGCCGCGTCCGCCGCCTCCACTGCCGCCTCCCCTCCGCACCCGAGGTCGTCGCCCCACGAACCGCACCCGCGTCGCCCGCAGCCCGTGCCCGACTGTCCCGTGCCCGCAGCCCGTGCCCGACTGTCCCGTGCCCGACTGTCCCGTGCCCGCAGCCCGTGCCCGCACCCCGCACCTGCAGCCCTCAATCACCTCGGTAATTAGATTCGTTTATTTGAATTAGTGATATTCTTTTTTGATTGCTAGGTGTTTTATTTGTTTGTTAATCCCAATTTGCAGCCTGCTCACTAAGTTACGCTCCTCAGCCACGGTTGTCGCTTAAAGTTGCTCGGTAAATTTCTCGGTCCCTCATACAATAATGAGTTCGTATAGACAATGGATGCACGATCAATGGGATGGGAAGTGGTTAAAACAAGAATATATTGATGGGGTGAAAGAATTTGTAGAATGGGCTCTTAATCAAAGTCATTTCATATCGGGGGGAAAAATACGGTGTCCCTGCAATATTTGTTGGAATAACCGATTTAAAACTCCCGATGATGTCCATTTACACCTATACAAGTATGGATTTCGTCCAAATTATTGTACTTGGGATAAACAGGGTGAAAATTATGATGTGGGTAGCTCAACAAGACAAGTGCACGATAGTCGGTTTTCTGACATGATAGTTGATGGTTTTGGTGGAAATCATCAGAATTACTTTTATGAGCACTCGCATGACAGCAATTTAAAGTGAGATATTCGTGGGTTAAATGGAATGTTTTGGCAGGCTGCGGAAAACAACGGACGCCTTCCACCACCGCATGAAGTGTATGTGCAGAATCATACGAAGAAGAGGGAAAAGAAGCTCGTTGATGATAAAGCTGAGCAAAGGATGGTAAGTATTCGATATATTTATCGTTGTTAGTGCTGTGGTTGAGTTGATTTGTTGGAATTTATTGAGTTGTTCATATTCGTTCGTTGTGGTGTATTTATTGAGTTGGTATGTTTTTGTGATTGTTTGAATTTTGGGATGGTCATTTTACAGGGGAAGTTCTGCCGGATTTTTATATACATTGGTATTTTTTTTGTTTCTAACTTGTAGTATTAACCGTTAACAGGCAGATTTTAACGCTATGAAGGCGGCTAATCCATCTCTTACCGATGCTGAAGCATTCTACAAGGTTTCTGGAGGTTGGACGAGGTTCCAAACCATACCAGGCATGGGAAATGCATCGGAACTCTTCTATGAGACGCCTTCGCAGCCATCCTCGTCGACTGCCAATAGTTACATGCCTTCTCAGAGTGTTCAGCTACAAACCGAGCTTGACGAGATGAAGACGAAATACAGTGAGATGGAGGCAAAATGCGGCCGGATGGAGACGAAGTACGCTAAGCTTGAGAAGAGCTACGACGAGGTTACTTCATTCTTACGGCAGCATATGGGCTTTCGTGGAGAGTCACGTGGTGTAGGGGGGCTCGAGTTAGATACCGTGGATGACACGCAGACATGTTCTGCAGCGGCGTCTCTGAATAGAAATGTTCGACGCCACGATGACTTTTCGGATGGGGATGGTTCCGGCCACGGCTTGGCTTAGTTTGTTGTGATGTTAGACTTTTTTATTTGATGTTGGAGACTTTTTATTTAATGTTGGAGACTTTTATTTTCGTGTAGACGACGTGATTTTAATTGCATTCCGAACTATTTTGCAATTTAATCTTTATTTTAAGTTATATTTTGTTATTAATTATTAATTTATAACTATATAATTATAAAACTATTAAAAAAAAGAAAAAGCGACTGCAAAATAGCGACTGTTGTCAGTAGTTAGCGACTACAACTACCGTCGCTATTCAGTCACCAAATACCGACTGCAATTTGGTCGGCTGTAGTCCCTATTTAGCGACTACAACTTCAGTCGCTATGTAGTCGCTACCTACCGACTACAAGTTGGTCGGCTGTTAGTCCCTAGTTAGCGACTACAATAGTTAGTCGCTGTGTAGTCGCAATTTACCGACTACAGACCTCGGTCGCTGTGTAGTTGGTAAATAGCGACTAACGCCGACTGCAGACGTTTACCGACAAGCCGTTTAGCTACTACGTATCGTAGTCGCTATTTCAGTCGCTAAACCCGTTAGCGACTAACTTTTGGCTTGTTCCTACTGGCTTTTGTAGTCGCTAAAATCGCTTTTTTTTGTAGTGTAAGCGCCACGTAGGTAAAGAAAAAGTTTAAATGATAATAATAATTAAATAATAACTACTCAGTAAATTCACACTAATTATTAAATAAAAACCAAAAAATAAAATCACGACAAAAAATCAACGTCACGAGCAAAATAGAAAGCATGGTCCATTTAGAAATGACAAAAGAATCATAAAAACAGCAACCTCCTCTGTAAACAAAAATCATGACTAAGGCTTCAGTACATCTTACTGACAAAAGAAATAGAAACATCTAAGGCTTTCTAGATATTTCTATTTCTTTTGTCAGCAACCTTAAAAGAAGGACCTTTTATTGGGAGAAAGCCTTAGATGTTTCTATTTCTTTTGTCAGTAAGATGTACTGAAGCCTTAGTCATGATTTTTGTTTACACAGTACGTTGCTGTTTTTATGATTCTTTGGTCATTTCAAAATGGACCATGCTTTCTGTTTTGCTCGTGACGTTGATTTTTTGTCGTGATTTTATTTTTTGGTTTTTATTTAATAATTAGTGTGAATTTACCGAGTAGTTATTATTTAATTATTATTATCATTTTAAATTTTTTTTCTTTATCTACGTGGCGCTTAGTTGGATGATAGAGAAAAAAATTGGATCCAAATCATCAATTCCGGCGCACGCGTGTTAATTCCGGCTAAATTGTCCTTAAATTGCTTTTTTTTATTAAACTTATAGGACTTATGTCACGCTTAATTAAGGTGTCCCGAAATCGCCACCACCCCAAACATACGGGACTAAAAAAATAAATTAAGCCTATATATTATAAATAACAAAAAAATAATTATAGTCTGAAGGAAGCAAATGATGCTCTATATATACACAGTTGCTTTCTCTTTGATCAAAATATGTTTACTAAATACATTAAATGGCAATACGAGCCTGTTGTGTGCACATAGGTTTATAGGTTATCATTATGCTATTTGTAGATTACGATGACGAAAATCCCTTTTCATTAACCACATTGCCACCTAGAATATAATATATATATATATATATATATATTTGTGTGCAACATGGTGGTACTAAATTACTAAATTGTTCAGACATAATATTCATATAGACGTAAATAAATATCACAAGATAATAACTAAATCAATCCAATATAACATTGCTAACACTGCAATTAGAACGCAAAATTTTCTCATAAGCATTAATAAGATTCATGTATGTAGTAGCCAAGATTTATTCCACTATGAAGAGCTTTCAACAGTTATCTACCATTGATTTTCCTTTAAGGCGATATTGACAACCAATTTTTTCGTGCCAGAGATTTTTTTACTTCTGTAGATTCCACGACGATCACATTTATTTTGATGTGACACCAGCGAATTTTAACTCGTCAGTGAATCTTTCTCTATTAATCAATGTGAATCCAGTGAAAATTTATTTCTAAATTTGTTGGAGGTTTGGGAATTTATTTGCTATGTTGGTTCCTCATACTCGTTATGAGATAATGCCATTGATGAATTTTGCAGCGAACTTGTCCACCACCAACCGCTTGTGCCTTGTAAGTAAATGAAAAATTCATTGGATATTTTCATTAAGGTTTTTTATTTTCATAAATTTTGGACTTTGTCTTGCTTTTTTTATTCAGCATGCGGACATCTCGTTTGTTATGGGTGTATAGCACAACTAATAGGACAAAATACGCAACATAAGTGTCCCCTATGTGGTGTCATAGTAACGCACTTAAAATTTCTTTGTCGAATGATCGTCTTTGTTGTTGAGATACTGTATCCCAAATCTGAAATAGCTTCAGGTAGTTTTTTGTTTAAAATTTTTTTCTTGTAAGCATTAATACCATTCATATAGGGAGTAGCCAATCTTTCTCGTGCCGGTATTTCTTGTTGAGATTTTTTTACTTCTGTAGATTCCACCACGATCACATTTAAGTACAACTTCCGAACACTTTCCTCTTGAATTGATCTTTGATCTTTTAACATAATCACATAGCCAAGATTTTCCAACATTTTGCACCAAATCAATTAAATGTTGCCGAGATTTGAACACATGAAAATAAAATTATTTATTAGAAACTAAAGTAACGCAAGGAAAAATATATAACAATACTCAAATAAGTATTTGTTACAAAATTTTGACTAATAAGTCATACCATGTCAGTATTCAATTCGGAAGTGACATCGGCATTCGTATGATCACCAACTCCATTTTCATCATCGTTATCCCGCTAATCTCATTCTCCTAAAATAGGTACGAAAATACATAAGATTATAATTACTTTAATTATAAATAAAAAAACTAAAATTATAACAAACATAGTGAAGAAGGAAACAAACTTCCGGAATCATAGTCTTTTAAGAAGCCACGAAGAATCTTATTCGTTAATATGCAGCTATCTAAGTGTAGTTTGTATTTTTTTTATTTGCAATTAACAATCTTTTGGCATATATATAGTTGAGACTTGAGAGGATTATGAAGTGAAAAAACATTCCAATCTTTCCAATTTAATTGATAAAAAAACATTTCAACGTAGGCATAAACGTTCAAGTTATATTTGTCTAAGCATGAAGAAGATTTATGTTAGTAAAAGTGTTTAGTCAAATACCATCCAAACCTCTACAAATGTTTACGCAAAGACGTATTTTATTTAGACAAATTTGGTCAAAAAAGTTTCAATTATTTTTGTGTTAATTAATAAGGGGGTCTAAATAGAATTAAGGGGTTGCATATAGAATTTCCCTTTCTTTAATGGGATGGGATATCAGCCGAAACTATGTGATCGTGATTGTGAATGCAGATTTGTATTTGTGAAATATTGCTTTTATTATTCCACTGGAATAATGTAACATTTAATCAAATGAAGCACTCGATTACTGTCGCAATTAATTGTTAATTTACACTAGTCACAACTTGCGCACCCAATGTGTGTGCAACCAACATATCAAAATTTTAGCAACAAAATCATAGTATTAAAAGGCAATGCAGCAAAAACCATGAGCAAAATGACTCACATGTCACATCTCGTTGTTCAATCCCATGTGCATTTTTTAGTATATTATATGGCATTTTAGTTTAAAACTTGGGGATTTTAAGGAAAAATACCTAATAGGAGTTTAGTCTTATGATTCAGTCCCTACAACTTTTATTTTAGAAATAGGTATCGACACTAGGCAAAAATTTAGTTATAACTCCCTCAGGTAGCAAATTCCAATATTGCCCTTTCTTCACTATGTCAAAAGCTGTATAGAATTCAGAGGACAATCGAGAGAGCTTCAGAACAGAATAGAAAAATTCTTGTGGCCGATAACAATGCAACGGAGAGCATTGATAACTTTCATTGCTGAATCCTCTTGAACGAAACCCGAAACCCAAACCCTTTACTCATCCCATTTTCTTCAACAACTTTACAAGAAATTACATTGCTGTTTTTGGAGGAAATCTTTTGAACAGAGATATGGTACGGATTTGTCGAGAGATTCTTTACAAGAGTTTCCCAACGCTTTTTTTTCCTCAAAATGTGGTCTTTGGATTTCCCATCAGCTTAGCGTGGTCGAGATAAATTCGATAATTTATGGGTTCAAAGAAATTCCTGCAATTGGTGGAGGAAAAGAAGAAAAGAGATTTTATCCATCATTGAGCTGTTGCACGTAGTGATTGAGAAGATCATAGGAGAACGAGGCGCGGACAATGTCCAGGCGAGACAGTCAACGACGCCCTCGCGCCCAAGGAGGAGAAGCTGGTCGGAATCTTAGAGATGGCCAATGATATTACTGGAATAGTCGGCATTTCTTGATCAGGGGCCGCAGCACCTGAGATTCCACGAGTGGGATAAATGAGTGACTATGAAACTTAATGGCAGAAACATAGATGGCTACCTGAAGAACTAAGACCACATTGTGCCTGTGTGTGTTTGTATGTCTCCTGAACGTGTTTTGTTGGATGAGCAGTATGGCAAGAAACAATGAATACCTGAAGCAGAATTTGTGCTATACACAAGATCTATGCGATGATTATATGTAGTAGTAAGCTCAGTTTTTAATTCTGTGATGTATGATAAAATGGTTGGTTGTTTGCACCTAACGTTCATGCACACAAAGTACTCAAATCCGGGGATCAAGTACCTAAAGCGGGATAAAATTACTTAAAATTGATACGTAAATACTGAAATTCATGTATAAAGTACTCGAATTAGGGACGAAAGTAGGCCTTAAATAGCGAAACTTTGTCATAAATAAACTGAAGGCGAGAGGGAGTGATCTATAAAACATGCGTATTTTAATCTAAATATCAAGTTGGAATATCATGGAACATCACGAAGGCTACAAAATAGGTTGTTATACACGTAAAAGTACAATCTCTACGAAGTACTCGAACTAGGGACTAAAGTACCTAAATTGGGATAGAAAGTACTTAAATACTTGCCTTAAATACCGAAATTTGGTAATAAAATACCTTAACGTGAGAGCGAGTCATCTATAACAAAAGTGCGTAGTTTAATCTAAATATCAAGTTGGAATGTCATGTAACATCACAAAGCTTATAAAATAGGTTGATGTACATTTAAAAGTACAATATATATGAAGTACTCGAATTATTCACTAAAATACCTAAATCGGGATAGAAAGTACTCAAATACTGGACATAAATACCGAAAATTGGTCATAAAATACCTTAACCGGAGAGCGAATCATCTATAACAAAGTGCGTAGTTTTATCTAAATATCAAGTTGGAATGTCGTGGAACATCACGAAGGTTATAAAATAGGTTTATACACTTAAAAGTACAATCTATGCAAAGTACTCGAATTAGGGACTAAAGTTCTTAAATTTAGGAAATAAATACTGATATTCATGTGGAAAATACTTGTGAATTGAGGGAAAATCATCAAAAACATAAATGGTGGGTTTTAATCAAGCATTCTACAAAATAAGGACATTGCTCTTCATAAGGACATAAATCGAGACTGAAAATACATAATTTAAGACAACAAATACTTATATCTGTGCATAAAATACTTGCGAATTGGGTAGAAGTATCCAAGTCTAAAATGGTGAGTTCTTATCAACATCTTATATAATAAGGACATTGCTCTTCATCAACACCATAAAATGAGTTTTCTAGCAACTTCACCTTCATACAAGAGCAAATACTCGAATTCAGCAATAAAATACCTAAATCGAGACTGAAAATACCTAATTGAAGACCACAATACTTATATATGTGCATAAAATACTTGCGAATTGGGTCGAAGTATCCAAGTCTAAAATGGTGAGTTCTTATCAACATCTTATATAATAAGGACATTGCTCTTCATCAACACCATAAAACGAGTTTTCTAGCAACTTCACCTTCATACAAGACCAAATACTCGAATTCAGCAATAAAATACCTAATTCGAGACTGAAAACACCTAATTGAAGACCAAAAATACTTATATATATGCATAAAATACTTGCGAATTGGGTCGAAGTATCCAAGTCTAAAATGGTGAGTTCTTATCAACATCTTATATAATAAGGACATTGCTCTTCATCAACAACATAAAACGAGTTTTCTAGCAACTTCACCTTCATACAAGACCAAATACTCGAACTCAGCAATAAAATACCTAAATCAAGACTGAAAATACCTAGTTGAAGACCAAAAATACTTATATCTGTGCATAAGATACTTGCGAATTGGGTCGAAGTATCCAAGTCTAAAATGGTGAGTTCTTATCAACATCTTATATAATAAGGACATTGCTCTTCATCAACACCATAAAATGAGTTTTCTAGCAACTTCACCTTCATACAAGACCAAATACTAGAGTTCAGCAATAAAATACCTAAATCAAGACTGATAATACCTAATTGAAGACCAAAAATACTTATATCTGTGCATAAAATACTTGCGAATTGGGTCGAAGTATCCAAGTCTAAAAATGGTGAGTTCTTATCAACATCTTATATAATAAGGACATTACTCTTCATCAACACCATAAAATGAGTTTTCTAGCAACTTCACCTTCATACGAGATCAAATACTCGAATTCAGCAATAAAATGCCTAAATCGAGACTGAAAATACCTAATTGAAGACCAAAAATACTTATATATGTGCATAAAATACTTGCGAATTGGGTCGAAGTATCCAAGTCTAAAATGGTGAGTTCTTATCAACATCTTATATAATAAGGACATTGCTCTTCATCAACAACATAAAACGAATTTTCTAGCAACTTCATCTTCATACAAGAGCAAATACTCGAATTCAGCAATAAAATACCTAAATCGAAACTGAAAGTACCTAATTGAAGACCAAAAATACTTATATATGTGCATAAAATACTTGCGAATTGGGTCGAAGTATCCAAGTCTAAAATGGTGAGTTCTTATCAACATCTTATATAATAAGGTGCTCTTCATCAACAACATAAAACACCACAAACATAAAAAAAAAAAAACTAGTTTTATTATACTTGCCCTACATAATATGTCGAAAATACCTGAATTCGAAGAAAATACTTAAATTACGAACAAAAATACTTGATTTATCATATTAAAATACTTATTCTCATACAAAAAATACGTCTGAAAAGAAGTGTGATACATTTCACAAAAGTTGTTGTTTTAATGAACCATATCAAGCGTTAATGACATGAATCACCAAAAACATGAAAAAACTAGTTTTTTTATACTTGCCTACATAATTTGTCAAATATCTGAATTCGAACAAAACATACTTAAATTATGAACAGAAATACTTGATTTATCATATAACGATTCTCGTACAAAAAATACTTCTGAAAGAGGGCGAGAACATTCCACAAAAATTGTTGTTTTAATGAACCATATCAAGTGTTAATGACATGAATCACAAAAAACGTGAAAAACTAGTTTTTTTTTCTACTTGCCCTACATAATCTGTCGAATACATGAATTCGAACAGAAAATACATAAATTTCGACTTCAAATACTTGATTTATCATATAAAATACCGATTCTCATACAAAAAGTATTTTTGAAAGGCGGCGAGATTAATGCTAAAAACGATAGCGGATTTTGGAGCTAGTACTCTTAAGCCACCAATACAAGCATAGAAGAACTATGTTGTCTTCTCCGTTCATCTGTAATCTTTGCCCCATGAGTTTCTCTTTTTCATTATCTTTAGCTGGCTTATTCAAGTCAATATCAACCATCACTCTTGCAAATTGTAACCAACCGTCACTACCGGCATAATACGTTTACCAATCATGCTCAGATCATCTCAGGGTTTTGGAGCCACATACTTGTTGTGGGAGCTCTATCAACGGCCACCTCGTTCAACTGAGCTTCGGAGTCCTCAAAGTTAACCATGAACAACCCAGCGCACACCTGCCATCCTATCCCATTTACGCTTCAAAAAACCCACTCTATTACATCGTATGTCGGATTGACATAGCACATTAGTGCTATGTTCCACCTCATCTTGGATTTCTTCTGTCACCACTTGACCAATTTCACTGCCACTAGATGATAAAATAGCCTTAGCATATATCAATCGAATATTTGTAGTTTTCAACGATTTAACATCAAGTTGGGGTTATGGATTGACCTGCGTAACTCCCCCGACCATTGATGTTTGTCTCACAGCACAAGTGGCGCAAACCTCAGCTAGATGAGAACTCAAAATTCCCCTTCAATCTGCCCTATTTCAAACTAATTTGGCTGGGGTGAGGAATAATAAATGATCTGCGTATTTTTGTTGGATTTCAGGTTGTTGTCACTTGTAGAGGATGGAGATGTTGAAGGAGGCTTCACCATCTTGTGCTTGGTATTTTCTTTGTCCCAACCGTAGCAGAGAGAGGGGAAAGAGAAAGGGCTCTATGGTAATTTACGTTCAAGGGACTTAAAATTAATTTTTTGCCTAATGGCAGTAGTCATTCACAAAAACAAACGTCTAGGGACTGATCCCTAAGTGTATCTCCAAATAGGTATTTTTCTCTAAAAATCTCAACTTTTATTCTATTACAATCAATATAAAATTTTAAGGGTGCTGCTATTGGCACCCCTTGAATAAAAAAATACTAATTGCACATCCCTATCACATTAAATACTTTACATAATTAGTGTAACATTAACACATTAAATACTTTACATAAGTAATACACGATTAGAATACCAAAATTGTTACATCATTATTCAACAATAATAATTTTGTTTTAGTTTATTTTTTCATTAAAACATTGCATTTAATAATACTGTATTTTTAACAGTCTATCCCTTATTTATTTAAAACGTATTATTGAGTTTCTTAAATAAATATCAATAATTAATTTATTTTGATAAAATAATCATATAACATCATATTTTTTTATAGTTATACAATAATCATCGAAAATTTTACAAGTTAGTTTAGCTAAATACACATTATATATAATTGATACATAATATTTGTCACGACCCACTTTTTCCTATAACTAGTTTGGCGGATTTTTCGCAACGTAAACTGCGGAAGACCCGATTTACAAAAAAACTTTTATTAAAATAACTTAATATTATATAGACACTGCAAACATTATAGTTTACAAGATTGTAGCCCAACATGTCAAAATACTCGAAACCCTCTAATAACACTCTGCAGGTCGCATCCATGTATGCCCAGCCCTCAAACGTACGTGGAGTCACCGCCATCAGCCTGCCTTAGTCGTGACGTGTCACAACGTCCGACTCGATCGTACCTACAACACATAAAACGTGGAGTGAGCTATAAAGCTCAGTAAGTGGAAATATACATTGCATGTGCCCTAAATCGCAGAAGCATCCGCGCCAATTCTTACTAACACTCGTATTCTCATATCATTCTCATTTCTCTCAGGGTCCTTAGCTACTTCTACGCATCATCATATTATGAGCTCAATCCCATACGGATAAAAGTAAGTAGTGGCCCACGCCGGCTGGCTAAACCTAGGGTTATTCCCTAGGTCACCATTCGCCAGGTCGCCCCTCTATCTAGCGGTTGCCTTCCCTGGCACTCTGGTTTTCACCATGTGTCTCGTCCAGGTCGCTTCTTCCCGCCAATAACAATGACAGTTGCTACACGCTGGGTGGCCTACACTAGCTTTACCTAGGTCGCCCCTACCCAGGTCGCTCCTCCTGTCGGACAGTTGCTGCACACTGGGCGGCCTACGCTAGGTTTCCCTAGGTCGCCCCTACCCAGGTCGCTCCTCCTGCCTCACATAATACCTTAGACGGCTTACATCCCGTCATGACAGTTGCTACACGCTGGGTGGCCTACACTAGCTTTACGTAGGTCGCCCCTACCCAGGTCGCTCCTCCTGTCGGACAGTTGCTGCACACTGGGCGGCTTACTCTAGGTTTCCCTAGGTCGCCCCTACCCAGGTCGCTCCTCCTGCCTCACATAGTACGTTAGACGGCTTACAAACCGTCATGGTGCCTTTGTAGAAGTAGCTCATAATATTCACTTCAATCGACCATGTACTGTGCATGGTCATAACTAGAAATCCTCACATAATCCGTGTATGCACATGCTCATGCTGCGTGAGTGATGTCATGAATACTTTCCATGCAAAACATGTCAAAACATTTCATCTCGCATATCAATCTACATATTCACACCTTCATGCGATAAATACCATGCATGCTCATATCCGAAATAACTCCAAAACATGCGTGCGTACGATATGCCATATAAATAATGTGACGCATCAACCCATTCATCACGCCATTGCAAAATCATAAATAACAGCTCACCGTGCGATTTCATTATCACCAGTGAAGAACTTCACATACACAACCAAACAGAATATCCCGTAATCACGTAAATTGCAGATAATTTATATCACGTAGGATCATTCAACACAGATAGCCACATAATTCGAATACAAACATTTAGTTTGTGTGCTGTTGTTGGGATTTCCACTTACCCGTCATCCTTGCGCTATTGACTACTGGGACGTGAAATTCCTAGTTCGTGAGACTACTTTTCGACCCAAAATCTCGCGAACCCTCGACCCGTGAACTAGTTTCAGCCCGCTCTATCTCACAATTCGTGAACGTCCCTAGTCCGCGAAACTACTTTACGACCTACACTCGTCTCCCAAATTTGTGAACTACCCCAACCCATGAACTGAGGTTCGAACTTCACCCAAAATTCATATTTCCACTCGTAAATTCATTTTCAGTTGAAGATCTAACCCAAAATCTTAAACGTTCGACTAATAGAACTTTCCTAAATCATATAAGCATATAAATCTACATGGAAACCCATATTTTGGGTTCAAAGCACATCATAAAACCTCACGTAACAATCAAAATCCCTACAACAAAATCATAATTCATCATTTTTGAACTTGGATGTTTTATCACCCAAGTTCCGAATATTCTCAACAATGTTTTATGTGCTGTAGGTGAAGAATCCACCTACCTATCCTCCAAAGTTGTTCTCATTCTCTCGAAGAATTTCTTCCACCACGATCCTACGAACTCCTGACAACTGCTTTAAGACACCATAATATCTCAGCGTTACGGCCCGAAGTAATTCAACTACAAGCTAGGAGAAATATCGAAATAGGCTGGCAGATTCCAGAAAAATTTCTGGTTTACAGCAGACACTTCAAAAATTCATAACAATTGGCATGAAAATTGGATCGAGATGATTCGAACGTGTATGGACAGCTGAGAAAGTCAGCTTTCAGAAGGGGCTGGTCTCGAACGAATCGAAGCCTATTTACTAGGTCAAAAATCTGCAAAACCCAAGCTGCGCAGAAAACGAATTGCAGAAATTTCTGTTTCAAAGCATAGAATTTAGAAATTAGCCAAAAATTGAAAACGTGTCCAATTGAGATGATTCAAATGGATTTGGAAAGCCCCAGAAGTTAGCTTTCAAAAGATACCAGTTTTGACTAAATCGGAGCAGTTTAGGTGGGTCAAAACTGAGACACACAAAGCTGCGCCAGTAATTTTTCAAAACAGCCGATAAGATTTCCAGTTTCGAAGCATCCAATTGGAAAATTCACAGTAAATCCTAGAAATATCGGATTGAGACGATTCAAGAAGATCTGAAAAGCTTATGAAGTTATCTTTCAACAGAAATAAGTGTCGAAAGGATTGAAACTCAATAGCTAGGTCAAAAATGTTAAAGACTGAGACTGGGCCCGGATCTAAAAACAGCAGATATCAGTCAATATCAGTTTCGCACTATCAAATTCAAAAATTCATAACAAATCGTAGAAACGTCGGATTGGTTCGATTCCAAGTGCTGTGAAAAGTTTGGGAACTTAGCTTTCATCAGAAATTCGTTTCGAAGGAATCCGATCACAATAACTTGGTCAAATGTTCTGAAAACGTAAACTGCGCACGGCTCGAAAACAGCTTCGTCAGAATGAAATTCTGTTCTGCAATGTCCACTTTAAAAATTCACAGAAAATCGAAGAATGATCCGATTGGACCGATTCCAAAGGCCGTGAATAGCTGGGAAAGTTTCTTTCAAAAGAATAAAGTCTGATAAGGATCCGAGGGCTTTAACTAAGTCAAAATCGTTTAGAACAGAGGTTGCGCGAACTGCTTTTCCAGAACCAAAAATTCTCAGATTTCAGTTTGCAAGACCCACTTCAAAAATACATATAAAATCGTAGAGACGTCGGATTGAAGCGATTCAAGAGGCTATGAAAACCTAAAGAAATAAGCTTTCAAGCGAGTCTATTTTTGAGAGTATTGGAACACATTAGCTAGGTCAAAAATACAAATTACAGAGGCTGGACGTGAAATGAATTGCTATCAAGAATTTGACCTTAACAAGAACGAGTTAGAGGAACATGAGATTCTTTCTTACCTCACTTCCTTGAGCTAGGTTTGAGCAGCTTAGGTGGGATGATCTTGCCACAAACTTCTTGTTCCCGTTAGTCCACTTCGTTTCTCAAATGCCTTTTTTTTTTTCAATATTAGAGATGTGGGCGGACGACATTTTAGGCCCCTTATGTTTAAGGCCCGGGCGTTTTGGGTCCCCAATGTTCCACGCTTACACTTTTAGTCCCTGATCTTAGTAATTTTGGGCAGATTTTAGTTCCCCGTTAAGTTAATCGTTTAATTAGACGGAAATTGGCACGTGACACACACGTGACCTTTTAATTGGGGATCTATTGCAGAAAAACGTGATTTTGGGGAGAGAAATTCGATTTAGGGTTCTTTCAAAAAATTCAAGTCGCCCGTCTCAACCTCTCATCTCTCTGCGATCTCAAGGTCCGAAAATTTCCATTCAGCGGGCTCTTTCAACGGATCTGAGAAGATGAGCTACTCATCAGGGTCTTCTAGCACACCATATCGGCGAAGAGTTCGCTATAAACCATTGAACCCTAGAGAAATCCCGTCTAATCCTCTTTTCTACCATTGTGGATTCGAACTCCCATTGCTGACATCTTGGACGAGGAACAATCCTGGGAGGAGGTTTCGTATGTGCCCTAATTATCGGGTTAGTACAACCGTAATTTTTGTCTGAAATTGCAGTTTAGTGCTTTGAGGTACTGCTTTAATTAATCTGTATAATTTGGGTACAGAAGCAATATGGTTGTAATGTGTTTGAATGGTGGGATCCGGAGGTTAGCTCCAGAGCAAAAGAAATCATCTTATTCTTAAAGGAAAGGATTGATAATATCGAGGCTGAATCAATCGTGATGCATAATGTTGAAGGATCCAAAAAACAGTTGGAAGAACAATTGGTTGAATGCGAGAGTAAGCTCTCTAATATGGAAAATGACAGAGTTATCTACAAGAAAAAGATGAAGAAGTTAGAGGAAGAACTTAATGTTATAAAAATATCTATTAGAAGAAAGAATTTTGTTGGGGCTCTTTTAATTGGACTTACGTTGATGTTTGGCTTTTCAATGATCATGGGGTTATTGTAGATGTATTTGATGTAAGGATCAGGACATATGTTGATGTTGGTCTTGTATGCTGATGTATCTAATATGTTTGTCTTGTATGTTGATCAAGACATATGATGATGTTTTGGTGCAAATCATTTGATCACTTACGCAGTCATAAAAGATTTCCAAATACACTGATATTTAATAATATTAATAAGGATTCAAAACAGCAAACAGAAGTTCTTAGCACACTGACTTGGTCTTCCAAATCTGAAAGGCTGGGAAAGGTCCTAACAAACGATATTAGACAAAAGTAAACTGGAAAAGTCAGTTCATAACATAGACATAAAATTGGTCTTCCAAATCTGAAAGGTTGCTTGGTCACTGCTTCCTGGTTTGTCATGATTTGCCTTGTTCGTAAGAGCCCGCTGAGCTTTAAGTTGGGATACAGTGGAAGTACCTCCTTCAACATAGACACTGAGTTACTCCCCATGCTATTTCCTTTATTTGAGTAGTTCTACAATGTCAGAAAATAATTAGCTAATGAAATAATATATGAATAAGTGATGCAATAATGAAGGATTACCAGAGACTTCTTAATTTTCTGAGGTGCCTGAGTTGTAGTTGATTTATTTTGACTTCTAGTGGCAACCTTATTTGTCCTTCTAACCTGAAATTGAAAGCTCACATGTTAGTGAATCCGATAGCAACTGAAAGCTCAAACATTTATTTTATTAAGAATACCTGCAGTTTTTCAGGCCTTTGTGGTGCAGCCACTGACACAGGGGCATCAATTGGTGCAACAAAGGTTTCAGAATTAGCATTAAAATCTGATGGCAGAGGATCTTGAGGGGCATCAACATTCTCAACTCTGACACCACATACACTTTCTTGGGTTTGTCTCAGTTGGCATCTTCTTGCATTGTGACCTATCTGACCACAAATTCTACATTTGTTAACCCTTGGAAGCCCTTTGACATGAGTTTGACCTGGGGCAGGAGGTTCATCTAGTTCTCTCCTTCTAAGTTTTTTTGGTCGACCGGGCTTCTTTTGGTAAATTGGAGGAAGTGGTGGTGGTAAGTTACTCCTAGGCCCCATATCAGAGCCATTAATAGGTGGTATTGACATTTGATAAGCTGTTCTGTATGATTCAACACTGTAAAAGTGATGAACATAAGCCTCGGGTTCTTCATGTTTGCACCAAATGGCTGATATTGCATGCTTGCATGGAATGCCAGATAGTTCCCACTTTCTGCAAGAGCAAATTCTCTGAGACAAGTCAACTGTATGCTGATCATAAATTCCCCTAATCTGAAATTTCCATTCATCACTTCTCATAGGAATGAACTCAGCTGCATCCTTCATGTTCTTGATAAGAATCTGCATTACTTTGGGGCAAACAGATGCAGTCCACTTCCTGCTTTTCTCTCTATTGGCTTGAAACCGCACCATCATCAAATTCCTAATTGTTTCCAACATGGGTATGAGTGGTTTTTCTCTTGCATCCAAGATGAAACTGTTGAAGCTCTCACACATATTGTTCAGTAGTATGTCACACTTACAATAAGTGTTAAAATGTGACCTAGACCAATGCTGAGGATGCTTGTTAGCTAACCAGTTGAATGCCTTCTCATCAAGCTCTTTGATTTCATCCATCCTCCTTGCGAAGTCTTCAACTCGTGTAGCCTTTGCTGCTGCCCATAAAGCAATCTTCAATGAAGTACCAGTGAACCCATCCCTTTTCATATTGATGTGCATAGTCTCACACAAAATCTGTTCTCAGCATCTGGAAATAACTCTTCAAAAGCAGGCAACAAACATTTCTGCTTATCAGACATAAAAGTCCACTGGTGCTGATTATCAAAGCACATGTCACCATCCAACAACTGTAGAAACCACATCCAACTCTCTTTGTTCTCACCTTCGACAAGAGCCCATGAAATGGGAAATAAATTGTTATTGGGATCTAAACCTACAGCAGCAAGTAATTGACCCCCCATTCCATACTTCAGAAAACATCCATCAACACCTATCAGTGGCCTGCATGATGATTTAAACCCCTCCCTACAAGCTGAGAAGCAAACATACAGCCTTTGGAATCTCTGACCATCCTCATCTTCATCAACTTAAGGATTACAGTGGCATCCTTATCAGCTCTTTTCAGCTCCTCACAGTAATATCTGATCCTTCCAAATTGTTCATCTATCTTACCATCAATGATATCCAGTGCCTTTCTCCTTGCTCTGTAAGCTTGGCTTCTTGAGATGTCAACTTTAAGAGTAGCACAAACCTCCTTTCTAAATTCAGCAGTGCCCAACTTAGGATTCTCATTGAACTTCTTCACAAATGCTTGACCTATCCAATCAGACTTTAAACTTTTATTATGGTAGTGCCAATGACAATTATTGTGATAAGGCACGTAGCTTTTTATTTGCCATGAACTCTCACCACTCATTTTTGACACATACACCGACCACTTGGAATCATTGTTTCTGCACACGGCCCACAATCTCCTCTTATCATTTTTCTTAAACCGAACCATCATTCCTCGCCTCAAACAATGAGACTGAATTGCTAATTTGGCCTCTTTCTTAGTTGCAAACACAAGTGTCAGCTTCAAGTCGGGATTTTTCATGTCGGTTAACGGGTTAAATCTGGGAAATTTAACCCTTGCTTCATTTTCCGAGTTGTCACTCAAAAACTCATCCTCGCTCTCAACACAATCAGGATCTCCCTCTTCACTGTGGATTCTGCTAAGCATTTCATCAGAGACAAAGTGACTATCATTAGCTACTTCCTTACCCTTCGTAGCAGGACCAAAATACTCGACATCTTGGTCAACATTACCATAGAAAAGCGAATCATCATCCCCACAATTATAATCACTGTCAGAGAATTCTTCATAATCGTCTTCTGACCCATCACTATCCCCAACCCCATCATCACCGAGTCTAACACCTACAGGTTCTGAAGACTCACCTCGACTATGCATACATCCTCCATCATCTGCCATGGCATCACAGGAAACCATTACAAGTGGAATCGAATAAACCAAAACTGTTGTGAAAGAAATTAAATAATACTACGATACCAACCATGTCCAGATGAGTAGCTCATCTTCTCAGATCCGTTGAAAGAGCCGGATGAATGGAAATTTTCGGACCTTGAGATCGCAGAGATGAGATGTTTTGAGACGGGCGACTTGAATTTTTTGGAAGAACCCTAAATCGAATTTCTCTCTCCAAAATCACGTTTTTCTGCAATAGATCCCCAATTAGAAGGTCACTTGTGTGTCACGTGCCAATTTTCGTTTAATTAAACGATTAACTTAACGGGGGACTAAAATCTGCCCAAAATTACTAAGATCGGGGACTAAAAGTATAAGCGTGGAACATCGGGGACCCAAAACGCCCAGGCCTTAAACATAAGGGACCTAAACTGTCGTTCGATGTTGAATAAGTACAGAAGTGATGGGCGAGGTAAGGTGATGATGCCGTGGTTTACCTCAAGGTTAAGTAACCTCATTACACCTTATCATACTTGGGCCTTAAATTGGGCTCTAATATTTGACACATTATTTAATAGATTTTATTGAGTTGGGCCGAGGTTATCTGAGTCGAATATTATTTGGACCGAATTTTCACACCGATTTCCGATCCGCTCGAATATAAATTTCATTAATTCGAACTTGTACAAAATTAATTGTGCCTTAATCCCGTATTAAAACTTAGGGTACTACAATATTAGTATATTATAGATATAAATATAATTAATGTGACACATGTAAAAAAAGACGTATTTTATATTTTTTTGCTCAATTAAAATATAAAGTATAAATTTATGAGATGAGAAGTCGTTGACTATAGTAAATAAATTATTCACTTTACAAATTTTACTTTACTTATTGGCAATAAATATGTGAGCGAATATAATTAATAGATAATTAATCAAGCATTAAAAGCATACTATTTTTACTAGGATTTACTTAAAATAAATAGGGGGTGTATTTAGTAAATAGGGGGCATAGAATTACCCAAGTTTTAATTGCTGGTGAGAACACACATATGGATAGCTAGCTCAACATTGCAAGACAATTCCGTTGAAAGAATTGCACTAAAGCTAATTTACTTTGACCATGTCCATCATTTCATTCCACAATAATGCATATCAGTTGACATATGTCGGAAATTAAATAAAGTTATGGGAAATTGATTTCCTATCTTGCAAGAAGGTTACGCAGTTGGTTGATTACGTGACGACTTCGGAATCTTCTTTTACGAATTTATCCGATGTGTATTTTTGTTCCACCATAGAAATTTCCATCTATTTTTATTAATTAATTTTTAGATTTTCGTTTAAAAAAAACGGTTATGTGGAGGGATCATTAAGTTGATAAGATTAGATTGGCGTAGTTTCTTTTAATCGAATTTTAAATGAAGAATTTGTTAAAACTACGATTTATGTAGGTAAAGATGTCGAGAATTTTAAGCACAACGAAATTCATTCCAAAATCTTTCTCTGAAAATATAAGAATGAGAGAAATTAACATGGAAAAATCTAGAATCAAGAGAAAAACCTCAACATCATGGATATGTAATATCTCATATTTGAAAATTTTAAATTTTACACACAGATAATTTTTCTATCCAAAATGATACATATGGGGGATTTTGGCTCCATTATCATACAAAAAGAAATAATAGAGTTAAACGTCAGTGTAAATTAACTTCTTTTATACGAAAACCCATGCATGTATTCCTTTTCCAGCCGAAGGAATACAATCCAAGAGCCCAATAAAATGAGATATATCAAATTCACATGTATATTTAAATAGTGACATATACAAATTGAGCATTTATTTATTTTGTTTATTTATTTATTCCATCGCGACAAAGAACATGTGTGGGATGTAAGTGCCGTTAGACTTTTGAAATATATATATTGGGCGATTGACATTTTTTGGTCCCTTATGTTTAACCTGTGAGCGTCCGTAGTCCCCGATGTTCACGAGTTACATTTTTAGTCCCTCATGTTACATGTTTTACTCGCTTTTAGGTCCTCCGTTAAGTTGAACGTTAATTTTAACAGAAAAAAGACGTGTCATGCTTACATTCCACCTCAAATTTATAAAGTATATAAAAAATAAAATTTCCAGAAAAAAAAAAAAAACAAAAAATTAAGAAAAGAACAATTTTAGGGTTCGCGGCACGACTCCCAGCAGTCGCACGCCGCCGTTAGCCGGAATTCTTCGTCGCCATCGGGTGCCGATCAAACCCAGACACACCGTGACCCTCGCCGGCGACAACCACAACAACAAGCACAATTTTATGGTTCCCTTCGGCTAGGGTGTCGGAATCTGGGCGAGGCACTGAGGAGAACCCACCTCGTCGTGTTCTCCACCACCGCCGACCTCATCGTGCCACCACTGTCGGAATCCGTCACCGCCCGATGCCGAGCAAACCCACCTCGCCATATCTGAGATCGCAGCCGTCGCTCCACCACCACCAGATCTGAGCAAACCCAGCCGTCGCTCCACCATCAGATCCGCCACCGTCGCTCCACCACCAGCCACCGCCCTATGCCGAGCAAACCCACCTCGCCATATCTGAGGTCGCAGCCGTCGCTCCACCACCACCAGATCTGAGCAAACCCAGCCGTCGCTCCACCACCAGCCACCGCCTCCTGCTCTCAGAATCGACCACCATCGCCAGATTTGAGGTCGCCCGCCACCACTCGCAGTCGACACCCCTCGAAGCCATCGCCGACCCCGCCATATCTGAGGTCGCAGCCGCCAGATCTGAGGTCGTCCTCGCCAGATCTGAGGTCGCAGCCGACTCCATCGCCGGAGTCGCCGCTCGGCGCTCCACGTCGCCCGTCGACTGTCTTCCGTCGCCGCCCAGCAGAGAGAGAGAGAGGATAGAGAAAGAGGGGGAATGTCGACATTTCGTTAATTCTTTTTGGTCAAGTTTTATGACGAATAAAAACATGATACGTGTTCTTTTTGGTTAAAACTAACGTTCGACTTGACGGAGGTACTAAAAGTGACTAAAAAATGTAATATGAGGGACTGAAAATGTAACTCGGAAACATCGGGGACCACGGACGCCCATAGCTTAAACGTTAGGGACCAAAAATGTCAATCGCCCTATATATATTTGTATTTTGAAATTGATTTCTTATCATTTACAGCACATACTTCAAAGATAATAATTACAATTACCCTATAAATTTATGTGGATTCATAACAATACACCTGTCAGAGAAATTTATATCCATTACACATATTAAAAAGTAAAAACACATATCAAAGCATGTACCATCCCAAGAACACCACGACCAACCACAGCCTCCTCCTCCTCGCCGCCGTCGCCGCCGCACTACTCACGGCGGAGCTCCCATGCCTCTACGGCCAAGCCCCGCCGGCATTCTCTCTGGCTCCGGCGGCGGAGCCACCATCGCTCGACTGCTTCACATACCTCCTAAACCTCTCGGACTGTTTGACCTACGTCGAAGGCGGCAGCAACCTGACGAAACCCGACCCGGGTGCTGTCCCGGGCTGGCGAATCTGGTAAATACGCAGCCCATTTGCCTGTGTCAGCTGCTTGGAGACCCGGGTCGGGTCGGAATTACCGTGGATGTTAACAGAGCTCTCAAATTGCACGCCGTTTGTAACGTCACTACGCCGCCGGTCAGCTTATGCGCAGGTGTGTGTCTGTGTGTAATTTTCATTATTCTTTTTAATTTGTGCAATTTAAAAGGTTTTTTTTTTCCCTTCTTCTTGCTGATTCATTACTGAAAAATTTAAGAAAACTTGATTTTTTTAAAATCTAATTATTTAACTTATGGAATAATTTTTAAATAAAGTACAGTGGGAGTATGCAAACCGTGAGTAACGGGGCCAAATTGATTCTAATACGAATAAAACAATACATGTGATTTATCATGTCTCAAACAAGTAGGGTAATCCATCTTTTTCAGTTGTGAGATAAATCAGATTTGTTTATATTTTATTGCATGATAAGATTCAAATAATCGTTTATTTTTGTTGAGAATCTCTGTCCCACATCGGGAAATTAATATCACCCGGCTCAGTATATAAATCAAAGAGGCATCTCCACCTAACACCAATTGGTTTAGGTTGGAACCCTCAATTTAGCAATTTTTATTTTAGAATGATTTGCTGTCGTGCATACCTTATAGCCATCATATGCGCCAATTTAAATTCTGAAAATATGCGCCATTCACTAGGGGTGGTAAACAGGTCGGGTTGGGTCACCTTCGGGTTCAACCCGTTTAATAAACGGGTTGAAAAATCAAACCCAAACCCAACCTGCTTTAACCCTAACCCAACCCGCCAACCCATTTATAATTAAAAAAGAAAAAAGAAAAAACAAAATTGACAGAATTATAAATCCAAATTAAACAAAAAAAGGATAACTAATGCAATTTTTTTCTAAAAACATCGCGTGAGAGTGGATAGGGAATTAGGGTTAACCCTTTTATTTTATTTATATTAATAATATTTTAATAATATATATTATCCGGGTTAAATGGGTTGATTTCGGGTTGATTCCGGGTTGAAAATCCGAACCCTAACCTAACCCACTTAATAATTGGGTTGGGTTCGGATTTACCCATTTACGTAAACAGGTCAAAAATGCTAACCCGAACCTGCTATTTTCGGGTGCGGTTCGTGTCGGGTTGGCGGGTCGGGTCGATTTTTAACAGCCCTACCATTCACTGCACTATTAATGCATTTGTCTCATACTAGTTATATAGTTATATCTATTACAAATGTAGGAGAAAGATGAATTAATATAAATTAAACTATGTATGTAGCCATTGGTGTACCAGTCGCAGCTGTTTCACCAAGTGAAGACGAAGCTCCTTCATCAGGTTCGGTTAATGAAATCAGATAATTTAATATTTTCTTTTTCGAAAATACGCAAACTTATATGAATATATATACAGGAAAAATTATAAAAATGGGTCACTAAGTATACCATTTTTTCATTTTGGGTCACTATGTTTGCCAGTTACAAAACTAGGTCACTAAGTATGTATATAGTAACAAAATTGGATCACTAGTTACAAAACTAGGTCACTAAGTATATATATAGTAACAAAACTAGGTCACTAAGTATATATATATAGTTATAAATTTGGGTCACCAAGTATGTATATAATAAGAAAAAGAGGTCAGTGACCCAATTTTATTACTATATACATACTTAGTGACCTAGTTTTGTAACTGGCAAACATAGTGACTCAAAATCGAAAAGTGACATACTTAGTGGCCCATTTTTATAATTTTCCCTATATATATATATATATTTTATAACGATTATTACTAATATCCTAATTATGATTTACAGATGGTACAGTAGCAGCGAGCCCCTCAACAGTTACCGATGGAGTTCCAAGCAGTTTAGCCTCTAAGCAGAACCTCAAGATTTCATTAGCAATTATCCCATTGATAACTACAGTCGTTATTTTCTTCTAATGATTATTATTAATTTCTAAAGTTGGTTTATCATAAATTAGTATTTTCTGCGCACTCCAATGTGCTTAATTACTAGTATAAATAATTCATCATCATGTTATGGTAGGAACGGTTTAATGTTTAAAGGTGGTGAATAACACTTAAAATTTTATACATTTGGGTTTAAATCAAGCGGAAAATACTCGACTTATTTCTCTTAGAAACGGTTTAAAGTTCTTTTAAGAACATTTCAAAACTGTGCAAATTGGAAACTGGTTTTGGTTGAAACATTTTATCGAACACGTAAAATCGACAATGCGCATGTTAGATATGTAAAAAAATGAGATATAAGATGTTGGGTTTTAAGCCAAATGGGCCTTGGGCCCAAGTACGGGTAATTACCCAAGTATGGGCCTTGGCTAAAAATTAGATTGAGAGCTATTATAATCCAACATGTTAGCATACTATGTTGCCTCGATGAGTCTGGAGCTGGATCTATAGCTTAAAGTATTTGTGAAAAATAGTTAACTCTCTTGTTTATCCTAGTCAATCATCAGACGATTTGAAGTCCTCGAATGTGTTTATAATGGTAGTTGTACAGATAATGCTTCAAATTTACTAGTAACCACTCTAAAATCTTTTAGCGACGCAAATATAGGCCAATAGATCAATTAAATTCGAAAATATCTTTTCAACGTTAAAACCAAAAATTCAAACAATATTAAATTATAGGGATAAAACCTAAAATGGTCCCCGATGTTTACCCTGTGAACCAATTTAGTCCCCGATGTTTCGCGTGAACCAATTTAGTCCCCGATGTTATCGAAAATTAACCAAATTGGTCCCTCCGTCAATCCGACCGTCAATTTAGACGGAGAAGGCATTTGCGACGGCTTTAGCGACGGATATTCCGTCGCTAAATGAAAAATTTTAAAAAAAATAAATTAAATATTAAAATGAGGAAAAAATACAAAAAAAAAAGAAAAAAATTCACAAAATATAGTAAACAATTAAAAAAGAGAATATTACTAAAAAACTAAATAAAAAATAATTAATAATAAAAAATAAAAATAACGAAAGTAAAATAAAAAATAAAATTAAAATAAAAAATGATAAATTAAACATTAAAAGTGAGGAAAATCAAAAAATAGGGAAAAAAATCAAAAAATAGAGGAAAAATTCAAGAAAGCGAATATTACTAATAACTTAAAAAATAAATAGTAATATAAAACAAATAATAATAAAAAAATAAAAACTAAATTATATAAAAAAAGATAAATATAAATTTAAGATTTAAAAAAAAAGTAAAAAGTAAAATATATTTATGTATTAAAACTTAAATAAAAAGGAAAACAAAATTAAGGACTGAGAATTATCGTCAATTACTCAATTAATTGGGACAAAGACGAGATCGGGAATAAAATTCGAGAACTGTGACGATTATGTCCTCATTAACTTGGCAACGACTGTCTTCGTAAAGTTTTAGAGTCATTTTTTATCCTTAATTTTGTTTTCCTTTATATCTAATTTTAATTAATAAATATATTTTATTTTTTACTTTTTTTAAATCTTAGATTTATATTTATCATTTTTTATATATAATTTAGTTTTTTATTTTTTATTATTATTTGTTTTTTTATATCTATTTATTTTTTAATTTATTAATGATATTCTCGTTTTTGAATTTTTACTCTATTTTTTGAATTTGTCCCTATTTTTTGGATTTTCCTCACTTTTAATGTTTAATTTATCATTTTTTATTTAATTTTATTTTTTTATTTTACTTTCATTATTTTTATTTTTTATTATTAATTATTTTTTATTTAGTTTTTTGTAATATTCTCTCTTTTTTTAATTGTTTACTCTATTTTTTGAATTTTTTTCTTTTTTTTTGATTTTTTTCTCATTTTTAATATTTAATTTATTTTTTTTATATAAATTTTCATTTAGCGACGGATATTCCGTCGCTAAAGCCGTCGCAAATGCCTTCTCCGTCTTAATTGACGGTCGGATTGACGGAGGGACCAATTTGGTTCATTTTCGATAACATCGGGGACTAAATTGGTTCACGCGAAACATCGGGGACTAAATTGGTTCACAGGGTAAACATCGGGGACCATTTTAGGTTTTATCCCTTAAATTATATTTATAGATCTTGCTAATGCTCCGTTGGGATACCCGGCTTTCGATTTGAAATCCGGGTTTCCTTCAAACCATCCGTTTGGAAGACGTAAGGATTTGAATTTCATATAAATCCGTGGTTAATCTAATCCTTCATTATTTGTCGGATTTGAAATACCATGATAAATGGCCGATTTTTGAATCGAAAGCCGAACTCCTAATAGGTTCCTGTAATTTAATAATAGTAATAATAATAATAAATAATAATAATAATAATAACAACAATAATAATAATAATAATAATAATAATAATAATAATAAACAGTAAACGATGAGCGACCCGGCTCGAGAGGTCGATGAGCCGGCTCGTGCTCGTCACCGGCTCGCGAGCTCGATGAGTTGGCTTGAGCTCGACTCACTCGAGCTCACTTGTGGGTGCTCGAAAGCTCACAGTCGGGTCATGAACTTATCTTTTTTATTATTCATTATTTCTTATGTTATTTGTACTTTTAAAATAAATTTAATAAAAGTTAGGTGTCAAGCTCAACGATCTTCACGAACTTGAGCTCCATTATAAAATTCGGATTTCGAAATACTATTGTTTGCCAAACAAAATTGAAATTATGATTTTGAAATTCATAATTTCAAATCAAGCGATTTCGTTCTAAGTAGGCGAATACACACTCAAAGCTTATTTGGAGAAATTCTTGATTTGCTCTCGGGAAACAGAGTTCTTTCACCTGCTTTTCCATATTGCTAACATAGTCTTGTCGAAGAAATTATGAGTCTATTTATCGAACACTGATCAATGGGTATTTGCAGAAATTGCCGAACTCTATCTATCTGATTCATGTTATATTATATATACAAGTGAAAGTGACGAAAGGTTTAATGGCTGCTACAAACAATACAAGCTCTCCAAACTGTCGAAGATACGCAACAAATCGAAGACAAAGGCGAAATCCCATTAAAGAGAGGCCCGTGGACTGCTTCGGAAGATGAAATTTTTAGTCGAATACGTCAGAAGTAACGGAAAGAAAACCGGGCTGGCCCGATGTGGTAAGAGCTGCCGTCGTCTGAGGTGGACCAATCACCTCAAGCCCGACCTCAGAAAGGACGCTTTTACCCCCGAAGAAGAGACGCTCATCGTTCAACTTCATTCTCAGATGGGCAATGAGTGGGCTCTGTTAGGATCGATTAACGCGTTTAGAGGGGGGGTGAATAAACGTTTGTCTCTTTTTCGGTACTTAACCGGTTAGGGTCAATACCGGTACTTGATATTTTTCTAAGTGTAACGTGCGGAAACGGATCAGTCGGTTTTGAACCAAGACCGATGATAAACGTGATGTGTTTATATGTATGAAGGAACACCGGTTAGTTTCTGGAAGTTCGGAGTTAACTCTCCTACGTCTCCCCTTCTTCCTCGCAAGGAAGGTTCACTTGTTCTTCAGTTATACACTAAGTACAACCTACCCAGCTGCCCTCAGCTTTAATCTAATGAATCACCTAGACAGTCGTATAATACAATCCACCTACTTCAAGAGCTTGTTAAAGTCCCTTGGAAACAACTCACTTACTAACCGAAACTGGTCTACGTACAGTGAGGACAACACCCAAATAACTCGCTTAAGAGCTTAACAGTTTTTTGCTTGTTTTTCACTTTCAAGGTTAGTCCCCCTGTTTGTCTTCATCACGCCTCTCTCCTTTTTATAGTTGAGCTTGATGAAGAGAGCAGCTGTGAGATAGCTTCTTGTACCGGACAATGCATTAAATGTTATTTATCCAAAACGGGTACTGTCCGATTTCCATAGCAGTTTGCGCTATGTCATTTGCTTTTTCCTCTTTTAGCTTGGCTTGACTTCAGCTTGGCTTTTTCCTGGCAGCCTTGCATTAAATGCTTTATCAGAAGTCTTCAACATCCCGCCTTGAATAATTTCAAATTTTCGTCCACGTGGCAGGTCCGGTATCTGCACTCCGATCTTGGCAGTTTACATCCGGTTTCTGGTGCGCTTGTGAACTGCTGACTGGTATCCAGTCTTGAATCTTCGTTTAACCGGTATACTCAGTCAAGTTTGGACAATCACCAAAACTGTTTAATCTGAATTCTTTGATTCACGATTTCTAACAATTTCCTCATTTTTGGTGATTGTCAAAACTCAACGAAGCAGAAAGGTATTTATTATATCAAAGGGATTTGATACATAAACTACCAATCTATTACAACCGTTATAGTCAGCCTATCTATGGTTTAGACTTTGACTAGTTCTTCAACTTTCGGTTGGCAAAAACCGGCATAACTCTGCGCACAGATATCCAAATTCCGGTATGCCTGGTACGTCCGATTTCTGTACTGGCCTTCTGCTTCGTTAGTGGTGCCCTTTCTTCTCAACTAGCAGCACTACTCTTCCCCCTTTTTGACAATCACTTGTCCAGTTTGGGAAGGGAGATATCATTGCGTAGGGAGTCAACATTACGGCTACTTAAGCTTGCTTGTTGAATTTGGATACTGACCGGTCATCGAAGCACTGGTATGTACTAGTGCTTCTTTGGTCAATCCTGGAATCGTCGTGGTCACCATTGGTATAACTCTTGGAGTTTGACTGACGCCGTCCACAGAGACCGATACTGCATACGGTATCCGGTCTGCTGGCCGTTAGGTATAATAAACCTATGTCCTACCGGTACTTAGTTGTGTTTGCCACGCCCTCTTCGTCTTCATGTTTGATGTGCTCATTTGAGTTGGTCTCTGAACAGTCGTCCATATCAACCTTCTTTAGAGTTCTGCTTGAAGTCCTCATGTACTGAGTATAACCCAAATGGCTTCAAGTCTCGCGTCTGATGCGACAGTTTCACAATCAGTTCCTTCCATCTGCAGGTATCCTGGAGTGACCAATCTCCCCTTGTTTTTGAACACCCGTTTCTGTACCGGTGAGCTCCCTTCGATCCAAAAACACAACGATTCTTGGGATTCTGCTCTGCCTTTCGAGTCGAGAGACGTTTCTGCCATGCCCTGTGAGGGCCCCACCGACGCGACCCGCGGGTCGTTGCAGGCGAATGGCGGGTCGTCGGGCAATGTGTTCCGCGACGTGAATCTTGATGATGTTGGAGATTCCAGCAATGGTTGACGATGAAGATCTCTTCTTGGGATTAGATGATTTGTTGGGATCTATTGAGAGTCCACTAACCACAGCGGAGTTCTCTTCTAAGCTTTGATGTTTTAATGATCGAGCTTTTCTTCTATAGACTCGCTCTCATGTTGCCGTCGTTGTTGTTGGGTAGCAAACCATTCCCTCATCGGATAATTGGAGAGTTGCGATCAGTTTACTCCCTCTATTGTCAATTAGTTTTAGGGTGGAACACATGGGCTTATAAATTTGAATTTCTTGAATTGGGCTTTAAGAGGGGATTTTATTCACAACAGTTGTTCAGATTCTCAATCTCAGCTAAAGATCACAACTAAACAAGTTAGGCTAAAGACATTGAAAAAAAAAAACAAAACGCGAAATATATTGAGCAAGAAACCCATCCATAGGATAAGAATAATTGGTGGGCTTCGGTCTTGGGCTGTATGTATCCAATACATTCTTCTAGTAAAAAGTCTAGATGGAATAAAGTCGTTCACACGGCCACGCGTTACTCTATTATAATTATAAGTATCGTTTTGGGGCTGAGTTTCATTGAAAATTTGTTACATCTTCACCTTATTTGCCTGTGAAAGTATTCATTGATTGTTAGAAGACCCTTTGAAAGAAATGGCTAAACTCGGAGGCATCAAACAGAGCCAAGGTTCTCAGAACAGCCTCGAAATCCAAGAACTCGCTCGATTCGCCGTCGACGAGCACAACAAGAAGCAGGTTTTCTTGCTTACCTAGCGAAAAATGTTTTCGACTCTCAATTTTTCTTTTCTGGGTTGTGATTTTAGGGAGTTTAATGTTGAGAAAGTACATGAAAGATGGAATTTTTTTTCCTTCCAATTTCCACTGATTTTGGGGGAAAATACGTCAGAAAGATGGAATCTTTATTAGTGGGTTCAACTCAAATTAAGCGATTTATTGCTTTTTCTGCTGCAGAATTCGATGCTGGAATTGAAGAAGGTGACGAACGTGAAAGAGCAAGTCGTCGCTGGTACGATGTATTTCATAACCATGGACGTCACCGATGGGTCCCACAAGAAAGCATATGAGGCTAAGGTTTGGGTGAAGCCATGGATGAACTTCAAACAGCTCGAGGATTTCAAGCTCGTGGGCGATGCTTGAATTGAATGAATCGATCTGATTAGTTCCCTTGATCGATGGATGACGACTGTGTTTTGTGTGTAATAAATAAAAAAAAAGGAAGTACAATAATCTGATGATGTTAGGTTGTCTTGGACCTTATATAGCGACTAGTAATGTAAATCTTGATGATTATATGTCGTACTTAATTTTGCTTGTTTTCCACTTTGGTCGAAGACTGAGCAAGAACAAACTATCGATCAAAGGCATGGATCATTTCTTGTTTTATGGGACGTAGTCCTATGATAAAAGATTGGCTCATATATCAAGAATTTTCTTTGTTTCGAGCAAGGTTCTGAAATCGGGTTTTCGAATGCACCAGAAATTTTAGTGGTTTAAGGTTTAGTGGTTTAACCGATATAGAACCGTCATCAACCGAAACCGGTAATTTAAATATAATAAATATATTTTATATATGAATTAATCAAATAATATGAAAAATTACATGTTGTTATGAACTTTTTTCAAATTATAATTATTTAAATTAAGGGTAAAATTAAATAAAAGTAAATTGTGTGGGTGTTATAAATTAATCGTTTGTCTAAGTATTAAATATATGAGTTGGGGTCAAATTTGAAAAAAAATAAAATAGTGAGCTAATAGGTTAATTATAAAATATAAAAATAGAGTGTTGGGTGGATTTGAACCCAAGCCCATTGTATTTGTACCCACAACTTAACCACTAGACCAAACTATTTTATTGGTTTTCCTATTTGTATAATTTATGTAAACAAAATTTTTATTTATTTTTAAATTAAAAAAAGACCGGACCGGATTTTTGACCGGTCCGGTCAGAACCGGCCGGAACAGGCCGGTCCGGTGGGTCATGACAACCATGGTTTTGAGGACGGTATACTCAAATTTCAGAAATTCTTTTTGTTTGTGTTATATTATCATATGCGCACACGTATAGGCTATGAATCATCAATGTCAAATGGAGAGGTGGAAAGGAATGATAGAAAAATAACGGTGGGATATGAATGCGTGTAGAGCGTCGGACTATGACAAGTTTTTAATAATGGATGAGAGGCAAGTTGAATAATGTTTGATATTTAAGATATATATTTGACAGTTATTTTCGGCCGCCACGTATCTATCTGATTTTGACTGTTTGTGATTATATTTTGATTGGCAAGAATATTTGTGACGTGCCACTGATGGGTTATCATTATCCGACAATTAGCATCAATATCTTCGGTCAATATCAATATTCCAAGTTACTTATATACAAAAACTTCTTAGCTCTTATTGTAAAAGTCCTCACCATTACATTATTATGTTGTTCTATTCTTTCCCATCATATAAGATGGCAACCGAATTATGTCGTCGGGAAATTTAATTTTTTGGTGATGTTCAGTAAGGCTGTGTTTGTTTTCCTACATGGATATGATAGAATAAATCTATTCGGTTTGTCATTACGATAATCTTTATTTTGTTAACCCAAAGTATATCCGCTGATCGACCATGGATGTATAGTATAGTAGCTCATTCTCCATTTATTTTGGTATGGCAAATATAATTATTAGGTTGTCATTTTATGTGTTAATCGTTTTAATTGAGTAGTTAACATTTTAACTTCGATTTTTATTTATTGTACCTTTATTCTCACAAATCAATTTTTCCTTGTTTTTTCTATATACTTGTAAATAAGAAGTTTTATCTTACATTTTCAATTATAAATATACAAAGGATAGAATAGTAGTTAGTATCCGTTAAGTAATGATGCTATAAAGTATGGGTAAAATCAATTATATTATTTATTTAGGTGCAGTGCAGTCTCCCATGTGGACTACTACGTCGCTCTTCAAATAACGTAGTGTGTATTATATAGTACTCTATCATAATAATGCAATAATACTTATACCCATTAATTTATTTTATATAAACCCTTACTTACTTAAACCCTCCTAAATATAAACCTCACAACCAAAGGAGCACTTATAGTAAAGGATTCTCAATCATTAATATGGTTGCATAGGGAATCTCACAATCATTGCATCAGACATTATCGGCAATTCATTAAAGAAAATTCACCTACACTATGGGACCACATAGTAAATAAACATAGTATTTAACAAGCATCTAAAATGGAAAGAGGGAATAATATAGTATAGTTATAATACTAAGCTCCACAATTGCACGTGTTTTAATTTATTTCATGGGATTATTAAAAAAAGGCTGGCATATTTCGTTCATTTATGAGGTGATTATTGAAAGAAGGAAATCATGATATGGAATTCATTCTTATCATCTTTCATTACTACATTCACATGCACTGCACTTGTGCTCAGTTTCTATTGTCGGACAACTTTTGATGGGTCCCACCGAACAAACCCCGCGTCAGAAACGTGTGTAGGCTATCCTTTAAATCACTGCCATAAGAAAAAGAAGAGCTTAAAAATAGGAGAAACGAAAACGAAGACGTTTCTGCTCGATTCATACATCGATCCATGTATGTCGTTTTCAGCTCACCTTCTGCGAACTTTCCACAAAACTGAACACCGTTGTACCTTTATATTCCATTCTCGAATAAAGGGTTATTTACTGTGTTAATTACAACATCACCCATTTTTTTATTATCTGAGGACAAACGAGAGAAGAGGAAAGAAGGTAAAAGAAAGCTGAATAGGGTCTGTAGTTCTTGGATTATTTTAATTGTTTTTACGTTGTTTTGATGCTAGTGTTCTTTTTAAAGCTTTTCTTGCCTCTTTCGCGTGAATCAATTCTGACATCTGTCCTGGGTTTTCTCTAACTTGTATTATTTGTATCTGTTCTTGGGCTTACCTCCTACTTGCTTATGATGTTCTTCTCTAAGTGTAAGCTCTGTTTTGTAGAATAAAGCTTTGATTCGTATATTCTCAGCTGTCGCTATTTGAATTATGCTTGCTGATTGACAATTACGTGGTTATATTCTTGATTATTAAATTTCATTAAAATACTATTACACTTTCTATCCAGGTAGATTCTGTTCACTGAGTTTGTAATAAAGACAGCAAGTAAGAGTATCAGTTTTTGGGAATGAGTCAACCCAAAATCAAGCGCAGAATTGGGAAATATGAGGTGGGGCGGACGATCGGCGAGGGGACTTTTGCGAAGGTGAAGTTCGCTCGAAATTCCGAGACTGGCGAACATGTTGCCATCAAGATCCTCGACAAGGATAAAGTCCTCAAGCACAAAATGTCTGACCAGGTTCTTGCCCGAATTTGGAGTTCAATACATAAAAAAAATAGGATTGATTTCGAATGTTGAAAGAGTTTCGATGTGCTCGTTCTGTGATTTGCATAAGATTATACTGTGTTGTTAATGTTTTGCAGATTAAGCGAGAGATAGCCACTATGAAATTGATCAAACATCCTAATGTTGTTCAAATATACGAGGTTAGTTCTAATCCTCTATGTTTAAATCCATTAGTTATATCTCCATTTTTTATAAGTCTGTTGATTACGGATTCGTATTAAATTAGAATTCAAAAGTTTCTTCATATCACTTTTGCAGGTGTTGGGAAGTAGGACCAATATATACATAGTTTTGGAATTCATCACTGGCGGGGAGCTTTTCGACAAAATCGTAAGTAGGAAGAAAACTATCTGTCATGATAATTATCGTAATAATGTTCAATGATCGAGAAATTATATTGCAGGTAAATAATGGAAGATGCGAGAGGAAGAAGCTAGGAAATATTTTCAGCAGCTTATTAACGCCGTCGATTATTGCCATAGTAGGGGAGTTTTCCACAGAGATTTGAAGGTGTTTGTCTTTGTTTTTTTAAGGAAGAAAACAAAAACTTCGTTGAAATTTCGACATAAGTCTTATCTCTTATTTGTAGCCGGAAAATCTGCTTTTAGATTCTTCGGGAAACCTTAAAGTTTCTGATTTCGGGCTAAGCGCTCTTTCGCAGCAAATCAAGGTACAATCAGATTTGAAATATGCCTTCGAATGTATGATATGAAAACAACTACGTACGTTAACCGTATTGTAATTAATTTTATTTTAACAGGAAGACGGTTTGTTGCACACTGCATGTGGAACTCCGAACTACGTTGCTCCCGAGGTTTATATCAATTTTTTTTCGTTGCAAAATTCGTCGCTTAAATTTCATGATGTATTATTACATAATTTGTTCGAAAATGACGAATAGGTACTAAACGATCAAGGATACAATGGAGCATCAGCGGACTTATGGTCATGTGGGGTCATACTGTTCGTACTGCTCGCGGGCTATTTGCCTTTCGACGATTCCAATCTATCGAGCCTTTACAAAAAAGTGAGTCTTTTTCTATTGTGGTAATAAGATTGCTGTTGATTCAGTTGATTTTTTTTATGATTTCTTGTTCTACTATTTTCTTTTTCGGTTAATATTTTCAGATACTGTCTGCTGATTTTACCTGTCCGCCTTGGTTTTCCTTCAGCGCCAGAAAGTTCATAAGTCGAATCTTAAATCCAGATCCTCAGAAAGTAATAAATAAATTTACTAACTTTATATCGTTATATATTCGTTTTATATCACCGTGTGTGAAATCTTGTTTGTTTGCAGCGTATTACAGTATCTGAAATCTTGGAAGATGAATGGTTCAAAAAGGACTACAAACCGCCCGTATTCGATGAGAAAGAAGATACAAATCTCGACGATGTAGAAGCTGTTTTTCAGGGCTCTGAGGTTTGCCTTCGGACATTTCTTTTCTTTCTTTGTTATTTTAAATTGACGTAAGAAGATGGCTTTATTTTTATTTCTTTTTTGGTTCAGGACTTTCTTGTAACGGAGAGAAGAGAGGAAAAACCCACTGCAATGAACGCCTTTGAGCTGATTTCGATGTCCAAAGGTCTCAATCTTGGGAATTTATTCGAATTGGAACAGGTGGGAAATAAATATATATATATATATATATATATGTATATATGTGCAACTAAGTTAAGTTTTTTAGTTATATTTCAATTTTTTTGATCTTTTGCTTCACAGGGATTTAAGAGGGAAACAAGGTTCAGTTCAAAGTCTCCCGCAAACGAGATAATTCACAAAATCGAAGAGGCCGCAAAGCCGCTAGGTTTTGATGTTCATAAAAAGAATTACAAGGTAATCATAACCAACCATTAACTGATAGAGGTTTACTGAATTTTATGTATGAACTTTTTGCTGTTTAATTTTGAAAGATTTTCTTACGATGAGCGATCACTTAGACAGCTTATGTAAGTGCTTATCTTTTGTTCCGTCGTTTGTTCTCAGATGAGGCTCGAAAACTCGAAAGCTGGAAGAAAAGGAAACCTAAAGGTTGCAACAGAGGTAATCTTAATATTAGCTTATTGAGGTCGTCTATCGTTCTGCGTTGTATTTCGTCATTTTATTTGATTAATCGACACCTTAAATAGGTTTTCCAAGTCGCCCCGTCTTTGCATATGGTCGAAGTTCGGAAAGCAAAGGGTGATACTTTAGAATTCCACAAGGTAACCATAAACCTCTTGTGTCTAATGAATTCTAACATTAAAAAAAAACACTTGACCTATTTTGCAGCAATAACTCACTTTAGATCAAATGTGTTGAATGCAGTTTTACAAAAATCTATCCACAAGCCTCCAAGATGTAGTTTGGAAAACAGATGAAGATTGAAGACTTTTGCTGCAATTATTTCATTCAACTCTCTCTCTCTCTCTCTCTCTCTCTCTCTCTCTCTCTCTATATATATATATATATATATATGATGCATGCTCAAAGGAGGCATTGTATTTTCCTTGAGTGTTAGCACAACTTCAAAATCTTCGATAAGCTACAGACAATTTGTAGTATTTGCCTAGTATATATATGACTTCCTTTGCTACATGTATAGGTTCTGAAATATGATTTTCCAAACAGCCAAATCCAATGTATAGTTTCAATTCCAAAAGGTTCTTCATAAGTACATTCCTCAAGTGCACAGAAATATAAATTGAAATCCAAAGGCATATGAGGAAAATTCAGTATATCATTACATCATTACATATGCTTTAATTCAGGCATGATGTACGGCATGCCTGAAGCAGAAGTTTAAGGCTTTGAGTTCATGAAAGCTTTGGCGGCATCCTCGGTCAGCTCTTCGTACACCTGAGAAATGAACACGTCGAAGTCAATCGTAAAAACATTCCCCTTGTACATCAGAGTTGGATCGAATTGATTTCATCATGTACTTACGAGTTTCTTGTAAACTTGTTGAAATGCCTTGCAAAATCTTTCTGCATCAGCTGAGCTCATCTGAACACAAACTTCAATATATTACAATTTGAACACTGATTAGAACAGGCACTGTCCATATACTCCTTGCATCTGACATATATATTTGACATGCAATCACAATTCTTTTTGGTTTTCTAGTGTATAGTCTCAATTTTTCGACGTCCCAAATTTTGACAGTAGTTTGGTGCTACGTGCAAGCCTTTTAAAAAAATATCAACACATACCTTTTTCCCAGCAGCCAGCTTCAATTTTCCCCAAAATGCTTCTGTCATAACCAGTAACAAAATGCATAATTCAGAAACTATTGCAACCAAATAAATCGGATATCAGCTCTCTGCGCTTCTAAGATGGATGCTGGTAGTACTTCAACGTCATGGAAAGCTAACGTCATACGAAAGATAAAATATAGATCAGAACAATTTTGGCAGCTCACTACGTTCTTTTGCCCCACCACAACAATGAAACTTAGAAAATGCATGCAAAATGAAAATCTGGAGAAGTATATGTAGGGTAAACCTATGTTTAGTATCTAGTTAAAAATGACTCTATTGGTTGAAGAACCAGTACATATGACTGGCTCAAGACCAACTGCTGATCATGATCCAAACAATTTTAAAGAATTATTTTTGTATGAGAAGATAGCATATGTAACATCTCATTTCCTACGCAGCGGCATCAACTCTAAAGGGTCTGAAGTTTCGTCCACAAACAATACTGATCTTGCTAAACGCAAATGAAATAACTCTGTAACAAGATAATTATCTCACCGTTAGTGTCACCGGTGCTAGAGGTCTCTTTACCTCTTGTAACCTGGGTAGCCCGTGAGCCTTTCAACTCCTTTTCCTAACATCAGAAATCTAATGTCAGAAACCCTCAGGCTACATAGTGAACAAAACTAAATGCGCAAGAACTCACGGTACCTCCTCTCTTTGGGCAGAGCGATTTAAGCGCCCAGAAGAATCGAAATCTGGCTGCAAGTACTTGCAAAATAAATACATCACAAGGAAAATATAAACAATAATAAACGTAAAAAAAAGAGAGAGAGCTGGAAAGAACTTCTTGTAAACCTAACAAACAGTGCAAGCACATATCTACTACATCCGGACAATGGTGAAGTACGCTTAACCAGATTTCAACTTACTGACACAGTTCAGTTAAATAAGATGAACCCTGATCAGCAGCTCAGAAAATTGCAGAAAAAAGGTTACAGAAAGTTTGAGCATGAAAAAAAGAAAAACAAATACGCAGCTTACAATCAAAACAAACAACAAGCAATTACTTCAGCGCGCGACAAAACACAAAAGGAGCGGAAAATCAGGGTCTGAGAGGTACTTGATAATCACGCGATCGGACAACTGGGAACATCTCCAGAAGCTTTTGGAATTCACTCTCGTCCATCTAACCAAAGCTTTTACCCTCCGATTCAGAAAATCACTGAAATTCCCCCAATTATGAATGTTGTTTTAGGGATTTGAATTTTGGGAAAGTCGCAGCACTGCTATCCTCTATCACGCTACTAAAGTCGCAGCGCTTTCTACCCCACATTAAAGTTTAGAGCAACCAATAAATAATTTTGTAGGTAATTTTGACCAAAATCACTTGGTCATTTAATTTTGGCTAAAAAGCATAAAAAATCCAGCCTAATTTAGAGTTGAAATGAGGTGTGAGAAATATCACTCCACCAAAATTACCCTAATTCTTTTGCACTTGAGGAAGGGTGATGGATGCAAAGGATTGGGGTGCGCTACTATTGGCATCCCCTTAGGGGGTGAAAATAACCTTGGAATTTATAAAAGTTTTATTAATTTTTTCCATTAACTCATTGAATTCGTGAGAATTGTGCTAACGCCATTAAATGCTTCCGGTGGAACCCACTCATTTCAATATACCATGTTAAAGTAATCTGCTATAAAAATATACTAATATATTATATTAATCAATATTAATAAACGTATTTTATAAAAAAAAAATATAATATAATATTTCTTATCACCATAAAACAAATGAACTTGAATAAATGAAGAAATAATAGCTATTAGGTAAAGATTAATATTAATATCTAAACGGTTAGGCATGATAGTCGGTATGTGATTTCACGTTCTTTTTTTTTAATTTATACATTACGAAAGACAAATTGTTTGATGAAAAATTTGTCAAAGAATAGTGCTAATACAAAATAATTTTGCTAAAAAACAATCAAATAGATTAAAATAAATATAAATAGAAACCATTGTCTAAGGATTAATATATTATACATTGACTTGTAATTTGTAATATGACTTCTTATTAATGTATGATTGTATCCCGTGACCAAGCCAATAATGGCTTGAGTTTTAATCTTACACGTAAAAAGAACCATTTAAAATAAATAATAGTTATCATATCATCAATGTCAATGTTATCTAATACAATTAATAAATAATAGTGGACACTTAAGAGATGGGATCAAAGGCTACTTGATGGTTTTGAAAGTAGAAGAAATCAGGTTTATAATAAATTGAGTGTAGTAATAAATAAGGGGGGGGGGGGGGGGGGGGTAATAAATAGTGGTGATAATAAATGGTTTTAGCTCATAAAACACGTTAGTTATCTTATTAATAAGAAAATCCAGTCAAAGTCATTAATTGTCCCAAATATTTAGGAGGTAATTAATATGGGGTGCGAATAGAATTAGGGGGTGCATATAGAATCACCCAAAGGATTGACATGATATGACTTTTTCGGAGTGAAACATACTCCCTCCGTCCCGGTAACTTTATCACATAAGTTGCCGGGCACGTAAATTAAGGTGGTATTATTATAATAATATAGTACAATGAAAAGGTAATAAAGTGTATATTTTCACGTCTTTTAAGAATATTTAATATTATTATATTGATTGTTTGTGATAGTTTTTTTGCTAAATAAGGAAATGTGATAAAATTAGTGGGACGCTCGAAATGGCAAAATGTGATAAAATTAGTGGGACGGAGGGAGTATGACATAACTTTTTGTGCTATATTTGTATTCTAAAAATATAATTGCGTTATATTTAATTTTGAGATTTATAATTTTAATAAATATATTTTTAAAAAATACAATAGGTAAAGAGGCATAAGTAAATATGGATAGATAATATGATAAATATTTAACTAATGAAAAAAAATTGTAAACGGAGGGATAAATTGTAAATATTCTTACAGGTAGGGTTGCAAACGAATCGAATCGAGTCGAATACCGCAATATTCTATTCGTATTCGGATGACAATCGAATACGAATACGAATACTCGAATATTTAATCGAATCATAAAATCGATTCTTATTCGAATTCGAATATATTCTCGAATATTCAAATCGAATATCGAATATCTGTATTCAAAGTCATCTTTCATTTTTATTTAATAAAATATAAACAATATTATATTTAAATATATATTGAATTATAGTAAATTATATTTAAACATATATTTATAACATATTTATTTTTAAATGTTTTAGTGAGTTATCATATATTATATGTGAATATATATTAATTATACTATATTTTATGTTATATTATTCGAATCGAATAATTCGATTAATTTTCGAATCGAATATTGTGATTTCATATTCGTATTCGTATATTTCTCGAATCAAAAAAAATATTCTTATTCGGATTCGTATTCTAAATATTCGAATTCGAATCTTAAAATTTCGAATCGAATCGCGAATCGAACCAAAAAAGTTCGATTCGTTTGCAACCCTACTTACAGGCCACCGAAGTAGCAGTTTATAGTCAACCATCACCCTTAATATAATAGAATAGATACTTAACGACGAATTATTAAACAAGTCGATTGGGATCCTCTTATCGCCCAATACACGACACAATCCTAATAAGAAAAATGATCAGTAACTGTTAAGCAAGCAATGGCGTCGTCTCAAATCTTGGACGAATCGCCCGTTATGCTTCGGCTCAAAGCAACGGCAGTTTTCGACCCCGAGGAACGGCCCAAGAAACCGTTAATGTAGTCTCCGGCGAGCAACAGTTTGCCCATGTCGACGTCAGTTCTTACGCCGAGACCATTCAGCATGTAAACAACGTCCTCGGTCGCTACATTTCCCGAGGCTCCTTTGGCGTAAGGGCAGCCTCCTAGCCCAGAAACTGAAGAATCCACCGTCCCAATTCCCATCTATGTTTACCATAACACATTTATCCAAACACTTCGATGAAAAGACGAGCTAATAACCTGTTCGAAATTAGTTATGGATACATTTGACTCCTAACTTACTTGGAGTGATAGTAGGATGTTAGGAAGGGACTGGCCGTACGTGTCGTGGAAGTGAACGGCAAGCTTTTCGATGGGTACTACTCCCATTACTGCCTCCAGCATAGGGAGGACGGTGCCTATAAATGTTTTACAAGTTGACTTAAGTTTGTCTACCCAAGAAAAAAAGGTTCTTTCAACCCTGTAAATTAGAGGAGGTTCCAGTACAGGGACAACGAATTTAGGCGTCAACATTCTACGGATAACTTTCGAAAATTGAGCAATTTAGGAACATTATACATTGGAATCCGAGATTTTGCTCCAAATTCTAGGACCCCAGCGCATAATCTATGTCATCATACGGACAATAACTTTCACAATTCAGCAATTTTGGGACATTGTTCTTATCTTGGACAAAATTAATTTACTTTGATAGTTAATGTTCGTATACTATCACCCCTAAGTTCTTTGTCTGTAATGGCACCACCCAAATTACAGGACTGAAGAAAATAGTTACCCCAGAAAGAAATAAGGTAGTATTATTTATTACCAGGTGTTGCGACTCCTACGGTATCTCCAAGTGAGATCTCGAAGCAGCCCATTTCGTGGAGAGCCTTCGCCACGTACGCTACTTTTTCTGGGGAGATGGATCCTTCAACTGGGCATCCCACGACGCACGAAACATATCTGTTCATCATTTTGATCGATATTCACTTTCGAATCGCCTTATAATTTTTATGTTGTGCTGTGCATTATGTGTTTATTTGCAGTAATGGACGAACTTGGTGTTGTCTTCTTACCCACGGACGCGAATAGAGAGCTTTTTGGCAGCAGAAGTGACAGCGCGATAACGAATTAGGCTCTCTTCGATGCTGCAATTGATATTCGATTTGGAAAATGACTCTGAAGCTGATGCAAATACTGCTACCTCTTTCGCGCCAGAAGCAACAGCTGCCTCAAAGCCCTGCCATTTTTTTCGAACAATAATTAAATTTTTAGCATTAAAACAGCTGAAAGACAAGAAGTGCACCTTACCTTAAGATTGGGAGTGAGCACGGGGAATCTGACACCTTTTGTATCCTTGATAGCATTCATCACATCCTTCGCATCAGCAAGCTGATTCGTTGAAATTGAAAAAAAAGGGGGGGAGAAACTTTTAGCATGATCGTCTAACATATGAAGTGCATAGCCAACTGGAAAAAAAATAATTGTCACCTGAGGTACCCATTTGGGTGAAACGAAGCTTGTTGCTTCGACGACAGGCAATCCACTTGAAACTAATTTTCGAATTAGTTCGACTTTAACAGAAGTTGGGACTATTGTCTTCTCGTTTTGTAAACCATCTCTAGGGCCAACTTCAACTATCTTCACATATCTTGGTATGTCTCTAAAAAACTGATATGATCACAGGAGATTCAGTATCTAGCTCAGAAATAACAATTTCTTTGGAAAGACTTGAGACAACCTTTGACTTTATTTGTAATATTACCTACCTTGAAATTAATGCCTCCTCTTTCTATGCATGAGACACGTTGATGATTTGGGGCGATGGAGAAACTGCTCATGGTGCTACATACCACAGACGAACTCCTTCCGAGACTGACACTTGAAGTCTTTTCTAAAGAGTTTTTCCTTTGCCTTCTCCTTGTGATGGGCTCTTGCGTGAACTCTTCGAAATCATCACTGTCGAAAAATAACAAAAAAGGGAAATGATCATATTTAGATCCAAAGTATCATTCCAGACATATGGTTTTCCTTCAACTTGTGCGGATTCGAGAGATACCATAAATGCATAATCTCAACATTTGATGCAGATAAAAGTAAATATTAACGAGCACAACAATTTTTCATAGAATTAAGATTTAACTCCATCGAATTTCAGGGCATAAAGAGAAAGACGAAGGCTTACGAGCAGCTATTAGATGAACCACAGCTTCTTCCATCAATCCAACAGTTTCCGAAACCCATATCCTCAGACGCAGGCCTGCATGCACTGGATGAGAACTTGTAAAGGCGTTCGATGTTGCTTAACCCTTGTATTTTGTCTAGGCCTAGAGGCTGCTCTAAACTCGACATCCTATGACCTTTAGTATATCTGAAATTAACGAACCAAAAAAGAAGATAACTCAGTTCAACAATTAGCAACCGTTGGAATGTTTTTCTACGCATATCGAGTAAATTAAATAAAATCATAAGCCGCATACGGATATATGTTAAATCCCTGTGGTTACAACACAAAAATCAAGTGATGAAAACTGAACTACTAATCAAGGTTAGGGACAGATAAACATTCAAAAACCGAAAGCAATAAAGAAGCGGTCGAGCATAGAAACACCCCAACTGTTTGTAAATACATAAGAGGTTGTCCCAAAACGAACCCGAATTCAACATAAGAACCACAAGGCGACAGATGTGGTGTAACTTCAAACCAATAAACTGATATAGTTTGATCGATCACTTCTCGTGAAGGAGAGTATAATCTTGACGAAAGCACAAAGAACACGAAGACCTCACTAAGCACAGGAACAAACTTCACCAAAACTTAGGCAACAACTGATATCATCCATCGATGGTCATATACATTAACATCGTTGAGCTCAATCGGATATACCAACGTTGTTAAGTCAGGAAACAACCTTTTTGCAATCAAACACGAGAAACGCTGCGATCAAAACAAACTTGTTTCTATTTCCATCCACAACTCTGTACTGAACTGTACTAAGGAAAACAATTCAAGCAAGAACAAAGTAAACCCAGCATTCAGTAGTGAAGAACACACCTAAAAATCAAAACCACAATCAATCAACTCTTCCCCGAATAGGAAAATACGTGAAAAAAATCCCTTTGGCGTCCTCAAATCCCCAAATATTTGCCTGATTCTGATTAGGTTTTCACCTGCAACACGCCACAGATGAAAACAACGAAAAGCGACAATCAATAGAAGTAGTGAGTTGGTTGAGATTGAGACCTCGAGAAAAAAAAAATTCAACTGCGACGAGAAGTAGCGGAAAATACTTTGTAATTGTTGATTAGGGTTTTGGATTTTGTGCGTGCGATCGAATTAGCTCATTTGTTTGCAGTTGGTTTTTGTGGTTCGAACATTAATTGAATTGAATCGTTGGTACAATCGTGAGAATGGTGGGAAAATGGTGGTAGGTAGCTTTCAGTTGGAAGTTGGTCAATTTCCTGGCAATTTTAGAATTTTTGGGACTTATAATAAAATTTAAAATAAGCTTTGAAAATTTCCTACCCACTCGTCTCCTCGACCATGACTCTCTTAATAAATATCAATAAATTTTTCTTGTTACTAACTTACTATTCGATTAAATAAATATTTAGGGCTTACAGCTCTCGCTAAACGAGATAGAGTTAAATATGTAAATTTTGTTGAGCCTAAAAAATGACTCGAACTCTTTTAACATTCATGTTAATGTTGACCCACAACATATGTAAACAATATATTATTTTAAACAAATAATAAAAGAAAAAGAGCCAATTATTTAGTTATTGCTATTATTATTATTAGAGCGTTTGTATACCTATGTATAAAGCAAAAGATAAAAATGCGGAACACTGAATGATATGGTAATAAATTCAAGGACCTAACGTTTTTAGGTTTCATTGAAATTCTAACTAAACTATATTACAATTATAATTGATGATTAGGTGTGTGGTCTGTAATTCTAGTTGGAATATCCATACCAAGTGGATGATCTGTCAATGGAATGAGAAGTAGTTCCAATATAAAAGTCAAAACAGTAAGAAAACATTTAAAGGGTAGTTAGTTAGTCAACAAATCAATTTCCTTTAATTATTATAATTTTATATACACTATAATTTTTTCTGTATGTGCTTACTGCTTAACATTTACTTTTTAGTATTTCATTTTAATTTTTCGCAATAATATTTTCTATAAATATGGTTATCAGATTTGACTTATGTGCATAATTATTTTATTTAGTGGAATCTAAATAATTGAAAAAGTTTATCTTTCGACATGTGTCGTGGACTATGCAAAATCAGAATTTTCCGTGTGGATACAAAAAATCAAGAAATATTATACGTTACAAATTATGGGCCTCAGACTGTAGAATCTAATTCCTGGCTGATATAATTTACAGTTCAATTATTATAGGTTTTCCATTCGTCTAATTTTTTTTGGCTTTCTAAGGCACCACATACCCTACCAACTAGTAATCTCACGAGTCACGCCCATTCTTGAAAACCACAATTTATTGTTCAACACTTAAAAAAGAAACTATAATGTATTTCCAATGGTCGAGTTTGCTAGTTCTCTATCTTCTATTATAATAGTGTTACGTAGTAACAGTCCGATCCAACTAACTAAGGTACATTTACTCCAATGATAAGACAATATAACATAAATAGTAGGCTTCATATTATTTTTGACTGTGTTATTCCCAATCCGCAATAATTTCTGAGTCATTATCATACTAAATGCCTAATATAAATAAACTAAGAGATGAAATTTATGATGAGCTCTTATATAGGCCTTATAACCAAACGTTAATTACAACGTTATTATTCATTTTTGACTTCGAGTTTGAGAAAGCGAACTCTTTGTGAACTCTGTGAATGAATGGCTTACTCATGCCACTGAAATTACTACCAAGACTTGGTATATATGACGGTGATTACAGCAATTTCAGCCATATTCTACATCACCCACCAAATCTCAAAGCACTGTCCGAAGGCTACCCTTAAGTAAAGGGACCTTTACAATTCAGCCCCACATAGCAAGTTTCGTTTGGATTCAGCCCCTGTCAGAAAAAGCAATTAGTTTTAAGGACCCGATTTTTCATACCACTTCATCGGTCTGTGGTACCACTTCTTTGTTCTGTAGTACCACTTCTTTGTTCCTCAGTACCACATAATTGCTCTGCAATACCACTTCTTTTGTTCTGCAGTACCACTTCATTTTACTGCAGAACAATTAAGTGGTATTGCAGAGCAATTATGTGGTACTGCATAACAAAGAAGTGGTACTACAGAACAAAGAAGTGGTACCACAGACCGATTAAGTGGTATGAAAAATCGGGTCCTTAAAACTAATTGCTTTTTCTGACAGGGGCTGAATCCAAACGAAACTTGCTTATGTGGGGCTGAAACGAAATTAACTCTTAAGTAAATTGTCGAGAAAAAGAAGGGTATAATAAGTTTCAGGCTCCAAAAATATTTTAAAATAGGATTAAGACCCTTTTCGAAAAAATATTAGTTTAAATGACTCAAAATTTAGAGATAAGGACCCAAAATATGAACTGTTATCGGATTATCGTTTTGTGTTATTTCAGAACAATGGAGTGTTATTTCAGAACAATGAAGTGTTATGCAGAACAATGAAGTGTTACTGAACAAATCGGGTCCTTAAAACTAATTTTTTTCTGACAGGACTGAATTTGGGCCTCAACGGAAATTGCCCCTAAAAAGAATTATATTTTTCGAGTCAACGCGTATTTCAATTATTAATTGCTAATTAATTTATTTTATGAATTATATTTGATTCCGACTTCCTTCGCCATGCACTAAAATCCCCAAATCAACCATCCTAAAACCCTAGCGCCTAACACATACCTTTCAACGATGGCGGCAGTGAGCCTCCGCAAGGGAAACACGCGCCTCCCGCCGGAAGTGAACCGCGTCCTCTACGTCCGAAACCTTCCGTTCAACATCAGCAGCGAGGAGATGTACGACATCTTCGGGAAGTACGGCGCCATACGCCAGATTCGAATCGGCACCAACAAGGACACGCGCGGCACGGCGTTCGTGGTGTACGAGGACATCTACGACGCCAAGACGGCGGTGGACCACCTGTCGGGGTTCAACGTCGCGAATCGGTACCTGATCGTCCTGTACTATCAGCAGGCGAAGATGAGCAAGAAGTTCGATCAGAAGAAGAAGGAGGAGGAAATCACTAAGCTTCAGGAGAAGTACGGTATCGGAACGCCTGTATCGAATAAGGATACCTAAGATTGCTTATCGCTGAATGAATTTCATGTAATTTGAGGTTAGGCTTGCGTTTTCTGTGTAACGTGACTTGATGGTTTGCCTCTCTGTTATGAACGTTGCTTTGTGTTCCTCTTTCTTTCTTTCTTTCTTTCTTTCTTGCTTGTTTCATGGTGTTTGTCAATGTGTTTGATGATCAAACGATAATTTAGTGAAGGCATTGACGATGTAAAACCTCAAATTGAAAATAAAAAAATCATGAAATGACATCATTTTCCAGCAAATCTGAACATCTTGGCCTCAATTTTCAACGAAAACTAAGATGTTTAAAGTCCACATAAGCTTCGATAGTCAAAGAGTTCAAGTAGATTTGAACTCAAGATTGCATTACACAACCACTTGCTATGTTCCTAAAGCTGCACTCAAGTTTATAACAGATCTATGATTCCTTAACATGTATGTAAGGGCAATTAATGACTAGTAACATAGCACGACCTTGGTTTTTTTCGAAGCGAATTCGAAATGGGACTAACTCTTTCTTACGATAAAATTCGGAGGTTTCCATGAATAAAGCAGCATTCCCGAGGCTAAGACAATGGCGCCGGCGAGGAAGCCTGGTGGCAGAGAAGACCCGGCTCCGAGATAAGGTAGCGGCAAAGTGAACATATATACGGAGATTGGCACTGGGAAACAGAAAATAGTTGAAAGAAATAGTCATTTGAACTAATTGACAACATTATAAGATGCTAAGAGTGAATGAAGAAAAGGTTGCTTCAATAATACATGGTTATATTTGGAATGACTTAATTATGGTTGGAGATATTGGTCAAAACATACCTGAAATTATTGAAGCGAGGCTTGAGACTACAGCTGAAGAGATCTTCAGGAGATGCAGCAGTGATATGTTGTAAGCCATATTGACAGCAACAAACAGCAAAGGTAGCAGAGGCGCGCCGTTGCATCCTGCGTTCGATTTTCAATCACTTCTCTTGTAGGAAGAAAAGTTGCAAATTTTATTCTCACGGAGCATGTTGTTAATGGATCGTTGAGTAAAGTCGAAGCTTACTATGGGACATCTTGCCGGCGTTCAAAAAGCAGGCTGCACCGTCTTTAAGGTAACCAGGCATTTGAGCAAATGGAATTCCCCAGAGGTTTGACAAGAATGGTATAAGTAGGCATATGAAGATTGCCTGTTTTTCAAGCATTCAAATTTCAGGCACATGGCGAAAAAAATATTGATCGTTACATAAATTGGATTTTAGAATTTTGACCTGGTAAGCAGATCCAAAGGAGTTGACAACAAATATGTCGACTGAACCACCCTATCATGAGTAAATCAAATGTTATATAGGACTGAACTGAACTTTCACATTATGTTTATGTTCATAAGGCGATCGGCGGTCACTGACATACCTACCTTTAACCTTTGAGCTGCATCCAGAAATATAGTCTCCTGCACATAAGATTGTTTTTGTTTCATAAATATCTGGGAAACCATCATATGCATGAGCATTCTCTATTTACCATCCACGTACTTACGTACCTTCAATACAGAATCCGCAGCTTGTAAAGAGAAAGAGAAAACCATCAGAATGCTCCAAAATATTCCAGTTTCCATCAGAGAACCAGGGCCTGATCCACTGCTATAGACAAGAAGCATCAAGACTCTCTCTCTCTCCCTAAATGTATACATGTATATGATGAGTGTACAGTTAAATTACCTTGCAACGGTTGTCAAAACACCAACTGCCACTAGAAGACAACCAAATAACTGGTTGAAACTATATTTCCTCCCGAGGAATATATATGAAAGAAGCTGCCAGACGAGAAAGCTCTGCAGAAGTTAAAAAGCTCACACATAAATGAGAAAACGGAGTCTGTTATTACCTTAGTGTACCATATAGTTTTCTTTAAGAAGAGCTTTTAATATTATATAATCAAGTTCAAGTCTAACAATGTTCGCCACACAACACTAATCAGTAAAATTTATTTATGTACTAAGGTTACCTGAGATAGTATGGGAATTGCCGCCCCAGAAAGCATAGCTGTAGAAACACAGACACAAAATTGAGGTTAACCCCTTGTGAAAATTTGTTACAGGACGAGTTATTTATGAAACTGGCAATGAGCAATCCTTGTCATTCTCAAAATTCCACCTACATACCCAAAACATCCAAGAATTGACAAAGCATTGCTGCCGAACATCCACAATAATTAATTGACCAAAACCGTTTATTTTCAAATGCATAAGCAGATTAAATAGCCTTACAAGGAGCCGCTAAAAGTTAACCTTAATGAATACTACCTAGAATTTGCAGAAATTATAAATAAGTATCTCACTAGGCATCATCATGACATGAGGACGAGATAGCTGACAAGATCATTGTATGGTAAATTTGTGTGAAAGGAAACTGCAGAAGTATGATTCTTTGAGAGAAATTTACCTCCAGCAGCCATTCCAGCTGCAGCACCTAATGCCTCCAAGAGGCCGACGCCAATTAACGGTAACTTTGGCAAAGCCAGCATTTCGGCAGTAACCTTTCCAGCTTGATAACGGAAATGCAAGATAGTGAAGTAGACAACTATGTATCTGAAAGTGACGAGTTTATTAAACACTGATCCGTATGAAAAAGGAAATAGTAAATATGAACTTAAGATGGCTCTTCTCTGTTTATGCGGATGTTTTTCACATTTGAAATGACAGAACAGGCTTAATGCCAAACGATTCATTTACTAAGATAACACTATGAAAATCTTCCAACAACAAACACACACAATAAGTATAAATATACACACATATATTATATAGATAGCAGGATTCAATTAATCATGATCACATTCTTCACCCTCTCTTTAAATTAATACATTTCACTAGCATATGAGGTGCCAGAAATGTTCTTTAATTTACTTCCTCTATTTGAGCTTTGTTAATCATCTCTGTACAGAACTTCAATTGAGGGATGTGGATAACTAGAGCTGTGAGTCACCGTCAACTTTCAAGATATCACGAAAATGGAGGTCTATATGCTTCCCTCGTCACTATTATAAAATTTTGCAATGGGCAGGGAAGAAAGTATGTCTCAGGTACATGCTGTCTGGTCCCTCAATAGTTCCTCTATTAATATAAAGATTTCAACATTTAAGCAATAAAACTACACTGTATCGACCTACCTCACTTTGCGTTAAAATGAGAACTAATTCTAAGGTTCTCAGACATTTAATCACAGGCACTCAGAGTTTGGGAAGATATTGAGACAAATAGAAATGATGTAATATGTTGCACAGCCCCACATTCTACAGGATTAGGAATACAGATGCTGCATGTTTATGGAAAAGGAACCTTGATAATTCTCTGTGCGGAGGAACAATCGTAATATACAAACATATACCCACTACACCAGCATCAACGGATCTCATTAAACCCCCCAACTACCACAGAAACCTCACAAGACCTCATTTCTTTTTCCCATTAAAGTGCTCCATTCAATCAAATACACACACACTGATGCTGGCTTTGAAACATGAAACCAATAAACGTTACATAAAAAAACTACAATCCCCGCATAGAAGGTCAGATAGGTCAATAGATCAACACCTAATTAAACCACTAAATTGAAGGTTAAAAACTTAAACTAACATATGTCCTTTGAGTTAGTATATCATTGACGCCTAATGAATATTTAAGCTAGCATAAAGCATACACCCTGTGATGATGTCCATTCTTTTCATTTCTCTCCTCAACCAGAACCAACAGACTAAAATCACCACAGAGCAACACCATCAAAAGTTTACGAATATGAATTGGTGGACCAAATAGCTGCAATAGAAAGGCTTGTAGGCTTCTAGGAAGCCATTTGGGCACGCCCATCGATGAAGAGATTAATATTATATAATTAATGTCAAGTGTCAATCATGGTGTCACTACATTAGTTCAGAGCCCTTGCTGGCACGAATGATTCCTATCACACACCAATAATTAATTATTTATTCCGCGCCTAATCTAATCTCACATGCCTCTTATTTCGGACGTCAGCAACGAATGAAACATGAAATATCTATTTGAATTTCCTAGAAGAATCGTAAGAGACGACGCAGCATTTTCGTATAATGGAGTAAAGTGCAGTGCAATTCAGTAAAAAAGTGAAAGCATCTCCACATAAAAGAGAGGTGAAAAAAACAGAGAAGTATCCAGTAAATGCTTGAAAACTCACCCAAAAGTGGCGAACTGAGCTAGAAAGAAAGGGTAGCGCTTGAGAGGTACCAAAGCCAATTTGTAGAGGACGCGATTCGCTACGCCGAGGACCACCGTGGCGAAACAAGCGACCAGCACTTGAGTCCTCTTCTTCTCAGCATTCGTTCCGTCTTCATCATCCGCAGTTAAAGCAACCTCACCTCGACGACACGAGCAACACATTCGCTGCCGTGGCAGGAGATGATACCTTGGCACGGCCTCCGCGACCACCAGCTGAACCGATCTCCGCCGCAGAGCAACATCATAAGCACGACGAGAACTTAAGCGGATGATTGACCTAGGCGAAGCGCGGCGGAGATCGAGGTCGGAAGCGGCGGTGATGACGTGGCGGAGGCATACTGACATGGCACGCGTGTGCGTTTTGATTTAATTCGGAGAAGAAATATATTTGAAAAACGGACGCAGAGAGAGAGAGAGAAAGAGAGAGAGAGAGAGAGAGAGAGAGGAGAGAGAGAGAGAGACTGTAGTTGAAGAATGGTTTAACCGTTTGACCTTCCTTTATTATTCCCGTAAATGACAATATTCATTTGTGAATTACAATTTCTTCTTTACCTACACTACACATAATAGGAAAACAATTAGCACAATATATAAATGACATGATCTTCTATGTTATTGTAAAATTACTATCCCATTCCCAATTAATTCTTTTATCGACCGTCTTCTCTTCCCTCTAGACAATTGGCTACATAGCTTAAAAATAGAATACTTCAATAATGTGAACATTCACAAAATACTACAGTCATGAGGTTTAAACTCTTGAATTTAATACCATCACTCGAGCAGCCATACTCTAATCTCATTGGACCTATCGCAATTAATTAATTAAAGAGAGTAAGTTAAATATTTAATACTTGTTCGATATTACTCGAACTCATTCACTATAGTTAGTTTGTGTGGAGACAACGAATAATACGATATCAGTCCTATCGGAACCCAAAACGCTGAGTTTTACATATCAGAATTAGAAAACTAGTCGGATAACCTCGTGGGATCTATCCCAATTATTTAATCAAGATTGTGTTTGGATAGATGAAGGTTTTCCAAAGATTTTGCTGTAAAATTAACTTTAAGTTTAGTTTTTTTTTCCTCTCATATTTCTCTAACCAACCTAACAAAACAATTAGTTTTCCTTCTTTCATTTCTTTGAATTTCCTCACTAAATTCCTTAAGATGTGTTTGCTATGCGGAATTCAATGCAGAAAGAAAAGGAAACGTGTAATTGTACGACAATGAAGCATAAAGTACAATGATTCGACGCGTACCATTACACATTTTTTTCTTTTCCACATCAAATTCCACATAACAAACGGACCCTAAATCAAACACATACTAAAGTATAAGCCATATTACATGCTACATTATCCAACTCATTTCACCGTAGTCAATTTGTGTCGAGACAACACGTAAGCTACGTAGATCAGTCTTGTTGAAAGCCAAAACATCGAGTTTCATATTGAAATAAGGCTAAAATGCATATAACCCCCTCGTGGTTTCACCGAAATGCACATAAATTCCAGCGGTTTTTTTATTGCACGATACTCCCTCGTGGTTTAACTAATGTTGCATGTACCCCCGGGCAGCAGTTTTTGCCTGAAATTGGATTACACGCGCTCTTACTGTAGGTAGGTTAAGCTTGGACCATATTATTTACTGTTAAATGATCAGAATAACCCCAACTATTCACCTTCTTTTCAAATGATAACCCCCGAGCAGCAGTTTTTGCCCGAAATTGGATTATACGCGCTCAAATGCCCATATTATTTACTGTTAAATGACCAGAATAACCCCAACTATTCACCTTCTGGTAATTTAACAGTAAATAATATGTGTTGATTCTTCGGTATCGGTCTGGTCAGTGGCAATAGAATGAAATGGTTTATTGTGAATCTCTGATCGGCAATAGATGAACGTCGGGTCAGAGATAGTCAGAAGATGGAGTGTTTCTTCAGAAGCAGGTGCAGTGGTTGATGTACGATCCCTTGTGACAGATCTGATGAAAGTTTCTAGAATGAAACTTTGACAGTCTTCAAATGCAGGTGCAGTGGGTGAGGAACCAGTAGATGAAGACGGCTAGAACGATCATGAATAAGCACATGAGGATGGACAGCTCATTCCACAATCTGTTGAAATTCTTCATAGGATCAGGATCCATGACTTTATACGACAGTCGAGGCGTGTGTTGAACACACTGTCCGTAAGACGAAATCACCCCGATATACAGTGCTTTCGGTTAACAGCGATCGTCTCCAAGAAACAACGACTTCTAAACTCGAAATCGTAGCACAACGATTCGAATTTTTCCGACGAATCGTACTGGAATTCAAGTTTTTCTTGCTTCGGGATTTTTAGGGAGTGGGAGTGAGTTATACAAATTCGTGTGGGTTGGAATGAATGAATTTTTCCATCTCATTTGGGGTCTATTTATAGATTTTTTCTCGCAGGGGCTAAACCGCAAATTCATAAACTTGCTGGATTGCTTCTGTCATTTACCAGAGGTCTGGAAGATATATTTCAAACTTCTGGACTATCGGTTAATTTACCAGCCAGAGACAGGCCCGATTCTCGGGCCGACAGCCCGAATCTCCGACCGACGGCCTGAGGCGGTTGACCGACACTTCAGGTTGGGCCGACCGCCAACTCCTAGTATTTGGCCGAATCAGCTCTACAGCCCACTGCGACCCATTGATCCAATGGATCATGCCACTTCATCTAGGCTGCCCAATCAGCGCTTACTCCGCGCCACCTCATCTTTACCTCAACTGCCGTGTCACCTTTCTCGCAGGGGCTAAATCGCAAATTCATAAACTTGCTGGACTGCTTCTGTCATTTACGAGAGGTCTGAAAGATATATTTCAAACTTCTGGACTGTCGCTTAATTTACCAGCCCGCGACAGGCCCGATTCTCGGGCCGACAGCCCGAATCTCTGGCATGTCCCACCGGCGGCGGCCCGATTCTTCGACCGACGGCCCGAGGCTGCTGATCGACACTTCAGGTTGGGCCGACCGACAGCTCCTAGTGTTGGGCCGAATCAGCCCTACAGCCCACTGCGGCCCATTGATCCAATGGATCATGCCACCTCGTCTAGGCTGCCCAATCAGCGCTTACGCACCACCACCTCATATTCACCTCAATTGCCATGTCATTGGCGTCGTTGCCGTTCACCGGAAAGCTCCTCAATGCTCCGATGCGGTGTGCAAAGTGCGCGCCTCAAAGCGCCCATTGTGCACTTTGGCTCGGCCTCGGTGCTCGTCGGTGCAAGGCATCGACTCGCACCCGGTCTATTATTTGGGCCAAAACTTACACAAGTTTCTCGAGCCAATTAAACCCACTTTAAAGCCCACAAGCCCATTTAAGCCCATACACATGGCAAGCCCTTTTGATTAAACCCACAGGGTTTTTATATATATGGTGAAGATTTTCTTAGTGTCTAACCAATGAGGAACACTTAATTCCCCCACTTAAACACTATCAACCATTTTAATGGTTATTGGGCCAACTTCGAAAATTAATTTCTCATTCACCCGATATCGGTTTTGAGCATATTAATATTCGTTAGATTCCCCGTGAAACGTAGATTCGTAATCTTTCAACAATTTCTCGTTTCGACATCCGATAGCTTCCCGATTTAATTAAAACCGGGATTAAATTTATTAATGGGTTTATTACACATATTTGGCCCAATTGGTCCAAATGCTAAAAAACCCAACAATATGATCCAAGCTCAACCCATCTGCAATAAGAGCGCATGTAATCCAATTTTGGATAAAAATTGCTGCCCGGGGGTACGGTGCAACATTAGTTAAACCACGAGAGAGTACCGTGCAATAAAAAAACCACGGGTGTTTATGTGCATTTCGGTGAAACCACGAGGGGTTATATGCATTTTACCCTTGAAATAAAGATTTAACCTTAGTCGAATATGAATTCATGTTGGACTAGAGAACTTATTTGATCGATACAGTCAGACAGTGACTGTCAAATTATACTGGTTTGGGATATCTTTAAATCCCTAGTTTACAATAATTTGAATTAGGAAAAAGAAAAAATAAAAAAATAAAAAATAAAAAATTTATTGAGACATGGGGTTCCACGTGTACATAATCCGCTTCAGAGTTTACCTGTCGTCGTGTTGATTGAGGAGGACAGAGCGTTAATGATTGTACTACGCATATCATTTCTAGAACATACCCTCTCTCTATCTCATGTGATATACCCCTGAGAGGGAATTGCGTAGATTTCCTAGCTGCAGCTGCTGCCGAAGCTTAATTAGGTAGTTTTCAGTTTTGGAGTTCATTTTCGTGTAGGATAAGATTATTATTGCTACTGCTATTATCTGAGTTATGCTTCTGATCTTTCCTTCGTGACTGCTAAGATCTCTGTAGTTGAGTTCCATAATTCGCTTCGAATAGTATCCTCACTTATCATGTTTTGAATTCTATTGTTTTTGGTATTATGGATCGCTGGCTTGGCTATGTTGACGGTGTGTTGTCTCAGTGCTTATGAGCGTACATATTATTGTTTTTCTTTTCAAGGTTAATTACACGAATTTAAGAAATTGGGAATTTGGGGGGTTAATGCTTGTCGCTTGAGGTTTAACCCTATAAGGAAAAAATGCTTACTGCTTTGGGTAAAAGTGTGTGAATGTTCTACTTCGTGATAATCGAATTAATTCATTAAGGATGTTTGGTTTGGGTATGTCTCGGTTGGGAGATTATTCAGGTTGGCTGTCCTTTTCGGCATGCCATATTTTTTCTGGATCTTCAAAAGTTCAGAAAACTAGTTGTTTCCCATCTGGAAAAAGATGAATTTTCAAGGAACACAATTCAAATGTCAAAAAGTATTGTTTTCAGATGGGCATGACCGAACATATTCTGGATTGGAATCTCTTAAGTGGAGAACCAAACCTCCTTTGGTTGTCTACCTTTTCTTCAATTTTTGTTTGTTTACCTTTTTGATGAATACTGTTTCGTTCTTGCCTTAACAATTCACTTATCTTAAATCTTGTAAGTGTGACCTTTGATCCAAGTTTTTTGGTCCTACGGAGATAATTTTCTTCTTCTTGATGCACTGCTATCTACTCTTGTTTGTGTGAGCTCAATTGCGTGACCTGTGCAATGCAAGTGTATTTTTATGATTTTATTTGTTCAATGTAACAAAAGTACTTGGCTTACGGGGATTCTGAGATTTGCATCATTCATAGCTATTTTAAGTGTGCCTTCGATCTCTTTCAGAAATGGATCTACAGCTACATAGATATATACCAAGGTTCGGATTTCATCAAAATAAAGATAAGCCATCACCGAACAATTTCTTGGAGACTCCTAAAGAAACGAAACCTAATTCAAGTACCAAACTATGGGAATGGTCTCTTATCATCCCTTGGGCTGTCAGAGTAAGAGAAAAACTTCACTTCCCAGCAACAACACTCAACAAGGAACTAAGCAAGGAATCAAACCCTCAGCAAATCGTCGAATCTACAGCACAAAAGTACACAAGCATACGCTTCAGACCATACGTTTCCAAAGTACCTTGGCACACGGGTCCAAGAGGGTTCCTGTCTCAACTGTTCCCGAGATACGGGCACTATTGCGGTCCTAATTGGTCGAGTGGTAGAGACAAAGGATCTCCGATTTGGGACAAGCGCCCCATCGATTGGTTGGATTTCTGCTGCTATTGTCATGACATTGGTTATGATACCTACGACCAAGCCGAGCTCTTGAAGGCTGACATGGCATTCTTGGAGTGCTTGGAGAGACCGAACATGACCATCAAAGGAGACCCAACGGTAGCTAACCTTTACAAAACGATGTGCATTTCAGGTAAAAGTTACAGTCTCCTTAAATTAATTAAAACCTTGTTCGCTTTTCGCCTTAAATTGAAAATGGAGCTGTGGTGTGGGTGTGTGGAAAGTGCAGGTCTTAGAAATGTGCTGATGCCCTATAGAGAGAATCTTGTGAAGTTGCAATCTGGGAAGTTGGGAATAGTTTTGCCATTTCCTTCCAATCCTTTTGGATGGCTGAGTCAAGTGAGATTCAATGGGTGGAGCCTAACAAAGTCTTGACTTCAACTGCTTGTGGCAGATGATGAATTAGAGATATTTATGTATTATTATGCTATGCTATGAAAACTTACTAACAGTCCTTTGGTAAGAGTGGCGTACGTTAATGGTAAGTATGCTAATTCATCAATCAATGTAAACATTTGTGATATAACGTGTAGCTTTCTCCTCTTCAAATTGTGGTGCATCAAAGGTTGCATTTTAGAAGATTGCCAACGTTTATCCGCAAATATACCAAATTATACTGACATTACCGATGGTCTACTTATTAAGGATACATAAGGAACGAATTGACATTACCAAAATCTGGTGATGGTGATTGATGAGAAACAATATGTAAAAGCAAGGATGAGATCTTTATCTCAACGAACTAAGATGGATGCAGTTTGAAGTTGAACTGAAGAATAGTGTAAGATGTTAGTTAGAACCTCAAAAAAAGGGGGGATTTACTCCTAAAACAAAGGCCGCGCATCAGATCCTTTTTTTCTTTTCTATAGCACAGTGCTGCTAAGATATATAGATAGTATTTGTATGCTGCCAAAACGAAAATGGACTCGGATTTTTTTGTTCGAACAAAAGAGAGAGAAAAAAAAGAGACATCGTACATTGTATTTTTCAATCTCCGACGATGACCATCTGAGCCTACGATGCTTCCCAGTTAGGTATATTTGCGGACGCCTCGTTCACAGCTTTCACAAGTGTCACCTGTAGCACATGGTTCCCATAATCTTCTTAAAGGATTTTCATTTTATTACACACCTCTCCCGAAATACGAAATAAAAAAAACATGGAAAATTTATTATATTTTTCGAAACAATTGTTCAAAAAGAAAAGTAAAGACTAAAACATACCACACTTTCAGGAACGCCGGGTGGAGGTAACGTGAGATTTTTCGGCGGAGGACCGCGAAGATGAGATCTCTTATCAAATCTCCACTCTCCAATCTTTCCATAGGTTAATTCTCCCTATTCATATTTTATTTAAAAAGCAATCATTTTAGGCGGGAAAAATGCATTTCGATTCCAAAGTTTCTGATTTTGTTACCGTGTACGTAAGTTACAAAAAATCAGCATACCTTCATGTTATAATCACATCCATACGTGTAATGAATGATGAAGCTCTTGCCAACTTCCTTGTCCCATGGGGGCTAAAAGACAATCATTACTAAATTAATAATAACAGTTCTAATGCAAATTAAATAGCAAGAATATCGTAAGCTTAAGGAGCTTCGTTGGATGTCGACCTGTATCATAAAGTCTTTACGGAGAATATGCCGTACTCCATGCAAAGCAGAGGCAACTGCATACCCATACCTATCGTGCAGAAGAATCACATATAAAATCCAAATCAATATAACTTCTTTTTTTGTTAATATTTTTTACCTATCAAAGATATCGAAACTTCGTTTGAGTCACACACTTACATTTCAAGAACCCATCCAAAAGCCTTATCTGTTTCTGGATCATCTTTCATTTGCAAGGACACGTTCATCCATGTAGGAGCAATCTTCTCCAGAATCGACTGCAGTATTAAGACAAGAGCAAGACAGTGTAATGATTCACTAGTCCATAATCTTTTTTCCTACCTACAAGTTCCCATTTTTCTTCATAATTTTAGGGAGATGATTGTCAATATTATAAAGTGAATGCAGTTAGAGATCAATTACTAAGTTCTCGCATTTCAAGTCCAACTCTTTACAAGGGAGGCTTCAGAAGTCAAACAAATAATATATAAAAGGATTTAATAGTTAGAACTAAATCACCTAATCTAGAGAAGAAAAAAGGAAAAACAAATAAATAAAGATCATACCTTTTTTATGATAACTGGAGAATTTCCAATTGGATCAATGTTGGAAACAGGGCCTTTATCTTCGGGGTAATATTTTCTTACAATCTTTTCATGCTCGGTTGGTTTTATGTAGAAGAAGGGAAATGCAGCGGGATGATCTCCATGAGCCAAGTTTGGCAATGGATTGACAATTATGTGATCAGGTTCTGCCATTAGAATGTATCTGAAAAGATAGTAAAAGGATAATTAAGTTCACATTTCCATAGATTAGACAAACTATATTCTGAAGCTAAGAGAAACATACTCTTCCTCGATCGGTGCCTTCTCAATCCACTGTACGAATGCCCAAGGTCTGTTTAGGACAACATAACCCTAGACACCAAAGGATAGAGACAATTTTAATAGCAGTTTTAATTAGTCAGAAACACACACAAAAAAAAGTGCAGTAAATAATATCATTTGTGCCTGGCCACTATACATTACAAAAGCTCAATACTTAATCTGCTGTGCAAACATACACCTGACATAAAAGAACATATTTTCCGTGGTAACAAATATTAAGCTTCTTTAATTGATATTCATGATACAACAGAAGTTTTATCAATTGCCCATACATATGCATATGCAGTTATAAAATCAAGATTAATGATTATCACCTGGACATATATAAGACTGTTGAAAAAACAGATCATAATCTGCAATATTGGAAAATAACCCAACAGTATATGGGCCATGGGATATCATTTTAAATGAGCAAAGTGAAGATTAGCGGTCCTTTGTACCCATACAATAAGTATCCTTACTTCTTCTGCTACCTTTACAAATAGCTTTAAATTTCGGTTAGACGCCCAGATTTAAAATTCTCCAACTTTGTATAAAAGAGTTCTGAGCACAACAACTACCATACAGGAAAAAGGCGTCACACCAATAGAGCAGAGAATTCATAAAATTGCAAGGTTAATAGTATGTGGGAAGTGATATAGAATTTTACGAGCAACCTCTGGAGAAAGTTGGTATACTTAACTAGGTGTGGTACCTATCGCTACAAATACAATATGAAAGCCCAAAAACAAAAATTGTCTGACCTAGCGTAGCAATACCTTTTAGCATAATAACAAATCAAAATAGAAAAGCACTGTCACAATCAAATTTTAGAGCAAATAATTCAAATGGCATTTGAAGAATCCATATAAAATATAACGAAAACTTAAAATGGTCCAAGATCAATGCTCACCCGATCAAGCCCTTCGGGCAAAGGATCAACAATAAACGTAGGGATCTCATCCATCAAATTATCAGGATTCCCAGAATGTAAAACCCTCGTAAAGCCTCCCATGTCTGATCCGGGCACATCTTTCATTTTCTTGTACCAATAGTACATAACCCGACACTGCCATTTACTGTAAGGTGCATCAGTCGCCGTTAGGGCAACATGGAATTTAGCACGATTTCCCTGTTCCAAATTAACTGGCTTTCTAACAATTGGATCTTCCAACTCCTCAGATGCACTTTTACTTGCCTTGTGCATCACTAGTGTCAGCAAATTATATGTTGCGATAAAGAAACCAAAAGCCAGTAATATCAACAAGAAAGGTGAGGCCCGCCCCACATTTTTCCTAGTATTCATTTTCTTCAGCAGAGCACCAAATATCTAATCGAAGTAGTTTGATTATTCCAAGGTTGAACCTGACGAAGGGTGTTAGGAAATCACAAATTACAGCATATCCTCCTTCGATTCACCAGTTTCAGCGATGTAAGACCACACCTTTAGCACAAAGAACTGGCGATCATGGCAAAATTAAACCTGGGCAAACAAAAGACAGAGGCTGTGCATTATAAAAATCTAATTTTTTTTCTTGCGAAATCGAACTTAGAAGCTAAAAACAGCAAAAGAAAAGTTAGCTAGACACCGGAGAAGAAAACCCGCAATTCTTACAGGCAAACCACAATAATCAGCCCAAAACAGAAAATTAAATTCAACACAAATAGCTCAGAAGTTTGATTGGATATAGACTAGATCAAGAACCCTAAATGACACCTAAAATTGCAAAAAGAAAAAAAAATGTTTCCCTTGGTAAAGTGTGCAAATGAAATCACATTCCGTGATCCACAGAACAAAAAGAAACGGGAAAAAACGAAACACGATGCAGTGTGAAATTTTACCAGGAGAGAAAAATGAGAGATCCGGCGAACATACTCCGTGAGAAGACGTAGAAGATTAATATGTATGAATGTCAACGCTTTGTTGGCACCGTCGTCGCCGTCAGAACTATAGACGCGTCGCCACTGTGATTTAATTCAGAAATTGGAATTGTCTTAAAGTATTTTTTATTAATTTATATATGAACTGTATAATTAGAAATAAGCAATTTAGATATGCTCAAATTAATTTGATGCGACGATAATAACTACCATTTTAATCTTATTTTCAAAATTAATTCTAAAGGGGTGTTCGTTTTGGGCATCCTTCAAAATTCACTTAATCTTCTCGATGCTATCACCAAGCCTAGGTTATGAGTAACCATCGTAATGATGGATCAACTAGATGATGAAAATGGGCTGATAAACTTTTGAATCACTCCGAGAAAGCTCGGTGATCTTACATCATGGTGATGGGGTGATTTTTAAATTTTATTTAGACAACATTACCCCCTTAAACATTTATACCTAAGATATCCTTATTCATATTGTAAATTATATATTAAAGTATTTAAATCTTAAAATAATATATTTAATAATAAATATATTGAATAACTATTCAAAAAATGTCATTATTAATTCTTAAAAAAATTAAACCCAATATTAAAGTAGTAATCATTATTACGTAAATATCTTCTCAATATATATAATCTATATAATTTTCGTCATGACATTTACACAATATCACTCCAGACATCACCGTGATTAGACAAACATAATATTCTAATATTACATTGATATGCAAAATGAAATATCATCCCAAAACAAATATGGTAATGATATATCACATTAATCCACATCATGGTGATATTCACATTACGGTGATAAGTGTATCACAGTGATGTTAGATCTCCAGAAACAAACATCTCGTACATGTATTCTCTAAAACTATTGTTTACTTTATATACGTAAATTAACATAAAGTTGAACTTAGAGATAATTATTTAGCCATATAATTTAGGCGGTGACATGTAGGGGTGGGATCGGGTCGGGTATTTCGGGTATCGGGTTTTTCGGGTCGGGTACCCGACAAAATCGGGTATTGATTTTCAAACCCGATCCCGACCCGATCAAATGTCGGGTACCCGACAATCGGGTACCCGAAACCCGTCGGGTACCCGCGGGTCGGGTCGGGTTTTCTATTTTTTTTATTTTTTTATTTTTAACAATTAAATAAGCTTAATCAACCGACATGTTCTTCACAGATGCACCTCCAATATTCGCACCGGCTCTTACCATTAACACCAAAATCCACATTCCCACCACCAATATTAACAGCTTTACCACTCCACGTGCCTAAAGCTCACGCTGCTATTGCTCCTCGACAAATTCCTACCAAAGGTGCCATTTTTATACCGAAAGCTTGCCAAGATTCAGACAAAGATCGCTCCACTGCACCGTTCCCTCTGCGACTGTACTTGTCTTCTTCGTTCTCCTCATATTTGCTGCGCCCATGCATAAAGCCCCATAATTTCCAGCTCCATTTCTTTGCTTTCTTGGTTTCTTTTCCCTCTCCGAATCGACTGAGATCGAAGGTCTCATCTCTCAAGGAATGGGAGCTGAAATCGTTGACGACAACCTTTGCCGCTTTGTAAAAATCAGCAGCTGCTGGGTAACCCTAGCATTCGAAGAAGCCATCTTTAGCTCTTCCTTCGTCTCGATGAAGTACAGCCGGCTAGGATTAGGCTGAATTGAGGAGAAACTTTAAGGGCAAGACGAGATCTAATCTGAGAGGAGAATATGTGACGATGGGGTGAAAATGAAATCTATTTTTTATTGTGGCATGCGGGTACCCTATCGGGTAATTCGGGTAGCAAAATGCTACCCGAAACCCGACCCGAAGTAAGTAATCAGGTATCGGGTTACCCGATACCCGATTTAAACTCGAATTTTCAGCCCGATCGGGAAAAACCCGATCGGGTCGGGTCGGGTACCCGAAACCCGCACCCGAATGCCCACCCCTAGTGACATGCAAAAAATTAATTATATATTAGGCAAATCAAAACATCTTCAATGAGGTATTGGCTTAACTGATCAGGTTGTCACTCAAGGTTTTTGGGGTGGTCGTGGGAACGAATCTCCATTCTCACTGGCTATCAAATACTTCAATATTTTCGAACACATTAGTCTATCTAAGTGTGTTTGATATGATTGACATAGTTCTCAGGCTAGTACGTCAGTTCCTGGGATTGTCCAAATGCCAGGGTTTATCGGGTTAATAAAAAATCTGAACCTCATTGTTGGCTATGTTGATTACATTGGTTTCATGCCTCATTGTCGTGTGCCTACCTCGACGCCCGACTGAACTAATTCTTTTTGGTAACGTGTTTCGTCTCAATGGAGGTCTACAAATGCAACAATTAAGATTTCTCAATTATTTCCTCTATCCGAAAATGTCGTGATCCTGTTCTTGAGCATATTTACGACTTAGTGATTTTTATTTTTTATCTTTTGCAACACGGGGGTATTTCCACTCAATAGGCCACATACTTCAGCGTCTAAGTAGCATGACCCAGCTACCACCCAATAATAATAAAAGTTAATGTTTTTGTACTGTTAAGAGGTTAAGACTAGGAATGGCAACGAGGGAAGCGGGTTTGGCAGGACTCGGGACCCACCCGGCTAAGCAAATATTGGAGCTTGTTAGGGATTGAATCTACAACCTCTAAGGGTGTATACCTCCAATAACCTGCCCCAATACCCGAATAATTAAAAAAACCCATTTCATTATGGGCGGGTAGATCTATACTTGACCCCATTACCATCTCGAGTTAAGACCCGATCACATTGAAAAATCTAAACTCTTTTATAAAGTGCGCAAGCTGCATAAAACCAATAAATTGGAACATGATTTTGTCTCTCAAATCATTTTATTTAATAATATATTTAATTAATAAAATTTAAAGGAAACCACCCAAACGAATGATCATCTGTTCCACGTAATTGTTGCCTATGTTCAGTAGTTTACGAATTTCGCCGTGAAAAATAAAAGAGAAGAGTTTACGAATTTTGTTGTGAGAAAGAAAAGAGGCCGGGCAATGGTATAGTACGACACTCCGAGGCATAGTGCATCTTCCCCCGACGTACTAATATTTTTGTTTTTCCTTCGCAACGGTATTAATAACAAACGAACTCTTTCTATTTGCTCCTTAATTTCATTACAAATACCATGAAAAAAAAGCAGCTGAAGAAAGACTTTGTTAAAAACTTAAAGCATAGCAGATTAACAGATTACAATGTTAGGATATTAAAAACTCTTCGGTACATAAGCTAAGAACAGACGAAAATATAGAAGAACACCGAACGATACAGAGCTATACACAAGCTGTGTACAAATCGCTGATGCTCTTTCAACCAATAGACTCACTGGGGAAGAACTACTCAAATTCTAGTTGAGAAAACTCTTATTTTCTTAGCAGGGAAAATTAACCCTAAAGATCAGAGAGAACTTTGTATAGTAGAGAAAACAATGAAAAAGCCTCTGTGACTGATTGCTTTTTTTCCTTTTAATATGCTTGAAATCCTTCGCAGCCGTTGGATCCATCTTAAATTTGCATTTTGGTCCTCCGACTTTTCCCGCTCCTCACTTTAGCTCAGATTCAGTAGTTTCTAGAGCATGGGCCTGGCTAGCAGCCCAACCTTCACATTGAGCCCAAAGAATGGTTCAAATCATAAACCCTTTTAACACTCGCCCTCACTTCTTTGGGCGGAAAACATCGATCAATCCTAATTTCCTGCAAAAAAATTGAATGCGCCTCTTTGCTAAGGGCTTTGGTTAGCTTATCAGCCAGCTGATCCTTAGAACAGACAAAACTGTGTCGAAATAATCTTATTAGTGATATATTGCCGAACAAGATGGCAATCTATTTCTATATGTTTGGTTCTTTCATGAAACACATGATTTTCTGCTATTTGCAAAGCAGCCTTATTATCACAAAGAAAGATTAACAGGAGTAATATCATTAATCCGAAAATCCTTAAACAGCCCTAGAACCCAAATGATTTCACAGCAAGTTTGCGCCATTGCTCTATATTCTGCTTCAGCAGAAGATTTAGAAACAGTAACGTGTTTCTTACTTTTCCATGACAGCAAGGAGTTCCCAGAAAATATGCAGAAGCCTGTGACAGATTTTTGAGTAATTGGGCAGGACGCTCAATCTGAATCACAATAAGCACTAACGTTAAAACCATTCGACTTTGAAATCGAAAATCCATAGCCAGGACTATTTTTCAAATATCTCAAAACCCTACATGCGGCAGCAAAGTGAGAGTCTTTTGGTGAATGCATTAACTGACTTAAGGACTGCACAACAAATGATATATCTGCTCTTGTGTTACATAAATAAATCAATCGACCTAACAGCCTTTGAAATCTACTAACGTTAGTGAAGGATCTATCCTCAGAAGTTGGTTCTATGCTTAGTTTCACGTTCTGCTGCATAGGTGTAAATTTAGGTTTACAACCTGTCATACCAAACTCATCAAGTAATTCCAACGTATACTTTCTTTGATGCAAAATAAACGATCTGAATTTCTAATAACTTCTATACCTAAGAAAAACTTCAAATGACCCAAATCTTTAATACCAAAAACATCATTCATTTTTGCTTTAAGACAATCAATTTCACGCACGTCATTGCCACTTATAATAATATCATCCACATAAACCAACAAATAAACATATTTATCATCAGCAACTTTAAAATATAATGAATAATCATGTATGATTTGCACAACGTTATTTTCTTTCAAGAACTTGGTCAAATTTTCATTCCATTGTCGTGGAGCTTGCCGAAGGCCATACAACAATTTTTTCAGACGACATACCCGAGAATCAGTCCTATCGAAATAGCCTTCAGGTAAACTCATGTAAACTTATTCAGAAAGGTCACCATGTAAAAAAGTATTATTTACGTCTAACTGAAAAACATTCCAATCATTATTAATTGCAACAGATAATAACACTCTTACAGTCACAATTTTAACTACTGGGGCAAACGTTTCATGAAAGTCGATCCCTTCTTTTTTATTATAACCTTTGGCGACTAGACGTGCTTTGTACCTTTCTATCGTTTCCATCAGAATTGTATTTAATTTTAAATATCCATTTACACCCTATTGGTTTCTATTCTTTGGTAAATCCACAACTTCCCAAGTATCATTTTGTTCTAAAGCATGCATTTCACTATCCATAGCAGATTTCCAATTTTTATCATTAACAGCTTCATCAACAGAATCAGGCACACATGAATGAGTATTATCAACATTACTAACAAATATGCGATCATCCATATTTAGAACCGAATAATCAACAAATTCATGCAAAGGATATTTAGCTGAACACTTAGAAATATCACAAACATAATCCTTAAGATGTGAAGGGAATTTTACCAATCTTTTGGTTCTGCCCTGAGGGTCTTCAATATGCACGTTCTGATTCTGATCATTTATCTGCAGATCTTGACTAAGACTATCTGGACCTGTACTTGAGGGTTTAGACACAATTGGGGTCTCAGATCCACTGTTAGTTCCCAATTGGGGACTGTACTGTTCAAAATTTTCTCGGACAGAAGACAAGTTGTCATCATCGACCCCAAATTAGACTGATTAGTATCTGGCGAACGAAAGACAAACTGTTCTTCTTGAAACAAGTCTTCCGAAAAAGTTCTATTAAAAATTTTAAAAGGGAAGACTATTTCATAAATTTAACATCCCTAGAAGAAAATATTTTCTTGTTTTCCAAATCATAAAGTTTATAAGCCTTTTTATTTTCAAAATACCCAGCATGACAGATTTAATGGCTCTTTGATCAAACTTATTTTCCTTGGTCAAATCAGTAGCATAACAAAGCGAACCGAAAACCTTTAGATGATCATAAGTAGGTTTGCAATCAAAGAGAACTTCAAAAGGAGATTTACCTTTTAGAATAGGCGAAGGAATTCTATTTATCAAATAAACAGAAGTCATTATGCACTCTTTCCAGAAATCTACAGGAACACCAGATTGAAAATACAATGCTCTAGCTATGTTCAATAAATGCCTATGCTTCCGTTCAACGACACCATTCTGCTGCGGCGTATAGGCACAACTAGTTTGGTGCTTTAAGCCTTTTCTACTAGCAAAATCAGCAAAATCGGAATTCACAAATTCACAGCCATTATCCGACCTAATAACTTTGATTCTTTTTGAAAATTGATTCTTTATTAATCTGAAAAATTTTCAAAAATTAAAGAAAGTCTCAGATTTAGAATTTTGAAAAATACCCAACATCCTCTAGAAAAATCATCAACAATAGTTAGAAAATATTTTTTCTCATCACCTTGTACTTTAAATGGTCCCCAAATATCCAAGTGGACTAAGTCAAACACAGCAGAAGTTTTTGTCTCACTTAAAGAAAATGCATCTCTAGTTTGTTTTGCCTTATGACATGCATCACATGGATCAAATGTTTTAAAATCATAACATTTCAAATCTGTAGATAAAAGTTTTAAAATATTTTCTGATGGATGCCCTAATCTTTTATGCCACAGAGAGGAAGATGCAATATTTACAAGTTTAGCGCATTTACCTTTCTGATCTGAATATTTTTTAAACCAGTAGAGTCCATTGATCAGATTATCAGTCCCCAGCAACCCTTTTGTCGGTGGGTCCTGAAAGTAAAACACCGAACCTTTAAAAACAACATCAATTATTATCATGTATAATTCGAGAAACAGAAATCAAGTTACAATTAAATTCAAGAACTACCAAAACATCTATCAGAATTAAGCCATCAGCCAAGTGCATCTCTCCTATATAATTCACACTAATTTGATGCCCATTTGGAAGTTTAATTTTCAGTTGTCTATCAGAAATTTCAGACACATTTTCCAAATGATCAAACGAACAAGCAACATGATCTGTGGCACCCGAGTCTAATATCCACCCTATTTCGAAATTTCTAACAAGCGAATTGATACAAACACCTGCTATTACGCCTGGGGTGATTCCATGTGTTTCTGAGCAATCCAGCAATTTTAACAGCTTGCTGTACTGTTCAACTGAAAGGTTAGGAACAATAGAGTTGGAGACAGAACCTTCAGCTTCCACATGATTAGTGGTTTTACTCGAGTTTCTACTCCAATTTTTGTAATGACCTTTCTTGTTATACTTATATTATTCTTAGCAGATGTACTATTTTGATTACCCCAATCAGAAAAACCTATTAGCTTAAAGCATCTTTCTATCAAATGTCCTTTACCCCACAATTCTTGCATACAAGACTAGGATTATTGACCTTATTTACGGACTTATTAAAAAATACAGGCACAGAGTCACCATGATGAGCAATGCTACGATGAGATTCCTCCCTACATATGATATTAAATGCATGCATAACATCAGGCAATGGATCATCCATGAGTATATTACTTCTAACCATATGATAAGAATCATTTAAACCCATTAAAAACTCGATAAGTCTAGATTCATCTACTATCTTAGAGTTGTGTGCAGAGGCCTCACAAGAACATATTTTACTACAAACAAGAGCATCAAATTTGTCCCATAAATGTTGCAGCTTAGAGTAATACACAGACACAGAATCCACCAAAATGCAAATTTAAGATGGATCCAACGGCTGCGAAGGATTTCAAGCATATTAAAAGGGAAAAAAAAAGCAATCAGTCACAGAGGCTTTTTCATTGTTTTCTCTACTATACAAAGTTCTCTCTGATCTTTAGGGTTATTTTTCCCTGCTAAGAAAATAAGAGTTTTCTCAACTAGAGTTTGGGTAGTTCTTCCCCAGTGAGTCTATTGGTTGAAAGAGCATCAGCGATATGTACACAGCTTGTGTATAGCTCTGTATCGTTCGGTGTTCTTCTATATTTTCGTCTGTTCTTAGCTTATGTACCGAAGAGTTTTTAATAAATCTGTTAATCTGCTATACTTTAAGTTTCTAACATGGTATCAGAGCACTAGATCATTGGATCTGTGTATATCTGGGCTAGAAACCCTAGCACATGTTAAGATTTCGTATTTTAAGATTTTCGTTGATTTTTTTTTCACAGATCTTGCGCTGTGATCTTGAAGTACTGCTGTTAAGCTTTTCTTTTCGTGACTAAATCGTTCATAGAACTGAAACCCTAGGGTTTGCTTTTCACTTTTCAGATCTCGTATTTTGGGGGTCCTTTTTTCCTTTCACCCTTCTAGATCTTGCACTGTTCTTATACCATAATAGTTTGTCGATCGATAGCTTTCTTCACAGATCTGATAAGTTTTTACCTCCTTGAACAGATACATCACGACTTGTAACTGAAGGGATCTCGAGTTGTTGCGCTCGCGTAGACAGCATCTCTGCCAAAACATTTCAGTCTTATATTGACCTTCGGTGATATTACTCTTGATTTTATTACTAAGCATTATTCCGCTGTGTGTTTTCTAATACTTGTGTGGTTATCAAATTTGTGTTATGGCATCCACAAATAATTCACCTTCCGCTGGTCAGGTTACTATTATCACCAAAAAGAGTCCGCTTTTCTTGAATACTTCAGACCTAGCAGTGACTAATATAACTAATATTAGTCTTAATGGGTCTGAAAATTATGCAGCATGGTCAAACTCTGTTCTACTAGTTCTCACGAGTAAGAATAAAACTGAATTTCTGTTAGGTACGTTAGAAAGCCTAAGGATTCGGAATCTGGTTTGGAATGAGAACGTTGTAATGCTATTGTCTTATCTTGGCTGTTGAACTCGTTGTCCCCTGAACTTAGGAACAAATTCATTTATGCTAAACTTGCTTCTAAAGTTTGGGGAGTCACATGAGAAAACTCTTATTTCTTAGCAGGGAAAAATAACCTAAAGATCGGAGAGAACTTTGTATAGTAGAGAAAACAATGAAAAAGCCTCTGTGACTGATTGCTTCTTTTTTCCTTTTAATATGCTTGAAATCCTTCGCAGCCGTTGGATCCATCTTAAATTTGCATTTTTGTCCTCCGACTTTTCCCGCTCCTCACTTTAGCTCAGATTCATTAGTTTCTAGAGCATGGGCCTGGCTAGCAGCCCAACCTTCACATTGAGCCCAAAGAATGGTTCAAATCATAAACCCTTTTAACACCCGCCCTCACTTCTTTGGGCAGAAAACATCGATCAATCCTAACTTCCTGCAAAAAAATTGAATGCGCCTCTTTGCTAAGGGCTTTGGTTAGCTTATCAGCCAGCTGATCCTTAGAACAGACAAAACTGCGTCGAAATAATCTTATTAGTGATATATTGCCGAACAAGATGGCAATCTATTTCTATATGTTTGGTTCTTTCATGAAACACAGTATTTTTTGCTATTTGCAAAGCAGCCTTATTATCACAAAAAAGATTAACAGGAGTAATATCATTAATCCGAAAATCCTTAAACAGCCGTAGAACCCAAATGATTTCACAGCAAGTTTGCGCCATTGCTCTATATTCTGCTTCAGCAGAAGATTTAGAAACAGTAACGTGTTTCTTACTTTTCCATGACAGCAAGGAGTTCCAGAAAATATGCAGAAGCATGTGACAGATTTCCGAGTAATTGGGCCAATCTGAATCACAATAAGCACTAACGTTAAAACCATTCGACTTTGAAATCGAAAATCCAGAGCCATGACTATTTTTCAAATATCTCAAAACCCTACATGCGGCAGCAAAGTGAGAGTCTTTTGGTGAATGCATAAACTGACTTAAGGACTGCACAACAAATGATATATCTGCTCTTGTGTTTACATAAATAAATCAATCGACCTCACAGCCTTTGAAATCTACTAACGTTAGTGAAGGATCTATCCTCAGAAGTTGGTTCTATGCTTAGTTTCAGGTTCTACTGCATAGGTGTAAATTTAGGCTTACAACCTGTCATACCAAACTCATCAAAGTAATTCCAACGTATACTTTCTTTGATGCAAATAAAAGAATCTGAATTTCTAATAACTTCTATACCCTTTTAACAGACTTGATACTCAGAAAAGGCTACACTTGTGTACAAAAACATCAAAAAATCAAAACGAATTCATCTCCAAAGAGTAACACCTCTTAGCCACCATAAGCTTCCTAACAGCTCCATCAAGAAAAGAATCCCCGCCGAAAGCTTCCATAGCCAACTCTTCACACTTCATCTCCTTCGAATCTCCATCTACATCGCCCGCAGGCCTTATTACAACAAGCGTGGCGCCCCTCAGCACTTTCCCAGAAACTTCGATTCTGTCCAAATACCACATCTTCATCTTCAGAGCCGGCACTTTACTCCTACGCTCCACCATAGCTGCTGCTGACTCATCATCTTCACCATCTTCATTACCGCTCGAAGAAGAAGAAGAAGATGTAAGCTTCTCTTCTTGGGTCAGTTTTTCCCTCATTTCAAGAATCCCTTCTCTGTCCATACGCATGATTCCCTGTTCGATTTCGTCTGATACGACGACGTTTTCGATGGATTTAATGCCCCTCAGCGTTTCTCTGACCAAGTAGTGCCTCGCCGACGCTGCTATGAGGCAGGAAATTGTCCATACGATCCTCAGCTTCAGTTCGTCTTCTGTCATAATCTGCTGCTCTGTCGGCGATTCCTTTCTAGGGTTTTCGATTTCGCCCACTGGGCCCCACGATTTGGCTCCGAGGATGACGCAGCTGCGTATCTCACGCCCAAAATCAGCTCTCCATTTCAGTAGACTCGAAGAAGAAGAATCTTTGCCCTGCTTCTGACAGGGCAACCTCAGACTAATCGAACGAACGTCGTCGAAGGGCTTCAGCACGCGATTCGGAACGTGGAAGGAGTAGAAATCGAGATCGCCGCCGTCGTTCTCCTCTTTCTTGGGCCTGAGCTTGAACGCCGCCGCCGTCATCATATGGGAAAGGAGGAGAAAGGGCTTCATCAGAAGATTCTTGATGTTGTTGTTCTTGCCGGCGGTGGCGGTGGGATTCTTGGGGCCGCGGCGGCGCGGGGGTTTCTTATGGGCTACGCCGTAGGAGATCTCGCGAACGCCGGGGACGATGCGGCGGAAGCGGCGGCAGGCGCACATGGACGAGCAAAGAGATTTGGCGTCTCGGAGCTTTTCGAAGATCGTCAGGACGACGTCGTCTGGTAAGAGATCGAACGAATCTACAACTGCTTCTTCTTCGATGATGATGATGATGGGTTGATTCATTGCTTCCAAGCTCTTTTCTTTCGTCATTATTGATTTCTTTCTTCCTTTTCGTTTTAACAATGGATGGAAATTAGGGGAAGTTCGTTATATATATGGTTGGAGAAAAGTGATGGGCAGTTTGAGGAAGATGGATAGGATCGTTCGTTAAATGAGGAGAGAGGAAAACCGTGTTCGTTTTCTAGAGAGAAGGAGAAGAGAAACGCTGCACACGTTTTTAGACAAAAGGCGGCAAAGTTGACTCGAATTATTTGTTTATTGTTAATTTGCTGTTTATTTAGATATTCAGAAATTCCAGTAAATATTATTTCTTGGTCTATCAGTTGAACACTTGGAAGGTTTTTGTTTATTTGTTTCTGTTTTGATAAATATCATCTAGATGATGATGAGCTGACAGTTTCTTTGCTATTAATAGATCCACTTGGCCAATTACTTAGCGAAGAGGGGAGCAACAAAGCATATCATATTTAATGGAATATTCTTTATAATTATTTTTCTCTAAAATAAATTTCATGGCCTCTCTCATCCTGACAGCCAAAAGTTCTCCACTCTACCATTTTATAAAGAAAATGAGAATTTTTCTCCTGATTTTCTTTTTCTTGGTTCGTGGAAGCTTTTTGTCCCTATATCTAGGAGTTACTGATCTCTTTCTTTGTTTGTTTTTGTTTTTTTTTTTCACTTCTTGATTATCCTAATTTGGAAGTTTTTTTTTTTTTCCATCCTAGAAGTTTCTTTTAAGGGATTTTGTCCATGAAATTTAGACCGTGAGGATAAATCCAAAACTTGGAATAATTTTCATAATCTACGTAATTCGTCATCATGTGCTACTAATAACCAGCTAGATTAAACAAATACATGGAAATATATCTGTGGTGTTTAGGAAAATAACCCAAAATACCTCATACAATTAATTGGATCTGAATATTTCAGAATGACAAACGGATTGTGTTTTTTTTTTATATATTTTAAAATCCTCTCCATATGCAGAATCTTATCTTATATACAACATATAATCCACACTCCCTTCCTATATTAATTCACCTCTAAAAAATATCCTACGATTTCAGAGAATTCTGAGCACCTTTGAACAGTTCCCTCCATTTCTGTGGATCACTGCCAGGCCCTTCTCCCTGCATTGTATTATAACCCAGAAAATAAAAAAATATTATAAAAAATAACAATAAACAACAATCATAATAAATAATTATACTACCTTAACCGAGTTTATTTCATAAATTTGTCCCTCGGTGAACTCAATGTCAAGTGATTGTATACAAGCTTCTGCTATTACAAGCCTGCTCACTTCGCCCACAAGCCTGTCTCCTGAAATGAAACAAAATTAACCAATTTTTCAAAAAATAACAATAATTACAATAATTGAAAAAAATCATTTATATAAGTCAACCTTGATCTATCTGTACGGCACGTCGTTCGCCGGCGGTCGCCTGAAGTAAGGTATTGAGATCGTACGAAGTGTAGGGCCCGTCTGTCAACCTGCCCGGCCTGTCGTCCCAAATATTATTACATCATCATCTATACTCTTTTATTAAAGCCTCGATCAATGCTTGGTATGAACTGTTAAATTTGGTCTGTCAATTTATATAATAAAAAAAAACGCAGACTACATTCTTATTTTCATATTTTCATTTTACCCCTCTATGTTTAGTTAATTATTATTTTACATATAATATAATACATTTATATATTACATAGCGCACATATTGAGGGTGCAAAACTACTAGCCACATTTGTATTTATTTTATGTCCAACTTTAGAGGAAATAAAAAAAATAAACGCGGGGGATTTACTTAAGAACCTTATTATGGTGTATGGAATACCCGAGCTACGAACAAAGTCCTCTCCCATCTTCTTGTACTTGAGGACGCCGAATAGGTTCATTACGCTAAAGCGGAAGATGGAAAATCGGACAAAATATACGTCTTAAAACCGATCTTAGGACAATCGAAGAAATAAAACGGCTTTTTTTTAACAAACCTCCATGGAAGTTCGTTGAACTTGGTAACTCCAACTGAAGAGACGAGTACGATCCTTTTCAAGGACGTGGGCAATGATGAGACGAGGTTCCTCACTCCTTCCCAGTCTACAAAGGAAAAAAAAAAAGGGACAATGAGAGATTGTAATAATTAATAACCCTTGAAATCTATTATTATTAGACTGTTTAGTTGTTTCTTGTTGAGAAATAAAATTCCCCTTCAGCCTAAACGCAGTTGGCCAACTATAAAACCAATTAGCAATAGAGGAAGTAGCCCACAAGCTTATAAGCAAATCACAGCTCTTTTCTCTGATCGATGAAGGAATTGAGAATTTGGTACCCAAACGCTTTCTTACCGACTTTTTCGGGCGTATTATCTCCTTCCCATCTCTTAGATGGAAACGCAGTCGTCCCCGTGCAGCATATGACATGAGTGACGCCCTAAAAGTACGACGACTCTTTCAAATAGTTAATGATTATACTCAAAACATCTGAAACGTACGAAAATAAATCGAAGAACCTCGAATATGGAAGGATCCAAAACTCCGGGATTTCGAGTGTCGCCTCGCCGTACCTATCGAGTTCAAAGGAGGAATCTTTGGAGGCTTAGGATATATCATTCTTGCTTGGCATCTATCTATATGTATCAAGAAACATCAGAAATTAAATAAATTGATTCCCAAACACGCACACCTGTAAAAATTCCTCGTCTTGTTCGCCAAAGAGGGCGGCGGCCTTGTCGGGATTTCGAAGCAAAAGGCGGGATTTTATACCACGATCGAGCAACGATGCTACTACCAATTGACCTAAGAATTAAATAATACGTCTTAAAATAGCCCCAATCATAACATAGAATAAATCCTTGGGCGGACAGATTGACTAAGAATCGCAACTTTGTAAGAAGATGACTTTCAATCCTGGAAATAATCGAGGGCCCAAAAACAATATCAAGCGATAGGCAAGAATAATTACCAACGCCGCCCGTTCCACCGACTACGAGCACGAGCTTAGTGGAAGAAGGCTTCTTTTCAGGGGCATTTTCGGAATCTTGGGTTGAATCTTTAGATGACGTTAAGGGCTCGGCGAATTGTTCAGCTACGGCGGTTAATGGCCCCAGCCATGAAGAAGAAGATGATGATGACGATAGTGCCCTGCTCGAAGTGAAGGAAGGTGAAGAGCTTAGGACGGAGAATGAAGGGATGTTTTGAGGATATTTTGGGTAATGTCTTCTTGTTGAGAGTGGGAGATCAGAGGCTGGCGCGAGTGATAACTTGGAAGCCATTAAGGAAAAATGTAGTAAAGCTTCAGTTGGGAAGAAATAGAAGGGTTTGGTTTTTCTTAAGATATTTTTAAAATGAAACTAATAAATTGGCCGATTTTATTTTAAATTTTTTGTGGTGGCTGTTTAATTCAAGTAATTGGAGGTGAAAATAATAATTAAGTCCAACCATGAATTGGTTTGGTTTCAAGAAAAAATATCTGTTATCCACAAGTCTCTTGAGGCGTTTAATAATTTCGATGATAATGACAGAAGATATTGCTTGTGGTGGAGTTAAATTTTTGAGTTGGAAATCAGGAATAGTCGTGACGTTTGTCAATCGACTACGTTCAATTGAATAATTCTCTTAAATTAATTCCAATTAAGAAAAAAAAACAATTTATTCCAATTAAATTTCAATTATTTTTTTTCGAAAACGATAGCTTAAATTTCATTAACAAAAGTACACGGGCTAAATAGCCCAAGATATCTCTCCGGTAATATCAACCAAGAAGAGAAACGAAGGCTCATACGGAGCATAAAACAATCAAACAAACAGAAAAAACCGACATAAAACAAGATACACGATCTAAGGCACAAAGAACTAAAGAACCTGCCACAAAATAGCTATTAAGCTAATCTATTATATTAATCATTTTCTTCGGTTGTTGACTACGGGAATCTCATCGGAGTAGGCTCCACTAAAGAAAAAAAGGCTCCAACAAGGGAGAAAAGAACTCCGGCCCAGTGGGTCGGGAGACGAGCTCCCAACTCGGGAGACCCGAGGGAGAACGATGAAAGGTGGCAGTAGGCAGTGAGGTGTAGAGGCAGCGGCGGCGAGGCGGAGGCTCAGGAGACGTAGGCGATGGAGGCGGCGAGCGGAGACTGTGGAGGAGGCGGAGACAGCAGGGGCGGTGGAGACGGCGAAGGCGGTGGAGGCGGCCAGCGGAGGCGGATGCGGTGGAGGTGTTGAGCAGAGTGGAGGCGGAGATACAAAACACATCTTTCTTTTCAATATATAAAACAACAAAAAAGAAGAAGAAACTAAATGAAAGCTCCCCACCTCCAATGGAGGTGGAGGAGGAAGTGGCGACTAGATGGATTAGGGTTTTGTCTTTGTGGGGAGGATTTCGAAAGAGAGGATTATGTGCACCTCTCTCACAAAAAGCAGTATCAAAGAACTTGTATCGATGGTAAAAATGGCATTACATTAGGGGGTCGTTTGATATCCATGTTTATGGATTACATGAGTATAAGTTATTTGTGTATATACAAGGATTTTGTTGATATTGTATTTTATCATGTTTGATATGTGTGTATTAATTATTTGTGTAATGATATAAATTATGTTTGATAGATGTGTTTGAGGTGTGTATAGGTGTGTATGGATTAGTTATACACACCTCAGGTGGTATGCATATACAAGGCATATAACTAAAATCCTTGTAATAGGGTGTATAACCATACATCTTATACACATATAACAAAGACGAGATAACTTATTTATACACAGCCCATAACTATCTATATCCAAAACCTATTTCTTAACATAACGACAATAACTAAAAGAAGGCCCAGAAATCATATTGGACTACAAATCTTGGCCTATCAGAAAAATGAAGCTTAAGCCCGTTAAAACTTTGTAAAGGCTGCCCCCGGAAGCCCAACGTTGACGAATATCATTACATATTCATCACATTACTACTACACTATTAATATAATATTACTTATTTTTAAATTTTCTTTTTTGTATGTTGAAAATGGGTGAGCTCAAGAAGATTTTGTATGAAAGAAAACAGCAGCAAATCTTGAATATCATGACACGCCCACTTTAAATCACAAACTCTTTCCTCTTTTTTTTTTTCTCCAAAAAGGAGAAGATAATACCAATTCAAAGCGTTTGGACGCTAACCAAAAGACAAAATACCCTAATTTGTAAGCATGTGTAAGAATATTTATTGCCATCACCCCACAAACCAAATGTGCTAAAATACAAAAGAAATTGATGGCACTATTTTCTGTCTTCGTTAGGGTGTGTTTGGATTCTAGCAAATTTTAAGAATATTGTAGACTTAAAGGCAGCCTATTGATTCCTATCCACCACATGTCGTGACAAACGCGACCCAACAATGAAACTCAGTTTTGGTCCGATAGGGGAGACATATGGGGGGTCGTTTTCCTACACAAAGGGTCAAAGTTCCTTTTTTTTTCTCACGAATATGCCAAATGTATTACAGTACAATAATAGTAGAGACAATTCAAACGTTCTTAATTACGTTTTGTTTTTTTAGCTTCACTTTCTTGACCCTCTATCAAATTAAGCCTGCCATTAATAATTGCATTTTACAATTCACACCTAGCCTTAATGTCATATATCATATATGTGGTATTTTCTAGGGGTGGTTCGGTACGGTATACCGTACCAAAATTGTGATACCGTATACCGTACCAAAATTTTGGTATCGAAAAAAATCATACCAATACCATATCAAAATTTTGGTATACCTTAAGTTTCGATACGGTATCATACCGAAATTTCGGTATGGTATCGGTATCATACCTTCTATACCATTCACACGGAGGGTTTTTTACCATGCGTGTCTCGTAACTCGTTAATTCATTGTTTTCGAATTTTTAGTCAATTCAAACTCCTTAGGCCCCAATAAGATGGATTATTAATACCAAATTTTCCTAAATAAAAAGATTTTTAATTCATAAAATAACCTTAAATAATTTACATATTTTAGTCAGTCTCCTTAGTAAGACAAAGAACTTTACATAACCACAAAATACAACTTTATATACAGATTAATTAAAACGAAACGACTATTGAAAAAATTAGTGAAGATTAACAAAAAGTTGGGTATAATTAATAATTTATGCGCTAAATAAATTTATGATGATCCTTATAATATTTTTATTTATTTGTATTTTTTGAATTAATATAATATATGTAGGTGTGTGTGTGTATATATATTATATATATATAATATTAAAAGTTTTAGTATTTCGGCATTTCGGTATAATCGGTACACCTGATTTTTAAATTTCCATACCATTACCGTACCGAAAATTTTTCGGTACGGTATCATACCTTACCAAAAACTTCGGTATACCAAAATTTTTGATATTTTCGGTACGTTTCGATACGATAAGGACGAGTATATCGATATTTCGGTATATTTCCCCAGCCCTAGTATTTTCCATGATAGATAGGGTTGTCAACGGGGCCGTGGGATCACCGCCCCGTCACTATTTTTTTTAGCGAGGAGGGGGAGGTGCCGTAATATAAATTTAATTTGTATACTTTGCGTTTACGGCGACTTAACATAGAATATGTATACTTTTGGTAATATATGATTTACCAAAAGGAAATACTCAAAGACTATTTACAGGGGCGGATCCAGAATTTTGTTTTGGGGGGGCCGTAATATTTTTTTTTTAGCGAGGAGGGGAGGTGCTGTAATATAAATTTAATTTGTATACTTTGCGTTTACGGCGACTCAACATAGAATATCAGAAGTTCATGATAAAATTTAAATGAGAATATGTTTACCCATTATATAGATATAGTTTAAAATGAGCTAGGAGACCGAGATTCTTATTTTAAAAAGTAAAAAAAAATATTTAAACTAAACAGTAAATATTGTTCATTCTTCAGAAAATCGTCAAAATATCATTAAAATGGTTCTAATATATACACATTTATTGTATTTGTGATGTTATTGTAAATTATTTTTGGAGATATTTATACAATTATATATACATTGATTTATTTTATTTTTATCATTAAAAAACAGGGATAAAAATTTAACCAAATATTAATCTAATTGGATTACAACGCAATTGAACTAAATATTAAATAAAGACTTAATTAAAGATATGTTAAAACGCAAATTGAATTAAATATTATTTTTGGAAATTGTTGTGATGTGTTAGTTAAAAGAGGTTGAATGATTTATTAGTTAAAACTAAAATAAAAAAATCATTAAAGATATATTTTAAAAAGTAACTAATAAAGAGTTAAAAATATTAAAATATAAAGTAAAAAGTAGAAACCAAAAAAGAAACTGGGCCGGGGCTTAGCCCAAGACCAGCAGCTTCTAACAACTAAGCCAACAGACACTTTGATATTTTCTTATATCCGTTTCTTTATTTATACGTACTAATATTTATACTACATGTATAGTACTAAAAATGTCGAAAATTTGGGGGGGGGGGCGTGGCCCCCTCGGGCCCTATACTGGATCCGCCCCTGACTATTACGTAATGTTTTTTTATTTCTCAAGTCTGAGTGTAGGGAAAATGATTGCGTTATGTGGGGATACTTCTCACAGGAAAAAAATAATTCAACGTGATATTGGAGCTAATAAAAAGAAAATCAAAAAAAATTTAGATGAATTTGATCATGTTATTTTATGGTGAACAGTACCTACTCGTACATAGTTCACCTAATAACGTTTCGAAATATCCCAAGGTTAACCAACAATGCTTTCAAACATAGCCGTCTAATGAAGAATAAGAGGGCTATAGTTTTCAACACAATGTATCTTGAACTCTTGCATGCGCACAATGTAATAATAACACAGATTAACTAATAATTTTAGGGAACTTTCACTAAAATTTTAGAAGAATAATAATTTTATTTCCCTCTATACCTTCTGGTCAAAGAAACTGTGGTATAAAAGGAACATTGTCCCTTCCTTTGTACATATTTATACTACTTAAATCTTATTTTACTAATTTCCAATCCCCAAGTAATTCTCCCTAGATAAACTAGCTAAAGCCCTTCTGCCCTTTTCATCAGAGAGAGAGAGAAAATGACAAATCGAAATCCAACACAAAGAATAAGAACAAAATCCCAACAATTATTTTTCAAACTTTTTCTGATAAAAATTCTATAAATTTGGGAAAAAAAAATTAAAGGGTAGTAACAAAAAAGGCACTTGTTTTCACAAATTCCATATTCCCTTCGACAGGTAAAACGACACCATTGAACAAAAAGCGGTCACGACAAAAAAACTCCTCTTTTTTAACACATTGTCCACAACGTCGCCACCTCTTTCCTTACACACACTATTGACTCATCACCTCTCCTCAAATTTCCTTCATTTATTTCCTTTCAACCCCTTCTCTCTATCTCTGTCCCTCTCTCTATCTCTCTATCACAGAAAGATTCTGCTTTAGGGGGCTTTCGTTAGGTTCTTGGTGAATTGAGAAACCCAGAAAGGAATTTCGAAATCTTGGACTAATAGGTGAGCTGTAAGAACTTGGGCTGTTCTGTATCGTTTATCTGTCCTATCTATGAGCTTAAAAATGATTTCTTTACGTTTCTGTTGTTTGTTTCGATTGTTGATTTTGACTTGTGTGATGATATTGATCTTTGCCTTCTTCGCAGGAAGAAGAAACCCCCCCACCCCCCCTTTTTTTCCCTGAAATTTTTCGCAATATCCGCCGTGGGCGAATGTTTCAAGAAGATGGTAATGGAACATCATCATCATCAGTAACCTCGTCATCTCCGAAGTTTCGCATGATGTCTCTGTCCCCTTCCTCCATGTCTCCTTACACACTGCTGAAGGAGCTAAAGCCCGAAGAAAGAGGGCTTTACTTGATCCACTTATTAGTCAACTGCGCAAACCACGTCGAATCTGGGAATTTCGAGGGCGCAAACATAGCCCTCGATCAGATATCCCACCTATCATCGCCCGACGGCGATACTATGCAGCGAATAGCTTCTTATTTCTCCGAAGCCTTAGCAGATCGAATACTTCGATCATGGCCTGGCGTGTACAAAGCCTTCAGGGCAACTAGGATCTCAGTTCTTGCAGAGGAAGTCCTTGTAAGAAAGATGTTCTTCGAGTTCCTCCCATTCTTGAAGGTAGCCTTTGTGATCAGCAACCAAGCAATCATCGAAGCCATGGAAGGCGAAAAGATGGTCCACGTAGTCGACTTAAACGCCTCTGAGCCAGCCCAGTGGTGTGCCCTAATTAGGGATTTAAGCGCCCGCCCCGAGGGCCCACCTCACCTTAGGATAACTGGGATTCATCAGCAGAAAGAGGTGTTAGAACAGATGGCCCATGTCTTGATTAAGGAAGCTGAGAAGTTAGATCTACCTTTTCAGTTCAATGCAGTGGTTAGCAGGTTAGAGAATCTTGATGTAGAGAAGCTTAGGGTCAAAACAGGGGAGGCCTTAGCCATCAGTTCGATCTTACAGCTGCATCCCCTTTTAGCTTCTAACAGCAGCGATGCGAGAAAAGGCGCGATGAGCGAACTGCTCGAGAAAGACATGGTCAGCCCGGGCGGTGCTGCTGCTGACTCGGCTTCTTCTTCGCCTTTATCTCCAATCCCACCTTCGAATTTGGACAGCTTCTTAAACGCTCTGTGGGCTCTGAACCCTAAAGTCATGGTGGTTACAGAGCAAGATTCGGACCACAACAAAAAGGGCTTGATGGAGAGGCTGTCTGAATCTCTGTACTTTTACGCTGCGCTGTTCGACTGCTTCGAATTCGCCCTACCGAGGGCTTCTTTGGAGCGTATGAAGATGGAGAAGATGCTCTTGGGAGAGGAGATAAAGAACGTGATAGCCTGCGAAGGGTTTGAGAGGAGGCAGAGGCACGAAAAGCTCGAGAAATGGAGGCAGAGGTTTGATTCGTCGGGCTTTTCGAACGTTCCATTGAGCTACTACGCTATGCTTCAGGCGAAGAGGTTGCTTCAGGGATATAACTGCGATGGTTATAAGATTAGGGAAGATAATGGCTGTGTGGTGATTTGCTGGCACGATCGACCTCTCTTTGGAGTCTCGGCGTGGAGGTTTAAGAGGTCGAGCTCGAGCCTTGGCTGACTTTCTTTTCTCTGATTTGCTCTGTTTTTTAGGGTACTTTTAGGAGGCTTCTTTGATCCTTGTGAACCGTAAGATTTGTAGTAGTTGATTCATTCCCCTGTTTTCCTCTGTTTTGTGTATGTTTATGTTCTTTATGATGATGTGCTTTGAATCTGTTGTCAAACCAACTGGCTAAGCTTGATAATGTTGGGAATTATAAAAACAGAGCTCGGCCGAATAGGGAGCCCAGTACTAAGCCCAATATTTTGGCACAAACTATATGTTGATATTATCTTTTTTATTTTCAAACGATAGGTTGCCATTAAATATAAGCAAGATTACAATCGATCTAAATAGCCCACGGAGTCCTCTAGACAAATTGTAGTTCAGTGGAAAACACCTCGTAAAGAGGACAAACACGCTTCGAAAAAGGAGACGAAGCTTCCACAGGAAAAAAAATACCGAAAGAAAATCATTTCAAAATTATAACAAGAACTAAAGAACCTAAAATAAATCGAGGCTAAAACTCCAAATCATTGGTGGATATTGAACTCAGATTTGAAGTATTCTTCACTTTCTTGTGCCTTCACTTTAAAAAACTCGTCTTCTTCAGACATAACCTCCAAGAATTAGGAGAACAACTCCTACTAAAGGAGACTAAACTCCCAGCCTGTAAGACTCACGAACCACAAAACAAGAACACTCCAACACAGAAAGAAAACAAGCGCATACTAAAACACAAAATAGAACAACCATAAAACACCAACCAAACAATGGACAAAAGGGCAAACAATTACAAAAGCAACCAAACAACTCACGAACACGACAACACAAACAAATAATTGAAAATGAACTAGAGAAATACGTACACACAAAATCAAAATCTAAATTAGCATTGCTCCCCGTCGGAACTGACACGAAATAATATCTTCTTATGCGTGTTTTTTTTATGTAATATACATATATAGCAATGATAGTTAAAAATAATAGACTCTGAAATGGTTTTGTTTTTTTCTTTTTGTTTCTATAAATTGATGAATATAGGTGGGCAAGCACATAATGGCTATTGGCTACACTACAAGAAGTGGACTAGAGGTAAGAAAACTCGCATATAGTATTAGATATATTGAACTATTTTGGACTATGCATGTCAAGTTTTTAAGGGGGAAAAATAGAAGAATAGGAATCCTTCATAATTGACTACTGACAAGGGACCGAAATTTAAGGTAAGCACATTAAATGAAAATACAAAAATCGTAACGGCAATTATAAATTTTTTTCTGGTGTCTATAATTGTAAATTATTGTCATGACTCAACTCAAGGTATTACTATTTTAGTAAGAGCATCTCCAACGGGTACTTTATTTTTGTGTAAAACACAAAAATAAAGTACGTCTTTACTCCAACGAGACTCTATATCTAACACTAATATTGTGTTGATTTGCACAGATACTCTAGATGTAGAATATACACAATTTTCAACATAAAAATTGTGTTGTACTTTCTATTTATTTAATAAAAAATATTTTAATTATATTTAAATATTTGATATTCTCATAATAATAAAAGTAAAAATAATATTAAATTTCCTGTTATTTATTTATATTTTCGTTTTAATTTAATAAAATTATAATTAGATAAAAGTTTATAATTTACTTAATTTAAATATTAAGTATTATAATTTATTGACTTTTTAATTTTTATAATATAAAGTTTAATATAGGAATTTGATTTAGAGTAGAAAGTAGAGTTAATGGGTTGGAGTGAAAACTAATGTAGAAATAGAGTTTATGAGTTGGAGTAAAAGCACCGTAGCAGCTGTAATGTTGTGCAGAATTAACTGTATTTTCATGCTGCGGGTTGGAGATGCTCCGAGAGCTGCCCATTTTCTTCGGCTAAAGCATGCAAACATGTTCGTGCAATATTAACATGATTACTTTGCAATATTATGAATATTTAAATAAAATTATGAAATTATTTTCGTAAGATAAACAAGATAAATAAGTTGGTCATAACGGCCAAGCTTATATTAAAAAAAATTAAATTTAACCAAGATGCAGTAAACCACCTTTCAGCAACTATATATAAATTATTTGAAAAAGAAAAGAAAATACAGAGGTAGGCGTTGAGTCGTCTCTTGTCACTTTGACTCAGCCAGCAACCGAAGTACGCTGCGCCTCGTTATTTGTACATCACGTAATCTATATATATAAAAGTTGATACGGACTCTCCTTGGAGTGACTCGTCAGCAACGAAATGACCCTCTCATTCGACACCTCAGCAAAAATAGAATTGCAAAACTCATATGAAAAGTCTCACACATACGATGTTACATTTTAGCCAATTAATAATATGACTCTTCGTTATAACCAATTAGTAATAGGGCAGCCAAATAGTGTAACTGATAATTGGACAGTTAAATAGTGTTACATTTTATCTAATGAATTTAAACCGTCTTCTTCCAAATATAAACGTACATTAGAAATCTCCTCTTATAAAATTACAAACGCATGAAAAATGGATAAAATGCTTCCAATTATTGAACATACGTGAGGCAGAATTGGTCATTTATCTCCTTGATGATTGGTTTGAATCCAGTCGGAGATTTATTTCGTCGTACTTCTGAAACTTATGGTTTTATTTGATGCTGATCATCGATTCGCAAAGCAGTTAAACAGCCTTACAATTTTTTCAGTATTCCTCCCTTATGTTCTTACATATGAAGTCATAGCCATTGGATGCAGATGATTGCGGTTCGGAGACAGACGAAATTCAGGTAAAATTGTTACATGATAACCTTTCTTTTATATATGTTTCTCTTGCACACTTACGGTAGTTTAACATAAATGGCGCATGCCTGATACCATATTTGAAATTATTTTGGGATTGGGGATCTGCCGATTATGTCCACTTCAAGGGCCACGAGCTCGGTATATGTATTTGGGAAGATATTGATCCATCAAGAAAGTATAAGAGCAGAATCAGACAAGCTGCTAATGAAGTTACTGAAGCAGATGAACTGCTGCAGAAGTTGTTGAAGCAGCTAGGCAGAAATTGTCGCGGCCGCCACAAGCGATTTTATACGCTGAATCAAAAAACCGTTAATACGGTTGATCACGTGTTGTGCACGTGAGGCGGGCAACAACAACTTATAAATGGGATTTCCTTCTGACCATTTTGGACGTGACTTGGCGCGTGTGTAACTCGACTCAGAGTAATTGTGTGAGAGAGTTGAAAACACGAAAGTGAGAGAACGCTGTGTGCTCTGTAAATCTGATCGAAAATCATCAATAAAGAAGTTGATCTTTGTCCCCCGTGGATGTAGGCTAAGTTCATTAGCCGAACCACGTAATCTTGTGTACAATTTCGATTTTGTTCTGTTAATTTCTATGTTTGTTGTGTTGCGATTAAACAAGACGAAGTAAACATCAACTAAACTAGCGAAATCAGTCAATAAATTGATACGAAGATCGCTACAGTATTTCCTTTTATTTCATGTTTTATATTCATTTACTCATATGCGATATGATTGTATTCCTGAATTCAATTCAAGCTTAATGATAGTCACGTGGTAATAACGTTGTTTAGAAAAGCAAAATCAAAACAATTTCGATAATAGAAAGTTGTGCTGTGTAGTATAATTTATAACAGTCGTATGAACACAATTGATAGTCATACAATATACATGATTTGTGGTTGTATCGTACTTTAATAATCGGTATTTCTGAAATCAACTCAAGCTTAATAATTTCAGATTCACATGTTAAGAATGTTGTTATTAATAATGCAAAATCAAATGAATCTCAGTAACAGAAAGGTGTATATAATATCACTTATAACAGTCGTCGTACCACATGAAGTCATACAATTCATACAACAATTGCACAATGGAGTAGTCTTAATAAATTTTCCGCCACCGCCAGAGAAACCTCCATAAGCGTACAACGGCGAGAGCTACCCGGTGAGTTTGTTCTATTTTATTTCATTTTTAGTTTGTTGATTGTCTCAGAAAATTGGGTTGTTTCCACGGAGCTGATATGTCACCCACGGTTTTCCGGTACGAATCCTTCAACACATATTCATTTTGTACTCTTCGTTTTCTTCTTTAATCATGTCATCCCGTATACGTCTTCCTTTATTGATAATTGATGAAATCATATATGAGACAAAACAATACACAAAAAAAGTCCCGAAGAATTGGTTTAAACATTAAATGATCGACCTTGCCTTAGCTTTCTTTTTTTCCGCACAGACTGATAAGAAACATTGAATTGGTAATAGCATTTTTTGAATACTTATTTAATAATAGAACATTTATCGGCATTTACCTGATATTATTTACTTGGTTTTTATTTTATCAATATCCTTGGAATCTTTTCAAGTTGACAAGAAACCTCAATTTCAATGGTGAATCAATATCTGAGCCTTAGAGCATCTCCAATGGAGCTGCAAAATCCAAAAAATGGAGTAAAATTACTCCAACCGAACACAAAAATCATACCCAAAATGGGTTTCAAAGTTTCTCTCTCATCAATAAGTCACAAAGATGCGATTGACTCAAAACTATGCGTTTATACTTCTAAAATAAATTATAAATCCTTTCTTAATTACGGAAAAATCCTTCTTTTACACATTCACAAGACAAAGTCAGATGGAGCGTCAATCACTGATGTTAACTTCCTCTCACGTATCAGCTTCGTGGAAACAACTCAATTTTCTGAGACAATCAACAAACTAAAAATGAAATAAAATAGAACAAACTCACAGGGTAGCTCTCGCCGTTGTACGCTTATGGAGGTTTGTAATATTCTCTTACAACATTTTTTACAAAATTTCAATATTAATCACATATTTTATAAGTTTAGAAATTATACTACAATATTATTTTAAATATGATCGCAAAATATATTAATAATAAAACTATAATTTATACGAATAAAAAGTATCTAAAATAGTAAAATTTAGGTGACAAAATAGTCCCCGGTTTCTGCTAAGGTTGAGATTCTGCAGCATCTTTTGATGACTTGGTTGAAGCCGAACCCTTTATGTCAGAGATAAAGAAGAAAATAAACTGAACAATATTTCTTGAATTGATTCTCTAAAGCCGAAAATCGAGAGTTCTATTACAATATCAATATATAGAGGCTAACACTAAGCTTAGAAAGGAAAGATATCGTGCTATTAAATGACTATATTAATGGGAGAAGATTGCTTGATGATTTCCCATAATGCAGTGATTGGATCCCAATAAGATCCCTTGAATTACTCTTCACAATCTCTCTATTTTCTGGAAGGATATTCAAAGCTTGACTTTTATCCTTATCACTCCAATTTCCATCCTTATCACTCCAATTTATGGCGTCAATATTGTTACTGTATTTAATATCCTCCCTCAAACTCTGCCGAGGCTGAAGGCAGAGTTTGTTGCGGAAGTGGCGTAAGGAAGCTTTACATAGGGGTTCCGTAAAGATGTCCGCAATTTGGAGAGTAGACGGGATGTGTCGAGTAATAAGGAGTCCCATGGAGACCCGCTCACGAAGAAAATGGTAGTCCAATTCAATGTGTTTGCTGCGAGCATGAAAAACAGGGTTAATAGTCATATGTAACGCACTTAAGTTGTCATAGAAAAGAGTTGGCGGTTGTGATTGAGGAATATGGAGATTGCGTAAAAGGAATGTAAGCCAGGTTAATTCTGCAGCGGTATTAGTCATCGCACGGTACTCGGCCTCAGTGCTAGATCGAGAGATAGTTGGTTGCTTTTTGGCGCACCATGAGATAATATTTCGCCCCAAGAAAGTACAAAAGCCGGTTGTGGATCTTCGAGTGGTTAGACGACCTGCCCAATCTGCATCAGAGAAACCACAAAGATCAAGTGTAGAATCACCCGTTAAATGTAATCCGAGATTGATAGTGCCCTTTACATATCGTAAAATGCGACGAACCATTTTCATGCTAGTGAAAGAAGGTGATTGCATAATTGAGAAACATAATTAACAGAAAATGACAAGTCGGGTCTGGTAAGAGTCAAGTATTGTAGAGCACCGACAATGCTACGGTAGAGAGAGGGGTCCGGGTAAGGTGTGGTAGCACTAAAGCCTTTAGTCTTAGTTTCCATTGGGGTATGCATGGGTTTGCAATCGAGCACATGCGACTTATCAAGAATTGAATAAGCATAATGAGTTTGAGAAAGGTGTAGCGAATTTTTATCTCGCTTAACTTCAATTCCAAGAAAATGATGAATGGAACCTAAATCCTTCATAGCAAACGCAGAGTGTAAAAGATCGACGAAATCATCAAGTAATTTTGAATTGGATCCTGTCAAAAGCATGTCATCAACATAAAGGAGTAAAATTAACGTACCAAGAGGGGAGTGCAAAATAAAAAGAGATGGATCCGCTAGGCTGCAGAAAAAACCGTTAGCGAGCAAAAAAGCACTAAAACGATCAAACCAAGCTCGCGGTGCTTGCTTGAGACCATAAAGCGCCTTTTTCAGTTTGCAAACATGAGAGGGCAAGAGTAAATCATGCATAAGGAGGTTGATCCATGTAAATATCTTCAGTTATAAATCCATGGAGAAAAGCATTTTTGACATCTAATTGCCTAATGTCCCATTTACGAACTAATGCTAAACTAAGAACTAGACGTATTGTACCTGGTTTTATAACCGGAGAGAAAGTTTCAGTAAAGTCAATACCATCCACCTGATGGTATCCTTTGGCAACTAACCTGGCCTTTAGTCGATCAAGTGTACCGTTTGCTTTTAATTTTGCTTTGAACACCCATTTTGATCCGGCAACGTTCATGTGAGGTTCCCGAGGTACTAAGGTCCATGTCTGATTTTTGTGTAGTGCGTCAAGTTCCTCAATCATAGCTTGTCTCCAACCGGCATGTTGTAGAGCCATTTTAACACTACATGGTTCATTTGGAATATCAACACACTCATGAACGAGAGCATAACGGGGATTAGGTTTGTATATGCCATGTTGAGCACGAGTGACCATACGACTAGACTCTGATTGGGCCTATTCAACATGTAAGGAAGAGTCAAAGTTAGATGAAGAAGGAGATGAGGAGCTACCTGGACTTGTAGCATGTCTTCGGCATGAGACGATATATCAATAAAATCATTTTGAGGTGCCAAAGTATCTGCAGCAGACGGTGATGGAGATTGAGGTGTCGCTGCTTGGTTATGATCACAAGTCATGGAGGGGGCAGAGGTAGCATCTTCGACATCAGAAATAGTTGATGACTCATGTAAAATATTGCATGGTATTGGGATTGGTGGAGATGTGTTCTCCTCAGGAGCATTGGTGTCATGCCCCGACCCGCGTCAAAGGCGCGACAGCCGCCGCGTTTCTCAATAAACGCAAGGCTCGATATCAAAACACACGTCGCAAAAATAACAAGAACACTCGATGAAAATAAGCCGAATGTATATACTAATAAATATCGAAGGAGGTTTTACAAAATTTTAAAGATCTCGACATGAAGGAATGTACATACAAAATCTCCTTCCAAAAGTACCCCTGCCAATGGATCCAATGCAAAATGACGATGTCGTACCCAAAACGGAAGAAACGGCAGTTACTGATGATCGCAAAAAGGCAACCTCCTATCAAAAGCGATATCAACCTAGAAAAAAGGAAATATATATATGGGGTGAGCAAACCACGGCTCAGTGAGATGATAGTACAGACACGCCTTCGCCTCACAGAAGGTGCGTCATCAACGATGATTCCACCTCAACAAACCAAGCATACCACTAACCAAGTATATTTCATACTTATATACAACCTTACCTTCGATTATTGTAGAAAAGAATCTCAGACGCACAAACAAATATAAGAAGACACAACATATCAAGGATAATGCAAGTAATCACATAAAGACGCGTGGGTAGCCATAATCACCTCGAACTGAACTCCCCGTCGAGAGTCAGACGAGCCCGTCACCGTATTCTAAATAATGTACCATGAATATAATCCCAATCATACATCTCATGCCTATCCCACAACGGTGACGTTAGCCGAGCTAATACTCAATATGCCACTCTCACTCACCCGAACCGTGGCAATTCGGGCTACTAATCAATATAGGTGCCACTCTCACTCACCCGAATCGTGGCTATTCGGGCTACTGATAGATATATGCCACTCTCACTCACCCGAACCGTGGCAATTCGGGCTACTGAACCTCATATGCCACTCTCACTCACCCGAACCGTGGGAATTCGGGCTACTGAACCTCGGTACCGAGTAACGCAACATCAATAATATCAGATATCACAGCTGCTAATCTAGAGGCAGCTCATTAGCACATAACGATCGCATCACCAATATACAACCCATAAATACCAGTGCAATCATCAACTCAACTCATAACACCACACGCCCAACCAAATAATCGTCAATCATAACAAATATGCTCATCCTATAGCCGGCAAGGCCCACTATCACAATGATAAAATATCACATCATTTCATCAAATAACGAAGTAAAACAACCCATCGCGAGGTTCGCACATCCCGCGAAGGGAAGGCGTCCCCGTATTATCAACTCACAGTGTCAATGTTTAGCTTTCTCCAAAACGTGAAGCTCCTCTTGCATCCTTGCTCGATGTATCGTCCCCTAATGATCATTACGATGGAGATGTGAATAGCTACCGATCAATTGAAGCCTAAGCCAGAAATTAAAATTGAAACACCTTCAAGAATTACATGAAATTTTCTGATTCGGAGCAGTTACTTCAACTAAGCATAAAACATCATGAGACTATCCGATTATGACGCTTTCAGTGGCTATGAATAGCTTAAGAAATCTTCTTTCAAAACAAACTAGTTTCGAATAAATCGGAGCAGCGTAGATCGCTCAAAACTCAGAAATACAGAGGCTGCGCAACAGCTTTCTCCCAGAAACAGCAAGTTTCGCACTGTCACTTTAAATAATCATAGAAAATCGTAGGATTGTCCGATTGAGATGGGTTTGGTAGCTGTGAACAGCTTATCAAATCAGCTTTCGATAGAGACCAGTTTCAAAGAAATCGAAGAAACATAAGTGGGTCAAAATTCAGAAATACTACAGCTTCGCCAGCAAAATTTCCCAGAAACAGCAAATAACAGTTTCGACTCTCAACTTTGGAAATTCATAGAAAATCGAAAAATAATCGGATTGTACCGAATCCAGCGGCAGTGAACAGATGAAGAAGTTATCTTTCCACATAAACAAGTTTTATAAGAATCCATGGACTGTAACTAGGTCATAAGGTTTAAATCGAAGGCATCGCAGAACTGGATTTCAACATACACATGTACACCAAAGCGATTTCGATTCTACAACCCACTAAACATTGCTTACCTTAATCAAATTCGGATTACACCATAACAGTAGATAACGAAGTTTGGGAGGTGCTGGTCTTAGTTGATCGATTTATTTATTTTTTTTTTTGATCTCTTCGTTCGTTTCTTGCTAATGAAGATGATAAGGATGAATGGAAAGAAAAATAAAGATGATAATGATGAACGGTGGGATAGGTCTATAAGCAGTAATATGTTTTGGGCTGAAAACTAAGTTGGGTTGACAATTTTCTTATTGGGCCTTAGCTATAGGTGTTATAAACATTCCCCCCTTCAGAACGTTTCGTCCCCGAAACGTAAACTAATCGTACCTAGTGAATCGAAAATATGCATATGGGTACACAAACGCAATTCCAGAAAGGAGAAAAAAAATAAAAAAAATAAAAAAAAAACCATTGTTTGAATTCTTCCAAAGGAAAAATCTTTCACAAACCTTCGATAGTACCTAGCTAATCCAAGAAAACTGATTTTGTGAAACCAAAATTCAACTCAAAAAAAAAAAATTAGCATAAAAAGACTATTTTCTCAGAGAGTCTCTAGTATGATTTGAAAATAATGAGCATATTCAGTTTTATGTTCGAATGGCATGAGACAGGACTCGGACTTTCCCATTTCTGTTTTGAAAACTATCCTTAGGGATAACACAATCAAAGATGTCGTCTACGGCCATCGTAAATGAGAAGGATGAATGAACGAAGCTAAGAATGTCTCGCACCCTTTATGTATAAGTCGATAACATTGAAACGATAATAAGTTGTGCAGAATGACATTCTAAAAAAAATCAATTCTGAAGAACACGGCCTATGAAAAGAATACAAGCTTAATTCAGGAATCAAGAATCACATGATGAAGCGATAACCAATACCCTCCATAAATGGCATCTAGTTTGGTTAACGGCGAAGTATGGCTTCTGGAATGAAATTAAAAAAAAATGGTACAGATCTTGAACAACAAGCCTCGAGCAATACATTCTCCAGGAGGGGTATGAATCACAACCATATGTGATAAGAAAGAAGGATGACAAAGTAGACTAATCGTAAGATTGTCTACAATGTAAGATCGATCAGAACCAAAATCACAGATAACGGAAATCAGACAATCTCATATAACTACTTGTCCAAGAAGAAAGGGGAAATCGAAGCCAAGTTGTGAGATTTATAAGGAGTTAGTAAGAATAAAATCGAACTCACTAGGATATTAACGATCATAAGGCAAGAGTGGAACTTATAACATGATAGCTATAGAATTGGACAAGTTAGCATGTTTACCCGTCATAACCTTAGGATCTAAGCCAATTTCTTCTTGAGCCATATGAAACACTCGAGTTCGATTTCTTACTTGCATGGGTTGTTGGGTGTTATGGCCAGCTGTGTTGTCTCGCGTTCCAAGTCGGCTACCCTTGGATGAAGCATGAGGCGGGGGATGAAATGCCTTTCCACGAGGATAATCAAGGTTTGGTGCACTAGATCCAACAAGTTGGGGACAAGCCGATTTGATATGTCCTGGTTGTCGACATTGAAAACATACTTGTGGAGCCTTGCAAGGACCTGCATGATATTTCAAGCAATTCGCACATCTAGTATCCCAGCTAACCAACTCCGATGATGCGTTCCAACCCTTCTTTGTATGTTCACGGGGATAAGAAGAACCGCATGCCACCGAAGTAGGAACGTTATACGACGATTCGGTACTCTTACTCATCTTCGACACATTTCTTGAGAGTGTGTACCTGCCCTCTTATTTTTAGACCGTTCGGCTACATTATATCTTGCTTGGATTAAGCCTTCGATTCTCAACGCATCTTCTACGAGTTCGTCTAGGCTTTCATATTTATCCCCCGACTTCAAGCGATCACGAATATTTATGTTTAGGCCATCTTCGAACCTTTTGCACAAGTCCCTCATCGTATAGGATTCTGGAGCAAACTCACGTAGATCTAAGAATCTACTTTCGTACTCGACAACCGTCAGATTGCCCTGATAGATGGTGAAGAACTCTTTCCTTTTCTGATCTCGACTATATTGGGAGAAGTAACGATCTTTGAACTTCTCTACAAAGATAGGCCAAGTAATAGTGTCGGAAGATGTCACCCTCAAATTTTGCCACCATCGACGCGCTTCCCTGCCCAAGAGTTTCGTTGCGATCACCACACGATAACACTCGTCGATCATCAAAGTGTCAAACGTTTCCATAATCTCTTTTAGCCAAGTACCCGCTTCTGTAGCATCTCTCACACCTTCGAATGTCGGAGTTCCCATATCAGTGACAGATTTTACCAAGTCAGGAATGTAACGTGGGCCATGAGGAGAACCCCCAGATGTCATATCAGGATTAGGAACTGGTATGTTAGATGAGGGTAGAATTGGTTTACTACGAGGAGGAATATCCTGAGCTCTCGGTCGATGAAAGAGCATATCGGGACCTTGTGGTATATTAGAAGTCGAAGGTCCTATCGTAGGTGGTGGAACACCATGTATACGAACATGTTCGTAATACATTTGATATTGCTCTGGCGTCATCATCTGATCCATACGCACCTGAGTTGGTGGTTGCTCGCTAGGAGTCAAAGGAACATGGGAGGTGTGTCCTCGAGGTCGACGAGGAACAGGAGGAGGACTCGGTGGACCACAAGAAGTGCGTCCTCTACCTCGACCTCGGGTACGAACAGAAGGTTCCATGAGAACTATCAATAGAGGAGATTAGGATAAAGATCAATATCAAGAGTTAAGATAACTGACAGAGCAAGAAAATGGATCCCTTGGCGACACCGAAGAAAGACAATAAGGAATGCAATAAGGCTCTGATACCACAAAAACTGTCATGCCCCGACCCGCGTCAAAGGCGCGACAGCCGCCGCGTTTCTCAATAAACGCAAGGCTCGATATCAAAACACACGTCGCAAAAATAACAAGAACACTCGATGAAAATAAGCCGAATGTATATACTAATAAATATATCGAAGGAGGTTTTACAAAATTTTAAAGATCTCGACATGAAGGAATGTACATACAAAATCTCCTTCCAAAAGTACCCCTGCCAATGGATCCAATGCAAAATGACGATGTCGTACCCAAAACGGAAGAAACGGCAGTTACTGATGATCGCAAAAAGGCAACCTCCTATCAAAAGCGATATCAACCTAGAAAAAAGGAAATATATATATGGGGTGAGCAAACCACGGCTCAGTGAGATGATAGTACAGACACGCCTTCGCCTCACAGAAGGTGCGTCATCAACGATGATTCCACCTCAACAAACCAAGCATACCACTAACCAAGTATATTTCATACTTATATACAACCTTACCTTCGATTATTGTAGAAAAGAATCTCAGACGCACAAACAAATATAAGAAGACACAACATATCAAGGATAATGCAAGTAATCACATAAAGACGCGTGGGTAGCCATAATCACCTCGAACTGAACTCCCCGTCGAGAGTCAGACGAGCCCGTCACCGTATTCTAAATAATGTACCATGAATATAATCCCAATCATACATCTCATGCCTATCCCACAACGGTGACGTTAGCCGAGCTAATACTCAATATGCCACTCTCACTCACCCGAACCGTGGCAATTCGGGCTACTAATCAATATAGGTGCCACTCTCACTCACCCGAATCGTGGCTATTCGGGCTACTTATAGATATATGCCACTCTCACTCACCCGAACCGTGGCAATTCGGGCTACTGAACCTCATATGCCACTCTCACTCACCCGAACCGTGGGAATTCGGGCTACTGAACCTCGGTACCGAGTAACGCAACATCAATAATATCAGATATCACAGCTGCTAATCTAGAGGCAGCTCATTAGCACATAACGATCGCATCACCAATATACAACCCATAAATACCAGTGCAATCATCAACTCAACTCATAACACCACACGCCCAACCAAATAATCGTCAATCATAACAAATATGCTCATCCTATAGCCGGCAAGGCCCACTATCACAATGATAAAATATCACATCATTTCATCAAATAACGAAGTAAAACAACCCATCGCGAGGTTCGCACATCCCGCGAAGGGAAGGCGTCCCCGTATTATCAACTCACAGTGTCAATGTTTAGCTTTCTCCAAAACGTGAAGCTCCTCTTGCATCCTTGCTCGATGTATCGTCCCCTAATGATCATTACGATGGAGATGTGAATAGCTACCGATCAATTGAAGCCTAAGCCAGAAATTAAAATTGAAACACCTTCAAGAATTACATGAAATTTTCTGATTCGGAGCAGTTACTTCAACTAAGCATAAAACATCATGAGACTATCCGATTATGACGCTTTCAGTGGCTATGAATAGCTTAAGAAATCTTCTTTCAAAACAAACTAGTTTCGAATAAATCGGAGCAGCGTAGATCGCTCAAAACTCAGAAATACAGAGGCTGCGCAACAGCTTTCTCCCAGAAACAGCAAGTTTCGCACTGTCACTTTAAATAATCATAGAAAATCGTAGGATTGTCCGATTGAGATGGGTTTGGTAGCTGTGAACAGCTTATCAAATCAGCTTTCGATAGAGACCAGTTTCAAAGAAATCGAAGAAACATAAGTGGGTCAAAATTCAGAAATACTACAGCTTCGCCAGCAAAATTTCCCAGAAACAGCAAATAACAGTTTCGACTCTCAACTTTGGAAATTCATAGAAAATCGAAAAATAATCGGATTGTACCGAATCTAGCGGCAGTGAACAGATGAAGAAGTTATCTTTCCACATAAACAAGTTTTATAAGAATCCATGGACTGTAACTAGGTCATAAGGTTTAAATCGAAGGCATCGCAGAACTGGATTTCAACATACACATGTACACCAAAGCGATTTCGATTCTACAACCCACTAAACATTGCTTACCTTAATCAAATTCGGATTACACCATAACAGTAGATAACGAAGTTTGGGAGGTGCTGGTCTTAGTTGATCGATTTATTTTTTTTTTTTTGATCTCTTCGTTCGTTTCTTGCTAATGAAGATGATAAGGATGAATGGAAAGAAAAATAAAGATGATAATGATGAACGGTGGGATAGGTCTATAAGCAGTAATATGTTTTGGGCTGAAAACTAAGTTGGGTTGACAATTTTCTTATTGGGCCTTAGCTATAGGTGTTATAATTGGTCTGATTTGATGATAAGGGCGGAACGGGACTCAAAAATTCAGTGAAACCTGCATTTGAAGGATATGAAGGCATTTTAGTTTTGCAAGGAAAATGATTTTCATCAAATACCACATGTCTCGAAACAAACACTCTGTTGGTTGTTGGATCTAGACATCGATACCCTTTATTATGTTGGTTACTGTAACCTACAAAAACACAAGGTATAGTTTTAGCATCAAATTTATTTTTCTTCATATCCCAAGTGTATGGGTAGCACCTGCATCCAAAAACACGTAAAATGGAATATGTAGGATGAGAACTATATAGACGAAAATAAGGAGTATCGAATCTTAATGAAGAAAAAGGCAAACGGTTAATTAAATAAGTCGCGGTAGTAAAAGCTTCAACCCATAGCGACTTGGACACGCCACTATGAAAAATCATAGTCATGCCAAGTTCTCTAATAGTGCGATGTCGACGTTCAACAATTCCTGTTTGCTCGGGGGTATAAGGACATGAAAGATGATGGATGATTCCTTGTTGTTGAAAATGATTTTTGAGTCTGTTATTCACTTTTCTCCACCTCCATCAGTATGAAATATTTTTATTTCTGCATTGAATTGTCGATGCACATACTTTTTCAAATGCCAAATAAACATCAAAGAAATCAGATTTAGCACGAATAGGAATTAACCACATATAATGAGAATAATCGTCGACAAAGCATGCATAGAATCGAAATTTTTCAAGAGATAAAATGGGAGCTGGTCCCCAAATGTCACAATAAACTTTCTCAAAAATTTTCGTACTAACAGAATTAGAAGCATTAAAGGGTAACTTGCTGAGTTTCCAAGTTGACAACTTTCACAAAAAGTGTCAACTTTTTTATTTGAAATAACAAAAATCAACTTATTTTTGCGCAAAAAATTAACTGTAGAACTTTGCGGATGCCCAAGACGTTGGTGCCATAACTCTTCTATCCCTGAATTTTGTCGAGTCGAGAAATTTGCCTCCGTCATCTTAGACAAAACATAAAGATCACCTTTACGCTGACCCACTAGTAGGATCCGCCCTGATGCTCGTTCCTTAATGCAAAACAACTCATTAGTGAATTCACAGTTTAATGGATATTGTGACGTTAACTGACTAATGGAGAGTAAGTTCCTCGTCAATCGTGGGAGTAATAGAACATCGCGCAATAATAATTTATTTTTACCATCAGATACCAAGGTGTCACCAACTGCATCTATTTTTAAAGGAGAACCATCGCCAATATATACAGAATCACAACCAACATATTTTCTGAGATTAGAAAGCATACCTGAATTTGCAGTCATGTGGTTCGATGCGCCAGTATCGGTGGTCCACTCAGTATCAGCGATGGAGGTGTCCATGGTGAGAGCGGCAAGTGCATGGGGAAGTTCATCATTGTGTGCTTGTGTTGGTAGACTCCAACAGATTTTGGCGATGTGCCCTTGCTTTCCATATAGCTGGCATACCTCGTTTTTATACATCTCTCTTTCTGTAGTATTCATTCTTCTCTTACCAGGTGGTGGTGGTCGAGAAACGCTATTGTTACCCCTTTGAGATGATTGCCCTGAGTTAGAGTTATTACCAGCAACATTAGAGTAATGAAAGTTGTTATTTGTCGCCTGAAATCCTCTTCATTTTGAAGTGAACTGGTTGTGCCGATTGTTGTGGTTCTGATGCTGATGACGGTGATTACGCTCTCCATAAAATGCATATGATGGGGTATTTGATTCTTCAATCCATGAATTCCGTTGTTCGAAGCCTTGTAGAAGTGAGACAACCTCTGTGTAAGACGGCCTTGGAGGTTTGAGCATTGTGGTTGTGAACGATTCATACTTGGGGCCGAGATTGGCTAGCAATGAGTAAACTTTGGTTTTGTCGGGTATGGGATTGCCTATGGCTGCGAGGCTATCGCATATACTTTTGAATCTTCTTAGATGGTCTGCTAATGACTGATTTGGTTCCTTTTTGAGGAAAGTAAGTTGTTGGCGTAGAGTAAATTCCCTTTCTTGTGAATCTTGGGCATATGCTTCCTTCAACGCATTCCAAACTTGAAGTGGTCCCGGTACGATATGGATGTAAAACACTAAGATGTTGGGTAAAATATCGGGGTAACACTCAACCTAACATTCAAGTGCACAACGGAATATTGTAATTACTTAGTGACGAAACTGTTAACACGAGATGTAAATCTGTGCAGCAAGTTATAAAAACTTGCTGCGTGCCTCAAGGCACAAAACTCCACTATAAAGATGAATTACAAACTATCAAAAAGGATAGTCGAAAACACGTCTAGCAAAACCTACGAATCAAAAAGGATTCTGCAAACTACAAGATCTTTCGACCTTTGAAAAGCTAGACTAAAAGACAACTCTCGCAATATGTAAACCTCGCTCAAACTCGATATGTGTTTCCCTCATCGTTTTCGCTCAATATGTCGCTCAAAGTTACTCCATGAAAGCTCTCTCGAAAGTCGTACTTTGCAGCTCGAAAATAACTCTTATTTAAAGGTCTTGGCTCCATCTTGAATTGATAAAAGATCCCTTGAATATCTCTTCGAAGATCTCTCTAAATATAGTATATATTTAGTTCGAATCTTCTCACCTAAATGGCCGATCTTTTATCTTCTATTTATGGTAACAGATTGACTTATTCTCCTTTGATATTCAGATCTTCTAATCTTGGTAGTCGCTTGACTAATCCTCTTTTGATCTTCAAATCTTCTATTTAAGGTAAGTGCGCTTTCCAAATTCGTTCAAGCAGCTCCACACGTTTTCCACACGGTTTGATCCATTCCCTATCCTTATATAAGTCCTGCACATCACTAAAAATAGCCAAGACACGGACTAAACAAGTTTTGGGCATGAAAGATAAAACTGAAGTTGGAGACATTCTCGGCCAACAAATGTTGACTAGAATGTTCACCCAACACTGCCGTGAAGTCTCAACATCAACAATCTCCCCCTTTTTATCTTTCTTCCCAAAACCAAAGCAGAAGTTAGACATAGTGAAACTCCCCCTGAAAGCAAACTCTACTCAACCACAAAACATCAAAAGATGGTTAGAGCAAACACAAACAGAATAGCGATTAAACTATTCAAAGGCCATAACAGGGTCTTAAGTTAAACATCTGCAAAATGTTCGTCAAGTAAGCAGGCAAACATGAAAACATACCGGAGAAGCAAATCAGCATGCACATAGTAAAATTAATTCAATCAAGCATGCAAAGGGGGTAACTTAGCATTCACACAAAAATCAATTATGCATGTAAAAAATAGAAAGGATCAGATCTTCACTCTCAATGGAGTATGGAGTTTCCTTCTGATGCTTTCTCGGCTGCTTCTCCTTCTTGGTCAGCTCCGCCTGTTTGTTCGGCTCCTTATTCTGCTCCCCCTGAATTTCCTTATCTCCCCCTTTTTATCTGCACAACTTTCTCCCCCTTTTTGGGAAGAAAGAAAAAAACTCAGAGAACTTCTCTGTTAGTCAACTTGCAGATGTCGAGGTAAATGTGGGACTAACATCTGGGCCAACATTCTGAGACTCAGAAACAAGTTAGTTAATCCAAAAAAAATAAAGTGAGAACAGAATGAGTAACCCTCTATTATATCAATCACAATCAAGAACAGAGAGAGAGAGAGATTCCAGGTGAGCAGTTTCGAATTATGCAAATAGGGTATGTGAGATAATGACGATTGATCAATCCAACCCTAAAAAGGAGTTCCAATGAAAAAATAAAAGCGGTTAGATCACATAAGTAATTCGTGAGAAGTGAGAAGCGAAAAAAATATCCGTTGGACTCAAATAGAATTTTGACGGTTTAGAGGATAAGGTCGAATTAGGTCAAAAATGTCTAAGTAAACATGGAGCTAAAATATATTATGTGGACGAATTAGTCATGTGAGCAAATAGGAGCACATCAGATCATGATTCAACCCAAAGACACAAAGTCAAAAGTCAAGGTAGAATCAAGCAAGAAACCGTTTGAGCGACGATGATGATCACTTGAGACAAGCGTAACGAGCTGTTCTTCGAGGAGTTCTAATGCAATTCTGAGAGATTTCTAAACTAGACACAATATACTCACTAATGCAGTACTAAAGGCAGACACAAATAAAACGAAAGCACAAAAATGTAGCAATATCAAACTGACAGTTACACATGTTGCCCCAACATAAGACTCAACATTCTATTCTGAAATTCCAGACTTTTCTGTTCAACACCCTAAACTCAATTCTCTTTCATTTTCTGCCTACTTTACCTCAGTTATAGACTTATTACTTACAGCCCTTATGCGTTCCTTATCATCAAGGTTAGGACTTTTGTCGCAAAGAGTACATCGTCACCGCGAATGCCTTGTACCTAGGAAAGCTTATTACCTAAACCTGTATCTTGAAAAAGGATCACGAGCATTTTTTTTTCTTTTTTTTAAGGAAGAGGGTCATTTCAGGGAACGGTCTAGGTGAGTCAAATCATTTCACAGAATAACAGAGAGAACATTAAATCAAACATCAAAACAGTAACCAACAAGTTCGACATATGCTATGCTGATCCAAATGTTGGACCAACATTCAGACCGACTGATGCAAATCTATGGATTTCTTCAGGTCCGAAAACCTTTCAGAATCCAATGATTTCGTGAAAATGACTGCTAACTGATGTTTCGTGTATATATGCTCAATTCTAACTAACTCTTTTTCGACCATATCTCTCAGAAAATGATGTCTTATATCTATATGCTTCGTGCGTGAATGCTGGATAGGGTTCCTAGATATGTTGATGGCACTAAGGTTATCACAATACATGAGAACAGATTCGCACTCTAACCCATAGTCACACAACATGCTATTCAACCATATTAATTGCGTACAGCAACTACCCGCCGCAACATACTCAGACTCAGCAGTAGATAAAGACACACAATTTTGCTTCTTACTATACCATGCAACATGATTATTACCTAAGAAGAAACAGCCGCCACTTGTGCTCTTGCGATCATCCTCGTCACCTGCCCAATCAGCATCGCTGTAGCCTACTAGACTCATATTAGTATCTTTAGAGAACCATAATCCTAGGCTACACGTTCCACTCACATAACGAAGAATACGCTTAACAACATTAAGATGAGAAACCTTAGGCTCAGACTGATATCTAGCACATACGCATACGCTATACATGATATCGGGTCTACTAGCACATACGCATACGCACATCATAGATCGATACAATGTTGGGTCAATATTCTGTCCAACATTGTCCTTACTTACCTTTTGCGTAGACCCCATAGGCGTTTTCATTACCTTTGTTGTGTCCAACCCTAATTTCTTGACAGTGTTCTTCGCGTACTTCTCTCTTGGGACATAAAGATCCCGTCGCCGCTCTGCTTAATCTGCAAGCCTAAAAAATAAGTTAGTTCTCCAATCATGCTCATTTCGAACGTGGAGTTCATCGCCTGCACAAACTGATCTAACATGGACTGTGAGCTCGAGCCAAAAACGATATCATCTACGTAAACTTGAGCAATTAAAAGATCATAACCGACTCTTTTCACAAACAGCGTACGGTCTGCCTCACCTCGAGTGAATCCAATTTCAAGTAAAAATGTAGCCAACCTACCATACCAAGCTCGAGGCGCTTGCTTTAGTCCATACAAAGCTTTCTGCAGCTTAAAAACATGGTTAGGAAAATGTGGATCCTCAAATCCCTTAGGTTGTTCAACATAGATATCTTTATCAATATACCCAAAATGCACCCTTAACATCCATTTGGTGTAACGTGATGTTAAGCCAACATGCAATAGCTAATAACAGCCTAATTGATTCTAACCTAGCCATGGGAGCGAAAGTCTCATCAAAGTCTATGCCCTCAACTTGCGTATAACCCTGAGCTACTAAACGTGCTTTGTTCCTAACAACTCTACCAAGTTCATCAGATTTATTCTTAAAGATCCACTTCGTGCCTATGACATTAATGTCCTTCGGCCGTGGGACTAAGGTCCATACTTGATTTTTCTCAAACTGCAAGAGTTCCTCTTGCATCGCATTTATCCAGAAATTATCTTGAGAGCTTCAAGGACATTCTTAGGTTCTATCTCAGAAACAAAACAATTAAAACGTACCCCAGCGTATACTGTGTTCATGCATACGTTTCTTACCATAGAATTATAATCCTTGCATGGTTTGTCTCTGGTTTTCCTCCCTTCGTTCACGTCTCCAATTATAAGGTCAGTGGGATGATCTTTCTGAATTTTAGCTGGCGGATCTCGTCGCACTTCACTGTGTCCAGCCTCAGTGTTCTGTTCTGGCACAGATGTTGAGTCAGATATTGGCTCAACATTGTCATCCTCAGTCTCCTCTGTTTCATCGACAGCTTGTATAACATCTGAAATATCAACTTGAGGGGACATTCTGCTAAGATCAGTAGTATCATTAAACACAATATTCACTGATTCCTGAACGGACTTCAAGCGCAAGTTATACACACGATATGCGCGACTATTAGACGAGTATCCTAAGAAAATGTACTTATCACTTTTTGAATCGAACTTGGTCAAGTACTCACGATCATTCAACATATAGCAGTAGCATCCAAAAACATGAAAGTACTTGACAGTAGGCTTTTTCCCGTTCAACAATTCATACGAAGTCATTTTAGTACCATGACGAAAGAATACTCGATTAGATATATGACATGCCGTATGCAATGCTTCAGCCCAAAACCTCTTCGAAAGGTTCTTAGAATGCAACATAACACGTGCCATTTCTTGTAAAGTCCTATTCTTCCTTTCGGCTACCCCATTTTGTTGGGGCGTCTTAGGAGATGAATACTCATGCACAATACCTTTCTTATCACAAAATTCATCAAATGATTGATTTTCAAATTCTCTACCATGATCAGACCTAATACGAAAAATAGTAGCACTAAAATTGTTCTTAATCATAGCACAAACTTTTTTAAAGAAATCGAAAGATTCAGATTTTTCCCTAAGAAAAAATATCCATGCATATCTAGAAAAGTCATCCACATATGCATATTTCCTACCACCAATACTATCTACTTCCATCGGACCCATTAAATCCATGTGAACAAGCTGAAAACAGTGAGCAGTTTTAAAATGTTGGGCAGCATATTGGTCAACATTATGGCTAACATGCACTTGCTTACCCTTCAAACATGACTCACAAACAACCTTACCAAACTCCTTGAGCTTTGGGATACCTCTGATGGCTCCGTGATTGATAAGCTGCTCCAAGGTTCTGTAGTTAACGTGGCCCAATTTGAAATGTCAAAGTACCACATCGTCCTCGGCTTTAGATAGTTGGCACATGTCCTTCACACCGGATTTGTCGCCGACTAGGTAGCAGTTATCACTCGATCTTTTACATGCCATCACTCGCACAGAATTGCTGTTAAATACTTCACAACACTCTTTATTAAACCTTACCTCAAGGTCATCATCACAGAGTTGGCTTATGCTTATTAGATTCACAACGAGCCCGTCGACATGGAATACATTGCTCAACTTGGGAAAGTCGGGCACGTTGAGTCTACCTCCGTCGAGAATTCGCCCTTTAGCACCTCCTCCGAACGTCACTAATCCACTTCTTAATTGTATATAATCACTGAGTTACTCCTTGGTACCCGTCATGTGTCGGGAACACCCGCTATCGAAGTACCAAGAACCTGTCACGTTAGCTCGCAAAGATGTATATACAACATGGCATTTATGAACAGATTTCTCGACCCACACTTTCTTAGATGACTGAACAGCATTCTGATTACTAGAAATTGAAGATGAGCCAGCTGAGCTTTCTCCAGACACTCCTTTCAACACTGATTTCTCAATGTTGAGTAGGATGTTGGATGACATTTCAGCCGACATCGATTTCTTTGCAGAAATCTCCCTCTTTAATTTCCAGCAAAATGGTTTTAAATGACCAGTTTGCTTACAATGATGACAAATATATGAGCTATCCTTATTCTCAGGGGTAGCATGCTTCGGACTCGGATTAACTCTCACATTTTCACTAACATCACTCGTGGCACGAGGTTTAACAAAAACTATCTTAAGCTGAACATGGGTTACGGGTTTTGGATCAGTAATGGGCTGAGAACTAAATCATAGACCTTGCTTATCAAAAACACCTAGGGACAGTACCTCATCAAGGGTCGATTTACCCTTGTTCAGTTTCAAGAAGGTCTGATCAGCCTCGTCAACCCGCTTCTGTAGTTTGTCAATTTCTGTGTCCTTTCGTGTCAGCACGGCCTCCATTTTGTTCATACCATCCACCAAGCTTTCGATCAGTTTTTCATTCTTCTCATTCTCCTCGGACAGTACTTTCACTGCGGCTTTGAGTTGCAAATTTTTCGCCTTCTCAATTTCGTATTGTGCGGACATCAACTCAAAGGCTTCGTTCAGCTGAACTTCTTCGCAACATTCTGTACCTAAATCATCAGAACTCAAATACCCATCAAAACAGTTTGAGTCATCATAATCAAAAATGATTTGTTTTTCAGATGTTGAGTCAGATGTTGGCTCAACATCAGTTACCGCAGTGAAGCCGACTTGCTGATCATCATCGTCTTCACCATCTGAAAAGGACTGGATAGTGACAGACGATTGCTTGGTCTCCATTTGGTCATCTTCATCATCAGATAGATCGACCCACATGACCTTTCCGTGCTTGCGAAGAGTGTTTGCGCATTCGTTGGCAAAATGGCCCCAACCTTGGCATTCATAGCATCTTACAGATTCATAGTTGATGTTCTTCTTCTTCCCGTCTGGCTTACCTTCTGGCTTGCGTTTAAAGAACGGTGGAGCAGAAGATGATTCAGCTTTGGCATTCTGGCCTTTTCTGAATGTTGGGCCAACATTTTGCACAACATTCTTCTTTCTGATGTACTTAGCAAATTTCTTCACGATCATGGCCATGTCCTCTTCACAGTCGGGGTCAACCTCAATTAGATCCTTGGATAGCTGACTGACCAGTGCGAGACTTTTTCCGCGGGAGGCCCTATCTTGTACTTCGAGATTGGTCTCAAAGTTCTTCATGATGTTCATCAACGTGTTGAGATCCATCGTCGACAAATTGTGGGCTTCCTCGACCGCAGCTACCTTCACATTAAACTTCGCATTTAGTGTTCGAATTGCTTTAGATATTAATACCTTATTTGCGATCGGCTCTCCTAGACTGGCGCACTCGCTTGAGATCGACAGAATTTTGCCGAAGTATGTGGTAACATCCTCATCATCCTTCATTCTGAGGTTTTCAAAATGGTTGAGGAGTAGCCAAAAACGTGTCTGCTTCACACTCGCATCGCCTTCACAATACCTCTGAAGTAGATCACACGCATCCTTTGCCGTAGTACTATTTTGTATGATCGTGAACATGAAGATATCCACAGAAGAGAAGATGGCATTAAGGGCTTTATCATTGAACTCGGCGGCGCTCTTCTCTTGGAGAGTCCACTGATTGACCGGTTTCTCAACGACTTCACTATCAACATCCTGGGCAGTCTTTGGTGTAGAATAACCGTGGAGCACAGATTCCCATGCACGCAAGTCTATGGATTTGATGCACTGCCGAACACGAACTTTCCAATAGGCGTAGTTGGAGCCGTCTAACACTGGGACTTTACCGACATAATTTGAACTTGAAAAATCCATTATAAATGATCAAAAATGTTTAGTCACGTCAAGCGGAGGCTCTGATACCACTTTGAAGTGGTCTCGGTACGATATGGATGTAAAACACTAAGTATAGACTAGATGTTGGGTAAAATGTCGAGGTAACACTCAACCTAACATTCAGGTGCACAACGGAATATTGTAATTACTTAGTGAAGAAACTGAATTAACACGAGATGTAAATCTATGCAGCAAGTTATAAAAACTTGCTGCGTGCCTCAAGGCACAAAACTCCACTATAAATATGGATTACAAACTATCAAAAAGGATAGTCGAAAACACGTCTAGCAAAACCTACGAATCAAAAAGGATTCTGCAAACTACAAGATCTTTTGACCTTTGAAAAGCTAGACTAAAAGACAACTCTCGCAATATGTAAAACTCGCTCAAACTCGATATGTGTTTCCCTCATCGTTTTCGCTCAATATGTCGATCAAAGTTACTCCATGAAAGCTCTCTCGAAAGTCGTACTTTGTAGCTCGAAAATAACTCTTATTTAAAGGTCTTAGCTCCATCTTGAATTGATAAAAGATCCCTTGAATATCTCTTCGAAGATCTCTCTAAATATAGTATATATTTAGTTCGAATCTTCTCACCTAAATGGCCGATCTCTTATCTTCTATTTATGGTAACAGATTGACTTATTCTCCTTTGATATTCAGATCTTCTAATCTTGGTAGTCGCTTGACTAATTCTCTTTTGATCTTCAAATCTTCTATTTAAGGTAAGTGCACTTTCCAAATTCGTTCAAGCAGCTCCACACGTTTTCCACACGGTTTGATCCATTCCCTATCCTTATATAAGTCCTGCACATCACTAAAAATAGTCAAGACACGGATTAAACAAGTTTTGGGCATGAAAGATAAAACTGAAGTTGGAGACATTCTCGGCCAACAAATATTGACTAGAATGTTCACCCAACATTGCCGTGAAGTCTCAACATCAACAAAACTGATTGAGATGAGTCGAGGCCAATAACTAAGCCCAAGGTCTCTTCTGTGAGTGTTCCAATAATCCATCCACGGAGGAGACGGTCTTCTTTTCTCCATTTGAGAAAACCTTCTGAAATTTGATTTACAGCTTCATTGTCGTCATCGTTTGTTGATGTCTTTTCTGCTACGGCATTGGTGTACATGGCTGGTTTCTTTTTCTCGCATGTGAGAAGTCCGACCATGTCTTGACTTTCGGCTAATGCAAGCATTTGTTCACGCCAGAGAGGATAGTTGTTTGGTGTGAGTTTGAGGGTAACAAAGATGGCAACGTTTAATGATATTGTGGAAGCCATTGGTGAAGGTTAAACTCTCGTGTCTCACGGCTATGGCTCTGATACCATAAAGAAGAAAATAAACTGAACAATATTTCTTGAATTGATTCTCTAAAGCCGTAAATCGAGAGTTCTATTACAATATCAATATATAGAGGCTAACACTAAGCTTAGACAGGAAAGATATCGTGCTATTAAATGACTATATTAATGAGAGAAGATTGCTCGATGATTTCCCATAATGCAGTGATTGGATCCCAATAAGATCCCTTGAATTACTCTTCACAATCTCTCTATTTTCTGGAAGGATATTCAAAGCTTGACTTTCATCCTTATCACTCCAATTTCCATCATTATCACTCCAATTTATGGCGTCAATATTGTTACTGGATTTAATAAGAGATACGTGAGAGGAAGTTGGCTGCAGAGCAGCGCACCAGACTGGGCCGTAAGTGAGGTCAGACATTTCAAGGAAAAGGAAATCTTGTACAGATGCTTCGACTTCTTATGACTTCACCAAGGTGGTTGTTGAGGAGCACATAGATGGGAATGATGGGGAGTTATTATGCTGTGGTAGTTGCCCTGCAGCATACCATTCGCGATGTGTAGTGTAGGAGTTATCAGCAGCAAGTTTCCTGAAGGCAACTGGTATTGCCCTGAATGTTCTATTGTGAAGAATAAGCCGTGGATGAAAATAGGAATGTTATATTGTGGAGCAGAATGCTGTGCACAGATACTTATGGACGAAGCTTTTATAGACGCTGTGGTTACTTGTTGGTGTAAGTTTCTCGTTAATGTAGCTAGCAAATCATTTACTACATGAAATTTCATTTTTTAATGGATGATTCGTAGTGTCATTACTTGCCTAGACGTGTTTACTTTCTGTGCCAACCAAACTTATCTGAACTTTCTTGTGCATCATTCATCAATATAGGGTATTTTGATAATTTATATCTCATTTGCCTTGAGCCATAGGGTACCATAAATATTCTGTGTTTACGCTTTTAATGAATGCATCTTCCGTTCTGCCTTGAGCCATAGTGGTTCCATGTACAAAAAACTGAAGTTTGCCCCCATCTTCTGAGAAACTCGAAAGCAACCAAATAAACATTCTCCTTTTACATTAGAATACTGCAAAAATATAATTTTACCTTAAATCGATTCCTAATTAATGTTGCCAGTTGGAATTCTTTCGTGGAGAATGATTAACGGTATTGGTTTCTTTTATTGCAGACTGGAATCGTCCAATGATGAATATTCCTATTGGTACTACAATAGGGATGATTTTCATCTACTTATCAGTGCGTTAGACAGGTCACGATATATACGCTGAAACAATTAGCCCAATCTCTAAGCATTGTGTTAAGAGTCTTAATTATTTAATATTATTATTAGTTTGAATTTGAATTTTAATTAGATTTGATTTAGATTTGGTATTTGAGATTTATTAGGAATTTAAATATTTGTTTTAGTCCTATATATAGGCGTCAGTCTCTTAGAAGAAAAGCATCGGGGTTTGAGGAAAAGGTTGGGGCCGGAGTTTATCTCTCGGTTCAGCTATTATGAAAGCTATTAGGAAAGTGTTTTTGTTCTTCGTTTTTCTTCATTCAAGAGTAATAAACTTATATTTAGTATATTCGCGTGTCTATCATCCCCATACTCTAACAAATTGGTCCGACCTGCCGCCGAACCCCCGCCAAGCCGAGTTCCTGTTCATCGCCAAAAAAAAAAAAACCACAGTTTTCAGATTTGGATTATGGCCGGTACCAGAGCACAGATAGATCAGCGCGTCGAGGGGTTAGAGAAGACGGTTGATGAGTTGAGCGCATGTCAAGAGCGAATCGAGAATCAAGTACAAGAGAACCAGAAGACGCTTCAGAGCCTGCACGATATGTTCTATAAATTATTCGAGAAAACAGCGGAAGAAAGAGAGGAGTCATCGAAGAGAACAGAATATACTACTCCACCTCGGGCCAAGATTGTTGAAAACACAGAGTCTGAAATCAATCAAAACCACTACACGCTACCAAAACGTCTTGAAATGCCGATCTTCGAAGGAGCCGATCCAATTGGGTGGCTTGCTCGGGCAGAACAGTATTTTCTCATTCACAAAACTCCTGAAGATAATAAGGTTCCTAGTGCCATGGTCTGTATGGAGGGGACCGCTTTGCACTGGATACGCCTACAACATCAGAAGGCGCCAAACATGAGTTGGACAGATCTTCGAGAAGCCATGGTCAATCGCTTTGAGGGGAGGTTCAAGGGGAATCGAGTGGAAAGGATTTGTGCAGTGAAACAAGAAGGAACGATTGAGGATTACATTAACAATTTCGAGCGTCTAGTTTCGCATCTACCTGAAATTGACGAAACTTTCACGTTAGGGTTCTTTATGCACGGCCTGCACCCCGTCGTACAAGCGAAGGTGAGAGTTCAAAATCCAGGGAATGTAGATTAAGCCATGCAGTTAGCACGAGACATAGAAGAAGAACTGCGGCTATGTTTTCCGGAGTACACGGAGTTTCAAAAGAGCACTGCAAACAACTCGTTCTGACCCACGAGTTTCGCAAGGGGCCCAAAACTGAATTTGGAACGCTTGGAGCCCAAGGTGACACAAGGAGACTTGACGGTAGCGGGATAAGAGCATGTGCCAGTTACCACGAAGCAGGAGACCCCCTCTCAAGAATGCTATATGCCGCCCCATTCTCGTAATCCTGATCTGCGTTCGAAGCTTTCCGTTGTATCTCGGACCGTGAATTTCAGGAACTCCGGTCGAAAGGTCTTTGCTTCCGTTGTCGCCAACCTTATCATTCGGAACACGTATGCTCAAATAAAGAACTTCGTATGATGATCGGCAGTGAAGAGGAGGACTGTTGTGAGACGAAGATTTTCGGACAACAAGATACTGATTACCCGCCTTGAGGACAAGGCTGTTTTTTCGGGGTGGATAGTGTTAAGAGTCTTAATTATTTAATATTATTATGTTTGAATTTGAATTTTAATTAGATTTGATTTAGATTTGGTATTTGAGATTTATTAGGAATTTAAATATTTGTTTTAGTCCTATATATAGGCGTCAGTCTCTTAGAAGAAAAGCATCGGGTTTGAGGAAAAGGTTGGGGCCGGAGTTATCTCTCGGTTCAGCTATTAGGAAAGCGTTTTTGTTCTTCGGTTTTCTTCATTCAAGAGTAATAAAATTATATTTAGTATATTCGCGTGTCTATCATCCCCATACTCTAACAAATTGGCACATAGTTCGTGAAGTTGGTGGGCATTGAAATGATCTGGAGGCTTGGTCATGCTCCGGTCAGCCAGCATTTCCACAAAAGGGGCAATTGCAGGAATCAAGACATGCACTAGGCAAAACTGAAGTCTTTGCTGAGAAGAGGATTGACGAGAATTCCATGGTGACTTCAGAACATGAAATTGCTCAGCAAACAACTGAAGTGCTTGAGCCAGAAAACGTTCAGATTAAGACTGGCAATCATCTAGCAAGTTCTGAAGGCTCAGCTGAAGTTACTCGGAGTTTCGTCATGACTGATTATGTATATCTTTGTCTAAGTCTCCTGATGTTTTAGTTGACTATTCTAAGAAATCAGCTGGATTGCTTTCCAAAAGAGGAACTAATAATGAATCAAGCAGCCAGACGCGAGATGCATGCAACATTGAAAGAATGCCATTACTAATGTCCAATGAGATGGAGTATGTGAACTGTTACAGTATGCTTGGACAGCGTCAACATACTATACGCAGTTCACTTCTGCTGATAAAAAATCAAACAATGGCCTTAAGACTGTTGAAGATATCTTAGCTGGCCAGATTAAGGTGGTCTCCAATAGATTAGATTCACTGAATTTTCTTGGACAATGCTCACAATTCAGATGTGAACGCCAAGAAAGAAAAGTGTGGGTGGTTTTTTACTGCAGATTCCCTGAAACGGAAAAGCCTTGCTTATTCATGATGAGTAATTATTTTCCTTCTGGGGAAAATTTTACACCTGCGCAATTATGGATCTGCAAGCAACCACATTCGAGAAACGATCTCGCTGATCTAATGTGCCATCTCTTGTGCATGGAAGAGCATCTTCACGGTCTTCTGGTGGGCCCATGGTTAGATCAGCGCTATTCCGTGCTTTGGCGCAAAGATGTGATTGATTTGGACATGTAGCCTCTTTCAGAGATTTGGTGCTCAAGGTAGCAGTAGCACTTCTGTCTTGGATTCTCTGTTTTGTAATTTGCAGCTATATTATTCATTATCTTACTTTCAAATAGTAGATTTTCTGTTATTTCTCTCAGGACTGCGCAAACTTAATTTGCGCCTTTTGCGCAACAATGATTTCTCCATGTACATATTGTTTCTTGTTAAGTCAATAATCTAAATTACTTCATAGTCCAGATACTCACACAGAATGCAGGTAGGATACCGTTAAGATGAAAACAAACACATAGTCAACATTTTCCTCATACCGTAACAATGGTTATGATTGCCAAAAAAGATTCTCACTCTATTCGTCATACTAGATATGCATAGTTTGATTCATTCCAACTTCATGCTTGTCCCTTACGGAGAACGGAATAGACTATTTAGTTTTAAAGACAAATGTTGGACTGCTGGTGAAGATATAAATCCACTCAAGGATACATCTGTAATTGGGACTATTAGAACTTTTTTCTTACTGTTACGTAGAAATAACGTCTACCAAGGATATTCATTTAACTGTTCTTTTCTACCAACTGTTATCTGAAAATTCTGAAACCAGCTTGAGTCAAACTTGCACCGCCTGGTACTTTCTGCTGATTGGTGGAAACATGTGGATTCTGTTTCTACAATGGGATCGGCTGCGCATATCATGCATCCATCTGTTAAACGTGGAAGTGCTAGGAAAAGCTCGAAGTCTTCTAACTCGGGGACATATGCAGCTGCAAAAGCTTCAGCGGGGCTGAGATTGCTGTGGTGGAGTGGTGGTAAGTGTTTGCGTTGGAAGGTTTTACCTTGGTCTTTGGCTTCGAAAGCTGCACGTCAAGGTCTGTATTTTTTTTTGTTTTGTTTATGAGCTATACATATATTGTAACAAAAAATAATGGATGACTTGTATCTTTAGTTTTACATTTTAGATAACAGTATAGAATTACAACGAAACATCGAAAACGATATGTGCAACTCTTCTAACATATATAAATGTACCTTAACTGATGTCTCTGTTTTTTCAATATGTAGAAATATCTTAACCAATCTAACCAGTAGCATTGATCTGAATATTTACGAAAAATATTTCTTAGGTGGCTGTATGAAGATACCAGGGATATGGTATCCCGAAAATGGAGACAATGCCAAGAGGACCAGACGTGATGCATGGAGAGCTGCCGTCGAAACCTCAAGTGGCGTTGATCAGATTGCACTTCAGGTACGTCTCTTTTCATCATTACATTGTGTTCTTAACGATTGGTAATTGTGCATGCTTGGAGTGATACAATCTCTTTGAAATCTTGAACTTCTCAAAATTTGATTTTATATACTTATTCTTGTGTGCAATCAAAGCTGGAGTTTCAATGATTATCATCAAATCGTCGTTTCAGTTATTACCTTCCAATCAAGTAGTCAAATTTGGGCGCACTTCACACGTGAAGCGCCTGCCTGAGTAAAGCTAGTTGCATCTATCATATATGTAAATATCCTGATATATGTATTGCACACGACACATATAAATCTCTATATTGTAAAGTATCAATATAAGCGCCCGTCTGAGGCCATAGGCGCATTCAATGTGGAAGATTAGCGCCAATGCTTGAGTCATGCCTTTGAGACCAATCTTCCCATAACAAATTGCAAGGAAATATATATTAGGTAGTGGAAGCATCTACTGATATATTACCATAATTTTGTTCTTTGCAGGTTCGAGAGCTTGATGATGCAAACATCAAGTGGGATGAGATTGGGAATACAAATTTTCAATTCAAGTTTGACAAGGAATCTATTAGAGCTGATCGATTGTTCAAGAAGGCCATAGTTCGTCGCAAGTGTTCTAAAGGTTCAGTTGTGAAGTACCTTCTTTATTTTGGCAAGAGAAGGTTCATCCCTGATGTTGTTACACTGCATGGAACTGTCTTCGGGGATTTGTCAAGTGAAAAGAAGAAATTTTGGCTGGAAGAGTTGCATGTTCCATTGCATCTTCTGAAAGCTTATGAGGAGAAGCAAATTGCGGGAAAATGCACTAAGGTGACATCGGTTCCGAGAGCAGTAGTTTGATACAAACTCCTTCGGAGGAAAAAGGATTTGAAAATCTGTTCTCTAGAGCGGAGAGGTCAGAGAATTGCCGATGCGCTCACTGTCACAAGGATGTGCTTATCAGGTAATGTTTATCAGCATATGTATTTTGGATAACCAACCATCCTGCTTTCATGGAAGTTGGATAATTAAGTCCTCATGCGCTTATTTTGGACCATTCAGAGCGTTACGTATGCGCTCAATGTGATAGGGATGCACTTATTTTATTGTGAGCATTCTGCGACTATCTTGATACTACACTATGTTCCTTCAAGAAAAAGAATCTTGGATTTGCTCAAAATAAGCTATAATTTTTGTTACGCTGATTTTCCACTGAATGCAATATTTGTCCTGATTTATTTAAGCTGCTAATAATATTTGGTATTTCTGTTATCCGGTATTTTCTACTGTATCTAAAATTTTCCATTGATCAGTTGCCTCTATATTGATTTGCAGGGAGGCCGTTAGCTGCCAGTATTGTAAAGGTAAACCCTTCTGCTTTATAAGTAATCTGATTTCTTGCCAGTGCTGACTTTTTCCCTCAGTTCATCTATATTTTTTTGTTCCTATACGTGTATTTGTAATTGTAGGTGCTCAAGAAGCTGATTTTGATATGCGAACCTCTAACAGTTTGAAGCTTTTCCGTTTGTTGATATATATTGTTCTCGTAATGCTAAAAGTCCCTGTGAGTAGTAGGTGAATATTTTACTGCATATTTGCATTTTAGATTCCTATTGGAATCGCTTATCTCAACATCGTACATGTAATGATTATCTACCAGGCACCTGCTTATTCGTTCTAATTACATTTATTAATCTTTAGAATTCTTTCACAAAAGACATGCGCGGAAGTATTCTGGATCCACCCCTACGGAATCTGCATACAGTTGTCATACATAAAAATTGTTGAAGTCCTTGCTCTCAACCAAAGGAAGAAAAGCAAGGAAAAACAAAAGGCAATTCAAATGCAAAACCATGAAGGGTGTTTCTCTAGTTGTTATACCTTTGAAACGTTCTGCTAGAAATGCTGCGCGCAAACTGAAGCTTTCTTTGCGGAGTACTAAGATGGGGAAACATAAGAAGACGAAAAATTCTAATTCTGAGAAGTCTAAGACTCAAAAGTGCTAATTTGCTGAAGAGGAAGAGAAAAATGATCAATCACATAAGTTTCTGGCTCAATGGTCTTAGGTTATCAAGGAGAGAGGATGACGTAGAAGTTATGCAATTCAGGCGTAGAAAGCTCACTGTTTTCCCCGGTGTCGTGAGCTCATTCGACGATAAGCCAAAATGTAGCATTTGCAGTGAATTGGAACCTATGTCTGATTCGGTTTATGTGGCTTGTCAAACTTGTGGAGGTAATTTTGTTATTCTTTTCTTTTCCCCCCCTTAATGAAGCTCGTGTTCATATTGCTTATATATTTTGCAAGTGTTTCCTCCATTTACTGTTGAATTCAAGAAATTTGTAATTATTCAAAGTAGATTATATTTCAATTGTGGCTTATGGGTGAAGTTTTTTCTTGCATAGCTGGTAATAGGGTGCAGCAAGAGAACTTATTCTCAGTTGCAAGATAACTGATTTTCTTTCAAGTGAAGTTATATTTATTTTGTAGTACCTTGTATAAGTATTCTTCTGTATTTGCAGCATAGTTCCCTGGGGATGCTTTAGAGCTTTCAGCTGATAAAATCAGGTTTTAAGTGCTACAAGTGTCTCGTAAGAGTCCTCCTTTATGTCCTCATCATCCGCTGAATGGAAGCAACAATGATCAATTAGTGTTTTGAGAAAATTAAATCTAGCTTTGAGAAAACTGCTGAGTGAATGTGATTATATGCGCCATCGTTTAAACCCATTTGTGTTTTGATGGGCTCACTGAAGAGTTTATGTGCAAGGTGGCATTAATCAGGTACTTTTTGTTTGTATGCATACCTATGGATGATTTTCGATATATTTGAATTTTTTTTTTTTTTTTATCAAAGATCGACGCTTTTATAATTTGACAGATCAAGTATCTTGGCTCATTAAAAGGGAAGGCTCAGCGGTCGGTGCTGGAAAAACAAAATGTCGTCGATCAAATATAAAGCATCATCATCAATTGTTTTCTTCACGTCAGGTTAGTTTTTCGATTTCAGATTAGTTTAATTGATGTATAACAACACTACACTAGTAAAGTTGGCATCGTCTATTTGCGGATGGAACTTCTCTTCTTTTTTTTTTCCTCGTACCAAGTTTCGTTGTTTAGTAAAAATTAAATACAAAGTACAATCTGTATTTGGATACATTTATTCAAGCTCTACGCGCACCTCTTCATTCGATTTTTTTGATTATTTTTTGCAGGGAAATGCTGTGGAAGCTTCTTTTTACCCTTGTTGTCGCGTAGATGGCGCAAAAATCGACCATCATGTGCGAGCACAAATATTGACGTCCTTTATCATTATTACTATGTAAACTGTGGAGAGTAGTTACTCTGGTCTGTGAAGATGGTGCAAGTTTTGATCTCATTTTGATGCATGCTGTAAGCTTCTGTATATAATCTTAGAAGATGTAAGCGATTTGAAGGGAAAGAAAATATTATAAGGCAAATTGCCTAAGACAATGCCAAACAAAACTTCATCTTGTCTAAGAAGGTAGATAGAGAGATAGATAGCCAACTATCTATAACAAACAGTCTTTTTCAAATCCAAGTTCAGGTAAATGTAAGAAAATTCAGAAAGTATCAATAGCCAAGAAAGAACACTGATACAGTTCTTCCTTTGATAGATAAACGCCTTATGAAGAATCTTCTGCTGGCTTGTACAACTTCAACACCATCTTCCTATACTCTGCACAGTTCATAAACAACAAAAAGAAAATCTTTAGATATCTGGTAATAATAATATAGATCATTGACAAGGCATGAATAAATTTTTCTTTTTCTTATTTTTTTACGGCAGTTTCCTCACCTTCTTGGTTGCTCCAAAGTGCAGCGGCTTGACCGTTGAGAGGGGAGCTTACGTTTGGCTCTAATAAGAACAAAACGTACGAAGAGAAACTAATCGATGAACAGAACAACAATTTCATTATTGAGATGTGACATCAAAAGTGCTCAAAGCTCTTACCTCCCAACAAACTCTGAATGGACAGCAAGATTGTTCTCACATCATAAGCAGAAGACCACTTATCCTGTATTAATAATTCAAGAAGACAACATACATTATACATTAGTGAATTCAAACATAAACAATGCTACGAAAGAAAGAATGTCTTTTTTTATGCAAAAAATACTTGAGATACCTGCAATACGTCCAAGCAAATGTTCCCATAATTGTCGACGTTGGGATGGAAGCAAGCAGTCTCAAACTTAACCTTTGGAGGCTTAAATGGATAATCCAATGGGAACCAAAGCGATAGCTTGTATTCAGTTCCTTCGAACACAGTGTCTTTACTACCAGAAATAGTTCCTTTCCATAAAAATATGTTGTCCTCCTCAGGAAAAGCAGATATTCCAGCACCACCACCCATCTAATAACAACAGTAATTTCAAATGTTCTTCATCAGATATGCAGTGATTGCATTTGCATTGCAGTATTATAACAAAAGACCAGAATTTTAAGACGTATTAGAGTTCTAACCATCAGGGCCATGAGCTCCGACTGCAACCTGTTTTTTTTTTTTGTCAGAAATTTAAAATGGGATTAGATAACATTCATTGAAACACTTATTCATATATAAGCCCGAGAAGGGAATTCAAGAATAGAATCGTAAAAACTCTGCAAAATTCTGAAGACCCTAATAAGGAACGGAACAACCCTAATCGAATCGACGTCTAAACAGAAATCGACGTTCCGATTTGAAAGATTCGAATCAGAATTAGAACGCAGTACAAGTTTGCCAGATTCAGATTTCAGAGAACTCAATTTAAAAAAAAAAAGAACTTTTAATGGTAAACTGAATCAATTCTTTTTACCTCTTCGTAACAGGTTGGGTGTCAGCAGATTTCGATGACGTCACGGCACGGTCACCTGCGGCGGCGGCGGCGGTGTTTGGATTGGTATCTTGAGGGTAAGCGCCGTTGTTGTTTCCTGCCATCGATCGTTCTTACGAGATTGAAGAAAGCTGAATTCTTTTCTTCTTCTCCAAAAAAGATCAAGAAGAAGAAGGGTGAGTGAATTGAATTGAATTGAAACGGTAGGAATGAATGAAACAAGTAATAATAAACCCTTATAACTCTTCTAGATTACGAAGAGGAAAAGAGAAAAGTAATGAATAGGTGCTGAATGGGTTTTTATTACTGTGTGAAGAATGACATGAATATATGGGAAGATTACATAATACATCAAACGTTGCGCCGCAGCTGTTATTCGTAACGGCTAGTTTCTGAATATATTACTCTCCAGTCTCCAATGAATCCCAGAAATCCAATAGCACTTCGTCGTCACTAATAGCGATTTTTTACCAAAACAGAATTCAAGAGAAGATCACGATAATTGTAGTAATAATGTTGCAGATTAATTATTACATACCATGTGTGTATCGTCGTTCGGCCTTCGCATATTTGATTAAAGTTTCAGCGCCGAGTTTTCTTTTTCCCTTTCCGATCGAAGCGCTCAAACAGTGTTGCCCTCGCTAGAAAATTGACAAGATTCTGAGAATGGGAGCAGATATAGGAAGTGAAAATCATACGTTATCTATTTAAAATTTTCGCCGTTTACTAAATATGACAACTTCAGATCGAATTCATGAAAATGTTTTGCATGCTCGGAGTGCGCCGTCTTTCGACGTCGTGCGCTTTACGACGACGCCGAAACAATTAAAGAAGGAAATAGTACGATTATGAGAATATGAACGTCGACGTCTTAATAATTGGCCTAAAGGTGTTTGTCAAAAAAAAGGTATCAAAGGAAGTAACATTAGTTGCTGAATTTCAAATTCAAGAAATGTCGAATAGATAAATGGTATGATGACACTTGAGAGAACCAATGAGTAACTTTACTGTAACATATAGCATGAGAAAACTATTTTCTATCTACTTCCCTTATGATAAAGCGACCGTGACTTTTTCGAGCAATAAAAATGACCAACTTCGGTCTCTTCCTATTAAATAGCCCGAAATCTATATTCTTAGGATTTATGGTATAAACCGTCAAGTTTGGTTGTCAATTAAGATTAATTAAAAAATTATTATTAAATTGAAATAAAACCACCAACTCTTCTACTTTTAGTAATTATTATTTTATAATTAATAAATACATTTATATCTATACTCTTATATAAAGAGCGTATGGTGGATATAACTTGTCAAAATTTGTCTGTCAATCTGATATCTATTCTATTATACTAGTACTTTTAGCACGCCCTATGTGTGTGGAAAATTATAAAATTAATTATTAGTTGATGAATTTAATAAATTATGTTTAAAAATAGAATGAGGTGGTTAGTATGAATTTTAAAGCTACGTGGTGTAATAAGTTTTTTTTAATAATTGATATACTAAATATAGAATGAGGTGGTTATTATGATTTAATAGATTTTTTATTTATTAATAATAATTAAAGTAGAAAAAAATTTTGATTGATCAATTTTGACAGACCAATAGACAGTTTTTATCACTCCTAGGCTCTTTATATAAGAGTATAGATAGAGGCTCTAGGCCTCTTACAATCTGCCATAACTCTAATTAATTTGGTCTGTCAATTTGTGATAATATTTTTTTTCAAAATAATAATTATGAAAGTTTAAAAAATTAACACGCGTATCTAAACTGTTAACTGGTCTTTAATTTTTTTAATGTTAATTAAAAAATTAATTAATAATAATTAAAGAAAACCACTCAGTATCTTTAATTACTATTTTAGTTATTCTATCTTTGATTAATAATAAATCAATTTTTTATATGCTTATAGATATATATAATTAAATTTAAATTATAATTTCCACTAAATATTTTAAATTAAAATAAATGTAATAGGATATGTATTTGCTTACGCATTGAGTGTGCAAAAAGTACTAGTATTCAATTGTAATTTTATCCTTAATTGTTTTATTACAATTTAGCCGTAATTGCTTATCACAGTTTACCCTTAATTGTTTAATTATAATTTCACCATTAGTTGCTTTACTACAATTTTACCCTTATTATTTTAATTTATTACAAGTTTATCCTTAAAGTAAAAATTTTATTATAAATAACTTAATTAATAATTTGAAAATATAAATATAAATATTTGATATATTTGTACATTGAGTGTGCTAAACATACTAGTCTCACAGAGCCCCCACATCTGATTGTGAAAAAAAGACTAGTTTAATTTAATACCGCTTATTACGTTCGAAATCCACAATCATAAATAAATACACAAAAAAAACAAAACAGAAAAACACTAACTACTCATTCTTGCGTAGACAATATATTACAAAAGCACACAGCAAACAAACAAACAAACCACACATCTTTGTCTCATTATATATGAGATGATAATTCATATTCATATTTTTTAATTATAAAGCTCAAGGGGAAGCCTGGGCTTTGCCAAGACGACAAGTGGGATCTTCTTGGGAGTTGACAGCCCAAAGATCTCTTCCATGTCCAAATCCTCGGACTTCATATCGTACGGCAATTCCCAATTAAACCCATGCAATAAATTAGCCAAACTGACTTGGATCACCTTCAGGCCCAAATCATAACCCGGACACATCCTCCGACCCGACCCGAATGGCAGAAGCTTGAGATCATGCCCTTTGACGTCGACGTTCTTCCCTATAAACCTATCCGGGTCGAACTCATTCGGATCCTCCCATATTGATGAGTCCCTCCCAATTGTCCAAATGTTCACTAGCACTTGTGTCCCCTTTTTTATGTCATATCCATCCACCTAATACATATTACGTCACCCACAATAATCAAATTATTATGTTACAATTATTAGGGTTAATTATTGATCAATATGTCCTAAAATTAACCCAAAAGTCACTAGTTGGATTTCAACCATATACTTCACAAGTCCAACTACCATAAATAGCTTTCAAGATTAAGCAATTTATGGACATTATACGGAAAACATATTCTGTTACAAAATTACTTAATTTTATAAGTTATTATTTTGTATAATGCCACCCATAAATTTGACGAAACTCAGTCGGAATCACATAATTGGGACAAAAGTCCAGCTTATTATGTTCGTAACTTATTTGAAAGTTAATTTTTATATAATGTCATCCCTAAAATTTTTAGTCCCTCTAATGACAAGTCCTAGATTGTAGAATTTAAAAACTTAATTGGTATTATTATGATTAAAAATTATTATTATTATTTTAATTATTACTATTATTAAATTCTTATAATAAGATGACAATAACCTTAGCGTCTTCTCGGGAGAGCCTGGGCGAAAGCATCGGTGCCACTGGGTGTAAACGCATCGTCTCCTTCACAATGGCGTCAACGTAAGGCAGGTAAGGAATATCCTTCTCCTCGACCCATCTGCTCCGACCCACGACCCGATCCAGCTCATCCACCGCCTTCTCAAGGACTCGGGGCTTCCTCAAAAGCTCAGACACGGCCCACTCCACCGTCACCGCCGAGCTTTCCGTACCTCCGGCGAGCAAATCCTGAGTAAAAGCCTTCACTCCATCTCTCTCTAGCTTCACCTCCAGCCCAGGATCCTCGGCGAGCCCAAGCAAAACGTCGACCATATCCCTGCCTCCGCTGCCGTCCGCGGCGGCCTCCTTCCTCCTCGCCTCGTGCTCGCCGAGCACGTGCTGCAAGAACCCATCGAACTTCTTGCTCACGGCCTTCATCCTCTTAACGTACCCTGAAGATCCAAAAACCCCAACCAAGGTATCAGATCTCCGATGTTCAGCACGCCGTTTAGGAAGAAAAGCTCGTCGATCATCTCCTTAAACTCTCGAGCCCCAACCACACCGCCGCCGTCGGTGTACTTCTTCCCCAAAACCATACGGCTGATGACGTTGAGGCTCAGCGTCGATAAATGGTCCTTGAGATAAATTACTGGGCTCGAATCATTACAGCACCCAATAAAGATCTCCCTAACCATGGCCGACATCTCCTCGGCGCGAATATACTCGTACGATTCGAGCCGCTTGGCGCTGAAGAGCTCAGTCACGCAAATCCGGCGAGCCTGCCGCCAGTAGGGGCCGTAAGGGGACCAAGTGATGTCTGAGTAGTTGTACGTCGTGTACTTTCCAGCGGCGGTTTGGGGCCGGCCGGCGAAGGTGACGTCCATGGTTTTGAGGAATACCTTGGCCATGTCGACGGAGGACCCAACCACGACCGGCGAGGAGCCGAACTGTAAGTGCATCAGTTGGCCGTACTGTTTGGATAGCGCGTGGAGGGAACGGTGAGGGAGTGGGCCGATTAGGTTTAGGTTGCCGATAACGGGCCATGGTTTCGGGCCGGGCGGTAGGTTGAGAACGGGCCTGGGCTTGCCGAGGATTTTCTTCAGATAGTATAGAGAGACAATTGGTAGTAGAACTGATAGTAGTAGTAGTAACAGATGCGATGTTTCCATATTTTTCTTCTTTTTCTTGTAGTAGAACTGTTATGCTACTTCTTGGCGTATATATAAAGAAAGTCTATTTTTGTCTTATTTATGTTATTTTATTTTATGATAGATCGTGAGCGTTGTGGGGAGAGCTTTGGCCTTTGTATCCATCTATTGGTGAAATATTGGGAAGGTGGCGGTGGGTTTGGGTTGTATATGTGAGAGAGGATTTTCTTATTAGTTAGATACAACTTATTAATTTATTTATTTTAACAAGTTAGTTACAACTTACAATTCGACAAGAGTTGGTAATTTAACAGGAATTTTATTTCATTATATATTTATGGTTGACCCATAGTTGACTAGTGTGGTCGTGGTTTAGGGGATTTCTTTTCTTTTTAATCAATACTAATATGTTTAGCGCATTCAACTCGTATGCAAATATATCAAATTATTTTATATTTTGAATATTTTATATTATTAATAAATTATTTAAATAACATTTTAATTTAAGGATAAACTTGTTATAAATTAAAATATTAAGGATGAAATCGTATTAAGCAATTAAGGGTAAAGTTTGAAATTAAGGGTAAAATTTGAAATTAAGGGTAACATTGTAATTAAGCAATTAAGGGTAAAATTGTAATCAAGAAATTAAGGATAAAATTGTAAATAATCATTTATCCAATTGACCAGACCAATTTGACAGTTTTTATTCACCACTCTTTTTCTCTTTAAACTAGTATATTTAGCATATCCTATGTATGTGCAAATATATAAGTCATTTTACATTGTTATATTACTAATTAAGTTATTTAAAAAAATAAAATTTTAAATCAAAATATTAAATTGTAATAATCAAAATATTAAGGGTAAAATTGTAAAAAAAATAACTATTTTATAGACCAAATAACAGTTTATATATACCCGTCACCATTAATATAATAGAATAGATAAGAGTATAGATAATGCGGTTTTATTAATTGAGATTCAAAATACACGCATATGTCATTGTTTAAATTGGCAAAGACATCCTCTTATTATCGAAACTCATACTAGGAAGATAGTGAGGGATAGTACTATTATTGTAAGATGACCTAATCAACGAAAGGCTACCCAATGTTACGGTCACTAAGTAATCCGTTGCGAGGAATCTCTTAGAAATAGATTATGTGTTTCTAACGGATTATTAGGAAGGTTGTATATGATTTAGTATTCTCTTTTTAGTTAGATACAGCTAACAATTCGACAAAAAGAGTTGGTAATTTCATTTGAGTTTGATTTAAGTATATTTTATTGTTGACTCGTAGTGGACTAGAGGTCGTTGCTGCCGGGAGTTTTTTAAGAAATAGATTATTTGTTTCAACAACGGATTATTGGATATTGAAGCAAAGTTTCAAAGAATCTTCGCCTGAGGGAAATATAATAGTACAAGTAAAAATGGTTGAATGCAACGTTGCCATCCTTAATGATCATTTACCTAAAAATTAACCTCGAAAGAGGCCCATCATATTTTAAATTTATATTATATTTAACACTGCCTTCTCTTATGCTTGACTTCTTTCTTATCGAGCCTTAGAGATGGAATTTTCACTTAATTAGTTGTCGAGAGACTGATTTCTTTCTTACCTACTATTGGACGTGTACTTTAATGGGAGTGGTGTAAATATAGTCCATTCCCAATATTATGTGAATGACCGACTAAATCGGTAGAACCGTCAGAACGGGACATAAGCCCGCCCGACCCAAAGCCCACCAAAACTTGTCATTTGGTGGGCCAGGAGGTGGCGGGCTTGGAAATGGAGGCCCGGCCCGCCATGTAAAGAAAAGAAACTCGAGTGTTTAGGGTGGTGCATAGACTCGGGCGCAAAAATTGAAAGTGTTGATCATCTCAAGCAAAATATAAGCTATTTATTGGTAACCTCTGTTGTAAAACTCAGCCTAGGCAGTGCCACCGGCGGCGAAAATCGACTTAGGCGTCCAATTAACCGATTAATCGGCTCCAATTAGCCAATTAGCCCCAAGACTGTCATGTTAGGCACATTTTGATAGCGAGACGCTTGTGAAATTTCATTATTGGGCTTTATTCGGCTTACCCATGACCCATGTAAGAGATGAACTCCCGTCCTAAAACCAATTGCTATAGGTGGAGTGGCTCATCTACTTGTATACCATATACCACTTAGACTCTCCTCAATTATCAGATGCGGGACACATGTAAGTTATGGGTTATCAATTTTAACAACACTTATAAGCAGAATTAAAGCTAATATGCACACAAAGCCTTCATGTTCCGATTTACCTTTTTCTTTTCCTCACTCCACAATCATAATCAGCCAAAGCATATGTAGTCATATAATCTTACATAACCACACAACATTCAAGCATCCACAGTACGACTACGAATATATAACGTAATAACACGCATTCTTGTATCAAAAGTTCTCGAATTTCTTCGCCAAAGGCACATTTGATTCACGTAAAATATATAAAAAGAAAAAGTAATAAGCTAACATCAATTTCATAAAACTAACCGATCAAGGCTCTTCCTTGGCATCAGCCACCTCCTTCACTGGAATCGCAACATACCCTCCCAATTTCTTCTTGATAGCAGCCACGTCATCATAGTCATCGTCATCATCATCAGAGGACGCTAATACGTCTTCAAAATCGTAACTCCTAGGCGAGCACAACGCCCATAAGAAGTACATAATCGCCGCCGTGAGCACCCCACAGCCGACGCCGAAGAGCAAAGCACCGACGACGCTCATTATGTCCTTGGTTCGATCCTTGATCGAGCTGGAAACCGTTGAAGAGGATGACAATTTTAGAGACAAATCGGATTCAGAGTCAGAGGAGGTCAGTACGTAATTGTTGGGTTGGGGTTTGGGAAACGGCGCAGTTGTTAAGATCAGGGCGTAATAGCGCGGATTGGGGCTATTAGGGTTGCTGACAATTGGGTAATACGCGGTGGTGGAGAAGTAGAATAAGGTTTTGCAAGGACGGGCGGTGACGGTGCTGATTGTGGCCAGGACAGCGATAACAACGACGGCGAGGAGCGAGAAAGTCTTCGTCGCCATTGGAAAAGTATCGTTTTCTCAGCTGCTAGAGAGAGAGAGAGAGAGAGAGAGCAAACGTTTTACAAGACGCAACGCAACACGCAAGCAATTTTAAGTGGTGAGCTGCCAGCACAATGTGTGTGGGGGTAAAAATGGAAATTGCGTTTGTCTTGTATAATTTTACGTAAATTTATAAAATAATTAGCGATCTAATTCTAAAATCTAAACAGTACCATTTAATTTAGTAATATACTGTCTGTATGTAGGCTATTAGCAATTCAAATCAATCTCGTAAAAAAAAAAAAGAAATTTAAATCGATGTAACTTGATTCCATACAAATCTTAATCTTAGCTTTGACAATGGGGAATAAAATTTTAAGATAGAAACGAATATACTATGGTTCAGAATATAAGCAAGGGTAATATAGTAATTCCAACATCGGAAAAACGGAGTGGAGAAGAAAATGATTAATTCACATGTGAAATATACACACCTCAAATACACGAAATAAGCTCCCTCATCAGCCATCACAAACTACAAACTCCTAAAAGTACACCAAAAATCGAGAAATAATTCAAACAAAAAAATTACAATAATACAAGAAAAATTCAATGCAATAAACAGGGAATCCACAAACCTCCCATTGGTATAGATAGTACTTTTGCCTTTCAAGCCTTCATACTACTACAGTCTTATTATCATCTTCCTTCATTAGCCAACTGTAATGAACCATCCCTCATAAGCTTTAAGCTAAGACTGCTAAACCTTTCTCGAGAATATTGCCTCGAAGCCTTCCTCCAATCTGTGCCCGCCTTCATCATCGCAGCAAACTCTTCATAACTAATACGTCCATCCTAAAACCCCCCAAAAAAATATTGTCCGTAAAAGACAAATAACGATCAAACGTTAAAGTAGTATGATAAAATCTCAGGTAAACCAACCTTGTCTGTATCTACATCGTGCATGATAGCAATGATAACTTCCTCGCTGTTTGCATCTTCTTCGTCGCTCAAAGCATCTCTTAGCTCTTCGACTTCAATGTATCCGTTTTGATTCTTGTCGAAGAAGGCAAAGGCTTTGTGCAGATGCTCGTCGTTCGCCAGTTTTCTGAGATGAACGGAAACTGCAACGAACTCTCCGTAGTTCAGTGATCCATCTCCATCAACATCAGCCTGAAAATCAAAAGAGATCTAAGTGTGCATCTATATAGGCCAGTAGTGTAATAACCTCAAATGTGTTCACTGATAATATAGGAAAACTACAAAAGGTAATAAAATGTAGATCACATATGAACAGCCCAGCGGGAAAAAAATATAAGTTTTTTGCAAATACGGTCTATTACTAGGAGTTTTACAAGAAAATATATAGAGGCGTGTAGGTAGACCCCAAGAACATACAAAAAAGTTCGATAAGGTGACATTAAAGGCACAAAATAGAATACTTACAGCCTCCATAAGAATTTGGACATCAGTTTCAGGTATCTGATGTCCAAGTTTGTGAAGACCATTTTTGAGTTCTTCCAAGTTAATCCTACCATTCTTCTGTGTGTCCATCTTGTCAAAAGCTTCTCTAATTCCTGCTACTTCTTCAACAGATAAGTGTTCCGCGACAACCTTCACAATAAAAAATATAAACCCGAGGAAAATTTAGAAGCAAACAAACAGAAGTGCTATGAAAAAAATTAGAGTCTGCCGAAAAAGGTGTATCTGAAGTACCCTCAAAGCTCTCTTTTTGAGCTTATTCATCACAGAGAACTGTTTGAGCCTCGATTTCACTGTCTCCCCCAACGAGACGTTTGGTGCCTTCTTTATGTTTTGCAACCAGGGATGTTCTGTTTTTTTCACAAGAATCATTAGATTAGATACTAACAATTTTGATATAAGCTTTGTTACATAGCATGATTTCAAAAATGGAACTTAAAATTTGATGTGACTTAAGAGCAAATTATACCGAGGACTTGCTGAGCTGTGAGACGTCGGGTGGGGTCAGGATTAAGCATTTTCCTGACGAGATCTTTGGCTGTATCCGAAACTTTTGGCCAAGGATCTCTCTTGAAATCGACTACAGATCTTATAATTGCTTGTGCCACTCCTTGCTCAGTTTCTGCATGATTAAGAATAATATATGAGAAGTTTAAATTGGCAAGAGAGAGAGGGAGGGAGAGAGAGGGGGGGGGGGGGGGGGGGGTAGGGTAATATAACCTGCCCAGAATGGTGGAACACCACAGAGAAGAATATAAAGAATGACTCCAGCGCTCCACACATCAACCTCGGGACCATAATTGCGCTTCAAAACCTCAGGAGCCATGTAATAAGGGCTGCCAACGATCTCATTAAATCGCTCGCCTATCGGAGTTTAAAAGAACGAACATTAGCAAAGGAAAACTCGGTGAAATGAAGGGAATCGAATATATGTATGTACTATAATCCTCACCAGGTTTAAAGGAAATCGACAATCCAAAATCAATTGCTTTCAGAGAAGAAGTCTCTTTCTTGTTCGCAAAGAGAAAGTTTTCTGGTTTGAGGTCACGGTGAATCACTCCTTGCTGATGGCACATCTGCTTAACACAATTAACGAACAAAGTTATATATATTGTTAGAAGATAAAGCAAATCAACTTTCTTCTAACAACACGGTTTATTTATAGCAACCTAACCTGGACAACTTCAACAATGGTCCTCATGATATAAGCAGCTGCCCTCTCTGTGTAATGACCTCTAGCAACAATCCTATCGAACAATTCACCGCCTTCACAAAGTTCCATCACAATGTGCACAGCACTTTCGTCTTCGTAAGTATCCCTCAAAGTCACAATGTTTGGATGCTTTGGCATATGAGTCATGATCTCAACTTCCCTTCGAACATCTTCGATATCCACAGCAGTTCTCAGCTTCTTCTTTGATATCGATTTGCACGCTAATTTCTCACCGCTTTCTATGTCAGTGCACAGATAAGTTATCCCAAATTCGCCTCGACCCAATTCGTTCCCAAGCTCGTACTTTGCGTATATGTCGTGGCCGGTTGGATTTCTTAAGACGACGAGCTTCTTTGCGCCATCAGATCCGTGACTTGTGCCATAATCGATTGAAAATGGGTTGGATGTGTTTTTCTGCTTCTTCTTATTGCCAAGAGGGGTTACACAGCAATTTCCCATTTTTCAATTCTTGATACCCTTTCTTCTGTTTTATAATACCCTTTAGAAATGCTGCGAAAGAATCGATATTTTTCTTGGCGATTAAACACAAAATTAGAATAAAATAAACAAACACAGATCATCATATCAAAGATTCAACACCCATCATACAGATACAAGAAATCGAGGCAAACGTTCAGCTAAAACGTCAGTTTTTTTTCTTTTCTATGGTAAGGAACAAATGGAATCTCATTTCCATTAGCTGAAACGAATCGAAGAATCCAGCAAAAAAAGGGGAATTTAATAGCATGTGATTGAAATTAAAAACAATAATTACCAAGACAAATTCGAGATTCAAAGAGGATAAAAGAACCTAACCTGAATGCAGCTATGATCCTGCGGATCTCTCCAAATGAGGAGAGAAAAAGCGGATAAAAGAGAACTCTTTCACAAGAATGATTGATAGCAACAAAAGTTACAATGAATTTTAAATTAAAAATGAAAAGAGATGGTTTTGAAAAAGGTAAAGGAAGAGAGAACAGAGAAGACCTTTTTACAGAGATCTTTTTTCTATCTCTCTCCTCAACCTGAAAACAAATCAAATCCTATTCCTAATTAATCTCTGTCTCACTTAGTACTGTCAAAACGGGCCGGCGGGGAGGGCGGGCCTGTAGCCCGCCTGGCGGGGCGGGAGCGGGCAAGCCCGCCTATTTGCGGGCCTGAGAAATGAAGGCCCGCCCTGTCTGGGCCTGGCGGGCTTAGCCCGTCAATTTTTTAAAAAAAATTAAACTAAGAAAAAATAATAAAAATAGGAAAAAGTAAGAAAAAATAATAAAAAATAGGAAAAATTAATATAAAAATAGGAAAAAAATAAAAAATAATGAAGAATGCAAGTTGGAAAATATATCTAATTTAACAAATTTTTTTAATATTAATCTGTTTATGTTATTAAGTACCATTATTATTGTATATTTGTAATATTGTCTTACAATAATATAATTGTTTTTTCTAATTATTCTGGCGGGCGGCCCGCGGTCTAGCCCGCCTCGCCCGCCAAAGCCCACGGGTTAGCCCGCCCCGTCAAAGCCCGCACTCGCTGCGGGCTTACCCGCTCAGGCCCGTAGCTCATAGGAGGTCAGTGAGGCGGTCGCCTCGGGCCCAACGTCGGAGGGGGGCCCAAAATTTTTTATACATGTATATATATATATATATTATCAAAAAGAATATTATAGTTAAAATTTAAAAATAAATCTATAAAAACTGTGAGTGGACTGCACAAGTCAGTTGGACCTTGATATTAATTAAAGCCCAAATATTGTAATTTATTAAAAAAATTCAGTTCAGCCCAAACAAGACATTAAAGCTTTTTATTAAGGAAAAAAAAAAAAGAAAAAAGGAAATGTGATGTGGTTTCTTCTTCTATACTGATACAATATAAAAGGGCTTCGCTTAGGTTAAAGGACGTCGTTATCTAATAAAATCGTTCACTATTTTCTTGTGGGACCGACCAGACATCAATGTCCAGTGATCTTTAAGGTATATTATCATGCTTCTTATTTTATTAATTTATTTGTTTGGCTGCAGGCGCAATTTAATTTTTTTTCTTTCTTGACAAATAATGTTTTTATATTTAGGTTAGATTTGTTTCATTTTCATATTTTTTTTTTGACATTTGAATTGTTTTTGCTACATGTTACGTTCCATAAATCTTATTTGTTCCTAACTGAAAACAGAAGCGAAAAAACTGAACCGAATTATAAAAATCGAACCGAACCAAATTAAAACGGTTCGGATATTGGATTAAGTATTTTTGAACATTCCACTATAAAATATTTATTTTTTATTTATTTATTTTAGTTACATTTACCGTTGAAATTTTTACGCTATATTATACGTATCATACTGCATTTGAAAAAAAAAAGTAACTGATCGGGGGCCCGAAATTTAAGTTTCGCTTCAGGCCCGTGCTTTCTCAGGTACGGCCCTGTAGGCCCGCCCGCTGACGGGCCTAAAAAATCGCAGCCCACCCCGCCCATTTGGCACCACGCTCTGGCCCGCCGAAAACCGCACCACGCACACCCCTAGCTAGATTATGAAAAAAGGGCAATAGTTTAAAAATATTTGGAGTTTCATCGAAACTTATAGCAAAAACTCTTCTAAATATGTACAATTAGATGATTTGCGTCTTTTGGGGCGGGCTGGTTTATTCTTCATACGCGATGATGTGTCGGATGAGATAGAAAGAGAAAGCCAACAAAAAAAATAAGCTTTTTGTTGATTTAACATATTTTAATATTTTTTGACATATAAATTTGAAAATAATCTCTCATTTAATTTTAGGGTCAATTCGAAATCAGGCCCCTTTAAGGGTTTGATTTCGAATTCAGGCCCTGTTTAAGAATTTTTTAGGTTAAATGACCCATTTTGTGTGGTGTAAAAAAGTGGTATGAAAAATATATGAACTGGTATAGAATGATTATTTTGTGTTACAAACTGTCAACATACTGGTATGTCAGAGCAATAAAGTGGTATTGAAGAAAATAAACTGGTATTAGATGATCTTAAACTGGTACCGGATTATGGTTTTGTAGTACAGAATGTCAATATACTGGTATGTAAGAGCAATAAAGTGATACTGCATAAAAATGAGTCCTTAAAACTAAATATTTTTCGAAGAGAGTCTGAACCCTAAATTATACTTATGTAGGGGCCTGAAATGAAAATGCTCCTTTATTTTATGGTTGGGCAGGGCAGAGACTGATTGCAATTTCATGTCGTACTTTTTCCGTTGATCATTTATTAAATTCTTTGAAATTCAAAATACATGTTTCAGTATAGATATGTTTCTTTCTTTCCCTTTATTTCATCGTTACCAAAACGAAAGGAAACGTAAGAAAATGAAATAAAGACGTGACGTCGAAGATCCGTTTGGAAAGGTCGTGCCGAATGGAAAATTGATTGTATTACACATCATTAAATATGATGGGTTTAATAATAAATTACATAATATTTTGCCCAATATGCGGACAAACCACCATTGAAACTCCGTTGACGATAATAAATAAGAAAATTCTGCAACCTTAATTAATATTGAAGTATAGGAACGTAATAAACAAAGAAAAGAGAGGACTCCAATTAATCAAAAGAGCGGATGAAGAAATCGGGCGGCGGCGGTGGAGGAGCTGCCGGAGATAAGAAGAAGAACCGCCGTGAAGCGGCCACCCAAAACCCTGTTAGTAGTGCTTACATTATTTTTTTTTTAAACTTACGATTTGCAAAGCAAAAATCATCGGAATTTATCAATTGTCTCTGCTGTGATTGCGCTTTTCTGCGAAAGGTCATTTCTTCGATTGATTTGAGAACGTTGTTGTTGTTGTTTTTTTTTTTTCATGTGGGTGGAAGATATGGGGATTTCTTGTAAACCCTAAAGAGTTGGCCAGCTTCGTATTTTTTTTTTTTTAAAAAGTTCCCTTTTTTCTAATTTATCTGAGGAGGTTTTCCCATATAATACTTTGGTCATATCTTTTTGAAAAGCCGTTATCCTCTCTGTATATCATGAAATCAATCCACTGTGGAATTCAGGTGTATTACGTTACATGGAAATGGAGATCTAATTGCCCTTCTTTTTTCTTGCCTAGTTTCTTTATTTCCGCCAATCTTGAATTTCAGAAACAAGGTGCTGCTAAGAAAGATGCTTTTCAGATCTTTGCTGAGAAAGTGCGAAATCACAAGGATCTCGAGTCTAGGTGGGCGGTTCTGCAAGAGACTAGAGTCGAATATTTTAGAGGGAAGGATTTCGTTAGCTTTGTAAAGAAGCATCCCGAACTTAAAGACCTGCTTGAAACAGATAAGAGTTTAGAAGGTGAAGATATTGCCAACGACAACGTTCTTCTGAGAAAGAACCTCGTCGTGCGTTGCGATCGTGTTGTTAAAACTCTACGTCCCGGCAAGAAAAAGTTGTCTAAATGGCCAGCTCATCTTGAAATATACCGTGTAAGTTCCTTTCGAAGACTTAGTCCATGACAAGAATTGCTCTTATTTTTTTCCTAGCCATTGACATGCCATTCATTCGTCTCTTACAATTTGCAGGACCAAGCGTTCTCCGAAAACGATGCCTTCTTTGCGTGGACATTCGTGAATCGAAGACCATTATGGCAAACGCTCCTCTCATTCTCCTGGCCCGTTCTTACATTAGCAATATGCTTGTTCCCAGTTTATCCCCACCAAGTCAAGCTATTCATACTCTACTTCTGCGCAGGAGTTTTGCTTCTCATTCTCTGTCTCCTTTCGTGTAAGTCTTCTTCTAAAAAACGACTTTTGCGAATAAATTCATCAAATTGACTTAGAGACTTCAATTTTGTTGGATGAAGTGAGGGCCCTTGTCTTTGGAGCTCTATGGGTCGTTCTTGGCAAACGTGTGTGGTTCTTCCCTAACATACTCGCAGAGGAAGCAACGCTGAAAGAGCTATTTCAGTTTTGGCCCAAGAAAGACGAAGATGAGCGTCCTAAATGGTCTGCAAGGCTATTCTATGCATTCGTAGCTGTGCTCGTCATTCTCCTATTGAGGCACCATGCTCCCGACGAAGCTGCCCGAGCCAAGTACGTTTTTCTCTTTAACTCTCAGAGGATAAACAGAACAAAAAAGAACTTTTTTTCTTACTGTTCGCACGCCAACATGGAAATTAAGCTTAGGTGGACTCATTTTTTTCTTACAGGTACCAAAAGAGGATGTCTAACATAATCGACGATGTGCTCGAGTGGTCTCCTCGCCTTGCATTGTCTGGCATGATGCAGAAGCAGCAAAACGAGGATGTCAATGTTACCATTTCTGAGAATAATGATACGAATTTTGACTCTGAAAATATGCATCAGCCCACCGAAGACGATACTGTTTATGAGTCCACTGGCAATTTTGCAGCTAATGAAAATGAAAATCAGCAAACATAGACAAGAAAACAACCTTTGTACTCTTGTTGCATTAAGTTTTGTTTTTCTCTTTTTTTTTTATTATTTTTTTAATATAAATATTTATTGCCATCGAATGTATGAATTATTCTGTTTTTATTTTAATATAAATATTTATTGCCTATGTATGAATTATTCTGTTACTACAGGTACGGAATATAGGTTTGACATCTGTGTGGAGTGGCTCATCAGTTCTTTCTTTTAAGTGATTTCCAAATATGGTTGCACATAAAATTGGATGAAATATCTGCGTAGTAACTAGACAAACTCCAACTGACTTTGTACATGAAAGATGGTGAAACACAGAAATAAAACAAAGACAATCCCATAATGTCTCTCCCACAAAGCTAAAATAAGACAACAGAGAAAAACAAAACAAGCCAAGAATGAATTGCCAGCCCCAAGATATTGACCTAACATTCTTCATCTTCCATACAGCTCCTCGAATGTTGTCTTAATCATGAATTCGCTGTATCGAAAGTGCAAAACAGAGGTCCAAATATTCACGGCATTGGATTAGAATCAGTGGTGCCTGTAATATTATGATTGTTATTATTAGCATTACAATTGTTGTCGTTGGGATAAGGTTGATATGCGGGTGCGTGCAAATAGTTCATGTTGTTATAGAAATTGTAAGCCATACCTGAGGAATGTGAAGAAGACACAGCTGAGCTCGGGCCAGTGTCAGACTTCTTTGCAAATCGACCTCCGCTACTCCTAACCCTCCTTAGAGCGTGTTGGTGTCGAGACTCGTGGAGATAAGGCTGTTTATTAGCAGAGAAAGAGATGTCAATACTCTCTCTCTCTCTCTTTCTCTCTCTCTCTCTCTCTCTCTCTCTCTCAACTATGCATGTGAGTGTATATGTTTGTGGAAGTACTTGAGAGACAAAAAAAAGAAGAAGAAAAGAAAAGATGGGGTACCTTGCGATCTTTTGCTAACTTCCTTTCGTGCTCTGCTTTAGCACGGGACTGACGCCTACGGAGAATAGCAGAGTACTGCTTTGCATTCACATAGACGGGTTCTTGTTCCATCTCAAGTGGCAGTGGCATCCTTGTGTGATGCATGTCATAAAAGTGATGGGAAACCTAAAGCTCGAATAAGATGAATACAATCAAAACAAGAAACTAGGGAATACGTCTGCAAGAAAATCTCCCTGATGTCAGTCTTTTATCTTGAAATTCCGAGTTATTTTACAGAAAATCCAAACTCATGAAGTTGACGCCTGTTCAGATGGCAGTCAATAGGTTTGGCAAGATAATTTGGTTTGATGGCCAATGAGTTAGAGATTCAATGATGCTTAATGTGCCTTTGTTTCCTTTAGTTATACATATTACGATGCTACAATACTACTGCTCTTCGTTTTGAGTAGAATAATCTATAATCAGATATTTGTATTTTGGGGGACAAATCAGAAATATTGCGCTATATAAAACAAGAGAAACAAAATAGTTTCGCACTCATTTCCATACCAAGGGCTGGCCATAAGCTGCCATCATTCCTCCGTAAAATGGATCATACGTATTAGTATAGGCCTGACAAGTAGACACAGTTCAGTGTTACTAACACTAAACCATATCTTCATTTAATGATGGCAGATCAGAGTTAAAAATAAAAAAATCACCAGCAGTATTTGCAAGTTCTTACTAAGGAATGTCCCATGAGATCAACTTGTGTGGACCGTGTAATGCTCACACCATTTCCCTGATTTTCATTAGTTTGTGCACTAGGGAGGGGATTTGAATCCTCCTGCCCATATTTATCATCTGGTCTCAAAGAGATCGAAAATTAATACCTGAATTCAAAATTAAATAGGAAATACACAAGAAAATGATTCCTAAACACAATCAATCCTTCAGCAACGAAATCCAAACAGTAAAATTTTTAGAAAAATAATACATTTGATAACACATTTTTTTAGTTCTTTTGAAACTAATTTTGTTTTTCCTTTAATATGCAGCAAATTTTTCCTGGTGCTCAACTTACAGCACAGTGAGCTGCAATAATATGTGAAAAAAGTTTTAAGCTAGTTTTCCACATTAGCACAATACTGAGTAAGGAGAAGCAGCGCAGCACTACTCAACATTGGAAATTGAAGCAGTAACTGATATCAAAAAGCATCAATACCTGGTGACTGTTTAGTTGTAGAATCATCTTCCTCATTAACTCCGTCAAATTCATCCACAGATTGTTCAAAGGATGATGAATCTGAAAGATTACCCCTCCTCATTGCCGTGGAAAAGGATTTAAACTGAGTGGTGTTCAACCAATTATCAGTCGTCGCGTTCCGTACATTCTGAAGGTTTGTTCTCATTGATTGATGTGCTTAGATGTGGTAGGCATGCCACATTACTTTCTTCAGACAGTTACAAACACAAACATCCTACAGAAGCCATAAACAAGGAACAACCTAAATAACTAGTCAACCGATACAAATATCATAAATAAGAGAAAGCCAACAAACGACTAGACAAAACAAAACCAACAAAATGCATTAACGTAAAAAGTTCAGTCTGAAACACAGAAAAATAATTAAACAAGAGCATTATTGGCTTCTAGTGAGTGCGGTCTGCAAACTGCAGAAAAATGTGAGAGAAATTTTCAAGCTTCACCATCATCCTATACCCCTAAAAAGTTATAATGATCTAATGCGATAGCATTTTAACTGAATAGTTGAAGATGCCAAATTTCCAGCTCTTGTTTCTAGTCACAGTTCTTAATTCGAATTTCTCGCCAAATTTTAATCTCGAGTAGGTAACATCAAGGAATCGGTTATTCATGAGATCCCATCACAAAAACTACACCCTTTCAGTCCATCCCCAGATAAAAAAAAAAAATACCTTCCTTCGCTTCAACAGAAACATCAGAGGAAAAAAAAAAGCATAACAACGGAAAACAAAGTTAACAAACAAAAGTCAACATGAATCAGATAATTCGACCGCATGAAAACTATTATACAACATACCAACAATATACTGCGAATTACTCAAACTACACATTTCAGCCATAATTTTTCCAAAGAGAGCAAAGAATCAGTACCGGCAACGAATTCAATCCGTCTTAGGTCAAGCCCTAGAATTTGGGGGTCGAGTCAACGGAAATTAGATTAGTCCGAAGGAGAGTGAGATAAATAGAGAAATGAGTGAGAGCTAGAATACAACCTCTGGCTGCGTTTAGTTGGGCATATAAGGCAAGATTAAGTCCACTTTATCTAGTCTAATATTGTTCAGTTTTAAAAAGATCACTTGGATAAAGCCTGAGAAAATTGTAAGGCCGGCTACCATAAACTGAAGGATCCAAGATAACTTGTCCAACGAAGATGGGCTAGATTACTTGTCCAACGCATGATATAAGTTGTAAAAGGACAAAATGACCAAAACACCCCATTCTTCCAAATTATAAAATCGTTGTAATTTCATATGACTTATGTGATAAAATTAAATAAACAGCACCAATTTATTCCTTATTTTATGGTGATTAAAATGATATGCATATCTTATATTTTTCGATGTTCATAAAAGTAGGTACTTTGGTAAACTACATATTGATACAATAAGGTCATTTTTTATAATTATAACTACTTTTTCGTCGAACTTACAAAGTAAATAGGATAGTCCACAAATGATAAGATAATAATCTTGTCTTTTAACATGGGCTTTTTTGTCTGTTGTTATCTCGTGTGACAAACTAAACGCAGCATTAAACTAGGGCAGTGTTTGGTTTACAAGATATACCCAGAAAATGGGTTACAAAATTATTAATGATCCATTTTCTTACGTTTGGTTAAATTAGTTGAAGTCCATGACAAATTGAAAGCCCGCATTTTTTAAACGGGCTATTGGATTATTTATGTGAAATGGACCTCCAAGATTACTTTATCTGACACTATCCAAGTGGATCTTTTCAAACTTTGTCTGTCGTCCCATCATAAATTGTTACTTTTGTTTGGTTTAACTGCTCAAAATCACTTAATATGATATGACAACCAACGTTTAATTTTTGCGGGCTTGGTCTTTTCTATTAAGTGGGCTACAAACCAAACACAGCCTAGAACTGTCAAACGGGCCGCTGACCGCGGGCTGTGGGGTGGGCTGTAAAATTTTAGGCCCGTCGGGCTGGGTAAGCCCGCGCAGGCCACGGGCTTTGACAGGAAGGGCTTGGTGGGCACCAGATAGGCCTGCCAATAAATAGAAAAATAAATAATTATATTAAATAATAGATATATAAGTAAATATTATTGATTTTTATGTTTTTTGAGCTATCATTTTTTGTTAATATTAAAGAAGTTGATTAAATTAGATATATTTTCCAACTTAAATTCTTCTTTTTTTCCCTATTTTTTATTATTTTTCTTATTTTTTTTAAAAAATGGGTGGCTAAGCCCGCCAGGCCCGCCAATTGGCTTGGTATAACTCAATTTCACTCAAAAATTTTGGCAGTTTATCACTATCCAACTCATGTTTCGACACAGCACACCTCCGTATGTATGCCACGTAGCGAGTATCTCTCCAGTCCCAGGTCCGCGCTGTCCCTGCTCATTCTCTTCGGGATGACGCCGCCTATCTCCTCCCAAACGAGACAGCCGCTATCTCGTTAGGGTCTCGATTTGAAACTAGGGTTTGTGTCGAATATTGTCGAGGTTGAGTATTTTGTAAGTGTTAATAAAGGTTGTGGCTCGAGTATGAATGTGGAATATTTTGGATCGGGTGTTTGGATTTATTTGATAAACTTGATGAGGGGTTGGATGATGTATTTAAAGCTAAAAGCAATGCATGTCTAAATATATACTGATGCGGTCGGAAAATGAACGATCCACCGCCGTTGGGTCACGAGCTGCCTTCTTCTTCTTTCCGCGGCCTCTTGCCTCTTCCCGCCTGAACTTCGCCACGAACTCGAATTGAAAGCTGCTGAAACAGGGTTAGGGGTGGGGGTCGTTCGCCCTCTTGCCTAGGTCAAGAGGGTGGTTTCCATATTCCAGGCGTAAAATGGCATAGAAAGTGATATAAAAATGGTGTGAAGTGCTTGAAGGTGCTTGATTGAGTAATAAAAATGGTATAGTATAAGGACAGATAGAATTAGTTCCGTACCTTAGGAATACTTTGTGGTATTTATAGTGTACCTAGTTTAGGTGGTTCCAGGCAGTTTTGCCCATGTCCCGTGTTTTTCGGGCTCGCATCTACCCACGATCATGGTCTTCCCACGTTCACGTTCTCCTCAAGCTCGTGGCTCTCCCACATTCATCCTCCTTCCGGAAAATCCGTGTGAACGCGTCAGTACAGTTCTCCTCTGGTGCTCTTCCCTGGGGGCTCCTCGGTTGTTCTTGCCAGACAGCTCCTGGGGGCTCCTCGGGCACTCTTGCCAAACAGCTTCCTGAGGCTGCTCGAGCATGCTACTTTCTGGGCTCCTCGGGCGTTCTTGTCAGACAGCTCCGGGGGCCCCTCGGGCACTCTTTCCAAACAGCTTTCTCAGGCTCCTCGGGCATCCTGCTTTCTGGGCTCCTCGGGCGTTCTCGCCAGACAGCTTCCTGGGCTCTTCAGGTGTCGTTGCAAGACAGCTCATCGGGTGTTCTTGCCAGACAGCTCATGTGGGTGCTCTTTTCAGGCTGCCCCTAGGGGCTCCTCGGGTGTTCTTGCCAGACAGCTCCTGGCGGTGCTCTTGTCAGGCTGCTCCTAGGGGCTCCTCGGGTGTTCTTGCCAGACAGCTACTGGCGGTGCTCTTGCCAGACAGCTCCTGGGGGTGCTCTTTCCTCTGGTCCTCTTCCCTCTTTCCTATTTCTGGTCCGTCCTCTTTCCTTTGGGCCATCTTCCTTTTTTTGGTTCGTCCTCTTACCTTTTTCTGGTTCGTCCTCTTTCCTCTTCCCATATTTCAAAGGACTCTTCTTGTCACCCTCCGGGCGTATTGTTCCGATGGGGTGGCATACCTCCTGTCCCTCGGGCGTGTTACCCGAGGGGGTGGCATACCTTCCTCCCTCTAACAGGCTCTCCCGAGGGGTGCATTTCTTCGGGAGCTCCTCGCAAAACTTTCCGCCTCATTCCGTTTATGTTGTTTTAACGGCTTCTGAGTATTTCGTCAAGACTCGGAAAAATCCGGGGGTAACAATAGTACCCCTCTTAAATAGTCCAATAGAGTGTAGTGAATTTTGGACATAAAAGTAGTGACGAAATGCTCAAAAGTGTGTTGGTCGGGCGTAGGTCTTGGTGTGTCGCTCGGCCGGGGGAATGAACGTTGTAGCCAAATTCAAGTCGTGGTCTCACGCTCTCGAGCCTTTCCCGTTTCGTCCTAGGGCCTTGCCTTTGTGCTTCTAGTAAGGAGTTTGTGTTCTTGCCTCGGGTAAGGACTTTGTGCCTCAGCCGAGAGCTTCTGTGCCTCTCCCGAGGGCTTTAGTGCCTCATGCCCGAGGGCTTTTAGTGCCTCATCCGCGAGGGCTTTAGTGCCTCATGCCTGAGGGCTTTAGTATCCATTCCTACTCTGTCCGCGAGAATGCCTCATCCGAGGGCTTTTGTGCCTCATGCCCGAGGGCTTTCATTCCTGCTCTGTCCGCGAGCATGCCTCATCCGAGGGCTTTGTCTTCATCCCTGCTCTGTCCGCGAGCATGCTCTGTCCGCGAGCATGCCTCATCCGAGGGCTTTGTCTTCATCCCTGCTCTGTCCGCGCGCATGCTCCATCCGAGGGCTTTAGTGCCTCATGCCCGGGGGCTTTCAGTCCTCATACCCGAGGGCTTATGTGCCTCATGCCCGAGGGCTTTCATTCCTGCTCTGTCCGCGAGCATGCCTCATCCGAGGGCTTTGTCTTCATCCCTGCTCTGTCCGCGAGCATGCCCCATCCGAGGGCTTTAGTGCCTCATGCCCGAGGGCTATCATTCCTGCTCTGTCCGCGAGCATGCCTCATTCGAGGGCTTTGTCTGCATCACGTCCAAGGAATTTAGTGCCTCTTGCCCGTGGGCTTTAGTGCCTCTTGCCCGAGGGCTTTAGAGCCACATACCCGATGGCTTTTTCTTCATTCCTGCTCTATCCGCGAGCATGCCTTGTCCGATTACAATTTTTTGTTTCTTGAACAACCTCGCAGGGAGAAATAAAATACTTTTCATTGAAATGCAATGTATACATGCAGAGAAAATTCAGAAAATGAAAGACTAGGAAATGAACGAAAATAACTCCCCTAGGGGAAAATATTGCCCTAGCACTGAGGGGTGCGTCTCCAGGGGGTCGCCCCTTGTCAGGCTGTTGCACCTCGGTCTCTTCTGCGCTCTTCCCTGTTCCCTTCGTCTCGTCTTTCTCTTTCTACAAGCTTTGCTCGGGCCTCAGGATTCTCCACAATCAGTCGTTCCAACTCGTCGTTCAAATGGTAGCATTCCTCCGTAGTGTGCCCATACTCATGATGAAAATCACAATATGTATTGGATACAGGGTTCCTTGGTTCTTTACTCGCTCCGAATGGCCTTCTAATGTAGTTGTAATCATCACATATCTCCAAAGCTCGGGCATTCTCGACTCTCCAGAGGGTATTAGCTGCCCCGGTAACTTGGGTAGTTGCTGGAAAGTTCCCATCCCGAGGGGTTCTTTTATGCTCTGGAGAATTTTCATCCCGAGGGGCTCTTTTATGCTCTGGAGGGTTTTCATTCCAAGGTGCTCTTCTGTGTTCTAGATGGCTTTCTTCCCGATGGGCTCTTCTGTGCTCTAGAGGGCTTTCATCCCAAGGGCATCTTCTGTGATCCACGAGGCACTCTTTTCTCTTCTTTCCGATGACATTGTGCCTCTTCCACTCGTGCATATTTCTCCACTCGCGCCACCAATTCCTCTATGGTGCTCGGGTGTTTCTTCACTAAAGATCTAAATAGATCGCCCTCTTTCAACCCATGTTGAATGGCTCCTATAAGCAACTCCGGAGTGACATTAGGGATTTCCATGACGATTTGGTTGAAGCGCTTGAGGTATTCCCTAAGGTTCTCTCGATCACCTTGCCTCATCCTCAGTAATTCCACAGCGGAAGAGGGGCGTCTGCGACAACTGGAAAAATGCTTGAGGAAAGTTGTCGTGAGCTCTTGAAAACTTTTTATTCCACCAGGAGGTAGCAAGGAGAACCACTGTTGAGCTCCTTTCACCAGCGTTGTTACGAACAGTCGGCACTTGATGGCATCGTCGAGTTGGTACTGCGTCGCTTGTCCGTCGAAACTTGCTAAGTGATCCTCGGGATGTCCCGATCCATCGTATTTACCCATTTCAAAGAGACGAAAATGAGGCGGTATAGGGAGCGCCATAACCTCGGCCGAGAAGGGTGATCCTCGAGGAAGAGGTGATGGTTCATGAGGGTTGGTGAGGCTTTTTAGCTTCTGGATTTCTTCCCTCATCAGTACTAGTTCGGCCTCTTGCCTTTTTGCCAGCCCTCGCTTCTTTGCCCTAAGGGAATTTGGTTCCTTCCCCAATGTCTTTCCCTCTTCCTCGGGCCTTGATTCTGCATGTTCTTCCCTTTGTTCTCCCGAGGCCTTTTTTCCTCGAGGACTCCCTGGTGCTTTCCTCCCCGACCTCTCAGCCATGAGGACCTCCACGTTAGCTCTTATCTTCCTCATCTCTTGAAACTCTGGGCGTCTTACAAACGCCGCATCCACCGTCGTAGTCATCATTCTGGCCATGTCCTCCATGTTCAGCACGCCACCCTCCGGCGATGTTTGATCGGTTCCACCAGCCATCAAATGAATTTTTTAGGAACAATACGTTCCCACAGACGGCGCCAATTTGATGCGGTCGGAAAATGAACGATCTACTGCAGTTGGGTCACGAGCTGCCTTCTTCTTCTTTCCGCAGCCTCTTGCCTCTTCCCGCCTGAACTTCGCCACGAACTCGAATTGAAAGCTGCTGAAATAGGGTTAGGGGTGGGGGTCGTTCGCCCTCTTGCCTAAGGTCAAGAGGGTGGTTTCCATATTCCAGGCGTAAAATGGCATAGAAAGTGATATAAAAATGGTGTAAAGTGCTTGAAGGTGCTTGATTGAGTAATAAAAATGGTATAGTATCAGTAATGGCAGTTAGAATTAGTTCCGTACCTTAGGAATACTTTGTGGTATTTATAGTGTACCTAGTTTAGGTGGTTCCTGGCGGTTTTGCCCATGTCTCGTGTTTTTCGGGCTTGCATTTACCCACGATCATGGTCTTCCCACGTTCACGTTCTCCTCAAGCTCGTGGCTCTCCCACGTTCATCCTCCTTCCAGAAAATCCGTGTGAACGCGTCAGTACAGTTCTCCTCGGGTACTCTTCCCTGACAGCTCCTCGGGTGTTCTTGCCAGACAGCTCCTGGGGGCTCCTCGGGCACTCTTGCCAAACAGCTTCCTGAGGCTCCTCGAGTATCCTATTTTCTGGGCTCCTCGAGCGTTCTTGCCAGACAGCTCTGGGGGACCACTCGGGCACTCTTGCCAAACAGCTTCCTGAGGCTCCTCGACATCCTACTTTCTGGGCTCCTCGGGCGTTCTTGTCAGACAGCTCCGAGGGGGCCCTCGGGCACTCTTGCGAAATCTCAGGCTCCTGGGGCATCCTGCTTTCTGGGCTCCTCGGGCGTTCTTGCCAGACAGCTTCCTGGGCTCCTCAGGTGTCCTTGCCAGACAGCTCCTCGCGTGGTCTTGCCAGACAGCTCATTGGGTGTTCTTGCCAGACAGCTCCTGGGGGTGCTCTTGCCAGGCTGCCCCTAGGGGCTCCTCGGGTGTTCTTGCTAGACAGCTCCTGGGGGTGCTCTTGCCAGGCTGCTCCTAGGGGCTCCTCGGGTGTTCTTGCCAGACAGCTCCTGGGGGTGCTCTTGCCAGGCTGCTCCTAGGGGCTCCTCGGGTGTTCTTGCCAGACAGCTCATGGGGGTGCTCTTTCCTCTTTTTGGTCCGTCCTCTTTTCTCTGGGTCCTCTTCCCTCTTTCCTATTTCTGGTCCGTCCTCTTTCCTCTGGGCCATCTTCCCTTTTTTTGGTTCGTCCCCTTACCTTTTTCTGTTTCGTCCTCTTTCCTCTTCTCATATTCCGAAGGACGCTTCTTGTCACCCTCCGGGCGTATTGTCCCGAGGAGGTGGCATACCTCCTGTCCCTCGGGCGTGTTACCCGAGGGGGTGACATACCTTCCGTCCCTCTAACAGGTTCTCCCGAGGGGTGCATTTCTTTGGGAGCTCCGTCTTCCCTCGCAAAACTTCCCGGCTCATTCCGTTTATGTTGTTTTAACGGCTTCTGAGTATTTCGTCAAGACTCGGAAAAATACGGGGGTAACATATACAAAGTCGTGCTTCGGGGTGAAAAAAATATGGAACATGTATTTTGATGCGTTATGTAAATTAATTAAGTTTTGTAATGTTGGTTCAAAATTTATTGACAATGAGGGAAGATTAAATTGAACAGATTAGCCCCAAGACTCCACGTGCGATGTTAGCGACTACTTTTACTAAGCACGTCTCACTGTTTTCATTTGTAAGTATGATAGTTAAGGCTTGGATGAGATGTATATATATATATATAATATATATATATATATATTATATATATATATATAGAGCGCCGCTATCGTGCCCACCGTAGTGATCAACGCCACGTATACGCCGACGGAGCGCCACATCCGTTAAATTAAAAAATACAATTTAATATAAATTCCTAATTATACCCTAATTAGAACGAAAACAGAAAAGGAAAATGGAAATAGATATGGATCAAATCTGAAAAGCAATATTCTCCACTCTGCAAACGATCGCTCACGTCGATTCCCTCATGAGAAAGAAAGGGTTTATACCCTTCACATCTACGTTGATCTATCAATAGGGATATCAAGGTAATCATTGTCTTCAAAAAGTGATAAGCTGTAATGATCAAAATTGGTTTATCATCCCTTTTGATTAATTGTTTTCGTAAATTTCATTATCTATATGAATGGGTTTAGAGATATAGGAGTTTTGTTCAATGCTCAGCCTCTTTTATTATTTTTTTTGTACAGCGCCGTTGTTTTCGGCGTCCTGATCCGTGCTTTGAGATTCTTTCACGATAATTTTGTTCTTTGTTTTTGGATTAATCTACGAAGACAGCATGACTGTTTTCTGCTTTGTCCAAACCGCGAGCACGTACATTGTTTTCTTCTCTAATGAATAATTGTAAATTATAGACGGTATTGTATGATTGAGATTTATAAGTATCGATCTTATTTGGTTACCTTATAAACGTCGAAAATTGTATTGCCGCATGGAAGAAAAAAGTCCAGCCTTCTCGTTCGAGTATGAGACAGATTCAGAAAAAAGATTCACTAGGTGTTTTTGGGCAGATTCTATTTCAAGGATGGCATATAACGTATTTGGTGATGTAGTTGTGTTCGACACGACCTACAATACTAACAAGTACGGGATAATGTTTGCCCCTTTTGTAGGGGTTAATCATCTTTGGTTGCGGCTTTCTTAGCGACGAGAAAACTGAGTCTTTCATTTGGTTGTTCAACAGCTTCGTTAAATCGATGGCAAAAGGGGCGCCAAACATTATCATTACGGACCAAGACCCAGCTATGTCTAAAGTTATTGCTCATGTTTTTCCCGACACAATACATCGATACTGTCTGTGGCACATATTGAACAAGTTCTCTGACAAACTTGGTCCATTGAATTTTCGTGATCACTACCCAGCCATCAAGAATGCCATTGCAAACACGACGACGCCAGATGAGTTTGAAAAATGTTGGAAAAATGTTATGAAATCTACCAACTTGGAGAAAAACGAGTGGTTGTCAATGATGTATGAATTGCGAGCTAGGCGGGTTCCTGCATACTTTAAGCATATATTTTCGGCCGGGATGTCCAGCAGGCAGAGATCTGAAAGTACACATTCATTTTTTAAGAAATATGTATCGATGAAAAACTCATTGATGGATTTCATTATACGTTTCAACAGGGCACTTAGAAACCAACGACACAAGGAATTGCCGATCACGTCGACGTCAACGAGTGTCCTAAAGTTAACAGATAGCTACCGATGGAACATCAGATGTCTAAGATTTACACGAGAAGAAAATAGAGTGAGTTTGAAAGTGAAATTAACGAAAGTCATAGTTATTACGTGCAAGAAGCTCATTCGGAACTTGAGTTGTCGAGGTACAATATTTTTCGTTTCCAAAATTCTTCTAAACCAAGGGTGATCACACACGACAGACAGAAGGATCACATATCATGCAGTTGCTTGAAGTTCGATTTCGAAGGCATTCCATGTAAACATATGCTCGCTTATTTTCGTTTCGCGCAAATATTTGAACTGCCTGAGAAGTATCTCTTGAAACGGTGGACACAAGATGCAAAGTTTGGAGCAAATTATATTATGGGTGACGAAAATATCACCAATGATTTCAAAAACTTTTTGATGAGACGACACTCGATATTATCCTTTAGATTTTCATTATTAGTTGATCAAGCATCTTTGACCGACGAAGGGACAAAGTTTTTAGAGGAACAGATAGATTCTATCGAGCACAAAATTAAGAAGGTCAACATCAGTAAAGGTTTGAGCCCCGCAAGTGATAGAAAAAGAGCAAGATGTGTGGTTATGAATCCTTCTGGAATTAGATCAAAAGGGTGTGGAAGAAGATTGAAACAATCAAAGGAGAAGTTAAACTCAAAGTACAGGTTATGCAATGGATGCGGCCTTCGACGCGTGTCGCATGACAAACGCAACTGTCCCAAGTTGCAAGATGGGTATATCTTTTAACTAATTCATGAACGCTTTTCATGTACTTATTCTTTGCGCAGCTAGCAATGACGTCATTATAGGGTCAACTATGCAACATCAATACGGTAGTGGTGATAGTATGGATGAAGAAGAATTAGGGTCTATCGATGGTGATGATGATGTAGATATGCCTCCCTTGGAGGAAAGTGATGGTGATGCTCGGAATAGCAAGATGGCATGAGACGACTAATTCTTTCTATATTTTGTTTCTTAATTGTGGTTTTGTTTTCATTTATTTTATTATTATTGTACCTCAGATTTGAGGTTTAGATTATTATGATTTGGAGTCAGATGATTATGGACGACTAATTCTTCAAATTTATAGTGCTAGTTTAATGCATCAGCCTTGTTCTCTACGGGCACCGCTATCGTGCCCATCCCAAATTTTTTAATTAGCATAACTAGCAAAATAAAACAATGTCTACGCTGGTAAGGTCTCTTCCCATACAAGCCATACTCATTCTCGCTTCATGCATCAGATTTGCTCGTCTATTTTCATCAATGAAACATATCCATCCTATGGGAACAATTAGTTTCAAAAAAACATTCCGTCCATATATCATATGATGGATTATCACTCACGATAATCGCTCGATCAAATGAACTATCACAGCAACTGCTCGCCACACCAAAAAAAAAAAATCAAAATCGAGAATATTTAAGAACAGAAAAAGTACAAACAATGAGTAAACCTCAATGAGACGAATAATCACAACCTTCATCGGACCATGAAAATGGGATTGCGAGCTCAATCAAGCAAACAAAAGCGATCAACAATCTACAGAATATTCACTATAAACCTATCTTTAGTCTCGGGCATAATCTGCTTTCATCTTCAAAAGAAGCAGATGAGCTTTAGCTTCCTCCTTTTCACAACCATCAATTACCGTGGAAAGTGTAGCGCAATCAACTGCAAAACAACCATTGTTATCCATTTCCTCTAGAAACAAGTCCCTCTAAAAACACATTGTTTGTAAGTAACATTTGTTAGATACGCAATTGCCACGCTGGAAAGCATAATTCTAACGAAAGCAATCAATCGATTATAGCTAAATCTTGTACGAAATCAACATTAGTAATCTGATCAACATGGCAATTGTCGAAAGCCTCAGAAGTATGTTTGAATTTAGAGAAATAAAAAGAAAAAAACCTAAATCCCACAAGGGGACGGCGCCGCCACAGATCAACAAGAAAAAATATTGATGGGGGTCCCGTACGAAATGGATGTAAAAACACTAAGTTGTAAACTGATGTTGGATGTGATGTTAGGCTAACACTCACACTCACTTAGAAACGCACAGCGGAAATGATAAGAACTTAGTGACAAAACGGAACTAACACACGAGATGGTTTTATGCAGCAAGTCAAATAACTTGCTGCGTGCCTCAAGGCGCAAATACTCCACAATAAAGATGGATTACAAACTATCAAAAAGGATAGTAAAATAGCCTAGCGAAAACTACGAATCTAAAAGGATTCTGAAAACCTACAAGATCTTTCGATCTCTGAAAAGCTAGACTAAAAAGAAAACTCTTTCAAGGAATGATTCTCGCTCAAACTCGCTCGTTGTTTTTCTCTCGTAAAAAGTCCGTCCTTAAAACGGTTAAGTGAAGTCCCTTTTATATGTCTTCGACTTTGGGGCGACTTCACAAACGACTTGGTAACTTCCCTCAACGTCCACTAACGTCCACTAAGCATATTTGGTCCATTAGTGACCGTTGGGAGTCGACTTGGTCAGCTCCTAAAGCTCAGTCTTCACTTGAGCTCCAAGTCGCCTATTTTTAGTATGCTCTTTTCCAATTTTCGCTCTAGCTTATCCACACTCTTTCCACACGGTTTGATCCATTCCAACACTTATCCATATCCTGCACATTACTAGAAAAATGCCACGTCATCAATAAAATTAGTTTTGGGCATGAAAGATAAAACTGAGATAGGGAACATTCTCGGCCAACAAATGTTGACTAGAATGTTACCCCAACATTGCCAATGCTGAAAGCTCAACATTAACAATCTCCCCCTTTTTATCTTTCTTCCCAAAACCAATGCAGAAGTCAGTCGTCATGAAACTCCCCCTGAAGGCCAGATCTACTCAACCACTACACATTAAAAATGGTTAGAGTTAGACACAAACAGAATAGCACAAAAAACTATTCAAAGTACTACGACAATAGTACATAGCCATAACAAGGTCTTAAGTTAAACATCTGCAAAATATAAACAGTTCATACGCAGGCCGGCAAACCACATGGTCACACAAGCAGAATTAACCAGATCAGCATGCACAAAATAACCATAAAGTCAGGCATGTAAAAAGAAACGATCTTTAGGCGAATCTGCAAAATAAAAATATCCGGCAAGTAAGCAGGCAAACATGTAAACATATCGGAGAAGCAAATCAGACATGCAAAAATAAAAATCAGATAAAAAATCAATTTATGCATGCAAAAGAGAAAGAATCAGAGCTTCACTCTCAATGGAGTATGGAGTTTCCTTCTGATGCTTTCTCGGCTGCTTCTCCTTCTTGGTCAGCTCCCCCTGTTTGTTCGGCTCTCTATTCTGCTCCCCCTGAATTTCCTTATCTCCCCATTTTTATCTGCACAACCTTCTCCCTCTTTTTGGGAAGAAAGAAAAAGACTCAGAGAACTTCCAACTTGCAGATGTTGAGGGAAATGTGGGACTAACATCTGGGCCAACATTCTGAGACTCAGAAACAAGTTAGTTCTCCATAAAGAACTCAAAGATAAATCCACAAAGATGATATGAGAACAGAATGTATAACCCGTGAATTGCAGAGAGAGAATTCTAGAGGGAAGTTTTCGATTTGAGCAAGTGGGGAGATGACTAAGTCACATCAAGGAATAAATAGCAAAAAGGAATCCAACAAAAAAAAAAAACTTGTTCCTACAGTGAATTTAGGTCATAGTGGAGTAAGTGGAACAAAAAAAAATAACCGTTGAAAGCCAAATGAAAAACCGTATAGTAAGGATAAGATAAAGCTAAGTCACGATTTTTCAAAGCATGGAGATAAAAATGGTATATAAATAAATCACGCGAGCACATAGGAGCACCTAGTCATGCGAGTAAATAGGAGCATTTCAGACCATGACTCAACCAAAAAGACAACTAAGTCCAAAGTCAAGGTAGAATCAAGAAATACTAACCGTTTGAGCGACTTCGATGAGCACATAGAGACAAGTGTAACACGCTGTTCTTCGAGAGTTCTAATGCAATTCTGAGAGATTTCTAAACTAGACACATACGACTAATAAACACAGTACTAAAGACAGACACAAATAAAACGAAAGCACAAAATGTAGCAAAATCAAACTGACAGTCACACATGTTGCCCTAACATTTGACTCAACATTCTAATTCCGTAATCCTAGACTTTTCTGCTCAATCCTTCTCAAAACCAGTTCCCTTTATTTCTACCCTTTCACCTCAAATATCCAAGAACTTTATGCACTGCCCTTATACCCTCAGCCTCAAGGTTAGTCTTTTTGTCGCATAGTATACATCGTCACCGCGAATGCCGTGTACCTAAGGAATCTTATTACCAAAAACCTGTATCTAGCCGAGAGTTTATGAACATGCTTATAACAAATAAGGATTGGTTTTTAGTCGCAATAAGTACATCGTCACAGCGAATGCCATGTACCTAGGGACGTATTACCAAGAGCCTTTACAAAGGGATCGGGTTTATTTAGGGACCAACCAAGAAGACTCAAGTCATTTCACAGGAAAACAGAACAGAATATCTCACCAAACATTAAAGCAGTAACCATCAAATTCGACATATGCTATGTTGATCCAAATGTTGGACCAACATTCAGACTAACATGTGCAAACCTATGGATTTCTTCAGGTCCGAAAACCTTTCAGAATCCAATGCTTTCGTGAAAATGTCTGCTAACTGGTTCTTAGTGTCTATTGCTCAATATGGACTAACTCTTTTTCGACCATATCTCTCAGAAAGTGATGCCTAATGTCAATATGCTTCGTACGTGAGTGCTGAATGGGGTTCCTAGAGATGTTAATGGCACTAAGGTTATCACAATACATAAGAACAGATTCACACTCTAACCCATAGTCACATAACATGCTATTCAACCCCAATAATTGCGTACAACAACTACCCGCCGCAACATATTCAGACTCAGCAGTAGATAAGGACACACAATTCTGTTTCTTACTATACCATGCAACTAAGTTATTACCTAGGAAGAAACAGCCGCCACTTGTACTCTTGCGGTCATCCTCGTCACCTGCCCAGTCAGCATCGCTATAGCCTATGTTAGGAATATTTTAGAAGTGTCCAAAATATTAATTCTAAGTCTTGTAATTTCTTTTCTATGTATTTTATAGATGTTCTATTTATGTATTTGGGTTGTAGTTGTAATGGGCTTGTTAGGGGCCCAATGGGCTTAAATACCTCACAAGGTATTTAAGCTTAAACCCTAACTTCATTAATGCAAGTTTCCATTTTGCTAAAATCTCACGTACTCAACACTAAACCTCAAAGACCAACTATTCACATATTACGAAGGTTTAATCTGTTGAAGTGTTCTTGGATAATCTGGATTTACAAGTGGTATCAGAGCCAAGCGTGTAGGTGAGGAAACTTCATTTCAAGCTTTTAGGGATTAAGCAGTTTGAACTCTTGCGTGGTTGCTATTCTCTGTTTCAAAGCTTAAACTCTCGTTTATTAGCCATTCTCGGAGATACTCTGTTTGTTAAGGCAAGCTTGTATTGCTATCAATTCTGAGTCATCAAAGTGGTCTTCGTGGAGGTTATTTCAGTTTTTGTTGGATTTCTGTCTAAAATATTTGAAGAACAGTCCTGCTCTTCAGTGTGTTCTTGAGCTTACGAACGGAACTATTTTGGGGAACTTGGATTGCGGACTCAAGGATTTCTGTTGTTTCACGGCTCATTCATCTCACAAGGCTACTTTGCGATTTCAAATTACCACACTTGGTTTGCTGTTTTTCAAGTTTGCGCATCGGCACTTCGCAAAGCTCTACTTTGCGAGTTCAAGGTCACCAAGCCGTCAGATTCTCGAAGATCAACGTCTCAGGATTATTCTTCACTTTGCGTTCTCCGGTCCACTTTGCGAATTGGAAACACTTTGCGACCTCTTTGACTCTTTGCGAACTCACAACGGCTTTGCGAACCCAGGACAGTTTGCGATTTCATTTAATCACTGTGCGAACTTTGCTCACTTTGCGAACTCTAGTTTATTTTGCGAATTCATAGCTCTTTGCGAACTCAAGATTACTTCGCGAACTCAGGACAAGTTGCGAACTCAAATAGCTCTTTGCGAACTCAAGATTACTTCGCGAACTCAGGACAAGTTGCGAACTCAAATAGCTCTTTGCGAACTCAAGATTACTTCGCGAACTCAGAACAAGTTGCGAACTCAAATAGCACTTTGCGAACTCTGCACACTTTGCGAATTAAGCTAGTTTGCGAATCTTCTCATTAACCCGTGAAGCGATAACTTTGCGAACTCACGATAAATTCGCAAAGCGATAACTTTGCGAACTCACGATCACTTCGCAAAGCGATAACCTTGCGAACTCACTCTCTCAATTCGCAAACGAGCAAAATACCTTAATTCGCAAACACTTTGTCCTATCCACTCTTGCGATACATACCCATATATTTCAAAATCAATTCCAAATTTGATTTTGATCAAAATTCTCCATTCAATTTCAATTTTTCCTCACATTACACGTTAACGATCATATCCAAAACACTAGCAATGGACTCTTTCAGCATGGGAAATGATGTTAGACCTCCCATCATCCGACATGGAGAATACGCAGTTTGGAAGAGAAGATTCATCAACTTCATAGAAAGTAAGGACAATTCTGAGAACCTTTTGGAATCTATTTACAATGGACCCACACAGTACTGGACTATAATCCCCGCCACTACTGACACCGCTCCTGCAAGAGAGGAACAGAGAATCTTGAAAACTGCTGACCAATGCAGTGATGAAGAAAAACTGCGACTAAAGGCGGACAAAGTGGCAAAATCATACATGATGCAGGCCATTCCCAATGACATTTTGATGCAACTCGAATGTGGTGATAGCGCAAAAGAAATGTGGGACGCTCTTCGAATCATGATGCAAGGAACAGAAGTCAATACAATGGCAAGAATGGCGAACACACTCATCTCTTATGACCGCTTTCATGCTAACAAAGGGGAAACTCTTCAAGAAACCTTCCATCGATTTCTTGTCCTTCTAAACGAGCTAAAGATGAATGGAGTCACAAAAAGCGTAATGGAGATCAATATCAAATTCTTAGGATCACTTCATTCAGAATGGGAGGCTACTGCAATTATGATAAGACAAATGAACGACCTAACCAAAGTTAGCATTCATACACTATTCGACTACCTCAATCAACATTCCAATCATGTGGAGAAACGAAGGGAGGAAATCAAATCATTAGGAAGCGACTCACTTGCTCTTATGACTGAACGATCATCAAGAAAACCAACCAAGGACAAAGAAATTTTGCAGTCATCACAAGTTAAGGAAGGAGGAGACTCTGATTCTGATGACGAATCCAAGGATCTTTCAAAAATTGGAGACCAGGAGATTACTCTCAAGGATCTTGCTAAGCAACTCGCTCTGGTCTCAAATTTTGTGCAGAAGAAATTTTATAAGAAGACTGGATCCTCCTCAAATCGTCAAAGGACTTCCTCCAACTCTAGAGGAAAGACTCAGGATGAGGAAAACAACTCTGAAACCCCTCATCAAGGCGGAAAATGCTTCAACTGCGGAAAGATTGGACACTTTGCTAGAGAGTGCAGAATGCCCAAGAAAAAGGATGTTAACTATTACCGTCGAAAAGTTCAATTGGCCGAACAAAAGGAGAAGGGACTGGTCTTAATGGCAGAAGAGGACCATTGGCTTGAAGATACCTCAGACAGCGAGAATGAGAACACGGCACTGATGGCCAAGCTGGATGACGAAGAAGACGGAGCTGGAGATGAAGAAGGCGAACCAGACAGGGAAACCTCTAACAATTCAGAAATGGTGGAGGTAAGTGAAACAGATTATGATTCTTTACTTAAGATGAAAAATGAATTTTTATCCCTATATAAATCTAACAAATTAGGTAAAAGAAAAATCAAGGAACTAGAAGCTAACTTAGAAAAAAATTTAGCAGTATTAGATAAGTTTAGATATGATTATGCCTGTGAGAAGAATCGCGTAATTGTTGCAAATGAAAAAATTGCTAAGCTAGAAATACAAGTGCAAAAAACCGAAGCTAAAGCCAAGAATTTAGAAAAAGAAATGAAATCTCATAGAGATCAGGCAATGGACGCAACAATTAAATATGACTTACTAAGTAAAGAACGGGAAAAACTGTACTCCAAAATAAAAAAATTGGAGGATCTTTTAACCCGACGAGATAAATCGGAACAAACAATCTTCTTAAACAAACCAGCTAACGTTGATTTTTACAATCCTTATAAGGGACTAGGTTTTGAAAACCCAGGTAAGTTAAAAGAAGCCATATCAAATTCGCCCTACCTATACGATTTCAAATTTATGCAGACAGGTTGCCTTGCGAATCTAATGTCTTTTGTCAGTGAGAATGAGACAGCGACACACAGTGAAACTCAAAAAACTTTTAACTACACAGAATTAAATGATAGTTATAAAGACAGAAATTGTCCAGCAATAACTGAATTTGAGACAGATATTTTTCATCCAAATGAAGGAGAAACCTCAGGCACTTCGGAAAATAAGACACCGATGACTACATATGCAACTGGATATATGCCTGAGTGCATAAAGAAAATCAGTGATCTTCACTCCACTCTCGAAAGCGAGAGAAAGTTATTTGATGAAGAAAGGCAAAAACTTCTTCATGAAATATCTTCACTTAAAGAAAAATTAAGATTACACATGATTTCATACACCTTAATTTCAAATGACAAAATTTCCTGCACTAATTCATTAAAATTTTCAGGACCCACAAAAGAGCCATTGAAGAGTCAAGTTTGGGTTAAAAAGGAAGATATCTTGAAGGAGAATCGTGATCTTAATGTACCTTTTGTCATTGAGTATTTTCCTTCCAAAACCTTTGTACCATCTTTATTTAGTCATGTATCGAAAAATTTATCTTCTTCAACAAAAACAAAGCTTTCCGTGCGTGATCACGTCACCAAACAAACTCACAAAACAGTTCCTAAAAACAAAACTAAACAAGAATCCAAATCAAAAGCTATCAAAGAACCTGCCAAACTTACAAAAACCAAAAAACTCGAGTCCAAACCTAAGATAAAAAGACTCTCACTAGAGCACAAATGGATTCCAAAGCTTCAAACTGCAGGAACACAAATCCCTATCCTAGAAATAGGTAGTGACTCTGTGTCATCCCTTAACAAAGGAAAATCTAGGGAGTCTAAACGGACTAACAAAATTGACAGAGGTGGACCCATATTTCAATGGGTACCTAAAACCCTCTAGTTTTATATTTGCAGGCCCTTCATGTGTGGTACTTAGATTCTGGTTGCTCCACACACATGACTGGGACAAAGGAACTGTTGAGCAACTACATTGATAGACCTGGAGGACTGGTTCGCTTTGGTAATAGCAATGGAGCCAGAATCCTTGGTCGTGGCGATCTCATATGCAATCGACTCACAATTAAACAAGTCTCGTATGTGGAAGGACTGACACACAACCTCTTATCAATAGGACAGTTCAGTGATTTTGGACTCCAAGTTGTGTTTCTAAAGAAAACTTGCAAAATTCTCAATGCCAATGGTGAAGAACTCCTTACTGGAACTCGCAAGACAAATCTTTACACCATTGATATTAGAACTGTCAAACCAAAGACTGATATCTGCCTAATCTCCAAAGCAACTTCAACTCAGAATGACTTATGGCACCAACGGTTATCTCATCTTAACTTCAAGACCCTCAACAAGCTGTCAACCAACAAATTGGCAATTGGACTACCACCACTGAAGTATCAAAAAGAGCATATATGCTCTGCTTGTGAGAAAGGAAAAATGAAGAAAGCCTCACATCCTACAAAACACACAGCTTCCACTCAACATCCTCTAGAGCTTTTACACATGGATCTGTGTGGTCCAATGCGAACTGAAAGCATAAGTGGAAAGCGATATATGCTGGTTATCGTTGATGACTATTCCCGATATACTTGGGTACGCTTTTTACGGACTAAATCAGAGACAGTCGATCATATTCCAAACCTAATCAGAACAACGCAGAACCTACTCCAGAGGAGTGTTAAAATAGTTAGATCAGACAATGGAACAGAATTCAAGAATCAACAGCTCAGCGACTTCTACGAATCCATAGGGATTACCCAACAGTTGTCTGCTGTCTACACACCTCAACAAAATGGGGTTGTTGAAAGGCGAAATCGAACACTCGTAGAGGCTGCACGAACAATGATCATTCAATCATCACTACCTCATTTTCTTTGGGCTGAAGCAATGAATACTGCTTGCTATACGCAGAATCGCACAAGCATTCATCTAAGATTTGGAAAGACGCCATATGAACTTATAAATGGCAGACTGCCCAACATTGCTCATTTCCGAATTTTTGGATGCAACTGCTTCGTCGCCAACGACCGGGAAGACAAGTCCAAACTTGATCCAAAAGCAACTGAAGGAATCTTCGTAGGCTACTCTGCTCAATCTAAGGCGTACAGGATCTTTCTCAGAGACAGAAGGATAATCATTGAAAGTATAAATGTCACCTTTGACGAGGGACTCGAACTTTTGACTGGACGTAGCAGTTTGGGACAAGTCTCTAGAACACCACACCTTGTTCATTCTCATAATGAAGAAGGAGAATGTTCGAGAGATGCCTCTGAATGGAACTCTTCAGATCAACAAGCAACTGATTCCTCTAGACAAAGCAACCCCACATGCTTCACTCAACGAGCTCAAGAAGAACGGGATTTGGATCTACTTTTTGAGCATATTTATATCTCTCAAAATCAGACAAGACCATCTACTGATTCATTTCCAAATACTGAATCCAGTCCTAGTTTGTCAACTCATGATTCAGAACCTATTCCTAACCAGACCCTTCCTCCCTCAGATGCAGAAGCCTCGACCCCAACAACAACTTTGACCACAACGCAGACAGAGGCCTCCTCCTCAACTTCAGCTGGCAACATTATCGTGTCTGCAATCGACTATCCACTAAGTGATGAGTCACAAATAGACGAAACGACACTACCCCACGAAAAGAAATGGGTTCGACATCATCCTACTGATCAAATAATAGGGGATCCAAATACAGGAGTAACGACTAGAAGATCACTTTCAAATGAATGTCTGTTCACCTGTTTCTTGAGTCAAACAGAACCTAAAAGAGTAGTTGACGCACTACGAGATCCTAACTGGATAGTGGCTATGCAAGAGGAGATTAATCAATTCGAACGCCTCAAAGTGTGGAACTTAGTTCCTCGCCCAAAAGGAAAAACGGTGATTGGAACAAAGTGGGTATTTAAAAACAAAAAGGATGAAGATGGTGTTGTAATTCGGAACAAGGCTAGGCTTGTCGCTAAGGGATATAATCAACAGGAAGGAATTGATTACGATGAAACATTTGCCCCTGTAGCTAGAATCGAAGCTATTAGGTTATTCCTTGCATACGCAGCACACAAAGATTTCACTGTCTATCAAATGGATGTAAAAACAGCCTTCTTGAACGGAATTCTGAAAGAAGAAGTGTATGTGTCACAGCCAGACGGATTTCTCAATGCTGATCATCCCGACTTTGTTTACAAACTTGACAAATCACTGTACGGCCTTAAACAAGCTCCAAGAGCCTGGTATGAGGTGCTTTCCGACTTTCTTATCTCCTCAGGTTTCACTAAAGGGAAAATTGACACTACCTTGTTCGTAAAGAAAGATGGTTCTGATATCATGCTTGTGCAAATCTATGTGGATGATATCATTTTTGGCTCTACAAATCCTAAACTTTGTGAAGAATTTAGCATTCTGATGCAATCACAGTTTGAAATGAGTATGATGGGAGAAATGTCATTCTTCCTCGGATTACAAATCAAACAACTTCAGGATGGGATCTTTATTAATCAATCAAAGTATATTCACGATATTCTCAAAAAGTATGGGATTGACAAGAGCAAATCATCGAGTACACCCATGTCCACATCATGCTCACTCGATGCAGATCATTTAGGTGAACCTGTTGATGTTACTCATTACCGAGGGATCATTGGATCATTACTCTACCTCACAGCCAGTCGGCCAGACATCCTATTCTCTACATGTCTTTGCGCTCGATTTCAAGCTAACCCCAAGGAGTCGCATCTTCATGCTGTCAAAAGAATCTTGAAGTATCTGAAAGGAACACCAGACCTTGGACTGTGGTATCCTAAGAACTCAAATATGAAACTAATAGGGTATTCTGACGCAGACTTTGCAGGTTGCAGATTAGACAGAAAAAGCACTTCTGGACACATCCAATTCCTAGGCGACAAGCTTGTATGTTGGGCCTCGAAGAAACAAAATTGTGTGTCAACTTCCACGGCGGAAGCAGAATACGTGGCTGCAGCCAGTTGCTGCTCACAAATTTTGTGGATCAGAACTCAACTACGGGACTACGGGTTCGATCTAAATAGAATTCCTATTTACTGTGACTCCAAGAGTGCAATTGCAATTACATGTAACCCTGTTCATCACTCACGCACTAAGCACATAGATCTTCGCTATCACTTCATAAAGGATCACGTAGAGAGAGGCATAATCGAAATGTACTTTGTCAACACAGAGATTCAACTAGCCGACTTGCTTACAAAAGCATTGGATGAAAAACGCTTCCAATTCTTAGTAGCAAAGTTGGGAATGTTGAACCTCAACTTTTAATTTTGCCTATGCCCTCCTACAAATCGCCATTTATCTATTTGCTATGCTACTAAACTCTTATTCTGTGCGTGTTTTCTATGTTAATTGGTTTATTAGGATTTATTTTTTTCTTTTTTTTCTTTCTTCTGGTTATTTTTCTCTCTATGGTTACTTTCTATTTTTCAATAAACTTTTTCTGTTTACAATAAGTCGATGTATCGCCAATGCTGATGGCCATACATCGAGGGGGAGAAAAGCTATATCCATGCATCGAGGGGGAGTGAGTTCAATCATTTTTCAGATACTCGATAGGCATTATATCTAGGGGGAGTGAGTTCAATCATTTTTCAGATACTAGGGGGAGTTTTTCAACGAATATTTATTCAAGAAACTCAAACATTTAGGGGGAGTTTTCGTACAACAACTCAAATACTTATTCAAAGAAATCCAAACATTTAGGGGGAGCTCTCAAAAACTCGTATTCCCTATAAAAATCCAAAGCAGAATAGCAAGTAAAACAACGAATAAGCTCAAAAGAAGGTAAATCTCAAAAACAAGCATATTCAAATTATGCTCAAAGTTGCGTCTTAACTCTGCCTGTTCCTTGAGCTTCTTTTCTTCTTCTTGCTTCTGCCAATCCATCTGTAAACGAGAAAATAAGAAATTTGTTAGTTCTTAGATGTAAGGTACTTCAATGAGATTTGAGACCTATCTATTTATAAACACGAAGGAAACTTACGTCATTTATTGTCCCGACATTAAGACGAATTTTTGACTAAGGCGAAGATTTTTTTTTCAATAAGGATATCGTATCATGAAAATCGATCTTGAAAAACCCATTGATTTGATGTTATCCTTGTAATTGATCGCGCTAAATTGGTAGTACTTGGGTCTTTTCTAGATTTTTGGTATCTTTCCCTAGTCAATTTCAAAAATTCCATTACAAATTAATTATTAGAATTTGGATTCGCAAAACTAAAATTAATTTGAACAATTGTTATTCGCAAACCATTTTCAATTTTGACCAGTCAATGAATCAAATTGCGAACTCACGGCTCTCAATTCGCAAACTGATCGATTCGCAAACTACAACTTCGCGAATCTAAAGTGGGCCCTTATCTCAAAACTAGGGTTTACACTTTAGGCCCGCAAAGTTGCTTCTAAATACCAATTCGCAAACCTCTCTCAAATACACAACACTCTCAATTCGCAAACCTCTCTCAAACACGCAACACTCTCAAATCGCAAACCTCTGTCAGTTTAGATAAAATTTTGCGAACCTCAAATCGCAGTCTCAATAGCATATCCCAGTCCTCGCGTGTGTTCCTCTATCTCAGTCACGTTCTCAGAAACTTTTCGGTGGTAAGGAATCACTCGATATAATTCCTACAATGTTTTGTCTTTCTTTTTCAGCTTTGCAGGTTTGAATCGTGAAGAACAGGGCCATACTCGGATTTTTTTATTATCGATGAATTTCTGTTAATGTTTTTTTGTTTCTGATTGGGATATCTCTGGGTAAATGTCGATTTTTGAGTTTCTGGGTTTGCTTGTTAATTAGAACTTTTAATTTCATTTTAAATGTCTTCGTTTAATCGTTCGAAGTACAGCTTTGCGAACTCAAAAACTGTTTTGCACAAATCGCAAACCTTGTGCTTTGCAAATCCGGTCAAAGTCGCAAACTTTGCTTTGCTTTGCGAATTCTATTTTGCGAATTCTAAGATTGCTCTACTTTGCGAATTCTAAGCTTATTCTGCGAATTCTAAGTTTACTTTGCATATTCTAAGTGTGCTTTGCGAATTCTACTTTGCGAATTCTAAGATTGCTCTACTTTGCGAATTCTAAGCTTATTCTGCGAACTCTAAGTTTACTTTGCGAATTCTAAGTTTGTTCTGCGAATTCTACTTTGCGAATTATAAGACTGCTTTACTTTGCGAATTCTAAACTTATTTTGCAAACTCTAAGTTTACTTTGCGAATTCTAAGTTTGCTTTGCAAATTCTACTTTGCGAATTATAAGACTACTTTACTTTGCGAATTCTAAGCTCATTCTGCGAACTCTAAGTTTGCACATTTAGATATTCGCACGATTCACTTCGCGAATTGTTACTTTGCGACTCACAGTTTACCCGATATTTCAAATGCTCAATTCGCAAAGTTCTTTTTCAACTCAACCCGCAATCCATACTTAGAAAATTTTTCGGCCAAAATATTTCGTCACATAAATGGGCCCAACAGGAATGGGCCAAATCTTTTCTAAACGATTTTTTTTGTTTTAAAGCCCATACTTTAACAATATTCTCTTGATATTCAATTGTTATAATATCATGACACTAATTCCATTATTCTTTCTTCTTGCAGTCTCAGCAACACTTCCCGGTGTCAGAAATATATTAAAAAAAAAAAAACAACAAAAAAAAAAACGACACCTACGGACATCGTTTACCCAACCTCACAATGGATAACGATCAAGGACAATAATTTCCAACTTGACCTTCATACATTCAAGTGCAAGGACGAAGTCATATTATCCATTCTGAGGAATCACCATCTTGGGTATGCCTTTTCGGCCTCGGTCCAAGTCCCTACAGTCTACCTTCAGCAATTCTGGGGGACGATGAAGACAAAAATCGCTCAGGATAACAGTATATACTACGAGGCCCAAATAGCAAATGAGACTGTCAGCATCACAAGCGATCTCATTCGGAGTATTCTCAGATTGCCAAGTCAACCTCACTACGAACCTGAGGCTTCTGAGAATGAGCTTGTGGATGATATGATGAAGATGGGATATTACACGCCTATCAAGTTTGTCTCCCATTTTCAGAACTCCATGATCCCGCATCCTTGGCGAACGCTCTTTACATTTGTCAATAAGTGCTTCTCACCCAAGCACTCAGGATGGGATAGATGCAATATCACAATCCTTCGCATCTTCCATGGGATTGTGTTTCGAAGAAATTACAATTTTGTCAAGCTTATCATCACGGATCTCGACGACCAACTTCACCAACGTACAAAGTCCAAAAGGCCACAGAATTTGCCATATCCCCGGTGGTTCTCACTTATCATCAATCATTTCCTGACCACAACACCGGGAATACCATCACGACCAGTAGAAGAAAATTTCACCCCACCCAAACTGCGCTATCTTCAGAAGGGAAAGCCTGATGACAAATATTCGCGCAAGGCAATGCCAATCCCTCACGAATTACTCGTTCTTGCAAACCCCGACCATATTGATGCCTATTGCAGCGTTTACAAAGTTCCTCACCCCACGACACAGGATAACCCACCTGAGTCTAACCTAGGGGTTAGTGAGACTGAGAGAGCAGAAATGAGCGAGAGAGAAAGAGAGAGTGAGACCTTGAGAGAAACCACAGAAACCAACCCTATCCCACACGCACCACAGTCTTCATCTCAAGAAACAATCCTCGACCAACCACTACCATCCTCTGAACACACAATACCCGAACCATCGCTCGACGAACAACCACACATAGATGTTCCCGAGACGATCACAACAGCAATAACTCAGTCAGAAAGAGCCGGGTCACTCCCTAGGGTAGAAGACGTCGTAGTCGACCCAACGACGCATGAGCGAACCCCACCAGACCATTCACTTGTCTCCCAACAGACAAGTGTCTCAACACAACGTGAACCACCCCAAACCTCCAGCAGCTCGGTCCCTGTGTCTGAATCAACTCAAGAAATACCCATTCCCGTGACACAGACCGAGCCTGAGCCTGATCCTCAGGCAACAACGTTCATAGAAGAGCCCCAAATAGAGGCTCTTCAAGGATTGGACGGAAGTCTCTCGGATGTTGATGATTTCAGCAGCTCACCATCCGCGAGCCACCGTACAGAACCTAGTTCTGGACGCGTGCTAACGGGACGCCTTGACGATCCCGGAGATAGTTTCACCCAAGCCCGTCCCACTGACGTGGCAACAACGACCCGAGCACCATCTCCAATTGATGCGTCGCAAGGAGTGGTCGGAAGACCCAAGGATCCTGAAGTTCCACGAACTTCGGGTGACGAGGGCCACCGTCCAGAACCTAGTTCTGAACGTGTGCCAACGGCTCCCTCTAGTGGCGCCGGATCAATTCCAACACAGGTGACGACTGCCTACTTGGAGAACCGGCTGTTCGAATTCTTCGAGACCGTAACCCTACCAAGGGTCAAAGGTCTTATTAAGGAGGCGGTTCAAGCAACCTCCACCGACAAAGGGAAGGCTCCCATATCTGACCAACCTCCTCCTCAACAGCCGGTACTTCCCCGACTTCTCACCTTGCCACCACGCAACCCGCCGACACCCAACTTGTACACAGTGCCTCTGCTAGAGCTTTTTGATGTTGGCATTGCTCGCATAATTGAACTCGACAGCAACCGGAGCTTTGAAGAAGAAGACCTCTACAGGAAGCTGGTCGCAGGAGGCGTCATCCCATCTCAAGATGCGAGCATACCAACTGACACATGCCGCCAAGAAGGCCCCAGTCAGAAACGTCGTCACGACGATCCAGACGACCAGGATCGTCCTGAGGGGGAGAGCAGCAAGAGACCGAGAACCACGTCTTCTGTTGCTCGGGGCGGAAGAGGCAGAACACGCGGGGTTCAAACGCGTGGAGGCAGTTCGTCACGACCACCTAATCCACCACCAAGGTCCTCCAGGGGCAGACAAGCTACACCAGGGCCGAACCAGACAACTTCCCTTGGTGGAGTCGAGTCTGCTCCCTCGAGGATCTCCACCCAACCAGTCCAAGCAACTACAACTCCTCGTCAAAAGGATCCTCAAGACTACATCGGCAGATATATCTTAGACGAGGAATGGATGACGAGAACAGAGACAGCAGAAGAGTCCCGCCTAAGGATTGAAAGCGTTCGTAATTTATTAAAGGCGGCAGCAGCAGACTTCTGCTTCATCGAGCGAGAGGAAGAGGAGCAAGGAGAGAATCCTGAGGCAGAACTTCCAGAACTTCCAGAACTCCTTCAGCATCAGGTGCCCGAGGAACCAACGCCAGGCTACGAGTTCATAGAAACTCGTTGGAGAAACGCGAAGATCAAGGCACCCTTTCTTGAGGATCTTTATCCAAAGATCTGGAGGAAGGAAAAAGAAATAAAGGGAGTCAACGAGCTGAATCTTCGAGGCCTTGAGCACCTAAGAGGGACGTATAGGGGACTTAGCCATCAGATTATGCTCTGGGAAGTCACGGCCAAGAAAGGGATGAATAGAGATCAATACAGGAAGTACATGAGAGATCAATCGGCCATCTGCGATATTGTGGACGTCGAATGGGCGGTAGGAAGATATGTAGGCCCTGTCTTTGTTATTGATCGATATGACAGGAAAATTGTAAGATATTCAGAAGCAGATCTTCCCTATCTTCCACTGGGCGAACTCAACAAGCTCTACAATATTTATCGCAATAAGTTTCCCCTGGACACTCACACAAGACGAGATGGTTATAGAGCTATCAAAGAGTGCATGCTGAGGCAGGTCAAGTACTTCGCTGCTCATGACTTCCAAATGGCCTTGGAAAGCAATATGAGCAAGGTCAACCTGACACGTCCAGACAACAGATATAAGGATCTCGAAAAGTTTGATGAGGGATTTATCTTCCTTGAACCACAACCAGGGGTCACCTATCTACAAGCTCAGAAGAAAGTAAAGCAGGTGCTACTTCTGTCAGAGATCTCCAAATTTTCAGATGGAACATTGAAGATTATCCTCAACCAACTTCGAACCAAGAAGAAGACAGTTTCCGAAGAGGACAAACTAGAAGGAACAGAACTGGAAGAGAAAGATGTCCTACGGAAACTCATCGAGAAGATAAGATATCGGATCGTTCTTCGGAACGACATCAGACAGTTCGAGACTGCCCTTGGATTCAGGAAGACCTACTTAGCTCATAGAGAACCTCCACCTCCACCTCGCTCGAAGAAAAAGAAATGAAGACTTAGTTTATTTGCTCGATTGTAATTTGGACACTTAGGGGGAGAATGTTAGGAATATTTTAGAAGTGTCCAAAATATTAATTCTAAGTCTTGTAATTTCTTTTCTATGTATTTTATAGATGTTCTATTTATGTATTTGGGTTGCAGTTGTAATGGGCTTGTTAGGGGCCCAATGGGCTTAAATACCTCACAAGGTATTTAAGCTTAAACCCTAACTTCATTAATGCAAGTTTCCATTTTGCTAAAATCTCACGTACTCAACACTAAACCTCAAAGACCAACTATTCACATATTACGAAGGTTTAATCTGTTGAAGTGTTCTTGGATAATCTGGATTTACAGCCTACAAGACTCAAATTAGTATCTTTGGAGAACCATAGTCCTAAGCTACACGTTCCACTCACATAACGAAGAATTCGCTTAACAGCATTAAGATGAGTCACTTTAGGTTCAGACTAATACCTAGCAGATACGCAAACACTATACATTATATCAGGTCTACTCGCAGACAAGTACAATAAGCTGCCAATCATAGAGCGGTACAATGTTGGGTCAACATTCTGCCCAACATCGTCTTTACTTACCTTTTGGGTAGAACCCATGGGCGTTTTCATTACCTTAGCAGTGTCCAACCCGAACTTCTCGACAGTGTTCTTGGCGTACTTTGCATTTTCCTTCGCATACTTAGTCGGTAACAGTATGATGACTTCATCCGTCTGGACTTCATCACGAACGTCAGTTTCTATACCTGCATCATCAGAACTCAAATACCCATCAACACAGTTTAAGTCATCATGGTCGAAAATAATAAATTGCTCAGATGTTGAGTCCAATGTTGGCTCAACATCAGTTACCGCAGTGTAGGCAATATGATGATCTTCGTCTTCCTCGTTGTCCGAGAGGGATTGTATGATTACTGATGATTGCGTAGACTCCTCTGTACATGGTTCTTCATCTTCATCATCTGAAAGATCGACCCAAATTGCTTTCCCACGTTTGCGAAGTGTGTTCGCACATTCGTTGGCGAAATGACCCCAACCTTGACATTCATAGCATATAACAGAATCATAGTTGAAGTTCTTCTTCTTTCCATCAGGTTTGCGCTTTAGGAACGGAGGCGCAGACGAAGATTCTGCTTTGGCATTCTGGCCCTTCTTGAATGTTGGACCAACATTCTGCCCAACATTCTTCTTCTGGAGGAACTTTTTGAATTTCTTCATAGCCACGTCCTCCTCATCATTCGGGTCAACCTCAGTCTGCTCTTTTGATGGCTGGCTGACAAGTGCGAGGCTTTTGCCGCGAGAGACCCTCTTTTGAACTTCGACATTGGTCTCGTAGTTCTTAATGATATTCATCAAGGTGTTGAACTCCATATTGGCAAAGTTGTGCGCTTCCTCGATCGCCGCTACCTTCACATTGAATTTTTCAGTTAATGTACGAATAGCTTTAGAATTCAATACCTTATTTGCGATCGGATCTCCAAGGCTGGCGCACTCGCTTGAGATCGACAGGAGCTTCCCGAAATAGGTGGAGATATCCTCTTCTTCCTTCATTCTTATGTTCTCGAACTGATTGAGAAGGAGTCGCAATTTGGTTTCTCTCACACTCGTATCGCCTTCGCAGTACCTTTGAAGAAGATCCCACGCGTTCTTTGCAGTCGTACAGTTCTGGATGATCTTGAACATGAAGATGTCCACAGATGTGAAGATGGCGTTGAGAGCTTTGTCGTTGAACTCGGCAGCGTTTCGCTCAGCAACCGTCCAATCTTCGATCGGCTTGTCAACGACTTTTCCATCAGCGTCCGGAGCCGATCTCGGTGGTGAATAACCATTGATAATAGAGTCCCAAGCACGATTATTTAGCGACTTTATGCATTGACTCACGCGAACTTTCCAATAGGCATAATTGGAACCATCTATCAGAGGCACTTTGGTGAGATGATTTGAGCTTGTAACATCCATTGAGTAGGATTTTCAGCGCTTAGTAACGTCAAGCGTAGGCTCTGATACCACTTTGAAGGGGGTTCCGTACGAAATGGATGTAAAAACACTAAGTTGTAAACTGATGTTGGACGTGATGTTAGGCTAACACTCACACTCACTTAGAAACGCACAGCGGAAATGATAAGAACTTAGTGACAAAACGGAACTAACACACGAGATAGTTTTATGCAGCAAGTCAAATAACTTGCTGCGTGCCTCAAGGCGCAAATACTCCACAATAAAGATGGATTACAAACTATCAAAATAGTAAAATAGCCTAGCGAAAACTACGAATCTAAAAGGATTCTGAAAACCTACAAGATCTTTCGATCTCTGAAAAGCTAGACTAAAAAGAAAACTCTTTCAAGGAATGATTCTCGCTCAAACTCGCTCGTTGTTTTTCTCTCGTAAAAAGTCCGTCCTTAAAACGGTTAAGTGAAGTCCCTTTTATATGTCTTCGACTTTGGGGCGACTTCACAAACGACTTGGTAACTTCCCTCAACGTCCACTAACGTCCACTAAGCATATTTGGTCCATTAGTGACCGTTGGGAGTCGACTTGGTCAGCTCCTAAAGCTCAGTCTTCACTTGAGCTCCAAGTCGCCTATTTTTAGTATGCTCTTTTCCAATTTTCGCTCTAGCTTATCCACACGGTTTGATCCATTCCAACACTTATCCATATCCTGCACATTACTAGAAAAATGCCACGTCATCAATAAAATTAGTTTGGGCATGAAAGATAAAACTGAGATAGGGAACATTCTCGGCCAACAAATGTTGACTAGAATGTTACCCCAACATTGCCAATGCTGAAAGCTCAACATTAACAAATATGTTTGATGTATGGGAAATGGAAATGCAAGAAAAACAAGAATCTCGAAAGGAGAAGAAACAGATTTCTCTGCCCCTGTAAGTCGCCAATTCTCGCTAAAGCTTAATTCAACTTAAGAGACGCAATGGGTGTGCCGGAGATGAGCGGTGGACGCTGGAGGCTATTCGCGATTGTGCTACCGGAAAGAGATGGGAGACAGAAAAAAAAAAGTGAACGATCGTTTGCAGAGAGGAGAATATTGCTTTTCTGATTTTGATCCATATTCTATTTCCTTTTTCCTTTTCTGCTTTCGTTCTACTTAGGGTATAATTAGGAATTTCGATTGAATTGTATTTTTTTAATTTAACGGATGCGGCGCTCCGTCGGCGTATACGTGGCTTTGCTCACGGGCACGATAGCAGCGCTCTATATATATATATATATATATATATATATATATATATATATATGGGTGTCAAATTCAAGTCTCACATTAGATAATTTGAAGAATTGAGAGTTCCTTTTAAGCTTGTGGGCTAACTCTCTCTATTGCCAATCGGTATTAGAGAGGAACCCACAAGCTTGTATGATTTGGGCTTGGGCTAGAGTTGGGCTCGAAGAAGTTCCTACAATATATTCCTTATATTCCTTGTGTTTGTAGAAACATCCTTATTTCTGACATTTCAAAAATGTATGCAAGAGAGGAAGGGAGCTTAAGAACTCTTGCTATGTGTTAGAATTTGTTTATCTTCTTATGTGTGTATTGTTTGCACTATGTAAGGTATATTTATTTGACTGTCCATTTAGTTGATGATAATTGAAAATTGAATAGCAAAATGGTTGTTTAAACTTTACCCAAAAACCTAATTTTCGCAAAGATCAAGCCCAATATCAACCTTAAATCAAATATAACACAACAATAAGCTATGAAATAGCATAAATCAAGCTCGGAAAACCTAATTTTCACAAAACTACAAATTTTTCAAAATATCAAGCCGTAGAACGCGAAATACAAAGAGGGAAATGCTTAATGGTCTTCGTACCGTGTTCTCCAAGCTCGGAAAGATCGGAAATTGGTCGAAGTCGCCGGAAAATCGCCTAGAGAGCCGCAAACGTCTTTTTTCTTAAGTTTCTGTCGATTTTTCGAAGTGAAGAAGATGGGTTTTTAAAAGAACCCATGGGCGACACTTGTAACACGTAACCATCGCCAATACTAACCTAATTTTATTTTATTTTATTTTTTTTAATTATGGGCGACGGTTGCTTCCGAAATTTAGAAAAACCGTCCCCCATAAATCAATTTTTTTTAAATTTAAACATATAGGCGACGGGTTCTTCGTTGACACCCGTCGCCGAAAGTTTTTAAACCCTTTGGCAACGGTTATTATGTAGAAACCGTCGCCCAAAACTACCAAAAAGTTAAAAATAATACCAAAATGCCCTTCGTCCATTATAGGCGACGGTTTCTGCACAACAGTCGCCGAAAGTGCCGTGGCCTATATCTCATATACTACTAGTGATTTCAAGTTATTTAAAAATAAAATTTTAATTAAAAAAAATGGTTATAAACTAAATATAAAGGATAAAAATTGTAACTAATATATCAAAATGCCTTTATCAATCTCAAACTTAAATTCATTCTCAAACTCAAAATGCAGTAATTCTTCTCCAACCGTTAAACTTATTCTCAAACTCAAAGGACTATTTTCGAATTCACTTCTACACCAACTTTTACAATTTTTCAATACAATCCACAAATTTTATAACTTCAAAAAAATTACATTTTATAGTATATTACATCTAAATAAATAAGCAAAATATTGCTCGTATATTTTATAATTTTAAAAAATTTTGAATTACTTTTTATATTTTTATTTTTTATAAGGATGCTTTATTTATTTAAACAAATGTAAGGACTTTAAATGCAATTATTAACTATAAAACTCATATTATGCGTTCAAACGCATCTATGCGTTTATTTGAGGACAGAGAAAGTACAATATCCATTTTGGAATTGTTTTTTAGATTCGATTGAAGTAATTTTAGGATATTTTTTGGATTTTCCAGTTCTGTTTGAGATGTTCTTACACTCATTGCCCGGACCGAAATGCTATTTTTTAGCAGCGTATTCCATTGATTTCATATATCAACAAATAGGGTAATTGCATATGGATTGAAAAATCACTATTGCATACGCATTAAACTATAACTATTTTAATACGGGGATTTAAAACTAGTCCTGGATTTGCATATGGGGATGTCCGGGAAACTTAAAAACGTTGAATATGGGGATTTCTAGGAAAAATCAAGAACAATGAACCAACAATGTTGAATAAAAAATTACAAATAAAAATATATGTAAATGTACATATGAAATTATAATGCATTGTATTTTAATATATCATCCAAATCCAATATTTGAATAGAATTTTGTCATGTTTGTCTTTAGATATTATTCGAATTAGAAAATTTATTTTTATTTGAAATCGAACAAATAATAACTTTTCGAATCGAACAAAAAAATCGATTCTTCTCCAACTTTACAACAACGTAGATGGATTTGCTTGTATTGTTTGGATGTACGCTTTACATGGTCAATTTCAGGCCTACATCCAACTTTATTTAGTCTATCCATGTCATTATGTTATGAGAAATTGTGAATAATTTTCAAGCAAGCATTCGATCACTTTTCAATCCAATTGATGACACCCAAATGAACAACTCTCTTGTTATGTCCTTCGAATATGTTTACATTTAATACAAGAGATATAAATCACATTGAATATCTTTTGTTTCACAAATTGACAAGAATACAAATTATTGATTTGTTAGCAACTATTAGATATTTTGCTTCCACTCGAACATTTTGGCTTCAAGTTTCTTACCGTCCTCTGAATAGTAAGATCCCATCATCTTGGGCAGACCAATAAATGTGACGAGTTGGATTGAATGCATAATATGTCGATTTAAATGCATCGAAAGTGACTTAATTTGATCCCCACCACAGATGACAAAAAAAAAAAAAACAATGTAGTGTATAGAGCGTTTTCACAGAATCGCCATTTATATTCGTCGCCATTGACCTATATGATTGAGAACATGAACATTCCTTTCAGGCGAAAAAAAACAATTGCAGGCACAAGAGTATTGAAGGATGGTGAGAAGAAGGAAAATCACTATGTTGGCTCTCTTCATTATCATGGACTGTTTAGGAATTGAGTGAAACGCGTGCTATTCTTTATATTGACACGTAATATTTTGTCAATATTATTTGATTTTGTCAAAAAAAAAAAAAAAACTAAAATTTTAAGTTTGATTTAAGGTGAATCTATAGAAAAATACCCAATTGAATAAAATTTTTACAGACAGGTACCATGTAAGAAATTTTTTCAGATAGGTACCCGATTTAATGTTTACCAGTTTCTTCAGTCACGCCGTACCTTCCTGTGTGTGTATGGCGTACCATAACACGTTGATATAGGGTACCTAAATTGTTGGTACGGCGTACCTTATGTGTTATAGATGGCGTACCTAGGCGTACCTAAATGTGCTAATACGGCGTACCATTTTCTCAACGTATGACGTACCACAACACGTTGATATATGGTACCTAAATGTGTTGTATGGCGTACCTGCGGCGGATCGGGTACCTATCTGCAAAACTTTATTCTACTAGGTACCTACATATAAAAAAAATCCGATAGGGTACTAAATTATAAGTTTTTTTTCCAAATGAGTACTTATGTGTAAAGACCTTGATTTAATACATATAAGGATAGAAAATAAAAAAAAAATTGAGGTTACATCAATATCTTTATGTTGAAAATTTTTTGAGATTAAAGGTTTTCAATATTTGACCAGTAGAGAAATACTTTTGTTCAAAAGGTAAATAGAAAGAGTTTTAATTTTTATATAAAGTCATGAAATAATGTGTAATTCATGAGGTAGACTTTTAATCATATTTGCATGCAAATAACTGTATGTATAAAGACTAGGGTTTATGATAGCTTTAATTTATATCAATAAAATCACTAGATGGATATTTAAAAAGGAAAAAGAAAAGACCAGGAGCGCCACCATCAATCGGCTCTGAGTTAAAGCAATACAACAACGAGGATAGACTATTACAAATTGAAGTGTCGTTTCTAAAACCAATTGGGGAGATAATCTTTAATATATTTAGTGAGTTTAAGACTAGAATTCTGAGGTGAAATATAATTGAAATCTCAACACATGTTCACATGTGGCATGAGTGGCCTAACATATGAGCGTATGAATCGGGTGACAGTGAACCAGAAAATGCTCCGATATCATATTAGAAATTGAGGCATGAGGGGTCTTCCTAAAATCAATTAGTAATAGACGGATAAGATAACCTCTAATTTATTAAGTTTGTTTAAGAGTTAGAATTATCCGGTGTGTGATATAATAGAAATCTCAATAAAGACTAATCTCTTGAAGACATGTGAGTATGTCTCATATTCATATATTACGATAGTAATGGACTTGAAAAATATGACCCAGGTGTTGGGAATAATTTGATGGAGTTTTCATATTCTTAAAATGTATAGCATACTTTGCATTCAAATTTAAGTATTGAGTGTGTAGTTTCTGACATTATTATTATAGCTTAGCTATATCTTTTATGTACCTACGATTTAAATATCTAATTCTACTTATATGTGAAAAGGCTTTTTGGTCGAGTTATTATTGGAAAATGACAAGTATATTTTACACTTCCTTTTCCTATTCGATTTCATATACGTACGTAAGGAAAGCCTATTAGAATCGATGAGTACTTCCTAAAATCAATTGTGGATAGAAGGATAAAGCCTCTTATATACATAGCGCTTTGAAGAGTTTGAATTATCAGATGCGGGGAAATGCCCAATTAGAAATCTCAACATGCCCACCTGAAGTAGGCAATCACCGTTATCACTACACCGTAAGCAAATCTCGCGATCTTATACTTTTTTTTCAACATGCTATTAATGCGGTTGGTTGGATTGAAATTGCTATTAATTTGAGACTTGATGTAAGTATTTGTTGGACCTCAACTGTTTTTACTTTTCTTTCAGTTGCATTGCACGACAGCAAACATTAGAAACCAATGGAAAAGAGAATTTTTTTATGTATCTAATCTAGGTTATTGTGTCTGTATAAATTCTTTTAACCTATTCGACATGGCAGCCATTCATTGTGATTTTTTATGTTTTTAATTTGTTTGATGAATGAAATTTGTGGCATGGATGTTCGTCGCAGAAGGACGTGTAGCGATTTTTGAAACTTTTAAGTCCATTTTCTGGATTCAAATGCATATTTGACTACAATGAATGGGGAAAAATAAAATTCACCTTTAACATTTCATTTCAGGTATGGCAAATGATTGGAATTTTCTTCTTTATTTTTTTTTATGAATTTTTTATTTTGGGTTGAAGATCGGTATAAGTGTAAGATTTTATTGTGAGGAGTATGTGTGTAAATACCAAAATAAAAAAGCATTGTTATTATTTGGAGTGGGGGCCCATTCCATTCCGTCTATTTCTTGTCTCCTCTCCAACGTTCACAAATTTGACCGTTGCGCCTCGATTTGAACACCAAAACTCAAAGACTAAAACTCAATCCAACCGTTGGAAGTAAAATCTCAGCTAAATAACAAAACGTCTAACACAATATCCTTCAACTCCTCCTATCTATAAGATTAAAGAAACTTGTAACAATATATTCACCCTCTCTTTCTCTTCGTAATAATTAAATAGAATGGCGCATTTAAATAAAACTATGATCCTCAGCAGCTTCATTCTTGCTATGGTGCTGTCCCTTCTTTTATCAAACGTTGTCGCACGTGATGTCGTTTATGCCCCTGCGCCCGCACCTGGACCAGATTCCGGAGCTCGCTTTGCGAAGGGCAGTTCCGTAATTTTGGTTTTATTCACTGCTATGGTTTGGTTTTGCCTTGTATTTTGATAGGCGCAGCAAAGATATGATTATGCAATTGAATATGGAAGGAAGAGTTTGCCTACCTGCGTGATAAGAGATCGTATTTTATATTTTTATATTTTAATTTCTGTGGCATTTCTTTATTTTTTTTATTTTATCTCTAGTCTCTTGTTAGGATTTAGGAATGCTTTTCGTGTACGGTGGATGTTATGAAAAATATTTAATCATGGTGATTATTATAACATTTATAACATGAATTCGTATTCTTCTTCTAATAAGCAGACGTTATATAACTTCGTTCGACACCTCCCATGAGGTAATTAATATAAACAAAGTCAAGTGTGAAATTGTGAAAGAAATGCACCTTTTAAGCGTCGCTATGCAATTACTAAAGATCAATTGGCAGTCAACATACCAAGTTAATTTAAATGGGCGTTTTAATAAAAACTTAGTAATCTATGTCGTAATATACGTTGTACTTCCTTTTCGGAGTATGTCGTGATGCATCCGCTATTAAATTTTACTTTTCAAGAAAAAAACAAATAATGTTAAAAATTGATGTCTTCAAGTTTTTGCTAGTTCGCATGGTGATTAAATAAAACCTGCATAGAATGTTTTTGCTAACTAGTATTTATAATCGCTTTATAAATTCTTTTTATGGAGTTGATAAGTAAACGTAATATACATTTTCGCATGGTGATCAATGATTATACTATAATCACGCCCATGAATTTACTAGTCAAAGTCAACTAATTATTTAATTAATAGTTAAGATGTCAGCTACGTAAGGTCAACAAGCGCAGTATATTATAAAGGGCATCAGCCTCTCCACATTTCCTCCTCCGTAAAACCTCGATTGCAAGCACAACACATAAATCTCCTCGTACATCTTCTGATCATGCAGAGGTTGAGCTGATCGAGGTAATACATCGACTCTGAAATTCGCTGATAATATCGTAATTTCACCGAGTAATTTTTGTCTTTGTTTGATTAATTGATTATTACCTGAGGATCCAGGGTTCGCATTTGTAGCTATGTTGGGAGTTTTTTGTGCATATGTTTGATGTTGTTGTAAGTCTTCTGCATATGGATTTAGTCGTTTGTGTAGTTCTATAATACATCTGTTTGCGAGCTGCAGTTAAAATTTCCCTTTTTGTAGATATGGTGAAGAAAAGGCTGGCACACCTATAGATCTGCGTGTTTTGGATATGTTTTTTTATTGTTTTTTTAACTGTGAATAATCGTTTCGTGTGAGGGACGAGTAGTTAATTTGGTGAGGAGGAACGATTTTTTCAACGGAGGAAGAAAACTCTTTTTCTTACTTTGTATTTCTGATACAAGCATATTGGACAACAAACCTTTTTTTTACTCTCTCACGCTCTCTCTCTCTTTAATATTCGCTCACATGGCACACTCGTTTTTTTGTGCCTTCTCTCCCACTCACTATCTATTCTCTAATACATGCGCATATATATTATATATATAGATATATATATACATACTAGATGTGCGCGGCAATAATGCCCATATTGTTTGCAATACAAAATATTTCTTTTGGTTTTGTCGAATGTGAAGCATGCTAGACTTAGCTTAAGAAAGATTTGTTGAAACTGTGGGGGAAACCAAGATTGATTGGTCATCATCTCAAACTAAGCAAAATGGCCTAAACAATAAAAACTACACTGTCAACATATCTCACGTTTAAAGATATAGTTAGTTAATAACCAGGAAAAAAGGAGAGGAGTAACTGAAAAGTTTTCATACCTAAGAATAGATGATTTGCTTGTCTAATCTTTGGAAAATATAAAAGACAACGAAGGGAACTAATATACGTAACAGTTTAGTCTAGCTACGAAAACATTCACCCTGAAATGAATAAATGAGGAAGATAATGAATTTCTTAACTACATAACAATCAAATAAAAGAACACAATTCTTATTGTGGACGACATCGACCAACCTGTCAATCTTGCATAGGCCGACAACTGTAATACCTGGGTCCCGCGAGTAAGTTGGCCAATAAATTAGCATGCATATTATGTGTTTAAGCGACTGCATATTATGTGTTTATTTAATTATGTGCTAATAGGATAACTGACTTGGTAGGAAACTTGAGTTGGGACTTAGGAATAATTTCGTATAAGGTATATAATTTTCGGTAGGAACTAGTTGCAAAGGAATTAGGAGTTCCGAATTACGTTACAGAATAGATGATAAAAATAAGAATTTTAGGATAAATATTTCTGACACTTAAGATTTGATAACTTAGTTAAGGAGGAAAGCAATAATAATAATAAAATAATAAGTTTTACCTAAGATAAGATAAGAACTAATCGAAAAGGTGCTAATGTCAATAATTAAATGAACTTAGCGAACTATAGGGATTCTCGTTAACATGAGGACATTTATAATAGTAGAAATGAAAACTTCATGGGAAGGAAAACTATGATAATTCATTTTAGTTTTTTTTTTTGGTAAGAAAAAATTCATTACCACTTACGCAGCTGTAACAAATGTTAATTACAATGATCGACCATCATAAGACACTGAACCCCACTCAACCTAGACCATATAAGTCTGTCTAATTCGATCTAGGAAGACTCGATCTCTATTTGACTTGAGTGTTCTGCAATATAGTGTAGCTCTCCATCTCATCTCTTGTTGTATAGCAATCGCCGGAGCTCTTGGTGTGTGTTCAGGACCATCGTCTTCATGTACCCTTCTATTACGTTCTCTCCAAATGTGATATAATGCAGCCACATAACAAGCTGCCTCGACCTTAAACCGAGCACATTTTCTCCTTGCTAGAGCTTGAACCTATATGATCCACGCATTAAATTGAAAAGGACCCGTTGGGGTCTGAAGCCACGCCACAACCATCTGTATGACCTGTTGAGTGCATAGACAATCAAAAAATAAATGAGATATGCTCTCCTCTGCCATTGAGCATAATCTACACCTCGTATTATTCACATGTATACTCCAGTTTTGGATCCTGTCAAAAGTTAGTAGTTTTTTCCAGAAGACCAGCCATGCTATAATGGTGTGTTTAGGGATATTGAATCGATTCCATGTGACAGCACAAGGGCCCCACCTCCTGGACTGTTTCAGCAGCCAGAGATATCCTGAGCTAGTTGAATACTCTCCGCAGCTATCCATCTGTTATGACAGTATCCATTCATAAAGATCATTTCCATCTTATTGAGCTTTCTCCAAACCCACGAACAGTCTGATGTTATCTGATAATCCCAGAAATCCCGATCCTTCAGATATACTCCATTGATCCATTTAACCCACAACTTATCCGCCTTCGAAGCCAAGTCCCAGATTTGATTCCCGAGTTGCATTGCACATGAAAATTATTTTGCCCTCATAACCAATGCCTCTTAAATTACTATATCAGTCACGTCAAAAAATAGGTACTGAATGAACTACTTAAAACTTGGAAAGATCATTCAAGGATTAAGGACAATGCAGCTAATTCTAATGTCAATACTATCATAATCTTTAGTGAAGCTAAGCAACTATTAAATGGTAACTCTTATCCATCGAATATACCAAGAAATGACAATAAAATCAGTAGATATCATTCATTTTGATGTGTAGTTTAAGTTTTATAAATGAGCTGTGTGAATGGTGAGAAGTAATGTTTTAAAACCACTATGTTGATAAGATGACGTGGTAGCACCAACTCAAATCACTAAATGGAGAACATCAATTGAAAATCCTACCACCAATATGTGGAGAAGATAAGCCACTATTTTGTAATACACTTGCGTGTTCATGAAATGAAAAAATGTATTATATATTATGTAAAGCGGTGGAGTAAACCATATAAATGGAAAAACAAGGACTATTATACAACTACTTACATAAATCAACTCATAAGGTTACTCACCGTATGCAATAGCAATTTTAATATCTATTATCTAAAATATAGAACAAGGAAAAAAATAAGAAACAAAATCGCATACAAATGCCAAATCTATACAGTTGGAAAAATACTACCGGATAATGCGTACAATAGATTATTGTTCAGTAACATATACATAGCCAATTCAACATATTATTTTTTAGGATATTACAACTTCATGCGCAGTCAAATATCAACGAAAGGTCTGAACAAAAATGTTTCAACAAGGACCAACCACAAACAGAACATATAATATCGTGGATATCGTAAAATGCCGATAAATAGGCATTATCACGAAAAATAGGCAACTGTGCTTGAATAATAAGTTACTATGCAAGGGATACGACGAATTCACTATTCATTTTGCCACACGCATAAAGTAATATATAGTACATGAGAAAGGACAAGTAAATGAATGCTATCATCCATGCGTACGTCGCAACTTTTCCTTTGCATGCGCATATAAGATATGTATAGATTTTCCTTGACTTTATTGCAAATCATATCAAACACGCTTGTTGAATTTAGGGAGGGCTGCGCAGTTTTTTCTATTGTGTGCGCAGCTTAATCTTTTCATTTTTTATTTTTTTATTTTTTCTTCTGATTGAACTTATACAACAAATTCCCCCTTAAGCTCAATCTTCTTTCCGTCTTTCAACCCTCTTTAAACTTAACTCTTTTCCATGTATCATACGTTGCGGCTCGCCATTTGCAGTCAACAAACGTCTTCGAGCACTTCGCTTCAACGCTCACCATGTGCTTCCCAAACCAGGCATTTTTGTGAACCCGTTCTTCCCTAGTCCGATCAGTTTTCCAGCATTCGTTGAACACCTTCCTTTCGTCGTTTCTTTTTCCTGCAAGAGCATTAGCTTTGTCTATGATTGCACAATTTTCTTCATCGTCATTATCGGGCATGCCAATTCTTTCTCCGTATCGGGCTTCATCTCGTTGAAATCTTCCACGGTGTTAGACTTGAACTGTTCCCTTGCATTGTTCATGAGCACTTCGATCTTTCTGAATTTATTTGAAACCTTCTCCACGACCTTTACACGGTTTTTTCGTACCCAATATCCGCGGGTGTGTCGATTGGGTCCTTAGCTCCGGATCGCTTGTCCTTTCTCGGCAGCTCGAGGGTCTCCTTCTTTGGTACGTCAATCGCCTTGTTGGTCATGAGCTCATCGATCTTATTCGTGACCTCTTCCGCAACTTCTCTGCAATTTTTGTCGGTATCGTTTTCCTTCATATTTTGGTTATCGCCTACCGCCTCGAGGGTCTCCTTTGTCGCCCTCCTGACCTCGTCCTTCTCATCCGAATCTAATTTATCGGTGAGCTTGTACTTGTCGTTCAAGTTGTTCATGTATTTCTCAAGGCTGTTTCTCGCATCGATCCATTCTTTTACTTCCTTGTCTTTCCTGCGTATCTTTTCTTCATGAACATATTTTTCTTTGTTAGAACTGGCCTCTGTAGGTTCTCCAGTTCTCTCTTTAACGACTTTGCCATCAACATGTCGCAGGGCCTCCGTCGTCGTTGCGCCGGCCGTCTTACTCGCACACTTCACAGTCTCCTTGGCATCACTGGCTTTCTCGGGCACAATGCCATAATTCTTTGTGGCTTTCTTGTTCGACTCGTGGCATTTATCTTTAGCTTCGTCCGACGACGTGTGCATGGCGTCATCGACCTTGTTCTTTATCTCCTGGGCATTCTCCGGTGCTTTCATGTCGATTTCCTCGACTTTCTCATTGGGTTGTCGTGGCGGCGTTTCTTCATATGCCTCCTCTTTTCCGAGCTCTTCTTCGTTTGGAGCTCCTTTCTTCTTTCCTTCTTTCACGGGCTCCTCGGCCTTTGGATTTCCTCCTCTTCCTCGTCATCGACTTTCATCTTTGATGCTTCGCCTTCTTCTTTTCCCGTCTCGGTTTTTAGTGGTGGTTCATCCTTTTTCTTTTGCACCATCGGCTCAGCGTGATATTTATGAAGCTTGCTCTCCACGTCACGAGCTACCTCTTCTCGTACGGGTTCGCTCTCAACGTTCTTCCCGTCCTTCTTCATCGTCTCAAGTTCGTCCTGTTTTTATGGCTGAACTTGGTTGGTGCTATCAGCGTCTTTATACGCTTTCTCCAACAGTTCTCAGGCTTCCTTGGCGTTTCTCGTTCTGCCTATCTCTCTGGAACCGGTAAATTCTACCGCATCGCGGATTACGAGGAACGCGAGATCATTTTGTATGGTGGAGGCTTGCAACGTCTTCCATTGCGATCTTGTATACCCGATCGTACTTTCGGGTTTGGAATATCCATCTTCGACTATTTTCCACAAACCTTGCGATTTTAGCAAAGCTTTCGTTTCGACGCTCCACCGTACGTAATTACTTTCGGTGAGCTTTGGCGGGAATGACATTCCAACACCTGAAAATTTTAGCATCACCATCGGCTCTGTCGGCTCTGAGCACACCATCGGCTCCATTGACACCATCGGCTCTGATACCATTTTTTTGTTTTTTTAACTTTGAATAATCGATTTGTGTGAGGGTCCAATAATTAATTTGGTGAGGATGAACGATTTTTTCAACAGAGGAAAAACTCTTTTTCTTGCTTTGTATTTCTGATACAAACCTTTTTTTACTCTCTCACGCGTCTCTCTCTCTTTTTAATATTCGCTCACATGGCACACTCTTTTTGTTTTGTGCCTTCTCTCCCACTCACTATCTTTTCTCCAATACATGCATATATATATAGTACATGAGAAAGGACAAGTAAAATGAATGCTATCATCCATACGTACGGCGCAGCTTTTCCTTTGCATGCGCATATAAGATATGTATAGATTTTCCTTGACTTTATTACAGAAAATATCAAACACGCTTGTTGAATTTAGGGAGGGCTGCGCATTTTTTTTCTTTTGAGTGCGCAGCTTTGTCCTTTTCATTTTTTATTTTTTTGTTTTCTTCTGATTGAGCTTATCCAACATTTTTCTCATCTATTATGTGTATAAAGCTTTTCGAATAGCTTCGTCCATGTTGTTTTGCTCGTTGATTTGTGTCGTCGTGACGTTTTCAATCGGATAATACGTTTGCTTTGTTCCATTATAGATCTAACGAAGCCACTTCTTTTTGAAGTTAAGCTATTTTATCAGTTGCTACAGTTATGAAGTTATGTTGTGTAATTTGGTGCTTTTGGGTATGAGAGAATATCTCTATGATTACATATTGTTTCTTTTTTTGGTTACCTTAGTACTTTTAATTATTTACGAGGACCTTTATTTTTGGTTTACTTGTTAATTTTTTCTTCTGTAGAAGCCTTTGGCACTGCTGTGAAATTGGAAGGACATTTTTTTGTCACCTCGCACATTGTCGATAACGTGGATGTCGAGTTCCTTTCTTTTTTTTTTCAGATGAAACTTACTGTACAGAGGTGAAACCATTTCATATAACGGTCAATGTGTTGCTTTCTGGAAATCAATGTATCTAGTTTAAGTCTTGTTTGTAAGCTCTGATCATCATATTTTTTACAGGAGTTTATACGGAATTACAATGGCCGGCCGATCACTAGCTCCCGACCATTGCCGCCAGAAGCAGGCTAGCACCATAATCACGTTCATTACGGAACCTTCCAACAAAGGAAATATGCTTACGGGAATTACACCAACGCAGTGTGAAGACGTCCCATGACCCACGATTTTTCTTTGATCCCTAGGAACGTTGCCCTCTTTGTGCAGGCTCCCCAGGAGAAAGGCTTAGGTGGCTTTGCCATCGATTTTCTCAAAAATAGCTGTTGCACGTATCGAGTGTGTGAAGGTCTTGATTCAAAACCAAGACGAGATGATCAAAACTGGGAGGCTCTCCGAGCCATACAAGGAATCGGAGACTATTTCAAGAGAACATATGAAGGGCGAAGGATTTGTTTCCTTGTGGAGAGAGAACAAGTTATTCGTTACTTCCCCACTCATGTCTCATCTAATCCCCCACTTTTCTCCAAAATTATACCCTTTAATTTCAACTGAACCTTATGGTCCTTCATTTCAGGCATTGAACTTTGCATTCAAGGACTACTTGAAGAGGCTATTTAACTTGAAGAAAGACCGCGACGGCTATTGGAAGTGGTTCGCCGGGAACCTTGCACCTGGCGGTGCGGCTGGCGCTTCTTCTAGTCCTTAGACTATGCTTGTACTCGCCTCGCCAACGATGCCAAGGCTGCTAAGAAGGGAGGCGAGAGGCACAGTTCAACGGCTTGGTCGACGTTTACAGAAATATGTTGGCTTCTGATGGCATTGCTGGACTTTTACCGAGGCTTCAACATCTCGTGCGTCGGTATCATTGTTTACCGTGGGCTTTACTTTGGAATGTACGACTCTTTGAAACCCGTCCTCCTTCCAGGTCAGCATATTTTTCCTAATCTTTATCATCTATAGCCTTATGATATCGTTTTTGTAATTCAGTGTGGCCCTGTGTAAAAAAAACTTACCTTATTAGGCTCAATTATTTCAGTGGTCCTGTGTACTAGGTGTGATACCATTATAAGGAGACCTAAACTAAATGATTGTAATTTTAGGGCAATAAGTACAAAATTGAAGTAATTTGAAGACAGTTAACGCTAGAATTTTGAAATTTACTGCCTGCGAATTGCTTCAATATTGAAAATTAGTGTCGTCGAATTGATTCAATTTAATTTAGGTGTCCTCAAATATCTTTACCCCCATATATACATGACTACAAGGGATACACTAGCTCATCTTATTACAACCTTATTTCTTCTATCCCTCTCTAAGTCTGTGGGGCTGGATTAAAATAAAAAAATGGCAGGGTAGTTTCTCTGCCCTGGATTGGTTGATCACAAACAGGTTGCTTCGTACCCCATCGACACGGTACGCAGACGCATGATGATGCCATCGGGCGAGGCCGTGAAGTACAAGAGCTCTTTGGATGCATTCTCTCAGATCCTCAAGAACGAAAGGGCGAAATCCCTCTTTGAGGGAGCCGGCGCCAACATACTCCGCGCCGTTGCTGGCGCTGGTGTGCTCGCCGGCTACGACAAAGCTTCATGTGATTGTCGAAGTATGGCTCTGGTGGAGCCTAAGCCTTTAAATCTCCTCCTCTTTTCTCTTTGGCTATTGGTGAGTTGATTTGATTGATGAACAAGAAGAAGATATTGACGACAAAAATTTCATTCTTCATTTTTGTTTTAGTCTTGTTTTGTTTATTTTAATAACGAAGTTTTACATTATGATTTGCGGATTTGATTATATATAAAGATCCGAGATCACAAAAAATAAAAAATAAAAAATAAAAGTAGACTAAAATTACTCTAATCGTGGCCCCAAATGCCAACAAAAAATGAGTTTTGAAAAGTCTCGCCCATGACTATCGTTATCGGATGGATTTGGGACGTAACCCACTTGGCCCCGGGGATTGGTCCCACCTCTGGAGTGTGTGGCGGTTAGCCCATAGCCAGGCTGTGTGGGGATACCTCGGGACAGAAAAAAATCTTCTCTTTCTTGTTTCCAAAAAATGAGTTTGTTATTAGTTTATAAATTATTTATTCATTAAAATAATAATATGGTCTAATTTGTAAATTTGTAAGTTATACGTATAATATTAAACAATCTGGTTGAAGAGAATGTTGCAATAATGGACTTTTGAGTTTGAGAATTGGTTTAACGATTGAAAAAGAATTGCATTTTTAGTTTGATAATGAGTTTTTCGATTGAGATGATCTTACTATTGTTTTATATATTTAGCAGCATACAAGAGCTTCCAACACACCCACAAAAAAGAATCCTCTTAAAACGAAACTAGTTTTTTATCCGAGCAATGCACGGTATTAACTATTTATAACTATTATATGCTAATAAAATTATTAAATTTATGCTGATAGTGAGTAATTATTGTGGAATTAACATGTGTTATGGACCGTATGGTAATGGAATTTTTGTGATTTTTATTATTTCATTTATTTTTTAGATAAAGGACATTTGGCACCCTACGAGAACGTTTGTCTATAATTATATACTACTCCCTCCGTCCCAAACCGTTTTATTTACTAAATCGGGCGTCCCACATCTTTTGTACATTTCCTTATTTAGCAAAAAGACTATTACAAACTATCAATATAATAATATTAAATATTCTTAAAAGACGTGTTAAAATATACACTTTTTTACCTTTAATTGTACTATATTATTAAAATATTCAGTTTCTTAATTCCCGTGCCAACTCCCAAATGTCCAAAAAAATTTGGGACAGAGGTAATATAAGATATGAATTGCCCAATACTATCAGGCTTCAATGGGGCCTGGCTAAGTTCGTAAAGGCCCTAATTTACAGAAAACATAGAAAAATTAATAATATTGAATGGCCCAATTTTCCGATACCCAATCGGCGTGATTCTTCATCTTATTGTTTTATTAACACGTATTGTATAGCTCTTCCTTTCTCTGTAGAATGCTTTAGGAAATTTAACTTCTTCCTCTTAGTCTAGCTAGGGCTTTCTTTCTGATTTCCCGTTTCCTTCCGTAGATTGCCCGCGCTCGATATTCTTCTGGAAAATCGTTATTCGACATTCTTTATTGACTGAGCTGGTATGGATTTCGGTGGCGATAAGAAGAGAGGCAACGAAGCGGTCAACGGCAATGGCAGCTTCAAGAAGCAAAGACGAGGTTGGTGCTTTAATTGATTGTAATTTGTGACGGATTCTGAATTTAGGGTTATTTTTTTGTTCGTACTCGTGTTTTCGATCTGCTTTTGACGCGTCGTATGTTTTTATATGTCGTGCTGCTTTGTTGCGATCGCTTTATTTATGCCTCTAGTAGCTCTTGTATTGTTAAGTCACCCATTGATTTTCAAGATTATGAATCACTATCTTGGGTGTGCTTCTTTTTGCTAATGAATCAATCTAGTTTCGGGACTTGTTAGTTCTTATAGATATTTTCATCTCCATAGATTTTCAATATGAATGCGTCACCTTTTGGATGTGCTTCTTTTGCTCATGAATCAATCTAGTTTCAGGACTTTTGTGTTTTTCCGTATATAGATATTTTCATCGTTTATACCTCTTATCTAGTTGTGGCTTACACTATTATGTAAGGATATTTAACGTAGTTATTTATGATGTTTGAAAAGCTTCATAATTGTAGCTCCAAGAAGGTTCAAACTTGTATATTTATCTGCTAATAAATTTGGCTTTATAGACTTATGAAACCTTAAGGATCAGGTGATTTATGATCTGAAAGAAAATATTAACTTGCTGTAACAGAAACGGGGTCCTTTACATCTGGTATAGGAAGCAAATCGAAGCCATGCACAAAGTTTTTCAGGTTCTAATCTTAAACCTATACAAAACTGGATTTGTAAGTGCAATACATTATATGATTGGTAAACTAAGATGGCTCTAAAAATTTCTCAAATGTTATGGTTGCAATGGCCGTCGACCTAATGAGTTGAACATGTCAAGTTGCATTCCATCTATAATTGTGAAGGCTTTGAATGGGAATTGAAAAATAATCATCTTGAAAGTTAAAACGCAGAGATGAAGTTTGTCCAAGGTGTTATTCATTATCGCATTCCATCTATCAGCATTGCTCGAAACTTAATAAGTTTTTTTCTGGCTATTTTATTGACATCCAACCATCCATATTTTATCTGAAATGGCATGTCTTTTTCGGACTCGATTATCGTGTTTGAACATTCCCACGCCTCAACGCTTTGGGCAAGTCGATGTGGATTTTTATTTTTTGAAATACAATTGTGCACTACTTCAATCTGCCTAAAGTTGATTTTTTTCCCTCTTCTTTCAGCCCTTCTGGGTGTCCATTCGGCGACGGATGCCACTACTCACACTATGTTCCCGGAGGCATTAAATCGGTAACCGAGATGCTCGGGTCGAACCCATCACTCCCAAACCATCCCAGAAACCCAATAAACCTATCGCCTTTCTCAGACGAGTTCTCTTCTCCACCCCTCAAATCCCGTCCGTGCAACAAGTTCAACACAGCCGAGGGATGCAAATATGGAGACAAGTGCCGCTTTGCACACGGCGAACGACAACTCCCAAGGCCACCCTTCTCTTCTCACAGCGACCCGCGGGCCATGGGAGGAGGTAGATACGGGTCGGCGGGCATGGACCCAAACCCAAGCTTCGGTGCTTCTGCTACAGCTAAGGTAAGCATCGAAGCTTCCATAGCTGGAGCTGTGATTGGTAAAGGCGGTGCTACTTCTAAGCAGATATGCCATCTAACTGGGGCTAGGCTGGCCGTTAGAGACCATGAGTCGAATCCCAATATGAAGAACATTGAGCTCGAGGGCTCGTTTGATCAGATCAAGGCGGCTAGCAATATGGTTCAGGAGCTTATATCGAATCTCAGGTCGTCTTCGGGCCCACGAAAGCAAATGATGAACCGCGGGATGGGTTTTGGACACGGTCATGGTCATAGTTTTGGTAAGAATCTAAAGACGAAGATCTGCGACAAGTTTGAGAAAGGTTCTTGCACGTTTGGGGATAGGTGCAACTTCGCTCATGGGGCCGAAGAACTGCGCAAGGGCCCGAGCGGTTAATGATGGTTGATAGCGAGTGGATGGATGCTTTTTGTTCTTTTTTAAATGATCTTTTGTGAGTTAGATGTTTAATGCCTTGCTTTAATTTAGGTTATGTTTGATGGATGATTGTTACTGTAGAGAGATGGCTGCTCTATACTTCGGTACTTCTGAAGTGTATGATCTGATTTGTTTGGTTTTGCTGTTTTGTCTTCTCAAAATTCTGTTGTTTGGAAACCATATTAATTGGGATAGTTAAATTATCCCTGACGGGTATATCTTTTCAAGTTCTCACAGACTATAAGTACGTACATGAACTCGAACCTTGCATTAAGATAGATAATCAATAAGTACGAATGTAATCGAATCCTACCTATTAGGAACCAAACCACTTGGGCTGCGTTCACTTTGTAGCTGGGCTAATAGTATGGTCTAAGCCCGTCTAATATGTGCCGGGCCAATTTATCTGAAAATACAGGATAAAATAATATTAGGTATTGATGTTGGATAAATAATAAAGAAGCCCGTTAATATACTGCGGGCTTTTCATTTTTTCCTGGGCCTCAGTAATAAAAGCAAACGTGAGATAATATGTTAATCCATTATCTGGGCTTTTCTTATAAAGCAAACACAGCCTTGATATATAATTTGGGACAACAAAATATAATTGTCAAAAAGAGGAAACCACAAAAGTCACTCATGACATTTTCCAGTTTAAACAACCGTTCTGTAAGTTTTAAAAAACAACGCTACTCACATTTCTTGGTTGAAGGAGCAACAATTGAAAGAGGCAAAAAGAAAAATCCCACTTGATTTTTGATGTGGTATATAGTTAGAGTGAGTATTACAAAAGTGAGTTCATGGTGTGAGAAAAGAATCAAAAAACATGTCAGCGTCCAAAAAACATCCTTATCTTGTTTCTTTTTTTTTCACAAATGCCTATCTTTAGTCAAACAAACTGTCCTCTACACATCCTCAGTGTGTCCGCTCTCCAATTCAACAATGGCTTCTTTTTTACTCGAACCAAACGCATCAGAAGGAACATTAATCCCAGCAAATCCAATCATAACAGCGCCGGCCCCAATGTAATCCAAGCGATTAGGCGCATTTCCCATTATCGTATCAACGATAGCCGCTAATGGGACTTGAATAGATAGACCCGCCGTTGCAACGGTGGTCGTCGTTAGTAGAACAGCCTTGGCCCACAAATAATCGCTCAGCACATTATCTAACAAGCCTGAAAATATTCATCACCTTTTACACTGAAGCTACAATTGAATCAAGATATATAGTGTGATGTCAAAAGTTGTACTCATTCATACCTTTAGCAACAACAACCCCATACTGATTCCGCGTAAGAGATCCAAAGCGGTTGTTCTTCAATTCGAATAAGAGCACAACGGGGAGAAATATCATCGAGTTGAAGAGCCCCATGTATCCAAGAAACTGGGCCATGCTCACTTGGCCTCGTACTTCGTCGTCTTCGTCTGGTAGTTTGATACGAATCAAGGTGATGTATATGGCGTAGAACACAGAAGAGGAAAGGGCAAGAAGATCTCCGAGGGCAGAATTTGGAGCGACGGTGCTTGATTCATTTTCGGAGTCCCCAAAGCTGACTATGACTGTTCCGCCCGTACAGAGCAGAACGCTCATCAGCTTAACCCAAGTGAACTTCTCGCCCAGAAATACAAGAGCGACCAAGAAGGTGAAAAGGCTCGAAGAACTGCTTAGGATGGTGTTTGACTGTGACCACAAGAGAAAACAAATGTATAATACCATGTCATAAATGGTGAAGTGAATTATCTCAAACTAACTAGTGATAAGAGAAGTAAGCTTGTCTTTTTGACATATTGCGATAGGGAGTAATAGGCTACAATATTCCTAGTGTACATAAAGCTAACTGGGAAATTGGAAAAAGATAAAAGGCTCTAAGACTTCTTACCGTAACTGTGGTGTATTTGAGGGATAGGTTAAATGTGAGCTGAGCGAAGAACCAAAATGGACCTATCAAAAGGCTGACTTTCGCAATCCTTTGACGTGTCCAACGACCTCTTTCGTCCAACCCTATATCTAAGGCATTCACGGGAAATGGATGGTGCCCTGATATCACTTCTCGTTCTATAGTTGCATCATGATTCTCGTTTATTCGATTATGTTCACTATGAGATTCAGTATCACCGAGTAGAACAACCTCCTCGAGAACCCTTGATTCCTGAAGTTTGGGGTGTTGTCCTAATTTCTGATTCCTCCAAAACAATACGCTGCCATACTTATCCTCTAGAAATCGCCCGACTTCAACTAAAGGAATGTAGACCACGAACAACAAAGCGGAAATGTATGTTATGAGAAACGGTGAAACGCCTTCGTCTACAACGGTTTGTACCACGAAACTAGCAGCTATCCATATCGTTGCCACCGCGAAGATGTAAAATAATCCTAAAACCCATCTCCATACTTGATTTTTCATCAGCCCACCACCAATGAGAAAAGGAAAGATCAACCCTTAATTCTTCGCTCCATAATTAATGTTTCTCTTTTGCCTCCCAAGAAATTCAAAATTTTCTACACAAATCCAAACAAAGAAAGCCGTTTCCGTATGCTTGATCAATCCTGAGAAAAGAACATAATGACAAAAGCTAATCAGCTAAAAGCAAACCCATACTGTTTAGATCAATATCCAATAGAAGACACAAAAAAAATTTAAACACATAAAGACAAATGCAGAACGCCAGCAATTAAAACAGACAAATATTCGTCCAGCATCATACAATTTACGAATTCGCCGATGCACATTCACAATTCACGTTATTCTTCAACCAATTAGGCGATCAAATTCCAAACGAAGCCGCTTGGCTTTGAGATAGATAAAGTCATTCAATCAAACAGAAAATCAACAGCAAACAAACAAAAAAAAAGTACCATCCGATCCCGAGAAAAGAGGACGATGATGATTACGTCACCCTCAGGCACACGTAATCGTTCCTTGTAGATGCGAATCCCAAGTTTTCGGCGACATACAAATGCAGCTGCTCGATTTACGTTGAATAAACACAACTCAGATCAACTCTAGCGATTTTATTATGACATATGTTACTAAATGGTGAATCTTACTATTATTAGTTAATAATTCCCGTAACTAGCCTTTTTTAATGTTCTTCAGTCAATAAAGTGCTTTTCTTCACATGACAAAATGGATTTTGTATAATATATAGTAACAGCAAATCGATGTCTGTATAATTATGGAAATTAATTAGGTTGAATTTTGAATAATTATTCGTTAATAAGTGTGGATTAGTCGGCTCATATGTGCTCAAACTCATTTATTAGAAGAATTTTACGGTGGCAGTGTTCCCGCGCAATGTGCTCACAAAAGGTAGGTGAGCACGATAACATTCCTCTTCATTTATATTCATATCTAGCTATTTTTTCGGAGCTGTAGGTTCCGTTGGCTCTTGAAACCGATGTTCTTTTTAAAAAGATAGGAAAATTAACTAAATATAATATCTAATGCGTTGGATTGGATTTTTAAGAATATTTGAGGAATAAAATGTAGATGACAAGAAGGCAGAAGCCCTTATTTGACATGAATTGAGAGCTTTTATAACGTGCTGAACTTTTAGTGGGCCAACTCTTAGTTTCAACATTCATACTAGATATTTGGGAGCCTAATTTTTTTTCCAAAAACGATAGTGTGAAATCTCATAGCACCAAAAGTTTGTTCAAAAAGATCCAAAATATATCTCTGGAGTTACAATTTTCCTTCAGAACAGAATCACCTCATTTGAAGAGCTAGATGATGACAAAAACTTAGCTAACTTCAAAATTTAGCTTATTGTAGTTTTAAGCATCTATATTCTATATATCTATTCTATTTTATTAAGCGTGAAGGTAGTTATAAAACTGCTCATTTGCATGTCAATTTTAAAAAAGAAAATTAATAATTTAAAAAATTATCAATTATCTTTTAATTACTATTTTTAGATAATTCTTAAACCTTTAACTATTTCAGTTAATTTTACAATTTACATATACAGAATTAAATTTAAGTTATAATTTCAATTAACTAGTTTAAGTAAAAATAGATTATATTATCTGTTGCACATGCATTTGACCTTTGAGTGTGCAAGGAGTACTAATATCTATCTGTTTTATCAAGGCACAGCACTACATAGTAACTGCTATTTGGTGTGTCAATTTCATATTACTATAATTTTACCATTAATCATTAAAATTAAAGATATTATTAATTTACACACTATTATTAAACATTACAATACAAAATCATCTTAATTTCATTTTTTCATTATACTAAAAAAAATTATTTAAATCACATATTAAAGAATAGTAATTATGCTAGATAGTAGTAGCACGTGCATTGATTGTGCTACTATTTATTAAATGACAGACCCACATAGTAACCGTTTTAAAATCAATTCGTGTGTCAATTTTTATATTAAAAGATATTAATTAAAAATTAGCATAGCAACACGATTAAAATCCTAGCAACATAAAAACTGTCAATACTAATATGTATTTTATTTTATGCACATACATAGGGTGTGTCAACAATTCCAGTATATATATTATATTAAGGGAGAGCACGTTAGAGTAGCTGCTCTCCCAATTTGGTGTGTCAATTTTGATGTATAATTTAGAATATAGTCCATTAATTAAATCCTTATTAACTTACATATTTCAAAACATTTCTTTTAGAATTTTTTTAATCATAATACCATATATTAAATATCAATCTTTTTAACTATAAATAAAATAATATAAATTGGGCGAATTCGAATGCGCTTAATGAAATATTACTCTCTCAGTCTTAAAATAATATTTTTTCGCATCCCACTTTTAATTAAGAAACGAGGTACTTTTCTGTTGTTATAATAGCTTCATTTTACTTAAATGCCCCTAGAATGGCAGGCAATGAGATCGGGCCCGTCCATTTATTGGGCTTTTTAATATTGTCTCGGGCTTTTGCACGGCCCAACCACTATGCTAATGCATCCAAAAGCATTAGCAGTGTTTCTTCGTTTTTACATCATATTCTTTTATTACACAATGGCTAACTTATTACTTTATACGGAATAAAAAGGAGTCTGGCTGGTTACTTATTTAATTGAGGCGCAGAGAGAAATAAATATTTTTACGTGATTATTTTACCAAATTCCACCTATATATGTGACACGTAAAATAACATTATGGCGATGCATTTAATTTACACGTCCGTACGACAGTGTCAATGTGGTTGGGATTCATTGATCGATATCAACTGCTTTTGCTTCAGTGAGAGGGGACACCTCATTTGATCTCTTCTGATCAAATTGCAATAAATAAATTTAAGTTCTATTTACTACGGTGGTAGTTGCCACAGTAAGTGATTTATTCATTTATATTCATTTCTTTCCAATCAATAAAAATTACGACCAACCAACCGAGGAATAAAAGAGGAGTATTTTGGAGATAAATACCTAATTGATGTTTGAACTTAGGGATCAGACCCTGCGGATTTGATTTTGTAGCTAACTACCTAAAACATAGTTTTAACTCCCCCAATGATTAATGACCAAATTGCCCATTTACATTATATATTCAACCGAATCATTAAATCGTCGTTATTTCACGTGAATTATATAATAGAAATAAATAAAATTATGTAATTTACTCCTTGTTTCATGCCGACCAAAATGACATCCATTTCTTATATTTTTCGATACTCGTAAGTATTATAATTATTTTTCGTAATTTCTGCAAAACATGACACAAAATACTTGAAATTAAGATTAAATACTAAAAAATGAAAGCAAAAGTACTTAATTTGAGCAATTAATACCAATCTTTACGCAAAAAGTACAGGTAGTTGGAAGGAGTATTTTGATAAAAAGGAATGCTTTATTAATAAATCTTTTATGGTGAATGCATTTAAATGTCCTAAAAAAAACATACTAGTATTATACGTGACGAAAAATACTTAAACCAAAAATACCGAAATAGATGCATAAAATACGAGCGAAATGTTTTCCGCATGTTTACTTCCAACTAAGTCAAGTACTTGAATGCAAGCGTAAAATACCTAAATCAAGATAAAAAAACACTCAATTTGAGGCATAAAATACTAATGTTTACACATATAATACTAAAAACGTGAGTGTGCCACCGAAGTATAATATCGCAGATTTTCATCTAACATCTTAAAATGGTACGAACATTTATCATCACCAACATAAAAGAAACGTCTTCCCGCATCTTCACATTCAACTAAATGAAGTGCTTGAATTCAAACATAAAATACCTAAACCGAGACAAAATACTCAATTTGAGGCACAAATACTGATATTTACACATTCATCAAATACTGATATTTTATTCGTAGATCTCTCGTCCCAACTTACAAGTATTTCTTGCATGAATGTGGGTACGTTTGGCCAGAAATTTGCGTCTCGATTTAGGTATTTTAACCCTGAATCCAAGTACTTGACTCGGTTAAAATAGAAAGCGGAGGCAAAGCTTCTTTTTTGTTTGGAGATGATCTATATCCTTACCGAACAAGATCTTTTATGAAAATCAACCATTTTACTCGTAGATGTCTCATCCCAACTTACAAGTATTTTTGACATTGAATTCAAGTATTTGTCTCAGTTAAAAGCTAAAGTTGCGAGAAACCTTCTTTTTATGTCGTTGATGATCAATATCCTTACCATGTCGGATCTCTTATGAAAATCAATCAGTATTTGTCCCGATTTAGGTATTTTACCATTGAATTCAAGTACTTGCTTATTCGTAGATGTCTCGTCCCAATAAATAAGTATTTTTCGCGTAAATATAGGTATTTTTGTCCCGAATTGAGGTATTTCTTGTCCCGATTTAGGTATTTTACCATTGAATTCAAGTACTTGTCTTGGTTAAAAGCTAAAGTAGCAAGAAACATTCTTTTTGTGTTGTTGATGATCAATATCCTTACCAAGCATGATCTTTTTAAAATCAACCATTTTATTCGTAGATGTTTCGTCCCAATAAATAAGTATTTTTCGCGTAAATATAGGTATTTTTGTCCCGAATTGAGGTAGTTCTTGTCCCGATTTAGGTATTTTACCATTGAATTCAAGTACTTGTCTTGGTTAAAAGCTAAAGTAGCAAGAAACATTCTTTTTGTGTTGTTGATGATCAATATCCTTACCAAGCATGATCTTTTATTAAAATCAACCATTTTATTCGTAGATGTCTCGTCCCAATAAATAAGTATTTTTCGCGTAAATATAGGTATTTTTGTCCCGATTTGAGGTATTTCTTGTCCCGATTTAGGTATTTTACCATTGAATTCAAGTACTTATCTTGGTTAAAAGCTAAAGTAGCAAGAAACCTTCTTTTGTGTTGTTGATGATCAATATCCTTACCAAGCATGATCTTTTACTAAAATCAACCATTTTATTCGTAGATGTCTCGTCCCAATAAATAAGTATTTTTCGCGTAAACATAGGTAGTTTTGTCCCGATTTGAGGTATTTCTTGTCCCGATTTAGGTATTTTACCATTGAATTCAAGTACTTGTCTTGGTTAAAAGCTAAAGTAACAAGAAACCTTCTTTTTGTGTTGTTGATGATCAATATCCTTACCAAGCATGATCTTTTACTAAAATCAACCATTTTCATCATAAATCACACATGATATGACATTGATCGCCACCATCATAATTAAAAGAGCTTGTTCCCAACTTCACCCTAAAATCATATCAAGTACCTGAATTTTCAAGGTAAATACCCAAACTCGAGAGAAAAGTACTTAATTTTGGGAAGGAAGTACCGATATTTATGCGAAAAATACTTACATAATGGAGCGAGTTATCTAAGACTAAAATGGTTTATTTTCATCATAAATCACACATGATAAATTGCATATAAATTGCAAAAAGACCAAATTGATTACTAACCCATTCGAAACAAATCCTCCCGGCTAAGCCGAGATACACAACTGCAAAGCGCAACTTAGATCTAATCAATGATGGACTAACTCATTTGCCAAACAAAACATCCATCACATACGATGAGTCGATCATCTCTTACCCTTCAAAGCTTCCCTAACTTTCTCTTTATAAGTTATAACGACCCAACCCTTTATCGCTCACTATCTCTAAAATCTCTTTTCCTTCATCTCCAAGCCCGACACCAACATATCCTTCCACTATCGACACACAAGCATCAGCACAAATTCTGATTCTTCACTTCGCCATCTCATCCACACATGTCTTCACCTCGTTCACCATCTTTTCATCGCCGCTCTCGTACAATCATCACCACACTACATGTATACGCATTCGATAAAACGCCACTCGAAAACATCCGCAAATACGTCTGGCAAGCTTCATCAACTTCTTTGCATCCACGTAAGCCTCGGTCAAGGAAGAATGCGCTATTAACATCTGGAATTTAGGAGTGGTCTTTGATTTTGGAGAAGATTCCGAGCGATTCTTGGGCGAGTCCCTCTTGGCACAATCCATCGAACATCTTGTCTGCGTTGTTCATGAGCTCATAGGGTCAATCGTATGTCCGGGAATACTTCCTGGAGGTCAGTGGGATCCACTTGGGTTTTCTGGTTGGCAGTGATCTTGGAGAATAGGTTGTACCGTGGCGAAGATTTTCGGATTTCTTGTTGCGTTGCTAGGTTTCGGAGTTTGATTCGGAATTGGACGGCACTGAGAAATTGACTAATTTTCCCGAAGGATCTGGAGAGTGAGGATAATTTAGGGGGTTCGAGAATGCGGCGATGAAGCCCAAGGTGGCATCGCAGAGCCATCGACGAAAGCTGTTAAACTGGTTCATCATAAAGTGAAATAGCTGTTGATTGATATATCGAGTTTCTTTTCTTTTTTCATTAAATAAAAGGAATATATTCTTTCCAACAAAAAAAGGAATATAATAATCAAATGGGGAGTTAATCCAAAATTTGAGGCACCTATTCATAAATTCAAACTTATAGGGACTGATTCCTAAGATAAAGTTACTGCTAGGTATTTTATTCTAAAACGCCCATAAAAGAGAACATTTAATGTCAAATTTCGTTTCAGGCCCTTGTCAGTATTTTTTTTTCAATTTTCAGGCCCGGTCAGAAAAATATTTACTTTGAAGGACCCAATTCTGTAGTCATATTTCATTGTTCTGCAGTAACACTTCATTGTTCTGCAGTAACACTTCTTTGTTCTGCAATAACACTTCATTGTTCTGCAATAACACTTCATTGTTCCTCAGTAACACTTCATTGCTCTCAAGTAACACTCGTGTAACTTTAGGTCTTTATCTCTAAATTTTACGAAAATTAGGTTCTTTAAACTAATATTTTTCCTGAAAGGGTCTGAAACCTATTTTAAAACACTTTTGTGGCCCGAAACATGATATACCTAACATTTAATTAATCAACGGTTGGAATTTCTGATCAGTGATCAATGAATTTACTCGAAGCATTATTTTCACAACTTTGGGCATGTGAGTTTACCATTTAATATTTTGAATCCTGCAAAGCCATGTGCATGAAGTTAATAATAAACTTTGATTTTTCTTTTTCTTCTTGTTACACTTATTAGATCATGCACCTTGTGATCCACCAATTCATTGTAAAGCCAAATTGAGGAAAAGCATTGAATGTACATAAATTACATATAAAGGCACTCGTTTATCCACCTAAAAATAGATGAAAAATTAAATCTAAAGTACTTCTCATACTATATATTATTTTAGCATACGTTGTCTTGGACTAGACGTGTTCATCCGGTTACGGTTCACGGTTATAAACCGCCGGTTTACGGTTAGTAAAAAATCTAACCGTAACCGAACCGTAGTAATCTAATCACATGTACGGCTACGGTTTGAACCGCCCGAGACGGTTACGGTTACGGTTTGAAACCGCCGGTTTGCGGTTCAAAATTTTCTTTTATTAATAATTTTTTTCGTGTAAAAAATTGAAATAAATTAGACTTTTAGTAATATTAAAAAAATTATTGAACTTAGAAATATGAAAAAAATACAACTTCACTATTTATAAAACCTTCAATAATAAAAGAAAATATGATCATCGTTTAATAATTCATCACTTCTATAATATTCGAATAACACTCGTCGTAAGGATCTCCTTCTAATGCTTAATTTTATCGCACGATCTTTACCTTTAGTGCTATAAGGGACAATGTTGTTACCAATGAATAAAAAAAAAAATACAAGAAAAAACCGAAGGTTAGTAAATTAATTGGTAACCTTAATAAGAAAAATTAACTTAAAAAATAATCCCGGTTATATCGCCGGTTTACGGTTATAGAAACGGATAACACCGTAATCGAACCGTTGTAAATGACGGTTCAGTTACGGTTTGACCGTAATCATTGACCACGGTTAACCGAACCGTAATCATTGACCACGGTTAACCGAACCGTTGACCGCCGGTTCGGTTACGGTTGGTTACGGTTTTTCAAACCGTTTGAACACCTCTATCTTGGACTATTGAGACCATACACATTATGTTAAGATATTAGTCATTAGCCACTGTATAGTCGAAAATAAATTTAAATTCTTGTCGGAGCGGAAGGATTCTTTCGGAAATACAATATATAAAATTTACAAATAATACACTTTTTCTACAAACTTTAAATGGATTGATCACTCAATATGATATGTGATCCAAGACAAAATAAATCTCGGGGTACGAATCGTCACGACAACCGATTTAAAAACATTACACTAACGTTATGAATCAATAAGCCAAGACATGAGTGACTATATTTGAAATATAACATTTAAAATAATACAATCTCCACCAACTTAACCTTGTATGTTACGTGATTAATTAGACTTCAAACATAAAACTACGAATACAAAAACAAATCGATATACATATATATATATATATATATATATATGTATGTATGTATATAAAAAATAATATATTATGAGCCATCCATTCTCATGCATGCATTAATAACGAAGGAAAAGCTAAATTTGACCATCCCCGAAATCAAAACCTAAGCTTGATTAAGAACGTACAGATATGAAGCAAAGCAATGATTCTTGGCATTAAATGGCCCCAACTACTCAATTCAACTCCTTTAAAAAGAGAGCAGCCTCAGCTCAGCTCAGCTCACCATTCCCAAACTCTGTAAACCCTTAATCTCAGCGAAAAATAAAGAAAACTATTGAATGGCGAATAGGTGGGCTTCTCCAAAAACCATTTTCCTACTCATTTCCCTCTTTGTAATCACAAGCGCAGCAGCTAGAGTTTTACCAGCTTCTTCGGGCCTCAGCGATCAGAAGAACTTCAATGCTTTCAGCGGCGTTGGTGGGTACTCCGGCGTGGGGGGCAACGGCATACCTTTCGGCGGCGTCGGCGGTGGTGTGGGCTCCGGCGGTAATATTGGGGGGATCGGAAGCTTCAGTGGTTTGGGAGGAGGAATAGGGACTTATCCTGTTGGCGGCGGTCTAGGAGGTCTTGGCGGCGGTGGCTTAGGCGGACTCGGCGGCGCCGGAGGTGGGCTTGGTGGTCTCGGAGGTCTTGGCGGCGGCTTTGGTGGTGGTGCTGGCGGCGGAGGCGGCGTCGGTGGTGGTGTGGGTGCTGGCGTGGTGCCGAGTCCTTGAAGTCGTTGAAGTTTACCCCCTTTTCTTCCACTGTTGTCGACTGTTTTGTTTTCGTTTGTTTTGATTTTTCTTAGGTTTATCTTTGTACGAAGTTTGTGTTGCTTCTGTGTAATGTCGTTTAAGTTTGTTTTGAATATCTATGACCAAATAATTTCTACAACTCTCGCGACGACCATTCACACTAGAGTTTCGAAATTGAAAAGAACCACGCATGGCGCGTACGCCTATTAATACAAGGACGAGCAATAACACACCATTGACGACGACTATACACTAGACCTATTTTCTCATACTTACTCTCCAAGAATCCTTAAATCTACACAAGCCCTTTGTTCGTCGTCTAATTTTGTAGTTTAGTCTAGTTTTTATTTTTGTTCTTCTCTGTTTATGTGGGAGTTTTGTCTTCCATTTTTTTTGGTGGAATTTGTCTTCCATTTTTGGAAGTTTACATTACACATACACCTTTCAAGGTCTCTCCTCTTTCCCTTTCATGGAATCTCTTCCCTTTTTAGAGCTCGGATACCTCATATTGATTAGTGTCGCATGTACTCGTTTTTTCGGAATTGAGCATATTCTTAATCTTTAGGATTTCGGTTGTAGATTGTTGCATATTTGATTAACGAGACATCCTCGTAACAATCAGCTGTGAAGTTCTAAAGGTTACTTTTCAGTAAAAGTTACTCTATCTACGTGTGCTTTTTCTGAATTTGATCTGCATATAGGATCAAAGTTTGAGCTTCATAATTACATTAGCTGCTGCTAGCTATATTAGCCCATCTCAAATAAAAGATAATTTAAAATTCCATTACACAGAGAATTCAGTCTACGGTCCCAAATCATTGCAAAGCGAAACGTGCAGCAAAAAACAGAAACTCCATAGATGGAAACAGAAACGACATTATAACATCACATATATAAACCCTCAGGGACGCCTTCTTTCTTCTTGAACATAACCTTATCTTTTGCCTTCTTGAAATCAGCATGCGTAACCTTAAAACAATCGAAACATACAAAGAAGTCTTAATTAATACTGCACAAAATCTTCAACAGCCTCATTAAGAAATCTAACCAGTACAAAAAAAAGGCTGAAGCTTTCATTACCTTCATACGACGCTCCCTCAAAGCAAGCAGACCAGCTTCAGTACAAATGGCCTTAATGTCAGCCCCAGAGAACTCATCTTTCGTCATGACAAACTCTTCAAGGTTCACATCCTCAGCCAACGTCATCCTCGACGTATGTATCTAAATATCGTACAACCCCATATGTCAATTTGTAATTTTTCCCATGGTACCAAAGCCCAGATATACGAATAAATAACCTGGAATATGCGCCTTCTTGTCTTGATATCGGGAAGAGGAAACTCTATCTTACGATCGATTCTGCCTGGCCTAAGTAGGGCTGGGTCGAGGCTTTCGATCTTATTAGTTGCGAGGATTACTTTCACGTCTCCTCTTGAGTCGAAACCGTCTAACTGATTCAGCAGTTCCAACATAGTCCTCTGAATCTCACGTTCCCCTCCAGAGTGGGCATCATACCTGAAAAGAAAAAAAAAAGGAAGTGACGTACAAAACGAATGTAACTTACTTGATGAAACAGCTGTTATTATCATTGAGGTTTACCTCTTAGTGCCCACTGCATCAATTTCATCGATGAAGACTATGGATGGTGAGAGGTCATCGGCGACTCTAAAGAGCTCTCTAACCAGTTTAGGACCGTCACCGAGGTACTTTTGGATTAGCTCGCTTCCAACAACACGGAGGAACGTTGCTGATGTTGAATTAGCCACCGCCTGCAGCGATTCAGTGGATTCAAGAGAGTCCCGAAATTATACGGAGAAGCAAGGAACATGACGATTCTTATTTCCATAAAAGAATAGATTAAAGACGAGTTAAATAGCTATAACTTGACCCAACATCCCAACCCACAGGGAGAGGCACGTTTGATAGGCTAAAAATCAGATATAGGCAGGCCTAGCCTACTGGGAAAAGAAGATAATGTGTGATTTTGATGATAAGAGCTATAACAACGGACTAAACATACCTTTGCAAGTAGTGTTTTCCCAGTTCCAGGCTCTCCATATAGTATGACACCCTTGGGAGGTTTGATACCAATGTCTTCGTATAATTCAGGGTGAGTCAATGGAAGTTCAACAGCTTCTTTGATTTCCTGGATTTGGGCATCAAGACCACCAATATCAGCATACGACTCCAATGGAGCTTTCTCAACCTTCATCACAGACACCATCGGGTCGACATCATCTTGCAGCAATCCAACAACAGAGAGTATCTGCAATTGTCCGAAACGAACTCATGAGCAAGTTTACAAGATAAAACAATAAAAAAATCCCAAGAACCCTAATTCTACAACCACATACATGTATCCATTCATACATATAAGCGTCGCAATCAAATGAAAACATAGAAGAGACATGCATATTAAGCACCAATGTGGCCTCAACTACCAAATCATGACCCCAATTTCCTTAAACATAATTACCAACCCGCCGGAGCATAAAAGTATCACGAACAGTCTCCAATTGGTCCTTATCCAGGAACAACAGGTCCAGAAATCATAATGCTAAATTCGTCTCAAACTGAGTTCAATTGAACAACAGCTTGCTCATTGGAGCCGGCTAAGATATCTTGCATTTCAGCTAAACATCGGACTCACAGACCAAGAATCATTCGCCTCATATAACAAAATAAGACCTATATAGCATTGAGAATCCCAAGTAAAACCAGCGAAAGTAAGAAATCAAACTGCATCTCTTCCAATGCATATACACCAAATAAAATCATCACGGACAAATAAATAGCCAGACCTTATTATGCATCAGTATCGCACAGCCAGGCTCCAGCTGATCCTTATCAACAAAAGACAGTATCCCAACATAATACTCCGGCCCCACACTGCTCGACACGATAGCGTGATTCTCATCGATTAACTCCTCGAGATTCCCCACGCTCATCGGAGATCCTCTCAAATCGTCGACCTTACTCCGATCCTCCTCGGTCTTCTCCTCTTGGGGCTTCAACCTCTCCTGATTCGCCACAAACTCTTCCTCCATGAGCAAGTAGTCCTTGATCCGATCTAGCTTGAGGAGCCTGAGCTTGCACTTCGACAGAGGGGTTACGGTCGGTATCCGACCCGCAGCTTCGGGGCCCTTCTGCTTCCTCTGTTTGCGTCCGACCCTGGACGGCGGGGCCGCCGGTTCGTACTTCTTTTCCTTTTTCGAATCGTCGGAGGATTTACGGTCGGACGGAGGGTGGCGGTTGAGGCCCCCGGGTGTGCCTTGGCCCATGGTGGTGGTGGTGCTTCGGATTTAGGTTCGGGGATTGGGGTTTTCGAAACGATTAGCCTGAAATTGATATGAACAAAGAAAAAAGAGCTGTCTTGAAGAGAAAGAAAGAAATGGGGCTTCAAATTAGGGCTTATCTGATCCGTTGAATTCTGTTTGTTGAAAGCATATATTAGAGAGTTCAATGTCATCTGTTTGTTCAAAGCATTAAATATTTTAAATGGGCCGATAATAATGGGCCTGAAAGGCTAAGAAAGTCCCCTAACAAAACATAAAGGCCCAAAGTTGGCTCAATCAAGATGCATCTTTCGGCCTAAAAATAATTAAATATTCGAAATCTACCTACCCTAATGCTCAAAATTAAAATCGTGGATGAAAAATAATTAGTGGATAACAGTCCAATAAAGATAAAATAATTAATAGAAAGAGATTATAGTATCACATAAGAAGATAAATACAATTATACAAGCAAGGATATACTCCTTATATGATTGATTTATTAATCTGCATTTCTTTTGTCTCATCAATTTCTCATTCACCGATTTTGAGCATATTCATAATTTACAAAATCTCCCCCAGTCTTCTTTAATCAATTATACGAGATGGACTCTTCCATTTCCAAATATCTCTTCTTTTTTTTTTTTTGGGACTTTGTGTTGGTGTATATAAGTTCATCTTTGCCAAATTCGAGTATTGCATCCGATGAGAGAATTTCACTAAGTTACATCTTACAATTATTACATAAATACTACTACTTACCGTCCATCCCTTTAAACCAACTAAAAAAATTAACTACTAAAGGGAAAACACGAATAATGAATTCCAACATTCGACGATCATCTTTCGCCCCTCAAAACTCGACACTGCATTTTGACTTTGGCCTCGTCCCACTGCAACCAAACAAACAGAAAAATAAGCTCAAAAAAGAGGCTCTAAAACTACAAGGAAAAATTTTAAAAAAGAAAAAAAAGAATAGTTACTAACCGAAGTAAGTGATCTTTATGATCATCATCATTTAGGGCTTTTCGCTTCTTACTCATTTTTGTGAAAGTCTTGGTGATGGGCTCATACATTCGTATTGGTGTTGATGGAGCAAAGCCAATTATATCTGAGATTTCTTCTTCTTGTTCGAAGGGGCGATGCCATAGTGGCATGTTTGTATGCTCATCTGATGAGATCAGTTCTCTTACAACTACTTTACCGTTGAGCCATACCAACTCTTCAATCTTCGAACACATTATTATTATTATGTTTGCTCTCTAATTATGCTGACTAGTAAGGTAAGAAAAGGATCAAATGGAGATATGGAAACTTCTTACAAATATCTCTTTTTCTTCTCCCAACATTTTCGTAACAAACTGGGTTTTATATTAAGGGTAGAAGGGTCTAGAACCCGAAGAGGATGTATGAAAACAAATATAATATTATCAGCTTTGTGGATATGGATGAGTTGGGGAGCAAATCAAGTGTGAAGATAAAATAAAAAAATATAATATGACCCCACCAGGATGAGATTTTTATCATTCAGATATTTTTATACTGGATGGAATGGATGGATGATAGGATTTATTTTTAGTATAAGATATTTACTATTTTTAACTGTGGGAATCATTTTCCTGTTTTTGATTTGTATAATTTGATTTTTATGTCAAAACAAAACCAAATCTGGGGAAAACCAGTTGCTTGCTGACATATTGACGACTCCTGTCGGTGGCGTTATTTTATTATATTGTTTACGGATTTCAATTAGAAGAATAAGTCTATATATTTTAGTGCAAATTACGATTCTGGCTCCAATTCATATTTTCAATTAGAGATAAGAACACATGTAAGTAAGTTTCATTTATAGATAAGGACCCAATTGAAGTTTCATTTAGAGAAAAGGAACCATGTATTACCACGGACTCATGAAGTGTTACCACAGACCCATGAAGTGACACCACAGATCAGTGAAGTGTCACCACAGACCCATGAAGTATTACCACAGACCCATGAAGTGTTATCACAGACCCATGAAGTGGTATCGGGGGACCATGAAGTGTTTCTGAAAAAACTGGGTCCTTAAACTATGAATTTTTTGACAGAGGTCTGAACTCTAGTTGAAACTTAAACGAGGCTTGAAACGTAAATTTCAGTATAATTTAACTAAGTTTCGACCAGATCGTTGTATTGAGTTTGAGGCTTTGACTATGTCCATATATATATATATATATGTATATATATATATTTACATAAATTAATTGGCTATTAATTAGATCAAAAGCTATTTTGTATCAAAATCCGTGCAAGATACAAATTGGAGATTGAGAAGAGGACAGAGGAGGTGACGACTTGTCTTTTCGAAGTTAGTTGCATTAGACTCGCAGTCGTGAAATTGCTGATGCACTTATGACGGAAGAAAGCTATTAAGCCCTTTGAATTTAATAAATGGGAAGCGCAGTCCACCAGTGAAATGGGCCTCAAAACAAATAGCCTTCACTTATTATAATGATGAGATTAATACCAATTTTTACCAATATCATCAAAGAATTATTTGATTTCCCTGCAAAGTTTCGATGGGTAATATCAATTAAAAAATCTCACGGTATTACTAATGTAAGAAAATAAGGTGTGGTGTGGTGATATCACAAAGTTATATAATCAATAAAAGTAGATTGATTATCTCCAAAATTTGTCTATATAACAAGTAGTCCGTAACACCTTGAAAAACAATACAGTCTCATCTCGTATTAATTAATTAAGTATGGCTTTCGTAAATCAACAGAAAACATCTCTCATGATGGTCTTATGTGCTATCTTATTATTGGCTTCAGGTACTGTTTATTTATTTAATTTGATTCGAAATAATCATAATAATTTACTATTATATGCTGAGAAATTCATTAGGAGAATTCACATGGAGTCAAACCTTAGACTGCTACGGAGAATGTCCTTCGGTCGCCGGAGATTGCTACAAGTTTTGCATTGGCAAAGGCTACAAACTCGGCGGCATTTGCTACAAAAACGGCACCGATCCTTACCGTTGCTGTTGTAGGGCCATTCCGAAACGTCCTAGTAGATTATCATTCTAATTAGTAATTGTTTGAAAATTGTATTTCGATATTAAACAATCAATACGATTTTCCTTATCGGTTTGTTACGGTATAATCGGGAAGAGAAAATGAAAAAAAAATGAAGGTAAAATGCGATGAATCCTGATTAATACCTGAGTGGGAAAACAGTAACAAATGAGAAGGTATTGTCTTACCTATCCATGGATATAAGCAAGTCCAGAAAATTTGAAGTGTGGCATATGTTTAATTGGTTTGGTTTTTAAATATGGATAGACAAGTGTCAAAGAACTAATAAGCAGGCAAGCAAAACGATATAACAGTAATTAAGGGGTTGTTAACTTTTACCACCTCAACTTAACAAATGACAATTATCATATATGTTCAGGAAAATTCGATTTTTTTTTTTTTTGAGTAACTAAGTTGTTCTTGGCTAATACATTGGTTTTGGTCCGGGACTTTCTTTTTTCTTTTGCCATCAAAACTTCAATTTTTGTCATAATTGGTTAATACAAGAAAAATGTTCCAAACTGATATATCAATTTTGTGAGTTTTTTGTCAGAGGTGCATGCATGAAGGCTATGATTGTCGAAACAGATCTTACAATTATGGGGAGGATCATTCTATATGAATTAGCCAATTAAATGTGCATATTTTCGTCAAGCTAATAATTAATTAGCAAGATATTTTACTAGTTAATTGACTTTGTCTTTGCTTCTTACGGTCAATGATACCATAAATCCATAAAAGTCAAAGATGTAAAAATATGTAATCTCATTCATTGATTGACCTTAACTCACTTTGCTATAAATATGAATAAATATGTATACACATTATAACTAGGGCGATAACAGATGGAAAATACTCATTATCTCATTTTGGTGCTACAGACAATTATATAAATTGCAAAAATGGTTTTCGGAAGCCTACAAAAGACCCCTTACATGGCGGTCTTATTATGTCTCGTTTCGTTATTGGCTTCAGGTGATCGATCATTTATTTCATCGCATTGATTCTCATATAGTCAACAATTCGATTTAATTTTGTTTTGTGATATTTAATCATATTTAAATGTCAGGTAAATTGGCATTGGGTCTAAGAGAGCCTTTTGTGTGCACTGGGGACTGTTCAACTGTAACAGAGTGCAAGAATTCTTGCATTGCCAAAGGTTACATTGGTGGAACTTGTTATGGTTTTTCGACTTCATTGTTGACTTGCTGTTTGTACTAAAAGTTGAAGCTTTTATCGATATTTATGTATAATAATATAACCAATAAAAACTATTTAATTTGGCGAATTTTCTTAAAACTAATTAAGTTGCACGAAATAGAGGGTTATATTCAAACGAATAACCTTCGCTCCCCGAAAAACCTCTCTACATGAAAAAACCCTAATTTAGCTTTTCTTCTCCGTCGGCGGATCCGGTTAGAGCACCCATCATATTTCATTGTCTTTCTTCTTATTTTCGGTTTTAAGTTTTAGCTAATTCTCTCGTATGCGAGTCTTCTTCTCTCGTATGAGAGTATTTCTAGTTTGAATAAGAGTTCCTAATTGTCTTATAAGATTTAAAGAATGGACACCATGCTTGCATTGTTAATTCAAGCATTGGAGTTATGGATCTGAATTGATAATGTCAAAAAGTGCTTGAAGAAGGATAGTAATGGGATGAAGTTATTTTAAGTAGAGCTGGCAATATTGCCCGCGGCCCGCCCCGCCCCGCCAAAAGGGCGGGACGGGCTCTGATTTTTCAGGCCCGCCAGGAGGCGGGCCTAAAAAGCTTGCCCCGCGCGGCCCGCGGGCTTCGGTGGGGCAGGGCGGGCTAGCCCGCAGGCTGGCCCGCCAATAATAAATAATATATTTTAAATGATAAATATATATATATATTTATATATATAAATTATATAATTTCTTATATTTTTTATAATTGATAAATTAAAAGATAAATTAATTAATATTTTCCAAAGTTAAAATATATTAAATATATTTTTTTATTTATTTTTCTGATTTTCAGGTTTTTTTTATTTTTTTAAATTTATGCGGGCTAAGCCCGCCGGGCCCGCGGCCCGCCAGTGGGCGGGCGCGGGCCTAACTTTCTTAAGCCCGCCCTGCGGGCTAGCTCGCCCTGCCCTGCCAGTGGGCGGGCTACGGGCCGGCCCGCCCCGCCGCCCCGTTTTGACAGGTCTAATTTTAAGAAGAGACTGTAATTGGTATATGTATCTTTTTATTTATTTCTTCGTATTCTTCAGCATTTTGATTTACTGATTCCATTGTAGTACTTTTGTCCAACTGATATTATGGAATGCAATGGTTTACTTCAAGAAAAAGAAAACGAATAACCTTCGAACAAAGATGTTTTTGTTGTAAATATTTGACATATAACTTATATAATTTGTATGATATAAGAGAAGAACAAAAGCTTTCCTGCATTTCTTCTTGTGTATCATTTTGTTACAAAGAGTTATATTTATAAGCCATAACATACATAAGAAGCCAAATAATAATACGTCATTGCGCTTTCGTCATCATTTCTTCGATTTATGGCCCTCATTGATTGATCTCTTGGCTGATTGTCTTGGTGTGTCTAGAATGAACTTTGGGCCCATGGACATCCACTCATAAACATATATTTATAATACTCCCCCTTGGATGTCCAATTAGGAATATGCCTCGTTAAAAACTTTACTAGTGGGATAAAAATCTATTGATGGAAAAAGAGTACATAATTCCTATAATACGCTTTCCTATGTTGCCTCATTAAAAACCACACTGAAAAAAACCCATGGGAAAAACCACAGTGAAGGAAAAAAGAGTGCAATGCGTATCGAAATTTCAGACTCCAATTGATATGCCAATTTTCTAAATTATAAGAGAAAGTGCTTCGTAAATAAGTCTGTGAGATTTCGCTAGATCGTACTTGTTGTACATCAATATTACAATTTCTCCAGCTCATGTGTAAAGAAAATTTTTGGTGAAATATGTTTTGTTCTATCAGCTTTGATATATCCCTCCTTTAAATGAGCAATGCATGCCGCATTATATTCATATAATGTATTCGGAAGTAACTTTTTATATAATAACCCACAATTTTGTTGTATATGCTGAATAATCGATCGCAACCAAACACATTATCTGCTAGCTTATGAATTGCTAGTATTTCAGCATGATTATATGAAGTGGCAGTTGAACTTTGTTTAACTGACCGCCATGAAATAGCATTTCCACCATACATAAATAAATAACCCGTTTGCGATCGTGCATTTAGTGAGTTCGATAAGAATCCAGCATCTGCATACCCAATTAAATCTGCTTTTGATTCATTACAATAGAACAATCCCATATAAGTTGTTCCGTGAAGGTATCAAAATATCCGTTTAACTCCGTTCCAATGTCTAGGAGTCGGCGAAGAACTGTATCTTGCCAATAAATTTACATCGAATGCTATGTCAGGCCGCATATGACTCATAAGATACATTTAGCGCTCCAATAGCACTAAGATATGCTACTTCAGGGCCAAGTAATTCTTCTTGAGTATCATTTCATTACAAAGGGTCATATTTATAAGCCATAACATACATAAGAAGCCAAATAATAATACGTCATTGCGCTCGTCATCATATCTTCGATGTGACCCTCATTGATTGATCTCTTGGCTGATTGTCTTGGTCTGTCTAGAATGAACGTTGGGCCCATGGACATCCACTCATAAACATATATTTATAACAGTTTTTTCTAATCCGAAACCATGCGGGTCGTCCACTCCACTCCCTATTATATAGTTGATAAACCGTATATAACCGAAAACTTGTATAAAATGAAAAGGTGCCATTAAAAAAAAGGTCATTGATTTAAAATTATGGTAAAATTTATGGTGTTTTTTTGTTTTTAAAAATCTGGTCAAAAGACCCCTTTTAATTAAAAAATTTGATCAAATGCTATTTTTTTAAGGGGAAACTTCACTTAACTTCTTATTAGGCAAACTTTCTATCACATAACTCTCCTGTCAGAGAAATATATCACTTAACTCCCCGATTTGCTGTTTGTAACAGTTTACTGTACCTTTCTATGTTTGCATTGTGTACCACAACACGTTGCTATAATGTACCTAAATGCGTTGTTACGGCGTACCTTAAAAGTGATGTTTGGTGTACAATTTTTTCAATGTAAGATTTACCACAATACGTTGATAGTGTACCAAAATGTGTTGTATGGTGTACTAAACAGTAAATCGGATTCGAAATAGAATGAATTTCAGACCCGGCATAAGTGATATATTCCTCCGAGAGGGGAGTTATGTGATAGAAAATTTGCAAATAGGGATTTTAGTGAAAGTTTCTCTTTTTCTAAAACAAAATAAACATATTTTCGTCCAACTTTATCTTTTTTAAGGAAACTCCAAAATAAATTAAACTTGAGCGTGTGGAGATCACATTATCTAAAACAAGGGATATGGTAAGCCAAATGGCAAATCCCAAGTGGATAACAAGGTTTCCTCAAGACGAATCCCAAGCCATCAAAATGATATCCAAATTATCTAATTTATCTCTTTCCCCAAACACCAAACAATATCAACAATTCTCCCCTCACACACTGTAAATCAAAGATCAAAATCACACAAAAAATAAGAAGAAAAAAATGGCGTCGACCAGCGTAGCTTCTGCTGCATGCAGATTCATGGTTGCACCTTCTTCTTCTTCTTCAAACGCAAGCAGCAACGGTAATAACATGGTCTCTTTCTCTCCCAAGATTCGCCGGAACTTGAGGCTGGTAATTGTCCGAGCAGCAGCAGAGGAAGAGGAGATCCCTCCGCCGCCGGCGGAGACGGCGGAGGCGGCTGCCGCCTCCGAGGTTAAGGCTGCAGAAGCTCCCAAGGAAGCTCCAAAAAAACCGCCGCCGGTCGGCCCTCCGAGAGGCTCGAAGGTCAGAGTTCTGAGGAAGGAATCGTATTGGTACAAAGGCGTTGGTTCAGTTGTAGCCGTTGACCAGGTCAGTCAGTCAACTCTTACTTACAGCTCTCTCTTATCAACAACTGTCTTAAAGCTTGTATGTAATATATGGATTAAATGTTGGACTACTATTGAATTGTTTGAATTCATTTCGTAATGATTTGCTTGGATTTTGGACAGGACCCAAAAACACGGTACCCAGTTGTAGTGAGGTTCAACAAAGTGAACTATGCGAATGTGTCCACAAACAACTATGCACTTGATGAAGTTGAAGTAGTTTCCTAATGAGGAACATTTATATTGTATTATTGTCTCTCCTTATCATTTTAATATATTCATGCTGAATGTGTGTTTGTGTCTGTGTGTGATCGGTCCTTCAAATATGATGTAATATCTTACTTTTTGGAAAATCAAACGAGCTTCCATTGCTACCAAAGCTATGGATATCGATATCACTATTCTTCATTAGAAACAAGTCCATTTCGAACGAACCCTAAAAACCCTCATCATCGGAATTATGTGTGAATGATGAAGTTTTGAACTGATAAACCATTATTCAGAAAGAATCCGCATTCCTGTCACAGAAACTAAGATAAAATTAGTGAAAGGCTCTATCCAATTGAGTTTCCAATTTTCTTCTTTTCCTTGGGTTGATCCAATAAGGCACATTGCTCTGCTACCCAGTAGCATAAATTGTTAGATTTGGGCTTAGTGGGGGCCTATAGGGCCCAAAAAGCCAAATCTGATCGGTTTAATTAGTCGAGATGTCATCGTTTATCGGGCCTGAATATATGATGAAAGATTCATAAAGAGCGTTTCGAGGGGATTCTAAAGAATATTAATTTGCTCAAAAGCGATTTCAGGTGAATGAGAATTTTTTTTTTCGTTTTAGCGCAATTGAAGGTCTTTTTTGAGGCCCCATATAGGAATCCTTGCCCCACATCGGCTAGACCGATAATCATCGCCTTAAATATGGAAGCCCAATTTAATATGCCAAATGGGCTTGCCTAAAGGATAAGCTCAAGTGGGCTTAATGGGACCATTGTGATTTTGGCCCATATGATAGCCCGAGTGCGAGAAGGTGCCTCGCACCGACAAGCACCGAGGCCGTGGCCGAGCCGAGCTGAGCCAAAATGCACAATGGGCGCTTTGTGCATCGTCGCTAGGAGCTATTAGGAACCAAAAGTTATGCTCCGGCGATGATGTGGCAGTGGTTGGAGCCAAAATTTATGCTCCGGCAATGACGTGGCGGTGGTTGGTGACATGCGGCTCGGATGATATGGCGTGCGCGACGCGTGTGTAGGTGATGCGCTGACTAGGCAGCTGAGGTGGCGTGACTGGGTCAATGGGGCACATCGGATCGTTGGACTTAACTTGCCCGACCCGAGAATACAAACCGACGAGTCGAGAAGCTTCCAAATGTGAGGTGGCATGACCCGTTGGGTCAATGAGGCGCATCGGACCGTTGTACTGAACCTACGCGACCCGAGAATACGGACCGCCGGATCGAGAAGCTTCCAATTGACGAAGCAGTCCAAAAGTTGGAGACCTTTGGCATTCTGACCTCTTGACTGAAAAGTCAAAAGGTCAGAACAGTCCAAAAGTTTCATGTACCTACAATTAAGTCCCTGCGAATCGTGAAGTCTATAAATAAGCCCCATACGAGTTGGAAAATCATTTATTCCAACCCAAGCAATCTACTTTCATACACTCCCAGTCCCCAGTTCGCATAAAGCAAGAGAAAACTTGAATTTTGAGTACGATTCACAAGAAAAAATCAAATCGTTGTGCTGCGATAACGAGCTCAGAAAGTCGTTGTATATTGGAAATGATATCCGAAAGCACCGAATATCAGGGCGACATCGTCTTACGGACAGTGTAGGGGTGAAAACGAGCCGAGCCAAGCCCGAACATGGCCTAGCTCGAGCTCGGCTCGATAAAATATAAACGGGCTCGAGCTCGGCTCGAGCTCGATCAAACATCAAAAGTGAAGGCTCGGCTCGGCTCGGCAAATTATCGAGCTGCTCGGGCTCGGCTCGAGATGCTCGAATCCAAATCAATCAAACCTTGTAGCCGAGCTCGACTCGAGCTCGATTAATCTACTAAATTATTTTTTTTTCTGAAAAAAAATAGAACAAAAATACAACACTCAAGCACAAATACATCCGCAGTGTTCACTGTTCCATTCTTTTCATTGCTTAGTTTTATCTTTGTTACTCGTTTGATTGTTTTCACCAACACAACCTCAGGCCGTAAGCGGAACAGATGATTCTCCCATTGCAAATATGTTAAACGTATGTGGGGCTGAAACAAAAACAGATTTTTAGCAAGATTTTGACCAGAAAGAAAAAAATCAGTACAAAAATGCAAAGGAATATTCAGCAATGCCAAATTGAAAGAACCTGTAATGTAATACCAAAACGAAATTACCAGACGAACAAGATTGGACTTTCCTTCTTATTCTTAGGTAGTGAGAATTCAATCTTCAGACTTTTCCCGAGATCCTGATGAGCAAGGTAATAGAGAAGAAAGTCAAGGCTTGGTGCTTAATCGCAATCAAATTCTAGGGCAGAAATTTTGTTGTGGGTGAATGGAGAAGATGAAGTGAAGTGACGATGTGGGTGGGGTGAATGAATGGAGTCTGTGCGGCTGTGCCTGTGGAATAGAATATTAAAGTTAGGTTTAGGGTTTTTTGTTACATATAATGTGGGTATTCTAGACTTTTTAGTTATTGTATATAATAAAATAAAAAAATTATATATGGACTCGAGAAGCTCGACGAGCTATCGAGCTCATATAAATTCAGCTCGAGTCGGTCCAAATCGAAGTCAAACCGAGCTGCTCGCGAGCGGCTTGCGAACAGCTCGACTCGTTTTCACCTAGGACAGCGTATCAAATAAACGCATTGACTTACCTTTCCAGCTAAAGTCTGCCGCCGACCAGATTCCGATCCAACATCCGATTCAACATCTGACGGATCAACCCAGAAACCAACATAAATAACCAATCAATCTCACTTTTCTTACATTCAATTAATTCTCGACGACGCCCATATTTGCAAATCCATTCATTATTACTCCCTCCGTCCCAAACGGTTATGGACATTTGGGGTATGTCACGATTTTTAAGAAATTGAATATTTTAATAATAGTACAATTAAAAGGTGAAAAATTGTATATTTTGACACGTCTTTTAAGAATATATAATAGTATTATATTGATTGTTTGTGGTAGTGTTTTGCTATAAAAGGAAATGTCCAAAATGGTTTGGGACGCCCGATATAGTAAAATGTCCAAAACGGTTTGGGATGGAGGTAGTATTATCTCTGGAATTATTACATCTTACACTGTTGAAAGGAATTTGATAATTCTTCAAGTATGACAACAGCAAGCTGGGAGTTGAGGTGGATTATTGTCGATACAAGTCCCATCAACGTAGCCTTTGGAAATGCAAACATGTTTGCATTCATCGAGCGAAAAACAGTACTTAAGGCAAACGTCAGGAAATTGTGCATTCACTGCCATTAATTCTCCTGCATTTAGTTAATATGATTAAAATTATTTAATTAAACATATGCAAATAATGGTTTCTTTTTTTAATTTTATTTCGATGATCAGATCACCTGAAGCCAACAGCAGAATAAGACATAATGACGCCGTGAAAGAGGTACTTTTCTGTGGAGTTCCGAGAGCCATCTTTCTTAACAAATTACGAATATTGGAGGATAATAGCCTCTCTCTCTCTCTCTCTATATATATATATCTATATATATATAGGCACACAACACAATGGTCAATCAAGGAATGACCTCACAAATTACGAATATTGGAGGATATCTGTTGATTTTCTTCATTAATTATTATTGAGAGAATATTTTTAGTCTCAAATCGGGAGATGCGATGTGATTATTTATCATCATTGCCAGAATATTTTTCGTATAATTAATGTAATGGAATATTATAATGATAGGCTTCCATAGTTCGAAATCCACTTCAAGTGGAGCTTATCTAAATGTAACAATAAATTTTGAAATCATCAAAAGGTATACTTGCAGATGATGTCTGTAATACCCGTAAAATTTAATACGAAGGTTCTAGTATAATTAGTAGTATAAATGTTAATTAGAAATTCGAACAAGTAATAGAAAGATACCCGAAAATGAAGAGAATTCGAATTGTAAAGAGAAATTCGGACAATAGATTTTGTTTAATATTTTTGGGTAGCTTGTAAAGTTAATTTTCGGGTAAATGCTGGTGTGAGCAATTTTCGCCGAGCAAGTGATAGGGCAAGACTGTAAAATTGATTTTCGGGTGAAATCAATTTTCGGGCGAAACCTTATTTTTGGGTGAGACATTAGAATTTCTCGGCAAAAATGAAATTCAGGCAATAGAATCAATTTTCGGGTAAAGCTTGAAATTCTCGGCGAAAAATATTTTTCGGACAACTTTCGCCGCTAAGACAATTTCGGGCAAGCTTTAGAGATAATTTTCGGGTGATGGCAAAATTCGGGTGACGTTTGACTTTCGGGTCAAAGAGATAGTAATGAATAGTAACACAATTTTTACGTAACCTAAGAGGAATTTTTGTCACCTACTTGTCCCATCGCTTACGATTTCCAAACCTCATACATATCTACTATTTCATTGAGTAAAAACCAGTGTTTTAAAAAGCGTAAGTGTAGCGCGCCTCATAGCGTATATAGCGCAAAAATTTCGCAAAACGCGTTGTAGCATAATAGAAATAGCGTTTTTATTTATTATTATTTATTTTTTATTTTTTTCTTCTTTTATAAAGCTCAAAATAAATAAAAATCATAAAATATAATCTTAACTTCAAAAATGCTTCAAATTAAAATTAGAGAAATAATATAAAATTAAAATTTTGCCATACATTGTAAGCCAGGAGATTTTTATTAGAGAAATAATATAAAATTAAAATTTACTTAAAATTTGAAAATAATAAAATTTAACACACATGCGCACACATATACATATATATTTATATAACTCATGAAGTGTGCTTAGATTATAGATTAATGTTCACCGTTATTTTTTTTATAATGGTTTGTTTGCTTGTATTGTTATATATATATATATATATCTTTTGTCGTGTATGTGGCATGATCAAAATAGTCACGCAATACGCTACTGTATCTACGCTACGCAATATCGGAACTAAAACGCTACGCATTGAGCAATACGCTTTTTAAAACACTGGTAAAAACTGGGAAAACCCTCACAAAGTAGAGATAAGAAAACGAGAGCAACCAAGAGAGTGAGAGAAAGGAGAGAAAGAGAACTTCATCAAAGAGCAAAATTCGGCCAAGCTTAGGAACTTTAATTTGGACGTGAAGTAGGTGAAATCTTCATCTACAACACGTAAATTTCATAGTGATTTACATGTTAATGTATTTCTATAATTTTATGTGACTTATATGAGATTTTTGAATATTTATGTGTTCGAAAACCCTTGTTTTTTTTGGGTTTAAATATGTGCTATTGGTGCTGCTTTTATTTTCACATGCATGTGTAGGAAAACTCCTAGAAATTCATGTGAGCTTTCGGATGGAGGATTAGGTTTCGGATAGGAAGAATAAACTTTCGGATGGACTGAAATTATTCTTAGATCTAAGGTGATTTTCGGGTAAGAAGTACCAATTTTCGGGTAGGGAATTATAGTTTTTGAATGTTCATGAATGACTTTCCGCTGTCTCCAATATCTTCATGTGGTTTGATTTTGATTTTCGGATAGCTCAGTTTAATTTAGAGTTACAGGTATGAAATTCGGGCAAACCATTTTCGGGCCTTGAAATATTTTATTGAATTTCGTCGAATTAGGTTTTGTCCCAAGGTATTAAATTCGATAAAATTTTCGGGTAAAGAACCAAAATTTTTTGGGTAAAAGAAATGAAATTCGGGTAGTTAAATATGTTCCTATAACTCGGTTCAATTTTCAGGCAAATACATGAACCCGGCAAAAATTTCATATATTAGGGTTTGGAATTTTCGGGTAGCAAATTAAGTACGATTTTTGGGTGACTATATTTCGCCGTGCTTTGGGGAATTCGGGTGTTGACTTTTAAGTTTTCGGGTCAAAGGGGTAAATACTTAAGATGTTCAGGTTTGACTTATTTTTCGGGTCAAAGGATTTTAACCATATAAATTTCCGGGCAGTAGGTGAATCTTTCATCTACGACGCGTAACCCTTATCCTGATATATGTGCTAATGTGATACTTATGTGTATGTGATTATGTGATTTGGTGGACTACATGTTTTACATGTATTAATTATTTTGCACGTTATATATCTGTTAATTGCACTGCACTTGCATACCACGTCAGTGCGAGGGAGTTGAGTACCGTGCCGAACGGTAACGTTTGGGGTGTCGAAGAGTGGTGTAGAACGAGAGAAATGCCAGTGTAGGTTATTGCGTAGCGTAAATGGGGAAAAACTCGGGTGAATCTCTAACGAGACCTGAGTTGGCCGCCCGAGCGTTAGGTTATTACGTTGGGTAGAGAGGGGAAACTCGGGTGAGTGCCACTATAACGCGAGCGACCTGAATTGGCCGCCCGAGTGCGAACCTCTAGTTTCATATTTGGAGTATACTCGGGAATGGGCGACTCTAACGAGAGCGACCTGAGGAGCCTACCCACTGTAACGCGAGCGACCTGAGTGGGATACCCGAGCGCGTATGGTGTCGAGTCACGGGAAGTGTGGTGTTGAGATATGATAGGTCGTGATGAGAGTCGAGTGTGCATATTGTGAGATGGTTGGGGTGAGATTGAGCGCACGTTGCATACACGCATATTTCACCTACTGAGCTTGGGCTCAGGGTTTACGTGTCGTAGGTACTGAGTCCGACCTCGGGGTACGTCGCGACTAGGTGGGCTGACGGCGGTGCTCCACGGACTTTTGAGGGCGAGGCTGTACATGGATGACGACCTGTGGAGCGACATTAGGGTTTTTAATACTTTGAGATTTTGGGGCTACGGCCCGTGTATAGGATGATGATGTAGACGACATTTATTATAATATATTTTATTTTAGAAAAAGTTTTTGTTAGACGGGTCTTCCGCGACTTAGACCAACTCCAATCGGCGCTTATTATCCAGCAAAAACAACAAAAAACACTCCAACCAATACCCGTTCCTATACATAAAATGAGAATAATGTCATTTTCTCTCTCTTCGAAACCAAAAAATGCGTTTACTGTTCATTTACTCAAAAAGTTTCAAAGTCTCACAAATGCGCACCCACATATATATATAAAATTATATTCTCATACCTAAGTGCTTTATTTAATATTTAAATTTCCAATGTTCATTGACTCTTGAGCTTAATGACAGTTTACTTTACTATTGGTTTCTTTTAATGGCTTAATGATGGTTTAGTTTGTGTTGGTTTAATTGATATTTTATTTAAATTCACATTGTTCGTTGAGTTTTGTTTCACGCAATTTATCAACCCTTAGGCTTAATCATTGTATAAGTAATTTTATCAATTGATCATTTTAAGTAATATTGTTGTCTAATTCAAAAAGTTGTAAAATATTTTGGTAGTATTGAAAATTTGTAAAAGTTGGTGTGGAAGAGAATATCCTAAGAATATTCTTTTGAGTTTGGGTTTGAGTTTAATGGTTGGAGTAGAATTATTGTTTGATGTGACATTTACTTTGGGTTTGAGAATGAGTTTTTCGGTTGGAGATGCCCTTACGTTGCGAAAATCCGCCACTAATTAGCATTAAAAAGTGAGGGTCGCCACAATGTCGGTGCAGTTCTAATCATTAAAGAGTGAATACAAAAGATATATGGGAAAAGAGCTATTCTTTTTGTTGGGAAATCGGCCGCCAAAGATTCGCAATTCACTCTTCTCTCAAATATGTGTGTGAATTGATCCAAGAACGATGATTTTGAAGGAGATCGAATCGAATTATCAGCTAAAAATGAAACCAGAAAACAAGATTTTTAACATGGTTCGACCCTACTTTGGTCTACTTCCACAGATCAATCAAACCTTATTTTATTAATCGAGGATAACGGTTTACAAGATCTCATACACTCTAGAACTTTCTCTTTTACAGCTCTCAAAGAATAACTCTCTACAGAAAGTTATAAGCTCACCAAGATGCCTAATTGAACTCTGAAATCCGTAATTTATAGAGCATAATTTCTCAGTGTTGGGTGTTCGGAAATAAAGAACAATAATAACAGATGATTAAATGACAGTCGATCAACGAAAACGAAAATAACACCAGGACTTTTTAATGTGGAAAACCCAAAACGGGGAAAACCACGGGATCAAAAAACCCAAAACGGGGAAAACCACGGGATCAATCTCCTAATCCAAGGGAACAATCCACTATAACTGTGTCCGATGATTACAACGACAACAACTCCTCCCGAGAACGTCCGGGCTAACCAATTAAGCCAACAACACACCGAAAATACTACACCGACAAGAGAGCACGCAATACGTCGAATTACAAACTACAATCGTCGAGCTACAAACTCGGAATACACGAAAAAGGTCGAAGCGAGTAACCACCAAAATGTGAGGAACCGACCAATCTGACTCGGTAGATATGTAGAGCACGTCGAGGTGAGTCTCCTCCCGAAGTTTCGACGAAATCGGGGTAACGGATCGTCCGAATCGGAACTTTTTCATCCTCTTTTTCTTCTCCCTCTTTTCTTTCTCTCCTCTGCTCTCTTTCTTTCGTCTGTGTATGCATGCGTGTGTGGAGTGCGGGATTTTTTCTATATATTTTTTATAACACTATGTGCATGGGCCAGCCCATAAGTATGGGCCGAACCCAATAAACTCCCCCTCCGGCTCATACGGTGGGCTCAAGCAAGCCCGCTTTCCGCCGACAGGTCTCGAGCTTCTCCTTCGGCAAATTTTCGTCAACATGTCTGATCCATTCTCGCTTGTATGTACCTTCGCCAGATACAACTGCTTCATCTCGAGCACATCTCGAACTCAATGGTATCTGGCGTCAATATGCTTGGATCTCAAATGAAATGACGAATTCTTGGAGAGGTGGATAGCACTCTGACACTGTAGACGACATACTTCAAGAAATTTCTTTATCCGCAAAGCTTCCTTGCAACCCTCGATAATTGCAATGTACTCGGCTTATGTGGTGGATAGCGCAACACACTTTTGCAGCTTTGATTGCCACGACACAGCTCGCCCTGCAAAAGTCATCAAAAAACCTGAAATAGATTTTTTGGAATCAACATCACCTGCCATTTCAGAATCGGTATAACCAACTAGCAAAGGGTCTCCTTTGCCAAAACACAAACACGTCTTCGAAGTGCCACTGAGATATATCAATATCCACTTCACGGCTTCCAAGTATCCTTTTCCCGGATTAGAGAGAAAACGGCTAACAACACCAATAGCATGAGCAATATCGGGTCGAGTACAAACCATGACATACATCAAACTACCAACAGCATACTGATAAGGAACTCTGCTTATGTCGGCTTCTCTTTCTCACTTTTCAGGCATTTTTCAGAAGACTATTTGAAATGAACTGCAAGTGGAGAACAAACCGCTTTGGCTTTACTCATGAAAAATCTCTGAAGAACTTTCTCAATGTAGTCTTTTGAGATAACCATAGCTTCCGATTTTCCTGTCACGAGAAATCATCATGCTGATTACTTTCTTCGCCGCTCCCAAGTCCTTCATCGCAAAAACTTGCTCTCTGTGGAGACCCTCATTTTTCTAATAACAACAAGTGGTGGATTTCTGGAGCGAAAGCCGCGGAAGACCCATTTTACAAAAATTTATTCGCGAAATAAAATAAAGTACAACAAAATATGTTTTACAAAGTTTGATTCTGTACAAAGGTCGTAGTCCCAAAAATAACAAAACATCAAAAAGCCCTAACGCCGCTCCACAGATCTTCATCCATGTACAGTCTCGCCCTCAAAAGTCCGTGGAGTCACCGCCAATAGCCCGCCTCAGTCGCGACGTACCTCGACGTCGGACTCAGTCGTACCTACAATACGTAAACACTGAGCGATTGCCCATTAGGTGAAAATATGCGTGAATCCAGCGTGCACTCAACCCTGTCCCAAAATACCTCACAACGTATGCACGCTCGAGTTTTCCTCTCTTCTCATCCTATCGTATCTCAACATATCATAATCAGGGCCCTAGGTTAGACTAGGCACCATGCACGTACAATAAAATACGGAGTCAGGGGCCCATATTCGGGTAGCCCACGCTAGTAGTGCATGTGGACGATTGATAAACGTATTTTAATACGTTTATTGTTTTGTTTATTTGGGGTATAATAGGATATTTTCGGTTATTCATGTATTTCTTGGCTCTATTTACACCCATTTAAATATTGTAGGGTCTTCGAATGATTATCAAGCGAAAAGGAACGAAAACGAGGCGAAAACGACACGAAAACGACGAAGTATGAAGCTGTCAGTCACCGTTCACGGCCGTGAATCACCTCGCACGAGGCCGTGAACGGGGGCAGTGAGTTCAATACATATAAGTATCAAGATTCACGGCCGTGGTTATCGCGCACTAAGCCGTGAACGATGGCAGAGGCGTTACAAAGAAAAGATCTCAGGTGTCACGGCCGTGAATCATACAGCACTAAGCCGTGACACCAGGCAGTAAGCTCAAGATTCTCAAGTCACGGCTGTGAACCTTTATGTAAGAGGCCGTGAACCTAGACAGAGAGCGAAGATGGAGAAAGTCTCAGGTGTCACGGCCGTGACACCTTGTGCGAAGGGCCGTGACTCGCGGCAGTGAGTTCAACGAATGGAAATTCAATACCTTCACGGCCGTGACTTCCGATGCACGAGGCCGTGAATCATGCCAGAGAGTCAATATTTAGGGTTTAAGCCGCCGTCACGGCCGTGAAGCATGTTGCACGAGGCCGTGACTCATGCCAGAAAGTCAAGAAATAGGGTTTTCAGCCGCCTTCACGGCCGTGAAGGCCCGTTAAGAGGCCGTGAACGTGCCAAAATGCAGGGTTTTAGCCCATTTTCGAAGCATAAAAGGGGGGCTCTACTCAGAACTCAAGAACAACCTCAGAGGGACAAAACTTAGAGCTAAAAAGAGGAGGAAGAACACTAGAAGCAATCCGTGATTCGGAGAAGCTCAAGGGACGATCTAACAACGAAGCCACGCTCATACGATCGAGGAACGAGAGCTACACCTCAGAAACGCCATTTTCACTTCTTAGGGAAGTTTTCATGAGTTCTCTATCCTCGTTTTCTTTGAATCTCGTTGTTGTTTTGCCTAATATGAGCAGCTAATCCTCTTGTGTGTTTGGGAATAGATGAACGTTGGGTTATGTTGTAGTTAAGGCGTAGGATAATCGTGAACACGTGTATTCGACTATTTATCGATCTATGATATTGTTTCTTCGTATCAATATGTCTATGTGTTGATGTGCATGTGTGGTATATCGTTTAGGGCGACAGCTAAATAACGATTAGGCCGTTCGTAGACGTTAGGAATCGAGTATAGGGCGACAGCAAATACTCGATCCTCGCCGTCTAGTAATCGCTAAACTTAGATCCCCACGAACGTTTAGGACGACAGCAAATCCGTGAGTGGGTAGAAAATTACTGCGATTTAGTCGATAATCACGTATGAGCGATATTCCGTAAGCCTTAGCCAACAAAACTCAGCGGGATTCGAATCCCGGACACATATTTATCATCTTAAGTCACTCTTATTACTGCTAGTTGTGTTCCTTAGTCTTCCGATCCTTTAAGTTGCTCTATTAAGTTAGTTCGTAATATAAACAAATCCTGTTATTTTATTTAGGTTAAATATCGAGTCGATATGTTAATACTAGTACTCAATTTATTCCTCGTGTTCGATACTCGGATATTCACCATAGCTATATTACAAACGATAGGTACACTGCCTATCGCGCGTGATTCTAGTTATAATATATTCGTTTTAATTATTACTTGACGTATTCGCACAAACATTTATTTAAACATACACGCACGCGATCAAGCACCGGCTCGCTGAAAATTGAGCGATTTATGGAAGGCTTGAAGCCAGAACTATATCGCGATGTTGGCATGGCTGGATTCCAAGGGGTTACTTATGCCCAAATGGCGGAACGAGCCCTGATGGCTGAACAAGCTGAAATTTACTTCGAAATCATGTATTGTTAAATCTCGAAATTTACTTCGAAATCATGTATTGTTAAATCTCGAAATGTTATGTAAAAACTCAACATCCATCTCGAAATCCATGTCGAGATTCATGTCGAGATCCATGTTAGAATTAACCTCGAAATTTTATATAGGATCTCGAGTACATGTTGAGATTTAAGTTTGAAAGTGACTTCAAAATGTAGTGTGAAATCTCGAGATCAAGCTCGATATTCATCTCAAAATCCATGTCGAGATTTAAGACTTTATGTAGGATCTCGAAATCTATGTGTACTGATTTATAAATCGCGAACATTTGTATAAGCCACTTCGAGATTCTAGGGTTATAATTCTGAAATCATATCAAAATCTATATCGAGATCTAATTCACCATACGACCCGAGATCTATATCGAAATTCCCTACGAGAGGTAGGGGAACTACATTACGGCGATTCACGAGGCCGACTGCCTGATTCACGAGAGGCAGGTAAATACCCCGTAGCGGGAGATGCAACCTGGAGGATGCGACTCGAGGGAATGAGCGGCACCGAGGGAACCTCGAGTGTTGGCGACCTCGTAGTAAGCTACCAGTGAGAAGCGCCCGCGTGTCAGACTGCATTGGGATGGAAAGGCGTCTTAGGGTTAAACGAAATCAGTGTGCCCGGGTTAGCCTCTCAATGGGACTGCATTGGGATTGAAAGGCAGTATTAGCCTCTCAGTGTGGACCACATTGGGATTGAAAGGCACCATAGGGTTAAGCACAGATGGAGTACTCGGGTTTAGCCTCCCAATGTGTGTACTGTCACTTATTTATACCCTTAGGGATTTGAGCTCTATATGGTGCATAGTAAGATTGAAAGCCGAAGGGGCGCAAATATGAAATGAAAAGAACAAGAAGGATGTGAGAAGTCAATAGCATTGGCGCGAATTCCTTCGCTATTTAGGTCACGTGCATTGCATGTATGGTTTTCACTTATTGAGCTTTATAAGCTCATTCCACGTTTTATGTGTTGTAGGACCCCGCGATCACGGTACGTGATCATTTTCACGGCGAGGCCAACTTTTGAAGCTCCCGAGGGCTTTTGAGATGGAAGTGTGTGCATGAATGCGACCTCGTGGAGGCCCAGTAGATAGATTTATTTTGACCCGCATGCGCACTTTCCTATGTAAATAGGACCCACTATGATTTTGTAGACAACTTTACGATTCCTTTTCACAAAAGGAAAAATTTTATACAAAACTTCATACGATCTATTTCATTATTAGGACATTAATCGCGTAGACTAGTTAAGAAGGTAGTGGTGGAAGGCGGGGCGCCACAAGAAATATGTTAGTAAATGTCCTTGAATGTTAAAGTTTTGTGTTAATCAAAAGGGGGAGATTGTTGGATTTAAATATCTAAGCAATTCGGTTTGATAAACACAAAACTTAGTAATTGTATTTCTAACATATTTATTGAGTGTGCAGATGAGCTCGATTCGAAAAATAAATATCAAATATGAGCTCAGGGCGAAAAACTGGGTCGATCAACTGTCGGTCAATGCTGGTTAACCGTCGGTCAACCCGGTCTCGGTATGGTCAGACTGACTGGACTGGTCCGGTCTCAGACTGACTGGTGCAGTCTCGATTTGGACTGATTCGGTCTCAGACTGACTGGTCGGTCTCGGACTAAACTGACAGGTCTCGGTCAATGACTGGTCAGGTCAATGACTAGATTGACTGGTCAACTGTTGACTGATGTACAAGCCTTCTAGTGCAGCAGCAAGTACAGGTAGATAAAGCTGACAGCTTTGACCAAAGTCAACAAAGGCTCTCAACGGCTATATTATTCAGTCACGGCTATATCAAGGTGGGAAAGCCTATAAAAACAACAGTGAAGGGCAGAAACAAGCTAAGCATCCTAGAGCATACAAGTACACATTCAAAGAGAGATCAAAGAGAGAAGAAGAAGAGCTAAGAGCAAAAATCAAGAGAGTTTTTCAAAGTGTGTGGGTTACAAAAGAGAGAGAGCTACAACTTTCAAACCCACACACCTCACTCACACATTAGAGATGAGCCTAGATTAGTTGAGTTGTAACAACCCGTCCCATACCGAGTGCCACTGTAGCATCGGTTCTTGCTGGGACTAGTGGGGTTGGGCCCACCATACTCCGACTGATAGTCTGGCCCCACTGTATCACCATTTAACCTTTCACCGTGCTTCGTGCACTCGCTCACACGCACCCTGGGAAACTTCCCAGAGGGTCACCCATCCCTAGATTGCCCCAAGTCAAGCACGCTTAACTTCGGAGTTTCTATAGATGGAATCCCGAAAAGGTAGGTCGACCTTGGTGATACGAGTAGTACCATCAATTCTCTCATACGATTCTTAGCCTGACACGCCCATACATTGTCAGTATCAGGATCACCTCTCATTCCGGTGTCGGATCGGTTCGTTCATGCCTCTTCGCCTAGAAGCCTGCCAGAAGCCGCTCCTTGTCCGTGCACCTCTCAGGCACCGGCGATCACTCCCCGCCCTCATCGGCCCCGGGCGTCACATGAGTGAGAGTCTTAGCACATACACTATAAACAAGTGTATGCAGTCCTCGCACCGAGATAAGAAAAATGGTACCGTCTTAGCTTAGAGACGTAAAAGATCAAGTCGGTTGTGAGGTTGCGGCTTACAACACGCTTGACCTTGCGGGGTGCCGTAAGTTCTCAAGGGACTGTAAAAAGCTCTTGAAAGAGACGGACTGTAAAAAGCTGTCTAGTGGTGAGCGCTAGGAGTTTAGTTAGCTAGTATAGCCAGGGGATTGTACGTGTGAGTCTAGCTAAGGAGGTTATATAACGGGGGTTGTATCGAATCCGAATCTTCTAGTGATAGCCTTCCTTGCGGGGAAGGGGGAGACGTAGGAGTATTTACACTCCGAACTTCCATAACAAATCCTCGTGTCTCTACTTATACAAACCAACACCACACACACACTTGAACACCCACATCCAAGGTGTTCGACAAAATGTCTAAACCACCTCCATACACCAAAACCGACCAAATCACCCACATACACAAACCGCCACATATAGTTCACAATCAAAGCCTATGGAATTCCGCACTTAACTTTGATCGAAGATTGGAAATCGTTTTCACTCTCTAACCGGACGTGAAACCCACTAATGAGCGAAAGATGGTGACCGGTGTTACTCACCCCCCTCTAACACCCGGTCCACGATCCTAACAAGTCGGCGAATGAATGAATGCTTGTCGTAGCTACTATTAGGGGTGTTCATTCGGTTATAACCGAACCGAACCGAACCGAACTTTCGATTAATCGAAAGTTCGGTTTGAGGATTTCATAAACCGAAAATCGAACCGAAATATTTCTGTTCGGTTTCGGTTTTTACGGAATTTTTTCCGGTTCGGTTCTGTTAACCGACCGAAAAACCGAATTTTAATAAAATAAAATTAAAAAATATGTATATATAGACATCATTTATATTATAAAAATATACTATCATATATAGAATTGTATAAAATTTTAATTTACCTAATATCCATATTTTATTTAATATGTTAATATGATTTAAATTATAAAAAAATATATTATCATATGGTATAAAATTTTGACAAGTAATATTTTTCATATTTTATAATATATGGTGGATATATTATTATATAACATATAAATATATATGATTATATATTTTATATAATAATATATATGTATAGAAAAATAAAAAATAAATACTTCGGTTTTTCGGTTCGGTTCGGTTTACCGAAATTATAAACCAAAACCGAACCGAATTATTTTCGGTTATCAAAATAAAAACCGAATACCGAACCGAAACTTCGGTTTCGGCTCGGTTCGGTCGGTTAACCGACATTTGAACACCCCTAGCCACTGCATACAAGCTTTTTTGGTTTGTCTAGAATTAAGACTCTACGTTGCAATAATGAATCAATTTTTTCAGTCAACTCTTTGACATTCTTAGGTTGGCATTCCACGTAGTAAAAGTTTACGCGATTCCCAAGACGAGTAATACTAATTCAAAATATATACGGCTGGGCTGAGAACAAGATTATTGGATCGTTCTCGGGCCTATAATTTATAAATAAGTACATCATATTAATCTTACTAAAAATGTAACAGTAAAATGATAATTAATTGAGTAATGAGTGGTTGTTTCTTTAATTTTATTTTATTTCTTAATAAACATAAATTAACAAACTAATTTTATTGCAATTTATAGCACTACGCGAAGATTAATATAATAGTATAGACATTTCAAAAACCCAAAGCTCAAGTAAAAATGATATGAGAAAACACAATACGACAAGCAATAGTTCATTCAAAGATCTACGTTTATTTTTCATTATTTATGTTAAAGATTTTGGCCACCAAAACATAACCAACTTGATGAAGATTGAAATTTGTGTGATTCGCAGATCGAAAGAATGAATCTTGAACGAAATCCGCAATGAAAATCTGAGAAAACAATCTTTACGTGGTTCAACTCGCTTTTGAGTCTACGTCCACGGCCAATAGAAACCTTTTTATTTGAACACTCAAAGAGATTACAATATCTTAACTTACTCTCTCAACTCTCTGCTTACAACTTAACCTAATTCGCACTTATATAGATGTTATGAAGCTACGAAACTGCTTAATCGATCACTGTTAAAAGAACAAGAAAACAGCTTCAATCAGTTATCCTTACTGCTCCTGCTTTGACGAGTTTGTACCTTAAGCTTCAGCAGTTGTACTGCGCTATCTCTTTTTTTTTTTCCAACGTTTGCTTCAATATTAATAACAAGAGATGTACAAGGGTCAACTAACCCAGAAACCCATCTGGTGACAATCTTTACCAGTAAGGGAAAGTCTCAGATTGAGACCAAACAAAAAAGAACTCAACAAAAATGTTCAAAAAAAGAGGTTAACAAAGATAAGAATTATGCAATGTTTAACCAATTTGCTGAGCCCGATGAGATGATCCACTGAAGGCAAACCTTCCTAAATCATCTACAAGACAAAAAGCCAAAATTCAGTTGCAGAGCTCTTGCCATTCCAATGAGGCAAGTTCCACCACTTCAACTTCAGATTTCTTAATTGATTCGAAAAGCCAAAGATTCCGAGTTTTCCAAAGCATCCAAAGGATATAAACGGATAATTGCACTCTGTGTTGGAAGCTTCGATGGCTCGGCCCAAAGCAAGTAAGAAACCACCAGTCCTTGAAGCGCAAGTTGTATCAATAAATATATCCCAAGTAACAGGGGCTAATTTCCAAACCAATTGGGCTCTCGGGCAGTGAAACAATATATGTTCAAGTGTTTCCTTAGCTTCCCCACACCAACAGCAAATTGGGTCGATTTCCACACCTTTTTCTTTTAATCTGGTCTTTGTAGGAAGGATATTCTGCACACATCTCCAAAGAAAATGTTTGATTTTAGGCTTGATGTTAAGGTTCCAAATGCATGACCACATTCTTTTCATTGAGTTGCCTCTGTCACTGCCTTCAGCCACGTCGACATCTTGCGATTTCGCCTTGAGGAGCATCCTATACGTGGAGTGGACTGAGAAGAGCTGATGCTTCCCAAAGATCCAGCAGAGCTTATCCTTTGGAGAATCCCTGTGAATTTTAGTCCTGTAAATGGCAAGAGCCACATCATGAGGGGAAAAAGAATCAATAATGTCAGTATTCCAATTAGATCCATCTGGTTTCAAGAGCTGGGACACCCGAGTCAGCTGGTATTGAGGTTCTTCCGTGGGTGGGGGGACGAAGTTGGGGAGTTGTGCAAGCCAAGGTGATTCCCAAATGTTGACAGATTTCCCATCATGAACCTGGAAGATTGTTCCCAGTTTCAGGACTGGGATGAGGCTGTGCCAGCCTTTCCAGATCCATGAGGCTCGAGAATGAAGCTTGACTTTCAGAATAGGTCCATTTGGAAGTATTTTGATTTCAACAATTTGGAGACAAGAAGATTAGGGTTGGAAATCATCCTCCAAAGCTGTTTGTAATGAAAGCCTTATTAAACGAGAGTGTTTTTGCGTGTGATGGACAGAGTGTAAATAAAATATTCTTCGATAAAAAAAGGTTTTTACAATACGCTGGAGCTTCTAACCGAAATTAACTAACACTCGCACACGCTAACTTATAATCGGCCCGAGATGATTTAATTGATTAAGCCCATTAGGCCCATTTAAAGAAGCGCTACTAATACTTAAAAAATATAAAACGCGCGTAGCTAAGGGTTTTCATATGACAGAATCACGCGGGAGCTTCAAGTCTGGTTTTAAGTCTGATCCAAGGCTTGTTTCTGGACAGCTTCATGTCTTGAATTTAATACCCCCCGCAAGATGGATGATACAGATTGCGGACAGCCATCTTGAGTGACGCTCGCTGTAAGAGGGGACCTGTGAGTGGTTTGGTGAGCACGTCGGCAACCTGGTTTTCGGACCGAACTGGTAAGAGGCGGATGCTGCCATTAAGAACATGGTGGCGAAGGAAGTGGCTGTCGATTTCGATGTGCTTGGAACGCTCATGGAACTTTGGGTTGGAGGCAAGGTGTAAAGCTGAGAGGTTGTCACAGTAGACGACATGAACTGGAGAAGCAGGCACCTTAAGCTCAGCTAACAGTTGCCGAACCAGACTTCACTGATTGCAGAACCAAGTGCTCGGTATTCAGCTTCCGTGGAAGAACGCGACACAGTGGGCTGCTTCTTGGCCTTCCAAGTGACCAGTGAATCCCCAATGAAGGTGCAATACCCTGTGACGGATTTTCCTATATCTGTGCATGCAGCCCAGTCGGCATCCGAGAACGCTTTGATCTGCAAATTCAAAGAAGAATACCCTGACCTGGGGAACCTTTCAAGTACCTGAGAAGGTGGTGCGCAGCCATGAGATGTCCTGTCCGAGGTGATGCTATGTATTGGCTGAGTTTGTGGACTGTAAAGGCGATGTCTGGCCGTGTAAAAGTTAGGTAAAAGAGGCGTCTATTAATCTTCGGTACTGATAAGGGTCTGGGAGCAGCTGGCCATCGTCGGCAGACAATTTTCCATTCGGGTTCATGGGCGTGGACAGAGGCTTGGAGGACAAATAGCCCGTGTCTGTAAGAAGCTGAATGGTGTAATGCTTCTGCGAGATGTAAATCCATTCCTTACTGTGGGCAACTTCAATGCCTAGGAAGAATTTCAAGTTGCCCAGGTCCTTCATTTTAAAACAGCTGCCCAAAAAATCCTTGGTCTTTGAATTTCTGTGAGAGAAGGTCCGGCGAGAATGATGTCATCTACGTATACTAGCAAGATCACCAACTGCTGACCCTCTCCTTTTAGGAATAGGGTGTGATCAAAATGGGTTTGCACGAAGCCAAACCCTGCCACAGCTGCTGTGAAGGCCTTATTCCACTGTCGTGATGATTGCTTCAAGCCATAAATGGATTTCCGCAACTTGCATACCAGTTTATGCTGTCCTTTCCCCTGGTAATCAGTGTAGAAGCTTGTGGGAGGTCCATGTAGACCTCTTCAGTCAATTCTCCATTCAAGGATGCATTGTCTACATCCATTTGGAGTAGAGACCATTGGAGCTTGGCTGCCAAAGATAGCACAATCTTTATAGTGTTCGGCTTCGCAACCGGGGAGAAAGTATCAATATAGTCTACCCCTTCCAATTGTGAGTAACCCTTGGTGACCAGCCGAGCCTTGTACTTGTCAATCTGCCCTTTGGAATCAAGCTTCAACTTATATACCCATCGGCAACCCACTGAGTTCTTTCCTGCAGGTAGGGGCACAATGGTCCAAGTCTTATTTCTCTCAAGTGCTGCCAGCTCTGCCTTCATTGCTGCCATCCATTTTTCTGACCCTGAGGCTTCTGTAAAGCTGCGTGGCTCTTTCGTCATGGATACATTGCATATGTAAGCTTGGTAGTGGCCTGAGAAGTGTTGATGAGTCAGAACTTTATCCAAGGGGTACAACACCTTCCTATCAACAAGGGTGCTGCAGTGGTAATCATTCAGGTATGAGGGTCTTTTTGACTGCCGTTTTGTCCTCCATTGTACTTCGTGTTCAGGCAAAAGCTCACATATCTCAGCCTGATGCTCTTGGGCAGAAGCTGGTGCAGGGGATTCCATTTGTTCTGGCAGAGGTTCCTCTGAAGCCTGAGGTTCTGCTGAAGCCTGTTCCCCTGTTGCTTGTTCTTCCAGTCTGTTTGGGAGTCCCTCTGGTACAAGGATGTCATGACATGGCTTGGGCAGGACAGAGGTAAGGAAGGGATCCAGTGGTGCAGGGGAGGCCTTGTTCTGCTTGAAAGGAAAAATGCCCTCCTCAAACCTTACATCTCTTGAGATGAGAACTTGCCTTGTGTTTAGATCCATAACCTTGTACCCCTTGACCCCATTGGGATAGCCTAGAAACACACACTCTCTGGCCCTCGGATCAAACTTCCTTCGACCTGCTGCCAACGTGGAACTGAAACAGAGAGAGCCAAAAACTCGAAAAGAAAGATAGTCAACTGGTTTTTGATATAACAATTCAAATGGACTCTTGTTACTTAAGACCTCAGAGGGTGTCCTATTGATTAGATAGGTAGCTGTAAGAACGCATTCGGACCAAAACTCAATAGGGATACCAGATTGGAAATAGAGGGACCGGGCAACATTTAAAAGGTGTTGGTGCTTCCTTTCAACAATTGAGTTTTGTTGAGGGGTTTGCACACAGGACAAATGGTGGATGATACCCTTTTCTTGGTATAGAGTATTAAGGTTGAACTCTCGAGCATTGTCTGATCTGATCACCTTGACTTTGGAACTGAATTGGGTCTCTACCAAGTTCAGGAAATAGGTAATGGTGACCGGCACCTCTGATTTAAATCTTAACATAAAGAGCCATGTAAAGCATGAGTGATCATCAACTATTGTAAGAAAGTATCTATGTCCCAAGTAAGAGGGCACATGAAACGGGCCCCAAACATCACAATGCACTAGATCAAATAAAGAACAAACAATCTGATTATTATTAGGAAAAACAACTCTTTTCTGTTTTGCAATGGGACAGATCTTGCAGTAGGAGTCTTTTACAATCTCAGAATGCCTTAAAGAAGGTCTCAACATATTCAAGACTTTACTAGAGGGGTGGCCCAGCCTATGGTGCCACAATTCTGCAGACAATTTATTTAAGAAAACTGGTTTACAGCTGAAACTACTAGGAACTGCTTCTGCTATAATGAAGTACAGGCCCTCGGTTTGGTTACCCTTGCCAATCACTTGGTAAGAAGCATCCTGTATCACAAAGTTGTTAGAATCAAAAAGAAATCTGCAGCCTCGCTCTTTGGCCAAGAGACTTACAGAAAGCAGATTAAAATCAAACTGAGGAGTGTATAACACTTCATGCAGTGTAATATACTGGTTAATCCTGACAGAACCCGCTTCATGCACTTTGATGATTGTACTATTAGGTAATACTACATTAGACCCTTTTATTTTATGCAGGTTATACATGAGACCTTTATTACCACACACATGCTTGGTTGCTCCTGAATCTGCTAACCATATCTTCTCACAAGCAAGACTGGGCAGATCAAAGGACAAGCACATACCTGAGTTCTTCTCAGACTGAGTGCTGGATTCCATGTTGTTTGTAGGTAAGGTGCTCTGCTTTAACAAGGCCTTCAAACTCGGCACTTCTGAAGGAGTGAGCTGAAGCTGAAGCATGCTGTCCTCAGTGTGACACTGTCCAGCGAGCATCTGATGATTTCCTGGTGTAGTTCTGCCCACAGAATGATCCATGCCCACGAGGTTTGCCCTTGCTCCTTTGTACTTGGTGCCTTGTCTGTATCCCGGAGGAAAACCATGGACTTAATAGCAAGTGTCCACAGTATGCCCTCTCTTACCACAATGTGTGCAAACTGGTTTTATAGGATCTTTCTTCTGGTAGTACACAGCCTTCTTGGGGATTTCTTGGTTGCCATTTCCCATCAATATAGCCATGCTGCTCGACTGATCTTCACTTGCCTTGACAGGTCCTGGAATCATTGTCCTCTGCCTCTCTTCTTGGGCCAGAAGACTAAACACTTTATTAATTGTTGGTAAAGGATCCATAAGCAGGATCTGTCCTCTTACCTGGGAATATGACTCATTCAATCCCATCAAGAACGTGAGGACATACTCCTCATTGAAGTGATCTTTCATGGCCTTGATTCCTCCACAAGTGCAGGGGCATGGTGGTTGATAATTGGTCAGTTCATCCCACAAGGTCTTCAGCTTTGTAAAGTACACACCAATACTGCTCGAACCCTGTTCCAGATTGATCAGATCTCGCTTCAATTGAAAAACTCTAGGTCTGTTTGACTGGCCGAATCTTTCTTGAAGATCATCCCACACTTCCTTGGCCGATGAATTGTATAGGACGCTGGCGGAAATCTCCTTGGACACTGAGTTGAGATCCAAGAAAAGACGATATTATTATTCCTCTTCCATGCTATCAGCTTGTCTTTATCTGCTGCGCTTGGAGCTTGAAGATCACCATTTGCAAACCCTTCTTTGTTTCGGCCGATGAGAGCTATCATCATGGACCTGCTCCAAGTGACATAACTGTCACCACTCAGCTGTTCGTGGACCAGCATTTGCCCAGATGAATCTCCATTGTGCAAGAAATAGGGGTCATTGGATTGTGCCATGACTGTTGTGTTGGTCGACACAGAAGAATCTGATTCTGCCATTGAAGATCAGAGCTTCGAAGATGCGCTTGTTGTTTCTTGAATCTTGAAAAACGCAGCTCAAGAGAGTCGCTCTGATACCATATTAAACGAGAGTGTTTTTGCGTGTGATGAACAGAGTGTAAATAAAATGTTCTTCGATAAAAAACAGGTTTTTACAATACAGTATATTCATAGAAGTAAAGACCTAACCGAAATTAACTAACACTCGCACACGCTAACTTATAATCGGCCCGAGATGATTTAATTGATTAAGCCCATTAGGCCCATTTAAAGAAGCGCTACTAATACTTAAAAAATGTAAAATGCGCGTAGCTAAGGGTCTTTATATGACAGAATCACGCGGGAGCTTCAAGTCTGGTTTTAAGTCTGATCCAAGGCTTGTTTCTGGACAGCTTCATGTCTTGAATTTAATAAGCCTTGTTAAATAATTCAATATCTTGGAAGCCAAGGCCACCCAGATTCTTGTCTTGTGTGAGACGATCCCATGCTCTCCAATGAATCCTTGAACTGTCTTGATTTTTAGCTCCCAACTAGAAGTTAGAGGTCATTCTGATAATGAGTCTACAAATGCTCTTTTGGGAGACAAAAGCAGGACATCACATACAAAGGAAGTGAGTTGATGAAAGATTTAATAAGGACTTCTCGGCCAGCTGAGGAGAGATAAGAGTTCTTCTAGCTGTTGATTCTACTCCTAACAGCTTCAATGATATAATGAAATGTGTCTCTCTTCAATTTTCCAATGACTAGTGGGAGTCCAAACTCCAAGGTATTTGGCTCTATTATGCACCGTTATACCTTGAAGAATCTGGCAGATGTCAACTCTGTCTTTTCTGGAGTATTTTTGCTAAAGAAGACTGATGTTAACTCTCAACTTATAAAAAGGTGTAGCACCTTTTTAAGTATCAACTTTGAATGAGGGCCATTGGATCCCTCCAATGAGATCGAACGGTCCGAAAGCATTCAAACGACCTTTCCACGTTAGTTTTATTACCTTCAGCAAATGTGAAACAACAGCATATGATCTTTATCAGCGACTATGCTTGAGCTCTCAATCATCTCCATGCGATTTGAGTTTTGACTCACAATTTCCTCAACAATTTATTTGTATTTTTCATTCAATTATAATTTCATTAATGTTGAGAATAGTTTTTTACAGTTAATAGATTTGATATTTTACAATAAATTACCAATTATTTCCTAAATTATAAATACTAAATAATTTATAGGTATAATTGAAATATAAATTATGTTGATTCGTATGTATATATTAATATAATAATAGTAGGTAAGAATGCCTACGAAGTATTCTTTCTAGAGTGAAAAATAGAGGTAATTAGTTGCAGTAAAACACTGTAAAAACTGTGCATTTGTGTAACATTGACAGTATTTTTGTGTTGGATAGGATGAATTAGTTAACTATCGATTGATCTGTTATCCTTAATATTATATTTACATAAAGCAATGGATGCTCACAGATGCAATTTATTAGAGATTTCCATCTCATTTTCGTAGGGTAACAATATTCTTTCAATATAAATAATGAATAAATATATCATTCAACCAAAAAAAAGTCCTAATTTGTCTTGTAATCGTAATATCGTTTCATTGATTATTTGACCATTGAGTTTGTGTGTGTGTGTGTATATAGCTATGGCCAAGGCAGCCTGAATATATACATCCCAACTTTTTATTATTTTAAATTATATTTCAGTATAAAAAACATGTCTCTTGGAAGACAAGAAGAAAACTCTTTCACGGTGGTCTTGTGTCTTATTCTGATGCTGGCCTCAGCAGGTGATCATCGAATAAACAAAAAAACATTATTAAAATGCCATATATTTAAAATAATAATGATTGCTTTTTTGATAGATATAGTTTTTCATCCTATCATATGAATTTCGCAGGAGAAGTGGCATTGAGCGACTTATATCCTAACCTTTGCATTACGATATGTGATACTCTCCAAGATTGTAAGAATTCTTGCACTGCCAAAGGCTACAGCGATGGAACTTGCTATGGAAATCCGCCGCCTTCAGAGCTCACTTGCTGTTGTAGAATTTGAAGAAAAAAAAAACCCTTTCTTCTTTCTTTCCTTCACGATATTAATTTTTCAATAAATAATTACTAAATTTTGTCCACCGAGGTCAAATTAATGCTATGTAGTAAAATAATAGTCGGCGAATGAATGAATACGTTTGTCGTCGTAGCCTTCAGTTCAAGTTTCATCACTTTTTATTAAGACAAAGGTAAGGTGCATCACACATCACCAAGATATGAGACTAAAAATACAATTCATCCATTGCTCGGGCTATTAATTGAAGTATATTTCAAATGTCCAAATTCAAGTAAACCCAAATACTTCAATGAAAAAGGCATCCCTTTTATTACCTTTCATGATCATCATCAACTTCTCTATCAATACTCTTATATAAAAGATCCTAAGGAGATAAATACTGTAAGTTGGTCTGTTAAAATTGACCAATCAAATTTTTTTACTTTAATTACTATTAAAAATAAAAAAACACTAAATCATAATAACCACCTCATTCTATTTTTAGTATATCAATTATTAAAAAAAACGTATTAAACCACGTAGCTTTAAAACTCATAATAACCACCTCATTTCATTTTTAACATATAATTTATTAAAATCATCCACTAATAATTAATTTTATATTTTTGCACACACATAGGGTGTGCTAAAAGTACTAATATATATAGAAAGTCTTGGTATCAATATAACTCGCTGTCATTTCTGTCGAATATAGAAAGTTTTTTTTGTCCATATTAACTGTGCTATTCCATTTATTAACAATTGATTGCATATTAGTTTGTTGTTTAAAATCTAGCCATGTATGTTGTTGAATAGGGCCGGTAACAGAAACGATGAGAAAAAAAGACAATACGAACACTGGTTCAACCAAAGTTATCGTTTCTCATTTTATTTATTTCCTCATTTTTATTTAAGGAACTTAAATTATCATAATATGCTAATTATACTTCTCTCCCCTGGAGGTGTAATAATTATTTTTTGAAGGTGGGAATAGCTCTTTTGGTAAGAAATAAAGGTTTTGGGATTTTGTGAGCTAAAACTCCATTAATCATAGCTAGAGAGGATCCGATACGAGCTCGGATGATCAAGCTGTGAAGAAACTAATGAAACCCGAAGAAAATATGGCTAAGTATTTTGCTTCAGCAGGTTTAAATGAGAACCATAGGATCTGGAGCCATCGGAGTCAGGGGCCCACATTCGGGTAGCCCACGCTAGTAGTGCATCTGGACGATCACGCCAAACATCCTCCTATTGGTTCGCTCCCTTCCGAGTTTCCTCCTGCTCAAGCGGTAGCCTACGCTGGTAGATCTGGACGGTCACGCCAGACAACCTCCTACCAAGTGCTCCTTCCGCAAATCATCTGACGGTTTGCACCTCAGACTGCAGTTCAATGCATCTGAGTAGACGAATCGATCACGTCCGTCTCCTGTCTGGTGCCCTAACCTCACAACTCCATTACGCGTCGACAACCAATATCGGTCACGTTAAACCCCGCTCGTCGACAACTCCATTATTATTCGCCGGTGTTCGATTTGGAGAAACCGAAAGATAAAAGCGACACGGAGTGAGAATTGATTTATAGTCAAGTTTGCGGCTTTATTCGACAGTGGGTCGACGATAATATTCTCAATCACATAAGCGATGAGAAACATGCCAGGACCTTATGGAGCAACCTTCAGCAATTATACGCTCGAAAGACCGGGAACAACAAGCATTTTCTGATAAAGCAGATGATGAGTTTGAAGTATCAAGAACGGAGCAGCATGCCTGATCACTTGAACAAATTCCAAGGAATCCTCAATCAGCTAGTAGTTCAACGATGAAGTGCAAGGTTTGTGGCTTCTTGGTACGTTGCCAGACTCATGGGAGACATTCAGGATGTCACTGTCTAATTCGGCTCCAAATGGGATCTGTTCGATGGAATTGGTTAAAAGCAGCGTGCTCGATGAGAAGAAAGTCACAGGGTTCTTCTACGTAGGACAATGTCCTAGTCATGGTGAACAGGGGGAGCAAGAGTCGAGGCACGGGTTATCTAAGCAGAAGTAATAGCAAGTCCAGGAAGTATGCCAACATTGAGTGTCATTATTTTGGCAAGAAGGGGCACATTAAACGAGTTTGTCGGAAGTTTATGAGAGAGAACAAGAATGCAAATAGTCACGATCATCAGACGACGGATGTTGATAAGGTTGACGAGGTAACCGCAGTCATGGCAGATTTCTTTATTGTGTGCGACGACGATGCTGTTAATTTAACTAGTCATGAGACTAGTTGGGTGATCGATAGCGGTGCTATGATACATGCTACACCGCGACGGAATTTCTTTACCTCATATACCCGTACTGATTTTGGACGAGTTATTATGGGAACGATGGCGTTGCTAGAGCCATCGGTATCAGCGACGTGCGCTTGAGGACGGAGAACGATAATACATTGATTTTGAAGGCCATGAAGCATGTTCCAGAATTTCGTATGAGTTTGATGTCCACCGGAAAGCTCGAGGATGAAGGTTTTCACAACAACTTTGGAGATGGAAATGGAAACTCACTAAAGGCTTCTTGATCGTGGTGAAAGAAGAGAAGAAGCCATCTCAGTCACATGAGCGAGAAGGGTCTGAGGATACTAGCTAAGATGAATCTTTTACCCGACATGAAGAATCCTTCGCTAAGAAGATGTGATCATTGTTTGGCTGGAAAGCAGACCAAAGTCGCATTCAAGAACATCTCTCATTCACAAAAATCAGGTACACTTGATCTAATTCATTCTGATGAGTGTAGTCCTATAGAAACAAGAACACTTGGTGGTGCTGTGTATTTTGTTACATTTGTAGATTATCATTTGAGGAAGATCTGCACTTATACGCTGAAGTCCAATGACCAGGTGCTAGATGTTTTCAAGCAATTTCACGCTTTGGTGGAGAGGCAGACCAACAAAAAGCTCAAGTGTATTCAGACAGAAAAAGAAGGGGAATATTGTGGTTCTTTTGATGAGTACGGCAAGAGATACGGTATTGTGTATTGGGACAGACAAAGAAGGGGAATATTGTGGTTCAAGTGTATCCAGATCACGAGGGAGATGTTCCAGAATCTAGCGGTGTCGGCAATGATGAAAATCCTACAGGTGATGTTGATGTTGAGCCAGCGGAACCTATTGATGAAGATGCTCAAGAATCTTCATTTGAACCTCAGTTGGGAAGATCTTCTAGGGAGCGTTGTACTTCCATGAGGTATTCTTCATATGGGTACGTGATGCTGACAGATGCAGGAGAGCCTGAGAATTACCAAGATGCGATATATGTTGATGACAAGAACGAGTGGATGAAAGCTATGGTGGAAGAGATGTGATATCTCCATGATAACCACATTTATGACTTGGTAAGGCTACCTCAAGGCAAAAAGTCTCTCAAGAATCGATGGGTATATCGACTGAAGATCGAAGAAAATAATTCATGGCCAAGGTACAAAGCTCGGTTGGTCGTGAAAGGTTCCGGTCAGAAAACAGGCATTGACTTTGAAGATATATTTTCTCCAGTAGTGAAGATGTCCTCGATCCGAGTTGCTCTTAGTTTAGCGGTGCGCTTAAACTTGGAAGATGTGCAACTTGACGTAAAAACTGCATTTCTTCACAATGATCTGGAAGAAGAAATTTACATGGCGCAACCCGAGGAATTCAAATTCAAGGAAAAAAGCAGCTTGTTTGCAAGTTGATGAAGAGTGTGTACGGCTTGAAACAAGCTCCACGACAATGGTACAAGACGTTTAATTCTTTTATGACCAGTCACGGGTACACGAGAACCTCTTCGGATCATTTTGTATTCGTCAAGAGGTACTCCGATGACGACTTTATTATTCCTCTCTTGCACGTTGACGGCATGTTGATCATCGGCCATCATACTATCAAGATTCCTGCGTGAAGAGAGAGTTTGTAATACCCGTAAAATTTAATACTGGATTTCTGGGGTAAGTTGGCAGTGGAAATATTTAACTTAGAAATTTAGATATGTTAATCCGAAATTTTGAGTGAAAAATACAAATTGTAGAGAGTTCGAAAATTAATAGAATTAATTTAAAGGCTCGAATGCATGATTATTTGACTTACTCGTCTAACATAATAATTATTAATTTTGACACCATAATAGGATAAATAACTTTTTGAAGAATTATAGTAAGGAAATTATTAGAAGTCCTTACTCGTAGTCAAATTATAACACCAGAACAGTAAGTAAATAAGCCAAAAAAAATATAATTTACTCAGCCCAAAATTTATGTAGCCCAGCCCATATCTTGATTCTAGCATGTTCTTATGATTTTATCCTTTCATTGTTCATTCCTAAGCTAAACCTACGTGAGCAAACAGAGCAAGCAAGAGAAGAAAGAGGGGAAAAAATGGAGACCAGCAACAGGCAAGAGGAACTCTCGAGTACTTACCTTGTACTATCCCTGTTAGATTTAAGGTGTAGCAAGTATGATGTATTCTAATTCCACTCTTCACTCCATCTAGTTCAGTTAGGGTAGGGTTCCTTTTGTTTGAAATAAAATTCCTGTGCAGCTTCTGTTTTTAGCTAGTTTGAACTATCTATGGTGCTCTCATTCTTTCCAAACTTTTTTTCGTTGAAAGCTAAGTTCTTTAGCTTTTCATAGCCTCTGAAATCGCGTTCATCCGATGTTTCTACGATTTTCTATCAATTTTTGAAGTTGGTACTGCAAACTGAAATTTGATATTTGCTGTTTTTGGAAAAACCTTGTGGCGCGGCACAGCTTCTGTCTTTCTCAGTTTTGACCCATTTAGGCTGCTCCGATTTATTTGAAATTGGTTTCTGTTGAAACGTGACTTTTTCAGCTGTTTATTTCCTTTTGAATCATCTCAATGGATAAGTTTTCGATTTTTGACTAATTTCTGAATTCTCTGCTCCTTCTGCAATTCGTTTTCCTGTGCAGCTTCGGTGTTTACTGATTTCGACCTGGATAAAGTGCTCTGATTTGTACGAAATTTCCATTTGAAATCTTTGTTTCGTAGCTTTCCTCATCAACTTGAATCATTTTAATCTGATATCTATATGATTTGTAGTGAATTTTTGAATGTCAACTACGAAACAGAAATCGGTCAGTGCTCAACTTTAGCATTCTGTGAAAGATAAGACCTTCAGCTGTCCATAGGCACTGAAATCAGCCCAAATCGATCTTTGCAAATTGTTATGAATTTCCGAAGTTTTTGTTGCGAACCTGGACAAGTTTTTAGTAAATAAAGTGATTTGGAAATTTATCTTTACTGTTGCTCCAAATCTCTTTTGACATAAAAACATTCATCGAGAGCATGAAGACAACTACAGACGTGAGGTAGCTAGGTGAAATTTATCATCTACAGCACGTAAATATCTTGTGCTTAACGTGATAATGTGTTTTTGGTGCCTTACATGCTTATGTGCTGATTACGTGAATTTTCAGTGTTATGTGTGCTTGGAAACCCAGATTTTGGGTTTAAATATGTGTTCATATTTATACCTTATGTGTTGTATGTGCATTCATGTAAAAGTTTTTGGGTCTTTTAAATAAGTATTTTCGGGTAGGTGTATAGTTTTCGCCACAAGGGCATTATTTGGAAGATGAGTATTTTCGAGCTTGGAATATTTTCGGGTACTTGCATGTTTTCGGTACTTTACTTAAGAGTTTCCAGATAAAATTGTTTTCGGCATTTTCGGGCTGTAAGTCTAAGTTTCGGGTAGATAACTTAATTTTAGATAGATAGGCTTGTTTTCGGGCAAAGTTAGAATTTTTCAAGGAAAATATTTTTAGCAATACTGCATTTCATTTGCACCACATAAGCATTCCATACCAGTGTGAGAGGTGGTGATCGTGTGGACACGGTAACATTGTATAGTGTCGACGAGCGGGGTTTAACGTGACCGATATTGGTTGTCGACTCGTAATGGAGTTGTGAGTTTAGTAATAGGGCAACAGACGAGAGACGGACGAGATCGATTCGTCTACTTAGATGCATTGAACTGCAGTCTGAGGTGCAAACCATCATGATTTGCGGAAGGAGCGACTTGGTAGGAGGTTGTCCGGCGTGACCGTCCAGATGCACTACCAGCGTAGGCTACCGCTTGAGCAGGAGGAAACTCTGGAGGGAGCGAACCAATAGGAGGATGTTTGGCGTGATCGTTGATCGCGTGCGTGTATGTTTAAATAAATGTTTGTGCGAATACATCAAGTAATAATTAAAACGAATATATTATAACTAGAATCACGCGCGATAGGCAGTGTACCTATCGTTTGTAATATAGCTATGGTGAATATCCGAGTATCGAACACGAGGAATAAATTGAGTACTAGTATTAACCTATCGACTCGATATTTAACCTAAATAAAATAACAGGATTTGTTTATATTACGAACTAACTTAATAGAGCAACTTAAAGGATCGGAAGACTAAGGAACACAACTAGCAGTAATAAGAGTGACTTAAGATGATAAATATGTGTCCGGGATTCGAATCCCGCTGAGTTTTGTTGGCTAAGGCTTACGGAATATCGCTCATACGTGATTATCGACTAAATCGCAGTAATTTTCTACCCACTCACGGATTTGCTGTCGCCCTAAACGTTCGTGGGGATCTAAGTTTAGCGATTACTAGACGGCGAGGATCGAGTATTTGCTGTCGCCCTATACTCGATTCCTAACGTCTACGAACGGCCTAATCGTTATTTAGCTGTCGCCCTAAACGATACCACACATGCACATCAACACATAGACATATTGATACGAAGAAACAATATCATAGATCGATAAATAGTCGAATACACGTGTTCACGATTATCCTACGCCTTAACTACAACATAACCCAACGTTCATCTATTCCCAAACACACAAGAGGATTAGCTGCTCATATTAGGCAAAACAACAACGAGATTCAAAGTAAACGAGGATAGAGAACTCATGAAAACTTCCCTAAGAAGTGAAAATGGCGTTTCTGAGGTGTAGCTCTCGTTCCTCGATCGTATGAGTGTGGCTTCGTTGTTAGATCGTCCCTTGAGCTTCTCCGAATCACGGATTGCTTCTAGTGTTCTTCCTCCTCTTTTTAGCTCTAAGTTTTGTCCCTCTGAGGTTGTTCTTGAGTTCTGAGTAGAGCCCCCCTTTTATGCTTCGAAAATGGGCTAAAACCCTGCATTTTGGCACGTTCACGGCCTCTTAACGGGCCTTCACGGCCGTGAAGGCGGCTGAAAACCCTATTTCTTGACTTTCTGGCATGAGTCACGGCCTCGTGCAACATGCTTCACGGCCGTGACGGCGGCTTAAACCCTAAATATTGACTCTCTGGCATGATTCACGGCCTCGTGCATCGGAAGTCACGGCCGTGAAGGTATTGAATTTCCATTCGTTGAACTCACTGCCGCGAGTCACGGCCCTTCGCACAAGGTGTCACGGCCGTGACACCTGAGACTTTCTCCATCTTCGCTCTCTGTCCAGGTTCACGGCCTCTTACATAAAGGTTCACGGCCGTGACTTGAGAATCTTGAGCTTACTGCCTGGTGTCACGGCTTAGTGCTGTATGATTCACGGCCGTGACACCTGAGATCTTTTCTTTGTAACGCCTCTGCCATCGTTCACGGCTTAGTGCGCGATAACCACGACCGTGAATCTTGATACTTATACGTATTGAACTCACTGCCCCCGTTCACGGCCTCGTGCGAGGTGATTCACGGCCGTGAACGGTGACTGACAGCTTCATACTTCGTCGTTTTCGTGTCGTTTTCGCCTCGTTTTCGTTCCTTTTCGCTTGATAATCATTCGAAGACCCTACAATATTTAAATGGGTGTAAATAGAGCCAAGAAATACATGAATAACCGAAAATATCCTATTATACCCCAAATAAACAAAACAATAAACGTATTAAAATACGTTTATCAAACCTCCCCACACTTAAGCTTTTGCTTGTCCTCAAGCAAATTAAAAGCAAGAAAAGGGTAACAAGATAACGGCACGCCGTTCACAATTCACCAACGCAGATGGAAAACACAAATAGGAATCAAACAAGCAATTATGGACACTGCAACAATAATAAGCACTTATCGACACGAATTTCCTTAGCACTACTAATCGAGATCCACACCTCACAGGGATTCACTCAAATCACTCAGTGTATAAGCTAATAAGTCGGTGAATCGCTCAATTCATGCAATAATTTAGTCTATACCATATGCTTGCAAGTCAATCACACGTCTACTACTTAAAGCAGTTAGCATGAATCAGAAGGTCTTTTCGGGTTAAATGGGATCAGATAGTGATGAGGTGGTAGTGGGATCACATATGAGTAGCAGTCGTGTCGGTCTTCATGTCATTGTCTAAAGCGCGCCAGGATCAACCCTTTTGATTACGCCGTCTTCATATTCTCTTATTTCTGCTGCGTTCCACTAAGCCTTTCTTCTTCCAAGTCTCGAAATGAGGGAATGATGTGGAATTCACGAGACCGGAAGATTATCAAAGGAAAGGTTCTTTTTCTTTCTTTTCGCAATAGCTTATCCTCGTTCCACTTCGCTTTTACTCTTTTTTTTTCTTTTTTTTTTCTTTTTTTTTTTTTCACTCTTCTTCTTCTTTTTTTTTTCACATTGAGGCGTTCTCCACTGCTTTCGGCGTTGTCTCGGAGTTGTCGGGTCATCCGACTCGCTTTTCGACTTTGACATTCAACCTTCACTTCCTGCTTAACTCGGGTTCAAATGATCTCTGGAGGCTTATTTAGGTCAGAGGGTTATGATATACGAGGTTTAAGAAATAAAAAGGCTTAGGCACAAAGTGGTTAACTACGGTGATCAGTCGTGGTTGGGAACTTTGGCCGTGGGCTTATTTCCTAATGCCTTCGTCATATTCATCAAAACATACTATAAGCAATTTCAATGCGTATCAAACAAGCAAGTTCTAGAGAGACGTAAATTATGCACTACTCACACAACCAAGAAAAATGAGCAAAAGCTCGTCAGCTCAAACTCTCACAACGGAACATGGGTTATGTGTGTGAATCTCTCAAAGTAGCACTATATCTATTCATGCTGAAAAGATTAAATCACTGATGCATGTCCTTATCGCTCACTAGACTCCCTAATGTGCAATCTAAATTCGAGATGAACGCAAACAATCATGCCAAACTTCTATAGATTTAAAAGCCAAAACACGTCATAAAAATTTTTCACGTAACTTTTCAACAATATTCCTTAACAAAATTTCCCCTCCCCACACTTGAGATGCACGTTGTCCCCAACGTGTAAAATCAAGAAGAAGAAGGTAAAAGAAGTTGAAAAGAACGTGACTTCCCTGAAAAAAATTGGCGTGGTCCTGCCTCGAGCATTTGATGTAGTTGAACATGGTTGTTGCTTCTGAGTTTGACATATTTTGTGTCGTAGTTCGAAGTCGTGTCACGTTTCCTGAAAATACTCAAAAGAAAATTAAACGCACATAGAAAATATTAAAACATAACAAATTAAGTCTTAGTCATCACAAGTGACTTAAGTACTAGACCAACAGAAAAGAGTACGAATAGAAAAACATAACAAAATAAATAACACTAAGGTGGTGGTGGGGGTGATGGTGGCCGCGGCCAAAGGTGAGCCATCGATTCTTGAGCAAGCCGGACCGACTCCTGTGTATGCTTCATCGCGTTCTCCATGGCCTGAAGAGCCAGCTCGTATCGGTGTTGCTCTTCGCGATAGCGCCGGTGGGCTTCTTCGTTTCGGCGCTCATACTCTTCCTAGCGCCATCGTGTCTCCTCATCGCGTCGAATGGCATCCTCGTTGTAGCGTAGCATTTCTTGGCGCAATGATTGAAAGTCTGCGACTGACGCGTAATGACCGACCCCTGATGACTCGCCCTCGTGATAGCCGGAGGAATGGGAAGGACCGGCAGTGTCTGAGTGAACCGGATCTGGCCCCACACCCTCAATTTCTAGTGGCTCGGGGAATTCTTCGCCCAGGTCCGTCTGCCCACGATAAACCTCGTGCCAGACGTAAACCTTGTTTGAGCGGGACCAATTTGGCGCTTTGATCAGCATCTTCATTTTCAGCATCATCTCCTCGTTCACCAGATTTCGGCCACCCACTATTGCCATCTCTGGTGGATCCTCTGGCCACAGGTTGAGTCCCCTGACAACCTTCGTAACAAAGGGCCCTACAGCGAGCTTCCCGTGACTACGAACATCAGCTTGGGTGCTGAAGGCGTAGGCCATCCCCAACCCTAGATGCACCAGTTGACCACGCTGCATCTTGGCCAAGTAGAACAAGTCACGCAGTCTAATTGCGCCGTGTGAGTCGCCCCTAGGGGTGAGCGATGTCGATAGTAATCGGTGGATGTAGCGCAGGCCGGGGCTCCTGAGTGAAGACGCCTTGGAGGTCTTCACACTGAAGGCAGGTTCGCCGGGTCTCGCAAGTTCAGCCCAACAGTTCTGGCGCTCTGCCGGATGCTGAAGGTACTCCTTGTAATATCCGTCTGGGAATGGCCCCTGGCGTCCAAAATATGGTACCCTCAATCCAAGCGCCCGACAAATATCGTCGATATCTACGGCATGCTCCTCATTAAACGCCCCGAACTTAACTCCATTGCGCCCGTCCTCGAAGGAGAAGGTGGAGAGGAACTCTAAGGTCAGCTCCTTGTATGCTGGCTCGTCGATTTGAAAGAGTTCGAGCCAACCGCTCAGGGACATGTACCCCGCCACTTGCTGGTCAATATGATGTTTCGCCAGCGTCTCTTGATCAATCTGATCAGTCAGAATGAATTCCGTGCCCTTTAGCCGGTTGTAACGGGCTTGGTGCGTCTCATCGTCAAACTGCCCCATAGATTCTAGCAGTGACATCGTGCGGCTCATGCTTTGGCCTCGACGTTGACGACTTGTTGATGCAGATGAGCGGCTTCGACCCATAGTACCTAGAAGTCCAAATGTTAGTTGGCGAGAAAAAGATAATCAACACAACTCGACTCGACCAACGTAGCGACAAAATTGACAAGCTAAAGCAAGAATATATGAACATTCAAAGCGGCATTTTGTCGAACACATAATAGACATGCTAAAATACTACTTCCAAATGCAATAATCCATCAACTAATCAAATTCAACGGCTTCAAACAAGTAACCAACGCAAAATGAACCAATAACAGTACCCAATTCCGTCCAAATTTCCCAAAATCCCTATATTCGGCATTAGGATTAATCATACGAAAAATCGAAATTAACGCATGAAATCAACTAAGTAAACATTCCCAAGATGATATTATCACGTGTCCAACCAAAAATGCACAAGATGAACACCAAATTAGACCCAAATTGGAAAAGCCCCAATTTCGAAAATTAGGGTTCATCGTCAAAAATTCACAATTAACAAAGTAAATCAACAAATCCCCCAGTCCCAACGTGTTTATAGTATAAATCGAATAAAGAAAGAGCAATGTAAACACGAAATCGATCCAATCATAATCGAAGGGAAGGGTGACGAATTCATACCTGTTGAGTTTCGAATTTAAAATGTGAGTATGTGTTTGTTAATTGGTGTCGCCGGAGTGTGTTCGACGGCGGTGTTCGGTGGTCGGATGTGGCCGCCGGTTGCTTGGTGGGTGGATTTTAGGTTGTGAAGGAGAGGAGAGAAAGAAAGAGACGGGATTGTGTTTGAAATGAAGTTTAAAAGCTGAAAACGCAACCTTCACGGCCGTGAATAATAATTCACAGGCCGTGAACAGAAGCAGTGGGCTGATTAAGTACTCGGTCACGGCCGTGACTCGCGGGTCTCGGGCCGTGACTTCGGGCAGTGAATTTAGCCCGCTTACGTCACGGCCGTGACTTCGATGACACGGGCCGTGACAACCTATTTTGGACTTATTTATTTATTTATTTTTTTTTATTTTTATTTTTATTATATTTTTTTTATTTATTATTATTTTTAAAATGTTATGATTATTTTTATTTATTATTTTATTTTATTTTATTTTTTTTATTATTTATTTATTTATTTTTTTTTTATTATTACTCGTCCGGGTCACGGTCGTGAATGAGGATCCACAAGCCGTGACTCCGGGCAGTGTTTGAGTAAAGTATCATTCACGGCCGCGACACAGTAAGCAACAGGCCGTGAATGCAGGCAGTGTGCGACATATCACACTCTCACGGCCGTGAATGTCTAAGCAATTGGCCGTGAGGCGCGGCAGTGGCCATTTTTTTTTATTTTTATTTTTTTTGATTATTTTTATTTAATATAAATTTGAAATATGATTGATACGCAATTGACGAATTTTTTCGAGGACGATTTGAGCGAGGAAAAATCTTGGAATCGACAAGAGAAAAATCACTTTCTTACGCGGCGTCAAATCTTCCAAGTCAAAAATTCGTCTGTATCATTTAATGGATTGTCGGGTATGATAATGATATTTTTGTGCCATTTGTGCCTATAAATAGATATTGGTGGAACAACACAATATCATCATCTACCCTAAATCTCACGTCTTTAACAATCTTATTTTCGATATTCAGAGTTAGCTAGGCGCTACTGAAGAGGTGCCCGCAGCACGGGATGTCGAAGGCAGCCCAGATCAACCGATTCCACGAGGGCCTCAATGATCAGACTGTCCATATGCTAGACGGAGCCGCAGGAGGAGGTCTCGTGAAGCTCAATGCCACGGACGCGTGGAATTTGATTGAGGATTACTCGAGGAACAGTTTCATGAGGGGCAATACCAGGATGAAGACACCCGGTGTGTTCGGAGTCAGAGAGGAGACGGCCACTAGTGCCAAGATCGAGGCGCTCCAGCAACAAATCGCCTCGACGAACTCCCAGTTGCAGACGGTGATAGGTGCATTACTTCCCAAGTCCGGGCAGATACAGCCCGTGAACGCCGTAGCGACCACCACACCGACGCAGCATACATACATACCCTTGTGCGGGATTTGTGGCGCAGCCCACGAGACCTCAGAATGCCAACTTGGGCAGCCGCTGGAGCACGTAGACTATATGGGCAATTACCAAGGTGGCCAGCGAAGTTTCCAGCCTCGGGCACATCCAAACTTGGCATACGGAAATCAGAACCATCAGGGCCAAGGACCGCCAGGATTTCAGCCCAGACCGTCCGGATTCCAAAACGGGCCGCCACGACAGTACCAGAATGCACCCGCAGGAGGATCCGATGACATGAGGGAGATGAAGGACATGATGAAGACGCTCCTCACAAATTTCAGCAACACCACTCAAGCCCACGAGAGTCGAATGAATAAGATGGAGGAGTACATAGAGGTACGTGCCCAGAACACAGACGCCTCTATCAAGAAATTGGAGCAACAAGTGGGCCAGATGGCGAAGCAGTTAGCTGAGCGAACTCAGGGATCACTCCCAAGTTATACCGAACCAAATCCTAAGGAGTATTGCAAGGCGGTCACCTTGAGAAACGGAAGAGAGTTGCAAGAGGTACCTCCCAAGAAGAAATCAAATGATAAAGCTGAGGTCGAGGTCCACGACGAGCCAGAAGTGGAAGTAGGCAAAGGCGACAATATTGAGAAAGCCGAAGCTGAGAATGAAAACGCTGAAGCTGAAAAGGAAAAGGTCGAGCCTCAGAAAGAAAAGGCAAAGGAGATCGAGCGGCCACCGGTGAAGCCATACCAGCCATCCTTACCCGGCTCGACTAAAGAAGGACAAAGACGAGGCACAATTTGGTAAATTTATGGGTATGTGTAAGGAATTGCATATTAACTTACCTTTTGTTGAAGCTATTACACAGATGCCCAGCTTCGCCAAGTTCTTGAAGGACTTACTGACGAACAGAAGGAAGCTCGAACACGTCTCCACTGTATGTCTGCGAGGAGAGTGCTCGGCGATACTCCAAAGCAAGATCCCTAAGAAGCTTAAGGACCCAGGGAGTTTTACTATTCCCTGTCTTATAGGAGACTTAGTTGTTGAGCGTGCGTTAGCTGACCTAGGTGCTAGCATTAATTTAATGCCATATTCAATGTTTAAGCGCTTAGGATTAGGTGAGCCACGACCTACTAGGATGAGCTTGCAATTAGCCGATAGATAGTTGAAGTATCCTCGAGGTGTTATCGAGGACGTTCTAGTTAAAGTGGATAAGTTCGTAATTCTCGCTGATTTCGTTATTTTAGACATGGAGGAGGAGGATAATGTCCCGTTGATATTAGGCAGACCGTTCTTAGCCACAGGAGAAACCATGATAGACGTTAGGAATGGTACATTGACGTTGACAGTAGATGGAGAAAAGGTTACATTTAGTATGGCGGATTCGATGAAAAAGAGTAATGAACAAGACGATAAATGCTATTTTCTAGACGTGTTTGAGCACGACTTTCTCTTTTCCGTGCAAGGTCTGTCACAGGTCGGCGAGCAGGACATGCATACACTTATGGCAATCGACGAGTGTGGGGAGGAGGTCGACGGCCTATCATAGCCATCGACGAGAGTAGCGAAGAGGACAAAGAAAAGAGCTCGGTCGAGGAGCCACCAGTCCTAGAGTTAAAGCCGTTGCCCGACCACCTCGAGTACGCATTCCTTAGCAGCAATGGAGGGCTACCAGTCATCATCTCGTCGAGCCTAAACAACGGACAGAAGGGCCAGCTCTTGGATGTGTTGAAAGCGCACAAGAAGGCCTTGGCATGGAAGATATCCGACATAAGGGGTATCAACCCGAGCTACTGCACGCATAAGATCCTCATGGAGGACGATTTCAAGCCGGTCGCTCAACGCCAAAGGCGGCTCAACCCCAATATGAAGGACGTAGTAAAGAAGGAAGTGATCAAACTGCTAGACGCAGGGATGATCTATCCCATTTCAGACAGCGCATGGGTCAGCCCGGTCCAAGTAGTCCCAAAGAAGGGAGGCATGACGGTCGTCACCAATGACAAGAACGAGCTGATTCCGACGAGGACGGTGACTGGATGGCGCGTCTGCATTGACTACAGGAAGTTGAACGATGCGACGAGAAAGGATCATTTTCCTTTACCATTTATTGATCAGATGTTAGAAAAACTCGCTGGTCATTCATTTTATTGTTTCCTTGATGGTTTGTCAGGTTATCTGCAGATCCCCATAGCACCCGAGGACCAGGAAAAGACGACGTTTACGTGCCCGTTCGGAACGTTCGCGTACCGAAGGATGCCATTTGGCTTATGTAATGCCCCAGCCACCTTCCAGCGATGTATGATGGCCATATTCGACGAACTGGTAGGTGAAGTAATGGAGGTATTTATGGACGACTTTTCTGTGTTCGGTTCCTCGTTTGATGCATGTTTGTCAAATCTGAAACTCGTACTCGCACGATGCGAGGAAACAAACTTGGCACTTAATTGGGAAAAGTGCCACTTCATGGTTCGAGAGGGTATAGTTCTCGGTCATAAGATCTCCTCTAAGGGAATCGAAGTGGACCGAGCTAAATTAGAGACGATAGAAAAATTGCCCGTTCCCTCGAACGTGAAGTCCATTAGGAGCTTTCTAGGACATGCGGGGTTTTATCGTAGGACCGTGATAATGCTTTAGTCGATGGCCATTAACCTTGAAATTTCCATGCTCAACATTTGAAATTTCGACAGTACCATAGGGAAAAACGCGAGTAACTGTAAAAGGTCCAGACCAACGAGATCTTAATTTTCCGGGGAAAAGCCTAAGACGAGAATTGAAAAGTAGGACTTGATCCCCCTCTTGAAATTCTCTGTCGGCCTGAGGGGGTCCGTTACTTGATTGCCCGCCAGCATTTTGTTGTTGAATTAGTTGCTGAATTTGGGGAAATTGTTGGCGGACTAGTTCCGTGAGCTGAAGGATAGTCGCATCCCGACTATCAGTAGAGGCTGCGGGTTCTTTACCTTTATCTGCGCCCCCACTATTTTCATTTCTTGCTCTACCCATCGTTCTTCTATCCTAACGTTCCTAAGATCATGTAATACCAGAAATTCATAAAAACATAAAACTTACAAGCAAGGCCGCTTCCGTGCTTTTGAGTGTGTGTACATGGACAGTCTGCAGAACCTATATCCTAAGCTCTGATACCACCTGTGGCGCCCCGCCTTCCACCACTACCTTCTTAACTAGTCTACGCGACTAATGTCCTAATAATGAAATAGATCGTATGAAATTTCGTATAAAATTTTTCCTTTTGTGAAAAGGAATCGTAAAGTTGTCTACAAAATCATAGTGGGTCCTATTTACATAGGAAAGTGCGCATGCGGGTCAAAATAAATCTATCTACTGGGCCTCCACGAGGTCGCATCCATGCACACACTTCCATCTCAAAAGCCCTCGGAAGCTTCAAAAGTTGGCCTCGCCGTGAAAATGATCACGTACCGTGATCGCATGGTCCTACAACACATAAAACGTGGAATGAGCTTATAAAGCTCAATAAGTGAAAACCATGCATGCAATGCACGTGACCTAAATAGCGAAGGCATTCGCGCTAATGCTAATGACTTCTCACATCCTTCTCGTTCTTTTCATTTCATATTAGCGCCCCTTCGGCTTTCAATCTTACTATGCACCATATATAGGGATGGCAGTGGGTCGGGGATTCCCCGTCCCCGCGGGGATCCGCCCCGAACGGGGCGGGGAATCCCCGAGTTTTTATCCCCGCGGGGCGGGGACGGGGAAAGATTTTTCCCCGCGGGGATCCCCGCCCCGCCCCGCCTTCTATATATATTATAATATATATATATAATATTAAATTATAATTTAAATATATTAAAATAATATTAAATATAGATTAATAATATTAAATTAATACAAATAATATATAAAACTATAATTTATATAATATTTATACGAAAATATAATTAAATTTTTATATTATATTTAAAATATTAATTTTTTTAAAAAATTGAATCCCCGCGGGGATCCGGCGGGGACGGGGACGGGGACAGTTTTGTCCCCGAAAGCCTCGCGGGGCGGGGACGGGGATTAGGTCCCTGCCCCGTTGCCATCCCTAACCATATAGAGCTCAAACCCCTAAGGGTATAAATAAGTGACAGTACACACATTGGGAGGCTAAACCCGAGTACTCCATCTGTGCTTAACCCTATGGTGCCTTTCAATCCCAATGTGGTCCACACTGAGAGGCTAATACTGCCTTTCAATCCCAATGCAGTCCCATTGAGAGGAACCCGGGCACACAGATTTCGTTTAACCCTAAGGCGCCTTTCCATCCCAATGCAGTCTGACACGCGGGCGCTTCTCACTGGTAGCTTACTACGAGGTCGCCAACACTCGAGGTTCCCTCGGTGCCGCTCATTCCCTCGAGTCGCATCCTCCAGGTTGCATCTCCCGCTACGGGGTATTTACCTGCCTCTCGTGAATCAGGCAGTCGGCCTCGTGAATCGTCGTAATGTAGTTCCCCTACCTCTCGTGAATCAGGTAATATTTGGCCTCGTGAATTGCCATGGTAGCATAGAAGAGCCGTGACTCATCATTGAGTCGACACAAATGCTCATATCGGCAAATATATATCGCTCACAGGCGATCTTATACTCATGCACGCTCTCTTTCCCTGACTCTTATACTAGTCGTGCGTGCACGTGCTCATGCCATGAAGTCACATAAAATCATGGCAATATTCATAGAATAATTTATGTCACGTAACAATCATAGAAGTCACATAAAATCATAGAAGCACATAACACATAATTTCATGCACATAAAAATTATGTGTTGTAGTTGCGGTTTCCACTTACCTGGTATCCTTAGCTATATCGTACGGTAAATCCCTAACCTTCAAACCATAAGTATAAAACATATAAAATTAGGGTTTGTTAGTCTAATTACAGTTTCACGAAAGTGGCTTAGTTTAAAAATCCTAGTTTCGACTTTTATGGGTTTCGAAACCCTAAAGTCTTGAATACCTTGACTTGAATTTCATAGGTTCTGAAATTTCCTTCAGATATATGTTTCGATATTTTTAACAAAGATTTCGAGCTTAATGTTCACGGATTGATCTCGATATGAACTTTAACATGGATTTCGTCTCTATTAGGGAATTTCGATATAGATCTCGGGTTGTATGGTGAATTAGATCTCGATATAGATTTTGATATGATTTCGGAATTATAACCCTAGAATCTCGAAGTGGCTTATACAAGTGTTCGAGATTTATAAATCAGTACACATAGATTTCGAGATCCTACATAAAGTCTTAAATCTCGACATGGATTTTGAGATGAATATCGAGCTTGATCTCGAGATTTCACACTACATTTTGAAGTCACTTTCAAACTTAAATCTCGACATGTACTTGAGATCCTATATAAAATTGAGATTAATTCTAATATGGATCTCGACATGGATTTCGAGATGGATGTCGAGTTTTTACATAACATTTCGAGATTTAACAATACATGATGTCGAAGTAAATTTCGATATGGATCTCGAGTTTGATCTCGAGATCCTATACTAATTCTCTGAATTTAATCACCTAATGGATTTCGACATGGACTTCGAGTTTCATTTAGAGATTCTATACAAATTTCGAAGTTACTATCAAAGCTGAATCTCGACATGAAGTTCGAGATTCATAATCTGGAAATTCATACTACCACTCGATAAATCGTCTAAACCTTCGATCGAGACTTTCTCAAGCTACTTACTTCTTCATAATCTGAATTCCTAACTTGCTAACTTTTTCAGATACTACACACATGAAGTTCTAAAAAACCCCGTTAGTATAATTTAGGTTAGAAACCCTAAATCCACATAAAGCCCTAGTAATCGGAATTTTTGTGTTTATGATCTTTAGAGTATGCTATAACTTAATTATAGTCATAAAATCAGGGTGAAAGAATTATACCTACCTCAAGTTTCAACTAGGTTTTGGTCGACCCTCTTTCTCCTCCCTACTTGGTTGTTTCGAGCGTTTTTTACAAATGAGTTAAGCTGTATAATTCTTATTCTTATCTCTTTTGGTCCCTTGCATATAAAACTATCCAAATGACATCGACAACTAGTAAGTTCTTACCTAGGTTCATGAAAATATTTATTGTTACTTTAATTTTCCTTTCACCGCGCGTCAGGCCCTTCTTCAGCTGAAGGGCCGAGCATGAAGCTTCGTAATCCGTCGGCTGATCCTCCATGTAGTAGTGGCCTTGGATGAAGCCGGGCTGGAACTCGTCCGCGATGAGTAGGCCGCTAAGGTGGGGCATCGGGCTCGCCTTGGCCGACGTCAGGAACTCCATGCCGAGAATGATCTCAAAGTCGGAAAGGGGCATGGTGATGAACTCCTGAATATCCAAGTAATGGCCAACTCGGATGGTGGCCGAGGTCTTGCCCACTAAGTAATCGATACCCATCTTAATTGTTATCTTCTTTCTCGAGTTTATTAATTGAATGAACAATTTCTCTCGAAATCATAGATCTCGAGATTCAAAGAATTCGAGTTTCATAAATTTCGGGCTTAAGGATTTCGAGATCAAAAGTTCTCGAGATTTTAATGTATTGACATTTTGTTTCTTTAGCTCCTTTGAGACTTACAATTTCAAGCTTCAAGATTTCTAGTTCTAAGGATTTCGAGTTTTAATGATTTCGTGACTTAAAGATCTCGAGATTCCTATCTAGCCTTTTCGAAATTAATCCTTTCTTGAAAGTTATAGATCTCGAGACTCATCTTAATCCTTCGTATTCTTTTTCGAAATCCTCATCTCGGCCTTTTCTTGCTTTGACATTTTCATTTTTGATAGCATACTTAGAAAACCCTTATGTTTCACAAACTCCTCTTGTCTAGTTTCGATTCTTACCAATGTAAATGTTAATTACTTTCCTAAATTAGAATCCTTCATAGCACGTAATTAACTCATCATTTAAAATTCTCTAAATCCTACGTTCATTACTTAAGTCATAATTCGTAACACACATAAGAATTTTAAATCACATAGCATGAAATCATAAAGACACATAAGTCACTTAAAGAACATAAAAGCATGAAAGCATCATATCATCGAAATACTAATTAATCCAATAAAGTTCTTAATTAACCATTTTTATCGCTAATTAAATCGTAAATCTCGTAATTATATTTTACGGGTATTACATTTCTCCCCCTTTTGTGATAATCAAAAGAACTTTTCTCCCACTTATTATCTCAATATTAGCCCCAACTGAAGGTAAATCAGTTCATAATATATCAATATCACTTAAACATATGATTTCACAAAGGAGCATGCAAGCGCCAATATATTTCCCCCTATAAAAAAAATAGATAATGCTCCCCCTAAAAGTATCTAGAATTCATGAGATTATAATCCAACAATGAGAGCTCATATGTTAGGTATATGAGAGCACATACGAACGAGATGGGAGAAGATAAAAGCAAGCATGAGTCGAGTATTGCAAATCGGGGCAGCGTAGTAGGCTCGACTTTGGAGAATAAATTGGTTTCGCTCGGGCATATTTAGCTAGCGATCTCACCTTGCTGCGACCGCCTACGAGTCTATTGTGTAGAGGAATTTCCAGTCTGGTATTCGGACAGCTGAGCGCAATGATATTCCACTTTCCGTGAAGTGGCTGCAGCAGCGACTCACTGTTGACTGGTTGCAAGTTGGCGAATAAACTGATTTTCTCCATGCAAAACCAGACCATGAGAATTATATCGTTGCGACCGTCTACGAGTCTGTTTTTCCACAAAAAATTTGGATCAGTATTTGGACATCTGAGCGCAAAGTTATTCCACTCTTTCCAGTCGTTGCTCAGTCTGCCCGAAAATTTCAGCAACAGCCTTTCCGAGGCCGGTCTTGATTTCTCAGTTTCTTCCTCATTCTAGTTCGGTGCACACTTCTTGAGTTCCGGCCTGAGTATCTCATAGCTTGACTGCTTGATCACGATACCGGTTGCTAATCATAGATCGGTTGAAATTCTCTGTCCCACATTTCCTGTCCCATTTCATGTCTCACTCTGTTAAAATTGATTTTTCTGATTATCAGAAAATATATGATATTGATATCAAATTGATCATCATAAAACAAGGAATAAATTGGATTTGTTTATGTATTTTTATCATATAAATCACATGAAATAACGACGATTTTATGATTTGGTGGAATATAGGATTAAAAGAATTAATAAATAAAAAAGAAATTTTGTAAACCATCGGATTTAAAATTCAATGGATCTGATCATTTGGGACATAGAGGGGGACATAATTTGTGGGACAGATGATTCCATGCGGTCATAGATGAGTCTGGTGTCGGTTTGGCTTGAAATGATCGGTTTATAGCTCACAGATAGTCCGTTGACGTTGACCGAATGGAACAGAGTTTCCAATTTGTTCCAATATTTACTAACCAGTCAGTGACTTCCTTTTGGTCTGAAACTGGCCACCTGGATGATGTATTCACTTGAGGCCCGACTGTCTCTTTGAGCCACATAATCGGTTGATTCCCTTAGAGGAAATAATCGAGGCTACTGCATCGAGATGATATTTGCGATTCCTCCGTTGCCGATAGTTAGAGGAACCCCATTTCTCCTTTGCCCATGGCTCTATCCTCTGGTTCTAGGGGTGGGATCGGGTCGGGTTTTTCAGGTTTCGCGTTTATCGGGTCGGGTACCCGATTTTTTCGGGTAGTGAATTTGATACCCAATCCCAACCCGATCAAATGCGGGTACCCGATTTTTGGGTACCCGAAACCCGTCGGGTACCCGCTGGTCGGGTTCGGGTTTTTTTATTTTTTATTTTATTTTTATTAGTTAAAAATTGTGTTAATGTGGGGATCGAACCCACGACATGGAAAGGGCAGCAACTTACAACTTTCGCTTCAACCATTGGGCCAAGCGAATTTTTGATTATATTCTTGCATAATATTTACTAGTATTATTCGTGGCTCAGATTCTTATGGAAAATTCATTGTCCCACATCGGATGGTCACTTCAGTTTTGGGTGAAGTAGTTCTAATATAAACCCACACCTCACTACGTATAGATTCCCATATTTGATGCCATTTAATTTCAGCCACACTTTTCGGTGCGAGTTGGATTTTTTTAGTTAAAGATTTTATATAAATAAATAAGTTAATAACTAAATGGCCAATTAAATATTATTTAGGCGAATTAGTTATAGTTTTTTTAATGTCGGGTACCCGATCGAGTTTTTCGGGTAGCAATATGCTACCCGTAACCCGATCCGATTTAGACAATCGGGTATCGGGTTTAAACCCGATACCCGATTGAACCCGAATTTTTCAACCCGATCGGGGAAAACCCGATCGGGTCGGGTACCCGAAACCCGACCCCGAATGCCCACCCCTAGCTGGTTCAGCAACCATTCCTTCTTGCCCGTTTCTTGAGTGCAGCGGTTTGAGTTACAAAGCTGAACTGAATCAGTCTGGTCTTGCACTGATCTGACGCTTTAGAGATACATGATCTGCTTTGGCATTTGGTGCAGACTAATTTTTGATTTTGTCTTGATCAGTTTAGCTTCCGGTTTGTCTGATATCTCCGGGACCCAAACCAAGGAAATACTCTGATATGAACTTTTCTGCTTTAAATACGGTAACGGTAGTTCCCCGGGGCAGCACACAATGCTGAACTTCGTCGAATCAACTGCTTTCATCTGGGCCGAACTAAGCAGCAAGAGTTATACCGTTGTGTTCGTCTCCGAGTCTAGTTTCCAAAGAGCTTAATAGACCGGAATTTGGATGTTTGAGCAGAGAGAAATTCCATTTCTTGCGAAGGTGCTGCAGTAGGCGACTGGTTGATCTTCATCGCATAGGCTGCTTCTGTCCAAGCATGACTAGATGCCAAATCTTATATCGTTGCGATCCCCTACGCAGAGTTATTCCGGTTTTCCCAAGTTGCCGCTATCTACCAGAACAGAGTTATTACGGTTTTCGTAAAGCTGTGTCAGTTGGGCCGAAAATGCTTTTCTCCAGGTGGTGATCAGATAGAAAATCCTACACCATTGCGATCGCCTAAGAGTCTAGTTTGTAGAAGATTTTACAGACCGGAATTCGGACATCTCAGCAAAAAGTTATTCCATTTCTCACGAAGCTGCTACATTGGACGACATGCGACGACAGGCTGAACTTTGTCGGATAAACTGCTTTCCCCTGAGCATGACCGGTCAGCGAATCTTATACTCCCTCCTTCCCGCTAATTTTATCACACTTTTCTATTTCGGGCGTCCCAATAATTTTATTACATTTCCTTATTTAGCAAAAAAACTATCACACTGTGACGCCTAGGGCCGATGAGGGCGGGGAGTGAACGCCGGTGCCAGAGAGGTGCACGGACAAGGAGCGGCTCCTGGCAGGCTTCTAGGCGAAGGGGTACATGAACGAACCGATCCGACACCCGAATGAGAGGGGATCCTAAGACTGACAATGTATGGGCATGTCAGGCTAAGAATCACATAAGAGAATTGATAGTACTACTCATATCACCAAGGTCGACTAACCTTTTCAGGAGTCCATCCGAAAGAACTTCGAAGTTAAGCGTGCTAGACTTGAAGCAATCTTAGGATGAGTGACCCCCTGGAAAGTTTGCCCAGGGTGCGTGTGAGCGAGGACGAAGCATGCTGAAAGGTTAAATGGTGGTACAGTGGGGTCAGACTATCAGTCGGAGTGTGGTGGGCCCAACCCCACTGGTCCCGGTAGGGACGGATGCTACAGTGACACCCGGTATGGGACGGGATGTTACACACACAATCAATATAATAATATTAAATATTCTTAAAAGACTTGTCAAAATATACACTTTTTTACCTTTTCATTGTACTATATTATTATAATAATGCCACCTTAATTTGCGTGTCCAGCAACTTATGTGATAAAGTTGCTGGGACGGAGGGAGTATCATTTTGATCGTCTGAGAATCTTGTTTGCAAGGAATTTTACGAACCAGAGTCTGAACACCTGAGGACAAAGTTATTCCAGTTTTCGCATGACTGCTCCATTCAACAGTAGTTGATCCTCATATGAACTTCGACGAATGAACTGCCTTTTCCAGGGAAGAACCGGTCAGCAAATCCGAGGATCCGGTCAGCAAATCTTATACCATTTTGTTCGTCTATGAGTCTAGTTTGCTGCAAAGTTTACAGACCGGAATTTCGTTATCTGTGCGCACAGTTATTCCGGTTTTCCCAAGTTGTCGCCGTCTGCTAGTTGATTTCAGCCGACCAGCCTTGACCTTTCGGTTTCTCCATCGTAGGCTGAGTTTCAACAAGCGGTCTTCTCTTTTTGAAGCAGAACCGGGCAGTGAATTTTACATGGTTACGATCTCCTGCAAGTCTAGTTTCTGGAGGATCTTTCAGACCGGATTTTGGGCATTTGAGCATAGAGTTATGTGATTTCTTTGAAGTTTCCGCAATCTGCCGGTTTCATCTTTCGCCTCAGAGTCTGCTCTGGCAGCCTTCAGTCAAACGATCATAACTCTGTCTGTACTTAGTATTTTTTAGTGCCGTAAATTTTGTTGGAAACTATACTTCTTGAGCTTTCCAATGATGTAGACCACGTCTCCAAATTCCCAGCCAAAGAAAGCAGTTTGTTACTTGAAGTTACCTATTCGCCATGAACGTCTCCGTTGCCCACATTTGAATCTTCATTTAAGCTCCGTGGGAAATCTTCACCATGTTTCACCTTCAGCTCTTGATTGGAAACAATCCGCTCTGATACCACTTGTTAGGATCGTGGACCGGGTGTTAGAGGGGGTGAATAATACCGGTCACTATCTTTCGCTCATTAGTGGGTTTCACGTCGGGTTAGAGAGTGAAAACAGTTTCCAATATTCAATCAAAGTCAAGTGTGGAATACCATAGGCTTTAATTGTAAACTATATGTGGCAGTTTGTGTATGTGGGTGATTTGCTCCGATTTTGGTGTATGAAGGTGGTTGAGACATTTTGTCGAACACCTTGAATGTCGGTGTTCGAGTGTGTGTGTGTGGTGTTGGTTTGTATAAGTAGAGACACGCGGATTTGTTATGGAAGTTTAGAGTTTAAATACTCCTACGTCTCCCCCTTCCCCGCAAGGAAGGCTATCACTAGAAGATTCGGTTTCGATACAACCCCCGTTGTATAACGTCCTTAACTAGACTCACACGTACAACCCCCCGGCTATACTAGCTAACTAAACTCCTAGCCTCACCACTAGACAGCTTTTTACAGTCCGTCTCTTCCAAGAGTTTTTTACAGTCCCTTGAGAACTTACGGCACCCCGCAAGGTCAACCGTAAAGGTTGTAGGCCGCAACCTCACAACCGGCTTGATCTGTCTCTAAGCTAGGCACCATTCTTTCTTGTCTCGGTACGAAGACTACAACTTGTTTATAGTCTATGTGCTAAGACTCTTACTCAACTAATCTACTTAGGCTCATCTCTAATGTGTGAGTGAGGTGTGTGGGTTTGAACGTTGTAACTCTCTCTCTCTCTTTTTAACCCACACACTTTGAAGAACTCTCTTAATTTTTGCTCTTAGCTCTTGTTCTTCTCTCTTGGATCTCTCTTTGAATGTGTACTTGTATGCTCTAGGATCCTTAGCTTGTTTCTGCCCTCCATTGTTGTTTTTATATGCTTTCCCACCTTGATATAGCCGTTACACTCAATAATATAGCCGTTGGGACCAGTCAATCCAGTCATTGACATGACCAGTCATTGACCGGAACAGTCCAGACCGGTCAGTCCAGTCCGAGAGCGACCAATCAGTGTGAGACCTTATCAGTCCAGATCGAGACCGGACCAGTCCAGTCAGTTTGACCAGACCGAGACCGGGTTGACCGACGGTTGACAGCGTTGACCAGCATTGACCGACTGTTGAACGACCCGATTTTTCGCCCTGAGCACATATTTGATATCTGTTTTTCGAACCGAGCTCATTTGCACACTCATTAAATATGTTAGTATTACAATTACTAAGTTTTGTGTTTATCAAACCGGATTATTTAGATATTTAAATCCAACACGACTTCTCATTAATACTATTACATTATAGACGTCGTAGGGAGAATTTAGTAATTAGCACTAATAATTCACTGATAAATAATATTATATATTCGAAGAGTTTTTTTTTTAATTTTTCAAATACTACAAGAGCAACTGAGCAAGTGAGATGTGCTGGATTACCACAGCATGTCCCATCACTGTATTTTTTTGGCAATGCAATTCGTTTTGCAATTCTCCACCTGCATTTTATTTAATTTAAACATACGAATAAAGCAATCAATAATTATATATGGAAATATAACTAGACACAATACCACCGTGAAAGAAGTTTCTTGTTGTCTTCGGCCATGATAGCCATGTTTTTTATTACACAATGGAAATGCACTACTTGACAATGGTGTGTAGGAAGCTCTCAATAAGAGAAATTCGATAAAGAGGAATGATATGGTGCTCACCTTATGTGAGCACCTTATATGGGCACCTGCTGATTTGGTACGATGTCGCTTCAACATCAAATGTGATGTGGCATTAATCAACACATTTTAGGTCTCATAGATCGACATATATGATGCTGACATGTCATATTCACGTGGTATATATCAAGAACACACAACAAGTGCCACATAAGACGTGAATATGACACCTCAGCATCATATGTGTCGATCTATGAAACCTAAAATGTGTTTATTCATTGCCAGATATAGTCGTATTTACAAATGGAAGTTCTAATAAATTGCAACAGTAATAATCCATTGCTGTTATTACGTGAAGTTTGTGTAAATGGACGTGTTGCAACTGTTGTTTTATTTTATCTTGTAGAGGAACGAAAATTTTGCTTTGTGGGGGAGGAACAAATCTGCTCTTTTGATATTCTCTCAAGAAGGACGATAAATGCTGAGTAAAATTATTCTGTTATTTTACTCACCCTCTATATTACATATATACTTTGCATTTTCTTTTTTTCAGCTCACTCACACTCACGTTCTGATCACTCCCCACACCTTATTCTTACTCCATGGGCATATATATATAGAATATATAAAGCAACATGCATATCTTCTTTTGCTAAGAATATCTAATATTAAATGCATGGTATCTCTCATACGGCGGTAGATATGATTTGTAGGATTTCCTTTTGACATTTCCTTTGATTCATGGCTGCTTGGTGGCTGATACGCTCGCAAATATTATTTCTATTTTTAGTCTTTGTGTGGGCTCCACGTTGGATTTGATATTATCCAACAAATTCCCCCCTTAATATCAAATCCTTGCAGTATTTCGATACTTCTTGAATTTAACTCTTTTTCGTCTGTCGTACGTTGCGGCTCTCCATTTTCCGTCAATAATTGCCTTCGAACACTTCGCTGCAATACTTACTTCTCGAGCTGCTTTATGTGTCTTTTCACGGCCAATACGATTTTTCGTTGTCCGTCTGCTTTTCGGATCTTGCTCGGCCGTCAACTTTCCTTCTTGGACCAGCTTCGCCTTTTGGCTGGTTTCTTCTAACGTGTTCTTCTTTTCGAACAGTTCCTGCATAAATAATATATTGTTGTCGAATCTTAACAACCCCGTGATCATCAGCTTCTTATCGCTGATATAATAAATATTTTTCTCTTCTTTCTTCATCCTCGTGACGTAGCCCGTCAGCAGGCTCGTCGGCACATCGCCAGCATCGGGCGTGTCGAATCCTCTCCGTACTCCTTCTCGTTAATTTCCTCCATGGTGGCGACCATGTACGGCTGTGTCTCGTTGTTCACGAACGTATCGGCGAGCTTGTACTTATCGTTGCTTCGGGTTTTCAAATTGTTCATGTAAGCCTCAAGGCTGTCTCTCACCTTGATCCACTCCTTCACTTCTTTGTCTTTCTCATGTACTTTTTCTTCGTGAGCGTGGTCTTTGTTGGTAGAACAGACCTTGATAGGTTCTCCAGTCATTTGTTTAGCGACTTTGCGATCAACATGTCGCAGGGCCTCCGTCGTGGCTTCATGCGCGACCATCTTGTCGTGTTCATGCGTCTCTCCTCGCTCAGCTTTTTCAGCCTGCTGGGGAGTTGGCTTCTTTCTCGTCTTTTCGTCGGCATAATCGCCTTTCTTTGATACCGTCTCGTATGTCTCTATAGCTTTTACGTCCGCCTTCGACGACGCATGCATGGTGCCGTCAACTTTGTTCTTCATCTCGTCGGCATTTTCCGATGTCTTCGCGTCGATTTCCACGACTTTCTCAGGTGGCTGTCGTGGCGGCGTCTCTTCAATCGCCTCTTCTTTCTCGAGCTTTGAGGGCTCCTCCTTGTAGGGAGGTTGCGTTGGTGGAGTGGTGGTGGATACTTCACGAGTGATATTTTCTTTTATCACTTCAACGGCTGCTTCAGCCTTTTTCTCTTCTTTCACGACCTTTTCGGCCTTTGGAGATTTTTTCTCCTTTTCTTCACCTGCGTCTTTCTTTGACGCTCTGCCTTCACCGTGAGTTGGATCCTCGGCCTTTGGATATATTTCCTCCTCTTCATCGCCATCGGCTTTCATCTTTGATGATTCGCCTTCTTCTTTTCCCGTCTCGGGTTTTAGTGGTGGTTCGACTTTTTTCTTTTCAACCACCGGCTCAGCGTGATCTTTATCACGCTGAGTCTCGGCGTCACCATCTTCTCGTACGTGTTCGCCTTCAACGTTCTTGTCGTCCTCCTTCGTCGTTGCAAGTTCGCCTAGTTTTTGTAGCTGAACTTGGTTGGTGTAATCAGCATCTTTGTACGCTTTCTCCAACAGATCCCAGGCTTCCTTGGCTTTTCTCGTTGTGCCTATCGCTCCGAAACCGGTAAGATCTAACGCTTCTAAGATGAGAAGGACCTCAAGACCATTTTCTCTGACGGCGGCTCCCAACGTCTTCCGTCGCGACCTTGTATTCTTCGTCGTATCTGTTGGATATCCATCTTTGACTATTTCCCATAAGCCTTGCGATTTAAATAGAGCTTTCATTTCGACGCTCCACCTTGCGTAGTTATTTTCGGTGAGTTGCGGGATTAACATGTGGGCAAATAATATCCGCTTTGACACCATCGGCACCATCGGCTCTGTCGGCTTTGGCGACATCATCGGCTCTTGCTCCATCGGCGTTGGCGACACCATCGGCTCTGATACCATTTTGTTGTTTTATTTTATCTTGTAGAGGAACGAAAATTTTGCTTTGTGGGGGAGGAACAAATCTGCTCTTTTGATATTCTCTCAAGAAGGACGATAAATGCTGAGTAAAATTATTCTGTTATTTTACTCACCCTCTATATTACATATACACTTTGCATTTTCTTTTTTTCAGCTCACTCACACTCACGTTCTGATCACTCCCCACACCTTATTCTTACTCCATGGGCATATATATATAGAATATATAAAGCAACATGCATATCTTCTTTTGCTAAGAATATCTAATATTAAATGCATGGTATCTCTCATACGGCGGCAGATATGATTTGTAGGATTTCCTTTTGACATTTCCTTTGATTCATGGCTGCTTGGTGGCTGATACGCTTGCAAATATTATTTCTATTTTTAGTCTTTGTGTGGGCTCCACGTTGTTTGATATTATCCAACAGCAACTTGCAATGGATAACTCTAATTAATTAATTATATCAGATCATTTTATTGGCGACCAATAAGTTTAGTTAGATACTAGATTGTAAATTAGTAAAATACATGAATCAAAAATTGGATTCGTAAAGCCAGTTGACTCAAACGTATTAATTCATTTGGTCTTCTTCTCCACCGTAAAGAAGATTTTTTTTTTCTTTTTTCAATTTGAATTAGAACACGTGACACAACACACAGAATTTAGAGGTTTTTCTTTGACCACGTTTTGCTGTAGGAGGGAGCTCCATTGGAAGAAAAAGATTCCGCTTTACTCATTGAATAACATTTTAATAAGGTTGTTTAATCAAATCTTTAGAATTGAGTGTTAGTGAAGTCATTCTCAGTTCTTACAAGAATGGATATAACCTTTCCTTGCTCCGTAAACAAGGTATTCATCACTAAATCTCCTTCTTCTTCTTCATCATCAAACGATAATTATGAGAAAACACCCTCAAAGAACACAAAATAATCATCACCATCACGAACCCATAAACAAATCAACAATGCCAACACATGAAACCCTTCGCAGGTTGTTCGAAGCTGTTCGACTTTCTGGTGAAAACATTGGAGCTTCCATGATGATGGGCGGCGGCGAAGGTGATAGTACTAACAGAAGAAATAATTCGTCGGCTGGGAATTACTGCAGCATAAACATATATATAAACAACGACGTCAAAGGTATCAATAACTCCATCTTGATTGGTAGCAAAATAGCAATGGGAGATTCAGGCGTTAGTTTGGCCATGGAGGGTTTGAACTTGGATAGAGGTTTTCGAGCAGTGATCAAAAAATTACCATGGATGATGATGTTTTTAGTAGCCTTTGTGATTGGTTCGTTTATTGCTACATCGTCTTAATGTGATTGATTGATTATATGGACAAGAGATATCATCCATCTCATTGCATTATTAGTTCAACAACGCCTTTCTTGTCTTTTCAGCACAAAAACTAACATCTCTTCTTTCTCTAAATGCCCTATTAAACAGCAACAAAATAACACAAAAGAATTCAACGCCACTAAATTGAACCTCCTAGCTACGTAGGGGTAGATCTCAAGAAATGTATAAAGCTACCTTATTTCGATTGATTTATTTTCATATATCGAAGCAAAAGATGCATTAATAAGCTGCTAACAACATCGTAAAACTGACAAACAGCACACCAAGAACTCAATTGAAAGACCTTGTTCGATGCTTCCGATCTCATAGATATTGTTGGCTCCAGCTCATCAATAGTTGAAAAGTCAAAATGCAACTTTGTTTGGTATTTTGTCACAAGCAAGCGTATTGGGTTTCTCATGTTCACATTAAATGTGAGCTATTGCATGATGTGATGATGCTTGAGGATTCAACTATAAATAGGCAACGAGGAGGCCATAATAAGTACCCCAAATCCAAGAGAGAGAAGAGTGAGGGAGAGAGAGCTGAGAGGAAAAAAGAAAAGAAAAGAAATCTTATCCGGGTGGATAAGGGTGAGAGCCGGTTTTAGTTTTATTGGGGTAGTTGGGAATAGATACAAATATATTACCGGGGTGGGTAAGGGGTCTCGAGTTTTGGTTTAAACACGAGTGTTAATTTGTACACTGTAATATCTCAATATAGTAAAGCTGGTGCTCTCCGTGGAGGTAGGCAGTATTGGCCGAACCACGTAAAAATCTCGTGTTTTCTCTTGTCGTCATTTCGGCTTTATACTATCTCAACAGAATTGTCGCGGTCCAAAATCAATCTTCCGCTAGGCCCGAAAAATTACCGCTCAAAACCCAACAAGTGGTATCAGAGTCAAGCCTAATTGTTATTTTGAGTATGCTCTGTGGTTGCAGATTTGTCTGATCTTCCACATCAGAAAAGATATCAAGAAGGTTATAGCTACGAGGGAGCCAGTGTCGGGCCAAAGTTGTTGAATTTCTGCAAGGATAATGGCGACGGAAAACAATTTCAAAGTGCGGCAATTTGATGGTACGGGAAGTTTCACTCTGTGGCAGAGACGGGTGAAGGGTATACTTGTTCATCAAGGCTTGGCTAAGGCTTTGAAACGGGACACGGCAAAGCCGGAGAAAATGACGAAAGAAGACTGGGAGGATTTGGGATCAAGATGTGTCAGCACAATCCGTCTGTACATTGCGGATAACATTATCAGTTAATGAGGATTCTGCACCAGACTTGTGGGCGAAGTTGGAGGAGTTGCATCTCGGGAAAAACTTAACCACAAAGTTAGATCTGAAGCGAGAGCTGTACCGGCTGAAGATGGATGAAGGTTGGGAATCTCATGGATCACATTAGCGTATTCAACGGACTTGTGGATCAACTTTTAAAAGTTGATGTAAAGTTAGAGGAAGAAGATAAAGCCCTATTACTTCTTACCTCGCTTCCTGATTCTTATGATAATTTGGTCACAACCATCGACGACAGTGAAGATGGTGGATGTGCAGTCAACTCTTTTGGCACATGAAAAGAGGAGACGATCAAATTATGGGGATAGTCAAAATTCGGCGTTGGCTATTCATGGGGAGAATCGTAGAGGAAGGTTCCAAGCCAGGGAATTTGGAGGTAGCAGCAGGTCCAAATCAAACAATAGAGGGAAGGGCATCGTGTGCTGCAAGTGTGGTGAGCCGGGACACATCAAGAGGAATTGTCCGACTTGGAGGACGGACAAGGACGGCGAGAAAAATTCCACAACCATGATAGCACAGGATACGGATGATGTTGTAGACGTTCTCACAGTCTACAATGATGGCGCTCGTTCTCAGGATGAATGGATATTAGATTCGGTGTCGAAGTGCCATATTTGCTCAAAGAAAAAATTTTAATACGTTCCAGAAGATACGAAGAGGTTCGATTTCCATGTCTGATAGATACTGTCATGTGGTTCGTGGTGTTGGAACTATGAAAATCAAAATGAGTGACGGAGCAGTGCGGGCTTTGGGTGGTGTGATCTTTGTCCCAAAGTTACGGAAGAATTTAATATCCTTGAGCCAGTTAGATTTCAAGGGTTATGCGAGTTTCATAGCAGGGGGAGTCTGTAAAATCACACGTGGCGGAAATATCCTACAGAAGGGAAAAGAGCGTGGAGGTTTGTATCGTCTAGGCGGGAGTGTGGTTCATAATACTCTGACTTCGATAGGTTCACGAAAATCGCGCGCGTGTGGTTTGTATCGTGAGAAGGGAAGTCTTGCTGGAGAAGGGGTTGCATTGAAGTCCTTCTTCAGAGTCGACAGGTAGAGTCGGCTTAACAACTGCACATAGAAATGGCCGAGGATGAATCAAGTGGATAGGACCTGAATTCTTGATTCGAACATGTGTTGCTGGTACAACGAAGGCCAACGGACGTTCGTCCTATTTACGAACGGGTTACTCTCATCTTTAGTTCACTGGAGTGCTCTCTGAAGAAGATGTTGAATGTCGCTGGAGGGGGAGAATTGTTAGCTCCAGCTCATCAATAGTTGAAAAGTCAAAAGGCAACTTTGTTTGGTATTTTGTCACATGCAAGCGTATTGGGTTTCTCATGTTCACATTAAATGTGAGCTAATGCATGACATTATGATGCTTGAGAATTCAACTAAAATAGGCAACGAATGAGGCCATAATAAGTACCCCAAATCCAAGAGAGAGAAAAGAGCGAGGGAGAGAGAGCTGAAAGGAAAAGAGAAAATAAAAAGATCTTATCCGGGTGGATAAGGGTGAGAGCGGGTTTTAGTTTTACTGGAGTAGTTGGGAATAGGTACAAATATATTACCCGGGTGGGTAAGGGGTTTCGAGTTTTGGTTTAAACACGAGTGTTAATTTATACGCTGTAATATCTCAATATAGTAAAGCTGGTGCTCTCTGTGGAGGTAGGCAGTATTGGCCGAACCACGTAAAAATCTCGTGTTCTCTCTTGCTGTCATTTCGGCTTTATACTATCCCAACAGAATTATCGCAGTCCAAAATCAATCTTCCGCTGGGCCCGAAAAATTACCGCTCAAAACCCAACAGATATCACTCACTACATAAATATTAAGAAAATTATCGCTAAATATGGATACTTCCTTAAACATTCCCTCCATTTCGAAACAACAAAGCCTAATTAGAAATAAAAAAAAAAAAACTTTTGACTTTAGCTAAGAAAATTAGAGCATACTCACTTGTCATGGCATTTTTCTTTCAATAATAGACGCCACGGAAACCACTAGTAGATGTCGATCGAAGAGGGGCAAATGACCTTCCTCCACGGCCTGATATAATGTTGAAACACCATTGTAATAAACAAGCAAGTTTCACACAGCAATTGAGCATTTAAATTTCCAGCAACAAGCTAGAAATGAGACCGAAGAAAGCTTAGAAGAATCTAAAAAAATAAGGGTACTCCCATATGCCGAACAAAAGACAAGGACAGAAAACACAAGTAAATAAATAAAGGTATTTGAGCACATACTCCCACCAAAAGAAGAAGTTGCATTGTTGGGTCTTCTCCCCTCGATGTAAACTTGTCTTCCACCCAACTGAATTTGGAGAAGCCTGCAATAGAGTAGAAAAACATAGAACAGTTATTACAAAAATTAGAGGCAATGGGAAATATTAGCTTAAATGATCCTAATGGAAAAAGGTTCATACATGGCATTGTTGTATTGCAAAACCTGGATTGCGTTGGTAACACTCTGAACGTCTTCAAACTCAACAAACGCATAGCAGATACCATTGTCATGTAGATCATATGCAAATTGAGCAACGACAACAAAAATATCAAAATCAGAGAGATACATATCTTTCAGATAAGTATTACACCTTACGATTCTTAAGAAAGACTCCTCTATCGGATTTAATTTTACCGAAGCTCTTTAATTCCTCGGCAATATCTTGGAACTGTCACCACAGGGGACAAGTCCTCACATAAGATGTATACTCTGCTGCTGATAATGAAAGGAAACTAATTATTGCGATGCAAACAGGAGAACAAAGGGAAAGCTTATTATATCTACATTTACAAACTAGAAAAGAGCAATATCGATCTCTACACAGCAGAATGAAATAGCGATACAACGTTAACTACCCAAGTCGACAAGCAAGAATGTGCAGGTGTACTGTGCAATCAGTACGTATACAGAAGAAATATAGTTGTGATCACTTTCAGAAAAGTTCACCACTAAAACTTAGAATTGAGAGCACTACAAAGATAAAAGATCAGCCAAAGTAACTATCTTTACTGTAGATTGAAAAGCACCGTTGAGACCGCAATTCAATGGCCTATAAGTGTATGCTAATCGCTTGCTCTGATTCGAGCTATCGGAAGCTCAATCAGCTCAATAAAAGCACTCGAAACACACACACTTAACAAAGGATTTAACGTGGTTCGGCTCTGTTTAGCCTACGTCCACGGATCAACCGAGCTTCGCCTTGTATTACTCACACACCAAAAACACAGACCTCACAGCCCTCTACAAGTTTCGTGTTTTGATCTCTCAGAGATACTCACTCTACAGGACGCTACGAGCTCACAAAGATGATGACTTAACACTGAACATCGAACCTATATAGTTGAGAATTACTAAGTATCGATCGATTCCATCCGTCGATTTCATCTTGATCGGACGCTTCAAATCACGCCACGTCGCACATGCTTTGCACGTGATTCAACGAGAATCGCATGACGATTCTTTAAGTGAATTTGCGCCTTCGCTATCTACCATCAGATCTTAATCTAGTGGCTGATATCCATCATCCGCTTTATCTCACCTGATCTAATCTGAGCCACCGATCTCTTTCGCGCGCCATCTAACGGTCCACGTTTAAACCCCAGCTTCAAACTCCAGCCTTCAAATCTCGCGCACAGGACGATCGGACGGTACTGTAGCCCGCGGCATTTCTTCATCAGTTCTTCTTCTTCAGCTCAGTTCGTCCGGCCGACTTCTCCGGCCATTTCCGACGGCTCCGGCGAGGTCCAAGCTCGCATTCCTCAACAAACTCCACCTCGAGACTGCGACCTTGCGAACCCAACTTCTCGTTTTCCCGAATCTGCTCAAACGTGCTAGTTACACTCGCCTGAAATCATACCAGAAATCAGCTCATCCTATTCTTCGCTTCATCTAAGAATCTCTGTTTTGAGCTTCGATCTCCCATCAAAGCTCCACCTCAAGTAATACTTCCTTGCTCGGTTGATCAATAAGCTCCCTTAGGAGCTACGGGCCACAATTGAGAACTTCCCAACTCCAAGTAGGATTGAAATTTCCCACTTGGAGTTATCTCGGCCATTTATGCTCATTTCCTTCATTTCTTCTGAAATTCCTTGGTTCTAGTCCCCTTTGCTGCTATCCTGGCTTTCCTTGAGCCAGCCAGCACCTTCCCATTTGCCTCACTCGCCGTGGAGACCGCAGCACCCCCTAAAGAACCATCATCAGAAAAATTAGAATCAATATCAATTGGAATTTCAGAGCAGGTTTCGCATGCTTCCTTATTCTTTTCTTCTGCTTCTTCTGAGCTTTCCTCCACCTCAGACGTCACCCTCTCATGTGACTTTGAGGTGCCTTCGCCATGTGGGGTGAACAGCTCCACCTCGATCTCAGAATCCCCACCAACAGAGCTGATTCCATCACAGCTCTCAGTAGAAATCTCGTTTTCTGCTTTGACCTCCAGTTTGGCCTTGCATGAGCATCATGTGGTCGCGCTTGCACATCAGCCTGACCACCAAACTTCTTAGTTTCGATATGTGTGCCTCCCATCACAGAGCACCCATCAAACACGTAAATACCATGCCTCAAACTCCCTGTCAGCACCAGCCTTCCCTGTTTCAGCATTTGAGCTTTTCCAGCTGCTAGTTGGGTGTTATAGCCCTTTCTGTCCAAAGTTCCAATGGAAATTAGGTTTCTCCTTAACTCAGGGACATACCTTACGTCTCTTAGAAGTCCCACAGCTCCATTAGCCAGCCTCATTTGGACAGATCCACATCCTAACACTTGACAGTTTTTTCCATTCCCAAGCTGAACTGATTTGCCTTGTAGCTCCCTGTAATCATGCAGCCAGGCCTTGTTGAAGGTTATGTGCATGCTTGAGCCTGAGTCTAGTACCCAATCTTCACTCTCCTTGCCCCTAGAGACATTTAACACCTCTGCATACTCGAAGTTTCCATCATCCAAAACAGTCGAGCGCACATTTGCATGCCTTGTGTTCTCTTTTGATCTCTTGGGGCAAAACCTCCTTATGTGGCCTACTTCATCACAGTGGAAGCACCTCCTAGCCTCAGCCTTCTCTTTCTCCTTGCCTTTATTCTTCCACGAGCTCACTTTCTTCTGCACATACAGTAAATCAGCAGCAGAAACATCAGAATTTGGTTTGGGTGAAGATGAGCTGTTTAGCTGCTTCGAGCTGATAGCTGAGAGCACATCCTCCATTGTTATCTTCTCCCTCCCATACGATAGAGCTTCCTTGAAGTGTTCATGGCTCGGTGGCAGTGCACATAACAGGAGAAGGGTTTGATCTTCATCCTTCTACTCTTCTCCAATGTTAAGCAAATCTGAGATCAGTTTTTGAAACTGATCAACTTGCTTTTCTAGAGGCTCATTTTCCACCATTTTGAACTTGTACAAGGCTTGCTTGAGGTACAGCCTTTGATCCAGAGACTTGGTCAAGTAAAGAGCATCGAGCTTCTTCCATAAATCCTCCGCCAAGGCCTCCGAAGCAACCCTGCGGACACACTGTCACTCAGGCACAGAATCAAAGCAGAGTAAGCTTTCTCTCTGAGTTTCTTCTTCGTAGCTGCTGTTAAAGGAGCTGATTCCATCTCCGCTTCAGGTTTCAGAGCTTCCTCAAGTCCCTTCTCCACAAGCACGGCCTTCATCTTGAGCTTCCACAGCCCAAAGTCGTTCGAACTATTGAAAATTTCCATCTCGAACCTAGTTGCTGCCATCGATCACAAATCTGAGCGCCCGTCCACGCTCACCGCACCAATTGTAGATTGAAAAGCACCGTTGATACCGCAATTCAATGGTCTATAAGTGTATGCTAATCGCTTGCTCTGACTCGAGCTATAGAAACATCAATCAGCTCAAGAAAAGTACCCGAAACACACACCCACACACTTGACAAAGGATTAACGTGGTTCGGCTCTGTTTAGCCTACGTCCATGGATCAACCGAGCTTCGCCTTGTATTACTCACAACACAAAAAACACAGACCTCACAGCCCTATACAAGTTTCGTATTTTGACCTCTCAGAGATATTCACTCTACAAGACGCTACGAGCTCACAAAGATGATGATTTAACACTGAACATCGAACCTATATAGTTGAGAATTACTAAGTATCGATCGATTCCATCCGTCGATTTCATCTTGATCGGACGCTTCAAATCACGCCACGTCGCACATGCTTTGCGCGTGATTCAACGAGAATCGCATGATGATCTTTAAGTGAATTTGTGCCTTCGCTATCTACCGTCAGATCTTAATCTAGCGGCTGATATCCATCATCCGCTTCTGATCTAATCTGATCCACCGATCTCTTTCGCGCGCCATCTAACGTTCCACGTTTAAATCCCAGCTTCAAACTCCAGCCTTCAGATCTCACGCGCAGGACGATCGGACGGTAGCTATAGCTCGCGGCATTTCTTCATCAGTTCTTCTTCTTCTTCAACTCAGTTCATCCGGCGGACTTCTCCGACCATTTTCGGCGGTTCCGGCGAGGTCCAGGCTCGCATTCCTCAACATTTACCTTCATCTAACGAGAAAGAGTCTTCAACAGCACCGTTGCTTGAACTTGGTTGAAATGGGGTTTGTTTCTGCTCCACCAATGGATCAGAAACATGGTTCTTCTCAGCAGGAAGGTGGCATGCTCCACGTAGACGCAGGTAATTCACCCGTTGGTGAAATGAAAGGTATTTGTTATGCTTCTTAGAGCATCTCCAATCGACCCAAAAACTCAAAATATATACTAAAAGTTCTCCAACCGTACACCAAACGCAAACCCAAAATGCGTTTTCATCTTCTCTCTCATGTTCTAACGCATATATGCGTTTTGGGAATGAGATATCCCAAAATATGCGTAAGATGCTTTAAAAATTACAATACATACCCTTCATTATTTTTAATTATTAAAATACTCATATAAAAAAATAAAAAAGGACTCCTATTATTAATAATTATTTTTTTTAAACGTTTTTATATGAAAAAATGTTGAGTTTATTATTAATTTTGCGAAATTATTTTTTTCAATCGAACTTAAAATAATAGTATGGTCTGATTTGTAAAGTCGTAATTTCAGGGTAATATTAAAAAATCGGAAGAAGTACAACAATGGTCTTTTAAGTTTGCGAATTGGTTTAACGATTGGGAGAAGAATTACTGCATTTTGAGTTTGAGAATGCGTTCGGGTTTGAGAATGTGTTTTTCGGTTGGAGATGGTGTTAGCTTCAATCTTAATGCCAGTTTTTTATGCCTATATTTCGGGTTCTCTTTGTTTTCCCCCCTCAAATTTTGCATCTTTGGAGTATTATGGTCAGCCATTACTGGCCCGATTGGTAAAGGAGTGCGCTGATTTGTGGCCTAGGATAGCTAGTGCTGCCACTGCCATTGTCTAAGGATTAAATCGGTGGGGTTATTCGCCGGTCTTTGTCATAATTTTTTTCCACCTAGTGGAAGGATCTTAAGTTGTTAACAAAATCTTTTCTTATTCATCTGATCTATGTAAAAACTTGATCTTCATCCTGTTTTCATCGTCATGACTCATAGCCATGTTCTTTTGCTCTAATACTTGAGGTTTTAAGTGATCTTTGTAAACCTTTAAAAGGAAGAAGGATTGATTTTCCCATTCTTGCAAGATTTTGTTTACGGTTTATCCTTTTTTAGGTCAATAAATTCTCTTTTTTTACTATATGTCGATCGATCATGTGAAGTTGCTATGACTAAAACTAATATCTCCCTTAAATTGATTTTACCTGACCACATTCTCGAAGTTAACCAGGACCATTTGGGCTATTGGCTAGATTGTTGTTAGTGACATCGGTTGTTCTCTCACAATCTTTCTGTAATTACTCTATAATTTTAGGGTAAATTTCGATTCAGTCCCCATTATCATATTTTCAATATGTTTCAGGCCCTTTAATAGTTTCATGGAGGCTCAAGGACCTATTTACTGAAAATGTTAGTTTTAAGGACCAATCACATTGTAAATGACCTTTTTAACCTTCACATTTGCCGAATTTACACCCATGTGCCATCGTCTCTTCCAAACGATCACGTTGAAGGAAGACCAAAATTTACGATCTAAAAGCCGGCTCAATCTCGACGTTAATGACCGAATAAGGTTAAATCGATGATAATTTCTCATGGGTGTCAATAATCAATGAAAATTTTTGAAGTTTATAATGGAATAATGTATTAAAAGTAATTCGAAAATCTCGTTGAAACAAGGGAAAATCTGGACTTTAGTGACCGAATAAGGTGAAATTGGTCGTGGGTCTTAATATTCGATGAAAATATTGATGTTAATCGCGAAGAAATTTGACGCGGCCCGTGATTGAAGCTTTTGCTAATAAAACGCTCGTTAAGTAACAATTTATGCATTCTGGATAATAATTTATGCATTTCGGGTAACGGCTTTATGCATTCTGGGTAACAGTTCATGCATACTGGGTAACAATTTATGCATTCTGGGTAACAGTATGCATTCGTCTCTTCCAAAAGATGTATGCACAAACCACGTTCAACAAAGACCAAAATTTACGATCTAAAAGCAGACTCAATCTCGACGTTAATGACCAAATAAGGTTAAATCGATGACAATTTCTCATGGGTGTCAATAATCAATGAAAATTTTTGAAGTTTATAATGGAATAATGTATTAAAAGTAATTCGAAAATCTCGTTGAAACAAGGGAAAATCTGGACTTTAGTGACCAAATAAGGTGAAATTGGTCGTGAGTCTTAATATTCGATGAAAATATTGATGTTAATCGCGATGAAATTTGACGCGACCCATGATTGAAGCTTTTGCTAATAAAAAGCTCGTTAAGTAACAATTTATGCATTCTGGGTAACAATTTATGCATTCCGGGTAACGGCTTTATGCATTCTGGGTAACAGTTCATGCATTCGTCTCTTCCAAACGATGTATGCACAAACCACGTTCAACAAAGACCAAAATTTACGATCTAAAAGCCGACTCAATCTCGACGTTAATGACCTAATAAGGTTAAATCGATGATAATTTCTCATGGGTGTCAATAATCAATGAAAATTTTTGAAGTTTATAATGGAATAATGTATTAAAAGTAATTCGAAAATCTCGTTGAAACAAGGGAAAATCTAGACTTTAGTGACCCAATAAGGTTGAATTGGTCGTGTGTCTTAATATTCGATGAAAATATTGATGTTAATCGCGAAGAAATTTGACGCGGCCCATGATTAAAGCTTTTGCTAATAAAACGCTCGTTAAGTAACAATTTATGCATTCTGGGTAACACTTTATGCATTCCGGGTAACGGATTTCTGCATTCTGGGTAACAATTTATGCATTCTGGGTAACAATGTACGCAGGATTCTGGTAAAGTCCTATGTTATTTACTAATTTCCAGCAGTAACAACTTAACACTGATCAGAAACAATTAATGAGGAGAAAAAAACAGAAAATGATATGTAGGTAACAAGGTAACACAACACGAGTAACAGAATACGTAATAACAATAACAATTTAATATGTAATTAGTTTACTTTATAATTTTCAAATTTTATACTTCAAACACGCTACATTCACTAAAATATATCAATTTACGAAGTTTTAGATAAAAAGATATAAGTTTAGGTTGTGATTTTCGTTGGAATTGAAGAATGTGAAGTATATAGTTGGAAAACAAGTAGCACTCTTCTTGAAAGGATGATCATGCTTCTACCAAATTGATTATACTTACACAAAACATTGTGGAAATGAACTATTAGATATTTATTACAATCCAGATGGTCGACCTAACATAAATGACTCGAGAAAATTAATGACATCTTCAATTAATCTTAATCACAAACCCTATGTTGTTTACTGATTTCATGCAGTAACAGTTTATCAGTGATCAGCAACAATTTGAAGAGGAGAAGATGACAGAAATTGATATGTCGGTAACAAGCAAACACAACACGAGTAACAGAATACATAGTCAAAATAACAATTTAATATGCAATTAGTTTACTTTATGATTTTTAAATTTTATACTTCAAACACGCTATGTTCACTAAAATATGTCATTTTACGAAGTTTTAGTAAAAATATATAAGTTTAGGTTATGATTTAATCAAAAACCCTAATTCACAAACTATAATAATTCTGGTAACATATAAACATATAACTAGTAACAGTTTTACACATATCAGGTAACAGATAATCTACGTTTGACTTTATTTAGTCTCCCGCCCAAAATTCATCTCATTCTAGTTTTTCCGGCCAAAATATCACCGAAAATTTAGTAACAAATTTAGTCAACATAGTAACAGAAGTGCATATACTAGTAACAGATCCCGAGAATTTTACAAATCGGCCAAAACGAAAAAAATACACCCAACTTTATAGGGTCGATCGTATTTTCGCGAACTAAATGATGAACATCGGACGAACGACCAAACAAGGTGCCGCACCGAGCTTCCCATACTACGGGTACTTTGAATCTGTACTTATTAGACGTAATCGTTGCCAAAAATGAATTTGATTTCATCTTATTTTCGTAAATTAAACCCTACACATGGTAACAATTATTTACAGTTTAATAACGGTTTTGATACTCCAAGTAACAGATTGCATAATCCGAGTAACAGATTGCATATATGGTAACATATGCTTTCAGCTTAATAACAGTTTTGATACAACCAGTAACGATATTGATACTCATAGTAACAGATTTGATACCCTGAGTAAAGTTTGGACACAGTATAAATATACCCAAATTATTGGGATCGACCGTATTTTTGCGAAATTAAAAGGTAAACGTCGGACGAACGAGCTAGCAATGTGCCGCACCGAGCTTCCCATACTATGGGTACTTCGAATGGATACATATTAGATGTAATCGTTGCCAAAAAGGCTTTGATTTCATCTTATTTTTGCAAATTAGAACACTACACATGGTAACAATTAAGTTAAGTTTAATAACGGTCTCGACAGAACTAGTAACAATTTTTGCACAACGGGTAACAGATTTGACACTGCGAGTAACAGTTTGAACACAGTAAAAAAATACCCAAATTATTAGGGTCGATCGTATTTTCGCGAAATTAAAAGATGAACATCGAACGAACGACCAAACAAGGTGCCGCACCGAGGTGTCCATACTATGAGTACTTCGAATTTAAACATATTAGATGTAATCGTGGCCAAAAACGGCTTTGATTTCATTTTATTTTCGCAAATTAGAACCCTACACATGGTAACAATTATTTATAGTTTAATAACGGTTTGATACTGCTAGTATACTGCAAGTAACTGATTTCATACTCCGAGTAACAGTTTTGACAAAGTCGAAATATACCCAAATTATTAGGGTCGACCGTATTTTCGTGAAATTAAAAGATGAACGTCGGACGAACGAGCAAACAATGCGCCGCACCGAGCTGCCCATACTATGGGTACTTCGAAATTATACATATTAGATGTAATCGTTGCCAAAAAAGGCTTTGATTTCGTCTTAATTTTCGCATATTAGAACCCCAAATTGAAAGAAAAAAATTCATTCAAATCTTGCATCTTGCTTCGTCAATACCACAATACATTCTACCTTACACGCCGATAGAGATTGGTTAATGGGCATTCGAAATTTAGGACCTCAATTCAGTGTAAAAACGACATTCATAAAATAAATATTCTCTGTCGATAACAATTTTCTTCATCGTAGTAACAGATGAGGGACAAAAAATAACAGTTTACTAGACGTTTATAACAATATAATCTAACTGCATAACAGAAAGTCGCCGGAAAATAACTTTTAGTTTAGTGTGTTAGGAAGGGCATTTACGTCAATACATATTTTTACTCCTTAACTCTGCCATTTCGAAATAGTTGGTCCTTAAAACTAATGTGGCTTCTACAGGTACTGAACACTTTAGAAACTTACTGACTAGGGACTAATTGCAAAATTCCCCTAGATTTTATTGCAGGACTGAAAAGGCTTTTGATATTACTCGGGTCAATCAATTTTCAGAGGCGAATAAAGCCAATGGGTATATGTCACATGCCTATTCCAATTTGACCCCTCCAAAGTGCGAAAAGGACACCACTTGACCCAATATAAGCTTTATTCTAATTGCTATGCACGCTTTTTTTCGCAGATAACCCCATCTTATCCCATCCCTTGGTGTATTCTTATTTGATCCTTTATATAAGTAGAAGTTTTGCTTGTAGTTGAAGTTCTCAGCTAGAAGACTCGTCTTTTTTTTATTGTAAAGGGAAAAAGAGATGCTTGGAAGTTGTCGCTGTGAATCGAAGTTGCTTAGGCTCCTTCTATGGAGGCTCAAATTGAGCTTGAAAAATCTTTGGAGACGGCGAAGCAATGGAACACCGTTCAGATACGATGCTCAGAGCTATTCGCAGAATTTCGACGATGGTTTCGATGATGATAATCCCTCTCCGTTGGCTACAAGATAATATTTTTTTTTACATGTAGTTTTTTGGTACGTTTTTTCTTCACTTCTTGTGATGCAAAGCAAATTCTACTACTAGTAGTACTTCCGTTTCCGTATGTAATATTTCAACTTCATAAGGGAACACTTGAAGTTGAAGCACGTTAAGCTTTGTCGAAGTAATTGAGCTATGGAATCTTGATAAGACAATAATAATGATATGATTAGTGACGTTATTTGCAAATATTTTTTGCTGTCTAGTGCGAAGTGTGCTCTATTGCAATTACATGGGAAGAAGACGAACTCTTGTCTTAACAAGGACGAACAAATCTAGGCTTGAGAAATTACTAACAAGCACTTGAGAGTTGAGAGGTTAATTACGGTAAAAAAAATGGGCTTCCATCACAATTCGTCGATCATATTGGGCCGATTGTAGAATCTCATGATATTCATCCCATCACTACTCTTACAATTGCGATGCTTGTAAATTTCCCTTGTTACATATATGTAATTGGGCTTCGATCTTGGCCTATCAACAAACTCTTCTAGTAAGCCATTGTTTGGTTGACGGGTTTAGGAATTTTAACCATGAGTTTAGTACGTATTCAATTGTTTGGTTTATAGTAATATTTTAAATCATGGATTTATATAATTTAACTCTAAAACCATGCATATGGGTTTAAATAAACCAATGTTTTAAAAAGCGTAAAATAGCGCGTTTCGTAGCGGGCTATAGCGATTTTAGCGGAAAACGCGTTAAAGCGCATATAAAATAGCGTTTTGTCCTTAATAGCGCAAATATTTTGAGTAAAAATGCACATAGCGTGAGTAATAGCGTAAATAGCGCGATTAATTGCGCATATTGCGTATCATGTTATTATTTTTTATTTTTACGTCCTAAGCTATCACTATACTTAATTGACTATTAACTTATACCACACACTCTGAGGGTGAGAGTAATACTCAAGGGCAACTCAAATTCACTCATCAACATACGAAGTGTACTCTTGAGTATCCTGTCAAATATAATTTAATGTGTCTTTGAGTTGTTTGTTACAGTTAATATCTAAATATTATTTACTAGATTAATATTTATTTGTATGATTAAAGACTATTTCAATGTGATTGTTTGCTTGTGATTATATATTATATATATTTTTGCATTAAAAGGATCTGCCCAAAAAGGTCACGCGATACGCTACGCTTTTTACGCTACGCGCTACGGCACTAAAATGTGACACATCACGCAATGCGCTTCTTAAAACATTGTACACACCATCCCATATGCGTTTATCTAAACTCACTAACCAAACACATTTTATTTTATACTCATTAATTAGTTTTATATAAGCCTTACTAATTTTAACACTCATAAATATAAATCAATAAACCAAACAAGCATTGTTCATCTTTAGTCCCATTGCGTTTATAGACCGTTGATCGCTTGCGTGTGTGTTTAAATAAAGATTCGTGCGAGTACGTCAAGTAATAATTAAAACGAATATATTATAACTAGAATCACGCGCGATAGGCAGTGTACCTATCGTTTGTAATATAGCTATAGTGAATATCCGAGTATCGAACACGTGGAATAAAATGAGTACTAGTATTAACCTATCGACTCGATATTTAGCCTAAATAAAATAGCAGGATTTGTTTATACTACGAACTAATTTAACAGAACAACTTAAAGGATTGGAAGATTAAGGAAGTGCAACTAGAAATAATACGAGTGACTTAAGATGACAAATATGTGTTCGGGATTCGAATCCCGCTGGGTGATGTCGGCTAAGGGTACAGAATATCGTTCCTACGTGAAAATCGACTAAATCGCAGTAATTTCCTACCCACTCACGGATTTGCTGTCGCCCTATACGTTCGTGGGAATCTAAGTTTAGCGATTACTAGATGGCGAGGATCGAGTATTTGCTGTCGCCCTATACTCGAATCCTAACGTCTATGAACGGCCTAATCGTTATTTAGCTGTCGCCCTAAACGATGTACCACACATTCATATCAACACATAGACATATTGATACAAAGTAGCAATATCATAGAACGATAAATAGTCGAATACACGTGTTCACGATTATCCTACGCCTTAACTACGACATAACCCAACGTTCATCTATTCCCAAACACACAAGAGGATTAGCTACTCATATTGAACGTCATAACAACGAGATTTAAGGGAAACGAGGATAGAGAACTCATAAAAACTTCCCTAAGAAGTGAATATGGCGTTTCCGAGGTGGAGCTCTCGTTCCTCGATCGTATGAGCGTAGCTTCGTTGTTGGATCGTCCCTTGAGCTTCTCCGAATCACGGGACTGCTTTTAGTGTTTTTCCTTCTCTTCTTTGCTCTCAGTTTTCATCCCTATGAGGTTCTTTTTTAGTTCTAAGGAGCCTCCCCTTTTTATGCTTCGAAAATGGGCTAAAACCCTGAATTTTGGCACGTTCACGGCCTCTTAATGGGCCTTCACGGCCGTGACGGCGGCTTAAACCCTAAATATTGACTTCTCTGGAACAGGTCATGGCCTCTTGCACTGACATTCACGGCCGTGAATCGGTGGATTTTTCCTTCGTTGAACTCTCTGCCTTGATTCACGGCTTGTTGCATAAGGCTTGACGGCCGTGAATTAACCTTCTCCAACTCTCTGCCGTAGTTTACGGCTCGTACGTCAGGGTTCACGGCCGTGACTTCAAGATCTTGAGCTACTGCCCGACTTCACGGCCTATTGTGTGGTGATTCACGGCCGTGACTTGTGTAAGTCGACCTACTGCCCATAGTCACGGCTTCATGCTATATGATTCACGGCCGTGACACCTGAGACTTTTGCTCCTTAGGCTTATTCACGGCCTCTTGCAATATTGTTCACGGCCGTGACTGATTATTGGCAGCTTCAAACTTTGCCATTTTCGCGTCGTTTTCGCCTCGTTTCGTTCCTCTTCGCTCGATAATCATTCGAAGGTCCTACAATATTTAAATGGGTGTAAATAGAGCCAATAGATGCATGGAATGATCAAAAGTTTCCTATTGTAACCCAAATAAACATAACAATAAACGTATTAAAAATACGTTTATCAAACCTCCCCACACTTAAGCTTTTGCTTGTCCTCAAGCAAATTAAAAACAAGAAAAGGTTATCAAGATTACGGCACGACCATTCACAGTTCACCAACACAGATGGAAAACACAAAATGGAATCAAGCAAGCAATTATGGGCACTACAACAATAATCAGCACTTATCGACACGAATTTCCTTAGCACTACTAATCGAGATCCACACCCCACAGGGATTCACTCAAATCACTCAGTGTATAGGCTAATAAATCGGTGAATCGCTCAATTCATGCAATAATCTAGTCCAAAACATATGCTTGCAAGTAAATCACACGTCTACTACTTAAAGCAGTTAGTATGAATCAGAAGGTCTTTTTCGGGTTAAATGGGTTCAGATAGTAATGAGGTGGTAATGGAATCACATATGAGTAGCAGTCGTGTCGGTCTTCATGTCATTGTCTAAAGCGCGCTACGAATTAGCCTTTCTGGTTACGCCGTCTTCATTTCCTCTTAATTCTGCTGCGTTCCACTATGCCTTTCTTCTTCCAAGTCTCGAAATGATGGGATGATGTGGAATTCACGAGACTGGAAGATTATCGAAGGAAAGGTTCTTTTCTTGTCATCACAGCAGCTTATTCTCCTCATGCTTCACTTCCACAGATTTTTTTTTTCTTCTTCCCTTTTTTTTTCTTTTTTTTTCAACAAACTGTTCGCTTCCGGCGGGCCGTCATCTCTGCGCTTTTCGACTTTGACATTTGACCTTCACTTTCGCTTAACTCGGGTTCAGATGATCTCTGGAGGCTTATTTAGGTCGGAGGGTAACGATATACGAGGTGTAAAAAAAAAAAAAATAGGCTTAGGCACAAAGTGGCTAACTACGGTGATCAGTCGTGGTCGGGAACTTTGGCCGTGGACTTATTTCCTAATGCTTTCGTCATATTCATACAAAACACACTCTAAAGCAATTTCAATGCGTATCAAACAAGCAAGTTCTAGAGAGACGTAAATTATGCACTACTCACACAACCAAGAAAAATGAGCAAAAGCTCGTCAGCTCAAACTCTCACAACGGAACATGGTTATGTGTGTGAATCTCTCAAAGTAACACTATATCTATTCATGCTGAAAAGATTAAATCACTGATGCATGTCTTTATCGCTCACTAGACTCCCTAATATGCAATCCACTTTGAGATGAACGCAAACAATCATGCTAGACTTCTTTAAATTCGAAAACCACAGCGCATCAAAAAAAATTGTCACGTAAATTTCCAACAAAATTCCCCCTCCCCACACTTAAGATTCACGTTGTCCTCAACGTGTTAAATAAATAACAGGAAGGTAATAGGATTTGAAAAGAACGTGACTCCCCTGAAAAAAAAAATGGCGTGGTCCGTCCTGGAGCATTTGATGTAGTTGAGCATGGTTGCTGCACCTGAGTGTGAAATTTTTAGAGGCGTAGTTTGAATGTGTCACGTGTCCTGAAAACACTCAAAAGAAAATTAAACGCACGATGGAAATAAGAAGTAAACAGCAAAACGAGTCATAATCATCAAAAGTGTCTAGATGACTAGACCAAACACACAAAGTTTTTGACAAAAGAAAAAAAAAATTCCAACTGAAGTCGGAACTAAGGTGGTGGTGGTGGCGATGGTGGCCGCGGCCGAAGGTGAGCCATCGATTCTTGAGCAAGCCGGACCGACTCCTGTGTATGCTTCATCGCGTTCTCCATGGCCTGAAGAGCCAGCTCGTATCGGTGTTGCTCTTCGCGATAGCGCCGGTGGGCTTCTTCGTTTCGACGCTCATACTCGTCCTGGCGGCGCCGTGTCTCCTCATCGCGTCGTATGGCCTCCTCGTTGTATCGTAGCATGTCCTTGCGCAGTGTGTGAAGGTCGGCGGCTGAGGCAAAAGGTGCGACACCTGATGACTCGCCCTCATGATAGCTGGAGGAATGTGAAGGTCCGGCAGTGTCTGAGTGAACCGGGAATGGCCCCACTCCCTCGATAGCTAGTGGCTCGGGGACTTCGTCGCCCAGGTCCGTCTGCCCACGATAGACCTCGTGCCGACGTAAACCTTGTTCGTGCGGGACCATGTGGGCGCTTTGATCAGCATCTTCATCTTCAACATCATCTCCTCGTTCACCATATTTCGCCCACCCACTATCGCCATCTCTGGGGATTTGCGGGCCACAGGTTGAGTCCCTTGACAACTTTTGTAACAAAAGGCCCTACTGCGAGCTTCTCGTGATTACGAACATCTGCCTGGGCGCCAAAAGCGTGGGCCATGGCCATCCCTAAGTGCACCCGTTGGCCGCGCTGCATCTTGGCTAAATAGAACAGATCCCGAAGGCCAATTGCGCCGTGCGAGTCGCCTCGTGGTGTGAGCGATGTCGTCAATAAACGGTGAATATAGCGCAGGCCCGGGCTCCGGAGCGAAGACGCCTTCGAGGTCTTCACACTAAAGCCGGGTTCACCGGGCATAGAGAGTTCAGCCCAACAGGCCTGGCGTACCATCGACCCTGCAAGATAATCCGTGTAATGCAAATCGGGAAAAGGTCCTTGGCGCCCGAAAAATGGTACCGGTGCCCCAATCGCTCGGCAGATGTCGTCTATGTCCATTGTGTGTTTTCGTTAAATGCCCGAAACTTGACGCCGTTCGGCCCGTATTCCTCGAGAGAGAAGGTGGAGAGGAACTCTAGGGTCAGCTCCTTGTACGCCGGCTCGTCGATGTGAAAGAAGTCGAGTCATCCGCTAAGGGACACGTACCCGGCCACTTGCTGGTCGATGTGGTATTTTTCCAGCGTGGCGTGGTCAATTTGGTCGGTTGGGATGAATTGCATGTCCTTTAGGCGGTTGTAACGGGCCTGGTGCGTCTCATCGTCAAACTGCCCCATAGACTCTAGCAGTGAGGTCGTGCCTTGGCCTCGACGTGGACGACTCGTTGATGCAGATGAGCGGCTTCGACCCATGGTACCTAGAAGTCTAAATGTTAGTTGGCGAGAAAACGATACAACACAGCTCAACTCGACCAACGTAACGACAAAATTCACAATTCCAAAACAAAAACATATATAAATTGAAAGCGGCATTTTGTCGAACACATAATAGACAAGCTAAAATACATTCTCTAGTCGCAATAATCGGACAACCAAGCACACTCTTCGACTGCAAACAAGTAACCAACGCAAAATGAACCAATAACAGCACCCAATTCCGTCCAAATTTCCCAAAATCCCTAAATTCGATATTAGGGTAAATCATACCAAAATCGAAATTAACGCATGAAATCAACGAATTAAACATTCCCAAGATGATATTTTCATGTGTCCAACCATAAAAGAACAAGATAAACACCAAATCCAAATTGGAAAAGCCCCAATTTCGAAAATTAGGGTTCATCGTCTAAAATTCACAATTAACAGAGTAAATCAACAAATCCCTCAGTCCCAACGTGTTTATAGTATAAATCTAAAAAAAGAAAGAGCAATGTAAACACGAAATCGATCCCAATCACAAAAAAAAATCGGCTTTTAAATCGAAGGGAAGGGTGACGAGTTTATACCTGTTGATTCTCGAATTAAAAGTGTGAATGTGTTTTGTTTTTGGGTCGCCGGAGTTTGTTCGACGGTGGCAGTGAAGCGGCGCTCGGCGGTTTGGTTTGGAAGGGTGATTCGGACAAGAAATTTTCGTTTGGGGGATGTTTTTCTTTTTGTGTGAAATAGATGAAGAAAGTGAAGGATTTCTGCGTTGGAAGAGTTTAATTCGCAAGGTTCACGGCCGTGAATACTAACTCACAGGCCGTGAATCACAGCAGAGGGTTTCTGTTCGTCGACAGTCACGGCCGTGACTTATGGGTCTTGGGCCGTGACTGTGGGCAGTGAGTTAAGCCCGTCGATGTCACGGCCGTGACTGTTGATACACGAGCCGTGACTGTGGGCAGTGAGTTAAGCCCGTCGATGTCACGGCCGTGACTGTTGATACACGAGCCGTGACAACCCAAGTGTTATTATTATTATTATTATTATTATTATTATTATTATTTTTTTATTATTTTTTTTATTTAATTTATTTTTATTTTTATTTTTTGCAAGGGTCACGGCCGTGAGGTCTATGCCTCTGGCCGTGACTTGAGGCAGTGAGCGATATGGATAATTGATAACCCGCTCACGGCCGTGAATGGCAAAGCACCTAGCCGTGAGGTGCGGCAGTGGCCATTGTTTTCATGTCCACGGCCGTGAGTGATGAGGCTACAGGCTGTGAACACTGATTTTTGTTTTTTTTTTTAAATTTTTGTTTTTTTTATGAGTATTATTATTTAATATACATTTGAAATATGATTGACACGCAATCGACGAATTTTTTCGAGAATGATTTGCGCAAGGAAAAATCTTGTAATCGACAAGAGAAATATCACTTTCTCACGCGGCGTCAAATCTTCCAAGTCAAAAATTCGTCTGTATCATTTAATGGATTTCCGGGTGTGATAATGATATTTTTGTGCCATTTGCGCCTATAAATAGACATTGGTGGAACAACACAATATCATCATCTACCATAAATCCCACGTCTTCAACAATCTTATTTTCGAAATTTCTGGGTTAGCTAGCCACTATGTATTGGGGACAGCAGCAAGACCGTGAGAATGAGAGTGAAGAATACGTAAGGTTTCGACGCAACTTAGATATGCTGTCACTCTACTTCGCTCTTCTTGTGGGTTTGTTCGCAGTTTTACTCGCTTTCGTGTGTTGGGTTCTCACAAGGTGCACTTGTGAGTAACCCGCCCTTATGAAGCAAAATAAACTATTGTTCTGTCTTTTATGTTATTCGCAGTTTTAATTTGCTTTTGTGTTGGACCTTCACATGTTGTAATGGTGTTGTAACCATCTCTTATGAAGTAAAACTATCGTTCTATCTCGTCTCTAGACTCTGCGTTGTGACCATCCTCAATATTCGAAATAAATTGACTATTATTTAAAATTTTAATGTTGTTATTATTATTATGGTTTTATTTAATTTATATATAGTTTTAAATTAAATTTTTTTTTATTTAATTTAATTTAGTTAGTTTTTTTTTTTTAATTATTATATATTTTTTATATATTGTAATGCCTAAAACATAAAAGAAAATACCTGGGTTGCCTCCCAAGAAGCGCTTCTTTAACGTCTTGAGCTGGACGTAGTCGAGCAAGTCTTCAAGGCGGTTTGGAAAAACGGTTGGAGGGGACTGTCATCGGTTGTTTTGGACCGCCCTCGGGAAAATCGCAACTGAAATGGTTTGGCTGCCGCTCAAACTCTAAAAGCGGTGGTCCGTCGATCAAACGCATCTCTTTGTTCTCCTCTTTGCTTCCCTCGATTATCCTCGTGTCTTTCTTCTCGATAACCTGCAATAAACTTGAAAAAGACATAGAAGAATTTTGATCAATAAAATCAGGATAGGAATAATTATTTTCATGCTTGCTGATATCATCATTCTTGGTTTCCGCCATGCAAAATGTTACTTTCTCTCCATCTATAGTAAACGTCAAGGTGCCGTTTTTAACATCTATCATGGTCTCTCCAGTGGCTAAAAATGGTCTCCCTAAGATCAAAGGTACATTCTCATCTTCCTTCATATCCAGAATAACAAAATCCACTGGGATAATAAACTTATTAACCTTGACTAACACATCCTCTATAATACCCCTAGGATATGTAATAGATCTATCCGCTAGTTGTATACTCATCCTAATGGATATGGGTTCACCTAAACCAAGCTTCTTAAACATAGAATAAGGCATCAAATTAATATTAGCACCTAAATCAACAAATGCCTTATGAATATATAAATTTCCTATAAGACAAGGTATAGTGAAACTCCCTGGATCCTTTAGCTTCTTCGGGATATTCATTTGCACGACGGCGGAGCACTCCCCTCGAAGACAATTAGTAGAAACATCTTCAAGCTTGCGTTTGTTCGTGAGCAAATCCTTGAGGTATTTCACACATCGAGGTATCTGTGCAAGGACTTCGACGAGCGGTAAGTTAATATGTAGTTGTTTGAAAAGTGAAAGAAATTTACCGAATTCGTCGTCAACAATATACTTCTTTGGTTGACACGCCTTGTCAGAGGGCGTAGTCACGACCTCCATCTCCTTGTCGACTTTCTCTTCCTCGACACGATTGACCGGCTTCACTTCCTTCTTGGCACGTTGTTCCTCTAGATACGTATCAAATGGGTCGTCAGTAATCGCCCTTGTTAACCTAGCCGGATATGGAATCTTCGGTGTGTAAGGATTGACTGGTGTCCTTGGAGCAATCCCCTCCTCCTTTTCTTTTTCATGCACGGTCTCCTTTTCGGGTTCGTCCTCCCTCAACCGAGCTGGATATGGAATCTTGGCTGGTACGGCTTCACGAATGGTCGCGCATTTCCTTTATCATCCTTGACCTTCTCGACATCATTGCCCTTGCTTTCCTCCACTTCTGGCTCGTCGTGGCCCTCAAAATCAGCTTTCTCCTTTGAATTCTGCTTGGCGGGTATTTCTTGCAATTTTCTCCCACTTATCAGGGTTACCGCGTTGCAATACTCCTTAGGGTTAGGCTCGGTGTAGCTCGGGAGTGATCCTTGATTTCGCCCCGCCAGTTGCTTCGCTAACTGGCCCACTTGTTGCTCCAGCTTCTTGAGCGAGGCGTCCGTGTTCTGGGCACGCACGTCGTTCGCCTCCATGTACTCCTCCATCTTCGTCATTCGACTTTCGTGAGCTGCGGTGGTTTGGCTGAAATTGGTAAGGAGTGTCTTCATCATGTCCTTCATCTCCCTCATATCGTCAGATCCTCCGGTAGGTGCGTTCTGATATTGGCGTGGCGCCCCGTTTTGGAAACCGGACGGTCTAGGCTGAAATCCCGGCGGTCCTTGCCCCTGGTGGTTCTGATTCCCATACGCCAAGTTTGGATGTGCTCGAGGCTGGAAGCTTTGCTGGCCACCCTGGTAATTGCCCATATAGTCTACGTGCTCCAGCGACTGCCCATGTTGGCATTCTGAGGTCTCGTGGGCTGCACCACAGATCCCGCACAATGGCACGTACGACGTGTGCTGCGTCGGTGCGGTAGTCGTCACGGCATTCACGGGTTGTGTCTGCCCGGATTTCGGGAGTAGAGCGGCAATAACTGTCTGCAACTGGGAGTTTGTCGCAGCGATCTGTTGCTGAAGCGCCTCGAATTTGGCATTCGTGGCCGTTTCCTCGCTTACCCCGAACACGCCTGGTGTCTTCATCCTCGTATTGCCCCTCATGAAACTGTTCCTCGAGTAGTCTTCAATCAGATTCCACGCGTCGGTGGCATTGAGCTTCACGAGCCCTCCTCCTGCGGCTCCGTCTAACATATGGACGGTCTGGTCATTGAGCCCCTCGTGGAATCGGTTGATCTGGGCCGCTTTTGACATCCCGTGCTGTGGGCACCTCTTCAGTAGCGCCTTGTAGCGCTCCCACACCTCGTACAGATTTTCAGAATCCTTCTGGTGGAATAGGGAGATCTCCGTCTTCAATCTTAGTACCTTTGATAGTGGGAAGTAGTGGTTGATGAAGGCGGCTCGCATCTCCTCCCAGGTAGTGATCGACCTGGGCGGCAACATGTCTAACCAGTCCTTCGCCTTGAACTTGAGCGAGAACGGGAATAGCATCAACTTAATTGCATCACCCGAGACCCCGTTGATTTTGATGGTGTCGGTCACCGTCAGAAATGCCTTTAGATGGGAGTAAGGGTCGTCGTCGGGATTGCCTTCAAACTGGGCCGTCTGGAATATCATCTGAAGCCAAGAGTGCTTCAGCTCAAAGTTGTTGTTCTCGATTGGTGAGATGAGAATTGCCGACTCAGTACCGCCTAGCGCGGCATTCTTGAGGAGATCCTGTAGTGATGACTCCTCCTCGTGGACGGGCACTCTGCGGTCCGCCATTTCTACTTCTGTGTAGGGACTATCTACAGCTGCCTCTATACGAGAATTTTGGGTAGATTCCTGTGAACTATCCTCTGAATAGCTAACTAGATGGTCCTGAGAGCTAGTGGAAGCTCCTTTGGTGTCGTACTTAAGCTTCCTTCGCAACTTCCGCTCGAAATCTGGGTCTGCGTCAACGATGGGACCTGATGGATGGCTTCGGGTCATTCACCGCTGAGTCGTACCTTCAATAAGTGAAAACAAAAATTAGCAAATGAATAAATAAATACGTCGGAAAACGAGACAAATAACGACGCAGGAAAACAACTTACGCAAATAACACAAATAACGCAAGTAGTAAAAACAAAGAAAACGTCAAAATAAAAGTGGCTAAAGTACCGAACTACGGTGTTCCTAATATCAATTTATTCCCCGGCAACGGCGCCAAAAACTTGATCGCTTGCGTGTGTGTTTAAATAAAGATTCGTGCGAGTACGTCAAGTAATAATTAAAACGAATATATTATAACTAGAATCACGCGCGATAGGCAGTGTACCTATCGTTTGTAATATAGCTATAGTGAATATCCGAGTATCGAACACGTGGAATAAAATGAGTACTAGTATTAACCTATCGACTCGATATTTAGCCTAAATAAAATAGCAGGATTTGTTTATACTACGAACTAATTTAACAGAACAACTTAAAGGATTGGAAGATTAAGGAAGTGCAACTAGAAATAATACGAGTGACTTAAGATGACAAATATGTGTTCGGGATTCGAATCCCGCTGGGTGATGTCGGCTAAGGGTACAGAATATCGTTCCTACGTGAAAATCGACTAAATCGCAGTAATTTCCTACCCACTCACGGATTTGCTGTCGCCCTATACGTTCGTGGGAATCTAAGTTTAGCGATTACTAGATGGCGAGGATCGAGTATTTGCTGTCGCCCTATACTCGAATCCTAACGTCTATGAACGGCCTAATCGTTATTTAGCTGTCGCCCTAAACGATGTACCACACATTCATATCAACACATAGACATATTGATACAAAGTAGCAATATCATAGAACGATAAATAGTCGAATACACGTGTTCACGATTATCCTACGCCTTAACTACGACATAACCCAACGTTCATCTATTCCCAAACACACAAGAGGATTAGCTACTCATATTGAACGTCACAACAACGAGATTTAAGGGAAACGAGGATAGAGAACTCATAAAAACTTCCCTAAGAAGTGAATATGGCGTTTCCGAGGTGGAGCTCTCGTTCCTCGATCGTATGAGCGTAGCTTCGTTGTTGGATCGTCCCTTGAGCTTCTCCGAATCACGGGACTGCTTTTAGTGTTTTTCCTTCTCTTCTTTGCTCTCAGTTTTCGTCCCTATGAGGTTCTTTTTTAGTTCTAAGGAGCCTCCCCTTTTTATGCTTCGAAAATGGGCTAAAACCCTGAATTTTGGCACGTTCACGGCCTCTTAATGGGCCTTCACGGCCGTGACGGCGGCTTAAACCCTAAATATTAACTTCTCTGGAACAGGTCACGGCCTCTTGCACTGACATTCACGGCCGTGAATCGGTGGATTTTTCCTTCGTTGAACTCTCTGCCTTGATTCACGGCTTGTTGCATAAGGCTTCACGGCCGTGAATTAACCTTCTCCAACTCTCTGCCGTAGTTCACGGCTCGTACGTCAGGGTTCACGGTCGTGACTTCAAGATCTTGAGCTACTGCCCGACTTCACGGCCTATTGTGTGGTGATTCACGGCCGTGACTTGTGTAAGTCGACCTACTGCCCATAGTCACGGCTTTATGCTATATGATTCACGGCCGTGACACCTGAGACTTTTGCTCCTTAGGCTTACTGCCCTCATTCACGGCCTCTTGCAATATTGTTCACGGCCGTGACTGATTACTGGCAGCTTCAAACTTTGCCATTTTCGCGTCGTTTTCGCCTCGTTTCGTTCCTCTTCGCTCGATAATCATTCGAAGGTCCTACAATATTTAAATGGGTGTAAATAGAGCCAATAAATGCATGGAATGATCAAAAGTTTCCTATTATAACCCAAATAAACATAACAATAAACGTATTAAAAATACGTTTATCAACCGTCCTCCAAATGGTTTTTTGTTGACCTTTTTGGTCCATAAGTGTTAGAGAGTTTTGATGAACAATGTAATTGTAATGACGTTAGGTCTATAAATTAAGCAATTCGATTTGTGATCAATATAACGTCTAAGTTCATGATAGTATTCGACCATGCATTATATATGAACTAAAATTGATTAAATTGTTGAATATTTGATTCACATGTGATTATGTGATTATTTGGTGAAACTAGGTGATCGCATGTTATAGACAGTCCATGTGATAGGATATATCTCTATGTGCTATATATGGAAATAACGCATGAGATATCCTATTGAGTTATGAAAGGAAAATATTATGTTTATATATGGAAAGTGATATATCCGTTGATACTTGTTTATTCCTGGATGAAATCGAGTAGAAAATCGTTTGGCATCCAACTGATTTAAAGGTGCGAAATCAATTTGATATCTTTCTTACACTGCTTGGAATATTATATTTAGGGAAGATTTGATTTGATTGACTTAGTGGATGACGTGCAAGTTTATGAATATTGGTAAATAACTTTGAAATATGGAAAGCTATGCCATGATATGAAAATTCGAATAAGATATGCTCTGATCTGATTTATGTGCTAAACATGGTAAATATATTGATTTAATATTATGAGTTGTATATGGAAAACGTGCTGATCTCATGCTATCTCATGTGCTATACTTGGAAAATAAATCTGGATTGATTTATTCTAGAAACTGATAGCAGGGAATCATTAATGGAAAGTTCTGTTATGGTAAATATAATTCAAAATGATTCGATATGCCTTGAGAACGAATACGAGCTTTTATATGGAATATGATCATGCATTAATGAGCAAATGACCGTTGTGAACGTTGATTATGAGCATGATCTACATGGCATGTTGACTACTCGAAAATTGCATGGACTATGTGCTTGATTTGGTGATTAATACTTGATCTGATTTTCCATGTAAAGTGTTGAGTGAAAAGGTTTATATATGAGAAACACTTCATTATTTCGATGGACTTAGAATTTGTGTATATACGCCCTCGAGAGATTTTTGAGGAGAAACATATTGAGAGACTTCATTTGCGATAGCTTTCTGCCATACTGAGCTTTAACTTGCTATTCCATCACTGAACGAGTGATTCATCCTGATATTCCAATCTCCGCCAATATTCTGTCTTCGGACGTGTTGTCTTCGGACGTGAGCAATACCAAGGAGGCAAGGTCGACGTTTACGCACACGTGAAGGGAAGCGAGTTTCGGAGGCCCTTCGGTAGCGAGCTGTGTCTGTCGGGATCAGGAGATTCCGAGGAACGAAACTCAGCGTGTGGTAACCTAGTGTGGCTAGTGTTGGACTTGTTTCGGTTGTGTATTGGGCTAATCAATCAGTTTTGTATCCAGCTACGGTGCATTATAGTGATTGGTTAAACTCTTGGGGAGCAAACCCCAAGGAGAGGAGTAAACCCCAGTTGGGGATATAACCTCTATAAAAATCATGCCTCGCATTTACTTTTCAGTTATTTCTTTATCACTGTGAGACAGACCCGACACACATCCGACGTAACTAGGATATATCAGGCATACTCATCACAAGCATCAGTAGTCATCTCTAAGTCACTATCTACTAGAATTGTGAAAAGAAGAAGCACAAAATTTTATAAGCCTAATTCACCCCTGCACGTTTTTATCTTCAGTTTTGTTATTTCTTTTCTTTTTTAACGACAAGGTTATTCCTCACCAGGTATGGTTACAATATTGATTCGAAGCATGATTTCGATGTTCAAACTCGTTTTGAATATATAAACTGATTTTTGAAAAATTCATCCAAAACGTTAGCAGGAACCGGTAGTTTATTTATCAGAACCACCAATTTTTTTAGATTGGATAAATCGTAGACGAAACGTTAAACTATGGTGACTAGTAATTGATGAACAGTTGACGTTATTGTTTTCAGACTATTCTTTCGTATCCATGAGAGAAGCAACGGAACTAAGTTGTATTTTCGCACGTCAAGGATTGTGAAATCAACTTTTCCAGTCCCACCATAACAGTCTCCGACGCAAGTTCATAATCGATTGAGCGGGCTATTCTAAAGTCGAAAAAATAAAATAAAATAAAATTCACACGTATATTTAGTAATAGTTTAATTGACTCGTATAAAATGTTTATTTTAAGAATGTACTTTTCATACATTTTGCATGAGGTGATTATGGATCAATGACTATTTTAAAATCACTTACATCTCTCAGATTTCACATGAAAAAAACATAAAACGTTATTTTCCCCACTAAACAACCGTTTTCTGATACAAAGAATTAAATACTATGTACCTATAAATTCAAGTCTCGACAAGAGGACTGCGAAGAAGGGTTAAAAAGGTTAGAGAACGTCAAAAAGGGCTTATTGCAAAAGTAAATAAAACAAACTTTCACGATGATAAGTGGCCCTGTTTTACTTCACTTTCGTTGTGGTATGGTACTGTGTTCCCAAGCATACGCAGGCCACGTGGACTCTCCCTCCATCTATCCAATGATGAGATGACACGTGTCGAAAGAAGTTAACCGTCGCTTTCCTATTGGCGTGCAAGACAAAAGGACAACACGGCGGCTCTATAGTTTTTCTGTCTTACCTCGTTTGACGAACCGTTATTAAATTATTATTTGTACCTTTTCTTTTTTATTACACTGTAAGAGCATAAATGAAATTCTCATATTCACCTATTAAATTCGTATTAGTATGCGACGCCGAATTAAAGTCGTCTAAGTTTCCGATTGTCCGTTGTAGAAAATTTGGGTTCTTGATGATTCCGACAAGGTCAACAAACGTTATGTCTCTAGTTTAAAAGCATGTCCAAAATTCTGACATAGCTAAAGTTTTCCTAGTCTACCAAATGTATTAGTTACAATATTCCTTCTTAGTTGTAATGTTACTTGGTGATTTTGTTTATTTATTAATCATAGCATCGGATATTTTTCTGTGTAGGGATTCAATAGGTCGACAAACTTGCAGTGTAGCAAAATTAATGCGATCACAAGCATGTATCGTACCATACATGCATGCAAACAGGCTATTTTTTTTCCATTTTCCTGCAATTGGATAAAATAATTTAATTAATGTTGTTAAATATTTGATGCTATTAAAGTAGTTGAACTACGGAAAATAAATTAATGAAATAGTTATTATTGAATTTATATTATTAAGTAAAACAACTTTTTACAAATTTCAAGTGTTTATTAACTAAGGGGGCGTGAATAGTATGACCCAATTATCAAATATACACGTCATGATGGATTTGCTTCATAAATGATAATTTAATATTAGAACAATAAACCTAGGATTTTAATTTTTATCCACCATTTTTAGTTGTGCTCATTGTCTTCCAAAACCGATACTAATGTTCAAGTTTTGCTCCAGTAGGTAGGGGTGAATAGATCTTTGTCATTAAGGTATGAGATCTTATATTGCAAACTGTGTTCCACTAGTCATGCAACTACGTATTCCAAACACTGTCGTTGTTAGAAATCGATAGTCCTTATAAAACCAATTGATAATGCCTCATATATACTTTTGAATTATTGCATGGAACAAAACAGCTTAAAATCTCTAACAAGCATGAAGGTAGGAACGACTGTCGACTAGAGATCGCTGTCATGAATGTAGCAAATTGAAAGATTTCACTTTTTGAAACCACATTTAATAATATAAACGACGATTATCTACATTCTCATCAAACTTCAATTATCTAGTTAAAACATGAAAGATCACATCACATTGCAAATTTCCACCGAAAGCGATTAATCCTTCTTTCGCTCTCTCTCACATACCCCACCGTAGACTAGGTTATATATATGACAGTCATGTCCTAATTTAATGTCCAAGTTCGTCCTTTTTCCTATTTCAAGAAAATCATGCACTCACCTAAGTCGCCTTAGCCCTTTTAACCTAGCTAGGTAAAATATCAAAGCATATAAAATACACATGAAGAAACCGTAAGTTTACAGCTGCCTATGCCTACCCTAAAAGTGAAATAAAAGGAATAACAGAAAAGAGAAAAGCCCTCCCTATAGATAAAAAATTTAATTCCCCTTGAAAAGACAAATCTCCACGTTAGGGACAAAACTGTCAATTCAACAACGTTGCATGAAAACAGTGCAGCAAATCTCTGCGCAACAAACTCTGTCCCTTCACATCTTCCAATTATGATCTCTCAAAAAGGACATAACAGGCATCCCTTTGCATATATATATAAATATATATATATATATATATATATTACATATATAGTCTTATGATTACGGTATTCACAAATATAATCTCTTAGAAAACCTAATCTATTCCATTCTCTTCAAACTCCTACGAAAACACTCAATGGCACAGTACTCATCATCGCCGCCATCACTACCTTCTTCAAAGCTCGCCGTCGCCGCCGTGATCGCCACCATCGTGACGGCCGTTTTCGCTGCTTCCCAGCCATCTCCGACGCTGCCCAAGAACGAGCAAGAAGCCGTTTACAAGGTTCTTGAATCTATCAACTCTGACATTCCATGGAGGACTATGTTTTCCGACGATCTATGCACGGCGGCGCCGCACGGAGTCGTCTGCGACTATTTCCCAGCTTCCAATAACGGCTCGTCGTCCTCCCAACAAGACTATTACTATCCTCACGTCGCCGAGCTAAGCTTCGGCTATGTCTCAGACTACTCGCCGAACCCACCGTGCAATTCCAAATCTACCCTCGACCCATCTCACCTCTCGCCTCTGAAACACCTAAGGAAGCTCTTCTTCTACAAATGCTTCACGGAAAACCAAACCCCATTTCCGGACTTATCGAAGAACGACTTCCCAGAGCTCGAAGAGCTCGTCTTCATCGACAATGGAGGTTTGATGGGTCCCCTGGAGGGTAAAATGGGAAACTTCACCAGCCTGAGGAGGTTAATTTTGACTGGGAGTCAACTCTCTTGGCCGATTCCGAGCAAATTCTTGGCTAACTTTGCGAGCCTCGAGGAACTGAACCTTTCGAGGAACAAGTTTAAAGGCGAATTTCCCAAGGATGTTTTCGAAAGCTTGAGAAAGCTGAAGGTCCTCGACTTGAACAGCAATGGATTCTACGGGGAAATCCCTGAAAGCATAGGAAATCTCGGCCAGGCTCTGAAGATCGACATGAGCTACAATGGATTCTCAGGGGTAATACCTCAGGCGTTGAAGGAATTGAAGAACTTGGAGTTTTTGGACCTCAGCTTCAATGGGTTCAAAGGCGGCGGCGTGCCATTGTTCTTGTCTGAGATGACGAGCTTGAAGCAGCTGCACTTGAGCGGCAACTCCCTGGGAGGGCAAATACCGGAAATATGGGAAAATCTCGGGGGCATTTTGGGAATTGGGCTGTCCGGGGCGGGTCTGGTCGGTGGAATACCCGAATCCATGGGTGTTCATTTGAGGAACCTTTCATACTTGGGACTTGACGACAATGCCCTCGAAGGAGCAGTGCCTATGGAGCTCGAAAACCTCGAGAATGTGTGTGAGCTGAATCTTCAGAACAATAGGCTGAGTGGGAAACTGCCGTTTTCTCCAAGTTTTATGTCGAAGCTTGGTGGGAGGTTGAAGGTGGAGGGCAATTTGGACCTTTGCGTAGGCAAGGAGGCGTTGTTGAAGTCTTCTTCTTCTTCTTCTTACAAGGTCATTGCCGGCGGCAAGCTGAAGGTTTGCAGGCGAGAAAATGTGCCGGAAAATGGCTCCCTTTTTTCTGAGAGTTCTTGTCGGAAAATTCGTTGTTTTTGTCTGTATTACGTTTTACTTGTTTTGGTACTGGTGGGATTTCTCTTCTGACTTAGTTTTGTGCCTATTTGGACTGTGTAAGTATTAGGTAACCTTTGTTTGACTTGATGATAATTTGATTCGTAGCTTTTAACGTTACTAATGTTAGGAAAATATTGCTGATTTAAAGGCCGGATATTTCTCTAGAATCGCGTTTGGAGATCACTTTCCAAAGACAATATTTCGTCCCGGGATAAGACTAGAGAAAATTGTTATATCGCTTGTGAATTCAATGTTCCTGTGTCGAGTGTTTCTGCGTTTATTTATAACCCAAGTTTCGACCGGTTATGTCTGTTCATAATAGACATAATCCTTTCAAGGATGGTGTCTGTTTGAGAATTCCTTTTGAAGCCAAGCACCTATTCGGGCATACACCCTTAGGGATGAAGAGGTTTTCAGGGGAAAGCATGCACACCTTTTGGGTGTATACATACCATTTAGGGGCGCTGCCCCTAGACCCTGCTAGGGGCGCTGCCCCTAGGACCCTGCAAGGGGGCGCAACCCCCTTGACCCCCGCTTCGCTTTGGGTTCTGACATAAAATGTTCTCCGAGCGTGCACTCCGCACCACCTAACCCGGATACATTTTACGTCCCAATTTACACTAAAATATATAACAACTAATGGACTAACTGGCGAGCGAAGTAAAGTTAACAGCGTACACTTCTAAATCTAAGTTCTAACAACCACATATTCAACACTAACAGACATTTTTAGTCCCCGACAGCGTACACTTCTAAATCTAAGTTCTAACAACCACGTATTCAACACTAACAGACATTTTCTAGTCCCCGGCGTTTGGGGTATGGTGTTTTCGGTAACCCATATTACGAGGTGTCACTTTTATTCCTCAATCTTACCGAGGACCATTTTGGTCCTCCGATTAACGTAATCACTAATTATATGGAATTTGGGAGCACATGATCTCCTTTAACTTAACTTAACACCTCATGACTCATCATCTTATTCAACTAAAACGCACGTGAGCATCATTACGTATCACATGTAACTCATTTTCAAGGTTACCGATCATTTCCTAAATGTGATGTATAATGGTGTTCATGTGCGTTTAAATCGAAGAGAAGATGTGTTATGAGGTTTTACGTCGAGTAAAAGGAGATCATGGGCTCTCATGTGTTTAATTTCGTCTAAACTAGCGATTAAATAAATCGAGTGATCAAAACCGTCCAAAATCGATAACATTGGGAACCAAAAGTGATACCTCGGAACAATGGGGGACCACAGCCGCTCACGTCCCAAACATTTGAGACTAAAAATATCGTTCGCCCTACTTCGACTTGGACATTATTCAAGCTCTTCTGTGGACATGTGGTTAGGCAATTGAGTTCTTCATATGGTGATTTGAGAGAGAGAGAGAGAGAGAGAGAGAGAGAGAGAGAGAGAGAGAGAGAGAGAGAGAGGACCAAGTTGTTATGGGCTAAAATTGTAGTTCAGGCTTTATAAAGGCCCAGAAAATATAACCAACCGATTTAGATTTTTTCAGACCCTTGTAGATGCCGTAGTATACTTCATACTTGTATGCTATCGGCTAGGGTTTTATTACATTGATTAAAAGCCTCGGAGAATAGTTAAGCGCCTCAATTCAAGCAAAGAGTTTACGGCTCCAGTCATTTTGAAGAGAAATCGGGTAATTTTGGGTTCGATCTCGGATTATTTTACGTGTTTACGAACAATATTTTTGGGTCTGAGTGACCTTGCATATTGATTCTTCTATTAGGATTGACGACGATAATGTATCTTCAGTATTACATCAATGAGAACGGTGACAAAGTCTACACAACGAAGGTACTTTTTTCCTCCCCTCTATTCGGTTTATTTCAGATTTATCTCTTCCTACTGTTGTTAGTTTTTGTGGTGGCTGATTTTTATCTTACTTTTAGCTGCAGCTTCCTTTATATTTATCGCCAATTCAATGCTACCATTAACTTGTTTCTTTTCCTTTTTTCTGTTCTTATTTTGTTTGCCCTCTCTCTGGCTATACTTACCGGGAAAATTGAAAATAATTTGTAAAAAGTTGTTCTCTGTCAATCTTTTTGCTTTTTATTTTTGAGATTAGGTCGAATTGATGATGAAATGCCTTACTATTCTTTGCAGAAGGAGTCACCATTAGGCCGAGCCACCCAATCTGCTCATCCTGGTAATGATTTATATAAAAAAGAATGATGCTTTTGTCCTAGAAATATTGCTTGAGTTACTTGTTAGCATATTTGTATGCTACTCAGAGCCTTTACTGTTACATGCTTGAGTGCTTTCCTTCCACTGCTTTTCGCATTACCATTTTTACCAATGAGTGGATTATAAATAATGCTCAACTCAAGCTTCCCCTGTTATATAATATATCATATGACATTTCGTACACCATTAGCAAAATGATATATTTTTTAAGTTACTGATCTGTCGAAGAAGTTCTACTAAACTAACGAAATTGCACTTGCTCTTTTGAGACAGCATTACAACATACTCCATTCTCGCCCTCTCCTAAGCTGTGTTTTGTGGTGTTTGTTGTGTGCTCTTTCGAGATATGCAAAGTCTTTCTCTCGACTTATTTCTTTTGCTTTTTGTTTTGAAAGCGCGATTCTCCCCTGATGACAAATACTCGAGGCAGAGGTATCTTCTTAAGAAACGTTTCGGTCTGCTTCCTACTCAACAGCCACCTCCAAAGTATTGATTACTATGATGCGTTTTGAGTGTGTTACGATGACTGATGTGCTCTTACATTGAACTTTCAGTTGATAAATTTATTTGAATTTGAACTTAGATGTGTCACTACAAGCATCTCAGATATTTGCACTTCTGAGGCTTATACTATGCCTGCTTGTTCTTGCCTGATCTTGTTTCAGTTGTTTGGCATAATCGATTAATTGAGGATATTTTGAGATAGGAAAAAATAATAAAAATAAGTCAATATAGTGATTAGGTGTCCTAAGAAGATGCTAATTGCTAGGTATCAAGGAAAAGCTTTCCCTTGGCGTAAAGATATAGGATTGTTGACATTAGCGACCCAAGTACTATGATGCTAAGTTGATTATTTTTATTGAACTTGACAAGGCAAATAGTTTCGAAAGATATAGACGTTAAGCAGTATAGGTGATGCTTATCCATTGAACCTTACTCCAGGGGGTAAATGATTTATACCGTAATTATGATAATTAAATAAATTAGGTGAGACTAATCTTTCTACCAACACATTTGCTCGATAAGGTTAGAGCACCAACGCATTGCAGAACTATAGTAAGAATAAGCTCATGTTTTTGACAGAGAATTCAATGTTTAGGAAATCAACTCCTTTGGAAAAACTGCATCAACAGAAATTTCAAGATATATCTATATGGATCAGAACAACAATAATCATTGGCCTTAATTGCTTATACTGCAAGAACTAGGCCACAAAAGCCACACACGGGCATCTGCCATGTGGAAAAATTGACCATTTGAAATATATTATGTTCCATTCACGCTTTGGACACATACGCTAATGACAATATTAAACAATAATTATAATCTTGAAAACTTAGCCGAAAAGGATATCTCACGAAAACGACACATTACTGTTTTAGTATCTTGAGGAAACGACAAGAAATTTAATTGCCTTCTATGCCAAGAAAATAAAATTGACCCCATATGTTCTGTACTATGCATCATCCGTATGAAAAGAAAGTTTACGCGTTTTTTTTGGTATATTTGTTCATGCAAATTACACTAGTATTAATGGCTCACTATTGTTCTATTTCATTAAATGTGATTATGGCCAATCCGATACAACTAATGGATTAAATCATTCTATGAAAAACCAAGAACCTATCATTAATTGGACAAGTGCGTATCCACGAAATTAATTTGAAGCTCACTGGACGAACTATTTAATAAATAAATTTGTGGGCGTATATTTCCTGATACAAATTGCCGCTGATAGATTGATGATCACGGTTTTATTTTACGATTATGATTTCTTAGGAAAGCTACTTTATTTCTTATTAAAGAGACATATGTTGTCTTGTGTCACGAGAATGTGATTTGTCTATGCGGCTAGCTGGAAGCTATATTTTTAATTACATTTATTTGCCAAATGCTTACTACGTACAAAAATGTCACATTAATATTTAAATTTCCAGGATAATAACGGCATTTTTTGCCAGCAGTTTATATGTACATCACCAATAATCTATATATTTACTTGGCGGCAGGCAACAGCAAAGATATATATATATATATATATATATAGAGAGAGAGAGAGAGAGAGAGAGAGAGAGAGAGAGAGAGAGAGAGAGAGATAGATATTTAATTATAGAAAATCTCTTAATGCATGTCCATATATGTCAAGTAGAAGAAATGAAATGAAACTTGTAACGAAGGTTAGCCTTGTGTCTAATAGGATAGGACATCAGTTCTTACATTACACGCCTTATCTTAAGGCGTACATCAAATTAAATTATCAACATTGTCACTTCCTGAAGGCAACATAATATGCATACGTGTCCAAGTTGGATTGTATTAATAGATTGAATAATAGTATCTTATGATATCGGAAGTTTATTCGATGGTTAATACCTTATATCATCACCTACAACTAGGAGAAAAGTTTCGACCAGACAAACAAAAACACGTATACAATCTTCATAAAATTTAAAGAATCACTATATTGAATTAAGGTATTTAAATATAAATGTGACATCTCACTTTTTTTAGGAACTTGTACTACACCCTTGAACAAGATAACCATCATTATAATATGTAAATAAAAAAAATAAAAGTAATAACTAACTTATGACATATCTATTTGAATAGAAGTCAGCAGTAATTGTCTTTTAACCAAGAACGTGTTAAGTGACCACTTCTCCGAAAAGGTTAACCCTGAAGGGAGTACATTACTTTTTAATTTTATATGATTTATTTCCAACACGCCTCCGTCACGTCTAGGCTGATTTCTCTACTATCTAGCCTTATACGTGTAACTCTCATAAATGGGTGGTCGTGAGGATTCGTACCCAGGACCTGCGGGTCCCTAAGCTCTAAGACCATGTTAAGTGATCACTTTTCCTAAAAGGTTAACCCTGAAGGGAGTGCATCGCTATGATTTATTTCCAACAGAACGAGCCATGGCTTTCTGTTCTTATATCCCAATTAAGTCATTAAATTAAAGACAACTATGAGTAAATGATATATATATATATATATATATAATGAAATCAATCGAGTTGTCACCCTCTCTTCAGAATCTTAGGATAGCGAGATATCTATTTAAAAATTTACTATTATATATATATATAGATATGGTCCATTCCAATTCATTTCCTGACGAGGCAACAAGTCGAGCTATTGCAACATCGTTTCAATTTCAGAATCTTTCGATTAATATTAGTAGAGCCGTAATATAGTAGCATAGCAGTGATTATTCTTTTTAATGTACAAAGAAAAGAATATTTGGGAAATACCAAGTATGTTTTAACAAGCAATGAATAAATGGCCGCGCACATTGATAGAAGCATTATTACAATTTTACAATCAACATGCCCTAATTAGCGAGTGTAAAAACCTAGTAAGCATTGAGATTATTACGTGTCAAGCTCGCAATGGCCGAAAAGAAATATTTTTCAAGGGGCCCATTTTCAATGTCATTGTATTTAATTAAAGCACCCCATGACTTATGGAAGTGAAAAATTCTGAATTGACAGTTCTTGAAATGAGGAGAAAATCAATTATTGGCTCCACTTTTATAGATAAGAATGTGAAGACGTCACTCTTTCACCTACATACACGCTCCTATCTCCAATAAATCAAATATTGCCTATATATATTTGATTAATTCTATTATTATGAATAATATAATATTTTGGAAATCCTACTTATAAACCTCTCCGTTCTTACATTCTAGTGGTTTTGAGGTTAAAATGAATGAAAAAGTTAGCAGCTGGGTATGAAATATTTTATTCATCTAAAAGTAAAAATTAAAAATCCGACATTTATTATGTTTCGTATTCGCTTAGAAATCGGGAGAAAGTCGTGTTTAAGTAAACACTTGTTGTAATGAAATTCATAGGTGTAATGATGTTTACGTGTGTTTTAACACTTGTCGGGGGGAGGTGTAACGATTTTCGTTCGTTGGAATACGGAGTGGAATACAGAAAGTGGAATAGAGGATCTCAACCGGTTTAAGGAATAATTAATTAGCAATTAGCTTGTGGTCTTCTGATGACGTGGAACGTGGGATTGTGCAATGCATAGTGAAAATATTGATCTAAGCAATGGAATTAATTAAGCATCAATTTCATTAATACAATTATTGATTGATCTTTCCCGCAAATGCTAGAACGAATAATGATGCTCATTGCGTGTATTATTTTTTTTAGTCTTTTGGATATAATCAACACATTAAAAAAATACTCGAATATGTTTCTGTATTTTGCTTGATTTAGTTTTAATGATGAAGACGAAGAAGTCGTATTCATACGTTTCTTCATTGCATGCCGAGGCTTGAGAAACAATGAATGAACCATCCTTGTAAATTGTCCATCTATACAAATGACACCAAATAATGAACAATTATCACTAAATGACATATGTATAAACATCTTATGCCAATTAAAATTATGTCTCCAATCTTCTTTCTGCTGGAAAATAATTTAAATAAAAGGTTGCACACTTGAAATACTAGAGAAAGCAATACTTCATAGATGTGACTCTTCAAGTTATTGAAAGGCGAAGAGCTGTCATCAGTCGTGAAGAAAACACAATCATGATGAGTTCAATAAGCTTCTATAATGAAATTGAAGAGTTTTTATTAAGAGAAGTTTGTCCTTTTAACTGATAAGGGAAAGTCCACTTAGATAACCAAGACTATCTTCTTGTGCCTCCTTTAACTCCCGGTTAAAAACTACGCTAAAGTAGGTAAAAAAAACTTTTGCAAATATGTATAATTATAGTATTATCTAAGTGGACTTTCCCTTATCAGTTAAAGAACTAAAAAAAATAACAAAGGCGTATACTTTATTTTGTTTTAATTTTAATTTTTGTTATAACGGGATATTAATATATTTAAAGTGGTCCAATCGAATGCGCAATCGCATTACTTGATTATATTCTAGCAAATAGAAAATGTGATCTAGATTCGTTGCATGATTGGCGTTGTACGTCAGAGTTGTTTGTCGTTTATTATTTAATTTGTATTTTCAAGTTTCATTATTGATTTTAATCATACCTATCTAAGTTTTGTGTCTTATTATAAGCCTATCTGATTGGTGCAATCTAGTATACATGTGATGTATCCTCGTGACCATAATTAGCTACATTATATTATATTAATTCATTTCATAGCGGATAATAAGGTTCAGATTTACTTCATATTAAATTTAATGAGAATATACACCAAACTAGTTGGCATTGTGTGGAAAATGTTCTTGCCAATAATTTTTTTTTGGGTAACTACCACCTCAATTCTATTTAAATTTTTGTAAACGATTGACGTATATATACTTTACAAGAGAGCAATAACTCGAATTTTTGCTTAAAATGCACTAATAGAAAGTTTAATCTTGATGGGCTAGAAAGCAAAACATGGAGACATAGCTTAGCTTTAATTCAATGTCTAAGAATCCTTGACTTGCTCTCTAATGTATTTGAAGAGAAAATGGACGTTAGAAGACCATATATATACATTGGCTAAGCTATTTGAAGTAAAAAAAAAACCCTATATTCTTGTCTTGTCTTCTTGTGCTTGTGTCTTTTCTTACAATTTTCCATTCGAAAAAAGGTTCACAAAAACAAAAGTTTATTTCAACATGTTTTAGAAAGGAGTATTTTGGAGGTTCTAATCTGTTTGTGAGTATTTGGATTTTACTTCTTTTAAGATCCCATGAAAAGATTTCGTGTGACTTTGGGTTTTCCTTCATGTATAGGATGTCATGAAACAATAACTACCTTTCACACAAATAGGACAAGATGGTCACAAGATAATTATATTTTTCTTTTCTTACATTCTTTCATAATTGAAAAGGTTAAATTATTAGTCCAGTTACTTGTAAGTCAATCTTCCTATCCCTCTATATAAATGCACGACTTTTATTCCTCTCGTTAAATGTTATATACACCCCCACAAGAAACCCCAAAAATTAGAGTATATCATATATTATTACATCTGAAAGAGCAAGAAGTACTATATTCACCATAACCGAGTTTATATTAGACGATGGGCTTAAGGGATATTGGAGATACATTACCACCTGGTTTCAGGTTTTACCCAAGTGATGAAGAGTTGATATGTCATTATCTTTACAAGAAGATTGCTAATGAAGAAATTCTCAGAGGTACTTTGGTTGAAATTGATCTGCATACATGCGAACCTTGGCAGCTACCTGGTAAGTACATGATCCATCACACGTACATCTGTGTAAAATATTTCTGACCATTATTTTCACATATAATAAACACATAAATAATATATATGCATATTTTGTGTGTGTGTTTGTGTGTGTGTGTGGAATATACACGCATATCACTAAAGTAAAAGCTAAACATGCTCCGCAAGAATATGTTATAGATAATTGTTTTGGTTGAGGAATAGGGTATTCCTTTTTAAGGTGAATAAGGTTTAGCATATGAAATTCAATTAGCACTGAAAAAATTATATAGGTTCCATCCCTTATTGGTTTTAAGGTTTCTCATCTATTTCAAATTGAGCTGTGCTTGTGAAAGGAACCTGAAAGCTTTTTTACTGCTTCTTCTTCTTTCTTATTTGATATCCTAATAGTCTAATTAAAGATAAGAAGTTAACTACGGTTTGACTTAGGCATGTGTCTTTTGCTTTACCCATCCATTGTTTCTCCCTTAAAGTATTTACGTACCTTTCCAAGGTTAGCTTTTCTTGAATGCCTTTTACGAAGGTTCAATGGATCTTTGTTGTAGATAAGATTCAACACCTAAATATCAAGATTTTATTACGCTCTCTCTTTACAGTTTAATCTGGGTTGTAATAATATTTTTGGCTTTTGCTTTAATTTTCATAAAAAATAACAAATTAATATTTCGAGAGAAGGAAGACATGATGTCCTGATCATGAAATAGGCATTACTTCTCGAGGAATATCAATATTTATCTATATACATGCACCTTTCATATCAAAGAGCAGTTTTGACAGTATCATCATAACACGACATTAAGTAATTTAGGTTAAGATCAGAAATTTGAGATAGACTTACCACCATATATAATAAACTTTATCTATACAACAGTTCGAATAGCTCGAGCCATATATTCTTTTTGCTCGAATTTCTACCCAATTAAGTATATAGAAACCCCTAGTGTATATATATATATATAAATTCTGATAGCGTCATCGATGCCTTGAGAATCTTCTGTGACATGTAACCAACTCTTGTCGTTTTTTTCAGTATTAGTTGTCATACAACCAAAAACAGTACAAATAATGATAAGCGAGTAATACGTATTTCGAGCATAATTACATGTAGTTGCATATTAGATCGTTTCTGGAAAACTGCGTCGTAACTTCAACTTTTGTCGGGAATACTACATATGCATATAAAACTATATATATCTTATATTATAACACTTCGATTTTACCATCTCATTAATGACCATTAATTATTGCATGCATCTAGTACGGAACATTTCTAGCAAAACACACACGCACCCACATGTTTGTGCGTGTGTGTGTAATATATTTGAGAGAAGGAGCGCAAATTAGGGTTAAGGATATACGAGTTATGTGGCTACTACTACTAAAGACATCTACTGCCTAATTACAAACCGAACCTTCAATGCTTTTTGCCATATTTGTTCGATTCAGTTCGATTACTTTTAGGCGACTCTTTTATTTTATTTTTTGTGGGTTTTTTTTTTCAATTTTAGACGTGGCAAAGTTGAACTCGAGCGAGTGGTACTTCTTCAGCTTTCGTGATCGTAAATATGCCACGGGATTTAGGACAAATCGAGCAACTTCTTCGGGCTATTGGAAAGCAACTGGAAAAGATCGAATCATTCTCGACCCATCCTCGAGAAGCATCGTCGGGATGAGAAAAACATTGGTTTTTTACAAAAATAGGGCGCCGAATGGGATCAAAACTGGGTGGATCATGCACGAATTTCGCCTTGAAAACCCTAATGTGCCTCCTAAGGTTAGTAATTTGTATTAAAAATTGGATCTTCATATAGACATTACTTTCTTTGTAGGGAAATTTCATTTGATTTTGCCTTTTGTATTTTGAAAAATAAAGAAGAAAAGGGATGAGTATAGATCCTGCTGCATAAAATTACCATTTATATGATGATCATGCATCTTAAAAATTCGTTCTTTTATATGGTCCCAAACCCAATCAAAATTTTCTAGGGCTTCCACATTTCTTGTGGGGGCCCTCTATCCCTTACTTAAAATTAGCTTGTTAATGAAGCTTAATATCACATAAATGCCACACAAATAATTTCTTTTCAACCATGAATTAGTTGTAAACGTTGTTAGACATTCGTTTTTCTAATTTTGCTTGAATTTGCAGGAAGATTGGGTGCTATGCAGAGTATTCCATAAATCGAGGGGCGAACCGAGCAACAACTTCTTCCCACATGGAAGTATTAAGAATTTCTACAATAGTCCCGCTAATGATTTCTCAACATCTCCACCGAGTCGTGAGATTTACGTAAACCCTAGCACAAACACCGAAGCCCATGGATTGTTATCATCATCACCGTTCCATGCTCCGCAATATCTCTCATCATGTTCTGGCTATAATAATAATAATAATGCTTACAAAGTTGCTGAGATTCGCAAGAACGAGGACGATTTTGGATTCTTGTTCGATTTGGACAGTTCGAGCGAACTGCAGATGCCAAGGTTCGACGAAGCGATTCATGGGTCGGATTTTATGTGAAAATATTATTACAACATTTTAGTGAAGTCTGAGCAATAGGGTTACTTATGGAAGAAGTGGGGATTTATTGTTGTATTATTGATAGTACTATTTACCTCCAGTTAATTAGTGTGCAGCTTTTGGATCGGAAAGTTATAGATAAAAGGGAATGTATGTACGTATTCATGCTTGGCTTGAACATATTTGAAGGACGTCATAGTAGGTTTTATTCTGAAGTATACACAAAAAAATACGAGCTCATTTGGAGTGATTTGTAGAATGATGTTTATTCTTCCCACCCGCCGTTATTAATTCCAGTAATATTTTATGAACAGAAATAAAATAAAATCACAATGAGCATCTGAATTATTGGTGATGTAAATATTTTAGAAGTTCTAAGGTTGTCAGCTTCCCTCTTTGTTCATGAAAGCGAAATAGAGAGTAGTAAGGTTGGGAGATTTCTCCCCTATATCGTTTGTTCTGTTCATTTTAGGCATACAAAGGATACTTGGGGACGAGGGTATTCAGGTCATTCTACTTGAGTCGAAAATATCCGACGTAATTGGGTCGTCACGGTAGATGTGAATAACAGAGGAAACAAGATTAAAGTCGAACCATGAAATAAAATGCATTATTGTACCATACAAGAATCAATCCGATATATCATTCATGTATTGTAAGAAAGACTCACCCCCCCATTTTGAACAAAGACTAAACCCTTCCAAGAACATTAAGCAAAATGCAATGCAACGGTCCACTCAATGGGGGGGTTTGTTTGCTTCTTGTGTTTCAGACGATTAACGTAAAAAGGCTCTTCTTTTGCTGAAGAGTTCACAAATACACACACCATCCGTGATTTATTTTGTAGTAGTTGTCCCACTATGAAAGGAATAAAAAAAAATAAAAACTATGCCTTACGATTTTTCGCCATCTCATCAATGTCGAGCTCAACCTCCAGGACAGGTGAATCTCTCCTCATGCTAAAACGGCTGAAAAATAAAATATAAGTAGCAGTGTTAATCCCAAACACAATATAACGATACAAATTGTTAATCTCAAGCCCTTGTAACACGTGAGGTTAATTAGGAGGTTTCTTTAAGCTTTTGCTGTAAACTGAATTGAAACAACATCTCATCAACTGCCTTCAGTCCGCTATTCCAATCGATATGGATTTCTCAGCTCAGCATTTAGGACAATGTAAGAAAATACTATCTAGCTCAGTCACCTGTTATCTACAGGTCCATGATCCACGGCATTTCTAAGGCAGTATATAACCCGGCCCACGATATCCATCATAGTAACTGGACCAAAAGTTCGACTGTCATAGGCTTCCTAAAACATAGTATAATCAGATGTGGAGCAGTTTAGCACACTAATCTCTCTAGCATAATAATATGATCAGTAACTTTACAGATATTGCCTTCAGTCATATAGTGCAAAGACACACACCTTTGGCTTCAAATCTTTGTTATCTGCTAATACCCAGCACTGATCCTTCTCAAGAACAAAAGGCTCGTCTTTTTCATCAGTGGACGCCATCTCATAGCCTTCAATGGCAGCTAACCTTCGGACAAGATAGTTTTTCGGGTCCGCAGGGTCTTTCAGTACAACCACATCTCCCACGTAAACTCTCCTATTAAACACCCAAAAAATTGCAGGCCATGAATTTCTTGGAAACAGAATATGGCTTTAAATTATCAGATTAACCAACTTGAAGGCTATTGACTATGCACAGTATTTGAAATAAACGGTTTATCTTTTTTGGTTGTATAAAAACAGTACGCTGGATCAGCCTCAGGGATTTTACGGACAAGGAGAGTTCCTCCATTTCTCCCGATCACAGGAGACATCTCTTCTCCCTTGTTCGAATGCAAGAAAGTTATCCTTCCTTGAGACACATTCTTCCATATGACATCAAGGATTTGATTATCTGCGATTTGTCCTTGTTTATAGGTCTGAAATGTCGTAGAAGAAATCTTATAAAACTGAAGATAGGAGTGAATAAACAGAGGGAAAAAAAAAGGAAAGAAGAGAATCGCAGCTTATAACAATGGCAAGGGAATAACAACAACATACAAAACGAGAATTATCTGTTATGCCACTCATTCAGAGGTAACATAGCATTTCACGCCAAGCTAAAGAATCAACCATTAAAAAGACTTGATGATGTATTAACAGAGCTGGTATATTTCGGTAATCACATAAAATTGTTAAAGCGCATACAAATATTCCTAAACAACCCTGCTAATATATGAACAGCCATAAACCCTAACGGAAGTGACAGGATAACCAGAAGACTACTCCAAATGTTAAAAAATGAGAAATAAAATCATTTCAAACATCAAGCACAATCAGAAACCCACTTTCAAAATCAAGCAACCATATAAAAAAAAACCCAATTCAAAAGCCCCCATAGCACTATACTTGGAATTAAAAAGACATAAAAAAAATAAAATTACCATGCGACTGAGAGCTACTGAGTAATCGACTTTGCTGGCAAGGTATCGGAGCCACGTCGACACTGTCACCATTGTGGAAAGGTAGCGAAATACAAAAGATCCGTTCTTTGCTAATTACGGGCGTCGAGTTCTGGCGATAACTCTCAGGGATTGCCAAATTGCTCGAAGGGTCGTTAGCATCCACAATAACCTCCCCCAAAAATTCCAATGCTAGGGTTAATTGTTTTAGTACACAAAATAATATTAGTATGTACGTGTGCAATGAAATAGTCACACGCATATTGAGGCTTTTTTAATAAAATAATTAAAAAAATATAAACTATTAACAAAATAATTATCAAATCAAAACCATTAATAAAATAGAGATTTTCGTATCCTGTTTATACGAGTTATCTCCAACAGTCAACCGCAACCGCAAACGCATTTTGCAGTAACAACCATAGTTCGCAGTAACCGTTTTCCAACAGTCAACTGCAAACGCAAACGCAAAAGAATATTCCTGCAATATTCCATTTCATACAAACTTTATAACTTTTCAATATCACCCCCTATATTTTACTACTTTACAAACTAATCACAGTATTTTTTAATTTTGAAGTCATTATTTATACATATTAAAAACATAAAGCAAAATAGTTATTAAAAATAATGAAATTACACAACATAACAATTGAATTACATTGAGATACACGTCGTACAAATAAAATATAAAAAACTGTATTTGTGGTCAAAACAATATTTAATTATATTGCATCTAAATAAAATTTAAAAAATAATAATAAGATATAAAAAATTAGTACTAAAATGAGTGTCAAGGTTAAACTAATTATTTATTATATCAATATAATCGTATTTTACAATTTTCAAATTCTTTAGTGTATTTTTATATGTTCGATTTAATAATCAATACAAGTAAAGGGCTTATTTGCAATTTTAAAACATCAAACGCATTTTTGCGTCCAGATGCAAATTTGCGTTCGAAACAAGAGAGAGAAAGCAAAAAACGCATTTTGCGTTTGCGTTTGCAGTACTGTTGGAGCAGTTTTACTGCATTTTTGCATTTGCGTTTTTGTTTTGCGGTACTGTTGGGGATGGTCTTAGTAGCTCGTAACAACTGGATACGAGTTACTTGTCCACGGTGGCCCGCATAATGACATGCATTTCAAGTAACTCGTAATAATTAGTTACGAGTTACTACTCTCTTTTCTTTTCTTTTTTTTTTATTTTTTTTATTTTTTGTACTTTAACTTATTTTATATTTATTAATTATATAATCAACCAAATCATAAAATCATCAGTATATCATGTGATATACATAATAAAAATCAACAAACGCATCTAATTTATCATTTGTTTCGCAACGATTAAAATGATATGCATTTCTTATATTTTTCGAATATCGGAAATATTTAATTATTTTTATAAAGTTGGGAACTTATAGTTAAAAGTTATAGGCATTCTTTAGCTCTGTGAATCTTCGATTGCAGATATAAACTCCCATTCTGAGCATTCATTTCGAATAAATTATTTACCTCTGCCGAAAAAAAAAGAACGACAAAAGAAAGCAAATATTAGTTCGAGGATTACAAATCATGCCATGGCAGCGAATATTTAATTATAGAAATAATTAAATATTTCCGATATTCGAAAAATATAAGATATGCATATCATTTCAATCGTCGCGAAACAAACAATAAATTAGATGCGTTTGTTGATTTTTAATGTAAATCACATAATGATGATTTTATGATTTGGTGGAGTATATAATTAATAAATATAAAATAAGTTAAAATACAAAAAAAAGAAAAGAAAAGAGAAGTAGTAACTCGTAGCTAATAATTACGAGTTAGTTGACATGCCATGTCATCCACCGTGGACAAGTAACTCGTATACATTATTACGGGTTACTAACTCGTATAAATAGGATACGAAAATCTCTATTTTATTAATGGTTTTGATTTCATAATTATTTTGTTAATGGTTTATATTTTTTTAATTATTTTATTAAAAACCCCTTCCACTAGGTGTTCCAATAGGTGAAAAATTGTTACACTTCCCCGATGGTTCGCCGTCGCGGTCGCGGACGTCGATGCGGACACTAGCGATTCAGATACGTTCTTTTGTCGCGTAACGGTCGCGGGCGATACGCATTTTTTTTAAAAAAAATACTATAACTAATAATTAGAGATGTCAAACATGTTTTTCATAATAAATATTTAGTAAACATAGAATAAATTAACCATTATTTTGCAAATATGTTGATATTATTGTAAATGTTATGTATTATTGTAAATATTATGTATTCACTGTTAATTAAAATTGTGTTGGGCTTTATAAAAACTTTTACCATTTGTACTACTAAAATAAAAGACAAGCCCAATAAAAATAAGCCCAACAAACATTAAACCCTAATTAAAATAATTTTCCAATCCACCGCGTGTGCGTCATCATCTTCTTCCCCATCTGATCTTTTCCCCAAATTTCCTGCGATTTTAAACGTTTTTCGACCGCGACAGCGGAGATGTCGGCCGCGACATTCGAACTCGGCCGAGATCTCGACGGCCTAGATATCGCCGCGACGGCAAACCGTGACTTTCCCCTACCAAGTGTTTAAACACGTAAATATGGTTATATCGATATATATCATGACATTGAATGTGTAAACACAAAAAGAAATATATAATATTGATAAAGAGAGAAATACATATAAATATTGAATGGAAAACATAGTGAAATACCTAGCGAAATAGAGGACCCATGCCGAATTGTTAAAATTGACTCCACATGGAACTTGACTTGAGCTCCTATTTATCATTCACGATTTCCAATTTATTAATTTTATTTTATTTATTTAATAGTTTTTATTCACTTCTTTTTAGTTCTTATTTTTCGCGAGCCGTCGTCTATAGTCTACACTATTTTATTAAGCGTAACGACTTTCTATAAACTGTTCAGTATTCCTGTCAATCAAGTCTTATTAGAAAAAATTATTAAATAAAAAGAAAACTGTTAGGATCGGTTAACGCGTTTAGAGGGGGGGAGGGGGTGAATAAACGCTTGACTCTTTTTCAATTATTTAACTAATTTGTGCAGTGACTGGTATTCAATTAGTGACCGGTCAGTATTTAGTGCGGAAGAAGATACTGAACGATTGACACCGATATGTAATGAGATACGTCTGTGTGTGTGACCGAGTTGTTTCTGGAAGTTCGGAGTTAAAATCTCCTACGTCTCCCCTTCTTCCTCAATAGGAAGGTTCACTAGATCTTCAGTTATACAAATTACAGTACAACCTACCCAGCTGAACACAGCTTAATCTAGTGAATCACCTAGGCAGTCGTATACAACAATCCACCTACTTCAACAGCTTTTTACAGTCCGTTGGAATAAAGAACATAAACTATGAACAGTTATGTCTTTTGACTTCACTCTTGATTTATCTCTTTCAAAGCGTTTGAAGATTAATAAGAATAGCTTAGGATGCGTGAGAGTTTTTTTATCTTCAGCTTGTATTCCTCCTTTTATAGCTGAGGTTTGAATTTGAAACCGTTGTGAGATAAACTCTTCACTCTGAGCAGTGCATTAATTGACTTTCTCAAAATGGGTATGTCCGGTTTGTGCTGCAGTTTATCCTGTCACTTTTGCTTCATTCCTTATTTGCGCTAGTTGACCTCTGATTTCACCTTGGCTGGCAGCCTTGCATTGAGTGTCTGTCTGAAATTATCTTTCTGTCTAAGTACGCTCTTTGTCTTTGTGTATCCAGCCTGTCTAAAGTTGGTCAATCTCATTTCAACGTTTTGTTGTCCTTGACCGATAGTTATAGTAGACCGGTATGCAGTCAAGTTCTTTCGTACTAAGTTCAGTTCGAACTTTCCAGTGTAGACTTGATATTTTGAATCTCCGGTTTCATGTCTTAGGTCAGTTATGTCAACACCAAAACTATTAATCCGAATGTTTAAATTCGTATTACTAGCTATTTCCCCCCTTTTTGGTGATTGACAAAACTTAACAGCGGAAAACCAGTTTTTCATTTATATCAAAAAAATTTAAACTACAACTACTCATAGCCCTTGATCTTGATTATCCGTTCCAACTCCTTCAGCTTGGCGTCGTCCTTGTATGCATGTTCCTTCATATCATGCAGTCTTGTGAGATCAGCCAGTTGGTCTTTCGTAAGACTGCAGGCCAAGTGCCTTAGACTGCTGCCATCATACTGCACCTCAACTGGACCGGCTTCACTAACTGGAATAGCAGAAGTGTGTTCCCTTAATACTTCGTCTGGTATTAGTGTGGCTTCAACTGCAACTCTTTTTGGATCATCGACCTTGAGATATAGCTGCGAGATGAACTTCTGAGGATCAGTTGAGCTTGACCTAGAGTGCTTAGGTTTTCTGCTGGACCCACTTTCCCCCTTTTTGGCAATAACCGGAGTGATTAGTCTGGTCAAAGTAGTCAGTTGGGCTTTGACGACCTCCAGGTCTGCACAGACGTCAGAATGAAGACCAGCTAAGTCATTTGTGAGAGCGTTGAACTTCTCATTAGTGTGCTGCCGGTCACTGTTGATTTTCATGCTGAGGACAGACATGATTCTGAAGGTTTGCTTCACCAGGGAAATCTCCTTCACTCCACCCATGATCTCAAGGGGTACAGTGGAGGTCTTAGGAGGATTATCTGGTTGACTGAAGGGTGTGGAAGCGGCCTTGTTAACATCCGGAGGCTGGACTTGCACTGGTTGAGGTCGGCAAAAATAGCAACCGACTCAGTTGGTACAGCAGTGACCGAAGTGCCCTGTCCAGCTGCTGCATCTGTAGTATGCGAGGGGTCGGCCTCGCGGACAACATCTGGTCCTTGGTCAGCCTGAACCTGCATTGGTTGAGGATCTGCGGTAGTGACAACCGATTCAGTTGCTATCGCAGTGACCGAAATGCCTTGTCCATCTGCAGCATCGATTGAATAAGAGGGGTCGGAGTCGACCGTTGCAGAAACCTCGTTAAATGTGAGAAGCAGAGGTGGTGGATGAAAGACTGGAATCTGAATGGGTATCTGTACATTGGCCAATGACGGCAGGGAAAAACTTGGAATCGGTTGGCGAAAGAGCCGTGGGGGTAATGTCTGGACCGATATGGAAGAGTCCGGTTCAGAAAATGAGCTGAGAACTGGTCTGGGTACCAGTTGAAGAGAAGCAGAGAAGTCGTCGTCTGCGGGAGCTGACTAGGAAGGGACCGGTGCGATGACTAATGCTGTAGTGGAGGTAGAGGCAACCAGTGGGGTGGATGTAGCAGAGGAGAAGGACAGATCTGGCTGAAGCCTGTTGAAGACCGTGGCATAATACGCCTTCATGCCTTGCATCTCAGCCTCCAGTCTTGTCAGAACTCGAAGGTCGTGAACTGCATCAGAACCCGTCGGTTGAAAGTTCTGCCTACGCTGATCAATGTAGAGTTGTAGCTTAACCATCTTGAGGCGAAGACTGAGCAATTCCTGAGCACTCATCAAGATCTGGATTGACTGAATGCCAAGTAGCTTGATGAGTTTGGCTTCAGTCTTTCTTGCCCTCTTTAGTCGATCAGACGAAACTGAGGAGCTCCAGACCGTTCGACTAAGCGGAGTGTACCGAAGGTCAAGCTAGTCCTCAAAAGCCTGAAGATCAGCCGTATTGTTCTCATCAATCTCCTCTTTGATGAGGTTCCAGGTAGTTTCGTCAACTGACTCTGGACCTTCTGGAACAAGTATGGCCTTGCCCTTCCCTTTGTCAGTCGGAGTTGTCCGGACTGCATCTCGTATCACCACACCCCCTTGTGGTGGAGCAGTCCGAGCCACTTGACCGATTGTCCTTGAGACTGGAGGGACAGTGATGATTGGTGCTTGCAGAGGAACTGACCCTAGTGTCTGTGTAGAATGGGGAGATTCCTGAGTACTCGAGGGTTGATCACCACTACTCGCTGGTGTGCTTGTGGATTTGGACGGCCGGGCAGTCGAGGATACTGATCCGGTTTTCGCTTTCTTTTTCGGGGCCTGGCTTCTTGGTTTCTTGAACACCTCTTGAAGCGGCACAGTATCATCAGAAGAAGATGCCAGAACCAGTTTCTTCCTGGCAGGTTTCGTAGAGACCGGTTTAGGATCAGCGCCCGGTCTTGAGGTGGTTTTCTTCCTTGTTGGGGCAGTGCTTACCGGTTTTGTTGGGCGGCTGTGGGTTTCTTGGACGGCTGGGAGACGGCGAGATCTGCAGAGGCCTTTCGTTTGGTCAGTTTCTTTGTAGGTGAAGCCACTGCGACCATTTGACGGATGACATCCGCCGATACTGGCAAACCCCAATGGTTGAACTTTTCCAACTTCAGCAATCTTGTGCCTGAGAAGGAAGGAGAGTTGAGGAGCGAAGTTCTTGAACTGCCTTTCACGAACTGGCAGTATTCCTTTCAGCACTGAGAAGATCACAGAAGACCAGTTAATCTCCATCTTGGTCAAGATGGCCACCATGGCTTGAACTTTGTCACTGGTGAGCATATCAAACGAGCCAACTTTGCCCAATACTGAATTGGCCACCACATCATGGAGCAGGCAGTATTCCGATTTCAAAACGACTCGTTTATCGGAATCTTTGAATGATGTCCCCGTCAGAGACATCGTGGGCTTCAGTTGTTCTTTTACATCATCTGAAACATTGATGACGGTTGCTCCAGTGGTTGGCAGTTTGAAGAGTACTGCGAAATACTCCTCTGTGATGTCAAACTGCTGACCGTTAATGAGACATTGTAGGCGGTTTCCAACGATAAGGACTGTGTTGAAGAACTGGTGCAGAACATCTGGATAGTACTCATATGAGCACTGAAGAAAGGTTTGAAGACCGGTTGCGATTAGGGCTTCGAGAACTGGAAGAAAACCGTCATGCTCGGTGTCCTTGCTGTTGTCGAAATAAATCTGGAGTGCAGTTCTTGTAAGATAGTTGTGAACTGGGGACATTTTTCTGAGAATTTTGGTAGGGTTTTGACGAGAGATTCGGAGAAATTTGGGAGAGATATGATTCTGCTTTTGTGAGTTGAGGATAATGATGAAACTTCTCCAATTGATCACGAAAACAAGTCTTTTGAGCGGGATAAAGCGTTTTTCGCTTTAAATGCACAAGACGTCTTGTCGTTTGGCCTTCCTCTCACATCAGCATCTGCAGTTTTACATATCTCTGCTGGGTAGTACAGTACCTGTTGTCAGTTTTCCTAAAGAGTGCTATGACAGAATGTGTGCAATTGATGACGTGTATTAAATAAAAACGATTTCGGTCAGTCATTGGTCAGAATATAGGGGATATTTCGGTATCTATACCGTTCTTTATGAAGAAATACCGGTTTCATGAAAGAAAGTAAACCGGTCGTAGAGGAAGAAAACAAAAAGAGATTCGAAATCTTAGAGAAGTATTTGTGACGAAGGTCAGTTTTAGATGAAACCGACATGAGTTGTGTATTTTGACCAATATGAAGGAAATGACTGTTTAAAAGAATTTTACTACGATCATCAATTTGCACGGTTTGTTGTGGTGTCTAGGCAACCAGTTATATCACTCAATTTGATATAACAATGTTCCGGTGTGCTTGAATCCCAGTCCGGTCTTATTGTTGCTATCCTTCAGGTTGTTCTGAATGTTATCTACTTTCTTCTTGGACTGAGTCCAGGTGTCAACAATAGTGTTTAACTTAGAGTTTTTAGACTTCAGTTGCACTATCTCCTTCCTAAGTTGTCTTACCTCCTCAGTCAGAACTCCTGTTTGACTGAAGTCACTTTCGGTTTGATCAACCGATGTGATTGTATCCTTTTTCTTAATTTTTTTAGACAACTTCTGATACTCATCAGCCATTTCTTGAAGAGCTTGAAGTAGCTCTTCCTTTGTAAATTCATTAGAGGCAGATTCACATACCTCATCGTCGGTCATGTTGGCCATTAGACACTCATGGGATTCCTGGTCGCTGCTGTTGTCTGAATCATCACTATCTGATTCTTCAGAGTCAGAGTCATCCCAGGTTTTTCCATCCTTGGCTAGTAGTGCCTTTTGATACTTCGTGGGCTTGTTACTGGCTTTCTCCTTTTCTTTCTTAGATACCCGGCAGTCAATGGCGTAGTGTCCTTTCCTGCCACATTTAAAACATGAGACATCAGTTTTATCAATTTTATTTTTTGAGGATTTCTTACATCCGAAGTACTGCTTCGGTTTTTCTTCATGAATTTTCCAAATCTTTTCACAAAGAGTGCCATGACTTCGTCGGTCAGTCCCTCAGAAGTTTTTGAAGTTGAGGCTTCTGGGGCTACAAGTGCTTTGATCGGTTGTTCTGTAACTGCTTCCTTCATCCTCGTTTGTAGCTCAAATTCATAGGCCTTGAGATCAACAAAGAGATCGTAAACCTGTATCTTGCTGAGATCCTTTGATTCTCTCATGGCCATGGTCTTTACATCCCATTCACGAGGAAGTGCTTTCATGATTTTGATGGCCACATCTCGGTTTTCCAATGTTCTTCCGAGAGCAGTGAGGTCATTGATGATGTTCATGAATCGGCTCTCGAAGTCGGTCATCGATTCTCCCGGTTTCATCTTTGCGCCATCGTATTTTTGAATGGCAACTATGAGTTTGCTTTCCGTTGTAGATTCATTCCCTTCACAGATTTGGCAAAGTTTCGTCCAAACCTCCTTTGCGGTTTTGCACAGCATGACTTGTCTGAATGTTCCGGTATCCAGTGTCTTGAACAGAATGTCCTTGGCCACATTGTCTAGGTTCATCAATTTCTTTTCACCCTCTATCCATTCACTTTTTACTTTTGGAATTTTTTGTGGCTGTGTCCTATCTTGAGTATGTGATGGGTTGACCTTTGTCAGCGTTGGAGGTCCGTGATAACGTCCCATATATCTTCGTTCTGGGCCGCTAGATGGGTCATCATATGAACTTTCCATTCCATGAAGTTTTCCCGGGAGAACATCGACAACTTGCTTGAGGTATTCATTTTTATCGGTTGATGATTGAATAAACCCTCTCTGATACCACTTGTTAGGATCGGTTAACGCGTTTAGAAGGGGGGTGAATAAACGCTTGACTCTTTTTCGATTATTTAACTGATTTGTGCAGTGACTGGTATTCAATCAGTGACCGGTCAGTATTTAGTGCGGAAGAAGATAGTCAACGATTGACACCGATATGTAATGAGATACGTGTGTGTGTGTGTGTGTGTGACCGAGTTGTTTCTGAAAGTTCGGAGTTAAAATCTCCTACGTCTCCCCTTCTTCCTCAATAGGAAGGTTCACTAGATCTTCAGTTATACAAATTACAGTACAACCTACCCAGTTGAACACAGCTTAATCTAGTGAATCACCTAGGCAGTCGTATACAACAATCCACCTACTTCAACAGCTTTTTACAGTCCGTTGGAATAAAGAACATAAACTATGAACATTTATGTCTTTTGACTTCACTCTTGATTTATCTCTTTCAAAGCGTTTGAAGATTGATAAGAATAGCTTAGGATGCGTGAGAGTTTTTTTTTTTTTTTATCTTCAGCTTGTATTCCTCCCTTTATAGCTGAGGTTTTAATTTGAAACCGTTGTGAGATAAACTCTTCACTCTGAGCAGTGCATTAATTGACTTTCTCAAAATGGGTCTGTCCGGTTTGTGCTGCAGTTTATCCTGTCAGTTTTGCTTCATTCCTTATTTGCGCTAGTTGACCTCTGATTCCACCTTGGCTGGCAGCCTTGCATTGAGTGTCTGTCTGAAATTATCTTTTTGTCTAAGTACGCTCTTTGTCTTTGTGTATCCAGCCTGTCTAAAGTCGGTCAATCTCATTTCAGCGCTTTGTTGTCCTTGACCGATAGTTATGGTAGACCGGTATGTAGTCAAGTTCTTTCGTACTAAGTTCAGTTTGAACTTTCCAGTGTAGACTTGATATTTGAATCTCCGGTTTCATGTATTAGGTCAGTTAGGTCAAATTCGTATTACTAGCAAAAACCACACACTATATTTACTATTTTTGGTTAATTATTAATTTACTAATTTAGTTACTTATCATTCTAGTTTTAATTTAATAATAAATCAAAATTTCTTTTAAATTATAATATGACAGCGCACGCATTGTAGTGTGCAAGAATACTACTTACATTTATTTTCGAGCTTGTACTCGTACTAATCACAACCAGTGCCCCTAGGTTTGGATTCGATTTTAATTAGGAGAAACTTATAATTTTAATTAGGAGAAACGTATACAAGATTCATAGAAAAAGTACAGTCCTCTATAAATTAATAAACTTTCTAAAATAATAAAATCGTCTGGCCCCGATATGGGGCTTTGTAAAAAAATTATCAAATTCGATGAGATAATAATATAATAATATTGTCGAAAATTCCTTTATAAATATTATGTCCCATTAAAACTTTAAATTAATTATTCATAAATATTACGATTATATATGTATTTTAATTTTTCTAAATATTACAATTATAAAATATTCATGAGCTTTGATACGACCACACCATGTAAAATATCTAAAAGATCAGTACATCAAATAAAATGATCAATATTTTTATTGATAAATTGTTGTACGTGATATAATTGTATGTAATATGACTATATATTAACACATATTCTAACTTGATTCAGTCTGTTATTGGCATGGAATGGACTATGAAATAGCTGAATTTAAAAAACTCTTTTAATTAATAAAATATTAATTTATCAATATATTAATATTTCTTTAAATTAATAAAATTTAATGGTCCCGACGTCATTAATTTGAAGAGGTTTTAGTGTATAGCTTATACAAATATTAATTGCGAGTTGTGCTGAATATTATATTAAAATTAATGTATTACATTTATGCAAATATTAAAATTGTTATGATATTATCGTATTAATGTAGCTAAAGATAGTGATTAGAGATAGATTTTCATTAATTTGATGTGATTTACAATACAACTCTAATCACATATTTCTACTAAATTCCACTATAACAACAAGTTACATAGGCTAATCTATATCTGATAAAATAATTTTGAAGTGACCTTTGGCATAGTGGCCCTTGACCATTCAACAATTGCAGACGCCCAGCTGAAAAGAAAATGGAATGAGAAAGCTTTTGGTGATGATTTCGGCTACGTAGTTGAAATTTGTGTTTTGTTTCTTCTGTTCACATGGAACAATGAGGCAGAAGCTATGCCTATAAATAGGGAGCTCAGCTGAAGGAGGAATTACACCACATCAAGAGATCTTCTCCGATAATTTATATATCTAGCTTCTTTCTCCTAGTCGGTATAATTTGCTTTTGTATCATGTCAGTGTACGTGTCTGTAATATCTCCACATAATAAAGAAGTTCTACCCTCCGGCCCGTGGAAGTAGGTCATTCTGACCGAACCACGTAAATCTCGCGTTCACTGTTCAAATTTATTTTTCGTCTCGTTTATTTATTATCGTCATTTCTTTTTTTTTTTTGGGTAAACTGAGATTTTCATTTACCACATCTCACAATGTATTTTGTACATCAACCTTCTCTATAGTCAAGCATATGAACAAATATGACTAAACAGATGAGAATTTGCTACTTTCTTCAATCCGCTGAAGCTCCTCAGTCTCCCTTTTGTCTCGACCAATATCAGCATGGCTAACTGTTCCACTGATCTCCATCCAGCCTCTGAATGCACTCTATGATTTCTTTCATACCAAATATAATAGAGCATGACAGCTAGGCATGCCGTATGTATGCCTTGATGTATATTGCGTTTGCCTCCTTTAGTTCTCATCCACTCGGTCATTTCCTCAAAGCCCCTCAAAGATTCGGATATACAAAAACAGTCTGCCAACTTCTGAAGCAACTGTTGGCAGAAGGAGCATTCGAGGAAAAGATGCTCAGCTGTCTCCTCTACAATACCACATAATCTGCAAGTATGAGTGGAAATGTTTGGCCCCCAACTTGTTAATCTGTCAGCAGTTAACAACCTCGTTTGCACCAACAGCCAGACAAAGAATGGATGCTTAGGAGCACTAAACTTATTCCATACAGCTTTGCAGAAAGGAAAATCAGGTTTATCACCCTTGATCCAAAGGTAACCAGCTTTAGCAGTGTATATCCCATCAGTAGTGGATTGCCATTTATGTTCTGGATATCCCCCTCGAAAGCTTTCCTTCAATCTGTGGAGTTTTTACCAGTGCCAGCATGAGTCGATAGCCGGACTGAAATCCCAAAAATTAGATCCCTGCAAGTAGATCACATTGATCCATTTAATCCATAAAGAGTCAGCCTTCCTTGTTATGTCCCAAATCTGTTTGCCCGCAAGAGCTTTGTTCCAGGTAACACAATCTCTCAAATTCAGACCCCCTTTGGATCTAGGTAGGCAGACTTTGTCCCAACTGATAAGAGGAATGCATTTGCCATGTAGCTTTTTCCTCCATAAGAACTCTCGACAGACTTGATCCACCTCCTTGGAAACTGATTTGGGCAGAAGGAAAACAGAACCCCAATAGCCATGTGTTGCTAGGAGGACTGAATTCACTAGGCAAAGTCTGCCAGCATACGAAAGATTCCTGGTGGTCCAACACCTTATTCTAGCTACTATTTTTTCAACTAGGCATTGGCAGGAGAATCTATTTCATTTGGTGGGAGAGATTGGGACTCCCAGATACCTCATTGGAAACTTCCCAAGCTGAAAACCAGTGGTCTGTACCATCTGTTCAGTTGTGCTCTGGTTTACTCCAGCTAGGTACAAATTGGATTTCTGCTGGTTTGCTTCGGGACCAGAAATGTGGCTAAACTGATCCAGTGCTTCCTTGAGGACAGTCACAGATGCATTCTTCCCCTTGCAGAATAACATCAGATCATCAGCAAAACATAAGTTTGCCAATTTAAGTTGCTTGCATAAGGGGTGATATCTGAACCTAGGATCTTTCGTTGATTGTTGCAGCTTTCGAGTCAGATACTCCATGGCTAGCACGAAAAACAGGGGTGAGATGGGGTCTCCCTGCCTCAAACCCCTTTCTCCCTTGAACCAACCTGCTTGTGACCCATTAAAAGAAATGGTATATGAAGCAGAAGTGACACATTCCATTACCCAGTTTACAAATGTCAGTGGAAATTTCAGTAGGCATAACCAGTCCTTTAGGAACTCCCAGTCCAATGAATCATAAGCTTTCCTGATGTCTATTTTTAATAAGGCTCTCGTGGATGCATTCTGTATCTTGTATAGTCTGATTAAATCCTGGCACAGCAGAATGTTATGCAGTATCGACCTTCCTTCCACAAACGCACTCTGATTAGTTTGGACAACTTTGGGCAGGAGAGGATTGAGCCTTGAGCAGAGCATCTTAGAGATACACTTATAGATCCTGTTACAACAAGAAATGGGTCTAAACTCTTGAGCTGATTTAGGACTGGCAGTTTTTGGGATGAGGCAGAGGATGGTCTTGTTCATTTGAGGGACCATTTTACCTGTGTCAAAGAAATTTAAGACAGCAGATGTGATTTGATCCCCTATCACATGCCATGCTTGCTTAAAAAATCCACTTCCATAACCATCCGGCCCATGAGCTACATCATCATGGATAGACTTCATAGCATCCCAGACTTCTTTCCTGTCAAAGGGTTTAATTAGCTGCATCTGATCAGCAAGGGAGAGAGTGTAGCTCTCTGCAGCAACCAAGCTTCCTGGCCTCTTTTGTCTCTGTTTTTTTGTGCCCAGCATGCCCCAGTAGAATTCAACTAAGTGCTGTTGGATTTCCTGTTGGTCAGATAGAGTCTTCCCTTCAGAATCACTGATAGAAGTAATTCTGTTAGCATAAGTTCTTTGTTTGATCACAGCATGGAAATAAGCTGTATTCCTATCCCCTTTTTCCAGCCATCTAACTTTGGGTTTTTGCCTCAGGAATTTGTCATTAGCTATAGACAAAAGTCTGTATTCTACTATGAGGTCATCCTCTTTCTTCAACTGCTCAGGACACATTGGGTTATTGTGCACTGCTAGCTGACATTCCTCAAGTTGCTGTTGTACCACTGCAGTCCTATTGATAATGTCTGCAAACAGTTCCCTGTTAAGTGTTTTCAATGGCCTCTGTAAGTTGATCAGATTGCAGCATATTTTACTCATTGCAGACCCAGTGGTCCCATTCCAGTGGTTTGATACTATAGTCATGAATGAAGGGGCAAGACTCCACATGTTGAAGAACTTGAAGGCTTCCTAGATTCTCGCCCTTTCATGGTATTCCTCAGAGGAATTGGGCAGTGATCAGATAATCTTTCATTAAGGAAAACTGAGTAATAGTCATAGTATTTAGAAATTCAGGCGAGATTCCCAAATGACCAATCAATTTCGCTCCAAACTTTCATTTCAGGGCTCTGTTTATTGGACCATGAGAATTGACAGCCACTCCTCTTCAATTCCTCCAGCTGGCAAACCTGCAGACATTGATTTAAATCCAAAAATTCAGTAGTTTGGACAGGAGCACCACCCACCCTATCCTCAAAACCTTTGATATTATTAAAGTCACCCCAAATCAGCCATGGATCTGTGATGGAGCAGGTTTGCCATAGACACAGGTCAGGAAGGAAATCAGAGCATTATCCCTAAGGACCTTAAAATGCATATGCTGGGCTGACATAGATAACAGTTCCAGTTCATAGCCACCTCTCCATACAACCATGATCCTACCGTTGGGATGAGCACTAAAGTTATGACACCCACCCCACCCATAGAAGATTTTATTTAGCACTAGATTCCCAGCTTCCAGCTTCAGTTTAGTTTCTAGCATACACATTATACTAATTTTATATCTATTGCAGAAGAGAGAGACCTCTCTCTGCTTTGCAGGGCCATTTAGGCCCCTAACATTCCACGAGGCCCAACTATCCATGACCTAAGTCATGGACCCTCTGCTTGGAAGGGTTGCTAGCATCCATAGTCAGCTGTTTCGCCTCTTCAAGTTGTATTAATTCAGCTCAAGAATGGCCAGTGGTCTGGCCTCTAGGTTGTAGTCTGGTTGCTTGTGTCTCATGGTCATTCCTCTCAGGAGTCACATCAGTGTTAGCACCAGCCCTTACCTCAGATTCCGGAGGGATCACAGACACACTCTTCGGTATTTCTGTCACTGGAGAAGACACCTTGGTGATCACAGGTTGCCACACTTGTTTTACACCCTGCTTGCAAACATTTTCCTCATGTCCGTATTTCTTACATTTGTTACAAAGGACTGGTTTCCATTCACATGTTATCTTCTGGTCCACTAGCTGCCCCTTCTCATTAAGAAACTGTATTTTGTCTGGCAAGACCTCATCAAGATTAACTTCTACCAGAACCCTGGCAAAGTGAATGCGTTCCTTTTTCCTAGTAAAGTCATCCGTCATGATAGGTTTTCCAATCAGACTTGCTAATTTGCTCAATGTTTTAAGTCCCCAGTACTTCAGGTCGAGCTACAGGAGCTGAACCCATATTGGAACACTCTCGACCCCTGTCTTACTGATTTGAGAATCCTCTGTCCAAGGGGTAAGAATTACAGGTTTCCAATCAAAGTATATGATGTCAGTTTGCAGTATTGTGTCCCTCTGTGTCACAGTGGCAAATCTGGCTAGGAATAGCCCTTGCCTCAGCTGCCACACAGAAATCAACCCACGGTTCTCCCATTTGCATTTCAGAAAACCTGACATGACTCCATAAGGAGGGTTGGTGCCGAGGACATAGCACATCAAAGCTGAATTCCAGTGCTCAACTTCCTCCTTAGTTTCCTCGATTTCAACCACCCCAATTTTCTGACCTCCTTCAGATTTAGGTTCGATGAATTCTAACCTACTATCCTGATTTTGCACCATATTCACATTGAATTTCAGCCAGGGGTTGCAATTAGGCTATCTCCTCCATTCATAGCTGCAGCACGGCCCATCGATGCTGCAAGTGTAGGCCACACCGTCGGCGATTCAGCCTGTTTGACCTTCGGTGATTCAATCGCACAGTCACCCAATGTAACAGTACGAGCTGTCGAATTATCTAGCTGAGATCGATCATTGCGATTATTGCTCAAAGTACTTGGAGCGCGCTCGATGGTAGAAGGCGGCGGCGTCACCATGACCGGCGACGTCTGCTGTTTCACGACCTTCCTCTTCTTCGCCATTGCAGAGAGAGAGGGAAACCGTGCTTTTTATTATCGTCACTTCTCGGGCAAATAATTATCGAGAATTTCCGCATATCCTAACAAATTGGTATCAGAGCCAACCCGATTTATTTTTTAGCCACCATGACGATAACAAAAATGTCAATTGAAAAGTTCGACAGAAATGTCAAGTTTGCAATATGGAGTCTCAAGATGGAGGTCATACTCATTCAAGACGGTTGTGAGGTGGCGCTTGAAGGCGCAAAGAAGAAACCGACCGAAATGAAGGACGGTCAATTTAATGAATTGGACAAGAAATTCAGATCGGCTATTATATTAAATCTCTGTTACGAGGTTTTACAAGAAGTTGCCACAGAGACGACGGCCATGGGTATGTGGGATGCATAAAAAGCTATCTACGTGAAGAAGACTAAGGAGAATCGGCTTTATTTATAGCAGAAGCTTTACAGTATGAAAATGATGGAAGGTACTTCTATTCTCTCGCATCTCGATAAATTCGATTTCATTATTATTGATTTGGCGAAAGTAGAAGTTAAAGTGACGGGAAGATCAGGCCATAATATTGTTATGTTCCCTTCCCTCGTCTTTAAAACATTTTCGTGACACGATTATATACGAAAAAGACAAAATATCATATTCTAGTGTCAAATCTGCATTACAATCGAAAGAACAGATAGACCGGGATATAACGAGAGAAACAAGTAGTAGCCGGGCAGAAGGCCAAGACCAGAATATAGAGATGCTGAAAGTACCAGATCTAAAGAAAGGTCAAAATCCAGGTCCAGAAATAAAGTCTGTAATTTTTGCAAGAAAAAGGGTCACGTCAAAGCTGATTGTAGTAAATTAAAAAATAAGGAGAAAAATAATCAGCAATTTAATAAACCCGCCGAAGCTAGTGTAGCTGCTGATGAGAGCGATGGAACTATTTTTGTAGCAACTGCAATTATTGTTAGGTCTGATAATGAATGAATCTTAGATTCGGGTTGTTCTTACCACATAAGTCGGAGTCGAGATTGTTTTTTCACATATGAAAAATTCGATGGTGGATATGTCTTAATGGGAAATAATGCTCCGTGTAAAGTTGTTGGTAAAGGTACAATTCTGATCAAGATGTTTGACTGAATCATCCGAACGCTCACAGAAGTCAGACACGTTCCAGATATGAAGAGAAATCTTATCTCTTTAGGCACACTTAAATCTCAAGGGTGCAGGTTCTCAGGTGAAGGTGGAGTTTTAAAAATTGCCAGAGGTGCCCTTGTCGTGATGAAAGCTTGCAGATATGGAAATTTTTATATTTTACAGGGAACTACCGTTACAGGTTCCACCGCAGTTTCGACATCCCTGGAGGTTGATACCACGAGATTATGGCATATGCGACTTGGACACATGGGAGAAAAGGGCTTGACGATTTGAAGCAAGCGGGGCCTACTTTGCGATCAAAGTACTGGTAAGATGGACTTTTGCAAAAACTGTATCTTTGGGAAGTAGAAACGAGTCAGCTTTAATTCGCCAGCAGTCCACAGGACGAAAGGTACTGTGGACTATATACATTATCATGTATGGGGTCCTTCTTGCGTTTCGTCCAAGGGTGGTGCAAGATATATGTTGACTTTCATTGATGATTTTTCGAGGAAAGTCTGGGTCTATTTTCTTAAACAGAAGAGTGATGTTTTCTTGACATTTAAACAATGGAAAGCTTTGATTGAAAAGTAGACAGGAAAACAAATCAAGCGGTTGCGGACATATAATGGCTTAGAATTTTGCGGAAGCGAGTTCAAGGAATTCTGCAAGAATGAAATAATTGCTCGACATCATACTATTCGAATGACGCCTCAGCAAAATATTGTTGCCAAGCGCATGAACCAGACGCTTTTAGAGAGAGCTCGATGTATGATCTACAATGCTGGGTTGACAAATAATTTTTGGGCTGAAGCTATTGCCGCAGCATGTTATATTGTCAACCATTCACCGTGTTAACCAATCAATTTCAAGACTCCTGAGGAAGTATGGTCAGGTACTCCTGCTGATTACTCTAAGCTAAGAATATTTGGGTGCCCAGCTTATGCACGTAAACGAGGGAAAGTTAGAGCCTAGAGCTAAGAAATGTATTTTTCTCGGTTACGCTTCAGGGGTAAAAGGATATAGACTATATAATCCTGATCCAAGTCACCCAAATTTATAATTAGCAGAGATATTACATTTGATGAGTATTCTATGTTACATCCTTCAAAAGAGTCTACTAATTCTTCTAATCAAGAAAAGAAAGATAGTGTACACAGCGAGGTGGAGCTAGAGACAACAAAGATTTTTCAGATAAGCATGCGACGAGTTCAACAGATCAAGATGAGGCAGAGCCAGAACCTGATTCAGATCCTGTTGAAGATGAAAGTGTTGAGGAGGAATATTCTATAGTCAGAGATAGACAGAGACGTGAGATTCGACTACCACGGCGGTACGTGAGTTTAGTTTCGTACGCTTGATCGACACGTGGTGTACTAATATAAAGTGCAAGTGCGACAAGTGATAAAATAAAACGAATACGTAATTACTATCACCAACGTGCGATAGGCAGTGGACCTATCATTTGTAGTGCAGTAAAGTGAGTAAACGAGTATCGAACACGCGGAATAAATTTGATTACTAGTAATAACCTATCGACTCGATATCTAGCCTAAATAAAGTACGCAGATTATTTATATTACGGATTAACCTAACAAACCAATCCTGAAGCAATAAGAGATTAAGAGAACATGAATAAACTGATATGAGTGTTTTCAGATAGGAATAATGTGCTCGGGATTCGAATCCCGCTAGGTACTATCGACTAAGACAATAAAAATCGTTCATATGTGATTCTTGACTAAATCGTAGTAATTTCCTACCCACTCACGAATTTGCTATCGCCCTAGACGCTCGCAGGGATCTAAGATTCAATAATTACTAACGGTGAGGATCGAGTATTTGCTTTTGCCCTACACTCGAATCCTATCATCTACGAACGGCCTAATCGTTGTTTAGCTGTCGCCCTAAACGATTTTCCACACATTCACTTTAACACATAGACATATTAAAGCGAAGAAACACTTTCATAGATCGATAAATAGTCAAAAACACATGAGTCACGATAGACATATGTCTTAAATACGAATTAACCTAGCGTTCATCTACTCTCAAACACATAAGGGAATTAGCTACTTATAATTGAATGGGAAACAACGAAAGAATTAAGGAACAATGATGAAAGACTCATGATCTTGATATACTGATGGACCTGGGATGGTATCGTGGATGAATCTCCGTTCCTCGTTCAGTTCGGCGTGGTTTCATCGTTGATCCGTCTCTTGCGCTTCTCAAGTGGAATTCTCCATTCTTCGCGTCTCCTTTTTGTCTCTCTATGCTTAGGGTTATGATATGATAGGTGTCCCTTCTTTCGGATTCGAAATTGGGCTTTTGTACTGAAATTCGGCATCTTCACGGCCGTGGCTGTCATTAATGTACTTCGCGTCGCGTTCTGCCATGTGTCACGGCCAATTGCACTGGGCTTCACGGCCGTGACATTCTTCTATTTTGGACTTCGTCGCTCACTGCCCATTGTCACGGACTGGTGAATAGGATTCACGGCCATGACTAGCTCTTGTTTTGGCTTCTGCCCCTTGTCACGGCCATGACGGTTGCCAGTTTCCGTCGTACTTGCTCCGTTTTGCCTCGTTTTGCTCATTTTCGCCCGAAAGTCGTCCTACGGTCCAATAACATTCAAATAGGTGCAAATAGAGCAAATAAACGCGTAAAGTGACTACGTAAATTCTATTATAACACCCATAATTACTACACTAAACGCGTTAGAATACGTTTATCAACGCTTTATCAGTGGCACAAAAAACAGGTGGAGGCGGCGAACCTTCTACCTATTTGGAGGCAATAAGCGATGTAGAATCTGATAAGTGGCTGGTAGCGATGAATGAAGAAATGGAGTCTCTGCACAAGAATGGAACGTGGATTCTTGTGCCGCCGCCAAAGAAAAAGAAAATAGTCGGATGTAAGTGGGTCTTCAAGAAGGAAGAAGGTTTAGCTGGTTCTGACGATGCAAGATATAAGGCACGATTAGTCGCGAAAGGCTGTAGTCAGGTACAAGGTGTTGATTTTAATGATGTATTCTCCCCTGTCGTTAAACATAGCTCTATTCGTGTATTACTTGCATTCGTTGCCATGTATGATTTGGAGTTAGAACAGCTTGACGTCAAGCGACGTTCTTACATGGCGATTTAGATGAACAGATCTATATGAAGCAACCTGAAGGCTTCATAGTTGAAGGATAAGAAGACCAAGTTTGTTTGTTGAAGAAATCTTTATACAGATTAAAGCAGTCTCCAAGACAGTGGTATAAACGATTTGATTCTTTTATGTTGGGTGATGGTTCTCCAGGAGCAAGTATGATAGTTGTGTTTACTTTCGGAAGTTAAATGAAAGTTCATACATTTATCTATTGTTATATGTTGATGACATGCTCATTGCAGCTAAGAATCTTGCAGAAATTCACATGTTGGAGGCCTTATTGAACGGTGAATTTAAAATGAAGGATTTAGGAGCAGCTAAGAAAGGTTTTAGGAGGAGCTGGTAAGTTACACCTGAAGGAAAGTTACCTCAGAAAGGTTTGGAGAGATTTGACATGAACAATGTCAAACGAGTCAACACTCCTCTTGCTAGCCATTTTAAGCTATGCGCTGCTCAGTCACCATCATCAGACGAGGAAGAACGTACATGGCACGAGTTCCTTACTCAAGTGCAGTGGGCAATATTATGTATGCAATGCTATGTACACGTCCTGATATTTTACAGGCTGTTAGTGTTGTTAGCAGGTATATAGCTACCCCAGGAAAAGAACACTGGCAAACAGTGAAGTGGATTCTCAGATACTTGAAGGGTACTCTAAGCTTTTGTTTGGAGTTTGGCAGAAATAGTGATACTTTCGTTGGCTTCGTTGATTCAGACTACGTATGTGATCTCGATAAACGACGATCTCTTACTGGTTATGTATTTTCTATTGGAGGTTGTGCAATTAGCTGAAAGCTACTCTACAGCATGTAGTGGCGTTATCTACTACTGAAGCAGAATACATGGCGATTACTGACGCGATCAAGGAAGCATTATGGTTGACGGGGTTATTCAGCGAATTAAGACTATATTTATCCATGATCTCTACAACCGGTCATGAGAATAAAATATTAATTTCTCTCTCCTCCACATACACAACCTACACCCCAACCCAACCTAACAATTTTCATACTTTATCAACAACCCAACACAACCTATAATATTTATATTTTATAATTATTTTTAGTAGGATTTGAATGTTTGAAAATAGATTATATTATATGATATAAAATTTAGATACTTTGGTCATTGGAAAAAGAAAAATAATATGAATTATGATAGATTATAGAATGTAATAGAGAAATAAATAATTTGAAATTGTGATTCAAAATGTATCAATATTAGTCTCTATTTGTAGAGCAAAAAAAATCATACATTTTGGTAAAAAAATAAAAATAAAATTTTAATAGATAATTAAATATATCACAAAAATCAATCAAAACCACAAAACATTTTACTGAAAACTGTGCACAACCGGTTGGTGAACCAGGTTGGTCCACCAACCGGGTTGTGGGAGGTTGTGTAATATATTTAATTGATTGATTTATTTTAATTCCAAATAATACATGACCGGTCGTGTGAATCATCGATAAATATAGTCTAACTCAGAATCAGGGAGTTATTACTATGTTTTGTGATAGTCAAAACGATTCAATTGACTAAGGATCAGAAGTATCACGAAAGGACTAAGCATATCGATGTTAAGTATCATTTCATTCGTGAGATCATTGCAGATAAAAAGGTGTTTATCAAGAAGATCAACTTGTTTATGAAAGCTCTTCCAGTTTCCAAGTTCAAGCATTGCTTGGACTTGATTGATCTTTTAAAGTTGGTGAACTAGCCTGTCAAGGCTAAGGTCGGAGGGAGATAATGTGTTACTAATTAAGGTGGAGACATTTAAGGAACCAAAGGTCAAGGTGGAGATTTGTTGAAGTGACCTTTGGCATAGTAGCCCTTGACCATTCAACAATTGCATACGCCCATGTGAAAAGCAAATGGAATGAGAAAGCTTTTGGTGATGATTTCGGCTACGTAGTTGAAATTTGTGTTTTATTTCTTCTGTTCACAAGGAACAACGAGGCAGAAGCTATGCCTCTAAATAGGGAGCTCAGCTGAAGGAGGAATTACACCACATCAAGAGATCTTCTCCGATAATTTATATATCTAGCTTCTTTCTCCTAGTCGGTCTAATTGCTTTTGTATCACGTCAGTGTACGTGTCTGTAATATCTCCACATAATAAAGAAATTCTACCCTCCGGTCCGTGGACGTAGGTCATTCTGACCGAACCACGTAAATGTCGCGTTCACTATTCAAACTCAATTTACAATGTAATCTGTAACAACAAAATATAGTTAAAATTTCAATATATAAGATGTTGTTCGAAGAAAGGAATGTCATCCTCGTCCAAGTTAACCCAAGCTTCAAGTCCATCCCCAAATCTCTTACCCATCAACACAGTCAACTTATTAAACCCGCCGTAAGTACCCAAACCCGTCAAAATGGGTCTGCCCCACCCGAAATCAATATCATAAAACCCGAACTTGCTCCAATCCGTAAACCACATCATATTCGCCTCAGCACCTAAATTAGAACCCACCTTCGTTAAGGGTTCGAGTATCAATCCGCGGTCGAACCGGCCTTCGCCGTCGATCACGCCGGCACACTCTCCCACGCGCCTGCGAATCCCATCGCCGATCGAAGAAGCCACCCCTTCGAACCCCATCCCGCCGCCGGAGATCGGCGCCGGGATTTCGACGACGGCGAGGGTGGTGAAATTGCCGCAGCAATTGCTGGGTATGCTAGGGTTTGTTCTCCCTCTTAGGTTCACGATGTGAGTGACGCAGGAAGCTCTGTTTCGCCCGTGTTTCGATCGGTCTAAATCGATCAGCGCCTTGGCTATCAGCGCAGTCACGACGACTACGTTAGAGGCGCGGCGGCGATTGTAATCATCGTCGTTATCGGTGCTTATTAGCTTTGACCTTAGGCGTTCGATTGCCTCTTTGCTGAAGGAAAATCTCTTCATAACCATCCTTGGAGCTCTTGGGTCGACCCCGCCTGTTTTCGCCTGGGACCAATCGCTCGCCGACGGCAGCAAAGACGCGCCCTTCGTAAGGTCGGGCGCGGTCGTCGTGGGCGGCGTCGTCGACGTTTCTTGGTTTTCTTCGTTGCTCCACATGGTCAAGAAGCTAAGGAGTGATTCTGCATCTGCAACTTTGTGGGACACTTGGACTGCAATCGCTGCTCCTCCACAGTCGAACTTGGTGTGCTGAACGGCCAGCAGAGGGCCGCCGTCTTCCACGTGGAGTTGGCCGCCGAGGGGCAGAACGTGGCGGACCATTTCGTCGTGATTTGTTTCCAAGGCGGCGGTGAAATCTGAGAGAGTGGTGTGGGGAGCTTCTGCCGCAGTGTACTCAGCGCCGGCGTCGTTGCAGTCGACGAAGTGTCGGCCATCGTTCTTATTGGTATGACGGCCTGCAAAGGTGTAGAAACGGGAAAGGGTTTTGGCCAGCGACAGCTCTAAGCTGCTGCTGCCGCCGGCGCCGGAATCTTTTCCGGCGGAGGTGTAGTGGTAGTAGAGAACGATGGTTACGTATAAGGGAGGGGTAAGCTCGTCAAGGAAGGATAACTTGTGTTTTCTCAGGGATGGATGGGTTGGTTGGAGGGGCTTTATCATCTTCTTGCTCAAGATATTCACCTTCATGATATGATGCTGAGAGGAAGAAAAACGAAATTCTTACAGTAAATGGTGATTCTTGATTCAGAAGGAGTAATATAAGTAGAATTTCTTCAAAACCTTAGCGACAGAAGTTGAATAGTTTATATATATATATATATATATATATATTATATCTCACGACTTGGTAATGGTAATGGTATGGTATGAGGTTTGAGATGAATAAAATATCGGGGAAATCCATATGTGTTTCTGTGTCTTAATGGCATCTGCCATCGACTTGCATTGAATAGCTTAGCTATAGAAGGACGCGCCAAGTGAAGTTTCTTAGTTAAACGAGAACCTAATAAGATGCCATTGGCTAGCGGCTGATTAATTGGCGAAATAGATTAATCATCGATTAATGAATTTGGTTAATCGTCAACTAATTGATTCAATTTTATTTTCTAAAGAAAAAAGAAATGAATGCAGGAAAAAGAAACTTATTTGACTAATATTTATCCTAAAACTGGTGATATAGGAAGTTGTGTTTGTTGCAGCGTATTCAGCGCCGGCATCTTTGCAGTCGACGAAGCGTTGGCCGTCGTGTTAATGGTTATTTTGATTAGGTGTAGTGTAGGACGTAATGACTAGAACTTATTTCCCTTAGCCGACAGAAGTTGAATATTTTATATAGATTGTCACAATTGTATATGATTTTAAACCATTTTTCCATAAAGATAACTGAATATGAACCCGTGCGTGTTGACTGCTGTCTTAACGGCTTCTTGACTTGCGTGCCCTTCAAAGTTTTGCTACAATAAGGTCCCACAAAACTTTCTAGTTCCAAAGTTTTTTACATTTTACTAGGGGTGGTAAACAGGTCGGATTGGATCGCATTCGGTTTCAGCCCGTTTAATAAACATGTTGAAAACTTCAACTCTGACCTGACATGTTTACTTAAACGGATTGAAATATCGAACCATTAACCCGCCAACCCGTTTAAAATTATAAAAAAAGAAAAAGAAAAGATAACTAAATAATCAGAATTATAAACCCAAACCAAATAAAACAATAGAGAAATAAATCAGTTGTTTTTTTCTAAAAATCAACAACAATTAAAATTCCAAACATTACAAGTCATATATTAAATAAAATCAGTTTATTTTATTTATATTAAAGATATTTTTAATAATTTATATTATTCGGGTTAGATGGGTTGATAAAATGGTTGATTTCGGGTTGAAAATTCGAACCCTAACCTCACCAACTTAATATTCGGGTCGGGTTCGAGTTTACCCATTTACTTAAACAGGTCGAAAGTGCTAACACAAACCTGCTATTTTCGGGTGCGGTTCGTGTCGGGTTGGCGGGTCGGTTGGTTTTTAGCAACCCTACATTTTACTATTCAGTAGTCTCTTCAGTCAATAATATATATCTCAGAACCAAAACACATGAAACATTCAGAAAGTTGAGAGAGAATCATGAATTCTGCTGCATTGCATATCGTTTGTTTTGTTGATACTTTAATTATTTACTGTGCGCTGGTGCCCAATGTGACATACATTACACAGAATTGAATAATAATTACTGCATGAAATTTGTGGTCGACATAATATCTAATTTTCTCTAATGCGCATTCTATTTCTATTGCGGTGCGGAAACAGTCAGTCAACCAATCATAAACACACAACAAATAACAGAAGTGTCAATTTGATTAAAAAAAAAAAAGATACATCATCCATATGATCTGACATGTTGTGCACAATAATCATATTATGTGGCGAAAGAAACAACAAAAAAAACACCCTACTACATCACATTCTTCAGTTCAACCCACACATGCAATAATCTATATATAAAAAACTTGTGTAATAAATGAATAATCAGGGAGTAAAAGGATGTGTACCTTTTTATTCTTATGGAAAAATCAAGAAGCATCAGCTGTGGTCGTTTGGAGCCAATAGATGGAGTAAGTTGTTGACCGACAGCGTAGGAGGAATAACCGTTCTTCCCATACACTTTATTTCGACCTTTGCATATAAGAGACGTGTAATGGTTTCAGAAAGCTCGATAGTTAGTGATGTGAAAAGGGATGGATAATAAACACATTCCCTACCCATCTTCGCTGGTAAGATCTAACTTGATTTTCAAGTACTTTTGAACGGATGAAACTGGTGTACTTCCATCCCTGGAAAATGGAGAAACAACGGAGAGTTTATGGGTATGTTACAAGAAGGAATCGATCAGAAATTGATAACTTACTTTATTCTTAAGTAACTTTGGTACCGAGTTTATATAAAACTAGTAACTTACGCACGCTCAAATGCGTCTGCTATTTATGTAATTATTTTTTATTAAAGTTATTTTAGTGTGAAATATTTCGTAGATTTCATAATTTAAATTTAATTTGTATGTTATAAATATGTAAAAAGGAAAAATCGATTCATTATAAATTTAAAGTAGGATAATAATTAACTAAAAATAGTAGTAAACTAAATATAGTAATTAAAGGTAGTTAGTGATTTTTTTAGTTTTATTGGTTAATTTTTTCAATCTATTGACAGACTATTGACGGTTTATGATAGCCCCCCACCTTAATATAATAGAATAGATATTTATATTATAACAACTCTAAAGTCATGTATACTAGTTTACATAAACACACCTATTAGGTAGGTTATTATAAAACTATTAGCCAAACACTCTTTTTATTTTATACATAATATGGGGCAATCCCAATCAAAAGAATTTATATGTGTGGGGAAGGGAAATTTATATAGCCGCTAAGTAAGATATCTCAAAGTTTTGGACGTGCGTAAGGTGCTAATTTATAAAGGAACTGAAAGGGATGTGTTTGAGATCTTAGGACGTGTTTGGGGCCTGTTTGGGACTTGTTTAGGACGTGTTTGGGGCCTGTAGGGACATGTCGGGACGTCTAGGGGCGTGTTGGAACATGTCGGGACGTCTAGGGGCATGTTGGGATATGTCGGGACGTCTAGGGGCGTGTTGGGACCTCGAGGATGTGTTGGGACGTGACAGAAAGTAGTAGGCATGGATGTTTTGAGGTCCGTATAGGTCCGCGGACGGTGCGGACCTAGTTGTGATCTGGTGCAAAATGAGACGTAATAAGGACGTAAAAAAGAGAGAACAAGAGATTACGTGGTTCGGATTCATTTGAATCCTACGTCCACGGACCGCACTCAACACTTTTCATTATCACTTTTAAATATACACACTCAATCCTCTCTTTTCTCTCTCTTGAATACATGAAGGTGGAAGAACTGTAAATATTCTAAGTGTTTTTCGTGGTGAGAGTGTTGGAATGAGAATGCCTTGTGAAAATGATGAAGTCCTCCTTTTATAGGAGCTCCCAACGGCTACCTTGGCCTAGATCCCGGATTTCCCGGAGATGGGACCTTCTGGGACAATGTGATGTGCAGTCTGGGACGTCTGTCAGGAGCAGGGGCTGGCAGGGGCATCAGGCGGCTGGAGATAGGACTGGTCCTGTGCTGTCAGAAAAAGTAGGCGGCTGGTGCAGTACTGTCAGAACAGCTTTGTCAGACGCAGTCAGACGTCCTTTCAGGCTTCAGTAGCTTCCTTATGACGCTTCGACAGGACCTGCTTAGCATATTAGGTCCCAAAACACTTCCCTAATATGGTATTAGGTCCTTAAAGCCTGCCGAAGGTCCCTAAAATCCCCATTTCCTGTTGCTATCTCCCTAAAGTCCGTTGGAGGTCCCTAAAAGTCTTACGGAGGTCCCTCAAAGCCTTATTTCATGTTTTTATCTCTCTATTTTTCCAAAACTCTAGTTTATATCAAGTCTTTCTAATTATCACCTTAATCTAAATTATTTTCTTAATTTCGCCTGCCTAATTTATGTCCGTATCAATACATATTAATTACTTTTATATGAACCTTAATTATTTCAACCTTTGTAAATATAAATTGATTATCAAACAAGCACCGTGTAGTCGAACTTGACTTAAGCTCGTATTTATCACGATTTCGAGTTTATTAATCTTTCTATTTTTAAACATTATTTTAATTTTTCTTTTTTCGCGATCTTACATTTTTTTTTCAAATTTATACTCAGACTAATCCATATCGCTAGGTTGGTTTTCTATTTTAATTGGGAGAAACTTAGAACGATTAGGTTATTTTAATACTAGTTTCGTACCAGCGCACTCCACATACATTAACTATGTATTTTAATAAAACAGCAAAAAATTTTATTTGTTAGTTGGTAGCTTTTAATGTTTTTTTATATTACTAATTTATTATAATTAATTATTATAGAACACTTGACAACATTCTAAACCACCTACATTTGCATATTTAGATAACATACTGCATAATAGTAACTTTCATATTTATATCAGAAAAATAATTAATTTATTAACTTTTTACCCTATATTTAATTCTAATTAATGATACTTTATTACATAAATAAAAATAAGCATCCGTTTTCATTATTCATCCTCGATCAAATGTTACGTTTACAGCCATCTTACACAATAGCAATAGCCTATAGGGCATACATATATATTATGAGTAATGTTATGGTGTTCACCTTGCCTGAGCACCAACCACATCAACGCGCCAAATCAGCATACAATGGGATTTTTTATTTATCTATAACCTACACATGGGATAAGTGAACTCGTCGGGGGTTGATTTAGCATGTTGATGTGGCACAAAAAATGCCACCCAACAGGTGCCCGGTGCTCACCCCATTACATTTCTCTATATATTATTTTGAAGGAAACCATTACATTTCGTAATATAATTGGACAAGATATTACAAGGAATCGGTAAACAAAAACTGTTGAAGGATGTGTGCATACAAGTCTCCAATTGCAATCCATCCTTCAAACACTTTACGTTATGCAATTCAAATACTATATAATACCATTGCTTGAATCATCCACGTGCGCACGATGTCCATTTCTAATATTCTATTTTATTGTAAGACCGTTGCAAACAACAACATATATTTTAATATATAATATGTTGTTCGAAGAAAGGCATGTCATCCTCGTCCAAGTTGACCCAAGCTTCAATCCCATCGTCCCCAAATCTCTTACCCATCAGCACAGTCAACTTATTAAACCCGCGGTAAGTACCCAAACCCCTAAAAACGGGTCTGCCCCACCCGAAATCAATATCATAAAACCCGAACTTGCTCCAATCCGTAAACCACATCATGTTCGCCTCAGCACTCAAATTAGAACCCACCTTCTTCGTGGGTTCGAGTATCAATCCGCGGTCGAAGCCGCCGTCTCCGTCGATTACGCCGGCGCACTCTCCCACGCCCCTGCGAATCCCATCGGCGATCGACGAGACCAGGCCGTCGAACCCCATCACTCCGCCGGAGCTGGGCGCAGGGATTTCGGCGACGGCGAGGGAGTTGAAATTGCCGCAGCAATTGCTGGGTATGCTAGGGTTTGTTCTCCCTCTTAGGTTCACGAAGTGAGTGACGCAGGAAGCTCTGTTTCGCCCGTGTTTCGAGCGGTCTAAATCGATCAGCGCCTTGGCTATCAGCGCCGTCACGATGACTACTTTAGAGACGCGGCGGCGATTGTTATCATCGTAGTTATCGATGCTTGTTTGATTCGACCTTAGGCGTTCGATTGCCTCTCCGCTGAACGAAAACCTCCTCATAACCACTCGATTGCCTCTTGGGTCTAGCGGGTCGACCCCGCCTGTTTTCGCCTGGGACCAATCGCTCGCCGACGGCAGCAAAGACGCGCCCTTCGTAAGGTCGGGCGCGGTCGTCGTGGGCGGCGTCGTCGACGTTTCTTGGTTTTCTTCGTTGCTCCACATGGTCAAGAAGCTAAGGAGTGATTCTGCATCTGCAACTTTGTGGGACACTTGGACTGCAATCGCTGATCCTCCACAGTCGAACTTGGTGTGCCGAACGGCCAGCAGAGGGCCACCGTCTTCCACGTGGAGTTGGCCGCCGAGGGGCAGAACGTGGGCGACCATTTCGTCGTGATTTGTTTCCAAGGCGGCGATGAAATCTGAGAGATTGGTGTCGGGAGCTTCTGCTGCAGTGTACTCAGCGCCGGCGTCGTTGCAGTTGACGAAATGTGGGTCGTCGTTCTTGGAATGACGGCCTGCAAAGGTGTAGAAATGGGACAGGGTTTTGGCCAGCGACAGCTCTAAGCTGCTGACGCCGGCGCCGGAATCTTTTCCGGCGGGTGTGGAGTCGTAGTAGAGAACGATGGTTACGTATAAGGAAGGGGCGAGCTCGTCAAGGAAGGATAACTTGTGTTTTCTTAGGGTTGGATGGGTTGGTAGGTGGGGCTTTATCATCTTCTTGCTCAAGATATTCACCTTCATCATGTGAGACGTAAATAGTGAGTCTTAATTCAGACGAAGTAATATAAGTAGAATTTCTTCAAAACCTTAGCGACAGAAGTTGAATAGTTTATAATATATGTATATCGAGTTGGTATGAGCTTTGAGACGAATGAAATATCGTGGAAATTCATGTGTGTTGAGTGTGTCTTAATGGCATATGTCGTCGTCACGTGCATAGCTTTAGAAAAGAACGCCAAGTGAAGTCAGCCATGAACGTGAGTTAGAGCAGGTTTCAAGGTACATCGTTTTTCCTAGATCTAAAGTTCCTAACTATGCTATCAAACCCTACACAATATAGTTTGAAAATTAATAATAATAAAAAAAAATATCCTGAGGACACAATGAGTGAGTGTGAGTCAAACTCTAAGAAATCATTAAATATATCAGCCGTATTGTGAAACAAAATGTAATCACGAAAGTGGGTGGGTAGTTTGTTAGTTAATAGCCTTGCCGGCCTATTAATCCGTGGAATAGATTAATCGGCAATTAATTCGATTAATTGTCAACTAATTGGTTCAATTTTATAAATACAACGTTTGACTAATATGTATTATAAATAAGGGCTTCCAACATAAAGCTAATTGGTGATATGTCATGTTGCATTTTGTTATATCAAGTGTGTCGTCCCAAATCGATTTTATTAAAATGTCAACGCACGCCTTCACGCATGGCATGACTGAAGGTCTACCACGTTAACACATGAAATCGAGCGACGGTGAGTGAAATTTGCGTATATAGCATGTATATTGAACCCGCTCTAATATCATATTAACGATTTAGGGCTTAAACCTAAATCAATTGGTGATGGTTGAAGTGTCTCTTAGTGAATCAGGTTATTTAATTTTATTTATCCGACTTGGGGAAAAAAGAAATTATTATATTTAGGATTGATATTATTTATTTATAATGTTTGGATAAATTTGATTCACCTTCAGTTTGATTAAATTATACCATATTGATATACACAAATGAAAAATAAGTATACCAACAAATTTACGCCTATAAACCGTGTAGGCCCCAAGGGGCGTTCGACTAGTACCGAGCAAAATTTTACTACATTGTTTGTGAGTCCAAGTCTAAAAAATATTAAAATTTTTACTATTTTATGGCATAACGCTGAAGTTATATTAAAAAACCGAAAGATTAAACTAACGCGCAAAAAAAAAAAAAGACAAACTAAAGAGAAATTATGGAGTTAAAGAAAAATAATATGTGAAGATCAAGAATCGATCGGCGCATTTGGTTTGATCGTTAGTTTGTTACAGGGAAGAGATGAAGATCAAATTTTTATATACGCAATGTGTATATTATTCTCAGTACAAACAAGCCTTTTATATACAAGCAAGCTATTTAAATACCTAAAACACCCTTACTTACGAGTACGATTAATAAGAAACGCTGAAAGTAAAGGAACAACTATTAATAGAAATAAGCAGAATAAGTATGATCTTGTAAATCATCATCTTCTATGCGATTTTGATATCTCTTCATAATACTCCACTAAGAGCATCTCTAACGGAACGCGAAAGCTAACGTTGGACGGAAGATATGGCGGTGGAAGAGCTCCAACCCAACGCCAAACGCGACGGGATTTACAGCGAATGCTACAGTAGTCCGCTACCTTTTGCGGGCTACTGTTCCCCCGCCATTCAATTTTTTTCCTTTTAATATTTGCCAAGAACGATTGAGTTAAAAAAAAAAAAAGAAAAATTGCTTAGAGAGAAGAAGACATCGCATGTCGACTTTAAGTAAATAAGAAAAATGAATTGTTTGAGATGAATGGAGGACGAAGACGACTCGACATGAAAGAGAAACTTTTCACTATTTTTTTTATTTAATTATTTATATTTTGATTTTATTTTATTTTTTCTATTATTTTTTATTTTGGGTTTAGATAGTTTTTCATTTTAATTTGAAAACTTTAAAATGTCCACTATTTAAATAATCATATTATATATTTTAATTCATATTGATTTTTTAATTAAAGAGCAAATAATCATAATATAATATGCCGCACATGAATAATTGATTCTTTGTTATATTCTTTTAATGGAGTTTTCCACTAATTTGTGATCTAATTAGATTATAATCTGATAAGAAACTAGTATTATCATATTATAACTTTCATATAATTTAACTACCTCATTTGTTTATAACTATTCATATTTTAGAAAATTATACAAAAATTATGGATTACATGTATAAATTTTTTTCTTTAATAGTATTTCACGTAAATGATTTTTTTATATAAAATATTTAATATCATGAAATATATACAATATTAAAATTTGATTGTAATATTTAGAAATTAATATTAATATAATATATTGAGAATATTAGTTTTAGAGGAGGATATAGAGGAGATGGTTGGAAATCTAAACACTGTTCAAACTCTATATATATATATGAATTTTCACTGTAGCAACTCTATGTATAGAGTAAATGGTTGGAGACGGCTTAAGATATGTGAATAAAGTCGGATCCTGACATCTCCACATGAATACCATGGTTCCATCCCGCTTGGTTGCTTTGACTTTTGATGTTTGTCTCGGAGCACACAGAGTAAGAGAATTAGTCCCAATGAAAGCCAGATACCATCTCATAGCTTTCACTTCATACTAAGAAAAAGATAAAAAAAAATATATAGGCTCCTTAATTAGACCACACTATTATTTAAAATTCGATAAAAAAAATAATTTCAGAAAATAATAATAAACACAATATTTTTTCATATAAAAAACGTAGAAAAAATAATTATTACAAGCAGGAGTTCTTTTATATATTTTGTTTATTTTTTTATTTTTTTATTTTTTGTATGTGTACTTTAATAACTAAAATAACAGAATATATATTGTAATTTTTAAAACATCATACGCATCTTTTGGGATATCTTATTCCCAAACCCTTATATGCGTTTAAAACATGAGAGAGAAGATGAAAATACATTTTAAGTTTGCGTTGTTGGGTTTTAAGCCTAATGGGCCATGGGCCCAAGTGTGGGTAATTAGCCCACTAAGAGAAGAGCTGAAACGATTTTATTAAATCGAGAAGACGTCGGTCACCGAAACGAGAAATCGTTGAAAGATTACGAATCCACGTTTCGAGACGTATCTAACGAATATTAATTTGCTCAAAACCGATATCGGGTGAATGAGAAATTAATTAGTAAAGCCAGCCCAAATAAAAAAAGAAGAAAAAAAATAAAAAAAAACGAAAAAATATAAAAAAATTGATGACGTGGCAGCTGATGACGTGTCACTGACACGCGGACTGACGTGGACTGACGTGGCACTAATCTGGCGCTGACTGGGCGTGGTGATGTGGCTGATTGAATATTGGGTATCAGTCCAAGAGTTGTGACTATTCCCAGATTGACCCCTGGCCAAAGGTTACACTATTTACAGATTCGGCCCAGTCAAAGGAGGTCAACCTGAAAAGTTGTGGTGTACGGTTGAAGAAATTTTAGTATAGATTTTAAATTTTTGGATATCGATTGGAGATGCTGTTAATGGAAGTATGATACCTCTTCCTTGAAAAAAATAAGAAAAAAAGTATATGCTCCATAATCAGAGACCCAAAGTCATGAAGCCCATTTTATACAAGCCCGTTAAATTAGGCCCATCAGCACAACTAAATATTACAAAGTCTTCCGCTATGATGTGAACTTACAAATAGGACTGAATAGGGCTGGTTCGGTACGATATACCGTATCGAAACTGTGATACCGTATACCGTACCGAAATTTCGGTATCGGCAGAAATCGTACCAATACCATACCAAAATTTCGGTATACCTTAAATTTCGATATGGTATGATACCAAAATTTCGGTATGGTATCGGTATCATACCTTCTATACCATTCACATGGAGGGTTTTTTACCATGCGTGTCTCGTAACTCGTTAATTCGTTATTTTTGAATTTTTAGTCAATTCAAACTCCTTAGGCCCCAATAAGATGGATTATTAATACCAAATCTCCAAAATAAAAAGATTTTTAATTCATAAAATAACCTTAAATAATTTACATATTTTAGTCAGTCTCCTTAGTAAGACAAAGAACTTTACATAAATATGGTGGGCCTCAATAATCTTAGAAAGTTAGTATAATTAATAATTTATGGGCTAAATAAATTTATGTAGTTCCTTATAATATTTTTATCCATTTTATTTTTTTGAAATAATATAATATATGTACGTTTGTGTATATATATATAATATAATACTTTTTAGTATTTCGGTATTTCGGTATAATCGGTATACCTAAATTTTAAAATTTTCGTACCATTACCGTACCGAAAATTTTCGGTACGGTATCATACCTTACCAAAAACTTCGGTATACCAAATTTTCGATATTTTCGGTACGTTTCGATACGATAAGGACGGTATATCGGTATTTCGATATATTTCCCCACCCCTAGGATTGAATGCCCATCAGAAAACAATCGGCTCACGGATCACCTATTTACCCTACATTTCTAATTTACGATATGTTATTTATCAAAATAAACATTTCATTACTCCTCCATTAAAAAAGGTTCAGTTTACAATTTACATTCTGATCTAGACACGGGCTTGAATATATTGATGTTGTTCGAATAAAGGCATGTCATTCTCATCCAAGTTAACCCAAGCTTCAATCTCATCCCCAAATCTCTTGCCCTTGCCCATCAACACTATAAACTTATCCGACCCGCCATAAGTTCCCAGGTCTACCACACCCGAAATCAACATCATAAAACCAAGGTCCTGAAATCGGATTTTTAAACCGGACCGGAAATTTTAGTGGTTTAACCGGTATGAAATCGGAATCAAAGCAGTAGAAAACCGATGCCTTTAAAAATATAAAAAAATGGTCTAGTTGAAATAATATAACAATACAATAGTAGCTTCGAAAATTCAAATTTTTGCTAGAAAATTGATTGGAATTGTCATTGTCCGAAATCCTAATTTAAATGGAGTTGTCACTTTCGCATGAAATTTTTTTCTTTACTTTATTAATAAAATTAAAATAAATAAAGACATTGGGCTGGATTAAGTGGTAAAAAATAAGGGTTTGGGCTGAATAATGTTGGCTCATATTGTAATTAAACCAACTTTAGTATTGTTTCAAAATATTATATAGATATAGGGTCCAGCAGTATTCGAACCCTAGCCTCTAAAGCAAAATCGCAAGGCGCCAACTCTACACAATACCATCTTTGTTTGGCTACTTTATTAGTTAAAATATGGGCAAACGACACTTTTAGTTCCCCATTGGGGCATGGGCATTTCTGATCCCCATGTTCCGAGGTGACACTTTTAGTCCCCAATGTTACTGCTTTTGGACTGTTTTGGTCCGTCGATTAATTTAATCGCTAATTTAGACGAAATTTAACACGTGAGAGCCTATGATCTCCTTTTACTCAACCTCATAGTACATCTTATTCGACTTAAACGCACGTGAGCATCATTACGTATCACATTTAACTCATTAAGGTTGTCGATCATTTCCTAAATGTGATGTATAATGATGCTCACGCGCATTTAAGTCGAAGAAGATGATGTGTTATGAGGTTTTACGTCGAGTAAAAGGAGATAATGGGCTCTCACGTGTTAAATTTCGTCTAAATTAGCGATTAAATCAATCGAGGGACCAAAACCGTCCAAAATCGATAACATTAGGGACTAAAAGTGTCACATCGGAACATGGGGGACCAGAAAGGCCCATGCCCCAAACATCGGGGACTAAAACTGTCGTTCTCCCTTAAAATGTTTATTAGGAAGCATCTTCATCAAAGGTTCGAGCAATAAGCCGGATAGAAGCCGCCGCCTCCGTCGATCACGCCGGCGCAATCTCCCACGCGCCGGCGAAGTTGCCGCAGCAATTGCTGGGTATGCTATGGTTTTGTTTGTTCTTCCCCTTAGATTAATGATGTGAGTGACGAAGCAAGCTCTAATTCGCCCGTGTTTTCGAGCTGTCTAAATCGATCGGCGCCTTGACTATGAGTATAGTCACGGTGCACCGATTTGTTGTCGTCATTATTGTTTGTGCTTGTTTGATTTGACCTTAGGCGTTCAATTGCCTCTTTGCAGTCGACGAAGTGTGGGTCGTCGTTCTTGGAAGGACGGCCTGCAAAGGTGTAGAAATGGGACGGGGTTTTGGCCAGCGACTGCTCTAAGATGCTTCTGCCAACGGCGCCGGAATCTTTTCCGGCGGGTGTGGAGTCGTAGTAGAGAACGATGGTTCCTTTATCATCTTCGAGGAAGGATAGGTTGTGTTTTCTTAGGGTTGGATGGGTTGGTAGGTGGGGTTTTATCATCTTGCTCAAGATATTCATTCACCTTCATGATATGATGGTGATGAGAGGGAGAAAGAAGATGAAATTAATTCTTTTCTTACTTCAACGATGATGGTAATGGTTCCTTTTCTAATTTAGGAGGACGTAATCTATACTCTTATATTAATTGTCAAGGCGTTTTAAAAACTGTCGATTTGGGGTATCAATTAGCCAATCAAAATTTTTCTCAATTAATAATTATTAAAAAATACTTAAGTTAATAACCACCCACCATCTACGATTAGTATAACCACCCACTATCTATTATTATAATAATAAAAAATAAAATGCATAAATCAAACTAAATAAATTCAAAGCACACACGTATGGGTGTGCAAAACTACTATTAACTATAATTTATTTCCCTTAAGCGGACATAAGTTGAATATATATATATATATATTATATATATTATATATATATATATATCACAACTTGATATGATCTAATTTCCACACCGAACTTGTTTTTTCTTCTCTATGCGCATTCTATTCTATGGCGGAAATTCATAAACACACAACAAACAGAAAAGTCAACCGAGAACGAACGAACGAAGCAATTGTCATAACTAAAAATAGATAAAAAGAAAAAAACGATACATCATCCATTGTGATCTGACATATTGTGCTTTCGAACCAGATATCGTAGTTTGTAATAATAAGCATATTTTAGAGCGAAAGAAACAACAAAAAAAAACTACCTACTACATCACATTCTTCAGTTCAACGTACTCATGCAATAATCTATATATAAAGAACTTGTGTAATAAATGAATAATCAGGGAGTAAAAGGATGAGCTTGTACCTTTTCTTTTGCGCGGGCAAAATCAGACAGCATCAATCATCGGTCGACTAGGGGCATTAGAACGACGGGCATAACCCAAAACCATCACGAAATCCTTCGCCGATGAACCTATTCTGGTCGATACTCTCTCAGCTGTGGTTGTTTGGAGCCATAGATCGAGTAAGTTGTTGAGAGACAGCGTAGGAATAACAGTTTGTCCCATACATTTTATCTCGACCTTTGCAAATAAGAGATGTGCAATAGTTTCAGAAAGTTCGATACTTTTTCAGCTGAAACGAGTGATGCGAAAAGGGGATAATAAACCCATTCCATACCTCATCTTCGCTGGTGAGATCTAACTTGATTTTTAAGTACTTTTGAACGAATGAAACAGGTGTACTTCCATCCCTGTAAAGAATAATCAATAAAGATAGATCAGAAACTGAGAATTTACCAAAAATGAATTGATCAAAACTTATAACTTACTTTATTCTTAAGTAACTCGAGGCAAGCTGAGGCAAGGGTGGAGAAGCGCCATCCCTGAGAGATTATTTAAAAAGATTCATCGATTAAGAGAGGTTATGAAGGGCAGCGACCGTTATGAAGGGACCCTCCGTAAGTTTAAGAACAACTTTTTTTTAAAAGAAAAGCTCACTGTTCATCTGATGCAACTAGAGAAAACCATATCGGGAGATTTTTCCTGTCAAATTTAGAAGATGAAGCGTCGATCAAATCCTGAGGGGAAACCCTAAAATCGCCGAAATTTCTAGATTTTTTCTGCCTGACTCTACGTGAGCTCTTGAGCCTTTCAGAGTCGGGATGGGCGTCAAGGCCATTATCGTTCCTTTCGTCTTTAACTTTCGATTTCTGTCTCAGTAGATCTTTGTTTCTACTCTTACTTGTGGCAAGTCCATTGCTGTCGGGCGAAGCCAATGATTCTGATTTAGAAACCGACCCTTGAATGCCAAACTTTGAAGACTTGCTCCTATTAGCAACTTCCACCAAACAATTTAAGGGTTTCCAAAGATCGACTTTACCATCCCAACGCTCAGAGCCGTTCTCTTTTCCTTCTTCAGGACTAAGGTTACCAGATGGGTCACTAGCAGCAAAATCCTACAATTACCCGAAGAGAATTATGAGTGAAAAAATGCATTTTCAGATCATGAGAGATTTGTGGCCAGATCGATGGCTAATGATTATATAGCTCAATATCCAAATCGATAAGGCTACTACAATTGTCAATAATGATATAGGACGGAACCCCACAAATGTATCAGTGCAATGATCTATATGCAATCATACATTTTTTAATGAAGAATACCCATTTTGTTGCTTGTGTGTGTATGACTTAAACATTCATGGAAGGTTATGTTGAGAATCTCTTTGCACACTACTAGGGGATGATGACCCAGCTAACTATGAAAGTACAATAGACTATTTTATTGTCAATTGGTCAATTGACAGTTATATATTCCCTAAAGACTGGTACTAGGAAACGAAGTTACTATGGTGTACCTATTGAAAAACAATGCTGTGAGTTTTCGTAAGCCTTTTAGACCAATAACTCCCATACCTGCCTCAGATTCTGAGTAAATTTGGCCAACATATCTCCCGAGCTAGGGCTATCTAGTTGATCCTCAGTAGAGTCATCTTCTTGCTTCGCAAGCTTTTCTATCGTGAAGCTTGATCCTCTTGATGCTTTCCTAGAACTAGATTTCGATCTTTTCCCTGTCATTCCATTCTGGGCCGCCACTTGAGGAGTGTCGACCACCAACTGTGAGAGTGATCTCTCTTTCCTCTTGGTGGGTAGAGTAACAGAGGAATTCACGACTTCTTGTTCAGGGGTTTTCACCTTAACCCTCTTAGATGGGATTATTTTAGCCCTCAAGTCTTGTAAATTATGATCCGGCCTGTTTCAGAAAGAACCAGTAACAGTCAGTAAAAACACTTTATAAAAGGACTAATGTTTCTTCTTTCTTTCCCAAAATTGGTGCCAAGTAATAACTACTTTGACATAAATGAGAATCTTCAAAGTCATAATTGGGTTATACATTAATGACTAATGAGTTACCTTATACAATGGATCTTATAGATTCACTATCTCATTTTTTCATAACAAGAAATAACAGTAGGCGTGTAAATGTGTGATATTCCCTAAAAAAATGGACGTAAAAATCAACAGAATCGTGCCTCAATTTATCCAGTGGAGCACATCCCAAGTCAATCTTGCACACTGGACAGCAATCCATTTCCTCGTCTGAGAGCTTTTTGGATATGCACTTCCTGCAAACTATTATCGCAGAACAAATAACTCATTAGTCCAAATACTGTAAGAAAAAACTGCAGCATGCCAAATAATTTTGACGCTCAACTTTAGAATGCATAATATACCATCAGCTCATTTTTAAATAACGACATATCAGAGATGACATCAGATCAGAAGTTCAAACTAACAGAGGAAAATGCTAAGAGAGTCACATAAGAAGCAATAAAAGTACTGAAAAGCAACATGTGGCAAGAAAGTTTGTGGCCATGCAGCACGATCTTTGCCCAATGCTCATGAGGAAACATACACAAAAGTCATAACTCAATCAGACCCAAGGATACAGTTTCTTGTAGTCACGTCTAAAATCTTACAAAAGAAAATATCTAACAATATCAGTCTGATGTTGTTCACAATGCCGTCCTTATTCTAATCGTTATGTGAAGCAACAAGTCAATAAGCCTATAATCAAAGTGCATACACGATCCAAAATCAAATTTCATCAATAATCAGAACCAAAAGAGAAGAACTAGGTAAACAAAAATGCCCATGACCCAAAAGCCCAAACTGAGATTTCACATCTTAACCTGTATAACAGTTGCATTCACCTTTTAACAAACAAATAAATGCGAATCCATTCACGTTTTATCAATAAGTTCTTCTCCCACATGAAAACAAATCGCATATCCAGCACATTATTAATAAAACGCACAAAAAAAATCCAAACCATAGATCAGAGACAAATACGGAGCAATATAACCCATTATACGAGTGACCATTCAGATCATTAGAACTCCAATACGAAACAAACACACGAAAACCCAGATCCCAAGAAACTCCACAGGAGGAAAAAAAACCCAAATTAACATCTATTGGGACACAACACACAAATTCCAATTCCAACGCAAGAAAAAAAACAGCCACGACGGAGAAAAATGGAATTAGATGGCAACAAAGCACATACATGTGTGCAGGCACTCGATTATGGTCGTCGCTTCCCGGAAGAGCTTGCTGCAGATAGGGCACGTAATGCATGGTGCCACCGTATCCCTCTTCACTTGCACTACTTGATGCGACATCGTTTCTGCTACGTCCTCGCCTGCGCTACTTCTAAAACAAACAAAATTGATACCCCCAAAAAAACTATCGACGATATGCGAAACGTAGGCGAGCGTCGACTACACGGTGCATGTTAGCTGCATCGCATGATGTTGGGCTGTCTCATTCACAAACATTAAAAGACAAATCGGCAAACAGCAGTCGGGCGTTCCATCGCCGATTGGTATGCTTGCGTGCTTGAGATGAATGGCTGGCGTTTAATCAAATCTGAGGTGAGACTGTGGAGAAGCGTGAATTGGGCGAGGACGAGGGCTTTGCTTTGGGCGTGAGGAGAGAGAAAGACTTTGGAATGAATCAATAAAATACTACTCTACTATATGACATTATTGCTTTCTTCTGTAATATAAATTTGTAGATATATAATTAATCGAATTTTGTTGGATAACTCTCCACGCATTCAATCGGTTCGGTTCGGTTCGGTTCCCTTCGGCTCAATCGCAATCCAACCGTAATATATATGATTCGGGTACGGTTTGGAATTTTGCGCATTATTTATGAAAACAATTGATCAGTCTTCATAAATAGGGTCCTACATATAATGCGATTTATTATCTATGGTAAAATTCTCTTTAGTTTTAAGTCGTACGCAATAAATATGTGAGAGAGTATAACTAATAAAGATTTAGTTAAACTTGAAAAAACTCATGATTTTCTTTTAATAATTAATATGAGGGTGTATTTAGAAATTAGAGGGTTGTGAATATAATTACCAAAAAAAAATCCCTCCTCTCGGCCGCCGCACCCAAAACTTCTCCTCATCCCCCTCTTCCATTAATGGAGGTGGGGGAGCTCCATTTTTCAGTTTATTTCTTCTTTGTATTTATATATAAAAATCTCCCGCCCATCTCCTCCTCCTCGCCACTCTACCGCCCCGCCGCCCTCGGCCTCGCCGCCTCTGCCGTCCCGCCGCCTCTGCTGCCTAGCCTCCTCCGCCTCGCCACCTTCGCGGCCCGGCTGCTTCCTCTGTCTCGCCGCCTGTCCACCTCCTCCGCCTCCCGCCACCATCTACCCATCCTCCCTCGGGTCTCCCAAGCTGGGAGCTCGGGTTTCCCGGCCCTTCGGGTCGGGAGTTTTCTCTCCCTCGTTGGAGCGTTTTCTCCCTTGTGGGCCCCTCTCCGATGAAAGCGAGGTACTCGTAGCCAAAGACCAAAGAAAGTGATGAATACGTACATTTAGCTTAATAGCTACTTTTGTAGTATGTTCTTTAGTTCTTTGTGTTTAAGACTGTGATGTCTTGTTTTCTGTCGGCTTTTTTCTTCGCTTGGTTTGTTCATGCTCCGTGTGAGCCTATATAGTCTTCCGGATTGATGTTACCGGATAGACCCCCTCGGGCTATTTAGTCCATGTACGTTTGTTAATGATATTGAAGCAATTGTTTCGGCAAAAAAAAAAATACTTGCATTTAGAACCAATTTTTAAACTCATCTATTACCCGTAAAATATTATTTAATAGTACGGTGCATCGTGACATTTACAACAATAATTTCATAAAACCAATTTCCCGTTCATTAAATATAAACATGATTCTCCAAGAATTGGATTAAGTGGTCAAATCGTGATATTCACTTTGTTCGACTGCTTTAACTGCCGATGTTCGTTGGTTTCGAGACAGTGCCCAAAAAAAGGAAGGATTGGTCATGCAGAAAGTTGAGATCGTCTTATAGTCGAGAATGAAGTTTAGATTTAATTCAATTGGAACTCACCAGTAATAGATGGCACTCGCTGTATGAAAATATATAAGTTACAAATAGGGTACATGAAATGAAACATATATATGTCAACAATCAATGACAGATCCAGGAATCCAACGCCGCAGGGGCTCTATATTAATTTTTTTCACTCGAAGAAACAAAACATCATATAAGAAATTCGAACTTCTACATAAATTCATTCAAAATAATATGTTGCAAAACATTCGATGCCATAACTATTAAAACAAAGTTTGACCAGCCGAAACACTAACGACACGAGAACAACAAAGCGGTGGCAATTGTATCCTACGAGACCTCATGCTCTGAAACTCTTGCAATATAGCTTCAGTTTCAACATTTACGAATATTCCCTTCTCAACATAACATAACAGGCAATCTGTAAGAAGATAGTCCCCCATTTTATTGTCCGTCTTTATAATTTTCATCGCAGAGAAAGATCTTTCAACCGTTGCAACATGAACCAATCGGCCATGACGCTTCATTTTGACCTTTATGAGTTGCAACAGGCAAGACCAAGGCCAATTTAATAAGTCGATAAACCAAGAGAAATGCATCATGATGCTTCATCCCTGGCCTCATTCAAGAATGGTTTTTGATCCAGTCCATAGGAATCAATAGAAAAGGCAAATCCCTTATGATACACCAGATCCGGCTCGGTTACTGATAGAGTGAATAGATCCGCCATTTCTTGAAATCTCTCAAAATCGTGGTGTAACGTGTATCTTTCCCTGTTCCGGTCATGGTTTGAAAGAACCAATGTCGTTAATCTCAGAAAAGGCTACTGTTGATCTCATGTGAGAATAGTATGTCTTGAGTTCGTGATTCAACCCAAATAGATCACCGGAAGTAAAGTCTTCAGTATATAATTCAACAAGACGAACCAATCGGCCATGATCAAAAGCTAGAGAATGAATTTCTAGGATCAAGGCAACCTAGGCATATAAGCAACTCTGAATTTGTTTCAGTAAAGCGATTGTTAATCTCTTCAGAAATAAGATCAACCACCTATCATTTAAACAATAAAGCATAGGCAATCATTTGGTGAAAAATGAAATTTTATGAATATCAAATTAAATTAAATTGAAATAAATTAAATACCTGTAAGAAGATATCTACTCAGATAGTAATGCATATATGTCATTTGAAGAACATAAGCATGTGACTTCTCTTAGCAAATCACCCCAAGCATCATCTCTAAATTTCTTCAAGTCGTTTTTCAATGTTTTGATCAATTCGATAGCAGTAGCTATGTTTTGAGTCTTCTGTTGTAGAACTTGTGCCAACGCATTAGCATCCCCAAAATATGCTCCATCAAACGCCCAATAAATACAAATTCAAAGCTTTCCATTTTATTAAGCAATCCCGTAGCAAGACCTCGACTTTTTCCATCAGGCCCATCCTCCATCAAAATTGCAAGCACTTCTTTCACTGGATTCCACAAGTAAAATAGTCTTGTAACTGTTTTAAAGTGAGAATCCCAACGTGTATCACCCGCTCTAGCTAAGCTTGCTTCCTGATTCTTCCCCTTCCCTGTCGAAGCTTCACCTTCTTCTATCTTTTTTACAAGATTATCATATTGTTTTTGTCGAAGAGCATCTTTCCTTTTACATGAAGCACCAACAACATTGACAATCATGGTTATATATTCAAAAAAACTATTCACCATAGTATGTTTCGTTGCCGTTGCAACAACTAATTGAGTCGATGAGCAAAACAATGGATGTAATGTGCATGCTTATTTTCCTTCAAAATAAGTGATTTTAACCCATTAAATTCTCCACGCATGTTTGAAGCCCCATCGTAGCCTTGGCCTCTAAGGCTAGATATTGATAATCCATTCTTTGCAAAGAAATCATCAATAGCATATTTTAATGCGTGAGCCGAAGTATCACTAACATGAATGACTCCGAGAAACCGCTCAATCACCTCCCCTGTGTTATTTATGAATCTAATAACAATCGTCATTTGCTCTTTAACTGAAAAATCTCGAGCCTCATCAATTAAAATCGAAAAAAATATCTCCGATCTCATTAAGAATGACTTTCTTCACCTCATTTGCACAAGCACTAATAATTTGCTTTTGAATATTTGGAGAAGTCAACTGATTGGTACCTGGGGCATTTGCGTCCATTGCCTTACTTACTTCTTCATTGCGTGCGCAATACCATTTCACTATCTCAAGAAAATTTCCCCGATGCAACGATTCTGGAGACTCATCATCTCCTCGAAAAGTCAGACCAAGTCCTAAAAGTAACCGAATCACATCAACAATTGCAGTCAGTCTAATGCGATAAGCAACCTCGATTTCTTCACTTTTTCTCATTATCACATGATCCACATTATGCCTCTGATCTTGAAATCCAAAAAGTTGAACTTTAGCATAATTATGAATGCTACATTTTCCTCCTTCATGTTCAACAAATTTTTCCAAAGCTTTTTTCAAATTCTTAAAATCAATTATCGTGAAAACATCATCTCCATGCTTGTGACCTTTGGCAAATAAGAAACACCAAAAACAAAATGCGGCATCTTTAGATGGGCTATACTCTAACAACTTGTGTTTCGCAAACCATGTATGTTGAAACCTTCAGATGGGAAAGTATGCGCAATCGGTTGACAAGGTCCTTTTACTAAATATTGTCTCCTTATATCATCTCTCACCTCAATCGGGTAGCTATTAATTGGTTTACGTAAGGCCGGATCACCGATAATGTCATCTTATACTTCATTAATTCGGCATTTTTTTTACCTCTTTTGTTCTCGTTCGAATTTGCATCGTTAGAAGAGGACCCACCAATTGGTTGGAGATTCCTTTTCGTTCTGACAACCCATCTACAACAATATATAATATTTTGAACGACTAATGCATTGGGTTGATCAACCGTAAAACATGAACTAGTCGAAATTTAGTTAACAAACAGCAAACAATTATCTAGAAAAGTGTCACCTTGATATTATTATTACCTAATTTTGCGAAACTTTGATGATACCTTGTTACAAAACAACACGAAAACGCGATCATCCGCGTAAGCCGCGGCCGCGTGGTATGCAAATATATGTTTCCTTTCCAATGACGAGGGCATATTATCATGTGTCACGCATGGGATCAAATGAGGTCTGTTTTCATATATGTTCATAAAACATAAATTTAATGTTTATTATTGATTCACAAATCATATAAACGGGATAATTATTTCCCACCAATTGAATATAATTCGAATTCATCCAACATACGTAGTCGCGGAAATTGAACCCATATAGGGGTCGAAACTCAACCATGTGAACAACAAAAATTATTAATTTAGTCATTTTAACCAATGACACATTTAGAACTAGCAAAAATGCTCGTGGCCCGCCCGTCCGCCAGCCCCACCATAGTACCGTCAAATGGGCCCGCGGACCGCGGACCCGCTAAAGTGACAGGGTGGGCTGCCATTTCTCAGGCCCACGCGGGCCTATGCAGGTAAGCCCGTGCCGGCCGCGGGTAGGCACGCCAAATATCAAAATATATTTTTTAAAATAAATTAATATATAAATGAATTAATTATATAGGTTTTTATACTTTTTGAGATCCAATTTTTAATTTAATCAAATTTAATAACATAAATAAAGTTTTATTAAAGAATTTAAATTTGATTGGGGTAATTCAACTTCATTAGTATATGTTAATGTTTTTTTTTTTGTTTTTGTTATATAGTTTTTTTCATTTTTATTTTTTAGGACGGGTCAGGCCCACCAGGCCCGCTACCCGCCACTAGGGCGGGCGGACTGCCATTTCTGAGGCCCGCGCTGCCCGCGGGGTCGCGGGCAAGCCCACCAAATATCATAATTTTATTTTATAATTTAATATATAAATGAATTATATAGGTGTTTTATATTTTTGAGATCCAATTTTTAATTTAATCAAATTTAATAACAAAATAAATATTTATTAAAGAATTTAAATTTGATTAGGAGTAATTCAACTTCATTAGTTTATTTTAATGTTTTTTTTTCTTTTTTATATAAATTTTTTCGTTTTTATTCTTTAGGCCGGGCCGGGCCCACCAGGCCCGTTACCCGCCAGTATGGCAGGCCGGGCCCTCATTTACCATGCCCGCCAGATGTAAAAAATTACCTTTTTTAACCGGCAAGTATTTATTTAATATTACTTTACATATTACTTAAATTATTAACATTAAACTCCTTTTTCCCTTTTATATGGGGTATATAATTGGTAAATAATTAATGTTTACTTTACATTAATTAGGGGTGCAAATAGAAAAAAGCTGGGTGCCAATAGAATTACCCTAACAATAATCATACAATATTTGAAAGGGTAATTCTATAAAACAACCCCTAGACTCTATTACCCTCTGTCACACAATTAAACGCAGCTATAAATTTTCTTGTATAAATTGAAGAAAAACCAACGTTTAACAATATCCACTTTCCATAATATTTATTTTATATTTTAATTTTTCAGAAATACAATCTGAGGAATATTATGTATCTAGAAAAATTTAATATAAAGTCCTTGTTCTTTTTTCCAATAACTATTTCTTACATTTAACTAAACAAACTAACTCATAACGATATAAACTTACAAAGATTTTAAACCATAATAAAAAAAATTTAAATAACAAAAAATAGAAAAAAAATCATCTTATGTAAGTAAAAACATATACAAAAGATAAGATTGTAAAGCCTTTTCAATACTAGCATTATCCCGATATTTGATAAGTTAGATCTTATTCTTCATATTACAATATGTTACTTAAATATAAATTGTTGATTAAATCTTAAACTATACAAATAAATTAATGGTACCACATGTAGTGCTGTCAATTCCGGCCCGCCCCCGCCAAAGTCCGCAATATGGCGGGGCGGGGCATGCCTAAAAAACTGGAGCCCGTTGATAGGATAATAATTTGCATCCGTAAACGTGTGTTATCAAATGTTATTTATCCGAATTAGCTTGAGTTTCTTACACTTACACGCATATTTCTTGATTTACAGATATCCGAGAAAATGGTTCGGAAATGAATTTCTGGACAGATCAACAATTACCATGCGATGTTTCAGAGAGTCTTTGGTCCAATATCGGCCCATTCTAACCATTTGACTCGTAACACAGCGCATGCTCAAAGACTTTCAAAGGATAATTAATGATTAATTATATGCACGTGGTGAAGATTGGAGATCTATGAGGCAAATTCAAGCATGAGCAATTAGAGACAATTATTGAAGGTAGACGGACCCTAGGAGGTTAGTGTACGTGCTTTACATATCATAATGCTTTGACAAAGAAGACTTGGACAATAAAGAAAAGCAGACAAAAAAAATAAAGAGAAAACATCTTTTGTGCTGAGCGACTTCAAAGGTTGAAGGAGAAAAAAGGGATTTCAGCTCTCATATTTCGAATGGGAAAGGAAAAAAGAACCACAACACATCTATGAGTAAATATAGCTGTTGTTTCACATACGTGGTATTGATCGAAGGGCACCGTTGAGACCGCAATTCAATGTACTATCAATATATGCTAAGCGTTCTCACTGGTCTGAGCTATCGGAAGCTCAATCAGCTCGAAACAGCACAGCAATCACAAACGCACACACACTTGACAGAGAATTATGTGGTTCGGCTAACTTTGGCCTACGTCCACGGATCAACCGAGCCTCGTCTTGTATTACTCTCAACACGAAAATAACAGATCTCTCAGCCTTCTACAACTTCATGTTTTCACCTCTCAGAGATTCTCACTCTACACAAAACTACGAGCTCGCAAAGATCAATCGAATTGAAATTACAGAACTTATATAGCTGAAAATGTTAAGTGTCGATCAATGCCAACCGTCGATTTAATCTAATCGGACGCTCGTGATTATGCCACATTGCTCACGCGTTGTGCGTGACCCAGCGAAAGTTGCGTGACTTTTTTATAAGTGATTTCCTGCGTTCGTCCTCAGCCGTTCGATCTTGATCCGATGGTCATCACTTGCCATCTCTTTGATTAAATCGCAGATCATCCTAGCCGTTCGATGCATCGCGCGCCATCCGATGATCCTCATTTAAATCTCCGGTTTAAATCTCGTCCCTTGGATCTGGCGCGCCCTCTGATCGGACGGCTACTGTGCATCGATCCTTTCTTTAGCTCTTTATCACCTCAGCTCGTCCGACCGTCTTCTCCGGCCATTTCCGGCGGCTCCGGCGAGGTTCAGGCTCGCTTTCCTCAACAAACTCCACCTCGAGGCTGTGACCTCACGAATCCAACTCCAAGTTTTCCCGTATCTTCTCAAACTTGCACGCTACCCTCACTTGAAATCACACCTGAAATCAGCCCATCATCTTCTACCTTTTATCTGAGAACCTCTGTTCCGAGCTTCGATCTCCCATCAAAGCTCCACCTCAAGTAATTCCCCTTAGCTCGGTTGATCAACCAGCTCCCTTAGGAGCTGCGCGCCACAATTGATAACTTTCCAACTCCAAGTAGGATTGAAATTTCCCACTTGGAGTTATCTCGGCCATTTGAGCTCATTATCTTCATCCCTTCTGAAGATTTCTCGGCTCTAGTTCCTTTTGCTGCTTTCCTGGCTTTCCTTGAGCTAGCCAGCACCTGCTCCGTTGCCTTATTCTCCGTGGAGACCACAGCAGCACCTAGGCAATTAACAGCAGAAAAATCAGAATTAGTTTCATCAGGCATTTCAGAGCATGTTCCATCTGAACTCTTGCTCCTATCCTCTTCATCTTCTGAGCTATCCTCCACCTCAGATGTCACCCTCTCACGTGACTTTGAAGTGCCTTCGCCATATGGAGTAAACAGCTCCACCTCGAGCTCAGAATCTCCATCAACAGAACTAATTCTGTCAAAACTCAACACAGCAGTTTTATGATTTTTTGCTTCGACTTCCAGTTTTGGTCTGTCTGTTTCTTCCTCGTCATGAATATCTTGTGGCCGCTTTTGCACACCATTGGAACCACATACTCCCTAGTTCCGATATGTGTGCCTCCCACCACAGAACACCCATCGAGCACGTAGATACCATGCTTCAAACTCCCTATCAGCACCAGCCTTCCCTGTTTCAGCACTTGTGCTTTTCCAGCTGATAGTTTAGTGTTGTAGCCCTTTTTGTCCAAGGCTCCAATGGAGATTAAGTTCCTCCTCAACTCAGGAACATACCTCACATCTCTTTGAAGTCCCACAGCACCATTAGCCAGCCTCATTTGGACAGAACCACAGCCCAACACTTGACAACTTTTTCCATTTCCAAGCTGAACAGATTTGCGCTTCAATTCCTTGTAATCATGCAGCCCTCCATTGTTGAAGGTTATGCGAGTGCTTGAGCCTAAATCAAGTATCAAATCTTCACTCTCCTTTCCCCCAGCGACGTTCAATACCTCAGCATACTCGAAATTTCCATCATCAATTACAGCCGAGCTCACATTTGCTTGCCTTATATTTTCTTTTGATCTCTTTGGGCAGAACCTCCTTATATATCCCACTACATCACAGTAGAAGCACCTCCTAGGCTCAGCCTTCTCTTTCTCATTGCCTTTCTTCTTCCACGAGCTCAGTTTCTTCTGTATATTAAGCATTTCTGCAGCAGGAATTTCAGCAGCAGCTTTAGGTGAGGATAGTGAGTTTAGCTGCTTCGAGCTGAGTGCTGAGAGCACATCCTCAATTGTTATCTTCTCCCTGCCATACAATGGAGCCTCCTTGAAGAGTTTATGACTAGAGGGCAGTGCACATAAAAGGAGAAGAGCTTGATCTTCATCCTTCAACTCTTCTCCAATATTCAGCAAATCCAAAATCAGTTTCTGGAACTGATCAACCTGCTTTTCTAGGGGCTCTTCTTCCACCATCCTGAACTTGTACAAGGCTTGTTTGAGGTATAGCCTTCGAGCCAGTGACTTGATCATGTAAAGAGAGTCCAGCTTCTCCCATAAATCCTCCGCTGAAGCCTCCGTTGCAACCCTGCGAAGTACACTATCAGACAAACACAAAATCAGAGCTGAATATGCTTTTTCTCTGATTTTCTTCTTCGCATCTGGTGTTAGAGTGGTCAGCTCCATCTCATCCTCGGGTTTCAGAGCTTCCTCAAGCTCCTTCTCCACGAGCACAACCTTCATTTTGAGCTTCCATAGCCCAAAATCGTTCGAACCATTGAATACTTCCATCTCAAACCTCGTGGCTGCCATCGATCAGAAATCCGAGCACTCGTCCACGCTCACCGCACCACTTGTTGATCCAAGGGCACCGTTGAGACCGCGATTCAATGTACTATTAACGTATGCTAAGCGTTCTCACTGATCTAAGCTATCGGAAGCTCAATCAACTCGAAACAGCACAGCAATGACAAACGCACACACACTTGACAGAGAATTTACGTGGTTCGGCTAAATTTAGCCTACGTCCATGGATCAACCGAGCCTCGTCTTGTATTACTCTCAACTCAAAAATTACAGATCTCTCAGCCCTCTACAACTTTCGTGTTTTCACCTCTAAGAGATTCTCACTCTACACAAAACTACGAGCTCGCAAAGATGATCGATCGAACTGAAATTACAGAACTTATATACCTGAAAATGTTAAGTGTCGATCAACGCCAACCGTCGATTTAATCTAATCGGACGCTCGTGATTATGCCACGTTGCTCACGCGTTGTGCGTGACCCAGCGAAAGTCGCGTGACGTTTTTATAAGTGATTTCTTGCGTTCGTCCTCAGCCGTTCGATCTTGATCCGATGGTCATCACTTGCCATGTCTTTGATTAAATCGCAGATCATCCTAGCCGTTCGATGCTTCGCGCGCCATCCGACGATCCTCATTTAAATCCCCGGTTTAAATATCGTCCCTTCGATCTGGCGTGCCCTCTGATCGGACGGCTACTGTGCGTCGATCCTTTCTTCAGCTCTTTATCACCTCAGCTCGTCCGGCCGTCTTCTCCGGCCAGTTCCGGCGGATCCGGCGAGGTTCAGGCTCGCTTTCCTCAACACGTCGGAAGATAGACATCTATATAGACACGCATACACACCTCAGTGGGCAGATTGAGTGATAGATGATGTGATAGAGCGTGACTAAGCTGCTGAAGGCTCGAAGCTCTCGGAGGAACGGAACACGATCAAACCCATCACATAAGCAGGAACCTCTCAGCTCGAATCCTCGCTGCCATCGAAAAACCAGCAGCTCTTGTTCAGACGAGGCAGCTGGGAGTTCCCGTGGAGATCACGTCCGAGAATCATCGTTAGTCAAAGGATAATCATAGCTTAAAAGACAATTAAATCGCATTTGATACTGTTGTTTTCAACTTTTTATTCATCGTTATCTATGTTCTGTTAAAGAGCTACGCGTGATTTCTATTGGAGTTTCCTTTTGTTTAAGCCACATCATATAATAATCGTATTTAAGCAATAGCTAGTAACCCTACGTGGTTATATGTTTGGGTCAATCAATCATTGAGACATGTTTGGATTAGTAACACATAGGTGCAACCACGTAACCGTAAGTATTCGATTTCTTTTATCATATATGCTACATTATTATTATATCCGTTTTTCTATTAATATGTTTAGCGGCTAATTCTCGTAGTCGAATGATTATTCGAAGCCTAGGTTTTTATGAACTTTGAGATTCAGCGAGCCCATTCGTGAAAGCGTGAGTACTCGTTCACCTTTGAATTAATTATATCGATGAGCTTAGGTTAAATAGACTGTGGCCAATGTTTATGAGCTCTAGGTAAATCAATAGCTTATTAAATCAACAAATCCGTAATTGTTTGTTTGTTTTAATAGGTGGCAAATAATATTCAACTTCTCTACATTCCTAAGTGTAAGTTATATTGTAAGGATAAACGATTAGATTTTAATAAACCGGCGTCCGAGTTTATTAGTCAATAATCGGGTCTTTTTGGTATTTAACGCTGTCGAAACTTTAAATCTTGCAGGGCGTCTCAGAGATTATTTTTTGATTAGGGAAGTCATTATAGAGCGTCTCTTAATTACCGAGAAAGTAAGAAAAGATTGGTTATTAGGCGTTCGTCGATAACTATAGCCAATTATGCTTGCGTTGACATAATATTTTTATAAATCGATGATCAGTTAAATAGATCTAGGTGGACATAATTCCTTCGACTATTTTATTATCATTGTTTGTTTCGATATTTTTTTCTTTCACTATTGCGCTAAAAACTTTATCATCAAAGTCCCCCATTATTATTATTATATTATTATAATTATTATTGATCGAGTTTGAAATTATAAATAAATCAACAATTTTCCCTGTGGAGACGATCCCTACTTTCGATATATTCGTATTTAGTGAATAAGGTGATTAATTTTATTTTTGGCCGTTTTCGACGCGATCACCCGCCCCGCCCCGCGTATAGAGAAAATAAATATTAAAGTAATTAGATAATTTAATCACATGAAATTGATTATGTATTTATCAATAAATATGCCTTTGACTAAAGAGAAATTTATTATCAATTGTTTTCCATTCCTCATCTAAATGGTGAGGAAATTACTTTACATGTTTTAGCTTTAAAATAGGTTTATTTTTCTTTTCCTCTTCTATTATTCTAGTCAACCAAACTCAAAAATAATTTTTCTTTTCATTTTTCTTCTTTTCCTCATCAAATTCCATAAACCAAACAGAAACACACACTAAAACTAATTTCTTTTTTCACAACCAATCACACCCGGAGCGTTATATTTTCAATTCCAAATTCGTATAAGGAGAATGGTTGCGCTAAGTTAACACAAAAAGTTTTGTCAACATACAATTTTTAATTTTGTTTCTTTTAAAACAAAGCATCATTTTAGAAATCGCTTTAGGTCTCGTATTACGATGTGCCAGCCTGCAGTGATCCCGGTACTACATAGTTCAATAAATTGTTTGTCGCAGAGAAATCATTTTCTGACAAGTCTTTAAGGCAGACACATCCTTGATAATGTTATCGTGGCTCATGAGTGTATACATTATTTGAACTCTTTGAGGAGAGGAAAGAAAGGTTTTATGGCATTAAAACTTGATCTTGCTAAGGCATATGATTGGGTTGAATGGCCTTTTCTCATCCGCATTATGCAAAAAATGGGTTTTGATTCCAAGTTCATTGAGTGGATTAGGGTCTGTATTAGTACTACCTCTTTCTCTTTCAATATCAATGGTACTAGCACTGGTTATATTACTCCTTCTAGAGGCATTAGACAAGGAGATCCATTATCCCCATTCCTTTTCCTTATTTTGTCTGAAGGTCTTTCCAATCTCATTCAACAAACGGTCCTTAGTAGGAGGGAGATATAAGGGGCTGAAACTTTGCAAGGACGGGCATGTTGTTACTCATCTCTTTTTTGCAGATGATTCTATCATATTTGGAGAGGCAAGCTTAGAACAAGCACAAGTTATTAGAGACACCCCGGAGCTATTCAGATTAGTCTTGGGACAAACAGTGAACTTGGCAAAATCTTCCATCTTTTTTAGCAAGAACACTCAACCTGAGTTGAAAGAAGCTATTAGGCGTGTCTTTGCTGGAATTAAGGAGGAGCAGAAAGCAAGATACTTGTGACTCCCACTGTTCATGGAAGATCCAAGCTTGAGACATTCAAATTTGTTGCTGAAGCTGTGAAGAACAAAGTTACTAATTGGAAAGCACAATTTCTGAGTTGTGCTGGGAAAGAAGTACTCATCAAAGCAGTGATTAATTCTCTTCCCATTTATGTGATGTCATGCTTCAGACTTCCTAATCATTTGTGTAAGGAACTTACCAGGATTGCAGCGGACTTTTGGTGGGGATTAAAAGAGACGGGAGGGCAAAAACTCCATTGGAAGGCCTGGGATAAAATGTCAAAAGCCAAAGAAGATGGAGGTCTTGGATTTCAGGAGATCCAAAAATTCAATGAGGCATTGCTCGCTAAACAGTTGTGGAGGATCCTCGTCAACCCTAATTTGCAAGTGGCCCAACTTCTCAAAGCTAAGTATTTCCTAAGGCTGATCTTTTCAAAACTTCCGCTCCTGCTAACTCTTCTTGGCTCTCGAAATGTTGGCTCAAGGCAAGACACGTCCTAACCACTGGAGCTATCTATAAATCTGATGATGGTTCAACCTTCAAACTGTTAGATCCCCTGTCGCCTTCTCAAAGAATTGGACTAAAGCTGTGCTGGACCGGTGATAAAAGAGGTCAATTCTCAGTCCATTCTGCTTATAAAATGTTGTCTGAATGTGATGTGCGTTGTAAAGAGGAGTCTGAAGGCAGTGATCGTGGGGCTTGAAACTCAAAAGAGATAACAAGCTCTTGACTTACTCTCTCAACCCTATGTTTGTGCTTAGCCTAAAATTTACACTTATATGGAAGCTACAAACCTACAAGCAAGAATAAATAATGAAAATTGGAAAAACTGCCTAGTTGATCTCTGGTAAAATAATAATTCTGTTCAGCTCTTGGAACAAGAAACAACAGCGTGCTTTGACGAGTTTGTACTTTCTGTTTCTTGTGTTGTACGACGCTATCTCCATCAACTAGTAAAAACGTGTAGCACTTCTTTAGTTTCCAATCAGAGCCCTTGATTCTTGACCCGCCAGATCTAATGGTCTAGATTTAAATCTTCAGAGCCAAACACTTATCAATTTATCTTCGGCTCAATCGATCTCCTTCAAGCCAATTTTCAGCTTTTATTTCGATCATTCTGCTCCAACTGCAATATTCATCATCTTCATGGAGTTTTGGATCACAATGATTCTTAGCAATATCAATGGATTTCACTACAAAAAAAAAAGGATTTTAGCGACTACAAAAATTAGTCTCTAAACGTCATAATTAGTCGCTAAATACGATTAGCGACTAATTTAGCGACTAAATGATGTAGTCGCTATTAGCCTTGTCGCTAAATTGAGATGGTCGGCAAATTAGTCGCTGTTGGCGACTACATCAGCGACTACACTTTTTGTAGTCGCTAAAGTATTAGCTACTACATTAGCGACTAACTTTGTAGTCGCTGTTGTTCTATTTTTTTTTCTAATTTTATTTCCAATTTATTAATTGTTAAATCAATAAACAATAATAAATAATAGCCGAAACAGAATAAATAGTAAATCGGTCTACATGAAATCAACAAACAAAATTGTTCAACTGCACAAAACGAAAAACTACATGACACAAGCTACAACCGTCGGAAAGTTCATCGCGGTCCTTATTTCCTCTTAAAACTGGCTGTCGTCGGACGTCGACAAAACGAGAAACAGCAACATCTGAAAAGCAGTGATGGAAACACCACGTTTAAGAACATCGACATTCGATTCAAACTGGAAACGAAAACAAAAGCAATTCATCGAAGCAGCTTGCGTACCTTCTCTAAAAGCAAGTAGGTCCAACTTCGTCCAAAGCTTTTCCTTCCAACCCTTCTTTCGACTCGATAATCTCCACTCCTAGTCGTTCTTTACCTTGGCTATGTCCTTGTTGAATAATCCGTCTGCATAAACAACAAAAATAATCAAACTAAATACAAAAAATCAGCGGAGCTTTGTCTTACATCAACACATTGGAAATGGGCAGCAAACCATACAAGTTAAAGAGAACCCTACAGAACTTTGTCTTACAAAAAATAATCAAACTACATACCAAAATCAGCAGAGCTTTGTCTTACATACTAGGAGATATTTTGCTAGCCAAAGTGAAGAGCGCTTTCACATATTTTCTGCTTCGTCAAACCACTGCAACAAATCAACCATTCAATCATCATGAAAAGTTAAAGAGAACAACAGCACAAACAGATGCAGTAAGGCTGGTACCTTCGATGAGATGCTTGAGATGAAGGAGACACATAGATGAAATCTGATACGAAATAGAACCGGAGCCGTTCCCCGTCCTCATCGAAACGAAAGTAACCGTAAACCTCTGCCTATCCCCAACCTTCAGGAAAACCAGTCTCGTCGGCCTAACCATAACCCCAAATTATCCCCACACACCCAGACACAGACAAAAAGATCAAACAAGACAACAATCGTTAACCTCGACATATTCAACCGGGTCGTACCTGAGAGAGGCGAAGATAGGCGAACAGCGGACATTGACTGAAGCGGACGGCGAGGCCGCGACCGACGGCGGAAAACGAGCGAGGGATGGAGATTTTTCTGATTTGGTGAAGGCGAGCGACAGACGACAACTCGGCGAAGGCAGACAGCGGCGGAGGTCGTCGGACGAAGGGGGAAAACGGCGGAGACGGCTCGAAGGCGGGGTTGCTGTTGGTTTCGTCGATGGTGGAGGAGTTTTTTGATTTGGGACTGAATGGTTTGAGATTTCACGAGCCGGGAACATTTAGGGTTAACATTAGCGGCTACATTACTGTGGTCGCGATAATTAGTAAGTGTAGTCGCAAAATCACAATGCGCGACTGATACTAAATTAGTCGTAGTAGCGACTACATGGTGGTAGTCGCTAAATCAAGCCATGTGTAGTCGCCAAAAAATTTACCGACTGTGTTTGCTTTATTAGTGACTGATATTTTAGTCGCAAAGGGCGACTACACAAATGTAGTCGCTAAATTACAACTGTAGTCGCTATATGTAATAAACGGCGACTACCCTATGTGTAGTCGCTATTTGTAGTCGCCGTTAGAGTTTTTTTTTGTAGTGTTTCTTTGATTATGTGAAAGCACAATTTCATAATATTCAAGTCATTATATGATTGGATAGGGCGGCGCTTTTACGGTGCATTTGGATCATTGTACATTACGGTTCGCATGTCATTCTTTTCCACATCGAATTCCGCATATTAAACGCACCTTTAGTATTTGAAACTGAAATAAGATTTAAAATGGGGCCGATGCTGCAATTTTGGTTTTATTTTAGCGACTAGAAATTGCAGTCAGTGAAAAGGGAATGTCGATAATTAACAAGTTTTTAGATCTTTCTTGTCATTAGAATCGATCCGTAAGAAAATGAATTATTACGACATAAAGACTAATAATACTCGAAGACAGTTTAGTTTAATGTATATGGCTCATGTGATCGATTCGTTCGTACGGGTGATTAATCCAATCCAAGCAAAGATTCATACATGCAATCTATCGCCAGTCACCCATTGGAGATGAATCAAAAACATGCAACGAAAACGACGCTCTATTCATATTTCTTACATGTAAAGACTTATTAAGAATTAATAAACATAATCACAAACACAGAGCATGCAGCAGACATCAACTAGAAAAAAAGAGTGTAGTTTCATATGATAAATTTGGTATACCGAAACTGATTAGAACATTTGCAGTCGTACTTCGTTGCCGAATTCGCATTGAGTCTCAAGAATCCCTTCAGCCCACGCAACATATGTAGGGTTTCCTTTACCCACCTCGATCATTTCGAGCGTAGAGATCTCTCCGAAGCTCGTGGGAAACTCATTGGCTAAATGACAACTACGAATCTTCAGATGCCTTAGCATTGGAAAGTTCGAGGAATCAGCTTTCCAATGCACCACGCAACAATAATCCAACTCGAGATATTGTACTGAGCAGAACTCAACCTCTTCGTCAACCACCCAATCGTCTTTATAATGCTCCTCTTCTGATCGAAATCGACAACGTCTTAATTTTAGAACTTGAAGATGTTGAAGAGCACCAACAGCATCGTTCAATAGCCTCGCGGGTATTGCGCAATCAGTCAAAGATAACTTTTTTGAGACAATAAGGTAAAATGAATGGCGGAGAGAGGGGCTCAGAGCGACCTGAGATTAACTTCAGCGTCTCGAGTTTGTGCATGTGTGAGAGATCACTTATAGTACGTCCGTCGACAAGGATTCCCAGCTTTGTTACGTTTGGGATGTTGTTGATGAGGTTGCTATCCAATAAATCACGTAAACTTACATAACACATTGTCTGCAGGTTTTCGTGAAATCTTGTTATTTTGAAATCAATACGGATCAAATTGGTCACGATATGCCTTAAGCATGAAATCATCCATGCGTCGCACAATGTTAACGATGGGGAACCGATGTGTGTGTTGATCAAGGTCTGAAGATTCCGCAAAGTGCTCCATATTTCCGAAGGCAGTGCTTCGCTGCATCTGATAGCCAAGAAACGCAAGTTGACTAGCTTCAGTATTTCTCTTGGGAACGGACCGAATGCTCTATCGTACATATCCAATATCCTCAACAGTCTCAAAGAGGAAAGTATGTGGGAGAAATCTATCCTTCTCAACGCGGGACTACTGAAGAGGAGAGTACGTGAAAGTGGCGAGAGCTCTCCCGCCCGTCGAAAGCATTTAGAAAAAGGACGAACGCCCACTCGCCGAAATTTCCCGATTTTCTCGCTCTTGGCGACGCGAAGAAACTTCTCATCGTCGGCTTTCCTCACGCAAAGATCCCTCAAAAGATCGTGCATGACGTAACTCTTTGATCTTCCGTTAGACTTTATGCGTGCGACCGATAGAAGACTTCTGTCGACAAGAGCCTTCAGGTGTTCCGCCCCCACATCTTCCAAGCTTTCATTGTTCCCACTTGAACTCCACAGGAACCCCTCGGCCGACCATAGTTTTACGAGCTTTGAGCCTTGGATCTCGAAATCTTCTGGGAAAGCTGCCATGTAGAGGAAACACGGCTTCAAATGAAGAGGCAAGTTATCGTAACTTAGAGATAATATCGTGGAGAAGTGCTCGTGTCCTGCTTGCGACAAAGCCGAGGAGACGTCTTTGGCAACTCGTTCCGATAAAACTTTTGAATATTTGTCGACAGAGAGGAGCCCTCCGATCACGCTAATTGCTAGGGGTAGCCCTCCACAATCCCTCACTATCTTTTCTCCGATTGCTTCTAGTAAAGTTGGACAAACTTCTTCTTTCTCGGCATCAAACACTTCTAGTCGAAGTAAATCCCAACATTGAGCATTACACAGTAGACGCATTTGATGCTCCTCGCATGCTGAGTCAGGGTATTTCGCCACATCGAGTTCCCTACTCGTAATCAAAATTCTGCTTCTATTGTTTTCATTTGGAAGGAATCGTCCTATCTCATCCCAAGCCTTTTCACTCCATACGTCGTCCAAAACAACTAGATATCTTTGACCGTACAACCTTTGGTACAAGGTAAGTCCCAATTCACCAACACTCTGACGCAGCATCTCATCAGAAATTCTTCGGCATATGCAACTAAGAAGGTCTAATAGAATAGACCTTACATTACAATCTTGTGACACGGTAGCCCATGCACGGAGGTGGAAGTGGGAAACAATGAGTGGATCGTTGTACAGGTTTCGAGCCATAGTGGTTTTGCCTATTCCACCCATTCCGACAATTGGGACGATCTCTCTTTCACGTCTCAGACTAGTTAGTCTGCCTTTTAAATGAAGTGCATCATCATCAACTCCTACCATAACCTCGTTAGGCTTTGTACTCATTGGGTCGGCTGAAAAAGATAACAAATCCATTGTCTCTTCTTCATGACTTTGATCATGCTCAGTAATAACCTTGATCAACTTATCATTTGCAGCATCAAACTTCTCCATCACTTTGAGCATGGACTGCTCCATTAGATCTACAACATGAGATTCAATGATGTCCTCTGCTTCATGAGCTGCGTCGCGGATCTCACTTTCTAAGGCTTTTATGATCTCTCGACCTCTTAAACGATGCTGCTTCACGTACTTATCAAGAAGGTTCATCAAAGTAGTAGCCTTTTGCCAGAGTGATTCGAGAAGTTCTTTCTTGCTTCGATCATCAGTAGGGTGAACAAGGATTCCATCAACAACTGTAATAAGGGATACAAGATCGTGAGCCATGGCGATGCGAGGAAGATGGTTATTGGTCAAAAAAGAAAGATAACGTTGCAAGGGAATTGAAGATGATGAATTGTTATGACAATCAGAACTATTTTTTAAGTGTGGAGTTGCTCATCATTAAGACCATGTGGTTATCAAAATGTTAAACTATGACATAGTACGTTGGATTTAGCCTTAATCTTTTTCTTTCCTCGTTTCCCATTCTAACGGTTAAACAATTCGAACAATCGGAGAGTTGTATTATAGTATCGTTATTATTATGTGCGGAGTTTGCTCATCAAGCCCATGTGGCGTGGATGTAAAATGTCAAAGTATAGCTTGTTGCGTCATAACATGGTGTAAGTTGGTTGTATTAACAATCTATCGGTGCTCATCAGTAGCACCTATTACGGGGTGAATGCTTTTATTTTAATCTACTCGATACTGCTAACAATAATATATAATAAAACTACTCCAACAAAATGTTCAACTACATTTGTCTCGCAATAATATATGATAAAACTACAATAATCACATCACCCGGCATACTTCTTGAAGTATTTTTCCCACAACTCACGAATCACTTGAATCGTTGTGTCTTTGTAAACGATACCTTCTAATACCTGTAATATTGGACAACAATAAACGCATCATTAAAACATAAAAATAGACTAAACAATCATTTGAAATCTACGAAGATAGTGTTATTATCATACCTTTTACCAAATTGCACCGGTCTTCTCCGATGATTCATAAGAGATCATAACTATATCGCCTGATATGGTAGCCACACAATACACTACCGAACGGTTTACGAGGGCATCATACAAATAACAAATATATGAAAATAAAAAAACAACTCTAAAATTCTAGACATCAATGTGGTATCATGCTTCCAAACTTACTGGGGATGCCTTCTAATTTTGAAGGGCGCTCACGAACGTTGCCGTCTTTATTCCCCTGAAATTCAGAAATTATGTTACAAGATAATTAAATAAACCAAAATCACTATCGCCCCGTTTGGATTCCGGATTTCGATTTGAAATCCGGATTTCGCCCAAATCTTCCGTTTGGCAATCACACCGATTTGGATTTCGATTTCGCCCAAATCCGAGGGGAAATCCAAATTCTTATAATTCGTCGAATTTGAAATTCCGTATCAAATAGTCCGTTTTGGAAATCCAAAGCTGAGCACGTAACGAGTTTTTCGTAATTGATAATAATAATAATAATAATACTAATAATATTAGTATAACAATATTAAATAATAAGAATGAAAAAATATAATGACAACAAGAACAACAATAATAATAATAATAATAGTAATCAGGGGTGGACGATGAGTCGAGCCGATTCGCAAGCTCGATGAACCACTCGAGTTCGTCATGGATTCACGAATGAGCCGGCTCGAGCTCGACGAGCTCTTGTCGAGGTCGAGCTCGCCACGGGTTCGCGAATGAGCCGGCTCGAGCTCGAGCTCACTCGTGGGGACTCGAAAGCTCGCAAGCCGGCTCACGAGCTTGTTTTTTTATTCATTATTTTTTATTTTATTTTATTTTGTACTTTATTTTAGAAAAAGTTAGAAATCGAGTTCGACGAGCTTCACGAGCTCGAGTCGAGCTCTGTTTGAAATCCGAATTCGAAATCCTAATGTTACCAAACGGTGAATTTGGATTTGAAATTCATAATTTAAAATCAAGTGATTTCGTTCAAATACGCGAATCCAAACGCACTCTATATGAATTTGAACTTTTCATATTTTACGCGTTTGACATTCACGGAAACTAATCTTTCTTAGACCCGCCTTTGTTGCCGATCACCAACAATAACTAAGGACTCCTAAAACTCGTAAAAATTAAATATAATCACATACGAAGTAAACTATTAAGGTATATGACCTATAAGAAAAATAGAATATTCTCACCCTTCGCAGTAACACACAAAAAAATAACTACATGACATGTACAAATTTTTGAACCGGGAGAATACCATTTTTGGTCCCCGATGTTTACTCTATGGGCGCTTTTGGTCCCCGATGTTCTCACTGGCCACATTTAGTCCCTCATGTTTCAAAATTTGAACCAAATTGGTCCATCCGTTAATTTAGACGGAATTGCAAAATTAGCGACGGAATTTGCGACGGAATTTCGGTCGCTAAAGGAAAAAAGTAAAAAAATGATAAATTAAGCATAAAAACTGAGAAAAATTTCCAAAAAAAGGAAAAAAATTCAAAAAATAGGTAAAAAATTCAAAAAAAGAGAATATTATTAATAAATTAAATAAAATATAAATAATAATAAAAAAATAATAATAATAATAAAAAATACAAAATATTTATTTATTGAAAACTAAAAATAAGTGAAAAATAAAAAGGATAAAATGTCACTGAAAGTTGACGATAATTCTCGATCACAATATATTTGTTAAAAAAAATTCGAGAACTGGGACGATTATGTCCTCATTAACTTGGCAGGGACGGTCTTCGTAAAACTTTTTTAGAGGCATATTTTATCCTTTTTTTTCCTTTTTATTTAATTTTTAATAAATAAATATATTTTTATTTTTACTTTTTAAAATCTTAATTTATATTTATCATTTTTAAATTTTAGTTTATTATTTTATTTATATTATTATTTATTTTTTATAATTATTTATATTTTTATTTAATTTATTAGTAATATTTTCTTTTTTTGAAATTTTACCTATTTTTTGAATTTTTTTCCTTTTTTTGGAAATTTGTCTCATTTTTCATGCTTAATTTATCATTTTTTTACTTTTTTCCTTTAGCGACGGAAATTCCATCGCAAATTCCGTCGCTAATTTTGCAATTCCGTCTAAATTAACGGATGGACCAATTTGGTTCAAATTAAAAAACATGAGGGACTAAATATGGCAAGTGAGAACATCGGGGACCAAAAGCGCCCATAGGGTAAACATCGGGGACCAAAAATGGTATTCTCCCTTTTTGAACCCTTCAACCATGTTACTCTTCCTATCGGCATTATTATCAATGGGCATCAAGCTTAAGCGATTCGGATTGAAGCAATGGAACTTAGATGACTCTTGAGGAAGATACCTGTAACGATTACATCTAATTAGTAAATCTCTCGTCTAAAAATCATATAAATGAATTGGTTTCAACGATGGAAAAGATTCCTCAAGAAAATTTGAATCACCGCCGAACATCGATGAACATCATGTAGATCTCTCGTCTGGAATTATAATATACATTGGCCATATCGAATACGAACAATGTATGCGGTCGATCTACACGAGACGAGAGTACCTCAACCAAATGTTGGCAATGTTCGCAGACGTCCAACTACTTGTTGGTCAAGGCATGTGATATCATCATCTTTATTTGCCGGCATATTAGAGGACTTTAGCGGCGACTTCCTCTTCGTGAGTAAATCTTTATTGGAAAGGGAAGTATATGCACATTCAATTATAAAAATTAGTGAAAATATTTATCAAAACATCAATATATTGGTTTCTCACCTTATTCGGTGAAAATACCAATCAGCGACGGAGCTACGTTGGGGTTAGGGGGTCTGCTGCCCCCAAGCCCAACTTTCGTAGTAGTATATATAGAAATAGTTATTAATGTATCCATTGCATTGCCCCAATAGTTTCAAGAACTAGGATAGATTCTTCCTGTGTATATAGATGTGGATTCGAGTCCTATGAGAAAACATTTCTTTTCTTTTTACAAAAGCCATTGGGTTAGGCTAGGCTGGGCTGGCTGCCCCTTCAGTCTCGGAATTGGGCTTCACTGGGCTGCCCCTCTAGACTTTTAATCCTAGGTCCGTCACTTACCAACTCTTTTGGCCATTGTACAAAGCTGTTGTTTGCTTCTCCCAGCGTCGCAAGTTCCCTAACTGGTACAGGGAGATAGACTCCTTCCCTTCCAGAAGCAATGATTGGTTTTTTAAATTTGTTAGTTTTTTAATTGTCGTTTTTACTATTTTATTGTCGTTTTTTTTACTTTTTTATTTATTTGTTAGTATTTTAATAAATAATATATTGTTTATTGTTTATTTTTATTTATTTTTTGTTTTCTAGTTCTATTTATTATTTTTTATATGTTTTTATAATCTTCTCTCTTTATATTTTTAAATTTTTTATTTTCGAAACATTTTTTATTCTCTCTTTACTTTTTATTTTGTTATTTTAGTTAAATTTATTTGTATTTATCTTTTTTCTTGGAATAGTTATCCTTTTTAATGTCCGATTAATCGCATGTCGACACGTGGTATTTTCCGTCCAAATTAACGGCAATACTAACGACAAAACAAAATTGGTTCAAAATCAACAACATCGAAGAATAAATTAGTCTATGGGCGTAGACATCGAGGACCATGTTGGGTTTTCTCCAGATTTGATCTGCCCAAAGCTTTATTTTCCTTTTATGTATCATTCACCTCAATAAGAATACAAGCAATCTATCACTAGCAAAATGCTATGTTTCTGCATGATCTTTAAATGGATCCAGCTCCATACACACAAATACATACAGAATAATACATCTGGAAACTGTTGAATAACATTCTCGGGACTACTGCGGTCCTTTTTTCTCATAGAAACATCTCACTGTTATAGCACTTAGACATTTTCACATTGACTGATGTACAATGTGTCCCTCAATTTAGCTCCAACCTAATGTTTGTATCCAAATTTTAGGAAATTGCTGAATCATTTTCTATATAAAATTTTGTTTGTTTCAGGACATATGGATTAGAAAGATAAAAGGTGGCTCGTACACTAAGGATGGACTCGAGTTTTTGTTCAGTAATCGTTTCAAAGGCTCACACGCCTAACATCATAATAGAATAAACATCGTGCCACTGTTTGGTTTGAAGAAAGTAGGGTGAATTTTTTGTTGGAGAGAATAACTTTTGTAAGTTTTTCTTCGGTTTTCCTCACCAATTTGGTGATCAAATTAGTTTTCCTTGTTTGATTTTAAACTAGATTTGTTTTCTTTTGCTTTACTTAGCTATTTCTGCAATCAACAAAATATAAAAGTTAGTTCTCTTTCTTTTTTTCCCTACTAATTTTTCACAGACCAGACGCCCGTGTTTTAATTAATAAAATGGTGTCATGGACATATGAAATGAAAGATAAAATTCCTTTACCGAAAAAAAAAGAAGATAAAATTCATCATTGTTTTGTTGCCATTCAAGATTATATGTTTCCAATGAGCACATGCATCAGTCATCAAAATTTCAGTAAGTACTCGTTGACATTGACGGACCATATAAAACACTTATGACATATTCGACTGCATAATATTTTTTAACCCTGGTGGATGGTTTCTCCTTAGATGAAATTCTCTAATCCAAAACTCTGATATGTTCATATCAAAGGATTTTCTTTGCTTATGTGAAAGCACAATTTCATAATATTCAAGTCATATGATCAGAATGGGCGCTTTCGCTACTCAATAAACCTTTTTCGAGAGATGAAGTGAAGGAGGCATTATTCTCAATAGATAATGACAAGGCGCCAGGGCCTGATGGATAGTAGTTGGTTCATTATTGATGCTGTGTTGGAATTCTTCCAACATGGGAAAATGCTTAGACAAATCAACAGCACAACACTAGAGCTGATCCCTAAGGTGGACCACCCAGAGACAGCTGTAGACTTCAGACCAATAGCTTGTTGCTCAGTGCTGTATAAGTGCATTTCAAAACTGCTATGTAAAAGACTCAAGACAGTGTTGCCCATGCTTATCAGCGGCAACCAAAGTGCTTTTGTGGAAAAGAGGTCTATTGTTCATAACATAATCATAAGCCAGGAGCTGCTCAGAATGTATAAAAGACATAATACATCATCTAGATGCCTTATGAAAAAATCGATCTGAAGAAGGAATATGACATTGTTCAATGGGGCTTCCTAAAGGAATTGTTGCAGAAATTAGATTTTCCGGGGAAGTTCGTTGAATGGATCATGGAGTGTGTATCTACGACCAGCTTCAATATTTCCATTAATGGAAACATAGAAGGGTTTTTCCTTGGGGCTTAGAGGGTTGCGACAGGGAGATCCTATATCCCCTCTACTTTTCGTGATTGTGATGGAGTACCTTAGTAGAAAGCTCATCGTGGCTACTGAACAACCGTGTTTTAGGTTCCACCATTTGTGCAAGCAGTTCAAATTAGTTAATTTGTGCTTCGCTGATGATCTTCTGTCGAGCTGATAAAGGCTCCGTGCAATGTGTTATGGAGGCATTTCGAAATTTTTCATCACGCTTCAGGACTGTCAGTGAATCCTAATAAATCAAAATTGTACATTGCAGGAGTGTTGCCTAGTATGAAAAAAGAAAGCCAAGAGCTTACAGGATTCTCGATGGGTGTGTTTCCCTTTCGTTAGTTAGGGGTACCACTTGCACCTACAAAGTGGAACAAGATTGAATGTCACGGGTTGGTTGATAGAAGTACAAAAAGGATTAACTGCTGGATGACTCAAAACCTATCATATGCTGGGCGATTATCTTTATACTGTCGAAGAGTGTGGTGAAGAAAGTTGACCAGATTTGTAGATCTTTTCTTGGGGAGTTGGAGGTAAAGGTCGTGCCCGAGCCCTATGATTAGTTGGGACAGAATCTGCACGCGCAAAAATGAAGGAGGCTTGGACATGAAACAGTGCAAAAAATGGAATGTCGCTTGCATTGAAAACAGGCGTGGATGTGGCGAAGCGACCTGAACTGTTGTGGGTGCGATGGATTAATGGGATCTACTTGAAAGGTGATAATTTTTGGCGGCATACTCCACAAAGTGACAGTAGCTGGCATTGGAAAAAGATTAACATGGTGAAAGATGTTTTGAAAGCGGGGTTTGACCAAGGAAAATGGGTGGCTCGAACTAATGGCCAATATTGTCGGTTCACCCTACTATTGGATGATAGGGACACATGTTTGATTCTGGCAAAGTGTGGTTGTATGGAATAGATATAACCTGCAAAACACAAATTTATACTCTGGTTGGTCATCAGTGCCTCGGACCTTTGATCGATTGAAAATGTTGGGAATTGAGACAAATGCTTCTGAATATCTACTATGTGGTGTTCGTGACGATGTTAAAAAAAAAAACAATAATTTGAAATTTCCAAGTTTGAATATAAATTGTCAAAAATGGATAGTTTTTTGAATAGCCTTAATAATTTTGACTAATAATTTAGATTTCAATATTGCATGTTGAATATCTAGATGATTGCATCAAATTAGACTATCATGTAATACATTTTGTAATATGAGCAATAAAAATAAACAACCTTCTCTCTTATATCTCTAATATTTTTTCTAATATCTTCTCTTAATATATCTCCATAATATATCAATAATATTTATATTACTTTCCTAAGTAATAAATATTCCCACCATATTAAAAAAAATTACCAACAAATTTGGTATCAGAGCCACTCGGTTCTCGAAGCCTCGCTTACCCGAAAAAAAAAGAAAAGAAAAGAATGGCCTCGGATTCAACGTCTACCATGTTCGCCTATTCTCCCGGACAAGTACCGATTTTCGCGGGAGAACATCACGACTATTGGAGCAGTCAAATGAAGACGTTGTTCATTTCTGTAGATCTATGGGATGTTGTCGAAGGCACATATCCCGAGCCACCCAAAGAAGGAACAAGCGAAGCGTGGACCGCTGTGCAACAAAAGAAATACAAGGAGGATGTTCGAAGAGATGCAAGCGCTTTGAGATATCTCCAACAAGGCATTAGTAAAATAATATTTCCGAGAATCTTCGGAGCAAAGAAGGCGAAAGAAGCATGGCTATATTCTCAATCAAGGATTCCAAGGTGATCAAAAAGTAGTTTCTTTGAAGTTACAAAATCTTTGGAGAGACTTCGACAACATCGAGATGAAAAACGGCGAAGATATGCAATCTTTCCTATCAAGAGTTTCAGAAATCGTCAATCAAATAAGAAGTCTCGGTGACGTCATTGACGAAAGAAAAATTGTTCAAAAGGTTCTCCGAAGTTTACCCGTAAAATTCGATCACGTGGTTGTGGCGATTGAAGAATCGAAGGATCTCGACAAATATACCTTCCATGAACTTTCGAGCTCTCTTCAAGTGCATGAAGTCAGACTAAGCCGGTCATAACATCAATCAATGGAGCAGGCTTTCTAGTCTAAAGTTCATCTCTCGGATGGAAAAACTTATAAAAAAAATAAGGGAGGCAAGAAAGGAAAATGGAAAGGCAAGAACAAATTTCAGCGAAAAGGAGATTTTGATACACAATGCCCAATTGCAAAAAAAAAATCATGAGATGAATGATTGTTTCTTTCGATGCAAAAGCTCCAACAATCCGGACCACTCGTACACCAACTGTCCAAAGAAGAAGAACGACAGAGAAATCGTCAACTTTATGAAGGATGAGAAGAGCAAGTATTCTCTTGCATAAACGCAAACATAGAAAGTGATGACCTATGGTATGTTGATAGTGGCTGTAGCAATCATATGACAGGTAACAAGAAGTTCTTCGTTGAGATGGATACAAACTACACTTCTTACGTCAAACTTGGCTACGGAAAGATCCAAGACGCAAAAGGCAAAGGAGTCATTGCGGCACAAAGCAAAGGAGGTAATAAAAAATTCATCAGCGACGTTCTTTACGTACCCAACCTCAAGCAAAATTAAGTATCGGACAGCTGATGAAGAAAGGATATTCGATCTCCTTTGATGAAGACGAGTGCAAAATCTTCGACAAGAAAAATAATACATTGATAGCATCTGTTGCTGTATCTTCAAATAAAGTTTTTTCCTTTGTCATGCCTTCGGGAGGAAAAGTGGCCTTCGCAGGAGAAAATGTTGATCCATTTCAGCTGTGGCATTTGATGTATGGTCGTCTTCATAGCAAAGGATTGCAGCTTCTTAAAATAAAGAACATGGTCGTGGGTATTCCATCCATCGAGCAAAAAGATCAATTTTGTGAAGGATGTATATATGGGAAGATGCATCGTCTTCCGTTACCAAAGACGTCTTGGAGAGCAAAAACCCCTCTCGAGTTGGTGCACGCGGACATATGTTTTCCTACGAGAACACCTTCGCTCGGTAACAAGCCATATTTCATTCTTTTTGTCGATGATTTTACAAGAATGATATGGCTATATTTTTTGCACGAGAAGTCGGAAGCTTTTGTAGCTTCCCTACATTGTCAAGCGCTCGTGGAAAAACAAAGTGGTCGACAAATAAAATCCTTAAGAACTGATCGTGGCGGAGAATTTCTTTATACTGAACTCTTGAAGTATTGCAAGAAGAATGGCATCGAACGACAATAAACGGTAAGTAGAACTCCACAGCAAAAAGGAGTTGCCGAGAGAAAAAACCGAATAATAGTTGAGATGGCAAGGAGTACGCTCAAAGGAAAAGAATTAGAGAAGAAAGTTTGGGCAGAAGCTGTTCACACGGCAGCCTATATCCTCAACCGCTCACCCACAAAGGCGTTTCTTAACAAAACTCCATTGGAAGCTTGGCACAACAGAAAACCAGTTGTAAGTCACTTGAAAATTTTTGGATGTATCGCGTACTCGCACATATCAATCCAAGCTGGGATAAATATGATACAAAAGGCGAGAAACTCATCTTTGTTGGCTACAACGATGAGTCTAAGGGATATAGACTCCAAGACTTTTCAAGAAGGATCATCAAATAAGTAGCCTTTTCGCGGAGTGAATAGAGAAGTGCTTTCTTGCCTTGATTGTGGTGAATAATTCCAGAATTCTGATCATCATCATCATCATCATCATCAGTAGGGTGAATAAGGATTCCATTTCCATCAACAACAGTTATAAGGGATACAAGACAGTGAGCCATAGCGACGAAGATAATTACTTGCTGCTCGTTATAAAATCGGTCAACTAAGAATGATAAGGTTGAAAAAGAACTTGAACGATAACGAATTGTTACAAACTACTTTGAATTGAAGTGTTGAGTTGCTCGTGAGTGGTCCAGTGGATATGTCTTTCCTTATTATATTATACCATGTTTTTTTAGATGCCTAAGACAATCCCGCATTTAATGCTGTTTATGTCAACCCTTTTAATAATTTTTCGGTTGTCCTTATCCTAACAATGTTCAAATTTCGGATAAAACCGAAAAAACCGGCCGAACCGAAAAGAATCGAACCGAAAAAAACCGAACAGAACCAAATTAAAATGGTTCGGATATCGGATTAAGCATACGTAAAAGCGAAAACCGAAAAACCGAACTGAAATTATCATACGACATTAAAAGTAGAAAAATATTAAAAATCATTTGTTTTTTCTCCCATAAACAACACAGTAAATATAATTTCATTGTTATACTTTTTTTCATTTTTAGGTGAATGTTTTCCTCACCAATCCAATACAATTTTTCTCCCAAATAATTTGTAGTATCTTCAGATGAATGTTTTTATATTTTGGTTAGATTTTATTCCATTTTCATGTTTTTTTTTGGGACCTTTGAATTGTTTTCGCTACATGTCACGTTCCATAAATCTTTTTTGTTTCTTAAAGTGTTTTTTGTATTTTCAGCTTACATTTTTTTGTTGATATTAAATTCCTAACAAAAACCGAACCGGAAAAAACCGAACCGAATTGTAAAAAACCGAACCGAACCAAATTAAAACGGTTCGGATATCGGATTAAGCATATGTAAAACCGAAAACCGAAAAACCAAACCATTATAAAAACCGAACCGAACCGACCGATGAACACCCCTACTAACACTAATAATTGCATATTAATAATTGTAATATGATGATAGTAAGTCCAAAACTGAAGCTGTGATGGTGTGGTGTGAATGCTTTTAATCTGTTTGTCATTGCTAAACATTGATCTATCTAATTTAACGCATGTTGGTGATCTGTATATACAGATAGGAATACGTTCTTTTCTTTTTATTCTCACGAAATTATGAACGATTGATTGTCGACAAGGTCTTATAGTATGGTTATAATAAGGTACTTGAAGCATTATTATTACTACTGCAAAGTAGCGTGGATGTAAAATGTCAACGTACAGCTAGTTGCGTCGTAACATGGTGCAACTTGTATTATTAATCTATAAAATTTCATCCGCACTATTATGGCATGGGGATGAAAATTTTCATCGGCACATTATAGTATGGTTACTATGAACTTTTATTGCAGCTGGTCATCAAGCCCATGGGGATGAAAATCTATTGAAAAATATTGAAAAATATGTCTTCGTATTCCCCACGAAAATTTAAAGGGAGAATTTACTGATGGGAATCTATTTGCAGAGAAATGTATTGATTGAGCTGAACGAAGATGATGAAATTCTGTTATATCTATTTCATCAAGCGGGAAAATGTTTATATACAGTACAAAGCATATAAAAACGTTAAACAGTATAACGCGCTATTTAACTACTGAAGCTAATTAAATTACAAAAATGCCATCAACGGGTAAAACAGCTTGTGGACTTCAAATTCCCGCTTTTGCTCGTGATACTTCAGCTCCTTTGTTCCTTTTGCATATTTCTTCAGCCCTCTCTCAAGATGAGCCGAGTTTTGCGACAGGCTCATCTTGGACATGATCGAGTAAAGAGCTGGAGATGAAAGAGACTTGGTAAACGCATCGGCTAGATTGTGTGTAGAGGATATATGCTGAGGCAGAGTGAAGCAGTTCTTGAATTGATCCCGCACCACGTGGCAATCAATCTCAATATGCTTCGTTCGCTCGTGGAAAACAGGGTTAGAAGTGATGTAAATTGCAGCCTTATTGTCACAGAAAAGAGGTATAGGGAGACAGATGGAGATTTGAATGCTTGATAGAATGTAGGACAACCATTGTAGCTCGCGAACCGTTGATGCCAACGAACGATATTATGACTCAGCTGTAGAACATGAAATGGTGGATTGTTTCTTTGTCTTCCATGAGACCAAAGTGCTTCCAAGGAAAATGCTGTACCCAGTTAAAGAGTATCTTGATGTCTTGCAAGCACCCCAATCTGAATCGCTGTAGGCACTCAGCTGTAGGTCAGTGCTAGCGGAATAGAAAAGACCAGTTGAGCTAGTGCCTTTGAGATATCTGAGCAAGTGCTGAGCTGCTTGCCAATGAGAGTGTCGAAGAGCATGAACAAACTGACTTAGTTGATGTACGGCATATGTGATGTCGGGTCTGGTGAAATTCAAGTACAGCAAGCGCCCCACAAGCCGTCTGAATTGTAAAGGGATCATCGAGCAAAAGAGTGGTGTCCTTATCTGATGATGTAAATGTGTGACCACTAGGAAAAAGTGTTGAGGCAGGGCTTCTATCCAGTATGTGTGTGTCAAGGAGGATGTCTAGAATGTATTTTCTTTGGCAGATGCAGAGTCCCTGATCAGTTTTAGCTATCTCCATTCCCAGAAAGTAGCTAGCAGTTCCAAGGTGCTTGATTGTAAAAGCCTGATCCAGAAACTGTTTTTATCTTCTTCAGTTTGTTGATATCTATTCCTGTAAGAAGAATATCGTCCACATATACAAGTAGGAGCACCTGATAGTCAGTATGCATAAGGGTAAATAAGCAGTGATCATGGGCAGATTGAGTAAAACCAAATTCCAGCAGTCTCGAAGTGAATTCAAGATTCCACTGCCTAGATGCTTGTTTCAGCCCGTATAATGATTTCTTGAGCTTGCAAACTTTGTTGCATTGATTGTCCAAATAGCCAGGTGGTGGATGCATGTAAACTTCTTCATCAATATGCCCATGAAGAAAGCATTATTGATATCAAGCTGCTGTAATGGCCATGACTTAGCAGCTGCTATGGCAAGGACTACTCTGACTGTTACTATCTTTGCCACAGGTGAGAAGACTTCACTGTAATCCTCTCCCCCAATCTGAGTGAACCCCTTTGCCACAAGACGTGCCTTGTATTTATTTATGCTTCCATCCCCATTAACTCGGTATACTCATTTGCAGCCTATCAATTTCTTACCCTTGGGTAAATCCACAAGCTCCCAGGTCTCATTGTTTTCAAGAGCTTGCAGCTCTTGATTCATGGCATCAACCCATTTTGAGTCATTCCTAGCCTGCTTATAGGTTGCTGGTTCATGAAAAGTGGACAGATTTGCTAGAAAAATCTCATGTGCAGGTGTAATTGAGTGACTGGTGGAGGATAATATGGGTGTGTAGCAGTCTTGAGAGCAAGCATTTATGCTGACAAAGTCTTTCATCCAGGAAGGAGTATGCTTTGACCTGGAATTATGGCGAATGCTGGGCTGTGTGGTAAAGGTTTCAGCTTGGTCATTTGAGGCAGTGTTTGGTAATACTAGAGACTGGTTATTTGCTGGAGGTGGGATGACTGAGGGTAGGGATGTCACTTCTTGATGATCAGGCAGGTTGTTGATAGGGCATTCTTGATTATTACTGACAGGGTTGGGCAAATCAGTTTCAAAGGGATCACCCAGAAAAACATTTGGTAAGACACTATCAGAACTGTCAACACTGACTGAGGGAAATGTATCTTCATGAAACTCAACATCCCTAGACACTATGACCTTGTTTAGTGAAGGACTGAAGATCCTATAGCCCTTAGTACCAGCTGGATATCCCACAAACACCCCACTTAATGACCTAGGATCAAATTTGTCTCTGTGAGGATCAGTGTTGACATAGTAAACTAAGCAGCCAAAAGTTCTGAAGTAGGAATGGTCTAGTGGGGTTTTTGACAGTAACTCAAAAGGACTCTTCCACCCAAGGACTCTAGAAGGAAGCCTGTTCAGTGTGGGAGACTGATTTGACACTCCCATCTGGTAGGTAAACAGGTGTGAAGGTTTCAACAGGTTTGGGTTTGGTAATAAGGCTTAGGTTGTTGCACATGTGACCACTAGCTCCTGTGTCCACTAACCATTTCCCATCACCCACAAAATCAAGCATATTTGAACTCAGTTTAGGGAAGGTTAAGCTACCTGCAAAGTCTCCAAGGTGAGCATAAGTCACAGCAGCAGAATTGGTTGCCTCTGCGTTCGCCTTCCCCTTTATTAGCTTAGCAAGTTCCTTCTTCATTACTTCCATCATAGTTGAGTGCAGGTTCTGCAGCTGTGCATCCTCAGGGCTGTCCATGTCCTCCAGGTCAGGGCCAGCTGAATTGGCCTTGAAGTGATTTTGCACCTTCCTAAGAGGACTAAAATGTTGATCCCTCTTTCCTGCAGTAGGGCCTTCTGGTAAGCCATTTAGCTTATAACATTCCTCTTTTCTATGTCCAGCTTTCTTGCAGAATCAACACTCTGGAAATCCATTCAATTTGAAGCACTCTTCCTTGACATGGCCTGCTTTCTTGCAGTAGTTACAGAAAAGACTTGACCTATCCTGTTTCAGCATTGGCTTGTTGTTGAAGTTCTTCTTTGGATTGAAATTCTTGACTATCATGGCTGCATTCTCATCTGCTGCTGTCATGTTCATTGACACCTCCCTGTGCTTCTCTGCCTTGGAAATCATGGCATACACTTGATTGACTGGGGGCAGGTGATCAAGAAACAATATCTGATTTCTTTCTGAGTCAAAAACCTCATTTAGCCCCATAAGAAACTGTATTGATTTATCCTCCATTTTCCTTTCTTCGATCTTGTTCCTGACTTCTCCAGCTGCTTGAATTTCAGGCCTTAATTGCTCCAATTGGTCCCAAAGATTACGAATCTTGTTGTAGTAGTCCACAACTGTCATGGTCCCCTGCTTCAGCAAACTGATTTCTCTCTTAATCTCATAGATTGCTGAGATGTTTGATGTGCCATATCTCTCATTTATTTCATTCCAAAGCTGCTCGGCCTCATGAATAAACATAAAACTATTTATAATGTCTTTCGAGATAGAGCTCTTGATCCAACCTGTGACCATGCTGTTGACTTTCCTCCACTTTCTATAATTAGGTGCATCAACACCAGGTTTCTTGTATTTGCCGTTCACAAATCCTAACTTCATCTTTGCCTCGAGTGTTTCCACCATCGAGCTCCTCCAAATCAAGAAATTCGATGAAGTCAATTGAGTAGAAACGATCATTGTACCTGTTGTAGATGTAATCTCAAAACAAGACACGAATTCTCTTAGGTTTAGGTTGTAATCAATCGCGAACCAATCTGATCGCAATCGATTTAAGAACAGCAAAGAAAAACAGAGCAAAAACAACAGCAATTACGTGGTTCGGCTAATTGAATTAGCCTACATCCACGGGCCAAGGATCTAACTCTTTATTGATGAGAATCGATCGAGGTTACAGAGCTCGCAGCCAGCTACAACTCTCGTGCTTACAACTTTTCAACAGACGCACGCTATGAAAAGTTACACACTTCAATTTAGCTCGAACACACAGAAAACCAGCATTTATATATTGCTGTTCACCCAATCCACGTGACCAGGGTTTTAGCGGGTGTTTCAATTTCTGTGAAGAAATCGTCTTTCCCAACTGCAATTCTATAAGTAACTCTCATTTAGCAGTCCAGCGACTTCATCTGTAAAGTATCACGTTTTTCCTCAAAGCTGAACCAAACAGAATTCTTTCATCATTTCAACTTCACTGTCGTGATCTTCAAGTAGTTGTGTATGTGAATTATCCTTTCAAACTCCACCTTAATTCATCAACTCAGGTCTAGATCCTTAGCACTCTGCGCTGTCGATTAAGGCGCATTCAAGCACCCAACCAGCTCCAAGCAATAGCGGAATTTCTTGCTCGTTACTGGTTTGGTGAGCATATCAGCGGGGTTGTGATCTGTCGAGATTTTCTTAACCCCGATCTCGCCTGATCCACCACTTCACGAATAAAATGAAGTCTCACATCCACGTGTTTGGTCCTCTCGTGATGAACACCATCCTTGGCCAGATGGACAGCTCCTTGATTGTCGCAAAACACGTTAACTTTCTGTTGTTTTTGCACAAGTTCGCCTGCGACGCCTTTGAGCCAAATTGCCTCTTTTACCGCCTCAGTTAACGCCATGTACTCTGCCTCCGTTGTGGACAAAGCAACGACCTTTTGAAGTGTTGCTTTCCAGCTTATGGCTATTTCGAAAGAAGTAAATACATATCCAGTTAACGACTTTCTCGTATCAAGGCAGCCCGCGTAGTCAGAGTCGACGAATCCTTCGATCATGTTCCTGTCTGAACTTTCTTGACTCTTCTTGAAAACCAAACCTTTATCCAGTGTTCCTCTGATATACTTTAATACCCATTTCAGAGCCCAATGATCCCTTCTCGGCTGTGCCATGAACCTGCTCACTACACTTAAAGCGTATGCAAGATACGGTCTTGTACAGACCATCGCATACATCACAGATCCTACCACATTCGCATATGGTATTTTTCCTCATATATTCACTCTCTTCCTCTGTCATATCAGTTGTACTCTTACTGAGTCTGAACTGTGCAGCTAATGGCGTCACTACAGCCTTCGAGTCATGCATCTCAAACCTGTCTAGGACAGACATGAGATAACTTCTTTGCTGTAATTTCAAATAGCTTTCAGCCCTATTTCGTATGATTTCCATACCTAAAATCTTTCGAGTTGATCCTAGGTCCTTCATATCGAATTCAGCCTTCAACAACTCCTTGACAAAATTTATTTCTTCTTTGCTTTCACATGCTACAAGCATGTCATCGACATATAGGAGCAAGTAACATACTCTCTGACTTTCACAGCTCTTATAGTATATGCACGAATCATATTTTGCTTTTCTCGAACTGATTTTTGATCATGAATTGATCGAACCTTCTGTTCCATTGCCTAGGGCTTTGTTTAAGCCCATATAGCGACTTCTTTAATCGACAAACCAGCCTTTCTGTCCCAGGTTTCACATATCCCTCCGGTTGGTGCATAAAAATCGTTTCCTCCAAGCTGCCATACAAGAAAGCTGTTTTTACGTCTAGTTGCTCGAGTTCTAAGTCAAACTGAGCTACTAACGAAAGCAATAGCCGTATAAACCTCTGCTTCACAACGGGAGAAAATACGTCATTATAATCAATTCCCTCTCGTTGAGTAAATCCGTGTGCCACTAGCCTTGCTTTGTATCAAACTTTGGAATCAACCTCTTGCTTCTTTTTGTAGATCCATTTAACGCTTACAATTCTCTGATCCTTAGGCTTCTCAACCAATTCCCAGGTATTATTTTTGTACAGTGATACCATCTCTTCATCCATCGCTGATTTCCAACACTTTCTGTCGCTACAATTAACAGCTTCTTGAAAAGATTTTGGCTCTTCACCGATTTTTTCAGCCATCGTGAAAGCAAATGCTATTACATCTGCATGTCCATAGCGTGCAGGAGCTCTAACTTCCCTTCTGGGGCGATCTCGAGTTAACATGTAATCAGACATATCGCCAGTAGAATATGGACCTGTTTCGCCTTCATTTTCTGCAGTATCTTCATTTGTGTCTTGAGTCTCACTAGCTTCACTTATCTTGTCTTTCTGCCCATCGATGATCACATGAGGCTCCACCTCAAGATGCATTTTTCCCAGAAATTCAGACCCATCTCCAGATTTTAATTTTTCAGCTGCAGTAACTCTTTCTAGATTTGCCATCGTACTTTCTGAAAATGTTACGTCCCTGCTCAAGAAACATTCTTCATTCCAGGCTCTAAGCTCATAAACTTATAGCCTTTTACTCCTTCGGGATACCCGATGAAGATGGATTTAATGGCTCGAGACTCCAACTTGTCTCTCTTTATGTGCGTGTAGGCAACACATCCGAAAGTCCTCAAATGTTGTAGATTTGGCTTCGTTCCAGTCCAAATTTCTTCTGGAGTCTTACACCCGATAGCTGTCGATGGGCACCTATTCACTAGGTAAGTTGCTGTAGTAATGGTCTCTGCCCAGAAAGTCTTAGGTAACCCAGCACTCAACAACAGACACCTCGTTCTTTCGAGCAAAGTTCGATTCATTCTCTCGGCTAGGCCATTTTGCTGAGGTGTGTACGGAATGGTTCGATGCCTCCTTATTCCTTCATTCTCACAGAATATGTTGAACTCTTTTGAACAGAATTCAAGCCCGTTGTCGGTTCTAAGCATCTTCACCTTCCTCCCCAACTGAAGTTCCACAGATTTCTTCCAATTCTTGAACTTCTCAAATGCCTCATCTTTAGATTTAAGAATGATCGTCCATACCTTTCATGAATAATCATCAATTATCGACATGAAGTATCTTGCTCCGGAGTGTGACATTACAGCGGCTGGTCCCCAAAGATCTTAATGCAAATAATCCAGCGGTCCTTTTGTGTTATGCTTTCCAGCATCAAACTTCACTCTGTGTGATTTACCAAACACACAAGTTTCACAAAATTCCAGTTTTCCAATTTTTTCTCTACCAAGCATACCTTGTTTCCAAAGTTCCATCAGCCCTCTTTCACTCACGTGCCCCAACCTCCTATGCCATAATATTGTTGGGTCATCAGCATCCTTAGCCACAGAAGCCGATCCAACAATTGTTGATCCAACCAAAGAGTACACGCCATTCTTTTGACACCTTTCATCACAAGTAACGAGCCTTTAAACACCTTCATCTGTCCATTACGAGTTTCTAAGCCATACCCAAGATCGTCTAGCATACCAACAGATATCAAATTCCTCCTCAATTCAGGAATATATCTGACATCATCAAGGACCATTTCGCAGCCTGTGTGCAATTTCAACTTCACAGACCCAAAACCAACGACCTTACATGGTTTATCATTGCCTAGTAGAACCCTGCCCCCATCAGCATGTCTAAAGTTATTTAACCATGATTTATTTGCAGTCATATGAAAAGAACAACCGGAATCCATAAGCCAATCATTATGCTTATTAACGTCGGTAACATTTAATACCTCGGCTGAATCATAACCATCTGAAACAGCAGATGCTTCACCTTGCTCTTTACTTTTTGACTGATTCTGTTTTGTTTCGGTGCGGACAGAGGCGTCTGATGAGTCCTTCTTCATGACAATAGTAGCACCTTACCATGGTTTTTGACTTTGATCTACTCTTCTTATGGCCTTTTCTTGCTTCGCGTTTCTCGAACCTGCCACGAAGATTTACGGCTTTCCCCAGCACTATGAGGTTTGACCTCTGCTCTCTTATTCAGCTGCTTCGAGTGTAGAGCTGAGAGAACATCCTCCAGTGTTAATTCCTCATGAGCATACATTTAAGGTTTCCTTGAAGTGATTGAAGCTGTTCGGAAGGGCGCTCAACAGTAACACAGCCTGGTCCTCATCTTCAATCACAACCTCAATGTTTTCCAAGTCCAAAATCAGCTTCGAAAATTGATCTAATTGCTCCTCAATCGATTTATCATCCTGCATTTTGTACGAGTACAAAGCCTGCTTCAAATACAATCGATTTGCTAGTCATATACAAGCTCTCCAATTTCGTCCACAAGCCAGCTGTTGTATCCTCCTTCGATACCTGCCTCAATACTTTATCATCTAGGCTGAGAATTATTACACTGTGTGCTTTCTCGATCATAGCCTTCTTTTCTGCTGCGGTCATTTCAGCTGGCATTTCCTATCAGCCTTCAACGCCTCGATCAAGCCTTGTTGTACCAATAGAGCTTTCATCTTCAATCGCCACAGGCTGAAATCGTTTTGTCCTGTAAATTTCTCCACCTCAAACCTCGTAGAACTCATCGCGTGTTCGATCCACGCTCACCGCACCACTTGTTGTAGATGTAATCTCAAAACAAGACACGAATTCTCTTAGGTTTAGGTTGTAATCAATCGCGAACCAATCTGATCGCAATCGATTTAAGAACAGCAAAGAAAACTAGAGCAAAAACAACATCAATTACGTGGTTCGGCTAATTGAATTAGCCTACATCCACGGGCCAAGGATCTAACTCTATATTGATGAGAATCGATCGAGGTTACAGAGCTCGCAGCCAGCTACAACTCTCGTGCTTACAACTTTTCCCCAGACGCACGCTATGAAAAGTTACACACACTTCAATTTAGCTCGAACACACAGAAAACCAGCATTTATATATTGATGTTCACCCAATCCACGTGACCAGGGTTTTAGCGGGTGTTTCAATTTCTGTGAAGAAATCGTCTTTCCCAACTGCAAATCTATAAGTAACTCTCATTTAGCAGTCCAGCGATCTCATCTGTAAAGTATCGCGTTTTTCCTCAAAGCTGAACCAAACAGAATTCTTTCATCATTTCAGGTTCACTGTCGTGATCTTCAAGTAGTTGTGTATGTGAATTATCCTCACAGTACCTGGATTATCAGATCCGTGCAATTGATAGTCTTCCTCCATCTCTGGGATGTCGACTGTTGTCTGTGAACTTGAATCATTCGGTGTAGCCATATCTGGCGATCGAATGTGATTACGATTATGATTCTTGATTGGAAAACAATTCAATGTCTGCCGAAATTAAATGCGCATGGCTCTGATACCATGTAGAATTTACTGATGTGAATCTATTTGCAGAGAAATGTATTGATTGAGCTGAACGAAGATGATGAAAATTCTGTTATATCTATTTCATCAAGCGGGAAAATGTTTATATACAGTACAAAGTTTATAAAACAGTATAACGCGCTATTTAACTACTGAAGCTAATTAAATTACAAAAATGCCATCGACGGGTAAAACAGCTTATGGACTTCAAATTCCCGCTTTTGCTCGTGATACTTCAGCTCCTTTGTTCCTTTTGCATATTTCTTCAGGGACAGCAATGAAAAGAAGTCAAAAGGTTGCATGTTGTATTAGTCTAGTTTTAAATTCTTTTATTCCTTTATCGTTGTCCAAAGCTTATAAATTAAGGTTGTTTTGTGAATGTTGTGTAAGAAATAACCGAATCAATAAAATCATACGATTTCTTTATTGAAACGCTGTTCTATCCTTCTTCTCGTTTATCAAATTGGTATATAGGTCAATTCCTGACACATTGAATGGCCAAATGACGATCCACGGATTTAGCAAAAACAACTATGAAAACTTAAGCATTAAAGGAAACTCATAAGCAAGAAAAAAATATATTCGATATCATCCAATCAATCGGTTAAGCCTAAATAGTCAGCGCTAGCCGCTACTCCATAAAATGATGTGTGTGAAACCTTAGCAAAGCTACACAAAATTGTCTGATCGAGTAAAACAATTACGGCTACATACTCTTCGCGGCGAGTTTGAGGCAGAGGGGAACCAAAGGCATATTTGAGTAAGGCAGTCCCCTCGGGCCCAACTTTGAAGGGGGGTCATAATTTTTTTATACCAACACATGTATATTATGCCATAATTATTTTATTTTTTTATGGGATAAAAATGGTGATTGATGATGAGAAGATAAAAAACAAGTAATGTGGTCATATCTCATATATAACTTGAGATGAGAATAAGATGATCTTTTTAATTTTTTTTTAATCAAATGTTAGTCAAACATCAAAGAAATAAAAGTAAAAAAAAAAATTCAAACCCTCACCAACATGATTTTGACTATTTTTTGCACTCTTTTGTTTCTTAAATATGTTTCTCTCAATTCTCATCATAGGCGCAACATCTTAGTTTCAATACGATATCTTGAAGATTTACATTAATTGCAAGTAGATTTCTTTTTTTTTTTTGCAAGTGGCCTGCTTTAAAACGCTAGCAATGTTGTCGATTGAAAAAAAAAAGTTGTCCGATGACTGGATTTTGCATATTTTGTAATTTTAGGAGTTGCATTTACTGTTTAAATTTAAGCCACATGCGTTATTACTGATCTTATTTCGAAAAAAATTTACTTAATAAAGGTTCGAGTCCCGAATTTCGGCATTTCCTTCAGATCCCAAATTATCACACTTCCTACTACATTACATGTACAACAAGCGGACAACGGATAGGGTATCAGTACTTTCGCAGACGGAAGAGCTCAGAGATTATTAGCCAGCGAATATTTTCTTGCTTCTGATGTACCAGCTCTAGCTCACTTGATTGTGTGCTTTCTTGGTTGTGTTGTGCCCGCCTGTGCTTATCTTCCTTTTTCTTTCTTTCCTGCAGTCGCGGTGGGAAACCGGATGATGTCTCACTTTGTGTCCCATTCTCTGTAACAAATTAGAGATACTGACAAATGTTATATCCTAAAGTTAAAATTTTTTCTTTTCATTTATTATTATATTCTAATTATATTATCCACCATATCATTAAATTATCATTATTTCATTTGATTTATATGATATAAACAAAGGAGGAAAATCCAAAATGGTCCCCGATGTTCACTATATAATCCAATTTAGTCCCCAATGTTTCACGTGGACCGATCTAGTCCCCGATGTTGTCGATTTCGAACCATATTGGTCCTACCGTTAGATGGGCATCAATTTGGATTGAAATTTGATACGTGTCGACATGCGATTGACCAGACTTATCATAAATTAACATTACAGAAAGAAAAAAATCAAAAGAAAAGGAAAATTTTCAAATAAAAGAGGAGAAAAGAAAAAAAAATACTACTTAATTTAATAGAATAAAAATACACAGAGAATCCAAATTAAATTTAAAAATAACAAATGAAATCAAATAAAAAGTAAAGTGAGAATAAAAATATATTAAAATTAGTAAATTAAAAAAGATAAAAAAATACAAGTCAAAATGAAAATACATTAAATAATAAATAAAAAATAGAGATAGGGGACTAAAAAGAAAGAATAAAAAATAAGAAAAAAAAAGTAAAATAAAATTATTATTTATTAAAAATTAAAAAAAGTAAAAAATAGAGATAAAAAAATGCCACTAAAAAGTTTACGAAAATCTCTAATCCGTCCCTACCGAGTTAACGATGACACAATCGTTCCGGTTCTCGATTTTTTTTTAACAAACTTGGCGGGGACGGGGTCGGGGATTCTCGTAAACTGCCAGTGTTGTTTTTTTCTTATTTTCGCTTTTAACTTTTTTTTAGTTTTTTAATATATATACATATATATATATATTCTATGTTTTATTTTTAACTTATCTTATTTTATTCTTTTTATTTTTAATGTATTCTCTTTTATTTTTGTAATTTGTAAACTAATTTTATTTTTAATATATTTTTATTCTCAATCTTTATTTTTTTATTAATCTTTTTTGATTTTTTATTCTCTCCTATTTTTTTGTTTTAATTTAATAGTATATTATAGAATTTTTTCTTTTTCAAAGGTAATTTATGATTCTTAGTCAGACCAATCACACGACGACACTTGTCATTTTTCGTCAAAATTAATGGTCGCACTAATGGAGAGACTAAATTTGTTCAAAATTAACAACATAAGGGATTAAATTGATTCAGGCGAAAGATCGAAAACTAAATTGATCGCTGGGGTAAACATTAATAATAAGCTGACGAGAACGACGTAGAAACTGGCTGAAAGGAACTTTATCTTTTCGTTCTTTTTTTTCGTAACTGCTAATCGTTCCTTACATTTGTAGTCGTACATTTTCGTTCCCATAATCGCGTTGAGCCTCGAGAACCTCTTGTGCCCAGGCCACATGAATAGGGTCGCCTTTATCCACCTCGATCATTTCGAGCGTATCGATTTCTCCGAACACTGCCTGAATCTCCTTTAGGAAAAGACAAATATGAATCTTCATATGCCTAAGGCTCGGAAAGTTATCGGAATAAGCTTTCCAACGCCTCACATAACAATCAACCAGCGAGAGATATCGTAACGAGCAGAACTTCACTTCTTCATCAACCACCCAATCGTTTTTGTCCTCTTCCGATTCAAACTGACACTGTCGTATCTTAAGAACTTGAAGGCATTGCAGATCACCAACAACGTCGTTCAAGAGCCTCACAGTTATTGTGCAGCCGTACAAAGATAACTTTTTGAGACAATTAGGTAATATGAATTGCGAAACTCCGGAGAGTAACATCAATGTCTCAAGTTTGTGCAAGTGAGTGAGATCAATTGTAATATATCTGTCGACACGGATTCCCAACTTTCTTACATTTGGGATGCTGTCGATGAGGTTGCTATCCAATAAATCACGTAAACTTACATGACATATTGTTTGCAGGTTTTCCTGAGCTCGTGAGATTTTGAAATCAATATTGATAAGCTTGGCCAGAATGTGCCTTAAGCCCGGAACCTCCCATGATTGTTTGGATAATGTTAACCCTTCGGAATCATAGTGGTTGCTTATCAAGGTTTGCAGATTCCGCAAATTGCTCCATATTTCTGCAGGCGTACTTCCGCTGCATCTGATAGCCAACAAACGCAAGTTGACTAGCTTTAGTGTTGTTCTTGGGAACCGTCCGAATTTTCTATCAGTCAGATCCAATACCCTCAACAATCTCAATGTGGAGAGTATGCTGGAAAAACCTATCCCTCTCGATGCGGGACTAATGCAGAGGAGAGTGCGTGAAAGAGATGAGAGTTCTTCCAAATGAGGCTCAAAAAATCCAGAAAAAAGATGAACTGCCACTCGCCGAAAGTTGCCGACTTTCTCGTCCTTGACGACGCGAAGAAACTTCTCATCTTCAGCTTTCCTCATGCAAAGATCCCTCAAAAGATCGTGAACTCCATAACTCCTTGGTCTTCCGTTAGACTTCTCACTTGTGACATATATAAGATTTCTGTCGACGAGAGCCTTAAGGTACTCCTCTCCCACGTCTTCTAAGCTTTTCTTGCTCCCACTCGACCTCCAAAGAAACCCTTCCGCTACCCACAGTTTTACGAGCTTTGAGCCTAGAACCTCGAAATCTTCCGGGAAAGCTGCCATGTATAGGAAACACGGCTTCAAATGAAAAGGCAGGTTATCATAACTTAGAGATAATATCCTAGAGAAATGCTCGTCTCCTGCTTGTGACAAAGCCGAAGAGACGTCATTGGAAACTTTTTCCCATAAATCTTTTGAATATTTATCGACAGAGAGGAGCCCTCCGATAACACTAATTGCTAGGGGGAGCCCTCCGCAATCCCTCACGATTTTTCGTCCGATTTCTTCGAGTAAAGGTGGACATGATTCTTCTTTCTCGGCATCAAACACCTTCTTGCGAAGTAAATCCCAACCTTGAGCACTACTCAGAAGATGCATTTGATGCTCCTCGCATTTAGGCACATGAAGCTCCCTACTCGTTATCAAGATTCGGCTTCTATTGTCTTCATTTGGAAGGAATCGCCGTACGTCATCCCATGCTTTTTCACTCCATATGTCGTCCAAAACAACTAGATACCTTCTACCGTACAACTCTTTGTGCAAGGTAACTTGCAACTCACTTTCATTCTGTCGCCGCATATAATCGGAAACAGTTCCATATATGGAACCAAGAAGGCCTAAGAGAATGGCACGCACGCTATAATCTTGTGAAACGGTAGCCCACGCACGGACGTGAAAGTGGGAAACAATGAGGGGATCATCATATAGGTTTCGAGCGAGAGTTGTCTTTCCTATTCCCCCCATTCCAACAATTGGGATGATCTCTCGCTCACGTCTCTGACTACTAGTGAGTCTATACTTCAATTGAAGCGCGTCGTCATCAAATCCCACCATAGCAATGTTGTCGGGATTTGCACTCGTTGAGTCAACTGCAACAGATAAAGAAGTTTTTTCGATCACATCCGTATTCTCTTCGTGACTTTGTTCGTGCTCAGTAATAATCTTGATCAATTTTTCATTTGCAGCATCAAACCTCTCCATCACTTCTCTCATCGAGTGTTGTTTCAGATCTAAAGCATGAGATTCGAGGATGTCCTCCGCCTCATGAGCTGCGTCGCGGATCTCACTTTGCAAAGCTTCGATGATCTCTCGACCAATTAAACGATTCTTCTTAGAGTACCTTTCAAGAAGGCTCACCAAAGACGTAGCCTTTTCGCCGAGTGATTCGAGAATTTCTTTCTTGTTTTGATCATCAGTAGGGTAAATAATAAGGATTCCATCAACAACTGTAATAAGGGATACAAGATCGTGAGCCATGGCGATGGAGACGGTGTAGGTCAACGGGGAAGGATTAAGTTGCAAAATAACGATGATGAATAGTGTTATGACAATCAATATTAAGTGTGGAGTTGCTCACCAAGACCAACGTCGACATTCAACTTTTCATTATTTTATTAATCGACCTAACTTTCAGATGTTAAGTTTAAGACAATCAAGGGATAATTGCCATTTTGGTCCCCCAGTTATACCCTAAAATCACTTTTGATCCCCCGAAAACACCCTTCATCATTGTTAGTCCCTCAGTTATTATCCGTTAATCATATCCGTCCTTTCCGTCAGTTGACCGTAAAAAACTAGCAAATTGACCAATTCACACCATTAAATACTTTGAAAATTTTAGAAATAACCCAGACAAACTAAAAAACAACACTTAACAAATAAGAAAAAAAAATTAAAAACGAATCCAAGACGTATTGTTGATCGTCTTCTCCTAACCTCTCTCGGCCACAACCATAACCACGAAACCACACGGCTCAAACCTAATACTCAAGCTTTCGCGCTTCAATAGCCGAGACACATGCCAGCCAGTGCTTCGAATGCCATATGCGGGCCACACTTTGGCCAAATGGGACCGATCCCAAAAAATCCTCGTCCTCCTCGTTTTTTGTGCCGGTCACGCCTAATACAACCGACTGGGTGATCACCTCGGGTCCACCAGTCAGTCCAAACCGTAGCTTTGGTCAGCTGGACGGCCTGACGTCGTCGTTTAAGAAAAACGACTTCTTATGCTTCGTCCTACGGTGCGGCGGTGATTAATTTGAAAAAGGACGATGTGAAATTAGGGTTCAGGGTATTGAAGCTGGCAACGTCCTCGTGGTGGCCACGATGGGGTTGGTGGTTGGGGCGTTTCTAATGGCCACGTTGAAGAAGCCGGTGGTTCTAGCGGCGGTGGCGGCTGTCGTGGTGGCGGCGAGGAGAGAGAGAGAGAGAGGAGAGAGAGAGGAGGGTTTTTTTTAATTTATCAGGGGTTATTTTTCAATTGGTCAAAATGTGTGACGGTGTCAAACGGTCAATCCGTTAGTTTTTGACGGTCATCTTTTGGAAAGGACGGATACTGATTAACGGATAATAACTGAGGGACTAACAATGATGTGTGTTCTCGGGGAACTAAAAGTGGTTTTAGGGTATAACTGGAGGACCAGAATGACAATTATCCCAGACAATCCACATTTGTAAAGTTTGAATTGTAAATCTAGTGAGATTGTGTTTGGTTGGGAGTATTAGGCGGATTAGGGGTATAGGATTAAGTAATGCAATGTTTGGTTGGGGTTTAATTAATACCCCCTAATACCCCTTATAGAGGTTTAATTAAAGGAACCTCTATCCCTTCCTTTATTTAATCCCACCTTATTATTCATCATTTTTATTTTAAATTATATTTAACTTTTTTATTTTAATAATAATACAATTCTGAAAAAATAAGAAATATTTCGAGCTTATTGATATGAAAAAAGCCAGTGTCATAACTATATTGGGGGGCACAAATATAATTGAAGGCTCCGGAAGATCTAATATATTGTTGCCCAGAGGAACAAGGCTGATTCATGTTGAGCTAATACTCAAGCTTTCGCGCTTCAATAGCCGAGCACACATGCCAGCCAGTGCTTCGAATGCCATATCCGGGCCACACTTTGGCCAAATGGGACCGGATCCCAAAAATCCTCGTCCTCCTCATTTTTTGTGTCGGTCATGCCGATACAACCGATCGGGTGATGTGGTTGGTGGTTGGGGCGTTTCTAATGGCCACGTTGTAGAAGCCGGTGGTTCTGGCGGCGGTGGCGGCTGTCGTGGTGGCGGCGGAGAGGGCGACGAGGAGGGTGGAGAGAGAGAGAGAGAAAGGATGACGACGGTGAGGAAGTTTTTTTTTTTTTTTAATTTATCAGGGGTTATTTTTCAATCGTTCAAAGTGTTTGACGGTGTGAAACGGTCAAACCGTTACTTTTTGACGGTCATCTTAGGGAAAGGACGAATACTGATTAACAGATGATACTGAGGGAATAACAATGATGAAGTGTGTTTTCGGGGGACTAAAAGTGATTTTAGGGTATAACTGGGGGACCAGAATGGCAGTTATCCCAGATAATCCACATTTGTAAAGTTTAAATAGTAAATCCAGTAAACTCATACACTCCATTATATAAACCCAACTAAAAGTATTACCCTCCATTAGCTAAAATGTAAACGAGACTTATAACATCCGTTGCATCTTCCCTTAAAATAGAACAACTGGACACAGTTATCCTTTTCATAATAATATCACTTCACTTTGTTAATTGTTTACCTATTTTTGGTTCGCGGGGTTGAGGTGCTGAAAATCATATTCATGCGATTAATTGATAGTGATTTGTTCATCACTTTTTTTTTCCCTTTTTATTTCTGTTGTTGAATGCAATTATATAATTCACTCCTAACACATATGAGGGTTCGTCTCATTCGTCGCAACTACTAAAATCGGACAAGGAAAAGCCGTAGTCGAAGCTTGACCTTCAGCTAATTGTTGAACACCGTTTTGATTCGAGGCGTAACCGTAACTGTAACTTTCGTGGCGAGCTCACCTTACTGAAATAAGCTCTTATGGAGACCTCGCGCAAACAATCTCAACAAAGTGATGCTAAGTAAGCATCGCCGGGGCCTTTTTTTTTTCCAATTTTTTCGTGGCTCCGTTCTTGTAACAAAGTGATGCCCTGACACAGTTTCAATCCTAAACATTGTTGGCCATAAAAATATGTTTTAATTATGTGTATGTAGGGTTGCAAACGAATCGAACCTTTTTTGTTCGACTCGCGATTCCATTCGAAATTTTAAGATTCGAATTCGAATATTTAGAATACGAATCCGAATAAGAATATTTTTTTTTATTCGAGAAATATCCGAATACGAATATGAAATCACAATATTCGATTCGAATATTAATCGAATTATTCGATTCGAATAATTTTATATATTTTATAGATTTTAATATATTATCAAATATTTGTAATTTAATAACCATTAAGAATGTTTGCCCAAGATAAATATTATAGCTCAAACTTAGAAATGAACAAGCCCATTTATATTTAAATATAATATATCATTCGGTATATATTACTTATAGCATATTTTAATTCAAAAACTATCTTAAAGATTATATTTTGTTAGATCAAAAACTAAATATATGACGGAAAATCCTATACGCACCCCTCAAATTACTATATAAACCTCCTAAATAATTATAACACTAAATTTATTACAAAAATTTAAATTTTCAATTTTCAATATCAGCAGATGTCGTTCTTTCAATCCAATCTTTATTACTGATAGTTATTAATTATGCCTAATTACTCCTCTCCATTATTTATTAATTATCTGTAGATGATTTTGAAGGTTCTATAACTATTTATTAAATTCTTTCACGGAATTAAATTATCACCTTACAACTATTATTTAATTCTACACATTTATTAATAAATTTATGTCTAGGTTTTTATTCTTGTTTTTATTTCAACCTATTTGTGTAGGTTAATATGCAATATTTATGGTATAAGAAATATTTTTAGAAATAAATCAAAGAAGAAAATATTTATAAATTAGAAGTTTTTGTTTATTTCTAAGTGGTAAGAGTAGAATTACCTTCAACCATAATTTACAAAATTAATATCTATTTAAAACTGTGTAAATAATTTCCGTTGAATAACTGCATTAATGAAATAAAATGTAATAAATTAAAACTTATATTATTATTGATGGAGAACAAAATTTTAAGAAATTGTACCATTTCCAAGACTTTTTTCACCCTCAAAGAGGGTGCATATAGAGCATTCATATATAATATATTAAATTCAATATACATAGTTTAAAAATATATTTTAAATGTAATAATATTTATATTTTTTTATTAAATATAGAGATAAATACTCAAATATAATCCATATTCTAGTATTCTAATATTCAATTCGAATATTTCCGAATACGAATAAGAATTGAGTTTATGATTCGATTAAATATTCGAATATTCGTATTCGTATTCGATTGATCCGAATACGAATAGAATATTGTGGTATTCGACTCAATTCGATTCGTTTGCAACGATATGTGTATGTGATATTTAACTTAAAAATTTGGCCCTAAACCATGTTTTATTTATTATGTAATATGATATTGGGTTAAGAATTATGCCCTTAAGTTTGGGACTTATGCGTAGGGGTGGGCATTCGGGGTCGGGTTTCGGGTACCCGACCTGATTGGGGTTTCCCCGATCGGGCTAAAAATTCGGGTTATCGGAACCCGATACCGATAACTTAGTCCGGGTCGGGTTTCGGGTAGCAAAATGCTACCCGAATTTTCTATCTTGGCATAACTTTGGAGAGAAGCCCTCCGATCACACTAATTGCTAGAGGTAGCCCTCCACAATCCCTCACGATTTTTCGTCCAATTTCTTTGAGAAAATGTGGACAAGATTCTTGTTTCTCGGCATCAAACACCTAGTAAATCCCATATCCTTGAGCATTACTCAGAAGATGCATTTGATGCTCCTCGCATGCTGAGTCGGGGTACTTAGCCACGTCAAGTTCCCTACTCGTGATCAAGATTCGGCTTCCATTGCTTTCAGTTGGAAGGTACCGTTTTATCTTATCCCATGCATTTTTACTCCAGACGTCGTCCAAAACAACCAGATATCTACTGACGCACAACCTTTGGTACAAGGTAAGTCCCAAATCACTCTCGTCCTGTCGCAGCATACTGTCGGAAACAGTTCCAAATATGAAACCAAGAAGGCCTAATAGAATAGCCTTCACGTTAGAATCTTGCGAAACAGTAGCCCAAGCACGGAAGTCAAAGCGGGAGACAATGAGTGGATTCGTCGTATAGGTGTCGAGCAAGAGTAGTCTTTCCTATTCCTCCCATTCCAACAATTGGGATTATCTCCCTCTCACGTCTCTGACTACTAGTCAGTCTATACTTCAAATGAAGTGCGTCGTCATCAAATCCCACCATAGAAATATTACGCTCCGAGCCCATCGGGTCGGCTGCAATAAAAGATGAAGGAGAAGATGCAATCAAATCCATTATTGTCCCTTCTTCACGACTCTGATCATGCTCGGTAATAATTTCGATCAACTTATCTTTTGCAGCATCGACCTTCTCCATCACTTTTCCCATGGAGTGCTCTGTTAGATCTAAAGCATGAGATTTGATGATGTCCTCCGCCTCATGAGCAGCAACACGGATCTCACTCTGCAAAGTTTCGATGACCTCTCGACCTCTTAAACGATGTTTCATCTCGTATTTATCGAGAAGGCTCGTCGAAGAAGTAGCCTTTTCGCGGAGAGATTCGAGAAGTACTTTCTTGTGGATCCCAGAATGTTGCTCATCATCAGTAGGGTGAATAATAAGGATTCCATCAATAACTGTAATAAGGGACACTAGATCGTGTGCCATGGCGAGGGAGATGATAGGTCAACGAAGAAAGATATTTAAGGTTGCAAAAGAACGATGTGACTCGCGTTATGACAATCAAAACATATATTTGAAGTGTGGAGTTCAAGACCTATGACCACATGCAACTTTCATAATTATATATAAATCTACCTAACTTTTCGATGTTAAGTTTACAGCAATCCACATTTATAAAGTTTGAATAATCAACTAATTAAATAGTATTTTAGGAGAAATGTCAACAAAAACAAGTTGTATCTACCCTTAATCTTGACTTTTTGTTGTATCGTTTCCCATTGTAACTAACGGTTCATAAGATAGAACAATTGGCAGAGTGGCCAAAAGATTTCCAAAGAAGAGTTATGAATATCTGTCTTGCAAAAATAGAATTATCCATAGCTTAGTATAAATAACTAAGCTTCTCATATATATTAGTGTTTGAGAAAAGCAATAATAAAACAAAACATTTGTTTGTTTTATCCTCAAATAGAAACAGATTAAGGCAAACCAGGCCGTAACAAACCATTTCAAACAATTGTTAGCGAATAATAAATCTTTTAAACACACCTCATTAATCGTTTGGCAGTTTTTTCGAAATGTTCTGATGGCATCGATAAAAAATGGTTGCTGCGTAACGTAGAAGATGGACAAGTAAGATTATCGAAGATACCTTTGTTATGTCGTTGAAAAACATAAGTAAACTGTTGGGATTATGTGAGTCAAAACTCAACTGATCACGATCCGAAAGTTGCTGTGAAGAGTAAAATGTGTTGGAAATTTTGAATGAACTAAATAAAGAGATACAATTGAAAAGGTTACAGTCTAAAAGGCACGTCTCTTCATGTTAAGAGACACATCTAGAAAATGCAATCTTTGGACTTATACCCTTTGATAATGTTCCTACATCTATAAATAGGTTCCCCCACAACATAGGAAATAGATTAGATCAAGTTGCATTCATAAGCATGCTAGATTGCATCCTAAGTTCATTGTACAAGAAAGCTCTGGAGTTTCGAGTAAGTTCGCCGGATAACTTCGTCGAGTCGTAGTGCTGCGATTTCCGAAGTTTTAGAAGTCGTTGTATCTTGGGGACGATCGCCATTACCCGAATGAGCACGTAATATCGGGCAATATCGTCTTACGGAAAGCGTACGTAGTATGTGCCTCGACTTCACAAAACTCATGCATATATTATGTCAGAATTTAGCCATCGACCAGACGTCGACACCAAGAGTACCAACAATCGTAAGACGATATCATGGTGTATTTAATCGATGGCCTACAAGAAAGAATACAGATGGAATTTGATGATTCTGCTTGGTGTTGGGAAACAAACGTCACGGAAATTAGACAATAGCCCGGTCACACTCAAGTAGAAGACTGCAAATAACGTCACGATGAGAAAAACACAAAGCAACAGAGTGTTTGACTTTCAAAAGAAGCACTTAAAGAGAGGTAAGAGCAAACTTTAAATTGGTGGTCGAGAAAAGCGTTCATGAAGAGGTACACCGCTTGGTATGATCTCTTGCCCAAAGCAACTCAATCCATCAAGAAGCGATATCAGAGAACGATAAGTTTCATTTGTTTTATGCGAACCTATTGATTAATGCCTCTATAATGCTTGTTGATTGAGCAGCACCGTTGAGATCACAATTCAACGTACTTTCGATGTGTGCTAAGCGTTCTTACTGATCTGAGCAATCGCAAGCTCAATCAGCTCTAAAACAGCAACTCAAACTCACTCACACTTTTAACAGAATATTTACGTGGTTCGGCTCTGTTTTAGCCTACTCCACGGATCAACCGAGCTCCGCCTTGTATTACTCTGAACACGAAACTTACAGACCTCACAGCCCTCTACACTTTTCGTGTTTTAACCCCTCAGAGATTCTCACTCTACAAGACGCTATACTCGCTCAAAGATGGTTGTTCAGACCTGAAATTACAAAGCTTATATAAGCTAAAGTTATAAGTGTCGAACGTTTTCAGCCATTGATCTGTCTTGATCGGACGCTCCAAGAACCGCCACGTCGCTCATGCTTTGTGCGTGACTGAACATAAAAACGCGTGACACCTTTGTAAGTGAAATCACGCGTTAGCTCTCCACCGTCCGATCTTGATCAAACGAACGAGATTCGCCATCCGCCAGATTAAGTCACCAAGCATCCTGGCCGTCCAAAGCTTCGCGCGCAATCGTTGACTCTCTTTTAATCTCTCAGCTTTGAATGTCGCCCCTTAGATCTGGCGCGAACCAAGATCCGACGGTCCCTGAAGTTCGACTCTTTCTTCAGCTCCTTACCTTCTCTGCTCGTCCGGCCATCTTCTCCGGCCATTTTTGGCGGCTCCGGCGAGGTCTAGGCTCGCATTCCTCAACAAGCTCCACCTCGAGACTGCGATCTTACAATCCCAACTTTTTGTTTGCCCGAATCTGCCCAAACTTGCCAGCATCCTCGCCTGAAAACATGCCAGAAAACCAGCTCATCATTTTCTTTCTTTCAGCTAAGAATCTCCTCTTTGAGCTTTGATCTCCCATCAAAGCTCCACCTCAAGTAATACTCCTTTGCTCGGTTGATCAACCAGCTCCCTCAGGAGCTGCGTGCCTTAATAGAAAACTTCCCGACTCCAAGTAAGATCTTGATTTCCCACTTGGAGTCATCTTGCACCTTTGAGCTTTCTATCTCCAATCTGCTTGAAGCTCCCTCGTTCCTAGCCCTTTGAGCATCCTTCCCGACTCTACCCTGGTTAGTCTTCACCTGCATCTTGGCCTTCTTTTCCTTCGTCGCCTCAGCAGCCCGCAGCAGCAGCTTCTCACCTGCATCAGACTCAAAAACAGAAATGTCATCTCCTGATTTCTCTGTCCAGTTTGCCTTGCTGTCTTCTCCATTCTCCGAGCTGGCCTCCACCTCATATGACCTCCATACATCTGTCTTTGAAGTGCCTTCGCCCCTTGGAATGAACAGCTCCTTATCATCCTCAGAATCATCACCAACAGAGCTCTCTCCAAAACTTATGGCAGCAGTTTCTGTTTTTCCAGCTTCAGCCATGAGTTTTGATCTGCCTTGCTCCACCTCAAGCTGAGGTTTCCCTAGATTCTCCTCAGCCACATTCAGGCCTCCACATACCCTAGTTTCCAATGGTGTGCTCTTCATCACAGAACATCCATCGAGGACATAAATCCCGTGCCTTCGAACTCCCTCAAGAATCAACCTCTGCTGTTTCATTACCTTGATTCTGCCACCTGAGGTTTGAGTGGTATAACCTCGTTTATCTAGCTCTCCAACTGAGATAAGGTTCCTCCTCATATCAGATATGAACCTGACATCTCTCAGGATCCCTAAACCACCAGACTTCAGCTTGAACTTTACAGATCCAACACCAGCAATCTGACAGCTTCCTCCATTTCCAAGTTTGACAGATTTCTGTGTTGTTTCTTTGAATTCAAACATCCATTCCCTGTTGCAGGTCACATTAAAGCTGCAACCAGAGTCGAGTATCCACTCCTTTCTTTCCTCAGACTTAGAAACAGTAAGAATCTCAGCGGATGCATAGCTGCAATGCTCACAGAAATCAGATGCACCAACATTAGCTTGTTTCTGGATCTGCTTTGCTTTCTTTGGGCAGAATCTCTTGAAGTGACCTACCTCATTGCATATGTAACACCTCTTAGGTTCAGAGACTTCCTTATCCTTGCCCTTCTTCTTCCACAGTTTGGATTTATGCTGCACAAGAAGCAGATCAGAGGCAGAATGCTCAATACAGACCTTAGGTGAATTTAGTTGCTTCGAGCTGAGAGCAGACATGACATCCTCCATTTTTAGCTTCTCCTGCCATACAAGAGTGCCTCCTTGAAGTGCTCATGGCTCGAGGGCAGCGCACACAGAAGGAGAAGAGCCTGATCTTCATCCTTCAATTCCTCCCCGATGTTCTGCAGATCTAATACCAGTTTCTGGATTTGATCTACCTGCTTATCTAGAGCCTCTTCTTCCACCATTCAGAACTTGTATACAGCTTGCTTGAGATATAATCTTCGATCCAATGACTTGGTCATATACAGAGAATCGAGCTTCTTCCATAAAGCCTCCGCTGAAACCTCCGGAGCAACTCGACGATGCACGTTGTCTGACAGGCATAGAATCAGTGTAGAAAATGCCTTTTCCTTGAGTTTCTTCTTCGCCGCAGCTGTCATATCCTTCGGTTCCATCTCATTATCAGGCTTCAAAGCCTCCTCAAGACCTTTCTCCACTAGCACGGCCTTCATCTTGAGCTTCCATAGCCCAAATCATTGGAACCATTGAATATCTCCATCTCAAGCTTCGTTGCTGCCATCGATCACATATCCGAGCGCTCGTCCACGCTCACCGCACCAATTGTTGATTGAGTAGCAGCGTTGAGATCACAATTCAATGTACTTTCGATGTGTGCTAAGCATTATTACTGATCTGAGCAATCGCAAGCTCAATCAGCTCTAAAACAGCAACTCAAACTCACTCACACTTTCAACAGAATATTTACGTGGTTCGGCTCTGTTTTAGCCTACTCCACGGATCAACCGAGCTCCGCCTTGTATTACTCTGAACACGAAACTTACAGACCTCACAGCCCTCTACACTTTTCGTGTTTTAACCCCTCAGAGATTCTCACTCTACAAGACGCTATACTCGCTCAAAGATGGTTGCTCAGACCTGAAATTACAAAGCTTATATAGGCTAAAGTTATAAGTGTCGAACGTTTTCAGCCATTGATCTGTCTTGATCGGACGCTCCAAGAACCGCCACGTCGCTCATGCTTTGTGCGTGACTGAACATAAAAACGCGTGACACCTTTGTAAGTGAAATCACGTGTTAGCTCTCCACCGTCCGATCTTGATCAAACGAACGAGATTCGCCATCTGCCAGATTAAGTCACCAAGCATCCTGGCCGTCCAAAGCTTCGCGCGCAATCCGACGACTCTCTTTTAATCTCTCAGCTTTGAATGTCGCCCCTTAGATCTGGCGCGAACCAAGATTCGACGGTCCCTGAAGTTCGACTCTTTCTTCAACTCCTTACCATCTCTACTCGTCCGGCCATCTTCTCCGGCCATTTCTAGCGGCTTCGGCGAGGTCCAGGCTCGCATTCCTCAACAATGCTAAACTAAATGGTGCTCTCAATTGGTTTATACTCAGAGTGACGACTCATTTGTCATTAGAAAAATATCACTTCTTTTATTTGGACCACTCGCGAAGAGACAAAACAATCGAGGAAGAAGATGGGACGGGCCGAGGCCAGTCGAGACAAAAAAATTAGCTCTGACGGTTCGTGGCGAGCCTGGGGCAGCATGGATGTCATCTTATGACGCCTCATCGGCATCGCAGGCGCTCAGCTTGAGTTCTTCGAAGTCAATGAAAGTACCATTTGAAGTGAAAAAAGATGAGCACCCATGAAGGACAAAGACGAGCACCCGTGAAGGTCAACTCGTGCCAGAAGGGACTGCTTGACGCCATCTCGGATCTGTGCCAACCCATGGGATATAGTGAATTGAATATTAACGAAATGAAAAGCCTATGCTTGGCTGAGACATGTGTTACACGCCATGCATAAGGAGGCGACCGTGCTCCCACGTATGAGAGTGATCAGAACACCCCAGGGCACCTAGGGTGTTGTTCGACCTCCCAAGCATGTGGCTGAACTGTCGTGCTGGCTGTTGCATCGTATAAGGCGTAACGAAGCCATAGCAGGCCAGTTACCGGGCAGTGATTGATGATCGACGTCTGAGTGCGAACGGATAGCTCGAGGCCACGGCCTTTTCAGTCCGGGCGTGGCTGAGCCACCTCACGACGTGGCTGGACTGCACCCAGTCAAGCTTGGGCCGAACGAGACAGAACAAACATGATGTCGCAGATCTCGCGGCTGAAACTGGTAAACCAATTTGGGTGAGGTGTGTCCCAGCCCGCTAATCCCGTAAGGGTGGGGGTGGGGCTGAGCCACTCATCATGCGGTCAGACCGGCTTCTCGCCGTCAGGCGCTGTGAGAATATGAAGGCTGCTGTTGCAGCCAGATCTATGGTACCGAGCTGCGGGGTTGACTACAAGGGGCAGTACCATGACACCAAGCGCGTCACCGTCCGCCGCTACGCTATTCAGCTACACGTGGCCACTGAGAACTATGTGAATGTGCACGAAGCTGAGCCATGGAGCCTTGTGGGGGTTGTGCGACTGTGCACGATGCAACGCGCTGTTGACGTTGTTCGGTTGCTACATAGAGAGTACTGTTGGCCATTGCAGACACAGTTCGGCTACTGCACCATAAGCAACGTCATGATGCTGCGGGATGATTTAAAAAAAAAGAGATAGCATTGCTCAGCTGGGCACATTATATGCAGCATCACCATATTAGCCATTGAGGTGGCAGCAGCTACGCCTACGCTGTTGCCCGTTGGGTGCTATGTGGCTGAGCATTGTGGTTTTGCATTTAAGCAAAACGTAGCTGATGAGCTATGAATCTTGATGTGGATGTTGGTACAAGGCCGCATGGCTTGTTGCAAGGCTGAGGGATTGCTGGAAAATCAGCACCATAAATCTCCACAGCTAAAAACGCACAAAAATAAAAAATAAAATAAAAAAATGGTGCCACGTCCACCCTAATCGAACCGCATTATTGAACGTATATCTCTTAAAGAGAAATGCTGATGCAATATTGATTAGTTCAATGCTATCCCAGAACGTGTGGGGGAGCGATTCGCTTGACATATCATTTTAACATGTTGCCAAGATGAGACAAGAAAAAAAGGGTTGAAAACCCTAGAAGTTATGAAAAGGTAGAAAATCATCCTACGGTTATCTTAAAGTGTGAGAGTGCTTAAGAAATGTCGAAGTACTAAAAACTTAGCAAGTTCACGAGCAACCACCATGTAGTATTAGCACTAAAGAGAGTGCTTATAAACTCACTATTGATCATCATCATATACTCAAGATATCCGGCAGTTCTTGAAGGATATTGCGATATAGATTGGATAACGAAAAAGACTCCAAATCCACGAGTGGTGGGGGCGTAGTAGTGTCTTGGAAATTCTCTAAACAAACAAGTATAACTTGAGTCACGATGGAATCGGAGTTTATAAACACTAAATAAATTCGGCGAGGAAGCCGAATAGCGTATGAATTTCCAAGAGGATATTTTGTAGATAAAATACGATAGCATGTCAGCTATTAAAAAGGCACAGAGTTGCATGTATAACGGTAAGTCTCAGCACATTCATGGGAGACATAACACCGTAAGAAAGCTAATCTCTAACGGAATAAAGTTTCACTGACTATGTAATGTAAGAAAACATAGTGGATCCTTTGACGAAAGGTATCATAAGTGGTTAGCTATTTAAACGCAGTAAGGGAATGAAGCTAAAAACCCATACACCCAAGAAGGGGCTCGGTGGTAACTCAACGTTGATGAGTGGAGATCCCACGAACTTGGTTCCAAGAGACAACTAAGCTGAGACCAGTTCAGTAGTTTACTTGGAATATTTTTAAGAAGCTCATTCTCGTAAGCTGCCGAAGTAAATTCCCGATGAAGTGTGGTAAAAGGGTAAGCATTTATGCTTTTAATGGTGACTATACCAAATTGGTGGAGTATTTCGGGCTACTCCTGGATTAAGTTCTAATAGTCGTTCACCTATATAAGTGAGAAGTTGGGCCGCTTCAATGGAAACACTTATGAATCCGATATATGGTCCAAAGCCAAAACGGACACAACATGAGAATCGAAAGAAATCAAGATTCGTCATTGTGTGTATGCTGTTGTCTTGGTTTACACAAAAAGCCATCAGTTCAAGACATCACGTTCACTGAGCAGCGAGTAAATCCGATAGCATTTCAATAGGGAAGGTTCAAAGCCACAAGCTACCTATCTCGATGCAATGATGGGTCGTCGGGGCTTTCTTGCCAGAGTCAATGTGCATTAATGTCATTCATGTGGGGGATTGTTGGAAATTTTGAAGGAATTAAATAAGAGGTACAATTGAAAAGGGTACAGTCTAAAAGGCATGTCTTTTCATGTTAAGAGACACATCTAGAAAATGCACTCTTTGGACTTATACCCTTTGATAATGTTTCTACATCTATAAATAGGTTCCCCCACAACATAGGAAATAGATTAGATCAAGTCGCATTCATAAGCATGCTAGAATTGCATCCTAAGTTCATAGTATAAGAAAGCTCTCGAGTTTCGAGTAAGTTCGCCGGATAATTTCGTCGAGTCGTAGTGCTACGATTCCGAAGTTTTACAAGTCGTTGTATCTTGGGGACGATCGCCGTTACCCGAATGAGCACGTAATATCGGGGCGATATCGTCTTACAGAAAGCGTACGTAGTACGTGCCTCGACTTCACAAAACTCATGCATATTTATGTCATAATTTAGCCATCGACCAGACGTCGACACCACGAGTACCAACAAAATGTAGAGATCGCAGTACAACTGAATGAGCGTCCTGGTAGTTGGTACAAGTTCTCAAAGCATAAGCTGAAAAGAGTTTCTGATTTTGTTCTTGTTGAGATTATAAAAAGTGGAGTCCCTATATATAAAAGAGGCTTTCTTCTCCTATCACCAATTGATTTTAGGAAGTACTCCTCAATTTCTTATGTGGTATCAGAGCAATCTTCCGCACGCCATCACCCGATTCATATGTCCACATGTTAGGCAAGTCATGCCACACGTGAGGGGGCGTGTTGAGATTATAAAAAGTGGGCATTGTCCCACATCAAATAATTCAAGCTCTTCGAGCCACTTTATATATAAGAGGCTTTCTCCTCAATCACCAATTGGCTTTATGAAGGACCTCCTTCTAATATTTCGTTAAATACCATATCGATGTGTTCAAGTAGGGACGTACTATGAGAGTTCATATCTTTCTATAGACTGCGAGTCCGAGTGAGGCATAAACGCGAGAGTTGGTGAAAAATTCATAATCTTGTAATGCCAATTCTCAAAATAATAAAACAACCAATGTTACACTGCATCTAGCCTTAACTTTTCCTTCCTCGTTTAACCATCAATCATGGTTTCGGTTCACCATATAGTTTGGTTATGTTTTTTTAATATCTTAAACCGCCCGTTATATAATATATATATATATATATATATATATATGGAGAGAGAGAGAGAGAGAGAATTCTTGTGGTGCCGACCTTATGTGGCATTTTTCGGTGCCACATAATAAACATGTCAATAAAATATAAGAGATGATGTAGCATTGATTGCCACCTTTTACGTTATTGACATATATTATGTTGAAATAAGACGTTTATGTACTGTACCCGTGTGCCAACCTGAAGTGGTCCCAGTACGATATGGATGCAACTTAACTAAATTTTAAAAACAGTGAAAGAAATGTTGAAACCGGTGTTGAGGCAACACTTGAACCACACAGTTTAGCACATCGGAAATTATAAAAACTTAGAAGTTAAAAAGACGCACACACGAGATGTAAAATTATGCAGGAAGTTCTTCAACTTGCTGCAAGCCTTCAGGGCAAAATTCCATTACTCGAACGGATTACAAAAACTTAACTATCAACGATAGTAAACCAAGCCTAGAAAAGAACTTAACGATCAGACTTCACATAGATAAACTAAGACCTATGTAAATAAAATCACTAGGCAAAACAGAAAAATAAAGCGAGCGCTCTCTCGATATTTCTTCTCTCGTTCGTGTCTCTCGTGTGTGTAAAGTGCATCTCTCGAGTGGTTAGCTTCCTTTGAGATCGACATCCCCTATTTATAAGTTGATCTGATCTTCTCCTTTAGCCATGATCTCCATATCTTTTTTTATATCGGCTGATCCCATATCTTCTTGTCTTATTCACCCATGATCTTCATATCTTCTATGTTTGGTAAATACAATATTCTATTTTGGACATGAAAGATAACTCCGTTATGATATTCATATCTTCTATTGTTGGTAAGTGCACCACTTATTTGAGCATGAACGACAAAATCCGTTTCTATATCTTCGACATTAACACAACCTAAAACGCCCAATAGTCTCACTCGTCGATATTGACAATGACGTTAAGATCGAGGATTGCAGCGTTGACGTCGACATTCTGAAGGAATTGGTAGGCTGAGGCGATGATGTTCAAACTCAAAGAACTCGAAATTGACGATTTTTAGTATAGATATGTGATATTTCATGTGCATGTCACACACCAAATAATACATATTATGATATTATCCTATCATATCGCCAAGAAAAAAAAAGAGTAGTTCGACGAGTTAAAAAAAAAGAAAAAACCAACAGTTAGTTGTTCGTGATTCCATGATTAACAGGTGAAGCTACCATATGATCTTACCTCTCCCTGAAATTACAATTAGTAGGATTATTAGGCAAAGTTAAGATCATGCTGGCAGCTTCAACTACCAACGGTCCACGATTGTATGTATCAAATGTAACTAGTCTATATATGTGCAATATAATTTCTATCAAACAATCTATATATATATATATATATATAGTATAGTTTCTTTCAAGTAGAAAAGAAGTGGATCGCTGTATATATGGGGAGGAAGTGGATCGATATATATATAGAGGGATGGAGAGTTCTGCTCGAAGTCTTCTAGCACTCATGGAGAATGAATATCATTTGAATACCATTATTACTATAATTCTTTCAAAACTATTATACCATTATTATTAATTTATTCCCATTAGGATACATTAATGATTCTTGCAACCTTGTGGCATTGGCCTGCTTTAGATTGCTTTCAGTAATTAGGTTCGGACACAAGGAACCAATAGCAGCTTGCAGAGTCTCACTAAAATATTCTGAAACAAAAAATTAAAGTTCCCAACATCAAAGTGGCATTTCATATATGTGCCATATGGTTGTCACCATTAATTCTTTAATTATATTCACCAAAGCCACCTAACGCCTTAATTATTAAATGTAATTAACTTATGTTTGGGTTACCATCATAATTCTCTCATGGAACTAAGTTGGAAAAGTACAGACGTCTAATGATTAGATAGATAATGTGTATGATGTGTCGAATGATTTTTCGTTTGGTTGGGGTATAATAATCCAAATGAATATTATTTATCCAAACTTTATTGTTTAGTAAGTATTTATTTGTTGCTTTGTGGATTCATTTCTATTGCTTGATGCTTCTCTCTACATCGATATTCTTGTTCATGAGCATCCACGTGTCCTACAATGGAATGTGATGGGTGTATTTCCTTCATTTTCAGTATTCTTATTTTCGAAAACTGTCGTTAAATTATTTAATCGCTCCATGCCAACATCAGAAGACACAATGCCCCCATTGTAAAGTTCGAAGTATCAAACATAATCCAAGGAAATAAACACGTATATATACCTATGTAACGTGTCAACAAAGTTCGCTAATATAATAAATTAAGCAATTAGCAAAGCTTCACCTACCTAACTACATCCTACGTTTATCATTTCTTTAATGTTTTTGTTATATATATTTATGGGAGATTCCCACACGTATCGCTCGCTCAGAGGGCTTTAGTTGAAATGAAAAATAGGGAAATAGTTAGGCACACAAATGAAATGGTAGTAAGATATTTTCAATACGCGCTATATTAGTGCTGCAAGAAAATATACAGTGAACACCTCATCTGACCATTTTTTTTTTATATATACTATATATATTACATTAAGCCTCATGGTTTATGGTAAAAATCGTTCACCAAAATTTGTCTGTCAAATTACATTTATTGAAAAAATAACAAAATTAAAAGCAAACAACTCACTACTAATTAGTTACTATTTTACCTACTATTAAATATATAAGATTAATACGAAATATTGATATTTATAAGCAAACAAATTTAATTTAAGTGTGCAAAAAATACTAGTTATAATTAACTATCAAGTTGTCTCAAACCACCAAATTGATTTTGAGTTTAATCTTAATACCATCGACGTTACAGAGGGTATTTTTAATAAAATAAACAAAAAAAAATAAAGCATTAACAAAATAAGCATCAAACCAAAAGCATTAATAAAATAGATATTTTCGTAAGAATAATGTACGAGTTACTTAACTCGTATAAAATTCATACGAGTTACTTATCCTCGCTGGCACGGGCATGATGTGGCGTAACTCGTATACATTTTATACGAGTTAAAAAGCAACTCGTATTCTATTTTTACGAGTTAATTGCTTTTTGCCTACACTTAAAACCATCGAAAGATGTTAAGATCGAGGCAGGCTGTGTGAATAGTCCATATATATGTATAATCATTTGTAAGCTTATAGCTATGTCATGTTCATCGAAGTACGTGCACAGTGCACAGTGCACACCAGAGAGCTGTCCCTATGTAACAACTCTCCTCCTTACGAATTCTTCTTTCATCGATTTATATAAAACAATACAAAAGAAAATCTTTTATATTGATCGTGAGATTAAGTTGCATAAGTTTATCTTCGATGTTATATAATATTTACATATACTAGCATTTTTTCAGAGGTGTACGACTACATAACTATATTATATTATAATTATTTTTAAGGATATAAAATATTGATTTTAGAAGATACAATTAGAGTATATTAATTATAATTATTGAGATCCAATCAATTTGACAGCATCAACAAAACAGACAGATATGTACTTGAATTTCAGGAACTTTATTATGCCTACAAATCCATAAAAAAAAATAACTTCAGCCACGTGGCAGGTCCAATGCTAGACCCCCGCTTTGGATTGCTTCTTCAGAAATAATAATTCGTAACAATCGAGTACGAGTTACTCTTAACTCGTATAAAGTTTATACGATTTACTCCACATCATCCACGTGCCAACGAGGATAAGTAACTCGTACTTTCTTCTTACGAAAATCTTTATTTTATTAATGCTTTTGGTTATATGCTTATTTTGTTAATGCTTTATTTTTTTTTGTTTATTTTATTAAAAATACCCGTTACAGAGTATAGCACGACTCTTTTTCCGTCGAGACTAACTCTCATGACCTGCTTTCAATTTCATACCGACTAAAATAGTGAATGAATTCAAGTGAAATCGAACATTTGCATTGTAAGCATAAAAAAAAAAAAGAAAAAAAAAACTTCATAAATAAAAACTTATATTTGGGAACACGGATATCTTATTTATTCTTTTCTATAGTAATTGCGATGGCCACCAATAAAAGAATACTTTCTCCCACATAACACATTGCTAGAGGAAGAGGATAAAAATTAACTCTTAAAAAAAAATTTGTCTCAAAGTTTCGTTACACTATCACCACGACATAAATACACAAGAATTAAGACACAGAATCTAAGAGACCTAAGTTACACACTAACAAACGTTTCGCCTCACCAAAATCCAAACGTACTAAAATAAAAGCGAACATATTATTAGGTAACAAATAGACCAAAAATAGTTACTTAGGAGTACTCGAGCTACCCAAGAACCCTCCTCCAAGCCTATCAGCAACAACACTCTCATCTCCTTCATTATCCTTTCCCAACCCTTCACTCAACAACTCATCCCAAAACCCTTCATCAAGCTCCTTATCATCACCACCATAACTCTTCTTTCCCTCCATTTCCTTCGCATGATCTTCCCTTTTACCCTTCCCAAAACCCTGCATTTGCAAAGCAAGAGCCTCGAGCTCCGAAACTTGCTGGTACTCGGGCTCGACGGGCCCATCGGGCCCATAAGATTGGCTCGACTCGCCCGCCTCAATGGGTCTTCTCCTCTTCTTTCCAATAACCTCCTCGAGCACTTCTCTCTTCTCCTTCTGCTCCATTAGCTGCTTCACAAAGTCAGGGTTTTGCATGGCCTTGGCCAAGAAGCTCATCATAAACTGCTGCTTTCTTTCGGTCCCTTGGAGCCTAAGCTCCATTTGCTGGACATAGGCTCGAGTATTGTGCTGTTGCTGTCTGAGCTTGACGAGCTCTTCCATGAGGACTTGTTTGTCTCTTCTAAGGCTCGATATCTCAGCTTCCAAGCCGAATCTTCCTACTTCGATGCAAGGGCTCGTTGTTGTTGTGGTAATAATGGGCTGAGGATAGGGTTGGTGGGCTTTCCTCCTTTGGATGTTCTTCAAGAGGTGCTTATGGCCCTTGATGAACGATTCGTTTGCGAATTCCCACTTGTCGGGGTCGATTTTTCTGAATCCCTGCAGTTTTTTTTTAGTCTGGTAAGTAGTTGAGCATGTAAAACGATTCGATGATTATATTACTGTAAAGTTTCTTTTACTGCAATGGAAAGGTCATCATCATCATCAACATGAATGAGCATCATCTTCATCGTCATCTTCTATGGGATTTGGTTAGATCTTCATTCAGCAAGAATTTTGATCCCCAACCTTGAGAAGAGGAAAAAGAAGTTCATGTGAAGGTTCTAAGTGTTCTTTTCCAGGAAACAGATAAGCAAACAATTCCAATGATATGAAATTAAACATGATCCCAGCTATAAAGTCACATGTTTTTAACGCAAGAATACTTGAGCAATAAATCAGTACTTCGGTTTAACTATCAAGAGAAAAAGCACAAAATTTCAGCAGAAATAAAGTAATCGAAAGCTAGGTACAACAATAAGGAGAAAACCGAGATTTTGACGAACCATTTAGAATCAAAAAGATCGAATTCAAGTCCCAATGCGAAACGAAAACCAGCCCAGATGAACTATTACATTGAGATTGATCAAAGATTGCACATCTTTCGCAGCTTTTATGAAGTTCTTTGAGATTGATCAAAGATTGCACATCTTTCCCAAATTAGAACCAAACAATTACGCATTCAAACAGAAACAACAGAAGACGAAGAAGGGCGAAATGTGAATGGAGAATTTGCAGCACTTACATAGGTATTGAGCTGCCTCACAAAGCTGGAGAAGTTGTTATGCTTGAAGTAACTGGGCAGCACATTGGTGGAAAAAGATTGTGGATCCCAAACGACAAAGCTATGCCCTTCTCTGCTCCAAGAAACCACAGAATCAATGGCGTAGTCATCCACCATTTCGTACGTCTTCGTCAAGAACGGAGGTGGGCCCACCTCGTGCAATCCCTCGATCGGCCACGGCGGCGGATCGGCGGAGGTCGACGGCGGCGGCGATGATTGGTGCTCTTCTTTGATGGTGGGATAGAAAGGGTCCATCTTTGGTTATGTTGGTGTCAAGATAAACGTAATAAGGTTAATGTAGAAGCGCAATGCTTGTTTGAGGAGGTCCTGAAGTAATCATCGTAGTTAAAAAGCTTTCGTAATAGTCCCATCTGGCGCTAGTCAATTGAGTGAAAAAAGAAATCTTATTTTTTCAGGCAGGTTTATGTCGGGTAACGAGGTGGCAAGAGAGAAGAAGGTCGCGTAGATAAAGTTGTAGACAGGTTTTTTTTTTATCTAAAAAATATTTGCCGAGGAACGTTCTAGAAGTATCGTAATTATGTAACTATGCCTAATGTCGAGTATTTTTATTTTATAATGTGGGTTAACGATTACGTGGGCAATAGGAAAATCAAGAACACAAAGATGGAGGAGATTCACGCGCGTTCTATTATTTTTATTGGTATTTCAGGGGCGGAGCCAGGAAAATATTTGAGGATAGGCATAAAAATAATAAAAAATGGCAGTATAAAAAATAAAGAAATCTATGTAATTGTAAATCTTGTTTATTCAAACAATTATTTTTTTTTTTATTTTTTTTAACCCAGTAAACCCTAGTCTTAGACCATGTAAACTCTGGGGCTGACGTGATAGTCTGCAAACCACGCCACCAGGTACCCCACATTAGGACAAGTCCATGTATGACAGGCTCAACTCAAAGCAATATGATAACCAGGGTAATCAAACCCACGAACTACCCCTCCAAAGACTTTGAGTGCCTCAGCGTGACCATTCGACCAAGCCTCATTGGCAAAGTATTATATATATTCTATGTAATTGTAAACTAAACCATGTTCGATTATATAACAAATATTTAACTAGGCTAGATATCATGCTTCAACTTTATAAATTTATTCACTTGTTACATTCTCCTATCCTCATAATTTTTATTTTATATTAATTAAACCCAATCTAATGGGTTCATAAAAGTACATATATTTAATAAATAGGAATTAAATATGTTTTATATGGCCCACACGTAATAAATTCATAGTATTAACTTTATTAGATCAAAATAATCTATGTTTGGTAATGACCCACAAGCAAGACATATGCATATACATACACATATAATAATATTTTTTTCACCAGTCCAAAGGTAATATATATATATATATATATATATACACACACGTACATATATGAAGACTTTTTTTTAAGGGTGGGCAAGAGCCTACCCTCGGCCTAATGAAGCTCCGCCCATGCGTATTTTATTCGTTTCATAAATTTTGTGGGGTTGAAATTGTTTTCAACGATAGACACATTGTTTTAAAATCACAATTATACATGTCCCATATATGTTGAATGTATTGTATGAATTTTATTTTACAAGTGATTACTTGTGATAGAGCGTATGAATTTCATTTACAAGTGATTAATGTGACGGAGCGAAAGCCAGTAGTTATTGCGAAAATTAAAGAATTCGCTTTCAACATTCACGAAAACGTAAAGAACTCGGACTTTTATTAATAATCTGAAATGAATGAAAATACTTATGCGACGGGTATTTATAGAAGAGAAAATTATTGCGAAATGGACAACGTAATAATATTGTAAATGAATGTGAGGATTAAATGGAAGACAAGAATTTACGTGGAAAATCCCCTTTTTGACTGGGGTAAAAAATCATGGGGGAGGTAGAAATATTATTACTGGGGTAAAAACAGTGTTTACAACCTCTCAATCTATAAAGGAGAAAACACTCACTATCTCACTTTATAGTTTGAGCAAATACCGAACAAACCCTCAATTTTTTTTTCTTTCGTTCTCCTTCTCTCGCTTCTTTTCTTTCTTTGGTTTTGGTAGGGGTGTTCGTTGTTCGGTATACCGACCGAACAACCGAAATACCGAAATTTCGGTACAAAACCGAACCGAACCGAAAAATTCGGTTCGGTATTCGGTTCTTAAAAAAAATTCGGTAATTCGGTAAATTCGGTTCGGTACAGATTTTGAATTTCGGTAAATTCGGTATACCGAATTACCGAAATTTTAAAAATTAAAATATATTTTATTATATTAATATCGAAAATAAAATTATAATTATATTAATATACGTATTAATTTAATTATTACCGAAATTTTTATTATTATTATTTAAATTTCGGTACCGAATTTACCGAAAAAATTTCGGTAAAAACCGAATACCGAACCGAGAAATTCGGTATCTACTAGGGGTGTACCGAAATTTCGGTATACCGAAATTTCGGTTCGGTTCGGTACGGTATGTACCGGACGAACACCCCTAGTTTTTCGTGTGTTTTCCATCGCATCTAGCCAATGCTATTTATAGGCAAACCTTAAGCTTAATTAACATTATAATATTAATAACATTATTATTAAAATAATCCCTTGAATCGCGTGAAGAATTCTTCACGTGCTTTGGCACACCTTTGTTGACAATCTCCCACTTGAAGATTGATTCAGGCACAATCAGATCTTTACACCATTTTTCTAGTTTGCCTTTGCATGTTAGTTGAATTCTGTTAATCCACAGGAGGAACGACACCACATAAACTTGTCAACATGAATTGCCTTGGTCATATAGTCTGCCAGATTACCCGCAGTGTGAACTTTTTGCATGTCAACGGTCCCCTCTTCCACTTGTTCACGAACAAAGTGGTATTGGACCCGGATGTGTTTGGTCCTTGAATGATATGCTGGATTCCTTGCAAGATGCAACGCACTCTGGCTGTCACAATATAGAACAGTATTCTCATGTTTGTGGCCGAGTTCTTCCAGCAACATCTTCAATCATATTGCCTCTTTATTTGCTTGCGTAGCTGCGACATATTCTGCTTCCGTTGTTGATGTTACAACAATGGACTGCAGTTTTGAAACCCAGCTTACGGCTCCTCCAGCAAGATTAAACACATATCCGGTTGTGGATCTGCTTTTATCAAGTTCACCTGCATAATCTGCATCAAAAAAACCATGGACAGTAAAATCTGTACCTACGTAACATAAGGCAAGATCCGAGGTTCCCTTGATATATCTGAGAATCCTTTTAACAGCACTCCAGTGCTCCCGACTAGGGTTGGACATGTATCGGCTAACGACTCCCACTGCATGGGCAATGTCTGGTCTGGTACAGAGCATTGCGAACATTAGACTTCCTACCGCCGATGCATATGGCGGTCGAGACATCTCTATCCTCTCGTCTTCATCAGTAGGACACATATCAGATGATAGCTTGAAATTAGCAGCAAGATGGGTACATATTGGCTTACTATCTTGCATGTTGAACCTTTGCAAGATTTTCTTCAAATAATTCTTCTTGAAAAGCCAAATCTCCCGCTTGCTTCTGTCTCGAGATATTTGCACACCAAGGATTTTGTTTGCTGGTCACAAATCCTTCATTTTGAATTCACTGGCCAGTTGATTCTTTAAGTCGGCGATACGACCTTTGTTAGGTCCTGCTACCAGCATATCGTCGACGTACAATAGCAACATGATGAAATCGTCATCGCCAAATCTCTTGAAATACGCACAAGGATCTGAATATAGCCTGTTGTAGCCAAGACTCATTATGAAGGAGTCAAATCTCTTATACCAACATCGAGATGCTTGTTTGAGCCCGTAGAGAGATTTGATCAATCTGCAAACCAGATCTTCTTTTTCTTGTTCCTCGAAACCTTCTGGTTGAAGCATATATATCTCTTCATCGAGGTCACCATGGAGAAAGGCCGTCTTCACGTCCAGCTGCTCAAGATGCAAGTCGAATGTAGCACACATTGACAAGACCACCCTGACAGTTGTAAGTCGAACCACCGGTGAGAAAATTTCGTTGAAGTCAATCCCTTCTTTCTGAGCATATCCCTTTACAACCAGTCTAGCACGGTATCGCTCTACCTGGTCATCACAATTACGCTTAATTTTGTACACCCATTTGTTGCCAATGGATTTCCTTCCTTGCGGTAATAGCACCAACTCCCATGTCTTATTTTTATAGAGAGTTTCCATTTCTTCTTGCATTGCTGAAACCCACTGACTCGCATCTGAATTATTCAGTGCTTCTTGGAAAGTGGTTGGCTCTCCATCCTCCGTTAGAAAACAGTATTCAAGATTGCTCTCTATCTCGTAATCTGAGTGCCAACTGGGCGGCCTACGCCCGCGTGATGACCGCCAGAGATTCGGTACTTCAGATTCGACTGGGTCGAGCTCTTCGTGCGCCGGTTCAGCTTCAGAAGATTTATATTGCTCCAATTTTCTTTTCATCGTGTAGTCTTTGTCACGCCTTTTGAACTGCTATCATTATCGACTTGCTCTTGAGCACTATCCTCCAAGAAGATACATCTCTGCTGATAATCACTTTGTGGTCAGTGAGATCCCACAAGCGGTACCGCTTTACTCCTTCAGCGTACCCCAAGAATAGACATTTCGTGGACTTTGCATCCAACTTCGTTGTGGTACATCTCGTAAGTTGGACTTCCAAATATATGGAGGTTTGAATAGTCTGCAGGTGTACCAGTCCACATTTCCATCGGTGTCCGCATCTCTATAGCAGTAGATGGGGCCGATTCACCACATAACAGGCAGTACAGACCGCTTCTGGCCAGAACTTCTTTTCCAGGCCCGCAGCTCTCAACATAGCCCTTGTTCTTTCCAACATGGTCCTATTCAACCGCTCTGCCACTCCATTCTGTTGTGGAGTGTACGCCGTGGTGAACTGTCTTCTGATACCCGCTTCTTTGCAGAATTCAGTGAATTCTTCCAATATATTCCCCTCCATTATCTGACCGGAGACAATTGATTTTTCTGGTAGTTTCAAGTTCAACTCGTGCCTTGTATGTTTTGAAGATAGAAAACACGTCGTCCTTCTTCTTGATTGGGTACAACCAGCATCTCATGGAGTAGTCATCAATGAATGATACGAAGTAGCTGGCTCCTCCCAGGGACGCAACCGGTGCTTGCCATACATCAGAGTGGATCAATCCACATGAATTGCCTTGGTCATATAGTCTGCCAGATTATCCGTTGTGTGAACTTTTTGCATGTCCACGGTCCCCTCTTCCACTTGTTCACGAACAAAGTGGTATTGAACCCTGATGTGTTTGGTCCTTGAATGATATGCTGTATTCCTTGCAAGGTGCAATGCACTCTGGCTGTCACAATAGAGAACAATATTCTCCTGTTTGTGGCCGAGTTCTTCCAACAACATCTTCAACCATATTGTCTGGCTTGCGTAGCTGCGACATATTCTGCTTCCGTTGTTGACGTTACAACAATGGACTGCAGTTTTATAACCCAGCTTACGGCTCCTCCAACAAGATTAAACACATATCCGGTTGTGGATCTGCTTTTATAAAAAATATCAAATTTAGGTAATATCCTACCTAAATATCCTTAAATATAGCACTATTATCTCAACCATATCTTATTGGAATGTGTTTAATTATCTCAACCATATTTTTGCTCTTAATATACGTGCCCAACGTCAACTTGGATATGCAAGGATTTGATTTGGATTACATAAACACTAAAAGTATTCCAAAAAAAATTTATAATTAAATATAATATATGCTTAATTATTTTTTTTGCCTTGTATATTAGGGATGATGACAAACATCTCCTATTGTATAATTGGAAAAGGCATTAGAGTAACTATACAATTCAAATTTTTATCTCAATTTTATCATGCTTAATTATAATTTCATCCTTTCACCTCTAAATTTATTCTAATCATTCAACGATAAAATCATTTCTCCCTTTATATAATTCAATTAATTAAAATAGAATCATCATATCATATATTAAACATATTAAATTAAAAATAATTCTGTAGAAATAAAATAAAATTGCATATATTTATGTATTGAAGCACATGCACGAGTATGTGCTTAATATACTAGTCTAAATTAAAAGTGTTACAATTTTAAGATCACGCATAATTTATCTGTTCTTAAAACGTCACTCGGAAACCCCAACTAAAAAAACTAGTATAGTAAGAACACTCGAATGCGTGTGCCCCAATAGATAAAACTATACAATTTATATGGTTAGAAAGTTGATCTGCAATTATATTATCATAATTAAATTTTAAAAGGAATGTTTTGAATTAGGTAAAATAAAAAATTAATTTATAAGAATATAACAAAAAACTAATGATTAAATTATAAATTATACAATAAAATTGACATACCAAATTGGAAGAGCAGTTACTCTAATAAAGTGCTCTCTTAGTAAGATAGAAAGATAATTAAGCTATACTATCACTCGACGTGAGAAGCAGTCTTATTTGATAGGATACAAGACAGTAAAACAAGTAATCATCACATACAAGGAAAATGTCTCGAAATACCGATCTAAGAATCAAAACCCGAATACACACCACTATCCCTCAGCAACCTCTTCTCTTCCTCGACATAGCTCTTACCTCTACTAGCCTGGCCAAGATCTCTCTTCCTCTTCTCCTTCTGCTGAAAGGACGCCTCTTTCTTTCTGTCCTTACGTGTCTGAACGTTCAGAAGCTGCTCTCCGTCGGCTATTGCGGCTCTTGTCTTCTGCCTCTCTCTAAACGATTCTTCTTCGCCTTCTTTAGGTTTCTTCTCTTTCCCCGAGGACCATGACCAGTTGGGTTCTTGATCTTGTTCCTTTGGTGCAGGCATGTTCAGCACTGATAGCCCGCCTTTGTACCCATGTTGAGTTAGTGATTCGAAGTCTATGCCTTTCTTCTTCTTGTTAGCAGCATCAGCTGAAACAATAAGTTATGAGGAGAAAGAATCAGCTTGATTGATTCCAAGGAAATCTATCCCATGAATAAATCAAACTAGTCGATGACTGACTGAACGAAGATGGATCACTATAACTTAGAAGTATGAATAAGAAGCATCCCAAGTTTACCACGTTAAGGAGTAGGAACAAGTTCGTGCCTAATCCCACTATCAAACAACCTCGAATTTTGTAAGTGCTTACACCATGAAGTGAGAAGCCATGAATGACGACAGAGATCTCCTTCAGTCTCTCGTCTACACTCAGTGCCAGGGAATGTTTTGTTAATAGATGAAACAAGTCAACGAAATGAAAATTGCATTCTTTTTTCTATTAATTTGATTCAGGCTCGTTCTAGTGAGAAACTAATCGACATGTGTCGTAAATCAAGATCCATAGGTCGTAAAATTGCAGCAACAAAACCACACCGCAAAAACAATTTCAGAAAGAATACAACAAATTTTGACTCGGGTAATACCTTGGGAAGATTTGAGCTTTGAGGATTGTCTCGCGTCTTCCGTCTTCGAACCATTGCTGTTTTTATCTTCATGATCGCTGCCGAGCTCCGAGCTGTCCCCAGACGACGACGTATCGTCGTCCTCACCGTCGCTCCATCTCAATCCTCGCTTCATCCTCTATTGCTGCCTACTTGACGTTGCAAAATCCCCAAATTGAGAGGCCTAGGGCTAGCTAGATAGCTTCATATATTGCAGAAAAGCCCTTAACGTTTCAAATAACACATAAAAGTATTCTGAATAATTACACCGTCTACCCCTGCATTCCAGAAATATCACAATTACGCCATTCAAAACTCACTCGAACCCATCAAAGCAAACGAAAATGACCGAGTCCGTCCACGTCATCACCAGCCACGTCAAACTCCTCGCCTCAGATTTCCAAAATCTGAAGCCCAACAACCCCTCAAACCCATCCTCGTCTTCATCTTCTCCGTCACTCTTCCTCCTCCGACACGGTGGCGCGTGCGTCTCGCGCGCCGAGACCGTCGGCGTCGTCGTGACCCGCGAATCGAAGCCCGGAAAATTCGTCAGGTTCGCAATCGACGACGGCACGGGTTTGATCCCCTGCGTCTTGTGGCTGAACCATTTAACTTCGCCCTACTTCGCAAAGCGCGACCCCTCAGGTGTTCGACTGAGTGCCCAGCTGGCGTCGAAGTTTGCTGATGAAGTTCAATTGGGTTCCGTGGCGAGAGTTAGGGGTAAAATCAGTGAGTTCAGAAGCACGATGCAGATTACGGTGGCTGACGTTGTGTTAGAGAGAGATCCCAATTCCCAGGTATTGCATTGGTTGGACTGCATTAAGCTGTCAAGAAAGTACTACAACAAAACGTTTCCAAAGATATCCTAAAATGTGTTGTTATATTTTGGAGTTTTGAGTAAATGGTTTATTAGCTTATATCTTGTTTATATGTTGTCGTAAGCTCTGCTCTTTCCTATTATCATTGTCTGAATGGATTTCATCGGCGTCATTGATTACCAGTTTGGATATGTTAATCGATGAATGCTCAAACGAATTGCAATACAGTGATGAGATTTCTGAGATTCTAAGGAATGTAGTAAAAGTTTCATGTTTTATGAGTTGACTGTGTGCGATGTTTTAGTAGTTGCATCATGTTGAAATGAGACCATATATTTACTAATACTTTTAAGTGAAGTTGAACCAAGATTGGTATAAAAGATATCATATCTCAGATGTTGATCCCAGAAATAGCAATAATTCATTTTCAATTCACAATTGGAACGAACATATAGTAATCGAAATATCATGATAATGAACCCGGCAAATAATTTTTCGGTATTGTTGGGTTGTGACCGCGACAGAGTATGACGTCACCCTTATTACAACAAGTACATCACGAAGATGTAGTACTGTCAATTTGGCCCGTGGCCCGTGGGCCCGCCCGGCCCGCCCCTCCAAAAGGACGGGCTGGGCTGCAATTTTTTAGGCCCGCCAAGGAGCAGGCCTGAAGGGGCCAGCCCGCGAGTTTTATTCATTATATATATGGAAAAGTGGGATTATTTAAGAAAATGATCCATGACCGAGTCAATTTTAGAAAATAGCCTCCATGTGAAAATTACTATTATACCCTCATTAATGCGGATCCAAGTGTAAGCAGATATATTAAATACAACTCGCCGATGAGTGGGTGGTATGTAGTCCAGTGTTGCAGAATTATTTTTTCCGTATAATAGGTCTCGTGCTCAAATCCTGACTGCTCTGTATGGCAATGGTGGCATGCTACATCGCGCGGTACCATGCTTATAGCAAGGTACCAATGGTGTAATAGAGCATGATACCATGCTATGGGACCCAGGGCCGGCTTTTGGGTAAAGTAACTAAAGCAAGGGCTTTAGGCCCCCGAATTTTTAGGGCCCCACGTCATTAATTCGGTAATGTATTTATGTAAAAAAATTATTAATCAGACAGAAATATTTTGACGCCTTGATTTTTTAGGGCCCCATGACTTCGATAATGTAGTTATTAAAAAAAATATTAATTAAGCCCAATATTTTGAAGCCCTCGAATTTTTTAAGGGCCACCTAATTCGGGTAACGTAGTTGGAAAAGAATATTAATTATGCGTAATATTTTGAGGCCCTACTATCATAAATACATACTTATTATATGTTTATTTTCTTTAATATAGTTTTCGAATTTGTTTTTTCACATTCTGCTTTTTCAGCTTTCTTTTTTTCGTTTTCTTGTACCTTTTAACTGATTAGTTTCTTTGTATTTTTAATCAAGCACATTCCTCCATATTAATCGGTTGTAGGAGAATTTGCTCAAAAAAAAAAAAAAATAAAAGACAAATTACTAGTAAAAACTTTTTTTATTGTAAAAAATATTTATTAAACAAAAAAAAATTCAATTTTATATTTTAACTTCACATTCTGTAAACTACAAGGTTGATGATCTCAAATCCAAATAAAGGGAGGTTTGCGTGAAGTGACACATAATTTTTTTGTCAATATGTAATATTTTTAAACAAAAGCCCCGTTTTTTAACTTTGCTTTAGACCCCATATTATGATGAGCCGCAACTATGGGACCCAGCTATAGAGCATGATACCAAGAGCATGTACCATGTTTGCTATATTGATGAAAATATTCTTAACATTGACCGGATCAAATACCACTTTTTACATAAAGGTCTACTTGTTTAAAATTGGCCGAGTCAAAAAGCCGTACTCTTAAAAAAAGCCCAAGGAAAAGTACATATCATGTTTTAGCTCATCGCTCGTCTTTGAAACTTTTTAAACATAATAACACCACATCATGTTTTAGGTAGTTTATTGACCTTTTTTCTGCCAAATTAGCACTTAGTTATTCTTTTTACTATTTGAACACATCCTTATTACAGAAACAACTCTATTTCAATTGTTGCAAAAGAAGTGACAAATATCAACTACTTCGTCAAATCCATGCTGAAGTCCCAAAGCTTTCGAGCCATGTCAGCATCTTGAGTCCGTGAGAGTGGCTGCGCAAGGTTGTTGTTCGAAAAATACTTGCCCGAAATGCCCTTAACTTGGGGGTTCAGCGCCAGGTAACAAGAGGTTGAAGCACCCTTTTCCATCAAAAAGAAAAAGAAAAAGAAACAAACAAAAAAGAAAAACACATTAAGTATGACCGAGTAAGAAGTGTGTATGAGGCAAAAGTATGTATGGAGATAATGAACAAAGATACTTACTTGTTCCACATTTTTGTACAGGAATTTGAATTGAGCAGCTATAGCTGCAAGACAAGGGAACATAACTTTGATTTTTTGGTCCTAAAACTTAGAAACATTGCTGCACTTTTCACAAGCGCTGAAATAATTTTTTCATCGGTTAAAAGTGTCACTTTCAGGACATTTAATTTAAGGGACTTGAAGTTATAGGACAATAACTTTCAAAAAACGCATCAATTTAAGGACAACATGCGTCATATGGTGACGTGGCAGTTCATTTGGAAGGCAGTAGACACCACACCATTGAGAAGAGGTGAAGTACACAAAATAAGTGAGTACCGTCCAAATAACTGTCCCTTCGGAGTCATTGTGCGCCCAATTGATGCTTGTTGTCCATAAATTACTTCGATTTTGAAAGTTAGTATCCTAAATTGCAATTACATAAGTTGGATGCTAATAACCCGCCACCCTTGGTAACTTGTATTTTTCGAAAAATACTAGGGTCGGTCAGGTTTGAAATATATTTATCAATCTACCTAGAAAAAAATAAAAATTAAAAAACACCCTTACCTCCCAACAAGCCTAAATGCCGCAAAATATTGGTCGCGACAACTCCCGGGTGAAGTGAATTCGCAATTACCTCAGCTCCTTCTTCCTGTGGTGGCATTGAAAACAAACTTAGTTCCAAATTCGTATTTCATAAATCAACCGTCAACTCTTACAACGTATATAAATATAAATTTTTCAACCTTCAAGCGCCTTGTTAACTCATTAGAATGTAGTATCTTGGCAACCTTCGATTGGCCATACGCACCGAATCTGGTGTATCTGTTTGCCGAAAATAATATGCTCCATAAAACATGGGGTAATCTTTCGGAGCCCCTCATTAATGTGTTTATTTAGCCTAAGGAGCCATCACGAAAATTTTGAATACTTGATGATGAAAATGAGGTCGATATTCCCAATATTGGATGATGACCCCAAAATTTCCATGATAGTTTCAAAATTTGGGCCAAAACTTCCCAGTATATTTTTCCATACCTCCGTCTTATCCCTACTTTTAGCTATTCTATTCAACTAAAAATAGTAAAATAATAAAAATAATAGACTTATCCGGAGGAATTATATAGAAGAACTAACAATTGTCACGCACCTCAATATGTTAATCCACACAGCATGGTTGTGAAGACCGGTAACGGTCAAAAGTCCGCTCCGATTTCGGTACGGTCTATTTTTTTTAATTTAAAAATAACTAAAAAATTTTGATTTAAATAAATTATACAAAATAGAAATATCAATAAAGTAATTTGGTCTAGTGACTAAGTTGTGGATATTTTACTTAATGGATTTGATTTTGAATCCACCAACACCTTAATTTTTATATTTATAATTAACCTTTTTAGCTCACTATTTTATTTTTGTTCAAATTTGACCCCAACATAGATTTAATACTTGACATATGATTAATTTATATCAACCCACACAATTTACTTTAATTAACTTGCACCCCTTAATTAATATAATTATATTTAAAAAGTTCATAAAAACATGATATGTTTCCATATTATTTGATTAATTCATATATAAAATATATATTTATTATATTTAAGATACCGATTTTAATCCGATTTGATTCTATCTATACTATTAAACCACTGGTACCTTAAACTATATATCTAAAAGTAACCAATATATACGTATGTATATGTATATAAATAATACCCATACCCTTTTAGATCATTGAGTCTGTCGAAGCGGATTCCTTCTTTATATGCAACACGGTGAAACGCAGACGCAACATTGACAATCCTTCCTTCCCTTTTCGTCTCGCGAGCCGTTTTCTTCATTGTGTCAAGCAACAAATTGGTCAAAAGAAAGTGACCTGAACAGAAAAAAAAAAGACAATCAAAATCAATAACACAATCATATGAAAACAGTTCGTCATTTTATTCAGCCTTTAGTCTTCTTTTGTTTCTACGTAATCCTCGATAACTCTTAACACCTTGATTTATAAAGAAGAAAAAGTAGAGTACCTAAATAGTTAGTGGCAAACTGCAGCTCAATGTTGTCTTCAGACAGCTGATATGGTGGTCCCATAACTCCTGCGTTGTTACTGAAAAACAGAGATCTCCGTCACTAGATGTAATGCAATCGTAGAGTAAAATCCAAACAAAAAAAGGGATGTTTTTTATGTTCTTACATCAAAAGGTTAAGTGGACGACCCGAAGAATTGAACTCGGATGCGAATCTTCTGACAGAAGCCATGGAAATAAGATCCAACTCCATGACATCAAGTTTAGCCGAAGGGTTCATTGTAGCCATGGCTTCCTTCAGCTTATTTCCAGAAGAAACGTTCCTTACAGCCATTACAACGTTGACCCCACGAAGCGCGAGGACACGCGCTGTCTCCAAGCCAATGCCGCTCGTTGACCCTGTCGATCATCGCTAGAGAAACTATTGCTCACATTCATATCAGCAGCGATTGTAAAAAGAAAGAAGGAAAAGAAAGAACACCTGTAACAATAGCAGTGAGCCCTGAGCCGTCAATTCCCCGCGTAACTTCCTCGGCGGTCGAAGCAGCAGAGAAACCCGAAGGCCCATTTCTCTTGGACAGCACGGCGGCAATTTGCTTCGAGGGAGCCTCTCTTATTCGGTGATATCTCTGCAAGGGACGAGAATATCTTGCTAGTGTTGGTGAGAGGAATAATTTTGAGTCGTGAGACAATGGAAATCGTGTAATGATTAGAGTTCTTGGTGAAGTCGTCATGGAGATATAATTAAATGGTGGTGTACCGTAATGCACGAGCTTACACAACAAGTGTACTTTTAAAATGTTGGATGGATTGGATTGCGCCAGATGAGGACGAAATAACTTATTAGCGGTTTATTACAATTTTTTTTTTTTTTTTTTCTGAAGAAAGAAATCAAATATCACTATATTTTCAGAGGACCACATCTATCGGTTTCTATATGTGGTGAGCTGGTCATCAAATTTAATGATGATGCAATAACATGAATGCACGTGTTCTAAGAGCTGTGACATGCGTAGAATTTTGATTGGTTTGCCATTGCCTGACTGAGACTAGAGATTACTGCGACTCTGTCAAAGCTGGATTGAGTTGGGTCAAAATCGAACTCAGCAATGCTCGTTAACAAGCGAACTGAGCCTATTATTGTACATGGGCATCGAGCCTACTCATATATTTTTAATTTTATAAAAATATATATTTAAATAAGTATTTTCCAATACATATGGAATTTGAGAGTCAGGACTTAAACTAAAATACCTCGAATTGAAAAGCCAAAGCCGAGTTCGAGTTGAACTATATCAAGCTCGATCGATGATAAAGGAAATTTATACAGTATTTTATATCCCGCAAAAGCGTACTAACGGTTGGTATTTATCTAAATTTCCTTGAATATCATAAAAATACGTTTATATTTCATTTTCGACAGATATTGGGAAAGAAGAACTACTACCGGGAACATTCGGGCTGGATCAGATTTGAGGGACCGTAAAGCAAAATTTTGGCCCAAAAAGTGAGCCCAAACAAGGAAAAAAAGAGAAGCCCAAAGCAAAAACAGCCCAAGCCCATTCCTAGAGACTTCTTTAATGCAATCAAAGGGGATACGTACTACACAATAGACCCATGTGCCGAAAAGAAGAAAAAAAGAAAAGAACAAAACAAGACTCACAGACAAGAACGGCCGAGCACACAAAATGAAGACGGCTCAAGGAAGAAAATGAAGATCACGCCGTTCTTAAGCAGTCAAGAGAAGATATTGTCTCCCCTCTATAATCTATAAATGAAGGCAAGCATGGACGAAAAAAAAAAAGAAAAGAAGAAGAGATCCTTACTTTCGCTCGACGCAAACACTCATCACCCACCTTTCGGCTCTGTATATTCTTTTGCTAGGCCGAGAACGAGAGTTGTGAGCAGCAGGCTCTGTATATAGTTAAGTTTTTGTAATCCGTTCAAGTAATGGAATTTTGCCCTGAAGGCTTGCAGCAAGTTGAAGAACTTGCTGCATAATTTTACATCTCGTGTGTGCGTCTTTTTAACTTCTAAGTTTTTATAATTTCCGCTGTGCTAAACTGTGTGAGTTCAAGTGTTGCCTCAACATCGGTTTCAACATTTCTTTCACTGTTTTTAAAATTTAGTTAAGTTGCATCCATATCGTACTGGGACCGTTGGCACACGGGTACAGTACATAAACGTCTCATTTCAACATAATATATGTCAATAACGTAAAAGGTGGCAATCAATGCTACATCATCTCTTATATTTAATTGACATGTTTATTATGTGGCACCGAAAAATGCCACATAAGGTCGGCACCACAAGAATTCTCTCTCTCTCTCTCTCTCTCTCTCTCTCTCTCCATATATATATATATATATTATATAACGGGCGGTTTAAGATATTAAAAAAACATAACCAAACTATATGGTGAACCGAAACCATGATTGATGGTTAAACGAGGAAGGAAAAGTTAAGGCTAGATGCAGTGTATATTACATTTTAACATTGGTTGTTTTATTATTTTGAGAATTGGCATTACAAGATTGTGAATTTTTCACCAACTCTCGCGTTTATGCCTCACTCGGACTCGCAGTCTATAGAAAGATATGAACTCTCATAGTACGTCCCTACTTGAACACCTCGATATGGTATTTAAAGAAATATTAGAAGGAGGTCCTTCATAAAGCCAATTAGTGATTGAGGAGAAAGCCTCTTATATATAAAGTGGCTCGAAGAGCTTGAATTATTCGATGTGGGACAATGCCCACTTTTTATAATCACAACACGCCCCCTCACGTGTGGCATGACTTGCCTAACATGTGGACATATGAATCGGGTGATGGCGTGCGGAAGATTGCTCTGATACCACATAAGAAATTGAGGAGTACTTCCTAAAATCAATTGGTGATAGGAGAAGAAAACCTCTTTTATATATAGGGACTACACTTTTTATAATCTCAACAAGAACAAAATCAGAAACTCTTTTCTGCTTATGCTTTGAGAACTTGTACCAACTACCAGGACGCTCATTCAGTTGTACTGCGATCTCTACATTTTGTTGGTACTCGTGGTGTCGACGTCTGGTCGATGGCTAAATTACGACATAAATATGCATGAGTTTTGTGAAGTCGAGGCACGTATTACGTACGCTTTCCGTAAGACGATATCGCCCCGATATTACGTGCTCATTCGGGTAACGGCGATCGTCCCCAAGATACAACGACTTGTAAAACTTCGGAATCGCAGCACTACGACTCGACGAAATTATCCGGCGAACTTACTCGAAACTCGAGTGCTTTCTTATACTATAAACTTAGGATGCAATTCTAGCATGCTTATGAATGCGACTTGATCTAATCTATTTCCTATGTTGTGGGGGAACCTATTTATAGATGTAGAAACATTATCAAAGGTAGACGTGGGCTTTGGGCCGGTCCAACCCGGAACCGGCCCAAAACCGGCCCGCTAACCCGGCCCAAAACCGGAACCGGTAGAACCGGTTCCGGATCCGGTAACCGGCCCATTTAAATTGGGCTGGGCCGGTTAGCGGGCCGTGGAACCGCGGTTCACCGGTTCCGGTTCCCGGATCCGGATCCGCGGTTCCGGTTCCGGTTCCGAACCGGAACCGGAACCGGCCCAACGGCTAATAGCCGTTGGGCCAACGTCTGTTTGTTTTTTATTTTTTTTTTAATTTTTAAACACTGGAAAATTACAGTTTTACCCCAAACGAAAAATCTATAAATACCACCTCATTTTAACCATTTTAACTCACAATTACATCCAAATCTCTTCCAAACTCTCTCAAAAAGCTCTCAAAATAATCATCCTATTAATATTTAATATTATTAACACTAATAATTATTTTATTTACACTACACTACTACACTACACACACTCACTTATTTTATTATTACCAATAATTGAATTATTATTTTGCACTAATGGCGTCGTCATCGAGAAATCCTAACCCTCGTGACGAAGATGCTTTTATGATTTTAGGTCACGCCGACCCATTTCGGAGAAATGCCGACACCGACGATGAGATCGATGCACCGGAAACGAATCCGACGGCGGCGACCGACGAGGGACCGAGCCAAGCTTCTACGGCGACGACAAGAAGGAAGAAACAACCGCGTGGTCGGCGGTCTAAGGTATGGAATTTTTTCGACTTAGAAATGGATAAAAATAATCCCAATTCAGGTACAGCTTATTGCAAAATGTGCCGCCACCCCTACACATTTAAGAGCGGACCGAATCAAGGTGGGACGGGCTCGCTGAAAAAACACCTCCAGAGGGCGCATAACTTCGGGGACGAACTAGAGCCGGTAGGAAACGAACCCCGACAACAACAAATAAACGTAAGTACGGGTAAGAATTTTGTTATTACTAGGGAAATTTCTAAAAAAGCATTAGTTAAATTCGTAGTTATGTGTGAAGAACCCTTTTGCATTGCGGAAAGTGAAGGGTTTATCGAATTTACGAGTACGATACAACCCGGATTCCATAACGTGACCCGTAAAACCCTTAGGAAATATGTGTTAGAAACTTTTAAGGAATATCAAACTAGCTTAATTAGTCATTTAGCCAACATTACGTGTAGGATTAGTTTGACTACCGATATTTGGACTAATATTACGTCGCAATCTTATTTAGTCGTCACCGCCCATAGGATAGATGAAACATGGACCATGCAAAAACGTATTCTTTCCCTAGATCCCCTAGATTCGCAACATAATGCCACTACGATATCGAACTATGTGTTGAATGTCGTTAATAAATATTGTATTCAAGATAAGATTATGTCTATCACCTTAGATAATGCTAGCGCGAACAACGTAGCGATAGGGATCCTTCGTAGGCAACTTAGGTTACCCTTAGACGGCAAATTATTACATGCTAGGTGCGCTTGCCATATTATTAACTTGTGTGTGCAATGTGCTTTTGACGAAGTTTTGGGAGATATTGTAGAAAAGTTTAAGGTAATAGGTAAGTTACTTCGGGAACGCCGCATTGGAACGTCGTGGAAGCAAACCGTCCTTGCCGCCGGCCTCCCGTACAAGAAGTTTCCGTTGCCAGTCCCGACTAGGTGGAACTCGATGTACCACCTCCTCAGCACCTTCATGCGTTACAAGGACTTGTTGACGCCTTTTTGGAACGAGGCCGCAGTCGGCACCACCTCCAGGTATGAATTACGACCACTTGATTGGGATATTGTAGGTTTGGTCGTGTCTATACTTGAAGTGTTCGCCGAGGCTACGTAGAAATTTTCCGGAGTTCACTACCCGACGTCCCCATTATTCGTCCCGAACCTCTTCGCGATGTGCTACAAGTTCGTGGAGTTTCGCAACAATCCATACTTGTGTAACTTCATCCAAAATATGGAGAAGAAGTTCAAGAAGTATTGGGAAGAAATCCCAATAGTACACGGTTTGTCGGCCTTACTCGACCCTAATTGCGGTGTTGATACATTTGATATTTTTTTCGAATATTATGCTCAGTTTCTTGGAAAGAAAGTGGACGACCAAAAGGAGTCAATTCACGCTTCTCTCCAAGAACTTTTTTCTTTTTATGCATCTGAGCAGGGACATAGTGTGGAGCAACCCGTACCAGCGAGCGAAGCCGGTTCGTCGGAAGGAGGCGGCGGCGCAATGGGACTACTACGAAGATTGAAGGCACAAAAGACGAAGACCAAAACGCGTGCATCGGGGTCGAACACGAATGAGATCCAGCTCTACCTGAGCCACAACTTCCAGACTCCCGAAGACTTCGACGTTTTGGCCTGGTGGAAGTCGAACGCGACTCTTTATCCGACCCTCTCCGCCGTCGCTCGAGACGTTTTAGCCGTGCAAGCGTCTAGCGTCGCCTCCGAGTCCGCATTCTCTACCTCCGGGCGAATTATCGGCGACAGACGCGCGAGCCTTAACCCGACTTCCCTCGCAATGTTAACATTATTGAAGGATTGGTATTTGGCCGAATCGAAGAACCGACGGGAGAACGCCATCGACGAGTTCCGTTCTTCCAGTTCGGACGAAGACGAAGAGGCCTCTAACATAGTTTTAATTAATAGTCAAGTCGAATAAATTGTATTTTTTATTTCGAATATTTTTTCCTTTTTTGTATTTTGGGTAATTCTTTCTTTTATGTTTTTATTTGTATTTTTTAGGTAGTTTTTTTTATTTTTTGTACTTTTCTTATCTTTTTTTTGTTTTTTTTGGAATAAATTTTTTGGATATTTTCTAAAGAATTTTTTCATAGCAAAAAAAAAAATTAAACGGGCCGGTTCCGGTTCTGGAACCGGAACCGGCCCAAAAGAGGCCCGGGGGTTCTTCGTATGGTTCTGGTCCGGTCCCTGGAAAATGGTTCCGGAACCCGAACCGGAACAGTGCCGGAACCGGTTAACCGGAACCGGTTGAACCGGAACCGGTAGAACCGGCCCGGAACCGGCCCAATCCGGCCCAAAGCCCAGGTCTAATCGAACTCAGCAATGCTCGTTAACAAGCGAACTGAGCCTATTATTGTACATGGGCATCGAGCCTACTCATATATTTTTAATTTTATATAAATATATATTTAAATAAGTATTTTCCAATACATATGGAATTTGAGAGTCAGGACTTAAACTAAAATACCTCGAATTGAAAAGCCAAAGCCGAGTTCGAGTTGAACTATATCAAGCTCGATCGATGATAAAGGAAATTTATACAGTATTTTATATCCCGCAAAAGCGTACTAACGGTTGGTATTTATCTAAATTTCCTTGAATATCATAAAATACGTTTATATTTCATTTTCGACAGATATTGGGAAAGAAGAACTACTACCGGGAACATTCGGGCTGGATCAGATTTGAGGGACCGTAAAGCAAAATTTTGGCCCAAAAAGTGAGCCCAAACAAGGAAAAAAAGAGAAGCCCAAAGCAAAAACAGTCCAAGCACATTCCTAGAGACTTCTTTAATGCAATCAAAGGGGATACGTACTACACAATAGACCCATGTGCCGAAAGAAGAAAAAAAGAAAAGAACAAAACAAGACTCACAGACAAGAACGGCCGAGCACACAAAATGAAGACGGCTCAAGGAAGAAAATGAAGATCACGCCGTTCTTAAGCAGTCAAGAGAAGATATTGTCTCCCCTCTATAATCTATAAATGAAGGCAAGCATGGACGAAAAAAAAAAGAAAAGAAGAAGAGATCCTTACTTTCGCTCGACGCAAACACTCATCACCCACCTTTCGGCTCTGTATATTCTTTTGCTAGGCCGAGAACGAGAGTTGTGAGCAGCAGGCTGTGGTTGCAATTGTAAGTCGAAGAGGTTGTTGTACCGGGTCGAACGGTTGGTTTGTTTGAGGTTGCGGCTGATTTGTGGACTGCGAAGGAAGGCGAGGAGGGCAGCTGCTTGGCGTGTGACGGGCTGCGGGCGTAGGAGTAGCGAGCGGGCAGTGCAAAGGAGTAGTAAGAAAAGAAGAAGCTGAGACGTCCACCACCTGTTCGATAAAAGTCCTCAAAGAAGGATTAACCTCGGAGCCGAATTTCAGGGAAGAAACATGTTTTTCTCTTTATTATTTATGCTCCTCGTTGTGTTAATGTTTCATATGAGTGGCTAAATTCGTAGTATTTGAGATTAGATGAACCCTAGCGAGATCGTACGTTGAACTCATTATTAATATGCTTTTTATTATGACTCGGTTACGATATATGCTATTATTTTGATTATGTCGATGCGGTCGAAATAATTGTTGGGAAATCGATCGCTACGCTCGAGAGAGGGGCGACGATTAGACCACTCGTAAACGAGCGGAATAAACTCATCTCTAGAGATAGGTTGAACTACCCCGCCGGATTAGAGTCAAATCTAATAGCGGATTCATCGTTATTTATTGCGGTCTGCGATAAAGTAGTTAGGGAAGCTTGCCCAGCTATTTAAAACGTAGGTTAGTTGTTACGAGTCGAAGCGAGTAAGCAGTTTCGCCCAATCGTAGAAATTCGTATACATATCATAGGAATCATCACGGTCTAATAATTAGCTAAATATATTATTTATTTGTCGTTCGGTCGAGCTAGGGGAATTCGAAGTCTCAAATACGTTTTCGTTCATAAGGTCGCCGTTTTTATATTTTTATTAAACTGTTTATTTTAAGTGTTTATCCTTATTTAAATTTACGAACATCACAAAAATAATCACAAAAATATTCACTAGGATATTTAAACGACGGTTTTCTAAAGCATATAGTTCCTTTGGGTTCGATACTCGAATACTTGCCATTTCTATACTATTTTCGATAGGTACACTTGCCTGTTGAGCGTAGGATAGTTGGTCGATATTCGTTTTATTTTATTACTCGATCCGCTCGATCAAGTTTTTGGCGCCGTTGCCGGGGAACTATTGATATTTGGAGAGCTTTAGTTTATTATTCTAGCCCTATTATATTATTACTATTATTATTATTATTATTATTATTTCTAAGCTTATTATTTTTGCTTATTTTTTTTTCTTCTTCGTTATTTTCGTTATTTTAATTAGTATTATTTGTTGTTATTTTTTTATTAAATATATATTATATATATTTTTTTGCTTAATCGGATTTCGTTTGGTCTAGGTACGTTTATTAATATAAATATTATTATTATTTCTTCAAACTATCTATTTTATTTTTATCACTATTACCAAAAAAAATATATATTATTATAGTCTTTATTATTTCCTTATTATTATTAGAACTCGCTTATTTTTATTTTTTTTTATTATTTTTTTTGCACTATATTTTGTTTTATTGGTTTTATTTCTAAAACTCTTATTGCTATTGTTATCTTATTTTGTTGTCTAGGTACGTGAACGCTCGTGCATGACCCGAAGGAATCCTTCGCTACCAATCGTTGAAGGAGACCCGGAGATCGAAAGAACGTTCCAACATAACCTACGAGAAAACGCAAGGCGAGTCGAAATGGCGACTCAAAATCGTGACGAGATGCCTCTAGAAGCTAGAGAACCACCAATGAGAGAGCTGTGGAGAAACAACGCCATAGGGTCGGTCGGGTCAGCGATAGTCCTTCCTCAAGTCCCGAACAACTTTGAGCTGAAACATCATTGGCTTCAAATGCTTCAGACGACAGCTCAATACGATGGACTCTCCGAAGAAGACGCTTACCGACACATACGTGACTTCCTATCCGTCACGGACACAATACGAGTACAAGGAGTAAGCCCCGAAACGATTCGGCTCTACTTATTTCCGTTCTCCCTAAGAGGTAACGCCAAGGAGTGGTATAATCTACTACCCGAACGATCCATCACCACTTGGGACGAGATGCACGCCACCTTCATCACGCACTTCTTTCCACCGTCGAAGGTGCTGAAACTAAAAATGGACCTTACGGCATTCAAGCAAAAGGAGGGCGAGAATTTATACGACGTATGGACGCGTTTCAAGACGCTTCTGAATCGCTTCCCACAACATGGTATGACGAAGAGCGAATTGATTCAGCGGTTTCATGAATCGTTGAATGATATCACCGTGCAACTACTTGACGGGGCATGCAATGGAGGCTTATGCAATTTAAGCGCGACGGAAGGGTGGAATCTAATCGAAGAATATAGCGCAAATAGCTTCCGGCGCGGGAGTTCCAGCAAAACCACCGGGGATGTACGATGTCGATAATGCAACAGCGATAAACGCCAAGTTCGACACGCTCCAACAACAAATCGCAGCTAACAACCTCCAAATGCAAACATTGATGAATACGCTATTACCCACGCTAACATCAAAACCGGTTGTTAATGCTGTGCAGGTACAATCTATGCCGAGGACTTCCGCAGCTGCTCCGCCTCCTCATGCATACCCGAATTATACTCCGCCATGCGCTACATGCGGCGAAAGTCACGACGCAACCCGTTGTCCAGTCACTATTCCGATGGAGCAAGTCGACTACATGGGTAACTACCAAGGCCAACGAAGCTACGTTCCGAACCGAGTCATCCGAACTTGGCCTACGGTAATCAACAACCAGCTCCACCAGGATTTCAAAACCAAAGAACGCAAGGATACCATAGTGCGAATGCTGAGCCCACCTCGTATAGTCGCGTTGATAAGCTCGAGGGAATGCTCGATAAGCTAATGGGAAAGCTCGACTCTCGCTTGGATAATCAAGAAGCACGGTTGCAAAACACCGAGTCTTCTCTACGGGCTTTAGAGAAGCAAGTTGGGCAGATTGCCGAATCAATCCAACAACGTCCTTCCGGTTCGTTGCCAAGTTACAACGAGACCAATCCAAAGGACCACCATGTAAAGGCGGTGACACTTCGTAACGGGAGAGAGCTCGAGGAAGTGCAGAAAACGAAGAAGAACGTTGAACCCACGCAACCGAGCGGCGAGGCCGACAAACAAGAGGAGACTGTGTCTAAGCCACCTGTCAAAGCGTATCAACCAAAAATTCCATACCCAGCAAGGCTTAAACGGGAAATCGTTGATGATCAGTTTGGTAAATTTCTCGCTATTTTTAAACAATTACATATTAATTTACCACTTGTTGATGCCCTTGCGCAGATGCCCCGTTGGGCAAAGTTTTTGAAGGATCTTATCACGAACAAGCGCAAGCTTGAAGACGTTTCTACCGTTGAGTTGCGAGGAGAGTGCTCTGCCATTCTACAGAACAAGCTACCGAAAAAGCTTAAGGATCCAGGGAGTTTTACTATACCATGTTTAATAGGCGATTTAGTCGTAAGTAAGGCATTGGCCGATTTAGGAGCAAGTATTAATTTGATGCCTTATTCTATGTTTAAACGACTTGGTTTAGGAGAGCCCAAACCCACTAGAATGAGTTTACAATTAGCGGATAGATCTGTTAAGTATCCTAGGGGTATCATCGAAGATGTGCTGGTTAAAGTTGATAAATTTATAATTCCTGCAGACTTTGTTATTCTCGATATGGAGGAGGATGAAAATATTCCTCTAATATTGGGTAGGCCATTTCTCGCTACTGGAGGAACAATGGTCGATGTTCGTAACGGAACATTGACATTAACTATAGATGGCGAAAAAGTCACATTCGATATGACCGAATCCATGAAAAATTCGGAGAAATTAGACGATAAATGTTTTTACATTGATGCATGGAACGACTTTTTATCATTGCAGGGACTATCACAACCAGAAACGTTTGCTTCGATGTCAGGATTAGCAGAGACTGAAGAGCCAATGCATGAACGATATTTTGTGGTTGACCAAATAGACGCAGACGAAGACGGGGCGGAACCTACCATCGAAGTGCACCCGAACAAAGAAGAGGAAAGAGAAAAATGTTCAATTGAAGATCCGCCAAAGCTTGAACTCAAACAATTACCCGATCACTTGGAGTACGCATTTCTGGAGGACGATGCAAAGCTTCCAGTGATCATAGCATCAAATTTGGAGAAGGAACAGAAAATCATGCTCCTTGACCTGTTACGGGAGCATAAGAAGGCGCTCGTATGGAAGATATCAGATATTCGAGGAATCAGCCGACCTTCTGCATGCATAGGATCCTGATGGAAGACGAGTTCAAGCCTGTGGTGCAACATCAAAGGCGTCTAAACCCGAACATGAAGGAGGTAGTAAAAGCTGAGGTAATAAAGTTACTTGATGCGGGAGTAATATACCCGATCTCGGACAGCACATGGGTAAGCCCCGTTCAAGTGGTGCCGAAGAAGGGAGGAATGACGGTGGTAACCAACGAGAAAAACGAACTCATTCCAACAAGGACCGTTACAGGGTGGCGAGTGTGCATTGACTACCGGGAATTAAACGACGCGACACGAAAAGATCACTTTCCTTTACCGTTCATTGATCAAATGCTTGAGCGTTTATCTGGTCATGAATTTTATTGCTTTCTTGATGGTCTTTCAGGTTATTTGCAGATCCCGATCGCACCAGAAGATCAAGAGAAAACGACTTTTACGTGCCCATTCGGAACCTTTGCATATCGGAGGATGCCTTTCGGACTGTGCAGTGCCCCGGCTACCTTCCAACGGTGCATGATGGCCATTTTCGACAAATTAATCGGTAAAGGGATGGAGGTTTTCATGGATGACTTTTCGATTTTTGGTAACTCATTTGGGGTATGTCTTTCCAATCTTAAGGCGGTACTTAAACGATGCGAGGAAACAAACCTTGTTCTAAACTTGGAAAAATGTTATTTTATGGTTAGAGAAGGTATCGTTTTAGGTCATAAGATATCGGCCAGAGGAATTGAGGTAGATAGAGCAAAAATAGAAACTATTGAACGATTACCTCCACCCTTGTCGGTAAAAGCAATTAGAAGTTTCTTAGGACATGTTGGTTTTTATCGTAGATTTATTAAAGATTTTTCTAAAATTGCTAGACCTTTAACTCGCTTGCTAGAAAAAGATATACTTTATGACTTTACGACCGATTGTATGAATGCTTTTACTCTACTCAAGGATAAGCTTATTAATGCTCCTGTCATGGTAGCCCCCGATTGGAGGCTTCTCTTCGAACTAATGTGCGATGCCAGTGATTTTGCAGTAGGTGCAGTTCTGGGGCAGCGACGGGAAAAATATTTCCAGCCGATACACTACGCAAGCAAGACTCTAAATGAGGCACAATCAAATTATACTTCCACCGAGAAGGAATTGCTTGCAGTAGTGTTTGCAATCGACAAGTTCCGTCAATATCTTATCCTATCGAAGGTCATCATCTACACGGATCATTCAGCCATTAAGCATCTCTTTGCTAAGCCGGATGCAAAGCCGAGGCTGATTCGATGGATTCTACTACTCCAAGAGTTCGACGTAGAGTTTCGCGACCAAAAAGGAGCGGAGAATCTTGCCGCGGACCACTTGTCGAGACTGGAAGAGACATCCAGCGAGGTTACAAAAGAGGAAACGATTCGAGACTTATTTCCCGACGAACACCTTTACGCTATACATGAGGTATCTGAGGAACTTCAATGGTATGCTGATATCGCTAATTATATTGTGGCCAGGATCTTACCAAAGGGATACACAAGTCATCAGAAGAAGAAATTTTTGTCAGACTTGAAGTATTACTTTTGGGACGATCCCTATTTGTTTCGAATATGTGCAGATAATATAATTCGACGGTGTGTTTCCTACCCCGAAACAATCAACATCATGGGGCATTGCCACACGGGACCGTGCGGAGGCCATTATGGAGGCAACCGAACCGCACAAAAGGTACTAGAATGTGGATTCTACTGGCCCACAATTTTCAAGGACGCGCAAAGGTATGTAGAAATGTGCGATAGGTGCCAACGGACAGGTAATATCTCTAAGCGCAATAAAATGCCTCAGAATTATATACTCGTTTGTGAAATATTTGATGTATGGGGCATTGATTTTATGGGTCCGTTTCCGACATCTTTTAAAAATCGATATATCCTAGTTGCAGTCGATTATGTGTCAAAATGGGTGGAAGCGCAAGCGCTGCCCACTAATGATGCTAGGGTACTCGTTAAATTTTTAAAAGCTTTATTTTCACGTTTTGGCTCACCTCGTTGCATTATCAGTGACAAAGGTACGCACTTCTGTAACACCGAATTTGCAAAGACGCTCGAAAAATATGGCGTTAAACATAGTGTTACCACTGCATACCATCCTCAAGCGAGCGGCCAAGTGGAGGTCGTGAACAGGGAGCTGAAGGTGATACTCGAAAAGACCGTGGAACACGATAGGCGGGATTGGCCGAACAAGCTGAACGATGCTTTATGGGCATACCGGACAACATATAAGACGCCTATCGGATCTACACCCTATAGACTTGTCTACGGGAAATCTTGTCATTTACCCGTCGAGCTTGAACACAAGGCGTATTGGGCTCTAAAAAAGCTAAATTTTGATTTGATCTTTGTAGGTGAAAAACGAAATTTGCAGATCAACGAGCTCGATGAGTGGCGTCAGATGGCATACGAAAATACTCGCATATACAAGGAGCGTACGAAGCTGTATCATGATCGTAAAATCATGAAACGGGAATTCCAAGAAGGCGACCAGGTCCTGCTTTACAACTCGCGCCTACGGTTGTTTTCCGGCAAACTGAAATCGAGATGGTCGGGACCATTCACGGTGACCCGAGTATTCCCGTACGGAACTGTTGAGATCACACATCCGGAGAAGGGGACCTTCAAGGTGAACGGGCACCGACTCAAGCATTACTATGGCGGTACCATCGAGGCGCTCGAGAAAGAAACCATCCACCTCCTCGATACTACCCGGAGCTAAAAATCACCAAACTATGTCTAGCTAAAAGACATTAAAGAAAGCGCTACTTGGGAGGCACCCCAAGCCTATCCTATGTTTTTCTTTTATTTCTATGCGCATTTTTAGTTTTTATGATTTTGTTTTTCAACGATCGCAGGGAATTCAAAATCTCAAGTGTGGGGAGGTGCCGTAAAAAGCATGCACATCTGACTCTATTCAGGGAAGTTCGCTTATCTATTTATTTCCTCGTCCTTGTGTTACATAACTGTTACGTTGAGGACAACGTAAATCTCAAGTGTGGGGAGGGGAATTTCTGCGAAATTAATGCGAACATTTTATATAGGTGCATGACTTGATTTTGGTAAAAAAAAATTTCGAAAATTACGCACGAAATTTTTTTTCAGAAATCATGTTTCTTATTGATCAGGGATGACTTTATGTTAGGAATTTTGTGAGTAATTAGGATACATATGCGTAGTCTACTTCTTCCTTACATGATGAACTTGGCGATACTTGAGAGATTCGTACACATAACCCTATTTTTGTGAGATTTTGAGCCTACGAGCTTTTTGCTCATTTCTTTGGTTGTGTGAATCATGCTTAGTTTATCTCTTCAGAACTTGCTTGTGTGTTACGTTTTGAAACTACTTAAATTGTGATTGCGTGAAAATGAGGAAGGCATTAGGAATTAGTCCATAGCCAAAGTATCCAACCACGACTGGCCCCCGTAGTTAGCCACTTTGAGCCTGAGCCCTTTATTTGTGAAAATCGGATTATAAATTGCCGACCCTGATTAAGCCTTCAGACATAAACCCATTGGAGCGATAGTAGAAGTCGAGGTTGAATGCCGGACTCAAGAAGCGCAACCCGTGCTAAATTTCCGAGCTGAGCGCCAAAAAAAAAAAAGAAAAAGAAAATGAAAATAAAAATAGAGAAAAAAAAAATAGAAGAAAAAAAAAAGAGAGAGAGAATTATATATCGACTAAGAACCCTTCCTCCGATAATCTTTCACTCTCGAAAGCATATTATCGATTTCCTAGATCGAGGAGTTGAGAGAAGAAGGGCTTGGTGGAAAGGAAAAAAAAAACGACGAATGCAAAAGAAAGGAAGTGATGAATAAGAACGACGGATTTGGCGCTTCGAGATGATGGCATAATTCTGATACGACTACAGCTCATATCCTGTTTATGCTTATTCCTTGCATATCCTACATATCTCAGCCATATTATAACCCGGTAAAGACCTTCCGATTCACGTCTGATCATTGAAAGTGGTAGTTTTATGAATTGCTTGCAAGCTTATGGTAGAGATTATATTAGTGCATGACCCGAGCGATATCACTGACATCTTAACCTATACACTTAGCGATCTGAGTGAATCTCTGTGAGGTGCGGATTTTGATAGGTATCGCTAAAGAAAATCGTGTAGTTAGTCGTTGATTTCAAATATGCTTTCCGACCTTACTTGCATTTTCTCCTACGTGATTTCGTTCGTGATTGATATGTTGCATGATTTTATCCTTTTATATGCCATTATTTTCTATTTGCTTGAGGGCAAGCAAACGCTTAAGTGTGGGGAGATTTGATAAAGGAAATTTATACAGTATTTTATATCCCGCAAAAGCGTACTAACGGTTGGTATTTATCTAAATTTCCTTGAATATCATAAAAATACGTTTATATTTCATTTTCGACAGATATTGGGAAAGAAGAACTACTACCGGGAACATTCGGGCTGGATCAGATTTGAGGGACCGTAAAGCAAAATTTTGGCCCAAAAAGTGAGCCCAAACAAGGAAAAAAAGAGAAGCCCAAAGCAAAAACAGTCCAAGCACATTCCTAGAGACTTCTTTAATGCAATCAAAGGGGATACGTACTACACAATAGACCCATGTGCCGAAAGAAGAAAAAAAAGAAAAGAACAAAACAAGACTCACAGACAAGAACGGCCGAGCACACAAAATGAAGACGGCTCAAGGAAGAAAATGAAGATCACGCCGTTCTTAAGCAGTCAAGAGAAGATATTGTCTCCCCTCTATAATCTATAAATGAAGGCAAGCATGGACGAAAAAAAAAAAGAAAAGAAGAAGAGATCATTACTTTCGCTCGACGCAAACACTCATCACCCACCTTTCGGCTCTGTATATTCTTTTGCTAGGCCGAGAACGAGAGTTGTGAGCAGCAGGCTGTGGTTGCAATTGTAAGTCGAAGAGGTTGTTGTACCGGGTCGAACGGTTGGTTTGTTTGAGGTTGCGGCTGATTTGTGGACTGCGAAGGAAGGCGAGGAGGGCAGCTGCTTGGCGTGTGACGGGCTGCGGGCGTAGGAGTAGCGAGCGGGCAGTGCAAAGGACTAGTAAGAAAAGAAGAAGCTGAGACGTCCACCACCTGTTCGATAAAAGTCCTCAAAGAAGGATTAACCTCGGAGCCGAATTTCAGGGAAGAAACATGTTTTTCTCTTTATTATTTATGCTCCTCGTTGTGTTAATGTTTCATATGAGTGGCTAAATTCGTAGTATTTGAGATTAGATGAACCCTAGCGAGATCGTACGTTGAACTCATTATTAATATGCTTTTTATTATGACTCGGTTACGATATATGCTATTATTTTGATTATGTCGATGTGGTCGAAATAATTGTTGGGAAATCGATCGCTACGCTCGAGAGAGGGGCGACGATTAGACCACTCGTAAACGAGCGGAATAAACTCATCTCTAGAGATAGGTTGAACTACCCCGCCGGATTAGAGTCAAATCTAATAGCGGATTCATCGTTATTTATTGCGGTCTGCGATAAAGTAGTTAGGGAAGCTTGCCCAGCTATTTAAAACGTAGGTTAGTTGTTACGAGTCGAAGCGAGTAAGCAGTTTCGCCCAATCGTAGAAACTCGTATACATATCATAGGAATCCTCACGGTCTAATAATTAGCTAAATATATTATTTATTTGTCGTTCGGTCGAGCTAGGGGAATTCGAAGTCTCAAATACGTTTTCGTTCATAAGGTCGCCGTTTTTATATTTTTATTAAACTGTTTATTTTAAGTGTTTATCCTTATTTAAATTTACGAACATCACAAAAATAATCACAAAAATATTCACTAGGATATTTAAACGACGGTTTTCTAAAGTATATAGTTCCTTTGGGTTCGATACTCGAATACTTGCCATTTCTATACTATTTTCGATAGGTACACTTGCCTGTTGAGCGTAGGATAGTTGGTCGATATTCGTTTTATTTTATTACTCGATCCGCTCGATCAAGTTTTTGGCGCCGTTGCCGGGGAACTATTGATATTTGGAGAGCTTTAGTTTATTATTCTAGCCCTATTATTATTATTACTATTATTATTATTATTATTATTATTTCTAAGCTTATTATTTTTGCTTATTTTTTTTTCTTCTTCGTTATTTTCGTTATTTTAATTAGTATTATTTGTTGTTATTTTTTTTATTAAATATATATTATATATATTTTTTGCTTAATCGGATTTCGTTTGGTCTAGGTACGTTTATTAATATAAATATTATTATTATTTCTTCAAACTATCTATTTTATTTTTATCACTATTACAAAAAAAAATATATATTATTATAGTCTTTATTATTTCCTTATTATTATTAGAACTCGCTTATTTTTATTTTTTTTTATTATTTTTTTTGCACTATATTTTGTTTTATTGGTTTTTATTTCTAAAACTCTTATTGCTATTGTTATCTTATTTTGTTGTCTAGGTACGTGAACGCTCGTGCATGACCCGAAGGAATCCTTCGCTACCAATCGTTGAAGGAGACCCGGAGATCGAAAGAACGTTCCAACATAACCTACGAGAAAACGCAAGGCGAGTCGAAATGGCGACTCAAAATCGTGACGAGATGCCTCTAGAAGCTAGAGAACCACCAATGAGAGAGCTGTGGAGAAACAACGCCATAGGGTCGGTCGGGTCAGCGATAGTCCTTCCTCAAGTCCCGAACAACTTTGAGCTGAAACATCATTGGCTTCAAATGCTTCAGACGACAGCTCAATACGATGGACTCTCCGAAGAAGACGCTTACCGACACATACGTGACTTCCTATCCGTCACGGACACAATACGAGTACAAGGAGTAAGCCCCGAAACGATTCGGCTCTACTTATTTCCGTTCTCCCTAAGAGGTAACGCCAAGGAGTGGTATAATCTACTACCCGAACGATCCATCACCACTTGGGACGAGATGCACGCCACCTTCATCACGCACTTCTTTCCACCGTCGAAGGTGCTGAAACTAAAAATGGACCTTACGGCATTCAAGCAAAAGGAGGGCGAGAATTTATACGACGTATGGACGCGTTTCAAGACGCTTCTGAATCGCTTCCCACAACATGGTATGACGAAGAGCGAATTGATTCAGCGGTTTCATGAATCGTTGAATGATATCACCGTGCAACTACTTGACGGGGCATGCAATGGAGGCTTATGCAATTTAAGCGCGACGGAAGGGTGGAATCTAATCGAAGAATATAGCGCAAATAGCTTCCGGCGCGGGAGTTCCAGCAAAACCACCGGGGATGTACGATGTCGATAATGCAACAGCGATAAACGCCAAGTTCGACACGCTCCAACAACAAATCGCAGCTAACAACCTCCAAATGCAAACATTGATGAATACGCTATTACCCACGCTAACATCAAAACCGGTTGTTAATGCTGTGCAGGTACAATCTATGCCGAGGACTTCCGCAGCTGCTCCGCCTCCTCATGCATACCCGAATTATACTCCGCCATGCGCTACATGCGGCGAAAGTCACGACGCAACCCGTTGTCCAGTCACTATTCCGATGGAGCAAGTCGACTACATGGGTAACTACCAAGGCCAACGAAGCTACGTTCCGAACCGAGTCATCCGAACTTGGCCTACGGTAATCAACAACCAGCTCCACCAGGATTTCAAAACCAAAGAACGCAAGGATACCATAGTGCGAATGCTGAGCCCACCTCGTATAGTCGCGTTGATAAGCTCGAGGGAATGCTCGATAAGCTAATGGGAAAGCTCGACTCTCGCTTGGATAATCAAGAAGCACGGTTGCAAAACACCGAGTCTTCTCTACGGGCTTTAGAGAAGCAAGTTGGGCAGATTGCCGAATCAATCCAACAACGTCCTTCCGGTTCGTTGCCAAGTTACAACGAGACCAATCCAAAGGACCACCATGTAAAGGCGGTGACACTTCGTAACGGGAGAGAGCTCGAGGAAGTGCAGAAAACGAAGAAGAACGTTGAACCCACGCAACCGAGCGGCGAGGCCGACAAACAAGAGGAGACTGTGTCTAAGCCACCTGTCAAAGCGTATCAACCAAAATTCCATACCCAGCAAGGCTTAAACGGGAAATCGTTGATGATCAGTTTGGTAAATTTCTCGCTATTTTTAAACAATTACATATTAATTTACCACTTGTTGATGCCCTTGCGCAGATGCCCCGTTGGGCAAAGTTTTTGAAGGATCTTATCACGAACAAGCGCAAGCTTGAAGACGTTTCTACCGTTGAGTTGCGAGGAGAGTGCTCTGCCATTCTACAGAACAAGCTACCGAAAAAGCTTAAGGATCCAGGGAGTTTTACTATACCATGTTTAATAGGCGATTTAGTCGTAAGTAAGGCATTGGCCGATTTAGGAGCAAGTATTAATTTGATGCCTTATTCTATGTTTAAACGACTTGGTTTAGGAGAGCCCAAACCCACTAGAATGAGTTTACAATTAGCGGATAGATCTGTTAAGTATCCTAGGGGTATCATCGAAGATGTGCTGGTTAAAGTTGATAAATTTATAATTCCTGCAGACTTTGTTATTCTCGATATGGAGGAGGATGAAATATTCCTCTAATATTGGGTAGGCCATTTCTCGCTACTGGAGGAACAATGGTCGATGTTCGTAACGGAACATTGACATTAACTATAGATGGCGAAAAAGTCACATTCGATATGACCGAATCCATGAAAAATTCGGAGAAATTAGACGATAAATGTTTTTACATTGATGCATGGAACGACTTTTTATCATTGCAGGGACTATCACAACCAGAAACGTTTGCTTCGATGTCAGGATTAGCAGAGACTGAAGAGCCAATGCATGAACGATATTTTGTGGTTGACCAAATAGACGCAGACGAAGACGGGGCGGAACCTACCATCGAAGTGCACCCGAACAAAGAAGAGGAAAGAGAAAAATGTTCAATTGAAGATCCACCAAAGCTTGAACTCAAACAATTACCCGATCACTTGGAGTACGCATTTCTGGAGGACGATGCAAAGCTTCCAGTGATCATAGCATCAAATTTGGAGAAGGAACAGAAAATCATGCTCCTTGACCTGTTACGGGAGCATAAGAAGGCGCTCGTATGGAAGATATCAGATATTCGAGGAATCAGCCCGACCTTCTGCATGCATAGGATCCTGATGGAAGACGAGTTCAAGCCTGTGGTGCAACATCAAAGGCGTCTAAACCCGAACATGAAGGAGGTAGTAAAAGCTGAGGTAATAAAGTTACTTGATGCGGGAGTAATATACCCGATCTCGGACAGCACATGGGTAAGCCCCGTTCAAGTGGTGCCGAAGAAGGGAGGAATGACGGTGGTAACCAACGAGAAAAACGAACTCATTCCAACAAGGACCGTTACAGGGTGGCGAGTGTGCATTGACTACCGGGAATTAAACGACGCGACACGAAAAGATCACTTTCCTTTACCGTTCATTGATCAAATGCTTGAGCGTTTATCTGGTCATGAATTTTATTGCTTTCTTGATGGTCTTTCAGGTTATTTGCAGATCCCGATCGCACCAGAAGATCAAGAGAAAACGACTTTTACGTGCCCATTCGGAACCTTTGCATATCGGAGGATGCCTTTCGGACTGTGCAATGCCCCGGCTACCTTCCAACGTCCATTTTCGACAAATTAATCGGTAAAGGGATGGAGGTTTTCATGGATGACTTTTCGATTTTTGGTAACTCATTTGGGGTATGTCTTTCCAATCTTAAGGCGGTACTTAAACGATGCGAGGAAACAAACCTTGTTCTAAACTTGGAAAAATGTTATTTTATGGTTAGAGAAGGTATCGTTTTAGGTCATAAGATATCGGCCAGAGGAATTGAGGTAGATAGAGCAAAAATAGAAACTATTGAACGATTACCTCCACCCTTGTCGGTAAAAGCAATTAGAAGTTTCTTAGGACATGTTGGTTTTTATCGTAGATTTATTAAAGATTTTTCTAAAATTGCTAGACCTTTAACTCGCTTGCTAGAAAAAGATATACTTTATGACTTTACGACCGATTGTATGAATGCTTTTACTCTACTCAAGGATAAGCTTATTAATGCTCCTGTCATGGTAGCCCCCGATTGGAGGCTTCTCTTCGAACTAATGTGCGATGCCAGTGATTTTGCAGTAGGTGCAGTTCTGGGGCAGCGACGGGAAAAATATTTCCAGCCGATACACTACGCAAGCAAGACTCTAAATGAGGCACAATCAAATTATACTTCCACCGAGAAGGAATTGCTTGCAGTAGTGTTTGCAATCGACAAGTTCCGTCAATATCTTATCCTATCGAAGGTCATCATCTACACGGATCATTCAGCCATTAAGCATCTCTTTGCTAAGCCGGATGCAAAGCCGAGGCTGATTCGATGGATTCTACTACTCCAAGAGTTCGACGTAGAGTTTCGCGACCAAAAAGGAGCGGAGAATCTTGCCGCGGACCACTTGTCGAGACTGGAAGAGACATCCAGCGAGGTTACAAAAGAGGAAACGATTCGAGACTTATTTCCCGACGAACACCTTTACGCTATACATGAGGTATCTGAGGAACTTCAATGGTATGCTGATATCGCTAATTATATTGTGGCCAGGATCTTACCAAAGGGATACACAAGTCATCAGAAGAAGAAATTTTTGTCAGACTTGAAGTATTACTTTTGGGACGATCCCTATTTGTTTCGAATATGTGCAGATAATATAATTCGACGGTGTGTTTCCTACCCCGAAACAATCAACATCATGGGGCATTGCCACACGGGACCGTGCGGAGGCCATTATGGAGGCAACCGAACCGCACAAAAGGTACTAGAATGTGGATTCTACTGGCCCACAATTTTCAAGGACGCGCAAAGGTATGTAGAAATGTGCGATAGGTGCCAACGGACAGGTAATATCTCTAAGCGCAATGAAATGCCTCAGAATTTTATACTCATTTGTGAAATATTTGATGTATGGGGCATTGATTTTATGGGTCCGTTTCCGACATCTTTTAAAAATCGATATATCCTAGTTGCAGTCGATTATGTGTCAAAATGGGTGGAAGCGCAAGCGCTGCCCACTAATGATGCTAGGGTACTCGTTAAATTTTTAAAAGCTTTATTTTCACGTTTTGGCTCACCTCGTTGCATTATCAGTGACAAAGGTACGCACTTCTGTAACACCGAATTTGCAAAGACGCTCGAAAAATATGGCGTTAAACATAGTGTTACCACTGCATACCATCCTCAAGCGAGCGGCCAAGTGGAGGTCGTGAACAGGGAGCTGAAGGTGATACTCGAAAAGACCGTGGAACACGATAGGCGGGATTGGCCGAACAAGCTGAACGATGCTTTATGGGCATACCGGACAACATATAAGACGCCTATCGGATCTACACCCTATAGACTTGTCTACGGGAAATCTTGTCATTTACCCGTCGAGCTTGAACACAAGGCGTATTGGGCTCTAAAAAAGCTAAATTTTGATTTGATCTTTGTAGGTGAAAAACGAAATTTGCAGATCAACGAGCTCGATGAGTGGCGTCAGATGGCATACGAAAATACTCGCATATACAAGGAGCGTACGAAGCTGTATCATGATCGTAAAATCATGAAACGGGAATTCCAAGAAGGCGACCAGGTCCTGCTTTACAACTCGCGCCTACGGTTGTTTTCCGGCAAACTGAAATCGAGATGGTCGGGACCATTCACGGTGACCCGAGTATTCCCGTACGGAACTGTTGAGATCACACATCCGGAGAAGGGGACCTTCAAGGTGAACGGGCACCGACTCAAGCATTACTATGGCGGTACCATCGAGGCGCTCGAGAAAGAAACCATCCACCTCCTCGATACTACCCGGAGCTAAAAATCACCAAACTATGTCTAGCTAAAAGACATTAAAGAAAGCGCTACTTGGGAGGCACCCCAAGCCTATCCTATGTTTTTCTTTTATTTCTATGCGCATTTTTAGTTTTTATGATTTTGTTTTTCAACGATCGCAGGGAATTCAAAATCTCAAGTGTGGGGAGGAGCCGTAAAAAGCATGCACATCTGACTCTATTTAGGGAAGTTCGCTTATCTATTTATTTCCTCGTCCTTGTGTTACATAATTGTTACGTTGAGGACAACGTAAATCTCAAGTGTGGGGAGGGGAATTTCTGCGAAATTAATGCGAACATTTTATATAGGTGCATGACTTGATTTTGGTAAAAAAAATTTCGAAAATTACGCACGAAATTTTTTTTCAGAAATCATGTTTCTTATTGATCAGGGATGACTTTATGTTAGGAATTTTGTGAGTAATTAGGATACATATGCGTAGTCTACTTCTTCCTTACATGATGAACTTGGCGATACTTGAGAGATTCGTACACATAACCCTATTTTTGTGAGATTTTGAGCCTACGAGCTTTTTGCTCATTTCTTTGGTTGTGTGAATCATGCTTAGTTTATCTCTTCAGAACTTGCTTGGCGTGTGACGGGCTGCGGGCGTAGGAGTAGCGAGCGGGCAGTGCAAAGGAGTAGTAAGAAAAGAAGAAGCTGAGACGTCCACCACCTGTTCGATAAAAGTCCTCAAAGAAGGATTAACCTCGGAGCCGAATTTCAGGGAAGAAACATGTTTTTCTCTTTATTATTTATGCTCCTCGTTGTGTTAATGTTTCATATGAGTGGCTAAATTCGTAGTATTTGAGATTAGATGAACCCTAGCGAGATCGTACGTTGAACTCATTATTAATATGCTTTTTATTATGACTCGGTTACGATATATGCTATTATTTTGATTATGTCGATGTGGTCGAAATAATTGTTGGGAAATCGATCGCTACGCTCGAGAGAGGGGCGACGATTAGACCACTCGTAAACGAGCGGAATAAACTCATCTCTAGAGATAGGTTGAACTACCCCGCCGGATTAGAGTCAAATCTAATAGCGGGATTCATCGTTATTTATTGCGGTCTGCGATTAAGTAGTTAGGGAAGCTTGCCCAGCTATTTAAAACGTAGATTAGTTGTTACGAGTCGAAGCGAGTAAGCGCAGTTTCGCCCAATCGTAGAAATTCGTATACATATCATAGGAATCCTCACGGTCTAATAATTAGCTAAATATATTATTTATTTGTCGTTCGGTCGAGCTAGGGGGATTCGAAGTCTCAAATACGTTTTCGTTCATAAGGTCGCCGTTTTTATATTTTTATTAAACTGTTTATTTTAAGTGTTTATCCTTATTTAAATTTACGAACATCACAAAAATAATCACAAAAATATTCACTAGGATATTTAAACGACGGTTTTCTAAAGTATATAGTTCATTTGGGTTCGATACTCGAATACTTGCCATTTCTATACTATTTTCGATAGGTACACTTGCCTGTTGAGCGTAGGATAGTTGGTCGATATTCGTTTTATTTTATTACTCGATCCGCTCGATCAATCGACCTCAAGTCGAGCTCGACCTTATAATATTTAATAGAGCTGAACACCAGGCCACGTTCGGGCGACTTGGATCGTCTGCGCCTGTACTTGGGATTAGACATGGCTATCGGGCCGATTCAGCCCGGAACCTACCCGAAACAGTTTGTCGGTTTCGGTTCAGAACAGGAACTGGTATAACCGGTTCGAGAACGGGAACCAATCCGATATATACAGTTACCGGATTAGTTCCGGAAAATGAAACCGGCCGTTACCGGTTCCGGAATCGGTAAACCGATAACGGCTAGTTTTTAGCCGGAGGAACTGGATAAGAACCGGTAACGGCTAAATAAAAAAATTACATGACGGCTAGTAAACAGCTAGTTTATTTTTTGGACCAAAATGCAATTTTTTTGTCCCTAACGAAAACACTATAAATACCACATCATATTTCATCATTTTTCACTTCTAATCTCCAAACTCTCTCTAATCTCTCTCTCGCTCTCGCATTATACGAAAATAAACACAACACTACACACACACGAAACACGCACACTCCAAATACATACGCACACACACGAAACACACACAGACACTTTATTTTACTAACATGGCATCAAGTCGCCCCGAACGACGATGTTTTCCGTTATCTTCATACCAGTATGGACAATATGCCCGACGAGGTCGTGACGAGGTCGAGGACGGAAGGCGATGGCGATGGAGGACGATGCGAAACCGGACCGAGCCAAAAATCCACCACGACCACGCCAACATCACGCACCCGGACGAAACGCTCTAACATTTGGCTACATTACGACTCCGAACTCGAATCCGGCGACCCCACCAAAGGTAATGCTTTTTGTGAAATATGTCGTGCGAAATATAAATATAAAGGTGGTGATAAGTCGGGTGGTACGGGATTTACGAAAAAACATTAAACCGGTTGTCACAAATTTGATTCGGTAACGTTAGAACCCATAGGTAGTGAGTGTACACAACATCAAATAGACGTGCATACGGGTAGGAATTTTGTTATCACTAGGGAGATTTCGAAGATGGCGCTAGTTAAGTTTGTGGTCGTTTGTGAAGAACCATTTTGTATTGCGGAAAATGAAGGTGATCGCGAGTGTGTACGTTAAAATATTAAATAAATGTTCGTGCAAGTACGTCAAGTAATAATTAAAACGTATATGTTATAACTAGCACCACGCGCTGAAGGCAGTGTACCTAACTTTTGTAAAATAGCTATAGCGGGTATCCGAGTATCGAACACGAGGAATAATTTTGATTACTAGTAATAACCTATCAATTCAATAACTAGCCTAACAAATGATTGAGATTTTTATATTTGAACTAAGTCACAACAATTTAAACTAACACCGAAAAATGCTCAAAACACAACTAAAGATCTAAGAGTAACTTTGAATAAAAAGAATGTGCTTGGGATTTCGAATCCCGCTAGATAACGTCAATGAATCGTAACAACCGTTACCAGATGATTAATGACTATGTCACGATATTTCCTACTCGTTTCCAACTTACCTTTCGCCCTAAATGGTCACGAGAATATATAGTAGTTTATCTAAGGTGAGGGTCGACTTTTTTCTTTCGCCCTATAGTCGACGCCCAACGTTTACGATAGAACGAATCATTATTTAGCTTTCGCCCTTAACGGTCTAACGCCCAACACATAGACATGCCACATGTGATTCACGAAACAATACATACACATATTGAATCTGATAAAAGCGGTCATAAACGATACAAAGCCATATCACGCGTCCACGAGTATTTTACGTCCAAACTACGGCACTATCTAGCGTTCTTCTCATCCCAAACACACAAAATGATTAGCTATTCATAATGAAGGAAGAAGCCACGAAATGTATACGAAACAAAGCATGGAAATACATAGAATCTTCCCTATTTAACGAGCTCAAAATTATCCCTCGTACTTTGTTTGATTCTCCACTGTAAATGAGCTTCAAATCTTCACTTTAGCACCTTGAGATCATTTGAGATTGATCTCTAGGGTCCTTGAGTCGCCTTTGAGGTGTCTTGAGTGATCAGGTTATGGCGGCTTAGATGCTCTTAGGGCTTCAAATTGTGGCTTAAGTACAAAACAGGGGTGAACACGGCCTCAAACACGGTTATGTATCATTCGGGCTTAGGGTTTAAGGCCCAACACTGTTGGGCAACACGGCCATGTATCAGGCCGTGTTGAAGGGCCGCATGTACGGTTTTCCTTTCTGTTGACAAACATGGCCGTGTGCCAGGCCGTGTTGAAGGGCAGCAAGTTTGTTTTTCCTTTATGTTGACAAACATGGCCGTGTGTCAGGCCATGTTGATGGGCAGCATCTATGTAACTTGTCTCTGGAGCCGAACACGGCCATGTGGTCCTCAAAATAAGCCGTGTTTGATTAAAAAGTGGTGATTTGTGCTCCATGTTTACGCGGTTCGTCCCAAATATCGTCTTATGTACCTTTGACATCAAAATATGTAAAAATGATGAATAAGTGCACGAGACAACTCACAAAACCCAAATATTCAACATAAAAATGGAGATAAATGAATGAAAATGCGTTTATGAGAAGGGTTTATCAACTTCAGAAGTACGATACAACCCAGATTCCATCAAGTATGTCGTAAGACACTTAGGAAGTATGTGTTAGAAACCTTCGAGGAATTAGACCGAACTTAGTAGTACATTTATCCAACATAACGTGTAGGGTTAGTTTAACTACTGATGTTTTGACAAACGTCACTTCCCAATTGTATCTAGTGGTGACATGCCATTGGATTGATGAGACGTGGACGATGCAAAAGAGAATTCTTTCGCTAGATCCGCTAGACTCGTCACATACGGGACATACTATGCGATGTTTATCTTGAATGTGGGGAAAAAATATGGGATTCAAGACAAGATTATGTCTATCACGTTGGACAATGCAAGCTTTAATAACACAGCTATGGATTTCCTTCTTTCCCATCTTAGCGTGCCTTTGAACGGTCGATTACTTCGTGTTAGGTGTGCTTGTCATGTGATTTTAACTTATGTGTAAAATGTGCATTCGATGAAATATTAGGTCGTGCAATAGAAAAACTTAATTTCATTGGGAAACAACTACGGGAACGACGTCTCGTGGAAACAAACGGTTGAGACGAATGACATTAGGTATAAGAAGTTTTCCTTACCGTTACCGACTAGTATATCACACCTTCTTAGCACATTTATGTGCTATAAGGATTTAGTCACCCATTTTTGGAACAACAACGCAGTTGGTACAATACGTCACTTCTATTACTTGATGTGATTGGGACATTTGCGGTTCGTGTGTTTCACTACTTGCAGTATTCAAGGAAGCAACGGAAAAATTTTCCGGCTTTCATTATCCGACATTGCCGTTATTTATTCCTTTGCTTTTAGCATGTACTACAAATTTATTGAATATCGTAATAATGCAAATTTGCGCCATTTCATTGAGAACATGGAACAAAACTTCGAGAAGTATTGGAAAAATATTCCAATTGTCCACGGCTTGGCGGCTTTACTCGACCCGAGTTGTGGTAGTGACACTTCCGATATTTTTTTCGAGTATTACGAGATGTTTCTTGGAATGAGTGTTGACGATCAAAAACGTCAATTATGCATTCTCTCCAAGAGCTTTTTTCTTTTTATAGTTCTCAACAGGTGCGTGGTGGTTCGACGACCGAGCATGTGAACGAGGGAGTTACAGAGTCCTCTCCATGGCCCGCTGGATGTCCTTAGGCGATTGAATATGCAAAAGTCGAAAGAAAAATCAGTTGGACGAGCAAACTCAAATGAAATTCAGCTTTATTTGAGTCACAACTTCCAAACACCGGAAGGATTTGACGTTCTCCAGTGGTGGAAGTCGAACACATCTCATTACCCGACACTAGCGGCTATCGCTTGAGATGTTCTAGCCGTGCAATCGTCAAGTGTCGCTTCAGAATCTGCATTTTCAACATCTGGTAGGATAATTGGTAATAGGCGAACGAACCTTAAGCCGAGTTCTCTTGTGATACTTACGTTGTTGACGGATTGGTTCACCGCCGAGTCCAAGAATCGAAAGGAAAATGCGATCGACGAGTTCCAAGCATCAAGTTCCGAAGATGATGAGGAGGCGACGTCATGTGTTTTACTTAATAAAGATGTATTGTAGTATTTTTAGTAGTATTTTTTATGTTTTTCTCCTTTTTTGTATTTGTTTCTTTTTTTTTGTATTTTTTCTTTTTTCTTTTGAATTTTTTTTTTAAATTTTTTTAGGTATATTAATAAAAATGGAATAAAATTAATGGGTGAACCAGTTTGGAACCGGTAAGATCCAATGGATCCACAGCCGGTTCCGAATTGGTTTCAGAATTTTGGTCTCGGAACCGGAACCGGTCCCGTCCGAACCGGAATCGGAATCGATATTTTTGACCGGAGCCGGAACCGGTTCGGAATCGATATTTTTGACCGGAGCCGGAACCGTTAGAACCGGTTCCCATGCCTACTTGGGATAATATACAAAGACATCCTGTTAGTTGGTTCCACATGAATCCGCATCTTTCCATTACCCGACAATGATATTCTGATTCAAGATAAACATTGTCGGATACAATAGCGTTGATTTCATTTAACAAAAACTAAATAAAATAAATTAAATGGAGTTGATTGTGTTGATTTTTGCGGAATTATTATATGGTACTTCTGTTGAACTGATTTTCTTGTGCAAGAGATGCTTTATATATGCTACATATTGAAAAACTAGCCGTTGGAATATAGCCGTTGAGAGATTAAATATCCCATAATATCTTCTCCTAATTTGCCTTGATTTGCATGAATCTGATATTTGATTGTAATGTTCAACACTCCCCCTTAAGTTTGACTTTGAAATATTTTGATAAGTCAAACTTGGAAAGATATAGTGGTCATCGTGACTTCTGCATCGAGCCTTTTTTTGTGTGTGGAGCTTGAGACTTTCGTCGGTAATCGCCTAACTCCAATGTGGTAACCATAATATGTGGTTTTTATTTGTATACAGTGGTCATGGCTCTCTATACCGTGAGTAGTTCGAGGGTTTTACCATCTATATTTTTTGGTGGCTTCTCCTTAGAATGCACTTGGGTGGCTCCTCCGTAGAGTGCGCTTGGGTGGCTCCTCCGTAGAGTTCCCTTGGGTGGCTCCTCCGTATAGTGCACTTGGGTGACTCCGATATATCGTACACTTGCCTTTGTTTAGGTGATTCAGAGTGTCAGACATCAGTGTGCACCTTTTTCTCGTCCGATCTGTGTCAGAAAATATCAAATGAGTTTAAATTTTCTCCTTTTTTTTATATAGTACAATTAAAGAAATACGAATTGGTCTACTTCCCTTTATTGACGTGATGGTCTTGTTCACGCTTGAGATGACATCCTTGAATGAATTTTTCGAGTGGCGAGCTTCTTTTGTGTCTGCGTCTTGACGTTCGGCACAGGGATTTTACATTGCCAGCGTAAAGTTTGGTGTGTGTTAAGTGGTAAGCTGCATTTTGTTTTGATTGGTCTCGATGGCTCTGGGTGGTGGCGGTTGTTTTTTTCTTATTCTTTTCTTCTTCGATTTCGTCAGGGTTTCCTCCTCCTGCTTTGATACCATGTTGAATTTTGCGGAATGATATTATATTTTTTTCTACTTTTGTTGAATTGATTTTTTCATGCAATGGATGCCTTTATATAGGCTACATATTAAAAAACTAGCCGTTGGAATATAGCCGTTGAGACATTATTGACTAAATATCACATAATATCTTCTCATGATTTGCCTTGATTTTGCATGATTTGAGATTTGTTTGTAACGTTCAACAGATTGCTTTAATGGAATGATATGATAGGTATAATTGGGCCACTCCACTAATTCGCATTCCCCTATCACCTTTTTGTTTGGGAAATTCATATGGTACCCTAGTGTTTTAGACTTTTTAAGTTGGAAACCAAAATCTTTTTTCGATTCCGAATGGTACCCCTCAGGTATGAGGAAAATTAATTCCTTAACCTTAATGACCAAAAATCGAATTCTTTTAGTGTAAGAAGCAGACGGAACTCTAAAATGACCGAGATACCCTCAAAATATCAAGACTTAAGAAAGGGAATTTCGGTCACCATGAAAAATACATTCACTTTTCACCATCTTCAGTCATCATCGACGGGGAGCGAACAGGGGAAGCTCGAAGGACACACGAAACGGTTCTTCCCCTCTTCAATCGTGGAACCATCAAATCGGATAGCTCATGTGCCGAACCAAAGGAGAAGACGATGACGAAGACCCGTGAATTCCATGGGCATAATCAGTCCCGCCGTCCTTGTTGCGGGCCTTCGCCTTGTGACATTTGGTGGTTGAGGTTCGGCTTGGCCGAGGCCGCCGATTCAGCTTATTTTTTTTTGGAAACCCGAGAAACCCTACGAGCCAGGTAAATCCCGAGGGCTGACGTGCTAGCCTGCAAACCACGCCAACCAGGTACCCCACACTAGGACAAGTCCATGTGTGACAAGCTCTCAAGCATTTGGTAGCTAGGGAGGTTCGAACTCGTGACCTACCCCTCCAAACACTTAGAGTGCCTTAGCTTGATCACTAGAGCCAAGCCTCATTGGAGCCGATTCAGCTTCAGAAGGAGGGAATAAGAAATGATGGTGACGATTCCGACGACTGAGTCCGCTGCCGTCGAATTGAGCTCGGCGCGGACGAGTACCTCAACAGACTGTCGTTGTCTCCGCCTCCGGCGCTGGCCATGGACCTCTGCTGCGGGAACTGCTGGAGCTTTGATTAGCTGAGACGGGTGTCTCCAGTGTCCTTCCTTGGACGTCGGTAGATTGGGGATTAGCAATGGTGAACAGTACGAGGGCATTTGGGTAATTTCTTGCATTCCGTTAGTAACTAACGGAGCTTAAATATAAAAATTCGATTTTTGGTCATTCTGAATTAATTTTTCTAATACCTGAGGGGTATAAAAAGTTCTGGTTATCAGCTGAAAAAGTCAAAAAGACGAGGGTACCATATGGAATTTCCCTGTTTTTTTAGCACCCATTGAGCTCGTTGGTCTTAGAAACTTCGGATGTAACCTCACGTGCCACATTTTAGCCTTTTATTTATGCTACATTAGCGTATTGTAAGTAACACGTTTTTATTACAGAAACTGCTTTATTCCAACTATTGCAACAAGTGACAAATATCAACTACTTCGTCACCAAATCCATGCTGAAGTCCCAAAGCTTTCGAGCCAAATCAGCATCTTGAGCCTGTGAGCTTGCTTTCGATAGGTTGTTGTCCGCAAAATACTCGCCCGAAATGCCCGTCACTTGGGGATTCAATGCCACGTAACAAGTGGTCGAAGCACCCTTTTCAATTCCATCCAAAATGAAAAAGGAAAAACTGTTGAGTAAGAAGTGTTTATAGTTAAAGTGTATATAAGGAGATGATTAACAAAGTTACTTACTTGTTGGGCACTTTTGTACAGAAATTTGAATTGAGCACCTATAGCTGCACGACGTGTAAACAATCCGTAAGTTATTCGTTCTGAAACTTCTAAGTATTTATAATTTCCCTGAGGGCTGAAATAATTTTTTCATCAGCAGTGTCACTTTCAGGGCATCCAACTTAACGGCTACAATTTTAGGACATTCACTTTCGCTATTTTGATTTTGAAAACTGTCCCAAATTTACGATCTCGTAAGCCGAATGTCTTGAAAGCGTCACTCCTCCTAACTTCATTAAGCCTTTCTGAAGAAAATTAAGTTCGGGACTCAGACAAAGGAAACATCATCATTCATTACCTCCGAGGAAGCCTAAATGCTTGAAGATGTTGGTCGAGACAACTCCGGGGTGAACTGAATTGGCAGTTATCTCAACTCCTTCTTCCTTTAACATTGACAAATCAAATTTAATCATTGAGTTGCAAATTTATTTGTGATAAAAATTCATCCTTTAGTCTAGGATTTATGATTAACCTTGAAGCGCCTTGTTAACTCATTAGCATGTAATATGTTAGCAAGCTTCGCTTGGCCATACGCACGCCATCTACTGTATCTGTATGCCGAAAATCAATGCTCCATAAAATGCTAATGTAATATATAATATAAATAACAGTACAATAATATAATATAATACCCATACCCTTGTTGATCATTGAGTTTGTCGAAGCGGATTCCTTCACTATAGGCAAAACGGTGAATCTCCGAAGAAACATTGACGATCCTTCCTTCCCTTTTCGTCTCGCGAGCCGTTTTCTTCATCGTGACAAGCAACAAATTGGTCAAAAGAAAGTGACCTGAAGAAGAAAAGATAATTAATAATGTCCTGTGATCACCCTCACATATAAAGCTGTCTTGTGATCGCAACTATGATCTTTAATTATCTTAGTTGATCCCTAATAATTTCTTGTTATTCCTGTTATGTGTACCTCATGAAAAACGATAAGTGAATATGGGGAGAGGTGACTGAGCGAGTTTCCTCTCATGGCTTCTCAATAAAACTGTTTGTCATTTTATTCAGCCTTTTCTGTCTTCAGGTTTTCCTCGATAACTCTAACAACTTGGTTTATAAAGAAAGAAAGAAAAAAAAAAAAGAAAAAAGAGTACCTAAATAGTTAGTGGAAAACTGCAGCTCAATGTTGTCTTTAGAAAGCTTATACGGTGTCCCCATAACTCCTGCATTGTTGCTGTGACGACACACGAATCTCCGTCGTCACTAAAGTTTTGATAGATGCAATGCAATCGTAGAGTAAAATCCAAAAAAAAGGGGACATTTTTATGTTCTTACATCAAAAGGTTCAGTTGGCGGCCAGAAGAATTGAACTCGGAGGCGAATTTTCTGACAGAAGCCATCGAAATAAGATCCAACTCCATGACATCAAGTTTAGCCGACGGGTTCTCTTTAGCTATTTCTTGCTTCACTTTCTCTCCAGCAGACACGTTTCTTACAGCCATTACAACCTCGACGCCGCGACGCGCGAGGACACGCGCCGTCTCCAAGCCCATACCACTCGATGCCCCTGTCGATCGATCAACATAGAATCACACAACGGCAGTGAGCCCTGAGCCATCGATTCCGTTCGTAACATCTTCGGCGGTCGAAGACGAAGAGAACCCAGAAGGCCCATTTCTGTTTAAAAGCCACATGGCGGTGTTTTTTTCTCTCTAATACGATGATGTTCAGCGAGAGCCTGAAAAGGGAGTAGAAAGTTTTGGAAATTTGTAAGAAGGAATTCAGAGTGGTGAGATAAATGACGATGTTGTTATATATAAGAGAGTTCTTGGCAAAGTCATCATGTGGTCGTAAATGTCTACACGAGTTTGCAAGTGTACTTTGTCTTTAGATTGCGCCAGATGTTGGTGGGGAGGAGATAGCTTAGACGTCAATGCTAATGGATTTATTATTACCACTTTTTCTTTGGAGATTATATATGACGAGGGGCATAAGTTTCTTCCACATATCTGGTGAGCTGGTCATTAAAAATTTAATGAGGCGTTCTTTAAATTGATGCTATAAATGGGTAAAATTAGTGGTTAGTGTACAATTATGCTCGTTTGCCTCATCTCAACTATCCACGTTGACTTAAATTGAGATGCTTGTTTTGCCTCGCGACGATTAGGGAATTTCATGACGTGTGCGTACTTAGTAACAGATAAAAAATTAAAAGTGTCGTGAATATAATGGATACAGTTGGACGCCTATTTCGTATTGGACTTCGAAGATTATAAGATATTGAGTAACGCTTATATCAAAGGGATAAAAGAGATACGCTGGCACGTCATTCACCAAGTTTTTTCCTAACTTGATATTTCCTACTAAAAGTTTCTAACGAGCTAAGCCAATATCATCGTGTTATAAGATTTACTTTTTAAATGGACATCGAGTGATATTATAATATAGTTTGTGTTAAGACTTGTAAATCCAAAATTAACTCATCATTCAATTACAGTAATCGATTACAGAGCAAGGTTCTATTTACACATCATTTATATTTGGTGCTATTTATTGAGATGTATAACTTAACTGATGATGAAGATCAAACTACTACTGGAGGGAACTCAGCTGAGGAATAACGAAGCTTATATAGTATTTGGGCTGAATGAGTTATTGGGCTTATTATTTAAATAATCAGGTTAGCCCATGTTAGATGGCATAAATAGGAGAGTTCTTTCATTATTTTGAAGTAACGCGCGTTATGTACAAAAGCAATGTAAAACAGAGAAAAGAAATACAGATTGAATTCTTTTTCCCTCTTCTTCATCCAAATAATTCGATCTTCATATTTCTAGCAATTTCTGTAATAATGCTGATAAAGAGACTGTTTTTAGAATAAATAAGACTGATGTATCCATGTGGCATTACAGACTTGGGCATATGTCTTTTGGAAAGTTTAAGTACATGAATGATTTGCATCTTAGCATGAATGATTCTGTGGAATATTGCACAATCTGTCCCTTGGCAAAACATTCACGAACAAAGTTTCATGTTAAAGAAATCACTAATAGTTCCATATTTGAGCTTGTGCACATTGATGTCTGGGTCCTTATAAGGAAATGACTTACAATAATGAGAGGTATTTCCTAACTGTGGTTGATGATTGTTCTAGCAATCAAGGAAGGGGATTCTGGGTCCTTATTTGCTTGGGAGACCGTCGGCGTCGTCGTGACCCGCGAATCGAAGCCCGGAAAATTCCTCAGGTTCGCAGTCGACGACGGCACGGGCTTGATCCCCTGCGTCTTGTGGCTGAACCATTTAACTTCGCCCTACTTCGCAAAGCGCGACCCCTCAGGTGTTCGACTGAGTGCGCAGCTGGCGTCGAAGTTTGCTGATGAAGTTCAATTGGGTTCTGTGGCGAGAGTTAGGGGTAAAATCAGTGAGTTCAGAAGCACGATGCAGATTACGGTGGCCGACGTTGTGTTAGAGAGAGATCCCAATTCCCAGGTATTGCATTGGTTGGACTGCATTAAGCTGTCAAGAAAGTATTACAACAAAACGTTTCCAAAGATATCCTAAAATGTGTTGTTATATTTTGGAGTTTGGAGTAAATGGTTTATTAGCTTATATCTTGTTTATATGTTGTCGTAAGCTCTGCTCTTTCCTATGACCATTGTCTTAATGGATTTCATCGGCATAATTGATTACCAGTTTGGATATGTTAATCGATGAATGCTCAAACGAATTGCAATAGAGTGATGAGATTTCTGAGATTCTAAGGAATGTAGTAAAAGTTTCGTGTTTCATGAGTTGACTGTGTGCGATGTTTTAGCAGTTGCATCATGTTGAAATTGAGACCATATATTTACTAATACTTTTTAAGTGAAGTTGTAGTAAGATTGGGACAAACGATATCATAGCTCAGATGTTGATCCCAGAATAGACAATAATTCGTTTTCAATTCACAATGGGAACGAACACATAGTAATCGAAATATCATGATAATGAACGTTAACCAGCCAATAATTTCAGGTAGGTATGTATATATTTACATATTTCATTTTTATGTGTACTTCCATATTGTATGTTGCGGTTGTTATATCGCAGTATGTTGCTTACGTAGAACGAACGAGATTACAGCACGAAGTTATCTAAACTAACGCATTGCTTGCAATCGCCATTCACCAACCAAAGTCAAGCAGTCCTAATTAGGGGTAAAAAAAATGATAAATTCAAAAATAAAAACATCATCTAAGCCTATGAGATACAGAGAAAATTCAAGATTAAATTTAAATAGTTGAGTTAGTTTTAAAACCCAACTCCTTTTTGAATGAATTTCTAGCATTAGATCGAACTGTCTATTTGATTATCGAATTTGAAGTGTTCCTATTACAAGTTACTTGTCATTAAATATTGAGAAACAAGTGATAAGAACCGTTGAGAACATAGCATATGTATAACGAACAACAAATTAAGGTTGCAACTCGTGTATATTGTTATTAGTTTACATAATAACGTATATATGAAATAAAAAGTAAAAAAACTGCCCCACAATTGTACATGACATTATATATAGCGTCCACTTCCCTTCACACCACACACTAGAAATAAAATATTCTTAAAACCTATTTCCTTACAAAAACTCAATTTGCTGTTTCAGCAGTGTTCGTAAATCACCAAACGCACAAATCTCTCACATTTAATCTCTCAAAACAAAACAATGCCAAGCAATCTCAGCATCTGCTTCACCAGGATCAAATCTCCACCGTCCCCTGAACCCCCAGCGGCGCATCCCAGCCGTCCATTCCTCATCAAGAACTTCAACTCTCTCTACGATCCCACCGCCGCCACCAGCAGCGCCGACCACACCTCCGACTCCGGCGACCGCCCCTCCGCCGTAGATCCCACGCCGGACCTATCCGCCGCCTTCGCCTCCCGGCGCTTCTTCTTCTCTTCCCCGGGCCGGTCAAACTCAATCGTTGACTCCACGTCCTCGCACGCCTCCGTGTCGTCCTCCTCCGCCGCCTCCGCTCCTCCCGACGCCGGCGTCACGGCGGTGCCCACCCATTCTCCCGACCCGTACTCCGACTTCCGGCGGTCGATGCAGGAGATGGTGGAGGCGCGTGAGGTCCACGACGTCAGGGAGAGCTGGGATTACCTTCACGAGCTGTTGATGTGCTATCTTTCTCTGAATCCCAAGAGCACTCACAAGTTCATCATCGGAGCCTTCGCCGACGTCCTCGTCGGACTCATCACCGACGGCGGTCGCCGGAAAACGAAGGGCAAAGGCAAGATTGATATGATTTGATGTCTGTATAATAAAGCATAAGTACTACGGTCCATATACAGCACGCATCTTATTTTTGGGGATAATCTATGCTCAGATCTCATTTCGTACACAAAGATCTGCTCATAGATTATTGTCCATAGTGTATTTTTATGTGGTTTTGATTTAATCAGTGAATTTTATTACAACACAGCTCATATCTTATAATCATCCATCGGATCAGTGGTAGTTTGTCTGACAAGTTGAAATTGTTAGGGATATTACTAATAATAACAATAAAAGAGTATTTATTGAAACTCAACCATTCTTTGTATATATGTGAAGGATTATTTATATATTGTTATGTTTTGAATGATAAAGGTGTAATGACAGTTGATGTGTGGGGCGTTTTGGTACCCAAAGTACAGCGATTCAGATTATGTAACTGACGTTATCCTCTTACAGCAACTGATTTACTAAGTGGTCCTCTAATATTTTTTGTTAAGACATTTAAAATGAAAAAATTCGGTTTTTTAATTAAATAAACCAAAAAAAAAAAGCATTGACAAAATAAAAGTAAAATAGAAAACATTAATAAAATAGGCGATTTCGTAATCCCAGTAACTCGTAATCTGGGATTACGAGTTACTTTTGGCCGCTGACCCGCTGACCTGACCTGGTCGTAATTCGTAATACCGGATTACGAGTTACCTAACTCGTAACCTGGGGATACGAGTTACTCGCTGACCCCGCTAACCATACCGTGGCAGCTGACTTGGCAACATAACTCGTATCCCCAGATTACGAGTTACGTATCTCGTAATCCGGGATTACGAGTTACCTTGGTGGCCGACCAACCTGCATGGCCATGCAAGTTGTCGTCAATAATTCCAGTAACTCGTAATCCTGGGATACGAGTTACGCGAATTATTGCAATAATTCTCATAACTCGTATACCAGGAGTACGAGTTAATTAACTCGTATCCCTATGTTACGAGTTAAGTTTCTATATAAGTCGGCCCATCCTACCTCATATCACCATAAACCCTTATCGCTTTCTTTTAATAACTCAAACAATGGTGTCGAGTCGCGTACAAGTCATAGTATATTTCGGCGGCGAAATAATTCAATCATCTGATTCTACCATCAAATATAGTATCAGTCCTGTTGGGTATAGACGAATTCGTCGCAACACAAGTTTTTCCGAGTTTATTTCGTTATTGTTCGAAATTACGGGTGCAGATCGCAGTCGTTGTTCGTTGATTATCCATGCAAAAAATGAATACTTTCAACATTCTCGCCACTTTCATCAGCTTTTTCAAATCTCCAACGACAACGATTTACAATTTTTCATACATCCCGATTCGGAGAACAATTGTGTTGAGCTTTTTGTTGAAATACTTGAAAATTCAAACTTCGTTTTGAACGAAGAGCCTCATCGGAATTTTGAAGTTGGTTCTTCGAGTTACACCTGTCCGGATTTTCCCGACATTGTATCAGTTACAGCAGGGTTTAGTAATGTTTCTCTGGAGAGGCCGACCATTGGTGTTCCATTCAGTATGCCGGAATCCGTGTCAAATCCGGAGCCAGATTTCGTGCCAGAACCAGAAGAAGACCTTGATGTTAGTGATTCGGAAGCGGACGATGAGGATCCACTATCCGAGTTACCCGATCCCAACGACGATGACGAGAACGACGACGCGCCAGATGATACCCCTCCGCTGGACTCTGCTGCTCCAGTGCTTTTTCAGCCCGTCCCATTTTTCCAAACGTACCAAATGCCACCTCCTAGTGGTGACGACTGTGGTGGTTACGGGGAGTTTTACGACAGAGATAATCCTATATTTTGTCGAGGTATGATTTTTCAAACTAAGAAACATTTACAACGTGCCGTCGACGATTTTTCGATCAGGGTTGCTAGACGCGAGTATCACGTCAACGATAGCAGCAACACACGTTGGAGTGCCCAATGTAATCATACGACTGATTGCCCATGGAAACTGAGGGCAACCTTCAAGCCCAAAAAAGGTTACTGGTCTGTTACAAAATTTGAAGGACCGCACAGTTGTTATATGACTGAGCTGGCGAGCACACACCGTAATATCTCTAGAAATTTTATTGCTGATTTGTTGGTTGGAACCGTGAAAATCGACACAACTACCATCCACAGGCAAACCCCACAAAATACCTACGTCATGTAAAGTGACGGTCGCCTCCCCAACAAAAAAATGAAACGTATGGGTCTCTTTTCTCCAATGCTCTACCAACGCTGTAATCAAATGATGGTCAACCCTCTGCGACATACAGCTGTAGACGCTGTACAGACCCATATCGTTCAACTTTCCTAATAAGCGACCGTGTAAGATATTCGGTGCTTCTCTCGTACCCCACACTACATTCTCTAAGGACCTAATCTTAATAGTTCTATCTAAGGCTCTCTGATCTAACAACAAATCACGACTACGGTGATTTGACTGCATCGTCAACACCGAACTATCACGAGGCCCGTAACAAGAATCGAAATCCATTCTACATTTAAAAAAACCAAACAAATCAGCAATCAATAAAAGCATTTGATAATGAGTAAATTAGCACAAAATTCTTATTTCGGATCGTAACGGGATACCCGAACTAATCGCGCGTAGTACGTCGGACGCGACGGGGCAACGTATCGGGGTGGCGGGGCAGTGGGGCTCGTCGGGGCAGCGGGCAGTCGGGTAGCGGGCTCGTCGGGCAGCGGGACGGCGACGGGGTGGCGGCCGGCGGGGCAGTGGGTCGCGGCGGGCGGCGGGACGGCGACGGGGTGGCGGGGCAGCGTTCGGGGTGGCCGGGCAATGGGGCAGGGCGGGCGGGCGGGGCAGTGGGGCAGGGCAGTGCCGGCGGCGGCGGGGCTGTGGGTCGCGGCGGGGTGGCCGGGGAAGTGGGGGAGGGCTGGCCGGCGGGGCAGTGGGCCAGGGCGGGCCGGTGGGGAAGTGGGGGAGGGCGGGACGGCGGCGCAGTTGTGCTCGGCGGGCGGCGGGGCAGTGGTGGCGACGGGACGCGACGGGGTGAGCGGGATGGTCGCAGTCGCGGGGGGCGGCGTCGAGGCACGGGGTGAGCGGCGGCGTGGAGGTCGGCGTCGGCTTCGTCGTGTGGTTCGTCGTCGTCGTCGCTTCCTCGTCGTCTATCGTCGTCGTATCGTCTTCTTCGCGACGTAGGGTTTTAAAAAAACCAGATCTAATTCGTAATCCCAGATTACGAGTTACTCTAACTCGTATTCTGGGATTACGAGTTACTCCACGTGTGCGTACGCGCCAGCTGGATTGTAACTCGTAACTCCAGACTACGAGTTAGAGTAACTCGTAATCTGGGATTACGAAATCGCCTATTTTATTAATGTTTTCTATTTTACGTTTATTTTGTCAATGCTTATTTTTTTTTGGTTTATTTAATTAAAAAACCAAAAAATTCTCTCTTTTATTTGTAATTTGATATGGATATGGGTTTGATGTTGATAAATCATCCGAGAGTATTATCTTAAATCATGTCGAGCTTCACACATTAAATTACTCGATCTTATCATTTAATTAATATTTATATTATTCAATTGCTATACATGAACAGCCCGTGAAGCCGAAAAGATTATCCATGTCCTTTTCCTTTTAACAAAAAGAAAATCTATGGGTGGGTTTCGTTTTGTTTGACACAAAACTTATTTAGTTAAACTAATCTCTATAATAAAATCAAAAGCAGTGAAATCTGTCTCATTTGGTTTATCTTTTGATACATCTCCACATCTAACGTCTTATGCATAAGACAAGATTTAAATAATTAAATATCTTATTCACGAGCTGTTAATTTTGTCCTTGCGCAATAAAAACCAAAAAAAAAACTGGTCTTGGACAAACTACATTATTGTATAGTCCACTCGAGCAATTTGGACTGAACAGAATCGAGAAATAACATGCAAAAGCATGGAGCCTTAATGTCAGAAAAAAAAAAAGCTTTGGAATCTTTAATTTGTGAAATTAATTAATGACATATTGCTAATTTTATTTTGTTGGCAAGAGGAATCTCCATGCAAAGCTATTGTAGTCATATAATTCGACTGAATTCAGTTTTGAGTCAAATCTGAACCTTATCGTCGACTATGAGACGACCCCAACTTTCAGCGTAATTAATTTCCCAAGTTTGCATGAATTATTATATTAGTGATGTGCTTCAAATGATTTATAGAGATAATTCTTGTTCACCTGCTTTAAACATTGAGATAAGTAATTTATTAAAATCAATTCTTTAATTTGATCTGCATTTAACAAAGATGCTAAAAAGAATAAAAAAAGACTAAAAAAATAGGCACGTGACTGACGTATATATCCCTTTGGACAATAACGACATATTGTTACAGATGACTAACTTACTGTCACTATTGAAGATTCTTTTGTTCCACGCAGTTGATTGAAAAGATCATTGCCCTTATTTCCTCCTTGGTGACATAATTTTTTTATTTCAAGAATCAGCTTCATAAGAGGGTAGAAAATCAAACAAAGATCCATCGACATACAAACCTCTAACTTAAGTTCTTGAGCTTCACATAATGACATAAATAAAACCAAATTATTGGGCTTATTACAAAAAACGATGTTGCGTAAGCAACCCAAATATGGCACATTATGGGCTTTAGAAATAAATTTTAGTACAATCAGATTAACTTCATTACAACTCTCGCAACCAACTTCGACCAGCAAAGCACGCGACAAAAATGGTGTCGTTTCGCTTCCCCTTCTCGTTTTCTCAGCCAACGCGACCGTCCCATTTCGGCGACTCAAACCGCCGTTTCTTCTCCTCGATCGCCGCATTCTCGGCGTCCGCCGCTTCAGCCGTAGGAGTTGGATTGGCCATTCATTCGCACAGCTCCAAAGACTCGTCCTTTCTCGGAAACGCCGTCGATTTCTTGGCTTCAAATGGAAATGCCCTTTTTCCGATGTGGGGTTCCATTTCCCTGTCGGAAAACGTGGCGTCTGTGTCCGAATCGAGGACAGGAACGTCATTTCCATCTGTAGTTAGGGATAATCAGAGGCTCCTTGGAGTTGGGCTGAGGAGAAAAGCCATATTGGGGCTGAAGAACATTGATGTCTATGCTTTTGGTAAAACACATTTCTTGAATCAGGTGTCTGCGTTCATTTTTTTATCTGTTGTCGGAATCGTATTCTTGAACTCTATCTGTTCCTCTTTCGAATCTTGTGTGAAAGGTGTATATGCTGATGATGCTGATTTAGCCAAGTGTCTTGGTGAGAAATATGGATCCATTTCTGCTGATGAATTAAAGGGAAACGAAGGGCTGAAGCATGATCTGATGGAGAGCGATATAAGTATGACGATTAGGCTTCAAATTGTTTACGGAAGATTGAGTATTCGTTCGGTTAGAAGTGCTTTTGAAGAGTCAGTTGGCAGCAGATTGCAAAAGTTCAGCGGATCAGATAACAAAGAACTGCTGCAAAGGTAAGTTTGGTTGAGCTTTCCAATTCGATTTCCCAAGTAGCATTACAAGTAAAAGTGTCCCTTTCTTTATCGCTCTTGAATTATTGTCAAGCGATCGATGGCTTATATGACATGAAATGGGATTGCTGTGTTAGATACATTGTAAAATTGGGGAAAAATTGAACGACATTGACAAACAAAAAATGATCAAAATTTGTAAAAAGCTGCCCCTTTGATTCAAGGGAATGAAATATAGTTAAGTCCTCAATTCGAAAGCAAGTTGTGAGTTTCATCAATCAAAGAACAATATCTTCTTTATGCTTAGGTTCACCTCCCAATTCAAAGATGAATACAGAATTCCTAAAGGATCCATCATCGATCTTTCCAGAGAACCCGGATATGTTCTACGAACGACAAGTAAGAGATTTTTCTTTTTTTGTTTTAAACTTGAATATACTGATCGCAATTGTCAGCTAGTTGTTATTATAGAATCATCAACCTTGCTTGTCAGCGCATATTGGGATATTGGGATAAAATCTTCTCCATACTGATTAGCTTATGAACACAAGTTTTCCCTATATGCTTACTTGATTGCGGGCCATTTTTTTCTCATGCTTTGTATATTTTACAGTCGACGGTGAAGATATTGGATCCATAGAGAGCAAACTGTTATGCCGTTCGATCCTCGATCTCTACATCGGAGAAGAACCGTTCGACCGAAAGGCGAAAGAAGAAGTAGATACCAACTTGGCTTCTCTTGTCGGGAAATAGTAGATAGGGTGTGGACAATGGGTATGGGAATTAATCTAAAGTTTCATGGGGGATTTCATAAAAGTATTTTCTTTTGTATGACAGACATCGAGACTGAGTGTTGTAATATCTTAAATGCCTTTTTTGGGGAAAAAGAAGAAACATACTATGCTATATTCTCTGTAACAAAAAAAAATTCAGCGGAAAAAAGGCATCAGTAATAAAATTAAAAGTATATATGCCCCTTCCGCCGAATCAGAGAGTGTTGTCTTCTTGGCTTAGCACTTGGGCTCAGAAGGTTGTGGTGCATTGCCTCCTCCTAAAATGGAAGCCACGTCTCTTCTACACAAAGGAGGAGATTTAGTAGTAGTCGAAGAAGCCTCTGTCGTCCTCGTTTCTTTGGTAACTGCTCCATCGCTTGCGGGAGGAAACTTCTCGAGATTCTGCCTTTTGTTAGTTAAAAAAATCCTTGTCCCGAGCCATTTGTTTCGCCTGCTGCTGCATCTGATGAAATAGTACTTGATTCTGAAGATGATGATGCCACTGCATTTCAGGCGAAACAAACTCAGCCTTAATACCATCGCTCTTCATCGTCATTATCCGAGGAGGAGGAGGGATGGATGATGCAAAGTTCATCAACATTGTAGTAGTTGCAGTAGGCTTTGAACTCTGCTGCTGCAGTGGTTGTTGTCTATGGGATGATGCATTTTGGAATGATTTCTGATGATGGCTTGGAGTTGGAGAAGAAAAGTTGAACGGTACGCCTCTTAATAAGGGAAGCATTGACGTGTTGTTTGCAGCAGCAGCAATAGGGATGACGGAGGAACTACTACTCCTCTTCAACATCGTCCCCCCCATGTAATAAGATGGGGAAGGAGGAGGAGCTTCTTTGGACGCGGCAAACGTTGGATGATTGTTTAAGCCCAGGGAAGTCAGTGATGCCTTGCTTTCAGATGACGATAGGTGACCGCCAAAAGGGAAGATAAAACTCGGGCCACGCTGCAAATAGACATCGAATAATTGTAATAATACTTGGAATTGAGAGATTCACTTGGGCGATTCAATGATTATAGTTGTGCCGTGTTTGCAGAAGGAAGGAACTTACCAAAAAACTATCGGGTTGCATTTCGCGTGGATTATTACGTTGGTTGAGCACGTGACTGCTCTTCGAGCTGATGAAAGCAGCAACGTTTTTGTCCTTGTCGCTTTGACTAGTAATGTTCTGCAGAAATTGCCCTCCTTGACTGATTCCTACCCACGGTTTGTTGAGAAATGACAAATGATTCCCATCAAGCATCTGAGATCCACCAGATATGGATGCAACAGAAACCCCACCAGGGTCGCTTTGTCCACGGTTGTGGTACTCCATCTTTAGTTTGTGGTTACGTATGTGCCTGGCGATGCTTTGATGAGTCGCACATCTTTTCCGTGGCTCTGAGAATTTAAACAGAGGGAACTGCATATTGACAAATACCCATAGCGTGTGAGTGCGTCATGACCTATGATGCTTATCAATGCAAAACAAGTGAACAAACAACTTTTCACCTCTGTAGATGAGCTAGCTAATACTTGCAGAGAAGGTCTGTGCCTGCAAATTGAATAACTTCTGTCAAACAAAAGTTCAATATCAAGTAATTACTTACTAGATATATTGATAAAACTCAAGATCACACACCCTGTGTAGGGAAGTACAGAAGACAGCCCGTGAATCCCAGATGATAACGGCGAGAAGGAAGACGACGCTGAATCACAAAAAGTACTACATCAAAAGTAGGGATGAAGAAAACTTTTGCAGTTCATTTGAATTCCGAAAGCAAGATGATGATGGACAAAGATTTGGCGAATCGAAATACGAATATGACGGAGTATTACAATGATTCCTCTGCTCCGTCAAGTTTTGCCGCTGTGTACTCTTACTCAAATCATGATGTGGTTGGTAGCCCATCACATTGCTAATCGATTGGTTGCTACTAATTGCACCTTCCTTCTCCATTTTCAGTTCGATTGAAACTGGAGCTTCATGAAGGGTGGTTGCACTCATCTGAAAGGCATATATCATCTTAAACATATTCACTCAATTACGCAAAGCAAGAGTGAAGGTGACCATAAACAGCTAAAAAAGAGAAGACAAAGAAGAAAGATTGGCGTGCCTTGTTCGCATTTTGCAACGCAACCTCGGGATCAGTCGATACATTGTCCACTGTGGCTTTAGTAGCCGCATCGCCCACGTGTTTGTCTAGTCTTGAATGAGCTATTTGAGCAATCTATCCACAAGGAATTTCTTAGTATTTTCCGTGTAAAGAAATAACCAATATGCACAAAGTAGAGAATAGTGTAACATACATCACCCGCCCTGAAGTCTTTACCCAGCTGTTTCTCCGCATTCTGAACATCAGGTGCAACGGTTCTGTGGCAAGCCACCATAGGCATAGTTAAAATTGCTCAAACAGAACAAATAAAAAGGCATGAGCAGATTTACAAATGTAATAATGAGAAACATTTGAGTAAAAATACTTCATCATCAAGATCAACCCAACAAATATCTAAATCATAAGAGTGGAAAATGCTCACCTTATTGTGAAGGTCGGCTTTGGATTGGTAACAGCCTCGGCTTTGGGAAATGATGGCAATTCACCATCAGTTGTGGACCCCCCGTCAACCCTTCCCTCTTTGCCCTTCTCTTCCCTTGACCCAGCCACCTTTGCTTCAGCCTTCACTTTCACTGATTGTTCGCTTTGGACTGAAAATGCTATGAATTCATCTTTTTCACACTCAGCTAGACGAGATCTTTTCATACCTGCAATCCAGCAAATCAACATTTATTATCCGACATAAATTAGTATAATAGTATATTCCCCAAAAAAGAAAAACACACCATCACTATCAGCAGCGGCTGACTTTTCTCTACCAGGCTTGGACGGCTGAGATTGCTGCAGATCGAACAGCGCTTCAGCGACCTCCATCTCAATATCTTCTTGAGTCGTTGAAGAAGGCCTCGAATTTGATCCGCTGGTCGATACCAATAATTTCTAAGTGAAAGAGAAAGAAAACAAAAAAGAGTAATATTCCTCTGACAAGAGAAATTATTAGAAAACTAAGAAATATTAAAAGTAGCAAATTAAGCTAACCATCTTCTTCTCAGCTGAAGCCGCCGGAAAATCACCACTGACACTGGAAGCAGTAGCGACGGCCGGCGACGACCTCACCAAAGCTGTGAAAGAGAACGAATAAATCAAAACAGCCCAAGCAAGAAATAGAATCAGAGCACTCACCGGAGCGATTCCTCCGAGGAACAACGGCGCCTATCACTTCATCGGCGGGGGCGCCAATAACCGCCACCGACGACCGGAGAGTACGGATTTTACCTTGGTTCGTCCGATGAACCACTGTCCTCCAGCCTTGCTCATCTGCCTTGTACTCGTCGTCAGTCGTGTCGTTCTCCTTGTACTTCTCGTTTGACCTTTCCGCTCTCATCCTCTTCAAATTCAGCCGATCTCGTTCCTTCCTATTCTCCGATCGATCTCTCAATCTCCCTTTCTCATGCAGCTCCCCTTCTGCAGAAAAAAGCCGGTCTGAAAAATAAAATACACCAAATACAATTCAGTTGAGATAAACGCAAAATGATTCATCGCTCACCAGACGAATCTATTGGAGCGCCGACTTTCTGTAACCTCCTCTGTAAGCAGCTACCCACAGATAAGGCCATTTTCCTTGAATCTCTGGCTCTCTCCATGCTTCCCTTAGACTTAGACGCTTAATCCACAGCTCGCCGGATTTTTACAAGTTACCGGAGAAATCGCCGGAAGATGGAAAGATAAGAATCAAAATCAAAAGAAAAATGACGATGAGCTGAAGACACTGAGATTTAGAAGGCGAAGCCGAAATTTGTTTCAGATTTTTCTCTCTGTAATCCCTGCGTGAATGCGTGTGTGGTTTGTTTCTTCTGATGCTCTCCGTGCTTTTGTGTATTCTTTTCACTCTCTCTCCTCTCTCTACAGACAGTCTTCTCTTCCCTTCTAATCTCTTCTGTTGTATTTTATGCCACACAAAACCTATTCCTGAGCCGAGATGGACGGCCCCGATTCTCTCTCATTCAGGACATGGATTGCAGTCCCTTAGATTAGAAACTGATCGGACGGTTGACAATTCCTGATGCTTACATGGCACATCTGTCATTTTCCTCACGGGGTCACCGTGCCACGTGGTTCGTTTACTCTCTTTATATTTTTCTTTGGGTCTATCCTTTTATTAATTAATTGTAATATTTCATCCACTTTTTCATTGACTTTTTTGGTTGGATTTTTCATATTGATTTTGAAGTCCAACCGTACAAAATGTTAAATCATATAACAACTGGAAATGGGGATTTCATCAACTTCAAGCAGTTTTACTTCAAAATATATTTTGGTTTATATTATCATTCGTCTGTGTCAAAATTAGTCTTGAAAAATGAAATCCATACGAAATATTCGACGTGGTTCATTTTATAAATATGATTGACTGCTCTACTTAATATCAATCAGTTTTAGTCCTAGATTTAATGGAAGCCGTAACAATGGTTATATTCCCTCCGTCTCAAACCATTTTATACATTTTACAAAATCATGCGTCTCACATCTTTGCACATTTCTTTATTTAGTAAAAAAACTATCACAAACAATCAATATAATAATATTAAATATTCTTAAAAGACGTATCAAAATATACACTTTTTTAACTTTCAATTGTAGTATATTATTAAAATATTCAGTTTCTTAATTCTCGTACCAACTCTCAAACGTCCATAAACATTTGGGACGGAGGGAGGGAGTACTTTGAATTCGTATCTTTCCATCTTTGGCTGTTGTGAAGTATTGGAATTGTCAAGGATAATATGTTTCGTCATAAATACTAATGTGCACTAAAGTAATATACAGCTTTTGGGATTGTTATTACACCACAAAGAGGAAAAGAACATTAATTTTTCATATATATATATATATTTGCTCATAACATGAATATCATTATTTAATCTCATCGATTCAGCAAGCCAGATTAATCACTAATGCACATTTTTATTTTCCAAAATGTTATGTTATAATATGTTACTGAAAAATACACGCGCACATATTTAAATTGCTGGAATTCGTTATACGACGAAATATGGTACAAATGTCATTTAGTGCCTTATTTCCACCAGGCACAAATTAAATTTAGAAAATAAAATATAAATATGTTTTCTCTTTTTATTTTTTTTTACAGGCATTAATTACAAAAATATTGGACCAATTATTTTTTTTATAAAAAATATGATAACTATTAAGTAATACAAAATATTAAAGAGAATATAAATATTACAGAGAATATAACTATTACAGAGAATAAAAATATAAAGAGAATATTAGAGAGATAACTAACTTATTTTATTCAATATTTTCATATGATTTTAAAAACAGATATCACTCGCAAAAAATATTTACATAACAAATATTACACCATTCTTAGATAATATAATATTGCATCTACCATTCTAATTAATAAAATACACTAGTATGTCCTGCACACCCTAACGTGTGTGCAAAAAATTATATTTAATGTTTTTGTTGAATTGAGCTTTGTAACTGCTGTTAGTGGGTGGTTATTTTAAGTAATTCCCTTTAATTAAAGTTAATTGGTAGTTATTTTAAGTAATTCCCTTAATTAAGTATTTATACAAACCAAATTAAGTCTAAATAAAATCATTTTAACCAAGGCCCTCTCTCTTAATAAAAGACTAGTATGTCCTGCACACCCTAACGTGTGTGCAAAAAATATATTTAATGTTTTTGTTGAATTGAGCTTTGTAACTACTGTTAGTGGGTGGTTATTTTAAGTAATTCCCTTTAATTAAGGTTAGTGGGTAGAGCTGTCAAAATGGCGGGCCGGGCCGGGTTGGCCCGCCGCCCGCCACTTGGCGGGGCGGGGCGGGCTGGCCCGCCATCTAGCGGGCCTCCAAAATGGGGGACCGGCCCGCCCGCCTATATATATTATTTATTTTTTTGTATTTTTATTTTATAATTTAATTTATTAATTAGTTTTAGTTAATTAAGATATTTAATAATAAATTATGGATAAACAACTTATTAATTCTATATTTTTAAATATATATGTTATTAATTATGGTATAATTAATGAATCATTAACTATTACATAAATATATTTAACCATAATATATAATATATAAATATAAATATAATTTTATTAAATTGGCGGGCTGGCCCGCGGGCCATCCCGCCCCGCCCCGCCAAGCCCGCGGCCCGCGCGGGTTGGCCCGTTTTGGCCCGCCCCTTGGCGGGCCTAAAATATCCCAGCCCGGCCCGCCCTTTTTGGGGGGCGGGGCGGGCCGGCCCGCGGGCCACGGGCCCAATTGACAGCTCTATTAGTGGGTGGTTATTTTAACTAATTCCATTTAATTAAGTATTTATACAGACCAAATTAGGTATAAATTACGGCAGTTTAACCAATGCCCTCTCTCTTAATAAAAGAGAATAGATAATAGATAGAGCTGTCAAAAAAGCCCAAAGCCCGCGGGCCGGCCCGCCCCGCCCCGCCAAAGTGGCGGGGCGGGCTGCGAAATTTTAGGACCGCCTGAAGGCGGGCCTGGGCGGGCCGCGGGTAGCCCGCCCAAATAACAAAAATTAATTTTTTTATATTATTTAATATATCTATAAATAACTTATATAGATTTTTTATATTTTGTAATTATAATTTTAATTGGAATTAAGTTTAATTTAGTGTAATAAAATAAATAAATTATTATTATATAGTTATGATTAAATTACAAATACTTTCCAAATAAAAATCTTTTTTTAAAATTGTTTTCCCTTTTTATTTTTTTATTTTTTTTCTCTTTTTATATTTTTTTAAATTTTTGGCGGGCTTCCCTTTCTCAGGCCCGCCAGAAGGTGGGCTTACCCGCGCCCGCCCCGCCAGTTGGCGGGCTTTGGCGGGTAACGGGCCGGCCCGCCCCGCCGGCCCGTTTGACAGCTCTAATAATAGATTCTCAACTCTATCGTCAACTGACCACTCTGTTATTTAACCACAATCCTAGCTATACTCTTATATAAAGAGCTTATGAGATCTAAAAACTGTCAATTGGTCTGTTTGTCAAGTATATTACTATTTTACCGTATGTAAATTTTTTTTAATATTCATAATTTTCATGTTATTATTTCTATTCAATTTATGTTTGTATAATTAATAATATTGATTTTTCTTTATTTCCGTGTACTGTACCGTTATATATTGTCAATATCGGATCTGCAAAGTGCGAGCGAGTACTTTTATTTGGAAACGGAGAAGAAAAGAAGTCACATGGGGTATTCTTTCGACAGTAGTACAATTGGCTGCTCTAGTTGTACCGCTTCTTAGTCGTTCAGATCTTCATCGTCCGTCTTGATCCAACGGTGCAGATAAAACCTCGTCTTTGTCAAGAAGCCACGGACATAATAAGTGGATATTCTGATTTGCCCAGCTAATTAGTATCATGAGAGTTTCTATTTATTGATTACATTTTACAATAGTCAAAAGTATCTATACTATCTAGGGGTGAGCAAATCCGGATATCCGATCCGAATTTTCGGATACCTCAAACTATAAACCGCATCCGATCTGATTCAATTCGGATTTCGGATATCCGAATCCGATTTTAGGTGATTTTTTTTATTATAATCAATAAAATGATTCCTTTGAACAGTAACTGAAAACGCACTTGCTTTTTCTACACATTATACGAGCTGAGGAACAAACTGAAGGCAAATAAAAATGCTACTTACATTAATGGAGTCGAAATATTTGAGCTCTCGGCGTATGCTAATTTCGTCTAGGTCTTGCTTCTCTTTTGCTTTTTGAGTTTTTCTTCTAGTTAAAGTTCACAAATAAAAAGTATTGTTCATGTACTAATTCTTTTTGTTTATTTGGGCCTTGAGCTTTTTTGTTTGGCTATACTTTTTAATTTATATTTTTACGAAAAAATTAAAATCGGATACCGGATATCCGAATTTTACTGTTGGGCATATCCGTATCCGATCCGGTTCACTTAACAGAAATGCGGATCGGATATCCGCCGGTTATCCAGTTTTTTTGATTTTGAAAACCGGATATCGGATCGGATTCCAGTTTTCGGATATTTTTGCTCACCCCAACTATCTATACTATTGTATTAGGGTGAGGGGTGTCTATTAGAGCATCTCCAATCGATACCCAAAAACCAAAATATAAACTAAAAGTTCTACAACCGTACATCAAACGCAAACTCAAAATGTGTTTTCATCTTCTCTGTTTTAAATGCATATATGCGTTTTGGGAATGATATATCCCAAAATATGCGTTTGATGTTATAAAAATTACAATACATACCCTTTATTATTTTTAATTATTAAAGTACCCATATAAAATAAATAAAAATAGATAATAAAAAAAGTACTCCCATTATTAATAAGTATTTTTTCTATGTTTTTTATATGAAAAATATTGAGTTTATTATTAGTTTTGTGAAATTACTTTTTTCAATGAATTTAAAATAATAGTATGGTGTGATTTGTAAAGTTGTAAATTTCATGGGTAATATTAAAAAATCGAATAGAAGAGACTATTACAATAATGGTCTTTTAAGTTTGTGAACTGGTTTATTGGTTGGAGAAGAATTGCTGCATTTTGAATTTGAGAATGCGATTGGGTTTGAGAATGCGTTTTTCAGTTGGAGATGGTCTTAAATGCTAATTTGGTTCGTAAAATATTTACAATTTAACCTCTCTATTTCTAATTTCATTAATTAAATAATTATCACATTAAACCCCTCAATTTTTAGTTATTATACTTATACTCCAAATCATTATTTTCCTTTTATATATATAAAAATTATAGTTCATCTACTAAACATAAATTATAAATTTCAAAAACTAAAATTAAAACAATTATATTTTAAACACACGCATAGAGTGTACAGATAGTACTAGTTTTAATAATGCTTAAAATTATGAATTCCACAATAACATGAACTTATAGTTAGATCGGTATATTATCACGTTTTTTTTTTTTTGTAGGGGACACTCAACTATCTTTTTAACATGGACCATGGTCTCTATGTTTTCCTATTTATCAATGATGATTTCGTAATTTATATTCATATCCACCATTTGTTAAGTAAACTGATTGTTAGGTTTCGTAAGTTAGTAGCAGTTAATGTTATTACAGTTATTCCTACTTTTATGCAAGTAGAGGGTTTGAATAGATAGGTTTGTCTTATGTCTATATTAGGTTTGCTTACGATCAGATATGTAACACATCCTTTCAACATAATACAGTTTTCATATTTCTTGTGCTTTCATACATTTCCAGCAGTAACATTATCTAATTTTAGCCATTCTATCAGTGGTATCAGAGCTAAAATGGCTTCTGAAAGTTCCGTACAGCCCGCCATTCCTCGGTTTGATGGTCATTACGAGCATTGGAGCATGTTGATGGAAACCTTCTTAAGATCAAAGGAGTACTGGCACGTCGTTCAGACAGGTATAGCAATACCTGCTGCTGGACCAGTTTTATCCGATGCACAGAAGGCGGAGTTGGAGCAACTTAGATTGAAGGACTTGAAAGCGAAAAACTATTTGTTTCAGGCCATTGATCGACCAGTCCTAGAGACGATTCTTTGCAAAGATACGTCAAAAGATATATGGGACTCCATGAAGAAAAAGTTTCAAGGTACAGCAAGAGCGAAACGGCAGCAACTTCAAGCGCTTCGGACTGAGTTCGAATTGCTTAGAATGAAAACCGACGAATCGATGTCCGAATATTTCTCCCGAACAATAGCAATTATTAACAATATGAGAATTCATGGGGACAGAATTGAAGATGTAATGGTGGTCGAGAAGATTCTTCGCTCAATGGCTCCGAAGTTCAATTATGTGGTGTGTTCAATTGAAGAATCTAAAGATATTGATCTTATGTCAATAGATGAACTGCAAGGATCACTGACGGTTCACGAGCAAAAACTGGTTCAACAAGACAGAGAAGAGCAAGCCCTAAAAGCCACTACTTCTTCGGGAAGCGTTGGACGAGGAAAGAGTCGAGGTCACAACGAAAATACAAATTTCCGAAACCACCAATCAGAAGAATTTCAAACAGATTATAATCAGGGAAGAGGAAAAGGTTGAGGTGGTCGTTATGGTCGTGGCGCACGCGGTGGTCGCGGTGGTCAACATACATATTACAAGGGAAAGGCAGCATATCGGTTTTATATTCAGTGCTTTCGCTGTAAAAAGTACGGTCACTACAAATCTGAATGCCGAACAAATCCTTCGAATCAGCATGTCGAGCAGGCTAATTACGTTGAAAATGAAGATGAGGTATCTTTGTTGATGGCATGTAATTCCAACGAAGAAAAGAATAAAACTTTCTGGTATATCGACACGGGTTGCAGTAATCATATGAGCGGAGACCAGACTGAATTTGTTGAATTTGATGATTCTTTTCGTGATGTTGTGAAGTTCGGTGATAATTCTGAAATTTATGTTATGGGAAAGGGCGATATCAGAATTCGAACGAAGGATAATCTCACTCAAACGATTGCGAATGTTTTGTATGTTCTATCTTTGAAAACCAAACTTCTCAGTGTTGGTCAGTTGATTGAAAAAGGCTACGAAGTTTCTTTTAAAGAGGGTGTATGCAGAATCTTTGATAAAAATCTGAGGTTAATTGCTCGGGTAACCATGACAAAGAATCGTATGTTTCCTCTTCATATTAATATTGCTACAGAAGTATGTTTTACAGCAAAGTTGAAGAATGATGCATGGTTGTGGCATTTTCGATACGGGCATTTGAATTTTGGTGGATTAAAGATGCTACAGCAGAAGAACGTGGTGATCGGTCTTCCGCAAATTATGCTCCGTCTGAAATTTGTGAGCATTGCGCTGTTGGGAAACAGCCCCGGAATTCTTTTCCACATGGAAAGTCTTGTCGAGCAAAAGAAGTGCTGGAATTGGTCCATTCTGATTTATGCGGACCAATAAACCCGAGCTCTAATGGAGGTAAAAAGTATTTTATCTCATTTATCGATGATTTTAGTCGAAAAACGTGGACATATTTCTTGCAAGAAAAATGTGAGGCCTTTACTGTCTTTAAGGTCTTTAAATCTCTAGTTGAGAAGGAGAGCGGCCATGTGATTAAGGTTCTTCGTAGTGATCGTGGAGGTGGATATACCTCGCAAGAATTTGCAGATTTTTGCAGAGTTAATGGAATTAAAAGGCAGTTTACTGCAGCTTATTCGCCTCAGCAGAACGGAGTTTGTGGGAGGAAAAATCGAACTATCATGAACTTGGTTCGAAGCATGTTAGATCACAGTAAAGTTCCAAAGAGTTTCTGGCCAGAAGCTGTCAAATGGAGTGTTTACGTACTAAATAGAAGTCCGACGTTTTCAGTTCGAGGTATGACTCCGGAGGAAGCATGGAGCGGGAGAAAGCCGACAGTTGATCATTTCAGAATATTTGGGTGCATAGCATATGCACATATTCCCGATGCAAGACGGAAGAAGCTCGATAACAAAGGTGAAAATGTATATTTCTTGGTGTCAGTGATCAATCTAAAGCATACAGATTGTATAATCCCAGCAGTAAGAAAGTAGTCATTAGTCGTGATGTGATTTTCGATGAAGAAAAGACGTGGCAGTGGTCTGAAATCTCTGGGAAACAGCAAGTCGCTATAAGTTTTGATGATGATCAAGAAGAGCAGAATTTTAATCCAGCAACTCAAGAGGAGCAGAATTTTGTTCCAGCAACCATGCCACTTGATATTTCAGAAAACAATGCAGTGGAAGAGTCTGAAATTTAAGCAGCAGCTGAACCATCTGGAGCAGAAAATTCACGATCTCAACGTGCTCGAAAAAGGCCGGCGTGGATGTCTGATTATGAGGTATCTCAAATTAATCAACATGATGATTTGATAACTCATTTTGCTCTTTATTCAGACTGCGATCCTACAACATTTGAAGCTGCTGTCAAAGAACCAAAGTGGCAAAAAGCGATGGATGCTGAGATAGCAGCCATTGAAAAGAACAAAACTTGGTAACTGATGAAACTTCCAAAAGGGCAGAAAACAATTGGAGTTAAATGGGTCTACAAGACAAAAGTGAAGGAAAATGGCGAAGTCAAAAAGCATAAAGCACGTTTGGTGGCGAAAGGTTATAAACAGGAGTACGGAGTTGATTATACTGAAGTCTTTGCGCCTGTTACCCGCCATGATACCATCAGAACAGTAATCGCCACCGCTGCCCAGAATTCGTGGAATATTTTTCAGATCGACGTAAAATCTGCTTTTCTACACGGAAACTTGGAAGAAGAGGTATATGTCGATCAACCCCTGGCTATGTTATTTCTTGTTTAGAGCAGAAAGTTTATAAGCTGAAAAAGGCGTTATACGGATTAAAACAAGCTCCACCAGCTTGGTATAGCCGTATAGATGCATATTTTCAGAAAAACGAGTTTCAGAAATGCCCACACGAGCACACACTTTATGTCAAGCTTTGTGAGAAGGGAATGCTTATCGTGTGTTTATACGTCGATGATCTTATTTTTCTGGAAATAATGCTGCTATGTTTGAAGAATTTAAAAAATCGATGGTGGTTGAATTTGACATGATGGATCTTGGAAAGATGCATTATTTTTTGGGTATTGAAGTGAAGCAATCTGAGAGCGGTATCTTCATAACTCAAAGGAAATATGCTCAGGAGATTTTGGACAGGTTTCAGATGAAGAACTGCAATGCTGTGAAATCTCCATCTGAACATGGTACGAAGCTTGTGAAGAAACCAGAGAGTAGCAAAGAAGTTGATAGCACACTCTACAAGCAAATCGTCGGGAGTTTAATGTATTTGACTTCAACAAGGCCCGATATAATGCATGCGGTTGGCATAATCAGCAGATATATGGAATGTCCGATGGAGTTGCATCTCATGGCAGCAAAGCACATTCTTCGATACTTGCAAGGTACCATCAATTATGGTCTCTTTTATAAGAAGGGCGAAAATCCACCTTTGTATGGTTTTACGGATAGTGATTATGCTGGAGATTTGGATGATCGAAAGAGCACATCTGGTTATGTATTTATGCTGGGATCAACGGCTATTTCTTGGTCATCGAAGAAACAACCTATCGTCACACTCAACTACGGAAGCTGAATTTGTAGCGGCAGCTACATGTACATGTCAAGCAATATGGCTGCGAAGAATTCTTGAGTTTGTTCGCTTTAAGAAAGCTGGAGCAACTGTTATCTACTGTGATAATATTTCAGCAATAAAATTATCGAATAACCCCGTGATGCATGGCAGAAGCAAACATATCGACGTACGATTCCATTTCTTGAGAGATTTGGTGAATGCTGGGATTGTTGATCTTGTTTATTTGCAGAAGTAAAGATCAAGTTGCTGACTTGTTTACAAAAGCTTTGAAGCTGGATTCATTTACAAGATTAAGGAAGCTACTTGGAGTTTGCTCAATAGCTGAAGCTGTCTAACTATCAGTTTAAGGGAAAGAATGTTAAGTAAACTGATTGTTAGGTTTCGTAAGTTAGTAGCAGTTAATGTTATTACAGTTATTCCTACTTTTATGCAAGTAGTGGGTTTGAATAGATAGGTTTGTCTTATGTCTATATTAGGTTTGCTTACGATCAGATATGTAACACATCCTTTCAACATAATACAGTTTTCATATTTCTTGTGCTTTCATACATTTCCAGCAGGAACATTATCTAAGTTCAGCCATTCTATCACCATTATGATAAACCAAGATTATGACCCATTTCACCGGGTCAGATACGGCATTTCTAATTAAATAATAAAAAAAATCAATCATTAACAAAATAAACCGAAAAGCAGAAGTATTAATAAAATAGAGAATTTCGTACTCCAGGAATACGAATTAGTAATTCGTACTCCTAGATTACGAGTTATAGTTGGACCGCTGACCTGCTGACCTGACACGTCGACGTAACTCGTATCCTAGGAATACGAATTACTAATTCGTATTCATGGAGTACGAGTTACTTGCTGACCCGCTGACCCTGACCTGGCAGATGACATGTCACACTAATTCGTATCGTCAGTATACGATTTAGTAACTCGTAATCTAAACATACGAGTTATAGTGTGTGGCCGACCAACCTGCATGGCCATGCAAAGTGTCGGCAATAATTGCTCTAACTCGTATTCTCGGGATACGAGTTACGTGTATTATTGCAATAATTGACGTAACTCGTATGCCCAGAATACGAGTTACGTAACTCGTATCTTCAAGATACGATTTACTTTTCTATAAATCCCCCCTCCCCTGCATGTACTATCATTAGCCCTTCTCAATTTATTTTAATAACTCAAACAATGGTGTCGAGTCGCGTACAAGTCATAGTATATTTCGGCGGCGATATAATTCAATCATCTGATTCGACCATCAAATATAGTGTCCACCCTGTTGGTTATAGGCGAATTCGTCGCACCACCAGTTTTTCTGAGTTTATTTCGTTGTTGTTCGAAATTACGGGTGCTGATAGCAGTCGTTGCTCGTTGATTATCCATGCCAAAAATGAATACTTTCAACATTCCCGCCATTTTCATCAGCTTTTTCAAATCTCCAACGACAACGATTTACAATTTTTCATACATCCCGATTCAGAAAACAATTGTGTCGAGGTTTTTGTTGAAACAGTTGAAAATTCAAACTTTGATTTGAACGAAGAGCCTCATCGAAATTTTGAATTTGGTTCTTCGAGTTACACCTGTACGGATTTTCCCGACATTGCCTCAGTTACGGCAGGGTTCAGTAATGTCTCTTTGGAGATGCCGGCGCTTGGTGTTCCATTCAATATGCCGGAAGCTGTGTCAGAACCGGAGCCAGATTTCGTGCCAGAACTAGAGGAGGACGTTGATGTTAGTGGTTCGGAAGCGGACGATGAGACGCTGTGTAGACGCTGTATAGACCCATATCGTTCAACTTTCCTAATAAGCGACCGTGTAAGATATTCGGTGCTTCTCTAGTACCCCACACTACATTCTCTAAGGCCCTAATCTTAATAGTTCTATCTATCGCTATCGGATCTAACAACAAATCCTTACTACGGTGATTTGACTGCATCGTCAACACCGAACTATCAATAGGCCCGTAAATGGAATCGGAATCCATTCTACATTTAAAAAAACAAACAAACAAACAAATCACCAAACAATAAAAAGCATTTGAAATAACGAAATTAACGCAAAAATGGTAGTTCGAGCCGTAACGGGGTACCCGAAATAATCGCGCGTATGACGTCGTCTGGGTGGCGGGTCGCAGCGGGCAGCGTCGGGTCTCAGCGGGCAGCGTCGCAGGGCGGGGCAGCGGGCAGCGTCGCGGGGCGGGGCAGCGGTCGTGGCGAGCAGCGTCGGGGACCGGGGCAGCGGCGGGTCGCAGTGGCGGGGCAGCGGTCGGGGCTGCGGCAGGGCGTCATGTCGGCCGGCTGGGCAGCGTCTCCGGTGGCGTCTCAGTGGGGCGCACCGTGGCGTCGGGGCAAGCGCGGCGTGGCGGCGGCGGGGCACTGGGGCGCGGCGGGGCGGCGGGGCAGCAGGGCGCGGTGGGGCAGGGGGTCGCGGCGGGACGGCGGGCAGCGCAAGGCGTGGCTGGGGCAGCAATTCGTCGTCGTCTTCGTCGGCTTCGTCGTCGGCTTCGTCGGTTTCGTCGTTTGAGTTCGTCTTCTTCGTCGCGTAGGGTTTTGATAAAAACCAGATCTAATTCGTACTCTAGGAGTACGAAAATCTCTATTTTATTAATCCTTTTGCTTTTCCGTTTATTTTGTTAATGATTGATTTTTTTTGTTTATTTAATTAAAAATACCGTCAGATACGCAGTGAAGATTCTAGTTTATATAATCGTACCAATCGAACATTAGGAGAAAAAGAAAACCTAATACTTGTTTTGATATTTAAACGAACAAGTAATATTTTTCGAAATCAAACATATGGGTCGATGCATCGTGTCTCCTACAACCTTGTAGAACGTATGATATCCCATATTAAATTAAAAAAGTAGGGAAAAAGAACAATGCTTTTTATATGATAATCATCGTCATCTCTCGCCAAGACAAGATTTTCTTTTCTACAACAAAACGTCATGAGCATGGAGTTCATAGTAGATACAAAACGAGGCACTGCCCATCATACCAAGAACTAAGCAGACAAGAAAATATCATACGACTAATTCACAAACAACTAAAACTAACTGTCCAAAAACCAAACACTTGTCCAAGTTCAAGCCCAAGAACCTTCAAGCAAAGGCCGGGCCGGGCCCACATCGCCAAACATCTTCAACAAGTCCGAACACTCTTCCCCACCATCACCGCCGCCTTCCTCCGCCTTGAGCTCCAATCCCAGCTCCTCCTCCACGTCATCGGACGCCGATACGAGCAGAAATTCACACCCTTCAAAGTTGAGAAAATCCGGCGGATCAGCCTCGCGAAACCTTTTATGACCGAAAAGCCCCTGAAGCCTCGCCGGAAAGCCCGCTTTTCTCTTGCTCTGAAGCCCTCTAAAGCCCGACCCGCCGCCCTGAATCTCAGGGTTTTTTATTTGGATAACGAACGAAGCCTCGCGGGATATGTTCATGGCTTCTTGCGCCGGCGGATGCTCTCTGTTTTCCGGCGGGTATTCGAGCTTGTAGATCAAGTGAGTGTGTAGCTTTTTGCCTCTTTTATTATCAGCTGTTGGGCTGTGCCTGAGAATTCTGTATATGCCTTCTGCTAATGGCCGTGAGTCAGGTAAGTGCCTATGGCCTTTCGATTTAGTGTCGTATTCCACTGTGAGAGAGAACAATAAAAATCAAATCTTTACATTGTCTGCAATGGCTGAAGACGAGAATTATTACCTCCTCGAAGGGCTTCTTTGAGCTGATCGATCTTGGTGGTGACCATCTCAACGAAGCCCCAATAGGGCGTGCTCCGTTTACCCGGGTCGGGTAGGGTTTTCCGACCCATTACGAGGAGCCTTAGCAACGGCTCCTTCTCTATGTTAACTCTCGAGCTGCCACGCCCACCTTCTGTTTTCTTACCGTCGTCGTCTTCTTCGCTGTTCTTGCTTGTCCCTTCCTTGCCTGAGTTTGGGTCTTGCTTTTCCTCGACGGCCCGCTCGCCGGATTCCGGCCGGAGGACGAGGTAGAGCCGCTGAACGTCTTGCGGGCCGTGGGCTTCTTCTTTCTCCACTTTCGGGCGGTAGAAGAAGAAGATTTCACCTCTTTCCTGCCCAAAATGCGTAATAAAAAAAAAATAAAAAAAATTCGAGTCCGAATTGACGTATTATCAAAGATAGTTCACCTGAATTTCGACGGTTGGTTGTGTTCTTGTCTTGGTTTCTTCTCCTTGTCCCATTTTCGTTTTATTGTTTTTGTTTTTTTCTCAGGAAGATAAAATTTGCTTTCTTTAAAGGGACATCAGAGAAGGATTTTGTAGTGTTTAAATGGATGGGATCAATGCGGTTTGGACAGATCTGGTTACGACGCGTATTTCTGGAATAAATGTAGACTTTGACAAGTGTCAATCGGGTTAGATTAGGAGGGGTGAATTTCTTCTCAACAATTTATTTATCTTATTCATTTCACAAGCCCCAAATATTTATACTTCTATCTAGGCTCAGTAAACCGTCAAATTTTAATTTGCCAATTTTAATTAAAATATTAATATTAAAATAAAAAAAACCACTCATTACATTTCTTTTTATATATTCAATTTTATCCCTCTATTTTATTATATATTTATAAGTTGTATATCACACGCATTTGAGTGTACAAAAATATCTATAATCTTATATAGATTGAATAGGTTGGATATAAACTGCAAAATCGATCTGTCATGATTATTTACAAATTTTACCCTCAATCATATAATTACAGTTTTACCTTTCGTATGTTAATTTATTACAAGTTTATCCTTAGATTATAATATTTATTTGTTAATAACTTAATTAATAATATAAAATATTCAAAATATAAAATAAATTGTTATTTTTGCACACATGTTGCTGTTGGGTGTGCTTATATACCAGTCAATATAAACAGCGTAAGCTGGATAAAATGGTCAAGTTTAATTATAATTTTATCCTTAATTACTTAATTTTATTACAAGTTATCCTTATTTTATTTTTTAAATAACTTAATTAGTAATACAAAATATTCAAAATATAAAATAATTTAATATATATGCAGCCCCATTGAATGTGCTAAACATACTAGTAAATATAGACGCCACGGTAACGAGATGAAATTTAATCCGGTGACCAAAAGGATTGATCTAAAAAATCTTACAATACCTTTTAATTTACTTGGTAATTTTATTTTTATTAGCACACTCAAATCCAATAATACATATATCTTATTAATTAAAAACGAAAACTTATATATTATCAGGTACAAAAGAAGCACGTGCAAGTTGGGGGGGCCTTGTTATCAATACATCCACCCACGGCCAATGGACCGTGAAAAATTTTACAGATTCTATCACATTGGAGATTTCCTCTCGGACTATCGTTATTGCAAGGAACTTCTTTTCGCACCTCCGAAGTACAACCGCGATCGCAAGATATTTGGCTCACCATCATCATCAACCCTTCAATTAATCAAATTTTTAACCATTCAATTATATAATATATATATATATATTTATTATAGAGACGACAATAACGAAATTAAGATATGCGTTATTAGGCAATATATATACCCATCAGAAGAGCGTAGAGCTTCAACATTGTTGTGAGACGAGAGACTAATTTTTAGGCCGTGAGAAATTGAGGTGATGATTGTTTATGTTTATATAGGCGGACAAACGTGGTGCTATAGTCATTATGGTTGTTTTTATTATTACACTGTTACAAAAATATTATAACTATAAAGTATTTTACTAATTACGATTTTAGTAATATTAGAGAGATAATAAGTTCTTTATTCAATACTTCTTAAAAACATTTTACACAACCCAAATCACATATTTATACTACTACAAATTCACTATTGGAACTAATATTTTACAACATCTACTACAATTATACACCTTATCTTATATCAACATTAATACTCAACTAATTTTACAACATTCAATATAATACTTCCAAATCTCAACAATTCAACTATATCCTCTAGAGCAAGCGGTAAATAATAACTCATTAGATTGAAAAATAATCTGGTTGTTTATCAAATGTCCACGTGAATTTCCAATTCGCATCATAATTGAACCGGGATAGCCCAACCGGTCATGCTAAACAGTAAATGTACTGTCATCGATAATCTTATGGTTTACGATAGCATATGATTATATTGTTCTCAGATATGTGTAATATAACGCAGAGTCAAATGAAGGTAATATTTCCACAATTATTTTATCATTCGAAATACACTTTTTTTTGTACGAAATAAATTCATTACCACTAAACCCAATGTTTTTTTTTTTTACATCACTAAGACCTCACACAAACATAGGTCATCAATCTAGGGACCTCAAACTAGTGGTAAGATGAAAGATAGACTCATCAGCTCTTGTTATCTTAGCTTTACAGCAACTAGCAATTCTTGTCCTCACCATGCTCGTAATCAATCTGAAGGTCCCTCGCTCATCTTGCTTGCTACCGCCATGCACTCTTAAGTTCCGTTCCGCCTATATGAAATAAACAATAGCCGCAATCCAAGATAGTACTATCTTCGCTTCAGTGTGTTTCTTCTTCCCCAGACTGATCAACCGGGTCCTCCATCTTTCATACTGATATGGGAAGCTATCAACCGCCAACCATTGAGCCATAATTTGCAGTAAGTCCTACTAAACACACATTCAAAGAAGAGGTGCTTGATAGATTCCTCCTCCCTTTCACAAAGCACGCACTTCATCCGCTCAACATGTATCCCCCATGAAAAGAGTCTGTCCTTTGTAAGCAGACGTTTTTACGCCAATAACCAAAACTGTGTTTAGGTCTGTTGTACCTATTCCACACAGTCGAGCACACATGGAATCTGGCAGTACCTATGGTGAGCCATTTATACCCATTTTTAAGAGAGTAGCCACCATCCACACTTTTATGGTCCATACATCCCAGAATACCCAGCCTTAAAAACCTCTTTAGATTTATGTAACTTCCTCCAATGCCAATTGCAATCCACAGGAGGAGAATGCTCCCATAAAGATCCCTCTGTTAAGTAGATTCCATGAAGCCACTTGACCCAGAGGACATCAGCTTCGGTAGCAAGATGCCATATTTGTTTGCCAATACTAGCTAGGTTCCGAACATCACAGTATTTAATACTTAGACCTCCTTTACTCTTCGGTTGACATACTTTTTCCCAGTTCACCAAAGCCACGGCCTTGTTCCCTTCAGAACCACCGCATAAGAAGTCCTTACATATTCTATCCACTTCTTTGATCACACTCTTAGGTAATAGGAAAATTGTCCCCCAGTAGCTGTACATAGAGGATAATACAACATTGATAAGTGTATATCTCCCAGCATAGGATAAGGCACGAGCAGTCCCGCTTCTAATTCTGTCAACAATTTTGTCCACCAGCACTTGACAGTCTAGCTTACTTCATTTTGATGGAGATAAAGGCACTCCCAAGTACCTCATGGGATATGTACATATCTTGAAACCTGTTACCCTTTGCAACTCAGCTTCCAAATTCAAGGTTGCCCCTGCTACATATAAGTTTGACTTACTTGAGTTGGCAATCAAACCTGAAGCGGCTGAAAGATGGTCAAGAGCTTGCTTCAAAGCCTGTACAGCACCCATAGTAGCTTTGCAGAAAATCATTAGATCATCTGCAAAACACAGATTAACAATCCTCATACTTTTACACATTGGATGGAATCTGAAATGCTCAGTTGTAGTAGCTACCTGAAGTCTTCGGCTCAAGTATTCCATGATTAGAACAAAGAGGAGGGGTGATATGGGCTCCCTGTCTGACTCCTCTTTTCCCAATGATTCTCCCTTCGATACTTCCATTGATGGAGATAGAAAAGCTAGTTGTAGAAACACATTGCATAATCCATCCAGTAAATTTGGGGGGAAACTGTAAATTTTGTAGAAGGGACTCCAGGAAAGACCAGTTAACGATGTCATATGCCTTCCTTAAATCTATCTTCATAACACACCTTGATGAAATATTCCTCCTCTTGTAGAATCTGATCAACTCTTGGCTGACCAAGATATTATGAATAATAGAGCGACCTTGGAGAAAGGCACTCTGATTCTCATTTACAAGTTGTCTCGTGGATAACATCTTGGAGATGCATTTATAAAGAATGTTACAACAAGCAATTGGCCGAAAGTCCACCACTGTATTGGGATGCTCCTTCTTAGGAATCATAACAAGAATAGTATTGAGTTGTTTCAGCATTTCTCAAAAAATTCCAAGATAGCTTCAATGACTCCCTCTCCCACCACATCCCATGCATGTTTGAAGAAATAACTACTATAGCCATCCGGCCCAGGAGCTTTTTGCTCATTGATGGAGAACATAGCTGCTTTCACTTCCTCCCTAGTTAACGGTCTGATGAGGTTTAGCTGATCCTCCACAAGCAAATCACTTTTGTTATGTGCAAATATTCGACGTCTCCCTTTTCTGATGTCTCAACATGATATCCGTTATTTCGAATAGCTTTAAAGCTTAATAAATTTATTTGAGACTTAGAAGAATATAAGGCATTTTCAATATTCAGCCTTATCCATTTGGGCAGTAAAACGCTAGCTCTTCCGGAGCCTTCAATTATATGTGTACCACCCGATATAGTAATGACACTTTCTTTCATCCCAAGATAATCAAAATATTTCTTATTTCTTAGAATCGTATGAGTCGTTGCATCTTCAAGACATAATTCTCCATTGCACATGCTCGTATCAATTGTATGAACATTCTTAACAAACATAAAATGTTATATCATTAATGAATAAAGCAACACAACTAAAATGTATGAATGCACAATAAAACATACAAATATTAGTATAGATAAAATAATAAATGTAACATATTTGATAACATAAATTTCATCCCGATGGATCAATGACTTCCATAATATTCGAAATGTTTGATAAATATCAGCTCCGACACCGATTCTCTTGAATTCCACGATTTTGAGCAACGTCTTGTTTCAAACTTTCTTCACCTTGAATTACAAAGATATACGGGATCTTTTGGTGCTAATAAAGACTCAACAATCACGACGATATTATTATTCTCGATAGTGGTCTTTCCTCAACGTTTCGTTCTCGTTTAATTATCACATTTTCCACTTCGGATGAAGTATATTCACAACGATAACATTCACAACCATTCGTATTATTTGCGGATACATTCACTCCTGAGAATGTCGTACTTTCACTTCGGGAAATGTTGTACAATCGTTCATATCAAAACATCGACCATAATTAATCTTTTATTTCACGTGTATATTTCAAGCCAATATATCAAAAATATCAAAATCAACAAATTTATCAAACTAAATTTGGCACATAATATCATGAAATATAAAACATATATTAACGCTCAAAACATAACAAAATATTAAAAGAAGCGTATTACTATTCTTTTAGTATCTTCGTTAGTATCTCCTATAGTATCGTCTTCTGAAAAATTCTTATGAGAAACATTATCCACATCCAGATAAGTGCCCTGGTAATAATAAACATGTGCAACAGTTCAAACATTAGACAGAGCAACATCCTTCAAAATAAAATATATTTTGAGTAATAGTAATATTAAAGAAGATTACACATTTTGTTTTATTATATTACAATTAATAATAATATTTTGAAGAATTTCGTAAAAATACTATCCACATAGCGGTAGCGATCACCGTAAATAAAGTTAGGAGCATGGGATCCATCTTTGTATAAAACGACATGGTTCTATTAAATTTAAAATCATAATAGTTAATTGATAAAATTAAAATAGTACGAAATATATTCAAGAATATAAAACAAAAATTATTTTAATATATCTTTGTCAAACTCGTCAACAATATTTTTACATGCCACGACGGGGAATCGAAATCTGGACCTCACATCACTTTTAGTGACGATAATCCGCTAAACCACTCGCGCCATGGCATTTCGTTATATGTTGATTATATAAGTTTTAAAAGTAGTAAAAAGTAGCATGAAAATCCGTATACCACTATTAAGCCAATGTCAAGCATAAAATAAAATTACGGTACCTCGACCAAACTCGTTGAAAAACTTCAGCGAATGTTGATCTCGACAGTGGAGGTTGATCTCTACGGCGGAGGTTGATTCTCGATGACGGAGCGTGATCGTGCTAATAATGTGTTATAAAAATGTTATAACTATTAAGTATTTTACTAATTACGATTATAGTAATATTATAGAGATAACAACTTTATTCAATTTTTCTTAAATACATTTTACACAAACCAAATCACATATTTATACTAGTACAAATTCACTATTACAACTAATATTTACAACATTTACTACAATTATACACCTCATCTTATCAACATTAATACTCTAATTTTACAACATTAAATATCATATCCCAAATCTTAATACTTCCAAATCTCAATAGTTCAACTAATACAAAAACATCCACGCCTTAATATTATCTCATAATATTTCATAACATACACATATTTCTGAAATAATAAAGGCAAGCACCAAACAATCTGTTGACTTTGACCAGTCATTAATGCAAGAAAAATACAAAATATCGATGAAATCCAAATTATTATAGCACAGAGACTAAACACAAACTGCAGACCACGAATCAAGAGAGAAAGGCGTTAAGGTGGAGTGGATGACGACACATTCTATCTGTTTTTTGTAAAATGAATATGGAAGCTGACACAACGATTGGATGATTTCAAATCCAGATATTGTTTTTTTTTTTTTTTATAATCCATTATTAGCATACAACTATTCTCCCTTCCAAGTTCCAACGGAGATTAATATGTGTTATCATATTGATTCTAGATAGATATCGTATATGAGATCAAACATTTTACGTTTTGTCTAAAACATATTAGGTGTTGGGCTAAAGTAGTGTATGGTCTTTGAGTGATTATTTATTCTTTTGCAAGTTGCATAGAGAAGTTTGTAAAATTACATTAACTCTCTATAACACCCATTCTCTCTCTTTAATTCTATCTGATTTTTTTGTGTGAAAAATCAAAAGGAAGAATCTCTCAATTCATGTGGTTAATGGAGTGTTAGACTGATATTTTAAATAAGAAATTGTCAACTTCAGAATTTAATTTTCTTTTGCTTCTTTCTTTGGTTATTTTTGTTTATGTCGGTTTCTCTCTTGATGACAACTTCCTTTCCTATGATGTTGAAGAGGGAGCATCTCCCGTTGTTTCTTTTATATATGTATATGCATATATGTATATGTGTTGGATGGTGAATAAAAATTGAAAATTGATTATTTAATTTGATTATTTGCTAGTACAAAAGAAGCATCCACAAAATGGAACATTTGGAGGGATCATATTAAGACATTGACCCACAGCCTTACGACCATGAGCCAATTTACAGATTCGATCACAGTGAAGAACTCCCCTCGGTGTCTGGTTGTTGCAAGGAACCTCTGGGCGCAGCTCCGTACAATCACCACACATTACCAATAATACTTGGCATCCCATTATCATCATCAACCCTGCAATTATTTAAAATACAATTCAATATCCAAATAATAATACGACTAAATATACAAATATGATGCAGTGTACCCATCAACAGAGTGTAGAGCTTCAACATTGTGAGATGGATGGAGACTTGTGTTAGAAAATGAGGTGATTGACTCTGTTTATATAGAGAGAGGTGGACTAGGTTGTGGTGGTATGTAGTCAGTCAGTCATTATGATTTTCACCTATATTTCTAAGATGGCAAGTATTATTCGAGTCAAACAATCCATTGACCTTGGCAATTCTTTAATTTAAGGAAAATTCAATAGATATCGTATACTCGAGAATTAATTACAAAACTAGGCACTATGTGCATTTGATCTCAAAAGTAGGCAATATGTGCATTTGATCTCAAAAGTAGGCATCATTATATTTTATTTTCTTTTTTTGAATTACTTTTATTAAATACACAAAGTTGTTAAAGAATAGCTATATTTTTATTTTATTTTATTATTATGAACTAATTTTATATCCGAATTAAAGATGAATTAATCATATGATCTATACAAAAAATAGTAAATTTCTAATATTGTGTCGTATTAGTGGATTTTTCTTATTCATTTCATTTTAAGAAAATCATTTCCCAACTTAGAAAACAGTGAAGAACCGAAATCGATCCGATAGGTCAAAGAAATAGAATAGCTTCGATCTACGTAAAAAATCGGAACCAAAACCACTAAATAATATATATTCATAAATTAATTAAATTATATACAAATTCAAATATTGCTCACACCTCATTTCGAATCAATTCTTGATTTTTTGCTCCGAAATCGAGAGAACCGACACGGAACCAAAATCGATAAGACCTATTTTATGTCAAATTCAATACTTTATAAGGGTACTTAACAATAAAAACTCAATCGAACCGAGCCTAACTTTTGGTTAACCGAAAATTTTAATTTGAATTTTTTGAAACTACATACCAAACCAAGCATTTTGGTTCGCTTTGGTTATTAGGGAAAAATTTTCGGTTTTGATCAATCAACCAACTGAAAACTGAAATTTTCGTAAAAAATTAAATAGTATTTAATATTTTAGTTATAGATATATAATATCGTATTAAAACAAAAAATAAAAAGCACTTTTTTTGTTCCGAACTGAATCTAAATATAAATTTAGTTATAAAAACTTAGAGGCGGAATACCGAACCAACAAACTCAATTCAATATTATGTACGAATCGAATTTTCTGTGTTCACAATCGCAATCGGTTAAGCAAACTTCGAACATCCCAATCATTTATACAATAAATTTAAATAAAAAATAAAATCAGAATTATAAGACTAAAAAAGTTCTTAAAATAAAATAGAAAAAAAAATTATGCCTTTTTTTTTTGTACTAGTTTACACATAGTGCCTTTTTTTGTTAGTCACCTTTAAAAAGATGCCTATATTTATAAATCACCCTATACTCGATATCAGTAAATGAAAATTAACATTCAAATCCAAACCCACTTCCAAGATTTAAAATGATTCTTCTCCCCAATTCTTTCAACCGTTTTCAAGTATAGGAGGAACCAAGGTTCTGAAACCGGGTTTTCGAACCTGACCAAAAATTTTAGTGGTTTAAGGTTTACTGGTTTAACCGGTATCAAACCGGAGAAAAACCGGTATCTTAAATATAATAAATATTTAATTTTATAAATGAATCAATCAAATAACATAGAAAATATACATATGTTTTGTGAACTTTTTCCAAATTATAATTTTATAAAATTAAAGGATAAAATTAAATAAAGTAAATTGTGTTGGTCCTTAAAAATTATTTGTGCATAGGTTGTAAAATATTCAAACTGGCAATTTGGGGTCAAAATTGAATAGAAATAAAAAGTTGGGTAAAGGATTCATTATAAAGTCGGATATATTGGGTTATCTGAGATTCGAACCCAGGCCCGCAAGATGATATTTGACGTCTTGACCAACAAACCAACCCATGTTTTAGTTAATTTTGTTCTTTTTGACCAAATTATTCACTGTAATTGTTTTTCTATTTTTTTTTAAAATGAAAACCAGACCGGGACCCGACCGGATTTTCGGCCGGTTCGCGGTTTTCCGGTCCGAACCGGCCGGTCCGGTCTTCAAAACCTTGGGAGGAACCATTCCTAGTCTTCGAAATTAATGCTAAAGAAAGTGATACACATCCTTGTAAATCTTTATCACACTCTTTGTAGGTACATCCAAATATAAGATGGTAATGTTCTTAATTCAACGTTCTCAATCTCAATTCTTACACATGACTCATTCTAATATCATTGCAACTCAGACTCCAAATACAAACTGCTGAATACAAACAACAACACAGACCAAGAATCAAACCTAACATTCGCAGTATTCCTTTACAAACAATCCACAAGAAAAAAATCTCCACAGCCACAAGAAAAGAAAGGGGCTTTTACTTTATCTATCAATATCTTCACCTCGAAATAGACTGAGCACATGAAGACTCATCTTTGCTACAATGGCGATGGCTCTGTTCTACTACTCCACATGCTCGAATCGAATGCTCGATAGGCCTCACGTCTCTTTTTCCTTCCCTTTTCAACATCGAACAGTATTCCTCGAATGTCTTCACTGAGACATGAAGTCTGAAGTCTAAACCGAACAGAAAGTTCAGCTCAAGTCTGTTCAGTTCCTTCGTGCTTATGCCTCCCACTTTCGCATAGTATGCATTGTTGAAGAATCTAATAGGGATAGATAGTTACGTCACATTTCAAAAACAAATGTTCTAGGAAATGAAAAGGGCTGTTAATTTAAGTAAAAACTTACGCATCATCCATGAATTTTGCAGCGACCATCACGCTTGTGATGAGAAGGCGGTGGATGTTAAGTGAAGTCAAGAAAAGGTTCTTTCTCTTCTGAACGAATCTGTCCAAATATATTTGTGCGATAACGAAGCATGAAGGGCTGCAGCAAGAATACTTGAAGATTCGATCTACGTATTGATGAATGGTAAGAGAAGGTGCCCTTAAGCCATGGAAGATTGTTGGGACGTCTTTAGTAGTATCCGAAGTCTCTAGTAAGGCTTCGTTTGTCTTGACAGATCTTTGGAGAGAAGATGAAAGGAGTGTAAGAACTTGTGGCTTTTCGTAGTTGTCTAGCTTCAGGCTCTTAAGCCCTAAAGTTATGCAGTCGTAGGAGCAAATGAAGTGAGCATCAAGCGCCACAGATCCCATTTCTTACGATGTCTCGGCATGCAAATGAGATTAAAACTGCAGTCCAAGGAAATTGATCAGTGTCTGTTTTATCTTTTCGTGTCTGAAATATCTAATCGCTGCAAGAGAAAGGAAAGAGCTGTGAACAATAAAAGAGAAAGAGGAAAAACCCAACTAACTTTGCGAGGCATAATTCGAGTTACCAAATTAAGAAGTTTTTTGCGTATTTGCATGCCGCTTGTCGTATATAGGAAAAGATTCGAATACATGAACGAAGATACTGCTCGTATACACACAATATCCCAGTTAGATGTTTACTTTTTAATCTGTGAAGTATTTACAAATTGAGATAATAGCTCAAACTGCTGTTCAATAGATCATAATGGAAGCTGAGAACAAACAAGATCGTCCAACAACGTCAGATGCAATCGCGAGAACATACTTGATTTCACCCAAATGAGTAGTTCTAAATCTCAAACTTAATTTCAAGAATTTCGTGATTTTACATAAAAACAGAGGCACTCACATTCTGAAGTTCAGATCCAGCTAAAGAACCAAGAATTAGGCTTAGATAAGCTGAAAACATAAGGCCCCACAAGCAAATATCTCAAGAACAATACCAAGAAACACAAAGAAGCATATAAAGCTGCGATCTTGAGACGAAGCCCTCGATAAAGAAGAAACAAGATCAAGAAAACAATAGAAGTAAATAAGGAAACGGAAGGGTTCAAGACATTAAATGAGAGCTTACTTAAAAATCCGAGAGATCTGAAAAGCAACTCAACTACTCAGCATAAGCTACAAAATCGTAGAGCCCATCTCCATTTCGTCAATTCACCTCAAAGAATTTGTGTAATATAAAACCCTTTTCTTTGAAGCACTTTTCTTTTTTCTAAAAGACAAATTCAATGATCAAGCAAGAAATATGCTGCTCATTATCCTCGTTTGGGAAGGGCAAAGTCTTTTAGGTCACTTCACATGGAAAAGCATAATAAAACACCGACAGCCCATTTCTTACATATACAAAACACACATTAAATTATGTATATTTATGTTAACTGCTGGTGTAGAGTTGTCTGTGTAATGTAGCAGTGCGGTTGCTTTCCTTTGAACTGCGTTTACAATTAATTAATATTGGGGAAATTCCTTATCAGTCCCTTTCAAAGTTTAAACTCCATGTTCAGTACCCCTAGCGAAAATTCTTCCTTTTAAGTACAAAATCTGCGGAAAAGTTGTGTGTTTAATATCCCAAACAATGAACGGACGAAAATACTTTTTCCTGAAATTAAATTGGACATCATACCAACTGTTTTAATTACTATACCAAATGTTATTCGAATTATACCAACAGAATAATGTTAAATTGGAAATTATACCAACTGTAATCGTTATTATACCAACAGAATTGAACACTAATAACAGATAGTATAATATCTACAATTTCTGGTGTAATAGCAAAATTAGTTGGTATAATCTCCAATTTTGCTGTATAAAATTAAAATAACTTTATTTATTGGTATAATAACAAAACTAGATAGTATAATAACGAAAAGAGATGGTCTAATTGCCACAATTTCTGATATAATTGCAAAAATTAGTTGGTATAATGTTTAATTTTGGTGTATAAAATTAAAATAACGTTATTTATTGGTGTAATAACGAAAATAGATGGTATAAATTTCCACAATTTCTGGTATAATAGCAAATTTAGTTGGTATAATGTTCAATTTTGCTGTATAAAACTAAAATAACGTGATTTATTGGTATAATAACGAAAATAGATGGTATAATTTCAACAATTTATGGTATAATTGCAAAAATTAGTTGGTATAATGTTCAATTTTGCTGTATAAAATTAAAATAATGTTATTTATTGGTATAATAATGAAAATATATGGTATAATTTGCACAGTTTTCGGTATAATAGCAATAATTAGTTGCTATAATGTCCAATTTTGCTGTAAGTTATTTATTGGTATAATATCGGAAACAATTGGTATAATTTCTACCAATTTCTGGTATAATTTCAATTATGTTGGTATACACAAGTTTTGTTGGTATAATTCATGTCAAAAATAATTTATTCAACTTTTTTTGATGTGTGAGACAAGGATATTTTCGTCTTTTAATGCTGAAAAGACCATTTTAGGTATTTAATAGGAATAAATTTTCAAATAGGTACTAAATAGGAAGAAATAATTCGAGGAGTATTTAAGAGGAATTGTAAAACACAGAGGGGACCGATAAGGAATTACCCCTTAATTATAATCATTTATGTGTGATATTGTAATAATTTGGAATTATTTGTCCGTCGGTCGTTTATTTAATTCGATCGCGGCGCAGAATGGTCCCCAATTGATACATAACGCCGTCCGTTTTATTTGGCCTTCCATCTCACTTTTTGTTTTCTTATGCAATTAGCTAAATTTTTTAACATTGATAATTAATGAGAGAAAAAGTTGAACTTATGGGATGTTTTTAGATAAATAAATGATTAGGTGTATGCAGTTAGGATTCAACGACTCCCTAGTAAGACTACAATGGTATGCTGACGTGGGAGTAGACCTAACAGTGAAGAGAAGTAACATTATATCGGATATGGGTCCAATCACGATCCAAATTTCACAGAATCTTTTTATTATTCTAAAAAATTCCAAAGAATCAAGAAGTGATTTATTCGACATGCCCGTGATCGTTTGAGATAACCAGTTTAAAAGGAAGACGATAATTCTGAAGAAAGAAGACAAGAAAGTGGCTGTAGTTTAGTGGTAAGAATTCCACGTTGTGGCCGTGGAGACCTGGGCTCGAATCCCAGCAGCCACATTTAAGATTTTGTGGTTTTTCAGTCCTTCAATATTTAAAATCCTTTTATTTGTTTTAATAATTAAAGGATTATTATAAAAAGTAAAAAATAAATAAGAATATATAAAAAGAAGTTTTACGGAATTTCTTAAAATTATAAAATAGCAATTTTTTTCTATTTATTTAGATGTCATATAATAATAATACTAAAATTTATTTGTTTTCTGAAGTTATGAAATATGTGTGCAATATTAAGTAGCCGTAGATATTGACGTAGAAGTGAATATTTCGAACAAGTCCTTTGATTTTAAAAATGTGTTTACCGATAGGAAAAAAATTACTGCATCGTTAGTTTGAACATGAATTTGAGCTTGAGATTGAATCTCTCAGTTGGAGATGCTCTTAACATATAATTGGCTTTTCTTTAATGGGTGGGGGTATATTAAGGATGATTAATATACATACCAGTAAAAACCCCTACTCTCTCTTATTGATTAAATAAAATTGCCATAAAAGTGTCGTTTCTCTTAGTATGGACTTAGTTTCTAAGGGGATATGAGTGATCTGTTTTTCCTCTTAACGGTGAGCGTATATTTACAGCAAGCAGTCAGTGATTTTTTCACAAAAATATCAGTTTAATGATTGTACTTTTATCAAATCGCATATATACGTCGCGGAGGTTTCTCATGGTGGCCGTATGATTCTCAAACTTTTTGTTGTGACAGTTATTTTCGATCGGTTGGAGTTTAATCCGTTCGATCAAGCGGACTAACGAATCAAGGGCCGAGATTAAAGCTTGGGAAACATCAACACACTTCATATGGTTAGGATCAACCGAAGATTTGAGCTCTAGAAGGTTCTACACGCTCCAAGAAGAAGTAGAAAACACACACCATAAATACAACTTTTAACTTGTTCAAGTAGGGGAGTTAGTGAGTTCATAACTTGAAAACGAGCGAGAATTAGAGTCGAGTGAAAACTAGTGAGTTGGAGAGGAAGTTGAAGTCCTGTAATCCCAATTCGTAGTATGAAAAGATCACTTTTCCGCCGTGGACGTAGGCTCAAACTTTCGAGCCGACCATGTAAATCCCTTCTTGGTTTTCGTTTAACCGCTGGTTTTCTCATTCGTTTGTCGTTAAGAACGAGTCTTTATATCTTCAAACCACAAAGCCACGAAATATCAGCAAGTTAAGAATATAGGGCGGCTGATTTCCCAACACATTTCATTTTAGTGAGTGAGACCCTGCAAGCTGCTGCTATACGGTCGTAAGCGGAGCTACATGAGGACCAGTGGGGTCCAAGTATTTTTTATACCAAACTTTTATATGTTGTGGACCCCAGGTACGTATTAAAAATTATATATTAGCACTAGTTTGGGACCTCTCTAATTATATGTGCTGGCTCCGCCACTGTATGGTTCCTTATGTGTGGACATTAATTATCAGATAAATATAAGGGCATATTAAGTGTCAGGCCCCATTAACATGTTTATTTTTGGGTTCAGGCCCCATTATATTGGGCTTTAGTATTAAGGACCTACTTTTTGAAAAATTCAGAGGTCAGGCCCTAAAATGGTGGGAAAAGACATATTTACCCCTGACATATGCCAAATTTACGTCTGGATACCTAAATGATCGATAACAAGTTTTCAAATAATTATAACAGTTTTGCACTGAAAAAGAACAGTTCTTTTCATTTGGATAACAAACAGTCTTGTATTTAGTACTATATGGTGTATATTTAGTAACAAATGATATCGCATAAATAACACATCATTCAAAAACAATACCGCTTCCTGCAATAACGCATTCCTTACACTCAAGCGGTCAAAAGAAAAAATTCACATTCCAAACGACCCAATCTCGACGTTACTAACAGTGATGTGTTGTATCTGCTTCGATTTTTCATGATTCTTCCTAATCAAAGAAAATTTTCGAAGTTTATAAAGCACGAATGCTTCAAACACAATTCAAAAATCTCGTTCAATATTTTTTTTATTAATACCCATGAGAAATCAAGGTTTATTTTACCTAATTGAGTCAATAACGCCGAGATTTATGCAGTTTTCATATGTTTTTTAGTGTCGTTTGTGATTTTCGTTCTAGAAAACAGATGAAAACTGCATAAATCTCGGCGTTATTGACTCAATTAGGTAAAATAGACCTCGATTTCTCATGGGTACCTCGAATTTATACCGATTACTTGCAATTTATGTCGAAATTGGTTAGTTGAATAAATCTTAGATCTTAAATCGGTAATATTTGAATAAATCCTACGTGACACATCAAAATTGGTTAGTTGAAGGGATATTCAAAATTTTGGTGCTCGTTTGAGTGAAAGAAAGGAGTTCGATCATCCAAAAAAGAAAATAAAATTATGTCGATAACATTTCACAACCGCGAATTAACATAATAACACTGTAAAATAACACTTTAGTTTTCTAAAATAACAATATATTATAACTGTGTAACAGAAAACTGACATAAAATACCTTTTCATAAAACCCTTTGTTAAGAGTATTTTCGTCAAAACATAGTTTTGGTCCCTTTTTCCTAAACTTAAGAAAATTCGGGTTCTTTAAACTAATTATGACACTGACAGGGACTGGACTCTTAATTTAAAATATAGGGGCCATGACACAGAATCATTTAGTTTACCATATGGTAATAATGACATTAGTAGTGACAATAATTTTCGAGAGGTTGAAAGGTAGCCCGATGTTGATTGATATTACTTGTGTCAGAAACTTCATGAAACAAATCAATATTAGGACGTTCTATACGGTTAAAAAAAAGAACTACTCGAACTTCATATATACAAATTTCGTTGAGGCTTCGATCTCTCCTGAATGAGACCGAACCACATAATATGTGTGTTCATCAACGTAAAGTAATTGCATGGAAGAAAAATTAAATAAAATGAAAAAGATAGTGAAGAAAGAACGCACTATCAATTAATCTAATGAAAATGATGTTTTCAGGAAAGCACTTCTCGAATCAATCCGAAAGAAGGCCACTTCTTTGATGAGCCTTCTCGATAAATACGAGATGATGAAGCATCAGTTTATTGGTCGAGAGATCATCGAAATTGTGCAAATCACTATGCATCTCACGAGGCTGAGGACATCATCGAATCTTACGCTGTGGATCAGATGCTGTCAGAAAACGACGACCGCGGCGGTAGCTGTCTTAGGGCACACTCTATGAGAAACGCGATGGAGAAGTTCAACACTGCGAAGGCTAAGCTGATCGAGATTACTACTACTGATGACACGACATCGAGTTTAAATCCCGACAACGCTTCTACGAAGGAACTCGACGACGGCGATATGAATCGTTCAAAGCATAGGCTGACTGGCGCCAGACGACGTGGTCGAGGGATCATAGCAATCGTTGGAATGGGCGGAATAGGAAGACCTATCTCGCTCGAAAACTATACGACGACTAGCTCATCGTTTCCCACTTTGAAGTTGGCGCTTGGGTGACCGCTTCGCAAGATTATAATCTTCGGGCCATTCTATTAGCCCTTCTTAGCTGCATACTCGACGAGATTTCAGAAGATGTGCTGCGAAAGGGCGACGACAAGTTGGGGTTTGCCTTGTACCAAAGGTTGTGCAGCAGAAGGTATCTGGTCGTTTTGGACGACGTGTGTAGTAAAAATGCATGGGATGAGATAAGACGATACCTTCCAACTGAAAACCACGGTAGCCGAATTTTAGTGACAAGTAGGGAGCTCGGCGCGGCTAAATACCTCCACTCAGGTTGCAAGGAGCATCAAATGCATCTTCTAAGCGGTGATCAGAGAAATCTCCGATGTAAGGCACGGCGCATACAGAATTTGTTCGATACCAAACTCATCTATTGCATCCCAAACATAAGGAAGTTTGGAATCGGCGTGGATATGGTGCACGAAGATATTACGATTGACCTCAGCCACATGCAAAGACTCGAGACGTTAAGGTTAAGGGCGACCTTCTCCCGCCATACCCTCCCTCCGTTTAAACTACCCAACTGTCTCCAAAAGTTATCTTTGTTCGACTATGTAATACCCGTGAGACTCTTCAACAATGTCGTTGGTGTTCTGCAGCATATTCAAGAGCTTAAGACGAGACAGTGTTTGTTTCGATCGAAAGAGCATGATGAAGACGACTATTGGGTTGTTGGCGAAGAAGTTGAGTTCTGCTCGTTACAATACCTCAAATTGAAGGAGGTTTTACGCTGGCGCAACGGAGAGCTGATTCCTTCAACTTTCCAAGACTTAGGCATGTGAAGATTCATCTTTGCGGTTCCCTCGAGGAGACTCCCGCGACATTTGGAGAGACTTCGACGCTCGAAATGATCGAGGTGGATGAATACTGCACATCTCATGTTGTTAGGAATCGTGATTTAAAGAATTCAGATTAACAGTTTTGGTGATTGGACTTAACTTAATTAAGTATACCGGTTAGACACAGGTGAAACCGGATACCGGACAACAGTTCGTCAAATGCAATCAGCAACCGGATCAAGAACGCTATCAGAAGGTCACTGAAGACCGAAATGCAGATACCGAATATGCCACGATGGACTAAGATTCAAATTCATCTCAAGAGCGGCAAGTTGAATACTTCTGACAAGCAATTAATTCAAGACTCACAGCAAGAGCTAAGTTGAAGTCAAAATAAGCTCAATAAGGAATAAAGCAAGATGCACAGGGCGATTGTGCCAAGACCAGACAGACCCAATTTGGGAAAAGTCATTAAAAGCTTTGTCCGGTACAAAGAACTATCTCACAACGGCCTTCTATATCAACTCCAACTATCTCACAACGGCCTTCACCATCTTTGAAATCAAGAAACGAGAGAAAAAGTTCAAGTTCACAAGCGATTAAGCAAGAAGTGTTTAGGTGTTGTCCTCACTGCATTTTTACCGGTTCGGTTAGTGAGTAAGTTGTTCTCAAGGGACTCTAAAAAGCTCTTGAAAGTAGACGGACTGTAAAAAGCTGTCTAAGTGGTGTCGACGAGTTTAGTTAGCTGAGTATAGCCTGTTGGGTTACCCGGTGTCTCCCGGAGACGCCACGTCTCCGGGTACGGTGCAGAACAAAAATTTTCCGGGTTCCCCGATTGCCCTCGTAGCTCGGATCAGAATAGTAACACATAGACACGTAATAGGAAGGGTCAAACCCGTAGAGAATTACCAGTTGAAGCGAGTGGTAGCTCCTCGTCCTTTTCTTCACGACTTCGTCGATGGTGGTGGATGGCACTAGATCGTCACGCCGACCTCGCAGTGTACCACGGAATCAGTTCTCTAAAGACGGCTAGAGAGAACTGAGCTGTCGCGTGGGAGAAAGTGTGTGCGTTCGGTATGTGTTTTTGTGCTTTGTGATGGACGAAAATTCTCCCACTATGGAGCACGAAATTTCTCTTTTAAAATATGAAATAGGGCTGCCCTATTTATACTAAGCTAGAATCGAAAATTCCATGAATATCTCAAAGATATGATTTTCGAATTTTACTCCTTAAGTGGAGAGATTCTTTTGCCATATCTTACTCTCTTTTGAATTCCAAATCCAAACTGAAACTTGCTATTGTTAGAAAACTAACTTAAATACCAAGTCAAACTAAGCATATCTAAATATGGTATAAAATTCGAAACTTAATCCTAGATTAATTTCGAAATTTCAACTTAAAATAAATAATATTCCAAATATATTATTTCCATATTTATATTTAATTTTCGAACTTATTTTCCAAGGTATAATTCGAAAATCAGCTTAGGGTTAAATTCCAATTTTACCCTCAAGCCTTTTAAGCACTTGGCCCAGCCCAAGTCTTAAAGTTAGTTTCATACGAAGTCCGACTTCGGTCCATTAAACGGCCCGAGGCCCACTAAGGCGCGGTCGGCCCAAGGCCCGTTAAGGCCCAAAACACTTTCTCTCCTTATCAGTACACGTTGATGATCCTTTTTAAGCCTGACTTTCTAGGTTCGACTCAATCGACAAGGGAGGAATCCAAGAGTCCGGTAGTTACCTAGCCAGTCCCGCAGTACCGGACCGCAACCCGATTCGAGTGCGAATTTCGACCCAGTCATTATTCCAGAAACTCACTATAGATAATAGTGCTACGTATAAACCCTTCAACTGTGTCCCAAGCGAGTGAGAGTCATGGTCCATGTCAAACTCACTAAACTCGATTCCATGATAAAACGGAGACGAGACAAATTACCAAACTACCCTCCATGTCTCACATGAGTTAGTTCAATACCTTGGCCAATGATTTCTTAATTTCCTGTGGCCGTCCTCATAGGACACTTATCTCGATTACTTGCGAGACTGTGAATCCGTACTCGGCGGTCTAAGCCCAGCAATCACAAATCGCTATCAAGACCGCATCTGGCCCGCTGACCCATGCAACAACAAATCGGGTCGAGGGGAACCAGTGACAGTCGAGACTTCGAAGTCAACTCCGTCAAAGCCCCTTTTGGTCTAAAGTTCACGTAGACTACTATAGTGTTGTCGTCGGTCATTGACACTCCTTAAGTAATAAGCCATGTTCGACCGTACGACCCGTGAGTCAGTGTCCATGAAATTATTCAATCCCTTGATTCGATTCGTATCACTAGTCACGACCTCCGCTTCCAAGTGGGATATCGGCACACGATAGGTCATCGACAAATAAGTCGTGATCGGTTATCCAGCACTCAACTGGAGCCTCAGGCTTACGGACTTTTAATGTTGGAGGTTAAGAGTCCATTGGTGTCTTTCTCTCTCGTGCCCATCGAGAACAGTGACTCAACTCGACACATTTGGATTTGTTCATTTATTGCTTTACCGGATGCTAAGTAAAGAACTCTTATATCCAATAAACGAACAATGCCTTTCAATAAACACACGATAATATTTTATTACACAAAAAGGTCGAATGATAAATAAGCTAATGCCCTATACAATCTAATCCTCGTATAGCATTCGAGGGCATATTCCTAACATAGCCGTGTGGGTTGTACTGTGTTAGCATAGCTAAGGAGGTTGTGAACATGGGTTGTAAAACCGAGTCTTCTAGTGGTGCCTTCCTTGCGGGAAAGAAGTGGAGGCGTAGGAGATTTTCGGTCCTGAACTTCCAGAAACATCTTTGTGTCTTTCGCAAACACACACACACACAAATCATATTTTCATCCGGTCTTGTTTCAAAACCGACCAGTTAGTTTTCGCACAAGTCACGTTCTCAAATATCAAGCACTGGTATCTAACTTTAACAGGTTGAGAACCGAAAAGATTCTAGTGTTTATTCACCCCCCTCTAAACACGCAACTAATCCTAATAAGTGGTATCAAAGCGGGTTGCTTGATATTTTTTTTACTAACCATGACTTCATCAAACAATCGTCCTATGTTTAGCAGGGAAAACTTCCTTGAATGGAAGATTAGAATAATGACTCATCTTTGTGCGCAAGACGACGAGATGATAGACGTTTTATAAACACAGGACCGTTCGTGTTTACAAAGGTAAATGCATGACATGCGGCACATCCTGAGGAGCCGCAAGAAGTCCCAAAGGAAAGACACGAGTTAACAACAGTAGAAAGAAGAAAGACGAATCTTGACAACGTCGCCAAGGACACCCTGTTCAAAACACTGGACATGGGAATATTCAGACAGGTCATGACATATAAGACCGCAAAGGAAGTGTGGGCAAAGCTCTGCCAAATCTGCGAAGGCAATGACCAAACAAGGGAAATAAGCTCGTCGTTGCCATCCAAAAATACGACACCATCAGAATGAAGCCAGGAGAGACCATGGCTGACTTTGAGGAGCGGTTTTGCCCTATTATCAACGATCTCTCAGCACTTGGGAGACAAATGGAAAATAGGGACATGACAATTAAGGCCATGAACGCACTTCCACGAGAATGGGATGTAAAAAACAATGGCTATGCGAGAATCTAAAGACTTAAGCACTAATGCTGCATAATCTTTTTACAGATTTAAAAGCTTACGAATTCGTGCTCCAGACAAGACTGGAGGAGGTGATATGGGTTCAACCAGTCAAGACACTTGCAGTAGCGGAACGTACTTCACCATCTTTGAAATTAAGAAACGAGAGAAAAAGTTCAAGTTCACAAGCGATTAAGCAAGTTCACCATTTAGTTAGCTGAGTATAGCCGTGTGGGTTGTAATGTGTTAGTCTAGCTAAGGAGGTTGTGCAACAGGGGTTGTAAAACCGAGTCTTTTAGTGGTGCCTTTCTTGCGGGGAAGAAGGGGAGACGTAGGAGATATTTGGCTCCGAACTTCCAGAAACAACTTTGTGTCTTTCCAAACACACACACACAAATCACATTTTCATCCGGTCTTGGTTCAAAACCGACTGGTTAGCTTCCGCAAAAGTCACGTTCTCAAATATCAAGCACCGAAAAGAAGCTAGTGTTTATTCACCCCCTTCCAAACACGCAACCGATCCTAACACATGTGGCCTGGGCTGAGGAGGTTCGGGAGACTCGACCCGAGCGCGGGTACGAGGTACAACTTCGATTGCTGCAAGGAATGATTGGCAGTTATGAGAACGCAAGAAATTAAAGCGCTTGGAGTTTCTAGTTGGAATCAAATTGTTAATGTCTAAGATTATCCTTTGTATTATAGTTTTGTATCTGTTGAATTTTCTCCATAGTCTTACGTGGAGAAATTCCCAAAACTGAAAGTACGCCTGTCGTAAATGAAAAAATTTGAAAGAGAACAAATGAACAAGTCTCGTCACTGTTCGCGCAGAACTAGAGATCGGCTCGTTGTGGATTCGTTCACCGTCTCATCGGGCTGGAATTTGATCAGCATGTTCATATAACTCGTCGTTCTATAAATAAAATGGTCAGATTTTGATTTGGTTGTTTGAGATTTGCAATGTTAGACTCGGATAGTGGCTCTTTTGGTGAGGTGTTGTGGTTTTTTTATCTCATATTGAAATTTGGAGCTTTTGGGTTGATTTTTATTCCTGCTTGTGTTTGCACTCGGTTGTAACTCTCTGGTGCACCGTATTGGTCATAGTGGAGCTTGCTTTGGTGGTGAAAATATCCGTGGTTTTTGCCTTTGATTTGAAGGATTTTCCCACAGTGTCTCTTTTGTGATTGATTTTCGTGCTTCCCTATTTACAAGTATATTGCAACTTGAGATCATCACAACTGAAAAAGTTTATTCCGTCGTTCTTATTATTTGGGGTAGATTCCCACTTGACGTTTCTTTTCATGTCAAGTGGTACCAAAGCCATTGGTTTAATTTGATCGTCAGTAGCTTGTTTGGATGAAGACAACTACAACTAAATTGGCGTTGGTGAGTGGTGTATATAAGCTTGTGGGTAACTTCCTCTATCGCTAATTGGTTTTAGAAATTAGCCAACCAGCTTATATGGTTTGGGCGGTTAGGGTTTGATTGGATTTGTAACAAACGGTGCCATGAGCGTGGATAGAGCGCGACCAAGCAATCGATCATGGATGAAGGAACCAGAGATAAATCCGTAACAGAAATGCTCCTATTGTAATAGTTGTTATCGGTGAGATGGAGAACAGTCATTTTGCCGTTTGATGTGCCGGGATTCGACACAGTTCCGATAACAATTTGATATACGAGAACGAGATAGAAAAATGTTTTATTGAAGTAGTCTTATTTGGGTTATTTCTTCATATCATTCGCATAACAACTTCATTCGCATATTTTAATGGAGTTTTACATGTCAGAACCCTCCATAGTTTTTTATTAGGATTCAGGACCCTATCAGAAAAAGTATAGTTTTAGGGACCTGTTTTTGAATTTAACTTAAAGTAAAGGACCTTTGACCAAAATACCCTTATAAAAGAGTAATGAGAAGTGGTATCCAGCGCCCTTGTTGTGTTATTAAATTGCAATATATCGTTATCGCATAACAAGCAGTATTACCACGCACAAATATGTGTTACTGTATAGCTAATAAGTGGTATCAACAGAATAAAATGTAGTTTTTGAAGCATATGCCATTAACATGCTTGCTTGGTAACACTTCATGCTTTCCGGGTAACACTTCCTTGTTTCTGGCTAACACTTCATGCTTTTTGGGTAACACTTCTTGTTTCTTGCTAATAACATATGCGATTAACATGCTGGGTAACACTTCATGCTTTCCAGGTAACACTTTCTTGTAATTTATTTTTTTGTAAAAGAATGTAGTTAACCCAAGAAGTGTTATGCAGAATTCATGAAGTGTTACTCTATAGCTAATAAGTGGTATCAACAGAATAAAATGTAGTTTTTGAACCATGTGCGATTAACATGCTTGCTGGGTAATACTTCATGGTTTTCGGTAACACTTAATGCTTTTCGGGTAACACTTCCTTATTTCTAGTTAACACTTTCCTGTAATTCATGAAGTGTTATCCAGAATGCACAAAGTGGTACCCCATCGAGTGTTTGGAAGAGATGACGGCAAACATGTGTAATTTCCGCAACATGAAGGGGCAAATGAGTCTTTTTGCTCAAAATAGGTCGTTAACTTTAAGACAAAACTTCAAATAGATCTCTATCTCTATTTTAAATATTATTGGGCCTGAATTCTAATGAAACTATGTTAATGGGGCCTGCAACTTAGTTAACTCTATTTTTAACTTCTCGGAAGTCAAACAACGTTTGCAACCTTTCACTTCTTTTTTGTTGTCACTACAAATTCTCCTGCAGAATATGAAGAGACTACTGAAGTATTCAGTTTAGATTTCCAACAGTGTAGGGATATTCGGCAGCTTTGGGTTCATGGTTAAGTGTCTTATCAAGTGTATGTACGGATCAAGAACAATGTTCTCAAATAGAACTAATGAGGAAACCAGACTGAAACGAAAAACAGTTTATATTAATGATTTCATCTTTCAAGTATTTCAGCTTTGTCTTCACAATTGTTTTTCAAATATTGACAAGGTTATATTTTTTTTAAAAAAATTTAAGTTGGAATAGAAATTCTTCCTTTTACATATTAAAAAAACAAGGATTTTTTTTAAATAACGGTGAACCGGCGTTTGCAAATCGGACCTACAGTTACAACGGTTTGGTTTATGGTTAGATTTTTTAGTGATTGTTAATCGACGATTCATAATTGAAAATTGCAATCATATATCCGATGGACACTTCTAGTTTGAACGGTTTGTAGCTGTTTGCCACTTCTAGTACATGTTATTGCGGACGGGATTCTCTGATTCACTTTTTTGTCTCACTTATTGTCCCACATAACATATCATTGGTATGTGGCATAAGATTTTTCTTTTGGTTTTATTTATTTTAGAAATTTCTAATTATAATTCCACAAAATCCTAAAATCATTATTATATCATTTGATTTATATGAGATAATTAGATAAACATATTTAATTTATTCTTTGTTTCATTACGATCAAATTGATATTCTTATCTTATATTTTCCGATATTTATAAGTATTTTATTTTGTATGTTTAAATTGTGAATATGAAATGAGATACACTCTTGGGAGAGAGGATCCATTCCCCAAGTTATCTCATCAACTCTCATATCTCTTCAGCATGGTATAACTGCACTGAAGAACAATCAAATGAAATGTAGGATTGACGAAAGAGAGGTATTTTTAATAAAATAATTATAAAAATATAAACCATTAACAAAATAATTATGAAATCAAAACCATTAATAAAATAGAGAAATTCGTAACTTATTTTTATGAATTAGTAAATCGTATAAAATGTATACGAGTTACTAGTCAACGGTGGCCCGCTGACCTGACATGGCATTCCAAAAAATTCGTATAAAAATATTTACGCGTAATTCGTACGCGTAATTCCACGGTGGCCCACTGACCTTATTTATACGAATTAGTAACTCGTATAATATTCATACGAGTTATGTTAGTGCCCGACCAACCTGCATGGCCATGCAGTGTCAGTCAATAATTCGAGTAACTCGTATGTAGTACTTACGAGTTACATGAATTATTGCATTATTTCATGCAATAATTCGAGTAACTCGTAAATAGTTCTTACGAGTTACGTGCGTAACTCATATTCATGCAATAATTCATGTAACTCGTAATTATTACTTACGAGTTACGTCTCTATAAATACCCAGCCCGCTTTCGATTTTTAAAACACAACACGAAAATGGCGTCGAGTCGTGTACAAGTCATAGTATATTTCGGCGGTGAAATAATCCAATCATCCGATTATATAGTATATGTCCTGTTGCGTATAGGCGAATTCGTCGCAACACCAGTTTTTCGGAGTTTATGTCGTTGTTGTTCGAAATTACGGGTTCTGATAGCAGTCGTTGTTCGTTGATTGTCCATGCAAAGAATACTTTCAACATTCCCGCCTCTTTCATCAGCTACTCCAAATCTCCAACGACAACGATTTATAATTTTTCATACATCCCGATTCGGAGAACATTTGCTTTGAGGTTTTTGTTGAAATAATTGAAAATTCAAATTTTGATTTGAACGAAGGCCGCATGCGGCGGCGGGTCAAGGCGGCGGGCCGCGGGTCGCGGGGCGGCGGCTCGAGTGACGGCGAGCAGCAGGCGGCGGCGGGTGGCGGCAGCAAGAGGGTCGCGCGGGTCGAGGCGGCGGGCAGCACCGGGCGGCGGATGCAAAATGATACAAAAATGATACAAAAATTAAAAAAATGAACTTTAAAAAAAATTGAAAGGCAGTCGAGCTCGAACTTGACAATAACGACCAAGCTCGATTTTAATTAGTACGAGTCGAGCTTTGGAAGCTCATCATTCCTCCTTAGAGAGGACGAAAGAAAAGCTAAGCGTTGTTGGAATTTAACATAAAAATTACTAGATGGGTTTCATTATTTTATGAACGTTAGTATGCGAAACGACGAAAGTAATGTTAGGATTAAGGGTAGATACACTGCACCGTGTGTTATAGGTTAACATAGGTTAATGGGAAAAAACGAGGGAAATATTATTAAATGGGTTGATTATTCAAACTTGTTGCGCTTATTAAATGCGGATTGTCTTAAAAAATAGCATTTATAGAAGTTAGGTAGAGTAATATAATAATGAAAGTTGCTTGTGGACAGTTTGTCTTGATGACTCCACAATTTATATAATATATGTTTCGATTGTCATGACATCGAAACTTGCATGTGCAAACTTGTCTTGATGAGCAACTCCACACTTAAAAATAGTTCTGAGTGGCATAACACTAATAATTCACCGTTGACCGATCTTATATCGAGAAAAGCTATCATCTTCCTCTCCTCGCCATGGCTCACGATCTTGCATCCCTTATTACAGTTGTTGATGGAATCCTTATTCACCCTACTGATCAAGGCAAGAAAGAACTTCTCGAATCGCTCCGCGAAAAGGCTACTTCTTTGATGAGCCTTCTTGATAAGTACGTGAATAAGCATCATTTATTAAGAGGTCGAGAGGTCATCGAAGCTTTGCAGAGTGAGATCCGTGATGCAGCTCATGAGGCGGAGGACATCCTCGAATCTCATGCCGTAGATCTGACCGAACTCTCCATGATCAAAGTGATGGAGAAGTTTGATGCTGCAAATGATAAGTTGATCAAGATTATTACTGAGGATGATGTAAGTCGTGAAGAAGGGACGATAATGGATTTGATCACATCTCCTCCTTCATCTGTTGTTGCAGCCAACCCGACGGGCTCAGAGCGTAATATTTCTATGGTGGGATTTGATGACGACGCTCTTCATTTGAAGGACAGGCTGACTAGTGATAGACGACGCGGTCGAGAGATCGTCCCAATTGTGGGAATGGGGGGAATAGGAAAGACTACTCTTGCTCGACACCTATACGACGATCCGCTCATTGTCTCCCGCTTTGACGTCCGTGCTTGGGCTACCGTCTCACAAGATTATAACGTGCGGGCCATTCTATTAGGCCTTCTCAGTTGCATATTAGAAAAAATTTCTGATGGCATGCAGCAACATGACGACGATGAGTTGGGACATACCTTGTACCAAAGATTGTGTGGTAGCAGATATCTGGTTGTTTTGGACGACGTATGGAGTCAGAATGCATGGGATAAGATAAAACGGTACCTTCCAACTGAAAGCAATGGAAGCCGAATCTTGATCACGAGTAGGGAACTTGACGTGGCTAAGTATCCCGACTCAACTTGCGAGGAGCATCGAATGCATCTTCTGAGTAGTACTCAAGGTTTGGACTTACTTCGCCAAAAGGTGTTTGATGCCGAGAAAGAAGAATCTTGTCCACCTTTACTCGAAGAAATCGGACGAAAAATCGTGAGTGATTGCGGAGGTCTCCCCCTAGCAATTAGCGTGGTCGGAGGGGTTCTCTCCGTCGATAAATATTCAAAAGATTTATGGGAGCAAATTTCAGGAGACGTACACGCGGTTTTGTCGCAGGGAGACGAGCACTTCTCCAAGATATTGTCTCTGAGTTACGATAACTTGCCTCTTCATTTGAAGCCGTGTTTCCTCTACATGGCAGCTTTCCCAGAAGATTTCAAGGTCCGAGGCTCAAAGCTCGTAAAATTATGGGCAGCAGAGGGGTTTCTATGCAGGCCAAGTGGGAACAACTTCAAAAGCTTGGAAGAATTGGGAGAGGAATACCTGAAGGCTCTCGTCCACAGAAATCTCCTCCATGTCACAGGTACATCGTATTCCAACGGGAGACCAGAGAGTTATGGGATGCACGATCTTTTGAGGGATATTTGCGTGAGGAAAGCTGAAGATGAGAAGTTTTTCCGCATTGTCAAGGACGAGAAAGTCGGCAGCTTTCGACGAGTGGCTGTTCATCCTATTTCCGAGCACATGCCTCATTTGGAATCGACCATTTCGCGTACTCTTCTCTTGATGCTCAGTCGCAAATCGCAACAGATAGATTTATCTACAACACTTTCTGCATTGAGATTGCTGAGGGTATTGGATCTATATGAGATACTATTAATGCGGTTCCCAAAAGAAATACTGAAGCTAGTCAACTTGCGTTTCTTGGCTATCCATTGCTTGTCAATGGATTTGCCTTCGGAAATATGGACATTGAGGAATCTGCAAGCCTTGGTTACTCATCGCGAGGATTTCATGTTATCATTAAGGTTATCCTCTGAAGCATGGGAGGTTCCAGGCTTAAGGCATATCGTGGCCAATCTGATCCTTATTGGCTTCAAAATCACACGAGCTCATGAAAACCTTCAGACAATCTGTTATGTAAGTTTAAGTGATTTCTTGAATAGCAACCTCATCTACAGCATCCCAAATGTAAGAAAGTTGGGAATCCGCTCTGATAGCTTCTACTACAAATATGCTACGGTTGACCTCACTCGCATGCTCAGACTTGAGACCTTAAAGTTTTCCTCGACCCTCTTAAGTCCTCTCCTCCCTCCGTTGAAATTACCCAACTGTCTCAAAAAGTTAGCTTTCGAAAAATGCACAATACCTGTGGGGCTCTTGAACGATGTTTCTGCTGGTGCTCTGCAAAACGTTGAAGTGCTTAAGATAATAGGCTGTAAGTTCCAGTCCGAAGGGCACAAGAAATACGATTGGGTGGTTGACGAAGAAGTTGAGTTTTGCTCATTACAATATCTCGAGCTGGATGATTGTGGAATGATGCAATGGAAAGCTGATTCCTCTAACTTTCCAACACTTAGGCATCTCAAGATTCATTTTTGTCCTTTCCTCGAGGAGTTTCCAGAATGCTTCGGAGAGATCCCGACCCTTGAAATGATCGAGGTGGACTTAGTCCAATCTTCTCAAGTGGCCTGGGCAAAAGGGATTCTGGAGACTCAACACGATTATGGTAACGACGCTGTAAAACTTCGAATGAGGTAATAAGGAACTTTGGGCCATAATCAGTTTCAGTAATACGCTGCTCGTTTTTTCCAGTCCATGTGTGTGATGCTTTCTGTTTGTGATGTTTTATTACATGCTATACATAATAAGATTGGATTGAAAAATAATCATCATCGCGTTACGTTACATACTTCTGATTCCATCCAATCTAATGCGGTGGCGATAGATGTCTCGTCTGATATTTGAGAACTTCGATTTTTCTTGCACGAAAATGTATCTTTTGCTTGTATTCCCGTCAACTTACTGTATGTAATAGTAACCGTAGGCGACATTAGCGTCGTCTTCAGATAACATATGAGCAGTTCGTGTGTAAAAAGAGTACGACGAAAACTAAATTAGCGTATTGCGCATGGAACAATGATAATTTACGTTGTGATTGTATCACGCCTTTCCTTTTCTTTTCTAACTAAATCCGCGCACCTAAACAAAGCGTTGCTTTGTGACAACATTAAGTGAGCACGACAGATTTCCAGTCAAAGCTGACTAATAGAATTCATTTGATTGGAATTGTGAAGAATAAAGCGTTTGACAAATGAATAAACCAATGGGAGCCTACCCAGATGACTATTTCGAGGTTAAAGGCTTAAGACTCGTAAAAACTGCCTGAAACAATTACGGAAGGGTACAAAACTCAAAATAATCCCGGTTGTCTACTTACCCCATTGGACCAATTCATTCTTGAAGTTTCGCGTGGACCAATTTGGTCCCCGACATTGTTAATTTTGAACCAATTTAGTCCATCCGTTAGTTTGACCTTTGATATTAACGGAAAATGCCACGTGTCAGCATTACGATTTACCAAAATTAAAAAAAAAAATCGGGAGAAAACCAAAATTGTCCCCGATGTTTACCACATGGACAGTTAGTCCCCGATGTTTTGCTTGGACCAATTTAGTCCCTGATATTTTCGATTTTGAACCAAGTTTGTCCTGCCGTTAGATCTCCGTCAATTTAGATGGAAAATCTGACACGTGTCGATATACGATTGACCAGACTTAAAAGTCATAATTTAACAGTAAAAAACGAAAAAAAATTCCCGAAAAAGGGAAAAAAATATAATAATAAATAAAAAAATAAACTAAAGAGAATAAAAAATTAAATTAAAACTTATAAATTAAATTTCAAATAACAAAAAGTAAAACATATTAAAAAATAAATAAAATAACATAGAAAATAAAGATACAAAAATAAAATAAAATGAATAAAAATTAACAAAAAGACAGAAAAGAAGTTAAAACAAAACAAATAAAAATAGAAATAAAATGAAAAGATATTTATTTAGTAAAACTAAATTTAATGAAAATGAAAATAAGGATAAAAATGCCACTGGAAGTTTACGAGAATCCCGACTCCGTCCCTACCAAGTTAACGAGGACGTAATTGTCCCGACGTTTTTGTTAGAAAAAGTTTGAGAACTAGGACGATTGTGTCCTCGTTAACTTGGCAGGGATACGGTCAGGAATTCTTGTATGCTTTTTTGATCCTTTTTAGTTTTTAATAAATAAACATATTTTAATTTTTTTCTTATTTTTTTGTTATTTCTTATTTTTATTTTTAGTCTCCTCACTCTCTCTTTTAGTTATTTTTTTAATCTATTTTTATTTTCTCAATTATAAATTTTTATTTTAATATATTTTTTTCTTCTCAATTTATTTTAATTTTATTTTCATTTATTATTTTAAATTTATTTATTTTCGTGCTTTTTTTTATTTAATTTAATTTACAGTATTTTTCTCCTTTTGTTTTTTAATTTTTTCATTTTTATTTGAATTTTCCCTTTTTTTGGAATATTTCCTTTATAATGTTATTTTATGAATTTTTTTTAAGTCTGACCAATCGTTATATTGACATAACACGTGTTAGTTTTTATCCAAAAGTGACGGAGATCTAACGGCAGGACCAATTTTGGTTCAAATTCGACAACATCGGGGACTTGTCAACGCGAAACATCGGGTACTAAATTGATTCATGTGGTAAACATTGGGGACTATTTTAGGTTTTCTCCCTAAAAAATCATAATATACTATTAAAAAGTGAAAGAAGTTCCAAAAGAAAAAGAAAAAGAAAAACCTTGATGAGCTATTACTCCGTAGGGTTAACATTATCCTAGGAAGAGGATGGGAGGTTCAAGGCTTGAAGCACATCGTGACCAGATTCCCCAGCATTGATTTCAAAATCACACGAGCTCACGAAAACCTGCAAACCATGTGCTATGTGTATTCATAAGTGATTTATTGGATAGCAACCTCATCAACAACATCCCAACAAACGTATGAAAAGTTGGGGATCCACGTTGATCCCGAGTATCAACATACTATAATTGATCTCACATCACATGCACAAACTCGAGACATTTGAGGTTATTCAATGCACACTATCAGTGAGGTTGGTGCTCTTCAATATCTTCAAGTGATGTAAAGATGAGAATCATACATTTGAATAGGAAGAGGAGGACGATAAATACGATTGGGTGGTTGACGAGCACTACAATACCTCGAGCTGGATAGTTGTGATGTGATGCATTGGAAAGCTTCCTCCTCTAGGCATCTGAAGATTGGTGTCTGTAGTTTCCTCGAGGAGTTTCCCACAAGCTTCGGGGAGATCTCGATGCTCGAAATGATCGAGGTGAATGAACGATACCCTTCTACTGTGGTCTGGACAGAAGATATTCTTGAGACTCAACGTGAATACGGAAATGAAAACGCTCGACTCCGAATACTGTAATAAGGAACCTGGTAAGCTCGTTTTTATCAGTTTAAGTATACCATATTGACAAAGTTACTTAATTTTCAATTGATGATGGGAACAACTTATTGTTGCTTTTGCGTTTGAGATGTTCATCACTGGCTAACATAACAAGTTTTACATTTATTTGCATTTCTTCCCAACTTATATCAAATTTTATCAGCGAATTTCATCGAATTCGGGTAGAAAACTTCGATTTACTTGCACAAACGTACGGATTGCTTCAATCAATCACTGTACTAATTAATGGTCACATAAGCAAAAGCGAACTGTGTATTGAAACCTTCTCAACTTATTAATGTTTAAATTCATAATAGTTCATTTTTATATATTGGTGTCTTGAATCCCTTTACCTTTTATAGAATGAGTTCTCTTTACATTATAGTAGAACGTTTCAAACAGACATCCCAGTTTCATACAAGAGGTTGCGAACATATTGACGTTGGTTAAGACACATCAGCGGCATTGTAATGTAAGATACTAGAATTTCCAAGAAATACTTCAGGATCCTCAAGTCCATATGATGTAAAAACAAGTCTGCAAATATAATTCGAAGTCTGCTATCATGGAATCATCATCCCTTGTAGATAATATCATTTATGCATATCAATAAGACCAGAATCTTGGATCGGCCCGTTTACAAACAGTGTGTTGAGATTTTAAGTGGGCTTTGTCCCACATCGAATAATCCAAGCTCTTCAATCCACTATAAATATAAGAGGCTTTATACTCTTATTACCAATTGGTTTTAAGAAAGATCCCTCGAAATCCAATACATTGGATAATCATTCTGTGATTGTGTGTAGCCATAACTTTTCAAAGAACCTGTGACCTTCGTGTTCCATTGGTGTCACTAGGGATTTCTCAAGCTTACAAGCATTGGTTCCCATTAATAATGGAATGTCCATGTAAATATCCCCATGAAGATCACTTCTGAAAAGCATCAGTAAGATCGAGTTGAAAGAGTGGCCTAATCAAGAGAGTCAGCCAATGCAATGACTAAGCGCACAATATTATTTTCACATACTAAAGTTTTCATAATAGTCCAACACCCATTGAAGCGATCAGTGCTTGCATCACATTAAAGCTACACTTTATACACCCATCACACAATTGGGCTTTCTATACGGGCGAAAATCAACAATCTTGCATGTATGACTCATTCTTATGCTTTACTTGAAAGATGATCATATGAGATTAAAGGATAAAGAGAAGATGAATAGTTAAGACTTAAGAGTGGCAACATAGTCTTGAGAGTTGAGACCATGCATGTTTCCTGAGTCTTGATAGAGTTGATCTGAAAACATGAACATGTGTGGATAGGATGTTACGTGAGGAGAATTAGAAGGAGATGAAGCAACCAGGCAATATAGACTGAGGTGACATATAATGATCTTGAGGAATGTGTGGTCTGATTAAGTTAGTCATAAAATCTAGCTCGTTTGGAGATGATTTAATGATTGATGTTAGGCCGTTTATATCCAACTAAAGCATATTTCAAGCAATTATACCACGAAAATAAATGGAATAATTCACTTAGCGTGGGGTGTGTGCGTGCGTTCTTGAGGAGGGTTGAGAGGCTCCTTCTTTAAAATCTTTCTATTGATTATCACGCACAAAGACCCCTAACTATGTGTTAGGGTTTTAGTATTTATACCACATGTTGTTATATAATACTTGGGCCCTTGTAAGCTCATTACAAGAATAAGATCACTGGACTCTAAAACATTAAAGCCCAGTTCACTTAAATAAATTACAAGATTAAGATTAAATAATTAATTGAACACAATAAATAATTCCTACCAATTGATGTTCTACAATTGGAGAAAGGAAATATATGTTCAGAAGACAACATGTCTGAAAACAAGCAATTTGTAGTTTGGGTGACTGAATATACAAGACAATTGAAAAGGATGTGCATGGGCTCATGTAATGTCTTATTAAACAGATAACAGCTTTTAATGAGTTATATGTCAATATGAAATAGATACATTGAAAATATTTTGGGTTGTAAATAGCGGACCAAACAATCGATTGAGATAATTAGACTTTACATAAAAGCATCAAGAACGAAAAGCGCTCTAGTTTTATCCCACGAGGAATTTGGTGTAACGAGAAAATGATCCAAATATTATTTCTGGAAAGTGAATTTCCAAACACAGTTCTAGAGTATATCCGGCCATACAATCAAAAATCGAACCCAATTCCCAACAAGTGATGATGCGAACAGTCATACAATCATACTCGACTTCAGCCATGCTAGGACCACCTGGCACCAATCTTCGGGATTCTATTTGATGATAAAATAGGCAAAAGACATTTAAGTTCTCAATGTTTGGGTTATGAGCGTTTCAAGCCCTCAATATTCTGAGATCCCAAATTTGGTATCCAATATTACCAATTTTGGACTTGGCTCCACAGTTAATTAATCGTTGGTTTAAACATAATTATCTCCGTTTAGTCAATTAAACCTTGGGTAAACTTCACTTAAATCCCTATTAGGCAAACTTTCCATCACATAACTCCCTTTTCAGAAAATATATCACTTAACTCCCCGATTTACTGTTTGTACCAATTTCTTCAGTCACGATGTACCTTTCTATGTTTGTATTGTGTACCACAATATGTTGATACAATGTACCTAAATGTGTTTGTATGGTGTACCTGCGGCGGATTGGGTACGTTTCTGAAAAAAAAATAGGTACTGGTCGCGTCGAAAACGGCCAAAAATAAAATTTATAACCTTACTCACTAAATATTAGTATAGCGAAAGTAGGGATCGTCTCCACAAGGAAAATGGCTGATTTATTTCTAATTTCAAATTCGATCGATAATAATAATAATAATAATAATAATAATAGTAATAATAATAATATTAAGGGGGGGTTTTGATGATAATAGTTTTAACGCAATAGTGAACGAGAAAAAATAATATCGAAACTAACGATAATAAAATAATAGTCGAAGGAATTTGTCCACCTAGATTTATTTAACTGATCATCGATTTAATAAAATATTATGTCAGAGCAAGCATAATCGGTTATAGTTATCGACGAACGCCTAATAACCAATCTTTTCTTACTTTCTCGGTAATTAAGAGACGCTCTATAATTACTTCCCTAATCGAAAAATAATCTCTGGGAGTCGCTGGAAGATTTAAAGTTCCGACAGCGTTAAATACAAAAAAGACCCGATTATTGACTAATAAACTCGGACGCCGACTTATTAAATCAAATCATTTAACCTTACAATATAACTTCACTTACGAATGGTAGAGAAGTTGAATATTATTTGCTAGGGATAATTGCAATTTTCGTCCCCGAGTTATACCCCAAAATCACTTTTGGTCCCCCGAAAACACGCGTCATCACTGTTAGTCCCTCAATTATCATCCGTTAATCAGTAATCGTCCTTCCCGTCAGTTGACCGTCAAAAACTAACGGATTGACCGGCTAACACCGTTAAAACGGTTTAGCGACGGATTTTAGCGACGGAAAATCCGTCGCTAAATCAGAAAAAAAAAAAAATAGAGATTAGCGACGGAATTTCCGTCGCTAAAAATTCCGTCGCTAAATAGGAAAATAAAAAAAAAATACAGTTTAGCGACGGAAATTCCGTCGCCAAACAGAACATAAAAAAAATAATTTAAGGAAATAAATTAAATAAATACAATTTAGCGACATAATAAATTAATTTTATTTTTTTGAACTTATTATTTCCAATCATCCAAAATGGGACTCTGATCAGGCTTTTCTCGTCGTCACAGCTGCATGAATCGCATCTGCAAGATGTGGCACGTCTTTGTACTCAAACCAGCCATGCTTATTCGTCTGAAACCCAACAAAAATAATAAATAGAATTGGACTTTCAGTTGTGAGATGAAATAATTTTCATGAGATTTGAAAAAAGAAAAGGTAAGTATATTTAATTGTTGTATACCCATCAGATGTCATGTAGATGTGGTATTCCCTAGTCATGAAAGCAACTTGGTACGAGTTTAGTCTGTTATTATTTATTTAATTGTTGAAATAAATGTCTTCTGTATTTTTTTAATTTAATTTTTTAACTTTTCCGATTTAGCGACGGAAATTCCGTCGCTAACACGTACTTATTATTTTTTTTTATTGTTCTGATTTGGCGACGAAATTTCCATCGCTAAACTGTATTTTTTTTTATTTTCCTATTTTCCGTCGCTCAATGTAGAATCTAATGAAAAATAGTAGCTAAATCTAAAGATTTCCACCCTTATTTTCATTTTAATAATCAAGACTCTATGTGAAGGAAGTAAGCATAGTGATAATGAACGTAAAAACTTCCTTGACGGTGATGGAGTCGTAGAGAATTTCCGAGCAAGATGATATTTGTTCCTCGAGCCTAGTGAGATCTTATAGCATATGTAGCCGATAGTCAAGCCTGTTTAATCATCAAATAAAACATAGATAAAATGAATAACCAAATAAAATAGGATAATTTTGGGTTGCCTCCCAATGAGCGCTTTTCTTTAACGTCTTTGGCTACACGTGGTCTCCGTTCTTCGACGTCATGTATAAATGGGCAGGCTCAGCTTGATCTCTTCCGTGCAATCCTTAAAATTATTCTCAAAATAAGGTTTAAGCCTATGACCATTTACCTTGAAACACTTGTTAGAGGATATGCTTTCAATTTCAATAACGCCATTTGAAAAATATTTTTAACAATGTAAGGTTCCTTCCAGCGTGATTTGAGCTTACCTGGCATGAATTTTAACCTCGAGTTATAAAGGAGAACTTTTTGGCCAACCATGAATTCTTTTTTATGCAAGAGTTTGTCGTGAAAATGCTTCGTGCGTTGCTTGTACATTCTCGCATTGTCGTATGCTTCGAGACGAATCTCTTCAAGCTCCTGTAGTTGAAATTTCCGTTCCTCACCAGCTTTTGTGGCTTCCATGTTGCACTGTTTAACTGCCCAAAACGCACGATGTTCAATTTCAACAGGTAAATGACACATCTTACCGAAAACCAGGCGATATGGCGACATCCCGATTGGTGTTTTAAAAGCAGTGCGATACGCCCAAAGTGCATCGTCTAATCGCAAGCTCCAATCCTTACGATTCGGGTTTACAGTTTTCTCCAAAATATTTTTGACCTCCCTATTTGAAACTTCAGCTTGTCCGTTTGATTGTGGGCGATAAGTAGTGGCTAATCGATGGTGAACTCCGTATTTGCGCATGAGCGCTTCCACCGTGCGATTGCAAAAGTGCGTACCTTGGTCGCTTATAATTGCGCGGGGAACTCCGAACCTACTAAAAATGTTTGTTTTAAGAAATCCTACAACAACTTTAGAATCGTTAATTCGGGTAGCCTTCGCTTCCACCCACTTTGAGAGATAATCAACAGCAAGTAATATAAAAAGAAAGCCAAATGAACTTGGAAAAGGTCCCATAAAATCCATGCCCCATGCATCGAAAATTTCACAAACTAAAATAGGATTTTGTGCCATTTCATCTCTAAAAGAAATTGTACCTGTTCTTTGACAATTAGGACAACTCTTGCAAAATAAATAAGCATCTTTGAAAATAGTTTCCCAATAAAATCCACAGTCTAAAATTTTTCTAGCTGTTCGTTTAGGTCCGAAGTGTCCTCCACATGCATATGTATGACAATGAGTGAGTATATCATTAATGTCATCATTTGCAACACACCTACGTATTATTTGATCCGAACCAATTTTCCACAAATATGGTTCATCCCAAATATAATACTTAGAATCACTCTTAATTTTATTTCTCCTTGAAGAACTCAAATACGGAGGCAGCAAACCACTTACCAAGTAATTAACTATATCGGCAAACCAAAGTTCTTGATAATCCTTACCTTGAAGGCGAAATAACTGCTCATCTGGAAATGTTTCAGTAATTGGTAGTGGCTCTTCGTCACGCATCAAACGGCTTAAATGGTCAGCCACGGAGTTGTCCACACCTTTGCGATCCTTGATCTCCCAATCAAACTCTTGAAGCAACAAAATCCATCGTATTAAGCGCGGTTTAGACCCCTTCTTCGACAACAAATATTTTAGAGCTGCATGGTCAGAATAAACAATAACCTTAGATCCCAATAAAAAAGACCTAAACTTATCGAATGCAAAAACAATAGATAAAAGCTCTTTTTCTGTTGTGGTGTAGTTGCATTGTGCCGAATCGAGAGTTTTCGAAGCATAATAGATGACGTGGCTTTTTCTTCCGTCTTTTTGTCCAAGTACAGCCCCAACGGCATATTTGCTTGCATCGCACATAAGCTCGAACGGCAGCTCCCAATTTGGAGGTCGAATAATAGGTGTAGTAGTCAATAATAGCTTTAACTTATTGAATGCCTCCTTGCACTCGTCCCCAAAATTGAATGGTACGTCATTCTGAAGTAGTCTTGACATCGGTTGAGCGATTTTCGAGAAATCCTTAATAAATCTCCTGTAAAAACCTGCATGACCAAGAAAACTTCGAATTTCTCGAAGTTGGGTATTGCAAATTAGAGATCAAATCGACCTTATCTTTGTCTACTTCAATCCTCGAGACGAAACTACATGGTGACACGCTCAAATACTAGCAAGTGTACTAGGTCGTGTAAGTAGTAAAACGGACGAAGTCCGACTATCGATCCACGACGACAGCTCGATTAATTCTAAGAAAATATTCCTAATTCTAATTTAAACTAACGAATTTATATAGTTTTGATGATTTGATAAAAGAGATAAAACACAAATAATAAAATAAACGCAAATAAAATAGGTGAGGATAGAGCAGTTAACGACGACGTGATTAAGACACATGCTCGGCACAAATTACTCCTACGTCTTCATGCAATATAATCTATCTAATCAACATGAATTATAGTCAAGGTAAAATTTCCTAACATACGTGCTACTCGTTTGTCCCGCAGTAGCAACCCTACGTAAATAGCGAACCAATCAACTATATATCTATATGACTGTAGTTCCTATGCATTCCATCTTTATGAAATTCCCCGAGTTTAGACGCTTTTGGCGCCTAAGGTCTCAGAAACCACACATACGAAACCGAATTCCATCTCTGATCGGTTTTACGTAGTGATATTCAATGTTTTGTTCTAATCGGTCTAATCACTTAGTCCGTCTCATAAACCAATCAAATATCATACGCATGTTGGCCAATCACACGTACGCATATGAAGCTCAAACAAAGAATACATAACTTACTCATATGATTAAATAAGAAAATAATAGCATTAATACGTAGTCATAATTCGGCCTCACACGGCCTCAATCACAAAAGAAACTAGCCTAGCATATTAATATACGAAAACGACAAAGAATCAGAAGAAAGCATTGTCGAAAACGATATATTATAAGGTAAGAAATTCGCCCTTTTCGGTGCTCGGCTCGTCTCGCTTCTAGCCGTTGAAAATCCTCGCAGCCGTAGATAATCTTCTTTTATTTCAGCCGTCGAAAACCTCCTACGGCCTCTGTAGCCTTGTGCTTTTTATAGCAAGAGCTCGAATCTTTTCGTATCTTGAATATTTAATCTTCAAAATCCTACTTTCCTTAACTTATTCTTCACGTGATCTTGCCTCCAAAATAGGAAAATCTGGTAAAATTGTAGATTCCCCCCAATTCTTCTGAAAATTACAGGAAGGGTCCCGAAGTACTATGAAATAGGAATGTGACATGAACATAATATATTTGAACGTATTTAACGATGGAAAGTGCACATTTACAAGTATAAGAACTACGTAAAATCCTAACTTATCAACAACCCCCCAAACTAGCTTCGATCATCCTCGATCATAAAAGCGGAATAAAACTAAATCAAGTTAGGATTATAAAACATCAATCAATGAATTTCTCCCGTTTTATCTCAGAATAGAAGATCAAGATAATCATCAACTAATGAATGATCTAGTCAAAACATGAAGCATGAGGTAATATGTCGCAATCTTATCATGGAATGAGAGACATTTCTAGAATTATATCACGCATCAATCCACAACTCTCACAAGGATCGCTCAAGTCGCTCGAAGTGTTTTTCAAAGGGATCTGTATAAAAAACGCTCAATGCACGACATGAAAAGATATTACTCTATGCTTGCAAATATATCACATCATAGTCACATAATAGAAGTCATGCACGAATCAAAGGGTCTTTCATTAAAGGTTGTAATGGGGCTTGGGTTTTGAAAGGTGCGTCAAATGGGAAAGTGAGCTAAAAGTATCAAACATGTAAATCATCGAATCGCTCCTCTAACCACTTATTCCGCTCTTCTAACGTCGCATCTGCTTTTCACTCGACCCATCCTTTTTTCTTCTCTAACTCTTCTCTCTCGCCCTCTTTTATTTTATTTTTTTTTGGTCTTCTCCATTTTTTTTTCTTTTTTTTTCTTTTTTCTTTTTTTTCTTTTTTTTTGAACCAGTCCCTCTCATCTTTTTTTTCCACGTCTTATCAAAGGGAGATATTTCTAGTCCGCTGCAATATTATGACGAGAGATCTATATCGTAGGACGAGTTCATAACTAACATGCATCGACGATTAGCTCCTTCTCAACCAACAAGCCACGATTCACGATATCGATAAATTAACACGTTGATGAGGGGTTGTATAGGCTAAATTTGAGGCAATTAGGCTAAATATCTGGGCTCCAAATAAAAAAATAAGTCAAATAAGGCTCAAAGGGGCTCACTAGTGGTAAATGCATAAGGTAGGAAAATATTTAGGCCAGTGACTCATTCCTAGTGCCCTTCTCATTTTCGCACACAAAAATCCACATAGTAACCATTGACATGCATAACAGAGCAAGTTCGAAAATATTCAGTCCATGCGTGTCACACAAGAATAAACACCGAGCATAATGAGTTGCTCTGAATTAATCTCTGATGGCTCAAAAACTCACATATATAGCTGGGTTTGTGCTTCATGATACGCAATACTCTCCTAAAGCAGTCAATATAGCCAAATAATCATGCTAATATCACGACAATGCAACATGTAAGACTATCTCACTCAATTCATCGAATCATATCACGACACGGTAAAATTTTAAAATTTTTCATCATTGACAGGAGATTCCGCAGATGACATTCAAATCGCAACTTTCATCAGTTATACCCACTAGAATAACCAAAATACATCGATACCTAAACATGTAAGCATATTAAATATAGCATGTGTCACATCCCACCCCCAAACTAAATAGCACATTGTCCTCAATGTGTGAAATAAAAGCAAAGAGAGAGTAAAAGTGACACTGCCCTGAATTTTTAGTCGATCGATGTAGAAGACTTTGTTGATCCACAGTAAACAAGCAACCATCGCGAACGGGCAACCCCCAAACTGGTTATGAGCCTGCGAGAAAGTATGACTAGGCAGCATCGTGAGAGCGAATTTTTTTTAGAAAAAATACAGTTGGTAAAATAATATATATGCATCGATAGGCCTTGGGTTGCCTCCCAAGAAGCGCTGTTTTTATAGTCGTTAGCTCGACTCACAAACCGCTTATTCCGATGGATGATCGAGGTTGATTGAGTCTTCTTTCCAAACATCTCGATCATTGTACACCTTGGGTTCTCCTCTTCCTGGTGATAGTGTCTGCATCATGGTGTGGGGTCGAGGGTTCTCCTTTTTTCGCCATATGTAGATGGCACCCTCTGTGTAGTCTTTCGGATGGGGCTTCTTCTTTTTCTTTGGTGGGACCACCTTCTTGTTAGATTTAGAGCCACTGCTCTTTTTAGTCCACGGCGTCCATCTGTTAAAATTCAACACAGAAGAAACTAGGTTATAGTTAGATTTAGTCCCGTTCCCGTTCGGCGCATCTATCCGAGCTTTAGCCTTAGTGTTCTGGCGGTCTTTCAGCTTGCTGGTATTCTCTCCAGACAAGTTGTACCTGAAAGACTCAGAACACTTAAAAGCACAAGGGTCAAAGATATCGATAAAGGAACAAGAATCATCAGTAGGGCGTTTCATAGATTTATAAACATCGAATTCAACTTTCTCGTCCCCGACTTGCAAAATAAGTTTACCGTTACCGACATCAATGATAGCTCTTGCCGTGTTTAGGAACGGACGTCCGAGTATCAATGGGAGATCATCGTCTTCTTCCATATCCAACACAATAAAATCAGCCGGGAAGTAGTGCTCTCCTACTTTCACCAATACGTCTTCCATTTTTCCTCGTGGATAAGTGATTGATCTATTGGCGAGCTGGAGGATTGTCGACGTGGGTTTCGGCTCGCCAAGTCCCAATTTCCTAAATAATGAAAATGGCATCAAATTAATACTCGCACCAAGATCGCATAACACGTTATTAAATGTAAGAGATCCAATAGAACAAGGAATAGAGAAACTCCCTCGATCCTTAAGCTTCGGCGGAAGCTTCTTCTGTAATACCGCTGAACATTCCTCGGTGAGAGCTATTGTTCCATATTCTTCTAACTTGTTTCTCTTGAAAAGTAGCTCCTTCAGGCATTTGGCGTACTTTGGCATCTGCAACAAAGCCTCAACAAAATGGATATTAACTTCAAGTTTTTTAAATATATTAATGAAACGATCAAAATCTTCATGATTCTTCCCTTTTCGTAAAGCCGCTAGATATGGAGGTCGGATCTTTATCGGTGGGAGTGGGTTGACCTTCTTTTCCTCCAAGAGCAAATCTGGCTCACACTCGACTTCTTCAGCCCGGTTGTCCTTTTTGTAAACCCTTGTGTTCGTGGCTGTTACTTCACTCTGATCGGATGTCTCTGTCTCTTTTGCTTCCCGCACCTCCTTGGTCTCTTGGAACAATTCATTCTTCTTTCCACTTCTTAGTTCAATGGCATTCGCGTACTCTCGAGGGTTCTTTGTGGTGTTGCTCGGAAGTGTGCCAGGCTTGCGCTCGGCCACCGTAGTTGAAAGATGTCCCATTTGGATTGTTAAGTCTTTTATTGCAGCCCGTATATCTTGGAAGCCTTACTGAACTCTCCCTTCTAGACCATGAAGTCTTTCCTCTGTCTTGCGGTTTTGATCGCCTTGGATCGCCACCATCTTTTCTAAGGCTACTTCCCAGTCCGCTTTCGATTGTTGTGGTGGCTTCTCGTAGTGCGAGTTTCCGTAGGATAGGTTCGGATGATTCCTCCAACTTGGGTTGTACGTGTTCGAGTAGAAGTTCCCTTGCCTCGACTGGATATGGTTCACCTCCTCGAGGTTATTGGCTTGCATTGCGTCAAGTCTCCGGTGTATAGCCTCAAATTGCGCTTCCAATGAGCTACTTATCTCATGTACTCCAGCAGCCCGACGGTCCAGATCTTGCTCAGTATATCTCGCGGGGTAGGCTGCGATCCTCTCGATGGCTGCAAGTGCATCTTCATCATCGAGCTCCATAAAGTTCGTGTTGCATCCTCCGTCGACGATGCGCTTGTTCTGCGTGCTAAGTCCCAAGAAGAACGGCTGCATTTGAACGCTCAAGGGTATACTGTGGTTCGGGCATTGCCTGAGAAGGTTCTTGTATCTACTCCATGCATCGCTCAACGTCTCGCCCCCTTCTTGCTTGAAGTTTACAAGCTCGCTAGTCCTCGAAAGTGGGTAATACTTGCCTAAGAAGCACTCTACCATCTGTTCCCAGCTAGTGATGGATGCGTGAGGCAGTGAAGAGAACCACTCTGATGCTTTTCCTACAAGAGAGAAAGGAAAGAACGTAAGCCTTATTACAGTAGTAGATACACCAGGATACTTAATAGTTCTGCAAATTTGTTGAAATTTGGTGATGTGGGCATTGGCGTCCTCATTAGTTAACCCATGGAATTGCACCGCTCCTGTCACCATATGCAAAGTCACCGGCTTGATTTCGAATTGATTGTTAGGTCCTTCAGGAATCACTATTGGGTCAATATCGTCGAAGGGGCCTCGAAGCGCTCGACTTAGTATAGTGGGTCGTGGAGGAATCTCCTGGTGTTCTTGATTCTCCATTCTTTGTCTACGGTTTCGATTATTGTGGCGACACGTAGCTTCGATTTCGGCGTCAAATAGTAGTGGTTCACTACTCGAACTTCGTGTCATACACCAATTGAAGTTCCTGCGAAAGAAAAGAAAAAATAAAAATCAAAGTAAGTGAATCCAATAAAATAAAATAAAAAATAATAAAAATAACTAAGATAATAATAAACGATTACTAAGAAAAGAAAACTAAACTAAAACTAGAATAAATCCTAAAACTGATAATTCTGCTGTCCTCGGCAACGGCGCCAAAAACTTGACACGCTCAAATACTAGCAAGTATACTAGGTCGTGTAAGTAGTAAAACGGACGAAGTCCAAGTATCGATCCACGAAGACAGCTCGATTAGTTCTAAGAAAATATTCCTAATTCTAATTTAAACTAACGAATTTTTATAGTTTTGATGATTTGATAAAAGAGATAAAACACAAATAATAAAATAAACGCAAATAAAATAGGTGAGGATAGAGCAGTTAACGACGACGTGATTAAGACACATGCTCGGCACAAATTACTCCTACGTCTTCATGCAATATAATCTATCTAATCAACATGAATTATAGTCAAGGTAGAATTTCCTAACATACGTGCTACTCGTTTGTCCCGCAGTAGCAACCCTACGTAAATAGCGAACCAATCAACTATATATCTATATGACTGTAGTTCCTATACGTGCATTCCATCTTTATGAAATTCCCCGAGTTTAGACGCTTTCGGCGCCTAAGGTCTCAGAAACCACACATACGAAACCGAATTCCATCTCTGATCGGTTTTACGTAGTGATATTCAATGTTTTGTTCTAATCGGTCTAATCACTTAGTCCGTCTCATAAACCAATCAAATATCATACGCATGTAGGCCAATCACACGTACGCATATGAAGCTCAAACAAAGAATACATAACTTAACTCATATGATTAAATAAGAAAATAATAGCATTAATACGTAGTCATAATTCGGCCTCACACGGCCTCAATCACAAAAGAAATTAGCCTAGCATATTAATATACGAAAACGACAAAGAATCAGAAGAAAGCATTGTCGAAAACGATATATTATAAGGCAAGAAATTCGCCCTTTTCGGTGCTCGGCTAGTCTCGCTTCTAGCCGTCGAAAATCCTCGCAGCCGTAGATAATATTCTTTTATTTCAGCCGTCGAAAACCTCCTACGGCCTCTGTAGCCTTGTGCTTTTTATAGCAAGAGCTCGGATCTTTTCGTATCTTGAATATTTAATCATCAAAATCCTACTTTCCTTAACTTATTCTTCACGTGATCTTGCCTCCAAAATAGGAAAATCTGGTAAAATTGTAGATTCGCCCCAATTCTTCTGAAAATTACAGAAAGGGTCCCGAAGTACTATGAAATAGGAATGTGACATGAACATAATATATTTGAACGTATTTAACGATGGAAAGTGCACATTTACGAGTATAAGAGCCACTACCAATTACTGAAACATTTCCAGATGAGCAGTTATTTCGCCTTCAAGGTAAGGATTATCAAGAACTTTGGTTTGCCGATATAGTTAATTACTTGGTAAGTGGTTTGCTGCCTCCGTATTTGAGTTCTTCAAGGAGAAATAAAATTAAGAGTGATTCTAAGTATTATATTTGGGATGAACTATATTTGTGGAAAATTGGTTCGGATCAAATAATACGTAGGTGTGTTGCAAATGATGACATTAATGATATACTCACTCATTGTCATACATATGCATGTGGAGGACACTTCGGACCTAAACGAACAGCTAGAAAAATTTTAGACTGTGGATTTTATTGGGAAACTATTTTCAAAGATGCTTATTTATTTTGCAAGAGTTGTCCTAATTGTCAAAGAACAGGTACAATTTCTTTTAGAGATGAAATGGCACAAAATCCTATTTTAGTTTGTGAAATTTTCGATGCATGGGGCATGGATTTTATGGGACCTTTTCCAAGTTCATTTGGCTTTCTTTTTATATTACTTGCTGTTGATTATCTCTCGAAGTGGGTGGAAGCGAAGGCTACCCGAATTAACGATTCTAAAGTTGTTGTAGGATTTCTTAAAACAAACATTTTTAGTAGGTTCGGAGTTCCCCGCGCAATTATAAGCGACCAAGGTACGCACTTTTTCAATCGCACGGTGGAAGCGCTCATGCGCAAATACGGAGTTCACCATCGATTAGCCACTACTTATCACCCACAATCAAACGGACAAGCTGAAGTTTCAAATAGGGAGGTCAAAAATATTTTGGAGAAAACTGTAAACCCGAATCGTAAGGATTGGAGCTTGCGATTAGACGATGCACTTTGGGCGTATCGCACTGCTTTTAAAACACCAATCGGGATGTCGCCATATCGCCTGGTTTTCGGTAAGATGTGTCATTTACCTGTTGAAATTGAACATCGTGCGTTTTGGGCAGTTAAACAGTGCAACATGGAAGCCACAAAAGCTGGTGAGGAACGGAAATTTCAACTACAGGAGCTTGAAGAGATTCGTCTCGAAGCATACGACAATGCGAGAATGTACAAGCAACGCACGAAGCATTTTCACGACAAACTCTTGCATAAAAAAGAATTCATGGTAGGCCAAACAGTTCTCCTTTATAACTCGAGGTTAAAATTCATGCCAGGTAAGCTCAAATCACACTGGATGGAACCTTACATTGTTAAAAATATTTTTCAAATGGCGTTATTGAAATTGAAAGCATATCCTCTAACAAGTGTTTCAAGGTAAATGGTTGTTAATGTTGAGCTTTCAACACTGACAATGTTGGGGTAACATTCTAGTCAACATCTGTTGACTGAGAGTGTTCCCTTTCTCAGTTTTATCTTTCATGCCCAAAACTTGTTTAATCCGTATCTTGGCTATTTTTAGTGATGTGCAGGACTTATATAAGGATAGAGAATGGATTATACCGTGTGGAAAACGTGTGGAGCTGCTTGAACGAATTTGGGAAGTGCACTTACCTTAAATAGAAGATTTGAAGATCAAAAGAGAATTGGTTAAGTGACTACCAAGATTAGAAGATCTGAATATCAAAAGAGAATCATTCAACCAGCTACCATAAATAGGAGATAAGAGATCGGCCGATTAGATGAGAAGAATCGAACTAAATATATACTATATTTAGAGAGATCTTCGAAGAGATATTCAAGGGATCTTTTATCAATTCAAGATGGAGCCAAGACCTTTAAATAAGAGTTATTTTCGAGCTGCAAAGTACGACTTTCGAGAGAGCTTTAATGGAGTAACTTTGAGCGACATATTGAGCGAAAACGATGAGCGAAACACATATCGAGTTTGAGCGAGTTTTACATATTGTGAGAGTTGTCTTTTTAGTCTAGCTTTTCAAAGGTCGAAAGATCTTGTAGTTTGCAGAATCCTTTTTGATTCGTATGTTTTGCTAGACGTGTTTTTACTATCTTCGGATAGCTATTTTGCCATCCATTGCTGTTAGTGGAATTTCGCCTTGAGGCACGCAGCAAGTTATTTGACTTGCTGCACAGATTTACATCTCGTGTTATTTCAGTTTCGTCACTAAGTAATTACAATATTTCGCTGTGCACCTGAATGTTAGGTTGAGTGTTACCCCGACATTTTACCCAACATCTAGTCTATACTTAGTGTTTTACATCCATATCGTACCGGGACCACTTCAAAGTGGTATCAGAGCCTACGCTTGACGTTACTAAGTGCTGAAGATCCTTTATAATGGATTTTTCAAGTTCAAATTATGTCGGCAAAGTCCCAGTGTTAGACGTCTCCAACTACGTTGGAAAGTTCGTGTTCGGCAGTGCATCAAATCGATAGACTTGTGTGCATGGGAATCTGTGCTCCACGGTTATTCTACACCAAAGACTGCCCAGGATGTTGATGGTGAAGTCGTTGAGAAACCAGTCAATCAGTGGACTCTCCAAGAGAAGAGCGCTGCCGAGTTCAATGATAAAGCCCTTAATGCCATCTTCTCTTCGGTGGACATCTTCATGTTCAAAATCATTCAAAATAGTACTACGGCAAAGGATGCGTGGGATCTACTTCAGAGGTACTGTGAAGGCGATGCGAGTGTGAAGCAGACACGTTTTCGGCTACTCCTCAACCAATTCGAAAACCTCAGAATGAAGGATGATGAGGATGTTACCACATACTTCGGCAAAATTCTGTCGATCTCAAGCGAGTGCGCCAGTCTCGGGGAGCCGATCGCAAATAAGGTATTAATATCTAAAGCAATTCGAACACTAAATGCGAAGTTTAATGTGAAGGTAGCTGCGGTCGAGGAAGCCCACAATTTGTCGACGATGGATCTCAACACGTTGATGAACATCATGAAGAACTTTGAGACCAATCTCGAAGTACAAGATAGGGCCTCCCGCGGAAAAAGTCTCGCACTGATCAGTCAGCCATCCAAGGATCTAACTGAGGTTGACCCCAATTGCGATGAGGATATGGCTATGTTTGTGAAGAAATTCACAAAGTTTCTTCAGAAGAAGAATGTCGAGCAGAATGTTGGCCCAACATTCAGGAAGGGCCAGAATGCCAAAGCAGAACCTTCGTCTGCGCCTCCGTTCTTTAAACGCAAGCCAGAAGGTAAGCCAGACGGGAAGAAGAAGAAGAACATCAACTATGAATCAGTAAGATGCTATGAATGCCAAGGTTGGGGTCATTTTGCCAACGAGTGCGCTAACACTCTTCGCAAGCACGGAAAGGTCATGTGGGTCGATCTATCTGATGAAGAAGATGACCAAATGGAGATCAAGCAATCGACTGTCACTATTCAGTCCTTTTCAGATGGTGAAGACGATGAGGATCAGCAAGTCGGCTTCACTGCGGTAACTGATGTTGAGCCAACATCTGACTCAACATCTGAAAAACAAATCATTTTTGATTATGATGACTCAAACTGTTTTGATGGGTATTTGAGTTCTGATGATTTAGGTACAGAATGTTGCGAAGAAGTTCAGCTGAACGAAGCCTTTGAGTTGATGTCCGCACAATACGAAATTGAGAAGGCGAAAAATTTGCAACTCAAAGCCGCTGTTGAAGTACTGTCCGAGGAGAATGAGAAGAATGAAAAACTGATCGAAAGCTTGGTGGATGGTATGAACAAAATGGAGGCCGTGCTGACACGTAAGGACACAGAAATTGACAAGCTACAGAAGCGGGTTGACGAGGCTGACCAGACCTTCTTGAAATTGAACAAGGGTACACCGACCCTTGATGAGGTATTGTCCCTAGGTGTTTTTGATAAGCAAGGTCTAGGATTTAGTTCTCAGCCCATTACTGATCCAAAACCCGTAACCCATGTTCAGCCTAAGATAGTTTTTGTTAAACCTCGTGCCACGAATGATGTTAGTAAAAATATGAGAGTAAATCCGAGTCTGAAGCATGCTACCCCTGAGAATAAGGATAGCTCATATATTTGCCATCTTTGTAAGCAAACTGGTCATTTAAAACCATTTTGCTGGAAATTGAAGAGGGAGATTTCTGCAAAGAAATCGATGTCGGCTGAAATGTCATCCAACATCCTACTCAACATTGAGAAATCAGTGTTGAAAGGAGTGTCTGGAGAAAGCTCAGTTGGCTCATCTTCAATTTCTAGTAATCAGAATGCTGTTCTGTCATCTAAGAAAGTGTGGGTCGAGAAATCTATTCATAAATGCCATGTTGTGTATACCTCCTTGCGAGCTAACGTGACAGGTTCTTGGTACTTTGATAGCGGCCGAGGTAGACTCAACGTGCCCGACTTTCCCAAGTTGAGCAATGTGCTCCATGTCGACGGGCTCGTTGCGAATCTAATCAGCATAAGCCAACTCTGTGATGATGACCTTGAGGTAAGGTTTAATAAAGAATGTTGTGAAGTGTTTAACAGCAATTCTGTGCGAGTGATGGCAGGTAAAAGATCGAGCGATAACTGCTACCTAGTCGGCGACAAATCCGGTGTGAAGGACGTGTGCCAACTATCAAAAGCCGAGGACGATGTGGTACTTTGGCATTTCAAATTGGGCCACGTTAACTACCGAACCTTGGAGCAGGTTATCAAACACGGAGCCATCAGAGGTATCCCAAAGCTCAAGGAGTTTGGTAAGGTTGTTTGTGAGTCATGTTTGAAGTGTAAGCAAGTGCATGCTAGCCATAATGTTGACCAACATGCTGCCCAACATTTTAAAACTGCTCATTGTTTTCAGCTTATTCACATGGATTTGATGGGTCCGATGGAAGTAGATAGCATTGGTGGTAGGAAATATGCATATGTGCTCGTGGATGACTTTTCTAGATATGCATGGATATTCTTTCTTAGGGAAAAATCTGAATCTTTCGATTTCTTTAAAAAAAATTTTGCCATGATTAAGAACAATCTTAGTGCTACTATTTTTCGTATTAGGTCTGATCATGGTAGAGAATTTGAAAATCAATCATTTGATGAATTTTGTGATAAGAAAGGTATTGTGCATGAGTATTCATCTCCTAAGACGCCCCAACAAAATGGGGTGGCCGAAGGAAGAATAGGACTTTACAAGAAATGACACGTGTTATGTTGCATTCTAAGAGTCTTTCGAAGAGGTTTTGGGCTGAAGCGTTGTATACGGCATGTCATATATCTAATCATGTGTTCTTTCGTCATGGTACTAAAATGACTTCGTATGAATTGTTGAATGGAAAAAAGCCTACTGTCAAGTACTTTCATGTTTTTGGATGCTACTGCTATATGTTGAATGATCGTAAGTTGACTAAGTTCGATTCGAAAAGTGATAAGTGCATTTTCTTAGGATACTCGTCTAATAGCCGCGCATATCGTGTGTATAACTTGCGCCTGAAGTCCGTTCAGGAATCAGTAAATATTGTGTTTGATGATACTACTGATCTTAGCAGAATGTCCCCTCAAGTTGATATTTCAGATGTTATACAAGCTGTCAGTGAAACAGAGGATGAAAATGTTGAGCCAACATCTGACTCAACATCTGTGCCAGAACAGAACACTGAGGCTGGACCCAGTGAAGTGCGACGAGATCCGCCAGCTAAGATTCAGAAAGATCATCCCTCTGACCTTATTATTGGAGACGTGAACGAAGGAAGGAGAACCAGAGACAAACCACGCAAGGATTATAAGTCTATGGTAAGAAACGTATGCATGAACACAGTATATGCTGAGGTACGTTTTAATTGTTTTGTGTCTGAAATAGAACCTAAGAATGTCCTTGAAGCTCTCAAGGATAATTTCTGGATAAATGCGATGCAAGAGGAACTCTTGCAGTTTGAGAAAAACCAAGTATGGACCTTAGTCCCACGGCCGAAGGACATTAATGTCATAGGCACGAAGTGGATCTTTAAGAATAAATCTGATGAACTTGGTAGAGTTGTTAGAAACAAAGCACGTTTAGTAGCTCAGTGTTATACGGAAGTTGAGGGCATAGACTTTGATGAGACTTTCGCTCCCGTGGCTAGGTTAGAATCAATTAGGTTGTTATTAGCTATTGCATGTTGGCTTAACATCACGTTACACCAAATGGATGTTAAGGGTGCGTTTTTATATGGGTATATTGATAAAGATATCTATGTTGAACAACCTAAGGGAATCGAGGATCCACATTTTCCTAACCATGTTTTTAAGCTACAAAAAGCTTTGTATGGACTAAAGCAAGCGCCTCGAGCTTGGTATGGCAGGTTAGCTACATTTTTACTTGAATTTGGATTCACTCGAGGTGAGGCAGACCGTACGCTGTTTGTTAAAAGAGTCGGTTCTGATATTTTAATTGCTCAAGTTTACGTAGATGATATCGTTTTTGGGTCGAGCTCACAGTCCATGTTAGATCAGTTTGTGCAGGCGATGAACTCCACGTTCGAAATGAGCATGATTGGAGAGCTAACTTATTTTTTAGGCTTGCAGATTAAGCAGAGCGGCGACGGGATCTTTATGTCCCAAGAGAAGTACGCGAAGAACACTGTCAAGAAGTTCGGGTTGGACACAGCAAAGGTAATGAAAACGCCTATGGGGTCTACGCAAAAGGTAAGTAAGGACAATGTTGGACAGAATGTTGACCCAACATTGTATCGATCTATGATAGGCAGTTTAATGTACCTATCTGCTAGTAGACCTGACATCATGTATAGCGTATGCGTATGTGCTAGATATCAGTCTGAGCCTAAGGTTTCTCATCTTAATGCCGTTAAGCGTATTCTTCGTTATGTGAGTGGAACGTGTAGCCTAGGATTGTGGTTCTCCAAAGATACTAATATGAGTCTTGTAGGCTATAGCGATGCTGATTGGGCAGGTGACGAGGATGATCGCAAGAGCACAAGTGGCGGCTGTTTCTTCTTAGGTAATAATCTTGTTGCATGGTATAGTAAGAAGCAAAATTGTGTGTCTTTATCTACTGCTGAGTCTGAGTATGTTGCGGCGGGTAGTTGCTGTACGCAATTAATTTGGTTGAATAGCATGTTGTGTGACAATGGGTTAGAGTGCGAATCTGTTCTCATGTATTGTGATAACCTTAGTGCCATCAACATATCTAGGAACCCTATCCAGCATTCACGCACGAAGCATATAGATATAAGACATCATTTTCTGAGAGATATGGTAGAAAAAGAGTTAGTTCACATTGAGCATATAGACACGAAACATCAGTTAGCTGACATCTTCACGAAAGCATTGGATTTTGAAAGGTTTTCGGACCTGAAAAAGTCCATAGGTTTGCATCAGACTGTCTGAATGTTGGTCCAACATTTGGATCAACATAGCATATGTCGAACTTGATGGTTACTGTTTTGATGTTTGATTTAATGTTTTTTCTGTTATTCTGTGAAATGATTTGACTCACCTAGACCGTTCCCTGAAATGAATCTCTTCCTTAAAAAAAAAATGCTCGTGATCCTTTTTCAAGATACAGGTTCAGGTAATAAGCTTCCCTAGGTACACGGCATTCGCGGTGACGATGTACTCTTTGCGACAAAAATCCTAACCTTGATGATAAGGAACGCATAAGGGCTGTAAGTAATAAGTCTATAACTGAGGTAAAGTAGGGCAGAAAATGAAAGGGAATTGAGTTTAGGGTGTTGAACAGAAAAGTCTGGAATTTCAGAATAATGTTGAGTCTTATGTTGAGGCAACATATGTGACTGTCAGTTTGATCATGCTATATTTTTGTGCTTTCGTTTATTTGCATTAGCTTTTAGGTCAGCATCTGTTAGTCTTTTGTGTCTAGTTTAGATATCTCTCAGAATTGCATTAGAACTCCTCGAAGAACAGCTCGTTACGCTTGTCTCAAGTGATCGTCATTGTCGCTCAAACGGTTAGTCTTGCTTGATTCTACCTTGACTTTTGACTTTGTGTCTTTTGGGTTGAATCATGATCTGATGTGCTCCTATTTGCTCGCATGACTAATACGTCCACATAATATATTTTAGCCCCATGTTTACGTAGACAGTTGTGACCTAATTCGACATTATCCTCTAAACTGTCTAAATTTTATTTGAGTCCAACGAATATTTTTTTTTGCTTCTCACTTCTCATAAAATACTTATGTGATCTAACCGCTTTTATTTTTTCGTTGGAACTTCCTTTTTAGGGTTGGATTGATCATTCGTCATTATCTCACATACCCGATTTGCATATTTCGAAATTGCTTTCTAAAAATACCCTATGCTCTTCCAGTTTCTGATCGAGGATCACAGATTCTGTGCTCACATCATTTTGTTTTGGATTTATCTTTGATTTCTTTATGGGAAACTAACTTGTTTCTGAGTCTCAGGATGTTGGGCCAGATGTTACCTCGACATCTGCAAGTTGACTAACAGAGAAGTTCTCTGAGTTTTTTTTCTTTCTTCCCAAAAAGGGGGAGAAAGTTGTGCAGATAAAAAGAGGGAGATAAGGAAATTCAGGGGGAGCAGAATAAGGAGCCGAACAAACAGGGGGAGCTGACCAAGAAGGAGAAGCAACCGAGAAAGCATCAGAAGGAAACTCCATACTCCATTGAGAGTGAAGATCTGATCCTTTCTAATTTTTACATGCATAATTGATTTCTACATCCATCCTTTGCATGCTTGATTGAATTGTTTTTACTATGTGCATGCTTGCATGCTTGATTGAATTGTTTTTACTATGTGCATGCTGATTTGCTTCTCTGGTATGTTTACATGTTTGCCAGCTTACTTGCCGAAAATATTTATTTTGCAGATGTTTAACTTAATAAGACCTTGTTATGGCTATGTACTATTTTCGTAGTACTTTGAATAGTTTAATCGCTATTCTGTTTGCGTTTATTCTAACCATCGTTTGATGTTTTGTGGTTGGGTAGATTTTGCCTTCAGGGGGAGTTTCACTATGTCTAACGTCTGCTTTAGTTTTGGGAAGAAAGATAAAAAGGGGGAGATTGTTAATGTTGAGCTTTCAACACTGGCAATGTTGGGGTAACATTCTAGTCAACATCTGTTGACTGAGAGTGTTCCCTTTCTCAGTTTTATCTTTCATGCCCAAAACTTGTTTAATCCGTATCTTGGCTATTTTTAGTGATGTGCAGGACTTATATAATGATAGAGAATGGATTATACCGTGTGGAAAACGTGTGGAGCTGCTTGAACGAATTTGGGAAGTGCACTTACCTTAAATAGAAGATTTGAAGATCAAAAGAGAATTGGTTAAGTGACTACCAAGATTAGAAGATCTGAATATCAAAAGAGAATCATTCAACCAGCTACCATAAATAGGAGATAAGAGATCGGCCGATTAGATGAGAAGAATCGAACTAAATATATACTATATTTAGAGAGATCTTCGAAGAGATATTCAAGGGATCTTTTATCAATTCAAGATGGAGCCAAGACCTTTAAATAAGAGTTATTTTCGAGCTGCAAAGTACGACTTTCGAGAGAGCTTTAATGGAGTAACTTTGAGCGACATATTGAGCGAAAATGATGAGCGAAACACATATCGAGTTTGAGCGAGTTTTACATATTGCGAGAGTTGTCTTTTTAGTCTAGCTTTTCAAAGGTCGAAAGATCTTGTAGTTTGCAGAATCCTTTTTGATTCGTAGGTTTTGCTGGACGTGTTTTTACTATCTTCGGATAGTTATTTTGCCATCCATTGCTGTTAGTGGAATTTCGCCTTGAGGCACGCAGCAAGTTATTTGACTTGCTGCACAGATTTACATCTCGTGTTATTTCAGTTTCGTCACTAAGTAATTACAATATTCCGCTGTGCACCTGAATGTTAGGTTGAGTTTTACCCCGACATTTTACCCAACATCTAGTCTATACTTAGTGTTTTACATCCATATCGTACCGGGACCACTTCAATGGTCATAGGCTTAAACCTTATTTTGAGAATAATTTTATGGATTGCACGGAAGAGATCAAGCTGAGCCTGCCCATTTATACATGACTACGTGACGTCGAAGAACGGAGACCACGTCTAGCCAAAGACGTTAAAGAAAAGCGCTCATTGGGAGGCAACCCAAAATTATCCTATTTTATTTGGTTATTGCAATATTTTCATTTTATCTATGTTTTATTTGATGATTAAACAGGCTTGACTATCGGCTACATATGCTACAAGATCTCACTAGGCTCGAGGAACAAATATCATCTTGCTCGGAAATTCTCTACGACTCCATCACCGTCAGGGAAGTTTTTACTTTCATTATCACTATGCTTACTTCCTTCACATAGAGTCTTGATTATTAAAATGAAAATAAGGGTGGAAATCTTTAGATTTAGCTACTATTTTCATTAGATTCTACATTGAGGACAATGCAGAGTTTAGGTGTGGGGGAGATTTTCGTGATAGTTGATGAGAATAATTCTTGTCTAGAGCAAACCGATATGCATTAACTAGAACATGAGCGAAACAATTAGGAATAGCGATTTGGTATTAGGATGATTATTTTCATTTTTTCTTCAATTGATTTGAAGAATGAATGTGCAAGAGTCAATACAAAGCCTACTTAAACATGTGAGATTTGAGCCTTCAAAAAAAATTATACTCAAATTCTTTTCTTACGAGAGCTTCACATATGTTTCGAATGTTCTAGAACTTTCTCTTTTATACATGTTGATATCATTTGCGGCTTTTTGTGTACAAAAGTGATTAGGGCACTTAGGATTAAGCCCTTGGCCTCACACTAATCCTACCTTCAATATTATCCGCTTAGTGAGCCAATTTGAGCCTTAACCTTATTTTTCTTGTTGAATTTAAGTCACTGTATTTACCCTTGTATATCCTTTTGGTTTTCTTTTCAACCCATTGTCGGATTAGACGAATTATAAATTGCATAGATTCCACGACTCGAGATTGATTAGCTTGAGAATGCGTCTAGATACTTGTTATTAGTACTCCTATAGTTATAGCTGAAAAAAAAGAAAGAAATTCGGAAAAACAAATGCGCAGAGAAAAATATATTCGAAAAAAAAAAGAAAAGAATAAGATCATATAAAAAAAGAGAAAAAAAAAGGATGAAGCGCTAGTCAGTTATGTCGGTATTTAGCAGCTTTGCGTTGTCTTGAATTTGAAACCGCAGCATATTAGTATGATCAGGGTAATTCTCGAATTAGTCGTGCGTCATGGGATAGTCGTGGGACTTAGCGATTAAATAATCATCTGGTCCGATAATTTTAACCTACTTTTCCCAAATATCCTGCCTAAACCCCTAGCCCCATTACAACCCCAAGAAAGACCTTTTGATTTGTACACCTAAGTCGCTATGTGAATGCAATGTGATATTTTAGCAAGCTTATTGTAATATCGTTCATGATGTTGATTTGAGCGTATACACATATTCCCGTAAATACATTAAGCGCATTGAGAGAATCCATGTGAGAGTTGTTGACTTTTGTGCAGTTAGGCTTTAATGAAATTGTAGGAAATCGATATGATTGTCTTATGCGAATTGTTATGAATAATTGATATCTCTAGTACAAGTTAGTGTATGTCGGTGAACTTTTGATCAGAATATTTGCATTTTCAATCTTCAGTAAATGCTTGAGGACAAGCATGGTCTCAGGGTGGGGGAATTTGATAGAATAATAATTTGCATCCGTAAACGTGTTTTATCATATGTTATTTATCCAAATTAGCTCGAATATCTTACACTTACGCGCATATTTCTTGATTTACAGATATTCGAGGAAAACGGTTCGGAAATGAATTTTTGACAGATCAATAATTACCACACGATGTTTATTCCACTTCTATCAAGCATGAGCAAATACATACACTATTATTGAAGGTGGGGGGACCCTTGGTTGTACGTGCTTGAATATTATAGTGCTATGTCAATTATCTTTATGGGACAAAGAAGAACAATAAAGAAAAGCAAAAGGGAACATGTTGGTGCTTTATTAATTAGTCTATATGGAAAGAAGACATCGAAGGTTCAAACAGACAAAAGACAACCAAGTAAAAATCTTTGTGCTGGGAGAATTCAAACTTTGAAGGTTGAGGCAAGAAGAAACGGAATTTCAGTTCTTTGTTTCGAGTGAGAATAGAAAAAAGAAACAAAGCACATCTTTTACAAAATGGAGCTGATGTCGTTCATATGTGGGAAGATGGACACCTATTTATACGGAGTAGCAGACTTTGAGCGAAAGGAAGAAAAAAAAAATAGTGGCAGCGATAGAAGAAGGAAAATAGAGAGAATTTTAGGATGTAGAGAGAGCACACCGCTGAAGTTCATAGCAGACCCATCACTGAAGCAAGCACCTTGTCAGCTCCGATCTTCGCTACCATCGATAACCCACAGCTCTTGTTCAGACGAGGCAGCTGGGAGTTCGACTCGTGGAGACCACATCTGAGAATCATCGTTAGTAAAAGGTTAATCATAGCTTAAGAGAGAGTTTAAGTTGCATTTGCTGCTGTTGTTTTCGTTATTAGTTCATCGTTATCTATATTCTGCTAAGAGCTACACGTGAATTGAGTTATGTTGTTTTACCCTTGTTTCTAATATTTTTATATTGAAGCTACTTCATATAATAATAGTATTTAATAATAATCCTTTTTTTTTTATATCCTACGTGGTTATATGTTTGATTTATTATTCTTTAAAACTGAGACATGTTTTCTTTGTGGATTAGCAACACAGAGGTGGAATCCACGCAGACGTAAGGATATTCCATTTCTTTTAACTCTTATGCTTGCGTTATTAATTAGTAGATCTATTTTTATTAATATGTTTAGAGGCTAATCTCATAGTTGAAGGAATATTCGAAACCTGGTTTGTTGAAACTGTGAGATTTAACGAGCCTCATTTTGAAAGCGTGAGTATTCGTCTACCTTTGAATTAATTAAAATCGATTGTGTGGGTTAAGTAAATAGTGGCCAATGTTTACGAGACTTAGGTAAATCCATCGCTAATTAAAACAACGAATCCGTAATAGTTTGTTTGTTTTAATAAGTAGCAAATAATATTCAACTTCTCTACCATTCGCAAGTGAAGTTATATTGTAAGGTTAAATGATTCGATTTAATAAGCCGGGGTCCGAGTTTATTAGTCAATAATCGGGTCTTTTTGTATTTAACGCTGTCGGAACTTTAAATCTTGCAGGGCGTCCCGGAGATTATTTTTCGATTAGGGAAGTAATTATAGAGCGTCTCTTAATTACCGAGAAAGTAAGAAAAGATTGGTTATTAGGCGTTCATCGATAACTATAACCGATTATGCTTGCGCTGACATAATATTTTATTAAATCGATGATCAGTTAAATAAATCTAGGTGGACAATAATTTCTTCGACTATTATTTTATTATCGTTAGTTTTGATATTTTTTTTTTCTCGTTCACTATTGCGTTAAAAACATTATCATCAAAATCCCCCCTTAATATTATTATTATTACTATTATTATTATTATTATTATTATTATTATTATTACTATTATTATTATTATTATTATTATTATTATTATTATTATTATTACGATCCCTACTTTCGCTATACTAATATTTAGTGAGTAAGGTTATAAATTTTATTTTTGGCCGTTTTCGACGCAACCAAATTTTGCTTCAAGTGCTTGTGCGGAGGAAGTAAGTGGATTAAACCCGATTTTAACTCAAAAGGTATTTGAAGAATAGGAAATTCAATGCAAAGCGGCCGTTGATTAACATCAGGCGTAGCCATATCCCTCAACTTAAGACGGGCTGGCTGTTGTTGTTCGGTTTCCTCCATGTCACTTGCAGAAAATTCCGATTCGGATTCCGTGCTAAATATTGATATAGTCGAATCCTTTTGCCTTTCGATTCGCCCTCGCGGTTTTCTCGATTTCTGGATCGAATATTAGTATACCTGTTCGGGAAGATCGGGGCATAAACTAAAAAAAAAATCGAATTAGAAATAGAAGTAAATCAATAGACACCACCGTTCCCCGGCAACGGCGCCAAAATTTGGTCGCGTCGAAAACGGCCAAAATAATAAGGATCAAGGGTTGTTCAATTTAAGTTTAAAAATTATTCAAACAAGTTGTGCTTAAAAAATTGCGGATTGTCTTAAACTGGCATCGTTATCTGTATGCTAAAGGTTGAGATTAATATACTACTACAACTTGTTACTTAAATAATAAAAAGCTGCATGATTGTCCACATTGGTCCTGATGAGCACCAACTCACGCTGCTTTAAAAAATGGTTTTGTTTGTCGTAACTCGTAACAATCCATTATCGTTATCTGTTTCTTTTGAAACCTTTATCTCTCTCCATTGACCGATCTAATAGTAGCGACTAAACGAACGAAGGAAAGTAAAGAGGCAATCAATCACCTTACTCGCCATGGCTCACGATCTTGTATCCTTTATTACAGTTGTTGATGGAATCCTTACTCACCGTACTGATGATGAGAAAGATTCTGGGATTATTTCCGACGATCAAGGCAAGAAAGAACTTCTCGAATCACTCCGCGAAAAGGCTACTTCGTTGATTAGCCTTCTTGAAAAGTACTACTCTAAGCAGCATCGTTTAAGAGGTCGAGAGGTCATCGAAGCTTTGCAGAGTGAGATCCGTGAAGCAGCTCATGAGGCGGAGGACATCATCGAATCTCAGTCTGTAGATCAGATTCAGTCAGAAACAAACGACTTCAACTGTATGACGGAACACTCCATGATCAAAGTGATGGAGAAGTTCGATGCTGCAAAGGATAAGTTGATCGAGATTATTACTGAGCATGATCAAATTCAGGAAGAAGGGAAAATGGATTTGATCACATGTCCTCCTTCATCTGTTATTGCAGCCGAACCTACGGGCTCAGAGCCCAACAACATTGCTATGGTGGGATTTGATGACGACGCGCTTCATTTGAAGTATAGACTGACTAGTAGTCAGAGACGCGAGCGAGAGATAATCCCAATTGTGGGAATGGGAGGAATAGGAAAGACCACTCTCGCTCGAAATCTATACGCTGATCCCCTCATTGTTTCCAACTTTGACGTCCGCGCTTGGGCTACCGTCTCGCAAGATTATAACGTAAAGGCCATTCTATTGGGCCTTCTTCGTTGCATATTTGGAACTATTTCCGATGAAATGCTGGGACAGGACGAGAGTGAGTTGGGACTTGCCTTGTACCAAAGGTTGTGCGGTAGCAGATATCTGGTTGTTTTGGACGACATATGGAGTAAAAATGTATGGGATGAGATAAGACGATTCCTTCCAACTGAAAACAATAGAAGCCGAATCTTGATCATGAGTAGGGAACTTGACGTGGCTAAACATCCAGACTCAGCCTCTGAGGAGCATCAAATGCATTTTTTAAATAATGCTCAAGGTTGGGATTTACTTCGCCTAAAGGTGTTTGATGCCGAAAAACAAGAATCTTGTCCACCTCTATTTGAAGAAATTGGACTGAAGATCGTGAGGGATTGTGGAGGGCTACCCCCTAGCAATAAGCGTGATCGGTGGGATTCTCTCTGCCGACAAATATTCAAAAGGTCTATGGGAGCAAATATCAAAAGATGTCCATGCAGTTTTGTCGCAAGCAGGAGACGAGCACTTCTCCAAGATACTATCTCTAAGTTATGATAACTTGCCTCTACACTTGAAGCCGTGTTTCCTCTACATGGCAGCTTTCCCAGAAGATTCCGAGGTTCGAAGCTCAAAGATCCTAAAACTATTTGCAGCCGAGGGGGTTTCTTTGGAGGTCGAGTGGGAACAACAAAAGCTTGGAAGAATTGGGAGAGGAGTACCTGCTGGCTCTCGTTCACAGAAATCTTCTCCATGTCACAGGGACAAAGCCTAATGGAAGACCAAAGTGCTATGGGATGCACGATCTTTTGAGGGACCTTTGCGTGATGAAAGCTGAAGATGAGAAGTTTCTTCGCATAGTCAAGGACGAGAAAGTCGGCAACTTTCGGCGTGTTGGCGTTCATCTTTTTACTGAATACTCCGGCCATTTGGGAGAACGCTCGCCACTTTCGCATCGTTCTCTCCTCTGCATTAGTCCCACATCTAAAGGGATAGATTTCTCCCCCATACTTTCTGCTTTGAGATTGTTGAGGGTACTGGATCTGTTTGACAGAGAACTACGTACCTTCCCAACAGAAATACTGAGTCTAGTCAACTTGCGTTTCCTAGCTATCCGATATGGTGGAAGAGTCCCTACAGAATTATGGAGCAGACTGCGAAATCTGCAAACCTTGATTAGCAACTACGACAATGCTGAAGGGTCGACATTATCCTCCGAAACATGGGAGGTCCCAAGTTTGAGGCACATCGTGTCCAGTTTGATCCGTATTGATTTCAAAATCACAAGAGCGCAGGAAAACCTGCAAACAATCTCTTACGTAAGTTTACGTGATTTATTGGATAGCAACCTCATCAACAGCATCCCGAACATAAGAAAGTTGGGAATCGGCATTGACACGGAGTACACGGATATTACGATTGATCTCACCCACATGCACAGACTTGAGACATTAAAGTTTAACTCTGTCACCTATCGGAAAACCCTCCCGCAGCTAAAATTACCTAACGGTCTCAAAAAGTTAACTTTGTTCGGCTGCAATATAATCGTGAGATTCTTGAATGATGCCGTTGGTGCTCTGCAACATCTTCAAGTGCTTAAGATGTGGTCGTGTCGTTTTGAATCGAAAAGGCGCAATAAAAACATTTGGATGGTTGACGAAGAAGTTGAGTTCTGCTCGTTACAATATCTCGAGCTAGATGAATGTTACGTGACGCGTTGGAAAGCTGAAGCATGTAGCTTTCCGACCCTTAGGCATCTGAATATTCATGCTTGTCCTAAACTCAAGGAGATTCCGACAAGCTTTGGAGAGATCTCGACGCTCGAAATGATAGAGCTGACTGAATTCCGTTCTACGGTGGCCTGCGCAGAACGCATTATGGAGACTCAAAGAGAATACGGGAACGAAAACATCCGACTTCGAATCAAGTAAGCATAATGCTTCAATGAAAGGAGTGGAATGAAGCACAAGCGGAGGCACGTGATTAGAAGTTCTCCAGAAGATGAAATTACCTCGTTAATACCTAGAGTTACGGCAAAACGACTTACTTTTGCTGTATAGCGGTAATATCTCAAATATACTGAACTTCGGTGAAAAGTACTCTTGTATCGAGACCCACAATAATATGCTATGAATTTCATCATGTAAAAAATTTTGTTTTAGAACCTTTTCATGACGTGAATGATCACTCATAGAGCTATTTATAGATGTAACGGAACATCACCATGGATTATCAAGTATGAAAAAGGTACCTTTTTAGGAAGTGTCTTATTTTGACGTAGAGAGGCATCTAATGGATTAAAAAAATACCTTGCCAACATGCCTTTAGAATTATTTTACCATTTTCAAGTGTACCTCGTCGTAGTGATCTTTGTATTAATCTTCCATTCACACTGTACCAATAAGGAACTTGTTCTAGTTCAGTTTTCTGTATACCATATTTAAACATTGCTTACTTTTTCAGCTGATGTTGGGAAGGTTTTGTAGCTTTGTGTTTGTGATGTTTTATTACAGACGAAATAGGTAATCCGCTAGCCTTGAGTAATCCAATAAGTGTCGTACCTAAACCGAGAAGAGAAGCAAAACAAAAGAAAAGCCATGTACGGAGATGTGTCCTTAACATCGCAACCCGAACTATGCTAGAAAGAATCACAAATCCTGAGTTTCTTTCTACAGATGAACCCTGCGAAAAATTGTATTCATATGAAAAAACGAGGTCATACCCATAACCACTGAAAAAAAGAAAACAACCTTGGCGAAAAATCAGGCTTTGTCTCTCTTACCAGCCAGCTCCTTTACCCTAGATTTAGTGAGATAATAGCTTCGAATCTAGTTCCATGTGAAAGGTGCTTGCATATTCTCATTAAGCTATCTTTTCTAACCAAGAGCTAAGCTAACGTCTGGTGTGTGCTTACTTAGAAATTTCTAACAGTATTTGTTTTCACAAAATCTACAAATCATGCTCAATGTGATGAGAAAGTGGGTTGCCACCTACCCACTTCACCTTATTAATAATAATAATAATAATATATATTTAATATATTAATATTATAATGATTAAATGATGTAAGCAATGACCTATGAAGCTAAGTTTCTTGCCTATAAATAGGCTACCGTATTTGAGCTATAAATCACACCAAAACCAATAGAGAAAGAAAATAGAGAGAGAGGAAAGAAATAGAGGGTAGAGAAAAAATTGAGGGTTTGTTCGGTATTTGCTCCGACTATAAAGAGAGATAGTGAGCGTTTTCTTAGATTGAGAGGTTGTAACCCCTATTTTTACCCTAATAATAATATTTCAACCTCGTCCGTGGTTTTTTACCCCAAGTTAAAAAGGAGTTTTCCACGTAAATTCCCGTGTCTGTTCTATCCTCACTGTCATTTCCAATTTTGTTTCGCTGTTCATTTCGCAACAAGTGGTATCAGAGCCAGCCCTGATTGATATTCCAATTATGCTCTGTGGTTGCAGCTTTGTCTGATCTTCCACATCAGAAAGGATATCAAAAAGGTTTATCGTTACGGAAGGTTTTTGGCAAGTCGTGGTAATAGACTGTGTAAGTAAGTTCTTTCTAGGTGGCTGGTGCCAAGCGGGACACATAGTGACCCCACCAGATCTCATCTGGGAATTTACTTAGAAGTGTAATTTTGTCTTGAAAGCTGGTCGCTACCCTTTCTGCAAATTATCTGATCAGTACTACTTGGCTGGACTGTTGAATTTCTCCGACGATAGCGACGTGGGAAAAATGGCAGCTAAAAATGAAATTGAGAAATTCAACGGGAGAAACTACTCACTGTGAAAAATGAGGATAAAGGCAATTTTACTCAAAGGAAATTGTCTGGAGGCGATCACTGGCAGACCAACAACAATTACAAGTGATGCCAAGTGGAAGAAGATAGACGGGAGGGCCATCGCCAATATTCATCTGACATTAGCAGATGATATATTATCAAGCGTCGAAGAGAAACTAGTACGAAAGAAATTTGGGACCATCTTGAGAATATGTATCAAGTCAAGTCACTCCACAGCCGAATTTTTCTGAAAAGAAAATTATACCATCTACGAATGGAAGAATCTTCTTCAGTGACCGAGCACTTTAATGAGTTGAATACTCTGTTCTCTCAACTTAAAGACTTGGACTACAAAATTGAGCCAAGTGAACGTGCTGAGCTTCTACTACAAAGCCTGCCAGACTCATACGATCAACTCGTCATCAATCTGAGCAACAACCAAGATGCAGGAAAACTTATCTTCGACAATATTGCAGTTGCAGTTCTCGAAGAAGAAAGTCGGCGTAATAACAAAGAAAACAAGTTGATAATGTCCCAACAGGCAGACGCGTTGACGGTGACGAGGGCAAGATCAGGCGTACGTGGTCCGAACGTAAGCCAAAAACGGACAAGACCCGGAGAGTCTGGTCCAAGTGGGAGTCAAAAACGGCAAAGCCTTGTTACAAAAAATAAGAAGGCTATAAAATGTTACCACTGTGGCAAGAAAGGTTATCTGAAGAAAGATTGTTGGGCTCTAAATAAAAATCCAATGCCCAAGGAAATGCCGCCAACACTACCGATGATAGAATTGCCTTGGTATGCGAAGCCGCAACCACTATCACTGAGAATGGAAGATTCAACGACGTGTGGCTCATGGACTCAGCGGCTACTTTCCACATGACCTCTCGAAGGGAATGATTTCATCAATACGAGCCAACCTTTGGAGGGTATGTCTACAGCCGCAACGACCAAGCGCTGAAGATTGTCGGGGTGGGTACGATTCAAATAAAGATGTACGACGGCACTGTGCGTATCATCCATGCTGTGCGACATGTGGAGTGCTTGAAGAAAAATCTGTTGTCTATGGGGCAACTAGATGATCTTGGTTTCAAAATTGAATTGGAGTACAAGATCATGAAGGTTTCCAAAGCAGCACTGGTGGTGATGAAGGGAGAAAAGATACCTGCAAATCTATACACGCTGAAGGGAGAGACTCTGCAAGAAGGGCAAGCATCTGTTGCTATAACAAGTTCAAGCGAAAAATCTACAATGACTTGGCACAAGAAACTTGGTCATATGTCTGAACAAGGCATGAAAATTCTTGTGCAAAAGAATCTACTACCTGGTCTCACAATGGTGACGCTACAATTCTGCGAGCATTGTATTGTGACCAAGCAGCATCGCCTGACGTTCTCCACTTCAAATTCTAGAAGCAAAGAAATTCTAGAATTGATCCACTCTGACGTATGGCAAGCACCGTTCGCATCCCTGGGAGGAGCCAACTACTTCGTATCATTCATAGACGACTACTCCAGGAGATGCTGGGTGTATCCAATCAAGAAGAAGAACAAAGTGTTTCCTATCTTCAAACATACAAGGCGCGAGTTGAACTTGAAACCGGCAGAAAAATCAAGTGTCCCCCGTCAGATAATGGAGGGAAATATACTGGCAAAGAATTCAGCGAATTCTGCAAAGGCGCGGGCATCAGAAGACAGTTCACCACGGCTTACACTCCACAACAAAATGGAGTGGCAGAGCGGTTGAATAGGACCCTGTTAGAAAGAACAAGGGCTATGTTGAGAACTGCGGGCCTGGAAAAGAAGTTCTGGGCAGAAGCGGTCTGTACTGCCTGTTATGTGGTAAATCGGGCTCCATCTACTACTATAGAGATGCGAACACCGATGGAAATGTGGACTGTTGCACCTGCAGATTATTCAAACCTCCATATATTTGGAAGTTCAACGTACGCGATGTACCACAACCAAGAAACAACGAAGTTGGATCCAAAGTCCAGGAAATGCCTATTCTTGGGGTACGCTGATGGAGTAAAGGGGTATCGCTTGTGGGATCTCACTGACCACAATGTGATTATCAGCAGAGATGTTATCTTCTTGGAGGATGGCGATCAAGAGCAAGTCGAAAATGATAGCAGTTCAAAAGGCGTGACAAAGACTACACCGATGAAGAGAAAATTGAAGCAATATATTTCTTTTGAAGCTGAACCGGCGCACGGAGAGCTCGACCCAGTCGAATATGAAGTACCGGATCTCTGGCGGTCATCACGCGAGCGTAGGCCGCCAAGTTGGCACTCAGATTATGAGATAGAGAGCAATCTTGCACACTGTTTTCTAACGGAGGATGGAGAGCCAACCACTTTCCAAGAAGCACTGAATAACTCAGATGCGAGTCTGTGGATTTCAGCGATGCAAGAGGAAATGGAAGCTCTCTATAAAAATAAGACATGGTAGTTGGTGCCATTGCCGCAAGGAAGGAAACCCATTAGCAACAAATGGGTGTACAAAATCAAGCGGAATGGTGATGATCAGGTAGAGTGATACCGTGCTAGACTGGTTGTAAGAGGATATGCTCAGAAAGAAGGGATTGACTTCAACGAAATCTTCTCACCGGTGGTTCGACTTACAACAGTCAGGGTGGTCTTGTCAATGTGTGCTACATTTGACTTGCATCTTAAGCAGCTCGACGTTAAAACGGCCTTTCTTCATGTGACCTGGATGAAGAAATATATATGCTTCAACCAGAAGGTTTCGAGGAACAAGGAAAAGAAGATATGGTTTGCAGATTGATCAAATCTCTCTACGGGCTCAAACAAGCACCTAGATGCTGGTATAAGAGATTTGACTCCTTCATAATGAGTCTTGGCTACAACAGGATATATTCAGATCCTTGTGCGTATTTCAAGAGATTTGGCGATGACGATTTCATCATGTTTCTGTTGTACGTCGACGACATGCTAGTAGCAGGACCCAAGCTATCCCAAAAGACTCAACTGGCCAGTGAATTTGAAATGAAGGACTTGGGACCGGCAAACAAGATTCTTGGTGTGCAAATATCTCGAGACAGAAGCAAGCGGAAGATTTTGCTTTCCCAAAAGAATTATTTGAAGAAAATCTTGCGAAGGTTCAACATGCAAGATAGTAAGTCAATATCTACCCCTCTCGCTGCTAATTTCAAGCTATCCTCCGAGATGTGTCCTACTGATGAAGACGAGAGGATAGAGATGTCTCGACTGCCATATGCATCGGCGGTAGGAAGTCTAATGTTCGCAATAATCTGTACTAGACCAGACATTGCCCATGCAGTGGGAGTTGTTAGCCGATACATGTCCAACCCTGGCCGGGAGCACTGGAGTGCTGTTAAAAGGATTCTCAGATATATTAAGGGAACCTCGGATCTGGCCTTATGTTACGGAGGTACAGATTTACTGTCCATGGTTTTGTTGATGCAGATTATGCAGGTGAACTTGATAAAAGAAGATCCACAATCGGATATGTGTTCAATCTTGCTGGCAGTGCTGTAAGCTGGGTTTCAAAACTGCAGTCCATTGTTGTAACATCAACAACGGAAGCAGAATATGTTGCAGCTACGCAAGCCAGTAAAGAGGCAATATGGTTGAAGATATTGCTGGAAGAACTCGGCCACAAACAAGAGAATATTGTTTTCTATTGTGATAGCCAGAGTGCGTTGCATCTTGCAAGGAATCCAGCATATCATTCAAGAACCAAACACATCCGGGTCCAATACCACTTTGCTCGTGAACAAGTGGAAGAGGGAACAGTGGACATGCAAAAAGTTCACACTGCGGATAATCTGGCAGATTACATGACCAAAGCAATTCCTGTGGACAAGTTTATATGGTGTCGTTCATCCTGTGGATTGATCGAACGTATGTAACGTGCAAAGGCGAGCTAGGAGAATGGTGTGAAGATCTGATTGGGCCTCAATCAAATCTTCAAGTGGGAGAGTGATGTGAAAGTGGGTTGCCACCTACCCACTTCACCTACCTTATTAATAATAATAATAATAATATATATTTACTATATTAATAATAATGATTAAATGATGTAAGCAATGACCTATGAAGCTAAGTTTCTTGCCTATAAATAGGCTACGGGACTTGAGCTGTAAATCACACCAAAATCAATAGAGGAAGAAAATAGAAAGAGATAAAAGAAATAGAGGGTAGAGAAAAAATTGAGGGTTTGTTCGGTATTTGCTCCGACTATAAAGAGAGATAGTGAGTGTTTTCTCCTTTATAGATTGAGATGTTAACCCCTGTTTTTACCCTAGTAATAATATTTCAACCTCGTCCGTGGTTTTTTACCCCAAGTTAAAAAGGGGTTTTCCACGTAAATTCCTGTGTCCATTCTATCCTCACTGTCATTTCCAGTTTTGTTTCGCTGTCCATTTCGCAACACAATGTTCAGCTCTCTATTCCTACACGCCATCAGTTTCATCTCCTCGCTAATCCTCTCCCTACCCAGCCTCTGTTGTTTGTGAATACTAATATGAAGCACAAAACAAGTGTACCGAGCAAGTGTTCAAGTTCAAGCAAGTGTATTTCTTGTCTTGAGCACTGAAGCTATACTGTGAAAATATTTTTATTTGTCTATTGAATTCTATGCTCACTCTATTACACACTCACGCAAAGCCTTTTCTTAATGCTCTCTCACTTGTTTTTATCATATCTAATACATGCGTGTATATATATTAGTGCATGAGAATGGATAAGTAAAATAAATGCTCATCATGCGTGCGGACTGTGCAGATTTCTCTTTGTATGCAAGATTTGTATAGATTTTCCTTGACTTCCTTGCAAAACATATCAATCAGGCTTGGTTCTCTCTCTCTCTTTTTTTTTTCAATTTCTTTGTGGGTCCTCAATTGAGATTATTCGTCAAATTCCTCCACTAATCTCAATCCCTTTCGATCTTCCATCCCGAGCATTCTTTTCAAATTTTCAAATGTGCTTCTGGGTAATGGCTTCGTGAAAATATCTGCAACTTGGTTCAGACTTCCTACGTGCGCCATCTTCACTTTCCCATTTCTCATGTGCTCTCTAATAAAATGGAACCGAACATCAATATGTTTGCTTCTCTCATTATGAACTGGATTTTTCACAAACTCGATTGCGGACTTATTATCTACTTGAATTTCAGTTGGATCGACTTGTCGAAGATTCAACACGAGCAATAATTTCTCATCCATATAGCGTGAGAGATCCACCACGATGCTGCCACATATTCCGCTTCACAGGTTGATAGAGTCACGATCGGTTACTTTTTCGATAGCCATGTGAACGTTGTGCTTCCTAGATAAAATACATATCCGCCCGTGCATCTTCGATCATCGATATCTCCACACCCAATCTGTTGAGAAATATGAGCCTAGAATATCACATATCGATGCTTGAGAGGATGGAAAGAAGCTCAGATGATCACAGTTTATAGAGAAATCAAGTTGGAGCTGAATGATATTTTCTAAGTGTTGAAGCTGCTAGATTAAATATGAATCGTCGGATGATTCGCACTAGATCTGATGGCTGGAGTTCAACATCTCAGCATTCAAATGTGAATTGTTGGATCGAGCGCGCTGTGAATCGAAGGGCTGAGATGAAGCGCACTATGTACAACATCTGATGCGCATGGTACTGCCCGTCAATGAATGAAGGCAGCGGTAATTCGTTATAAATACCAGAACAGGGTGTTCAAGCAGCCACTTTCAAGAGCTTGTATCTTTTGATAGAGTTCGAATTAGCAAGAGAGGAACTAGAGATTTGTAGAGGACACGAAATCTGTAACTTTTGTGTTGTGAGCAATACAAAATTGGAGCTCTGTTGGTCCGTGGAGTAGGCCTGAAGTCGAGGCCGAACCACGTAAAATCTGTGTTTGTTTTTTCTGATTTTTCAGGTGTGTTTTCGATTCAATCGAGCTTGCGATTGCTCGAATTGATTCGATCGACACACACGCACGTAAACACAGGTCAAAGACGAGTCGATTGCAGCTTGAATCTCGACAATTGGTGCGGTGAGCGTGGACGAGAAGCTCGATCTTCAGAGAATGGCTGCAACTCGATTGGAAATGGAGATCTTCAACGCATCGAATGATTTTGGTCTATGGAAGTTGAAGATGAAGGCACTTCTCACTGAGAAAGGCCTTGAGGAGGCTTTGAGGCCTGATAAAGAGATGGAGCTGAAGGATATGATGGAAATGTTTAAGAAGAAACTCAAAGAAAGAGCATATTCAACTGTAATTTTGTGTTTGAGCGATCAGGTTCTTTGTAAGGTTGCAAAGGAGACATCGATTGAGAATTTGTGGAAGAAGCTCGACGAATTGTACATGACGAAGTCCTTGGCTAGGTGTCTATACTTGAAGCAAACCTTTCGGATGGTAGATGAGATGGCGTTAGAACCTCAGATCGACCAATTCTCAAAGCTGATATTAGATTTGGGGAATATAGGTGAGGAGTTAAAGGATGAAGATCAAGCTCTTTTGTTGTTGTGCGCATTGCCTATAAGTCATGATTACTTCGAGGCTCTAATGTATGGTCTGGAGACTTTGAAACTTGCGGATGTACTCTCGGCATTGAGTTCAAGGCAGCTAAACTCAAGGAAAAATCACGAAGTTGCAGAAAATTTTGGTTCAGGCGACATGTTGTTTGTGAAATAGAAATCGAAATTTTCTTAAAAGAAGGGCAAGAGCAAGGACATGTATGAGTCCAGGGGTCCAGTGAGGTGTTTTTACTGTCAAGAGGAAGGCCATATTCGAAGGTTTTGCCCAAAAAGGGTTGGATCAAACTCAAACCACGACAATCACAAAGCTGCTGCAAGTTTTGCTTGTGATAGCTATGAAGACGCTGGGATTTTGAACGTGTGTGAGCATGTGGAGAGCAAGGAGTGGATCCTTGACTCAAGCTGTAGTTTCCACATCACTTGCAACAAGGATTGTTTACAAGAGTTCAAGGAAATTGAAGGGAAAGTTAAGCTCGACGATGGTAAATTCTGCCAAGTTCGTGGAATTGGTTCTGTGCATTTGAGGCTCAATCAGGTGTTGTAGGGATTCTTAAAGATGTTAGGTATGTTCCTGGGTTGAGGAGGAACCTGGTACTCGTCGGAGCAATGGATTCGAAGGGTTACAACACGAAGGGCTTTTGCAAGAAAAATCACGGTTTCAAAACAGAGTAGGCTGATTTCATCTGATTTTTGGAGGCATGAAATTTATGTCTTGGAAGGTTATTCTGTGATGAAAGGTGCATCTACTGAAACTAGGAAATGTGGAGTATTGAATGTGGTAAAAGGGAAGCCACATAAACCTCGTCTTGGGGTGAAGCGAGGTCGCGCAAAGCAGCTAGTTGGAACACCAGTCACAAATTTTGTTGTTGTAAGATTGGACAAAGTGAGCTCGAATTGCGATGATTCTGAGCTCGAGGTGGAGGCGATCTCACCAAGGAATGAGAGCATGTTCAAGCCATATATGAGGTCAAGCCTTGAGGGAGATGAAAGCTCAGATATGGAAGTCGAAGCTGAGGATGAAAGTTCGACAAAATCTGAGAAAAATGCTGAAAAATCAGAACATGCGTTTGAATGTGATGCTGCTTTGCAGGTTGCTGAGTCTTCTACGGACAAGGGAAAAGCAAAGGACAGCTGTGAATGGGCTTGGAGGGAAGCCCTTGAAGCTGTGAAAGGAGAATCTTCGGGAGAAACGAAGATTGGAAACTCGAAAAGCCGAGTTGGTTCCAAGTGGGAGATTTCAATCTCGCTTGAGCTCGACAATGTCTCTTTTGAGGCTCGAAGCTCCTAAGGTGGACGGCGCTGTGGTGGCATGGTGTCCGCTATCCAACAACCATTGTGATGGCGCAGAAGGTGAACAGTGAGAGGCAGTAGCATTAACAGCGGTGCATGACCAGGCACAAAGCCAGGCGCATCAAGTTGGATGTTGTGATCACGAAGAAAACGACCTAACTTCCGGCAGTCACGATTCTCATGACCAGGAATATTGCAGAGTTGCAGAACTAAGTAGATCGGGCATTGCGACCACCACCATGGACCAAGAGCCGAAACCAGATCCTCGAACACGCCTAGAGTTGCTAGCTGAACTAGTACCATAGAGGAGCATCGGTGACGACCGTTGGCCAGAGAGAAAATCCAGGGTGAACCGTTATGTATTGTTGGCGGTAACAACGGCCGGAACAATTTCTTGTTCCTTTGTTGCTCATTCGAAATCAATCAATTTAGAGAATAACTCACTGTACGATATGAGGGTTTCACGAACCTTTTCGCAACAATACTGTTGAATTCGTCGCCAAGATGACTCAAGATGTGAATCGTTAGATCCTCCTCTTGAATCGAACTTTGAATAAGAGCCAAATTCGTTAGCAATCTGTCGCATCTCATGGAGGAAATCGGCAACTGGGCGTGAACCTTGGGGTTCTTGGCGAGTCTTGATTTTAGATCAATAATCCGAGATCGAGAAGATTGGTTGGATAGTCTCACTGCAACTTCCAAGAATAGCTGAAAGAAGAATCTGATCTTGCCGAAACCAAATCTAGTGAGCAGCATTGGGTGTTTTCTTGTCGGCGTCAAGGTTTTGATCCGGTCAAGTGTGACAGCCTGCTCTCGGGACCGTGGGGTTGGGCCCACTGCACTTCATTGATTGTCTGGCCCCGCTGTATCACCACTAGCCTTCCAGCATGCTTTGCACCGCACGCACCCTGAGCTACTTCCCAGAGGGTCACCCATCTCAGTGCTACTCCAAGTCAAGCACGCTTAACTTTGAAGTTCTTATGGATGGACTCCCCCGAAAAGGAAGGTGCACCTTTGGTTATATGAGTAGCGCAATCAATTCTCTTATACCATTCCTTAACTTGACAAGCCCATACGTTGTCAGTCTCAGGATCCCTCTCATTCGGGTGTGGAATCGGTTCATTCATGTATCCCTCCGCCTAGAAGCCTCGCCAGGAGCCGCTCCTTGTCCGTGACCCTCTCTGGAACCGGCGATCACTCCCCGCCCTCATCAGCCCCGGGTGTTACATCGAGAATGAGAGCCGTCAATGAATTTGAGAAGATCAAACTCAAGCAGAGTAGACTGAAGTTGTTTACGCCAAGCCGGGAAATTCGTCGGTGTTTGATTGGAAGATGAGTTGGAGCGTTCAGCTGAATGAGAAGAGACTCATTGGAGGACGAGGCCATGGCGTCAAGTGCGAACGGGAACTGTCGTTCCGATGTGATCGACGGAAATTTTCCGTGAATTAGAATCGATTTAGAACTTGAGTAGATATGCTCTGATACCATATAGGATGAATGTGTTGTATATTCACAATTGAGTATTGGCTCAATAGCCGTCGGTACATATAAGATAGCTTAAATCATGCATTCGACTAAGCCTAAATTATAGAAGTAATTGATGACAAAGTATGATGGTAATTGATGTCAGTGATTGCTTAAATCATGGCCGTAATTATGGTGTAGATCTATTGCTAATAAAGAGGACTCGGCTCGCTCAAGTTGGATTTGATTATTCTAACGTCTGTAAATTGATTTCAAATCCGCATATTTCACCTGTATAAACCAAGGTTCTGAAATCGGGTTTTCGAACCGGACTAAAAATTTTACCGGTTTAAGGGTTAGTGGTTTAACCGGTATAAAACCGGAATCAAACCAAAACCGGTATCTTTAAATACAATAAATATATTTTTTTTTAGTGAATCAATCAAATAAAAAATGTTAGATATCTACAAATTAATTACCAAATGAGATGTCAAAATTAAATTTATAAATTAGGAATAAAAATGAATAAAAGCAAAATATATTGGGATGAGATTAAAAACTAATCATAAATAGACCTGCCAAAACGGCCCGGCGGTGCGGGGCGGACCGTAGCCCGCCAAAGCCCGCCCGCTGGTGGGCGGGGTGGGCTAGCACGCCATTCGGCGGGCCTTAGAAAAGGTGGCCCGCCCCGTCCAACGGTGGGCTGCGGGCCTGGCGGGCTTAGCCCGCTCTAATAAAAAAACATAATAAAAATATGAAAAAAATTAAAATATCAAAAAAATCAATACAAATTTTTTTAAAAATAATTCAAATTTGTAATAGTAATTAATTTTATTTTTAACTTTATTAAATTACATATGTTAGATCAAAATATAAAAAAATATAATTTAGATATAAATATATATTTATTAGTTATTTTTTTAAATATTGGCCGGTCAGCCCCCGCCCCACCACGCGGGCCAGTTTGACTGCTCTAATCATAAATGAGCTACTCAAAGATAATTTAAAATAAAATTTATCAGTAGTAGAGAGGAATTGAACCCACAACCTCAAGTTGTAAATCCCGCCACAACTAGTTATAAGACTATAACTTATATATTTACCTATTATTATTGCATTTTCTGTTTTTACTTTTGTTTTTATATAACTTAAACCGGACCGGAATCGGACAGGATTTCCGGACGATTCACCGGTTCCCGCTTGAACCGGCCGGTCCGGTCCGATTTTCAAAACCATGGTATGATCGATCACCCAACTTGCGTTAGAAATAGGCTTTTTTAATAAAATAATTAAAAAATATTAACCATTAACAAAATAAACATGAAATCAAAACCATTAATAAAATAAACATATTCGTAAGAATATTATACGAGTTATCAACTCGTACAAAAATTATATGAGTTACTAGTCCTCGTTGGCGGGTGCAGAGGATGTGGCGTAACTCGTATAATTTTTATTCATTTTTTTATGTAAATTACATGAAATAACGATGATTTTATAATTTGATGGATTATATAATTAATAAATATAAAATAATTTAAAATAAAAAAAAAACAAAAAAAAAAACAAAAGAACGTCGCCTGCTCTTCACATGGTTTTGGAGACAATTTGAAGTGAAAAACCATGTGTCACAAAGATGTTGACAGCCACCATAGATAGAATGTGTCAGATCGAATTGAGAAACAGGCTTTATAGATCTAACTCGTAAGAAAATTGTAGGAGTTATTAACTCGTATAAAAAGTATACGAGTTACACCGAGGACTTGTAACTGGTATAATTTTTTGTACGAGTTAATAACTCGTATAATATTCTTACGAATATGTTTATTATTAATGATTTTGATTTTATGTTTATTTTGTCAATGGTTGATATTTTTTTAATTATTTTATTAAAAAGCCTTAAAATTAGATAGGTCAATGTAAGTAATGCCGAACAGATAAAAAGCGCATTCGTTCACGCCTTGACTAAAACTTCAACGTGCACTTATTACCATCATATTACAGTGCATCTTGCTAATATCTAATTGGGTTTATGAGAAGGATAAATTGCAATTTGACTAATAATTAATTAAATGAGTTGATTATTCAAACATTATTAAATGCGGACTGTCATATACTTGATATAAATATGATAGCTGCATGCGTGCGGACATTGGTCTTGATAAGCAACTGCTCCACGCTTTCAAGTATATGATTTGATTGTCATAACGCGATTCATCATCGGTCTTTTGCAACCTTCTATATCTTTCTTCGTTGACCTTCCACCTCCCGCGCCATGGCTCGATCTACTACCCCTTATTACTAGGGGTGTGCGTTTTTCGGTTAACCGAACCGATTAACCGAAAAACCGAAAATTCGGTACAAAACCGAACCGAACCGAAAAATTCGGTTCGGTATTCGGTTATTAAAAAAAAAAATTTCGGTAATTCGGTTCGGTATATGTTTTGGATTTTCGGTATTTCGGTATACCGAATTACCGAAATTTTAAAATTAAAATATATTATATTTTATTAATAATGAAAATATAACTATATTTTATTAATTTATATATTAAAAAACGAATTTTCAGTAATATTTAAATTAATATATATAATTTAATATAACTTTTTTTATAAACCCAAAAAAATTATATTAAATTATATATATTAATTTAAATATAATTAAAATTCTTTTTTTTATTGAAAATTCGGTTAATTCGGTAAAAAACCGAATTAACCGAAAAAATTTCGGTAATAACCGAATACCGAACCGAGAAATTCGGTTCGGTATTCGGTTTTGGAAATGGGGGAACCGAAATTTCGGTTAACCGAAATTTCGGTTCGGTTCGGTTCGGTTTATACCGAACGAACACCCCTACTTATTACAGTTGTTGATGGAATCCTTATTATTCACCCTACTGCTGATGATGATGAGCAAGATTCCGGGATTTTATTCCCAACGAACAAGGCAAGAAAGAACTTCTCTATTCACTCCGCGAAAAGGCTACTTCTTTGATGAGCCTTCTTGAAAAGCAGCATCGTTTAGTAAGAGATCGAGAGATCATCGAAGCTTTACAAAGTGAGATCCGTAAAGCAGCTCATGAGGCGGAGGACATCATCGAATCTTATGCCGTAGATCTGATGCTGTCTGAAACATACGACACTTATTTGAGCAGAGTAATGGAGAAGTTTGACGCTGCAAATGACAAGTTGATCGAGATAATTAATAACGAGCACGATCAAAGTCGTGAAGAGAGTGCGGAAGTGATTGAAAATACTTCTTCATCTGGCTGCTACTGACCCGACGACGAGCGCAAAGCCCAACAACGTCATCGATATGGTGGGATTCGATGACGACGCGCTTCATTTGAAGTATAGACTCACTAGTAGTCAGAGGCGTGACCGAGAGATCATCCCAATTGATGGAATGGGCGGAATAGGAAAGACTACTCTTGCTCGACACCTATACGATGATCCCCTCATTGTTTCCCACTTTGACGGCCCCGTTTCGTACTCGACGAGATTTGAGAAGATATGCTGCAGAAGGACGTTGGCGAGTTGGGACTTGACTTGTATCAAAATTTGTATGGTAGAAGATATCTGGTTGTTTTGGAGGACATATGGAGCGAAAAGGCATGGGATGAGATTAGGAGTGGGCATCGGGTCGGGTAGTCGGGTATCGGGTAGTTCGGGTTCGGGTAGTTCGGGATCGGGTTAAGATTTTCACTACCCGAACCCGACCCGATTTACTGCGGGTACCTGCTTGTCGGGTATACATCGGGTTCGGGAACCCGACGTCTGGTACCCGATTGAAAAAATATGACTAAAAATATGATGATGCAATAAACATATCAAAATATTCATGTTATATATTAAATATCTCATAAATTATTTGGATGCTTTATTTTAAATAAATTTAATACATACATAGTCTTATATGTTTATTTATAAAATTTTGAGAATATATTTTAAATTTTTTAATGATTTCTGCATTGATAATAAAATATCACTTGTTAATTATGCAATTAAAATAAGAAAGCAATCGAAATATTATTTCAAACTTTAACATCACTCACGTTAGATATTGATATTTAGATATGTAATTATATTTTTTTTAAGGTTTAAGTATATAAACTAATATATTTTTTTAAAAATAATTCGTCGGGTACCCAAATAACCCGATCGGGTAGTAATTTACTATCCGATACACGACTCGATTAATAACTATCGGGTATCGGGTAACCCGATATTCGACAAATAACCCGAACTACCCGAACCCGATCGGGTTCGGTACCCGAATACCCGAACCCGAACGCCCACCCCTAGATGAGATGAGACAATTCCTTCCAAACGAAAACAATAGAAGTCGAATCTTGATAACGAGCAGGGATGTGGCTAAGTACCCCGACTCCGCATGCGAAGAGTATCAAATGCATCTTCTGAGTAACGTTCAAGGTTGGGATTTACTTCGTCGAAAGGTGTTCGGTGCCGAAAAGGAAGAAGAATCCTGTCCGCCATTCCTCGAACGAATCAGACGAAAAATAGTGCGTGATTGCGGAGGACTACCTCTAGCGATCAGCGTGATCGGTGGGCTTCTCTCCGTCCACAAAAATTCTAAGGATTTATGGGATCGAATTCCGAAAGATGCCTCTTCGGCTTTGTCGCAGGCAGGAGACGAGCACTTCTCCAATATATTATCTCTGAGTTATGATAACTTGCCTCTTTACTTGAGGCCGTGCTTCCTCTACATGGCGGCTTTCCCAGAAGATTATGATGTCAAAGGCTCGAAGCTCGTAAGGCTATGGTCGGCGGAGGGGTTTCTTCTGCGGAGGTCGAGTGGGAACAACCTCAAAAGCTTGGAAGAATTGGGAGAGGAGTACCTAAAGGCTCTGGTCGATAGAAACCTTCTCTCGATAGAAGGAAAAAGTCCAACAGACGGCCGGTGAGCTATCGAATGCACGACCTTCTGAGGGATCTTTGCGTGAGGAAAGCCGAAGAGGAGAAGTTTCTTCGCGTCATCAGGAACGGGCAAGTCAGCAGCTTTCGGCGAGTGGGCGCTAATCTTTTTTCTCAATGTTTTCAACGTTCGGAAGAACTCTCATCATATTCGCATATTCTCCTCTGCTATACTCCCACGTCTAGAGAGATGGATTTCTCTCCCATAATTTCCGAATTGAGATTGCTGAGGGTATTGGATCTGTATGATAGAGTATTCGGTCCGTTCCCAGGAGAAATACTGAAGCTAATCAACTTGCGTTTCTTGGCTATCAAGTACAGCGGAAGTCTGCCTTCAGAAATATGGAGCAAATTGCAGAATCTGCATAACTTGATCTGCAAATACAACATTCTCGAGCGTTGAAATTATCGGAAAAAGCATTGGGTTGAGGCATATCACGGCCAGTTGGATCAGTATTGATTTCCAAATCACAACAGTTCACGAAAACCTGCAAGCTATCTACAATGTAAGCTTACACGATTTACAGCGTAGCAACCTCATCAACGGCATGCCAAACTTACGAAAGTTGGGAATCCATGTTGGTGGTTACGGAAGAAATACTACAATTGATCTCACCCACATGCTGATAGAGAGCGAGGCATGGGCCAAGGCCCGTATTGGTTTACCGACGGCGGGGACGGGCTTGAGCCCACTTTTCGTGAGCAGAAGGAAGGGTATCTTAGAATTAATTATTAGGATTATATTTCTATAAATAAACGGAGATCTTCTAATTAATTATTAGGATTTCCTAGCAATTATTATTATTGATTCTCTAGAATTACGTCCTTAAATTAGTATCGTAGTAGAGTCTATAAGTAGGCATCCACTCTTCTATAATACTCTTATCTCATAATAAAGAAGGTTATTAGCCTAATTTGGGCAACGGTATTTTATCGTTGATTTTGGGCAACGTTTGTCGTTGATTTGGGCAACGGTGCTTCACCGTTAATTTTCGATTCTCGTTCTTATCAAGTGGTCCGACCTGCCGGATCCCGTTCCCGTCGGAATGACGAGATCAAACAGCAATCGTTTGGATAAATTGGAGATCGATCAAGCCGACATAAGGGAGAAGCTGGACGCACAAGGTGCAATTGGCTGAAATCACGGCGTCTTTGGCTGCGTTGTCAAAGGTTATTCTGAAGTCATCAGAGGACGAGACGGAGACGTCCGTCACGGGCAAGGTGACGCCGCGCGGACGATCAGGTGCATGTGAGTGCTAACTTGACGCTTCTGCCGTCGTTTGAGGGGATAGATCCGATTGGGTGGATAGCGCGGGCCGAACAACAGTTCGAATTGAACAACACGCCGCCGGGAAGGAAGGTGGCGGCAGCTGGGGTTGCCATGGACGGATCTGCCTTGCACTGGTTGACATGGATGAAAGCGCGAAAGCCTGAAATTTCGTGGGACGAGTTCACGCAGGCGTTGGTGGCACGTTTCGGTACGCGATTTAAGGGTAGCAAGTTTGAGCGGCTGTCTGGAGTCCGACAAACAAGCACAGTGGAGGATTACATCTCTGTATTCGTCCAATTGGCGGGTCAAGTTACGGGACTATCCGATGCACATTATTTGGGCTACTTTATGAATGGGTTGAAGGGTCCGATTCGGGGATCGTTGCGTCTGCTTCGCCCAAATGATTTGGAGACGGCAATGGAACTAGCAAGGGATATTGAGGATAATTTGTCTTTTCAGAGTGGAGGGCAAGAGGGTCAGACTTTCAGTGGTTCGGGCAATTCTTCGAGGCCGCCCGGGGAGAGTAAGGCGACAGCAGTCGGTGGTAGTGCACGAGGTTCGACCGGGAGCTTCTCTAAACCGACTACGCATTCCCTAGGAACAAATTCAGGGATGTCCGGACAGTCCACTGCCCGCTCCAGATTCACTCGACTTCCACCGAGGGTACTAGAAGACCTAAGAGCAAAGGGGTTGTGCTTTAAGTGTAAGAAACCATTTACACCTACGCATGACTGTCCGTTCAAACAACTTAGAGTGATGTTGGCTGAGGAGGACGAGGAGTTTGATCTTCAACAGTACGAGTATTATGAGGTGACGAGGCAGGAAGAAGTTCAAAAAGACCAAGTGTGTTCATATAAAGAGGGTGGCAATTTCTGGTTTATTCCATGGCCGGAATTTCCAGCCCTCGAACGATGAGGTTACGCAGCATCGTGGGAGGACGCACGGTGACGATATTGATTGATAGTGGCTCAAACCACAACTTTATTTCCTCATCCTTGGTTTCCTTACTTCAACTTAACCCGGATAAGACGGGCAAATTCAGGGTGCAGTTAGGAGACGGACATAGACATGAGTCAGAAGGGGTGTGTAAGCAACTACCTATCTCGTTTTCGGGGTGCGCTATCAAGGTAGACTGTTATGTATTCGCTTTGGGAGGGATTGACGTAATTCTGGGAGTTGCATGGCTCGCTAAGCTGGGAGAAGTTTGCACGAATTGGGAAACTCTAACCATGAGTTTCGAGTGGGGTGGCGATCGAGTGGAGTTACGAGGGGATCTCGCGATGTGTGCGAACGTGGTGGGAAGATATTCTGTGGAGGCGGAATTGCCGGAGAGTTTGGAGATGACAATGGGGTCGGTGTGGGAACCCGAGAAGGTACTAGCATGGAGGAAGGAACGTAAAAAGAGGGCAGAAGATGAGCAACTATTTAAGGCGGTAGAGCAGCCCCGAGTTGATGCAACTCGGATGAGTAAGATCACCTTTCAGAGCCATTTTTCGGATTTCAACCTTGAGGACAAGGTTGTTTCGAAGGGGAATGGAATTGATAGAGAGCGGGGCATGGGCCGAGGCCCGTATTGGTTTACGAACGGCGGGGACGGGCTTGAGCCGACTTTTCGTGAGCAGAAGGAAGGGTATCTTAGCATTAATTATTAGGATTATATTTCTATAAATAAACGGAGATCTTCTAATTAATTATTAGGATTTCCTAGCAATTATTATTATTGATTCTCTAGAATTACGTCCTTAAATTAGTATCGTAGTAGAGTCTATAAGTAGGCATCCACTCTTCTGTAATAATCTTATCTCATAATAAAGAAGGTTATTAGCCTAAAGGCTTTGGGCAACGGTATTTTATCGTTGATTTTGGGCAACGTTTGTCATTGATTTGGGCAACGGTGCTTCACCGTTGATTTTCAATTCTCGTTCTTATCACATGCACAGTCTCGAGACACTAAAGTTAATCTCGGGACGCTCTGCGCCCCTTTGTCCAATCGATTTATCCAACTGTCTCAAAAAGTTATCTTTGATCGAGTGCTCGATACCCGTGAGGCTCTTGGATGATTTTTCTGTCGCCCTGCAACATCTTCAAGTGCTTAAGATAAGACAGTGTAAGTTTCCATTTGGATGGGATGGCTACCCATACGGTTGGCCTGTTGAAGAAGTTGAGTTCTGCGCATTACACTTCCTCGAGCTCGATGGTTGTCATGTGATGCGTTGGAAAGCTGATTCCTCAAACTTTCCAAACTTAGGCACCTGAAGATTCATCGTTGTTATGGCCTCGATGAGATTCCCACAAGCTTTGGGGAGATGTCAACGCTCGAAATGATAGAGATTGATAAACGCAACCCTTCTCATATAGCCTGGGCAGAAGATGCTGTCGAGGCTCATCGAGAATATGGGTACGAAGTCCTACTCCGAACATTATAATCAGTTTTCAGTATACCCTACTGCTCGTTTTTATTTTCTAGTCCATGTGTGCTGCTTTCTGTTTGTGATGTTTTATTTTATTACATGTTATACTGAATAAGATTCAAATATTGGACCGAAAAATAACCCCAATTTCTGCACCGAATGTTGCGCACGAATACATCTCATCACTGCAATGCAATCAAATTAAAATACTGCAGTTCCTAATGGGGCTACTAAATACGTATTATGGTACCATTCTTGACGATTCCGTCACATGAGAATAATAGCTATTCTCTCTTCAATACACCAGCCTTGAGGAGGGAGTAAGTCTCTTCACCTTCAGCAAATAAAAGCTTCAAGTTACTCGTCGTAGTTTATGCAGTAATTCAATAAGTGTCGTACCTACATTGAGAAGCAAACCAAAACAAAAGCCTGGGAAGAACAGCCAAGTAGGGGGGAGTGTTCTCAGTTTCTTTCTACATATGAACCTGCGAAAAAGGTGAAGTATTTCACATGATCAATGAGGTGATACACATGACAGGCCACTGAAAAGACGACCTTTGAAAGAAAATCAGGCTTTGTCTTCCTTATCAGTTAGCTCCTCTGGTCTGAAACAACTTAGCTCAGCCCAGATTTAGTCCGTCCCTTTCTTACATAAGCAAGACGAGACATAGGTTCGAATCTAATTCATGTGAAAGGCGCTTGCAATATTCACATTAAGCGATCGTTTCTAACCAAGAGAACTAAGCTAACCTCCGCTGGATGCTTAATAATTAGAAATTTCAACAATTTGTTCATTTCACGAAAACTACAAATCATGCTCAGCGTTCAGCTCTCTGTTCCTAGACGCCAGCAGTTTCATCTCCTCGCTAACCCTCTCCCTACGCAGCCTCGATTCCTTGGCCCTAATCTCACGACCTTCGTTAAGCAACTCAACAAACCTCTCCTTGATCTTAAGCAATGGATCACAGTCCACCAATTCCTCACCCTTATACGCTTCTCTCAGCACCGCCGTTCGAATCCCACCTTTCAACGACATGTAGAAAATCCCCGAATGCCTAGTAAACACGCTAGAAAATGCGTTGGAGAATCTATACTCTTCACAAAACTTGCCCAGAATTGGCACGGGGACCCTCCTATAAACAGAGAGGGAAAGCATTTCGTGGAGAACTCCAACCATTCGTTTCTCCATTTCCCTCGATGCGCTTTCTAGGCATGAGGCATCCTCGTATGGAGAAATATACGGAAGCTCAATCCAATCCCTAACCCATTCCCTCATCTCCTTCTTGAGGAAAAATCCTGGAGGAAGCTTCCATGTAAAATGAGGCCTAACCCTAATTCCAGTCAATCGGTGCTCTTCCTCGGCCTGTTTTTCAACAGCCGACTTGGCAAACTCTTCATTCCAAGAAACTAATTCAAGAAACGACTTCCCCTCGCCAGGATTTCCGTGTACTTTGAAGTAATTGGGGTACTTTGGCACCAAATTCACCACGAAATCGTTGGGAAAACCGAACTCACGCTTCACCTCGAGCAACTTATCGAGGCTTAGGACCCTATCTTTGGCCATCATCAGCAGCTTACACAGTTTCGACACGATCAGAGACTCATTTTCCTCATAAATCAGTCTCTCCTCTTCCAAGAACCTATTCAGCCTATCGCTAGGCCTGACGAATTTGACTAAATCGGACTTGGGCTTACTTCTGTCCATGTAGATATCGAACAAACCTGGGTTTTGCTTGAGAAAAGCTTCGATATTTACGGGTAAACGGAGGCGTTCACGGCGTTTGTCCAGGTAACGGAGGGAGATTGCACGGCCAGGTTCGTTTAGGACTTCCCTGACGACGCGGGCGCAGAGCCGCCATTTCTTGTCGTTTTCGATTGCTTGATCTATCTTTGGGTCCTTCTTCCACACCACTTTAAGGCTCGAAATTGACGCCGTGAATGACAATCGAGCTCGAATTTTGGGTGTTGAGATCCTCAGCAGCGAGAATGCAGATTCTCTCGATTGCATTGTTGCAATAATTTCTATTGAGGCTTTAGGGTTCTTGAGGTGGATTAACCGGGATTTTTTAAGTAAATAGCGTTTTACCTGATCAGCTTTTAAAAAATAGCCTACAAATGCTAAATGACTTTAATGCCCTTACTAATCGGGCCCCACATTAGAAACTAATTTGTGAAATGAGAATCGCGTTTGGGTGGGCGGGTGGAGTACAGTCCAGTGGTTGTGGAGTCAAACGTTCAAGTAATAGGTCGTGGGTTCAAATCCCCAACAATTTGTTTTTGTATATAGCACGTTTGTGAAATGAGAATCGCGTTTGGGTGGGCGGATGGAGTGCAGTCCAGTGGTTGTGGAGTCAGACGTTCAAGTAATAGGTGTTGGGTTCAAATCCCCAACAATTTTTTTGTGAAATGAATCGCGTTTGGGTGAGCGGGTGGAGTGTAGTCCAGTGGTTGTGGAGTCAGACGTTCAAGTAATAAGTCGTGAGTTCAAATCCCCAACAATTTTTTTTTGTATATAGCACGGGGTCCCGTGCTCATGAGACCCCTGCTATAAAGCAGGAGATCCGTGAAGGTCCCATGCTGGGGTTCCGTGCTCATGAGACCCCTGCTATAAAACAGGAGACCCGTGAAGGTTCCCCTGCTCCTCATGAGACCCCTGCTATAAAGCAGGAGATCCGTGAAGGTCCCATGCTGGGGTCCCGTGCTCATGAGACCCCTGCTATAAAGCAGGAGACCCGTGAAGGTCCCCCTGCTATATAGCAGGGGACCCCGCTCCCCTACTATATAGCAGGGGGACCTTCACGGGTTTCCTGCTTTATAGCAGGGGTCTCATGAGCACGGGACCCCTGTTATAAAGCAGGGGACCCCGTGCTACATATAAAAAATAAAATCCTGTCAAAAGACGAAAATACCCTCAAATTGAAGGCTATTTTTCAAAAGGGAGAATCGACGGTGCTATTTTTTTAAAGTTGACGGAGTCAAATGCTATTTTTTAAAAAGACCCGGATTAACTTTGTATAACTTTGTTTAAAGTAATTTAAACCTGAAACAGCCACTCAAATCTCAATAGTGGACATGGACCGGTTCCGGACCAAAAATACCGGTTCCGTTCCAACCGGTATGGATCTTACCGGTTCCGAACCGGTTCATCCATTAATTTTTTTTTGTAAAAAATACCTGAAAAATTAGAAAAAAAATACAAACGAAAAAAAAAAAAAAGAAAAAAAAACGAAGAAAAAATACAAAGAAAATAAAACAAACATAAAAATAATACTATTAAAAATACTACAATATATATTTAGGGACAGTGGTGATGAAAAAAAAATTCCATTTTTATTAATATACCTGAAAAGTTACAAAAAAAATAAAAAATACAAATAAAGAAAAAAAACATAAAAATAAACTACTAAAAATACTACATTACATCCTTATTAAGTAAAACACAGGAAGTTGCCTCCTCATCGCTTCAGAATTTGATGTTTGGAACTCGTCGATTGCATTTTCCGCTCGATTCTTTGACTCGGCGGTGAACCAATCCTTAAGCAACGTAAGCATCACAAGATAACTCGGCTTAAGGTTTGTTCGCCTATCTCCAATAATCCGACCGGATGTCGAAAATGCGGATTCTGAAGCGACACTTGACGCTTGCACGGCTAGAACATCTCGAGAGATAGCCGCTAGCATCGGATAAAGAGATGCGTTCGACTTCCACCACTGGAGAACGTCAAAATCCTTCATGTGTTTGGAAGTTGTGACTCAAATAAAGCTGAATTTCATTTGAGTTTGCAAGTCCGGTCGCTTTTCCTTTCGACTTTTGCATCTTCGATCGCGTAAGGACATCCATCGGGCCACGACCACTGCTAGAGGACTCCGTAACTCCCTCGGTCGCATGCTCGGTCGCCGACCCACCACGCACCTGAGAACTATAAAAAGCAAAAAATTCTTAGAGAGAACGCATAATTGACGTCTTTTGATCGTCAACGCTCTTTCCAAGAAACGTCTCGTAATACTCGAAAAAAATATCGAAAGTGTCACTACCACAACTGGGGTCGAGTAAAGCGCCAAGCCGTGGACAATTGGGATATTTCCCAATACTACTTGAATACCGCAAGTACAGACAAACATAAATTGCAAATTTCCCAATCAACATCTAGTAATAGAAGTGATGGATCGGAAGTCATACCAACTCCGTTGTTGTTCCAAAAATGGGTGACTAAATCCTTATAACGCACAAATGTGCTAAGAAGGTGATATAAGGAGTTCCACCTAGTCGGTATCGGTAAGGAAAACTTCTTATACCTAAGGCCATTCGTCTCGACCGTTCGTTTACACGAATGACCGAGGCGTCGTTCACGTAGTGGTTTACCAATGAATTTAAATTTTTCTATTACACGACCTAATACTTCATCGAATGCATATTTGACACATAAGTTAATCACATGGCAAGCACACCTAATATGAAGCAATCGACCGTTCAAAGGCAGCTAAGATGGAAACGAAAGAAATTATAGCCACATTATTAGAGCTTGTATTGTCCAACGTGATATATATAATCTTATCTTGAATCCCATATTTATTTGCCACATTCAAGACATACATCGCAATAGTATGTCCCAAATACGACGAGTCTAGCGGATCTAGCGAAAGAATTCTCTTTTGCATCGTACACGTCTCATCTATCCAATGGCATGTCACAACTAGATACAATTGGGAAGTAACGATCCTCCAAATATCAATTGTTAAACTAACCCTACACGATATGTTCGATAAATGTACTACTAAGTTCGATCTACATTCTTCGAAGGTTTCTAACACATACTTCCTAAGTGTCTTACGACCTACTTGATGGAATCCGAATTGTATCGAACTTGTGAAGTTGATAAACCCTTCATTTTCCGCAATACAAAATGGTTCTTCACATTGGACCATAAACTTAACTAGCGCCATCTTTGAAATCTCCCTAGTGATAACGAAATTCCTACCAGTATACACGTCTATTTGTTGTTGTGTTCGCTCAGTGCCTACGAGTTCTAACGTTACCGAATCAAATTTGTGAAAATCGGTTAAATGTTTTCTCATAGATCTCGTATCCCCTGGTTACCACTACCTCTATATTGATATTGTGCACAATATATTTTACAATAAGCTTTACATTTGTTGGAGTTGCCGGGTTCGAGTTCGAGGTCGAAATGGTTCCAAACCTTCGAGCGTTTCGTCCGGGTGCGTGATGTCGCCGTGGCCGTGGTGGATTCTTGGCTCGGTCTGGTTCGTCCTCCATCGCCTTCCGTCTCCTCGACCTCGTCATTGTCAGGATCGACCACGTCGGGCATTTCGGCCATACCTGCACGAAGATAACCAAAAACATCGTCGTTCGGGTGCGAACTTGATGCCATGTTAGTAAAATAAAGTGTGCATGTATGTGTGTTTCGTGTGTGTGTATGTATTTCGAGTGTGTGGTGTGTGTATTTCGAGTACGTGTATGTGTGTATTTTCGTATAATATGAGAGCGATAGAGAGATTGCGAGATTAGAGAGAGTTTGAGAGATTAGATGTGAAAAATGATGAAATATGATGTGGTATTTAGTGTTTTTGTTAGGGACACAAAAAAATTGCATTTTGGCCCACAAAAAAAAAAAATTAAAGTGCCGTTATATAGTCGTTGAAGGCTCTAACGGCTATATAGCCGTAATCTAATTTTTTTTTATTTTCTTTATTATTTTTTTTACCGTTACCGGTTCTAACCGGATCCGGTTCCGGCTATGAACTGCCGTTACCGGGTAACGTCCGGTTCCGTTTTTTCTGAACCAATCCGGTAACAGTATAGCCTGTTCTGGGCCCGTTCCGGGCTGAACCGGTCCAATAGCCATGTCTACTCAATAGTAAAGAGTCGAATTGTAAGCTACTTTTCATTACTTTCAAAATATGTAGGTCTTACAATTTGACCCTTAAATGCTAATAATTAAATTTTCAATATAAAAATATTTTAACTAAATTTTATTATTTATTTTATATTATAATACATGCATAATTTTTATAAAGAAAAAGTTACAAACTACAATATTAAAATTCTACAAATTTAGCACATTGAAAAGGACATTAAATTACCGAATTGAAAATTAGCAACAAGCATGGGAATTAAAAAAAGGTAGATACAAGCATTGAAAATAAAAATACATCATAACTAACGAAGCTAACAATAAAAAGTACTCTATTGTCATCACCTCCGCCAAGATTATTTAAAAACTAGCCAAATGTATCCGTTTGATATGGATAAGGTTGGCCTTGTTGAACTCTTTTCTGCAAAATGCGTGCCTTTTCAACTTCAACATATGCTCGAACCCCGTGATCTTTTATGGAACTGACATCTCGAAATATACTTTTGTTTTCGGTTGTCTTCCTGGTCCCATTTCAATCTTTCGAACTTCTCAATCTACGGGCAACACCAATAGAATGCCTATATTCTCAAGTGTATGTCTTTCTATCTCTACTGGGTGTGGAAATTCCTCGTATGAAACCAGTCTGTGCTTTCCTAATTTCTTTCAGTGCATTGGACTTGTTTTGCATTTCCAATTGGAGTTTCAATTGTTCGCTTGTCTTTTTCAACTCATCAAGAAGTTTATTGTTTGCTTCCTGCATGGAGTTGATAATTAATGATGAATCATCGTTTATCTTTCTTTTTAGTTTGGCTTTCTTCACTCCAATAGGTCTCTCGGATGAAGAACTCTCAACAAACTTATCCAATTTTTTCTTGTTCCTGGAAGAACCATCTTTAAATTTCTCAAAATTCTTGATTATGTCCCAAACATGGTAGTATTTCCATCCAGATTTGAATTTGTGATCTTGTACGAAAAATATTTTTGCTCTAAGCATCTAAAAAGCGGTTATATAATTCAAACTAATATAAATAATAATTTTTGAAAAATCAAAATCAAAATAAGATGGAACTTCATTTGAAGCACCACTTTGATGCATATCTTCTACTGCTTTTATGCACGCATGACGCATGGAATCTCTTAGCTGCTTTCTCAATTGTTTGAACTCGTGCTTGCATGGATCTTTTCGTATGAACCTCCCAATGTTCACGTTTTTCCTCGTTAAAAGCGACTTCTATACGAGCCCAAAATCGATCAGATACTTGGTACACCCCAATTATTGGATCCTGATAAATTTCCATATAAATTCGACATAAAAGGATATCTTCATCATGATTATAAGAAGCAGATCGGGTCGACATTATTACAAGAAGTTGAATGTTATTAAGATTTTTTTCCTAGAGAATGAAATTGTCGAGATGAAGTAACTACTATAACATCATATCTTCTCTTATAGTAAAAAAAACTTACTCTTCACGTAGCTTCTCACATATCTCAATGATCTGCCCTGAAAATGATAACTCTCTGCAAAGATTCTCACACTTCTCAAAGATCTGACCCTGAAGTGACAACTATCTGTAAAGATTCTGACACCTCTCAAAGGTTAACAATGAGAAGAGTTACTGTTTGATGTGACATTTACTGTAAAATGAGTTTGAGAATTGGTTTTACTATTGGAGATGACCTAAACATTCCATTCCAATATGTAAAAACTATTAATATTTTGGAAAATTAAATTTCATGAATTAAAAGACTATTATATTCTTACTAATCGACTCATGTAACATGTTAAGTAGTTATATAAATTGTGAAAATTTTAAGGTCCCTTAGTGTGAGGTTTAAGGTATCGCACTATCCAGGCTGATGTTCATTGTGACATTATGAAGCTATCACAGTATTGTTGAGTACCTACTGTGACAGTAACGTGGGTAAAGAAACTATAAAATCACAAAAATACCCTTAGAATTAATGTCAGTAACTAAAAGAAACTTGTGAAGAATGCTACTTTTAAAATTGACTTCGTCAAATGCTCTTTTTTAAAAATCCCAATAGAGAGTAGTCCAAACAAGAGCGAAAGATTGAAGCCTAGTTTTGTATTTAAGTTTCCACAAATGAAATTAAAAATTTCGAGCTTAAAACTCAACTCTCGAGGAGACGAGCTCGTTCTTCAATATGCTTAAAAACAAGTTCCTCTCTTTAAAAAAAGCGCCCGAACTCCAAAACACTCCCAGATCAAATAAAAGAGTAGATGAACTCACAAATATTTGAGAAAATGACAAGAATTTTCCAGAAAAGAATTCGTTCTGATTGAGATGAGAATTCTTCGTTTTCTCTCTGTGAGACAGGATAAGGGAAATATCATCCCCATTGACGGAAACGAAGATCCTTTCTCTATTTCATTTCCTTCTCTCACGAAGTCTCAATCTCATAATCATATCAAACAACATTAGTCCCAACTTAGTTATTTATGTTTCCGTTATTTCCGAATATAGTACACACTGAAAAAGAAGCGGGGCGGGACAAAACCCCGACAAATTTTTATGGCGCAAAATTCCTTTCCATTTGCTTATCGGGGACTTGGCGACTATTTTCCACTGAGTATTGATTCTCCATCACTGCCCGGATCAATTACACAAAAGAACGCACCTAAAACAACCGTAGAGCTCCCCCGATGTTCATCTTTTGACGCTGGCACGATGTACATAGCTCTCTGTACAAGAAAGCCAAAACGGCACTGCCCTAGCTGTAAGTCATGGACGTCGAGCTTCTGCTGGAGTCGGGAAAAAGCACCGATCCCATGAGTAAGAGCACATATGCACGTGCGCGCTGATCGACCTCATAATCTTCGATGTCACCGTCGATCTCGTTGGCTTCTAACCAGTCTGCAAACTTCCTCAACGACACCTTCGTCCCGCTGTACGCACCCACAACATGTCTGTAACCAGTCAGCTCCCCAGGTAATCGATCCACTGATCCTACGTCCTGCTGTGGATCACACCACTGACTGAATGACCATTGACGGGGAGTCCCCACAGCACACCGACGTCCTCAAGTGTGACGGTCGCCTCACCCACAGGTAAGTGAAACGTGTGCGTCTCCTTCCTCCACCTCTCTACGAGCGCCATAATCAAGTGTGGATCTAACTTCTGAGATCCACAACTATAGACGCCGTAGAAGGACATCGTATCTAACTTCTCCAGAATACGACCGTGCAACCGCACAGGTCGTGAAAGCTTACCCCACACGACACTCTCCAAACCCCTAACAGTCATAGGCGTGTCTAGGGCACCATCAGAATTGGGTAGCACATCGTTACAACGATGACTATCCTGGAATATCAACAGCGATCGATCGATCGGACCATAGCATTCGTACGTATCTATCCTAAATCGAACGTACACAAGTCAATATCGCTACAAAGACCAACTAAAACACAACACCAATACATAAATTGAATCAGCTATCGAAAAATCTAATCAATCAACCTAGAAACCCTAATTTCAAAATTAGGTTTCGAAATTAGGGAAAATTCCTAAATCGAATTAATTATCCAAAATTAACGTGTTATATCAATCTAATAAGCAACCCATAATATCTATAGCACATATCATACCAAAACACAACTTTAAACTCACGGATTCAACGAAATTTAACGAAACTATCAAAATCAAGATTTAAAGAAATTAGGAGTTTCATACCCAAACAAAGCTTAATCGGCGATAACGAGGAAGAAGGATCTAATCACTGTGGGTCGCACGGTGTTCGCCGGTGGTGGGTGGCCGGAATCGACGGGAGGAGCAGAGGAGAAGTGGGGAGGAAGAAGAAGAGGACGCGGGTTTATTAAACCCATCGTCGCTCTTATTAGCCGCGAATGGCCGCGACGTCCGGTCTATCGGGCCAAAATCGGCCCAATCTATCTTTTTTAGAAATTGGCCTGCGTTAAGCCCGAACCGCGACGCCGCACCTAATAGCGGCGTTTTGCTCGATTTTATTAATTTCGAGCATAGTAACCATATTTTATTAATTTTTGATGTAATTTGCATTATTTTAATTAAAAAGCCTATTATTTTTTAGAATATAATCTAAAATACTAACTATATTATTTTATAATTGGAGCGACGATCATATTTCGTTTCCTCAATCCTCCATTAGATTCGATATAGGCGATCTTTATAATCCTCACACTTCGCCCATGTACACAACTATGGTATATTAATATTTGACAAATTTACACTTAGATTATATGATATCTTGTATTTTTAACATTGATATATTTGACAAATTTAATAAAAAACAATGAGGTAATAAGTAATTATTTTGTCCAATTCTGCTTCCTCCAGCAACTTCACTACTCATCTCTTCCTTCATACAATACAACACCTCATCCACTCATCTCTGACAAGTCAGCTGACATTGTTGATCGATGTACTGCGTTTTTTAGCCCATAAGATAATCACGTGAAAACATTGCACTTATCGACTCACCGCCTGATTGAATTGTTCCAGCGAAATAAGCAAAAATTAAACCAAAAAGGGGCGTAAAGATATCGCTTGGATTGTGAAATTCAAATTGAATTACTCCTGGCAGATCCAAGTTACTGTTTTTCTGATATGGGTTTGATGCCGTTAAACGCTCTGGCCATGGCGGGCATTTTTACTAGGGCTTTCTACGACGATTCTCAGGATATTGAGTTCGGTAGGAGCCTATGGTTTGTGTACGCAGGGATTTCTTGTTTCCTTGTACTCTTCGCTGGGATTATGTCCGGTCTCACTCTGGGATTAATGTCCCTCGGACTCGTCGAACTAGAGATACTCAAACGTAGCGGCACTTCCACCGAGAAAAAACAAGCGGGTGATTTTTTTTTTAATTTATCTTTGTGCGTGTATGGTGTGTCTCTTGTATTTGTAATTGAGAATTATATTGGCTCAGTCCCTCTTCCGTTATTAATGGATTAGTCTTTGATTCTGGTTGAAGAAGATGGATTAAATGGTAAATTTTGATCTTTATTTGTTTTGGTGCTTTGGGCTTGATTGAATTCTCAGACTATTACGATGCTAGTAGTTTGGTTTGTGGTGTTTTAGAGGAGAAGGAAATGACTTCTACTCATATTGGGGTTTGTTTCTCATTTTGGGGTATAAAACTTACGGAGCAATTCAATGTATGGAAGTGAATAATGATACATGATCATATCATGGGTTTTCCCTGATTCTTGGTTCTGAGTATGTGAACACTCTGATGTTTTTCTCAGTGTGGGCTGGTTTTGTAATTTGGAAATTTTTGTTCTGTAGCAACTATTTTGCCAGTAGTACAAAAGCAGCACCAGCTTCTCGTGACGCTCCTCTTGTGCAACGCAGTTGCAATGGAGGCGAGTTCTTGAACTTTTTTGTTTCAAGTCTATAATGGAAATCATATGCTTTCGTCAATTTTTTAGATGTTATTTGAATACATGGTATCTTTCCAGGCACTCCCGATCTATTTGGATAAACTATTTCATCCCGTAGTTGCAGTGATTCTGTCCGTGACATTTATTCTAGCTTTCGGTGAGGTGGGCTCAGTTATTTTTCTTTCTTTCTTTTTCTTTTCCCGAATCTAATTTTAATTTTTATATTTATGTTGGTATTTTTTGGTGATTGATTAGGTTATTCCTCAAGCAGTGTGCTCTAGATATGGATTGGCTGTTGGAGCAAACTGCATATGGCTAGTTCGCGTATTGATGATCGTTTGTTATCCCATTTCTTATCCCATTGGAAAGGTAGGTGTTTTTCTACGAAGTTAGGGTCTTTTTTGAAGTGCTAGATGCAATAACGAGTTTCTATGGTGTGATAAAGGTTATTCCTTATCTGTTTTAATATGTTTTGGCACAAAACCGTACATCGCATTGAGGATATCTTCTTGATGTTTAACTGCTTTATAATTTAGATTCTGGACTCTGTCTTGGGGCATGGAGATGTGTTATTTAGACGACCCCAGTTGAAAGCACTTGTTTCTATCCATAGCCAGGAGGTAAATTTTTTTGTATATCTCTTATTTATTGGTGACTCTTCAATTTATGCGATGAATGTTAGAAGCGTTTCAGCAGAGAATATCCACGCTTTTTTACAAGTCTGCTGTCTTGTATTGGTTATTTGTGGAAACAAATCCATTATTGGGTTCCATTTTTTTTCCTTTGATTAAATTTTGTAAGGCGGGTAAAGGCGGTGAACTTACTCACGATGAAGCCACCATCATTAGTGGAGCATTAGATTTGACGGAAAAGGTGTGCTCCCTTAAGTGCTAAATGCTTGTTCTTCTCTTCTTAGACTCTGTTTACTGCTCGTTTTTCCTCAAATTAATTCTTATTGTTGCTCTTTTCACATTATTATAATATCAGACTGTTATTTCAAGAAATTTTTATTCTCAGAATTGTGATCATACCGAGCTTCTTTATTCTGTGCAGACTGCTGAGGAAGCTATGACACCCATCGAATCAACTTTCTCACTTAATGTCAACTCGCGGTTGAATTGGTTGGTTAAATCCCGTTATGATTTTTTTTTTAATGGATGTTACGTATAAAATTGAATGAAAGTCCAATCTTCCTGCTAAATTCTGAGGACCCACTAGTCTGAGAAATAAGGGAAAAAAAACGAATCTTTGCCTTGTGACTGATCTCTATTATATTGCCTATGAATACCACCTTAAAGTATATTATTCTATTTATTACTTCATCGCTCGGACTAGTATTTGCAAGTTTTCAGTTACGAAACATTGCAATAATGTAGGGAAACCATCGGGAAAATCCTCGCCCGGGGTCACAGTCGCATACCTGTCTATTCTGAAAACCCGAAGAACATCGTTGGACTCCTCTTGGTATGCTTTTTCCCTAATTTATTATCATTTACTTGAATTTCGTGCTTTCTTTTTATAGCTTCTGATTCATATAAGACCATTTCTTCCCATTTAATTTAGGTAAAAAATCTTCTTACTGTACGAGCAGAGACAGAAACTCCAGTTAGTTCTGTCTCCATTCGGCGAATGCCCAGGTAATGCTATAGAATAATCGAAGGGGCCCTTTTGCTTCAATATATAAATGGTTACGACTAACTTAAATAGCTGTAATGTGACATTATATTGATTTTTGAACTAACACGGCCTAAATTTATATTGCAGAGTGCCTTCAAATATGCCTTTGTACGATATTCTGAACGAGTTTCAAAAAGGGAGCAGTCACATGGCAGCTGTAGTGAAGGTGCGAGAGAAAGAGAAAAATATGTATCTTTCTACCGACGATGGAGTTGGGGATAAGAAACACCGTACAAATGGGAATTCACAGTTGACAACTCCTTTGCTTTCCAAGGATGATAAGAAATCGGACAGTGTTGTAGTAAACATAGAAAAACCTCAGCTGAACGGTTCCTTGACGAATGGCTGGGACTGTGGAGATGGAGACATCAACGATGGAGACGTCATTGGCATAATCACATTGGAAGATGTCTTCGAAGAATTACTACAGGTACTTCGAAAGATTTAAGATTTTTTTCGTAGCCTCACATTTCAGTTCTAAACAATTTTTGCCCTCAAAATCCGAAAAATTTTGCTAAATTTACGAGTACAATTGCAGGAGGAAATTGTGGACGAGACTGATGTGTATATCGATGTACATAAGAGGTGCGCGTAAGAGTTATTTATTAGATTTAACTATTCAATATTAAAAGCTCTACAGAATAAAATTATATATCCTTTACGTTCGTTTTTACGACTATTGCAGAATTCGTGTAGTTGCTGCAGCTGCTGCTTCATCTGTTGCTCGAGCACCTTCGACTCGCAGGCTCAACGCTCAAAAACCATCTTCGGTATGTTTTTTCTTGGCCTTATTTTTCCTTTCTCATTGCTTCGAAATGAGAGTTTATTAGTGAATCAATTCAATTTAATCTTACTACATTCTTGGCGATCAAATTACGACACGATGATTTCAGGGAGTCCAAGGTAAACAAGGAGGGCCGATTTCGAAAAAAGAGACTGGAAGAGAAAACCACTTATTAACGGATCATTAGCTTAGTTTTGTGCATCCATCGTAGTCATAGAATTGAGTGTAAAACAAATGCGCATTTCGAATATATATCTAATTTTCCTTCGATCCATTTGTGGTTTATAATCGTTCATCGAACGTCGTACAAGCAAAATCGCCACCCCGAAAACTTGGTTTGTTACCATGTAAGGTTAATGGCGAGTTCTAAAAGGGCTTCGACCTGGCGAATAGCTCTCTGTTTCTCTTGTTGCTTAAGCCTATTAGCCACCGATTCCGCGTCGAGGGCTTCCGTGTTTACTCGATTTTTCTGTTCCAAACGAACTTCTTGTAAGAGTGCATCGACTTCTCTGACGAAATCGACCCTCAGTAGAACGTTGTCGTCGTTTTCTGTGGAAGGTCTCATTGGTCCATGATGCTGCTAACATGGATATAGGCAAATATGAATTAATAATCATAATAATATGCAATTTAGTGCAGCCCCTTTTCTCACTACACTAGTATGTTTAACACACCCAACTAGTACTGTCAATCAGGCCCGCGGCCCGCGGGCCGGCCCGCCCCGCCCCGCCAAAAGGGCGGGCCGGGCTGCAATTTATTAGGCCCGCTGAAGGGCGGGCCCGCGCGGGCCAGCCCGCGCGGGCCGCGGGCTTTGGCGGGGCGGGGCGGGCTCGCCCGCGGGGCGGCCCGCCAATTTAAGGTACTATATATATTATATAATATATACTAAATCTATAATAAATATTAAATTAATTAGATATTTAATTAATAAATCATCTAATTATTATCATGTTTATTAATCAATAAATAATTAATTGCATATTTATATCTAGTTTTTTTAATAAATTCAACAATTAATATTAAATTATTAATAAATTAAAACTTTTAAATTAGAAAAAAGAATATTAATTATTTTTTTAAATGGGCGGGCCTGGCCCGCCGGGCCCGCGGCCCGCCGCATGGCGGGGCGGGCTCCTATTTTTAGGGCCCGCCAAACGGCGGGCCGGCCCGCCCCGCCCCGCCAGATGGCGGGCTTTGGCGGGCGGCGGGCCGGCCCGCCCCGCCCCGCCAATTTGACAGCTCTACACCCAACGTGTGTGTAAATATATCAGTTGTAAATAGGGATGACAACTTTTTTGGACCCTGCCCATACCCATAGGACTCACCCATTAATTTTACAACTTGTAAATATATCAACAAAAAAGAAAATTGTAATTTAAGGATAAACTAGTAATAAATTAAAAGTGTAAAATTATTTTTATCAAATTGACAGACCAATGTGGCAGTTTTTATCGACCCTACGCTCTTTATATAAGACTAGTATATTTAGCACATCCTATGTATGTGCAAATATATACGTCGTTTTATATTGTTATATTATTAATTAAGTTAAAAAATAAAATTTAAATCATAGGATTAAATTGTAGTAAATCAAATTATTAAGGGTATAATTGTAAGAAAAAAAACTAAATATTTTACAGACCAAATAGCAGTTTATACTCACCCCTCACCATTAATATAATAGAATAGATATATAAAAGTAGCTTAATTTTATTTTTCGGTCCTGCATGTTAGGGGTAGTAGCATTATGAGGACACTTAAATTAAAGGTTGCAATTTTTAGGAAAATCAAATTCAAAATTGAGGAGGACATTTAATTAAAGGTTGCAGTTTTAGGACGTTCGTTTTCAAGAATGAAGCAATTTAAGGACGATTAGCGTCGGAATTTCGAAACTTACCGTCCTCAAATTGCTTCAGTGTTGAAACTTATTCTCTTCGAGTTGCTTACATTCTGGAAATATGTCCTGAAATTGCAACGCTGGCGTTAATTGTCCTAATTTCTTCAATTTCGGAACTTACTGTCCTATCTAAAAATTGCAACCATCTAAGTTAGATGTCCTTAATACGTCACTCCCCAAAACATAAATGGATAAAAAATATTCAAAAGCAAAGCTATGTTAGAATCTTTTTACCTTATCTAGGTCGAACCCGGCGGGTACGAGGATGCTGAAGGGGTCTTCTCTGGGAAAAGTTTCGACCATGATTTTCTTACACGCCTTTAGCCAACCGTCGTCGTCAAAACCGTCGTGCATGTTTAGGAGATCGTTGAGCAGTTTCATCGCCGGTGTAGCCTCGCGCTTCAGAATCTCAGTCTAGAAAACAAAAACAAAAAAGGATTCGACGAATGGAGCAAATGACGGAAATACCCTTTAGATATACGTACGAAATCATATACCTCAACCCTTCTGTACAAGAGATCAAGGCTTCTAATAGCATCCTTTTCCTCCTGTAGTAAGGAGATTGCCGATCAGATTAACATCGAGACATTACTCGAAAAAACAGAAAAAAAATCATTGCACGAGGGAAGGATGACGAGGATTAACACAGAGTAGAAAGATGCATATTGATGAAATTTTGAAACTCTGAATCTACGGTATAACACTTTGAAGATTGCTAAGTACGTAAAGTGAAGATTGCAGTTTATTACTCACATCGCGTCGAGCAAGATCAAGGCGATTCCATATCACCATTAATACAAGCTCGGTGAGTTCACCTCTCACCGCAGCTTCCTCGATTTTCTGTAATAAAAAAAAAAAAGAAATTTCAAAACTTTACATTGGCCCGAAGGAACCCAATGTGGACCCACCTAACGTGCTCTTTGGGCCGAAAGCGCATCGTCGAAAAAAGTTGTAAACTTTAACGACTGACGAAGATACTTGTTTCTTGATTGTCTGTTGAGAGCTGTTTGAGCTCAGATTGGATAAAAACCGAACTAAAGCTTGAGCTCGACTCGATTTGCAAAAATATAACATAAAGCACATATTTATATAATTATCAAATCAAGCTCAGCTTGTGAAAAATTTACTTTTCGTGTATGGGACAAGTGAAAAAATGAGACTTCAACAAGCCCACGAGTAAAGGTCGCAACTTTAGATGTGAAATCTCCACATGGAGACTTTCAGAACAAATTTAGTTAAAATAGGATGCAGAAAGTAGAGATGTAGAGTCAACAATCTCAGGAAAATTAAGATAGAATTGAAAGGCAATTGGGAAGTACCTCTTCAACTTCTTCGGCTGATCTTATGAAGCTTGAGACCAATTTCTTGGCTTTTATGAGCTCTTCTTCAGGATAATCTTTTAAGCGAAGACCGATTTCACGATATTCCTCGACCTTTCTTTCCTCTTCTTCGTCCTCTTCTTGTTGCTTTCTACGGAACTCCTTCGTCTTCTCTCTCTGCTGGGCTTGCCACTCCTAAGAGTTCAATCTCATGAGCAATTTCTCACAGTAATCTTTCCAAACAAGAAGATTTTCACTTATCCTATGGTTCAGTCAGTGTATCCCAGAAACTACAACTTCAATCAGAAATAAAAGCACAAGCGAATTATTATACTCTTTTACCACCACAAGTATTATCCAAGATTCAAACCGAAGAACAACACAAAGTCCAGCTCAGACAGTAGAGGAAAAGGCAAGAGAAAGACCCAATACGAAACAACGAAGAGGAGAAAAAAAAGGCATACATCGTCGTAGTATTCTTTTGGAAGTCCGTACAGGTCTCGATCTTCTATCTTCTTGCTTCTGCAAAGAGCTGCTGGGAAAGCAAGAAGCGTAACCCCAACAAGCCCAACACAAAAAAAGAAAGAATTTTTCATCCATTACCCAAGAATTAAACTTAGGGCCTATCAGGAGAGTTGGAAACTAAACGTCCCCTTACTCTTCTTACAAGATGGTAGTAGCCGTCGGATAGCCTTTGAGAATACTAGCGATGGTGGTGAACGAACACGGAGTATTGGTGTGAGAGCGGCGTATGTCAGCAAATGCAAAGTATTTGCCTCCATTATTGCTATCTTTTCAGAGGTTTTATTAACCAAAACCCTGTGAACTAAGCTTCCGTTTGCTATTTATTGATTTCCCCTCGTCTTTTGGATAATTCTAGTGCAACAGTAAAATAGCGGTTCCTATATGACCGAAAATTGAGGCACATGGGCAGACAAATTCAGCCGTTCAGACTTTAAAAGACGCTGCTGGAGCTGTCAATGGGCCGGGCCGGGGCGGGCTGGCCCGCCGCCCGCCAAAGCCCGCTGTTTGGTGGCGGGCCTTCAAAACTGAAGCCCAGCCCGCCCGTCATGAATTTTTTTTAATTTTTTTATTTAAACTTTTTAATTAATTAAGAATAATTTATATAATTATGTATTTAAATATACATTAAATGTATTAATTAATAAATGCATCATTAATTATTTAATTATAATATTTAAATATACATTAATTATGTATTAATTAATAAATGCATAATTAATTATAAATAAAATCATTAATTAATTCCTCTATTTAAATAAATATATATTTAATTTTTAAAATAAATTAATAAAAAATATGGCGGGCCGGCCCGCGAGCTAGCCCGTTTAGGCCCGACAAAATCCCAACCCAGCCCAGTCCGCTCCATAGGCAGGGCGGGGCGGGCCGGCCCGCGGGCTGCGGGCTATTTTAACAGCTCTAGATGCTGCTAACCACTACAGAAGACCCAATCAAGTACTTTCGCCTTTTGCATACCATATTAATACATTTCTCAGATACTCATCATATAGTAAAGGGAAATTTAAAGAAAATTACCTTCTTTTTTTTTTTTAAGACGAGGATTTCATTCATAAATCCAAATGGACACAAAAGTATAATTGAGCAATATTCAAAATATTACAACATATTTAACTTTTTCTATTGCGTAAAAGCCGATGATAGTACAGTACGCGTTCCAAAACCCCGAAAAGGGGAAAAAGAGAAAAAACCCCAAAGGGGACTCCCACGAAGGGAGAGAAAGGCTGCCAACAGGGGAGAAAAACACATACCAAAGGGGAGAAAACTCCAAAAGGAGTGTCTCCCCCGAGGAGAACCCGCCCGACACAAACGGCCGAGCGATGGGAGGGGGTGTTGGGACCTGCGAACGCCGCTAGCGTAGGCGGAGGTGGGCGCGGCTGGCGGAAGCGGTGGAGGCGGCCAGCGGAGGTGGGCGCGGCTGGCGGAAACGTTGGCGGTGGCAGCGACGACGACGGTGGTGGCAGGGACGACAGCGGCTGGCGGCAGGCGGTGGTAGTCTGGGTCGGTTTCTTTTTAACAGAACAAACAAAAAGAAAACTAAACTAGTAACTCCCCCTGCCTCCGTTAATGGAGGAGGGGGAGGAGTGGAAAAGAGTGGGTGCGGCGCTTTTTTTTGGATGGGGGAGATACTGTTTTTAGAGAGAGAAAAGATTAAAGAGTATAAAGAAAATTACCTAATTATGTAAAAAGTTGCAATTCAGTATCCTGTCAGTATTCTTTTATATGTAGGTAGCTATTGGAATAATTTTTTTGCACATTGGTATCCATCCTGCCGCAAGGTACGTCATTTAACACATTTATGTACCATAGAGAAAAGTATTGTGGTACATAATATTTTTTTATATGTAGGTAGCTATTAAAATAAATTTTTTGCACATTGGTACCCATCCCGCCGCAAGGTATGTCATTTAACACATTTATGTACCATAGAGAAACGTATTGTGGTGCATAATACAGTGAGAAATGGACATCATATAACACATTAAGATGGCGTATAGAAACGATAAACGTACCATATAAATGCGTGACGTGGTACGTAATACACATATAAAAAGATACCCAAGACTGAAAAATGGTACACACAGTTAACGGGTACTTATATCAAATTTTTTCTGACATGGATCCTGACTTGCAAATTTTTTTTATAAATGGGTATTTTCTGTAGATTCACCTAACTAATTTGAGATTTTGAGAAACAACGTTTAATATTCTAAAGTGTAAATTACGTTTCAGGCCCCAAAAGATTTTAATATAGGTTTCAGACCCTATCAGAAAAAAACTGTTGTTTAAAGGACTCAAGAATTTTGAGATAAGGACCTAAATTTACACAAGTGTTAAAAAATCCATATGAACTGGTATCAGATGATCGTTTGTGTTAGTTCAGAACAATGAAGTGGTACTGTAGAACAATGGAGTGGTAATGCAGAACAATGAAGTGGTTCTGCAAAAATCGGGTCATTAAAACTATGAATTTTCTGACAGGAGCCTGAAACTTAAATGAAACTTACGAGGGAGCCTGAATTGTAAAAGCCCCTATTTTAAATCACTCGCAATTTGACAGCATTTTTCCATGATTTTTCTCATGCAAACGAGCTCGTTCCTCTGATGTGATGCTGCAACTGAACGTTGACGAGACAAGATGGTCTATCAAACAAAGAATTGCGATACTTTTTTATTGAACTGTGTCGCAATCCACAAATCATCAAGTCCCTGAAGTTATAACGTTAAAAAATGTTAAAAAAAGATGAAAAAGCAACGACCAAGTATACTGTACTCCGACAACAGCTATTCTAACATGATATATAATATACACACACACGCACATAACTTCACCATCAGATTCAGAATCCACCACTACCTACGATCATCTCCGCCGCCGCACCCATAGCACCAACCCCACTAACGCCAAGCAAAGCCAAACCCAACTCCTCTTCATTCCACTGCTTCAGCCCTTTACTAACCCTTTTAAGCACCTCAACGTCGACTTCGAGCATCCATTTCGGCGTACAGCTCACCATCAAACTCACATAGCCCGTCACGTACGCTTTCCAAGTCGCCTTATTGCACCCTAACGATATTTTCCCGTCCAAAGCGCTGCCCACAAACTCCAAGTGCTTCTCCAATACCTTCGGCCTCCTCTTGGACGAGGCCGAGGCTGAGTCAACGCCCCAAGCGAAAAGGCCCGAAAAGACGGCGAAGTACGCGAGGGCGTAGCCCACGAGCATGGCTGCTGTCCCGCCCGAGCCCTGGCCCGTTGGGTCCGCTCCGTGGACGGATATGAACCATGAAGGAAGCGTTTCTTTGATCAGAAGCTGCACGAGGTTCAGCCCGCCGGAGATCCATACCACAGAGGCCCCGAGGGAGGCTGCGGTCTTGACCTGAGTCATCGCGCCGGCCAGGGAGACGTGCCCGTACCTAAAGAAGGTTGAAAATGAATCGAATTTATTTTGGTGAGATTCGAGACCCTATTAGAAAATTTATGATTTGAATTCGGAATTCCAATAAATATAAATTCTTCTGATTCTAATATTATTCGAATGCGATTATCGAATATTCGATTGGAATAATTTAATATATATTTAAATATAATATGTTCTTTTTTAATATGTATTTCAAGATAATATGTTATCATTTTATATATCTTAGATATAAATATTATATTTTTTATTGTATTGATTTTGTGAAAAAGGAAAATCGGAAACATAAATATATTATATATATATATATATATATATATATATATATGAATTCAAATTTCGAATATTTTCTAGTATACTATACCCAAATAACCCAATTCCTATCGTGTTTTACTTGTGACTTTATATTATCCTTCCCATGTTGGTGCATCAACAACACCATTAGGTTTTTTTTATAGCTGTGCCACATATCAAAATAGGAACTGGGTTATAACCCAAGTAGATAGGGTAAGCCAAGGCCTATTTTTTAATATATTCGAATCGATTTTAAGATTCGAATACAGATAAAATACGACCGATTCGATTCGTATGCAACCCTAACCCGTACCTGGCGCTGTACTTGGTCCTCCTGAGCCTGTCGACGGTCTGGGCGGGCAAGCCGTTGCCCGCGATCAGCCTCACCGTGTCCGTCAGGATCGAGACGACCTTCTCGGTCAGAAACATGACGTTGCGCACCGCCCGGTGGACCTTCAGGTATAGGATTCCGGGGGCCACGGCAGAGATCCCGCCCTCGAAGTGGGACCCGAAGCCGTGGCCGAGGAGTGCGCCGACGCCGCCGTTGGCGGACCCCACGGAGGAGGTGTGCAGGCCGAGGGCGGCGGTGAAGCATACGCGGAGGAGCTGAACGATTGCGTCGCCGTTGTGGTGGAATACGGTCTGCGAGGCTGCGAAGACGAGGAAGTCGCTCCATCGCCTGACCTTTTGGGCCCACAGGGCGGCTATGATGGACATGCACGGCCAGGGGCAGGTGATGCCGAGGTTGCTCAGGGCGGGGCCCACGAGGTTTAGTAGTCGGTCGGTTTCTTTGTCGAGTTTGTAGGTTATCGTTAGGCTTACGATTGCCGCCAGGGGTAAAGGAAGGGTCAGCGCATTGGCTCCTGAAAAAAAAAAGGAAAGAAAGAAACAAAGAGCAGGTCTGAGACTTTTTAGTCACTTGCAAATATTTGGTAGCAGCTACCATTTCCAAATGTATACTCAATGTCTTTATCTTAAGTCGTACTATGGAACGAGTGTGAGCTAATATTTTGAGTTTTTTTTTTGGATGTATTGAAGAGGAAAATAGGGAGAGCAATATATTTGGGCAAACCTATGTCGAGGCATGGTACGTTGACGCCAGTCGCTTCTAGTATCTTCTTGATCTGCTCTTCGACCATGGATAAATTAGCAGCAGGGCTCGGCCAGTCGGTTCCATTCATGAATGCAGGTTTCCAAAGACCTCGTGTCACCTCTGCTGCAAAGTAACTATAAATTGTTGCCAATGAAGCGGGGAGGAAATCAGCTAGATCTTTGAGACCTGAAATAAATCGATTAATAAACTGTCACCTCAGTGTACTGGTTATGAAACATTTCATTTCTAAAAGGATGAGTAAGTTGATAAACTGAGAAACATAGTAGGCAGGAAACAACTTAAATTACATTTTTTTCAAAAGAATCACTGATAAGTTCAAATGAATGTCATAGTTGTTTAATCAGCAGCTATCTAAAAAGCTTATCATTCCTGAAAGGGCCTTCGGTATACTGGAAATTCTAAAACATTCAAAATAGCTTATTTTCACTGACAATGAAATTTAATGCATTTAAGAGTGCCAGGACAAGAAAGTTAGTCATTTCATTAGTAGCCATATTCTAGGATACTACCACAATATCATGAAGGACCCATAGTATCTTTCCGAGATGGCATATTCCCTATCAAGAAAAACTAAATTTGAGTAGAAGTATCAGGTATAGAGAGGACAAACCAGTAGTAAGTTCACGAGGGGATATAATCCCATGGGCACAAGCAGTAAGAGCTGCATCAAGCACAAACGGAACAGCCTCGAGTATATCCTAAGCGGGCAACTTAAGCTTGACATAGAGATCACCTGATCCAGACACGGACGAGCTGTTACTTCCAGAAGTTGTAGTAGTGGTCGAAGACTGACCTACTACTTTGTTAAATTTTCTGAACATCATGTTTAGAAGAGCCTCAACGATCTGATGAACAGAATTTCCAGGTACAAGGCCTGAAAATATAGAAGAAAGGCACTCTTGATGTTGCCAGTACCAACGCTTCAATTTGGGAAAAGAATCCATGAATATGGGCTCTGTCGAAGAGGGATAAGATAATCTTGACAATCTCTTTTTTCTGTTCTGATTCTTGGGAGAATTGTCTGATAGAGATGATTGGCTGTTGCGGACCAATAAGAGGTATTCAGGGGTCAGATGGGACCCCACTGGGGTCACATCTCCCATCACATGTTCGAGCGGTGGGTGATCGAATCTCCAAAGCTTCAACAACAAAGTCATTGCATTTGAAAATACGGCGTGAGAAGAAATTTGCTCCCCGTTGAGTGTCCATGACATGTTGGGTGCACACGAACCAAATGTCTCACAGATTGGCATCAACGCAGCAGCTAGCTGAGGAACCTGGAAAGTAGGAATTGAGGTAAAGACGTTTTGTATAAAAAATGATGTTAAAATATTCACCTTGATCACAATCATGCTTGTTGTAGGCTTACAGCAAGGAAGTTATGCACACATTTAAATTGTTACAATGCCACACTTCTTTCCATCCTACACGTTGCTCTAGTTCTTTACATCTAATTTATTTTCACTTAACTGTACGGAAGGAAGAAAGGGTAAATGCATGAAATTGGACGTACCAAGCCGTGCAAGGAAAATATCTGAATGCTATCAATTGATGATATTCCAGCGAGAAGAACGTTCAAAAATGGTGCACAACCTATCAAATGGCTGTCACTCCCAGAAAAATCCGTTGGAATAGGAGGTGACAACATTCTTGTTATAAAGAGACTGGTATATTCCTGCAGTATAAGACGAAACCCATTGTTCCGTTCAAAACCAAGTTATAGAAAAGAATGCTTAACTAGTGAACTTAGAAAGGATAGATATGTCAGCATGGGTAGTCGAAGCGAAACTAGGATGCAATGGTTTCTCACATATATTAAGACTGAAACATCAAGTACACTTATTACCTGTATATTCCAACCACGAATCAGGGAAGCTCCACAAAGTATCGTAGCAGCATAGATCTTATCATCATCTGAACCACTGACACCAATCTCATATATTTTCTCAATTTCCGCTAAACTAATGTCCAAGACAAAAAATAAAACTTGGTTGAATGACCATCGTGTCTTATGCAGAAATAGACAAGTCTTAATAGAATATAATCAAGTGTAATTTCAGACTCAAAAGTTTTTCGAGCCTCGTTTTGAAAGGAAAAATAGTCAAATGAAATGTAGACATAACGAACAGCAGAAAAGAAAATAGCTATGGTTATAGAGGATGACATTTCTTTGCTGGGCACACTTAAACAGAACCACTAATAAAGCAAAGCAATTAATCATTTAAGATGGAGGTTTAAATCTACAACGAGACAATTTAAAAAAAAAATCAATTCTATGCACCTTGCAGCTGGTGTTGACACTAACGCGCTAACCATGGAAGGAGTTAAGGCGGACCCTCTCATAAATGAAGACCAACCAGACATTTGCCCAGGAATAATTTGTGGAATTTGGTTACAGCGGCCTTTTACATATCCAGGCCATGTATACGCTGATGTGTCCAAAATATTACGGGCGATGCAAGCCTCAACAATCAAATGGCGAAGATTGCCAGCTGAAAATGATACGGCAAAACAGAAAATAAGGAGACCACTAGACAACTTGTGAAAAAAGACAGGAGTAACTTTCGATTTTTAAAATCACCGTATTGAAAAAACTATAGCAATTACTTAGGCAGCATTGAATTTGCCAATCCCACAACACAAGGCTCAAATTCACATGCATAAATAGATGAATGGGATCATAAGCACCTAAACGGCATTGAACTAAAAAAGGTAACTATCAAGTAACAACGACAACCGCAAAAGCATAAATACTCACAACAATGCGATGGAAGGTCATTCAATGATATCCCATCAAGGTGGCCAGGGACGATTGTTACACCAGATAGGAACAACATGGCATTTGCAGCTGCTTGGTTGGCCTGTGAACCAACAATTGGTGGAGGTGACAATAAACCTTCAAAGTCATCTAGTCTTTGCAGACTAGAAACTAAGTCTTGACGACACTTTCCTACGATCTCACTATCTTTTCTGTCCTCCACCTCCTCCTCCTCCTCAATTATATTGGCAACAGCAAGTGTTGCCACGGACAATAACATGCATAAACAAGTGTCAAGGCGTGGAACAGGACCCTCACTTGAATTCCTCTCCTGAATACATAAATAAAAAAAATCAGCAGCATATAGTTATTGTGGAAGCAAAAGCAGACTCGATTGCAAAACTGAGTCATGTAGTTCAGAACCTACGCGGAAATTTATATCGATTTTCTGCTGATATTTCTGGCCATTCTGTTCATTTGTCTAAACATAAAGTATTTAGGCTTATGACTTCAACACTTACTACTCTAATCTGAGATGATCACCAAAGGGTTAGAATAAATTTTCCCTTTAGCTGTTTTTGTGAATCTGGATAGGCATTGGGAAGCACCACATCAAGATACAGAAATAGTGCATACTTCAATGCTTGAAACGCTAGCTATGTAAGGGTACAGAGTGATGCCACTTACCCTCTGAACAAGGCATAAAGCAGATGTCCAAAGTCCAAGAAATGCATCCTGCCAAGTGGTTTGATTTATAGCCTTAAGAGACTTCACTAAACCTGCAACAACAATTTTGATCAGAAATAATGTGACACATTGTTAGCCTTAAATCAGGATTGCTTAAAACATTTACTGCTAAGAATTTCAGCTGCACTTGTATCTCTCACTTGTGAACCATCCATGACATCTTCTAAATAAATATCCAAAGGAAGCCAAAGAGCTGAGCGGACTATGCCATTATAATGATTGGTAGATGACATAGGTGACTGGCCTGTCACAGCATGAAACTGTTGCTGTGAGTTTGTTTTACATTCACGCGAGAGCAGTATGCGTGTATCAGAGGTTAATTGCAATAGTGCATCAGCAGATATATTCTTCGAGTTCCTCAAAGATGGTGAATTATCAATCAGCAATCTCAAATTCTGAATGAAGCATTCCCAATGTTTCGGCCTAAATAAAAATGATTTACTGACTTAGATCTGATCGTCAACCATGCTAAAGTTAAACATGCTCAAATATAGGGCAGGAATCTCGAGTATGAGCATATCATAAATAATAGGGTTCTGATGAGGACATGGACGCTAGCAACAGAAAACAATAAAAACTAAGATGTGTACAATACACACACACAAACATACATAATAAAATTGAAAAAAGATGATAAGATAATAGACAGAAAAAAAATATGATACCATATGTAGCTCTTACATGTTTCTACGGGCCAAGTATAGGATGCGGGAAGTAACTATATTTTGAAAAAATTCGCCAATAATTTCAATAGCCATGACAGTGTTGATCTTAGTAAAAACTGCTCTTTTTCCATCAAAACCATCCGCACAGTCTATATCCATATCTTGATTTCTGATTTGCCACCTAGATTTTTTTTCAGTAACAAGTTCTAACAAGCCATCATCGTCAAGCGATGCATCGAGCAGTTCCCATACAATTGAAAATACAAATTCAACAAGAATAAGCCCCGATTCAGTAGATGGGATCCCAAATATTTCATCAAGCTTAAGGATATGTTGTACAGAGTCCATAGTCCTGTAAATTTGCTTCAGTCAGATAACATACAGAACATATACGTTCTTTTTTTTTTCAAATACAGAACATATACGTTCCAAAGAGCTAATACGGTAAAAAGACACCGATATTTAACTTCAGCAACAAAATCATACTTGTGATAGTCAGGCCCATTGATGAGAGAGGGCAGTGAAAAAGCATATCTTCTAAGAAGCTCCATGTACAACCTATAAGCTGCTGGATATATTTTACGATTGGGTATAACCCTGCATGATAGAAACACCAGACATCACAGGTCACAATACACCCCATTCAGTAGCTCATATTGCTTAAATCCCCATCAAAATGAGGTGCCACGACGAAACAAACAGACACACAGAATCATCAAACTTGTACCAAAATAAAAACTTGATGAATGGTGTGACTACTTCAAATTTCACGCTTACAATCTTAGCTAATAAACAACTGACAATCAAGCAAAAATACCATCCATAATTAGCGGTTGCATGTCAAAATCAATATTAACAACTAGAATTTATTGCAATAAGTAATTCATGGGCAGCAAACATAAATGGCCCAATGCCAGCATCCAAGGGAATTATCATCATAAGCCTCCACTTTATGATTAATACAATCGTCTAGTATCTCCAAACCCAATGCCATATCTGACAACTAATCCTAAAACGACCTTCGAAAATCTCCAATCAAATAAACTTATAGGACGAAAGCAAAAACAGCCTTAGTCAGAACCTAGTAGACAGAAGAGCGAGGACAAGCATAGGAGGAACGAGACGTATGGTGAGCGCCTTTTCTAAGAACTTCCAAGCAATTGCGACATTATTGTCCCAGCAAATGTGGGATACGAGAATATTTGCGACCTCCGGCGACGGCATGGAGACTCCCGCGGCGGAAAGGCGCGAGGACAGCTGCATCGTCCACGCGAGGGGGTCGGCGCCCCTCTCCTGAGCCGCCTTCGTCATTTCAATTACGCCGTTCCGGAGACGATCCTCCGCCGCCGCTACAACCTCTGCCGACGCCGTCGACATCTGAATTGTGGCTCGGCGTTGCTGGAAAGCTGACGCGTCACGCTTGCTACTCTTTGTTTAGCTCTCTGCGGTGGAGAGCGAATTGAAGGAAGAGAGTGAGAACTTGCTCAGACCCAAAGTCAAAATAGGAGGGCATCACATCTACGCACAAGATCACTATTCTGTTCTATTTATACCGTTTGTCCACGTTTCGTGTCTTACTGAAATTGCTTGCAATTGCCATTTATTAAAAAATAAATAAATAAAAAGCCATATAACAAGAGCTGATTTCCTACCTCTCAGCCAAAAGAGTATGTTATGTGGCAGTCGTGTAAAAATTCTAGGCTGATGGGAATTTAAATGTATATTTCATTTACAATAACAATTGGCTGATAAAGGGTCGTTTAAAAAAATAGCCAATGACTTAGTCAATGCTAAAAAAATTGCCTCGTTGACGTTTTTTTTTTTCAATGGCCGTCATTTTAATTAACGGTTAATCATCTTCTTTAAATCCTCGTTAATTAACTATAAATAATAAAAAAAGGAAAAATAAACATATACACACGATCTGTATTTATATAAAAGAAACGAAGCCCCATTTAAGCGCACAGCAGCACGTATATGACAACCACCCAGATCGATCCATCCTTTCTTTTTCATCGTCTCTAAGAAAAAACAGCCTCATTTTCGTCACTAACTCGAGCTCAAAGTCTGCAAAACAAGTCTTGAAAGAAATACCCAGCTCTAACTCTTTACAGTAAGTTTTTTCGTTTCGAATTATGAAATTTACCCTCGAAATTACGTGATTGTGTCAAAGAGATGATGTGTGTCCATGAGAGTGTCGAATTTCCAGTTAGAAGGACGAAACTCGTGGTCATGCTTTACGGTACCCGCACATATATCCACAAGGACCTCATACATTAGAGTTGGGGCCCCGCGTATAACTTCAGGGGCCCCGCGTATCTTTAGATGGTCCCCACGCTGGTGTCGGGGTGCCGCGCATCAGTGCAGGGGCCGCGCGCACTGGAGCACTGGTCCCGCGCACTATATCAGGGTTCCCCCGCATAAGTGCCGGGGCCCCAGGTGCTGGTGCTGGGGTCCCGCGCATCAGCGCATGGGCCGCGCACTAGACCTTGGGTCCCCGCGCATTTCACGCAAGGGTCCCGTGCTCTAGAGCGCGCTCCCGCGCACATGAGCGCTGAGGACCAGGGCATCAGTGCCGCCCGCGCACTAGAGTAGGGGTCCTGCGCACTTGAGCTGGGGTCCCGCGCATCAGTGAGTGGGATCCGAGATGTAGTGCAGGGTCCCGCGCTATATGTTAGGGTTTTCGAAAGCTCTTATGGTTTTGCAAGCTGTTAGGGTTTCAATTATGTCTCGAAATCACATTATCAAACACACAGCATCCGAATAATATTTTTGCATTTTAGGGTTTTGCAAGATGTTAGGGTTTTCGCAAGTTGTTATGGTTTTTCGCAAGTAGGGCTATAGTTGTAATAAATTTTACTTCTATTGCAGGCGATAATCATGACGATCACTAACATTGTATTCCAAGTTGAGGGTTAGTGGATAATTTGCGAGGACAATACCTCGAAGTGGTGTCCCTTCCTACTCATAGATGGCAATCAATTTTTGATCGACGAGGAAACATGCACGTTAGAAGACGTAAAGGATGAGATTGTGAAGGTATTGTCGCTACGCAGCGACAATTCCAAACTCACAGTAAGCTATATGCCTAGCGTAGTTTACGATTTTCCACGACCCATCTACATCGAGAATGACTAAGGTATACGTGCATACCTTGATTTTGGTGGTCCACAGTCTAGATCCGTGCTCCATGTTGAGGTTGCGTTATTTGTCAGTGCGATGCAATGAGGAAATCCATCCCGTGGAGGGTTACATGGGCAACATATCTAACTACCAATCTTACCATCTTTCTGAATACGAGAGTTTTCAAGAAGATCAAACCGGACAGTGTGGGAATCAAATGAGAATGAAGATGATTCGGTCGAACAACCCGAGGAACATTATGCTTCGAAAAGTGATAATGACGATGTCGACGTCCCGGAGCATAAATTTCCACATGCGGACGATGGTTATGGATTTGCAGATGGTTCAAGCCTGTTCGTTGGTCAGGAATTTCGGGACAAAAAGGAAGTCAAGGACGTAATCACCAAAGTCGCCCTTGATGCGTGTTTCGGGTTCAAATTGGTCCGGTCAAATAAAACCATGTACGTAGTGAAATGCACAAGCGAGGGATGCACATGGCGAGTACAAGCTGCACAGGACAAGGACTCCCCTTTTTCTCAATACGAACGTACTGCGGCAAGCACACATGCGGGGTTTCTCATCGTCGCCGTAGACATCGGCAAGGAAGTTCATCAGTTGTATTGAGCGTTCTGTTGGAAAATTTCACCGGTCCTAAAGAGATTTCGAAACCCAAGTCAATCATGTCGATGACGCAGAACAGGGGAGTAGATGTCTCATGCTACAAGGCTTGGAAAGGCAAGCAACTAGCGTCAGACGAATTAGTCGGTAACGGGGACGATTGTTACGGTTTTCTTCCGGCGTACTTGGATGCGCTGAGGCAAGCAAACGTTGATAGCATCACGGATTAGGAGATGGACGAAGAAAGGAGGTTCAAATAAATGTTCTTAGCATACGGCGCATGCATTAAGGGATTTGCATACATGAGGAAAGTCGTATCTATCGATGCAACTTTTTTTAAAGGGTAAGTATAAAGGAGTTTTGCTCATTGCTACGGCGCAAGATGACGATTACCATCAATACCCTCTCGCATGGGGTCTTGCTGACGCGGAGGAAAACGAATCTTGGACGTGGTTTCTCACTAGATTGAGGCATTTCGTACCGGATAGTAATGAACTCGTGATAATTTCTGACAAAATAATGTTATAAAGAATGTCGTCCCGGCTGTGTTTTCCAGATCGTTTCACGGTTTCTACGCGTGGCACATTCAACAAAATCTGAAGACGAAAACGGCAGACAAGGTACCGGCCCCATTTACTGGCGGGTAGCGAATGACTACACCAAGGCCGAGTGCGATGAACCTTACGAAGCTCTAAAATCAAAATTCCTAGACGCTTATCCCTATCTTGAGCAAATTGAAAAGCCACGGTGGACGAGGGCATATTGCCCTAAATCGAGATATAACATCATGACGACCAATTGATCCGAGTCGATAAATGCGGCTCTACGCGCGGATAGTGAAGTTCCAATTATAGGATTGTTGGGATCGATTCACGGATTAACATCAGCTTGGTTCAGTAAGCATCAAAGAGCATGCAAAGCTTCAATTGCAGCGAATACGATGTCGTTTACGCCGAATGTCGAGTCGATCCTCCGCTTTCGTTCGGTCGCAAAGATTTCATGTGTCGGAAGTTGGACGTCGATATAACGTATACAGCCACAACGTGAACGAGATCGTCGATCTAGAGTTGCTTACATGCAGCTGTAAGATGTTTGACATCGACCGAATTCCTTGCCCACACACGATTGCTGCATGTGGTTATGCCAACGTCAATGTGGGTTCACTAGTTCATGCTTATTACAGCTTGGAAATTTGAAAGTTAGCTTACGAAGGTACTATATGCTCGGTGTCCGAACACATTGAAAGAAGTGTTGAAATGTTGTCACATCCTCGCGAGAAACGACGTGGGAGACCACAGAAGAATCGATTGCCTTCTGTTGGCGAATTTAGAAAGAGGTAAAACCTCTAAATTTAGGATTTTCTAATGTAATATAACACAATTATGAGTGTTATGAAATATAACGTAATTATGGTTTTGTAATGTAAGATTACGTAATTATGAGTGTTGTGGCATGATATTATTTGAAGTATGTAATGTAATATAACGATTATGGTTTTAAAATTTAGGGTTTTAAAGTTAGGGTTTAAAATCAGGATACCCGCACAAGGGCGCGCGTGGTTCCCGAAGTTAGGCGCATGGGACCTGCGCACATAAGCATTGGACCCGCGCAGGATCATGCGGGGTCCCGTGTATATGCACGCTGGTCCTGTGCTTACGCGCGTGTGTTCCGTGTGCGCGGGTCCCGTGTTTATGCGCAGGGGTCCCATGCTTATGCGCGCGGGTCCCGTGCTCTGTATAAAGCGGAGTCTTGTGCGTTTAAAAATTTAAAACCCTAATTTTATTAAATTATTGGTCTTCCTTTGCGGACAGTTACTTTCGAATTATTGGTCAATTATTTATCTTAAACATGTCAGCTATTATTTCGGTGTCATATGCCTTGTCAAATCTGATGTGCTTTTCGATGTGTGAAAAAGCAGTTCACGGGTATTGATTAGAATTTGAGTAATTATATAATGGGATTTCTATTAAAACTTAAAAAAATTAATCATAACGAAACATTAGTCCAAAAAAATTAACTTTGACCAAAAATTACTCTTAAGTCGTTAATGTATACAAAAAAAATTTACACTATTTGGTTGTTGTTTTGAATGTGACGTTGGTGATGTCACAATAATTGAGCAAATTTACATAACAACAACTGCCTTATGTTGGTGACTTGGTTAGGATGTAACAATCGAAAAATCGGATCTAATTATTGCAAAAGACCATAAGTTTGTGGCTTACGATATTATATGACGTATTATATTCGTATGGAGGCTGAATCAAAGTTCGAAATTATTAAATCTAGTGTAAAATCGCGAAAATAATCGCAGGGTCCCCGCACATGATTGCTGAGGCCCGGGGCTCATGAGCAGTGGACCCGCGTAAGCTGATGCGCGTTGGATGCACGAGAACCATGCATCCACGCAGGGGTCCCTTGATTTCACGCAAGGGTCCCGTGCTCATGTGCGGGGACCCGTGCTTAAATGCTTGGCCCCGTGCGCATAAGTTTGGTCCAGTGCGCATCAGATCGGCCCCGTGCGGAAATTAAATTGACTAGTCAACAATCATTGGTCAATTGTTGGTCTGTTACTTTTTCTGTGGTATCGCCAGTGTCATAACAGTAATGTCAATGTGATTTCAATGTGTGAAGCTCAGGGTTTTAATTTTTTTTGTCAAATTAATATATATATATAATTTTGGGAAAATAAAATTAATCATAACGAAAAAATTTAATTATAACAAAAAAATTTCTCTAAATTAAATTAATCTTCACAAAAAAAATTACTCTTAAGTCGTTAATGTTTGTCATAACAGTTATGTCATAAAAAATTTACAAACCAACATTGTTTGTCATACCCTCTGTGTAAGCAGAATAATCTGGTAAGTCTGTGCTGTGTAGATGATCTCCTGATTATGTGTAAGGCTCATCAGAATTCAGTAGCTCTGATTAATGCTAGCTTGGAGCATTTCACCAAGACATCTGGACTAACTGCTAACTCCATGAAGTCAAGTATGTACATAGCAGGCACAACCCATGCTACCAAAATGCAACTCCTCGGGTTGATTGGATTTGCAGAAGGTAAATTCCCCATGAAGTATCTTGGAGTGCCTATTTCACCTACCAAATGGAGCAGATCTGATTGTGAGGCTTTGGTGGACAGAATTGTGAAAAGAATTACATGTTGGACATCAAGGAATTTATCTTATGCTAGAAGATGCTGCTTAATAAACTCTGTTATGTTGTCTTTGCATAGTTATTGGGGCTCTGTCTTCTTGCTGCCACAAAGTGTTGTGACTAGGGTGGATCAAAAATGCCGAGAGTTCCTCTGGGGCAGACGAATATGAGGCAAGATCAAAGCATTGGTTGCTTGGGATAAAGTGTGCCTGAAGAAACAATATGGTGGACTCAATATAAAATAATGTGGAACGTGGAATTATGCAAGCATTCGAAGGTAGATTTGGGATATTACAAGGAAAAAGGATAACATGTGGATCAAATGGCTTCATAGTATCTACTTGAAAGAGCATGAGTTTTGGGATTATCAATGAGCAGGGGACTGTAGTTGGCAATGGAAGCAGTTAACTAAAGTAAGAGACATGCTGCGAGATGGCCACAACAGGGGCGTGTGGAAAGCTGCTGCAGATGGGTGCTATACTATCACCTCGGGGTATAATGGCTCAAGGGAATTAGGGACAAGTTTATTCCTGCAGTGGCTGTTTGGAATCGATGGAATCGGCCTAAGCATGCGTTTGTTCTGTGGCTTATAATGCATAAGAGGTTGCTCACGAGGGATAGGCTGATTCAATGGGGAGTGGATGTCCCTGACACTCGCTGTGTGCTATGTTTTCATGTTGATGAAAGTATTGAACACCTACTGTGTACGTGTCCTTCTAGTAAGCTGGTAAATCACGAGGCTAGTAGGTGGGTGAAGTTCGTGATCCCGGATAACTTTGATAGCTGGAGCGCAAACTAGTCAAGCTGGGAAAGCAGAAAAGTACTTCAGCAAAGATTCAGATAGTGGGATTGGCGGCAGTTGCTTATGGCTTATGGAAGGAGCGGAATGCTAGGATGCACAATGTAGGGGAGCTGGAGGCTACGGTTCTGTTCAAGTCCATAAAGGGAGAATTCAAGATGCAGGCGACGGGAATGAGGTTTTAAGAATAAATCTCGAAGGGATGAGGAGTATCTTCAAGGTTTGATTCTTTCTTAGACTATTGCGATGTACGGATATTTGGGTTCTTGTGGTAATGAAAATCTTTCTTACCAAAAAGTTAATACATTGTTTGTCATAAAAAAAATTTTACATTGGGATGATAATTATTTATACTCTGCATACCACTCGTTACGGAAAATCGATAGAGCAAGAAATTTTCGAAACTTCGTAATTTGCTCACTCGTCAGATTGGAAACGTCGTCATATGTTAGACAGTGCTGCCCGTAACACGTGAACCCCGCATTCTCCCCTGAAAAGTTACACAATATACTTATACGGAAATCATTGTAAAAAATTTACTAATAATACGGAATGATACTTACCTTCCTTCCTGCTTGGCGAACCTCGGGTGGTGCTTAACTGACCATTTCCGGAATCGAGTCTTGAGTAATTCCATGTGCACCAATATCGCCGGAATTACCAGTTGAATCATCTTCAATTGTGCGTTAAGGTGCCGCATGTCATTGTCGCACGACTCGTCGGAGTCGTATATCGTCATCATCTTTTGCCTCAAGTCGGCGAAGCATAACACCCAATGAGTGATCGTTTGCGCTGGGATGACGATGAAATCTGCGTATCTCCACGACGTCGTTGGTCAATTTTGTTCCCACGCCTCTGCGTAATGGGCCCTCATAGGAAGCATCCCCTTTACGACGTGGCCATCATTGTTTAGGCCTTGGAGGTCGATCGCAGACTTAAATGAATATCCCATGTACGCTAAATTCTTCGCACAGAAGGAGTGTTTTTGCATTTCAAGGAAGCCTCGCATTGATTCATTTATATGCTGAAAAACAAAAAAAAATAAGAACTTCGTAAATTAAAATCATAGCAAAATTAATGAAGGCGGACGAGAGCATACCGCGTCATCAAGCCATGTCATTGGCGTGGCTAGCTCCTCAAACCAATCTCGCTTATGCTTGTCGATCACGCACTGGACCCATTCCTTGTCTCCCAGTAACTGTAATCCTTCTCTACGGCGGACTAGAGCTTAATTTTTTTATTAATATGAACCTCCGCGCGCGACAACTGATTGTGCGTAGCACCGGTCGATGGAGGCTCAATGTATGGCGAGTGCTGGTAATTCGACGGCTTCTTCTGCCGCTCCTCCGGAGTCGCCTTGACCACAGCTTTTCCCTTGTCTGCCACCGTCGACTGATCCGCCACCGCCGAAATTGGCCTCATCAACTCATGCTCTGATACGCTGCCGTCAGCAACGAAGTCGACGCCCCTCCAAGAAGATGATTCCACCTCATAATATGGCTCGTTATGTGCTTCGACGTCACCGTCCCATTGTGATGGAGCATGAGCATCCCAGTCGAACTTACGGCTCGGCCATCCCCACGTGTTCGAACTGGGTGGATTCGGTTTCACAAATTCATCCCACCCAGTCGAAATCGGCTCGTTGCCTACGACGCATATTAAATTGTAAGCTACGCGCGTAAATTAAATTTGAATTAGGGGTAAAGATAACCGTAATTAGGCCCGTCGGAGTGTGGACTCCTACCGTAAGGCGCGTCGGTCTATGAACTACCAACGTGAGACGCGTCGGTATGTGTGCATGGACCGAATATATTTGTCCAGTCGTACCGTAGCTCTTTCAACGACTGCGCAACTCCTCCGATGCTTTTGCCCAATCCTTGCATCGAGTTGAATCACTCTTCGTACGTTTCGGAGCATCGAGCGTAACTGTCTCGGAATTGCGCAAAGTCGTTTCCGAGCTGGTTGAACCGACCATTAAGCGTGTCGAACTGACCGCTTAGCGTGTCGAACCGACCGCCAAGCGTGTCGAGTGCCGGTCCATGCGGCGCAAAAATTCGTCGAACTGCTCCGACGACGGATATCCATACCCGTGTGATGGCCATGCCGGTGGCGGCGTATGGAAGTCGCCACCCTGAATGGGCAACGGCACATAGTCAGCACCCATGCCCCTCTCTTCGTCTTGCCATGATCTGATAGAGAGCTGAGGGACGGACTCCGCCTCATAGTTGGATTCGAGTGCATCCGCCCGCCGGCCACGAGGTCCTTCAGCCACACGATGGACGCACCTAACGTCCACTCCGTCCATCTGTAGGTCGCCACCTCATCGTACACATCGTGGAGCTCACCTACATCGAAGTCGTTGCCCCGAAAATAGCCTGCCTGCGTCTCTTCTCCGCTTGGCATTAATAGACCTCGTATAGGGGACCCACGCGCGGCACTTTCAATAGCCGCCATCTTCGAACATTCCTTCCGATGCCATTGATTCGTGACCCATCGGCATATACACGTCCTCGCATGTTCCAACTCTGTAAGTTGAGCGAATTGCTGAGCGAGGTCCGGTACGCATTCGTATGCTAATATCTGAAGACCAAAGACACAAATAATCTTAGCAACCAGACGAAATAACGATCAAGATCATTCAAAGATAAAACCCTAACCTGAAGTGGATGTACGAATCCACTGATCAGCTTACTATCCCTCCTCTCCTTTAAATCTTGTTTCAGCGATCGTATTGCCGCTCTGAAAGCCATGGTGCCCTAAGGGTAAAGGGCGAAGGCCGCCGAGTCCTGGACTAAATAAAGGATCCAAGAAGGAAGGCATCCTTCTTGGAAAATCGGGGCAGCAAGACGGCGACCGCAAAGTAGAGGTCCGCCAACTTCAACTTCTCGTCGACTGTTCGTTGGGCAACTTCAGCCCCATGATTAGGCAATACTCCGATTTCAAAAAACGGAGTGGTCTCTTCCTGAGGATCATCCAAAGCTCCTCATGATCGTGAAGCTCCGTCTGTCTCTTGATGAGATACCACAACAATTATGCCGACATATTGAAATTGGCGGCAGCTTCAACGAGTCTGCCAAACGGACTCGCTTCCTTAAACACTGCCAGCTCATCCTCGTTTAGCCAATCGACGATCTTCTGGCTCGCTTCGCAATAGCGTGACGTGAGATGTAACCGGCACTCAACGTCTTCGTCGGCTACGGTAATTTACTTCTTCGATATAACCTAAAAATTAGAAATTGTAAGCTAATTAGATCGAATGAAATATGTTGTGGGCAAATTGCTTATAATTAGATCTGCTTCCATGCACGGGTCCCCTGCTATGCTGCGCGGGGACCCTAAGCTTACGTGCGGGTCCCGTACGTACAACGCGGGACTCTTCTATGTTGCGTTGGGGACCCCTGCTCTTATGTGCGGGACCACAACACTTGCACGCAGGGGTCCACAACACTAGCAAGCACGGGTCCCGTACTATGTTGCGAGGGTCCCTCGCTATCGCGCACTGGTCCCCAGCGCAAACGGGTCTCTGCGAACAAGCACGGTTCCTCTTCTATGCTGCGTGGGTTCCCGGTTGTGATTCGAGGGTCCCGATCGAGACAAAGCACGGGTCCAATGCCGTGGACCCCTGTGCTTGCCCCACGAGTCCCCTGCACTTTCCACGGACGGATCCCTGAGCTTCAAAGCACGGGTCCCCTACTATTGCAAGCACGGGTACCTTGCGCTTCGAATTAGGGTACCCTGCGCTTCGAATTAGGGTCCCGTGCGATGCTAGCGCAAAGAGCTTCATAAATAAAAAAAATTACCTTCACTTTTTGGGATCTCGCATGAACTGCCATGGATTCTGAGCTTGAAATTCGACTGTGAAGAAGGATGTGAAGAGAAGAGGGAAAATGCTTGCAAAGGTCCCGTGAACTGAAATGGGTACTTTATTTATTTACTTTTGCTTTTTCAGATCCTACCGTAAACTAGAGGTGGTTCAGTACGGTATACCGTACCAAAACTGTGATACCGTATACCGTACCGAAATTTCGATATCCAAAAAAATCATACCAAAACCATATCAAAATTTCGGTATACCTTAAATTTCGATACGGTATCATACCGAAATTTCGGTATGGTATCGGTATCATACCTTCTATACCATTCACACGGAGGGTTTTTTAGCATGCATGTCTCGTAACTTGTTAATTCGTTGTTTTGGAATTTTTAATCAATTCAAACTCCTTAGGCCCCAATAAGATAGATTATTAATACCAAAATTTTCAAAATAAAAAGATTTGTTAACCTTAAATAATTTACATATTTTAGCCAGTCTCCTTAATAAGACAGAAAACTTTACATTACCACAAAATACAACTTTATATACAGATTAATTAGAACGAAGCGACTATATTTAAAAAATTAGTGAAGATTAACAAAGTAATTGTATTGCATCTTCACGCTTTCAAAATCATAAAAAAAAACATTAAAAAGGCAAAAATTAAACGTTACTTGAGTTACATAAGTAAAATATGGTGGGCCTAATCTTAGAAAGTTGTGTATAAGTTAATAATTTATGGGCTAAATAAGTTTATGAAGATCCTTAATTTTTCATTTTATATTTTTTGAAATAATATAATATATGTAGGTGTGTATATATATAAAATATATTAAAAATTTTAGCATTTCGGTATTCGGTATAATCGGTATACCTAATTTTAAAAACTTTCATACCATTACCGTACCGAAAATTTTCGGTACGGTATCCTACCTTACCAAAAACTTCGGTATACCAAAATTTTCGATATTTTCGATACGATTCGATACGATAAGGACGATATTTCGGTATTTCGGTATTTTTCCCCAGCCCTACCGTAAACCTCTGTGAAAAGCTGTAATTTTCGTTAAGTGTTGTTGATTGCCATTAAAGAAGGGTAAAATAGTCTTTTAAGCAAAGTAAGTAAGGGTACATTGGTCTTTTATCATTTAGGAGGATATTTTTTTAACGTTGACTATGTCAAAGGCCATTTTTTAAACAATCCGGCTGATAAATATTCACGATCATATATATAAAAGTTGTAATAAAAATAACAGTCTATAGTAGAAGTATAAATAGTAAAGTTTAAATATACTTTGCCTATTACATTTTTACATAAATAACATCATATAGTCTCACACTCCTGAACGGAATTTAAACTCTACACCACACTATAAGCAGAATCAAATTTTGTAAACTTTCAGCTGTAGTTTCCAACTAATATTTATTTGTTGGACATAAATATTTGAGATAGAAAAAAAAGTGTTTAACACATTATTGAACTTAGACATCACATCATTTACCAATCTTTAACGTGATATCAAAATCAAACAGTAACCCAAAAGGAAGTGAATAATACTTAGGATTGGTCGCCAAAAGAAAAATATGATGAACTCCCGTCCTAACACTCAACAATTTTATTATGGGGAAATTTGTAGTCAGACCCTTGTCAGCAAGTTTTTAAATGGTTCAGTCCCTGTCAGAACTCCCAATAGTTTAAAGGACCAACTTTTTCGAAAATGGCAGAGATAAGGGACAAAAATATGTATTGACGAAAATACCCTTCATAACATACTGAACTAATTGTTATTTTTCGGCGACTTTCTGTTATGCTGTTAGATTATATTGTTACAAAGGTCTGGTAAACTGTTATTATCCATCCCTCATCTGTTACTATGATGCAGAAAATAGTTATCGACAGAGAACATTTATTTTGTGAATCTCGTTTTTACAGTGAATCGAGCTCCGAAATTTCGAATGCCCATTAACCAACCAATTTCGGCATAGATATGATGTATTGTGTTACTCACTAAACAAAATGTAAGATTTGTAATGAATTTTTATCTTTCTATTTAGGGTTCTAATTTGCAAAAATAAGACGAAATCAAAGTCGCTTTTTGGCAACGATTACATCTAATATGGATAAATTCGAAGTGCCCATAGCATGGGCAGCTCGGTGCGGCACATGTTTGCACGTTCGTCCGACGTTCATCTTTTAATTTCGCGAAAATACGGTCGACCCCAATAATTTAAGTACATTTTTACTGTGTCAATACTGTTACTCGGATTATGAAATATGTTACTTGGAGTATCAAAACCGTTATTAAACTGTAAATAATTGTTACTATGTGTAGGATTCAAATTTGCGAAAATAAGATGAAATCAAATCCGTTTTTGGCAACGATTACGTCTGATAAGTACAGATTCGAAGTAGTATGGGCAGCTCGGTGCAGCACCTCGTTTGGTCGTTCGACGATGTTCATCATTTAATTCTCGAAAATACGATCGACCCTATAAAGTTGGGTGTATTTTTTTCGTATTGGCTGATTTGTAAAATTCTCAAGATCTGTTACTAGTATATGAGTTTCTGGTACTATGTTGACTAATTTTGTTACTAAATTGTCGGTGAAATTTCGGGCGGGGAAACCAGAATGAGATGAATTTTGGGCGGGAGTCTAAATAAAATCAACCATAGATTATCTTGTTACCCGATCTGTGTAAAACTGTTACTAGTGTATGTTTATATGTTACCAAAATTATTATAGTTTGTGAATTAGGGTTTGTGATTAAAATGATAACCTAAACTAATATATTTTTATCTAAACCTTCGTAAATTGATATATTTTAGTGAATATAGCGTGTTTGCAACATAAAATTTGAAAATAATAAAGTAAACTAAGCACATATTAAATTGTTATTTCGAGTAGGTAATCTGTTACTCGTGTTGTGTAACATTGTTACCCAACTGTCAATTTCTGTTACTTTTTCCTAACAAATTGGTACTGAACACAGTTAAATTGTTACTGTGGAAATCAGTAAACAACATAGGGTTTACGTTTTAAGATTAATTGAAGATGTCATTAATTTTGTTGAATCACTTATGTTAGGTCGACCATTTGGATTGTAATAAACAACTAATAGTTCAGATCTACAACGATTTGTGTAAGTAGAATCAATTTGGTAGAATCATGATCATCCTCTCAAGAAGATTTCTACTTGTTTTTCATACTATATACTACAACTTCTTCAATTCCAACACAATCTCCACGAAAATCACAATCTAAACTAATATGTTTTTATCTAAAACTTGGTAAATTCATATATTTCTGTGAATGTAGCGTGTTTGCAACATAAAATTTGAAAATAATAAAGTAAACTAAGCACATATTAAATTGTTATTTCGAGTAGGTAATCTGTTACTCGTGTTGTGTAACATTGTTACCCTACTGTCAAATTCTGTTACTTTATCCTAACAAATTGTTATTGAACACAGTTAAATTGTTACTGTGGAAATCAGTAAACAACATAGGGTTTACGTTTAAGATTAATTGAAGATGTCATTAATTTTGTTGAATCACTTATGTTAGGTCGACCATTTGGATTGTAATAAACAACTAATAGTTCAGATCTACAACGTTTTGTGTAAGTAGAATCAATTTGGTAGAATCACGATCATCCTCTCAAGAAGAGTTCTACTTGTTTTTCATACTCTATACTTCAACTTCTTCAATTCCAACATAACCTCCACGAAAATCATAACATAAGCTAACTTATTTTTATCTAAAACTTCGTGAGTTTGTATATTATAGTGAATGCAGCGTATGTGCAATATAAAATTTGAAAATCATAAACTAATCAAATTACATATTAAATTGTTATTGCACTAGCGTTATCTGTTACTCGTCAAATATCGATATGTTACCTGCATATCCGCTTCTGTTTCTAGCAGCGCTAAATTGTTACTAGTTAAACATTAAACTGTTACTGCGTAAACAACAGAGATTTTACCGGAATCATGCACACATTTTCAACAACAAAAGGGAAATTTTCTCCTTCTTCGTCTTTTGTTGATTTCTTGGCCATTGTCGTCGTGGGATGGCCCACTGCTCGTGGTCGTCGGTGCTCGTCGCCGGCTCGTCGGATGGCTAAATCAATTAGGGTTATTCAACAAGTGTTACTTTTCTTCAACGATAAGTTAGTATGATTGTTATATTTGTTACTGTGTCTCTCATATCTGTTACTATCTTTGCTACATTGGTCTTTGTTGAACGTGGTTTGTGCATTCTCGTTTGAAAGAGTCGAATGCATAGTGTTACCCAGAAGTATAAATTGTTACCCAGTATGCATGAACTGTTACCCAGAATGCGTAAATTGTTACCCGAAATGCATAAAGTGTTACCCATAATGCATAAATTGTTACCCAGAATGCATAAATTGTTACTTAGCGGGCGTTTTATTACCAAAAGCTTCAATCATGGGCCGCGTCAAATTTCTTTGCGATTAACATCAATATTTTCATTGAATATTAAGACCCACGACCAATTTCACCTTATTCGGTCACTAAAGTCCAGATTTTTCCTTGTTTCAACGAGATATTTGAATTACTTTTAATACATTATAAACTTCAAAAATTTTCATTGATTATTGACACCCATTGGAAATTATCATCGATTTAACCTTATTCGGTCGTTAACGTCGAGATTGAGCCGGCTTTTAGATCGTAAATTTTGGTCTTCGTTGAACGTGGTTTGTGCATTCATCGTTTGGAAGAGACGAATGCATAGTGTTACCCAGAAGCATGAATTGTTACCCAGTATGCATGAACTGTTACCCAGAATGCGTAAATCGTTACCCGTAATGCATAAATGGTTACCCAGAATGCATAAATTGTTACTTAGCGGGCGTTTTATTAGCAAAAGCTTCAATCATGAGCCACGTCAAATTTCTTCGCGATTAACATCAATATTTTCATTGAATATTAAGACACACGATCAATTTCACCCTATTCGGTCACTAAAATCCAGATTTTCCCTTGTTTAAATGAGATTTTCGAATTACTTTTAATAAATTATTCCATTATAAACTTCAAAAATTTTCATTGATTATTGACACCCATGGGAAATTATCATCGATTTAACCTTATTCGGTCATTAACGTCGAGATTGAGCCGGATTTTAGATCGTAAATTTTGGTCTTTGTTGAACGTCGCTGTGCATTCGTCGTTTGGAAGAGACGATGGCACATGGGTGTAAATTAGGCAAATGTGAAGGATAAAAAGGTCATTTACAATGTTATTGGTCCTTATAACTAACATTTTCAGTAAATAGGTCCTTGAGCCTAAATGCAACTAAAAAGGGGCCTGAAACTTGTTGAAAATATCATACTAGGGACTGAACCCAAATATACCCTTTTATTATTCATAGAGAATCAAGATAATAATCAAATAAATATGAATTGTAATTTAAGAATTTATTGTTTTTTCACTATTCATATAAAATCAAGAAAACAATCAAATTAATCGACCCCTCTCATTTGTTTCGAAGACAAGTAGTAAAACTAAAATAATTTTCAGCACTAAAATTAATTAACATCATTACACCTATGAATTTCATTACAACAAGTGTTTAAACAAACAAAAACCTCATTAGTACGTATTTTTCTAATATGGAGTAGAAAAAATCAGTATTATATATTAAAATAAAAAAATACGTAATAATGAGGTTTTTTTTGTTTAAACACTTGTTGTAATGAAATTCATAGGTGTAATGATGTTTACGTGTGTTTTAACACTTGTCGGGGGGAGGTGTAACGATTTTCGTTCGTTGGAATACGGAGTGGAATACAGAAAGTGGAATAGAGGATCTCAACCCGAGGGAGGGGAGGGATAGGGATCCACGTGGTTAAAACCCGCCCTAAACTGGGCTCGTTATGACAAGCCTAATTATATATAGCATGATTAGATTTACTTAAAAAAACTATCATTAATATGCACCCATCACATGGTAATTTTCATTACCGTACAAACAAGACGATTACAACATGACAACGTTCCCCGAACACAAACGATATATTAAGCAAATCAACATGAATTTCTTAAAAAAAAAAAAAAAAAAAGCAGTCTTTCATAACATTGCATTGCGCACTACATTTTGCTGTTCTTGAAGAGGAGGCTTCCCATGGCTTTAGCCTTCTGCCTAAGAACATACTTCTGCGTCTTCCCTGTCGAAGTCTTAGGCAATTCTTCCACAAAGACGACGGTTCGCGGAGCCATATAGTGCGGCAAACGATCACGACAGTAATTTATGATATGCTCGCCATTAGCAGCAAATCCATCCTTCAACTTCACAAAAGCACAAGGCGTCTCCCCCCAATATGCGTCCGGCCGACCCACCACAGAAGCCTCAAGGACGGCTGGATGACTATAAATCACAGACTCAACTTCGATAGTACTAATATTTTCCCCGCCCGAGATGATAATATCCTTCGATCGATCTTTTAACTCTACGTAGCCATCACTGTGCCTCACGGCCAAATCTCCGCTCCTAAACCACCCGCCTTCGAAAGCCTCTTCCGTCGCCTTTAAATTCTTTAAATAGCAGTTCATCACGGTATTTCCTCGAAACATAACCTCCCCCATCGTTTTAGCATCGAAGGGCACGCTCTTCATTGTCAGTGGATCCTTCACGTCTACTTCTTCCATCCCCAGATGCTGTACTCCTTGACGGGCCTTAATCTTGGCCCGCCCCTCGAGAGGTAACGAATCCCACTCGGGTTTCCAAGCACAAATCGTCCCGGGACCATAAGTCTCCGTCAAACCGTACGAATGGGTTACGTCAAATCCCAATTCTTCCATCTTAGAGAGCACCTGAGGTGGAGGTGGGGCCCCGCCCGTCATTACCGTCACTTTATTGGGAATAGCTCTCCTCTCACCGGGCGATGCGTTGATTATCATGTTCAATACCGTTGGTGCGCCGCCCATATGCGTCACCCTGTGCTTTTCGATATTTTGAAATATTTCCTTAGCGGTTACGTTTCTAACACATACGTTTACGCCGCCCTGCGCTGCTACTCCCCAAGTGAGGTTCCATCCATTGCAATGGAACATAGGCACGGTCCAAAGGTAGACAGGCATAGGCAACATTTCGTTGAGAAGAATAGCTGCAAGAGAATTGAGGTATGCTCCTCTGTGACTATACACAACACCCTTGGGGCTCGAAGTCGTGCCCGAGGTGTAGTTTAGAGCAATAGGATCCCACTCGTCTTTTGGCCTAACGATGTCGAAATCTATTCGGCCTGATGCTAAGAAAGGCTCGTATTCGAGAATTTCGGAGGAATAAGCTTCTTTGTTCGACCGATGATTTGATTCGGGGATTAAAATTACACGAGGCAGCTTGATGCTTTTCTCCGACAGTAGTTTAAATGCACCCTTGACCGTGTCGAAAAATTGGTAATCGACGAATATGACTTTGGCTTCTGAATGTTGAAGCAACACAGAGACCATAGCTGAGTCGTGGCGTACGTTGAGTGTGCAGAGGACAGCCCCAGACATGGGAACAGCAAAGTGAAGCTCGTAAATTGCAGGAATATTTGGTGCCAATGCAGCAACCTGGGACATATAGGAAGAGAAAGGTTTAGAGTATGATAATTTGATCATTCGTCTTAAAATCATATTCAAGCGTCTTGGATCTGAATGCATATCCTCCTTATCCGAATTTCTCACTCGTTCGCGACCTTCTTCTCCAATTAAACCATGAACTGAAAGCATATAATTTGATTCACGATTTACTTAGCAAATTAATCGAAAACTCCAAGATATCATCGTATAATCCTAGATTTTATAAATGGTTGCAGAAAAATAAAAATGAAAATTAAACAAGGATTTACCAACGGATGAAAAGATGATTTATAAGGAGGACTTACAACATCAGCACGAGAAACGCCCAGATTGTGGAGGGCGGAAGCTAGCCTGACGCATCTTTCATGAGTCTGCTTCCAAGTGTAATATAAATCATCGTACACAATAGCGAGTCTGTCTCCGTACACAAGTGACGATCTCTCCAAGAAACTTATCGGAGTCAAAGGAACATAATTTGCTGCGCACTTGAAAGTACCCTCCATAAGAGAGAGAGAGAGAGAGAGAGAGAGAGAGAGAGAGAGATGGAAGATATTTTTCCCAAACTCTGTTCAGGTCATGTGAAGAGATGAGTGACGAACTTTGATTTGTGATAAACTAAATTTGGACTGTCTATTCTATTCAGACAAGGTAGTTCATATACTGTCAATTTCGCGGGTGGCGGGCCGCCAAAGCCCGCAGTATGGCGGGCGGGCCTTTTGAAAAATTCTGATTTTTTGTTTATATTTATTTTATAATTTAATTTATTAATTATTTTTTAGTTAATTAAGATATTTATTAACAAATTATGGATAAGCAACATATTAATTATATATTATTAATTATGTATAATTAATGAATCAATAAGGTGAATCTACAGAAAAATACCCATTTATGTAAAAAATTTGCAAGTCAATACCCATGTAAGAAAAAATTTTATATAAGTACCCGTTGACTGTGTGTACCATTTTTTCAGTCTTGACGTATCTTTTTATATGTGTATTACGTACCACGTCACACATTTATGTGGTACTACGCCATCTTAATGTGTCATATGATGTACCATTTATCACTGTATTATGTACCGCAACATGTTTCTCTATGGTACCTAAATGTGTTATATGACATACCTTGCGGCGAGACGGGTACCAATGTGCAAAAAATTTATTCTAATAGGTAATTACATATAAAAAGAAATACTGAAAGGGTACTAACATGCAACTATTTATATAATTAGTTACTTTTCTATAAATTACCCTAAAATTAACATATTTTAAATATAATATATATAATTTAAAAAAACTGGCGAGCTACCGCCAATCCCGCGGCCTAAAAAATCGCAGCACGCAGCGGGCCACGGACCGAATTAACAGCACTATTCATATATACTATACTCATAAGTTAAAAGCAGTCAATTACTTGGAAGTAAATGCCTACTATACCAACTCAAACTGGATGTTGCCGAACCACCTAACATGCCAGTTGCGCGTGACTCACCGTTCCGGGACCGGTTTCGGTTCCTGCATATTTTCCGGGAGTCAGTCGGAACCGGCATGGGAATTATATGCTCATAACGTTTTGGGCCAGCTCCGAGCGCGGGTCATCCCTTCTATTTTATATAACTACAATCTAAATACAAGTAATTAGTGTTATTATGATTAATTGTGCACTAATTATAGTGTTAATTATTGAGTATATTAAAGCGCTTTGGATTAATTATTTATACTATAATCACATATTATATTATATAATATTATTATTATTATAATATAAAACGGGCTAATTTTGGTTTCGAGACGGTTCTGGGTATTGCTGAAACTGCCCTGAACCGCAACCGCATGTCGTAATAAAAATAACAATCTATAATAGAAGTATAAATAGTAAAAGTTAAATATACTTTGCCTATTACATTTTACATCATATAGTCACACACTCCTAAACGGAATTTAAACTCTACACCACACTATAACCAGAATCAAATTTGTAAACTTTCAACTGGAGTTTCCAACTAATATTTGTTTGGCAAGTGAGCTTAACCGTTTTAAATGTGAGTTTCTTATATGTTGATGTATTTAGTACTTAGCTTTTATACAAACTAGTATTTCTAGCACACGGCACACCCTATGGGTGTGCAATAAAATAAAGTTAATTATTATTAAATAGTTTTAATAAGTAATTTACTAAAGATGGTCTTTTTAAAAAATAGCATTTGACCTAGTCAGTTTTAAAAAAATAGCACTATTGACTTGTTTTGGTCAATAGCACTCTTTTTAATTAGCACTTAATCATCTTCTTCTAATCCCTTAATATTATTAAAAAAAGAAAAACATAAAATACAACGCATGAATGAATTAAAGCTGCACGACCATTTTGCAGCAGAAAGCATTCATTCCACCAAGCAAGCTCACCTAATTTTCTTCTTCTTCATCATCGTCCTTAAGAAAAAACACCTACATTTTCTTCTTCTTCTACAAGTCAGTCGACCCGACCTCATATAAGCTTCTTCACAGTCGAAAGAACACTCGAAAGTCCTCAGTGAAAGATTTTCAAACCTCACTCTTCAACGTTAGTATATTCGTGGTTGTTTTTGGTTATAACCCTCTAAAGTTGTAATTCTCAGTCCTAAACCTTGTTCCCAACTAAATGAGTTCTCAAAGCTTCGAAATTCCGATTGGAAGGACGAACATGTTCATTGTTCGTTTTTTAAAAAATCCAGTTGATCAGGAGACCCCTGCTTTGAAAGAAGGCAACCCGCGCGTTAGATCATGGGACTAGCCCTGTTGGGTCTCGGATTGGTTACGTTAGATCCTGCGCGTAAAAACAGTGTACCCGCGCAGAATCGCTTTTTATTGATAGGTCTCATACCCATACACGCGTTGGTCGTAAACCCTAATTTCATTTTTTCAAATGTTATATTGAACTTCACTTCTTTTATAGGTGATCATCATGGCGATCACGAGCATTTTTTTCAAGTCGACGGTCGGTGGATAGTTTGCGAGGACAATACGTCGAAGTGAGTTCCCGATCCAAGTTGCCGGTGGCAATCAATCTTGGTCGACGACGGTTCATGCACATTAGAGGATCTCGGTGACAAGATTTTGAAGGCATTGTCATTGCACAGCGACAATACCAAACTTATGATATGCTACATGCCTTGCATTGACTACAATTTTGTGCGACCCATCTACATCGAGAACAATTACGGCGTACGTGCGTACCTTGGTTTTGGTTGTCCATGGACAAGACCACCTTTTCACGTGCAACTTGATTTATCCGCCGGTGCTGCACCGCCACATCAACCTCATGATAGTGATTTATCGAGTTTCTACGTCAGCCTTATAGCGCAGTGCGACGCAAACTTAGAAATACAACCATTTGAGGGTTTTTGCAGCACATCTTACGACATTCCTTACCAACGTAATGAAGCCATTGGCTTTGAAGGCGATTACTCCAGAATGGGCGGCGACGAAAGTAATAATGAAAACGAGCAAGTCGGTGGAGAAGACGATAATGAAGACGAGCAAGTCGGACAACCCGATGAGCAATGTGGTTCAGATGATGATGATGATGATGATGATGACGATGTTGATGTTGAGGAGCATGACGCTCTAGATGTGGCCGAAGATGGTACCTATTCATTTACGGATGGTTCAAGCCTATATGTTGGACAAGAATTTCGTAGCAAGAAAAAATTGAAGGACGAAATCACTAAAAGCGCAATCGATGCGTGTTTCGAATTCCAACTGGATAGGTCAAACAAAATACTGTACGTAGTGCAATGTGCAACGAGAAATGCGAATGGCGAGTACGAGCTGCTCAGGACAAGAACTCCCCCTTTTTCTCAATCCGAGAGTACTGCAACACGCACACATGCCGTGTGTCTCATCGACGCCGTAATATCTGCATGGAAGTGCATCGCTCTTATTGAGCGCGTTGTTGGAAAATTTTAGGGCTCCTAAAGACTTTCCCGCACCCAGTTCAATACAGTCGATGATGCAGAGCAGGGGAGTAGAAGTTTCATACTACAAGGCTTGGAAAGTTGCGACCGATGAACTAGTCAGTAACAGGGGCGAATTCTACGGTTTACTGTCGGCGTACTTAGATGCGGTGAGGCAAGCCAATGGGGGCAGCATCACCGATTGGAAGATGGACGAAGGCAATCGGTTCAAGTACATGTCTTGGCATACGGCGCATCCATCAGAGGCTTTGCGTACATGAGAGCATATTGCCATATATCAAGATACAACATAATGACGACCAATGGATCCGATTCTTTAAATGCGGCTCTACGTACGAACCAAAAACTTCCCCTTATTGGGTTGTTGGACTCGGTTCATCGACTAACATCATCATGGTTCAATGAGCATCGGCGAATTGCGGAAGCTTCAATCGCGGCGAATATGACCAGGTTTACACCGAAGGTGGAGTCGATCAGACGAGATAATTTTGGCGAGTCCCAAAAATATCATGTGTCGGAAGTCGGGCATCTAAGATATAACGTGTACGTTCAACATGTGAACGGGGTGATCAATCTAGAAATGCGCAGTTGCACTTGCATGATGCTTGACATCGATCGTATTCCATGTACACACGCTCTTGCAGCTTGGGGTTACGCCCAAGTGCCAGTGTATTCATTAGTGCACGATTAAAAGTAGTATGCACATCTTGCCACCTCTTGTTGGTTCACAACATGGAAGACCACAGAAAATAGGTTGCCTTCGGTGGGGGAATTTGGTAGGAGGTAACGTTCTTGTGTTTGCCCATATTTGTGTTACTTTATGTTATCATTTGTGTTGTGTTATGTTAGTTCGTGTTATGTGTTGCGATGTTATGAGCATAGAACCCGCACGTTCTGTGGTTCCAGCACTTAAAAACAAGGGACCCGCGCACTCACGTCGGGTCCTTATTGGTTCCGTGCATATACACAGGGGACCCGACGTTACGTGCAGGGGACTCAAATGTGAAGAGACCAAAATTAGGGTTGGTCGCATTCGTTTATTGAGTCTGACCAAAATTAGGGTTGGTCGCGGTTCCATGCATGAACGGGTCCATCGATGTGAGGACTGGTCCCGCGCATATACACAGGGGACCCTCACGTTATGAGCAGAAGACCCAAACGTGAAAACAGGGGACCCGTACGTGAAAACAGGGGACCCACACGTATTGCATGGTACCGCGCAGATAACATATACGCTTATGGACGAGTCCCGTGCGCTTATTCGGGTCCCTCGCGTATATGAACGGGTCGTCTGTCAATTTAGGGTTTATCACGTTCGCTTATTGAGTCATACCAAGAAATGAACAATTATTGGGTCATAAGTGTTTTCTCAATCACATGTCGGAGCAGCGTGCCTATACAGTCTGTACAACAGAGATGACTTGACAGTTCATGAATTTCGTTAATAAAAGGATGGAAAAATAATAATATTATTAAAAGGGACCCGTTTTTTGAGCACGTGAAAATAGGAGACCCGCACTAAAACAGAGGGCCCGCGCATATTGCATGTGCGCGTATGGACGGGTCCCTAGCGTATATGAACGGGTCATCGGCCAATTTTGGGTTGGGCACGTTTGCTTATTCAGTCGTACCAATAGTTTAACAATTATTGGGTCAAAAGTGTTTTCTCAGTCATATTTCAAATCACACATCACGTTTCATACAGAGAATTAATATTCAACACAGAAAAAGCATATTCAACACAAAAATTCAACTGTTTCAACACAGAAAATTTATATTCAACACAGAGAAATCAAATTCAGCACAGAAAACTAATATTCCAAAAATTTATTGTCAGCACTAAAACTTCCCCGAGGGGAAGCCTGTGAATGGCGTCTGCTGGTACGAAGATGGATTCTTCGTCCGCTGAGGGGTCTTCTCCACGCCTTTTCCTTTGTCGGTCGCTCAGTCAGAAATCGAAGCCTCGACGTCCGTCTCGCCCTCCCGAGCCTCGACGTCCATCTCAACGTCCTGAACCCTGACATCGTAACTGCCCCTCCACAACGATGGGTCCACATCCACCTCTTCCATTCTCTCAGCCTCTTCGCCGGTCCATTCCGGTTGGGCATAATCATTGTAACGGGGATGCGTCCATTTGGATGGACTGTGACGTCCCATACGTCCTGACTCGGACCCTCGTACGGTCTCATGTACGAGCTGGTCCATCTCTCATCGTTATCTACACAAGGAAATACAAAAATAAGTATATAATATTTTTCGACACTTAAGTATAACAATTTACCATAAGGCGCTTCGGCATGTGTAGTGTGCGATCCACTACCAAACTCGCTCGGAACGTCATCTACATCGTAAATAGTAACTGATAAGTAATCTACACAACTAATTAAAAAAATAAGTATAAAAAACTTACAATGAGGAGGTTCGGCAGGTGGAGTGCATCTACCAAAAAATCTACTCGTCAGCTCCTGAACGGAGTTCCCCAATTCTCTGATGCCTTCGCCCCACGATTGCATTTAGCTCCAACGTTCCTCGTACACATCCCACCTTCTCTTGTTCGTCTCCCACCATTGAGCCTCTTCGTTTTGGAACTGCGAGAGGGCGATACCAAGTTGGTCGATTCGCCCAAACATGTCCGCGAAGTTTTGGTCCACACGACTCGCATATTTCCTCGAAGGTTCCGAAGCCCCTCCATAACCACGTGATGTTCCCAAAGATTCATGAAACCCGTACTCCGATGGAGGTTTGGGGATGTCGGCGTGAGGCATCATCATATCTTCGTCTCGGTGGCCTCTACTCGAGATCTGGGAGATGGCATGTGCATCGAGATTCTGTTGGATCGCAACGCGCTCGTGGCGATCTCCTTCCGCCCCACAACGGGAACACCTAACATCCACTCCTTGCTGGAGTAGGCCCGTCATACGGTCGAATAGTTCGTGCGCCGCCCCAACGTCAAAGATGTTGTCCCAAAAGTACCCCACCTCCAACTCATCCGCTAACGGCACTAACAACCCTCGTACAGGGGAGCCGTGGGTGGCAGTTGCGACCGCCCCAAGCTTCGGACATCCCTTGCGACTCAATCGTTCGTCACCCACCTCAACATGCATGGAGTAAAATCTTCTTTTCTGTGCGCCGCAAACGCATGTGCAATGCCCGATATGCACTCGTATGCTAGTATCTTAATACAAATAACAAAAATGATAATAGCAATTATTTATAAAATAAATCAATATATGACAAAGCTTAATTAGAAAATAACCTGAAGTGGCTGTATGACCCCACTGATCAGCCAACTTTTTGTACCGTCCCTCTCCCATTTCACGGACCGGATGACCTCCCTGAAAACCACCGTGCCCATAGGATATTGGGAGAAAGCCACCTCATTTTCGGCAAGATAAAGGATCCAAGAGCTGACGATGGTATCATTCTTCGAGAGTCGAGGCATCAAGCCCGCGGTGGCGAAGTAGACGTTGTGCCAGCTTCAACTTTTCATTGTCCACGCGTTCCTCGTAGCCAGCCAACTTCTCCAAGCGACGCTTCACGTACGACATGCGGACTTGGGCAACATCGCCAAAATGTGTGTCGGCGAAAGTTGTATTGGGGTAAACATGCGGCTCGGCTGCGAACTTGAGCCCGATGATTAGGCAATACTCCGATTTTTAAAATTGGAGTGGTTTGTTGCCAACAACCATCCAAAGCTCGTCGCGGTTGTGCAACGTTGTCTACCTCTGGATGAGGTACCATAGCAACTGGGCCAAGAGATTAAAATTTGGCTCCGCACTAACGAGTCGGCCGAAAGCACTCTCGGCCCTATATATCTCCCACTCAAGCGGGTTCAGACATCCTCTTATGACCTGGTTGGCCTCGTCGTATAGCGAGGTCAGCGTAATACGTTTGTCTAAAGCTTCCTCACCTCTGCCGAGTTGCTTTTACATCACAACTTAATTTTTACGTAATTATAACATATTTTAACTAATTACATGGTATGAATATTGAAAATATAAAATCCTAATGCCCAGCTGCGTAGGGGAACGACTCGCATATGCTGAGATTCACGCAAAGATCCGCATTAGACCCATGCGCAATAATGCGACGGGACCCTGCGTGCAAGAGCTGGAGACCCGCGCTATTATACAGCGGACCCGCATGGGAACCGCATCATCTTATGGGCGTGTCCCATGATAATATGCACGGGTTTCGTGCTTACAAGCGGGGGGTCCTATGCTTGCAAGCACAGGTCCGTTGCTTGCTAGCGTGGGTCCTATAATTGCAAGCACGGGACGTATGCTTGCAAGCACGGGTCGTATGCCTGCATCCACGGATCCATTGCGCTTGCAACCACAGGTCCGCATCAAATTAGGGTCAAATTGAAGGAGACGAAGAGTAGAACAAGTACCTTCACTGTTTGGGTGCTCTCGTTGATTGCCATTGTCGATTGAGGTTCGGCTTTGGGTTTGCAGAGAAAACGATTTGCAATGCAGGGGAAAGAACGTTTTGTGTGCAGGAGAACGATTGAATTGAATTGAAAGTAAAAGTGGTTTTTACTTTTACTGTTCTATCACGGGTCAAACGCTTCAAATTCGTCACAGTAAAACCTGTAAACCCTTAATTTTTTCGTTGATGTGTTGTTGAGGTTGTTGATTACCATTAAATAAGGGTAAAATAGTCTCTTACACAGAATTAGTAAAGGTACAAAGGTAAAATCGGATGTTAGGTGCTATTTTTTTAAACATGACCAGGTCAAAGGCTATTTACTTAAAAAATCCTAAAGAATTTGGAAATTATTATGAGGTTATGGAAGATACGTGGTTTAATAAGTCTTTTTTATTTTGTAATAGTGTAGAAAAAGTCTGATTAGTCAATTGATACAAACCAATTGACAGTTTATCATAGCCTCTCACTCTTAATATAATAAGAATAGATATGAGCTTATTCTTGAGGTCTACCAATTTATGACAATATTGTCCCCCCTATACACAATTAAATTATACTTATTCCATTTAACACACAAATATATGATGTGATACTATCTAATTTTGTGTACCAGTGTTTTTATTAAAGTTATGTTCATGAACAAGTTCATTAGTTATGTTACTAGTATTTTTAGCATAATCCTGTGTACGTGCATAGTTATTATTGAGCGGCTCTATTTAATAACAGTTTTAATATAAAGCAAGGTTTTGAAAACCGGACCGGACCGGCCGGTTCCGGCCGGAAACCGGCGAACCGGCCGAAAATCCGGTCCGATTCCGGTCCGGTTTAAGCTTTAACTAAAAAAAAAAAGAAAAAAAGACAAATACGATATAATGTATGTAAACGACTAATATGCATGTATTTTAATGTGGTCCAGTGGTCAACTACTGGGCTTGTCAAATTAAATGGCTGGGTTCAAATATCTTATCCGTCATTTTTATTGTTTTATAATTAACTCTTGAACCATATATTTTATTTTTATTTCGTTTTGACCCCAAATTTTATAGTTTTAATTTCTGTAGCCCGTTGTATAATTAATTCCTAACCAACAACAGAATTTACTTTATTTAATTTTGACCCACAATTTTATAAAATTCTACTATAGAAAACAATTACTAAATAAACATGTATACAATCTATGTTATTTGGTTGATTCAATCATAACAATATATATAATCATATATAAACATACCGGTTTGTCTCCGGGATTTTATACCGGTTAAACCACTAAACCTTAAACCACTAAAATTTCCGGTCCGGTTCGAAAACCCGATTTCAGAACCATCATATAAAGTAAGTGATGTACTAAAATTAGATTAGACATATTTTATGACGTTATATGGTTTAGCACATGGCGTAACCTTTACTTTTAATAAATTTTTTTAATATAAAAATTGACACACCAATTGATTTAATAACGATTTCTATGTTGTCCTCCTTAATATAATAAAAAGATGGTAGTACGTCCAATATAACGTAATGAACCTGTTGATTTTAATTTTCTGTGTGTTTAATAAGCTCGAGATCACTATTTTAATCAAATGGCAAATAAGCATTTACTTGACTCAGTCTGTAACAGGTGCATTATTTTTTAACTCACGTTCATTTTGTTTTATACTCATTAGGCCATCGTCAATCCACAACACATGAGTACATTGCTTTTTCTCAAATCAACTCATTCTATTTTTTTCACAAATTTTCACTCAAACTGATTCGCTCGAATACTCGTTAAAGATGCTCTTTAGTCAAGTTTATATAAACTTCAATAATTTAAAATCTGCTAAATATAATTCTCGGTACCAAACATGTAGCTAATCACCAACCATTCGTATTGCTTTTATGTAGCGTATAGTAGATTGTATTTTGATATTTCCACTTGCTTTTCTAAAAATGATAGAAAAAGATCAAACTTTTTCGTTTTTCTTGTTAAAAAATACTAGGGCTCAGATCTGTAACGACAGAGGACCGCAAGCGAAAGGCTGCCCATCAACCACGCCATGGCTGCGAACCACCGGTTGCGCTCGCAGTTGCGACGGCGTACCGGATTCGCCCCGCCAAGATACGGGTCGGGTCAACCCGATGCCCACTCCGAAGAGCTCCTCAAGAAACAACAATCGATCATCACAGCCTCTTCAAATTCGACAGCTTTCGAATGCCTATTTAGCTCACGATGTTTATGATGATGATGATGGTTGTGTTGGTAATAATAATCACAATAATAATAACGGAGATGAAGGGTTGTTTGTTGATTTGATAGAAATCACTGACCAAGAAGGAAGGCAACAACCCTTGAAAAACTCCCAAAATCAATTTCCTTCGAAGTCTCATTCCAACTGAGCCGTGCGTGAGTTTCCTACAAATCGAGGTCTTTGTTGTTAAGATAGGGGCATTTTCGTAATACCAGCGAATTCTCGTTTCTCTTATTTTTTTGGACATATCACCCAGCTGAAGTTTAAACTTACTCTTAAATACTAATCTGATTTTTTTCTTTCCGATTAGTAGTACCCTTCTATGAAAAGTTTCCTATTTAATACACCACCCAAACTTTGAAATGACGAAAATAACATTTCTTTTCATATTCAAAAAAACTTTCAGATTATTAGACCATCGGTCGCGAATATATTACCAACTATACATGTAATTATACCAAGAAATAAATACATGATTCTAGTTATTATACCAACACTTCTTATTATTGTACCAAATCTAATTTAACAGCATAATACAAATTGTTATCACTATTATACAAAGAAATATTGTTATTATAATTTTATAATAAGAAGTGCTCTTTAAGATTATACCATGGAAGACGATTATTATACCAACAAAATCATATATTATACCAACAAAATATTCAAATAATTATACCAATAAATGCACTTATTATACCAAATAAAATATTTTTTTATATTATTACAGCTCCACCCAATTTGTGATTGCCGTACCAATAAAAGTCAATATTATACCAGCTATCTTAACTATTATACCAACAATACACTAATATTATTATACCAACAGACATGTATATTATACCACCAAATACTAATCAAAATTTCCCCCAAATATACCAAAGAATGCTGAAATTATATCAACAGTTTTGCTTATGATATCAAGAAATATTGAGCAATTGGTTTATAATTTTTATACTAATGAAGCGCGTAACTATACCAACTATTTTAACTATTGTACCAACAGTTACTAATTTTATTATACAAATAGACCTGCTTACTATACCAAAAAATATTAATCCAATTTGCTCTTAAAATTATACCAACAAATGCTGCGATTATACTAACACGTTTGATTATTTTACCAACAAATACTCAACAACTGATTTATAATTATTACACCAACAATGAACGCAATTATACTAATACTAGCCTTTCTAATGTACCAACATAATGGAAATTATACCAACTCAAACAATTATAAAGGAACTTGTGATGATTGTACCAACAACTCAAATATAATTTTATTATTTTCCAACCAATTCCTTACTTTACCAACGAGTGCCTTTATTATACCATCAATACGAGCTATTATACCAACAAAGACTAAGGGGGTGTTTGTTTTTGGGGTGATCCTCCAAAACATCACCGTAATCCTCTCGTCGCTTTATCATCACCATGTTTGTTTAGCCTAGGTGATGAGTCATCACCGTAATGACAGATCACCTAGGTGATAAAAATGGAGTGATATTCCACCTTTTGGATCACCCCAAAAAACTAGGTGATCTTACATCACCGTGATGGGGTGATCTTTCAAATTTGTATTTAGACAACATTACCCCTTAATTTAGCATTTATTCAATATATCCTTATTCAAATTTTAAATTATATAATTAGATATTTAAAATCTTTATATATTTAATAATAAATAATTATATTGAATAACTATACGATAAACTTATTATTAATTCTTAAAAAATTAAACTCGATATTTTAGTAATCATTATTATGTAAATATCATATATATATCCACATAATTTATGTAATATTTGTAGGGTTAAATATGACATTTATGCAATATCACCCCACTCATCACCGTGATTCGACAAACACAATATTCTAATATCACATTGATATGCAAAATGAAATATCACCCCAAAACAAATAAGTAATGATATATCACCTTGATCCACATCACGGTGATATTCACATTACCGTGATGTGAGTATCACAGTGATGTTGGATCACTGGAAACAAACACCCCTAAATGATTGTTTGGCTATTATTGTACCAACAAAGAATCCAATTATACTAATCTAAGTATTTATCATACCAACAATACGTTTTTAAATATTATGATATTCGATAGTCTTCAATATACCAATGATGTTAGAAATTATACCAACTTGTTCAATTAATTATACTTGTAATTGTGATTATTATACCAACAAACTCAACTATAATTTTATTGTTTTTCGAACCAATTCTTGACCATTATATTATACCAACAATATTGACTATTATACCAACAAATGATATGATTAATATCTGACGTTCGTGGTATGATGTGCAAAGATTACTTCATATAAATTATAATAACACTATTTGTTGGTATATAGTAATAACAATTGGCATAATAATATTAAATTTGACTTGGTATAAAAAGTGAAACAATTGGTATAATATCTATTTTTATTGGTAGAACTATATGTTCAATTTTGGATATAATTAGTTGTTTTCATGGTATGATACTTGCTACATGTGATGTAATAATCTTAACGTATTTTAAATCTTTAAAGAAGGGTTATTTTCGTCTTTTCAAGCGTTTGGGGTATTAAACATGAAACTTTTCACAGAAGGGTACTGAACAGGAAGAAATAATTCGAGGGCTATTTAAGAGTAACTTTAAACTTGAAATGAGACTGATAAGTAATTTCCCCTTTTTTCCCCAAAATAGCTTTCTATCTCATAAATAAAAATATAAATGCAAATCAAACAATCTGACAGATTCTTTTGACAACAATCCACACACGTAAAAACAAGGGTCAATTTTGGTTCAGGCCTGTCAGGAAAAAAATTAGTTTCAAGGACCCGATTTGTTCAGTAACACTTCATTGTTCTGCAGTAACACTTCATTGTTCTGAAATAACACAAAACGATGGTCCGATAACAGTTTATATTTTAGGTCATTATCTCTAAATTTTGGGTCCTTTAAACTAATGTTTTTCTGAAAAGGTCTTAATTCTATTTGAAAACATTTTGGGGCCTGAAACATTATATACCCTAAAAACATAGAGGAAATTGGGTGTCATGCTTTCATAGCATATTTTATTAGGTTGCAGACCCCATTGCTTTTAAAATAATTTATAAGGACCAATATTATGTTTGCCATTGAGTTAAGGACCAATTTGAGATGAAAAGACTCACTTAACCTTTATTCATGCGAAAATTACATATATTACCCTCATCTTTTCCATCGAATCAAAACCACGTTGAAACAAAATAAAACATCGAAAGGTGCCTCAATCTCGTCGTTAAAGATCAAATAAGGTAAAATCGACCTTAATTTTTCATGGGTCCTCATAACCAACGAAATTTCTCGATGTTTATAATGGAATAATGCTTCAAAATCAATTCGAACATCTCGCTTAAAACAGGTGAAATATCCACTTTAATGGCCGAATAAGTTGGATTCGACTCAATTTGTACATGAGATTTCGTAATCGGCGAGAATTATTAATGTTAATCACGGAACAACGACATGCGAGTTAAGATTTAAATGTGTTCCATTTCTGTAAGACATCATGCTACCTGGATAACACTTTCTGCAACTAATATAACACTTGTTTTATTTTCTGGTATAACTCTTCCTGCAAAGGGTATAACACATGTCTTCTAACTTACAAAAAATGTTGTCGCGACCATAACAAACAATACAGAACCAACGCGCATGTTGTACACTAGTATGGGTCCAAGAGGAAGATCGAAAATCATCGACAACACGTTGAAATAGTTTAAATCCCCGACGTTAAGGACTAAATAAGGTTAAATTGACCTCAATTTCTCATGGGTCCTCATAACCAACGAAATCCATGAAATGTATGATTGAAACGGTTTTGAGATTAGCAACACTTTTGGCAAAAAAGATAACACGTGTAAGGTAAAAAAATATTTCATTAAGAAGATTTTAGAAACTTCACGATTTTCTGAGAATATTAACATATTTTCAGTTTCGTAACACTTTTTGTAAAAAACATAACACATGTAATGATAAAGAAACCACTTCCTTAATAACATTCAAGAAAGTTTTCGATTATCTAGGTATGCTTGACAAAGTTTTGAGATGAGTTACACTTTTGTGCATGCTGCATTGCTAATAAAACACTCGACGGGTACCACTTTCTGCATCTTGTATAACACTTCATGCATCCTGCATAACACTTCTTGGGTAGAAAGACACTAAGCGGAATAGATCAAAAACCAGTGACGACACCCAAAAAACAATGAAGCCACTAGGATCTCCCACATTAGTGAACCAAATAATGTTAGATCGACCTCAATTTGTTCATGGGTCTTAGTAATCGATGAGAATTATTGATGTAAATCGCAATTTAATACATAAGCATCATATAGCGAAGAAAATCGGCCACGACACACAAAAACAGTTGAAAGCCGCTGAAATCTCGACGTTATTGGCCGAATTAGGTTAAATCGAAATCAATTTCTCATGGGTCTTAATAATAAAGAAATTTGTTGATGTTTGGAAATATTACTTCAAACCCAATTCAAAAATCTAGTGGTGAAATTTCAACTTCAATTGTCGAAAATTGGGAAATAAACTCAGTTTGATTATGTATCTTAATAATGAACGAAATTTTTTATGTCAATTATAGAATAATACAAAAATTAGCTTTCCTCCAAATTAAAATGTTTTTTAACTGAATAACACTTTTTGTAATATTTGTAAGACATGTACATGCAAAAGAAAACACTTCATCAATAACTTTCTAGAAGGTTCTGGATTGTCAGGGAATATTAACACATGACCTGCAAATAATAACACGTGTCTGATAGGAAATAACAATAAAAAACCATTTTATAACACATTTACAGATACTGGTACTACATAATAGATTATCAATACCACATTACTAATTCGGTTAATTACGTACATTAAATGCACTTCTTTCGGATGTACAAGATAGACACTTTCATGGAAATAGATGCTATGATGAAGTTAAACCATCAAATTCCTTTAAAAGACATGTTATGCAAATGTTGAAGTAGAAAGTGGAATGTTGAAGTCATTAGTCATGTAAATATATAGTCTTTCATTCAAAACATAAACTATATATCTCAATTAACATAACATTATGAATTTATTGATCACGAACATATTTCAAAGTTGAATTTAAATAGCGAATGTCATTTATTATGATGCGAAAGCGGCAGTCGCGGAGAAGCAAAGAATTTTGATGGAAAATGAGCTTCGAAACTGAAACGTTTTTGAGCTGCGTAACACTTTTTGTAGAAATTATAGCACATGCACATGTAATAGGAACACTTTATCAAGAATGTTCTAGAAGGTTCTGGATTTTCAGGAAATACAACCACATTACTTGCAAATAATACCACATGTACAGCAGACAAAAACAATATGAACCCAACTTATAACACATTGATTTATACTTGATACTACATAATAGGTTGCTTAAACCACATAGCTAATTCAATTTATTTCCTTCATAAATGCATTTTTCGTTGTATATAAGATTGATATTCGTGGATATACTGGATACATATGATTTGAAGATGAAGTTAAACAACCAAATTCCTTTAAAATACACGTTATACGAATATTGATGTTATTAGTTGAATGTTGAAGTTATTAGCAATGTAAACATATAGCTCTTCCTTCACAACATATACTAATATCTCTTTTTATGAGACATAACGTTAAATTCCATCACAAACATATACAAAGTTCAAAATTAAAGCATGAACAACATTTAATAGACCATAAATACAAAATTCGAGTCCCCAAACCCTAAACAATAAAAAAGAAGTGGATTTGTGAGTGAAATTAATGAATTAGTAATATCGTACGAAGAGCCTATTAAGCATTACCAATATCTACAATCGTGTTCAAAATTGGATTTCTAATGTTATTTTATATCGGACATTCGGTATTATTGGCAATTAATGTGGTAATATTCTTTGACATATAGAACTTTCCAGAATCACTAGTACCTTTCGCACTTTCTCCGCCGACTCACCTTCGTCACCGTCGTCCATCTCTCCATCCTCCGTCCAGTCCTCCCGTTTCATCTCCGACTCCGGCAATGCCCCCATCCGCTGCTTTCAACTCCCCATCAGCTCCTCCGCCGTCAGATCTACCGCCGACCTCTCCTCCCTCTCCGAGTCCGGCTCCTGCCGGCGACGGTGCTAGCCACGTGACCGAGTTCAATTCCGATGGAGGTGACGACGACTCCTCGTCGTCGTCGGGCGGGCTGAGTCCCGGTCAGAAGGCGGGGTTCGCCGTCGCGGTTGTTGCCGGCGTTTTCATCGTGGGTGGTGGGGCTTTGGTGTACAAGAAGAGGCGGCAAAACGTGCCAGCTTGAGCAGGTCCAAAATCATCAGATATAAAAGAGGAAGTCGAGAGGGGGAAAGTTAGATAGAGAGAGAGGAGGGAAATACATTTTGTGTGCGGCGGCGTCTTTAACTTTGTATAAATGGCATTTAGAGTTAGATAGACAATGGGCGACGGTTGCTTCGAAACAACCGTCGCCCATGCTCATATTAACAATAATAAAAAAAAATTAGATGTAAAAAAATCGCTAGAGCATGGGCGATGGTTGCGGCGAAACAACCGTCGCCCATACTCATGTTAAAAAAATAAAAAAAACAAGTAAACTTTAATAAAAATGTGAAAGACTTTGGGCGACGGTTGCGACGAAACAACTGTCGCCCATGCTCATGTTAAAAAAAATAAAAAAACAACTAAAATTTAATATAAATGTGAAAGACTTTGGGCGACGGTTGCTTCATAACAACCATCGCCTATACTCAAATTTTTTTTAAAAAAATAAATTAAAAGTATATAGGCGACATTTTCTCGTATCATCGTAGAAACCGTCGCCCAAGATTGTATTTTATAAAAAATTAAATTAATAATGTATATAGGCGACGGTTATTGTAGAGGAAACCGTCGCCGGAGTCTTTCGTCAATTATAGGCGACGGTTTTGGACAAGAAACCGTCGCCTATGATGAACAAAAACTAAAAAAAATTACGAAAGTGCCACCGCGTCCACTATATGCGACGGTTTTTTAGGAACCGTCGCCGAAGGTGCCGTCGCCTATGTATCATTTTCTACTAGTGATTATTATTATCTTTACATGTGTTATTTTATTTGCAGATAGTGTTACTCTCATTGAAAATATTTCAATTTCAAGAAAAAAAGCTGAATTCGGATTGTTTCATGATTTATATCAATTTTTTTGTCGATTACTAAGATTATTTTATGGATTAAAAATCTTTTTATTTTGGAAATTTTGGTATTAATAATCCATCTTATTGGGGCCTAAGGAGTTTGAATTGACTACTAATTCGAAGACAACGAATTAAAGAGTTACGAGACACGCATGGTAAAAATCCTCCGTGTGAATGGTATAGAAGGTATAATATCGATACCATACCGAAATTTCGGTATGATACCGTATCGAAATTTAAGGTATACCGAAATGTTGGTATGGTATCGGTATGATTTTTTTCGATACCGAAATTTCGGTACGGTATACGGTATCACGGACCCCTAGCAGTACCACTTAATTGTTTTGACACCACTTCTGTGTTCTGAGATAACACAAAACCATCGTCCGATACCAGTTCATATACACTGGATAACACCAGGTCCTTATCTTTAAATTTCGTCCAAATTGGGTCCTTAACCCAAAAAAATTTCTGACAAAGTCCTGAATCGTAACTTCACATTTTTTTGGGGCTGAAACTTAGTTTGCACTTTAATTTATTCGATACTGCTAACGTTGACCTTTCAAACAAAATGCAACTTGTCATATGCGGCACAGAAAATCAGAACAGCGGAGAGCATAATTCAAGGTCTTTCGCATGATCAAAAGAATTATCCATCATACAAATAAAAAGGTTCACCCTTACACGAGAGCGTCGAAAGCTACACAATTGAGAAAAGCCTTAATAAAGAACTCATCTATAATAACCAACCAAGCCAACCACCCCTTCATATTTGATCCACACGCGAATAATAAGCCAGCTTTACCTTTCCTTTCATTTCCTTTTCCTCAGATGTATGTATGTATTTTATCAGCAGCAAAGAAACATCTGTTATCATTCTATTCTAGCCTTGGCTTCACGCGCCTACCATGAACATGAACATCACTGTGGTCGAGCATAGCAGAGATCCCTCGCTTGCCCACCGAAGTTAGCGAATGTTCGGAGACGGTGGCAACATATTCCAAAAGCTCCGTCAAAACATGAGGGCAGCTCTCTTTCAGATACACAAAACCATCTGTCTGCATAACAGCTGCATAGGATATATTTAGAAAAAAAAAAAAAAAAGATCAAACTCAAAGCAAAAGGTTGGGACAGTGTTAATTTTTTAAATAAGCAAATGAGAAATATAAGAAACGGAATGGCATGGAAAGCTGCACAATGTAATCATCTTCTCTCGTTTGGACCACTCAACATAACACATTAAAAGGCTCAGACTTCCTTGACCACAAATACAGTTGTTAGAAGACATTGAGCTAAGTGCAAGTTAATCCATCAACAGAACGAAAATTATAAATGAAATAAGCATAATCGAGATAATAGGAGAGAGCTCGGTTTTTCACCAATTTCCTATTCGTTCATGGTGCATTTGGTGTGTGGAATATGTGTGTGGAAAATTAAACTGAGTTAGCGCATCAAAAAATTGTACTTCACGCTTTAATCATTGTATTGTACCTATAAACATTTCCTTTTCTTTTCCTTACCGAATTCCGCAAACCAAACGCACCATTAGCGTTGAATGCCAAAGCAATGACCATGTTGGAACGAAATAATTCTCGTAAAGGTACAACATATTTGATAGAGTGACTGAAAAAGGCGTGAGAGAAGATGTACCTCTTAGATTTTCAGGCTGAGCAACAAACTTGAGACAGATAGACTTAAGCTGGAAACAATGGTGCTGTTCGGCGAGTGCTAGTGTAGCTGCCACATTGTTAATAGCAATGTCCTCACACAATTTAGCTTCACATAGTAACCTAAGCCTGTCCAGACCATATCGATCAGCAGCAGCAAGAATATGCTGAGACATCAAAGTTGATGCCCATTTAGAATTATACCCAGTGATCTCCTCCACGTCAGGAAATTTATCCCAATAGATGAAATGAAGCACTGCCTGCAAGATAAAAAATGAAGAGAACAAAAAGGAGCAAAATAAGCAAGCTGTAGTTCATAATAAGAGATACAAGCAATGTCGTGAGAAAAGAACATCAATGACAACTTATTTAATGAATACAATCAAACAAATTAACAAAAAAAGAAGCGACGGAATCTCAAACGAATACATGTTAACAAAACAAACGGCAGCGTCAAGAAGGATAATCTTAATAGCCGCTCCTCGCACCACCATGATTGTGTTTGTGCAGGCAACATATAGACTGCAATCACTAGATACACAGCAGTAGTTCTACATGATAATGCCGCTCTATGGAAAGTCATATATTTGGACAAATATTTGTATGAAACTGAATCAACCATAATAAAATAATCCTTACGAGGAGATGATGAAATTAATTTCCTTATGATTCATCAGTTACGTTGAATAACTAAACAATATGAAAATATTTATCTGCCATAATGTCCTAACATCGCAGATTTACGTCAATCAATGGCTAAATATTACTATGGCACATGGATAATGCAGATAATATAATAACACAATGGTATAGCTCATAACCAATATCATCAGATGTGGCAATCTAATAGTCAGCAAGGCTGTAGAAAAGGACATACTGCAGATACTGTGATCATGCAGATAATATCAGTCCCCATCCCTACCTCCACAGCAGTAATTACGAATCTAAAGACCGAAAACAGCACACTGTCAATAACAACAGCGCATCAAAAGATTACTAATCATGAGATATAAAAATACCAAAGCACGTATACGAACACACTACTAGAGGAGGAGATGGAGATAAGTAGGTAATTGGGAAAAAAACCTTGAAAACAGGGGCCTCCATATCTTCAACCTTTATGCTCTGGGTATTCTGTTCTTTCATTGGCCCATATAGTTGAGCTCTAAAAACTGGCGACCGTGCAGCAAGTACCAACTTGTGCGCAGAGAAAGTTTCTCCATCAACGTCAAAATTTACATCAGTCTCCAGGCTGTCTTCCAACAGCTGACCGAAATGTTGACCAATGTCTGATGGAGGTTTAGGAATAGAGTAGATCTTAGGACCTTTCGTGTGAGACCGAACGACGCCAACTGAACAACTGACGTGCAGGCAATCATCTTTCAAGTAATCAGATGTTTCAAGAGCATTTCTCTTAAAAAAACGCTTGTAACCCCTGCATCCATGAGAATGTTATAAAGGCCATCCTTTTAGAAATCGTTAAGCCTACTTGACGAGAGGAGAAGTCTTAGTGAAGTTTGTAGAGCATAAGTGGAATGATGTACTGACACTAACAAATAACAACTTAAATTATGCCAGAATAACAGCCACCAAGCGCCTAACTACTTTACTCAAATATTAATGTAATAAATATATTAAACAGCAAATGTCATCAAATAGAAGATACCAACACTTAATTGATGAAGGAGTTCAAGATGCAAGATATAGCTCTTGATGAGATGCAAGATCAAATCTTGGGTTGAGTTTCATGTTGACAGAGATCAAGGCCCGAGCAGGCTTGTTAGCAGGTAAAATGACTTCAAACTGATTTTAAAGAATACTGCGCATTTATAAAATGATATAACTACAAATCAAGATCAGCCTCACGATTAAGCCTTCGGACCCAAGCCTTAGTATATTGATAGCAACTAAATCATAATAAATATAGCGATCCAAAGTAAATTTTCAATAGGCTGACAATAGACAAACACCTACAAGCATAGTACAGAATTTACACAACAAATGAATATAGTTCAGAAGGAGGGAATAGACCCAAGGATCCCAATAATGCATAATTTATGTTACTCAAAGACCAACGACGTCACGAAGTTTCAATCAAGGCAGCAATTGACATAATTACCATTACATCCATGTCTGCCAGATAAAGCATGTACAAGCTAAAAGTAATCTTGCTCAGATAGCTAGGACTATTTTCTATTTTCCGATAATATCATAGATAGAAACTTGCATTCTTAACATCTAAAATCAATTAACGTTAGCAATTCTGCTCACAACCAGCCACTATGTTTCATCCCCGCCTAAGAAACATCGACATATAGGTGGTGTAATCTACTAATATGAAAAAATAAATCAAGTCAAGCTATATTATATCATCCATAGTGCCAAACTATAGGTGCTATTACCAGAGACGATTAGTCAAAAACAATGTGAACCTATAAAAATTACGACAAACCATTTGAAACACATGAAATCCACATTCTCACATTACCACTTCCCCTCCCCCCAGGACAAAATAAAAGTAAAAACTTTAAAGGCACCCACCACATACTACCCCGATACTTGAGTGTGTACGGCCCGCCCTCCAATGCTCTTCCGAAATGGGTATGCACCTTATGCCTCTCCCTCCCACTTTGATCTAAAAGCCTCAGCTCAAACAGCGCCCTAACATCAGTACCCTCGCTCGCCAATGCAATAAACATCGACACGTAGGTGGCGTTATCCTCCAAACTCTTACCGTCTGGATAGAAATAAATCGCCCATGCGTGACCCCCAACGTAGAACGTGTCCGACGATATGTACTTTCCTATACCCATACCCTTCGCCAACGAGTAACCCGAGATTTTAAAATCATGCGAACCGTTAATAGTCTCGGTGACTGAGGTTGAGGTCGTGAGCTGGACATTTGTCTCATCGTAGCCCCGACCCATTTCAGCAGTAGCTGGCTAAAACTGCGCGTAAGGTATCTATAGGTCTGATCTGCTGCAATTGAGGCAGATTAGGGCTTTTTCTTCTACCGCGGTTTGCGATGAATCAAAGGGTTCTTCTCTTTATCCTTTTCTTGGATCGGAATTCTATAGTGGAATTGAGAAACGGATCCACAAATTGTTTCGAGAGAGGATTGGGGTCTATTTGAAAGTCTGTATCGAATCTTGAAAAGAGAGAGAGACAGAGAGAGAAACTCGTGCTAGCATGAGGCCCACGGATTTTTATAGACCGCAAAAGCCAAGTTTGAAGACGGTAGGTGTGATGAAATGGAAATACACGTGGCCAATCGTGATTGGAAGAAACCACGCAACGGCATATGGCGCTGATTCATCTTCTGCAATGGCATTAATCTCACGCCCTTAATGAGGCGCGTGAAGAGCGTGTTTGCAACCGATTAAGAATATAATACTCCCTCTCTCCGGCTGTGGACATTTGGGCATGTCACATTTTTTAAGAAACTGAATATTTTAATAATATACTATAATTAAAAGGTAAAAAGTGTATATTTTGACACGTCTTTTAAGAGTATTTAATATTATTATATTGATTGTTTGTGGTAGTTTTTTGCTATAAAAGGAAACGTACAAAAAAGGGAACGAGACACCCGATATAGTAAAATGTATAAAATGGTTTGGGACGGAGGGAGTAACATTGAGAAGCTTCCAGATTTCAATTGATTCTTTTCTAGTTATTTTCAATTTCGACATATATCTCATGTTTGTAATTCCTAGTATATCCAACAAAATAAAGATTAGAGAATATTTACCACGATTTTGAGATGGAAGAACTGAATCCGTGGGGTGTTGTGCGTGCGTTTGTTCTTGATAGGGTTGAGAGCATTCTTCTTAATATTTTCTCTTTCTATAATAATTTCACACACAAGACACCCTCAATGTGTGTTAGGGTTTTAGTACATATACCACATGTTGGTATATTGTACTTGGGCTTCATGAAAGCCCATTACAAATAAGCTCACTGGGCTTTACAAATAAAAGCCCAGTTCACTTAAATAAAATTACAAGGCTTAGATAAAATAATTAATTGAACACAATAAATAATTCCTAACAATGTTTAAGATTTTTACAACTTGTGCACAAAATATTTTTTAATGCTGATATACCCGTGTGTTGTTTAAGGCTTTTCCAACTTGTATCCAGAGTGTTTCAAAGTAGGTACTCTTAAGTATAACGTCGTAATTTTAAATAACCAAAAACGAGATTTTCTTTGTGTAAGACTCGTTATTTGCTATGAGATTCTAGAAATGAATAAAAACGGATTATACACCTAAAAATCACATTTGTGACCTTTTAAAATCACGACGTCATACGTTAGGGGTACCTACCTAAAAAAATACTTTTCTGGAAAGCCATAAACACAGGGTACCAATCAGAATTCAGAAATATCGGTACGGAATCTTAAAATACACGGGTATTTAGCGAAATTGAAATAATTTTAGAGACCAACTGAAAAAGCTTAAATAGAGGAGTACCAAGTGGAATTTCCCTTTAATGAAAGAAAACCACAACAAACCAGGATGCAGCGCAACCGACGCCAGTGGCACAACAATATCCACCAGCTTCTTTTCAGCTGCAAATCATCAACCCGAGCCTTGATCTCTCGTCCCAAAGCTCCACCTCGATTCGCAGCCCCTCTGGGTTGATCATCCAGCTCCTTCAGGAGCCCCGAGCCTCGAACGAAACCTCATCAACTTCACGCGGGCATGAAATTTCCCACATGAATAGAAAAGAAAAGGAAAACATTTTCCTAATATAGAAGTGAGCAAAGGTGGGTTCCTTCATTCTATTGAAAATTATATTTCATATTGAATTTGTCAGATCTTAAATTTTATTATCAACGAGCGATTACGTTACTATGGTTTTAACAGATTAAGGAAAAAACTACAATAGAAAGAAAACTATTCTTTTTATTTCGAAACGATAGCTTGTATTAATCAACAAAAATACAGGAATTTAATGAGAGAATTACATAACTAGTGTTATTTTTAATAGTGCTATTACAAAACTAGATAACTTTTTCACCCTATTACAAAACTAATCAACTTTTTCAATTTAATTATAATTATTATCAGTTTTCACCCCAAATCTTTTTAATATTATTACTTTTTACTATAATTATTTCAAATAAGTAAAACAGTTGCTCTTAATTATATTTAACCCCAAAAAGTTTTTTACTCAGCATTTTTTTTTTCATTCTCGCCATTTACCATCGGAAATCAGCCATACATGATATTCTTCATCTTGGCATATATATTAAGAATATTATCTGACGCATTAACAAACAAAAGAACTCAAGAAAAAACTGTAATAAACCATAGAATATTCAAATAAGTATTATTCAACAAAAATCAACTCTAAAGAATTTTGTTCACAACTCATCATCATAGCTTTTCCTTGCGTTTTTCTTGTGAGACCTTCGATCCATTTCACATGGATATCTTCGTGATCGCTTACGTCCAACCTTTCTTTCTGGACGTAAATAAGGATTATGTACTAGATGAAAAGGAGCCTTCCAACGCGACTCCTCTAATGGACACTCAAACTGATAAGAATATGTTGTCTCCAATATCTCAATTCTAAAATCATCTGGAACATATTCACACGGATCGACTTTAAAATGCTTGCAAACCTGAAAGAAAATAGAGAACATGAATTCAACAACAACTACAATAATTATAATAATAATCATAACAGTAATTATGATAATAATATTATTAATATTATTATTTCCTTACTTGCATTGCATGTGAACATGGAATCTTGTAAACTAACCACTTGCCACACGTACAAGATCGATCTTTGAGATTGACATGGTGAACTCGAGGACGACGCCCTGGCTTACCTGGAGTGATAACAGCCGCGGTCATAGTAACTGTGTTGTATGGGCGAACAGAATGTTTTGTAGCTTTTCTATCCCAACGACTATATAAAAGGTGGACTTTTTCAGGCCATAAGTGTCGTTCTTTTTTCAGACGGTCTATCTCCTTTCTATGCTCTTGGAAGTAGTCTAGACAACGCAAAAAAGTAGCTTGCGCGATAGCTGTGGGAGGTAGTCGACGAGCGCCCCTGAGAACACTATTCATGATCTCTGACCAATTAGATGTTGCTGACCCATACCTACAGTATTAGTGTTAGTAAATATATCAATATTGATTAAAAGAAAAAAAAGATATACCTAGCACCGCCATCATGAGCAAAGGTCCATCGTTCTGGATCTATCTTTTTCAACCACTGGTATGCCCCTGCATTTATTTTCCGAATGTTCTCCATGATGCTGTCAAACTTGTCTACATCTTCTGCATATGCAGCTGACCATGCCATGCTCTTCAAAAGAGAACTTTTGAATTTTTCCATGAAATTTGACATTACATGTCGCATACAAAATCTATAGCAGCCCTCTGGTTCAGAAAATGCGGGGAGGTATGGTAAAGCTCCTATTAAGCCAGAACCCCGATCAGATATCAGACATGTCTTACGTTGCTCTTGAACAATATGCGTGCTAAGGAGATCAAGAAACCAATGCCAAGCATATTTTGATTCCTCATCCACAAAGGCAAAAGCTAATGGCAAAATATGACCACCCGCATCAAGAGCCGTAGCAATTAGAAGTTTGCATTCATAGTTTGAGTGCAAGTGTGTCGCATCGACTGTAATAACAGGTCGACAATGCTTATACGCGTCAATACACGGACCAAAAGCCCAAAATAGATAATTCATCATAGAACCACCATTATCTAAGGGAATATTGTCATATTTAACAATTGTGCCTGCATGTTTAATTTAGAATGATATGAAGACTAATTAAATGCCAAATATATAAGTGTAAATATTATAATAACAATAATAAATAAATAATACCTGGATTTTTCTGTTGCACTGCTTGAAGAAAACACGGCAATTTAGGAACAGATGTTTCCCATGTGCCATAAATTTCCTTCACTGCTAAATTCACTGCTCGCCGTGCTTTGCTGCTCTTAATATCAAAATTAAACTTATTTTTAATCAATCTTCGGACTTCCGGAATAGTGATGGCAGGATCTCCCTTAATATCACTAAGGATTTCAGAGGCTATCACTCTCATGCTCAAGTTCTTATGCTCTAAAGATAGATTACTACTAATATAACATTTGTGCTCCTTTTCGTACATAGAGACCTTCCAAACTTGTGATTTTTTCTTTAGTATACCTCTTATTCTCCAATTGCAAGGTCGTATACCTTTCTCTTGTGGACAACGTACCTCCCACACTTTTCGAGTGCTGGTTTTCACAAGGTACGGCCTTCTAGTTACTTCAATACAATATCGTTGGACTGCCATCTGAAAAGCCTCTTTCGAATCAAAGCATGTGGTTGCGTCAAACAATAACTCACTCTCGATATTACTATTGTCGGCCTTATTTGGAACGCCAATGGAATCTGCTAATACGGGAGGAATAGATGACGCAAATAAATTTCTTGGATTCCACTCTACATTACATGTAGAGGCATCTGTATGTATCTCAACTTGCGGTTCGCTTTCAATTGGTTGATCTTCAACAGAAATATGTAAATGATCGCTCTCTGTAATAAAAAAACATGCTAAAAATAAGCAAATGGAGAAAAAAAAATTAAAACCACTATAAAATTTGAACCTGGAATCGCCGTCAAAGAAACCTCCTCAATATACACATTTATTCCAGTTGCATTCCGTTGTACATCAAAGACGTAGGTAATCATGTCATCACTATCTATGGCGTGGAAAAAAGATGCAATATGGTTCGTATCATCTGTTGCCATATACTGCACATACATCTTCAATAAACTGTCATGCAATCCGCTAATTTCTCGCAACTGAGTTAGCATCGTACTCAATGAGATGTCACGTGAAAATACTTTACTATCTTTTGGAGCTTGATCATAAACAGTATGATCTCCGACTGTTATTAAATTGCCACCCCAATATAGCGTCACAATAACTGAATTGGACATAATTCCTGCGAATTGGAAACTAAACTTTTAGGAACAACGAGAATTGATAGGCATTGTCAAACGTATAACGATGTATCTCCATATCATGCAAAAATTAACAATATATATTACAGTTTTATTACAGAAGCCAAACGAAACTTGAGAAACCTATTGCAATAGACAACTAATATTAGATAATTAATATGTTCAAAATCATGTGAGAACGAAAACAGTGGTGAGCAAAAAAATGATGAACGAAAACAGTGTTGGGCACAAAAGAAAACAAAAACAAGAAATACAAAAGAAAACAAAAACAAGAAAAGAAAACAAAGAAAGTGGGGATTAATCAGAACACGTATGTCCACGAAACAAAGTAGAAATTGACCTTGTTCTTTATCAATGTGAGAAGTTCTGCCGTAGAGATGATCAGTTAGTCGATACGTAATCTCTGGAATATATTTCTTACTAATTTGGCCTATGTTTTATTTGGGTGTTATTTTCTTATTAATATCTTCAATATTAAATCAGTAGTATTTAATTACTAAGATTGAAATATTAGAATTTATAGTTTATGGAAGTGTTAAAAAAGATTTTGGTTAAAAATATAATTATTGATAACTATGTTGAGGATTTGAAATAATTATAGTGAAAAGTAGTAATATTAAAAAGATTTGTGGTGAAAACTAACAATAATAATAATTAAATTGAAAAAGTAGATTAGTTTTGTAATAGGATGAGAAAAGTTATCTAGTTTTGTAATAGCACTATTAAAAATAACACTAGTTATGTAATTCTCTCGGAATTTAATAGCTCAGTCTCTCCGGTAACATCAGTATCCGGTAGAGAAAAGGCTCACACAGGAGCACAACACATCAAAGTGACAAAAGCCGAAAGAAAACAAAATAAACCTAGAATCTGGACCAAAGAACTATAGAACATACCACAAAAAGGCTATTAATCCAAATATACAATACTCTACACTTTCTTTATCCAACAACTCGAGGCCTCGTCATCATCGGAAGGGGCTCTATTCGGGGAGAAAGGGCTCCACAATGGGAGAAAAGAGCTCCTGACCAAATGCCGGGAGAAACGAGCTCCACACGGGACACTCATAAGTGGTCGTGGCGAGAGGTGGCGGAATGAGGTAGTGGGTCGGCCGTCGGGCGCTGGTGAGGCGGCGAGGCGACAAACAGTTTTTATGAAAAAATATATATAACAAAGACAAAGTAAAAAAGAGGGAAAAAAATGGAAGCTTCCATCAATTGAGGTGGAGGAGGATGGAGGAGATGAGGCAGTCGGGGTTTTTGGTTCAGAGGATTTGGGGAGAGAGAGAAATCATCGACCGTAATATGCCCAAAAGAAAAACATTATCGAGTATACAGGAAAACGAAAATTCTTCTTAAAAAACGTACTAAAAATGGCAGATTATCATGTGGGGCGCTTTTGATAGCAAAACAGCTTGCTTTGTCCACAATTTGACTCATTGGATATCATATTATGTACGGTCCTCCACTCGGTTAAACTCGCACCATTATATTTCAATGCGCACCTCAAGCATTTTCTATTTTTATGTTTCGCTCCTCATTAAATTAAACATGAAAATTTGATCCTTTTAATTTCATCCATACATTTTTATCTCCTACAAAAGTATTAAACTAAAGTAACCCTTTTGCAGTCGTCCCCTTCTTCACTTCTTCTCTGATTACTGAATAGAAAAAAGAAAAAAACGGAAAGCATACTAATGATCAGTAGTTGACTGGAAAGGGGGACTGTACATAATCAATTGCTAAAAGCATAGGCTGAACCTTCTTTTTTTTTTCGTTCTTTTGCGGTTTGAATTTTTGTAAATATGATCCCAGTTGGTGGTATTACGTGCTGTTTAAGCGCAGCTGCGCTCTATCTTCTCGGCAGGAGCAGCGGAAGGTTTATTTTTTTTTTAATGATTGCTAAAATTTGTTTTTCGTTCAAGTCGGTTTCGGCGGCTGGATATTTTTTGTTGATTCTTCTCAATGTTTAGGGATGCTGACATTCTGAAGTCCGTAACTCGAGTGAATCAGTTGAAGGACTTGGGTTAGTGAAATTATGTTGTGTTCTTGCTCTGTTATCTGAAGCTCTCCATCAATTACTTGTTGTAGCTAATTGTTTTGTGTTTGTATGTTCGTGATTGTTCTACTTTTGCCTCTGATCGTCTCATTCAAATATTTCTTTGCTTTGTTCTTATAGTGTTCTAACACAAGATTGTGATTTAATTTCAGCTCAATTGTTAGATGCTGCAAGCAAAGTCTTGCCTTTGGTTGTGACAGTATCTGGGAGGGTTGGCTCAGACACCCCAATCAGTTGCGAGTATAGTGGCTTGCGTGGTGTCATTGTGGAGCAAACGGTACTGTTTGAGCTTGTCTTTATTTGTCATTACTGTGGAGTATGGCTACTTTTCCTAGACTTCAATTGTCGTCGAAGAAACATCATGTTTCTAACTTCTTCAGGCCGAGCAGCATTTCTTAAAACACAATGACGCAGGATCATGGATACAAGATTCAGCATTGATGCTTTCCATGTGCAAAGAAGTCCCATGGTATCTGGTAAGATTAGGTTCTTGAGTAGATGCTTTTTTCCCATGCTTTCATCTACTTTATTAAAATTTGAGGATTTTATCTTAAACCCGACTGGTGTAATGTGGAGTAGCTTCCATACATTTAGTGAGTGGGGTATATAATTTGCAACGTGGGTTTGCACGTTCTCATATGTTCTGTTAACGGACGAAACTAAATGTGATATTTCTGTTATGTTGCATCTTTGATTCCTTCATTGATCAGTTATATGTGATAAAGTAATACTTCTTTTGAGGATAGGATGATGGCACTGGTCGTGTGCACGTTGTTGGAGCACGTGGTGCCTCGGGATTGGTACTAACAGTTGGAAGTGAAATATTTGAGGAGTCAGGACGATCCCTTGTGCGTGGGACATTGGATTATCTTCAAGGTCTGAAGGTTGGGATTTTTTCTGTTGGTAATATACATGCTAGAATCGTTTTTCTCAACTTCTGTGAAGTTTCATAGATGGTGTCTTTGTTTGTTTAGATGCTTGGAGTCAAGAGAATTGAGCGTGTGCTGCCAACTGGTACACCCTTGACAGTTGTGGGGGAGGTGAGATGCTTCTAACTGAAACAACCGAATATCATCTCCTTTCCCTTTCTTAATTATCTAAATTTAAACAATGTGATTTGATTTTTTTCTTGTTACAAATGCAATGCGAAATTGCGAATAATGAAATAAAAATGTTTTCAATAAACTGTTCGATTCGGCAGCAAAATAACAATGTTGTCCTCCGTATGGTACTGCTTGTTAAGACCCTTATTGTTTTCTCGGTTTCGCCTCAGAGATTTATGGATGTTCCTTTAAATTAATATTGTTTACACATGCTGATGCTTTTTTGGTTTATTTTTCTTTTCATTGGTGGATAATGAGACGGTTGTAGGTGGTTTTAACTTGTAAGAAAGTTGAACTCTTTGAATGCATCGACAACAATATTATGTTTACTAATTGTCTTGTTCAAAATTCTATCAGATCTTGGTAAACCAATTAAAATATCTCAGCGAGACAAATTTTTGAACCACACAACACTTTTACAGGCTGTCAAGGATGACATTGGATCAGTGCGGGTTCAGCGACCCCACAAAGGGCCATTTTATGTGACCGACAAGACAATCGACCAGCTGATTGCGAATCTTGGGAAATGGTCAAGGTTGGTTTGTTTTCTTTCAACATGCTATTACTAATTATAGGGCTCAGCCTCTATCATACCTATCATAATATTATTGCATTTACTTTCCATGTACGTACCTGCGTAACTCTTTCTTCTGATTCAGATTGTACAAATATGCCTCTATGGGTCTTACGATTTTTGGGGTTTATATTCTTGCTAAGAGCGCTTTACAGTTTTTCATGGAGAGGAAGCGTCATTGGGAAATGAGGAAAAGGTAATTCCTGCTTGCATGAAGTTTCTAAACATCTCTACTTGTAAACCTGAAAACATTTCAATATTGTAAGCTATCTGAACAAAAGTTTAGTCCAGTTTTGATACTTGTAGTTACTTGCCAAATAAATCTTTTGCCGCTTCCCTAGGAAACATGTATAGTGTAGAAAATTTCAGACAAAATATTAGGACATTTTCGCAAGTTTTAAAATTTCTGCTCATTGAAACACTGGATAAATCTGATATTTAACTATGGCATGGTCGTTGCTACCTTTGCTTCCATGTGATTGTTTTTTTTTATTTTGGTTTCGCTTAATACAAGTGATCTGAGGAACACAAGTTTACATGTAGGGTTCTTGCTGCTGCAGCCAAAAGGGCTGGGCAAGAGGATGATGGTAACCTTTCTTCTATATGAATCAACTTCATTTTCTTGTTCATTGTTGCTCCATACTTTTGCATCAAATACTCGTTCTCCTCTCATAACTCCAGCTCTAAATGGAGCCACTGAGAGCGGGTCAGATAGTACAAAGAAAGATCGAGCGTTGCCAGACTTGTGTGTGATATGTTTGGAGCAGGAGTACAATTCGGTTTTTGTCCCGTGAGTCCCTAACATGAAACTTTCTCTCAAATCCAGTCAGCTTGAACCCACTATGTTTTTTCCCGCCAGCATAAAGGATTATTATACTTATGTTTGTAATACAATTCGTATTTCCTTCCTAATTCACATAAACGAATGATCAATACGATATTCGTATTCTGATCCTATTTTTCTTATGCAACAACATATGCAGTTTCAACTATTCATTTTCTTGGTTTAAGTCGGTGTTTTTTTCCCTCTTTTTTGCATCTTCAGGTGTGGTCATATGTGCTGTTGTATGGCATGCTCGTCTCATTTGACGAACTGCCCACTTTGTCGAAGGAAGATTGACCAAGTAGTGAAGACTTTCAGGCATTGAATTCATATAAATCGAGGATTTGATGTCCTTAAACAACACAATGAGCACAAGTCTGAGTTTCTGCTGAAGAATTCGAGCTTTTCGATGTGTTCACTCAGTGCACGGAGAATCTTGGTCATTCCACATCAGAATGTTTACATAAAGGTTTGTTCTCCGATCCATTTTCAACTTTCAGACATGTTTGGTTTTATTTCATCTTAGCCTGAAATCTCAGTTATAACATATTATTTTTTTCTCATGAACGGATCCGAGTTTGAACTGCCAACATTTATCTCCAAGTTATGCACATATTGTATAACATGTTTTTGCCTTCTAAAGCATTCTACTTGTTTGCTGTCTGTGGAAAGTTTAATTATTTCATGTAGAGTAATATGCTTATTAACTCTGATGCTTTCGGAAAAAATCGTCTGCCGCAATGATGCGTTGGAATGGAATTCCTTGAAACACCAAGAAAAAACCCGTTAGAAGTTGGTCGGGATTCTTCTCCGTTTTTTTTTTCGAAATTTTTTAAAATGTCGGAGAGAGTTAATGAACTACGGATATGGTATGAGGGGATGATATCAAGATGATGTAGTATATGTTGGGATTCCGGTGCCGTTAGGTTTGCAATCCACTCTTCTATCATGGGTGTGTGTGAATTGAATCAAGAACTTCGATCTTGAATGTGATCGAATTGAAATTAAGAGAAAGGAAATGAAGAACAAAGAATCGATATAACGTGGTTCGGTCTCGACTTTCGACCTACTCCACGGACCAATCAAAGCCCTTTATTCTAAACTGTAAATTTGGTTTACAAGATTGTATCTTCCTCACCAATTCTCTTGTTTACGTCAAACCCTAACTCTCACCCTATCGAAAGATATGATCGCTCGAAGAATGCTACTCGAACCAGAAATTCTGATATTTATAGCTTTAGGAAAATAACTAGAGCAGCAGTCTGCAATGTGAGGTTGTACCACGTGCTAGCTTCCTTGTACAACGGTTCACTTAACTAATAAAGGCGTGTAGTACTTTTATTTGTGATACCCATGTTTAATCTCAGCCCTTAGATCTTGATCCCGCCAGATCAAAGGGTCCAAGTTTAAACTGTGCAAAGCTAATGACTTGGAAATATTCTTCACCTCAAAAATCGATCTTTCATCATCTTCAGCTCTTCTTCAATTCTTCAAGCCTTGATCAATCGAGTGTTGGCTCATAATTCCCAACAGTAAGAATATCTGATATATGAGAGGGTAAAGGACAGATCAACAATTTAATATCATCTCTCCTGTCGTATATTATCTCTAGATTTTTTTACCTTAATTGAGAGATATTTTCAACCGAAAATTCCTCTAGATATAAAACGATGATAACTAACTATGGCCCGAGTCATCACATTCACATCGCGTATTTAACCATCAAAAAGCCCGAATGTAAAATTCTTCTCCCTATTTTTTTTATCTTTTCTTCAGCTAAATAACCCAAAAGGTCATCTGGATACAATCGAACACCCAGTAGGAACGAAATCTCTACAAAAGAGAGAAACCATCAGACAAGAAACTAAAAGATAAAAAAACCCGAAAGAAAACAACTTTTGAAGCCTAAACAAGAAAAACTAAAGAATCTATTACAATTCAAGTCTAAAACTCCACAGCTAGCTATAGCTAATGGGCCCAAAATAGTAGCACTCTTCACTTTTTTCCTATCTTAAGCTTCAAAATCCCGTCTTCTTCAGGAACAACACTCCCAGAAAAGGGAACGAAACTCCACAATGGAGAAGGAACTCGTACGAGAGGAGACAAAAGCTTCCAAATTGGAAGACTACAGACTAGCAAGCCAAAAAGAAAACCATGAAAGAGGAAAAGCAGCCGTAATAAGAAGAAAAAAAGAAAACAGTAGCTCCCCCAACCTCCATAAATGGTGGAAGGGGGAGAAAGGCAGTTGTGTTTTGTGTTGTGCGGCGGCGAGAATAGGGTTTGGAGAGAGTAGAGCCGTCTAGTCTCCCTATTAAATGGACTAAAAGTGTGCAACGCATTTTAGGTATATAATAGAAAGGTGAAATATCCCTCGTCTATCAATCAAAATCCTGGGCAAGTACTTAAGCTGTGTTTGGATCGATGAAAATGGCGAGGAAAAGAAAACGAATGAGAAAATAATTTCCACTAGTTTTTCTCCTTTTCCTTACCAAATGGCGTGGAAATTGAGTTTACATGGTTTTTACTTTTTTACTTAAATTTTCTTTTCTTTATTTATTTCTCTAATCAACTACACACAAAAATTAGAGACGATCCTCCCATAGTCCCCCCTCTCTCTCTCTCTTTGCGCAAATCCTCTCAACCGAACCCTAGCCGTTCATCTACTTCCTCCTTCTCCTCCACCTCCATTGGAGGTGGAGGTGGGGAGCTTCCATTTTTCCCCTTCTTTTCCTTTGTCGTTGTTTTATCTTCTTTTTTTAAAAAAAAATAAAAATAAAATAAAAAAATCTGCTTGTCCTCTCGCTGCCTCCGTCTGCTCGCCGCTTCCCAGCCTGCCGCAGCCTCGCCCATCTCCCCGACTCGCCGCCTGCCGCCTCCTGCCTCCCTGACACAGGTACCGGTCAGCTTCCCCGCCTCGCCGCCCCGCCCGCCGCCGCCCTTGTTTCTCTCGACCCGTGGGTCGGGAGCTTTTTCTTCCTTGTGGAGCCACAGTCCGACGAAGATAAAAATCCAGAAATCGAAGGCCAAGTGAAAGTGAATAGTATCGTAGATTTAGCATAATAGCTTTTTCTGTTATGGGTTCTTTAGTTCTTGGTCGTAAATAATGAGTTTTATTTTCTATCGGTTTTTGTCCCTTGTGGACCTTTTTCTCCCCATGTGGGAGTGGTGTGCCCTCATTGTGGGTTGTGCTGTGCTAAGTTTGTGAGCCTTTGTTCTCCCGGTTGACGATGTACCAGTGAGACCCTTTGGGCTATTTAGCCCATGTATCTTTGTTAATTTATACAAGCTATCGTTTCGGAAAAAAAAAAAAAAAACTACACACAAAAATTGGTTTTCCTTTTTCCATTTTTTTCTTTCCTCACTATCCTTTCGTGGAAACTCTTGTTAGCATCCAAGTTTTGGCCATTGATCTCCTCATGTGTCGGTTTAGTTTCTTCGAATATTTTCCCATGGTGGAAAACCAGGGGTAACAAATTGGTTTAATATAATTTACCTAAATTAAGTTACATATAAGATGCAAATGATACATTGTTAGCAACGCAGCATAATCAATAATCATCACGTTCTGAGTATGGATGGCAACGGGGCGGGTATGGGTCGGGTTTGGCCGGACCCGGGACCCGCCCCGGTAATTTTGAAGTGGACCCGGGACCCGGCCCTCCCCGCCTCGGGCCTGGACCCGCCCCGCCCCTGGCCGGACCCGAACAAACTGTGTCTGACCCGCCAGATCCGGCTATATTGATTTTTTCTTTTTCTTATTATTTTCTAAAAGACAAAATGGAGAAATGTGACCTTATGTTTATAATACCAAACTTTACCATTAGACCAACATATTTCTATTCATAATATTAACAATAACTCTATATAATACATTCATAATATTAACAATAACTCTATATAATACTTAATGATGAAATTAATTATAATATATATATTTCCGGAGCGGGTTTGGCCAGACCCGGGACCCGCCTCGGACCCCGGCGGGGTTTCTTCTTTTGAGACTCGGGACCCGCCCCGAGACCCGGATATCGGGTAAAAACCCAGTTGCGGGGCGGGTCCAAGGCGGGTCCGGACCCGGACCATTGCCATCTCTAGTTCTGAGTCCACATTTAAACTATAATGTAATAGCTCTTAACCAAGACATGAACAGCAAAGCATTACAATAGAGATCATACAAGGTACACTTCTTTATAACTTGGATGGTGCAAATCAACCATACACAGCAAATCAATCATGCCCAATGTCATATTATATATATAGTCGTCATTTCATGAGAAGGCTTCAAGCAAGTCTATCTTTAATTTGCTCCAAATGTATATAACCCACCGAGCATGACTAAAATCACACTACATATGAACTGAAGAACCAATCAAGCTTTTGCTGGCACGCCATCACCATCATCGTCCTCAATATCCCAATTCAAATCTTCGTCCTCGCCATCGTTATCAGCTGAAACACTCAGACGCTTTCTCAGCTCTTCTCTGTTTGAACTCCCACTTTCGGGGCTAACCTTAGCAGCATCCGATGTTTTCCTCTCATCGCCACTTTCCACGTCCTCAATTTCATCCCAACCCATATCTTCATCGTCTTCCTTCGAGTTAGAAACAACAACTTCATCATTTTTCTGATCTTTCTCGCGCTCTTCACGCCTATCCACTTCATCTTTCTTCTCCTCTGCAATTCCCTGAGATTTCACCTGCTCTTCGCTTTTTGCCTCTGCAACTTCTTCAACCTTCGGTTTGATCTTATCTAAATCTTCGCTCAGCTCAGAAACACTCTCCTTTTCTTTATTGTCGTTCTTGGAATCCTCTTGTTTCTGAACATCACTCGAATTTCCAGCCTCATCCAATCTTGAATCGTCCCTCTCCTTCTCAATCTCACCGCTATCTTTTTCCTTCTTAATCTCAACCTTATGCCCACCATCATCATCTTCATCGTCGTCGTCGACGTCCCACGACAGCTCTTCATCGTCATCATCATCGACTGAAACCCTCTTCATCAATTTCTCCCTCATCCTTTCTTGCTGCTTCAACCTATCCGCCCTGAAGAAATACCTACACCAAAACGTTTCTTCATCAACTTTATCTGGCACGATCCTCTCGTAAAAAGTCTCTACAGCACTATTCTCGGCGATCAAAACCTCGATTTCCGCCCTATAAGCCTCCCCCAATTCAAACCCTAATTTCCACTTGTTATACTCCTCAGCATCCTCTGGGTCATCCGTGAAAGTGCTGGCATCGCTCTGAATCGCGCTCAGCTGACTCTCGTACCAGCTATACCTTCCCGAATTGCTCGCCGTACGTTTGATCTCGGCTGTATCCGACGATTCCCCGTCAGAGACGAAGATCGAGGCTTCCTTGGATATGATTTCAGCCGTCGATTTGATAACCCCGTCGATCGCGCCTTGAGCCGCCTCGAGCGACACTGGGAGATCTTTCACGGCTCGGCTGAGGATTTCGGTCTCCTTCTTGAGGCCCGTCCCAAACTCTCTCAGATCCTTGCGGTACGTGTCGAGCATTGACTCCGACTGGGTCGCTAGGGTTTTCATCAGATCGCCGAAGCTCCACGAATTGCCGGCGTCGCCGTCGGTTTTGTTCGTCGGCGTATGGTTTTCCTCTGGGTTTGGATCTGGGTCACGATTGGGTGGATCTGCGTCGTCCGATAAGATGGATTTGAAGAAATTCATGGCGACGATTTGGAGAAATTAGGAATGGTGTTCGATGACAGAATCAGATCAGAACTTCAACAGTCGGCGCGCCGTCGTTGTTTTGTTTTGCTTCTCAAACAGGCGAAGGCCGATCTAAAATATCACTCATGATTTTTTTTTTTTTTTTTTTTGAAAAAAACTGAATAAAGAAATCTTACAATTTATTGACCTCATCTAGAGGTTCAACCAATTCCATATTGAATCGAATTACCGAAATTTATCGATATTCGATTTGTATCGAGATACGGTTTTTTATGTCGGTATTGAATGGTGAAAACACTCAATACCAATAAATAAACTAATCAAATTAAAATGCATAAAAATGAACGGGCTATCATAGTTGCCGATCGCAGGCGATTAGAGAGACGCAAATATTTAATCAACAGTACATTGTCGCGAAACAATGACAATCTTGCGCGCTATACTTAATTATGATCGTTTTGAGAATGAGTTTAGCGATTAGATATTTACCGGATTTTGATTTTGATAATGAGTATCAGTATATGTTTGTGAATGACTTTTTGGTTTGGAGATAGATTATAGACAATTATATATTAAGTGTTGGATCTCAAACCCAACTCGGATAATTTTAAGAATGACGAGTGCCTTATAAGCTTGTGGGCTAATTCTATTTATTGTCAATTGGTTTTAGAGAGGAACCCACAAGCTTATATGAACTTGGCTTAGGTTGGAATTGGGCTCGAAAAACACCTTACATTAAGGAAGAAGATTTTTCTACTTTTCTTGGTTGATTCATGTTAATACTAGTGACATCTATAGAAAAATACACAATTGAATAAAAAATTTATAAATCAGTACATATGTCAGAAATTTTTACAGATAAGTACCCGTTTTACTGTTTGTACCAATTTTCTCAGCCTTGACGTACCTTTTCATGGTGTATTGCGTACCACGTCACGCATTTATACGGTACCCTATACGGTTTATATATGGTACCTTAATGTGTTATATGACATACCATTTTTCAACGTATTACGTACCATAATACGTTGCTATATGGTACCTAAATGCAGGGCCGGATTTGGGCATGTGCAACCAGGCCTGTTGCACATGGCCCAAATTTTTTGGGGCCATTTTAGGGCCACCAATTCAAAGCCTATTAATTATATTTAGAATAGCCCATATCCCATAAATAATAAAAGTGGGCCTTTAAAAATTATAATCATTATTAAATTTTAGGGCCACCAATTAAAATTCAAAGCCTATTAATTATATTTAGAAATAATATTTTACTAGCCCAAATCCCATAAATAATAAAAGTGGGCCTTTAAAAATTATAATCATTATTAAATTTGTATTTATATATATTATATTTGGGCCTTCCTATATAATGTGAACGGGGCCACTAAATTTGAAAATCCGGCCCTGCCTAAATGTGTTATATGGCGTACCTGCGGCAGATCAGGTACCTATGTGCAAAAGATTTACTCTAATAGGTACCTACATATAAAAAAATACTGTCAAGGCACCGAGTTACAAGTTTTTATGCAAATGTGTATTTATGTGTAAAGTCCCCATAATACTAAAATTATTATATTAGTATTAAATTAAATCGCCCATAGCCTTAACCAGTTTTTCAGGAGAACAAAAGGAGACAACCAGTCAAGATTTCAGATTTCATTGGTTATTCAAACAATTATGAGTTTGAGTTTATTTGGGAGTTACTATTTACCGCCCCTTTGTACTTGTTACCGCCCCCTAAAGGGCTGGAAAAAGACGATTTCGCCCTTATGATATTTAAAATAATTTAAAAAGAAAAAACTATAATAAACAATAAAAATTTCTATTTAAAGCTCTGTTCCAGACAACACTTTCCAAATCACACATCCAAATCAGACAAAAACACAAAAAATATTGAAATCGCAATGGATCGCCGACAGGGACAAGGAAAGGGAAATGGCCTATTTTCACGACTGGTAAGCAAATTAACGTAAAATCATTCGTACGTAGATGGATTACCGAACACGGATCGGAATAGTTCGAAAAAACGGCCGATCGAACGAGATTTAGGGTCGGATTTCGGCACGACCGAAACATGATTTCGGTCGGCATATGCACGACCGAAATTATGTTTCGGTCGGGACAGTTCCGACAGAAATTACGTTTCGGTCGGGTCGCGATTTTTTTTTTAAAACTTTTTATTGCAGACCAAAGGTGGAAAGACCCTACTCGGAGGGAGCAGTAGATCCCCCCGTTGGAGGGATCTGGAGAGCGTCACACGAGGACGCGAGGCGTTGACGCATCCGTTCGTAGAGAACGGGAGGAGGAGAGGCGGCAGCGAGCGGCTGCTTCTCAGTCCGTATATGCGGATTACGATCCGCATGCGGATGATGGTGTGGCGGATGATGGAGCATCGTTTCAGTCATCCGACGACGATCTGCCACCGGCCTCCTCAGGTAATTCCATTCTCCTCTATAAACTGACATGCGATGTCGTGTCTTAAAATACGTAAAAGAAATTAAATTTATTTTTGCGTTATTCGTGAAAAATGAAATAGGGAGCAAGCGCTCCAGGGTCGTAGATGACGATTCCTGGAGGGTGCAGGGGCCACAGCCCGGTGGTCCATATGATGACGATGTGATCCCTAGTTATCTGGGGCACATCGCGCCCCGCATCTGGATGGGTGAGGAGGAGAGGCCCCTGCTGAAGTGCAAGCAGCGGGCGTTAGTGCTTGGGAAGCTAAAGAATTGGTACTCCCAATTCCCGCCGGAGACGCAGAGCCTGATCGATGGCACGGGGCTTGTACACCTCACGGATGCCATGGTGGGTCACTTGGACCAGCCTCTACTGTGCGCTTTTGTGGAGCGCTGGCATCCAGACACGAACACCTCCCACATGCCATTTGGGGAGATGACGATCATGCTCCACGACGTCGAGCACATCCTGGGTATCCCGATCGACGGAGCGACGGTATCGGGCACCCCATACGTCGCCGATGGGCATATCGCGGCCAGGCAAGATCACGCATGTGGTCTGTAGCTCAGCACGAGGGGACGGTCCACCGCTTGATTGATATCCGCCGTCAGATAGATGTCATGACTGCAAGCGAGGTATCTTAACAATTTATGTCTATATCGACAACAATTATTTAAAATTTTTGAAATGTTTTCAGGTTGCTTGGCTGCCGTACGGTCCCGATCCAGCGTCGCAGCAGCTGAGGACGATTTCGTGGGATGGGTTATATATCGCGATGCCGTTGAGCCCTACTCGCCCTCGAGAGTGTTGCGCCAGCTGGGGTACGTGCAGGTCATCCCGCTGCCGATGAGTCCGCCACGGAAGGCGGTCATGCCAGTAGACCCGACGAGGTATAAGGTGCTTCATTCTGTCGATGCAGCAGAACATGCTTGGCGCCAGTTCCCGTACGCCTACATCCTCAACCTCTCGTATGTCAATCGGGCAGGCGCGGAGTACCTTGGTGAAACCGTTGCAGGGTACATGGACTGGTATGAGCGGCATTCTCATCCTCGCCTGATTTCGACGGAGCAGGGATCCTCATCGGCAGGCATACCCCCGCGCAGCCACGCCGACTACGTACGTAATTTAATCTTACGTCAATTTTTTATATTTATATATTTAATCGTACGTATTATTGCTATGTACAGTGGTACAGCACGATGTACAGCTTGAGTACCGATATGCTAGCCAGTATGCATCTTGACGGCTCGACGCGTACGGACGAGTTCCGAGACAGGCTGGACGACATCATACGATCGGTGGCGCCAGGCCCCTTGACGTGTTGCTATAGTTTTTTTTATTTATCGTTTATTGTATCGGACGGATTTTCTATATGTTTTGAATATTTGTTTGCATATTTATTCCGTTTTGAATTTCTGATACAAATAAATAATCTAAATAAATAATATAAATTCGTCCTCGTTGCCTCTACAAACGGACACCTGCACTTGTTCGACTTCGTAACCCTCTCCAATTCGTCCTCGTTGCCTCTATAACGTTCTTCGCGAGAACATCTAATCAGTTTTTTTGTACCGCATTTCGTATGCGACGAAATAATCACCTCGAAACCCAGAGCAATGGCGACGCTTTTCGCCCAGTTAATGGCTTCCACGTCGGTCTGAAATCGACCTCCTACGCGAAAATGCTCACTGTAGTTTACCCCGTCGCCGATCAAATCCTCCGGGATGTGGATTTCCCTCTCATCTTCTGAAAAAAAAAAATATTACACAGCCGATCAGAAATTTCGGCCATAAGAAGTGGCGGCCGAAACATGATTTCGGCCGCCGCAGTTCCGGCCGAAACATGATTTCGGCCGCCGCAGTTCAGGCCGAAATGTGATTTCGGCCGGAACAGTCAGGACCGAAAAATAATTTCGGTCGTTTCTGTCCGGATCGAAAAAAATTTTCGGCCACCTCAAGGCACGACCGAAATTATTTTTCGGTCCGACCTTGAGGTGGCCGAATTACTGTTTCGGTCCGGACTGTTCCGGCCGAAATTGTGTTTCGGTCCTGACTTTTTTGGAGCGATTCCGAATCTAGTTCGATCATTCATCTACGTACGAACGAATTTTACGAGAATTTGCTTACTAGACCCTTTCCCCTTTCGTCGATCCATTGCGATTTGAACGTTTTTTTTTGTTTTGTTTGAGTCTGATTTGAATGTTTGATTGCGGTATGAAAATTGTTGTCTGGAAAAGGACTTTAAATAAAAAAATTTATCCAAAAGGGCAAAATCGTCTTTTTTCAGCCCTTTAGGGGGCGGTGACTAGGAAAAATGGGGCGGTGAATAGCAATCCAGTTTATTTTCGATAGATTTATAGAAAAATCCTAGTAAAATACCATAAATAAAAGGGGTTTTTACACATAAGTACCTATTTGGAAAAAATTTATAATTTAGTACCCAGTCAGGATTTTTTTATATGTAGGTACCTAACAGAATAAAGTTTTTGCACATAGGTACCTGATCCCCGAAAGTACACCAAACAACACATTTTGGTACCCTATCTCAACACATTTGGGTACCCTATATAGCAGAAAATGGTACGACGTATGTTATATTTAGGTACGCCCTATGTAACACACAGGCATGCCCGTAGGTACGACGTATCCTATATTTAGGTACCCTATATAAACGTGTTATAGTACGCAATATACACACAGGAAGGTACGATATGACTAAAGAAACTGGTAAAATTAAATTGGGTACTTATCTATAAAATTTTCTGACATGGGTAGTTATATGTAAATTTTTTTTCCAATTGGGTATTTTTCTATAGATTACCGTAAATAAAATTGAAAACTAAATAAATTAAGACGAAAACCAAAATATAGTTGCCTGCCTATTATATTTTACAACACTAGGAAATTATACTACCTACCTTTATCTTTCTTTTGGCGTCAACAGCTCAACGTACTTCGAAACTTTCCTTGTAATCTTAAGCGAAACAAAAAAGAACAATGTCTTGTTGAAAGCGCTGATCGGCCAAAGCTTGATAGAGCTTGTTTGGTTTCTATGCTTGATAATTAGTACTAGTCACATTTATCGCTCCCTCATGAATCACCCTTCAGATAATTCATCTCACCATTATCAATACGGATCGATGGTTATCGATTTGTATAGTGGACGGGATCTGTTGCGCGGTTTTCGCGAACAATAGCTCTTTACATTGCTCCGTTCTTTGCGTCCCGAATTTTACATCTCATGCGCTTTCTGGATTGGTATTTACGTAAAAATCTGTTGCCGGATCACGCGGGTTCTTCATGCTTTTTGTTTGCTTTTGTTCTCTTAATTCGAATGCGAGAACCCTTCTTTGAAATCCGAGGAAGACATGAAACGCAAATGTAGAAAGAGATTGTTTAAGAGATGGGAAGCATTTTGGGTGGATGTGTGTTGCCGTTACTTCTTTTGATAGGTACGAGAAATAAGGGCATTATTGTCTTCTCGAGTTCTTGCATATGCTCACTCTTGTCCAGATGTGTTTCCAGATTTGCTTGCGCTAAAACTTTTGTCTTGTTTGATTCAAATACTGGGTTTGATGTGGTTTATAGTGCTTGTTATAGTTCTTCTGTTACTTGTCTATGATAATCCTCAACACTTCTTCTGCAGCTGGATTGCTGAATTGGAGTATAATCTCATTCATTCATTTGGTGACTTCTCTTCTTTTCCGGTTTAATGCGCCTAATAGAGGTATGAGGAATTTGTTGCTCCGTATATCGTGTCTTCACATTTATTAGGAGTGTCTTTAGTTCTTCACAATATCTTTGGAGCTTAAGTTTAACTTTCTATGCTTTTCTGTTTCAGAATTTCGGTTCAGAGGGCGCGTTTTATCTTTGTGGTTTGTGCTCATATATTCGGTCTTCGTGATTCTGTCGCAAGTGTTTTATCTGATTGTGTGTGCTACTGTGGATTGCAAATGGAATTCTACAGATGCATGGGGGATAAAGATATTTGGACTTATGAAGTATGGTTGCCGTTGTCATAGCTTTATCCTCCGTTTGACGTCTATCATAGTTATATTTAGTTGAAAGGAATTGGCTTGTAACACATCTTTTAAACGAATGCAAGCAGATGCTCTGTGCTTGCTTAAATGGTGCATATTGATAATTATTTTGCATCTTATACTTTTGCAGGGTCCAAAGTTGGAGATATCCCAAAGTGATTTACTTCCTCTTTGTCGAATTGCTAGTAGTAATTGTGTCTCTCGTGGAGATCAACAGGCACAAGTTTGGTTTCGTGCGATTCCAAGATTCCTTTTGGGTTTCTCATGATACTTGGTGGAACCACTTGTCATCAGTTGTTGAACATATAGGTTTGCTTAAGCTATTCATTGAATTTGTGAACTTTCGTGATAAAAAGGTTCTGTTCTTTCACATTGCAATTAGTAGTTGAATGATCATATCTTCCTGCATGCCCCTTAATCGATGTGGAAATTACTTTCGTTGATGTTTAACACAATTCGTGGTTATGATATCATGTAATGACCCGTTTTTACAAAGGGTAGGCTGTTAGAGAGGGTTCATGGGATGCATCATTTTATATTTATGTATGATAAATAATGCTAATATTCGATTACCTTGCTTACCGCACTTAGGTTCTCTAAGTTGAAAAGCAAGTCAGTGGCTGACCTCTACCCATTTTGATTTGTTGATTTAATATTTATCCACAAGCATGTTTCGGAGCATAGTTTTATATGATCATTTCTAGTAATTTCATTTGTCCTTTTATTTTTTAGACTCATTCATTTATTGAATTTGGAATGGAAGGTTATCGCCTTAGGTTAGCGTCCTGCTTACTGCTGCCTGCTGTTCAATTGATCTCCGGTATCAGCTATCCTTCTTGGATCTCGTTACCATTTTTTATATGCAGCTGTGTTGGTCTGGTTGACTGGTCACTAACAAGCAATTTCTTGGGTCTTTTCAGGTAATATAGCTCTGGATTATAGTTTTATTATTGTAAAGCTTTAAGTTAAGGATATCACTGAGTCTAGTTTTTCTCTAGAGCTTTTTAAAAATTACTTAAAGTTTCATATAGCCAATTTTCTTGTTCTTCGTTTTTCCAAAGGTTGTGGAAGATTCTCTGGGTATATGCTGGATTTAGCATTTGCCTTCTCTATGTATATCAGCTCCCTGTTGTATTTCCACAAACCTTCCAAGCAATTGCTAACTCTATTGGTCTCTACAAAGTAGTTGCTGATTCTGATTGGCAACAAATGTGCTCTGGCGCTTCACTCATGGTGTTCTATTACATGGTATTCTTTTGTCCCTGGCACACTGTCATTCAATTTTGTAATGTCGTTTATCATCGATTTATGAATAAACTCTTGTGCTGTAGCTTGAGGTAGGTTATTGACTGTTTATGCCTGATGGAGCAGGCTTAATATATGCTCAATGCTATGTACTGCTTCATTATAAAGTTGTGTATAAGATATTTTTCTCTCAGTTATGTATTTCAAGTGATAACTGATTCGAAAATGCTTATGCAGCTATCTTGTGTAAAACATGATTTAGAAGACATGGAATTCGTAATGTCCATGAGAGAAGGTAGCCTGACTGAGCAACTTCTTCCCTCAAGAAGCTCTCTTTTTGTTCGTCAATTGAGGTAATTACTAAATAGTTTTAGTTAAAGATGCTAATCTTGATTTTCTTACTTCTGGTTCTGATAACATTAGTTTGGCATGTCTTGCTTGAATTTTGGTGCTTAATATAACTAGTGAGATGCATCTAATAGCAGAATTTGGCTCGTTGTATTATGAAACTGGACGTTTGTTCCAGACATGTTTATAAATTTCAGCGCAGAATATATTTAGTTAGAATGATCATGCAAACACAAGATACATAACTTTCCTGAAGCGTGCGTATTAGTTTAGATATAGCAGTTAGTGCTTTCACAAGTCTTTTGACTGGATTTGGCTTTCAGGTCTGGGGTTAAGCACACAAACATCTTACTGAGGAAACCAGTTTTCAGGATTTTCAGCATAAACTGGTTCATTTATGGCTTTCCGGTAGGTCATTAAAACTTATGCCTGTAAAAGATCACATTTAGAGGCGGCAGTTTTTAGTAGGGCCTAAGTACATACTTTTTTTGATGGTTGAGCTTTTTGTTATCCTTATATATAAAACGTTTCAGATGTAAAATATGGCAGATATCGTTGTTCGCCCTCTCGTACTGGAGCTTCCATTTTGCTAGCATTTGCGCATTTGGCTTACTCGCATATGTTGGTTACATACTATTCGCTTTCCCGTCCCTGTTCCGTTTGCATCGGTTGAACGGGTTGCTTCTTGTTTTCATTCTTCTGTGGGCCCTAAGCACATATGTCTTCAATGTGGCTTTTGCCTACGTCAACTGGAAGCTTGGAAAGGTAATTTCTTGCTCAAGAAAAATAATGTATAGGATATATATATATATATATATATATATATATATATTTGCATATCCTACTTATACAATTAACATGTCTTAGAAAATCTTAATACTTACCTTGTAATATCTTCAAGTTATGTTAACGTTAGGTTGTAAAATATTTTTCTTATCAGGATATGGAGATCTGGGAAATGGTTGGGTTATGGCACTATCCTATACCTGGTTTCTTCCTTTTAGCACAGTTCTGCCTTGGGATTCTTGTAGCTCTTGGTAATCTTGTTAATAATTCTGTCTTTTTATGCCTATCAACTGAGGAGAGGCAATACCCACCGGAGAACAATAATGGTGAAGGTATTTTGCTAGTAGATGAGATTTCCTTGATTGGCTATTCCAATGTCTTTGTTTTAGCAACAATTCTTTTCCTATTTTATTTAACACCCACCTTTGACACCTGCAGTAAGAGAAGATGCTAAGGTCTTAGCAGTTGCTACGATTGCTTGGGGCCTGCGAAAATGTTCTCGGGCTATCATGTTGTTGTTGATTTTCATCATTGCAACAAAGCCTGGTTTCATTCATGCTGTTTATAGTATGTGAAACTTGATGACTGTTTCAATATTGTTCCTTATTATTTTTTTGGCACTTATAAGATGCTTATAAGATGCTAATGGCTATCGCCTGATTTGTTTTATTACTTATCTGTACTCATACATTTATTTCTTCCTTGTCAGTGATCTTCTTCTTTGTGTACCTATTGAGCCACAAAATCAATAAAAAGATGCGCCAATCCCTTATCCTTCTATGTGAGGTTCACTTTGCAATTTTGTACGTTCTTCAGCTTAATCTGGTCTCAAGAAAGCTGGAGAAGGAAGGCTCTATAAGTTTGGCAGTGTTATCCCAGTTAGGTATGGCTTTTCAATCGATCTATGCCGTCTAAATTTTTTGCATGATCGCTAAATTCAGCATTTTCCATTGGTTTATTAAAGTTCCTGACGTTTAATTTTTCATATTTATGAAATTCTGTAGGCCTCCTTGAAAGTGATAATTCTTGGGACTTGATGGAAATAGCTCTCCTTGCGTGCTTCTGTGCGATTCATAATCATGGATTTGAAATGCTGTTCTCATTTTCTGCAATTGTTCAGCACACACCGTGTCCACCAATTGGATTTAGCATCCTCAAAGCTGGTTTAAACAAATCGGTTCTTTTATCAGTTTACGCCACCTCCGACATCAGAGATTGTGAGAATCATTCCCATGGTACTATTGGTTTTTGCTTGTCAGATTATTTAAATGTTTATGCTTTCATGTATTAAAACTCTACTTTTGCTTCTATCACGATTGAGTTATTACATCATCATTATCGCATGGTATAATTGTTGATTCAATTTTTCAATTGCAGTTTGGTTTCCTGTTACCTCAGGACAAAAATCAACGTTACAGGATAATTATGTCATTTCTTTATTAATATGTGCTTTTGTTTTAAAATTTCAGAGAGAATGATAGCCTTGTATCTCACTGCGGTTGGGAAGAAGTTCTTGTCCATATACAGATCCTTTGGAACATACATTGCTTTTATAACCGTTCTTATCGCAGTGTATCTTGTGAGACCTAATTACATATCATTCGGTTACATCTATCTTCTACTCATATGGATTATCGGGAGGCAACTTGTTGAAAGAACAAAAAGACGTCTCTGGTTTCCAGTCAAAGCATATGGGATTGCAGTTTTTGTCTTCATCTACACGCTGAGCATTTTCCCGAGCTTCGAGGCATGGATGTCTACAAAAGTTGAACTTTCTCTATGCTTTGGATACAACAGTGAAGCTTCACTGTTAAAAAATCTCTGGGAATCACTAGCAATAATGATCGTCATGCAGCTTTACAGCTATGAGAGGAGGCAAAGCGAGTACCTGAAATCTGAAGATCCCAACCCAATACAGATAGGGATTACGGGTTTTATCAGACGGGCTTTGATCTGGCACAGTCAGAAGGTTCTGTCTGTTGCGCTTTTTTATGCTTCAATGTCTCCAATTAGCGCATTTGGATTTATTTACCTTCTGGGCCTGATTTTCTGTTCAGCACTACCTAAGGAGTCTAGATTCCCATCGAAGTTATTCTTGGGATACACGGGTTTGTTAGTTACCGCTGAATATCTATTCCAAATGTGGGGTAAAGATGCTCATATGTTTCCTGGCCAAAAGCACCACGGCTTGTCCCGTTTCTTGGGTTTTCAGGTGTATGGAACTGGTTTCCAGGGCATTGAAGCCGGCTTGAGGGCAAGAGTGCTGGTAATTGCTGCTTGTACTCTTCAGTACAACGTTTTTCGATGGTTGGAGAAAGTACCCAGGACGAGTTTAAACGCGACTAGGTCAGAAGAGCCTTGTCCTTTATTTGTTTCAACAGAAGATGTTCTCAGCAATGAGTCTTCTGATGGTGAGAATCAGTCATCTTTTGATTCGAATGATCGCTTATCTGAACAAAAGATGACAGAGAACAGTTCGTGGCCTTATTTCATGCCTCGTGTAAATAGATCACCACAAAGTTCGAGTTCAGATCGAGGCACTACTCCTCGTAGTAAAAGGAAATACTCTCTTGGCTACATATGGGGAAGAACCATAAAAGACAGTCATAAGTGGAATAATGAAAGAATTTCAGCTTTAAGACAGGAGCGGTTTGAAATGCAAAAGACTACGCTGAAAGTATTTTTGAAGTTTTGGATTGAAAACCTGTTTAACCTTTTTGGGCTCGAGATTAACATGATCGCACTGTTGCTAGCAAGTTTTGCTTTGTTGAATGTGGTGTCTATGCTCTACATTGCATGCCTAGCTACTTGTGTTCTGTTGCCACGTCATTTTATTCGTAGAATGTGGCCAATATTTGTCCTTATATTTGCTATAATTCTCCTCACCGAGTACTTTGCAATGTGGAGGAGTATTATGCCATCGCTACACGATTCAAGTAAAGTTAAACCACACTGTCGTGACTGCTGGAGGAATTCAAATGCATACTTCGAGTATTGTGAAAAATGTTGGTTAGGTATGCTATCTGTCTGTCTATCTCTCTAAAATACGTATGCATTTTTTCAGTTCAACAGCATCTCCCTTTGTTATTTTACTGGTACCTATGGTAAGACTTGTTCACTTAGTAATAGTTATGTCCAGACTAGTTTATTGCTGTTAGAAGGTTGATTGTACTTTCTGATATTATTCCTTTGATTGTTGGGTCCATACAAGTTATGTCCAAACTATAGTTTATTAGTCTTAGAAGATTTTTGTATCTTTCTGATATTATTTCTCTGTAAAGATGAGTTTTTCAATGAAACAAACCCCTCAATGTATGCATCTTTTCCTGAAATCGTATCTGAGTTAAAGTAAAAAGAATGGCTAGCACGCTTAAACATATGTTCGGACACCTGCCAACTGTATGAGTAACCCCCTATTCTCTGTGCATGATTTGCTAATAGAGAATTCCAAGAAAGCACATTTCTGTCGATAATCTTTCTATACACATGTTTATTGTATGTTATTCAAGCGTGTGAGTTGCATTATTATTTTTGCAGGGATTATAGTTGATGATCCTCGGGTGCTGATCAGTTATTACATGGTTTTCATGGTCACATGTTTCAAGCTCCGCGCAGACCAATCGACCGGCTTCTCATGGTCACTGACATATGACCAGATGGTTTCCCAGCAGAAGAACGCTTTTGTCTGGCGAGATCTTTCGTTCGAAACCAAAAGTTTGTGGACTTTTATCGACTATATAAGGGTGTACTGTTACTGCCATCTCTTGGATTTAGTGCTTACTCTGATCTCAATAACTGGAACACTTGAGTATGATATTCTTCATCTTGGATATCTGGGCTTTGCTCTTGTTTTCTTCAGATTGAGACTTACCATCTTGAAGAAGAAAAACAAGATATTCAAGTATTTGCGCATATATAATTTTGCTGTAATCGTGCTCTCTCTGGCTTATCAATCTCCATTCATAGGAGATTCAAATTCTGATAAGTGTGAAACGGTTGATTATATCTACGAGGTCATAGGGTTCTACAAATATGATTATGGATTTCGTATTACTTCAAGATCTGCTTTGGTGGAGATCATCATTTTCGTTCTAGTGTCATGCCAATCGTTTATGTTGTCATCCTCAGAATTTGATTATGTGTTTCGATACCTGGAGGCTGAACAAATTGGAGCCATTGTACGGGAACAAGAGAAGAAAGCTGCTCGGAAAACAGAACAGTTGCATCACATCAGAAAATCTGAGGAAAGTAAACATCAGCGTAACTTGCAAGTGGAGAAGATCAAATCTGAAATGCTTGACCTTCAAAATAAGCTTCGTATGGGTTCTTCAAAAGCGGCCCTCATTAACGATTCATCAGTAAATGAAGGTGTTAGAAGAAGAAAAAATGGATCTCTTACTTCACAAGCGGCTTGCAGTGCTCAGAGGCAGGAAAGTGAAAGTAATCCTAAGACAATTGTGCAGAATATCAAAGAAAATGGTAGTGTGGAAACTCCATTTGTATATGAGTTTATAAAGCACCTCGAGGATACTAGTTCAGTTGGTGAGTTAACTGAACTTGAGGACCTGAAGAGTCACGTTGGTGTTGTTAGTGACCCTGATAAAACTACGTACTTTAGAAGCCACTCATCGGAAAATCCATTAGCTTCTGCCGTGCAGTTAATAGGCGACGGAGTTTCGCAAGTGCAGCACATTGGAAATCAAGCAGTCAACACTCTCGTCAGCTTCTTAAATATTCCTGCCGAAGATTCTGATGTCAACAATCCCTCATGTGGAACAGTAGATACCGATCTTAACCTGAATCGTACGCCTTTGCTATGTGAGAAGACTAAAGCATCAGAGTCTGTTAGTCTTCAGATTGGTCGTATCGTACAACACATATGGGGCCAAATGAGATCAAATAATGACATAGTGTGTTATTGCTGCTTTGTCTTTGTCTTCCTCTGGAACTTCAGCTTACTTTCCATGGTTTACTTAGCAGCTCTTTTCCTGTATGCGCTTTGTGTGAATACTGGACCAAGTTACATTTTTTGGATCGTGATGCTGATTTACACAGAATTCTATGTCTTGATTCAGTATTTGTATCAAATAATGATCCAACATTGTGGTTTCACCATCAAATCAGGCCACCTCCGTGAATGGGGCTTTCCTACAAAGAAGATAAAGTCGTCGTTTGTTATCAGTTTGCTGCCTCTTTTTTTGGTGTATCTGTTTACTTTGATACAATGCTCCATTACTGCGAAAGATGGTGAATGGTTTTCAGTTGGAGTTAATAATTGCAAATCAGGGTTTAGGAACGGAAAGGAGCTTCAATCTAAATCGAGTTGGAGTGGAAAGGCTTTTAAAGCTTTCCATTTTATAGTACGCATGGTGAAGATAATGTCCAGCAGCTTTTCAAGGTACTGGAAATCACTTACACAAGAAGCTGAGTCTCCTCCATACTTTATCCAATTGTCTATGGATGTCAAATCTTGGCCTGAAGATGGGATTCAACCTGAAAGGATCAAATCTGCAATGAATCAGCTATTAAAGCTTTTACACGACGATAAGTGTAAGAAAGATAATCCAAGTAATTGCCAATCTGCAAGTAAGGTTCAGATTCGGAGCATTGAAAGAAGTAATGAACGTGCAAATGTGGTGTTAGCAGTGTTTGAGGTGGTGTACGCCTCTCCAGTGGCTGAATGTAAACCAGCGGAACAATACTACTCACTTACCCCAGCTGCTGATGTGGCTAACGAGATTCTTAAGGCAAGATCAATGGGACTTGATGAGATAGTTGGATTTCAATACCCGATACTCTCTGTGATTGGCGGTGGCAAAAGAGAAATTGATCTCTATGCACATATTTTTGGGGCTGACCTTGCTGTTTTCTTTCTTGTGGCGATATTTTACCAGTCAGTCATCAAAAATAAAAGCGAGATTCTTGAGTACTACCAACTTGAGGACCAATTCCCGAAAGAGTTTGTGTTTATTCTCATGGTATTTTATTTTCTTGTACACCATGAATTCTCTAAATCAGACTAGGGTGTTACTAATCAACTTGAATTTTCATCTAGCTTCATTTATCAAGCATGATGCCAACTTATTAGGCGTTACTTGGTTATATTCCTTGGCTTATCTGGCTCTAATTTGCTTTGATTGGCCTTCTTTTGCAGATAATTTTCTTTTTGATCGTCGTTGATCGTATGATATACCTGTTTTCATTTGCAACGGGGAAAGTCATCTTCTACCTTTTCAACCTCGTCCTATTCACTTATGCTGCGACTCAGTATGCATGGAACTTGGACACAACTCAGAAGACGGCAGCTGGATTGGCTCTTCAAGCAATTTATCTTACTAAGTCAGTTTCACTTGCATTACAAGCCATACAAATCAGACACGGTATCCCTCATAAAAGTACTCTGTATCGACAGTTTCTAACAAGCAAAGTCTCTCGCATTAATCACCTCGGATACAGGATTTATCGAGCTTTGCCTTTCCTATATGAATTGCGATGTGTCCTTGATTGGTCATGTACTACAACATCATTAACTATGTATGACTGGCTAAAAGTAAGAAAACCTTGCATTTATTAGTCGAAAATTATTGCTCCTAAATCTGATTTGGCATAGAAATTGATATGTTTTTCTTTGACTCTTCAGTTGGAGGACATCAATGCGAGTTTGTACCTTGTTAAGTGCGACAATGTTCTGAACAGAGCTAATCATAGACAAGGGGAAAAGCAGTCAAAGACAACCAAGTTTTGCAATGGAATATGTCTATTCTTTATACTAATATGTGTCATTTGGGCTCCTATGCTGGTAAGTGGCTGCAATGATTATTCTTCCAACTGATGAATGGCTTCAGTTGTCGAATGTCTAACTAGGTAGTTAAGAAAAGAAAAGCCCCTTTCGTAATTCTATTTCTGAATCTCCGATTGTGTGCCAAATATGTAGTCAGGTTGGTTTACTAATTTGTTGTTTGTTCACAAGCAGTTATGTCAAAATATTCAAATATTTCGGTCTTCTTTTGGTTATGATTTGAACTTTCCTTTTGTCATTTGGATGGTTTTGGTCCATGTTAACTGAAACCTCAACTTTTACCACTTAAGTGGGTTATTGAATCTAATCCTTTTTCCTTCATTGATTCCTCAAATTTATACGATCATTTGTTCCAGTATAAGTTTACTTGTTCTCAATGAGGGTTCAGATTCATGATAACTAAGTTATTCGATACAAATCCTGACAATGTTTGAAATCATTGGGTCAGCTGTTTAGAGATATCTATACAATTCTTGCTAAGCTTAAATCTATCATCAGTTGTATATCCCTAGGTTTCTCGCTAAGTTCAATTATCGTGGGCTCGTCACCCACGGAACAACATTTTTCAAAATGTATTTTTGTCTATGAATGCTGACCACCAAATCTTACAGATGTACAGCAGTGGTAATCCAACAAACATTGCAAATCCGATCAATGATGTCAGCTTTCAACTAGACATCAAAACAGCTGGTGGAAGATTAACTTTATACCAAACGACTCTTTGCGAAAGACTTTCTTGGGATCAAATCAAAGACAATGTTCTTCTTGACCCTCAACATTACTTAGACTCGTATAACATGAACGACATTCAGCTAGTCTGTTGCCAAGCCGATGCAAGTACCATGTGGCTTATACCCAATGTTGTTCAAAGGCAGTTTCTTAGATCCCTTGACAGTAGCAGCATGGATGTAAGGTTTGTATGGGTTCTTACCAGGGACAGGCCGAAAGGAAAGGAAACAGTGAGATATGAAAGAAGTGTTGATCAATCTGATCTTCCCGAATCATCAGTGGTCGAGGGTGTATTGAATGGTTCGCTGAACAGCTTTAGGATATATAACATGTACCCAAGATTCTTTCGAGTCACAGGTTCTGGAGAAGTCAGACCTTTAGAGCAGGAGGTACTATTTATTAATCATTTCCTTTTCTTTGAACTATGCCTTTTAAGTTATCATACTCTTTGATCTTTGTGTTTTACCCTCAAATGCAACAGCTAAGTTTGTCTCAATGTAGTCTTTATGTGTTTATGGAAATTCCTTGAAGCCCCAAATATTATGTGAAAGGCATCTCTGTTCATGACAATACAAAGTAACTACGAGCAAATGGTTGCAGTCATCCCTCTTTGCACTATTTGATAGTAATTTTGGCCAATCTGTGAACGATTAAAACAGGTGGACGATGTCAGCGCGGATCTTATCTTACATCGTGGAATGTCGGAGTGGTGGTCCTTCCACGATATCAGTTCGTTGGATTCATATGGATGTGGAAGCTTGTCAGGACCCATGGCTGTCATCGTGTCAGAGGAAACCCCTCGTAAGTACCAAATAATATAGAACTAATCACATCTACTGTAGCGAAGAAATATCAAACGACTAGTAAATATAGTTCTTGACATCATTTATGCCCTTTTTCATTTGCATGAAAAGATGAGTCTGCTTAACTGGGAAGGTGAAGGGATCTTAGTAATTGTGATTGTTTGAGGGATCGAAATGTTTTCGACAAATAGTAGTAAATTGGTGAAAATGCACTTATTTATCACTCCATCATACATGAATACAGAAGATTATGCTAGGATATCTCTGTGATTAATTCATTATGATGTGTTTTTACTTAGAGGGATTTCTCGGTGAGACTCTCAGCAAATTCAGCATATGGGGTCTCTACATCACGTTCGTACTAGCAGTTGGCAGATTCATCAGAATGCAGTGCGCTGATTTACGTATGAGGATACCTTACGAAAATCTTCCTTCATGCGACAGGTAAACACGATGGCTTGTGTCTTTTTCACGACAAACGAACAATTCCTTAATCAGAAAATTTTGGGACTAAAATGGTTTTTTCGACGGTTGTGCTTTTTGCTGCCCCTCCAAGGTTGATAGCTATATGTGAGGACATATACGCAGCGAGGGCAGAAGGCGAACTCGGGGTAGAAGAGGTTCTTTACTGGACACTTGTGAAGATTTATAGGTCGCCTCACATGTTGCTCGAGTATACAAATCCCGACTAACATCGAATTAGGTAAAAACTAAATACTTCGAAAAAACAGCTGATGATACTTCAATAGAAGACAGATTTTCGGTTTGGGGTCCGATTCTCATTTGCCAAGCTTTCTCGAGTATTGTTTGAGGCTCCGTTTCGTGAGCATAAAAAGCTTTCGGTTTCGGAGAGAATTTAGAATGTGATAGACTGCGTTCCACTGATTGTGGTTTATTATGATAGCGATTTTTGTCTGTACTGCATTGTGCATGTATGATATATATTAGCTATAGAGAAGAGAAGATGGCTTAGATTAGAATACAAGGGCAACTCAGTTTGTGCAGTCAATTCTTTCATGGGTAAATTCCGTTTCAATACTCTTTGAAGTTTAAATTTCAGTTTACCCCTCAAATTATTTTTTCCTAGTCAGTAGCCATTTGTGAAAAGATGTGTGTTTGATATCAAATAATGAAACGACGAAAATTTCTTCACAATAAAATTGGATATTACATCAATTGTTGTCGTAATTAAACCAACAAAATTGAATATTATTATCATTATTATACCAACAAACTTGAACAAACCAACTTGTTGGTATAATAATGATAAGTATAATATTCAATGTTGTTGGTATGCTAACGACAACTGTTGGTATAATGTCCAATTTTGTTTGTATAAAATTATAATAATATTATTTGTTGGTATAATAAAAATAACAGTTAGTGTAATAACGACAAGAGTTAGTATAATGTCCAATTTTGTTGATATAAAATTAACAATAATGATATTTGTTAGTATAATAGTGTTAAAAGAGGTATAATAACGATAACAGTTGGTATAATATCAAATTTTGGTATAATAGTGTTAACAATTGGTATAATATTCTTGGATTTGACTTGATGTAATAACGAAAATGGTTGGTATAATTTTACAATTTCTCGTATAATATCTATGTTGGTATAATAATGAGTTTTGTTGGATAGTTCATTCAATATCTGTTAGATTTTTTGAACCTGTGAAGCAAGGTTCGTCTTTTCCACATTGAAAAGGTTTTGAATGGAAAAAATTCGCATATCGATACTGAGCAAGAAGAAATAATTTGAGGGGTATTTAAGAGGAATTTTTAAATTAGAAAGGGACTCAAAGGAAATTTATCCTTCTTTCATATATACGTTGATTTTAGTTCCTGTAAAAAAAATGATTGAACATAGACGCACATTTTTCCAAACACATCCCAGTGTTAGATATGGTTTATTTTAGGAGATTAGAGATATGCGATTCAATTTGATTAGGTTAGGCCTTCCTTGAAGAAAAGATGTTGTCACACTACGTCAGAACCAGTGTACTACAGTCGGTATTTGCTAATCTTATGATATACTCCCTCCGTCCCAAACGGTTATGGACATTTGGGGTATGGCACGGTTTTTAAGAAATTGAATATTTTAATAATATAGTACAATTAAAAGGTGAAAAAGTGTATATTTTGACACGTCTTTTAAGAATATATAATAGTATTATATTGATTGTTTGTGGTAGTTTTTTGTTATAAAAGGAAATGTCCAAAATGGTTTGGGACGCCCGATATAGTGAAATGTCCAAAACGGTTTGGGACGGAGATAGTAACTTGGAAGTGTATTTATTCGAGAAGTTTCGGTAAAGGTAGTCTTGGGCGGATTTGATGATAATTTAGGAGGCGAACCACAGTTTTAGTCCCCGATGTTTGGAAAATCGGCGTTTCTGGTCTCTATGTTCCGAAGTGACACTTTTAGTCCTCAATATTACTGGACGGTTTTGGTTTCTCGATTAATTTAATCGCTAATTTAGAGAAATTTAACACGTGAGAGCATATGATCTCGGAAACTAAAAGTGTCACCTCGAAACATGGGGACCAGAAACGCCCATGCCCCAAACATCGGGAACTAAAACTGTTGTTCTCCCATAATTTAGGAATATATTATTTGCACATCATTTGTAGTCCGTAAACGCTGCATCAAAACGCAACTGTTTAATTGTACAAGATGTTATTGTTATTACAACCTGCTAAACTGGCAAAATACACAGTTTAGTACCTAATCAGTGTTCATTTATCCTTATACTATTTCTTCTACATCTTCCCCGCCTACCTCCAAAATCCTTGCGCCTTTTACCCTCTCAGCAATCCATTTTTGCAAAACGACCCCTCACCCTCGTCCTACTCTCCGCTCGAACTTTCCTCGATTCGTATCTGATGTGTTTGTCATACCTTACGATCATAAACAAACAGAAAAGAAAAGAGAATCACAACGTTAGATAAAAGGGTCGGTTCGGCTCGATCATGTGGGCCAATAGTGTACGAAATATCGATATAATGTGTGGATACAATTTTTAGCTAGAAAAAGACTCGAGCTTTTCTATTTCAGTAAGTTTACCTTCGAGTTTTCTTCTTCTCTTTGTATCGCGAAAGGGCAGAGCCTCTTTCCTCTCTATTGAACTCACGAGGTAAAGGTACGTAATGAAACTTCTCGAAAACTTCTGGAACATGTGAATCATTAGTACAATTTGCTAAAATCGTGCTATCGTTTTCAGTCTTTGTATCACCGTTTGGTACTACGTTGTCTGCCTCGACGAAGTTGTCCAAGTACGAGGAAGGGAAGCCTACAATATTCTCCGAAATATTCCCAGCAAAATCATACATCTTAGGTTCATTTGTCTGCAAAAATAGATAGGGAGCAAATATTATCTGCTGCTCTGTGCTTCTCTTTTCTTGATAAAGAGGACAAAGATACTGAAGCACTAAGATGCTCACGAACATATGTATAGAATGATTAAACATACCTCGTATGATTGCATTGATGGTATCATTTCAAGCCTTTGATTGGTATTATTATTTCCAGGTAGTTTCTGCTGCTGCTGCTGCTGTTGAAATTGGAAACCATGAGATTCGAACTCGGCGAGCGATCCATCGAAGTTGGGCTCCGTTTTCGCCAATTCCCTAAGCTGGCGAACGATCTCATCTTTATCCTTACCGCAGACAGCATTTCGATTCTAATCGAACGTTTTAACAGAAATCGAAACGTCAGCAATGAATCAAAGATTTGTAAGAACGAAAAACAAACCTCAGAAACACACACAAACCTTAGGCAACGAAGGAAACCCCATAGCCTTCAAGCCCACGCCGTCGCCGTCAACGATAAAATCATCCACGCCCAAAACCATAGTCGGCGGCGCATTTTCCCAAGCAAACACATCACAAAATCCCTCGACATCATCGCCGAGATCCAAACTCTTCTTCGCAAAATCATCATCTAAACCCCAAATACCCACGAGCTCGCCCACGCAAGGCACACCACAAAACCCTTCGATCGGCCTCCTTTCGTGAACCCCTTTATCGTGAGCCTCCCAATCGCAGTTCTGACACAGCGCCGCCGATTCCGTCGAGCAGAAGATCGACGCCGGGCTCGAACTGCACGAATTGCAGAGAAGCGAACGGCAGTGCTTTTTGAAGAGTGCGTTCGTCGAGTGTACTTCGCGGTCGCAGGCGAGGCAGAGGTTCGCCGCGTCGGCGCGGCATCGGAGCGTGGCTTTCGATCGGCCGCAGAAGTCGCAGAAGACGGCGAGGTTTTCTTGGGGAGGTTGATGGTTTTTTCGTACGTTATTGCAACTCATGGTCATGGAGGTGGTGTTCATTGGAGGATCATGTGTTCTCATATTACCGAAGAATGAAAGATTCAGTGTGTGTTTTGAGTGTTTGTTTTCTTGTCACGGAAATGGAGACACGTATGGATCTGATGAACAGCGCGCGGTTCTTTAAATGCTTGGTCCGCGGGTTGTTGACGACAAGGACAAAAGGGTCTTTTGATAATTCGTGTTTTTAGTACTTTAGCAACATATTACTCAAAATTCCAAGAGTTTGTTTGGCTGGAGTATTTAAATATTTTAAAGGCGTGTTTAGAATATCTTAGTGCGTTTGGTTCATAAATTTATCTAAAACATGGATTATATATAACTGTTTTAAACTCAAGTAGACAGGTTTAGGTAAAGACACCCGTCACATATGTTTATGTAAACTCACTGACCAAATACACATTTTTTTTATACTCATTTGTTTTATATAATCTATTACTTATTTAAATCCTCATCATAAATCAATCAGCCAAACAAGCACCAAAAGTATAACAATATCATTTCACTCTACTTTCAGATAAATTATATATATATATATATAAGTAACTAGCAGAATAAAATTTTTACACAAGTATCTGTTTGGTTGAGAGAATTATTTTACCATTGCTTACGTTTTAAATGTACTAATATTAAGCACATCATATGTCTGTACGAAATAAAAATTAATTGATAGTGGAATGGTTTTATTAATAATAATTTAATATTTATTAAAATAAACAACATACTAAAAATAGAAACGGACAGATTTATGAGAGACTTGAATCGTGTGATGTTATGTTTTAATTACTATTTTTTAATATAAAAATTGACACTTTGAAGTTACTATGTGGGTCTCTCGCTTGATAAAATAGAAAGAATATGTATCATGTCTAGCGTTTGTATAGCACTAAATATTCTATACGATATCTCTATAAGCATGATTATTTTTTATTTAATGTATTATGTATCATCACCGTAATGACAGATCACCTAGGTGATGAAAATGGGGTGATATTGTACCTTTTGGATCACCCCAAAAAAGATAGGTGATCTTACATCACCGTGATGGGGTGATCTTTCAAATTTGTTTGGACAACATTACCCCTTAATTTAGCATTTATACCTAATACATCCTTATCTATATTTAAAAAATATAATTAGATTATTTAAATCTTAAAATAATATATTTAATAATAAATAATTATATTGAATAACTATACGAGAACTTATTATTTATTATTAATTATTAAAAAATTAAACTCGATATTAAAATAGTAATCATTATTATGTAAATATCATATATATCATCCACATAATTTATGTAATATTGGTAGGGTTAAATATGACAATTATGCAATATCACCCCACACATCACCGTGATTAAACAAACACAATATTCTAATATCACATTGATATGCAAAATGAAATATCACCCCAAAACAAACACAATAATGATATATCACTTTGATCCACATCACGGTTCACATTACGGTGACGTGAGTATCACCGTGATGTTGGATCACTTGAAACAAACACCCTTTAATGTTAGGACGATATCGTGTCTGTTGCAAACCTCACTCCATATAGTGACCTCGAATTTGTTTCACACGTACAAGCATTCATTAAAAAAAATGTTTGTTTATTTATTTGATAAATTTAAATCTATTTTATCTACTATTGTGTAAGAAACGCCTTACATAATTAATAAATCCATTCGTAATGTGAACAAACTTTCTTTTAATTTCCATTAGCGTCTGAATTTGACAATGGAGAAAGCGTCTCCATCAACCTTCTCTAGAAAAAAAGGCAATGGATAAATAAAATAAATGCTTTAGTTAATGTAACAACAACGAAAGAAGCCAACGCAACAGTACACTATATGACAGCATACAAATGTCACGGATGACATCTATATATGTATAACACTTCCATTAAATGATATATGCATATCACAAAGTCCACATATAATCCAAGAACAAGCAAGCAATATTAGAATCATCGAGTCACGATTCCCCCAAAATCTTGGAATTTTTCTAACACGATACATATGATAGATGACAATATGATTACAGATCTCATAAAATAATTAATACGACAGCGACTACACATATGCCAAGAAAGAACACCTCATCTATTGCACGTGCCACGATAGGTAAAGTTCTTACGATCAAGACATGTCGTGTCACCGAGTTGTAATTGTCCTTGATATTTTTTAGCTTCGATTAACTTGTGCAGATTTCGTTTATTTACTTGTCTATAATCAAATATCAAAATTATGTAATTAACACAAGGATTTTTAGATGATTATGATGCCGAGAATCAAGAAAAATGTGACACAACGCTCTACGTGGTCGTTCGATTCATCGAGGACTATGTATATATCTTTCCTCGTCTGAAAATTTATGCATGCAATTCTTAATTTTTCGAATATGTATCTTAACTATGTAATTCTAGAACATGTTTAACTGTCTGCTTTATGTGCGCTTTCTTATGACGAATGAATCTAAAAAAATATAACATATAAGTCCATACTAATTCCACTTCAAAATCACTTGATAATAGAGAGTAATCCTTTAAAATTATGGGTGAGTTTGTTTCGGGATGATCTTTCAAACATCACGGTGATCCTCCCTCCATCTGCTCATCTCCTTGTTTAGCCTAAAGTGATATCACCGTGATGACGGTCACCTGGGTGATGAAAATAGAGTGATATTCCAAGCTTTGGATCATCCTAAGAAATATACGTGGTCGTAGATCACGGTGATGGGGCGATATTTTTTCTAATTTTTATTTGGACAGCATTACCCACATTATATTTGACATTTATCTCTTATATATCATTATTCATATTTTAGATTATATAAATAAACTATTTAAATCATAAAAATATTTATAATTTAAGAAATAAAATAATTATATTGCATGATTATATAAAAGATTTATAATTAAATCTTACAATATTTAAACTAGAAATCATCATTATGTGAAGTATTATCTCAAAATAAACATATTAATAATCCATTTTACCTAGATATTTACGTAGGGTTAAATATGACATTTACACAATATCATCTCATAGATCACTATGATTAAACAATATTTCAATATCACATTGATATGCAAAATGAAATATCACCTCAAAACAAACAGAATAATGACATAAACATTGATCCACATTCCGGTGATACTCATACTACGTTGATTTGGATATCAGCGTAATGTTGGATTACCTCTAACAAACACCCCCAATATGTATGACATATTGTTCTGGATGTGTAAGTGGATTAAAAACCTTTTCTTAAACACATACCAAATTAGTTGAAGCTGACGAATAATTGAAGAATTTGTTGTGGTATAAATAAAAACACACATGCAAATTTTGAGCGATTTTTGGCGGTTGCAGTGCGGTTTTGTGACAAATAAAATGTCATATTTTAAATAATGGCACTATCTATTCTATTATATTAAGGGCGAGGGGTTAGGATAAACCGTATCAATTGACCAATCTGATTTCTTCTACACCTATTTAAAAAATAAAAAAGACTTATAAACCACGTATCTTCCAGCCTCATAATAACTACCAAATTCCATTTTAGTATATAATTTATTAAAACTATTTAATAATAATTAATTTATTTTATTGCACACACATAGGGTGTGCCAGAGTTACTAGTTATTATTAGGGCGAACGACATTTTTAGTCCCCGATGTTTGGGGCATGGGCGTTTCTGATCCCCCATGTTCCGAGGTCACACTTTTAGTCCCCAATGTTACCGATTTTGAACGATTTTGGTCCCTCGATTAATTTAATCGCTAATTTAGACGAAATTTAACACGTGAGAGCTCATATTTTACTCGACATAAAACGTCATAGCGCATCTTCTTCTTCGACTTAAATGCACGTGAGCATCATTACGTATCACATTTTACTCATTTTCAAGGTTGTCGATCCTTTCCTAAATGTGATGTATAATGATGTTCATGTGCGTTTAAGTCGAGGAAGAATATGTGTTATGAGGTTTTACGTCGAGTAGAAGGAGATCATGTGCTCTCATGTGTTAAATTTCGTCCAAATTAGCGATTAAATTAATCGAGGACTAAAATCGTCCAAAATCGGTAACAATGGGGACTAAAAGTGTCACCTTGGAACATGGGGGACCAGAAACGCCCATGCCTCAAACATCGGGGACTAAAAATGTCGATCTCCCTTATTATTACCTAACAACTCTTACTCAAACAAATAATTATTATTGTTGGCACACCCTATGTTTGTGCAATAAAATAAAGTTAATTATTATTAAATAATTTTAATAAGGAATATACTGAAAAAATAGAATTTGGTTGTATTATGAGGTTATGGAATATACGTGGTTTAATAAGTCTTTTTTATTTTTTTTAATAGTAGAAAAAATCTGATTGGTCAATTGATAGAAACCAATTGATGGTTTATCCTAGCCCCTCACCCTTAATATAATAATAGAATAGATTAGAACCAAAATTATGAGTAATAATGAAACCGTAAAATTCCAAATTACGACGTGGGAGCAAAACAAACATAAACCTAATGTATATCTACACTTAAATAAAAGTAAAAAAAAATCAGCTCAGTCCCATTTTAGATAAATATACATATAGGCACTTAGTAGAATAAAAGTTTTTACACAAAGATATTCGTTTGTTGAAAATAACATTTTACCATCATTTACGTATCTTTATGTTACGCAATATTATGTGTATTTGAAGTACTTAATTCCTAAATGTGTTGTGTGATATCTAGTGTACCTTTTTTAATGTATTATGTACCACAATATGTTTCTCTACAATACGTAACGTTTTTATATCATGCATCTTCAACCAAACGGCTACCTATATGTAAAAATTTTATTCTCCTAGATATATATATTGTTGGGAATGACCCAAAACTCGTATATTCGGTGCTAAGATCGGTGGGAACGAGTTGGGAATCGATCGGGCGAGATCGGAGCAAAGAGTGCATAGTAAGACGCTCGCAGCTACTGTTCACGGCCACATGCAAAGGTAGTCACGGCCGTGAACAGTAACTGGCTGGAGTAATGGTTTTGCTGCCCGACCCAGTCACGGCTGTGACTGGGTCACCACTTGCCCGTGAACAGTACCAGAAGCAGCGATATGGCGCGAATGAAGATCGTTTGAATGCGGGAAAGTATCACGGCCGTGAATGGCAATGTACGAGGCCGTGACGAAGAGCGGAACGTGAAGAATTGGAGCCCCGATCATGTCACGGCCGTGACGAAGCGTGTACAAGGCCGTGATGCGTAGCAGATTCTTGATAACTGCTATTAACCGTTTCGATGACTGAGTAGGAACCTTCTAGGTCATTTCTCGTCTATAAATAGGAGGAATTAGCTCGACTTTTGTACAGTGAATTGGAGAGAAAGTGTGAGGCTTGTAATCTCTGAAAATCATTCGGAATAAAATTGAGAGTTCGATCCGTGGACGTAGACCCAACTTGGGGTCGAACCACGTTAATTCCCCTGTTTTCTTTCTTCTTTCTTCGATCGATACGTACACAAGTCGGCCTTTCCACCCGACACCGACCAATCGCTCGAAGCCTTATCCAAAGGCGAACTCATAGGCGCCGATTTCCCAACACACACACACACACACACATATATATATATATATTCTAATATATACTGATCTGATATTTTTTATACTTTTGGGTACTTAAAGTGTATCAAAAGTCACTTACTATGCAATATCAAGCTTGTGGCCCCGACAGATTAATCTAAAAGTTATTAGTTATTTACCTTTTGAATTCATGATAATTTAACTAAAACTTAAGTTTATATATAATTAATAATGAATTAGCATAAAAATAAATTACAATTAGTAAAAACTCTTGTGAATATTAAAAGTGTGGCGTGTTCGGTGCGATGCGATCTGTAAAAAAAATTACCACCGAACCTTTTTTATAGTGCATTAAACGCAATTTTATACATTTGATTTTATATATAGGTACAGTTGAATTTTTCAAATCGTTGGCACCCCCTATTTTATAATACTTGCAGATGCATATTCATAAAAAATGATACCAGTTAAATGGATTTCAAACTTTCTAACCAATATTTCTCTAATGTAATAACTAATAAGTTCAAAATTGGTCTTTTTTATTCAATTGAAAGCGTGCTATCTCATTTCACAAAAAGTAATTACATTGGCTAAACAGCCACATGGTTCCTCTGGCAACATCGATAATACCGGTCGGAACAAAAAGGTCACCGTATGAGCAAAAGTCAAATCACAAACTAAAAAGACTAACAAAAGAGAACACATCTGGTATAAAAAAAAGCATGGAGATAACAACCAAACAACACAAAACTTAGTCATATTGTTAGGATCGGTTGCGTGTTAGGGGGGTGAATAAACACTTAGTCGTTTTTCGGTTCTTAACCGGTTAAGGTTAGGTACCGGTGTCTGATATCCGTGAGTGCGACTTTGTGCAGAAGCTAACCAGTCAGTTATGAACCAAGACCGGATATGTGTGGTGTGATGTGCATGTGTTTGCGAAAGACACAGATTTGTTTCTGGAAGTTCGGAGCATAATCTCCTACGTTTCCCCTTCTTCCCCGCAAGAAAGGTATCACTAGAAGCCTCGGCTTACAACCCCCGTTGTACAACCTCCTTAGCTAGACTCACACAGTACAACCAACACGGCTATACTCAGCTAACTAATAGACACCACTAGACAGCTTTTTACAGTCCGTCTGTTTCAAGAGCTTTTTTACAGTCTCTTGAGAAAATTCACTCACTAACCGAACCGGTCTAGTGCAGTGATGACAACACCTATTTCTTTTCTCGCTAAAGAACTTAACGCGTTGAAAGCTTGAGCTAATTCTCTCGTTCTAAAAATTCGTAGATGGTGAAGTAAAGTATTTAGCTTGCATTCCTCCTATTTATAGTTGAGGTTGATGTTACCGTTGTGAGATGCTCGTCAGTACCGGTCAGTGCATTAAATGATTTTACCCAAAATTGGTCTGTCCGGTCTTCGCTGCAATTCGTTCTGTGCCATATGCTTTATTCCTTAATAAGCTTGGCTTGACTTCAACTTGACTCTTGTTGGCAGCCTTGAATTAATTGCTTGTCAGAAGTCTTCAAATTGCTGCGCCTTGAATATTTTTGAATCTTGTCCAGCGTGGCACTTCCGGTATCAGCGATCCGATCTTCAATCCGGTTTCGGTATGTAGTCTTGATCCGGTTTCTGATCGCGATGTTGACCTGCTGTGTTTCCGTTTCTTCCTTTGTCTAACCGGGTATTCTTATTAAGTTAGTTCTATCACCGAAACTGTAAATCTGAATATTTAAATTCACGATTTCTAACACATTTCATAGGTTGTAAATCGACAAAAAAAATATATGCAATCACATGCCTCTCGCTACTGAACTCTAGATCCCTAGCCATGAGCAAGTAATTACTGCAATGTGCGTTGTTTCACCTCAAAAAGCTCCCAATGCTATAGAGAAAGAAACTAAAGATGTACTGATCAAAAGCAACAATCACTTTTGAAGCAAACAAAAAGTCTCCCCCAAATCAGACCAGAATACCAGATAACATCAGGTTAAACAACATTTGAAAATTCAGCCCATTCAACTACTGCCTACTTAGCAATATCTAGTTCAAGCCATCTCTTACCTTTGAAAATCCATAGATTTGTGGTCTTCCAAAGCATCCAGAGAATGTAGACAGATAGTTGCATTAGGTCAATAATACTCTTTGGGTCTGGGATTGGACAAAGCTCGAGCGTCCAATTCTTGAAATTATGATCACTAGCCTGAATTCCATCCCACTGCACCGGAGGGAGTTTCCAAACTTTTTGTGCCCTTTCACACCTGAAGAATAAATGTTCGAGATGTTCGACGTCTTCCCGACACCAGCTGCATATAGGATCAAGTTCAATGCCTTTTCTTTTCAACTTCTCTTTCGTCGGCAGTAAATTATGGATGGCCTTCCAGAGGAAATTTTTAAGAGTGCGTTTGGATTCGCGTACTTGAACGAAATCGCTTGAATTTCAAAATCGTAATTTCAAATCCAAATTCACCGTTTGGCAAACATTAGGATTTCGAATTCGGATTTCAAAATAGATCTCGACTCGAGCTCGTCTCGTCGAACTCGATTTCTAACTTTTTCTAAAATAATTTTAAAAAGTACAATATAAAATAAAATATAATAAAAATCATGAATAATATATAAAAAAAAAGCTCGTGAGCCGGCTTGCGAGCTTTCGAGTGCCCACGAGTGAGCTCGAGCTCGAGCCGGCTCATTTGCGAACCCGTGACGAGCTCGACCTCGACAACAGCTCGTCGAGCTCGAGCAGGCTCATTCGCGAATCCATGACGAGCTCGAGTCGGCTCATCGAGCTTGCGAATCGGCTCGACTCATCGTTCACCTCCTTTTATTATTATTATTATTATTATTATTATTATTATTGTTGTTGTTATTATATTTTTTCATCATTATTATTGTTAGGATATTTTGATCCCCGATAATTTAATTGCCCGAGAAATGAGGATAATAAATAAACGAGACGAAAAATAAATTTGGACAGTGAACACGAGATTTTTACGTGGTTCGGTCAGAATGATCTACGTCCATGGGCCGGAGGGTAGAACTTCTTTATTATGTGGAGATATGACAGACAGATATGTCTCTTAAAGAGGATACGTCGAAAAATAGCTACAACGACAGTGAGAATAAAATGAGCGGACTGACAGAAGATTTATTTTTTTGTGGTGGTTTTCTTCTTCGTCGAATGAGCCTATTTATAGGCAAACCTTCTGCATTGATTTTCCATGTGAACTGAAATAATATTAAAACAGCCATTTCTTTTGACTGATGAATAGCCATGCTTGAAGTGAGGTGCCAAACTTTGAATAATGAAACCCATGTAAAGAATACTTGTCTTCTTTTCTCATTTATTCCAACCATCAAGGTCACATCCAACAATTATTTATTATTATTATACTATTATTGTAATACTGCTACTACTATTATTATTATATCAGTGAAGGAAAACTCGTTACGTGCTCAACTTTGTATTTCGAAAACGGACCATTTGACATGGAATTTCAAATCCGACGAATTATAAGTGTTTTGGATTTTCCATCCGATTTGGGCGAAATCGAAATCCAAATCGGTGCGATTGCCAAACGTAAAATTTGGGCGAAATCCGAATTTCAAATCGAAATCCGGAATCCAAACAGGACATCCGGAATCGGGATGTCAACAACCACATTCGACTCAAAGCTTGCCCTCCATATCGATGTTCTCAACATTCCTTCTCTTGGTCGATGGTTCCAAATGATTGCCTTATAAGCAGATTTAACACTATATTGCCCACTCTTTTCTAAGCCCCAAATAAGAGTCTTTTGGTCCATGCTCCTTGATTGGAATTGCTTCAATAATCTCAGCCATCTCCAACTTGTACCATCTTCATGAGAAGATCTGACACCCATGTATTTGAGTATTGCAAATCAGAGCTTAGAACATGTATTTTCAAACCCTAGCCTAGCTCCCTCTATTTTCCCAATCGATTGAACAACTCTGTGCAATAGCCCTACAATGCTTCTACGATGTATTATATCAAGCGTTCGCAAACCCCAAAAAATCTGTTTGTTTTTGCAGCCTGCCCACACTCACGAAAACAGAAAAATCCAGCATTTTTCTCATGGAAAATCGCCGGAGAAGTTGTTCCTCGTTTCGTATTTGATCAATTCGTTTGGATTGTCTCCGCTTCTAAGAAGCTTGATTTTGATTCCCCGAAAAAACATGTAAGATTCCGGCCAAAATTAAACCGGTTTCTTACTTGTATTTTGTCGAACATTTGGTGTGCGCCCATATATAGAGTTGTCAGAATGGCCCGTGGCCCGTGGCCCCGCCCGCCCCGCCAAAAGGGCGGGGCTGGCTGCAATTTTTCAGGCCCGCGAGTGGCGGGCCTGAGCGGGCTCAGGCGGGGCGGGCTGGCCCGCCAATAGTTAAAATTAATACTAATTAATAAATATATAGTTATATATAAATTACATAGTTTTTTTTAAAATGTTTTAGGTAGGTTTGTAATTTTATAAAGTTAAACATAAATAAATTAATACTAAAAAGTTTGAATTAGATTATATATATTTTATTTTTTTTAAATTTTATTCGTTTTTTTTTATTTTTTGAATTAAAGTGGGCTAAACCCACCAAGTCCTGCGGCCCGCCAGGTGCGGGGGCGGGCTGGCCCGCCCCCGCCCCGTTAATGGGCGGGCTACAGTCCGGCTCGCCCCGCCGTCCCGTTTTGACAGGTCTAATTTTATATATGGAAGGTGTTGTCCCCGGATTCTCCGGGGTCAAAGGCAAAATACTCGAAGTTAGTTATAACAAACCAAACCATCGAATCTAGTCAATTTGGGGGACGTCGCCGCGTGGGGAGCACGCTTTGGACCTATCAAGCCCCACCTTCCCCAAGGGGTCGGGAAGGCTGAGCCTTTGAGTCACGGGATGCATCGAGAAGGTTCCCGCGGAGCCACGAGACCCGACCATAATGCGGCAAAATACCCGACCGGCCGCAACCAACTTCACGCCTCCGTCCCGCCTGGCGAAATGCCCCGACATGAAGAACACCTCGCCCCGGACTGAATGGAGGCGGTGTGCATCGCCCCCTCGGGATGGTCAGGCAAATGCCCTATTGGAAGCAGCACTTTGAGACCCCGACCTGAAGGAATGCAGAACCCCTTCGGGGTATCTCGACATGGGGATCCCTCGAAGGTCTTTCGCCACGTCGGGGATAGGCATGAGGGAGGAGGAGTTTGAGGGCTTGTCCAGGCGAAAGCGCCCGAAACCCTAAAAGGGAAGCCACGCACAGGGGGCACCCGAGGGGAACTATTCCATATAGACACCCGAAGAGAAATATGCGCCGAACATGACTTTATCAGAAGGCCTCCCTAGATCGGCGATCATCCGAAGAAGTCTGCCTCGGATACCTACTGCGAATACCATAACGAGTACGGCCACACCACGAAAGAGTGCTTCCAACTAAATAGGGAGCTAGAGAAGTTGGTCGCCACAAACCCGGAGGCCCGAGCAAAACTGGTGGGGAAAGATGATGGACCACGATACCCAGGCACTGGAAGCAGGCGGAACGCCCGACCAGAGCACCCGCCCCCTTGCCCGAGGGGAAGAGACACTTTGCACACGATCGAGAACGCCAATGGAAAGCAGCTGGATCGACCTTTGAACGTTAGGAAGCTGCAGAAATATCATCCCTAGAGGAGAGTACCCTCACTAAGTCTATGTTTATTTCAGTTTTTTATTGAATTCTTTACTTTCTCGAATATTGTACGTACTTGGGCTATTAATGAAGTTACTTCCTTTTTCGCACAAGGTTGTTCGGACTATACGAAAATTAATCCTTGCGAACATCGCCCTAAGAGACGAAAAAAGAAGGCCTTGGCCAAGGAAGAAGAAAATCCCTCCTCGTGAGGCTGAAAATCCCTCTCTAAGAGGCTGAAAATCCCTCTCCACGAGGCTAAAATCCATCTCTAAGAGGCTGAAAATCCCTCCCCGTGAGGCTGAAATTCCCTCTCCGCGAGGCTGAAATCCCTCTCTAAGAGGCTGAAAATCCCTCCCCATAAGACTGAAACTCCCTTTCCGTGAGGCTGAAACTTCCTCTCTAAGAGGCTGAAAATTCCCCTTCATGAAGCTGTAATTCCCTCTCTAAGAGGCAGAAAAGCCCTCTTCGTGAGGCATCATATCTACCCTCGGGTTCGAGAGGACGCTCCTCACTGAGCTAAGGACCTCCCGAGAAATAAGGCGGTCCTCCCAGGAGAAAAAGCATAGCCCTTAGGCGCAAGGCGAATGGAGTAGGATTATGCACGAGAGTAAAGGACCGCGAAGGGTCGAGGCGACGGCGATTAAAAGGCTCGAGAAGAAGTCGCCAAGAAAAATTTAACGAGTCGAGGAATTTGCAATGATAGCGCTTCAGCCAACTCTCTCCTCGGGAATCGCGCCTCTGATCTGGAAACCACATCTTCTGGTCTGAAAATAATGCCTCTGGTCTGGAAAATATACACTCTGGTCGAAAAAACACGCCTCTGGCCTGAAATTGTATCTCTGAGCTGGAAATCACCCTCTTGTTTGAAAATCGCCCTCTGATCTAGAAATCGTCCTCTGGTCTGGAAATCACCCTATAGGCTGAAAATCGCCCTCTGGTCTAGAAATCGTCCTCTGGTCTGGAAGTCACCCTCTTGTCTGAAGATCACCCTCTGGTATGGAAATCATGCATCTGGTCAGGAAACAACGCCTCTGTTCTGGAAACGCCCTCTGGTCGGGATATCACGCTTCTGGTCTAAGAAATTGCTCGGGAAATAACACTATGGTATGGGAATTCATGTCCTCTGATCTGGGATTCACGCAGCTGGTCGGGCGATAGCATCTCCTCTGATCTAGAAATTGCGCCTCTGGTCGGGATATATCACCTCAGGCACGAAAATCACGCCTGCTGATCTGGGACTCATGCCTCTGGTCTGGGAATTATCTCCTCTGGTCTGGAACTTATCTCCTCTGGTCTGGTATAATATTTTTGGTCTGAAAATTATCTCTCCTGGGCGGATATTATCTCCACTGGTCTGGAAATTATCTCTTCTGGTCAGGAATTATACTTTTTGTGTGGGAAATCATCTCCTCTAGTCCGGAAATTAAATCCTCTTTGGGAATATCTGCGATTCGGGAAATAATATTTTATTTGCGGGAAATTATCTCCTCTGGTCCGAAAAATATTCCCTCTGGTCGAGAATATTTTCTGTTAGGGAAATTATGCTTTATGTACAGGAAATCGTCTCCTCAGGTCCAAAAATTATACCCTTTAGTCGGGAATATTTTTGTTCAGAAATTACATTCTATGTGCGGGAAATCGTCTCCTCTAGTCTAGAAAATATACCCTCTGGTCGGGAATATACCCTCTGGTCCAGGAATATACCCTCTGGTCCAGGAAACACTCGTTCATTCGGGAGGAAAGAACAAAACTAACTTCGAGTATTTTTCCATGACTACTCAACGTCCAAAATTCACTACTCTTTTGGACTATTTTCAAGGGGGACTATTGTTATCCTCGGATTCCCCGGGTCAAAGGCAAAATACTCGAAGTTAGTATAACAAACCAAACCAGCGAATCTAGTCAATTTGGGGGACGTCGCCGCGTGGGGAGCACGCTTTGGACCTATCAAGCCCCACCTTCCCCAAGGGGTCGGGAAGGCTGAGCCTTTGAGTCACGGGGATGCATCGAGAAGGTCCCCGCGGAGCCACGAGACCCGACCCTAATGCGGCAAAATACCCGACCGGCCGCAACCAACTTCACGCCTCCGTCCCGCCTGGCGAAATGCCCCGACATGAAGAACACCCCGCCCCGGACTGAATGGAGGCTGTGCGCATCTCCCCCTCGGGATGGTCAGGCAAATGCCCTATTGGAAGCAGCACTTTGAGACCTCGACCTGAAGGAATGCAGAACCCCTTCGGGGTATCTCGACCTGGGAATCCCTCGAAGGTCTTTCGCCACTTCAGGGATAGGCATGAGGGAGGAGGAGTTTGAGGGCTTGTCCAGGCGAAAGCGCCCGAAGCCCTAAAAGAGAAGCCACGCACAGGGGGCACCCGAGGGGAACTATTCCATATAGACACCCGAAGAGAAATACCCCGCCACGCCGGATCGTGGTCCCTACCATTCTCACGCACGAAGTTATCCAAACGTGGAAGAAATCGCACGACGCACTAAAAGCGGAAGAAACCGCCAACATATACCGGACGTGGGCGGTTACTGCCGGGGGTCGGCCGCAGTCTGCCCAGCCCTATAAATACCACTGGAAATCCCCAAAGCCAGGTACGTTTTTCTCATCACACACCGTCACTCTACCATTTTCACTACTCGCCCAAGCATTTTCCGTCACTTCACATCATTTCTACATCATTTCCTTTACTATATGGCACCTGAAAAATGGAAACTACCCTCTTGACCTGGGCAAGAGGGCAAATGACCCCCCAAATTCACCCTGTTTCTACAGTTTCCGGCCAAGGCATGCGGCAAAATCCAGGCGGGAAGAGGCTCGTTAGTCCGTTTTAGCGGTAGGTCAATTTTCGACCGCATCAGAAGGAATTAGAGATCAAAGGACGATCGAAGGATCGAAAGACGACCGAGAGAAGAGAAATTGAGATAGAAAGAGCTAGAGAGGGATAAAGAATGAAGAAGAGAAGGATCGATTCAAGAAGAGAAGATGAAGAAGATGAATTAGAACTAAGTCAATTTTGCTTAGGGAAAATATATGTCACTTACATTAACTTATAGTAAAATAAAACACAATAAGAATAACTAAGCCCAACCCTATATAAAGCCCAATTAACAATTCTCGGGTCATGACGTTACCCATCCATTTGAGACATCCTTGTCCTCAAGGATGGTAGCGTAAAACACTGACATAGCGAGGGTAATGTCTCGACTACGAAACTACTCCACTGCTTGCACCTTTTCCACGATCGAAAGGTCGGTATTCCTCGCTAGTCCTCGACATGCTAGATAAACAACACTTTTTCCTCTATCAAATGGTAGGTGCACCTTCATTTCTTTGATTACACACCAAATCCTTGCCATGCATTGCTTCCAACATTATTATGTGCTATAACGACGATTGAATCTGTGCAAAGCAGATCTAGGGAATGCCTTGTGATGTGCAAAGACTTTACTAGTTTCGCTGCTGCAAGCCAAGTACTCGTTGTTCACCTTAAGCCCTCAAAGTAGTTCTCTTTCGAGCGATCTTTATATGTTTGTAGAGGGATATTTTCCTTGGCATCCCACAAACGCGGTTGATTGGTTCGAATAGATCTGCAAGATAGCGGCTCAAGAGACCGTCGTTCTCGATCAAATAGTACATTCTGGTCCATTACAATCAGCAGCTCGCCAAGACCAATCTTCAACCTAATATTGTCCAAGACATCATAAGTTTGTTAGTAAATTCCCTCGTATAAAATATTCACGAGCTTGTTGGTCTTCGACTGAACCTCAAGCGTCTCAGAATCACCCATCTGAACATCAACCGTTGCAATAATTTCAGCGAAGCTGTGAGGAGAATGATATCCATCAATTGATAAGTTGTCGAAGGGTCGACATGGACGGTGGCAGCTTGTAGTTTCGGCCTCGCTTGGTGAAAATTCAACATCTAATGAATTCTCAAAAGCAGTTTGCCTCCATTTAGCATAACATCGAGAACTCGTAGATGTTTTTGGCCAAGCTCAATGGCATCTTATAGGCTTTTAGGTTGCAAGTCTAACATTTCATCTCGCAACTCCTCGCCATGACCAATCGAGAAATGAAATAACCCTCGAAATGATCTGATTCATCGCCCATAGGAATATCCCATATCAAGTCTTCAAACTTATTTACGTAATCAGAGTACGAACCAACTTGCTTAAGGTGGTCGAGTTCTTAAATGTACGAGCATCGCGAAGGTCTTCAAATCGATAAGATATCAGGTCTAAAAAATGCAACCAATTCACTTTCACCCGTCGTTCGGCTAGCATCCGATACCACACAGATGTTCTTCCTTCAAAGTGCATAGACGCGATCAAAATTTTCCCATGATCAGTAACACTCGGTCTCAACGTGAAATAACTGTCACACCTGATCATCCAAGCCCTAGGATTGGTTCCATCGAACCTAGGGAAACCCGAATGGACGCATTACTGATACCAAAATGAGATGTTTGGGAATCAGAAATACCTTGCGCCTGTACTGAAGCTCGAACGGTAGAGACGCTCTCTAGCTGACCTCGCAAACTCAGCTCTGCAACTTCAAGTTGGGAGGATCCCTCATGACTACTAATTTAAACGACTGCTAAGACTTTATCGAATTGAATGTCCTCCAGCTCTTCGAATCGACTATTATCTGCCATAGATGAATCCAAAGCCGAGGATAGATAGCTCTGATACCAAATGTATGATCCCAGCCAAAAATTAAACCGGTTTCTTACTTGTATCTTATCGAACAGTTGGTGTGCGCTTTTATATATGGAGATAAATATAGATCGAAGGACGATCAAGGGAGGAGAAATTGAGGTAGAACGAGCTAGAGAGGGATAAAGAAGAATTGATTGAAGAAGAGAAAGATCGATTGGAAGAAGAGAAGATGAATTAGAACTAAGTCATTTTTGCTTAAGGAAAATAGATGTCAATTACATTACTTATACTATAATAAAACACACTAAGAATAACTAAGTCCAACCCTAAATAAAGCCCCATTAATATTTCTCGGGTCATGACAAAACCCAATTCAGTCGTCAATTTTCTCAGGAAAGCAAATCCCAAATCCCTGAGCTCATGAGGAAGAGACCCCAGACATTGGTGAGCAATGTCAAAAAGACCCTCGATCGAATTCTACCTGAACAAAACCGTGCTTCAGGCAAATGATATCTGTACGCTCGGTTCAATGCAGCCTGTTCTTCTATTTCAGGAGATTAGATCATTCAGTAGGACTTATAATTACTTAAAGGATGTCACTGGAGCTGAAAGGCTGGCTCTTTACTGAAGAGAGGTTCTTGAGGAAACTCAGTTTTAGAGAGCAGTCTTTGCACTTTGGCTTGGCTTTTTGTCCCGATTTGTTCCTTTCGAAACTGGATAAACTGAAAGCATTAGTTGATGAGGTGAGGGAAAAGGGTTTTGATCCTTCGAAGTTGCCTTCGTTGCAGCGCTGAATGGTTCTAAATTTGATATGGGAAAAAATGGGGTTTGTCTGAGGATGATATTCGAAGGGCTTACAAGAACAATCCAGGCTGTATGCCGATCAGTGAGAAGAAGATATCAGCAGTTTTTGGATCTTTGGGTCAATAAGATGGGAAGAGACGTTAAGGATGTGTCGAGGAGCCCTACGACTCTATTGTTCAACCTTGAGAAGAGATTATTGCCAAGGCGCTCGGTTCTACGTTTGCTGTGCTCGGAGAATTTGGTCATGGAAAATTGGGGCTATTCAAACGCATTTAATCCTTCGGAGGAGTATTTTTCTTGAGAGATTTGTGGAGAGATATGCTCTCATAAGATGCCTCAGTTATGCAATGTCGATCAAGTGGTCAGAGTTTGAGTTGAATATCAGTTGCTTTGCTTGGAGGCAATACTTTTCACTGTGATCGTTTATTCAAAGCTTCCTGCGCTCGTCCTACAGGAAATATGTTGGAAAATTAACTGTCACAAGATGTAAGAGAAAAGACAAATTCATAAATCTGAGAAGTACAGATGAGGAGATTCAGGCTAGAGAGTTGTCTTTGGGACGATAGAGGGGAGGAGAAGAAGATGAATAACAACTCACGGAGGATCTGCATTTCAACTTGAAATGGTTGGCGTTTATCATACAATTTATTAGGCAATGACGAAATGAGACACCTTTAAATTAGCCGCCGTCCTTCAAACTTCAGATTCATCCTCATGATGATGCCTCCTATGCCTACGACGAGCTCGCCTCTCTTTGCGATTGTATTTCCTCGAGCCAGATGATTCAGCATTGGGATTATCGGCGTTTCCTGAACTTTCAGGACCGTCGGAGACAAAATCGAAAGGGTTCCGTGAAGAATCGCCTGCCACATTCACCTGAAATTTCATACAACTTGAATTGACACGTTTAGGCTGAAATCGGAAGTTAGGAACACATCAGATGTAATATAACTTACATTAACTTGTTTAGGTTCTGCAGCAGACTTCTTCACATTGCTCTTTCTTGAATCGCTTTCCTCACTGTTTGATTTACTTTGAGAATTTCCCGAGGGTTCGCCACAAAAGTTGCGATGGCGCCATCTAAGCATTGGCTTGTCTGCAGACGAATCACTGTAAACTGCTTCAGCGTAGAAATGCTTGGATAGTAGATACTGCAATATCCGTGGATCGTGATGATACCTATGCAACAATCTGATGACACAAGCCATGACAACAAGTTACAAACTAAGAGAATTTTCCAACGAAAACTTACGCCAAAAGATACAAGTAATCATAAACTTCATTTTGAGACATTGCATCATTCTAGCACTTACGGAAATATTTTAATGCCTCAGCTTCTCGTTTAAGGGAACTTATCTTTTTCATTTATTCAAGTAGAAAGAGTTCAAGACACTTTTCTGGAACCTTTACATTGTGATTTACAGATGATATTAAGCACATGAAGAACCAGTTTTGGGTTGAAACTGGAGAACAAGACTATAAATTATAATGACTGATATATAACAATGCAACAAGTATATCAAATCACACATAAAACGCAACACAACAACTTTATTTTCATATTCTTAACAAATACGCCCTTTGAAATCAGCGCATTTGCAGAAATGGGAGAGGCTCTCTTTATCAGTAACTTACATATTTGCCAGCTCATGCTGCATCCGACTCCCTTCAAGTGAAAGAATACGCTCAACTGATTTTCTAACCGAGTTACCAAAATTCCAAGCTCCAAAAGCAGCACCGGCTCCTAAAGGTATAACTAAGCAGCTAAATAGACAGGTGGCTGTGGGTTTTACTCACATATTTGTCAACAGACGTGTTACTAGAAAGTTATTTGAAAGGGTACAAGGTAAGAAAGACAACGGTGGAGACCATCTTTGAATCATATCACTGCTATGATCATTCATACCATGTGCAATCAATAATCATTACAAAAAAAAACAGATATTGTAGAGAATGACTAGGTTTTAATTCCCCCAGCACCTTTCTAGCTATTGATACCAAGGTGCAAGAAGATGAAGGGAATGCTAATCTACATGATAATCCACAAGGAGATCCACAAATACGCATTGAAGGATAATTAATGACATGAACACACTAAGTATATATAGAAAGAACATGGAAGTATTACAGCTTACCCAAGGTAAGGCTTACGCGAAATACGTTTCTCAGCCTTCCCGTCGCTGTCAAAATTAAGAGCAGTTACCAGGCCCACCTCTGCTTGTGCAAAACAAAAAAAAAGAAGGAAAAATAGACAAATAAAAAGAAAAAAGTAGGGTTGTAAACTACATACCCAGCCATGTAATTATAGAACAATCAGCAAATCCAACAGTGAAATCTCTCATGGCCTGTGCCCTCCAATTCATCAAGATATTTGCTTCTTGAAGCGTCAGCTGCTCCTGCAAATTTGTTTCCCAAATCCATAAAAGTAAAACTCACCTAAACAGATTCGGAATTAACATCTAAAACCAAGCAGAATGCAACCCTGTCAGACCAAGAATCTGACGTATCCTCTACGAGGAAAACATTTAAGCATTAAAAAACCACACTTAATTCTTTACTCAGCTCTCACTGTACCGCGCCGATACAAATTAGTGTTAAGAAACCCCCCCAATAACTGAAACACCTAAACTCATGATCCAAAAGGCGAATGAAACGGAGTACCTTTCTGGATCGAAGAACATATTCAAGATCCAAAAGAGGTTGACCCATTTTCTTCTCTTCTGACGAGAACTGAAAAATGTCGATTCCTTCCTTGCTTTTGCTGGTGGATTGATATGTTTCGTTCGAATTGGGCTGAATTCATCTTTACCCCCTTTGTTTACGTACATTTTCATTTCGACCCACGACCAATCTTGTTCTCACTCAAAGCTTTGTGATTTGCATGCACGTGCTTAAAATATAATATTTATTATATTTTGAGTTAATTATAATTATAATGTTTAATGGATTAAAGATGCAATTAAAATAAGTTATAAATAATGGAATTAGTAACCAAATAAACTTTATTTTTTCTCTCTGTCAGCTAGGTATTCGCCACCACAGTTCGCACTTGGGGTGAAAGATGAGCCGAGTCGGCTCGGTAAAAGCTCAGCTCGAGCTCGTTTATGTCGAGCTTGAGCTTGAGCCTGGATATAGTGGCTCGAAAGCTCGCGAACAGGCTCACGAGCTTTTTTTTATTTTATTTTTTATATTTTTTATATTTTTATATTAATTTATATTTTTTCTAATTTTTTAAATATTATTATTAAAAGCTCGATTTTTTTTTTTATTTTTTTATATTTTTTAAATTTTTTATATTTTATATTAATTTATATTATTTTTATTAATTAATTAATTTTTTTTATTAAGAGCTCGAGCTCGGAGCTTCGTGAGCTCGAGCTCGAGTTCGAGCTCATCTGGCTGTAAATGAGCTCGAGCTCGAGCCGTGAGCTGAAAAGCTCGATGAGCTCGACCTCGAGCTCAGCTGTAAGGGCTCGAGCTCGAGCTCGAGCCTAGAAAATGAGCCGAGCTCGGCTCGTTTACAGCCCTAGTTCGCACAGTTCAACTAGGCTAAGTCCGAATCGAATTTGAACCACATTGTCGACTATGGAACGACCACATCAACTCTGGTCCATGGAACCTAACCCAATATCCCACGACAACACTAGTCAAGGTTTCTGGTGGATTCGAACACTTGACCTCACAAGTATCCGAAACCTATCCACAGTATTAAGCCTTTGGGTATCAAATAACTTAACGGGCTGTCTTGCCTACCCAGTTGGTTATAACTCAACCCTACTAAATAAATGACCACATGGCACATTATACTTTTAATTGTACCTAATTAGGATGATTGATGTTTTAATATGGGTAGAGTAGTGTGTAGGAATGACACTTGTTACATTGGGGGTGTTTGTTTTGGGGTGATCCTCCAAAACATCACCGTAATCCTCTCGTCACATTTTCATCACCATGTTTGTTTAGCCTAGGTGATGAGTCATCACCGTAATGACAGATCACCTAGGTGATGAAAATGGGGTGATATTTTACCTTTTGGATCACCCCAAAAAAGCTAGGTGATCTTACATCACCGTGACGGGGTGATATTTCAAATTTGTATTTGGACAACATTACCCCTTAATTTAGCATTTATACCTAATACATATCCTTATTCATATTTTAAATTATGTAATTAGATTATTTAAATCTTAAAATAATATATTTAATAATAAATAATTATATTGAATAACTATACGGAAAACTTATTATTAATTCTTAAAAAATTAAACTCGATAATAAAAAATTAAACTCGATAATAAAATTATCATCCACATAATTTCGTAATATTCATAGGGTTAAATATGACATTTATGCAATATCACCCCACACATCACCGTGATTAGACAAACACAATATTCAAATATCACATTGATATGCAAAATGAAATATCACCTCAAAACAAACACTGTAATGATATATCACCTTGATCCATATCACGGTGATATTCACATTACGGTGATGTGAGTATCACCGTGATGTTGGACCACTGGAAACAAACACCCCCTTGAATTATAGTTTTGTTATACAAATGTGGTAGCAGATCACAACCAATATATTTATGGGTATATTACGTTTCATGCACCAAAAATATTTTAAAATAGGTTTCTGATCCTTTCAGAAAAAGTATTAGTTTAAAGGATCTAATTTTCATAAAATTTAGAGATAATGACCTAAAGTTACACAAGTGTTACTTCAGAGCAATGAAGTGTTACTGAGGAACAATGAAGTGTTAACAATAAAGTGTTACTGAGGAACAATGAAGTGTTATTGCAAAACAATGAAGTGTTACTGAGGAACAATGAAGTGTTACTACAGAACAATGAAATGTTACTGCAGAAATTGGGTCCTTAAAGCTAAATATTTTTCTGACAGGGCCTGAAAACTGAAAAAAATTCTGACAAGGGCCTGAAACAAAATTTGCCCTATATTTATTCACTAGTGGCCGTTTATAGCTCTCTTACCATTAATATAATAGGTTTTGATTTGCTACCTAATTGGGTATAACTCAATTTCACTTAGGCTTAAATAATTTTCTAGTCCCGCATGTTTGGGGTGGTGGCGATTTCGGGACACATTAATTAAGCGGTGCATTTTTAGTCCTGTAAGTTTAATAAAAAAAGCAATTTAAGGACAATTTAGCCGGAATTAACACGCGTGCACCGGAATGATGATTTGGATCCAATTTTTTTCGGTATCATCCAACTAAGCGCCACATAGGTAAAGAGAAAAATTTAAATGATAATAATAATTAAATAATAACTACTAAGTAAATTCACAATAATTATTAAATAAAAAAACCAATCAAATGAGGTGAACGATTCCGACAGTGAGCAAAGATAACACAAAAACACAACCCTCACGCACGATTACAACAGTGAGGAGCACTGCAGTTTCTTCTAACCCTAATCGAGTGAAATCATGGACTCTTGTAACCCCAACATACGAGTGAGATTGAAGGCGTCATTAGTTGTCCTTCTAACCATGATTCTTTTGTCATTCTAAATGGACCATGCTATCTATTTTGCTCGTGATGTTGTTTTTTTGTCGTGATTATTTTTGTTTTTATTTAATAATTACTGTGGTTTACTGAGTAGTTATTATTTTATTATTATTATCATTTAAATTTTTTTGTTACCTATGTGGCGCTTAGTTGGATGATAGAGAAAAAAAATTGGATCCAAATCATCAATTCCGCGCACATGTGTTAATTCTGGCTAAATTGTCCTTAAATTGCTTCTTTTGTTAAACTTACAGGACTAAAAATGCCCCGCTTAATTAAGGTGTCACAAAATCACCACCACCCCAAACATACGGGACTAAAAAAATTAATTAAGCCTTTCACTTATAATATGACATGTGTCATTTTTATACATCACTCTATTTTGTAAGTAAGTGCGATTAAAATTATATTTGACTTGGATTATACCTAATTGGGTAGGCAAGCCAAAACCAATATAAATTATCATAGTGAAATCACGACTATGCAGCCATTTAAGAAAATGATAGAAGAAAAAAACCTTTACAGACCTCTGTCTAGTGGGCCTCTTATCAAGCTTTCCCACCCTCGAAGTTTAGGAGGGAAGTCTGTTTGTCATATATGTAGCAAGAAAAACGATATTAAGTAAGGGCTTGTCTTTCCTATCTATTTGGGTTTAACCCAAATCTAATATAATTTGACATGTGGCATATTAATTTAAGGGGGTGTTTGTTTCCGGTGATCCATCATCACGGTGATACTCGCATCACTGTAATGTGAGTATCACCGTGATATGGATCAAGGTGATATATCATCATTGTGTTTGTTTTGGGGTGATATTTCATTTCGCATATCAAGGTGATATTGGCATATTATGTTTGATTAAGCATGGTGATATGTGGGGTGATATTGCATAAATGACATATTTAACCATACGTATATCAGTAATTTGAATTAATATGTTTATGTTGAGTTAATATTTTACGTACAATGGTCAATGTTTTAATATCGAGTTTAAAATTTTTCTAAGCATTAATTATAAGTCTATTATATAATTATTAATATTATTTTATATTTGTAATTATTAAATATGTTTTTAAGATTTAAAATAGTTAGTTATGAATAAGGGTATATAAGGAATAAATGTTAAAATATCATGGATAATATTGTCCAAATAAAAATTTCAAATATCACATCATCACCGTAATGTTGGATCACCTAGCGTTTTGGGGTGATCCAAAAGTTGGAATATCACCCCACTTTGATCACCTAGGTGATCCTTCATTACGGTGATGACTCATCACCTACGAAAAACAAACACAGTGATGGGGAGATGATGCGAAGATCACGGTGATGTTTTGGAGGATCACCTCAAAACAAACACCGCCTAAATGTGATGAGTTTATTGGGTGTTTAAACACGGATTCATATTTCATTGGAAGTTGGGTATAACACAAGTGGGTAGGAAAGTCACCCCTATTAAGTAAATATCCGGACAATATTAAGTAAATGTAGGGGCGGTCCTATGAAGGGGCTCGTGGGTATCGATCCCCCGGCCGTCCGAAAAAAAAGAGAGAGCAGTAGTATAACTGCAACATAGGTGCGTCAATGGAGTTTTGACTTTTGAGGAAGAAGATAAATAGGGATTTAAAGTGGTGTTGATTATTTTTATTTTTGTTGGGCTTCTAATCTTCGGGCCCGTTTTGTAATAAATATTTGCGCCTTGTTTTATTTGTCTATTGGACTTTTCACTCGTGGACCATATAAAAAATATCGAAAATAATAAGAGCCCATATATTATAATCACTAAAAAAATAGATAAAAAATTAAAAACACAAACAGAGAACAAAACAAAAAGAATAGACAAAAGCCAAAGCCATTCACTTCACGCGCAGGCAGAGCAGACGAGAACACCATTAAGAATTCATATTTCAATTTAAGGTTTTTTTTTTAAATCTTTAATTAGTTTTAAACGATGGACGAAGGTTTATTTACTCGTTAATCATCATCGATCATTATTTCTTCATAACTTATTTAGGTATTTTGATAAATTTAGACTGTTGATTTAGGTTTTCATATTTTGTTTCATTTTGAATATTCGTAAAATCAAAGACATTGGAGATCTTTCAAAGAAAATGGCAGAGATGGGTTGTCATTCTGATTTTCCTTTTGTATATCGACTTATTAAGTTAGCATTGATTTTACCTGTCGCAACGTCAACTGTTGAAAGATCTTTCTCTGCATTGAAGATAATCAAGACAGATGTGCGCAATAAGATGGCAGACGACTTTCTGTCAGATTGCTTATTTTGTTATATAGAGAAAGAGGGGTTTCTCTGCAAATACGGCGTACCTAAATGTGCTAATACGGCGTACCATTTTCTCAACGTATGACATACGACAATACGTTGATATAGGGTACCTAAATGTGCTAATACGACGTACCATTTTCTCAACGTATGACATACGACAATACGTTGATATAGGGTACCTAAATGTGTTGTATGGCGTATCTGCGGCGGATCGGTTACCTATCTGCAAAAAAGTTATTCTACTAGGTACCTACATATAAAAAATCTGACAGGGTACTAAATTACAAGTTTTTTTCAAAATGGGTATTTATGTGTAAAGACCCCAATTAACTGTATTTAGTCTGTAATATTACTCTTTTACCCCTGCTAACATCTCTAATTTTACGATTGTCTATTCTCGACGGAACATGAACCTTGTGCAGTATCGCATCATTTTCTTTCTGATTTATTTTCCGAACAGCAGACGAAAGGTGCCATAGAGTTGCCTCGAGCGCTGCAATCGCTTGTTCGTAAATTTTCGAAAGCTTCTTATCCCAAGCAATCGTCATCGAACCTCCTTCGAACTCGTCGAACTCAATCTGAATTCTGAGGAATGGCAAAGTAAAACCCTCCGAAATCCTTCCACTCAGAGAAAATTCCCGGCTTTCCATCAAAACGGATAGCTCTATAAGCAAGGAGAGCTACTGGAGAAGAACCTTTTGATCGAGTGCCAGTCGTTCATGGAGAAGGATATTCGTCGCGGAAGAACAAGGCCGAGCCCAAGCCTGCGACGCTAACGAGCTTCTCCTTACGATCGTCGCCAGCAACCGAATCACGGTCAAAGAAACAAGTACAGAGGAATTGTTGGGGTTTTGAGCATTTGGTCCAATTGGGCCAAATATTTGTAATAAACCCATTAAGAAATTTAGTCCCGGTTTTAATTAAATCGGGAAGCCATCGGATGTCGAAATGAGAAATCGTTGAAAGATTACGAATCTACGTTTCATGGGGAATCTAACGAATATTAATACGCCCAAAACCAATATCGGGTGAATGAGAAATTAATTTTCGAAGTTGGCTCAATAACCATTAAAAAGGGTTGATAGTGTTTAAGTGGGGGAATCAAGTGTCCCACATTGCTTAGACACTAAGAAAATCTTCACCATATATATAGAAACCCATGTGGGTCTAATCAAAAGGGCTTGTCATGTATGGGCTTAACTGGGCTTGTGGGCTTAAAGTGGATTTAAGTGGGCTTGAGAAACTTGTGTGAATTTTGGTTCATATAATAGCCCGGGTGTGAGTCGGTGCCTCGCACCGACGAGCACCGAGCCCGAGGCCGAGCCGTGCCAAAGTGCGCAATGGGCGCTTTAAGGCGCGCACTTTGCACTTCGCACGCCGCATCGGAGCAAGGAGCTTAAATTTTTCCTCCGGTGAGCGGCGACGGCGACGCCGGTAACATGGCAGTTGAGGTGAAGAGGAGGTGGCGTTGAGTAAGCGCTGATTGGGCAGCCTAGATGAGGTGGCATGATCCATTGGATCAATGGGTTGCATTGGACTGTTGGGCTGATCCGGCCCAACACTAGGAGCTGTCAGTCGGTCCAACTTGAGGTGTCGGTCAGCAGCCTCGGGCCGTCGATCGGCCCATCGGGCCGCCGCCGGTGGGACATGCCGGAGAATCGGGCTGTCGGCCCGAGAATCGGGCCTGTCGCGGACTGGTAAATTTGCCGACAGTCCAGAAGTTTGAAATATCTCTTTCAGACCCCTGGAAAATTACATAAGCAGTCCAGCAAGTTCTGGAATTTGCGATTAAGTCCCTGCGGGAAAAAGTCTATAAATAGACCACAAATGAGTTGGAAATTTTATTCACTTTCAACCCACAAAATTGCATAACTCACTCCTATACTCCCTAAAATTCCGAAGCAAGAAAAACTCGTGTTTTGAGTATGATTCGTTGTAAAAAATTCGAATCGTTGTGCTACGATTTCGAGTTTAGAAGTCGTTGTATCTTGGGGACGATCGCTGCGAACCAAAAGTACTGATATTGGGGCGATTTTTTGTCTTACGGACAGTGTGTCCAACACACGCCTCAACTACTTCTATGGTCATGGATAATCTTGACAAACTCATGGCCGAGTTGTTCATAATGTGGTGTTTACTTGTGCTCGTATTTGCAGCTATCATATACTGGGTACTCGCGCACTGTACCTGCGTTTGACGACTGTCAAAGTTTCATTCCAGAAACTTTGATCAGATCTGCTACAAGGGATCGCACGTCAATCACTGCAGAAGATAACACTCCATCTTCTGACTATCTACCGTCGAAGTTCTATCTACTGCGGATTTTTCATTTACCACCTACCGGACGCAATCGAAGAAGCAACAACCGTAAGATGAAAATTATATTTGTTCATGATTTGATCGATGGCAACCAACGCACCAACGATACCTGCCAGCAGCCATGTCGAACGTCCTGCCAAGTTCAATGGGATGGAGTTCAAACGTTGGCAGCAAAAGATGATGTTCTACCTGACGACGCTCCACCTTGTTCGATTCCTGAAGGAGACTGCTCCTACGGTGACAGAAGTCGCCCCACCAGCTGAGGGTGAAAACCCTAACGATGCAGACTATGCTGCTCGTGTCGCTGAATCTGAGTAACAAAAGGCTGCGTTAGACGCATGGAATCATAATGATTTCATGTGCCGCAAATATATTCTGAACGCCCTTGACGACTCCCTATACAAGGTCTATGCAGTGGCTACGACTGCGAAAGAGTTGTGGGATTCGTTGGACAAGAAATATAAGACCGACGATGCCGGGCTGAAAAAGTTCATTGTTGGCAAATTTCTGGATTATAAGATGACCGACTCTAAGCCGGTGCTGGACCAAGTCCGTGATCTGCAGCTGATTATTCACGATATTCATGCCGAAAATATGCAGATCAGCAAAACCTTCCAGGTAGCTGCAATTATCGAGAAGATGCCGCCTCGATGGAAGGATTTTAAGAATTACCTCAAGCACAAACGAAAGGAGATGGGGCTTGAGGATTTGATTGTGCGGCTTCGGATCGAGGAAGATAACTGAAAGAGCGAAGCCAAGAATAAGAGGAGCAGTATGGAGGCGGGAGCAAACTTGGCCGAGCCGAGCTATGGAAACAAGCGGAAAAGGCCAGGTCCACCGCAAAAGAAGCAAGACCCGAATTCCAAAAGGATTAAGGGCAACTGTTATAACTGCGATAAACCTGGACATATGGCCAAGGATTGTTGTAAGAAGAAAAAAGTTAATAAGACCCAGGCACATCTCACTGAAGAGAAGCAGCTCACAACGGACATGTCGGAGCTAGATCTAACTTTGTACGAGGCAAATGTCGTGGAAAATCCGAACTACTGGTACATCGACAGCGGAGCAATGCGCCACATCTGCTCCGACAAAGAAATGTTCTCCACCTACACACCTGTTTCGGGTAGGACGCTCAATATGGGGAACGCGGCGACGTTCAACATCGTAGGATTGGGACGGGTGGTGCTGAAGATGACCTCAGGAAATGAAGTGGCGCTTGTGGACGTGCTGCATGTCCCAGACATCCGCAAGAACCTGGTGTATGGCGCTCTGCTTAGTAACGCTGGATTTAGACAAGTGTTTGAGGCTAGCAAATGTAATACCCGTAAAATTTAAAACGGGATTACTCTAAAATTTATTAACTAGTACATCAAAAAAATGTAAGAGTTCTTTTCTTAAATAAATGATATTATTCCAAATAAGTCCAATTAAATATTCAGGTGTGAATTTAATTAGCGAATGCCCAAATAAAATAAACCTCAATGTAAATGTTAAGGCCCAAAACGAAATATAAGGGGTAAGGGATAAGATCAATGCTATTGATCATTATGAGCATTACTACGAAAAGAAATGATAAGAAAGTGAAAGTTATTTAATTGCATAGTTAAAACCACTTTTGTTTTATTGCTACTTGTCAATATTCCAAATGCAATTATTGAATATAAGATCAATACCAAAGTATGAAATGTAAAATGAGATCCAACGTGAGAGAAAAGTGAAACATAACATCTAACTAAGGGCTGTCCAAACCAAGAAACTCACGAGAGCCTCGAAGATCTGATCTTGGAAGTGAAGAAGGTAATCAATCTTTCTATTTCGTTCTAATTTGATTTTAAGATCGGATTCTTCAGAGTTATGCGCGCAACCTTTGTGTTCAGCTTCGTTGTCCTATCAATTCTACTCCGATTCTGTCAAAACTTAGTTCTTTTGAATGATAACCTTCTGGGCTTTCCATCGCAGTTTGAATCGATTCAATCGGATCATCCTATGATTTTCTATGAATTTCTAAAGTCACAGCACGAAACTGGAAATTATTTCTGTAGTTGCTGTTTTAGATCCGTGCGCAGTTTTAGTTTCAAACGAAGTTGACCAAGTTACTGTGCTCCGATTCATTCGAATCTTGACTCATTTTAAAGCTAACTTCTTAAGCTTTCCAAATCCACTTGAATCAGGTCGATCCGATATCTCTAAGATCAATTATGAGGCGTTGACTTTCTAATGCAAGTTCAGGATTTTCTAAAAACTGGATCTGTGCGCAGCTTTAGTTTTCAAAATATTTGACCTAGTTATAGTTCTTTGATTCCTTCGAAACCTGTTTCATTAGAAAGCTAATATCATCAGGTTTCCATAGCCACTTGAATAAGGTCGATCGGATGTCCGTGTGATTTGTTACAAATTTTTAAAGCTCATGCCGCTGAACAGAAATTTTTATTCAGCTGTACCCGCATTTCTCTGCTTTCACCTCTTTAAACTGCTCCGCTGATATTGAGGTTTATTTCTGTTGAAATCTAATCCTCTCAGCTTCCTATGGCCGCTGGAATCATCTCAATCCGATGTTCCTAGCATTTTCAATGTAATTTAAAAGGTTCTGTCGCAAAAATAGAATTGCTGTATTTTCTTCGTGAATGAAGAACATGTTTTGAAATTTTCCAACAGATGTAGCAACCTCAGGTGTAGAATATAAGCTCAAAAGCTACGGAGGAAAGGTAGGTGAAACTCACCTACGGCACGTAAACACTATATGAATATTATGCGAGATTATATGAGTATTATGTAAATTCTGTGAAGTATATGCCTTGGTGAATTATATGCATTATGTGTGTTATATTTATTGCACGTCCATGCTTTACAATTTCGATATTATCATACGTCATATGTACACCTGTTGCATGTCATGTGTTATGTTATATGCACTGCACTTGCATTTCACGTCAGTGTGAGGGAATGGAGTACCGTGCGGAACGGGAACATTTGGGGAAGTCGATGAGTGGTGTTGGTCCGTGTGTCGAATAGAGGGTGGGTGATGCCGCTCTAAAGTGACCTGAGTAGTCTGCCCGTGCTCCAGTAGGTACCACTCTAAAGTGACTTGAGTGGGCTGACCGAGCGATAGGATGGTGCTTGGGTGCGTGCACTCTAAAGTGACCTGAGTTGGCCGCCCGAGTGTTGAGACGTTAGTGGTTGGGTGTATGCCGCTCTAAAGAGACTTGAGTGGGCTGCCCGTGCTCTAGTACGTACCACTCTAAAGAGACCTGAGTGGGCCGAGCGAGCGGTAGGTATAGAGGGAAAGGTTCCAGTACGTACCACTTTAAAGAGACCTGAGTGGGCAGACCGAACGTGAACCTCAACTCGGGGAAATAGGCGACTCTAAAGAGACCTGAGAAGCCTTCCCATTCTAAAGTGACCTGAATGGGATATCCGAGGGTGTATGGTGTTGAGTTGCGGGGAGTCGTGAGATGTGATGGGTTGAGATGAGGGTCGAGTGTGCATGTCGTGAGATGCGATGGATTGAGATGAGGGTCGAGTGTGCATGTCGTGAGATGTATGGGTTGGGACCGAGCGCACGTTGCATACATGCATGTTTCACCTACTGGGCAAGTAGCTCAGTTTACGTGTTGTAGGTACCGAGCCCGACGCTGATGTGCGTCGCGACTAGGTGGGCTGACGGCGGTGCTCCACGGACTTTTGAGGGCGAGGCTGTACATGGATGCGACCTGTGGAGCGACTTTAGAGTTATGTTGTGTGTCATGTCGTGGTCTTTGAAAATATAAATAATGAGCTACGACTTTTGTACGATAAGATGTGTGTGAGGGGTGTGTATATTGTAAAATATAATTTTGCGAGATGTGTGCGTTGATGTAATAATATTATTTTTTTGTAGAAAAGTTTTATTAGACGGGTCTTCCGCGACTTACGTTTGGAAAATCCGCCAAACTATTTATTAGAAAGTGAGGGTCGTTACAGGTGGTATCAGAGCTTAGGTTAGAGGTTCTGTAGACTGTCCATGTACAGCCGCTCAAAAGCGTGGAGGATCAGCCTTGCCTATAAGTTTTACGGTACGATGTGATTATTTTCTTAAATGATATATTTGCTTATGTGGCTATTTTTATATGATAGTGATAAAATGAGGAGAACACGTAGAGATTACGTAGGTAGTTCGAGTCGAAGGGACGAACATGTGTCCCCGGTGCATGAACGCGACTCGACGATTCTGAGACTTACTGAACTGATCCAGCGACAATCGGATCAGATTAATAATCTTATCCAGCAACAAGTTTCCTCCACAAACCAACCGTCTCCTCAGCCTGAACGTATAGAGATCATAGGGGAACGGTTCCAGAAATTGAATCCTCCTACTTTCGAGGAAGCTATCGATCCTACCGTGGCTGAGGATTGGATACGAACTGTCGAGGACATGTTCCTCTACAGCCAAATCCCAGAAAACGAGAAAGTGTTATGCGCTGTCTCAATGTTGCGTGGGAACGCAAGGTTTTGGTGGGACACCATCAAAATCTTGGAGGACCCGATGATTATGACGTGGGAAAGATTTAAAGAACTGTTTTGCGGCAAGTATTTCACAACCTACGATCGAACCCGAAAGATGAATGAATTCATCAACCTCAAACAAGGCGAAAAACCCGTCGCGGAATATATCCGCAAGTTTGAGGAACTATCTCGCTTCGCCCCGCATATGGTGGCGAACGATGCCTTAAAGATCGAGCGATTCCAAGTAGGTCTCAAACCCGAGATCTATCGAGATGTTAGTATGGCTGGAACGCGAGGAATAACGTTTGCTCAAGTGGCGGAACGAGCAATGATTGCAGAACAGGCAGAATCTCAAATCTTGGCAGCTCAGGAGGCAAAGAAAAAGATTGATAACCATCAAGGAAACGGAAATAATCGAAAATGGCAGTATTATGAGGTAGACCCCAGTAGCAATCAGAATAATCGTCAGGGACAGCAAAACTGGCGACCGAAACTAAACCTAGGGCAACTATTTTTCCGTTTCGACCTCCAACTATCAATCCCCAATGTCAACAATGCGGCCGATATCATATCGGCGTTTGCTTCGGAGCGGGACCTAATTTCAAACCGCGATGTTTCAAGTGTGGAAAGCTAGGGCATGTTGTCAAAGATTGTCAAGAATATCGTCCCAGAAACCCAATCCAAGTGCCAGTACGACCTCCGCCAGCACCAGCTCGGGTGTATGCTCTAACAAGCGAGGAAGAAGAACCAAACCCATCAATGATGACAGGTATGTTGAAATGCCTATATTATCAGCATACCCACCCCTATATTAGTTGATTCCAGAGTTGTTTATTTATTCGGGTCGAATAAATAGAGGACGTCAGTGAAAATGATTCCTGCTCTATTTAAGTACAATCATGTACCACCGTTTTCTGATTTGTTCACTGTTAGAGTGGCGCAGCGGACGCGTGGTGGAAATAGGAATAAATATGCCCAGAGAACGTAGAAAATATATGGACGAGTCTAGACTTAGGAGATTTGTGGATATTAGGGAATTAAGTTTGAGCCACACAATTAAAAGGTGTCGTCTAAATTACATGAGGAAGGTAGTGATAAGAGGATACAGACAAATTAGTAAATAGGAGAAATCATTATCCAAATTTCATCAGTTGGCGAATTTCGGGGGCGAAATTTTTTTTAAGGGGGGAGAATGTAATACCCTTAAAATTTAAAACGGGATTACTGTAAAATTTATTAAGTAGTACATTAAAAAAAATGTAAGAATTCTTTTCTTAAATAAATGATATTATTCCAAATAAGTCCAATTAAATATTCAGGTGTGAATTTAATTAGCGAATGCCCAAATAAAATAAACCTCAATGTAAATGTTAAGGCCCAAAACGAAATATAAGGGGTAAGGGATAAGATCAATGCTATTGATCATTATGAGCATTACTATGAAAAGAAATGATAAGAAAGTGAAAGTTATTTAATTGCATAGTTAAAACCACTTTTGTTTTATTGCTACTTGTCAATATTCCAAATGCAATTATTGAATATAAGATCAATACCAAAGTATGAAATGTAAAATGAGATCCAACGTGAGAGAAAAGTGAAACATAACATCTAACTAAGGGCTGTCCAAACCAAGAAACTCACGAGAGCCTCGAAGATCTGATCTTGGAAGTGAAGAAGGTAATCAATCTTTCTATTTCGTTCTAATTTGATTTTAAGATCGGATTCTTCAGAGTTCTGCGCGCAACCTTTGTGTTCAGCTTCGTTGTCCTATCAATTCTACTCCGATTCTGTCAAAACTTAGTTCTTTTGAATGATAACCTTCTGGGCTTTCCATCGCAGTTTGAATCGATTCAATCGGATCATCCTATGATTTTCTATGAATTTCTAAAGTCACAGCACGAAACTGGAAATTATTTCTGTAGTTGCTGTTTTAGATCCGTGCGCAGTTTTAGTTTCAAACGAAGTTGACCAAGTTACTGTGCTCCGATTCATTCGAATCTTGACTCATTTTAAATCTAACTTCTTAAGCTTTCCAAATACACTTGAATCAGGTCGATCCGATATCTCTAGGATCGATTATGAGGCGTTGACTTTCTAATGCAAGTTCAGGATTTTCTAAAAACTGGATCTGTGCGCAGCTTTTGTTTTCAAAATATTTGACCTAGTTATAGTGCTTTGATTCCTTCGAAACCTGTTTCATTAGAAAGCTAAGATCATCAGGTTTCCATAGCCACTTGAATAAGGTCGATCGGATGTCCGTGTGATTTGTTACAAATTTTTAAAGCTCATGCCGCTGAACAGAAATTTTTATTCAGCTGTACCCGCATTTCTCTGCTTTCACCTCTTTAAACTGCTCCGCTGATATTGAGGATTATTTCTGTTGAAATCTAATCCTCTCAGCTTCCTATGGCCGCTGGAATCCTCTCAATCCGATGTTCCTAGCATTTTCAATGTAATTTAAAATGTTCTGTCGCAAAAATAGAATTGCTGTATTTTCTTCGTGAATGAAGAACATGTTTTGAAATTTTCCAACAGATGTAGCAACCTCAGGTGTAGAATATAAGCTCAAAAGCTACGGAGGAAAGGTAGGTGAAACTCACCTACGGCACGTAAACACTATATGAATATTATGCGAGATTATATGAGTATTATGTAAATTCTGTGAAGTATATGCCTTGGTGAATTATATGCATTATGTGTGTTATATTTATTGCACGTCCATGCTTTACAATTTCGATATTATCATACGTCATATGTACACCTGTTGCATGTCATGTGTTATGTTATATGCACTGCACTTGCATTTCACGTCAGTGTGAGGGAATGGAGTACCGTGCGGAACGGGAACATTTGGGGAAGTCGATGAGTGGTGTTGGTCCGTGTGTCGAATAGAGGGTGGGTGATGCCGCTCTAAAGTGACCTGAGTAGGCTGCCCGTGCTCCAGTAGGTACCACTCTAAAGTGACTTGAGTGGGCTGACCGAGCGATAGGATGGTGCTTGGGTGCGTGCACTCTAAAGTGACCTGAGTTGGCCGCCCGAGTGTTGAGACGTTAGTGGTTGGGTGTATGCCGCTCTAAAGAGACTTGAGTGGGCTGCCCGTACTCTAGTACGTACCACTCTAAAGAGACCTGAGTGGGCCGAGCGAGCGGTAGGTATAGAGGGAAAGGTTCCAGTACGTACCACTTTAAAGAGACCTGAGTGGGCAGACCGAACGTGAACCTCAACTCGGAGAAATAGGCGACTCTAAAGAGACCTGAGAAGCCTTCCCATTCTAAAGTGACCTGAATGGGATATCCGAGGGTGTATGGTGTTGAGTTGCGGGGAGTCGTGAGATGTGATGGGTTGAGATGAGGGTCGAGTGTGCATGTCGTGAGATGCGATGGATTGAGATGAGGGTCGAGTGTGCATGTTGTGAGATGTATGGGTTGGGACCGGGCGCACGTTGCATACATGCATATTTCACCTACTGGGCAAGTAGCTTAGTTTACGTGTTGTAGGTACCGAGCCCGACGCTGATGTGCGTCGCGACTAGGTGGGCTGACGGCGGTGCTCCACGGACTTTTGAGGGCGAGGCTGTACATGGATGCGACCTGTGGAGCGACTTTAGAGTTATGTTGTGTGTCATGTCGTGGTCTTTGAAAATATAAATAATGAGCTACGACTTTTGTACGATAAGATGTGTGTGAGGGGTGTGTATATTGTAAAATATAATTTTGCGAGATGTGTGCGTTGATGTAATAATATTATTTTATTTTTAGAAAAGTTTTATTAGACGGGTCTTCCGCGACTTACGTTGGGAAAATCCGTCAAACTATTTATTAGAAAGTGAGGGTCGTTACAGCAAATATGTACTTACAAAAAATGGTCATTTTATTGGCAAAGGTTACCTTGAGAAGGGCCTTTTTAAATTATCTATAATGCCTGTAAAATACGATATTAAGATCGCTGATAATAGTAAAGCCAGTTCTTCTTACTTGGTTGAGTTGTCTAATTTATGGCATGGTAGATTAGGATATGTGAGTTTAAACAAACTGAAAAAGTTGATAAGTTTAAACTTACTTCCACAAATTGAAATCGATTCACAAAACAAGTGTGAAATCTGCGCTGAAGCAAAGATGATAAAAGCACATTTTTCTCTGTCGAGAGAAATAGTTCACCACTAGAACTGATCCATACTGATATATGCGATCTGAAATTCGTGCAAACTAGAGGTGGAAAGAAATACTTTATTACGTTTATCGATGATTGCACGAAGTACTGTCACGTGTATCTTTTAAGCGGTAAAAACAAAGCTCTTGATGCCTTCAAAAGATATAAGAGTGAAGTTGAGAATCAACTTAACTCTAAGATCAAAATAATAAGAAGTGACAGATGAGGAGAATACGTGGCACCGTTTGAGGAATTTTGCCGAGAACATGGTATTATTCATCAGACGACGGCGCCATATTCACCTCAATCAAATGGCGTTGCTGAACAAAAAAATAGAACTCCTAAGGAGATGATGAAGGCAATGCTAATCAGTTCAGGGCTACCCCAGAATTTGTGGGGGGAAGCCATACTGTCATCAAATCGCATTCTAAATATGTTACCACACAAGAAACAGGATAAAACACCGTACGAATTGTGGAAAGGTAGACAACCTTCCTACGGATATCTTAAAGTGTGGGGGTGCTTAGCAAAGGTCGAAGTACCTAAACCAAAATAGGTCAAGATAGGACCGAAAACAGTTGACTGCATTCTCATTGGATATGCAGAAAATAGTAATGCATACAGATTTCTGGTGCATAAGTCAGAAATTCCCGACATGAATTCTCGGATGATTATTGAATCAAGAAATGCTGTTTTCTTTGAGAACATCTTTCCAATGAAGGAAAGAAATGAAATAAGTTGTAAGAGAACTTATGAAGCAGTTAAAGTTTCGCCTCAAGAAGTTGAGGAATCACGGCAAAGTAAACGTAAAAAACTGGCCAAATCGTTTGGGCCTGATTTCCTAACATATATGTTAGACGACGAACCTAGGACAGTGCAAAAACCTCTGTCGACTCCAGAAGCTCCTTTCTGGAAAGAAGCTGTAAACAACGAAATTGAGTCCATAATGCACAACCACACTTGGGAGTTGGTAGAACTCCCAAAAGGGTGTAAACCTTTAGGATGCAAGTGGGTCCTTAAAAGGAAATATAAAACTGATGGATCAATTGAAAAATATAAGCCTCGTTTAATAGCCAATGGATATTCTCAAAAGGAAGGGTATGATTTCTTTGATACCTATTCACCCGTAACGAGAATTACGTCAATACGTGTTTTATTTGCTATTGCAGCATTATATGACCTCGAGGTACATCAAATGGATGTAAAAACAGCATTCCTAAATGGGGACCTCGAAGAAGAAATCTACATGGATCAGCCTGAAGCGTTTATAGTACCTGGGCAGGAAACAAAGTGTGCCGACTCGTGAAGTCGCTTTATGGGCTTAAGCAAGCACCAAAACAATGGCGCCAAAAATTTGATATGACTATGCTATCGAATGGGTTCAAAATCAATGAGTGTGACAAATGTGTTTACATTAAAGGCACATCCGATGAATTCGTAATTGTCTGTCTTTATGTAGGATATGGGTTTGGCTAATGTCATACTAGGGATAAACGTCTATAAGACGCCCGAAGGAATTATGCTGACACAATCTCATTATATTGAGAAAGTGTTGAAGAAATTTAATGCCTTCGATGATCTTCCGGCTAAGACACCTGTAGATCTAAATATACACCTGGCCAAAAACAGAGGAGAACCCGTATCACAGCAAGAATATGCTCGAGTGATTGGTAGTTTAATGTACTTAACTAACTGCACTCGACCTGATATAGCATATTCAATTAGTAAACCAGCAGGTTTACGAGTAATCCTGGGAGTAATCATTGGTTAGCTTTGAGAAGGGTACTGAGATATCTGAAGCACACTATTAATCATGGCATACTCTACACGAGATATTCAGAAGTTCTTGAAGGATATGCGATGCCAACTGGATATCTGACAGCAAAGACTCCAAGTCCATGAGTGGTTATGTATTTGCCATCGGTGGTGGAGCAATCTCTTGGAAATCTTCCAAGCAAACGTGCATAGCTCGATCTACGATGGAATCGGAGTTTATTGCACTAGATAAAGCCGGCGAAGAAGCAGAATGGCTTCGAAATTTTTTGGAGGATATTCATAGTTAGAATAAGCCTGTACCGCCCATTATGATACATTGCGACAGTATGGCCGGAATTGGTAGGGCACAGAATAGTATGTATAACGGTAAGTCTCGACATATTCGTCGAAGACATAATACCGTACGACAACTGATCTCTAGTGGAATAATCTCTATTGACTATGTTAAGTCTAAAGAGAACATAGCAGATCCTTTGACGAAAGGCATTGCTAGAGATCAGCACTATAATGCAGAGCTTAAAAATCACACATCCAAGAACAAGCTCGGTGGTAACTCAACCATGATGAGTGGAGATCCCACAAACTTGGTTCAATGAGAAGATGAGTGTAGTTCATTAGCTTACTTGGAATTTTTTAAGAAGCTCATTCACATAAGCTGCCCAAGTAATTACCCGAAGACGTGTGGTAAAGGGTAAGCAATTTTGTTTTAAATGATGGCTATACCTGATGGTAGAGTATTTCGGGATATCCTAGGATTAAAGTTCTAATAGTCGATCACCAATATAAGTGAGAAGTGGGGCCGCTTCAAACTAACACTTATGAAACCAAGATATGGTCCATGGCCGAAATGGACACAATGTGAGAATCGAAAGAAATAAGATTCGTCACTGTGTGTACGCTGTTGTCTTAATTTACACAAAAGCTGTCAGTTCAAGACATCATGTTCACTGAACAGCGAGTAAATTCGACTGCGTTTCACTAGGAAAGGTTCAAAGCCACAAGCTACCTATCTCGATGCGGTGACAGGTCATCGAGTTTTTCTTGCAAGAGTCAGCATGCATAGCATTTGCATTAATTACCATTCATGTGGGGGGCTGTTCGGTTTTTGAGCATTTGGACCAATTGGGCCAAATATTTGTAATAAACCCATTAATAAATTTAATCCCGATTTTAATTAAATCGGGAAGCCATCGGATTTCGAAATGAGAAATCATTGAAAGATTACGAATTTACGTTTCACAGGGAATCTAACAAATATTAATACGCTCAAAACCGATATCGGGTGAATGAGAAATTAACTTTCGAAGTTGGCCCAATAACCATTAAAAATGGTTGATAGTGTTTAAGTGGGGGAATCAAGTGTCCCACATTGGTTAGACACTAAGAAAATCTTCACCATATATATAGAAACCCATGTGGGTCTAATCAAAAGGGCTTGTCATGTGTATGGGCTTAAATGGGCTTGTGGGCTTAAAGTGAGTTTAAGTGGTCTTGAGAAACTTGTGTGAGTTTCGGTCCAAATAATAGCCCGGGTGCGAGTCGGTGCCTCGCACCGACGAGCACCGAGCACCGAGCCCGTGCCCGAGGCCGAGCCGTGCCAAAGTGCGCAATGGGCGCTTTAAGGCGCGCACTTTGCACTTCGCACGCCGCATCGGAGCATTGAGGAGCTTAAATTTTTCCTCCGATGAGCGGCGATGGCGACGCCGGTGACATGGCAGTTGAGGTAAAGAGGAGGTGGCGCTGAGTAAGCGCTGATTGGGCAGCCTAGATGAGGTGGCATGATCCATTGGATCAATGGGCTGCATTGGGCTGTTGGGCTGATCCGGCCCAACACTAGGAGCTGTCGGTCGGTCCAACCTGAGGTGTCGGTCATCCGCCTCGGGCCGCCACCGATGGGACATGCCGGAGAATCGGGCTGTCGGCCCGAAAATTGGGCCTGTCGCGGGCTGGTAAATTTACCGACAGTCCAGAAGTTTGAAATATCTCTTTCAGACCCCTGGAAAATTACATACGCAGTCCAGCAAATTCTGGAATTTCCGATTAAGTTCCTTCGGGAAAAAGTCTATAAATAGACCCCAAATGAGTTGGAAATTTTATTCACTTCCAACCCACAAAATTGCATAACTCACACCTAGGGGTGTTCGTTCGGTACATACCGTACCGAACCGAACCGAAATTTCGGTACACCCCTTATAGGTACCGAATACCGAACCGAATTTCTCGGTTCGGTATTCGGTATTTACCGAATTTTTTTCGGTATATTCGGTTTAATAATAAAAAAATCGGTAATAATTAAATTAATATGCATATTAATATAAATATAATTTTATTTTCAATATTAATATAATAAAATATATTTTAATTATAAAATTTCGGTAATTTGGTATACCGAATTTATCGAAATTCAACTGTACCGAACCGAATTTACCGAATACCGAAATTTTTTTTAAGAACCGAATACCGAACCGAATTTTTCTGTTCGGTTCGGTTTTGTACCGAAATTTCGGTATTTCTGTTTTTTCGGTCGGTATACCGAATAACGAACACCCCTACTCACTCCTATACTCCCTAAAATCCCGAAGCAAGAAAAACTCGTGTTTTGAGTACGATTCGTTGCAAAAAATTCAAATCGTTGTGCTGCGATTTCGAGTTTAGAAGTCGTTGTATCTTGGGGACGATCGTTGCTAACCGAAAGTACTGATATTGGGGCGATTTTCGTCTTACGGACAGTGTGTCCAACACACGCCTCGACTACTTCTACGTTCAGGGATAATCTTGACAAACTCATGGCCGAGTTGTTCATAATATGGTGTTTACTTGTGCTCGTATTTGCAGCTATCATATACTGGGTACTCGCGCACTGCACCTGCGTTTGACGACTGTCAAAGTTTCATTCTAGAAACTTTGATCAGATCTGCTACAAGGGATCGCACGTCAATCACTGCAGAAGATAACACTCCATCTTCTGACTATCTACCGTCGAAGTTCTATATATTGCGGATTTTTCATTTACCACCGACCAGACGCAATCGAAGAGGCAACAGGAATTAAGTTGCCGTTGTCTTGCGATCTCAGCCAATCTAGCGACTCAAATATCTGTTAATGGCTTGGTACCTTCACAAATCCCAAAATGTTCAAAAATCAGCACCAATTTAGGGGTCGATGAATTCAATTTTAAGGACTCCGCGTCTCTTTTAATGATCTCAAAAATTGGCAAGGAAATCGAAAAGGAATTGTACCTTGGAGAAAAATCACATGCTTCATTCAAACCTAGCTTCCACCGTCAAGAGCGATGTGACATTGGGTTTTTTAGCTTGTCATAGCAAGGGTATTTTAGTCTTTTGACTTTTTATATTGGGTTGGATTAATTATTCTTGGGTTGGTCCGTTGGTTAAATTATCTTGCATTCATTGGTTTATTAAAACAGGCTTATTATTTAGGGGGGATTGGTAGCCAGGCCCCATGTAATTTTTAAAATAGGGTTCATGCCCATGTCAGAAAAAGTGTAGTTTTAGGGACCCATTTATGAAGTTAACTTAGAATAAAGGTTGTCTGACGAAAATACCCTTATAAAAGGGTAATTATGAAGTGGTATCCAGCGCCCCTGTTTTGTTATCAAATTGCAGTATATTGTTATTAGTTATCACATAACAGGAAAGTGTTACTCAGCACAAACATTATGTTATTATATGGCTAATAAGTGTTATTAACAGAATAAAATGAGTTTTGACAATCGAAATAAGCATCCGCTGCAAATATAATAGTTTAATTTTGATATTACGTCATCAAATATAAGATTTGCGAGGGTATGCTTCGAATCTAATTGACGCAAATACGAAAAAAGAAAGTAAATTGATCTATGTTTTCGGCTAATATTGCAGCTAATATGTATAAATTCGAGAGACCCATAGCTTGGATATTACGTCGCACCACCGTGTCGGATCCATCGTTCGTTGTTCAAGGTTAATGGAGCTAAAAATGAAATCGCTGGAAAATTTTGGCATAAATAAATGTTTCTTAAAGTGGTACGAATTTCAAATCATTTGTCATTCGAAACAAATAAGAGGTATCTCATGTGAAACACGTAGAACTATATTTTTTTAAGAAGGGGTATCAAAACACATTTAAGTGTTACCTGTTTTGGTATAGTTGAGTTAGAAGCTTGCTGGCAACACTTCATCCTTGCTGGATAACACTTCCTTATTTCTAGATAACATTTTTGCTATTTCACAGGAACATGTTATTTCGTTAGAATTAAGTGTTATTTTTTTTGGCAACATTCGTTAAAGGCACTGTAGAAATTGTTACTCGATATGCATAAATCATTATCCAGAAAAATTTATTAATTCCCAAACGTTTCAATTTTGGATCGCGTCAAAATATTTACCAGATTTCTGCAGAAACACTTAAGGGTTCTGCTGTACCACTTCTCTGTTCAACAGTACCACTTCATGGGTCTACAGTACCACTTCACTGTTCACCAGTACCACTTCATGGGTCTACAGTACCACTTCACTGTTCACCAGTACCACTTCATGTACACTGTATACCACTTCATGGTTGCTTTGCTCGTTTGAAGAAGGCGATGGCAATGATTCGTAATTCTTTTCGTTTATTAAGGCCAAATATGTCTCTTATCATGGATTAGGTCCTTATTTCTAAATGAAACTTAAATTTAGGTACATCTATCTATATGAAACATAAATAGGGCCTGAAATCAAAACCAAACTTATTACTAGGGTCTGACATGTAATTACCTCTATTATTTGTTGTGGCTGTCAATTAAAATTAAATTGCATTTAGCAGGTGAACAAGTTAAGACCAGATAGTAGGCCACTTATCTTGGGTTATCTGGCCTAGTGAACGCGGCCGTAGGAGAATCAAAACAAGTCCTACTTGGTATTGATTTGAATTTTTTTAGGAAAATTCCACTTGGGTCTCCTGTGTTTAAGGCTTTTCCGGTTGGTGTCCAAAGTTACTTTCAATTGCGGTAGGTACCCTGAGTTTAAGCCTTTTTCAACTGATTCCCAAAGTCTTTTTCAATTTCAGTCAGTACCCTTGTGTTTAAAGTTCTTCCAATTGGTTTCCAACGTGTTTTCAAGTTAGGTACCCCCAACGTATAATGTCATGATTTTAAAAAGCTACAATGTGATGTTTAGGTGTATGAATCGGTTTTAGTCTTTTTTAGAATTACATTAGCGATTAACGAGGCTTACACCTAGAAAATCTCATTCTTAGGCATTTAGAATCACGACATCATACGTTAGGCGTATCTACCTTGAAAATACTTTGGGTACCAGTTGGAAAATTCCTAAACACGGGGATGCCCTCTGGAATTGAAAAATACTTTGGATACCAGTTGGAAAAATCTTAAACGTGGTATCTATCGAAATTCGAAATAACTTTGAGCACCAACTGAAACAACCTTAATCACAAGTACAAAGTGGACTTTCCAGCTTTTTTTTTTATAAATGGGGGAATTTAAATGTAGCTTTCCAATGAATAAAACTCAGTCCCAAAAAATGTAAAGTTTGGTTGGAGAAAAAAAAGGCATAAGAAAAACTTAGAAATTGAAAAACAATCCTATGACAGTCATAAAGCTATACACAAAAAACACATTTACAGTCACCAACAGACATCGATCCATAAATAAACCTAAATATCAACTACACGGCATCATCGTTGTTGTTATTGCTCGGCAGCAGCAGAGGCTGGACGACGCCGGCGGAGCTCCGGCGAATCTTGACGGAATGGGCGGCCGGCCCATCTGAAAGACGAATAAAGTTATAAGCGCACGCGCCCATCAGCGTCCCACTAATGGGCCCCACCACATAAATCCAAATCCCCTCGTAATAATTGCACACCATCGCGGGCCCGAGCGTCCTCGCCGGGTTCATCGACCCTCCCGATATGGGCCTGCAATTATTGCATAAATATAAATACGGCAGTCACATTTTGTTGAGATTATAAATTGAGCTTTGTCACTATTAGAAATCCCCTTATATATATAGTGGATTGAAAAGCTTGAATTATTCGATATGGGGCCCAACTTAGAATCTCAGCAGTCACGAGAATAAGACAGATCATTCAAGCGCTTCAAATCACTTAATATATTAGAAAGTTATCTCCTCCTATCACTTGGTTTTAGGAAGGACCCTTCGATTTCAAATAAATTTAGGCGAATTTATCATTCGATTTAAGAAAGAGAATCAAAGGTGAAACTGCGCACCCTGCCAACATTGAAGCGATGAATACTGACGAGCCAACGGCTATTCCTGCGAGTTCTCCGACCTGTTGAATTTCAAGCGAGAAATTTTGATGATCGTAGAAAATAAAAATACACGCATGTGATTTGTAGTTTTCGGTTAGAAGGAGGGGAAGATTAGATCTTTACTGCTTTGGTATCGGTGGCTACAGCGGAGGTGACGAACATCATGGCGAAGGTGGCGACGAACTCCATGACGAAGGCTTGAAGTTCGGTCCCCGAAGGCTTTGTTATGCCGATTTGGTCTATTGGATGCAGTAGAACGTTGAGCGTCAGAGAAGCGCAAATGGATCCGCTCAGTTGGGCAATGACGTAAAACGGGGCCTGTCAATTTATTATCAAAGAAACTCAGAATCCGATCAAATTGTCCACATGAGTTCAAAACTATATGGTTATCGTATTATGTGAATTTGGAACATATTCACGTGATCCATGGAGATTAGACACATCTCGGTGTTTGTGGAATAAGTACATAACTGATTGAGTGGGAATACTTCACGACAGACACATAAATCAATATGTCAATAAATTTGGGTTTTCCATCTTTTTCCCCACGAAGTAGGAAATGCATGATTAAGAGTAATTTTCAATGCGATGACGTAGAATGTCACTAACTTATAAAGTGACATTTGAAATAGAAACAAAATACACGTAATCACCTAATTGTAACTTTTTGTATTACATATTATCTGTAAATTTGTAATTGGACTTTTTTAACTTGTAGTGACATTTCGTTCTCTAGAAATTACAATGTGACGCGTGTGCGGTTGATCTTAAAAAATACCCAAATGTTTCATTCTCATTGTCTTTAATTAATCAAAGTGTACGATGACTCATATAACACTAAAGTATTGATTTCAATAATTAATAATCAATCAATCAGTCAATCAATCGACAGAACAGAACTGAACTGACCTGTTTCCATGGAAAGTGCCTCACCGCCGCGAAGGCGAGAGTCACCGCCGGGTTCATATGTGCGCCGGAGATATGGCCGACGGAGTAAATCATAACGGTCACAATTAGCCCACTCGCCGCCGAGGCTCCTAATTTGGAGATCGATCTTTAAGTCCTCGTCGGCGCTCCTACTAAGGGCGGAGACGCCGCAGGCGACGAAGACCAATAAATAGCTCGAAATCATCTCCGAAATAACCTAAAGAGCCCATTAATTAATTATTTCAGCAATCCTAAATTCATGGGCTGCTAAAAAAATAAATAAATTCATCAACCAATAATTCTTACCTTCTTGGCGATATCAGATGGATACTTCTCCTTCCCAAGTGTAATAATAAGTGCTTCTTGTTCTGCAGATGATTTCTCCATTTTAAGTGTAATAAAAACGTGGGTTCAATCGATCTCTTTATGCTGTAGTAACAGATAGAAAAAGATATGAAGATATATATCTTTTCTTTTACAAAGAGAAACACTCACTCACCCACGAAGTTGACTATCGGACTTTTTGGTATGATACACACGAATTGTATGTAAGAATCGAAGGCTATTTATATATTTGCTTCCTTGGCTGGAAACGAAAATAAAAGGTTTTGATTTATGGCCACATGTTTCGTTAAGGACAGAGATTTAAAGGGAATCGTTTTTAATTTCTAACAACCACAATTTATTTTGCTCATTGAAAGAAATAAAGTGCGTTATTGTAATCGGACGGTCCCGCAATTCAGGGGCGGACCCACGTATAGCCTTGGGGGGTCACTTGACCCCCCGGCCAGTTGAATAATAAGTAGTATATGCTATGGAATTTATGAAAATAGTCCATGGTCTAGTGGTTTGACCTCCCAAGTGAAAGATCATGTCAAGAATAGATCTAGGGTTCGACCCCCCAAGTTACCCATTTTATCTTATTTTTGAAAAAAGGCCATATATCAATTGGGTTGGCCTAAAGTTTGACCCCCCAAGCCCAATGGGCTGGGTCCGCCACTGCCGCAATTAGGGTCTCGTTTAAACTTAACCATATGATCTTTTATAAGCACTTTTCTGTTTCCTTTTATATTGTCACGAGGGTTTCAACTTTCAATTGTGTGATGGTAAATAGTTCGTACTTAAATAACAAACCACTGTTATATATTCCATTTTATATAGGATAATGTTGGATAAAAAAAATTGCTGGTCTTACTTTTTATTTGTAGTTTATTTTAGTTTGAGGGAATTACTATTCATAGCCCCTTTTCCTAGTCACCGCCCCCTAAAGGACTGTAAAAAGATGATTTTGCCCTTATGATATTTAAATTAATTTAAAAAGAAAAAACTAACGTGTATACAAAATTCTGGTACGAAATACTGAAAATTACACACACAAATAAATTCGAACGATCTTCGGCAATGGATCGAAACGGAAAAAAAAAATTCGATATAACATTTTAGGGCCGATCGATCGATATTTTCGTCCCTGCAGTTAGGGTTGTTAAAAATCGACCCGACCCGCCAACCCGACACGAACCGAACCCGAAAATAGCAGGTTCGGGTTAGCATTTTTGACCTGTTTACGTAAATGGGTAAACCCGAACCCAACCCAATTATTAAGTGGGTCAGATTAGGGTTCAGATTTTCAACCCGAAATCAACCCTAAATTAACCCAAAATTAACCCATTTAACCCGAATAATATATATTATTAAAATATTATTTATATAAAATAAGTAAAATGATTAACCATAATTCTCTATCCACTCTCATGCTCACACGTGATGTTTTTAGAAAAAAATTGCATTCGTTCATCTTTTTTTGTTTAATTTGGATTTATAATTCTGTCAATTTTGTTATTTTCTTTTTTCTTTTTAAATTTTAAACGGGTTGGTGGATTGGGTTAGGGTTAAAGCAGGTTGGGTTTGGGTTTGGTTTTTCAACCTGTTTAAGTAAACAGGTCAGGTCAGGGTTGAAGTTTTCAACCCGTTTATTAAACGGGTTGAACTCGAAGGTGACCCAACCCGACCTGTTTACCACCCCTACCTGCAGTGCAGGGGCCTAACGAATTATCGTAAAAATCGTTCGTACGTAGATGAATTATCAAACACGGGTTGGAATCGTTGAAAAAAGTCCCGATCGAACGAAATTTCCGGCCGGTACACGGCACGGCCGATCGGCATTTTCGGCCGGCACAAGGCGTAGCCGAAAAACAATTTCGGCCGAAAATGCCGATCAGCCGTGCCGTGCGCCGGCCGGAAATTTCGTTCGATCGGGACTTTTTTCAACGATTCCGACCCATGTTTGATAATTCATCTACGTACGAACGATTTTTACGAAAATGTTAAATCGAAATTTTTTCTTTTCCCGTTTCGATCCATTGCCGAAGATCGTTCGAATTTATTTGTGTGTGTAATTTTCAGTATTTCGTACCAGAATTTTGTATACACGTTAGTTTTTTCTTTTTAAATTAATTTAAATATCATAAGGGCAAAATCGTCTTTTTACAGTCCTTTAGGGGGCGGTGACTAGGAAAAAGGGGGCGGTGAATAGTAATCCAGTTTGAGTAATCACTATATTACTCCTCAATTTTTTCTTTTGGTAAAAAAGGAGATTTTATTACCAAATACCGAGGCCCACTTACAATAATCCACGGCCCAACTAAAAAACCCACATCATAGAATACCCAACCACGCCTAACTTAATCTCCAGCCCTCAATCGCACAAAAACAGCAATCCCTAATCAGCTACTCCACCTAATCCTTCGAAGCTCATCTTCATCCCTCTTCGTCATCTTCTTGAACCGCATCGCTCTCACCTGGAGACGGAAGCTCGCTTTGATGGCCACTGCAAGCTCCAAGCTGGATCTCTCACCAGCATCATGGATCCGCAGGTTCCGCTCCTGCCACAAATGGTACGTAATAGCTGCTTGACCCGCAAGATTTACCTTTGCAAGCACATTCTTACATTTCCCCATCCCAACAAGATCTTTCTTCCATCTTTCGTAAACATCCGAACTTTTCATCCCAATCTAGTTGCTTACCTCGTTTTTAACATCTTTGCTGTAGGGACAGTCAAAGAAGAGGTGGCTCATGGTCTCATCCTCCCAATAGCACAGGGCACATCGCCGATCTGGGACCAGCATACCCCAGTGGAGAAGTCGATCCCGGGTAAGTAGTTTCTTGTGCATGATAACCCAAAGGATAAAGTTGTGTTTGGGTAGAGTCCATCTATTCCGAACCGCTTTAGCCTCAACAAAACCATCCCTCGTCCCCTTAAGCCATGTATATCCCGAGTTGACAGAATAGCACCCATCCAAGGAAAACTTCCATTTCCCTGCATCATACCCGCCACCAAAGAGAGCTCTGAGGGTACTCAGTTGTCTCCATTGCCAACTTATATCCCCACTGGCCCCTTGATAACTCCAAAAGTCCACCCCTTGATTACTCCTCAATTTTCATTTATTATAATTATATCCTCACAAATCAATTTCTTTCTTAAGCAACAAATGACTCAAAATATAAAATAATATCATATATTATATTTTAAGCACGCGCAACAAGTATGCATAAAATACTGTGGTTAGAATAAACAACAGTTACAAGGTTGCTGTGTGCTCGAATTTAACTCATTGACTATCACAGTGACGCGAGATGAGACACATATGACATAAAGCTGGATAGTCGAATAATTGATAGTTAAGTTTATATCTGTTTTAGCTTGATATAGTCTTAGCTCTAACTATATGTAGGGGTGGGCATTCGGATTCGGGTTTCGGGTATCCGACCCGACCCGATCGGGTTTTAAACCGATCAGAAGAAAAATCGGGTTAGATGTCGGGTATCGGGATTAAACCCGATACCCGACTATGTACATCGGGTCGGGTATCGGGTTGCAATATGCTACCCGATTTACCCGATCGGGTACCTGACATAAAAAAGAAAAATTATTTCGCCTAATCAGCCATTTAATAAATTAACCGGCAATTAGTTAAATAATTTATTTATATAAAAACTTTAACTAATAAAATCAAGATGGCATCGCCGCTGAAATTAAATGGTGAGAATCTTTGCTGAGGTATGCCTTTATATAGAACTGATTCACCCACAATTTGGGTGAAAATTCGATGTGGGACAACTGATTTCCCATAAGAAACTGACCCGCGCATAGTACTAGTACAGCTTATGTAAAACTTTAATCAAAATTTCGTTTGGCTCAATGGCTCAAGCACAGGTGATAAGTTCTTCCCCCACATGATGTTGTGGGTTCGATTCCCACGGGCCACATTTGTTTATTTTAACCTAATTAAAAAAAATAAAAATAAAATAAAAAATACCCGAACCCGACCCGCGGGTACCCGACGGGTTTCGGGTACCCGAAAATCGGGTACCCGCATTTGATCGGGTTGGGGTCGGGTATCAGATTCACTACCCGATATTATCGGGTACCCGACCCGAAAAACCCGAAACCCGAAAAACCCGACCCGATCCCACCCCTAACTATATGGCGGTGGTGTTGTATATTAATACCCCATGAGAGGAAAAAGAAAAAAGAAATAGTGACTTGTTGCTCTAATATTTTATGTCCTATCCATTTAAATTTATTATCGTTAGGGGTGTTGGATATCGGTTTTGTGTATTTTTGGTTAAATCAACGAACATCTACACATAAATGCCTACTTAAATAAAATTTTTACAGATAGGTACCCATGTCAGAAATTTTATATAGGTACCCGATTTAATGTTTACCAGTTTCTTCAGTCACGCCGTACCTTCCTGTGTGGTGTGTGTATGGCGTACCATAACACGTTGATATGCTAAATGTGTTTATACGGCGTACCTTATGTGTTATAGATGGCTTACCTAAATGTGCAAATACGGCGTACCATTTTCTCAACGTATGACGTACCACAATACGTTGATATAGGGTATCTAAATGTGTTGTATGGCGTACCTACGGCGGATCGGGTACCTAACTGCAAAAAATTTATTCTACTAGGTACCTACATATAAAAAAAATCTGACAGTGTACTAAATTACAAGTTTTTTTTTCCAAATGGGTATTTATATGTAAAGACCCGTTAAATCAAACCAGGGATTATTTAAGTCGAGTACATCTATTTAATTCCTAACCACAATATATGTTGCTCGTTGAAAGAAATAAAGTGCGTGATTGTAATATACAGGTCCGCAAAAATGGTAGCGTTTAAACTTTAACCACATGATCTTCCAAAAAGCATTTCTTTTTTCCTATTTTTCTTATCACGTGGATTTCAATTGTGTGATGGTAAATAATCTCTACTTTTTTCCTATTTACTTTAGATTGAATTTTTATTCGAATTTAGGACTACGACTAGTACTGTCAATCAGGCCCGCTGCCCGCGGGCCGGCCCGCCCCGCCCCGCCAAAAGGGCGGGCCGGGCTGCAATTTATTAGGCCCGCTGAAGGGCGGGCCTGAGCGGGCCAGCCCGCGCGGGCCGCGGGCTTTGGCGGGGCGGGGCGGGCTAGCCCGCGGGCCGGCCCGCCAATTTAAGGTATTATATATATTATATAATATATACTAAATCTATAATAAATATTAAATTAATTAGATATTTAATTAATAAATCATCTAATTATTATCATATTTATTAATTAATAAATAATTAATTGCATATTTATATCTAGTTTTTTAATAAATTCAACAATTAATATTAAATTATTAATAAATTAAAACTTTTAAATTAGAAAAAAGAATATTAATTATTTTTTTAAATGGGCGGGCCTGGCCCGCCGGGCCCGCGGCCCGCGGCCCGCCGCATGGCGGGGCGGGCTCCTATTTTTAGGGCCCGCCAAACGGCGGGCCGGCCCGCCCCGCCCCGCCAGATGGCGGGCTTTGGCGGGCGGCGGGCCGGCCCGGCCCGCCCCGCCCCGCCAGATGGCGGGCTTTGGCGGGCGGCGGGCCGGCCCGGCCCGCCCCGCCAATTTGACAGCTCTAACTACGACCGTGTTGTATAGGAATACCCCGAGAGAGGCAAAAAATAAAAACAAAGAAAAAATAGTGACATTTTGCTCTAATTTTTCTTTATTGGCAATTTAGTGAAATCGAGGATATACAATAATTTAAGGCCCGCCCCGCCTGCAGGCGGGTAGCGGGCCTTTAAGCCTGCCATTTTTTTTTTAAAAAAAAAAATAAAATAAGAAAAAATTAAAAAATAGGAAAAAATAATATAAAAACAGGAAAAAAAATGAAGAATTCAAGTTGGAAAATTATATTTAATTTAATTCAATTATAGCTAAAAATATAAAAATCATTATTATAAATCTTATTATTAAAATAATTAGATAATATTTTATTTTTGGACGGGCCTACCCGCGCCCACCGGGCCCGCCCCCCCAACAGCTCTAATAGTTTAGGGGTGTTGATATCAGTTTTGGGTATTTTAGTTAATATACATTGATATACGAACTAATATACCACCTCAAAAACACTGTAAAATATCACTGTGATCCATATGACGACGATGATGTGAGTACCCCTTAGATGTTGGATTACCTCAAATATACACCCCTATGCGGGCAATAAAATAAAAATTGTTTATAGTTAGTAATTTTGTTTTAATAACAATTTTAATATCAATTACGAAAAAAAAGTAAGCAATATACTAAAAAATAGAAATAGACTGTTATTATATGAGGCTTAGTGAACGTGATGTAATGTTTTTTTAATTAATATTTTTTAATGTAAAAATTGACATATTAATTTATTTATAAACTATTACTATGTAGGTCGTCCTTTTAATATAATAGAAGGATGCTAAATTTCATCTTCAACGAAAACAATTTTAATGAATATCTCGAAGTTACTAATAAGTAATAGTTTCAATAGTTTTATTGACACATTTTCAATAATAAATTTATGAGTTAAATTACTTTCATTTTTGGGGTTTTTTTAATAAAATAATTAAAAAAATATCAACCATTTTTTTTAACAAAATAAACATGAAATCAAAATCATTAATAAAATAACATATTCGTAAGAATATTATACGAGTTATTAACTCGTACAAAAATTATACGAGTTACTCGTCCTCGCTAGCGGGTGCGGAGGATGTGGCGTAACTCGTATAATATGCTTACGAGTTAGATCTTTAAAGCCTCTCATAGTTTCTCAATTCGACCTGATACATTCTATGTACGGTGGCTGTCAACATCTATACAAGTTAATAACTCAGTATAATTTTTTTACGAATATGTTTATTTTATTAATGGTTTTGATTTCATGTTTATTCTGTTAATGGTTGATATTTTTTTAATCATTTTATTAAAAAAGCCCATTTTTCGTACAATTTTGATGGAAATCTTGAAATTTTATACCCAAGCAAAAAGCGAAATCTGTTTGTTGAGTCGGTTTATTATGAAAACAGAAAACGAGCTGAGGGCGAAATGACGAACCGGGTTTTTTGCTGACATTAGAAAGAAAAGCTTGACTTGATAAATTAGGTCAGATTACGGTCTAATAAACGAACCGGGAAATGGTGTCTACGCATGAGAAAGACAAAGGGAAGTACTAATTTTGGGGATTCGTTCAAGTCAAACCCTAGCCCTCAATTCTAATCGGCCCTTCGTCGTAGTCGCAATCATGGAGGTGGAAGAACCTAGGGCCGCCGCCAACGGCGATAACCACCGCGGACCCGTCGCGAAGAAGCTGAAGCAATCCTTCATAACCGAAGCGGAATTGCGAGAGGAGTTCGCTCACCACGAGGCCGGCGTAGCACGTGTCAACAACGGCAGCTTCGGCAGTTGCCCGTCCTCCGTCATCTCCGCCCAGAGGAATTGGCAGCTCCGCTTCCTCCGTCAGCCCGACGATTTCTTCTTCAACCACCTTCAGCGGCAGATACTCCACTCGCGCAACATCATCAAAGATCTCATCAATGCCGACCACGTCGACGAGGTCTCCATCGTCGACAACGCCACCACGGCCACCGCCATCGTCCTCCAGCACGTTGGCTGGGCCTTTGCTGAGAGCCACTTTCAGAAGGGCGACGCCGTTGTCATGCTCCACTGTGCTTTCCAGGCGGTCAAGAAGTCAATCGAGGCCTATGTGACCCGCGCTGGTGGGTCAGTGATCGTTGTGCACCTTCCCTTCCCTGTAAATTCCGAGGCCGAAATTATAGCAGAGTTTCGCAAGGGCTTGGCTAAAGGTAAGGCCAACGGTAAAAAAGTTAGGTTAGCAATAATCGATCACATAACATCCATGCCCTGTGTGGTCATACCCGCTCGTGAGTTGGTTCAGATTTGTAGGGAAGAGGGTGTGGAGCGAGTGTTTGTCGATGCCGCCCATGCAATTGGCAGTGTCCATGTCGATGTTAAGGACATTGGGGCTGATTTCTATGTTAGTAATCTGCACAAGTGGTTTTTCTGCCCGCCATCTGTGGCCTTTTTGTACTGCCGTCAATCTCCTCTATCCCGAGACCTGCACCACCCCGTGGTCTCTCATGAATATGGCAATGGACTCGCCATAGAGAGCACTTGGATTGGTACCCGAGACTACAGCTCTCAGCTGGTGATTCCTGATGCTCTTGAGTTCACCAATCGGTTTGAAGGTGGAATTGAAGGAATTAGAAAGAGGAACCATGATGCAGTTGTTGAAATGGCTCGAATGTTAGCCAAGGCATGGAGTACCAATCTCGGTACGCCTCCCGAGATGTGCCCGGGCATGGCCATGATTGGTCTGCCTTCAAGATTGGAAGTCTTGAGTGATGATGATGCTGTAAACTTGAGGTCGTACTTGAGGGACCATTTTCAGGTGGAAGTACCCATATATTGCCAAGTGCCTGGAGATGGCGAGGCTGGAGCCATGGACAATGATGGTTGCATAACGGGGTATGCCAGGATCTCCCATCAGGTGTATAACACTGTTGCTGATTATGTCAAGCTACAAGATGCAGTTCTGCAACTTCTCGACCAGGGAATCACCTGCAAGACACTTCAGAGAGAATGAACGGGTGCATAATCGTACTAATATCTCTCACATTTTATGGTACCTAATTACTTTCGTTTTTGTGGTATATATTTGGTGTGAGAATTCATCAAGAACTACATGAAATTTATGTTGTGGTATATAATGTGGAATAGTTTTTCAGATCCATCTGAACTCAAAAGTTAAAAGTTAACTTACAGAAAATAAATTGCACTTGTTTACTGATTCTTATGCGGCTTTTCCTTTTTACCCTTGTTTTTCCTTTGATCTTGGATGTTAGTGATGGTTTACCAGCAGGTTATTAAATCTTTTTATGTGATTAATTTTACAACTGGAGTTGTATATATGTACTACAAGTTAACATCATAAAGTTCCCAGAATTGAAAACGAACTGATCAAGAACATTGTGTCATTATCCTTTTAAGGCGTGAATTTCTTGTATTTAAAAGATTATGTGGTGGTGAACTTGCTTTATTTAACTTCCTGTCTTTGATGAACTATTTAAAACAGGATTTCAGTTTTGGTAGGTGCCTTGTAGAATAGAAACGCGTATAGATGCATTTTTCTTAGTGCGCCTTTTGATACGCGAACTTGCTTGAAGCTACCCCATATTTTTTTTTAGGATCCTTGAATTCTTAGTCTTTCAACTTGTGTCATTTCCTTTGGTGATTAGCATGATACAAGCCATTTTGTCTGCAGAAACTTAGTATTTGAACTTTAATACTGCCATACCAGATTTCTTAGTTTTATGATATCATCACTAGCCATGTTGTTGGGCTGAGGTTGGCCTTGGATGTTAGCTAGTACACCCACACAGAGAAACAAACTCACATGGATAGATATATTTCATGAGCTTGGCAAACTGCCTATGTGATTCTTTTGAACTTGTTGAGGTGTTGGATTATGTGTAATCTCTTAGGACGGCAGACGGAATGCACTTAATATGCTGGAATTTGTGTTGTCGTTGTCTGCATCTGTTCTCTTGCAAATTGATTTTTATCATAGTACGTTAGATAGCTAACCATGTGGTCTTAATGTCTTCTGCAGCTCCTCAAAATAATGGATTTTCTGATGAATAATCTTTCAATCGTTCCGCCCAAGTTGGTATGCAAACAAATTGTGGATGGAAAAAGCTCGGATCCATTGACAAGCAGAGTTTTTAGGAGCATATATATGTTCGATATGGAGAGATTGGAAAGCTTATCCTTTTCTGTAAACCAAGCACTTTACTACTTCGACCTCTATGGATGATCGTTTCAATAACAAGTTTTAGGGTTTTTTTGTGATGTCAACAGACCGTTGAGGAATGAAATGGAGGGCGGGATGATCTATCATTTCTGTATTGCTGCTCTGTGTACATTACATTAACATTTCATCCGTCCATTTTTCATCATCTCAAACTCGACTTGGTCTTTCATTACCATCTAGCATATATGTGATAAATGATCTATCTCGAACCTCCATTCGAGAAGTTCAAATCAAACCTACATCCATTTTCTGCTATGATGAAGCCATGATTAGCTCCATTTTGCCTGACAAGTTCCATTTTGTCATCTATGTAAGCTTTCTTTGCTTTTATCAAGTTTCTCATCAGTTGTATGCCCGGTGAGCTAACAAATCAGTTGTGTTTTCTTTCTTTTTCTTCTTAATTCATGATTTTTACTCGGCAATGCAAGTCTCTCTTTTTCCGTACATGACATGATTCGATTCGATGTTATAGTATCTTTCCTTTTTTTAAAAGAAAAAAAGGGCAGAGAAACGTGTTTTTTTTTCAAACGATAGCTTGCCATTACACAAAGGAACAGACGGGCTAAATAGCCCACAGAACCCTCTGGTTACATCAATTGCCAGTAGGGAAAATACTTCATAACGAGTTATATAAATTTGATATAAATGCTAGTTCATAGAAGCAAACCAATCACATCTGCAACTAGCAGAAATCAATCTTAATCTTTTCATCCGATGATGCTATTTATGTTAGGGAGTTACTATTTACCGCCCCTTTTTACTTGTTACCGCCCCCTAAAGGGCTGGAAAAAGACGATTTTGCCCTTATGATATTTAAATTAAATTAAAAGAGAAAAAACTATAATAAACAATAAAAATTTCTATTTAAAGCTCTGTTCCAGACAACTCTTTTCAAATCACACATCCAAATCAGACAAAAACACAAAAAATATTGAAATCGCAATGGATCGCCGACAGGGACAAGGAAAGGGAAAGGGCCTATTTTCACGACTGGTAAGCAAATTAACGTAAAATCATTCGTACGTAGATGGATTACCGAATACGGATCGGAATAGTTTTTAAAAACGGCCGATCGAACGAGATTTAGGGTCGGATTTCGGCATGACCGAAACATAATTTCGGTCGGCTAAGTCACGACCGAAACACAATTTCGGTTCTGCATATGCCGACCGAAATCATGTTTCGGTCGTGCCTATGCCGACCGAAATAATGTTTCGGTTGGGACAGGGCCGACCGAAATCATGTTTCGGTCGATACTGTTCCGACCGAAATTATGTTTCGGTCGGTTTTTTTTATAAACTTTTAATTGCAGACCAAGGGTGAAAAGACCCTACTCGGAGGGAGCAGTAGATCCCCCCCGTTGGAGGGATCTGGAGAGCGTCACACGAGGACGCGAGACGTTGACGCATCCGTTCGTAGAGAACGGGATGAGGAGAGGCGGCAGCGAGCGGCTGCTTCTCAGTCCGTATATGCGGATTACGATCCGCATGCGGATGATGGTGTGGCGGATGATGGAGCATCGTTTCAGTCATCCAACGACGATCTGCCACCGGCCTCCTCAGGTAATTCCATTCTCCTCTATAAACTGACATGCGATGTCGTGTCTTAAAATATGTAAAAGAAAATAAATTTATTTTTGCGTTATTCGTGAAAAATGAAATAGGGAGCAAGCGTTCTAAGGTCGTTGATGACGATTCCTGGAGGGTGCAGGGGCCACAGTCCGGTGGTCCATATGATGACGAGGTGATCCCTAGTTATCTGGGGCACATCGCGCCCCGCATCTGGATGGGTGAGGAGGAGAGGCCCCTGCTGAAGTGCGAGCAGCGGGCGTTAGTGCTTGGGAAGCTAAAGAATTGGTACTCCCAATTCCCGCCGGAGATGCAGAGCCAGATCGATGGCACCGGGCCTGTACACCTCACAGATGCCATGGTGGGTCACTTGGACCAGCCTCTACTGTGCGCTTTTGTGGAGCGCTGGCATCCAGACACGAACACCTTCCACATGCCATTTGGGGAGATGACGATCATGCTCCACGACGTCGAGCACATCCTGGGTATCCCGATCGATGGAGCGACGGTATCGGGCACCCCAGACGTCGCCGATGGGCGGATCGCGGCGAGGGAGATTATGGGCATCTCCGCGGATGCGCTCAGGGATTCTTGGAGAGGCGGTGGGATTGCGACGACAGACGTGATGCAGCGGATGCGGGGGGGTCGGCCGGCGGGGTTCCAGGCCATCGCTTGGTTGTGGATTCTGTTGGGATCGACGCTGTTCGTCGACAAGAGCGGAAACCGGGTGAAGCCGGACATCATGCACGAGTTCTATCGCTCGTTGCCCTCTGCCAAAGGTACTCGTGGGGTTCGGCCGCTGTCGCTTACCTTTATCGCCAGCTTGGCATGGCAAGCATGGCGGATGCGAGGGGATTAGCTGGGTGCCTCTCGTTACTACAGGCGTGGATCTACGAGTACTTCTCATGCTTCCGCCCACACCGTCTCCCCCATCATGTGGAGCATGGTCAGACATGATCACGCATGTGGTCTGTAGCTCAGCACGAGAGGACGGTCCACCGCTTGATTGATATCCGCCGTCAGATAGATGTCATGACTGCAAGCGAGGTATCTTAACAATGAATCATCATAGTACAATGCCGAGTAGCGATCCCAATGGGCCGCGAGTTCATTTCGCGACGTTATTCCTGACTGTGATCCATTCCTCCTCGTCATCGTAAACATGGGACGCGATAACGCGAAATCCACAGTTGCCGTCAGCCACCACATTCTTATAGCTAACTATATACGGATGGATGACTGTTGTTACGTGGTTGGCCAAGTGGGTGTGGTGGAAGTCTGATTCACCTGTAGAACGCAATTTTCAGGATTAGATGTGCACCCGTGATTGAACAAATTTACGAGTAAGAGATAGTAGTACCTGTCTACGTAGTAGATCGAAACCGCTTCACAGACGAAGATGACGTGCGACCCTGGCTGCTACGACTGGTACTGCTGCGTCCACCCCTTGGGATTGCGTACTCCCAAGCACTTCGATCCCGCTTCGTCGAGTTTTTCTTCTTCGGCCGACCTTTTACAGACGTCTTAACATCAGGCTCATTCCACTCACGGGCGTCGGGATACAGGTGTTCATGGACGACTCGATGGAGGCCACGCATAACGGCGATATCGTGGGTTTCTGCCTCACGCACGAGGTCGTATAAGTAATCCCGATCAGAAATATCGGAAATTACTCCATCGCCGATCGTGAGTGTCCTCCAGAAGTCGTGCAAGCATTCTGCAGCAACTGGGTAGTTGTTGTCGATACATTGCTGGAGCTCGCACACACATGGGAGATGGTGCGTACGACGTACCACACATCCACACGCGGAGTAAACCTCATCCGACAACTCTTTGGCACGCCTCAACTCATTTCCCATTATCGATATTGAATGGTGTGAAACTCTGTACAATATCGTGTGGAATGGAAAACCTGAGTTCCCAATCGATCGTTTCGAGCGGGACTCCTCCAGTGCCTGCATGTCAACATAAAAAAATTATTAGATAAGTATTTCGTTTCACACGTATAATAATTAATTTATCTGATGCGATTCAGTTGGTTCTGAATCTGGTCGTGCACCTTCACCCACACGGTGTCAAGAGACCCAGTGGCCGAGTTTAGCCATTGCTTCAGCTCGCTGTGAGCACTCTTCACACGACATGTAGTGGTGTCCCGAAATGAAGCACCTGGTTCGTCCAAGCTTTGGCGAACTTCTCCTTATGCACCAACCATGTCTGCTCAACGTACTTGACGATAGCGGAGTCGGCTACCCAACGCAGACGCATGTCAGTCAGTGCCTGCTCGTACGCGTCTATCGTCGGAGCTTCCATGACTGCTTTCCAGGCCTTATGCGTGAAGTGAGCTGCTGTCTTTTTGTTCTGACCCGTCGTCCAATAAACTTTGTTCTCCACATCTTTATAAATATGCCACGTGCACAACATATGGTGAGAATACGGAAATACTTCCTGTACGGGTCGAAGAAGGCCCAACTCACGATCAGTCACAATCGCCGAAGGGTAGACACCTGGTCCCAGAATATCCCGAAGGGACTGCAACACCCACTCATAACTTCTCTCCGTCTCGTCCTTCAATATGGCAAACCCACAAACGAAGTTCTGATTACAGGGAGTCATCCCTATAATCTCAACTAGAGGCATCTTGTACCTGTTGGTCTTGTACGTAGAATTGATGCCAATGAAGTACGGATACGTCCTCACCAGTGCAAGTGAGTCCGGGTGTGCGAGAAAAACATGCATCGGCGCATTAGTCTCGTCGCATCAACTGGCTCACCACGTCTCGGCCCTCAGAATAGTCTTTCTTCAAACGATCTCTGTAATTATATATGTGCCTGATCGTCGCGTTATCTTCTGCGTGTCGAGCCCTCATCGCCGAGAGGATATGAGCTGGTTTCGCTTGCGCAGCAGTCATTTCCTCTACGACCTTCATTGCCTGGCGACTTAACCCACTAGTCTGGCGGTGTCCCTCGGGATACTGTATCAGAGGGTGATTGTGCGTGGATTTATCAGGTGGGCCCGTACGAATGTACCATTCCCTAGTCATTGGATCCTCCTGAGCTATGACTACAAACGGACACCTGCACTTGTTCGACTTCGAAACCCTCTCCAATTCATCCTCGTTGCCTCTATAACGTTCTCCGCAAGAACATCTAATCAGTTTTTTTGTACCGCATTTCTTATGCGACGAAATAATCACCTCGAAACCCAGAGCAATGGCGACGCCTTTCGTCCAATTAATGGCTTCCACGTCGGTCTGAAATCGACCTCCTACGCGAAAATTCTCACTGTAGTTTACCCCGTCGCCGATCAAATCCTCCGGGATGTGGATTTCCCTCTCATCGTCTGCAAAAAAAGAAAAAGAATTATTACACAGCTGAAGACTAATTTCGGCCACAAGAAGTGTCGGTCGAAACATGATTTCGGCCGGAACAGTCCGGACCGAAAAATAATTTCGGTCGTTTCTGTCCGGACCGAAAAAATTTTTCGGCCACCTCAAGGCACGACCGAAATTATTTTTCGGTCCGGCCTTGAGGTGGCCGAATATCTGTTTCGGTCGGGACTGTTCCGGCCGAAATTGTGTTTCGGTCCGGACTTTTTTGGAGCGATTCCGAATTTAGTTCAATCATTCATCTCCGAACGAACGAATTTTACGAGAATTTGCTTAGCAGTCGTGCAAATAGACCCTTTCCCCTTTCGTCGATCCATTGCGATTTGAACGTTTTTTTTGTTTTGTTTGAGTTTGATTTGAATGTTTGATTGCGATATGAAAATTGTTGTCTGGAAAAGGACTTTAAATAAAAAAATTTATTCAAAAGGGCAAAATCGTCTTTTTTCAGTCCTTTAGGGGGCGGTGACTAGGAAAAAGGGGGCGGTGAATAGCAATCCAGTTTATGTTATTTTAGATAACCATACTCTGTTATGGTTTTGTGAATGTCATAAAATAGGATTAGGTAGCAGAGAACGAAAAGCTTAAGCTGATCATCAAATAGATAATATAAGACTGACTGAATCTCACCGAGATATATCAAATTACCATGTGTGTTCATACGTAAGAGTTATCGACTGTATGCATAATAATGTAATATTTATTTATACAAACAAAAACATACTTACTTCTCATTATATGGTATTATTATTATAATGTCTAGAATCCGAGCCTATAAGGTACTCCAGTCTGGGGAATCCACCTCCCGCCGTCCAAGAACGAGCCCGCCGTGTACCTCGCAGCTTCGTTCTGGCTAAGAACTCTGAATCGTTTGAACTGTCTGTCCCTCCGACCCGTAACCGCCCCGGGCCCACGGTTGCCATACTCGTACATCTCGCAACTCTGATGGTTGCTCTTCCCGTCCCACAACTTGTACCCCTCGGGCCTAATGAAGTCACCTATCTCGCTTTGCATGGTCACCGTGAGCGCGTACTGGCCCCACGGCCGCCCGAGGTAGTTGGGAATCTTGAACCTATCGGGAAACAAGAACTTGTCGGGGACGATCCTGCAGTTCTGAAGGATGAGCCCGTTGCTCCCCTTTTGGACCTCCTTCCCGTCGGCGGTGATGGTGTTGAACTGGTTGGGGAGGGGGTACCTGGCCACGATGAGGGAGTCCTGTATGACGCAGTCCCCCCTCCCGAAGATGAAGTCGATGGTTCCGTAGATTGCGCAGTTCTTGTAGAACTGGCGCTTGGACTGGTAGTAGAGCGTGTCCTGGCTAGCCTCGAAGCTGCAGTCGAAGAGGGCCGTCATGTCGCCGTTGGAACGGAAGGCCACCGCCTGGTGGCCCTCGGGACCAATGTCGTTCCTGAACGTCATGGACCGCCCGATGAACCCGGGGGCATCGGTCGCTGTGAAAAGAAAAGATTACTTAAGAATATCACATTTTTTTTATCATACGTGCGTGCGTATGGATGGGCAGAATGATACAGAATTACACATCTCACGATAGACAATAAAGAAATCAACGTAGACGTGAGGGGTCGTGCTGGAAATATAATATGTAGAAATGAAAAATGGTGAAATGATCATGCAGTATGGTATTGGAGCTTAGGGACCAATGAAGTATTGAGAATGAATTTTCACAACCGCCCATTTAAAGGTAATGAAGAAATCAACTTAGACCTGAACGGGCGTAATGCAAATTTGTTGAAGTAAAAAAATGACGTAGTCCCGCGAAGTGGTAATCCAAAATGGTATAGCGCGGGGATCAAAGGGGTATTGTATATAAGTCATCACGACCACCAATTTAAAAAATTGGACATCTAAGGCTAGATAATAAAGAAACTAGCCTAGCGCGGGGGAGGGGGCATGTTGGGAATATAATATATAAATATAAAAAATTATGCACTCCCTAAAACTTGTTTTAAGCTTTTAGGTGAAGTGGTTATCGATTTTTCTTACAGAAAGTGGCGGTCTGCATGGTGCCGATGTGCTGGATGGCGAAGTTCTTGCTCTCAACGACGATGGTCCTACCGATGCCGTCTCCGTACATGAATATGTTGGGCTTCGACTTGTCGATGTTGACCTGCTCGCGGTAGACGCCGGACTTCACGTAGATGACGTAACGGCCCTTGAAGTTTTTTGGGTACGACTTTACGGCCTCGTTTATGGTCTTGAAGTTTCCGCTGCCGTCCTTTGCCACCACAACGTCGGGCCTGGCACCGCCTGACAGGAGCTTCCTCTCCGCGGCGCCGAACCACGTGGGGTAGCCATCCTCAGACATGAGGCGGCGCTTGGAGCTGCTAAAGTTACCTATATATTCAAGGAGTTAAACAAAGTTTTGTCAAATATAATATATAAAATTAAAACATGATATACTCCCTACAAACTTAAGGGACCAAAGAGATCTTGGTAAGGAATTCTCACGACCACCCATTTGAGAAAATTACAAGGCTAAATAATAAAGAAATCAGCTTAAAAGGAAAGGGCATGCAGAAATATAATATACAAAATTATTTAAAAAAAATACTCCCTACAGGCTTAAGCTCTTAGATGACGTGATCGATCATTCAACATGGTATAAGAACTCAAAGAGTAAAGAAGTCTTAGGTACAAATCACTAGGATCACCCATTTATGAAAATTACGTACATGTCTAAGGCTAGATACTAAAGAACTCAGCATAGAACGAGGGTCAAGTTGGATATATAATTGGTAAAAATAAAAATAAAAAACGATATACTCTTTACAAGCTTAAGCTTTCAGGTGGAGTGGTCATTCAACAAAAAGAAAGAACGATTTGTATTTATAACGAAAGATGCCAAGAAAAACTTCCGAAAATCTTTTAAGATTATTGTTATTACCGACAAAGGACTCGAAGTTGAAGAGCTTCAATAGCTGGTCGATCTCCGCCACGACGTTGATGGCATTGTGCGTGAGCTGCGTGGCATTGACCATCCCTTGCTCGACGGCTAACTTATATCCCGGGTTGTCTATCTGGTCCAGACAGCTGCTCTGCAGTGCGTGTACCGACGTGACCCAACTCAGCAGCTCGTGGGCCCGATCGTCCACGGTGTGCAGATCGCTATCCCCGACGAACGAAATCGACGCCTGAAGCGTGGAGATCGCATCGTCGAGGAGGTCCTTGCAGTCCTCGACTCCCATGTAGTTGAGCCCGTCCTTCTCCTTGTCGACGGAGACTTGTCTTGTTGTGTTTAAAGAGTTTCGAAGCTCTTCGTGGGCGGCGTTCATGATCGCCAGTACATAGTCTTGAGGGGTGGCGGAGGCGTTCTTGGCCACTGATTGGAGGGTTTTTGCGCACACGTCTTTGTAGGATGTGGGCTCGCAGATGGTGGTTATCATCTTCACGGCGGAGTTGGTGGAGTCGCCGGAGGCGGCGGCGGTGGTGGTCGCCGGAGATTGGCCGTTGTTGGACTTTACAATAGCGACCACGCCGACGATTACGCCGACCACCATGAGGAGGGAGACGACGGAAACGCCTACTTTTCCTACCATTGCTTCGCGCTTTTTTTCTCTTTGCGGGGTTTTTTTTTTGGTTGCCCGCCCTGCGTCTTTGGGTTTTCAGGATGAGATGGGAAAGGTGAAGGGGATAATTTGTGTGTGTGTGTGTGTTTTTTTTTTTGGATGTGAGTATGGATGGTGTATTTATATGCATGCATGGCTTTGGTTGGCGTTTTTTTTCGTATTGTATTATTTTTCCATGGAGGGAGAGTTGATGGATGATCGGTATTTGAGGGGGAAAGTGATGGTTAGGGTAAGGCTTTTGGCCTCTCCTTAAGTTGAGGATTGTCTTTCCTTTTCTTGATCTTTATTGGCATGTTGTTGAGAGAAAATTATTGAGTTGAAGTCTCATGGAATGGATGGTAGGTATTCTATTTTTTTTTTTTGGTATAATGTCCCTTATATATATAAAGTGGAAAATGGTAGGTATTCTATTGATTTGCATGGAATGGATATTATCATCAGACCACATTAACTAAAATTGAACCTTAAGTATGGATTTAAAAATAACACTAAAGACCAACGTATTACTCGTGTGCATTGGAAAGTCTTACTGTTGAGACATGCAATGCATTACACACCGTTGATTGAACTAATTCTCGAGTTAGAATGTCTCATTTCTACACAACATTGAAAGTCAAGGTTCTTAGTAAATTCAAACTCAGAGGCCTCCAACATGAAGTGTCTAGACCCACCAATAGGCCCACAAAGAGGGCTGCTAAAAACCAACTCGACCCGCCAACCTGACACGAACTGCACCCGAAAATAGCAGGTTTGGGTTAGCATTTTTGACCTATTTAAGTAAATGGGTAAACTCGAACCCAACCCAAATATTAAGTGGGTCAGGTCAGGGTTCGAATTTTCAACCCGTTCATCAACACATTTAACCCGTATAATATAATTATTAAAATATCCTTAATATAAATTAAATAAAAGGAAAAAATGAATCTTGTATTCTATGAATTATGCTGGGATGTCATGAAGATGATGGTGGAGGATCAAATGGAAGAGAGCACGGTTGAAATCATTGATTTCGATCGGAATGAAATAACTTGATATTTAACTATGTTTTATGAGACTTTTGTTATGTGAAACTTTAATTGTTTCTTAATTATGTTGATATTTTAGGAAAACAATTGCTTTGTTTCTCTATTGTTTTTTTTGTTTAATTTGGATTTATAATTCTGTTTATTTACTTTTTTGCTTTTCTTTTTAATTTTACGGGTTGACGGGTTAATGGGTTAAATTTGGATTAAAGCAGGTCGGGCTTGGGTTCAATATTTCAACCCGTTTAAGTAATTATGTCATGTCATGGTTGAAGTCTTCAACCCGTTTATTAAACGGGTTGAACCCGAATATGATCCAACTGACGTGTTACCATCGCTACCCACAAGTGAAAGCCAATTTGAGACACAAATTTTTGGTCTTCAAAATTAAGCAACAACCAAAAACGGTAAGAGAAGTCCATTTGTATACTTCGTTTGAGAAAAATTAAGATTAAGAAACCAAACAATTCCCTTATCGTCCGTTTGGATTCGAGATTTCGATTTGCAATCCCAAATTCTCACAAATCTTTCGTTCGCAATCAAGCGTCCAAAACCCGAGGTTAAATCCAAAGGCCTGTTATTTATCGGATTTAAAATTTCATGTCAAATGGTCTTTTTTTTAAATCCAGAATTGATTAGAGGGTGAACGATAATAATAAATACTAATAATAGTAGTAATAATAAATAATAATAATAATAATAATAATAATAATAATAATAATAATAATAATTAAAGGGTGAGCGATGAGTCGAGCTGACTTCGCTAGCTCGATGAGCCGGTGCGCTCATTACAGGCTTGCGAATGAGTCGGCTCGAGATCGAGGTCACTGGTGGGTGCTCGAAAGCTCGCAAGTCGGTTCCCGAACTTGTTTTATTTATTTATATTTTTATGGTACTTTATTTTTTTATGAAAAAGTTAAAAGCCGAGTTCGACGAGCTTCTCGAGCTTCATTTTGAAATCCGAATTTCGAAATCTTAACGTTTGCCAAACAATGAATTTGAATTTGAAATTAAGATATCGAAATCCATAATTTTCATTCAAATACGCGAATCCAAACGCACTCGTGCATTATCTTTCGCACTTCCATTTTAAACCGAAATAAGACTGATCAAGGATGGAAACAAGCCATTCACCCCATGTTGAGTTGCGAGATTCATTTCGAACCATCATTATTAGGGCTGTGCAAAAGTCGGTAAACCGACCGTACCGAACCGATACCGAAATTTCGGTTCGGTATAAAAATATTTAAACCGAAATTTTTCGGTTATTTCGGTCGGTTAACCCAAAAAACCAAATTACCGAAATATATATAATAACATATAATAATATATTATTACTGAAATGTATATTATATATAATACTATATATATACAATTAATCATAAAAATAAAATAAGAAAAAAATAATAAAAAATAGGAAAAAATAATTTAAAAATAGGAAAAAATAAAAAAAAAAATGAAGAATTAAATATATCTAATTTCATATTAATTTTTCGTTTTTTTTAATTTAGTTAGGCTTTTCGGTTATTTACCGAAAATAACCGAATTCAGTTATTACCGAACGGTATTCGGTTTGAGATTTTTATAACCGAAAATTTCGGTTACCGGAGGTTCAGTACGTAATAACCGTTTGAACACCCCTAATCATTATCACGTCTTATATAAGTTTAATTTATAAAATATGGGGGGGATCGAGTAATCAATCTTTAATCTGTATGAATTTCACGTTGTGATATAGAATAACGAAACATAAATATTCCAACTGAATCTGGGGATTAAGTTAGGCTTGATCGCCGCCATGGCCTGGGCGAGTATTTAAGAGAGGCTGTAGTGCCTTGACTACGATGCTCATGTTCGGGCGAAAATCTGCTTCATACTGAACACACAATGCAGCAACTGCAGCCATCTGCATTCGTAATAATGATGTTATATAAGCTTCTTTCGTTTCTTACACGTGAAAAATCACACGTATATATATATATATATGATACAAATTACCTTAGCTACGGCTTTTGGGGGATAATCTCCACCTAGTCTGCTGTCGATGCACTGCTTAACCTTGTCCTCACTCAGTTTTGGAGTAGCCTGGCAACACATCACAATAATAATTGTAGATAGTAATCGTCAAAAACATTTGCAAGAAATTTTACGTCATACGACATTCGTAAGAACGCATGAGATATGAACATCATACAGTAGGTACGTACCCATGTCACCAGGCTTTGCTGGCCTCGGGGTAATGTGTGGTCGACGGGTTTCCGGCCTGTAAGAAGCTCTAGAAGGACTACACCAAAACTGTACACATCGCTCTTCGAGTTTAACTGACCAGTCATTGCATATCTGCCCAAGAAAGAATAAGAAAAGTGTGAAACCACAGGTTTCAGCGGAGATGTTTGGACAAGCAAATTCTGTGTATCCTCAATGTCCTATGCATGCGCAATTATACAAACGAAGAAGCATACTCTGGGGCGTGATATCCAAACGTGCCAAGGACGCGGGTAGAGTGAAGCCTTGCTGCCATATCAGGAGCTTGATTTGATAGATCGAAGTCCGCAATCTTAGCAACATCGTCGTCGAATATCAATACGTTGCTGGACTTAATATCACGGTGGATGATATGAGGCTCTGCTTTCTCGTGGAGATACTCGAGGCCCTTAGCGGCACCAACTGCGATTTTGACGCGTTGTGCCCAGGAAAGGACAGGGCCAGGTTGTGCTCCTTTAACACCTTTTCGTCCTGAAATGCATCACAGACCAAAATTAGATCATAGACTTGTACAAACAATGGAGTTTCAGCTTATTAATAAATTTTTTTCGTGGTTGGGTGGGGATAGATGAAAGGGGAATCGTAATAGATGGACGAATGACTTGTGGATACATTTCTGCTATGAGAAGCCATTGCCAGTGAAGTGCATCACAAATTTGAAAAGAAAAGTCAAAATTTTTCCACCACATTCATACATCTCATCCATTAAAATTACGAGAGTTTAAAGTCCCAACAATTCGGCACAAAATAGGACCAGAGCGTGGTGTGAGCATTGGTCTATATAGTCGAATACTATGATAAAGTTTGGCACTGGTCTATAAGCATCGGAAAAAATTGTTAAGCCATCTCCGAAAAAGTCTATCTCGTCGTCAGATTATGTTTCTTGCTAGTTCTATTTTTATCCAACCAGAGCGTGGTGTGAGCATTGGTCTATATGGTCGAATACATGATGTCAGGGGGCGACACATTTCTCTAAAACCCAACAAATTCAGAAATTATGTTATAGCTATGTCGCACTAGCGCACGATGAAGCTCCATGGGCGATAAAGCTACTATGGCTTAAACTAACATAGCATACCATGAAGGATATCGTGAAGAGATCCATTTGATGCAAATTCATAGGTCAGAACCCGTTGACTTCCATCGACACAATAGCCAAGCAGTTCCACACAGTTCTCATGTTTTAGCCTCGATACCATAGACACCTGAACATGAAAGGCAATTAGTTTCCAATCTCTTAACCTCAAACTAAAGACCAGAAATGATTACCTGAGCTAAGAATTCATCATCTGGCTGCTTGCTAGCATCCAACTTCTTTATGGCTGCAGCCATACCATTCTTAAGAACACCATAGTACACTCTTCCGTATGAGCCTTCACCTATTAACGAATCATTGCTGAAGCTGCCGGTAATTTCCTTTAGTTCATCAACTGGAAGTGAAGGAACTTCGATAGGTTGGATTTTCACAGCTTGAGATTTTGATGCAGATTCAGTAGCATGATAACCTCCATGTCCATCATTCCCTGCGCCAGAGAATAAAAATGCATCCCCAAAGATAAAAAGATTTAGCCATTGATTTACTCGGGGAGTTGATCGTATGCACTAGAGAAATCAGGTGGAGTGACAAGTCTTCATTAACAAACAGAGTTCATGCAATACCTGTTGAATTCTTTACAGCATACTGGCCTCCTCCATCAGCATGATTACCGATCTCGTGTTCTCCGCAACATCCAAAACAACCCATAACTCTTTCTGCGAAAAATAAAATCAAAACTTCTGCTGCATTAATAAGAAAACAACCGATCAGATAACCAGCTCTACTGAAGTAGCATAAGAAACACCGCCTCAAACCATTTAACAAAAATTAGATAAGACATTAATACTTAGTCCATTATCGAAAGAGGTATGATAATCTAACATGGACCATCACACCACATGGCATTGGCATTGACTTCTCCAGTTAAGAGATTGTCGCCAGGAAATTGCAAAGATGAAGGATTTGGTCTGACTGCAACTAGGCTCATTAATTATACAGGCATGGTCCTCGTAACAAATATCTAATGACTACAACCAAAGATTTCATTTTCCTTTTTCGGACCATGCTTTAGCTGCTGACTCTCCATTCTCCAACCCATATCATTCAACCATCATCCCCAAGTGAGTCCCATTTGTCTTCCCTAAATCAAGACTATGAACGGTCCTACAATCAAGTGTATCATGCAATACAATCAGTTACTCAGTGCAAGAATCCGATCACTCGCTAGGAACAAAGAGTCGCATAAAACCAAACCAGCACCTCAGATCTTTCAATTAACTAAGCGGAGGAAGGTAACACTGCTCGGATTAGGGAGAGCACACAACTACTCAGCTGTTAGCAGTGATAATTAATGCCTAAAACGAAACGGCTACAGCAATTACAAATCCGAAGACAATAGTGAGCATCTCAATCGTCAGTTACACTCAAGATAGCTAAAAAACAAACAATTGTGCAGAAACGAACAAACCTGAGAACCTCGCGCGGATCGAAAGTCGAAATTGAATATGAAATTCTCTTCCAAAGCTTAGTAGCCAAAGCAACGAAGATGGATGGAGATGGTGATGGAGGAGTGTCCTCGGAAGAAGTGGTCAGAGCGATCGGCCGGAGTTACGCATTCGATCCAGGCGGCGAATACGGAATTGATCAATTGGACTTTTTCTTGTTCATATAAATTTAATTAAATAAATAAATACGAACGAAACCGTCCGTGATTTAGAATTCGGCAATAAAGTTAGCAGTTTACAATTGCACTGTCGTCGACGTTATTACATGCTTTTTAGAATATTTTGTACGCAAATGCATTCACACGTAAAAGGGAAAAAGGAAAAGAAAAATCTAACATGATATTGCTTCGAATAAGCCATTCAATATTCAGCCGAGATATGTATTATTCTATTGCATGATTGACATTTGATACCAAAAGCATGTTCAAGAACCTTGACCAATCTTTTGTTGATCGACTGTTTAGTCTAGGGGTGGTTCGATACGGTATACCGTATCAAAACAGTGATACCGTATACCGTACCGAAATTTTTGTATCGAAAAAAATCATATAAATATCATACCAAAATTTCGGTATACCTTAAATTTCGATACGGTATCATACCGATATTTCGGTATGGTATCGGTATCATGCCTTCTATACGAGTCACACGGAGGGTTTTTTTACCATGCGTGTCTCGTAACTCGTTAATTCATTGTTTTCGAATTTTTAGTCAATTCAAACTCTTTAGGCCCCAATAAGATAGATTATTAATACCAAATTTTTCAAAATAAAAAAAAAATAATTCATAAAATAACTTTAAATAATTTACATATTTTTGTCAGTCTCCTTAGCAAGACAAAGAACTTTACATAACACAAAATACAACTTTATATACATATTAATTAAAACGAAACGACTATTTTATCCATTTTATATTTTTTTTAAATAATATAATATATGTAGGTGTATATATACATATAAAATATTAAAAATTTTAGTATTTCGGTATAATCGGTATACCTAAGTTTTAAAATTTTCATACCATTTCGGTACGGTAACATACCTTACCAAAAACTTCGGTATACCAAAATTTCGATATTTTCGGTACGTTTCGATACGATAAGGACGGTATATCTCTATTTCGGTATATTTCCCCACTCCTAGTTTAGTCTATGCACCTTTTTTTATTATTACTGTTGAAATGAGATGAGGATATTGTAAAATTTGGATTGTTGAATATATGTTCGATTTTGGATTATTATTATTTTTATTTTGTTTTGGTTGACGGTTTGATAACAATAGAAATATGTCGATTTTATGGGTATTAATTTGGAACTTGCTATAAAAATATTATTGTGATTAATATTTATATTATGATAATTATGATAATATAATTATAGAGATAAATATTTAGAGAGAGGAAGTATGAATAATTTCAATACTTTGGTGTGTTTTTACAATATAACTCAAGGTGCTTATTTATAGGCAAATTTCTCAAATTACAACCAAAAAATAAAATATTACATTCTCATAAAATAATCACATCTAATTTATGATCTCATCTATTCCATCCTTATTTAACCGCTCCATATACATCCACTCCAATATTGCATAATAAATCCAATAGTTCATCATACTCCATTGGATGTATATTCAGGAATATGCCTCGTAAAACCTTACTAGGAAAAATCCAGTGGGATAAAAACCTAGTGAAGGAAAAAGAGTACATAATTCCCTTATTACGCTTTCATATGTTGCCTCATTAAAAACCTTTATTGGGAAAACCACATGGAAAAAACCACAGCAAAGGAAAAAAGAGTGCAACGCGTATTTGCTCCCCCTGATGATATTATCATTTCAAATCTCGAAGTCTTCTAACGCCAATTGAATATATTAATTTTCTAAAAATTATTGGGGAAGTGCTTTCGTAAACATGCAAGATTTTGCTAGATCACACTTGTTGTACATCAATATCCCCATTTTTCTCCAACTCGTGTGTAAAGAAAAATTTAGGAGAAATATGTTTTGTTCTATCGCCTTTAATATATCCTTCCTTTAATTGTGCAATACAAGCCGCATTATCTTCATATAATATTGTTGGGAGTAACTTTTCAGATGATAGCCCACAAGTATGTTGTATATGCATAATTATCGATCGCAACCAAATACATTCTCGGCTAGCTTCATGAATTGCTAATATTTCAGCGTGATTAGATGAAGTAGCCGTTAAACTTTGTTTAACTGATCGCCATGAAATGACAGTTCCTCCATACGTAAATAAATAACCAGTTTGCGATCGAGCATTATGTGGGTCGGATAAGAATCCAGCATCCGTATACCCAATTAAATCTGCTTTCATCTCATTAGAATAGAACAATCCCATTTAAGTTGTTCCTTGAAGGTATCTAAATATTCGTTTAACTCCGTTCCAATGTCTACAAATCGGCAAAGAACTGTATCTTGCTAATAAATTTACAGCAAATGCTATATCAGGTCGCGTATGGCTCGTAAGATACATTAGCGCTACAATAGCACTAAGATATGGTACTTCATGACCAAGTAGCTCTTCATCATTTTCACGTGGTCTGAACGGATCTTTATTCACGTCGAACTATCGGACAATCATCGGAGTATCCAATGAATGAGCTTTGTCCATGTAAAACCTTTTCAATACCTTTTTCGTATAAGTTTTTTGATGTACAAATATTCCATTCTTTAAATATACAATTTGCAGTCCGAGACAAAATTTTGTTTTTCCGAGATCTTTCATTTCGAACTCCTTTTTCAAACAATCAACAGCTTTTGATAACTCTCCAGGAGTTCCAATTATGTTGATATCATCAACATAAACTGCTATAATGACGAACTCATTTTTAGATCTTTTCATGAATATACAGTTTGATCATTTTATACCCTTCTTTCACTAAAATTCCCTTACGCGACTATACCACATACGCCCAGATTGCTTTAATCCATAAAGCGATTTATTAAGTTTAATTGAGTACTCATTTCGTGGCCCTGAATTTTCAGGTAATTTGAATCCCTCGGGAAGCTTCATATATATATCACTGTCAAGCGATCCATATAAATAAGCAGTGACAACATCCATAAGACGCATATAGAGTCCTTCACGTACTGCCAAACTAATTAGATAACGAAAAGTAGTTGCGTCCACCACAGGGGAATAAGTCTCCTTATAATCAATACCAAATCTTTGCGAAAAACCTTGTGCAACAAGCCGTGCTTTGTATCTCGTAATTTCACCGTTTTCATTTCTCTCTGATGAAAACCCATTTATAGCCAACTGGCTTTACATTTTCTGGTATGCAGACTACATGTCCGAAAACTTTTCGTTTCTCAAGTGACTTTAATTCTGACTCGATTGCATCTTTCCCATTTTGGCCAATCATTTCTTTGTCTGCATTCTTGTACAGACATTGGTTCGTGATCCTCATTCTCATTAATCTCGTTCATTTCATGTAGCGCTACGTTAAATGAGAATAGATCGTCAACGTTGACTTCGTCTCGGATCTTTTTATTTCCATTCTGTGCATAGTTTATCGAGATCTCTTCATTATCACTATTTTCAAAATTTTCAGAATTTTCAGAATTTTCAGGTACCTGAGTTTTATTCTCATCAACATTATGCCCGTCGACTCTTCTTTAGTCGATAAATCCTAGATTGGATCATTCTTATTATTTGTTCCTTTTCTTTTTCGAGGATTTTTATCTTTGGTACACGATGGCCGACCACACTTAAGTTGTGGCTTAGGCTCGATATCATTCTTTGTATGTTCTATAGAAACATCAATTTTTGCAGGAGCATTTACAGCTGGTATATGTGACTTAGTCACCCTTTTAAGGGCAGTAAAGCTATCTGGCAGTTGATTAGCTTAGTTTTGTAAATGAATTATCTTTTGAACTTCTAGTTCAGATTCGTTCGTTCGAGGATCATAATGCTTTAACGATAATTCATTCCAACTAATATTCTTTTCCAGCCGTTTCTTTTCTCGCCCTAATGTCGGAAAATTTGATTCATCAAAATGACAATCAGCAAATCTAGCCGTAAAAAATTCTCCCGTTAAAGGTTCTAAATATTTTATTATTGATGGAGATTCAAATCCGACATATATGCCCAACCTCCTTTGAGGTCCCATCTTTGTGCGTTGTGGTGGCGCGATTGGAACATATACCGCACATCAAAAAATTCTTAAGTGGGAAATATCCGGTTCCTGACCATAAACCATTTGCAAAGAGAAAATATCATGATAACTTGTTGGCCTGATGCGAATTAATGTCGCTGCATGCAATATAGCATGTCCCCAACAAGACGAGGGAAGCTTCGACTTCATCAATAGTGACCTTGCAATTAATTGCAGGCGTTGAATCAACGATTCTGTAAGACCGTTTTGCGTATGAACATGTGGCACATGATGCTCAACGTCAATACCGATAGACATGCAATAATCATTAAATGTCTTGGAAGTAAATTCGCCAGCATTATCAAGGCGTATTTTCTTTATCAAATAATCTGGACAGCGTGCTCTTAATCGAATCAACTGAGCAAGTAATCTCGCAAATACTACGTTCCTTGTAGATAATAAACATACATGTGACCATCTACTTGATGCATCAATTAATACCATAAAATATTTAAATGGTCCACATGATGGGTGTATTGGCCCACAAATATCGCCATGTATACGTTCCAAAAATACAATAGATTCATTCTTTACTTTCATTGGTGATGGCCGAGTAATTAACTTCCCTTTAGAGCAAGCGACACAAGATAATTCATTAGATTGAAGAATCATCTGGTTCTTTATCAAATGTCCATGTGAATTTTCAATTATCTTTCGCATCGTAATTGAGCCGGGATGGCCCAACCGGTCATGCCAAATATTAAATATACTGTTATCGGCAAACTTCTGGTTTGTAACAGCATATGATTCAACTGTTCTCAGATATGTATAATATAATCCAGAGTCAAATGAAGGTAATATTTCCACGATTCTTTTATCATTCGAAATCACTTTTGTCATGTGCAATTCTACGTCTCCCTTTTCTGCTGTCTCAACATGATATCCGTTATTTCGAATAGCTCTAAAGCTCAATAAATTTCTTTGAGACTTAGGAGAATTTAAGGCATTTTCAATTATCAGCCTTGTCCCTTTAGGCAGTAAAACGCTAGCTCTTCCGGAGCCTTCAATTATATTTGTACTACCCGATATAGTAATAACACTTTCTTCTTTCATATCAAGATGATCGACGTATTTCTTATTTCTTAAAATCGTATGAGTCGTTGCACATTCTGCAAGACATAATTCTCCATTGCACATGCTCGTATCCATTGTATAATATCCTTAACCAAATATAAAATGTTATATCATTAATGAATAAAATAACACAAGAAAATTGCATGTATGAGTAGCAAGACATATAAATATTAGTATATATAAAATATTTGCATACATAAAATTTCATCTGCAATGATAATTTCTTCCATAATATTCGAATGAATGTTTGACAAATATTAGCCGTGACACCGATTTTCTGAATACCGCAATTTTGAGCAACGTCTTGTTTCGAACTTTCTTCACCTTGAATTATAAAGATCTACGAGGTCTTTTGGTGCGAATAAAGATTCAATAACCGCGACGATAATATTATTCTCGATAGCGGTATTTACTCAACGTTTCATTCTTGTTTATTTATCACATTTTCCGCTTCGGGGAAAATCTTTCGAATATTCACAACGATAAACATATACAACCATTCGTATTATTTGCAGATACATTCATACTCAACATTTCATTCTTGTTTATTTATCACTTTTTTTGCTTCGGGGGAAATCTTTTTCACAACGATAAACATACACAACCATACATTCACTAGGAATGTCGTACATTCACTTTGGGAAATGTCATAATCGTTCAATCAAAATATCAACCATAATTAACCTTTTATTTTCACGATTCAGATTTCAAGCTAACATATCACAATATCAAAAGTAACAAATTCTAAGCTCGCCAAGTTCGACATTATACTATCATAAGATCAAAAATATGTTAACAATAAATCATATAAGATAAATAATCAAAATCATAAGATCCAAAAATATATGTAATAAGAATAACATAAACTAATAAAATAAATCTTTTATTATTCGCTTAATTAATTTATGTAAGGTCCGGTAAGGTAATTATGGAATCCGTGTCTGTTGTCCAAAGTCCGTATTCATGTCCGAAATTCGGGTCCATAGTCCAAAATACATGTCCATTGTCCATAGTCCATCCAATTGGTAATTAATTTAAAGTTGTTTAATAATTTAAACAAATATTGTTTTAATTATTTTATTCTTAAAAAATTCCACACGCCACCAAGAGGAATCCAAGTCTGGACCTCTCACCACAAATGACGATATTCTGCAATACCACTCGGCTAGAGGCATTTTGTTGTATATCTACTTTTTCTTTTAAATATCTATATAGTGTACGATTAATATAAACAAAATTACCGTACATAAAAATAAAATACCTCACTCGTGAAATTATCTCGACGGAGGCTGATCATTGCCGGAGAGCACTCGTGCTCACTCGTGAAATAATCTCGATGGAGGTTGATCGTTGCCGGAGAGCGCTCGTGCTGATAACGTGTTATAAAACTATTATTGTGATTAATATTTATATTATGATAATTATGATAATATATTTATAGAGAGAAATATTTAGAGAGAGGAAGCATGAATAATTTCAATATTTTGGTGTGTTTTACAATACAACTCAAGGTGCCTATTTATAGCAAATTTGTCAAATTACAACCACAAAATAAAATATTACGTTCTCATAAAATAATCACATCTATAATCACATCTATTCCATCCTTATTTAACCACTCCATATACATCCAGTCCAATATTCCATAATAAATCCAATATTTCATAATAGATTGTTGAATATATGTTCGATTTTGGATTTTTTTTTTTGTTTTGGTTGCTCCGTCTGGGTTTGATAACGATATAAATATGTCGATTTTATGGGTAAAATTATTTTACCATAATTTTTTTACCATAATATTAACATACCAATTAATTTTAGAGCATTTACTCTAGCTAGTACTTTTGCACAACCCATAAATATAATATATTAACTTATATATTAAGTTACTTTTAATAGATAAAATTATAATATTAAGTAATTTTATATTACTTTAAGTATATAAAAAGTTGAAATCCAAGGCATTGGTGTGATATCCCACACCGACTGGAGGGGGGAACGAAGCATGCCTTTATAAGGGTGTGGACACCCCTCCCATTGACGCGTTTTAAAGCCGTGCGGGTGGGTGGGAGTTCGTAGGAATTCCGTAGTTAAGCGTGCTGGGAGGAGAGTAGTATCAGGATGGGTGACCACCTGGGAAGTCATCAACCAGGCACCTTAACGCCCAAAGCGGACAATATCAATGCGAACAAGGTCTGGACTGTTACAATTGGTTTTAGACTTCCAGTGGTTTGATCCTAATCTTGCTCTTTCTTTCCAGCTCTCAGTCTATTTTCTTCGGCTCCTGCCTCTGGGCACTTTGACTTTAGAGGATTTGGAATATATATAAAATTAAGATTAAAATAGTAATTTAATTCATTACACACCAATCAATTTGAGGACGGTTACTCTAAGGGCCTTTCACTTAATAAAATAAATATATGTGCTCTCTTTTAATAAAGCAGAAAGATGTTAATCATTTTTTCGATTATATATGTAGTAAAAAAAATAGATTGTAAAATGAGATGGTTTATTCACTTATTTTCCAAAAACATAATCAGATATCTAAATTTATTGTGACGTGAAATCTGCGATCTGATCAAATAACAATTAAAAACTCGTACTATCTGCACACTCTATGCGTGTGCTTAAAATATAATTGTTTTAATTTTAATTTTGAAATTTATTATTTATGTTTAGTAGATGAAATATAGTTTTTATATATATAAAAGGAAAATAATGATTAGGGGTATAAGTATAATAACTAAAATTGAGGGGTTAAACATGATAATTATTTATTTAATGAAATTAGAAATAGAGAGGTTAAATTGTAAATATTTTACAGACCAAATTAGCAGTTAATAGCCACCCCTCACCCTTAATATAATACTAGTATTTCTGGCACATCATATATGTGTGCAATAAAAAAAGTTAATTATTATATAGTTTAATGAGTAATATACTAAAAATAGAATTTTGTAGTTATTATGAGGTTATGAAAGGTATGTGGCTTAATAAGTCTTTTTTTATTTTTTTAATAGATGCAGAAAAAATTTGATTGGTCAATTAAAACAGACTAATTGACGGATTATCCCCCTCACCCTTATATATATATATATATATATAGTATGAGGAATGATATGGTGCTCACCTTATGTGAGCACCTTATATGTGCACCTGCTGATTTGGCACCGATTTGTGCCAAATCAGCATGTCGTTTCAACATCAAATGTGACGTGACATTAATCAACACATTTCAGGTATCATAGATCGACATATATGATGCTGATGTGTCATATTCACGTCTTATGTGGCACTTGTTGTGTGGCCTTGATATATACCACGTGAATATGGCGCATCAGCATCATATGTGTTGATCTATGACACCTAAAATGTGTTGATTAATGACACGTCACATTTGATGTTGAAGCGACATGCTGATTTAGCAGGTGCCCATATAAGGTGCTCACATAAGGTGAACACCATATCATTCCTAATAGTATATACTCTATTTAACAACTCAATTTAATTTTTATTTTGGAAATGAGAAACTGAAAGCGATAAAACAAAAAGAAATTAGTTATTCGGTTTCTAAATGATAAAGAAGCCGTTACAACATTTCGCATTACATGGTCCCAAATCACATACGCCTTTGACCCATTTTTAATATCTCAAGTATGACCTTATCGTTTTTCTTCCTTGAAACGATATCTTATTATATCAACAAAAACACATAGGTAAGCAGCAAGAGTACCCTAAAGAAGTAATAAAATAGCATGATAGAACCACTCATTTTGCCATATAAGAAAAGTAAAAAAAAAAAAGTGTGAATCCCATGGATACGGCTTTTAGATAGTTGATATTTATATATTTTCACGTTACTTAAGAAAGTGGCCAAAATTTATTATTTAATACATTGATTAAATGATATATTTGGCATTGAATTAGAATGCATGTCGCATTAGAGGATAAAGTCGATGTTTCATAAAGAAATCATTCTTTATCCCTCATTAATTCTTGAGTCGAAATCATGTAACGTTACAACTTAAAGAACTATTCATTGGACTCTACCAAATTTCTTTAAAAAAACAATTGCTTTCTGTGGAAAAGAATTACAAAAGGTTGGGGAAAGATACCATATTAGCATTTATTATTATTGTTCTTATATTTCTGAGATGAACTTTTTGTTTGATGAAATGACAAAATCATCATGTTGCCAGGAAATATTATATATAATATTATATATTATATTGTTCCATATCTTGTTTCCATGTGTTACCTCACATGGCTTGTGGTCCTCGAATGAGTGGAGAACCCAACCCAGTTGCCCAATAAATGGCTTATTATTCCTCAATAATATTCCGACACGCCCAAATGCCTTGTGCTATAATATCATATTACAATTTAGTTAAAAAGAAAAGTTGATTTTTATTAAATTAAAGGCATAATTATAATTAACTAAAAATAGTAAGTAAATGTAGTGGGTGGTATAATTGATCAATTTGGATTTTTTTGTAATTATTAATTGTAGATAAATGAAGTGAAATTAAATGGCAGTTTTGTTATCTACAATGTGTGTTAGTAATTATTTTCTTAAATCAAAGGCATGAGCCTTAATAAAATAGAATAGATAAATCATTTATTTAAATATTAAACAATAATTACTAAAAATAGAAGGGTAAATGTGACAATATATAAATGCAAGGTAGTAGGTGGTTTCTTTTAATTGTAAAGGCTAATTAATAACGTGAGCCTATTTTTTATTTTATGTCAATTATTAATTGGAGAAAATTCTGATTGGTTAATAGATACACCAAAAAGCAGTTTTTAACTCACTCTCACCATTAATATCAGAGTTAGATATTAAATTTCACATATAACTTAAAATATATATTTATTTAGGGTAGGTATGGTGATGTAAATTTAGTATTGGACTGTGGAAAGAAAAGAGTTCCAAATGGTTGAGTCATTACATGTTCAGAAGAAATTTGAGGGTTAGAATATACTTGAACTATTGAGTTTTGTTGACTTGATTTGAATTATATTCTAGTCGACAATGTTATTAATATCTCGAAATTAAAACTTAATCGAAGTATGAATATAACGTAGTCATGTACTAAAATTTCTATCAACAAAGAAGGAAAAGAAGAAAAGGAAAATAGATTGTGGGTCCACCGAGGCAACAAAAGTAGGGGTGAGCAAAAATATCCGGAAACCGGATTCCGATCCGGTATCCGGTTTTCAAAACCCGAAAAAACGGATATCCGGTTTTAAAAACCGGATCGGATATCCGATCCGATTTATTTTAAACTAAACCGGATCGGATACGGATAGTGGTTTGTCTAAAATCCGGATATCGATATCCGGTTTTATATTTTAAAAAAAATAAAAAAATAAAAAAAATAGTCCAAAAAGAAAAATGAAGGTCCAAAAAGGAAAAAATCATCAAGTAGAATATTCAAATTTATATTATTTTTATTATTGCAAAAAATTTTGTTAGAGAATTGAGATAAAAAAAACATAAAAACATCGAGACGCGAGTTAAAAAATTAATGTGAATTTGTGGTATTGTATTTATTCTTTATTATGTAATTTTGAATCATAAATTTACATATTGTCTGGATTAATATGTGTAGAAATTCTTATATTAAAAAATATATATTTTTTTATTGTGATAAGAAATAAAAAATATGATTTTCAAAAGAAAATAATAAAAAATATAAGAAAAAAAATTTAAAAACCGGATACGGATATCCGGTGTAAATATCCGAATAAACCGGATATCCGATTTCCGGATATCCGATTAAAACCGGAGCGGATACGGATACCATTTTTCGATATCCGAAAATCCGGATATCCGAATTTCGGATATCCGAAAAACCGGATATCCGGTTTTGCTCACCCCTAAACAAAAGCATGTGATTTTGGACGATGTCCTCTGCCAATTACAAATGATTTATTTATTTATTCAAATAATTATTAAAATGGAAAGACAGTAACTTGAGAAAACTACTAAATTTTAAACAACAAAAACTCAAAAAATCAGATGAAGTAGCTAACAAAGGGAAGGGAGCATCGTTTGCAGGCGGGTTTTTTTCTCGGAGGAATCTTATAATGATCTAAAGGTACGCAAAGTTCAACTCTCCTTTTTATACGTTAAATTCTTCCTTTTTGGTTGAGTTGAGATGAGTAATTCGATGAATCAGTGTGTCAATATCAGTAATCGTCTTCGAATTACTCCTTGGATGCTTGTAGAATCCGATTAGGAAATCGACAATGGGATTGATTGGGAAGGGAAAATTGAAGAGGATAGAGTGATAGCGATGATGCCCACCCCTCCATTTAACCAGATGTTACCTCATTTTTACTACCGATGCTTTTACTTTCATCGTACACGATTCTTTCACTGTTTATCTCGTTGGTACAATTTTATCATTATTTTACTTTTATCATCTCATTTCCCCATCCCACCAGCCCATACCCACTTTCTTTCTTTTCGTCCTCTTCTTTTCTTTCTACAATTTTTTTGTTGCCGACGGAATCTTCTCTGCCTGGAGTAATATAATTAAGATCTTTTGCCTTCTGATTGAGTTTTTCCATAGTAAAGAATCGACCTTGCGGAGCTGTGAGGCTGTAATTTTATCTGGTTTTTCTTTTGTTTGTTTGTCTGATGAATGAATAAGATGGGAGGGTTATCATGGCAAAACCCCCCCGTTTTGTTTGTTTTGAGCTCAGATCATCATAGAGGACAATCTCTTTGTTTCTTTTCTTTTGATTTACTAGATTCTTCGTCCTTTTGTTCCTTTCTCCCCACATGTAGTTGTTGTTTTATGATGCTCCACAATTAATGTTATTAGAGTTTATGAGTTATGGAACAAGGAAGAATGGGAGGTGAGCTGTATTTGAGGAGTAGAGCAGAAGAGGAATGGGATCCAAAGCACTGGAAGTGGGATGGAGATCTCTTCATAGCCACGCCTACCCTAAGTCTGAACCAAGCATCCACCACCGCTCACACACAGTTACTGTTCACCAATTCATTCGGCAATATATCTTCTTCCTCTTCCGGCGATGAAAAGGACAACAGAAACAGTGATAGGGCCGATCAGCTGGTGGAAAAGAAGAGGCCGTTTCTAACGGTTGAAGAAGATGATGAAGATTCCGATGAGGCAGCTTCTGGCCGTGATCTGACAGCTCTAAACCTTGGCGGACGAGGAGGCCAGACAAACAATAACAATACCAGTAATAACAGCAGTGGCAAGAAAACCAAGGTGGGAGTTGCTGTGTGCCAAGTTCAGGATTGTGGATCTGATCTCAGTAAGGCTAAGGACTATCACAGACGCCATAAGGTTTGTGAGGCACATTCAAAGGTAACTAAGGCCCTCGTCGCAAATCAGCTGCAGCGTTTCTGCCAGCAGTGCAGCAGGTATCATCTATCATCAAATAGTTTCCCCTTTTCCTCTTAGCCTTTATCATTAGTTCTGGTGAATTAAGTTGATGCCTGACTGTAGCAATGTGGTCATGTTTGTGCTGCAGGTTCCATCTTCTTCATGAATTCGATGAAGGTAAGAGAAGCTGTCGTAGGCGTCTGGCGGGACACAATAAAAGGAGGAGGAAAACACAACCAGGCAATCTTGGTGACAGTAATACTAATCCTGCTCCAGCCATTGATAACCAAGCTAGTGGATATCTCGTGATGGTGATACTCAAGATACTTGCCAACATGCACTGTAAGAAAGTAGCATCCCATTTATGTGACATTGTGATCTGCACCCTATTCTGTTTGATACTGTGCGTTGTTTGTCATTTATGCATATGAAAACTCAAATGTATAAAAATTAGATTCTGGTTAATTGTAGCGGCTGGATCGAATCACACAGAGGATCCGGCCCTCTTGTCTCATCTTCTACAAAGCCTTGCAAACCAGGGATCCTTGTTACATGTACCTGATTCGCTGAACTTGCTCAATAAGTTGTCTTCTTTGGGAAACTCTGAATTAGTTTCTAAGTTACTCTTGAACGGATCTTTGGGACAAACATCTAGCGATAAGCATTGTGTAGCTCCTATCCATGAACAGACTGGACAAGAGAGGGATGTCCAAGCCATGACATCTCAAAGTACTGGTGTGGTCTTTCCCGCTCAACCAAGCCCTCAAACTTATGCTCAAGATTTGGATACATCTGGTAGGAGAGTTAATGATTTCGATTTAAATGACGAATATGTTGATGATACCAATGATGGTACGGACGATATTGAAAAATCACCCCTTCCCACCGCACTGGAGACTGTTTCTGTCGAATATCCTCCATGGATCCAACAAGATTCTCATCAGTCAAGTCCTCCTCACACCAGCAGAAATTCAGATTCAGCATCTGCACAATCACCATCCAGTTCTACCGAAATTGCTCGGGTATGCAAGTATTGCTTTAACTTTAAAGTTCTTGTTGATATCATAGTTGGTCCATCAAAATGCCAAATGAACGTGATTGACTGCACTGATTGTGTTTCCACTTTCCAGTTCAACGTTAGGCACTCATCTTTCTTTTTCTTTTCCCAATTACTGCATACCAATTACATTTGTTATTGTTGGAACTTCATTTCGTTATCTTATTTTCGTTTAATATACTGCAGAACTACACAGACCGCATCGTGTTCAAATTATTTGGGAAAGAGCCAAATGAGCTTCCTCTTGTTTTACGGTCTCAGGTGCTCTTCTCTCCCTTGCTTGATGTTACAAATTTTCAATCCAAGTCCTTGATTTTCTTCAAATGATTCTCTTTGTTCTCATTCTGCTATTATAACTTACTATTGTCATGTAACTTGCATTCAGATTTTTGATTGGTTATCACAAAGTCCTTCTGACATTGAGAGCTACATTAGACCTGGCTGCATCGTGTTGACTATTTACCTTCGTCAAGCAGAGTCTGCATGGGAGGAGGTATATCTTCTTGCGAGCCTGACTTTTTAATTCGATAGCTATTATAGAAAATATTCCTTTGCCTTCTTTAGTGGTCCAAAATCTTTTATTTTTTAGGTTTGCTTTGATCTGCGCTCCAGTCTTAGTAGGCTTCTCGATTTCTCCGATGATATTGGTTTTTGGAGTACTGGGTGGATCTATGTTATGGTTCAGAACCAAATGGCATTTATTCACGACGGTTTGCTCCTTTTGCCCCCTAACTATAATTTGTTATTATGTGTTCACACATCTTGTAATCTTAGTATTACACTCAGTTTGAGTATGATGTACTTTGATAATGTACTCAATGCAGGACAAGTAGTTGCTGACGCATATTTGCCTTTCGAGACTGGAACTTACAGTACTATCCTCAATGTCAGACCTATAGCTGTGACTTCATCAACTCAAACTCAATTTTTGGTCAAAGGCTTGAATCTGTCACGACCTTCAGCAAGGTACACGTTTTCATTATTTGTGCAATTGAGTCCTTTTTTCTGTTAGGTTAGCTGAAATATTGCAACTTTTGTTTTGCTCTCTCATACTTCCTCAAATCCTCGTGTTTGTCGCATTTTCATTTGCTCAAATTTTGTTAAATTCAAATCATAAACCAACTGTACACAGTCATGCTTACAGATTACTTTCCCTGGTAAATCCTTGAATTTGCTCAAATTTTGTCGAACTCAAATAACAAACCAACACTGCACACCCATGCTTACAGATTACTCTGCGCCCTGGAAGGAACTTATCTGCAAGGTAATAACCAATCCGTGGAACATGTGGATGGCCTTGAGTGTCTCAAGATTTCCTATTCTGTCCCGGCACTTACTGGAAGAGGTTTTATGGAGGTGGCTATGTTTTCAGCTTATCAGTGTCATTTCATCTAACTCTCATAAGACTCTGCATTGCATCGTATAAGACTACCTTATCTTTTCACAAATGGAGGCATACCTCATCTCTTTTTGACGCACACGTGCCGGTTATTAGAAATTTCAATTCGTCACGTTTTTTATAATTTCCACGCACAAACGTGGCTCACTTCTACATAGAGGGGCCTGCTACTTTATTTAAAAATTGGTTTCTGACGAGATTGGGATGTCTTCTCACGTGTATAGCGTTGAAAGCATCTGAAAATATTGTTAACTTAAACATGCTACGTGGTGATGTGATACTCCATTGCCTCTTATCATAAATCATTACAAATCCACCGTTGACTTAAATTTTTCGTGTCACTCTCACAGATTGAAGATCATGGCATAGGCAGCAGCTTTTTCCCCTTTATAGTCGCGGAGGATAGCGTTTGCACTGAAATCCGAACGCTAGAGGAGGAACTAGAAAAGACCGAGAAAGACTACATAAGTTTTGCGACGCGAAACAAAGCTTTGGAGTTCATACACGAAATGGGATGGATTCTACACAAGTTCCAATCGAAATCAAGACTCAGACACGAAGATCCTAATTCAGAGTGCTTTTTCCAATTCGAACGGTTCAAGTATCTCGTGGAGTTCGCAATGGACCGCGAATGGTGTGCTGTTGTGAGTCAACTCCTCGATATTCTGTTAAACGGAGTTGTGAGTGGCAGAGAGCAGCAGAAACCTCAGTTGACTTCTGTTTTATCCGAACTAAGCCTTCTGCACAGAGCAGTTCGTCGAAATTCAAGGTCTATGGTGGAAATGCTGCTGAGATACGTCCCAGCAGAAGTATCCAACGAACTAAGGCAAGAATACAATTCCTTGGTTATAGCTGGCCAAACCTACTACTTGTTCAGACCAGATGTTGTGGGACCCGAGGGCCTTACACCTCTCCACATAGCAGCGGCGAGAGATGGCTCCGAAGAAACTTTGGATGCTTTAACCGAAGATCCCGGCAAGGTATATTCACTGATTTCACCCGTGTATGAAAAATAAAATCGTTCTTTTTTCCTCTCATTCGCATAACATGGCATTCTCTGTCTCTAGGCTGGAATAGGCGCATGGAAAAGCGCACTCGACAGCGCAGGATTCACGCCCGAACACTATGCTAGACTGAGAGGGCACTACTCTTACATTCACCTTGTCCAGAGAAAAATCAACAAGAAAACACCTTCTTCTTCGTCGGGGCACGTGGCAGTTGATATCTTCGATACAGTGTCTAAAAAACCCAAGGCAGATGCATTAAAAGGTAACTTCGAAATCATGGGAGGGTTGTCCAAGGCAGCGAAGCCTTATTGCAGTATATGCCGTGCTCATAGCGCTGCATCGGCCTATGGAAGGTCTTTGGCTTATAGGCCAGCGATGCTTTCCATGTTAGCCGTGGCTGCGGTTTGTGTGTGTGTGGCTTTATACTTCAAGACTATGCCGCATGTTATGTGCATGATCGAACCGTTTACTTGGGATATGTTGGAGTATGGTGCCAGCTAAGCTAAAATACTATTACATGTTTTACTTTTTTTAACTACAGCCGTCTGAGAAGAATGTGTGTGTTGTTTGTTGACTCCTTTGCTGTGATGTTGAAGAATAAGTTGTGTTTTGCGTAGCCTTGAGAGTCTATGGCAGTTTGTTATTACGTTAAGTTATATGTTGATGTATGTATGTGATTCTTACCAGTTGCTGAATAAACTAAATGGTGACGGACGTCATTTCCTTTTCTGGTCTTGGTGTTATTTTAATTGTACCTTTAATAAACGGTGTTCAAATCTTTATTAGGGTAATCTTTCTATGGGTGGATCCTTGTTTGATCCTTCCTATAGTTCTAGTAGCAGAGTTCCCTGCTTTTAGTTTGATCCTTGGCAAGAGATGATTTTCCTGTTTGGGTTTAGGTCCTCTAATTCTTGAGATTTGAATCACATATCATAAAAGTTTAGTCCACTCCATTTAATATAATATTATATTTAAAGAGGAACCACACCTATTACCAATGTTGTAAAACTCGGCCTAGGCAGCGCCGCCTAGGCGATGATCGGAAGACCAACCCGGCGAAAACCATATAATCGCCCGATTAGTTTATTAAATGAACCAATCCGCCTAATTGGCCGGTTTTGACCTTAATCGACCACTAATCCCGCCCAATTAGCCAGATAATTGACTTGGCAAGGCAGGGATACAATTTCAACGCATGGTTGTGTGGCCTTATATAGAAAAGATTCCCACGTAGCTACATGTTCTAACCGGCGTGGGATGTTCTGTTCTAATAATATAATAATATTTATTTATATCTGTGGGTTTTTAATGGACCCATCTTCCCAAAGGCCCAACGTGAACCAAACCAAGCATTAAATTGTTATAGTTTCCGAAAATGCATTTGCCCATTTAATCATCGGCCCAATAGTCACTTTTTAAAATTATAATAGTTCAAAATATCTTATTTATGTACCAGCATAATAATTTGAAATATAAAAATATATATTTTTTTCGGGAACGATAGCTTTTTCATTTATGTCAAAAGAATTTACAAGGCTTAATAGCCCAGACAACCTTCTACTTACATATTTCACAGATAGGTGAAACTCAAAAGGAGTAACAAAACATTCACAGCCAAAACACATCAGCAAAACCAAGATGAACCAACGCAAAAGAAAGGGTCACTTGAAACACCCAAAATAAAAAAATAAATGAGCCTCTGCATTGATACTAATTACCCTACAGCGGCCCTTGTCAAAACAGTCAGGCGAGAAACAAAAGTTAGGTGAATTCCAAGAATTCTGCCCATTCAAAACCAGCGAGCTCGATAATGATTCGATCGTCTCGCCATTCCCCTTTGAAAATCCATAAATTACGGGTCATCCATAACATCCAAAGTATATACACATAAAGTTGGACTCGATGTTGGAAGAGTTCCTTCTTAGGCCCCGAACTTATAACTCCCCACCAGTCGTTAAAGCTTCCAGATTCCCTTGCACAATTCCAAGAAGCATGCGCAATTTTCCAAACGTTTTTGCAAGCTCTCGAACAGCTGAAGAAAATATGCTCCATGGACTCCTCCTTCTCCCCGCACATTGAGCAGATAGTATCTAAATGCACCCCGTTTTCTTCAGGTTAATCTTGGTAGGCAACACATCATTTACGCACCTCCACAAGAAATGTTTGATCTTGTTCTTTACTTTCAAGTTCCACACATTTAACGATAATCTCTTCATGTTATCCAACTTATCACTCCCTTCACATTCCTCCTTATGATGCTCCGCCAAAGAACACAGTAATTTATAAGCAGATTGGACAGAAAACTGACCTGTTTTTTCATTTGTCCAAAAGAGCTTAAGTCCAGTTCTTTCTGAGGTGGGAAGATCTAAAACTTTGACAGTTGACTCCTCTCCAGCCTTATAAACTGCCCCCGCAACAATCACTTGTCGTGCCTTAAGCCAGCACTTCCACAACCACAACGAAGAAACCGGAGCTGAGGCCTCAAAGAGGCCAATCTTGGGGAAGTACTTGCCTTAAGAAGTGTAGCCATTGGCAGATTCGGATTGGTAATAATCCTCCACAGTTGCTTTGCCAAGAGCGCGTCATTAAACTTTTGAATCTCTTGAAAACCCAGTCCTCCCGCGCCTTTCTTCCTTGATAATTTGCTCCAAGCCTTCCAATGGAGTTTTTGCCCACCATGTTCACTTTTTCCTCACCAGAAATCAGCTGCAAGTTTGGATAGCTCTTTGCAAAGATGAATTGGAAGTCTAAAACACGACATAACATACACGGGAAGGGAATTTATCACCGCTTTGATGAGAACTTTCTTTCCCGCATTACTCAGAAGTGGTGATTTCCAGTTGTTCATTTTAGACTTCACAGCTTCAACAACAAACTGGAAAGTCTCCCTTTTAGATTTTCCAATGAAAAGCGGGAGTCCTAGATACCTAGCTTTCTTCTCCTCTTTAATTCCTCCTAGGATACTCAAAATCCCCTCTTTCGCCGCTTGAGTAGTGTTCTTACTAAAGAGAATAGATGATTTTGATATATTCACCTCCTGGCCTGAGATAAGGCTGAAAATACCCAAGATCTCCTTGATCACCAATGCTTGTTCAATCTCGCTTCTCCAAACAGCAGTGAATCATCTGCAAAGAAACGATGAGTAACCACTGGCCCATCTTTACAAACTCGAAGCCCTCTATATCTACCGTTACGGGCAGCTTGAAGAATGAGGTTTGAGAGGGTTTCAGAAACCATCAAAAACAGAAATGGGGGATAAAGGATCCCCTTGTCTGATACCTCTAGAAGGAATGGCATAACCGGTGCTTGTACCAAAAATGTTAAAAGAGAATACCAAAAATGTTAAAAGAGAATGAAGATGTACAAATGCATACTCGAACCCCTTCAATGAATTTAGGATCAAAGCCCATTTTATGCATTATCTGGGTCAGAAATGACCACTCAACCCAATCATACGCCTTCGTCAAATCTAATTTCAAGGACATGAACCCTTTCTTTCCTCTCCTCAATGAATTGATATGATGAATAGATTCGTGAGCAATGGTAACATTATCCGGAATGTGTCTCCCCTGGACGAAAGCAGCTTGACTAGGATGGATAATATCAGCCAAACACAGTTTAAGTCTATCAGAATGAAGTTTGGAGATAATTTTATAAGTAACGTTACACAAACTGATGGGTCTAAAATCTGATATGAGAATGGGCTGCCTAATCTTAGGGATCAATGTGATAAGTGTTTGGTTCATGCTTTTAAGAAGTCGACAATGGGTCAAAAGGTGTTAACGGAATGGCAAATATCAAGGTAAACAATGGACCAGAATTTCTGAAAGAAGAGAGGTGTCATACCATCTGGGCCTGGTGCTTTATTCGGGTTCATGGATAAAAGTGCCTTCCTGATTTCCTCCATTGAAGCTGGAGCCGTGAGCTGCTGGTTCAGGGAGTGAGAGATGGTCATAGAAATATAAAAATATATAAAAAGGGTAAATCGATAACTACTTTTGACATCATGCCTAACATGTATTTTTTGTACAAATATTATTTTATTTCATTGTTGGGACAAATATTATTTATTTATAATTCTTAGACTAAATTATATATACTGTTAAGCATATTGGATATATAAATAATAAACTAACAAAGACCGCCTAATTCCCACCTAAAAACCGCCTAGACCCCGTCTAAGCCGCCTAGGCGGTAGGCCCCCCTCGGCCGCCCGACTAGGCCTAGCATTTTACAACATTGCCTATTACTATTTACTTTTAGGATGAAGTGGTCGATATTTAAAAGTAATTTGTAGTTGTAGCAGTAGATGTTCCCTTCCTTTTAGTTCGCTCGGTTGGCTAGGGATCCTATAGTTAAGACAATAGGGATTTATATCCTTAAAATCGAGGTCATTGACCCAAAAAGCTTTGTCAACGAAGCTATTTTTTTTCTAATTTTTTCTATCCCGAGGTATCCCCACACAACCTGACTATGTTAACCACCGCACACTCCGTGTTTTCTAAATTTGGGCTAAGGCTGTTTACTTGATACATCCTTTTTATTGGTCTCTAATTTTTAATATTTTCTTTTCTGTTTCCCGAACTGACTTTGAAGCAAAGCTAGAAAAGATAAACTGGATTACTATTCACCGCCCCCTTTTTCCTAGTCACTGCCCCCTAAAAGGCTCTAAAAAGACGATTTTGCCCTTATGATATTTAAATTAATTTAAAAAGAAAAAACTAACAAATATATAATTCCGGTACGAAATACTGAAAAATACACAAAATAAATTCGAACTATCGATCGATACGGAAAAAAAATTCGATTTAATATTTTAGGACCGGTCGATTGAGATTCGGCCCTGCAGTGCACGGGCCGAACGAAATTTTCGGCTCGGACACAACCCAGCCGAAAATGTCGTTCGGCCCTGCAGTGTACGGGCCGAACGATTTTTTCGGCCCTGACAGGTATGGCCGAAAAATCGATCGGCCTGTCTGCAGGGCCGAAAATTTCGTTCGGCCGGTACACTGCAGGGCCGAAAATATCAATCGACCGTATATTTTTTTTTCTAATTTTTCGGGAATAATTATTTGTATTAGTAATTTTTTGTGTTATAATTTGTATCGTCCGACGCGTACTGTTTATGTTGGAATATTGTTTTGCATCTTTATTCCGTTTCGAATTACTAATACAAAAGATAGTCACAATAACACAAAAATTACTAATACAAATAATTATTCCCGAAAAACTTAGAAAAAAATACGATCGATCGATATTTTCGGCCCTGCAGTGTACCGGGAAAAAGGGGGCGGTGAATAGTAATTCCCAAAGATAAATGTTACTTAAAATTTCGCAATTATAAGCCAAATCAGTCAAAACATGTTCTAATGATTTAAGTTTCTAATACAGCCAACAAAGTACGGTAGCAAAGGAATAACTAAGCTGGGAACTAACAGAGAAACAAAATTCAGTATTCTTCCTAATTCTCAGAAAGATTTTGCTCTTGTAAAATGGAATGAGAGCTGTAACATCGGAGCTAGTTGGCCTCAATACAATCCAATGAATCTTCTAATTAGATAGTAGACGATAATAGCAATATAAAGTTAATGGTTTCTCAAGCCGAACCATTACCAGAAGCAGACACAAATTCTGCTAAACCGCTCTCAAAGAAGGTCTAATTTAATCATCGGCCCAATAGTCACTTTTTAAAATTATAATAGTTCAAAATATCTTATTTATGTACCAGCTAGGGACGCAAAAGAATCGAATATTTCTGATTCGATTCGCGATTCGATTCGGAATATTCGTATTCAAATTCGAATATTCGAATATCGAATACGAATACGAATAGTTTTTTCGATTCGAATAGTTATCGAATACGAATACGAATATATCGTTATTCGATTCGTATACTTATCGAATAATTCGATTCGATTTAAATTAAATATTATATATATTATATACATAATAAGGCCCACTAAGCATTTTTTAGTTATTTAGTTATTAGCCCAACCCAATCCCCAAAATCATTCTTAATTCACGTGAGGAGTATCATTTCAATTTTCAAGCCGAACACTTTGAACCCTAAGGACTCTTCTTTCTCACGCTGTCTCGTCTCTCTTTCTCCCAGCCACCACCACAGTAAAAAACCACCAGGCACCAACACTCTCTCTTACACACCGCCACTGGCAGCCACCACAACCACCAGTGGTCTCTCTCACGACCGCGTCGACCACCGACAGCGCCACCACTGGTTCCACCACGCTCGGCTCTCTCTCTCGATCGCAATCGCAGTACCGCGTCGACCACCGGCAGCGCCACCACTGTTTATTTGAAATTTAATGATTTTGGTTGGTAGAACTTTTGCTAGATTTATTTGATAAAAATGGTGTTTTTGATTTTGGTCGGTCGCAATCGCAGTACTACGCTGTTTTTTATTTTATTTTTTACCAGAATGGCGTTATTTTGCACTTTTTAGTATTTTCAGGTATTTTTGGGGAAAAAAAATTAGGAAAAAAATTCGAATATCGAATATTCGCGAATCGGCCGAATATCATTATCGAATCGATCGAATCGATTTTATGATTCGTCACGAATCGAATACCGAATACGAATATCAGAAAAAATTGACGAATACGAATAGTAAATGCAAATATTCGATTCGGTTCGGTTCGTTTACAACCCTAGTACCAGCATAATAATTTGAAATATAAAAATATATATTTTTTTCGGGAACGATAGCTTTTTCATTTATGTCAAAAGAATTTACAAGGCTTAATAGCCCAGACAACCTTCTACTTACATATTTCACAGATAGGTGAAACTCAAAAGGAGTAACAAAACATTCACAGCCAAAACACATCAGCAAAACCAAGATGAACCAACGCAAAAGAAAGGGTCACTTGAAACACCCAAAATAAAAAAATAAATGAGCCTCTGCATTGATACTAATTACCCTACAGCGGCCCTTGTCAAAACAGTCAGGCGAGAAACAAAAGTTAGGTGAATTCCAAGAATTCTGCCATTCAAAACCAGCGAGCTCGATAATGATTCGATCGTCTCGCCATTCCCCTTTGAAAATCCATAAATTACGGGTCATCCATAACATCCAAAGTATATACACATAAAGTTGGACTCGATGTTGGAAGAGTTCCTTCTTAGGCCCCGAACTTATAACTCCCCACCAGTCGTTAATGCTTCCAGATTCCCTTGCACAATTCCAAGAAGCATGCGCAATTTTCCAAACGTTTTTGCAAGCTCTCGAACAGCTGAAGAAAATATGCTCCATGGACTCCTCCTTCTCCCCGCACATTGAGCAGATAGTATCTAAATGCACCCCGTTTTCTTCAGGTTAATCTTGGTAGGCAACACATCATTTACGCACCTCCACAAGAAATGTTTGATCTTGTTCTTTACTTTCAAGTTCCACACATTTAACGATAATCTCTTCATGTTATCCAACTTATCACTCCCTTCACATTCCTCCTTATGATGCTCCGCCAAAGAACACAGTAATTTATAAGCAGATTGGACAGAAAACTGACCTGTTTTTTCATTTGTCCAAAAGAGCTTAAGTCCAGTTCTTTCTGAGGTGGGAAGATCTAAAACTTTGACAGTTGACTCCTCTCCAGCCTTATAAACTGCCCCCGCAACAATCACTTGTCGTGCCTTAAGCCAGCACTTCCACAACCACAACGAAGAAACCGGAGCTGAGGCCTCAAAGAGGCCAATCTTGGGGAAGTACTTGCCTTAAGAAGTGTAGCCATTGGCAGATTCGGATTGGTAATAATCCTCCACAGTTGCTTTGCCAAGAGCGCGTCATTAAACTTTTGAATCTCTTGAAAACCCAGTCCTCCCGCGCCTTTCTTCCTTGATAATTTGCTCCAAGCCTTCCAATGGAGTTTTTGCCCACCATGTTCACTTTTTCCTCACCAGAAATCAGCTGCAAGTTTGGATAGCTCTTTGCAAAGATGAATTGGAAGTCTAAAACACGACATAACATACACGGGAAGGGAATTTATCACCGCTTTGATGAGAACTTTCTTTCCCGCATTACTCAGAAGTGGTGATTTCCAGTTGTTCATTTTAGACTTCACAGCTTCAACAACAAACTGGAAAGTCTCCCTTTTAGATTTTCCAATGAAAAGCGGGAGTCCTAGATACCTAGCTTTCTTCTCCTCTTTAATTCCTCCTAGGATACTCAAAATCCCCTCTTTCGCCGCTTGAGTAGTGTTCTTACTAAAGAGAATAGATGATTTTGATATATTCACCTCCTGGCCTGAGATAAGGCTGAAAATACCCAAGATCTCCTTGATCACCAATGCTTGTTCAATCTCGCTTCTCCAAACAGCAGTGAATCATCTGCAAAGAAACGATGAGTAACCACTGGCCCATCTTTACAAACTCGAAGCCCTCTATATCTACCGTTACGGGCAGCTTGAAGAATGAGGTTTGAGAGGGTTTCAGAAACCATCAAAAACAGAAATGGGGGATAAAGGATCCCCTTGTCTGATACCTCTAGAAGGAATGGCATAACCGGTGCTTGTACCAAAAATGTTAAAAGAGAATACCAAAAATGTTAAAAGAGAATGAAGATGTACAAATGCATACTCGAACCCCTTCAATGAATTTAGGATCAAAGCCCATTTTATGCATTATCTGGGTCAGAAATGACCACTCAACCCAATCATACGCCTTCGTCAAATCTAATTTCAAGGACATGAACCCTTTCTTTCCTCTCCTCAATGAATTGATATGATGAATAGATTCGTGAGCAATGGTAACATTATCCGGAATGTGTCTCCCCTGGACGAAAGCAGCTTGACTAGGATGGATAATATCAGCCAAACACAGTTTAAGTCTATCAGAATGAAGTTTGGAGATAATTTTATAAGTAACGTTACACAAACTGATGGGTCTAAAATCTGATATGAGAATGGGCTGCCTAATCTTAGGGATCAATGTGATAAGTGTTTGGTTCATGCTTTTAAAAAGTCGACAATGGGTCAAAAGGTGTTAACGGAATGGCAAATATCAAGGTAAACAATGGACCAGAATTTCTGAAAGAAGAGAGGTGTCATACCATCTGGGCCTGGTGCTTTATTCGGGTTCATGGATAAAAGTGCCTTCCTGATTTCCTCCATTGAAGCTGGAGCCGTGAGCTGCTGGTTCAGGGAGTGAGAGATGGTCATAGAAATATAAAAATATATAAAAAGGGTAAATCGATAACTACTTTTGACATCATGCCTAACATGTATTTTTTGTACAAATATTATTTTATTTCATTGTTGGGACAAATATTATTTATTTATAATTCTTAGACTAAATTATATATACTGTTAAGCATATTGGATATATAAATAATAAACTAACAAAGACCGCCTAATTCCCACCTAAAAACCGCCTAGACCCCGTCTAAGCCGCCTAGGCGGTAGGCCCCCCTCGGCCGCCCGACTAGGCCTAGCATTTTACAACATTGCCTATTACTATTTACTTTTAGGATGAAGTGGTCGATATTTAAAAGTAATTTGTAGTTGTAGCAGTAGATGTTCCCTTCCTTTTAGTTCGCTCGGTTGGCTAGGGATCCTATAGTTAAGACAATAGGGATTTATATCCTTAAAATCGAGGTCATTGACCCAAAAAGCTTTGTCAACGAAGCTATTTTTTTTCTAATTTTTTTCTATCCCGAGGTATCCCCACACAACCTGACTATGTTAACCACCGCACACTCCGTGTTTTCTAAATTTGGGCTAAGGCTGTTTACTTGATACATCCTTTTTATTGGTCTCTAATTTTTAATATTTTCTTTTCTGTTTCCCGAACTGACTTTGAAGCAAAGCTAGAAAAGATAAACTGGATTACTATTCACCGCCCCCTTTTTCCTAGTCACTGCCCCCTAAAAGGCTCTAAAAAGACGATTTTGCCCTTATGATATTTAAATTAATTTAAAAAGAAAAAACTAACAAATATATAATTCCGGTACGAAATACTGAAAAATACACAAAATAAATTCGAACTATCGATCGATACGGAAAAAAAAATTCGATTTAATATTTTAGGACCGGTCGATTGAGATTCGGCCCTGCAGTGCACGGGCCGAACGAAATTTTCGGCTCGGACACAACCCAGCCGAAAATGTCGTTCGGCCCTGCAGTGTACGGGCCGAACGATTTTTTCGGCCCTGACAGGTATGGCCGAAAAAATCGATCGGCCTGTCTGCAGGGCCGAAAATTTCGTTCGGCCGGTACACTGCAGGGCCGAAAATATCAATCGACCGTATATTTTTTTTTCTAATTTTTCGGGAATAATTATTTGTATTAGTAATTTTTTGTGTTATAATTTGTATCGTCCGACGCGTACTGTTTATGTTGGAATATTGTTTTGCATCTTTATTCCGTTTCGAATTACTAATACAAAAGATAGTCACAATAACACAAAAATTACTAATACAAATAATTATTCCCGAAAAACTTAGAAAAAAAATACGATCGATCGATATTTTCGGCCCTGCAGTGTACCAGGAAAAAGGGGGCGGTGAATAGTAATTCCCAAAGATAAATGTTACTTAAAATTTCGCAATTATAAGCCAAATCAGTCAAAACATGTTCTAATGATTTAAGTTTCTAATACAGCCAACAAAGTACGGTAGCAAAGGAATAACTAAGCTGGGAACTAACAGAGAAACAAAATTCAGTATTCTTCCTAATTCTCAGAAAGATTTTGATCTTGTAAAATGGAATGAGAGCTGTAACATCGGAGCTAGTTGGCCTCAATACAATCCAATGAATCTTCTAATTAGATAGTAGACGATAATAGCAATATAAAGTTAATGGTTTCTCAAGCCGAACCATTACCAGAAGCAGACACAAATTCTGCTAAACCGCTCTCAAAGAAGGTCGAGTGGAGAGCCCTAACACACTGCTCTGACTCACTGTCGTTTACTATCAATGATATGTTGACCTTCGACGCGCCTTGCGATATCATTTGAACATTTACTCCGTTCTTACGAAGCACATGGAAAGCCTATCACATCATCACACGCAATCACAAACAAATCAGTTTCGCAAGAATTTAGTGCAACAGACGATAAGCATTCGATCAAAGGATATCTATCTATCACCTTCTCTAGTATCAGTGATGATCTTTGCACGTTTCCAATGAGAGAGATGATGGATCTTTTCTGAAGAAGGTTTACAACTGCAATTTTCTCGAGTTCTTCCACCACATGATCCAATTCCTGTTCAAAAGAAAAGGAGAACCGAGGGAAAAGCTGAAAGAGGGGAGACGGCGAAAGAATACTCAAAGTTGAAGGTGAGGGACAATGGTAGATGAAAAGTTAAATCATTTTGCCAGAGAAAGACAAAAGGAGATTAGTATCATACGCTTGCCTGCTGAATAAGATCTCTTGTCCAGAGCTTAGAAGGATCAAGTGTTAAGGATAAACTGACTTCACTAGTTGCAACAACATCTACAGATATGCCTAAATCCTCAAAGATCGAAAAAATCTGCATGCAAAGACAGGGTACCCCAAAACAACAAACAGTAAAGACATTGAACAAACGGAGTTGCACAGTGCATTCATGTATCACCAATCAAAAGGTTACCTTAGCAAGAAATCCATATTGGCCAAGCATACGAGTGCTAACGATATCCAACATCGTGACATTCCGTTTTAACACAATGCTCGTAAGTACTGCCTGCAATTGAAACCATGAAATATGAATGGTGGTGTGGTAGTGGTATCTCTGGAAACTAGTGCCAAATTTAAACAATGCTAAACTCACTCATATCCCTTGCTCGAGAAATAAGAGTTCCTGGAGCTTTTGGGTTATACGAGTTCTTCACCCTCACAGGAATGTCACCCTCACGAGCAGGTCTCATGGACTGTGGATGCAGTACCTTTACAACACCAAAAGACGGATTAAATATATTTGTAGCTCGTTAATATAACCGACTATATTGATCCGGCGATTTGTTAAGAATACTTAAAAAATGCGAGCCATGAAACGCATCAAACTAATACCCAAAACCCGAAAGGGTAGCAAGGAAGAAATCGTAATGCATGATGTGAAAGGAAGTTAAAAAACATGTCACTGATACCTGAGCACCAAAGTAAGCAAGTTCAGCTGCCTCATCGAAAGTCAGATAGGGAACTGGCAATGCACCGGGATATATATGAGGATCACATGTCAAAACACCATCCACGTCTTTCCACACCTACATTTGATGAGTAAAATTCATAAATTTATCTCAGAATAATACATTTATGAAGAGGTATAGCAGAGCAGAATATATGTTCATATTTGGGGCGCAAGCATGCAATTGAAAGGATACAACTTTATGGGTTTGGAGGTGGCAAACAGATGCCGAGACTCCGTATGGGACGAGCATGGCAATGTTGTCATGACGTCAAACAATTATAATTATTTAATTTATTTGGGTAGGTCCTGCATGCCTATTCGCGTTGAATCATCCGTCAGTCACATTATTATATGAGTCAGTTATATTTATTGTTCGTTCTTCCTTTTAATCCACTACATCGTCACACGCGATGCCCAATTGATCTGCGGCTTCTCATCAGCAATACATTTATATTCTTGATACACCATCAAATATATATTATTAATGGACATATAAGATAACAGATAGAAGGAAAATGGGACAAACCTGAATTTCCCTCAACCCCAATGCTTTACCAATCGTTGTAGCAGTCAAATCACTACCACCTCTTCCCAGAGTAGTTATTGCACCACTTCTCCAACCCTAAAAGAAAGAAAAAACCATCGCGCTGCAACTCTAAAAGTACATAAATAAATTTGCATGTAATAGACATAGCAAGAAAATGAATCATAAGAGCAAACCTTCCCAAGGAATCCAGTGACAACTGGAATTGCAGGATCATTAATCCAATCTCCATGCAATCTCTTAGCAATGGCAGGATAAGTTGCTTCCAAGATATCCGCATTTGTATGATCATCAGTAGTTATAAATCCTATATCAAAAGCATCATACTGCCAAAAGAGAAGAGGCAACTTACAGATTACTCAACAACATATATTTTACATGCACTTGCATATCTGCAACAGAAGAAGTGAGGAAAAGAGAATATGGATTCTGGAAAAAGCCAGATATCCTCTGAAGAAACTAAGTGACATAGAAATCCGAGACAAGGCAAGAGATACAGAATCTGTTGAACAATGCATCAGAAATACATTTTGCTCAACAATCGCAACCGACATACATTTTAATATAACTTAAAATAATCTTTTAATGGAACACATGAAATCCATATCACTGTTGAAGCCCAAAAAACATATAATCATTTATTACAATTTAGTCTATCAACAAGTTCAGATGAAATATCAACGCAGGAAGATTTTGTGCCGCAAAAAATGTATAGACGAGAATCAGTTAACTTAAGAACCAGAGAAAACAGGGCTGCATTTCTTGGAACAACTTCAAATGCCAAACAAATTATAAGAATAATGTGTTACGTGGATAGTTTCAAGCCCACCAATCATCCTTCTCCAAGAATATCACATGGCATAAAGTGTTAACAAACTATCATTAATTAGTGGAAGATGAAGACATACTTGCTGAGCTTTGACACCAATTTTGTTCAAATATGCAGCGAAAATCCTCGTCGACATGCACTCCCCAAAGGAGACCAAGTAATCCTTTGTTCTTGTAGTCATCTCCTTCATCATAGCAATTCCATTCAGAAGTTGTTCCAACTCAGAGAGATGTTCTGCAAAAGATTTTGCCAAACGTATAAAGGAGTGATCAATAGTGGAAGAGCAGACGTCAACACCAATAATAGATGGAATGATGGTAATAGAGCAAAGAACCAAGTACAGAGATCAGTACATTGCAGAAAGTCCCACCCAAATTTACAGTTCTTATACAACATACGTCACTAGCAGATTTAAAAAATTCAAGTGGCAGATGTACGACAAACTGCAGCAGTCAATGCTTGAATGAAAATAAAGGATATAACACAGAACTTCATTTTAGGTACAAGATTGTATTTAACTGGTAGAGTGTAGACTGACAAAATTCATGAGACTTGGTTGGACACTGCTCACATATAGGTATTTCAAAGTGGGAGAGTGACTCACTTGAAATAATAGAGGACTCCACCCCAAGTTCTTCAGCAGTCCTGCATGAAAGAAAATAGAATTTTTTCAAATAAAATACCCTCATGAGGATTCTATAAAGACTGTGAGATTCATAGCAAAAATGGTAACCTGAGATGTAAATTTTTTATGAAATGAATCTCTTCAAGAGAGGACACATTTGAGACACCACAAGAGATAGCCTTTTCTCCAGCCTTTCATAGATCAATAATTCCCCCTCAGAATCTTCTCAGGGAAATCCTTACACAGGAAGTCGATTAGACAGAAGAAGTTAAATGTACCTGCAAGAGCTTGTTGGTTGTTTTCCCCATAGCAGAAAGAACAATGACGGGCCTCTCTTTGGGAAAACCGATAATAAGTTGAGCCACTTCTCTCATTCTTTCAGCAGAAGCAACAGAGGAGCCACCAAACTTCATCACACATGTCAAGTCGTTGGCAATTTGTTGAGAATCTTGCTGATACTCAAGTACATCAACCTTGCCCGCTGCACTGCTAACTCGAAAAGCTGCCACTATGCCACGAGTGCTCGGGGGAAGACCAAAACGAATATTATAATACGGCCTCCACATATTATGCACAAAAATTGATGTCCTCTTGGAGTAACCAACATGAGGAGTTTTAACCCCAAAGTGCAACGTTGACGCCATGGAAGAGAAATCGACAAGTAGGGCTAAGAGATATGTTTGGAATCAGCACAGAACTTATTTCACAACTCTCTCCACTTGCCCAAGTTGTGATGCATGGACAACAACCTGACAATTATATTCAGAATACATATAAAAGCCCACCAAATATCTAAACAGGTAGCAACAAGAACTGTTACATTAATGAAAATTCATATACATCCCATAGTAAGTAGTTGTGAAGAACAGAAAAAGGAACGGAGATTCATCTCACGCAAAACCTCAACGAAAAAATGAAAATCTCAGCCAACATAAACAGCAACATTACCTTCCTCAGGCATTATAACTATTAGGCAAACAAATGAAGTTATGACAAAATAAACTTATCCATGCTTCACTCCTCACTAGCTATAATAGCATCAACGCCAAGAGTCAATGATTATGTCCAATGGCTATAATAGCTAAATTAAGCTAAAAAATCAGCAAACATATACTCATATGCTCTATTCCAACTTTCCAACATGGTAACGGAGCAGGCCCACAACTCATCAAAAAAATTCAGAACCAATGATTCTGACCAAATTAGAAACATCATACGTCGTACACAAAAAAAATAAAAATAAATACGTATGTGCGCGTCCATTGTCTTTCCCCGCCTTCGTTATCGATAAACTAAAACTCAATCGAAAACACAAACAAAGAATGCTGCAAAAAGACAATCATAACGCATTCAACTGAAGCAATGGGAGCCATAAGAAACGAGGACTACCAGATCCGTCAAAACAAAAGCTTCCACATTTTCATGGAATGACAAACAGAGAGAATGAAAAGGAGCTCAAAAGCTGTTCTTACACTTGCAATTTGGAGGATTGGTTAGTTGAGACGCGGAGCGCCGCGCAGCCTCTTGCTGACTGAATTGAGAGACAAAGAAAGAGAGAGAAATAAGGCGGCTTTCGTCTTCTATTGCATCAACTTCACCTAAAATTGACCATATAAAATAAATAAAGATTATAGATTCTCGAAATGATAATAATAAATAAATTTGGAAAAAAAATTAAAAATGCGGTGAGTGTGGATCGAACACGCGACCTTCAGATCTTCAGTCTGACGCTCTCCCAACTGAGCTATCCCCGCAATTTATATACACAATATAGTTTCATGTTCATCAATTACAATAGGGGGATTCAAAACGTTGATTATCCACAAACCCATCGATAGCGTGCATTCTTCATCAACAGCAATGGGGAAGGCGAAATTCCAACCTTTCAAGGATCAGTTCTCATTTGGTGCGCGCCTTTTCTCTTCCGCGATGATCACTATGTATACCCACCTGCTGATTTATTGCTAAGACGTTTCTGTTATCTGTTGTGTCTTGTATTATTAATTGCAGACGAAAGGCTGCAAGAATCGAAGGATATCATCGCCAAGTATCCCGATCGTGTTCCTGTAATTCTATGTTTTCTATTTCAGTCTCTTTGATTCTTTGTTTTTACTTGATAGCTGCTACCACGTTTCATCAGCTTATTGAATTTTCGGTATTTTCACGTTGTCTTCAAATTTCTGTTTGCCTATGATGATACGAAGCTTTAACCTTCTAGTACATGTGCAAAGGGTGATTGGAAACAATGATGAGAAATTGTTTGGAAACTCTTAAGATTCCGTTCTTTTTTCTCGCAAATTTGTGAGTGATCATTTCTCCAGTTGTTGAGCAAGCATAAAATAGGATCGAAGACTGTTCTTAATCGAAATTAGGATCTTTTCACTTGGGATCGGTCCATCTGAACTATTTAGTGTGAACTCTTGCTTGTGTCAATCAAATGTTTTTGGTTTAAAGTTTTCAATTCAATTCATCATTGTTGGAATAACCACGATACAGACTTACAGTTTTCAGTTCAAACTTTGGGCAACATCTCATCTAGTTCAGGATAGGAAGGCAGTTTCTTTCTTCCACGTATTTGTTTTGGTACGTCTCTCAATTGAAGCTCTCTTTGCAGGTTGTTGTGGAAAGGTACACCAAAACTGACCTTCCTGAGATGGAGAAGAAGAAGTAAGTTCTCTCTAATTCTCAATCATCACCTGTGTTTATCCCAGCATGTAAAGCAACTTTAACCCGTTAATTTCATTAGCCAAATATGTGATTTTCTGGCTTGAATAATCAAGGACACAACTTGATTTACTTTTCATTGGATTGGATATATCGGCAGATTTCTGGTTCCTCGCGACATGTCAATTGGCCAATTTATCCACATAATAAGTGGCAGGCTCCATCTTCCTCCTGGAAAAGCTATCTTTGTGTTTGTGGAGAATACCTTGCCGAAAACATGCAAGAGTCTTCCTCTCACCTCTATTGCTTTGAAAACTCGACTTCTTGGTGTATGACTTTCGTCTTAATGTCTAGTTTGAAAGCTGTTTTTTTTTTTTGCAGCTTGCTTGGTCGAGACTGTGTACGATTCTTACAAGGATGAAGATGGGTTTCTCTACCTTTGCTATAGTAGCGAGAAAACTTTTGGACATAGCATTCGCTTGTGCCATTAAAATTCCGTTATCAGCAAAAATATGTAAATAATACATGAATACCGTGCAAATTCTAGTGAAAATTCTATGTGTATTGTGTTGTAGTATACTTGTACTGTCATTGGATATGGATAATAAAGGCATTTAGCTTTAAATCCAACGTGTTTAGTTAAAGCTCTAACCGTAAAGATAACATGAACAATAAGTAAGTTCTTTTAAGAGCTTAATAAACAAAGGTGAACGATGACAGCCGATCGATTAAAATTGCTCTAATTAGAGCTTCGTCGAAATCTTTTGCAAGCTCGTCATTATCTTTGAAGTCCTATTTCTTTTAGATCTTTCGAGCTTTACTCTTGAAACTCGAAAATATAAACCTCGTTGCACTTGATTCCAGCAGTAATATTTATCCATCACACTTAAACAGCTCAATTTAGAACAATCTCATCTCCAAGATTTTTTTTTAAAAAAAAAAAAACAATACCCTGAAGAAAAAGCTTGCTTTTTCTGATAACCAAACCAACCAGAATCCAAAACAGGCAGGACAGTTCCAAATCAGCCCAACACACGACAGTACATAACAATGTAATTTTGAAGCAATAAGAACCAAACTTGCACCCCAGTTTGACCATAGCATAGCAACAGCAATCAACACAATTCCTTGGCAAGCTTACGGAGTACACAAAAAAACTCGGGGTTTAAGCAATGGGATGCAGAAAGCCTCAAAAGCCAACTAACAGCATGATTCTCGGGGTCAACCAAAATATTCATGAATCACAAAGGGAAAAAGGGATACGAAAGTGATGTTTCGTCACCATATGTAGAGCTGAGAAGGATGCAAAACGGAACTATAGTGTTAATCTTCTCCTTCACAAAAGAAACGATTCAAAATCAGACCCTACCTTTAGGCTCTCTTGAAGACATTGCCAACAGCTTTTGACCACCACCTCTTCCCCACACCCCGCGGGGAGGTACAGTTCCATGAGGATTATTCCCACCATCCGTTGCATTCTCCTCCTTTTCCCGACCAGCTGCTTCAGAGTTGACATCCAAGTTTGCTTCGGTGGAACCATCGCCGAGGCGTACTCTGTGGAACTTTGATATTTTCTTTCGTTGCTTACCTTTTCCATCCCCACCGGCCGAACTTTGATTAGCAGATCCATTGACCGTGGAAGAAGCTTCAACTTCTTTGAGCGTTGAGGATTCTCTCGGTCCTGGCGGGGGATTATGGGCCACAGCTTTCGATCGATATCCATCTTTGGACAACACTTCGACTTCTTCATCAGTAGTGTTGTGATAGCTCAATTGCAATTCTTTCATAGTGTTTATGACGTTATCAGCTAAGTTGGTTCCGACAGAACTGTTCCCAGATTCTATTGACTTGCCTTTTCCCTTCTTCGCACCGCCGTTGCCACCTTTCACTGATTTTCGATCATCTCTAAGAGCATTCTTCGACAAAGTGTTTCTGTTGTGCGCGTCGATCAACTCTTTCTGTTTCTCATAATTAGGTAAGAGCCTGGCCAAGTCCAGGACCAGATGGTTCAGACCAAACTGCTCGACATGAGCTAGGTATGTCTCCACGTCCATTGACCCTTGACGATACTCGCCAGATATAGCTTTAAAAGAAGTAAATTTATCTTCATCAGACCCTAGGGCAACACGCATCTTTTCCACCAGAGATTTGTTGGCTGAATGGACATCATCCGCCTTGACAACAGTTTGGTCAGTGGAGGATGCCTTTGGTTGTGTATGTACAGCTGACATAGGAGGAAACTCTGCTTCTGATGAGAGAACAGATCCACGGGCCGAAAGATTGGGTGCTGAAGAAGAATGAGTAATACCACTTGTTCTCCCAGAAATCGAATTCCGTGATTCACCACCCAGCTGAGGACGAGTCTGAGCCGAAGCAGAATAGGTAGAAGAAGAAGCGACGGGTCTTGCTTGTGCAGAGCTAGATGACGATGCAGAAACACCATTTATTGGAGGCCAAGCAGCACGAGAAGCGTTGACTGGTGGTACAAGCGTATTACTAGCAGCAGGCCAAGCAGAACCTGAATTCAAGACATTGACCTTTCGGTTTCCCTGCCCACGAAGACGTGCTGCCATCGTGTTCTTCGGGGGGACATCTGAATTTGGATTTGGTTGATTACTGCCAGACGCCACTGACAAAGGTGGAAAAGAAGACTCTCCCAATGTTCCACTTCCTGAACTTGTGGAAACTGCTTGCCGATATCTTGAAGAATCTGCCGTCCCGACAGATTCCAATGGAGTGGGAAGAGTTTCAACATCGCTTGTGTTGGCTTGATCACTAGAAGCTGAGGCAGTGGCTGTTTCAAGACTTGCTTGGATGGCCAGAGAGATTTCACTGTCCACCGTATCACGACGAAATGAGCGTCCTCTTCCACGATGATTATCCTGTTCATTACTACGTCTGTACCTGAAACTTGTTGGTATCTGTAGACATAGCGCAAATTTTAAAAGACATTCACATGGTCATTTAGTGGGGAAATCAAACCAATGATTAGTTCGGTTGGAGATGGAGAACCTACTTGAAGTGCAGCACTACGCTGTGCACGGGACATGCGCCCTCCATGCTCTAAAGTATTGTGCCTCTGTTCCCGGGCGGATAGACAGAAGACAACTCAATGAGTCAGTTGAAACGTGAAACAGATAAACAAGTTTCCCTCTAGTGTAGCTAAGAAGGCTAACCTTTAATTCTGCTTCAGATGGAAAGACAACGAACTTCTTCGCAAGACAACCATCGTCCTCACACAAGAAATGATCTCGACGGAAGTGCATCTGAAAAAGGTGATTCTTTTTTAGAGAACACAAAGAAACAGATGGATAAGTTGGAATCGACAAAAACTAACCTCAAGATCATTATAGTTGCTGTAGTATTCATACTGTCCTGGGTGTTGCCTGCCATAAAGATTCAATTCATCCCCGACTCAGCATGTGGAAAAATCTACAAGTAGCTTCAAACAGAAGTAAGATGGATTACCTTTGGCATATGTGACATGTATAATGTTCAGTTGACATATGCATGTAAAGCTCATTGTCCCCATAAAAAGGCGTGTGGCAAAATTCACACAGCGGATGCCCAGCAAACCCACCTCTTTCACTTTCATTACCATCCACTTCCGAATCACCGGTGTTTATATGCTGAGTTAGCTGTGATCTTGTATACAGCTTTTGCTCGCAGATGAAAACCTGAATATCAATGTATATCATCGGTCTGTGCGTTTGTATCCACTATCAACCATCACAACAATCATGGAAAGGTAACTTCAAAAAAGAATTTGACATTAGTTATTTGAGGTGCGGTTCAGTCAAATTATATTTATCTTCATCTACATAATAATCAGCCTTAACGTAAAATGGCACCTCGTACTCAAAACAGCCAGAGGAAAATAATTTATTGCCATCAGGTCTGCATATCCCTAAGAAATAAATTCAATGTCCTACTAACAGGCGCGAGCAGTTGATATGTATAATCACAAATAGTGTGCACCAGCATAACCAGCTTCAATTGGTTTCACTTCAAAGTCCAACATATATCCCCTAAATGTACGCATGAAATTTAATACATTACTAAGAAGGCTCTAAAGCAGACATTGTAGAGAAATAAGCGTACATACTAACAAATCTTAATGGAATTATTAACAGAGTTAGGGAGAATGTCTGAATGTATCAGAGAGAAACACACCTTCCTGCCTTCCAAACACAGGCTACACATGACCAGCTTATGCCTGTGAAACAAATGACCCTTTAACTGCTCAATGTTCCTAAACTTCGCCCTCCTCCTAGATCCATCATCAGGCTGGTCCTCATTATCACATACGCTGCAAGAAAGCCTACACATGGCTTTGATCATCTTGTAGTGGTCCAAATCATCAAAGAACGCCTGAGTATCTTCATGATACCAATATTGGCCAACCCTCCCCTCTTTCACTTCCGAAGGCAATACACTGAAGTCACTGATCGTCTTCGTGTAATCTCCTAATGCCTGAACAACAAAACCAAAAAAGAATCTTGCCCTCAATCGTGATCAAGTTCTAGCACAGAACCTCCATAACACGACTTATAATAAATCAACGTGGCACGCAATCAAACGATCAAACATTCAATCCGAAACACAAGGAGTCGAAAAATCTCTTTAAACGAAACCTTGGTGACGAAAACGACGTTGCAATCCGTCTTGCAGATGCAGCAGCGACGATCGTCGCAGATGAAACGGAGGCGTGCAACGCAGGTAGAGCACACATCCTTGTGACCACAACCGCCGTAAGCCACCCACTCCAAACTCTCCGCACACACCGCGCAGCTATCATCCATCACCGCAAATTCAACCGATACGATTGGATACCAAGCAGATAAAATATATCTATCAGCTTAAATTAATCGTTATTGATTCGTCGGTGTACTTAGGGTTGTGATTTGGGAAAGAACTTGTATAAGGATTGATGTCTGTATATATTCCTGGAAGGAACGCAAGACTATTCAGTTCCCCCTATTTATCTTGTCCACGCAGCTTCCTTAGCTTTCGTTTCGTGACTGTAAGCAATTTAAACAATATAAATGGGCTATTCTGTTAGGCCCAAAACCAACCAGCCCACTGAAAGCCCATCTAAACCCTACACTATATGAATCTCTCTTCCGTTTTCTCGCGCAAACCCTAAAATCAGAGAAATTAGGTTATCCGAGCACAGCCATTGAATTTTGGGGGCGCAGAGAAGAAACGATGCAGATCTTCGTGAAGACCCTAACGGGCAAGACCATCACCCTCGAGGTCGAGTCGTCGGATACGATCGACAATGTGAAGGCGAAGATCCAGGACAAGGAAGGAATCCCGCCGGATCAGCAGCGGCTGATCTTCGCCGGGAAACAGCTCGAGGACGGTCGCACCCTGGCGGACTACAACATACAGAAGGAATCGACGCTCCACCTTGTCTTAAGGCTCCGCGGCGGCGCGAAGAAGCGCAAGAAGAAGACGTACACGAAGCCGAAGAAGATCAAGCACAAGAAGAAGAAGGTGAAGCTCGCCGTGCTGCAGTTCTACAAGGTGGACGATTCCGGCAAGGTTCAGAGGCTGAGAAAGGAGTGCCCCAACACGGAGTGCGGCGCGGGAACATTCATGGCCAACCACTTCGACCGCCACTACTGTGGTAAGTGTGGGCTCACCTACGTCTACAACAAGGCAGGTGGTGATTGATTGATTGAATCTGATATGCAATTAGTGAGTTTATCATGTATCGTTTTAGACATTGTGGTTGATGACTTTTTGCTGTGCTCTTTCCCTCAGTCTGAATATTTATGAGTTATGATATGATACCTAAGTTGCGAAAGGGCATAAATGCTGGAAAAGTCTTGATCTTTGTAGCATCTACTAGCCCGTATTCAACTGTTCCATTTTATTGTTGCGTAATAATTTTTTTACTTTTCGGAAGGGTCGACCCATTTTGTTATTGATCTGTTTGTAGACGATACTTGAGTAGCGTAGTAAGTTTTAGCCTTATGGCAGGCCATCCTATATACGATTGTCGAATTTCCCGTATGTGATCTTAGGCTCTTGGACAAGTGTGTTCGGGTTAGTGTTGAATGATACACATTATGGGAGTTAAATAGATGAAGGAAGGATTTTTCCCCATAACTTAAAGCATATGAAAGGGAGCGAAATGCACTTGGCAAGTCTTCTTGTTGGTCGTGCAAATAGCTTCCAATAGAACTTCTCAGCTGAGCTCAAATGTGTTTACCAATGAATTGCAGCTCGCTAAGAACGATTATAGGCGTGGACGTCAATGAATGTATCTTGGGAGATATTGTCGGCCGATTATTGCGAACATGACTCATTCGTGAAATGTGGTCAGTGATTTCTAGGTTAGCCGAAGAAAAAATATGAGATTATGTTTTATGGGAGGTAGGTTAGGTGATTAATTATTCTTAGAGAGCGTATATGGAAAATTGATGACCGTTGCATAGTCGAACCCGCCAGTGAGGACCCAAGAGCAGCGGGAAAACTGCCCATCCGAGTTTGAATGCCTATGTAGAGTATCGGCGGTTTCCTCTTACGGTCTGGGTGTGCTGCTATGTCCGAATGAAGACGCAATGATAATTAGTGTTTATGCACACTCAAATGTGTTTGCTATATTTATAGAGGGGTAAAGCTGAGGATATACAATGATAGTGGGCGGTTTTCGTTCAATTTTAATATACATTGACAGATCAAATTTGACCATTTATACAAAGTTATGATGAAGCGTATATATACTAACGACAAATAATTATGCAAAAGCAAATGAGAGAACTTTGTTGAGCATGTTTGGCTTGTGTTTGAGATAATGAAATATACGGAGAGTAAATTACGATTTTTATGTATTGTTAAAAAAATACTATATTTTATTAAACTGCACCGCCAAAATAAAAATGTTTACATTTATCATTATTAATTAATATAATAATTGCCGTTTGTAATAATAAAATAATCGCATCCTATTTTCACAAGATAGCTTCTTAACTTAGTTGTTCATATTTTACTTTATTTTATTATTTCCTATCAGATAGGTATGCTCACAAACGCCATCGTTGTCCTGATTAAACTTAGTCGGAATCGAATCTGAACCTCATTATCGGCTACGAGATGACCACGACTTTCTAGGAGATTAATCCTTCCACAAACTACGACAGTTAATGTTTCTGGTATAAAACAAACCCTTGATCTCTTGCTTGAAAATTAGGAATCGACCCACCAGGTGAAGCTCTCGGGGGTATCTGATCATATTTTATTCAACTAGCATTTTCTATAATACATATCTGCATATTTACTTTAGTATTTCATAAATAATAGGAAGATGTTTAAATTCACAGGTGATATAAAAAATGTTAATTCATACCACATCATGATTTTTTATTCTGGATTGCTATTCACCGCCCCCTAAAGGGCTGAAAAAGACGATTTTGCCCTTTTGAATAAAATTTTTTATTTAAAGTCCTTTTCCAGACAACAATTTTCATATCGCAATCAAACATTCAAATCAGACTCAAACAAAACCAAAAAAACGTCCAAATCGCAATGGATCGACGAAAGGGGAAAAGGTCTATTCGCATGACTGGTAAGCATATTCTCGTAAAATTCGTTCGTACGTAGATGAATGATCGAACTAGATTCAAAATCGCTCCAAAAAAAGTCCGGACCGAAACACAATTTCGGCGGGAACAGTCCGGACCGAAACAGAATTTCGGCCACCTCAAAGCCGGACCGAAAAATAACTTCGGTCGTGGCTTGAGGCGGCCGAAAAAAATTTTCGGCCCGGACAGACACGACCGAAATTGTTGTTCGGTCAGAACTGTCCTGGCCGAAATCATATTTCGGCCGGGACAGTCCTGACCGAAATCATGTTTCGGCCACCACTTCTTGTGGCCGAAATTTCAGATCGGCTGTTTAATTTTTTTTTTTTTCAGACGATGAGAGGGAAATCCACATCCCGGAGGATTTGATCGGCGACGGGGTAAACTACAGTGAGCATTTTCGCGTAGGAGGTCGATTTCAGACCGACGTGGAAGCCATTAACTGGGCGAAAGGCGTCGCCATTGCTCTGAGTTTCGAGGTGATTATTTCGTCGCATAAGAAATGCGGTACAAAAAAACTGATTAGATGTTCTCGCGGAGAACATTATAGAGGCAACGAGGACGAATTGGAGAGGGTTACGAAGTCGAACAAGTGCAGGTGTCCGTTTGTAGTCCTCAGTAGGATCCAATGACTAGGGAATGGTACATTCGTACGGGCCCACCTGATAAATCCACGTACAATCACCCTCTGATACAGTATCCCGAGGGACACCGCCAGACGAGTGGGTTAAGTCGCCAGGCAAAGAGGATCGTAGAGGAAATGAGTGCTGCGCAATCGAAACCAGCTCATATCCTTTCATCGGTGAGGGCTCGACACGCAGAAGATAACGCGACGATCAGGCACATATATAATTACAGAGATCGTTTGAAGAGAGACTATTCTGAGGGCCGAGACGTGGTGAGCCAGTTGATGCACCAGGCGAGACACGCCGGATATTATGTTCAAGCCCAGGGAGACGACGAGACCAATGCGCTGACGCATGTTTTTCTCGCACACCCGGACTCACTTGCACTGGTGAGGACGTATCCGTACTTCATTGGCATCGATTCTACGTACAAGACCAACAGGTACAAGATGCCTCTAGTTGATATTATAGGGATGACTCCGTGTAATCAGAACTTCCTATGTGGGTTTGCCATTATGAAGGACGAGACGGAGAGAAGTTATGAGTGAGTGTTGCAGTCCCTTCGGGATATTCTGGGGCCAGGTGTCTACCCTTCGGCGATTGTGACTGATCGTGAGTTGCGCCTTCTTCGACCCGTACAGGAAGTATTTCCGTATTCTCACCATATGTTGTGCACGTGGCATATCTATAAAGACGTGGAGAACAAAGTTTATTGGACGACGGGTCAGAACAAAAAGACAGCAGCTCACTTCACGCATAAGGCCTGGAAACCAGTCATGGAAGCTCCGTCGGTAGACGAATACGAGCAGGCCGTCAGTGACATGCATCTGCGTTGGAAAGGTGACTCCGCTATCGTGCAGTTGTTGCGCAGACATGGTTGGTGCACAAGGAGAAGTTCGCCAAAGCTTGGACGAACCAGGTGCTTCATTTCGGGAACACCACTATATGTCGTGTGGAGAGTGCGCACAGCGAGCTGAAGCAATGGCTGAACTCGGCCACTGGGTCTCTTGACACCGTGTGGGTGAAAGTGCACGACCAGATTCAGAACCAACTGAATCGCATCAGAAAGGTAAATTAATTATTATACGTGTCAAACGAAATGCTATACTAATAATTTATTTATGTTGACATGCAGGCACTGGAGGAGTCCCGCTCGAAACGACCGATTGGGAACTCGGGTTTTCCATTCCACACGATATTGTACAGAGTTTCACACCATGCAATATCGATAATGGGAATCGAGTTGAGGCGTGCCAAAGAGTTGTCGGATGAGGTTTACTCCGCGTGCGGATGTGTGGTACGACGTACGCACCATCTCCCATATGCGTGCGAGCTCCAGCAATGTATCGAGAACAACTACCCAGTTGCTGCAGAATGCTTGCACGACTTCTGGAGGACACTCACGATCGGCGATGGAGTAATTCCCGATATTTCTGATCGGGATTACTTATACGACCTCGTGCGTGAGGCAGAAACCCGCGATATCTCCGTTATGCGTGGCCTCCATCGAGTCGTCCACGAACACCTGTATCCCGACGCCCGTGAGTGGAATGAGCCTGATGTTAAGACGTCTGTAAAAGGTCGGCCGAAGAAGAAAAACTCGACGAATTGAGATCGAAGTGCTTGGGAGTATGCAATCCCAAGGGGTGGACGCCATCGTGGCATAACCGTCGAGGTGAAGTCGGGACCTAACAGATCCAATGGAACAATACATAGACAAGTAAATTCCTTATGAATTCCAAGGTACCCCTTTCCTTTAACTAATTTCAATTGAAATTAGTAAATTCTAATTAATTATTAAATTCTAATTAAGGGATTCATCGTTCGAAGGGAAGTAGACTACTCAAGAATTTCACATTTCATTTATGTCGTAATTGAATAATGATTTAATCAAATTGAAATAATAAATGAAAAAGGGCCGCTGCAGTAACAGTCGTAGCAGCCAGGGTCGCACGTCATCTTCGTCTGCGAAGCGGTCTCGATCTACTACGGAGACAGGTACTACTATCTCTTACTCGTAAATTTGTTCAATCACGGTGCACGTCTAATCCTGAAAATTGCGTTCTACAGGTGAATCAGACTTCCACCACACCTACTTGGCCAACAACGTAACAACAATCATCCATCCGTATATTATTAGCTACAAGAATGTGATGGCCGACGGCAACTGTGGATTTCGCGTTATCGCGTCCCATGTTTACGATGACGAGGAGGAATGGAACACCGTCAGGAATAACGTCGCGAACGAGCTCGCTGCCCATTGGGATCGCTACTCAGCATTGTACTATGGTGATCCATTGGAAATGCAGTTGGATCGTATACGCTGGGAAGGGGGCCCTTGTGGAGCGAACCACTGGATGATGACACCGTATGATTTGTGGGTTGTTGCGACAATTTGGAACGCTGTAATTGTCCTCTACGGGTACGGCAATGGAACGAACATCAACATACTTTTGAACACAATATTGCCGCTGCGTGCCGGTCGGACTGCTACTGGACCGAGCCGTACGATCGTCATGGCGCACCTTGGGGATCGCTATCAGCATTACATCAGACTTAATTTATGTCCAGATTTTCCTATGCCCATTTTACATCCGTATTGGTTCACGTATCGTAGTGATCGAGTTGCCGGTTGGGAGATCAGATATCAGAGTCGATTCGCTCACTGGACTAACCTAATGCAGCATAATAATTTGTGAATGTCTACTGGATTATTTAATTGGATTATTTATTTGTATTATTTATTTGGATTATTTAATTGGATTATTTATTTGTATTATTTATTTATATTATTTAATTGGATTATTAATTTGGATTATTTATTTGTATTATTTATTTATATTATTTAATTGGATTATTTAATTGTATTATTTATTTATATTATTTAATTTGATTATTTATTTGGATTATTTATTTATATTATTTAATTGGATTATTTATTTGGATTATTTATTTGGATTATTTATTTAGATTATTTATTTGGATTATTTATTTATATTATTTATTTGTATTATTTATTTATATTATTTATTTGGATTATTTATTTGTATCAGTAATTCGAAACGGAGTAAATATGCAAACAAATATTCAAAACATATAGAAAATGCGTCCGATACAATAAACGAAAAATAAAAAAAACTATAGCAACACGTCAAGGGGCCTGGCGCCACCGGTCGTTGATGTCGTCCAGCCTGTCTCGGAACTCGTCCGTACGCGTCGAGCCGTCAATATGCATACTGGCTAGCATATCGGTACTCAAGCTGTACATCGTGCTGTACCACTGTACATAGCAATAATACGTACGATTAAATATATAAATATAAAAAATCGACGTAAGATTAAATTACGTACGTAGTCGGCGTGACTGCGCGGGGGTATGCCTGCCGATGATGATCCCTGCTCCGTCGAAAGCAGGCGAGGATGAGAATGCCGCTCATACCAGTCCATGTACCCGGCAACGGTTTCACCAAGGTACTCCGCGCCTGCCCGATTGATGTACGAGAGATTGAGGATGTAGGCGTACGGGAACTGGCGCCAAGCATGTTCTGCTGCATCGGCAGAATGAAGCACCTTATACCTCGTCGGGTCTGCTGGCATGACCGCCTTCCGTGGCGGACTCATCGGCGGCGGGATGACCTGCACGTACCCCAGCTGGCGCAACACTCTCGAGGGCGAGTAGGGCTCAACGACATCGCGATATATAACCCATCCCACGAAAATCGTCCTCAGCTGTTCGCAACAGGATCGGGACCGTACGGCAGCCAAGCAACCTGAAAACATTTCAAAATTTTTAAATAATTGTCGTCAATATAGACGTAAATTACAAAGATACCTCGCTTGCAGTCATGACATCTATCTGACGGCGGATATCAATCAAGCGGTGGACCGTCCTCTCGTGCTGAGCTACAGACCACATGCGTGATCGTGCCTGGCCAGGCTCCACATGATGGGGGAGACGGTGTGGGCGGAAGCATGGGAAGTACTCGTAGATCCACGCCTATAGTAACGAGAGGCACCCAGCTAATCTCCTCGCATCCGCCCTGCTTGCCATGCCAAGCTGGCGATAAAGGTAAGCGAGGGCGGCCGAGCCCCACGAGTACCCACTGGCAGAGGGCAACGAGCGGTAGAACTCGTGCATGATGTCCGGCTTCACCCGGTTCCCGCTCTTTTCGACGAACAGCGTCGACCCCAACAGAATCCACAACGAAGCGATGGCCTGGAACCCCGCCGGCCGACCCCGCATCCGCTGCATCACGTCTTTCGTTGCAACCCCACTGCCTCTCCACAAATCCCTGAGCGCGTCCGCGGAGATGCCCATAATCTCCCTCGCCGCGATCTGCCCATCGGCGACGTCTGGGGTGCCCGATACCGTCCCTCCGTCGATGTCGTGGGGTGCCCGATACCGTCCCTCCACGACGTCTGGGGATACCCAGGATGTGCTCGACGTCGTGGAGCATGATCGTCATCTCCCCAAATGGCATGTGGAAGGTGTTCGTGTCTGGATGTCAGCGCTCCACAAAAGCGCACAGTAGAGGCTGGTCCAAGTGACCCACCATGGCATCCGTGAGGTGTACAAGCCCCGTGCCATCGATCTGGCTCTGCGTCTCCGGCGAGAATTGGGAGTACCAATTCTTTAGCTTCCCAAGCACTAACGCCCGCTGCTCGCACTTCAGCAGGGGCCTCTCCTCCTCACCCATCCAGATGCGGGGCGGGATGTGCCCCAGATAACTAGGGATCACCTCGTCATCATATGGACCACCGGGCTGTGGCCCCTGCACCCTCCAGGAATCGTCATCTACGACCCTGGAGCGCTTGCTCCCTATTTCATTTTTCACGAATAACGCAAAAATAAATTTAATTTCATTTACGTATTTTAAGACACGACATCGCATGTCAGTTTATAGAGGGGAATGGAATTACCTGAGGAGGCCGGTGGCAGATCGTCGTCGGATGACTGAAACGATGCTCCATCATCCGCCACACCATCATCCGCATGCGGATCGTAATCCGCATATACGGACTGAGAAGCAGCCGCTCGCTGCCACCTCTCCTCCTCCCGTTCTCTATGAACGGATGCGTCAACTCTCGCGTCCTCGTGTGACGCTCTCCAGATCCCTCCAACGGGGGGGATCTACTACTCCCTAGGAGTATGGTCTTTCCACCTTTGGTCTGCAATAAAAAGTTTTTTTTAAAAAAAAAATCGATTCGACCGAAACATAATTTCGGTCCGAACAGTACCGACCGAAACGTGATTTCGGTCGGCACTGTACCGACCGAAACGTGATTTCGGTCGGCACTGTACCGACCGAAATCATGTTTCGGTCGGCACTGTTCCGACCGAAATTATGTTTCGGTCGGGTCAAAATTCAACCCCCAATCTCGTTCGATCGGCCGTTTTTTCGAACTATTCCGATCCGTGTTCGGTAATCCATCTACGTACGAATGATTTTACGTTAATTTGCTTAACAGTCGTGAAAATAGGCCCTTTCCCTTTCCTCGTCCCTGTCGGCGATCCATTGCGATTTCAATATTTTTTGTGTTTTTGTCTGATTTGGATGTGTGATTTGAAAAGTGTTGTCTGGAACAGAGCTTTAGATAGAAATTTTTATTATTTATTTTAGTTTTTTCTTTTTAAATTATTTTAAATATCATAAGGGCAAAATCGTCTTTTTCCAGCCCTTTAGGGGGCGGTAACAAGTAAAAAGGGGGCGGTAAATGGTAACTCCCTTTTTTATTTTGAGGATTGCTTTCAAAGTAATTTTTGCGAGTACATTGTTTTTAGTTCAACTAAAAAAACTTAGTTTCTATGTACTGTATTATTTTTTTCATTCTTTCATGGTATTTTTAATTAAATAAACGAAAAAAAAATAACTATTAACAAAATAAACAGAATTTCAAATCTATTAATAAAATAGCGAACTTCGTAATCCCAGATTACGAGTTACGTAACTCGTAATCTGGGATTACGATTTACTTTCCGTGCTGGCGCGTGCGTCATACGTGGAGTAACTCGTAATACCAGAATACGAGTTACGTAACTCGTAATCCGGGAGTACGAGTTGGATCTGGTTTTGAATAAAACCCTACATCGCGAAGAAGACGAGCCGACGACGACCCCACTGCGACGACGACGACGACGAAGCGACGACGACGACAAACACGACGACCGCCGCCTGCCGAGCCCACTGCGCCGCCGCCTACCACGACGAAGAAGCCGCCGCGAAGTCATTTTGTCCAAGCCGAGCCCACGTCGCCGCCGCCCCGCCCTGCCCCCCTGCCCCGCCGCGCCGCCCCATCCCACTGCCCGGCCACCCGAGACGCTCCCCGCCACCCTGTCGCAACCCACTGCGCCACGCTGCCCCGCCGCGCCGCCCTGCCCCGCCGCCCCGCCGCACCGCCCTGTCCCGCCGCACCGACCCGTCCCACTGCCCGGCCACCCGAGACGCTGTCCCGCCACCCCGTCGCAACCCACTGCCCCGCCGCTCGGCCCGCCGCCCCGCGCCGCCCCACTGCCCGGCCATCGTGACCCGCCGACCCGTCGCCCAGACGACGTCCTACGCGTGAATAATTTGGTTAGCCCGTTACGATCCGAAATATCATTTTTTTGCGTTAATTTCACTATTATCAAATGTTTTTTATTGATTGTTGAATTGTTTGGTTTGTTGTTTTTAAATGTAGAATGGATTTCGATTATACTTACGGGCCTATTGATAGTTCGGTGTTGACGATGCAATCAAATCACCGTAGTAGGGATTTGTTGTTAGATGAGACAGCGTTAGATAGAACTATTAAGATTAGGTCGTTAGAGAATGTAGTGTGTGGTACTAGAGAAGCACCGAACGTGCTTCACGGTCGCTTACTAGGAAAGTTGAATGTTATGGGTATGTACCACGTCTACAGCTGTATGTCGCAGAGGGTTGACCCTCATTTGATTACAGCGTTGGTAGAGCGTTGAAGGAAGGAGACCCATACGTTTCATTTTTGGGTTGGGGAGGCGACCGTTACCTTACAGGACGTAGGTATCTTGTGGGGGTTGCCTGTAGATGGTAGTTGTGTCTCTGGGGTCATCCATACTAGGACAGCCACACAGTGGATGGACGAGTGTGAGGAGTTGCTAGGTTTTAGACCGCCTGCGGAAAAAATTAGGGGGTCATCGCTTTCGATGAAGTCGTTATCGAGTTGGTTGTTGAACCATCCGATAACGGATGATAGCCATGAGGAAGAGGTCGAGCAATCAGCACGGGGTTATGCGATGCTGCTCTTCGGTGCGGTGATGTTCCCCGATTGTAGCGCCAGCACCGTATCATTGAGTTACCTTCAGCTGTTGGAGGATATTGAGGAGGTGAGCACATATAGTTGGGGCAATGCGGTGCTGGCGTTCCTATACAGAGAGCTTTGTTCGGCATGCGAGTCGAAAAAGTTAAATATAGGCGGACCCTTATGGCTGTTGCAGGTAATTATATAGAAAACGTTATTCTATTTTAATGGTTTTAAACATTTATTTACAACAAGTGATTTGTTTTAGGCATGGGCATATGTGAGGATTTTGCCATTTCAGCCAGTACGGGGTGATCTTCGTATCACGATGGAGCCCCAGGTCGTCGACGGAATACTCTTACCGGCCCCGCCACATGCTGCGAGGTCTGGTCGTTCTTCCGAAAGTTGCGAAATTTTTTACATTCTTACTTTTATAAATGTTGTATAAATATTTGACAGGTGGAACTCATTCTTCGATTTTACTACGTCGACGAATTCGAACGTACGCACGATCCGCGAGTGCATTGATCGCATGCAGCCGCATCAATTTGCGTGGGCTCCGTACAACATGGCGGCCCCAGAGATTGCCGCTCTTCCTCCAGCGTGCTTACTGATCGCTTGTCGATCAAGGTGTCCACTGATATTCTTCAATATCGTGGAGTTCCATTACCCCGAACGAGTACTGCGCCAGTTCGGAATAGTCCAAGGAATTCCCATTAATCCGCCGTACCGAGATACGAATCTTCATACGTACGAGCACCGACAGCGTCGGGGATGAATTGGAGAACACATCATGCAGGCTGGATTGGGTTATGGGATGAACGAGAGGACGCCGTCGTGAATGGTCCTCCGGCGACTACCTTCAGCTCGGTGGAGGACGGATATTTCGAGTGGTACCATCGGATCACTCGACTCTACATATTTCCTCATGCGAGGGAGATGTCACAGGGCTTCCAGATGGGGGATGCCGTGTTTATGTCAACCATCGTAATTTATGTACTAATGTTATTTGATTAATAGCCTAAATTATATAATTTACTTTTCAATTTTTAGGAACGCGGAGTTCACGACAGCCTTCACTACGCGGAGACCAGTGAGCATGACCAGTCGATCAGTTTACTGCGGCAGATGGACAGCATGTTTATCTCGCGACGCCGAACTCGACGAAGCAGTGGGCCATCTCACGCACACGAGGCCGGACCATCTCACGCACACGAGGCCGGACCATCAGACGTACACGAGGCCGGACCATCTCATTCATATGGGGCCGGACCATCTCAGGAGCACGAAGCTGTGAACCCGTCCTTCTTTTACGACTTGTCGCCCTTTTTTCAAGCGTCTGCAACCCAGCACAGCTCTCAGTCGCCTTATATGGATCATCAGGTATATTCATTCAATTTTCATTTAAAGCGATCAAATTATTTACTAAAACTAAAATTTCGTTATCACATTTCAGGCGTTTACGACACCTTCCCCACGATCGCGACGACCTCGAAGTCCGGATGATGATGCTGAGCAAGGCAACCGTCGAGGAAATCGAGTACGTAGGCCAGCTCGTTGTGGGACCGGCAGTCATTTGGCTCATCATGGCCGATAGTCGTTATCATTTTTCATTGCTCTTTTCAGACCATGCCAAGCTTGAATATACGAAATGTCGTAGCCATATTTATCTTTCACGAGTTGTTGGACATTCTTCGGTAGAAACTGCGGATCGATTCTCACCGTTCCAACCAACATATCAGCAATAAAATTTTTAGAGATATTACGGTGTGTGCTCGCCAGCACAGTCATATAGCAGGTGTGTGGTCCTTCAACTTTTGTAATAGACCAATAACCTTTTTTAGGCTTAAAGAATGCCCTCAGTCGCCATGGGCAATCAGTCGTGTGATCACATTGAACATGCCAAGGTGTACCGCTGCTCTCGTTGACGTTGTACTCGCGTCTAGCAACCCTGATTGAAAAATCGTCAACGGCACGTTGTAAGTGTTTCTTAGTTTGAAAAATCATATCTCGATAGAACATAGGGTTTTCTCTGCCGTAAAACTCCCCGTAACCACCGTAGTCGTCACCACCAGGAGGTGGCATTTGGTACGTTTGGAAAAATGGGACGGGCTAAAACAGCATAGGAGCAGCAGAGTCCAGCGGAGTGGTATCATCTGGGGCATCATCATCGTTGTTCTCCTCGTCGTCGTCGTTGGGATTGGGTAACTCGGACAGTGGATCCTCATCGTCCGCTTCTGAATCACTAACATCGACGTCTTCCTCGGGTTCAGGCACGAAGTCTGGCACGGGTTCTGACAGGGACTCTGGCATATTGAATGGAACACCAAGCGTCGGCATCTCCAGAGAAACATTGCTGAACCCTGCCGTAACTGAGACAACGTCGGGTAAATCCGGACATGTATAACTCGAAGAACCAACTTCAAAATTCCGGTGAGGCTCTTCGTTCAAATCAAAGTTTGAATTTTCAACTATTTCAACAAAAATCTCAACACAATTGTTCTCTGAGTCGGGGTGTATGAAAAATTGTAGATCGTTGTCGTTGGAGTTTTGAAATAGCTGATGAAAGTGGTGGGAATATTGGAAGTATTCATTTTTGTCATGGACAATCAAGGAATAACGAGTGCTATCAGCACCCGTAATTTCGAACAACAACGATATAAAGTCAGAAAAACTGGCGTTGCGACGAATTCGCCTATACCCAACAGGACGGATACTATATTTGATGGTAGAATCGGATGATTGAATTATTTCGCCGCCGAAATATACTACGACTTGTCCGCGACTCGACACCATTGTTTGAGTTATTAAAAAAAATCGATGAGAGTGATATGAGGTAACGCTAAGGGAGGTGGATTATATAGAAAGTTAAATCGTATGCTGGTGATACGAGTTAAGTAACTCGTAACACCAGGGTACGAGTTATAGGAATTATTGCCGGACACTTGCATGGCCATGCAAGTTGGTCGGGCCCCCAAGTAACTCGTACTCTGAAAGTACGAGTTACTAATTCGTATCTTGAGGATACGAATTTGGTCGCCATGTAAGCTGCCATGTCACGGTCAGCTGGTCAATGGGCCAGTCAAAGTATCTCGTACTCCGGAGTACGAGTTAGTAACTCGTATCCTCAGGATACGAGTTACTCTGGCCACGTCAGGTCAGCGAGTCAGCGGCCAAATATAACTCGTAATCTCAGAATACGAGTTACTAACTCGTATTCTGGAAGTACGAAGTTCTGTATTTTATTAATGCTTTAACTTTTACGTTTATTTTGTTAATGATTATTTTTTTTCGTTTATTTAATTAAAAACACCTTCTTTCATCGCTGCTTTTAATTCAACAAAATTAAGACCCATAGGCTCCCTCGCGGGAGAAAATTAAAAATTATTCCCGTTGTTTATCCCATGAACCAAATTAGTCCCCAATGTTTCACATTGACCAATTTCGTCTCTGATGTTAATTTTGAATCTATTTAGTCCCTTAACCTTTAATATTGACGAAGAATGCATGTGTCAGTATCTGATTGACCAAACTTAAAAATATCATAAATTACTATTAAAAAAAAGGGAAAACAATTCAAAGAATACCTATATATTAAAACAAAATAAACAATAATGAGAAAAATGAAATGAAAAAATAATAAATTAAAATCAAAATAGAAAACAAAGGGAGAATGAAAATATTTTAAAATATATTATATTCAATTAAAATGAAAATATTCAATTAAATTAATATAGAAAATAAGATATATTAAAATAAACAAATGAAAATAAAAAAAGACTGACGAGGTTAAAAATTAAAAATTTATAAATAAAAACTAAATATGAGAAACAATAAATAAAAGATAATTTATTAAAAATTAAAAAGTAAAAACTAAATAAAGATAAAAATGCCACTGGAATTTACGAGAATCTTCGAACATCGTCCCAGATCTCGAATTTTCTTTTTCAAAATATTTTTTATATTAAAATATATAAACTAGTTAATCTCAAAATTTTATATGAAATTATCTAATTTTAAAAGGATTTGACGATACTTTAACTTAATTTATATATACAAAGTATTTCTTTAACAAAAGATATTGTCGAGAACCGGGAGGATTGCATCCCCGTTACCTTGGCATGAAAAGGAACGGAAATTCTCCTAAACTTTCATTGGAGTTTTTTATCTTTATTTTTTTATTTACCTTTTTTGTTTTAATATATATATATATTATTTTATTGTTAGCATCTTCTGTCTTTTTGCATTTATTTTTTATTTTATTTATTTTAATTTTAAGTGTATTTATATTTTTCCTTTATTTTATGTTATTGAAGTTTTTATTTTTTTAATTTTTTTAAACTCTCTCTAATTTTGTATTTTTTAATAGTATTTCTTAATTTTTTTATTCCCTCTTTATTTTTTATTTTATTTTAATTCGTTAATGTTTTTTTTCCATTTTTTAAGTATGGCTAATCACATGCTGACACGTGGCATTTTCATCAAATTTAACGGTCAAAGTAACGGAGGAAATAATTTGGTTCAAAATTAACAATATCATGGACTAAATTGGTCTACACGAAACATCAGATACTAAATTGATCTATGGGGTAAAGAACGGGGACTATTTTGGATTATCTACCAATCCCCATGGTTTTGAAAACCGGACCGACCGGTTCAAGCTGGAAACCGGCGAACCGGCCGAAAATCCGATCCAGTTCAAATTTTAATTATAAAATATAAAAATAATATTAAAAATATAAATAAATTAGTAAATATATATATAATATATATATATATATATATATTCATAGCCAAATGATAGGTGTGGCCCTATGGTTTTGATTATGACACATGGGCCTTATATCCTGGTTCTAATACTTTCTACTACTAATAAATTTTATGTTAAATTATCTTTTAGTATCTCATTATAATTAGTTTTTAAACTCATCCCGGTGTATTTTGCTTTAATTTAATTTTTTACCCTAATTTACAATTTAATCTTGACATCTCATTTTACATTTACTTTTTAGATATCTAACATTTTCTTTGATTTATTATTTATAAAAATATACCCATTTTACTCCATTTGATTCGAATTTTATACCAGCTAAACGACTAAACATTAACCACTAAAATATTCGATTTGGTTCGAAAATCCGGGTTTAGAACCACTCCGCTCCCTCGCCAATACACACTCATTGAAGGAGAGAATAACACAAATAGTGTTATTTTGAATAGTGCTATTACAAAAGTAGGTAACTTTCTCACACTATTACAAAACTAATCACCTTTTTCAATTACACTAATATTATTTTTAGTTTTCACCACAAAATTATTTTAAATTACAATGATCTCTATTATTACTTCAAATAGGTAAAGCAAATGCTCTTAATTATATTTTAATCTCAAAATATTTTTTACTCATTATTTTTTTCACATTCTCGCCATTTACAATCGGAAATCAGTCAGCATATATGTTAAGAAATATTATTTAACGCAATAACAAATAAAAAAACTCAAGAAAAAATGTAATAGTTCATAGAATATTCAAATAAGTATTCTTTAACAAAACTTTCCAAATTTTATTACTACTCATCATAGTTTTCCTTGCGTTTTTCTTGTGAGACCTTCGATCCATCTCACATTGATATCTTTGTGATCGTTTACGCCCGACCTCTCCAGACGTAAATAAGGATTATTTACCTTATTTACCAGATGAAAAGGAGCAACGCGACTCATCTAATGGACAATCAAACTGATAAGAATATGTTGTCTCCGATATATCAATAATCATCTGGAACATATTCATATGGAGCAAAACAAATTCAACAATATAATAATAATAAAATATTTATTACAATATGAAATTGAATATATTTCTTATTGCCAACTAATGATTTGAATTATGTTTTATTTGAGGTTATTTTCTTAGTAATATCTTCGAAATTAAATCACTAGTATTGAATTACTAAGATTGAAATATGAGATTTCTTAGTTTATGAAAGTATTAAAAAGATTATGGTTAAAAATATAGTTATTGATAATTTTGTAGCGAATTTGAGATGATTATGGTAAAAAAAAGCAATATTAAAAAGATTTGGGGTGAAACTGAAGATAACAATAATTAAAAATAAAAAAGTTAATTAGTTTTGTAATAGAACGAGGAAGTTATTTACTTTTGTAATAACACTAATCAAAATAACACTATTTGTGTCATTCTCTCCCCAAAGCTCCACGGCCTCAGCATCGCCTCGAAAACTCCGAAGGAAAGGTTTCAAACTAAGCAGCGGCCATCTTCTCTCTTCTCTTCCCAATTGGTTGATCACCGTAACTCGCGACTGAGCCATGGCGTCGACATCTTTAACCAACTCCAATGCGATCCTTCACCCTCGACTCGGCCATTTTCGGAAGAGATCTGCATCAGCTTCCATCTCTCATTCCCTCAATCAATTCAGCCATTTCCTTCCAGCTCTCACGTTGCAGCTCTCTGCAAAGTCTACTTCAATCCCCATCATCCGAGCTCAAAATTCTCCAGGTAGATTCGTATAGCTTTCTGATAAATTAGCTGGTTTTTAGTGGTTAATTCAGTTGATTAGTTGCTCTGTATTGTTTGGCTGAGTCCAGTTTTGAAGCTCACTAACTGTTTTCCGAATGGTTTCTACCGTCTAGGCTACTTACCTGATGCCAATTTCTATAAAGTCGAAGCAATTCTCAGGTATAGTAATCTTCGCGTCTGGTCTGGTGCTTAATTCAAGTTTATATCGGTGCATTTCTAAATTCTGACTCATACACTAACGCTTTACTGACTTTTTATTTGCCGAGCATTTAGACCTTGGAGGATTCCTCAGGTTTCTTCGGTAAGTCTAGTTTCCAGAATGCTGTTGAATTTGAAATGTTCTTTGGTTCAATTTTAACTGCATGTTTCGCTAGTTTCCAGTTTATCACACCAACAATATAGTCAAATTCCAATGTCCTTTACTGAAAAGATTTTGAACATTTTCTGCTATAGTTGTCATTCTACCAGATTGTTGACGCTACTAAATTGATATTGGTTCTTATACATTGCTTTCTCATTGCCCAATTAAAATTTGCCTACCATGGGAGCCTTTTTTTCTTCCTGTTTTCTTTTTCTTAATTCCTTTTATGTTTGCTTTGTTTTCATCTTGTCACAGCTTCATCTAGATAGCCTGTGCCTTTTTCAGTTTGTCCCCATTCTTTTGAACATATGAATTCTGTCTGACTGTTCTAGGCATTGTTGAAGATGGGAATTCGAGGTGTTACGGTTTCCGATGTTCGAGGGTTTGGTGCTCAAGGTGGCTCAACAGAAAGACACGCTGGTACATTTCGTGTTCTTGCTTCTGTGATTTATATATTTTTGGCTTTGCCTTGTTTCATCCCAGTTAATTTGTTCGAAATCCTAGCACTTTGTACATTTGGCTCTTTGTATAGCAGAAAACCGTACATGCCTGCTTCGTTTTGAGTTTTCCAGTTCAGATTCGAAGCTTTCAGTTTTCTGTCTTCAGGATCTGAATTTTCGGAAGACAAATTTGTTCAGAAAGTCAAGATGGAGATCGTTGTAAGCAAGGATCAGGTATGTGACTATGACTCCCCCCAAGCATTTCACTTTACCTTATATATAACGAAATAGAAAGCGTCCCGCAATTAGTATACCCTCTCAATTAATTGACTACGTCGAGGTTGCTGAATCCTTTTCCCATTTTTCACCAACATAGGTTGAAGAAGTCATCGGAAAGATAATTGAGGAGGCCAGAACTGGAGAGATTGGCGATGGAAAGATTTTCTGTAAGCTTACTTAAATATCATATACTCTTTAGGATATATTACCTGTCCCTTTCTGTCTTTAGGATGATCGATATGCTTTACCTTGCCATTTTTTGTTTGAATTATTCTTTCCCTCAGCTCGTTCTTCTTTTCCATCGATTGTGCAGTGACGCCCGTGGCAGATGTTATTAGGGTCCGTACAGGTAAGAGATTATAAGCAAAAAACAAAAAAAAGCGCATTTGTTCTATTTTTACTTTAACAGTAAGTTTGATGGATCCTAGTTTGTCGAACATCTATGGTTAGGGGAGAGAGGAGAAAAGGCAGAGAGGATGATGGGTGGGCGTGCTGATATGTTCTCTGCTGGAGGATCCTCGTCTTCCTGAGGTGAAGACATCTCTGCTCTGTGTAACTTCTCTTCTGATGAGTGTTGATGCTATGTGCTGTTTTATCTTTTTTGTCTAATTTTTAGCTATGTAGCTGTGCTCTAATAACCGAAGTAAGGCTTAAAGCTGCGCTCATCGTCTTGTTTGCTTTGACTTGGAGGGACTATATTTGAGCTTCAGATATTGTATTTGTTTATGTTGTGTGCTATCAGATGAAATTGAATATTGAGTTTGTGAACATATTCACCAATGTATCTCGGTGATATCGAACCGAAAGAAATCAAATATTTTAATGGAGAATTTAAATGCATGGATTGATTAACTCATTCTCTCTCTAGACTTAGACCACCTTCAATCGAGGAACGCATTCTCAAAAGCAAACTCATTCTCAAACTCAAAATGCAGTAATTCATCTCCAATCGAAGAACTCATTCTCAAACTAAAAATTATTTTTTGAAATATTCTCTTCTATACCAACTTTCATTGATTTTCAATACTACCAACATACTTTACAATTTTTCAATATAATTTTTTACTATTGTATTACAAATTTAAAAACAATAAAAAAATTATATGCAATTTTGTAGAAATAAAAATATATACAAGGGCTTGTATACAAATAAAAACAAATTTTCTATATTTTTTATTTATGTTTTTATTTTATATGACTTTTATAATAAATAAAATATATAAAAGGCTTTATTTGCAAATAGAAAAGTACAAACGCATCTTGTGGGATGCAAACGCGTCATATGGATGAGAGAGAAACCAAGTGACCCATAATGCGTCATGCTTTGCAGTACGATTGGACCACATTTACTCCTTTTTTTTGGTTTTCAGGTACGATTGGAGTTGCTCTTAGATCTTATCTTTCTATGTTCTCTGTGACAACCAAAAGCCCTAAACGCAAAATACAACATATACCTCGTTCTTTTCCGCCATATTCGGCAAGGCAAAGAGGGGATAAGATGTCTCACAATGGTTAGACAAGAAAAGTTTTACCACTTTACATATGATTACACCTTTTTGTTTATCAAACAAGAGGTGAACCCAAGGAGATGGGCTCAAGAGGCGCCCATGCACGGCCCACACGTGTGCCCACGAACGGCCCACACGCGTGACCCAAGCCCATACGCCCGGTCCGTAAGCCCGCAAGCCCACAAGTCCGAATCCGAACTTAAAGTTACGCCCGGATGACGTGGCACCGATGATGACGTGGCATCGGCGATGACATGCGACTGGATAGAGCTCCACGTGGCGGTGACACAAGCGTCCTTGTGACGTGGCGGGATTGATGACGTGGTGATGACACGTAAGTGTAGGAGGGCAACGTGGCGCTAACTGGGCAGTGACTAAGCTAAGTGACGTGGCATGTCCGTGGGGTGCGGTGGGTCGTGCCGGTTCGGCTCAGGGTCGAACCGCATTGGCTGAAAGGGTACCTGTTCCAAAAGGGCTCGAAAGTTGTGCCTATTCGAGAAATAGCCCCTGGTCAAAAGGTCAGAGGGTGTCAGAATAGCCCAATAGTTGCAGCTATTCACAGACTAACCCTAGTAACCTTTGAAAAGCTATAAATAGACCCCTGACGAGTTTGGAAATCATTTAATCACACCATAGGTAGTGCATACTAGTCCAAGTTAATAATAAAGCAAGAAATGCTCGATTCTTTAGTAGATTCGACTGATAATTTCGTTACGTTATGCGACATTGCAAAATTCCTGAAGTCTTTGTATCATCGGGAGATATTGCAACAACCCGAGGCATTGAAATACGGGGCAATAACATCTTACGAAAAGCGTACGACGTGCGTGCCTCGACTTTGACATTAAAGCCGAAATTCTGTCCAAGTTTTACGAGTGCCACCGACCGACGCCCAAAACCGGAACCAACATATATAATGTTGATAAGAAAAAACATGAAAACGAGATTCAACCCAGATTAAAACTCCATAATCTCTTGATGACTATTGGTCGCGTCGAAAACGGCCAATAAAATTTATAACCTTATTCACTAAATATTAGTATAGCGAAAGTAGGGATCGTCTCCATAGGGGAAAGGGCTGATTTATTTCTAATTTCAAATTCGATCGATAATAATAATAATAATAATAATAATAATAATAATAATAATAATAATAATAATAATAATAGTAATAGTAATAGTAATAGTAATAATAATAATATTAAGGGGGATTTTGATGATAATGTTTTTAATGCAATAGTGAACGAGAAATAAAAAAAATATCGAAACTAACGATAAAGAAATAATAGTCGAAGGAATTATTGTCCACCTAGATTATTTAACTGATCATCGATTTAATAAAATATTATGTCAGCGCAAGCATAATCGGTTATAGTTATCGACGAACGCCTAATAACCAATCTTTTCTTACTTTCTCGGTAATTAAGAGACGCTCTATATTACTTCCCTAATCGAAAAATAATCTCTGGGACGCCTTGCAAGATTTAAAGTTCCGACGGCGTTAAATACAAAAAAGACTCGATTATTGACTAATAAACTCGGACGCCGGCTTATTAAATCAAATCATTTAACCTTAAAATATAACTTCACTTACGAACGGTAGAGAAGTTGAATATTATTTGCTACTTTTTAAAACAAACAAACTATTACGGATTCGTTGTTTTAATTAGCAATGGATTTACTTTACCAAAGTCTCGTAAATATTGGCTACTATTTACTTAACCCACGCAATCGATTTTAATTTATTCAAAGGTAGACGAATACTCACGCTTTCAAAATGAGGCTCTTTAATCTCACAGTTTCAACAAACCAGGTTTCGAATAATCCTTCAACTATGAGATTAGCCTCTAAACATATTAATAAAAATAGATCTACTAATTAATAACGCAAGCATAAGAGTTAAAAGAAATGGAATATCCTTACGTCTGCGTGGATTCCACCTCCGTGTTGCTAATCCACAAAGAAAACATGTCTCAATTTCAAAGAATAATAGATCCAAACATATAACCACGTAGGATTTAAAAAAAGGATTACTAGCTATTGATTATGAAGTAGCTTTAATATAAAAATATTAGAAACAAGGGTAAAACAAATTAACTCAATTCACGTGTAGCTCTTAGCAGAATATAGATAACGATGAACTAATAACGAAAACAACAGCAGCAAATGCAACTTAAACTCTCTCTTAAGCTATGATTAACCTTTTACTAACGATGATTCTCAGATGTGGTGTCCACGAGTCGAACTCCTAGCTGCCTCGTCTGAACAAGAGCTGCGGGTTATCGATGGTAGCGAAGATCCGAGCTGACAAGGTGCTTGCTTCAGTGATGGGTCTGCTATGAACTTCAGCGGTGTGCTCTCTCTACATCTTAAAATTCTCTCTATTTTCCTTCTTCTATCGCTGCCACTATTTTTTTTTTTCCTTTCGCTCAAATTTTGCTACTCCGTATAAATAGGTGTCCAACTTCCCACATATGAACGACATCAGCTCCATTTTGTCAAAGATGTGCTTTGTTTCTTTTTTCTATTCTCACTCGAAACAAAGAATTGAAATTCCGTTTCTCCTTGCCTCAACCTTTGAAGTTTGAATTCTCCCAGCACAAAGATGTTTACTTGGTTGGCTTTTGTCTGTTTGAACCTTCGATGTCTTCTTTCCATATAGACTAATTAATAAAGCACCAACATGTTCCCATTTGCTTTTCTTTATTGTTCTTTTTTGTCACATATTCATTTCCGAACCATTTTCCTTGAATATCTGTAAATCAAGAAATATACGCGTAAGTGTAAGATATTCGAGCTAATTTGGATAAATAACATATGATAAAACATGTTTACGGATGCAAATTATTATTCTATCAAATTCCCCCACACTGAGACCATGCTTGTCCTTAAGCATTTACTGAAGATTGAAAATGCGAATATTCTGATCTAAAGTTCACCGACATACACTAACTTGCACTAGAGATATCAATTATTCATAACAATTCGCATAAGACAATCATATCGATTTCCTACAATTTCATTAAAGCCTAACTGCACAAAAGTCAACAACTCTCACATGGATTCTCTCAATGCGCTCAATGTATTTACTGGAATATGTGTATACGCTAAAATCAACATCATGAACGATATTACCATAAGCTTTCTAAAATATCACATTGCATTCACATAGCGACTTAGGTGTACAAATCAAAAGGTCTTTCTTGGGGTTGTAATGGGGCTAGGGGTTTAGGCAGGATATTTGGGAAAAATAGGTTAAAATTACGGACCAGACGATTATTTAATCGCTAAGTCCCACGACTATCCCATGACGTACGACTAATTCGAGAATTACTCTGATCATACTAATATGCCGCGGTTTCAAATTCAAGACAATGCAAAGCTGCTAAATACCTACATAACTGACTAGCACTTCATCTTTTATTTTTCTTTTTTTTATATGATTTTTTTCTTTTCTTTTTTTTTTCGAATATATTTTTCTCTGCGCATTTTTTTTCCGAATTTCTTTCTTTTTTTTTTCAGCTATAACTATAGGAGTACTAATAACAAGTATCTAGACGCATTCTCAAGCTAATCAATCTCGAGTCGTGGAATCTACGCAATTTATAATTCGTCTAATCCAACAATGGGTTGAAAAGAAAGCCAAAAGGATATATAAGGGTAAATACAGTGACTTAAATTCAACAAGAAAAATAAGGCTAAAGCTCAAATTGGCTCACTAAGCGGATAATATTGAAGGTAGGATCAGTGTGACGCCAAGGGCTTAATCCTAAGTGCCCTAATCACTTTTGTACACAAAAAGCCGCCAATGATATCAACATGTATAAAAGAGCAAGTTCTAGAACATTTGAAACATAAAGCTCTCGTAAGAAAAGAATTTGAGTATAATTTTTTTTAAAGGCTCAAATCTCACATGTTTAAGTAGGCTTTGTGTTGACTCTTGCACATTCATTCTTCAAATCAATTGAAGAAAAAATGAAAATAATCATCCTAATACCAAATCGCTATTCCTAATTGTTTCTCTCATGTTCTAGTTAATGCATATCGGTTTGCTCTAGACAAGAATTATTCTCATCAACTATCACGAAATTCTCCCCCACACCTAAACTCTGCATTGTCCTCAATATAGAATCTAATGAAAATAGTAGCTAAATCTAAAGATTTCCACCCTTATTTTCATTTTAATAATCAAGAGTCTATGTGAAGTAAGTAAGCATAGTGATAATGAAAGTAAAGACTTCCCTGACGGTGATGGAGTCGTAGAGAATTTCCGAGCAAGATGATATTTGTTCCTCGAGCCTAGTGAGATCTTGTAGCATATGTAGCCGATAGTCAAGCCTGTTTAATCATCAAATAAAACATAGATAAAATGAAAATGTTGCAATAACCAAATAAAATAGGATAACTTTGGGTTGCCTTCCAATGAGCGCTTTTCTTTAACGTCTTTGGCTAGACGTGGTCTCCGTTCTTCGACGTCATGTATAAATGGGCAGGCTCAGCTTGATCTCTTCCGTGCAATCCATAAAATTATTCTCAAAATAAGGTTTAAGCCTATGATCATTTACCTTGAAACACTTGTTAGAGGATATGCTTTCAATTTCAATAACGCCATTTGAAAAAATATTTTTAACAATGTATGGTCCCATCCAGCGTGATTTGAGCTTACCTGGCATGAATTTTAACCTCGAGTTATAAAGGAGAACTTTTTGGCCTACCATGAATTCTTTTTTATGCAAGAGTTTGTCGTGAAAATGCTTCGTGCGTTCCTTGTACATTCTCGCATTGTCGTATGCTTCGAGGCGAATCTCTTCAAGCTCCTGTAGTTGAAATTCCATTCCTCACCAGCTTTTGTGGCTTCCATGTTGCACTATTAAACTGCCCAAAACGCACGATGTTCAATTTCAACAGGTAAATGACACATCTTACCGAAAACCAGGTGATATGGCGACATCCTGATTGGTGTTTTAAAAGCAGTGCGATACGCCCAAAGTGCATCGTCTAATCGCAAGCTCCAATCCTTATGATTAGGGTTTACAGTTTTCTCCAAAATATTTTTGACCTCCCTATTTGAAACTTCAGCTTGTTCGTTTGATTGTGGGTGATAAGTAGTGGCTAATCGATGGTGAACTCCGTATTTGCGCATGAGCGCTTCCACCATGCGATTGCAAAAGTGCGTACCTTGGTCGCTTATAATTGCGCGGGGAACTCCGAACCTACTAAAAATGTTTGTTTTAAGAAATCCTATAACAACTTTAGAATCGTTAGTTCGGGTAGCCTTTGCTTCCACCCACTTCGAGACATAATCAACAGCAAGTAATATATAATGAAAGCCAAATGAACTTGGAAAAGGTCCATAAAATCCATGCCCCATACATCGAAAATTTCACAAACTAAAATAGGATTTTGTGGCATTTCATCTCTAAAACAAATTATACCTGTTATTTGACAATTAGGACAACTCTTGCAAAATAAATAAGCATCTTTGAAAATAGTTTCCCAATAAAATCCACAGTCTAAATTTTTTCTAGCTGTTCGTTGACAATGAGTGAGTATATCATTACTTTCATCATTTGCAACACACCTACGTATTATTTTGATCCGAACCAATTTTCCACAAATATTGTTCATCCCAAATATAATACTTAGAATCACTCTTAATTTTATTTCTCCTTGAAGGACTCAAATACGGAGGCAGCAAACCACTTACCAAGTAATTAACTATATCGACAAACCAAGGTTCTTGATAATCCTTACCTTGAAGGCGAAATAACAGCTCATCTGGAAATGTTTCAGTAATTGGTAGTGGCTCTTCGTCACGCATCAAACGGCTTAAATGGTCAGCCACGGAGTTGTCCACACCTTTGCGATCCTTGATCTCCCAATCAAACTCTGAAGCAACAAAATCCATCGTATTAAGCGCGGTTTCGACTCCTTCGACAACAAATATTTTAGAGCTGCATAGTCAGAATAAACAATAACCTTAGATCCCAATAAATAAGACCTAAACTTATCGAATGCAAAAACAATAGATAAAAAGCTCTTTTTCTGTTGTGGTGTAGTTGCATTGTGCCGAATCGAGAGTTTTCGAAGCATAATAGATGACGTGGCTTTTTCTTCCGTCTTTCTGTCCAAGTACAGCCCCAACGGCATATTTGCTTGCATCGCACATAAGCTCGAACGGCAGCTCCCAATTTGGAGGTTGAATAATAGGTGCAGTAGTAAATAATAGCTTTAACTTATTGAATGCTTCCTTGCACTCGTCCCGAAAATTGAATGGTACGTCATTCTGAAGTAGTCTTGACATCGGTTGAGCGATTTTCGAGAAATCCTTAATAAATCTCCTGTAAAAACCTGCATGACCAAGAAAACTTCGAATTTCTCGAACATTAGTGGGGTATGGCAAATTAGAGATCAAATCGACCTTAGCTTTGTCTACTTCAATTCCTCGAGACGAAACTACATGGCCAAGAACTATTCCTTCTTTAACCATAAAATGGCATTTTTCGTAATTAAGCATAAGATTTTTATCGATGCAACGTTTCAGAACTTCGACTAGATTATCAAGGCAATGATCAAATGAATCTTCATAAACAGTAAAATCATCCATGAATATTTCAATGCATGTTTCGATCAAATTAGAAAATATGCTCATCATGCATCGTTGAAATGTACCAGGAGCATTACATAAACCAAAAGGCATGCGACGATATGCAAATGTACCAAAGGGGCACGTGAAAGTAGTTTTTTCTTGATCCTCGGGTGCCACGACAATTTGATAATAACCAGAAAATCCATCGAGGAAACAAAAGGAAGACTTACTTGCCAGTCTTTCTAGCATTTGATCAATGAAGGGTAGCGGAAAATGATCCTTTCGGGTAGCCGCATTTAACTTACGAAAATCAAGGCACATTCGCCAACCCGTCTGTAATCTCATTGGTACCAATTCATTTTTATCATTTTTCACAAGTGAGAAGCCAGATTTCTTAGGCATAGTATGAACTGGACTTACCCATTGCTATCAGATATTGGAAATATAATTCACATATCTAATATAGTTTGAGAATTTCTTTCATAACTACCTCTTTCATGACCGGATTGAGCTTGCGTTGTGGTTCTCGAATCAGCTTGGAGTCGGGCTCAAGTAGAATTCTGTGCATGCAAATGGAGGGACTGATTCATTTGATGTCAGCCAAAGTCCATCCTATCGCGGTCTTGTACTCCTTCAGAACGCGAATCAATTTCTCTTCTTGGGTTGCGGTCAAGTCATTTGCAATAATGACTGGAAAAGTTTCTTTATCTCCCAAATAGCAGTATTTGAGATGTTTTGATAGATCCTTCAACTCCAGCGTAGGTGCATGTTCTATAGAAGGAACAATTTTTGCGTTAGAAATAGGCAATGAAAAAGTGTTCTTACCTGATTGATCGTGAGATTCTGGAAGTGCGTGTAATGTCATGAGCGCGTTTCTGATATCTTCGTCCACTTCAAAATGCAAATCTTTTTCTGTTTTGCTATTCTTAATCACATAGTCGAGTGTGTCGTTAGTGAAATTACGCTCAAAATCATCTCGAATAAATGCATCAATCATACTAACAGATTCGGGTTCATGAGGATATTTCATAGCATCAAACACATTCATAGTAAGTTTTTCACCATCAAACTCAAAAGTAAGAGTTCTCGAATCAACGTCTATCTTAGTTTTAGCCGTTTTCATGAATGATCTTCCTAATAAAATAACAGCAGAGTCAAGCGCATGATCATCACCCATGTCTACTATATAAAAATCAGCAGGAAATATAAATTCACCACATTTTACTAGAACATCTTCAACTAATCCTTTCGGATAAATAATGGACCTGTTTGCTAATTGAATGCAAATATTGGTAAATTTAAGAGGTCCCATACTCATTTCATTGAACAATGATAACGGCATAACATTGATAGAAGCTCCTAAAACGAACATGTCATTATTTATTTTTCTCATCCCTATAGCAACCGAGATAACAAACATACATGGATCCTTACATTTTTGAGGAATTTTTCTTTGAAGCGCAGCGGAAACATTATCATTTACGAGGATTTTACCTTCGGCCTTATGTTTCCTTTTGTTCGAACACATTTCCTTTAAAAATTTTGCGTAGCGTGGGATTTGCTTGATAGCATCCAAAAGTGGAATGTTGATCTCGACTTTGCTGAATGTCTCCATTATACTCTTTTCCTCTTCCTCTTGTTTCACCCTAGCAAACCTTCCAGGAAAAGGGGGAGGAGTAACAAGATTAGGTTTTTCGATATTGGAGTTATTACTTACCTTCTTCCCGTTGTCCTTTCCAATGTCACTTGAAGGTCTTGTGCGGGGTTCATCATGATTTTCTTGTCCGATTTCTTTCCCTTTTCGAAGAGTCATTATACTCACATTTGCTTTTGGATTTATTCGACTTGAAAATGCGAATATTCTGATCAAAAGTTCACCGACATATACTAACTTGCACTAGACATATCAATTATTCATAACAATTCGCATGAGACAATCATATCGATTTCCTACAATTTCATTAAAGCCTAACTGCACAAAAGTCAACAACTCTCACATGGATTCTCTCAATGCGCTCAATGTATTTACGGGAATATGTGTATACGCTCAAATCAACATCATGAACGATATTACCATAAGCTTGCTAAAATATCACATTGCATTCACATAGCAACTTAGGTGTACAAATCAAAAGGTCTTTCTTGGGGTTGTAATGGGGCTAGGGGTTTAGACAGGATATTTGGGAAAAGTAGGTTAAAATTATCGGACCAGACTATTATTTAATCGCTAAGTCCCACGACTATCCCATGACGCACGACTAATTCGAGAATTACTCTGATCATACTAATATGCCGCGGTTTCAAATTCAAGACAACGCAAAGCTGCTAAATACCGACATAACTGACCAGCGCTTTATTTTCTTTTTTTTTATATGATTTTTTTCTTTTCTTTTTTTTTTTTTCGAATATATTTTTCTCTGTGCATTTTCTTTTCCGAATTTCTTTCTTTTTTTTTTTCAGCTGTAACTATAGGAGTACTAATAACAAGTATCTAGACGCATTCTCAAGCTAATCAATCTCGAGTCGTGGAATCTACGCAATTTATAATTCGTCTAATCCGACAATGGGTTGAAAGGAAAGCCAAAATGATATATAAGGGTAAATACAGTGACTTAAATTTAGCGACTACATTTGCGACTACAAGTTGTAGTCGCTATATGGCTTGTCGCTAAATTTGCGTAGTCGCCATTTAGTCGGAGTTTAGCGACTACATGGCGACTACAATATTGTAGTCGCTAAATTATTTTGCGACTACATTAGCGACTACATTTGTAGTCGCTAAATTTAATCTGTTTTTTTTATTTTTTTTATTCTTGTATTTTATTGTAATTGGTAATTATAAAAATAAAAGTAAATAAAACTGGAAGTATAGAATAAAATTTAAAACACCATTGATATATATTATAAAACATAATCCACCACATAAAAGCAACAAAAACAAAACAGTCCAACTACGCAAATGAAAAACTCCGGTAAAGCCATGGGGCCTTCTCGATGAGCTCGTCGACGGCCCGCAGTTGGTTCGTCTTGGTCCTCACCGAGCAGCGAGAAGACGAATACATTTCCGTTCCCTCGTGAAACGAGAGTCTTTCTTTTGTATGATATCGCCGAGCTTAATAAGAGTTCTCTCGATACCATCTGCCACCTCTTACGTTGCTCCCTTCGACGATCTGTGGAGTTCAGTAAAAGCGGATCTTCAATAACTAACAAACAGCGATACAAACTCACCAAGACTACATAAACACAAAGTCGAAATCCATAGCTGACCTATTTGGTATGAAGCGATCCAACTGCATTGAAGATGCAACTCTGATTAAACGCGAGAAAACACTCAAAATGTTCACAGTGAGAGTTGCATCTTAAACTTAGCATAATGCCAAATAATCAATCAAAAATCAGAAACTGGTTAACTTCTCAAATTCTCAAACCACAAATCAAAGATAAAACTGACTTCATACAATTGGAAATAAAACTTCAATTACAGCAGCCCAATACAATCATGCGTTGAGTCATGATGTCAAAAGAACAATCAGGTTAAAAGAGCGAAGGAAGAAACAACAAAAAGAGGGAAAATCAATGACTTACGTTCTCCCGAGAGTTCTTTCTGTGCAAAAATTGTTCTTGAAACGGGCATCGCAACTGATTCTTAGCTCCTGCATCTATTTGCTAGCACTTAGCACAAACAAAAACACGCAAACGCAAAGATAATGCAAAAAACTACGGATAAAGATAATTAGTAAATTAACAAGCAATCACAATAAAAGAACTGAGCAAAATAAGCCAACGTCAGCGATGACGGACGGCGTCTGAAGGCGGCGGAGGTCGGGACGAACGGCGGTGGAGGTCGGGACGAACGCAGCGATCGATGGTGGAGGAATTTCGGATTTGGGAACTGTGGTTTGGGATTTCACGATGGGGAATTTAGGGTATTAAAGATAGCGACTACACTTTTGTAGTCGCTAAAATTAGTAAATGTAGTCGCTATCTGAAAATTAGCCGCCAAAAAATTCGACGTATATAGCGACTACATATCTGTAGTCGCTAAATTACGCAACCGTAGTCGGAAAATATTTTAGCGACTGCGAGTTTCTTCTTTAGCGTCTATTTCTGTAGTCGCTAATTGCGACTAAGAATTTGTAGTAGCTAATTAGTAACTGTAGTCGCTAATTTGTAAAAACAGCGACTAGTCAGGCGTTAGTCGCTATGTGTAGTCGCGGTTTGAGCTTTTTTTTGTAGTGTAAAAGGGGTTTTGCTTGTGGAAGAAAGGCGTAAATAAAGCTTCTATTTTATTCAATCAAAAAAATCAAACCAAATACAACAGTGGACTATATAAAGAAGAAGAAAAGAGTAGCCGTTATAACAAACGCGCAAAACTACTTATAAAGTCGCCACTAGTAGAAACAGACTTTACACTTTAAATGTCCCGCGAAAAATAAAACGTTGAACAATAGAAACGTTTACAAAACAGAGGCGCTCCAAAGTCTGAATCAGACTCTCTGAACTGAAAACAACTCTGAATTAATTCAAGGTGCTTCTCTTGAATCTAATAGCCCCCCGCAAGATGGACTGTACAAATTTCGGACTCCCATCTTGGTAAGAGCATCGGCGACTTGGTCTTCGGATGCTACTGGTAATAATCGAACAGATCCATTCAAGACGTGGTGACGAACGAAGTGGCAGTCAATCTCAAAGTGCTTGGAACGTTCGTGAAACTTTGGGTTGGCTGCCAAATGTAAGGCTGATTGGTTGTCGCAATAAATGACTGGGAGATGAGGAACAACCAGTTTAAGTTCGCGCAGGAGCTGTGAGATCCACAGAACTTCAGCCATCACTGCTCCAAGTGCTCGATACTCAGCCTCTGTAGAAGAGCGAGAGACCGTGGGCTGTTTTTTGCTCTTCCAAGTAACCAAGGAGTCGCCAAGAAAGGTGCAGTAGCCGCTGACAGACTTCCTAGTGTCTTGACAAGCTGCCCAATCCGCATCTGCAAAGGCCTTCAGCTGCAACCAGAAACAGAACTCATAAGTACACCTTGACCCGGAGAACCTTGTAAGTACCTGAGAAGGTGGTGGGCCTCCATGAGGTGATGTGTTCTCGGAGAGGAAATAAACTGGCTCAGCTTATGGACCGTGAATGCTATGTCAGGCTGTGTGAAGGTCAAATAAAGAAGCCGGCCGATCAACCTTCTGTACTTGAAGGGTTCGGCTAGTAACGCTCCATCATCAGCATTGAGCTTACTGTTGGGATTCATGGGAGTAGAGAGTGGTTTAGAGGCCAAATAGCCAGCATCTTCTAGGAGTTGAATGGTGTATTGGCGTTGAGAAATGTAAATGCCTTCTGGGCTGCGGGCAACTTCAATCCCGAGGAAAAACTTCAAGTCTCCGAGGTCCTTAATCTTGAATTTGCTGCTTAAGAACTGCTTACCTTGTTGTATCTCTGTAAGGGAGGGCCCAGCAATGATAATGTCGTCTACATAAACAAGAAGGACGAGAAGTGAACTGCTTTCCCCCTTAGTAAACAAGGTGTGATCATAATGGGTTTGGGCAAAGCCAAACTTCTCAACAGCCTCTGTGAAGGTCTTGTTCCACTGCCTTGAAGATTGTTTCAGTCCATATATGGACTTTTGCAGCTTGCATACCATCTTGTTTCCTCCCTTTCTGTAGTAATGTTGATAGAATCCAGGTGGAAGATCCATATATACCTCTTCATTCAACTCTCCGCTCAAAAATGCATTGTCAACATCCATTTGAACAAGGTGCCACTGAAGTTTGGCTGTTAACGTTAAGATGACCTTGATAGTGTTGGGCTTGGCGACCGGGGCAAAGGTGTCAATGTAATCCACTCCCTCCATTTGGTCATACCCCTTGGCCACCAAGTGGGCTTTGTGTTTATCAACTTGCCCATTAGAATTGAACTTTTGTTTATATACCCATCGACATCCTATAGAGTGCTTGTCTTCCGGAAGAGGGACTATGGTCCAAGTCTTATTGGCCTCAAGTGCTGTAAATTCTGCTGTCATGGCCCTTTTCCAGCATTCTGAACATGAGGCTTCATGAAAGCTCCTTGGCTCCTTTGCCATGGAAACAGCACAGATCAAGGACTGATAATCCTTTGAGAGGTTTTGGTAGGTAAGAACTTGTGACAGTAGATAAAGGGCTTTCTCATTAATGAGGCTGCTGCAGTGGTAATCCTTCAGGTAGGAAGGCTTCTTGACTTGTCTGGATGGTCTTCTGTGCACTTCCTGCCCATGTTCTGACTCTGGTGCGTTAGCTGATTCTGGTAAGGTACCTGGCACTGGTATGTTAGGTGACTGGCCTGTTTCAGCAGAAGTTGTGACAGAATCCTCTTGTGCTGGGAAACATGGCTCGGGTATAGGGTCTGAATGGGAACCAGCAAGCTCCTCAGGCGTACCATTATCATTGCATGACCTGGGCAGAACTGAATTGTGGAAAGGCTTTTGGGCAGCTTGAGTAAACTGCTGTCTGAAAGGAAAAATATCTTCTTGGAATCTGACATCTCTGGAAACAAAGATGTCCCTTGTGCTTAGATCCATTACTTTGTACCCTTTTGTCCCACTAGGATAGCCAAGAAACACACACTCCGTAACTCTTGGATCAAATTTCCTCCGGCCAGCTGATAAAGTGGAGCTGTAACATAGGGAACCAAAAACTCGCAAAATGTTATAGTTAACAGGTCTTTGATATAATAACTCGAAAGGACTCTTATTTCCTAAGACCTCTGAGGGTGTTCTATTGATTAGAAAAGTAGCTGTGAGCACACATTCAGACCAGAATTCAATAGGATTTCTAGACTAAAAATACAAAGATCTTGCAACATTGAGTAGATGTTGGTGCTTTCTCTCGACTATTGAATTTTGTTGGGTCGTTTGTACACATGACAGGTGGTGTATGATGCCTTTCTCCTTGAACAGTGTATTCATGTCGAATTCCTTGGCATTATCTGATCTTACCACCTTCACCTTGCAGCTGAAATGAGTTTCTACCATGTTCAGAAAGTAAGTCATCACTGGTTTCACCTCTGATTTATGTTTAAGCATGAACAACCAGGTAAACCGTGAGTGATCATCAACAATGGTAAGAAAGTAGTTATGTCCTAGGTGAGAAGGAATATGGAAGGGGCCCCCAAGTGTCACAATGAATGAGATCAAAGCTCGAGCACACAGTTTTATTATTGTTTGGGAAAGAGATTCTTTTGTGTTTAGCCACATGGCAAATTTTGCAATAAGAGTCAGAAAAGGAATCAGAATGTTTCAAAGAGGACTTCAATACATTCAAGACTTTATTCGAGGGGTGGCCCAATCTTTGGTGCCACAGTTCTGCACATAATTTATTTAAGAAAAAGGTTGAAAACTAGGCAAACTACGAGCTGCTTCAGCTTCTATGAAGAATAAGCCTGCAGTTTGGCTACCCTTGCCAATCACTCGGGATGTAGCATCCTGTATAACAAAGCCATCAGACTCGAAATAGAATTTGCTGTTAATTTCCTTGGTTAGAAAGCTTACTGACAATAAGTTGAAGTGAAACTGTGGTATGTAAAGAACTTCAGACAAGGTAATGAACTCATTGAGTCTGAAGGAGCCAGCCTTATTGACCTTTATAACGCTGTTATCAGGCAAAATTACATTGGACTCCTCAATATCATGCAGGTCGTGCAAGAAAAGATGGTTACCACACACATGCTTTGTTGCTCCCGAGTCTACCAACCAGATTTTCTTGTCTGCAAGATTTGGGAGGTTAAAAGATAGACACATACCTGAGTTCTTCTCAGGTTGGCATCCAGAACCCATACTTTCTGATGAGGTAGTGATCATGTGTTGGTCAAAAGGGCCTTCAAGCTCTTAACCTGGGAAGCATTGAGCTGAAATTGCACTAGGGAATCCTCTGTACCACTGGGCTTGACTGTTGGCTTGGAATCTTCTTGTGAAGGTCTGCCCACCATATGCTCCATTCCCATCTGATTGACCCTAGCTCCCTTGATCTTGGCATTCTGTCTAAAGGGGAAATCCGTGGATCTGATAACAAGTCTGGACAGTATGGCCCTTTTTACCACAGTGGGTGCAAAAAGGTTTGGCAGAATCCTTCCTCTGATAATTGAAGGCTTTCTTGGGACCATCTTGGCTGCCATTGGCTGTCATCATGGCCATGTTGTGCAGCTAGTCATCTGCTGATTTGAGAAGGCCAGAACTCATAGATCTCTGCATTTCTTCTTGTAGCAAAAGACTGAAGACTTTGTTGATGGTTGGCAGAGGTTCCATAAGAAGGATCTGTCCTCGTACCTGCGAAAAAGAGTCATTCAACCCCATCAAGAAAGTGAGGACATATTCCTCATTGAGATATCCTTCATGGCTTTGATTCCACCACATGTACAAGCGCAAGATGGCTGGTAATTTGTCAGCTCATCCCAAAGGGTCTTTAGTTTGGTAAAATAAACGCTGATGCTATCTGTTCCTTGATCGATGTTGATCAAATCCTTCTTTAGTTGGAAGACTCTCGGCTTGTTGGATTGGCCAAACCGTTCTTGAAGATCATCCCATACCTCCTTCGCCGAGGAATTGTATAGCACACTAGCTGAGATGTGTCTTGAGACCGAGTTTAGAATCCAAGAAATTATGATGTTGTTATTCCTTTTCCAAGCTGTCACCCCATTCTGATCAGTCGGGCCTGGTGGCTGAAGAGTGCCGTTCACAAAACCCTCCTTGTTCCTACCAATGAGAGCTATCATCATAGCTCTGCTCCACATGGCGTAATTGTCGCCATTGAGCTGTTCATGAACGAGAGGCTGCCCTGAATTGTCGCTGTTGTTCAGATAATATGGATCATTGATTTGAGTTACAGCTGTGGGATTTGGTGTAGATGGCGAGCCTGAATCTGCCATTGCAGTGTGAGCTTGAAATGGAATTTAGGTTTCTTGGATCTTGAGAATCGCAGCTTGGTAAGTCTGCTCTGATACCATATAAAGAGAAAAGGGGTTTTGCTTGTGGAAGAAAGGCGTAAATAAAGCTTCTATTTTATTCAATAAAAAAATCAAACCAAATACAACAGTGGACTATATAAAGAAGAAGAAAAGAGTAGCCGTTATAATAAACGCGCAAAACTATGGGATAAGGAAGGGTTCGTTAATGGCGATTTGTTGCCACCTGTAGCTGACAGTCAGAATTCTATTAGTTCGCAGAATCAGGTGAGTTCTTGGAAGAGAGTTAATAACGTTGTGATATCTTGGATCCTCAATTCGGTATCCAAAGAGATATCTGCTAGCATACTATACGGCTCATCTGCACGAGAAGTCTGGACTGATCTTGAAGAAAGATTCGGTCAGAGCAATAAGCCGAGAGTTTTCCAACTGAAGAAAGAATTAATCAACTTGGCACAGGGCATTGACAGTGTTGCCGTGTACTTCGCTAGGCTAAAGACCCTATGGGATGAGTTAACTAATTACAGACCGGCCTGTAGCTGCACTTGCGGGGGTGTCAAGGTCTTTAAGACACACCTTGATGAAGAATACGTGCTAACTTTTCTAATGGGGTTGAATGACTCCTACTCGCAAATTAGAGGACAAATTCTGCTCATTGACCCACTGCCTACCATCAACAATGTGTTCTCCCTCATTAGCCAGGAAGAAAAACAGAGGTCCATGCACACAGCCATTGGACAAAGAGCGGAGGATCAGACAAGCACAATGGCCATGATGGCTGCGAGGGGTGATAAAGAAGCTGTGAAGAGAGGAGGCTTTGTGCAGAAAAGAGATCTTGGTAGGCCATTATGCACACATTGTAACAAAAGAGGGCACACAATAGAGACATGTTATCAAATACATGGATTTCCTCCTGGATTTAGACAAGGCCAGAAATACAGGTCTGCTAGAATGAACCAGTATATAGTGGATCAGACAGGCAAAGAAGACAAGTTGAATCCAGGCAGTAACCTCGGCAAGGATAACATGTTGCAGCTTCAAGTGACACCTCACCAGCTTCAAAGTCTAAGAAATCTGATCGATCAATCACTGGGTAAACAACCTTCAAGTATCTTGGAGGACTCTCAGCAAGCTGAGAGGGGAGAAGGTAAATGTCTCTCTTTTAACCTCCCTCAATTTATGAATCACAGGTTTTGGGTGTTAGACACAGGTGCCACCAGGCATGTATGTGGGGACAAAAACCTCTTAACTGAGCTACATGAGATCCCAGAATCAAGAGTTGTTCTGCCGGACAACTCAGTTATAAAAGTACAAAGAGCAGGCACATGCATAATCAATAACTGGATAACCTTGACTAATGTGTTATATGTTCCTCAGTTTCATTTTCATTTAATCTCTGTGAGCTGCTTGACTAATGACTTAAACTGCAGTTTTACCTTTGAATCTAAGAACTTTATGATACAGGATTGTTCCCATCAAGTGATTGGCAGGGGTAGAAACAGGAATGGACTCTACATTCTGCAAACCTCACCTATCAGTCACACTTCAGCTTCTAATGTTTCAGTTTCTGATAAAATAGTTAGTCTCAATAATGTTTCCTTAGATTGTGGCATGCTAGACTAGGACATCCATCAGATAAAGTCCTAGATACATTGAAAAACTCCCTGAATCATGATAGGGACACCAGACATTCATATTGTAAAATCTGCCCGATTGCAAAGCAGAAGAAACTTACATTTCCAGCTGATAGAAAAACAGCTTGTTCCCCATTTGATTTAGTACATTGTTACGTTTGGGGACCTTTTCACCATCCCTCTCATCAAGGGCATCAATATTTTATTACCATTGTTGATGATCATACACGTTTTACCTGGGTATTTATGCTGAAACACAAGTCTGATGTCTTGACTGTTTTGACATTTTTCCTTGCCATGGTGGAGACTCACTTTAAGAGCAGAATAAAGGTTATTAGAACAGATAATGCTAGGGAGTTTCACTTAACAGAATTGCTTAGAAATAAGGGAATTCTTCATCACTTCTCATGTGTTCAAACACCTCAACAAAACTCCGTCGTTGAGAGAAAACACCAACACTTATTGAATGTGTCTAGGTCACTTCTCTTCCAATCTGGATTGCCAATAAGATACTCGTCTGAATGTGTTATGACTGCAGCCTTTCTGATCAATAGAGTTCCTTCTGTGCAACTAGGCAATAAAAGTCCTTATGATATGTTGTACCAAAGGCCGATGGATTATAGCTCTCTACGAGCCTTTGGCTGTTTGTGTTTTGCCTCGACACTTGCTGCAGGTAGAACGAAACTTGATCCGAGAGCAAGGGAGTGTGTGCTGCTTGGTTATCCCACCGGGATGAAAGGATATAAGCTGCTTGATCTCAAAACTATGGAGGTATTCATTTCTAGAGATGTGAAATTCAAGGAGGATGAATTCCCCTTCAAGGAAAAGCAGCCTGGCATTGTTCAATCAGATCCATTCCCAGAACATGTCCTGCCACAATTTTGCTCTTCAGATTCATTACCAGCCAATGCAGCCCCTGATTCATTACCAGGCAGTACATCAAATGTGCAGGGCCAAGGGATTGTGACCTCAGATAATGGTAATGACGTGGGACAACCTCAGCAGGACAGTATACTTCCAGACACTATAAATGGGACGGAACAGCCTCAGACAGACAGTGTGCTTTCAGACAGTGCTGATGGAACAGAACAGCCTCAGCAGGCGCCAAGGAGATCAACAAGGGATCAGAGACAGCCATCCTACTTAAGAGACTACCACTGCAATGAGCTGGTCAGTGGAAAGACCCTGTATCCCATCTCCAAGTTTGTATCCTATCAGCACTTCTCTAAGCAGCATCAATGTTTTATGAATGGGATGTCTGAAATAACAGAGCCAAAGAGCTATGCTCAGGCAGTGAAAAATGTCAAATGGCAGGAAGCCATGAAAGAGGAATTTCAAGCAATGGAAGACAATCACACATGGACACTGGTCAGACTCCCAGCAGGCAAGAAAGCTGTTGGCAGCCGCTGGGTATTTAAGCTGAAGCTGGATTCAGATGGTCAGATAGCTAAGCATAAGGCACGGCTAGTTGCCAAAGGGTATGACCAACGGGAAGGTGTTGATTATATTGACACTTTTGCACCCGTAGCCAAACCCAACACCATCAAAATAGTCCTCAGTTTAGCAGCTAAATTGGACTGGAACCTTATCCAGCTAGATGTAAGTAATGCATTCTTACACGGTGATCTGTTAGAAGAGGTTTATATGGAGCTACCTCAGGGGTTTTATGACAAGCACCCCAGGTCAGGGCCAAATAAGGTGGTTTGTAAGCTTCGCAAATCAATATATGGCTTAAAACAAGCATCGAGGCAGTGGAATAAGAGATTCACCGAGGCTGTCACTGCTTTAGGTTTCTCTCAAACTTCGGCAGATCATACTCTATTTACCAGAGGGAAGGATAAGGATCTTGTCATACTACTAGTCTATGTAGATGATATAATCCTCGCTGGCCCCTCTGTCATACAAATTCAGCAAGTAAAGAGCTCCCTTAGTTCATGTTTTAAGATTAAGGATCTAGGAACTCTTAAATACTTCCTCGGCGTAGAAGTGGCACGAAGCAAGGCAGGGATATATCTAGCCCAGAAACAGTACACTCTCCAGCTATTGGCAGACACGGGCTACCTCCACTCCAAGCCTCTAACCACACCAATGAGTCCAGCTGATAACCTGTCAGCATCAGATGGAGAACTTTTAGCTGATCCCTTCACGTATAGACGGTTGATAGGCCGGCTACTTTATCTAACCTTCACCCGGCCTGACATAGCGTATGCAGTCCATAAGCTTAGCCAGTTCATATCTGCACCACGGACAACTCACCTCATGGCCGCACATCATTTGCTTCGATATCTCAAGGCATCACCCGGTCAAGGAATCTTGCTTAGTTCTTCCCCAGAAATCAATCTGACAGGCTTTTCTGACGCTGATTGGGGGAGCTGTAAGGACACTCGGCGGTCTGTAACTGGTTATTGTACCTTCTTAGGGAACTCCATCATCACCTGGAAAGCAAAGAAGCAACAAACTGTATCTCGCTCCTCAACAGAAGCAGAGTATCGAGCCTTGGGCTCGCTGGTGGCAGAGATACTCTGGATTCGGTATCTGCTGAACGACTTAGGCATTCATTTGGACCAACCTCCAGTCGTCTTTTGCGACAACCAATCAGCCTTAAAACTTGCCAACAATCCCAAGTTCCACGAAAGGTCGAAACACATTGAAGTGGACTGTCATTTTATCCGCCATCACGTCACCAACGGCTCAGTTAGGTTGATTCCCGTCCGCTCTGACCATCAGTTGGCGGATATCTTTACCAAGGCGCTTACTGGTCCCGTCTTACAACGCTTTTTAGTCAAGATGTCTGTCTTAAAACTCTACCATCCATCTTGTGGGGGGGTATTGAAGAATGGAACAAATGAAGAAGGCACCTCAGAATGTTTATACAGCTAAATGACCTCGCGGGAAATACATATGATTCAAGGAGAAGAAAACGTATTAGAAGGTGAAGGCGATTTATATTGAAGCCGCTGTTTATACTTATAAAGTTGCATGTGGCAAAGGCGTTTTAGCGAAACAAGAGGCGAAGGAATTAAAATAGATTTTGGCGGGCTTTTACTACTTCAACATGTATAAATAAGCTGTTAAGTTCCATTCTTGATGTAATCTTTTGATCAGTAGAAATGCAACACGATTTTCCCGTGGATGTAGGATTCCATCACTGAATCCGAACCACGTTACTTCTCTGCGTTCCAATTAGCATTCAAATCACAGCTTTCATAGTTTCTGTCATCTTGCAAAGCTTACAAGGTGTTTGGTTAATTTTTCCTTTTACCAATCTGTGTGAAAATGATGATGCTTCTTAAAGAGGTGGGAATTGATTTTCTTAATTTGGATTCCCTGTCTCACTTTCTTCTTCTGTGGGAAGAAACTAAACTTCCATGGCTATGGAGTGGAGCGTATCGTAGCGTTAATTTGTAGAACTGCAATTTGCTTTTACCGTTAGCTAACTATTAGCTTATCCATTGCTATTGTGGAAGGAAATGATTCGAAAAGTGGCTAAGAGGAAAGTAAGTTGCCAATCATGGATTCTTCCAGTGTTATTTATAGTATTGCTTAGTCCTATGGCTCGAAATTATAGCTCGAAGTGCGATATTTCTCCATGTAATAAACTAAAAACTATATGTGTGTTCATTTCAGGTCATCCCTGTTGATAGTGGAGGACAATCTCCATAATCGTCAAAACAAAGCTTGACGAACAATGCGGCTGGCGAGTTAACTCTTACAAAATGTTCCCAAGAAGCGACGAAAAGAAATCGTTCGCCTGAGTCACGAGAGGGCGCATCAATTAAATGATATATATATCAATATCGTTGTCCTCTGCATGTTTTTTAGACGCTTCTGAATTAGCTAACATGTATATCTGCGTCATAATACTTATTTCGACATGTGTCTTGAAGGGTCAAAAATCATCAGAACCAAAAAGGGGAAGGGGCAGGCCACGAAAAAACTCGCTCAATTTTCTTACAGTCTCCTATGGATGGTCTGCTATTTCTTTCTTGATTTGCTTTCGCTACAATTCTTGGTCGATGGAAAAACCCCTGTTTTTTTTTTTCCTTTTTGCAGGAGAAGCTAGGAATGGAATCGATAATCCTACATTACTCGAAAAAGTTCAAGGTGATTTGATAGCCTTGCTTCTGCTTGTTTATCACAGTTGCACTCTATCTACTCAATCTTTGTTCTTCTTTAGATGCTGATGTTTCTTACCATCTCTTCGTAGACAATCTTGTGGCCTCTGAAGCACAAACAGCAGAGAAAATCTGCAACGCTGAAACAGAGGATATCGCCACCGAAGCTCCCCATTCAAAGTCGACTGAGAATCTATCACTGTCAATACCCTCTAAGGAGATTCAACCTCATCCCACAATGGCTGTCCAAAGTGAAAAAGAATCCCTCGATTTCAAACTTTGTCTATCTTTGATTCTTTTATCTCTCTGATCTGTGATTATAAATTCTTCCTAAGGCATGATGAATCTTGGAAACCCTGAAGATATCAGCATCGTGAGGCATAAATCTCCTACAGTCGGCGATCTGCTGCAAGAAGGTCCCGAAAACCATCAAGTCTACCCACGCCTGCCCTTCGCTATGTTTATGGGAACCAATCGAATCAATGGAAGCTTTCAAGAGAATACCACAGAGGCCTCATTTCATGCCATTGGAGAAATTCCCAGAGTTTTCCCGCGAAGGCATAGCCATTGGGCTGATGGTAACTTTCACGAGGGTCGTGCAAAAGCTCTCTGCCCTGCGAATGGAAGATCCTAAGAGCGCAATGATGGACGTCTTGAAAACGCTTTCTGAGCTGGAAAGCCACGGTTTTGACGTAAGGGTTGTCAGAAACAGAGTGAACGAACTCATTGCAGCGAAGGAGAAGCATCAGAGCTACGCAGAGGAGATTGGAATGATCAAGACAGAGCTTTTCTTGCGTAGGGATGAGAGGAGAAGTACTGGCGAAAGGATCGATGAGATGAAGAAACAGATGGAGAAGTTGAGTGAAATCCTTTCGCTTGCTGAATCGTCTTATTCGAAGGCGGGCGAAGATATTGCTTCGTTGGAGAGGAAGCTTTGGGACGTCGAAGAATTGGCTAATAGTGCACAAGGTTGTTTTTCAAAGCTTCTTTGTGGGTAGTTTGCTGGGAATTTTTTGCTTTGATTTTGAGTTGGAGACTCTTTTGAGGAGGATAATAATAGCCATGGAATGGGTGATCTTATCAATCTGTGATGTTTTTTTCTCTTTGGTTTGAACTTCAACTGAACTTTTCTAATTACTGTTATGTAAGGTGAATAATGTCAAAGGGATATCTCCCAACGTTTTCATGTAGTTTAAAGTGTACTAGGTTTAACTCTCGGGGTGGGATAAGATAATTTTCTTGAAATAAAGTTTGTACGCCTCAGCCAAATAATAAGCCCAATTTGTTGTTGGGATTACTAAAGATATATTTTTTGAACATGTTAAGTCTTCATAGTCAATTGATTGTCAAACATTTTTCACTCTGCTCTCCCACCTTCTTGATGCATGGAACTACCAAATAGTAAAAAATTATCATCGCGTCGTATTAGAAACTAACTCGATTATTTAATGAACTCTCTTATACAGTATTTTTTACCGGTCCCGACTTGGGGATAATTTAATAGTTCGTTAAAATTATAAGATAATACTTTTTTTTTATCATTTCTATAGTAGCCAATTAAAACATAAATTAATAATTCATGTTAAATGAATGATTTATAAAGGTTTTTCGTAGGTATTAGTTGTGCATGTATTTGCTTGCATACATATTTCAATCATTCTTATATCTAAGAAAGTTTTTTAGTGTTCAAAAGTGATATGTTGAACATAAGAATCATAATAAATTGAACAATTAAAAGGCTAAAAAGCATAAATTCCCCTGGTAGATTATAGAAAATTCATACTAGTACCTTATGGTTTATAAATTGCATAACTTACCCTCGTAGTTTTGTTAAATTTGCACATGCTCCTCCCTCTCCAGTCCATTTAAATCTAACGGTCAATTTAAATGTGGAATTCCCGTTATACCCTTGATAATATAACATAGGCTAATCGTACTTGGACAAAATTGTGCATCTCCCTCTCATTTCGCATCTCACAGAAAGAAAGCTTAACCTAACTCTCAATCTTGACCCAAACTCGCTAATCGTAGTTTTATTAATTGTAGTTCTGTTAATTTTGCATTTGCATTGCTTTTCAGCAGAAAATGTATGATTCGAACTGCAACATATAGGTCGATGAGAGGAACGAGTGGATTCCAACACTGATGTATTTTGGAGGATTGAAGGTGCTATTTCGAGGGGTCGATAAGGATAGGTTTTTCCTGGATACATTGTATGATTTTTACTTACATTCTGGGGTAAATGTCCTAATGTCCAATTCTATCATTGCTTGCCGGTGCGTCTATGGATACTGGTCTTAGGGCGATAAAAAGTGATAGTGATGTTAGGAATGTTATCAATGAACATAGGAATGAGCACATCATTCATATTTTGTTGAAGGGTTGCCTGGGTTTATTGAAGCTACTGATAGTGATGGTAGGATGATTTCTGGTCCGAGTACTTATGTGCCCCTCATTACTTATCCATTCAAACAAATGCGAATTTCAAACAGTTTTGGTCATACGGTGTGGAGGGTAGGGCAGTAGATGAGGTTGTGGATAAGGGTCAAGCAAGTGCGAATGAGGGTCATTCAAACAGTTTTGGGCATAATGACATGGATATTGGGGCTGATGAGGAACATCAAGAATCAAGATGCAGATGTTGGTGTTGAGGCCAAGGATGTGGAGGAAAATCAAGATGCAGAGGTTGGTGTGAGGCCGAGGCTGTAGAGGAAAATCAAGAAGCGGAGGTTTATTGTGAAGCTCAGGTTGATGAGGATGAGGATGCAATGGATGATAATCTGGTTGAGATAGAAGCTGAAGATGAGATAGAGGAATGTGATACCGAGTCAGAGGCAGAGGCAAATGGTTTAATGTCTTCTGCAACTGATTCTGATGATGAAGACTTTATATTTGAGGATGGGCTAGATGAAGTTGAGAGTGAAGATGAGAGTAAAAGTGAAGTCCAGATAGGTTAAAAAGACAACAAGGAAGTAGAAATAAGGCAGGAACTAGTAACATACAAGAAGAATGGTACACTGATTAGATGAAGATGCTTATGAAGGAAGGGTTAGAGAAGGACAAGTTAGAATCAGATGGTGAAGCTGCTCCAACTCATCTAGAATGGGATTAAACCACAGATATGGCTGAGAATGACTTAAATGTGGGGCTTCATTTTCCAAATAGAGAATCCTTTAAGGCAGCCTTGAAGGATTGGACAATTAGAAAAGGACTGGACTTGACATTTGTTAAGAATGAAAAGATGAAGTCATTGTAATCTATAAGTATGGATGTGACTGGAGGTTGCATGCTTCACCAATAATGAGGGGCACTGAGTGGATGATTAAGTCACACAAAGAGGCACATAACTGTTCACACCATACCATTAAATCTATGGTTGATTATAAGTATCTTGCCAAGAGAATTATGAACTATGTTAGGGACAATTCCAGTGAAGACTTAATGTCACTGAAAAGGAAGATTAGGAGGGATGCGAAGGTGGATGTGAGTTTATTCAAAGTTTACAGGGCGAAAAAACATGCTATTGAGATGATTAGGGAGATGTAAGGGTGCATACAAGACTATACTACTATTGTGCTACTATGGTCAAGTACACAATGGTAGTTCTTGTATACTCCATGTCAACAGGGAAGAAAATCCACATGTTTTAAAGAGATTCTATTACTATTTGAAGCGTCTGATTGATGGGTGCTGGTTGTATACTCCTCTGATTATTGTTTACGCCTTGGTTTTGATTGCACTTCTTCAGTATCAGACACATCATCTGCAGTGTTACTAGCTACCGGAGTCAACCACATAAAGAAATCACAATCTCCACTTCTACAATTACAATGTAATTTGTCTTTCGGTGGTTTCTTATGATCAACAACTCTAACCGTGGCCACTCGACCACATTTGCACCTGTGATTTTTGTATCTCAAATCCATTTTTGCAGTATTCATTGAAGTAGATGACATCCTGCCGTAACATTGCAGAGAGTGTCCAAAATAATAGATATTGAGCATTATAAGATATGAAGGCAACTAACTCCCAAAGGAAATGCAGGCAGCGCAGCTAGTTCTTAATCGGCATTGGAAATTAAGAGATGAATGTGTCGATCCAACTTACTTACATAAAAATGCAGAAAACTAGCTCAAAATCGAACAAATATGCAGTATAATAAATCAAGATAGAATACCCAAAAAATAATAGAGGCAAATCTCCGCCCAACTTATGATATGCAGTTTAATTGTCTTGACCTAAGCTAAATCTCGCTTCAAAGGCACAGTTGCAGCATCTTCTCTCAAATGTCGCCAGCCCTAATTTTCTTCACCAATCTCCGATCGACTAATAAATTAGACTATTTGAGAATATGGTCGATATTTGAGGTTAAATTGGTCATTCAGACCGCAAGACATGGCCACTCCTAATCAAAGCCGCATTAACAGCGCGTGTAATGCAATCACGGACAGGAAGTGCCGCCCCGGGGTAATGTTCTATGTTTTAAATATCACAAGTGGGTTTCACGTAATAAAAAAACCATAAGGTATTAGTATGCATTTTCGGTAAACCACAAGGGGATTTTATGCTTTTTAGCCATCTTTAAAAGTTAACTTTTCATTCATACATATATGATACAATAATGTAGGGAATAAGGGGTGTAAATGAGCCACTCAGCTCATTTTCTAGGATTGAACTCGAGCCCTTATATTTGAGCTCGGAGCTCGGCTAGAGACAATGGATCGAACTCGAGCTCGAGCTTTTTAAAAATAATTAAATTAAATAAATAAAAAATAATTTAAAAAAAAAACTAAAAAATAAGAAGCACGCGAGCTCGAGTCGAACCGGTTCGATCTTTTGCCCCTAAGTGGAAGATTGGCATGTGTTTGTAAATTAAATATTTCACTATAAATTAATAAAATGGTAATTGATCGATATATTATTAGTTTATCAATTAATTTATAACTCTTTGGTGATTCCAAGTATTAATTTCTAGATTTTCTCCCCGACTATGTTTTTTTATTATTTCCTTCTCCATTCGTATGTCTATGGAAATTGGACAAAACATCTCACTAGAAAACCCAATAGCACACTTCAGAGAATGTTGAGGAGGATCTTGAGTTAATGCCTATAAATAGGGGCTAAAATAAATCTTGAGAGTCCTAATAAATCTCAATTGAGTTCTAATAGAAACAACAATAATAAAATTGGTCTACTTGTTAATGTTGACTTGACGTTGACAATGTGGAACCAGTGCTTGAGTCAACATCGTGTGACTCAGACTTGGTCCGTTCTCGATTTTGTCTTTCATACCATAAAACCGGTTATCCTATCATTATAAATTTATTTATGTGTGTGCAGGAGTTATTCACGAGCTGAAATTGTTCAAAGAAGAGTGGAGTTAAGTGGAGCTAGGATGTGCACTTACGAAAAATAGAGAAGATGGATAACAAGGTGGAACAAGTCTTCCAAAAATAACAAGAAACGCCCATAATTAGCATAGTGGAGTCGTTGACATCATGGAGAAACATGGAGGTGACTGGAGTTGAAGAAATCGAGAATATAAAAAGAAAACTCCAATCCTGATTGATTTACACAACACTATACGCGAACGAGAAGAAAAAAGACGAGAGAGCTCTCACCGAAATATTTTGTGTCAATCTGCTTTTTGATGGAAAAAGAAACGCCAAACAATAATTTGTCGCACGATTATAAGAACATCGGAATAATCTTTCCCCACTCGCAAGAATATGAAATAGCAATATTTGGTAAATAGCAAAGCACGAATATCAATCACACGAGAGACACCGATTTTAACGTGGAAAATCCCTCAAATCAAGGGCAGAAACCACGGGTCTTTCCGACCACCAAATAAGGTACATTGAGAGTGACAATTGAGTTCTAACACAAGCACGAATCAACGAATCAACCCCAAAGCGACAAGCTTTAACATGAGAGACAAAATCGAAAACACCCTCACAAAGAACAGCCATGGTACGAGCCCGATATCTTAAGCTTCGGACAACGAAATCAGAATTTGACTGGTTGATTTGAAGAGCCATGAGTTAGGAACCTGGTGACAAAATTTCAGCCCGATCTGATGGTGGATGAACCCGCAATGACCAGATCTTTAACGCTGCGCATACAGTGACGAGATTGCTTTTATCTCTTTTTCTCTCCATGAATTTCGTTGATTCTCTCTCTTTTAGCCTCTCTCCCAACCCCCAATAATGATCCCACTACTAATATTTACAAGTAGACAATTGGACTTATATTTTTGGGCCTTTCCACATAGGACGGGAGCCCAACCCAACAAATCTCCCCCTCACGACTTTATGGAGATCATCACCAAGCTGGCGATCAAGCAGTACGCTTCAACTGATCTAGTCTCATCGAAGATGTAGAACTCGTCTCATGTTCATCCCTAGTCAAGATCACGAACTCATCAGACGGATATCTCCCCGAAGGCCGCCTCTGTCTGTCCGACCTCCTAATTTGAACTTGAGATGACTCAGGAACATCTGCAGCCTCACTGTGTTCTTCTACATCATTTGTTGAACGTCCAACGCACCATGACTTTGATCTTCATGAACAACATCCAGATTATCTTCTGACAACCTCACTGGTTCAACATCAGTAAGACATCTCTTATACGAAGCTTCAGTCGTCTTCGCCGTATCAATGTTATCAATCGTTTGGTCTTCTATGAATTCCGCATCATGGCTTCGAACGAGCTTTTTATCAACGGGTTCATACAACATGTACCCGAATTCACCATGACCATAACCAATAAAAATGCATTGACGCGTCTTCATATCCAGCTTGGATTTTCATCCTTTGGAATATGAGCAAACACCTTGCAGCCAAACAAGCGCAAGTTATCATAATTCACATCCTTGCCAAACCAAACCATGTCTCGCACACCACCATTCAAGACTACAATAGGGCTGAGGTTAATGACGTGCACCGCCGTGTAGAGTGCTTCGCCCCAAAACTACTTAGGTAACTTTGCTTCAGAAAGCATACACCTAACTCTTTCCATGAGCTTCCTATCCATCCTCTCTCTAAACTGTTAATCTGAGGAGTCTTTGGTGGAGTTTTCTCATGTCTGATTCCTTGTTGCTTGCAATACAAATCAAACGGTCCGCAATACTCTGCACCGTTATCAGAACAGATACATTTCAACTTCTTCCGAGATTATCTCTCAACCAAAGCTTGAAACTTCTTGAATTTCTCAAGGACTTGGTCCTTCGTCCTATACCCACAACTTTCTGGAACAATCGTCAATAAAGGTAACAAAATAAAGTGCACCACTAAAAGATCGTACCTTCAACGGGCCACAAATGTCAGAATGCACCAAAATCTGGTTTTCTTGATGGATATCGCTTCGTGAATGAGCTTCGAGTCTGCTTCCCTGCCATGCAATGAGAACAATTCTCCAACTCTGCATTGCATAAACCCGACAGCAAATTCTTCCCTGCTAAGCAATTCAATCCCTTCTCACTGATATGCCCAAGCCTTCGATGCCACAAATTAGAATCTCTCGTATTGACGACATTGACACTGTCTCGAGCAATCGAAGCTTTCGTGAAATACAATCTCGAAGTCTTCCTTTCATTAGCCACGACCATGTTACCTTTAGTAAGCTTCCTACCTGAACAAAACTCGTTCTCATATCCATCAGTATCAAGCATATGAACTGAAATCAAATTAAAACGAACGTCAGGAGCATGTCGAACTCCTCTCAGCAGCAACTTAGATCCCGTGTTGGTCTGCAGGCAAATGTCACCAATACCAGTCACCTTAGATACATCGTCATTACCATCTTCGATACGCCAAAATCACCAGACGAATAAGATGTAAAGAAATCCTTCCTCGGTGTAACATGCAATGTGGCACCACTGTCGATTATCCATAAGCTGTCATCTGATACAAGATTTATCGATTCAACGTGTCGAAGAACAACAAGATCGTCTACGGTAGCAGTATTAACCCGGGAATCCTCCTCCTGATTCACAATCTGCTTTCCCTTTCTTTCCTTGTCCTTCCAACAATTCTTCCTAATATGTTCCTTCTTTCCACAGAAATGACAAACGGTATTCTTGTATCCATTCTTGTCTCTACCACCATTTGATTATTTTCTCTGATCTATCCCCCTATTGTGTGTAAACAATACATCGGATTGAGATGAAGTATTTTGCGCCTTCCTTCTCATCTCCTCATTAACACTGCACCATTTGCCATTTGCAATGAAATACCATCATTAGGGGTCGAGTTTATGATTGAAACTCGAAAAGTCTCCCAAGATTCAGGTAGAGTATTCAACAGCTATAGTCCCAAAACCACATCGTCAAATTTAATACCCACTCCTGACAACTGATCCAGGAGCCCTTTCAAGTGATCTGATATGGAACATTGTTCCTTGTATCTCAGACAAATCAACAATTCAACAGATAAAGTTGATTGTTACCCGACTTCGCGGCATACAGGACTCAAGCTTTTGCCATAGCGTCTTCGCATGTGTCTCACCAGCAATGTGATTGTAAACATTATCCTCGACGAATTGTCGAATAAACCCGCAAACTTGTTGATGATGTAAAGCCCATTCTTCATCAGTTTTAGATTCTGGCTTCTCAGACGCAAAGGTGCATATTCTTCACAAACAGCAAATCCTTCATCTTGCACTTCCAAATATGATAATTTGTGCCATTCAGTAACTCCATTCTACTCGTAATTGCCTCCATCACTCAAGCAAGCCAATAACAATCGAACCAATCCCTTGGCTCCGATACCACTTGATGGGAAAAGAAACGCCAAACAATAATACGTCGCACGATTAGAACATCGGAATAAGCTTTCCCCACTCGCAAGAAGCTGAAATAGCAATATTTGGTAAATAGCAAAGCACGAATATCAATCACACGAGAGACACCGATTTTAACGTGGAAAAACCCTCCAATCAAGGGCAAAAACCACAGGTCTTTCCGACCACCAAAGCAAGCTCCACTATGATCAATAAGGTACAGTGAGTGTTTCAATCGAGTTTTGACACAAGCACAAATCAACGAATCAACCCCAAAGCGACAAGCTTTAACATGAGAGAAAGAATCGAAAACACCCTCACAAAGAACAGCCACGGTACGAGCCCGGTATCTTAAGCCTCTGACAACGAAATCAAAATCTGACTAGTGGATTTGAAGAGCCACGAGTTAGGAACCTGCTGACCTAATTTCAGCCCGATCCGACGGTGGATGAACCCGCAATGACCAGATCTCTAACGCTGCGCAAGCGGTGCCGGGATTGCTTTTATCTCTTTTTCTCTCTATGAATTTTGTTGATTCTCTCTCTTTTAACCTCTCTTCCAACCCCCAATAATGATCTCACTACTAATATTTACAAGTAGACAAGTGGGCTTACGTTTTTGGGCCTTCTCGACATAGGACGGGAGCCCAACACTTTTTGCCTAGTATTTTCTTTACCTAGATCATAGACTTCCTGTGTGAAGTTTAGGAGAGTCGTTTGATTATTTTCTAGGCTAGTTTTACTATCGTTGATAGTTTTTGTTTTGTAATCCAATCTAGTAATGGAGTTTTGCCTTGAAGACTCATCGCAAGTTGTTTAACTTGCAGCGTATTTAAAACTGTGTATGCGTCTTTGTACTGCTAAGTTTATTTTTTCGCTGTGCAAAAACTTTCTAATCTAATGTGTTGTTTCAACATTATGGACAACATTTCCGTTGTTACATTCAACTTAATTATTTCCATATCTGGACCACTTCAGTCATACTCATTCTCAATTGAGTCCTAACAGCAACAACAATTAAATTGGTCTACTCATCGACAAATAGTAGTCGATGAAATTCACACAACTCATACTACATGTGGAAAGCTGGGTAAGAAACACTAGATATTACCCCAAAAAAAAATTCTTTTTGCTTCCAAAGCTGTTATAACTTAAATTGGACTGTGATGATATGCAACCACGTTGTGTCATTATAGTTGTAGAAGCCCCGAAAATGGCGAGACGAAGGAATCGTAAAAGAATTCAATTTCATCAGAAGATGCTTTCTTTTTCTTTAATAGCAGTACATACATATTACAAATGAGATTGAAAAATAAAGAATTGATCAAATTTTAATTACACTTCTGTTCATGGCCATCGGAATTATTACATGAAGCAGACAGCAAATGGATCATAGATTGCATTAGCTTAACCTTCAACTGCAAATCCACAATGTACTCAGCAGTCTCTCTTAGAACCATTTCTTCTCCCATTGAATATTCACAGTTTGGTATCAACTTTTTTAGGGCTTTCACCTTTCTCTGGATCGCATTATTATAGTCCCTTGGACGACGACGATAGTGACGATCCAAACGCACCCTTCTCATCGGGGTCGCTCTTCTTCTGCAGTATACAATACCCATAATGTAAGAAAAAATATTTATGTACGTAATAATACTAATCTTATTTGATGCATTATCTAGTCTAGCAATATGGGAAATGTGGAGGTTTATATACGCGTCGTTGGAGGATAAAGCTTTGATGTATAAAATTTTTAAGGATAATATATAAATCGAGATGTCTATCAGCAGCATGCAGAAGCCATGGTGATGGATTATTTCTGGCCAGCTATATAATTCCACGTAATCGTTTTATAACCTAATGTAATGGATTAGGTTTTACTCAAAGTTAAGAGTTGAGAGGTCCCAAAAGTGTGGGGGATCAATCAATCAATGTAAGAAAGCCATGTGTGAGATATATAGCGAAGCTGAGCTGTGGAAAGTTGTTTTGTGGCTTAATTAATTCGAGCATGTTCTCAACTCAACGCTTTGCACATGCAAACACATGATTTTTATTTATGTTATGATTGTCTTTCGCTCTACTAACCCTAGCTACCTTCAATCTTCATCCCTTTATCTATATACCAAATATATATATAAATTATAAATATATATATATATATTATATTCATATATATATACTAGTTTCTTACCCGTGCAAATCACATTATTAACTATTTGTAACTATTATATGTTATAAAAATTATTAAATTTATTTATGATCATGGGTAGTTAATGTGGAAGTAACGTGTAGTAGTGGAATTTTCTGAGGTTTTTATTATTTAATTTATTTTTTAAGTGGACACGTGGCAACATATGAGAACACTTACATTTATATAATTATATACTAGTTTTTTTACCCGTGCAACACCTGTAATTATTATATGTTAATAAATTTGCTAAATTTATATGTGAAATTAACATGTGGTAAGGAGTTTTTTATGGGGTTTTTATTATTTAATTTATTTTTCAATTTAAGGGACATGTGGCAGCATATGAGAACACCTACATTTCTATAATTATATAAGACAAGATATATAAGATATATATATATAGCACATCTTACATATTTTGAAATTTTTTTTTTTCACATATAGACAGACATTTCCACCCTGGATTATTCGTTTTTTAACTTCCAAAATTTAATGCACATTGATAAACGCCGCACAATATTATGGATAAACGCCGCCGCACCATAATCACAAGAATCATAAGCAATTATTCAATTTAATACAAAAAAATTTCAACATGGAACAACTAATGATCTACGTTGTCCAGAAATTTGGATTAATGATTTACTTTATTGAATACTCTGAATTTATTGGATAAAGTACCCGTTCAACATGTTCTTATCCTAAAACACAAGTAATCTGACACAAACGTTGACGTAAATCAACTCTAATTTAAAAAAAAAAATCACACCCTAATTAATTTAATTAATAAAACGGTGTTTCTTGTTTACTAGACATCAAAGTCCCACTCCCAACCAACGCCGTCCGCCATCACCTAATAGGAAAACTGCAACTTATTGAGCTGGAAAATATAACATCAATACAAAAATCATGTTGAACATGATGTGGGTTTGGAGATGTGCTCGGCAATTACCTAGCTATTTATTCGCACTAGTATGTTTAATACATCCTATATATGTGTCGGTTTCGGTAGTGTCGGCGTCTTGATTGATGGCTAAATTCTGACATAATTATATGCATGATTTTTGTGACGTCGAGGCACGTACTACGTACGCTTTCCGTAAGACGATATCCCCCCAATATTACGTGCTCACTCGGGTTACGACGATCGTCCCCAAGATACAACGACTTCTAAAACTTCGGAATCGCAGCACTACGACTCGACGGAGTTGTCCGGCGAACTTACTCGAAACTCGAAAGCTTTCTTGCGCTATGAACTTAGGATGCAATTCTAGCATGCGACATGATTCGTTATATTTCTTATGTTGTGGGGAAACTCTTTATAGATGTAGGAACATTATCAAAGGGTATAAGTCCAAAGGTTGTCTTTTCTAGATGTGTCCTTAACTTGGATAGACATGTCTTTTAGAGTGTACCCTTTTTAATTGTACCTCTTTATTTAATTCATTCAAAATTTCCAACAATCTCCCACATGAATGACATTAATGCACATTAACTCTGGCAAGAAAACCCTGACGACCCATCATTGCATCAAGATAGGTAGCTTGTGGCTTTGAACCGTGAAATGCTATCGGGTTTACTCACTGCTCAGTGAACGCGATGTCTTGAACTGGCGGCTTTTTGTATAAACCAAGACAACAACAAACACACAATGATGAATCTGATTTCTTTCGATCCTCACGTTGTGTCCGTTTCGGCCTTGGACCATATCTCGGATTCATAAGTGTTTCCATTGAAGCGGCCCCACTTCTCACTTATATGGGTGAACGACTATTAGGACTTAATCCAGGAGTAGCCCGAAATACTCCACCGATTTGGTATAGTCATCATTGAAGGCATAAAAATGCTTACTCTATACCACACTTCATCGGGAAATTACTTGGGCAGCTTACGAGAATGAGCTTTTTAGAAATTTTCCAAGTAAACTACTGAACTGGTATCAGCTTAGTTGTCTCATTGAACCAAGTTCGTGGGATCTCCACTCATCAAGGTTGAGTTACCACCGAGCCCCTTCTTGGGTGTGTGGGTTTTTAGCTCCATTCCCCTTACTGCGTTTATATAACTAATCTCTTATGATACCTTTCGTTAAAGGATCCACATGTTCTCTTACATCATACAGTCACTAGAGATCTATTCCGCTAGAGATTAGCTTCCTTACGGTTTTATGTCTCCGACGAATGTGTCGAGAGTTATCGTTATATATGCAACTTTGTGCCCGTCGAATAGCTATTTTGCTATCGCAACTTATTTGGTTTAGAGGCACATATAATATAGTATCCTCTAAGAAATTCATATGCCATTCGGCTTCCTCACCGAATTTATTCAGTGTTTATAAACTCCAATTCCACCGCGAATCGAGTTATACTGTTTGTTTAGAGGATTTCCAAGACACTACTACTCCACCACCACTCGTGGGTTTGGAGTCGTTTTCGTCAGATATCCAAATCATATCGCAGTATCGTCCAAGAACTGCCGGATATCTTGAATATAATGTGCTGATCAGTACTGAGCCTTAGATAAGCACTGTCTTTAGTGCTGCTACTACATGGGTTGCTCGTGAACCTGCTAGAATTTAGGTACTTCAACTTTTATTAAGCACCCCCACACTTTGAGATAACCGTAGGATGATTTCCTACATTTTCATAACTGGTAGCATTTTCAACCCTTTTTCGTCTTGTCTTTTTTTTTTCCATCTAGCAATATATTAAAATATGATATGTCGGGCGAATCGCTCCACCACACGTTCTGGGGTAGCATTTAACTAATCAACATCGTCTCATCATCTCTCTTTTAGAGATATAATTTGTTTGATTCAGTAACCCGTTCAATTTGGGTATATATGGCGCATCTTTGTGCGTTAGCCACGCTGATTTTCAGCCATGGCTTTGTGCACAGAATCACAGATTTATTAGCCAGAATTTCAGCCACGATAGTCGAGCTCTCTAAAATGCCGCTCGTAGAGCAGCGTACTCGGCTCTATAACGCTCAAGCAAGGTTGTTGAGACAACCATTAATACTATATTTGGAAGCGCAATGCAGCGCCCATCGGCGCTACTGTCATGTGGCGTCTACAACCATACACGCGCCTGATGGCGCTGATTTGCAGGGCCCAACGCTCAGCAAAAAACATAGTCTTGGCACATTATGCTTGCATGCAAAAACGTCAAGACCCATAATTTCGATCGTTTCATTTGTCCCCCCCCCCCCCCTCTTTTTTTTTTGAAAGGCCGCATGCCCCCATATTGCCCAACGATTTGTGCTCAGTGCACAATTGCACGGCACTTGAGGAGCTGCTCTGTGCACACAACAAACTCGATAGCTGTACCAACGAGGCTCAGCCCATACAGCGGACTCTAGCACCGCCGCAGACTCGAACTTTACCGTCCCTCAGCCCCTCAATGCTCCACGGGGTGGCTCCGTGCACAACCACTGCAATAACTATGCAGCCATCGCAGCGCTTGACAGCGCTTCCATTGCAGCCCCACTGTCGCTGCAGCAACGCCGCGTTGGCAGCCCTGCAATGGCAATCAGAGCCATGCATCATTAGTTGCTCGCGAAGCTGCTCCCGCTGTACCAGACACGCAGTGCGTTATCCGTGCACAGCTGCGAAAAATGCCCAACCCCACGGTTCTCGCCGACGCCTGACGACGCTGCTCCATGAATCGCCACATAGCCTCGACATTAACAGCTACCTTCACTGTGTTGCAACCCGGCAGCGCTCCTGGTGTAGAAGAAGCAAGGTAGCCCCCACAGCGCTCAACGGCTGCATAGGTAATAGCCGAGCAGCCACATGCCATGTCGTCCTGTCGACACCATTGGACGTTTGATGTGTAGAGCATCATTTCTAGTCCGTCGCGTCTGTCTCGGCGCTGTCTCTAGAAGGTTATCAGTTCGCAACGCCGACTACTTCTGCAGATGCAACATCAGTCCTTAGGAATCGTAGCAGCAGCGCACCCAACAACGTTCGATGGTGCGCCTACGCACCCACAAAGTTACGTGTTCAGCGCTGCCGTCCCATGTTTCAAAACTTTGTCTTGCGCCTTTTGACTTATCTGATCCTTGTAAGAATTTACTTCTGCAATTCTTGTTGCCCATTCATGTGTTAAAATTTATACTGCTGAAGACGAGTAACACATCAGCAAGATCACGGTTTGAGAAGAGCAAATATTTAGAGATCACGTTTTAGTTGCTGTGTACACAAACACATTTGTGTGGGCTGTAGCATGTTGCTTGATGTCACATTAATAATAATAATAATAAAATAACTTATCTTTCTTTCCCCAAACGACGTTTTTTCATTTAATACTGCAACCACAGATATTGTAAAGGTAGCCATCGAACAAAGACACAAGATATCGTCTTACGATTGTTGGTTTCGGTAGTGTCGGCGTCTTGATCGATGGCTAAAATCTGATATAATTATATGCATGACTTTTGTGAAGTCGAGGCACTTACTACGTACGCTTTCCGTAAGACGATATCGCCCCGATATTACGTGCTCACTCTGGTTACGACGATCGTCCCCAAGATACAGCGACTTCTAAAACTTCGGAATCGCAGCACTACGACTCGACGAAGTTGTCCGGCGAACTTACTCTAAACTGGAAAGCTTTCTTGCGCTATGAACTTAGGATGCAATTCTAGCATGCGACATGATTCGGTATATTTCCTATGTTGTGGGGGAACTTATTTATAGATGTAGGAACATTATCAAAGGGTATAATATCCAAAGGTTGTCTTTTCTAGACGTGTCTCTTAACTTGGAGAGACATGCCTTTTAGACTTTACCCTTTTCAATTGTACCTCTTTATTTAGTTCATTCAAAACTTCCAACAATCCCCCACATGAATGACATTAATGCACATTGACTCTGGCAAGAAATCCCCGACGACCCATCATTGCATCGAGATAGCTAGCTTGTGGCTTTGAACCTTCCCTAGTGAAATGCTATCGGGTTTACTCGCTGCTCAGTGAACGTGATGTCTTGAACTGACGGCTTTTTGTGTAAATCAAGACAACAACATACACATAATGATGAATCTGATCTCTTTCGATTCTCACATTGTGTCCGTTTCGGCCTTGGACCATATCTTAGATTCATAACTGTTTCCATTGAAGCGGCCCCACTTCTCACTTATATGGGTGAACGACTATTAGGACTTAATCCAGGAGTAGCCCGAAATACTCCACCAATTTGGTATAGTCATCATTGAAGGCATAAAAATGCTTACCCTATACGACACTTCATCGGGAAATTACTTGGGCAGCTTACGAGAATGAGCTTTTTAGAAATTTTCCAAGTAAATTACTGAACCGGTCTCAGCTTAGTTGTCTCATTGAACCAAGTCCGTGGAAAATATATTCACTAGATCCTAATCATCTTGATTTTAACTAACTATAGGTTGTCGGTTAATTTTTTTAAAGACACGTAAATACATATATTAATAGAATAAAATAATAAAAATAATAATATATCGATCATATGCGCGATTTAAAATGATATTCTCTCGTTCTGGTTCTTACGTAATACGATAGTCGCTTTTCAAGACACAAGGACAAATATTTTGTAATATGAGCATGCCAAACTCTAAAACCAGCATCCGATGTTTTTTAGATTAGCACATGAGTTTTGAATATACTAGTTTATTTCATGATGAGAGAAAGATGAAAACTATGTGATTTTTGGATTTTTTTTCTATATTAGTTAAGAGTAGATGGTGGGGGGGGGGGGGGTGTGTGGTTTGTGTTAATAGTAACTGTTGGGTTTTGGATTAAATGGGTTGGGCCAAATTCCAATTTAATCGGTTTTTTAGAAATCTAGAAGTTGTCATCCAGAGAAACTCGAAAATTATTAAATATTCAAAATCTACTTTTCGAGACGAGTTTATAGACTATTAATTTGGTCAAAACCAATTTTGGATAAATGAGAAATTAATTAGTGATAATAATTAATAATAATAAATAATGACGGTTCGGGTTGATGACGTGTCACTGACACGTAGGCTGATGAGGATGATGTGGCGCTGTTTTGGCGCTGACTGGAGGTACTGATGTGACTTTATGAAAGGTTACTACCGAATTGTCCAAGAGTTATGACTATTCGCAGATAAACCCTAGCCAATAGTTATAACGATTTCCAAAATCTGCCAAGGCAATTAATGCCAACTGAAAAGTTATGACTTCTCGCGAAATGACCCCTGTAGTTTTTCAGACGCTACAATAGGTCCCTTGCAGATTGAATTTTTAATTTCAATTGGCTGCAACACCTCATTTTCCCAAAAAGTGCAAGAAAGGCCCGACTATCGAGTAATTCGCCGGGATTTTGTTCCGCTGTAGTACGACAACAAAATCGAAAGTCGTTATATCTTGAGAACGATTGCCGTAAACCGAGAAGCACTGTAATTTGGTGCAATTTGGTGTTAATAGTAACTGTTGGGTTTTGGATTAAATGGGTTGGGCCAAATTCCAATTTAATCGGTTTTTTAGAAATCTAGAAGTTGTCATCCAGAGAAACTCGAAAATTATTAAATATTCAAAATCTACTTTTCGAGACGAGTTTATAGACTATTAATTTGGTCAAAACCAATTTTGGATAAATGAGAAATTAATTAGTGATAATAATTAATAATAATAAATAATGACGGTTCGGGTAGATGACGTGTCACTGACACGTAGGCTGATGAGGATGATGTGGCGCTGTTTTGGCGCTGACTGGAGGTACTGATGTGACTTTATGAAAGGTTACTACCGAATTGTCCAAGAGTTATGACTATTCGCAGATAAACCCTAGCCAATAGTTATAACGATTTCCAAAATCTGCCAAGGCAATTAATGCCAACTGAAAAGTTATGACTTCTCGCGAAATGACCCCTGTAGTTTTTCAGACGCTACAATAGGTCCCTTGCAGATTGAATTTTTAATTTCAATTGGCTGCAACACCTCATTTTCCCAAAAAGTGCAAGAAAGGCCCGACTATCGAGTAATTCGCCGGGATTTTGTTCCGCTGTAGTACGACAACAAAATCGAAAGTCGTTATATCTTGAGAACGATTGCCGTAAACCGAGAAGCACTGTAATTTGGTGCAATTTGGTGTTAATAGCAACTGTTGGGTTTTGGATTAAATGGGTTGGGCCAAATTCCAATTTAATCGGTTTTTTAGAAATCTAGAAGTTGTCATCCAGAGAAACTCGAAAATGATTAAATATTCAAAATCTGCTGTTCGAGACGAGTTTATAGACTATTAATTTGGTCAAAACCGATTTCGGATAAATGAGAAATTAATTAGTAATAATAATTAATAATAATAAATAATGACGGTTCGGGTTGATGACGTGTCACTGACACGTAGGCTGATGAGGATGATGTGGCGCTGTTTTGGCGCTGACTGGAGGTACTGATGTGACTTTATGAAAGGTTACTACCGAATTGTCCAAGAGTTATGACTATTCGCAGATAAACCCTAGCCAATAGTTATAACGATTTCCAAAATCTGCCAAGGCAATTAATGCCAACTGAAAAGTTATGACTTCCCGCGAAATGACCCCTGTAGTTTTTCAGACGCTACAATAGGTCCCTTGCAGATTGAATTTTTAATTTCAATTGGCTGCAACACCTCATTTTCCCAAAAAGTGCAAGAAAGGCCCGACTATCGAGTAATTCGCCGGGATTTTGTTCCGCTGTAGTACGACAACAAAATCGAAAGTCGTTATATCTTGAGAACGATTGCCGTAAACCGAGAAGCACTGTAATTTGGTGCAATTTGGTGTTAATAGCAACTGTTGGGTTTTGGATTAAATGGGTTGGGCCAAATTCCAATTTAATCGGTTTTTTAGAAATCTAGAAGTTGTCATCCAGAGAAACTCGAAAATGATTAAATATTCAAAATCTACTTTTCGAGACGAGTTTATAGACTATTAATTTGGTCAAAACCGATTTCGGATAAATGAGAAATTAATTAGTAATAATAATTAATAATAATAAATAATGACGGTTCGGGTTGATGACGTGTCACTGACACGTAGGCTGATGAGGATGATGTGGCGCTGTTTTGGCGCTGACTGGAGGTACTGATGTGACTTTATGAAAGGTTACTACCGAATTGTCCAAGAGTTATGACTATTCGCAGATAAACCCTAGCCAATAGTTATAACGATTTCCAAAATCTGCCAAGGCAATTAATGCCAACTGAAAAGTTATGACTTCTCGCGAAATGACCCCTGTAGTTTTTCAGACGCTACAATAGGTCCCTTGCAGATTGAATTTTTAATTTCAATTGGCTGCAACACCTCATTTTCCCAAAAAGTGCAAGAAAGGCCCGACTATCGAGTAATTCGCCGGGATTTTGTTCCGCTGTAGTACGACAACAAAATCGAAAGTCGTTATATCTTGAGAACGATTGCCGTAAATCGAGAAGCACTGTAATTTGGTGCAATTTGGTGTTAATAGTAACTGTTGGGTTTTGGATTAAATGGGTTGGGCCAAATTCCAATTTAATCGGTTTTTTAGAAATCTAGAAGTTGTCATCCAGAGAAACTCGAAAATGATTAAATATTCAAAATCTACTATTCGAGACGAGTTTATAGACTATTAATTTGGTCAAAACCGATTTCGGATAAATGAGAAATTAATTAGTAATAATAATTAATAATAATAAATAATGACGGTTCGGGTTGATGACGTGTCACTGACACGTAGGCTGATGAGGATGATGTGGCGCTGTTTTGGCGCTGACTGGAGGTACTGATGTGACTTTATGAAAGGTTACTACCGAATTGTCCAAGAGTTATGACTATTCGCAGATAAACCCTAGCCAATAGTTATAACGATTTCCAAAATCTGCCAAGGCAATTAATGCCAACTGAAAAGTTATGACTACCCGCGAAATGACCCCTGTAGTTTTTCAGACGCTACAATAGGTCCCTTGCAGATTGAATTTTTAATTTCAATTGGCTGCAACACCTCATTTTCCCAAAAAGTGCAAGAAAGGCCCGACTATCGAGTAATTCGCCGGGATTTTGTTCCGCTGTAGTACGACAACAAAATCGAAAGTCGTTATATCTTGAGAACGATTGCCGTAAACCGAGAAGCACTGTAATTTGGTGCAATTTGGTGTTAATAGTAACTGTTGGGTTTTGGATTAAATGGGTTGGGCCAAATTCCAATTTAATCGGTTTTTTAGAAATCTAGAAGTTGTCATCCAGAGAAACTCGAAATTATTAAATATTCAAAATCTACTTTTCGAGACGAGTTTATAGACTATTAATTTGGTCAAAACCAATTTTGGATAAATGAGAAATTAATTAGTGATAATAATTAATAATAATAAATAATGACGGTTCGGGTTGATGACGTGTCACTGACACGTAGGCTGATGAGGATGATGTGGCGCTGTTTTGGCGCTGACTGGAGGTACTGATGTGACTTTATGAAAGGTTACTACCGAATTGTCCAAGAGTTATGACTATTCGCAGATAAACCCTAACCAATAGTTATAACGATTTCCAAAATCTGCCAAGGCAATTAATGCCAACTGAAAAGTTATGACTTCTCGCGAAATGACCCCTGTAGTTTTTCAGACGCTACAATAGGTCCCTTGCAGATTGAATTTTTAATTTCAATTGGCTGCAACACCTCATTTTCCCAAAAAGTGCAAGAAAGGCCCGACTATCGAGTAATTCGCCGGGATTTTGTTCCGCTGTAGTACGACAACAAAATCGGAAGTCGTTATATCTTGAGAACGATTGCCGTAAACCGAGAAGCACTGTAATTTGGTGCAATTTGGTGTTAATAGTAACTGTTGGGTTTTGGATTAAATGGGTTGGGCCAAATTCCAATTTAATCGGTTTTTTAGAAATCTAGAAGTTGTCATCCAGAGAAACTCGAAAATGATTAAATATTCAAAATCTGCTGTTCGAGACGAGTTTATAGACTATTAATTTGGTCAAAACCGATTTCGGATAAATGAGAAATTAATTAGTAATAATAATTAATAATAATAAATAATGACGGTTCGGGTTGATGACGTGTCACTGACACGTAGGCTGATGAGGATGATGTGGCGCTGTTTTGGCGCTGACTGGAGGTACTGATGTGACTTTATGAAAGGTTACTACCGAATTGTCCAAGAGTTATGACTATTCGCAGATAAACCCTAGCCAATAGTTATAACGATTTCCAAAATCTGCCAAGGCAATTAATGCCAACTGAACTCGCGAAATGACCCCTGTAGTTTTTCAGACGCTACAATAGGTCCCTTGCAGATTGAATTTTTAATTTCAATTGGCTGCAACACCTCATTTTCCCAAAAAGTGCAAGAAAGGCCCGACTATCGAGTAATTCGCCGGGATTTTGTTCCGCTGTAGTACGACAACAAAATCGAAAGTCGTTATATCTTGAGAACGATTGCCGTAAACCGAGAAGCACTGTAATTTGGTGCAATTTGGTGTTAATAGCAACTGTTGGGTTTTGGATTAAATGGGTTGGGCCAAATTCCAATTTAATCGGTTTTTTAGAAATCTAGAAGTTGTCATCCAGAGAAACTCGAAAATGATTAAATATTCAAAATCTACTTTTCGAGACGAGTTTATAGACTATTAATTTGGTCAAAACCGATTTCGGATAAATGAGAAATTAATTAGTAATAATAATTAATAATAATAAATAATGACGGTTCGGGTTGATGACGTGTCACTGACACGTAGGCTGATGAGGATGATGTGGCGCTGTTTTGGCGCTGACTGGAGGTACTGATGTGACTTTATGAAAGGTTACTACCGAATTGTCCAAGAGTTATGACTATTCGCAGATAAACCCTAGCCAATAGTTATAACGATTTCCAAAATCTGCCAAGGCAATTAATGCCAACTGAAAAGTTATGACTTCTCGCGAAATGACCCCTGTAGTTTTTCAGACGCTACAATAGGTCCCTTGCAGATTGAATTTTTAATTTCAATTGGCTGCAACACCTCATTTTCCCAAAAAGTGCAAGAAAAGCCCGACTATCGAGTAATTCGCCGGGATTTTGTTCCGCTGTAGTACGACAACAAAATCGAAAGTCGTTATATCTTGAGAACGATTGCCGTAAACCGAGAAGCACTGTAATTTGGTGCAATTTGGTGTTAATAGTAACTGTTGGGTTTTGGATTAAATGGGTTGGGCCAAATTCCAATTTAATCGGTTTTTTAGAAATCTAGAAGTTGTCATCCAGAGAAACTCGAAATGATTAAATATTCAAAATCTACTTTTCGAGACGAGTTTATAGACTATTAATTTGGTCAAAACCGATTTCGGATAAATGAGAAATTAATTAGTAATAATAATTAATAATAATAAATAATGACGGTTCGGGTTGATGACGTGTCACTGACACGTAGGCTGATGAGGATGATGTGGCGCTGTTTTGGCGCTGACTGGAGGTACTGATGTGACTTTATGAAAGGTTACTACCGAATTGTCCAAGAGTTATGACTATTCGCAGATAAACCCTATCCAATAGTTATAACGATTTCCAAAATCTGCCAAGGCAATTAATGCCAACTGAACTCGCGAAATGACCCCTGTAGTTTTTCGCTACAATAGGTCCCTTGCAGATTGAATTTTTAATTTCAATTGGCTGCAACACCTCATTTTCCCAAAAAGTGCAAGAAAGGCCCGACTATCGAGTAATTCGCCGGGATTTTGTTCCGCTGTAGTACGACAACAAAATCGAAAGTCGTTATATCTTGAGAACGATTGCCGTAAACCGAGAAGCACTGTAATTTGGTGCAATTTGGTGTTAATAGCAACTGTTGGGTTTTGGATTAAATGGGTTGGGCCAAATTCCAATTTAATCGGTTTTTTAGAAATCTAGAAGTTGTCATCCAGAGAAACTCGAAAATGATTAAATATTCAAAATCTACTTTTCGAGACGAGTTTATAGACTATTAATTTGGTCAAAACCGATTTCGGATAAATGAGAAATTAATTAGTAATAATAATTAATAATAATAAATAATGACGGTTCGGGTTGATGACGTGTCACTGACACGTAGGCTGATGAGGATGATGTGGCGCTGTTTTGGCGCTGACTGGAGGTACTGATGTGACTTTATGAAAGGTTACTACCGAATTGTCCAAGAGTTATGACTATTCGCAGATAAACCCTAGCCAATAGTTATAACGATTTCCAAAATCTGCCAAGGCAATTAATGCCAACTGAAAAGTTATGACTTCTCGCGAAATGACCCCTGTAGTTTTTCAGACGCTACAATAGGTCCCTTGCAGATTGAATTTTTAATTTCAATGGCTGCAACACCTCATTTTCCCAAAAAGTGCAAGAAAGGCCCGACTATCGAGTAATTCGCCGGGATTTTGTTCCGCTGTAGTACGACAACAAAATCGAAAGTCGTTATATCTTGAGAACGATTGCCGTAAACCGAGAAGCACTGTAATTTGGTGCAATTTGGTCTTACGAAAAGTGTATGTATTGTGTGCCTGGACTTTACCCTGTTTGAGTCCGTTTAATTATTAACTATCGACAAATACACATACACTACTAGGGTTGTCAATGGGGCGGGGATTCCCCGTCCCCGCGGGGATCCGCCCCGAATAGGACGGGGAATCCCCGCTATTCTATCCCCGCGGGGCGGGGACGGGGGAATATTTTTCCCCGCGGATATTCCCGCCCCGTTCCCCGCCCCGTCCCCGAAATTAAAATAATTATTATTATATTCAATTTATATTATTATAAGATAAATAATAAGAAAATATACTTTGAATAATATTAAACTAATATAAATATGATTAAAATATAGTTTAAATAATTTAATTAAATAATATTAAAATAATATAAATTGAATTTTTTTTTAAAATATTGACGGGGCGGGGAATCCCCGTGGGGACGGGGATCCCCGCGGGGACGGGGACGGGGACGATTTCGTCCCCGTTTGCCTCGCGGGGCGGGGACGGGGATTAGATCCCCGCCCCGAACCCGCCCCGTTGACAACCCTAACTACCAACACCAACAAGCAAGCACCGGTATATTTGTTTGTAGTCAGTCAATGTAAGTCATTTCTATATGCACACAAGTCATGGGCCTAAGTCCAATCAGCTGATAGCTGACATCCATTGTTTTGAAGACCGGACTGGACCGGCCGGCTCCGATCGGACCGGTCAAAAATCCAGTCCGGTCCCAGTCTGGTCTTTTTTTAATTTAAAAATAAATAAAAATATTTTGGTTTTAAATAAATTATACAAAATAAAAATACCAATAAATTAGTTTTGTTTAGTGGTTAAGTTGTGGGTATCTATTCTATTATATTAATGGTGATGGTTGAGTATAAACTTCTATTTGGTCTTCGAAATAGTTAGTTTTTTTACAATTATACCCTCAATATTTTGATTTACCATAATTTAATCCTTTGATAAACTTATTAATAATATAACAATATAAAGTGACTTATATATTTGCACATACATAGGATGTGCTAAATATACTATTTTTACTCTAGGGTTCGAATCCACCTAACACCATAGTTTTTATTTTATAATTAACTTATTAGCTCACTATTTGATTTTTATTCAAATTTCCCCCAAAAATAGATTTTATACTACGCTATATTTTTCCAACCCACATTTATAAAATTCTAGTTTGAAAAAAGTTTATAAAAACATGTATATTTTTCATATTGATTCATATATAAAATATATATTTATTATCTTTAAGATCGGTTTTACTCCGGTTTAATTCCAGTTTTATACCGGTTAAACCACTAAAATTTTATGTCCGATTCCAAAATCTGATTTCAGAACCTCGGTCACGGTCACATCTTGCAAATTGGGCTTTTCCCCATTTAAATCTGCCTATGACAATTCCAATTAAGCACGTGGTGCGCACGTGACCACCCCGTCCTTGTAATATAGTATGCTGTTTTTAGCTGCTGCATCATAATCATCATGGAGGGAAAGAACGAGAGAGTCCAATTAGACATGAAAGGGAAAAAAATGTAAAAATAAAAAAGGAAAAAGTAATATTCAAACACACACATACACGCCAAGTGTGTGAAAAATGGAGAAGAGATCGATCTTTGAGAGGAACAACTTCTTTACCACTATTACTGCGTCTATCAGATACCGTACTACTCTTTCTATTTTCTTTAACCCTAACACCAACACCCAAACAAGCCCTCCAAAATCGCACCTTCTCCTTTTCTTCTTCATTAATTGTTATCTTCTTTCTCCCTTCTCATTCTTTGCGCTCCTCGAAGTGTAAGCTTCTTTCCTTTTTATTTTTACCTACGCTGCTCGCGTGCTGTTTCTGGTGCGTTGGGACTGGGAGGTCTGTTTAACCTTATAATTTCCCCCTTTTCTATTGCTGATGTTTTTGGTACATGGTGGATCGAGTGATGGGGTTTGGACGCTTTGGGTTGATTTACGTTTTAAGAGACTTTCGAATACGGGTTTTTTTTAGGATTGTTATGTGTCAGGGTCCGATGTTGTATGTTTCGTGGTGAATTGTTATTGTGTGGCTGTCTATGTATTTCCACTCATGGCTCTGCGTCGATATTATGAGTTCGATACTTTTGTATGTTTAAATGGGTAATTACTGGTTCCTGTGTTTCTTTCTGTGCCACGTGCACTTGTATTGTTCATGTTTTGGTGTCCTCTTTTTTTCATCTGTGGCGATTATCTACTGTCAGTCTTTTCGATTTCCTAGTCTGTGATGGGCTTTGTTGTTTATCACTGTTCACTATCCTTTTTATCATTCTCGTTTTGCCTCTCATTTCAACCTTGATGATCTCTGTGGCTTTTCACTTTTAGTATGATTCTTTGTCAAGTTATTTACATAGAACAGTTACCTTGCCCTCAAATGGGAGGGATTTGATGATTCTGCTATGTGTAGCGCTGCCGTTGGTGTCTTATCTGTGTTACTTCTGAAATCCGACTATAATTTCAACTGAGTACTTGAACTGAAAATAGTATAGTATGATACTAACCGTCCTGACTAAAACGTGTTGGCATGCTTTGCAGTTGGTGATATTGGTTGAAGCAATCGTTAAAGTTAAAATGGATCATAGTAGGGAGCCTTTGTTGGATGGTAGTGAAGTCAAAACAAGAAAGAGGAGAAGTCAACTTTACAGGCGACCTAAACCCGAGGGGGAGTCACTTACTGATCAATCGCCTATATCTACCCCACTCTCCAATGACGCAAGTAAGGGTTCAAGTGAAGAAGACATTGGTGATTCAATCGCTGGAGGGAAGATGTTTAATCTGAATCAATGCGTTTCAAGGTCTTTACAAGTTGCAGGGTCTTACAGCGGGGCCAATGTTGTCCATAGCAATGATGTGAGTATGGGACCAGAGAACAAATTGAAAAGGTTTAAACTTAAAGTTGGTGGTGTTACACGCACAATACAAACCAAGTCTAATTCTAATGCTAAATTGGGGAGCGGGTCCCTGGTGAAGGCTACCCAATCCTCAGAGAATGTTCAACAACATCTGCATCATCAGGTTTTTTTAATCATTTTCTTTTCTTGTTTGGAATTGCTGAATATAGTTCGTTGGACATAAAAATCCATGTTCTGGTATTTGTGGAATTTCTTGTGCCCTTAAGAAGGTTTGCTGCTTTTGATGAAAGGAGTCTTACCGAATATATGATTGTGCAAAACCTTGAGGTTAAGGGGGCTCACCAGTGTGTAATTTGTTTCCATTAGCTATTCTCATTTTTGGTTGATCGAGTTGAAACAAAATTTCGTCTTGTAATAAGAAAGTTGATGTAATCAACTAATTCATGCTGAACGCACATTTCTTTTATATTTCATGCTGATCTTATAGTGATTGGTTGTGGAGTGAAACCTACGTGTTAGTTAGTCAATATTGATGAAGTGAATCGGTGGTCTATTGATGAAACGCACTGGCACTTGAATTTTATTTTAATAAGTGAATTGATTGACTAAATTTTTTTCTTGGCATCTAAATCAATGCAGGTGAAAATCGTTTGGATAAATGCTTCTAACACGTAGCTTTCCTTTTTGTTCTCATTCAATTATGTTTTTATGATTTTTCTTTCCCAGTGTTGGCTGTGTTTTATTCCTGGACAGATCTGATTGAATATCATTTCCCCTTCCACAGTTGGATAACGAAAGCAGCAGCTTGCAAGGGATCCCTTGGAAAGATTTCTCAAAAGGAAATATCAGTATAGGGAGAGAGGATATGGGCAGCGCACCATCATCATCAAGAAACGTTCCGAAGAACCCAGATGATAAATCTGATTCTGTTCGTAAGAGCAAAAGAGTGCCTAAAAAACGAGTTTTAGATGTCGACTTTGATGAGGATGATGGGGATGATGAGATCCGTTACCTGGAGAAACTTAAGACTTCAAAAGTTACGGCATTAAACGAATCTGATGCAGAATCCACTAGAAAATCTCTGAAGGTTAACATTGAACATGCTGGAAAGGTCCATAGAGATGGAAAAAGGCCAAGATCTGGAGATGTTGATTACGAAGAAGATGATGAAGAGCTATCTTCTGATGGTGAGCCCGAAGGGACTGTCAAGAAAAAACAAAAGAAGGGTTTGTTGTTGTCAGCGTTACCAGTGGAGAATAAAAGCGAAATATCTCTAACAACTCGCCAGCGAGCCCTTTTAAACAAGGATGCGTCTGCATCCTCTGCCAATCAAATTGAGTTCCCAAATGGTTTTCCACCAGCACCGTCTCGAAGTCAGTATATTTTATATGTTTATCGACTTCCGTGGTTTTAGCTTCTAGATTGATTTTGACGCTATTTCGATATTCCTTTTCATGTGACACAGAGCAAAAAGAAACACTCTCAGAAGTAGAGCAACAACTAAAGAAGGTAGAGGCTGCTCAGAGGCGTAGGCTGCAGAATGAGAAGGCAGCTCGTGAATCAGAGGTGCCCTATTTGTTTAGACATTTTCGTTGCTCCATCTAGTTGGTTGTACATATCGAAAGTAAGAACGCGAACTTTTACATTATATTTTCAGGCTGAAGCAATTAGAAAGATACTGGGTCAAGACTCTAGCAGGAAAAAGAGAGAAGAGAAGATGAGGAAGCGCCAAGAAGAGTTGGCACAGGTTTTCTTGATGCGTTTTAAAGAATTATTTGTTAATTTCATTGCTGGTTGTTTTTCTTAAAACAAAACGAAACAGGAAAAGGCTGTGACTGCTGAAATGCTCTCATCGAACATAATTAGAACAGTGATGGGCCCAAGTGGTACGACGGTCACATTCCCTCAAGAAATGGGCTTCCCTAAAATTTTCGAATACAACTCTTTCAGGTATTACATTTTTTATTTCCTCCCTGTCTAACTTTTGACTTGTTATGATACGTTCATTTCATTAGATACATATTATATCGAGGCTCGTGTTAGCTATGTCAGAAGATTTATGCATATCTTTCAGATCAGACACCATTTTGCTTGTGATATTGATTCTACACAAGCTTTTTCTCTGTTTGTGTAATGACTTGAGTTTACAAAACTTAAGTTATCCTCCTCCACGTGAGAAGTGTGTTGGGCCCTCATGTCCCCATCCTTACAAGTACCGTGACTCGACATCGAAGCTACCTCTGTGCAGCCTCCAATGCTACAAGGCGATCAGTGAAAAGATGCAAACAGCACAGTCTTCTTCCTAAAAACATTGCCACGCAGTTTAGTTGCATGGCACACTTTCGCAGGTAATGTTATGATATTGAGATGATGGTACAAATTCAATCTGTCCTCTCTTGGCAATCCCTTACGCTTTTCGTTCTTATATTGCAGGTGAGAAACAGAGCATAGAAAAGGTGATCTTTCTATGGCAATTAATTGCTATACGCTGTTATTGTTGCAGAGATCTGTGAGTGAGTGAGTGAGTGAGTGTACACAGTTTTAGTGCTTTTTGGTGTAATGAGAGAGTTGAGAGGTATCATCTGCATCGTATTTGGATTGGAACGCAGATTTATTTTTTTTCTTGTGGAACTGCTTTTTTTTATTATTATTATTAAGAAGCCATTTATGTGCAATTGTTGTGTGAGGATTTTATTCCATGTCCTAGGATGATAATCGTTCACCTCCACTTAAAAGATTTGTGTTTTTTTTTGGGTTTGAGATGGCGTTGATCTTGAGAGTGAGAGTAGGTTCTGGGTATACCTGTCAAAATCCCGGGCCTAAAAAAATGTGGACCGGCCTGCGGCAGGCCACGCCCGCCTGCCTAGAAAAATTCTTAATTTTGTTTACTTTATTTTATAATTTAATTTATAAATTAATTTTAGTTAATTAAGGTATTTATTAATAAATTATGGATAGCAACGTACAACTATTAATTATATATTTATAAATATATATGTCATTAATTATTGTCATTAATTATGGTATAATTAATGAAACATTAACTATTAAATTAATATATTTTAAATATAAATTAATATATATATATATATAATTTAATAAAACTGGCGGGCCGGCCTGCGGGCTAGCCCGCCCCGCTGCTCCAAGCCTGCGGCCCCTTGGCGGGCCTAAAATATCGCAACCCAACCCGCCCTTTATATTTTTTTATATAAGTGGCCAGACGTAGGGACCCGGCAGGGGACCCCGCACACGTAGTAAGGGACTGACACACGCAGCAGGGGACCCGCACACCACAGCAGGGGACCCGCGCACACAGCAGGGGTCCCGCCCATGCTGCGCAGTAGGGGTCCCCCAGCACACACAGCAGGGGACCTCAGCAGGATCTGTTGCACAGCAGGGGGTTATCCCCAGCTATATAGCACGGGTTCCCTGTATAGCAGGGGACCCCTGCTATTTTTTAAAAAGATACCCTATCAAATGACGAAGATACCCTTAAATCGAATGTTCTTTTTAAAGGAAAAATCAACGGGGTTATTTCGACTATGTCAAAGACCATTTTTTTTAAATATTCCCTTAGGCAATCTCCAATCGACCTGTAAACTAAAACGCAAACCAATAAATCAGTCCACCCAATACGAAAACCTAAACCAAAAATGCGTAATACTTAAATTCTCTCACCTAGGAAACGCATATATGCGTTGAAACTGTTCATCAACCTATAATTTTTCAACTTTTATAAATTGACCCCAATTTTATTAATAATTTATCTTTCTCACAAATTGTTTTAATTTTTCTGCTATATTTATATTTACTTAAGTGTTTTATATTTATATAACAGCGCAATCTACACATAAATCCTCCTACCCCAAACTATACATCAACTTACTCCCTCCTTTCAATTCAATTATCACCAAACTCCCCCTTTCAAACTTCTATATTACATAGCTACCTAATGGACAAATATACCCCTGTAAAACATAAATATTCCAAAATAACCTAGTGAATTCATTACAGAGAGAACGACGACGAACAAAATGCAGACAACGAAAAGCAGAAGAACGAAACGAGTACAGATAAGTCGGCCGATTCTCAGCTTCACCTCCACAACGAGCAGCGAACGAGAGATTAGGACTTCACACCTTTATTCGACTTGGCATCATCTCAACGGTATACTGGCCGCTTGACACCTTCATTTTTTTATTTTAATTTTTCGTTTTTGTGGCATTTTGGGTTAATGTAGAGACTAGGGCTCATAGATGCATTTCTTGAAGGATTTCATGTCGGGCTATGTTTAATTTTGTGATTACGGCTCGAATTTGGGGTTTATGGCAAAATTAGGGTTTAATTATTTCATTTTTCGAATTGGGAACTTGGTATCATTCAAATTAGGGTTTGTTAGCTTCTAAATTCTCTGCTCGATGTAAAGTTACTGCATTTTTTACTGTCTTGGTACGAATCTTGGTTGTTTTTGGGTACGATAATTGAATTAGTGCTTGTATACCGTATTACATAGTTAATTGGTACCGTAAAGACGATTTTACCTACGAGATTCGCTGAAGCACAATTACATGAAATGGGCGACAAGATCATTTGTAAGTTTGAATTTTATTAAATTAAACGCTTAATCATGTTCTTAACTTGTTATATTGTTACAGGATCGTTTTCTGTCGACCTATTGGACTTGGAGGTGGGACTATAAGCCCAAGTCAATCATGTCAGAGTCTGAGTCCACGAGGGAACAGAGTCCAGATGGCGTGGATTGCGGCGTACATTCTGCAATGTCTATGGATCGATACATCGTTGGACCATTGGCTCGGGAAGGTATCTTGACGAAGTTGACGTCGAATTGTATCGTGGCTTCATGGATGCCACGATAACGGACGATCTTAGTTGCATGCTCCACTTGTTTGAGTGATATATATCTGTGTTTGGAGACTGATATGCTGTTGATCCTCATAGTTTTGTGACTTGTTTATGTTTCTGTTCCAGGTATTTTGTAGTACCTGAACAAACAGATATGTGATACCAATATTGCTAGCTTGCAGTACCAACGGCTTCTTTACTGTAGTATCATACGTAGGTCATTTGTAGTATCTTTTACGTACCATGCGAGCGGCTTCGAAATACGCCGACTCTAATTTGTGGTACCAATATAAAGACTTTTGTAGTACCTACATGTGGACAGTTGCAGTATCATATTATACGTAGAGCTGTCAATTGGGCCCGTGGCCCGCGGGCCGGCCCGCCCCGCCCCCCAATAAGGGCGGGTCGGGCTGGGATATTTTAGGCCCGCCAAGGGGCGGGCCAAAACGGGCCAACCCGCACGGGCCGCGGGCTTGGCGGGGCGGGCGGGCTGGCCCGCGGGCCAGCCCGCCAATTTAATAAAATTATATTTATATTTTATATTATATATTATGTTTAAATATATTAATTTAATAGTTAATGATTCATTAATTATACCATAATTAATAACATATATATCTAAAAATATAGAATTAATAAGTTGTTTATCCATAATTTATTATTAAATATCTTAATTAACTAAAACTAATTAATAAATTAAATTATAAAATAAAAATACAAAAAAATAAATAATATATATAGGCGGGCGGGCCTGGCCCGCCTGGCCCGCGGCCCGCCGCGGGGCGGGCCGGTCCCCCATTTTGGAGGCCCGCTAGATGGCGGGCCAGCCCGCCCCGCCCCGCCAAGTGGCGGGCTTTGGTGGGCGGCGGGCCAACCCGGCCCGGCCTGCCATTTTGACAACTCTAATTATACGCTTTGTTGTACCATAATAAGGTTATTTGTAGTATCTTTTAAGTATTGTGTGCACGGAGTCGAAATACGTCGATTCTAATTTGTGGTACCAATATAAAGACATTTGTAGTACTTACATGTGGACAGTTGCACTACCATATTATATGTTTCTGTAGTATCATAATTAGGTTGTTTGTAGTACCTTTTACGTACCGTGCGAGCGGCCTGGAAATATGCCGACTCCAATGTGTGGTACCAATATAAAGACGTTTGTAGTACCTACATGTGAACAGGTGCAGTACCATAGTATATGCTTTTGTAGTACCGAAATTGGGTTGTTTGTAGTATCATTTACGTGTCGTGCTAGCGGCTTCGAAATACGCACTCTAATTTGTGGTACCGATATAAAGACGTTTGTAGTACCTATATGTGGATGATTGCAGTACCAAACTACATGCTTTTGTAGTACCATAGTTGGGTTGTTTGTAGTATCTTCTACGTACCGTGCTAGCGGCTTCGAAAAATGTAGATGTTTGTGGTACCACAACATAAGCTAGTGTGGTCACCCACCAATATTGATACCAAATCATCAGTAAAGTATTTATAACTATGGTAACATAGTCAAGGACCAAGAATAACTCGGACGGCGTCGAAAAATTATTACCCAAATTTGTAGTACTAATATACATATATTTGTAGTTCCAATATCTAGATGTTCGTAGTACCATACCCTACCATAGTGTAGTACCATATGTATGTTTCTTGTAGTATCTTTTTCGTACCACGTTTCTAGCAATCGAAATTCCTAGCCAAATTTGTAGTACCAATATACATACGTTTGTAGTTCCAATATATAGATGTTCGTAATACCATACCCCACCATAGCGTAGTACCATACGTATGTTACTTGTAGTATCTTTTTCGTACCACGTTTCTAACAATCGAAATTCCTACCCCAAATTTGTAGTACCAATATACATATATGTGTAGTTCCAATATATAGATATTTGTGGTACCGTAACATAAGCTAGTGCGGTACCATGAGTAGGTTACTTGCAGTATCTTTTTCCGTACCACGTTTTTAATTATCGAAAACGCGTAGATTATTGTCCAAACAAGGCATGAGAACTTCCAAAATACGACATATGATAAAATTAAACACACGGTAGCATAAAATATAAACACTAACTTTCAATCGATCAAAAATCTTGACTATGTAGTAAGATGTTCTTACTAGTATCATAATAAGTAGAAAAAAAGTTGGGGTTTTAACGTAATAATCCCTAATTCTAAATATTCACCCACCAATATTGATACCAAATCATCAGTAAAGTATTTATAACTATGTAACATAGTCAAAGACCAAAAATAACTCGGACGGCGTCGAAAAATTACTATCCAAATTTGTAGTACTAATATACATATATTTGTAGTTCCAATATCTAGATGTTCGTAGTACCATACCCTACCATAGTGTGTTACCATATGTATGTTTCTTGTAGTATTTTTTTCGCACCACGTTTCTAGCAATCGAAATTCCTAGCCAAATTTATAGTACCAATATACATACGTCTGTAGTTCCAATATATATATGTTCGTAATACCATACCCCACCATAGCGTAGTACCATACGTATGTTACTTATAGTATCTTTTTCGTACAACTTTCTAACAATCGAAATTCCTACCCCAAATTTGTAGTACCAATATACATATATGTGTAGTTCCAATATATAGATATTTGTGGTACCATAACATAAGCTAGTGTAGAACCACGAGTAGATTACTTGTAGTATCTTTTCCGTACCACGTTTTTAATTACTGAAAACGCGTAGATTATTGTTTAAATAATGCATGTGAATTTCCAAATTACGGTACATAATAAAATTAAACACACGGTAACACAAAATATAGACACTAACTTTCCATCGATGAAAAATCATGACTATGCAGTAGGATGTTCTTACTAGTATCATAATAAGTAGAACGAAAGTTGGGGTTTCAACGTAATAATACCTAATTCTAAATATCAACCACCAATATTGATACCAGATTATTGGTAAAGTATTTATAACTATGGTAACATAATCAAGAACCAAAAATAACCCGGACGGCGTCGAAAAATTCCTACCCAAATTTGTAGTACCAATATACATATCGTTGTAGTTCCAATATATAGATGTTCGTAGTACCATACCCCACCATAGCGTAGTACCATACGTATGTTACTTGTAGTATCTTTTTCGTACCACGTTTCTAACAATCGAAATTCATACCCCAAATTTGTAGTACCAATATACATATATTTGTAGTTCCAATATATAGATGTTTGAGGTACCACAATATAAGCTAGTGTAGTACCACGAGTAGGTTACTTGTAGTATCTTTTTCGTACCAAGTTTCTAGCAATCGAAAATCCTACCCAAATTTGAAGTACCAATATACATATGTTTGTAGTTCCAATATAAAGATGTTCGTAGTACCATACCCTACCATAGTGTAGTACCATACGTATGTTACTTGTAGTATCTTTTTCGTATCACGTTTCTAACAATCGAAATTCCTACCCAAAATTTGTAGTACCAATATATATATTTGTAGTTCCAATATATAGATTTTTGCGGTACCATAACATAAGCTAGTGTAGTACCACGAGTAGGTTACTTGTAGTATCGTTTCCGTACCACGTTTCTAGCAATCGAAATTCCTAGCCAAATTTGTAGTACCAATATACATAAGTTTGTAGTTCCAATATATAAACGTTCAAAGTACCATACCCTACGATAGTGTAGTACCACACGTATGTTACTTGTAATATCTTTTTCGTACCACTTTTCTAGCAATCGAAATTCCTTCCCAAATTTGTAGTACAAATATACATATGTTTGTCGTTCCAATATATAGATGTTCGTGGTACCGTACCTTACCATAGTGTAGTACCATACGTATGTTACTTGTAGTATCTTTTTTCGTACCACGTTTCTAGCAATCGAAATTCCTACCCAAATTTGTACCACCAATATAAATATGTTTATAGTTCCAATATATAGATGTTCATAGTATCATAACCTACCATAGTGTAGTACCATACGTATGTTACTGTGGTATCTTTTTCGTACCACGTTTCTAGCAATCGAAATTCCTACTCAAATTTGTAGTACCAATATACATATGTTTGTAGTTCCATACCCTATCATAGTGTAGTTCCATACATATGTTACTTGTAGTATCTTTTTCGTACCACGTTTCTAGCAATCGAAACAACCTGCCCAAATTTGTAGTACCAATATACGTATGTTTGTAGTTCCAATATATAGATGTCAATAGTACCATACCCTACGATAGTGTAGTACCATATGTATGTTACTTGTAGTATCTTTTTCGTACCACGTTTCTAACAATCGAAATTCATGCCCCAATTTGTAGTATCAATATACAGATGTTTGTAGTACCATATATAGATGTTTATAGTACCATAGCTTATGATAATGTAGTACCGTGTGTAGGTTACTTGTAGTATCTTTGCGTACCACATTTTTAATTATCGAAAACACGTACATTATTGTGCAAATAAGGCATTAGAACTTCCAGCAAACAATTTTATTGGAACACCATCAATAATACGACATCAGTATTAATATTATTCATCCAACAATAGTATTGATATCAATATATCTACATTAATATGATTCATCCACCAACAATATTAATATCGAACATATCGACAATATTAATATCATTTATCCACCAACATCATATCAAAAACATATCGTCGTAAGAATGTGTGATAACATATCGGCAACATACCAACAAAAAGAATGCTCCATAACCTATCGTTTCATTGGTCAAACAATAGATATGTGCTCTTCTTATATTCCACACATGCAAACAACGTGAGCCCACCAAAGACATTCGTAGACAACATATCTTCGTATTATGTTACCTGTTAAAAGTAAAAATAACAAACGATTACCATATGATACTACTATAAACCTTCAAAAGGTACTTCATAAAATAAATGCGAGTACTGTAATTCAATATACTTTGGTACTGCATATAATAAATTGCTTTAACAGATAAATTAGCCAAATCTTAAGCAAATACTAACCTCTCTTGACACACACAGTATGCTAACAGTAGAAAACAGGAGAAGAACTCAGCTTTTTACACCTCGATGCCCAAATCGCAACACCCACAGCTCGACACCCACAACCCGATACCCAATTTATGTCCATGCTACTGCCACAAACATTCATTGTACCTCATCAGAGTGTTCTCTAACTCATTTTGTTCGCTCGAGGTCAAGAAGCTCGAAGGATAACCCACAGTGAAAAAAAACAACAAAAACCTACGTCAACTTACCTGGATCGAGAAACCCACGATGAATTAGGCAAGCTCGGAGTTTTCGGTGCGGGCAGAGGTTTTTCCGTCGCCGGCGGGAGCTTTTCTAGTTGGGAGATGAGGCCTGAAATTAAAAAGCTACGTGGGTGTTGATTTGGGGAAGAAATGATTTAAAAAATGATAACTGAGGGCTAAAATCGTCATTTCAGGTAAATAGGTAGTGATGTGTAAGAATGTTTTGATTTAGGGAGTTTGATAATAAGTAAATTGAAAGGGGGAGTTAGTTGATAAAAAATTTGGAAATGGGGATTTAATTGAGGTTGCCCCTATATAATATTGAAATAATGATTATTTATTTTAATAAAAGTTAGTTAAATAATTTCTAAATGCTTAAATATTATTTTTATTTGTCTTTTGGTATAATATATGAAGTTGTAAAAATATATGGATATAATTAAAAAGTTGCAAAAGTTGGTGTGAGAAAGAATATTATAAGAATATTCTTTGAGTTTGATAATGAGTTTAATGGTTGGAGAAGAATTATCGTTTGACGTGACCTTTACTCCATTTTGATTTTAAGAATTAGTTTTTCGATTGAAGATGGTCTTTTATCACACGCCACGGCGAGACTGTTCTCAGCTTTCACTTGACCTTCCTTCGCCGGCCTTAGTGAGGAGATTTCGGGCGTTGATTGGATAAGATGGCGCACACTCACTCGTGTCTTTCTTCTTCTTCTTCGCACCTCAGATTCAACAGTTCATCTCTTCTTTTCGCAAACCCTACGAAACCCTCATCGAATTTCCGTTTCCCCAAATCTGATAAGAAACTCAGAAGTGCGTCGATCAAGGCGGTTTATGCACCTAACAGCAGCAGCTCGCGTCAGGGTATTTGGTCAATTAGGTCTGCGTTGCCGCTTTTCTGTTTCTTTTTTGTTTAAATTGGGAACGTCTTCTTAACACCTGCACTATGGGATTCACGGCTGCTTTTCATATTCATCTTGGAGCGTATTTGGGGTTATATTTTTTCGTTGGTGATTTCGTTTCTAACGATCGTGGTTTGGACACTCTTTTTTCTGCTACATCAGCTAGCATTGGGTGTTGTTGCCTAAAATTATGTTACGTTGTGTATTTCGGGTGTTTGAAGTGGCGAAAGTACTTGGTTTCTGCCTGTAGAACTCTGCACAAATTTACAATAAATTGAAACTAGATGATTTTGTTATGTTGAATTTCGTTGAGTCGACCTTTTAGTGGATGATGTGTTCTTGGGCTTGTCTTCTGATCTTGTTGAAGTAACATTTATTGAACTACAGGGATGATCTGCTAATTCCTTCATCCCCGTATATTCCTGCATCTGCCCAAGGGGGACAGGGTCCACCTCCCATGATGCAAGAGCGCTTCATGAGTGTCATCAGCCAACTTTTCCAATACGTGAGATACTTTTTGGAAGAGTTTGAGTTAGGGAGCTAGTGATCTTTCTTTTTCTGGTTTTCGGTCATTAAAGTTTTGTTTTTTGGTAGAGAATTATAAGATGTGGTGGAGCTGTGGATGATGATATGGCCAACATAATAGTTGCTCAGTTACTCTATCTTGATGCTGTGGATCCAACTAAGGTATGATTATATCTTCGCTGCAGTATTCTGGATCTAGTTGTTAAGTCGGTGGGGGGTAGTATCTAGGTCGATGTCTTCCCCCTTTGGAAATGCCATTGTCTATTCCACATTTTTCTCCAAGACAATCTTTATTTGATAGCTTGTGGCTTTCATTTCTTATTCTGGTACTTCTCTATTCTATAGCAATTTGCTGTACTAATTATTACATGAATATTATCTCTGAACGGTACAGGATATAGTTATGTATGTGAATTCTCCCGGTGGATCAGTCACAGCTGGTAATTCATCTAGTTGCACTTTATTTATTAATGAAATATTTTTTTTTGCTGATTATTTTGTATCCAATCGTATCCATTCGACTTGTATAGGCATGGCTATATTTGATACCATGAGGCATATTAGGCCCGACGTTTCAACTGTGTGCGTCGGACTGGCAGCTAGGTGAGAATAGTTAAATTACAAACTTTATCAATTTATTCTTGATTGATACTGTAGTACTCTACTATCTTCTGGTATATTTCTCTACTTGTACAGTCTGTTAATGTGATGCTGTTATTCTGTGATAACTGACCTTGTCTCCTTATTCAAATCAAGCATGGGAGCCTTCCTATTAAGTGCTGGAACTAAAGGTATATACATCCTTCGCTCTTTTGCAACTTTGCAAGTTTGTTTCTGATTTCGCTTGTCTTGATTGCTTACTTTTGATGACCACTCAAGGAAAACGATACAGTCTACCCAACTCAAGGATAATGATCCATCAACCTCTTGGTGGAGCACAAGGTGGACAGACAGACATTGATATTCAGGTTTGTACTTATTGGGGCGAAAGTAGACCTCTTGCTTAAAAATACCCTTCTTCGTACTTATTGACTTGTTTTTTTTTTTCTTTAAATCTTGGTGATTAGGCAAATGAAATGCTGCATCACAAAGCAAATTTAAACGGTTACTTGGCCTATCACACGGGTCAAAGCCTAGAGAAGATCAACCAAGACACTGATCGCGACTTTTTCATGAGCGCTAAAGAAGCAAAGGAGTATGGGCTCATAGATGGTGTCATCTTGAACCCTCTAAAAGCCCTACAGCCACTTACAGCCGAAGCATAAGAAAGCGAATGTATTTGTGTCACGGGCAATTTGTCATATTACTGGAGTTAGCGACCTTTTCACCATCTTGCCCATGAATAAAAGAGCATAAGGAGTTGTCAGTATGTAAGAAGATGTACAATATGTTTGGGAAGGCAATGTTGAAGCTAGTGTTTGTATTTCGTTTTACAGTACAAACCTAATATTGCTACTTCGGAACATTCTTCTACGATGAAATTTGTCATCAGTTGCATTTCAGCTCCTTGCGTAGGTAGATGTAGACTTAGTTTTGATATGTGCTCTCTTCTAACAGAAGTCATGACACTCTGAAGACCAATTTATTCAACCAAAAATGCAAGGGTAAAGAACAAAAAGAGTAAGAAAGACTTCAAACAAGTCTTCGACGAATTGAATCTCCTAAGCTTACGAGTCAACTGCTCTTTTTGAAGAACTCTTATATTCAATAAACGAACAATGCCTTTCATTAAACACACGAAAATATCCTAGTACACAAAAGGTCGAACGATAAATAATCTAATGCCCTATACAATCTAATCCTCGTATAGCATTCGAGGGCATATTCCTAACAATCTCTCACTTGCACTCAATGCCATGCGCTGCAGTATCTAATACCCATCTTTTCGAGGTGTCTAACCAGCACTGCCTGTGATAGAGGCTTGGTGAACGGGTCAGCCACATTTTCCGCGGTCGCAATCTTCTGCACGGCTATGTAGTCATCTCAACGAATCCACGTAACACGTGGTACTTTTTTTCTATATGTTTGGACCTGCTGTGAGATCTCGGTTCTTTCACCTGAGCAATAGCGCCAGTATTGTCACACCACAATGGCAATGGCCTATCTGCTACAGAAACGACGCCAAGTTCTTCCAAGAACTTTCTCATCCAAACACCTTCCTTAGCTGTCTCTGAGACCGCTATATACTCTGCTTCGCATGTGGAATCTGTAGTAGTGCTCTGTTTGGAATTTTTCCAAGACACTGCTCCACCGTTGAGCGTAAAGACGAATCCTGAAGTGTATTTTCGGTCGTCCACATCAGACTGGAAATCCGAATCCGTATACCCTTCCACTTCCAATTCTCCATTACCATAGACCAGCAACATATCCTTAGTCCGTCTGAGGTAGTTGAGGATAGTCTTGACTGCTGACCAATGTTCCTTACCAGGGTCAGCTTGAAACCGACTGACTACGCTCACAGCATACGCCAAGTCAGGTCGCGTGCAAAGCATCGCGTACATCAAGCTACCCACTGCTTATGCATAGGGGATTTCATTCATCTCTTTCTGCTCCAACTCACTTTGAGGGCTCATAGCCTTGGAAAGGTGAATCCCATGTCGCATAGGTAGGAACCCTTTCTTAGAGTTGTCCATATTATATCGCTTCAGGACATTCTCTAAGTAAAGGGCCTGGGAGAGTCCTAACATACGATTCGCTCGATCTCTATAAAGGCGAATACCCAAGATGTAGGTAACTTCTCCCAAGTCTTTCATAGTGAATTCGGTCGAAAGCCACGCTTTCACCATCGAGAGCATTCCAATATCATTTCCAATATCATCCCGCTCGGATAGGGATCAGACCCAAGCGGCTTTATCATGCCGGTTTTCTCCAACTCGACAATCTTCTGTTCTCCAGCGTGACCGAGTCGAAGATGCCACAACAGTCTCGAGTTCGACTCCAATTTTCGTTTGTTGGTGATTGCATTCACAGTTTTTGTTTTAGCTTCGACATTTAGATAATATAATTCAGTAAACTTGCACTTCCGACACAATTATTTCCAAAATAAATATTGCAAATATTATTACTAAAACGGAATTCGTAACCGTTTCCGTTCAAAACGGGAATAGAAACAATATTCTTAAGCCCCTTGGGCAAAACTAAACAATCGGAAAGCAGTAAACTATGTCTAGTAGATAAAACGAGAGTTCTTGATCCAATGCGGATCGCCGGTACACTATGTCCACTTTCTACGTTGATCATGATCTCTCGGTCCACCAGCTTCCTACTTCGTTCCAAACCCTGGTTCGAAAAACAGATGTGAGCACTAGCTCCCGAGTCTAAGATCCACGAAACGGAATATATTGTCATAGAACAATTAGTTTCTAAAATCTAAAGTTTTTTACCTAAGGCGGCTAGCTTTGGGCAATCGCGCTTCCAAAGGCCAAGCTCATTGCAGTGAAGGCATTTGTCCGTCGGCTTGGCGCCTTTGAACACGTTCTTCTTGGCCTTGCCTTTCGAAATTCGTCCTTTGGGCTTAGTGGGCTTGTCCGACTTCTTCTTTCTACTCGACCCTCGAGTCTTAGTATTCGCGACAAGAACACCTTCCTTTCCTTTCACCTTCTTCATCTGAGTTTGCGCCGCCGACAACTGGTTCATCAACCCAGTCAACGTCATCTCGGCATTGTTCAGATTAAAGTTCACAATGAACGAACTGAAGGAAGGTGGGAGCAACTGAAGTATCAGATCGTTCTGGAGCTCATTATCCATGATAAAGTCCAGTGCCTCGAGTCTTTCGATCCATCATCTTGAGCACATGCTCTCCGACGTCACTACCCTCAGCCATTTTGCAATGAAATAGTTGCTCCGTAAGGGAATAGCGAGCACTCCTGGAATGTTCGCCAAAAAGCTCCTTCAGATGAAGCAAAATGGCGCCCACTTCCATTCCCGAGTGAGTGCGCTGCAACTCATTGCTCATGGAAAGAAGTATATAGCCCTTGACCTTTGGCTCGTCAATCTGCCACTTGGCATACGCAGCCCGGTCTTCGTCACTCGCATCAGCCCTTGGACTTGCGGTACGGGGGAATCGAGGACATAAGTTAACGACTCCATACCTAGGACTATCCTCAGGTTACGGAGCCAGTCCACGTAGTTTGGTCCAACCAAACAATTTCTCTCAAGCAGCATAGTAATAATGTTCGTCATTGCAGTAAATAGAAAGAAACGTAAAGCTGCAGAAAACAAAGATCTAATTAGGTTTATCTTATCATTCATCAAGCGCAAACAAGGACTTTTCGTTTCGCTTGACTCCCACTATTTTTCTCGAAAAAACTATCCTCCCGAGAAGAGTTTCGGAAACCTCGTTGAAAGTTTCATAGTGGAGTTGATGTCCCCGACTCAACTAGATTTGCCTCAGCCTTTAACGCAATATTTGGCTCATCTAATCTTATCGAAGTCACGTCAAACCTGAACTTATCCAATAAGAGTTTCAACTATCTTCGTCTCAGTCATTGACCCTCACGGCCAACCCTGCTTATTGGGTATAACTGCCTAAGTATGACCTATCAACTTATGCTCAAATCGCACATAATGTACCGCCCCTTGCTGCCATACGCTTCGTGGGGGGGGGGGGGGGGCGGACTGGTATGACGAGCGGCGTCCAAGACGCACCCGAGACGCTAACATTGGGGCAGGATATATGACGCCAACTTACTCGGAACAAATCGCAAAACTCCCCAACGCTAGACATCTCGAGCATGATAGAAGACAGGAATCCAACTCCTTTACCGACTTAGTATTTATCAAACGGGAGAATAAACCATCCCACATAAGAGCACATTGAACATGCATATCACTTCAAAAACCAACAGGCATGTAGGTAGTAAATTAACCCTAGGAAAATAAACTACAAGACATCACAAGCGGGTTATTTCTAGTCTATCCTATTACATGCGTATTCAAAAAATCGGGTTGTCGCACGGGTCTTGAAGTCGTCAAACGTCCTTCGTCACTCGAACGGCCTCAAAGTCACCGAACGTCCACCACCTTGTCACCGCCGGGGGATTGTCTGCCATCAAATGGGCCCTCGTATTCGTATTTAAGTTAATCTAATAAAACGATAAATTACAACACAGGGGGATCATAAGTCCCGAACAACCCGTATAAAATAAATACAACACGGGGGGACGTGACCCTTAACAAATAACCCGAAAAACAAATTCCTAAACTCGCAAGTGTGCCTTAAATAACATTTATAACGAGCACGTTGACAATTACGTGATATAAAAAAGAAACAAAAATTGGGCCTCAAACGGACCAAGCCCATTAAAAGGCCCATTAAGGCTTTGAGCGTGAAACCCTAACGCAACCGCCGCGACTCAAATCGCTCAGCCGTTAAAACACGCCGGAGAGCCACGACGGAGAAGGCCGCCGGCGGGGAGTCCCGGGCTGAGCCGGAACAGCCGCGCCGCCGGCGACGACACGCCGCGCGCAACGCGCGCGTGTTCATCTCGCGGCAGAAAACTGTAGTATCCTTGGCCACGACCTCGGCCTTGACCACGACCGCGATATCCACCACGTCCACGTCCACGACCATTACCTCTATTATTATTATTATTATTATTATTTCCTCTAACTGCATTCGCTTCAGGGAGTGCAGTCGAACCAGTCGGTCGAGATTCGTGGTTTTTCATCAACAGCTCATTATTTTGCTTAGCTAAAAGTAAACAAGAAATTAGATCTGAATACTTTTCAAATTTTCTCTCCCGATATTGCGGTTGTAACACAACATTTGATAGATGAAATGTGGTGAATGTTTTCTCCAACATATCCGCATCGGTAATTGTTTCTCCACATAATTTCAACGTGGAAGTAATTCTATAAACAGCAGAATTGTATTCGCTTACCGATTTAAAATCTTGTAATCGTAAATTCATCCATTCGTACCTTGTATTTAGAAGAATAACAGTTGCCTGGTTGTTATATCTTCCTTTCAGATTTTTTCACAACTCAGCTGGGTCTTTTACTGTTAAATATTCACTTTTCAAACTTTCATGGATGTGGTGGCGAAGAAATATAAGCGCTTTTGCATTATCTTGCGCCGTTGGGGTTTTCGTGGCGTCAACGGTGTCACCTCCACCTCCGGCTTGAGCGCTTGTGGTTTTTGGGTCGACAATGGTATCGCTTAAGCCTTTCGCATTCAAATGCACATCGGCATCTAGTGCCCAAGATAAATAATATTTTCCCGAGATATCAAGCGCAACAAATTCTAAGCTCGCCAATTTCGACATTATACTATCATAAGATCAAACAAAATGTTAACAATTAAATCATATAAGATAAATAATCAAAATCATAAGATCCAAAAATATATGTAATAAGAATAACATAATTAAAATAAATCTTTTATTATCCATTTATTTAATTTCTGTAAGGTCCGGTAAGGTAATTGTGGTATTCAAAATCCATGTCCTTTGTCCAAAGTCCGTATTCATGTCCGAAATATGTGTCCATAGTCCAAAATACATGTCCATAGTCTCACTCGTGAAATTATCTCGACAGAGGTTGGTCGTTGCCGGAGAGCACTTGTGCTGACTCGTGAAATAATCTCGATGGAGGTTGATCGTTGCCGGAGAGCGCTCGTGCTGATAACGTGTTAATAAAAATATTATTATGATTAATATTTATATTATGATAATATAATTATAGAGAGAAATATTTAGAGACAGGAAGTATGAATAATTTCAATACTTGGTGTGTTTTACAATACAACTCAAGGTGCCTGTTTATAGGCAAATTCTCAAATTACAACCACAAAATAAAATATTACATTCTCATAAAATAATCACACCTAATTTATAATCTCATCTACTCCAAACTTATTTAACCACTCCATATACATCCACTCCAATATTCCATAATAACTCCATATTTCATAATAAGATATATTTTATTGAGACATCAAAACAATATAAACATAGGTACATATTATATTCTGACAACATTAGTGTCTCTATCTATTAAAACAACTAAAGCAACAAAAACTTATTAAAACTCCTAAAGATAAAAGTCTATCACTTAATACATATAGGCAATAATCATTATACATAGGCAATCATCATTCCTGCCACTATACTATAATCATGTTAGAGCACTATCCTCCAAAGTTTTCTATTTAACTTGAGTGTACGTTTTCCTTCCAACCACAAGCTCATGAACAAAAGAAATAATCACCTATATATTGTAGTTATTGAACATATTCCATCACCATAGAAGACCATCAATAAGCTCAAGCCAACGGTATGTTTATTTCTTTATTCCTTAAGAGACCAAAAACCACCTAAAAATCGATATGTTCATCCGAAGAAGACAGACCCGCTGATTGGGATCAAACGTGACCGACCTGCGCAGAGAGACACAACCATACACACCTCTGCTCTGTTTTCCATGCGAAAACAACGCTTAGTAACGACCTTTTTTTCTAGAGTAGCATTAAGGTGTCTCTATCTGTCTGCCTATGTGTCTGTAGTGGTTATGTGTATGGCATTGTATAGCGCGTAGGTTTGACGTGATCCCAATGTCTGCAGTTAATGCATGAACTGGGGAAGGTGATCGCAACGATGGAGACTATTTTCCCCCAAAAAAATGATGGAGACTATTTACGGTATAGCAGTGTTACTACGTGTACTATTTTGATCTTTCTTAGAGTTTTGTTTTCTAACCTTGATATAATATATAAAGAGGTCTCTAACCTATATATGTATCTCTTTGTTACTCATTTATGATGTCCTTAAATTATACTGCTCGTTATCCATGTCATTCTATGTTCTAATGTTATTGCTTTTCTATAGCCTGTTTGAACTCGGACACGAAGGTATGTTTTAAGTTTCGATATATATGAATTAAGTGCGCCTTTATTGTTATCATAATTATTTTTTTGGCGTAAATGTCCCAAAATAAATGAATGAAAAAGAGAGAACAAAGAGTACAGACATAGCTAAGTATAAACCTCAACTACATCAACCGGTAACAAAAAACCGAGACCGCAATGAGACTCGAAAACTCAAAAAAAGAACAAAACATCACCAGCCCATCAACTCATGCGTGACCCAAGCTAACCCGCTACCAAGCTACACGCCATAATCTTCGAAGAGCAGCCAGTTGCAATGCATACTTAGCCGATGTCGTAGATAGCCGCATGCAAGCAATACCCAGCACTCCAGCTACCACCTGCTCCGGGGTACGACATACATTACCCCGCCAGCGCACGTTCCGCTCCTGCCAAAGGTGGTACACAAGCGAAGCCAAAATGTGACAGTTGGCCAAGTGAATGAGGTGCCGAGTTCGCCATCTGGTGGCAGCCCATTCGATGCCCATTCGCCACTCTCGATACGGCCATTTCCATCGCGTCCGTCGTCGTAGCATGCCAACACATCGCCGAGAGAAAGCGCAGTCGAAAAACAAATGTTTCGTCGTTTCGAAGCAGCCCTCATCGCACAGCACGCAATGAGATGAGCCAGCCCGAGCAGCCACCCACTCCTTGTCTCGTGTAGATAGTCGCTCACGTATGGCTAACCACAAGATAAATTCGTATCGTGGAACTCGAAGTGCTCCCCCAATCAGATTAGCCCATGAAGCAGGAGTTCGTCGCCCACGGATACTTTCCCTAACTGCCCTCGTAGAAAACCTGCCCGAACCATCCCCCGAACCAGCCCCATTCCAGCAAATCCTATCAGCCTCCAAAATTGTTATCATAATTAGACATCTAGTTCTAGGATTAGTTACTTCCTATAACGTAAAGCTCGTGGGTTGTGAGTGCCTTCATTTCAATTTGTAAGATTGTTCTACTTTAGGTACTTAAGGTACTGTCGTGCAGAAAGAAATATTTTGTTGTCGACATTGTGGCACTCGGTTAGGTTCTTCAATGTTTATTTAATCTACGTTTATATACCTACTAAATGGAATGGTGCAAGATCGGAAGAGAAAATATGTTTCCGTTGAAGACAGGAGACGAAAAAAAAATGAACGTCGCGTTGAGAAGGACAGAACACCTGTTAATATAAACTCCCGTATTGACCGCGTACGGTGCATAGTTACAGAACCCGATGTTCTACCTAATGTTGCCGACTGTAAGTTCTGTAGCGCTAGGCGTGTTTACCTAGAATTGCCTGGATTTTGTTGTTCATGGGGGGAAGCGAGATTATGCGAGACAAAGATGCCGCTTGAGTTAGTAGATCTATACTTGGGTCGTTCTGATGAAGCTAAACATTTTCACCAATATGTCCGTCATTACAACAATGTCTTCGGGTTTACTCCTTAGGAGTACACTATGATAGCTCTTTGGCAAAAAGAAACAATGGAATTTACACATTTCGTGTGCAGGGTCAACTCTACCATTATTTGGATCCATTAGTTCCAACAAATAATGGCATCCCTAGAAACCTTCAATTGCATTTTTATGATACCGACCATGAAATCTCGAATCGTATGTTAACTAATTCTAATTTTAAAGAAGTGGTTGTTGAAAAATTAGTCGAAATATTACAGTGTAATCCCTACACCGAATTCTTCAAAAATCTAATTTAAGTGAATATAAAATCGCTTTACATAGTGACCCTACAGTAGACGAACGTGTCTTCAAGAGGCCAAATACGTCTCAAGTTGCTGGAGTATGGCTCGAATCAGACAGTGCGAATGAAGATGCAAGCCCCCATATACAAGTATATCAAAAAGATCATCCGTTCGACCCAAATTATAAAACGTTATTATGGTTGTTGCGATCCGGTACAATATCCTCTTATTTTTCCCAGCGGAGAACCAGGATGGCATCGAAAAATAGAATGATTAAGTCGGCGAAATAAACACCAGTGTTTAAACGAAATAAAAGTTGGTGAAGTTATGCCGGACGTAGAATTGTGCCAAGGTGTTGCTGATACTCTAACGAGCGAGCTTCAAGGTATATTCAATTGGCGAGTTCAGATGCACTTTAATATTTTTTTCGTTAGCAATCGCATTATTTGCTCTATTTTTATAGGTTCTACTGGAAATGCTGTTGGGAAGACAACTATATCATGCCGCGAATATTATTGCTTTAAGTTGCAGGTAAGAGAAACTGATTTTTCGTATTTACTACATGTCGGTAGACTTTTTCAACAATATGTTATAGACATGTACATTAAATTCGAGACGTCAAGACTAGATTATTTTAGAAATCAGGAAATGCAAAAACAATTGCGAAAGGAGGTCTATCAAGGTTTGTTGGATAGTGTAGCTCAAGGTTGCCAGATGGGTTCTGAAGTCAGAAAGCGTATAATATTACCGACTCCATTCAGTGGCGGACCTAAAGATATGCGTAAAAGATACATGGATGCTCTGTCCTTGGTTCAACGATATGGAAAACCAGATATCTTTTTAACCATGACAACAAATCCCAACTGGCCTTAAGTAAAAGCATTATGTTTGTTTTCTGATGAAATTCTAAATAGACCCGATGCCGTAGCAAGAATATTTCGTGCAAAACTCGAGGTCTTGAAAATGAGTTATTTAAAAATAAAATATTTGGTACTATTGTTAGATATGCTTATGTGATCGAATTCCAAAAAAGAGGTCTGCCTCACGCTCATTGTCTGCTAATTTTAAACCAACCATCAAAGATATTTGCTCCAGAGGCATTCGATACGTTAGTTTGTGCCGAACTGCCTGATGCATCTACAAATTCATACTTACATCAATTAGTGAAGAAACACATTATGCATGGACCATGTGGAACTTTAAATCCAAAATGTCCATCTATGAAAAAAAATGTCGGCTGTAAGTTTACGTATCCTAAAGATTTTTCTGAAACGACGAAATATGGAGAGAACTCTTACCCAATATATCGTCAGAGAGACGATGACCATAGCGTTAATATACGAGGGTCTCATCTTGATAATCATTGGGTCGTACCATACAACCCGTACTTACTTGCAAAATTTAATTGTCACATCAATTTTGAGATTTGCTCAACAATCCAGGCTATCAAGTGTATCTACAAATATATTTACGAAGGTCATGATAAAATCTTATATTCTTTTAACACAAACAATGATGAACCAATACTTGACGAAATAAAAAATTTCCAACGTGTGAGATGGATATCGGCACCAGAGGTAATATGGAGAATTTTCAGTTTTGAACTTAACCATATACACCCTTCTGTCATATCTTTACCAATCCATATGGATAATGAACAAATGGTATCATTTTCGCATGATCAACAACTTCAAGCAATTATCAACAAATCGACTATACAAAATACTATGTTGACCCAATTCTTCTACATGAATGAGTATGATGACTATGCGCGTTCCAAAAAATTTTATATATAGAGTTTCCAGAACATTTTACCTGGCACTCTAATATAAAGCAATGGAAACTGCGTAAAAGACAAACTATTATTGGGCGTATATTAACATGTCATCCATCCAATGTAGAGAGATATTTAAGGTTATTTTTAATGCATGTTAGAGGTCCGACTTCGTTCGAACATTTAAGAACTGTTACAGGAAAAAAACTCAAAACATTCCGGGAAGCTGCACAGATGTTGGGACTCATGGAGGACAACAATACATGTGATGAATGTCTTGCAGAAAGTATAGCATACGTGATGCCTGCTGCGTTCCGACAACTATTTGCCACACTACTTCTTTATTGTTCTCCAAGTTATCCTAAAGAGCTATGGTTAAAATTCGAGAATTATCTTTCAGAGGATTTTAGGAAGGATAGAACCCTTACTTCGAAATTAATAAAACTCAAAACAATTGAGTCTATCACTTATCACTTATATTCAATGGGCAAAAAAACTGAAGATTTCCTTTCCTAAGTGAAGACATAGAGTTGAACTCCACCAATAATATACCAAAAGTATTTTTTATTGATGGCCCTAGGGGTACCGGAAAAACATTTCTTTACAAAGCCCTACTCGGAACAATAAGGTCTTCGAAACATATAGCTCTCGCAACAGCCACTTCAGGCGTTGCTGCATCTCTACTTCCCGGGGCGTACTTCGCATTCAACATTCAAAATTCCGTTAGATGAGAATGCTCAAAATCGTCTAATATAAGCAAACAAAGTGCGCTAGCTTATTTACTCCGAGTATCAAAACTAATTATATGGGATGAAGCCACAATGGCAAAACGCTTTGTTATCGACAAGTTTGACGAAATGTTGAGAGATGTTATGGATTCAAATTGTATATTTGGTGGCAAGGTCATAGTGTTTGGAGGTGATTTCTCGCCAAACATTACCAGTTGTTACAAGGGGTAGCAAAGAAGTTATCATTGATGCTTCAATAGTTATGTCGCCATTGTGGAATCGATTTGAGAAATTGAAGCTCCACCAAAATATGAGAGCATTGCTTGATCCTCAATTTTCATCTTATTTATTAAATGTGGGCATCGGGACTGAGGATGTTGATGAGGATGATCAGATTCAGATTCCATTACAATCAAACATATGTTTCGATGATGATGAAACCTCGTTAAATAAGCTAATAAATGCAGTGTTTTCCGAGTGTCGAACATAATTTTAACCCCCAGTTGTTTGTGAAAAGAGCAATATTGACAACGAGAAATGGTTTTGTCCACGAGATAAATGATGTCTTACTTAATAAATTTCCTTGTGAAGAAACAATATACTTAAGTAATGAGGAGAGTCTCGGTGCCTGCTCTGTCCCAGACAAAAAAGAACTATTTCACCCTTTAACACCGAACGGACTCCCGCCGCATTAGTTAGCGTTGAAGAAAAATGCACCCATTATATTGCTTCGAAATCTTAATCCAACAGAAGGTCTTTGTAATGGAACACCACTCATATGTAAAGAATGTAATAGCAATGTAATTTATGCTGAAATACCAGTTGGAAGACATATTGGGAAGCCTGTGTTTATTCCACGTATATCTTTAGAATCACCGCAAAATAATTTCTCATCTATCCATTTTAAAAGGAAACAATTTCCAGTACGTTTATGCTTTGCAATGACAATTAATAAAGCACAAGGACAAACATTAGATTTTGTTGGTATCTATCTGAAAGAACCTGTTTTCTCTCATGGGCAGCTTTATGTTGCGTTATCAAGAGCTAGATCAATTAACGAAATGAAAATATTGATTAGGCCACTGTGCCACAAGCAGAAAGAAACAATCGTACTAAAAATGTTGTTTACCATGAAGTTCTCGCAATGGCAGAAGTCAAGTAAGTTTAAGTTCCAAGTAATAAAGGCTTGTTATCCTCATCGAAGATATGTACTACTAACGTTATCGATTATGTACTAAATCTTTCAATCATTGTCTAAAATGGCCAAAAATAGTTTTACGTTGGCTAGGAATTTCGTCTCAAAATAGTGCCAAAGGTCAGTCGCACAAATGCAATGGCTAGGAATTACGTTGAGGTATATAGTTATGTCTTGCGTCTCTTTCATTCAAAAGCGACGTAAATCACCAAATGCATCTCTCCTTTCAACAATATCCTCATGCGCACCTTCCCACGTCATAAGCTATAGTAAAGTAGACGAGGAAGGAATGCAGACTATCGCACAGTTCAGCTGAAAACCGCTCCGGCAGAAAGGTAAATACAATTGCAAGCTTAGAAAAATTAATAGTGTTGTATGCATTATTTAATGTTTATTCCATCATTTCTTTTGCAGATAGAGGGTAGCTGTGAATTGCTTTGACTGTATTTTTCAATTTGGTTAGTAGTACATTATAGTCTGATTAAAAATTGTTAAATTTAAAAGTCATGGCTGTATTGATATATATTATGACCATGAATATGTTTGTGTTCATATCAGAACACAGGGTCCCGATAAATTTGTATCCGGGCTATTGTTACACGTTGCGCGGTTTCGGTACCTAGTCTATACTATCTTAAAAGTGCGAATAGAGAATTGTTTTGTCCAATTGACCAAAATGTCCTTAATTATTATACATATATAGTTTTTATTTTTTATTAATCAAATTAATTAATAATCATTATACGAAATCAATTTTATATATATTAACTTTTTTATTTTATATATTTATATTATATATTTTTTATGAATCAAATTAGTTGTTATACAAAATCAATTTTATATAGAGAATTGTTTTGTCCAATTGTGAATTGACCAATATGTCCTTAATTGTTTTATTTTTCCTTAATTATTATCACAAAAAATGCAGGGGGTGATCAACGTTGTTATAACTCACCAACTGCTGATGAGGTTGCTGCCATATGGGTAGAAGGAAATTACCCCAATATACCTTATGATCGAGACATCGTTATACATGGGCACAATGACCAACGTTACAAAATCAAGCACTACTACGGATGTTATGACCCCCTACAATATCCGCTCCTTTGTCCAAATGGTGAAAACGGTTGGCATCAAAACATACCCAAGTGTCTCAGTTCCACAAGCTTCAGTTCGTCTGCTGGTGGTGTTCAACTGCCTCAAAGTTTCTCTTCAATAGAGAATATTATTAATGCTGAAGCGCAAGGTACAAATCTCGCTTTATGCTTTACTTAAAAGATAAGACTCAAAATAAATTCTTACTTCATGACTTACATACACTAATATTTATTTAAAGTACAATCAATAAATTAATCATCCTAAATTGTTGCAGGCTCTTATGGAGACAGTACCAAGATGGTATCATGCAGAGAATATTACTGCTACAAACTACAGATTAGAGGTGAGTCAATCCTTCTATCTGCTGGTAGATTACTCCAACAGTACGTAGTAGACATGTATATCAAACTAGAAACAACAAGATTGGATTATTATCGACGACATCAGGCGTCACCAATGGAGAAACTAGAGGCAGTGAAGTTGGGAAAAGAGTTGTTCTACCAGCATCTTTCATTGGAGGGCCAAGAGATATGAGGCGCAGATACTATGATGCAATGGCATTAGTGAGAAGGTTTGGAAAACCGGATCTTTTCATCACGATGACTTGCAATCCTGATTGGAAGGAAATTCAAGAAAATCTTCAAGAAGGACAACGAGCCCAAGATCGTCCAGATTTAACAGCGAGGGTATTTCGTGAAAAGTTACAAGATTTAAAAGATCAAATAATTCACAAAGAAATATTCGGCAAAGTTGCGGGATATGTTTATGTGGTCGAATTTAAAAAACGAGGACTACCCCATATTCACATGTTGATCATACTGATGGCCGAATACAAGATCAATACTCCTGATCAGTTTGATAATTATGTTTCCGCCGAGCTCCCGCACAAAGAAAAAGAGCCTCATTTGTACAGCTTGGTGGTGAAGCATATGATGCATGGTCCTTGTGGAATAATGAACAAAAATAATCCTTGTATGGTTAGTGGAAAATGCAGAAGTCATTATCCTCGCCCAATTTGTGAGAAAACAATACAAGGAAAAGATGGATATCCAACATACAGAAGGAAAAATAATGGTCGCTCTGTTGAAGTGAGACGAGGAAAGCTTAATAATCAATGGGTCGTGCCGCACAATCCCTATCTCCTATCACGATATGACTGTCATATTAATGTGGAAGTATGCTCTGGAATAACAGCCGTGAAGTATCTATACAAATATATATACAAGGGACATGATAAGGTTTCTGTATATGTTGATCATCATGCAGAACATAATATAGTTGATGAAATCAAACACTTCCAAGATGCAAGATGGGTATCCGCACAAGAGGCAATGTGGAGAATTTTTGAGTTTGATCTGAATGAAATCACTCCTGCAGTGATAAACTTGGCGCTTCATTTGCCAAACAGACAGTGCATAGCATTTTCGAGGAACCACAATTTGGAACATATCCTCCAATCTGACCATGCATCAAAACAATGCTTACTGAATTTTTCCACAGATGTGAAGCAGATGAACACGCAAAAAATTTCTTATACAGCGAGTTCCCTGAGCATGTGGGACAAACAAAACAAACGCTGGAATAAGAGGAAAAAGAGACAAGTCATTGGTCGCGTAAACAGTGCTAATCCAGCTGAAGGAGAACGATATTACTTGAGATTGCTATTGAATCACATTAGAGGACCAACTTCATTTGATTATTTGTTAACAGTTAATGAAAATTTATGTAAAACTTTCAAGGAAGCAGCTCAGAAAAGGGGTTTATTGGAATCTGATTAGAGCATATTTGAGTGTTTGAATGAAGCTGTTACATTTCAAATGCCTCATGCTTTACGAAGGTTATTCGCAACTATTTTAGTGTATTGTGAACCTACCGATGTTATGAATCTGTGGGAAAATTGTCTCGAGGCGATGTCAGATGATTTTACCCGAGCCGGATATTCTTCAGACGCAATAAAATTGAAGACATTGAAAAGCATTGGTTCTTTCTTACAAAGTATGGGAAAATCTTTAGAATTCTACGATTTGCCTGGCATAGAAGAAGACATAGAAGAACAAGAAAATTTACTTCGGCCCGAAATCATTGACGAATTATTCGTAGAGGTTTCTGATAATGGTAGATAAAGTTGAGATTGTATGATACTTTGCTCCTCATTAACGCGTGTTTTCGGTCGAAATTTGTTCGGATATAAGTATATTTTTATATTTCATATTTGACAGAATATCGGGGTAAATTAAACCAAAATCGGGAAGATCCGAACGTGGAAAGAATTTAAAGAAAATTAAGACGGCGTTACAAAACTCGTCACTCTCATGCATAAGTGGGCCTTGCCGATCAAATATTAAAAGCCCATTTACGTGATGTCCTAGGCCCAATTTGGTTAACATAGTCCAATAGGGCTTTAATATTGGTAAGTACATGGCACAAGAAGGATAAGAGAACCATTTCAACGGCTGAGAATTCAAGCTAAGGAGATTGACTGCGAGGCATCCAAACAACAACATCAAGCAAACATCTCACATCATCAATCGGCTGAAGATTCGAGCGCAAGGCTCAAGGGCTGCGAAGATAAGAAATTAACAGATAAGAAACAAAAGAAAGAGACAGTGCAAGCACGCTTATAACAGAAAAAATGGTCCACGTCGCATCAAGATGGTTCTATAAATGGAGCTTTGCAGATCGAGAGAAAGGAGAGAGTGGTCTGTGAGAGATTAGTGCTGTTACCTTCATCTTTATGTTTTTTCTATTTTGTAATACGAGTGTGGCAGTCAAATCGAATAGAATAGAGTTGTGTTTCTTTATCAAAACTGCTACTACGATTGTTCTCCTTCATCTTTATGTTTTATTTTGTATTAAGAACGTGTGAGAGATGCTTACCAAGTGTTCGTAGTATTGCCTGAGAGAAAAGTTGTCCTTCTGTATTTTTTTTTCTTTCTTTTCAAGGTTCTTTCCTTTCCTATCTTTGTTGCAATCTTAAGCTGCTCATCATCGTTGTTTCATACTCTGAGAGTTTAAGGAAGAAGGAATCGAGTAGTATAACAAAAGAGGAAAATATGTATGCACGTTATTGCTACTGTGATTAATATTCCCATTTATTTTCATGTTTATAGTTTATTTATGTTAAAGATTGAAGTTAGCTAGTTAATTCCTTCACACGCTTGTTTGATAAATCAATTTTATGGCATCACGTCTTGTTACAAGAATGAATCGAGTTTTGACCAAGAGTTGCCTTTTAGCATTTGGAGATCAGCAAATCGAGCGAATACGCACGGTCGTAAGTTTTATTTTCTGATATATTCCGTATATCGTTAAATGTTAGTTGCGCCTTGATTAATATGATTAGCGACTATTATTTTATCATTGTTAGTTTAAATATTTTTATTCGTTTACCGTTGCGCTAAATACCATATCATCAAAACCCCCCTTAATAATATTATTATTATTACTATTATTATTATTACTATTATTATTGATCGAGTTTGAAGTTAGAAATAAATCAACCATTTTCCCTGTGGAGACGATCCCTACTTTCGCTAAACTACTATTTAGTGAATAAGGACATAAATTATATTTTTGGCCGTTTACAACGCGACCAAATTTTGGCGCCGTTGCCGGGGAAGGTGGTGTCTTAATCGTTTTACTTCTACTTCTAATTCGATATTTTGTTCTAGTTTATGCCCCGATCTTCTCGAACAGGTATATTAATATTCGATCCAGAAATCGAGAGGACCGCGAGGGCAAATCGAAAGGCAAAAAGACAAAAAGATTCGACTATATCAAAATCTAGCACGGAATCCGAACACGAATTTTCAGCAAGCGACATGGAGGAAACCGAACAGCAACAACCACTCCGTCTTACGTTGAGGGATATGGCTACGCCGGATGTTAATCAACGGCCGCTTTGCATTGAATTCCCTATTCTTCAAACACCTTTTGAGCTAAAATCAGGTTTAATCCATTTACTTCCTACTTTTCGTGGTAACGCAGGTGAGGATCCGCACAAGCATTTGAAGGAGTTTCATATGGTTTGCTCAACCATGAAGCCAAACGGGGTTACGGAAGATCAGATAAGCCTTCGTGCATTCCCTTTCTCCTTGGCGGATCATGCTAAAGATTGGCTTTACTACTTACCATCTGGTTCAATCACTACATGGGCCGAACTTAAAAAGCAGTTCCTTGCAAAATTTTTCCCAGCATCTCGTGCCGCAAATATCCGTAAGGAAATCTACGGGATTCGACAATGGAACGGAGAAACTTTACACGAATATTGGGAGAGATTCAAGCGGTTGTGCGCAAGCTGTCCATCTCATCAAATTTCAGAGTTAGCGCTTATCCAATATTTCTACGAAGGTTTGCTACCCATGGAGAGAAACATGATTGACGCAGCAAGTGGAGGAGCGCTTGTCGATAAAACGGCAGACGAAGCACGTCGGCTGATCTCAAGCATGGCTACAAATGCGCAACAATTTGGAACACGTCAAGATGTAGGCCAACAAAGGATGAACGAGGTAAGTGTTACCTCATTTGAGCAAAAATTAGATTCGCTAACGTCTCTTGTGGAAAAACTTGTGATTGGGAAAACGAGTCAGGTAAAGGCTTGTGGTATATGTACAATTGCTGGACATGCAACAGCGAATTGCCCTTCACTTCAGTTTAATCCTAGCGAGCAAGCCAATGCAATTGGGGGTTACACAGGAACATATCAAAAGCTCTATGATCCATACTCAAGTCAATACAATCCCGGATGGCGTGATCACCCAAATCTGAGCTACGGAAATCGACCGCCAGGTTTCATGCAGCAAGCACCAAGACCACCAAATCCTCCTCAACAAACCACACCATCAAAACCAGGTATGACTTTGGAAGATATTATCAAGGATTTAGCAACTAGTACTGCCATTTTTCAACAGGAAACCCGATCGAGCATTAACGAAACGCGCTCAAGCGTGCAAAATTTAGAAAGGCAAGTATCACAGTTGGCGACTCAAATGAGTCAAATACAGAATGAGAAGGGAAAACTACCAGCTCAAGTCGAAATAAATCCAAAAGCAAATGTGAGTACGATGACTCTTCGAAATGGGAAAGAGATCGGGCAGCCAAGTCATGACGAAGCCCACGCGAAACTTTCAAGTGATTGTAAAAATAAGGGAAGCGGGAAGAAGGTAAGTAATAATTCGAATATTGATAAACCTAATATTGTTATTCCTCCACCTTTTCCTGGAAGGTTTGCTAGGGTGAAACAAGAAGAAGAAGAAGAAAAGAGTATAATGGAGACCTTCAGCAAGGTCGAGATCAACATTCCACTTTTGGATTCTATCAAGCAAATCCCACGCTACGCAAAATATTTAAAGGAAATGTGCTCGAACAAAAGGAAACACAAAGCCGAAGGAAAAATCCTAGTAAGTGACAATGTTTCCGCTGCGCTTCAACGAAAACTTCCCCAAAAATGTAAGGACCCAGGTATGTTTGCTATCTCGGTTACTATAGGGACGAGAAAAATAAATATGCCATGTTAGATCTAGGAGCTTCTATCAATGTTATGCCGTTATCATTATTCAATGAGATGAGTATGGGACCTCTTAAGTGCACTGATATTTGTATTCAATTAGCAAATAGGTCCATTATTTATCCCGAAGGATTGGTTGAAGATGTATTGGTAAAATGTGGTGAATTTATTTTTCCGGCTGATTTTTACATAGTAGGCATGGGTGATGATCATGCGCTTGATTCTGCTGTTATTTTATTAGGACGATCGTTCATGAAAACGGCTAAAACTAAGATAGACGTTGATTCAGGGACTCTTACTTTTGAGTTTGATGGTGAAAAACTCACTATGAATGTACTTGATGCTATGAAATATCCTGATAAACCAGAATCTATTAGCATGATTAATGCATTTGTTCGAGATGATTTTGAGCGTAATTTCACTAACGACACACTCGACTATGTGATTAAGAATAGTGAAACAGAAAAAGATTTGCATTTTGAAGCGGACAAAGATATCAGAAACGCGATCATGACATTACACGCACTTTTGGAAGTTCACGATCAATCAGCTCTAAAATATTTGTTATCGAAGGAGTTAAAACCGCACTTAATAAGATGGATTTTGTTGTTTCAAGAGTTTAATTGGGAGGTCAAGGATCGCAAAGGCGTGACAACTCCGTGGCGGACCACTTGAGCCGTTTGATCCGTGACGAAAAGCCACTACCGATTTCTGAAACGTTGCCAGATGAGGAATTATTTCGCCTTAAAAAGGTCAAGCCGAGCCTGCCCATTTATGAATGAACTTGAAGAACGGAGACTACGTCTAGCCAAAGACGTTAAAGAAAAGCGCTTATTGGGAGGCAACCCAATATTATCCTATTTTATTTTGTTATTGCAATATTTCCATTTTTATCTATGTTTTCAATGATGATTAAGCAGGTTTTCTATCGGCTCGGTATGCTACAAGATCTCACTAGGCTCTGGAACAAATATCTTCTCGCTCGGAATTTCTCTACGACTCCATCCCTTTCAGGGAAGTTTTGTTTTCAGTATCACTTTTGTTGCTTCCTTCACATTGACTCTGAATTATTAAAATGAAAACGAGGGTAGAAATCTTTAGATTTGAACTACTATTTTCATTAGAATTCTACATTGAGGACAATGCAGAGTTTAGGTGTGGGGGAGATTTCTATGTAGATTTCTATGTTGATGAATACGTATCTTGTCTCGAGCAAACCGATGTGCATTAGTTAGAACATGAGAGAAAAAATTAGGAATAACTATTTGGTATTAGGACGATTATTCCTTTTCTTCAATTGATTTAAAGAACCGAATGCGCAAAAGTCGACACAAAGCCTACTTAAATATGTGAGATTTGAGCCTTTAAAAAAAGAATATTTATCTTTATACTCAGTTTTTTCTTTACGAGAGTATCACATATGTTTCGAATATTCTAGAACTTGCTCTATTATACATGTTGATATCATTGGCGGCTTTTTGTGTACAAAAGTGATTAAGGCATTTAGGATTAAGCCCTTGGCCTCACATTGATCCTACCTTCAATATTTTCCACTTAGTGAGCCAACTTGAGCCTTAGCCTTATTTTTCTTGTTGAATTTAAGCCACTTTATTTACCCAGATATATCCTTTTGGCTTTCTTTTTAACCCACTGTCGGATTGGATGAATTATTAATTGCTTAGATTTCACGATTTCGAGATTGATAATAAACTAATGAGTCCAGATATGTGATATTAGGAGTCTTTTAGGATGATTATAAAAAAAAAATCATCCGAAAAAAAAAATATATTCCGAAAAAAAAAGCGAATACGAAAAAAAAAACCAAGAAAAAAATATATTCAAAAAAAAAAAGTTATTAAGCGCTAGTTTTGTCGGTTTTGAGGAATTTTGAGTTGTCTTGAATTAGAAACTATAGCATGAAAGTATGATCATTGTGATTCTCATATTGAGAAGTAGTAGTGTGTCATGAGAAAGTCGTGGGATTTAGTGATTCAGTAATCATTTGGTTCGACAATTTTAACCTACTTTTCCAAAATTATCCTACCTAATCCCTAAGCCCCATTACAACCCAATGAAAGACCTTCTTGATTTGTACACTGAAGTCGTTATGTGAATACAATGTGATATGTTAGCAAGCATATGGTAATATCGTTTCATAGTGTTGATTTGAGCGTATACACATATATCCCATAAACACTTTGAGCGCATTGAGAGATTCCATGTGTGAGTTGTTGACTTTTGTGGTGTTCAGGCTTTAATGAGATTGTCGGAAAATGATATGATTGTCTGCGCTAAATGCTACGAATAATTGCTATCTCTAGGAAAATTAGTGTATGTCGGTGAACTCCAAATCGGAATATTTGCATCTTCTATCTAGTTAAATGCTTGAGGACAAGCATTGCGTAAGTGTGGGGGAATTTGATAATGGTAGATAAAGTTGAGATTGTATGATACTTTGCTCCTCATTAACGCGTGTTTTCGGTCGAAATTTGTTCGGATATAAGTATATTTTTATATTTCATATTTGACAGAATATCGGGGTAAATTAAACCAAAATCGGGAAGATCCGAACGTGGAAAGAATTTAAAGAAAATTAAGACGGCGTTACAAAACTCTTCACTCTCATGCATAAGTGGGCCTTGCCGATCAAATATTAAAAGCCCATTTACGTGATGTCCTAGGCCCAATTTGGTTAACATAGTCCAATAGGGCTTTAATATTGGTAAGTACATGGCACAAGAAGGATAAGAGAACCATTTCAACGGCTGAGAATTCAAGCTAAGGAGATTGACTGCGAGGCATCCAAACAACAACATCAAGCAAACATCTCACATCATCAATCGGCTGAAGATTCGAGCGCAAGGCTCAAGGGCTGCGAAGATAAGAAATTAACAGATAAGAAACAAAAGAAAGAGACAGTGCAAGCACGCTTATAACAGAAAAAATGGTCCACGTCGCATCAAGATGGTTCTATAAATGGAGCTTTGCAGATCGAGAGAAAGGAGAGAGTGGTCTGTGAGAGATTAGTGCTGTTACCTTCATCTTTATGTTTTTTCTATTTTGTAATACGAGTGTGGCAGTCAAATCGAATAGAATAGAGTTGTGTTTCTTTATCAAAACTGCTACTACGATTGTTCTCCTTCATCTTTATGTTTTATTTTGTATTAAGAACGTGTGAGAGATGCTTACCAAGTGTTCGTAGTATTGCCTGAGAGAAAAGTTGTCCTTCTGTATTTTTTTTTCTTTCTTTTCAAGGTTCTTTCCTTTCCTATCTTTGTTGCAATCTTAAGCTGCTCATCATCGTTGTTTCATACTCTGAGAGTTTAAGGAAGAAGGAATCGAGTAGTATAACAAAAGAGGAAAATATGTATGCACGTTATTGCTACTGTGATTAATATTCCCATTTATTTTCATGTTTATAGTTTATTTATGTTAAAGATTGAAGTTAGCTAGTTAATTCCTTCACACGCTTGTTTGATAAATCAATTTTATGGCATCACGTCTTGTTACAAGAATGAATCGAGTTTTGACCAAGAGTTGCCTTTTAGCATTTGGAGATCAGCAAATCGAGCAAATACGCACGGTCGTAAGTTTTATTTTCTGATATATTCCGTATATCGTTAAATGTTAGTTGCGCCTTGATTAATATGATTAGCGACTATTATTTTATCATTGTTAGTTTAAATATTTTTATTCGTTTACCGTTGCGCTAAATACCATATCCTCAAAACCCCCCTTAATAATATTATTATTATTACTATTATTATTATTCCTATTATTATTGATCGAGTTTGAAGTTAGAAATAAATCAACCATTTTCCCTGTGGAGACGATCCCTACTTTCGCTAAACTACTATTTAGTGAATAAGGATATAAGTTATAATTTTGGCCATTTACGACGCGACCAGTTTCACATGATTCTCATTCGACACAATTTAGCTTAAACGGGGGCCAGCTACAGGCTTTCACAACTATAATTAGCTGTGTTGAATCGAAAAAAGGTGGAGTTTTTTTCGTAAATGGACCTGGAGGGACAGGAAAAACTTATTTGTATCGCGCATTGTTGGCAAAACTTAGGTCAAAAAATCTCATTGCTCTTCCTACACCTACTTCAGGGGTAGCAACTTCTATATTACCAGGTGGTCGCACAGCTCACTCACTGTTCAAAATACCAATTGAAATACATGAGAGGAGTTTTTGCATGATATCAAAGCAAAGTAGACTTGCTGATTTGTTACGTCAAACAAATTTGATTATATGGGATGAAGCGCCAATGGCTAAACGATTGGCAATTGAAACGGTACATAGAACCCTACAAGAAGTCATGGGCAATGACGAACCATTTGGTGGAAAAGTTGTGGTACTTGGTGGTGACTTTATGCAAGTGTTGCCGATTGTTCCGAGAGCCACAGTTCAAGAAACCATAGATGCAAGTTTGGTGAGATCATTTTTGTTTAAAAAACTAAAGATTCTAACTCTCTCTGAAAACATGCGTACACGATCAGATCCTTATTTTGGTGATTTCTTGCTCAGAGTTGGCAAAGGAAGTGAACCTACAAACGAGGCTGGCGACATACGAATTCCTAATGACATGGTAATTGATTTCGACGACAGCGACGAAGATGGATCTGAACAAAAGCTAATTCATACTGTGTTTCCGAACTTGTCACAATCTGCTCATTCTTCTTCATATATGACAAGCCTTGCTATACTTTCTACAAAGAATGAGTACGTTGACAGATTAAATGAGAAAATAATCCAATCATTTCCAGGAGTGGCTAGAACATTTGCCAGCTTCGATGAAGCAGTTGGCGACACTCAAAATTATTACCAGACTGAATTCTTGAACTCCTTGACACCAAATGGAATGCCGCCGCATCTTTTGGTTCTAAAAAAGGATTGTCCTGTTATTTTGCTGCGAAACTTAGATCCTTCTGACGGGTTGTGCAATGGTACTAGAATGGTATGCAGAGGATTCGAGGACAATGTAATCCATGCAGAAATTACTGTAGGACATCATTCCGGAAAGAATGTCTTCATTCCAAGAATACCGTTAGCTCCTGCTGAGAATGAAGGATATCCATTCACATTTAGGAGAAAACAATTCCCAGTGCGTCTGTGTTTCGCCATGACAATTAATAAAGCACAAGGGCAGACCATACCGTTTGTTGGTGTTTACTTGCCGCAACCGGTATTCTCCCATGGACAAACTTTATGTTGCTTTATCTAGAGGAACTTCAATGTCCAATACTAAAGTTTTAATTAAGCCACAAACGAATCAAGATGTTGATGGAACATGGACAAAAAATGTGGTCTACCGTGAAATTCTAACATGCGGTACGTCTCTTTTAATTCTTTTTTTATTAAGCTTATTTATAATAATAACTGATAATCATTGGACATACGTGCAGGAAGTTGTGGTGACAATAATAATAGTGCAACATATGGAGAAATCACATGTGATAAAGGTAAAATAATTGGTTGTTCCACTAATATTTTATAACGGCAGGGTTCCACTTTTCCAATTAAGTCAATCATAATGTAGCGGGATTTCATCAAAAGAAGCAATATATTAATTAATGTTAACTTTAAATTGATTGTCTTCTATTAGATAAAAAAATTACTAACGCGCGACAGCGTACATCAATTTTTATTTTTTCATTGCTTTAATATGTTCTATTTTCTCTTAATTAAGAGGTAAGTTAGGGTACACCTATATTTATAAGAAGTTTCGTCTTCTGAAAAACCAGCACATCAAAATTCGAATTATGTTAATTAAATTACGTAGACGATTTATAATTCTTCAAGTTTTTCTGTTAGTCTTACGTAAAGCGTAAATTATTTGTATTCTAACACATGTTTTTTTTTCTCCGGCTACGAAGAACACTCATGCATACAATCAGTTTCTGAGTTTATAAAGCTCAATTTTTTTATTTTAGATTTTATTCAACATCAATCCAAAGTTCAAACACATTAAACTCTAATTAGTTATGTTTATGTTAGTAGACACCACGTGATCCAGTCCTACGGCAATATGCAATGTTACTTCTCAACATATGCAGGGAGTCACGGCCTTAACCGTGGAAACTAAAAAATAAAACAATAGTATGTTTTCTTACTACTATGTCATTTATGTTTCCTTCTTCATATAATTTCCAAAGTTATGTGGCCCGATTAACATTATTGCGATTAAGATTGCAGAGTTCAAAACCACATATACAAGCTCAAGGTTACAATAATTGCTCCCACATACAATCTCAATTTCATAAGGTTTGTCTTGCTATCCTTGATGTCACAAATATTTTATAGTTTTTGTCAACATTAAATCTCAACTCACACTTAATACTAGATCAGATTTCTATATTGTATTTTGTAGTTGTTGACCCAAGTTCTCTTGAAGCCATGAGAGGCCTCACGGTGGCTACACTTTTGGTGTAATTGTTATCAAGTCTAGAACCATATGTCATATCAGTTGAGAATCTTAGTCACCATCATCAGGTTATAGTAATACTTTTTTTTTCTTTTTCTTTGTATACATGTAGATGCGTTCAATTATGAAATTTTAATTATTTCATGTTAATGTTCAACCATCTGTGAACCTATTCGTTTTCATTACATTTGATATGCATATATCTTCTGCTTTGATTGCAATATAAAGTATGTTATCCAACGCACGTCAAAACGACCCATTGATTATTAAGCTTTCCTCGTCGTACTTCAATAGAACGACAATCTCTCATTCCTATATAATTGATATAAATTATTGTACAAACTTGGTTATTGTACACCAAAAGAAAATTTGTTCTCACGTGCAACGCACGTGTCCCCTACTAGTATATTTAAAAAGTCTCAATATCTATCGCAAGATTACTGAGTATATACATACATAAATCGTTAGGTTATAAAGACTGATAACGAAGTACAAGGATCATAAATTATAAGAATTTTATAATGAAATATTTTTTATTTTATATCGGCGTTTTCTTTCATACCCAAATGAGTTGGAACCCAACTTTGTTCGATGGTTGAATATGTAAAAAAAATATATTTTCTATAACGTGTCGCAATCATCAAAGGAAGTTGGTTTGATAAGCTCACTTGGATAGATAAGTATGCTTTCGTATTAAAAGTACATTTGGTCAACGGCTTAGCAAAATCAATATTTAAAAATGAAGGTTCTTGTACAGCAAATAACCAACACTACTGATGAAGGTAAATTCTTGAAGGACTCAAAATGCTAGTTCTCTTTCAAGGTTTGCCCTTCATCAAGAGTCTTGGTTGATTTGTATGCGAGAACTAATCGTCGATTAAGCTTTGTTTTTTCATCAACGAGATTTGGTTGATTATAGAACAATATATAACAATATCATTGTCAAACCGAAATCACAATTTTATTATACTTTGGGTCGCATATAAGTAACGGATAGTCCGTATTAGCGAGGCCAACACCTTTGGTACCTTTCACTATTCGTGAAAGTTATTACATAGAATCTCTTCTTGATCTTTAGGAATTCTTGAATTTGAGGCCAAGAGATTGATTCTCCTTCAATTCTTACATTTCTTGATCCATCTATTTATCTTTAATTCTCTGACGATAATATTATCAGACGGAACTATTTTTTGTATCATGACTTCTCAAAGACAAGTTCTTAGGACTATATTACTATAAGTCTTGTCTATGATTTTTTTATAGCAATCATATACAACCAAATCATCTCCATGCATAGCATGAGCATTCATATAAATTGCATGACATTTTTGAAATTCCAATGACATTTACATTTACTCAAAGCCACAAGCTAATTATGAATCCCTTCTTCATGTGGTCCCTCTTGTATTTCAAATGTCACTCACAGCGAATGATGAATCCTTCGCATGCCTTAGTCATGAGGGTGGAGCATTTATATATGCCATCGATTATTTCTAAATTCTCTTCTGAAAGAAACCTAGTTAGTTAATTAATTTGCTTATGATATGACAATTGCCATAAATAATTACAACGGTGATAGTGTTGTCAGCAAACGGAGCAAAAATGGGGCCCATATCGTAAGTGGGTCGGCGCCCATGTGCATCATTAGGCCCAATATGTGGGCCCATTAAGATTCACCTACTATTATTATTGTGATTATTACTTTGTTGTCCTATTTAAATGCCAGGGGTTAATTAATTATTACTCTCCACTCCGTAACCGTAAATCGAATAACAAAGGAAACACCCGTGACTCAGTCGCACTAGGCTTTGTCCGCTACACTTCATCGTTTACGTTATCGTTTTGGACTTTTGTTCGAACTTGTTTTTTCATTGATAGATTATTGTTGTTTTATATTTGGATTAAGTACCTGTAAAATCATCGATTTGGGTGGATTTGCTCTTAACAGATTAACTTTAACTTTTTGTTTAAAATTTATCTGAAATTGCATATCGATCGAAATCGATTACTTTCACAGACACTTAACCCACTCATACAAATGAAAAATTGCAAATCGATCAAAGTAATATTTTAAAGACAGTTAACCATCTTTTATCATTATTCAACTTCATTAACATAAACTCGAACAGTAAATTTATTGTGTTTAATACTCCCTCCGTTCCTAAAAAAGTCGTTTTAGAATTTATTTTTCTTTTAAATATATTAGCACATATCATGCCTATAATTGTATATTATAGGCTATGATTGAGGTTCTATTTTCACCGTATATACCATATAATAATACCATTTAATTGTATTTATTATTCTTTGTCATTATCCGCCCAAGAAGGCGCACTGTATTGTACTATATATTGTATGGCTTGGCCTACGGATTAAACATCAGTTCGTCCAAATCTGATCTGTGCATTCTTTCATGGTATCAGAGCAACCATTGACAGCCCACTGCTGCAATGGCCGAAAAATCCAAAAAAAATGGGCGCAGAACGTCCAAAGCCGAAACAGAAGATTTCGTTCGGCGTAAAACGATTTCGCCATATGACATCACATCTAATGATAATCCAGGACTTGTGATTACACAAGTTCAGTTGAAAGGAGAAAACTTTGAAGAATGATCTCGATCGATCCGGACCGCATTGCGAGCAAGAAAGAAATTTGGATTTGTTGATGGTACGATCCAACAACCCGAAGAGGATTCTCCAGATCTTGAGGACTGGTGGACCAACAATTCATTATTGGTCTCATGGATTATGAATACCATAGAGCCAAATCTCCGATCAAGTATCTCGGATCTGGAAGTTGCTGAAGATTTGTGGAAGGAGATATGTGATCGTTTCTCCGTTGTGAACGGCCCCCGTATACAACAATTGCGATCGAATCTTGGCTAATACATGCCAGAAAGGTATGTCGATGGTGGAATACTACAGAAAATTGAAGAAGCTTTGGGATGCTTTGGGAAATTTCCAGCGTGTTCATAAATGTACGTGTGGTCTTTGTGTGTGTCGACTGGAGAAAGAGCTGGCGAAGGACAAAGAAGAAGAACAGGTCCATCAATTTCTCCTGGCTTTGACGATGATCTGTATGCGACGGCGAGATCTAATATACTCGCTCAAGACCCTCTTCCCGGGTTGAATCGTTTTTATTCAATCATGATTCAAGAAGAACGGGTTGGCAACATGGTGAAGGTTAGAGAATGAGGCGAAGCGATGGCTTTTGCTATTCATGCCGGAGGCAAACAATCGGGCCGTCGTACGGAAAATCTCAAAGTATGTGGACACTGCAGCAAATCGGGACACGACGCATCGACATGCTACGAATTAATAAGTTATCCGGAGAAAAGAGGTAATGGCCAGGTTTGCAATTACTGTAAAAAGACGGGGCCTGATGCAAGTGGTTGTTTTGAGAAACATGGCTACCCGGAATGGTGGCGAGGTAGCACCGGCGGTTCGAGTCGTGGTCGAGTCGGTCGCGTGGTGGCGGTCGGGCAGCGGCAAACTTCACGCAAGCACCTTTGATCGATGCCGAACAAGGAACCGCACAGACTGGTCTCAGTCCCGCTCAGTGGAACGCCCTGGTTAATCTATTGAGTGCTAGGAACCCAAGTCCGTCCATCCCTTCTGAAAACTCTTTGGTACGTATAGATGGATGATTGATTCAGGCGCCACAAGACATATGACCGGATCGGTTGCTCTGTTTGATGATTTAAAGAGTATTATACCTTGCCGCGTACATCTTCCGAATGGACAGTATAAGATGGCGATACAAGCCGGGACTGTGAAATTGAGTCCTCAGATTATACTATCTGTCATGTTGTTGGTTTCGGAATTGTTTTGTCATTTGATTTCAGTTTCTCAATTGACACGAGATCGAAAGTGTGATGTTATTTTTTCTGATGACAATTGCCTTGTGCAGGACCGGCGATCGAGGAAGCCGATTGGAGCGGGTCAAGTGAGAGAGGACTTTACTTCTTCATCGAGATTGCTCATGCCACAGTTGCTATGCATAAATCGGCGAACACTCTTGAGTTATGGCACAGAAGGTTGGGTCATCCGTCTTTTCAGGTTGTCAGATCTCTTTCAGTTGTTGGTTCGCCGCAGTCTAGTGATAGTTATTGTGATGTTTGTGTTAAAGCTAAGTATTCAGGCAGTTTTTCGCTCAGTAATAATAAGACAACTGCAATTTTTCAGCTAATTCATGTGGATTTGTGGGGTCCTTATCGAACTCCAACATTCTCTGGTTTTCGATATTTTTTTTACTGTTGTTGATGATTTTTCTCGTGCGGTTTGGTTATTTTTGCTATATGATAAAACTGAGGTGGGTGAGACCCTATGCAACTTTGTTACAATGGTTGAACGGCAATTTTCCAAACCGGTCAAAATCATTCGCAGTGACAACGGTACTAAGTTCATATGTTTGAAAAATTATTTTAAACAACACGGAATTTTGCACGAGACTTCTTGCGTCTGTACTCCTCAACAAAATGGCAGGGTAGAACGCAAGCACAGACATATTTTGAATGTGCTCGCTCTTTGCTGTTTCAAGCACGTTTACCTGTTCAGCTTTGGGGTGAGTGTGTTCTCACCGCAGCGTATTTAATCAATCGTACCCCCTCAAAGATTTTACAAATCGGACACCATATGAGCTTTTACATGGTGTACCACCACCTCTAGATCATCTACGAGTCTTTGGGTGCTTATGTTATGTTCACAATCAAGATCGTTGAGGAGATAAGTTTTCTAGCCGGAGTCGCAAATGTGTTTTCGTAGGCTATCCTTATGGTAAAAAGGGCTGGAGAGTCTATGACTTGGAAGAGCGAGTTTTCTTGGCATCTCGGGACGTCATCTTTGTGGAAAGCGAATTTCCTTCTGTCGATATTGAAGTTGCATCGTCTGCTAGTTCTGCACATGCTTTTATGTTTGATGAAGACGAAGATGTACATATGGATCTGCAATCTGCTCCTACTACTCCTGAAGTCCCACACGCATCTTCACCTTGCGATTTGATTTCTGCGCCGCATGATTCTTCACGAGGCAATCTCGAATGATTCCATCTCGTGGTGATCGTACCAAAACTCATTCTACACGTCTTAAAGACTTTGTTTTGAACAATATTCGCACTAATCGTCCCCCTCTCTCACAGCTCGTCGGCACCCTCGTCTCGGTCAGGTATTTCTTATCCCCTTGAGCGATATGTTTCTTATGATACATTTTCTGGTTCTACCGAGCGTTTCTTGCTACTGTTAGTTCTACCACGAACCAGGATCGTTCGCTGATGCCATGCGAGATTCGCGTTGGCGAGCTGCAATGAAAACCGAAATTGAGGCTTTAGAAACTAATCGGACATGGTCGCTTACCACTCTTCCACCAGGCAAAAAGTCCATTGGGTGTAAATGGGTTTTCAAAATCAAATATAACTCGGATGGCTCGGTTGAATGCTACAAGGCGCGATTAGTTGTTCTGGGTAATCGTCAGGTTGAAGGTTTGGACTATCAAGAAACATTTGCTCCAGTCGCCAAGATGGTGATTGTTCGCATTTTTCTGGCTGTAGCAGCAGCGCGTAATTGGGAACTTCACCAGATGGACGTTCATAATGCATTCCTTCACGGCGACTTGGCCGAATAAGTCTATATGAGGTTGCCTCCGGGATTCTCTTCTACGCATCCAGGGATGGTATGTCATCTTCACCCTTCTCTTTATGGTCTGAAGCAAGCACCTAGATGTTGGTTCGCAAAATTATCTTCAGCCCTTCAAGAATATGGATTTTGTCAGTCTCGCTCAGATTACTCTTTGTTTTCCTATCACAAAGGTAATATTCGCATGCATGTGCTCGTTTATGTTGATGATCTAATCATATCCGGGAACGACAGTGCTTCAATTGCTGCTTTCAAGGTTTATCTTAACCGTTGCTTTCATATGAAAGATCTTGGGAACCTTAAATATTTTTTGGGCATTGAGGTTGCTCGCAATTCTAGTGGTTTGTTTTTGTGTCAGCGAAAGTATGCTTTGGATATCATCTCTGAAGCATGTTTGCTTGCCGCAAAGCCTGTGGGTTTCCCTCTCGAACCCAATCATCATTTGGCCTTGGCCGCTGATTCTCCGCTACAAGATCCATTACCTTATCGTCGTTTGGTCGGCCGGCTGATATATCTCACTGTTACTAGGCTGGAATTATCGTATTCTGTTCATATTTTGGCATAGTTTATGCAAAAACCTCTACAGGCTCATTGGGACGCGGCCTTGCGTGTTGTTCGATACTTGAAGGGTCAGCCCGGTCAAGGTTTATTATTGGATGCACATTCTTATTTGAAGTTAAGAGCTTGGTGTGATTCTGACTGGGCTGGATGCCCGCTCACTCGCCGATCCTTGTCTGGCTGGTTTATGTTGCTGGGCAAGTCTCCTATATCATGTAAAACTAAGAAACAACATGTGGTGTCACGATCTTCTGCGGAGGCCAAATACAGGGCTATGGCATCATCTCTTTGTGAGTTGAAATGGATTCAGGCTTTACTTCAGTGCTTTGACGCTCCATCTTCTGCGCCAATTCCTTTGTAGCTCTTCATATTGCTTCTAATCTAGTTTTTCATGAACGCACGAAACATATTGAAGTTGATTGTCATTTCATTCGAGATGAGATTGCTAAGCGGTTCATTGCGCCTTGCAAGGTGTCTACTCATTCTCAGCTGGCGGATATCTTCACCAAGGCCCTAGGCAATCGCCACTTTGATACTTTTCTTCGCAGTTGGGCATTCGAGATCCGCACGCTCCAACTTGAGGGGGGTATGAGCATATATCATGCCTTAGGCTATGATTGAGGTTCTATTTTCATCGTATATACCATATAATTAATACCATTTAATTGTATTTATTATTATTTATCATTATCCAGCCAAGAAGGCGCACTGTATTGTACTATATATTGTACGGCTTGGCCTACGGAATAAACATCAGTTCGTCCAAATCTGATCTGTGCATTCTTTCAAAATACAAGTCGTTTCATAGTTTCAAGATAAAAAGTACTGATTATTTCTAATTTTAACCCTCACATTAACTATAAATTGTTAAATTAAATAAGAAAATATAAATAATTAAGGGTATAATGGAGATTTTATTTTATTTGTTAATATGTGTGTAAATTCTTAACGACATGTAGTTACGAACCTAAGAGTATAATAATTTTAGTCACAATCATACTTTTTTTACTACATACCTGATATCATATTTTAATTTTAGATGTAGAATATGTTAAAAACAGGATTTCACCACCTAATCCATTATTTCGTATCTGATTGCCAAAATATTGAAGTAGTAAACTGTCGGGAACGGCGAGCCAGAAACTCGCCGGAGATCGCTGGAAGCCGCCTGAGAAGGAGCCAGTCGAAGCTGGACTGGAATGATGAAGTTCTGCTAAAGTTGAATCGCGACGCACAGCTACCGTCGGATCCTTGGCGCGCAGATCGGAGGGACCAGATTAAACGCTGGAAGTTTGAATATGAATCGCTGGATTGCGCGCGAAGCTGATCAAGGGCTCAGATTAAAAGAAGCAAGTTGATGCGGATTAAGAATCTCAGCCTTTGGATCGAAATCGGACGGCGCAGATTAAAAGTGATATTTCACTTATAGAAGTGTCACACGTTTTTTGCTTGAGCATGCGAAATACACTGGGCGACGTGGCGTGTTTTCAAGCATTGGATCTGATTGATCGGATGGACAGGATAAGTCGAGATCACACTTAACACATGAAATCTGCTCTATAAAATTTGTAATTCCAAAGTTTCGAGTCATCATCTTTGAGCGTTCGTATTTTTCTGTAGAGTGAGAATCTGAGTGAGTCACAAACACGAAAGTTGTAGAGGGCACGGCGGTCTGTAAACTTTTTGTTGGGATTAATACGAAAGGAGGCTCGGTTGATCCGTGGACGTAGGCCAAAGTTAAGACCGAACCACGTAAAATCTGTTTGCAAGAGTGTGTGTGTTTGGTGCAATTTTTTGATCCGATCGAGCTCCAAATAGCTCAGATCGATCTTAAACACTTGCAAACATAGAATCTACATTGAATCCTCCTCAAGAGGTAGCCATTTCCTCAACAAGTGGTGCGGTGAGCGTGGACGATAGCTCGGATCCCCGGGAAATGTCTACGATGACCAAGCTCGAAATGGAGGTCTTCAATGGGGCTAACGATTTTGGGCTGTGGAAGCTCAAAATGAAGGCCGTGCTCGTGGAGAAAGGCTTGGAGGAGGCCTTGAAACCGGATGCCGAAATGGAGCCATCGACCTTAACCGCGGCTCAGAAGAAGAAGATCAAGGAGAAGGCGTTCTCGGCCATGATCCTCTGCCTCTCGGATAATGTTCTTCGTAAGGTGGCAAGTGAGACCTCGGCGGATGAGCTATGGAAGAAATTGGAAGCACTTTACATGACCAAATCGTTGGCAGGACGACTCTACCTCAAACAAGCTCTTTATAGGTTTCAAATGGGGGAAGAATCTGCTATTGAGGAGCAGATTAACCATTTTCAAAAGCTCATATTGGATTTGCAAAATGTTGGAGAGGAGATCAAGGATGAGGATCAAGCATTGTTGCTCTTGTGCTCATTGCCTAAGAGCCACGATTACTTCAAGGAGGCTCTCCTTTATGGAAGAGATAAGCTTAGCATGGAGGATGTGATGGCAGCTCTTAGCACTAAGCAACTCAACACAAGGATCATTCCAAAGGTTGAGCCAAATTTGACCGAAATGCTCAATATTCAACATAAGTCCAATTTGAGGTGGAAGAAGAGCAAGGGGAAGGAGGTTGCTGAGCCTAGGAGGTGTTTCAATTGCAATGAGGTGGGTCACTTCAAGAGAAATTGCCCAAAGTTGCAAAATCTTGGAAGTTCCAACCAAACTAGCCATGTTGATGATGGTTTTGAGTATGCCGAGGTGTTAGCCATTTCCGAGGAGGAGCGGAGGGAAGAATGGATCCTAGACTCAGGGTCTAGCTTCCATATAACATGCAAGAGAGAGTGGTTGCATGACTTCAAGGAGCTAAGAGGAAAAATGGTTAAGGTGGGAGATGTAAAAAGTTTCGAAGTAGGTGGCTATGGTTCCGTGAGAATGAGGCTTGCAAGTGGGGTGTTAAGCATCCTCAAGGAGGTCAGGTATGTTCCTGAATTAAGAGAAATCTTATATCTATTGGTGCTTTGGAGGAAAGGATTTAACACCCAAATAGCAAGTGGGAAAATGCTAGTGAAAAAGCAAGGCAGGCTGGTTCTGTCAGGCCGAAGACGGCAGTGTATTTACGTGCTCGAGGGTTGTTCGATGGAGGCAAAGGCACATCAGAAAACTACGAAGATGGCGAGCAATTCTCTAAGCACGGGGCCTCCGGACTTCAACGGCGAAAACTACCACATATGGGCGATCAAGATGAAGGCGTACTTGAAAGCGCTATGCCTGTGGAATGTGGTGGAAATTGATGAAGAACCACCGGGCTTACGAGCAAACCAGAAGATCGCTCAAATGAAGAAGCACGAAGAAGACGTCGCCAAAAAACCAAGAGCTCTCACATGTTTACACTCGGATCTTTCTGATACGATCTTCACAAGAATCATGACTTGTGAAAATCCGAAAGAGGCTTGGGATAAGTTGAAGGAAGAGTTTGAAGGAAGCGATCGTGTGAAGAACATCAAACTCTTAACACTAAAAAGAGAGTTTGAAATGTTGAAGATGAAGGATGGAGACTCGGTGAAGGAGTATTCTTCCAAACTCTTAGACATCGTTAACAAAATAAGGTTGACGGGAGAAGAGTTCAACGATGCGAAGGTGGTGGAAAAAATGATGATAAGCCTACCTTCAAAATTTGAGGCGAAAATTTCAGCTATTGAAGAATCATGCGACCTCAAAACTCTATCCGTTTCGGAGCTCGTTAGCAAGCTTCTAACTCAAGAGCAACGATCAAACATGATAGAAGAAGATGCCACCGAATGAGCTTTTTCGGCCTTCAAAGTGAAGATCAAAGGAAAACAACAAGTAAAAGATGGTACAACCCAAGATGAAGACAAGGATGATGAAGATCAAGGTTCTCAAAATTTCAAATACAAAGCAAGGCCGTCCCCGTCGTGCAAAATATGCTTCCAAAACAACCGCGTCGAAAGTGATTGTTGGTAGAAAGAAAAAGGCGCAATTCGGTGCAACTTTTGTAAGAAAATGGGGCATGTTGAAAGGAATTGTCGGCTAAAGAAACAAGCCAACATTCAACCACAACAAGCCAACGTTTCCGATGATCAAGAAGAGGCTAAAGAATACCTTTTTATGGCGATGCCCGAAGCAAAAGATGAGCAAGCTTGGCTCATCGATAGTGGTTGCACGAGCCACATGTGCAAAGATGAAAAGATGTTTGCGAGCTAGGACAAATCCATCAAGACGATGGTTCGACTAGGAAATGGCAAGGCCATTCAAGCCAAAGGAAAAGGTTCGATACCGGTCAACACTATGCGAGGTACAAAGTATACTCCCGATGTTCTCTTTGTTCCTCATTTAACTCAAAATCTTTTGAGTGTTTCAAAAATGATGGAAAAAGGATACTCTCTTCTATTCAAAGACAACGCATGTGTTATCTATGATCCGAATGATGTAGTTTTGGCTAAAGTGGCTATGATCCGAAAAAGCTTTCCTATGAAGTTCAACGAGCTATGTGAAGATGTTAACCTTGTTTCACATGATGAAGACGACTCACCTCTCGACCCGTCTATAGCGTATGAAAAATGCATGTATGTTAAGTTAGAACCTTCCTTGGTAGAAGAGGTAATGAAGTATGATGGACGGGAACATGCGATGAAGGAGGAGATGGCGATGGACGAAAAAATTTTCAAATTCAACATTTGGCGTTCAATCCCTTAAAGAGGTCTAAAATGAGGAGGAGCATGCCGAAGTCAAAGCTTGCCGTTCACGATGAAGCCGCTGCAAATGTAGAGACCGTCGAAATCAAGTTACATGCTATTCGACGAGCTAAAAAGGATGGTAAGGTAAAACTTGGCCAATGTTGTTCATATGATGAACATGATAATATTATGATGAAACCCTTGCCTAAAGAAAGACTCAAAAGTCTAAGAGCCACTTTAGGTGTCATTAAGGAAAAAATTAAGGATGAGTGTTAGAATATGATATGTATTAATATTTTCCTTAAGGACAATGATGATGTCTAATGTAGCCTTTTGTAAAGTCTTTTGAAGACCATGTCTTGAAATGTGTTAGGTTGGTAAAGGCATGGCTAAGATTACCTTTTGTAATAAATTACATGTATTATTGTCTATAAGTAATGTAATGCATGAAGAAAATGTATGAATGTATTATTATATGAAAAAGATGTTTTAAGCTCTATGAAACTCAATGTGACATGATATGTTGATTCACTTCTCTTCAAACTCACATACAAGCATGGAATTCTTCCCTATTTTGTCAAAAAGCTTCAACCTTTCCTTCCCTTGTGATCTAAATTCCAACATGGTATCAGAGCTATATTCTTGACGGACTTGTGAGTTGTGAAAAAAAATAAAATTACACCGTAGAAGAAAGCGACGAAGATGGCGAGCAATTCTCTAAGCACAGGGCCTCCGGATTTCAACGGCAAAAACTACCATATATGGGCGATCAAGATGAAGGCGTACTTGAAAGCGCTATGCCTATGGAATGTGGTGGAAAGTGATGAAGAACCACCGGCCTTACGAGCAAACCCGACGATCGCTAAAATGAAGAAGCACGAAGAAGACGTCGCCAAAAAACCAAGAGCTCTCACATGTTTACACTCGGATCTTTCCGATACGATCTTCACAAGAATCATGACTTGTGAAAATCCGAAAGAGGCTTGGGATAAGTTGAAGGAAGAGTTTGAAGGAAGCGATCGTGTGAAGAGCATCAAACTCTTAACACTAAAAAGAGAGTTTGAAATGTTGAAGATGAAGGATGGAGACTCGGTGAAGGAGTATTCTTCCAAACTCTTAGACATCGTTAACAAAATATGGTTGACGGGAGAAGAGTTCAACGATGTGAAGGTGGTGGAAAAAATGATGATAAGCCTACCTTCAAAATTTGAGGCGAAAATTTCGGCTATCGAAGAATCATGCGACCTCAAGACTCTATCCGTTTCGGAGCTCATTAGCAAGCTTCTAACTCAAGAGCAACGATCAAACATGAGAGAAGAAGATGCCACCGAAGGAGCTTTTTCGGCCTTCAAAGTGAAGATCAAAGGAAAACAACAAGTAAAAGATGGTACAACCCAAGATGAAGACAAGGATGATGAAGATCAAGGTTATCAAAATTTCAAATACAAAGCAAGGCCGTCCCGGTCGTGCAAAATATGCTTCCAAAACAACCGCGTCGAAAGTGATTGTTGGTACAAAGAAAAAGGCGCAATTCGGTGCAACTTCTGTAAGAAAATGGGGCATGTTGAAAGGAATTGTCGGCTAAAGAAACAAGCCAACATTCAACCACAACAAGCCAACGTTTCCGATGATCAAGAAGAGGCTAAAGAATACCTTTTTATGGCGATGCCCGAAGCAAAAGATGAGCAAGCTTGGCTCATCGATAGTGGTTGCACGAGCTACATGTGCAAAGATGAAAAGATGTTTGCGAGCTTGGACAAATCCATCAAGACGATGGTTCGACTAGGAAATGGCAAAGCCATTCAAGCCGAAGGAAAAGGTTCGATACCGGTCAACACTATGCGAGGTACAAAGTATATTCCCGATGTTCTCTTTGTTCCTCATTTAACTCAAAATCTTTTGAGTGTTTCAAAAATGATGGAAAAAGGATACTCTCTTCTATTCAAAGACAACGCATGTGTTGTCTATGATCCGAATGATGTAGTTTTGGCTAAAGTGGCTATGATCAGAAAAAGTTTTCCTATGAAGTTCAACGAGCTATGTGAAGATGTTAACCTTGTTTCACATGATGAAGACGACTCACCTCTCGACCCGTCTATAGCGTATGAAAAATGCATGTATGTTAAGTTAGAACCTTCCTTGGTAGAAGAGGTAATGAAGTATGATGGACGGGAACATGCGATGAAGGAGGAGATGGCGATGGACGGAAATTTTCAAATTCAACATTTGGCGCTCAATCCCTTAAAGAGGTCTAAAATGAGGAGGAGCATGCCGAAGTCAAAGCTTGCCGTTCACGATGAAGCCGCTGCAAATGTAGAGACCGTCGAAATCAAGTTACATGCTATTCGACGAGCTAAAAAGGATGGTAAGGTAAAACTTGGCCAATGTTGTTCATATGATGAACATGATAATATTATGATGAAACCCTTGCCTAAAGAAAGACTCAAAGTTCTAAGAGCCACTTTTGGTGTCATTAAGGAAAAAATTAAGGAGGAGTGTTGGAATATTATATGTATTAATATTTTCCTTAAGGACAATGATGATGTCTAATGTAGCCTTTTGTAAAGTCTTTTGAAGACCATGTCTTGAAATGTGTTAGGTTGGTAAAGGCATGGCTAAGATTACCTTTTGTCATAAGTTACATGTATTATTGTCTATAAGTAATGTAATACATGAAGAAAATGTATGAATGTATGAATATATAAAAAAGATGTTTTAAGCTCTATGAAACTCAATGTGACGTGAGTTTCTTCTATGTTGATTCACTTCTCTTCAAACTCACATACAAGCATCGAATTCTTCCCTATTTTGTCAAAAAGCTTCAACCTTTCCTTCCCTTGTGATCTAAATTCCAACAAAAACTGATGAAAACTGTTTTTCTGATTTTAGTGCAGATTCGGTCTTGGCTGCGAGGAAGGGCAAGATGAAGATGTTTTCTAGCCAAGGAAGAGTCTGTGAGGTGGCTCAAGTGGCTAGGGTGGAGGATTCTTCAAGCCGAACGAAGGAAGTGAGCTCAAGTGTTCGAGTCGATTCCAAGTGGAAAATTTCAATCCTACTTGGGGTCGGCAAGTTCACTCTTGAGGCTCGCAGCTCCTAGGGGAGCTGGTTGATCAACCGAGCAAGGGCGTATTGATCGAGGTGGAGCTTTGATGGAGTTTCGAAGCTTGGAAAGGTGATTCTCAGAACAGAAACAGATACAGAGTTGACTTTTGGAGAAGTTTGGGGCTTTTTTCCGTGCGAGTTTGGGCAGCGATGGAGATTCTGGGAGTTGGGATCGCGAGTTTGCCGTCTCGATGTGGAGTTTGTCGGGAACGGCGAGCCGGAAACTCGCCGGAGATCGCCGGAAGCCGCCTGAGAAGGAGCGAGTCGAAGCTGAAGCTGGAATGATGAAGTTCTGCTGAAGTTGAATCGCGACGTACAGCTACCATCGGATCCTTGGCGCGCAGATCGGAGGGACCAGATTAAACGCTGGAAGTTTGAATATGGATCGCTGGATTGCGCGCGAAGCTGATCAAGGGCCCAGATTAAACGAAGCAAGTTGATGCGGATTAAGAATCTCGGCCTTTGGATCGAAATCGGACGGCGCAGATTAAAAGTGATATTTCACTTATAGAAGTGTCACACGTTTTTTGCTTGAGCATGCGAAATACACTGGGCGACGTGGCGTGTTTTCAACCGTTGGATCTGATTGATCGGATGGACAGGATAAGTCGAGATCACACTTAACACATGAAATCTGCTCTATAAAATCTGTAATTCCGGTTTCGAGTCATCATCTTTGAGCGTTCGTATTTTTCTGTAGAGTGAGAATCTGAGTGAGTCACAAACGCGAAAGTTGTAGAGGGCACGTCGGTCTGTAAACTTCGTGTTGGGATTAATACGAAAGGAGGCTCGGTTGATCCGTGGACGTAGGCCAAAGTTAAGGCCGAACCACGTAAAATCTGTTTGCAAGAGTGTGTGTGTTTGGTGCAATTTTCTGATCCGATCGAACTCCAAATAGCTCAGATCGATCTTAAACACTTGCACACATAGAATCTACATTGACTCCTCCTCAAGATGTAGCCATTTCCTCAACATAAACAAATTTAATAAATGAAATGTAGTTCAGAACTACCCTTATTTTGTACTCCCTCTGTCCCAGCAACTTTATCACATAAGTTGCTAGGCACGAAAATTAAGTTGGCATTATTATAATAATATAGTACAATGGAGGTAGATATAAACAACTTACTTAAATGTATAACCTTTTCCTAATTATTCTTATCATTTACTTTTTCCTCCAATTACATTTAAAATGGTGTTTAATTTTTTACCCAAAAAGGAAAGGTGATAAAATTATTGAGACGTCCGGAATGGAAAAATGTGATAAAATTAGCGGGACGGAGGGAGTACTTTCTTTTCGTTAACAATAACAGCTTTATCTGTCGCCGGATACCAAAAATTGCCCCCCGACTTTCATTATGTTCCAATAATACCAATTAATCATATACAGATATGAGTTGCAAAATCGTCATGATGTATATTGTCTAATCAATTATATATACATAAATATTTATGAATATGAACGTATAAAGGGTTGCTTCGCGTCGAGATATTCATCATCCAACGCATTGTCCCATGCGTGGTACGAGACGTATGGCGCTTCATCAGCTCTGAAATATAAATAAAAAACATGAATGATTAAATCTCCGTTTCTAGAAACGCAGTCCATATCAATAAATAAACACTTAATACGAAAGTGTCGTGTTATGTTCCTATAATACCACTAATCAAATATAAAAATATATATATATATATATATATATATATATAACATTTAAAAGTCACAAAGAGTATTTTATGATTCCTTGGTGTCCACTCCAATGCCATGACAAAAGGAATTGTGATTTGTCTGTTGTTTCTTCCTTTTTGTTCTTACACAGAGATATCGGAATAAATCTTATTCTTTACCATACTTATTTCTAATTATTTAATTAAGGAGGATTAATTTTAAATCCACTTCGCACCGTCTTCTGTACATATTTTTTGCGTGTTTTCTGCTTATCAATCGTAATGACTAATTAAATTTATTTTCTGCATAATTGATTGTGGATATTATTATAATTTTGTATTTAGTCAGACGCTAAATGTAGTTGTTAAACTAATTTCAGAGTCAACTGTATCACAACACGTGGACAATAAAATGTACAACCTGGACCAGCAAAACCTACATAACACAAAAATATTATTATTACCTATAATTTTTAACAAGTGACATCTATAGAAAAATATACAATTGAATAAAAAATTTATAAATCGGTACCTATGTACAGAAATTTTTACAGATAAGTACCCGTTTGACTGTTTGTACCAATTTCTCAGTCTTGATGTACCTTTTTATATGTGTATTGCCTACCACATCACGCGTTTATATGGTACCCTATACGGTTTCTATATGGTACCTTCATGTGTTATATGACTAATCATTTTCTCGACGTATTACGTACCACAATACGTTGCTATATGGTACCTTAATGTGTTATGTGGCGTACCTGCGGCGGATCAGATACCTATGTGCAAAAAAATTATTCTAATAAGTAACTACGTATAAAAAAATACTGACATGGTACTAATTACAAGTTTTTATGCAAATGAATATTTATGTGTAAAGTTCTCCCAAACAATTCCCAAATTCAGCCTCAACCAACTTGGAAATTCATATATCTCCTTTCTCCTTTTCTTCGAAATAGATAATTAATTGCCTCTTAATTACTACTACTACGATTTCTCAAACGCACCAACAAAACCCATCGTCGTTTGCTTTTTTAGTTTTTATCACCAGTAAAGTTCCTCAGATCTTCACCTTCTCTGTTCTTACATTCCAAATCTTGCAAAATGCTCGTCTAAGTTAGGGAAGCTAGAAACCATTCCAGATATGTACATTCTCCGAGCAGACATATCCATTCTCTAGTCTTTGAAAAGACTACATTTTGATTTTTCAATTTTCCGACGAATTAACGCCATGGGAGCTTGCACCTCAAAGCCCAAGCTCGACTTTGATTCATCGCACGAAGCTAAACCAAGCGCCGATAATTGCAGCATTCCTATTGAGAGCAACGGCAATTCAGTTGAATTCACCAAAAAGAACGAAGAAAATGGCAAGAAATCGCCGTTCTTCCCATTCTACAGCCCCAGCCCAGCTCATTATCTGTTTTCTAAGAAAACTCCGGCGAGGTCTCCGGCGCCATCAGGCGGAACTCCGGGCAGGAGGTTCTTCAGGAGACCGCCGTCTCCGGCGAGACACATAAGGGCATTGCTGGCGCGGAGGCAGGGAGCACTGAAGCCAAATGAGGCGGCGGCCGCCGTGGAGGGCGGTGGATTAGATAAGAGCTTTGGGTTTTCGAAGAAGTTTTATGACGAGTACGAGGTGGGCGAGGAGGTTGGGAGAGGCCATTTTGGATACACTTGTAGGGCTAAGTTCAAGGAAGGTGAGGTCAAAGGTCAAGAAGTTGCTGTCAAAATCATTCTTAAGTCTAAGGTATAGTTTTAGGCCTTTTTTTTCGTACCTTGTTTTCCTCTAGTTTTGACTGTTTTGTATATGATATGATGCTATATGTGATATATGCAACTGAATTGGAGTTTATCCTTGTCTCCAGTGTTAAAGAGAGGGGATTTTTGTGTTAAGGTTTTTGAGTACTAGATCTAGGGTTGAATAGTGCTTCTTGCATCCCACGGATTTTTCAAGACTCATGCCTCAGCTAGTTTTTTCTTGAACCTCATTGATATATTTGCTTGGATCTTTATAACAGAGCGATGAATTTCTTGATAAATGAAAGATTTCATGGCCATGTTAAGGATGTGGGCTGAGGTTCCAATTCAAAAATCTGCAACAAAGTGGTTCGATGTTTGAATATAGTCTTCTTTTTCACCAACTGTATTCTTGCTTGACGAATTGCAGATGACAACTGCGATAGCCATCGAAGATGTAAGAAAAGAGGTCAAAATATTGAGGGCTTTGACTGGACACAACAATCTCGTACAGTTTTATGACGCATTTGAAGATAATGACAACGTCTACATAGTGATGGAGTGAGTAGCATAGCTTTAAGATTGTGCTCAAGTCTTAAACAGTTTTCTCCACAATATCCACTTAGTATTGTTTCTTGCTGAACTAAATTTCTCAGGCTATGCGAAGGAGGTGAGCTTCTCGATAGAATACTCGCAAGGTAATTGCCCGTGCGTGATATGAAGGCTTGATTTCAGCGCTTAACAGCATTAATCGATGTGTCTCTTATTACAGAGGTGGGAAGTACACAGAAGATGATGCAAAGATTGTCCTAATGCAAATACTAAACGTTGTTGCCTTCTGTCATCTCCAAGGCGTAGTACACCGAGACCTAAAACCCGAGGTTAGGAACTTCTAGAAGGTTCAAAAGACTACTAAATGACGTCTTCTGTTAAGCATATGTTTTGAATCCTCAGCGTAAGGCCTTCAGATTTCATAACCTGCATTTGTTACTCAACCAGAATTTCTTATTCACTTCCAAGGAAGAGGCTGCAACTTTAAAGGCGATAGATTTTGGATTATCAGACTTCGTAAGGCCAGGTTCGTCAATGCTTTCATCCTTCACTCATAAGAAAAATTCAATCTTCGTGTGTTAATCGTCTGAATTACTAACCCATATTCTAACTTACGTAATCTTAATTTTTTCGGGGCAGATGAAAGGCTAAACGACATTGTCGGGAGTGCATATTACGTAGCGCCCGAAGTATTACATAGGGCGTATAGTACAGAGGCTGACGTTTGGAGTATTGGGGTTATTGCATACATATTATTATGTGGGAGTCGACCTTTTTGGGCAAGAACAGAGTCCGGTGTTTTTCGTGCTGTAGTAAAAGCTGAGCCGACTTACGAAGAACCACCCTGGCCAAGTTTGTCTTCAGAAGCCAAAGATTTCGTCAAACGTTTGCTAAATAAGGATCCCAGAAAAAGAATGACTGCAGCTCAAGCCCTCTGTGAGTGTATCTCAAATGCTAATGACCATGAAAAGAAATTAGAATTTGATTCCGTTGATAGTTTGTCTTTTGTTTCAGGCCATCCATGGATCAGAAATAGTCACGAAAACGAAGTAAAAGTTCCTTTGGACATACAAGTTTTTAAGCTAATGAAATCTTACTTGCGTTCTTCGCCACTGAGGAAAGCTGCATTAAGGGTTTGTGGCTGCTAGTCCATTTGTTTTCTTGATTTCATCGACTTTTTCACTTTAACTAATCTTTTTCCATGGATAGGCGTTATCGAAGACTCTGACTGCAGACGATCTCTTCTACCTGAAGGAGCAATTCCAACTTTTGGAACCGACCAAAAATGGGACTATAAATTTGGACATCATAAGATCGGTGAGCATCTATCTTATAACAACAATTCTTTCGTTGCTAAATCATTTTTCTTTTGTCTCTTTCAATTTAAACATGTGACGTGCCATGACAGGCATTGAAGAAATACGCAACAGATGCCATGAATGAATCACGCATCTTCGACTTTCTTGCTTCGGTGTGTGTTGTGCTATTCAAAACAATTTTTTTTACCACTTTCTCTTTTTTATTAATATTCTGATAAGATAACAATTACTAACTACTTCATATCGTGTCATGCAACGATGATCAGCTGAGTGCACTCCAATATAGAAGAATGGATTTCGAAGAGTTCTGCGCATCAGCGTTGAACGTCTATCAGTTAGAAGCCCTCGATCGATGGGAGCAACACGCCCGCTGTGCCTATGAGCTCTTCGACAAGGATGGGAACAGAACTATCATGATCGAAGAATTAGCTTCGGTAATAATAATTAATATGTTCATTCACTTCTTCAAACTAAAAAATAAAAAACAAATTTTTCCTTTAGCAATAACGACAGTCTCTGACTTTCTTCCTTTACTTTATCATCAGGAATTAGGGCTTAACTCTAATGTCCCAGTTCATGCCGTGCTCCACGATTGGCTTAGACACAGATGGAAAACTGAGTTTCCTCGGATTTGTCAAGTTGCTTCGTGGCGTTTCGAGCCGCTCGCTCGCTAAACTTCATTAAAAGTTGGTTGCGGTTATTGAGAAATCCAATGAGGAACTAACGGTAACGACCACTGTAAAGGCCTTATTCGTTTGATGAGATTATCTACACATTTTCTATAGCTGTGATCTTTTTTGTTGACCATATACATATATGATCTTAGTCTTTGATCTTTTCTTAACCATTGAAGGACGTTTTCCTTTACATGGTGTGATAATTGCTGTTTTAACAAGAAGAAGAAAGAAAACCCTTTAAGCCCAACAGAAAAGATTGCATTGTTTTTTGTCTGAACTGTGAATTTGGTTTATGAGGTGACAGAGAAAATAATATGAGTTACATAGAAATTTTTGGAAGTTGATGGTACGTTGATGTCCTTTTTTTCTGGATTATGTGCCGACAACTTGGATGTCTTAGACAAAGTACATGCCAAAGAACAACAGTAAACTGAATTATTGGTTATGTTGTAGGGCAACATACGTTTCTTTCTCTGAAGTGTTCCAATTCTGAGAAGACAAAATGTCTTTGTCATGGTACTTTGCTAAAATGATGAAACAAGGAAGATGCAAGATGTTTTCAGGCTTTGATTTCGTTACGTTTGTCACTTTATTAGCTAGCTATTAATGAACAACCATTATTAAATCCCTGTAAAATAATCCCCACGGCTCTCATACGTAACAGTTCGTATAATGGAACCTAGCCCGGCCAGCCCGCTTAGAAGTTTTTTAATTTTTTTTATTTCTAATTTTATACTTTAGTTATTATATATTTTTTAATTAATTAAGGTATTTATTAATAAATTATGGATAACCAACATATAACTATATATTTATTAATATATATGTAGTTAATTAGGGTCTCATTAATGAATTATTAACTATAAACTTAATTATATAATTTATTAACATTAATATATTTTAAATATAATATATAATATATATAACTAATAAAATTGGCGGGCCAGCCCGCCCCACCCTGTCAAGCCCGCGGCCTGCGGGGGCTGGCCCGTTCAGGCCCGCTCCTTGGTGGGCCTAAAAATTCCAGCCCAGCCCGCCCATTTAGAGGGGAGGGGAGGGGCGGCCCGCGGGCCACAGGCCAAATTGACCGTTCTACAAGTCACACAACGGTCGGTATGATATAAATGGGGGGAAAATTTATAAAAATGAGTCACTAAGTATGCCAAATTTCGATTTTGGGTCACTATGTTTGCCAGTTACAAAAATAGGTCATTGGCCTAAGTATGCCAAATTTCGATTTTAGGTCACTAAGTATGTATATAATAACAAAAATAGGTCATTGGCCTCTTTTTTCTTGTTATATACATACTTAGTGACCCAAATTTGTAACTATATACATATTTAATGACCTAGTTTTGTTACTATATACATACTTAGTGACCTAGTTTTGCAACTAGTGACCCAATTTTGTTACTATATACATACTTAGTGACCTAGTTTTGTAACTGGCAAATATAGTGACTCAAATAAAAAATTGTATACTTAGTGACCCATTTTTTTAAGTTTGCCTATAACTGGGCAATGATATGACAAACTACTACAGAGTCGATGCATGAATAGAGCAAAACCAAGAAAATATTTAAGACAGTCGATTATTAATTATTATTATTAGTTCCGTGTAATCTTCAAATAATTGGTTCATCTTTGCATGGATGGGTCATATATATTTTAATACTTATAGGTGTGTATGGCATAATGAATAGTTAATGGCTGTAATCTATGCATAGAGGTAATGATTAGCCTATTTAGGGAACCATCTATATATTATATACATTTGTATAAAAAAAGAATATTTAGTTAGATTCCATTCGGGAAAATGGAATAATGCTCAGAAAAATTATGCTACTATTGCTAGAGAAATACTTGCTATTGTTAAGTGCGTTCTTAAATTTCATGATGATTTATACAATCAGAAGTTTTTAATAAAAACTGATTGTCAAGCTGCAAAATTTAGGTTTCTGAAAGATTTTAAACATGACGTCTCTAAACAAATGTTTGCCAGATGGCAGGCTCATTTAGCCCCATTTGATTTTGAAATAATTTATAAGAAATGAAGTGATAATAGCCTTCCTGATTATCTAACTAGTGAATATCTTTCATGAATTTTGCAGATATGTCCCAATATGGGAGAAATTTTCCCTCTATTAGAGGCGGAAGAGGTGGGAAAAACGTTATTGCTCAAATGGGCAATAAAAAGCTTGTTAAAGAAAATCTCTCAACTTCCTCAAGTAATACTTTGAGTGGCGAAGAATACAAGGAATTCCTTGAATTTAAGAACCAGAAAGCTAAGTCTGAAGGCACTTCTTACGCAGAAGTTATTGCGGAAGAAGACGATGACGTTGACTATGAGAATATTTCTCATACTAAGGTAATTATATTACTTGAATTTAAAGATTTAAAATGGTCTGATGAACCTTGGACTATAATGTCGAGGTATTTAGAAAGAGCATCATATGCTGCCACGTTTTATAAAAATCGTGATAATTATGAAAATATTCTTAAATCCACAGGAACGTGTGATTTTGATCATTTTGTGTCGGCTCTTGGCAAGCCCGTGTTGCTGATTGGAAGGCGTTTGAGGGCGATGGCTGTTACCGATTGAATTAATTGAACGAGAATTATATTATGTAAAAATCTTTGTATTCGACAATTTAATTCTAACAATCACGAAAATAAAATTTAAATTTTGTTTTCAGATTAATGGTATAGGCTGGAATACCTTCGGTCCGTATGGGATCAGACTGTTTACAGCCTGATAAATAGACTGACGTCAAAACAACGCCACATACCATTTTCCATTTTTGATTTTGAAGATTGGTATATCGGTTGAACTGCCTTCAAACGAGAGTCCGATCGTGGTATGAAGGTTTGACTACCTTTGGTCCGAATGGAATTAAACTGTTTACAGTTTGATAACTGGATCGATAGGTTTGACGTGCCAAATACCATTATCAAGGTTTGATAGGTGGATATTGCCACGTACCAATCATCACCCTTTTTGTATAGTTTTAAAATTTTTGCAAAGATCCTCTGTTGCAAAGATCCTTGGTATGGATCCTTTGTTGCAAAGATCCTTTGTATGGTAATCTTTGTTTATTTCTTAGTCACTATTTAAGTTTATAATTATTATAAGCTAGATGTTTGCTCCAACCAACGCAAATTAACAATGCACATTTAGTAAGGAATAAACATGGAGTAAATTTTTATTTATGGGAGATATCCAGTTTGTTACCATAGTTATTACCATAAATGAGTAAAAACTTGCCTATAGTTTGTGTTTATCTTTAGTCTTCGTTACGCCATAAATTTAACGGTTCTTTTACGTTTCAAGTGATTTGAATTTTTTATATGTTTTGCTTGTCTAGGCAATTTTTTTCAATTTTTACAAGTTTTTTACATCTTACGTGTGAGAATGTCATTTTTAAAGATTCAGTAATCTCTTTCTCTTTAAGATTTAATTAATTCTTTGATATGTGAGATAATTTTGATTTAATGTTTTCTTTTTCAGTAAGTTAAGTATGTCAAGTACGGCAAGAAAAAATGACATTGAAGCGTTTTATGCTTATGTCTTTTGATAATATACTATCTAGCGCCATCAAAATGTGTAGGCGAATGGGGCAGCCGGTAACCCACTGTTTGGCGGGTTGGAAACGGGCCGGTCCGGCATATGGCCGGCGTAGGATAGTGAAGCCACCTCGCCCCCCCGCCGGATGGCTGCAGGACCGGCGGCTTAGCCCGCTCATCTTAAAAATTAAAAAAATATAAATAATGAAGAAAATGAACGCAAGACTGCTCATCTTAAACATTTAAAGAAATTAAACGACGAAGAAAACAAACATAAATCGGAATCAGTGCCCCCGCATTAAAATATATTTACGTTAACCTTACTACTAGGCGAGACAACCTTTGCATGTTGCAAGCTACAACCGGCGGTATGGCCCGCCTAAAAACAAATGAAAAGTTTTTAGCTTAATCGATGATTATTTGTTGAAATAAAAAAATACATGAATTGATGTTTTAGATTATTAACTAATAAAGAATTATATGTTAATAAAAGATAATACGGGCATATGGGCAGCGCCATGGGCGCGGCTCCCAATTACTAGTACATATATATATATTATATATATAGTTATAAAGTGATTGTAGAGTGATTAATCATTATCGACATAAAACAGTGCTTGGCCTTGGCCAAGTACAGTGGCTACTTTTGTACACTTTTAAACACTTTTGCGTCGTTTATTCTTCTCCGATTTTGTACCTCAAACGTCTTATAACTAACTATATGGACAGGCTCTGCCCTGTTCCGTGTTTTAAATTAAGTGTCACTTCGAAATCAGACCCCGTTAAGGGTGTGATTTTGAATTCAGGCCCTGTTTGAGAATTTTTAGGTTAAAGGACCCATTTTGTGTGGTGTAAAAAAGTTGTATAAAAGATATATGAACTGGTATAGAATGATCATTTTGTGTTACAAACCTTTAACATACTGGTATGTCACAGCAATAAAGTGGTACTGCAGAAAATGAACTGGTATCAGATGATCATAAACTGGTACCGGATTTTGGTTTTGTGTTACAAAATTTCAACATACTGGTATGTCAGAGCAATAAAGTGGTACTGCAGAAAATGGGTCCTTAAAACTAAATATTTTGCCAAGAGGGCCTGAATCCTAAATGATATTTATTTGGGGGGCTGAAATGAAAATGCCCCTTAAATTAACTTATACAGTTTTAAACACTTTTGCATCGTACTTCAAACGTTTTATATTCTAAGTTATTTTTAAATTAACTTATACATTTAATTTTAATCCTTTTATTATATATAAGAAAACTGATTTGAGAAACTATTATATATTAACAATATAATGGGAAAATTGTAATTATAGTTGAAAATTCAAAATTAATTAAGAGGTGGTTACTATAAGGCTTGACACTTAATAAAGTATAGAAAATAATAATAATAACAATAATGATAAATAAATAATTTGCAAGTACATTGATGTAAAGGATTTGGACCACGTACACTATCTCGTAGATGTATATAATATATACGTATATATATCTATATATGTATACTAGATATTTGGAGCCGTGCACAAGGCGCGTCGATAATGCCCATATATTATTCCACTAACGTATTATTCCTTATCAATTTTGTTATTTAAGAATCTAACTCCCAAATTTCGCGTTACAAATGTGAATCCACTATATTTTAATTACGACGAGTCAATAATTCATTATGTCCTTCAGGCTCCAAAGACGAAAAATGAATTCGACTCATGTATTTACTTCGACTCGATCCATTTCTTCCGCAAATCAAATACTATGCATAATAAAAACCGATGCAACTTTACTTTCAATTTGACAATTTCTATGATAATTATGATATTTCAAGTATAAAAAACTAACTCACATGACACGATGAGGTCAAACATTTACGAGCGAAGGAGGTGCTTGTTTAGGGGTGATCCTCTAAACTTCGCGGTGATCCTCACTTCACCTCCTCATCACGATGTTTGTTTAGTCTAGGTGATCACTGATTACGTGATGACAGATCACCTAGTGATATAAACGGGGTGTTCTTCAACCTTTTTTATTACCCCAAAAAAACTAGGTGATCTTATCTTATGGGGATGGGATCTATCTAATTTTCATTTGCACAACATTACCCTTAATACCTAAGATTTCTCCCTTATATACCATGATTCACATTTTTAATTATATAACCAAAATATTTAAATGATAAAAAATATTTAATAATTAAACTAATATCAAACCTAAAGTATTATATTAAAATAAACATATTAATCCATATTAATTAGATATTTACGTAGGGTTAATTATGATATTTACGCAATATCATCCCCACATCACCGTGATTAAACAAACACAATAGTGCAATATCACATTGATGTGCAAAATGAAATATCCCAAACCAAGCATGGTAATGACATATCAACTTGATCCATCATATTCACATTACGGATGTGAGCATCAATGTGATGTTGGATCACTTCAAACAATACCCCTAAAGTGAATTCATTTACTATAAATAAAAATATAAATAAATTGTTCAAACCCTTTTAGGTATTCAATGTAAATAACAATCTAAACTTTAAAATGATAAGGATGTGTTCATATCTTATTGCAAAACATAAGCATAGAAATGAAGCAGTGTCATTTTTCTTGCAATGATTGACATAATTAACTTACTACAAAAGATAACATATTAAATGAAACTTATTATCACACATATCTAACTATGAGGAGAATATTGAACATCTTCCAAAATGACATTCACATACACAGATGTAAAAAATATGAAACAATGAAAAAAAAATAACTAGACATTGCCTATGACATGGAAAACTTAATAAAAATTTCAATTAATTAAATATAATAGAACCCTTTTAGCATAACAAAGAACAATTATGGATATCTATTACAATAAAGTCACCTTTTCACCGTCAGTAATGACCAAGATATATTGGGGATAAACTAAAACATTAAGAGCCCATTTAGTTGGGGGTAGTAGAGAGGATTAGATGGGTTAGTATTAGTTAAAGTACTGTTTGGTTGGTTGGTTTATTTAAAAGAGGGATTTATGTAATATCCCCTTAATACCCCCAATAAGTTGTTAATTAAAGGAATTCTCCCCCTTCCATTATTTAATCCCACCAATTTTAAACAAATTTATCCTTTTATTTCTCTTTTTCTTTATGTTTGTTGGAACCAATAATAAATCATTCTCTCTCTCTCTCTCTCTCTCTCACTCACACACACACACTAATTCGTCTCTCCCTCTCTCTCACGAATTCATTTCTCTCTATCTCCATCCCTTCCTCCCTCTCTCTCTCTCTCTCTCTCTCTCTCTCTCTCCCTATCCTCTCTCTCTCTCTCTTCCAGTCTACCGTTGAAGGTGATTAGGAGCAGCGCCCCATGAATCCGCATATCACCACCACATAAGAATCCACGTCAATTCGTGGACCGTGGTTATAATCGCGAGCCTACGCAAAAGGGTAAATTTGAAAAGGAAGTTAAGTAAATATAATATAAACTAAACTCATTTACCAAACACAGACATCATTACTTAAACAAGTTAACCAAACATCCTCAAAAAGTCATACTCCATTATATTAACTCAACTAAAACTAATATCATCTACACTCATCCTCTAACCAAACGGAATAAGAACATGGAAAGTAAACTTGGGTGTCTCTCCCATGAAATTGCTTCTCCAAAATTTCTTACGAAAATGAGCATTTTAGTTTGTCAGTGCAACAAACTCTATCTTATGATGATTATCAAACTCAGGTGAACATAAGAAATACCATAATGGTATTTAGTCGTATGATAAACAAAGATACTAATACAAGGGGTTGATGTGTACTGTTAAATTCTATATATAAAATACATAAAGAGCTAACTTCACTCAAATCCCTATGATGAAAAGTTTCATCACTTAACTCCCTTGTCAGAAAAAATATCACCTAAGGACGAACTCGAAACTATACTATCACTTTAATATCAATAGGACAAAAATACCCCTCATAATTATTATATTACAGTTATACCTAGATTTTAAATTAAAAACAAAAGAAACAGAAAAGAGATCAATCGATATATTCAAAAGTTAAGGAGAACCCAACATGCAAAATCAATAGTTCCACTCTCAATTGACCTTTAAATCGAAACACCCATAATAAATTGCTTCCACGAATGAATGTAAAGGAGTCATCTACGTCACAGGTGTTGAAATTTCTCATTTCCCTCAAGTTTCGTTATTTTTTCGTCGAATTTGTTATGCTGCAACTGCGTGCTTTTCTATATGGTAATTGCTCGGATTAGGGTGTTTAGGTCTCAATTTTGATTATTACGTGGTTCCATATGTTCAATTCGAGGCTTTTTAGGTATAATTTCAGGCTTTCTTAGGTGTTGCTCGATTGGCCTCTTGAGGTTTAAATTCAGCCTTTTCGAGTTTCATTTAGTAATATCAATAGTGTTGTAACATTCGTATTTTCGGTACGCTATATTTATCTTTTTAATACGCTATATGCATGTAATATCTTATATGCATTATTCTGGTATAGCGTAATAATATAAGTTGGTACGGTACATGTGAGATTACGATACGATGAGTCTTTTTTTTCCCTTTCATTTATTTTTATTATATCGTAGTCTACATTAATTATTAAATAATTGCTTTGTGTATTGGGCGTGTATATAAAATCGTAAACATTGTGTCGTATCTATTCAAACTCATTTGATGAGTACCGATAAATCGTCGACGAGGCAATATCAAATATCACCGAAATGTGCGTGTACTTCCCGGCGTTGAGATGTAACTGTTTCCTTCTCAAGTTGACAAATGATCTAAGAAATGCAATATATATATGGCAATACATGCATAATCATCGTACTTGCAGAGGAGTTGTATCTATATAGCTTATTGGATATATTAATCAGTGTTGGACATAAGTTGATTAGTTTGTGCATATTTTATTTACAAATATGTCTTTTTGTGTTGTTGTAATGTTGGTTGCATTCTTATAGCAGATAGTGTTGGCTAAACTATTGTTTGTTATGTCGAAAACTTTTGGTACGGTAACAATGTTAGAAAGATACGTTAATAATGCGTAACAGGTACAACAAACAACAACTAAATCCGCTGAAGTCATTGAGCTAACATTGAAACAGTACGCCATATTGATAATTGTACAAAATTGCTAAAAAAATACAAAAAAAGTTAGCGTTATCTATATTGACATTTTTAAAGGTATTATGGAATAATTTCTGACATGCACATAAACTTCTGACACTCTCAATGTTTCTTACAGTATCTGACACTCATAAAATATTTTCCAAGCGCAAGAAATCGTATTATGACAATTAATGTCTTTTTAAATGTTGGTACGGTAAAAAACTTAACTGTAGTACACTTTTTCTTCACAATAAAGTATATATTCACAGACTATCTGATACATTACATTTCGTACAGCTTATTAGGGTACGTGTTTTTTCGTGTTCGAATAATTTAAAAAGAAACGATATTTCTATATGTACACAATCACAAATTGATACGTTTCACCCGATATCGAATTTGATATGCATAATTTTGTATTCAAAGCCTCAAGTTTCATAATAAGAGAATGATTATTGTAAGAACATAGTACTAGTGGAGTTTGAATTTAAAATACAAACCCACGACTTTGAGGGTTAATCCGCTACATATTAGATGAAATAGAACTTATAAGTTATATACGTATATTAAAGTGGTTTTTCATCGAAACTAATGTAAAACGCGGTTAAAAGCACTTGCCTTAATAAGTTGTATCAAAATTAGCGTGTAAATTATACCTTTACACAACTTAAGATTGTACCTGGCATTAGAGACTTATTGTACCATATTGAAGTAGTCTTCGTACCGAGATAAGTAACAGATACTGTACAAACTTTTATCAATCAACATAATCTCTAAATTAGGGATCGTCACCTAATAAGTGTGAAGCCCTGAAACTAATAAATAATTACGATATTAAACAAAAACAATTATAATAAGTTGAACACTTCATTTAGATAGAGCTGTCAAACGGGTCTGTGGCCCGTGGGTCGCCTGTGCGGGCCGCGGGCAGGCCCACCAAAAAATATACTCCCTTCGTCCCGCTAATTTTATCACGCTTTTCCATTTCGGGCGTCCCAATAATTTTATCACCTTTCCTTATTTAGCAAAAACTATCACAAACAATCAATATAATAATATTAAATATTCTTAAAAGACGTGTCAAAATATACACTTTTTTACCTTTTCATTGTACTATATTACTATAATAATGCCACCTTAATTTGCGTGCCCAGCAACTTAGGACGGAGGGAGGAATATTACATAATTATATTTAATAATAATAAATTATATTGTTTTTATATTTTTGAGCTAAGATTTATAATTTAATAACATAAATAATTAATATTAAAAAGGTTGATTAACTTAGATATATTTTCCAACTTGAATTCTTCAGTTTTTTTTTTTTTTTAACTTTTTCCTATTTTTATTATTTTTATATATTTTTTATTATTTTTTTCTTTTTTTTTGAAACAAGCAGGTTAATCCCTCCAGGCCCGCTACCTGTGACACGCTCAAATACTAGAAAGTGTACTAGATCGTGCAAGTAGTAAAACGGACGAAGTCCGAGTATCGATCCACAAAGACAGCTTGATTAATTCTAATATATTAATTCTAATTCCAATTTAGACTAAGAGAATTTTATAGTTTTGATGATTTGACAGAAGGGATAAAAGCGCAAAATAAAATAAACGCTAGTAAAATAGGTGAGATAAAGACTAATTGACTACGAGTGACCAAGGCACATGCTCACCATAAATAATTCCTACGTCTTCATACAGTCTATCCTATCTAACCATCATGAATCTCAGTCAAGGTAAAATTTCCTAAGACAGTCGCTACTTGTTTGTCCCGCAATAACGATCCTATGCGATAGAGAACCAACCCGTATATGTCTATAGGAGTGTAGTCTCTATTAAATTTCCCGAACTTAAACGCTTTCAGCGCTTAAGGATTAGACACACATACGAAATCGAATTCCATCTTTGGTCGGTTTTACGTAGTGATGTTCGAGTTTATTGTTCCAACCGGTCTAATCACTTTGTCCGTCTCATAAACCAATCAATAATCATGCATATGTTGATCAGGCATACACAAGCATTAAACTCAAATATGGAACACGTAACTCGATTCACACGATCAAATAGGATAAGAAAAATATTAATACGTAGTCATATTCGGCCTATCATGACCTTAATCACAAAAAAAAAATTAGGCAAGCATATTAATAAATGGAAACGACAATGAATCGAAAGAAAACATCGTCGAAAATGAAATATTAAAAGGTAAGAAATACGCCCCCTTTTACGGTACTCGAATTGTCTCGCTCTTAGTCGTCGATTATCTTCGCTCGCAGCCGTCAATAATATCGTCTAGTTGCTGCCCTTTTTATTTCAGCCGTATGTATATATAGGATATATTCCACCGACTTATGATGTTGATGGGCCGAATCTTCTTGCATATCTTTGCATATCCAGCGTTTGAATTGGTATGATGCTTAGATATATTCTCTACTCTTGGTCTTGCGGGTGCATGTGTTAGGATATGCTACCAATTAATTCAAGAATCTCTCATGAGCTTTTCCCGTAGTTCCTCGACTTCGATTCTTTTTGCTCCGATATCTACAAAACATGAAATATAGCATGAAGGTAGGATATTCAAGTGTTTCAAATAAATAACGGTCGAAAATACATTTTTTACGATATATAAAACAACATAAATCCTAACTTATCAACCTGCCTGCAGGCGTGGCGGGACTTCATTTCTCAGGCCCGCCAATAGGCGGGCTTGCCTGCGCCCACCCCGCCGCTGTGGGCTTTGGCGAGCCTACTTTTGAAAGGGTAAGTATTCGTTTAACTGGGAGTTAATTATATCGATGAGCTTAGGTTAAATAAACAGTGGCCAATGTTTATGACATCTAGGTAACTCAAAGCTAATTAAAACAACAAATCCGTAATTGTTTGTTCGTTTTAATAAGTAGTAAATAATATTAAACTTCTCTACATTCATTCTGTAAGTGAAGTTATATTGTAAGGTTGAATGATTTGATTTTAATAAACCAGCGTCCGAGTTTATTAGTCAATAATCGGGTCTTTTTCGTATTTAGCGCTGTCGGAACTTTAAATCTTACAGGGCGTCCCGGAGATTCGATTAGGGAACTAATTATTGAGCGTCGCTTAATTACCAAGAAAGTAAGAAAATATTGGTTATTACGCGCTCGTCGATAACTATAACCGATTACCTTGCGTTGACGTAATATTTTTTTATAAATCGATGATCAGTTAAATAAATCTAGGTGAACAATAATTCCTTCGACTATTATTTTATTATTGTTAGTATCGATATTTTTTCTCGTTCACTATTTGTGCTAAAAACTTTATCATCAAAACCCCCCATAATAATTATTAATATTATTATTATTTGTTATCATCATTATTATCATTAATAGAGTTTGAAATTAGAAATAAATCAACTATTTTCCATGTGGAGACGATCCCTACTTACGCTATACTCGTATTAGTAAGTTCCTAAATTTTATTTTTGGCAGTTCACGACATTTCGGTTTCAGCGAATCTTCGATTCACTTTAGTCTAACTTTTTAAGTTTTGTCTTGATCTTTGATTTCTGCTTACGCAGTTGTCAATCTTGTCGGTCTTCGGTTGGGGGTTCTTCAGTTCAGTTCCGTTATTTTCGTACCATTCTATAGTCTATTTTCAATGTTCTTTGGTCGGTCCACTTTCAGTCTTCTGTTTCATTTTTTATCTTGCTCTTTGTTGGCCTCGGTTCAAATTTGTTATCACCAAAACTATTCACTAATTTTTCTATTCGATTTCATCGACAAATTGGATTGTTTCCCAGTAATTGTCTATGTTCTGAGGTCTAGTACAATTCAGATTATCTTATACAAATGGGCACCGATTGGGAATTCCAGTGAAAGGAGAGTTTGACTATTGGGTAATCTTTTCCCATATGACAATCGCATAAGCGAGATATAGAACTAATTTTTATTGTTGAGGATAAAGATGGAAGGTAAAAACTGTCTCGCACTACGAGCTCTTCAAATTTTAAGATCAACATACTTATTCGATTCTTTTTATTCTTGTTACCCTCGGGTTTTTCACCCCGCCGCGGCAAAACACTCCGACCCGCCGTAAGAAGGACAACATCCCGACTTGGGGAAGACCCTTCCCAACAAGGCCCTTTCCAGTATGGATGACGCCCTGACAGGCCGACCTGGGGAAACGGCCTCGTCCGGCAGGGGATAATGACCCGAGGTCCCAACCTAGGGAAGTCTCCGTTCGGCAGAAGCGATGCTTGGGAACCTTTGGACCAGGGCCATGCCTAAACGAGAAAATGCCCAAAGTGACTGGGGTTAAGGCCACTCAAGGAAGGAGCCCGAGGAGAGATTCCTCACCGTGCCCCAACCTCTACCATGCCGAGCCCGAGGAGAGATACCTCACCGCGCCCCAACCGCTACCATGCCGAGCCCGAGGAGAGATTATTCACCGTGCCCCAACCGCTACCATGTAAGTGGTCATCCGAGATGCGTTATATGCGGGGAAAACCACCAAGACAGGCTAAACGTGGGTGGTAACTGCCCCAAGACGGTTCCACTCTGCTCAATCTTACAAATACCATTAGATGTCATCTGAACCAGGTACGTTTTTCAGATAATCATACCGTTACTCTGCCATTTTTTGCTCCACACATCACCTTAAAACGGAATTACCCTCTTGACTAAGGCAAGAGGGCTAACGACCCCCTAAAATTCCCTTTGTTCACAGTTCTCAGCCCAAACACACGGCGGAGCTCAGGTGGGGAAAAGCCCGTCAGTCCATTTCCGCGGTAGGTTAATTTTCGACGGCATCAATTTGTAGGTTAATTTTCGACGGCATCAATTTGGCGCCGTCTGTGGGAAACTATAGTTTCTCTCTAGTAGAAATTTAATATGGTGACTGTCGAAAACGACCAAGCACCGCCCAATGGTAGTGGGCCGACCCTGTCCGAAATCGCTGTCTTGATGGCTGCAACGATGCAAGAAATGAGGAGGATGGCAGCTGACGTGGGGATGCTCATGGCTGAAAGGAATCAAGGAAACCGCCGACCTGGTCGAAACGGAAGAGGAAACCGCCAACCTGGACCTAATGTAAGGGAGAATCCTCAGCCCGGACAAAATGTAGAAGAGAATCATCAGCCAGGATCCAACGAAGAACACGAAGTCCAGTCTAACACAGTTGAACAAGTGGACGAAAACCGAACGCTAGCCTCAGAATTCAGGGAAGTACGTGAAAACAAAAGGAGACGCGCCGCACACCGAGCAGCCGAGTTGGAGGACATGAAAGAGGAAATCCGCAAACTCAAGGACCTAGCAAACCCACCAGAAGCACCACTAGTTCCTCGGGCGTCGCCGTTCTCGCCCGACATACTTACAGCCCCGCTGCCAGGGCATTTTCGCTGCTTCGAGATGGGAAAATACGACGGAACCGGACCCCCCGAAGACCACCTCGCTGCCTTCGAGGGAAACGCAGCCCTATATCAGCTGGACGATGCAATCAAGTGTCGTCTCTTCGTCACTACGTTAATCAAAGGAGCCCAGCAATGGTTTGCGCTATTGCCCCCAGGAGGGATTAAAAGTTTCCAGGACCTGACTCGCCTTTTCCTGAAACATTTCTCGAGTAGCCGAAGGCGCCCATCCTCGGCCGTAAAGTTGCTAAATATCAGGCAGGCCGAGGGAGAAAGCCTGCGAGATTACCTTCGGCGGTTCAACCAGATAAAAATGGAGGTACCCAATGCCGCACCTGAACTGCTCATCGGAGCATTCCATCACGGTCTTCGAGATGGGGAGTTGTTCAGGTCCCTAGTCAAGAAATACCCGACTACGGTGGAAGAATTAGTCACTCGAGTGGAGAAGTATGTCCGAGTGGAAGAATCCCAAGCCAGGGAACCTGAGTATAAAAAACGAAAGAGCCCACTTCGAGATCGTAGAAGGAGCCCGCCCAGGGACCAGGGTCATAGGCCTCCTTCCCGAAGGGATGATCGCCCCGTTCCAGTCCCGACTATGCCGCGGGCGAATTACCCTAGGATGCGGGTCAACAAAGTCCGAGCATTGGAAATATGTGATGAGTACGACTTCCTTCGCAGACCACCTTACATCGACAACAACCCCAAAAGGCCAATATCTGACACTTATTGTAACTATCATCACGAGTACGGACACACGACGGAAGGCTGTTTCCAACTAGGTCGCGAGTTGGACAAGTTGATCGCATCAAATCCTGAAGCAAGGGCGAAGCTGACAGGAGGGGAAGGTGGATCCGGCGGGTTCGGGACCAAGCCTAGATACCCAGGAGATGGGAACCGCTTCAATCCCCGACCAAACCACCAAACCCCTAACCACAGAGAAAGACAAGGGAGGACACCAGAAAAGGAGGAAAGAAGAGGCCAGAGGAGAGAGGAGGATGACGCCCGGGGGCGCCACGACAACAGGGAACAGCGAAGATCCCCCGAACGGAAGCTACCACCTCGTGTAATTAACATAATCTCGGGAGGACCCACTTGTGGGGATTCTAATAGAGCAAGGAAGGCCGGAGTCAGACGTCTGGAGAATTATGAAATCAAGTCGGGAAGCAAGAAGTCCGGACCGATAATTAGTTTTGGACCAGAGGATTTTCATGGAGGGGAGGACTCCCATGAAGACGCTCTAGTAATTAGGGCCGAGGTCGCCAACCACGACGTCGGGAGAGTCTTTGTCGACAATGGAAGTTCTGTCAACATAATCTACAAAAGGACACTTGATCAAATGGACTTAGGATCTTACCCCATGGACAAAGTAGAGACCGCCCTTTTAGGCTTCACGGGACATTGTATCGAAGCGGTGGGGATCTTACATCTCCCGCTTACTCTTGGTGAAGGAGAATTGAGAAAGACGCGGATAGCACCTTTCATGGTCATCAACGGATCGAGCCCTTACAACATTATCCTTGGAAGGCCTGCACTGACCTCGTTCACGGCAATCGCCTCGGCTTTACACCAGAAGATCAAATTCCCAGTAGGAGACAAGGTGGGAGAAGTGCTGGGAGACCGCAAGACAGCTCGAAAGTGCTATGTAGAAGAAGTCCGAGTAGAAATTAAATCGTCGAAAGCAAGAAGTGGAGACTACCCGAAGGGAAGAGAAACCTTATACAACATTGGGACAATCCAAAGGAAAACCGCAGAAGATGAAACGGAAGAAGTAATAATCAGGCCACCAGAAGGGAAAGTCAAGATTTCTAAGGACTTACCTCGGGATTTGAAGGAGGACCTCGTCGAGTTGCTGAAGAAAAACTTAGATGTGTTCGCTTGGTCGACCAAGGAAATGATAGGGATAGACAGGGGAATAATCGAGCACAAGCTAAATGTCTCCCGAACCACCCGACCTGTCTTCCAAAAAAGAAGGTACCTCAGTTCGGAAATGGACGTCGAGGCCAAACGACAGGTAGAGGAGTTGCTAGAGGCGGGGCACATTCGGGAGGTCCAATTTCCCACCTGGCTCTCGAACGTGGTTCTCGTCCCAAAGCCTTCAGGCAAGTGGCGCATGTGTGTGGATTTCAGGAATCTGAACGAGGCATGCCCGAAGGATTGTTACCCCTTACCCCGAATTGATCAACTAGTAGACTCCACGTCGGGACATGAGTTGCTTTGTTTCCTTGATGCTTTCCAAGGATATAATCAGATCCTCTTAGCCAAGGAGGACCAAGAGAAGACAAGCTTCATCACGGCCAGGGGAACATTCTGCTATACCGTCATGCCCTTCGGGCTAAAAAACGCCGGCGCTACATACCAAAGGCTAATGGACAAGGTCTTCAAGGACCAGATAGGGAGAAACGTGGAGGTATACGTGGATGATATACTAATAAAATCCCGAGAGCAAGGCTGTTTCCTAGCGGATGTACAAGAAACCTTCTCGACCTCCCGAAGGTACAACCTCAAGATGAATCCCAGCAAGTGCACCTTCGGAGTCAAGTCGGGAAAGTTCCTGGGGTACATGGTAACGAGAAGGGGAATCGAGGCCAATCCTGAAAAGGTTAAGGCGTTGATGGAGATGACCTCCCCTAAGAACTTGAACGAAGTGCAAAGATTGACGGGTCGCATAACCGCCCTTTCTCGTTTCATATCCCGATCTGCAGACCGAAGTTTGCCCTTCTTCAAAATCCTACGCAAAGTCCAAAACTTCGGGTGGACGCCCGAATGCGAGAAAGCATTCCAGGACTTAAAAGAATACCTGAGGGAACTCCCGACACTCAACAAGCCCCTACCTGAAGAAGAACTGACAATTTACCTTGCGGCCACACCTCGAGCTGTCAGTTCGGTATTGATCAGAGAAGAGGAAAAAGTGCAGAAGCCGATTTACTTTGTAAGTCACATACTAAAAGGCGCCGAGACAAGGTACACCAACTGCGAGAAGTTACTACTGGCCCTACTCGTCACCGCCCGGAAACTACGCCCATATTTCCTGTCGCATCCCATAATAGTGTTGACTAACCAGCCAATCGGGAAGATAGCCACCCGACCTGACATATCGGGAAGGGCTGTAAAATGGGTAACGGAGCTAGGGGAATATGACATCCAATACAGACCTAGGACGGCGATCAAGGCTCAGGCACTGGCGGATTTCATGGTAGAGCTAGTCGGGGATTTTCCAGAAGAAATGTGGAAAATGTTCGTGGACGGATCTTCGTGTAGCACAGGAAACGGGGTCGGGATACTACTTATATCCCCCTGGGGGGAGGAAACCAACCTAGCCCTCAGATTAGACTTTAAGGCATCAAACAACGAGACAGAGTACGAAGCATTACTCGCGGGACTTCGAGCAGCGCGTCGGATGGGAATCACCCGCCTGACAGTACATTCAGACTCTCAACTCGTCGTCCAGCAGCTAGGAGGAAACTTTGCAGTCAAGGGAGAAAACTTAGAGAGATATGTTAGGACCTTTGAGGAAATCAAGGGTGGCTTCGAGGAACTCAAGATCGTCCACATAACTCGAGCAGAAAACGAGAAGGCGGACCAGATAGCTAAATGGGCAAGTGCCATAGGAGCGCCGGAGGAAAAAGGAAAGACCTTATCCATTTGGCAAATCGAAGATCAAATCGTGCCCGACCCAGACATTTCCCCAGGAGATTGGAGATACGAGATATACCAATACCTGAGTCACCAATTCCTACCCGAAGATAAAGCCTTAGCTCGAAAGCTCCTAAGGAGGGTCCAACGCTTCACTCTGATGGATAAGATTTTGTTTAAAAGATCCTATGCCGGGCCATTACTGCGATGTGTATCGAAGGAGGAGGGCGAGTATGTCCTTCGAGAAATCCACGAAGGTATCTGTGGGAGCCACATCGGGAGTAGGGCACTGACAAGAAAAGCGCTCCTCGCCGGTTTCTTCTGGGCAACGATGAAAGGAGACGCGGTGAAGGTAGTTCGAGGATGCATCAATTGCCAAAAACACGCTAGTCTACAGAGACTTCCCGCGGAGGCTATGAAATCGATAACTTCTCCATGCCCTTTCGACCAGTGGGGTTTAGACATCGTCGGCCCCTTTTCAGGGAATGTAGCTCAAAAGAAATTCCTACTGGTAGCCGTGGATTACTTCTCTAAGTGGGTGGAAGCCGAAGCCATGACAAAAATCACCGAGGCGGCCATCATGGCTTTCATATGGAAAAATATAATCTGCCGATATAGGGATCCCTAGGAGGCTAATCTCAGATAACGGAAGACAGTTCAGTGGGAAGAAGCTAAGGGAATGGTGCGAACAGCTCGCAATAGAACAAGTCTTCACCTCGGTGGCATACCCCCAGAGCAATGGACAAGTGGAAGTCACCAATCGCACCATCGTCCAAGGACTGAAGACCCGACTGGAAGGTCTGGATAGATCCTGGTTCAACGAGCTCCAAAGCGTCCTTTGGTCGTATCGAACAACTCCACGGGAGGGGACCAATGAAACTCCCTTCAGCCTGGTTTACGGAAGTGAAGCAGTTCTACCCGCCGAGATTGGAATGGAGAGCGCAAGAATCCTGACATATCCCGAAGACAACTCTCGACTTCGGGCTGAAGACCTCGACCTGGTCGAGGAAGGAAGGGAAAGAGCTGCCCTGAGGATGATCGCTTATCAGAGAAGGATGACTAAATCCTATAACCGCCGAGTTCGGAACAAAAGATATGAAGTCGGAGACCTAGTGATGAAAGAGATCCTCAACCAGGAAGAAAGGAAGAAGCTAGAGCCGAAGTTTGAAGGCCCTTACCGCGTTACCAAGAAGGCGGGGGAAGCCTCCTATTATCTTGAAGACATCGAAGGGAAGCAACTCGATCGACCCTGGAACGCCCGCAAGCTTCGGAAATATTACCCCTAGAGGGGAGTACCCTCATTATGCATGCTTATGTTTCTTTATTAAGTTTTTAGTATCGTTCGTTCAAGGTCGCTGTCTTACTACTTGGATGTTAAGACACTACTATTAATGCAATTCCCCTTCTTCTTTTTTCATACGAGGACCATTCGGACGGAAACTTAAAACAATTAAAAGATACGAAGACCCGGGTAGAAGATTTATCCCTTAAGAGAAATAATCCCCAGGGGTCACTTATTCCCCTCGGGTTAAAAAACTAAACGCGCACACTGTATCCCTCTGCGAGAGGCTGAGATCTTCCACAAGGGAAGAGAAGACCTCGTGCACACTGTATCCCTCTGCGAGAGGCAGCTCACTGTTCCCTTCGGGAACGTCGCGCACACTGTATCCCTCTGCGAGAGGCTGAAATCTTCCACAATGGAAGAGAAGACCTCGCGCACACTGTATCCCTCTGCGAGAGGCAGCTCACTGTTCCCTTCGGGAACGTCGCGCACACTGTATCCCTCTGCGAGAGGCTGAAATCTTCCACAAGGGGAGAGAAGACCTTGCGCACACTGAATCCCTCTGCGAGAGGCAGCTCACAATTCGCCCCAGAGATCCTTCTCTTAAGATCCTTAAGCCTTCCCTTAGGTTCAGGGGGACGCCCCTGACCTAGGGCAAGGGACCTCGCCATCGGTATGAATCAAATTCTTAAGAACGCGATTGAAGGGAACGATACTGAAAATAACATCGAGTACCAGGGGTCGAAACAAAGTCGAGATCGGATGGTATAAATCCCTTTTATTCATAAATATGCCCCGAATGTCATCAAGGCAGATAAAGCGGAAAGACGGGAAAATGAAAGACGGGAAAATAATAAAGACTTAAACAAGACATTCTAGAAAGCAAAAGGGAAGCTAAAGACTCCGACGCAACTAACTCGCCCCAGCTGGGCCGTTTCTCTTCGAGGGGTCGCTGCTTTCGCCTAGCTCAAACTCGTCCCAGAGATCCTTCGCTTTTGCCCTCTTCGGGGGTGAACGTCGAGGAGCCAAAGCCATGAACGCCGCCTCCGGATCTAGGAAATCGAAGGGATGGATGCTCTCCGGGAAGCCATTAGCTCTAATTTGGGACAAACACCCTTGGAATCCGAAGTTGAAGTATAGGTTGGCCGCCTCAGATACCTTCTCAACAGGGACAAGCTCCTGACTCGTATGGACTTCCCGACTGCGGCGGATCTCTCTCTCCGAGTGAAGCTCTTGACGGAGCTTGCCAACCTCAAACTGAGCCCTAGTTAACAAGTTTTTCAAGCGGCCTACCTCCTGAGCCTCCTCACTAACCTTCATAGTCATCTCCACGTTGCAGTCCCGAGCTGAGTCGGTCATCCTCTGTTGGATGCGGTACCGTCGGGCTCCCTCGCAGGACAGGGAATACGCCTGGGGACAAAGTGAGACAATTACTAACATACCTACCCGAGGCCGAAGATAGCTGACGTACCTGACTTAAGGCTAGAGCCCACTCCTTCCAAAATTGGCCATCGGGCATCTCCTTAGCAAAACCCTTCTCCTCAGGGGTGAGGAAATTCAGCATATAGGACAAGGCGGATTCCCCATCCCTTTCCAACAGGAAGTGAGGACGAGGAACAATCCTGGATGTCGGAAGAGCTTCGCATGACTCTGCGGATAGAGGAGCTGGAGGGGATGGCTTCACACGTTTGGATTGTCCCATTTCAGATCGGGGAGTTGGCGCGTTGTCCGGAACAGCCACACTGACCGGCCCGTGGGTAGAAGGACCTTCGCCAAAATGTCGGCTTCGAGTACCTGGAGCGAGGAAACCCGAGAGGAAAAATGAGCCAAAAAACAAAGAGCGAGTATAGAAAACAGAGGAATCACCGAACCTATGACCCGAGAAGGGAAAACCGCCTCAAGCGGGGCTCCTGATACCAACCCCTGTACCGAAAACCGACGCTCTCCAATCTGAGCCAAGAATCGCAGTAAGAGGTCAGGAGAGTCACTGGGACCTGACACTGCTCCTTCCAACGCAGCAGGGAGAACCGACGATCCCGATGCTGAAGTGAAGGGCGTACGAAGAAGAACTTGTTCATCCACCCCTTGGTGGCGGTGAAGTTGTCGTAGAAGATGTCAGTGGAGGGTACAAAAGCCAGTTTGCCCGCATCCCTTTCACATACGCGGAAGAAGCTGATGATCAGCTCGGTGGTGATGGGGAAATTGACCCATCTCGCAACCACGGCCAGAGCCAAAAGCAAACTGCACGAGTTCGGAAAGATTTGGCCTGGGGAAATATCTAGGGTCTCACAGAGGTCTAAAAGAAAGGAGGGAAGGGGAAACCTAAGGCCCATATCAACTTGATCAGTATAGAAGGTGAGGAAGCCAAAGGGGGGAGCGGAGGCCACTTGCAAAGGACCAGGCAATAAAACTTCATAGTCAGAGGGGATTCGAGCCTTCTCGAGATACTCCCCGAGGGATAAAGGGCTCAGGGTGGACACTTTGGCCCGATGCCAAGGAAAATTGGCTTTAGCGCGTACTTCCTCCGCCTCAGCGGACCACTTAGCTAGGTTTCGGCGATAATTCTTGTCATCGCCGTCTCCACTAGGAAGTGGCGTCCTCACCCCAACAGCAGGATCTTGCTGGACATCCGCGCCGGAAAATGGCTCAGGAGTGCCGTCTAGGTCGAAAAAGGTTCTCCCAGCCAAAGAAGGACCAACAACGTTTTTGCCTTTGGAAGAAGCGGAGAAAGCCATGGGGATACTAAGGGAAGAGGAACGCGAAAATACTAATACAGGAAAAATATGGAAGCGAGTGAATGGCAAAGAGTAAAGGAAATCATATATATATATAGAAGCTCCCTAGCGTAAGCGGAAAGTCAGATAATTCGAACTAGAGAGACGTTACTGTGAACAACGTTCACACTTAACCCAGTTTGCGAGATTTTCGAACCTAAGAGAGACCAAGGCTTAAATCGACCGTTCCTAAATTCCCGGGCGACTAGAGAACGAAAAACCTTGAAGTTCGGAGTTAGATCGACCAAGCTTCCACCAGTTCGAGGAAAATGCACTTTACTCGACTCGGGGTAATTTTGATCAGGGTAAGGCCCGAATTCACGGACACTTGGGATAAGAACAAGAAGCATAAAAAAAGCTCCCGAAGGTCAAACGTACAAATACTATGCCCCGAAGGGCTATGTTCAAAGCACTAGAATGAAAATATACATACATATATATAATAAGGTCTTAGGTCATTACATTGATTAATATAAAAAGGAACGAAAAGTCTTCACTCGGCCGATCTGGCCTGATCTCCTCTCTCCTCGACGCCCCTCCCCTCTTCGAAGGCTTCCCCAGCTCCATCCTATGCGACAGGCCCTTCCCCAGCTTCGACTTCGGGAGTATCTTCGACCTCAGCATCCTTGTCGGCGTCGCCAAGGTCCTCCTTATCCTCGTCGATCCCCGCCTCCTCGGCTTCGGGCTCCTCATTCACCTCGTCGGTGCGGACAGGAGGAGTCGGCGCCCTAGGGGGAGCCACCTCGACCCTCGGCTCGGGCTGATAACCACCAGGGGGAGCGTGGTGCAAGGCACGGCTGGCATTAAGGAAGCTCAAGGGATGGGAGTCGCGGTCATACCCATTCACCCGAAGCTGGGAAAGACATCCGTAGAAACCATATCGGAAGTATTGGCGCATTCCCTTCGCGAAGTCCTCCTGGGAGTAGCGGCCCTCAGCAAGCTGAGCTTCAAGGGATCGACGAACCTCTTCAGCCTCAGCCCTCCTTTCGTCACTTCGTTTTCTCTCGGCCTCAGCCAGTGAAAGTTGTTGCCTCGTCTCCACCAACTGCTGCCTAAGAAACTCTTCCCTACTCTGGCTTTGGGCTCTTTCCGCCTCCATCTTTTTCTCCAAGGTCTCGTAACTCCCGGAGAGATGAACCCAACGCTTCATAGCGTCGGATTCCAGGACGAGGCCCTGCATGGAAGGATGGACTGTTAACGACTAAAACGACGAAAACGCTAAAGCTACCATAACTTACCTGCCCGAAGGCAGCAGAGATGGCGTCCCGAATCTCGGGATTGGAGAAGTCGCGGGAGCACCGCTTGTTTTCCTCGCTTGGGAATTCCTTCAAGAAACTCCAACATTCCCCACTCGGCGTTTCCTCAAAGAAGCGGGGCTGTCGGGCTCGGCCTAAGGCAACAAGACCTCCCGAAGCGGAAGAAGGAGTGGGGGCAAGGGACGACTTAGATTTCTTGGAAGAGGTCCCGACCGAAGCCGCGGGCCTCTTGCTCCCCGTTTTCTTGGGGCGGGAAGAAGTGGCTGGAGCCTTGCCTTTTCCCTGTTGTCGGGAAGAAGAAACAGGAGGAGTCTGAGAGACGACGCGAACCTCATTCTCCTCGTCCGATGAGGCCAGGGCAGCGACAGTGGCAATATCCATTCGGCGGGCTGCAAAGCAAAGGAGAAAAAGGATAAGAATATTTATTATTAGTACCTTACGATGGTTTTAGGCCTACTAGGGTCGGGGACGGTATATACCTAAATTAGCAGGCGCCTCAGTCGCCTTGGCACTAAACCCGAACAGGAATAGGAGGTCATCTTTTATAAGTTCGGAGGCCCAAAAACGTCTCTCACCAATCTTCGATAGAAAGGACTCAGCCCGATCGGAATCGGAGGGAAGGGGATTTTCAATGGACAGATCGTCCCCCCAAGAGAAAGGAAGCAGTTGGTTCTCAGGGCTGCCCTCGGGGGAACGGAGGAAGAAGTATTTGCTCATCCACCCTTTATGGGATGAGGGATGACCCTGAATTAGATCGGGGTATCGAGGAGAGGGAGAAAAGAAAAACTTCCCCTCTTCCCTTTTGCTGATCCTCAAGAAGAAATTAATTAGAGGAACAGAGGGGGAATAGCCGAAATTACTCAAAAGAACGGCTAAGGAAAGAAGGTGGCCAAAAGAATTAGGAGCTAATTGACCAGGAGATATGCCGTAATACCTAAAGACATCTACAAGAAATTGAGAAAGGGGAAACCGAAGCCTCCTGTCTACCTGATCTAAGAAATAGGTCCAGAAGCCCTCGGGGGGATCACTAGCGACGTCAGTCAGGGATGGTACCCTGACCTCAAATTGGCTAGACATACCCGATTTCTCCCGCAGTTGGGGAATTTGGGCCTCAGTGAAGGAAGATACTTTGATTTCGTGCCACTGAAGGAATTCCTCTTCCTCCTCATCCTCCTCCTCACCCTCCTTCTCATCTTTGACCTCCTTCCGCTTTGCGGCTTTTTCCCGAATTGACTCTGTGTTTTTGATCCATTCCCTTACGGCGACACGGTAAGAACTCACGTCGGGGAAATCTTTTTCTAGGGGAGGGGGATCTAAATTTAGAAGGGGACGGCCTAGGGGAGCCACTGGTTCGGGCTGTAGCACTATCTCCCTATTTCCCGAAGTGCCCTCACCCCCAACATTACCTTCGCTAATGGTCCTACCCGAACCACCACTCTCGGAACTATCCGAAGAGGAACTACCCGAAGAAAAACTACCTGAGGAGCTAACACTATTGTGGGAAGTCATGCTGAATGAAGGAGAAGGGAGAAGAAAACTTACAAGTCCTAAAAGCCGGAGCGGGAAACAAAGCGAGGTCGGGAGACTCGGGCAGATTTCGAGAACGAGAAAGTGTAAAGAAGAAAATGAAAGCGAGGGGTGGGGTATATATAGGCCCCAAATGACAGGGACCCTTAGATCTGGGTAGGATCGACGGACCTCGATGACCCGCGTCGATCGTGGGGAAAGGCGCCAGAACTCCCGCCCAAACGTCCCATCCGCGGCGACCTATAGTGGGACGACACGTGGCAATGAAGACAAGATGGCGTATAGACCTAGAAGAACTCTTCCCCGCCTCGCTCAAAGAACTCCCTGTTAACATCCGAGTAGACATATCACCAACTCGAGTATTTTGCCGCCACTAGAACAACGTCCAAAATTCACATACTCTTTTGGACTACTCGAAGGGGGACTATTGTTACCCTCGGGTTTTTCACCCCGCCGCGGCAAAACACTCCGACCCGCCGTAAGAAGGACAACATCCCGACTTGGGGAAGACCCTTCCCAATAAGGGATAATACACCGACACCCCGACTTGAGGAAAGGCCCTTTCCAGTATGGATGACGCCCTGACAGGCCGACCTGGGGAAACGGCCTCGTCCGGCAGGGGATAATGACCCGAGGTCCCAACCTAGGGAAGTCTCCGTTCGGCAGAAGCGATGCTTGGGAACCTTTGGACCAGGGCCATGCCTAAACGAGAAAATGCCCAAAGTGACTGGGGTTAAGGCCACTCAAGGAAGGAGCCCGAGGAGAGATTCCTCACCGTGCCCCAACCTCTACCATGCCGAGCCCGAGGAGAGATACCTCACCGCGCCCCAACCGCTACCATGCCGAGCCCGAGGAGAGATAATTCACCGTGCCCCAACCGCTACCATGTAAGTGGTCATCCGAGATGCGTTATATGCGGGGAAAACCACCAAGACAGGCTAAACGTGGGTCGTAACTGCCCCAAGACGGTTCCACTCTGCTCAATCTTACAAATACCATTAGATGTCATCTGAACCAGGTACATTTTTCAGATAATCATACCGTTACTCTGCCATTTTTTGCTCCACACATCACCTTAAAACGGAATTACCCTCTTGACTAAGGCAAGAGGGCTAACGACCCCCTAAAATTCCCTTTGTTCACAGTTCTCAGCCCAAACACACGGCGGAGCTCAGGTGGGGAAAAGCCCGTCAGTCCATTTCCGCGGTAGGTTAATTTTCGACGGCATCAATTCTCAAATTAATTCTTATGAAATGTATGAAATATGTCACAATAAGAGGAAGAAGAAAGTTATACGATTTCCAACACACGTTCTTTTATGATCAAAGAGATAATACTCCTATTAAACAGAATACAGGCACACACACACTCACATTAAAGGATACGCACAATTAATCTAGATAAATTAATAAAAGCACTCAACATATTCTTGGATGATCAAAGCGCTGCAATATAGCAGTCACATTAAAGAATACACACACATGGACACACATTGGCATACATTCTTGGATAATCAAAGCGCTGAAATATACACTCACATTAAAGAATAGAAAATTGAATACACTCAATGTAACCCTCACATCAACACCCATTCTTGGATGATCAAAGTGCTGCAATATAACACTCACATTAAAGAATACACACAATTAATCATCACAAGTTAATGAAAACACAAAAATTTGTTTTTTCTAACCAATCATTTTCTTTTCTTATGTTCCGATATCAGCTTAACAGAAAAAACTGTCAGCAGCCCTTTTCTAATACACTAACAACATGCATATTAAAATTACAAAAAAATATTCCATTCAGTGATATCGTTTTAATTGACACCTTTTAGGTGCTATTGATTGACATCTCGGATGTTAACGTGACATATTGATTTGATAGATTTAATTGACACGTAACATGTGTTACTTAAGGCGTCAATATGCCACATCAGCATCCGATATGTCTTCAGTGACACCTAAAAAGTGTCAATTAAAACGACACAACTTCAAATATCGATGTGGGATGTTAAGATGGCATGAATCGGTGCCACATCAACATGTGCCCACATAAAGTGCCCACCCGCTCGGGATCATCTGTTCCATTTTAATGTTCCAATATCTGTTCCATCCACCATCTGTTGTGCGTCAAATCTGGTTGAAATTTTTTCTTTTATTTGTTTATTTTTTCTCTAATTTTTTAAATATATAATCTATCAAATCATAAAGTCATCTTTTTCATGTAGTTTATATGGTAAAAACAAATAAACATATGTGATTTATTCTCTTTTCATGATGATCAAATTGATATACACATCTTATGTTTTTCGATATTTAATAAGAATGAACTTTTTTTTTTGTAAATGTGGAGCATGTAGTGGAAAATTGACGGTGAAATAGAGAATCCTGGAGTTCACCAGGACATCGCCTAGTGGTGACTCGTTGAACTGCAGTGACAACGGGTAAACTCAGTTCGAATATCTAATCAAATATATATCTTATAGTATTATGTAAATGTATGTGTCCTCAAATGCTGCCACGTGTCCCATAATAATTAATTGTAGTAAATAAAAAATAAATATAATAAAAACATAAAAAACTACCTACTATCACACTACCCACTATAAATAATTATGAATAGTTAACACCGTGTATTGCACGGGTACTAAACTAGTATCTTCTCTTAAATGAAATGTAGTTTGCTTCTGCTTGCGACACGTGTCCATTTTCATTATATTAAACAAATAAAAATAAAAAATAATGAAAAGACCGCCCACCAACAAAGTCAGAAACACTTTCTTTTCACGTTAAATCATTTAACTTATATTATTGTTATATAATAATATTATATTAATTACACATATTTTACACCCGTGGGCCGTGCACGTGCATAAAACTAGTATATATATATATTTGTATACGTATATTTAAATAATAATTCCGAAAAAATTTGAAATAAGATGATCGCGCGCATTTTGATTTTTTGTCGGTAGGCATCATCATCAATTTATTCGACATCTTCAAATTTGATAATCGTAGCACGCAACAACACCATCGCTGCAAATTCTGAACGGCTACTGCAAAATTATGACTACATCGTTTTGAACAGAAGAGAGGCAAGCAGTGAAGAAATGGAATCAACCACTGAGTCGAGTTTTCAGAAAATGCCTTTGAAAACTGAAATCGAGGAGTTCTTCGCAGCTGCTGAGAAAGCTATTCAGATAAAATTCATTGACGAGTAATAATCCATTAATTTTTATTGATATGGGGCTCTCCCAATCAACGAAATTTATATGTGTGTGTAAATTTATATAGCGGTAGATTTATTTATTACAAAGTTAAGGATGCGCGTAAGGTGCTGTTTAATGAGGGATGTGAAGGGGACGTGAAAGGGACGTAAACGAAAAGGCACGAGGATATACGTGGTTCGAATCCTATTGGATTCTACGTCCACGGGGCGCTGCGGAACTTCCTTTCACTATACTTTTACGAATTACACACTCACGGACCTTACTTTCACTCATAAAAATGAAAGATCTAAAGGAAACTGTTTAACACACTAAAAGAGAGAAAACGTTGGGTGTTTTTTTTTGTACGTGAAGTGATGATAGTGAAAATATCTAAGTCTCTCCTTTTATAGCAGCTCCCAGCATCCCTTCCAAGTAATATCCCAGGATTTAAGGGGGACGTAACGGCTCTAGCACCATGAACAGAAAAAGCTGCTGCTCGAATGACCATTCTGCTACAGCTACAGTATTTGCACAGTGGTGCTGCCCAACGTCTGGTCGACACGCGTCCTTGCCTCTTTCTCCTTCCTTTTGGCTGTCTTTTCACACCAAGCGTACAGAAGAAGCTATCTTGCATAGGGGAGCTGTCAGCCGTCTAGTGAGGTCCTAAAGGAAATCCTACCTGTACTTTTTCTACTTTTCCTATTTTTCACCAAGTATCGGATATTTCTTTATTGGGCTTTTTATCATCTAATTTTTCTGGGCTATCTAATTTCGGTCCGTATCAACCACTCCCCTAATCTAATTTGTCTTTTGAAAAAAAAGGTGAATTAGAGTAAGATAGTAAGATAGGCCGAACCTTCCCCCTAGAGATCCCGGCAGGTGTTGTAAGAGGAATAAGAAGGCGTTGTCTTCGTTAAGTGGCTATGTGGCGAAGTATGGGTTGCTAAATCCTTCCCCCCTGATCAACTTCCCCGGAGCCCCTCACCATTTTCGTCTTTCTCCTTGCCTTGTTCTTTCCTCCCCTGAAGGTATTCTTTAAAGTTGTCGCATCTTGGGAACTCCCCTTTTGGTTTTCAGGTGATAAAACTATGTGGCTGTGTGGCCATCCGTAAGCTCGTCTGCTCAAGAGTTGGAAGAGAATGATCGGGCCCTCCAGGGACGATTGGAGCAAGTTCAGGCCAGTCTGGCCACCTGAGAGAAAGCTGGTAAGGAGGTTGCAGTTAAGTTTGATGTTGAGAAGGAAATGGTAGAGATGGAAAAGGAGGAGCTGCGAAGTTCCTTGGAACGGGAGAGGGAGGAGCTCCAGAGTTCCTTTGCTAGAGAGGAAACAAAGTGGGACGAGAGCTTGGCACGTGTGGCAGTCGAGATTGCAAATGTGAAGGCCGAAGGAGCCAAGATTTGTCAGCAGTATCTTCTTTCTACAGCTGTTGGGAAGAAGTTTTTGGAGCATCTGGCGGATGATTTGCGCCAAGCTTATTTGAAGGACTCTTTGTCTTATGCAACACTAATTCATGGGGGGCTATGGCGCTGGGTCCTCGGGAGCTGAAGCCAAGTCATCCCTTCGGGACTTTCCTTATCCTACGTATTTCAAGGGAGATCCGAAGACTCTCGAGATTCCTCTGTTTGATCCCTGCTGCGGAGAAGCATGCGGAAGTTCTGGCTGGCGCTGATATCTTCGACCTCCCAGGCGTTACCTTCGTTCTTCCAGAGAACCCCGCCCCCTAAATTTTTATAAATGTTTTGTAATGAACCTTTTTATTTCTCTGTCTTTCCTGCCTCTAGACAACTTTAGGACCTCCGTCGTTTTAGTGCAGCTTAACTCCCCTAGTCTGTCTGTTTTCGTCGGGGTTCTTATTCCTTATGATTTATCGTTGCCGTTACATTCATCGTCCTTGGGATCTGGAACGGACCTACCTAGCAGGGACCTGATGGCAGAGCTCCTCTTCGAGCCTTGCGCTTTAAAGGAGATTTCAGGTCCTGCTGCACGTTGCTCCTAACTCCCTGGGACATCCTATTTGTAAAAACCTCTCATTTTTTCATCATGGTGATGGCCTGTAAAAAATACTTTGTCATTTCTTTCGACACATAATCGTGTGGGAGCTTAACTCCCCATGTTCGCATGTTTCACGTTCCCTTTCTCCTGCATTATATTTTCTTTCGTTATTGTGGGGCCTGATGGATGTTTCTTGGAACATCATTATCGTGACATGGTATAGCGCCAGCTCGCTTAAACGCATGGTTATAGCACCAACTTGCTTATCAATTCGTAAGCCAAGTACGAATTCACGCCCTCTGTTGCAATGACCGTCGTCATTGTCCTCAGGTGTCGCTTTGCGCTAGGCTCTCTTTGTCCTTAGCGAGTTCAGTATCTGGGTAGACATTTAGGTCTACAAAATTATAACCCCGGGGATCCCCTCATCGATTTACCCTGGTTATAGCGCCAGCTTCACTTTAGGTACCATTCACGTTGCAGGCTTACTGAGAGCCTTTGATGTCCTGTACACCGCAGCCCGTCAGCGGCGGCATCTTGTACACCCTTATGGGCATCATCAGTCGCAGATTTATTATCTTTGATGTCGGGTACGCCGCCGGCCAGTCAGCCTTTGGTATCATCACACGTCGCAGACTATCAGTCTTTGATGTCCTGTACACCGCAGGTCCGTCGACCTTTGGCATCATATCACGTCGCGGACTCGAAGGTCGTTGATGTCAAATGTCATTCATGCCAGCACGAAGCAAGGCCTGGAGATCCTGGGGGAAAAGGGACTTTCGAGTACCAACACGAGGCTGGACTTAGAGGTCCCAAACAAGTAGATTGGTCTTTTGAATGCCAGCGCGGAGCTAGACCTATAGATCTTGAACATATGAATCCGCTCTTCGTGTGTCTGCGGAAATGCTCACAGATCCCATGAGGCGGGATCGTAATGTTCCGTGTGGAACTGCCTTAACGTCCTGGAAAATTAGATCAGGTCGTCAGCAAATTTATACTTATTGAATATTAGGACCCTTATAGGGGATCATGTCCCCGATGTTGGCGGAGCTCCTGCCGTCAGGTGGAGCTGTGACCCCTTCGATTTCTTCTGTGGTTCACCATTAATTTTTCTCCCAGAACCTCCCTTGGGACTTGAATTCGAGGTCCGTGATTATGGTAGGCCAGAAATAGCCCGCCCCTATCATTTTTCTTGTCAGGGACTTATATCCCACACGATCAATTATGTATCCCTTCTTGCCTTCCAATCCCGTGCCTTTCAGGACATTCGGGACAGAGGTCCTCCAATTGTCATCTCCTTCCATGCTTCCCACATATTTCTATGTCTATTGTTTTTCTCAGTGCGATAGGTGACATCGTCCCCTTGGGTGATCAAATTCGAGCTCGCCATTTTAGCCAAGTAATCGACTTTACGGCTTTCTTCTCTTGGGACCTGCATAATTTAATAGTCAAACTCCGTTGTTAGCTCTTCTACCTTTTCCTGTACTCCATTATCTTCTCGTCCTTCGTTTCATGTTTTCCTTCATTCGTTGCCCTGTCAGTCGCGAATCTGGGAACAAATCGACATCCCTTGCCCCCATTTCCTTCGGCGATCCTCGGTTCATGAATTGGACTTCGCATTCTGGCTCATTGGTGGAGGCCTAGAATTTGAAGGTAATGGCGAAGCGGAGCTCCTCTGCTCTCGGGCTAATGATAAGAGCTTCTGCTTCAGATTTTTGAGAAGTCGCAGACCCGTCTACATATACTTCTCATTGCTGCTTCTGTGGTCCTCTGGCAATTTCTAGTACAAAGTCGGGGAGAGCCTGGGCTTTGATGGCCGTTCGCTGTTCGAATTTCGCATCGTACTCCCCTATCTCGACAGTCCATTTCACCATTTTTTCGGATAGATTCAGTCAATTTATCGCTTGGTTTCATCTTCCACCAGCACCTTGCTTCACAAAGTAGGTCGACTTCTGAGAGGTCCTTTCTTCATTTAGCAAGACGGAGCTAACACTTCTACGGAGAAGTACAACACCCGCTCGTCCCCTATTAGAGATTTTGTTGAGAGAGATGTACCGTGGAGGTATTCCTTCGATTCTTCAAAGGGTCTGTTCGCGTTCTTCAGTCCCTTCGCACTCTTTGCTCTTTCGTAACACTTTGGAGAATGGGAGACTCTTCTCGGCTGAGAGCCACTAACCTCCCTACTGGCCTCTGGACATCCTAAATCCCCTGGTAGGCGTTTGTGGTGCTGAGGACCTCATACCCATAGGTGGAGTCCACCAGTTGATTCATGCGGGGTAATGGATAATGATCCCTAGGACATGCCTTGCTCAGGTCCCTGAAGTCATTGCACATCCTCCGCTTTCCATTTCTTTTTTATAAGGACGACATTAGCCAGCTATGTAGGGAACTGGATTCTTGGACATGGCATGCTTGGAAAAGCTTGTCTACTTCCTCTTTTAGGATCTGGGCTCTTTCAGCTCCGCAAGGTCCGAGCTTCTATTTGATGGGTCGACTTCTTGGTAGGATGATGTGTGGCGATATCCGGGTGAACTCCAGTCATATACTTTGGAGAAAATGCGAATAGGTCCGCATTTTTTGTAGACATCCCACCAGCTCTTTGTCTGGCTCTTGTTGTAAGCTAGAGGGCCCCTTTTATTTTATCTTCATCCTCTGATCTCCCATTTCCTCGTAATATGGCTTCCTTTTGTTGCGGCCCTAACATTATTTGCGTCGCATCGTCAGGAGCTTCGTTGATCCCACCACCATCGAATGGGCTCTTTCTCTATGTCCTTTAAGCGACGTGATTTCTTCCATTGGTTGTATCTCAGGAGGTCAGACTTTCTATGTCTTTGGCGATAACCAAGGCATTGTTATGTGGTCTAGCCACATGTGTTCTATTTCCTGGCACAAATCGAACTTTGGCTAACACATCCTCGTACGTCTCATAAATCCCCTTGCTTTTGGATATCTTATCGCACGAGTTTAAAACTCTCGGGCTCTCGTCGCGATCTTCTTAATTTGGTTTTCCCACAATGATGAGGATAAAGGCTCTGGATAGAACGGACGTGCCCTAATTTGGAGGAAGTGGGGGTTGTCTGCCTTTATTAGGCACAAATCAACCTACTTCTTTTTTTGGCGAGCTTGGAGTCATGTTTGCCATCGCGGCCAAGAAGCTCACTGCGGGTCCAGCTTGGGTAAGTCTATTATCTCCTTCTTCAAATGATAACTATTGTTCTGATGAAAATACCACGACCTGTGGAGTTTAGGATCTTTGACTGCTCAGGTGTACGATTTTGGGTTCTGTTGGAAGTTGGGATCACCTTGCCCGGAGCTCCTATTATGATAGAGATAAGAGCCTTAATCAGCATTGGCCCCCAGAAGAGGCGGGGGTTGTCTACCCTTAGTCGGCACAGATCCTCCGGACTTCTTCTCGGCTACCTTCAGACCTTGGTCGAGGCCATGGCCTACGAACTTCCTCCTATGTTCCGTTAGGATGGGCCCTTCGATTTCATCCCTCATATGATAATAATTGTTAGTATGATGCATGTATTTAATATGATGTCGAGAATGTAAATGAAAATGGGATTTAGATGGCCCTGGAGCTCCGACTAAGAGCCTTTTCGTCACGGGATGTCTCCCGGCTGATGTCAGGACCCCCTCCATGTCGTTACGTAACAGTATGGAGTTCCGCAAGACCCTCAGAAGAGATCCCGGGAGCTCCTTGTTGTGAGGTTAAGGCAGTAATGGTTTTCTTTGGTCATGCTTCTCGCTTGCTCCTTCTCGTTCGGTTGTCGTGGCCTGCTTCTCTTCATGGGCGTTGGCGACTTTACTTTGTTTGTGCTAAGGTACATGTCCTCCTGCTGATGTACGCATGGAGGTCCCCGTACTCCCTCTGCCTCGTCATATTATTTGCGGGTTATCTTTTCGATCCGGTGAATTTGTATAACGAGCACGATGTGGAGTTTCCTCGAATGACCGAATGAAATTGGGAACTAGCTACAATAACTGTTGAACGATCATGACTTGGGGACGAAAAGGATCTTCATATAGGAGCATCTTGGATCCTTCACGGAGCTGATATAGTAGATCCCTAACCAGTGTTTTAAAAATCGTATAGCGTATGGCGTCGCGTTTTGGTTCCGACAGCGCGTAGCGTAAATAGCATAGCGCATTGCGTGAGTATTTCGAGTAGTCCACTTATAATATAAAAATTTTAATATATGATAATTATAAATATATATAGAGTAGTTAAATTAACTAATATGATATTAATTATCATCAGTTTAAAAAATTATCATCAGATCAAAGAAAATTATTCAAATAATTGAGAACTAAATATACTAAACAAGGTTCTGGAAAAAAGAAAATAACGATAATTTACTAAAGTTTTTTCGAACCTAGCCATAGAATTGCAGTCTTTAAAAAGTAATTTTTAAGATAAAGAAAAATATAAGATTTGCATGTCATTTTGATCGCCGTTAAATAAAGAATAAATTAGAAAATTTTATTTATTTTTATCACATAAATTATATTAAATAATCGTTTTTTTATGATATGGTGGAAGTAGCAAAAGTTTAAAATTTAAAAAAAAAACAAGTCTTATCAGTTATCACTAAAGGACACGCCACCCTCTCTTCCTCAGTAATAATACATTCCATACGCTTTATTTTTTACGCATCATAGCGTTTTCATGTAAATCTGCGCATTAGCGCGCGTCAACGCGCGCGATTTTGCGCTTTTTAAAACATTGTCCCTAACAGAAGGATCTGTGTTTTGCCATCAGAGTGGAGCTGGTTCAGAGGTCCCCAAAAGCGAAACTTCGCATGCAACTGAGGAGAGGGACTTGGAGATCCCGAACTCATAACTCGTGTCTTTGTTTCCAGGCAGTCGGTCTCTCATAAATCCCCTTTGGTGGATTTCTAATGCTAGTGGAGAGCAAGGGTCATAGGTCTCAATCTGACAGGCAGGTCCTTAACACGTATTTCCTTCGTTACCAACGCGGAGCTGGTCTCTGGAGATCCCCATCTTCGCATGCCAGCGGGAACTGGGCTTATGAACTCCGAACTGAGAAATCGAGCCTTCGTACGTTAGTACGGAGCTGACTTTGACCTCTTGTGGATATTCGTACACCAGCGCAGAGTCGATCTTAGGTCAGGTCTTCGACTAATTTAAAGTTCCTAGGCATCAATGGTCCGTTTCGGAAAACATGTCACAGCTTTCAGATGATGGTGGGGCTGTCGCGCCTTTGTGTAGAGGGAGTCAGGGCGTCTGCCCTTATACGCCATAGATCCCCAGGACTTCTTGTCGATCACCTTCAAATCATGTTTGCTACCGCGGCTAGCACCACTTTGCGGTGTTTCGTCAGGATGAGCCACTTGATCATATCCTTTAAATAATAGTAATTGTTAGTGCGGTGCATATATTTATCACGATAAAATAATATATAATAGAGAATGAGGTCAAGAGGGCCCTGAGGTTCCGGCTAAGAGCCTTATTAATACGGGATGTCTCCCGTGGATCTTCTTGTGCCCGTGTGGGACGGGGTTTTTTTATCTCTCGCGGATCTTCAGGCGTCGGTGGGGAGCTGGCTTCTAGGTTCCACGGACCTTCGCGTGTCGATGCGGAGCTTGGCTTGTATCTCCCGGACATCAGTGTGGGGCTTGGCTTTTAGGTCCCACGGACCTTTGCGTGCTAGCGAGGATCTTAGCTTGTATCTCGCTAGAATCATTGGACGTCATCGTGAAGCTGTCTTCTAGGTCCGACGGACCTTCGCGTGCTAGCGAGGAGCTTAGCCTGGGGATCTCAAACAGATTGTATCTTTGTTTTCAGCATGGAACATGCTATGGAGGTTCGGATATGTAAACCGCGTCGTCATTTGAGAGTAGAACTGGGCTTGGAGATCTCGCATATGAATCAAGTCTTCATCTATGGCGCGGAGCTAATCCCTATGATCCCGAATATCGGAACTCGGGCCTTCGTGGGGCTGGGCTTTTTTAAGCCTTCTGCCAGTGCGGAGCTGGCTTTGAGTCCTCAGCAAGGAGCTGGACTTTATAGGTCCCGAATGCGGAGCTTCGGGTCTTCGTGCCAGCGTGGAGCTGGGAGGTCCCAAATGTGAAGCTTCGGGTGGAGGTCCCGAAGGTGGAGCTTCGGGACTTCCTGCCAGTGCGGAGCTGGCAGGTCGCGAAGGCGGAGCTCCGGGTCTTCTTGCCAGCGAGGAGCTGGGAGGTCCCGAATGCGGAGCTTCGGGTCTTCTCGTCAGCGGGGAGCTGGGCTTTTGGGTCCCGAAGGGGGAGCTTCGGGTTTTCTCGCCAGCGGGGAGCTGGGCTTTTAGGTCCCGAAGGGGGAGCTTTCGGTCTTCTTGCCAATGCTGAGCTGGGCCTTTAGGTCCGAAGGGGGAGCTTCGGGTCTTCTCGCCAGAGGGGAGGTGGGCCTTTAGTTCCCGAAGGGGGAGCTTCGGGTCTTCTTGCCAACACGGAGCTGGGCCTTTAGGTCCGAAGGGGGAGCTTCGGGTCTTCTTGCTGGTGCGGAGCCGGGACTTTACTTTGATTGTTCTAGTGCGTGTCTTCCCAGCTCGCATGGAATCTTCTCCACTAGGACCTCCTACTACAACGAGCATAGGGTCCCTAAGTGGTGGTGGAGCTCTTTTGTTTGGAGGTGGTGGAGATGGTCTTCCCTCGTTCGGAGGAGCTACGAATTTTGCTCTGGGATCTAGAACGGGACCTCGGACAAACTTCTTTAAGGCAACTGCCTGGATGAGCCTCTCTATTCCTTCCTTCGCTGGGCCTTCGAAAGAGATCCCCAAGGCTCCCTCCTTCTTTGCGTGACTACTGGCTTTTCCTCTGTTTGAGGTCCGCCTGAGTGTTCTGAGATCCCTTTACGACTTATATGTACCGTCTTGCTTGTCTTCATCATCTCAGGCCTGTGTTTCAGGTCCTGGCCGTTCCTCAACACGTTTGGCAATTTCTGGAGGTCCTCCTCTGCGAATTGTGGGTCTAGGTTCTTCGATATGGACAAATCTTCCTCCATTGACGTCTCACGCGTTTCGTTTTGTCCCAACAGAACAAAAGAAGGGAAAAACAGTAAATCCTCAGCACAACTTCACACAGTAGGAGTAAACATTACTCACGCCTTCAACTCGGAATTTTTCACAGACAGCACCATTTGATATGAGGCTCTACCAATCAACGAAATTTATATGTGTGGGTAAATTTATATAGCGGTAGATTTATTTATTACAAAGTTAAGGATGCGTGTAAGGTGCTGTTTAATGAGGAATGTGAAGGGGACGTGAAAGGGACGTAAACGAAAAGGCACGAGGATATACGTGGTTCGAATCCTATTGGATTCTACGTCCACGGGACGCTGCGGAACTTCTTTTCACTATACTTTTATGAATTACACACTCACGGAACCTTACTTCACTCATAAAAATGAAAGAATAAAAGAAACTGTTTAACACACTAAAAGAGAGAAAACGTTAGGTGTTTTTTTTGTATGTGAAGTGATGATAGTGAAAATAACTAAGTCTCTTCTTTTATAGCAGCTCCCAGCTACAGTATTTGCACAGTGGTGCTGCCCAACGTCTGGTCGACAGGCGTCCTTGCCTCTTTCTCCTTCCTTTTGGCTGTCTTTTCACACCAAGCGTACAGAAGAAGCTATCTTGCGTAGGGGAGCTGTCAGCCGTCTAGTGAGGTCCTACAGGAAATCCTACCTGTACTTTTTCTACTTTTCCTATTTTTCACCAAGTATCGGATATTCCTTTATTGGGCCTTTTATCATCTAATTTTTCTGGGCCATCTAATTTTGGTCCGTATCATTTATGTATCGATTTCTCACAAAATTTGTTATCTTATGTCACATTGATGAATTGAATATCCGTACGTAATCTGCAGTTATAACTTTGACATAGTAAAGGACGAACCTTTGGAAGAAGGACGATACGAGTGGGTTCAACTTCAAGTAAAGCCATGAATGTCTATGAAGTGGAATTATTAAAGAAGATGACGATTGATAGAAGTGAGCAACAGTTAGCAATTTATGGCTGATTTATTAATTGTTTGTGGGTTTGTAGATTCTTTATTTTTTTTTCAGCCTCCATGTTTTCCTATTTCCTCGTCCACCATTAACTCAGACGAATAAATCAATCTCTTCCACTTGATTGATCATAGATGTACAGTTGGGTAATACTCCGTGACTGCGTGTTTCTGCATGATATCTTATTTTTGGTTTGAAAATGTTAAATTCAAATGAGAAAGCACACGCACGCATGCGAATTGAAGGATACCAGAAGAAAGTCGCATCTGAAGGAGAAACTCGCATTTGAAGATTGCATCTGAAGTAAAGTCATCTTTTAATTAAGTCTGAAGCTCGACTTATAAAGTTTTCACTGGCGCCAACGTTTTCTATTACCTGTTATTTTTAAAGCAATTCACGCGGGAGATAGATCAGTTAGATCACTTATCATCATCCATATGTTCTTCACACTTGCTGTGTGTGTTCTTTAGAATGGTGTTCGTCGTGTTTTCGAGTGCAATCGATGTAATCAGTGAGAGCTGAGAAGCCTCTGTAAAATTGCGTCAGCCTCAATAAAATCATTCTTGATCGGATCGTGGATGTAGGATTGATTCTCAATCTGAACCACGTTAAATTCTTGTGTTGCAATTTCTTAATTCTGTTTGAGTTTTGTTATGGTATCAGAGAAATCGATCCAGATTTGCGCACACTGAAGATCGTTGTGAATTCAAGAAATCGATCGCTAAATCAATTCATGATTCATCAATTCGAGGTTCAACATGTCTGAGACACTTCCACAGAATTCCTCTGCTAGCTTATATGCGAATGATCCTTATCGTTTGAACCAGAATGATATCTGGACAGCTTCAATGGAGACAACTACATGACCTGGAGCAGAGCTATGAGGATAGCTCTCACGGGAAGAAACAAGGAGGGGTTTGTCAATGGAGAACTCACCCCACCAGCAGCAGTTGATCAAGATAAGCTAAGTGCTTGGAAAAGGAATAACAATATTGTAATTTCTTGGATCTTAAATGCTGTCACAAAAGAAATTTCAGCGAGCATACTCTGTAGTTTGACAGCTCGTGAGGTTTGGATCGACCGTCAAGAAAGGTTTGGACAAACCAATAGACCGAGGGTGTTCCAGCTGAAAAAGGATTTGGTGAACCTTACTCAGGGCTCATGCAGCATTGCAGTTTACTTTACAAAGCTTAAAACACTCTGGGATGAATTATCAAGCTATCGACCACCTTGCCAATGTTTGCGTGGTGGTATCAACCCTATCAAGGCATATTCAAGAGGAAGAATATGTCCTTACATTTCTAATGGGATTAAATGATGCATATGCGCAAGTTCGAGGGCAAATCCTACTGATGGATCCTTTTCCACCTATTAACAAAGTCTTTTCACTGTTAGTTCAAGAAGAGAAGTAAAGGGGAATGATGACTGGAACTCCACGAGTCAGTGAGGATCAAATCAGCAATATGGCTATGATGGCAGCTAGAGGAGGCCCTGAACTTGCAAAGAAGCCCTTTGCACTGCAGAAAAAGGAGATGGGAAGAGCTGTTTGTTCTCACTGCAACAAAAGGGGACACACAGTTGATACTTGCTATCAATTACATGGTTCCCCCAGGATATAAGCAGAATATGCGCTTTAAAGGTGCCAGGACAAATCAAACATGGGTTGAGCGACATAACAGAGCAGGACCATCAGACAAACAGACTTATGCTCAAAATGCTCAGAGTTTAGAAGCTGAGGATGCAATGGTTCAACTCAAGATAACTTCCTCTAACTTAGCAGCCTCAAGACCCTGATAAATCAATCTGTGGGGAATACCTCATCTGAGTGCCAGCTCAGCAGTAGAATGACAGAACCCTAGGTATATATGTCATTCATTTACCCTGCCACATATTTCCAACACAGTCTTTTGGTTGGTTGATTCTGGTGCCACAAGGCATGTGCGTGGAAATCTTGGCATGCTGCATAATGTTCATAACATTAAAGAATCGAAGGTAATTCTCCCTGACAACACCATCATAAAGGTAAACAAGGCAGGGACATTTAGACTCAACAGGTTCATTATCTTGATAGAAGTATTGTATATTCCACAGTTTTGCTTTAATCTAATTTCTGTAAGTTATCTGGCACACAACCATGCTTGCAAGTTTGTTTTTCGAGTCTGATAATTTTCAGATACAGGGCCCTACATCACAAGTGATTGGCAAGGGAAAGGAATTAGTAGGTCTGTACACCATTCGAGCTGAGAATCACACTGAATTTCTTGTTAATGGTCAATCAGTTTTCCTTAATAAAATGTCTGCAAAGTTGTTACATAGCAGGCTAGGTCACCCCCAAATAAGATCCTTGACATTCTTAGAAGTTCATTACAGAATGGTAATAAGTCATTAGACTCGGTTTGTAAGATTTGTCCATTAGCCAAACAGAAAAGGCTCAGTTTTCCAAATGCTAAAAAGTTAGCATGTTCCATGTTTGATCTGATTCACTGTGACACATGGGGGCCGTTTCATGTTGAATCACATTCTGGGTATCACTATTTTATAACCATAGTAGATGATCACACACGGTTCACCTGGTTATTCATGATCAAACATAAATCTGAAGTGCATTCAATACTGAGTTACTTCTTAGCATTGGTTGAAACACAGTTTAATCTAAGGTGAAAACTGTGAGATCTGATAATGCTAAGGAGTTTGGCCTTGATAGGTTGTTTAGGAATAAGGGAATCATACACCAATTATCATGCGTTCAAACACCACAACAGAATTCAGTGGTAGAAATGAAACATCAACATCTTTTGAATGTAGCACGTGCTTTATTTTTCCAATCAGGTGTGCCAATCATTAACAGCAGCCTATTTAATAAACAGAACCCCTTCAGTACACCTAGGAAATAAGAGCCCCTTTGAGCTACTTTATAACAGATCTTTTGATTATGATTCACTTCGAGTTTTTGGATGTCTTGCTTCTCTTCCACCCTAGCTGCAGGTCGGAGAAAATTTCATCCAAGAGCAAGAGCGTGTGTGTTTCTTGGTTACCCCAATGGTGTAAAAGGGTACAAGGTGATGGATCTCTCAATAAAGGAATTTTTCATCTCAAGAGATGTTAGATTCAGTGAAACTGACTTCCCTTTCAAACAAGACTATGGATGGCAATGGGGCGGGTCTAGACCCGGACCCGCCTAGACCCACCCCAAATGAATCGGGTATTTTCTTTCTATTCGGGTAATGGGGCGGGTAACGGGTCCAAAAATTTCAACCCGGCCGGGTCCGGGGCGGGTCTCGGGTCTTGCTAAACCCGCCCCGAGACCTGACCCGAGACCCGCCCCGGTATATATTTTATATTTAAATATATTTTTATGTATATATATATATATAAAGTGTTCGAATTATTAATAAAAAGCTTCGTAGCCTACTGGATAAGTCTTTAGTTAAATTACTATAGGTCATGGGATCGAATTCTAGTTTTGTTTTATTTCAAAAAAAATTCGAACTAAAAAACAAAACAAAAAAGAAAAAATAGCTTCCGGGTCTGGCCAGACCCGGTTCGTTCGTGTCCGGCCCGGGGTGGGGCGGGTCCCGGGCCTCTTAGAAATGACAGGGATGGGTCCCGGGTCCGGCCAAACCCGACCCATACCCGCTCCGTTGCCATCACTAAACAAGACCAACCTGCGTGGGAGCTGGATAATCCATTCATTTCTCACGTAAGAGCAAGGGCTTGCTTAGACACACCAGAATCACAGGCAGCCTTGTGGCCATCGCAAGAATTGCCAGAAACAATAGCTGTACCAGAAAAAGAAACCATGCCAGAAATAGAGGTTATGCCTGAAACAGAGGTGGAATTGGAATTTCCAGCAGCAGAAGAGCCTCCTCAGGCTAATCAAAATGTGACAGAAAATAACCAACAGGTTCAGGGAGTTCCCACTCGTTCAGGCAGGCAGCCAAGAAGACCAGGGGACCAGGGCACCTGAGGAGACTACTACTGTAACATTTCCAATGACAGGAAAATCCTGTATCCCATGTCTGATCATCTGTCCTATCAGCATTGCTCTAAGAACTTCAGACATTCATCAACAAAGTTTCCATGGTAGAAGAGCCTTAGAGTTTCACCCATGCATTACAGTCAGACAACTGGATTCAAGCAATGAATGATGAGCTCGAAGCTCTTGAAGAGAATTCTACTTGGACTGTCATGCCATTACCTCCTGGCAAGAAGGCAATTGGGAATCGTTGGGTTTACCGGTTGAAGTATAATGCAGCTGGCGAATTAGAAAAACACAAGGCCCGACTCGTGGCTAATGGCTATGATCAACGGGAAGGTGTCGATAAATCGACACGATCAAGATCATCATCTTGATGATCAAGACCAACACGATCGAGCTCATCATCTCATTAGAAGCAAAACTTAATTGGGAGTTGGGTCAGTTGGACTTGAGCAATGCTTTTCTAAACGGTGAGCTCACAGAAGAAGTGTATATGGACCTGCCGCAGGGTTTCATAAGACCTATGGACAGGGCAATCAATCTCGGCTAGTTTGCAAACTCCACAAGTCTATATATGGCTTGAAACAGGCGTCCCGCCAATGGAACAAAAAATTCACCGATGCAGTGAAAGGGTTCGACTTTGTGCAAACCCAGTCCGATCACACGTTGTTTATCAAGGGCAAAGGCCAACACCTACTTATCTTGTTGGTTTATGTCGATGACATAATCCTTGCCGGGCCCTCAATAGATTTAACACCAGAGGCAAAAGTTTTCTTATAGTCCCACTTCAAGGTCAAAGAATTGGGGAACCTTCAATACTTATTGGGGATCGAGGTTGCTCGAAGCACTGATGGCATTTATCTGTCGCAGAGACAGTATACTCTTCAGCTACTTCAGGACACTGAGTACTTAAATTCACGACCTCTTTCGACGCCCATGAATCCCAGTGATAAGCTCACCGTGACAGATGGGGATTTGTTACCCAATCCATTCGCATATCGCAGGTTAATTGGGAGAATACTCTATCTGACTTTTACGCGGTCTGACATCACCTTTTCTTTACAGAAGTTGAGCCAATACATGGCTGCGCCTCGTACAACACACCTGACGGCAGCCCCCCATTTCCTGCGATATCTCAAGAACTCTCCAGGACAAGGAATCTTTATGAGCTCAGACACGACTTTGAGCCTAACAGCCTTTTCCGATGCTGATTGGACGGCCTGCAAGGATACCCAAAAGTCAGTCACGGGATTCTGCACATTCTTGGGTAGCTCACTGATTACCTGGAAGGCAAAGAAACAGGCCACCGTATCCCGCTCTTCAACTGAGGCAAAGTATATTGCCTTAGGTTCCACTGTGGCCGAGGTGCTATGGATCAAGAATTTACTTGCTGAGTTAGGCATCACCTTGGATCACTCGCCTGTTTTGTATTGTGACAATCGGTCTACAATTAAGTTGGCCTTGAATCCCAAATTTCATGAGCGTTCGAAGCACATTGAAATTGATTGCCACTTCGTTCGCCACCATATTTCGACCGAGGGAATAAAGGTTACTCCAGTTCGTTCTGAACATCAACTGCCTGATATGTTCACCAAGTCGCTGAGAGGACCGATCTCACAACATCTCATGCTCAAGATGTCTGTAAAGAACATGTTCCATCCATCTTGTGGGGGGCTGTTAAATTCCAATGAGAAAGCACACGCGCCCATGCTAACTGAAGGATACCAGAAGAAAGTCGTATCTGAAGGAGAAACTCACATTTGAAGATTGCATCTGAAGTAAAGTCGCCTTTTAACTTACGTTTGAAGCTCGACTTATAAAGTTGCCACTAGCGCCAACGTTTTCTATTAGCTGTTCTTTTTAAAGCAATTCACGCGGGAGATAGATCAGTTAGATCACTTATCATCATCCCTATGTTCTTCACACTTACTATGTATGTTCTTTAGAATGGTGTTCTTCGTGTTTTCGTGTGCAATCGATGTAATCAGTGAGAGCTAAGAAGCCTCTGTAAAATTGCGTCAGCCTCAATAAAATCATTCTTGATCGGATCGTGGGACGTGGATGTAGGATTCTTTCTCAATCTGAACCACGTTAAATGCTTGTGTTGCAATTTCTTTATTTTGTTTGAATTTTGTTAGAGAATGAAGATATGGGATCAAAAACCCTTTTAGGGAGAGAGAAATGGAAATATGAAAGAAACCAATTTGTTTGTCTGACTGAAAGGAATGATCTTGATTAATTGATCGATTACTTGTCTTATTCTTCTCCTTATTTGCCTGCGTTCGTTTTATATGCACTGCAATTCTCTGAATCTCAGGATTTCAACTTTCAGTTCATTTGTATCACCTTTTTCCATTCCGTTTTCCACTGCTGGTATGGCTTTAAGCACTTATTTTAGCCCTTTCTCTCCTTCACTGTGGAGTTGGCTCCCACAGTGTTACTTACCATTCATATGAAAAGGAAAAGAAAGAGCCCATCTTCATTCATTTCTCCTCCTATCCCATCAAATGATTGTAAGTACCCTTAGTCATATAAAATATCAGATTCTTGATTGATTGCATATGATTTTGTTACTTCTAGCCTACTGCGTTCTTTTAGCTACATATAGATTAGATAGATACAAGAGGTTGTCAAAAGAAACAAGAGAATAGTGGTGGGCCATGAACGTGAAATAGAAAGCTACAGTGTTGTAGACCCTTTCTCTCTATTCTATGTATATATATAATGATGCCATGCCACTAACTAAACTATACATCAAGCAAGATAATAAAAATGTTTTTTTTTTCTAATTTGAAATGAAATAAAGTGCATGGGTTTGGATTCATTGTTGGCTTCGGTCTGAAAGGGATCGGCAGCGATAAGATGCTATAAAATAGTTAAAAGTCAATCCATGTGAGGAGAAAAAGGATAGATGGGTCGTATTTGTAATCTATAATAAATTGTTATTAAGCTCAAATCAAATGAAATATCTCGTGGCAGCTTGTGCTGTGAGATATGGGCGCCATGATTTGGGATCCCAATGAGCATGTGCAGTAGTAACCTAAATAAACTCGGTATGAAAAGTTTCCTTTGATAAAATATATATATTCACTAGAAAAAATGCCAGGAAGATGATAACAATCACGTGTTACTAAGATTACAATTTAATTTTTTTTTACATAACTATTTTCTCAAAATCAATTCTTGTTCACCATCTTATTTAGGGATGACGACATTTTTACACCCCAATGTTTGATGTGCGGGCATTTTTTATCCCTCGTATTCTGAGGTACCACATTTAGTCCTCAGTGTTATCGATTTTGGGACGTTTTTGTCCCTCCCGATTAATTTAACCGTTAGTTAAAACAGACTGAGATTACACGATCTACTTTTCGTCGACTTAGAACCTCGTAGCACGCCTTCTTAATCAACTTAAAGATCATTACGCAACGCATTTAGCTCCATTTCAAGGTTGCCAATCCTTTAATCCTAAAGACACACCCTACTTCTCCATTTGTGTGGCGTTCGGGACACATTATACCTGAATTTTTTTCTCAGGTGACGACGAGAAGCCTTTTGAGCCAAATTACATGAACCCAACAACCAATCAAAGTTGTTCAATTTAATTGCAGTTTCAAATGGGAGGTATGATAATCACTGTGCCGTAGTTTTATGTCACATATTAGTCATGGGCTTGGATAAGTTTAGTTGAACCAATCAGAGCATTTGGTCCATTTACTGCAATTATATATAGGGGTGGTTCGGTACGGTATACCGTACCAAAACTGTGATACCGTATGCCGTACCGAAATTTCGGTATCGAAAAAAATCATACCAATACCGTACCAAAATTTCGGTATACCTTAAATTTCGATACGGTATCATAACGAAATTTCGGTATGGTATCGGTATCATACCTTCTATACCATTCACACGGAGGGTTTTTTACCATGTGTCTCGTAACTCGTTAATTCGTTGTTTTCGAATTTTTAGTCAATTCAAACTCATTGGGCCCCAATAAGATGGATTATTAATACCAAAAATTTCAAAATAAAAAGATTTTTAATTCATAAAATAACCTTAAATAAATTATATATTTTAGACAGTCTCCTTAGTAAGACAAAGAACTTTACATAATCACAAAATACAACTTTATATACAGATTAATTAAAACGAAATGGCTATTTAAAAAAAATTAGTGAAGATTAACAAAAAGTAAATGCATTGCATCTTCACGCTTTCAAAATCCTGAAGAAAAAACATTGAAAAGGCAAAAATTAATCGTAACTTGAGTTACGTAAGTTATCCTTATAATTAAGAAACATTTTATATTTTTTGAAATAATATAATATATATAGGTGTAATATATATATATATATAATATTGAAAATTTTATTATTTCGGTATTTCATTATAATCGGTATACCTAATTTTTAAAATTTTCATACCATTACCGTACCAAAAATTTTCGGTACGGTATTATACCTTACCAAAAACTTCGGTATACCGAAATTTTCGATATTTTGGTTACGTTTCGATACGATAAGGACGGTATATCGGTATTTCGGTATGTCTCCCCAGCCCTAATTATATATACTGTAATTGAGATGTATCGACATTTAAGCAATGAAAAACCTAATCTATTATCTTCATCTTTTGATCTTACTGTTCTATTGTTTCTTCTTCTTCGATCTTATCTAATCTGATCTTCTAATCTCTTCTCAACTTCTAACAGTTCTTCTTAACTCTTATCTATGTTTCTTCTTCTTCTTCTTGGCACCTTTTTTCTCAACATAATCGGATTGATTCAAGTGGATATTGGACATATACTGCAGACCTTTTTGGTCCAAATGACTATGAGAATTTTGATTATTCCGAGTAATTATGTAAATTGGGGGGTACAAATTAGAAAACTCGATATGCATGTTGTGTGATGTTTAAGTATGTGAAAATGTTCGATTAAGCGCTTGAATGTGATTAAATTGATAAGAAAATCGAATTTGTGTGATCTTATGCTTAACTGGAATATCTATGTGATCACCTGGTTATGAACGTTTTCGCATCAATAGAATCTCACTGTGTGCTATATATGGAAAATATATTCTGCTAAGTGATATGTGAGCTGTACACGTGATTGAGTTATTTTAGGCAAGAATATCGATATGATCACCCGGATATAAATGACTATGCTATATATGGAAAAGATATCCTGATTGAATGCTTACATGTGATTGATTTATTTTAGGAAAGAATATCAATGATATATATCCGTTGAGTGCGATATTAAGTGACTTTTAAATCAGTGAATCATGATCCTGCTTTCCTTGTGCGACTTAGGATTCATATTATGGAAAGTGATTAGTTGATTGGGCCTATATGTGGTAAGATGCTGTTTGAGTCTATTTATGGAATGTGCTGAAATCGGAGTGAGATCACTATACATGGAAAGTATGCTTTGCATTATACTCTGTAGATCAAATCTTTCTCTGTGCGAATTGGCTATCATATTTTGGAAAAGAAATCAATTGATTGAGCTTACCGTTGATAATATGCTGAGTGGAATATATATGGAATATGCTGACAAAAGGATGAGATTATTGTGGAATGAATGTTAATCTGTGGTATTTATGGTAAGTGATCATGCATGACCGTTGAGCTTAATTGGTTTATTCTTGGCATGATTGTTTGACTTAATGCACGTGATTATTGAACTTTCTCTTGCATATTCTGTGCTTAACTTTCCTTGTGACGTGAAGAAGCTATTCGTGGTCTATATAGAAGAAAAACACTTCACGTTGAAGGGTACACACAACGAACACACAAGCTATTGAATTCCTTAGACGATTTGAGCTTTACTTTGCGATTCATTCGTAGCTTTGTGTTGAGCTTTCATTTGCGAATCTGTACCTTTGAGCGATCCTTAGAAACTCCAAATCCAACAAAAGTCTTCGGACGTGTTGTGTCTGCGGACACGTTGAGCGCACAAAGGAGCACGAGTGGAGTCTTACGCACGTGGATGGACGAATTTTGTGGATTCAGTGGCCCTTCGTTAGCAAGCTGCATCCAGTCGGGGAACAGGTTTCCTGGGTAAACGACGTGGATCGAAACTTGGCGTGCGTCAGCCTAGAACGAGGTCTAGTGTCCATAGTGCTTCGGTTGTGTACAGGTCAATCGTAGTGTAATCGGTAACATCTAGTGATTGATTGGAACTCTTGGGGAGATCACACCCCAAGGACAGGATTAAACCCCAGTTGGGGATATAACCTGTATAAAAATCGCGTCTCACTTTACTTTCTGCTATTTACTCTTCTGTGAGACAAACCCGGGACGCGTGCAAATAACTAGGTGATATCTTTGAAACGACTTCTGAAAAACGTGGTATTTTGAAACAGGGTTAGAGAGATAACTTTGATACTCGTACTGCTTTCTGGGAAATAACATACTCTGCAAATATCTTCTTAAAGAAAAGTATTTTTCAAAGAAGAACAAGCAAAAATTTTTATAGCCTAATTCACCTACCCCCCCCCCCCCCTTTAGGCATATTTTACACTTCATTTGGTATCAGAGCGGGTTACTCAACAAAAGGCCTAACACGCCTGAGTTAAGATCTAATGGCTTTTTCGAGTGATGTTTTTGCAGAGGGTCAATCCCACTCTAGGCCACCTCCCTTTGATGGAACAAACTACGCAGTATGGAAGAATCGTATGATCGAGTTTCTGATGCTGTCGATTATGATCTTTGGGAGACAATCATCAATGGACCATATACGGCTAGCAAGACCGATGGAACCCCAAAGGACGCTAAAGATTATACTGCTGATGACAAAAAGGGAATCACGCGAAACGCAAAGGCGAAGAACATGCTCGCATGCGCACTCACACGGGAAGAATACATTCGGGTCAGTTCCTGCTCATCAGCAAAGGCTATGTGGGATATGCTCCAAGTTACTCATGAAGGAACCCAACGAGTTGTGCAAGAAAGACTGGCTCTGCTCACCCATCAATATGAACTGTTCTCGATGGAATCTGACGATAATATAAGCCAGATGTATGCCAGATTTATGAGAATCATCAACCAAATGTTTTCTCTTGGAAAGAAGGTTCCTGACAGTGAACAAGTCAGAAAGATACTGAGATCACTGCCACGAGAATGGAATGCCAAGGTTACCGCCATCTACGAAGCAAAGGATCTAGAAGCACTGAGCATCTCCGAACTGATTGGATCGCTTATCTCCTACGAGATGATTCAAACGTCAATGAATGAAAAGTAGCAAACCAAAAATCAGAAGTCTATCGCATTCAAATCCAACCAATAAGAATCTGATTCTGACGATGAATGATAAGGCCTGATGAACGACCTAGCCATGCTTACAAAGAGATTTGAAAGATTCGAACAGAAAAGGAGATTCAAAGGAAACTCCACCAAATTCCAGAACAAAAACAAGGAAATCTCCACGTCAGGGAAAAAATTTCAGAAATGCTTTCGGTGCAACAAACCAGACAACTATGCACATGAATGCCCAACAAATAACGATGAGAAACCAAGGAAGCAGAAGGCCATGGTGACAGAATCTAACGACTCTGAAATGGAACAAAGTGAGGACGAGGATAACGCTTATATGGCTGACGAGGATCATGTATCTCGCTCTCCTCCATTGAGAAAATTCATATCCTAAACAATTTATATGGTTATGAAAGTGACTCATCTGTTTCTGATATAGAAGAAAGTAAGGAAGATTTGTGTAGGTTACTTCAAAAAGCAGAGAGAAAGATTAAGTCACTAAATTCCTTGAATAAGGAACTGATAAGGCAACGAGATGAACTAGCTAAGGAAAAACATGATGCTGATCTAGAGATCTCGCGTTTGAAAGAAGAGTTAGTTACTGCTAAGAAAGAGGGAATTCCATGTGACTGTGAGAAAACAGAAAAGAAAAACAGTGACTTATCCAGAGATATCGTAGAACTCAGGAATTCCTTAGATAGATAAAAACAGAAAGTTGATAGGCTCCTTGAGGGTAAGCAGAACCTAGATATGCTGCTAAGTACCCCTAGGAACATTGGTAGGTCAGGGATAGGTTATTCCACTGAAGGACAGCATGCTAAACATTCTGTGCCTAAGATTAAATGTTTCAGCTGTGGTAGAAATGGTCATTATGCATACAACTGTCCTTTAAAGAAAGTTGATAAAACTAAGTATGTTTGGAGATCTAAGAAGTCACCTGTAAATGCCGCTGTTGTATCTGATTCTAGCAGGAGATCACCATCTATGAAGAATGATATCTCGTATGTTAACAGAAGTTATTTCCCCGCTAACATGTTAGGACCCAACAGAAATTGGGTACCTCAGAAGAGTACTTCTTTTTACAGGTACGAAGGAAGAATTCCAGTAAGAAAAGCAGGTGGTATCTCGACAGCTGGTGCTCCCGCCACATGACAGGTGATATAGGTAATTTTGTGTCGTTAAAGGCGGTTGATGGAGGATACGTTTCGTACGCTAACGACGCAAAAGCCAAAATCGTGGGAGTTGGTACTGTCGGTAACAATTTAAATATCACTATAGATAATGTAAGGTTTGTTAGGAACCTAGAACATAATTTAATTAGCATTAGCCAACTATGTGATGATGGACATACCGTAGCTTTTGCCAAAGACAAGTGCCTTGTCAAAAAGGGTGATGAGATTGTGTTTAGTGCGGCTAGACATGGTAACATTTATTGTATCACTTCGGATGATATTGCTAACCAGAACGTCAAGTGTCTAGCAGTTACGCAGGATATCACATGGTTATGGCACAGACGGCTGGGACATGCCAACATGGAACTGATGTCGCACATATCATGCAATGAATTGGTAAGAGGTATTCCAGATATGAAAGCCACCAAGGACAGAATTTGCAAAGCGTGCCAAATGGAAAAACAGACCAAGACGTCCTTCAAACCTAAGAATGTGATATCTACGTCCAGACCACTGGAACTGCTGCATCTTGACCTTTTTGGTCCCGTACAGGTTATGTCATTGAAAGGTAAACGATATGCCTTTGTTATCGTAGACGATTATACTAGGTACACATGGGTCTTATTTCTTGCGCACAAAGGTGAGGCTTTAGATAATCTTGCGTCACTGATTAAGAAGCTAGAAAATGAGAAAGAGATGAAGGTCCGTAGGATTAGGAGTGATAACGGTCTAGAATTTGATAGTAAATCCTTTGCATCCTTTTGTGATGAAAATGGTTATAGTCATAATTTTTCAGCCCCTATTACGCCTCAACAGAACGGAGTGGTCGAGAGGAAAAATAGAGTATTACAAGAAATGGCTAGGACTATGTTGAGCGAATATAATACTCCAAAACATTTTTGGGCCGAAGCAGTTAGTACGGCATGTTATGTCTCGAATAGGATTTTCCTTAGACCGATTATTAAGAGAACTCCCTATGAACTTTGGAACGATAAAACCCCTAACATAGGATATTTCCATGTATTTGGTTGCAAATGTTTTATTTTGAATGATAGGGATAAAAGAGGAAAATTCGATTCCAAGGTAGATGAAGGGATATTCCTAGGTTACAACCTTCATTCCAAAGCTTTTAGAGTGTTTAATAATAGGAAGAAGACTGTTCAAGAATCTGTGCATGTTACGTTTGATGAATTTCCTAACGCAGATGCTACTGAGGAAGGTATAGTTGTGTCTCCTGCAGATATACAGGTCACTGACAAAGGAATGAACGCAATTCCGTTGGAACTAGATACTGAGTCAGAAGAACCTGAGGCTTCAGACGAACAACAGGGCAGAAAATTCAAACATGCTTCCAGCCATCCCACTGAACAAGTCATAGGGAATATCACTTCAGGGATCAAAATGAGAGCAACTGCACGAAACAATATTACTGAGGAATCACATGACGTGCTGTTGTCAACCATGGAACCTAAGACAGTGAATGAAGCGCTTGACGATGAATCGTGGGTAATTGCCATGGAAGAAGAGCTGGCACAATTCGAAAAGAGCCAAGTGTGGACACTTGTGGAAAGACCTAACGATAAGTCCATAATAGGCACGAAGTGGGTGTTTTGCAACAAACTGGACGAGAACGGTAACGTGACACGAAATAAGGCCAGATTAGTTGCGAAAGGTTATTCCCAAGAAGAAGGTATAGATTTTCAAGAAACCTTTGCACCCGTAGCTAGGCTCGAGTCTATACGCATTTTACTTGCATATGCATCTTTAAAAGATTTAAGCTTTTTCAAATGGACGTGAAAAGTGCATTTTTAAATGGTTTTATAAATGAGGAAGTCTTTGTCGAACAACCTCCCGGTTTTGAAAAAGAAGAATTTTCAAATCACGTCTTCAAATTAAACAAAGCATTATATGGTTTAAAACAAGCCCCTAGGGCATGGTATGAAAGATTGAGTAGGTTTTTGCTAGACATGGGCTTTACAACAGGAACAATAGATAGCACTCTGTTTATAAAGGGCGAAGGGAATCACATACTACTTGTGCAGATATACGTTTTGCGAGAATTTTTCTAAGTCTATGCAACAGGAATTTGAGATGAGCCTAATGGGAGAAGTCACGCACTTCTTTGGATTGCAAATCAAGCAATTGGATACGGGAACATTCATATCTCAAACGACACGAAGGAACTGCTTGAAAAATTTGGAATGGCTGATTCCAAGGTACTTCCCACTCCTATGCATCAGACCTCCAAAATTGACAGTGATGAACAAGGTACGCCTTTTGACCAAACTAAGTATAGAGATATGATCGGAAGTTTGCTATACCTTACGGCAAGCAGACCCGATATTATGTTTGCTGCTGGTCTATGTTCTAGATATCAATCGAGTCCTAGGGAATCTCACTTGACAGCAGTCAAGCCGATACTTAGATATTTGAAGGGAACAATCAATCATGGTATGTAGTATCCAAATTCCAAGGAATTCCCATTAATGGGATACTCGGATGCGGATTACGCCGGTTCTAGGGAAGATAGGAAAAGCACTAGTGGTACTTGCCAAATACTAGGAAATTCCCTTGTAACTTGGTCCAGTCGGAAACAAAATGCCGTGGCCCTATCCACAACCGAAGCTGAATATATGGCCTTAGGAAGTTGTTCTCAGCAAACCCTTTGGATGAAACAGACCTTGAGTGATTACGGTTTAAGGTACGACCAAATTCCTATTTTCTGTGATAATACTAGTGCCATTAGTATCACTAAGAATCCCGTACACCACTCTCGAACTAAGCATATAGAGGTGAAACATCATTTTATTCGAGATCATGTTCAGAAAGGGAATATCAGCGTGAACTTCGTAGGATACTAATGATCAGTTGGCTGATATCTTCACGAAACCCCTTATTGAGAGTAGATTCTATGATATCCGTGACCGATTAGGAATTATTGAGCTCAAATTGGAAAGGTGACTAGATATGTTAGGCTTTAGTATTTCCTTAATCTTATCCCTTAGGATCTCTGCGATTTTATTCCTTGATTCTATTAATAAATATCTTCATCCATGAAGAGATTATTTTTAGACTTTCTTCGACATTTATGTCAAAATCTATTTTCAGCCAATATTTTCTTTGAGCTCTGATCTTTACTTATTTCCTTCCTTAATTCCCGCGAGATATCCTTTATCTTCAGTTAACGGGTAGTTTCCTTCACCACTAAGTATTCTTTTAAATTCAGATTTTAAAATCCCTTCCTTATCTGACACACGTCTTGTCGAGATCACTTCTCTCTTTAACTTCTTTCCATCCTTATCCAAACTCTGCCTTTATAACCGTCACTTCCTTGGTTCTTCAAACTCATTCAAACCCTAAATTCCTCACTTCATAATTTCCGTCTCCTTCGATCACAACCATGGTGAAAACCAAAGGCGCCGGATCTGAGTCCGACAAAAAGCGAAAGAGTTCCCTAACTGAAACCCCTCCAAAAGCTACCCGTTCGAAGACAAGAAGCAGCCCTAAATCCACGAAATCTCCTACAAAACCGAAGAAAAAGAAAGCGAAGATTGTCAAACCCCCTACTCCTGCTTCCTCTCAAGATCAGTCTACATCTCCTGTCTCTTCCCACGATCAGCCTGCATCTCCAGAGAAATCGGCCTCACTCGAAAAATCTGCCTCACCAGAAAAATCTGTTTCTGCCCAAATCGAGTCATCTCCACGAGACACCAGCCGTGATGCTGAAATGGCCGCACTGTTTAACCCCGATAATCCAGAAGAAATCACCGACCAGATCAAATTCCTTACTGAGAATGCCAAGGAACTTCATGGAAAGCTTCAGAAGCGACGCGTTGCACAAGGTAGGTGCGTGAAGTTTGATGAGTTGGCGACAGCCAAGTCGTGACGTGGCTGACGGAATATGGCTGGAAAAATTTCCTGAAGATTAACAAGTCCTTGTACGTGGAGGCAGTGAAACTCTTCTATGCCAATCTCACTTTCGTTGAAGACGGAACTAAGATCACAGTGAAATCATATGTGCTTGGAAAGACCCTTGAATGGAATAGCGCTAAAGTGAATGAGATGCTGGGAGTTGAGAACGAAGGGCTCCGCTACTTTGACTTTGTCCACTGGTGTACCTCTGTAGTATCCATGCGAGACTGTGCGAAAGCTCTCTGGAATTCCCCTTATAAGCCAAAGTTCTCTGAAGGAGAAGCCTTGAACCAACTCCCCATAGATCTGTTCTTTCTCTACAAAGTCCTGCATTTTACGCTATGGAGCGCCCGTGTTGGCAGTGGAGGCCATTCCACCACGATGAACAATATGAGCATGCTGACTCTCTACATGGTGTCCCAAAATAGGCCACTCAACTTGGGATATTTCGTCCTTAAGTACATGATCTATGCCAGTCAGAGCTCAGATAAGGAACTTCCCTATGGTATGGTGCCTGTTTGAGACCGAGGGAATCTCTATGCCCAAAGCTTGGGAAGACAACTCTAAGCATGCTGTGGATCTGGTCACACTGAAGCGTGTTGGTATACGCTATGATGCGCGCCAAGGCTGGCTCAAAACAAAGGATATGAAGACCCCTTCAAAGATTCCGAGCAAGAAGAAAAGGGATGAAGATAGCGACGACGAGCAAGGAACGATCACAGATCTGAAAAAGAGTATCAAGGGCATGAAGGATGAGAACCGCAAAAAGTTCAAGAAGATCTCACGAAACTTCAAAAGGGTTAACAAGTATCTGAAGGAAATCTCCGCGGCTCTTAATATCGCTGAATCCTCTTCTGCCTCATCCGATAGCGATTCCAGCCTTTAGATCTTGGTTCCATAGAAATTCCCTAGCTCTGATAGGATTAGCTCTAGTTCGCCTTTTTTTTTTTGGGGTTTGAGGGTCGAGGTTGGTTGCAGGTTTAGGTATGTTGGTGGTGTTGGTCCCTCCTTTTTGATGCTGAAGGGGGAGAAGTCTAGGCAATTAATGCCTTATTTTGTTATTTTTGAATAATATAATATAATCGGCTTGCTTTTAAATGCTTATGTCTTAATCCTCTTTGTGCTTGAGTTTGTGACATGTTAAGGATTAAGGAATTCCGCACATAGGCAGGGGGAGCAAACTGATGTGGTGTGAAAATTTGCGACATTCCATGGTAACTTGCGATATTCCATGTGATATGACCTGGTAATTGCTAAATCTTTGCGACTGTGCTTTACATAGGTTAATTAGCAATTAGACAGGGGGAGCATGCTTTAAAATTTGATAAATTTATCTGCTCTAATCATATGTCACATGCTTTGACACTTAAACATGCTACGTGCTTAAATGGTTTCATATCGAGTGTATTCATGTGCTTAATATAGGCATTAATTACTTGTCATCATCAAAAAGGGGGAGATTGTAGACCTTTTTGGTCCAAATGACTATGAGAGTTTTGATTATTCCAAGTAATTATGAAATTGGGGGGGGTACAAATTAGAAAACTCGATATGCATGTTGTGTGATGTTTAAGTATGTGAAAATGTTCGATTAAGCGCTTGAATGTGATTAAACTGATAAGAAAATCGAATTTGTGTGATCTTATGCTTAACTGGAATATCTATGTGATCACCTGGTTATGAACGTTTTCGCATGAATGGAATCTCACTGTGTGCTATATATGGAAAATATATTCTGCGAAGTGATATGTGAGCTGTACACGTGATTGAGTTATTTTAGGCAAGAATATCGATATGATCACCCGGATATAAATGACTATGCTATATATGGAAAAGATATTCTGATTGAATGCTTACAGGTGATTGATTTATTTTAGGAAAGAATATCAATGATATATATCCGTTGAGTGCGATATTAAGTGACTCTTAAATCAGTGAATCATGATCCTGCTTTCCTTGTGCGACTTAGGATTCATATTATGGAAAGTGATGAGTTGATTGGGCATATATGTGGTAAGATGCTGTTTGAGTCTATTTATGGAATGTGCTGAAATCGGATGAGATCACTATACATGGAAAGTATGCTTTGCATTATACTCAGTAGATCAAATCTTTCTCTGTGCGAATTGGCTATCATATTTTGGGAAAGAGATCAATTGATTGAGCTTACCGTTGATAATATGCTGAGTGGAATATATATGGAATATGCTGACAAATGGATGAGATTATTGTGGAATGAATGTTAATCTGTGGTATTTATGGTAAGTGATCATGCATGACCGTTGAGCTTAATTGGTTTATTCTTGGCATGATTGTTTGAGTTAATGCACGTGATTATTGAACTTTCTCTTGCATATTCTGTGCTTAACTTTCCTTGTGAAGTGAAGAAGCTATTCGTGGTCTATATAGAAGAAAAACACTTCACGTTGAAGGGTACACACAACGAACACACAAGCTATTGAATTCCTTAGACGATTTGAGCTTTACTTTGCGATTCATTCGTAGCTTTGTGTTGAGCTTTCATTTGCGAATCTGTACCTTTGAGCGATCCTTAGAAACTCCAAATCCAACAAACCTTAGTCTTCGGACGTGTTGTGTCTGCGGACACGTTGAGCGCACAAAGGAGCACGAGTGGAGTCTTACGCACGTGGATGGACGAATTTTGTGGATTCAGTGGCCCTTCGTTAGCAAGCTGCATCCAGTCGGGGAATAGGTTTCCTGGGTAAACGACGTGGATCGAAACTTGGCGTGCGTCAGCCTAGAACGAGGTCTAGTGTCCATAGTGCTTCGGTTGTGTACAGGTCAATCGTAGTGTAATCGGTAACATCTAGTGATTGATTGGAACTCTTGGGGAGATCACACCCCAAGGACAGGATTAAACCCCAGTTGGGGATATAACCTGTATAAAAATCGTGTCTCACTTTACTTTCTGCTATTTACTCTTCTGTGAGACAAACCCGGGACGCGTGCAAATAACTAGGTGATATCTTTGAAACGACTTCTGAAAAACGTGGTAGTTTTGAAACAGGGTTAGGGAGATAACTTTGATACTCGTACTGCTTTCTGGGAAATAACATACTCTGCAAATATCTTCTTAAAGAAAAGTATTTTTCAAAGAAGAACAAGCCAAAATTTTTATAGCCTAATTCACCCTCCCCTCTTAGGCATATTTTACACTTCATATACATCTCTCGACAAGAAGTTGGAGCGATATCAATACAAGATTCACAATGGAATGCGCAGCTAAATTGGAGAAATGAAGTATTTAAGAGGACAAGGTATATTAACCATATCCGAGTCATTATCAGCAATGAAGGTTGCATAGAACTACTATTTCAATGATTCCATAAATATTTTGTGCTCGGAACCAACACTTATCGAGACGTCTTAAGGTAACCAACAAATCAACTAAACAGCCATAACTACGTCGACAATATAGCACGCAAAAGTCAATGGAAATCATGGAGTTACTAACTCAAACTACAGAGTAGCTACCATGAAGGTATAAGGAATTTAACGAATTAAAATGATTGATACGTATTTTTATCGGTGGATCGTAAGGCGGAGTAAGTGCTATTGCGACATGCTTCCACTTGCTTAGCCCTGCTGCATTGGAAACTTCGTTCAAACTGAATTCGCGAACAAGTGCTATATCAACACTGACTTTGATTTTAACTACACGATTAATTGGTTTTAGACACAACAAAATATAAAAACCTAAATGACCCAATTTCCTATGCCATTGATGATGATGCAATGAGTGCAATCCATGTTATCGAAATATTCACTTTCACTAATAAAATGTAGAAATTTTTCTCCAACTAAATTTTTTTCTCAAATATGAAAGTATGTTATCGGAATATTCACTTTTACACCAATTTTACGACTTTCCAATACTACCAACACAAGGCCATGGTAAATGTTATACTCCAATATTGAAATAGACTACTTAATCAAAATAAATAGTGCATGGCGCCCATGGCCTAATGGATAAGGCGCTTGACTTCTAATCAAGCGATTGTGGGTTCGAATCCCACTGGGCGTGTCTATCTTTTTCTTTTCTTGGCCTTTTGTATACTTTATGATGGGCTTTTTAATTTGCATTTAACGTTTTTCGTTGAATATTCGTGAAATTTCACAAGAATACTCACTCTCGCTGGTTCTTGATTGGTGGAAAGCACCTTTTGACTGACCGAAGAAAATATACACGCACCCGCAGTCAGTCATAGAGTATATCTATCGATGGATCAATGTAAGTAGAGTTTTTTGTTTATGAAGATGAACTTGAGGTATATGTGTAAGAATCAGTCTATGGCTGACGTGATGATGATACATGATAAATCTGTGAGCTGAGTGAGAGAAACAAAGATCCATTGACCATCTTACTCTTACATTTAATATGTGCCTTCTCTTATATTCTGAAACAATAGAATAGCTCTCTCTACCAACCAATCGCATTTTGCATCATTTCTTGTAAGCCTATAAATTGTGGATATATATTAGCCAGCCCTAAGGAGTGCACTACAACAATCCGCCCCTCACGCAGCCATAAGTCAGAAAATTCTTTTAGAATGGTCGAGAAATTCTTCAGCGAAGATCGACGACATAAGATAGCAAGCACATTCACAAGTGATGGATGAAGGACAAGAAACGCTTTCTATTCAGAAATCAGATATAGAAGCAATATTGGCCTCACAATATCTTGTTAGCTAATATTTGTTCCCAGCATAACTTGAGAAAGGAAACAAGAGAGCAGACACACAATTGAACCATCAAAGTGCTTTAATACAGAAAACAGACATATTACCTTGAATTTCGTCCTTAATTTCCCTATTTCCTTCACATCCTCTCACCAGAGCTATTGCCATCATCATCAGCAGCAGCAGAACCGCCATTAGACACCCTACGAAAAGCACACAGAACAATACTTCTCCCAGCAAAAAGGCCAAACCTTGATTTGTTCGACGACCTCATCCCACCACTCGTCGAAGGAGCCTCCAAATCACCACCAATTGCTTGAGTAGAAGAAGCAGCGACAGAGGAATCAACCTCTTCACTTGTGTTGCCATCCTTAGCTTCTCCTTCAGCTTTCTCAGAATCAAGAATCACAGATAACGAAGCCCTCCTTGCCCTTAACCAATCCACAGCCTCTTCAGATACGTCTTTGCACCTCTTAACCTTCATCTTCACCAGATTTGGACAGCCATAGGCAAATGCTTCGATCCCAGCATCTGTTATACGACAACCCTTTATGCATAGCTTCTTCAAAGCCATGCACTTTGCAGCGACGCGTGATATCTCACAATCCCCAATGGTTTCGCTTCCGCAAAATGCCAATCTTTCCAGCTTACTACATCCATTTGCTAGTGCTGTCAAGCTCGATGTGCTTGGGTTCACGCCGATAAGCACCAACTCAACAATATTCGAACAATTTCTAGCCACGGAGATTAAGCCCTCATCCCCAATCCTGTTTGTTTTCCAGCCATCGATGTGCAGCTTCCTCAAGAGCTTACAGTTCTCTGCAATTGCAGCAACACCTTCGTCTGAACAATCAGGGGCTTTCATCAGGTGAAAAACCTCCAAATCAGAACACTTGGCTACAGCCATTAATCCCAAATCACTCACTTGCAACCTCTCCAAATGCACCTCTGTCAACTGGCAACGAGCACTACCATTGTTCCTCCTCTCCAAAACAACGCTCTCCAACAATCTATCCCAATCGCCCAAGCACTTGATGATCTTCAAGCTCTTCAAATTCTTTGAGCCCTTCATCAATGGGCCAAACGACTGGCCGTTGTAGAGCTCCTTGAGGGTAATCGATTTCAACGAGTTGGATGCTGATCCGAGCCCGATAGGCTCGGCTGAGAATCCTTCGCTATTGCCTCTCAATCTTTTTACTGACAGTTCTTCCAAGCTCGAGCAGTTATCCAACAAAGCATTTAAGCCTATGGCTCCAAACGTACACGAACCGCAGGAAAACTTGCGCAAGGATTTACAGTTCTTAGCGAGAGAGAGCATACCGACGTGGGTGATCTCGCGGCAAGATCGGAGCTTAAGGCGCGTGAGATTAGGGCATTTGATGGAGATAAATTCCAAATCCGCATCGCTCATGGAGATCGACCGCCGATCGCATCTCAGAGCCAGCTTGGTGATGGAATCGAAGCGCTTTAGCAGCGAAGGGAGGTGCGGTGCCACGTCGGCGGAGGCGTTGACGGAGAGGCGCTGGCGCGACTGGCCCTCGACGGAGAACCATCTGCGGCAGACGAGGGAGCAGCGGTTTCGGTCGGCGGAGGAGAGGGTGGAGAAGATCAGCGCAAGTATCTCGTCGGGCAGGTCCGATTCAAAATCGTAGGATGACGATGTCGATGAACGTGGTGGTTGGTATTGGTGGAGCGTGAGGAAATTGACATCGTGGTTGTGGGTATGTATTTGGGATGAAGCGGTCTGGCCCATGGCGGCGCGGCGAATGTTCGATGACACCCGCCGCCGGTGGGATGATGGAATGGAAGAAGGGTTGAGAAAGTTTTGGTTGATAAAAGAGAGAATTAATAAAAGGAGAGAGAGATAGAGAGAGAGAGAGTGAGAGGCTTATTGAATTCTTTTGTGATGATTGTTATAAATATATTATAACGATTACGTGTTTTATTAATTACGATTATAGTAATATAGAGAGATAAGTAGAGAGATAATAACTTCTTTATTAATACTTCTTAATACCATTTACACAATCCCAAATCACATATTTATACTACTACAAATTCACTATTACACCTAAAATTTACAACATTTATTATAATTATACACATCATCTTATCAATTAATACACATCTAATTTTTACAACATTCAATACAATAATTCAATAACAATACAAAAACATCCACATCTTAATATTATTTCTTAATATTCATAACACTCCCCCTTGGATGTTTTTCAAAGAATATGCCTCGTTAAAACCTCATTAGGAAAAACCCAGTGGGATAAAAACCTAATGAAAGAAAAAGAGTACATCATTCTTTAGATACGCTTTTAGTTGTTGCCTCATTAAAAACCTTACTAGGAAAACCCTGTGGGAAAAACCGTAGTGAAGGAAAAAAGAGTGCAACGCGTATTTACTCCCCCTGATGAGGATGTCCTTTAAGATCTCTAAGTTTTCGGACTCCAATTGAATATACCAAATTTTCAAAAATTCTTGGAGGAAGTGCTTTAGTAAATAGATCAGCAAGATTTTCACTTGATCGAACTTGCTGTACATCAATATCACCATTTTTCTGAAGTTCATGCGTAAAGAAAAATTTTGGTGATATATGTTTTGTTCTATCGCCTTTGATGTAACCTTCTTTTAATTGAGATATGCATGCTGTATTATCTTCAAATAATATTATAGAAGGTAATTTCTCAATAGATAGTCCACATGTGTCTTGAATGTGTTGAATAATAGATCTTAACCAAACACATTCTCGACTAGCTTCATGAATTGCTAATATTTCAGCATGATTTGAAGAAGTAGCAATTAAGGTTTGTTTAACCGATCGCCATGAAATAGCTGTACCTCCATGTGTAAATAAGTAACCTGTTTGCGATCGTCCGTTATGCGGATCAGATAGAAATCCCGCATCTGCATAGCCAACTAAACTTGATTGTGAATCATTCGAATAAAATAATCCCGCATCCGTAGTTCCTTGAAGATAACGGAATATTTGTTTGATCCCATTCCAATGTCGTCTAGTTGGTGAAGAACTATATCTTGCTAATAAATTCACTGCAAATGCTATATCTGGTCTAGTATGACTTGTAAGATACATTAATGCTCCAATAGCACTAAGATATGGAACTTCAGCACCAAGTATTTCTTCATTATCATCGCATGGTCTGAACGGATCTTTATTCACATCAAGGGATCGTACTATCATTGGAGTAGTTAATGGATGCGCTTTGTCCATATAAAATCTTTTCAAGATCTTCTTTGTATAAGTCTCTTGATGAACAAATATTCCATTGTTTAAATATTCAATTTGTAGTCCGAGACAAAATTTCGTTCTTCCGAGATCTTTCATTTCGAATTCTCGTTTTAAACATGTAATAGTTTTATTTAACTCTTGAGGAGTTCCTATTATATTTAAGTCATCAACATAAACGGCAATGATGACAAATTCATTTCCACTTCTTCTCATGAAGATACAAGGGCACGTTTGATCATTTTTATACCCCTCTTTTAGTAAATAATCACTTAAACGATTATACCACATACGCCCTGATTGTTTTAATCCGTAGAGCGATTTATTCAACTTTATTGAGTACTCATTTCGAGATCCTGAATTTTCAGGCAAACGAAATCCCTCAGGGAGTTTCATGTAGATGTCACTATCGAGTGTTCCATACAAGTATGCAGTGACAACATCCATAAGATGCATATCGAGCCCTTCACGTACTGCCAGACTAATTAGATAACGAAAAGTTGTTGCATCCACCACAGGAGAATAAGTCTCTTCGTAATCAATGCCAGGTCTTTGAGAAAAGCCTTGAGCAACAAGCCGTGCTTTGTATCTCACAATTTCACCGTTTTCATTTCTCTTTCTAATGAAAACCCATCTATATCCGACCGGCTTTACATTTTCTGGAATACGGACCACGGGTCCGAATACTTTTCGGTTCTCAAGTGATTTTAATTCTGTCTCAATTGCATCTTTCCACTTTGGCCAATCATTTCTTTGTCGACATTCATTTATAGATTTTGGTTCATGATCCTCATTTTCATTAATCTCATGTAGCGCTACATTAAATGAGAAAACATCGTCAACGTTGACTTTGCCTCGGTTCCACCTTATTCCATTATGGGCATAATTTATTGAGATCTCTTCATTTTCAATATTTTCACAACTTTCAGGTACCTGATCAGATTTATTTATGCCCATAGAATCTCTTAGAGTTGGCGTGTCCTCTATTTGACCATCTATTTTATTTGCTCCTTTTCTTTTACGAGGATTCTTGTCTTTGGATCCCGAGGGCCTACCACGTTTCAACTGTGGTTTCGGCTCAATTTTATTCTTAGAAATATCAGTAGAAGTATCAATTCTAACAGGAGCATTAACAGCTGGTATATGCGATTTAGTAACCTTTTTCTGGTCAGTAAAACTGTCTGGCAATTGATTTGCTAAATTTTGTTAATGAATTATCTTTTGAACTTCAAGTTCACATTCTTTTGTACGAGGATCAAAATGAGCCAATGATAATTCATTCCAACTAATATCTTTAACCAGCTGTTTATTTTCTTTATCTCCCCCTAATGTTGGAAATTTTGATTCATCAAAATGACAGTCGGCAAATCGAGCTGTAAATAAATCTCCTGTCAATGGTTCTAAATATTTTAGTATTGACTTAGATTCAAATCCAACATATATCCCCAATCTTCTTTGAGGTCCCATTTTGGTGCGTTGTGGTGGAGCAATTGGGACATATACTGCACATCCAAAAATTCTCAGATGGGAAATATCTGGATCCTGACCGAAAACCATTTGTAATGGGGAAACATTATGATAACTTGTGGGTCGAATGCGAATAAGTGATGCTGCATGCAAAATAGCATATCCCCAACACGATAAAGGAAGTTTCGACTTCATTAGTAATGGTCTTGCTATTAATTGTAATCTTTTTATTAATGATTCCGCAAGTCCATTTTGAGTATGAACATGTGCTACGGGATGTTCAACATCAATCCCAATAGACATACAATATTCATTAAATGCTTTAGAGGTGAATTCACCAGCATTGTCAAGACGTATTTTCTTAATTGGATAATCAGGAAAATGAGCTCGTAATCGAATTAACTGAGCAAGCAGTCTAGCAAACGCAACATTGCGTGTTGATAATAATGATACATGTGACCATTTAGTTGATGCATCAATTAAAACCATGAAGTATCTAAATGGACCACATGATGGATGAATTGGTCCACAAATGTCGCCTTGAATACGTTCTAAAAACGTAATAGATTCATTCTTCAATTTTACCGGTGATGGTCTAGCGATTAACTTTCCTTTCGAGCAAGCATCACATGATAACTCATTAGATTGAATAATCTTCTTATTTTTTAAAGTGTGTCCACATGAGTTCTCAATTATTCTTCGCATCATAGTTGAACCGGGATGGCCTAACCGGTCATGCCACACCACAAACAAATCATTGTTTATAAAATTCGACTCAACTGTATTAATATATGCATAGTATAAACCGGAGGATAATGCAGATAATTTTTCTATAACACCTTTCTTATTTAAAATCACGTTTGTGATTTGAAGGTATTCATTATCACCTTCTTTTGTAGTCTCAATATGATATCCGTTTTTACGGATGTCTTTAAAACTCAATAAGTTTCTATGAGACTTCGAAGAATATAATGCATTTTCAATATGCAATTTTGTTCCTCCGGATAATAAGATATTTGCTCTTCCAGAGCCTTCAATCAATTTTGTAATTCCCGAAATAGTATTAACATTTGCTTCTTGAGTAACCAATCGGATGAAATATTTCTTATCCGTGAGTATTGTGTGAGTCGTTGCGCTGTCCACAAGACATATATCTCCATGTGTGTTCATTCCTCAAGAAAATAATAAAACACAATAATTATTAATTATACATAAAATTCATCATAATACAGCACACATACGTACTTAAAATTTATGATAATACATCACACATACGTAAATAAAATTCATGATAATACATCACACGTACATAAAATATCAATACGATATACAATAATAAGTCTTTTATTCATTATGATCGGCGAGAAATTCTTCAAGATCGATGTGGGGAATATCGTCGAGGTTGAGATTAGAACCTCCTTCCTCTTGGACAAAGTTTGTCTCAACTTTCTTTCCTTTTTCAAGTGATTTTTGATAGAGCTCAACAAGATGTTTCGCCACACGACAAGTACGAGCATAATGACCTTTCATACCACAACGAGAGCACGGTTCATCGAATCGCCTTTTTGATGGTTCGCCGGTTTCCATTTTGTTTTCATTTTTCCTTTTCAGATGAAAATTATTATAATTACCATAGTGTTGTTGGCTACGGCCTCGACCTCGGCCACGACCACGACCACCTCCACGACCCCGATTATTATACCTGCCACGACCGCGAAAGCTATTGCCTCGATCACTTTGGTATGTGTTCATATTGACTTCAGGAATGGGAGCAGAGCCCGTCGGTCGTGATTGATGGTTCTTCAATAATAACTCATTATTTTGTTCAGCAACGAGGAGACATGAAATTAATTCTGAATATTTCTTAAAGCCCTTTTCACGATATTGTTGTTGTAACAACAAATTCGCTGCATGGAACGTGGTGAAGGTTTTCTCCATCATACTTGCTTCTGTAACTTCCTGTCCACACAATCTTAATTGAGAAGTAATTCTGAACATAGCAGAATTATAATCACTTACAGATTTATAATCTTGGAAGCGTAGATTTGTCCATTCATATTGGACATTTGGTAGGATCACAGTCCTCTGATGGTCATATCTTTCTTTTAGATTAGTCCACAAAATAAGTGGATCTTTCACAGTGAGATATTCCACCTTTAAACTTTCGTGAAGGTGGTGACGAAGAAATATCATGGCCTTGGCCTTGTCTTGGCTCGATGCCGAATTATCAGCTTGTATAGTAGTTCCCAGGCCTTTTGACTCAAGGTGGATTTCGGCATCCAAAATCCATGACAAATAGTTCTTGCCCGTGATATCCAGAGCAACAATATCAAGCTTTTGAAGATTCGACATTTTACTATCAAGAATATAACAATTGGTTAAGAAAAAATAGTTCGAAGCGTAAATAATATTTATCTTATTGTGATAAAAGTAAAAAGTCAAATTTGAATAAAATGGCATAATATTAAAAGTCAACGGCCCAGCTAGGATTCGAAATCTGGTGCTCACGCCACAAGTTTGTGGGGGTTACCGCGAGAGCTAGCGGGCTTTTTGTGTTGTAAGATATGAAAATAAAATGTATATAATATACCTTGGCGTGATGACGTCGACGAAATTCAAATGGTCGGAACTCGTGCTCGGACTGATGACGTCGGCAAATCTCGGTTGGTTAGAGCCTCGTGCTGATAACGTGCTATAAATATATTATAACGATTACGTGTTTTATTAATTACGATTATAGTAATATAGAGAGATAAGTAGAGAGATAATAACTTCTTTATTAATACTTCTTAATACCATTTACACAATCCCAAATCACATATTTATACTACTACAAATTCACTATTACACCTAAAATTTACAACATTTATTATAATTATACACATCATCTTATCAATTAATACACATCTAATTTTTACAACATTCAATACAATAATTCAATAACAATACAAAAACATCCACATCTTAATATTATTTCTTAATATTCATAACAATGATTAAATTTTTGGCCCGTCGGTATCGAACTTAGGGGTCTTTACTTTACAATACCCCTTGAAAAAAAAAATTGTAATTTAGTACATTTTCTTATATGTAGGTATCTAACAGAATAAATTTTTGCACATAGGTACACGATCCCGCCGCAGGTACGCCGTATTAGCACATTTAGGTACCCTATAACAACGTATTGTGGTACGTAATACGTTTAGAAAATGGTACGTCGTATTAGCACATTTAGTTACCCTATAGAAACCGTATAGGGTATCGTATAAAGGCGTGACATGATATGCTATGCACACATAGCAATGTACGAAAACTGGTACAAACATTAAGTCGGTTACCTATCTGTAAAAATTCCTAACATAGGTACTGATTTGTAAGTTTTTATTCAAGTAGCTATTTATGTGTAAATTACACCGGAACTTATGTATGAAGCGGAATTAATGTTGGATTGATGATTAAATTTATTAGACGATTTTAGAACTATTACAAGATTATATCGTTTGTTTATTCATTCACGCAATGCATGTGTCATAAAGCTTTGTATTATTACAAAGATCATATGGTTTGTTTATTCATACACGCAATGCTTGTGTCATAAAGCTTTGTATTATTATCTTTTGATTAATCTGGTAAACACTTTTTTCTGTTCTTCCCCACTAGATATAACGGAACCAATATTACTAGTTTGTTTAGTACATGTACCTCCATTATATTTGCAGATTAAATTATTTAAAAATAAAATTTTAAAATACGGATAAAATTGTAATAAACTAAATATTAAGGTAAAATTGTAAAACCATTTGACAAATCAATTGACAATTTTTAGATCCATAGGATTTTATAAAAGGGCCTGTTTGGTTGAGAGTATTAGGTGGGTTTGGATTAGCTAAAGTTATATTTGGTTGACTAGTTTAGTTAATGGTTGGACTTAGCTAATACCCCCTTAATACCATCAATCACATCTAATCACATCCTTTTAGATAAATTTATCCTTTTATATAATTCTTTTTCCCTCTTTTTTCCTTAATAATTAATATTCGTCTCCTCCCATCCTCTCTCTCTCTCTCTCTCTCTCTCTCTCTCTCTCTCTCTCTCTGATTCGAACACATCTTGTATGTTGATGATTTAGCAAGCCAATGCCTTAAGCCATCTCAGTAGCTCAGTGGGAGAGCGGTCAGCTGTTGATTGGCTGGTCCCTAAGCATTCTATCGGACAAGGTTGATGAAAGAATAAAGGAATTACGCTAAACTCATACTAAATTGTCGTATTCTTTTTATGGTGGTCTTTCGCTATAGTCAATGATGACGTGTTGCTTGAAGAGACTGATTTGCGCCATATGTACTAGACTTTGATAAGGAATAGAGAGGCGGAGATTTTGTTTACAAGAATGTTAATCGCATCGCACTTGTACATCAATATCACCATTTTTCTACAGATCATGTGTAAATAAAATTTTGGTGATATATATTTTGTTCTATCACCTTTGATATATCCCTCTTTTAATTGGGCAATGCATGCCACATTATCTTCATATAATGTCGCCGTAAGTAACTTTTCCGATAATAAACCACAAGTTTGTTGTGTATATATTGAATAATCGATCGCAACCACACATATTCTCTGCTAGCTTCATGAATTGCTAATGTTTCAGCATGATTAGATGAAGTTGCGGTTAAACTTGTTTACATGGCCGCCATGAAATAGCAGTACGTAAACAAGTAATTCGTTTTTGATCGTGCATTATGTGGGTCGGATAAGAATCAAGCATCTGCATAGCCAATTAAATCTGCTTTTGATTCATTACAGTAGAACAATCCCATATTAGTTGCTCCTTGAAGGTATCGAAGTATCCATTTAACTCCATTCCAACGTTTACGAGTCGGCGAAGAACTGTATCTTGCTAATAAGTTTATATCAAATGCTATGTCAGGCCCGTATGACTCGTAAGATACATTAATGCTCCAATGGCACTAAGATATTGTATTTCAGGACCAAGTAGTTTCTCATCATTTTCACGTGGTCTGAATGGGGATCCTTATTCACGTCTAACGATCGAACAATCATTGGAGTATCCAATGGATGAGCTTTGTCCATGTAAAATCTCTTTAGCACCTTCTTCGTATAAGTGTCTTGATGGACAAATATCCCGTTTTTTCAAATATTCTATTTACATTTCGAGACAAAATTTTGTTTTACCGACCTTTCATTTCGAACTCCTTCTTCAAGCAATCAACGGCTTTCGATAACTCTTCAGGAGTTCCGATTATATTGATAGCATCAACATATACTGTAATAATAACAAACTCATTTTATCTTCTCCTAAATATACCGCGGCAAATTTAATCATTTTTATACCCCTCTTTGAATAAATATTCACTTAGGCGAGTGTACCACATACGCACTGATTGCTTTAATCCATAAAGCGATTTATTTAGTTTAACTGAGTACTCACTGAATTTTCAGGCAGCCAATATCCTTCCACGAGTTTGAACTCCGTGTTCTCGTCCGCCGCGAACGATCGGAGACTTGGTTCTCTGCCTCTTCTCCCCCTCAGGACGATCTTGGTCGTCAGGATCGTCATGACGACGCTTCTGAGTTGAGCCTTCTTGATGCAGGTAGTCGGGTGACGTATGACCCCACCCGCAATCAGCTTTCGGTACAATTCTTCTTCCGCTGGAGTCCGCTGATTGTCGAGTTCAAGAAGGCGAGAGATTCCGATGTCGAAGACTTGAAGTAGAGGCATATGATATGGATTGGGTTCACGGGTTACTCGTGGTGGTGGTGGTAGTGACATGATGCGAGGCTGTGACGGTTGTTGTTCTACCATGGGGGCCTTTCTTTTGTCTGTGTAGGCTGATTGCATGGCATCCCTAATGAGTCCTTCAACCCGTGATAAGGTGACGGATTCAAAGAACTCAAATAGGCGATTCTCCGGTAGGTCGTCGTCACAGCTTGGGGAGTCGCTGAGGGTGCTCCGGCGCCACTAGGGTTAGCCGTTATCACACGTTCAGAACTAGGTTCTGTACGGTGGCCCTCGTCAACTGAAGTCGAGTGGACTTCAGTAATGTTGGGTCTTCCGACCTCTCCTTGCGACGCATCTTTAGGAGATGGTGCTCGGGTCATTACGGCCTCGTCAGAAAGACTGGCTTGAGTGGAGCTTTCACCCGGCCACTTCCCGTTAGCATACGTACAGGACTAGGTCCTCTACGGTGGCTCTCAGATGATGAGTTGCTGAAGTCATCATCCTCGAGACTTTCGTCCAATCCTTGAAATGCTTCAATTAGAGGCACTTCTATGGACGTTGAGGCCTGTTTGTCAGGCTGAGGCTCAGTCAGTGTCAGAGAGGTAGTTATCTCTTTGACTGGTTCGGACACAGGAACCGAGCTGGTTGGGGCTGGGGTGGTTCTGTGGATGTTGAGACACTTGTCTGTTGGGAGACAAGTGAATCGTCGGGTTGGGGTTGTTCGTCGCCGTTGGGTCGAGTACGACGTCTTCTATCCTATGGGTTGACCCGGCCTGTTCTGACTGAGGGGCTTCAGACGTTGATATTTCAGGAACAACTGTTTGATGTTGTTCAATCTGTTCAGGCAGTGGTGGTTGTTCGAGTGGTTGTTCTAGGATGATTTGTTGGGAAGTCTGTTGGGATTATTGAGGTGTTATCTGTTGTTCTGAGGGTTCTCTCAGGCTCTCACTGTTTTCTCTCTCTCTCTCTCTCTCTCTCTCTCTCTCTCTCTCTCTCTCACTAACCCCTGGGTCAGACTCAGGTGGGTTTTCCTGAGTCATGGGGTTGGGGACATTGTATTTCTGGCAGTAGGCTTCTATTTTGTCTGGGCTGGCTAGGGTTAGTAAGACTTGTGGAATTGGCATGGCTGTGCGTGAGTACTTTTCGCCTGTCTTCCCCTTTTGAAGAAATTTTAGTTTGGGGGGGGGCGTAGTTTTCTTCTTCTGGTCGTGGTGGTATCCCCGGTGTTGTGGTCATAAAATGGTGGATCATTAGTGAGAACCACCGGGGATAGGGCAGGTTCTGTTGATTCTTCGATTTGGACTTCGATCTCTGGTGAAGCTGATCCCGTGGAAGATCCGAAGGATCGTGAGGTTGCATCTGTCCCAGCCTGAGTGGTTCGGTGAGAAGCACTTGTTGCAAATTGCAAAGAGGGTTCGCCAGGGATATGGGATCATTGATTGCTGAAAACGGGAAACAAACTCGAGAGAGCAGTAGCCCATTCTGAGCATATCGGCGATGAGCTCGTCCTCGGATGCCTCATGTTCATATTCAGGTTGACTTGGCATCCGAAGGATTTGTCGAATGAATTCCCTGGTGATCCTGACGGTTTCGTTTGCAATCTGGGCTTCATAGTAGGTGCTGTTGTCCTGAGCAATTTTGGTAGTCATTGTCCCCCAAAATTGTTAAAGGTAGACAGTAGGGACTTGGACTGATGCTGAGAAGGCGTATCCAAGATGGTGGTTTCTCAAAATGGATGGGATGATCTCTTCTTGACACTTGAAAGTTAATATTTTGATAAAATCTTTGAAATTTTGCTAAGTGAGTTTTGCGAATCTGTGTAAATCAAGGTTTGAAATTTGTTAAGTAAAGTTCGCGAATCAATTTTAAACAAAACGTGTACTCAGTTCGCGAATTGACTTGGTCAATTATAAATCGTTCCAGTTCGCGAACTTGGATTTAAAGACTTCGCGAAATCTAAATTGTGAAATGAGTTCGCAGAGTGGCTGGGTCAGTTCGCGAATTGTAGTGTCACAAAAGCTGATATTTGCGAATTAGTTGAAATCGTAAGGATGAGAGCTTCGCGAATTTGACTAAGTCAGCAATCGATGGAATTCGCCAAAAACACATTTTTGGATTCGCAAAAATATTTAACAGATCAAAGAGTCATCACCTTAAAAAAAACTTCGAACCCTAACCCCTTTTCTGAAAAGGAAAAAACACCTTGAAAAGCATATTAGAACTTTAAAACCGATTTGGAAGAAAAAGACGACCGATTTGGACGAAGACCCTTAAAAACGAAAATCATTTGAAAGATTTCTCGAGAAGATAGGCCTGGAATCCCAGTTCTTTCAACATCTAACATGTGAATACGAAATCAAATACATAAGAGGTTAAATCAGATGGTTCCTTACCACAATAGATTCGTGAGTGTGTGCCGAAGAGTGTTTTTGGAACGAGGAAGCACAGTTAGTGTGAAAGCTGGGAAGATCGATGAGTGTTGTGAATCGATTTGGGAAGGAGACGGTGAGAATTTTGGGAAATTTTACGAATTCGGAGTTCGTAGAAAAAAAATGTGTATTTAGCGAATTAGAATTAGGTTAAGTGAATTTCGCGGGCCGAGAGATTGAAGATTGAATTTGGGCCGCGAAATAGAGATGAAGGCCCACAGGGGATTCGCGAAATCAGTGTAGTTCGCATATCGGATATTTTGCGAATTGGAACCTGTGAGTTCGCAAAATAGTTCTTTGACTAGTCAAAGTTTGAGAGGATTCGCGAATTGAGACTTCGCAAATTGAGTTGAGTTCGCAAATTGAATATCAAAATTTGACGGATCCAATTTGGAGGATTCGCGAATTGGGTGTAGGACAAATGTAGATTTTGAAATTGGAGAAATACAAGTGCTGATTCGCAATCTAAATTTTGAAAGGAGTAAATGTAGATTTGCAAATCAATACTAATCTGATGTGCAAACTTTTCAACTGATCAAAGACACAAAATGTAATAATTAGCCTAATACCACCAATTTGACACGATCAATCACCAAGATAACATCAAATCTATGAGTTTTTCAAAATCGATTTACGTGATGCAAGATCTGATAATCGAAGAAGAAAGCATCATTTTCTTTTACGGCGCTGATTCTTCCGGTCAAAAATTCGTCTTTATGTCGGGACAATAAATGACGTTAGTTCACTTCGTGCTTATAAATAGACATGGCTCAAACCACACCTAAGTACCTTAAGTCTAAAACTTACTCATCTCGTATTTCCTCGTTTTCGCACATACAGATGAGTTGGCAGAAGCAGGAAGAAGAGAAGAAGGTCAAAGAACAGGCAGAATTTAGGCGTAATTTTGAGCATAATTTCGATATACTGGCCTTTGAGATTTTTCTTCTTTTGTGCTTATTCGTTGCTTTACTCGCTATTCTGTTTTGGGTCTTAACAGGGCATACTAGCTTTTGAAAGTAATTTGCGTATTATGAGTGTTTTATTTGTTTTGAGAGTCTAATGTTAAAAACTCCCCCTCAATATTTGGATTTCTGAAATAAAGACTCCCTTTAATATTCGCAAGTCTGGACTAGACTCTTCCACACTCCCCCTAAATAAAATGTCTATCGAGTATCTTAAAAGATAAATGAATCACTTACTCCCCCTCGATGCATGGATATAACATTTCTCCCCCTCGATGTAGTGACATCAGCATTGGCGCTACATCGACTTATTTGCACCGAAGAAAAATTTATTAGTAAAGGAAAGTAAAACCTAAAGAAAAAATAAAATTCTAACTAATTAAGAAACACGCACAGAATAATAGAAAATTAAAACAGAGCAGATAGACAATTAGTGAACCGTAGGGAGGCATAATCGAAATTAGATATTGAGATTCAACATTCCCAACTTTGTAACTAAGAATTGGAAACGTTTTCCATCCAATGCTTTTGTAAACAAATCGGCTAGTTGAATCTCTGTATTGACAAAGTACATTTCTATTATGCCTCTTTCTACCTGGTCCTTTATGAAGTGATATCGAAGATCTATGTGCTTAGTGCGTGAATGATGAACAGGATTGCATGTAATCGCTATGGCACTCTTGGAATCACAATAAATAGGAATTTTATTTAGATCAAACCCGTAATCTCGTAGTTGGGTCCTGATCCACAAAATTTGCGAGCAACAACTTGCGGCAGCGACGTATTTTGCTTCTGCCGTGGAAGTTGATACACAATTTTGTTTCTTAGAGGCCCTACATACGAGTTTGTCGCCAAGGAATTGGATGTGTCCTGATGTGCTTTTCCTATACAGTCTGCAGCCTGCAAAGTCTGCATCAGAATACCCTATTAGTTTCATACTTGAGTTCTTAGGATACCAAAGTCCGAGGTCTGGAGTGCCTTTCAGATACTTCAAAATTCTCTTGACAGCATTAAGATGCGACCCCTTGGGATTAGCTTGGAATCGAGCGCAGAGGTATGTGGAGAATAAAATATCTGGTCGGCTGGCAGTGAGGTAGAGCAGAAATCCAATAATTCATCTGTAATGGGTACATCTACTGGTTCACCCAAGTGATCTGCGTCGAGGGTGCATGAGGTCGACATTGGAGTGCTTGAGGATTTGCTCTTGTCGATCCCATATTTTTTGAGAATGTCGTGGATGTACTTGGACTGATTGATAAATATCTCATCTTGAAGTTGCTTGATTTGCAATTCAAGGAAGAAAGACATTTCTCCCATCATACTCATTTCAAACTGTGACTTCATCAGAGTGCTGAATTCGTCACAGAGTTTAGGGTTGGTAGAGCCGAAGATGATGTCATCCACGTAGATTTGCACAAGCATTATATCAGAACCATCTTTCTTGACGAACAGTGTTGTATCAATTTTCCCTTTACTGAAACCCGAGTGGAGAAGAAATTCAGATGGAACCTCGTAACAGGCTCTTGGAGTTTGCTTCAGCCCATATAGTGCTTTATCGAGTTTGTATACAAAGTCTGGATTATCTGTATTGAGAAATCCGTCGGGCTGCAAGACAAACACTTCTTCTTTTAAAATCCCGTTCAAGAAGGTTGTCTTTACATCCATTTGATAGACAATAAAGTCTTTATGTGCTGCGTATGCTAGAAATAGTCTAATTGCTTCGATTCGTGCTACAGAGGCAAACGTTTCGTCGTAGTCGATTCCTTCTTGTTGATTGTACCCCTTAGCAACAAGCCTAGCTTTGTTGCGGATTACGAGACCATCCTCATTTTCTTGTTCTTAAATACCCATTTTGTTCCGATCACTGTCTTGCCTTTTGGACGAGGGACTAAGTTCCAAACTTTGAGGACGCTCGAACTGATTGATTTCCTCTTGCATAGCTACTATCCAGTCAGGGTCACGTAGTGCGTCTATTACTCCTGTAGGTTCTATTTGACTCAAGAAACAAGTAAAATTACATTCATTTGATATCGAACCTCGAGTCTTTACTCTTGTGGTGGGATCTCCTAGGGTGACTTCTAATCCACTTCTTTTCGTGCGATAATGTAGTTTCATCCATTTCTGATCCCTCATTAAGTGGGTATTCGATCTCAGAGGCAGTAGTGTTGCTAGCGGAAGCCAGTGAGTTCTCTGTTGATGTTGCAGGGACTGAGTTTTCCGTGTCTGAGGGTGGAAATGTTTGTTCAGGAATGGGTTCGGATCCAGAAGTTGATGGGACTTGGTTCAGTGGCAGGAAAGGGATCGATTGTTGCCTTGTCTCTCTTAATAGAAAAGTACATGTGTTCAAAAAGGTGATCAAGATCCATTTCCTCTTGAGTTTGTTGGCTGGAACACGTTGGTCTATTATTTCTCGTGTCTTCAGCTGCTTGTTGTTGGTCACCAACTTCCCATTGTCAGTCCCTGTTTCTGAACGGTCGTGTTCAGAAGCGCCACTCGAGGGCTCTACATACGTGTTTGAGTAGAGACGACTGATGTGGGTTCGAGTCCTGGGCTGCTTTGTCCAGAATTAATTTCTAGACCTTCATTAAAAGTGACATTCACACTTTCAATGATCATTCTTCTTTCATGAAGATATATCCTATACGCCTTAGATTACGTAGAGTAGCCCACAAAGATTCCTTCAGTAGCCTTTGGATCTAGCTTAGATTTGTCTTCGCGGTCGTTGGCGACGAAGCATTTGCATCCAAATATCCTAAAATGGGCAATGTTGGGTAATTTTCGTTTATAAGTTCATAAGGCGTCTTTCCAAATCTTAGATGGATGTTTGTGTGATTCTGAGTATAGCAAGCAGTGTTCATTGCTTCTGCCCAAAGGAAATGAGGTAGTGATGATTGTATGAGCATTGTTCGGGCAGCTTCTACGAGCGTCCGATTTCGTCTTTCGACAACCCCATTCTGTTGATGTGGACTGCAGAGAATTGTTGAGTAATCCCTAGAGATTCATAAACGTCACTGAGCTGTTGATTTTTGAATTCTGTTCCATTGTCAGATCGAATTATTTTAACACTGTGCTGTAGCAAGTTCTGCGTTGTCTTGATGAGATTTGGAATATATTCAACTATCTCTGATTTTGTTCGTAAGAAGCGGACCCAAGTGTGGCGTGAGTAATCGTCTACAATAACCATCATATATCGCTTTCCACTGATGCTATCGGTTTCGCATTGGGCCGCACAGATCGATATGTAGTAACTCTAGTGGATGTTGAGTGGATGCTGTGTGTTTTGTAGGATGAGAGGCCTTTTTCATTTTTCCTCTCTCACAACCTGAACACATATGCTCCTTCTGGTACTTCAGTGGTGGATGTCCAATGGCCAGTTTGTTGGTTGACAGCTTGTTGAGAGTCTTGAAGTTAAGATGAGATAGCTGCTCGTGTCATAAGTTATTCTGAACTGATGTTGCTTTGGAGATCAGGCAGATATTTGTCTTTGGTCTGATAGTCCTAATGTCGACGGTGTATAGATTTGTTTTGCGAGTTCCAGTAAGAAGTTCTTCACCATGGGCATTGAGAATTCTGCATGTCCTCTTTTGAAACACAACTTGAAGTCCAATGCCACTGATCTGTCATATGGATAAGAGGTTGTGTGTCAGTCCTTCAACATAGGAAACTTCCTTGATTGTGAGTCGATTGCACATAAGATCTTCATAACCAAGGATTCCTGCTCCATTGATGTTTCCAAAGCGTACCAGTCCACCTGGCCTACCAACGTAGTTGCTCAACAGTCCTTTCTTCCCGGTCATGTGTGTGGAGCAACCTGAATCAAGATACCACACATGCGGGGCCTACAAAATCAAACAAGAGGGTTTTAGGTACCCATTTAAAAATGGGTCCACCTCTGTTGTACTTGTTAGTCCGTATAGATTCTCTTCCTAGCCTAGATTTAACATTGTCAGCGGAAGACTTACTATCATACACAGAGTCATTAAAAGTTTCTAGGGCTTGAATTTGGGTTTCCTCAGTCTTAAGCTTTGGAACCCATTTCTGTAGTAGCGGAATTCTTTTTGTCTTAGCGTTGGGGATGTGTTTTGAATTCTTTGTTTGTTTTGTGGGTTCCCTAGCAGGTTTTGTCTTTGATTGTTTCCTTTTATTTAAAGGCGTGTCATTTGAAGTCGTTTCGTGAGTTTGTTTATGAAAACGATTATACTTGGGAAAACGATTTTTTGAATAAAAAGATGAGTTATGTGATACATGAGAAATTGAAGACGATACAAATCTTTTGGAAGGAAAGAAATCAATAACAAGAGGTTCTTTAAAATCATGAGTCTCCTTCAAAAGATCTGCTTTTCTAACCCAGACTTGTCCTTTCAATGGTTCTTTCGTGGGTCCTGAAAATTTCAAAGCATTAGTGCAAGGAAGTTTATCATTAGAATTCAAGGTATATGTGAGTGATTGTAGTCTTAATTTTTCTTTAAGTTCAGAAATTTCCTCAAGAAGTATCTGCCTTTCATTATCAAAGGACTTTCTCTCTCTTTCGAGAGTGGAGTGTAGATCACTAATTTTCTTTATGCAAGGCATATATCCTGATGCATACTTAATCATTTGTGTCTCACTCGTTGATTCTTCTGAGGTATCTCCTTCAATAGGTCGGATTTCAGACTCGAATTCGGTTATTGCTGGACACTCTCTTTCTTTATAACTATCCTTTAATTCTTTATAATCAAATGATATCTCAGTTTTCCTGTGCGTCTCATCCTTATCGGATTCGCTAACAAAAGGCATGAGTTCTGTCATACATCCTAACTGCATGTATTGGATATCATATAAATAGGGTGCATTGTCTATACCTTTCTTTAACAGATATGGGTTTTCAAAACCAACTCCCTTGTGGGGATTATAGAAGTCGACGTTGGCAGGTTTGTTTAGGAAGAATTTATGTTCTGTCTGTTCTCGTTGGGTTAAGAGGTCCTCCAATTTTTTAATCTTGGAGTACAGTCTTTCCTGTTAATTACAGAGTAAGTCATATTTTATTGAGGTGTCCATTGCTTTATCTCTATGGGACCTCATTTCTACGGCTAACTCCTTGGCTTTAGCATCGGATTTTAGCACTAGAGCTTCAAGCTTAGTGATTTTCTCATTAGCAACAAGTACACGATTTTTCTCACATGCATTTTCATACCTAAACTTAAAACTTCTAGATTATTTTGTAGATTCGCCTCTAATTCTCTAATTATCTTTTTACCTTGTTTATTCGATTTATAGAGAGTTAAAAATTCATTTTTCATTTTAAGTAATGAGTCATAGTCAGCTTCGCTTACCTCAACCATATCTGAGCCATTGTTGGTTTCCTTTTCTGACTCACTTCCTTCAGTTCCAGCTTCATCTTCTTCGTCATCCAGTCTAGCCTGCCATGTTTTCTTCTTCGCAGTCTGAGGTGTCCTCAAGCCAATGATCTTGTTCAGCCATCAAGACTATTCCTTTCTCCTTCTGCTCGACCAATTGAACCTTTTTTCGATAATAGTTGACATCCTTTTTCTTTGGCATTCTGCATTCTCTGGCAAAGTGTCCAGCTTTCCCACATTTGAAGCATTTTCCAGCTTGAGGAACGGTTTCAAGGTTCTGTTCTTCATCATGAGCCTTTCCCTTTGAATTAGAGGAAGTTCTTTGACGGTTAGATGAGAATCCAGGCTTCTTATAGTATATCTTTTGTACGAAGTTTGAGACCAAAGCGAGTTGTTTTGCAAGTTCCTTGAGTGTGATTTCCTTATCCCCATGTTTTGTGAGATCCTGTTCTCCATCAGTGTCTGAATCTCCTCCTTCCTGAACTTGAGATGTCTGGATGATCTCCTTGTCCTTTGATTTCTTCCTTGATGATGGTTGAGTCATAAGTGCGAGTGTGTCGCTTCCCACTGCCTAGCTTCCTCCCTTCTTTTCTCCACATAATTGGAGTGTTGATTGAGATGGTCGAATAAGGTGTGGATACTAACTTTGGTCAAATCATTAATTTGTCTCATCATTATATTTTTCGTAATTCCATTCATTTTTAGTTCATTTAAGAGGACAAGAAATCGGTGGAAGGTTTCTTGAAGAGTTTCTCCTTTGTTTGCCTGAAAGCGATCGTAAGAGATGAGGGTATTTGCCATCCTTGCCATTGTGTTCATCTCTGTTCCCTGCATCATGATCCGTAGGGCATCCCACATTTCTTTGCACTTTCACCACATCGAGTTGCATCAGAATGTCGTTGGGAATGGCTTGCATCATGTATGATTTTGCAACTTTATCGGCCTTAAGTAGCATTGTTTCTTCGTCTTTGCATTGGTCAACAGTCTTCAAGATACTCTGTGTTTCTCTTGCAAGGGTGGTAGTGCTTGTGGCTGGGATAATGGTCCAGTACTGCTTAGGTCCATTGTAAATAGATTCAAGTAGGTTATCAGAATTATCATTGCTTTCTATGAAGTTGATAAACCTTCTCTTCCAAACTGCATACTCCGTGTCGGATGATAGGAGGTCTAACATCATTACCCATGCTAAAGGAGTCCATTTCTTGTGTTTTGGATATGATCGTTAACGTGTAATGTGAGGAAAGGTTAATTGAAATCAAAAGTTGGGTCAAAATTTAATTTTGAGAATTTGACTTTGACTTAAGGGTTTGGTTCACGAATTTGGACAGGAATGTGAATTCGCAATTGGGAATTGGTTCAAGTTCTTGAGATGATAAGGGTTCGTGAAACTCTCTGCTTCAATTGGTTCGTGAAGTTCAATTCGGAGACTTAGATTTCGCGAAGTGCAGGATTGCGAAGTGAGTTGAGAGGTTGATTCTCAAAAGATGACCGAATTCGCGAATTGGCTGGAGTTTGCGAATTGAAGGCTAAATTCGAGAAATTGTCCCGGTTTGCAAATTCAATATGGATTCGCGAAGTGACCTTGATTCGCGAAGTGGGCTAGTTCTTTGAGTTCGCAAACAGGTTGAGGTTCGTGAAGACGATTCGCGACTTGATCTAAAGTTCTGTCTCTTTCACTGGTTGGCGAACTGAATTCGCGAAGTAGTTGGATCGCGAATTTATCTGAAGGTTCGTGAACTTAAGCTGTGACACAATTTTGCGAAGTGATGAGAAAATTCGCGAATTGCAATTCGTGAAGTTGACTCGCGAAGTTGAGTGTTGACTTTCTGAGAACTCGTGAAATTCCAACCAGCGAAACTCTAATTTGCGAAGTTTCTGAACCCTAATCAGTGCGTAACCCTGATTCGTGAAATGGTTGGACTCGCGAAGAATATTGAAAACACTGATTCGCGAATTGACTTGATACCTTCAATTCACGTTCAACCCTTAATCTGAATTCGTGAAACTCCCTAACAAGTGAACTGGATTCGTGACACTGGTTCGCAAACTGAGAATTGGTGAGCTTAAACCCAAACCAAGCATCGTTTGCGAGCTCAAGAACAGACTGAATAACAGAGCTGTTCTTCAATTTTTCAGACAAAAATCCAACAAATTTCAGAACTGATAGCTGCACTTAAAACTGCCTTAACAAATCAGAACAGCCTCCGAAAATAGCCTAAACCCACGAGTTTGAGCTTTGTAACGGAAGCTGAAAAATCACAAGAACTCACACTGCCGATTCTTTAAAGCTTGAAATGAAGTTTCCTCACCTACACGCTTGCTCTGATACCACTTTTAATTCCAGATTATCCAAGAACACTTCAATAGATTAAACTTTCGATTAATGTGAACAGTACGTTTGGAGGCTTAAGCGTATTGAATACGTGAGATTTGGAATGGAAAACTTAATTAGAATGCTGTTAGGGTTTTGTGCTTAAATATCTTGGAAAGGTATTAAGCCCATTGGGCCCCTAACAAGCCCATTACAACTGCAACCCATCTACGTACAATAGAGCGTAAAAAATACATCATAAAGAAATAGCAAGACTTAGAATAAATATATTGGACACTTCTAAAATATTCCTAACACTGATAGATGAGGAGAATATTATGGGAATTTCTCCAACTTAGGTCACAACCGTGGAGCTTTTGCCTTGTTCTTACAAGAATGCGGCATTGTCCATCAGGTTTCCATGCCGGGGCCACCTCAGCAGAACAGTGTTGCTGAAAGGCAAAACCATACCCTTATGGATTAGTACGGAGTATGATATGACATACATTTTTACCTGAATATCTTTGGATTCAGGCACTTAAAACAGCCATGCATATACTTAATCGGCTTCCTACTAAAGCAACGCCCAAAACCCCTATGAATTATGGGCAAATGGTAAACCGAATGCTTAGTATTTGTGTGTATGGGTCATTCCTGCCGAAGCTAAAAATTTCAACCCAAATTTACGAAAGCTTTATTCAAAAAGCATTTGCTATTTTATCGGTTACCCAGAACGATCTAAGGTTTTCGATTTTAGTGCCCACCTCATACCACAAAAATTGTCGAAACTCGACATGCTGTATTTTTAGAAAATGTTGGTACTTGTGACCATAACATATCTCGTAAAGTAACTCTTGAAGGGGAGCCTAGGTTCCTAAATGTTTCAATTATGTCAAGAGATTTAGCACTCTCCGAATCTGTGGGAGGATCGCTAAATAATGACGATATAGCTATTATATCTGTAATACCTGAAAAATTTAATACAGGATTATGAAGTAATTAGTAGTCCGATTGTGTGACTTCGAAATTTTATTAGTTCTTTCAAGAAGAAATGGAAATATTAATTATAGAGGTTTTCAAAATTAATTCAAAATATTTAGCTAGGAAATAACTATGACAATAGGAATTAATTAAGATTTATTTAGACATACTATTTTAGATATTAAGGTGAATGTGTAATGGAGTTGTGCAAAGGAATAAAATATGATGGTACATAGTGGACGAAAGTTTTGCTTAGTAAAAGAGGAAAAGGACCTCCAACCACCACATTATTCTATCTATATGTTTGAATCTTGTAGTTGTGCAACGTATATGTCGAAAGCGTAAGTAAAGAAAAATAATAGAAGTGGAAAATATTAGTTATTAAAAACAACGTTAGTGGTTAGATACAATGACATTGAATAGTTACACATGATGCATATCGACTTTTAGTGCTTTGACATTATATATATAGAAGTTTTCATGATGGTAGTGAGACATATATATTTATAATAGTAATAATGGTTACGAGATAAGTGTAAGAATTGAGAATAAGAATATGGACAAAGTTAAGCTTCTCAAATAAAGTTGGAAGTTTCGTTGATGATTTTAACACATACCTAATACATTACAATATTTATAATTATTAGAGAAGGGTGCTTAGAAGATATGAAGAAAATAATATACACTAGGGACGAAATTTACTTACTCCATTGTGTAAGGTTCGGTCACTTAGCTACTTACCAAATCATATAAGTTAGTATATAGATATATATATTTATATTTATATCCACATTATTAAGTGAAAGGAAGCGATCGTGATGAACTAAGAAGAATAGGAGAACAAGCCAAGAAAGAAAACTGAGTTTTGACAAAGAACAGATTCGGTGAAACCTAGGAAAATTTTATAACAAATCTTCGGACGTGAGGTAGGTGAATTTTTATCTACAACACGTAAATATTTGTGATGTTTAATATGCTTTCGGTATCTCATATGACTTACGTGACCTTATTTGGCTAAGATGAATTGGGTGATAGTAACTTATGTGGTATGTGGGATTTATATGTTGTTTAATTATTATCATGAAATTGAGAGATTATTTATGCTTGGAAACCTGGGAGTTTAAGTTAATTTTATGTACTTATGTATATGTATAAGTGCCGTATGTGAGTTCAGAAGTCTTTCATACTAGAAGTACAGTTGCAACATTTGAGGACTAGAAGTATATTGTATCAAGTTTAATTGATTTGTAGGTATACGTTTAAGTTCTTGAAGTTCTCGGCAAAATAGGGTTTTCAACCTCATTAGTAATTCTTTTAGGCATATAGGTATTTAATGATTGGAAATTCGTGACCTAAGTTTTAATATCATAAAGTTTCTGAGTAAGTGAGCTAAGTCTTAGATGGGAGACACGTACATATAGTGTTTTCGGAAATAGTGAGTTCACGGTTGACTAGATGGAAGTTTTTGGGACTAGCTCTCTATATTCCTAAGTGTTTGTTCTTGGCATGTTATTGTTAGAAAGAAGTGTACGGGATCATTGTAAAAACAAAAAGAGAGTTTGGCATCAAGTTATTTGGTCATTTGAAAGTTTTTATATGAATAACATTAAACATTAAAAGGTTCAATAATGGTATGTTTAGATTAGTGTGATATGTTTGGGCATGTGAATAATATTAGGAGGACTTCGATATTTATATAGTCTTCAACAGTGAGTGATTTAATAATGAGAAGTTTCGGTGTTTTCTAACTTTTCGGCTTAGTGATTTTATAGGTTTGACCAAATATTAGACTGAAGTGACTTTCGAGCAGAACCTTGGTTTGATGTCTTTAAGAAGAGTTGATGTAGGGATTTTGGACGATCATTAATTATATTATTTTTAGGTTGTACTCTTATATTTTGAGCAGAGTTGGAATTTTCGGGGCAATTATTTTTAGTGAATTATGAGGAAATATTTTTTAGAATTTTTGGGGAAAATATTTCCATGTGCATTGTGGGATAGAGTTGGAATTTTTAGAGAATTAGAATTTATTTATTTACAATATTGCATTTATTTGCACTGCATTGCATACCATATTGTGCGAGAATTTAGCACCGTAATAAAACGGTGACATTTTACTTTAACTGTGAAAGGGGTAGGCAGAGACTAAATACGTGATTGTTGTGTTGAGGTAAACTTGGGACTAGTATTAGGGTGTGGATCGGGAGACGAGCATGAGTGACTCGTCTACTCGGTTACATGGGAGTGTAATCCGAGGTGCAAACCGTCAGTTATTAGCGAGAGGCGGGCATGAGTGACTCGTCTACTCGGATGCATGGGGGTGCAATCCGAGGTGTAAATCGTTGATGGGAGATGGGCATGAGTGACTCATCTATTAAGATGCATGGGAGTGCTATCTATGGTGTAAACTATTTGACGGGAGACAGGAGTGAGCTACTTGTCTATTTAGATGTATGGTAGTACAATCTGAGGTGTAAACCGTCGGTTGTTTTGCAGAAGACGAGGGTGAGCCACTCGTCTACTTAGATGTATGGTATTACATTCTGAGGTACAAACCGTGTGAATAGAGTCCGGGTATAATATTCTGGTGTATGTTAGTTTGAGTGAAGTTTAGGGATGAGAAAAGAAAGAGTGTGAGTAGGAGTGCTAGGTATTCATGATATGGGATTTAGGGTACAATTGTATTCATGCATTTTATTCACCTATTGGGCGTATCGCTCAGAGTTTCCGTGTTGTAGGTAATGAACTCGACGCTGATGCACGTCGCGACTAAGGCGGGCTGACGGCGGTGCTCCATGGACTTTTGAGGGCGAGGCTGTACATGGATGACGACCTGTGGTTAAATTTTAGTGTGTTTATATATTTTAAGGTGTGAGGCTATAGTCTTCGTAAGGTAAGACGTGTGCATAACATATTCGCATGTAAAATATGATGTTTGTATTGTGTGCGCTTGTATTATATTCGGCTGCAATAAAAAGTTTTTGTAAAATGGGTTTCTCGCGGCTTTTGTTCCGAAAATCCGCCACTTAATTTAATTAGAATTTAGGGTCATTACATGTGGTATCAGAGCTTAGGATATAGATTCTGTAGACTGTCCATGTACGGCCACTCAAAAGTCTGGAGGATCAGCCTTGCCTGTAAGTTTTAAAGTTTGATGTGATTGAATGTTTATGATAATGTGTTTACTTATGTGATTTATGGTAGGCAATAAGATGACGAGAGGACGTAGGGATGTGGGTGAGTCCAGTCGTGGGGCCGCGCCCGAGTCCCCCACGAATGAACGGGACTCCACCATTTTGCGACTGACTGAATTAATCCAACGTCAGTCAGAACAGATCAACGAACTTATTAATAGTCGGAGTTCATTTGAGCTTCGCCAGTCTCCACAATCTGAACATGTGGAAATTATAGGAGACAGGTTCCGTAAACTCAATCCCCCGACATTTGAGGATGCAACCGATCCTATGATGGCAGAAGATTGGTTGCGAACCCTGGAAAACATGTTCTTGTACAGCCGCATACCCGAACAAGAGAAAGTTCTATGTGCGGTATTCATGCTGAGAGGGAATGCGGGATTTTGGTGGGACACCATCAAAATTCTCGAAGACCCATCTACTATGACTTGGGAAAGGTTTAAAGAACTTTTCCGGGGAAAATACTTCACAACTCCCGAGCGAATGCTACGAATGAATGAATTCATAAACCTGAAGCAAGGAGGAATGACGATTGCGGAATATATCAGAAAGTTCGAACAGCTGTCGAGATTTGCGACGCACATGGTCGCAACTGACGAGTTAAAAGTGGAGCGCTTTATAGAAGGCCTTAATCCCGAGGTTTATCGTGATGTTAGCATGGTCGGGACACTTGAGATATCTTATGCTCGTATCGCGGAGAGAGCAATTCTAGCTGAACAGGCGGAGGCTAAGATTGTGAAAGCTCAAGAAGAAAAGAGAAGGATGGAAGGCCAGCTAGAAAGGGAAAGTAATAGAAAGCGTCAAGCTCTTGACAAGGGTCCCAACAATCACCAGAACAACCGCCAGGGACAGCAAAACTGGCGCCCGAGGCTAAACCCGGGGATGACTGATTCCCCAATACAACCTCCAAACCCAATTCCTCAATGCCAACAATGCGGGCGTTATCATAGGGGCATTTGTTATGGCCCAGGGCTCAAACCAAATCCTCAATGCTTCCGATGTGGGCAGATGGGACATTTTGCTCGAGCGTGTCATGCAAATCTGCCACAAAATCAAGTGCCAACAGTTGTACGACCACCACTGGCCCAAGCCCGAGTATTCGCTTTAACTAATGAGGAGGAGGAATCAATCCCAACAATAGTAACAGGTACGTTAAAAATATATAACGTACTCATAACATATTTGATGGTTCTAGAAACTGGGCCACGCATTTAAATGTCGCTTAGATTGCTTGATATAAAGGTTGGAATAAAATCTACTTTAATAGAATGTGGATAGATCAAGGAATAAAAGAAATCGTAACCCCGAGTTACGCCGATTGGCGAATTTCGGGGACGAAATTTTTTTAAGGGGGGGAGAATGTAATACCTGAAAAATTTAATACAGGATTATGAAGTAATTAGTAGTCCGATTGTGTGACTTCGAAATTTTATTAGTTCTTTCAAGAAGAAATGGAAATATTAATTATAGAGGTTTTCAAAATTAATTCAAAATATTTAGCTAGGAAATAACTATGACAATAGGAATTAATTAAGATTTATTTAGACATACTATTTTAGATATTAAGGTGAATGTGTAATGGAGTTGTGCAAAGGAATAAAATATGATGGTACATAGTGGACGAAAGTTTTGCTTAGTAAAAGAGGAAAAGGACCTCCAACCACCACATTATTCTATCTATATGTTTGAATCTTGTAGTTGTGCAACGTATATGTCGAAAGCGTAAGTAAAGAAAAATAATAGAAGTGGAAAATATTAGTTATTAAAAACAACGTTAGTGGTTAGATACAATGACATTGAATAGTTACACATGATGCATATCGACTTTTAGTGCTTTGACATTATATATATAGAAGTTTTCATGATGGTAGTGAGACATATATATTTATAATAGTAATAATGGTTACGAGATAAGTGTAAGAATTGAGAATAAGAATATGGACAAAGTTAAGCTTCTCAAATAAAGTTGGAAGTTTCGTTGATGATTTTAACACATACCTAATACATTACAATATTTATAATTATTAGAGAAGGGTGCTTAGAAGATATGAAGAAAATAATATACACTAGGGACGAAATTTACTTACTCCATTGTGTAAGGTTCGGTCACTTAGCTACTTACCAAATCATATAAGTTAGTATATAGATATATATATTTATATTTATATCCACATTATTAAGTGAAAGGAAGCGATCGTGATGAACTAAGAAGAATAGGAGAGCAAGCCAAGAAAGAAAACTGAGTTTTGACAAAGAACAGATTCGGTGAAACCTAGGAAAATTTTATAACAAATCTTCGGACGTGAGGTAGGTGAATTTTTATCTACAACACGTAAATATTTGTGATGTTTAATATGCTTTCGGTATCTCATATGACTTACGTGACCTTATTTGGCTAAGATGAATTGGGTGATAGTAACTTATGTGGTATGTGGGATTTATATGTTGTTTAATTATTATCATGAAATTGAGAGATTATTTATGCTTGGAAACCTGGGAGTTTAAGTTAATTTTATGTACTTATGTATATGTATAAGTGCCGTATGTGAGTTCAGAAGTCTTTCATACTAGAAGTACAGTTGCAACATTTGAGGACTAGAAGTATATTGTATCAAGTTTAATTGATTTGTAGGTATACGTTTAAGTTCTTGAAGTTCTCGGCAAAATAGGGTTTTCAACCTCATTAGTAATTCTTTTAGGCATATAGGTATTTAATGATTGGAAATTCGTGACCTAAGTTTTAATATCATAAAGTTTCTGAGTAAGTGAGCTAAGTCTTAGATGGGAGACACGTACATATAGTGTTTTCGGAAATAGTGAGTTCACGGTTGACTAGATGGAAGTTTTTGGGACTAGCTCTCTATATTCCTAAGTGTTTGTTCTTGGCATGTTATTGTTAGAAAGAAGTGTACGGGATCATTGTAAAAACAAAAAGAGAGTTTGGCATCAAGTTATTTGGTCATTTGAAAGTTTTTATATGAATAACATTAAACATTAAAAGGTTCAATAATGGTATGTTTAGATTAGTGTGATATGTTTGGGCATGTGAATAATATTAGGAGGACTTCGATATTTATATAGTCTTCAACAGTGAGTGATTTAATAATGAGAAGTTTCGGTGTTTTCTAACTTTTCGGCTTAGTGATTTTATAGGTTTGACCAAATATTAGACTGAAGTGACTTTCGAGCAGAACCTTGGTTTGATGTCTTTAAGAAGAGTTGATGTAGGGATTTTGGACGATCATTAATTATATTATTTTTAGGTTGTACTCTTATATTTTGAGCAGAGTTGGAATTTTCGGGGCAATTATTTTTAGTGAATTATGAGGAAATATTTTTTAGAATTTTTGGGGAAAATATTTCCATGTGCATTGTGGGATAGAGTTGGAATTTTTAGAGAATTAGAATTTATTTATTTACAATATTGCATTTATTTGCACTGCATTGCATACCATATTGTGCGAGAATTTAGCACCGTAATAAAACGGTGACATTTTACTTTAACTGTGAAAGGGGTAGGCAGAGACTAAATACGTGATTGTTGTGTTGAGGTAAACTTGGGACTAGTATTAGGGTGTGGATCGGGAGACGAGCATGAGTGACTCGTCTACTCGGTTACATGGGAGTGTAATCCGAGGTGCAAACCGTCAGTTATTAGCGAGAGGCGGGCATGAGTGACTCGTCTACTCGGATGCATGGGGGTGCAATCCGAGGTGTAAATCGTTGATGGGAGATGGGCATGAGTGACTCATCTATTAAGATGCATGGGAGTGCTATCTATGGTGTAAACTATTTGACGGGAGACAGGAGTGAGCTACTTGTCTATTTAGATGTATGGTAGTACAATCTGAGGTGTAAACCGTCGGTTGTTTTGCAGAAGACGAGGGTGAGCCACTCGTCTACTTAGATGTATGGTATTACATTCTGAGGTACAAACCGTGTGAATAGAGTCCGGGTATAATATTCTGGTGTATGTTAGTTTGAGTGAAGTTTAGGGATGAGAAAAGAAAGAGTGTGAGTAGGAGTGCTAGGTATTCATGATATGGGATTTAGGGTACAATTGTATTCATGCATTTTATTCACCTATTGGGCGTATCGCTCAGAGTTTCCGTGTTGTAGGTAATGAACTCGACGCTGATGCACGTCGCGACTAAGGCGGGCTGACGGCGGTGCTCCATGGACTTTTGAGGGCGAGGCTGTACATGGATGACGACCTGTGGTTAAATTTTAGTGTGTTTATATATTTTAAGGTGTGAGGCTATAGTCTTCGTAAGGTAAGACGTGTGCATAACATATTCGCATGTAAAATATGATGTTTGTATTGTGTGCGCTTGTATTATATTCGGCTGCAATAAAAAGTTTTTGTAAAATGGGTTTCTCGCGGCTTTTGTTGCGAAAATCCGCCACTTAATTTAATTAGAATTTAGGGTCATTACAATATCTCATCATGATTATGATTCTTCTCCATCACTTGTTCTAGAACCATCTTCACGAAGGTCTAAACGAGTGAGAAGACCGTCTTTTCAGGATGATTATGTCTATTAGGATGACTATGATAATTCTATTGGGATTGATCCTGTGTAATTTAATGATCCTATGACGCGCGACCAAAGAACTCGATGGCTTCAAGCCATGAAAGAAGAGTTAAACTCAATGAAGATGAACGAGGTTTGGGATCTTGTAGACTTACATAAGGATTCAAACCGATAGTTGTAAATGGGTATTTAAAACCAAAATGAACCCTCAAGGTGACGCCGAACAATACAAGGCCAGGTTGATCCCTAAAGGGTTTACGCAAAGAAAAGGTGTTGATTACGCAAAGAAAAGGTGTTGAGGGCAAGGAACACATGGTATGCAAGCTTAAGAAATCCATTTATGGCCTTAAACAGTCATCTCGACAGTGAGATTTAAAATTTCAAAGGTGGTCAGTGAATTTTTTTCAAAGAAAATTTGGTCAGTCAGTTCATATTTATGAAACTTTGTGGGAGCAAATTTATCATCCTTATACTTTACGTGGATGACATATTACTTGCATATAATGATTTAAGCATGTTACACGAGACTAAAGAATTTTTATCGAGTAAATTCGATAAGAAAGACCTTGGTGAAGCCTCTTATGTTATCGACATAGAAATTCACCTAGTTGAACTCTTGGCATGTTAGGCCATTCTCAAAAAGCTTATACTGAAAAGGTCCTTAAAAGATACAACATGCATAAATTCAGTTTATCACATTGTCCCAAGACCCAATTGGCGCTAGCAGAAATGAATAAAATCCCTTATGCCTTTGTTGTCGGGAGCCTTATGTATGCACAAGTATGTACGCGCCTAGATATCGCCTATATTGTTGGCATGCTTGGACGATACCAGATTAACCCGGGAAAGAACCACTCGAAGAATGCCAAAAAGGTTATGCGATACTTATAGGGTACCAAAGATTATATGCTTGTTTATAGGAAATCAGATACTCTTGAGGCTATTGGGTACTCTGATTCCGATTATGGAGAGTGCGCTGACACCAGAAAATCAACATCTGGATACATATTTGTGTTATCTGGTGCACTCATTTCATGGAAAAGCACAAAGCAAACGATTACAACTTTTTCTACCATGGAAGCAGAGTCGTTGCGTTTTATGAAGCATAATGTCAAGAAATATGAATCAGGAACTTCATCGATGGGCTTCAAGTCGTGAACTCAATAACAAAACCACTCAATTACTGCGATAATCAGGCTGCAGTGTTCTTTTCTAAGAACAGCCAGTCAAGTACTGCTTCAAAGCACATTGATATTTAGTATCTTGTTGTGAAAGAAAGGATCCAGTATGAGTTAATATCCATTGAGCACATCAGTGCCAGTGTTATGTTAGCTGACCCGTTGACGAAAGCTTTACCACCCAAGGTGTTTCGCGAGCATCTATGTAACTTGGGACTTTATTAAAGAGGTCATTAGTTAAATGGATATAATTTTGTGATCACATTATGTAATGATATGGATCCTACTTATGTTTGTCGATGTGATTTATAGCTTAAACATTATTATATAAAATCACGTCGAGAACCACTTATGTTATGTGCCTAAGGTCGAAGATGTCGATTTTGTGACTAAAGAACAACCTATTTCATGATTGTTTTATATTTGGTATATATTCGATTCGATGTTTAGATATATGGTCATTATTAAGTATATAATTTTGTCGACATAATTCAATTATGAAGAACTAATTAATTATGTTCTTTGGCCAAGTGGGAGAATATTGGAATGATTCGATCCATTCCCGTTATTGTTGGCCTACATAAATAATTAGTTGAGATAGTTTGATCCTTAATATATTATTAATTGTTGCCCGGTTATTAAGTCTTGATGGACGGACTAATAACTATTACACTTACTGGGCCGGTCTCGTCTCTTGCTCTACAATTAATACACGGCTCCCTAGTGACTGTATATATAGGCTATGGGCCTTTTAACGTACACACATCCTATAATGGAACATCACACTTATGCACTGAAGCATATATTACAAACGTTCCTAACGAGCGAACGGTACGCTGTCAGCCTGTCACTATAACATGGGAGCCCTTAAAGAAGTAGGGTGTCCATCAACCTCTGTAGAGCGAAAGAGGCGGAGATCACATCCTGACAGATATCAATGATGTCTGCGATTAACACAGAATATAAACTCATTTCGATCATGTGTTTGAGAAGATCCACTTCATGGTGTCGATATCGCTTACGAATAACGAGACCACGTTATGATCACGTGCACTTTCCACACATGGCTGTAATCTCGCTTACGAAAACGAGATTACCTTACGGCGCCATGCTTAAGGATTTAACGGTTACGTTAATAACTCGAGTAAGGGAATGGGATTACATAACGGCTATCGTAACCGAGATCCATCAGATTCGACAACCACGTAGCTCTGGGACCGGATCACATTATCTGCATTAGTTATTGTTTGTTTTTATGTATTTTCTATTTCATCAGAGACGATGTACCGTATTTTTATTTTATGTATTAGTATTTATTTGAACGCGCGAATGTGGTTTTTCATCGTGTTCTGAATCGATTTCAGCAGTGGAACAGTTGTCACATTGCCACGTCCATTAGCCGCTTCTTCGCTTCTAATAGCCGAGTCGGTGGCCCATTAAGCCCAAAGCCGGAAAACATGGGCCGCCAAAGCATCGCGTCCATTAGGTGCGTCGCTGCATCCATTAGCCACGGCGTCACATTTAGTAGTCGCGATTTGTTCGATATTGTTAAATTTTTTGCTTTATTAAATTTTGACAAATAACCATGTTTTATTAAGACAAAAATAAAAACCCATTATTTTATGGGAAGTTTACAGAAAAATACTCAATTATATAAAAAGTTGCAAGTCAGTACCCTGTCAATGTTTTTTTATATATCGGTACCTATTAGAATAAATTTTTGCACATTGGTACCCGTCCCGCCGCAAGGTACGTCATGTAACATATTTAGGTAACATAGAGAAACGTATTGTGGTACATAATACATTGAGAAATGGTGCATTATATAACACATTAAAGCAGCATATAGAAACGATATATGTACCATATAAACGCGTGACGTGGTACGTAATACACATATAAAAAGGTACGTCAAGACTGGAAAAATGAGACACAGTCAAACGGTACTTATATAAAAAAATTTCTTACATGGGTACTGACTTGTAAATTTTTTATATAAATGGGTATTTTCTATAGATAAACATTATTGTATTAAAAAGCCCTTTATTTATTGGGTGCGGCACGAGGCAAATCGGTTAACAACGCTGATTGATACAAGAAGGTTCCATTGCCTTTTGTCAATAAAAAACATTTCATATTCTCATTTGTGGATATGTGGTGATAGTTACATTGGCTATATCCAAAACTCGTTAGAATTTTATGTTGTTTCTGCTAGTTTGAAAATCGTGTATGTAATGTATTGATTATTCAACACACACAGCAATTCATATGGGTTTTTGCTTACGAAAAATCGTGAGAGAAAAATATCCCTATGAAATATAGACTTGTAACCTGCCGTGTCCTAAACTTCTCTTGCGTATAAAATATAATATTCTCATCAACCAATCGACGGCAGATGGATAGATAGATTGAAGAAGCTTCTATTTCTTTATTTTTTTAATTTTTTTATTCGCGGTCAAAAGTAGACTGCGAAGAAGCATTCAACGCTAGTTCCTCTATATTAATCTCAGACATTTGAGGGAAGGAAAAGATTAAAACAAGAAAAGTCGAAGAATAGGCAATTATTTCCATGGCCAACCCATCTCCTATGAATGCAGGAAACCACGAGTACAGTTATGCAAACAACTCATCTTATCAGGTAATAATAATACTCGCTATTTATCTCTATACAAACGCTTGTAATAATAGCTGAGTGTCCAAAAATATTTATTCAAGCAAATGTAATAAAAAAAATGCCACCTGATGTCTAAATAACCATCTTTGTTGTTGTGAGTGTGACCACAGAAAATGGTTTTAAAGTGATTTTGGGGTTCTCGTGTTTGAAAAACTTTGCGATATTATATTACTTCAGATTCAACGCCGGCCATCACCGTAGTCTACTATAATTTTAACATATATGCCGATCAACAAATTTAGACGTATCACCTCATTTAATAAATTACTTTATTTTTCTTTAATTCTAATATAATTCATAGTTTAAAAAGATTTTAAATACTATTAGTGTTTAGAGCTGAATTAAAATTAGAAAATCAGGTAACAAAAACTAAGCTTAGAAGTTTTTTTTTTTTGGGAAGTAGTTACTTCTTTTGAAAATTAAAATGAAAACACAAGAAACCTATAATGATGCAGCGAATTGATCTTCCATCTGTAATAAATAATAGAAACGCATGGTACAAAACGATTTTTGCATTATATATATAGGTAGTTAATATATCGAGCGTAAATAGGCTTGACAAGGAGCGGAATTCCACATTCTCCGCGTTCCTCTCCCCATTCCAATCCACAGAGACGGGAGAAATTTTTTCCTGTCCCATTACTAAGCCGGACCCATTACTAGACCTGTAAATTGGGCCCGCAACCCGCAGGGCGGGGTTCAATTTATCAGGCCCGCCAAAGAGCTGGCCTTGTCGGGCATGCCCGTTTTGGCCAGGCTTTGGCGGGGCAGGCCCGCCGATAGTTAAAAAAATATTATTTTTAATACATAAATGATTTATATAAGTTTTTATATTTTTTGACCTCTGAGTTTAGTTTAATCAAGTTTAGTAACATAAAGTTATTATTAAAGATGTTGGATTAGATTAGTTTTCGAGTAAATTTTCTCTTTTCTTTTGTTTTATTTTTTTTCTCTTTTTCTCTTGTTTTATTTTATTTCTCTCTTTCTTCTATTTTTTTATTTATGGCGGGCTAAGCTCGCCATGCCCTTAGCCCACTGGGGGCGGGCCTCCCTTTCTCAGACCCGCCGGATGGCGGGCCTGCCCGCGTTATTGGCCTACCGGCCCGTTTGACAGCTCTACCCGTTTGCTTTTCGATTAGAACATATAACTTATACGATAAACTATAACTAATTTTGCTGTTTGATTTCTGTGTATTTAGCCCGATATTGCAAAAAAAAAAGCCCGCTAAAATTTAACGGACAAACAATCTTATTAAGATAGATAACTTAAAATAAGTGATTGACGAATAATAATTTATCTTTTGCTTTATCTGACTGTTCATAACCAAACAGGCGAATCATCCTACTATGATCGCTGCTCCGCCTATGGCCGGGGTCATCGGGCGACCCCCGACCCCTCATATTCATTCCGTCTCGGCTAATTTCGATAATATGCATCCATAATTATGCAGAAATTCCGATTTGACGCGACAAAGGATATGGTCAAGGAGGCCATCCTCGAGAGCTTCGAGGTGGAAAAGCAAGAAACATCGTGCGATTCAAACACGGTGAAGATCGTGGACTTGGGATGTTCGTCCGGGCCAAACACTTTCTTCGCCATGCAGAGCATAGTCGAGTCCATCGCTTCCAAATACGCCAAAGAAGATGAAGGAGAAGTCGAATTCCAGGTCTTCTTCAACGACATGAACGGCAACGACTTCAACACCCTCTTCGCCTCCTTACCCAAATACTTGAACGGAATGTACTACGCGGCCGGCGTCCCGGGCTCGTTCCACGGTCGTCTGTTCCCTTCGTCTTCGATTCACGTTTTCAACTGCTTCTTCGCGCTCCACTGGCTTTCGAAATCGCCGGAGGATTTGATCGTCAGAGATTCACCGGCCTGGAACGGAGGAAGAATTCACTATTCGGGCGCCTCGGAGGCCGTTTTTAGGGCGTATTCGGCGCAGTTCGAGAGAGATTTCGATGTGTTTCTGAAGGCGAGGGCCAGAGAGACCGTTCCGGGTGGGCTTGTAATAATTTATACTCGTTCGGACGGTACGTTCGAGGGAACTAATAACACAGAAACTGGTGTATGGTACTCCTTTCTTGCGTCCATTCTACTCGACATGGTTGAAGAGGTATGGGAATTTGTCTTACCTAAAACCTACGCACTTGGATATCAAATGCCCTTATTGATATTTGACACCTGAAATCTTACACAATAACCCTCCCAGCCCATGTTAGTACACCAATCAGTGTTTTTAATCTGCACAGGTGACACAAGTCAAATTTCAAGCCCGCATGGGTGTCACTCTTTGTACCGTGTTCTTAATTCAGTTATGTTATTGTCGTTTGACGTCCAGGGATTGATAAAGGAAGACCAAGTGGACGCGTTTAATACTCCTCATATGGATCCTTCGGTGAATCAAATTACAGGGCTGGTCGAGAAAGATGGTAGCTTCAGCATTGAGAAGGTGGAACTGAGGGATCCATTGGCTAAGAATAGCGAAGAGTTTGGGCTTACGCACTTCAGGGCTGCGACTGAAGCTACGTTTGCCAGTCACTTTGGGAAAGAGACGGCGAATGAAATGTTTAAAAGGGCATTTCAGCAGGAAAAAAGGCTTTTGGAATCGCTCGAAGCCTCGGGGACTAAAGGTACCCCCGAGCTATATGTCGTCCTCAAGCGTAAACGATGAGGGAGCGAGTGAGGAAGAAAACGAATAATCCTTCTTCACGATTTGGTCGGAAATGTTGGAGAAGCCCTTTTGTTGTCTCATTGTTGTTACTATTTTGTATACAATCAAATAAATGTTTATCTAGCATTTCATGATGTCTGTTTAGAAGGTGTGAGGGATTAAGGGCGTGTTGTCTATCTAGCTAAACATGGAGAGCCTTTTCCTCAATTGATTGCTGGCCAATTCAATATAATAAGAGACCCTATTAGAACAAGTCGTCTTACTTTTATCTAGTTCCATATAAAGCAACCGTCGCAGTAGGTATTACCTGAAAAAAAATTTATCCAAACGCAGTCTCTTTTATCCTTTTCATTTTTCTTTGTTAGTGCGATGATGGGGAATCCCCGGTCAAAATGGGAATGAGGAGTTGATGTGATTCCCATTCGGTGAAAATGCATGGACGGGACTGGGAAGGGATTGAAGTTCCCCCCTCATACTCAACCACTACCCCATTTTTGATCTAAACAGTGATTTTCAATTCCCAATTGATTTATTAAAAATAAAGAAATTCATTTGAACAAAAGAATTTCAATGCTCAATATTTTTCTTTTATATTTTCATATTGTTGGGAAATACGAGCCTAAACTCGCCGGAGGAAGCTTGGGAAACGGCCGGACAGTTGGTCGGACGACCACTGTTCTTGAAGGAGCTCTTTTAAGATGAAAATAAGCTAAGCTGCGAGATTAAATATGAGCCGTCAGATGATTGCCGCCAGATCTCATGGCTAAGATTTAAATCTCGGATTATGAATACCAGCCGTTAGATGTTGAGCTGATGATCAAAGGCTGAAACCTAAAGCTGGAAAGTTGCTTAACGCTTTTATAAGTGAAAGCACACTATCAGTATTAAGCTCCAGACAAGTGTTGACCGTTGGATGGCTTCGAAACTTAACTAACGGCTGATGACGAGCGAAGACATGAGAAGCAGCTGAAGCTGCTGCTATAAATTGCAGAAATGGAGTTTGACTTCATCACTTTGAGAGCTCGTATCTTTTGCGGTTAGAGTTAGCGAGAGAGGTTAACTAGAGATTTGTAGAGGACACGGAAATCTGTAACATTCATGTTGTTATCAATACAAATCGGAGCTCTGTTGGTCTGTGGATGTAGGCCAAACTTTGGCTGAACCACGTTATATCTCTGTTTTTTCGTTTTCTGTTTTCGGTTGTTGTTTTCGATTGAATCGAGCTGCGATTGCTCGATTGAGCTAGATCGAAACACACACACACACCAAAACGCAGGTCTATTGTGGGTCGATTGCAGCAGATTTCACAACACGTATCATATTTGAAATAATAAAACTAAAACAAAATGGATTCGTGTTTTATCGTATTTGATTTTATCTCTTCTGTGTGGACTCGTGTTTTGTAGTAAATATTTTTGTACTATTAATATTTCATATTTTTTATCGTCACGTTATCATCAATGCTTCATGTTTTTCTTTATTGTTACTTTTTTTTGGCTTTATATTTTGTTTACGACATATACAAAATAGGAAAATCGAGTCCCCAGGGGACCCCGTTATTGAACGGTGATTCCCCATTTCTAATCGAACAATCATAAGCGATGAATTAGTGGGATGATATATGGAACAAGAATATTTAAACTTGATTTAGTTAATTAAAATAAAGTTTGGCCCCACTGTACCACCATTTAACCTTTCAGCGTGCTTCGTCCTCGCTCACACGCACCCTGGGCAAGCACGCTTAACTTCGAAGTTCTTTCGGATGGACTCCCGAAAAGGTAGGTCGACGTTGGTGATATGAGTAGTACTATCAATTCTATTATACGATTCTTAGCCTGACACGCCCATACATTGTCAGTCTCAGGATCCCCTCTCATTCGGGTGTCGGATCGGTTCGTTCATGTACCCCTTCGCCTAGAAGCCTTGCCAGGAGCCGCTCCTTGTCCGTGCACCTCTTTAGCACCGACGATCACTCCCCGCCCTCATCGGCCCCGGGCGTCACAGTTAGTTTTAATCATATTATAGAATATATTCACGGCCCAAAACCAAAGCCCAAGAACCAGTATCATATGCATCTCTTCATCCCAATCCCCCATTAATTCCTCCCAAGCTTGGCTGAACGCACATCTCCTTCAACATCATCTTCTTCGTCTCCAGCGAATCCCACCTCAGATTTGGATACCGAGTTCATGACATTTGATTTCTCGGGCAAAAATCAAAGGAACTGAAATGGCCAGCAGCTCGAAGGAGGAATCGGCTAGAGACAGCGATAATTCGTCCCCGGAATCTGATTCCGAACGCCTCTTTTTGGGAGGCGCGATGCATTCCGGAAAGCCTAGTTTTTTTCATCAAAGGGTTTCTGTTATTCCGTGAAATTGAAAAAGTTTGATATTGGTTCTCATTCTGGATTGCTATTCACCGCCCCCTTTTTTCCTAGTCACCGCCCCCTAAAGGGCTGGAAAAAGACGTTTTTGCCCTTATGATATTTAAATTAATTTAAAAAGAAAAAACTAACTAAATATATAATTCTGGTACGAAATACTGAAAACTACATACACAAATAAATCGAACGATCGATCGATACGAAAAAAAAAATTTTTGATTTAACATTTTAGGACCGATCGATCGATATTTTCGGGCCGATCGATCGATAATGTCGTAAAAATCATTCGTACGTAGATGAATTAGCGAACACGGATCGAAATAATTTGAAAAAAGTCGCGACCGAACCAAAATTTCGGCCGGCGCTTGGCACGGCCGAACCGTAACTTCGGTCGCCACATGTCACAGCCGAAATTGTGTTTCGGTCGTGCCTTGTGGCGGCCAAGGTTATGGTCCGGCCGTGCCAAGCGCCGGTCGAAATTTTGGTTCGGTCGCGACTTTTTTCAAATTATTTCGATCCGTGTTCGCTAATTCATCTACGTACGAATGATTTTTACGACATTATCGATCGATCGGCCCGAAAATATCGATCGATCGGTCCTAAAATGTTAAATCAAAAATTTTTTTTTTCGTATCGATCGATCGTTCGATTTATTTGTGTATGTAGTTTTCAGTATTTCGTACCAGAATTATATATTTAGTTAGTTTTTTCTTTTTAAATTAATTTAAATATCATAAGGGCAAAAACGTCTTTTTCCAGCCCTTTAGGGGGCGGTGACAAGTAAAAAGAGGGCGGTAAATAGTAACTTCCTTTCTCATTTTATCTCAGTGCGTATATGTCTTGTCTTGGCTCGTTCTAGTGGAACGTTAAGTTAATGATCTTAACTGATTTTAATTGGTTCTTAAACTTATTTTATATTTATTAATTATATAATTTAACAAATCATAAGATCGTTGTTATTTCATACGATTTAAATAATAAAAATCAATAAACACATCTAATTTATTGTTTGTTTCATACGATTTAAAATGATATGCATATCTTATATTTTTCTATATTCGAGATTTTTTATTTTTATAAATTAAAAATACTTAAATTGGAATAAATTTAAAAAATATTTTCGAATATCGAAATATATAAGATATGCATATTATTTTAATCGTCGTGAAACAAGCCATAAATTAAATGCGCTTATTAATTTTTATTATGTAAATCACATTGAGCGTCGCCCCGCATCCAATTTCTATATGAACGTCGCCCCTCATCGTTATTTCACGCGATTTTAAATGAGCATCGCCCCTCATCGTTATTTCATGTGATTTAGAAATGATCATCGCCCCTCAGCGACGCTCATATAGAAATTGGATGAGGGGCGACGCTCATGTGATTTACACAATTAAAATTAATAAACGCATCTAATTTATTATTTGTTTTACGACGATTAAAATGGTTGCATATCGTATATTTTTCGAATAAATATTTAATTTATTCCCATTTAAGTATTTTTTAAATTATAAAAGAATCGAATATCAAAAAATATAAGATATGCATATCATTTTAATCGTCGTGAAACAAACAATATTAGATGCGTTTGTTGATTTTTATTATGTTAATCACAAGAAATAACGACGACTTTATGATTTGGTGGATTCTATAATTAATAAATAAAAAATAAGTTAAAGGGAAAAAAAAGAGAAGAGGACGTCGCCCCTAATGGGGGCGACTCACATAAAAAATTAAAAGGTGTGTCGCACTTAATGGTGGCGACGTCGCCTCTAATGGGTGCGACGCCGCGATTATTATCCGCGAACAACCATATTTTGTTAATTATTCAAAAACCACCCTATTTCATTAAATATTATTTTTTTTTCCGCATTATTTAATTAAAAAGCCTTAATATAGGGGTGAGCAAAAATATTTGGAAACCGGATTCCGATACGGTATTCGGTTTTTAAAATCCAAATAAATGGATATCCGGTTAAAAATGGGATCGGGTATATGCGGTTTATTTTAAATAAACAGGTTCTGATCCGGATAGTAGTCGGTCTAAATTCCGATATCCGGTATCCGATTTTATATTTAAAAAAAATAGCCAAAAAAAATGAAGGTCCATAAAGGAAAAAATCACCAACATTATAGGTCAAATAGAATATTTGAATTAATATTGTTTTGTTATTGGAAAAACTGTATTGTGTTAATTATTTAATATGTAATTTTTTAATTATACATTCACATATTGTGTGAATTGCTGTGTGTAGAAATTCTTAGATGCAAAAATATATTTGTTTATTGTGATAAGAAATAGAAAAAAAATAATTTAGAAAAGAAAAGAATAAAAAAATATAAAAAAAGTAAATCACAGGGGTCAAGGTCGGCCAGTGCGACGATGGGGGATGAGATTCATCATCGAGAGGGAGAAAAACCGGATGTGGATATCCAGTTTAAATATCCGAATAAAGCGGATATCAATTTTCAGAATCCGATTAAAACCGGACTGAATGCGGATCTCATTTTTAGAGTAATTATCCGAATATCTCGATATCTGAACTTGTGAACTTGTGTTATCCTCCGGAATCTAGATATCAGGTTTTGCTTAGCCCTAGGCCATATATAGGAGGTTTTCAAGTGACTATCCTTCCTTTGTCACCAAGCTACTTAGCATCTCTTAATATATAATAACTATCAAAATAAATGTAAATGGTACGAAATATCACCAAAATTCCCATTTATAGCTACGATTATTACTGAACCAATACCAAATACTCCCTCCGTCCCATAAGTTTATGGACATTTGGGTATTGGCACGAGAATTAAGAAACTGAATATTTTAATAATATAGTGTGTTGGAAAGGTAAAAAAGTGTATGTTTTGGCACGTCTTTTGATGATATTTAATATTATTATATTGATTGTTTGTGGTAGTTTTTTGCTATAAAAGGAAATGTCCAAAATGGTTTGGGACGCCCGATATAGTAAAATGTCCAAAACGGTTTGGGACGGAGGTAGTATAAAATATACCCATATACTTACAATATTCTATGACATTTAGATAGATAATAATTGATAAAATATTCTTACGGGTATATAAAAATAACGTATCAATATATATATATATAGTTTGGCTCTGATAGATAAGAAAACACAATACATATCACTTTGGCTATCATATATAAGAAAACACAAGACATAGCTGCGACTGCAAGAAACGATGGGGAAAGCGAGAACATGCTCAGTGTCAATAATGACAATATGGAGGAAGCTGCATTTATAAACATGGACATTCCATCATGGTCGGCCAGTTAGAAATCGTGAATCAAGAATTCAGATTAAACAGTTTTGGTGATTGTCCAAACTTGATTAAGTATACCGGTTAGAAGAAGAACAAAAGACTGGATACCAGTCAGCAGGTCGCATGTGCACAAAAGACCGGATATCAGTCAGAAGGTCATAAGACTGGATATTAGTTAGAAGGTCACAAATGCGCCAGAAACCGGATACTACTCTAGCAGTTTAAAAGCACATCAAGAACAGAATACAAACTGCCAAGACCGGATATCAGATACCGGACCTGCCACATGTACAAAAGATTCAAAATTACTCAAGGCGGGATACTAAAGACTTCTGCTGAAGCATTTAAAGCAAGGCTGACAGAGGGAACCAAGTTGAAGACAAGCTAAACTTAAAGTGGAAAAACAATAAGCACAGTGCAAACTGCAGCCAAGACCGGACAGTACCCATTTTGGGTAAAGTGCATTTAATGCACAGTCCAGTACATGGAGCCATCTCACAACGGCCTTCTTCATCAAAGAACGAGTATATATATCAGAGAAGAGGCACTGAAGATGGTATGACACTTGACCACGAGAAATCAAAGACAAGACTCAAATCTCTACAAAGAAAAGAAAGAAATTAGAAAGTGTTGTCCTCACTGTACGATAACCAGTTTGGTTAAGTAAGTGAGTTATTGTGTTTTCCGACGGACTGTAAAAAGCTGTTGAAGTAGGTGGATTGTAATTTTTATGACTGCCTAGGTGATTCACTAGATAAGGCTAAAGATAGCTGGGTAGGTTGTACAGTGTGTGTATAACTGAAGTCTAGTGAACCTTCCTTGCGAGGAAGAAGGGGAGACGTAGGAGATTTTACTCCGAACTTCCAGAAATAAACCGGTGTTCTCTGTCCACACACACGCTAACACATCACGTCTATTATCGGTTTTGGTTCATAACCGACCAATAAGCTTCCGCACATAACACACTTAGAAAATTATCAAGAACCGGTATTAGCCCTAACCGGTTAACTACCAAAAAGCGTCAAGCATTTATTCACCCCCCTCTAAACGCGTAAACCGATCCTAACAAGTGGTATCAGAGCGGGTTACTTGATATTTCCTTCTAACCACGACTTTATCAGATCAGCTTATTATGTATAGCAGGGAAAACTTCCTAGAATGGAAGATAAGATTAATGGCCCATCTCTACGCGCAAGATGACGAGATGGTCGATGTGTCAGAAACTGGACCTTTCGTGTTCAACAAGATAAACGAACGATACACCGCGCATCCTGGTGAACCACGAGAAGTTCCCAAAGAAAGACACGAGCTATCAATACAAGAAAGACGAAAGGCAAACCTCGACAATATTGCAAGAAACATCATGTTCAAGACCTTGGATATAGAAGTATTCAGACAAGTCATGACAAGCAAGACGGCAAAAGAAATGTGGACCAAGTTATGTCAACTTGGCGAAAACCAAGAAGTTGATAAGCACAGGGATCATCCAGTAAAAGCACTGGAAGGAGGAGAAATCTCCAAGATAACACAGGGTAAGCAAGGTGAACAAAATGAAAATATTAACACTTGCTTTAAATGCGACAGGACCGGACACAACATCAATAACAGCTCTAGAGAGGAGGCAAATCGGCTCAAGGGAAGAAAGAGGTCACAAGTCTTTGTGACTAAAAAGCACTCCCACAGATGGGATGATACTAATTCTGAAGAAAGTTCTGAAGAAGAACTGAGTGAATGCGAAAATGAAGAGGAATCTATCTGCTTGGTAGGAGATCAATCAAGTCCAGAAGATAAGTTCAGCTATGAGGAAGTGCTAGAAGCTCTGCAGAACATGGCTGACGAATACTGGAAACTTAACGAAAGGCTGAAAGCTGCAGAAAAAGGAAAGGCACCAGCACAAGAAGATACCGGACCTCTCTTTGAAAGTATCATTCATCTAGAGGAAAAAAATCTCAAACTAAGGGAGGCAGCTGAAAAGAATGCCTCAGAAAACCAAAGATTATCTGCCTTGGTCCAGTCATGGACTAAGTCAACAGAGACATTCCGATGTCTTCAGGGATCCTTAAGGGATGCTGGTGACCGAACCGGACTTGGGTACAACGAAAGAGCTAACGTCAATGAGGCGGTCCACACAACCGACTACCTCAAGGGTAATCAACTTTGTTCGTCCCATAAACTATAACCCAGTCCCCGTTACTTCTATGAACAGGTCTAAGGAAACTGGAGTGAAACATAGCTCCAACCCCTCGACTTCCCACTTAAGAACAGTACCTCAGATAGTGAGGGGACATAATGTGAATAACGGTTCACAAAAGGGAAAATCACCAACAAAGACAAGTACTAGCAAAGAACAACAATCTACGAAAGGGAAGACCTCAACAATCAAGGGGGAATACCGGTGTGAACAACGATCCATGAAGGAGAAGACCTCAACAACCGAGGGGGAACGCTCACAACACAAAACCGGAGACACAATGTTACAGAAGACCTAAATTTCGGTCTCAAAACAGGAACAATAAATATAGATATCTTATTGACCCTGTGACTGGTAAACATGTTAGGGTAACCCAAGTTTGGGTACCTAAGGATCTAACCCCTAACCGGACCCAATACAACATGGGTACCAAAGACTTTGTTTGTACTTGTAGGAATGGCTGCAGGAACTCAACCAGTTCCATTAGAGTATAGACAGCAGAGGCTGCCGGCACATGACCAGGGAGGGAAGAACACTCACTGGGATCAAACCATGTGCCAAGCCAGACTTTACCTTTGGGAATAGCTACCAAGTCCAGAAAATAGTGCAGATAAGAAAGGGAACCGGACGACTGACCAATGACCAAACTCTGCACAACACAATCAAGGAACCAACTGAAGAAGTTTTCTTCTACAAAGTCCAAGCAATTAAGGAATCAACCGGTTCAAAAGCACGCTGTTCTCACAAAACAACTCACACCCTAGAAACCAACTAAAGGGGAACGCTCCAAAATGGATCTATGCAAGGTTGATATTTCTTTAGAAAATAGAACTATCTTCAGACGGCGCATTGCAAGGAACCTAGAAGAGCATTCTTCAATGTTAAGGGACTCATGTATAAGAAAGGAAATCAACTCAGCAACTAACCGGAGCTCCAGATGATTGGTACAAGGTAGCTCCAGATTGAGGTACAGTTTGAGGGGGAACTTATCAAAGGAAATAGAGCTGAGCCTAATCATCTTAGAGAAATCATCAAAGACTTCAGTACGAATAAGGATCAGGCGCCAGCCAACGTATTCGTTCATGCCCCTGTCTCAACAGCGATCCTCAAAGATCAAGGCAGTAGAAGATAACTGAATTAGCAAAGCAAGAGCTAAACCAGTTCGGCAAACTGGATACTGAATGCGGTCTCGGATCCTGAGGGACCCAATCCAGCTAGAAAGTCAACAAATATGGATCAACAAGCAGTGCTTGGAAGATCAAAATTTCGATATGGTGACCAGAGAGCATATTATACTCCATGGCGATCATCTACAAACCTACGCTCTAGAAAATCCTACAAACAAGGTCGTGCAATCGAGAAGAAGAGACTAGATGAAGGAATGACAAACTGGGAAGCTAAACACGACTACACCAAACTACTTCTCAAAACTAAGTCTATCTCCCTTCTAAGTTAGCATGAAGTCAGGGGGAACGAAGTTATATCAAATTCATTGATATAATAGGTTGCCTAGACATTACATAATTTGGTGCATATAGATGACTTGAGTGCAAAGTTTTTTTTTTTACGGTCAATTCTTCATCATTCCGGTCTATACACTTATCTCAGCTGGTTTCATCTAAAATCGGCACTAGTCAGTATACATTGAGAAACATAAACATATGAATCGCATATTGTTTAAAAGGAGAGCCATACAAGCCTGATACCAGGGTCCTTCTGAAACCGGAACTATTTTTTAACCAGTGGATATACATGTAACCCTTATTGACCGGATAAAGACCGAACTTTTTCGATTATTGCGCTTCATCAATGCACATATTATTTGTCTTGGTACAACTGGCTTTGTGCTTGCAGGTTACTTAAGAAGGTGAATAGTCATGTCATCAATGAATCTCTGTCACTGGACAAGACATAAAGTTCCAACGCAGTGAGGAGCAGATAAGCATGGTCTGAAATACTGTGCACCCGTGACACAAATCGACAGAAATTCCTTCACTATTTAAGGACCTCGCACCCTCCTATAAAACCCATCAGTTCACTATCGACTAAGTTCAAAATGCCTAAACTCCCAAACCATCCACCACCCTTAGTCAGGATAAGCCTCACAACCAGAAAAGGCCTAACAAGCCCGAATCTGGTTTTCTTATCCAACCACCTCAAAGCGGAATTGACACCGTCATGGACTCAAACCGACCCATTTGGGTATACAAAGACCTCTTGGCGGTCCAACAAGGACGTAAAAACGCCGTTTCGGACCAGCAAGAATACTAAAACAAGTCCGACGGCTCAGAAGGCTAGCTCTGGGAATCCCTCTGTGAACTGGGCGAGTTGGAAAAGATGCACTCAGTTCTCAGGCTTCCCACAGGGAGTAGTAGCCGAAAATACGAAGCCGCGGACCGGGCAAGCCATCCCAGCACTACAAGGACCCAAAGGAAAAGATGGCTCCCGGCCCAGTTTCCTGGTGGAGAAAAGGCTGAGAATCCACCAAGAAACGGCACTAGAGCTGGCGAGCGGATACCGAATATTGAACGGCATGCCAGACGGTATCCCTCAGCTCCTATCAGATTCGTTAGGCTTTACAGGAGAAACCACGCAAAGGATCTCCTTGCCGCAACATATGATTCCCCAAAGAAACCCTCGACAAGGCCTGGGTACCGGGGTTACCGTAGCTCTGCGGTAAAAAGCTGCTAAAACGGAGCGGGTCAGAAGAAGATCTCTTCAGACCTTTAAGCGTTTCGTCGAGGCCGAGCGATCTTCTGTTCAGGATCGCAAGTGCAGTTGCAGAGCTACCGGTCTCATTGTGCTTTATAAGGAGAGAACAACTATAATGATGGCTCTCTTGCACAATGACTACCTTCCCTCATACCGGACATATGATTGTCAAAAAGGGGGAAGAACAGTACTGCCGCTTCAGGAGAAAGGGCAGATGGCTGTACTTGACGAAGCAGCAGGCATACCGGACGTACCAGACAGACCGGAAATGCCAACAACCGGAAGATCGAAGAACTGGCATAATCAAGCCAACACCGGTTGTAAAGTACTGGGGGAAGATGAGTACTGCCTGAAGACTGCAAGCCGTCAAGGAGAAAGTGCGGATGGCAGTACTAACGAAGCGAAAAGTCGGTACTGCTAAAGCCTAAGGATGACGAGCAGTAATGACGAGGCAGACCGAACGGATCAACCGGAAGATCGAAGTACTGGCATAGTCAAGCCAATACCGGTTGTAAAAAGCAGTACGAGGTTAGGGTGAGTACTGCGAACTGCAACTCGCCAGTCAAGGGGAAAGGGCAGATGGTAGTACTAACGAAGCAGGACGGCACTGCTTAAGCCTAAAGATGGCATGAAGTCCTGACAAGGCGGAAACCGGCCGTATCAAACGGTCCGGTATAAGCCAACAACCGGAAGATCGAACAAATTTGCCATGACTAAATAATAGATAGGCGAACAACGGTTGTAATAGATTGGTCGTTTATGTATCAAATTCCTTGATATAATAAATACCTTTCTGCTTCGTTGAGTTTTGACAATCATCAAAAAGGGGGAAATTGTTAGAAATCATGAATCAAGAATTCAGATTAAACAGTTTTGGTGATTGTCCAAACTTGATTAAGTATACCGGTTAGAAGAAGAACAAAGACCGGATACCAGTCAGCAGGTCGCATGTGCACAAAAGACCGGATATCAGTCAGAAGGTCATAAGACTGGATATTAGTTAGAAGGTCACAAATGCGCCAGAAACCGGATACTACTCTAGCAGTTTAAAAGCACATAAAGAACAGAATACAAACTGCCAAGACCGGATATCAGATACCGGACCTGCCACATGTAAAAAAGATTCAAAATTACTCAAGGCGAGATACTAAAGACTTCTGCTGAAGCATTTAAAGCAAGGCTGACAGAGGGAACCAAGTTGAAGACAAGCTAAACTTAAAGTGGAAAAAGCAATAAGCACAGTGCAAACTGCAGCCAAGACCGGACAATACCCATTTTGGGTAAAGTGCATTTAATGCACAGTCCAGTACATGGAGCCATCTCGCAACGGCCTTCTTCATCAAAGAACGAGTATATATATCAGAGAAGAGGCACTGAAGATGGTATGACACTTGACCACGAGAAACCAAAGACAAGACTCAAATCCTTACAAAGAAAAGAAAGAAATTAGAAAGTGTTGTCCTCACTGTACGATAACCAGTTTGGTTAAGTAAGTGAGTTATTGTGTTTTCCGACGGACTGTAAAAAGCTGTAGAAGTAGGTGGATTGTAATTTTTACGACTGCCTAGGTGATTCACTAGATAAGGCTAAGGATAGCTGGGTAGGTTGTACAGCGTGTGTATAACTGAAGTCTAGTGAACCTTCCTTGCGAGGAAGAAGGGGAGACGTAGGAGATTTCACTCCGAACTTCCAGAAACAAACCGATGTTCTCTGTCCACACACACGCTAACACATCACGTCTATTATCGGTTTTGGTTCATAACCGACCAATAAGCTTCCGCACATAACACACTTAGAAAATTATCAAGAACTGGTATTAGCCCTAACTGGTTAACTACCAAAAAGCGTCAAGCGTTTATTCACCCCCCTCTAAACGCGTAAACCGATCCTAATAGATGGGGATGAGCTTCATCGTCGATAGGGAGAAAAAACGGATGTGGATATCCAGTTTAAATATCCGAATAAAGCGGATATCCGATTTTCGGATATTCGATTAAAACCGGACGAAATGCGGATCTCATTTTTGGAGTAGATATCCGAACTGTCAATCATGACTGTTGACCTTTTTGGTCCATGTGTGTTAGAATGTTTTGATGATCTATGTAGTTGTAATGACATTAGGGCTATCAATTAAGCAATTCGATTTGTATGAGATAAAATGTCTAGTAAATTATAATACCCGTAAAATTAATACGCGATTATTTTTGTAATGTTCGAAATTAATGAAGTTAATTTTCGAACGAAAGCGATTTTCCAGAATTGAGCCGAAAATAATAATTGGGCCTGAGAGCTAAATAAGATACTATGGGCCAAATTAGTTGAGTCCGAAATTCTATAAAGGCCCAAACCATATATCAATTAATAAAATAGGAGGGAAGGTCTAAGTTAAATATTAAGGCCCACATAAATTTCCTAGCTTAGCCCAAAGGCATAGCATAAACATGAGATTACTTAATGAGAGGGTAAGTCACGTTCGGGTTATGTCACCTCTTGATCATCTCATATGGAAAACACCACTAATAACCACATAAACCTAACGTGAAGAAGGCAGCTATTATTAACCAAGGAGAAAACGCATGATCAAAGGAAGAGAAAAATAAAAACAAGGAGAAACCAAAGGAAAAAGGAAACGTGAGGTAGCAAAGGAGGTAACAATCCTAACTATAATTTATAAATCTTCTATAAGCTTATTGTTGACCTTTTTGGTCCATACATGTTAGAGAGTTTTGATGAACGATGTAATTGTAATGACGTTAGGTCTATAAATTAAGCAATTCGATTTGTGATTAATATAACGTCTAAGTTCATGAAAATATTCGACCATGCATTGATTATGAGCTTTAAATTGATTAAAGTGTTGAATATTTGATTCGCATGTGATTCTGTGATGATTTGGTGAAACTAAGTGATCGCATGTTATAGACAGCCCATGTGATAGGATATATCGTAATGTGCTATATATGGAAATAATGCATGAGATATCCTACTGAGTTATACAAGGAAAATATGCTGTTTATATATGGAAAGTGATATATCTGTTCAAAGTCTGTTATTCCTGACGAAAATCACATCTGCGATTATGTGCATGCTTTCCACTGAATTTAATGTGAAATATTAAATTGATATCTTTCATTATGCTGATTGGATATTATATTTAAGGAAGATTTGATTTGATTGACCTTGTGGATAAGATGCTATTATATGGTATATGCTGTAAACGGACGTGATCTCTGAAATAAGGAAAGTTCTGCCATGATTGATAAATCGAATGAAATATGCTCTGATCTGATTTGCGTGCTAAACATGGTAAATATATTGATATAATACTATGAGCTGTACATGAAAAACGTGCTTATGTGGTGCTATCTCATGTGCTATGTTTGGAAAGTTAATCTTGATTGATTTATACCAGAAACAGATAGCAGGGAATCACTTATGGAAAGTTCTGACATAGTGAATATATGCGAATTGATTGAATATGCATGCGTACGAAGTTGAATCTTTATGTGGAATGTATTCATGCTTAAATGAGCTCTTATATGGAAAATAATCATGCTTTAACGTGCTTATGACCGTTGTGATGATTTATTAAAAAGCATGACTTATATGGTATGATAGACTCGAAAATTGCATGGAAACTATGCTTGATTTGGTGATTATTATATGATATGATTCATGTGAAGTGTTGATTGAAAAGGATTATATATGAGCTACACTTCAGAATTTCGAAGTACGAAGAATTTGCGAACCTACTACTACGAGAGTCTTGAGCAGAAAGTATTACTGAGAGATTCCTGAGTTTCCATTTGCGATAGCTTTCTGCCTTACCGAGCGTTAACTTGCGTATCCATCACTGAGCGAGTGATTCATCCTGATATTCCAACCTCCCGCCATATATTCTGTCTTCGGACGTGTTTGTCTTCGGACGTGACCAATACCAAAGAGGTAAGGTCGACGTTTACGCACACGTGAAGGGAAGGACGAGTTCCGGGGGCCCTTCGGTAGCGAGCTGTGTCTGTCGGGATCAGGAGATTCCGAGGAACGAAACTCGACGTGTGGTAACCTAGTAGTGGCTAGTATTCGACTTGTTTCGGTTGTGTATTGGGCCAACCAATCAGTTTTGTATCCAGCTACGGTGCATTATAGTGATTGGTTAAACTCTTGGGAAGCAAATCCCAAGGAGAGGATTAAACCCCAGTTGGGGATATAACCTCTATAAAAATCCTGTCTCGTATTTACTTTTCAGTTATTTCTTTATCGCTGTGAGACAGACCCGACGCACATCCGACGTTACTAGGATATATCAGGCATACTCGTCACAAGCATCAGTAGGCATATCTAAGTCACTACATTTTGTGAAAAGAAGCATAGAATTTTATTAGCCTAATTCACCCCCCCTCTTAGGCATATTTATATCTTCATTTGGTAACAGAGCGGGTACTCAAACGACGAGCATAACAAGCCTGAGTTAAAGATCTAATGGCTTCTTCGAGTTTTGATGTTTTTGCAGAGGGACAATCCCACTCCAGGACACCACTCTTCGATGGAACAAACTACGCTATATGGAAAAATCGTATGACGGAATTCCTGATTGCTGCGGACTACGACCTGTGGGATATCATCACTATTGGACCTTACAATCCCAAAAAGACGGATGTAACTCCAAAAAAAGGTCCTGACTACGATGCAACAAACAAGAGAGGAATCTCCTTGAACGCCAAAGCAAAGAATATGATTGCCTGCGCACTTACTAGAGAAGAATACAATCGTGTGAGCTCATGCGAATCTGCCATAGACATGTTGGAGATGCTTCAAGTCACACACGAGGGAACCACTCGAGTCGTACAAGAAAGAATAGCCCTCTTAACTCACCAATACGAGCTGTTCAAAATGGAGGACAACGAGACCATAAGCCATATGTACGCGAGATTCATGAATATCATAAATCAAATGTTCTCGTTGAGAAAGAAAATACCGGATGGTGAGAATGTGCGAAAAATACTGAGATCTCTACCAAGAGAATGGAATCCCAAAGTAACTGCCATCTACAAAGCGAAAGACTTGGACGAACTTTCTGTGTCATAACTGATTGGATCTCTGACCACCTACGAGATGACTCAGATCTCCATCAAAGAAAAACCACCAGTTCGACATCAACCAAATATCGCCTTCAACACGGAACAAAGAATGATTCTTAGGACGAAGAAGAAACTGAGGAAGACATACTGGAGCATATCGCCATGCTGACCAGGAAGTATGAAAAGTCTCGACTGAAGAAAAAATTCAAAGGAAACTCCAAGTTCCAACCTAGGAACAAGGGAATATCATCATCCGGGAACAATGTGCAGAAATGCTTGTGCAACAAGCCAGGCCACTTCGCCTCAAATTGCCCGATGGAAAATGGTGACAAAAGGATAAAGAGCAGAAAGACATGGTCACTAACTGGGAAGAGCCGGAAGTGAAGAGGAGATAGAACTCGCCTACATGGCCGATGATGATGATCAGGTATCTACTTCATCCACTATTAAGAAAATACTATTTTTAAATGAACTATATGCCAGGCAAGATGAATCTCGTGATAACGCGTCCTCAGTCCCTGAAGTAGATGAAAAGGAAGAGATGTTGGAAATAATTCAAAATGCAGAAAGAAGGATCAAGTCGCTCAACTCACAAGTAAAGAATCTTATTAGGCAACGAGATGACGTAGCTAGAGAGAAGCACCAAACAGATCTAGAAAATGAGCGCCTAAGAGCCGAACTAGAAACTCTTAAGGAAGAGAAAGCCTTGTGTAATTGCGAAAAATTTAGGAAGCAAGAAAATATATCTAGAGACATGTCTGTTCTTAAGGATTTCTTAGAAGAAAGATCTCGTACGAATGATAGACTTCTTGAAGGGCAACAAAATGTTGATATGTTACTCAGTATTCCCAGAAATATTGGAAAATCAGGATTAGGATATGACACATGAACATGTTGCACCACCTACTGTTATAAAACCTAAGTGTTTTTCATACGGCCGTCACGGTCATTATGCTAACCATTGTTTTCTGAAGAGAGCTGATAAAGCTAGATATGTCTGGAGGCCAAAGAAGGTTCCTGAAGTATCTAACACTGACCAATCAGTGTTCAAGAGATCACAGTCTGTGACACGTGATATATCACGTGTGAACAGAAGTTATTTTGCTGCTAACCATTTAGGACCCAATCAAAGTTGGGCACCTCAGAAAAGAACTGATTCATGCAGGTACAAAGAAGAAAATCCAGCAAGAAAAACAAGTGGTACCTCGACAGTGGGTGTTCTTACCATATGACAGGTGATATCAGTAAATTTGTGTCGGTGAAAGCGTATGACGGAGGATATGTCTCTTACGCCGACAACACAAAAGCTAAGATTATTGGAGTTGGAACTGTCGGTAACACTTTACATACTACTATAGATACGTATGGTTAGTTAAGAATCTAGAACATAACCTCATTAGCATTAGTCAATTATGCGATAAGGGCCATACGGTAAATTTTGAAAATGATAAGTGTGTTGTTAGAAATGATGATAAGGTATTATTTAGTGCATCTAGGGATAGAAATATCTATTGTATAACTCTTGATGATATCACTGACCAGAATGTCAAGTGCTTAGCAGTTACACAGGATAACACCTGGTTATAGCATAGACGCTTAGGACATGCCAACATGGAATTACTGTCTCACATTACAAGCAATGCAATGGTACGAGGTGTTCTTGATATAAAGTTCGTCAAGGACAAAACATGCAAGGCGTGCCAAATGGGCAAGCAGACTAAGACATCGTTCAAAGCTAAGAATGTGATATCTACATCCAGACCTCTGGAACTGCTACATCTCGACCTTTTTGGTCCCGTTCAGACGATGTCTCTGCGAGGTAAAAGATATGCCTTTGTCATTGTAGATGATTATTCCAGGTACACTTGGGTGATATTCCTTGCACATAAGAATGAGGCACTAGAAGCTTCGCATCACTAGTGAAGCGACTAGAGAATGATAAAGAAATAAACCTGTGTAGGATACGAAGTGATAATGGGCTGGAATTTGATAGTAAGTCATTTGCATTATTCTGTGATCAGTACGGATATAGTCATAACTTCTCTGCCCCTATAACTCCCCAGCAGAACGGTGTAGTTGAACGGAAAAACAGAGTGTTACAGGAAATGGCTAGATCTATGTTACATGAGTATGATATTCCTAAACAGTTCTAGGCGGAAGCTGTTAGTACAGCTTGTTACGTGTCAAATCGAGTGTTCCTTAGGCCGATATTAAAGAAAACATCTTATGAAATCTGGCATGGTAGAACTCTAAATATAGGTTACTTTCGTGTGTTCGGATGTAAGTGTTTTATCTTGAACGATAGAGATAAGAGAGGAAAGTTTGACTCTAATGTAGACGAGGGGATATTCCTTGGTTACAGTCTTCACTCTAAGGCATATCGTGTTTATAATAAAAGAAAGCTGACTGTTCAGGAATCCATACATGTTACTTTTGATGAGATACCTAACGCAGATGCTATTGATGAGGAAGGTATAGATTTGCCCTGTGCAGAATTACAGGATACTAAAGACGGTGAGGACGATATTCCCAAAGACGAAAATGTTGAGACACTGGAACCAGAAGCTGATGAGCTGCAACCTAGAAAATGGAAACACGCTTCCAGTTATCCGACAGATCAAGTAATAGGAAATATCAGATCTGGGATCAACTCTTGAGCAGCTGCACGAAATCAAGATACGGAGGAATCTCATGATGTACTGCTCTCAATGATGGAACTAAAGACAGTCCATGAAGCTCTAGATGATATATCGTGGGTCTCGGCCATGGAAGATGAGCTATCCCAATTCGAAAAGAGTCAAGTATGGACACTCGTAGAAAGACCAGATGATAAATCCATCATAGGAACCAAATGGGTCTTCCGCAACAAACTCGACGAACATGGTAATGTCAGAAGAAACAAAGCGAGGTTAGTTGCAAAAGGTTATTCCCAGGAGGAAGGTATTGATTTCGATGAAACTTTTGCTCCGGTAGCTAGATTAGAGTCCATACGTGTCTTACTTGCATATGCATGCTTTAAACGTTTTAAACTTTTTCAAATGGACGTAAAAAGTGCATTTTTAAATGGTTTTATAAATGAGGAGGTCTATGTAGAACAACCACCGGGATTTGCTAGGGAAGACTTTCCAAATCATGTTTTTAAATTAAATAAAGCATTATATGGTTTAAAGCAGGCTCCTAGGGCATGGTATGAAAGGCTAAGTAAGTTCTTGATTGACCTAGGATTTTCGACTAGAACTATTGATAACACGATGTTTATTAAGTATGAAGGTGATCACATGATACTGGTCCAAATCTATGTTGATGATATCATATTTGGAAGTACTAATATCCTTCTTTGCGAGGAATTCTCTAAGTCTATGCAGAAGGAATTTGAGATGAGCTTAATGGGTGAGCTGAACTACTTCCTTGGGTTGCAAATAAAGCAACTTGACGATGGAACCTTTGTATCCCAGACTAAGTACAGCAAGGAATTACTGATAAAATTCGGGATGAACGATTCCAAGGCGATTTCCACTCCCATGCATCAGACCACCAAAATAAATAGTGACGAATCAGGTACCCCAGTTGATCAAACAGAATATCGAGGTATGATCGGAAGCCTTCTCTACTTAACTGCTAGTCGTCCTGATATCATGTTTGCTGTTGGTATGTGTTCGAGATATCAGTCTGACCCTAGGGAATCCCACTTGACCGCAGTTAAGCGTATACTTAGATATATCAAGGGTACTGTCAATTTTGGTTTGTGGTACTCTCATACAGATAAATTCCCATTAATGGGATATTCCGATGCCGACTATGCCGGCTGTAGGAAAGATAGGAAAAGTACTAGTGGAACTTGCCAATTACTTGGACATTCCCTGGTAACTTGGTCTAGTAGAAAGCAAAATGTTGTCGCCCTCTCCACAACTGAAGCTGAATATATGGCCTTAGTAAATTGTTGCCAACAAGTCCTTTGGATGAAACAAACCCTTAGTGATTTCGGGTTAAGTTATGACAAAATTCCTCTTATGTGTGATAGCACTAGTGCCATTAGTATTACTAAGAATCCCGTGCATCACTCTCGTACTAAGCATATTGAGGTTAAACATCATTTTATACGAGACCATGTCCAAAAGGAGAATATCAGCGTGGAATTCGTAGGAACAAATGATCAGCTTGCTGATATCTTCACGAAGCCCCTAATTGAGGCGAGATTCTGCGACATCCGTGATCGGTTGGGAATTATCGAGCTAAATAAGGTTAGTAAATCTGCCTAATCCTATCATTTACTCTAGGATATTTCATTTTAGGCAAAAATTCGTAGTTATCCTATCTTAAGACGTTCATTCAGCCTTTGAAATATTCCCGTGAATCTTATAGAATTTTTTTTTCTTAAGTGTGATCTTAGTATTTTAGGAAAGAATTCGTAGTTATCTCATTCCGAGACATTCCTTCAGCTATTTAGATTATTTTAGGAATGTCCGATCTTCTGGATCTGTCCTTGGATAGAATCAGGTTATTTTAGGAAGGAACTCGTAGATATCTTTCCAGCAGTTCAGTTATTTTTGGAAACTCATTTATTTTGAAAATATATTCCTTTTCAGCCCTGTCAAATCCCTTCCATAATTATGAGATCCCGTCAAATCAGCTCGATATTTCTGACAGTTCTCCACTTTCCAACTTTGAAATTTAAAATTTCAAATTTCGAATTCATCCTTATCTCTTCCTAAAATAAACCGCCTCTATCCCTTTAAAAATTCAGAACCGTTCTTCAACCTTCATCAATTAACTCATCTTCTCCAAAATTTTCTTCGAACTTCAAACCCTAACCTCTGAAAATGGCTAAAACTTCCGGATCCAAAGCTGCCGTCCCTGAATCATCCAGCCGCAAACGCAAAGAGCCCATGACTGATGAAGAATTATCCGACTCACCCAAACCAGTTTCATCACCATCACCAACCTCTGCCAGGAAAACCCGCTCCAAAGCCAAATCAGTTGAGAAAGTTCCATCCCCGTCTAAAGTCTCCAAGAAGAAGAAGAAGAAAGGCAAGAAGGTCAGCGTCACTCCCACTCGAACCCCCGCAAAATCACCCGAGCCTGAAAAATCCGTCTCGAGTCAAGAGATTGCTGAAGAAGTTCATGAGGAAACCCAAAAATCACCCTCTAGAAGCCCAACTCCAAAAGAAACCCAGAAATCTCCTTTCCCACATGATAAGGCCTCGCCCTCTCCACAACCAAGTTCAAAACCTTCAGACATCCCACCTATTGATCTGTCCAAACCCAATGAGATCCCAGTTGAACTGCTCTTTCTGCAAGAAAGCAATCGCACCACCTACAAAAGCTTCAGCAACAGAGATATCGCTCGCGGTCGCGGAGTTGCCTTCGACAAGTTACCTCCTGGAAACGTTATCACATGGCTTAAGGATTTTGGATGGGAGCAATTCCTCAGTCTCAACACACCTTTTTTCCCTGAAGTCGTCAAACTGTTCTATGCCAACTTCGACTACGATGAGTCCGAAGGGCATATCAAGGTTAGTTCCTATGTTCTCGGCCATAAGATCGAGTGGACCACTCAGAAGATGAATGCTATGCTGGGAGTTGCTGATGAGGGCCTGTGTCATTACGACATGAATGACTGGTGCCACGCTGATGAGTTTGATCTCAGTAATGTCCTTCGTACCCTCTGGAATACTCGCACAAAATCCCGTTTCTCTGACGGTTAAGCACTAAACCAACTCCCTATCGACTACTTCTTCCTGCACAAACTGCTCAACATGACCCTATGGAGCGCGAAAATAGGCAGTGGAGGCCACTCAACAACCATGAACTTCATGAGCACCTTCGCGGTCTACATGGTATCCCAGAACCTCAAGTTCAACCTAGGATATGTCATCCTGAAGCACATGGTCCAGGCCTTCAAAAGCAGAGACAAGGCGCTGCCTTATGGCATGCTACTCACTCACTTGTTTGAGTGCGAAGGAATTGTTCTGCCACCAAGTTGGGAAGACCGATCCATCCACATCGTGGACCAAGTGACCTTGAAGCGCATGGGGATTCACTACAATCGGTCAGTGGATAGTGCCCAGAAACGATCTGCTGTGAAGGGAAAGGCAAAGGTCAAGAGCGACGACGACGAGGACTACGAGGATGAGCTCAGCGTCGGGAAGACAGGAATCTCAGTGTTGCGCCGCGATATCTCCGATATCAAGGCTGATAATCAGAAGCGCTTCCGCAAGATCAAAGAACAGTATACTGAACTGTCGCTGAAACTGTCCAAGCTCTCCAAGCTGGTCAAGAAGTCCCTTCCTAAACCCGCCGATTCTGAAACCTCTTCAAGCCAGTAGGCTGCCCCTCATGTTCCATTCTGCTCTTAGTTGCCCTTAGGATATTCCGTTCTCCTAGTATCAGTTTAGTTCTTAAGTGTCCCTCCCGCCTTTTTGATAATGAAGGGGGAGTAGTAAGGTAAGTATTAGGTGTTGAGCGTCTAAGTGTTTTGTTTGGTGGTAGGTAATGTGTAGGGAAGCTCGTTGAACCCTAATCTATATAATATTTGCTTTTATGATATATCTCCGATGCTTCTGTGCATTCTTAATATTTTGCTCTGATCTCTAGATATATCTGTGCTGATATTATACTGTGTTATCTGATCTTATGCTGTGATACAGTGATACTATGATACTTAACTGTGCAAATTGACTAGTGTGAGATTTCTTGATAAGTGCTAAGTGCCTGATGCGATGATTATCTGACTGCTTGAATCATGCTTGGAAAATGCGCACTTAGGCAGGGGGAGCACACTCACGGGTAAATTTAAAATTTTGCACTCATGATATAACTTTGAAAATGACATGATATATCCGAACTTAGACAGGGGGAGCAAATTCATTCATGATATATCGTTGCATGTCATAGAAATAACTGCACTTAGGCAGGGGGAGCAAATATGTATCATATGTGATTAGGAAATATCATATGCTCTGTTATGCAATTATGGAACACTTAGACTTATGCGCTAGGACTTGCAAAATCGAATATGCTTGCATGCTTCTGTGCTGCATCAATTACATGTCATCATCAAGAAGGGGGAGAATGTTGACCTTTTTGGTCCATACATGTTAGAGAGTTTTGATGAACGATGTAATTGTAATGACGTTAGGTCTATAAATTAAGCAATTCGATTTTTGATTAATATAACGTCTAAGTTCATGAAAATATTCAACCATGCATTGATTATGAGCTTTAAATTGATTAAAGTGTTGAATATTTGATTCGCATGTGATTCTGTGATGATTTGGTTAAACTAAGTGATCGCATGTTATAGACAGCCCATGTGATAGGATATATCGTAGTGTGCTATATATGGAAATAATGCATGAGATATCCTACTGAGTTATAAAAGGAAAATATGCTGTTTATATATGGAAAGTGATATATCTGTTCAAAGTCTGTTATTCCTGACGAAAATCACATCTGCGATTATGTGCATGCTTTCCACTGAATTTAATGTGAAATATTAAATTGATATCTTTCCTTATGCTGATTGGATATTATATTTAAGGAAGATTTGATTTGATTGACCTTGTGGATAAGATGCTATTATATGGTATATGCTGTAAACGGACGTGATCTCTGAAATAAGGAAAGTTCTGCCATGATTGATAAATCGAATGAAATATGCTCTGATCTGATTTGCGTGCTAAACATGGTAAATATATTGATCTAATACTATGAGCTGTACATGAAAAACGTGCTTATGTGGTGCTATCTCATGTGCTATGTTGGAAAGTTAATCTTGATTGATTTATACCAGAAACAGATAGCAGGGAATCACTTATGGAAAGTTCTGACATAGTGAATATATGCGAATTGATTGAATATGCATGCGTACGAATTTGAATCTTTATGTGGAAGATATTCATGCTTAAATGAGCTCTTATATGGAAAATAATCATGCTTTAACGTGCTTATGACCGTTGTGATGATTTATTAAAAAGCATGACTAATATGGTATGATAGACTCGAAAATTGCATGGAAACTATGCTTGATTTGGTGATTATTATATGATATGATTTTCCATGTGAAGTGTTGATTGAAAAGGATTATATATGAGCTACACTTCAGAATTTCGAAGTACGAAGAATTTGCGAACCTACTACTACGAGAGTCTTGAGCAGAAAGTATTACAGAGAGATTCCTGAGTTTCCATTTGCGATAGCTTTCTGCCTTACTGAGCGTTAACTTGCGTATCCATCACTGAGCGAGTGATTCATCCTGATATTCCAACCTCCCGCCATATATTCTGTCTTGGGACGCGTGTTTGTCTTCGGACGTGACCAATACCAAAGAGGCAAGGTCGACGTTTACGCACACGTGAAGGGAAGGACGAGTTCCGGGGGCCCTTCGGTAGCGAGTTGTTTCTGTCGGGATCAGGAGATTCCGAGGAACGAAACTCGACGTGTGGTAACCTAGTAGTGGCTAGTATTCGACTTGTTTCGGTTGTGTATTGGGCCAACCAATCAGTTTTGTATCCAGCTACGGTGCATTATACTGATTGGTTAAACTCTTGGCAAGCAATTCCCAAGGAGAGGAGTAAACCCCAATTAGGGATATAACCTATATAAAAATCCTGTCTCGCATTTACTTTTCAGTTATTTTGTTGGTCCCTATTTCACCAAACAATCTAACCTAGGATGGATTTACCACACAAATAATCAAGAAATTAATGCAAATGGTGTGGGGTGCTTGAGAGGATAAGATGGAGGCTCAAAATATTATCTCTCTAGGATAAAAACACACACAAGCACACCTAACTATGTGTTAGGGTTTTCCTATTTATACCACAAGTTGGTATATAATAGGTGGGCCTCTTGTGAAGGCCCATTACAGGAATAACTAAGAACTAACCCAACGAAGAACTAGCCCAAAGTTTAATAAAGCAAATCAACAAAGATAATATAATGAAATTGAACACTACAAAATATATCCTAACAATCTCCCCCTTAGTGTTCAATCTTCAGTTCAGCACGGGATATCTTTGTTGGGCATATTGGAGATCTCGATTCCTAGCAAACTCCCCCTACAAGGGATATCTCCTCTTCTTGCGGAGGCATTGATGGCTCGACTAGGACTCACTTGTTAAGATTCTCCAATCTTCTTCTTCTCGACGCCGGATAATATAATGAAATTGAACACTACAAAAAGTTCGATTCGTTTGCAACAAAAAAAAATTGTTGGTCCCTATTTCACCAAACAATCTAACCTAGGATGGATTTACCACACAAATAATCAAGAAATTAATGCAAATTGTGTGGGGTGCTTGAGAGGATAAGATGGAGGCTCAAAATATTATCTCTCTAGGATAAAAACACACACAAGCACACCTAACTATGTGTTAGGGTTTTCCTATTTATACCACAAGTTGGTATATAATAGGTGGGCCTCTTGTGAAGGCCCATTACAGGAATAACTAAGAACTAACCCAACTAAGAACTAGCCCAAAGTTTAATAAAGCAAATCAACAAAGATAATATAATGAAATTGAACACTACAAAATATTTCCTAACAATCTCCCCCTTAGTGTTCAATCTTCAGTTCAGCACGGGATATCTTTGTTGGGCATATTGGAGATCTCGATTCCTAGCAAACTCCCCCTACATGGGATATCTCCTCTTCTTGCGGAGGCATTGATGGCTCGACTAGGACTCACTTGTTAAGATTCTCCAATCTTCTTCTTCTCAACGCCGGATTCGTCGTCTTCGAATGGAAGTTGTCTGGTTCGGCCACGAAGTTGACTCGTCTGGCTCCAGAAGAAGGTAGGCGTGGGGCGTAAAAAATGTGCCAAGGCTCCATTGAAATGTGACTTTCAAGAGCAGGGAGCCCGGTCTTCAGAGTGGTCAGCGCAGTAGTGGCGGAATGTGGTGGATGAGATGTGCCATGGCTCCTTCGAGTGTTCCATTATGAACATAATAGCCTGACATAAGAATGTGCACGGAGGTAGTGGAAGCCTCCGGCGGGGCGTAGTTGGTGGAGGTGGCGTCGATGATGGTTGCTGCTGATGCTGCTGTACGATCTTCAACTCATTTCTTCTCATTTACTCCCCCTTGAGATGATCACCGTCTTCGGGATCGTCACGTCGTCCGTGGGACGAGTCTGCCTCTGGTGTTAATGGTGGTGATGATGGTGTGGTGTGGTGTCGTGTGAGGCAATCAAGTGGGATTCTCAGGAGTAGCAGTAATTGGTGTTCCTCCGGGTTCAGTTTTGAACACTGGAGAGACGGAGCAGCATGTGGTGGCGTAGGCGTAGGCGTGGTGGAGTGGTGTCAGTGATGGGACCTTTTCCTTCATAGATCCTCGTTGAGTGCGGCATGGAATATGTAAGTTCCTCACTGATTGCTATGAGTCGGGGCTTCATCACAAACGGGGTAACTAACCAGACGGGGGTCACAAAGACGCTCCGTCGTCACGACATCGAAACATGTGTCCGATGTGCAGCCTGTTTGCATAGGTCAGAAAGAACCGGAGAGCCACAAGGCTTTCCGTTCGCACGGACAATGAGACAGGCTCGTATCCGTGGCCCATCGACAGTTGTGGTGAGGGTGCCTGTCGTGGGTCTTCCGCTCTCGATCACAAGGACGTCATCAAGCGTTCGTGCAAGTTCACAAAGAACCTACGGTGCGTAAAAAGTGTTTGTGTCCTAGAATATGGAAAATTTCGGTGGGTGAGGACACTAGACTCTATGTGAGTGGAAGAGGTGCAGTGAGAGGCGGGGCACTGCATGTTCAACATCAACCGTCTCCAAGTGGGGCGGTGATGGCTAACGTGGTTCCTCTTGTGCGAATGAAACAGCTATCTGCGAAAGGATAGCTGAGTGGTTGGGGGGTTAATTGCGCGGTTGGACCAGATGCCGCGACTTCTACTCGGGAAACGAACGAGTCGTCTCTTGTACCTATGGGCGAGGTCCGGGTTATGGTGAGATATGATAGAGGAGTGCGATCATCTCGTCGTTAATTCGCAACTCCTGCAAGCGACTTACGTCATCCTCCCGAGATCGTTGATTGGATCTTTGCGTGGAGAAGGATGTCGCGCGACCTAGACCTAGACTAGAGAGGCTAGGGTAGGCTCGTTCCTGGGTTAGGATCAGGGGGGTTTCACTGATCCATGGGAACTATGGTGGCGTGGCCTGATCGCGTTGAAAGGCGACCACGAGTGATGTCGACGAGGGTGGCCCAAAACTGTTGATCAGACACTTCTGAGACTCGTTAGGTGGTGGTGGTGGTGAGGGCGTAAAGAGGATCACGGTGGCTTAGGACGTCTCCATGTAGCGCACCATGGTGGAATGGATGGCAGTGGGTGGACGGTGGAGTCTGGTACAAGAGATCCACATCGCCTAAGCATCGAGATTGGATGGCGCGCCCACTGATGGTTGGTTGAACTTTTGTCAACCCTTCTTTGAGGGTCCGGGTTCTGCACGGATTTGTACAGAAGTCATGATGGTTGCTCGCTTCTCTGACATCCCTTCTTGCACGTGGAGCAACCCATGTAACGTGCATGATGGGGTTGGTTGCTCACAGTGCATACCGGTCATGAATGTGGAGCAACCCATGTACCATTCATGCCGGGGGTGGTTGCTCGCGTCGTGCACAAGTCATGTATGTGGAGCAACCCGGGTACCATACATGATGGGTGTGTGAAATTGGCTTTTGGAAATTCCGCTCCAAAAAGTTTGGGGGTGACCTAAACTTTTTCTATAATGTGCCAATACCGTCCTAGGTCGATCGTTGGGTACGGTGATCGTTGCCGCGTTTTGGATTTGCCTTCAAAAATTTCACAAAAACGTCGTCTATACCGAATATTTTGGCCCAGAATAATTTATTTCGGAAAATTCTAAAAAGTGAAAAAATAGACGAAGTCCAAATTTTTCTCTATCTAATGATATAAAAAATTACAACCCAATTTTTTTTTTTAACCTTATTTAATCCGAAGGGGGGCCAGAATTTTTTGGTGGTAAAAAACGTTTAAGTGTATTTTTAAAGAGTGATTTTGCAAGATTTGAAGCCAAAAATCAGGTTTGGATCAAGTTTAAAGGTCGGGGTGCAAATTTCTCGGGGGGTGCGAAAAATGATGTGTGAAAATGTGCGAAAAATGTTGTCCCGAGAAATTTCGTTGAGAGAGTGAGTCGCGAAAACTTCGAAGTTCCGGAAAATTTCTCAGTTTGAAAAAATTTCTCAGTTTTAAAAATTTCTCAGGTTGAAAAATTCGCGGGTTGAGAAAAAGCAGCTATGTAGGACCCCGGTCCCCGAGGATTAGGTCGGCCAATAAACTACGTGTATGAATTACGTGAGCTTCAAGAATCTTGTATGTTATTGTATGCTTATGAAAATATATGAATTTTATGCTCGAGAAATACTACGAGAATTATGTGCAAATAAGTGTTAATGACGTGAACTTGTGATGACTCTTAATTTAGGAAGGGTAAATTCTTGGAATTGCCAAGGGAAATGGCAAATGATAATGGGATTAGGAATTTAATTTACTAATGGGCTAGAACTTAGCAATTGGGCCCAATACATGAGAAAGGACAAATAAGAAACATAAATCCCTAATTTAAGGGAAAACCACGCCACCCATGTCATATCCAATAAAAATGCAATATAATATCTAGCTAAACCTTTCAAAAACTCCATAACCTTACCTAAGAACTCACGAAAAGAAATAGGAAAGAAGAAAGAGCCGAGAGAAGAAGAAACGCAAAGGACATCTCGAGCTAGCTTGGAACCTCGCAATTGTAAGTGACGAAATCCCCTAAACCATTTCGATTTTTATAATAAGGATTGTTTAGCTAAATTGGTAACTAAGGCTAGGAAATTACATGTATGGTAGACGGCAAATGCTCAAACCTTGGATGATAATCCATAGTTAAAGATCTCCTTGAGCTTAGCTAAGTGTTGGGTAGAATAAGCTAAGAACCTAGGTTCGATGGGATGAAGATTTGAAGATGATGAAAAATGTCGAAACCATGCCAAGGAAAAATGTCGAAATTATGTTAAGAAAAATGTCGAGACAGATGGTAAATGTCGAGGCTTGGATTGAAATGCATGTCGACATTTCCATTGTACAAATATCGAAGTATAATGTCGGGGTTTAAAGGAAATGTCGAAATGTTAGGATAGATGTCGAGTTAAGATGTCGAAACCCTGATAAGAATCAAAAATGTCGAGACAACATAAGGTAAAATGTCGAAATGTTAAAATAGGATGTCGAGCCTCATAACATGTCGAGAAGTCGAGATAAATATCGAAACAGCATTAAGAGAAATGTCGAAACAAATGATAAATGTCGAGATGCATGTCGAAAGTCATGTCGACATTTTCTAATTAAAATGGCGAGCTTCATGTCGACATTTTGTACCCCAAAATGGCGAGATAAGATGTCGAACGAAATAGAACACAAAATGTCGAGTCCTCTTAACTGATAAATGACGAAATGAAAGGTTGATGGAAATGTCGAAACAAGTGTCGCACAAATAAAAATGTCGAGAGCTAATGGCAATGTCGAGGTCTTTGAAGAAATTAAAATGTCGAGTTCCTAAACATACACCAAAATGTCGAAAACCCTTGTGCACCTCGACATTTAGCTTCCTCATGTCGACATTTTATTATACCCACCTCTTATCAAATTACATCTCGACATTTGGTATGTCATGGGTAATCCCGAGAACATATATCGACAACTTAGTGTAATGTAAATGTCGAACCCTCATGTGTATAATATCGAGTCTTATACCAAAATAAATGTCGAGATCAACTTTAATAATGCAAACGAATCCTTATAATATCGAGACCTTCACCTACAAAATTAAGGAAAATATTTCAACGTTTCCAAGTACGTAGACCAATATTTTAGAAAATATACTGACATAATAATTTTATGATTATGGTCGAAAATTAGGAATTTCGCCGAACCAGTTAGCAGTTAATCTACGGACCCCAGGTAAGTAGAAATTCAACTATGACACGTAACTTGCCTGCGTCCAAGTATGTGAACTACGTGCTCGTGTATTTTCTATGAAATGCGTACGCATAATATGATTTATTTATATGCATGACGGCATGATTTGCATATGTATATGAGCATAACATGAGCACTTGCATGCACGAGTAGAATGTAAGGAGCGAGGTATGTGCGTGCATAAAGTCGCCTGTGTGCGATGTATATTCGCCGATATTGGCGTTTGTGTCGACTCGAATGAACAGTCACGGCTCCCCCTATGCAGCCTTTAAGGCCTGAATAAGAGGCTGGGTAAATACCCCGTACGATAAGGCCTGAATAAGAGGCTGGGTAAATACCCCGTACGATAAGGCCTGAATAAGAGGCTGGGTAAATACCCCGTACGATAAGGCCTGAATAAGAGGCTGGGGGAAATGAAAGCCGAGGGCCCGTAAGAAATAAGAGTATAAGAAAAAGAGTAAGAGCGAAAGGAAAGAGTACGAGTATGAGAAAAAGAGTACGAGCGCTAGAAAAAGACGACGTGGATTGTCGTCCGTTAGGACACGTGCATTCATGCAAAATTTCTGCTTACTGAGCCTCGGTGGCTCATTATTTATGTTACGTGTTATAGGTACTGACGATCACGGTACGTGATCTGACTTTTATGCGAGGCCGATCTTTTGACGCAGTCCGACCGCTTTTGAGGTGGGAGTGTGTGTATGGATGACGACCTGTGAAGGCCGAGCGCATAGGAAGCTTTTGCTGCACATACACGCACACACACGTACACTTGTATTTTGTAGACAGGGACATGGTGGAAATGTCGACTGATTTAAAACATTCTTTTGGCGTGTATATAAGATTTCTGCATGCATTTTTAAAATGAAAAATTTTATTCGCATTTTTACGTATTCGCACAATTACCAAAGCATTAACACTTAGAATTAGAACGGAATACGAGGGCAGGACGACGGGTCCTGACAGAGTGGTATCAGAGCTTCGGTCACAGGTCCTGCAGACTGTCCATACACACACACTCAAAAGCGCGGAAGCGGCCTTGCTTGTAAGTACCATGTTATGGGAATTACTTGTATGGTTTGATTTATTGGCCTTAGGAATTATCAGGATAGGTTGAGGATATGGTAAGAATTAGAGGAGAAGGAAGTAGGGAAACGGATCAAGGTAGGGACCCTAATAACCCCACCGACAGTCGGGATGCTACCATCCTGCAACTCACGGAACTGGTCCGGCAACAATCGGCCCAGATCCAACAGCTGATCCAACAGCAAAACGCTGCTGGACAATCAGCCAACTTACCTCCCCCACCTGAGCGAATCGAGATGATCGGGGAGAGATTCCGAAAGCTTAACCCTCCGATGTTCGAGGATGCCGTAGACCCCACCTCAGCTGAGGACTGGCTCAGGACTCTGGACAATATGTTCCAGCACAGCCGTACACCCGAGGCTGAGAAAGTCATGTGCGCTGCCTACCTGCTGAGGGGGAGCGCAGGACATTGGTGGGACACCGTCTCAGCCATCGAGAACCCACTAACGATGAGCTGGGATCGGTTCAAAGAGTTATTCCGAGGGAAGTACTACACCGCCCCTGTCAGAGCCCAGAGGATGAACGAGTTCATCAACCTTCGCCAAGGGGCAATGACGGTGGCGGAATACATCAAAAAGTTCGAGCAGCTTTCGAGGTTCGCTGCTCATATGGTCAGTACGGACGCGCTCAAGGTTGAGCGGTTCATGGAAGGGTTGAAACCCGAGCTGTACAGAGACGTGAGTATGGCTGGGGTACAAGGAGCCACGTATGCACAAGTGGCTGAGAGAGCGCTTGTGGCGGAGCAGGCAGAGTCTAGGATTGCTCGCGCCCAAGAAGCTAAACGCAAGTTTGCACAAGGGTCGCAGGGAAGCGGAAGTAATCCGAAACGGCAATTCGTGGCCCAGGAAGGGAAACAGGGGCCTCAATATCGACCTGGACCACCCCCACAGTTCAAGCCCAACCAGGGTAGGCCCCAGCTGGATCTACCCGTATGCCCGAAATGCGCACGGAGACACCCGGGAGTCTGCAACTCCCAGAACGCCGTTTGCTACAAGTGTGGCAAGACGGGCCATTATTCGAGGGCATGTCCGGAAGATGGATCCGGAAGCCAAGCTAGGAACCCGATAGAACCTCCAAGGGTACCGGCCAGGGTGTACACCATAACCTCCGAAGAAGCAGAAAATAACCCGGCCGTGGTAACAGGTACCCTCCTCGTTTACCAGACCCCCACATGCATTCTAGTTGACTCAGGGGCGACCCACTCATTCGCGTCTACTAAGTATGTCGCGAGAGTAGGAGTCACGCCTCACCGAGCTAAGTGCGAATTTAGGGTAACAGTTCCAAACGGGGATCCCACCCAAACCAACCAAGTGTTACGGGATTGCCCAATAGTAATCGGGGACAAGGAATTGCCCATAGACCTCATAATTATCCCTATGAATGATTATGAGGTAATCCTCGGTATGGATTGGCTGTCGAAGTACGGAGCCGTCATAGACTGCCACCGCAAGATAGTCACACTCAACGTGGACGGGAATGAACCCCTTAAGTTCGTAGGAACTAGCAAGGGGACCATGATGCCTAGAATATCAGCGTTGAAAGCTCAACGACTGATCAGGTCAGGGTGCGAAGCCTACCTGGTATTTGCTATCAAGTCAGAAGAGAACGCCTCCCCGAAACTCGAGGAAGTACCAATAGTTAAGGACTTCCCGATGTATTTCCCGAGGAGTTACCGGGGCTACCACCCGAACGGGAAATAGAGTTTGCTATAGATCTGGTACCTGGAGCGGCACCAGTATCTAAGACGCCCTATCGACTAGCACCGACGGAGATGAAGGAGTTAAAGGACCAACTCGACGAACTCATGCAGAAGGAGTTCATACAGCCGAGTTTCTCTCCTTGGGGAGCGCCGGTGCTATTCGTGAAAAAGAAAGACGGATCCATGCGGTTGTGCATAGACTACAGGGAGCTGAACAAGCTAACAATCAAGAACAAGTACCCACTCCCTAGGATAGACGATCTATTCGATCAACTGCAAGGTGCAACAGTTTTCTCCAAGATCGACTTAAGATCGGGCTATCATCAATTAAGGATCCGAAAGGAAGATGTCCCGAAGACGGCCTTTAGTACCCGTTATGGCCACTACGAATTTTTGGTGATGCCATTCGGGCTAACTAATGCGCCCGCAGCTTTTATGGACTTGATGAACCGGGTGTTCAAGCCATACTTAGATAGGTTTGTCATCGTCTTCATTGATGACATCCTAATCTACTCGAAGACGAAGGAAGAGCACGAAGGCCACCTGAGAACGGTTCTAGGAATACTACGGGAGAAGCAATTATACGCCAAGTTCAAGAAGTGCGAATTTTGGCTCGACCAAGTCGCCTTCTTAGGGCACATAGTATCAGGAGAGGGAATTTCTGTAGACCCAAAGAAAATAGAAGCTATTAGCAATTGGCCTAGGCCGACGAACGTAACGGAAATCCGCAGTTTCCTCGGTCTGGCTGGATACTATAGGAAGTTCATAAAGGACTTCTCAAAGATAGCGTCGACACTGACGAAGTTGACCAAGAAGAATACGCCTTTTCAGTGGACCGTAGAATGTGAACGGAGCTTTCAAGAGCTGAAAGAGAGGCTTACGACGGCCCCAGTTCTCATAATACCATCGGGAACTGGAGGATTCACCGTTTATAGCGATGCGTCTAAAAACGGGTTAGGGTGTGTGCTAATGCAGAACGGGAATGTAGTAGCATACGCCTCTCGTCAACTAAAGGAGTACGAGAAGAATTACCCGACGCACGACTTAGAACTGGCGGCAGTGGTCTTTGCTCTCAAGATCTGGAGGCATTACCTCTATGGAGAGCGGTGTGAGATATACACCGACCACAAGAGCCTCAAATACTTCTTTACGCAAAAGGAGTTAAATATGAGGCAGAGGAGGTGGTTAGAGTTAGTTAAGGATTACGACTGTGTAATCAACTACCACCCAGGCAAGGCGAACATAGTAGCCGATGCCTTAAGCCGAAAAGTAGTTAGTGCAGAACTGCAACTGCTGGAAGTAGAAGTCGTAAGGTTAGGCGAAGTTGAGGCGCAGCTAGCGGCCTTAACGTTGCAACCGACACTGCTGGAGCAGATCAAGACAGCGCAAGGAGCAGACGAGTTGTATGCGAAGATTAAGGAGGCACTACCGGGACAACCAACTGGAGACCTTATGATACGGGAAGACGAACGATTATACTTCAAGAACCGGTTGTACGTGCCAGACGACGCCGAACTACGACGGCTAATAATGACGGAAGCACACGCTACGGCGTACTCGGTACATCCAGGAGCGACGAAGATGTACAGAGACCTCAAGGAAAACTACTGGTGGCCAGGCATGAAAAAGGACATCGCGACCTTCGTGAGTCAATGCCTGACATGCCAGCAGATTAAGGCCGAGCATCAGAGGCCGGCGGGAACCCTACAACCATTGCCCATTCCAGAATGGAAATGGGATAACATTACAATGGATTTCGTAGTAGGATTGCCTAGGAATGCAAAAGGGCACGACGCGATTTGGGTAATAGTCGATCGACTAACCAAGTCGGCCCACTTCCTACCAATCAGTACGACGTTCTCAATGGAACGATACGCGGAGCTCTATATCCAAGAGATAGTGCGACTGCACGGCATTCCATCGTCGATAGTCTCGGACCGCGACTCCAGATTTCTGTCGAAATTCTGGACGAGCTTGCAAAAAGCGATGGGAACGAGGCTGTCCTTTAGTACCGCCTACCATCCGCAGACAGACGGTCAATCAGAGAGAACGATACAGACGTTGGAGGACATGCTACGAGCATGCGTACTCGATTTCAAAGGGAATTGGAGTAGATACCTCCCTCTGATCGAGTTCTCGTACAACAACAGTTACCACGTTACCATCGGGATGGCACCGTATGAGGCGTTATACGGGCGTAGGTGCAGATCCCCAGTGCATTGGAACGAGGTTGGCGAACGGGCAATGTTAGGCCCCGATATCGTACGAGAAATGACGGAAGCCATTTCTATGATACAAGAAAGAATGAGAACGGCACAAAGTCGACAGAAGAGCTACGCAGATCGAAGACGTCGACCGCTGGAATTTGAAGAAGGAGATATGGTGTTTGTAAAAGTATCGCCAATGAAGGGCGTGAAGAGGTTTGGAAAGAAAGGGAAGTTAAGCCCTAGGTACATAGGACCCTTTAGGATACTGAAAAGGGTAGGCGAGGTAGCATACCAGTTGGAGCTGCCTGCGTCACTAGCGCAAGTGCACGACGTATTCCACGTCTCGACACTGCGGAAATACCTAGCTGACCCAAACCACGTGCTAGGAAACGAGTCCCTACATCAACAATTGAAGCCGGATCTAAGTTACAAAGAGATTCCGGTGAAGATATTGATGTACGAGACTAAGAAGCTTAGGAATAAGGATATTCCTTTAGTGAAAGTAATGTGGCGAAATCAGTCCACAGAAGAAGCCACATGGGAACGGGAGGACGAAATGAGAATTCGTTATCCCGAGTTGTTCCACACGGGCTGATTTCGGGGGCGAAATCCTCCTTAAGGGGGGGAGGATGTAGGACCCCGGTCCCCGAGGATTAGGTCGGCCAATAAACTACGTGTATGAATTACGTGAGCTTCAAGAATCTTGTATGTTATTGTATGCTTATGAAAATATATGAATTTTATGCTCGAGAAATACTACGAGAATTATGTGCAAATAAGTGTTAATGACGTGAACTTGTGATGACTCTTAATTTAGGAAGGGTAAATTCTTGGAATTGCCAAGGGAAATGGCAAATGATAATGGGATTAGGAATTTAATTTACTAATGGGCTAGAACTTAGCAATTGGGCCCAATACATGAGAAAGGACAAATAAGAAACATAAATCCCTAATTTAAGGGAAAACCACGCCACCCATGTCATATCCAATAAAAATGCAATATAATATCTAGCTAAACCTTTCAAAAACTCCATAACCTTACCTAAGAACTCACGAAAAGAAATAGGAAAGAAGAAAGAGCCGAGAGAAGAAGAAACGCAAAGGACATCTCGAGCTAGCTTGGAACCTCGCAATTGTAAGTGACGAAATCCCCTAAACCATTTCGATTTTTATAATAAGGATTGTTTAGCTAAATTGGTAACTAAGGCTAGGAAATTACATGTATGGTAGACGGCAAATGCTCAAACCTTGGATGATAATCCATAGTTAAAGATCTCCTTGAGCTTAGCTAAGTGTTGGGTAGAATAAGCTAAGAACCTAGGTTCGATGGGATGAAGATTTGAAGATGATGAAAAATGTCGAAACCATGCCAAGGAAAAATGTCGAAATTATGTTAAGAAAAATGTCGAGACAGATGGTAAATGTCGAGGCTTGGATTGAAATGCATGTCGACATTTCCATTGTACAAATATCGAAGTATAATGTCGGGGTTTAAAGGAAATGTCGAAATGTTAGGATAGATGTCGAGTTAAGATGTCGAAACCCTGATAAGAATCAAAAATGTCGAGACAACATAAGGTAAAATGTCGAAATGTTAAAATAGGATGTCGAGCCTCATAACATGTCGAGAAGTCGAGATAAATATCGAAACAGCATTAAGAGAAATGTCGAAACAAATGATAAATGTCGAGATGCATGTCGAAAGTCATGTCGACATTTTCTAATTAAAATGGCGAGCTTCATGTCGACATTTTGTACCCCAAAATGGCGAGATAAGATGTCGAACGAAATAGAACACAAAATGTCGAGTCCTCTTAACTGATAAATGACGAAATGAAAGGTTGATGGAAATGTCGAAACAAGTGTCGCACAAATAAAAATGTCGAGAGCTAATGGAAATGTCGAGGTCTTTGAAGAAATTAAAATGTCGAGTTCCTAAACATACACCAAAATGTCGAAAACCCTTGTGCACCTCGACATTTAGCTTCCTCATGTCGACATTTTATTATACCCACCTCTTATCAAATTACATCTCGACATTTGGTATGTCATGGGTAATCCCGAGAACATATATCGACAACTTAGTGTAATGTAAATGTCGAACCCTCATGTGTATAATATCGAGTCTTATACCAAAATAAATGTCGAGATCAACTTTAATAATGCAAACGAATCCTTATAATATCGAGACCTTCACCTACAAAATTAAGGAAAATATTTCAACGTTTCCAAGTACGTAGACCAATATTTTAGAAAATATACTGACATAATAATTTTATGATTATGGTCGAAAATTAGGAATTTCGCCGAACCAGTTAGCAGTTAATCTACGGACCCCAGGTAAGTAGAAATTCAACTATGACACGTAACTTGCCTGCGTCCAAGTATGTGAACTACGTGCTCGTGTATTTTCTATGAAATGCGTACGCATAATATGATTTATTTATATGCATGACGGCATGATTTGCATATGTATATGAGCATAACATGAGCACTTGCATGCACGAGTAGAATGTAAGGAGCGAGGTATGTGCGTGCATAAAGTCGCCTGTGTGCGATGTATATTCGCCGATATTGGCGTTTGTGTCGACTCGAATGAAGAGTCACGGCTCCCCCTATGCAGCCTTTAAGGCCTGAATAAGAGGCTGGGTAAATACCCCGTACGATAAGGCCTGAATAAGAGGCTGGGTAAATACCCCGTACGATAAGGCCTGAATAAGAGGCTGGGTAAATACCCCGTACGATAAGGCCTGAATAAGAGGCTGGGGGAAATGAAAGCCGAGGGCCCGTAAGAAATAAGAGTATAAGAAAAAGAGTAAGAGCGAAAGGAAAGAGTACGAGTATGAGAAAAAGAGTACGAGCGCTAGAAAAAGACGACGTGGATTGTCGTCCGTTAGGACACGTGCATTCATGCAAAATTTCTGCTTACTGAGCCTCGGTGGCTCATTATTTATGTTACGTGTTATAGGTACTGACGATCACGGTACGTGATCTGACTTTTATGCGAGGCCGATCTTTTGACGCAGTCCGACCGCTTTTGAGGTGGGAGTGTGTGTATGGATGACGACCTGTGAAGGCCGAGCGCATAGGAAGCTTTTGCTGCACATACACGCACACACACGTACACTTGTGTTTTGTAGACAGGGACATGGTGGAAATGTCGACTGATTTAAAACATTCTTTTGGCGTGTATATAAGATTTCTGCATGCATTTTTAAAATGAAAATTTTATTCGCATTTTTACGTATTCGCACAATTACCAAAGCATTAACACTTAGAATTAGAACGGAATACGAGGGCGGGACGACGGGTCCTGACAAGCTATGTGAGAGAGACCGCGAAAAAATCGTGAAGTGTGAACTGAGAAAGTTTCGCAACTGAAGAGTTTCTCGGATAGAAATTTCTCAGCCTGAGAAAGAAAATTTCTCGGTTTCGAAATTTCTCAACCTGGAAAAGAAAATTTCTCGGTTTCGAAATTTCTCAGCCTGAGAAAGAAAGTTTCTCGGTTTCGAAATTTCTCAGCCTGTGAAAGAAAGTTTCTCGGTTTCGAAATTTCTCAGCCTGAGAAAAAAAATTTCTCGGCTATGAAATTTCTCGGCCAAGAACAGTGTACTGTTGGATAGGCTGCGCGACTTATACCAGAAAAATCAACTCGTTTTCGCTCAAATCTCACTCAAAATCGACGAAACTTGTTCCAAAACTTCAGAAAGGCATTCCTAAACACATAATCAACCTTTGGGATGTCTAAAACAACAAAACGAGGTGAAGAAATCGCCCAAAAACTGAAAGTGACGAAAAATATTTTCAAGCAATTTTTCACTCAAATCTTGCTTAAAACACGCAAATCCGGTCGCGTTGGGCTCTGATACCAGTTGTTGGTCCCTATTTCACCAAACAATCTAACCTAGGATGGATTTACCACACAAATAATCAAGAAATTAATGCAAATGGTGTGGGGTGCTTGAGAGGATAAGATGGAGGCTCAAAATATTATCTCTCTAGGATAAAAACACACACAAGCACACCTAACTATGTGTTAGGGTTTTCCTATTTATACCACAAGTTGGTATATAATAGGTGGGCCTCTTGTGAAGGCCCATTACAGGAATAACTAAGAACTAACCCAACTAAGAACTAGCCCAAAGTTTAATAAAGCAAATCAACAAAGATAATATAATGAAATTGAACACTACAAAATATTTCCTAACATATTTCTTTATCGCTGTGAGACAGGCCCGACGCACATCCGACGTTATTAGGATATATCAGGCATACTCGTCACAAGCATCAGTGGGGGTTTTCGTATGAACAGTAGTGTTCTTCGAGTGCACAGTGGTTTTCGCGAGAAATTTTGAAGTAATTTCGGATTGTTTTAGTCTCGCGGGCTAATTTATTTCGCGGGCCGGCGTATTCGCGGGTTGGATAGAAAAAGGATTTTTAATTGAATAGGAGAATCGGCCGAATTGATTTCGAGTCGCGAAAGTTTGTTGCGGGCCCAAAGGTTTTGGTGTGTGTGGGTAAAACAGGTTTCCGCGGGCCAGAGTTCAGGCTTCGCGGGCTGAAGCATTTCGCGGATCGTGAGATAGCGTCGGGCTGACTTTGGGTTTCACGGGTCGACTTCAATTCGCGGGGTGATTCCTGTGAGTGATGCCGGGCTTCTCGCGGGCTTAAATCGGGCTTCGCGAATCGGGCGATTTCGCTAATTAATGAAAGTTTCGCAAACTCGAGTGTTGATCCGAAATGTTTTGCGGGTTGACTAGTGTTTTAAATTGTGTTTTTTGCGAATTGGATTTGGACTTTGACCGAAATAGTAAGTTTGACCGACAGTTTTAATTTTTGGGCTTTTGCCCTATTTTCGGCCCAACTCTTTTAAATAAAGTTATTTTCAGTCCAAGTCAGTTTTAAATTAAAATAATTTTATACTTTAACCAGAATTTTTGGGTCAACCATATTTTATTATTTTAAGATTATTTTTTTATTTTAAAACGTTCGGCCTAGTTAATAATGGTACGAGTTATGTGGTTTCGGTGTTTGTTACATGTGAATGAATTATGTGTGCATTTCACGACATGCACGAGAGGTTGATGTACCGTATTTGTACGGTGACGCCTTATGGTGTCGGACGAGTTAGGTAGAGTGACCGATGTTGGTCGTCAGGGTTAGACTCGATTGGGCACCTAGTGGGAGATAGGGTTTGCGACACCTGTCTGCTCGGGATTAAGCCACCCGAGGTGTATACCACCGGATATATATTTGGCTCGATGACGGCAGACAGATGTGAGATTCCTGTCTACCCGGGTTAGTGGTACTCTACTCGGAGTGAAAAACCGTCGGATTGAGATTGTGTGCTGAAGAGCGACCTGCCGCGGCCAGGGGTGGGCTACATGGTTTATGGCGTACTTTGCCATTGCGCGTGTGGGTGCTGAGTCTAGCCGAGGGCCCTGTTATGTGTTGAGATGTGACGTAGGATCGAGCGCCCATTGTATCAAGTTGTGAGGATTTGGAATTGGGTTGAGTGCACGCACGCATTGCATGTTTTTACCACCACCTACTGGTCAATTTTGCTCAGGGTTTTATTTTTGTAGGTAAGACTGAGCCCGACACCGACGAGTGTCAGGGTGAGCTGTAGACTAGCTGGCGGCGGTGACTCCACGGGCTTTTGAGGGCGGCGCAGTACATGGGGCGCGACTTGTGGAGAGGCGTAGGATAGTTGGATTTGGATTTTTGGGGCTTCGGCCCGATGTAGCTATATGACGCTTTTTGTAAAACCCGACTTTCGTTATATATATGTATATTATTCACTTAGAAAGTTTTTGAAAAATCGGGTCCTCCGCGACTTTCGTTGCGAAAATCCGCCAATTATTCCAATTAGGAAGTAGGGTCGTCACAGGTGATATCAGAGCGTATGCTTTAGATTCTGAAGACTGTCCATGTACTGCCGCTCAAAAGCCGGGAGAACCAGCATTGCCTGTAAGTGTTACGTGCTAATGTGATTATGTGTTCTCATGTGCTCGTTTATGGGTTGTGTAGTACTTGAAAAGGTCGAGAGGAAGACCTAGGCGTGAATTCATTGGAGAAACTGGTCGGCGGGACAAACCTGAGTCCCCGACTCGCGAACGTGATACGATACATCGTCTGACTGAACTGATCCAACGACAGTCAGACCAAATCAATGATCTGATCAATCATCGAAGCTCATCTGAGCATCGTTCCTCCCCGCAGCCTGATCGCGTAGAGATCATTGAGGAAAGATTCCGTAAGCTTAACCCCTCTGTTTTTGCCGAGGCCGCTAACCCTGCGGTGGCCGAGGATTGGATCGACACCATCGAAGATCTTTTTATCTATAGCCGTGTGCCGGAGAATGAAAAGGTCCTGTGTGCCGTTTTCTTGCTTCGGGGAAGCGCGCGTTTATGGTGGACCACCGTAAAGGTGTTAGAAGATCCCGCTACTATGATGTGGGAACGCTTGAGGGAGCTCTTCTACGACAAGTACTTCACAGCTCATGACCAGGAGCAGCGAATGTACGAATTTATGAACCTGAAGCAAGGCCGCATGCCAGTTGCGGAATATATCCGCAGATTCGAGGATAGCAACGAATACGCTGAAGGTTACGAGGTTCCTTCGGGGACTAAAACCCGAATTTTATCGGGACTTGAGTGTGGCTAGCGTACGACAGTTGGAATTCCGCCAAGCGACGGAGCATGCGCTGATAGTTGAACAGGCGGAAGGAGTGGTGAGGGAAGCTCAGGAAGCAAAGAGAAAGAGGGAGAGCCAGCAAGGAGGAAGTAGCTAGAAAATACAATGCTTTGGCAAGGGCCCGAAGAATAAAGGAAACCGACCGGGTCAGCAGATGTGGCGCCTGAATGCTTATTAGGGACAGACCAACGTCCCCATCGACCACCGATGCCAGCGCCCCGGTGCTGACAGTGCGGACGAAACCATTTTGGTGTCTGTTATGGACCCTGACCAGTGCAGACTCTGCAATGCTTCCGGTGTGGGGAAACCGGACACGTTGCACGGAATTGCACAAGAGCTCAGCCTCTACTGCAGAATCAGCCGCAGAACCTGATTCGACCTCCACCAATGCCCGCTCGAGTTTTCACGTTGACGAACGAGGAGTCGGAGACGAACCCAGCCGTGGTTACTTGTATGTTGAACATCTTTCACGTACCGTCTTCAATTCTGATTGATTCCGGAGCCACCATTCGTTTGTGTCGGCTAACTTTGTGGCAAGGGCGGGAATCTATCCCACCCGTTCTTTATGCAATTACGTAGTTTCCTTACCCCATGGAGATCCAACTCGGACGAATTTAGTAATAGAAAATTGTCCCGTTAGTATTTAGGGTAAGGAGTTGAATGTAGACCTAATAGTAATCCCGATGAATGATTACGACATTATATTTGGGATGGATTGGCTCTCGAAATACGGGACCATCATTGATTGTCCGAAGAAGGTAGTTAGGTTCCGATCACCCGAGGGAGAGGAATTTGAATTTTCGGGAAAGAAGAATGGCAAGACAATCCCTCGGATTTCGGCCTTGATCTTGTGCCTAGAGCTGCCCCGATCTCTAAATCTCGGTATCAGTTAGCACCGAACGAATTACGAGAATTGAAGGAGCAATTGGAAGAATTGTTGCAGAAGGGTTTTATTCGACCCTGTTTCTCACCATGGGGAGCCCCGGTGTTATTCGTGAAGAAGAAAGACGGGTCGATGAGATTGTGTATCGATTATCGTGAGCTTAATAAGATCATGATTAAGAACAAGTACCCGTTGCCAAGGATAGACGATTTGTTCGATCAACTCCAAGGGGCGACGGTATTTTCAAAGATCGACCTACGTTCCGGTTATCATCAATTGAAGATCCATGATAAGGAAGTTTCCAAAACCGCATTTAGCACGAGGTATGGCCACTACGAATTATTGGTCATGCCTTTCGGGCTAACGAACGCCCCAGCTGCTTTCATGGATTTGATGAACCCGGTATTTAAGGAATTTCTGGACCGCTTCGTTATCGTCTTTATTGACGATATTCTTATCTACTCTAAGACGAAGGAGGAACACGAAGAACACCTGAGAACGGTCCTTGTAATTCTTCGGGAGAAGCAATTATTCGCCAAATTCAAGAAGTGCGAATTTTGGTTGGAACAAGTGGCTTTTCTGGGGCATATCATTTCGGGAAGTGGAATTTCAGTAGACCCCAGCAAGATTGAAGCAATAGATAAATGGCCGCGACCGACCACTCCCACGGAGGTTAGAAGTTTTCTCGGGCTCGCTGGGTATTATCGAAAGTTCATTAAGGATTTTTCCAGCATAGCCTCAACGCTCACTAATCTGACAAAGAAGAATGTCCCATTCAAGTGAACAATAGAATGTGAACAAAGTTTTCAGGAGCTGAAGAAAAGGCTGACGACTGCTCCAGTGTTAGCAATACCTTCTGGTACTGAAGGATTTCCAGTATACAGTGATGCCTCGAAGAATGGCTTGAGGGTGCATATTGATGCAAAACGGAAAGGTAATTGCTTATGCCTCCCGACAATTGAAGCCATATGAGAAGAACTACCCCACCCATGATCTTGAACTCGTTGCCGTGGTGTTTGCCCTCAAGATCTGGCGACACTATCTGTACGGAGAAATGTGCGAGATCTTTACAGATCATAAGAGTTTGAAGTACTTCTTCACACAGAAGGAGTTGAATATGAGGCAAAGACGATGGCTCGAATTAGTGATGGACTACGACTGCGTGATAAATTATCACCCAAGAAAAGCTAACGTGGTCGCAGACGCATTAAGCCGAAAAGCCATAAATACCGAATTGTGCCAACTCGGAGTTGAAATCATGATTATATTCCATATAAAAGCTCAGATTCATTCTCAAGGCATACTCAATTATTTCAAATTATATTTACCAAAACAGAACTTTCCATATGTGATTCCCTGCTATCAGTTTATAGAATAAGTCAATCCAGATTTACTTTTCATGTTTAGCACACGAGATAGCAACATATCAAACATTTTTCATGTTTAGCACATAGTATCAGCTCAATATAATTACCATGTTTAGCACATAAATCAGTTCAAAACATACATATTCGAATTTCTTACCTTCCTAAAGATCATATCCCTTTTTAGCACATACCATATGTTTGCATCTTATCCACAAAGTCATTCAATCAAATCTTCCCTAATTATAATATCCTAATCAGCTTAAGGAAAGATATCAAATCGATTTCGCACAATTAATTCGCAGGATGCATTTAAAAAATCGTAGATGCAAGTTTCACTCAGGAATAAACGATTCTCAACAGATATATCACTTCCCATATTTGGACAGCATATTTTCCTTATATAATCCGGTAGGATATCTCACACGTTTTTTTCCATATATAGCATCGAACGATGTATCCTGCATGTGAGACTTCTATAACATGCGATCACATAGTTTCACCAATAAATCACAGAATCACATGTGAATCAAATAATCAACACTTTAACTAATTTATAGCTCACAAATAATGTCTGGTCGAATATTATCATGTACTTAGACATTATATTAATCATTCATCGAATTGCTTAATTTATAGCCTAACAATTACATAGTTAATCAAAACTCTCTAACGCTCATGGACCAAAAAGGTCAACAATGATAATAATATGTTATATTGAAAAACAGAAAAAAGAATCTGAATGAAAGGTCGTGGAAGAAGATTGAGCAATTATCGTAATTTTTTATATAATATTCAAGGTGCATTTTTCTTATCAAATATTGGATGCGTATTTTTTTATGGAATTTTAAGTTCGAATAAATGTTTTTTAACATTATTAAAAATTTTAGTTTTCTTCAATTTATTTGGATTATTACACGGGAAAAGCAATCCAAAAAAGGGTAAATCGGCAGTTCAAACCGTAACCGTAATAGGCTCGTCCGTTTACGAACCATAACCGTAACGATGATTACCACAGTTCGGTTACGGTTAAAGATTTTTATTAACCATAGACCGGCGGTTCATAACCGTGACCGTCACAGTAACCGTATGAACACATCTAGATGGGCCCAATCCATTGTTCAAAACCCGACCCATCTCCCAATTTAAAAGTGGGTTAATTTGTAGGAAAGGAACAAATCAGTTTAGTTTCACCATCACTATAGTACCTTTCTTTGTCCACTATCGGTAGGATTCAATAGGAGAGAATAGCAAAAATAGTAATGTTTTTAAATTAGAAGTGCAAAGTTAACTTTTTAATAATGTTGCAAAATTAAACAACTTTTTCAATTTCAATTATTATTTGATTTTAGTTTGACCATAAAACTATTAAAAATAGCAATTCTCCACTCTTATTACTACAAATAAGCACTAGTTTAATGATAGTTATATTTTTAACCCCAATTAGATTTAATAAGTTTTGATTAAATTTGTCTTTACCTCGATTAACTTTAGATTATCATATTTAATTCTTGGTTTATATCATTCGAACAACTGCGAGAACTCTGTTATTTCAATTAACTGATATTGCACAATCATTTACAAACATTTGTAGTAATAAGAAATACTATGAGAATGAAAGGAATAAATTAAAGGCGGAAAACTTCCAGAAAATGGTGTTGTTGTAATATTCAACAAAATATGGTTTTACATATAATATTCAAACAAACAATATTAATCAATTTCTATAAAAGTTGTCACAATTTATCATCATTAATGTACATTGACCTTGCAAGACTTTCGGTTCATTTCATATCGATATCATCGTATTCGTTTCCGTCCGACTTTTCTCTGGCCGTAAATGAGGGAGATGAAAAGTCCAATGCAACTCATCTAATGCGTAAATAAGGATTGTGTACCACATCAAAATAAATTATCAATAGAATATTGCTTATTTGTAGTAATGAGTGTGGAGAATTGTAAATAATGGAGGGTATGAATTTTTATGGTGTTTGGTTGATGAATTTAAATAATGATCTCAGATGGATTTGGTAGATAATTTTAGAGGTTTTTAAGTTTAATTAAATTTGATTACAAATTTACCCATAAGTTGAATTGTATATATAATAAATAAATTGTAATTTTGTCATAAGTACCCGGGATTAGCTAAAGGTAGGGTGAGGGATAGCTTTAGTTAATACCTTAATAGGGGTATTAAGGAGGTATTAACTCAATCACACCTTTAAATAAACCCTCCTACCAAACACTACTTCACTTAATCCTAGCTCATCTAATCCTCCCTAATATCCCCAACCAAACAGCACTCTAATAGTTTTGTGGTCCAAATAAAAACATATAATTGAAAAAGTTGTTTAATTTTGCAATCAACGTTATTAAAAAAGTTAACAATATGTGCACTTTTAATTTAAAAACACGTCTATTTATGCCATTCTGTCGATTGAAATCCAAGGTGAATTGAAATGGCGAGCAGCTCCAAGGAGGAATCGGCTAGTGACAGCGATAATTCGTCGCCGGAATCTGATTCTGAACGACTCTTCTCGGGAGGCGAGAAGGTTCTCGCCTATCATGGCCCTCGGATCTATGAAGCCAAGGTGTTAATTCGTTTCTCCATCAGTTTTTTCTTCGCTTTTTTTTTTTATCAAAGGGTTTCTGTTGTTCCGTGAAATTGAAAATGTTTGAAATTGTTTCTCATTTAGTGCGTATATGTCTTGCTCGTTCTAGTGGAACTGTAAATGAGTGATCTTTACTGATTCTAGTTGGTATATGGGAATATTTCTTCCAAGTTTGAATTAATCGGCCTGTTTAATGATAAATTGTGATACTTCTTAATTGCGTTTGTAAGCCACCTGCTTCTCCTCCAATATGTTGTGTGTATGCATGTGGAAAATGTCAATTATTTTAGGCTTTCTCATGCTTTATTGTCTTCCTCATAAGCTTTTTAAGCGTGGGCTAGGTCAATGTTTTTTTTTTTGGTAGAATGAAATTTTCATTTACCACGTAATGCGTAACATTGTACATAATCCTTCAGCTATTGCCTTAACAACTAACAAGGACTCTCAGCTACGACATGAGACAGAACATATATGGCGAAATAGACTTGAATTGGCTACTTTCCTCGATCTAGTAAAGAAACTAAGTCTCGCTTGCATCTCTCCTATAATCATCTTGAATAGTTGGACCTCTGATCGCCATCCCGTCGCTTAGTGTAGTCTATAATTCCTTTCAAACCATATATAATAAAACATAGCAGCCAGGCAAGCCATGCTAATACCTTGGTGGACATTTCGCTTGCCTCCCTCGTACTTCATCCATTCAATCGTGTCTTCAAATGTGCACCAATCCACATTAATACATAGCCAATCTGATAGTTTTGCAAGCAGCAATTGGCAGTATGTGCATTCATGGAATAATTGCTCTACCGACTCCTCTGCTCTATTACATAGTCGGCAGCCAGAATTGGGGAGAGTTACCCCCCAACTGATTAACCTATCTGCAGTTAGTAATTTCTTTTGCACCAGCAACCATAGAAAAAATGAGTGTTTAGGTGGGCTCTCGGGTGCATCCCTTTAAGCCATTTATACCCTGCCTTGACAGAGTATTGGCCATCTGGAGAGTTTATCCATTTTTGACCCACATAACCCTCGCGGAAACTCTCTTTTAGTCTATGTATTTTTTTCCAATGCCAACAAGAGTCCATTGCCGGCTTGAACTCCCAGAAATTGGTCCCCTTCAAGTAGATTGCATTGATCCATTTTATCCATAGCGAGTCAGTTTTCCTAGTAATATCCCAAATCTGTTTTCCCGCAAGCGCTTTGTTCCAAGTAACACAATCCCGCACGTTCAACCCTCCTTGTGATCTCAGCAAACAAACTCTTTCCCAGCTAATCAAAGGAATACACTAGGTCAATGTTCCTGGTATTTATTCACTATGTTTTCGGTGCTTGTCGGAATGCATCACGCCATCGCATAATCGGGATTTAACATGTTGCGAGTTACATAAAGTTTGTATCCTTTTCGTTACAATCTATATGTTTATGCATGTGCGTTTCCTTAGATTTCTCCAAGCCATGACTTTTATTTTGTTTCAACAATGTGTATATGATCTGTCATGTAATGTAGTGTAGAGTAAAATCTAAATGAATTACTTCATGCTCTGGCCTGTTCATAATTTGAGCACCATTTGCATACAAATATGTTTCTCTTCTCATATTGTAAAAAAATGAAAAAAGACCACGCCAGCGCATCTTCTCCTTGTCGGAATGCACCTGCATTTATTGCTTCAGCGATTAGTAATTATTTCGAAAGTTGTGGGGTACACACGTGTATATCTTTTGCATATGTTGTCCGAATACGTTGGCGTTATATTCAGTTTTTGAGTACTTTTCCCTACTGACTTATTGTGTCACTTCTGAACCTCCTTCTTAGCAGTTTCTGAGGGAATCTGTATGCATGTGATGCACGTGTATGTGTATCTTGATCCCGAATATGCGTCTTTTCTGGTTTTCCTAAACCTACCTCTGATCTTTTCTTTTTCTGTAAGGTTCAAAAAGCAGAATTTCGAAAGAAAGAGTGGAGATATTTTCTCCATTACCTCGTAAGCTCAAGCTCTTAGAACTCTCTTTCCTCGATTCTTCTTTCTTTCTTTATCTTTCTGTAGTGTCTTCATTCAAGGTATAGCATTTGCTAACCTGAATACTGTTGCTCTCGCAGGGTTGGAATAAAAAGTGAGAATACTTGCGGTCGAATCGATGAATGGGCTGCATTGCAATTTAATGGTAGGCATATAAAAACCGCTAACTTGACCGATTTTTTGTGTTTTCTATATTAGCTGGGACGAATGGGTATCTAAGGATCGGCTGATGAAGTACAGTGAAGAAAATAAGATGAAACAGAAGGCCCTTGATAAGAAAGCTGGCGTTGACAAGGGTACTAAATCTGGGCGCTCTTCTCAAACAAAGCCAAAGAGTTCCACAGGCATCACATGTTTTCATTAAATTTCAGTATCTTATTTGGATTCTTGACCCACTTTTATTCTAATTTTAATCTTGTTTACTATTGATATCTGCAGATGCCAAAGCGGATAAAGAGGAGGAAAAACCCACAAGTTTGCTTTCATCTACTTCTTTTTCTTTCATCTTCTAGTCTTAGAGCTTACGTCATTCAAGAAATTGTGTTGTTATTTTAGCACATTACTATTTTTTCTACTACAGCGCTCTGCATCTAGCTGTAAGCTAACGTAGTAATTTGATTTCAATTGCTTGAAGCCCTTACAAAATTCTCTTCATCAGACAATATAGCGCTACCTAAAATTTTCAGCTTGTGACAAGAGTTTAATTGGCCTGCAGACTTATGCCTTGCTACTGTTCATTTTGCAGATGCGAAGGGGAAGAAACGTCGAATCGAGTCAATAAATGAGGTTTGGCTTGCTTTTTAATTCCGTAGATCAGCTAAGGAAATTTAATAATGATGGATTATGTGGTGATATCCTTAGGAAAAACCGGCAACAGAGAAGCTCATTCAGCTCCAAATGCCACCAAGCTTGAAGAAGCAACTAGTTGATGATTATAAGTACATTACACAGCAGAATAAGGTTTGTGAATATATTGTTATTGTTCCCTTTTATTTTTAACGTCTGAAGAAGAGGAAAAATAGAAAGAAAAAAAATTCAACTTAAGTCTGTTTCAAATATCTCTAACACGAAACTTGTCATATTTCTCCAGCTTGTGAAACTACCGAGAGCTCCAACTGTTGATGACGTGTTGGAGAAATATCTCGAATACAGATGCAAGCAAGACGGCACGTGAGTATCACAATAGCAATCAATTTAGAACGTAATAATATGTAATTCGAAAGATTCCTGACACAGTATATATGCTTACGCAAATATAAATAAACAAACGAAGAATGACTGATGGCGTCGGAGAAGTTCTAAATGGGATAGCATCTTATTTCGATAGAGCATTGCCAACACTGCTTCTATACGCAAACGAAAGGCAACAGTATAGAGACGCAGTTGACGATGATGTTTCTCCGTGTACTGTATATGGGCCCGAACATCTCTTGCGCCTCTTTGGTATACACATCTCTCTCTCTCTCTCTCTCTCTCTCTCTCTCTCTCTCTCTCTCTCTCTCTCTCTCTCTCTCTCCCTCCCTCCCTCCCTCCCTCCCTCCCTCCCTCCCTCCCTCCCTCCCTCTCTCTCTCTCTCTCTCTCTCTCTCTCTCTCTCTCTCCTCTCTCTCTCTCTCTCTCTCTCCCTCCCTCCCTCTCTCTCCCCCTCCCCCTCCCCCTCCCCCTCCCCCTCCCCCTCTCCCTCTCTCTCTCTCTCAAATCTGTTATGTCATGGAGAAATATGTTGTTATTTATGCGATTGTTGTTTGCAGTTAAGTTGCCAGAGTTACTATCGCATGTGAAAATGCACGACGAGTCGATGATTTCCCTACAGCAGATATTGGTCCAGTTTCTCAAGTATGGAACAAACAGATTACGTTTTGTGTTTCAAATTCGAATCGTTTGATAAATTTTGGTTCGTAATTTACTTTTGGGTATATTCAGGTATCTGCAAGATAATCAGAGCGGTCTATTCTCTGCTGATGCATATGAAGTTGATGAATGAGTGAAAGAGAAGTGACTTAAATTAGTTGAAAGATATTAGTATTGCAGCTTCTCCTTTTCTAATACCTTGCAAGATGTGTATGTGTCTCTGTATTGTAGCATGTTGATTTTCTTTTTCTGTGTAATTTTTATAAAATGCTACCTATGATGTTATGAAAAGACCTGTGGAAAAAAGTAAGACAAATCGAGTGAGGTAGGCGAATTATATCGACCGAGGTAGGAATGTCTACTAAAATTTGACCTAGTAATTAATATCTTAACCGTATGACTTTCTAAGTACAGTGGTTACTAGGGTGTGGGCATCGGCTCGAGTAGTCGGGTAGTTCGGGTTAGGGTTAAGATTTTCACTACCCAAACCCGACCCGATCTACGGCATGAACCCGCTTGTCGGGTATATATTGGGGTTCGGGTACCCCGAGGTTGGTTATTCGATTTAAGGTAATATACATAGGGGTGTTCAACGGCCGGTTCGTTCCGGTTTTGTAAAAATTCAGTTCGGTTTTTTCGGTTTCGGTTTTAGATAGTCTTAATCCGATATCCGAACCGTTTTAGTTTGGTTCGATTCGGTTTTTTCACTATTCGATTCGGTCTTTTCGGTTCGGTTTTTCGGTTAAAGACTTCCATTCAATAAGAATAATATATAGTTCAATAAAATCATTATCTGGAAATATTACAGCGAAAAACCGAACATGTATGGAATCCATGCCAAATACATAGAGATCGTTTGTGATGTAACACTAAATAAACACAAGCTTGCAACAAAAGAATGCAAATTCATTGCAGCAGAATAGAAATCCATTTCAGCATTTGGCCAATATAACGTAACACAAGATCAGATAGAATAAAATAATCGACAAAACAACAACGAGAAAGCAAGTAGTAAAAAATAAAAACGGAACCAAATATGTGAACTACAGAAATTAGGTTTGGGTTCTCAATCGACCAAGTCTTCTGGTGTGGAACTGATATTTAAAATTTTATTATTTTCTATGAAGAAAATATAGTTATTTAATGGGCTTAAATATCACTATAAATGGGCTCTTTTTAAACTTATCACATTCGCAAACGATTGGCCCATTTACACAATATTAATATTATATATATATATATAATTCGGTTATTTCGGTTTTTCTTTTTGAAAACCGAAAACCAAACCGATAAACCGAAATTTGCTAAACATAAAACCGAAACCGACCGGAAAACCGAATTAACTGAACCGAAAAAACCGAAAATTTCGGTTCGGCCGGTTTTTTCGGTTTTATACGAAGTTTGAACACCCCTAAATATACATATCAAAATATCCATGTAGACAATTAAAAATTAATTTTCTATTTATATTATTGGGATTTAATAAGTTAATCCCAAAAAAATAAGATCATTTAATTAAATTGCTATTTATTGAGATTTATAAATTAATTTTAAGTTAATAAATAGTTAATTTTATTAATAAATTATTATCATTATGATAATATATATTCCTTTTATACAAAATCTTATACATGGAACATGTGTAGAGATTTGTTAAATAAATAAGTAAATCAAATCAAATATCATAAAATCGTCACATATTGAGAAAATCAAGACATATATGGAATAAATCAAATCAAATCAAGATCAAACCATATATAGATAAAATCAACCTAAATATGGACGAAATCATCCCAAAAGGATTATATTTTTCATTATTGAGAATTCTCTACGCCTATAAATATGAGGCTTCAGAATTCAGAAATCACAAGTCAGAGTCAACGAAGAGAATACGAAACTTCGAGAGAATTAGGAGTAAGTCTTTGATAGCATTCGAAAATTCTCTGAACGAAGTTCTTCGTATTCAAGTTAAAACTTGAAGACGATCATCAAGACCCGCGAGTTTCTCATAATCGCGCGTTCAACGGCCAAGGCCCGTGCGAGTTTCTCATAATCGCACGGTTCAAAGCTCAAGACCCGTGCGAGTTTCTCATAATCGCCCGGTTCAACGCTCAAGCCCCGTGCGACTTTCTCATAATCATGCGGTTCAACGCTCAAGCCCCGTGCGAGTTTCTCATAATTGCGCGGTTCAACGCTCAAGGCCCGTTTCTCATAATCGCGCGGTTCAACGCTCAAGGCCCGTGTGAGTTTCTCATAATCGCACGGTTCAACGCTCAAGACCCGTGCGAGTTTCTTAAAAGTCCACGAGGAACGCCCATATTTCAAAACGCTCGAAGAAGTCTAATTTAGATTCGTGATTAAGCCCAAAGGCCACGACGAAACGTTCGACGATCTCTTCATCAAATCTCGAAGATGTCCAATTAAGATTTGTGATCAAGCCCAATGGCCCACGAAGAAACAAGCTTTGTGATCAAGCTCAAAAGCCCACGAACAATGCACCTTTGATAAGTATCAAGTCCAAGTCAGCTTCGTGATCTAGCTCAAAAGCCCACGAATAAGCATTCATTAAGTACTTCGTGATCAAGCCCAAAAGTCCACGAAGAAGCATTCATTAAGTACTTCGTGATCAAGCTCAAAAGCCCACGAAGAAACGTTCCGAGAAAGCCTCTTCAACAAATATCAAGTCCAAGTGTTAGCTTCGTGATCAAGCCCAAAAGCCCACGAAGCAACGCCCCATATTTTAAAAGCGTCCTCCAAGTCCAAGTGTTAAGTTCGTGATCAAGCCCCAAGGCCCACGAAGGAACTTTAAAGAAGGCTCAATTCAGGAAATTCAAGATCAAGAATTTTCTGAAATCATTTTTTTGAAGAATCAGAGGAACAAATAGAGATAGAATCCACTAAATTACATCAAATTTCATTTGTACTATTTTTCGAATTATTTGATACTTAAATAAAAAAGATCACATTACAATCCAGCTTATATATTAAATATCGGTTGAAAACCCATCCCCAATGTTTACCTTATTGACCGATTTAGTCCCCAATGTTCCCCGTGAACCAATTTAGTCCCCGATATTTTTCAATTTGAACCAATTTAGTCTCACCATTAGTTTGACCGTTAATTTTGACTGAAGTGACATGTGTCAACTAAGATTGGTCATTCTCAAAAAATCATAAATTAACATTATAAAAAGGAAAAAAACTTCCAAAGAAGAAAAATTAATAAAATAAAAAAATAAAACAGAAATTTTTAAATAAAAATTAAAAAAGAGAGAATAAAAATATTCTAAAATTAAAATACATTGAAAAATTAAATAAATTAAATACAAATTAATACAGCAGAAAGAAGATGTTTAGAATAAAATAAAAAACATTTCTTTATTAAAAACTAAAAGCGTAATTAAAAACAAAATAAAGATAAAAAATACAGTTTGAAGTTTACGAGAATCTCCGTCCTTATCCCTGCCAAGTTAACGGGATGCAATCCTTCCATTTCTTGACAATATTTTTTGTAAAAAAATACTTTATATGAAAATTATATAATTTAAATATATCGTCTGAAAATTAGATAGTTTTTAAAGATTATTTGAAAATATCTAATATACTTATATATTATAAAAAAATCTCTAAAAAAGAAATTTCGAGATCTGGGACGATTGCATCCTCGTTAACTTAATAGGGCGGGGTCGGATATTCTAGTAAACTTTCAGTGGAATTTTTTATCTTTACTTTTTAACTATTTAGTTTTTAGTTAATTATTTTTTATTTTTATGTTTATATTTCTTTATTTATTAGTTTTATTTATTTATTTTTAACATTTGGACTCTTTATTTTCGCGTTTATTTAATTTACTATTTTCATTTTTGATTTAATTTAATAATTTTTATTTAAATATATTTTTGTTCTCTTTTTATTCTTATTTTATTTTAGTTTTTAATTTTGATTTTTAATTTCTCTTTATTGTTTATTTTATTTTCATTTATAGGTTGTTTAGAATTTTTTTTCCTTTTTCTAATGTTAATTCATGATTTTTAAGACTGTCCAATCATATGTTGACACGTGTCACTTTCGGTCAAAAGCAACGGTCAACTAACAGAGGGACTAATTTGGTTCAATTTTAAAATCAGGGACCAAATTGGTTCATGGGATAAACAATGTGGACTATTTTGGGTTTTCTCCCATTAAATATCACTTATAATATTTGGATATTTCATTTCAAATAATATATACATATTTTATATGTTTATGTATAAATTTTGGGAATATATTTTAAATTTTTATAATGATTTATGCACTGATAATAATACCACTTGTTAATCATACAATTATATTTTTTAAATTGAAATACTGGTTAAAATTTAACATCACTCAAGTTAGATATTGATATCTAAATATAAATGTTTATGTATAAAAAAGAAAATATTTTTTTAAAAATAATATATCGGGTACGCCGAATAATCGGTCGGATAGAAAATTACTACCAATACCCGACCCAATAAATATTATCGGATAACCCGATACTCGACAAATAACCCAAACTACCCCACACAAACTACCTAAACCCGATCGGATTCGGGTAATACCCGAACCCGTACGCCCACCCCTAGTTAACACCTTAGTTAAAATTTTGTAGGGTCTAAATAAGATATTAAGTAACCTTCTAACCAAACGTTACTTGCAATCTCTCTAATCCTTCCTAGTTATCTTAACCAAACGCGCTCTTAAGTTTGGCTCTGACATAATATCATAAAAATTTTCGTATTTGCTTTTTTATTTTCTTTGATTTAGGCTAACTGGCTAAGCCTAAGCCTATTAGTACAAAATACCGGTTGAGATCACCTATTCCACTCTTTGTATTCCACTCCATATTCCAACGAACGAAAATCGTTACACCTTCCCCAGTCAAGTGTTAAAACACCCGTAAACATCATTACACCTATGAATTTCATTACAACAAGTGTTAAACAAAAAAAAAACTCATTATTACGTATTTTTCTATTTTAATATATAATACTGATTTTTCCTACACCATATTAGAAAAATACGTAATAATGAGTTTTTTTTTGTTTAAACACTTGTTGTAATGAAATTCATAGGTGTAATGATGTTTACGGGTGTTTTAACACTTGACGGGGGAAGGTGTAACGATTTTCGTTCGTTGGAATACGAAGTGAAATACAAAGCGTGGAATAGGTGATCTCAACCGACAAAATACACCTTAGTTCTCATAGTAGAGAACACAACTTCCAAATCTATCTCCGACCTGTCAAGTTACCGAAACTTCTCCGAGTCTTTGCTACTCTTTTTAGTTCCATGTTCGCTGTAATTAGGGTTGCAAACGAACCGAATCGAATCGAATATCATAATATTCAATTTGTATTCGTTAATTTTTCCAAGTATTCGTATTCGAATCCTAAAAATCGATTCGATTCGATTCGATAAGGTATTCGAATATATATTCGAATATTCGAATATTCGAATATTCGAAAGAAAAATTCAATTTTTTCCCCATAAAACCTGTTAGAATTACAAAATAATTCCGAAAAATTACAAAATCTAAGAAACAACTCAATGTTCGTATTTGCTTTTTATTTTTACACTTGGAGCGTGATTTAAATAGATGAAGGGTTTGCTTTATTTCCTTTTATGGGTCAAAACAAATAAATAATTTGGGTCTAATATTTTATTTCGGCTTACAAGTATATATATAATATATATTATTTAAATATATATTACATTAAACGAATCGAATATTCGTTAATTTTTCGAATCGAATGCAGACATATTCTTATTCGTATTCGAAATTATTCGAATCATAAAAATTATTTGTATTCGTATTCGTATTCATTTATTTCGAATTCGAATCTTAAATTTCGAATCGAATCTCGAACGGAACCGAAAATATTCTGTTCATTTGCAACCCTAGCTGTAATACAATAGATACAAATTATCATCAGATTCTCAAATTTCTGGATCAAAGCGAATTGTGCACAGAACAAGCAACTTTGGCAAACTAAAAAAAAGTAATATATTACATGTGCGTTCTAGTGAAACATAAGAGATGCAAGAGTTCAGACGCATTGAAAAACACATGGAACAAACAACAAAAGCTAACTGCTAAAACCAGATTCTCCATAAGACCTTGTATATCTACAAGGCAGTAGAACTGCAGAGAAGGGTAAGAAGATGAACTAATCTGAGCAAAACATAAGGGGAATCATCACTAGAGAATCGAAAGATCAGAAATCCTCGTCCAATTTAAACACGTGCTGATTCCCAGCAATCCCACCATTCCCATTGAGACTGCTCATCACAGATGCCTTCTGATAATCGCCAACCCTCTTTTCAAAGAAGTTGGTCTTCCCCTGAAGGCTTATGAGCTCCATCCAATCAAAAGGGTTCTGAACACAATACATCCTTTCGCACCCTAAAGAAACCAAAAGCCTATCAGCAACAAACTCAATGTACTGACCCATGAGATCGCCATTCATCCCCACAAGCGCACAGGGAAGAGCATCTGTAATAAACTCCCTCTCAATATCAACAGCGTCGGCAACTATCCCCCTAACCCTATCCTCGCCGAGCTTCATCTTCATCAGAGAGTAAAGAAGGCAAGCAAAGTCACAGTGAAGGCCTTCGTCCCTCGAAATAAGCTCGTTGGAGAAGGTAAGCCCAGGCATCAAACCCCTCTTCTTCAACCAGAAAATGGCACAAAAGCTCCCCGAGAAAAAGATGCCCTCTACGCAGGCGAAGGCCAACAGCCTCTCGGCGAAGCTCTCCGACCCATCTATCCAACGCAGGGCCCAGTCGGCCTTTCGGCGGACGCAAGGTATGGTGTCGACGGCGTGGAAGAGGCGGTCTTTCTCGGCGGAATCCCTAATGTAGGACTCGATTAAAAGGCTGTACATTTCGGAGTGGATGTTCTCGATAGCGATCTGAAAACCGTAGAAGGCTCGTGCCTCGGAGACCTGCACCTCCTTCATGAATCGGACGGCGAGATTCTCGAGCACGATTCCGTCGGAGGCGGCGAAGAAGGCGAGCACGTGCTTGATGAAATGGCGCTCGTCGGAGGTGAGCTTGTGGTCCCAGTGGACGAGGTCTTGGGAGAGATCGACCTCCTCCGCCGTCCAAAATGAGGCCTCCGCCTTCTTGTACATCTCCCAGATTTGAGGGTACTGAATTGGGAACATGCAGAACCGGTCGGGATTCGGAGTCAAAAGGGGTTCTTCGGGAAAAATCGAAGGCATTTTTTTTCCTCTTCTTTTTTTTTTCGCAGAATTTTATCGGAGGATTATTTCGTGGGGTGGGGTGGGGCCGGGCGTGATGAATGTGGATGAATTTAACGAGGACTTGTGCGTGGTTATGGTGGGGCGGGAAAGTTCGAAACTTTTTAGGGTTTTGAGATTGGGCAACTACTGTAAATGAAATCAGCGGCTTGCGAGGGAAGCTTTGAAGAAGAAGAAGGGCGCCATTTCACAATTCTCTTTTCGCACAGAGGAAGAGGATTAGGTGAGGAGAGAGAAGACTTGAGGATAACAACGATAAGGGATTTTTTTCATGGGCTGGGCCAAGAATTGGAAATGGGCCTTCTTTAATAACCGACCCCATGAAGTAACTGCCGATATTTATTGATTTTTATATTGCAAGTTGCTCTTGAAACAGAGCATGATAAGCAATAGTCAGTCAATTAAATCTAGTGATAATACCACGTATAAATCCCAAGTACATAAAACATGTTGCTCTAAGCTACCAGATCACATGTTTTTTCGATGGAGTACCTATTTCAAATGTTTAATACATTGTAAATCGGAATGAAAAAGGTGAAATTGAGAGATATAAAGTACGACTTATGGCGTAAGGTTTTTCGCATATATTTGGTAGTGATTACCGAGAGAAACATTCTCGTATAGCGAATGTAACAAATTTTCGTTATCGTGATAATCTGAAAGTACGCAAAACTCAATATGCATCGTATGAATGTTGTACCTTCTTATTTATAGGCTCACATACATCAATATATATATATATATTGTACAGAATATATGTGAAAATGAAGGAAATAGGCTCGAATTCGTAGAAGCAAGAGGCGTGTTTACATGTCCTAAAGAAACATTTTCATGATCGCTCAAGAAATTTACTCAGGATTCAACTTGCTCTTAAAATTTGTCACACATATTTTGATGCAGGCGATAGATAATTTATAGAGTTCATGTCCCCATGTTATGAAGTGATAAGAATGTTATGTAGCTTTCTCTTTGGCTAAGCCAAGAGACGCATTTTAGCTATTCAAGTGTCCTCTTTAAGAAGACATTAAACCCTTATAATAAAGCCAACTTTTATTCTCATGTTGAATGCCCTTCAAGCCTCTTGATATACTTGAAACACCCATCCAACTTTATTCTCATGTTGAATGCCCTTCAAGATTTGTTTGTGCTTTCTTTAAATAATTTTTGTTTACATGTCCCAATTTTTGATGCCATATTCATATGACTCGATGATGTAAGCAGAAGAAGATGCAGAGAACCAACATTGAGTACAAATACATTATTGTTCATTGTTGTAAAACTCGGCCTAGGCGCTAATCGTAGCACCACCGCAGCGATTATCCCCTAATCGCCCAGTTAATCGGTAAACCAATTAAACGGCGACTAATCGGCCGATTAATCCGATTAATCGGTTAAATCGGCCGATTAATCGGCCAATTATTAATTTCTTAATTTATTTTTAAATATGATAAAATTTTGACTAATAGAAGAGCGCACAAAGCACTGACTAGCGCTTTTAAAAATTGCACGCACTTACTTCTCAGATGAATGTGGGCAGGCCTATATATAGAAACAGAATTCAGCTTTCTTTACAAAGCTAAGCGGTGTGGGACAAGAAGTCAATAGGTTAATACTACCCCAACACCGCAAGAGTCGATCAATAAATCCTTTAATGCGATTAAGTTTATACTACACTACGATCAAAATATCTATTTCTTGCCATGCTTTAAATGTACAACAAAAAATAACTATTTATTTTATGATGATTTTAGTTTTAGTTAATATATGTGATACCTAATTTTTTTTCTTTTGGAGTCTCCAATTAGATATAAATTGTTGGAATATTAAAACTATATCATTTTTATTTAACAAAGAGAGGCCGTTGTTACATGTCACTAAAATATTACAAAATATACAATATGAAAAAAAAATATATAACTTCGTCCTACATCTCTAAAACATTGTTGCATTGTTGATATTGAAACTATTTATTTCAAATGTCTGGAATAATTTGTAGCATCTTTACTTTAGTAGAATATTAGCATATATTTGATATATATACAGAATAATAATACAAAAGATATGTATGCCGCCTAATATCCACCTAGAAACCTCCTAGGCCCCGCCTAGGCCTACTAGGCGCTAGCCCCTTTTGGCCGCCCGACTAGCGCCTAGCGAGTTTTACAACATTGTTATTGTTACGATAACCTTTTCCAATGAACACATTTTTCTTGGTTAAGATTACCTTTCCACTCTCAAATGACACTGTAATTCCTTTCTCATCTAGCCTAGGAACCGAGAAGGTTGGCTCTTATGGTTGGAACATGAAGCACCTCATTGAGAGAGAGTACCTTCTCACTTGTGAGCTTAAGATCAACTTTGCCCTTTCCAACGATAGGCGGTTTGCTCGAGTCGCCTAGGAAGACTTCTCCATTCATCTCTTCATGGTTCATGAATGCATTCTTTTCTTTGCAAATATGCTTGGTGGCCCCGGAATCGACAAGCCAAGTGCTAGCCGAGGTGGCTACAAATGCTTTGGTTATTGCCCCGACGAAGACTTCTTCGTTCTCATTAACAAGATTAGCCTTGTTTTTGTTGTTTTCATGTGGTGTCTTTGCCTCGGTTGCCCTTTTGTGGCATTGAGCCGCATGGTGGCCTAATTTGCCACATACAAAGCAAAAGCCTTTTTTCTTGTTAGAAATTTTGATCTTGGCTTAAGGAATTTGTTACCTTGGAGGTTTTCATCCCTCTTGGCGACATCGGGCTTCTTTCCCTTGTCCTCTACCAAGTTGGCTTTCGAATTGAATTCCATGGTCACCACGTGGACTTGTTTGCGATGGCTTGACTCTATCATGATATGTTTTATCACCTCTTCCAAGCCCACCTCTTGTTCTTGTGCTTAAGTTGTTGCTTGTAGTCATTCCACGAAGGTGGAAGCTTTTCAATAAGCAACTCGGCAACATAAGCATCGGGAAGAACAATATTTTCGAGCTTTAGCCCATCAAGCAAGTGCAAATACTCATTTATTTGCACATGAACCTCTAAATATACGGCCGAAGATGCCGTCAAGCAAAAATATGCTTGTTCGAGTTTTTATCGATGGGAGATGAAAGAACATAAAGTCATTAGAGACTCCCACATGGATTCATCATTGTGGTTCATATAGACCTCAAAGAGAGAATTAGTGAGAGTTGAAAGAATAGTATTACGACATATCTTGTTTGCTTGCTCCCAATAATAAGGTTGTTTCCCTCGTTTCTCGGGTGGTTAGTGCCCATGCAACGCCATATACGTCAATTAAGCAAAAGATCCGTTCCTTCCACATCTTGTAGTTCTCGCCGGAGAACTTCTGAACTTGTGAAGTGTCGGGACAAGGTGGAAGATAGTAGGGATGCTCATGAACTCCATATGGATTTGTTGGAATACCTTGTTGTGGAGCGTTGAATTGTGGCAGATTCCCTTGATTGTTTTGACCATTGCCACCTTGATTTAACCCACTATTTCCTTCTTGATTTCCATTCGCTTGATTCACCTCTTCATCACCAAGATTTCTATGTATGTTGCCATCAAGATCGTTGCTGAAGAGGCCTTGGATTTCTTCCTCAATCGAGTCAGGAGATGCCACGGAAAAATTTTCTTTAGATTGTAGGGAATATATGTGAAAATGAAGGAAATAGGCTCGAATTCGTAGAAGCATGAGGCGTGTTTACACTGTCCTAAAGAAATATTTTCATGATCGCTCAAGAAGTTTTCCCAGGATTCAACTTGCTCTTAAAATTTGTCACACAAATTTTGATGCATGAGATAGAGAATTTATGGAGTTCATGTCCCCATGTTATGAAGTGATAAGAATGTTACGTAGCTTTCTCTTTGGCTAAGCCAAGAGTCACATTTTAGCTCTTCAAGTGTCCTCTTTAAGAAGACATTAAACCCTTATAATAAAGCCATCTTTTATTCTCACGTTGAATGCCCTTCAAGCCTCTTGATATACTTTAACCACCATCCAACTCATGTTGAATGCTCCTCAAGCCTCTTGATATACTTGAAACCTCCATGAGAATTATTATTATTATTATTATTTTATTTTATTTGCAACATATATATATATATTGTGAGAGTTCACGATGGGATTTCAACCAATCTGACCTTTATGTTTTATAGTCGCCTCAGTTAAAGAAATTATAATACAAAAATGATCAAACTTGTCATTGCATATTTATGCGTCAATGAGTTTGACTTTATATAGTTTATGTTGATGATATCAACAATCGAAACTCATATAGGTTTATCAGAAGTTGTTGATTACTTGAAAAAGAAGATTGAAATGAATGAAAGCAGAAAAACAACTACATTGAATATTACAAAAATGGAATATTTGTACATCAAGATACTTACAAAAGATATTGAAAAGATTTGACTTATGTACAACACATTCATTAGATTATACGATGATGTTCGATTTTTATGCATGTACTTGATCGTATATTATCATATATTAGTGCTATCTGAGCACTAGTGTATCTTATGAGCCATACAAAACATGTCAGGAACCGAAACCAAAACCTTATGTCATTCAATGCATTTATATGAATTTGTGCATTTGCATAATTAAGCACATGGTATATGTATAGAAAGTAATAATATTCGATTAAGGTATTCTAAATTTATAGTACGAAATATGTATAGTTGATGTAAATAAATGCATGACTAAGGAAGAGAAGTTGTGATGTTATGAATTTCGAAACCTTAGAAATTCGAAAGCGAAGGTTATGATTCTCTATAGGAAGTGTTATGAAATTGAAGTTGACTGGAAATGATTTTCGAAAGATATGATTGGAGGATAGAATTTCGAAATAGAGTAAGTCATGAAAAGGGAAATTTCGAAAGGAAGAAATTTCAAAACATTAGGGTTTTCAGATGTATAGTTTCGAAAATTGATGAGGAGGAAACAATACTTAAGAAACTGTAAAGTAAGGGTTAATATATGGTCTATGGTTAATCTTCCTATCATTTGGAAACTAGTAAACGAATAAATATGAGATAAGTACAAGGATGTCGAAACTTAAGGAGAATTTCGAAAGATAAAGAATTTCGAAACTCAATGGTGAGGGTTTTGAAAATCTCAAATTGAAGATGGAGAGAAATTCGAAACCTAAGATAAGAGTGAATTTCGAAACTTAGGGTTTCTTAGGTATAGTTTTGAAATTAAAAGAAACTTGAAAGGCAAAATTTAATGAGAAATTCGAAACCTAGGTAAAATGTGAATTTCGGAAGATAGAATTTAAACTTGGAGAATTTCGAAAGGGTCAAGGATAGAATTTCGAAAGGGGTTTTGAAGTTCCTAATGGTATGTTTCGAAATTCCTTAATAATGGATTTCGAAATTCTTTAATGAAGAGAAGCAACTAAATTATATTAAAGTAAAGTTTAATTTATAGTTTAAGTTAAAGGATGAATTTCGAAATGTAGAAAGGAGAAGTTCGAAACCCTTGGGTCTAGTTTCGAAACTGTTTGAGTAAGGGTTTCAAAATTTGGGAAAGGGTTTCGAAATAAATTATAGCTGACTAATGAAAACTTAGCAAGTGGGGAATATGAATATAATAATAATAGAATTATTACCAAAGATAGGATGAGTATTAGGAAAACATCGAAATCACTAGTTTGTCTTTTATGGAATAAAAGAGGATAAGAACGATAGAAGCAATTAAGGTTAAGGAGAGAAAAGCTGGTACAGTAATCAAACGCAAGCTAGGAAGGGTATGGGTTTTGTTATGATTTTCATGTTTTTAGTTATGATCTAGCACGTTAATATGTTATCAAGTATGAAAATTTCATTTGATAAGGTTTTATATAGGTTCTGGATTTTTGAAGTTTGAACGTGTTTGAAGATTTCATGAAGTTCTTTATGTTCTTGAAAATATTGAGTTTGATCGAAGTTTTCAAAATTTCGAAAGATAAAAGTGTTTTTGAGTGTACCGTTTTCCGTATTTTCAGTAATTTTCAAAGGAGATTTCAACGATATGAGTTTTGATAAATTTCGAATATATGTTGTTCTTGAAAATTTTAATGATTTTCGGAAATTAAATTTCGAAAGATTAAGTTAATAGTGTTTCAGGTTTTCGAAAGATTGAGTTATAAAGTTCGAAAGGGATTAGAATTTCGAAAGGATGGATTTTCCAATGAATTTTCGAAAGATTGATTTCGCAAAAGGTTCCGTAAAAGCTTTCGCAATTGCTTTCGCAAAAGGAGTTTTCGCGGGCCAAATCGATTTTCGAACAAGTAATAGAATCGGGCTTCTCGCGGGCCAAACCTTTTCGCGGGCCGATGAACTTCACGAATAGAGAAACGAGGTCGGGCTAAACTCATATTCTCGCGGGTGAAATAAATTGCGAATTGAGAGAGAAAAGTCGGGTTGCGAATTCTGTTCGCGGGCTGACACGGACTTCGCGAATCCTTAATGATTTCGCGAAGTAAAAGTTTTCACGGGCCGAATAAAATTTATTGAATTATAATGATTTCATGAACTGAAATTGGACTTAGCAAATTTTAAGGATTTCGCGAAGTGTAGAGTTCGCTGGTCGGGTAACAGTTCACGAATTATAAAGTAGGTTCGCAAAATTAATTCTCGCAATAAAGAATGTCGAGATAGGTCAAAGTCAAGAGTTTAATATATTATTAGTAATAAACAGAAAGGTAAAGCTACGGATAGGAACGATCATGCATAAGAAAGACGCTTGTCATTATAGGAATTTCGTATTTACCAGATAAAATAAATGTTTAGGGCAGGAGTCTTATAATAAGGACAAGGACAAAGTCGATTAAGCGAACGGGAAAATAGGCCAAACCTGTGAGTATGATATGCAACATGTATTTATGTGTCTTATGTGCTTTTATGAATTAATTGATTGATAATCTTGCGATATATGAATTAATTGGGTTTATATGCCGCAATATGCTCTTATCTGCTAAATGTGGCTGGATTGATTTTTATGATATACGTATTATATGGATTGATTGGACTTATGTGCTGTAACGTGCTCTTATGTGAAATAAGGATATGGGCATAGCATTTGCATATACGTAATGAACGGAGAAACCGTTATGACTGCTATGACATCAGATAATACGGCATACTTCCCTACAAATCGGGGGAAATCTATGGTTACGTCCCTACAAATCGGGGGATGACAGAGTCCTGTACAGGCACATGTATATCCCTACAAATCGGGGGATTGCAGAATGGTTACAGAGTCCCATGCATGGGCGCCGACTGGGCTTACAGTACAGTCTAGCTAGTCTATAAGGGGAGTATCAAAATAAATGGGCATATAGAATGGCATGCGATCTACGGATCATATGAACGATGATGATATGAACGATTATGAGTTATGAATATGTGACGGAATGACTGATTGAAAGATTTACGGTATTTATAGGAATGAACTCATTTCATGTTATAGTTGATTGCTATTTATTTAACATGTTGCTATCATACTCTGAATAGTTATTTCACAGTGATGTAGATACCTAGCAGGTGACTTAGAATGCATCAGCATACAAAAGCATGGATTCAAGGTTGGCCGGCTACGCTCTTATCCTACTCCCCATAGGCTATAGTTGCATATAGTTTAAGGAACGTTAGCAACTTTTGTATGATGCTAAAATAATTATCTTGTACATATACGTACATTTATGAATGAAAGTGGATAGACAGACGTATGCCCCCGTATGTGTTCGAAAGGAATGGTTAGACCATCTCCAACCCGAAAAACCTATTCTCAAACTCAAACTCATTCTCAAACTCAAAATGCAGTAATTCTTCTCTAACCATTAAACTCATTCTCAAACTCAAAAGAATATTTCTAAAATATTCTCTTTCGCACCAACTTTTACAAATTTTTAATATTACCCATACATTTTACAATTTAACAAATTAGACCAAAGACAAATTAAAATATTATTTTTGTATTTATAAAATAACACAAGTATTTTGTTTGCAATTATAAACATTATTGACCTATTATATATATAAAAGAATGAAATAAATTTAAGACAAATGAAAAATGACATTTTGTACTAAAATTAAATCAATAATTTAATATGGGTCTTTTATAGGAGTTAAAGAGTTATTGGGTGGTGAACAGTACAAACGCAAATTTGCGTTTTTATGTTAGAGAATTTGGTCAAAACTCATTTTAGGTATTGGGATACGTGTTGGTTGGACACAAAAACCTATTTTGGGTCTAGTTTATGTGTCCATTGGAGATGGCCTTATGAAAAGAAAAGGAAAAGTGAAAAATTTTATGAGAAAAATGTATTAGCTGCGCAAATAAAGGAAAAAGAAAACGGGACGCTACAAAAGGAATAACTTATGTAAGATTGTTATATTCCATTTAATCAACTAGGTTATTTATTCGAACCACATAGTGCTTGATAACAAAGAGGTTATGTATTTATATATTGTATAGCACACACATTTCAATGTGCAAAAAATACTTATTTTAATAACTAACTTAAACTGACAGACCAAAAACGGCTTTATCTGAAGCCCTTAGGCTTAATAGAAGATATATATATATATATATATACATACATATATATTCCTTTAGTTGAGCAATATTTAAAATATTATCCTCATATAAGATCGTGAGAAATATCTTTTGCGATAATACAACTTTGTCCTATATGCTTAATGATCGATTGCAACCAAACACATTATTAGCTACCTTTATAATATCTACAAAATGTCTACATGATCCGGTGAAATAGCCATTGAAATTTGTTTAACTGAGTGCCATTAAAAAGTATTTCACTACAAGTGAATAAATATTAAAAATAGAGGGGTAAAATTGGAATGTACAATAAGATATGAAGGGTGGTTTTTTTTTATTTTAATTTTTGAATTAATCTAATTTTTTTTTCGAAACGATAGCTTGTACTATTAATAAAAGAGTATATATACTAATAGAAATAAAATCACCCACTATATTACATTTTTTATATTCTCAACTTTACCTTATATTTTTTAGTTAATTATATAGCACACGCATTAGTGTGCAAATATGCAAGTTTATATCAATGGGGATTGTACAGTCTTCCACAAATTTTTTCTTTCCACGTGATTTAGAGAAAACGGTTATAATTAATATACAACAAGTGCGATGATTTCGAGATTTATTTACTTAGTTCCCCAAATAATTATTAAAAGATTGCTCAGTTGAGTTCGATGATTTCGAGATTTAGAATTATATCATCACATGGGGGATTGAAGATTATTTTTATTTACGGTTCGTTTTTTTATTGGGTTGATTTCCACTGTCGAAAACGAATACGCACGGTGTCACGCCCCTTTCAATTCCCTTAGAATATTTTCTAAGTGTTCGAGGTTCGTGCGGCCTAACTCGCTCCCGTTCAAGTTAGTTAGCCCTTCGCAATCACTCGAATTCTTTTTCTCACAGAACTCTCGTGTTTTTGTGCTTAAGCGTGCCTTTGTTTGATTAAGTAAGCAAACAACAGAGATACGGGCAAAGCCCAACCTTTTTCTTTTATTCCCAAAAAGATACAAGGACTCACAAGAACACACTTTACAGCACTATTTCCGGATGCCTAAAATACAAGGCAACATGAGTTATATAAAGACACCATTCCGTTGGCTAAGATTAAAACGGGTTGAACTGCTCCGGGGAGGTTTCTTTGCGGACTGAAACTGCCAGCCGCCAGGCAGTTTCTTGCTTGCTGACTCAGGGTGGTTTTCGGCCAGGTTGAGTCTTGGAACTGCTCGCCAGGCCAGGCCAACTGCCCTGGAAACTGTTCACCAAGCCAAGCCAAACCGCCCTGATAACTTCTCGCTAAGCCAAACCGCTCTGGAAACTGTCGCAACTGCTCGCCGGACCAAGCCGGCCGAGCCATCTTGGCACTTGGCCAAGAGTGTCGCCCACATCGTTGGGCGCTGCGCCAAGCCCGCGCCAATGTCCCGCACATCAGGCCCTCAGTGCGCGCGCGTCCCGCCAGGGGCCCCGCACATCGCACATGAGTCCCGCACATGTCTGCTTCAGCGCGCGCGCGTCCTGCCTAAGGATCCCGCTCGTCGCGCATGAGTTCCGCACATGTCCGCCTGATTGTTGCGCGCGCCGCGCGCGCGCGTCCTTGCCAACTTTGTGCCGCTGCGCGCAGTGCCTACTCTGCGCGCCGATGTCGAGTGCCTTGCGTGCCTTGCGCACGTCATGACTCGCCCATCGTGGCCAGGCCAGCACGCCATGCTGCGCGCACTGCCCTGCCTTGCCCGCGCATAGTGTGCCACGCGGGCCGTGTTCCTCGCAAGGCCTGGCCAAGCCCTGTCCAGGCGGGGCGTCCCACCAAGCAAACGCCCCCATATGCGTGGCACGTGTACCCTTAGCCGAAGGTGACGCACGGCCACGTCATGCCCCAAAGTTAGGGGTCTAACAAACCACCCCCACTCAAAGCGCTCGACGCCCTCGTCGAGGTTGTGCGGTTGTCCAGGCTTTTGAAGTATGTTGCAATCTCCTCTTCAAAGTTCCACAGGTCCACGTCTTTTTCCCAAGTAGCATCGACCTCTGTTTCTCCTTCCCATTGGATTAGAAATTCGGTCCGCCTAGCAATCCGGCCGTACCCCTTAGTCCGATGATTAAGGATTTTGAGAATCTTCTTCTCGAATTCTCTTCGAACCAACGGAGGTGCTCGCTTTTCTTGCTTCCTTGTCAAGTTCATATCTTCATGGAACTTTTTCAGAAAGCTAACGTGGAACGTTGGGTGAAGCTTCAGCCGATCTGGCAGCTTCAGCCGATAGGCAACATTGCCTACCCGCGTCATAACTTCGAACGGGCCATCATACTTCGGAATCAAGCCACGTTGAGCCGTTTTCGCACTAACCTGTTTCCACATTTGAGGGGACAGTTTGAGCAATACCTTCTCACCAACCGCAAACTCAACGTCCCGTCTCTTTGCGTCCGCATACTTTCGCATGCGGCGCTGTGCCTTCGCCAGGCTGTCTTTAGCATCGTCCAACAGATCTTGTTGTTCCCTTGCAAAAGTGTAGGCCGCAGGGCACCTACTCTTTGCCTGTTGGACGGCCACCTCATGTGGAGTGAGTGGCTGTGTTCCGTACACCAACTCGAATGGACTCTTGCCTGTCGCTGAGGCTTTGTGTAAGTTGTAGCAGAATTGAGCCATGTCGAGCAGCGTCACCCAATTCTTCTGGCTAGCCGTGACATAATGTCGCAAATACTATTCCAACAGTTGGTTCATCCGCTCAGTTTGGCCATCCGTCTGAGGGTGATTCGCCATGGAGAATTTCAACTCCGTTCCCATCATGTTGAAAAGAGACGTCCAGAATTTGCCAGTGAAGCGTGTATCACGATCACTGATTATGTCTTGAGGTAGCCCAAAGTACTTCACCACGTACTTGAAAAATAGGCCAGCCGATTGATCCGTCGGGCAGGCCTCGGGTGCAGGAATAAAGACAGCGTATTTAGAAAATCGATCCACGACCACTAGAATCGAAGCCATACCAGACACCTTTGGGAAGCCCGTAATAAAGTCCATGGAGACGGATTGCCATGGGTGGTCGGGTATGGGCAGCGGCTGCAGCAGCCCTGCCTCCTTCTTTCTTTCGGCCTTGTCTAGTTGGCATACTAGACAGGTCTTCACATAGGCCTCGATGTCGTGCTCCATCTTCGGCCAAAAGTACCGCCGGGACAATAGGGCCATCATTTGCTCAATCCCAGGATGGCCAGCCCATTGCGGGTCATGTGTTTCCCGCAGGAGTTCGCGACGCAACGGGCCGACTGGCACATAGGCCCGCGCTCCCTTTGCGAACAACAGCTCGCCCTCCAGCCAATACTTTCTGACTTCGCCATTTCTCACTTGTCCGCCAACTTTTGATAGACAGCATCATGTTGGGACGCTTGTCGAATCTTCTCAAGGAAGTCCGACTCGATCACGGTCAAGGCAGCCACATACTCCTCGACCACTTTCCGGCTTAGGGCGTCTGCGACTTCATTATGCTTTCCCGGCCTGTGCACCCATTCGAAATCGAATTCTCCCAAGAATTCTTGCCAACGGGCCTGCTTTGGCGATAACTTCTTCTGGGTCCGAAAGTAAGTGTTAGCAACATTATCGGTTACAATAATGAACTTTGTACCGATTAGGTAATGTCGCCATGCGCCTAGGCAGTGTATCACGGTCGTCATTTCCTTCTCATGCGTAGAATATAGCATCTCCGCCTCTTTCAGCTTCCGACTTTCAAAGGCAATGGGGTGCCTTTCCTGCACCAGCACCCCGCCAATGGCTCGCCCCGACGCATCCGTGTGCACTTCGAACGGCTTGTCAAACCTTGGCAGCTTTAAAACAGGTTCGGAAGAGATAGCACTCTTCAAGGCATCGAAAGCGCCTTGGCACTCCGAATTCCATATCCAGCATGCCTCCTTTTTCAGCAAGTCCGTCAAAGGGCTAACTATTTTTGAGTAGCCTTTTATGAACCGTCGGTAGTAGTTCGCCAGTCCCAAAAATGACCGCAACTCCGTCACCTTGGATGGTTCAGGCCAATCAGTCACGGCCTGAACTTTGCGTCTGTCCATCTTTATCTCCCCTTGGCAGACAATGTGGCCCAAGAAGGATATTTGTTCACTGCAGAACTCGCACTTCTCCTTCTTGGCGAAATTCGTTTTCCCTCAACTTCCCCAGCACAAGTCTTAGATGCTGTAAGTGCTCATCAAAAAACTCGGAGTAGATAACAATGTCATCCAAATATACGACCACGAACCGGTCAAGGTATTCGTACAGGACATCATTCATCAAATTACAAAAGGTCGCCGGGGCATTAGTAAGGCCGAACGGCATAACCAAAAACTCGTACGAGCCGTACCTCGTCACACATGTTGTTTTTGGCTCATCTCCTTCTGCAATCCGCACTTGCCAATAGCCTGATCTCAGGTCTATCTTTGTGTAGTAGCGCGCCTTCGTCAACTTGTCAAACAGATCTAGTGCATTCGGGATCGGGTACTTATTCTTGATAGTCGCCTTGTTCAGCGCCCGATAATCCACGCACATCCGCAGGGACCCGTCTTGCTTCTTTTGAAACAGCACTGGCGACCCATAAGGAGCCTTCAAGGCTGCACAAGCCCAGCCGCCAAGAGTTCATCCAGCTGCTTTCTCAATTCCGCCAACTCCACAGGGTTCATGCGGTAAGGGGCCTGAGCGGGAGGCTTTATGCCGGGCTCCAACTCGATCTTGTGATCAATAGGCCTCTTGGGTGGTAGCTTCTTAGGCAATTGAGGGGGCATCACATCCGCAAACTCATCAAGTAAATCTTGCACTACCGTTGGCACCGTGTCTGTCTGATCAGGGTTAGGTTCCAACAGCGTGGCCAAGTATGTCTTCTCGCCATGCCGAAGACCAGCCTTCAATTGCAAGGCCGATAGCAACCCTGTTTTCTTCCCACTTGACTTGCGCTCCTTGTAATTCCCTTGCACAAATGACGGACAAGCATCGTCATGAATAAAAAGTCCGCGTAGATGAGGAATTACCGCAACCTTGGCACGCACTAAGAACTCTGTCCCGAGTATGACATCGAAATCATCAAGAGGGACGGCCATGAACCCGCATGGTCCATGCCAGGAGCCAACTGTCAACTCGACATTGGCCACGCCTTTGACAGGCGTTGCTTCTGAATTCACTGCCTTCACTTTGCTCGAGTGTTGGGCAAGTTCCAGCCCCAACTTTGCCACCTCTCGCTCGGCAATGAAATTGTGGGTCGCGCCTGTATCCACCATGGCCAGCGCTTCCCTGCCATTTAACATGGCTTTAACGTAAAGCAAACCTTTCGATTGAGAGGAACTCTCTTGTATCGCCGACAAGAGTTGCATCGGATTGACACGCGATGGTCCGGCCTCATCATCGCTTGATTGCTCAGCAACTAAGGCCGAGAGTTTCGTTCGCTTCGGGCAATCTCGCATACGATGGTCGCCGTTACACAGAAAACAGCCCCTATTTGTCTTGTCCATCACAAGTGGCTGCTTTTCTTTGGACTTGGTGACCGTCACCTCCTTCGTATGCCTCTTAGTGAACTTCTTTCCTTTCCGTCGCTCGGCCTTTTCCTTGTTCTTCCCACGATCACGCTTGGCGCGATCCGCATCAGGCCCTGTGACAGTTTTAAAATCCACCAAGCGATCAGCCGCGGGTGTCGCAGTACTTACGTCCTGGACGCCTTGCCGACGAAGTTCGGCCTGCGCCCATGGTTGTAATCCCGACATGAAGTTGAACAACTTGTCCTCTTCGGACATTTCACGTATGTCCAACATTAGCGAGTGAAACTCGGTCACGTATTCCCTTATCGTCCCTGTGTGCTTCAACCTTCGCAGGGACTCCCTTGCAATCCACGCCGTATTGCCAGGGAGGAATTGATCCTTCAGTTCCTTCTTCAATGCATCCCATGTTTCGATCTCTTCTCGGTTTGCCGCAGCATCTCCCGAGAGTTTTGCCCGCCACCAGAGTTTCGCATCTCCCTCAAGATACGAACTTGCAACCGTCACCTTCTCGGCGTCTGGCACGCGGCCAGTCCGGAAGTAGGTCTCCATGTCCCATAGGAAGTTTTTCAGCAACTTGGCGTCCCTTGTGCCAAAGAAGCACCTAGGCTCACGGGCCCTGGTCTGGTTCCCTCCTGGAATGTTTGCAACTGCCCGCCTTAGAACACGCAACTTCTCGCGCATCCTCTCAAACTGGGTGCTTGAGGCTTGCGACCCTTCTTCTAAAGCCAGCATTCTGTGGAAGAGGCCCTCCACAGTTTCGCCTGGTGGTGGCGACATAAGATCGTACAACACGGCGAGTTTCCGTTCCGCCTCGGAAACCCGATTTCGCAGCGTAGTGTATTGATTATCCGCCATTGTCAAGGCTGATCAAAGCAAACCTGGCTCTGATACCAAATGTCACGCCCCTTTCAATTCCCTTAGAATATTTTCTAAGTGTTCGAGGTTCGTGCGGCCTAACTCGCTCCCGTTCAAGTTAGTCAGCCCTTCGCAATCACTCGAATTCTTTTTCTCACAGAACTCTCGTGTTTTTGTGCTTAAGCGTGCCTTTGTTTGATTAAGTAAGCAAACAACAGAGATACGGGCAAAGCCCAACCTTTTTCTTTTATTCCCAAAAAGATACAAGGACTCACAAGAACACACTTTACAGCACTATTTCCGGATGCCTAAAATACAAGGCAACATGAGTTATATAAAGACACCATTCCGTTGGCTAAGATTAAAACGGGTTGAACTGCTCCGGGGAGGTTTCTTTGCGGACTGAAACTGCCAGCCGCCAGGCAGTTTCTTGCTTGCTGACTCAGGGTGGTTTTCGGCCAGGTTGAGTCTTGGAACTGCTCGCCAGGCCAGGCCAACTGCCCTGGAAACTGTTCACCAAGCCAAGCCAAACCGCCCTGATAACTTCTCGCTAAGCCAAACCGCTCTGGAAACTGTCGCAACTGCTCGCCGGACCAAGCCGGCCGAGCCATCTTGGCACTTGGCCAAGAGTGTCGCCCACATCGTTGGGCGCTGCGCCAAGCCCGCGCCAATGTCCCGCACATCAGGCCCTCAGTGCGCGCGCGTCCCGCCCAGGGGCCCCGCACATCGCACATGAGTCCCGCACATGTCTGCTTCAGCGCGCGCGCGTCCTGCCTAAGGATCCCGCTCGTCGCGCATGAGTTCCGCACATGTCCGCCTGATTGTCGCGCGCGCGTCCTTGCCAACTTTGTGCCGCTGCGTGCAGTGCCTACTCTGCGCGCCGATGTCGAGTGCCTTGCGTGCCTTGCGCACGTCATGACTCGCCCATCGTGGCCAGGCCAGCACGCCATGCTGCGCGCACTGCCCTGCCTTGCCCGCGCATAGTGTGCCACGCGGGCCGTGTTCCTCGCAAGGGCCTGGCCAAGCCCTGTCCAGGCGGGGCGTCCCACCAAGCAAACGCCCCCATATGCGTGGCACGTGTACCCTTAGGCGAAGGTGACGCACGGCCACGTCATGCCCCAAAGTTAGGGGTCTAACACACGGCTAGTATATGAATTAGGAAGTCTGCTTATATGATTATCCCATCTCATACGTCCAATACTATACTGTGTATGATTATTTGCGACGAGTCGCCAATTAATGATGAACACAAACGTCGTCGAAACGAATTTAATATAAGTCGAATTATTTTTTTTAAATTCTTTCTTGTTAATAGGGTTATTATATTTCAACTGAATATGTTAAAACATCAAAAAAGACTTTGGAAAGTGTCGGTGCAGCGAAATCCACCAGACAAAATAAAAAGTAGCGCAGTGTGGGGAATTTTAAGTTCAGATTTAACTCAGAATGTGATACCTGTAAAATATGAATGTTGAGTCCGTAGTCGTAAGCTTCCCTATGGTTTATCCTATTAGCAACTAAAATGATTAAAAAAAAAAGAGAGAAAAAAAAAGAACATAGATGAATAAGTGACTAGGAATCTTGAGTCGATCTTTGAATTTAGGTCTTTAACTGGCAATGTTTGTTCGATTCAAAACATACTGATTGTCTCAGATGCTTGAATCTATTTCCAAAAAATATAGATAAAAGAAAAAGGGATTCTGAAACAGCATTTTTAACATGGAGTCCCAGACACAAAACATCTCTTACCCTAAAATTTCTAAGTCATCTTTGTCACTGTAGTCATCCTCCTCCCCTCTGCTGACCTCTGCATATTCTTCAAGGGACAACGATGTGAACAAATCACCGACCTTGCTGTCGTCTTTTGCTTGAGCAGTAGTCGGTGATGAATGAGGTTTTCCTTTGTTCATCTGTTACAGTGGTTTGAATGTAAGAGGTAATTGATTAATAGAACGAAAGGATGGTGGCTTTTAAATGCCATAACGACAAAAAACTATGTTCTTGCAGTTAGAAAATGATAGCCTGAAAGAATGAGGCTTTAGCGACAAACTTACTGCTCTGAGCAAGCTTCTTCTATCTCTCTCTCTGGCATGTTTGATAGCCTGAAGTATAACAAAAAGTTAACAAAATTGTAAAGAGATAAGACTATCCTGCAAACTTACAGCCATATGTGTTCGCCTATATAATTGTAATAGCCTGTCAAATAATCAATTAATACAGCACTCCTAACTGTCAACTCGAACCTCTTCTAACGTCTTTTGTTCAGCTTCTACCTCTGACACATCTCTGCAACAGAACACAACTCAAACACTCAACAAAGGTCCCTTGGACGCAGAGAAAGAGACTACCATGATTCAAAACATAAGTGGTTATTAACCCAAAATCGTATTAGTCGCTTGGACTACAATGCACCACTGTGTACTTCGTAGTTTATCAGAAAAAATGAATAAATGTAATTCTGAAGCAAATGTAAGCTGCTTACCTTCCAACTACACGATCGACACGACACGAACATTTAGCACACGCATTATGCTCCTTCGCACAACCTACACGGCAACGGCATTGTTATCAACAACTTGAAGTCAAATGCTAAAGTCTAAAGCTAAAAATGATCAAGCTCGTATCCATTCAACTCTGTATTAAGCCTACTTGCTACTTGGTAATGAACTAGCTTCTCAGTCCCCCACTTGTTCAAGCCCAGGAAATTAAAGAGAGCAATAATCGAAAAGTTAATGTTAAAGGGAAGGAAAAAAGACTAACCAGCACAGAGATTGTGGTAAGCTTGTCTCACATTCCTTTTGGAACATCTTTGACTAGCGCATATCATTATAATGCAAAAAATTAGACAAAACAGAACAAGGCGTAGAAATAAATACAAACTAAGCCTCAGAAACAGAAAAATGTCACACCATTTCGCAGGTTCCATGAGCGGTTTATATTTCCCGTACTTTCGTTTCCAATCAATCTGTTCTTTGCATCTCAGGCAAACCCCTGTCACTTCCGCGAAGGGTCTGAATCGTCCACCTAATTCCTACAACATCAGAAAACGAAACTCCGACATCGGCCGAGTACTTGGAGATGCAAAAATAAAAATTCGGCGTCGGAGATCGCGTACCGTTGGGTTAATTTTTACGCCGGCGTTGGGTTTCCAGGCGGTCTTGTTCTGGTGCTTCGGTGCACCTCTGCGATTGCCGCCACTGCTCATCTTTAAAACCCTAATCCCCAATTGTTTCAAAGAGTCTTATTCAATAACCTTCATATTATATTGTTTTCACTTTTAAAAGAAAAATCTACATTATTTTTTATAAAATAAAAAAAAACAAAACAAGCTGCTATATTATATGGCCTTGCCTTGAATCATCTTTGGGTTTCTGAAGGAAGATGGGCTTGTAATTGAACCATCCTACGCGTGCGAACTCTCCAATTATGTAAACCAGTTTTTTTTGCCCGTGCATTGCCCGGGTCTTAATTTTTATAACTACAATGTAAGTTGCAACATTTATAAACGAACCCGAGATTAAAAAAATTGAGTAATAATGCTCCAACAAATTCAAAATGGATTTTGATGTTGTCTTAAAGACTTTGAAATTCCAAAATTGGGTTTAGGATTTGAAATTGCAAATCAATCACATAAATTAACAAATCAATCATATAAATTAGTATTTGGAAAAAAAAATCATATAAATTACTCCCTCTGTCCCAAACGGTTTTGGACATTTGTGAGTTGGCACGGGAATTAAGAAACTGAATATTTTAATAATATAGTATGATGAAAAGGTAAAAAAGTGTATATTTTGGCACGTCTTTTAAGAATATTTAATATTATTCTATTGATTGTTTGTGATAGTTTTTTTGCTAAATAAGGAAATGTCCAAAAGATGTGGGACGCCCGATTTAGTAAAATGTCCAAAATGGTTTGGGACGGAGGGAGTAGTAAATTTTTGTTTTTGATGTTTTAATGTGAACATTATTAATTTTGTTATTAATTTTATTGAATATTTCATTCGACTAATTTAAAATAATATTTCTAATTGGAAAGTTTTAAAATATGTGGATAACATTAAAAAGTTGTAAATGATGGTGTCAAAGATAAAATTCCAACATTATTTTGATTTTAAGAATGACTTTAATGACGGCGAAGAATTATTGCTTTCGAGGTTTATAATGACTTTTTTTAGTTGCAGATGGTCTTAAATAAGATGAGTTGTAGGATACGGAGTTTGAAGAAGAGTCGATGAAACTGTAAATATCATTTGGACGAGTGATAACGAGAGTTCGATCAATTAATGCAAATTAGTATAAATTTTAAGATAAAAGAAGTCCACGCTGCAATTTTAAATTTTTACCCATCATACAGTTCTAGTCTAGTGTAGAAGGTATGTATATATACATTTCAAATTCTTTTTTTGTCTAAAACGTGCTTTTAAGGGATTCCACTTCATTGGTTCTTAAAATACATATGTACAAAATCATTCGCTTTAACCACAAACATCATGACAAAAACTCGTACGGGCATGCCAAATATCCATCATTAAAGGGAAAAAATAAGAAAATTTCGTTACATGAAAAGTAAAAAAACTGTTATGATGTGACAACGGCTCATCACTGCCTTCTACTTTCCTTGTTCTAGCAAATTCTTAACCCGCAAAATTCATGGCACCAAGTGTAGGAGTCGTTAAGACGACATCCAAACCACCGACCGCTATCCTCTCTCCCAAGGATCAACTTATCCTTATCCACCAGAAAAATAAATGACAAACATCTGTTACTATGTTGTATTCAACTCAACTCAATTACGGTGACAGTTAATCAACGGTGCGTGGGAGAATTAACATTGTTTTCGTATATACCTTATTTTTATACCTTCTTGGATTCAGCGTCAACGCCCATACCATCGACATAGAAAGGGACGTTGAGCAGCGCCATTGAGACCGTCTTACTACCAAGTTCCGAAAATGCCTTCCCCATCGTTATCGAAGAGACCGTTCTGCATCCTGCAACACCTCGCATAGGATAGGACGCCATTGATTGAACTTTACCTGTAATTCTGAAAGTGATGGGAAAATATGAAGTAAACAAAGTCTCCTATCTTCAATTATTATGTGTAAGAACAACTCAGAATGATCGAAAAATAAAATAAATGGAAGAATAAAAACAGACAAGAAAAGCACATACACGAATGCGTCCAACATTGGATAGAATAATCACCAAAGAATGGTAATTCAAAGCCATGCACGCAAATAAAGTCCACAGATCAGTCCTGGCCTCTGGCACAGCACCTTCGCAGCCGAGCACCCCGCCTCGCAGTATGCTCGAATTTCCCTTCGATCGAAACGCTGCCTGTACCAACAATCAAGATGAGCTATACCAACAATGCAAGAACCGAGACATACAATTTAGTGAGAGTTTACGTGAGAAACATGTTTAGTGAGTAACTCTTTGGCATACGGGTGAGCGGCCACGGCCACGATGAAGAACATCTTTCTCTTCTGGCTATTATCGGAAGTAACGACGTCGAGTTTGTAAACTGCGTATCTGAGCAGCTTTCGGCGAGTCTGTCCGTTTTCTTGACCACAACCTCGTTTTTTCCCTCTTCGATCTTGAATACTACATAGCGGTATTTTGCTATGTTGTGAGATGGCCAGCAAGTCAGTTTAATCGAAATTAAATCGTCAATCGAAGAAACCGTAATCGCCCATTAGAGTAATTTGAACCCGAAGCCAAATTAGCGCGCCTTGAAGGAACGAAACCCTAAATTCTATCCCCAGAAATCAAATCAAACCTCGTAAATTGGTTGTAATGGTCGTTAAACAGTTCAACGTATTGGTATCTAGACAGTCCAACTCAAATTGAAGTCTGAAAATCAGCAATTTTGGAACGAATCACCCATCGTCTGATGGTCAAGGAGTGCAAGGCATGAGAAATAAAATAGAATATGCGATTCAATCCAAATCCTCAAGCATATTCACAAATATCAAATATCTCGAGAACACACAATCACATACCATTCGTAACTACAAAACGACATAGGTGAAAATGAGGAGTCGATTTACCCATGGGAATCCATTTGACATTTGGGATCAGTTCACCATTTGGAAACTGGAACAATCGGATTCAGCTAGTGTCGATTTCCGTTTTTAATTTTCAGTATCAATTTACCCTTTGCAACTGGAACAATCGGATTCAACAAGCGTTGATTTCAATTTTTAAATTTTCTCCTACGTGGTTGGTTTTGATGAGGTAGTGGACAATTTTTTATTAATTAAGTTTATAGAATATGAAACGTGACAGCATTAGAAAGAAACTATATTGAATCACTAAATTTTATTAGAGAGTCGATAGTTTTAATTGTTTTTATATTTTTAAAATTTATAATAATTAATTATTATTCGACACGTGCTAGGGGTGTTTAGAGCATTTCCAATCAAACTGCAAAACCCAAAAAAAAAATCTGAAGTTTACTCCAATCGAACGCAAAACCAAACTCAAAATAGGATTTATCATTCTCTCTCCTAAATATTCGCATACATGCGATTGATAACTGTTTTTGCGTTTTACTTTTTAAAATAACATAATAATACAATATTTATATCTATTACACTGTCAACTACTGGGGACCGTACGATTTAAAATAAAACTATTCGTTGCCAGATTGTACTACGTACGCATTGAAAATCAATTAATCCACTACGATTTAAAATAAAACTATTCATTGCCAGATTGTACTACACATTGAAAATCAATTAATAGACAAAAACGTTGATATTACTATTGCTAGTACTATAATCATGGTTTGAGAACCTATTAAATAATAAACAATTTGCTGGTACTATATTTCGATGCCTTTTATATGTATACATATATTTTATTATTAGTTTTATTAACTTAATTCGAAATATAAAATAAAATATTTGTAGTCTAAACCGTAAAGTTGTAATATATATTTAATATTGAAATTTTGTAAAAATTGGTGTAGAAGTGAACATTACAAAAGAGACTTTTGAGTTTGAGAATGAGCTGAACGGTTGGAGAATAATTGCTGCATTTTGAGTTAGGGTACGAGTTTGAGTTTGAGAATGGGTTTCTCGGTTGGAGATCAGATGGTCTTAAAGTTTGGATAAAACTGAAAAAATCGTCCGAACAGAAATTTTTGGCTTTTTCGGTTAATTCGGTTTTGAATTTTGAAATTTTCGATTTTTATGTTCGGTTTCGGTTTCAGGACAAAAAATCCAAAACAAATGAAAAACCGAAATATTTAATATATACTAGTATTGTTGGCACCCCTATGTATGTGCATAAAATAAACATGGTTGGGAGTGAGTGATTTTATTATTTTAATCTAATATATATTTAATAAAAAATTAAACATACTAAATACGGAAATTGGCAGATTATATGGGGCCAGGACTTGAATCTGTTATGCTTATTTTTAACTAAAATTTTTAAAAATTGACATACCAATTGATTTTGAAACGATTACTACGTCGGTCTCCCACTTATAAAAATTATTTATATTGTATAAATTAGTCGGGCTTCAAATAAAAGCTATCAACCCTATTATAGTTGATATTTAAGTCCAAAACATGTTTATATTTCTTCATTAAAGATAACGTATATTAAATTTAGTTACAAATTTGTAATTTCACCCTTATCCCATAAATGACAAAGTTCCTCTTATTATCATATTCCTTCATCTTACTAATTTTTTTCTTGATTGCTTTATCACGTAAATGGCAAAGTTTCTTCTAGATTAATTTTTTCCAATTCCTAATCAAATTAATTACCCTAAAAGCTAGTTTTTTAGTTACTATTGATTTAAAAACACAATCATTTTTCAAAATATAATCTTTATCATCCTTGTTATACCTTTAAATATAAACGATATATTTTCCTTTTATTAAAAAAGCCTTTAACTGAAAACTGAATCGAAAAAACCGATTGTAAAACCGAATGGAACCAAATTAAACGGTTTGGATATGGAATTAACCATATGTAAAACCGAAAACCGAAAAACCGGACCGAACTTTTGAAAAACAGAACCAGCCGATGAACACCCCTACACGTCGCAACATTCTAAGCCACCTACATTTCTATAATTATATTAGATTAGTTTTTTTCCCCGGATAATGCATGATATTAGCTATATGTGATAATTATATATTACTAAAATTACTAAAATATGTGTGAAGGTGGGTAGTTATTGATGAATTAACATGTGATAGTGGGTAGTTTTTAATATTTCTCTTATCTTTTTCTAAGTTAATAATAATTAACTATTATTAGACATGTGTCAGCATTCTAAGCCACATACATTTCTATATAATTATATAAAATATGTTCATTTTAAATCTATTTTTTTTCTTATAATCACCAAGATGATTGCCATTTATACTTGGGTTAATCCAACTGCCAGATTTTGATTCCTCTTGGTAGCGTGTGGAATTTTTTTTATAAAAAAAACAATATTTGTTTAAATACTATAAATTGATTACCGATTGAAAGACTATGGACCGTGGACGATGGAAATGTATTTTGGACTATGGACACGGATTTCGGACATGAATACGGACTTTGAACAACGGACACGAATTTTGGATATCATAATTACCTTACCGGACCTTACAGAAATTAAATAAACAGATAATAAGATATTTACTTTATTTATTTATGTTATTCTTGTTACTTATTTATTTATGTTATTCTTGATTTGATTATTTATCTTATATGATTTAATTGTTAACATATTCTCAATCCTATGATAGTATGATTTCTTAGCAAGCTTAGAATTTGTTGCTTTCGATATTGTGATATGTTGGCTTGAAATCTGAATCGTGAAAATAAAAAGGTTAATTATGGTTTGATTGAACGATTACGACATTTTCCGAATTGAATGTACGGCATTCCTAGAAGTGAATGTATGGTTGTGTATGTTTATCGTTGTGAAAAAAAAAAGAGGATTTCCCCCGAAGCGGAAAATGTGATAAATAATCAAGAATGAAATGTTGAGCATGAATCCGCAAATAATACATATGGTTGTGTATGTTTATCGTTGAGAATATTCAAAAGATTTGCCCCGAAGCGAAAAAGGTGATAAATAAACGAGAATGAAATGTTGAGTAAAGACCGCTATCGAGAATATTATTATCGTCGCCATTATTGAGTTTTTATCCACACCAAGATCCCGTAGATCTTTATAATTCAAGGTGAAGAAGGTTCGAAACAAGACGTTGCTCAAAATTGCGGTATTCAAGAAAATCAATATCACGGCTAATATTTATCAAACATTCATTCGAATGGAAGAAATTATCATTGATGAAATTTTATGTATGCAAATATTTTATATATACTAATGTTTATATGCTTGCTACTCATACATGCAATTTTCTTGTGTTGTTTTATTCATAACATTTTATATTTGTTAAGGATATTTATACAATGGATACGAGCATGTGCAATCGAGAATTATGTCTTGCAGACCGTGCGACGACTCATACGATTTTAAGAAATAAGAAATATTTCGATCATCTTGATATGAAAGAAGAAAGCGTTATTACTATATCGGGTAGTACAAATATAATTTAAGGCTCCGGAAGAGCTAGCGTTTTACTGCCTAAAGGGACAAGGCTGATAATTGAAAATGCCTTATATTCTCCCAAGTCTCAAAGAAATTTATTGAGCTTTAAAGCTATTCGAAATAACGGATATCATGTTGAGACAGCAGAAGAGGGAGACGTAGAATATTTGCACATGACAAAAGTAATTTCGAATGAGAAAAGAATCGTGGAAATATTACCTTCATTTGACTCTGGATTATATTATACATATCTGAGAACAGTTGAATTATATGCTGTTACAAACCAGAAGATTGAACATTATATTATGATGCGAAAGATAATTGAAAATTCACGTGGACATTTGATGAAGAACCAGAGGATTCTTAAATCTAATGAATTATGTTGTGTCGCTTACTCTAAAGGGAAGTTAATTATTCGGCCATCACCAATGAAAGTAAAGAATGAATCTATTGTACTTTTGGAACGTATACATGGTGATATTTGTGGGCCAATACACTCATCATGTGGACCATTTAAATATTTTATGGTATTAATTGATGCATCAAGTAGATGGTCACATGTATGTTTATTATCTACGAGGAACGGGGCATTTACTAGATTACTTGCCCAGTTGATTCGATTAAGAGCACGTTTTCCAGATTATCCGATAAAGAAAATACGCCTTGATAATGCTGGCGAATTTACTTCCAAGGCATTTAATGATTATTGCATGTATATCGGTATTGATGTTGAGCATCCTGTGCAACATGTTCATACGCAAAACGGTCTTGCAGAATCGTTGATTAAACGCCTATAATTAATTGCAAGGCCATTATTGATGAAGTCGAAGCTTCCCTTGTCTTGTTGGGGACATGCTATATTACATGCAACGACATTAATTCGCATCAGGCCAACAAGTTATCATGATATCTCCCCGTTGCAAATGGTTTATGGTCAGGAACCAGATATTTCCCATCTACGAATTTTTAGATGTGCGGTATATGTTCCAACTGCGCCACCACAGCGTACAAAGATGGGACCTCAAAGGAGGTTGGGAATATATGTCGGATTTGAATATTCATCAATAATAAAATATTTAGAACCTTTAACGGGAGATTTATTTACGGCTAGATTTGTCGATTGTCATTTTGATGAATCAAATTTTCCGACATTAGGGGGAGAAAAGAACAGCTGGAAAAGAATATTAATTGGAATGAATTATCGTTAAAGCATTATGATCCTCGAACGAATGAATCTGAACTAGAAGCTCAAAAGATAATTCATTTACAAAACTTAGCTAATCAACTGCCAGATAGCTTTACTGACCTTAAAAGAGTGACTAAGCACATATACCAGCTGTAAATGCTCCTGCAAAAATTGATGTTTCTATAGAAAATACAAAGAATGATATTGAGCCTAAGCCACAACTAAAGCGTGGTAGGCCATCGGGTTCCAAAGATAAAAATCCTCGAAAAAGAAAAGGAGAAAATAATAAGAATGGTCCAATCGAGGATTTATCGACTAAAAAAGAGTCGACGGGCATAAATGTTGATGAAAATAAAACTCAGGTACCTGAAAATTCTGAAAATTTTGAAAAAAATGATAATGAAGAGATCTCGATAAACTATGCTCATAATGGAGTTAAATGGAACCGAGACGAAGTCAACGTTGACGATCTATTCTCACTTATATTAGAATGTTTTCGGACCATAATGCCCATAATTAGTTTGGATAAATGCCCATAATGTTTTCGAAACTATGCCCAGAATTAAAGTCACTTGAGAAACGAAAAGTTTTCGGACCTGTAGTCCGCATAGCAGAAAATGTAAAGCCAGTTGGCTATAAATGGTTTTCATTAGAAAGAGAAATGAAAACGGTGAAATTACGAGATACAAAGCATGCCTTGTTGCACAAGGTTTTTCGCAAAGACCTGGTATTGATTATGAGGAGACGTATTCTCCTGTGGTGGACGCAACTACTTTTCGTTATCTAGTTAGTTTGGCAGTACGAGAATGACTCGATATGCGTCTTATGGATGTTGTCACTGCTTATTTATATGGATCGCTTGACAGTGATATATATATGAAGCTTTCCGAGGGATTCAAATTACCTGAAAATTCAGGTCCACGAAATGAGTACTCAATTAAACTTAATAAATCGCTTTATGGATTAAAGCAATCTGGGTGTATGTGGTATAATCACCTAAGGAAAATTTTAGTGAAAGAAGGGTATAAAAATGATCAAACTTGCCCTTGTATATTCATGAAAAGATCTAAAAATGAGTTTGTTATTATAGCAGTTTATGTTGATGATATCAACATAATTGGAACTCCTAAAGAGTTATCGAAAGCTGTTGATTGTTTAAAAAGGGAGTTCGAAATGAAAGATCTCGGAAAAACGAAATATTGTCTCGGACTGCAAATTGAATATTTAAAAGAATGGGATATTTGTACATCAAGAAACTTATACGAAAAAGGTATTGAAAATGTTTTATATGGACAAAGCTCATCCATTGGATACTCCGATGATTGTCCGATCGTTAGACGTGAATAAAGATCCATTCAGACCACGTGAAAGTGATGAAGAGCTACTTGATCCTGAAGTACCATATCTTAGTGCTATTGGAGCGCTAATGTATCTTACGAGTCATACACGACCTGGTATAGTATTTGCTGTAAATTTATTGGCAAGATTCAGTTCTTCGCCAACTCGTAGACATTGGAACGGAGTTAAAATAATATTTCGATACTTTCAAGGAACAACTGATATGGGATTGTTCTACTCTAATGAGATGAAAGCAGATTTAATTGGGTATGCGGATGCTGGATTCTTATCCGACCCACATAATACTCGATCGTAAACTGATTATTTATTTACGTATGGAGGAACTGTCATTTCATGGCGATCAGTTAAACAAAGTTTAACGGCTACTTCATCTAATCACGCTGAAATATTAGCAATTCATGAAGCTAGCCGAGAATGTATTTGGTTGCGATCGATAATTATGCATATACAACATACTTGTGGGCTATTATCTGAAAAGTTACTTCCAACGATATTATATGAAGATAATACGGCTTGTATTGCACAATTAAAGGAATGTTATATTAAAGGAGATAGAACAAAACATATTTCTCCTAATTTTTTCTTTACACACAAGTTGGAGAAAAATGGGAATATTGATGTACAACAAGTGCGATCTAGCGAAAATCTTGCAGATTTGTTTACGAAAGCACTTCCCCCAATAATTATTAGAAAATTGATATATTCAATTGGCGTTCGAAGACTTCGAGATTTGAAATGATAATATCATCTTGGTGAGCAAATACGCGTTGCACTCTTTTTCCCTTCGCTGTGGTTTTTTCCATGTGGTTTTCCCAGTAAAGGTTTTTAATGAGGCAACATATGAAAGCGTATATAAAGGATTATATACTCTTATTCCTTCACTAGGTTTTTATCCCACTGAGTTTTTCCTAGTGAGGTTTTAACGAGGCATATTCCTAAATATACATCCAAGGGGGAGTATTATGAAATATTGGAATAATTATGAAATATTGGAGTGGATGTATATGGAGTGGTTAAATTAAAATGGGATAGATGAGATTATGAATTAGTTGAGATTACTTTATGAGAATGTAATATTTTATATTGTGGTTGTAATTTGAGAAATTTGCCTATAAATAGGTGTGACGCCCGGGGCCGAAGAGGGCGGGGAGTGATTGCCGGTGCCAGGTGCACGGACAATGAGCGGCTCCTGGCAGGCTTCTAGGCGAAGGGGTACATGAACGAACCGATCCGACACCCGAATGAGAGGGGATCCTGAGACTGACAATGTGTGGGCGTGTCAGACTAAGAATCGTATAATAGAATTGATAGTACTACTCATATCACCAAGGCCGACCTACCTTTTCGGGAGTCCATCTATAGAAACTCCGAAGTTAAGCGTGCTTGACTTGGAGCAATCTAGGGATGGGTGACCCCCTGGGAAGTTTGCCCAGGGTACGTGTGAGCGAGGACGAAGCACGCTGAAAGGTTAAAATGGTGGTACAGTGGGGCCAGACTATCAGTCGAAATGTGGTGGGCCCAACCCCACAGGTCCCGGTAGGGACGGATGCTACAGTGACACCTGGTATGGGATGGGTCGTTACAATAGGTACCTTGAGTTGTATTGTAAAAACACACCAAGTATTGAAATTGATTCATACTTATATCCTCTCTCTAAATATTTCTCTCTACAATTATATCACAACAATCATAATATAAATATTAATCACAATAATATATTTATAACAAATATATAATTATTTGTTAAAAAAGTTATTGTGTCTTTAAAAGGTTTGACTTTTGCGGTCGTTTAGTGGTGGGATTCAATAATCACTCTGATCTTACACGTTCCTTCTTTGTAGGTGCAAATCCATTATATTAGAATCCTTGGTTTTTAATTAAAATAAATTTATTGCATATTATACGAAATATTTAATTTATACTAAAAAGGAGTAGTTCCGAAACTCTAATAAATAATATTTATTTTTAAGCTAATCTCACATCACTCGAGCTGGCAAACGGGCCCGCGGTCGCCCGTTCCGCCGCCAGGGAGCGGGCCGCGGGCTTTGGTGGGGTGGGCCTGGCGGACCGCGGGCAGCTCGCCAGAAAATTAAAATTTATATAATTATATTAAATAATAAGATTTATAACTAGCTTATATTGATTTTATATTTTTTAGCTATAATTAAAAAAGTTGATTAATTAGATATATTTTCCAACTTGAATTCTTTTCTACTTTTTCCGATTTTTTTATTATTTGTTATCTATTTTTTATTCATCTTTACTACTTTTTATTAATTTTTTTTTATTTTAGTGGGCTGGCACCTGCAGGCGGGTCGGGCCTTCATTTTCCAGGCCCGCAGTAGGCGAGCTACGGCCCGGCCAGTTTTGACAGGTCTATATATCACTTAGAAATTTTAGGCGCGGGCAGGTCCGCCAGAATAATATTTATATTTTTATTTATAATTTTAATTGGAATTAAGTTTAATAAGATAAATAAATTATTATTAAATAGTTACGATTAAATTAAAAGAACTAAAAATCTACTTTTTTAATTATTTCCCTCTTTTTCTTAATTTTTTCTCTTTTTATTTTATTTTTTATTTCTGGCGGGCTAAGCCCGCGGCCCGCCCAAGGGGCGGGGCAGGCCTCCCTTTCTCAGGCCCGCCAGAAGGCGAGCTTACCCGCGCCCGCCCCGCCAATTGGCAGGCTTTGGCGGGTAACGGGCCTGCCCGTCCCACCGGCCCCGTTTAACAGCTCTTTAAGTTTACTTTATATCTCAGTCCTTGATTAGTTTAGTACGACGATCGAAAGAAGTGGGATTTACGTGACAACTTTGATGGGTCGAGTATGTAAACTTTCACTATTGTAAGAAGTCGTAGTTCTTAATTTCTTAGCTCACAACATTATCACTTGTATTTTTACCTCACGTTTCCATGGACGTGAAACCTATCGAGTTTCTACTTGATAAATTGAACGAAATTTGAGAAATAGGGTTAGTATAATTATTGCTATCGAGTACGACGTCGTTCTCTGCTCAAATTGAGTGAGTCTTGAGTCGATTGTTGAAGCCAAGTAGTGACTTCAACTTGTCAACGACGCCGATCTAGGAGGCGATGGCGGAAAACGAACCAGTCGTCAAACAAAAGCCCCGACCGATTGTACTCATCGGCATGTTTCTCGTCGATCACAGTGCATTGGTCAGGTAACTTGATACTTCTTTTTTACTTAATTGAGTTCTCAATTTCCCATCCATTTTGATTGAATTTCTTTTCCTGTAAAATTGCAGTGTGCTGTGCTTTGCGGCAGGGATTATTTCTCTTCTTCTGTTACCTGTTCTGGCCAAGAACACCTACATATCGGAGAATGCCCTTATGCCGGTTATTATGTTTTACTTCGCCTGATAATTTTCTTTTGGTAATGCGGTCGTTGTTAATGGGCGTGTGAGTTTGTTTTGAGGTCTGATATCTTCACCGTGCATATGTGAAATTTCATTGCTAATTATGGCCATGTTTGTGATATATCTCGCCATCACTGATTTTGCCTTTGTTGCGTCCTAGGTTCTGCGAGTCCTATGCTGTCTAATGACGATGCTCTGGATGGAAACCGATTTATGAATGAGATATTGAAGGCAGCTTCAGATGCTACAGACTCTGGCATGTGAGTATCTGATCAAATCTTTGCTTGTTTGCTTCATGTGTAATAATATCATATAGATCTGATTTTAGTGAATTTTGTACTCTAATATACTAAATTTGTGGGGAGAAGTCTGACTTTTTTGTGGAATTTGCATGGATTATGCTTGGAATTCGGCTTGACTGCACAACATCTTTTTTTGAGTTGATGAGTTAGGGTAGTGAGATACTAACATGTGAGAGCCACCTTTTGAAAAAATGTGTGAAATCGTAAGCAGCTGAGCTAACTAGAGCAGAATCTATATACGAATTAAGCTGAAGTTATTGATTACATCAATTTATCTGTCTGTTATCTGCTTGCAGTGTCATAGTGGAGGTAAAAGTGTCAGAAGAATGTAAAAGTGACATTTTGTGGTCGTACCATGGTATACTCGTTACTGATGTAGACAAAAGCTTAATATTTGTGTCCTTATATGTGCATGCAGCAAAGTACAGGACGTCATAGCGGAGTATATAGCACAATTAGGAGGCGAAGTCTGTCATCACAGGTTTCATCAACCATCGAATAAGTTTCACCCTTTGCACTTTTTCTTGGGTCCTGATACAGAGCTTGTCCGAGAGAACCACACTTCTCCATCTCATGGGGTCAATACAGTTGGGATTTTGAGAGCTCCACGCGGTGATGGGAAGGAAGCTATCGTAATTGTCACACCTTATAATTCTTCTAAGATAACTACGAGTGAGGCTCTGTCACTTGGGGTTTCATACTCTGTCTTTTCGCTCCTTGCACGGGTCACGTGGCTTGCCAAAGACATTGTGTGGCTTGCTGCAGATTCAAAATATGGGGAATATGCTTCAGTTGTTTCATGGCTGAAAGATTACCATTCACTTTCTGTTGGCGATTTGGAGCTGCATCAATCAATTTCGACTATTACAGAGCAGAAGCTAACCCCGGTTAAGCGAGACACTGAATCTGATGGCTTTCGGCGAGCTGGCACAATGGCTGCTGCTCTGGTTATTAAGGTTGCAGATAGCAGCAGTGACTTTGGGAGTAATGTTCTCAATATCTATGCTGAAGCATCCAATGGCCAGATGCCAAATTTAGATCTGATCAACATTGTTAATTATTTGGCTGCACACGGTCAGGGCATGAAGGTGCACGTGGATAAGGTTTTATCGTTGGTTAATTCTTTGTGGCTGAATAGCCTGGGACAATTCTTTGAGTTTATTGGACGAGTAGCTAGAACCCTAAATTCACAATGGAAGTTTGGGATATCGGCCGCTGATTATGTAGAAGGCTCTGCCACTTTGGCCAGTTCGCTGTATAACCAGGTAAACCATGGCCTCAATGCATCATTACTTAATGGCACTCGATACTGTAAGTTTCCTTTCTCAATATGGTTGTAATTCAAATATCGATTGCCTTATTTCAGTCCATGTTTTCTTTTTTCGGGATGGACTATGTGGTTGCTTGCTGCTCTTTAGTTCTAACTCGGGTAACAATTTGCCATGATTTACCAGTTTGTCTATTTTGTCTTTCAGGCATTAGGTGTTCCCACAGGTCCTCATGGTGCCTTCCGTGATTATCAAGTCGATGCAGTCACCTTGGAGATTTCACCAAGTTTCTTTCCAGTAACAGAGTTCAGTTCCTTCTACGTGTCGGCAGGTAAGTGTCAATAATAGATAGATAATTGGAAACTAAGAGAACGAATCTGAACCATTATCATGCTAACGTCTTGTGATTAATTAGTTCCTAAAGCACTTAGGAGTGCATTCTTGAGCAAGAAAAGAAAACTACTTTTTTTTTTATTTATATTGGTCCTCAAAACTGAAGAGTATTGTTTGTACTTTTCAGGTTGGTTGAGGGGGTTATTCGTTCTGTAAATAACCTCCTTGAAAAATTCCACCAGTCTTTTTTCCTTTATCTCCTGACGGGACCTAATAGGTTCGTTTCAGTGGGAGTTTACATGATCCCATTTGCATTGCTCGTTGCTCCTCTTCCACTGGTTGCTGCTGCTCTTTATTCAGATGAATCAAAGTCGGGCAAAGACAAGTCCTCTACTAAACCTTCTGATCCTAATAAACTTACGACGGATAAAGACAACATACCAGATAAACCTTCCAGTCCCAATGAACATCTTCCTACTTTTGAATCATGGAAATGGCTAGACACTGCAAAAACAGTTCTTCTCATGCACTTATGGAGTGGATTCGTAGCACAACTTCCTTATCTCATCAACCAGATTCATACTTCATCTCCATCAATGAACCTTATCATTTGGATTTCCCTATCCATCCTCAGCCTCTTCGTTGCATTTACCCTCGACAATTCCTTTTCCTTTTTCCTAAATGGCCACCACCCACTATCAAGAAAATGGACCCTCCTTAAATCAGTAACAGTTGCTTCTGCCTTCGTAGGACTTTGCCTTATGTCCATAATAAACTTTGCCACTGCACAAATAGGTGCTTTGATGCTCGTTCCTCTGTGTCTAACCATAACCCCCTTGAGAAACGACATCAAAGCTAAAACCACAACGTCTTTGGTCCGAGGAGCTTGTAATTTACTGTTGGTGTTTTTAGCATTTCTTCCATTACCAATTCTGCTGTTGAAGGGCGCGTCGAACGGTTTCGATGGTGTAAGCTTCGGAGATTTGTGGATTTGGGCTGAGTCCCTTTGGGCGTGGAACAGTGCCACTTACATCTACATGTGTATTGTTCATCTTCCTTGTTGGGTTCTTTGCTGTCACATTCTGCTATTTAGTTCTTAGGCTTTGTTGAGAATCTTAGTTTTTAAGTATGTCACTGCGGTTATGTAGTAATAACTAATAACTGCTTTGTGGTGCATGTTTGCTGCTTAGTTGTTTTCTTCTACAAATGGCCCTTACAGGATTTTTAAAGTTTTCAGTGTTGTTGCAATCCATTTATTTTCCAATATTCGATTTTTATTATGCATTTTCTTTTGTTGGAACATGTTATCTTTTTTATTGAAGTGATGTGTGAGAGTGGAAAGATGAAGTACGTTTAGATTTGTTCTATCCGGGGGATAGAATAAAGGGTATATTATGTTTCAGGCCCCACAAAAGTTTTAAAATAGATTTCAGACCATTTCAGAAAAATATTAGTTAAAGGACTTAATTTTCGCAAAATTTAGAGATAAGGACCTAAAGTTACACAAGTGTTACTTCAAAGAAATGAAATGTTACTGAGGAACAATGAAGTGCTATTGCAGAACAATGAAGTGTTACTGAAGAACAATGAAGTGTTATTGCAGAACAACGAAGTGTTACTGAGGAACAATGAATTGTTACTGCAAAATAATTAAGTGTTACTGCAAAACAATTAAGTGTTACTGCAGAACATGTTACTGCAGAAATTGGATCCTTAAAACTAAATATTTTTCTGACAGGGCCTGAAAACTGAAAAAAAATTCTGACAAGGGCCTGAAACGAAATTTGCCCTAGAATAAACCACTGAAGTTCAAATCTATCACTTTTATTCTATATAATACAATGATTGTTCATAATTAGAAAATCTTGTCCTCCTCCATTGGATTCTTCTGTTGTCCCCCCACCCATGTGGCGGCCATTTTAAAAAATAGCTTTGGACTCGTTCAACGTTGAAAAAATAGACATCTTGATTTTACTCTAGAAGGTAAACCTCGCCTCAGGTAATCACACCTTTCTTTCTCGACGTACAAAGAGTCTCAACTTGCTTTCGGGCTAACCAACCATGGAGCTACCTGCCAACAAGCAAAACGAGTTCTCATTCACGGATAACTAAACTTTGACAAGGGGGGGGGGGGGGGGGGGCTTCTCATATCCGCTCTTACTGGAGCCTAACGCTATGCCCAATAAATAGGGGAGGAAAGCTAGCCACCACGATATCCCTCCGTTCCGGTGAGAAAGAAAGATAGAGTTTCACAAGTCAATCTGTGCCTTATCATCTTTTCGTCTTATCGTTCTAAAAAATAACTTTTTAATTTAAGGGTATTTTTGCCTTTTTACAGTGTTCCTTTTTAAAAATGCAGGGATCCCTTGCTTTATAGTATGGATTCCATGCTCAGGAGACCCCACTATATAGCAGGGGACCCCACCATGCTGTCCATAGACGCAGGGGTCCCGTGCTGCATAACACGGGTCCCCTGAGCAGGGGTTCCGTGCTATATAGCAGGGGACCCTGCCCATGCTGTGCAGTGGACGCGCGGGTCCCCCGTTATATAGCACGGGTCCCCTGCCGAGGTCCCATGCGTCAGCTCACAGCATGGGGATTCCCCTGCTGCAGTAGACGGAGGGGACCGTGCTATATATAGCAATTAGCAGGGGACCACCCCATGCTGTGCAGCAAATGCGCGAGTCCCCTGCTATATTGCGCGGGTCCCCTGTCGAGGGCATGTCCATCCTTATATAAAAAAAAATATTGGAAATTTGAACCCACGACCTATTACTTGAACGTCTGACTAAATAGGTGTGACGCCCGGGGCCGAAGAGGGCGGGGAGTGATTGCCGGTGCCAGGTGCACGGACAATGAGCGGCTCCTGGCAGGCTTCTAGGCGAAGGGGTACATGAACGAACCGATCCGACACCCGAATGAGAGGGGATCCTGAGACTGACAATGTGTGGGCGTGTCAGACTAAGAATCGTATAATAGAATTGATAGTACTACTCATATCACCAAGGCCGACCTACCTTTTCGGGAGTCCATCTATAGAAACTCCGAAGTTAAGCGTGCTTGACTTGGAGCAATCTAGGGATGGGTGACCCCCTGGGAAGTTTGCCCAGGGTACGTGTGAGCGAGGACGAAGCACGCTGAAAGGTTAAAATGGTGTACAGTGGGGCCAGACTATCAGTCGAAATGTGGTGGGCCCAACCCCACAGGTCCCGGTAGGGACGGATGCTACAGTGACACCTGGTATGGGATGGGTCGTTACAATAGGTACCTTGAGTTGTATTGTAAAAACACACCAAGTATTGAAATTGATTCATACTTATATCCTCTCTCTAAATATTTCTCTCTACAATTATATCACAACAATCATAATATAAATATTAATCACAATAATATATTTATAACAAATATATAATTATTTGTTAAAAAAGTTATTGTGTCTTTAAAAGGTTTGACTTTTGCGGTCGTTTAGTGGTGGGATTCAATAATCACTCTGATCTTACACGTTCCTTCTTTGTAGGTGCAAATCCATTATATTAGAATCCTTGGTTTTTAATTAAAATAAATTTATTGCATATTATACGAAATATTTAATTTATACTAAAAAGGAGTAGTTCCGAAACTCTAATAAATAATATTTATTTTTAAGCTAATCTCACATCACTCGAGCTGGCAAACGGGCCCGCGGTCGCCCGTTCCGCCGCCAGGGAGCGGGCCGCGGGCTTTGGTGGGGTGGGCCTGGCGGACCGCGGGCAGCTCGCCAGAAAATTAAAATTTATATAATTATATTAAATAATAAGATTTATAACTAGCTTATATTGATTTTATATTTTTTAGCTATAATTAAAAAAGTTGATTAATTAGATATATTTTCCAACTTGAATTCTTTTCTACTTTTTCCGATTTTTTTATTATTTGTTATCTATTTTTTATTCATCTTTACTAATTTTTATTAATTTTTTTTTATTTTAGTGGGCTGGCACCTGCAGGCGGGTCCGGCCTTCATTTTCCAGGCCCGCAGTAGGCGAGCTACGGCCCGGCCAGTTTTGACAGGTCTATATATCACTTAGAAATTTTAGGCGCGGGCAGGTCCGCCAGAATAATATTTATATTTTTATTTATAATTTTAATTGGAATTAAGTTTAATAAGATAAATAAATTATTATTAAATAGTTACGATTAAATTAAAAGAACTAAAAATCTACTTTTTTAATTATTTCCCTCTTTTTCTTAATTTTTTCTCTTTTTATTTTATTTTTTATTTCTGGCGGGCTAAGCCCGCGGCCCGCCCAAGGGGCGGGGCAGGCCTCCCTTTCTCAGGCCCGCCAGAAGGCGAGCTTACCCGCGCCCGCCCCGCCAATTGGCAGGCTTTGGCGGGTAACGGGCCTGCCCGTCCCACCGGCCCCGTTTAACAGCTCTTTAAGTTTACTTTATATCTCAGTCCTTGATTAGTTTAGTACGACGATCGAAAGAAGTGGGATTTACGTGACAACTTTGATGGGTCGAGTATGTAAACTTTCACTATTGTAAGAAGTCGTAGTTCTTAATTTCTTAGCTCACAACATTATCACTTGTATTTTTACCTCACGTTTCCATGGACGTGAAACCTATCGAGTTTCTACTTGATAAATTGAACGAAATTTGAGAAATAGGGTTAGTATAATTATTGCTATCGAGTACGACGTCGTTCTCTGCTCAAATTGAGTGAGTCTTGAGTCGATTGTTGAAGCCAAGTAGTGACTTCAACTTGTCAACGACGCCGATCTAGGAGGCGATGGCGGAAAACGAACCAGTCGTCAAACAAAAGCCCCGACCGATTGTACTCATCGGCATGTTTCTCGTCGATCACAGTGCATTGGTCAGGTAACTTGATACTTCTTTTTACTTAATTGAGTTCTCAATTTCCCATCCATTTTGATTGAATTTCTTTTCCTGTAAAATTGCAGTGTGCTGTGCTTTGCGGCAGGGATTATTTCTCTTCTTCTGTTACCTGTTCTGGCCAAGAACACCTACATATCGGAGAATGCCCTTATGCCCGGTTAGTATGTTTTACTTCGCCTGATAATTTTCTTTTGGTAATGCGGTCGTTGTTAATGGGCGTGTGAGTTTGTTTTGAGGTCTGATATCTTCACCGTGCATATGTGAAATTTCATTGCTAATTATGGCCATGTTTGTGATATATCTCGCCATCACTGATTTTGCCTTTGTTGCGTCCTAGGTTCTGCGAGTCCTATGCTGTCTAATGACGATGCTCTGGATGGAAACCGATTTATGAATGAGATATTGAAGGCAGCTTCAGATGCTACAGACTCTGGCATGTGAGTATCTGATCAAATCTTTGCTTGTTTGCTTCATGTGTAATAATATCATATAGATCTGATTTTAGTGAATTTTGTACTCTAATATACTAAATTTGTGGGGAGAAGTCTGACTTTTTTGTGGAATTTGCATGGATTATGCTTGGAATTCGGCTTGACTGCACAACATCTTTTTTTGAGTTGATGAGTTAGGGTAGTGAGATACTAACATGTGAGAGCCACCTTTTGAAAAAATGTGTGAAATCGTAAGCAGCTGAGCTAACTAGAGCAGAATCTATATACGAATTAAGCTGAAGTTATTGATTACATCAATTTATCTGTCTGTTATCTGCTTGCAGTGTCATAGTGGAGGTAAAAGTGTCAGAAGAATGTAAAAGTGACATTTTGTGGTCGTACCATGGTATACTCGTTACTGATGTAGACAAAAGCTTAATATTTGTGTCCTTATATGTGCATGCAGCAAAGTACAGGACGTCATAGCGGAGTATATAGCACAATTAGGAGGCGAAGTCTGTCATCACAGGTTTCATCAACCATCGAATAAGTTTCACCCTTTGCACTTTTTCTTGGTCCTGATACAGAGCTTGTCCGAGAGAACCACACTTCTCCATCTCATGGGGTCAATACAGTTGGGATTTTGAGAGCTCCACGCGGTGATGGGAAGGAAGCTATCGTAATTGTCACACCTTATAATTCTTCTAAGATAACTACGAGTGAGGCTCTGTCACTTGGGGTTTCATACTCTGTCTTTTCGCTCCTTGCACGGGTCACGTGGCTTGCCAAAGACATTGTGTGGCTTGCTGCAGATTCAAAATATGGGGAATATGCTTCAGTTGTTTCATGGCTGAAAGATTACCATTCACTTTCTGTTGGCGATTTGGAGCTGCATCAATCAATTTCGACTATTACAGAGCAGAAGCTAACCCCGGTTAAGCGAGACACTGAATCTGATGGCTTTCGGCGAGCTGGCACAATGGCTGCTGCTCTGGTTATTAAGGTTGCAGATAGCAGCAGTGACTTTGGGAGTAATGTTCTCAATATCTATGCTGAAGCATCCAATGGCCAGATGCCAAATTTAGATCTGATCAACATTGTTAATTATTTGGCTGCACACGGTCAGGGCATGAAGGTGCACGTGGATAAGGTTTTATCGTTGGTTAATTCTTTGTGGCTGAATAGCCTGGGACAATTCTTTGAGTTTATTGGACGAGTAGCTAGAACCCTAAATTCACAATGGAAGTTTGGGATATCGGCCGCTGATTATGTAGAAGGCTCTGCCACTTTGGCCAGTTCGCTGTATAACCAGGTAAACCATGGCCTCAATGCATCATTACTTAATGGCACTCGATACTGTAAGTTTCCTTTCTCAATATGGTTGTAATTCAAATATCGATTGCCTTATTTCAGTCCATGTTTTCTTTTTTCGGGATGGACTATGTGGTTGCTTGCTGCTCTTTAGTTCTAACTCGGGTAACAATTTGCCATGATTTACCAGTTTGTCTATTTTGTCTTTCAGGCATTAGGTGTTCCCACAGGTCCTCATGGTGCCTTCCGTGATTATCAAGTCGATGCAGTCACCTTGGAGATTTCACCAAGTTTCTTTTCCAGTAACAGAGTTCAGTTCCTTCTACGTGTCGGCAGGTAAGTGTCAATAATAGATAGATAATTGGAAACTAAGAGAACGAATCTGAACCATTATCATGCTAACGTCTTGTGATTAATTAGTTCCTAAAGCACTTAGGAGTGCATTCTTGAGCAAGAAAAGAAAACTACTTTTTTTTTTATTTATATTGGTCCTCAAAACTGAAGAGTATTGTTTGTACTTTTCAGGTTGGTTGAGGGGGTTATTCGTTCTGTAAATAACCTCCTTGAAAAATTCCACCAGTCTTTTTTCCTTTATCTCCTGACGGGACCTAATAGGTTCGTTTCAGTGGGAGTTTACATGATCCCATTTGCATTGCTCGTTGCTCCTCTTCCACTGGTTGCTGCTGCTCTTTATTCAGATGAATCAAAGTCGGGCAAAGACAAGTCCTCTACTAAACCTTCTGATCCTAATAAACTTACGACGGATAAAGACAACATACCAGATAAACCTTCCAGTCCCAATGAACATCTTCCTACTTTTGAATCATGGAAATGGCTAGACACTGCAAAAACAGTTCTTCTCATGCACTTATGGAGTGGATTCGTAGCACAACTTCCTTATCTCATCAACCAGATTCATACTTCATCTCCATCAATGAACCTTATCATTTGGATTTCCCTATCCATCCTCAGCCTCTTCGTTGCATTTACCCTCGACAATTCCTTTTCCTTTTTCCTAAATGGCCACCACCCACTATCAAGAAAATGGACCCTCCTTAAATCAGTAACAGTTGCTTCTGCCTTCGTAGGACTTTGCCTTATGTCCATAATAAACTTTGCCACTGCACAAATAGGTGCTTTGATGCTCGTTCCTCTGTGTCTAACCATAACCCCCTTGAGAAACGACATCAAAGCTAAAACCACAACGTCTTTGGTCCGAGGAGCTTGTAATTTACTGTTGGTGTTTTTAGCATTTCTTCCATTACCAATTCTGCTGTTGAAGGGCGCGTCGAACGGTTTCGATGGTGTAAGCTTCGGAGATTTGTGGATTTGGGCTGAGTCCCTTTGGGCGTGGAACAGTGCCACTTACATCTACATGTGTATTGTTCATCTTCCTTGTTGGGTTCTTTGCTGTCACATTCTGCTATTTAGTTCTTAGGCTTTGTTGAGAATCTTAGTTTTTAAGTATGTCACTGCGGTTATGTAGTAATAACTAATAACTGCTTTGTGGTGCATGTTTGCTGCTTAGTTGTTTTCTTCTACAAATGGCCCTTACAGGATTTTTAAAGTTTTCAGTGTTGTTGCAATCCATTTATTTTCCAATATTCGATTTTTATTATGCATTTTCTTTTGTTGGAACATGTTATCTTTTTTATTGAAGTGATGTGTGAGAGTGGAAAGATGAAGTACGTTTAGATTTGTTCTATCCGGGGGATAGAATAAAGGGTATATTATGTTTCAGGCCCCACAAAAGTTTTAAAATAGATTTCAGACCATTTCAGAAAAATATTAGTTAAAGGACTTAATTTTCGCAAAATTTAGAGATAAGGACCTAAAGTTACACAAGTGTTACTTCAAAGAAATGAAATGTTACTGAGGAACAATGAAGTGCTATTGCAGAACAATGAAGTGTTACTGAAGAACAATGAAGTGTTATTGCAGAACAACGAAGTGTTACTGAGGAACAATGAATTGTTACTGCAAAATAATTAAGTGTTACTGCAAAACAATTAAGTGTTACTGCAGAACATGTTACTGCAGAAATTGGATCCTTAAAACTAAATATTTTTCTGACAGGGCCTGAAAACTGAAAAAAATTCTGACAAGGGCCTGAAACGAAATTTGCCCTAGAATAAACCACTGAAGTTCAAATCTATCACTTTTATTCTATATAATACAATGATTGTTCATAATTAGAAAATCTTGTCCTCCTCCATTGGATTCTTCTGTTGTCCCCCCACCCATGTGGCGGCCATTTTAAAAAATAGCTTTGGACTCGTTCAACGTTGAAAAAATAGACATCTTGATTTTACTCTAGAAGGTAAACCTCGCCTCAGGTAATCACACCTTTCTTTCTCGACGTACAAAGAGTCTCAACTTGCTTTCGGGCTAACCAACCATGGAGCTACCTGCCAACAAGCAAAACGAGTTCTCATTCACGGATAACTAAACTTTGACAAGGGGGGGGGGGGGGGGGGGGGGGCTTCTCATATCCGCTCTTACTGGAGCCTAACGCTATGCCCAATAAATAGGGGAGGAAAGCTAGCCACCACGATATCCCTCCGTTCCGGTGAGAAAGAAAGATAGAGTTTCACAAGTCAATCTGTGCCTTATCATCTTTTCGTCTTATCGTTCTAAAAAATAGCTTTTTAATTTAAGGGTATTTTTGCCTTTTTACAGTGTTCCTTTTTAAAAATGCAGGGATCCCTTGCTTTATAGTATGGATTCCATGCTCAGGAGACCCCACTATATAGCAGGGGACCCCACCATGCTGTCCATAGACGCAGGGGTCCCGTGCTGCATAACACGGGTCCCCTGAGCAGGGGTTCCGTGCTATATAGCAGGGGACCCTGCCCATGCTGTGCAGTGGACGCGCGGGTCCCCCGTTATATAGCACGGGTCCCCTGCCGAGGTCCCATGCGTCAGCTCACAGCATGGGGATTCCCCTGCTGCAGTAGACGGAGGGGACCGTGCTATATATAGCAATTAGCAGGGGACCACCCCATGCTGTGCAGCAAATGCGCGAGTCCCCTGCTATATTGCGCGGGTCCCCTGTCGAGGGCATGTCCATCCTTATATAAAAAAAAATATTGGAAATTTGAACCCACGACCTATTACTTGAACGTCTGACTAAATAGGTGTGACGCCCGGGGCCGAAGAGGGCGGGGAGTGATTGCCGGTGCCAGGTGCACGGACAATGAGCGGCTCCTGGCAGGCTTCTAGGCGAAGGGGTACATGAACGAACCGATCCGACACCCGAATGAGAGGGGATCCTGAGACTGACAATGTGTGGGCGTGTCAGACTAAGAATCGTATAATAGAATTGATAGTACTACTCATATCACCAAGGCCGACCTACCTTTTCGGGAGTCCATCTATAGAAACTCCGAAGTTAAGCGTGCTTGACTTGGAGCAATCTAGGGATGGGTGACCCCCTGGGAAGTTTGCCCAGGGTACGTGTGAGCGAGGACGAAGCACGCTGAAAGGTTAAAATGGTGTACAGTGGGGCCAGACTATCAGTCGAAATGTGGTGGGCCCAACCCCACAGGTCCCGGTAGGGACGGATGCTACAGTGACACCTGGTATGAGATGGGTCGTTACAATAGGTACCTTGAGTTGTATTGTAAAAACACACCAAGTATTGAAATTGATTCATACTTATATCCTCTCTCTAAATATTTCTCTCTACAATTATATCACAACAATCATAATATAAATATTAATCACAATAATATATTTATAACAAATATATAATTATTTGTTAAAAAAGTTATTGTGTCTTTAAAAGGTTTGACTTTTGCGGTCGTTTAGTGGTGGGATTCAATAATCACTCTGATCTTACACGTTCCTTCTTTGTAGGTGCAAATCCATTATATTAGAATCCTTGGTTTTTAATTAAAATAAATTTATTGCATATTATACGAAATATTTAATTTATACTAAAAAGGAGTAGTTCCGAAACTCTAATAAATAATATTTATTTTTAAGCTAATCTCACATCACTCGAGCTGGCAAACGGGCCCGCGGTCGCCCGTTCCGCCGCCAGGGAGCGGGCCGCGGGCTTTGGTGGGGTGGGCCTGGCGGACCGCGGGCAGCTCGCCAGAAAATTAAAATTTATATAATTATATTAAATAATAAGATTTATAACTAGCTTATATTGATTTTATATTTTTTAGCTATAATTAAAAAAGTTGATTAATTAGATATATTTTCCAACTTGAATTCTTTTCTACTTTTTCCGATTTTTTTATTATTTGTTATCTATTTTTTATTCATCTTTACTAATTTTTATTAATTTTTTTTTTATTTTAGTGGGCTGGCACCTGCAGGCGGGTCCGGCCTTCATTTTCCAGGCCCGCAGTAGGCGAGCTACGGCCCGGCCAGTTTTGACAGGTCTATATATCACTTAGAAATTTTAGGCGCGGGCAGGTCCGCCAGAATAATATTTATATTTTTATTTATAATTTTAATTGGAATTAAGTTTAATAAGATAAATAAATTATTATTAAATAGTTACGATTAAATTAAAAGAACTAAAAATCTACTTTTTTAATTATTTCCCTCTTTTTCTTAATTTTTTCTCTTTTTATTTTATTTTTTATTTCTGGCGGGCTAAGCCCGCGGCCCGCCCAAGGGGCGGGGCAGGCCTCCCTTTCTCAGGCCCGCCAGAAGGCGAGCTTACCCGCGCCCGCCCCGCCAATTGGCAGGCTTTGGCGGGTAACGGGCCTGCCCGTCCCACCGGCCCCGTTTAACAGCTCTTTAAGTTTACTTTATATCTCAGTCCTTGATTAGTTTAGTACGACGATCGAAAGAAGTGGGATTTACGTGACAACTTTGATGGGTCGAGTATGTAAACTTTCACTATTGTAAGAAGTCGTAGTTCTTAATTTCTTAGCTCACAACATTATCACTTGTATTTTTACCTCACGTTTCCATGGACGTGAAACCTATCGAGTTTCTACTTGATAAATTGAACGAAATTTGAGAAATAGGGTTAGTATAATTATTGCTATCGAGTACGACGTCGTTCTCTGCTCAAATTGAGTGAGTCTTGAGTCGATTGTTGAAGCCAAGTAGTGACTTCAACTTGTCAACGACGCCGATCTAGGAGGCGATGGCGGAAAACGAACCAGTCGTCAAACAAAAGCCCCGACCGATTGTACTCATCGGCATGTTTCTCGTCGATCACAGTGCATTGGTCAGGTAACTTGATACTTCTTTTTTACTTAATTGAGTTCTCAATTTCCCATCCATTTTGATTGAATTTCTTTTCCTGTAAAATTGCAGTGTGCTGTGCTTTGCGGCAGGGATTATTTCTCTTCTTCTGTTACCTGTTTGGCCAAGAACACCTACATATCGGAGAATGCCCTTATGCCCGGTTATTATGTTTTACTTCGCCTGATAATTTTCTTTTGGTAATGCGGTCGTTGTTAATGGGCGTGTGAGTTTGTTTTGAGGTCTGATATCTTCACCGTGCATATGTGAAATTTCATTGCTAATTATGGCCATGTTTGTGATATATCTCGCCATCACTGATTTTGCCTTTGTTGCGTCCTAGGTTCTGCGAGTCCTATGCTGTCTAATGACGATGCTCTGGATGGAAACCGATTTATGAATGAGATATTGAAGGCAGCTTCAGATGCTACAGACTCTGGCATGTGAGTATCTGATCAAATCTTTGCTTGTTTGCTTCATGTGTAATAATATCATATAGATCTGATTTTAGTGAATTTTGTACTCTAATATACTAAATTTGTGGGGAGAAGTCTGACTTTTTTGTGGAATTTGCATGGATTATGCTTGGAATTCGGCTTGACTGCACAACATCTTTTTTTGAGTTGATGAGTTAGGGTAGTGAGATACTAACATGTGAGAGCCACCTTTGAAAAAATGTGTGAAATTGTAAGCAGCTGAGCTAACTAGAGCAGAATCTATATACGAATTAAGCTGAAGTTATTGATTACATCAATTTATCTGTCTGTTATCTGCTTGCAGTGTCATAGTGGAGGTAAAAGTGTCAGAAGAATGTAAAAGTGACATTTTGTGGTCGTACCATGGTATACTCGTTACTGATGTAGACAAAAGCTTAATATTTGTGTCCTTATATGTGCATGCAGCAAAGTACAGGACGTCATAGCGGAGTATATAGCACAATTAGGAGGCGAAGTCTGTCATCACAGGTTTCATCAACCATCGAATAAGTTTCACCCTTTGCACTTTTTCTTGGGTCCTGATACAGAGCTTGTCCGAGAGAACCACACTTCTCCATCTCATGGGGTCAATACAGTTGGGATTTGAGAGCTCCACGCGGTGATGGGAAGGAAGCTATCGTAATTGTCACACCTTATAATTCTTCTAAGATAACTACGAGTGAGGCTCTGTCACTTGGGGTTTCATACTCTGTCTTTTCGCTCCTTGCACGGGTCACGTGGCTTGCCAAAGACATTGTGTGGCTTGCTGCAGATTCAAAATATGGGAATATGCTTCAGTTGTTTCATGGCTGAAAGATTACCATTCACTTTCTGTTGGCGATTTGGAGCTGCATCAATCAATTTCGACTATTACAGAGCAGAAGCTACCCCGGTTAAGCGAGACACTGAATCTGATGGCTTTCGGCGAGCTGGCACAATGGCTGCTGCTCTGGTTATTAAGGTTGCAGATAGCAGCAGTGACTTTGGGAGTAATGTTCTCAATATCTATGCTGAAGCATCCAATGGCCAGATGCCAAATTTAGATCTGATCAACATTGTTAATTATTTGGCTGCACACGGTCAGGGCATGAAGGTGCACGTGGATAAGGTTTTATCGTTGGTTAATTCTTTGTGGCTGAATAGCCTGGGACAATTCTTTGAGTTTATTGGACGAGTAGCTAGAACCCTAAATTCACAATGGAAGTTTGGGATATCGGCCGCTGATTATGTAGAAGGCTCTGCCACTTTGGCCAGTTCGCTGTATAACCAGGTAAACCATGGCCTCAATGCATCATTACTTAATGGCACTCGATACTGTAAGTTTCCTTTCTCAATATGGTTGTAATTCAAATATCGATTGCCTTATTTCAGTCCATGTTTTCTTTTTTCGGGATGGACTATGTGGTTGCTTGCTGCTCTTTAGTTCTAACTCGGGTAACAATTTGCCATGATTTACCAGTTTGTCTATTTTGTCTTTCAGGCATTAGGTGTTCCCACAGGTCCTCATGGTGCCTTCCGTGATTATCAAGTCGATGCAGTCACCTTGGAGATTTCACCAAGTTTCTTTCCAGTAACAGAGTTCAGTTCCTTCTACGTGTCGGCAGGTAAGTGTCAATAATAGATAGATAATTGGAAACTAAGAGAACGAATCTGAACCATTATCATGCTAACGTCTTGTGATTAATTAGTTCCTAAAGCACTTAGGAGTGCATTCTTGAGCAAGAAAAGAAAACTACTTTTTTTTTATTTATATTGGTCCTCAAAACTGAAGAGTATTGTTTGTACTTTTCAGGTTGGTTGAGGGGGTTATTCGTTCTGTAAATAACCTCCTTGAAAAATTCCACCAGTCTTTTTTCCTTTATCTCCTGACGGGACCTAATAGGTTCGTTTCAGTGGGAGTTTACATGATCCCATTTGCATTGCTCGTTGCTCCTCTTCCACTGGTTGCTGCTGCTCTTTATTCAGATGAATCAAAGTCGGGCAAAGACAAGTCCTCTACTAAACCTTCTGATCCTAATAAACTTACGACGGATAAAGACAACATACCAGATAAACCTTCCAGTCCCAATGAACATCTTCCTACTTTTGAATCATGGAAATGGCTAGACACTGCAAAAACAGTTCTTCTCATGCACTTATGGAGTGGATTCGTAGCACAACTTCCTTATCTCATCAACCAGATTCATACTTCATCTCCATCAATGAACCTTATCATTTGGATTTCCCTATCCATCCTCAGCCTCTTCGTTGCATTTACCCTCGACAATTCCTTTTCCTTTTTCCTAAATGGCCACCACCCACTATCAAGAAAATGGACCCTCCTTAAATCAGTAACAGTTGCTTCTGCCTTCGTAGGACTTTGCCTTATGTCCATAATAAACTTTGCCACTGCACAAATAGGTGCTTTGATGCTCGTTCCTCTGTGTCTAACCATAACCCCCTTGAGAAACGACATCAAAGCTAAAACCACAACGTCTTTGGTCCGAGGAGCTTGTAATTTACTGTTGGTGTTTTTAGCATTTCTTCCATTACCAATTCTGCTGTTGAAGGGCGCGTCGAACGGTTTCGATGGTGTAAGCTTCGGAGATTTGTGGATTTGGGCTGAGTCCCTTTGGGCGTGGAACAGTGCCACTTACATCTACATGTGTATTGTTCATCTTCCTTGTTGGGTTCTTTGCTGTCACATTCTGCTATTTAGTTCTTAGGCTTTGTTGAGAATCTTAGTTTTTAAGTATGTCACTGCGGTTATGTAGTAATAACTAATAACTGCTTTGTGGTGCATGTTTGCTGCTTAGTTGTTTTCTTCTACAAATGGCCCTTACAGGATTTTTAAAGTTTTCAGTGTTGTTGCAATCCATTTATTTTCCAATATTCGATTTTTATTATGCATTTTCTTTTGTTGGAACATGTTATCTTTTTTATTGAAGTGATGTGTGAGAGTGGAAAGATGAAGTACGTTTAGATTTGTTCTATCCGGGGGATAGAATAAAGGGTATATTATGTTTCAGGCCCCACAAAAGTTTTAAAATAGATTTCAGACCATTTCAGAAAAATATTAGTTAAAGGACTTAATTTTCGCAAAATTTAGAGATAAGGACCTAAAGTTACACAAGTGTTACTTCAAAGAAATGAAATGTTACTGAGGAACAATGAAGTGCTATTGCAGAACAATGAAGTGTTACTGAAGAACAATGAAGTGTTATTGCAGAACAACGAAGTGTTACTGAGGAACAATGAATTGTTACTGCAAAATAATTAAGTGTTACTGCAAAACAATTAAGTGTTACTGCAGAACATGTTACTGCAGAAATTGGATCCTTAAAACTAAATATTTTTCTGACAGGGCCTGAAAACTGAAAAAAATTCTGACAAGGGCCTGAAACGAAATTTGCCCTAGAATAAACCACTGAAGTTCAAATCTATCACTTTTATTCTATATAATACAATGATTGTTCATAATTAGAAAATCTTGTCCTCCTCCATTGGATTCTTCTGTTGTCCCCCCACCCATGTGGCGGCCATTTAAAAAATAGCTTTGGACTCGTTCAACGTTGAAAAAATAGACATCTTGATTTTACTCTAGAAGGTAAACCTCGCCTCAGGTAATCACACCTTTCTTTCTCGACGTACAAAGAGTCTCAACTTGCTTTCGGGCTAACCAACCATGGAGCTACCTGCCAACAAGCAAAACGAGTTCTCATTCACGGATAACTAAACTTTGACAAGGGGGGGGGGGGGGGGGGCTTCTCATATCCGCTCTTACTGGAGCCTAACGCTATGCCCAATAAATAGGGGAGGAAAGCTAGCCACCACGATATCCCTCCGTTCCGGTGAGAAAGAAAGATAGAGTTTCACAAGTCAATCTGTGCCTTATCATCTTTTCGTCTTATCGTTCTAAAAAATAGCTTTTTAATTTAAGGGTATTTTTGCCTTTTTACAGTGTTCCTTTTTAAAAATGCAGGGATCCCTTGCTTTATAGTATGGATTCCATGCTCAGGAGACCCCACTATATAGCAGGGGACCCCACCATGCTGTCCATAGACGCAGGGGTCCCGTGCTGCATAACACGGGTCCCCTGAGCAGGGGTTCCGTGCTATATAGCAGGGGACACTGCCCATGCTGTGCAGTGGACGCGCGGGTCCCCCGTTATATAGCACGGGTCCCCTGCCGAGGTCCCATGCGTCAGCTCACAGCATGGGGATTCCCCTGCTGCAGTAGACGGAGGGGACCGTGCTATATATAGCAATTAGCAGGGGACCACCCCATGCTGTGCAGCAAATGCGCGAGTCCCCTGCTATATTGCGCGGGTCCCCTGTCGAGGGCATGTCCATCCTTATATAAAAAAAAATATTGGAAATTTGAACCCACGACCTATTACTTGAACGTCTGACTAAATAAGTATATTATATTTTAATTTAATATAATTCATTTCTTACCTATGTAGTAGGGTTTTTCTTTCATAGGTGGTTGTGAGGTTTCTTGTCATGACCTCTTGATTTGGACTCATTTAACAAGTCAAATGATGATAAATCTTGTGGAAAACCTACTGTATTTTAATTTCATATATTTCATTTCCAACAAATTACTTTCTACAATATGCGACATTTACAGTATACTGTGGAAAATAGAACACATCCTTAACTAATTCGGTATTTTTTTAATTTACTTTTGTAATTTAAACTAAAGCTTTAAAATGTATTGCAAAAATACTTAGAAGTGTCAATTCCTACTACGGCACTTAAAAAACCACCCTTGGGGACTGCAAAATTTTATTGGCTTTTTAATTAAAATAAAGCTATTACCCAAATTAATAAAATAGGGTTTCTTCCGTAAAAATTAATAAAATCGAGGAAACGCGTTTACTAAATGCAACGCCGCAGCTATTAGCCGCGACGCTAGGCCAGCCCGAAATAAAACGGGCTACTTTTCTCCAAAAACGTGTTGGGCCCGTTTCTGGCCCAGCATTAGTGGTCGTCGCGTTTATTGGGCGCGACACGTTGACGCAACCCACGATCAGACATCGATGGGACGGCCCATTAAGCGATGTTCGCATACTGGGTTAATGTCGCTGTTAATGGACGCGACGCCACGGCCATTGCCCGCGACGATGCCCTTAATACACGCGACAGTGTTCCACATTTAAGCCGCTCGAATTTGATCTGATAATTCATAAAATTTCATACATATCCAATATGGTGTCCAAAAAAATTCAGATAGTTGTCTATTATGCCCGTGAAATCATACACGAATCAAACACCATTCGATATAGTCTTCAGCCCATCGGTTATCGACGAATTCGTCGCGAAACCAATTTCGATCAATTTCTTAGTATGATGTACGACATGACTTTCGTCAACAGCACTTCTTTTTTTTTTAATCGTTCGGGTGAAGAACGAATATTATCAACACTCTCGACTGTATCATAATCTCCTACTAATGTCTAGTGATCCCGACCTCGCATACTTCTTGGATTCCGACGCCGAACTCGATTACATTGAGGTCTTTGTCGAGGCAACGGAGATCGTTCAGTTCGACCGCAACGTAGATGCTCCCGACGAATATAAGAATCCCGCGCCGATGGATTCGTTTCCTAACATTACATCAGTTACTGAAGGATTGACAAATATTTCGTTTGCCCCTTACGTAGATATACCTCCGAGTAGCCGTTGCGTTCCTACTAGTTCGATGGTGGCGCAGGCTGAGATCGTTCATGACGCCGTCCAAGATAGTGACGTCAGTGACTCTGAAGCTGATGACGAGGGTGGGGCACTAGACGATTTTCCAGATCCTGCAGATGACGATGATGATAATAATGATGAACCAATGCCAAGTGAACCAGAAGAGAACCGAGCATTATACCCGTCGGTGCAGCTTAATACCACTTATCAAATGGCTCCCCCAGAAGTTGACCAAACTGGTGGTGATTTTTACGATAGGGACGACCCCGCATTTTTCGTAGGTATGACGTTTAATAGCAAAGAACATTTGAAATGTGCTGTTAACGATTATCATTTGAGGGTTGTTAGACGTGATTACCACGTGAACGAAAGTGCTAGAACCGCATGGAGCGAGAGATGCAATCGCAGCGACGACTGTAATTGGAAATTGCGAGCAGTCTTCAAACCGAAAAGTTTGTTTCGGAAGGTGACGAGATACGAAGGACCTCACACATCCTTCACGCACGAGTTGGCCAGCACGCATCGCAATGTTTCGCGTAATGAAATTGCGAGAATATTAATCCAAAAGGTGAAGAATGACCCTCAGTATTTACCCAAAAACGTGCAGCAGCTCGTAAAGGATATTTTTGGGTACGACATCCCGTACATTCAAGCATGGCATGGACTCAAAAGAGCAAGAGAGATTGTTTATGGTACTTGGGAAATGTCAATCCAACAGCTTCTTATATTCATGAAAGCGTTGAATTCGGGTATGTATTTTGGGCATTCAAACCTTGCTTTGACGGCTTCAAGCATTGTCGTAGAGTGCTCTGTGTCGACGGTACGCACTTGTATACGAAGTACAAGCATAAAATGTTGATTGCATGTGCACTCGATGCAAATCAGAAAGTTTTTCCACTTGCTTTTGCCATCGTTACAACCGAAAGCTTACATTCTTGGAAATGGTTCTTGAATTTGCTTAATGTTCATGTATTGGAGGGACAAGCGGTATGCCTGATTTCAGATCGCCAAATAGGTACTAAAAATATATCAAGTTGTTGGTTTTTTATTTCTTTTTACTAAAATTAGTTCATGTTACCTACGAACTGTAATGCAGGTTTACTGTCCGCAGTAGAACAACTCGACGCTTATAAGTCTCCGAATGGAGTGCATCGTTACTGTTTACGTCACGTCGTATCAAATTTTAACAAGGAGTTCAAAGACAATGACCTAAAAAAATTGTGCCACAGAGCAGGGATGACGCATAGGTGGAAAAATTCGAACGGATCATGGAGCATCTTAAGAGTCTGCGCGAAGAAGCGTACGATTGGTTGCACGAGATTGATCGAGAAAAATGGACATTTGCTTACGATGGTGGGATTAGGTGTGGTTTAATGACGACAAACATCTCAGAAGCACTTAATGGTGTGTTCAAAGGGGCTCGCTTACTTCCTCCAAAAGCGATAGTCGACTTCAGCTTCCATCGATGTGCTGCATACTTTCGTGATAGGTATCAACAGGCAGCTGCGGCAATGGAGAGTTCTGAAACCGGATGGTCTCCTTATGCGTGGAGGATGTTCAGTGACTGGTCAAATGCCTCATTCGGCCATTTCGTAACTGCATTTGACCCGCGAACGCAAATAGCAAAGGTGTATACTTCTTCATCAGTGACTCAAAGAAAACATGTGGTGAACATTCAAGGGAGAACGTGCACTTGTGGAAAATGGAACACCCATTTCATTCCATGTTTTCATGTGCAGGCAGCGTGCCGCTAGTGGAATGTTACTAGCACACAGTTCATTGCTCCTTTCTACAGTAAAGTAGCATACTTTCAATCATATAAGGGAACGTTTCATCCACTGTATGACGAGTGATATTGGGAGCCTGCTGATTTTTCTCTTGTACGTAATGAAGACCGACGTGACAGAAGAGGACCGGGTAGGCCAAAGACAACTCGTATTCGAACGAAATGGATCAGGGTAGCTCAAGTCGGAGACAACGTCAGAGAGGTCGTGGACGTTGATTGTCTGTTTTTTATGTTGGTTGATGCAGTATGTCGTTATATATGTGCTTAAGTATTTTGAAGTAATATAATCGTTTTACGACTAAAAAAGTTGCTAGAAAAATTAAACACAACTAAAAACCCATCGAATCTCTGATTACATAAAAAGATTAAAAACATAATATAACATACGAATATAATGTGATTCGGTGCAACATCTTCGTGGCCGTCTGTTCCTGTGAAGATGGCGACGGTCAACAGGAGGATCGGGCTGCTCGGGGTGACGACGTCGATGCTGTGGTCGCGGCGGTGACTGTTGCACATATGGAGGCGTCTCGTCGTCGTCATCATCGTCGCCGTAGTCGACACCATAATATGTCGGTATAAAGTAACTACCATCCTCGTATAATCCCGTGCGACCCCATGAAGACGACGGGCCGACGGGCCAGGGTCATGGTACTGAGTCGGAATCCGGCAGACGACGGGGCAGTCATCTGTGTCGGTGGGATATCAGCGAACTGCACTTGTCTTCGCTGACACCTGTCGATGACAAGCTGCTGCATCTGATGTATGACATCCAATCCCGCCTCCATATCTCCACCTCTGAATATTTGCTCCGCCCGATCGACGTGCTGTGCCTAGTAAGTAATAAGTTTTTCTCTTAAATGACACGCCGAAAATAAATGAAAAAAAAACTTATTGGAAAAAATAGCTAACCATAACGCTACCATCTGGAATCCTCTCTCCATATGAATAGTCGATGGAGAAATGTACCGACGGGTGATCCTCCAGTACCACCGAAAATAATCTGGAGTGCACTGTGAACCGCCAGCTATCTCCATCGCATTGACGAGTCTCTCGTATCGGGACACCCACAAGGCTTCATACTGCTCGTGGTACGCCCTCCAATCCCTTCCCGAGACGTTATGGATATTGTGTCGATGAAGATCAACATCAAAACCTCTCGGACATTGCAGGACGGACTCGACCATCGAGAACTGTCGGAGCACGCGATCGGGATAGTGCCACTCAACGATGTTGTAGAATATGAGTGGACACGATGACTGAACGCACGCTGGTCGAGATTCGACTCTTAACGCCGTAATCTCTGGTGCTTGATCGTCGTAGGGTGCCCAAACGAACTGCTCCATCGACATGCTATCGAGCGACTCTCAAATCGCACGCAAATTCGAGTGCATCGATGAAGTATGATCGAAAGTACATTCCACCTGAAATAACAAAAAAAAGATTAAAAATTTGAAGCGAACATTTCAAGAACTACGTAATATTAAATAAATATCGTCGTACTACCTTGCAGCATATGGCGGCATGGGCAACTGAATTCCATCTTCAATGGTGGGCATCATCTGCACTCGAGGACGGATAATAATGGGCTGCACAGGTAATATACGTATCCACGCTCATACCTATACAAAATTTAGATTATAGAATTAGTTGGTATACGCCTCAAGAAAATTCAATTATACAAAAGAACGCACCTGAAGCAACCGCAGAGCTCCACCGATGTTCATCTTCTGACGCTGGCACGATGTACATAGCTCTCTGTACAAGAAAGCCAAGAACGGCACTGCCCCAGCAGTGTGCACGGCGTCGATGTCTTCGAGCAACGGAAGAAAAGTCATGGACGTCGAGCTCCCGCTGGAGTCGGGAAACAGCACCGATCCCATGAGCAACAACGCATATGCACGTGCACGCTGATCAACCTCATAATCTGGGCTATATTCGTCGATATGGTTGGCTTCTAACCAGTCGGCAAACTTCCTCAACGACACCTTGGTCCCGCTGTACGCACCCACAGCAGGTCTGTACCCAGTCAGCTCCTCCAGGTAATCGATCCACTGATCCTGCGTCCTGCTGTGGATCACACCACTGACCGAATGACCATTGACGGGGAGTCCCCACAGCACACCGACGTCCTCAAGTGTGACGGTCGCTTCACCCACGGGTAAGTGGAACGTATGCGTCTTCTTCCTCCACCTCTCTACGAGGGCCGTGATCAAGTGTGGATCTAACTTCTGTGATCCACAATGACAGACGTTGTAGAACGACATCGTGTCTAACTTCTCCATAATACGACCGTGCAACCGCACCGGTCGTGAAAGCTTACCCCACACGACACTCTCCAAACCCCTAACGGTCAAAGGCGTGTCTAGGGCACCATCAGAATTGGAGAGTACATCGTTACAACGATGACTATCCAGGAATATCAAGAGCGATCTGCCGATCGGACCATAATATTCGTTCGTATCCATCCAAAATTAGCGTTTACAAGTCAATATCGCCACAAATAATAACAAACGAACACATAAATTGAATCATGTAGTAACAATCGAATCAATCAACCTAGAAACCCTAATTTCAAAATTAGGTTTCGAAATTAGGGAAAATTCCTAAATCGAATCAATTATCTAAAATTAACGTGTTATATCAATCTACTAAGCAACCCACAATATCTAGAGCACATATTATACCAATAACACAAACTTAAACGGAAGAATTCGACGAATTTAACGAAACATCAAAATCAAGATTTAAATAAATTAGGAGTTTCATACCCAAACGAAGCTTAATCGACGATGACGAGGAAGAACAGATCTATCACGTGGTGTTCGCCAGTGGTTTTCGCCGGAATCGATGGGGAGGAGAAGAGGAGAAGTGAGGAAGAAGAAGGATGAGTCGCGGCTTTATTAGCCACGTCGACGCCAACAGTCGGCCAGACAATATTTTAAAAAATCAGGCCCGATCAGGCCTGCGTTAAGCCCTTATTCGCCCGTATGACGTCATCAGTCGCGACGTCGTCGATATTAGCTGCGTTTTGCCCTATTTCATTAATATTTTGCAGGATACTCCTATTTTGTTAATTTTCCATTTAAATTCCATTATTTATTTAAAAAGCCAATTTTATTATTTGTCATTAAAAGGTCATATCCCACTTTAAAAATTACACAATTATTGCACTAAGGTTAGGAAGACTTCGTGATCCAAGTGATTCGATATTGTAGATGACGGTTTTGGCTTGTTTAGTTTTTGTGTGAAGGATGTAAGTAGATGTGTTTGGGTCACCCTTAAAGTTGGCGCGAGGCTTCTAATTTCCTGACGCATAAACGCAATAGTCACACTTGTGTGTTTACCAAGTATTGATATAACTATTGTATGGAACCTATTTTTGGAATTTTCGACTAAACGCCCATAGTTTGCAGAAAGAATAAAAAGAAAAACAAATGGGTTCAACGCAAAGCAAGAATCGTTGTACATGTATCATTGTAGAGATAGAGCGCAATAGAAAGATGGACATTGCATCTAATACTTGCGGGGGGGGGGCTGTAAGAGACTAAGTGGATTTTATTACCAGTACAGTACAGAGTTAAAAATTAAATACATGTCAAATGGTTGGGAAACCAAGATGATTTGTGGGAGTCAACAGCAGTAACATTAAAATAGTATTCACGTCCCAATTTTTATTATTAACGTTTTCACAGTGGTAATAACTGATACTATAAATAAAGAAATACATTTTCTATTGGTACTGTAGCAGGTGATGTTTCCTTGAACGAAGCATAAATAAATAAGAAAAAGGAAGGAAAAGGAAATTAGATAGTAAATGGCGTGGAGGAATCCGATGAAATGAAAACTATCTCAACCTTAATAATATGTGTCGACCGACTAGTCGAAAACATGCGAGGAATGGAAGACTTATCTTCATAGTTTTAGGGTTTAAAGCGGCTTATATAACATACCTTTTAACTATGTACATACATGTAGCTTAACTACAAGATAAACTAATAAGTAGGAATTTAACTTAATATGTTTATGAGCGCGCCAAAATTTGAATGTGGGCCAATGCAATTCATGGAATATTAAAGGTCTTGAAGTCACCATAGACAATGTACTGTACAGCAGCAGCACATAGGATTCTTATAATAATTAAGAACAGCCACAGCTAATTATATATGAGCATTGTCCTTTTGTGACATCTCTTGAAACTGAACCTAAGTATATATTCGTGGCCTGTCTTGACTTGGCGTTACAAACGCACATGTTATATTTATGTATGAGTTTTTGTGGGATCAATTTAATGTTAACTTACTTAAATGAACAATCAAATTGGGACGGCATATCATGTTTACGTGTCGCATAATCCCTAGCCAATACAAGGGATATTATTCATTTCATGCGGCCAAAAGTCATAATAGAAAATCGTTTTCACTTCGTCATTGTCTGCTTCTACTCTATTCTATTCATGCAATGCAAGTACGGTAAAAAAGCAAATTAAAACTAATTAAAACTAAACCTAATTAACCTAATTAAGACCAAAAAGCAAATTACCATAACATAACATAATAAAAAGCAAATTAAAAGCAATGAAACGGCAAGAAAGTTCTGGTTTATTAAAACTAAACGTAACGTGAATGGAGTAGATGGAGAAAGCTAATAAGATTCTGTTCCTTCATTATTACAACAACATAATAACGAAAATTACCATAGCTAATTTATATAATAAAGATCTAATTATAGCCTAGCTAGCAGCCCTGAGATAGAGAAATATTACAACAATAACCTCTCAAGAGTGTTCGTATAAGAGGAATCAGAAGCTCCTCATGACAAACACGGACTCCAAGTCAGGCGGATTAAAGAACTCCCTCGTCGGCGGGCCAGTGACGTCGTGACACGTGGCTGTCGGTCTTCTCTTCCTCGGAGGCGGAGGACATGGAAGCTTCTCAGGTATCCTAAACTCGCGCAAAGTTGGCGTCTTCACACGCGCCGCTTCATCTTCTTCGTCTTGTCTGCTACCTCTAATTGTTGAAATGGGTTTTACCCATTTTCTGCTACCCAATTCTTCGCTAGATGCTTGACGATGATAATGCTTCTTTGAAAAGCCCATTTTTTTCCTTTTAGAAAAGCTTAAAGATTCGAAAAAAGAAAAAAGACGACACCTTTTAACTGAGTAGAGAGTAAGAGAAGAGGCTATGTGAAACGCCGAGTAATAGAATAAGTGAGGAGGATGTTAAGTGTCTTATGTGTATATATATGCAGAGATTTGCTATGGTGCTCACCTACCGTGAGCAACCACCGTGAGCACCATAAGCAAATCTTTCATTTTGTTGCGTTTTTTCGATTCTCAACGCTGCCAACACCTACGTAGACAATCTCATATCCATTGCTAACCTAAATCACCCTCTCTAACACGTTAATTTTTAAGAAATCATCACATCGGTATGTCGTCCACATGTGAAGAATAAATAATGGATTTTCTTAAAAATTAACGTGTTAGAGAGGGTAATTTAGGTTAGCAATGGATATGAGATTGTCTACGTAGGTGTTGGCGGCGTTGAGAATCGAAAAAACGCAAGAAAATGAAAGATTTGCTTATGGTGCTCACGGTGGTTGCTCACGGTAGGTGGGCACCATAGCAAATCTTTATATATGCATATGTATATATATATATATATATATATATTATTTCGAAAGGTTTTTTTGCCCAAATAGAGAAAGAGGCGGCAAGATGTTATTTTACTACAGTACGGACGGTGAAAAAGCTTGTATGCAATTTTGATAAATCTTTGAGAATATAATTGATTGTTGTATTATTATTATTACTTAGGTATTCTTCCTCTTCAAGTTTCTCCTAAGTGGCTTACAGAGGAAGAATAATCGTGCATGTGTGTAGGTGTGTTCAAAAGTTGGTAAACCAACCGTACCGAACCGATACCGAAAGTTCGGTACAAACCGAATACCGAAATTTCGGTTCGGTTCGGTATTCGGTATAAAAAAATTTGAACCGAAATTTTTCGGTAATTTCGGTACGGCGGTAACCGAATTACCGAAATATATATAATAATATATAATTACAGAAATATATATTATACATAATATATATATATACAATTTAAACGCAAAAATAAAATAAGAAAAAATAATAAAAATAGGGAAAAATAAGAAAAAAAAATAAAAATAGGAAAAAATAATTTAAAAATATAAAAATATGAAGAATTAAATATATCTAATTTCATAAACATTAATTTTTCAATTTTTTTAATTTATTCCGGTTTTTTCGGTTATTTACCGAAAATAACCGAAATTTTTCGGTTATTACCGAACCGAACCGGTTTACTTCGGTTCGGTATTCGGTATGAGAGTTTTAAAACCGAAAATTTCGGTTACCGGAGGTTCGGTACGGTACGGTACGGCAATTACCGTTTGAACACCCCTACATGTGTGAACGGTACGAGAGAAGCTATTGCAGGATTTTGCGGAGCTGGCGATGATCGAGTGCGTGGAAACAAGGGACCATTTATTGGGAGCTGTCGAATCTATTTTATTTATTTATGTATTTGTAATTTTAGATTTTGGCGCCCATTTCTAGTTTGGATTTTTCATTTTTTAGTGCCGCCTTAGGTTAGTGAAGTTCGAAAAGAAAAATAATAAATGAATATCTCCTTCTCCCGTAATTTGCTTTGCTCGATTGTTTCGTTGATTTCTTTTTCTTTTAGGTTAGTTTGTTAGATTTTGGTTGGGATGTCACTTTACAAGTAGACGCCGTTCAAACGGTTCACGTTACGGTTCACGGTTATAACCGCCGTACGGTTAGTGAAAACCGTAACCAAACCGCGGGAACCGCGGTTAAGGTTGTTATTTGTACTCGGAGGAGCCGGTTACGGTTACGGTTTGAACCGCCGGTTTACGGTTTCCTTTTGGAATTTATTTTATAAAAAAACCACAAAAAATTGACTTAATAAACAAAAAAAAAATTAATTTTATTTAATAATGTAAAAAATTTGAAAACATAATTACACCATAAAAAAATACGATCACTCAATTTTTGCTTCCACTCTCATAGCCAACTCCTCATTCTTATGTGTCGTTGAACAAGAGAATAAACAAAAAAGAACCATAGAAGCAACGGTTAAAAAAACGACCTTTTTAACAATATAATACGCAAATAAAAAATAACTATAAAAACTCAAGCCCAACCCAAAAGCCCAACTGCAAAGGAACCAAATATTTTATAATTTTATTTATTAGAAAACCGCCGGTTATAACTTGCGGTTTACGGTCAGTTATGTAAATTTGAGTTAATAACCATGTTTAGTGTTGTGGTTGTTATGTTTATATTTAGGATGGTTAATTTAGTAAGGCTTTTACAAAAACATAATCTTTTTAACCATGCCTGTGCTTGTTTGGTAGTTACATTTATATTTTGAAGGGTTAATTTAGTAAGGTTTATATAAAATTAATTAATAATATAAAATATAATGTGTGTATGTTTGGTTAGTGGGATTAGATAAACACAGCTGATGAGGTGTGTTTATTTAAATCCCTACACATGGTTTAGAGTTGAGTTACATAAACACGTGATTTATATAGTCTTAGTGTTTCATATTGTTTTGATTTGTGTTTCTCTTACTTCTATTTTTCATTGTCTGGGTTGTGTTTACTTTTTTTTTCTCTTGAAAGCTATTTTCCTTCTTAACGATCGAATTTACCAGTTCGACATAATGAAAGTCTTGTTAGAAAAATTCCATAGGAAAAGAAATACAAAAGGATAGGGCTGCCATGTTGTTTTATTACTTATTAGCCATGTTGTTTTATTACTTATTAATAATTAGTATTTTATGCATTTGTATGCTCTAACAGAGAACTATGTAACATTGTTTTATAGTTTTAATATATTTTTGTAATTAAATAGATAAAATTATAACTCAATTTTTATTTGTATATTACTTTTAAGTATATAAAAAGGAAAACATGATTTGTGAAGGTAATCGAAATAAACTAAAATATAGGGGTAAAATGATAAACTAGATATCAAACATTTACATATAGTATCGTTTGGTTTCATTAATAAACATAAATAACATGCTCTATAATGTTTGGTTATTTTAACTTTCCAACCATATATAATCTAAAGTCCCGTTTTAGACCGGGCCTAAAATAAGTAAACTAGAGAAAGGGGTGGCAATGGGCCGGTTCGGGGCTGGTAATGGACATACCGTCCCCATACCAAATTCCTGTTCTTAATACCATCCCCGCTAATTCACCGTTTAGAATGAATTGGTTCGGGGATGGGTAATCACCATTCGGGGATCGGGTTTCCCGTGGGAGATTCGGGTTCCCCATATTCATGTAACTCATTGCAACAAAAAATAAAATAAGTAATATAAACAAATTAATATGTAAAATATAATATTGGAGTTTTAAAAATTGATATAAATATGTGATTGAAATATGCGTGTATTGTGAAGAACAATTGAGAGTTGAATTTTTTTTATTCTTACGATCTTAAATATAAAAGGATGATCTATGAAAATTCTTGATTCAAATTAGTTTTCTTATTATTTATTAATAAATCTATTCGGAGAATGGTGAATCACCATTTGACTCAAACGGGGCCGGGTTCGGGGACGGGGATGGGTGGGAAACATGATTACCATCCCCGTCCCATCCCCACTCTTTCACCGACGTGGAATCACCGTCAACTCCCCATCCCCATTTTGACCGGGGATTCCCCGTCCCAATAGAGAACGAGGCTTAAGTTGGTCTAGAAGTAATATTTCAAGAAAAATAGTCATTTGAGTTTGAAAATGAGTTTATCGGTTGGAGAATTATTAATGCATTTTGCGTTTGAGAATATGTTTGAGTTTGCGATTGAGTTTATCGGTTGGAGATGCTCTAAATACTCATCAATATCAAGATTATAATCTTGATAAAATTGTGTGACCTATTCTTATATGGACAACTGAACGCAGCCGTAGATTATTTAAAAACAAATTGTATATACTTGTATGTTAAAAATGTCTGATTGAATTTTCTATTTCGTTTTGTTTTCCGCTTAAACCAGTTTATTCAAATTGATACAAAATCAAGGAAAAGTTACGTTTTGGGCTCGCCTAGGGGTGTTCGTTCGGTACAAAGCGAACCGAACCGAACCGAAATAACCGAAATTTTAATAAATATTTTAATATAATTATAGTTATACTTTCACTATTAGTAAAATATAATATATTTTAATTTAAAAATTTCGATAATTCGGTATACCGAATTTACCAAAATAAAAAATGTATACCGAATCGAGTTATCTTTTTTTTAAGAACCGTACCGAACCGAATTGTTCGGTTTGGTTCGGTATGTACTAAACCGAGTTATGCACACCCTAGGCTCGCCGCATATCGTCAAATTGGGCCACAGTGAATTTTCACGCCATTCCTTGGGGAAGGACAAGGATATCAATCTAATTTATTTTATGTGCTAAATGAAACAATGATAGGTGCTTGGACCACTTACGCACTTAGCTTATTCTTCAATTTTCAGGTCTCATCGATAGAATTATTAACATATTCCGTTACACGTGCTATCATATTTGATAGCATCGAACCCTATGATAACACCGCTGCCAAATATATGAACAGATAATTGGAGGCGGATATTGTGGAAAATTCTAGAACAAATCAGGGTAAAATCACTAGGGCTGGCAACTTAGAAGCGGGTTTGATGGGACCCGAGACCCGCCCCGTTAGTTTTTACGGACCCGAGACCTGTCCCACCCCGAACCCCGGATAAGCCACCCGCCAAACCCGGTTGCATTACTCTTTTTAAAACTTTTTTAAGTATTATATCTTTATTATATATTTATATAATCTATAAATAAATTTCAGATAAACATATAAATATGTTTAAATATATGTATAGATATATTATATTTTTCTACATATATTCATTAAATTTTTACATATAAATATTAACCGAGGCGGTTTCGGGACGGTTCGGGGCGGGGTTGACCGACTCCGAGACCCACCCCGGACCCGGTCGAGTTGAAAATTTTGGGATCCGTATCCGTCCCGTTACCCGAATATTGAAAAAATATCCGCCCCTAGAACCGAATCATTGTCATCCCTAAAAATCACATACAGTGTATAAGAATTTCACCAAAAGAAAGTAATAGTAGATGCATTGCTATGCTCAATAGCCCATTTAATACAATTAAAATATTATTAAAATTTAATAATTCTTGAACAGTTGAACTGCATGGAGATTTTCTTTAACGCGGTCCCAACACACACTTTACCGATAAAATCTTCACTTCTCTCCATCAACCCGTTTTGCTGGCGTCAACCAACATACAATTGTTGGTTATCGTTCGCTGGAGAGCTATATGATCTGATCAGTTTTTTATCAATTGATTTCTTCATCATCTTTTCTATGTTTTTTAGCTCAATCCTTCTTTGCATATCTCTCTCTCTCTCTCTCTCATTCTATTATATGGACTTATGGAATATAAGACCAGTAAAGCAAGCCTACAACAAGTCCATTGTTCTAACATTATAGAAGCCCATGACCAAACCCATTTATTACATCTTCGAAATGTGTGCGGATCCACCAACATTAACATGTGGTAATATGGTTTATCTAAACAAAGTAACAAACCAACAAAAAGTGTGGCTGAAACTCATTAGTTAAAATTATATGTCCAAATTATTTTGAATTTGTTTTTTGTAAAAGCTATTAAAATAATTTTGAAAATTATATTAAATTTTATTCTCCAAAAACACATTCCAAACGGGAACTATGATCACGGTTTTTTAGCATTTGTCTTCCTTGAAATAGGTTATTATGACTTACAGTATTTCTAATTTGTTGCGAGCGTGCATTTGCCTAAACTCTAAATTTGTCAACTAAAAGAAGAACAATGTAATAAAAGCATAATACAAATCTAATCCATATCTAATAAACAAACAAAAATACATGTCGCCACTTACATAAATGTACCTTTAGTTGACAAACTGACAGATCAGCACATGCTATAAAACTCTTTTGATCTTTCGACTATATCTTGCCAACATAAGATAAGAAGGCGGCACGTCTATCATTCGTTACAGAAAAATAAAATTTCAATAATAACATAATAAATTTTATATTCCACTAAGGGATTCCGAGTTCATCATCCAACCAAGAGCCGAAAGGATAAAATAAAATATACAAATCCCCCAAACCTTTCAGCCCAAAAAAAAAAGTAAAAGAAGCAATCATTTATTTATTTATTTTGAAAGGGAATTCCAGTAAACGACACCCTCCCAAATCCCAAATGTCCGAATTCGTACAAGTCCAACCACGCATCTTCGACCACCTTAAATTCGATGCTAAAACGCTGTTGGTGGTGGCGTTGATCGTCTGAAGAAGAAGACCTGTAGTACTCATCCATCGCCACCCTCACGTGCCCATCTGAGCCTTCCAACGACGACCTTCGCCGACGCTGCTGCTTCCTCTTCCGCCGGCCGATGCACCGCCGCGCCACCGCCCACGGAACCTTGAAGAGGGTCAGAGTCAGTAGATTCACCACCGCGCAGGGGCAGCAGCACACCGCCACACAGTCCGCGATCGCCCCGGCGGTGCACGACTGACACTTCTTGCCGGTGCACGCCACCGTGTCTCCTACGCCGTCGTCGTCCTCGGTAGAGCGAGGGTGGTGGCGGCGGCCCACGGCGGCGGCGCTGGAGGAGAAGGACGATGAGGAGGACGGTGATGGAGAAGGCGACGGTGAACGGTTGCTGTAGCTATTGTTATGCTCGACCTCCATTTTTTTTTTTTTTAATTTCTATCGTCGAATAAAAAATAATCAAAGCCGGCGCTATTAATATATAAGTCTGCAAGAAATAATTAGAACACTTTTGTAAGCTTCTGCGAGGAAAATTTAAATGTGTGGGCTTTAGCTTGTTATAACGTGTAAGAAAAAAACAGAAAAGAGATATATAAAGAAGTGTGTAATCAATTCAACACAATTCTATCGGGCATACTAAAGAGCAGCTTATATTCACCCCACACCCTTAATATAATAGAATAGGTATGTGTTGAGATTATTATACGGGCATGTGGGGCGATTTTCTATGTAGCTGGTTGACGAGCGAGTCAGTGTGATTGAGCAGCCAGTGCCATTTTCTCATTTCTGGTGGCCAAGTGTTTTTAAATAAAGTGAGACCTCAAACATAAATGTAGGCATACAAGTCAGGCTCTCATACTGAAAAAATTGTCCTAAAAATTATATGGCTCTAAACGTGTCAAAATCCGACCATGTCGAGCCCCCCAGGTGTACAATCCTAGATCCGTCATCACCGACAGAGACATATAGCTTAACATTATCATATATTTTTTATTATTCCTCGAAAAATTAATAAATAAAATAATAAGTAAGTCTTGTAGTTGATTAGTCACATTTTGGCCTCTTGATGCTACACAAAAGAAGGTCAAAGCCTAATCATACATATTTAGAGGAATCGAAAGGTCAGTCATTAATGGCATTGCTTGTCATTAATCACAAAAGCATCTGATAACTTGTTAGTTTTAATAAAGTATAGAAAACATATTATCAAGGAATTAAATAAAAAAGAAAGCACGTAGATTCCCACATGGGATGTTTACCTAGAGATGTTCAATCTCTTGCCTTGCTTTGCTTGCTTGTTTCTTCGTAGATCCGATCTGATAAAATGTAATATAATCTTATTTGTATTAATTCAGTTTCTCTCTTGGGCTGGCGTGACTTGATGAGCTGATATTACATCAAGAAATACTCCATTATTTCACGAGAGCCTTAAGCTGAAGATCAATTGAGAACCTGACATATTATATATAATAAAAAGTAAAGGGAAAGAAAGTAAGTCCACGGAATCATAAATAGAGAGACGTTTACATAGAGATATCGAAAATTGAAGTTTTAATTAATTCTGTGTTGGCAGCCGAAAGCAAGCTAAAGGGTTGCGTCTGATTAATATGAAATGTTTATTCACATTCACGGAGGATTGTCTATAAAGTCAATCCCACCGCAATGGTCCCTTTTTTTTTTTCTCTTTTTTTTTTCCTTTTTGCAACTTTTAAGAAGTTTTCTCACGCGCTATCGAGTTTTCTCATGAAGATCTTTACTATACAAAACTAGATCATTGGCTTACTTACGAACTGCTAGGAAGACCACATTCATGATTTGACAAAGGAAGAAAGCGGCGTCGTATTACGCACAGAGAGAGAGAGAGAGAGAGATCAGAGAGAGGTATTCGTTTTCTATGATGTGAAGCCATGACAAATGTATAATGCACAGATAAGCACATAATCGAAATATACATATAGGATCACATGATAAATAACTCAAAACCCGTAAATCTAGACATAAAAGAGAAGCAAACTATACTATGATCCCAAATCAAATACGATCTAACTCTTAATCCATTTAATAAGAAACCACCAGAGTAAGTGATTACACACACAAACACACACCCATGGAGGGATATTATTAAGGGTTTTCTAGAAAAAACACACCTCGGATAAATGGAGCAGCGGCTTTTGATATGAACATTTGGGACTTCGGCATGAACATAAATCATGGATTTCAATCGTCAACGACAGATTATTATATCTGTAAACAACATCTCCCTCTACTTGTTAAGGTTGTAGTAATCAATGAAAATAACCTGATAACGAGCAAGCTGTATATTGATTTTTTGGGCTGTGTGTGTGTGTGTGTATAATATATAAAATGCGTATTTGTGGATACAATACAAGTGCAATAATATTCTTGACCTGCACATCCTAGCAAGGCCATGGGCTTTGCGAATAGTGTATTATATTAATAATAATGATCAGAGAACTTGACTACAGCAAAGCATTTAATTGGTATTTTAACTTATTATAGCTCTCGTATTTAAATAATACGAGAGAGAAGCCAATAATGTGATTATAATAAGCTCGTCATGGGCTCGACTTTTTTAGCTGCGGTAGGGAAGTAATTAAGTACACATGTTCCCGCTTGTGGGGTTTGCTATATTTTTTTAATTAAGGATTCTGAATTTACCAAAATTTGCACTCACTGCAAAGGGTAACGTGCTTCCACGTTCTTGATATAAATTTTAATGAAGGATTAGAGCTGATAATACAAACGCAAGAAATGGTTCAATATATATAAACATAACGTAATTTAGAAACCGACCATTGAAAGACGCCAAAGGGCAAAAGACTCGACAGCGTTTGCCAGGTTTGTGTTGTTTTACTCGCTTTTAGTTTTACTTGAAACTCGGACAAATAAATATATGTTATAGAACGAATCTGACGATAATGCAACAAAATATGAACAGTCTCCAACGAAGTGAGAAATGAGCAAAATGAAAAAGGACAAAGCTAATTGTTGAACAAAACATAGTAATATAAAGCAGACCAGGAATTGATTTGGCTTTAATTTGCATGGAAGAAATATATATATTAGTTATATCATATCAAGTAATATACACTTACATTTGCTACGTTGAGGCTTGCTTGTTTGACCATGTCATACGATAGCAATTGTTGCTTCGACAAACGACTTTACAAGCATTGTTAATAGAGAGCTTTAAATCAAGCTCCCTAATTTTCTCTTACTAAATCATTTTTTTAGTAGAAATCGAGAGGTTCATCCTAAAATTATTTGATGATACGGGGAGATGGTCTGTCAAAATAAACAAAGGAAGAAGAAGAACAGTGGTTGCTTCAAGACACTCAACAGCTTAAGAAAAAGCTGATCAAGGATGAAAGAAACGTTTTTGAATAGAAGGAGCGCGCGTTAAAAAGTGCACTATATACAGAGCGTGGAAGCAATGTGATCATCTTCTTCATTATTATTCTTACACTCAATCTTGAAATCATCTCTGTATCTCTCGAGAAGATTATCACACATTCTTCTTGATCTGTAATCAAATGATTATCAATAAAACGTCTTAGCTCGTTTGATCGTGGATGGTAGGATTTAATGTATCCAAACCACGTTGTTTTCATAAGAGTGTTCTTCGCATATAATTAAACAACACACTCCATTTTTGTTATGGTCTCTGCATATATTAAGTGGTAGAAGAGCTTTAATTCGATGTGAGTGTAATCATTAATGTCTAACGATATCACAAATTCAGGGTTTGGCCCATGCTACCAAATTCTTTAGTGCAACATTTGAAGTTGTACGCTTTCATTCCCGTATTCGCGTTGAGTCTCCATAACCCCTTCTGCTCAGGCCTCACAACGATAGTCCGTCTCTATCATTTCGAGCATCGAGATCTCCCCAAAGTTTGCGGGAAACTCCTCGAGGAAAATACAATAATGAATCTTCAGATGCCTAAGTCTTGGAAAATTAGAGGCATCAGCTTTCCAATGCATCACATAACAATGATCCAGCTCGAGATATTGTAATGAGCAGAACTCAACTTCTTGTCGACCACCCAATGGCATTTAGTGCGCCCCTCTTCAGATTGAAACCCACCAGATAATATCCTAAGCACTCGAAGATGTTGCAGAGCGCCAACTACATCGTTCAAGAGCCTCGAAGGTATTGTGTTATGCTTGTTTGATGTCACATATGGGTTTAAGGGTAAGCAGTAATAACGTCTTGAGAGAAGCGGGTAATCTTAGTCGAGGGAGGGTCGGCACATGGCATCCCGGGATTAACTTCAAAGTCTCGAGTTTGTGCAGGTGAGATAGGTCAAACGTAATCTCGTTATACTCGCCTTTTCAACTTGAATTCCCAACTTGCTTATGTTTGGCATGCTATTAACGAGATTGCTCACAAATAAATCATGTAACCTTACATGTCTGATTGTTTGCTGGTTTTCGTGAACTCGTCTGATCTTGAAATCGATACGAATGAGATTGGCCATGCTATGCCTTAAGCCACGAACCTCCCATGCATCGTTGGATAATCTTAAACCTTAAGAAAACATGCATTTGCAGATCAAGGTTTGGAGAATCCGAAATCTGCTCCATAATGGTAAAGGCAGTCTTCCAATACATTGGATAGCCAAGAAACACAAGTTGACTAGCTTCAGTATTTCTCTTGGGAACGTACGGAATTCTCTATCATGCATATCCAATACCCTCATCAATCTCAATGCAGAAAGCAAGAAATCTATCCTTATAGACGCGGGCTTAATCAAGAGGAGAGAACGCAAGAGCGACGAGCATCCTTCCAAATGAGACTCGAATTCAGTAAAGGGATGGATGCCCAGTCACCAAAATTTGCTGATTTTCTCATTCGTGCCAATGTGAAGAAACTTCTCATCGGCGGCTTTCCTCACGCAAAGATCCCTCAGAAGATCGTGCATGCCATAACTCTTCGATCCTCCGTTGGAATAATATGTACCTCTGACATGGAGAAGATTTCTGTCGACGAGAGCCTTGAGGTACTCCTCTCCCACATCTTCCAAGCTTTTGTCGTTGCTCCCACTTGAACTACGCAGAAGAAACCCCTCGGCTGCCCACAGTCTCACGAGCTTTGAGCCTCTGACCTCGAAATCTTCTGGGAAAGCTGCCATGTAGAGGAAACACGGCAGCAAGTGAAGAGGCAAATTATCGTAGCTCAGAGACAGTATCTTGGAGAAGTGCTCATCTCCTTCTTGTGACAATACCGAAAAGATATCTTTGGCAAGTCTTTCCCATAAATCTTTTGAATATTTGTCGACGGAGAGAAGCCCTCCAATCACACTGTGGAGAGCAAACTCAAATCGAAGAAGCTTCCATCAGTGTAATCTGCTGTGAAAAAATGAGATGATACAAACGCTGCCCAAAGTCTGAAGAATCGTTGAGACAGATAAAGAGAAATCGCAGGAATACCAAGGACTTATAAAACTGCAGTTGGTAGTGACGATTTCTACTAAAGTTGAATTATCAGCGGCTCGACTTAAGGGTGAAAAGCGTGGACGCGATTCTTAACGAAAACAGTTTAAAGTGGGAGGGAAAAACAACTCAACCAATGTTGTAAAACTCGCTAGGCGCTAGCCGGGCGCTCGAGGGGGGCCTAGCGCCTAGTCGGTCTAGGCGGGGCCTAGGCGGTTTTTAGGCGGAAATTAGTCGGTATACGTATTTTTCAAATTTTTTCTATATATTAAATATGCTAAATAAATAATTTAATCCCAACTATTCCACAAATAATATTAGTACCAAAATAATGCTATAAGGATATGTGTGACGTTTATCTTATTCTTTTTATTGCAATGTATTTTTGTATATCAAGTTTAATAATTTAGCCTCATACAATAATCTTCTTCGTAAATAAAGAAAATATATTTATTTCAGTAACTTAGAATAACTAATTGGAGTCCGTATAAAGACAAAATTTGATATCACATATAAATAATAACTCTTGTTTATTCAAAAAGTAAGTAGGTATTAAGGGAATATTTAATGCTTCATTAATGTTAAAGTCGATCAAGACGCACACGTAGTAGTATATTAATCAACTTGAGAGTAAGGAAAATGTCCCACACCGGTTGAGTTTTGGTAGTAAGAGGGGACAACTCATCTATATATAGATATATGACTTGACAGATCACAGCTCATTCGGACTTCTGCAAGCTGTCACGTTTCCTATCGAAGGAAACAATGAGTAGTAAATTTTTGCCGTTAAATCTTTTTTAAAGAAATAACAAAGATTAGTAGGCTTATTATTAATCGGCCGATTAATTGGCTATTAATCGGATTAATCGGCCGATTAGTCGTAGTAGTCGGCCGAGTAAATATTTTGGCGATTAGTGGGTGCCGAGTAAATATTTTGGCGATTAAATATTTTGGCGATTAGTGGGTGCCGAGTAAATATTTTGGCGATTAGTGGGTGCCGAGTAAATATTTTGGCGATTAGTGGGGCGATTAGCTAGTTTTCGCCTCGGTGGGGTTCCGCTAGGCGCCGCTTAGGCGGCCGCCTAGGTCGAGTTTTGCTATTAATCGGATTAATCGGCCGATTAGTCGTAGTAGTCGGCCGAGTAAATATTTTGGCGATTAGTGGGTGCCGAGTAAATATTTTGGCGATTAGTGGGGCGATTAGCTAGTTTTCGCCTCGGTGGGGTTCCGCTAGGCGCCGCTTAGGCGGCCGCCTAGGCCGAGTTTTGCAACCATGAGCTCAACAGAGATCATCTTCTTCAACTCACTTTCGTAACAGGAAAAGCTCTGTTTTAGTTGATGCTTTGTAACTGTGATAGAAAATATGTACTCAAAGAATAATCGAAGGAATTGGTTCTTGGCCCGTGGATGTAGATCTTTAACGATCGAACCACGTAAAATTGTTCTTGTTTCTGTTCTTTTCATTTCGACAAACACTTAGATAGCGTGGAATTCTCAGAACAATCGTTTACACACTTCAGCAAGCTGCGAATCTCAAATATCAAGTCTGATTATTCTCATCAATTGGTGCGGTGAACGTGGAAATCAAGACACGCAAAGATGAGTTCGGCTAAGTTTGATATCGACAAATTCACGGGGTTGAATGATTTCGGACTATGGCGAGTCAAGATGAGAGCTCTGCTCGTACATCAAGGACTGATCGACGCTTTGGATGGTGAAGCTTCTCTGCCAGCGGCAATGACTGATACGTTAAAGAAATCACTTGTGCAAAAGGCTCACAGCGCCATAATTTTGAACCTAGGTGACATGGTGCTGAGAAAGGTATCTAAAGAGAAGAATGCGAAGGAGCTTTGGAAGAAACTTTAGAATCTGTATATGACCAAGTCTCTAGCCAACAGATTGTATCTCAAACAGTCTCTGTATTCCTTTAGAATGGTTGAAGAAAGGCCGATCGAAGAGCAAATGGATACATTCAACAAGTTGATTTTGGATCTTGAAAACGTAGGAGTCAAGCTAGAAGATGAAGACCAGGCTTGCTTCTCCTCTGTTCCTTGCCAAAGAGTTACTCGACGTTTAGAGAGTCTCTGTTGTACGGCAGAGAGGCTGTGAAGCTTGATGATGTTCAAACTGCGATATGCTCGAAGGTGTTAAACAATAAGATTGAGAGTAAGTCGTCTGTGGCTGAAGGTTTGCATGTGAGAGGCAGATCAGAAAAGAGAGAATTCAAGAAAGGAAAGAAGTTTGGAAGATCAAGATCAAGAAGCAAAGTAATAAAATGTTATCATTGTCATGAGGAAGGACATATCAAGAGGATGTGTCCTAATCGACAAAAGGACCATAAGGGGATGAATAAAAATACAGCTGAGGCATCTGTAATGATGGATGGGTATGATTCGGCTGAAGTTTTAACTGTGGGAAGAAGGCCATCAGTAACAGCTTTGATTTTGGATTCAGGGTGCTCCTTTCACATGAGCAACAATAAATCGTGGTTTCAAGATTTAGAGATGATGGATGGTGGCACAGTATTACTTGGAGATGATAACCCACTCAAGGTGCAAGGCATTGGAAGCATAGTGTTAAAACTTCATGATGGGTGCCAGGTTAAACTGAAGGAAGTAAGGTATGTACCAGGCATAAAAAGAAATCTGATCTCAGTTGGGGCCTTTGATGAGATGGGATATACCATCAAGGTGGAATTAGGACAGATTCGAATCAATAAAGGATCAAGAGTAGTCATGAAGGGATCCAGGTATAATGGTATATATTTTCTACATGGATCAACAGAAAACATTGTTGTTGCGGCTGTGAAGAAAAATGACCAAGCTTATGTATGGCATCAGAGGTTAGCACATGTTAGTAAGAAAGGCTTAATAGAATTATCAAAGCAAGGACTATTTGGGAGTGACAAGGTAACTGGGCTGGATTTCTGCGAATCATGTGTACTCGGGAAAACTCACAGAGTTAAATTCAGCTCAGGCAAGCTGGTTTCAGAACAGATTTTAGACTATGTGCATGCAGACTTGTGGGGGCCTGCTCGTGTAAACTCATTGTCAGGTGGTAGATACTTCATGTCAATAATCGATGATCATTCAAGAAAGGTTTGGGTGATGATATTGAAGACCAAAGATGAAGCGCTCAGCAAGTTTAAGGACTGGAAGAGGCAAGTTGAAACTAGGACTGAGAGGAAGATTAAAACGCTTCGAACTGACAATGGATTGGAATTTTGCTCTAAAGAGTTTGATGAGTTCTGTAAGAGTGAAGGGCTGACACGACATAAAACAGTGCCTTACTCCCCACAACAGAATGGTCTAGCTGAGTGGTACAATCGAACTTTGCTTGAACGGACAAGGTGCATGCTCTTAGCTGCTGGGATGCATAAAAGATATTGGGCAGAGGCAATAGTAACAGCTGCCTATTTGATAAATAGGAGTTCATCTACGGCTATTAACTTCAAGACACCTGAAGAAATCTGGTCAGGGCGTCCACCAAACTTACAACACCTAAGAATCTTCGGATGCACAGCCTATGCACATTCTAAGACTGACAAGCTAGAAGCCCGAGCTGTAAAGTGTGTGTTTCTGGGATACCCCGAAGGTGTGAAGGGGTACAAGCTGTGGTGCATAGAACCTGGTATGGGGAAGTGTATAGTTAGTAGGGACGTTGTCTTTAATGAGCTAGAATGGCATACAAGACTCAAGAGAAAATCAGCACTGCGTCAGGAAAACTTGAAAATGCTGATAAAGCACAGAATGAGGTGGAGCCTCAAGCTGAGGATGGTTGTCAAATTCATGATGGCTTGGATCAGAATGCTATCTCATCAAGCGAAAATGAAGCAACAAATGACTCTGGGGAAGATCCATTAGAATACACCCTTGTTAGGGATAGAGCTAAAAGGCATGTTAAACCTCCAGCTCGATATGGCTATGCCGATCTGATTGCTTATGCTTTTACTGCTGCTGAAGAAGTTACTTGTGGGGAACCGGGGTCATATAGTGAAGCTACAAGGGGAAGTGAAAGTAAGAAATGGAAAGAAGCAATGGATGAAGAGATTAGCTCACTTAAAAGGAACCAGACTTGGGTTTTGGTGGACAGACCTAAAAGGATAATGAGCTGCAAATGGATTTATAAGAAGAAGTATGACTCTGGTAAGAATGATTCTGTGAGGTTTAAAGCTAGATTGGTAGCTCGGGGTTTTCCACAGAAGGAAGGGGTTGATTACAATGAAATTTTTGCCCCTGTGGTAAAACACAGATCCATAAGGTTTGTTCTCTCCATGGTTACTCATTTTGATCTACACCTGGAACAGCAAGATGTTAAAACTACTTTTCTATATGGGGAGCTTGAAGAAACCATCCACATGAATCAACCCGAGGGATATGTTGAAAGTAAGGATAAGAACAAGGTGTGTCTTTTGAAGAAATCACTTTATGGCTTGAAACAATCACCCCGACAATGGAATAAAAGGTTTGATAAATTCATGACAGAAAAAGGTTTCACAAGAAGCAGGTTTAATGCATGTGTTTATTTTAAGAGCTGTCCTAGTGGGTGTATGATGTATCTTCTGCTTTATGTGGATGATATGTTAGTTGCATTCAGGGATATGAGACAGATAAAACAGCTGAAAGCTTCCCTAAACTCAGAATTTGAGATGAAGGACCTCGGCGCAGCAGGAAAAATTCTTGGAATGGAAATTCAAAGGATCAGGTCCAAGAGGTTAATGTCTTTATCTCAGAAATCTTATCTAACTGAGGTTTTGAATAAATTTCAGATGGGTGAATCCAAGATTGCTGCAACTCCAATAGCCTCTCATTTCAAGCTAACTGCAAGTACTGATGATATGACAGAAGAAGAGGTAAAGTACATGAGGTATATTCCATATGCGAATGTAGTTGGCTCTATTATGTTTGCCATGGACTGCACAAGACCTGATCTGTCTTATGCAGTTAGCATAGTTAGAAGATTCATGAGCAATCCTAGGAGGTTGCATTGGACAGCCTTAAAGTGGGTACTGCGCTACATAAAAGGAACTGTGGATCGAGGACTGATATTTGGTGCTCGGGAAATCAAGGACAGCAGTGTTTATGTAACTGGATTTGTAGATTCAGATTATGCGGGCTGTTTAGATTCTAGAAAATCATTAACAGGTTATGTTTTCACTTCTTTTGGAACTGCTATTAGTTGGAGAGCGAGCCTTCAAAAGATAGTGGCACTGTCATCTACAGAGGCTGAATACACTGCACTCACTGAAGCTGTAAAGGAAGCTCTATGGCTGAAGGGACTCGTGAGTGAATTGGGTCTTGATCACCCATTCATTGAAGTGTACTGCGACAACCAAGGGGCAATTCAGCTGTCGAAAAACAGTGTATACCATGAGCGGACGAAACACGTTGATGTGAAGCTCCATTTCGTTCGTGACGTGATCAGAAGAGGGGATAGAGCACAACCCTGCTGATATGATAACTAAGCCGCTTTCAAGCACGAAATTTGAGATGTGTTTGAGGCGGATTAGTTGTCTGAGTTTTCCCTGATGCAGAAGGGAAGATGGCCAAGAACTAAGAGCAGAGATTTGACTTTGAGGTGGAGAATTGTGGAGAGCAAACTCAAATCGGAGAAGCTTCCATCAGTGTAATCTGCTGTGAAAAAATGAGATGATACAAACGCTGCCCAAAGTCTGAAGAATCGTTGAGACAGATAAAGAGAAATCGCAGGAATACCAAGGACTTATAAAACTGCAGTTGGTAGTGACGATTTCTACTAAAGTTGAATTATCAGCGGCTCGACTTAAGGGTGAAAAGCGTGGACGCGATTCTTAACGAAAACAGTTTAAAGTGGGAGGGAAAAACAGCTCAACAGAGATCATCTTCTTCAACTCACTTTCGTAACAGGAAAAGCTCTGTTTTAGTTGATGCTTGGTAACTGTGATAGAAAATATGTACTCAAAGAATAATCGAAGGAATTGGTTCTTGGCCCGTGGACGTAGATCTTTAACGATCGAACCACGTAAAATTGTTCTTGTCTCTGTTCTTTTCATTTCGACAAACACTTAGCGTGGAATTCTCAGAACAATCGTTTACACACTTCAGCAAGCTGCGAATCTCAAATATCAAGTCTGATTATTCACATCACACACTAATTGCTAGGGGGAGCCCTTCGCAATTCCTCACGATTTTTCGTCCGACTTCTTCGAATAAAGGTCGTCAAGATTCTCCTTCCTTTTCGGCATCAAACACCTTTCGGCGAAGTAAATCCCAACCTTGAGAATTGCTCACTAGGTGCATTTGGTGCTCCTCGCATGCCGAGTCGGGGTATTTAGCCACGTCTAGTTCCCTACTCGTTATCAAGATTTGGCTTCTAATGTTTTCATTTGGAAGGTAACGCCTTAGCTCATCCCAGGCATTTTCGCTCCATACGTCGTCCAAAACAACAAGATATCTATTGCCGCACAACCTTTGGTACAAGGCAAGTCCCAACTCACTATCGTCCTGTTGCTGCATATCATCGGAATTTTTCTCGAATATGCAACTAAGAAGGCCTAATAGAATGGCGCGAACATTATAATCTTGCGAAACAGTAGCCCAAGCACGGACGTCAAAGTGGGCAACGATGAGTGGATCGCTGTAGAGATTTCGAGCGAGAGTGGTCTTTCCTATTCCCCCCATTCGAACAATTGGGATGATCTCTCGCTCGTGTCTCTGACTGGTAAGTCTGTGTTTTAAATGAAGCGCATCGTCATCGAATCCCACCATAGCAATAACGTTGTCGGGCTTTGCACTCACCGGGTCAGATGCAACAGACAAAGAAGTATCTACGATGGAATCCACGTTATCTTCGTGCTTTGTTCGTACTCGGCAATAACCTTGAACAACTTATCATTTGCAGCATCAAACTTGCCCATCACTTTGCTCAGTGAGTGTTCCCTCCGACGGTTACGGTCGGTTTTGGACAGCATGAGATTCAATGATGTCCTATGCCTCATGAGAAGCATCACGGATCTCAATATGCAAAGCTTCGGTGATCTCTCGGCCTCTTACTAAACGATGCTGCTCCACGCACTTATCCAGAAGGCTCATCAAAGACGTAGCCTTTTCGAGGAGTGATTCGATAACTGCGTTTCATATGATCGTCGGGAATCGCATATTCTTGTTGATTGGTAGGGTGAGTAAGGATCCCATCAACAACATTAATAAGGGATACAAGATCGTGAGTCATGGGCAAGGCGAGGACGAAAGAACGAGATAAGGTTGCAAAAGAGCTAGAAAATGTGATAGTATAGTTACAGCGTGCATGATATCCCTCATGACGCAACAAGCAGTAGCATCTACCGACCAATGATAGTGAATTTTTACGAGACAATCAAAACTATTTTGACGTGTACTGCGTCGCTCGTTGACGGGCGACGTGGAAGATTAGCATATAACAAGGAATTTGTATTATAATATATATTTTTTTATCTCGTTCACATGCTATGGACGTCTCGTTAGTTGACATAATAACACATTCAGTTAAATTTTAAGAAGCTGCATTGTAATAAGTGCAAGCTGAAGCAGTTATGGTGGAAATCGCAATTGCTAAAGCTGACCTATCTAATACTAAACGCGTGTTGGAAATAAACCAAAAAGCCAAAATTTTAGAGTAATCATACAGTACACACCATCGCAATTTTTAGGAACGATTAAATGCCAATGAGACGTATTATCATTATCATTAGTATGGTTTAAAATAATATGGTTAAAGCAATTGGATTTCATTCAGAGTGCGTTTGGATTCGCGTATTTGAACGAAATCGCTTGATTTTAAATTATGAATTTCAAAATCGTAATTTCAAATTCAAATTCACTGTTTGGCAAACGTTAGGATTTGGAAATTAGGATTTCAAAACAGAGCTCGACTCGAGCTCGCGAAGCTCGTTGAACTCGATTTTAACTTTTTATAAATAATTTTAAAAAGTACCAAATAAATTAAAATAAAAATCATGAATAATATAAAAAAACAAGATCGTGAGCCGGCTTGCGAGTTTTCGAGCGCCCACGAGTGAGCTCGAGCTCGAGCAGGCTCATTCGCGAACCTGTGACGAGCTCGACCTCGACAAGAGCTCGTCGAGCTCGAGCTAGCTCATTCACGAATCCATGACGAACTCGAGTCGACTCATCGAGCTTGTGAATCGGCTCGAATCCATGCCAATTCATTATTATTATTATTATTATTATTATTATTATTATTATTATTGTTATCAGTTACGAAAAACTCGTTACGTGCTCACCTTTGGATTTCGAAAACGGACTATTCGACACGTAATTTCAAATCCGACGAATTATAAGAGTTTGGATTTCTCATCGGATTTGGACGAAATCGAAATCCAAATCGTTGCGATTGCCAAACGGAAGATTTGGGTGAAATCCGGATTTCCAATCAATATCCGGAATCCAAACGGGGCATCAAGTATTTCTGTGGGGAGTTTGCTCATCAAGCCCATGTGGAATATCTAAATGTCAACGGTTATTAATCTATCAAAGTTCATCAGCACTTATATTATATGGTGGCGACCGAACTATTTTAGTGCTGAGCTGCTCTTCAGGCCAACGAAGATGTAAAATATATATTGAAAATATACTTAAAATCCGAGTAGAATCTTCATCCGCTAAGACCATCTCCAACCGACGAACTCATTCTCAAACCCAAACGCATTCTCAAACTCAAAATGCAGTAATTCTTCTCCAACCATTAACCTCATTCTCAAACTCAAAAGACTTTTTCCGTAATATTCACCTACACATTACTTTTACAATTTTTCAATACGATCAATATATTTTATAAATTTTGAAATTAGGCTATGAGTTACGATTCTAATTATATTTATGCACCGATTTAATTTCTAATAGTCGTGCTGACTTGGTTTGTTGAATATGTATGTATTCATGAAATGGTTGCTTTTTCTGTGTCTTGTTTTGCTTTTTTTATGTCTGGGTATTGCGTTTTTCTGTGTCTTGCTTTGCTTTATTACGAAGGTCACGTCACATCGAGCACAATTCCTCTTTTATGTGTCTGGGTATCGTGATATGGATACCGCCGCATTTAATAATTGCTTTTTATGTGTCTGAGTAAGGTCGATTTAATAATAAAATAAATAAATGTACTTTAATGCAATTGCAAAATATCAGACGCATTTAACTTGCAGCAAACGCATATATTGGTATATATGATGAGAGAGAAAGATAAAAACGCATATTGAGTTTTGATTTCAAGTTCGGTTGGAGCATTTTGACGTCATTTTTTGGGATATGCAGCTCGGTTGGAGATGCTCTAAGGGACGACAATGAAGACGGAAAAGATTGCCCGATGTTTGGATTAGGTCAGTTTCGAATTTCAATCTCTTCTTTAATGTTTGCTATTACTAATATTGTTCTATAAATGATATGTAAGACATGACCGAAATTTCAATCGCATGTGGCGTCGTGGTGAGTTAAGTAGTATCCATCAACATTTATTAATATTAATACATATATAGACGGATAGATATATATAAATTCATTTCGTATATTCTACAATTTATGACTATCTCCATTGATGGATTTTGGCCTCTCTCTTTTTGTAGCTCTTTCTGAACTTCATTGACACCAAACCAAGCAGATTCAAAGGCAGTTTGAAACGTTTGCCTTCCTCAAATGTCATTACAAGTAAACAAAACAGAGGATTCATCATTTCATATAGCTAATAAGCTCAGAAGAAACAATTCAACATAAAACTACATCAGCAAAAACCAGATAGATAATCACTACAAAACCCTTGTATTTCGATTCAGTTCAAACGGAAACAAAATCACATAAAAAGGGCATACATTCCTCAGATTCACCGAACAAAAGCGTTCAAGCATGAGAAGAACCACCGTTCATCTGCATCTCAACGCTCTTCACCTCCTCAGCCCCATCATCGCCATCACTACTATCCAACGTAAAGCGTTCATCGCTATATTCCAAAATCGTACCTTCTCCAATCGGTTTGTACCTCATCGATTCTTGGCCGAAGACCATCCCCCAATACGTTCTACAGCAGAGCCCATAAATCACCACTCCCAACATCACCATAACAGCCAAGTGGCAATTAAACAGCAAAGTAGCGATCGCTCGCCCGTGATGATATTCCATGTGCCCTTTACACCTAATCGTGTAGTTTCCCCTGCTCTTCTCACGCAATGAACAACCGCTCGAAATCATATTCGAAAAGAACGAAAACCCCATCTGCAGAACCCACAATCCCTGGGAAACTAACCCTACTCCACGGCCAAGTTTTGCGTAGCTTGATTTCGAGCTCTTTAACTCGAGCAAGGTAGAAATCAGGCAAATAGCAACTGGGACTAGCATTAGGTCGTAGTAACGATTCTCAATCCCAGTTGGATCCTTGCTTTGCGTGTAGAACAACATGAATTCCTCGGCGAAAGCAAATAGGCATATCAAATCGAGTATCTTTGATGGGAATCGGAACCAGCGAGTGACGTGGGTTGAGATTCCCAAAACAGAGTAGAGGAGGAAGAGCAACGATGCGGCGATTACCTCTAACTGTAGGGCTAGGCCGGTGTTGTCTTTTGAGGAGGCGGCGTCGGCAAGGGAGACCAGCGAGTTGACGATGGAGAGGACGGCGAGGGCTGAGATTAGGGAAAACTTGAGTTTCGTCGACGAGGATGATGGCGACGGCGGGGCAGACGTTTTGGGATCGTGGGGGGAGGAGGCGGAGGAGATCGGTGAAGTATTCCGTTTGCTGAGGGCTTCCGCGGCCGCGGACAGTGATTCGCAGGCGCCGATTAGGATCAGTGAACCGCCGGCTAAGGTGTAGTCGATCAAGCCCATCTTTATCAGCTCGGTTTCTTTTCGACGGAGATATTTTCAGAGGGATGAGACGGCGGCAAAAGCAAGGAACATAGACGATTAGAAAGAGCGATCGCCGGAGTCGGGTCAACGAAGGACGGCGGTCGTTCGACTTGTACGATTTTGAGTTGTTGATGGCAACTTATGATATTAATTTAGTCACACACGATTTCATAAATAAGTTAAATTGTAATCGAATTTTGAACGCAATTTTTGAGGTTTGTTTAACGGGAATCTATACTTACCTAATAGAAAACTAAAAGGCCACTTCAGTCCCTTGTCAAATATATTTTATAGCTAGGTATCCATTTGAATAAAATTTTACACTTAGGTACCTAATCACCCAAGATTACCAAAATACCCTTATTAAATGATTTACAATTTCATTTCAGTTTTTTTTTCTCTGCAAAAATCGATTTCCATCGCCTTCCGCTCGTGGTGGTTAATCACCCAAGCCTATTCCACGTCGGGTTCGCGATTTAGGGTCTCGATTTTGTCATGTAAGCTTTTATTTTGCTTAGGGTTTGGTTAATCGATTGCACTCGTGAGGTTAAAGCTTAACCCAGATCCGGGAGCAAAATGCGATCCAAGAGCTCGATGTAAGGGCGGGATGTCGGTATTTGATAGTTATTGAGGCGAATCCATCGAGATTTCAGATTTCTTTATATAACTGTTATTACGTACCATTTGTTATGTTTATTACGTACCATTGTATGTGTCTGTACGGTACCAAGATGTACGCATACGTTGTACCATTGTAAACTAATTAGACGTACCATTTATACATGTTATCATATTATCTGAAAATATACCGTCTACAAGTTCGGTTAGTGGCGGGACGTTATTTGCAGTGTGTGAGTATAAAAGGGAGTCATTCTTAGTATCGATCAATGAAGCGACGAAAGACGCGGAGGATTCTTTCTGAGGTAGATAAAAGATCCAACAAGTGCAAAATATGTGGGAAATACAAGAATAATCGCCTTGTAGAGATGCCGTATCGACGTAGGGTCCGTGTTTTGTTACTGCTTTTGTCCGAAAAACCTTTTTTGTTGCTCTTTTGTATGGTAATGGCACATTCTTTTATCCAAATGATGTCAGTAGGTTATTCTTTTGTCCAAATGTGTCAATAGGATATGGCTCATTCTTTTTGTCTAAATGATGCCAACAATGTACTGTAAAATATGACAAGTACTATAATATATCTCAACAAGGTACTGTAATATATGCCAATTTCGTACTGTAATATATGCCAGTTTGATGCCGTAATATATGTCAGTTTGATACTATAATATATGCCAGATTGGTACCGTAATATATGCCAATTTGGTATTGTAATATTTGCCAGTTTGATATTGTAATATATGCAAATTTGGTATTGTAGTATATGCCAGTTTGGTACCGTAATATATGCCAATTTGGTATTGTAATGTCAGTTTGGTACCGTAATTTATGCCAGATTGGTACCGTAATTTATGCCAGCATGGTACCGTAACATATGCCAATTCGGTACCGTAATTTATGCCAATTTGGTACCGTAATTTATGCCAACATGGTACTGTAATATATGCAAATTTGGTACTGTAATATATGCCGGCTTGGTACCGTAATATGCAAGTTTGGTACCGTAATTTATGCCAGCATAGTACTGCAATATATGAGAACAAAGAGACTGGGGTATATTTGCCAACAAATTACTGTAAATTAAGCCTACAAGGTACTGTAATATATGCTAACATGGTACTGTAGTATAGGAAAATAAGGTACACTAAACATACCATGGAGCGTACTGTATCGTTTCAGAAATAGGTACCGTATAAATTAAAGTAAGAATTCGAATTTAAGACTTTGGGATCTTTCGTCACGAACGAAGCCTTTCAGAAGATGTTTGATGTGAATAAAGAAAGAGACAATTTCTGACGTTTTTATGTCATGACTGGACATATTTATGACTTTTTTCTGTCATGAGTGGACATATTCTGACGTACGAGGTATTAAATCAAAAAAGAAGCTCATCCGACATGTCGTTGGCTTTGATAAAATGTTTGATGTCATATGTAATTTTGGGTACTACAACCATGTTTGAGACGGTACGCTTAAAACAAAACAACAGATACCCTTACAAAGCTAGGTAAGGTACGGTGTCCCTTCAATATGTGATACGTCATACTAGGGTTAGTATTTTTCGAGGTCGTACGAATTAGTTTTTCATCTGGAACCACCCTAAAACACTAATATAAGGTATTAGTTATGTTTCATATCAAATTATAGACATTAGGCTTTACATACATGAATTAAACATTAGAACTCCAAGATTCATTAGAATATAGGGATAGAAACAAGAACATCTTACAACATAATTTGAGAAATCTGGTCAATCCTACATGTGCGAATTTTTATTTTTTTTAGTCATTTTATTATTGTTAGGTATTGTCAAAATCATGAAGAACAATGCGATTCGCTTAGGAGTCTATTTATTTCGATGGTATAACAAATGGTACGGTATACTTGCATATTAGGGTCTATAAATGTATACATAGTGATACGGTAAACCAGCAGATTATGGTACCATATATGTAAATGATAAGGTACCTTACTGTACAAGAAGGTATCTTACTGTACAACAGATAAGGTAATTCTTATATTATGTTTATGGTACGATTTATATATACATAACGGTGCGGTTAACCTGAATATTATGGTACTCTGTATGTAAAGGGCATGGTACGGTAATATAAAAGACAAGGTACTTCATATCTTTTGTTTATGGTACGCTATATATTAACATAAGGGTACGGTTAACCTGCATATTATGGTACTCTGTAAGTAAAAGATAAGGTACGCTAATATAGAAGATAAGGTACATATATTCTGGGTATGATACGTTATATATATACATAATGGTACGGTAAACTTGCAGAATATGGTACTCTGTATATAAAAGAGAAGCTACGCTAATATAAAAAGATATGGTACTTCATAAAATACGGACAACGTCTCCAAATGTAAAATAACTTAAAATAAGATCAATTGGGGCCGGTTAACGAAATATAGTCTCACAACCAAGTCTCCAAACATAGCATATAATAGATCTAGTCTCTAAATATTCTCCAAACATAGCAGAACTACACAACAAACATAAAAGAGAAAGTCTCCAACCTGTCTCACAACCAAGTCAAATAACTTAACGAAATAGATCTAGCATACGAATGTACTCGTCACATAAAATGCTAGCAGCCATAGAAGCACGATCTGATCTGTTACGCAGGGACCTTTCTGCAAAAAAGCAAAATTGTTAGCAATACCATTTTATTCACACACTTATAGTAGATCAAAAGAGAATGATGACACATGGAAGAAAGATCATATGTGTTCCGTGGTACATTTGATGCCATTTCTGCAAAAAAACAAAATTGTTAGCGAATAATGAAGAAGCAGTATCATTTTATTCACACACGGCGTACCAATTTGCCCAAACAGATGATACCAAATGCATTTATCATGTAGTACCAAATAATCAACATAATGAGTACCAAATTCGAAACCTAACAATATCCACAAATCCATTGACTAATCCTAATAAAAATACAGACAGACAAATGTTAGATCATCTCAACTAAATATCAGAAGTCGTGATGAAGGTAAACCACCATAAAAACTCAAGGAATAACAGCAATGGTACTAGATACATGCCTATTGATTCTCCACAGATTTCACAAGCAACATCAAATTATCATGTAGTAACAAAACAAATTGACCCATTCGAAAAAACCCAAATCGATCACAACAAATCGACCCATTCGAAAAAACTCAAATCGACAACAGTAAATTGAACCATTGGAAACAATGCAATTCGAAAAAACCCAAAGCGACTACAATAAATTAAATCATTTGAAAAAACCCAAATCGACCACAACAAATCAATCTCTTCAATGCACAAATCGTTACGAACATGAACCGAAACATCTAGCCCAACCCATAAAAAACACGCACCGAATGATTCAACGACAATGCACGATTTTGTTCAAAAAAACTGAACTTACTTAACTTCCTTCTCGGTGAACGACTGCAACGAGTTCGAGCGGCGTTAGAACGGTGGTGATGTCCTGTTGCGACGAGGGTAGATTCTTTGCTTGATTCGGGAAGAACAGACGGATTTTTGGAGAAGAATGTCGTGGAGGTTGTGTGTAGAGATTTTCTGTTTTTTTTTTACTTTCAACCCATTTTATAAGAAACTAGGTAAAGTTGTAATAAATAACTTTTTATAAGGGTATTTTCGACAGTTAGGTACCTATCAGTAAAAAACGTTTCAACTAGGTACCTATATAAAAGATTAATCTGACAGGGGACTGATCTGTTTTTTTTTATTCGTCTAGGTATTTAAGTGTTGAATCCCCTTTGTTTAATTGCAAATTATATCCAAATGGAAATGGAAAATATTTAGCATAAATCATGGAGCAAGGTTTTGGTAGTTTGGCACAATTACAGTAAGTCTAAAGTTAGCTTCTACATTTCTTTTGACGACTTTAGATTTTCTCCACTATTTAAAAATGAGTTGGGTCTCACATTGTAGGCCGTTGATCTTTCTAATCGTCTATGTTCCATCCTCTTGAGTAATATTTTGGTATAATTAAGTTTCAGGCTCCAAGTGATGTTTTAAGATAGGTTTCAGGCCCTTGTGAGAAAATTTTTAGGGTTAAGGACCAGATTTTTGAAAATTTTAGAAATATGGACCTAAAGATTACGCAAGTGTTATACAGTGTATATGAACTGGTATCGGGCTATCGTTTTGTGTTATTACAGAACGATGAAGTGGTACTGCAGAACGATGAATTGGTACTGCAAAACCATGACGTGGTACTGCAGGACCATGAAGTGGTACTGAAAGGTCCATGAAGTGGTACTGAAAAATACTTAAGTGTACCGGGTCCTTAAAAGTAAAAATTTTCTGACATGAGCCTGAAACGTAAATGAAACTTATGTTGGGGCCTGAAACATAATTGCCCCTAATATTTTTTGGTAGAAATCCCTACATGATCCGCTAATGTTTTAGAATATTGACCAATTTAGTCATCGATGTTTTAAATAGAACAATTTAGTAACCGTTGTTGTCGATTTTGAACCAAATTGATCATTAGTTAAATGACGTCAATTTGAATAGAAATTGACACGTGTATATATATACGAGCCTTAAAAATATAAATTAAATAGAGAAAAAGTTCCAAAAATGGGGAAAAGTTTTAAAAAAGAAAAAGAAAAGGTGTTGATTGACCAATGAGCTTCAGTCAAAGTACTCACCACTGGTCAATGATCCCACTTTAGACCATCTCTCTCTTTCACACATTCGTCGCTCGACCAATAACGATGAAGGCCCGCCGTCTCCTCCACGCCGCCCTATTCCTCTCCATGCTCTTCCCTCCGATCCCCACCGCCGACGCCGAAGACGACGTCGAGTGCCTACAGCAGCTAAAGTCCTCCTTCAAAGACCCTCGGAACCAGCTATCGACGTGGAATTTCTCCAACACAACCGCCGGCTTCATCTGCCATTTCCTCGGCGTCACTTGCTGGAACGACCAAGAGAATCGAATGATAAGGCTCGAGCTCCGCGACTTCGGCCTCCAAGGCACCGTCCCTGGCTCTCTTCAGCTCTGCCACAGCCTCCAAACGCTGGATCTGTCCGGCAACTCCCTCGCCGGACCCATCCCGTCGGGCGTCTGCGATTGGGTGCCTTACTTGGTCTCCCTCGATCTGTCACGCAACGCTCTCACCGGCGCCATACCCGGGGATCTCTCCGCCTGTTCTTACCTGAACACCATGCTATTGAACGACAATCAGCTCGCCGGAGCCATCCCTCTCAGCTTCTCCAGCCTGGGAAGGCTGAGGAGATTCTCCGTCTCCAACAACGATCTGACTGGGAAACTCCCCAATTTTGACTACAGCTTGGTGCAGGCCGATTTCAGCGGCAACAGTGGGCTGTGCGGTGGACCCTTGGGCAAGTGCGGCGGTATGAGCAAGAAGAGCCTTGCCATCATAGTAGCGGCCGGAGTGTTTGGAGCCGCCGCATCTTTGCTGCTGGGCTTTGGGCTATGGTGGTGGTACTCTACAAAGAGGGGCGGTGCAAGGAGGAAGAAGGCAGGCTTCCCCGTCAGCCACGGTGGTGGTTGGGTCGGGAAACTGAGATCCCATAGGCTCGCCCAGGTGGTTCTATTCCAAAAGCCGCTGGTCAAGGTGAAGCTAGGAGATTTACTGACAGCAACGAATGGGTTCAGCGAGGACAGCACCATCGTGGCTAGCAGGACAGGGACGACTTACAAGGCAGTTTTATCAGATGGGTCAGCTCTAGCCGTGAAGAGATTGAGCAGTTGTAAGATGGGTGAGAAGCAGTTTAGGATGGAGATGAACAGATTAGGGCAGCTGAGGCATCCCAATTTGGTTTCTTTGCTTGGATATTGCCTCGTCGAGGACGAGAAACTCTTGGTCTACAAGTATCTGTGCAATGGGACTTTGGGCTCAGTGCTGTCGAGCGAATCGGGTGCTTTAGATTGGCCGAGTAGGTTCAAAATCGGGCTAGGAGCTGCGAGGGGCTTGGCATGGCTGCACCACGGCTGCCACCGTCCCATACTTCATCAGAACATCAGTTCGAGCGTGGTTTTGCTTGACGAAGATTTCGATGCGAGGATCATGGATTTCGGCCTGCCCAGGCTTACGAAGGGAGGAGTGTCTAACGACAACAATAGCTCCGTGAATGGAGATTTGGGCGAAGTTGGGTACATTGCGCCAGAGTATTCGAGTACTGTGGTCGCTTCTTTGAAAGGGGATGCTTACAGTTTTGGGGTTGTGCTTCTTGAATTGGCGACTGGGCTGAAGCCCCTTGACGTGGGCTCGGCTGCTGAGGAGGAAGGGTTTAAGGGTAGTTTGGTCGATTGGGTGAACCATTTATCAGCGTATGGGCGGATTAAAGATGCCATTGATGGGCGGTTGGTTGGGAAAGGGCACGACGAGGAAATTGTGAGGTTTTTGAGGATTGCCTGTAGCTGTGTGGTTGCTAGGCCGAAGGATAGGTGGTCGATGTATGAAGTTTACGAAGCGTTGAAGGGTATTGCTGAGGAACGTGGATTTTCTGAGCATTACGATGAGTTCCCTTTGGTGTTTGGGAAACAAGAGTCGACCGCCGAATAGCCATGATCCTTGCGTTGGAATGGAATGGAGTTTCCTCTTCTGGCAAAGCATTTTATATGAACTGTTAAGGATTCTTGCATAAGTTTGGCGAAGAAACTTGTTGTATGGTAGTAGTTAATCTTCCACAATCTGTGCTTTATTTATTGTAAGAAAAGAATCTGCTTCCAATGGCCCATAATCGTATTGAGATCATTCATGCTTTTTTCGGGTTTTCGTTCCATAATTAGTCCCTCAGTTCAAATTTGCTTCAATTCACCAGAAGAATAGTGTTCGACATAGTGATGCATACAATTTCATGGTTCATTCAGACAAAATAAAAACTAACCTTCCAAGAATTTTGATGACATAAAGAACCGAAACAAAAGCTGCTGTTTCTCACCTTTGCAAAGAGGTCTGAATTCGCGAAGACGTCATAATCTCATTAACAGATGATCGATCCTTTTCTTACCTAATTCAGTGCCATCGCCAAATCTTTGAACTCCAACGCCTCATTCTTGCGCTGTGCAGAGCCCTCCTAAAGAAAGGAATCATCCTTACTTACTATCTCCTTCGACGAATTTCCTCACGTCTAACTAACTAGCAAGCATCCTTCTTTTCTACTTGCACTGCTTGGTCCTAAAATTTTCTTCAGAGAGAAGAGAGCTTATCAGATTTTCCAGCCTCTTTGCACCGAGGGTAGGCGTGAGCTGCGTGGTATTGGGCCCCACCACAAGGCACGGGTCAGACCCATTTTCCCGACTGCCCACGCACCACCCGCCCGGGACGAGCATGTCTTTCCCTCGAAACAAGAGATCAGAGTCGATCTTGTCGAGCACTTTATCATCAGCGTGGAACTTTCTGGCGAATGGGGCGTTGCTGTCGACCATTCTCTTCATGTCTTCGATGGTGAGGTAGTGCGGGTGCTGCTTTGGAGGGTTGTCCCACGATATGAAGTGGAGATCGCTGTTCACCGTCGTGTTGCTGAAGTGTCGGGCGTTGCATGCCACCGTGTGGAAGTAACCCTCGGGAGAAGAGATGAAGTTTGCGTAGTACATCAGGGCTGTTCTTGGTAAGCTGTCCCAGCCCCATATTATGTAGTCCACGAAAGAACGGGATAACATCATCCATGCCGATCCTGTATGATGATGATGATGATGATATTTTAAAGAATGAAACTTTGAAACGCAGTAATAGATTTGCTATGATTCACCGACAGAGATAGGTAATGAATGCGGTGAGTTTGTCTTTTGACATTCATGAGCAGCTTCATGCATTTTGTTATGTTGGTAGATATTATTAGAGTACAGAAAGCAATTCTGGGCTCAAGCTGCACACGAAAATGATGACACCAAAGAACACAAAACATAAGAAGTAAAGTGAATAGCCATTCTTCACTTACGTCAAGAAGCCAACCAGCATGACGGTAGGAAGAAGTTTTCGGTAGTTAACAGAAGAAAGACAGACTCGGAACGTAAGTTTTCACTTTATTGCTTGAGATGGGAATGTTAAGTAAAGGATCTGAAGAGATGTGGCCAAGTTGCAAAGGAAGTAATAGGAGATATCGAACCTCCAAACTAAGGTTTCCCTTAAATGCTACGGACAGACACATGGCATCTCAAGTGAAGCACGCACATTTTTGTTCCATATATATAGTCCATGATGCTAAACCAAGCAACATTTTTGCATAGGAAGGCAATGAGATTAGGAGATCAAAGCAGAGGCATATAAAAGTAAACTTGATATTTATTTAACTTTCACCTGTGAAGAGTTTGAATGCAGTTGGCACGCTTCTTCTCTGCGTAATCCAAAACACATCGGATTTCTTTGTCATGTATAGCCCGGGATCAATTATGACTGGCTTCGCCCTCTGAAACCTGAATATGAGACAATGTAAGTTCTCATCACACCAAAGATCGATCAAATTCTTGATTAATTGATGAATGAAAGAAGGCACACGTACTCTTTCCAGCCGATATTACTGGTATGATCGAGAAAATTAAGATCCCGAGGCAAGGATGAAAAAGCATGCAGCAGATCTGATCCACCATTGAAATGACTCAAATTAGTAAACACAGAAAACAAAATCCAAGTAGCTCGGATTATTACATCATAGAATGACAAGGATCAGATCTTTTCTCCTTATTTCCACCAAGAAAAAGCAACAGTACAAGTCTACCATGGCAGAGAAACCATCAAAAGGGCGTCAAATCTCAGTATTTCTTCAAAACACAGCAAACAAAAGATCAACTTCTTAGAAGGAAGAAATAATTACTCACCATCTTGAGAGACAAGAGGATAATCTGAGGCACTCAAATTGATAAACCAATCCCAATCCCCACCTTCCTTCAACAGTATCGAAGCAGCATGCAAAGTATTCGCCACCATGGTTGGCCCTCTGTAAGTGACCAAATTAGCCTTCTCAATCATCCTCACATTGCGAAATCTGCCGTAGACCTCATGCTTACCCACATAGCCAAACAGATCCATCCTCTCTTCCGCCGAACTCTCAGCATCCAAGTGAACAACGTACTGATTAATAGGATGGTACAGCGCCTCTAACGTTCTCCGAAGCATCGCGCCGTCGCCGGCGGATCCCGAGATTAGGTAAGCTATGCGCGGCGGTTGATTGGTAATGGGCGACGCTGGGACGGGCCTGAGCTTGGACTCGACGAAGATGTTGGAGTCGGAAGGGGTAACGGCGGTGGTTGTGAGGTAGATCGGAGACGAAGACGTCGAGGCGAGGAGGAGGATGACGAGTAAGGACAGAAGGGAAATTATTGTCAGAGGGAAGATCCATCTCTTCTTTTCCATTGCGTGGGGGTGTTTGAGATGGTGATAGTAAGTCTTCAGCTTCTTCATCTTCTCTTCTCTTCTACTGCTGAAATTACTGGGCTTTCATAACGACGCCGGTGGTGGCGCGTCGGTGGGTGTGGCGGCGATTGACTGAGATGAAGAAAGGGAGACCGTAAAGAAGAGTAATTGTTCTCAAAGAGTAGTTGGGAAAAGCAATAATTATTGGGTCTTCCGTGTCGTGTTGTTTTTCTTGCTTGCTTGACAGTGAAGATGGGTCTCATTGTGATTAGGTATGAGAGATGAGGTGTCTCTTATCGCATCAACATTACTAATAATAATAAAAATATTACTACTAGTGTACATTACAATGGTAGGCCTGCACTGCAGTCCCAATAAAATGCAAGTAATAATCAATATTTTGTTTCATATTTTATTTATGTCTTGCCTGAGAAAACTTTGATGGATAGCCATTAAAGACAAAAGTTTGCATCCATAGTTTTGATCTGAAGACCAAATATTGAGCGAGCGAGCAAAGGAACTACTATAATTACAATAGATCATCATAGTAAGTTAATCTATCTAACTCTTATGGAAATAAGTTTAGCACTGCCATGTGTTGGTCCAGCCTTGCAGCCTGCCAACGAAGACCGCCGCCAGAAGAAAACAAAGAAAAAAATATAAAATATTATTATAATATATTATAATATTATTTTATATATATAATAAAATAATGAACGGCTGATATTGAAGGGCGACGCGGCGCATTCATGGCCACTCGTTTTGAGTGGTCCAGAAGAGCTGAAGACATCTATAAATAGGCTGAGGATTCTTCAGTTATTATCATCACAAACTCATTCGAGTGTTACTATATATAGAGAGAAGTAGTTCGAGTGAATTGTGAGGTTATCAGTTCAGGTAGAAACTGATAGGGTTCCACATCCACAGAGAGGTGTGAGGTAAAGACGAGTGGTAAAAGTGAGATAGTAAAAATTCGAGGGTTGTAATTTTTACTATAGTGAAGATTTTGCCGACTCGGCCGTGGTTTTTCCCTCTTTGTTAACAGAGGGTTTTCCACGTTAAAGTTCTGGTGTTCTTTCTTACCTTACGGTAAATTTTATTTTACCGTGGTAGTTACTGTACGGGTCCCACCAAATTTACCCCGTGGGTCCCACTTCTCCCGATCGTCGTACCGAGCCAAACCGGACCTGTTCCGCTGCGGGGCCCACTGACCACCGCGGGGCCCACCACCATTCCCAACAAGTGGTATCAGAGCCTGATAGTATTCTGAGTATGCTCTGTGGTTGCAGCTTTGACTGATCTTCCACATCAGAAAAGGTACTAGTAGGTTGCTGGTAATTTTGACGGCCATGGAGAACGACGGAGGAATGATCAAGCTGACAGTAACGAATTACTCCATATGGAAATCAAGGATGGAGGATTATCTTTATTGCAAAGACCTCCATGAACCAATAGAAAATGAAGGCAAGATGCCCGAAGGCGGGAAGGCTGACCAATGGAAGAAATTGCAAAGAAAGACGCTAGCTGTGATCCGCCAATGGGTGGATATTAGCCTCTACAACCACGTCCGAAATGAGACAGACCCCTACAAACTCTGGACGAAATTGGAGGGTATGTACGAGGTGACAAATGCGCTGAGCAAGGTATTCATGATGCGGAAACTCATGAATGTGAAGCTGAACGAGGGACGATCAGTTGCTGAACATCTGAATGACTTTGAAGGGCTGGTAACTCAACTCACAAGTGCCGGTCTAATCCTTGATGATGAGCTACAAGCATGTCTACTATTGGGATCTCTACCTGATAGCTGGGATACGTTGGTGGTATCGCTCACTAACTCGGCACCAAGCGGTAAAGTCACGATGGAGATGGTGAAAAATAGGCTCTACAATGAAGAGCTACGACGGAAGGATGCTGCCAGCACCAGTACGGGAAATCAGGCCCTTGTCACGGAGAACAGGGGTCGGAGCAAGAGTAGAGGACCAAAAGGATATGACAAGTCCAAAAATAGATCCAAGTCCAGGGAGATGAGGAAGTGCTACCATTGTGGAAAAGTTGGCCACTTACAAAGAAACTGTAGACTTCTCAACGGAAAACAGAAACAAGACGATGACAAGAACACGTCTGCAATCGCCTCAAACGATGGAGGAGAGGTTACTCTGGTGAATGAAGCAGACTGCTGTCATGTTGCGGATGCAAATACCGAATGGGTAGTGGACTCTGGTGCCTCTTACCATTGTGTTCCAAGGCGTGAATACTTCTCCACGTATAAGGCGGGAAACTTTAGCACTACCAAGATGGGTAACCAAAGTGTTTCTAAAATAGTGGGGATCGGTGATATCTGTATCCAGACGAGCGTGGGGTGCACACTACGACTGAAAGATGTGCGACACATTCCAGACCTGCGTCTCAATCTGATTTCTGTGAAGGTGCTGGACAACGAAGGATACTATAACGAGATGGCGAATAGCAATTGGAAACTCACCAAGGGATCATTGGTGGTAGCGAGAGGAAAGCTATGCTGCTCGCTGTACAAGATGCACGCAACGATATGTGCTAACCAACTGAATGCAGTTGAAGATGATGCTTCTCCAAATTTGTGGCACAGACGGCTGGCGCACGTAGGAGAGAAGGGGTTGAATGTCTTGGCTAGAAAGTCCCTCATACCAGTAGCCAAGGAGAAAGCGCTGAACCCCTGCGATTATTGTTTATTTGGGAAGCAACATAGAGTTTCATTCGCGAAGAACTTAACCAGGCGAATGAAGAAGTTGGAGTTGGTACACTCTGACGTATGCGGACCCATGGAAGTCGAATCTTTGGGAGGCAGTAAATATTTTCTGACCTTCATTGATGATGCGTCTCGCAAGACCTGGGTATATCTGTTGCAGACGAAGGACCAGGTGTTCTATTATTTTAAGAAGTTCCATGCAATGGTGGAAAGAGAAACAGGAATGCCGCTAAAGTGTCTACGCACAGATAACGGTGGGGAATACATCTCTCGGGAGTTCAGAGATTATTCCACGAAGCATGGCATTAGGCATGAGAAGACAGTTCCTAGCACTCCTCAGCAGAATGGTATCGCAGAGAGAATGAATCGAACCATTATGGAGAGAGTCCGAGCGATGCTCAAAATGGCTAATCTATCTAAGTCATTTTGGGGGGAAGCTGTCAACACTGCAGTCTATCTTATCAACCGACTACCTTCATCGGCGTTAGATTTCGATATACCAGAGAAGGTGTGGATCGGTAGAGACATCTCATATTCACATTTGAGAGTGTTTGACTGCAAGGCGTTCATGCATGTGCCGAAGGAACAAAGATCGAAGCTCGATGACAAATCGAATCCTTGCATCTTTGTTGGCTATGGAGACGAGGAGTTCGGCTACAGACTTTGGGATCCAAAGAAGAAGAAGACTGTTCGAAGTCGCGACGTAGTATTCCATGAGCATGAGATCATGGGCGACTTAGACGTGGATGTAACAAAACCCACAGGTGGCGGTGTAGACGATACACCAGTCAGCATTCCATATGATGGTGCCACAGAGGAAGGAATGCAGCAATCAGAACCTTAACCAGAAGAGCCAACCATTGATGATAATGAACCTGTCGTAGATGAACACACTGAAGGTAATGAGCAGGGGGAGCCTTCAGATGTGCAAGAAGCAGTTGAACCTCAGCCGAGAAGGTCAACTAGGGAACGCCAACCATCTACAAGGTATCCGAGTTCTGAATATATTTTGATTACTGACGAGGGGGAGAGAGAGCTTCCAGGAAGTACAATCTTGTAGGGACAAAGATTGTTGGACAAAGGCCATGCAAGAGGATATGGATTCTTTGAAGAAGAATGATACGTACGAGTTAGTTCGATTGCCGAAAGGAAAGAAGACGCTCAAAAACAAATGGGTGTACAAATTGAAGAAGGATGATGGCAAGCTGGTCAGATACAAGGCTCGATTAGTAGTCAAAGGTTTCACTCAGAGGAAGGGGATCGACTTTGACGAGATATTTTCACCTGTCGTGAAGATGAGTTCAATCAGAGTCATACTGGGACTAGCTGCTACCATGGATCTTCACTTGGAGCAACTCGACGTGAAGACCGCATTCTTGCATGGTGATCTTGATGAGGAGATATATATGGAACAACCAGAAGGGTTCGAGGTTAGAGGTAAAGAGGACATGGTCTGCCGGTTGAAGAAAAGCTTGTACGGTCTGAAACAAGCTCCACGGCAGTGGTACAAGAAGTTTGATTCTTTCATGATGCATCAGGAGTTCAAGAGAACAGATGCAGATCCATGTGTTTACGTCCGGAGATACTCTAGCGGTAAATTTATCGTTCTTCTCCTGTATGTTGATGATATGCTAATTGTCGGACAAGATGCAGAGATGATTAGCAGGTTAAAGAAAGATTTGTCAAAGACGTTTGACATGAAGGATTTGGGTTCGTCAAAGCGGATTCTCGGAATGGAGATTACCCGAGATCGGAAAGCTGGAAAATTGTGGTTATCCCAAGAGCGCTATATTGAACGAATTCTGGAGAGGTTCAATATGAAGGATGCTAAGCCAGTTAGCACGCCACTTGCCGCGCACTTTCAAGTGCGAAAGAAATCCGATTCATCAACAGCTGAAGACGGAGAAGATGTCCCAGATGTTCCATATTCATCGGCGGTCGGAAGTTTGATGTACGCCATGGTGTGTACGAGGCCAGATATCGCTCACGCAGTTGGCGTTGTGAGTCGATTTCTATCGAATCCCAGGAAGTCACATTGGGAAGCAGTGAAGTGGATCATGAGATACCTGAGAGGAACTTCCAAATTATGCCTAACATTTGGAAGTGGTGAATGTTTTCTTACAGGCTATACGGATGCTGATATGGCCGGTGATCTCGACAGCAGAAAGTCGACGTCGGGATACATTTTTACATTCTCAGGGGGAGCTATCTCATGGCAGTCGAGGTTACAGAAATGTGTTTCTTTATCAACTACTGAAGCGGAGTATGTTGCAGCAACGGAAGCTGGTAAGGAGATGCTCTGGTTGAAGAGATTTCTTCAGGAGTTGGGAATTCAGCAGGAGGAGTACATAATATTTTGTGATAGTCAAAGTGCTTTGGACTTGAGCAAGAATACTATGTATCATTCGAGGACGAAACACATCGATGTTCGTTATCATTGGCTCAGACTGGCTATTGAGGAGAAAGCGTTCAAGCTGCAGAAGATCCACACAGACAAGAATGTTGCGGACATTCTGACGAAGGTTACTCCCAAGGAGAAGACAGAGTTCTGCGCCGGGCAAGCCGGCATGGGCTACCGCTGAGGCTGTAGGAAATCTCCCCCGCATAATGAATGAGGCTGGAGGGGGAGAATTGTTGGTCCAGCCTTGCAGCCTGCCAACGAAGACCGCCGCCAGAAGAAAACAAAGAAAAAAATATAAAATATTATTATAATATTTTATTATAATATTATTTTATATATATAATAAAATAATGAACGGCTGATATTGAAGGGCGACGCGGCGCATTCATGGCCACCCGTTTTGAGTGGTCCAGAAGAGCTGAAGATATCTATAAATAGGCTGAGGATTCTTCAGTTATTATCATCACAAACTCATTCGAGTGTTACTATATATAGAGAGAAGTAGTTCGAGTGAATTGTGAGGTTATCAGTTCAGGTAGAAACTGATAGGGTTCCACATCCACAGAGAGGTGTGAGGTAAAGACGAGTGGTAAAAGTGAGATAGTAAAAATTCGAGGGTTGTAATTTTTACTATAGTGAAGATTTTGCCGACTCGGCCGTGGTTTTTTCCTCTTTGTTAACAGAGGGTTTTCCACGTTAAAGTTCTGGTGTTCTTTCTTACCTTACGGTAAATTTTATTTTTACCGTGGTAGTTACTGTGCGGGTCCCACCAAATTTACCCCGTGGGTCCCACTTCTCCCGATCGTCGTACCGAGCCAAACCGGGACCTGTTCCGCTGCGGGGCCCACTGACCACCGCGGGGCCCACCACCATTCCCAACACCATGTTGATCTTCTTGAAGCTCCAATTCACTGATCATCAAATTCAGCAAGAATTTTTCATTTCAAGGTAGAGAATTCGGACAGCACATTACCACTAAAGAAAGTAGACCCGTAATCAAGAAATGGATATTTCCAGGTTCAACTTACACATCAACGAACGACGAGACAAAAAAGCAACAATATCGATCCAAACATAAAGAACATCTACATATTATCACTAAAGAACGACTGGCGATTGTCATCATCATCAGTTGGCAACTCTTGATCGTTATTAGGTTGCTGCTGAGTATCAATCATACCAAAATCATCTCTGTTATTTTCTTGTTCTTGAAAAGAACCAATAAGCCGCCCTTGTCCAGCTTGTGGGATAAAAGAAATCGGTGGTTCAACTATTCCATTATAATCCGATGATGAAATCTCACCATTATTGACGAGCCCAGCATCGTCTTTATTGTTCTCATCGTCATCAGTTTCCTGAAACCCTTGATGAATAATCAGACCACCATCTCCATTGTTCTCTTGTTCTTGAAAACTAAGCCCATGTGCTTGAGAAGAAAGTGGTTCAACCCCATTGAATAGCCCGTCATTATTCATCCCAAGATTATCGAACTGATGATTATTCCAATTAGTAGGTGCCCGCCGAGGATCGACAATAGCAGCAACGGGCGCCGGCGGCGGCCTATGCAACGATAAGGCATCGAGTAAACTTTGGAGACGGCGGCGTTCTTGTTCCATGAGTACCAATTTCAAGTACGTCTTCTGTATGGCCTCATAGCAGCCGCCGACGGGGAACCTTCTGCGCATTTCGGCCTCGAAGATCATTGCTTCCACGGCGTCGTCTTTCTCTTCTTTCGTTCCTAAGGAATTTAGGGCTTTGGTTAGATTGGCGATGCCGAACAAGCGTTGAACGCTCTTGAAGCTACTCTCTTTCTGGGCCGGAAAATATGGCGCGAAGACGCAATCTTTGGGGCACTTTCTTCGCTGGTGTTTGCAGGCGGCGCAGGGGGGGATTTGTTCCGCCGCCGCGTACGGTCATGGTGATGAGATATTGTTTATGTTTCTTTTTTCTTTTTCTTTTTAGAGAAAGATTTATCGTTTATTATTGATTTGAGTGGAAAAAGATGGAGAATGAAATCTGGTGGAATTTGGTAATTTCAGTTTGAACCGAGATTTTCTGATATTGTAAACTTTGACCCGGCCTTGGTGGATTTTTCGGTAATCTTTGGTTAGTTTGAACTGACCGAGATTATCGGTTTGAATCGGTGTTTCTTGCAAACAATTAAATTATAAGTAGTAATTTATTGTTATAAATTATTTTGCATCATCGTTCATGAATGTATTTAACACTGAAATCGAGGGTCAATTTCAACTATTATATCATGCACCAACACCCTCTACGTATTCGCTAAAAATATAACTATATTTAATGAGAATTTATACTTTTTAAGTTATTTATAAGGGTCTTTACACATAAGTACCCCTCTGCAAAAAAAAACTTATAATTTAGTACCCTAACAATATTTTTTTATATGTAGATACCTAACAAAATAAATATTTTTGCAAATAGGTACCCGATCCTGCCGCATTAGCACATTTAGGTACCCTATAGCAACGTATTGTGGTACGTATTAAAATATGTCAGCTAAAATAAATACAAATAAACGGGCAACGGTTTGTGTTTTCGATCATGATCATTCATGAATGTTAGCATTGAAATTGAGGGTCAATTTAACTATTATTTTTTTTCACATTGTACGTATGTACTAAAAATATAGCTATGTTTAATTGTAAATTTTATTTTTCAGTTATTTATAAGTTGATGTTTGATGAAGTTATTTTTACATATATAAGTTGCGAATGAATAAAATAGAGCCGAATACAACCATACTCTATTTGCATTCTACTAAAGATTCGAATATTGGTATTATTAATATGCTACTATTCAAATATTTGAATTTCAATCATTCTATTTTTTTTTAACTTTTTATTTTATAAAATATAAATATATACTTTATTTTCAATTTTTCGGTTTAATAAGAATAAGTTTATTTAAGATATATATTGAATTGTTCAAATCTCGATAGACAAACAAAGTGAATATTTTGGTATCTGTATTCGTATTCGAAAATTATTAGAATCGAAAATACCATTTTTATTCGGATTCATATTCGAAATAATAAAAAATTCAAATCCTAAATTTTTTAGTGGAATCTCGAATGAAACAAAAAATAAATTGATTCATTTGCAACACTACCTACAGTATTTTCCGCGAGGACTAGCTGAACCCTGATAATGCTTGGTAAGGTGGTCACTAACTAACATATTCTTTATTAGCACTGCCATTCATTCAATGATCATCCCTTTGAGCAAGACTTTCGTTTCTATGAATACGAACAAGATAGAGAATTGGCGATGATAACAACTGATATTAGATCATCATCATCATGAAGTTGGTGTAATCGACAAAACCCTAAATCAAGAAATGAAATATTTCCCAATTGATCAAATTACATCATCATCATCGAATTAACGACTGAAGCAAAAAGCAACAATCGATCAACACAAAGAACATCTAATTACTAAACAACTGATTCACCACCCAATATAAGTAGTAATTGGTTGCAGCACACTTGAGGAATAATCAATCATGCACAATCACCTCCCATATTATTGTTTTCTTGTTCTTGAAAACCACAAAGCCCTTCTTCTTGCACTTGTTGCAGCTGAATGAATGGGAGATCTTCACTAAAAGAAAGCAGTCCATTGACATAAGAATTCAAATCATCCACAGCATCGTCCATTGCCAGCAAATCATCAATATTATTAGGTTGATGATGAGGAATGATAACTTCTTTACTAATATTATCTTGTTGGTCTTCAATTAAACAAATCCCTGGCGGCACTTCTTGCGACGACTCATTAAGGGATGGGAGGCTACCATCTCCTGGTAAAGAAAGTTCTCCATCCGCTGACGTGGCGCCGCCATTGAAGGGCGCATTATTAATATTATCCGAAAAAGGCGGCCGAGGAATATCAATAGCAGCACTGGCCAACGTTGACCTTTTCACTTCAAGAAGCTGACGAAGACGGCGATATTCTTCTTCCTTGCGCTTCAGTATCAACGCAGCCTTACGTATGGCGTCATAGCATCCGCCGACGGGGAATTTCCGGCGCATTTCCGCCTCGAAGATTATTGCCTTAATTGCGTCGTCTCTCTCGTCCCTGTCCGGATATCTTTTTAGGGTCTTGGTGATATGTGCGACGCCGAACAAATTGTGAACGCTTTCAAACTGAGCGTATTTGCTTGCCGGAAAATAAGGGGCGAAGAGGCAGTCGGCGGAGCACTTCCTTCGCTGGTATTTGCAGGCGGCGCACGCTGGGTTTGTTCCGCCGTGTATGGTCATGGTGAATGATGTGATTGATTGAGTGGAAAAGTAAATCTTTTATTGACTTGACATGCGTAATTGCGTATATATGACGAAAGAGGGGAGGCGAGAAGAATAAAGAGATCTTGGTAATTTGAGTTTTGAACCTAGTTTTTCTGCTATTATAATATCTATTTGGCCCGGTCATTGACTCATTAGTGGTAGATTTAGTAATGTTGGTGAGTTTGTGACCGACTTTTTAACGTTTGACTTTTCAAATTTAAATAAAACAACAATAATAAATATGATAAATAAAAATAGGCACCCAATTATGAATTTTCATTGTTTCCTTGTCATCATGCATCGTTTCTAGGTATGTGGAAATATACCCGAATACCGATATACCGTCCTTATCGTATCGAAACGTACCGAAAATATCAAAAATTTTGGTATACCGAAGTTTTTGGTAAGGTTATGATACTGTACCGAAAATTTTCGTTACGGTAATGGTATGAAAATTTTAAAAATTAGGTATACCGATTATACCGAAATACGGAAAGACTAAAATTTTTAATATTATATATATATATATACACACACCTACATATATTATATTATTTCAAAAAAATATAAAATGGATAAAATATTATAAGGATCTTCATAAATTTATTTAGCCCATAAATTATTAATTATGCCCAACTCTCTAAGATTATTTAGGCCCACCATATTTTACCTACATTATAAAAAACAAAAGGAAATACAAAATAGCCATTTCGTTTTAATTAGTCTGTATATTAAGTTGTATTTTGTGGTTATTTTAGAAAATTTGGTATTAATAATCCATCTTATTGGGGCCTAAGGAGTTTGAATTGACTAATAATTAGAAAACAACAAATTAACGAGTTACGAGACACGCATGGTAGAAAACCCTCCGTGTGAATGGTATAGAAGGTATGATACCGATACACCGAAATTTTGGTATGATACCGTATCGAAATTTAAGGAATACCGAAATTTTGATATGGTATTGGTATGATTTTTTTCGATACCGAAATTTCGGTATGGTATACAGTATCACAGTTTTTGTACGGTATACCGTACCGAACTACCCCTAATCATTTCCCATATTCACTCTCATTCAACTAGAAGAATAAAATGCTATTTTGAAAATCGAATTATGAAATTAGATAATATTCTCTCGCTGTTACATAGCTCATCATATTTTTTCTTTAGTTTACCGACCATTATTTTCATTTTCACAACGAATTATTTAAAATTATAAATTTTCACAATCATTAAGCAAAATGATTGCTAATAATTATATTTTATCCCAAAAAATTAATATTATTTAGAGGAGTCGTGTTGGAAGACACTATTCCATCTGGTGCAAAGCCCTTTTATTCACGTTGAAAAACCTGTTGGTCCAGCCCCCAAATGAGACGCCCACCAACAATGACCAAAAAGAAAAATAATAAATAATATTATATTATAATATTATTTTAATGAAAGGTTTATATTGAAGGGCGACGCGGCGGATTCCTGGCCACCCGTTTTGAGTGGTCCAGAAGAGCTGAAGACATCTATAAATAGGCTGAGGATTCTTCAGTTATTATTATCACAAGCTCATTCGAGTTTTACTATATAGAGAGAGAAGTAGTTCGAGTGAATTGTGAGGTTATCAGTTCAGGCAGAAACTGATAGGGTTCCACATCCACAGAGAGGTGTGAGGTATACACGAGTGGTAAAAGTGAGTTAGTAAAAATTCGAGGGTTGTAATTTTTACTATAGTGAAGATTTTGCCGACTCGGCCGTGGTTTTTCCCTCTTCGTTAACAGAGGGTTTTCCACGTTAAAATTCTGGTGTTCTTTCTTACCTTACGGTAATTTTATTTTTACCGTGGTAGTTACTGTGCGGGTCCCACCAAATTTACCCCGTGGGTCCCATTTCTCCCGATCATCGTACCGAGCCAAACCGGGACCTGTTCCGCTGCGGGGCCCACTGACCACCGCGGGGCCCACCACCATTCCCAACAAGTGGTATCAGAGCCTGATAGTATTCTGAGTATGCTCTGTGGTTGCAGCTTTGACTGATCTTCCACATCAGAAAAGATACTAGTAGGTTGCTGGTAGATTTTGACAGCCATGGAGAACGACGGAGGAATGATCAAGCTGACAGTAACGAATTACTCCATATGGAAATCAAGGATGGAGGATTATCTTTATTGCAAAGACCTCTATGAACCAATCGAAAATAAAGGCAAGATGCCTGAAGGCGGGAATGCTGTCCTATGGAAGAAGTTGCAACGAAAGACGCTAGCTGTGATCCGCCAATGGGTGGACATTAGCCTCTACAACCACGTCCGAAATGAGACAGACCCCTACAAACTTTGGACGAAACTGGAGGGTATGTACGAGGTGACGAATGCGCTGAGCAAGGTATTCATGATGCGAAAACTCATGAATGTGAAGCTGAACGAGGGACGATCAGTTGCTGAACATCTGAATGACTTTGAAGGGTTGGTAACTCAACTCACGTGTGCCGGTCTAATCCTTGATGATGAGCTGCAAGCATGTCTACTACTGGGATCTCTACCTGATAGTTGGGATACGTTGGTGGTATCGCTCACTAACTCGGCACCAAGCGGTAAAGTCACGATGGAGATGGTGAAAAATAGACTCTACAATGAAGAGCTGCGACGGAAGGATGCTGCCAGTACCAGTACGGGAAATCAGGCCCTTGTTACGGAGAATAGGGGTCGGAGCAAGAGTAGAGGACCAAAAGGATACGACAAGTCGAAAGATAGATCCAAGTCCAGGGAGATGAGGAAGTGCTACCATTGTGGAAAAGTTGGTCACTTACAAAGAAACTGTAGACTTCTCAACAGAAAACAGAAACAAGATGATGACAAGAACACGTCTGCAATCGCCTCCAACGATGGTGGAGAGGTTACTCTGGTGAATGAAGCAGACTGCTGTCATGTTGCGGATACAAGCACCGAATGGATAGTGGACTCTGGTGCTTCCTACCATTGTGTTTCAAGACGTGAATACTTCTCCACATATAAGGCGGGAAACTTTGGCACTACCAAGATGGGTAACCAAAGTGTTTCTAAAATAGTGGGGATCGGTGATATCTGTATCCAGACGAGCGTAGGGTGTATCCAAAGTGTTTACAAAGCTATGCTGCTCACTGTACAAGATGCACGCAACGATATGTGCTAACCAACTGAATGCAGTTGAAGATGTTGCTTCTCCAAATTTGTGGCACAGACGGCTGGCGCACGTAGGAGAGAAGGGGTTGAATGTCTTGGCTAGCAAGTCCCTCATACCAGTAGCCAAGGAGAAAGCGCTGAACCCCTGCGATCACTGTTTATTTGGGAAGCAACATAGAGTTTCATTTGCGAAGAACTTAACCAGGCGAATGAAGAAGTTGGAGTTGGTACACTCTGACGTATGCGGACCCATGGAAGTCGAATCTCTGGGAGGCAGTAAATATTTTCTGACCTTTATTGATGATGCGTCTCGCAAGACCTGGATATATCTGTTGCGGACGAAAGACCAGGTGTTCTATTATTTTAAGAAGTTCCATGCGATGGTGGAAAGAGAAACAGGAATGCCGCTAAAGTGTCTACGCACAGATAACGGTGGTGAATACTTCTCTCGGGAGTTCAGAGATTATTCCACGAAGCATGGCATTAGGCATGAGAAGACAGTTCCTGGCACTCCTCAGCAGAATGGTGTCGCAGAGAGAATGAATCGAACCATTATGGAGAGAGTCCGAGCGATGCTCAAAATGGCTAATCTATCTAAGTTATTTTGGGGGAAGCTGTCAACACTGCAGTCTATCTTATCAACCGACTACCTTCATCGGCGTTGAATTTTGATATACCAGAGAAGATGTGGACCGGTAAAGACATCTCATATTCACATTTGAGAGTGTTTGGCTGCAAGGCATTCATGCACGTACCGAAGGAACAAAGATCGAAGCTCGATGATAAATCGAATCCTTGCATCTTTGTTGGGTACGGAGACGAGGAGTTCGGCTACAGACTTTGGGATCCAAAGAATAAGAAGACAGTTCGAAGTCGTGATGTAGTATTCCATGAGCACGAGATCATGGGCGACTCAGATGTGGATGTGACGAAATCCACAGGTGGCGGTGTAGACGACGATACACCAGTTAGCATTCCATATGATGGTGCCACAGAGGAAGGAATGCAACAATCAGAACCTGAACCAGAAGAGCCAGCCATTGATGATGATGATGAACCTGTCGTAGATGAACACACTGAAGGTACTGAGCAGGGGGAGCCTTCAGATGTGCAAGAAGCAGTTGAACCTCAGCCGAGAAGGTCAACTAGGGAACGCCAACCATCTACAAGGTATCCGAGTTCTGAATATATTTTGATTACTGACGAGGGGGAGCCAGAGAGCTTCCAGGAAGTACAATCTTGTAGGGACAAAGATTGTTGGACAAAGGCCATGTAAGAGGAGATGGATTCTTTAAAGAAGAATGATACGTACGAGTTAGTTCGATTGCCAAAAGGAAAGAAGACGCTCAAAAACAAATGGGTGTACAAATTGAAGAAAGATGATGGCAAGCTGGTCAGATACAAGGCTCGATTAGTGGTCAAAGGTTTCACTCAAAGGAAGGGGATCGACTTTGACGAGATATTTTCACCGATCGTGAAGATGAGTTCAATCAGAGTAATACTGGGACTAGCTGCTACCATGGATCTTCACTTGGAGCAACTCGACGTGAAGACCGCATTCTTGCATGGTGATCTTAATGAGGAGATATATATGGAGCAACCCGAAGGGTTCGAGGTTAGAAGTAAAGAGGACATGGTCTGCCGGCTGAAGAAAAGCTTATACGGTCTGAAACAAGCTCCACGGCAGTGGTACAAGAAATTTGATTCTTTCATGGTGCATCAGGGGTTCAAGAGAACAGATGCAGATCCATGTGTTTACGTCCGGAGATACTCTAACGGTAAATTTATCGTTCTTCTCCTGTATGTTGATGATATGCTAATTGTCGGACCAGATGCAGAGATGATTAGCAGGTTAAAGAAAGATTTGTCAAAGACGTTTGACATGAAGGATTTGGGTTCGGCAAAGCGGATTCTCGGAATGGAGATTACCCGAGATCGAAAAGCTGGGAAATAGTGGTTATCCCAGGAGCGCTATATTGAACGAGTTCTAGAGAGGTTCAATATGAAGGATGCTAAGCCAGTTAGCACGCCACTTGCCGCGCACTTTCAGTTGCGAAAGAAATCCGATCCATCAACAACAGAAGACGGAGAAGATGTCCCAGATGTTCCATATTCATCGGCGGTCGGAAGTTTGATGTACGCCACGGTGTGTACGAGGCCAGATATCGCTCACGCAGTTGGCGTTGTGAGTCGATTTCTATCGAATCCCGAGAAGTCACATTGGGAAGCAGTGAAGTGGATCATGAGGTACCTGATTGGAAGTTCCAAATTATGCCTAACATTTGGAAGTGGTAAATGTTTACTTACAGGCTATACGGATGCTGATATGGCCGGTGATCTCGACAGCAGAAAGTCGACGTCGGGATACATTTTTACATTCTCAGGGGGAGCTATCTCATGGCAGTCGAGGTTACAGAAATGTGTTTCTTTATCAACTACTGAAGCGGAGTATGTTGCAGCAATGGAAGCTGGCAAGGAGATGCTCTGGTTGAAGAGATTTCTTCAGGAGTTGGGAATTCAGCAAGAGGAATACATAATATTTTGCGACAGTCAAAGTGCTTTGGACTTGAGCAAGAATACTATGTACCATTCGAGGACGAAACACATCGACGTTCGCTACCATTGGCTCAGACTGGCTATTGAGGAGAAAGCGTTCAAGCTGCAGAAGATCCACACAGGCAAGAATGTTGCGGACATTCTGACGAAGGTTACTCCCAAGGAGAAGACAGAGTTCTGCGCCGGGCAAGCCGGCATGGGCTATCGCTGAAGCGGTAGGAAATCTCCCCTGCAAATAATGAATGAGGCTGGAGGGGGAGAATTGTTGGTCCAGCCCCCAAATGAGACGCCCACCAACAATGACCAAAAAGAAAAAAAAATAAATAATATTATATTATAATATTATTTTAATGAAAGGTTTATATTGAAGGGCGACGCGGCGGATTCCTGGCCACCCGTTTTGAGTGGTCCAGAAGAGCTGAAGACATCTATAAATAGGCTGAGGATTCTTCAGTTATTATTATCACAAGCTCATTCGAGTTTTACTATATAGAGAGAGAAGTAGTTCGAGTGAATTGTGAGGTTATCAGTTCAGGCAGAAACTGATAGGGTTCCACATCCACAGAGAGGTGTGAGGTATACACGAGTGGTAAAAGTGAGTTAGTAAAAATTCGAGGGTTGTAATTTTTACTATAGTGAAGATTTTGCCGACTCGGCCGTGGTTTTTCCCTCTTCGTTAACAGAGGGTTTTCCACGTTAAAATTCTGGTGTTCTTTCTTACCTTACGGTAATTTTATTTTTACCGTGGTAGTTACTGTGCGGGTCCCACCAAATTTACCCCGTGGGTCCCATTTCTCCCGATCGTCGTACCGAGCCAAACCGGGACCTGTTCCGCTGCGGGGCCCACTGACCACCGCGGGGCCCACCACCATTCCCAACAAAACCATGGTGGAAACCTTTTATAATTTATTTATCAGTAAAATTACGATAAATTAAAACATTACAAATATATATTTAAAATTTAATTTGTTTTAGATAATATGAAAAATCATTTTCTATGTTTCAGAAAACTTTTGTTCATTATTCTTTCACAGAATTTTTACAATTAAATAAAAATTAAAAAGATTATTTTTACATAGTAGAGCGAGTTACAAAATTCTGCATAATGGTCCATTCTTAAATAAAATTACACAATGTAATTCTTTGTCTAAATCATTGTAGAGTAATCACAATACGTTTTTCACCTTGAAAACAATATTTAAAAAAATGAATCCACCCTTAAAAAGCACTTCCAAAAATCAAACAAATATAATAAAATGCTACTCCCTCCGTCCCAGTAATTTATGGACATTTGAGGTGTAGCGCGATTTTTAAGAAACTGAATATTTTAATAATATAATACAATTAAAAGGTAAAAAGTGTATATTTTGACACGTCTTTTAAGAATATTTAATATTATTATATTGACTGTTTGTGATAGTTTTTTACTAAATAAGGAAATGTACAAAAGATGTGGGACGCCCGATTTAGTAAAATGTACCAAAGATAGTGGGACGGAGGGAGTATTATTTTATCCACAATAAATTTTTTTATTTAATTAAGAGAGGTTGTTATATATGGCTAAAATATTAAATAAAATAGATAATAATAATTAGAATAACTTCGTCCGAAATCAATCTTAAAATATTATTTTTGTATTAATGTTATTTGTTGCATTGTTGTGAATTACATTATTTATTAGAATACTTAGATAAATATGATCTACATTTAGATTAATACAATGTTTGTATATTTGATATTGATGTATAGAAAAAATAACTGAAAATGTATATACCGTATAGTTTCCGCTAAGCCCCCTCTCGGCACTAGCTAGCGCCAATCGAATTTTACAACGATAACTATAACTTGATATTTAAAAATCCCAAGTTTTATTAACGATTTTGCCCCAAACCGACGTGGCTACCCTGAAACCTCTACGATTACATTGTCAATCATCTGCCTCCGATCTTCGGATTCATCAATCTTTATTTTTTTTCTCTTCAGATTTGATTAGAAGCCTGAAATAATGTACGGATTCGAAGCGCTTACGTTCAACATCCATGGAGGTTATCTGGAGGCGATAGTTCGAGGCTACCGCTCCGGCCTCCTCAACGCCGCGGATTATAACAATTTGTGCCAGTGTGAGACCCTAGACGACATTAAAATGCACCTCTCCGCTACCGAGTACGGTCCTTACCTCCAAAACGGTCAGTCTACTTGTGCAATTATGAATCATCCGTGTTGTTAATGTTATTGTGGTTTGTGTTGGTCGATCGGATCGGTTTTGAACATAGTTTACTGAATAGATAGTCCACGATTTGATACATATATTTTTAGTTGATCAATTTCTGTTCACGATTGCCATCTCTATCTTTGTCTTTCGTGAGTTCTTTTGTGCTGACGATATGAAGTTCGAGTTTTTTTTTTTATTAGTTCTGATTCGTTTCCTTTTATTTTCTTCGTATTGGAGTTGTATTGTGAATTTTCATGTTTGATCGCAGAGCCTTCTCCATTGCATACGACAACAATTGTAGAGAAATGCACCCTTAAGCTCGTTGATGAGTACAAGCACATGTTAACCCAAGCCACAGAGCCTCTGTCTACTTTCTTAGAGTACATCACGTATGCCTCTGTCCCTCTGTCTCTGCCCAAAATAGTGGCTAAAGCTTATCACTTTCATGTAATTTATAGGAAACACATTGATTCATCTTTTTCTGAGTACCGAGGATAAAAGTCCTATTATACATCCCTCGATTTGTATCAACCGTATCTTTTCATTCGTACACAGATTCTTGTGCCACGCTATCTCTACGCTCTACGGTAGTGTTTGATGCAATTGATAATTCTGCTCTTGCCTAACTTTTTGTGATATCCAGATATGGTCACATGATCGACAATGTTGTCCTCATTGTCACGGGAACTTTGCATGAGAGAGATGTTCAGGAGTTGTTGGAGAAATGCCATCCTTTGGGGATGTTTGATAGGTATCTTGTTTTTTTCAGATATTTGGCTTTGTGTGATTTGCCATATGTTATGACTAAGCCATTTGTTTGTGCAGCATTGCCACTCTGGCAGTTGCTCAGAACATGAGGGAGCTTTACAGACTGGTTCTTGTGGACACGCCCCTTGCTCCATACTTCTCTGAATGTATCACCTCGGAGGTAAACTTTTTGCTATCTTTTCTATTCTGGTCCCAGCTACGGTAGATGATTACCTTTTACAGTTGGAAACAATCTTACTCATTGATAAACCAAATAGCTTTCGATTTGTCATATTAGAAAGTGAATCAATTCTGCACCACTTAATCTGCTGCTTCTTATTTCTGGGTGCATTCTACTTCTGGCAGGACTTGGATGACATGAATATTGAGATTATGAGGAATACATTGTACAAGGCATACCTTGAGGATTTCTACAGATTCTGCCAGGTAAACTTTTCAATTTATTGTAGTATTCTGTTAACATTCTGTAATCTATACTAATTAAAGAACTTACAAACAGAAACTCGGTGGGGCTACTGCAGAGATTATGTCTGACCTCCTCTCTTTTGAGGCAGACAGAAGAGCTGTTAATATCACAATCAACAGGTTATCCATTAACTGTCTGAAATTGTTTAAATAACAACTTGAGTTCGAGTTATTCTGCTATTGTTTCTAAATCCGCTTCAAAATTCTTTTAATGTTCAGCATCGGTACTGAGCTCACTCGTGAAGATCGCAAGAAGTTGTATTCAAACTTTGGCTTGCTGTATGGGATCTTCACCGGCTCTTATTTTTCAGTGTGTTAAATAATTGATGCCCTTTTCTTGTTTCATTAACTTATGGTTTGCTTGAATGATAGATATCCTTATGGTCATGAGGAGCTTTCGGCATGTGAGGATATCGATCAGGTATGTGATTGCTATCTCATAGATTTGTCTCGTTATGAGAAGTTTTCTGGCAGTAGCCTGTATATTTTTTTAAGTCGCGCAGCTCCTATTAGGATTTTGTTCTTGGTAATCATGCATTTCGTTAAAAACTATTTACCACTCTTTGTAAACAAGCTATCTACCTATCTTCAGGTTCGTGGTGCCATGGAAAAATATCCTCCTTATCAGTCCATATTTGGGAAGCTGTCATATGGAGAAAGTCAGATGCTGGACAAGGGCTTTTATGAAGAAGAGGTGAAACGACTTTGCCTATCATTTGAGCAGCAGGTTTGTCGTTCAGTGCTTTCTGCATATCTAGAACCGCGCTGCGTGTCATTCCTCTACATGTGATTGTTTTTTTTTCCATTTTCAAAATTTTAATGTATAATCGAACCAATTCGCTTAAAATATTTGATGTTACAGTTCCATTATGGCGTGTTTTTCGCTTATATGAGACTGAAGGAGCAGGAGATCAGAAACTTGATGTGGATCTCCGAATGTGTTGCACAAAACCAGAAGTCAAGGGTGCATGACAGTGTTGTTATGATTTTTTAGGCATTATGGAAACTGTCTACGACATACTCTGTCTTATCTTCACACGTTAGCCAATCATTTTGGTTATTGCATTCAGACCCTGGATTCATTTTGAGCTCTCGGCGAGATTATATTTAATGCATGGTTCATTTGTTCAATCTTGGTGAATAAATGTTGGTGTGTGACAGTGACAGGTCTACTATGTCATCTTTGTAAAACATATTTGGTATTTCAGAAAATAAACAACTGAGGTATCCTTTTTGTCTATCTATATGTTGATTACCAGTAATATATGGATGGGTTGGGATAGTTTTCTTAGTAGTTGTGGCTGCGTGCGCTCGTGATGTGATATGCTGTTTCACTCTCACAACTGGTAGGGATCACAGCAGAACGATGATTACTTTTCTATGATCTAAATCATGTTACATCAGTAAATGATATGATTTTATAGCCAAAGTGTCGGATACAAATTTGAGGGGGTAGTCTTTTAACATTGGAGGAGAAAGTGACGCAACTGTTTAGGTAATTCAGAGATTCTCGTCTATAGTCTTCTTTGACTTTCCATGTCCCTCATTCTTAGCTGGGTTTCTTTCTTGTGACTTCCTTACTTGTTATATTTTTGTACTTGCTATTAATTGATATATTCAATGGTGAATCAAATCAATTGTATATAACAGCCACGCTTTCTTCTATCAGAACTCTGGCCATTTTCATCTGCAACCATAGGCATATCATCACCAAAAAATCAACATGGGAAGAAGGATAGTGCAGGTTCTACGTACACTCTGTCATCCATGAAAGTAATCTTGTTTAGCTTGTCGAAGCACCAAATCAGCTGCTCTCTTGTTATCTTTGGCATGTTTAATACTCGGCATACTAATATCATATCCATCTGGCATAGAAAGTAAAGATCCTCCCCATCTACGCTATTGTCTTCCATACTCTGCTTCAACCTCCACCTTTCTTCCTTCAAAATCTCTTTTAGCTTTTTCCCCTTCTGAATAAAGACAGTAAACACATTTTCTTAGTCCATTTTCCGATAAATCTGTTTTGATTTATCGTTGTATGGGTGCATGAAAATGAAATATCTGACCTTGTGAAGATCCTTTCGGACATCAGTTAGTAACTTCATGTCTCTGGGATTGAACAGCTCAGGTTTTTTCGAGCGCCGATCATTTGCTCCGCTGCTGCAATGTTTATCAGCTTGAACAAACTGCCAAAATACATGTATTGACTCTTGGATGATCCTGACCAATCGGTCAATGGTCACAGCCCCTTTTACTGTGTCTTTTAACTTCTCCTTGCTTTTGTGTTTGAAGATGTCATCTACGTAGCAGCAACACAAAACAGTGTTACTACTTACGATGGGGAAAGGCAGCAAAAACTAAAATGAAACATGTATTTTTCCACCTTTTATCACCTTTTATGACAGGGACCTGAAGGAGGTTGCAAAGGACGCATCGACTTTGGACGAAGTGTTCGGCTCTTCTTCCTTGGAATGGCTCGTCGTCGATGAATCTCTTCAGCAGCTTCTGAAACTGACAAAACTCGCCAGACGTCGCATGGTACTGATGAGTCCCGTATGGGTCAGAATCGAAGTCTAAAGCCTTCTGATACTGCCAATTCAAGAATTCCCAAGAAAGGCACATTTGCCCAACGTAAACCATCTCCATATCAGCCCGCAATTCGTCGATCAACTTCTTGCTGGGCTCATCGATTTCCCGCTTTTGTCTGGACAGCCATGCGCTTTTCGAAACGAGGGACTTCAGTTTAGTGCCCGAGGGATCACGAGTTGGAGTTGATTCGACACGATTTTGGAGCTGCATAAAACCTGCCTCAGCGCAAATTGGTGAGTGATCGCTAGAAACTTTTGTATATTCATATCATAGAAAATGTTAAAAGGTGACTGACCCATGGCATACATCGTTTGGTAGTTCAAGATATCGAATTTGCGCATCTTTTCTCGGTAGCTATTGAATACTTTCTGAAGCTCTCGCATATGATGTTCGTGTCGAAAGCCTTCAGTAGTTTTGCACTGCTTAAGCTCATCCGTGTGAGACTCCGTTTCTTCTACGATTGTGGGCAAACTCGATATTCTTGCACTTTTAAGCTCCATTCTAAGCTGATCTATCAGTTCTTGATGCTCCCACATTGGCTCCATTTTGTTTGCCTTTTCGTAATAATCTATTGTTGATGGCAATGATGAGTGATCCTTAGATGCTACTTCTCCATTATTAATATCTGTCTCTGACCTAAAATTCGTCGATTCATCTGACGATTCACAGTCTTCTTCGTAGCCTGATAAATCACTCTCTTGCTCCATCTTACCGTTCAGTTCTCCTCCGAAATCTCTATCAGACGAGAAAACATCACTATTACCGAACCAAAGGTTGTCAAGAGACGATCGATTCCCTCGAAGCTGTTCATCGTCTTCTTGATTTGAGGAACTGTCACCTTTCGGCAGCCTAATAGCAGGAAAAAAAATGAACACCACGAACTAGTTAAATGTTTCCGCAGAAAGAAAGCACAGTTTATGCGATGTACCATCAGTTTGCTAAATGAAAAACAATACGAGAGATTGAAAAATTGAAGACTGATTCATCTTAGAAAAAAAGACCTGAAAACAAAGGCGAAGAAGAAACTGAAGAGTTGCACAAGATAGACATACACATTGTTCATGGCAGAAGCAGCCTTCTGCCTTAGGAGTTGAGCAGTAGATGTTATCATGTTTAGTTAACTAAAACGACGGTTGAACATTAAACAGAAGGCATTTTTTCTTTCTTAATCTATTATCTTGTTAGTTCTTCTTGAAGAAAATTAAGAAACAAGGAAGACTGTGAAGAAAACAGTAGATGTTCACAGTTTTGACGAGTTTGATCGAGGAATGGACGTTGTAACTGTAAAAAGAAGAAATTTTGTTTCAAACCCAATACATCACACACACACACACACACACACACACACACACACATATATATATATATTATAATCTATCGAGAACCAAAAAATAGTGCGTCGACTGTGAAGTCATACCTTTGCTGAAGTTGAGAGAATGATTGGAGAAGGTTGATGAGAAAAAAAGGAAGATTGAGGGAGATGATGATAGTTACATGGCAGCGACTGGGCTTGGCTTTGTTTAAGATTCTTAACTTGCATTGTAATCTGTTCCATACATGGCCATTAAAACAAGCAATTTGAAGTCAAGGGATGATTATTAAAGCTAAATATATATATGTTTATATTTGGTGTGAAAATGGACTAGATATTTGAGCCCGTGAGTGAGTGGCTGTTTTTCATATGTCGTTTCCTATTCTATTCTCCTTTCCAGAATTCAGTTCATGTTTTGTCCAATTGTGTTTTGTCCTCTCTTTTTTGCAACCAACGAATATAATATATGATGCACATTAAGCCTTACCAAATAATATAAATTTATATAATATCAGTAATATTTTATACAACGTACAACTTTGGAAATAAAAGAAATTGACCTTTGAGGTTTAATAATGTCAATTCGTTGATAACTAAAGCATTTATTCAAATCCAACCATGACCCCAGTCGGGTTTGGCGCACATAAAAAGCTTAGGCAAGTCAACATAGAAGGCAACAAAAAGACCTTGTATTTTCTATTTTGTTTCTTTTTATTTGTTATTGTTGTGTTTCTGGTAATGGAGAAGTTTTCTCCTAGGGAGTTACTATTCACCGTCCATTTTTACTAGTTACCGCCCTAAAGGGATGGAAAAAGACGTTTTTGCCCTTATGATATTTAAAATAATTTAAAAAGAAAAAACTATAATAAACAGTAAAAATTTCTATTTATAGCCCTGTTCCAGACAACACTTTCCAAATCATACATCCAAATCTGACAAAAAAACCAAAAATACTGAAATCGCAATGGATCGCCGACAAGGACAGGGAAAGGAAAAGGGCCTATTTTCACGACTGGTAAGCAAATTGTCGTAAAAATCATTCGTACGTAGATGGATTACCGAACACGGGTCGGAATAGTTCGAGAAAACGGCCGATCGAACGAAATTTAGGGCCGGCAACCGTCACGGCCGAAACACAATTTCGGCCGGAACAGTGCCGGCCGAAACATAATTTCGGCCGCATTTGTTGCGGCCGAAATTGTGTTTCGGACAGGCAAGCTCCGGCCAAAATCACGTTTCGGCCGTGCATGCGTCGGCCGAAATCACGTTTCAGTCGGCGTTGTTCCGGCCGAGATCAATGATCGGCCGGAACGGTGCCGGCCGAGAAGCTCTTTCGGCCGCCTCTCCAGGCGGTCCAAAAAGCTGTTCGGCCGTCCAAAATTTTTTTTTAATAAATTTTTAAATGCAGACCAGGGGTGGGAAGTCCCTACTCGGAGGGAGCAGTAGATCCCCCCCGTTGGAGGGATCTGGAGAGCGTCACACGAGGACGCGCGGCGCAGCAGTCATTTCCTCTACGATCTTCTTTGCGTGGCTACTTAACCCACTCGTCTGGCGGTGTCCCTCGGTATACTGTATCAGAGGGTGATTGTGCATGGATTTCTCAGGTGGGCCCGTACTTAGTAATTGAATCTTCCTGGGCTATGACTACAAACGGACACCTGCACTTGTTAGACTTCGAAGCCCTCTCCAATTCATCCTCGTTGCCTCTATAACGTTCTCCGCGAGAACATCTAATCAATTTTTTTCGTACCGCATTTCTTATGCGACGAAATAATCACCTCGAAACCAAGAGCAATAGCGACGCCTTTCGCCCAGTTAATGGCTTCGACGTCGGTCGGAAATCGTCCTCCTCCGCGAAAATGCTCACTGTAGTTTACCCCGTCGCCGATAAAATCCTCCGGATGTGGATTTCCCTCTCCTCGTCTGTAAAAAAAAAAATAAAAAAATCAAAGGGTCGAACAGTATTTTCGGCCGTCCCTAGAGGCGGCCGAAATGTATTTTCGGCCGTCGCAGTTCCGGCCGATTTACGATTTCGGCGGAACAGCGCCGACCGAACAACATTTTCGGCTCCCTCATGCAGGGCCGAAAACCCCACAAGTCACAGCCGAAAATCATTTTCGGCTGTGCCATGTGCGGACCGAAATTATTTTTCGACCCTGCCTGAAATGGCCGAAAATTGTGTTCGGCTGGGACTTTTTTCAAGCGATTCCGATCCATGTTCGATAATTCATCTACGAACGAACGAATTTTACGAGAATTTGCTTACCAGTCGTGCGAATAGACCCTTTCCTTTGCCCTGTCCCTTGCCCCTGTCGTCGATCCATCGCGATTTGAGTTTTTTTGTTTTGTTTGAGTCTGATTTGGATGTGTGATTGCGATATGGAAAGTGTTGTACTGAAAAGGGCTTTAAATAAAAATTTTTATTGAAAAGGGCAAAAACGTCTTTTTCCAGTCCTTTAGGGGGCGGTGACTAGAAAAAAGGGGGCGGTGAATAGTAATTCAGTTTCTCCTAATTGATTCACAAAAAATAAAATGCATGGATTATAAGTACCCAATTACGATTAAGTTCCAAACAATTTTGAATGTGACAACAAATAATATAATTGAGAATACAAGGTGAATAGATTGCTCTTACCATTGTGATTTTATCGTTGTTTGATTGATGTACTGTTGAATGACACTTCATTCAAAAACTAAGCTCGACGGAATGTATAATATTGATTCCATATGATATATTTTCCCATACTCTCTATCATCTATACTGATTTTTTTCTTATCTAACTTCAGACGCTCTCTATTCTCTATAATCTATACTGATTTTTTTTTTTCAATCTAACTTTAGACGCGAAACTTACTTTTCTGGATTGCCGTGAGGATTCTTAGTAAGTACCTTTGGACCTAAGTTGAATGATGAGAGAAAGTAGTCATTTATCTTGGCAAAATATCTAAAATTACAATATAATAGGTATTCGATATTCCAATGCTGTCTGCAAGCTGGAGATTTGACCAGACCCATCTTAGACCCTAATTAACTCCACAGCAAACAAAATCATCAAAGCATGCATATAGCAAACATTTATAGACTTTAGAAGAGCTCTTGTATAGATTTAAAAAAGAAAAGATAAACTTTTGAATAGTCGACCCCGGCCTATCAGATAGTAAAAGCTTTGGAATTATATAATCATTCATTAAAATATGTGATAAGTGATCTCAATCTAACCATTATATAACATAATACATATTATATTAGTGCTTGGTCGACGTCGTCTTTAAGAACATAGGCCCGTTTATGACCTCACACAAGGTCCAAAGAAACTTAATGCTCTTCTTCTTCTCCTTGGCAATAAAATCCTTATTGATATTATTGGGAAGAATATTAATATTCTTGATAATGTCTCGGAGGCAGTGTGGGCCCATCCTAAGTAGCATTCCACAGCACTTTCTGCTGATGATCGCCGTCTTCTTCTCATCTGATGAGCTCATGTGGAGGTGTCTGAATATCTCTTCCATGCAGATGGGGCCCACCCTCCCTCGACAATCCTCCATTAATATTAAGTCCTGCAAAGGAGTCAACGACGACTTTGCATGGTCGAGTGCGTCGACGACGTTGATTATAATTAGGACGAACGTTATTATTATTATCATTGTCGAGCTTCTGCTTCTTCTGATAGTAGCCATGCTTGTTTGTTTGTTTGTTTGTTTTGCTGCTATGATAATGCGAATGCTGGGTTTTTGTCTTTTCTCTAATTATTATGTACGTTACATGTAAGAAGTAACGTATCAGTAAGCTGCTGTTATAATTCAGCTAAGTTAATGAATTGATTCGTGGGTTTCTGGAACTTCGAAACTGATCATCGTTTACTTTCTGAATGTATCTATCTCATTAATTTGATTTTTGGGCAAATTTCGTTTCAGGCCCCATTGTCAGTATTTTATTTCAGTTTTCATGCCATGTCAGGAAAAAATTTAGTTTTAAGAACCTGATTTCTACGGTACCACTTCATTGTTCCGCAGTACCACTTCATTGTTCTGCAGTACCACTTCATTGTTCTGGAATAACACAAATCGATCATCTGATACAAGTTCATATACACTTTATAACACTTGTGGGGTCTAGGTCCTTATCTATAAATTTTATAAGAATTGAGTCGTGTTTTTTCTGACAGTGTCTGAAACCTATTTTAAAACTTTAAAGGGGTCTGAAACGAAATTAACCCTTGATTTTTGCTGATTGTTAAATCTCAGACTGTTACTGCATATTAATAAACATGATACTGTATGTAATTATCTGTAATATGTCTGGCACACCCTATGGGTGTACAAAAAAATAAAGTTAATTATTATTAAATAGTTCTAATAAGTAATTTATTAAAAATAGAATTTGGTAGTTATTATGAGATTGTGGAATGTACGTGGTTTAGTAAGTCTTTTTATTTTTTAATAGTGTAGAAAAAATCTGATTGGTCAATTGATCTGATACAGATCAATTGACAGTTTATCATAGCCCCTCACCCTTTAATAGAATAGAAATAGTAGTGGATAGTTTTTTATGTGTGTTTCAATAGTAGGTAGTGCCTAGTGGTGTTGAGTTTAATTTATATTATTATTATTTTACTAATGAGAAATTTTACATACCAAATCAATTTGGATTTGAACGAGTTGTATCAAACACGAGCTTTTATATAATAGATAGTAAAGATAATAGAGAGATAGATTAAGGGGGTGTTTGTTTCCGATGATATCACCGTTATGTGAATCAAGGTGATATGTTATCACTGTATTTGTTTCGGGGTTATATTTCATTTTGCGTATCAATGTGATATTGGAATATTGTGTTTGTTTAATCGCAGTGATGTCTGGGTGGTGTTGTGTAAATGTCATTTTTAACCTAATATGTTCATTTGGGGTAATATTTAACGTGTAGTTATTAATATTTGAAAACCAAGTATTATTTTTAAGCATTAATTATAAGCATGTCATATAATTATCAATAGAATTATTTTTTTTGTTAGGCTTTAAACATAACCAATTATTAATTATAAGCATTTGATATAATTCTTCAATAATTATTTTATTTTTATAAGCTTTAATAGATCAGTCAATTATTTATAAATATTTTCTATAATCCTTAAAGATACTTCTTTTATTGTTTAAGCATTAAATATAAATTTTTAGATTTAAATATGTAGGTTGTGCAATTTAAAATAGGAATAAGGATATATATAGAATGAATGTTAAAACTTAAGGATACTTTTGTCCAAAGAAATATTGAAAATATCACCCCATCACGGTGATGGAGAATCACCCTACTTTTTGAGGGTGATCCAAAAGCTGGAATTCACCCCGTTTTGATCAACTCGGTGATCCTCCATCACGGTGATGACTCATCACCAACGCTAATCAAACGCGATAATTAGGAAGCGATGGAAGGATCACAATGATGTTTTGGAGAATCATGCCAAAACAAACACCCCTAAATGTTACGTGGGTCAAATGGACATGGATTGGACTCTTATACCTTCAATTCAATGTCCACAACGACGGCGTTTGCTCTTTCTCTTTCGTCCCTGAACTGAAACACAGATGAGTTAACAGCTTTTAAATCAAATCCCACCATTGTCCAACCCTCGAATGCCTCAAATTAGCTCACGTTTCATCTATATCAAACAACTTGATCATAATAAAAGGGCTTCCTCGGTTCTTCCTCGATCCTTCTTTCGCGCGCGAAACAGTCATTCTTCTACGGCGGTTTCTGCGAACGCTCCACTAAAAACTTCGACTGTAAATCACACTTGCACAAATATATCTTTAGCCGACGTTGTAAAGAAATTGATATCGAAGCGCTCGGAGGCGTTGGTTGGCAGTAAAGGTGAAACCTTAGCTCGTTTTTCGCTTAAAGATTGCATTTTTAGGCTGCATAACTTATGCCCTAAGGCAGTGCGTAGGTTTTGGAGAGTTCGCTTGTTGAGCCCAGATGATGTTTTCCAGATATTGGATGGTTTTGACCGTGAATTTGGGAAGTATGAGATCAATGTCGAAAAGGTTGCGTCTTTATGGGAGATTTTCGAGATGGCAAGTGAGCAAGATCCTACCTTTGAACACTTACCCCAATCCTGTAAAATCATGGCTTCTATGCTCGTTAGAACGAAGCTTTTCCGGGAATTTGAGAAATTGCTTGGCAGGCGAGAATGCGAAGGAATTCTGGTGGATTTTGAGGAAGTTTTCAGTGAGTTGATAGAAGCATATACGAAGGAGTTCGAATTAGACAGGGCAATGGAAGTTTACAAGAGAATGAGGGAGTTGTCTTTAGTTCCATCGTTGCCAACCTATCACGCACTTGTCAAATATTTGGTTGAAATGAATGAAACTGAGCTGATGCGTGTGGTTTATGAAGAAATGATCAAAACGCACACCATAAGACTAACCGTGGAAGAATCCTCTGTTCATGATGATGTCATTAGGATGCTATGCTTGGACGGAAAAGTTAAGGAAGCTGGAGATCTTGTTAGGAAATTTTCGAGGTTTAGTATCGAACCTAGTAATCTTGTCGTGAGTGCAATCTGTAGAGGTTATTGCAACAAGAAAGACTACGATGGTTTGCTTAGTTTTCTCGTTGAAACCGATGTTTCACCCGGCGCCTTAATGGGTAACAGAATTTCCTTTTCTTTCTGTCGAAACTTAAGCTTTGACAAGGCTATAGTCTTTCTGCATAAATTGGAGGATTTAGGTTACTGCCCTGACGAGAAAACGTTGGGAATATTGGTTAGTCTCAGTTGCCGTGAAGGAAAACTGAAGGATGCTCTGTTATATATTTCAGACATTTTGTCGAGGGGCACCAAGCACCATGTGTATACGTATAACGCTCTGTTAAGTGGGACTTTTAAGAAGGGTATGTGGATGCATGTTCGAGACATACTTTTGGACATGAATGAATTGGGCGTAAGCCCTAACATGTCCACATACAGAGTTCTTATAGCAGGATTTTGCCAAGCTAGGAAGTTCGATGAAGTGAAGGCAGTAATCTCTGAGATGGTTGATTGTGGTATGATAAAACTCTCATCGGTCGAAGATCGAATGAGCTGTGCATTCTCTCTCATGGGTCTCAATTCCTCGAAAGTCAAGATCAAGAGGGACAACGATAGAGGGTTTTCAAGAACAGAGTTTTACGACGATCTTGGAAATGGTCTCTACTTAGACGCAGAACTGAATGAATACGAGGAAAAAGTTGGTCGAGTCCTCGACGATGCCATGATGCTCGATTTTAGCTCCGTTATTATAGAAAATTGTCACAGGCAAGATATTGAAGGAGCTTTGTCGATGGTGGATGATTTGGTAAGCTGGGGAGGAGGATTGTCTACGAATGTCTGTTCTTTATTACTTAGTCTGCTACTTAGAACTTCCTTCGACTTAAAGACCATCGATTATATTCTAGACATCATGTTCAGATCGCTTTACGAGCTTGATCAGAAGACTCTAAATTTACTGGTCCAAACTTACAGCAAAAAGGGATTTACTTACAGGGCAAGAACGCTCGTCGATGGAATGCTGAGGAAGGGTCTCTTCGTCGAAGATTGTACGTATTCAACTCTGTTATTTGGTTCGAGCAAGAAAGGGGATTTGAGAAGCTTCCATCACTACTTCAAACTTTCGCGAAGCTCTAACTGGTCGCCCGAGATGAAGGATTACGGGGCCCTTTTGGGGTATCTAATTCGTAACAAATGGCTCAACGAAGCTCTTGAGCTGTTCGAAATCATGCTGTCTGTCAAACCTGATAATCCATCCGTTACTTCCCATATATTATTCGAGAAACTTTCTCGTCATGGTTATTCTGACGTTGCTTATGCTATGGTAGAGGAGTTTTCAAAAGAGGCACTTTTCTTGGGTGATGTCGATTATCTACACCTCATTAGAAGGCTTTGTAGGGAGAAGAGATTCAAAGAAGCCTACATACTTCACAAATCTATGCTTATTCGTGGCATTTCTCCACCTACGGAAGCTTCCATTGAGCTTATTTCTCATCTATGTAGCACAGATGATTTCGACCAAGCTGTAAAGGTAAGAAACGTATGCTTAAAAGATCAACCCTCAGCTCTACTCCATCTTAACAGTACTTTGATCGACGGGGCCTGCAAGTTGAGAAGGCCCGATGAAGCAGTCAATCTATTCAAAGAGTTATTATCGAAAGATATGTTACCAAAAAACGAGGTATTCAACTCTTTGATTAAGGTTTTCTGCGATGGAAAGAACGTAAGGAAAGTCTACGAACTGCTGGGATATATGATAAAGAACGGTCTGAGCATCTCCGTGTGTAGCTACAGCAACATGGTGCGATTACTCTGCACGGAGGGAAATCCCTCGATTGCTATGAACCTCAAAGACGTTACATTTCATGCAACTGACATTCCCAGGCTTCCATTATACAATATCTTACTATTCCGCCTTTCCTCCATGGGAAAAAGTTCCCTGTTAAATAAAGCCATCGAAGAACTCGATAAGGAGGAGGGACTTCAGTTCGATGAAGTCACTTACCATTTCCTCATCGCTGGATTCTTTTCTTGCAAAGATCCATCACTTGCCCTTCACTATCTGTCAATTATGATGCAGAAAGGCCTAAGGCCAAGCAATCGCATTTTACGGAAAGCCTTCACTTTCCTATGCTGCGAACGAAAACTCGACGTAGCTCTGAGTTTGAGCCAAGAAATGGAGTCGAGGGGTTTGATTCATGGAACTTTCCTTCAGAATAAGATCGTCGAGGCGCTAATTTCCAAAGGTCAAGCCAACGAAGCCGTAGAATTTCTCGACAGAATGGAGTCGAAAGGCCTGAGCAAAGATGACGTAAACTACGACTACTCAATCAAGCTTCTGTGCAGAAGTGGCATGCATGGCAAAGCGGTCCATCTGCTCGACAGAATGCTTGAGAGGGGAAACTGCCCCGAGGCTGCAAGCTACGATTACATAGTCCTCGGTTTTTGCAGCAGTAGTGGTCAGAATTTGGACATGGCTCTCGACTTTCACGCCGAGATGCTACACAGAAAACTGAGGCCAGATAGAGTCACTTGGGATGCTCTAATTTCATGCTCGAACGACCACAGTCGATTGGCCGAGGCTGAGTCGTTGATCGAGTCGATGGTCGGGCTAGGGTTGACTCCTAGCGAGGAGAGTTTAAGGTCGGTGGTTGGTAAGTTTAGGGCCCTCGGGAATTTCAATAAGACATCTCAGATGTTGAAAGTGATGCAGAAGTGTGGTTATGTGCCCGACTTTGACACGCATTGGTCTGTTATTAGTAACTTGAGCAGCAGCTCAACTAACAAGGATGGTAATAATAATAACGGTGGCTTTCTTTCTGGTCTTATTTCTGGGTTAGGGTTTACGGGCAAGGCCCGACCCGACTCCAGAAACTGACCGGCGGTTTGCGTCGTGTTTCTTCTTTCTGAGTTTTTGGAAGAATCTTTGGAGGTATATGTACGTACTTCAGTGAGTCTGTAACTATGCAAGTAGAAACCAGGAATGTTTCTGTTCTTGGTTGTGCTTACAAAGATCAAAATGCAATCTTTAGTTTCGTGGCGAGTCCCCAAGGATGTGTAGTAAATTATTTTTAGGGTATATAATAAAAATTCCTTCTGAGTTTTGATGCTTATTGCAAAAGAATGTATTTTTCGGGACCAAAATGGCCTCGTGTATGATTGGTTTATAGTAATACTAATATCAGTTCAAAAGTTATGATAAAATGGTGTAAATTATACAACGCGTTAATTTTTTTTCGTTTTTCGAAAGATGGTATGTCGTCCTCCTCCTAAGGAATAAGGTTAAGAGGTCGAGTTTCTTACAGTTCCAGGTAGAGGACAGAGTTAGATTCCTCTTGAATTTTATCGTTATAGTACTATGTGTGGATTTAGGATGGTACAATAGACTAAATTCTTGTCCTAATTTAATTTGAACCTCATTGTCATCTTGAGACGTCCTCTGATTTTCAGTTGGCCTTCCTCAAGCATGTGTTAGGATATTCTAAATCCCTACTATAATATCGCCCGGAAAATGAGGATATCATCAGATAAAAGGAAGAAAATTAATTGGACAGTGAAGACGGGAATTTACGTAGTTCGATCAAATGACCTACGTCCATGAGCAAACGGTAAAACTTTTATCTTGTGAAGATGATTATAGACAAGTTAACCTCGTAATTAGGAAATGTGAATTTTGCAGGTACAACATGTCAAAATGAGGCGATAAATATGATTGGAGAAGGCTGAAGATTGTCGTGATGGTCTTCTCTCTGCCTTGACTAGAGCTGTCAAAACGGGCCGCCTGGGCGGACCGACCCCTAGCCCACCAAAGCCCACCATTGGCGGAGGCGGCGCGGGCAAGCCTGCAGGCGGGTAGTGGGCCTGGCGGGCTTAGCCCGTCCATTTAAAAAAATAAAAATAATTAAAATAAATAATAAAAAATAGGATAATAATGAAGAATTCATGTTGAAAAATGTATCTACTTTAATCAACTTCTTCAATATTAATTTTATATATGCTATTAAAGTAATTCATAGCTCAAAAATAAAAATCAATATAATTTACTTATATCTACTATTTAATATAATAATTTATTTATGTTTTATTTTTTGGCGGGCCTGCCCCGCCAAAGCCCTCGCCCGCACGGGCTTACCAGCCCAGGCACGCTCCCTGGCGGGCCTAAAATTTTACAGCACGTCCCGCCACTTTCGGGCCTGTGGGCCGCAAGCCTGCTTGACAGTAGTAGCCTTGACGAGTGTATATTTGTAACCAAAGATCAAGCCTTAATCTTGTATTGGAATGATAAACATTCAATTAGCATACTTATTTTAATTTTTGACTAACGATGTCTGTCGTCGAAAACATTAGTGACTTTGAAATCCTTCTTCATTTATGGTACTTTTATCTTTGACTATTCAATCCCATACGCTCTTATTAAATCAAGGTCACATCAACAATATGTTCTCCCCCAATTTCCAAGTTCAAAAGTGAAATTGAACTAAATGGATAAGCATGTAATGCCACTTGAACTCCTAAGAACTATTCATGTCTTTTAAATCACAAGATTTTGCAATACACTGAATCTAGCAAGGTAACATAACAAACACCATTAATTCTCTTAGAGAGAGAGAGAGAGAGAGAGAGAGAGAGAGAGAGAGAGAGAGAGAGAGAGAGAGAGAGAGAGAGAGAGAGAGAGAGAGAGTCAAAAGTCAACAAAATGGCCACCAATGACGTTTCCACTTGCATAATCACATGAAGCAAAAACCTAAACAACAGAATTAATGTTTGACGAACCAACCACGTTGCCACATTTTCATCCCCACCTTACGACAAATTCCGAAATTGGATTTTCATTCCTCACAAAAGCCTATCCATTAAGAAAGAAATGTCACGGATTAAATCTACCAATACCTAATTGTCGCCGCCATATTCATCCTATTTATTCTCCAAACCAAAGCATTTATTTAATTTTATTACGTTACGTCCATCCCTCGTATCAAATCACCACACGCCTATTCCAATCAAAGATCGTTCTTTTTCGCTCGACCCAAGTCAAAATCTCCATCATCAACGAAGAATGGCATCCTCCATAATGCTCCGCCGCTCATCCGTCGCTAGCCTCCGTTCTCCTCTATCCTCGCTCTTCTCCCGGGCCCACGCGTCGGCGGCGCAGGCGCAGGCCCAGGCGCCTCCCGCCGCCGACCCCAAGACGTTTCAGATCTACCGCTGGAACCCCGACTCACCCTCCAAGCCCGAGATGCAGAATTACGAAATTGACCTCAAAGAGTGCGGCCCGATGGTCCTCGACGCCCTAATCAAGATCAAGAACGAAATCGACCCAACGCTGACCTTCCGCCGCTCGTGCCGAGAGGGAATCTGCGGATCGTGCGCGATGAACATCAACGGCAGGAACGGGCTCGCTTGCCTGACGAAAATACCCTCCGACGGAGCTCCGGCGATGATCACGCCGCTGCCGCACATGTTCGTGATAAAGGATCTGGTGGTGGACATGACCAACTTCTACAATCAGTACAAGAGCATAGAGCCGTGGCTGAAGAGGAAGGGAGGGAATGAGGCGAATGAAGGGAAGGAGTATCTTCAGTCGAAGGAGGATAGGAAGAAGCTCGATGGGATGTACGAGTGCATTCTGTGCGCCTGCTGCAGCACATCCTGCCCCAGCTATTGGTGGAACCCCGAATCCTATTTGGGTCCTGCCGCATTGCTGCACGCCAACAGGTGACTAACTCTACCGAATGGAGGTGAATTTGCTTGCACTACAGTCTTAGGGGCGGGTTAATCGTGCGTTTTATACGTCTTGTGCGTGAAAAAGATTGGATTTTTTTAATGGGATGTGCGTTAGAACGTGTTCGTGGTTGATCGAAGCTTTAATGATGTTGGCTTCATTTGGGAACATATTTATCTCTTCTTCTTGGACTATGTGAGTTGAGGTTTCAATGGTAGTGGATTCATTGTGAGATAAGTTTAGTGTTACATATATTTCGTGCTTTAGCATAGCAGCAGCCATTAGGACTGGCTTGGCTGGTAAGTTGCTTGTCCCTCTATCAATGAACGAACAATTACTTGCGCATGTGTGCTGTATGGCGTTGGACTTCATTGTCCACTCTTTTTTTTTTTTCCCTTAACTGAAAGCCGGGAGACAATCGAGCTCTTGATACGATGGATAGCTTTGGTCTACTGAGAAGTTGTTCTTCTTTTCTGTTTGCTTTCTTGTCTTCTCTTAGTATTTGATTACTGGCCTGCCCTGATATATACCTGCTGCAAGTGTGATCATAGACTTGCCCATAATGTGAAGATAAGTTCTTCATTGTTATACATGCTTCTATTGTTAACGTTTTCGTGTAAAGTCTAATATATATAATGAATGGTGGTGTGTGTGCGTGGGCAGATGGATAATGGACAGCCGTGATGAGTACACAAAGGAGCGTTTGGATGCTGTGAACGACGAGTTCAAGCTCTATCGATGTCATACCATATTGAACTGTGCAAAAGCTTGCCCAAAGGGACTCAACCCAGGGATGCAGATCCAAAATATCAAGAAGCTCGAGCGTACCAGTTAATTGAACAAGCCTTCCTCTGCTAGATATACCATATTACTGAAACTGAAATTGGTCTTTAGCTTCTTCATTATCTGCCCCCATAATATATAAGTATAATTATAATAATTATCCCCCGATGCAAGATAGGGAAGTTTCCTTGTGTTCTTTTTGTTTTCTCTGTAAACAAGATTGTCGATCCCCCATTTATTTGCAAAACGATTGTTATTTTTGCTTATGTTCATTATGTGTGAGTGTGAGTTCCAAGTGTTGCAATGCCAAACGAGGTTCGCTTCCTTAATCACCTGTTTATTGTGTATTTTTTGTATATAGGTTGGGGCTGATGTTGGACATTTATATAATCCTCATATCAAGTTTAACAATTCAAATGTTATTCGATCAATTGGTTCGGATGGGAAATCGACGTATATGAATATGGGGATTTGGGTATACCATATAGATACAAAAATAATTCAAGGGTTGTTTTACAAAAAAAAAAAAAAAATAGTTACTATATCAAATCAGAGAACGGAGAATCATCATTTGGTTGAAGGGAACATGAAATTCATATTTGTGCTTTCATCACCATCAATTCTACTAGCACTCCGTTTCTTTCCCACCATACGGATCCCTTTTGGATTTTACCTCACACAATTAGGCTCAGTTTGGTATTATAAGGACCCGATGTGGAAAAAAGAAAGAGTAATGTGTAATTAATAATACAATGCTCAAACATAATTTTCTTTATACCCACAACAGATTTAGGGCGTCAATGTAGGGGTGTTCATCGGCCCGTTCGTAGAGCTGTCAAACGGGCCGGCGGGGTGGGCCGGCCCGTTACCCGCCAAAGCCCGCCAACTGGCGGGGCGGGCGCGGGTAAGTCCGCCTTCTGGCTGGCCTGAGAAAAGGAGGCCCGCCCCGCCCCTTGGGCGGGCCGCGGGCCTGGCAGGCTTAGCCCCCCAGAAATAAAAAAAAAAATTAAAGAGAAAAATTAAAAAAAGAGGAAAAAAAATTAAAAAAGAAGATTTTTATTTGGAAAGTACTTGTAAATTAACCCTAACTATTTAATAATAATTTATTTATTTTATTAAACTCAATTAAAGTTAATTCCAATTAAAATTATAATTACAAAATATAAAATATCTATATAAGTTATTTATAAATATATTAAATAATATAAAAAATTAATTTTTTTATTCTGGCGGGCCTGCCCGCTGCCCGCCAGGCCCGCCCTGCCGAAGCCCGCGGCCCGCCTTCTGGCGGGCCTAAAATTTTGCAGCCCGCCCCGCCAGTGGCGGTGCGGGGCGGGCCGGCCCGCGGGCTTTGGGCTTTTTTGACAGCTCTACCCGTTCGGTTCGATTTTCTAACATTTCGGTTCGGTTTTTTGGTTTTCGGTTTTACATATGCTTAATCCGGTATCCGAACCGTTTTAATTTGGTTCGGTTCGGTTTTTTACGATACGGTTCGGGGTTCTTCGGTTTCTCGGTTAAATACTTCTTATTTTATTTCAAGAGTAAATACATTTTAATTTTTTTCCCCAAGATTAAATACTTCTTATTCCATATTATTTTATGAGCTGAAAATACATAAAGGGGGTGTTTGTTTTGGGGTGATCTTCCAAAACATTACCGTGATCCTCTCATTTACCACTTATCACAGTGTTTGTTTAGTCTAGGTGATGAGTCATCACCGGAATGATGGATCACCTAGGTGATGAAAATGGGGTGATATTTCATATTTCAGATCACCAAAAAAACCTAGGTGATCCAACATCACGGTGATGAGGTGATCTATCTAACTTTTTAGTGGACGAGATACCCCTTATATTTTAACATTATTAGTTTATATGCCATTATAAATATAATAACATGATTAACATAATTAAATCTTAAAAATATTTCGGTTATTTAAAAATATTAAAACTTATATTTAGAAAAAGTACAAATATAAATAATGCTTATAGATTAAATGTATTATTTTAATATATTAATGATTATCACATAAAATATCACCTTAAAAAAATTTAACACATTATTTAAATTGTATGTATAGGGTCAAATATGACATTTATACAACGTCACCCTACACATCAGATTAAACAAACAGAATACTTCAATATCACGTTGATCTGCAAAATTGAATATCACTTTAAAACAAACACACTGATGACATATCACCTTGATCCACATTCCGGTGATACCCACATCACCGTGATGTACGTATCACCGTAATGTTGGATCACCTGAAACAAGCACCTCATGTTTTATTGTTCTTGAGGGAATTAAAATAGGGAAACGCTTTATGCTGTAAGAGTGATTTTGGCGGAATGAAAATTGTGTGTTTGATATTGGAGGAAAAAATATAATAAATTAAGTTTAATATTATTATAATTTTAAATAAAGTGTATTATTTCGGCTCAAGAGTAACTATAAAAATGGGCCCTGTAAACTTATCCCTGGCCCATGTAGTAATAAAATAATATATAAAATATATTTCGGTTTTTCGGTTTTATTCAAACTTCGAACACCTCCACGTCAAATGAAAGAGTTAAAAAAAGTTCAAATCTACCACAATTTCTTTTTACCCAAATCTAATCGAAATTCCATATTCTTCGTAAGATGCCTCCACCAAGTACCAACGACGAGTGGCCCCCACCCCACAAGACAAAGTCCAGCTCCTCGTTATTGACCTTTTTGAAAATACCGAAACTATTTTACTACTTCACGCTATCCGTCGTTCGAACGTTCACATATTTAGCAAAATAAAACATTAATTTTTTAATTAGCTTTACAGATTATATACAATATATGTTGAGAATTCGGCCAATCTAGATTCGTATTTGGACGTAGTTTCGTGTATGTGACTTCTCAATATCGAGGGATTCGATATCAAGCTTGATCAAAATGAAAAACAGCAAAAAATATAAAATCTGAACACAATACTTAACGTGGTTCGGCTACAAGTTTAGCCTACGTCCACGGCCCGAACAGAGAACTTTTATTGATTCCACCTTTTGAGATTACAAGATCGGATCTTTCTCTCTAACTTTCGTGTTTACATCAAACTCTCAAGCTCTCTCGTTCGCAAGTTACGGGTCGTTCTACCTTCACACTTGGTCACACAAAACCAGTTTTGTAGTGTGTTTGGTAACTTCCCCATGTTCTGTAGAAACCGCTTGGGAGCAGTTTACACGGTTATTCTCCACTAGATGGGTTGGGAGTTGATCCTCCAAGCTTCAATCTTGACCTTTGAAGCCTCAATCATCGTCATCGAACGGATAAACATCGAACTAGAATAGAAAAACTGCTTCAGACATCATTCACGGCCACATGCGTTACTCTTCACGGCCGTGAACATTACGGGCTGAATTCCTATTAGATTCTGTCTTCAGTCACGGCCACTAGCATAAGCAGTCACGGCCGTGACAACCTCCAGAAACTTCTTCACGGCTATCAGCTATCGCCTTCACGGCCGTGAAGCTGTCGAGCTGATTCTCTGCCAGCTCCTTCATGGCCGTGAGCCTTGCTTCACTAGGCCGTGAAGCTGCTATGATTCTCCGTTGCTTCGTTCTATCGCATTCCGAGCTCGTTTCGATCGATCCCGTCTTCGATTTCCCGAGTTTTTGGATCACCCACACTCAACAAACTCCACCTTGATACAATAACTCTTCAAAATACAGCACCCAAGCAACGAAACTTGTTTCCAAGTTCCTTCTTCGATCACCATTCGAATTTGCAGACATTTGACCCAATTTCTGAAATGCACTTCATCTTGAATCCCATGATCTTCATTCGAACATGTGATCCCTCCACCCCTTCTAGCTCAAAGGGTGTTAGAGCTCAGACCCAACTTCAACCATCCCAGAAGACGCTTGGTCGAAGTTGATCTTGAGCTTATACCTTTCGCTTTCTCGATTTTGGCTTCATTCGTTGATTTCGAGTCCGTCTTGTTCCCAGCTTCATGGCACCCTTTGCCGAGCCATTTGCAGCTGATCAACCTGTTATTCTTTGATTTAATAACAGCGTTGCAAGTCTCTTCAGACGAAGTTACCTCATCGAACATGCTTGTCGCAGAGATTTCATCTTCAAGAGTCGCGTCTTGAATTTCTGAACTTCTAGGTTCTTTGCACGGCTGCTCCACCTCGAGACAAAACTTCTCCAATCTCGCTTGGTTTTTCTTCATGCATTTGTCCCTCGTTGAGATACCATAGCCGTTTAGCACGTAAATGCCATTACGCTTGAACCCTTTGAACACAGCTTTCGAGCCCTTTAGGATTTTGATTTTTCCATCATCGTTTTGGTTGAATATCCAAGGTCGTCCAATGTCCCGACCGAGATTAAGTTTCTTCTCATCTCGGGAACGAATCTCACTTCTTCGAGCACCTTCGCTTTGCCCGAATGCAGCCTCAAGATCACCGAGCCTATCCCACGAACTCGACATTCCTTCCCATCGCCTAAATGAACCGTCTCGTCCTTCACTTCTTTGAAGTCCTTGATCCAAGACCTGTTACACGGTATATGAAAGGTACAGCCTGAGTCGAGAATCCATTCATTACCTGCATGCTTCTTAGCCACAGAAAGGATCTCGGCCGACTCGTAACCATCTTCATCTGCGGTCACGTTGTTCACTCGATCTTGTTTCTCCGAATTTTGCGTTTGTTTAGGGCATTCCCTTTTCATATGTCCTTCTTCGTGGCACTCGTAGCACTTGATGGGATTTCTTTGCTTGGACTTCCCCTTTTTCTTTTCACCGTTTGGCCTAAACTTCACGGTTAGAAGCTCGCCCGAATCGTGTGTATTTTCAGATTCCCTTTTGCTATTGAGTTGCCTTGAACTCAACGCCGTTAGAACGTCAGCAAGTTTGAGCACATCCCTCCCATAGAGCAGCGTCTCCTTGAACGTCGAGAATCCCTTAGGTAGTGAGCACAGCAACAGCAATGCCTTGTCTTCCTCCTCGATCACGACGTCTGCATTTTCCAGATCAAGGATCATCTTGTTGAATATGTCCACTTGATCTTCAATGCGGCCCTCTTGCATTCGAAACGAATATAGGGCTTGCTTGAGATAAAGTCTCTTGGCCAAAGTCTTCACCGTGTAAAACTCGTCGAGCTTCTTCCATAGACCATCGGGTGTGGACTCCTTCGAGACCGTTCTAAGCACCTTGTCGCCGAGGCTTAAAACGATTGCGCTATGTGCCTTCTCCCTCATTACCTTCTTGATTTCCGATGCCATCTCCGTGGGTTCCATGTCCTTCTCCTCTTTGATAGCCTCTTCGAGCCCTTGCTGTACAAGTAACGCCTTCATTTTAATCTTCCACAAGCCGAAGTCATTGTCACCGTTAAACTTCTCCATGTCAAATCTAGCAGCGGCCATTTCTTCGATCGCGCGTCGATCCACGCTCACCGCACCACTTGTTGAGAATTCGGCCAATCTAGATTCGTATTTGGACGTAGTTTCGTGTATGTGACTTCTCAATATCGAGGGATTCGATATCAAGCTTAATCAAAATGAAAAACAGCAAAAAATATAAAATCTGAACACAATACTTAACGTGGTTCGGCTACAAGTTTAGCCTACGTCCACGGCCCGAACAGAGAACTTTTATTGATGCCACCTTTTGAGATTACAAGATCGGATCTTTCTCTCTAACTTTCGTGTTTACATCAAACTCTCAAGCTCTCTCGTTCGCAAGTTACGGGTCGTTCTACCTTCACACTTGGCCACACAAAATCAGTTTTGTAGTGTGTTTGGTAACTTCCCCATGTTCTGTAGAAACCGCTTGGGAGCAGTTTACACGGTTATTCTCCACTAGATGGGTTGGGAGTTGATCCTCCAAGCTTCAATCTTGACCTTTGAAGCCTCAATCATCGTCATCGAACGGATAAACATCGAACTAGAATAGAAAAACTGCTTCAGACATCATTCACGGCCACATGCGTTACTCTTCACGGCCGTGAACATTACGGGCTGAATTCCTATTAGATTCTGTCTTCAGTCACGGCCACTAGCATAAGCAGTCACGGCCGTGACAACCTCCAGAAACTTCTTCACGGCTATCAGCTATCGCCTTCACGGCCGTGAAGCTGTCGAGCTGATTCTCTGCCAGCTCCTTCATGGCCGTGAGCCTTGCTTCACTAGGCCGTGAAGCTGCTATGATTCTCCGTTGCTTCGTTCTATCGCATTCCAAGCTCGTTTCGATCGATCCCGTCTTCGATTTCCCGAGTTTTTGGATCACCCACACTCAACAAACTCCACCTTGATACAATAACTCTTCAAAATACAGCACCCAAGCAACGAAACTTGTTTCCAAGTTCCTTCTTCGATCACCATTCGAATTTGCAGACATTTGACCCAATTTCTGAAATGCACTTCATCTTGAATCCCATGATCTTCATTCGAACATGTGATCCCTCCACCCCTTCTAGCTCAAAGGGTGTTAGAGCTCAGACCCAACTTCAACCATCCCAGAAGACGCTTGGTCGAAGTTGATCTTGAGCTTATACCTTTCGCTTTCTCGATTTTGGCTTCATTCGTTGATTTCGAGTCCGTCTTGTTCCCAGCTTCATGGCACCCTTTGCCGAGCCATTTGCAGCTGATCAACCTGTTATTCTTTGATTTAATAACAGCGTTGCAAGTCTCTTCAGACGAAGTTACCTCATCGAACACGCTTGTCGCAGAGATTTCATCTTCAAGAGTCGCGTCTTGAATTTCTGAACTTCTAGGTTCTTTGCACGGCTGCTCCACCTCGAGACAAAACTTCTCCAATCTCGCTTGGTTTTTCTTCATGCATTTGTCCCTCGTTGAGATACCATAGCCGTTTAGCACGTAAATGCCATTACGCTTGAACCCTTTGAACACAGCTTTCGAGCCCTTTAGGATTTTGATTTTTCCATCATCGGTTTTGGTTGAATATCCAAGGTCGTCCAATGTCCCGACCGAGATTAAGTTTCTTCTCATCTCGGGAACGAATCTCACTTCTTCGAGCACCTTCGCTTTGCCCGAATGCAGCCTCAAGATCACCGAGCCTATCCCACGAACTCGACATTCCTTCCCATCGCCTAAATGAACCGTCTCGTCCTTCACTTCTTTGAAGTCCTTGATCCAAGACCTGTTACACGGTATATGAAAGGTACAGCCTGAGTCGAGAATCCATTCATTACCTGCATGCTTCTTAGCCACAGAAAGGATCTCGGCCGACTCGTAACCATCTTCATCTGCGGTCACGTTGTTCACTCGATCTTGTTTCTCCGAATTTTGCGTTTGTTTAGGGCATTCCCTTTTCATATGTCCTTCTTCGTGGCACTCGTAGCACTTGATGGGATTTCTTTGCTTGGACTTCCCCTTTTTCTTTTCACCGTTTGGCCTAAACTTCACGGTTAGAAGCTCGCCCGAATCGTGTGTATTTTCAGATTCCCTTTTGCTATTGAGTTGCCTTGAACTCAACGCCGTTAGAACGTCAGCAAGTTTGAGCACATCCCTCCCATAGAGCAGCGTCTCCTTGAACGTCGAGAATCCCTTAGGTAGTGAGCACAGCAACAGCAATGCCTTGTCTTCCTCCTCGATCACGACGTCTGCATTTTCCAGATCAAGGATCATCTTGTTGAATATGTCCACTTGATCTTCAATGCGGCCCTCTTGCATTCGAAACGAATATAGGGCTTGCTTGAGATAAAGTCTCTTGGCCAAAGTCTTCACCGTGTAAAGCTCGTCGAGCTTCTTCCATAGACCATCGGGTGTGGACTCCTTCGAGACCGTTCTAAGCACCTTGTCGCCGAGGCTTAAAACGATTGCGCTATGTGCCTTCTCCCTCATTACCTTCTTGATTTCCGATGCCATCTCCGTGGGTTCCATGTCCTTCTCCTCTTTGATAGCCTCTTCGAGCCCTTGCTGTACAAGTAACGCCTTCATTTTAATCTTCCACAAGCCGAAGTCATTGTCACCGTTAAACTTCTCCATGTCAAATCTAGCAGCGGCCATTTCTTCGATCGCGCGTCGATCCACGCTCACCGCACCACTTGTTGAGAATTCGGCCAATCTAGATTCGTATTTGGACGTAGTTTCGTGTATGTGACTTCTCAATATCGAGGGATTCGATATCAAGCTTAATCAAAATGAAAAACAGCAAAAAATATAAAATCTGAACACAATACTTAACGTGGTTCGGCTACAAGTTTAGCCTACGTCCACGGCCCGAACAGAGAACTTTTATTGATGCCACCTTTTGAGATTACAAGATCGGATCATTCTCTCTAACTTTCGTGTTTACATCAAACTCTCAAGCTCTCTCGTTCGCAAGTTACGGGTCGTTCTACCTTCACACTTGGCCACACAAAATCAGTTTTGTAGTGTGTTTGGTAACTTCCCCATGTTCTGTAGAAACCGCTTGGGAGCAGTTTACACGGTTATTCTCCACTAGATGGGTTGGGAGTTGATCCTCCAAGCTTCAATCTTGACCTTTGAAGCCTCAATCATCGTCATCGAACGGATAAACATAGAACTAGAATAGAAAAACTGCTTCAGACATCATTCACGGCCACATGCGTTACTATTCACGGCCGTGAACATTACGGGCTGAATTCCTATCAGATTCTGTCTTTAGTCACGGCCACTAGCATAAGCAGTCACGGCCGTGACAACCTCCAGAAACTTCTTCACTGCTATCAGCTATCGCCTTCACGGCCGTGAAGCTGTCGAGCTGATTCTCTGCCAGCTCCTTCATGGCCGTGAGCCTTGCTTCACTAGGCCGTGAAGCTGCTATGATTCTCCGTTGCTTCGTTCTTTCACATTCCGAGCTCGTTTCGATCGATCCCGTCTTCGATTTCCCGAGTTTTTGGATCACCCACACTCAACAATATACAATATTCTTATGCCGCCTCTTCTGAGATATATCAACTCGGGTGAGCATTTAACCCGTCGGACCGCCCCACCCAATCGATCTAACCCAACCCAGACTGCAAGTGTCGGTTTAAGGATTTGATGAATTTGGATTTTAAAAATAAAATCGCATATTTCGCATTCGGGTTTGGTTTTGTATTTTTAAAACCGCATAAAACCGCACCCAATCGCATTTAAAAATATAATAAAATTTACTATATTTTATTCAATAGTTCATAAAGCAATAGATATAACTCGTAATAAATAGTGAAGGGAAAATAGAGTAATTACTTTTTACTACTCATACAAGGACATCGACTCATCATAACACGTTGCGTAAAGCTAAATTCTAAATGAGTTTTCTTATAATAGAAATATAATAATGAAATTTTTGTTATGTGTCTATCCACTGCAACCCTCCTTCTTTATTCGAACTTGGAATCAACAACTGTAACACTTGAATTTTATAGTAGACGAGTTAAAATTTTGAAATCAATTTTTTTTTTCTTCTAAAGGAAAATTAGATACAAGGACATGGCCTCATCATAACACATTGCGTAAAGCTAAGTTCTAATGATGCTCTTTTTAAAAAAAATAAATATTATGTAGTGAAAAAATAATTTATGTGTCTATCCAATGCCCACTTGAGATCAACAACTATAACACTTGAAGTTTATAAAAGGCGAGTTAAAATTTTAAAAGAAAAACATATATTTCTCTTAAGGGAAAATTTCAAATCAAAATGAGACCCTTGCTTTAGTTGTGCTTTATCAAAAGTCGGCGTGAACAAGGAATATGAGCTTCTAATAAAGCTTCTTATCGTATTATTTGTTACTATTATTTCTTACTATGATAATAATATTTCTGTATATAAACTTTTATATTTATAAATAGGTTATGATATATTTTTACTATGCTTAAGAATATTACACTTAAGTTTTCGTTATGATAAAAAAATATATTAAACCAGCAAAAATCGCACCCAAGCAAACGGCAATCTATCGGGTTAAGATTTTTATGATCCGTTTTGGAGTATATTTTAAAAACCGCAAACATCGGGTCGGGTTAATATTTCGATAAAAATCGTCCTAACCGCACCGCGCTCACCCCTATATCAACATATACGCATGTATATTTAAATCAAATTATCAACTAAAAGTTCTATAGAAGTTCTGACATTTCCAGGAGGGGTTAAGAGTTCAATTACCCTTGATCTCCTTAACGATCGTATCTTATCATACGATCGTATATTCGTAGATACGATCAAGCTCAAAATTCAGTTCGTGTAAGACTAGATATTGCGAAAAAAAATTACTCAAGTAATAAAAAAGTCGAAGTATCTATACTCTCATATTAATGGTGAAGGTTAGTTAAAAACTGCTTTTTGGTGTATCTATTAACCATCGACAAGTGTTATGTCTTTTTATTTAATAAAAAAATTAATTAACTAAATCTAACATAACCACCCACTAACATTTGTCCTTCTATTTTGGTATTATTACTTTATAATTAGACATAATATTATATAGCACAAACGTATAACTGTGCAAAATTGCTAGTTTTATTTATATTTGACTGGTTTTATTTGGTGTAGGCGGGCGAGAAGAGGAGAGTAGAGGCGTACCACGATACGCAAAAGAAGAAAACAACTGATAGAGAGAGAAGCTATTATTATTATTATTATGTTGACGAAGCGCACTATCTCATCATCAACCGCAAAATGAAAGCCGACGAAAAATATTTTAAAAAAATAAAACAAATTAAAATAATAAATACCAACAATAATCCCGAAATGATCCAGTCTGTTTCTATTGTTTTTCTCATAGCAATCAATTATTAGCCAATAATAACTCCACCATAAAGGCCAAGCACATGGTTTAGCAGCTTCTTAATTACAATTATGCTGTTAACATTATATATCTGTTTTTGTTCGCCTGTTACATAAATAGATAGAACATTTAAATTGAATTGAAGTCGTCGTTAGTTAAGAGACTTTTGTTTGTGCTTTTAAGAGAAGAGAAGAGAAGAGAAGAGAAGCGGCGGCATGACAGTCGTCGTCGATCAACGCAGCAGAAAACGCAGGGGTTTATCATGGCGTGGACTCTTCTTATGCTTCACGCTGATCCTCACCTTCTTCGCCGGCTATACATCGCTAAGGCTCCTCTTTTCAGGTACTTCGCGTTGCTTTAATCATCTGAAACCTTCCTCGTTGCTGTGCTGTGCTTGTTTATCTTCGTTGATTAATCTCTCGAAACATCACTGTTGTGCTTGCTTCGCTGGCAGCTTTGATTGTGTTTTTTTTTTTTTTTTTACGTATTTTGTGTGTGTGTGTGTATCTAATATAGCTGCTGATGGAGAATAATCGCGAGCTTTGATCGTTGATTGATGTTGCAGTTACTTCGATCAGAAGTTTAATTTGAGGCCTGATTTGTGTTTTTATTACTTAAACGTTCTTATTGTGCTATTAGGACTGCGCTGAAGTCTCTGCAGCTTATATGGTGACGTATTAATTGTGTTTGTTTAGCTGCTGATAGGAGATAAAAGGACGCTCTATCATCTTCAAATGCTTCAGCTATTGCAATCAAAAGTTTAATTTGAGCCTTGATTTTGTCTTCTTCCTAAAACTTCAATTTTGATATCTGAGCAGAAGTATTCCGGCCCAGACTTCTCTCCAATAGGAGCTTTCAAGCGATTCAAGCAATCTCAGACGAAACTCATCACAAACCTCCAGCGATCTCCATAAGAGAGACGGTCATATTCCCCAATCAGGCCCTGATTTTCCTCAAGTATCCTCGATCATCCCCTTCATTTACTACCAAAGGTGAAGACATCAGCTGCGTATATCTGCCCACAAACTCGTCTGAGCCCATGCTAGAGCAGCCCCCCGAACCAGCGGTCGACTACGACCATCAGATCGTTAGGTGCAGCGTTCCTCCACGTGGCTCAATCTTGACCCTTCATGACAAGCGGTCCCAAGCTCACCTCACGCCCGGCCCAACGTACACATGGGATTCTCTCGCATACGAAGCCATGGTCGACAGGGACGGGACAACGGTCGTATTCGTCAAAGGGCTTAACCTACGGTCAGGAAAACTCGCCGACCCTTTGAAGTTCAAGTGCCTCTACGGTTCGGATTTGACCAGGCCAGATAGGGTCTTGTCGGCCCAGGCTGTTTCTGCCGCCCAAGAGGTGGTTAGGTGCAGGACGCCCCCGAGCGTGCTGAACCACACGAGCCTATTGCACGAAGAACCGATTAAGGTTTCCGTGAGGGTCGTGGCTCGAAGGACGGTTAATTCCGTGGCTCGTATAAAGCTTGGGCATAACTATAGGCCAGTCGTCGTTAGTAAGCAGCATAATATGTGTGTTTGCACTATGCTGAGGAACCAGGCCAAGTTCTTGAGCGAATGGATCATGTACCATGGCCATATAGGTGTTCAGCGATGGTTCATATACGACAACAACAGCGACGACGAAATCGAGAAAGTATTGGAGAAGCTCGTGGGCAAGGATTACAACGTGACGAGGCATCTCTGGCCTTGGATCAAGAGCCAAGAGGCGGGATTCGCCCACTGTGCAGTGAGGGCCCGAGAGGTTTGCAAGTGGGTCGCATTCATCGACGTGGATGAGTTCTTCCACGTCCCGAATGGGCTTTCTTTGTCTCAAGTTGTAGCGGCTCAATCTAAGTCGGGCGACGTGGGTGAAATTAGGGTACCCTGCCTAAGTTTCGGGCCGTCGGGGCTCAAAGAGATGCCCAAGAAAGGCGTGATGGATGGCTACACTTGCAGGCTGGCTTCCCCCGAGAGGCACAAGAGCATAGTGAGGCCCGAGGCGCTTCACCCTTCGCTGGTCAACGTTGTGCATCACTTTCATCTGAAGTCGGGGTTCAGGCACGTGAATGCGAATAGGAGCACTTTTGTCATAAATCATTACAAGTACCAGGTTTGGGAGGTGTTCAAGGAGAAGTTCTATAGAAGGGTGGCCACTTATGTCTCTGATTGGCAGCAAGAAAGGAACGTTGGGTCCAAAGACCGTGCGCCTGGGCTCGGGACGAAAGCAGTCGAGCCCTCTGATTGGTCCAAGAAGTTCTGTGAGGTTAGAGATACGAGCTTGAGAGACTATGTGCGAAGGGTTTTCACTGACCCTTTAACGGGGAGGTTACCGTGGCAGAATGAGAGCCTTTAGGAATGGAGTGATGAAGGGCTCATCATGACTGCCAACAGTTTTTGCATCTCTACACTTCAATTGCTTGGCACTGGCATAGGCTATATAGAGAATTTCTAACCTGTATATATATATATATATCAATCACTATAGAGAACTGAAGTGATATTACACTCTTAATTGTTTTCTTCATTGTGTGTTTTGAAACGGAGGGTGATTTGAAGAATCAAAGTGCAAGTATTCTTATTACATATCAGAAACAAGATAATCTGAGGATAAACAAACACTACAGAACATATACGGTGGAAAATCATAATAACGCCATTCTCAGAACCAAAACGTTTCTCAAATGAAACAGTCAGTCAGTTCAACAGACTTCAAGTATTATTTGGCGACAGTTGCCTCTCAAATAAAACAGTTTACTTTCTCTTGCCATAATATCGAAGGGACATTCATCTCAAGTTTCGACTCGACAATCATAAAGCTCAATATCTATCCTTGTACATAAAATCTGACCTAGCAACCCAAAGATTTTAAACGAATAACCAACCATAAAAAAAAGCAGAGATGCGAATCCAGGTTGGTTTATTCTTCGAATCCTGCAAGCAAACGAAACTGAATCAGGTAAGTAAACGAGCTTTAGACCACACGGCAATACTATGTTTGTTTACCGTACAAAACGAATAAACATACGAAATCATATGGATGTTGACCATTACAATAACATTTAATGTGAACAACAAGCGAATCCTCAAATAAAGTAGTAATTCGACCCAAACAAATAAAAAATGAATCCACATTTGGCGAAAAAATATTATTCCAGAATCAAGAAATAAACAAGTGAGAGAGAGGAACATTCTCGAACTGCTCATCCTAACATAGTTAAATCCATCGCCCATCAATGGAACTCGCTTCATACTCCAACATAGAAAAGAAAGAACGAAAAAACTGACTGCTCTAAAGTTGATGGGAGTACCTAATAATCAACGACCAGGGTTGACGCCGAGAAGCATGTTACCCTTGTTAGGAAGATAAATCACGTTCCCATTACGGCTCATGGAGGCAACATTTTCCCTGGCAGCCTCAATCTTCCTCAGCTCGATCAATCCCATCCCAGCAGCTGCAGTTGCATCAGAGATAAGCTTCGCAGCCTCACTCTCACCTTCAGCCCTAATAATTGCTGCCCTCCTCTCTTGCTCGGCCTTAGCCACCACAAACTTCGACCTCTCTGCTTCTTGCTGTGCCACCTGCTTCTGCTCCACGGCCTTTGAGAACTCAGCACCGTAAGACAAATGAGTGATAGCAACATCGTCAAGCACAATGTTGAAGTCCTTTGCCCTTCGTATCAGACTCTCCCTCACAAGGGCAGACACGTGGGGACGCTCCGTCAATAGCTGATCAGCGTTGAACTGAGCCACGACGGCTTTTAGAACCTCATTGCCGATGGAAGGAAGGACCTTCTCATCGTACTCTAGTCCTAGCGTCTTGAAAATGTCTGGTAGGCGATGGACCTCGGGGCGGGAGAGCACACGCAGAGTCAGGTTCACCATTTGCAGGTCCTTTGTCCCTGGTTGTTCATCAAAGATGACGAAAATGATGTTTTAACCATCTTTTAGAAGTTCATGACACATAAAAAATAGGCAGGATATTAAATATGAGTAAATATCGTTATTTGAAGGACATAACACAGGAAAAGATGCAAAAGAAAACTACATTAAATATGATCTTTTGGGAGTTCGTGACACGCGAATTAGGAAAAAAATCATTAAGACTAAGTATAATCTTTTGGAAGGTTGTGAGACAAGAAAATAAGGCACAAAAAACAACCAGAACAAATATAGTAATCATAACAGTAATAATGATAACGTGATAATCCGGGACAGCAAAACGAACGAATGTCAAACTTCCAGATTTCCCCGGTGACATTACAGTGAATCTATGAGCACTAAACGAGATACAAAAAATGAAGATCAATGTGCACTTTGACTTTCCTTCAGCATTTTGTCATACCTTGGCTAATTATGAGTCGGAATCAAGTTATAACTGAAGATGGAAAATAAAAAAGAGCATTGCTTAGTTTATCAAAGAATCAAGCTGAAAAAGTCGAATAATGGAGCAAAAAGTTGTCAGCAAGGGAGTATTTTGCTCGGAGAGCATGAAGGGCAATTTGAAGCATTGAAACATTGACTCGATAGTGCCACTCGGCTCTTTGCAATCCAGAAGAAAAAAACAAAGCTAGCATAATGCACTCAATAGTCAATACACAGCATGAGCATGGAGATATCTCAAACATTGAAAATAATTGAGTTGATGGAGTGGATCAACCCTTTATATCCCAAAATAATTGAGTTGATGTAAGCATACTAAAAGAAAGTAATCCACTACGAACAATAATTCAAGAGATGGAAACATGAAGTTAACAGAGCCAAAATCCACAAGCAAATATCATACTACATCGAAGGAATCGATTCCACGTTTTGCACTTCCAACACGTGCCAAATGCACAAGAGTTGATAAAAGAATTTAGATTGCATTCTTTACCAGAAACGGAGGAGAAGGTGTGAGGTCGCGTGCGGATATCAAAGATGAACGGTTTCTGGAGCCAAGGGACTAGAAAGTGCGTCCCTTCGCCGACGGTGTCGTCGATCACTCCGCGGAAACGATCGAACAACACCGCTCTCTGACCGCCGTCCACGGTGTAAAGAGAAGAGTTCAGCACCGTCGCACCAAGTCCGAGACCGAAGGCCGCCCGAGCAATGTTGGTCAAAAAGTTAGCTGCAGCTTGGTTACTGCCCATCTTCGATCGGTTTCTAGAATTGATTCTTTCAACTCTCTAGGGTTTTAGAAGGGTATGGGATAATGGCGAAATTGGAATATAAGCTAACACTGCTTGCTGCTGCCTTGGAGTTTCGGGCAAGAAACCCCTTACTTCTTCATCGTAATTTAGGCGGAGAGGAGAGTACTATAAGCCCTAATAGTTCGGTTTTGAATATGGGTCCGAATCCAAGCCCAAGCCCAATTATAAAAGCCGTTACTTGTGACTGTACTTCCATGAAATCTTGTGAATCTGTTTGATTATTGATTTTTGTTTTCAAGGTATTTCTCACACTTCAACTCAGTCCATTGAATCTGAATTCAAAGTCTCCGTTATCATATCAAGTCCAAAAAAACCTTAAATGTGAGCTTCCGAAATGAGATGTCATGACCCGATCACTTTGCATACCTTTGTGCTAGATGTGACCTTTTGGTTCTTCTATTGTGGCCGCCGAATGCATTTGTCAAAAGCAATAAATGAATGAAGAAGAAAAAAAATGCTTTTGAGGAGCTTGTCACGTGGAAAAAAGATTAGAATGTTAAAAAGAAAATATTAATTTGAATTCTCTCGCAACCAAGCCGTAAAATAATTTCTTGAGTTCACATGGCAAGTTAATGCAACGGTTCGCCTACAAATAGGCGTCATCCGGCGAAGGAAGAAAAACCACCACAACACAATAGGGGTGGTATTCGGGTTTGGGGTACCGACCCGATCGGAAGAAAAATCGGGTTAGAAGTCGGGTATCGGGACTTCATATAAAAGCCAAACCAACTAATAAAATAAAGAACTCAAATATAAAACTACGCCCAGCTAATAAAAGAAAAAAATGTTTATTTTTTGAACTTGTTTTTTTATGGTGTTGAATTTATTTTATCGTCGATGGTGATGGTGTTGAATTTATTTTATTATTGATGGTGTTTAAATTTTTTTATTGTTGATGATGTTTAATTATTTTATCGTTGAAGGAACTAAACTTATTTAAGCTTATCTAAAGTTAAAAATAAAAATAAAAAAATAAAATAAAAAAAGAAAGCGAACCCGATGGAGGGGGTACGGTCGGACATATTGTGTTGAATTTATTTTATTGTTGATGTTGATGATGTTGAATTTATTTTAATATTGATCATGTTTAAATTATTTTATTGTTGTTAGTGTTTAATTTATTATATTGTTAGTTAATTTTAAAATTAAAATTTTTTAAAAATGTAGCGACCCTCATTTTCTAATTACTATAGTGCCGCAACGAAAGCCGCGAAAGGCCCGTCTAACAAAAACTTTTTTGTAAATTAGCCCCAAAAATCACAAACACCAAAAAAACCCTAACGCCGCTCCACAAGTCTTCATCCATGTACCGCATCGCCCTCAAAAGTCCATGGAGTCACCGCCACCATCCATCTCAGTTGCGACGTGTCTCGACGTCAGACTCGTTAGTACCTACAACACGTAAACACTGAGCGACTTGCTCAGTAAGTGAATAAAATGCATGATGCAAGTGTGCGTTCCATCCAACTCTCGATTTCTCCATTCCATGCACACTCTTTCTCTTCTCTCGCCTAATCCTTATTTCACAAATCAGAGCCCTAGGCTAGACTCGACACCTTGCGCGCCCATAAAAGTCACGGTAGCTGATAAAAACATTTCCATTCGTTTATCTCCATCATTTTTATGTTGAATATTTGGATTATGTGAGTTGTCTACTGCATTCATAATTTTTTACATATTTCGATGTCAAAGGTACATGAGACGATATTTGGGACGAATCGCGTCAACATGGAGCACAAATCACTACTTTTTAATCAAACACGGCTTATTTTGAGGACCACACGGCCGTGTTCGGCTCCGGAGACAAGTTACGTAGCTGATGTCCATCAACACGGCCTGACACATGGCCATGTTTGTCAGCAGAAAGGGAAAACAAACTTTGCTGCCCTGACAAACGGCCTGACACACGCCCATGTTTGTCAGCAGAAAGGAAAATCATACTTGCGGTCCTTCACCACGGCCGTGTTTGCCAACAGTATTGGGCCTTAAACCCTAAGCCCGAAGATTCATGGCCTGTTTGAAGCCGTGTTCACCCGGTTTTGTACTTAAGCTGCAATTTGAAGCCCTAGGAGGATCTAAGCCGCGACAACTCATTTCTAATCACTCAAGACACCTCAAGGACGACTCAAGAACCCTAGAGATCAATCTCAAATGATCTCTAGGTGGTAAAGTAAAGATTTGAAGCTCATTTACACCGGAGAATCAAACAAAGTATGAGGAATAAGCTTGAGCTTGTTAAATAGGGAAGAATCTATGTATTTCTCTGCTTTGTTTCGTATACATTTCGTGGCTTCTTCCTTCATTATGAGTAGCTAATCATTTTGGGTGTTTAGGATGAGAAGAACGCTAGGTAGCGTCGTAGTTCGGTAGTAAAATACTCGTGGACACATGATATGACTGTATCGTTTATGACAGCTTTTATCTGATTCAATATGTCTTATGTATTGTTTTGAGAATCACATTTGGTTTGTGTATGTGTTGATGTGACGTTTAGTAGACTATTAAAGGCGAAAGCTGAATAACGGTTCGTTCTATCGTAAACGTTAGGAGTCGATTATAGGGCGAAAGTGACACGCTCAAATACTAGCAAGTATACTAGGTCGTGCAAGTAGAATAAAATGGACGTAAATCCGAGTATCGATCCACGAGGACAGCTCGATTAATTTTAAAATATTATTATTTTTATTTTAATTTAGATTAACGAGATTATATATATATATTTATATATTTTTTTAAAGATTAGTTTTAAGACAATTTTAAGAGAAGCGCAAATAAAATAACAATTTTAATCAATTAACTACAAGCGTGTTAAAGCACATAGTCGGCACAGATTAATCATACGTCTTCATGCAATCGTTTATATTTAACCAATATGAATCTAGTTTAGGTAGAAATTCCTAACGTACGTGCTACCCGTTATTCACGTAACTAGCAATCCAATGCGAAAGTGAACCAAACAACTATATTCCTATATGACTGTAGTTATCCTGCACGCATTCGGCTTTATGAATTTCCCCGAGTTTAAACGCTTTCGGCGCCTAAGGTCTCAGAAACCACACATACGAAACCGAATTCCATCTGTTGTTGGTTTTACATAGTGGTGTCAATGCTTTTATTCAAACCGGTCTAATCACTTTTTCTATCTCATAAACCAATCAAATATCATGTATATGGTGATCACGCATAAGTCAGCATTGAGCGCAAGCATAGAACACGTAACTTAACTCATACAATTAAATAAATTACGAATAACATTAATACGAAATCATAATCCGGCTTAGTATGGCCTTAACCACATAATAAACTTAAGCGCACATATTAAAAGATGAAAACAACGAGGATTCAAAAGAAAACATTGTTGAAATTGAGATATTATAGATAAAGAATACGCCCCTTCACCATGCTAGAGTTGTCAAGCGTCGTCCGATGTCTCCCGTTGTGTAAGCGAATAGGAAACGCCATGGACCCTCGGCTCGTGTCTCGACTCCCTAGCCTCGTTCCAGCCGTCAAGAATGACTCCCTCGTGGGTATTTGGTTGTGAGCTTGAGAGAGTTTCCTCCGTCGCTAGGTTGACGGCAGCTTCGTTGGCTGAGAGCTAGAAGTTGGCGTGTGAGGTTGGAGAGCTAGTTGCTTGTTTATCTTCGTGGTGTGGCCTTGAGCCCCCCAGCCTTTTTTTCCTTAGTTGTATGCCTTTGCTTTATAATCGATGCTTGCATACATAAACATTTATGAGCAGCCTTTTTTTTCCAAGCTGAGCAGCACAAATTGCTTTTTGACTTAGGGTGTCAAAACAAACCATGCTTGAGCTCGCTTTGTCAAACTTCACAAGCATGACTATATTTGTTTGATTATTCAACTCCTTTGTCTTATATAGGATAATTTTAAAAGCTACGTGTGGTTGATTGAGCAGCCCAATTCCATATATTAATGCTTGATTTTTCCCAGCTCTTTCCATGTCCGAACTTCCCGCTTTTTGGTATATTTTTTTGGGTATCCGCAAATAAAATATATATTCTTAGGCGGGGAATATTTGAGGCGAATTGATATCGATAAAATAACAAATGATAGCGCGCTTTTTTGGGATTGCTTATGTAAAATAATGACTTATCAACAACCCCACAAACTAGCTTCGATCGTCCTCGATCACAAAAGCGGAATAAAACTAAATCAAGTTAGGATTTTACGACGTCACTAAATGAATTCTTATGTTTGTTCTCAAAAAATTAAAAGCACAGTCGGTCGAGATAGTCATCAGCTAATGAATGTTCTAGCTAAACACGAGACATGAAGTAACATTCGCAACCATATCACAACACAAAATTTTTCCAGGATCCTAGTACTTATCATGTGATAACTCTTATACTTATCATGTGATAACTCTTACCTGGATCGCTCAAGTCGCTCGAAGTGTTTAATGGGATCTGTATAAAAGCGCTCAACTAACGACATAGAATGATATTGCTCTATGCTTACAAATATATCACATCATATTCACATAGTAGATATCGTGAACGAATCAAAAGGTCTTTATCAAGGTTGTAATGGGACTCGCGGTAATAAGGATGTGTCATATGGGATAAGTGAGCAAATATAGTCAAGCATGTTAGTCGCTAAATCACTTTTCCTGTCTATACCCTCCACCAACAAAATACGACAGCAAATAACGGAAACTCGACTATTAAATCGTACTCGAAACTATTACTAACAATTCGAGAATCTAAGTCTGAAGATACTCAATATTCAAAAGCGATTAGTAAGCTAACATGCTGACAATGGTTCGAGGATGAAGGATAGAATAACGTGATAACATGGCTAAATATCGTGGCTCCAAATCAATAAATAAGGCTATTAAGGCTAAAAGGGGCTTACTAATTAATAACTTGGTACAGAGATATTTAGGCCAGTGGCTCATCCTAACGCCTTTATCATTTTCGTAAAATTCATACAGTGATCTTGACATGTATAATAGAGCAAGTTCGAAAATAATCAGACTATGCGTGCACAGTGCACTCATGAAAAACGCATCGAGCAAGTAGTGAGTTGCTCTAAAAAAAATCTTTATCGGTTCAAAAACTCACTATTTTACTGGGTTTGTGTCTCATGATACATACTATTTTTCTGAAGCATCAATGTGATCAGATAATCATGCTAATATTAAAACACATAACATGCAAGACTTTCTCGCTCAATTAGCTGAATCTTATCTAGACACAAGCAAATCATCATCGACAGGAGATTTCACAAGTGACATTAAACCAACTAATATACGAAAGAGATCGATATCAAATCTAGCATGTGTCACCCCCCCAAACGTTCAAATCATAACCTTTGATCAGTTAAACCAATTAATATACCAAAGAGATCGATATCAAATCTAGCACATGTCACCGCACCCCCAAACTAATTTGCGCATTGTCCTCAATGTGTAAAAATTAAAGCAAATAGGGAGTTTAAGTGACACTGCCCTGAATAATGCGACGTGGGGCGAGTCGTGAGAGGACTTTAGTTGCTTCATAGGATCGAGCTACGTCTGCAAATGAACCACCCCCAAACTGACTATGAGCCTGCGAGAAACTTAACTAGACGGCACCGTGATTCGAATTTGTGAAAATAAATTCAAAAGCAAAACATAGTTAATAAGTTACGATGCAATAGATAACACTTTAAAACGAAAAAAATAATCATAATGAGTAGATAGTACTTAGGTTGCCTTCCAAGAAGCGCTCCTTTTATGTATGCACAATAGAAGTACTGAACATCTTGACTTAAGCTTTTCAGAGAGGAGTTTGGTCTCAGAATGACATATCTTCGTGTGGTTGCAATCCTTAAACTCTCTCAATAGGTCGAATTTCGGATCCCAAATAATGTTAAAATTCACGATCATTAGTGTCTTAGTAAATTTGTTCGTGGATATATCCTCCGAATGATCCGATGAATTCATAACAGCTCGTAGAAACGGATCGAAACTCTCAGGTTCTATCTTTCTCTTCTCCACGAAATTTGCGACACTCTTTGTCGTTCCCTCAATATCTTCTTGGTCTACTATGCAGTCAACAACTTTATGCGCATACACCAATATCCCGCTGCCCCTTGCAATGGAAGGCCCGATACCGCATCCGATCGACGAGAGCGCTGGTAGTCATACTGATTCTGTCGGCCCGTACACGTTTAATCGTTGAGATTTCTCTGGTGTCACCACTTACGTCGACGACCGACTCGCCGCCCTCCGTGAAGAACTAGCCCGACAGCGGGCTGCAGATCGGGAGGAGAATGCAGTTCGACGCGAGGAGGCCGAACGAAAACTCCAGAAGCGGATGGATCGTCAGGAGAAAGCGCTGAAGAAAGTCCAAGATGCCATGAAGTTGCTTGCTGAGTCTCGCAAGCTGGTTGATCAAAGCGATGAGCTATCGTCCCCCTAGGATGACTCCTAGCATCCTCGTCGGACCCTGATTTCTAGTTTTTATTTTGTAGACTTTGATGGTTTGATATCCTACTATCTGTTTCTTGACTTACTTTGTTTTGACGTCCTTTGTTTAAATCATCGACTTACAGGGCAAACATCGTTAAGTATGCAAAGCTCGTACGCAACATATTTATTTTGAAATCAACCATCCAATCACAACTTCAAGTGTGGGGAGGAGGACTTAACATTCATGCTTCAACCTCGTCACACTTTGCCATCATCCTCACCTCTTATAATCAGGGGATTTCACGCTTTTCAATAATTATTTCCACTTCCTTTGTGCTTATAATTTTCCGTTGGGGACAACGTCATTCTCAAGTGTGAGGAGGGGGGAATTTTGCGTGAACAGAATTTTTTGTTTCAAATGTGCGTGATCTGTTGAGAAAATGCATGTTCTTTTAATGTTTGGCATGATCAGTTGTTCATTATCTTAAAAATGGATTGCATGCTAGGGAATTATGTGAGCAATTAGGACATCCACAATGATTGATTTCTTCCGACACAGAACGAGTTTGGTGATACTATGAAAGATTCGTATGCATGACCCACTTTGTGAGATTTTTGAGCGCACTTCTTTGGTTGTGTAAAGTTCATAGTTTAATTCTCTCTTAAGCTTTCTCGTGATGCATGTAGAAAATTACTAAGGTGAGACTGCGTGAAAATGAGGGAAGCATTAGGAGATAAGTCCATAGCCAAAGCTTCCGACCACATCTGATCACCGTAGTTAGCCACTTTGAGCCTGCGCCTTTTTATTTGAGAAAATCCGGGGAATTATAAGCCGCTAACCTAAGAAGCTTTCAGATACCATCTTATGCGATTAATAGAGAAAGTGGAGGTTGAGTGCCAATGTCGAAAAGCATAGCCCGACCATTGTTTAATATATATATATATATATATATATATATCTCCTTTAGATAATCTATCGTTAGTAACTCCTCCATCGATAATCTCTCACCCGCAAAGGGACTGAGAGAAGAGGGGCTTAGCGACACGAGAAGAGGAGCTTAGATACGTGTGAAAAATGTTAAGAACCCTTCATCCGATAATCTCTCATGCTAAAAAAAAGAGAAAAGAAGGGGTTAACCTAGGTTTATGAAAAAAGATCCAAGACGACAAGAGCTAACCACGATGTATGCGGCGCGCTATCAAACAATGGCACGACACCGACATGACCACTTTGATATTTTTGATTGAAGTTTACTCTCCAATATAGTCAGTTGAGCCCTACTATAACCCGAAAAAGACATTCTGATTCACGCTGTATCACCTAGAGTAGTAGACGTATGATCCACTTGCGAGTTTATAGTAGGGACTAGACTACCGCATGAGCTGAGGGAATTCACCGACATTTAGCATATACCCCGAGTTATTCGAGTGAATCCATGCATAGTACGGATCTTGATTAATATTAATAAAGAACATCATGTTGTTTCGAGGTAGTCATTGTGTCATGTTTTGAATTTCTTGATTAATTCCGTTTCATGTTTTCTATTTTGAACAATGATGTGCAAAGGACATGTATTACATGTTTTGATTGTTAGCCTAAATTGCTTGAGGATAAGCAAAAGCTCAAGTGTGGGGATGTTTGATTTTCATTCGTTTATCTCCATCATTTTTATGTTGAATATTTGGTTTATGTGAGTTGTCTAGTGCACTTATTCATAGTTTTTACATATTTCGATGCCAGAGGTACATCAGATGATATTTGGGGTGAACCGCATAAACATGGAGCACAAATCGCCACTTTTTAATCAAACACGGCTTGTTTTGAGGACCACACGGCCGTGTTCGGCTCCGGAGACAAGTTACGTAGCTGATGTCCATCAACACGGCCTGACACATGGCCATGTTTGTCAGCAGAAAGGGAAAACAAACTTTGCTGCCCTGACAAACGGCCTGACACACGCCCATGTTTGTCAGCAGAAAGGAAAATCATACTTGCGGTCCTTCACCACGGCCGTGTTTGCCAACAGTATTGGGCCTTAAACCCTAAGCCCGAAGATTCATGGCCTGTTTGAAGCCGTGTTCACCCGGTTTTGTACTTAAGCTGCAATTTGAAGCCCTAGGAGGATCTAAGCCGCGACAACTCATTTCTAATCACTCAAGACACCTCAAGGACGACTCAAGAACCCTAGAGATCAATCTCAAATGATCTCTAGGTGGTAAAGTAAAGATTTGAAGCTCATTTACACCGGAGAATCAAACAAAGTATGAGGAATAAACATGGAGCACAAATCGCCACTTTTTAATCAAACACGGCTTGTTTTGAGGACCACACGGCCGTGTTCGGCTCCAGAGACAAGTTACGTAGCTGTTGTCCATCAACACGGCCTGACACACGGCCATGTTTGTCATCAGAAAGGGAAAACAAACTTGCTGCCCTGGCACACGGCCTGACACACGCCCATGTTTGTCAGCAGAAAGGAAAATCATACTTGCGGCCCTTCGACACGACCTGATACACGGCCGTGTTTGCCAACAGTGTTGGGCCTTAAACCCTAAGCCAAAATGATACATGGCCTGTTTGAAGCCGTGTTCACCCGGTTTCTACTTAAGCTGCAATTTGAAGCCCTAAGAGAATCTAAGCCGCCACAACTCATTTCTAATCACTCAAGACACCTCAAGGACGACTCAAGAACCCTAGAGATCAATCTCAAATGATCTCTAGGTGCTAAAGTGAATATTTGAAGCTCATTTACATCGGAGCATTGAACAAAGTACGAGGAATAAGCTTGAGCTCATTAAATCGGAAAGAATCTATGTATTTCTCTGCTTTGCTTCGTATACATTTCGTGACTTCTTCCTTTATTATGAGTAGCTAATCATTTTGGGTGTTTGGGATGAGAAGAACGCTAGGTAGCGTCGTAGTTCGATCGTAAAATACTCGTGGACACATGATATGGCTCTGTATCGTTTATGACAGCTTTTATCCGACTCAATATGTCTATGTATGGTTTTGAGAATCACATTTGGCATGTCTAAGTGTTGATGTGATGCTCAGTAGACCGTTAAAGGCGAAAGCTAAATAACGGTTCGTTCTATCGTAAACGTTAGGCGTCGACTATAGGGCGAAAGCAAATAGTAGACCCTCACCTTAGATAAACTATTATATATTCTCGTGACCATTTAGAGCGAAAGGTAAGTTGGAAACGAGTAAGAATTATCGTGACATAGTCATGAATCATGTGGTAACGGTGGTTACGACTTCATCGACGATATCTAGCGATATTCGAAATCTCAAGCACATTATTTTATTCAAAGTTACTCTTAAGTCTTTAGTTGTGTTTTGAATATTTTTCTGTGTTAGTTTAAGTTGTTGTGACTTAGTTCAAATATAAAAATCTCAATCATTTGTTAGGCTATATATTGAATTGATAGGTTATTACTAGTATCAAAATTATTCCTCGTGTCCGATACTCGGATACTCGCTATAGCTATTTTACAAACGATAGGTACACTGCCTATCGCTCGTGATGCTAGTTATAGCATATTCGTTTTAATTATTACTTGACATACTTGCACGAACATTTATTAATATATTAACGTAGACGCTCGCGATGAGTAGCTTACTCTGGACGTTCACGCCAGGTCGCTCCTTCCGCAAAAATACCATTAAAGACGATTTTGCACCTCGGGACGTTCACGCCCGAGTAGACGGATCGGTCACGCCTGTCTGCCGTCAGGTATCATGCGAGTACTAACCTCGACTACTCCACGAGTCATAAATCGAAATAATCATGATCTATCCCGTTCATCGATATCGATATCTCAACACGTTATCGTTCCAACACGATTTAGACGTTCCTCACTCTGGTATTACATGCATATGTCGTGCGATGACGTGCAAGCTCATATAATGGATGTAAAACACACAGTTCATCAAATCATATTACCACACACACACACACACGCACATATATATATATATATATATATCAGGAAAGTATATAAGTGTTGTAAATGAAAGTTTCACCTACCTGGTGTCCTTGAGTTATTAATTTAGCAACCTCATAAGTTTCCTAGTGTTCTGGACCTTTAGACCCAAAAATATTGTTATTCAGAGTGTTTGCTAAGTTGAGCAAGTGTAAAAACTTTCGGACTATAAGTAGAAATTGTTAAGTTTCAAAAAATTTTATTTGGAAAAGTTCGAAAATTGGTTGGTTTGAAAATCAGCTAGTATCGAAAATTGACTAAGTTCGAAAAATTGAGTTCGAAAAATTAAGTTGGTTTCGAAAATTAGTTTGTTGCGGAAATCAGGGCGTTTCGAAAATTGCTTTCAAAAACTTTAGGTTTTTGAAAATAGGTTTACCCGAGTTTTGCGGAATTCGTATCAGGCCCGCGAAAAGCCCGCGATTTTCTCCTTTCTCTCATAGAACTGAGCCCCCAAAATTTTCAGCCGAGATCGAGAACTGTTTCTGGCCTGAAATTCCGTCTCACATTCGCGAAACCCTTCGGCCCGCGAAAAAAACGGATTTCACCCCGCAAAAAATCTACTTTATGAAAACCTTTAATTTAACATGTTTCGAAAATTTAACTTATTCCTAAAATCACTATGATTCTAAAAAAATTTTCGAAACATTTCGAAAATTATTTTCGAAAGTTTGACATCCTTGCGAAAATCTTCTAATTTCGAAAACCTGTATTTCGAAAATCTAACACATTGTAAAACCATTACACTTTCAAAAATAATTTTCGAAAGCATATGTTTCGAAAATCTATCATTGCGAAAATCTTACTTCGAAAATAATTTTCGATACAATTCTGCTAAGCTTCATTTCGAGAATCTTAAACTACTATCAAAACCTATTTCGAAAATCATCCTAAGTCCCGAAAACAGTACATCCGAAAACTAATCAATTGTCTTTGAAAATCATAAAATTCATATAAAAACAAACTTGAACATAAATTTAAACCCGAAAATCTGCGTTTTAAACACTTATAACATCCGAAAACCTCCTATAATCATCACATAATCACGTTAGGCATCAAACGTAATAACACAACCGATAATAAAGTATTTACATATGGTAGATGTACCTCACTTTCAAGTTCGAGCTTGTTAAATTAGATTCCCAAGCTTGGCCTGATTTTTGGCAAGTTCTTCTTCTCCTTCAAATACTCTCTGTTCTTCTTGTTGTGAGTTTCGTTGTTATGAGGGTTTTTGGTTTATGAATTGTTGATATACTCTAAGGTCTTCAAACTTGGTGATGATTAGACAAGGTGGCGGTGAGAGTTTTTTTTCCCTTAAGCCTAAGTAAGGTTATTATCCTATCTTATTTCAAAAACTTGGGCCTCACTCGAAAATCAAATTTTGCCCAAATTTATTTATTCTAATACTATTATTTTGGCTAATTCCTTGGCTGCGAAATTGTTACAATTTATATTTTCGCTCCGAAACTTAAATTTCTTTATTAAAATTCCTAATTCATAAAATTACATAGCTAATACATCAAAATCCCGTATTCAATTTTTACGGGTATTACAAAAAATAAAAAATAAAATAAAAAAACCCGAACCCTACCCGATCGGGTACCCGACCATCGGGTACCCGCATTTGATCGTGTCGGGATCGGGTATTAAAATAAATACCTGATGTAATCGGGTACCCGACCCGAAAAACCCGAACCCCGAAAAACCCGACCTGATCCCACCCCTAACACAATAGATCTTCTCAGTCTGCTCATTTCTCACAGTCGTTGTAGCTTTTTTTTTATACTTTATCCTTACGAGGTGTACTTGTCCGTAATATCCTCACATATGAAAGAAGTTCTACGCTCCGGCCCGTGGAATATGACATTCTGACAGACCACGTAAATTCTTGTGTCTTGTGTTTACCGCCCAAATTTATATTTTCGTCATTTTTCGGACAATTATATTATCGGAAATATAAATTTCCTAACAAATTGGTATCAAACCCAACCCGATTTATTTTTAGCCACCATGACGATAACGAAAATGTCAATTGAAAAGTTCGACAGAAAGTAGTTTTTTACTCTCGCATCTCGACAAATGGTGAACTAGCTCGTCAGGGCTAAGGCTGGGCAGACACATGTATCACCAAGTCAAGTGGACGAAACCAAAGTCCAAGGTGGAGATTTGTTAGATGTAAGCTTTTGGTTCTTCTATTGTAGGCCGAATGCATTTGTCAAAAGCAATAAACGAATGAAGAAGAAAATGCTATTGAGGAGCTTATCACGTGGAAAGAATAATTAGATATTAAAAGAAAATATTCATTTGAATTCTCTCGCAGCCAAGCCGTAAGAAGTTCTTCAGTTCACAGTTGATGCAATGGTTCGCCTATAAATAGGCGTCATTTGGTGAATGAAGAAAAACCACCACAACACAATAGACCTTCCCTCAGTCCGCTCATTTTTATTCTCCAGTCGTTGTACTTGTTTTTTAATACTTCATCCTTACGAGGTGTATTTGTCTATAATATCTCCCCATAATAAAAAAATTTCTGCCCTCCTGCCCGTTGACGTAGGTCATTCGACTGAATTACGTAAATTCTTGTATTCAATGTCCAAATTTATTTTTCGTCCTTTTGTTTATTATCTCGAGCAATTATATTATTGGGAATATAAACTAACCAAACACATTGGAACTTTGCTCATCGATCATTAACGAATTAATGCTGAAATATAACAAAGTATAGAAAAAGAACGAGTTAACCATGAGGTCATTTTAGCATTATTTATTAGTAGAGGTAGGTAATGATTTGGCCAAACAATGACGAAAGAAAGAACAACTAGACGTTATCTTTAGTAGGAGTACTCTCTTGAGAAGGTTTTTATGAATTTTGACAGTTGACTTCCACGTATAAACTAAGCGAAACGGTTGATTTTGACATCTCAGTGGCAATGAGGTCTCTCTCCAAGGCTAAATTTGGAAAGTTGTAACATTGAGTTACATAATATTTAACATTTTTGTGCAGTTTATTTTAAGTGTGAACACATATTGGGACTTACCACACATCAGTAACTATAGAATACAGGCCCCGCTGAAGTTGTTAAAATTAACTCCATAAGCAGATTTTCTTTATATTATTGTATTATAAAAAATCAACGTGTACATGGGGACGAGAAAGTGACGGTTTAGACGATTCCTCATATATCATTAATTGTTGATATGGTGGATAATAAGGAAAATTACAAATTTGGGTGACTAATTTTTAACGGTTTTAGATTTTAGTCTTGATTGTTTTTTCGAAAAAACGAATTAGAAATCCAATGCCATGGTATGACATAGGGGTGTGCGTTTTTCGGTTAACCGAACCGATTAACCGAAAAACCGAAAATTCGGTACAAAACCGAACCGAACCGAAAAATTCGGTTCGGTATTCGGTTATTAAAAAAAAATTTCGGTAATTCGGTTCGGTATAGGTTTTGGATTTTCGGTATTTCGGTATACCGAATTACCGAAATTTTAAAATTAAAATATATTATATTTTATTAATAATGAAAATATAACTATATTTTATTAATTTATATATTAAAAAACGAATTTTCAGTAATATTTAAATTAATATATATAATTTAATATAACTTTTTTTATAAACCCAAAAAAATTATATAAATTATATATTAATTTAAATATAATTAAAATTCTTTTTTTTTATTGAAAATTCGGTTAATTCGGTAAAAAACCGAATTAACCGAAAAAATTTCGGTAATAACCGAATACCGAACCGAGAAATTCGGTTCGGTATTCGGTTTTGGAAATGGGGGAACCGAAATTTCGGTTAACCGAAATTTCGGTTCGGTTCGGTTCGGTTTGTACCGAACGAACACCCCTAGTATGACATGAGATATTTCGGTTAATGATATCCATTTGGATATAAACTCCATTTATAATTTGACATGTAGCACAATGTATAAAATTTAATTTGGTTGATGACGATGATATACAAGATTATTCATGCTAACACGATTAAATGTGCACTAAGGTTTCAGATCATTAATAATGACTTCAAGAACTAATCAGAGCAACAAGACCGTAGCTTTTCAGATTATAACTGATAAGACTATTAAATATGTAAATCAAATTGTTGTCTAACTAAATGCGTGTGAGAGAAACGTCGTCGCTTAATTAAAGCAGACGACTCAATAATCTAACTATTACCGTTTGGATTGGACTATTTATTCCCTGAATAGCGCATGCGTTGAAATAGAATATTTAACTTGCTTAACTAACCAATTGAATTAAGCAAACACGCCTACTTCTTTACATGGATAAGGATGACTGAGTATCAATCTCATAATCTAATATCCAACTGCCTAAAACACGGTTGAAATCTTCTGTCCCATAATCCCTGTCACATTTCCTGTCCAACTCTGTTAAAATTGATTTTTATGATTATCGAAAAATATATGATATGGATATCAAATCGATCGTAAAACAAGGAATAAATTGGATTTGTTTATTTATTTTTATCATATAAATCTCATGAACGACGATTTTTTATGATTTGGTGGAATATAGGATTAGAAGAATTAATAAATTAAAAAGAAATTTTGTGAACCGTCGGATTTAAATTTTAACGGATCTGATCATTTGAGACATAGAGGGGGACATAATTTGTGGGACAGATGATTTCATGCGCCTAAAACATATTTAACACTGAGATAAAGCTTAACTGCCTCCATAACTATTTAATCATACGTAGCAACATGCATGCTAGAAGAAGAAGATTTGTAATATCGTCGATGCTGTGAGCGCTGACAATTGGAGTGTTTCGGTAGGGGATTTGTTACGAGGTTGTTTTCATCTGTCGAACTTCGCAATAAATATTGTAAATCATTCGTACTCTAATGTATCCTTAGTCAACTATGTACATCCTTTTTTTTCATAATCAAATCGTCTCTGATTTGGCCACGTATTATACCTCAATGTCTTTCTAATTACTTCGAGTCGTGTGTCTCAAAATCAAGCACAAGCAAGAGTTTTCGTCGAGTTATTTCTATTCACACTCCTATCTGAATAATTTTCTTGCGTCTTCTCGAAAGTTTTGAATCATAATACATGCTAGATATACAATATTAAAAATCACTCACCACTTCTTTTTTCTTTAAGATAATTCATTCGCTCGCATTGGAAAATATATTACATCACTAAGAGATACAATTGCCCAAGTCCAGTCCATATATGGCTATTGACAATTTGAGAGTAAAATAACAGAAAAAAAAAAAGAAAAAGAAAAACAGAAGTAGTCCGTCTCTCCTCTCCTTCCTACTGACTAGAGCTTTCCTTCCTTCCTCGAAGTTCCGTTTTGCCTCGAGTCACCATCATCACTATCATATTGCGCATACAATTAATTCTTTTTTCCGCCCAATGATGGTTGTAAACAACATACATATATCCGTGTATATATATATATATATATATATATGTCTTTGTATAATTGTGTATGAAGAGACAATTGAGAGAGAGAGAGAGAGAGAGAGAGAGAGAGAGAGAGAGAGAGAGAGAGAGAGAGATGACTTGTCGACGTTCTTATGTGTTGATGATCACAGTATTAGTCGTCTTACAACTAATTAGAAGAGGAGATGGGCAACTTGTGGAGAACTTCTACGCGTCGACGTGCCCGAACGTCGAAGGCATAGTAAGGCAGGCAGTTGCGAACAAGCTAAGTCAAACATTCATCACCGTTCCCTCGACAATTCGCCTATTCTTCCACGACTGCTTCGTCGACGTAATAGAATGATACATACGTTATTGCTATATGCTCTTCCTTTTTGTTTTGTGGTCGATGCTTATAGCTCGTTCCGTCTTCCCACAGGGGTGTGATGGGTCGGTCCTCATATCATCCCCGAACAACGACGCCGAGAAGGACGCACCCGACAACCTTTCCCTTGCAGGGGACGGCTTCGACACTGTAGTCAAAGCAAAACAAGCCGTCGAAGCTCAGTGCCCCGGCGTTGTGTCGTGCGCCGATATCCTCGCCCTAGCGGCCAGAGATGCCGTAGCCCTGGTATGAAAAATCGATGATTAATGCTCCGTTATGAAAACTCAACTGGGGTCATATAAACGTTCCGGCCGTTGAATGGACATTTCACCTAAAAGCTTGAGCTTGAACGGACTATATTGTGCCCATGAAATCGGCCTAATGACTCGGGGTGGTATTTCACCCTTTAGTCATGTCATGAACTCAAAACCCATGACCATCATTATGTGTCACAAAGATATTTACATGATCCCTAGTAATTAGTTCATCCTCAAAGTGTGTGGCGTAAACTCATAGTCGGTTTAGTAGGGTTAGTGCAGGGTCGCAAAAAAAAAAAGAAAAAGAATGGAAGTTTTTTACGCTGATTTCTTTTTTATCTAGCCTTAGAGCGTGTAAATTTATTAAAAGGATGGTGGTTATGATTCATACACAAGACATCTTTGGTCAATGTACCATGATACACTATTGGATGACACTTCACCGTAAAGCTTAAGCATGTAGGGAATGCATCATATTTAAATTTATATAATCTATTTTTAATATGTCCCTTCACGTCTAAGCTGATATATTTCTTTATTTACCTTTATATGTGTATTTTTCATTTGATGCGGGGGTCGTCGTGAGGATTGATACTCTTAAACACTAGACATTGAGTTCCCTTACCATGTTGACCGACTATTTCAGTTAAAACCTGAAGAGTGCATATCATATTTTTAATTTTTTCATATGATATTTTCAACCCCCACCCCAACAGGCAGGAGGCCCGACCTACAACGTCGAGCTCGGGAGGCGCGACGGGACCGTCTCCCAAGCCTCCCGAGTAGCGGGCAAGCTACCCCAGCCGGAGTTCAACCTCGAGCAGCTCAACGCGCTCTTCTCAGCCAACGGGCTCACCCAGACGGACATGATCGCCCTCTCTGGATGCCACACGGTGGGTTTCTCCCACTGCAGCCGCCTCGCCAGCAGGCTATACTCCTTCTCCCCGTCCCAGCCCGTGGACCCCACCCTCGACCCGAGCTTCGCCCAGCAGTTGATGGGCGAGTGTCCCCGAGACGTCGACCCTCAGATTGCCATCAACTTGGACCAGGCGACGCCCAACGCCTTCGACAACGCCTTCTATCAGAACCTCGTCTCCGGGAAGGGACTGCTCACCTCCGACCAGGTGCTGTTCACCGACGCCGCCTCTCAGCCCACCGTCGTCGACTTTGCTCAGAACAGCGGGAACTTCGCCGGGGCGTTCGTCACGGCCATGACGAAGCTGGGAAGGGTCGGAGTTTTGACTGGCGCCCAGGGAGAGATACGAAGGGACTGCTCCGCGTTTAATTCTTGAAAATTCCACACCCACACAACTTTTCAGTTCAGTTTGACAATGGTGAAGGAAGAACAGCAATAAGCAGCATTTTCTAGCAGATCTGCATGGTTTGTCTATCCTGGTTGGAAGAAACTTGTGACTAATAATATTTTATTGTGTGTAAAGGATAATAAATTGGCCTCTTTCATTTAATTGTGTCATAATTTATGAATAATTTAATTACTATCATGCGTTATTGTGGAGCGCACGACACAGACCATCATCAACCAAGAAGAGAGGAGAGGAGAGATCCCAGCCAGGCGCTCCTCCTCAAACTTCTCCTGTCCCACAAATAACTCAACGACCAATTCAGAGAAAAGACAAGGAAACCATGTGCTAATCTAATCAAACGTTAGAACAATAGTAAGTACCTAAGCAAAGTTAAGCTTAACCTCTCTCTCTCTGTCTTCTAATTTTCAGATTTCTCTATAATCATCAATCACCCGCTCCGATCCTCCACACAGAAATCATTGCAAACACAAACAATAGCTAAAGCATGGACGCAGACAACGACAATGCACAAAAGGCCCTCGCGAGCCAAAAGAACGTCGTCGAGAATGACACTGATTCTGACACAGATCGAGACGTCCCTCAAAAGAAAGTCGATGACGAGCCCAACACAGATCATGACGTCCCTCAAAACGAAGCCGCCGCCGACGACAACAGCCCGTCTAAGGACGCCCCATCGCCAATCTTAGATCCCGAGAAAACAGCCGACGACCCGCTCGGGTCGGAACTCACCCAGGGGGACGACGACCCGAATAAAGAGTCGTCGGCCGAGGGATCGGAAGACGTACCCTCCTCCCCGACCCCGCCCGACCTCAAGAAAGTCTCCGAAGAAATACGCCAATACATCTCCGCACTCTCCGCCGCCCGCGAACGATCCGAACCCGCCCCGCCCGACGTGCCCGTTTTCGTCGAGCAGTTCGCCGTCCTCGTCGAGGCCAAGGTGGAAGACTACGCCTCCTCCTCGAGCGCCTCCGTGAAACGGACCGCCCTCTCGGGCGAAGACTCGGCCACCTTCCTCGAATCTACACACCTCCTCTCCTCCCTTTCGAGGGCGCTCGCCGACTTCTCCTCCGAGTACCAATTCTCCTTCTCCATCAACCGCGTCGGCGGCGTACTCCAGCGGGCCATGTCTTACCTCGAGGACGAATTCAAGTCCCTCCTCGAAGACCACCGCAACAACCCTAACAAACTCGACCGCTCGAACAGCGCCGGCAACGAACACCCGCCGCCGCCGGCCGAAGAGTCGCCGGATGAGCAGAACCACCCTCCGGCGGAAGCGACGACGGAGGAGGAGAACAACAACAACAACAATTTCCCGGGATATTCCGAGGAGACTCTGTCCACCTTGGCCGACATCTCCAAGGCCATGGCGGACGGCGGCTACGCAGCCGAGTGCTGCCAGGCGTTCTTCCTAGCTCGGAGGAACGCACTCGAGGAGAGCCTCCGCGCGTTAGGGATCGAAAAGCACAGCATCGACGACGTTCAGAGGATGGGCTGGGAGTCCCTCGAGAGGGAGATCGCCGCCTGGATCAGTACCTTCAGGCAGTGCGCCGCCGTCCACCTCTCCAGCGAGGGAAAGCTCTGGGAGGCCGTGTTTTCCGGCGAGGGCCAACACCACCGCGAGGGCCTATTCGTCAGCCTGTCGAGGGGCCTGCTCGCCCAGCTACTCAATTTCGCCGGGGCGGTGGCGCTGACGAAGAGGGCGGCGGAGAAGCTGTTCAAGTTCCTCGACCTCTACGAATCTCTGAGGGACGTTCTCCCCGTGGTCGACGACGATGCCAAGACCGAGGTTTCGATGATAAAGGGACGCTTGGGGGAGGCGATCATATCCATCTTCGGCGAGCTCGAGGGTTCGATTAGGGCAGATGCAGGGAAGACGCCGGTGCCAGGTGGCGCGGTGCACCCTCTGACTAAGTACATCATGAATTATCTGACCTACGCCTGTGACTACAGGGAAACGCTGGAGCAGGTTTTCAGGGAGCATCAGAAGATCGAGAGGGCTGATTCTTCGATTGGGTCGGACTTCAGCTTGAGCTCGCCGGCGCCGGCGTCGACCCACGACCAGGTTTCGAAGCAGTCGCCGTTTCAGAGGCAGATGGTGGCGGTGATGGACTTGCTTGACGGGAATCTCGAGAGCAAATCGAAGCTGTACAAGGACCCATCTCTGAGCTCCATCTTCATGATGAACAATGGGAGGTACATTCTGCAGAGGATTAAGGGTTCGAGCGAAATCCACGGACTGATGGGAGATTCATGGTACAGAAAGAGGTCGTCGGATCTCAGGCAGTACCACAAGGGATACCAGCGCGAAACGTGGGGGAAGCTCCTCGGCTGTTTCCACAGCGAAGGGTTGGTGGTGAACGGAAAAGTGCTGAAGCCCGTGCTTAAGGAGAGATTCAAGAGCTTCAACGCAATGTTCGATGAGATCCACAAAACGCAGAGCACTTGGGTTGTGAGCGACGAGCAGCTTCAATCGGAATTGAGGGTTTCCATATCGAATATGGTAATTCCGGCGTATCGATCGTTCTTGGGAAGGTTTAGTCAGACTTTTACGCCGGGGAGGCAGACGGAGAAGTACGTCAAGTATCAGTCGGAGGATATCGAAACGTATATTGAAGATCTCTTCGACGGTAACGCTCCAGGAAGGAAGAAGCAATAGGCGGTCGGCGGCACATCGTAGCATTTTTAGTATATAAAAGTGTGGCCTAGCTAGCCCTTCATTTCTCTATACGATTTACAATTTTTTCTTTTTTTTCTGCTTCATCGTCTCAGTGTTTGACTTCGGTCGTTTCTTTGTTTGTACCATTTGATCTCTAGATGATCGCAGCCAGCATTTACCCTTTTCATTTCATTATGATTGAAATTGGATTGATTTTGATGCCACTTACTAATATTGAGAGATAGTTGTTGCGTTTTAGTCAATTTAGACGATTAGGCCTTAATGGGCTAATGAATCAAATAATGACAATTTAAAATCATTTTTAGAAGCTGTCACCGCCCCTTTTTCCTAGTCACCGCCGCCTAAAGAGCTGCAAAAAGACGATTTTGCCCTTTTCAATATAAATTAATTTAAAAAGAAAAAATTATAATAAACAATAAAAATTTCTATTTAAAGCCCTTTTCCAAACAACACTTTCCAAATCATACATCCAAATCAGACTGAAACAAAACAAAAAAAAACTTCAAATCGCAATGGGTCGACAAACGGGAAAAGGGACAGGGCAAAGGAAAGGGTCTATTCGCACGACTGGTAAGCAAATTCTTGTAATTCGTTCGTACGTAAATGAATTATCAAACACGGGCAGGAACAGCTTGAAAAAATACCGAGCCGAATCATAATTTCGGCTCTTACAGTCCGTTTCGGCCCCTGCAAGGCACGACCGAAAGATAGTTTCTGTCGTACCTGCGGGGGCCGAAAATTTTTTTCGGCCCGGACTGTAGGGGCTGAAAATGCTGTTCGGCCGTGACTGTTCCGGCCGAGATCCTAATTCGGCCGGGACTGATGCGGCCGAAAATACTTTTCGGCCGTCTCTACATATGGCCGAAAAACTGTTCGGCCGTGCTAATTTTTTTATTTTTTTATTTTTTTTTCAGACGAGGAGGGGGAAATCCACATCCCGGAGGATGTTATCAGCGACGGGGTAAACTACAGTGAGTATTTTCGCGTAGGAGGACGATTTCCGACCGACGTGGAAGCCATTAACTCAGCGAAAGGCGTCGCTATTGCTCTTGGTTTCGAGGTGATTATTTCGTCGCATAAGAAATGCGGTACGAAAAAATTGATTAGATGTTCTCGCGGAGAACGTTATAGAGGCAACGAGGATGAATTGGAGAGGGTTTCGAAGTCGAACAAGTGCATGTGTCCGTTTGTAGTCATAGCTCAGGAGGATCCAATGACTAGGAAATGGTACATTCGTACGGGCCCACTTGAGAAATCCGTGCATAATCACCCTCTGATACAGTATTCCGAGGGACACCGCCAGACGAGTGGGTTAAGTAGCCAGGCAAAGAAGATCGTAGAGGAAATGACTGCTGCGCAATCGAAACCAGCTCATATCCTCTCATCGGTGAGGGCTCGACACGCAGAAGATAACACGACGATCAGACATGTATATAATTACAGAGATCGTCTGAAGGACTATTCTGAGGGCCGAGACGTGGTGAGCCCAGTTGATGCACCAGGCGACCCAGGCCGGATATTATGTTCAAGCCCTGGGAGACGACGAGACGAATGCGCTGACACATGTTTTTCTCGCACACCCGGACTCACTCGCACTGGTGAGGACGTATCCGTACTTCATTGGCATTGACTCTACGTACAAGACCAATAGGTACAAGATGCCTCTAGTTGAGATTATAGGGATGACTCCCTGTAATCACAACTTCCTGTGTGGGTTTACCGTTGTGGAGGACGAGACGGAGAGAAGTTATTGGTGGGTGTTGAATTCTCTTCGGAATATTCTGGGTCCAGGTGTCGAGCCTTCGGCGATCGTGACTGATCGTGAGTTGGGCCTTCTTCGACCCGTACAGATGGTATTTCCGAATTTTCACCATCTGTTGTGCACGTGGCATATCTATAAAGACGTGGAGAACAGAGTTTATTGGCTGACGGGGAACAACAGAAAGACCGCAGCTCACTTCACGCATAAGGCCTGGAAAGCAGTCGTGGAAGCTCCGACAATAGACGCATACGAGCAGGCATTGACTGACATGTCTCTGCGTTGGGTAGCCGACTCGAAGATCGTCCCGTTGAGCAGACATGGTTGGTGCATAAGGAGAAGTTCGTCAAAGCTTGGACGAACCAGGTGCTTCATTTCGGGAACACCACTAGCTCACAGCGAGCTGAAGCAATGGCTGAACTCGGCCACTAGGTCTCTTGACACCGTATGGGTGAAGGTGCACGAGCACATTCAGAACCAACTGATTTGCATCAGAAAGGTAAATTAATTATTATTACGTGTCAAACGAAATCATTATCTAATAAGTTTTTATGTTGACATGCAGGCACTGGAGGAGTCCCGCTCGAAACGTCCTATTGGGAACTCAAGATTTCCATTCCACACGATATTGTACAGAGTTTCACACCAAGCAATATCGATAATGGGAATGGAGTTGATGCGTGCCAAAGAGTTGTCGGATGATGTTTACTCCGCGTGCGGATGTGTGATACGACGTACGCACGGGCTCCAATGTGCATGCGAGCTTCAGCAATGTGTCGACAACAACTATCCAGTTGCTGCAGACTGTTTGCACGACTTCTGGAGGACACTCACGATCGGCGAGGGAGTAACTCCCGATATTTCTGATCGGGATTACTTATACGACCTCGTGCATGAGGCTGAAGGGCGCGATCCCGACGTTATGCGTGGCCTCCATCGAGTCGTTCACGAGCCTCTCTATCCCGACGCCCGTGAGTGGGATGAACCTGTTGTTAAGACTTCGGTAAAAGGTCGGCCGAAGAAAAAAAACTCGACGAAGCGGGATCGAAGTGCTTGGGAGTACGCAATCCCAAGGGGTGGACGCAGCGGAGGGCGCAGCAGTACCAGTCGTAGCAGCCAGGGTCGTACGTCATCTTCGTCTGCGAAACGGTCTCGATCTACTACGGAGACAGGTACTACTATCTTTTACTCGTAAATTTGTTCAAACACGGGTGCACATCTAATCCTGATAAATGCGTTCTACAGGTGAATCAGACTTCTACCACACCCAATTGGCCAACCACGTAACAAAAGTCATCCATCCGTATATAGTTAGCTATAAGAATATGGTGGCTGACGGCAACTATGGATTTCGCGTTATCGCCTCCCATGTTTACAATGACGAGGACGAATGGATCACCGTAAGGAATAACGTCGCGAACGAATTCGAGGCCCATTGGGAGCGTCATTCGGCATTGTACTACGGTGATTCATTGGAGATGCAGTTGGATCGTATACGGTGTGAAGGACTTGTGGAGTGAACCACTGGATTCTGACACCGTGTGATCTGTGGGTTGTGGCGACAATTTGGACTGTAATTATCCTCTACGGGTACGGCAATGGGTATAACATCAACATACTTTCGAACACAATATTGCCACTGCGTGCCGGTCGGACTGCTACTGGACCGAGCCGTACGATCGTCATGGCGCACCTGGGGGATGATTATCAGCATTACATTAGACTTAATTTATGTCTAGATTTTCATATGCCCATTTTACATCCGTACTGGTTCACGTATTGTGATCGTCGAGTTGCCGGTTGGGAAATAAGATATCAGAGTCGATTCGATCACTGGATGCACTTAATGCAGCATAATATTTTGTGATTGTATATTGTAATTTATTTGTATTACTAATATTTTTTTGTATTAGTAATTCGAAAAGGAATAAATATGATAAAAAATATTCCAAACATAGAGATAATCCGTCCGATACAATAAACAAAAAATAAACAAAAAATAACAACACGACAAGGGGCCTGGCGCCACCGGTCGTTGAGCTCGTCCAGCCTCTCTCTGAACTCGTCCGTGTGCGTCGAGCCGTCAAGATGCATCCTAGCTAGCATATCGCTACTCAAGGTGTACATCGAGCTGTACCACTGTACATAGCAAATAATACATATAAAGTGTGATTAAACGTATAAATATAAAAAATCCACATAAGATTAAATTACGTACGTAGTCGGCGTGACTGCGCGGGGGTATGCCGCCCGATGAGGATCCCTACTCCGAGGAAAGCAGGCGAGGATGAGAATGCCGCTCATACCAGTCCATGTACCCTGCAATGGTTTCACCAATGTACTCCGCGGCGGCCCGGTTGATGCACTAGAGGTTGAGGATGTAGGCATACGGGAACTGACGCCAAGCATGTTCTGCTGCACCGGCAGAATAATCAACCTTATACCTCGTCGGGTCTACTGGCATGACGGCCTTCCGTGGCGGACTCATCGGTGGCGGGATGACCTGCACGTACCCCAGCTGGCGCAATACTCTCGAGGGTGCATAGGGCTCAACGATATCGCGATATCGAACCCAACCCACGAAAAACGTCCTCAGGTGCTGCGACCCTGGATCGGGACCGTACGGCAGCCAAGCAACCTGATAACAGTTCACAATTATTAAATAATTGTCGTCAATATAGATATAAATTGCAGTCATGACATCTATCTGACGGCGGATCTCAATCAAACGGTGGCCCGTCCTCTCGTGCTGCGATACAGACCACATGTGTGATCGTGCCTGGCCAGGCTCCACATGATGGGGGAGACGGTGTGGGCGGAAGCATGAGAAGTACTCGTAGATCCACGCCTGGAGTAACGAGAGGCACCCAACAACACCCCTCGAATCCGCCCGGCTTGCGAGTCCAAGCTGGCGATAAAGGTAAGCAAGAGCGGCCGAACCCCACGAGTACTGGCTGACAGAGGCCAACGAGCGATAGAACTCGTGCATGATGTCGGGCTTCACACGGGTCCCGCTCTTGTCGACGAACAGCGTCGATCCCAAGAGAATCCACAACCAAGCGATGGCCTGGAACCCTGCCGGTCGACCCCCCCGCATCCTCTGCATCACGTCTTTCGACGCAACCCCCCGCCTCTCCAAGAATCCCTGAGCGCATCTGCATAGATGCCCATAATCTCCCTCGCTGCGATCTGCCCATCGACGACGTCTGGGGTACCCGATACCGTCGCTCCGTCGATCGGGATACCCAGGATGTGCTCGACGTCGTGGAGCATGATCGTCATCTCCCCGAATGGCATGTGGAAGGTGTTCGTGTCGGAATGCCAGCGCTCCACAAAGCGCATAGTAGAGGCTGATCCAAGTGACCCACCATGGCATCTGTGAGGTGCCCAAGCCCTGTGCCATCGATCTGGCTCTGCGTCTCCGGCGGGAATTGGGAGTACCAATTCTTAAGCTTCCCAAGCACTAACGCCCGCTGCTCGCACTTCAGCAGAGGCCTCTCCTCCTCACCCATCCATATGCGGAGCGCGATGTGCCCCAGATAACTAGGGATCACCTCGTCATCATATGGACCACCGGGCTGTGGCCCCTGCACCCTCCAGGAAGCGTCATCTACGACCCTGGAGCGCTTGCTCCCTATTTCATTTTCCACGAATAACGTAAAAATAAATTTAATTTCTTTTACGTATATTAAGACACGACATCGCATGTCAGTTTATAGAGGTGAAGGGAATTACCTGAGGAGGCCGGTGGCACATCGTCGTCGGATGACTGAAACGATGCTCCATCATCTGCCACACCATCATCCGCATGCGGATGGTAATCCGCATATACGGACTGAGAAGCAGCCGCTCGCTGCCGCCTCTCCTCCTCCCGTTCTCTACGAACGGATGCGTCAACGCCGCGCGTCCTCGTGTGACGCTCTCCAGATCCCTCCAACGGGGGCGATCTACTGCTCCCTCCGAGTAGGGACTTCCCACCCCTGGTCTGCAATTAAAAATTTATTAAAAAAAACGGCCGACCAGTATTTTCGGCCGCCTGGAGAGACGGCCGAAACATGATTTCGGTCGGCCAAGGCTCGACCGAAACATGATCTCGGTCGGCCAAGGCACGACCGAAACATGATTTCGGCCGGCCAAGGCACGACCGAAATTATGTTTCGGTCGTGACTTGGCCGGCCGAAATTACGTTTCCGTCGGACCGAAATCCGACCCTAAATCTCGTTCGATCGGCCATTTTTTCGAACTATTCCGATCCGTGTTCGGGAATCCATCTACGTACGAATGATTTTTACGTTAATTTGCTTACCAGTCGTGAAAATAGGTCCTTTCCCTTTCCTTGTCCCTGTCGGCGATCCATTACGATTTCAGTATTTTTTGTGTTTTTGTCTGATTTGGATGTATGTTTGGAAAGTGTTGTCTGGAACGGGGCTTTAAATAGAAATTTTTATTGTTTATTATAGTTTTTTCTTTTTAAATTAATTTAAATATCATAAGGGCAAAATCGTCTTTTTCCATCCCTTTAGGGGGCGGTAACAAGTAAAAAGGGGGCGGTAAATAGTAACTCCCTTTTAGAAATCGTGATGTCATTGTTCAGCGAAGCTCAAAAGCGATTTGACGAAAGTAATCTACGTTTCGAGGAGAGGTTGCGGACTTTGTAGAAAATCATATATTTAATCAATTCAGAAAAAATTAAAATTAGTTCTAAATTTAATGTGTAGTAAAAATATATTTTTTTATTATTATACATAAGAGTATAGGGTGGCTATAAACAGCCATATTTGGTCTGTCAATTCGTAAATGATTATTTACAATTTCACCCTTAATTGCTAAATAACAATTTTACCCTTAATATTACCATTTATTACAAAAATATCCTTAAAGCATAATTTTATTTTAAAAATAATTTATTAATAAAAATGTGCAAAGTATAAAATAATTTGATATATTTGCACACACATTGGGTGTGCTACACATACTAGTACTAATAATAGATAGTTGGTGGTTATACTAATAATAGATAGTGAGTGGTTATTAACTTAAGTGTTTTTCAATAATTATTAATTGATAAAAATTATGATTGGCTAATTGATACACCAAATCACAGCAGTTTTTAAAAGGCCCTGATTTAAAAATAATTTATTAATAAAAATGTGCAAAGTATAAAATTATTTGATATATTTGCACACACATTGGGTGTGCTACACATACTAGTACTAATAATAGATAGTTGGTGGTTATACTAATAATAGATAGTGAGTGGTTATTAACTTAAGTGTTTTTCAATAATTATTAATTGATAAAAATTATGATTGACTAATTGATACACCAAATCACGGCAGTTTTTAAAAGGCCCTGACAATTAATATAAGATCATAGATGTCTTTAAGACGATATTGTTCTGATCGGTACTGACGGGATGTAGCAATGGACATCGAGAATGAAATAGAAGCACTTCAAATCTCAAATCAACTAAATTTTTTCTGAGGCCTTTTTGAATTCTCTAAGAGAACCGTTTGAATACCGGAATGTATTGCAAAGAACACTTGAGTGCTAGAATCGATCTAAAATAGTTTCGATGATGCAAACGAGGAATAGGGTTGCAAACGAATCGAATCGAATACCACCATATTCTATTTGTATTCTTTTATTTTTCGAATATTGATATTCATATTCTTTTGTTATTCAAATACTAAAATTGATTCATATTCTATTTGCTAATATATTCGAATATTCGAATATTCGGATACGAATAATTATTTTTTTTTTCAGAATACGTGTTTTAAGAAAACAAATAACACAAAAAAAACGTAGTGGATGAAAAACGAGATTACAACATAAAAAGATAAACGTATCAAACATATCATTAGGTTATCCAATACATCATACGAAAGCACAAAAAAATCTTTCATCGATAAATTCCAACAATAATTGCTTTCCTAAGCTTGCTTCGATCATCACCCATGCAATACCACATCAACCGATTCTTCTTCTATCTATAGAATAATAAGAAATTGATTAATTATCATGAATAATATGATTTACAACGTAATAAAGGAAAAATATAATGATATGTGATCTTGCAATAATGATCTATCAAGTGATAATGTCTCTTCAAGTGATATATAAGAAAATAAAAATGAACTTGCATCTTTAATAATGCATTTAATAGCAGAAATACCATCTTGAACAATGAGATTTAAAATGTGCGCGGTACACCTTACATGGAACAACTTACCATATAAAGGCAACTTATGACCCTTGGAGAAAGTTTCTTTGGCAATTCAAATAGCTGAATCATTGTTTGAATCCACCGAAATGGTAAAGACTTTGTGTTAAATTCCCCAATCTTTTGTGCACTTCATAAGCCCATCAAAGATATAAACACCTAGTAAATATCAAAGATGCAATTAAATCTTGTTAATATTGATATGAAAAATAATAAAATTTTTATCAATGATTACCGGCGTGTGGCGGTGGGAGGGGCATAAGCTAAGAATTCGCTTTTGCAGTTGCCATTGCGAGTCAACAAAGTGGCCGGTAACACACATCGAAGAAATCTTTTGCACCTTTCACTTCCAAGTGTCGGTGGTCAATGAAATCTTATTGATGTTTTTCAACATCAATAGTAACTTCGTCTTCTCTAATTCGTAGACAATAATGACATCGTTCTTTGCCATGGTGCGGGGGATCTTCTCGAATTCTGAAAGATTAACTTGGAACATGAACAAAAAACCATAATTTTCCACGACATTGAATGGTTGCTCGTGCATTAGACTCCAATGCGCAATAGCTTCTCTTTGTTTGTTATGATCATATTTTCCATTCATTTAATATATTATATTATTCAAATCGAATATTCTAAAAAAATTCGAATCGAATATTGCCATATTGTATTCGTATTCGAAAATTGATTCGAAAAAAAAATATTCTTATTCGGATTTGATATTCTAATATTTCGAATCCGAATCATAAACTTCGAATCCGAATCATAAACTTCGAATCGAATTTCGAATCGAACAGAAATATCCGATTCATTTGCAACCTAGAGGAAACGAATGCTTTTTTTTTTTTCAATTTTACCGTTAAAAAAATTAAATAATGTGATTTTCAGATAATAGTGAAAATAAGTAAGTGTGCCACTTGGAGTGGCACTCTCGCGTGTTCAATCTCTTTACGTTTCAATTTATTTCTATTTTTATTTTAGTTTATGTGGCACTTTTGTAGTTTTGTGGGCCTCCACCTTTCTCTTATGTTTTTTTAAATTTTGGTTTTTATTTCTTATGGCTTTTTGGCACCTAAGTCTCTATCAACTAACTCCCCTCCCACAATATATTTATCATTAAACTCCCCATTTTAAACATTTATATCACATACCTACCTAATGGACAATTATACCCTTGCAAAACATAAATATTACAAATAACCAATCGATCAGCACCGTCGCTTCTACCCGCATTAGTGGACTTTTAGCTTTCAAAATTTACAGAGAACGACAGACAACAGAGGAGAACGTGGTGCTTCGATTCTCAACTTCACCTCCTTACAACGAGTAGAGAACGAGAGAGGAAACGAGCAAGCTTCGAGTTAAGGGTAATCTTCGACGTGGCAGCATATCAACGACGTACTGTAAGATTCCTTTAAAAGTTTTTGTTTTGTTTTTGTGGCATTTTGGGTTAATGTAGAGATTAGGGCTTCGATAGTTGCATTTCTTGAAGGATATCATGCTAGGCTATGTTTAGTTTTTTTTGGTTTACGACTGGAATATGTGGTATATTGCAAAAACTAGGGTTTAATTTTTTCGTTTTTCGATTTGGGGTTTTGATATCATTCAAATTAGGGTTTGTTAGCTTCTTCTATTTCCCTGCTCGACGTAAAGGTAATGCATTTGTGACTGTCTTGGTACGAGTCTTGGTTGTTTCTGGGTACTATAATTGAATTTGGTACTATTTCTATATGTTTTTTGGTACCGTATTACATAATTAATGGTACTGTAAATTCATTAATTGATTCTTTCATTTTTGTCTCATTCAGAAATGGCACCGAAGTCGAAGAAATCCACCGGCTCAAGAAAATCAAGTAATAATTACGAGATGACATCACGGTGTCATCCCAATATTTTCAGAGAGACAATGATGAAACTAGATCCTGACGGAGGAAAACAAATAACTCTTAAAACAAACTCCTTTCTACACTTTCTTGGAGATACCCAAGATATCACAATCTTGTTCAAGAATTGTGGCATTATTGAGGCGTTATATATTGAGGAGATCAGTTTTCGATTTTGCGAGAATATAAACGTTATATTCTCACCGCAAGAGTTTAGTTTGGTGATGGGTTGCACCATTTAGGGCAACCCGTTGATCCCAATAGTAAGTTTTTCGTCGTCAATCGTTGAACGCCATTTTCGTGGGAAAAAATGGCAATGTAACACGGAAAAAATAATGAAGTTGTTGAATTCTTTAGTTGCGGAGGAGGGGAAGGAGAATGTTGAGGATTTGTTCGTGCTTTTATTCTTCTCTTATTTAATTGTGTACTTTTTCCTATGGGTAATTAAAAAAACCCGTCTTTTGTTAATGTATGTGGACGATCTAGAGAGTATTGGAGAATATGCATGGGGGGTCATGCATGATTGACGAGATGAAAGTTGTCGCTGCTTTCGAGAACGCGGGATCGAATGTGACGATCAATGGTTGCACTATTGGGTTGATGGTAAGTTACTTTATTTATTTTGTATTTTCATCTTATATTTTGTGTTTTTTCTAAAATTCTAATGCGTGCGTTCGTGTTTACAAATGTGGGTGTATGAGCATGTGCCCTCGTTGGCAAGAAAGAGGCAGCCATATATGTTCCCGCGATGGTTCAATTGGGAATTCATACAAGTTCCAATTGATAGTAGGATTTCAGAGAAACAACTAGCTGAAATTACCAATGTTCTTCCGATAATCCCTCGAAGGAAAGATGTGAAGTTTGTGGAACCAATCGCGCAGATGCCAATAGTATATAACGTTGTGAAAATCAGTGCTTTCTTTTTATATTTCTTAATAATAAATTTAATAATTTGTTTTACTTAGTGTATTGGAGGGGAACGAGATCAAGAGGATGAGATTCTAAAATCAAGAACGATTTGAGAACCCGTGTTGAACAGTTGGAGGCTGTGATGCGGGGAAAAAATGAAATAATTGAAGAGTTGAGAGCGAGGATTCAGAGAGCGACATAGGAGGCAGAGGGTCAGGGTGATGATGGAAAGTCCAATGATGAGGAGTCAAAGGGTGAGAGTGATGAGGGCGGTGAAGTGGGTGATGAGGGTGATCAAGAGGCTAGTTATCAAGACGGTGGCAGTAATGATGAGATTGCTGCATCGTTTGAATTAGATGGTAGGGGTGGTGTTGGTGAGGGCTGGACTGACGTGGCTGAGGTGGCTGGTGTGGCTGAGGTTGGCTAAAATGTCTGGTGTGGCTGAGGTGGTTGGTGTGGTTGGTAAGGATGAGGTGGCTGAGGTGGTTGGTGTGGCTGGTGTGGCAGAGGTGGCTGAAGTGGCAGAGGTGGCTGGTGTGGCTGAGCCTGGCACTGAGGTGGCAGAGGAGACAGATGTGTAGAATCCGCACAGGCTGGTAATGAGGTGGCTGTTGACTATGCATTGGCAGTCATCCTTGCTGAGTTGGCAGCGGCTGAACCCGAGCCAATGACCGTAATGGCACCATTAGCCCCATAATCGATCACGAACAGTGAGAGGCCGCCAAGATAGAAGGAAAAGGCGGGATTATGAGTTTACTACGCTATGATCCTCCGAGACTACGACACCGAAGAAAAAGAAGGAAGAAGGTGAAAGCACCACCTCAAGTAGTTCAAATAAGCGAGCAACGATCAGATGTAGAGGCTTCCGTTGACTGGTACGAGGTGTACATTGGTCGTACAGACTACGCTGGGAAAGAGAAGTTGCAACCCGAACAGAGAGATTGCATTAACACGTACATAGAGGCGAGGAACATTGGGTACGTTTAATTTATGTGTCAATGGTGTTAAGTACCTTTTTAAATGTGTTGCCTTTAATTAATGTGTTTTAATTCCTATTGGGCTGATGCAATGTTAATGGTTTGACAAAACAAACTTTGTGAGGTTAATCCTGAAGCCTTCGATATGTTGCTCATCGGTGGCTTGATATCGTCTCCAGTGATAGATGCGTTTGGCGATTGTCTCAATTCAATTTATCTCTCTCAACTTGGATCCCGTGAGGCGGTCCTTGGAAAGTTTTATCATGCCATAAATAAACTCGAACGCTCAAGAAATCTGTTGGACAGGCAGATTCACATTTTTTACAACCAACACAATCCTCAGTCCTTGGAGCGGAAGCTATTTGTTTAGCTTCAGGACCTACGGGCCAAGGGACAGTCTCAGGTAGACAGTTTCTATGGGGAGTAGGCCTCCCAAAAGGTAACGGAGGCGTGCAAAGGTTTCCTCGGGCCGGACGGAGATTGGCCCTCGAGTTTGAAGTCGCCAAGACAGACCTCGTACGTTCGTGATCCCTTCATTCGCCCAGGTAGAGTTCTTTGCGAAGGTGGTTAACATAACAAAGACCGCGAGGGTGAACATGAACACGATCGAGGAGATTGTGGAGACACTTTCCGACAGCGCGGTGGCTTGGTTGGACAAGATTAATTATGCTGCCTCGGGAACTAGACTACATCATATCCCCTATATACATGAAAAATCATTGGACTGTGTTGATTTACAAGTTGGAGGAAAGACGGTTTTACCTACGAAATTCGCTGAAGCACAATCACATGAAAGGGCGACCAGATCATTTGTAAGTTTAAATTTTTGTAAATTAAACGCTATATGTCATGTTCTTAACTTGTTATATTGTACAGGCTCGTTTTCTATCGACATATTGGACATGGTGGTGGGGCTATAATGCCAAGTCAATCATGCCAGAGTCTGAGTCCATGAGGGACCAGAATTCGGAGGGCATGGATTGCGGCGTACATACTGCAATGTCCATTGATCGATACATCGTCGGACCAATGGCTCGTGGGAGGTATCTTGACGAAGTTAACGTCGAATTTGTATTGTGGCTTCATGGCTGCCACGATACTTACAGATGGTCTTAGTTGCATGTTCCACTTGTTTGAGTGATATTAATTTATGTTTGAGACTGATATGTTGTTGATCCTCTTAGTTTTGAGACTTGTTTATGTTTTTATTCCAAGTATTTTTGTAGTACGTGAACAACAACTATGTAGTACCAATATTGCTAGATTTGTAGTACCGTAAATTTCTCTATTGTAGTACCCTCCGTAGATTATTTTTAGTATCTTTTACGTACCGGGCGAACGGCGTCGAAATACGCCAACTCTAATTTGTGTTATCAATATAAAGACGTTTGCAGTACCTACATATAGAGTTTTGTAGTACCACAACATACGTGGTTGTAGTACCCTCCGTAGGTTGTTTGTAGTACGTTCGTCGTACCCTTCGCTTGATTGTCAAAAACACGTAGATTCTTGAGCAATTAAGGCCTGATAGCTTAAATAATGCGGCAAATAACAAAAATTAAACATATGACAATGTAAAACATAAAAACTAACTTCCAACATAAGAAAAATCTTGACTATGTAGTAAAATATTGTTACTAGCATCATTTAAGTAGAAAGAAAGTTGGCATTTCAATGTAATAATCATTTATTCTAAATGTTAACCCGCCAATTTTGATACCAAATGATCAGTTAGTATATTTAACTATGGTATGTACTCACGGACCAAAACATAACCCGAACTACGTCGAAATACGCTCTCTAAGTTGAATAAACAGTTTTGCAGTACCAATGCAAGGTTATTTGCAGTACCAGAAAAGTCTCTATTGTAGGACTATCTGTAGGTTATTTGTAGTATCTTTTACGTACCGGTTGAACGGTGTTTAAATACGCCAACTCTAATTTGTGGTACCAATATAACGACGTTTGCAGTACCTATATATGGAATTTTGTACTACCATAATATATGAAATTGTAGTACCATCCAGAGGTTGTTTGTAGTATGTCACAATACTCTTCGTAGACGTTTGCGGCACATAATACAAATTAAACATATGGCAACGTATCGACTAAGAATATGCCATAATCTATCGGCAACATATCGACAAAAGAATGTGTGGTAACCAATACAAAAATATCATCAGCTTGGTTAGCTATATCGTTGAAGTTGGCCCCCAGGAGATGTACTTTTGCACTATTTTCACCCTGAAAGACTCCACCAACAGCAGCCGCTCGCCTCAGTAATTCTGGCCTGCTGACTTTTTGGGGAGTTCTGCAAGGCAAGCCAATCACTTGAACCTGTAGCATTTTGGACCAAGCAGTACAACGTTACTACAAGATTAGAAACTGGATTTAGCAACAAAACCATCACTGAAGAAATTATTCGTGAGCGTCTTACACGAGGATGAGGGGGACATTTTTTCGTAAGATGTAATAAATGCTGGGAAGGTAAAACTGTCTCCTTACTCACCTCCAAAAGAGATTTTCTCTGGGGGAAAACAAGAGGATCACAAACTAATAATGTTCATGGCCACAAGTCTTATTTATGATTGTGGACTGTTTGCACAGCAATTGTTGATCAATACAAAAAGATGAAAAACATAAAACTGACGGATAATATGATAATACGGGATCAACAGGGAAACTATATCGAGGCACGAATACAGGCCCAATGACACCAAATACAAAACTCATCCCCCCATAGGGAATCTACAATACTTTCCTAGAACTTGCTAAACTAACACTGCAAAGAGCAACCATATGAATTCCAACAGCTAAGTGCAGAATTAGATTATAACAACAAGGAACATCTGAATTGCAATAGCTAGACCCGAAGTTCCCAACTACATCATAACAACCATCTCAATCAAACGAAAAATAGCTAACAAACCAAACAAAGAAAACTTATAATTAATAACGACGTAACGACATGAAGTCGAACCATTGCCTTCTTGTCGTCTTGGTCCTTCTCAGCAAGGCATATCATGTAACTGGCTCGCCAATTACTCCTTGAGCAGCCAACTCCACAGCAACTTCCTCATATGCTTCGTCCATATTCATAAAGCACACCAAAAATACATAATAAAATCACTTAGAGTGCGTTTGGATTCGCGTATTTGAACGAAATCTCTTGATTTTAAATTATGAATTTCAAAATCGTAAAAATCCAAATTCACTGTTTAGCAAACGTTAGGATTTCAAAATTCGGATGTCAAAACAGAGCTCGGCTCGAACTCGTGAAGCTCGTCGTGTAGGAAATACATGGTCTAAATACGTTCTAACTATACATGTATCACACAATTACAGCAGTTTCAACATGAAATTTATGCGGAAGAATGAAACAGGATTACCTCCAGCCATTGATGAGAAGAACCGTCACGTTGAAAGGAGTAGATGTGTTTTTCCAAGTCTATCTTACTGGTATTATTGATGGGATTTTCAACGTGTATAAGAAGACATGGGGACCTCTATATTTATAATAAAATGAAGGAAGTTTCTCCATCAGAAACTGCTATGGCAGTTATCCATAAGTGGGATATAGAAACTGCTCATTAACATACGTGCCACTACTCAATGAATAAATAAATAATATCAAGTTAATATATTGGACGATAAAATCCAATATTCTCCCATTGGTCCAATACGCATTGAGAAATATAATATACGAGTCAAAGCGATCGGCTCTTATCTATCAAAAGCCTTTCTTCCATGTACCACAATATATTATATCTCTCCCTTAATCGTGACACGCGCTCTTAATGAATAAACCATACGTTTATTCGAGGTCCTCTAAATGTGATATTAATTATGAAAACTTAATGTATACAACTGAAGAAGAAAATATCACAACTTCAATAAAAGTTTCAATATACATTCAAATTGGGACTAATTCCCATGTTATCAACGTGACCCTTGAATCTTGGTGGCGCCAGACCTTTAGTCAAGGGATCTGCCAACAAATCAGTGCTTATGTGCTCGATCGAAACTTGACCTTCTTTAACACGATCTCTAACGGCCAAGAATTTGATGTCGATATACGTTTTTCGACTTCTCTTGTTGTTTTTGGCTAGATGCACTGCTGCAGTGTTGTCGCAGAAGAGCTTCAGTGGTCTTGATATAGAATCCATGATTCTCAGACCAGTAATGAAACCTTTTATCCATATCCCGTCAATTGTAGTCTCATAGAGGGCTATGAACTCCGCCTCCGTAGTGGACGTGGCAATCATTGATTGTTTAGCGCTTTTCCATGATACAGCTCCACCAGCTAACATAAATATGTAACCTGATGTGGATTTCCGTGTGTCAGTGCAGCCTGCGAGGTCTGCATCGGAATATCCAACCACTTCTAGTGTTTGAGCTGGTTTATATATGAGCATGTGGTTCTTGGTTCCTTGAAGATAGCGCATAACTTTCTTCGTAGCTCGCCAGTGTTCCATTCCAGGATTACTTTGGTACCTACCCAACGTTCCTACGGCAAAAGCTATGTCTGGCCTAGTGCAGACCTGAAGGTACATTAAGCTACCGACTGCAGACGCATATGGGATGTTGCGAATTTGCTCCTTTTCGAGTTCATTTTGAGGACATTGATCCAAATGGAGTTTGTCTCCTTTCAATATGGGTGCTATACTTGGTGAACAATTTTTCATCCTGAACCTCTCTAGAATTTTTGTTAATATATGCTTCTTGAGATAAACCTAGTAGACCTTGATGTCTATCTCTATGAATTTTAATCCCAATGACATAGGAGGCTTCTCCCATGTCCTTCATATCAAAATTCTTCGAGAGAAATTGTTTCACGTCATGTAACATACTCATATCCTTAGTTGCAAGTAGAATACGTCAACATATAATATTAAGAAACAAATTTTGCTCCCACCGATCTTATGGTATATACAGTTATCCGTTATATTTTCTTCAAATCCAAATGAAGCAATAACCTCGTGGAACTTAAGATACCATTGACGGGAGGCTTGTTTCAAGCCGTAGATTGACCTCTTCAACTTACAGACCAAATGTTCACGATCCTTTGAAAAGAATCCTTCAGGTTGTTTCATTTAAACCTCTTCTTCTAGGTGCCCATTTAAGATGGCCGTTTTCACGTCCATCTGATGAAGTTCCATATTAAAATGTGCAACTAAAGCCAAGATAATACGAAGTGAGTCTTTCTTTGATACAGGAGAAAATGTTTCCCTGTAATCAACCCCTTCCACCTGAGTGAATCCTTTAGCAACAAGTCGGGCCTTGTATCGCTCATTATTACCCGATGAGTCTATCTTAGTTTTAAAGCCCACTTGCAACCTATAGCTTTATGGTCTCTTGGTAACTCAACAAGTTCCCATACATCGTTATCCTTCATAGAATTCATCTCATCTTTCATGGCATTCATCCATAAGTCACACTTTTCAGAACTCATTGCTTGTGAAAACGTTTCGGGATCATTTTCGGCTCCTTCCTTGCAACCGGTTTCTTGTAAATACACAACATAATCATTCGAAATGGCTGATCTTTTTGCTCTACTAGATCTTCTTAATGCTGTTTCGATATTCTCCTGATGAGAATTCGGTACAACTTCATGTTGCGAAGATTCAGGCAGATCCTGAGCAACAGTGTCTACGTGAGCATCAACCTCTTGTTGTGGAGTCCCTATATCTGTGTTCACAGTAGGTGGTTCTACAGATATGTCGTTTTGTTGTCTTGAGCTAGAAGGTTCTCCCACTGTATAGCCTAAATCAGGTACGACTCGACTGGGAAATGACAAATCAGGTAAAACTGCCGCTGTATACTGTGAATCTAATGTAGTAGTTTCCATTGGAATCTCGATCTCACGATTCTTAGGGTCTAAAGTAGAATCGCTCCCACAGATCAATCCTTCCTCCAAAAACTTTGCGTTTCTTGACTCCACAAATTTAGTACTATGAAAAGGACAATAAAATCGATAGCCTTTGGACCGTTCACAGTAACCGACAAAATAGCCACTGATGGTCCTAGGGTCGAGCTTCTTCTCATGTGGGTTATAAATCCTGACTTCAGCTGGGCATCCCCAAATGCGTACATGTTTTAAACTCGGCTTCCAACCTTTCCATATTTCAAATGGCGTCTTGGAGACAGCCTTGGTTGGAACCCGATTCAATATGTACACTGCCGTCTTAAGAGCTTCAGGCCACAATGAAGACGAAAGCTTAGAAGCCGCCATCATGCTTCTAACCATATCCTGCAAGGTCCTATTCCTTCTTTCAGCCACACCGTTCTGATTTGGTGATCCTGGTGTAGTGTATTGGGCAACAATCCCATGTTCCTGTAGGAACCTTGCACATGGACCTTTAGCTTGTCCACCTTCTGTGTATTTACCGTAATATTCTCCACCCCGATCCGAATGAACTATTTTGATTTGTTTTCCACATTGTTTCTCTACTTCTGCCTTGAATATTTTGAAGACATCTAAAGCTTCACTTTTGTGATCGAGCAGATAGAGATACATGAATCGCGAATAGTCGTCGATAAATGTGATGAAATATCGTTGATCTTGACTGTCAAAATCCAGACTGCAAATGTCTGTATGTATTATTTCCAATATGCTTGAGCTTCTTTTAGCTGGGCCTTTATTTGAGATATTGGTTTGTTTACCCTTTATACAACCAATACAGGTATCGAAATCCGTAAAATCCAGAGCATCAAGTACTCCTTCAAAAACTAACTTCTTAACCCTATTAATATAAATATGTCCCAATCTCCGATGCCACAACTTAGAAGATTTGTTATTTACTTTATTGTGTTCAATACTAAAGCAGACGTTTTCACTATAATTAAGTTGATAAAGACCATTATATATAACACCATTTCCAACAACTTCAGAATTGCGATAAACATCGATTCTGCCACAATTTGAAAAATAAAAGGAATAACCAAAAGGTGCAAGTCTAGAAAGCGAAACTAAATTTCTAGAAAAACCGGGAACATAAAAGGTCTTCTCTAACTTCATAACATGCCCACTACTTAACGTAATATAAACATCGCCAACTGCACGAACGACTGACGTCAACTTGTTTCCTGAAAAGATGACATCTTCACTTCTGTTCGGCTTCCTTAGGTTGACCATACCCTGCAACACATTCGAAATGTGAGTTGTACTACCACAATCAACCCACCATGTATTGTTTGCAACTTCAGTCATATTGGATTCAAAACATACTAGAGAAAAATACCTTTCTTCTCCATCCACTGCTTGAACTTTAGACATTCCTTCTACACGTGCCCTTTCTTCTTACAGAAAAAGCAACTAGGTTCTTCTTAATCTTCGCAGTAGGAGCAAGCGGTGCTTTCCCTTTACCTTTATAATCTTTCTTCTTCTTTCCGTGCATTGCCATATATGCAGTTTCAGCATTCCCTTTCTCCATCAGTAGTCTCTCCTCTTCTTGCACACACATGGTCATAAATTCATTAATAGACCACTTTTCCTTAAATGTGTTATAAGAGATTTTGAGGATCATACTGTGCGGGAAGTGAGTTCAGAATAAAGTGCACAAGGAAAGAATCAGAAAAATCAACATTCAACTCATTGAGCTGAGCCGCAATGTCTCTCATAGTCATGATGTATTCCCGAACCCCTCTAACACACTTAAACTTCATGGATGTGAACTTCATGATGAGGGTACTGGCTAAGGCTTTGTCAGAAGACTCAAATTGCTCATCAATAGCCTTCATGAGCTCTGTCACCTTGTCATGCTTGTCGATAGAACCACGGATGCTTGGCGATACTTTAGACTTAATGTATGCCACGCCAACCCGATTCGACTTCTCCCAAGAATTGTAATTTACAATCTCAAAAGGGGAGCTAGCAGAAGTCAATGCAGGTGGTTCATCTTTCCTTATAGCATAATCAAGGTCATGCCATGCCAAGTACAAAAGCACTTTTTCTTTCTAAACTTTATAGTTATCTCCCCTTAACTCGGGAGCCTCAAAAGATGTAGGTACAATAACAGGAACTGCAAACCACGTCATAAAATAAAAATAAAATAAAATATAAGACTACAATGATAATGCTTTATACAATTATAAAACATATAATATGTGAATCTATAGACATGATACTGCCTGTGGGCTAAGTATCAATTCAATAAGATTCAAAGAATAAAATTGATAATACTGTTAAACTCCAAACATCCGATGCCTGTGGGCCAATCAGAAAATCTAACATGTAATCCTAATCAAATTAACAAGAATAATAAAACTCCTGTGGGATAGAATTATCATTCAGTCAATTGAATCACAATTAATATTCGTAAACTATATGTGATCGTAAACTTAATATATAATATTTATAAAGAGGACTGTTGTGGCAATATCCTAAAAAAAAATATTATATTAATCTCCGAATATTAACATTAAATCCGACATACAAATATATTCTCACCAAGTTCATGCATATTCATAGCAGAAATAAAAATTTAGAATATTCATAAACGCATGCTCACAGTATGCAGATTGAATGCAAAATAATCATTATTTAGTATGCAAAATAATAAGCATGAAAACAGTTATCAAATAAACACGCAAGCATCATATAAATAAGGCAAAAATGTGCTTGAACTAAATTATAAAATGATGCAGACACTTAAAATGTATTGGGCTGAGAATTGGCCCATTAAGAAAACAAACCCTAATTCAGACTTTACTGCAGAGAAATAGATCCTAAGTGCGACACTTTAGTGGTGCTGCACGGCGGCGCAGTCGCAATCAAGGGGCCAGCACCCAACGGCACTGTCCACGCAACCACGAGGCCACTCGGCAAGATAGCGACCAGAGACACACGCAGATGTAACGACTGTCCGAGTTAATACAGCATTTTTAAACATGATATCAAGGCGAAGGCATACATGCTCTGATACCAATATGTAGGAAATAAATGGTCTAAATACGTTCTAAGTATACATGTATCATACAATTACAGCAGTTTTGAACATGAAATTTATGCAGAAGAATGAAACAGGATTACATCCAACCATTGATGAGAAGAACCGTCACGTTGAAAGGTTCAGAGGTGTTTTTCCAAGTCTATCTTACTGCTATTATTGATGGGAATTTCAGCGTGTATATAAGAAGACATGGGGACCTCTATATTTATAATAAAATGAAGGAAGTTTCTCCATCAGAAACTGCTATGGCAGTTATCCATAAGTGGGATATAGAAACTGCTCATTAACATACGTCCCACTACTCAGTGAATAAATAAATAATATCAAGCTAATATATTGGACCATAAAATCCAATACGTCGAACTCGATTTCTTACTTTTCTAAAATAATTTAAAAAGTACAAAATAAAATAAAATAAAAATCATGACTAGAAAAAAAAAACAAGCTCATGAGACGGCTTGCGAGCGCCCACGAGTGAGCTCGAGCTCGAGTCGGCTCATTGGCGAACCCGTGACGGGCTCGACCTTGACAAGAGCTCGTCGAGCTCGTGCCGGTTCATTCGCAAATCCGTGACGAGCTCGAGTCGGCTCATCGAGCTTGTGAATCGGCTCGATTCATCGTCCATCTCCTAATTATATTATTATTATTGTTATTATTATTATTATATTTTTTCATTATTATTATTTTTATTATTATACTATTATTGTTATATTACTATTATTATTATCAGTTCTGAAAAATTCGTTACATGCTCGGCTTTGGATTTCGAAAACGGACCATTTGACACGGAATTTCAAATCCGACGAATTGTAAGAATTTGAATTTCCCCTCGGATTTGGACGAAATCGAAATCCAAATCGGTGCGATTGCCAAACGGAAGATTCGGGCGAAATTTGGATTTGAAATCGAAATCCGGGGGCATTAACTGTTTCTAAGCTCTAAACCAACTAAAAAAAGAGGTAACCAATTACTACCGGAGGATTACTATACTACACTACAACTTAGAAGGTGAGCAATCTTCTCTTCAAGGACAGAGGTAACCTTTTCACCGCCCCTCGAGAGTGCTTCGTGCTGAGCAGGAGTCCATTTTTCGTCCTCCGTGCTCGAAACTCCGTCGTTTCATAGGAATTCATCGATTGGAAGGAACACCTTCAGGTGGGACTACACGAGCTGCACAGCACAGCGCATTGATGACGACCCTATTGATCCTACTTAGTTTACTATACGAGATAAGAATGCTATTGAATTTGGGTCGACCTATTGGGCCTACTTATTGAGCCTTCAGTGGTTCAACCCATCTGTGGGTTTGTCCTTTGCAGCCCAATCATCAGTTTTCCATCATCGATCTCCCTTGGGAGAATTAGCTAGCAGCTGTCCGTAGTGTAGTGAGTAGTCTGTACAAACTACTACAACCAACACAAGTATTCATACCAATAAATCGATGCTAGGGTTTATTCCTTCGACGACGAAATAGAGGTTGAATAGTTAGTCTAGGCGTGCTCGCTTGATTCAGTTGCGAAGCAGTCCGTTGGTGGTAAATGTTCTTTATCGTCTCCGTGTGTTGGTTCAGTCATTACTTTCGCTTTGTTTCCCCATCTCTTGTTAAGAATTAGTTCCAATTTCCGTTTGTGCTTGTTTTTCTGAAGGAGAAGTTGAGGAATTGTTCCAGTATTCGGCTCCGCTAACGGAGTAGGGTGCGAAGCTTTATGTGGTTTGTGATACTTTCTCTTATGTCCTTCCTTCTACCCTTAAACCTTAACTCCTCACCTGCAATGGTCGTCTTGCCTATTTAATGCCTTGCATGAATTTTTTATTGCAGATTTTGCAGCACACGAGAGAGCTAGCAAATTCAATGCCTTATCATGTCATACTCAGGTAATACATCCTTTGGATTCTCTAGAGAAGTATTCCGCTCAATGCTCATTTGGGTCACTTGTTTTTGGTACGAAGATAAACTAACCAACACGAATAAGAGGCAAAAATGAGACATAAAACGATTAGGATGAAATTTAAAAAAGAAATTAAAGTGCAACAGTATCAGCCTCCCTCATCTTATAATCTCTATGACTTTTCCATCTGATTGCATTAGGATCTGTATGATGATCTAAACTAAGAGAGATTTCCTTTTCTATATTCGTGTTTTTTTTTATCCCAAGTCCTTTATATTGCTGCCTAGCTTAGATCAATCATATATACCTTTGTTGACCCTTGCATGAATTGACGGCAACCAATTTAATGTTCCATAGTTCCTTGAAAGAATCTTCCATTTGAAATTCCACGTATCTTGGGCAATGGAAACTGTAATTAAAGAGCACAATCTGGATATTGAAGCTCTAATGTCGTCTTCTCTTTCCCAACCAGCAGGAGTACAAAGTGCCTCCCTGCAATTAGCAGGTGTAGGTGTAGTATATGTATTCCCGTGGCAATGGATTCACGTCTTTTGTCAGAGCTAGCTGGTCTCCCTGGCGTCTTAAGTATTATTTGCTCGTTACAAACATTTTGTTGAAGTTTAGTTTCCGTATCTACTTCAGGTTCATCGCAGAGAGTTCCTGTTGATAAGGAAGTCTAAAAAACAGCAGTTTTGTAAACATGGGTCGATGCAATGCATCCATTAGATTGCATTTAGCACAGGGAAGTGTTGGACGTGACGGCCCTGCTGCAACTATTAGTGGTTAGTTTTGGACATCAAATTTTGATATATTGCTGAATTGTTGCGAGTGATGTAACTTTAGCGCATGTTGTGGTTGCTATAGGGTTATAATATGCTTTATTGTTAGGACGTTGAGTCCAATAGTATGAACTGTTGAAGTTTGTAGGCAGTGGTGTGTGGTGGGCTAGACATAGGCGTTTTGGAAGTTTTTTTGGATTATATTTTGTAAGTACAAAGCCAAATATTCTAACTTGCAAAGAGAATTATTCTATCGCTGGCGGGGCCCGGTAGTGGATGTGCTGAATATCTAATTTAGGGTTGAATTTTTAATTTAGCCTTTTTAGGGGTTTTACAAAGTTAAAAGTTACAGCTTTTCTTAGTCTTTTGATAGTGTCATTCTTAGGCCCACCATAAGTGCTTCATTTTTCAATCCACACAAACAACCACTCTTAACCAAAAAATACTCAGGGAAAATCTCCTGTTTCACAGGCTGCAGGTCCTAGACTCACCAGCAACTGAAACAGCTTAGGGTTCAGTGCCTTGTCTTTTTGGGCTTTCTGGTAATGATTGCTTTTCATGTAACTTTCGCCTTACGAAGATGCCGTGTATATTATCTTTCTTTTCTGAGGCTATTTCTTCATTTACAGAAATGGTTTAGTAGTGCCAAAGAACCTTCACCTGGAAGCTGCCCTTAATGCGAACGACGGTGTGTGGTTGTTATCCATATTTTAGTAGTTAGTAATGCCATTAAGCAATTCTATTTTCTGCAGTTGGGACTCCTCAGAGGGATCTTAAGGGGAAGGAGCAAGTTGGTCCAAATCCACACAACATCATGACAGAGGTCTCAAGGTCATCATTGGAAGGTCGTAGTAAGGGCAATCCTTCTGTCTTAGACACCAGTTCATCCCAGGGTGTGGAATATGCAAAAATGCCCGAGAGAAGTTGGTATCCTATTTTGTTAAACGAAAATGAATAAGGGCAGATATATATGGGGATGAAACAGGATCTAAAAATCATGAAAATTTGAACTAATGAAGCACTAGACCAGTATACATTTCCACATAAAGTGCTCAAGCACTAGGGAAAATTGTCTGCACGAACCAGGAGATGATATGATTCTGGGAACTGTCAACAACCCCAAAAAAATCAGCTACTGCACTCGTGACCAGGCATGAACTATCAAAGCTTGCAACGGGTGGTTTGAGCATTGGAGATGGATTGGCAAATAATTTTTCTGAAGTATGATCATCAGCTGCCAAATGTTCTCATGCATGGCCACCCTCAAAGTTCCATGGATGTTACTATGATGAGATGAAAGCCAATTGCCAAGGTTTCAGCTCAAGGATCAGTGGAAGCGCCGTCTTGGGAATGAATGCATCATTAATGCCTAACAGATCCAACGCAATGGGGACCAATGCATTACATCATTATGCGAAAATGGTAGAGATAGCAAACTTTTTTAAATGACTTGACTTTAAATGTGATGTTCTGTTTCTGGCTCAACAGGTTTAGCATCCTTAGCACTTTGGATGTTCTGATAATTATTATTTATTGTATGATCAATTTAATAAATAGAAATTTACCAACAGGGATAGGTTCCAAGCAACAAGAAGACTCTGATCTACTTTAGATTTGATATTTTTTTAGTATCATCATGGAACCCTCGAAATGTAAAGCCCTTGCTTGATTTCTTTGTTTCAAGTGGAGACATTATTACAGGATCCTTAAAATATTCTACAATAGAGAGAGAGTGGAATTACAAGAGAGAAGAGAGCGAGTACAATAGAGCGTACAAAAAAGCACACCCCAAATGTGTGGCTTAAGGCCATATTTAAACATAAGAAAAGTAATAGTGAACAACAATTATTAGGCCAAGAATTTCTTCGCCACTTGTCCTTTTTGCTTTATTAGCTGGCTCCACCTTCTTTACATCTTCGCCGTTGATTGATCATCTTTTGCAAATTTTTTCACTCCCTTTTGATAGTGGACAATGATACCTTGTCTTTTTCTTTATTAAAGTCTTCGCATTTGCCTCGAAAGTCTTCAGCTTTATTAAAGCTCCATTAAAGTCATAATCGACTTTATTTGAGCCTATTCATTGCTTCTTTGGCTTTAAGCTCTTTAATTTCTTCATGGGTCTTGACAATTGGGGCCACTTTATCTTTAATAATTGAGATATCCTTTTTGAAGAAGTCATAAACGTTGTCTTCAACCTCCTCAATAATGATATCATCCAGATTTACCGGATCTTGCACTTCACCAGCGAGGCAAAATTCTTCACCTTTTGATGAAGTTCCCATCGAAATGTCTGAGATGTCCATTCTGAAATTTTTCGCAATATCTTTTTTCATTTCTTTGAGATAAGCATCAATTATCTCGTTGGGCATCATTTTACCCTTCTGAAGATTAATATTTCTAGAAATAACCACAAAGGGACTTGGAGCTTCCCTTTGTTCACGGTTATTAATCGCATTTCTATACAGAGAAATTTTCTTTTCGATCTTGTCGATCGTTTGATGGCTTTCATATTCACCAGTCTGATTCTTTCGAATCATTTTTTTCCAGAATTTTATATAAAAATTTCTCTGGAGACATGGGATTTTTTGTAGGGTATAACCCACTTCTGGAGTCCATCTTCAAATCCATGGAACAATATAAAAGTGCAAAGAAGCCATTTACATTGTTTATTATGCTCCGCTTCTATTAGATTTGGAGACACTTTAACACATTCTTGATATAAACCAAACAAAGGTTCCTTAAGAATTTCAATGGATGCGCCATATAATAGCCACCACTGATAAAACCAATTAGAAATATACTTTTTATAAACATCTGAGATGATTTTAATCCACCAAGAATGTTTTCTATTTTCATTTTGATATAAAAATACCTTATTAAAGGCATCCCTATAATCTTAATAAATAAATTTGATAAATTTTGATTCGGGATGGAGATATTCTCTATCCTTTAATGGGTGAAGTGCCCAATTTTCAGCAGTTATTATCTGCTTAATAATAATTTTACTAAAGGTATAATCTCTTTTTTGAGCAGTTTGGGTAGTACCCGCACTAAAATGCTCAAAATCAGCTGTTCCTGTAGCTTTCAAAATATTCTCGTAATTATCACGAGGTTTATAGAAAGGAGCATCATATGATGCTCTCTCAAAATACCTGGACATTATTGCCATGGTTCATCAGACATTTTAAGTCTTTGAATTCTAACAGAAATATTACCTCTGTATGATTCATTTTCTCATTGTCGACATCTTCTACGTCTTCTGCAATAATTTTTGTATAAGAAGCACTTGCATTAGTACCTTCTTTGTTTTGTGATTGCGCTTTTTGTTTCTTGTATTCAAGAAACTCTTTATACGTCATTGTATCATCATCATTCCAAGCATTGCTTGAAGATGCAGAGAGATTTTCTTTCACAAGTTTCTTATTACCCATTTGGGCAATAACACGACCACGACCACCACCTCTCTTAGAGGCGAAACCTCTCCCATAATGGGACATTGCTGCAATTTGCAACAAACTCATGTTAAATATTCACGAGTAAGATAATCAGGGAGACTATTGTCATTTCCCTTTTTATAAATAATTTCAAAATCAAAAGGGGTTAAATGAGCCTGCCATCTCGCAAACATTTGTTAGAGACGTTATATTTGAAATCCTTGAGAAACATGAATTTCGCAGCTTGACAATCAGTTTTTATTAAAAACTTTTGATTGTAAAGATCATCTTGGAATTTTAGAACACACTTGACTATAGCGAGAGCTTCTCTGGCTATAGTAGCATAGTTTCTCTGAGCATTATTCAATCTCCCCGAATGGAATCTAACAGGATGCTCAAATTTGTCTTCTGGATAAACTTGTTTTAAAATTCCTCCAAAGCCAATATCAGACGCATCTGTCTCGATAATTTTTTGCCAATTAGGATTAGCAAGCATGAGACAAGGAAGATGCGTGACTTTATTTTTAATTTTCTTAACTGCCTCAGTGTGACTATTTGTCCACTGACAAGGTGTCTTTTTTAATCTATCATATAAAATAGACGTATCAATTGCAAGGTTTTTATAATAAAGAGAAATATAAGTTAGACTCCCTAAAAATCTCTGTAATTGAGTTTTATCTAAAATTTGGTCAGGAAATTTTGATGCAAATTCAATACTTCTCTTAATTGGAGTAATACTACCCTTTTCAATAGTATTACCCAAAAATCTAACTTTCATAAAATCATTTTTGGACTAGATATGACTAACCCATTTTGAATAATAATTTCTTGAAAATATCAAGATGCTTTAAATGCGTTTCGATATCGTTAGAAAATACCAAAATATCATCAATATAGACGATTATAAAATTACTATAATGAATAAAAATATCGTTCATGATATTTGGAACTCAGAAGGAGCATTTTTTAAGCCAAAGGGCATAACGTTCCATTCAAATTGTCCAATTGGACAGTAAAAGCAGTTTTATAACGATCTTTTTATCAATTTGAATTTGCCAAAATCCCGATTTTAAATCAAATTTTGAAAATAAAATTGCATTATGCAATCGATCAAGTAAATCTTTTTTATTAGGGATAGGATACTTGATCTATTTTAAAACTTTATTTAAAGGTTTGTAATTAATTACTAACATGGGTGCTCCTCTTTCCTTTTCTGCTGCGTTATTAACATAAAAGGCTGTACATGACCAAGAAGACTTTGAAGGTTTTATTAAACCTTTATGTAAAAGAAAAAGTTATTTCTTTCTTACAGAGTTCTAACAATTCATCATTCATTTGGCAGGGACGAGCTTTAGTGGGAATATTTTTCTCAATAAAGGCTTCTTCATATGGTAAAGAAACAATATGTTTCTTTCTGTTCTAAAATGCATTTGGAAGATCATTGCATATTTGCAACGTAAATTGATTATGTAACAATTTAATTTTTTCTTGTAACTTAGGATTTTGGATTTTATCCTCAATCATATGTATACTAATCTCTTGTTTCAGATAATTTATATGATTTTCTTTTGCTTTAATAAGGATAGAATCCTTAATTTCACTTAGAATTCGTGAAATAGGTTCGATAATGAATTTAAAGTATACTTCTTGTTTTTCGAAGTTTCCTTTAAATCCATTACTTATAGGAAATATTTTCCTAAAGAATGGAGTGCCAAGAATTACTTGGTTCGTAATATTCTTGACTCACAAGAATGACGTAGGAATACAAACCTTATTTTTACAAATATAGGCCTTTGGAATTTTGTAATTAATTTGCAACCTTTCTCCGCTTGCAGAGCTAAGAGAATGAGTTGTCTTATGAAAATATTGTATAGGTATTACACCCTCGTGAATGCAGTTTAAATCTACACCGCTTTCAATAAGAGCTATAAGATCGTTTCGATAATTTTTATCAATAAGTAGTGAAATTTTTACTAACCATTTTTTAGAAGTGATAACATCAAGAATAGAGAGAAAATTATCATTTTCTGTCATAATAGCAAATTCATCTAGGGATTTAGAAAATGATTCTTCTAAACTTCTTTCCCCTTTCAAGTTTAGAAAGTCTTCTTTCTAAATTATTATTACTTAATTTTAATTCTTTAGTTTCTGATTTAAGAATTGAAATCTCTATAGTTAGATCTTTGATACTAACTGGAGCTTCGTTATATTTATTTTTATTTCGAAGTAACTTCATTACTTCTGACATATAGGGTTCTGACTTAGGAATAACTTATTTAGAAGTTTCTTTCTCAATTTGAATGATTCGTCTGATGATCAGATTTTTCAAATCTGGATCTTCAGTTTCTTTAAGCATCAACAAGATTATTGTCTAGGACATTAATCTTTTGGAATTGGGAAATAATTTGATACAAATTATTATTTTCTGATTCAGATTCGGATTTATCTGAATCTTTAGAGCAAGGATGTCCTATTTGACAATTACGACATATATCAGATTTTGATGAAATATCCTCGATGATGTTGTTTTCATCATTCGAAAGACTCTATGATTCACTGTCAGATTCTAATAAAATTTTTGATAGTGTTTCTTTTAGATCAATATTTAAGTTGTTAATATTCTTTTTGGTCCAGCAAGTTTTTGCTTTATGACCATTTTTTCCGCATTTTCGACAAACAATAGGAGGGAATTTATTTTTATATTGATTATTATCTTTAGAGAAATTTTGTTCTCTTCTTTTAATTTTTTGGTTCTTTCTTCTTTCGTATTGTTTAGAAGAAAAGTTTTTGGGTTTATATTCACTACAAAAAAAAAAAAAAAACGGGTTTTAGCGACTACAGATATTGGTCGCTAAACATCATAATTAGTCGCTAAATATGCTTAGCGACTAAACCAGCGACTAAATTTTGTAGTCGCTATTAGCCTTGTCGCTAAATAGAAATGGTCGGAAAATCAGTCGCTACTGGCGACTAGAGCGGCGACTACACATTTTGTAGTAGCAAAAGAATTAGCTACTACATGCGGACTACATTGTAGTCAGTGTTCTTCTATTTTTTTTCTAATTTTATTTCCAATTTATTTATTGATAAATTTAATTACTACACAACAATAAATAACACCCGAAACAGAATAAAAATTTCAAATTTCATTATTATATAGTAAATCAATCTACATGAAATCAACAAATAAAATTGTTCAACTACACAATAAGAAAAACTTCATGACACAAGCTACAACCATCAGAAAGTTCATCGCGGCCCTTCTTTCCTCTTTAAACCAGATGTCATCGACAAAACGAGAAGCAGCAACATCTGACAAGCAGTGATGGAAACACAACGTTTAAGAACATCGACATTCGATTCAAATTGGAAAAGAAAACAAAAGCAATTCATCGAAGCAGCTTGCGTACCTTCTCTAAAAGCAAGTAGGTCTTTTCATCGTCCAACTTCGCCCAAAGCTTTTTCTTCCTACCCTTCTTTCGACTCGATAATCTCCACTCGTAGTCGTTCTTTACCTTGGCTATGTCCTTGTTGATTAATCCATCTACATAATCAGTAAAAATAATCAAACTACATACGAAAATCAGTAAAGCTTTGTCTTACATCAACACATTGGAAATGGGCAGCAAGCCATACAAGTTAAAGAGAACCCTGCAGAGCTTTGTCTTACAAAAAATAATCAAACTACATACAAAAATCAGCAGAGCTTTCTTACCTTATATACTAGGAGATATTTTGCTAGCCAAAGTGAAGAGCGCTTTCACATATTTTTCTCCTTTGCCAAACAAACTGCATCAAAGCAACCATTCAATCATCATGAAAAGTTAAAGAGAACAACAGGACAAACACATGCAGTACGGTTGGTACCTTCGATGAGATGCTTGACATTGATATGTTGATAAAATTTGCTCCAGAGTTTCCTTGACATTTTCCGAAGCGCCAATGTCATCGATTCAAATTGGAAAAGAGCAATTTTTCGTAGAAGCTTGCATACCTTTTCTAAACCCAGTCTTGAACATGTGGGGCACGTTATTGACATTTGGGAGGGAACTATTTTGGGATTTCACGATCTGGCGAATTTAGGGATTAAATTTAGCGACTACACTTATGTAGTCGCTAAAATCAATAAATGTAGTCGCAAAATAAATTAGCGACTGGCATTTACGCGAAAAAATTAGTCGTCATTGGCGACTACAGAAGTGTAGTCGCTACTTTCGCATCTGTAGTCGCAAAAAAACTTAGCGACTGCATATGCTTTTTTAGCGTCTGATATTGTAGTCGCTAATGGCGACTAGGAGTGTGTAATCGCTAATTTTCAGATTTAGTTGCTAAGTTGTAAAAACAGCGACTGCTAGATCGTTAGTCGCTAGATGGAGTCGCCGTTTGAACTTTTTTTGTAGTGATTCTTTACGAGATTGTCTTGTAGATCTTCTAAACCGAATTGGCTGCAGAATTGGCCTAGTTGTTTCTTTTCATTAAGAGAATGTCTCTTAACCTGCTTATTTAGTTTTATATCGTTGCATAAAGCAAATCCTTCTTGAATGCAGGTACCAATGAGTTTACCATAGGTATAAGAGTTGTAGTCAATACTTGATAGTTGATACTCCTTTCCTAAGGTTATTTCTCACTCTTTCTGCAAAGAGCGATGGCAATCCATCAATAGATTTGGATTTCCAGTGAGTACTATTAGACTCAGGGATATCCATGACTCGGCTAAGGAAAGTATCTTTATACCATCTAAAAGACGTAAGTGTTTTACATCTAAGGTTTTGAAGAAGAGTTCTGATATTTTCAGAATTATCAGACCATCGGCCTGTAAAGTGATCAATAATGTTTACACATAATGTATAAACAACATTGTCGACTTGCTTTCTTCTCCTTTAACAGTAGCTAGAATCTGGTCTTTATCATGTTGAGATAAATAATTATCCCACCATCCTTTTAATTGACCAGAAAAGCCTGCAATTAGCATTTTTGCTACGACTTTATCACTATTTTGATTCGCTTTGCAGATTGTGCTATACATAAGCATTCTATGTATCAAATTGTAGATATGACTTTCGGTATAACCGTCTAAATTCCATCGTATATGCATTTGACATTATACGAATTATTGAGCGTAAATCTTGTTCTTCAAACAAGATATCTTGAGGAGTAGGCCTAGGGTAATAATATTTACTCTGGATTGGCTTATCAGCATACTTTCTATGTTTAAGTTTATTAATTTCTTGATTAAAAGTATTTTGAAAATTATCTGTATTTTCTAATCGATCTTCATATTCTTCACTTAAAGTATTAAGCTTCAGGTTTTGAAATTTTTCTTCAAGTAATATCTCAATATGAGAAATTGATTTTAATTTAAAATCTGTCACTTCAGGAGGAGGTTGAATGCTGGGAGACACAGTATCAACTGATCCTAAAATATGTTTTTCTTTTAATAAAAAGTTTTTTATATCTTTTATTGAAGACGAAATTTCTTTATTTTTCTTTAATAAAGAAATTTGTTCTAAAACAATAACATAGATATTAGTTTTGTTGTTTTAAAAGACTATTAATATGATTAATAGTAACAGAAAGCGTATCGTTTTTTTTTTTCAAATAATTTTTGAAAAGCATTGAAAAATCTATTTCCTTTCCCATTTGAAAACTAGTTTGGGGAGGAAAAACGGAAGTAAGATTATTCCCATTTGAAAGCTTATAATTTCTTTCAAGAACAGAAATCATATTTTTAAAATATTTTGTTAAAAACCAAGGAACGAACAAGGGGGAATCTCGAAATATTAGGACATAAAATCAATCTATCATTCGATCCAGAAAAAAGCCGGTTTTAAACAAAGGTAATTTTTCATTCCGTTTTTATAGATATTTATAAAATTTTTCTTGGATATTATTTTTATCCTCTTTGTTGAAATTTTCAAAAAAACCATTTTCTAAAGTTCTCATTTGGGTTAAAAGAATTCTTATTGAATTTTCTTTCAGGCCAGTGAACCCGGACTAAATTTTGGGTTTAAAATCCATTAAATAAGAAAATCCATTTCATACTCGGTTAATTCCTCGTCTTGATTTTTGAAAACTCTATGAACAATATTATAAGAATTAATTCTTAATTCTTCTACTTTATTTTGTAGGTACTAGAGGTCGATTCTCTAACTTGGGAAGTCGAAGCTCTAGAAGGAGATCTTATCATATAATCACATGGTAATATATGATAATGAGATGAAGTTGATTTAGTTATTCTAGATCTTGGGGTTTTGACATCGATAGATTTTCTATTCTGCTCAAATTATATTTGAACAGTTCCATCGGTTGTCTGTATAATTTGAGTAGGATTGTTCCTAATTTTGGGCTGAAGAGGATAGCTCGTTCAATAACCCAACTTTCTGGGAATTGAATTTCTTCTCATTTGATAGATCTACGAGTTGCAACATAAATAATTAAATTAAAAAAAGTTAATTAAATTATATTCATTTTTTTCCTTTTTTTTATTATTTTTAACTATTTTTTTATTATTTTTTATTATTTTTTCTTTTTTGCTTTTTTTACCTTTTCTTTTTTCAGAACGGGCTAAGCTCGCTACCCGCTGGTAGGCGGGGCCTTCATTTCTAGGCCCGCCAGTAGGCTGGCTTGCCCGCGCCCGTCCTACCAGTGACAGGCTTTGGCGGGATATGAGCCTGCCCGTTTTGACAGCTCTAAAGCACGAAAAGGAGAGTGGAGAGCAAATGACGAGTTGCTATACTTAAGTGACTTATTTGTTGTCTAATATTCGAGAAGAAAAAGACAACGAATGGAGGGAATATAGCTAACAGTTTAATCATGTGATGAAAGTATTCAGCCTGAAATAAATACATGAGGAAGATATTTCATTTCTTCAACAACATAATAGCAGATCAAAGGAAAAAAATAAAGTCATGTTGTTGCTGACGTCGCGACCAACTTGATAATCTTAAATAGGACGACGACAACCTATAATCTAACTATTATGTAACGCACCCTGCAACTTCCTTTAATGTTTCAAATGCTCAAAATCATGTTTCGGTGCGTCGCACATCATAATACTTGCATCGCAATCAATGCCTCTCAATCTGTTACACCACTCAACGTTTAAAAAATAGGTATTGGATGAATTACTCAAAACTTGAAAACTTTTCTATTATTCACGTATTTACGAGAACCCAAGATCCAATCTAACTCTAATGCCAATAGTGCTTGGAACTATGAAAAATGATAATTCAACTTACCCACCGATATATCAAGAAACGACAACAAGATGCGGAGATTTCATATTTCAATTAGATGTGTAGTATAAGTTTTTATCAGAAATTGGGTGAATGGAGAGAATTAACATGGTTAGTTAGTAATCGGAAAAAGTTTATCATAATCAGATGAGCTGACAATACAAAGTGATAATTATGCAGAAACATGAGAATTCAACCACCGCATGGTCTCTACCCGGAAAGATAAGCCACTATTTTGCAACACATTTGCATGTCCAATTAATGAAATGAAAGAAATATGTTATATGTTATATTAAGGCAATGAAAAAGAAAAGTACAACTACATGCAAAAGTTACTCGCGATATGCAATTGTGTTTTAATTTCCATCTTCTAAAATAAAGAAAAAAGGGTAAAAAAGAAATCAACCCGTTTATCAACCCATTTAACCCAGATAATATAAATTATTAAAAATATCCTTAATATAAATAAAAATGCTTTTAATTATATGACTTGTAGTATTTCGAAGTTTAATTGTTGTTGAGTTTTAGAAAAAACAACTGCTTTGTTTCTCTATTGTTTTATTGTATTTGGGCTTATAATTCTGATTCTTTAGTTATTTTTCTTTTTTCTTTTTATTTTAAACGGGTTGGCGGGTTAATGGGTTATAGTTGGGTTAAAGTAGGTCGGGTTAGGGTTCGATATTTCAACCCGTTTAAGTAAACAGGTCAGGTCAGGGTTGAAGTTTTCAACCCGTTTATGAAACGGGTTGAAGTTTTCAACCCATGTATGAAACGGGTTGAACCCGAAGGTGACCCAACCCGACCTGTTTACCACCCCTACCCATACATAGTAGTAGAAAAGGGGCTTTTTAGCGATAGGCTCCCCCTCTTTTCTCTCCCTTCTTTCTAACCCTAACTCCTCCCCAAACGCCGCCACCTTCCCCTGCCTCCCACTCCCAAGGGCGGAGCTAGAAAATAAATTGAGGGTGGGCGAAAAAAATTAAAATAAATCAAATAAAATAATATATAACATGTAATAAAAAAACACTTACGGATTACAACTGCTCTTTTCGAGTCTTCATATTTTGAAACCTTTGTATGATAGCATCATTGTCAACGTTACGAAATATTTCCTTCTCTATATAAACAACGAGACTATCATTCATCCGGTTATCGCCCATTTGATTGAGCAACTTATCTTTCACAATTTCCATGGCCGAAAATACCCTCTCAACTGTTGCAGTTGAAACTGGAAGAACCAACGCCAAAGTCAAAAGCTTATAAACCAACGGATACACCAAATTGGAATCCTTAATCCGGGATCTGCTGGTAATTGCGAAACATCAAATGCACCAATGTCAGTATCTCCTACGTTCTGTGGTTCAATTTATGTAGCTTTGCGTTTAAAATACTTGTGCATTGTGGTTGTGCTATTGCAACTTTTTTTGGGGATTGTTCTCGTCTAGATCGAGGGTTTGCAGTTGCAGGTGTATTATTTTCTTTTGAAGGGTTTTTGTTTTTAGTGTTGCTATGTTAACGTGATTATTTGGGCCAAGAAACAACTTAAATCTCTAATTGTATATTAATGGTCTGGCCTCAACCCAATATATAACATCATAGTTTGGGCACACATACGCCTAGGCCCACTTCACAATATATTATTAAATAAATTGTTTTGTTGATGAAGCCACATGGCACTTAGCATATACATGAAAAAACGAAAAAAAATAAAGAATGAGGGTAGGCAAGAAACGCATTTAACAATTATATCTATGTATATATATATATAAATTTCAGGGTGGGCCCAAGCAAGCTCCGCCCTTGCCCACTCCTCCCCCTTCTCCATTAATGGAGGTAGGGGGAGCTCTTTTCCTTGTAAGTTTCTTAAAAAAAAAATCCACCACCGCCTTTCCGCCTGCCATCACAGCTGCCTCCATCGTGCCAGCCCCCGCCTCCACCGCCGCCTTCCGCCTGCTGCCACCGGCTGCCGCTGCCGATGTTAGCCTCCCGCACCGCTCGGCCGTTTGTGTTGTCTGGTGTTTTCTCCTCGGGGGAGTTCCTTCTTCTTGGAGGTTCCTCCCAAATGCAGGAATTTTTTCTCCCCTTCGTGGGAGCCTTTCCCCTCCTCTGTGGGAGCATTTTCCTCCCTTCGTGGAGTTTCCCTATGTAGCGACCCTCACTTTCTAATACTAATTGTGGTGGATTTTCGCAACGTAAGTCGTGGAAGACCCGTCTGACCAAAACTTTTTCCAGATAAAATATATTACACCTAACGTCATATACATCATCATGAATTTACATGGGCGTAGGCCCAAAATAACAAAACACTCAAAACCCTAACGTCGCTCTACAGGTCGCATTCATGTACAACCTCGCCCTCAAAAGTCCGTGGAGCACCGCGGTCAGCCCGCCTAGTCGCGACGTACCCCGACGTCGGACTCAGTACCTACAACACGTAAATCATGAACCCATGCTCAGTAGGTGAAATATGCGTGTATGCAACGTGCGCTCGACCCCACCCCAAACATCTCACGATATGCACGCTCGACCCTCATCACGACCTATCACATCTCACAACCTCATATCATATCACGGCCCCACTTAGGTACTCTACACTGGTAGCAAATACTGGTCGCTCACGCCAGGCTGCCCTACCAAATCGATGGTAGCATATATTGGTCGCTTACACCAGGTCGACCTACCAGCCCTAACCACAAACTCTAAAACATCACATCACCTCACATTGCATCCGGGTCCACACTGGTAGCAAATACTGGTCGCTTACGCCAGGCTGCCCTACCAGACCACTGGTAGCATATACTGGTCGCTTATGCCAGGCAGACCTACCAGGTCCCTCACCTATACTGGTAGAAAATACTGGTCGCTTACGCCAGGCGGCCCCACCAAATCGATGGTAGCATGTACTGGTCGCATGTGCCAGGCAGACCCACCAGTATTCGTCACAAACTCTTTCTACCCCGCTCGTCAATACGTCACAACATCACCGTTTCATGCGGTGTTCAATTCTCGCACTAATATGGTATGGTATGCAAGTGCAATGCAGCGCAATAAGATGCAATATTGTAAATAAATAAATTTCCCTCGAAAATATTCCAGTTCCTCAAAGTTCACTAAAGGTCTAAACAATATTTTTCTCGAAAATATTCTAACCTCACCCAAAACCCACGAGAATATTTCTTTGTAGTTTCCTAAAATAATTCCCCGAAATTCCGTAAAGTTGATTTCCAAATTAATTCTAGTCTTGTTCGAAATACACTAAAATAATCCACTGAAAATTCCAACTATGCTCAAAATATAAGTTCACAGCCCGAAAGTCAACTCAGTCTAATATTTGGTCAACCCGTAAAATAACTATACTGAAAAGTTTGTGTATGTAGCTGATGCCGAAAACTTCCTTAATTGTAAATACTTAGATACTCAAAATTTAATTCAAGTCTCAAACCTACAAATACCGTAAACACTAAGTGCCTCTAACATCGACAACTTAGTTCACTTATTATTATTTAGTCTACGAAAACTTTAATGGAATATTTGATATACCGAAAACCTTGTGGGCCTTATCGAAAATTTCACTGATTAAACAGTTGGGTGTCGAAACATAAGATTATAACATCCTAGGGTTTCCCAAAAACCTAAGCACCATAAAGATCATATATATATATATATATATATATATATATATATATATATATGTATCGAAATCCATTCTAAATCCAAAACTATCATATATCTTAAACTAATCTGATTCCAGACATAGTACCCCTATAAATCCTTAAGGTTTCAATCTTTGTTCTAATGTCGATAATCACTCCAATAAATACTAACACACACTTAACATGGCTAAATCAAACATCTGTAAATTTCCTTGACATGAAGGTCACGAAAACATCATATAGTTCATCTTAAATATGAATAGAACTTACATAAGCCATGAAAACTTAAATTAATTATCACTTCAGTCACATATATCACCTAACATATGAGCCACGTAAATCACATAAGCATTTCGAAACTTACACAGAAATCATTTGTAATTACATAAAGCATTAGAACAGCATTTACATATTTAATAAATGGGATTTACGTATTGTAGGTGAATTTCACCTACCTCACTTCCCAAAATATAAGTTGCAAGCTTCCCAAGATTGGGTTAACCGAATCTTCCTTGCTCTGGGACTGGGTGGAGTTTTCCTTTCTTTTTCTTGGTTCTTGGTCGTTGTTTTTCTCTTAATATCGAATAATGAGGGTTTTCTCTTTTCTTCCTACTATATAGTTAATATATTAGATATATATCCAAGTTTGGACTTTGTGTATGAATTGACTAGTAGGTGACTTATCATTTCCTCCTTGATTAAGCAAAAGCAATTCGTTTCTTTTGCAAACGTATAATATTTTATTAGTTTCCAATAATGATCTTTATCTCTTAGCTATGATTGATAATAGAATATACATGTTAATGTATATAGTGTAACTGTACTCCGAAAACTTCTCATATACCTCATGCCGAAAACTTTGATAACTAGGAATCTCTTCTTTAGTTTTCGTTACTACATGAAATACTTAGATATATATATTAAAGACTCTTGGAATTTGTGACTTGATAGGATAAGAAGGTGATGAGGTGTTTCCAATTAATGCTAAGTAACATTACTCTAATAATAATTCTTGTCGATGACTTAGTTAGTCCCTTTGGGGTTAATATTATTGTATTGTATATAGGTGCGAAAACTTTTCATGCACGAAAACTTTCTAGCTTACATGCACGAAAACTTTCTTGGTCATTTTATATTTTCTGATACTTTCTATTAGGGTATTCAACTTAATTCAGGCTTCTAAAACTTGAAATTTTTCTATTAAATTTTTCTAAATTGCGTAATTATTCCGGTAACTACACCGTAAACCCGTATTAAATTTTTACGGGTATTACACCCTCGGTGTAGGACCCCGGTCCCCGGAAATTAGGTCGGCCAATAAATTATGTGTACGAATTATGTGATTTTACGTTAATTTCGTACATGATGTATGCGTATGTGATTTTCATGAATTTTATGCTCGTGAATGCTACGAGAATTGCGTGCAAGTAAGTGTGAAGGACTTCGGGTCCATTATGAACCCTAATTTGGAAGGGTAAATTCTAGGAAATGGAAATGATAGATTGGGCTAGGATTAGTTGTTGTTGGACTAGAAATCAATACTTAGGCCCAATTTGAAAGAAAGACCCAAAATGGGAGACAAGTTTCCCCAAATTAAGGGAAAGCCCACGCCTACACCACACCTCAAATAATATATTTTAAGAAAATATCTAACAAAAATTTCCCAAAAACCCCAAGCCACCTAAGAACTAACGAAGAAAAGGAAAGGAAGGAAAGAAGGAGCCGAGAGCCAAAAAACGAACCCCAAAAGCACCTCAACTAGCTTGAGAATTCGAAGTTGGTAAGTAAAACCCCCTCCCTAAGCTCTTAATTATTTACTTTAGATGTAGTTGAAAGTATTAATGGCGATTAAATGCAAGTGGTTGGAGAAGCCACGAGAAACCCTAAATACCGAATTTAAGTTCGCAATAAAGATTTTCGTGGGAGCAAATATGGAGTTAAGTAGCTTAGTATGTGCTTTAGAACTTAGAATGCTAGGAAGAACAAGCTATGGAGCAAGATCGAGGGGTGAAAACGATGATAAAAGTCGAAAAAAATGATATCGGGTCGTTTATTAGGATAAATGTCGCATGAAATGTCGACATAACTTATATATCGACATTTTAATAAATGTCGAGACCCATGCAAGTTACATGTCGACATTTCCTAATAAAAATATCGAAACCATGGTAATAAAATGTCGAATTGTTAGGAAATATGTCGATACAAAGTCGAGGTGAAATTGGATGTCGACATCTAATATTTCAAAATGTCGAGTCATGCTATTAGGATAAATGTCGAAGTTAGATAGTTAAAAATGTCGAGATGCATGATAAAATGTCGAATGCCAAGTAAGATGTCGACTTAGTGTACCGAGATTTTTCACTGTGTAAATATCGAATCTCATTACAAGATATGTACCGAGATTTTTCACTGTGTAAATATCGAATCTCATTACAAGATATACCGAGATTTATATAATGTTGAGATGATAGTAAAATGTCGAGAAGATAGTAAAAAGTCGAATGATTAGACTAGATGTCGAACTTACAATGTCGGGTGCTACCCTGAAAATGTCGAATCTAAGGAAAATGTCGAGACTTTATCCGGATTAAATGTCGGGTTCAAATAAAACGATATAAATGTCGAACTAGAAGACAATGTCGAGAGGCTAAAATGTCGAACCCTTACCAAAACAAATGTCGAGATCCATCCAAAACATAGCTCGCAATTTTCCTTACAATGTCGAGTAAAATGTCGAAATGACAAAGTAAAATGTCGAAACTTGAAAATGTCGAGATCCTCAAATAACTCAAAATGTCGAAATCTTTGTGAAAATATCGAAGTGAAGTTCGATGATCGACATTTAATATAAGAAATGTCGAAGATCATGTTAAAATGTATATCGACATTTTGTTTAAAATGTCGAAGCACATGGCACGATTTTGAATTCGCAGGAACCCGAGATTTATCCACATGCCGAGATTAAGTTTGGAATCGAGATTTTCTTTATAATGTCGAGATTCAATTTAACCAACAACTCGAAATCTATTTTAACCCATGATGTACATTTAGGGCTTGAAGATTAGCATACTTAAACCATTAAATAAAAATAGCGCACTGACACCAATATTTCATGCCTAAGGTCGGGACTTAGGAACACCTACGGGTCAGGTGACTGCTAACTTACGGACGACAAGTAAGTAGAAATTCAACTACGATACGTAACTTACCTGCGTCTGTTAATGTGAAATTTACGTGCTCGTGTATTTTACGTGAAACGCGCATGATAGGATAAGATTATTTTATATGCATGATAAGCATGATCTGCATATTTACATGAGCATGGCATGAGCACTTGCACGCATAAGTAGTAAGTATGACACGAGGTAAGAGCGTGCGTAAGATCGCCTGTGTGCGATGTATACTCGCCGATATTGGCGTTCGTGTCGACTCAATGAAGAGTCACGGCTCCCCTATGCAGCCATGGCAAAAGAAGCCATAAGGCCTGTATAAGAGGCTGGGGGAATACCCCGTATGCGGGAGATGCAACCTGGAGGATGCGGCCCGGGGCACGCACTGAGAAGGGAAGATTCCTGCGGGTGACCTTCTAGTGCGTAAAGCACTAAACCGGGAGGGAAGATTCCTTCGGGTGACCTCCACGGTTAGTGGCCTCGGTGTTGGCTACCAGTGAGAAGCGTCCGCGTGGAGGCCGCACTGAGTAAGGGAAGATTCCTTCGGGTGACCTTCTAGTGTGAGAACCTCCACACATGAGATCTCTATGATATGGCGCATAGTGGGAAAGAAAGCCGAGGGCCCATATGAAGTAAGAGTATGAGAGAAATGAGTACGAGTCGGAAAAAGAACGAGAAAATAAGAAAGAGAGTATGAGCATTAGAAAACGACGACGTGGATTGTCGATCGTTAGGACACGTGCATTCATGCATAATTTCTGCTTACTGAGCCTCGGTGGCTCATTTTTATGTTACGTATTGTAGGTACCGACGATCACGGTACGTGATCCGTCTTTTATGCGAGGCCGACCTTTTGAAGCTTTCCGGCTGCTTTTGAGGTGGGAGTGTGTGTATGGATGACGACCTGTGAAGGCCGGGCGCATAGGGAGCTTTTGCTGCACACGTACATACGCACACACTTGTATTTTGTCTGGACACGGCTACGAGGAATTGTAGAACGAATATTCTTTTGACATGTATATAAAACTTCCACATGCACATTTTAAAATGAAAAAAAAAAAAAAAAAAATTTATTCGCATTTTTACGTATACGCACCATAACAAAGCATTAACACTTAGAATTAGAACGGAATACGAGGGCGGGACGACGGGTCCTGACAGAGTGGTATCAGAGCTTCGGTCATAGGTCCTGCAGACTGTCCATACACACACACTCAAAAGCGCGGAAGCGGCCTTGCTCGTAAGTACTATGTTATGTGAATTACTTGTGTGGTTTAATTTATTGGCCTTAGGAATTGTCAGGATAGGTGAAAATGGTAAGAATTAGGGGAGAAGGAAGTAGGGAGTCGGATCAAGGTAGGGACCCTAATAACCCTACCGACAGTCGGGATGCTACCATCCTGCAACTGACTGAGTTGGTCCGGCAACAGTCGGCCCAGATTCAGCAGCTGATCCAGCAACAAAATGCTGGTGGGCAATCAGCCAATCTGCCTCCCCCACCGGAACGAATTGAGATGATCGGGGAGAGGTTCAGAAAGCTCAATCCTCCACTGTTCGAGGATGCTGCCGATCCTACCTCCGCTGAGGACTGGCTAAGGACGCTGGAGAACATGTTCCAGCATAGCCGCACACCCGAAGCGGAAAAGGTCATGTGCGCTGCCTACCTACTGAGGGGGAGCGCCGGACACTGGTGGGACACCGTCTCAGCCATCGAAAACCCACTAACGATGAGCTGGGACCGGTTTAAGGAAATCTTTCGAGGGAAGTACTACACCGCCCCGGTCAGAGCCCAAAGGATGAATGAGTTCATCAACCTCCGCCAAGGAGCAATGACAGTGGCGGAGTACATCAGGAAATTCGAGCAGCTCTCAAGGTTCGCTGCTCATATGGTCAGTACGGACACGCTCAAGATTGAGCGGTTCATGGAAGGGCTGAAACCCGAGCTGTACAGAGACGTGAGTATGGCCGGAATACAAGGAGTCACGTACGCGCAAGTGGCTGAGAGGGCGCTTGTGGCGGAGCAAGCTGAGGCAAGAATTGCTCGCGCCCAGGAAGCAAAGCGCAAGTTCGTGCAAGGGCCACAAGGGAGCGGAAGTAACCCAAAGCGACAGTTCATTCCCAAAGGTGGAAAGCCAAACTTCCAGAGTCGACCCGGACCACCCCCACAGTTCAAGCCCAATCAGGGTAGACCCCAGTTGGATCTACCCGTTTGCCCGAAGTGCGCACGGAGACACCCGGGAGCCTGCAACTCCCAGAATGCCGTTTGCTTCAAATGTGGCAAGACAGGCCATTACTTAAGGGCATGTCCGGAAGGTGGATCCGGAAGCCAAGTTAGGAACCAGATAGAACCACCAAGGGTACCGGCCAGGGTCTACACGATAACCTCCGAGGAAGCGGAAAATAACCCGGCTGTAGTAACAGGTACCCTCCTCGTTTACCAAACCCCCACATGCATTCTAGTCGACTCAGGAGCAACCCATTCGTTCGCGTCTACTAAGTATGTCGCGAGAGTAGGAGTCACGCCTCACCGAGCTGAGTGCGAATTTAGGGTAACAGTTCCGAACGGGAATCCCACCCAAACTAATCAAGTTCTACGGGATTGCCCAATAGTAATCGGGGACAAGGAACTGCCCATAGACCTCATAATTATCCCTATGAATGATTATGAGGTGATCCTTGGAATGGATTGGCTATCGAAGTACGGAGCCGTCATAGACTGCCACCGCAAGATAGTCACACTCAACATGGATGAGAATGAACCCCTTAAGTTCGTAGGAACTAGTAAGGGGACCATGATCTCTAGGATATCAGCGCTGAAAGCCCAACGATTGATCAGATCAGGATGCGAAGCCTATCTGGTATTCGCTATCAAGTCGGAAGAGAACACCTCTCTGAAACTCGAGGAAGTACCAATAGTTAAGGACTTCCCCGACGTATTTCCCGAGGAGTTACCGGGACTACCACCCGAACGGGAAATAGAGTTCGTTATAGATCTGGTACCTGGAGCGGCACCAGTATCTAAGACCCCATATCGGCTAGCACCGACGGAGATGAAGGAATTAAAGGATCAACTCGACGAACTCATGCAGAAGGAGTTCATACAGCCGAGTTTCTCTCCTTGGGGAGCGCCGGTGCTATTCGTGAAAAAGAAAGACGGGTCCATGCGATTGTGCATAGATTACAGGGAGTTGAATAAGTTGACGATCAAGAACAAGTACCCACTCCCTAGGATAGACGATCTGTTCGATCAACTGCAAGGTGCAACGGTCTTCTCTAAGATCGATTTAAGGTCGGGCTATCATCAACTAAGGATCCGGAAGGAAGATGTCCCGAAGACGGCCTTTAGTACCCGTTATGGCCACTACGAATTTTTGGTGATGCCATTCGGGTTGACTAATGCGCCCGCAGCTTTCATGGATCTAATGAACCGGGTGTTCAAGCCATACTTAGATAGGTTTGTCATCGTCTTCATTGATGACATCCTAATCTACTCGAAAACGAAGGAGGAGCACGAAGAACACCTGAGAACAGTTCTAGGAATACTACGGGAGAAGCAACTATACGCCAAGTTCAAGAAGTGCGAATTCTGGCTTGACCAAGTCGCCTTCTTGGGGCATGTAGTGTCAGGAGAAGGGATCTCTGTGGACCCAAAGAAGATAGAAGCTATTAGCAATTGGCCCAAGCCGACGAATGTGACGGAAATACGAAGTTTCCTCGGTCTGGCAGGATACTATAGGAAGTTCATAAAGGACTTTTCAAAAATAGCATCGACACTGACGAGGCTGACTAAGAAGAATACACATTTTCAGTGGACCGTAGAATGTGAACGGAGTTTCCAAGAGCTGAAAGAAAGGCTTACGACGGCCCCAGTGCTCACAATACCTTCGGGAACTGGAGGGTTCACCGTGTATAGTGATGCGTCGAAGAACGGGTTAGGATGCGTGCTAATGCAGAACGGGAATGTAGTAGCCTACGCTTCTCGTCAACTAAAAGAGTACGAGAAGAATTACCCGACGCACGACTTGGAACTGGCAGCAGTGGTCTTTGCTCTCAAGATCTGGAGGCATTACCTCTATGGAGAGCGGTGTGAGATATACACGGACCACAAAAGCCTCAAGTACTTCTTTACCCAAAAGGAGCTGAACATGAGGCAAAGGAGGTGGTTAGAGTTAGTTAAGGATTACGACTGCGTAATCAACTACCACCCAGGCAAGGCGAACGTAGTGGCCGATGCCTTAAGCCGAAAAGCAGTCAGTGTAGAATTGCAACTGCTAGAAGTAGAAGTCGTAAGGTTAGGCGAAGTTGAGGCGCAGCTAGCGGCTTTAACTTTGCAACCGACACTGTTGGAGCAAATTAAGACTGCATTAAGAGCAGATGAGTTGTATGCGAAAGTTAAGGAGGCACAGCCGGAACAAACGACTGGATACCTCATAATACGGGAAGATGGACGGTTGTATTTCAAGGATCGGTTGTATGTACCGGACAACGCGGAGCTAAGAAGGACGATAATGACGGAAGCACACGCTACGGCGTACTCGGTACATCCAGGAGCGACGAAGATGTACAGAGACCTCAAGGAAAACTACTGGTGGCCAGGCATGAAAAAGGACATCGCGACCTTCGTGAGTCAATGCCTGACGTGCCAGCAGATCAAGGCCGAGCATCAAAGGCCGGCGGGAACCCTACAACCGTTACCCATTCCGGAATGGAAATGGGATAACATTACCATGGACTTCGTAGTAGGACTGCCTAGGAACACGAAGGGGCACGACGCGATTTGGGTGATCGTCGATCGACTAACCAAGTCTGCCCATTTCCTACCAATAAGCACGACGTACTCCATGGAACGATACGCGGAGCTCTATATCCAAGAGATAGTGCGATTGCACGGCGTTCCATCGTCAATAGTCTCGGATCGCGACTCCAGATTTCTATCGAAATTCTGGACGAGCTTGCAAAAGGCAATGGGAACGAAGCTATCTTTTAGCACCGCCTACCATCCGCAGACTGACGGTCAATCCGAACGGACGATACAGACGTTGGAGGACATGCTGCGAGCATGCGTACTCGATTTCAAAGGAAATTGGAGTAGGTACCTCCCACTGATCGAGTTCTCGTACAACAATAGCTACCACGTCACCATTGGGATGGCCCCGTACGAAGCGCTATATGGGCGTAGGTGCAGATCCCCAGTACATTGGGACGAGGTAGGTGAACGAGCAATGTTAGGCCCGGACATCGTACGAGAAATGACGGAAGCTATTACCACCATACGAGAAAGAATGCAAACGGCACAGAGTCGACAGAAGAGCTACGCAGATCGAAGACGTCGACCACTGGAATTTGACGAAGGCGATATGGTGTTCGTGAAAGTATCGCCGATGAAGGGTGTAAGGAGGTTCGGGAAGAAAGGGAAGTTAAGTCCTAGGTACATAGGACCCTTCAGGATACTGAAAAGAGTAGGCGAGGTAGCATACCAATTGGAACTGCCTGCGTCATTAGCGCAAGTGCATGACGTGTTCCACGTCTCGACGCTGCGGAAATACCTAGCGGACCCGAACCACGTACTAGGAAACGAGTCCCTACATCAACAACTGAAGCCGGATCTGAGTTACGAGGAGACTCCGGTGGAGATATTGATGTACGAGACTAAGAAGCTTAGGAATAAAGAAATCCCCTTAGTGAAAGTACTGTGGCGGAACCAGTCCACGGAAGAAGCCACATGGGAACGGGAGGACGAAATGAGAATTCGTTACCCCGAGTTGTTTCACACGGGCTGATTTCGGGGGCGAAATCCTCCTTAAGGGGGGGAGGATGTAGGACCCCGGTCCCCGGAAATTAGATCGGCCAATAAATTATGTGTACGAATTATGTGATTTTACGTTAATTTCGTACATGATGTATGCGTATGTGATTTTCATGAATTTTATGCTCGTGAATGCTACGAGAATTGCGTGCAAGTAAGTGTGAAGGACTTCGGGTCCATTATGAACCCTAATTTGGAAGGGTAAATTCTAGGAAATGGAAATGATAGATTGGGCTAGGATTAGTTGTTGTTGGACTAGAAATCAATACTTAGGCCCAATTTGAAAGAAAGACCCAAAATGGGAGACAAGTTTCCCCAAATTAAGGGAAAGCCCACGCCTACACCACACCTCAAATAATATATTTTAAGAAAATATCTAACAAAAATTTCCCAAAAACCCCAAGCCACCTAAGAACTAACGAAGAAAAGGAAAGGAAGGAAAGAAGGAGCCGAGAGCCAAAAAACGAACCCCAAAAGCACCTCAACTAGCTTGAGAATTCGAAGTTGGTAAGTAAAACCCCCTCCCTAAGCTCTTAATTATTTACTTTAGATGTAGTTGAAAGTATTAATGGCGATTAAATGCAAGTGGTTGGAGAAGCCACGAGAAACCCTAAATACCGAATTTAAGTTCGCAATAAAGATTTTCGTGGGAGCAAATATGGAGTTAAGTAGCTTAGTATGTGCTTTAGAACTTAGAATGCTAGGAAGAACAAGCTATGGAGCAAGATCGAGGGGTGAAAACGATGATAAAAGTCGAAAAAAATGATATCGGGTCGTTTATTAGGATAAATGTCGCATGAAATGTCGACATAACTTATATATCGACATTTTAATAAATGTCGAGACCCATGCAAGTTACATGTCGACATTTCCTAATAAAAATATCGAAACCATGGTAATAAAATGTCGAATTGTTAGGAAATATGTCGATACAAAGTCGAGGTGAAATTGGATGTCGACATCTAATATTTCAAAATGTCGAGTCATGCTATTAGGATAAATGTCGAAGTTAGATAGTTAAAAATGTCGAGATGCATGATAAAATGTCGAATGCCAAGTAAGATGTCGACTTAGTGTACCGAGATTTTTCACTGTGTAAATATCGAATCTCATTACAAGATATGTACCGAGATTTTTCACTGTGTAAATATCGAATCTCATTACAAGATATACCGAGATTTATATAATGTTGAGATGATAGTAAAATGTCGAGAAGATAGTAAAAAGTCGAATGATTAGACTAGATGTCGAACTTACAATGTCGGGTGCTACCCTGAAAATGTCGAATCTAAGGAAAATGTCGAGACTTTATCCGGATTAAATGTCGGGTTCAAATAAAACGATATAAATGTCGAACTAGAAGACAATGTCGAGAGGCTAAAATGTCGAACCCTTACCAAAACAAATGTCGAGATCCATCCAAAACATAGCTCGCAATTTTCCTTACAATGTCGAGTAAAATGTCGAAATGACAAAGTAAAATGTCGAAACTTGAAATGTCGAGATCCTCAAATAACTCAAAATGTCGAAATCTTTGTGAAAATATCGAAGTGAAGTTCGACGATCGACATTTAATATAAGAAATGTCGAAGATCATGTTAAAATGTATATCGACATTTTGTTTAAAATGTCGAAGCACATGGCACGATTTTGAATTCGCAGGAACCCGAGATTTATCCACATGCCGAGATTAAGTTTGGAATCGAGATTTTCTTTATAATGTCGAGATTCAATTTAACCAACAACTCGAAATCTATTTTAACCCATGATGTACATTTAGGGCTTGAAGATTAGCATACTTAAACCATTAAATAAAAATAGCGCACTGACACCAATATTTCATGCCTAAGGTCGGGACTTAGGAACACCTACGGGTCAGGTGACTGCTAACTTACGGACGACAAGTAAGTAGAAATTCAACTACGATACGTAACTTATCTGCGTCTGTTAATGTGAAATTTACGTGCTCGTGTATTTTACGTGAAACGCGCATGATAGGATAAGATTATTTTATATGCATGATAAGCATGATCTGCATATTTACATGAGTATGGCATGAGCACTTGCACGCATAAGTAGTAAGTATGACACGAGGTAAGAGCGTGCGTAAGATCGCCTGTGTGCGATGTATACTCGCCGATATTGGCGTTCGTGTCGACTCAATGAAGAGTCACGGCTCCCCTATGCAGCCATGGCAAAAGAAGCCATAAGGCCTGTATAAGAGGCTGGGGGAATACCCCGTATGCGGGAGATGCAACCTGGAGGATGCGGCCCGGGGCACGCACTGAGAAGGGAAGATTCCTGCGGGTGACCTTCTAGTGCGTAAAGCACTAAACCGGGAGGGAAGATTCCTTCGGGTGACCTCCACGGTTAGTGGCCTCGGTGTTGGCTACCAGTGAGAAGCGTCCGCGTGGAGGCCGCACTGAGTAAGGGAAGATTCCTTCGGGTGACCTTCTAGTGTGAGAACCTCCACACATGAGATCTCTATGATATGGCGCATAGTGGGAAAGAAAGCCGAGGGCCCATATGAAGTAAGAGTATGAGAGAAATGAGTACGAGTCGGAAAAAGAACGAGAAATAAGAAAGAGAGTATGAGCATTAGAAAACGACGACGTGGATTGTCGATCGTTAGGACACGTGCATTCATGCATAATTTCTGCTTACTGAGCCTCGGTGGCTCATTTTTATGTTACGTATTGTAGGTACCGACGATCACGGTACGTGATCCGTCTTTTATGCGAGGCCGACCTTTTGAAGCTTTCCGGCTGCTTTTGAGGTGGGAGTGTGTGTATGGATGACGACCTGTGAAGGCCGGGCGCATAGGGAGCTTTTGCTGCACACGTACATACGCACACACTTGTATTTTGTCTGGACACGGCTACGAGGAATTGTAGAACGAATATTCTTTTGACATGTATATAAAACTTCCACATGCACATTTTAAAATGAAAAAAAAAAAAAAAAATTTATTCGCATTTTTACGTATACGCACCATAACAAAGCATTAACACTTAGAATTAGAACGGAATACGAGGGCGGGACGACGGGTCCTGACACTCGGGATTATTTTCCCTTTTCTTGGAACTTTGGGAACGGATACTGTGATATCACTGGTCATGTACGCATAGAAATTGTCAATTATGTTGTAACATTTTGGTTATTCCTCTATTGTATCTTTGTATCCATCTCCACTTGGATTTATGAAATGAAATCCTTCTTTAAAAGAAAAAAGAAAAAGGGTCTTTTTAGTAAAATAATGCTATTTTTTTATATTAATAAAATAGGGTGATTTTGCCGCAAAATCGAGCAAAACGCAACAAATAAACACTGCGTTGTGGCTAATGGATGCGGCATCGCATCTAATTGCTACAGTGCATATTCACAAAATTTACAGTTTAAACAGTGTCATTGAACTCCAATCGTTTTCTCGAAATTTATTTTCTCAAGATATCTCTTTTATTATTATTATTATTACAACTTATTCTTTTGAAAGTAATTTAGTATTTGGATTATGCTAAATTATTCTGTTGAAAAGAATGTTATTTGAATTGTGCAGATTTATGACATAATAAAATAGCTATTGGAGAGTAAATTTAAATAATATATTTAATTCGCTAAATTGAAAAGAATAGCCTATTTTTGCAATTTAATTGTTTATACTTTATGGGGTAGTATTGTAATTATTATCCATCTTCCCCAATTTTTCATTCTTCCAGGTCTTCTTCTTGCTTGAGGTTGGACACCCATGACATAATCGTTCTTATTTCTTTCGCCAAAGAAAACGAAATATACAGAGAAAGAAAACAAGGAAACATGCTTGTCGTCTGTGAATCGGAAATCTAAAGAAACAGAAGGAAAAAATGCAAAGAAAATTGGTTGGCGTTTGAACAGTGTCTCGTTAAGCAGAAGCTCCATTAACTCCCGGAATAGGCACACGTTGGAGAGGCTCTTAGACATTCCATATGCTTCCCGTTGAAAAACATTTTCTGATGTTCCACCATTTGAGATTGGCCAAGGAAGACTGTGGCACAAATTTTACATTGCTTGCATTTCTTATCCTTCACCAACTTGTCATGAACATTTCGTTTTTTGCATTTTTATGTTGCGTTTGAAATAAAACATCTTTTTTTCTGGGCCCACCGCACCCATGATGTAGATTATTGGGCCATTTACCATTTAGGCCCATTTTAAGTTTCATTTACCTTTTAGGAACCTGTCAGAAAATTTTAAGGACTCGATTTCTACAGAACACTTAAGTGTTCTGCTGTACCACTTTACTGTTTACCAGTACTACTTCATGGATCTACGATACCGGTTCATGTACACTGCATAACACTTGCGTAAAGATTCTTATCTCGAAATTTCATAAAAATCGGGTCCTTAAAACTATGAATTTTCTGACAGGGGCCTGAAACCTAATTTAAAACATGTTTTTGGGCCTGAAATTTAATTTACACTAGATTATTTTACTCGATTTGGCCTTTGGGAGTTAGGTTTCATATATGAACTGTTCTTTTATTATTTTTAATTATGGTATTATTACATGAATCATCGAAGCCGTTTCATGTCTGACTAAATAATCTACGAAGATCAATTCCACATAAATTAGGGATATAAACTTGACATCATTCAGTTTATGTTATAACCCGCTGGCTCGACTTAGACATGAATATACATTCAACATAATTCATACATTGACTTTTTTTCTTTATAAATGGGCAAGCCAAGCTTTATTAGAATAGTATAAAATGCGGCATTTAACTTGCCTTTGTGACGGGTTAAGTTAAAATTTCCTGCATGCTACGGTTTGGTTTTGCCATTAGTTCATCAATTCTTAATTAAAGTAGCAATAAGTAGGCTACCCTGGCCTAAATACATGTACCAATTTCATGCTTTTACTAAAAGGAAAAAAAAGAATATATCAATAAAAGTTTTCAATATATCGAGTCATCGACCCACCAAGCATACGATTTCTGAAAAAATTATTTAGTTTTTTTTTTTTTTAATATAAAGAAGTCTTTAGAGCGACAAAAAATTAAATAAATATACAACGCAATGAAATTTTAGAAAGAGGATATATATAACTGAAATTAAATTTTAATTATCATCACAAATGGTGAAATATTTTAGGGTAATTGAGAAAATATATATTAAATGCTAAAAACTAACTCAAGTACCAGAAGGGTACATTAATCCTAGACTTGAACTGCCTTGAGATAGGATGCCGTTCAACTTGGCCTTTTTCACATCCAAAATTCCAATGTTGTGGCCATCTATTTTTATATCGCCCCAGTCATCACAAAAATAAATGCAGTTCGCTCTGATACAGTCGATGGCATCGAGGTGGACATATTATATCCGATGAAAAAGGCCATATTCATCCAAATCATTCACTTTCTCCCATCGGCAACGATGCGTGGAACCGTCATCCCTCACAAGTCTGAATATGTAAAATTCTTTAGTGAAGTACTTCTCGTGTGACATGTCGCCAAAAAAGGAACCTCCAGCCACACGCGAAATTAAATAAATATCATCGCGCGATTCCACAAGATATTTTTCGTACCAAGCATAACTATACTCGTTTGACAAACGGAGAGCTGCTTTTGTTGTCGTGGGCCCATCTTCGCGAAGGAGGTCACAGACAAATAAGAATATGTGGCAATCGATGACGTAAAAGTTTCCCTTATAATAAAGGCCATCCTCAAAACACTTATTATCAGATACATCAATGTCAGACCAAACTTTATCCTCCCCGAGTCTTGCAAAGGCCAAATTCTTACTTCACCGTATATGGCTAATACAGTGCAACCGCCTTCATCGGGACTTGATGATGCGAAGACTTTTCTCACAAACATGTGAACAGCGTCCGCCGGTGTGTAGTCTTCATCGTAATCTATTTGTTTATTGAAATGCAGCATTGAAGGAAGGTTGAACTTTCTTCTCGTGAAAGGGTTAAAGATATCCATCTTAAAATCATCATGTAGATCGTTCGTCAGTATCTATCCAGGATATACACCAATGCATCTCTTGTCCGCAACCTCTGGCATATTTTTTTTCCTTTGCTCTCTTTATGCGATACTATCACCAGACTCGGAAATTTGAGAGAAAACTTTGGTTTATCAACAGTAGATGTTATGGTTCTCCAAGATTTGCGAACTGCAAGAAATATGGTAATCCTCCATAACCTCTAAACATTGCACCACAAGGCATAAGATGTCAATTGGAAGCTCCGTCCAGTCGGCCATTAATTTAATAACTGTGTACAACAACACAAGCAAATAATCAAAGAATAACATAAGTCGTCGTCCAAATAATCAAAGAATAACATAAGTCGTCGTCCAAACTCAATATATTAAGTAAAACATAAATACGGCGGCGTGACAAAAAAAAAAACAGTACCTTTTAATGGCCAAGAAGCCCTAACAGTTGGCTAATAATTTCATGATGAAAATCTAACAAACTTGAACTATATTCATATATGAAGCACGAGGAGACATGTTATAGAAGAAAGATATCATATAAATATGACCTTGGGAGAGAAGATGTCTTTCTCTTTTACGTCGTCTTTTTCTTCACGTAAGCAATGCGGTCAACAGTTTGGACGGACGAGATTGAACAGTGATGTAGTAGTAAGATCATCGGTAAATAAATTGCTGTGCGGAAGCAAAACCCTAGCTAGCTATACTACTCGACTCAAACTAGTTGCTAATTGGTATGCTATATGTATGGAATAAAATAAAAAAGAGGCTTGCCTGCCTATTTATATAAGATTAACACCGTCATATAGGAGTAGGAGGTTCCTAAAATATCGTAACAGACCATACAAGTAGATAACTAGATACGTCCTACATTTTAGGAAGACTATATTCGATATTTACGGTATAGTATTAATATTATTATTTTATTATTATTAGTATTATTATCATAATTATATTTATTAAGTGTGAGATTTTTATAGTAACTACTTTTAAATTGATTAATGTTGCATTTATCAGAATTATTATTCTACCATTGATCTTAAAGTTATCCCAACTACATCATCTGAAATTATTTTTATATTATTAAAAATAATATAAAATTAAACTTAATGTTAGAATTTCACCTATTAAAATTAAATTAAAAATATTTAAACTTAATGGTATAATTCACCTATTAAAATTAAATTAAAAATACAAATAAATATTACATGTTTATTAACCACATACATCTGGAGAATATTAGTTTTTATTATTCTATATAATACTTGGCATGCAATGTATGGAAAATAGGCAAGACAAAACGCAAGAGGTCTGCTACTCATGTGTCACATATACTAGGAAATTTCGAGCGGCGCACAAGACGCGGTGAAAAAATGTCCATAATTTCCTTCAATTGACATATATTTTTACTAATTTGACTGAGCATTTCATGCGTCTAGGTTTCAATAAAATAATTAGTAGTGAAGAAAATTTAGACACAAATTTTTACATATTAGAAAACAAAGACAAAAATTACAAACTGGGTTAGAAATCTATATATAATGCCGCGAAAAATGGATGAAAGTGCGAATCAATTGATATGACGATGGATTTTACGTCAAAAAATATGCCGAAGTCACGATTTTTTCTTTATCTGATTGCAATGAAGTTATGTCGCAAAATCTTTTATAATTTTTATTTGTTAGTTTATTTCATATTTGGCTTAATTATAGCTTCAGTCTTGTCCATCTCAATTTAAGAGTATAATTTTCTATTGTCTAATTTTCGGAAATAAGTAAAATGTTGTGCAACTAAGCTGTCAGAAAGCCTACGATGAATTTCTACCTTTTTGTAATGTAGAGTATCAGTTTAAAATAATATACACATTAACAATTATGCTCAAAATAAGGGTGAAGCAACCATTAAAATAAAGGGGCAATTTCATATCAAGCCCCCTTATAGTTTAAATTAAGTGTTCAGCCCCTTTCAGTGTCATAATTAGATTAAAGGACCTTGTTTTTCTTAAACTTAGGGAAAAAGGACCAAAACAATGTTTTGACGAAAATACCCTTAATAAAGGGTTTTATGAAAAGGTATTTTACGCCATGTTTCTGTTAGACAGTTATAATATATTGTAATTTTAGAAAACATAAGTGTTACTTTACAGTGTTATTATGTTACTCCGTGGTTGTGAAACGTTATCGACCTAATTTTATTTTCTTTTTTTGGATGATCAAAGTCCTTTTTTCACTCAAACGAGCACCAAAATTTCGAATAACCCTTCAACTAACCAATTTCGATGTGTCATGTAGGATTTACTCAAATATTGACGAAGTAAGATCTAAGCTTTGTAAGGAATTTTTGTTTAGAAACCGTGTAGCAAATCGAAACGGGTTAAATATGAGCTAGAATGGTCGAATAAGGTGGATTGTACTCAATTAAAGCATGGGTCTTAGTAATCGACGAAGATAATTGAAGTTAATCGTGGAATAACGAAGAATTTTGATCGCACCTAAGATTGAAATGTTTGTTAATTAAAACGCTTGCTGAGTATCACTTCATTCTTACTGCGTAACACTTCACTCTTATTGGGTACCCCTTCATGCACCAACTATAACACATTTCAAAAAATAAATAATGTTTCATGTCTTGTCCATAGCACCAACTATAACACATTTCAAATTTGAATACGTTCGTTATAGAAATTTGGATGATATGCTTCATTGAGAGACGGTGCGGTGTGGAGCAGTACAACGTATGTTACGATTTACACAGTACAACGCTAGACTTGTGTTACTGTTTACACAATACAAAGTACTTACTTTAAACTAATTCTTATCCAAGTCAAAGGAAATGTTATCTCCAACGACACATGTCTTATTTTTATTGCATGTAGTGTTACCCAATTAACGTTAATTAGCAAAAGTTTTCAATCTTGCGCCGCATCAAAATTGTTCGTTATTTCATGATTAACGTCAATAATTTGCGCTGATTATTAAGACCAAATTGAGTCAAATTCACAATATTCGATCATTAAAATAGAGATTTTCCCCCGAGATATTTAATTGGGTTTGAGGTATTATTTCGTTATCAACTTCAACAATTTTTCTCTATTACTAATATCCATGAGAAATTGAGATTGATTTAACCTTATTTTGTCAATAATGCCGAGATTTCTTTAGTTTTCACTAATTTTTGAGTGTCGTTGGCCATTTTCGATAACTGCTCGGAATATGGTATTGACAAGAAACGAAGCGTTATTCGGTTTCAATGATGTGGTACTCCAGTGGTAACATTTGTTCTATATTACACGACATGCGTTACTTCTGCGGCCGTATCTATTTTTTTGTTATATATGATGCTGATATTCGTTTTTCTGAAAGTTAACGTCACAAATTTCGAAATATCAATACCCAAGATAAAATTGACGATATTTTCAACATATTCGGTCATGAACATCAATAACTACAGCTTGCAGTCTCAACGAGATTTGGGTTTCGTTGCTTGTAGAAGATGATGGCATAATAGAGTAATTTCGATAGATATAAAAAGGTAAATGCGTCTTATCGCATGAATTAGGTATTTTACTCTAATGTTTTCAAAATGTAGGTCCTTATCACTAAAGCAAATTTGAATAGGGCATGAACCTCAATAAAAATATAGAAATGGGGACTGAATCATAATTAACCCTAAAATACATGATACACAATACCAACTTTAAGCTAAGATCCCAAAATATTTACATTTCATTTACATGACGAAATAATCAACCTGCTTCCATCAGCATAAATACAATACCATAAAAAAGAATATAAAAGCCAAAATATGGGTTATCCAAAAAGCATATAATACATAATATAGTAATTAAAATATATGCATCTGAAAGTCTTATCTATGTTGCACGCAAATTGATAATAATACATAAGTTTAATTGATATGTGAAGCAAAAAATAGTAGCTATGATTATTTCTAGTGCCAGAGGTTATTTAGTAGGGTAATTGAGTACGACAAACACTATTGATAAACCACCCAATATATAATATATATATATATATATAAATATATATATATATAAAGAAGTATAATTTAATGTACGAGCTTTATTGATGAAAGAAATATATGATTTTTACCTAAATGTAGACTCATTTAAAGGTAGAAATGTATTTTATTACTGTTGTTGGCAAAGGCAGTTAGGGGTGAGCAAAACCGGATATCCGGTTTTTCGGATATCCGAAATTCGGATATCCGGATTTTCGGATATCGAAAAATGGTATCCGTATCCGCTCCGGTTTTAATCGGATATCCGAAAATCGGATATCCGGTTTATTCGGATATTTATACCGGATATCCGCATCCGGTTTTTAAATTTATTTTTCTTATGTTTTTATTATTTTTCTTTTTAAAATCATATTTTTTATTTCTTATCACATTAAATTTTTTTTTTAATATCTACACATAGTTATTCACACAATATGTGAATTTATGATTCAAAATTACATAATAAATAATACACAATACAACAAATACGCATTAATTTTTTAACTTACATCTCGATATTTTTATGTTTTTTTATCTCAATTCTCTGACAAAGTTTTTTGCAATAATAAAATAATATAAATTTAAATATTCTAGTTGATGATTTTTTTCCTTTTTGGACCTTCATTTTTCTTTTTTGGACTATTTTAATTATTTTTTTTATTTTTTTTAAATATAAAACCGGATACCGGATATCCGGTTTTTAGACAAACCACTATCCGTATCCGATCCGGTTTATTTTTAAAAAAATCGGATCGGATATCCGATCCGGTTTTTTAAACCGGATATCCGTTTTTTCGGGTTTTGAAAACCGGATACCGGATCGGAATCCGGTTTTCGGATATTTTTGCTCACCCCTAAAGGCAGTTACAGCAAAAAAGCAAAGAAAGTTTACAAATCGGAATGTTGAATCTAACGTTGTAATACACTCTAGTTGCCTAATTCACTTGGGCAGATTGCAGATTTGAGGCACTTGTGTCTGCCATTGGCTGAGAACAATTTTTTATGCTCTAGAAGTTGAGCTTGGCCAGGAAATACGGTTCCACAAGTCTTACACAATCTCCATTTCTTACCCTTCATCATTTTGTGATGAACTTCAGAGTTGTGATATATGATGTCTCCTTTGGTTTGAAAAGGTTTCTTACAAATCCAGCATTTTCTAACACAGTTGTGGGGTTCTACACTCAAAAATGAAGGTAATAGCTATGAAGCAAAAGAAAAAAGAAGAAAAACTTACCACCAATCATATACTCTAACCTCCATTGTCAATGACTGTGAATGATTCGAGCCCGACGTGGATCCTGATGAGTTGAAACAAAGACACGGCCATCACGATAGGAGTGAGGCTCTGAAGTTGGACGAGTTGACCTTGAAGCGAAAGATGCAGTTCAAAACTGAGGGGCGGAAGAATCTTGCAGCACATTTTCCTACAGGTAGTAGAACGGAACGAATGACGTATCTGGATACAACTGGATAGTAGAAACACCTCCTCACGAGTTCATAACGAAAATTCTCCACAATGGAAAGCCTGGATAGTAGAACCACTCGGAGTATTAATATAATGTTAAATATCTCGTGAGAAAATTCCAACATGTGAGTTGACAGATTTCAAACAAATTCCGAATAACTCAAACTCATCTTATTGGAAAGCCTGTTATTATAACGCCAACTGATCTGATAGGGAGTAAGTTGACTACAAGGCGTATCTAGATACAACTAGATAGTAGAAACACCTCGTCACGAGTTCATAACGGAAATTGTCCACAATACGAGTTGTCCACTCGGAGTATTAATCTAAAGTTAAATACCTCGTGAGAATACACCAACATGTGAGTTGACAGAGTCCTAACAAATTGCAGAAATCATAGCCATCTTATTGGAAGGCCTGTCACTATAATGCCACCTGATCTGATCGAGAGCAACTTGACACCAATGCGTATATGGATACAACATGATAGTAGAAACACCTCATCACGAGTTCATAACAGAAATTGCCCACAACACGAGTTATCCGTTCGGAGTATTGATATAAAGTTAAATACCTCGTGAGAATATGCCAACATGTGAGTTGACAGATTCCTGACAAATTGCAAATAACACATAACCATCTTATTGGAAGGCCTGTCATTATAATGTCAACTGATATGATCGGGAGTAAGTTGACTACAATGCAAATTTGGATAGAACATTGTTGGTCCCGATTTGCACCAAACAAGGAATCAAAGAGGCTTAGATGGGATGAAAAGGGAGAGGTTCTCACCTTCAAGTGTGTGTATTGTATGAAAAGTAGGGTTAGCCTTTTGATCTTTGATTACTTTGAAAATAGTGCTGGAAATACCTTATATACCACATTAACCCTAGGTATATTAAGGCCCAAACACTAAAGATTAACTAATTACAATCTAGTCCAAAGCCCAAGCTAAAAGGATAATTACAAAAGATAACCCAAGACTTAAACTATTGACACAATCTATTAAATATCCTAACAAACATGAATGAGAAACACCTCCTCACGAGTTCATAACGGAAATTGCCCACAATACGAGTTGTGCACTCGGTTTATTAATATAAAGTTAAATACCTCGTGAGAATATTCCAACATGTGAGTTGACATATTCCGAACAAATTGCAAATTATCCATAACCATCATATTGGAAGGCCTGTCATCATAATGCCAACTGATCTGATCAGGAGTACGTTGACACCAATGCGTATCTGGATACAACTGGATAGTAGAAACACCTCCGAGTTCATAACAGAAATTGTCCACAATACGAGTTGTCCACTCGGAGTATTAATATAAAGTTAAATACATCGTGAGAATGTTCCATCATGTAAGTTGACAGATTCCTAACGAATTGTAAATAACCCATAGTCATCCTACTGGAAAACCTGTAATTATATTGCCAACAGATCTGATCGGGAGTAAATTGACTCCAACGCGTATCTGAATATAACTGGATAGTAGAAACACCTCCTTACGAGTTCATAAGAGAAATTGTCCACAATACGAGTTGTCCACTCGGAGTATAATAAAAAGTTAAATACCTCGTGAGAATATTCCAACATGTGAGTTCACAGATTCCTAACAAATTGCAAATAACTCATTGTCATCTTATTGGAAGGCCTGTCATTATAACGCCAATAGATCTGATCGCGAGTTAGTTGACTACAATGCGTATCTGAATAAAACTGGATAGTAGAAACACCTCCTCACGAGTTCATAACGGAAATTGTCCACAATACGAGTTGTCCACTCGGAGTATTAATATAAAGTTAAATACATCGTGAGAATAATCCAACATGTGAGTTGACAGATTCCTAACAAATTGCAAATAACTCAAACCCATCTTATTGGAAGGCTTGTCATTATAATGCCCACTAATTTGATCGGGAGTAAGTTGACTCTAATGCGTATCTAGACACAACTAGATAGTAGAAACACCTCCTCACAAGTTCATAACGAAAATTGTCCACAATACGAGTTGTCCACTAGAAGTATTAATCTAAAGTTAAATACCTCGTGAAAATACACCAACATGTGAGTTGACAAATTCCTAACAAATTGCCAATAACACATAGCCATGTTATTGGAAGGCCTGTCATTATAATGCCACCTGATCTGATCGAGAGAACTTGACACCAATGCGTGTATGGACACAACATGATAGTAGAATAACCTCCTTACGAGTTCATTACAGAAATTGTCCATAATACGAGTTGTCCGCTCGGAGTATTAATAAAAATTAAATACCTCGTGAGAATATTCCAACATGTGAGTTGACAGATTCCTAGCAAATTGCAAATAACTCATAGTCATCTTATTGGAAGGCCTGTCATTACAATGCCAACTGATCTGATCGGGAGTAAGTTGACTCCAATGCATATCTGGATACAACTGGATAGTAGACACACCTCCTCACGAGTTCATAACGAAAATTCTCCACAATACAAGTTGTCCACTCGGAGTATTAATACAAAGTTAAATACCTCGTGAGAATAATCCTCATGTGAGTTGACAGATTCCTAACAAATTGCAAATAACTCAAACCCATCTCATTGGAAGGCCTGTCATTATAATGTCAACTGATCTGATAGGGAGTAAGTTGGCTCCAATGTGTATCTAGATACAACTAGATAGTAGAACACCTCCTCACGAGTTCATAACTGAAATTGTCCACAATTCGAATTGTCCACCCGGAGTATTAATCTAAGGTAAATACATCGTGAGAATATACCAACATGTGAGTTGACAGATTCCTAACAAATTGCAAATAACTCATAGCCATTTTATTGGAAGGCCTGTCATTATAATGCCACCTGATCTGATCGAGAGTAACTTGACACCAATGCGTATATGGACACAACATGGTAGTAGAATAACCTTCTTACGAGTTCATTACAGAAATTGTCCATAATACGAGTTGTCCGCTCGGAGTATTAATAAAAATTAAATACCTCGTGAGAATATTCCAACATGTGAGTTGACAGATTCCTAGCAAATTGCAAATAACTCATAGTCATCTTATTGGAAGGCCTGCCATTACAATGCCAACTGATCTGATCGGGAGTAAGTTGACTCCAATGCGTATCTGGATACAACTGGATAGTAGAAACACCTCCTCACGAGTTCATAACAAAAATTCTCCACAATACAAGTTGTCCACTCGGAGTATTAATATAAAGTTAAATACCTCGTGAGAATAATCCTACATGTGAGTTGACAGATTCCTAACAAAAATTGCAAATAACTCAAATCCATCTCATTGGAAGGCCTGTCATTATAATGTCAACTGATCTGATAGGGAGTAAGTTGGCTCCAATGTGTATCTAGATACAACTAGATAGTAGAAACACCTCCTCACGAGTTCATAACGGAAATTGTCCACAATTCGAATTGTCCACCCGGAGTATTAATCTAAGGTAAATACATCGTGAGAATACACCAACATGTGAGTTGACAGATTCCTAACAAATTGCAAATAACTCATAGCCATCTTATTAGAAGGCCTGTCATTATAATGGCACCTGATCTGATCGAGAGTAACTTGACACCAATGCGTATATGGATACAACATGATAGTAGAAAAACCTCATCACGAGTTCATTACAGAAATTGTCCACAATACGACTTGTCCGCTCGGAGCATTAATATAAAGTTAAATACCTCGTGAGTATATTCCAACATGTGAGTTGACAGATTCCTGACAAATTGCAAATAACACATAACCATCTTATTGGAAGGCCCGTCATTATAATGCCAATTGATATGATCGGGAGTAAGTTGACTACAATGCGTATCTGGATAGAATAGGATAGTAGAAACACCGCCTCACGAGTTCATAACGGAAATTGTCCACAATACAAGTTGTCCCCTCAGATTATTAATATAAAGTTAAATGTCTCGTGAGAATATTCCACCATGTGAGTTGACAGATTCCTAACAAATTGCAAATTGTTGACCTTTTTGGTCCATGACCGTTAGAGAGTTTTGACGAACTATGTAATTGTAATGACGTTAAGTCTATAAATTAAGCAATTCGATAAACGATATATATAATGTCTAAGTACATGATAATATTCGATCATGCATTATTTATGAGATATAAATTAGTTAAAGTGTTGAATATTTGATGCACATGTGATTCTGTGATTTATTGATGAAACTATGTGATCGCATGTTATAGAGGTTTCATATGATAGGATATATCGTTCTGTGCTATTTATGGAAAAACGTGGGAGATATCCTATCGGATTATATAAGGAAAATATGCTGTCTAAATATGGTAAGTGATATATCCGTTGAGAATCGTTTATTCCTGAGTGAAACTTGCATCTACGATTTTTAAATGCACCCCGCTGAATTAATTGTGTGAAATCGATTTGATATCTTTCCTTAAGCTGATTAGGATATTATAATTAGGGAAGATTTGATTGATTGACTTTGTGGATAAGATGCAAACATATAGTTTGTGCTAAAAACGGATATGATCTTTAGGAAGTTAAGCAATTCAGATATATATGTTTTGATCTGATTTATGTGTTAAACATGGTAAATATATTGATCTGATATTATGTGCTAAACATGGAAAATGTTTGATATGCTGCTATCTCGTGTGCTAAACATGGAAAGTAAATCTGGATTGACTTATTCTATAAACTGATAGCAGATAATCACATATGGAAAATTCTGTTATGGTAAATATTCGAAATAATTGAATATGCCTTGAGAACGAATCTGAGCTTTTATGTGGATTATGATCATGCTAATTAATGCTTATGACCGTTGTGACGATTTATGAAAAGCATGATTTACATGGCATGTTGACTCTCAAAAATTGCATGAATTATGTACTTGATTTGGTGATTAATATCTTGATTTGAGTTTCCATGTGAGTGAGTGTTGAATGAAAAAGGTTTATATATGAGTAACACTTCATATTTTCGAGTCACTTAGAATTTGCAAACATACGACTACTAGAGTTTTGAGCAGAAACATTATTGAGAGATTCATGAGCGTTCTTTTGCGATAGCTTTCTGCCTACCTGAGCAATTACTTGCGAAGTGTTGATTGTACTGAGATATTCCAACCTCCCACCATATATTCTGTCTTCGGACGTGAGCAATACCAAGGAGGCAAGGTCAACGTTTACGCACACGTGAAGGAAGGAATTGGAGATTCCCATAAACGAAACTCGGCATGTGGTAACCTAGTGTGTCTAGTGTTCGACTTGTTTCGGTTGTGTATTGGGCTAATCAATCAGTTTTGTATCCAGCTACGGTGCATTATAGTGATTGGTTAATAATCCTTTTTCGGAATGTGCTTCTCGATGCCTAGGAAATATTTGAGGACTCCTAAGTCTTTTATCAAACTTTGCTTTTAAGACATTTTTTATGTTGTTTATTTCAAGTTTGTTATTTTCAGTTATGATTATATCATCTACATATATTAATATTATGGTAATTGTTTGGTCTCTTCTTCTTGTAAACATAAATGAGTCAGCTAAGCTTTTGACGATTGCTTAGTTTGACATACCAAGCTATGGCGTTGTTTTAAACCGTAGATTGATTTACTTAGTTTGCATGCGAGTTGTTTTTTATGTTCTAGTTTGTGACCTGGTGGAAGAGTCATATATATTTCTTCCTCTAAGTCTCCTTGAAGGAAGGCATTTTTTACGTCCATTTGTGATAGATCCCACCGATGATTTACGGCAATAGATAGGAGGATTTGTACTGTATTCATTTTAGCAACAGGGGCGAATGTTTCGTGATAATCAATTCCCTATGTTCGATTTTTTTTCAAGCGCATTAATCTTCCTCCATGGATTTACGCCATTTAGATGACTTAATAGCTTTTAGAAAGTTTGAAGGTTCAATTTCTTTTGTTAGATTTGTTAGTAATGTTCGGTGTTTTGGAGTGATTTGTGATATGAGATATAATTTTCAATAGGGTATTTTACTTGGTTGACTACGTAGTCTCTTAATTTTTCGGGTGCTTTAGTAATTCTTGTTGATCTTCTGCACGGTTGATTTGTTTCTTGTTTTTTGCGTTTCAGAAACATCTCCCCTTGTGGTAGATTCATTTCTTGGTATATTTTCTGATTCACCAAGGATTGTTTCATTTTCTTGATTTGGTTCTCCAAATAATGTTAACTCTAGAAGGGTATTTTGACTTGATATTCTTGATTTTTTGATTCAGTTATGTTAGGCTAATACGGTTCATTTTCTAATAGTATACATCTCTAGAGATATATAGTTTTTTTACTTTTTGGGTCATCGTTTACATCATTTATCGCGTCTTTTGACATGGACAAAACAAGTACATCCAAAAACACGTAAATGACCCAATCTGAGTTCTCTATTTAGAAGAATTTGTAATGGACTTTTAGAGTTTAATTATTTTGAACTAGGTAATCTATTAACCAGATATGCAACAATTAGGACTGCATCTGACCAAAAAACTTTTGGAACATTATTATGAAATAATAGTGATTTAGTCACTTCTAGGAGATGTCGATTTTTTCTTTCAGATAACTCATTTTGTTTCTGGAGTATTGATGCAAGTTGTTTGATGCCATATTCCTTTTTTGCTTAAAGAAATCAGAAAATTTTTTGTTAACATATTCGGTTCCATTATTATATCTGAAGGTTTTGATTTTGGCATTATATTGATTTTCAACTAGATTAGAAAATTCCTAAAAACATTTGAAAACTTCTGTTTTTTGTTTCAAAAGATAAAGCCAAGTTATACGTGAATAATCATCTATAAATGTTACAAAATATTTAAAATTATTATAAGATTCGACTGGAGCTGGTCCCCAAACATCAGAATGTATTAGATCAAATATCTTTTTTCTGTTTTATTTGTAGACGAGTAAAAAGGTAATTTGATTTGTTTTGAAAATTTACAAATATCACAATTACTAGAATCAAGATTTTGTTGAGGTATATGCCCTAGATGTCGTACGAGGACTGGGAGTACGAGGGCAATTTGGTAATTGTGTAGTATTTAGTGATGTAATTTGATTACTTCTAGTAATGGAATGATTTTATTCAAAATTAATTTATTATTCGATAATAAATTAAAAGGAAATAATTAATCTAAAGACTTCACCTTGCAGTCTCGGTGAATAAGACAAATTAATAAAACTCAAATATTGGCAGTTCAGTTGTTGTATTCTGTAGGGACAGAAAGGGGCACAAGTAAGCTGAAATACTGTAATATTAAAATGGGTCCACGGTTGTGCCAACCGTTCACTTGGGAAGTGGGAGCCCGTGACAATGATACAAGATGAACCAGGGGATTATCTGTATTTGGACACTGTCTTGTAATCGAACGATCACACGCTTGCATGTCATTGATCGATCGATTGACTGTAGTAGTCTGTGTGAATCTTTGACCGAAAGGGTTAAACTTGGGATTGGTCTTGAGGTCTTGACTTGTCACTAGTTTGCTAGGCCCGTCTTGCCGGTGGCATGGGTCAGCGACTAAATGCGATCTTGACTTTTCGATGCGATTGCCGGTTGAACCGCGGAGCGGGATTTACGGTCTTGATTGAATTCGAGGTTAACGTCCTATACCAAGTTTAATGTGCGGGAATTTATCCAAGTCTCTGGCCAGAGCATATAACTGACTCGTGATAGTCGTAGAGGGCAGTTTAGGTATTTTCACCGACATAAGCGACAAGAGTCGAGTTCTGTAAGTTTGACTATGCGTGACTTTCACTCGACCGGGACAAACGTAAAGGGTTTATACGTATGACGAAAATCTACAATCGGTTCGTGGATTATGATTAGTTCAAATTCGTGCTTGCCCATCTCCAAAACAGACGAACCTTTACTAGATACCGACACCACGAAAAATGCAAGCCCATTTTCCATCTTTCCTTAGATGGGTTTCCATCGAATGATGATATTTTCGTAAAAGATGACAACTTTTTTAAGAATCTTGGAATGGGCCGTGCAGTTTTTATGGTTCTTGATTGAATGATAGGTCGAGCGGGCAGTATCCCTTGCTGAGATGAAGAGCAAAGAAGTTGCATACCAAGCATGGCTCGGTTATTACAACTTGAACAAGAACATAGGACGGGACAAAGCCAGGCTCATACAGCTTGCCAACGAGTTCAGCTCTGGGGCTCGACAATCCTTATGCTCAATCATCGACATCTCCTCCTCCATTGCAGCAACCCATATTTGATCCTGTTTTGCTTCTGCATAATCAGCAGGCTCACAAATAGAGATATTGCACCTCTCATATATGTCTGAAAGCAGCCTTGTTCCTCTTACTGGAATATCATCCACTGATCCATTCTCAAAGCCATCTTCAATGCACGGAGTTGGAAACTTTGGCATGACTATTTTCTCTTCATCGTTCCAGCTCCACTCTTCATCTTCTACAAAATGAACATCTCGGCTGACCACAATATTTCCAAGTTTGGGGCTGGAATATTTTATAGGCTTCACTTACAGTACTATAACCTATAAAAATCCCCGGAGTAGCTCTTTTATCAAGCTCGTCACGCTTGTTCTGTGGAACATGAGTGAAACACAAGCAGCCAAATATTCTGAGAAATTTCAGTGACGGTTTATAGCCGTACCATGCCTCAAATGGAGTTTTATCCTTGACTGCATTCGTAGGAAGTCTATTTTGAAGAAACACAGCCGTATTTGCCGCTTCTGCCCAAAATTTCTTCGGCAAATTTTTCTCATGCAACATGCATCTCGTCATCTCCATGATATATCTGTTTCTCCGCTCACTAACTCCATTTTGTTGAGGCGTGTAAGGAGCTGTGAGTTGATGTTCAATGCCGGAATCATCACAGAACCTGTCAAATTCCGTTGAAGTGTACTCTTTACCATTATCAGATCTTATGCTTTGAATGTGACAGCCACTTTCATTTTCAACCCTTGCCTTGAACTTCCGAAAAACCTGCGCTACTTCTGCTATATTTCAAGAAGAAAATCCAGCACATTCTAGTGAAGTCATCAATAAATGCGATATAATATAGACAACCTTTCATAGAAGGCGTTCTTTGAGGACCTACGACATCAGTATGAATGAGCTGTAATATGCGAGTAGCTCTCCAATTTGACTTCGGAAATGGCTTTCGATTTTGTTTCCCATATCGGCATGCTCGACAGCTTGAAATTTCAGCAGTAAGCTCGGGCACGTCAAGAGCTAGCTCTTTTTCTTTCAACTGCAGAAGCCCTTGATGATGATAATGCCCGACTCTCTTATGCCAAAGCTGTGTGGCATCTTCTTTGATAGAGAAAAGCGATTGCATGTCCTTCAAAGGATTTAATGCAAAACTCTTTCCTTTCATTTTCACTTTGAAAATATCTTGATTAGTTGCATCCTTAATCAAGCAATATCCATCTTCAAAAATAACTCTAAAATCTTTTTCGATAAGCTGGCCAACACTTAACAGGTTTTGATCAATGTCAGGTACGAACAAAACATCTTGGATATATTTTGTACCTGAATAACTTGCAATTGCAACTGTCCCCTTTCCTTTGACAGAGATGCAGTCTCCATTGCCAATTCTGACTTTCGTAATGTTGGTTGGCTTCAAATCTCTAAACAGAGACTTGTCACGAGTCATATGGTTGGTGCAACCGCTATCAATAAGCCAACTTTCATTTGATTCACATCCCACGAAACATGTAGCCACAAATAGTTGATCTTCCTCATTTTGATCAACAATCTCAGCCTCTTCATCTTGTTGTATATTCTTGCCTTTGCAAATTATAGCTTCATGTCCCAGTTGGTTGCATTTAGTGCACTTAGAGTCTGGCCTTCTCCAACACTTGAAGGGAGGATGTCCTCTTTTGTTGCAATGCTGACATGGAGGATAATTTCCTTTCTTTACTCCTGTTTTATTGTTGGTTGGAAATTCTCCAGTATGTTTTCTTAAAAAACTTCTTTTTATTGTTCCTCACATTTTCATGTTGTCTGGCTGGCAAAGCTCCTTCGACAACACATTCTTGTCTCATTGCTCTTCTATGCTCCTGTGCTTGAAGAGCACTGATGATTTCTGCCAAAATGATCTGAGTAAGATCTTAAGTATTCTCTAACGCTGAAATAGATGCCTCAAATTTTTCAGGCACGGTTACAAGAATCTTTTCGACAATTCTTGAGTCCTCAAATGTAGAACCAAGCAATCTGATACGGTTTGCAATTTCTAATAACCTGTTAGAGTACTCCTTGATTGATTCTGTCTCCCTCATCCTTTGCAACTCGAACTTTCGAATCAAATTTTGGACACGCATTCCTTTGATTCTTACATCTCCCTCATACTCTGTTTTGAGATAGTTCCATATCTCATATGCTGATTTCAGAGTCATAATCCGAGTGAAGATAGTAGGCGAAGACTGCAGCGAATAAACAAGCCTTTGCTTTGGATTTCTGTGTCTTTTTCTCCTTTCGTGTTTTAATTTGCGCCACCGTAGGATTATTTGGAAGAGCAGGAACTTCATTATTCTCTACTACAACATCCCAAACTTCCATACGAACTGCCCAAACTTGGTAGTTGTCTCCATCGAATACATGTGGACATATTGAGGAAATACTGGAACTTGCTTCAAAATTCATGGCACAAGAACTTCACACAATTACTCACAGATCCCTTAAGAAGAAGGCTCTGATACCAATTGTTGCTTTTTTAACGTGAGAAAATAGATTTTTTAGGAGGAAAAACCAGAATACTTTTTACTGAAACTTCACAGCATTCTTAAGTTACAGAAAAGGTAAGAAACTACCCACTAACAGATATATTAAAAACTGTAACTGACATATAGAAACTAACGTGGACAATCCTAAAACAACTCAACAACAACTACACCTTCACACTAGTGCAGAAAAGCTCATGGGCGACGGTTTCAACGCGTCGCCCAGAGCACCGTCGCCCATCTGCATGATTTTGGGCGATGCGTGTAGACGCGTCGCCGAAGATAGATTATGGCGACGGTTCCCACCAAAGATCCGTCGCCCTTACGTAATTTTAATATATTTATATTATCTCATGGGCGACAGTTTCTACATCAGAAACAGTCGCCCATGATTGTTTAAATTTTTTAAGTAAGTCATGGGCGACGGTTTCTGCCGAGAAACCGCCGCCCATGAGCTAACATAAATATTTTAAAGTAACGTATAGGCGACGGATCCTTGCAAGGAACCGTCGCCCATGCCTTTGTTTTTTTATATATATATTTTTTATTTTTGCCCAAACAATCAAATCCAAAATCAACAATCCAAAATCACCCAAACAATCAATCAACTACTAATAATCGTCAATAAAATCAACAGTTACATCATCGTCCAACAAACATCGATCCTCATAACATAAACACACAAACATATAACGTAAAAGTCTAACCTACGCCAAAGATTGCATAATATACTCCGCCCACATTTCACGTACTTCCTCGATCTCTGCGACGCCGTAAGAGGAGTGCACGAGTAGCTATAAAACAGGATAATGTTAAAACATACTAAATAAACATCTATTAAACTTAAAACTTAAATATGGTTTTAAAGTTCAATACCGTTGGCAAGTTCAACGTGGTTTCAACCCATGTTGTTGATTTATATAAATTCTAATCCTTGTCTATCTATGCTTGAAGCCCACATCACAAGCAGACAAGCACACAAATGGAGAAAACACGAGCCACGCGAAGACTTGGACGATCAAGATCATCATCGTACACACGGCTCGAGGAAGGAAAAAGAACAAGATCAGCTGCATCGTATCTGAAAGAGCGAGATTCGCAAGATGTTGATTTCACTAGTTGGTTCATTGTTGAAGCTGCCATCATCTATAAAAGGAGACACATCTTGGAGCAATGGAGAGGGACCATCAACCAAAGAGACTTCACACCATCGACTTCTCTGCTCAGCCACACCAAGCACCCACCTCACCATCAACCATCGACCTCATATCACCAAAGATGCATTACCCCCAGCTACACAAACACACTGACCGAACACTTCACAGCTCAAACAACCACCTCTGAACCATCGCTCAAACACCCACCTCAAAGAGACACCTCACCAAAAGCTACACCTTACGTACGGGCCAAAGAATTTACCATCAAGCAAGGCAGCCACACGAGAATTGGAGTGAGGCAGTTGTGCGTTGAGCGGGATAGTGAACGGGATTATCAGCAGCACACAACGGTCGCGGCGAAGCAGTAACGAGCGAGGTAATACGCTATCCTTAGGAGTACGATTGGGCTGCGTGCATGTTAGGAGCCAAAGAAGGGGTAGCCAAGTGGTTGCCGTGAGCATTCCCAACTCGTCCACCACCTGCTCGACAAAAGTCCTCAAAGAAATATTAACCCGAAGGCGAAATTCAGGGAAGAAATATGTTTTATTTCTCTTAGTTATTTACACTTCTCGTGGTGTTAGTATTTCCTATGAGTAACTAATTTTTTATGTGCTTGGGATGAGATGAACGCTAGGTAGAATTATTGGACGTAAAATACTCGTGAACATGAAATGTTGGCTATTTATCATTTATGATTTTTGTTGTTCAAATTAATATGTCTATGTGTTGATTTGATTTCGTGGTAATATCGTTTTAGGGCGACAGCTAGAAAAACGGTTAGGCCTTTCATAAAATGATAGAAGTTCGGTTATAGGGCTACAGCAAATAATCGATCCTCGCTTTAGGTAAATTAATATATATTCTCACAACCGTCTAGGTCAACAGCAAATTCGGGCGTGAGTAGGAATTACCGCGACTTAGTCATTATTTTTGTGTTAACGATAATTTACGCCTCGTCAATGATAATTTACGGGTCAATAATTCGGGCGTGGTGCTAGTTATAACATATTCGTTTTAATTATTACTTGACGTACTTGCACGAACTTTTATTTAATATGTTAACGTACACGCACGCGTAGGGATGGCAATGGGGCGGGGCGGGGTCGGGGATCTAATCCCCATCCCCTTCCCCGCGATGCATTTGGGGACGAAATCGTCCTCGTCCCCGTCCCCACGGGGATCCACGCGGGGCGGGGATTCCCCACGGGGATTCTCCGCCCCTTAATTTTCTTTAAAAAAATAATATTTTTGATATAATATATAAATTTGAATATATTTGTGTAATAAATATTATATAAATTACAATTTTATATATTATTTGTATTAATTTAATATTTTTAATCTATATTTTGATATTATTTCACTATTATTTAAATTACAATGTAATATTATATATATTATAATATATAAAAGAGGGTTCGGGGACGGGGCCGGGATCCCCGTGGGGATCCCACGGGGAGAAATCATTCCCCGTCCCCGCCCCGCGGGGATAAAATCTCGGGGATTCCCCGCCCCGTTCGGGGCGGATCCCCGCGGGGACGGGGAATCCCCGCCCCATTGCCAACCCTACGCACGCGATCACATGCCCCCTATACCGCGCCACAATCGGACATAGATAAGAATAGTAAATTCGAACTTTTGTTTAAATGGGTTTGGTAAATGGGTAAATGGGTAATACCCATTTAAGATTCAAATTAATATAGTTGGGTCTGGAACTGACCCATACCCATTAAGTTTAATTTTTAAAGATCCATACCCATAATTAATGGGTAGGGTCTTATGGGTATGGGCAGAAAAAATTGACATCCCTAGCTCCCACTTTGTATGGTATCAGAGCCATGGTGGGGGTATTAGGAAATTGAGGTGTAGTTTAGCGATCTTTATCCAATGAATTTGATAAGACGAAGAGATACTGACAGTATTGAAGAGGAGTATGATATTCCTCAAGATTTAGACAAATTAAATCGTTGGACAATTCCTATGATAGATTATAAATTAATCTATAGAAACTTTTGAGAAATTAGGTTTGAAACAAGTAGTCAAAAATACTGAAGAAACAATTTCTTTAAACAATGAAGAGATGTTAATTAGACTTCTAAGCAATAGAGACTTAGAAAAATATAGAATAAATCATAAGTTTATTCATATCGGACTAGTTCATGTAGCTTTAAGCCTTTAACTTTAGAAGGTTTTCCAGAGAGTTTTATAGCAGCTCTTAGAGACGGTAGAAATCTCGACTTGAAACAATCCCTTATGGGAATAATTCAGTCTAGCCTTGCTCATGGCCCAGTCTATTTTAACGTTAATCCAAATCTCCAATTATCATTGACTGATGTTAATATATTGGACGCTCTGACATTAAATGTCAAAACTCACGGATATAATTACGCTCCACGATCGGGAGTAATATTACGCTCCACTTAATCCACAATGCAAAATCGTTGATAAACCCATCGACGAAATTGTTCTTATAGAAACCAATTTTAGTAGATCTAATATTACAACTAGAAGATCTATAAAATGGGAAGAAATAAAATTTCAGAAAACTGGGTAATTGAACGAGCCATGCCTCTTCAGCCAAAAATAAAAAATAATCCTACTCAAATAATACAAACAACCAATGGTACTGCTCAAATTCAATTCGACAAAATCAAAGATTAATAACTCCTAGGTCTAGAATGCCTAGATCAGCCTCTTCTCATTATCATATTCCATGCGACTATTTAGTTAGGTCTCCTTCTAGAGCTTTGACCTCTCAAAATAAAGAATCAACTTCTAGTGATTTTTTGCAAAATAAAGTAGAAGAATTAAGAATTAATTCCGACAATATTGTTCACGGAGTTTTTAAAAATCAAGACGAGGAAATAACCGAGTCAGAAATGGATTTTCATGTTTAATGGATTTAAAACCCAAAATTGATTTTAGTCCGGGTTCACCGGCAAGAAAGAAAGTTCAACAAGAATTTAATCTATCCAAATGAGAACTTTTTCGAAAATGGTTTTTTGAAAGTTTTAATAAGAAGATAAAATTATTATCCAAGAAAAAATTTATAATGATTTGTCAAAATGAAATGTTACCTTTGATTCCTTGGTTTTTGACAAAATATTTTAAAAATATGATTTCTGTTCGTGAAAGAAATTATTAGCTTTCAACGGGGAAAAATCTTATTTCAGTTTATCCTCCTCAAACTAGTTTTCAAATGGAAAAAGAAAATGAAATTAGAAATTATAATGCTTTTCAAAAATTATTTGAAAACGATACACTTAATGTGACTATAAGCCATATTAGTTGTCTTTTAAAACAACAAAATTATACAAATATGTATGTTATTGTTTTAGGAGAACAAATTTCTTTACTTCAGAAAAACATTGAAGAAATTTCGTCTTCCATTAAAGATATTAAAAATCATCTTTTAAAAGATAAAATCGATCTTGGAATAGTTAATACTGCTTCTCCAAGTATTCATCCTCCTCCTGAAATTATTGATTTTAATTAAAATCGTTATCCCATATCGAAAATTTACTCGAAGAAAAATTTCAGAATCTTAAGCTTAATACTTTAAGTGAAGAGTTCGATGATCAACTTGAAAATTCTGATAATATTCAAAACATTTTCAACTATTAACTTAATAAACTTAGACATGCGAAATATGCCGATAAGCCTATTCAAAGTAAGTATTATTATCCCAGGCCAACTCCTCAAGACATCTTATTCGAAGAACAAGATTTCCTTCTCAATAATTCGTATAGCGGTAGAAGCATATATGAATGGAATTTAGACGGTTATACAGAAAGACAAATTTATAATATGATTCATAGAATGCTTATGAATAGCACTATTTGCAAAGCTAATCAAAATAATGATAAAGCTGTTGCAAAAATGATCGTCGATGGCTTCACTGGTCAGTTAAAAGGATGGGGGGATAATTATTTATCTCAACGTGAAAAAGACGATATTTATCTTACCATTAAAGAAGAAAATGGTCAACAAGTTGATAATGTTGTTTATACACTATGTGTAAACATCGTTGAACACTTCACAGGCCGATAGTCTGATAATTCTGAAAATATCAGAACTCTTCTCCAAAATCTTAGATGTAAAACGCTTACATCCTTTAGATGGTATAAAGATACCTTCCTTAGTCGAGTCATGGAACTCCATGAGTCAAATAGCACTCACTGGAAATCTAAATTTATAGATGACTTACCTTCACTCTTCGCAGAAAGAGTAAGGAATAACCTTAGGAAAGGAGAATCGAGTATCGATTATAATTCCTATACCTACGGAAAACTTATAGGCACTTGTATACAAGAAGGTTTAGCCTTATCTAATGAAATAAAATTAAACAAACAAGTCAAGAGACATTCTCTAGATGAAAAGAAACACTTAGGAGAATTTTGTGCTCAATTTGGCATGGAAAACCCTTCTACGAGAAAATCTCATAAAGAACATAAAACTTAAAAATATTCTTCTAATCAATACGAAAGAGGAAAACATCGAAAAACTAAAAGAAGAGAACAAAAGCTCTCTAAGGATAATAAAACTTATCAATATAGAATAAATTTTCTCCTATTATTTGCTGAAAATGTGGTAAAGTTGGTCATAAAGCAAAAACTTGCTGGACTAAAAAGAAAATTAATAGTTTAGAAATCGATAATGAACTAAAAGAAACATTATCAAAAATTCTTTTAGAATCTGACAGTGAATCAGAGTCTTCTCAAATAATAAAAATAATATCATCGAAGAAATCTCGTCAGAATCTGATGAATGCCAAAATTGTCAAATATGACAACCTTGCTCTAAAAGCTTAGATAGTTCAGAATGTGAATTAGAAGATAATAATTTATATCAAATTATATCTCATTTTCAAGAAGTAAATGTTCTTGATAATAATCTTCTCGAAATATTAAAAGAAACATATGATCCAGATTAAAAAAATCTTATCATTAAAAGAATAATTCAAAAGGAGGAAGAAACTTCTAAAAAAGATATTCCTAAAACTGAACCCTATAGTATGTCCGAAGTGATGAAATTACTTCATAATAAAAATAAATTTAATAAAATTGAATCCCCTGCTAATATTAGGGATTTAACTTAAGAAATTTCAAATCTTAAAACTGAAATTAAAAATTTAAAATTAAGTTATATAGATTTAGAAAGAAGATTAGAAACGGGAAAAGAAATTGTTGAAGTATCTAAAGCTTACGAAGAATTTACTAATATTTCTGAAAATGAAGAGAATGATAATTATCTTTCAACCTTAGAAGTAATTACTTCCCAAAAATGGTTAGTGAAAATATCACTACTTATTGATGGAAACTTTCAAAAGAATCTTATTGCGTTAATTGATAGCGGAGCAGATTTAAACTGCATTCAAGAAGGAATAATTCCTACCCAATATTTTCATAAAAGAACTCATTCTCTTAGCTCTACGAGCAGAGAAAAGTTGCAAATAAATTTTGAAATTCCCAAGGCCTTTATTTGTAAAAATAAAGGTCTGTATTCCTACGTCATTCTTGCTAGTCAAGAATATTACTAATCAAGTAATTCTTGGTAATCCACTCCTTAGAAAAATATTCCCTATTAGAAATATTGATGAATATGGATTTAAAGGAAGCTTCGAAAATAAAGAAGTACACTTTGAATTCATCACCGAACCCTTTTCAAGGATTCTTAATGAAATTAAGGATTATATTCTTATTAAAGCAAAAGAAAATCAGGTAAATTACCTTGAGCATGAAATTAGTATACTTACGATTGAGGATAAACTCCAAAATCCTAAGTTACAAGAAAAATTACATTATTACATAATGAATTTACGTTGCAAATATGCAACGATCTCCTAATGCGTTTTAGAATAGAAAAAAGCATATAGTTACTTTACCCTATGAAGAAGATTATAGTGAGATCCCATTAAAGCTCGTCCATGTCAAATGAATTCTGAATTATTAGAACTATGTAAAAAAGAAATAACTTCTCTTTTACAGAAAGGTTTAATAAAACCTTCGAAATCACCTTGGTCGTGCACTGTATTTTATGTTAATAATCATGCCGAAAAGGAAAGGGGAGCACCCGGGTAGTTATTAATTACAAACCATTAAATAAGGTATGAAATGGATCAGGTTTCCTATTCCGAATGAAAAATGATCTTTTAGATAGATTAGTCAATGCTATTATATTTTCGAAATTTGATTTAAAATCAGGTTTTGGCAAAAATTCAAATAGCTGAGAAGGATAGATATAAAACTGCTTCTACAGTCCCAATTGGACAATTTGAATGGAACGTTATGCCTTTTGGTCTTAAAAACGCCCCTTCTGAATTTCAAAATATCATTCATGATATTTTTATTCCTTATAGTAATTTTATTGTCGTTTATATTGATGATATTTTAATATTTTCTAAGGATATTGAAACCCATTTTAAACATCTTGATATTTTTAAGAAAATTATTATTCAAAATGGATTGGTTATATCAAGTCCAAAAATGATTTTATTTCAAACTAAAGTTCGATTTTAAGTCATACGATTGAAAAAGGTAATGTTAATCCTATTAATAGAAGTATTGAGTTTGCATCTAAATTTTCAGATCAATTTTTTGATAAAACTCAGCTTCAAAGATTTTTAGGGAGTCTTAATTATATTTCTACTTATTAAAAAATCTTGCAATTGTACGTCTATTTTATACGATAGATTGAATAAGATACCTTGTCAATGGACAAATAGTCACACTAAAGCAATTAAGAAAATTAAGAATAAAGTTACGCATTTACCATGTCTTATGCTTGCTAATTCTAATTGGCAGATGCGTCTAATTTAGGTTTTGAAGGACTCTTAAAATAAGTTTCTCCAGAAGATAAGAATATTTAGTTAGATTCCATTAGGGAAAATGGAATAATGCTCAGAAAAACTATGCTACTATAGCTAGAGAAGTACTTGCTCTTGTTAAATGCGTTCTTAAATCCAGGATGATTTACCTAATCAACATTTTTTAATAAAGACTGATTGTCAAGCTGCAAAATTTATGTTCAAGAAAGATTTTAAACATGATGTCTCTAAACAAATGTTTGCGAGATGGCACTCATTTAGCTCCATTTGATTTTGAAATTATTTATAAGAAAGGAAGTGATAATAGTCTTCCCGATTATCTAACTCGTGAATATCGTTCATGAATTTTGCAGATATGTCCCAATATGGGAGAAATTTCCCCTCTAATAGAGGTGGAAGAGGTGGCAAGAACGTTATTGCTCAAATGGGCAATAAAAAGCTCGTTAAAGAAAAATTCTCAGTCTCCTCAAGTAATACTTTGAGCAGCGAAGATCAACAAACATTTAAAGAATTTCTTGAATACAAGAAACAAAAATCGAAAGACGTTCTAATGAAGGAACCTCTTACGCTAAAGTTACTGCGGAAGAAGAAGATGATGTTGACTATGAGAAAATTTCTCATACATAGGTAATAATATTACTTGAATTTAAAGATTTAAAATGGTCTGATGAACCTTGGACTTTAATCTCAAGGTATTTTGATAGAGCATCATATGCTGCTACATTATATAAAAATCGTGATAATTATGAAAATATTCTCAAATCCATTGGAACATGTGATTTGGAACATTTTGCTGCGGAAAATTCCCAAACTGCTTTGAAAAGAGGTTATACCTTTAACAAAATAATTTTCAAGCAAATTATTTCGCCTGAAAAATGGGCTATTCATCCATTAAAGGATAGAGAATATTTTCATCCTGAGTCAAAATTTTTGATTAAATGTAATTATTATGATTATAATGACGCATTTTATAAAGTGTTTTTATACCGAAATGAAAATAAGAAACATTCTTGGTGGATTAAGGTTTGTGCGGATGTTTATAAATCCGAAATCCCTAATTGGTTTTATCAATGGTGGCTTTCGTATGGAGCTTCGATTGAAATTCTTAAAGAATCATTTTTTGTATTATATCAAGAATGGGTTAAAATTTCTCCTAATCTAATAGAAGCGGAGCATAAACAGGAATGTGAAGGAATGACTTCTTTACACTTTTATATTGAATTTAGTATTCATTGGATTTGGAGATGGACTCCAGAAGTGGGTTATACCCAGCAAAAGATTCCATGTCTTAAACGAAATTTTTATATAAAATTTTGGAAAAAAATGATAAGAAAAACTGCTACTGGTGAATATGAAAGTCAGCAGACCCTCGATAAAATCGAAGAGAAAATTTCTCAATACAAAGAGATGATCAATAATCATCAACAAAGGGAACCTCCGAGTTCATTTGAAATTATTTCAAGAATGATGAATATCCAAAAGGGAAAAATGAAGACTGAAGAAATTGTTCAGGCTTATTTTGATATTATGAAAAGGATATCCCCGAAAATCTTGACGTGGATGCCTCAGTTGACTTCTCAATGGAGACTTCGTCAAACGACGATGATTTTACCTTGCTGGAGAAGGTCAAGAACCGGAAAATCCGGATGAAATTATGGTGGATGATGCAATTGATATCATTAAAGACGTAGTGCTCAAGAAAGTCCAAGACAAGGATAAGAAGTAATCTTCCCTTTAATAAAAGCGAAGAATTTTTGGGAGGCCTCCACGGAAGAAATGAAGACTTTTGTGGCCAAGTTTACTTTAATAAAAGCAATGAAGACTTTTGGAGCAATTTGAAGAGTTTTAAAAAGCAAAGGACAATCTATTATGGTCCACTTTCGAAAGAAAGGAGCAATATTTTTAAAAGATGCTCATTCTATGGCTTTATTTCAAAGAAAATGGAGCCAGCTCATAAAGCAATAGAGCAGATACACATATTTCATAGACATAAAGATGCAAACCTGGTAAATGATCACGCCCACCAGCGTGTGATTCTAAATATTCAAAAGAACGAAACTGAAATTTCTCCTTTTTGATGATGACAGCATCACCAATAATGCGAACCATTGATGTACGGTTACTATAACGTATCATATAACGATTCTCTGTTGTCCGATATGTCTGCGGAGCAGTAACAACATCAAAGTTTGATATGGAAAAAACGCAGCCTTCCTCAAGCAGGCCTTCAAATTTTGGAACAACCGAACTATTGATTGTAGCCTGAATAAGAGTATCCTATAACGGAATAAACAAACATTAGATTAAGTAAAAAAAAAGGGAAAATAAACTGAATTTTTGGCACCTCTTCATCGAGTAACATTAACCCGACTAATATCAGCTCTCCATTTCTTCTAAAATTTGTAGCTCTCCAGTAACGAAGCAGCCTAACAATGATGGTATTGTTGCCCATCCCAGGACTCAAAACACTAAGTACAGAATGATTATTTGGTGCAGCCATCATGAAACAAATGATATGTGTACTTAATAATACCCGGGAAAAAGTGTGTTGACAAAATAGTTATACAGTTTATATATAATTGCAAAATTAAGAAATTTAAAATTAAAAAATTTATTGTTATAATTATAACCCAAACGCTCCGACTATAGGATAGGATTCAGTGAATGTTTCATAAAAGAGATTCATTTACTCAAACGTTTTGGTTCGCTACAATATACACGTATAAGGCTACAAAATATCGTTATATGAAACGGTTTGGTGCCACACATTAAAGGCAAACCTTTGAGTTCCAGTAATATAATCAATTAACGTTTCACATTTTACTCTAACCATCCACGTAAATCACACAACATTCAGACCCAAAATGGTAATTGAACTTTTGAGCGCTGACGTGTCACCCAGCGATTGGCTATAGGGGGGTCAATGAGAGGTCAACCATTTTACTTTTAATAAGTATATGATTAGTGAAAAAGCTTCTTTTCTTTCTCGCAACAAGGACATAAATATCCCCGTCAGATGTAATTAATGAAGCTAAAGATTCCATTTTTATTAAACTCTACTAACCATCTCGGATTACAAATATTATTGCCCATGCTATATCAGGTAATCAGAAGAAAAAAAAAATTTAAAAACCCATCACATAAACAAAGCCAGCAGCCGAACATAGCGAATGGAGATCCATACAAACGTATAGAGAAGATAGACAACCAATCCATGCATGTAAAGAAAGACAATCGTTACATGTTAGTTTATTAAAACAAAAAAATTCCAAATAAACATGCCACTTTAACTGCAAAATCTTTTTCGACACCAACCTGAATACATCATAGCAAACATTATCTCACATTTTTAGTCAACGCCAAGCTGTTGTGGGATTGGGCTTTTGGCTAGTGCTTTGTAGCTGTATCGGTTGAGTGTTGAGCAGAAGTCTTTGATATCGACTAGCTTCACGTGTAATAACAGAAAATGCATGTAAGGGAACACATTTCACGAATGAAGGCAACATTTTGGCAGTTGCCGCTATATCATTAATATGAAAAGCAAGCCAAGTTGGCTGCAGCAATTTAACACAAAGCAAGAAATAAACAGCCAAATAGGGGATTAGAAAAATTGGCACTTTGAGGTGAATCGGATTTGATAACCAACGCATCAGCTGTGACGAATAGTCAAGAAAAAGCAACACGGTACTCTTGTGCAGGGAAGCACCAGACAATGTCTCGACACTTTCGAAGGAGGCTAAGGACCGATCTACCAATGATGATATTGTTATAGTATTTTTTGTAGTATGGAGAGGAGACGTGAACGAGATGATATACTGGAACTTATTCTTACTGTCTCAAACTGACTTTACATAGATTGATCGATACATATAGCAAATTCAGAAATCTCTAGAATGCATAGGAAATAGAAAACTAATAATTAAGCAATATGACTTCCATGGTGCCTCTTCATAAAACAAACGTTCCAACTTGTCTGTTTGGTTTCCCATGCAATTGAGCTTATCTTTCTAACATCCCCTCCTAAGCTCGATTTCCCTTTTCGCGTACTCCGAGTCTTTTCTTGAGTCTTTCAAATGGCAGCGCCTTTGTGAAAATGTCAGTAACTTGGTCTCGACTTGTGACATGATTCATTTCCACCTCAGCATTTTTCACGTGTTCCCTTATAGAATGGAATCTAACGTCAATGTGTTTGCTTCGTTTATGGTGGACTGGGTTCTTTGTTAACTCGATGGCAGATTTGTTGTCGACCCAAATTTTGGTTGCCTTCCGTTGCGTCAGTCCCACTTCTTTCAATAATTTTCGCAGCCATATCGCATGACTCACACACGATGAAGCCGCTACGTACTCCGCCTCACAGGTCGAAAGCGTCACTATCGACTGCTTCTTAGAGACCCATGTTACTGCAGAATTTCCAGCAAAGAAAGCAAATCCAGTAGTGCTTTTACGATCGTCTATATCTCCGCTCCAATCGCTGTCGGAATACCCTGTGATCACTAGGTCGTCTGTCCACGGATAAAATATTCCGTGTGATGCCGTGCTCTTAATGTAACGAAAAATTCTTTTTACCGCTTTCCAATGGGTCGGTCTCGGATCTTCCATGTATCGACTCACTAATCCAATGCCATTGATGTCAGGCCTCGTACTCGTTAGATATCTTAAACACCCAACTGCACTTCAATATAATGTTCCGTCAACTGCCTCAGTCTTGTCAAACTTGGACAACTTCGTTCCACATTCTACCGGTGTCCTTGTCGGATTGCACTCATTCATTCCAAACTTGTCTAGGACAGCAAGTGCGTACCTTTCCTGTGACACGAAAATTCCATCTTTCTCCTGCTTTACTTCTAGCCCAAGGTAATAAGACATCTCTCCTAAATCGCTCATCTCAAATTCAGTAATCATCTCGTATTTGAACTCGTTGATCATCTTCTCGTTGTTTCCTATGAAGATTAAGTCGTCCACATAAGGAATCACATACAATATATCATCTTTTTTGTTCCTTCATATAGAGAGAATGTTCATAAGGGCATTGTTCAAATCCTCGATTTCTGAGATAAGTGTCGATCCTCACATTCCGTGCTCTCGGCGCTTGTGTCAAGCCATATAACGCCTTTTTTAGCTTCAGCACCTTCTTTTTTTGTCCGATCTGTCGTAACCCATTGGCTGCTCGACATAAACCTCTTCTTCTAGGACGTCATTCAAGAACGCCGGCTTGACGTCCATCAGGTAAAATCGCCATCTTTTGCTAGCTGCGATCGAAAAGAATAAGCGTGTTGTTTCCATTCTTGCAACGGACGCAAAAACTTCTTCGTAATCAATCCCGGCCTTTTGTTTGTAGCCTTTTGCGACAAGCATCGCCTTGTATCTCTCTACCACCCTTTTGTGTTTAGCTTCTTCTTAAACACCCACTTCCTCCAATCGGTTTCTGATTCTTTGGTAAATCCGTGACCTCCCAGGTGTCATTCTTTCTAATCGATTCCATCTCTTCTTCCATAGCTGCTCGCCATTTTTCATCTTTGGCTGCTTCTTCGTACGAGATGTTTTCAGCATCTGCAAGTAAACAGAACAGCTGTACTGCATTAGTTGTGTTATATAAATCAGCCATGCCTCTCGTCCTCTGTTAAGGTTCATTCTCTTCAGATGAGTTTTCTTGTTCACTTTGCTCATTTCCGCTGCCCCGAACGTCTCTGCTTGAGACGGTGCATAGATTAGTGGCCCCTTTCTCTTTGATGATTCGGAATTGTCATTCTCTATCTCCCATGTCTAGCTGCCCTCTTCATCGAACTGTACATCACGGCTTACGACAATTTTGTTAGTAGAAGGATTAAATAGATTAAAGCGTTGGACCTTTCATCGTATCCAATGAATATCAGTTTGCGCTTCAATCATCTAGCTTCCTTCGCTGGGATATGTGCGTAGGCCACTGTTAGGCCGATTTATCCAACCTTGAACTGATTCAATGGATTAGTATTACCTGATACGATGAATTACGGAAGCAATAAAGAAGTAATACCGATAGACGAATTGTAGAGTTGGAACGAGAGCGCGCGAGATCTTCAGAAAAGTCGTCAACTCCATTAATGAATCAGCAACCCTAAACAAAGCATTGTTTAGGGTATTTATACATAAGCCCTAATGGGCTATCGGGCCCAAGTTAACTAATATACCCACAAGTTAGGTATATTTACAATTAGGTCCTAGGGCTGAATAGACTACAGGACATAGACATACTATTAAAATGAACATAATAAATTTATCTCTAACAATCTCCCCCTTTGTGTTCATTTTGCAATTCAGCGCTGGTTATCTTCGTCTTGTAATCGTTCTGAGTCCTCAAAGAACACGTATCGGAGTTGTGTACGTGAAAGCATTTGCTCGCCTGTTCTTCTTCAATCTCCTCCTCCTTTATCTTGTCTTGTGACCTCTTCTTTAGGAGATCAAAGCTCACCGTGTTCTGAACTTCTCTTCTTGAAGCTCTAGCTCTCCTGTCGATAGTCGCAACTCTCCCTACATTTGTTCAACCTTGTGTTGTGATTGGGAGTTTTCTTTAAACTTGAAGAGCTATACACGAGTCGGCAACTTTGATTCTTGAAGTCTATGCTGAAGTTGTTGGTCGTATCTTGTCATTTGAGTCCGATCTCTCCGTTCAATTGTAGCTCAACTCCCCCTACGTTTGTTCAAACTTGTGTTGTGATTGAGGTGTTTCATTAAAATCGGAGAGTCGTATATGTGGCGAAAACTTCAATCGTTGGACTCTGTGGTCTTCGCTTGATTCTTTGACGACGCTTGAGATTTGGCATTTTCTAATCTATATTGCACTTTCATCGTGGTGTTGCTCCCATTTTGCTTTGGTGCTCCTCCCCCTCATGAAGATCGAGCTAGGGAGATCGTCATGCGATAGGTCAAAATGGGGCATCGTCTTTAGCAAAAAAAGATCGCGTCGTCGGGACAAGAAGAAGGTGTACGCGTAGTGTGTATTTTCCGAAAATGTCTCTGGACTCCTTCAGATTGTCCCCCAAAAGAGCACGAGAGCGCAGCTTCAGAGCAGTATGCATGGCGGAATTGGTGGGTACTCAGGTTTGGTAATAACCTGACGGAGCCACAAAGGCAGTCCGTCGACACGACTTTAGAGTTAAACTCTGAGACGTGGCCTGTGAGAACAGGGCTTTATAATCCGGGGCCACATAGGCGTCCCGTTAACATCAGTCTAGGAGCATAGCTCATAGACGATGGCCTGAAACCGTTGTTGTTTCGATGTTGCAACGGTAGGACTTCCTTCCGATCATCGAAGCATGTCGTAGTAGGACATGTCTACGAAAGTTCTGATCTGGTCACAAAGTCCAGATAAGAAAAAAGTGTATGTGTCCTAAAAAGATATAAAAATATTTGGATGGTGAGGACACACTAGACTCGATGTGATCAATAAAATTCAGTGGTGTGGGGCTGACTACCACTTAGTTCAATATCTCCTGCTTCCAAGTGAAGCAGTGATAGATTACGCGGCTCCCCGTGATTTAGTGAAACATCGGTCTGTTGGGAGACGATGAGTGGGTAAGGCTCGGTTGTGCATGCGCCGTTGGACCTAATGCGGCGACTTCTACCTGGGAGCTAATCAAATTAGCACCTGTACCTATGGGGGTTGGTCCGAGTAATTTGTGAGGTATGGGAGTTTTGTATCTTCCGCTCTTCGGTCTTGTCAAAATTTTTCAAATACGGGTAGCTTTATGAGTTTGAGATCGTCACTAACACTCGGCTGTGTTCCGGGGATAGGTTCAGTTTGGTCTGACTGAACCATGGGAACTTAAAATCTATACATCCGGTACGAAGTGATGTGTGCTGCTTGATTTTGGTCAGCGGTCGGAGCAGGTCTGTTGATGTTATTGCCGAGTTAGCACTAGAAGCCATCATCGCCTTTTGAAGAGACTTGACCGTTGTAGGCTTGAAATTCGTCCTTGAAGCTTATCGTTGGAAGAGGGGGGAATTCTTTTGAAGCAGGATTACGAGAGCATGAGGCCTTTTTTTTCTGTTTTTTTTTTTGCCTTTCCTTTTCTTTTCTTTTTTTTTATATATATGTATTATCTTATTAATAATATAATAGTAACTATATATTATAATATTTATAGATATATATATATATTAAATCCTCCACCTCAAATCATGCTTCTTAAAACTGTATTACTCCCCCTCAAAAGATGCATATTAGAATTAAAATTTTCGTTCGAGAGTCTCTTTCACTAAGTTTACACATTAAGTTCACTCCCCCTCAAAAATTTAATTATTGCTCCCCTTAAGACAAGTATAAGAGTTGTTTCTCTTTAAAAATAGATTTGCTCCCCCTCAAATTTAGTTCAAATAGGAAAATGGTATTTATTAGTTGACTACGGAATATGCCTTATGAGTTTCAAAATTTTGCAAGGTTATGAAAATGCATATTTAAACATGTACCATTTGAAAAATAAGGCATTTATCAATTCAGCTTATATGCATACGCAAAAGTTTAAGCTTCAAAATTCTTTAAGATGTATGCATAATGAAAATGTACCTATAACATGGTATTAGTGCATTTCAGCTCATGTGTGCATGTGAAAATTTGGAATTTAAAGCTTTTTAAAACATGCATAACTATAATGTACCATTAGGAGGGTCTTAGTCATTTCAGCTCATATGCATGCTAGAATTTAAAGTTAAAAATCCTTTTGAATCATGCATGTTTCTAATGTACCCTCATGTAATTGCTCGCATCCCTAGCCCGCCGTGTATGTGGAGCAACCCGAGATACCATACACGCTGGGATGTTTAGCTGCCCTCGACGCATACCAGTCATGAGTGTGGAGCAGCTCTCTTAGTACCTACTCATGCTGGAATATCTGCAAAATATTATCGGGCCTTTGGTACCCATTTTTGGATGGGTCCTCCCTTGTTAGCAGAAAACAAGTTAAGCACATTTGGTTCAGATATTGATCCTAAGTCATCATTTGAAGTCCTATTCAATTTGATTTGTGATTTAGGCATCCGTAGCTTCAATCCTTGTTTTGAGTGTTGAGGGGATGTGGAGTGATGTTTTTGCTTGGGCACCCAAATTTGTTTAACATTAGGATTATACCTTGTTGAGTTCTTACGCGTCAATCGATTGAATACGGGAGTGTTCGAGACGTGGCTTGCATGAGATGATGGCTGTCGAGTAGAAGAATGATGCATCTTACAAATATTAGATTTATTAAAACGGGAAACATCACAATACTTAATAGTCTTCGATGAAATGAAGTTATGTTCATCAGAAGCATAGTTTGTAGAGTAGAAAGCCTTGGTACGAGAGGGTTTAGATTTTGATTTCCTGACCCAGTCCATCGTCTTCGTCATCTTGGTTAGTTTCTTGCCTGTAGCTGAATTTGACACTTTGTTCGGAGTTAAATCATAAGTCGAAGAGGAACCAACTTCAGATGAATGATCGTTGAGATTTCTTAGGAGGAAAATTTCATTTAGTAGTTTCTCTTTTTCGAACTTGAAGATTTCAATTTGATTTTGGTGTTCCTTTGCTTGTAATTTATTGATGTTCTGGAGACGCGAGATTTCAGCTAGAAAGTCAGTCGTTCCTTTTGTTTGTGTCTTGTCTGGTTGAGTTTGCGAGCCTGACTTAGCAAAGAAGCGTGCATCATTCGTGATTGTGCTAGCATTTGCTAATCTAAAACGAGAATTTAGGACAAGTGCATCATCGTAGGAATAGTAATGATTTGAAGGGGATGCATATTTTTCAAATAGCAAATGGTCTCTTGTGACTTTTCCTTCCCTTTCGTTGTCTTGTGAAGTGATGCTTCTATTTTCGACTCGACTGGAGGCGGTTGTGCGCAGAAACCTATGGGATTGTTGATATGGTCTTCAAGTGTCGATATGACTGTCAGAAATACGTCTTTTTCCACTTGAGAGGCAATTTTTTCGGACTCAAGAGTCGAGCGCAAATCATAGATTTCTTTGATAACTGCAGGGATATATGGACTAGAGGTATTTGATCTTTGGGCATCTACTTCTTCTGAAGAGGGTGGATATAAAGAGAAGTAGTCATCGGACAGAGAAATTTTCCTTGTTCGGTAACTTTTATTCAGTTCCTCGTAGTCAATTGGAATTTCAGCCCAATCCTTTTTATTTCGCTTTTTCTGCTCTAAATCGTCAAGTGTAGATGAGCTAGTGAAAGGCATGAGACTAGGAATATTTAAGCCTAGGAACCTGATATCATAAAGAGGAAGGGGTTTCTTTACTGTTTGTACGGAATCTGGAACAAAGCCTATTCCTTGACGGGGATCATAAAATTCTGGTTCTCTAGCGTTATTTAAAAGAAGCATTCTATCTGTTTGCACTCTTTTGTTTAGAAGATCCTCAAGTTTTTTAATTTTCGAATATAGACGATTTCGTTCCTTAGATAAGAACTCATGCTGTAGGGATATTGAGTGTCGCTCTTCCTCACTCTTCTTGAAATTGTTTCCTTTTCAACTAGCTTATCTTCTAGATCTCTTATCTTAGTTTCTAGCCTGGAGAGAGTTATCTTGAGCTTGCTGTAGGAAAGAGGTTATCCTAGCCTTTTCTACTAGTTCAGTGCGCAGGACTTTTTCGTTGTTTTGAAGCTTGCTTTCTAGTTTTCTTAACGATAGGTTTTCGCTAGTCATAGATGTTAGTTTATCTTGCAGGACTGAAATCTCTAATGTAAATTAGGGTAAGAATCGTGTACCTCCGTTTCAGAAGATGAGTTAATTGAGGAGTGACTGCAGTGTTGTGCGCCTCATCTTCAGAGTCAGCATCGACGTTTGCCATGAGTGCCAGATTTTTCTTCCTCACTCTCAGAGGTTTCCTCGAGCCATGATTCCTGTTCTCCCATGAGTACGACACCCGACTGTTTTTGTTTTTTCTGTTTGAAAACCTACTCTTTTGATTAAAGTTGCGTTCATTCCGAAATTTTACTAGCAACCATCGGAATTTCCAACCACGAGATAGGTCTATTAAAATGTAAATCATTTTCCCCTCCCCGTCAAGCGCCGAAAAAGAATTTTGGTCAACTAGCTTCGCAATAATTGTCTCTAAAGGGATAGGTCTAGTGTACCATTTATTGAGGTATTTAAAAATATCTCATATGTTGAGTGGTTACATTCCACTCAGTTGCTATGAGTTCTAGACGATTTAGCTCAAGTACTTCATGCTTTAATTCCTTAATTTCTTTAGCTTGTTCATTCATTTTCTGTTCCCAATGATACGGCATATATGACATATTGAAAGTGGATATTGAAAGTTCAGTTCTAGAATTATTTAGGTTGGATATGGATCTTAATCGTGTTGATCAGCTAATCTTATATCTCTAACTCAGAAGAATCAAATAATGTTAGAGAAGTACTAGCAGAAGGATAAATAAGCACCAGAATTTTTGTTATTTATTTAAGGTTTTATAAAATCACAGGATTGCAATATCAGAAAGTTCGTCTCTGATTTAATTCGATTTAGATACCTTCAAAAATGATCGAGAACCTTATGAGAATTGATTTTGATAAGCTCAAAATCGAAGGTGGTTTTCGAATATGTATTTAAAAGAGGTTTTCGAAGAGTAACCGTGACAATTAAAATTAATTTCTCGAAATGAATAACGAAAACCTAAACTGAAATTGATTTAGTAGATTTCAAAAATCAAATTCCTTAAAAGATTAAAATTAAATTTTGACTTTGCGAAATGCAGCCTCGAGAGGGTGAGGTCAACATTAATTTTGTAATTATTCGAAAACCTTAAAATTCACAAAAAATAAACGTTCGAGAATCTTGAAATTTGGGATGAAATTTAGCAGTCTTCGAGAACCTTATTTTGAGAGATATTAAAAAAATGTCGAGAAAGCATGGAATTGCAATTAAATACGATTTCGAGAGAAATATCGAGAAGCTCAAATGGAAATTAAGGGTAGATTAAAAAATTCGAGAAGCTTAATTATATTCTTTCCCCCTTTTTTTTTTATATTCTATATATATAAATATATGTATATATATGACCAATCAGATATGTATGATAGGTTTAGAATGCAATGATGAACGAGTGGGAAATGAAGTAATGATTACAAAATGTGATTATTATGATGATGATGGTTTTCGATATGTGTGCATAGTGATTTTTAATTCGAGATTCTTAAACTTTAACAAGTGCTCTGATACCACTTGTTAGGCCGATTTATCCAACCTTGATCTGATTCATAGAATTAGTATTACCTTAGATGTTGATTACGGAAGCGATTGAACAGTAATACCTCTGGACGGATTGTAGAGTTGGAACAGAGAACGCGCGAGTTCTTCAGCAATAATACGTCAACTCTATTAATGAATCAGCAACCCTAAACACTATAGTTTTTTAGGGTTTCGAGATCTTAGATTTAAATAAAATAGGAAGCTGATTTCGAGAACTTGATTCAAGAACTTAGATGTCGAGCAGTTTAGAAACCGTTTTCGAGAAATATGTCGAGAGATTTTCGAAAGTCTTCGACTGAGGAAGATGTCGAGAGATTTCAAATGTCGAGAAGCTTGGAAAATGTCGATATGCTTAAAAAATGTCGAGATGCTTAAAAAATTAAATGTCGAGATGCTTAAAATCAAATGTCGAGATGCGAAAAAAGCAAATGTCGAGCGATCTAAAATAGAAGATCTCGAGATATCTATTCTTCGTAGCAGATGTCGGGTGATAAAATTGGAAGACCTCGAGATTTATATCTTCTTCAAAAATATTTCCTGTTCGTCGTGAAAATTGAATCTTCGGCTGGAAAAGGAAAACTGGCAATTTCGATCAAGAATTACGGGAATGCAGATATACACCTATGCGTTCTTCTGAAGCCGAGAAAAATATGGGAATTTGGATGAGAAGGAATTGATAATCTTTGAATAAAAAGCGAAAATTTTGAAAATCAAGCCGAGATAAATCTGATGAATTTGATCCACGATTTCGTCTCTGATACCACTTGTTAGGCCGATTTATCCAACCTTGAACTGATTCAATGGATTAGTATTACCTGATACGATGAATTACGGAAGCAATAAAGAAGTAATACCGATAGACGAATTGTAGAGTTGGAACGAGAGCGCGCGAGATCTTCAGAAAAGTCGTCAACTCTATTAATGAATCAGCAACCCTAAACAAAGCATTGTTTAGGGTATTTATACATAAGCCCTAATGGGCTATCGGGCCCAAGTTAACTAATATACCCACAAGTTAGGTATATTTACAATTAGGTCCTAGGGCTGAATAGACTACAGGACATAGACATACTATTAAAATGAACACAATAAAATATTCCTAACAGCCACACTCTCAAATACTTTTAGATGTCCTATCGATGGTTTGACGCCGCTCCATGCTTCTTGCGGCGTGATGTCTCCTTCTAGGCTTGTCGATGGACATCGATTCTGCAAGTATGCTGCGCATCGGACGGCTTCTGCCCAAAAAGTCTTTTCTTACAGTTTAACATGGACCTCACCATCCGCCACGCCGTTTTGCTGCGGTGAGTAAGGAGCCGTCAAATATCTTCGAATACCATTATCCTCGCAGTATTTTGTAAAAGCTCTTTAAGTATATTCTCCACCACGGTCTGATATGATCGCTTTAATTCATCCCGCATGCATTTTCCACAAAGGCTTTGAATTTGATAAAAGCAGTGTTGTAAAATTCGGTCAAGGCGCCGGCTAGGCGCTAGTCGGCCACCTACCGCAGCGAATATGGCCTAAGCGGCCAACTAGTCGTCAAAGTGGCTAATCGGCCGAGTAAACGTATTAATCGGCCGATAAATCGGCCATTATTAAAGCCCGTTAAAGCCCACCAAAAAAATTATACTTTAAAAGGCCCATTATAAGCCCAATCTCGGGCTAGGCTGTGAAGTAACATCAACTTGGTACCCATATATATAGAGTACATACTTCAGCTACAATTGTCGATCTATTCGGTGTGGGACAGTAAGTGGCAGTATTCAGTAAGTGGCGAACTTCAGCCATCAGCCTTCACACAGCATAATTAATATTAAATTATTATCAATAGCTCATTTGGTAAAAAAAAAAATAAAAAAATAGATAGATATATTTATTATTGAGCATTCATTAAATACTTAACAAAGAGAACGTTATCTATTAAAACATATAAATATTTCTTATTTAACTAAGAAAATTTGTTATATGTGGCAAAAATATTAAATAAAAAATATATATAAACTAAAAAATTAGGATAACTTCGTCCAACATCATTTTAAAAAACTATTTTTTACACTGTTTTTTTGTTGCATTGCTGTGAATGACATCATTATTAGAAAGTAGATCTGATTTACATTTACTTTGGTACAATTTTTGCATATTTGATATATAAAATTAAAAAAAAATAAAAAATAAAGACCGCCTAATTTCCGCCTAGAAACCGCATAGGCCCCGTCGAGGCCGTCTAGGCGCTAGCCCCCCCTCGGGCGCCCGACTAGCGCCTAACGAATTTACAACATTGGATAAAAGTAGACAGCGCCTCCGATTTCTTTTAGAAAATATACCCATATTCTTCTCGAGTGGTCATCGATGAACGTTATGAAGTAGCGGTGTTTACGCAGCGATTCAGGTGTTATTGGGCCGCAGATGTCCGTGTTCACCAGTTCTAGTAGCGCCCTAGCACGATAAGTGGTCTCCTTTGGAAATGGATTTCTCGTCTTCTTTCCAAAAATGCAGCTCTCGCATATGCTCTTTTCTGGCCCTAAATGAGGTATACCAAACACCATTTTTCTATTTTCTAGGTCCCGCAGACTTCCAAAATTTGGATGTCCGAGTCTTCGATGCCACAGATCCGTTTCACTGTTGTTACTTGTCTTTAGACACTTCATTTGCACGTGTTCGAGTCTCAACTTGAATAAGTGATTTTCTGTCATTTGAACTCGAGCCACCATTTGACCGTTTTGTCTTTCATCTCCAGCACTCTTTCCTTCATGGTTATAGTAAAACCTCGTTCAATGAGCTGCCCCATACTGAGAATGTTGCTTTTCATCTCCTGTATGTAATAAACATTAGAGATATACTTGTGGTCGCCATTCTTGCATTGTATTAAGATCTTGCCAATACCTTCGACTTTCACCTTCGAGGCGTCACCAAAAGTTACAGTACCTCCTTCCGTTTTTTGTGATTTCAACGAACATATCTTTATTCCCGCTCATATGGCTGCTAGCTCCCGTGTTGAGATACCACTCATGGTCGTGTTGTGATCCGTTCTCCTTGCTTGCCATGAGCAACACGTCTTCTTCCTTTTTCTTTTTCGTTCTACTCTTCACTGTTTTGGGGGTTGAAGTAGCAGTCCGCAGAGTAGTGGCCATATTTTCTACATGTGTAACACTGTACATTTTTCTTACCAGCTCTTCCTCTGCCACGCCCGCGATTCATGCTATAGGACTGGAATTTTTCCTCTTTAGTGTCCTCATTTGATCTCCCTCGACCTCTGTCATTTCCTCGACCACGAAAAGTTCCACGATTTCTGGTTCCTTCTCCGTCTTTTGCTGATTTTTCATCTGTTATTCTCATCTTTGCCTGAAAAACCTCTTCTATTGCTTCCTGTTTCTTGCTCATCCTCCTTTGTTCATGCGCTTCCAAGGAACTTGACAGTTCGCTCACTTTCATTTCAGCTAGATCCTTCGATTCCTCAATTGCACATACTATGCTGTCGAATTCTGGTGTCAATGAGCGTAAGATCTTTTCGACGATTCTGTTTTCAGCTATATCTTCCCCATTTCTTTTAAGTTGGTTGGCCACGGCTTCAACTTTTGTGATAAAATCTGATATGTTTTCAGATTCCTTCATCGACAATGTCTCAAACTCTCTCCTAAGGGTTTGCAAGCGAACCTGCTTCACTCGATCCGCTCCTTTATACGCCTTCTCAAGAGTCTCCCATGCTTCTTTCGAATTCTTTGCGTCACTAATCTTTTCGAACCCCGATTCATCTACAGCTTGGTAGATCATGTAGAGAGCCGTCTTGTCTTTCTTGCGTGACTCTTTTAATTCTTTCACTTGGTACGCGGTTAAGCCCGCAAGAGTTTCGTGTTCGGTATAACCCGACTCGACGACTTCCCAAGCATCCTATGATCCAAGTAACGCTTTCATGTGTATTGACCACTTTTTGTAGTTGGTTTTTGAAAGACGCGGACATGCCATATAACCGATAACCCCAGCAGTCGTGTTGTTGTTCGCCATGGAGCTCTGATACCAATTGTTGTAGTATTTTTTGTAGTATGGAGACGTGAACGTGATGATATACTGGAACTTATTCTTACTGTCTCAAACTGACTTTACATAGATTGATCGATACATATAGCAAATTCAGAAATCTCTAGAATGCATAGGAAATAGAAAACTAATAATTAGTCAATACGACTTCCAAGGTGCCTCTTCATAAAACAAACGTTCCAACTTGTCTGTTTGGTTTCCCATGCAAATGAGCTTATCTTTCTAATTCATCTACGGTCGAGATCCTCTATTCCACTCCGTATTCCAATGAACGAAAATCATTACACTTCCCCCCGACAAGTGTTAAAACACACGTAAACATCATTACACCTATGAATTTCATTACAACAAGTGTTTAAACAAAAAAAAAACCTCATTATTACGTATTTTTCTAATATGGAGTAGAAAAAATCAGTATTATATATTAAAATAGAAAAATACGTAATAATGAGGTTTTTTTTTTGTTTAAACACTTGTTGTAATGAGATTCATAGGTGTAATGATGTTTATGTGTGTTTTAACACTTGTCGGGGGGGTGTAACGATTTTCGTTCGTTGGAATACGAAGTGGAATACAAATAGTGGAATAGAGGATCTCAACCGCTTCATCTATAGGATGTTTGTTATTCAATATCTGTTTCTAACATTCAAGTTTCAGAATTTTTTCTTTAGGGAATATCTACAACTATTACGAGGAAAGAAGGGTTGCGAATGATGTCATTAAGGACTAAAATGGGCACTGCATAGTAAGATTATACACTAACCAGGTCAAAACTGATATTACGATGATAACCCAACACAAACACTTAGCCTTTCTTCAGGAACACCCTGCAAGAGGGATAACATTGAACCGAGTATTTTCGGGACATCATTTATTTGGATGTGTCTGAAAAATTCAAATAAAAGGACAAACATATTACCACTGGATCCGTTTCGCAAGTAAGATGGTGTCTCCAATATAAAAATCTTCATCATCCTTAGCAGTGCCATAGCCAAATTGTCCATCGTGAACCTGATGAGGGTTAATGTCAGACCAGCGACCGAAAATAAGATGAAATAAAATATATCCGAAAACAGAGACGATAACTTACTTCAACGGTGTCATCGCCCTTTGCCACGACTCTTTTGATGAACACCTCAGATGAACTGCCGCCAAATTCCTGCTTTTTGCATAAATCAAAGAAGACGACGTAGAAACGACGAGGTTGTCACATAGTATACCATTAAGTTTTCAACATATTTGAGAATAATATTTGACCATAGATTTTATTGAATGTGGTATATGACCGAAGAATATTAGTCTCACTTTCTTATATTTCATATATTTGATTACTTTCTTATAGCTAAATAAAATGATTTACGCCTATGACAAAAACTGATAATAAATACCATATTTGGATAACTATATTTAAATTTGATGCAAAAGGTTGATCAACTGCTTAAAACAGCAAATCCGAGCCCATCATGTATTCGGTGAGGCAAACAATTAAAACAACAGGAGAAATATTACATTCATACTATTAAATTATATATTATTGATCAGTGATGCAGTCATACAAATCGCTTTTTTGAATACAATCTTAACAATGTAATAGCGAAAATTTGAGGATTATGTCTGGCTGTCACGTCTGCGCGACCGAAAGAATGATGTTTAAGTTTGTATTATTGTAAGACCGTAAGACTGTGAGGCCTGAAACATTGTAAGATTGTACGATGCACAGCTATGAGACTACACTACTTAAACATTGTAAGACTGTAAGACTGCATAGCTACTTATTCTATAAGTAAAGTCAGAATCATTTTCACATTAATTTCCCAGAAAAGAAAAAGGAAAAGGAGAGCAATCCTCTCACATATCAATGTGTTACTATAAGAGGCTCAGCTATCAGACAACACTACTTAGACATTGTAAGATTGTAAGATTGCACGGCTGTGAGACTGTTGAATATGTTTTTATTATTGTTTTTAAGAGTTAAGGATAATCCTGCAATAATTTTATACAACACAATAAAAAGAATGACGGGTGTGACAAAATCTGGCTAAAAAATATCAACCTGAAAACTGCGTTTACGCTGGACAAAAGATAACCCCGTGCATCGCACGGGGCCAAACCTAGTTTTATAAATTATATAGAGACAATTTTTGTTGTGCTGCTAAACAAGATCATTTATTATCCATACAAATGACAAAATTATAATGATGATAATCTTAAGATAATAAAAAATTTACCAAACACCCGCTCCATCCTCTCATCCCTTACAAAAAACCAGAAATCCCGTTTCTCTCCCCCATCCTCCATTATCGGAGGTGGGGGAGGCTCCTCCTTTCTAATTTCTGTCTCCTTATGTTTTTCTTTATTTTCTTTGGGCCGGGTGTGCTTTCTCCCTTAATATGAGTTTTGGTCTCCCATTTGTGGAGCTTGATGTCCCCCTTGTGGGGTTCTTTCCCCTTTTTGGGGTGTTGCCTCCTCATGAGGCTCTTGTCTCCTCTTCGGGAGTTTTTCTTTTTGTCATTTTCGGGGCCTTTTGGTGCTCGTTTGGTACTTCGACTTCTACGTCCGCCCAAATCTACAAACAAGTGACCTACAACAGCATGATAGGAAGCCTGTGTTGGAATAAATACTCATTTGTCCACATGCATTGTGAAATGTATGAGTATACATGAATTGTAACATACATCTTTATTCTTCATCTTGCTTTAATAAAGACAATGCATGAAACTAAAGAAGGAAAATATGAGTTAGACATTAAATAGTAGCTAATATTATGAGATGTCTTTGAGCTACATGACCCATATGTAAACTATTGCTACACTATAAATTCTCCTCGTCTCCTGCTCCAATCGAAAAAACACTAGAGCTGTCAAACGGGCCGGCGGGGCGGGCCAGCCCGTTACCCGCCAAAGCCCGCCAACTGGCGGGGCGGGCGCGGGTAAGCCCGCCTTCTGGCGGGCCTGAGAAAGGGAGGCCCGCCCCGCCCCTTGGGCGGGCCGCGGGCCTAGCCCGCCAGAAATAAAAAAAAAAAAACAAAGAGAAAAAAATTTAAAAAGAGGAAAAAAATTAAAAAAGAAGATTTTTATTTGGAAAGTACTTGTAATTTAATCCTAACTATTTAATAATAATTTATTTATTTTATTAAAGTCAACTAAAGTTAATTCCAATTAAAATTATAATTACAAAATATAAAAAATCTATATAAGTTATTTATAGATATATTAAATAATATAAAAATTAATTTTTTATTCTGGCGGGCCTGCCCGCGGCCCGCCAGGCCCGCCCCGCCGAAGCCCGCGGCGCGAAGGCGGGCCTAAAATTTTGCAGCCTGCCCCGCCACTTTGGCGGGGCGGGGCGGGCCGGCCCGCGGGCTTTGGGCTTTTTTGACAGCTCTAAAAAACACACACATATACTTACGATTGAAGATATAGTTGTACCCTGGAAAGCTACTTGATTAATCTCTCGAAATAGCTTTTTAGGGCAATGCTCCATGCATGCCTCTCGATTATTTCGTGCTCTCAAGTTTATTTGCTTTCTTCATCTGTGTGGTTCCTACAATCTAAAAAGCTATTTTCCTATGGAGGATACTCAAGGAAATTTTCAATATGAAGGTTTCATCAACGACCATGACGGTGACAACGCCCAAGAAGAAAATGAAGTTCCAAGTGATACGCCTATCAACGAAACAATGAGTCAAAACGGAGATGGGTTGAATCCGGGTAATCCATTCAATAATCCTCCTTTTTCAACCATTCAATCCTACCATGATGAAGTATCCCGACACGTCTCGTGTTGAGGAATTTTCGGAAACTAATTTCAAAGCTGGAAGGAGAGAGTTTATACTTTACATGACATGCATGGGATGTAATGGGTTCTTGATGTGTATGTGGGGTACTCAAATGCTAAGGAGATTTGGGACTCCATGAGTCGAAAGTACACAGCCGAGGATTTTGTGAAACAGAAATTTGCTTGCTCCAGCTTCAATCAATGGGAAATGGTAGAGGGAACAAGTGTACGTGATCAAGTAAATGATTATTTGTGCACTTATTGGAAGGTCTCAAGGGCGAAAAAATTAATCTTCCCATTGAGTATGTTGCAGAGACTCTTATTGACAAGTTACCTCCATCTTGGAGTGACTATAGCAACAACTCAAACACAAGAATAAAAAAATTGATTTGGATGAGGTGATGAGCATATCATTATCGAAGAGCAAAATAGAAAACAAAATCTCATTGGTGGCCAAGGATTTCAATCTAAGGCAAATCTTGTGATGGAAAGGGGAAAAAGAGTGGATGCGGCAAAAAAGGGACCCTATAATCACAAAGGTGACAAGTACTTGAAACATAATCCGACTTTTTTAATAAAAAGAAAGGATCTTGTTTTGTATGTGGAAAACCGGGACATCATGCAGCCCAATGTCGAAGGAGAATTGTCAACAATGATGACAAAAGAAATTTGAAGAAACAAGCAAATGTTGTTCAAGGAGGGGATGACAACGTGGTGGCCGTAACCACCGAATTAACATGGTCTCAACCATGAGAAAGATGTTTGGTTAACTCTGGTGCAACCAAACATATCGCAAAAAATAGAGGGGATTTTGTCCAACATGTCGAGACAAATGAAGGTGAAGTCTTCCTTGGAGACTCATGCAACGGCCGTCAAAGGGAAGGGAGATGTGGAGTTAAAACTAACATCAGGAAAGACTCTTACCTTTAAGAATGTCCTTCATGTCCCAACTATAAGAACTAACCTGATTACGGCTTCCTTGTTGGACGATGATGCGTCAAAATCACCATTGGAGGGGGAAACTTATTCTCACAAAGAATAATATATTTGTAGGCAAAGGCTATAAGAGCAATGGTCTCTTTGTACTTAATGTGGACTCTATCATGAATAGAATAAATTCTTCAGCTTACCTTGTGAGTTCGTTCGATTTATGGCATGAAGATTGGGTCATGTAAACAAAAATTACATGAAAAAAATGATGGCTGAGGGAATAATTCCTAAAATGGATTCAAATAACGCAAAGAAATGTGAAATATGTGTTGAATCTAAACTCGTAGAAAAGACGTGTTATAGTGTGAAAAGATCAACACAACTACTTGATCTGATCCATAGTGATCTTGGAGATATGGAGAAAATGTGAATCAAGATGAGGGAACAAATATTATATCACATTTATTGATGATTGTTCTACACTTGCAAGATTATATCTTTTAAATCAGAAGAGCGAAGCCATTTCTAAGTCTGTTATCTACAAACAAGCACTAGTACAGAAATAGGAATTGGCGTCGGCACTATGGGCGTCCATTGTGGAGAAATGGACGCCTATATTGCCCGCGAGACATTTTTAATTTTTATTTTATTTTTCTTGGTACTGTCGGCGACTGTTGTTAGCTACCAACAGTCGCCGATAGTTAACGTGAACAATTGGCGTCTGTTGTCTCCAAGTAACAGTCGTCGAAAGTTTTTCTATTTTTATTTTTTATTTTATTTTATAACCTTTGGCGACTGTTACTCAGCGCAACAGTCGCTAATGAGTTATCCATTTTTATTTTTTTTATTATTTAAAACCTTTGGCGACTGTTACTACAAACAACAGTCGCCAATGATTTATCCGTTTTTTATTTTTTTATTATTTTTTGAACTTTGGCGACTGTTACTCAAACAACAGTCGCCAATGAGTTATCAGTTATTATTCTTTATTATTATTTAAAACCTTTGGCGACTGTTACTACGGACAATAGTTGCCGATTATTTTTCCGTATTTTTTATGTTTTCACCTTTAGCGACTGTTACCGCGGACAACAGTCGCCGATGAATTTTCGATTTTTATTTTATTTTTTTAGCTTTGACGACTGTAACCGTCGCCAATGAGTTATCCTTTTTTAATTTTCTTTTTATTTTTTAAACCCTTTGGCGACTGTTGCTAAAAACAACAGTCGCCGATTAGTTTTTCGACTACTGGCGACTGTTACGCGTTACAGCGGTCGCCAATGGGTTTTAATTAATCCCAAAACCCTCTGTTTTTTTCATTACAGACGTGAACTCAAGGGCCATTCACGGTGACAAGCTGCTTCGTTTCCGACGATTTCGAGCTAGGAGAACACGGTGAAACGCCTCACAACCCATTTCCTTTCACTAAGCTTTCAATTTGATGCTTTAATTGTCGAAATTTCGAGATTTTCGAAGATATGGTTTTCGAATTTCATCCTATTTTGGGGATAAATTTCTGCGATTTGAGGTTAGTTTAGACTTAGGCTTGTGTTAGATTCGATTTGAGGTTGATTTGGAGCTTTATTACTGCGAAAAAGTGGCAAAATTTCAGTTTTTTGGGCTTACGTTGAGTTCGAATCGAGGGACGTGATAGTGTTCATCATGTCCCAGTGTCCGAATCGAACGTCGTAGTCACGGTTGATCTCATAGCTCACGGAAGAGAGAGGGAATATTTTCCAGTACGAACCTCGGAGCTTATGACGTTAGGAGATGCATTGGGCAGCTTCGTACAGTGGCCTCATGATTTGACATTATCGTCAAATGTGGTATGTAAATAAATATATAAATATTGATCAATAATTTAAAGAACTTAATTTGTATTTTCTTATGTAGGCACTTCTTACGCCGACAGAAGGGAATTTGTATTTTCTTATGTAGGCACTTCTTACGCCGACAGAAGGGAATTCTTCATTGGAGTCCAGCAACGCTCAACGCAATGACGATTTCGCAACCTGGACAAGAGATTGGTTGCGGGTCTAGCAAGTATTGTCGGTATCTATTCGATGTCCTCTCCTCTCGGATTGACCGCACTTTTGTATTCTCTATGAGGGATGTTTACTACAATCCGGGAGGAGAGTCGTTAGATGCCGGCATCGACGTCACAGATATTAATCACTTATTTAAGGGCGAGAGTTTGGAATCCAACGTCATTCAACTTTTCTTGAGGTATGTTTATTTCTTTTAAGTTTAAATTTAATGTTAAGTTTTATTGACTATCGTTCATTGTAGGTATCTTCATCTGGAACAGGTATCGGAGATTGTGTGCTGCAACCCTAATCGGTTAAGCCTGATGAAAAATGACCCCACGAAAGTTGAATACATGACTACGGTTTTCAAAAATTCGTATAACGCATGTACATTCTTCTTCGCGCCTTACTGTGAAGGGTAAGTATAAGATTTGTTTTATTTTTATATTAAAAGTTTTTCTTTTACATAGTTTTTTTGTTGTATTTATAGTGATCATTGGATACTGCTGGTCATCGATTATGGTGCCAACACTGTATATATTTTCGACTCGTATATTTTCGACTCGTTGGCACCTAAGGTGGGGATCAGAAAGATTGGAATTCATGATCACGTGAACAAGTAAGTGCAATATAAAAAAGAGTATGTATACTTTTATTTTATGTGAGATGCTTATACTTATATACTTTTGAATTTCAGTGCAATGAAGGTCGCGACAATGTTTGGAGCGTCTCAAGTTAAGAGGAAGTTTTCCTCTACTACTTGGAAAGCATGCAAGATTCGCATTTCTTTTGAGCGATTTCTATTGAAATTATTACGATAATAGGTAAATATATAATATGATCTTTGTTTAAACTTAGTGCCCACACCAACCGGGTGAGAGTCAACTATGTGGAACTTCGTCATCTGCTACATGTACGACATTGGGAGAGATGTCGGCTACCAGCGGCAAAATTTGACAAAGGTATGATAAATTTAAAGCATCGATCATCAAATATCTTCAGTTATAACTTTTACGAATCGTGTTAATGTTTTACGTATTGGAACACGCCGTCTACGTCAAAGAAATACATGAAGAAGTTCGAGAGTTGTTGGCGAAGTACTTCATTGAAGTATGTCTGCAAGAGAACTCATCGTTTTAGGTGAAGACTTCGCATATCGTTTTTTAATTAACTTGAGACGTTAGGTTGTTTTGTAATTATGCGATTGAGATGGATATTCTTAATGGTTATATTGAGTTGAACTTCCCAATCTGTGTCGTGTATCATTGGAACGTTGTTTTGGATTGTCGGACTGCTTAAACAGGTTTTTGGGATAGTAAAAAGAATATTTAAAAAAACTAGGAATCGGCGACCGTTGTTAGCCAAAAACGGTCGCCAATGCACTTTCTTATTTTTATTTTTTTTAACTTTCGGCGACTGTTGTTAAGCCGAAACAGTTGCTGATACCTTGTCTATCGGCGACTGTTGTTATCTAACAACAGTCGCCCATGCACTTTTTTTTTCACTTTCGGCGACTGTTGTTACGATACCTCGTCGTTGGGTGTTGGATAACAACAGAGGCCGATACCCCAACCAATTGGCATCAGTGCTCCCGGCGTCCGCGACCAACAGTCGCCCATTACTAATAACAACAATCACCAAAGGTGGAGACTATACTAGTGAAGAGGTTTAAAATCAACTTGGGAGGAAAATAAAAAGATTAAAATACGACCGAGGAGGAGAGTATCTTTCAATTGATAATTTTTGCCAATCATGGAATTATTCATGAAACTATTCCACCGTATTCACCTGAATCTAATGGAGTAGCTGAAAGAAAAATAGAACTCTTAAAGAAATAATGAATTGTATGCTTATAAATTCAGGAGCACCAGGTGAATGGTGGGGGGAAGCGATTTTAACATTTTGCTTCTTACAAATCGAGTACCACATAAAAGAACAGGTAAAACCCCGTATGAGATTTGGAAAGGCTATGCTCCAAATCTAAAATATCTTAGAGTATGCGGTTGTCTTGCAAAATTATTATTAACTGAACCAAAGAAACGAAAAATTGGTTCAAGGACATCTGATTGTTTATTTGCGGGATATGCTAAAAATTGGCAGCATATAGATTTCTTGTGTTAAAATCAGAATAAACTGAAGAAGGTTCAATTATTGAATCTACAAATGTTGAATTTTTTTAGTCAAATTTCCCATTAAAATAATTTGCTAAGGCTGAAAGAAATTCACCTAAGGAGCTTGAATCTCAAGACCTCATCGAGAATCAAGTAATCGGGAAAAAGGAGAAGAACTCAAAATATTATGGGAGGAGACTACTGTTTTTATTTAGTAGAGCAAGGTCCTAAAACCTATCACGATGCAATCTCGTGTAAGGAAGCTGAAACTGGAAAAAAGTATAAAATTTGAGCTATCTTCCATTGTAAAAAATAATATTTGGGAATTGGTTGACCTACCTCGAGGGTCTAAGCCAATTACAAGTAAGTGGGAGTTTTAAAAAAGACTCTTACCTGATGGGAGTGAGGAAAACTATAAATCTAGATTGGTTGCAAGAGGCTTCACTTAACAAGAGAATCTAGATTATTTCGACTTTCGCGCCAGTAACAAGGATCTCTTCTATTCAAGTGTTAATAAGCTTAGCGGCCATTCACAATTTGGTTATACATCAAATGGATGTTAAAACAACATTCTTGAATGGTGATCTTAAAGAAGAAATTTAAATGTTGCAACCAGAGGGTTATAAAGTGCAAGGTCAAGAGAAGAAAGTGTGCAAACTTAAAAAAAATTCCTTGTATGTATCAGATTGTAAGGAAAACTTGTAGACAGATCATTTACGTGGTTCAGATTCAAGTTGAATCCTACGTCCACGGCAAACCTAAAAACCCTCTGTTATTAATCTCTCAGAGTTTTACAATGAGAAAACAAAGAAGATGAAAAACAGAACATATAAAATAAAACGCGCGCTACACTATTCCTATTTATACTTACAAAAAAAGGTTAAACCGCTTCGTACTTTAAGCTAAAAACGCCGCTGCTATCCGCATTTTAGTAAGTGAGGACGTTAATAAAATAAACACGTTTTTATTTCTTCAAATGCCTTATGATCAGCTTCAGCAGCTACTCTGAGTTCCCTTCTGCCATCTGAACCTCAAGTTCTTAGCTTTGAGCTGGCAATACGCCCCCACAAGATTGATGAAATAAGTTCATTACAAAGATGGATGAAATAAGTTCATTACAAACATCTTGACCAGTATTCACTGCAATACAGGTCCTGTAAGTGGCTTAGTAAACACATCCGCTAGTTGATGATATGTTCTGATGGGAAGTAACTTAACTGTTCCAATGGCCACGTGGTGCCTAACGAAGTGGTATCAGTCTATTTCAATGTTTTGATTTTTCATGGAACTTGGGATTGGATGCTAGCTTGAGTGATGATTGGTTATCACAGTAAAGAACTGGTGGCTGAGGCAGACTAACTTCCAGCTCTTCCAAAAGATGCTTGACCCAAAGTATTTCTGCCACAAGTGATCCCAATGCTCTATACTCGTCTTCTGTAGAGGACCTAGACATTGTGGCCTGCTTCTTCGCCTTCCACGTGATTAGTGAACCTCCCAAGAAGGTGCAATAACCAGTAATTGACTTCCTAGCATCAGTACAAGTTCCCCAGTCCGCATCTGAGAAGCCTGCCAACTCGAAACTGGAACTGAACTTAATAAAATCCCCTGTCCTGGCGAGGCTTTCAGATATCTAAGTAGGTGGTGTGCAGCCTTCAGGTGTCCAGCCCTTGGTTCGGAAATGTATCGGCTGAGTTTGTGTACTGTGAAAGCAATATCTGGCCTAGTGAACGTGAGGTAGAGCAGCCTCCCAATCAATCTTCTGTAATGAAAAGGATATGCTAATGGCTGCCCATCTCCCTCTGTTATTCTACCACTCGGGTTCATAGGGGTTGACAGAGGTTTAGAAGCCAAAGAACATGTGTCACTAAGCAGCTGTAATGTGTACTGTCTCTGCGATATGTAGATGCCTTGTTCACTTCGGGCCACCTCAATGCCAAGGAAGAATTTGAGCTCTACTAAGTCTTTTATCTTAAACTATGCTTGTAGAAAGTCTTTTACCTCAGCTATTGATTCCATGGATGGTCCTGCAAGTATTATATCTTCCACATAGACCAGCAAGATGACCAAACTATCACCTCTGTCCCTCAGAAATAAAGTGTGGTCTGACAAAGTTTGTTTAAAACCAAAAGTCTTAACTGCATCTGTGAATTTCTTATTCCACTGTCTCGATGCTTGTTTTAGACCATAGATCGACTTGCGCAATTTACAGATCATATTAGCTGCTCTCTTTCTGTCCAGATCCTTGTAAAAACCCTGAGGTAACTCCATGTAAACTTCTTCTGTTAAGTCCCCATTTATGAAAGCATTATTCACATCTAGCTGCAGTAAATTCCATCCCAGTTTAGCTGCAAGAGAGAGGATGATCTTGATTGTATTTAGCTTGGCCACGGGAGCAAAAGTGTCTATATAATCCACCCCCTCTCTTTGGTCGTACCCCTTTGCAACCAAGCGGGCTTTGTGCTTTTCTACATCGCCCTTTGAATTTGTGTTTGACTTTATATACCCAACGACTGCCAATTGCTTTCTTGTTTTCTGGTAATGGCACTGTACTCCAAGTCCCATTCTCCTCCTGGGCCTAGAATTCTTCTTTCATGGCTTCCTGCCATACTTTTGAACATGAAGCTTGAGCAAAACTCTTAGGTTCTTGCGCCATGTCAATACTGCAATGAAGTCCTGATATTGGCCTGAGAGCTAATGATATGAGAGTGCCTCAGAGATTGGGTAGAGGTCCTTGTGTTCCAGCTTATTGCAATGATAATCTTTTAAGTAAACTGGTCTTCTCGATTGCCTCACACATCTTCTCTCAGCTCTCTGTACTGGCTGTTGATCTCCTGACTGTTCTGAATCAGTGAAGTCACCCTGCTCTGTTGGTCCAAGTTCATTTTTTTGTGGAGTGAGTACTTCTGCATCTCCAGCATTTGGTTCTTTTCCTCCATCATTTAGCTGTGAGGCACATGGCAGAGGCAGAACATGATCATGGAAGGGGTTCTCTGATACCATATCAGATTGTAAAGAAAACTTGTAGACAGATCATTTACGATGTTCAGATTCAAGTTGAATCCTACGTCCACGGCAAACCTAAAACCCTCTGTTATTAATCTCTCAGAGTTTTACAGTGAAGAAAATAAACAAGATGAAAAACAGGAACAGATAAAATAAAACGCGCGCTACACTATTCCTATTTATACTAAAAAACGGTTAAACCTCTTTCGTACTCTAAGCTAAAAACGCCGCTGCTATCTGCATTTTAGTAAGTGAGGACGTTTATAAAATAAACACACTTTTATTTCTTCAAACGCCTTATGATCAGCTTCAGCAGCTACTCTGAGTTCCCTTCTGCCATATGAACCTCAAGTTCTTGGCTTTGAGCTCGCAATAGTATGGATTAAAACAAGCCCCAAAACAATGGCATGAGAAAATTGATAGCACTTTAGAAAACCAAGGTTTTATACACTCTCACTTGATCGATGTGTTTACATCAATAAAGATCTGGAGCAAGTGGTTATAATTGCTCTTTATGTAGATGACTTGTTAATATTTGGAACAAATATTAATATTATTGAAGAAACAAAAGTTGTACGTTCCAACACCTTTGATATGAAGGATTTAGGGGAAGCAAATGTGATGCTCGGAGTTAAAATATTGAGGACAAATGGAGGTTTCATGTTACTACAAGACCACTACATAGAAAAGGTCCTCAAAAGATTTGGTTACTATGACGTCAAACCCGTTAGTACACCATTTAATGCAAATGAGGCATTATTTAAAAATAAAGTAGAACCCCAAGATCAAACAACATATGGTCAAAGGGACAATGAGTTGTGGTATTTTTTATAGTGGACATCCTCAAATTATTGGGGGTTATACATATGCGAATTTGGTATCGGATATTCTAGTGACACAAGGTCTACTAGTGGCTATGTCTTCCTAATGGGAGGGTGGCTGCGTCATGGAAATCAACAAAGCAAACGTTGATAGCACACTCTACAATGGATTCCGAATTCATTGCTTTAGAATTAGCTTGTGTGGAAGCTGAATATCTAAGAAATTTTTTGTTAGACATCGATTGATAAGAGTTTGATCACCTCAATATCAATCCATTGTGACAACAAGGCTGCAATTTGTGTTACGAAAAATAAAACTTATAATGGAAAAAATCGCCACATTCGTTTGAGAAATAATGTGATAACACAAATGATAAAAGATGGAATAATCTCAATAGATTATGTAAAGTCTGAGGGGAACACGGCCGATCCCTTGACAAAACCTTTAGGGAGGTTTTTAGTTGAGAAGACCACGAGAGAAATGCGAATTATGGCTCTTGATGTCTATGACCTGTGGAAACCCTACCTATTGCTCAACTAACATGAGCAATTCGTTCATAAGGGTAAAAACAAAACAAAAACTAAGACCTGAAGCAATTTACCTAAGTATTCTCATTTCTATGGTTCGAGATTGCTTAAAGATAATCGGAGGATGGAATATTTATTTCCTTAATAAACTAGATAAGTGTATGATGGAACACTAGTCAAAAGTTTACCAATGTGAGAGTTGAGTGTGACGGCCCATATGAGAGATTTGGCTAATCTTTCTAAAGCACTCACAGATTTAATTTAACAGGGAAGCACATGGTCGAAGAGAGGTGCTCTACCGCGTTGAGAAGAGGAGAAAAGAAAATGTTGTGGAATTTAGATTACTATTAAAGAAATATAGGTTCATAATACTCGTTACACTTAATTTTTTGTGGACTTAAATCTTGTTGCCTAACGTCGTGGTTCATAGTTTCATAGTGGAAACACGACAGTCTATGCGATATTTTCGAGAGAATTATATAACATGAAATAAAAACTTGGGAATAAGTTTTCATTTGGTGGGGGATTGTTGGAATTAATATCCATTTTGTTCACATGCATTGTGAAACGTATGAGTATACATGAATTGTAACATACATCTTTATTCTTATCTTGCTTTAATAAAGGCAATGCATGAAACTAAAGAAGGAAGTTATGAGTTAGACATTAAAATAGTAGTTAATATTATGAGTTGTCTTTTGAGCTACATGACCCATACGTAACCCATTGCTACACTATAAATTCTCCTCCTCTCCTGCTCCAATCTAAAAAAAACACACATACTTACGATTGAAGATCTAGTTGTACCCTGGAAGCTACTTGATCAATCTCTTGAATAGCTTTTTATGACAACTTCATGCATGCATTTAGATTATTTCGTGTTCTCAAGTTTATTTGCTTTCTTCATTTGTGTGGTTCATACGGCCTCTGCAACATAGGCAAGCTCGACCTCGCCACCGGGATGTTCGACGAAATGCCAATACGAGAAAACAGCTGTTGCCCAACCGTAATCACCTACATGAGAAGACAGAGGCTACCCGCCCGACACAGTCAACTACAACACGGTCCTTCTCGCCGTTTGCAAGGTCGGCCAGCCCGGGAGAGCCCTGCGGCTTTAGGCAGCAATCGAAGGGAGGTTGTCGACCGTCCAACGTGAGCACATACAACACAATGGTGGGCGGGTTTTGGGCCGTCGGGGAACAGGCTCTTGCCGTCGGGCTGGTCGAGGATATGATGAGAAAGAGATCGGGCCCGATGTGATAACCTACAACTTGATCGTTTCGTGCCTCTGCAGGGACGGGCTCACGGGCAGGGCCTTGGAGGTTTTGGAGGATATGAAGAGGGGTGGGGAGCTTGGCCGGCTTCCGCCACTGTGTCCGTCACGTAGTGCAAGGAACTTGCAGCAGGTGGCTGCGGGTGGGGTCAGAGAGTTTCTCAGGTTCTTGGAGCATATAGGGCATAGTGAGGTGTTCGGGATCATGGACTTGAACTCGTTTAGTTGGGTTGGAGTTTTCGGCTGGTGATGTTGAGGGAAGCATACGGCTTGTTGGGAGAGAGATGGGTTGGTTTTTGTGTGATGTGGTACAACGAAATGAGGAGTTCATGAGGGTTACTTGCGTTTATCTGTCCATCCCCTAGTATTTTTAAGCCGAAAGTTTGGGTAACTTTGGTACCTTCGACAAACGAAGACATGCCTATTCTGGTGTTTGGATTCCTTGTTCATCGACTAAAGATTTGTAGTCTACATAAGTGGTTTTAATAGTCACCATTGTTGTGGAGTTTTAAATCCAACTTATAGTAAAAGTTCAAAACTCTTAGGTGCGATTTGTATGAATAGGATTATGATTTCGAAGTTCTATCTTGGCTTGGGCTTGACGTATGCTACTTGATCGTGTTCTACTCTTATGATGAGCGTTTGTTCTTACTGGTTTTATGTCAATGTCACCCGAAGAACCTTTGGGCTGTTTATCCACTGTAATTATTTTATTAATGACACAGCAAGCTTTCGTTAAAAAAATAATAATCTTAAGATAAAATTATTTGGCATTTTTTATATAGGCAACTAAACGGAGCAATAGTATTTTAAATTTGATGATTATATCAAAAGTTATTGCGAAAAGTAAATAAAGAAATTTACGATAATGATATGGGATGCTGAATGGCTAATATCAGTTTTAAAATGATTTGTGCATTATGATTGGTATCATTATCTCAAACGGAATAAATTCTTCTTGGATGAGGACCGAATAATATATGATAATTTAAGGGAAGTTTACACGTTACTTCCTATTCCTAACACTAAAAAAAAATCAAATCAATTTTTTTATGTATAGATAGCTAATAGAATAAATTTTTGCATACAGCCCACGATACCCGTTCGGCTGAATGTACACATATTAGAATTTAAGTACAGTAGAAAAATATATTTTGGTACATGGATACATTGAAAAATGTAGGTCATGTTTACATAGAAAACATATTTGGGAATAAAGTATCACACCAAATAAAAAGGATATGTAACCGAAAGCAAAATGTCGTCAAAAGTCAAAGAGGTAATTATGTGTAAACTTTATTCTACTTGTACATATATAATTTTTCGGACAAGATAGAACTGATAGTTTTTTATTCTTGTTGTTTATTTAATTGTAGATACGTCATAATTTAATTGCACGTTTCTTATATTCGTTTTGGACTGTAGAAACAAAACCATTTGACGAAACAGTTTGTTCAATTCACAAAACCAGAAGCTGCATAATACAGTAGTTTGTATTCCAAAACCTTGGCCTATAAAAGACGCAACGATCCATCTCCCAAGAAGCCAAGTCATTGAATCATTTTCTTCGTGCGTGTTTTTTCTCCTGATAACTCGTATAAATCCCAGAAAAATGGAAAAGTCTGTGATGATTGTTGGCCTCGACGATAGTGAGCACAGTTACTACGCCCTGGAGTGGACGCTGCAACACTTTTTTACTCCGTCGCCGGAAAATTCGCCTTTCAAGTTAGCAATCGTTCACGCCAAGCCTTCTGCTTCAATAGCCGTTGGACTCGCCGGCCCAGGTATGATCAACGTTTTCTCGAGTCCACGATCTTCTGCTAAAGTAGATCGAATTTGTGACTATTGTACTTGATTGATCGACTGGATGATGTTGTTCGTCGTCAACAAGTTTGGAATTGGGCATTATGCTGAAAACAATTGTTGTATCGTGCGATTCTCTTAATCATGCTATTGATATCTTTGAAAATCAGCATGAAGTGCTGATTTCTTATGAGGGCGATTGGGATGATTGTAGGTGCTGCCGAGGTGTTGCCTTATGTTGATAGGGATTTGAAGCTGATTGCAGCTAGGGTCTTGGAGAAGGCTAAAGAACTCTGTAAAGCTAAATCGGTTCGTTGCCAAATTCTTACTTTGTAGTGCTTGCATCTTCAATATTTCTTTGTGCGTAGAAAAAGAAGCAGAAAATGTTTGTCATCCCAATTGATAGCTCCTAAGTTGTGCTAAGCTGGGTTTTGAGTTTCGTGGAAGTTCAGTGGTTCATGAATTTTGTTTTATATCTATAATCCCACGTTGCTGGAATTGGAAAAGTAAACTCATAATCTAGCTACTTCCATGATGAGTATAAGATCAAACCTGTAAATTGATGCTGTCCAAAGAACATACAATCAAGTGGGTTTTCCCAGCTTTGATTCCGTGGAAGGGAATATGCGAATTTATAACTGTGTTCCATTTATTCATCAAATCACTTGCATCTATGTTGGATTGATGCCTAAACACACTACAACTTCTGCGCAGGTTAATGAGGTGATATGCGAAGCTGTGGAAGGTGATGCAAGGAACGTTCTATGCGATGCAGTGGAGAAGCACCACGCTTCTGTGTTGGTCGTTGGTAGTCACGGTTATGGAGTTATTAAGAGGTACCAAATCATTACCAAATGTTGTGTAGTTATCTATATGTTTTTCCGTTAATCTTTCTAGTTTCTAAGTGTCTTGAGTTAACTGTTAATTTCAGGACTGTTCTGGGAAGTGTTAGTGATTATTGTGCTCACCATGCTCATTGCTCAGTTATGATTGTGAAGAAACCAAAGACCAAACACTGACCGATTGATTTCTCAGGGATGATGTAATGATAGTGAAGATTGAAGAATAATGAATCTTAACGCGCTTTGTAACTTTTCTCTTTTTTAATTCCGGGTCGATCGACGTGATCTCTCGATGCTCAAGACTGTTGTTAAAAAAACTACCGTAACGCTTGTGCATTTTGTGTGTACGTATGTAATCGATTGTTGCAAATTGTGTTAGTCACAACTTGTTCGAAATCTAAATGACTTGTCATACTCATGACAACTCGTAATCACACGCGATCATACGATTGAACTTGACGAATTCCTTTGAGGTTTGTTAAATATGAAGCTATTTTTTATCATTCTTCAAGCTGAAGTTTAATAACTTTCATCCCCAGGCTTTTAGGCTTCATCATGGATCAAGAGAAGAATCTTAGAAGAACTAATTCGAAGGTTGCTTGAATGTAAAGAATAACTAGTTCCTTCGATCTTTTCCTACGAAAACTTGTGTAATCTAGCCATTAGCCACATGCTTCAGAGCTTTGTTAATTTTGCAAATCTCAATCGACAATTTAATTAATGAAACAGCGAGATAAACCAGAAATTTAAGAGAACAAACCAAGATCCAAAAAAGAACATCCATAAATAGGATTGCCAGAACTTGTGTCCAATGCAAGCGGCAAATTGCAGCAGATACATAAGCATTCAACATTTGTTTTCGCACAAACCCTTGCTTAAAAAAAGGAATGGAAAATATAAAATTTTCAGAAAACAAGTGATGTTGGTTCGAACAACTTTTATTTCAACTCAGTTTTGGGTTTACCTTTTCTCTTTTACTAGGTAGAAAGATGAATTATGATCAGTTAGTGATGCTTTTCATTGTCTCCACCACCACCTTTCGCTTTTTCAGAAGCTGCTCTTGCTTGGCGTTGCTCCTCTTTGTACACTCTGTTCCTGCGTTGGAACTGATGACAGAAGCACACAAATCATAAAAAGTAAATGCAATATCTACAAATCAATAGTTTACAGTTTCCAATTTGGAGAGCAAATTTATATCCATTGAACTGACTTTGCCTTCTGGTTCTAGGATTTGGTGTGAAACTGACAACTTTTCTATGAAATGTATAACAACAACATTTTTACAAGTAACAGTTACAAATTGAAATCAGTTATATGTAATAGCTTACCGGACAGAAGCTTTTAGACAAACAACTGCAGATCAATAATGGACCAAATAAATTATATGGTGCCCAGCTAATGGGCCAAATTATCATTTGTAAGTAATTCTGACAAGAGAAACAGCAGATCAAGTGTATGGCTGATCCCACAAACAGCAGCTCTGATAACATTCCTTTTATTACACTTTGTAGCTGTTTGAGAAAGGCATAATGAGGGTCAATGTCGTTTATAATTACCACCCTCAACTGTTGCACATGATGCGGAAATTACATTAAGCAAGTCAATCATCAATTGAAATCATAACTAAACTCTCGGTCGTGTTAAAATTTATGGAATAGTTTAAGATTGGTATACTATCTGCAGACAAAGCCGTGAATTACCGCAATAACTCATCAATATTTAGCATCATGGTTAAGTTTTGCAAAAAAAAAAAAAAAAGCACTTGCTGATAAATTTACCGAGTGCATGTTTTGACAATAAAAAATATTAGGATAAAAATAACAATAGGATCTACACACACACTGCCCATTACACCATAAAAAATCAGCATCAAGCTAGAGAGCAATGCATAATGTGCATATACTTCTGTTGCAATTCATTTTCTTATTCAGGACTAATTTTTTCATTGCAAGTATTTTTAAGAGAGGACATCGGATCATCTAGAGTTTGGATCCGAAGAAACTTTGTCGATACAAGATCATCAAATTTGGGATAAACGGTTCAACCTCAGTGGCGAATAGCTCTAATCTTGTCGCAAATGTCTCGGCAAAAGAAACCGTACAGCGGGCAGAATGTATCTCAATCAAATAAAAATTCCAAAAATTTCACAAGCATTACACATTAAGGAAACCAAAACAGAGCTAGGAACTCTTGATTGATCGATCGAGAGCTAGGGGATCACAGGTATTACCTCTTTGGAGTGGTGAAGGCACTCGAAGTAGTCTTCACGGAGCAGAGCGCAATCCTTGGGTTCGCGGCAACGAGACATACAGTCGCTGAAATCCATCCAGAAATCGTAGCACCTCCCTTTGTTTCCAGTAATTCCCCATCCCGACGCCATTTTTGTTCTTCTCCTCGATTGTCTACTTCTCTCCCCTAGGGCTTTCTGCTTAGGTCGATTTGTTATTTTCTTCCATTCGCTAACTGACGGGGTAAAATTGTAACTTCATCCAGAAAATAGATTCTGTGAATATAATTTGAGAGATTTTTTTCATTAATGTGTAATTTGTAATTTTCCTCTCATTTTCGAAGTATGGCTTTCTCGTCCCAACCCAACGGGCCTCAACTAAAGCCCGCTAATATTTTAATAATGTTTTTCTACTTTTTGTTTCACCTTAAATAGGGTGGCGCGGTATTGTTTCCAAGTGGCCATTGAGCGAGAGACGTTGGAGATACACTAAAAACCCTAGTTTAGCTAAACCCAACTGGTAACTTCGTCATATCTTTAAATTTTGCTTCGTTTCCTTGTAATCTGTGAATAATTCGACACTTATGATGTTGATGTGTTGTTTATCTATCATTTCCCACTAAATTTGTATGCTTTTGTCTGAAATTCTGTTTCTTTTCAGGAGTTTGTACCCTAGCTTGTGTTTCGAATAACACAGCTTTATTTTGTACCCGAATCATAGGCGGATATGAGGTTAGTTGCTATCTTGCGCGCGTATGTCGAAGTACTTGCATTTTTTGCTTCTAAACCCTAGATTGGTACCAATTGGGGCTTTATGGTGGCCAGTTTACTGGGTGTTAAGTTAATTAGAGTTAAGCAGTGGCTTTTTTCATATCTAGCTGGAGTAGAATTTTGTCCTGACAGAATTGGATACGGACTTTTTGCATATGGGTTACGGGTTGAATGTATGTGTCATTTCTTGTTGCTTTATCTGCAAAGCATTAATATTATTCATGCATTTTACTTTTCCTGCAGTCGCGCGATGGAAGAGGATACCCCGGTAAGTGATGAGACCTATCCTGTACTTTTTGTCAAAAGGGTTTTGTTGTATGTCATTTCGTATAATTTTTTTCTGATAATTATCATGACAGAAGGGGAAAAATGAGGAAGAGGAGTTCAACACGGGTCCACTCTCTGTCTTGATGATGAGTGTTAAAAACAACACGCAGGTATAGCGTGCGAGCATCAATGCTTATGGTTTCGTCCGTCAGTATTTTGTATGATTTCGGATTATATGTTTTGTTTGTGATATGCTACACAATCTTTACGGGATGTCATTGTGTTTTATATTTCACGTGTTGGACTTGTGACTCATCATCTAATCTGTTTCTGTCTTTGGTTGTTAGGTTCTGATCAACTGTCGTAACAACAAAAAGCTTCTGGGACATGTGAGGGCTTTTGATCGCCACTGCAACATGGTGTTGGAAAATGTGAGAGAAATGTGGACTGAGGTTAGTTTTTTTTTTTTCCTACGAGCAAATATCATTTTACTATTTGTAAAACCATGGAGGATCTCCAGTCTCTTGGTCTCTTAACTCTGTGAGAGCGTTGACTTCTGGTTTCTATTATTTCAATGTGATTATTCTTGCCTCGCTCGACAGGTGCCGAAGACTGGTAAAGGAAAGAAAAAAGCTCTGCCAGTCAACAAAGATCGCTTCATTAGCAAGATGTTTCTCCGTGGAGATTCAGTGATCATTGTCCTTCGCAATCCAAAGTGATAGGTATGTAATAGATGCTGCCTCACTCTAGTAGTGTAGTTGATGCCTGCTTGAAAGTTGTGTATCATGATTTGTTGATTGATCTTCATTTCTTTGTTTTGTGTCAACTATATTTTTGGATATATTTGGGTTTTTCTAAATTCCCCTTTCTGGTCGCCATTGAACTATATCCACACACTCCCATGTAGCCAAGCCTTCAAATTTGTGTATTGATTTGATCTAAGACACCCCACCAAATTCAATTGGCACTATAGATAGATAGATTTCACGCGAGTAGCTAAATTAGAAATGCATAGCTGGCCTCTTTTTTGTTTTGATAGGTTTTCACTCAGGCATAGGCTAGAATGTCCTTGGGAGTTCAATAACAAACAATTCATGAAACTGACCAAGTTTTGACTGTCAGGCTTGTTAATTCTGACATGTTGCTTTTATGATTGAATAATTGTATTTCGTTTCAATCGCTTGGGAAAAAAAATTATTGTTTTCCGATTTCCTTGTCTTGTCTCTTCCGGTACATGTTTTATTATGGTTGTATTTATTTATACCTTTAATGTAAAAGGTTTAAAACTGGGAGTGCAGTGAAGTTCGAATGACCACCTTCTTCATCAACTTTTTCGGATGTAGTCTGTATTATCTTGAACTGTCCTGAAGAGAGCTTTCGTTTATATATCTGTTTCCTAGCTGATGTTTATTGCACTGTACATCTTCTTGGAGGCTTACTGATCTAATATTGATCTTTATATATGCGAACTACTGGGCTGCATTTCCCCCCTACAAGTAAGCTTACGAAGTTGATACGGTAAGAGAATGTTTTTTTGTATGTTGAAATTATGCAAATTTTCAGATAAAATATTTGATTGAATCCCTTCTTGAATAGATGAAGGAAAATAAAAGAATGTAACTTTATTTTTTAACATTTTAATATATTAACAAAGATTGACTAAATAGTTCGATCTACATATAATCAAACTATCCATTGCAAGTTGCAAATATATTGTGGATATGATTGACGACTTCGAGCCGCCACGCCACAGTTTTAAAAGGGAGTTACTATTCACCGTTCCCTTTTTCTTAGTCACCGCCCCCTAAAGGGCTGGAAAAAGACGTTTTTTGCCCTTATGATATTTAAATTAATTTAAAAAAAAAACTAACTAAATATATAATTTCGGTACGAAATACTGAAAATTATATAAACAAATAAATTCGAATGATCGATCGATACGGAAAAAAAAAAAATTTGATTTAACACCGGACCGACCGAACCAAAATTTCGGCCGGCGCTTGGCACGACCGAACAACAATTTCGGCCGCCCCAAGGCACGGCCGAAACACAATTTCAGCTGTGACATGTGCCGGCCGAAATTATGGTTCGGCCGTGCCAAGCGCCGGCCGAAATTGTTGTTCGGTCGTGCCAAGCGCCGGCCGAAATTTTGGTTCGGTCGGGACTTTTTTCAAACTATTTCGATCCGTGTTCGCTAATTCATATACGTACGAATGATTTTTACGACTATATCGATCGATCGGTCCTAAAATCTATCGATCGGTCCGAAAATATCGATCGATCGGTCCGAAAATGTTAAATCAAATTTTTTTTTTTTCCGTATCGATCGATCGTTCGAATTTATTTGTGTATGTAGTTTTCAGTATTTCGTACCGAAATTATATATTTAGTTAGTTTTTTCTTTTTAAATTAATTTAAATATCATAAGGGCAAAAAAGTCTTTTTTCAGCCCTTTAGGGGTGACGAGGAAAAAGGGGGCGGTGTATAGCAATCAGTTTGAAAACGTTCCATAAATTACTCGATTATACTCTACTTCTTCAGCGATCGAGCAACGTAACAACTATTCTCGCCTCAGCATTACTGGGTTCATTTTCATAAAGAAGAAAAATTCGGAAAACATCAAAAATAATAATTAAGCACGCGACCCACGTCTCTCGTTTTCTTTTTTTCCCTCCTTTTTTCCCTCTTTTTATTAGATGAAACATTAATGAATTTGGAAGACTTTAATATATATATATATATATATATATATAATTGCGTAAAGGAGGAGATATTCAGCAGCGATAAAAAAAAGTGGGTGTCGTTTCTTCTAAAAAAAGTGAAGCTGCTAAGACCAAGAGCCAACAATAGGTGAAGAAGATTATTCCAAGATCATTTCGTAGGATACCCGACCCGGTCTCTGGGTATTACCGACCCGAGAACTTGGCCAGGGAAATTGAGGCGGCGACGCTCGTCAAGAATCAAGAACTAACGAATACTTTTGATGTGGACTAAAATAGATGGGCCCGAGAAATTAATAAATAAAGGCCCAGTAGGCCCATTTTATTGGGCCTGAGGGGACCTCCGACAGACCTGGGGGAACTAACAACAGGAGCTGAAGGAACTAGGGACCTGAGGAACTACCTGACAGACGAACAAAGCTTCCCTGATACGCAACCAGTAAAAAGATCTTGTAGAAAGGGGGATCCAATGAAAAATGCCACGTGTCTGATGGAGAGAGGGCGGCACCCCTGCAAAAGCTGCGACCACTGTTCACTATAGAAAGCTATCTGCAAACTGTCAAAGGCTCTCTGACAGACGGCCTGTCATCCTGAGCATCACACGGTCCCAGAAGGTCTTATCACCAGGGATCTCGAGAGGGACCTCCAGGTAATATCCAAGAGCTAGGACGTACCTTCATGTAATACCCAAGAGCCTTTTCTCCTATAAAAAGGGGACTTCGTCATTTTCACCATTCATTCTCTTCCCAACGCTTCTTAACACTTATAATATTCTCTCTCTACATTTTTTACGTCCCAGTAGCTATTTTATTAAGTGTTCTTGATATAAAGAAGAGAAAGTGAGCTGTTTGAGTGTGTAATGTTCAAAGTATAGTGAAAACAGTTCCCGAGCGCCCGTGGACGTAGGATCTACAAAGATCCGAACCACGTAACCCTTGTGTTATTTCGTTACGTCCCCTGCACGTCCCCAACATCCCAAACACATTCAAACAGGTCCCCCACGTTCCAACCACATTCAAACAGGTCCCCCTGCATTCCAAACACGTTCGAACAGGTCCCCCAGCGTCCCAAACACATCTCAACATGTCCCAGACAGGTCCCCAATGTCCCAAACAGGTCCCCAAACACATACCGACTTCCCCAATACGTCCCAATACCACAAACACGTCCCCCACAAGTCCCAAACACGTCCCATTCAGTCTCTCTTTCAATAAGCACCTTACGCACATAGCTCTATCGACTCTCCGGCTATATAAATTCCTTTACCCACACACTTATAAATTTCGTTGATTGGGTTGCCCCATATCAAATGGCGCCGTCTGTGGGAAACTCCGAGTTGAAGGCATGAGTAATTTTGCCTATGTTGTGCAAAGTTGTGCTTAACGTTTTCTATTTCTCTTTTCCTCTCCTTATTTCTACTGGGACGAGACGAAAATGCAAAAAACGGGGGGAAGAAGACTCTCTCGGCCAAAGAAGCTAGACTTATAAACCGCAGGAGCTGCCGAAGCACAACTGAAGCTCCTGAGACGTAATGCATTAAACACCACCTTGACCGAGAGGAGGAAATGATGAAGATCCGAAGCTCCCCCTTCGGGACCTAAGAGCCCAGCTCCGCGCTGACACAAAGACCCGAAGCTCCGCATCCAGGACCTCCCAGCTCCGTGCTGGCGCGTGAAGCTTCACAGGAAGTCAAAGCTCAGCTCAGTACTGGCGTACGAGGACCTCCGTGCGTGCAGTAGCAGGTCCCATATTGCATCCCTGGGAGCACCTACCACTGTTCCCTCCGTCCAGTACGACTGCTCCAACAAATGGCCTCCGCAACAGGGAGCTGTCGAGATCTCTCCTTAGGGTCCTACGGAACTGCCACCGTTACGCAACAACACGGTGGAAATCCTGACATTATCCGGGAGACATCCCGGGATAAGAAGGCTCTTAGCCGAAACTCCGAGACCTTCTAAATCTCATTTTCAGTAACTATCGTTACCTTACCAAATATATGCTAACAACTACTATCATTTGAAGGATCGACGTTCGAAGTTGAAATCGAAGGGCCCCTCTTACTGAGGAAGTTCGTAAAGCATGGCCCCGACCGAGGTCTGAAGGCGGCGGAGAAGGAGCCAGGGGGATCTGTGCCGACTAAAGGCAGACAACCCCCGCCTCCTCTGAAGGACCAGCTCCATTTGAGGCTCAGCCTCAAAGCCCAGCTCCGCGCTGACAAAGGTCCGCAGGACCTCAAAGCCCAGCTCTGGGCTGGCATCCGGAGATCCTCGGGAGGTCGAAGTCCTCCTCTGCACTGGCATATGAAAAACCACGGGGATTTAAAATCCCAGCTCCCCGCTGGCACGAAGACCTACAGTCCAGCTCCGCGCTGACATGAAGGCCCTAATTCCCGGGGACCTAAAGACAAGCTCCTTGCAAAAAACAAGGACATGATCCATGTGTTCGAGATCTCCATGCTGAGCTCCTCGTCAGCATGCGAAGTTCGTTATAAGGGATCTCTAAACCAGCTGAAACCTAGCTCCGTGCTGGTTGAAGGCAAAGAAGTCAAGCTCTGCGCTGACACATGAAGGTCCAGGGGACCTAGAAGATAGCTCCATGCTGACATCCAAACCTTCGGAGATCTGGAGCCAGGGACCTCGTCATTAACCGAGATGAAAGGAGCTCCATATCTCCGTTACTTTCAAATTCTAGGCCTCCACAAGGAGCCCGGATACTGAGCGAGCTGGCGCTATAACCACGCATTTAAGCGAGCTGGCGCTATCACCACGCACTTAAGCGAGCGGGCGCTATAACCACGCGTTCAAGCGAAGCTGGCGCTATAACCAGGGTAAACTAATTATATCCCAAGAAAATACCGCCTTGTCGGTATATATACAGTGCACTTGTGAAAATGCTCGATACCAAAGGTCGACGGACCTGCGGCGTACAAAGACATCAAAGACTGATAGTCTGCGACGTGAGATGATGCCAAAGACCGACGGGTCGGCGGTGTACCCGACATCAAAGGCCACAGGTCTGCGACGTGAAAGATGCCCATGAGGGCGTACAAGATACCACCGCTGACGGGCTGTGGCGTACAGGACATCAAAGGTCCCCAGTAAGGCCTGCGACGTGTATAGGTACCTCAGCGTAGCTGGCGCTATAACCAGGGTAAAACGGTGGGGGAGATCCCCACTTTATGTTTAGGACCTTCGGGCCTATATTACTTGATTCGCTAAGGACAAAGAGAGCCTAGCGCAAAGCGACACCCGAGGACAATGAGACGGTCATTGCAACCAAGGGCGTGAATTCGTACTTGGCTTACGAATTGAATAAGCGAGCTGGCGCTATAACCATGCCACAGTAATGATGTTCCCAAAACATCCCTCAGGTCCCGCAAAGACGAAAGAAAAATAATAAAGGAGAAAGGGAACTCCGACGTAATATGCGAACATGGGGAGTTAAGCTCCCCACACCATTATGCCTCGAAAGAAAAACATGACAATGTATTTTTTACAGGCTATCACCATGATGAAAAAGAGGAGAGCTCTATATAAATAGGATGTCCCAGGGAGCTAGAAGCAACATGCGGCAGGACCTGGGATCTCCTTCGAAGTGCAAAAGGAGCTCCGCCATCAGGTCCCATCAGGTCCCTTCCAGATTCCAAGGACGATGGATGCAACAGCGACGATAAAGCCTAAGGAAAAACGAGCTCCAACAGAGACACATAAACAAGCTCCCCTAAAACATTGCAGGTCCTAAGATGTCCGAAAAGGACTCCACCAAGTTCCCTGGGGAGTTGGAGACGACGTTCGAGATCAGCAGCGAGTAGGGGTGGTTCGGTACGGTATACCGTACCAAAACTGTGATACCGTATACCGTACCGAAATTTCGGTATCTAAAAGAATCATACCAATATCATACCAAAATTTCGGTATACCTTAAATTTCGATACGATATCATACCAAAATATCGGTATGGTATCGGTATCATACCTTCTATACCATCACATGGAGGATTTTTTACCATGCGTCTTGTAACTTATTAATTCGTTGTTTTCGAATTTTCAGTCAATGTCAAACTCCTTATGCCCCATAAGATGGATTATTAATACCAAAATTTTCAAAATAAAAAGATTTTTAATTCATAAAATAACCTTAAATAATTTACATATTTTAGTCAATCTCCTTAGTAAGACAAAGAACTTTACATAACCACAAAATACAACTTTATATATAGGTTAATTAAAACGAAACGGCTATTTAATGAAATTAGTGAAATATGGTGGGCCTCAATAATCTTAGAAAGTTGGGTATAGTTAATAATTTATGGGCTAAATAAATTTATGAAGGTCCTTATAATATTTATATAATATAATATATATAGGTGTGTGTATATATATAATATTAAAAATTTTAGTATTTCGGTATGTCGGTATAATCGGTATACCTAATTTTTAAAATTTTCATACCATTACCGTACCGAAAAATTTTCGGTACGGTATCATACCTTACCAAAAACTTCGGTATACCAAAATTTTCGATATTTTCGATACGTTTCGATACGGTAAGGACGATATATCGGTATTTCGGTATATTTCCCCAGCCCTAGCAGCGAGCGGGACCTCTATACGCTTCTCTGTAGCATGGAGCCAAAACAGAGGATTCTGGGGAGCCTTTGGATCTCCCTTGAAGAATGTAGGATCAGGAAGGTCCCGAAGGGATGACTTGGCTTCAGCTCTCGAGGACCCAGCGCCATAGGCGCCCACGAAGCAGTGCTGCATGAGACATAAAGTCCTTCAGGTACGCTTAGCATCGGTCCACAACTATGTCCTCAAGGAACTCCTTTCCAGCTACCATGGCCGGGAGATGCTGCATTGCTGCTGATAGAAGCAGGTACCTACAGCCTCCGCCCCATCAACTAGGCATCCCACTTTTCCTTCTCCTTAGCGAAGGAGCTCCGCAGCTCCTCTTCGCACTGTTCCACGAGCAGGGCATGCTCCTGCCTTTCTTTGTTCCTAGGAGCTCTGCAGTTCCCTCTCGCGCTGCTCCACTGACTCGGCACGTCCCTCCTCCACATTTTTGCAACTCGGATTCAATTTCCCGGGCTGCCTTCGCTTTGCTGCCAACAGCTCGGCCTAAGCTTGTTCCAATTGGATCCTCAAGATTCGATTAACTCGCCTTAACTCCTGGATTGACGACTTGGCGGATGGTCCGGCAGCTACATAGCCCACCATCTGGGAGATAACGCTCTGAACGCCTGGGAGCACCCGACGACCTAACAAGCTCATCTTTTCACCTCTGTTCAGATGGTCCATAGAAGTAGGGAGCTCAACCACTGAGGTCCCCATAGGTCCCATAAGAGGCTCAGCATATTCACCCCAAGGGGAAGAAGGACGTCACTTCCTTTTTGTTTTTCTTTTTGACCCTTTGATGAAGTTGTCTTCTTGTTAAACACCAGAAACAGGGGCTATGATGATGGGAGATCCTTGAGCTCCCATAATAGGAGAAGGAACCACAGGGACGTCCGCCGTCCCTGCAAAAGGATGAATCTCCTTGCAAACATCCCTTGCCACCAGGACCCGAGGAAATAAAGGAGCTACAATTGGTGCGCTGGCTTGGGGAGTCGGAGGAACTAAGGAGCTATGTTGCCCCCTCCACATAAGCCAACAGAACGTGTCCCTTCAAGATGTAATTGTGGTAGGGAGGTAAGGCCCATCTTACTATTTTACTCTAATCTACTTTTTGTCCCAAAAAATAAATTAGAGTAGGGGAGTGGTTGATGTGGACTAAAATAGATGGGCCCAAGAAATTAATAAATAAAGGCCCAGTAGGCCCATTTTATTGGGCCTGAGGGGACCTCCGACAGACCTGGGGAACTAACAACAGGAGCTGAAGGAACTAGGGACCTGAGGAACTACCTGACAGACGAACAAAGCTTCCCTGATACGCAACCAGTAAAAAGATCTTGTAGAAAGGGGGATCCAATGAAAAATGCCACGTGTCTGATGGAGAGAGGGCGGCACCCCTGCAAAAGCTACGACCACTGTTCACTATAGAAAGCTAGCAAACTGTCAAAGGCTCTCTGACAGACGGCCTGTCATCCTGAGCATCACACGGTCCCAGAAGGTCTTATCACCAGGGATCTCGAGAGGGACCTCCAGGCAATATCCAAGAGCTAGGACGTACCTTCATGTAATACCCAAGAGCCTTTTCTCCTATAAAAAGGGGACTTCGTCATTTTCACCATTCATTCTCCTCCCAACGCTTCTTAACACTTATAATATTCTCTCTCTACATTTTTTACGTCCCAGTAGCTATTTTATTAAGTGTTCTTGATATAAAGAAGAGAAAGTGAGCTGTTTGAGTGTGTAATCTTCAAAGTATAGTGAAAACAGTTCCCGAGCGCCCGTGGACGTAGGATCTACAAAGATCCGAACCACGTAATCCTTGTGTTATTTCGTTACGTCCCCTGCACGTCCCCAACATCCCAAACACATTCAAACAGGTCCCCCACGTTCCAAACACATTCAAACAGGTCCCCCTGCATTCCAAACACGTTCGAACAGGTCCCCCAGCGTCCCAAACACATCTCAACATGTCCCAGACAGGTCCCCAATGTCCCAAACAGGTCCCCAAACACGTACCGACTTCCCCAATACGTCCCAATACCACAAACACGTCCCCCACAAGTCCCAAACACGTCCCATTCAGTCTCTCTTTCAATAAGCACCTTACGCACATAGCTCTATCGACTCTCCGGCTATATAAATTCCTTTATCCACACACTTATAATTTTCGTTGATTGGGTTTGCCCCATATCAACTTTGTAGCATCATACACGCAATGCAAGCAAGCTTGTCGACTTATTTTACTGTTTTTCGCTATTCTGCCAACGAGAGAGTTTAGACTAAAATATAAAATAATTATCATACGGTTCTGAAGATTGAAAACTATGACAGTGTTTGGAAGCACTTCATGGATAAAATCATTTTAAAAATGGGCTTTCTAGTTTATGTCAGACTATCGCATTATGTATGAATTTGGGACGGAAAGACTAATTTGTTCCTCTTTACACTGATTCATATATATAGTTAATGTAATTCACAAAGTCGAGGCAATTGCTTTCCATGTTAGTCCACTCATAACGTGGGCCGGTTTTTCAAATTATGTGGCCCAGTTCATATACTCTAGAGAGGCCCAAAACAAATATAAATAATTATAAAATTAAATATTTTAATAGTTTTTTAAGGCGAACGTTTGTTCAATTTAATATTCAAGCACCAAAAAGAACAAAGAAGATTTCTATCCTTTTTATTGTTAGATTATCACTTTATTTTGATTTTTTCACTTCAAAAAATTTTAGTGAAATCGGTGGCTTTGCTACCGGAAGCTCTGGGGAAGTCGGATCATTTCTTGGGACAGAAGAAGATTATGGAAAAACTATGTAATATGGGCCGAAAAATATTAATTTTATAAAATAAAGAGACATAATTTTAATTGGCCCAGGGAAACAGACTTTCAGTAGTTTATTCGGCCCATATATTATAAAAGAAAAAAAAATATGTTGCCCTATATATACTGCGTCGGATTTGTGGCCCTGTGCTGTAGGCCTGCTTGCACAGGCCCAAATCTGGCACTGCTCATAACTGCCCGAGCCCTTTCTGAAGAGGAACTTACTTGAGCAGTAGAGGTGCGTCTACGGAAACCACCTCGGCACCCCTCGAATCGGTTTTGTGCGTTGCAGAGACAAAGTAAAACGATTCTTTTTCAAACAATCAAGGATGGAGATAGCTACGGAGCGGGAGGGAACATTTTTGTAGGTATCATATTGTTGAGAGCTGCAATAGACTCATGACTTACCTGGCGTGTGTGTGTGTGTGTCTATCTAAACAATTCGAGCTATCGCGAGCTCAATCGAATCGAAAATGCAGCTCAAAAACACAGAAAACAAAAACAAGATTTTCGTGGTTCGGCCTCGACTTCAGGCCTACTCCACGGACCAACAGAGCTCCGATTTTATTATCTCCAACCACAGTTTACAAGACTCTACTACAAAACCCTAGTTGATATGTTGAATTGAAAATCTGGTTTTTATAGCCTGAAGCATAAGTTGTATTCTGCTCTCACGCATGAGCAGCTTGTACGTTCCGCTTCGTCGTTTGTACCTCACACTTAGACGTGTTCAAACGGTTTGAATAACCGAATCGGCGGTCAACGGTAACCGTAACCGACCCGTTATTTAAAACGGTTCGGTTAAGTATATATAATTTTTTCTAACTGTAAACCGCCGGTTATAACCGACGGTTAACCGGCGTTTACCAATAAATAAACATAAAAACATTGGATTCCTTGGAAATTGGGCTTAAACTTTGGGCTAGCTTTAGTATTCTATAGTATTTTCTATTTGTGTTTATATTACCTTTATGATGGTTGCTTCTATGCTTCATTTATTATTATTTTTTGCTTATTCTCAAAGGCCCGGAAGCATTATGTGCATTTTTTGATATGTTTTCTGAGCATAATATTACTTTATTTCGGATGATAAATGAAATTTATATCGTGTTTTATACCCCGTAAAAGCGTAATATCGGTTGTTATTTATTTGAATTTCCCTCGATTATCATACGTATATGTTTATATTTGATTTTTGACAGATATTGGGAAAGAAACCTACAACCGTGAATATTCGGGCTTGAATTATTTGAGGAACCGTCGAACCGGCCTAAAAACAATCGGGCCGAAGAATAAAATTCAGCCCATCAGTTCCAAGCCCAAGGTGAAATCAGCTCAAGCCCATTCCTCTTAGAGATGTCTTTAAAGCAATCAAAGGAGTATGACACTACACACTCACCCACGTCACGGAAGAAGAAAAAAAACAGAAGACCCACAAGCATACCCGACATGCCGCACGCAAAAGGGGAAGAAGAAGAAGAAAAAAACTCACGGCTTGAGGAGGAAAATGAAGTCAGGCCGTTCTTGAGCAGCCAATGGAAGATTTTGTCTCCCCTCTACCATCTTTTAAATAGGGGATGACGTGAAGAGCAAAATGGGCGTTGGAGGTGGATAATTGGACACACGACTGAGACAGGCACACATCCTCAGAGCTCACGTTCGAGGCCACCAGAAACAATATTTGGCAGAACATTGTGACCGTTGAGGAACGAACTTGCTGCTCTAAGTGTTGCTCGGGGCTGCAATTTCATCACAGAAGAACGGTCGCGGTGAAGCAGTAACGAGCAAGGTAACAAGCTATGTTGGGTTACGATTGGGCTGCGTGTGTTAGGAGCTAGAGAAGGGGCAGCAGACGCGATTGCGGTGGGCATTCGCTACTCGCCCACCATCTGTTCGGAGAAACTCCTCAACGAAGGATTAACAGCGTAGCCGAAATTTAGGGAAGAAACATATTTTTCTCTTTGTTATTTACGCTCCTCGTTGTGTTAATGTTTTATATGAGTGGCTAAATTCTGTAGTATTTGAGATTAGATGAACCCTAGCGAGATCATACGTATGTTGAACGTATTATTGATATGCTTTTTATTATGACTCGGTTACGATATACGCTATTGTTTTAGTTATGTCTATGTGGTCGAAATAATTGTTCGGAAGTCGAACGGTACGCTCGAGAGAGGAGCGACGATTAGACCACTCGTAAACGAGCGGAATAAACTCATCGCTAGAGATTGGTTGAACTGCCCCACCGGATTAGAGTCATATCTAATAGCGGGATTCATCGTTATTTATTGCGGTCTGCGATTAAGTAAGTTAGGGAAGCTTGCCTAGCTATTTAAGACGTAGATTAGTTGTTACGAGTCGAAGCGATAAGCGCAGTTTCGCCCAATCGTAGAAACCCGTATACATACCGTAGGAATCCTCACGGTCTAATAATTAGCTAAAATTTATAGCTTCTTAGTCGTTCGATCGAGCTAGGGGGATTCGAAGTCTCAAATACGTTTGCTTTCATAAAGTCGTCATAACTCCGTTATCGCTATTTTATCAAATTTTTATTTTTTGTGTTTATCTTTAATTTAGTTTATCGTTATTTATATTTTTTACCAGGCAAAAAAAAATATCTACTAGAATATTTAAACGACGGTTTTCTAAAGTATATAGTTCATTTGGGTTGACTCGAATACTTGCTATTTCTATACTATCTTCGATAGATACACTTGCCTGTTGAGGGTAGATAGTTTGTCGATGTTCGTTTTATTTTTATTACTCGGTTCGCTCGATCATCGGACTTCTTGAGATTCATGTTACATTTTGTTACAAATTTTGCGCACTTGTAAAGAAGCTACCGAAAAATTATCCGATATTATTCTTCATGTCAAATTTTCGGTGAGTGATTATGCAAATGAAAAACAAAGTGGTTGAAATATTTTTCTAGCATTCCCGAAGTTTTATATGTTGCTAAGCTATTAGGTCCCCGAATTCGTTTAGAATGTTCAGAGAAAATGTTAAAAATTTATTATGATTGCTTATTTGGTCCGAGAGAGGTATTTGAATTTGATATAGGTTTTGAAAATGCCGAAAGACCGAGTCTGAGATGTAATGATATAATTAAGGTGTAAATGTGTCTTTTTCTAAGATGTAATGAAATTTTTGACATTATTAAATAAATTTAATTTTCTTAGTTTATTTAAGTAAATCTTTCTTGGTTTCTTTTTTAAAACAAAATTCAAAAAAGAAATATTTTAAACCGTAAACCGGCAGTCAAACCGTAAAATAAACCGCAACCGTAGTTACCACGGTTCGGTTATGGTTAGAGATTTTTACTAATCGTAAACCGGCGATTTATAAACGTGAATCGTAACCATTTGAACACGTCTACTCACACCCAGCCGTCACTTATAAAATCGTCTCTACCAACAACAGTTCAATACGAGCCTTCAGATTATACGTCACAATAGATCAAACGCCCCACATTAAGTCTGAATCTCTGAATATCATCCATCGGATGGTGCGCACAGCTTGATCTGACGGTCCTCATTAAATATGGACACTTAGAATTTCTTGAGCAGAATTTGTTCTTCTTTGAGCTGCGATCGTCCGGCCAACTTTCTGGCCGACTCCCGCCCTAACTCCGACGAGTTTAGGCTCACAATTCCCAACACAAATAATAAATAGCATAAATAATAAATGAAGGACCAAACATGCTTATAGCTATTGTTCAAATTCGTATTTATAAAACTAAAGATAAGTGGATGAGTCAACTCGTTAATCGACCGTCAATTGTTTGACTTTATCGACTATCGCATTATGTTTGGATATGGGACGGTCGACACAATTAAATATTGTTGAAAGTCGAGTTTTCTCAAACAAACAATGTGGTTCAGATTTGATTTTGATTGAATCGAAGTATCTATATGGGATATGTAGACCTTTTTGGTCCAAATGACTATGAGAGTTTTGATTATTCCAAGTAATTATGTAAATTGGGGGGTACAAATTAGAAAACTCGATATGCATGTTATGTGATGTTTAAGTATGTGAAAATGTTCGATTAAGCACTTGAATGTGATTGAACTAATAAGAAAATCGAATTTGTGTGATCTTATGCTTAACTGGAATATTTATGTGATCACCTGGTTATGAACGTTTTCGTATGAACGGAATCTCGTTGCGTGCTATATATGGAAAATATATCATGTTAAGTGAAATGCAAACTGTCTGCGAGATTGAGTTATTTTAGGAAATAATATCGATGTGATCACCCGGATACGAATGACTATGCTGTATATATGGAAAAGATATTCTGATTGAGCTGAAACGTGATTGATCTATTTTAGGAAAGAATATCAATGATATATCCGTTGAGTGCGATATTATGTGACTCTTAAATCAGTGAATCATGATCTTGCTTTCCTTGTGCGACTTAGGATTTATATTATGGAAAGTGATTAATTGATTGGGCTTATATGTGGTATGATGCTGATTGAGTCTATTTATGGAATGTGCTGAAATCGGATGAGATCACCATACATGGAAAGTTATGCTTTGCATTATACTCAGTAGATCAAATCTTTCTCTGTGCGAATTGGCTATCATATTTTGGGAAAGAAATCAGTTGATTGAGCTTACCGTTGAAAATATGCTGAGTGGAATATATGTGGAATATGCTGACGAATGGATGAGATTACTGTGGAATGAATGTTAATCTGTGGTATTTATGGTAAGTGATCATGCATGACCGTTGAGCTTAATTGGTTTATTCTTGGCATGATTGGTTGAGTAAATGCACGTGATTATTGAGCTTTATCTTGCATATTCTGTGCTTAACTTTCCTTGTGAAGTGTAGAAGCGATTATTGGACTATATAGAAGAGAACACTTCACTTTGAAGGGTACACACAACGAACACACAAGCAAACGAATCCCTTAGAGTTCTTGAGCGAAATTTGCGATTCATTCGTAGTTTGTGGTTGAGCTAAATTTGCGAATCTGTACCCTTTGAGCGATCTTTAGTATCACCCTACCCTAAAACCCTTGTCTTCGGACGTGTTGTGTCTGCGGGCACGTTGAACGCACAAAGGAGCGCGGTTGGAGTCTTTCGCACGTGGAGGGACGAATTTGGTGGATTCGGTGGCCCTTCGGTAGCAAGCTGCATCCAGTCGGGGAATAGGTTTCCTGGGTTAACGACGTGGATCGAAACTTGGCGTGCGATAGCCTAGGTGGAGGTCTAGTTTCCAAAGCGCTTCGGTTGTGTAAGGGTCAATCATTTTGTAACCATAACCGGTAATACCTAGTGATTGATTGGAACTCTTGGGGAGATAACACCCCAAGGACAGGATTAAACCCCAGTTGGGGATATAACCTGTATAAAATTTTGTCTCACTTTACTTTCTGCTATTTACTTTACTGTGAGACAAACCCGGAACACGCGCTAATATCTAGGTAATATCGTAGCAATCATTTCTGAAACTAACGTGATATTTTGAAACAGGGTTAGGGAGATAACATCAATACTCATACTGATTTCAGGGAAATAACACACTCTGCAATATCTTCTTAAAGAAAAGTATTTTTCAAAGAAGAACAAGCCAATTTTTTTATAGCCTAATTCACCCCCCCCTCTTAGGCATATTTTACACTTCAGGATATATTTCATGCCAACAAAAATAAGTAAATCCGAGATCATTGCTTGTCTGAAAAATTATTTTTGACGTTTTGCCCATTGACTTCGAAAATTACGTAAATAACTAATTTTAGGAGCAACACAAACATGCACGTGCGGCTAGAAAACATAGTATTCAAAATGATTGATTGCATGTTATGTAATAACGAGAATCACTGATCAAAGCAACGAACCAGAAGCAACAACGATTATGAATCATCAGAATTCCTATCAAGAGTCGTCCGTAAGTCAACAGAACATATTCATTCTATGAGCAAATCTCCATATTAAATACAACTCAACGAGCACTATTATAACAAACCCTTTTACTATTTTTTTTAATTAAGATATATTAATAGTTTCCTTTTAGGGCCCCGAACAATATCCTAATGGCTGGTGTTCATAGACAAATAAGTCAACCTTTGATCATGACGACATCATCAATGTCATCATGCCTTGTGTTGGGCATTGTATGTCTTGTAATGATAGCGATGATCAACGGTGGAGAATGCAAGCCTTTGTTCGGTGCTCCTCGGAGACTACTCGGCGAAGAGACGATTTTCGACGTTAAGACTTACGGTGGTGCTAAAGGCGATGGAAGAACAGACGATTCAACGGTGAGATTACTAATACAAGTAAAACATAATAAAAAGAAAACGAAAAAGCTTTTATCTTAACTACACAATTGGACATAACCCAACTCCAATAAAAACTGAACATATGGAATTCTTATAGACTATCAATTGACCTTATTGTGCTGTATATAGGCAATTATAAAGACATGGAAAGCGGCGTGCGGGTCGGGCCAACAACCCGCGAAGATGGTGATCCCGGGCGGATCCGAGTTTATGGCAGGAGAAATAGTGCTTGCGGGCCCGTGCAATTCCACGGCCCAATCGCCCGTCACCGTAGAAATCAAGGGAAATCTCGCAGCGAATCCCGATCCAACGGTCTACACGCGAGGAGCATGGATCTTGATCGAACACGTGGATCACATTGTAGTCACAGGCGGTGGGACCATCAACGGTAAGGGAAAGGCCGTATGGGAGTACGCTGACGGTGAAACTCCTCTTCCTGTGGTAAGTGTTTACGATGCATCTCTTTATATGATGTCGTGAAACCGAGCCCCATAAGCGGAGGCAGAATATTTTATTAGGGAGGTACAGATAAATATCATTACAGAAATATCCATTGATATAACTTATTGGGATCCGCAAAATAATCCTATATATAATTATAATAAATAAACTTTCAACATTGCAAAATGGACCCCATTGGACCTAGCGTACCTCCGCCATTGACCAGACCCCAAAGACGAGGAGGGCTCTAACCTCTGTCTGCCTCGGGTTTTTGCCAGTCCCCTAAGGGATAATCCGGTTGCCCGGAAGCGTGATGGACCCGCCAAATCCAAGTTTGCACTCACCTTTTTTTAGTAACTCGGTAAACCCTGACCTTTGAACCAAGTAAACCTCGAGAACTGACATGGTACTCTGCAAACCACGCCAACCAGGTTAGCCACACTACGACAGGCCATGCCTCACAGCCTCAACTTTTTTGTAGCCAGAGAGATTGAACCTATGACCTACCGCCTAATTTTATATGAATGCTTATGTCGCCTTTTTGGCATACCAACAATTCGTTCATGCATGCATGCATAGTCTATGGTCTTCCACACGGTGGGCAATGGCCAACTGCGCAACCTTAAGTTCGTCGACAGCATGGGATTCCACGCAAAATTGACGGACAGCCACGACTTTGTGGTTGCAAACCTCTCCATCACGGCGCCGGGAGATAGCCCCAACACGGACGGAATCCACCTGAGCAACGCCACGAAGGTCAGCGTCACCGATTCGATCATCGGGACTGGTGACGACTGCGTGTCGATAGGTCAGGGAAGCGAAGACGTTCTTGTCCAGAGGGTTTTCTGTGGGCCCGGACATGGAATCAGGTACCTAAACATTGCATAGAAATATTTTTTTCGTCCCGAGGAATCCTCACACCGTCGAACTATGGGCTTATGCCAGAATTTCAAGCTCCCAAATGTGAAACTATCCTCCACGGTTAGGTGACTACATTCCAAACTCAACCAACATCGATGATCATGTAGTTTAAATCCATGACCAAACGAGTTATATTATCGCCCTTAACCATTAGGTCAACTACATGGGGAAATCAATTGATCGATCATCCAAAGTGTATTTTTTCTCTTTTCTTTTTTAAATCCGATGAAATATAAATACACAATCTTTAATATCGTATGAAGCATCGGGAGCCTGGGCAAGCGCGTGAACGAAGAGAGCGTGAAAGGGATAACCGTGGTTAACTGCACCCTCAACGGCACGACAAACGGCGCCAGAATCAAGACCTTCCACGACTCCCCTCAATTAAATGCCGTTGGAATCACCTACAGAGACATCCACATGCTCGGCGTCCAAAATCCAATCATCATCGACCAACACTACGAATCCAAGAAACGAAAACAGGTTTTTTTTTTTTGCGCAATCCGCATCAGATTAACAAGTTATTGAAGCTTCCATCTACGAGTCCCAATTACTATTATTTTTTCCATCAGCAATCGAACGTGAAGATAAGCGACGTCCACTTCATAAACATCGCGGGCACGACGACTTCGCCCGTCGCTGTGTCGCTGAACTGCAGTTCAACGCACCCATGCGAAAACATCGAGCTGAAAGATATCAACTTGGTGCCTTTCGGGCAGACTAATAAGACTCTTGAGTCGGCGTGTTCGAACGCTAAGCTGCTCTCGGTGAAAGGGACTGTCCAACCAGCTTTTAACACCACTTGTGTATAGAACTAATTGTGTTTACCTGTTAATAAATTCGATGTACAGAGGTTGTGTATAGTTCTCACAGTTCCATGTGCATTCCTTTTTGTAATAAGATATGGGCAAATTGCTTGCCATATTTGTCATGTAAAAGCTGTTAGAATTTGGAAGATCAAAGAAAGAGGTAGTAAACTCCACAAAGGTCTTACAGTTCGGCAGATTGTGCAGGCAGTTAAATTTATGATGCTAAACTGATGAAATCAGTCGACGGATGCAAGTTTCTCCTCATCAACCTCGAAAGCCTTTCTAGCCTGCTTTAGTTCTTCGTTCATTGACAGCAACTCTGTGCATCGATTGACCTTGGGAAGATCCTGCGGTACAAATCCATGAAAAAAATTCATACATTGCCAGCATTTTCCGACACACAAACACATTACAGAATTTGTACGTTGAATACCTAATCGATTTGCAATTAATTTATTAAGTAATAGTACATGTTGTGTAGGAAGCCACAAACTGAAAGCAATCTACACAGGATAATGTATCTACCTTTCGAATAAGAAAGAGAAAATCTTCAGTCAGCAGTTTTCCTCTTTTAGATGCAACATCTTGAGCTTTATGTACCTTAACAAGTCACGATTAGAGTTTTCTTCAAATGAAAAATGAGCATACAGCGAAGTTTAAGAGGAAAAAAGAAAAAGAAAAAGACATACCATATCAGTGACATAATCTACCACTATATCCTCAACAAGTGCTACAGTCTCTGGAAGGGGCTGCATTTCGTAAAATTTGGTGAATAAAAATATAGTCATGGTGATAACAACACAAACAATAATCCACCTTTCATGCATTCCACATACCGAACAGATTACGTGCAATGAATATCAATTCACAATTCAACAACTTCCGCTTAAAAGGTCAGTAGTCGCTCTAAATTACAGTGTTGAATGAGACAAGTCGAATGACTCTATATAGTATAGTAGGTTGTTAGCCACGGCTCTTTAAGTCATATGAAAAGATGAACATGGATGTCTAATACAAAGGACTGTTCGGTAGCTTTATTGAAATTGCACAGCCATAGATGCAAAGTATATGGCATGTTAAAGCACTGCAGGCTGTAATAGCATAATTAAAAAAAAAAAACTGTAATTGGGAAAACAATTCATACATTTGCATCGTCGCCAAAGCCATACATCATATGTTGCACTGCAACACGACAAAAAATATATTCCAGTGAATCACGATTTAGTTATTCAACATTATACTCTACCCATAAGGTTACTACAGCATAAGTGGTAGAAAATCTTACAATCCTTATGGAACATTCCACGTTTACGCTTAAAAGACGTCTCCGAAGGCTGTGAAGAACCTAGCTTAGTTTTTGATGGTCCTGAAGCAGTATTGTTCATCTTCTACAGTCTATTTTTCCTTTTCAAAGAATAATCAGCGCCCTATGACGGCAAATGATCTGAGGAAAGCATAAACTTTGTAAACGTGAATTCTTACAAGTTACAACTGAAAAAGTTTGATGACAATAGAAACACAGCATTGTAAGATGAAAAGGCAATGAAACAAAACTATGTAAAAGCACTTGAGATAAGCTAAGCCTGATGCGCTAAGCATCAAATCTCGCTCTAGTATCAATATACGAAGAAATCAAAGTATCCCAACCGCCTAATATCCTTAATAATCCTCGTCCAAATTGTACCCTTGGAAGAAGCAATTCAAAAGAAAAAGATATGTAGGCCTCGAAAAATTAAAAGAAAACCAGAATATCATATTAATCAAACGTGGAGGAAAGCCTATAAAAACGCCGCAAAACCAGCCGAGGAGAACATTCAGTATTACATATGGAAATAAAAAGCGAACAAATGCCCAAAATCGCATCGAGTATGACGATTAATAAGAAAGAAAGATAAGAAGCAAAGAGTTTTAACCACAATTCGCAGACTACAATCGCTGAAATCGATACCAAGAATAGAAAATCTTCGCTCGACGCTTACCAAGGCGAATGGCGGGACGGGGGAAAGACTACGACGAGTGCAATGTCGCCGGTGACCAGAAAATTCCAAATAAAGAAATAAATAATGACGTAAGAGAAAATGGGCCCATTTAACCAAATAGTCCAACTAAATAGAGGCCCATATCATTAGCCCAACAATAACCCTAGAGGCATATTCGTGAGCCGTATAAAGAAGCTCAGCTCTATAGCAATTCCATCTGCTCGTATCTTAGCAGACATCTGAGGGAGAGGAGAGAGATGGTGTCGTTGAAGCTTCAGAAGCGGCTCGCCGCGAGTGTGTTGAAGTGTGGAAAGGGAAAGGTGTGGATTGATCCCAATGAAGTGAGCGAAATCTCAATGGCCAATTCCAGTACGTTCAGCTCAAATCTCTTGAGTTACTTTTTGTTCACCTCTAATTAACTGGTCTGTATAGCATGTAAAGTTATGTATCTCTCTGCCAATTTTACGATTTCACGTTTAATCTTGCTCTTACGTGGTGGAGATCTTTTTTTTTTCGTGGATTATGCGATTTCGTCGTTTGTTCTGATCTGTTTTTCATTGTATCTTTTTACTACCGATAAATCGCCAAAGTTGGATTCTTTTGTTGTGTAAGTGTTTGCGAGTTTTGACGGTTTATTAATGCCTGAGTTCGTCTTAAAAGTACGTTAATGTTTTGGAGTCATTGTTTGTCCTGTGAACTCAACAAGCTGAAGTTTGTTATCATGAGTGTGCTGCCTGGGTTTTGCTACTATCCTGATCAGGTTATCATTTCATTTGTGATTAATTTAGGGCAAAACATCAGAAAGTTGGTGAAGGATGGTTTCATTATCAGGAAGCCAACAAAGATTCATTCAAGGTCACGAGCACGCCGTATGAAGGAGGCTAAGAGAAAGGGTCGCCACTCTGGTTATGGTTAGTGGTCTATTAGCCTGACTTTATTACGAATTATTAATGTGTGTGTTTATGTGTAAGTATATTCTTCTGAAATTGGATGGAGTTGATTAAATGCTGCAGTTCTTGGGTATGACATGTTGATGTTGGTGATTTTTTTTATGCGAAGGTAAACGTAAGGGTACTAGAGAGGCGAGACTGCCCACTAAGATCCTTTGGATGAGGAGAATGAGGGTTCTCAGGCGCTTGCTTCGCAAGTACAGAGAGGCTAAGAAGATTGACAAGCACATGTACCATGACATGTACATGAAGGTGAAGGGTAATGTGTTCAAGAACAAGCGTGTGCTGATGGAGAGCATACACAAGTCTAAGGCTGAGAAGGCTAGGGAAAAGACACTCTCTGATCAGTTTGAAGCCAAGAGGGCGAAGAACAAGGCTAGCAGGGAAAGAAAGTTTGCTAGGAGAGAAGAACGACTAGCCAAGGTGAATTTTTTCATCCGATTATAATCCAATCTAATTAGATAACTTATGAACTCCTATCTTTTCATTCATTTGGACTTCGATGGTGATATTCGAGCTAATATTTTTTTGATGAATTTGTGATTATTGCAGGGACCAGGAGCTGCACCACAACCTGAAGCAGCAGCTGCTCCTGCACCAGCACAGCCAGCTCAGTAAGTGAACTCTTTAAGTATCATACACAGCAAACAGTTTGTGATGAACATGCAATTATTACGAGTGACTTAGGATTAAGAGATTAGCGTTTTTTTCTTGAGCAATAAAATGATATAAGCTATAGATACTGAATATATGAATTAGATCCTAAACATTATCTCCTTTTGATGCAGGGTATCTAAGAAAGCCAAGAAGTGAATCGAATGAACTATTTCAAAGAAGACGGGAGACTCTCTGTCACTTATGTTTTTGCACTTCATTGTGGTTAAGACGTAGTTTTTCTATCTGCTTGAACTTTCCAGTTTCGTTTTGGTTAATGATACTTACACAACATAACTTGTTTTGGCAACGGTATTGCTACGCTATCTGTATTACTACTTTGGTTTTCGATTGGTTAATGTACCTTGTCTTTGGAAGTAAAATATATCTTAATTGTTTGTAATAACCTTGAAATTCCTGACAACGTAAGAAATGTTAAAAATATCTCAATTGTTTGTAATAACCTTGAAATTCCTGCCAACATTTGAAATGTTAAAAGCAGTTGACATCAAATAAGAGTATTATTGAACCTCAATATGTGTTTCATCTACAGCGACGAATGAATCATGAAGGATAAACAATAGAAATAAATGGGCATGTATTATTACAACCTAGTATACCAAAAAAGTACTATTCCATATGTTCCCTGACCTTAGGACCAGTAAACAATTGAGGGTATCATCATCAAGATACACCCGCGGAATAGAGTTCGTTGAAAGTAGGGGTGTGCGTTTTTCGGTTAACCGAACCGATTAACCGAAAAACCGAAAATTCGGTACAAAACCGAACCGAACCGACAAATTCGGTTCGGTATTCGGTTATTAAAAAAAAAAATTCGGTAATTCGGTTCGGTATAGGTTTTGGATTTTCGGTATTTCGGTATACCGAATTACCGAAATTTTAAAATTAAAATATATTATATTTTATTAATAATGAAAATATAACTATATTTTATTAATTTATATATTAAAAAACGAATTTTCAGTAATATTTAAATTAATATATATAATTAATATAACTTTTTTATAAACCCAAAAAAATTATATAAATTATATATTAATTTAAATATAATTAAAATTCTTTTTTTTTATTGAAAATTCGGTTAATTCGGTAAAAAACCGAATTAACCGAAAAAATTTCGGTAATAACCGAATACCGAACCGAGAAATTCGGTTCGGTATTCGGTTTTGGAAATGGGGGAACCGAAATTTCGGTTAACCGAAATTTCGGTTCGGTTCGGTTCGGTTTGTACCGAACGAACACCCCTAGTTGAAAGAGTTGACTAAAAATTCGGATATCTCATCTCACTCACACAGTAGGCAAATTGGTCGTATACTAAAACGAGGTTGAATTTAAGGATTTCAGTCTACAAGTGATGGAGATAGAAAGAAGAAAACAATATAAAAAGTAATGACCAGACCTTTAATGTGCGTGCACCCCTCCTTATGAGCTGTTTTTGCGACTAATGCAGCTTTATCGTAGCCAATTTTCGACACCAAGCAGAAAGATAACCACTTAATAACAGTAAATATAGGTATTGGAAACCAGAAAGCTGAAGTGTGTTTGGGAGCAACTTACTGGATTTAAAGACGTCACAAGCATCAACAAATGTATTGATTAGGTAAAGATTATTATATCATACCGAGATAAAGCGACGTGATTTGTGGAAGTTGTAACAAAACTAACCTCATGTAACAATTTTGAGATCCTATCTCTGTTAGCTTAAATTCCCCTGACACAGTTCTTCTCAAATGAAACAGAAGCATCGCCCAGCAATCTCAACGACTGATATCTAACATATTTAACGGTATGAATTCTTATCCAGTCCAGTTATATAAACACATAACCTTACTGATATAATATTAAAACCATAAGCAGAACAGAAAATATGTGACAACCTAGAAAGAGAAGAAAACCTCACCTGCCTGTAAATTCTAGACAGACGTAATTGTTACGTGATTACCCATGACCTGAAAAGTATGAATGTGATCAGAAAGGAGTTACATTGTTAAGGATAGTATAATTTATAGTGACCAACTTGTAAAAGCAAAAAACAGAAGTTGAAACTCGGGAACAAAACGAACTTATTCAATACCGGGATAATACTGCTGCCAGTTTCATTTTCAGGGAGAATGAACTCTCCAAGACCACACCGTGGCCCACCGTGTATTGATGAAAAATAGTGACGAATTCTGAAATGAAGCATCTTTGTAAGCTAACACAGAAAACCAACTAAGAATGAACTCTCCAAGACCACACCGTGGCCCACCGTGTATTGATGAAAAATAGTGACGAATTCTGAAATGAAGCATCTTTGTAAGCTAACACAGAAAACCAACTAAACTATTGCTCACCTTCCCAAGAAGCAATGTCATTTGCTATCTTCATGAAAGAAGTAGCAATGGTGTTCAACGAACCGCTAGTTTCAACAAAAGCATCATGTGAGCCTATAGTAACACAAAAATAGCAAACACAAATAAACGAATTAGTTATTTCATTGGTTAACTGCACCAAGACGATATTCTTTTGAATTGATTACCTGCTCGGACGAGAAAAAGAATTACCAGGGCTTCAAATTTGTTTTCGGCAGTCACAAATGGCAGATTTGTTTCCTCAGCTACTGCTGCCTCAATCTTAGCATCAAACCACAAATTTTCATTGTTCAGAGAAAATTGAACTGCAACCCGAAAAAGTTATCATGGTAAAACTAATCATAGAATGATTGAAGAGGGGCTAAATCAGTGCAATGCTGATCAATGAAAACAATAAAACAATAATTGAAGAAACCATGATAAGTAATTAACCTCTACCCTTTCTTAGTATTCAAACCAGTTCCTACAGCAGTACCACCCTGTGCAAGCTGTAGACATATTTCGCACCTTAGTGGTGTGAAAAGAGAGAGTTGAGAATAATTTTTGACAATGGTATACATAGAAATAGATCAACCTGATACATTCGTGGTAACGTGCATAGGACTCTATCAATGCCATATTTACCCTGCGTATAAGATTCTGGAAGTTAATATACGAATTCTTCATGCCCTTCTTCTGGCTAAAACAAGTTCGATATACACTAATAAATTCTTAAGTATGAATTCTTACTTGTGTAGTGTAGCCGCTAAATTCTTGGCCAAGGGTCAATGGGGTAGCATCTTGAGTGTGAGTACGACCAATTTTTACAATATCTTTGAATTCAATATACTAGAACAGATAACAAAAGCATCTTATTGGAAACAAAAAATATATATGAACGTCACTCATCTCTAATGCCCTAAGCATTTAGAACAGGTCGTCATTCAATGCCTCTACAGGTCATAGGTAGCAGTGGCCAAACCAAGAAACTGTGATGCTAAATTATATAACTCAAAGAATGTGGAAAAATTATGGAGTGGAAAACAGTAGGACCTTATAAATATCACGCTGGAAAAGAAAAAAAAAAGAAACAATTAGCTGCAGGGTTGGTACGAACCTTTGTATTAAGTGTGGAGTGTAACTGTTTCAGTTTTGGCACCAAACCAGAATTTATCTCTATCTATAGCAGCTACTATGTCCATCACCTATGACAAGAAATGTAACAAATAAACTGATGTACTTCAACTAATAAAGATTGCATTATCATTAACCAGTTCCCAGAAAGAGACTTACAGTTGGAAAAGTGTCATTTGAAGATTGTGATCTATTAACATTATCGTTCGGATGAACAAATTTTCCTCCACGCTTGTGGCTGAGGATTTCAGATGCTCCATTTGCAATAACCTGACAATCAAGCAAACTTGAATAAGTTCACTCCAGAAAATTTATGTGGGTACTCATAAATTTTATTGAGTTTGTCGTACATTTAGAGAAAATCCATAGAACATAAAGTCTCAAATGAGCTTACTCATGCAACTCCAGGCCAAAACAAAAGGAGAAATGATAATAAGGTATGAATATAACCACGAAAAGTGTTCCTTCTTAAACATTGAATAGAGTTGATCAATAGAAAACAAAATAATAAAGAGGCAAAATGGTAATGTTATTATTGATATGTTCTCCTTCTTATACAGAAATTTTGAACCAACATTACAAGGAAAACATACGGGAAAATATGCACAAATCTCTTCAAAGTGACATAACTAAAACTAATCGAAAGTTGATGCTTCTACATATATACTAAGCGTAAAATCTCTAACAAGAGCTAGATGAAAATCCCGAGGATGTTAAAAGGTAAATCACCTCATTGACATTCATATTACTCTGCGTACCACTCCCAGTGCCAGACTACTAACGGGAAATGTTCATTTAGTTTTCCTTCAGCAACTTCTTGTGCAGGTTGAATTATTGCTTGACCTATTGAAGGTTCAAGGCCATACTCCATGTTCACCTGCAAAACTAAGAAGATACTTATTCGCATATCACAAATGCGAATAATAATAATAACTCACCAACAGAGAATTGATGCAAACACAGCCTTTCAGAACACAATGCTTTTCAAAGGGTGGATATGAGTGTAAGTCCGTTGTTTTTAATAAGGATTAATAAATTATCTCAACAATGGAAATAATTCATGGCACTGGAAAAGATCAACCAGCCAAGTTCTTTTAGCAAATTGGAAACGACGAAACTATGGTTTAACGCTCAAGTGTTTTATCGATAAAAAAAAAAAAAAAAAAAGATAAGATATGCAGCCATTTCACCTTTGCGGCACACACTTCTCAAGAATCCCAAAATGCACGTATAATCGGCTCAGGCAATCCTATCACGATCACCCCCAATTTCAAAGTTCTGCAACGATCTTTGTGTTTGAGCACCCCATAATCTGAGTGATGTTGAAAATGTTAAAACATAATATGTATTTTCCATATTTGAATAATAAAATTAAAGATGAATACTTTTAAAATCATCAAATTTGAATATTGAATTTCCATACGGTTTGAATATTGAATATCTAGATGACTTGAATGTTGAATATACTAGTTTTGCCCCCGTGCAATGCACGAGTCTAAATTATGTATAAGTGATGTCAGTTTTTGTGGAAAATTTTATAAAGGGGCCACCATGCTCATCGAAGCGATTAATGAGCATTATCATTATGAAATTCCTTAATTGGATCATGCCACCGTGAAGATTCGCCAAGATATTCAAAACCATTTGCAACAAAAACCAACATGTACTATTCATCTTGAACTTTGTTACCTTTTCCATATATATGTACATGATTTGCATTTGATATGTACGACGTCAGAAATTCACTGCCTGTATCCCTGTTGAAGTATTGAGAATTGAGGTGAATTTACTTATATAGTATACTCAACTTGTTAACTTTGATTTTTATTTTATGCAACAACGAATCTGGGAAATCAACAAATATATTCTTTGGCGACCTCATTAGCCCTGCTATGGTTTATTTAAAACAAGAACTTTAATTTCTCCAGTCTCTTGTGTAAACATAGCCACTTGACCAGCAATATCATCATTTTATCAACTAATCACACATTAATAGCCTAGCACATTTGTTCCCAACATTCTTTGATGGTCTTAAGAAAGTAATATATTATTAGAAAAAGTCAGCTTGAAACATAAAAAAATATCTTAATAAAATATCCATCGATCAAATTCAACAATAAACTTCATAAGAACTTCCACAGTAAAAGTAGTTTGATACGATATTTGTAAGTTTACATCGTCTCTTTGATTTCTTTACTGTTGCAACTTGTCCTTTGAATCGATACCTATTATATTGAGGCCCGGATATCAAAGACGTTATTACCTTTTAACTGTCATCTCAACCGCTACACCTAATGCCAGATGTCTGGTACCATGTTCTTTCATTCAGTGCACCATATATCATGCTCAGCTAGATTCCTTCCTCGTAATAATGCTTTTGGATATGCTCTTTCATGGTTGTGCTAAATGTATTTCTTTAGCGCATCTTTGCATATCAAATACCTTAACATACTAAGACGGAAAAGAAATCAACAATTTTGTAGACTAACCATGACAAAGCAAGTTGTCGTAAAGAGTTAAACGGTACGCATGAGTCCCTAGCTAATGCATTGGACAGAGGAAACTCATCACCAAGACCTTAGAACAACTTCAAGCTCCTCCTGCTCACTACAAATTTACCCAAGTAGATATGCTCTTGTATGACATGTAATAGCACTTGATGACCGTGAACGCTCCCACATAAGATTTCATCAGCCGGCGTATTGTCAATAATTATATGATAATCACTCACCTACACAATATATATCTTCAAAACTACAATTCGACCATCATCAGTTGTATTATCATTCACGAAAGCCGCAGATAATGCGTAGCATCAGTGATAATAAACCTGAGAAGGATCATGTGCTTAGCTTCGCTTCGCTGTCTGAATTTGAAGTAATACTCTTTCAATTCCGCACAACAGCTACATAAAAATTCTTCCATTAATAATAACACGAAAGATGCACCTTCCTTTCGACGTCACAGAAGCACCGACCACAACATTATATGCAGTAGGGCAGGCGGCGATTGGGGTTGAAGCGTCGGGGCATGGGGATTGACGGTGTTATTACTCTGATGGTGACGGAAATAGGGTTGAGGGTTGAACCACCAAGATAGAAATGTCCAGTAGAATATTGTAACCCAGTAATAAGATAACCAAGAAAGATTCACTGATGGCATATCGTATGCCAAGTCGAGTCGACACACAAACAATTTTATGTTTCAGGGAAAGAAAATGTTGAAAGAGCAAGAAGAAGTTTAGTTATCATTTGTTTTATTACCCTCAAGTAAGAAAGAGCGAGAATCCGAATCTCCCCCGCACTTGATAGCAATTAACTCCACCACCAAATCACCAAATCCTTCGCACCACATCAGATTAAGCAGCTACAGCTTCTTTTACCCGAACGCGATACACCTCCATATCAGTGATGGATCGACATCTTATCAACCACGATGTCTCCAAGTTTATGGCCTCGGCTATGTCAGCATCAGCTTGGCCTTTAACCTCTGTCCCATTTGTTCTGTCTGACAATCCTGCGTGGGTGAAGAATCTGAACCTTGAAAGATTTATCTACTCAAGAGTTTTTCTTACAGAGATCAGAGACGACGCCCAACGAAGAGTCGGTGACCCTAGGATATTGCGTTAGGGTTTTGGGCGATTGTGGGATTTTTCTTAATTAATTAAGATGGCAAGTGTAATTCCACCCTCAAGTGGACGTAAATTGGTAATTTTCATTGATGATGCTGACATGTCGTAAGTAGATTGGCTATGGAAGTGGGTCAATGAGAGTCCACATCCAACTTTTATATAGTATAGATCTAGATGATTTGAATGTTGAATATCTAGATGTTTATGAGATCTATAAATAGACTATCATGTAATTTATTTGAGTATGAGCAATAAAAATTAAAAACCTTGTCTCTTATATCTCTAATATTTTTTCTAATATCTTCTCTTAATATATTTCCATAATATATATAAAATAATAATATTTATATTATTCTCCTAATTAATAAATATTCCCAAATTAAAAAAATTATCAACAAATTTGGTATCAGAGCCACTCGGTTCTCGAAGCCTCGCTTACTCGAAAAAAAAAAGTATGGCCTCAGATTCAACGTCTACCATGTTCGCCTATTCTCCCGGTCAAGTGGAGCAGTCAAATGGAGACGTTGTTCATTTACGTAGATCTATGGGACGTTGTTGAAAGCACAAATCCCGAGCCACCAAAGAAGGAACAAGCGAAGCGTGGACCGCGCAACAGAAGAAATACAAGGAGGATGTTCGAAAAGATGCAAGCGCTTTGAGATATCTCCAACAAGGAGTTAGTAAAATAATATTTCCGAGAATCTTCGGAGCTAAGAAGGCGAAAGAAGCATCGGATATTCTCAATCAAGGATTCCAAGGTGATCAAAAGGTAGTTTCTTTGAAGTTACAAAATCTTTGGAGAGACTTCGACAACATCGAGATGAAAAATGGCGAAGATATACAATCTTTCCTATCAAGAGTTTCCGAAATCATCAATCAAATAAGAAGTCTCGGTGACGTCAACGAAAGAAAAATTGTTCAAAAGGTTCTCCGAAGTTTACCCGTGAAATTCGATCATGTGGTTGCGGCGATTGAAGAATCGAAGGATCTCGACAAATACACCTTTCATGAACTTTCGAGCTCTCCTCAAGTGCATGAAGTCATACTAAGCCGATCGTCACATCAATCCATGGAGCATGCCATCCAGTCTATGTTGGAAAACTCACGCGAACACAGTGAACACGATCTTGTTTTGGTGCTGCTAAAATCTGCAGTGTTTTCTGTAGTCTTTGCACTGCTTAAATAGTAGTTTACATGGACGCTAATAAATACCTACAATCAGGCCACTAATTTAGCCTAAACTAATAAGGAAAACACAATATCTTCCTAAGGAAAATACAATCATCTCCTAACCTATGCCTAAGCTAATTAAGGAAGGTACATCACAAGGATTATTCCTACAATCTCCTCCTAAGCCTTGTGTCCACTGTTGATGTCGATTAGGCCGATCTTACCCCGTAGCTCATGAAACTTGGTCCTTCCAAGCGGCTTCCTCAGAATGTCGCCCAGCTGATCCTCGCTTTTGATGAACTCTACATCAATCAAGCCTTCTTCTGCAGCCTCCCGGACAAAGTGGTATTTCACTCGAATGTGCTTACTCTGTCCGTGGAGTACTGTATTATTGATCAAAGCAATGGCGGACTTATTGTCCACCCTCAGCATTGGCGCTCTTGCTGCTGTTCCCTGCACCTCCGACAACACACGAGCGAGCCACAATGCTTGACAAGCAGCATTAGCAGCTGCTATATACTCTGCCTCACAGCTGGACTGAGCCACCACCTTCTGCTTCATGGATTGCCAGGTGATCGGGCTGCCACTGAGGAATAAAATCATGGCAGTTGTGCTTTTACTTGCATCAACATCGCCGGCGTAATCACTGTCGCTGAAGCCTGTCAGATAAGGCTCCTCCTTCTCCCTCCTGCCGAACTAGAGTCCCCAATCTTGGGTCCCAGCCACATAGCGCAGGATGCGCTTCACAGCTGCGAGGAAATCCTCGCGTGGATCCTCCAGGAATTGACTCACATAGCCAACCGCAAACGCTAGATCGGGGCGAGTGTTGACCAAGTACCTCAAGCTCCCTACGACACTCCTTATGTCGTCGCATCGACCGGCGGCTCTGTGCTCAGCTTACTCAACTTCAGGCGCTGTTCCATGGGCACGTGAAATGGGTTACACCCTGCCATACCGCTCTTCTCCAGGATCTTGCCGGCGTAGGTGCCCTGGCTCAGCGAGATCCCCCTCGTGTCATGCTTCACTTCAATGCCGAGGTAGTAGTAACGCAGGCCGAGGTCACTCATCTTGAATGCGGCCGCCATCTCCTCATTGAATGACTTGATGTCGCCGTCGTTCTGCCTGATGTAGATGGCGTGTTCCGACGAGCTCTTCCTGAAGCCGAACGACAACAGCGTGCTGTCCAGCTTCGCGTTCCATGCGCACGGTGCTTGATGCAGCCCGTACAGCGCCTTTCGGAGCTTGAGCACCATGTGCTCCTTGCCGGTGATGACAAACCCCGGCGGCTGCTCGACGTAGACCTCCTCCTCCAGGTCTCCGTTCAAGAACGTTGACTTGACGTCCATATGGTGCACTTCAAGCCGATCGCCCGACAGCCCGGTGGGAGGTCGGCGAGGGACCACGTCCGGTTGTCCTCTATCGAGTCCATCTCCTCCATCATCGCCTTCCTCCAGCTGGGGTTGCGTTCCGCCTTGGCGAACGACTCAGGTTCGTCGGCACATGGCGTGGAGCTCCTCCGCCACCAGTGCCCGTGGCGCGAAGCCACACGGCAAAGCCGCCCCGATGATGTTGTCGATTCTCCGAAATCGGAGGGGAGCGTTGTCGTCGTGGTCGGCGTCTAGGTGCTCTTGGGTCTCCCTCGGTGGTGAGGCGAACTCCAGCTCCTGTGCCCTGCTGGATCCCGCAGGTACAGCGCCTCCACCACCACGAGGCGATGCAGGCGGCGTCAGCTTACCCTCCTGAGTTGCAGTTTCAGGTGCCTCCTCAGTGCCCTCGGCCACCGGAGGTCCCTGGTTCGCGATGGAGTACTCCACCGTGAACACGTCGTCGCCGTTCGGCTTACCATTGACCTCTACAGAGCCCCAGTCCCACTGGGCTTCCTCGTCGAACACCACGTCGCGCGTCATGTGGAAACGCTTCGTGACAGGGTCGTAAGCACGGTACGCTTTGGAGCTGCGCTCGTAGCCGATGAAGATCATCTTGCAGCCATGATCCTCGAGCTTCTTCAGATGCGGCGTCGTGTTCCGAACGTAGACGATGCAGCAGAACGTTCTCAGGTGATGCACTGTTGGCTTCTTCCCATGCCACGCTTCGAACGGCGTCATGCCGTCCACGCTCTTCGTTGGACATCGGTTGAGGATGTATACCGCGGTGGTCACGGCCTTGCCCCAGAACCACCCCGGCAGTCCTTTCGCCTTGAGCATACTCCTCGCTGTCGCCACCACCATCCCATTCCGTCGCTCGACCACGCCGTTCTGCTGCGGGCTGTATAGTGCGGTGTGTTGGCGATGTATCCCTCTCCCATGCAGTACTCCGCAAACTCGATCGAGGTGAATTCTCCACCACGATCGGTTCGGAGCGCCCCCAGCTTCAGTCCGAAGTCCCCATCTGCCCGTGCTTGGTGTTCCTTGATGGCAGCCACGACACGATTCTTTGAAGGGATCGCGGCTACCCACATGTATCGACTGAGGTCGTCGACGAGCAACAAGAAGTACTTGTTGCCATTTGGGGTCGTTGGCGTGATCGGCCAGCGTCACTGTCGATCTTGAAGTGGCCCTCGTCGAGCTGGCCCAGGCTCACGATGTTCGTGGTCAGCCGGGGAATGAAGTAGACCCCGGCGAACGATCGAAACTCCCCATTTTTGCACACGAAGACGACGTTGCCCCACCCTTCAATCCGCACCACCTAGTCGTCGCCGAAGCGCACGATGCCGCGCACCGCCACGTCGAGCTTCGATAAGGCGGCCTTGGACCCGGACATATGATTGGTTGGCCCCGAGTCCAGGACCCACATCTCCGCCTCCCGTTCCTCTTCTTCCCCGAGCTGCGCGAACACCTTCTCTTCGCGAATCTCGATCTGGCCCACGGACGACGCCTGCCCAGATCCGCCTCCTCCATGCTAATTCGATTCTCCCAGCGGCGTCGGGATCAGCCCTGGCGAGCGGCTCGACTGCCGATGAGGGCGGTGCCGACGAAGTTGCCACCGATTGCAGCGTCGTGGGGAGAGAATGATAGAGCACTTTGCGAGATAGAGTGAGGCCTCCTCCTCATCCTGGACCGCATGGGCCTGCTCCTTCTTGGGCCTCGACCAACACTCCCGGGCCCAATGGCCCAGCATCCCGCACTGGCGGCATTCGTCGCCCGTGGGCTAACTCGAGTTCGTCGGCCCACTCGACGACCCGCCAGCACACCCACGACCGCGCCCACGTCGGCTGCCTCCCCTGTTCGTGCTGCCGCCGCCGCGAGAGTGGTGCTCCGCCTCCCGCTTCTTCCCCGTGCGTCCCACTCCTCCTCAGTGAGATACAGCTTGCCCTCATGCTATAGTGACGCCGGCGGTCCATCCAGCTCTTCCTCCGCCTCTTGCAATCGCCCGGTGAGATCGGCGACCGTCATGGTGGATGGATCGAGCAGCGTCTTGATCGCAATCGCGATCTGCTTGAAGCGGGGAGGCAGACTCCGTAGCATCTTGGCAATGATTTCCTCATCCTTCACCTCATCCCCCAATGTGGTGAGGTGCGTCGCCATGCCATTAAGTCACAGCACGAACTCCTCGATTGTCTCACCGTCGTTAAACGTGGCGAGGTCGAATTTGCGACGCAGCTGTTTCGTCCCAGGCCTCCTTGGCCGTCTCCTTGGAGCAGATCGTCGACACCATTTCGGGCGGGACCGCGCTCACCAGCGCATCGAGCGCCATCATGTCTTCCTGCTCATCGACAGTGCGCTTCTCGATGGCGTTCCATAGCGCTCTCGCCTTCAACTTCACCTTCATCATGAGCGCCCAGACAGAGTAATTGGTCTTGATGAGAACGGGGTAGCTATTCCCGCCGCCCACCTCACGAATCACTCGCTGGATCACAGCGCCGGAGGCATCGGCTTTCTTGCTCCCATCGCCCACGATCACGGCGCCGGAGGCATCGGCTTTCTTGCTCTCATCGCCCATGGTCCCTGGATGAAACTCGCTCCGATACCAGTTGTTGGAAAACTCATGCGAACACAGTGAACACGATCTTGTTTTGGTGCTGCTGAAATCTGCAGCGTTTTTTGTAGTCTTTGCTTAAATAGTTGTTTACATGGACGCTAATAAATGCCTACAATCAGGTCACTAATTTAGCCTAAACTAAAAAGGAAAACACAATCTCTTCCTAAGGAAGATACAATCATCTCCTAAGCTATGCCTAAGCTAATTAAGGAAGGTAATCACAAGGATTATTCCTACAAAGTTCATCTCTCGGATGGAAAACTTACACAAAACAAGGGAGGCAAGAAAGGAAAATGGAAAGGCAAGAACAAATTTCAGCAAAAGGTGATTTCGATACACAATGCTGCATTTGCAAAAAGAAAAATCGTGAGATGAAAGATTGTTTCTTTCGATGCAAAAGCTGCAACAATCCGGACCACTTGTACACCAACTGTCCAAAGAAGAAGAACGACAGAGAAATCGTCAACTTTATGAAGGATGAAGAAGAGCAAGTATTCTCTTGCATGAACGCAAACGTAGAAAGTGAAGTCTTATGGTACGTTGATAGCGGCTGTAGCAATCATATGAGTGGTAACAAGAAGTTGTGGAGATGGATACTAACTACACTTCCTACGTCAAACTTGGCGACGGAAAGATCCAAGACGCAAAAGGCAAAGGAGTCATTGTGGTGCAAAGCAAAGGAGGTAATAAGAAATTCATCAGCGACGTTCTTTATGTACCCAACCTCAAGCAAAATTTATTAAGTGTCGGGCAGCTGATGAAGAAAGGATATTCGATTTCCTTTGATGAAGACGAGTGCAAAATCTTCGACAAGAAAAATAATACACTGGTAGCATCCGTTGCTATGTCTTCTAATAAAGTTTTTTCCTTTGTCATGCCTTCGGGAGGAAAAGTGGCCTTTGCAGGAGAAAATGTTGATCCATTTCAGCTGTGGCATTTGAGGTACGGTCATCTTCATAGCGAAGGATTGCAGCTTCTTAAAATAAAGAACATGGTCGTGGGTATTCCATCCATCGAGCAAAAGGATCAAATTTGTGAAGGATGTACATATGGGAAGATGCATCGTCTTCCGTTATCAAAGACGTCTTGGAGAGCAAAAACCCCTCTCGAGTTGGTGCAGACGGACATATGTGGTCCTACGAGAACACCTTAGCTCGGTAACAAGCGATATTTCATTCTTTTTTGTCGATGATATTACAAGAATGATATGGCTATATTTTTTGCACAAGAAATCGGAAGCTTTTGCAGCTTTCCTACATTTTCAAGCGCTCGTGGAAAAACAAAGTGGTCGACAAATAAAATCCTTAAGAACTGATCGTGGCGGAGAATTTCTTTATACTCCATTCTTGGAGTATTGCAAGAAGAATGACATTGAATGACAATTAACGGTAAGTAGAACTCCACAGCAAAACGGAGTTGCCGAGAGAAAAAATCGAACAATAGTTGAGATGGCAAGGAGTATGCTCAAAGGAAAAGAACTGGAGAAGGTTTTTTGGGTAGAGGCTGTTCACACGGTAGCTTATATCCTCAACCACTCACCCACAAAGGCGGTTCTCAACAAAACTCCATTCGAAGCTTGGCACAAGAGAAAACCAGTTGTAAGTCACTTAAAATTTTTTGAATGTATCACATACTCGCACATATCAATCCCAAACCGGGATAAGTATGATTCAAAAGGTGAGAAACTCATCTTTGTTGGCTACAGCGATGAGTCGAAGGGATATATACTTTTTAATCCGAAGACTAACAAACTTGTGGTTTCAAGAGACGTTATCTTTGATGAGCATGCAGCTTGGAAATGGGATGAAAACTCTTCTCAAGAACCATTTCTACTGTCAGAGTTATCACAGCCGGTACCACGACAACAACAAGAACCACCACAGAATCAAGCTACACCACCTGCGCCAGAAAGTTCACCAAGATCTACCTATATATCTGAAGATAATTCTGATCCGGAAGCACCTCCAATAAAGGTACGATCACTACAAGACATTTATGAGAATTGTGATATTGCCTTTTTTGGTTGTGAGCCTCAGAATTTTGAAGAAGCGTCTAAGGAAAAAGTTTGAAGAAACGCGATGCAAGAAGAAATAAACGCCATCGAGAAAAATGGCACTTGGGAGCTCGTGACTTGCCACGTGGAAAAGATGTCATCTGTCTAAAATGGGTGTTCAAAACAAAGCTCGATGAAGATGTTTCCATTAAAAAACATAAGGCGAGATTGGTTGCAAAAGGATATTCTCAGCAGCCCGAAATCGACTTCAACGAGACTGTTGGTCCCGATTAGCACCAACAATACGACTTCGGACGGATTAAACACGCCGAAAGATCGAGATTTAAGAACGGGGCGTGTGGGGCTTGGTGGTGTTCTTGAGGAGACTCTCTCACTCTAAAATTGTTTATTTGATCTTCACACACAAGCACACATAACTATGTGTTAGGGTTTTCCTATTTATACCACAAGTTGGTATATAATAAGTGGGCCTCTTGTGAAGGCCCATTACATGAATAACTAAGAACTAACCCAATTAAGAGCTAGCCCAAAGTTTAATAAAGCAAACCAACAAAGATAATGCAATGAAATTGAACACTACAAAATATTTCCTAACAATCTCCCCCTTAGTGTTCAATCTTCAGTTCAGCGCGGGATATCTTTGTTGGGCATATTGGAGATCTCGATTCCTAGCAAACTCCCCCTACAAGGGATATCTCCTCTTCTTGCGGAGGCATTGATGGCTCGGCTAGGACTCACTTGTTAAGATTCTCCAATCTTCTTCTTCTTGGCGCCGGATTTTGTCGTCTTCGAATGGAAGTTGTCTGGTTCGGCCACGAAGTTGACTCGTCTGGCTCCAGAAGAAGGTGGGCGTGGGGCGTAAAAAATGTGTCAAGGCTCTATTGAAATGTGACTTTCAAGAGTAGGGAGCCCGGTCTTCAGAGTGGTCAGCGCAGTAGTGGCGAAATGTGGTGGATGAGATGTGCCATGGCTCCTTCGAGTGTTCCATTATGAACATAATAGCTTGACACATAAGAATGTGCGCGGAAGTAGTGGAAGCCTCCGGCGGGGCGTAGTTGGTGGAGGTGGTGGAGTAGGTGTTGTGAGAGGTGGCATAGGTGGTGTGAGCGGAGGTGGATGATGGTTGCTGCTGATGCTACTGTACGATCTTCAACTCAGTTCTTCTCCTTTACTCCCCCTTGAGATGATCTCCGTCTTTGGGATCGTCACGTCGTCCGTGAGACGAGTCTGCCTCTGGTGTTGATGGTGGTGATGATGGTGTGGTGTGGTGTTGAGTGAGGCAATCAAGTGGGATTCTCAGGAGTAGCAGCATTTGACTTTCCTCCAAGTTCATTTCGGAACTCGGACGAGGCGGAGCAGCATGTGGTGGCGTAAGCGTAGGCGTGGTGGAGTGGTGTCGGTGATGGGACCTTTTCCTTCATAGATCCTTGTTGAGCGCGGCATGGAATGTGTAAGTTCCTCGCTGATTGCTATGAGTCGGGGCTCCATCACGAACGGGGTAACTAACCAGACGGGGGTCACAAAGACGCTCCGTCGTCACAACATCGAAACATGTGTCCGATGCGCCGCCTGTTTGCACAGGACAAAAAGAACCGGAGAGCCACAAAGGCTTTCCGTTCGCACGGACGATGAGACAAGCTCGTATCCGTGGCCCATCGACAGTTGTGGTGAGGGTGGCTGTCGTGGGTCTTCCGCTCTCGGTCACAAGGACGTCATCAAGCGTTCGGGCAAGTTCACGAAGAACCTGCGGTGCGTAAAGAGTGTTTGTGTCCTAGAAAGTGGAAAATTTCGGTGGGTGAGAACACTAGACTCAATGTGGGTGGAAGAGGTGCAGTGAGAGGCGGGGCACTGCATGTTCAACATCAACCGTCTCCAAGTGGGGCGGTGATGGCTAACGTGGTTCCTCTTGTGCGAAATGAAACAGCTATCTGCGAAAGGATAGCTGAGTGGTTGGGAGGGGTTAATTGCGCGGTTGGACCAGATGCCGCGACTTCTACTCGGGAAACGAGCGAGTCGTCTCCTGTACCTATGGGCGAGGTCCGGGTTGTGGTGAGATATGACAGAGGAGTGCGATCATGTCGTCGTTGGTTCGCAACTCCTGCAAGCGACTTACGTCATCCTCCCGAGATCGTTGATTGGATCTTTGCGTGGAGGAGGATGTCGCGCGACCTAGACCTAGACTCGAGAGGCTAGGGTAGGCTCGTTCCTGGGTTAGAATCAGGGGGGGTTTCACTGATCCATGGGAACTATGGTGGCGTGGCGTGATCGCGTTGAAAGGCGACCACGAGTGATGTCGACGAGGGTGGCCCAAAACTGTTGATCAGACACTTCTGAGACTCGTCAGGTGGTGGTGGTGGTGAGGGCGTAAAGAGGATCACGGTGGCTTAGGACGTCTCCATGTAGCGCACCATGGTGGAATGGATGGCAGTGGGTGGACGGTGGAGTCCGGTACATGAGATCCACATCGCCTAAGCATCGAGATTAGATGGCGCGCCCACTGATGGTTGGTTGATCTCTTGTCAACCGTTCTTTGTATGTCCGGGTTCTGCACGGATTTGTACAGAAGTCATGATGGTTGCTCGCTTCTCTGACATCCCTTCATGCACGTGGAGCAATCCGTGTAACGTGCATGATGGGGTTGGTTGCTCGCAGTGCATACCGGTCATGAATGTGGAGCAACCCATGTACCATTCATGCCGGGGTGTGGTTGCTCACGTCGTGTACCAGTCATGTATGTGGAGCAACCCGGGTACCATACATGCTGGGGGGTTTGGCTGCCCTCGTCGCATACCAGTCATGAGTGTGGAGCAGCTCTCTTAGTACCTACCCATGCTGGGAAATCTGCAAAAACTTTATCGGGACTTTGGTACCCATTTTTGGATGGGTCCTCCCTTGTTAGCAGAAAACAAGTTAAGCACATTTGGTTCAGATATTGATCCTAAATCATCTTTTAAAGTCCTATCCAATTTGATTTGTGATTTAGGAATCCAAGTTTGGTGAACCTTGGAGGGAAATGACAATTCAGCGCAGGTGAATGTGTGCCTAGGTGTAGAAGACCTAAAGATTTTCTCCCTAGCCAGTCGCATAAGATGCTTTCTAGAATAAATCTGGACTGGGTATTTCAAGTAGGAATATGAGCTTATGGCGCTATATGCGTCATTGGATGATGAGTCGTATTGCCTACAAGAGTTCACATCATTCACTCTATAATGATGAAGGGGTGTAGTTTGAGAAGTTCGCTTGCTTGAGCTTTGAACTTCTTCGCATGCTCTCCTTTTAATAGGAGTCGAAGAGGGGCAATCATTAAAATTTTTGTTCAAGTTTTTCAAAAAGAAAGTCGATTTTCCTCTCTTTATTTTTTCTTTTAATTGTTCCTTTGAAAATTTAAGCGCTTTGCTTTTACTAAACATTTCAGTATCAGTCAAAGGTGACTCAGAATTTGTAGAAAAAGCAGTTTTAATTTTTGGAACAAAGATGCTTGACTTTCTTTTCTTTACCTGTTTCGAGGAAGATGTATCTTTTAAAAGATCATTGGAGACAGGTAAAGATGGGGAATTTTTAAGATTTGAAATCTCATTTAAAAATATTTCCTTTTCAGACTCAAACGAATTTTCGAGATTAGAAATCTTCTCTAAAAGCTTTTTCTTTTCCGCGCCAAAACTTATTCTTTCGAATTCCAGAGTTTCTTGCAAATCTTTCACTTTACGAAGAGTCTCCGGGATATCACATGGAATAGGTTTTTCAGAATGTAAAATATTTTCCCCGTTCGAATCTAAGTTTGAAGATGTATTGCGTTCCTCTAAGAGCATTTGATATTGCAAAGAGAAGTAATCTCGCTCACCTTTGCAAATATCTAAGCTTTTAGTTAGATCGCAGACTCTCTTTTCAGTAATTGCTACCTTAGATTCCAAGCTAGTCAAAATTGACTTGAAGGATACTAATGTTCCTTTAGTGGAAGCCAAAGCGTCATTAGCTACAGCTAGCTCCGTCAATTTTGTCTCTAACAACGCGTAATTATTAGCATATTGTGCTTCTAATTTCGCGATTGTCCTAGCTTGAGCATCCATTTTTGTTTTCAAAAATATTTTAAATAATGAAGAAAAAATGGCTTTGAAAATTTTTACTCCGAAAAGTTTGGTTCGTCGAGAAATATCGTGAAGTTTCGAAAAACGTGAGTGTCGAAAATTTTGGTGGATACCGAAAAATTTTATAAAATGATTTCGAAAACTTCGTGAGTATTACCAAAACTTTTTTCTATAATGTGCCAATACCGTCCTAGGTCGATCGTTGGGTACGGTGATCGTTGCCGCGTTTTGGATTTGCCTTCACAAATTTCACAAAAACGTCGTCTATACCGAAAATTTTGGCCCAGAAAAATTTATTTCGAAAAATTTTAAAAGTGTAAAATAGACAAAGTCCAAAGGCCTTTTATAAATTTTTGCTCCTTAAACCTTATTTAATCCGAGGGGGGGCCAAAAATTTTTGGTGGTCAAAAACGTTCAAGTGTAATTTTAAAGAGTGATTTTTGCAAGATTTGAAGCTAAAAGGTGTGTTTGGATCAAGTTTAAAGGTTGGGTGCAAATTTCTCGGGGGGTGCGAAAAATGGTGTGAAAATGTGCGAAAGATGTTGTCCCGAGAAATTTCGTTGTGAGAGTGAGTCGCGAAAATAAGGAAATTTCGCATTCAAAGGAAATTTTCGCATGTACTGTTAAAGTTTTGCATATCAAGAAGATTTCGCATTCAGAGTACAATTTCGCATGTATAAAAATTTTCGCTAGTTAAGAAATTTCGCAGTTGTGCAAATTTTTCGCATGTATTCCAAAAATTTCGCGGTGAAAATTTGTTCTAAAAACGGTATTAAATTTTCGCAGGTAGAAAGAGTTTTCAAGTAGCAAAAATTTCGCAAGTTTTGAATTTTCTCAAGTGATATGGAAGTGAAGTGATGATGCGAAATAGTGAGGATGCGAAAAAGTGAAGTTGAAATTTTTGGATCACTGTAGCTGCGAAAAATTTGAAGATGCGAAAATATGTATGATGAAGTGAAGTGTATGAAAATTTCGCGGGGCTTCACATGCTGTAGCAGCGAAATTTCTCGGAAAAATTTCTCGGCCTGCGAAATTTCTCGGACTGTAGATGCGAAAATTTCTCGGGCAGCGAAAGTTTCTCGGCCTGTGAAATTTTCTCGGCTAAGAATTTTCTCGGGTAAGAAAATTTCTCGGCCAAGAACACAGATTACTGTTCCATAGCTGCGCGACTTTTTCCAGAAAAATGGCTCGTTTTCGCTCAAATCTCACTCAAAATCGACGAAACTTGTTCCAAAACATCAGAAAACATTCCTAAACACATAATCAACCTTTGGGATGTCTAAAAACAACAAAACGAGTTCGAAATCGCCCAAAAACTGAAAGTGACGAAAATAATTTTTCAAGCAATTTTTCACTCAAATCTTGCTTAAAACACGCAAATCCGGTCGCGTTGGGCTCTGATACCACTTGTTGGTCCCGATTAGCACCAACAATACGACTTCGGACGGATTAAACACGCCGAAAGATCGAGATTTAAGAACGGGGCGTGTGGGGCTTGGTGGTGTTCTTGAGGAGACTCTCTCACTCTAAAATTGTTTATTTGATCTTCACACACAAGCACACATAACTATGTGTTAGGGTTTTCCTATTTATACCACAAGTTGGTATATAATAAGTGGGCCTCTTGTGAAGGCCCATTACATGAATAACTAAGAACTAACCCAATTAAGAGCTAGCCCAAAGTTTAATAAAGCAAACCAACAAAGATAATGCAATGAAATTGAACACTACAAAATATTTCCTAACAGAGACATTCGCCCCAGTTGCTCGCATGGAGACCATTCGAATAGTCCTTGTGCTCGCAGCCCAATTGGAGCTTAGCGTGTACCAGTTGGATGTAAAATCAGCGTTTCTCAACGGCGATCTCGATGAAGAAGTTTATGTTCAACAACCACAAGGATTTGAGATTAGCGAAAACCCGAGAAAGGCATATCGGTTTAAAAAAGATCTTTATGGCTTAAAGCAAGCACCTAGAGCATGGAACAACAAAATCGACCGGTATTTATTTCGAGAAGGATTTCGACGAAGCCCCAGTAAGCCATCTCTCTATATTAAAAATTCCGATACGATAGATTTTTTGATCATGTGCCTTTACGTTGATGATATTATTTATCTTGGCACTACCCTGACATTGACTGAAGAATTTAAGAAGCATATGATGCAAGAATTCGAGATGACAGATTTGGGACTTCTAAAATATTTTTTCGGAATCCAAGTAAAACAATCGAAAGGGAAGTTATTTATTTCTCAAGAAAATATGCTGACAATTTGTTGAAGAAATTTAATATGCAGAGTAGCAAACCGGTGAACACTCCTATGGCCTCGAACGAGAAGTTGCAGCAAAATGATGGTGCGGAAAAAATCGATGCAGGAATTTATCGAAGTCTTGTAGGATCACTGATCTACCTCACCAACACGAGACCAGATATTGTTCACTCGGTAAGTTATGTTTCTCGATACATGAGTAAACCGAGCAAACTTCATCTTACCTCGGCAAAAAGAATCTTGAGATACGTCAAAGGTACTAAAAAGCACGGGATTCTCTATGAAAAAAGAAGAAGGCAATATGCTAACCGGTTTCACTGATAGCGATTGGGCCGGTTCATTAGACGACCGTAAGAGCACTTCCGGATATGTGTTCTGTCTCGGAACAAAAGTGGTTGCTTGGTGTTCTAAAAAGCAGAAAACGGTTGCATTATCATCAAGTGAGCCGAATATATTGCAACCACAGACGCAGCGCGTGAAGCTGTCTGGATAAAAAGAATTCTCGAAGATTTACAACAAAAACAAAAGCCGACTACACTCTTCTGTGATAATATGTCAACTATTGCTATGACTAAAAATCTGGTTTTTCATGCAAGGTCGAAACATATCGAACTCCAACATCATTACATCCGTGAACTTGTGACCGACGAAGAAGTTCACATGGAGTTCATCAACACAAATGATCAAGTCGCAGACTTTCTCACGAAGGCGGTATCGATCGAGAAACTTGAGAAGTTCAAGAGGACTTTGAAAATCACATATTAAGAGGGGGTTTTAAACATAATATGTGTTTTCCATATTTGAATAATAAAATTAAAAATGAATACTTTGAATAACATAGATCACCAAATTTGAATATTGAATTTCGAGATGGTTTGAATATTGAATATCTAGATGATTTGAATGTTGAATATATCTAGATGATTTGAATGTTGAATATCTAGATGTTTGCAAGATCTATAAATAGACTATGATGTAATAATATTTGAGTATGAGCAATAAAATTTAAAAACCTTGTCTCTTATATCTCTAATATTTTTCTAGTATTTTCTCTTAATATATTTCCATAATATATATATATATAAAAAATTATACTTATATTATTCTCCTAATTAATAAATAGTCCCACCATATTAAAAAAATTACTGGATTGCCATTCACCGCCCCCTTTTTCCTAGTCACCGCCCCCTAAAGGGCTGAAAAAGACGATTTTGCCCTTTTGAATAAAATTTTTTATTTAAAGTCCTTTTCCAGACAACAACTTTCATATCGCAATCAAACATTCAAATCAGACTCAAACAAAACAAAAAAAACGTCCAAATCGCAATGGATCGACGAAAGGGGAAAGGGTCTATTCGCACGACTGGTAAGCAAATTCTCGTAAAATTCGTTCGTACGTAGATGAATGATCGAACTAGATTCGAAATCGCTCCAAAAAAGTCCGGACCGAAAAATAATTTCGGCCGGAACAGTCCGGACCGAAACAGAATTTCGGCCACATCAAGGCCGGACCGAACAATAATTTCGGTCGTGCCTTGAGGTGGCCGAAAAAAATTTTCGGCCCGGACAGACATGACCGAAAATATTGTTCGGTCAAAGCTGTCCAGGCCAAAATCATGTTTCGGTCGGGACAGTCTTGACCAAAATCATGTTTCGGCCGCCACTTCATGTGGCCGAAATTTCAGATCGGCTGTTTAATTTTTTTTTTTCGGACGATGAGAGGGAAATCCACATCCCGGAGGATTTGATCGGCGACGGAGTAAACTACAGTGAGCATTTTCGCGTAGGAGGTCGATTTCAGACCGACGTGGAAGCCATTAACTGGGCGAAAGGCGTCGCCATTGCTCTGGGTTTCGAGGTGATTATTTCGTCGCATAAGAAATGCGGTACAAAAAAACTGATTAGATGTTCTCGCGGAGAACGTTATAGAGGCAACGAGGACGAATTGGAGAGGGTTACGAAGTCGAACAAGTGCAGGTGTCCGTTTGTAGTCATAGCTCAGAAGGATCCAATGACTAGGGAATGGTACATTCGTACGGGCCCACCTGATAAATCCACGCACAATCACCCTCTGATACAGTATCCCGAGGGACACCGCCAGACGAGTGGGTTAAGTCGCCAGGCAAAGAAGATCGTAGAGGAAATGAGTGCTGCGCAATCGAAACCAGCTCATATCCTTTCATCGGTGAAGGCTCGACACGCAGAAGATAACGCGACGATCAGGCACATATATAATTACAGAGATCGTTTGAAGAGAGACTATTCTGAGGGCCGAGACGTGGTGATCTAGTTGATGCACCAGGCGAGACACGCCGGATATTATGTTCAAGCCCTGGGAGACGACGAGACCAATGCGCTGACGCATGTTTTTCTCGCACACCCGGACTCACTTGCACTGGTGAGGACGTATCCGTACTTCATTGGCATCGATTCTACGTACAAGACCAACAGATACAAGATGCCTCTAGTTGAGATTATAGGGATGACTCCCTGTAATCAGAACTTCCTATGTGGGTTTGCATTATGAAGGACGAGACGGAGAGAAGTTATGAGTGGGTGTTGCAGTCCCTTCGGGATATTCTGGGGTCAGGTGTCTACCCTTCGGCGATTGTGACTGATCGTGAGTTGGGCCTTCTTCGACCCGTACAGGAAGTGTTTCTGTATTCTCACCATATATTCTGCACGTGGCATATCTATAAAGATGTGGAGAACAAAGTTTATTGGACGGCGGGTCAGAACAAAAAGACAGCAGCTCACTTCACGCATAAGGCCTGGAAAGCAGTCATGGAAGCTCCATCGATAGACGAATACGAGCAGGCCGTCAGTGACATGCGTCTGCGTTGGAAAGGTGACTCCGCTATCGTGCAGTACGTTGAGCAGACATGGTTGGTGCATAAGGAGAAGTTCGCCAAAGCTTGGACGAACCAGGTGCTTCATTTCGGGAACACCACTACATGTCGTGTGGAGAGTGCGCAGCGAGCTGAAGCAATGGCAGAACTCGGCCACTGGGTCTCTTGACACCGTGTGGGTGAAAGTGCACGATCAGATTCAGAACCAACTGAATCGCATCAGAAAGGTAAATTAATTATTATACGTGTCAAACGAAATGCTATGCTAATAATTTTTTTATGTTGACATGCAGGCACTGGAGGAGTCCCGCTCGAAACGACCGATTGGGAACTCGGGTTTTCCATTCCACACGATATTGTACAGAGTTTCGCACCATGTAATATCGATAATGGGAACCGAGTTGAGGCGTGCCAATGAGTTGTCGGATGAGGTTTACTCCGCGTGCGGATGTGTGGTACGACGTACGCACCATCTCCCATGTGCGTGCGAGCTCCAGCAATGTATCGAGAACAACTACCCAGTTGCTGCAGAATGCTTGCACGACTTCTGGAGGACACTCACGATCGGCGATGGAGTAATTCCCGATATTTCTGATCGGGATTACTTATACGACCTCGTGCGTGAGGCAGAAACCCGCGATATCTCCGTTATGCGTGGCCTCCATCGAGTCGTCCACGAACACCTGTATCCCGACACCCGTGAGTGGAATGAGCCTGATGTTAAGACGTCTGTAAAAGGTCTGCCGAAGAAGAAGAACTCGACGAAGCGGGATCGAAGTGCTTGGGAGTACGCAATCCCAAGGGGTGGACGCAGCGGAGGGCGCAGCAGTACCAGTCGTAGCAGCCAGGGTCGCACGTCATCTTCGTCTGCGAAGCGGTCTCGATCTACTACGAGATAGGTACTACTATCTCTTACTCGTAAATTTGTTCAATCACGGGTGCACGTCTAATCCTGAAAATTGCGTTCTACATGTGAATCAGACTTCCACCACACCCACTTGGCCAACCACGTAACAACAGTCATCCATCCGTATATTATTAGCTACAAGAATGTGATGGCCGACGGCAACTGTGGATTTCGCGTTATCGCGTCCCATGTTTACGATAACGAGGACGAATGGAACACCGTCAGGAATAACGTCGCGAACGAACTCGCTGCCCATTGGGATCGCTACTCGGCATTGTACTATGGTGATTCACTGGAAATGCAGTTGGATCGTATACGCTGGGAAGGGGGCCCTTGTGGAGCAAACCACTGGATGATGACAGGGTTGTTGCGACAATTTGGAACGCTGTAATTGTCCTCTACGGGTACGGCAATGGAACGAACATCAATATACTTTCGAACACAATATTGCCGCTGCGTGCCGGTCGGACTGCTACTGGACCGACCCGTACGATCGTCATGGCGCACCTTGGGGATGATTATCAGCATTACATCAGACTTAATTTACGTCCAGATTTTCCTATGCCCATTTTATATCCGTATTGGTTCACGTATCGTAGTGATCGGCTTGCCGGTTGGGAGATCAGATATCAGAGTCGATTCGCTCACTGGAATAACCTAATGCGTCATAATAATTTATGAATGTCTACTGAATTATTTATTTGTATTATTTATTTGGATTATTTAATTGTATTATTTATTTGGATTATTTATTTATACTATTTATTTGGATTATTTATTTATATTATTTATTTGGATTATTTATTTATACTATTTATTTGGATTATTTATTTATATTATTTATTTATATTATTTATTTGGATTATTTATTTAGATTATTTATTTATATTATTTATTTGGATTATTTATTTAGATTATTTATTTGTATTATTTATTTATATTATTTATTTATATTATTTATTTGGATTATTTATTTGGATTATTTATTTATACTATTTATTTGGATTATTTATTTGGATTAATTATTTATATTATTTATATATACTATTTATCTGGATTATTTATTTGGATTATTTATTTATATTATTTATTTATATTATTTATTTGGATTATTTATTTGGATTATTTATTTATATTATTTTTTTATATTATTTATTTGGATTATTTATTTAGATTATTTATTTGTATTATTTATTTATATTATTTATTTGGATTATTTATTTGGATTATTTATTAGTATAAATTATTTATATTATTTATTTGGATTATTTATTTGGATTATTTATTTGTACAATTTATTTGGATTATTTATTTGGATTATTTATTTGCATCAGTAATTCGAAACGGAATAAATATGCAAACAAATATTCAAAACATATAGAAAATGTGTCCGATACAATAAACGAAAAATAAAAAAATATATAGCAACACGTCAAGGGGTCTGGCGCCAACGGTCGTTGATGTCGTCCAGCCTGTCTCGGAACTCGTCCGTACGCGTCGAGCCGTCAATATGCATACTGGCTAGCATATCGGTACTCAAGCTGTACATCGTGCTGTACCACTGTACATAGCAATAATACGTACGATTAAATATATAAATATAAAAAATCGACGTAAGATTAAATTACGTACGTAGTCGGCGTGACTGCGCGGGGGTATGCCTGCCGATGACGATCCGTGCTCCGTCGAAAGCAGGCGAGGATGAGAATGCCGCTCATACCAGTCCATGTACCCGGCAACGGTTTCACCAAGGTACTCCGCGCCTGCCCGATTGATGTACGAGAGGTTGAGGATGTTGGCGTACGGGAACTGGCGCCAAGCATGTTCTGCTGCATCGGCAGAATAAAGCACCTTATACCTCGTCGGGTCTGCTGGCATGACCACCTTTCGTGGCGGACTCATCGGCGGCGGGATGACCTGCACGTACCCCAGCTGGCGCAGCACTCTCGAGGGCGAGTAGGGCTCAACGACATCGCGATATATAACCCATCCCACGAAAATCGTCCTCAGCTGTTGCGCCGCTGGATCGGGACCGTAGGGCAGCCAAGCAACCTGAAAACATTTCAAAAATTTTAAATAATTGTCGTCAATATAGACATAAATTACAAAGATACCTCTCTTGCAGTCATGACATCTATCTGACGGCGGATATCAATCAAGCGGTGGACCGTCCTCTCGTGCTGAGCTACAGACCACATGCGTGATCGTGTTTGGCCAGGCTCCACATGATGGGGGAGACGGTGTAGGCGGAAGCATGGGAAGTACTCGTAGATCCACGCCTGTAGTAACGAGAGGCACCCAGCTAATCCCCTCGCATCCGCCCTGCTCGCCATGCCAAGCTGGCGATAAAGGTAAACGAGGGCGGCCGAACCCCACGAGTACCCACTGGCCAGAGAGCAACGAGCGGTAGAACTCGTGCATGATGTCCGGCTTCACCCGGTTCCCGCTCTTGTCGAACAGCGTCGACCCCAACAAAATCCACAACCAAGCGATGGCCTGGAACCCCGCCGGCCGACCCCCCCGCATCCGCTGCATGACGTCTTTCGTCGCAACCCCACCGCCTCTCCACAAATCCCTGAGCGCGTCCACGGAGATGCCCATAATCTCCCTCGCCGTGATCTGCCCATCGGCGACGTCTGGGGTGCCCGATACCGTCGCTCCGTCGATCGGGATGCCCAGGATGTGCTCAACGTCGTGGAGCATGATCGTCATCTCCCCAAATGGCATGTGGAAGGTGTTCATGTCTGGATGCCAGCGCTCCACAAAAGCGCACAGTAGAGGCTGGTCCAAGTGACCCACCATGGCATCCGTGAGGTGTACAAGCCCCGTGCCATCGATCTGGCTCTGCGTCTCCGGCGGGAATTGGGAGTACCAATTCTTTAGCTTCCCAAGCACTAACGCCCGCTGCTCGCACTTCAGCAGGGGCCTCTCCTCCTCACCCATCCAGATGCGGGGCGCGATGTGCCCCAGATAACTAGGGATCACCTCGTCATCATATGGACCACCGGGCTGTGGTCCCTGCACCCTCCAGGAACCGTCATCTACGACCCTGGAGCGCTTGCTCCCTATTTCATTTTTCACGAATAACGCAAAAATAAATTTATTTTCATTTACGTATTTTAAGACACGACATCCCATGTCAGTTTATAGAGGAGAATGGAATTACCTGAGGAGGCCGGTGGCAGATCGTTGTCGGATGACTGAAACGATGCTCCATCATCCGCCACACCATCATCCGCATGCGGATCGTAATCCGCATATACGGAATAAGAAGCAGCCGCTCGCTGCCGCCTCTCCTCCTCCCGTTCTCTATGAACGGATGCGTCAACTCCTCGCGTCCTCGTGTGACGCTCTCCAGATCCCTCCAACGGGGGGGATCTACTACTCCCTCCGAGTAGGGTCTTTCCACCTTTGGTCTGCAATAAAAAGTTTTTTAAAAAAAAAAATTCGACCCGACCGAAACACAATTTCGGTCGGAACAGTACCGACCGAAACATGATTTCGGCCGGCACAACACAAACCGAAACGTGATTTCGGTCGGCACTGTCCCGACCGAAACATGATTTCGGTCGGGTCGAAATCCGACCCCAAATCTCGTTCGATCGGCCGTTTTTTCGAACTATTCCGATCCGTGTTCGGTAATCCATCTACGTACGAATGATTTTACGTTAATTTGCTTACCAGTCGTGAAAATAGGCCCTTTTCCTTTCCTTGTCCCTGTCGGCGATCCATTGCGATTTCAATATTTTTTGTGTTTTTGTCTGATTTGGATGTGTGATTTGAAATGTGTTGTCTGCAACAGAGCTTTAAATAGAAATTTTTATTGTTTATTTTAGTTTTTTCTTTTTAAATTATTTTAAATATCATAAGGGCAAAATCGTCTTTTTCCAGCCCTTTAGGGGGCGGTAACAAGTAAAAAGGGGGCGGTAAATAGTAACTCCCAAAAATTACCAACAGAAAATGCAAAAAATCAATATAGTCATTGTACATCACTTCATATGACATATACACTTAAATTAAATCCATAATACTGGTTATTGTGCCTCTGCATGGTGCAGGGATTTGCCACCAAACTATAAATAATATAAAGAGAAAACGACGCAAAGCCTGTCCAAATTCTTTTCAAAACAAGAAACAAAAAAAGCGAACAAACAAAACGTGGACACCCCGGGACTAGACGTGTTCATACGGTTACGGTTACGGTTCACGGTTATAAACCGCCGGTTTACGGTTAATGAAAACGTCTAACCGTAACCGAACCGTGGTAATCACGGTTACGGTTACGGTTTTGAACCGGCCGAGCCGGTTACGGTTACGGGTTACGGTTTTGAACCGCCGGTTTACGGTTTTTTTTTCAATTCTTTTTTAAAAATTTATTTCTCTTATATTAATTTAAATAAATTAAAAAACTTTGATATTTTTATATAAAACTGTAAAAAAAATAACTTTCCACTCCAAGTTAGAAATTTATATATAACCTTCAACATTTGAAAAAAAATTACACCTTAAATATTAAAAGATATTATGATTATCATTCATTCTTCTATTCGAAGGACACTCGTCGTCGGCATTTAGTTCTAAAGATCATGTTTACCACTCAATATTCGTCTAAGGTTTCTAAGTCAATTTTATGATAGTTGATAAAACAAAAATAAAAATAAATATGATGAATAAATTATCATTGGTTATTATCACAAGAACAATAAAATTATATATTTAATTATTATTTAAAAGACGGTTAAAACCGCCGGTTTACGGTTAGGAAAACGAAGAACCATAACCAAACCTTTATAATTGACGGTTCAGTTACGGTTTGAACCGTAACCGTTGACCACGGTTAACCGAACCGTTGACCGACGGTTCGGTTACGGTTTGGTTACAGTTTTTCAAACCGTCTGAACACCTCTACCGGGGACCCTTTATGTTAACAGAATTTAGCTTGCAAATAAAAGGGATAATTACAAATTTGGTCCCTTAGTTATAGGCTTATATCGGTTACAGTCCCTCGAAAACACACATCATCAATATATGTCCATCAGTTTTTAACCATTAATCAACTTTAGTCCTTTCCGTCAAGTTTGACCGGTTTGACCGTCAAAACTAACGAAATTGACCGTTAGTGCCGTTAAATATTAAAAAAAAGAAAATTGCTTAAATATTAAAAAAATGAAAATAAAATTTAGAAAAATATAATAAAAGTAAAAATTAAAAAAAGGAGACTAAAATTTAAAAATTGAAATATAATTAAATAAATATAAAATAAGAAACAAAATATAAATTTTAAAAAATTAAATTTAAAAATTAATAAAAATACAAAAGAAACTAAAATTGTAAAAAATATAGTTAAAATAAAAATAAAAAATAAATTTAAAAATTTTAATTAAAATAAAAAACTTAATTAAGAAAATCTAGAAATATAATTAAAATAAAAACAAAATGAAATATAGAGACTTAAAAATTTGAAAATTGAAAATATAATTTCTCGGAGGAGGAAACGTTGATTTCTCCCAAAAGGGGAAGCAGGGCAGGCAGGGCCACGCCCAACAAAGGTGCCGTTGATCACTCCGCAGAGGAGATGACTGTTGAAAAAAAATTCGGATAGCGAATATTGATCGTGAAGAAGCTGTTCTTTAATTTTTTAATTTAAATTTATTTTTCATTTTGTTTTTATTTTAATTGTATTTGTGGTTTTCCTAAATTAACTTTTTTATATTAATTAAAATTTTAATTTTATTTTTGATTTCTTTTTTATTTTAAATATATCTCTATTATTTAGAATTTCAGTTTCTTTTAGTGACATCTACACATAAATACATACTTGAATAAAATTTTTACAGATAGGTACCCATGTCAGAAATTTTTACAGATAGGTACCCGATTTAATATTTACCAGTTTCTTCGGTCACGCCGTACCTTCCTGTGTGTGTATGGCGTACCATAACACGTTGATATAGGGTACCTAAACGTGTTTGTACGGCGTACCTTATGTGTTATAGATGGCCTACCTAAATGTGCTAATACGGCGTACCATTTTCTCAACATATGATGTACCACGATACGTTGATATATGGTACCTAAATGTGTTGTATGACGTACATGCGGCGGATCGGATACCTATCTGCAAAAAATTTATTCTACTAGGTACCTATATATAAAAAAATCTGACAGGGTACTAAATTACAAGTTTTTTTCCAAATGAGTATTTATGTGTAAAGACCCTTTATATTTTAATTATTTTTAATTTTTTAAAATCTATATTTTGTTTCTTATTTTATTTTTATTTTAATTATATTTTCAATTTTTCAATTTTAGTCTCCTTTTTCCATTTTTACTTTTATTATATTTTTTAAATTTTATTTTAGTTTTTTAATATTTAAGCAATTTTCTTTGTTTTTTTTTAAATATTTAATGGCACTAGCGTCGATTCCGTTAGTTTTGACTGTCAACCCGGTCAAACTTGACGGAAAGGACTGAAGTTGATTAACGGTTAAAAACTGAGGGACATATATTGATGACGTGTGTTTTCGAGGGACTGAAACTGATGTAGGCCTATAACTGAGGGACCAAGTTTGCAATTATGCCCAAATAAAACATCTCATAAAAAAAAAAAAAGAACAAAAATGAGTACGGACTTATCCGAAGGCACTTGGATTGGGCCAAATGATAAACACGACGTTTTTAAATAATCATAAACCGTCACATTAATGACCAATTTGTTTTTTAGCATAGATGAATGAAGAAGAATTTTGGATTGAAAGGCAAGGTTGCGATGTTTCCTTATCATTAACCTAAGTAATCGGCGGCATTTAAGAAAAGTGTTGCATCTTTGATGTGATGTATCCCAACCTACTACATAAGCTTTTAATTTGGAACTTTTCCTAATTTAGCAAATCTTGTTCTATCCAGACAAATGTGTGTCAGCATCAACAAAAACTGAGAGGTGTAAATATCATATCAATCAAAGGTCCCGAGAGATGTGTCATCGAATCTTAATTTATCAAATTCACTCTACGTGAATTACTACTGTTCACATAGGTAGTAGTCTTGTTATAATAGATGGTAGATAATTTAAGGACTATAGTAACATTATCTGAATGGTGGAAATGAGATTCATATTCGCTTTAAACCGAAATTAGCCGGAGAGTGAGGATTATGATGGTATTGTAGGTGGAAGAAAAAATATCAATGTGCTCAAGAAACTTCGATAAAATAGGCGTATTGTTTTATGTAATCCAATGTAGCTGAATTAGAATGTTGACACTTGTCTAATAATAATTAATTATTATAAATTTAAACAATATAAAAAAAATTAAAAACCACCCACTATCCCATGTTAATACGACAATAACTACACACTGTCAAACATATAAAATTTAATATTTTATTAACATAAAATTATTATAATAATTATATAATTATTAATTATAGTTAAGACCGTGCAATGCACGGATAAAAAACTAGTTTATATTAAGGTAATGTATCACGGTGTATGGATCCAGATGATAGTGTTTGTTTTGATGTCATAATTTAATTTTGTATATACAATATTATTGAAATATTGTGTTTGTTTCACATGATATGGTTAGATAATGTGGGTTAACATAATTTTTAAGAAGGTATTTGACGTGACAACGAACAATATTTTAATATGAACACGAATTAAGTCTTTAATATAATTATTTTTAGCAATAAAATATACTATATTTTTATGTTTTAAATATATTAGTCATGTAATTAAAATAGAGATAATGATATGTATGTGATAAAGAGTGTTAAAATAAAATGAGTAATTTATCCAAAATAGTTGGAAACATCACCCCATAAAGGTGATGAAGGATCACCAAGGTTTTTTTGGGTGATCCTAAAGGCAACTATCATCCCTATTTGATCACCTAGATGATCATTTATCGTGATAATTGCTCGTCACCTACGCTAAACGAACAGATTGATGAGGAGGTGATGCGAGGATCACTGTGATATTTTGGAGGATCACTCCAAAGCTACTAATGTTTAATTGATGATAAATTGATAACGGGTAATTTCAATTGCTCTAAGACCGTCATGGCTCAATAGATAAAGCAAATCAATTTGTAATGTTAAACTCATCATTTAATTTATTATTTCTCAAATTATATGCATATATTATTCATTACACACAACCACCATGCTATACTCTTATATAAAGAGAGTTGGTCTAAAAACAGTAAATTATGTCAAGTGTTTTTACCATTTTATCTTTAATATTTTATTTTATTATAATTCTATCTTTACTTTAAAATTTTCAATTTTTAAATAACTTAAAAAATATTTAAAATATAAAATATATTTGCATATATAGGTTGGATGTGCTAAACATACTAGAATTCACGCGGGATGCTAAGTGATGTTTCTTCAGGAACCAAAAACAAAACGTGACAAATGGATGTAATTGAATGTAGGATAAGTTCTTATTTTTAATGATTGAAGATGAAAAATAATTGAAATGTTGCGCATTATTAACACTATTGATTACTATTAAATTTTTCCACGGTGAACATCATGACTCATGACGTCACATGACATGCATTCATTACATAGTTACTAAATAATAAACCTACAGAGGATGATTAACTCGCCGTCGTCATCATCTTCTTCGGAGAGCAGCAAGCGGTGATTTCCGACCTGACCCACTTCTCACCTCGGGGCTCCAATTGCCCATGGGCCACAACGATCGATTTGTAGATCTCAACAATCACCTTCTCATCGTACTCCTTGGCCGGCCTCACGCCGAACCCCGCGAAATCGCCGCCGCCGCCGCCGCCGCAGTAACCGCCGCCGACCGCCACCGCGCGCGAGCTGGCGAGCCTCATCATCGTGTTCACGTAAGCGTCACGGAGACCCAGCAAGAATCTCTTGGGAGAGAGCAGCAATCGCCTGAGCTTCAGCCTCGGACCGAACCCTATCCTCCAGAAACGGCGCCGCCGCCTGGCTCCACCGTCGTGGCCTTCGCCGGAAACTAGTCGAACCACCGGCGGCTTCTTCTTCAGCCTCTCATAGCCCTTTCGCCGCCAGTAGCCTTTGATTCCTCTGTAGGCGTTCAAAGAGATGCCTTCCATTTATAAGTTTTCTGAAAGACTCTGGGTGTGTGTGGGGTTTGGTTGAGACGTACGGACTAACTAAGGAAGGAAAAGACTATGGAATTAAATTAAAAGTAATTTATGTATTTATGTAAGGAAAAATTAAAGGAAGTTCAGTTGTTGAGAGAAAGTGTTGTTCGGTTGAGGTGTATTAATAGAGCGGAGAGGTGGCGGTGTTAGATGACAACATATAAATAATTGAATTAATATATAGTAATATTTAAATGTGTGATCTTGAAGTCGCTGTAGAATTAAATTTCATTTCGCGGAAAATAAAAGAATAATAGCTAAAAACAATGGTTCAATTTGTGAAAAAGTCTACATAAAAACTAATACGAACACGGTCAAATATCGAAGTATTTGTGAGAATGAGAAAATAAAAGATAATAAGAACGATTAAGGGAGAATCGATGGCCTATTAACGAGTCGTCATTAGCTTTGTTCTTCTTTGTCTTACTACAATATTATTGAGACGTTACTAATAGTATTTTTAATGTATATTGTCTTATTAGAGCATCTCTAATGGGTACTCTATTTTGGTGTAAAACACAAAGAAATGAGTACATTTCAATTCCTGTGAGACTCTGTATTTTACTATATTATAGCGTTGGTGGAGAGTGGAACTCCATTTTTAAAGTATGCACAATTTTCAACATTAATAATGTTAAATTTATTTTTTTATTTTAAACTTATAGTAATTATATCTAAACTAAAGTATCATATATTAAATATAAATAAAGATAATGTTAATTATCTTTTATTTATATATATTATATTCAAAATTTGAGAAAATGTAAAGTATTTATAATTTTTATTTTATTTTTAATAATTATCATAAGTTCATTAATTTGGTTATCATATTTAAATAGAAATATTAATTTAAGTGTTAAAATACGGTTAATGGATTGGTCATTGGAGTAAAACTCTATCGCAACTGCATTTTTTTTAGTCGTGGCCCTATGGTTTGGAGATGCTCTTGTGGTTAAGACATGCATGATATTTATTTTATTGCATATAGGTTTTCTTTATAATGACGTTTCATGTAATACATAAACGATTGTTTTGGAATTACTTTCTTTTTCGAGAAGGAGAAATATTTTCAATAAGATCATGAATAAGTGTTGTGAAAAAATCAGTAAGAGCCATCAAGTTTCAAGATGCATACTTTGGACCAAAGATTTGGCACACAAGGAAAACTTCAAAGGAACAAACTTGAAGAAGAATGAATCACATATCATCATCGTCTGTATCTCACTCGCCACAATCCACGGACCAATAAGAGCTTCCTATGATTTTTACTCACTCATTTCTTAGGCAGGGCTGGATATTATATAAGTTACAAATGGCTTTTCTCCTCAAACCTGTATTTGATTTTTCCCGATTTTTCTTTCTATGGAAGAAAAACTAAACATGTACGTACGTACATACAAGGCTCGCTCGATCGACTACTTGTTAATGATACACCTAATATAACCTAAGAAACCCAGCGCAAGCCTAGCTAGCTTCGCAGCCTTTTCCTTTGGTGACTTTCTTCTTCTGCTAATTCCTGCGCATAAGAAACTCAAGTAAATATTACATCAACCATTGTCAATCTAACATCATCAACATGACTAAGTTCTACAGTTTTATGTCCAAGAAACACTGCTATTCAAGTTTATGTCGAAATTGGCAGGCAAGCCAAAACTAATCATACAGAGGTGCATAGTCAACATAATAAAGAAGTTAACTTGATCCATATCACATATATTTCATAACCCATGATATTTAAAACTAGTACTGGACAAACGAAATAAAAGAATAGCATACCCATTCGTTCTTTCTCGATTCTTCAGTAGGACCACCATGGGAGTCTGACCTACACTTTGCGTGTACTATAGGACCTAACTGTGACCTGTCCATCCCCAATGTTGACCCTATGGGAGCATACATATACACAGCTCCTTTATACATCCATTCCTCCATCTCATCACTGTAAAAATCATCAAAGGGCTCCCCACACAGTGCACAAGTACTCTGTTCTTCATCAGCGGGGACAGCTAATTCTTCATCATCCCTTTTCTCCACAATATCCTCAGTAGGCTGAAGAAACCCAGGGACTGATTCATTTCCCGAGGCTTCAGCACCGCTGAGCCACATGCTTACGTTCACAAAAAACTTGGGAGAAGGCTTTGTTTTGCGGTTTTTCAGGGCACGGTTTCTGTTGACGTGCCAATCCATGTGCTTGCTGTGATCTTCCTGGCTTATGAAACGAAGCCCGCAAGAGGTGCATTGTCTGGGAAGATCACCGTATAGCGAAGTAATTGTAGGTTCGTGACGCACCTTAAGAAGTTCTTGATCGAACTCCACCCCTATAGAGTCCTAAACATAGATATGGATACAATGTGAAGTTATACGAACTAGCTAATTGAAGGGAAATAATTATGGACCTTATGGTTACCTTCTGTGAGTTTGATATTAAACCTTGAGACATCAGCGAACCAAGCAACCCGGACAGAGCACCACCAGGAGGTCTCGGGCCCACTTGACCAATGTTTTGACCGAAGGATGGCCCAGGAAAAGAGGTCCCGGGTATAGATTGCCAAGCTGCTTCATTCATAGAATATGATATATTTGGGCACCAATGACAGCAAAAATGACCGTAAAGACGAAAGATTGGGTGAATTACCTGGTAACCCACGCCCTGGTGCAACATATCCTTGGCCCATGGGGACCAAAGTTGGCTCGGAAGACAGCATAGGGAAGTTTGGTGGTCTAACACCATGCAGATTCGAGGGACGCAGATTGTTGGGATATGTTGGCAAGTCTACAGTGCCGTTTATACCAAATTGACCACTAGTTTGCATAAGTGACGGACCAGAAATGGGCGTGTGAAGATTGTGAGTGCCTCCTGCTTGCAAATTGCTTAGAGAATGCTGATGATGAGAAATCAATTCTCTGGGGAAAACGGAGGGAACTAGGCTGGTTGAATCATGACCAGGCTGTTTGGAGAAAAAAAATGCATCAGTGAAATAAGTATAAATGATTCAATAACTGCTCCGTTCATCTAACCAACTATATGATTCTGGGACATAGAAGTTAGCGAAACAGAATATCTTCTTAGTATCAGCTTTTGCAAAAAAAAAAAAGGCATTGCAGGATTTCTGCTGGGATACCATAAATCATTCGCACAGCATGTAAATAAATTAGCTAACTGTGAGACATGACACAACACTGAGAAAACAGACTTAAAAACCTGAGCAGATATTGATAAAATGTGATACTAATGCTGAAAGGCTAGTAACAACACAAAAATTGAGTACTAGGCCATTAGTATCTGTAACTACTCACCTTAGAAGAAATAAGGTTTGTACTCTGCCTCAATGTTGATTTACCAAGTGGGCCCATGTCTTTCCAATCAAATTCTTCCTCTTCAGTATTCTGCCATGTCCTTGTACCTGCTACCCTTTCATCAGTACCAATCGAGTCCATGTGCTCAGGTTTTTGATAGTGCAAATGTTTTTCTCTTTCATCTATCCCATACGCGCTAATTAAAGCCCTTGGTCCCTGAAGATTAACGTAGTTATCATACTTCTTATCCACAGATGTATTCGGAGGTTGTTTGGAGCTGCTTTTCCAGTTCCTTGATTGCCATTCAGGCATATCCTCCTCTCCGCCCATCACCATAGTCTGTCGAAGGTCAATGCCTGAGCCAGATAGCGAGTCCCTGAAAGAAATTTTGTTAGGAGAAACATCAGAATTGAACTCCTCAAGAGAATTCGATAATGACCTAGTGTGCCCTGTTCCATAAGGGGTAGACTTTGGGATCCTAGCAGCAAGATGCAAAGGTCTCTTTAGATCTTCACTTTTAACCTGAAATAGGGTAGGGTAGATTTATGGGAACATACTCAAACATCACCAATCAAATTCTCAATAAGAAGGTCCATCAGGCAAACGGCTTCAAAGTCCCGTCACTTATCAGTTGTATACTTTAGTAAAATGAAATTAACATGATTAAGAATCCCATAGTTGAGAAAGGAAAAACAAATCTCAGATCACCAGTACAAGCCCCACGCCATCAAGTCATGAAAAAATAATTGGTAAAGAAACTCCAAGTTTTTGAAAACCACAATATATAACTGTAAGTGACGATGAGCATCAGAAATAAGATATCAAATTCTATCATCCTCTATATTTGGAAGTTGATATCCCCCAATTTATCCTTTAAGAGGGGAAAAAAGAATCCAAACATTCTAGGAAAGATCAATGACACAGTCAAATAACCAAGAGAAAATAACGAATGCGGAAGGCGGTGAATATCACTGTGTTCGTGTAGGTGAAAGAGAGAGAGAGAGAGAGTGCATGCTCATGTACATTGCAAAAAAAGAAAAACCGACAATCGACATAGGCAAAATAGATTGCGATCTTGATGCTGACTCACGGTGTCTGCTGGTGAGATTCCAGAATGATGCTGTGCTCCAAAATACTTCGGGTTTACATGTATACCGTGTGCGCCTATGGGAGATTCAGAAGCTCTCGACGAACTCAACCCAGAGGGTTGACCATTCACAGATGGAGAAAACTGCAACTCTGCCTCAATCTTGCGAAGCACCGAGGATGGGAACACTGTTGACCATGTACCAAAGAGATGGCGCATCGCACGGTGCATATTCGGATGGACTTGTAGATAGGCCTCACAGAAGACCTTTAGCCATTAAGCAACATAAAACATAACGAGATCGTCAAACCACATTTTTCTTAACTAACACACAATAATGTCAAAATACCGATACAAGTGCAAAAATCATTCTTACCTCAGGCAAGCGAGCAGAGAAGTACTTGATATAATCTTTGCCAATGTTCTTCACAATACTGTCCAAAAGATACAAAGATGGTATCTTCTGATCAACCGAAACCTGGAAAAGACAAATAATAAAACATGAAGCCTGAAACATAGATATTAACAGCATTTGGCTCTCAGATTGTGTATCATGTAAAAGTGATACACATCAAAAAGCTAAACAGCACATGAGATCCAAAATATGCATGATATAAGTAAAGATACAACATGAAACTGAGATACTCAGGAAAAAAGTCATGAGATATCACAATCACACTGGAGCGTGAGATCTCACATTTCCATTCATCAATTGAAGGGCATGTATATCGACTCAAGTAATGCTCCACTTGGAGAACCGAACCGCAACCACCCAAGAAAGATTACTATCAACATTGTACGTTGTATCCAGCAAGAGTAATGTAACATTCAATTGTCCAATGAAAAATATTCTTATAAACTCCATTAATCTCTATAATACTGAAGTATGGAACAGATGAGAAAAACATAAACTACATATGAACAAGATTTTCGGAAGTATGATACACACAGCGTCAAGAGATCTCTGTTGTAGAGAAAATCATAAGAATTCGGTGAGGACTCATTATGCAATAAGAAATTCCAGGTTAAACAAACCAAATACAATGCCCACGGGAGGTATAAATAAATTATTTCCAATATATTATTCGAACATGTCCATATCAAATGCGTAAACTATGGCTCATTTTAACAGCAACACAATCACTGTTCTCAACGAATGTTTTGCTTACTCGGAAAAAAGCAACAAAGCCAACATAAGAAGTCCTTACATCCAGTATAACTAAAGATAACTGCAATTGTCTAAACAATTTCATAATTCTATTGGAATAAAGATTCTGGTAGTTTAGCTTCCATGACATCTCAAGATAATCTATAATCGACAGGACTGTCTTTAGTTTCTTTAGATTGCAATTATTCGTTAGCATTCATACGTTTGATGTTAAAGGTGATAGATGTACACACGAAAATAGAAGAGGAAAATGGAGGCCAATTCAAAAAACTTTAAACAAGCTGAAAAATGGAGAAAAAGAAATACTACACTACATCGATACATTGCAGATCATTTTAATTACAACAACTACTGCCTACAGTATGAACAAATTAAACCCCAGTGGCTTCCAAGAATAGAACCCTCGGCAAGACGCTATACCTCAATAATCCGAGAACATATCGCATCTGCAATACCCTTGGCGTGCGCCCTCTGCTCTCCGGCGATTACAGTGAGATCCGTTATAGTCGGCTTCGAATTAATGGTTAGCTCCGACAAGAAAAGCTCATAAATTCTGACAATTTCATCAGGGGGCAAACCCGCCCGACCACCGGCGAAAACCCTAATCTCATCCTCCCTCTCCTTCACCAAGGCCCTAAATCGATCGAGGAGCAGCGGCGTCAGGGGTTTGGCCGGAACGACACCGTTTTGGACGGGCTTGTTGAAGCTTAGAGGAATACGGTTCTGAAATCTCGAGGCACGGTCCATCCTGCGTACGCTAACTAGGTGCTCTTTGAGGGAATCACCGTTACCAAGCAAAAACGCCAACTCTTATAGCGGAAATCCTCTCAATTAGAATCAGAAAGGAAATTCGCCGCAGAACTGATCGATCTGAAATCGCGAAATCCTCTCGAGTAGACCGAAGTAAAAAAGGTGTCGACCAAAGAGGAAGGAATCACAGGCTTGAAACAATCGCCAATCGTCAGACAACAAAATTGGCAAAATTCGGAATCAGGATAAAAGCTTGAAGGATGGAATGCGTGTGAGACAGTAGTTTTTTATGTCGGAATTCTAATCAAGCCCAATATGTTGGGCCCAGCCCAATCACTTGTATGCGTGTGCCCTAAAAATACAAATAAGGTTACAATACAACAATAAATAAATAAAAAAAAGTGTTCGAATCGCACGAACGATTTTCAATAAATGAGCAAACAAAGTGAGAACTCAAATGTATAATGGAGTAACTTAAAAAAAATCTCCCTAACTAAACTATCAATCACCCCACATGGGTAGCCTAGTGGTTGGGAGGATTGAATTCCATCGTCTTGGTCATGGGTTCAAACATCGTCTTGGTCATGGGTTCAAACCCTGTCACTGTCATTGTTTATGGGATCCTGGGGTGGGTCTCATGACCTAGGGAGTATTAGTCCCGCTGGAAGTCGTGGCGTCCCATAGCCGACATTGAGGTTCAGATTCGATTCAGATTGAACTTAGTCGGAGTGTGGGGACTACGGTGGCGTTGTGTGAGGATACCTACCTGACCGAAAAACTAAAACTAAACTATCAATTAACTAACTCCTCATTTCCATATATTTATCATCAAATTCCCTATTTCCAAACAATTTCAGACTTCCAATTTCTGACTTTATTTCGCAATTCTCCAAATTTCAATTGAAAACACATGCGATCGATGCCTTCCAATTTCAGACTTTATTTCGCAATTCTTTCCTTTCGTCTTCATCTCCTGCCCGTACCGGAAAAGCTCCGAGCTTACTCAATCCAACGAGTTTCTCGGTCCAAGTAAGTTGAGATAAGTTTTCAGTAGTTTTTTTTCACCGTGGATTACCTATCGAGCTTCTTGAGTTCGAGCGAATGGAATTGAGCTAGCAAGCGGAGTTCTAGAGAACGCTCTGGTGGGCTGTATTGTGAACGTCTGTGGCAGTGGCACTAACCTAATTTTGGTGTCGAGCTGTGAGTGTCGCGTTTTGGGTGTTGAACTGTAAAAAGTTGAATCCTCCTTCATTTTTCTACCTTTTGCATATTGATGGTGTCGAGGGAGGTTAGTATTTCGTGATCTTTTTATGGCTTGGAAAATGACACGTTTGAACATTTGCGGTGGTATTGTTGCTGATAGGTTATGGCACATTCTTTTGTCGATATGTTGACGATAGGTTATGACACATTTTTTTGTCTGGTGGATGAATGATGTTAATATTGTCGATATGTTTGATATTAATATTGTCGGTAGATGAATGATATTACTACGGTTCTGTTATTAATGCTAAAAGTTATTTTTTGTTCAAGTTTTTTACCATGGTACTCCAACTACTCAAAATCATGTTTTCTGATAACCGTTCAAGCGTTAAAACATGCAATTATTTGGTACTACAATGTAACAAACTTATGTACTATATAAACACATATAGAGGCACTACATGCATCTATATATTGGTGGTACAGTTTACTTTAAGCTCTCACGCTTTATTGCACAAGAACCTGCGTGTCGATAATGCAACACATGGTACGACAGGATATTACAAGTAAACTATGCATGGTACTACACCGGAATATTTTTGGTACTACAAATATTTATATATTGGTATGACAAATTAGGGTTAAGCAGTTTTTATGATTTAGTGGGTTTAAGGTAGTTAATTGCATGATATATATCATTTGACATCAATATCGGTGAGTTAATATTTAGCATTAAGGATTATTACATTGGAACACCAACTTTCTTTCAACTTATATGATATTAGTAACAACATCTTACTACATAGTGTTTATCTATTGGAAGGTAGTGTTTATGTTTTATGTTACCATATGTCTAATTTTTATCATGTACCGTATTTTGTAAGCTCTCAGGCCTTATTTGATCAAGAACTACGTGTTTTCGATAGTTAATCTTAATCACACGGTCCGACAATGACATTACTCGTAGCCTACGAAGGGTACTACACTAGCATATATCATCGTACTAGAAATATCAAAATATTGGTACTACAAACATCTATATGTTGGTACTACAAATTAGCATAAGCGTTATTCGACGTCGTTCGAATTATTTTTTGGTCCGTGACTATGTTGTCATAGTTATATGTATTATATTGATAATTTGGTATCAATATTGATGGGTTAACCACCTTTAAACAAAATAATTATCACTTTCAAACATCAACATTCTTTCTTCTTAATATGATACCAGTAAGAACATCTAACTACATAGTCAAGATTTTTTATCTATTGGAAGTTAGTATTTTATGTTTTACCTTACCGTGTACTGTATTTTGGAAGTTCTCATGCCTTATTTGCACAAGCATCTACATGTTTTCGATAATTAAAAATAGGGTACAAAAAAGATACTACAAGTAACATAGCATGATACTACACTAGTATATGTTATGGTACTATGAACATCTATGTATTCCTGGTATTACAAGTTAGGGTAAGCATTTTTCGACGCCGTTCGAATTTTTTGGTCCGTGACTATGATACCATAGTTATAGGTACTATATTGATCATTTTGGTAATTATATGTACCGTATTTGGAAGTTTTCAGGCCTTTTTCACAACAATCTACGTATTTTCGATAATAAAAAACGTGGTACGAAAAAGTACAAGTAATCTAGGCAGGGTACTACACTAGCATATGTTATGGTACTATAAACATCTATATATTGGTACTACAAATATATATATCGGTACTACCTGTCTAAAATCTTACAAACACAGATAATATCATTCAATCAAGTGGAGCATACAACTAAGAGGATCTCTAAGTATTGTGGCCCATGAAGCCACACTATACTTCGACTTCAACATCGTCAAGATACCTCGAGCTGTAGGTTTGACGATGTATCTATCCATGGAGCATCATGTATGCCGCAATTCACGCCTTTTGGATTCTGCTCCCTCGTGTACTCAAATAATGAATTTACATATGGTGTCAAGTCACAATTAAATTATGTTTGCAGTACGACTAACCAGACACAATTGACACTAATATACATAATATAACAAAAAACAGACACTAATGGCAGCATGGAAACTTGTAGTACCCAGAAACAAACAAGCCTAGTACAAAGACAGTCACAGATGAATGACCTTTATGAGGTTTCATGCAAAGCATAATATTTGAAAGATATCAAAACCCCAAATTGAAAACCAAAAAATAAACCCTTAGCCCTAAACCCCAAATTTGAGTACTAATCAAAGAAATAAACATATCCGGCATGGAATCCCTGAAGAAATACACCGATCGAACCCCTAAGCTCTACATTAACCCAAATGGCCAAAAAAAATAACTTCAAGATTTAGACGAGTACTCCACGAACTTCAACGGAAACAAATGTCTTGATCATAAGAATTGTCAAAAAGTTGTTTGAAGATCATGATAATGCCTCAATGGTACTGCCCAAGGTATTTGAATTAAAGATAAGAATAGAAATCGAATTTTCCTCAAGAAATGTAGAAAATTTCCAGATTCGCAGTAGCTACTTCAAATATTCACAAAACAATCGTAGAATTGTCCGATCAAGATGTTTTCAGTGGCTACAAGCAGCTTAGGAACTCAGCTTTCAACAGATACCTATTTTGAATAAATCGGAGTAATATGGATGGGTTAAAACTAAGAAATACAGGAGCTTCACCATCAAGTTTTTCCAAAAGCAACAAATAGAAATTCATGTTTCTAATATCAATTTAAAAAATTCATAGTAAATCGCAAGAATATCATATCGAGTGGATTCAAAAGGATATGAAAAGCTAAAGACCTTAACTTTCAGTAGAAATGAATTTCAAAACAATAGGAGCAGATAACTTGGTAAAATTCGTGAAAACATAAGCTGCGAGAAACTTGCTTAACGAATTCCATCGAGATTTTACAACATACCTTGTACTGACAACAAAACTCAATTCAAAGAAGAAGCCATGCATTATTAGCTTGGTAAAATTTTTATCTCACTTTCTCATTTCTATCATAAGCAACGAGTGGGGGGAAAAAAAGAAAAGGAAAAAATTGAAAATTAGTAAGAGAAAGGGTGGTGTTGACCATAGTCAATTGGTTTTTTGATAATATTTATGTTTTACCAAGGTAAAATTGTTCGTTAAGTAATTATTGATTTAAACGTTTGAAATGGGGAGTTTGATGATAAATAAATGGGAGTGAGAATAGTTTAGGCTTGTCAATGGGGCGGGGATTCCCCGTCTCCGCGGGGATCCGCCCCGAACGGGGCGGAGAATCCCCGAATTTTAATCCCCGCGAGGCGGGGATGGGGAAAATTTTGTCCCCGTAGGCGGGGACGGGGCGGGGACGGGGATCACAGTCCCCGCCCCGCGGGGATCCCCGCCCCGTCCCCGCCATTAATATTATTTAAAAAATATAATTTATCTTAAATTAATATCTAAATAATATTTTTTATACGTAGTTTATATTATTATAGTTTAAAATAATATTTTTTAAACTCATTTGTATTATTATAATATAAATATTATCTAAAATATAATATAAATAATATTTCTTATTTATATATAATGAAAATATAATTTTTTTTAAAAAAAACGTGGGGATGGGGAATCCCCGCGGGGGCGGGGGCCCGACGGGGACGGGGATGGGGACGAATTTTTCCCCGCTAAGTTCGCGGGGACGGGGATGGGGATTCCCCGTCGACGCGGGGACGGGGATGGGGACCTAATCCCCGGCCCCACCCCGCCCAGCCCCGTTGACATCCTTAGAATAGTTGATTGATAGTTTGGACGGAGGGATTTAGGTATAAATTTGGCCATATTAAAACGCTCAATGTGATGGCATTGAAGATTCTTCAAGATGAGAAGATCAAGATTGACGAATAAGAAGATCGGAACATAATTGTCAATAATTTAATTAGAGCTGATTTGGTGAAATTACGTTATTCAGAGGGTGCATGTTTAGGATGCAATTTTCATCCTTCAATCAAGATATGTTAATGCTAGGACTAAGCTTAAGCTTGTTATTTTATTTACTTTACTTGCTGTAATTTCACTTTACTTAGCATCAAAGCAATAAATGAACAAATCCAAATGTGTCGAGTTGATTCACTGTTCTCGATGGGTACGAGATAGTGAGGCACCAGTGGACTCTTAACCTCGAACATTAAAAGTCCGTAAGCCTGAGGCTCCAGTTGGGTGATGGATAACCGATCACGGCTTATTTGTCGATGACCTATCGTGTGCCGATATCCCGCTTGGAAACGGAGGTCATCACTTGTGATACGAATCGAATCAAGGGATGGACTCGTTTCATGGATACTGACTCACGGGTCGTACGGTCGAACATGGCTTATTACTCAAGGAGTGTCAATAGTAGTCTACGTGAACCTTAGACCGAAAGGGGCTTTGACGGAGTTGACTTCGAAGTCTCGACTGTCACTGGTTTCCCTCGACCTGATTTGCTATTGCATGGGTCAGTGGCTTAGATGCGGTCTTGATGACGATTTGTGATTGCCGGGCTTAGACCGCTGAGCACGTGGTTGATGAAGAATGTGCAGTCATGCAGTTGAAGGAATACAACGACAAGAAGTTGGTTTTCGCCACTAAAGAAGGGCAGAAGCTAGACGACAAAATTGAGGAAGAGAAGAATCTAAAGGAGGAAATATCATTTGAGAATCTCTACAGGAACAAAAAAGATATCTTGGGCGATAAAGCAGAAAAGATGGTCTACGATAAGGTCGCCGACTCACCGACCTATCTGGTAACTTGCGAGTACAGCTGGACAACAAATATGAAGAGAATTACGAAGGCATTTAAAGACACCACGTGGCGAGCCCCAATGCATGATACACGAAAAAGAGTTAGTTTAAGGAGGGTTGAAAGACCGAAAGAAGATTGAGCTTATGGGAAAATTTGTTGGATAAGATCCTACGCCGAAAAAATGATCACGCATGTGGAAGTAAAATAATATAAAAAATAAAGACAAAAACTAATGAACCACGCTTGAAAATCTTAGAGAAGGAAAAGACAAACAACTTTATGTTTTGTTGAAAATTGGTAGAAACAAGAAAGAAAAAAAGAGAAAACTTCTTGTGACTATATAAATGAGTGGTAAATAAAATGGGAAGAAAAAACAGTCAGAGAGTTGGAGAAAAATATCAATGTGCGAGTAGCAATCGTTGTTGATTATGTGAGTACTATACAATAAAGAAAGTTAGCGAAAGAAAAACCAAATCTATCTGCTCCCTTTACCGTAAAAGAATCGTGAGCGAGACAACAAAAGAGAATCAGCTCTTGTGTTCACTCAAAGCGGTTCGTTCCCGTATTCAAAAAACAACATATATAAGTCTCAATAGCTTGGTGAAGTGTAGAATAAGACCAATCAAGTTCTTGATGATGTTTTTGTATTGATTTGTGATTGCAATAAATCAGGATGCGATGAACAAGAACATTCACATGGTTCAAGTTTCGAACTACGTCCATGGTGAGCCTAGAAAATTTTGGATAATTAAAAAATGCGACCAAGCTTGTGGGCTACTACTCCCTCTATTGCCAACTGGTTTAAAGTAGAATCTCATGAGCTTACGCATTTAGTATTCGAGATTTGGGCTAAAGGAAGACTTTATTTCCACAAATTGCTTCCGTGCAATTTTCTTTTATTCTTCACACTTGATCATTCAATCTACGTGCATTTTCGTTCACTTTTTTCACTTTGAGCAGCAAATCCGCAGATTTGATTTGGTCGCGACAACAATAGTTGACGCTGATAATAATTAATGATTGGATTTTGTTTCGAATCTGAGCTAATAATGTGCCGAGGTAGCGAGAAATCACATAGAAATCCATTTTGTTGTTGAGGTTTACTTCTCCCACGTGGACAAATGCGGCTGCTTGTAACAACAAATTTTATAGTAGAATTGCGTTGTAGCTTTTATTCCTAGGACCATCTCCAATGATACACCATAATCCAAAAAACGGGGTATAAGTTCTCCAACCATACGCTAAGGACTCGTTCACTTTATTCGATCAAATTCAAGATAGAGGCCTTTCAATCTTTAATAATCATTTCACTTAAACTATGAAAAGGTATATAGCCCGCTATAAACGGGCGGCCACTACTATAAACCTGAAATGCCCCTACAATTCATCCAATAGTTCTGGGTCAGATAAATTTGTCGAACCCATGCTACTAATTGGAAAAAGACCGTAATACCCCTGAAATGATAACCCTAGTTGCAATCATTTGACGAAAGAGAGTTTGGCAGACCTCTGTAGTTAGAATTCCTACTTCGTTATTTGCTTCTGAACATGCCGATTTCAATGTAATTTTGAAAGATTTAACTCAGGTTTTTTAATGCCTATCATCAGGGACGGAGCCAGGATTTTGGATCTGGGGGGGCTCAATCCGGTTCGCAGGTACGAGAAGAGACACGAGTGTTCCCAGCTCCGTTTTGCGGAACGGTAACGGCATTCCAGTATTTTTATTTAAATATATATAAATTATTTAATAATTGACTATAAAATTATAATATAACATAATAAAATTGTCACAACTTAAAAACTTAAATAAGTGCCTCATAAATATAAATTATGAGATATAATATTGAATATTATACAATCTCATTTATTTAAAAATAATAAGTTATCGTGTTACAGTAATATGATATTATTTACCTCAATAATTCATTATAGAAACTTAATTAAGAGATATGAAGTCATCAATAATATAAGAAAACCAAAAGTCGAAAAATAATAATATAGAAAATTAAATCATTATATATCAGTTTTACGTGATATCTTCACCCATTGTTTCATAAGATTAGGTGGAATATATTTATGTTGGTAAAAGTAATAACGACATTATAAAATATAACATGATTATCCCCCCTTTTAAAGCCAAATTGATTTCAAATGCAGTAAAACATGACCCATTAGACTTAAAATTGATAACAGGCCCAAGTAAAAGATGACCCAATCCAAGTTAAATAAAATTAGGTTTTCTCAGTCATCATCTTCCTCACAAAGGCTTCATGTCACACTTCTCTAGCAGCCTTCACGTCACACAGTTGCCTCTAGCATGGATAATTAGTGTCCTTTTTAATCAGCCCTCTCTTGCCCTAATTCGCCTTCTTCCATGGGGGGGGGGGGGGGGGGGCTCTGAAGCTGCAGATGGGAACAAGCTGCGACGGTGGGGTTGTCGCCGGGCCCTAATCGTCATTCATGTGCTGTGGGGGCTTTTCAAGCTGTGAAGAACAAAAATTAGTGGCCAACGAAGATACAGTCGGCATGCCCCTACGAGGTACTCTAGGCGGCCGTGGGGTCAAGTGACCCCTTGTGCCCAGCGCTAGCTCCGTGCCTGCCTATCATGTTGATTCGGCTTTGCGCAATAGATCTGAGGCCGCAAAATCATACCTATTTCTTAGCCCCCAGCCGACACAGATCTTAGATATGTGCATCTTCGACTTTAATTTTTGTTGAAGGAGATGTTTTAGGGTGTCTACGTGATGTTAATTTTGAAGATTTTAATTTGAAGACGTAGCACTGGTATTAAACATAGATCATGCAATTGATATTTAGGCCATTGTTGGATCGAAGGTTGGGCATCATCAATTAGACATTTGCGCGTGAAACGTAGTTAATTAACCGCCGGTACCCGTAACCGGCCAGGAACCAGAACCGGCAACCGTTGTCGGCCAATTCCAGGCGGTTTGTGGTTCTCTCAAACCGTCAACCGCCGGTTATTAACCGCCAGTTCTAGCCGTTATATAAAAAATGAAAATAATAAAAAATAAAATAAAGTAGCCGTTGTAACCGGCGGTTACAACTGTTATTTGTTTTTCAAATTTGAAACATTAGCTGATTAACTTTTTTTTGTAAACAAATATCTAACTTATGTTTATCCATTTTTTTCAATCATCGCTATCAATCGTGATCAACCGCGACGCGAGGGAAGCCCCGATGCCAATTTCGTTTTAATGTATGCGTCCCAAGTGTTTCTTATTTGTTGTTAATATGTATCTTGTATTGTATTAAATTTTTATATTTCATGATTCGTAAGATTACATATCTAAAGTTTTATATCAAAATAGTAAAATACGAACGAAAAAAGCCGAAAATTTATGTAACTTTGCAGCGTATTGTAAACATAACGGCGGATAGATTATCCGGTAACCGGGAACGGCTAAACGTCAACCGCCCCCGGCCGGTTAGGGTTGGACCAACCGTCAAACCATAACCGGCGGTTGGAATGTCTATCATCAACCAACCAACAAGCTTTGAATGTGTCTGAAGGAACATGGAAGTTGGAACGATTTAGAACTTTGTCAGTGTTAGATTTGTAATATTAAATATTTAAAACTATGATGTCTATAATGTTGTATTGGCAAGTGCAGAGACATTAAATAGAAGATTACCTCGTTTTTTTTTATCTTAGCATTATATTGTATGGCTCTATCTTATGTAGAAAACTAAGGCAACCTAAAAGTGAAGTCTAATGAGTTTTGATTTTTTCTCTTTCATTTTAACTCATGATGTGGCACGGAAAATAGGCAAGCTAATAATGAAATTAAGGTAATAATTAGATTAAGGTGATTATTAGAAAGACTGATGAGTTATGATTTTACGATATTTTTATGCCCTGTGAAAGCATATTTAAGTTGTTATTTATCATAATATACTTGAATATGCTAAGCTGCGTTTATATTTCATGTTTTGTGTTTATATTTCATGTTTTGTAGAAATCGGAGCAAAAAGAATCAAAAGTCGAGGAACTACGCGCACTAAGCACAATTATGAGAACTTGGGTTGCATTATTATATCATGAGTGCCTACGGGTCTTTGGTTAAAGCTCGACCCAACCTTAAGCCCAAAAGAGAGGTTATTAAACCAACTAGTTTAAGCCCGTGCGTTGCACGGGTTATTTTTAAGAGATTTTTGAGTTATTAGATCTATTGTTATCGGAAAGACTCGCGATCGGGCCATCTATTTATAGTGGACCCGAGACTCGCCTATTTATTTTATATTGGACCCGAGACCCACCTCAAAACAAAATTGTCCCGCATTTATAAATTTTTTCTATATAATTTTTTCTATAGTACCTCATCATGTAGCCAACTTCCCTTCGTCATAAGGTTTTTGAAGAATTCTTTACTGCGTTCTTCTGATAATAGCGTACCAATAGAATCTGTATCGTTCATTGTTTCTATTGTCGCCGATACACGCGGGAAGAATTTTGACATCTTGTTGACATGCATAGCAAGAGTTTTGTCTACCGGGACATTTTTTGAAATCAAACGGTGTCTGTCGAACGTGGCGGCATTGTTCTTAGATCGTTTTTGTAATGGATCGTCTCTTGGCTGACTGGAAATATTAATGTGCTTTCTTTTTCCTTCCGTTCTCCGTCAGGTGTAGGGCTTCTCTTTCCTGTAAATAAATCGGACATGGATTTATAATTAGTAACAATGTGTTCAATTTTGCTAAATAATGTTTGACATACCAAGTGTTTGTTCTATACGCGATAGCCTCAAATCGATTTCTGAGTAATTTTCGTTGATCTTCACTGTCAGATCGTCGAACCTTTCAGTAACATATTGGACATGGCCATCTATTTTACGTTCTATACGATCAACAAATTCTCTAGCTTTCTGATGAAGAACGGCGACAATGACGTCTAAATAATCTCTTATTTGATTCATCATTTTATGAAACCTTTTTTTTTGTTTTTTTGTGTGTAATGGTGGTAAAATTATGAAAATGATTTGATTTATATAGAGTCTAAGTCGATGTTAAGGAACTGAAAAGGCACTACTCTCCACTCGTAACTTCTCAGTAGAATGTATCGGTTTGCTTTGTTTAAATGAGTTCTATGATTAAATGTATTTAGTGTGTATTCATCGCTGTCTTAATTGTTTGAATAATATTTCGATGTGTCTTTTCATTTCAACGGTCATCATAATTACGCAGTGAGTGGTTATATTGTTTAACTAATAGATCGATGCGTCTTTTGAGTGCAATGGTTATCATGATTACAGAGTTATTATTGAACGGTTAGATTAATCCACTCTGTTGTGTTAAATTTCGTAGTGTCTAGATGATAAATAATGTAGTTATGTCTAGATTAAGTGTAACAGTAATACAGTGAGTCTTGTAATGTAATTATGTCTAGATGAAGTGTAACAGTAATATAGGTACATTAATGAATTATCTGAAATCGTGCGACTGGACAGATTTTTGCACTACTGTACTGCAGTTGTCGATAGCGTACTTTTCGTTTACACTACTGTATATCAGCCGTGCAGCATAGGCCATCTCTTGTAATTACATGACTGTTTGATTCGCAGTCGTGAAAAATATAGCATAGCATCTTATTACACTGCACCCAATCGTAGCTTGACGCGTCAACAATATTTACAACTTTTTTCCTATTCGAATAAAACATTTGAGGTCAGTAGTGTGAAAGTCGGTGGTGCATTATGCAAAAGTTAAAAGTTATTCAGTTTAGTTTGATGTGCAACTGTTTCTGACATGCTTATCAATTTACATGCTTATGAAGATTAGCCGCAACATTTATTCAGTTGACAATATTTTCGATATTTTTCCAACTTCGAACATTGACATTTGAAAAATAAGATGGTCAGTAGTTTGGAAGTCGGTAGTGCAGTTTTGAGATGTTAAGCTTATGCACTTGAGGATGACGTGTAACTGTTCTTGAGTAATTAGAAATGAGTTGCTGTAATATGTTGTACTCTTTTCGTAATATATGTAGTAATACATGTACATTAACGATAAAAGGGACAACCACAATAAAATGATCATTAGTGTGCAATTCGGTAGTGCATTATGCAAAAGTTAAACTTTTTCAGTTATGTCCGTTCAGTAGCGTAAACTATAGGCCGATTCCCTTTTTGGAGCAATAACATTTGAAAAATAAAAAACGGTAATCTATCTGATCGCTCTCATAGTAGTGTGTAATTTGATAGTGCATTATGGAGAAGTACGAAATGAGATGTTGTAATATATGTACATGTTTTCAATTGCAACAATAATTCTCCCATGCTTTACAACGTTTTTCCTATTTCGGACAATATCTTTTGAAAAATGAAAAACGGTAACTTGTCCGATCGCTTATGTTAATGCATTTTCCAATGTTACGTAAACAGGGTATTTCTGGTCCTTTATAGAGAAAATAGATGAAGTCCAAACTATTCAAGTGTATAATTCGGTAGTGTGTAATTCAGTAGTGCATTACGGCTAACATTTATTCAGCTAACAATATTTACAACGTTTTCCCAGTTTCGAACATTTATTCAAGTGTAAAACGGTAATTTGTCCTATCACGGGAATAACTAATATCTGTTTTAATTCTTAAGAAAATGGATAGTAGTGTGCAATTCGGTAGTGCATTATGCAGATGTAACTCGTAAGGCTTGAAATTGCAAGAGCGAGACCACACGCATCCAATTCGCAGAAAGGCAGGCATGCAACATCATTAAAATAACGTCTTATCTTGCAGGATTATAAATGATAACATTTAACGAACATCACTACAATGACATCCAATCTAAAAACTACTTGAACTTCTCAATCTTTTCCTCCTTTATCTTCTTACTTCTGACATGTGGAATGCGATCGGCGTCAACACGCTTAGGTTTTTTTTAACGTTGACAGAACCATATCGAAATCATCAGGGGCGTTTTCTGTTAAAATGAGATCTTTTGGACCAACAACAGACTCCACAATGCTTTTACAAACAGCATCCTTAGGGGGGCGGGTCTCGGTGCGCATTTCTGGCTGGGGTTGGCAAAATCCGCACCCGCCCCGAACCAAGCCGGGTTTTGACGGGTTCGAGTCTAGACCCGTCCCAGTCCCATTGACATCCCTATTGTTATGCCATTTTATCAGTATTTAATGAAACAGTTTATAAACTTTGATCTTTTGTTATAATTAAACAGATAAAAAACTTATGAATTATTATATGTCATTTTACTTTTACGTATGGTTATGATGTTCCAAATTTAGCTTTGAAAATGTAATCAGAAAATACTTGTTGAACAAAGAATCACGTACAGATGGGAATAACCTGAAAATATCATTGGATTGATATACGTCACGATAACCACAATAGCGTCCCCAAAAGTTCCTTTCAACCTCTTATAAAACTCAAGCGCTTTATCATCCCAAGCTATATAGTTGCATGGTGCCCAAACCGTTTAAAATTTTGATCCAGGAATTCAGAGAGTTCCTCACCGTAGCAGTGTTTTTCAATATTTGGTCTTAGCTATTTCTTTTCAATATTTGGTCTTAGCTACTTTGATGTTAAATAAGTTATTACTGCTGCATTGAATAGTAATTCTGTTTTTTAATCACATATCTTTTCATATAACATCCACAACTAACATCCCTTCAACTAAGAAGACGAAACTGCTGGCAAAAAGAAAGCACTCTAATATTTCCATTAGAAAAACAGGCACGTTGGAGGGACACCGTTTGATTTCAAAAAACGTCGCGGTGGAGAAAACTCTTGCGATGCATGTCAACAACTTTTCATAAACAGTTTAAACTATTTACCATAATCTGACAATTTAAACCATTTAAAATCGAAGAATCCCTTAAGTCGTTTCTGTGAGCAGTCATACATTGAAAAGTTCCACCTCTGTAGTGCAAACATCGGCATTGCAAAATCTAAGGTGATAAATATCCGCTGGGATCGCATAATAAATTTCAACTCCCATCGTGTTCTCTGCTGTTTATGTCTTGCAACTGTGAAACTCTTACATGTACTTCATCTGCTTCCTTGAGCCTTGCAAGGCTTCCTCTGGTCCACGTGGATGCTGCTTCCTCTGGTCCACGTGGATGCTACCTTTCAGAAAATCAATGAAGAAAAATGAGTCAATATTTTCAATGACGATTATGATAATTAGCCCTTTACCTATCTTCCAATAAATATTAAAAGTAAGAACAATACAAAAAGAAGAGGGTGCCTCCTTTATTTTCTTGCTAGCCACGGATTCAATCTGCAAGCTGTTTCACTTAACACTCTGACCATGCAAAAAGTGAGAACCCCTTAAAGATTTAAGCCCTGCAAGATGCTGCGAGATAGGACAGTCACATGTACTGATTTTTTCTCAAGGCTCCTTAAATGGCTGCTAAACAAAATTTTCAATGCTTAGTTAACTTAAATTGTAAGCCTATTGAAAACTCTCATTAGATTCTCACCTTGGCTCTCTTGTAGCCTGAGATGTGAAGCCACAAATTTGGTATTTTCGGCGCATAGTTCCTCAATGAGTAATCTCCACCTTCACTCATCTCAAATGTTTTTTTAATCTGCCATAGTTATTACAACATGAGGTCTCACAAATATATATAAACACACAATGCAACGAACAAACAGAAAATGTAGGTGAAGGCTTCCTCTCATTAATAAAGAGAGAACCCAAAATCATAAATATATGCAAGTGATAATTGTTTTATCTATCCGATGTAGGATTGAGTTTGATACCCCATTGCTTTCATTGATAGGCTAAAGACCAATTGGAACTGATAAAGAAGAGGAAACAATCTTGACCCTTTAGACTGCTAGCAATTATTCTCATTATGAAAGAAAAGACAGAAATTTGAATAGATTACCTTGCATATTGGCCCATGAGGTTAGACAGAGATATACAAATACATAATGCAACGAACAAACAGAAAAAATGAAGGTGAAGGCTTCCTCTCATTCATTAATAAAGAGAGAACCCGAAAATCATAAATATATGCAAGTGATAATTGTTTTAACTATCCGACGTAGGATTGAGTTTCATACCCCATTACTTTCATTGATAGACTAAAGACCAATTGGAACTGATAAAGAGGAAACAATCTTCACCCTTCAGACTGCTAGATTCTTATTACGAAAAAAAAGAAATTTGAATAGATTACCTTGCATATTGGCCTTTCGGATCTCCCAAGTTGATCAACAAACTTAAAGTCGAAATGAATGATATTTTCGGGTGCAAGTATTCCATGCCAAAAGCAGCATCTAGTGCTATTATAACCTTCCTTCATCTATCGAGAATTCTAATAGATAATTAGAACACAATTTCTCCCGCACCCTTGTCAATTAAAAATATATTAAATCGCGGACCGATCCTTTCTTAGAAGAACAGCGTACCGTTTGCTATGTACCTGATTACAGTTGCTAATGAGTCGTCGAGACCATCAGGAGAAACCCCATAAAAGGCAACTACATTTGGAAGCTTTGAAAGAATCTTTGTCTCTCTCCAAAAGTATCTCGCCCGTGTGAAACAAAATGTGAAAGATGAACAAAAGAGGTTATATATTAAAATTCTTCCATTCTTCTGAAGTTATTTACGAAGTAAGATTGTGAGAGAAAACGTTCTTGAATTAAATAGCATTAGAAACAGGTATCAAATGGCTATTGATATCCATGAGTTGGTTAACAAATATCTAGCTGAAAAAACATCTCTTTTCATAAGCTGGATACCAAATTTAATCACAACACATGTAGTGGTTAAATGAAAGCAGTCGATGACAACTCTACTCCGATCATTGGACAGAAACTCCCCAACTTTCGAAGACAATCAAGAACAAAACCTGAAATAAAATAGACCAAACTCGAGGTTGCCATCGCCGCTATACGCTTCTTGAGGTTTCTCGGACGGTGCCGGTGGAAGAGCGAGACTGCGAGAGCTCTTAGTTTACTGTTTCTTATCTATCAATTGCAGATACATCACAATAAGAACATTAAACAATGTAAGACTATTCACCTGCAGAGTTAGATTATTGACCTGCCATATTAATTGTAAATTAAATGTAATGTATTTGTGATACTTATCACGTATGTAAAGTTTGCTATTTTTGATACCATCCATGTAATAAGTCCACTCACCCATAGACCCAAAATGGTCATTATTTTTTAAAAGCCGATGTGTCACGTAGCAATTGGCTATAGGGGTAGTCAATGAGAGGTTAATATCCAACTTTTAATTCATGTATGAGCGGGAACTTCGCTCTAATAGTACACTTATAATAATAATGTATGAGCAGGAACTTCGCTCTAATAGTATACTTTTATTACCTCCGTAGATTATTCTGGTCGAAGACATTTCCTTCAGGGCTCACGTTCGCTTGAAGCCATTTCCTCAATTCGAAGTGTACCTAAAGTTGAGTTGCAAACATCACAGATCTTGAATTGAACTCAAGAAACTAAAGCAAAAAAATCTCGACTTACTTCTTGGGCCTGAGCTGGAGTGGCGACCTTCCCAGTTCCAACAGCACACACGGGCTCATAGGCCAAGACAACATTGCTCCAGTCATCATTCCGTTCTGTAATAACCAAAGGCTTTTCGTTCTTTTAGTTTCCACTTTAAAAACAGGGAAGAACTATCTATGAAGATAATGCTGGGAAATACCTGCAATGGCCTTAGCCTGGGCAGCAACAACTTCCAGAGTTGTCCCAGCTTCCCTCTGTTCAAGACTCTCGCCGATGCAAGCGATCAACTTCAAGCTTTGACATAGAGCGTATGCTATTTTATCTCCGACAAACTGAAAAAAATGCAACAAACTATGATTACACGGTGTAAAGAAAATAATCCACTATTACAGGAGGTACATTATTATCTTATGATAAGATAATACTATCGAACGATCAAATTTATTATAATTAATACCTGCAATGTCTTGATTCTCACCCCATTTGTAGTCCCAGACAGCTTTGCTTCATTTCATAAATCTCTTGCAGAGAGGATATAAATAATGACAGTAAGGCTCGCGTTCAGCTACGACGAAAGTGAAAGCTGCAATATAAACATGGGCGAACGCTGAATCAACATTAGAACATTTCAACAACCCCAAAACATAATCTCCTTCGGCATCAATCTGAACTTTAGAACCACCCTTCACCATTGATGTTCTGATACACGACGTTCTTCACATGCACAACCGAGCTCTGAAGGAAAGAAATAAACATACTAAACTGAGTCAAAATATAAAAAAAGAAAAAAACTTATCTGTTTTTATTACAATAACTGATCGACGATTATAGGGTTCTTCACATTTTGCATCTCAATGTTCTAAAAATGAGATGACGATCTTATGATAAGATAATACTATCGAACGATGATAATACTATCGAACGATCAAATTTATTTTAATTATTACCTGCCATATCTTCATTCTTGTCAATGTTATGAAACTTGATGTTGTTTGCACTTCCAGATCCTCCCTTTATTCACACGAAAGAAAATGAGATGATGATCTTATGATACAATAATACTATCGAACGATCAAATTTATTATAATTAATACCTGCAATGTCTTGATTCTCACCCCATTTGTAGTCCCAGACAGCTTTGCTTCATTTCATAAATCTCTTGCAGAGAGGATATAAATATGACAGTAAGGCTCGCGTTCAGCTACGGCGGAAGTGAAAACTGCAATATAACATGGGCTAACGCTGAATCAACATTAGAACATTTCAACAACCCCAAAACATAATCTCCTTCGGCACCAATCTGAACTTTAGAACCACCCCTCGCCATTGATGTTTTGATACACGACGTTCTTCACATGCACAACCGAGCTCTGAAGGAAAATAAATAAACATACTAAAACTGATTCAAAATATAATAAAAGAAAAAAATTGTCTTTTTTTTATCACAATAACTCTGATCGATGATCATAGGGTTCTTCACATTTGGCATCCCTTTTCCTAAAATCTTTATTTTCACCAAGTCCTTTTAATACCTATCATGATATTAATTACTGTACATATTAGTCTGCCTAATTTCTATGCCACATCAATATTGACAGACCAAATCATAATCCAATGAACATTTTTTCTCAATGCTAGGCCGGTATAAGAGAATATGTATTTAGTACGCGAAATTGTACAGGATAAATATTATCTTGGCCGTCAATCAATTATAACAAAACAATTGGAGTATATTACACAATCTTCCTTTGTATCATGATAAATAGAGTATTGATGTTTCGTATCATTTCATTATACAGAAAACAATTAAAGTACTACACATGTTTTTCTTTTTTTGAATAAAATGTACTTTTTTTTGTGAATAAAATGGACTTCATTAATGATAATTTGATAACAAAATGTTTGCCAAATCTTGGGTTGGTCAAGTCAAACTTCTCCCCGTGAAAAGAAACCCAAAGATTTATTAGCTAGACAATGGGCAACACAATTAGCAAAATGCTTAACCAATGAGAGAGATATTATCCAAAAAACCAAAGCAAAATCTACATGGTTTGGACAAATCCGCAGACCTCTTTTGCAATATAGGGATGACTGTACTGTTATAACCTTCAATGACAACATTTTTCCATTGCGACCTCTCTAGCAAGGACTAAAGCTTGGCGAGCCTCCATATATAGCCTTAACAATCGAAGTAGTACTGCATGTGTTGATTAGCAGCACAGTTTGATTTAGTTGTAGAGTCAAGTTTACTGTATGGTTTTTAGGCCGGTCTAAGCTATAATTAAAAAAAATAATAGTAATGCTTTCTATCTTTAGGAGTCTAGACTACCAATAGTTTTAAAACGGTCCTCTGGTGTGATGGTTAGCTCTAATCAGGATCATTATTTTTCAGTAAAATAAATTACTGAAAATTCCTTTATGGGCTATACAGCCCAACCCTTTATGTTTTTCGTTTTTTACTAAATGCAGTCCAATGTCTATTCATGTATTTTAGATTTTTGTCAAAAAAAAAAAAGCTAAGAAAAAAAGTTCCAACAAGTAGCTCCACTTTGCAAGCTAGGGTTTGGACTAGTAAAGGTTTGGACAAGGATATTTTGTAGAAACCTTATTTTTTATTATATGTATGTTGCTCTTGGTCGACTCTTATATTTATTGTAAGAATTAATATATATTTTTATTTCTAAACGCACCAGTTACCCCAATTAAATTCTTTATACATTTGGAAGAGCTCCATGATGGATGCTCTTGAAGCCAAGATGAAACTTGGTTTTGTTTATGGAACATACAAGAACCCGAAGATTAGTTTGCCGGATTATCGAAAGTGGAGAAAGATGAATAGTATGGTTACTGATTACTGAATGGACTAAGAGCTCTAGTCCAATGACATTGTAAATAGCTTCATGTACATAATCAGGAAAAACTTTGGAATGAGATTGAAGAAAGACATGAAACTTCGAATTTATTAATTATTGTTAAAATCAAGCGTGAGATAACTTTGCTTAAGCAGGTACTCTGACTGTTGTTGAATACTATAACAAGATCAGGAATCTTTGGGATCTGCTTGAGCAGCTGTGGCTTGTGATTGAAGCTCAGGGAGTGACTAAAATCAAGATCGATGAAATAGAGATAGAGGATCAGTCTATGCAGTGTTTAATGGAGCTTAATTATGCATTTGAGTCGGAGCGGAACCGATTGTTGTTTCTAGACAAACTGCCTCCAATAAACAAAGCCTATGCAATGATTGTAAAAGCTGATAAGAATAGAGAGGTTTCAGTAACTATAAATCTTCTTGAAGAGAATACAACCATGCTGGTGCAAAATCAAGGTCTTGGGAGATTTTATGGGATTAAGAATGTTAAGATCAAATTCTAATGGCAGGGGTGTGATGACAGTTGACAAGAGCAATCTGTTATGCAATTATGTAGGGCACACAAAGGAGGAATGTTTCAAAATTGATCGGTTTTCAAGTATCTGAACAATCCAAAGAAAATAAGCGAAAATGATGGACTGCAAAGTGGAATCAATAAACTTTCAACACAAATTCAGTCACTGAAACAGTTCCTAAAGGTGAAAAACGTGTCGATGTGAACATGCAGTCTTTGCAATCTATGGTGCTGAAGATAGTGTAAATTGAGGTAACGAAAGATCATGAAAGGAAAAGGAGCTGAAGGGGGAGGTCAAAACCTGGTGAACTTTGCCTATCTTGAAGACTTTGCAGGTAGCTCTGTCCTTCCCTCATTTAATATTGGTATATCTGATTCATTGATTGAGGGCTTTTGGTTTGTGGATACTGGAGCCACTGATCACATGTGTCAACTTTTAGCTCACTTCTTGAACCAAAACTAGTAACCAATTTTACTGATGTGTGTCTTCCTGATGGATCTGTCAAACGTGTCACCTACAAGGAGATGTCTCTCCACCTAAAAATCTGATGTTAACTCTCCACCCAATTACCTTCAAATTCTATATTGACTTTTGCATATTGCTTCAGTTGCTGAGTGATCAAGTGGTTGCTGTTGGAAGTATCCTAAAAGAGCTCTATACTATTGATATAAGTTCTTTTACTGATCAGGCCATTTAACAATCCCAGAATAAATATTCTTCTCATATATTAACATATTCGAACTAAGCCTTTTTCTAGTGCTGCTACTGAGCATGCATTGTTTGTTTTATCTGTCAATGTAAGGCATTCGAGGTTAGGACATCCCTCTCTTCCTATTGTGAAACATTTACCAAATGTTGTCATAAATAATGCTTCGAATCATAACAAATTGTCATATTTGCCCTCTTGCAAAATAGCCAAAGATTCACTTTTGGCCAGCCATATAAAGATTGTTGTCTGCTTTGATGTGCTGCATATGGATGTTTGGGGTTCATATAAGTAACACACTCTCGATGGAAGTCATTACGATAGTTTGATGATCACGGTCGATTCACCTCGATATTTTTGCTCAAATACAAGTCACGAGTCCCTGAACAGTCAGTTCCTTACTTACATCCAAACTCAATATAATGGAAATGTCAAGATCATTAGGACTGACAATGGTAGTGAGTTCCTTAGCTACCAATCAAAACCTTTTGCTTTCTCAGGGTATTATGCATCAAAAGTCATGTCCCTACACTCCACACCAAAATCGAGTGGTAAAGAGGAAACACAAACACATTCTTAAAGTTGACCGAACCCTTCAGTCAAAACTGACCAAATACTTTTGCGGAGAATCGGTTGTTACATCAGTCCACGTAATAAATAGACTACCTTCCAAAACTCTCACGTGGAAAACTCCAATTGAGATTCTTCCAAGCAAACTACCAGACTATTCATACTTCAGAAACTTTGACTGGCTTGCTTTTGCAATAAATATGCTTCTTCCGATGATAACTTTGATCCTCGTTCACTACAAGGATTCTTTATGGGATATCCTATTGGCCAAAAGGGTACAAAATATATTGCTCCTCCTTACACGAAACTATAGTTTCTCGAGCTGTCAAGTTCTTTGAAACCAGTTTTTCACTATTAACCACCATCAGATAATGGCATTGTTCTTCCATCTATCACACTTGGAGATCCTTTTGAGTAGATGACTCACCTGCTTTAGACCTTTCCCATGGTCAGCTAAATACATCAGATTAATCAAGTGATCTCCAACAAATGAGGAATCAGTGACTTCCACTCATAACACTACTAATTAAACATCACATTATGTTCTTATTTTAACTACTAATACACCAATTGCCAGCTCAGACCCCTATTCGACCATCCTCACACATTCCCCTCAGAGAAAGCACCAGATGTAGACAAGGTCCTACTTGGCTAAACAACGTCATTCGAATTAATACTTGCTCACAACAACCCTCTTACTCCCTACTTACACTATTTCCCAACACGTGACACTTTTGTGGCAAATTTGTCAACACATAATGAGCCTCATTCTTATAATCAGGCCAAGACTAATGAGAGGAGGATTGAAGTCATGCGTCATGAGCTGACAAGTCTTGAAGACAATGACACATGAGATCTTACTACTCTGCCTCTAGGTAAGAAACTTGTGGGTTGTAAATGGGTTAATAGGGTCAAATGTAATACGGATGGATCCATAAACAAGTACAAGGCGAGGCTAGTTGCAAAAGGCTTTACTCAAGTAGAGGGGATGATTTTTCTGAAGTGTTTTCTCCACTGGCAAGGTAGTCATAATTCGGGTAATACTTGTCCTAACAGCAGTTAAGAGTTGGTCATTGCACCGTTAGATGTCAATACGCCTTTTTGCATGGCTCGCTTGATGAAGATGTCTATATGAGGCCACCTCCTAGCTACACCAAAGCACTGCCGCATCAAGCTATAAGCTAAAGAAGTCCCTAATTGCTTGAAACAAGCATCGAGGTAGTGGAATATGGAATTCATTACAAAGCTACAGCAGTTAGGTTTTCACAATCTCATCATGATCCATGTTTATATACTCTGAATAACTTCATGTTTTAAATATCCGTATTGCTTTATGTTGATGATATCTGATTGGAGCTTAAATGATATACATATACTGGTCGTAAAGTATTTCCTCAACAAAGCCTTCACCATCAAGGATTTAGGCCTGGCTAGATAATTTCTTGGCATGTAAATAGCAAGATCTGAAGAAGGGATATGTATTACACATCAGAAATATATTATTGACATTCTCAGAGATGCTCGTATGCTTGACAGCATTCCTTCGACCACACTTCTGCCAAGTAGTATGGCATTCAGCTCAGAAACCAGTGATCCAACTCCACTCCTTCATGACCCATCTCTGTTTCGAAGGTTGATTGACAGGTGTGATCTTACACATGCGGTTCAGCAACTAAGTTAATTCGTTCATACTCTTCATCTCTCACATTGGAAGGCAGTGCAACACATTCTTAGATACTTGAATGACACTCGCTCCGGTGGTCTTTTCTAGTCAAGCACTTCATCTTTGGTATTGCATGCCTTTAGTGATGCCAACTGGGAAGCCTGCTAATCCTAACGGCACTATTGATTGGGTACTGTATTTTTCTTGGAACAAGTCTCATTTCATGGAAGACAAAGAAGCAAACCACAATTGCTTGTTCTAAAGCCGAATCTGAATATAGATCAATGGCCTCAACTATTTCGTGAGTTACTTTGGCTCTACATCCTTACAAGTCTTTAGGTACCCGTTTGTACTCCTATTTCATTACATTGAGACGACAAAGGTTCCCTTCATATCAGCTCCAATCAAGTTTTCCATGAGTCGCACCAAACATATCGATATCGACTGCCATGTTCGAGATCAATACAAGCAGCGACGGAGCCACATGAGACCCAGTGGGGTACTGGAAAATTTTTTTCTTAATAATATAAGGTGAAATAATTAATATTAGGGGTAATTTTTTAAACAACAGTGTGTATGGGTCCAATTAAAATGGACCCCACTAATTTAACTCGCCTGAATACAAGAATGGTTTTGTACTTCCCAAACATGTTTCTTCTGCTCAAAACCTTGCTATCATTTTAACCAAGCCCTTGTCCTCAGGTGTTTTCCAGTCATTATTGTCCAAGATGAGCATTTTGCAAAATTATGCTCATCTTGAGGACTGAAAAATACAGAAATTGAAAAACAAACGCGGAACTTTTATTGTATGAGTTGCTATTTTACTTTTAGGTTTCTTTAATCGATGAGTTGCTTTAACTTTTAACTGTATATAAATAGGTTCAACGTTCGCTCAATTTTAACAGAATCGAATTTTTTCCCCCTTGTTTCCACTTCCATCTCATGAAATTGAATAAAAAATTCATCAAGTACATGCATGGAAATTTTTTAGTTGAGATAATTACATACTTCAATCAGGATATATATGATATGATATGATCGGATGTGTCATATATAAAGCCTAATCTATCAACAAGATTATTGAAAACTTACTATAAATATCAGTACATAATATACAAGAGAAGAAAGGTCACGTGGCACTCAAATTAGTAATCAAGGGTGTTTCAAGAGTAATTTCTAGGCACCTTCTTAAGAGTGATAAATATTGGCATTGTGGAATGTTATAGAAAGCGGCACAGCTTTTTTAATAATTTATTTTCATAGTTTTTTATTGGTAGTATATTTTTTATTTATTTGTAACATAAATTGATTCTATAAAGTATAGGGTTCTTCACAGTTCAGTTAATCGACGTAATTAAACGGAACTCGAAATCGTTATGCCGATAATAGAATTGGATTTTTCAATTCGGTATTTGGCTTAATTTTTGTGACAGAACTTATTTGATTCGCCAAAAACTGGACTTTTATTATTTTATTTTTAGAAGCTAGCTAGTTTCACCGATTCTAGGACAGAAACTTCGATTTCAGTCCAATTTAGCTCGTAATTGATCTATTTCTTGGGATTATCGGACCATTTCTGGTTCATGAACAATTTGTGAAAATGTGTGATTTCCCGTATCAACACAGATACGCGGATCGGAGTAAAAATTTTTATCATCGAATAAAATTTTAGTGATAATTACTCCGGTTGCAGTTCTGTGAATCGTGCACTGTGTTTTCTTTTATTTGTGTGAATCATGTGATAGTCTTCATTTTTTTTTACGGGATCAAAAAATTTCTATTTCATTTTTGTCTTTATTTTGTGCATAATATAACTTAACTGATAATAAATAAATTAAAAGGATGTTCATCTTTGTAGTACATTTGTGCACATAATAAACTTTAGTTTTAAAATAAAGTAAAGAATGAATGCATACTCTCATAATATAATACACATAACCTAATGCTATTTTTGTAATTCAAAGTAGATAATTGCCTATTTTTTCAATTAACTAAATCAATCGATCTAGCAACAAACCCGAAATCCAAGAATATCTACTAATGAGATGCATTTCTTTTAGGATTAATTAACGTTCAGGCCCTAGTAAGATATTTAAGTTTGGGTTCAGGCTCCAATATAATTTGGTGTAGGATAAAAGACCTAGTTGTCGAAAATTTCAGTGGAAACTACCTAAAGGATGCGAAAAGACATAATTATCCCTGATCCGTTACAGTTGTCGCAATAATTATAACAGTGTTGGGCTGGAAAAAACAGTTCTATTACTCCGGATAACAAATAGTCTGTATGGAGTACAATATCACATATATTCAGTAACAAATTTATCAATTATAATGCCAATACTACTACAACGAATAAATCAGGGGAAAATTGACGAAAATTGTTACGGTTAAACGTCTAATGGCAAGACTGGAAAATTTATTATTCCTTGTATCAGTATTGGTATTCTCTTCCCAACGTTTGGTACTCAATAAAGAATATTTGTTATTCTAATGATGTGATAACAAGTTCCGAAACAATAACACTTTTAAGCTGAATAAAAACACTTTTATTCATTTTGATACCAAAGAGTCTTATTTTGAGTACTACAAGCTATATATTTATAGCAGGTGTGCATCGAGAATACCAGTAATAACACAACGAATACAATTTTCCAGTTGTAATAAGACCTTTAACCCTAGCCAAAGCGATGAAAAATAATTGAATGATGTGATAACAAGTTTCTAAACAAAAATAACACTTCTAAGAAGAATAATAACACTTTCTTTCATTTTGATAACAAGTTGCTTATATTAAGTACTATAAGTTGTATATATAGTAACAAATGTGTCATCTAGAATACCAGTTCTAACACAACGAATAACAAATTTGGCAGCTGTGATAAGACATTTAACCCTAGCCAAAGCGACGAAACATATATGAATGATGTGATAACAAGTTTCGAATAAAATATAACGCTTTTAAGAAGAATAAAAATATCTTTGTTAATTTTGATAACAAATATCTTATATTGAATACAATAAGATGTATAGTTAGTAACAATTTTGTCATAGATAATACCATTACTAATACAGCGAATAACAAATTTGGCAGTTGTGATATGACATTTAACCCTAGCCAAAGCGACGAAAAAAACCTGAATGATGCGATAACAAGTTTAGAAACAATAACAACAGTTCTGCGCTGAAGAAACACTACCTTTTCATTTTTATTGCAAACAGTCTTGTATTGTGTACTACTTTGTGCATATTTAGTAACACTTTGTCAACCATAATAACCAAAATAATTATTAAATAACAGTTTGTGGAACAAAAATTACACATTATACTTGGAATATAACATGTACCGCTATACTTGTTAAAAATTTATTTTATAGTGAGTACTGTGTCGTAACCGATGTGTGTACCTTAATACAAGTAATACGTGTTTTAATGTATATATGTCCCGAAAAATAACCTTTTTACTCAGAAAATCGTTTTTTCCTTCAACCCATTGTCGCTGGAATTAAGAAAAAAGTAACATATAACATTAGAGAAAAAACTAGGGCACGATCGAAACCCACTTCATCCCCATTTTGAATCTACAAATCCCGTCGCCACAGATTTCCCTTTCACCCTCGATCAGAAGTTGAAAATGACGAAATCGAAATCGAAGGCGAAGTCAAAGCAGAAAATGGAGAAGAAATTTGCGAAAGCGACATCAAAAAGTGCGAAGGAGAAATCCCGAACGAACCACTTGAAGAAGACGGCCGATAAGAGCTCCGACCGTGCTATGGCGGAAGTCCCACGAACCAGATGCTGCCCGCATTTCTTCGTCAAGGAGGTGACGTCGATTGTGGATGGAGCAGACGACGCACACAAAGAAGCTGTGCAGAGGACGCCATTTGCGTCGTACCTTGAGATTAAGCCCTGTCAAAACCCGAGCTGCCGATTGTCGGGGATTCTGAAGCGATTAAGTCCAGACGGTACGAATTTCCGGTTTGGGGTAAACACTTTGGTACCGTTTTCTGCTTGTGAGTTTTCTGTGTTCATGGGGTTGCGAGTGAGAGGTATGTTCGTCGATATTAACTGCAAGTCTGCGGAGGAGGTGCCGTTTGTACGCAGATGTTTTGGTGAAAATTCTAGGCTTTTTCGAGATGATATAATTGACAAGATGAAAGAATTATCGACAAAGAACGATGCAGTCAGTTTAGATGATTTCAGTAGAATATATATTTTGTTAGTTTTCATATGTATTTTATTCCCTACGACCAATTACTCTTTCCCGAGCTTTCTGTTTGAGTATGTTGAGCGGCTTGACGAGGTGAGCGGCTATGCATGGGGCCCGGCAGTGCACTCATTCCTCTTGAAGGAAATTGTGAAGAAGCATCGGTATATCGGAGGGTGTACCGTCGGTTTGTTCATAAGTAATAATTTGTTATTTTCACGGTTGATATTCATTTGTGCATCGTTTTGTGCTTAATGATTTCGTGGTATTTTCAGGTATGGGTGTATGAGCATGCCCCATCGTTGGGTAAGGCTCGATTAACGACTCGCATTCCACGATTCACGAGATGGGAAGGGAAAATGCGTGCTTCTGAAAAAACAATCGAGGAGGAAATTGAAAAGTTGAAGGAGAAAGATGTAGTCCATCCAATCCTCATGTGGAAGAGGGAGCATGAACTGTTCTGCTCCCTGCCAAGCAATGTTATGGTGATTGATGAACTGGTAGCAAAGAACAAAGAGGTAGGAAATCAAGTTCAGAATGAGGTGGGAAAGAAAGTTGCGATTGAGGTGGGAAAGAAAGCTGAGAATGAGGTGGAATGTGAGATGGACGAGGATGCGAAGAGTGGTGCTGGGTCTGAGAAGAAAATGGGGGTTGACGATGATGAGGAGATGGAAGTTGAGGTGTCTAAGAATGAAGGTGAGGTGGGCGATGATGAGATTCAAGTTGAGGTGTCTAAGATGAAAGGTGGGATGGATGAGGATGAGTAGGATGTTGCGGTGGAGGAGGCTGAGAGGGTTGTTGTGCCTGAGAAGGTAGGTGATGTGCATGATGATGAGAATGATGTTGAGAAGGTAGATAAGGTGGTTGCGGATGCCATCCAATATGCACTCCCACCATATTCTGTGATGACGGTGGATGCGGAGTTCAACAATACGTGGCTGCGGCAAATGAGAGGGAGACAAGGAAGAATAGGCAGAAGAAAAGGGACGAAGACTTTGTTACGCCTCCCGGATCGACAACTCCTCCGAAGAAGAAGCCACGGAATACGAAAGCTGCCGCGAAAGGGCTCGTCCTTGATCTTGAAGAGATGGTGTCAGCAAACCAGCCCAAAGTTGCTGAATACTCCTAGGTTCTTCACAAAGACTTCGCCGGTAAGGCATCTCTTTCTGACGAAGAACGAGAGCTCACTGATCGTTTCATAGAGAAAGGCGACTACAGGTTAGTTATGAGAATACTTTTGAGGTCCGTTTTCTGATGTTGTGTTAAAATTCTGAGGTTAGTTACATTGACGTACACATAGGTCCGTTATTTGGGAGGACAATTTGTCTATTCTGCGTGGCTGTCATTTGGCGAGATGATGAAGGGCAGGGCTATCGTATGCCATGTCATTGACGTTGGTTCAAGTACTTGACTTCGCCATATTACAGATCATGTTCAACTCCGCCTGCAGAGACGTTCTTTGTAAGAAGAAGATCTTACAAGTATGTTAAAAATGACCCTCAGAAAATCATCACTGTTTGCAATGTTGAGGGGTGTCCTTGGAGGATATACGCGGCTAGTGGAAAATGCAATGGTGTATTTTGCATAAGAAACTGCAACCTCAATCATACGTGTGGGGAAACAAGCACTTCGACCCTCCGACTGTGTCCACGTAAGAACCGCTCTGTCTGTACATTAGCTTCCCATTTTCGACCACGACTTGATAAGATTCCCTCTCATTCTGACAAAAGAAAAACACATCAATGAGTTTACAATTGAATTTAGCACTCATTAAAAGAAATGCTGCTAACTTACTGGTCCGAGATACTTGATGCATTGCTTTTGCATATTGGTCCTCGGACATTTCTCGAGGTACTCGAGGACACCCGAAAGCAGATGCGAAATTGATTGCTGAATTGATGCAGCCCAAATTGAGTACAGAGCCTCTATACAAGCCACGTACCATGACGAATGATATGTTGCGAGATTATGGTGTTGAAATTCCATATCACAGGGCATGGGCAGGGAAGGAAATAGCACTAAAAAATATTCATGGGGTAGAAAGAGGTTCTTATGATAGATTGAGGTGGTATTGCAACGTGAGACAAACAAATCCAGGGAGTGTGGCAGGCGAGCTTCATGCTGATACCAATAAATCTCGGAGAATGTTTGTGTGTTTTAACGCTTGTATAGTTGGTTTTGTAAGGGGTTGTAGGCCATTAATCTTCCTTAATGGTACACATATCAAGAACAAGCACAAAGGATGTTTGCTTAGTGCTGTTTCGAAGGACGCAAACGACGGGCTGTTTACAGTGGCATTTGCAGGTTTGTATTTCCACATATGTTTGTTGAAGAAGTGTAATCTGAACTCTAAAGCAACCATATTTATTACAGTGGTCGATGCAGAGATTAACAATAACTGGGAATGGTTCCTATTGAAATTGAGACACCTTTTATGCTATCATGGAAGAGACAATTTCGGAGAATATACGTTCTTCTCTGATCTGAATGCTGGCCTCATTAATGGCGTTCCCTCAGTATTTCCGGGGTCTCACCACGCATATTGTCTACGGCATGTGGTCGATAACTTCAAGACAGAGGTATTTTCGAAGCAATCCTTGGCCTTGTATTAATCATTATTGTAATCTAAACACTGATTTTTCAGGTATTGCGAAGATACCCAGCTAGGAACAAGAAACATTGGACTTCTAAGCTAAAGAAAGCGGCATATTCTCCTTATGTGGCTGATTACAAACATTTACTGCAGAATTCAATCAAGCATTCCCTGATCGCAAATAGTTTCTAATAGACACGAAACCTAATTGCTGGGTAACTCGTTGTTTGCTGGAAAGAGGTGGGGAATTATTGATAACAACATTACAGAGAGTTGGAATAGTTGGGTCCGTCTAGCTAGGTCATTGCCGATTGTCTCAATGATGGATGAGATTAGACGGAAGATTATGGTCATGATGAACGACAAAAGAAATGAAGCGGCCAAACAAGACGGTCGTTTGTGTAAGAAGCCCGAGAAGATTCTAAAGTTCACATAGATGAATCTCGAACATTGGAGGTCAATAGTTCTTCTGGATGGCAATTTGAAGTTTCAGAACTTGGGAACAGATTTGTCGTAGACTTGAACAACAATACGTATTCCTGCAGACACTTCCAATTAGAGAGTATTCCATGTAAGCACGCTTGCTCGTGCATTCTTTCTCTAGGGCTTTCTCCCTATGACTTCTGCGACAACTAGTACAGTTTAGCGAAATACAGAGAGACCTACATGTCGTCCGTAAATCCCATTCCTTCAGATTTTGGAATGGCAGATCCATTACCTGAAGACTTCATTCAACCAGACTTTCAACGACCCCCAGGTCGTCCTCGTTCAAAGAGGATCCCTTCACAGACTCCATATGTCCGTCCACTCAAATGCGGAAGGTATAACAGATAAGGGCATAACCGCCGGACATGTAAAGAACCAATCTAGTGTTTACAATACTCCTTTTGTCCTTTTTGTCATTCACAATGTGTTCATACTTGATGCCATTTGGTCACTTTTTTGTTTGTGACTGCACTGTATGATAGGTTTGATATCTTTTGGTCAGTTTTTTTGTTTTGGTTTGATATCTTTTGGTCACGCTTTTTGTCTGTGACACCAAAGTAGGTTTCTGACTGTAATACCACTTGATGGCAACGCAGTAATATTTATTGTTTATCTAGTAACAAAACCTGTACTTTGAGTAACAGTTCTATAAAACAAGTAACGCTTCAGTTTTATGCAGTAACAGTTTAATGTCAAAAAATATCGAAACAGGTCTTCTAGAAAAACATAGTTTGTAATATAACATACTTCGATTTCATGTAGTAATAGTTCGATGTCAACAAATATCGAAACAGGTATAAGAAAAAACTAAAGTAGGTCGTAATATTCCATTTCAGATAATCCAAGTAACGCTTCGGTTTCACGTAGTAACAGTCCGACGTCAAAAAATATCAAAACAAGTACGAGGAAAAATAAAGTAGCTCGTGGTATAACAGTTCGATGCCGAAAAATATCGAAACGGGTCTGTTAAACAAAATACCCTATCAATACTTCTGGAAATCAAAATTAGGTAATAACATGCCAATTAATCGACGAAGAAGTCGATTACGAGTTACCCCTTGTATCATGACCCACTTTGTTCTTAGTATCATATGTTGGACAAAAAATACCAAATAAATACTTACGAGAAACAAAATAATGTCACATGATACCATTTCATCGGATATAAATAAAATTTTTGAGTAATAAAGTAACGATACTTTGCAACTTTATAACTTTGACGCGTAATATAGTAACAATAATGCATAAAATAGTAACATGTGTTCCCGACGAATCAAGCCTGCCATACGACCTGGATCACACAGCGTCCCTTTTAGAAGTGATGAGGTAACGATTGTTTCAAAATTCACAGGGCCTATGAAACGCCCAAACTATGGGTATCTCGAATACACACAAATTAGCTGCAATTGGTGCCAAACTCTAGTTCGATTTGGCCGCATTTTTCTCGAATTTAAACCCATATAAAAATTCATTACAATTACATCGTAATTCATCAATACTAGAACAAATCCTACGTGACACGTCGGAATTGATTGGTTGATGGGGCAGTCGATTGTGCTCGATTCATTGTGAAAAATGGATTTCGATTATCCGGAGAAAATAATATAAATCTGCTAAAAACATTTTACTATCGATAAGTAACATATTATCAGTTTAAAGTAACGCTAGTAGATTTTAAAGTAACAAATCGTTGTATTTCTGTTATATAATACTGGCGTCGAATACCACTTTGGAGAACGGTCTATTAAGGGTATTTTAGTCATAACATTGTTTGGGTCTCTACCTTTAAATTTTTCTCCTTAAAACTAATTAAAAATCTGACAGGGCCTGATCACTATGTTTAAACTTCTCTAGGGCCTGAAACGTAATTGTCCCTTTCTTTCAAGCGACAACATGGTTGAATTGACAAGTCTGAGAAACTGTTGACAACTATTATACGCATTGTAGACTGTACATGAAAGAGGTTGGTAAAAAACTAAATCATTTGTTTTTATTTCAGATCAAAACGTCTACTACATTCCCGAAATCGCAGGTGCTACTTATTACAAACAGTAGCTTGATATCTAATCAGCGCTAAATTTACGCAGCAAAACCCTAGCAATCCTATAAGAAACAAAAGCATCTATCGCAGCATACTCAACTTGATCGTCGTCCAAATCCTCAGAATCCCAAGCACTGAGAGTCACTTCCTTGGGCTTCTTCATTTCCTTACCAAGAACCCTAGAACACATCCTCTTCAGCCCAATTCTCCAATACTCGCCATGGTAGCGCTCCCTGAAAAGCTTGTAAAGATCTAGGGTTTTCGATACCTTCAGACCGTGATGATCGTACAGCTTCGCCACGTCATCGTCGATTCCCACCCCGCAGAAGGTGAAATCTTGGTTGCCCAAGAACCACGCGAGAGATTCTGGGATCCACGGAGAACGGAGGATCTGAAAGACGAGGCAAGAATGGCGGCCGACCGAGAGCTGTAGCGTGGCGATTGGGTGGTCGTCTTTTGGCGCCAAGTTTGGGAGCCACTCGGTGTCGAGGCCCACGGTGAGTTTTTGGCCATAGTTTTTGTTGCTGCAGACGCCGTGGATCCATTGGTCGACTTCGAAGGGAGTTTTTGCGACTGTGACTGTGAGAATCTCGTCGTGGAAGGAGACGAATTTGCGCTGTGGTGGAGATGATGGTGGTTGATAGTGATAGAGTTGTTGTTGATGATGATGGGCGGCCGTGAAATATTCTTCTTCTTCTTCTTCTTCTTCTTCTTCTTCTTCTTCTTCGTGGAAGTAGGTCGGTGGTGGTGGTGGAGGGATTGGTAGTCGGCGGTGGTGGTAATGAAATGGAAAATGGAGGTAATGATGACGAGGTTGGTAGTAGAACGAAGACATTGGTGGTGGGCGACTGAGATCGATGATTTGATGAACGAACGAACTAAAGAGTTGTGTATTGAAAATGATGACAAGTGGTGCTGTGGTTGTTGTCTTATATATAGGTTTCGGGAGATTTTATTAAGGTATGTTTCCGTTTAATTCATTAATTATGTAAGTTGGAGATTTTATTAAGGTAATAAAAATAATACACCGTTGCGATGAAGGTATTTACAGCCAAAAATGTTGTTGCCGTTAGTTTGATTTTCCTTGAAATACAACCGTTTCTCTTAGATTTTCTTGAAATACCACCATTTGTCTTAGATTTTCTTTAACGTATGTATTTTCAGAATCAACAAACCTTCGAATCCTTGAAATTCAACCTAGTTTTAGTTTGAAATGTTTGCATGTAATTGTCTTTCTACCAATGTTTCTCGATTATTTCATTTTTCCCGTCTCTAAGTAATTAAATTAAATCTTGCATTTGAAAACCTCATATCTTTATTTTCTGCAACTTTAATTACGCTTCTTGTTAAGTTGCAATGTAAGATTAAATCTCAACAATAAGTCAACCATTGTTTAAAAGAAAAAGAAGCCTAACATAACTTGGCAATATAAATAACAAAAATAAAAAACACAAATCAAACGACGAGAAGAGAAGAGACCTATACTCGAAGAACATTCACAAGTTGTATCTTGTTCGATGGGGCTTTACCCATTTCCTTAGTAAATACATGCAATAAGCTGCCGAGAAGAGACCTATACTCGAAAAGGCAATGATGGTCGAATTCTCTACGTAATGATACCATCTCTGCAATAACATCACCACACCAACAAAGCTAATTCAAATGAAAAATTATCTCCCAACAGTTATTAAATAAGTTTGAGTAGTAAGCAAACATGGATTTGAGAAAAGTACCAGAAGCATAGAGAAGAGAGCAGCTGCATATGCTGGCATGAGAGAGAGGCTCATCATTCCTCCACGAATTTCGACAGCCACATACCTAACGTTTTACGGAGTTGGGCGATGCATTTTATCCAATGCTAAGTCAGTCATATCTCACTCAGTGTTTTTGGAAGTCAAACAGAAAACCGTAAGAACGGTAAACAGTTTCATTACATGGTTCGCAGTTTGGCGAGAGATGGTAAAGCAATTCCCAAGCCAGCTTGAAACAAGCAAAACAGCGATAGGAGCACCGCTATTTCCTGTATGTTAAGCGTATTGCAAAATCTTACGACTACAATAACTCAACAGATTAGACCAAAGTAACGGATTATTGAGAAATACGCACACCTGATAATCATAGGCAACAATAGATAAAGCAACACCCATTGCAAACAATGCATAAGCCAGAAATTCTTCAGTTCGAATTACTAGTGGACCATGGGAGAACCATGGAAATATAGTGCTTCCAAGCATCTTCGAACCCAACAAACAAGGATATATAAGTCCCAGAGTCACCTCACGTCCATCGGCCTAGTTCATAAAAAAGGGTAAATGGAGGTTCACAATATTGTCGGCTCAAGAGCATTCTGAAAAGAGGTGAAAAGGCTTGAGTATTACAGATACAGTATAGAGTCGGCTTTCATCGAAATCGTACCACTACAGTTGGAGCCCACAGAATCCAAAATGTTAGAACAGAGAAGTGCACACAGGCTTGTGCCCAGCACACCAGCCGTATTCTCTTGTCTGTGAAGTGACATAAAACACATAAAAGTTGGCGTAAGAAATTATTTCTTTTCATGGAAATGAATATACTTTAATAGATTAGTGTGAAGCTCCACAACACATACCGCTGATAATATGCCTGCAAAGTTTAAACGCATACTCCTTCACAGGTGATCTATGTTGGGGTGATTCGTTTTCGTTCCGACCTCGAGTAACACAAATGATAGCTACAAGGGCAAGAACAACAACTCCATTTCGAACAGAGGTTATATTTTTGTAAACATTACCATCAATCAGATGATTTGCAAGCACCTGGCTTCCGACAAGAGAGGCAGATTCGAAGAAAAGCAGTAACCAAAACATATCATTCAACGAATCTTGCCTCTGCCCCAGCTGTAGAGAACACAAAAATTAAAATTGAGTTTCTTCAACGGTATTATAAACCATAATTTGTCAGTTTCGTCAAACTAAACCTGAAAAAACCAACCTTGTCATGCTCAACAACCATCCACGTCTCAAAACTGAAGAAAAATATCGAAGAGGCCAGTGAAAGAAGGATTCTCGCCAACCAAATAGCTGGAGCCCCAGTAACTATCTTCAGTAAGATCACTAAGAGGTGCAGGAAATAATACAACAATACAATCTTCTTATGGCCTCTGCTTAAAAAAACAAGTTTCACACAGAACCAGGAATGCAAATATTAGAAAATAATTCAACAGCTCTAACATGCGGAATTGAATTATGCTACCGAATATTCTGTCCATAAACAGAAGCCAATGAGAATTAAAGGATCTACTTCCATCCAACAATGCGATATGCGTAATGAAACAGCTAATCACCAAATAAAACAAAAGAACATGTGAACTCACATTATATCAGAAACTATGCCAAGAAAGCTCCCAACGAAGAGAGAGGCCACATGCCCAAGACATAACCACGTCATCATTCGATTTTTACTCAATCCATAATACTCCAATTCGTACTCTCCAAACAGTGCCCACGAGCCCTCAATCACTTTTCAGTCAATGCAGAAACATAGAATAAATCAATCCACTGGATGCCAACTCGCACAAATGCAAAAACAGTGAAGGAGCTGGCTGACCTGAGGAAATAGAGTACAGGAGCAGAAAATTCCGCTGAAAACGAAGCACAGAAGGCGGAGGCGCGTGATCAAACGCGCCGGTGACTGCTTTATTTGGCAGGCAGAAGATCGAGAAGAGACATGCGAAGAATAAGAATCCGAAGAGTGCTGTGCTTGGTTCCCAAATTTCTGACTCAATTACAACTCCCATTAGTTGTGGTAAACTATGCTCAGATCTTTGTCTGTATCAGCAAACATCGAGACAAAAAATGGCGGATTCGTTTCTACAGAGGAGAATCAGAACGCAAGTCCACCTTAGATTGAACTTGACAGATTTTGGGCTGAAGTTATTGGGCCTTTTTACCAGCTGGGCTTTATCGAGTTCAAATAAATATCTAATGTAAATTACAGTTTTACTCTTAACTGTTAAATACAGTTTTACCCTTAACTGTCTAATTACAATTTTACTCTTAAATTAAAATTTATTTTTTACTTAGTTAATAATATTGGGTGTGCTAAACATACATTAAATCCATCCAAAAAAAACCGTTTAGTACTGGCCTCAGAAAATTATTGACAAGGTTGGAATTGGAAATATCAAACATCGATAAAAATTATGATACTTTCGTAAATTTTCAATATCTATAACGATAAAATTTTGAGAATTTAACAGTTTGATTAATATCAGTTGATATATTTGGGTTAGAAATTACTTTTCCGACATTAAGGATATCTTCTTCTTTTTTTTTCAATTGATATAGCATAATTTCTTGTTAATTAATCTCAAACCGACAATACAAAAAAATACAACTAATTTTACAAAAATGTAAAGTTATTTCAATAAGTTTTATTCCAACCAAACTTTATTTTCTTCACGAGTTCCCAAACATGCTCGAGTCAAATTTAATTGTATTATTACAATTAATTTATGAAAATGAAAACAACATAATTTCGATCAAACTTATACCTAAGTATCTATTATTTGTATTTTCAAAGATAGCTAATAATATTTTGTTATGTATTAGGCATACTAATTGTATAGTTGGATTTAATTTTATAAAAAAACTTACATTTGTACCCTGTATATATAAAATAAAAACATTTGTATTCATACGAAATACAATAAAATAAAATTATACAAAGAAAAACTTGGGAACACATGTAAATAAACAAAGAAAAAAAAACATAAAGTATAAAAATATTATAATAACCGTAAATTTAATACGAGATTTTGATGCAATTAAATATGTAATTTTGTGAGTTAGGAAGTCTGAAAATAAAGTTAGTTGCGAAACAAAAATATAAATTTTAATCATCCTTAAAATAGTTCTAAATTTAAACAAAGATATCCAAAAATAATAAATATAGGGAATGTTGGGCCATATTTGAATTAGTTAATTGGGTATTAATACCCAAACTCTCAAAATAAAAGGGGGCCTATTAATGATAAGTTGCTTAAGGTTTAGGTAAAAATGAGACTATTATCTAGTCATATCACGCGAGTTCCCAAGCATTTGTATATATCAAATACGTTCAAACAACAAGAAAGAGAATAATACTTATCTAATCCACATCATATATTAAGATCGTCAAGAGAAAAAAAAAAAAAAACCCTTTTGAATAGCAAGTGAAACACACGACTTGAACATTCTGATATAGAAAATTAAGCTCCAATAAGGTACGCAAATTTATATGTGAAGTGGTTTAAATTTGTTTAATATACTTTTGATGTATGGAGGTTTAACGTGTCTTTAATATTAGAATAGAATTTTTGGGGAATGCTTCCTGTTTTAGATGTTAGGAATAAAATCCAGAATTATGAAATAGCAGTATTAAGTATTATTTTGTGAGTAAAGGTTGAAGCTTCGGCTTAAGAACAATTGTAGAAAGATTTTAAGGTTTTTAGGTTAATACGAGTTTTGGTGAAACTCGAGTAGGAGAAGTTCATGAGGGTTTTTGATTTAAGGTGTATTATTTTCGGGCATTGAAGTATTTTCGGGTGATATGAAGAGTTTCGGGTATAATAAGAATTTCGGGAATGTTATTATTTTTTGGGACTTAGACCATCTCCAACCGATAATCGCATTCTCAAACTCAAACGCATTCTCAAACTCAAAATGCAGTAATTATACTCCAACCGTTCAACCCATTCTCAAACTCAATATACTATTTTGTAATATTAACTTCAATACCAATTTTTACAAATTTCAATACTACCTACATATTTTACAACTTTATAAATAGACTACTGATTTGTTTTACGATCATTTTGTCAGATATTCAATTCTAAGCTTAATATCTCTCCAAAGTCAATTCTGACTCAAGCGTGGCTTTTCTCTGACATTCATTATCTTACCCTTGATCTTATTCAGAATCCCCAGAAATATGGTACGGCCATTTTCTTTTATCACAGCTTTTCTGACATAAAAGAAATTAAAGTACTTTAATGTAATTAAAAAAGATGAATCGCAAAGTAACTTCTTCAGACGCAAACATGCGTCGAATTGAGGAGAGAGACAATATCAAACGCATTTTCAGTTTAGGTTTGGGGTTTGGTTGGAGGAAATTTACATCAAATTTGGGATTTTGGTGTTCGGTTGGAGATGGTCTAAGTACGAAATTCGGGTAGATGAAATTTTCGGGTGTTATAGTATTTTGGGTATTTTCGAGCATGTTAAATTCGGGTGGAATTTTCGGGCAAAAAAAAGGGGAAGACTAAGCGAAAATCTCATGTGATAGAACTAGGTATTTTTCGGGGCAATTAGGTCGAACAGATCAAATTCAGGTCTTCAAGAATCTAATCTTTCGGACACTGAAATTCGCCGAGTTTTGTTATATTTTCGGGCTTGGTCAATTTTTGGGTCAAAATTTGGGTTTTCGCGGGCTGGAGACTTTCGCGAGTGTGATACAAGCCCCGACCGAAAATCAGTTTTCGTGGGCTGATCTCATTTTCGCGGGCTGATGCATGTGACTTGAAGTCGGGCCTCTCGCGGGTAGGTTTTCGCGGGCCTGAACACTAATTCGCGAAATTCGGCGAGCTTTGTGTCAAATTCAGGTGTTGACCTAAGCTTTTTAAAATGGGATTCTCGGGCGTTGACCGAATTTTATACCAAATCAATTTCGGGTAAAAAAATTTCCAGAACTTTCGGGCGAATTCTTTTAATAAAATTTCGGACGACTTCCCTTTTTACCAAGAACCTAGTCATTTTATTTCTTTACTGCTTGAGAAACTCATACATACACTGACCTAGAATTATCTCATATGTCTTAGACCATCTCCAACTGAGAAACGCATTCTCAAACTCAAACTCATTCCAAAATGCAGTAATTCTTCTCCAACCGATCAACTCATAGTCATTCCCAAACTCAATAGACTATTTTGTAATATTCAGTTTTACACCAATTTTCACAAATTTCAATGCTACCCAAATATTTTATAACATTACAAATTAGACTAAAAATATTATTTTAGATTTATTCACAGAAAAATTAATATGGTTAATAATAAAATTTATAGAAAGAGAAATGTACGGTGAAGAACCGCCTGAGATTTGTGTAAGAAAAGAGACAAGAAATGTGACACTTTCCCGTCACATGGCAGGCCAACCAATCCAAATCACATCATTTATTAACTAGGAAAAGATTATTTTGTCTCAATTAGACCTGTCAAAACGGGCCGGCGGGGCGGGCTGGCCCGTAGCCCGCCAAAGCCCGCCCACTGGCGGGGCAGGGCGGGCTTAAGAAAGCTAGGCCAGCGCCCGCCCACTGGCGGGCCACGGGCCCGGCGTGCTTAGCCCGCATAAATAAAAAAATAAAAATAAAACCTGAAAGTAAAAAATTAATAAAAAAATATATTTTTAATATATTTCAACTTCAAAATATTAATTATTTTATAATTAATTCTACAAATTATAAATCTTACCAAAAAAATATAAAAAATTATAATATATTATATATAAATATATATTTACTAATAAATATATGTATTTTTTATTATTGGCGGGCCAGCTCGCGGGCTGCCTGCCCCGCGGGCCGCGGGCTGTATTGCCAGCTCTAGTCTCAATGATAAGATATTTTAAGCCTTTTACATGCTTAGGAGATAAAAAAAAAAGAAAAGCAAAAGAAAAGCATTGTCCTTGTCTGCTTTTTCTGACACAAAGTACGAGAGAGAAGAAAATAAGTACTTCAATGCAAATTAAAAATATCTATCGCATACTAACTGTTACAGACGCAAACATGCGTCCAAATAAGGAGAGAGAGTGTACCAAACGCATTTTGGGTTTAGTTTTTGTTTCCGGTTGGAGTAAATTTACCTCAAATTTTGGATTTTGGTGTTCGGTTGGAGATGCTCTTAAGGTCCAATACATTAGGGAGTTACGTGATTTCTAATCTGCTAATTAAGGATGACAGGTAGGTGAATCATTCATCTACAGCGTGTAAACTGATATTATGTGCGTTTATGTGCTTCGATGAATTACATGTTTTATATGTTTACGTACGTTTCATGTGGCATCACGTTTCATGTACTATCATGTATAGGAATGGCATGTGCATATCATATCAGGTTAAGAGATGGTTTCCACCATACTGAGACGGTGATGAATCGACGTATTTGACGAGCGGGGTAGATTGAGATGTTTGTGACTTATGTTTGTGTAGTGAGGTTAGGCTCGCAGGGCACTTGTCGCAGACAGACGTGATCGATCTGTCTATTCGGACGTGATCGATTCGAGGTGTATACCGCCGGATGGGATATTTTTATATTATTGCGGGAGAAACGATCTGGTAGGCGGCCATTGACGTGATCGATCAGTGTACTACCGACGTAGCTTACCGCTGGATACGGGTGTGATCACCCATGATTTATTGCGCGCGTTGGTGCCGAGCCTACCTAGGGCCCTGTATTGTGTGAAGTGAGATAGAAATGTGGGAAAAGAAAGAGTGTGCATTGGCATGTGAGATATTGGGATTGGGGTGGAGTGTACACTTGCATACATGCATTGTATTCACCTACTGGGCAAATCGCTCAGTGTTTACGTATTGTAGGTACTGAGTCTGACGCCGATACGCATCAAAACTGAGGCGGCTGGTGACGGTGCTCCACGGACTCTTGAGGGCGGTGCGGTACATGGATGAAGACCTGTGGAGTGGCGATAGAGTTTTTGGTTCTTTTGATATTTTGGGGGCATCGGCCTTTGTATAAACTGACTTATGTAAATAATATTTTATAGTAATGTATATTATTTTAGGAAAAAGTTTTTATTAAACGGGTCATCCGCGACTTACGTTGGGGAAATCCGCCACTAACGAGGGTCGTCACAAATATAGCTTTAATTAACAAAATATAAATAATGAAAAAGTAATGTGTATATGCTTAATTTTATTTTAACAATATAAAATACTTTAAATGTAATTTTACATACTAATGTTTGCTCTTTCTAGATAATGATTATACTTCATTATTGAACCCAATCCCATTGAAATAGACTCGTGTTAGCTGGCACTCAATCATTTCCATATACCACTCAACAATCACAAACCAATGAACGAAAAATAAATAAATATCTAGCACCAACCCTCAATCATCACTAAGAAATAAGAATCTTTATAATCTTTTTCCCATGTCAAGAAATACCATAAGAAAATCTCAATTTAATTTCATTACTCTAATTAAATTACATCGTGACAAATCTAAACTTTATTATCGGCTACTGCGGGTTTCTGGACAAATCCATATGGTCTATCTCTATCGTCCCTACTTTCACACCGAATACTATGTCAATGTATTCAAGTGAAATCGAACCATTAATCTCCATATAAAGATGAATACTATGTCAAGGCACATTAAAGTGAAATCGAACCATCCATATTCATATGAAAATATCAGGATGTCACCTGTCTAACATATATATGCTAGGACAAAATTTAAATTCTCTTAAGAATATAGATTGCCAAATTTTTCATTTAAATCAAAAGGGATACGTCAACTAATTTGCCATTATCGCCACATGACAAGCAATAATTCATATACAAAATCAATTCAAATAATACTGCGAAATGTCAATGTCCTAAGATCGACTTTATTTTGTATTATTTTTTCCATTATGTTACTGGACGCGATAAGAAATATTATCCCATGTACGAGCATAGCATCTGTGACTAATTAACAGTCAACGAATAACAGCGCATTATTACAATACAGATGCATGAAAACAAAGCCTGCGGCCATTAGGCAAAATCCTACACGAAACACGTCTCTTTCAAATCAATATATTACTACTTTTATTACACCAAACAGAGACATATTCGATCGATTTTCCTACTAAAGATTGGTTGGACAGAGATGCTTAGAAGCCAACTGGCAAATATAAAAAAGTTCTTTAGCTGCTATAAAAAGCTATACCATCTCTCTCAATAATTAATAATCAAAGAAAAAGCCATGGGCCAATCAAACATTATTACTAGGCTGCTGACTGTGTTAGCACTTTCGTTGGGCGTCATTCTAGGCACGAGCTCTATCGCCTCGGCTCAGCTCAGACAAAACTTCTACGCAAATGTATGTCCCAACGTAGAAAACATAGTCAGGCAGGCCGTCGCTGCGAAGTTCAGGCAGACCTTCGTGACCGTCCCGGCGACTATTCGTCTCTTCTTCCACGACTGTATCGTTTCGGTAATATTTTAAAGGCGCCTTCATTTCTTTTTTCTATTTCGGACGGACGAAAAAAAAAGTTATTAATTTTTATTTTTGTTAATAGGGTTGCGATGCGTCGATAATGATTGCTTCGACTCCTGGGAACACGGCGGAGAAAGATCACCCAGACAACCTATCGTTAGCCGGAGATGGATTCGACACGGTGATGAAGGCCAAGGCGGCCGTTGATGCCATCCCGAGCTGTAAGAATAAGGTCTCTTGTGCGGATATTCTCGCGTTGGCCACTCGTGACGCCATCGTCCTGGTCAGTAGTAATACACCAATTAGTTAGGAGCACAGCACTCGATGATTCTTTATATAGATTCTCTAAACTCTTCTTATATGATTTATTATCGTTGACTGTTGAAAATGATATCATTTTAAGAATATGATATTTACTCCCTTCCAGCTTAAACTTTCTTTCTACGTTAAAGTGTGGGTGGTCGGTTCAGTGCACCCATTAAGTGAAAATATTAAACGTCTAAGGTCGGATAAGAAATAGATACACGTGAGGTGCCCTTGTTGGAAATAATATAAATTAAAAATATGATATCACTCCGATTCAAGTTTGCTTCTCCGGATGTTTATAGGCTGGGGGGCCTTCGTATGCGGTGGAGTTGGGAAGACTAGACGGGCTGAGCTCGACGGCTTCGAGTGTAAACTTGCCTCAGCCGACTTTCAATTTGGATCAGCTCAACGCCATGTTTGCCTCGAAAGGCCTTTCTCAGACCGATATGGTCGCTTTATCAGGTTATGGTACACTCCCCTTTTGTTGGGTGTCAATCCTCAAGTCCCATGTCAAATGATTAGAATATTAGTGGACGCGCTGATAAGCTTGTGTGCTGCTACCCTTTTCTATTGCCAATTTGTTGTAGAAAGAAACTCCATGCATGGGACTTGTGAATTTGGGCTAAAAGGGATTTTAAATCCCAACACCTTTAGACATGAATGGCAACAAATCCAATATTTTTTCGATCTTTGTTCTTACAATTAAGTAGTTTATTGGTGTCTATGCAGGCGCGCATACGGTGGGGTTTTCGCACTGCAGTAAATTCTCGAACCGTATCTACAGGTTCAATAGCCCGAACCGGGTCGACCCGACCCTAAACCCGCAGTACGCGACGCAATTGAAGCAGATGTGCCCCGCAAACGTTGATCCGAGGATCGCGGTGAACATGGACCCGAACACTCCGAGGGCGTTCGATAACGCTTATTACCAGAATTTGGTGCAGGGAAAAGGGATGTTCACTTCTGACCAAGTTCTTTTCACCGACGCGAGATCGAGGAACACCGTGACTTCCATGTCTTCGAATCCTCGGGTCTTTAACAGCGCTTTCGTTCAGGCCATTACCAAGCTTGGGCGGGTCGGGGTCAAGACGGGGCGGAGCGGTAATATTCGGTTCGACTGTTCGAGGTTTAATTGAATTTGAATTGAGTTGAGTTTTTGTGAGAATAAATTGATGTTATCTTTTTTTTTTAAAAAAAAATTAAGGCACGGTGTGTATGTATATATTAATAATGGTGCTCGTATTTTCCATAATTGAGTCATATGATTTATCTTTTATTATGAACAAATCATGATTTATCATAATGGATCATCAAAATTATATCATGATTCATCACAATGAATCATCAAATTGTGTGATTAAATGTGGATGTTTTTGGAATATTAATGACTCATGAATTATGATAAGTTGAGATGTATAAAAATATTGTCTTTTTGTATGAGTTGTATAGATGATTAAATTGTATTTTAGTGTGTCATTTTAGTATAAATAGGTGTTTTGAGTTACATTGTAAAACACACCAAAAGTATAGAAATTATATTATCTCCCTCTAAATTCTCTCCTTATATTATTATCAAAATAATAATAATAATAATAAAATATTATATATATATATATATATAAAATCTTAATATAATATAAATCATAATAAATATTTTATAACACTTTATCAGCACAATCACGCTCCATCGTCAAGATCAACCTCCGCCGTAGAGATCAACTCCACTCGAACCGTCGAATCAACGTCTTTCGAAGTTCTTCATTTGGTCGAGGTACCGTAATTTTTTTTATACCAAACGTTGGTTTAATTGTAATATACGACTTCCCATTTTTGATTTTCCGTCGTAGCTTGTGAAAATATTTTTAGCGAGTTTTACAAAAATAGTTTAAAACTAATTTTTATTTATATTATTGAATATAATTCGTTATATTATAATTTTATCTATTAACTTATTTGATTTTAAAATTTTATAAAATCATGTCGTTGCTCTATCTGATGCTTGAAGAACATTTGCTTATGTGTATTATTATTACATGGGCACTTATTTGGATGTTGATAATGTTTATTTGGATGTTGGTAGAGTTTTTCATCGTTTTTTTTCAAAAGAAGATAATGATGAAGAAACTAACAAGGATATTAAAGAAGAGTAGTTATAAATCTCTTTTAATTTTTTGTTGTGTCTTTTTATTGTTTTGTATTTTATAGTAATATGACAAACTTGGCAAGCCTCGAATTTGTTGCACTTGATATCAACGGCAAGAACTATTTATCATGGGCACTAGATGCCGAAATTCACCTGAAAGGCAAAGGTTTAGGTGAATCATCGTTGCGAAAACCACAATAAATCAGGATGCAGGCGCAACCGACGCAAGTGGCACAATAATATCCACCACTCCTCAGGATAAGGCAAAAGCCTTGATATTTCTTCGCCACCACATTCATGAAAGTCTGAAAACTGAATAATTAAACGAAAAGGATCCGGCTGAGTTGTGAAAAAGTTTGAAAGAACGATACGACCACCTGACAACTGTTATCCTACCGAGAGCAAGGTACGAGTGGATAAATTTACGACTGCAAGATTTTAAATCGGTGATTAATATAACTCTGCAGTTCATAGAATTACTTATACATTGAAATTATGTGGAGAAGCGATCACCGACGATGATAAGCTCGAAAAAATATTCACCACTTTCCATCCGTCGAATGTAGTGTTACATCAACAATATCGTGAAAGGCAATTTAAAAGGTATGCAGAATTAATATCTGTTTTATTGTTGGCTGAACAAAACAACGAACTGCTGATGAAAAACCATGAATCCCGACTAGGGGTGGTTCGGTACGGTATACCGTACCAAAACTGTGATATCGTATACCGTACCGAAATTTCGGGATCCAAAAAAATCATACCAATACCATACCAAAATTTCGGTATACCTTAAATTTCGATACGTTATCATACCGAAATTTCGGTATGGTATCGGTATCATACCTTCTATACCATCCACACGGAGGGTTTTTTACGGCTTTTTTAATTAAATAATTAAAAAAAATCAAACATTAACAAAATAAACAAGAAATGAAAACCAGTAATAAAATAAAGATTTTCGTATTCTGGGATTACGAGTTACGTAACTCGTAATCCCAAAATACGAGTTACTATCTCGCTGGCGTGGGTGTCTTACGTGGAGTAACTCGTAATCCCAGAATACAAAAATCTTTATTTTATTGATTGTTTTTATTTCTTGTTTATTTTATTTGATTTTTTTTAATTATTTAATTAAAAAAGCCGTTTTTTACCATGCATGTCTCGTAACTCGTTAATTTGTTGTTTTGGAATTTTTAATCAATTCAAACTCCTTAGGCCCCAATAAGATAGATTGTTAATACCAAATTTTCAAAATAAAAAGATTTTTTAACCTTAAATAATTTACATATTTTAGCCAGTCTCCTTAGTAAGACAAAAAACTTTACATAATCACAAAATACAACTTTATATACAGATTATTTGGAACGAAGTGGCATTTTAAAAAATTAGTCAAGATTAACAAAAAGTAATTGCATTGCATCTTCACGCTTTCAAAGTCCTGAAAAAAAAAAACATTAAAAAGGCAAAATTGAACGTTACTTGAGTTACATAAGTAAAATATGGTGGGCCTAATCTTGGAAAGTTGTGTATAAGTTAATAATTTATAGGCTAAATAAGTTTATGAAGATCCTTAATTTTTCATTTTATATTTTTTGAAATAATATAATATATGTAGGTGTGTGTATATATATATATATAAAATATATTAAAAATTTTAGTATTTCGGTATTCGGTATAATCGGTATACCTAATTTTAAAAACTTTCATACCATTACCGTACTGAAAATTTTCGGTACGGTATCATACCTTACCAAAAACTTCAGTATACCAAAAGTTTCGATATTTTCGATACGATTCGATACGATAAGGACGGTATTTCGGTATATCGGTATTTTTCCCCAGCCCTAATCCCGACCAACCAGTGCGGCTGTGCTCCCTGAAGCGAATGCAGTCAGAGGAAATAATAATGATAATAATCGAGGTAATGATCGTGGACGTGGACGTGGCGGATATCGCGGTCGCGGACGCGGCCGTGGTCAAGGCCGAAGTCGTGGCCGAGGATACTATGGTGGTGGTTATCAGCACTTCCGTGGTGGTTATCATAACAATTGTGGTGGTCATCCAAATCTTCCCCAGAAGAGGAGAAGTTATGATAATAAAGATGAGAAGAGGCATATTGAAACAAAAGGATAACGATGAACGATGCTATCGTTGCGGTGGTCTGGGCCATTGTTCGAAAACTTGTCACACGGCCAAGCATCTTGTTGAGTTATATCAACAAGCTCAAAAGGGAAAAAAGATTGAGACAAATTTTGTTCAAGGAGACATTGCCTCTACTTCTGGTGTCGATAAAAATAATACGTATTTGGAGGCTGCAGATTTAGTCGCAGATGAGTAATAATGTGCTATAATGTTTTCTATGTTATATATTGTGTGTTTATGTGTTTAAGGTTGTTTAAACTTATATGTGTGCTTGAAATATATCGTTTTGTTTGTTAAATAAATATTGATGTTATGATATATTTATATGAAAAGGGTATTTATCTGATGGATATGGACATGTCCAATGGAGAATTATGTCTTGCAGACTGTGCAACGACTCTACGATTCTGAAGAATAAGAAATACTTTGATCATCTCGATATGAAAGAAGCTAGTGTTATCACTATATCGGGTAGCACAAACATAATTAAAGGTTCCGGAAGAGCTAATATCTTATTACCCAGAGAAACCAAATTGGTTATTGAAAGTGCTTTATATTCTCCTGAGTCACAAAGAAATCTGCTAAGCTTTAAAGCTATTCGACATAATGGTTAACATGTTGAGACAGCGATAAATGGAGGTGTTGAACATTTATACATCACAAAGGTAATTTCGAATGATAAAAGAATTGTGGAAATATTACCTTCATTCGAGTCTGGGTTATATTATACATATCTGAGAACAAATGAATCGTATGCTATCGTAAACCAGAAGTTTACTGAGACAGTATATTTAATGTTTGGCATGACCGGTTGGGCCATCCCGGTTCAACTATGATGCGAAAATAATTGAAAACTCATGTGGACATTCGATAAATTAGCATGTGCTGCTTACTCTAGAGGGAAGTTAAGCCATCACAAATGGTAAGTAAAAAATGAATCTATTGTATTTTTGGAACGTATACATGGTGATATTTGTGGGCCGATACATCCATCATGTGGACCATTTAAATATTTTATGGTGTTAATTGATGCATCAAGTAAATGGTCCCATGTATGTTTATTATCTATGAGGAACGTGCCATTTGCGAAATTACTTGCTCGATTGGTTCGTTTAAGAGCACATTTTCCAGACTATGTGATAAAGAAAATACGCCTTGATAATGCTGGCGAATTTACCTCCAAGGCATTTAATGATTATTGTATGTCTATCGGAATTGATGTTGAACATCTCGTGCCACATGTACATACACAAAACGGTCTTGCAGAATCATTAATTAAACGCCAGCAGTTAATTGCAAAACCATTATTAATGAAAACGAATCTTCCCTCGTCGTGTTGGGGACATGCAATATTACATGCAGCAGCACTAATTCGCATCAGGCCAACAAGTTACCATGATATCTCCCCGTTGCAAATGGTTTATGGTCAGGAACCAGATATTTCCCTTCTAAGAATTTTTGGATGTGCGGTATATGTTCCAATTGAGCCACCACAACGCACAAAGATGGGACCTCAAAGGAGGTTGGGAATATATGTCGGATTTGAATCTCCATCGACAATAAAATATTTAGAACCTTAACGGGAGATTTATTCACGGCTAGACTTGCCGATTGTCACTTTGACGAAACAAGTTTTCCGACATTAGGGGGAGAAAAGAAACAGCTGGAAAAGGAATATTAGTTGGAATGAATTATCGCTAAATCACTATGATCCTCGAACGAAAGAATATGAACTGGAAGTTCAGAAGATAATTCATTTATAAAGTTTAGCGAACCAATTGCCAGACAGCTTTACTGACCCAAAGAGAGTGACTAAGTCACATATACCAGCTGTTAATGCTCCTGCAAAAATTGATGTTCCTGTAGAACATGTAACGACCCTCATTTTCTAATCATATTTAATGGCGGATTTTCGCAACGAAAGCCGCGGAAATCCATAAAAAAAAAACTTTTAATTTAAAAACAAACTATATTACAAGCGCACACAATCCACGACATCATATATTACATGCAAGTATAGTTCACACACACACACACATCTTATTTTTACAAATTCGATCCAAATACAAAAATATTTAAAACACACTAAAACCTCTCCACAGGTCGTCAACCATGTACAGCCCCGCCCTCAAAAGTCCGTGGAGTACCGCCATCAGCCCGCCTAGTCGCGACGTACCTCGACGTCGGACTCAGTACCTACAACACGAAAACTATGAGCGATTGCCCAGTAGGTGAATAAAAAAATGCATGAATGCAAATGCACACTTAGTTCATGTCCCGAATACCTCGCACGCCTATGCACACTCTTTCTTTTCTCATACCTAAACTTCACTCAAACTAACATACACCAGAATATCACATCCGAACTCTATTCCCACAATTTACGCCTCAGACTCTACTACCATACATCCGAGTAGACGAGTGACTCACCCCCGTCTCCCGCAAATAATCGACGGTTTACACCTCAGATTGTACTACCATACATCTGAGTAGACAAGTAGCTCACTCCCGTCTCCCGTCCAATAGTCTACACCCTAGACTGCACTCCCACGCATCTGAATAGATGAGTCGCTCACGCCCATCTCCCATCAACGGTTTACACCTCGGATTACACCCCCATGCATCCAAGTAGACGAGTCACTCATACCCGTCTCCCGCTAATAACTGACGGTTTGCACCTCGGTATGCACTCCCATGCAACCGAGTAGACGAGTCACTCATGCCCGCCTCCCGTCCAACACTCTAATACTAGCCCCAAATTTTTCCTCGCACCTTGACGTAATAAGGCATCACCGTTTTCTACGGTGCTTAACCTCGCCCTCACATGATATGCTCGTGTAGTGCAAATATTGAACATATTACGTGACATGCATGTACAATATAAATAATGTACATATGACGTGAAACAATTATAACACACGCAAAGCATGTAACTCACCCAAATCATAAATTTATCGAATCCACGTAAGCACATAAATATTACACATTAATTCACATAACCATTTACGTGTCGTAGGTGAGTTTCACCTACTAGCAATCAAGATGTCCTATTGTACCCACTCGCTCAAAACCCCTTTCAAATAATTACACCAAATCAATGGACCCAAAATTACATGCCGAAGAATTCATAATTTAATAGGACTCAAAACAAAGGTATATACCCAACAAACGTGTTAACACTACCTAACAAGAATCAAATCTATTCAAGGCCCTGAAATTATTTTCCAATAACACAAAGATCGAAAGCACTTTATATCCACTTTCAGATATGTTCACAAATAACTCGTTTGTTGTAGCTACCCAACATGTTATTCACGCTAAATATCCTATACATACAACTCACATGAATACATAAAACATCAATTATAGCACATATTCAAACTAAGAAATTTAGGGTTTTCTAACACATAATCCATATCGAATTCTCACCTAAAATCAAATATTATATTTATAAATAAATTGCTTATGAAGACATCGAAAACCCTTGTATTCTTAGCTACATGACTAAAAGTTTCGATGCCAATATTATATTGAAATTCTTTAAGTATTTCAGCCCTCAATGCCGAGAACTTCTTAACATTGAAACAAACTAATCATCATATAACATTTACTTCTCAAATATCCGTCCACCGAAAATCTTAATTTACGGAATTCACCCAACACTAAAAATATTCTACTGAATAATATTCAACTAATCATCAGAGTATTCTTAGAAATAATTACTTGAAAATCTGAGATTTCCCACATAGAAACCACGAAACATTACATAGTTCATTTTACACATATATTTGAAATTATGTAAATACCTAAACACTAAAAACAAATTATCCCAATAATCAAAATCAGGTAACCCTCATAGACTTCATAAATCATGTAAATCATACCATACCTCGAATACAAATAAGATGAAACACGAAAGTATTTACGTGTTGTAGATGAAATATTCACCTACCTGTCGTCCTTATGTTAGCAAAACGCAACCTCATAAATTCCTAATATTGTGAACCTTCCTTCCTAAGCTTACTTCGATATTTCCTCAAGCTTTTCTGCTCACGTCCTATCCCTTACTAATTCCTTTACGTGTGTTAAAGGAGATAAAGAAACATCTTTATAAACTTATCCTATACTTACATGAGTGGTTGAACAAATGACAAGTACTTTAACGGTGTAGCTTAATGTTTATCTTTCTCTTCTAAAATTCATTACTATCTTAAAATACATATCCAACGTTAAGTTAAAAGATTAATTATTATTTTAATGTTGAAGTTGTTTTCTTCCCCTTGACCAAGCTTTCAAAAGTTTAACAACTAAGCCATGTATAATGCGTGAGATTGATCAATTGACAAAGACCTTTACCTAATCTTAACTTTAAATAAAATATTAACCATTAGTCTAAATATTACTTTAGTGTTTAACCCCTCATTTGTGACTTCCGAAACCCTACCTTCGAAAATTACCTTTTCAAAAATCTCATTTTCTACTCTTGTCGCCTTCCAAGATTCTCCCTACCCAAAAATCATAATAATTATGAAAGTCTCATAAAATTATCATACATGTCATGTAAGACACCAAAGAAAATATTAACATGTAATACACAAAATAATTTACGTGTTGTAAATAATTCACTTACAATCCTAACCCCTTTATTTAATTCATATAGCAAAATCTCTAATTAAAACATTATACTACTATTATATTGTAAATCTCGCAATTAGATTTTACAGGTATTACATTCTTTCCCCCTTAAAAGAATTTCGCCCCGAAATTCGTCGACCGGTGCAACTCGGGGTTACGATTTCTTCTATTCCCTGATTTATATGTATTCTATAAAGGTAGGTTTTACTCCCACCTTTATATTACTCCATCTAGGCGACACATTTAAATGTGTGGCCCAGTTTCTAGGTTCATCAACTATGGTTATTAGTACATCACATATCATTAACGTACCCGTCACTATTGTTGGGTTTGATTCCTCCTCCTCATTAGTTAGAGTGAATACTCGGGCTGGGGCCAACGGTGGTCGTACAGCTGTTGGCGCTGGATTTTGGGGCAGATTTGCCTGACACGCTCGGGCAAAATGTCCCATCTGCCCACATCGGAAGCATTGAGGATTGGGTTTTGGCCCTGGACCATAACAGATGCCTCTATGATGACGCCCACATTGTTGACACTGAGGAATCGGGTTTGGAGGTTGTATTGGGGAATCAGTCACCCACGGGTTTGGCCTTGGGCGCCAGTTTTGCTGTCCCTGGCGGTTGTTCTGATTATTGTTGGGACCCTTGTCAAGAGCTTGACGCTTCCTATTATTTTCCCTTTCTAGCTGGCCTTCCATCTTTCTCTTTTCTTCTTGAGCTTTCACAATCTTGGCCTCCGCCTGTTCGGCTAAAATTGCTCTCTCCGCGATACAAGCATAAGACGTCTCGAGTGTCCCGACCATGCTAACATCACGACAAACCTCAGGATTAAGGCCTTCTATGAAGCGCTCCACTTTTAACTCATCTGTTGCGACCATGTGCGATGCAAATCTCGATAGTTGTTCGAACTTACGAATATATTCCGTAATCGTCATTCCTCCTTGCTTCAGGTTTATGAATTCATTCATTCGCAGCATTCGCTCGGGAGTCGTGAAGTATTTTCCCCGGAAAAGTTCTTTAAACCTTTCCCAGGTCATAGTAGATGGGTCTTCGAGAATTTTGATGGTGTCCCACCAAAATCCTGCATTCCCTCTCAGCATGAATACCGCACATAGAACTTTCTCTTGTTCGGGTACGCGACTATACAAGAACATGTTTTCCAGAGTTCGCAACCAATCTTCTGCCATAATAGGATCGGTTGCGTCCTCAAATGTCGGGGGATTAAGTTTACGGAACCTGTCTACGATAATTTCCACACGTTCAGGTTGTGGAGACTGGCGAGGCTCAGACGAACTCTGATTATTAATGAGTTCGTTGATCTGTTCTGACTGACGTTGGATCAATTCAGTCAATCTCAAAATGGTGGAGTCCCGTTCATTCGTGGGGAACTCAGGCGCAGCCCCACGACTGGTCTCTCCCTCATCTCTACGTCCTCTCGTCATCTTTTATCTACCATTAGTCATATAAAGAGACACATTATCATAAATATTCAATCACATCAGATTTATAAAACTTACAGGCAAGGCTGATCCTCCAGGCTTTTGAGCGGCAGTACATGGACAGTCTACAGAATCTATATCCTAAGCTCTGATACCAACTGTAACGAACCTCATTTTCTAATCATATTTAATGGCGGACCAATAGTCTACACCCTAGACTGCACTCCCACGCATCTGAATAGATGAGTCGCTCACGCCCATCTCCCATCAACGGTTTACACCTCGGATTACACCCCCATGCATCCAAGTAGACGAGTCACTCATACCCGTCTCCCGCTAATAACTGACGGTTTGCACCTCGGTATGCACTCCCATGCAACCGAGTAGACGAGTCACTCATGCCCGCCTCCCGTCCAACACTCTAATACTAGCCCCAAATTTTTCCTCGCACCTTGACGTAATAAGGCATCACCGTTTTCTACGGTGCTTAACCTCGCCCTCACATGATATGCTCGTGTAGTGCAAATATTGAACATATTACGTGACATGCATGTACAATATAAATAATGTACATATGACGTGAAACAATTATAACACACGCAAAGCATGTAACTCACCCAAATCATAAATTTATCGAATCCACGTAAGCACATAAATATTACACATTAATTCACATAACCATTTACGTGTCGTAGGTGAGTTTCACCTACTAGCAATCAAGATGTCCTATTGTACCCACTCGCTCAAAACCCCTTTCAAATAATTACACCAAATCAATGGACCCAAAATTACATGCCGAAGAATTCATAATTTAATAGGACTCAAAACAAAGGTATATACCCAACAAACGTGTTAACACTACCTAACAAGAATCAAATCTATTCAAGGCCCTGAAATTATTTTCCAATAACACAAAGATCGAAAGCACTTTATATCCACTTTCAGATATGTTCACAAATAACTCGTTTGTTGTAGCTACCCAACATGTTATTCACGCTAAATATCCTATACATACAACTCACATGAATACATAAAACATCAATTATAGCACATATTCAAACTAAGAAATTTAGGGTTTTCTAACACATAATCCATATCGAATTCTCACCTAAAATCAAATATTATATTTATAAATAAATTGCTTATGAAGACATCGAAAACCCTTGTATTCTTAGCTACATGACTAAAAGTTTCGATGCCAATATTATATTGAAATTCTTTAAGTATTTCAGCCCTCAATGCCGAGAACTTCTTAACATTGAAACAAACTAATCATCATATAACATTTACTTCTCAAATATCCGTCCACCGAAAATCTTAATTTATGGAATTCACCCAACACTAAAAATATTCTACTGAATAATATTCAACTAATCATCAGAGTATTCTTAGAAATAATTACTTGAAAATCTGAGATTTCCCACATAGAAACCACGAAACATTACATAGTTCATTTTACACATATATTTGAAATTATGTAAATACCTAAACACTAAAAACAAATTATCCCAATAATCAAAATCAGGTAACCCTCATAAACTTCATAAATCATGTAAATGATACCATACCTCGAATACAAATAAGATGAAACACGAAAGTATTTACGTGTTGTAGATGGAATATTCACCTACCTGTCGTCCTTATGTTAGCAAAACGCAACCTCATAAATTCCTAATATTGTGAACCTTCCTTCCTAAGCTTACTTCGATATTTCCTCAAGCTTTTCTGCTCACGTCCTATCCCTTACTAATTCCTTTACGTGTGTTAAAGGAGATAAAGAAACATCTTTATAAACTTATCCTATACTTACATGAGTGGTTGAACAAATGACAAGTACTTTAACGGTTTAGCTTAATGTTTATCTTTCTCTTCTGAAATTCATTACTATCTTAAAATACATATCCAACGTTAAGTTAAAAGATTAATTATTATTTTAATGTTGAAGTTGTTTTCTTCCCCTTGACCAAGCTTTCAAAAGTTTAACAACTAAGCCATGTATAATGCGTGAGATTGATCAATTGACAAAGACCTTTACCTAATCTTAACTTTAAATAAAATATTAACCATTAGTCTAAATATTACTTTAGTGTTTAACCCCTCATTTGTGACTTCCGAAACCCTACCTTCGAAAATTACCTTTTCAAAAATCTCATTTTCTACTCTTGTCGCCTTCCAAGATTCTCCCTACCCAAAAATCATAATAATTATGAAAGTCTCATAAAATTATCATACATGTCACGTAAGACACCAAAGAAAATATTAACATGTAATACACAAAATAATTTACGTGTTGTAAATAATTCACTTACAATCCTAACCCCTTTATTTAATTCATATAGCGAAATCTCTAATTAAAACATTATACTACTATTATATTGTAAATCTCGCAATTAGATTTTACAGGTATTACAGAACATAATATTGAGCCTAAGCCACAGCTAAAACGTGGTAGGCCCTCGAGTTCTAAAGATAAAAATCCTCGGAAAAGAAAAGGAGCAAATAATAAGAATGGTCCAATCGAGGATTTCCCGACTAGAGAAGAGTAGATGGGCTTAAATGATGATAAGAATGAAACTCAGGTACCTGAAGAATTGAAAATAATTATAATGAAGAGATCTCAATCAAATACGCCCAGAATGTAATTAGATGGAACCGAGATAAAGTCAACGTTGACGATGAATTCTCATTTAACAATTTTTCATCTTCTACAGTGTACTATTTATCTCTTCCTCTTCTTTCATTATCAATTTTTACAGCTTTATTAATTCTGATACGTTGGACTGTGAATAAAAAGTACCTTTCTGGACAGATCATTATGAGCGATCATAATACTATGTGAAAATCTCACGGTATTTATTCCGTTATTTATTTTTTGTAATCTGTTTATGCTTTAATTAAGGTTTGATTATCCATTGTATATCTGTTATAATATTTGTATTTTAATGTTTAATTACTATGCTTGATAAGATGAAGCAATTGTCTCTTCGTGTCGCAAGCTTGATTTTGAAACGGTTGACAGCCTACTAGATAAAATAAATGAATCTGGCGAGTAGAACAATACAAATGGGATTAACGAACAACATTTTTCCATACCAGAAACTAAAATCCCGACACTGAACATGGAATTTGAGACCGAAGAAGATGCATACGAGTTTTACAACGATGATGCACGTAGAGTTGGATTTGGAATTAGGAGGCATACAATTTACTACGACAATAATGGCGGAAAACTTTTGGATCGGGTATTCTGTTGTTCCAGTGAGGGTCATAAACAAAAAGACAAACGAGACATTGACGTCAAATCACGTCGTCTTCAGAGTAGAAGTGGTTGCGGTGCAAAAATGAAGATAACCGCACGTAAATCAGGAAAATATCAAGTGGTCAAGTTTATTGCTGAATACAGCGGGCACGAAGCAAGGTGGAAAACTTAGATAAATCTGACATCCCACCGAAGGCTGGGCTTCAATACTTAGCCAATCAAACTGGAGGGAGAGAGAAATGGCCCAACATGCCATCATTTGTGCATTTGACACATTTATCAAAATGCGGCGAAACACCTTGGTAGTGTTTTTTTAAGGTTCAACGAGTTTGCTAAATATTTTACCAGTTGAATATACGATTGTGAAGAAGATGATGATTTTGCCAGTGCGTGGAAGGAAATGTTGAAGAAGTACGAGCTAGAAAGTAGTGAGTGGCTTGAAAGATTGTTCCACGTAAAAGAAAATTGGGCATTAGTTTACGGGCGACAAGTGTTTTGTGCAGACATGATCAATACTCAACGCATTTTGAGCATTTTGTTAGCTACAAGATGAATTTGTTACCTTTTTTTGAGCATTTTGAAAGGTTAGTCGATGATCGTCAATATAAAGAGTTGAAGGCTGATTTTATGATGCGGCAGACAATTCCAGAAGCTTATCCGATTCAAAATTTAAAGCATGCTTCAAAATGTTACATGCATGAAGTCCTAGAATTATTTGAACCTGAGTTGTGGAAGACTTATGACTTATTCGTTGAACTGTCCAACGAGTCTGAGATATGCTTTGAGTACAAGGTTTCCTCGTCCAATAAGCGCCACCAGCACACAGTTAGATTGAATTCGTCCAGCGCACAAATTTCATGCAGTTGCAAGAAATTTGAGTTTGCTGGAATATTGTGTTGTCATGTCCTCAACTCAATCCCTGAAGCTTATATATAAAACGGAGATGGACTAAAAATGCTAAAAAGGGATTTTGAAAGTTTCTTTGCACGAGTGTGATGAGAGAAGTTTTGGGATCAATGAGGACATGATGAAAAGACACTGGTAGGAGAAAGGTATAAAGATTTGTGCAAGTTGCATAGCCAATTAGCTTCAAAGACTGCATTGACCACATCGACGTATAACTAGACAAGAGATGTTCTTATGAAGATGATTGACGAAAACGAATGATGCTCTCGATAACTTCTATTCTTCAAAATCATCTTAGATTTAAAAAAATGATGGAAAAGAAGTTTTGACGAGAAACAAGGATGAAGTTTTGACGAAAAATATTGGTGACGATGAACTAGTTGATACGATAAAAATTTGGTGCTTTTTGATCCCCAGTTGCTATGGGGAACAAAGGAGGAAATACAATTGATTCCTCTATTTAAGTGGTTCTCGCTTCTCCTCGTTCCTGTTGTTCGAGCAACAGGCGCTACGGCGCTGAAGTAAAGGGTGGGAACAGAAACCTTCACGGGTCAAATCTGGAAAAAGAGTCAAAAGTGGACTAGAGCATGCCATAAAGAAGTCAAAAAGCCAACCAATACCGGAATATCATTGCAAAAGAATACAACTGCTAACGTAAAATTCATATTAAACTGTTCTATGTTATGATTGTAAAGACTAGTTAATGTCTTGCTTACTTACAGGTAAATAACGAGGACACGTCAAGGTTGGATAGTTATCATCATATCGGAGAAAATTGTGATATATCTTGTTTAGATATCACTCCTCCTACAATGTCGAGATCTTCATTGTTCCATTCACCGACTTCTCAGTCGTCACAGATATGTGTTTCAGATTGAATGTGTGGATTTTTCGTCTTTCACATATGAAGTTAATATTTAACTTTCATAAGTTCAATTGTAACAGGTGGCGACTTCATCCATTCATCATCAAATTTATCATCGGTGGTATCCTTCACGGTAGGGGTGGGGAAAATATACCGAATACCGATATATCGTCCTTATCGTATCGAAACGTACCGAAAATATCGAAAGTTTTGGTATACCGAAGTTTTTGTAAGGTATGATACCGTACCGAAAATTTTCGGTACGGTAATGGTACGAAAATTATAAAATTTAGGTATACCGATTATACCGAAATACCAAAATACTAAAATTTATAATATTATATATATATATATATATATATATACACACACACACCCTTACATATATTATATTATTTCAAAAAAATATTAAATGGATAAAAATATTATAAGGAACTACATAAATTTATTTAGCCCATAAATTATTAACTATACCAAATTTCTAAGATTATTGAGGTCCACCATATTTATGTAAAGTTTTTTGTCTTACTAAGGAGACTGACTAAAATATGTAAATAATTTAAGGTTATTTTATGAATTAAAAATCTATTTACTTTGGAAAATTTGGTATTAATAATCCATCTTATTGATGCCTAAGGAGTTTGAATTGACTAAAAATTCAAAAACAACGAATTAACGAGTTACGAGACACGCATGGTAAAAAACCCTCCATGTGAATGGTATAGAAGGTATGATACCGATACCATACCGAAATTTCAGTATTATACCGTATCGAAATTTAAGGTATACCGAAATTTTGGTATGATATTGGTATGATTTTTTTCGATACAGAACTTTCGGTACGGTATACGGTATCACAGTTTCGATACGGTATACCGTACCGAACCACCCCTACTTCACGGTCTCGTCAAAATAGCTCAAGTTTGACTGAGTTACTATAGCTTAAATACCTCCAATATTTCTTTGGGGTATGATGTTGGTGAATAGAAACTGATATGATTTTTGTAAATGAATTTCAGGCACAGATGCAATATCGCGAGAAATATTTACGGATGAAGCTCAAGCAAACCAAATTGCAGAAGAAAAAAAGGATCAAACAGGTGATCGATGAAATGAAGTTCGTTAGACGCGAACAACTTTGTTCGCGTTTTATATATTTTTGGTTTTTGAAATATTTGGTTGTGCATCATTAATTCCTACTATTATTATTATTTTCTTATCTAATTAAACGTTCAATTGTAGAAAAATAATTATCAAATATTTGATCGACAAAATAGTATTGATTGATAAATATGCAACAATTGTATTCTATGTTTTTTTTAAAATTTTCCAAATTTGGGACGGGGGCGAGAAATTTAAGATTTGATATGAAAGAGAAAAGATTTGATAGGAGAGAGAAAAGAGGTTACGTGAATAGTGGTGTGTGAGAGAATGTGATAGATATGATAAAGAAATTACATATTATTAATTATTAATTGGGTGAAATATTTGGTGATACAAAGTTGGAATAGTGGATCCCGGCCAATAATATATTGTTATAAAACATTCAAGTAGTGAATGCTTCCATGATCTTTCTCTTCCACTTATGTTTAAACTGACTGCATATGCTCGGTGAAACTTCAGAACACAAATATTACAATGGATGGACATCATTTTTCTTGAATTTTACCAGAAAATAATAGACAAGAGGAACGAATCCTCGTCATTTTTACATCCATCATCTTTCCCTTAATTACCTACCAAGAGACTTAACATCCTCTTCTTGGCCTTGTCGTACATACAATCTCTTTAGCATCTGACGATGCATCATCACTTGTGCTACCTTCTTCTTCACTTCCAACCCACCGCTCTCAGATGCTGCATCAGAGCTGCTGCTGCTGCCACCATTCTCGCCCTCTCTTTCTTTCCCCGACCAAATTCTCGACAGCAACTTCTTACCTTTCTTGCCATTGAAATCTTCTGCTTTACACTTGGAATCGCTAATCTCTTTAGACTTGCGATCACCGCCATCCCAATCCTCTTCAGAGCTCGTAGCAGCAGCTGAACTAGTAGAGCTTCCACGAGAAGACCATATATTAGGAACTAAAGCCTCGGAATTTAGTACCCCGTTATTATTATTATTATTACCGCCGCCATTATTTCCCATTCTCGCTTGTTCGAAGAAAAGAATCTGCACAATTAGACGCAATGGGAGCCTCTCGTTCTGCACGGCGTGAGCGCACGCTTCGCTCGAAAGCTTTCTGCAATCCATTAAGCGGCATATCTTTTTCTTGTCACCTTTGGACAGGCCCGAATGCTCCTTTTTTTTGTAATAAGAAGAAAAAGAAGGATCGTTATAGATATGTCGACGAAGGTATAAAGGAACTCTTTTATATCGAGGAGATATTAGAAACCTTGAGATACATGTCGATAGCTCGGTAGATGGCATCATGGTTCTGTCTTGGAAAGGTGGAGACCATTTGAGATAGGTCGAAAAACTTGTCCAAAGGAAGAGATGAATCTCTTCTTGCAGCTTCTGCTAGGTATCCGTCGACTAATCTAGCAACCTTCTTAGCCTTGGAAGAAGAATCTGTGGAAAACCTCGTCCCATTTGAATCTCGTTCTTGAATAACAAACTGTTCGACCAAGCTATGAACCGTATCAATGTCAAGTAGGGTCGTCGGTTCATCGCTCATCGAATTGGCTGAAAAATCAGAAGCATTTGCCTCGTTGAGCTGCTGGCCAATTCTTCTAACGAGCTCTGCTTTAACCTTGTCTCCACATCCCAACACAATGGATGACTGTAATAACTTGAGGAGAAAATTACAAGGGACACAACCCTTTTCCTTTGGAAGCAAACGAACGATCGTATCTACCAAGTAACGATACTTTGCATAATCGCTTTCGAAAGGGTTAAAGTAATCGAGCCTTCTTAACGTATATGCAGCCAAAGACTCTCCTATTACATCACAATCCTCTGCTCTTCCCTTGTCTTTTATTGCTTCGACGGCCTTCTTAAACAGATCGATCGAAAGCTCACAGAGGTCTTCGACCCACCAATCTTTCGGCACAGCATTTTGTTTCTCCGATAGCAACTTCTCGCGTTTATCGTTGTAAGTATAAGACCAGTCGACCTTCGATGGATCCATGGAAGCTTTGGAAGATATGGAATCCACGCAGAGGTCTATCAGCTTCAGTTCTTCAGACCATGGAAGAAAAGACATTGTCGTCTGAAGTGTTATGACGGAATCTTTCCAGCCGCGGAGGATGCTCGAACTGAGGAAGACGTCGATTTTGCGTATTATGTTCCCTTTCTCAACGGTTTCGTACATTTCGAGGTACTCTGCAGCGCAGCGAGCTGCTACTACATTGTATGGGTTGAGTACGGCTATCATTCCATAGCAAAACTTGGCGCAGATTTCGAACGAGGCGGGCCCGCCTGGGATGTCGTGGACTTCGATTTCGTCGTCGTTTTCTTCTTGGTCCTCCTCTTTAGCTGCTGCTGCTGCTGCTGATATCAGCTTCTGAAGCTTAGAGCACTTGGAGAGGAGAGGGAACTGCGATGATGATGATGAAGGTGAGAATATGTTATTGCATCAAAGTCAATCATCATATGAATCATCTTAGCAAATAGAGAACAGCATCATCAGTTCATAGTTACCTTATGGAGATAGAATTTTACATCGCCAACGGTTATTATTAGGTCAGCAGCTAACTCAGTTGCCACATATCTGAATGTTGAAGACAAAAACTTCTTCGTATGATACTAGGAATGTGTAAATGGATGGAAGAATCAAAGTATTAGCAGACCTGATATTTCCTTCACCTGACTGAAACTGGTCAGGCTTGGATCCAAGCTTCATAAACTTCATGTCTTTGAAGCTTAATGCCACTATTCTCTGCCTTTTTTTTTTTTTATTACTAAGCAGCAAACAAGAATATGTCCGATTTCCAGAAATCAAGGGCAAAGAATTCACGCGCAAGAAACCTGTCAAATCAGAAATATTGAGCAAAGGAACCAAAGAACAAACACATGGTGCCCATCACAAGTAGTTGGTCAACATTCATTCACCTGGGCAAAGATAAGGAATCTCTAATTTCGTGCTATTCAACTTAGCAGGCAATTAACTTAACGCCCGTATTATTATTTTTTACCTGTATGAGGAACAAAGAACAAGAAAGATAACGCAGGCACCACCACACCACCACCACTAGTTAAAAGAAAGCAAAAACATTGAAAAAGAAGAGTTGTCTTTTCCTAATCTATGCCGCCCACAATCAAAACATCATGTTTCAGAAAAAAGGCCAAAGTCTGAGAATGTATATCAGCACACCACAGCAGCACAGGCCCACCACGTAGCATGGATAGCCATGCTATTATATGTTATGGCTGCCTTTTTCCCAAGATAAAGAAAATTGGCTTGATAACTTTTTCTTTTTTAACTATTAAAATAGGTTTATTACTTTAAAATGTAGTCTCAAGATTTTTCATTTTTTAGTGTTTCGTTATGTATCCATTTATTCTTCTTGCGATTTTAACTTGGTTCCTTAACCATCTTTAACACACCGTCTTTCTAATGAGAAATGGACTCATCATATCATTCACGTAAAAAAAGGGCATATAATGTATAAGGCTGCACCTTCACGTGCGGATTTTGTTTGATTGTGCGTACTTTTGCTCTTCATGACAGAATATTATTGCAAACTTTCTCTGGGAGATTTTATTTTATTCTCTTGACATGTATAACTAAAAAATGAATTATTAACACAGCTTTTGACGTGGTATTGCGATGTACCATATATATTGAGTTGAGTGGTTATCTTTCATAGATAATTATATAAATAATAGACATTCCTCCTGGTACTCGATGAAGAAACTGTCCACGTTATAGCTCTCTTTATCAAAATTTTTAGTCCCTCGTACATTATTATCATCACATGCCCTGTTCATCTCTATCTCATTCAGATGTCGCATAAAAATTTCGTTAAAATAGTTATTGTTGTTTCTGAATGGAATGTAAACGGTACATTTCGCTTTAATCACAATTTTATTCGTCACTCTCTTTGATCAAATCTATTTCACTAACATACATGCAATAGGGCGACGAAATAGATGTTAACGTTATTGTAATTTAATTCTTAGCCTGATCTGACGTAAATCTGCGAGAGGATCTTGCATAAGATTCAGTTGTAATTTGTCGGATTATATAGAGTAATGTTATGGTACTCAATAAATAATCCCATTATAAGCTCATTTGGCGCGTTGATGTGGTTGATGCTCACGAAGGTGCTCACGCAAGGTGAGCACCATAACATTACTCTATATTATATATGAGTATATATATATATATATATATATATATTTGAGTTATTTCAAACTCAATATGATAACGTATTATAGGGGTGAGCAAAAATATTCGAAAACCGGATTCTGATCGGTATCCGATTTTTAAAATAAATCGGATCGGATACGGATAGTGATTTGTCTAAAATTCGGATATCCGGTATCCGGTTTAATATTTAATATAAAAATAAAAATAAAAATAGTTCAAAAAGAAAAATGAAGGTCCAAGAAAGAAAAAAATCATCAAGTAGAATATTTAATTTACATTATTTAATTATTGTAAAAAACTTTGTTAGAGAATTGAGATAAAAAAAAAACATAAAAACATCGAGATGCAAGTTAAAAATTAATGTGAATTTGTGGTATTGTGTTTATTATTTATTATGTAATTTTGAATAATAAATTCACATATTGTTTGAATTACTATGTGTAGAAATTCATATATTAAAAAATATATTTTTTTATTGTGATAAGAAATAAAAAATATGATTTTGAAAAGAAAATAATAAAAATATAAGAAAAATAAATTTAAAAACCGAATGCGGATATCCGGTATAAATATCCGAATAAACCGGATATCCGATTTTAGAATATTCGATTAAAACCGGAGCGGATACGGATACCATTTTTCGATATCCGAAAATCCGGATATCCGAATTTCGGATATCCGAAAACCGGATATCCGTTTTTGCTCACCCCTGGCGTATGCCACACAGTTTCTGTATTTTGATCCAACCACCCGGTTAGATGTGGGTAACGGGCCGTGTTCAGGTTCCATCCGACAACCGGTTCTGGTTCTAGATTAATTTTTCCGAGATCGATCGGAACCGAGTGACGGACCCCCGGGCCGGTTTTGGTAATGGTTCGACCCATTAATTTTTTCAATTTTTTAATATTTTTTTCGTACTTAAAAACAATTCCAAAAATTTTATTTCCAGAAGCACAAACACAAAGTAGCACTTAAAATTACCAAAAAAAGAAACATAAGACAATACAATTTATTCGACTTGACTATTAATTAAAACCATATGCGAGGCCTCTTCGTCGGAGTTCGAACTTGAAGACTTGAACTCGTCAATTACGTTCTCCCTTCGGTTCTTCTATTGGGCCAAACCAATCTTTAACTATGTAAGCATTGGGAGGAAAGTCGTGTTAAGGCTCGCACGCCGAGCTCTGATAATCCGGCCGGATGTGGAGAATGCGGACTCGGAGGCGAAGAGGCCAATCGAGATCTCGCAACTCATACGGAGCATTGAGGCCGACTGCGAAGTTGTTCCAGATATTTCTTTCTCAATATTTCTTTAACTTCTTTTCCATATTTTCGACACCGCCCAAACATAAATTACTCTGAAATTCAACAAACTTGTAAGACATGCAGGTTCGGTATAAACAACAGGGATATCGGATAATGAACCCCCGGAAATTTTTCCGTTGCCTCCTTGAATATTTCAAGTAACGATACAACCAGACCAGAAATATCCCAATCGAGGTCTCGTAACTCATATGGAGCACTGAGGCCCACTGCGAAGTTGTTCCAAAACGGCATCACCAAATTCGTATAGCGCATAAAAGTGCTAAGGAGGTGGTATAAGGAGTTCAACCTAGTCGGTACAGTCAATGGGAACTTCTTATATGGAAGTGCGGCCGCAAGGGTTTTCCGTATCGTCGTTCACCTAGTTGTTTTCCTTTGACCTTAAATTTGTCGATTATATCTCCCAAGTTTTCATCGAAAGCGCATTGCAAGCATAAGGTAATTATGTGGCAAACGCATCTAACATGAAACAGTCGGCCATCTAAGGGTAACCTAAGATGTTTACGAAGGATCTCTATCGCTACAGAGTAAGAACTTGCATTATCTAAGGTGATAGACATAAGCTTATCTTGAATTTGATTTTTTTTTTCACTAGGTTAATGACATACGTCGATATTGCGGTATGTTGTGAAATTACGGGATCTAGGGAAACAATACGCTTTTGCATCGTCCACGTTTCATCTATCCAATGGCCGGTCACCACGAGATAAGATTGCGACATACATTTGTCTAAATATCGGTAGTTAAACTTATCCTACAAGATATTTGGCCAAGTGACTAACTAAGTTAGATTTGTATTTTTGAAAACTTTCTAAAACAAATTTCCTAAGGGTCTTAGGGGTTACATGGAATTCGAGTTGTATCGTACTATTAAATTCGATAAACACTTCACTTTCCGCAATGCAAAAGGGTTCCGCAACTTACTACGAATTTGCACTAACGTTTTCCTATAAATTTTCCTAGTAATAACAAAATTCATACCCGTACTAAATTTTATTTGTCGTTGTCTAGGTTCAGTTCCTATTGCTTATAGCGTAATCTTATCGAAATTATGAACCTTTTCAAGATGTTTTTTCATTTAACCCGTCCCACCTTGATTTGGGCCGGTATTCAATTGGTATAGACGACAACACATTTTACAATAAGCTGCTCCAAGCTTGGGATTATCCTTCTAATTCTAAGTTGAAATAATTTCATACATTAGACCGCCTACCACGCGGTTGTTGCCTTCTTCTCATTGTCACCGTAGAAGTTTGACCTAAGCGCATAAACAAATCATTGCTTGCCTTCATGTTTCATCACTTGGCTTCATGTCACCGTGTAAATAAAAATATTAGTAAGATTAATATTAATTATAATCATTATTTTAATATTTTGAGAGTGTTGAGAGAGAGATTGGGGGGGGGGGGGGGGGGGGGGGGAGGGGGGGGGGGGGGGGGGGGGGTTGTTGAGTGAGAAATAGATATGATTGTGAGAAAAAAATGGTTAAAGTGAAGTGATATTTATAGATGTTTTGGGTAGGGGTAAAATGGTAATAAAATCAACTATTTTCGTTAAAATAAAAAATAGAACGAAGACCATCGAAGCACGGTCATTTGACCATTGCCGGTTCCGGTTCCGGGCCGAAACCGGCACAGAACCGGGGAAACGCTGGGCCTAGTGCTGTAACCGGCCCGGCCCAGTCTGAATGGTCGGGGTAGTGGGCACGAAATCCAGGCTGATTTCTCGGGCCGACTTTGATTCTACACGGCCCATTACCCACCTCTACACTAGGTTATGTCCGTTCGATATGCATTTCTTCATTGATTTTTCCAACACCTATTTTACTTGCAGTTTGAATAGAATATCAAACCATAAATAACACAACTTTTTAACTAAACTTGAAATATTTATAGGGAGAACATAAATCCTATCAGGCTAAAAATTTATCACTTAATTCCCTACTAAAACATCTATCTTTCAAGGATCATCTACAAACATTTCGTACAAGTAAGGAACAATTGGACAAACATAGCCCTCTTAACTTATATTTTACAATTTTACCAAGCTTTTTAGTTTAAATAAATAAAAAAAGACGATCTCATTCTGAACGAACAATGAACAGAAAAACCCACGAAATTATCCCGAATTGAATGCCCACGAACACCCACAAAAAATTTCATCGCCAATGAACGACTTACGATCTCCTTTCTCGCTCGATCCTGGTATGTATCATTTTCATTTCGAATCGTTTAACCAAATCATTCGAACTAAATTATCATCATCGTCTAGAAATCGATATTTGTTATATCGTTCGTTAACTTACGACATTTGGGTTATTAGATCTTGAGTTGTGTTATTAGTCTCGATTATTGCATTTTAAGCTCGATTTGGGGCTTTAGTTTTTGCTCGAAGGACTGTATGAAGCTTAAATTGGGCATTCACTGTCGTTTTGGAGTTCTTTAGGTTTTTAATTAAGAATTACGATTCTTGTTTTGGTACCTTATGTTATGTGTTTATTTGTTGTACACGTTGCGTGAAAAATTTAGTACAATATGCATTATAATGGTAAGATATGTTATTGTAAAATTGGTACTATATGTTTGAACAGAATAATAATGCAGTTGCTATTTTTTTATGCGGTAATGGCACGTGATAGGTGTCGATGTTATGGAACGTGATGAGGTTGTTGTTCCTCATTAAAAAAAAAGGGATTAGATGCTTAGGGCCGATTAATGGTAATGGACGAGAGGTTATCGTATATGTGAGGGAAAAAGAGGAGGATATTTATGTATCTGACATTATTTATTCGTTTGGAGATTTGTTTGTTGGATGTCATATAAGAATGACTAACTCGTAATTTTTCCTATAATGTCCGTGAAAGTTTGGATATGGCAAATGAGACGCGACATAATACAATTATTGTGTGGTTCGTTCCATTCCTTTGTCCATTTGGGACACATGTTATTTCATTTTTTCGTAAGTTGCATATAGATTGATTCATTTGTAGATATCTGGATTACGAGCATATTTTTTGTGTTGATTTAATGTTTCATGTATTTCTACAACAAATAGGGTAATGCTAAAATATTTATTATGCTTGAAACTTTTACGTAAGTAATGTTAAACAAGATAGGGTAACAGTTTGTGAAAGGTACAATAAGCCCATATCAAATGGTACGCTAAACACATTAAAATGATATGATGTATTAATAGGTGTAAAAAATTGATAAAAATACAAAAATGACAACACTATCGATATCTGACATATTTTGACGGTATAGGAAACCAATTCTGACACTCTGAAAAAGTTGTGACGCAGAGGAATTTCTGACACTCAGAAAGCTGAAATAATATTGGTACATTTTCGATACTTATCCTTGTACAACCAACTACATATACGTGGTACATTATCCACTATAAGGTACAATTACAAGCTTTTCGATGATACCATATCCACGCTATATTTGGTACAGTTTATTACAATAATCATCGTTCGAATTAGTTTTTCACGCGAAACTGTTATACTATACGTACATGTATTATATGTTTCTCTTGGTGATAAATTTGATGGTTTAACCCTTACACACACGTTTTATATTCCTAGTAAGAACATCTTACTATAGAGGTTTGGATCCAAACGATAAATCCACGACTTTCAGGGTTAACCCACTAAATATATTACGAAACAAAACTAGCATATTTAGGTATAATAAGGTGTTTTTGCATTGAACATAATGTAAAACGCGACGAAAAATGCTTACCTTAATGGGTTTTTTTTTACCAAATATAGCCTTTGTATTGTACCATTGAACGAACATTGACTCTACCTCGTTGTGGAAGTATAGTGTACCGAATTTAAGTAGCTTGTCGTACCAAGATAAGTACATACACCGTACCACCTTTTATTGGTCTATATAGCAACTATAATTACGAGTTCAGAGCTTCTAGTAATAAATGTTAATCCCTAAAAATAATTAATAAATATATTCGACAAAAAAATCTATAAACAGTTGAACATTTTCAATTTACAATAATCTCAACAATGTTATAGTAGTTGTTCTCATATTGTCCATCATATTCTTGTGAAACTTTTGAGTTTGTAATATAAAAGCATTACTGTGGTGATAACTCCATCAAATGATGTAAAGTTAAGCATATAACTAATATCAACATGGAAATATTGTGTCCGAAAAAATGAATTTCGAATTGTTGCCCAAAAACAATTATCCTAATAACCCGTAACAAATATAAAGTGTATATTGTACCATTGAGGAGCATGAGACTGTACCTGATTGTGAAGATATACTATAACGCATTTAAGTAGCTTATTGTACCAAAATTAAGAAAGACATAAGCCGACACTTTTTATGCAAGTCAAGTCAGAATTTCTTCCCACATGTTTCAGACACCGTTAAAAATGCTCTGGACATGTCATATACTGAAGTGTTGACCTTTTTTTTTTTTTACATTTTTGATCATTTTTTACCGCTATTAATATACCGTAACATTTTAATGCGTATAGTGTACCATTTATTTGGTAATTGGTGTACCTTGTACACAATTATCCTGCTTCTTTAGCACTATTATCGTGCCAAAAAGTACATACATATCAAATAATATTTTGGCCATGAACATGGAATAATCTGTATTCTTTATCAGAATATATCCACCAACATTGCACTAATACACAAAATTATACTCGTAATCAAAATAACCACAATCGAACCAATGCATATGCGTAGAAGATGAAAACTCACATGAACTAACCCAAATGGAGTTACCCACTCTGGACTAACCTAAATCGATGAAAACCACACTATATAGACATACTCCAGTCCACGATAATTCTAACAAACTAAAATGTGATGAAAACAAACTTCGTCATTTCATCGAGCACTTGGCGTTACCCATACTACAATTTTGTCCTCCAAAGAAATTGAGAAACCCACTCTACTGTCAAAGACGTAAGAATCGTAGGCACTTATAGATCGTATCGGGTGCTAAAATCCATGAACTGAAACTATTCACTCATCTCTGTACATGACGTTTATTTGGGGAATTCCAGTCGGTACCCCCGAGGTTATGACTTTTTTCAATTGATGTCCAACTGGAATTCCCCTTTTTATTTTCTTCGATTCTTTACCATTCTTCCTTTCTTCATCCATGTTCAGTTTCTCTTCGTCGTCCATAAGAAGATCCGTGAACTTATTCGATTGAGAAGCTTGCTTGTCTTCTTCTTCTTCTTCTTCTTCTTCTTCTTCCTCCTCCTCTTCTTCCTCTTCCTCTTCTTCCTCTTCCTCTTCTTCTTCTACGTCTTCTTCTTCTTCTTCTTCTTCTTCTTCTTCTTCTTCTTCTTCTTCTTCTTCTTCTTCTTCTTCCCCTTCCTCTTCTTCTCCTTCCCCTTCCTCTTCTTCCTCTTCCACTTCCTCTTCTTCCTCTCCCTCTTCTTCTTCCTCTTCTTCTTCCTCTTCTTCTTCCTCTTCTTCTTCCTCCTCTTCTTCTTCTTCTTCTTCTTCTTCTTCTTCTTCTTCTTCTTCTTCCTCTTCTTCTTCTTCTTCCTCTTCTTCTTCTTCTTCTTCCTCTTCTTCTTCTACTTCTTCTTCTTCTTCCTCTTCTTCTTCCTCTTCTTCTTTCTCTTCTTCTTCCTCTTCTTCTTCCTCTTCTTCTTATTCTTCTTCTTCGTCTTCTTCTTCTTCTTCTTCCTCCTCCTCCTCTTTTTCTTCTTCTTCGGAGAAAAGGAAAGATTTGACGATATGTGGATTCTCGACTCCGCAGCTACTTTCCACATGACCTCAAGAATAGAATGGTTTCATCAGTACACACCAAACCCTGGAGGGTTGTGTGCAACTGTAATGATCAACCTCCGAAGATCGTAGGGATTGGTACGATCAAATTAAAGATGTACGATGGCACCATCCGTACCATTCAAGCTGTGCGACATGTTGAGAGTCTGAAGAAAAACCTATTGTTTGTGGGGCAGCCAAATGATCTTGGTCTCAAAATTAAGCTTGAGAACAAGGTCATGGAATTCTTTCAAGGAGCGCAAATAATAATGAAGGGAGAAAAGTTCACTGCAAACTTATACATGCCGAATGGGGAAACTCTGCATGAAGGGCAAGCTTCACTGGCCACCACAAATTCAATCGAGAAGTCTTCGATGACTTAGCACAAGAAGCTTGGTCATATGTCTGAGCAAGGCATGAAGATCCTTGTCCAGAAAAATCTACTTCCTGGTCTCACAACCGTGTCGCTACCTTTTTGTGAGAATTGCATTGTAAGCAAACAGCATCGCCTGAAGTTCAACCCATCAAATTTCAGAAGTAAAGAACTTCTGTAACTGCTGCACTCTGACGTTTGGTAAGCACCAGTCATTCATATTACGACTATTCTAGAAGATGTTGGGTGTATCCATCTAATCAAGAAGAAAAATGATGCATTTCCTACCTTCAAAACACACAAAGCGCGGGTCGAACTTGAATCCAGTAAGAAGATCAAATGTTTGCGCTCCGATAATGAAGGAGAGTATACTGGCAAAGAATTTAATGAATTCTGCAAAGGTGCAGGTATTAAAAGACAGTTCACTATGGCATACACTCCACAACAAAATGGGGTGGCAGAGCAGCTGAATAGGACCCTGTTGGAAAGACCAAGGGCTATGCTGAGGACTGCAAGCCTAGACAAGGAGTTTTGGGCAGAAGCGGTTTGTGAATCGGGCCCACATACTGCTACAGATATGAGGACACCGATGGAAATATGGACTGGCAAACATACTGATTATTCAAACCTCCATATACTTGGAAGTCCTGCATATGTGATGTACCACAATCAAGAAACGACGAAATTGGATCCAAAGTCCAGAAGATGTCTATTCCTGGGGTACGCAGAAGGAGTAAAGGGTTATCGTTTGTGGGATCTCACTGACCACAAAGTTGTTATCAGCAGAGATGTTGTAGAATACAAGTTGCAATTGTGCTTTAATTGTATTAGTTGTCCTTGTAATTAGGGGCTTTTATTGTATTTGTCCTTAGTTTAGGACGTAGTTTGTTATTTATACCAAGTATGTTTGGTATAAATACCTTGTACACATTTGAGCTTTATAGAGAATTTTAGACAATTGATCCGAAAGGCTTGCAAATCAAATTCTAGAAGATAGTCATAAATCATTCTCTCACTACTCGAACTCTCTCTCAAGCTATTCAGCGAAGGTTTTCGATCGAAATCCTATTTTTCTACAATTGTAATCGATTCCTTAGATTACGAGTCTAGGATCATATGCGTTGATAAATTAGGACCTAACAATTGGTATCAAAGCAGATTCGTTCTGTTTCGAATCGAAAATTGTTAGAATCGGATCGAAATTTAATTCTGAAACTGTTCCATCGAAGAACAGTTTTGGCGCGAATTTCAATTTCGATCTGATAGTGCAATTCTGTGCTTAATTGATTTGTATCTGATGTTTCTGTGCTATAAATCCTTTGCGATTAGATCAGTGTTAGAACATCAATTTAGCAGATTTGATCTGATCTGAGAAGTTACTATTTGCACGAAGAACAGTTTGAACACGTACTGATTTTGCTTAAATTCGATATATTTTGCTTCATGACGTGTTTAATTGCCTGTTCATAGTTGATTTCGAGCAGATACTTGTAATTTCACGGTCTAATTCATCATTTTTGCTTGAAAATCAGTGTTAACTGTATTCTGTGATTTTTTGCGATTATCCTAATTTTTCTCGCTAGGTTTTTCGATCATGTTAATCGATCGAAAAACTCTGCGCGAAAATTTTTCTCGATCAGAATACCAAGTCAGACTTAAAGTCGTTAAAGTTTCTCGAGCATTACTAAGCGAAAATCTTCTTCGATGAAGACCAATTTTGACCTTTGCGTGTGCAAAACTTTCCGTCGAAAAACATTTTCCGTCAGACTTTCTAAGTTTGACTAAGCGAAAATCATTTGCGGTCGAGAAACTTTTCCAGTCAACGAATTTATTTTGATTCAGCGAGAAACTTACTAAACGTATGGTTTCTTTGTGTTCGAAATAAATTCACGATTCAGAGATTTTTCTCGTCCGAAAGATTTCGAACAACTTTTTTTCGCTCGTAAATTTTTTCACTGACATACTTTCTCGCACGAGAACAGTAACTCCTACATTTTATTTCGACGAATTGATTTTTGATCAAACTCTAAAGATTAAATCGAAAATAATTCTCGACTGCTTTAGAATCATACGCTGCTAACTAATTTGCTACTTGTGAAGCACGTAACATCAGTCCAAATTATCAAAACAACAAATGAAGATCCTTCATCAACTGAAGAAAACAAAATGGATGCTTACTCGCTTGGAAACGACAACCGTCCCCCGATACTTAAGAGAGGCGAATACACAGTATGGCGAAACCGCTTTCACTTCATCGTGCTAAAGTAACAGGCAGAACACCTTCTCTCATTACTTGAGCAAGGTCCAGCTCAGTTCTGGGTAAATGTACCCGGCGACAACATTGCTAATCCTCCGATTCCTGCCTTTAGGCGACTCAAAGAGCCTAGGGAATACACCGCAGAGGAAAGAGTGAGAGCGAAATCTGACCTGATAGCCAAGAACACTCTAATGCAGGGCATCCCAAACGACATCTATCGACAAATCGACAGCATTCCAACAGCTAAGGGAATGTGGGATGAGCTGCATAAGATGATGCAAAGAACAGAAGTCAGCATCAATGCCAAGAAGGCAAACAATCTCACGGCTTACGACTCCTTTAGAGCTAAACCCGAGGAGTGTTTATATGATCACTATCAGAGATATCTCACCCTGCTGAATGAGATGAGGAAAATAGAAATCACCAAGACGAACATGGAAACCAACATACGATTTCTATCTTCTCTACCGTCAGAATGGAAGAAGATATCCACTCAAATCAGACAAAACAAAGACCTTGAGGAGTTGGATATCCACGCTATGTTTGACAATCTCGCACAACACGAGGAAGATAAGCGAGATTCAGAAGGAGTAGAAGGGCAAACTTATCGAAGACACGGTTGCCCTAGTCTCAGAAAAGAGAAGCTCAAAGTCACGAAAAGAGAAGATCATCAAGCCTCCTACCCCCTCAGAGTCAGAAGACGAATCAAACTCAGACATGGAGCCAAACATGAAATCACTGGGAAAGCAGTTGGCTCTAATTGGAAAAATGATGAGCAAGCAATACTTCAAGAAGAAGTCCTCATCATCAGCCAACCGACTTCGAACCTCAAGCTCAAAGAACAAGGAATGTGAACCTGAGACCTCCCAGGTCAAGAACACCAAAGAGCCGACCAAGTGCTTTAACTGTGGCAAACCAGGTCACTATGCCAGAGAATGCACGCTCCCAAAGAAGAGAGATGCCAACTACTACTCCAAGAAGCTTCAACTCACAAAGCAGAAGGAAGCTGGAGTAGCTCTAATGGCAGAACAAGACCAATGGCTGGAGGATACGTCTAGCTCCGAGGAAGAGAATCAAGCCCTCATGGCCCGCTTGGACGAGAACTCAGACGCCGAAACCACCAATCAGAAGGATAAAGATCTAGCATCCGAATCATCTCAGGAGGTAGTTTCTCCTTCCACATTATTGACCGTGTTAGAATCGTATCAACTAGCATACACTACCATGAAACGTGAGCAGAATCTTTACGGGATACCTTAGGTGAGAACAAGCATGAATAGCGCCATATGCTTTCTTAAATGGCTGGATCTTGTTTCCTACGGGTCTTCCTAGAGGCAGTTGTCTTAGAATGATTAGTTTTTATTGCTGATGTAGAGCCTATTTCGAAATTAGTGCTTCTAAAAGTGGTAGGCTGAAGAGAACATGTAGAAGCGATTATTTGAAGAGAAGAAACAGCTCTTTTATTTCTACGAATGTCTTTTATATGTACAGAAGGAGAAATATTCTTAGAGGCATTCAAATCTACGGACTCCTTCTCTATTTTTAAACAAGACACTCCCGCCTTCGACTCAAGTACTAGCCCTACGCTCCCTGTAGACGTAAGCGAAACAGGATTAGAGTTAGAACTTTTTAAAATATTATTTTACGTTTCTGTTCTTTTGAAGGCGCTTTTTCTTTCACGCTTTTTAGAACGATCTTATTAGTTGGGGGAGTAGCATGAGAAATGGCATGCGAGATGGAGGAAGCTTTGAGATTTTACATCTCTTTTAGGAATCTTTTCTTTTCGGTTTCAAAATCCTCTCTTTCTTTTTCCAATGAAGCTCTTAACCTTTCTATTTTTCCTAACTTAGGGGGTTTATAGAGAGAATTTTCAGAATGATGATTTTGTGCTTCGTCGTGTGTAGAACAATCTTCGGGAAGATAAACTGACTCAAGGCTCCAACCTTTGGGAAGATCCATAGTGTTGTAGCTTTGATTCAATTCGGTGTAGGAGAAGGGGATTTGTAATTCCAGATTATCCAAGAACAATTCAACAGATTAAACCTTCGTAGAATGTGAATAGTGTACTTTAGGGGTTTAGTGTTGAATACGTGTGTGTTTTGCAAATGGAAACTTAGATTAATGAGTGTTAGGGTTTAAGCTTAAATACCTTGTGAGGTATTTAAGCCCATTGGGCCCCTAACAAGCCTTTTACAAATACAACCCACTAACATATATAAAACATCTATAAAAAACATAGAAAAGAAATTACAAGACTTAGAATTAATATTTTGGACACTTCTAAAATATTCCTAACATTCTCCCCCTAAGTGTCCAAATTACAATCGAGCAAATAAATTAAGTCTTCATTTCTTTTTCCTCGAGCGAGGTGGAGGTGGAGGTTCTCTATGAGCCAAGTAAGTCTTCCTGAATCCTAGGGCAGTCTCGAACTGTCTGATGTCGTTCCGAAGAACGATTCGATATCTGATCTTCTCGACGAGTTTCCGTAGGACATCTTTCTCTTCCAGTTCTGTTCCTTCTAGTTTGTCATCTTCGGAAACTGTCTTCTTCTTAGCCCGAAGTTGGTTGAGGATAATCTTCAATGTTCCATCTGAGAATTTGGAGACCTCAGACAGAAGTAGCACCTGCTTCACTTTCTTCTGAGCTTGAAGGTAAGTGACCCCTGGTTGTGGTTCAAGGAAGATAAATCCCTCTTCATACTTTTCGAGATCCTTATATCTGTTGTTTGGACGTGTCAGGTTGACCTTGCTCATATTGCTTTCTAAGGCCATTTGGAAGTCATGAGCAGCAAAATACTTGACCTGTCTCAGCATACACTCCTTGATAGCTCTATAACCATCTCGTCTTGTGTGAGTGTCAAGGGGAAACTTGTTGCGATAAATATTGTAGAGCTTGTTGAGTTCGCCCAGTGGAAGATAGGGAAGATCTGCTTCTGAATATTTTACAATTTTCCTGTCATAACAATCAATAACAAAGACAGGGCCTACATATCTTCCTACCGCCCATTCGACATCCACAATATCACAGATGGCCGATTGATCTCTCATGTACTTCCTGTATTGATCTCTATTCATTCCTTTCTTGGCCGTGACTTCCCAGAGCATAATCTGATGGCTAAGTCCCCTATACGTCCCTCTTAGGTGCTCAAGGCCTCGAAGATTCAGCTCGTTGACTCCCTTTATTTCTTCTTCCTTCCTCCAGATCTTTGGATATAGATCCTCAAGAAAAGGTGCCTTGATCTTCGCGTTTCTCCAACGAGTTTCTATGAACTCGTAGCCTGGCGTCGGTTCCTCGGGCACCTGATGTTGAAGAAGTTCTGGAAGTTCTGGAAGATCTGCCTCAGGATTTTCTCCTTGCTCCTCTTCCTCTCGCTCGATGAAGCAGAAGTCTGCTGCTGCCGCCTTTAATAAATTACGAACACTTTCAATCCTTAGGCGGGACTCTTTTGCTGTCTCTGTTCTCTTCGTCCATTCCTCGTCTAAGATGTATCTGTCAATGTAGCCTTGAGGATCCTTTGGACGAGGGGTTGTAGTTGCTTGGACTGGTCGGGTGGAGATCCTCGAGGGAGCAGACTCGACTTCACCAAGGGAAGTTGTCTGGTTCGGCCCTGGTGTAGCTTGTCTGCCACTGGAGGACCTTGGTGGTCGTGAGGAACTGCCTCCACGCGTTTGAACCCCGCGTCCTCTGCCTCTTCCGCCGCGAATAACAGGTGACTTGGTTCTCGGTCTCTTGCTGCTCTCCCCCTCAGGACGATCCTGGTCGTCTGGATCGTCATGGCGACGCTTCTGACTGGGGCCTTCTTGGCGGCATGTGTCAGTTGGTATGCTCGCATCAGGAGGTGGGATGATGCCACCTGCGACCAGCTTCCTGTAGAGGTCTTCTTCTTCAATGCTGCATCTGCTGTCGAGTTCTATTATGCGAGCAATACCAACGTCAAAGAGTTCAAGCAGAGGCACTGTGTACAAGTTAGGTATCGTTGGGTTGCGTGGTGGCAGGGTGAGAAGACGATGAAGTATTGGCTGTTGAGGAAGAGGTTGGTCAGATATGGGAGCCTTCCGTTTGTCGGTGGAAGTTGCTTGAACCGCCTCCTTAATAAGACCTTTGACCCTTGGCAGGGTTACGGTCTCGAAGAATTCGAACAGCCGATTCTCCAAGTAGGCAGTCGTCACCTGTGTTGGAATGGATCCGGCACCACTAGAGGTAGCCGTTGGCACCCGTTCAGAACGAGGTTCTTGACGGTGGCCCTCGTCACCCGAAGTTCGTGGAACTTCGGGGTCCTTGGGTCTTCCGACCTCTCCTTGCGACACATCTTTTGGAGATGGTGCTCGGGTCGTTGTTGCCACGTCAGTGTGACGGGCTTGGGTGGAGCTATCTCCGGGATCGCCAAGGCGTCCCGTTAGCACGCGTCCAGAACTAGGTTCTGTACGGTGGCTCGCGGATGGTGAGCTGCTGAAATCATCACCATCCGAGAGACTTCCGTCCAATCCTTGAAGAGCCTCTATTTGGGGCTCTTCTATGAACGTTGAGGCCTGAGGATCAGGCAGTGGCTCGGTCTGTGTCACTGAAATAGGAATTTCTCGAGTTGGTACAGACACAGGAACCGAGCTGCTGGAGGTTTGGGGTGGTTCGTGTTGCGTTGAGACCCTTGTCTGTTGGGAGACAAGTGAATGGTCTGGTGGGGTTCGCTCATGCGTCGTTGGGTCGATTACGACGTCTTCTATCCTAGGGATTGACCCGGTTTTTTCTGACTGAGTTAGTGCAGTTGTGATCGTCTCGGGAACATCTATGTGTGGTTGTTCCACGAGCGATTGTTCAGGTATTGTTTGTTCAGAGGATGGTGGTGGTTGGTCGGGGTTGTTTCTTGAGATGTAGGCTGTGGTGCTTGTGGGATAAATTCGGTTTCTGTGGTTTCTCTCAGTATCTCACTTGTTTGTTCTCTCTCTCTTGTTTCTATTCTCTCAGTCTCACTAACCCCTGGGTTAGACTCGGGTGGGTCGGCCTGAGTCATGGGGTTTGGAATTTTGGTCCTCTCGCAGTATTTTTGAATGTCTTCTGGGTTGGCTAGTAGTAAGGTAGCTCGCGGAATGGGCATTGGTGTTCGGGAGTATTTCTCATCCGTCTTTCCTTTTTGAAGAAATTTGAGTTTGGGAGCGGTGTAGTTTTCTTCTTGTGGCCTTGCTGGTATCCCCGGTGTTGTAGTCATAAAGTGGTGGATCATTAGTGAGAACCATCGGGGATAGGGCAGATTCTGGGTCTTCTTCGATTTGGACTTTGATCTCTGATGAAGTTGATCGTCCAGGTCCATTGTGATCAGCTTGGCATAGTCGTATCCTTTCCTGAAGACGATCCCATGAAAGATTCGTAGGATCGTAATGTTGCATCTGTCCCATCCGGAGTGCTTTGGTGAGAAGCACTTGTTGACAATTGCGAAAAGAGTTCGCCATGGATGTGGAATCATTGATTGTTGAAAACGGGAAACGAGCTCGAGTGAGCTATAGTAACCCATTTCAACATATCTGCGATGAGCTCGTTCTCGGATGCCTCCTCTTCATATTCTGGTTGAAGAGGCAGCCGAAGAATTTGTCGAAGAAAGTCCCTGGTGATTCTGACAGTTTCGTTTGCGATTTGGGCTTCATAGTATGTGGTGTTGTCTTGAGAAATTTTGGTAGTCATCGTTCCCCAGAACTGTTGAAGGTACACTGTTGGGGCAGGAACTGATGCAGAGAAGGCGTATCCCAGGTGGTGGTTCCTTAGAATGGATGGGATGATCTCTTCTTGACACTTGAAAGTGTTCAAGTCGAGTTGAAAGTTGTTGTCTTTGATTCCAATCCATTTGGTGGTTGAGTAGACGAGATCTGCTGGTGTAGTCATTTTGTAGAAACTGCATTATAAGAGAGAAAAAGAATTGTGAGTAACGTTTTATGAGAATATACTTGACATTCTGATAAAAGGATAATTTGATTAATAAAGTACTGTTCAGCCCTAAACAAATCAAAGTGTATTTCGCAACTTTGGAATTCAAATTTGAATCATACATTTTATTTGCGAACATAAAAATATGCAGGTCTGTAAGAGCTTGAAATTTTGTTGAAAATTTTACCAAGTTAGAATCGCGAATCATTTTGAAATAATGAGAGGGTTCCGTTTGCGAATTGATTTGAAAATGAGAAGAATCAATTTACGAATTGACTAAGTGAAGTTTGGATTGGAAAATATGGGGTTTGCGAACTGAATTTTTGTTAAAAAAGTTTGTAAAGTAAAGTTCAAAAGACTAGTTCGCAAGTTGGAAATTTTGCGAGGTACAAATTTGGCGAATTTGGAAATTTGCGAGTCTGTCAAAGGAATTTCGCGAATTGACTTTGAACTTTGAAAATTTGGCGAATTTGAAAATTTGCGAGTCTGTCAAAGGAATTTTGCGAATTGACTTTGAACTTTGAAAATTTGGCGAATTTGAAAATTTGCGAGTCTGTCAAAGGAATTGCGCGAATTGACTTTGAACTTTGAAAATTTGGCGAATTTGAAAAATTTGCGAGTCTGTCAAAGGAATTTCGCGAATTGACTTTGAACTTTGAAAATTTGGCGAATTCGAAAAATTTGCGAATAAAGATTGGCGAATTCGGCGGTTCCTGAAGTGACAATACTACTCACAACCCGCAAAACATCAGTTCGCCAATTTAGATTCGTAAAATCTTTAGTTGGTCAATCAGTCAACTTAGAAGTGCGAAAGCATTTTACTAACATATTTTACGAATTCATTTTGCGAACTTATTCTATGCATTAATTCGCAAAAACACATATTCAATTCGCGAATCATGAACAGACAGATCAAAAAGCAAATTTTTTAAATAAAACCCAGAAAAACCCTATTCTCTGAACATCGATTTCAAAAACGATATCGAAGAATCCTGTCAACACGGTTCGTATTCCTTTTCACGATAATCATCTAAACAGAGTATGAATAAGAATGATTAAAGAGCACACGATCAAACAACAAAACTAAACAGAGACACACTCCCTGTTGTTTCTGATTTCGAACCTGCAAAATCAACGAAGAGAATACATGAAACAGGATTTAAAGACTGTTTGCTTCCATACCTCAACGAAATCTGTGAGTGTGTGTGTGTGGACTAATGCGCAGCAACGAAAATCCAAAGTTGAGTTTGATGCGTTTTTTTTTTTTTTTTTTTTTTTTTTGAGCGATTTTGAGATTTGGGGTTCGTAAAAACTGATTTGGGGAAATTCGCGAATAGATAAAGAGAGTTTTGCGGGCCTGAAGATAACGAATAGGTTTAAAACTGGGCCGCAAAATTAGTTAAAGAGGCCCACCTAGAGTTCGCGAATTATCTCTTAGAAGAATCAGTTCGCAAATCAAGGATTTAAAACTTTAGCGAATAGATAAAGGATTTGGGGTTCGTAAAAGCTGATTTAGGAAAATTCGCGAATAGATAAAGAGAGTTTTGCGGGCCGGAAGATAACGAGTAAGTTTAAAACTGGGCCGCAAAATGTAGTTAAAGAGACCCACCTTGAGTTCGCGAATTATCTCTTAGAAGAATCAGTTCGCAAATCAAGGATTTAAAAACTTTAGCGAATTAGTAGAAAGGAGAGTTTTTTTTTTTTTTTTTGAAATGTCCATGAGTTATCACAAAGTTCGCGGATTATGATTTCACAATTGTTCACCAAAAGTTCAGCGAATTATTTACCAAAGATATTAAGTAATCTAGTAATAACCCAAATACTACCACTTTGACTCGATCGATCACTAGGATAACATCAAATCTATGGGATTTTCAAGATCGATTTTCATGATACGATATCCTTGTTGGAGAAAAAAAAAAATCGTCGCCTTAGTCAAAAATTCGTCTTAATGTCGGGACAATAAATGACGTAAATTTCCTTCATGTTTATAAATAGATATGTCTCAAATTTCATTGAAGTACCTTACATCTAAGGACTAACTCATTTCTAATTTTCTCGTTTACAGATGAATTGGCAGAAGCAGGAAGAAGAGAAAAAGCTCAAGGAACAGGCAAAGTTAAGACGTGACTTTGAGCATAACTTGAATATGCTGTTTTTTGAGATTTTCCTTCTTTTGAGCTTATTCGCTGTTTTACTTGCTATTCTGCTTTGGGTCTTAATAGGGCATACGAGTATTTGAGAGTTATCTAAGTATTATGAATGTTTTATGTGTTAGAGAGAGTTGTTGTACTAAACTCCCCCTAGATACAATGCCTATCGAGTATCTTAAACATTGAATGATTGAACTTACTCCCCCTCGATGCATGGATATAACATTTCTCCCCCTCGATGTATTGCCATCAGCATTGACAATACATCGACTTATTGAAAACAAGAAAATTTATTGAGCCGTAGAAAGTAAACAAAAGAAAAGGAAGAAGAAAAAAAAAATGTCCTAATTAACTAATTAAGATAGTAAACACGCACAGAATAAGAAAGAGTTAAAAGCATAGCAAATAGATAAACGGTCAACTGTAGGAAGGCATAATCGAAATTAAAAATTGAGGTTCAACATTCCCAACTTTGCAACTAAGAATTGGAAGCGTTTTTCATCCAATGCTTTTGTAAGCAAATCGGCTAGTTGAAGCTCCGTATTGACAAAGTACATTTCTATTATGCCTCTTTCTACGTGGTCCTTTATGAAGTGATATCGAAGATCTATGTGCTTAGTGCGTGAGTGATGAACAGGGTTACATGTAATTGCGATAGCACTCTTGGAATCACAGTAAATAGGAATTCTATTTAGATCAAACCCGTAGTCCCGTAGTTGAGTTCTGATCCACAAAATTTGGGAGCAGCAACTCGCTGCAGCAACGTATTCTGCTTCCGCCGTAGAAGTTGATACACAATTTTGTTTCTTCGAGGCCCAACATACAAGTTTGTCGCCTAGGAATTGGATGTGTCCTGAAGTGCTTTTTCTGTCTAGTCTGCAACCTGCAAAGTCTGCGTCAGAGTACCCTATTAGTTTCATATTTGAGTTCTTAGGATACCACAGTCCAAGATCTGGTGTCCCTTTCAGATACTTTAAGATTCTTTTGACGGCATGAAGATGCGACTCCTTGGGGTTAGCTTGAAATCGAGCACAAAGACATGTAGAGAATAAGATGTCTGGTCGACTGGCTGTGAGGTAGAGTAATGATCCAATGATCCCTCGGTAATGAGTAACATCTACAGGTTCACCTAAGTGATCGGCATCGAGTGAGCATGATGTGGACATAGGTGTACTCGATGATTTGCTCTTGTCAATCCCATATTTTTTGAGAATATCTTGGATGTACTTGGATTGATTGATAAAGATCCCATCCTGAAGTTGTTTGATTTGTAATCCGAGGAAGAATGACATTTCGCCCATCATACTCATTTCAAATTGTGATTGCATCAGAATGCTAAATTCTTCAAAAAGTTTAGGATTAGTAGAGCCAAAAATGATATCATCCACATAGATTTGCACAAGCATAAAGTCAGAACCATCTTTCTTTACGAACAATGTAGTGTCAATTTTCCCTTTAGTGAAACCTGAGGAGATAAGAAAGTCGGATAGCACCTCATACCAGGCCCTTGGAGCTTGTTTAAGTCCGTACAGTGATTTGTCAAGTTTGTAAACAAAGTCGGGATGGTCAGCATTGAGAAATCCGTCTGGCTGTGACACATAAACTTCTTCTTTCAGAATTCCGTTCAGGAAGGCTGTTTTTACATCCATTTGATAGACAGTAAAGTCTTTGTGTGCTGCATATGCAAAGAATAACCTAATAGCTTCGATTCTGGCTACAGGGGCAAACGTTTCATCGTAATCAATTCCTTCCTGTTGATTATATCCCTTAGCAACTAGCCTAGCCTTGTTTCGAATTACAACACCGTCTTCATCCTTTTTGTTTTTAAATACCCACTTTGTTCCGATCACAGTTTTCCCTTTTGGACGAGGAACTAAGTTCCAGACTTTGAGACGTTCGAATTGATTAATCTCCTCTTGCATAGCCACTATCCAGTTAGGATCCCGTAGTGCGTCGACTACTCTTTTAGGTTCTGTTTGGCTCAAGAAACAGGTGAACTGACATTCATTTGAATGTGATCTTCTAGTCGTTACTCCTGTATTGGGATCTCCTATTATTTGATCAGTAGGATGATGTCGAACCCATTCTTTTCGTGAGGTAATGTCGTTTCGTCTATTTGTGATTCCTCACTGAGTGGATAGTCGATTGCAGACCCGGTAATGTTGCCGGTTGAAGTGGAAGAGGAGGTCTCTGTCTGCGTTGTTGGCACAGTTGTTGGGGGCGAGGCTTCTGAATCTGAGGGAGGAATTGTCTGGTTAGGAATAGGTTCTGACTCATGAGTTGACGAACTAGGACTGGATTCAGTATTTGGAATGGGATCGGTGGATGGTCTTGTCTGATTTTTAGATATATAAATATGCTCAAAAAGTAGATCCAGATCCTGTTCCTCTTGAGCTCGTTGAGTGAAGCGTGTGGGGTTGCTTTGTTTAGAATTATCAGTTGATTGTTGATCTGGCTTCAAACTCCCTTTGTCCGAACCTGGTTCTGAAAAGTTCCGTTCAGAGGTATCTCTCGAACACTTTCCTTCTTCGTTATGAGAAGGAATAAGGTGTGGTGTTCTAGAGACTTGTCCCAAATTGCTGTGTCCAGTTGAAATTTCGAGTCCCTCATCAAAGGTGACATTTATACTTTCAATGATCATCCTTCTTCTGAGAAATATCCTGTACGCCTTAGATTGTGCAGAGTAGCCTACGAAGATTCCTTCAGTTGCTTTTGGATCAAGCTTGGACTTGTCTTCGCGGTCGTTGGCGACGAAGCACTTGCATCCGAAAATTCAAAAATGAGCAATGTTGGGCAGCCTTCCATTTATAAGTTCATAGGGCGTCTTTCCAAATCTTAGATGAATGTTTGTGCGATTCTGCGTATAGCAAGCAGTATTCATTGCTTCAGCCCAAAGGAAATGAGGTAGTGATGATTGGATGATCATTGTTCGAGCAGCCTCTACGAGTGTTCGATTTCGCCGTTCGACAACCCCATTTTGTTGAGGTGTGTATATAGCAGAAAACTGTTGAGTAATCCCTATGGATTCGTAGAAGTCACTGAGCTGTTGATTCTTGAATTCTATTCCATTGTCTAACCTAACTATTTTAACACTACTCTGGAGTAGGTTCTGTGTTGTTCTGATTAGGTTTGGAATATGATCGACTGTCTCTGATTTAGTCCGTAAAAAGCGTACCCAAGTATATCGGGAATAGTCGTCGACGATAACCAGCATATACCGCTTTCCACTTATGCTTTCAGTTCGCATTGGGCCACAGAGATCCATGTGTAAAAGCTCTAGAGGAAGTTGAGTGGATGCAGTGTGTTTTGTAGGATGTGAAGCTTTCTTCATCTTTCCTTTCTCACAAGCAGAGCATATATGCTCTTTTTGATACTTCAGTGGTGGTAGTCCAATGGTCAATTTGTTGGTTGACAGCTTGTTGAGGGTCTTGAAGTTAAGATGAGATAATCGTTGGTGCCATAAGTCATTTTGAGTTGAAGTTGCTTTGGAGATTAGGCAGATATCGGTCTTTGGTTTGACAGTTCTAATATCAATGGTGTAGAGATTTGTCTTGCGAGTTCCAGTGAGAAGTTCTTCACCATTGGTATTGAGAATTTTGCAAGTTTTCTTTAGAAATACAACTTGGAGTCCAAAATCACTGAACTGTCCTATTGACAAGAGGTTGTGTGTCAGTCCTTCAACATACGAGACTTGCTTAATTGTGAGTCGATTACATATGAGATCGCCATAGCCAAGGATTCTGGCTCCATTGCTATTACCAAAGCGTACCAGTCCTCCAGGTCTATCAACGTAGTTGCTCAACAGTTCCTTTGTCCCAGTCATGTGTGTGGAGCAACCAGAATCTAAGTACCACACATGAAGGGCCTGCAAATATAAAACTAGAGGGTTTTAGGTACCCATTGAAATATGGGTCCACCTCTGTTAGTTTTGTTAGTCCGTTTAGACTCCCTAGATTTTTCTTTGTTAGGGGATGACACAGAGTCACTAATTATTTCTAAGATAGGGATTTGTGTTCCTGCAGTTTGAAACTTTGGTATCCATTTTTGCTCTAGTAAGGGTCTTTTTGTCTTAGGTTTAGACTTGAGTTTTTTGGTTTTTGTAAGTTTGACAGGTTCTTTGAGAGCTTTTGATTTTGATTGTTGTTTTGACTTTGTAGTTTTGTTTTTAGGAATTGTTTTGTGAGTTTGTTTGGTGACATGATCACGCACGGAAAGCTTTGTTTTTGTTGAAGAAGATAATTTTTTCGATACATGACAAAACAAAGATGGTACAAAGGTTTTGGAAGGAAAATATTCAATGACAAAAGGAACATTCAGATCGCGATTCTCCTTCAAGATATCTTCCTTTTTAACCCAAACTTGACCCTTCAATGGCTCGTTTGTAGGTCCTGAAAATTTTAATGTATTAGTGCAGGAAATTTTATCATTTGAAATTAAGGTGTATGAAATTGTGTGTAATCTTAATTTTTCTTTAAGTGAAGATATTTCATGAAGAAGTTTTTGCCTTTCTTCATCAAATGACTTTTTCTCGCTTTCGAGAGTGGAGTGAAGATCACTGATTTTCTTTATGCAATCAGGCATATATCCAGTTGCATATGTAACCATCTGTGCCATACTTTCCGAAGCACCTGAGGTTTCTCCTTCGTTTAGATGGGAAATATCTGTCTCAAATTCAGTTATTGCTGGACAACTTCTTTCTTTATAACTATCATTTAATTCTGTGTAGTTAAAAGGTATTTGAGTTTTACTGTGTGTTGATGTCTCATTTTCATTTTCACTGACAAAAGACATGAGATTCGTCAGGCAACCTGTCTGCATAAATTTGAGATCATATAGATAAGGTGAACTTGATATGCCTTGTTTTAACTTATGTGGATTTTCAAAACCTAGTCCTTTATGGGGATTGTAAAAATCAATGTTAGCTGGTTTGTTTAAGAAGATTGTTTGTTCTGATTGATCTCGTCGGGTTAAAAGGTCCTCCAATTTTTTTATTTTGGAGTACAGTTTTTCCCGTTCTTTACTTAGTAGGTCATATTTAATTGTAGCGTCCATTGCCTGATCTCTATGAGATTTCATTTCTTTTTCTAAATCCTTGGCTTTAACTTCGGTTTTGCACTTGTATCTCTAGCTTAGCAATTTTTTCATTTGCTACAATTACACGATTCTTCTCACATGCATAATCATATCTAAACTTATCTAATACTGCTAAATTTTTCTCTAAGTTAGCTTCTAGTTCCTTGATTTTTCTTTTACCTAGTTTGTTAGATTTATATAAGGATAAAAATTCATTTTTCATATTAAGTAAAGAATCATAATCTGCTTCACTTACCTCCACCATTTCTGAATTGTTAGAGGTTTCCTTGTCTGACTCGCCTCCTTCAGCTCCAGCTCCAACTCCTTCGTCATCCAGCTTGGCCATCAGTGCCGCGTTCTCATTCTCGCTGTCTGAGGTATCTTCAAGCCAATGATCCTCTTCTGCCATTAAGACCAATCCCTTTTCTTTTTGTTCGGCTAATTGAACTTTTCGACGGTAATAGTTAACATCCTTTTTCTTGGGCATTCTGCACTCTCTAGCAAAGTGTCCATTCTTACCGCAGTTGAAGCATTTTCCGCCTTGATGAGGAATTTCCGAGTTATTTTCCTCATCCTGAATCTTTCCTCTAGAGTTGGAGGAGGTTCTCTGACGATTGGAGGAGGATCCAGTCTTCTTATAATACTTCTTCTGCACAAAATTCGAGACCAGAGCGAGTTGCTTAGCAAGATCTTTGAGAGTAATTTCCTGGTCTCCAAGTTTAGTAAGTTCCTTGGATTCGTCATCAGAATCAGAGTCTCCTCCTTCCTTAACTTGTGATGACTGCATAATTTCTTTGTCCTTGGTTTGTTTTCTTGATGATCGTTCAGTCATAAGAGCAAGTGAATCGCTTCCTATTGATTTGATTTCCTCCCTACGTTTCTCCACATGATTGGAATGTTGATTGAGGTAGTCGAACAATGTATGAATGCTAACTTTGGTTAGGTCGTTCATTTGTCTTATCATAATTGCAGTAGCCTCCCATTCTGGATGAAGTGATCCCAAGAATTTGATATTGATCTCCATTACGCTTTTTGTGACTCCATTCATCTTAAGCTCGTTTAGAAGAACAAGAAATCGATGGAAGGTTTCTTGGAGAGTTTCCCCTTTGTTAGCGTGAAAGCGGTCATAAGATATGAGTGTGTTCGCCATTCTTGCCATTGTATTGACTTCTGTCCCCTGCATCATAATACGAAGAGCATCCCACATTTCTTTTGCGCTATCACCACATTCGAGTTGCATTAAGATGTCATTCGGAATGGCTTGCATCATGTATGATTTCGCCACTTTGTCTGCCTTTACTCGCAGTTTTTCTTCATCATTGCATTGGTCAGCAGTCTTCAAGATTCTCTGTTCCGCTCTTGCTGGAGTGGTGCCAGTAGTGGCGGGAATTATGGTCCAATACTGTGTAGGTCCATTGTAAATAGATTCCAGAAGGTTCTCTGAATTGTCCTTGCTTTCTATGAAGTTTATGAACCTTCTCTTCCAGACTGCGTATTCTCCATGTCGGACGATGGGAGGTCTAACATCATTGCCCATACTGAAAGAGTCCATTGCTAGTGTTTCGGATATGATCGTTAACGTGTAACGTGAGGAAAGGTTAATTTGAAATGAAACTGGTTCAAAGTCTAAAACTTAGGATTTTGACTTGGACTTGAAAAATGTGTTCGTGGAATTTTGTTCAGAGTCGTGGATTTTGTAATGTGAGGATTGTGATATGTGTTTACGAGCGTACTTTATCGAGAATAAATCAAGTTCGCAAGACGTCAAAGGTTCGCAAATCGCGGAATAGAAATGATTCGCAAATTAATGTGGGATTCGCGAAATGTCTAGTGACTTGTATGATTCTCCAAATTCGCAGAATGAGACGAGTTCGCAAAAGTGTAAGCGAGTTCGTGAATTTCTACTGTAGTTGAGGTTCGTAAAACTTCTTCGAGCGAGTTCGCAAATTATGCGAAGAATGAATTCGCAATACTTCTTCAACTGGATTCGCAAATTTCTGCGGGCAACGGAGTTCGCAAAATTTCTCTCAGAGATGCGATTCGCGAAATGTGGCAGTGAGTATATCTTGATTCGCAAACTATAGTTTCACAAAAATTGAGGAAATATTTTGCGGGTTGACTTGATTCCTTCAAGTCACAGTCGGTCCTCAACTTGAATTCGTAAAACTGAATCGCGAATTTAGAATCTGCGAATTCAAATCCAACTAAGGTGCCGTTCGCAAACTCAAAAGCAGGCCAAACAACCAAGCTGTTCTTCAAATACTCCAGCAGAAATCCAGAAATTTAACACAAATTGACAGAAACAGAATCAGTAGTTCTCAGACCATAGAGAAATCAGTCAGCCGTCCTAGTTGCAGAAAATCCTCAGAGACAAAAACTTAAATCCACGAAACAGAGCTTTGAACTGAATGCTTGAAAAATCAATAGCTTATATTGACGATGCAAACGAACTTGGAATGAAGTTTCCTCACCTACACGCTTGCTCTGATACGACTTGTAATTCCAGATTATCCAAGAACAATTCAACAGATTAAACCTTCGTAGAATGTGAATAGTGTACTTTAGGGGTTTAGTGTTGAATACGTGTGTGTTTTGCAAATGGAAACTTAGATTAATGAGTGTTAGGGTTTAAGCTTAAATACCTTGTGAGGTATTTAAGCCCATTGGGCCCCTAACAAGCCTTTTACAAATACAACCCACTAACATATATAAAACATCTATAAAAAACATAGAAAAGAAATTACAAGACTTAGAATTAATATTTTGGACACTTCTGAAATATTCCTAACAGGATTTCAACCCTATTCTTGGCTTTTCTCTTGGCTTCTTCTAATGCATCTATGTCTTTTGTGTTAGTAAAGACCATGAGATCCGTTAATCCTAAACCCATGTACTTGACATCGTAAAGTTGTTTGCAATCAACTTTTGACAAGCATCGTGGATTCTCAAAGCCTAACCCAAATTTATAGTCATAGATTCTTGGTCCATGGGTTGATTCAAGAATATTGTTTGATCTGTTTGTCCCCTTTTTACAAGAAGATCTTCTAATTTCTTAACTTTAGCGTATAACTTCTTACACTCTTCTCCTAATAGAGCAAAATTATTTTCCACTGTTAATTTTGGCGGCTTTACAGGTTTCTAGATCTTTCATAAGTTCACAAACCTTAGAATTTAATTTATCTAATTGGGCTTCTAGGTTGGTGACCTTAGTAGTTGCTTCCATTAACCTACAATTGAGGTAAGCTTTCTCATTGAAAATTTCTAATCAAGCAATTGTAGTTATTTTCTAACCTGTCTTCTAGTTCCTTAATTTTTACGTTATGCTGCTCTATCTAAAGCTTTGTAGTCTCACTAAAATGTAAGTTCTTGGTAAGTTCTTCTATTTTTTGAACTAGAGCTCCTAAGTTCTGATTCGAGACTAGCGATTTTCTCCTGAGACCTAGATAGCTTCTTCTCTACTTCCTTTATGCTTTTCTTGAATCTCCCAAGCACCTTAGGCGACTATCAAATGAAAAGATCTTTTCCTCAGTCAAACCTACTAAAGCATTTGTCTATGCTGAAATTAATCTTCCCTGCAAGGTTCAACCTAAATGGGTTCTTAAATCCCCGCCCAAGAAGACGAAAGCCAAAAAGGCCAAGTCTTCTACTAAGGGCAAACCAAAATCAACTTTTTCGAAGATGGCTTGGGTTACTAAAGTCTCTAATAGTGATAATTTAAGAACTGTATCTGAACCGAAGACGAAATCCGCTAATCTGAGAGGACCCATTGATAGGTGGGTACCTAAAGCTTTCTAATTTTTTTGCAGATCCATCATATGTGGTACCTCGACTCTGGTTGATCCACACACATGACGGGAAACCAAGAGCTGCTGAGCAACTACCAAGACCGACCAAATGAAAAAGTCAGATTTGGGAAATCTAACAATCAAGGATGTCTCTTACGTTGAAGGTCTCTGCCATAACTTGTTCAGCATAGGCCAGTTCCGTGATAAAGGATTCCGGGTGGTCTTTCATGCTGACAGGTGCAGAATATTGGACAGTCAGGACAAAGAACTCCTTCATGGACTTCGGAAACAAACCTTTACACAATCAACCTAACGTCCGTGCGGCCCTCGATAGCTGTCTGCCTCATCTCTCAGACTGTAATTCAAAGGAACAACTTATGGCATCAACGCATGTCTCATCTCAATATTAAAGCTCTTCAACGTCTTTCAATGAAAAAGTTGGTTCACGGTCTTCCAATTATAATATTACAGAAAGAGCATCAATGTTCGGCGTGCCAACTATGACAAAATGAAGCGAGCGTCGCATCATATTAAACTGGTTGCCTCTACTTTGCGTCCTTTGGAACTACTACATATGGACCTCTGTGGACCGATGCACATACAGAGTATTAATGGACGAAAATACGTACTAGTTATCGTCGATGATTACTCTCGCTACACATGGACAAAGTTCCTCCGAACTAAGGATGAGACAGTGGACTTGATCATCAATTTCGTGAACTCTACTCAAAATTTACTACAGCAAACTATCCAAGTCATCCGAACGGACAATGGCACTGAATTTAAAAACAAATACCTCAGTGATTTTTATAAAAACTTGGTATTAGACAGCAATTCTCAGCCGCCAAGACACCTCAACAGAATGGGGTCGTTGAAAGGAAGAACATAACTCTAGTGGAAGCCGCACGTACGATGCTGATTCATTCCGGTCTCCCACACTTCCTTTGGGCTGAAGCAGTAAATACCGCCTGTTTCACTCAGAATAGGACGATGGTTCACAAGCACTTCGATAAGACTCCGTACGAGATCATTAATAAGTGAGTACCCAACATCTCCTTCTTCAAGATCTTCGGGTGCAAGTGCTTTGTGGCGAACGACAGAGAACAGCGTGCTAAGTTCGACCCAAAAGCATTCGAAGCCATTTTCGTCGGGTTGTCTTCAACTTCAAAGGCGTACCGAGTATACATCAAGTCCAACTGCACTATCAAAGAAAGCTACAATGTCACCTTCCACGAAGTGGCAGAAATGGCTCCTGCACACCTCAGTTCAGGACCTGTGCCAAACACAATGGCTTCTGAATACGTTAGTTCAGAACCCGTATTCACTGGTGTGTTGGCACAAAACCAACAAAAGATGGCAACAACTCGGGATTCAACGTCAGAAGAAGCTATGAGACTTGCGTTAGAAGACTTAGAGTCTCTCCTTGAGCCCGTATATCGGCCAACACCATCACTGCTACACCTTTAGTGGATCCCCCACTCGATGAGGCCGATGTACCAAGCTCTTCAAATGTCTCCACCTCACCCGATTCAGAATTACCGCTGAATACTGAAGAACCTAACATGGTTGTTGAGGAAGTATCATCAGAATCGCTCAATTCAAGTGCAGAAATAGAAACACCTCAATCTAATGAACAACCTGGTATTATTGGTAATCTTGGTCCACAAATGGCTGATGCAGCTACCTCAGCCTTGCCTCATGAGCGAAAGTGGACTCGAGCACATCCAGTTGATCAAATAATTGGTGATCCTTCGAGTGGAGTACGGAAAAGACATCAACACAGTCTCTTTAGCTGCTTCTTAAGCCAAAATGAGCCAACCAAGGTAGCAGATGCACTTAAGGATCCGGATTGGATAATAGCAATGCAAGACGAAATCAACCAATTCGAGCGACTCCAAGTGTGGACATTGGTACCCCGTCCGCATGGAAAAACAATTATCGGAACGAAATGGGTGTTTAAGAACAAAAAGAATGAAGTTGGAGAAGTGATCCGGAATAAAGCTAGATTGGTTGCGAATGGCTACAACCAACAGGAAGGCATTGACTACGACGAGACGTATGGCCCGGTAGCCCGAATCGAAGCCATCCGCCTTTTCTTGGCTTATGCGGCTCATAAAGAATTCAAAATATACCAAATGGATGTTAAGACTACCTTTCTCAACGGCGTGTTAAAGGAGGAAGTTCTATGTCGCTCAGCCAGAAGGTTTTTGTTAATCAAGAATATCCCGACCACGACTATCGATTGGATAAAGCTCTCTACGGACTGAAACAAGCTCCACGTGCTTGGTATGATGTCTTGAGCGATTTCCTCGTGAAGTTTGGATTAATCCGAGGAACGATCGATACGACCCTCTTCATCAAATGGCAAGACAAAGATCTGATGGTCGTCCAAGTTTACGTCGACGACATCATCTTCGGATCAACTAATCCTCGGCCTGCAAGAGGTTCGGAGATTTAATGAAGAGCAAGTTTGAAATGAGTCACATGGGAGAGATGCAATTTTTCTTGGGACTCCAAGTCAGGCAGCTCGAAGATGACATCTTTATAAGTCAGACAAAATACATCAAGGACTTTCTGAAGAAGTTCCGTCAAGATCAGAGCAAGCCTCTCAGCACTCCTATGTCAACAAGCTGCAAGTTGGATGCCGATCCCACCGGAAATGCGGTTGACATCACACTTTATCGCAGCATCATCGTCTCTCTTCTCTATCTCACCTCAAGCCGGCCGGATATTATGTTTTTCACCTGCCTCTGTGCCCGTTTCCAAGCTGACCCCAAAGAATCTCACATGCTCGCGGTCAAACGGATTCTTCGCTATCTCAAGGGCACCTCAACCTTAGGTTTATGGTATCCTAAGGGCACAAATTTCAAACTAATTGGCTATACTGATGCTGATTATGTAGGTTGCCGAATGGACAGGTCCGGTGGCGCTCAATTTCTAGGCGAAAAGCTGGTCTGCTGGTCATCAAAGAAGCAGAACTGCGTCTCCACATTGACGGCTGAGGCTGAATACGTCGCTGCTGCCAGCTGTTGCTCGCAAATGCCATGGATGCGGACTCAGCTTCGCGATTATAGGTACAATTTAAATAATATACCCATTTACAGTGATAGTCAGAGTGCCATTGTGATTACGTGTAATCATGTTCACCACTCACGCACAAAACACATAGATATTAGATATTATTTTATAAAAGGTCACGTAGAAAAAGGCACGATTGACATGTATTTTGTGAACACGTAGAAAAACGATTCCAATTTCTTGTCGGAAAATTAGGCATGTTGAATCTTCCGTAATATGTGGTTTTTAAGCGTTCCTATGTGCTTCATATGTCCTATTCTATGTGTTTTCGTTTTTAAATGCTACATCTTGCGTAAAAAAAAATTTATACAATAATTAAAACTATCCTAATAAAATAAAATCCAAAAATATATACATATACTTGTAATATTAGGGGAATGACGATATCTTTAGGATACTCGATCTAGTCACGTATAGATTTCCCTGACATGCGACTGAATAATTGCTTAATTTTGTCAGTCTAAGTCGCATTCTTGTGTCTAAAGTTCTTTAGTTAATTCCACTAGACACAAAGTCACTTTATATAAGTGAGGATTCTAGCCTTCTTTTTTTCCTATGGATTTATTCTTGAGCGAGTCACACAATAATTGCTTGTCTTAACTAGTGATTCTTGGCCTCATACTCGCACTTGCGTTAGGACGTTAGAAAATGATTAGGGCAATTAGAAAATTCCTCAATCGGCCAAATATATACTTTTCCAATCCTTTAACATAGCCTTTAGTCATCCATTTTGAGCATTCTCCGAATTCATTTTCTTCATTTGAAAACCCTTTAAGCCTTGCAACCGACTATCTAAGCTCTCGGTGGGATGTTCAATTGAGAAAATGAGGGGTAGAAAAACGAGACGAAAAAAAAAGATGACAAAAGAAGGTGAAAAACGCACACGATGAATGCTCAACGTACAAAAAGCAGACCAAAGAACCTGCCCTCCTAATTATTGAGATCTTTAAGAAATCATAAGACGAGGGGGCATGGATCTTGCTGTGAACTTCTCCCTTGATAATCTCGTATGCTCGTCAGAACGGCTGGAAAGAGGAGCACCCCGAAGTGAGCTTCTCCAACAATAATTCGGTCTTATATCGGGAAATGAGAAGAGGAGCACGTCCTTGGGTTCGAATAAAATAACAGTGAACTTCTTCAAATCGATAATCTCTGAAACCTCTCTAGAGATTAAGAGAAAAGGAGCACGGTATCGGACCGAGAACCAACAAGAAGAACTTCGCCTTAGATAATCTCTCAGCCTTGTAGAGAAGCGGAGTTTCAGCTTGAGCAAGTGCAGAAAAATACGAAAAAAAATAAGGATGAGAAAGACAAAAGAAGAAAGAAAATATGCCGACAAAAAGGAGTGATTAAGAAAAGAAAGATGAAGATAATATTCAGTTCACAATCCCAAGTTTTCCTTCCCTTCTAAGTCAGAGCCAAATTAAAATCCCTCAAAGTCCCTTTGATTCCAAATCGACGATCTCTCGCCCAGGTGAAATGATTAAACACGCCTCGATTACAGGTAAATTGACATAAAATTGCTTGTGTTGACTAGAGTGGTATAAATATAAAAATCCCAAGTTAAAAATAAACTAGCGCTAGAGTGAACCTAGTGAGAGTTGTCGAAATGGATCATTCTATGGACTTAGGACTTTAGTTTGTCGAAATGACTTGACGGCATATGATCTTTTCAAGTGTCTTGTGAAATTTTAGGCGTGACAATAATCGAAGCAAAATAATCTGACCCCATACTATAAATAATATTGATATTCATACGAAAAAAACTAGATTGATTAATTTTTCTTCCTATTTTTCATATTATTATATATTACGAAAAATCAAAAAAAAAATATATATATATATATATATAAAAGATAGATCGCACATTCTGATATGCAATATTACTTTGCATTTGAATTGAATTGACTAAACCCAATATTCTGTTTTAATTCGCACATTATGTCATGCAAATTCGGTTTGCATCTACTTTGAATTGTATGAATGCGAATATTTGTTCTTGCTCATACCCTTGGAGTGAACGGCATTGGTTTAAATTTTGGTTGGTTAAATATTTTGATCGTTTTATGGATTTGAATTTAACCAATATTCAGGGGACGCCTGATAGAAAAATTGCTTCCAATATAGATGAGAATCTCCAAGGTTCGAATCGAGGATTGGATGAAAGTCTCGGACAGTCACAACCTCAAGTGACTACTAGCCAGCCTGAGGAGCCGGTGTTAGCTCAAGGGTTGTCAACAGGCGACGTCTGTTGACCTGATTCATCAACGACGGAGGCGTCCGTCCCATTTGTGACTGAAGATCGCCTACAGGCCGCTCTCTCCGAAGCGTTGAGATCTTTCGAAGACAAAATCATGGAGAGCGTGCAAAATGCCATCGAGACATCCCGCCAAGATCGAGGGAAAGCACCCGTCTCGAAGCCGTCTTCATCACAACTTACCCTCACACCCACTCAACCCACACAACCCTTACCAATGACTATGAGAGTTTTGATTATTCCAAGTAATTATGTGAATCGGGGGTTACAACTTAGAAAACTCGATACGTATAATATATGATGTTTAAGTATGTACAAATATTCGATTAAGTGCTTAAATGTGATTTAATTGTTAAGTTAATCGAATTTATGTGATTATGCTTAACTGGAATATTGATGTGATCACCTGGATATGAAAGTTTTCGTATGAATAGAATCTCACAGCGTGCTATATATGGAAAATATATCATGTTGAGTGAAATGCAAACTGACTGCGAAATTGAGTTATTTTAGGAAATAATATCGATGTGATCACCCGGATATGAATGACTATGCTGTATATATGGAAAAGATATTCTGATTGAGCTGAAACGTGATTGATCTATTTTAGGAAAGAATATCAATGATATATCCGTTGAGTGCGATATTATGTGACTCTTAAATCAATGAATCATGATCCTGCTTTCCTTGTGCGACTTAGGATTTATATTATGGAAAATGATTAATTGATTGAGCTCATATGTGGTAAGATGCTGATTGAGTCTATTTATGGAATGTGCTGAAATCAGATGAGATCACCATACATGGAAAGTATGCTTTGCATTATACTTAGTAAATCAAATATTTCTCTGTGCGAATTGACTATCATATTTTGGGAAAGAAATCAGTTGATTGAGCTTACCATTGATATATGCTGAGTGGAATTATATATGGAATATGCTGACTAACGGATAAGATTACTGTGGAATGAATGTTAATCTGTGGTATTTATGGTAAGTGATCATGCATGACCGTTGAGCTTAATTGGTTTATTCTTGGCATAATTGTTTGAGTTAATGCACGTGATTATTGAGCTTTCTCTTGCATATTCTATGCTTAACTTTCCTTGTGAAGTGAAGAAGCTATTCGTGGTCTATATAGAAGAAAACACTTCACGTTGATGGTTACACAACGAACACACAAGCTGTCGAATTCCTTAGAGTGATTGAGCGTTAATTTGCGATTCATTCGTAGTTTTGTGTTGAGCTTTCATTTGCGAATCTGTACTCTTTGAGCGATCCTTAGAAACTCCCAATCCCAAACCCTTGTCTTCGGACGTGTGAGCGCATAAAGGAGCACGAGTGGAGTCTTACGCACGTGGAGGGACGGATTTTGTGGATTCGGTGGCCCTTCGGTAGCAAGCTGTATCCAGTCGGGGAATAGGTTTCCTGAGTAAACGACATGGATCGAAACTTGGCATGCGTCAGCCTAGAACGAGGTCTAGTGTCCATTGTACTTCGGTTGTGTACAAGTCAATCATAGTGTAACCGGTAATACCTAGTGATTGATTGGAACTCTTGGGGAGATCACACCCCAAGAACAGGATTAAACCCCAGTTGAGAATATAACCTGTATAAAAATCGCGTCTCATTTTACTTCTGCTATTTACTTTTCTGTGAGACAAACTCGGGACGCGTGCAAATAACTAGGTGATATCGTTGAAACGACAGTGATACTTTTGAAACAGGGTTAGGGAGATAACTTTGATACTCATACTACTTTCTGAGAAATAACATACTCTGCAAATATCTTCTTAAAGAAAAGTATTTTTCAAAGAAGAACAAGCCAAAAATTTTATAGCCTAATTCATCCCCCCTCTTAGGCATATTTTACACTTCATTTGGTATCAGAGCGGGTTACTCAACGAAAGGCCTAACACGCCTGAGTTTAGATCTAATGGCTTTTTCGAGTGATGTTTTTGCAGATGGTCAATCACACTCTAGGCCACCTCTCTTTGATGGAACGAACTACGCAGTATGGAAGAATCGTATGATAGAGTTTCTGATTGCTGTCGACTATGATCTTTGGGAGACAATCATCAATGGACCATATACGGCTAACAAGACCGATGGATTCCCAAAGGACGCTAAAAATTATACTGCTGATGACAAAAAGGGAATCACGCGAAACACAAAGGCGAAAAACATGCTCGCATGTGCACTCACACGAGAAGAATACATTCGGGTTAGTTCCTGCTCATCGGCAAAGGCTATGTGGGATATGCTCCAAGTCACTCATGAAGGAACCCAACGAGTTGTGCAAGAAAGATTGGCTCTGCTCACCCATCAGTATGAACTATTCTCGATGGAATCTGACGAAAATATAAGCCAGATGTATGCCAGATTCATGGGAATCATCAATCAAATGTGTTCTCTCGGAAAGAAGGTACCTGACAGTGAACAAGTCAGAAAGATACTGAGATCACTGCCACGAGAATGGAATGTCAAGGTTACTGCCATCTACGAAGCAAAGGATCTAGAAGCACTGAGCATCTCCGAACTGATTGGATCTCTTATCTCCTACAAGATGATTGAAACGTCAATGAACGAGAAGTCGCAAAACAATAATCAGAAGTCTATAGCATTCAAATCCAACCAAGAAGAATCTGATTCTGACGATGAAAGAGAAGGCCTGATGAACGACCTAGCCATGCTTACAAAGAGATTCGAAAGATTCGAACAGAAAAGGAGATTCAAAGGGACTCCGGAAAATTCCAGAACAAGAACAAGGGAATATCCACATCAGGGAAGAAAATTCAGAAATGCTTCCGGTGCAACAAACCAGGCCACTATGCACATGAATACCCAACAAATAACGATGAGAAACCAAAGAAGCAGAAGGACATGGTTACAGAATCTAACGACTCTGAAATGGAACAAAGCGGGGACGAGGATCACGCTTATATGGCTGACGAGGATCAGGTATCTCGTTCTTCCTCCATTGAGAAAATTCATATCCTAAACAGTTTATATGGTTATGAAAGTGACTCATCTGTTTCTGATATAGAAGAAAGTAAGGAAGATTTGTGTAGGTTACTTCAAAAAGCAGAGAGCAAGATTAAGTCACTAAATTCATTAAATAGGGAACTGATAAGGCAGCGAGATGAACTAGCTAAGGAAAAACATGAGGCTGATCTAGAGATCTCACGTCTGAAAGATGAGTTAGTTACTGCTAAGACAGAGGGAATTCCATGTGACTGCGAGAAAATAGAAAAGAAAAACAGTGACTTATCGAGAGATATCGTAGAACTCAGGAATTTCTTGGATAGAGAAAAACAGAAAGTTGATAGACTCCTTGAGGGTACGCAGAACCTAGATATGCTGTTAAGTACTCCTAGGAACACTGGTAGGTCAGGGATAGGTTATTCCACTGAAGGAAAGCATGCTAAACATTCTGTGCCTAAGCTTAAATGTTTCTGTTGTGGTAGAAATGGTCATTAATACAACTGTCCTTTAAAGAAAGTTGATAAAACTAAGTATGTTTGGAGACCTAAGAAGTCACCTATAAATGTCGATGTTGTATCTGATTCTAGCAGGAGATCACCATCTATGCAGAATGATATCTCGTATGTTAACAGAAGTTATTTCCCCGCTAACATGTTAGGACCCAACAGAAATTGGGTACCTCAGAAGAGTACTTCTTTCTACAGGTACGAAGGAAGAATTCCAGTAAGAAAAGCAGGTGGTATCTCGACAGCGGGTGCTCCCGCCACATGACAGGTGATATAGGTAATTTTGTGTCGTTAAAGGCAGTTGATGAAGGATACGTTTCGTACGCTAACGACGCAAAAGCCAAAATCGTGAGAGTTGGTACTGTTGGTATCAATGTAAATATCACTATAGATAACGTATGGTTTGTTAGGAACTTAGAACATAATTTAATTAGCATTGGCCAATTATGTGATGATGGACATACCGTAGTCTTCGCCAAAGACAAGTGCTTTGTCAAAAAGGGTGATGAGATTGTGTTTAGTGCGTCTAGACATGGTAATATTTATTGTATCACTGTGGATGATATTGCTAACCAGAACGTCAAGTGTCTAGCAGTTATGCAGGATATCACATGGTTATGGCACAGACGACTGGGACATGCCAACATGGAACTGATGTCGCACATATCATGCAATGAATTGGTGAGAGATATTCCAGATATGAAAGCCACCAAGGACAGAATTTGCAAAGCGTGCCAAATGGGAAAACAGACCAAGACGTCCTTCAAACCTAAGAATGTGATATCTACATCCAGACCACTGGAACTGCTGCATCTTGACCTTTTTGGTCCGGTACAGGTTATGTCATTGAAAGGTAAACGATATGCCTTCGTTATCGTAGACGACTATACTAGGTACACATGGGTCTTATTTCTTGCGCACAAAAGTGAGGCTTTAGATAATCTTGCGCCACTGATTAAGAAGCTAGAAAATGAGAAAGAGATGAAAGTCCGTAAATTAGGAGTGATAACGGTCTAGAATTTGATAGTAAATCCTTTGCATCTTTTTGTAATGAAAATGGTTATAGTCATAATTTTTCAGCCCCTATTACGCCTCAACAGAACGGAGTGGTCGAGAGGAAGAATAGAGTATTACAAGAAATGGCTAGGACTATGCTGAGCGAATATAATACCCCAAAACATTTTTGGGCCGAAGCTGTTAGTACGGCTTGTTACGTCTCGAATATGATTTTTTTAGACCGATTATTAAGAAAACTCCCTATGAACTTTGGAATGATAAAACCCCTAACATAGGTTATTTCCATGTATTCGGGTGCAAGTGTTTTATTCTAAATGATAGGGATAAGCGAGGAAAATTCGATTCCAAAGTAGATGAGAGGATATTCCTAGGTTACAGCCTTCATTCCAAACCTTTTCGAGCGTTTAATAATAGGAAGAAGACTGTTAAAAAATCTGTGCATGTTACGTTTGATGAATTTCCTAACGCAGATGCTACTGAGGAAGGTATAGTTGTGTCTCCTGCAGTTATACAGGTTACTAACAAAGGAGTGAACGCAATTCCATTGGAACTAGATACTGAGTCAGAGGAACCTGAAGCTTCAGACGAACAACAGCGCAGAAAATTCAAACATGCTTCCAGCCATCCCACTGAGTAAGTCATAGGGAATATCACTTCAGGGATCAAAACAAGAGCAACTGCACGAAACGATATTGCTGAGGAATCACATGACGTGCTGTTGTCAACCATGGAACCTAAGACAGTGAATGAGGCTCTTGACGATGAATCGTGGGTGATTGTCATGAAAGAAGAGCTGGCACAATTCGAAAAGAGCCAAGTGTGGACTCTTGTGGAAAGACCTAACAACAAGTCCATAATAGGCACGAAGTGGGTGTTTCGCAACAAACTGGACGAAAACGGTAATGTGACACGAAACAAGGCCAGGTTAGTTGCCAAAGGTTATTCCCAAGAAGAAGGTATAGATTTTCAAGAAACCTTTGCACCCGTAGCTAGACTTGAGTCACGCATTTTACTTGCATATGCATCTTTTAAAAGATTTAAGCTTTTTCAAATGGACGTGAAAAGTGCATTTTTAAATGGCTTTATAAATGAGGAAGTTTTTATCGAGCAACCTCCCTGTTGGCCCTTTTTATTACCAAACAAGGATCAAAAGAAAGGTTTGAATGTGTAAAACGTGAAGAACACCTTGAGTGCGTGAAAGTGTGTGTTTTTCTAAGGGAAAGTACAAGGTGGCTTACCTTTCTAATTCTTTTGATAAAACCCTAATTAGGGCTATTTGGGCTTTATATACCACAATTGTTTGGTATATTAAAGCCCAATACAAAACTATGACTTAATATCATAAGTCACCCCAAACTACTACAATCCTCTAAATAAACATATTAACCCAAGATTACATAAATTAAAGGATGCTACAAAATATTCCTAACAATCTCCCCCTTAGCATCCTTTTTGCTTTGATGTCCTTTGTGTCTTCTTCTTCTTGGGTTTCTCCACAGCATCAATCGATTTCCTGAGTCCGAGTCTGAACTCGTAAGATCGTATCGTTCTTTGTAAGGATAATCGATCGGAGATGATGTTGATCAGCTTCTCGTACTTTTCCTGGACTTCTGCTTCTTCGTACCTTAGCTCCTCCAAAATCCTTTCGAGTTTCACCCGAATAATCAGCAGCGTCCCATCGCTGAATTTAGCAATCTCGGATGTTTTCATCAGCCTCTTTTCTCCCTTGTAATTGATGTAGACCACCGATGGATCGTTGTCATCATTGATTATGTGGCCTTCATCGAGACTTGAGTCGGGGACTTCGAAGGATGGCTTCGTGAGATTCACCCTTCTCATGTTGCTTTCCACCGCCATTTGAAGATCGTGAGTCGAATTGAACTTGATTTGGCGCATCATGAATCGCTTAAGAGCAACGTAGCCCACTTTCAAGTCTGGATTCTGGAGTGTTCCAAGAAATCTGAAGCTTATAAGTATCCGATCAACATCTTCACCTCTGATGTAGGAGAGATCGCCTTCGGTCAGTTCCTCGACCGTTCCATCTTCTCGCTGCACCTTATAGATAGGATATTCATAAAAGTCCACACGACCTCGCCGAACTCCCAAGATTTTGTTGATTCTGGCCTTTTCCTTCTCTTCTCCTCTAAGAACGTTAACATCTGTATCTTTTGCTCTCCACACAAGCCCTCTACGAAGAGAGAGCAGATATCGTACAGCAGTTGGTCTCGGGACATGAGTTAGGCCTCTTAGATTCAGCTCGTCTAGCTCCTTGATCCTATCCTCCTTCCTCCATATTCTTCTTCGTATCTCTTCTTGATATGGAGCTATCACTTTGACATCTTCCCACGGTGGCTTCTGTTCTTCTCCTATCTTCGACTTCGAGGGGGGACATTCCTTATCGACGACAGCGTGTTTGAGAAGCTCTGGAAGTTCTGGAATGTCTGCTTCGTAGTCTTTACCTTCCTCGAGCTCATCATCGTCGATAAGTGCCAGGTTAACATTTTCCTTCATCAAGAAATATCTGGCGTTGTCCAGTAAGCCCTTGGCCAAGTCTGGATGCATCGGCTTTGTTAACCAATCGTCGTTGAAGATGTACTTTTCTACCGCTGTGTGTGGGTTGTAAAGTGCTTCGAGAGATAGAGTAGGTGAGGATGGAGGATCAGAGGAGGTTCTTGGGTTTGTAAGGTTAGGCGGTGATGGACTCACGGCTGTTGAGGAGGTCGTTTGGGTTGTATTGGTAGTAGTTCGAGTAGATTTTCTGGTTTGGGTGGGTGTAGGTGGTTTTGTTCTGGTGGGTGTTCGGGTGGTTCTAGGTTGCGTGTGTGGCTGCGGTGGAGGCCCTGTCTCTTGTGTCTTCTCCCCCTCGGGACGATCCCCACCGTCAGGGTCGTCACGTGATTGTCTTGATGACTGGGCCTCGCCGGGGTTAGGCGGGTTGAAAGGAAGCTCCAGACGTCTGAGGACCTCCGCTTCATAGGCAGTGAGCTTCGGTGCAGTGCGGAGTCTGGCCAGTAGAACGTCGATCAGTTCCGGGATCGGTAGGTTCACGGTCCTTCCTCAGAGTCAGGAGTTGGGTCGGGTTGCGTGGGTACTTCTTCGTGGACGGGGGCTTTGCCTTTAGCCCGAGAGGATGTCCCAATGACGTTGTAGACCTGGGTCATAATAGTATCCTCGAGATCTTTCTCCAATGCTGCGAGTCGATTCTCGAGACTAGCCTCCGTCACGAACGGGGAAAATAACCTGACGGAGTCACTAAGACGTTCCGTCGTCACAACATCAGTAGAGGGTACTGATGTGCCGCCCGTTTGCACAGGACTTGATGAACCGAGGCCACGAAGGCTCATCGTTGACATCAAAGCTGAGACTGACTCAGATTGATGGCCCAAGGTCGTAGCTGCAGTGATGTTGACTACGTTGGGTCTTCCGCTCTGTTCCGTACTAGACTCTAGTACGGAGACATCGTAGAGCGTTCGGTCTAGATCACTAAGATCTAGAGGTGCAGAATCTAATGGTAGTGTCCTAGAAAGTGGAAAAATTATGGATGGTGAGGGCACTAGACTCGTTGTGATCAAAGAAGGTGTAGTCAGAGGCGGAGGACTGCTTGTTACATCAACCACCTCCGAGCGAGATGGTGATGAATGACGTGGCACCTCGTGAGTATGTGAATCAATCATCTGTTGGGAGATGATTGAGTGGCTGGGAAGGGCAGTTTGCGCGATTGGACCCTATGTCGCGACTTCTACTCGGGGGAAGACAAAGTCATCCCCTGTACCTATGGGTTCGGCCCGGCTTGTTTGTGGACTAGTTGGCTGAGGAATACGGTCGTGTTTCTGCTTTGTACGCCGTTCCTGTTGTCCTCCTCTGTCATCCCCTTTGGATTTTCGCTTTTGTTTTGGCTGTGGGGATGAAGAGCTTCCTAGACCTACATTTGGTGGTGGGGGTTGGCTTATCCCTGGGTTAGGTTCAACTGGGATGTGTTGAACCATGGGGACGTCATCGAGGTTGTTGGCTCGCATGTATTTGCGTAGCTCCGGCTCATGCGGATCGAGGAGGCGAAGTAAGTGGTCTGGAATGATCATGGCCTCCTGATCGATTTTGCTCTTCGTCGATTGGATTTTGGTGAGCTTCGGAGATTGATAACCCTCGTCTCTCGGTCGGCGTTCGATTCCGGGATGAAGATCCACGAAATGTTGGACGATGACGGGTAGCCACCGTACGTAAGGAAGCACCGGCTTCGTTGATCCAAGACCTCGCCTTCGTAGTTGATCGAGGATGTCCGACCAGATGAGTTGGGCGACATCATAATTTCTGTTGAAGACGATCCCATGGAAGATAAGCATGATGTTCCGGTTGCACTTGTCGGACCCGGAGTGCTTTGGCGAGAGGCACTTGTTGACAATGAGAAATAAAGTCCTCCAAGGTGCAGGGATGTCTTTGGCAGTGAAGTCAGGTAAGTGTATGGTGTTTTGGGCGTTAGGTTTGTGGCCCATGAATAGGAAGTCCCTGATTAGGTCGTCATTTGATGGATGGGGATCATTATTAGTGAGTATGGTAGGTTTAGAATGGAACGGAGAATGGTTGGGGTTAAAACAACTATGGTGTTGTCGATGACGGCGGAAAGAGTAGTTATTTTTGGTTTATTTGTTGGTTTCTGAAGGGTAGACCAAAATTGTTGCACATATACTTCAGGGACTACCTCGGTGATGTTTAGGGCGGTTTTTAGAGGGTGGTTTGCGAGGATTTTAATAATGATAGGATCTGGGCACGAGGTATTATCAAAGTCAAGTTGATGGTTGTTGGGTGGCCTCTGTGCCCAGTCCTTGGAGGCGAAAATCTCATCAATTTGTCGCACCATTTTGGTATATCTGCAAGATAAGAGCAAAGAATTAGTGGAAATCGACCATTTTGACTTAGAGAGTAGTGCAAAATTATTCAATACGTTGTTAAGCATGTTAGGACTTAGAGAAATTTGGCAAAAATTATGACTAAGTTTTGTTGAAGAGGCAAAGTGAAATTGAAGTAAGCAATCGGCGAAAGTGCCAATTTCAATTCAATTTCAATTGGTTTTGAGTTTCGGGCAATACTGTGCATCGTGCGGTTCAAATTATAAGTTCAATTTGGAGTGTGGTTTCGATCAAAAGTCATGTTCAATTTAGGCAAATTCGGCGAAAGTGAAATTAAATTCAGTTTCGATCGAAAGTCCAAATTGGTACAATTTAAATCAAGAATCGATCGATTCAATTGAGCCTTCAGTTTCGATCGAAACTGTGGAATAGAACATTAAATTCAGTTTCGATCGAAAGTCCAAATTGGTACAATTTAAATCACGAATCGATCGATTCAATTGAGCCTTCAGTTTCGATCGAAACTGTGGAATAGAACAAAAAACTGTGAGATAGTGTCTATCGATTAAAATTAATTTTGTCGTCAGTTTCGATCGAAACTGTGAGATAGTTTCGGCCGAAAGAGTTAAATCAAAATGATTAAAATTATGTTGAAAATTGAAATGCCCTGTTTCGATCGAAACTAGTAAAACCCTAGAATCCGTTGATTTGAAAAACATAGAATAAGTAAGATTTTCAGTAAGAATCGATCGACTGTGATGTGAGATTGAAACTAGAGTTTAGTTTCGAAGGAATCTAGGCGAGATGAAAACACGTTTTAACAGTGATTCGCTCGAACTCACGCAACCCTAATCTGCATAACCTGCAAGAATGACAAAATTATCCGGTAAATGCTGTAGATTAAGCGTTTTTCCTTACCAATGAGGGATTTGGAGTTGCAAAAATCGGTAAAACAAAGTGAGACTGTGATGAGTTTGAGTGCGATTTCAGAGAGGGTTTAAGAGTGAATTTGAAAATCGATGAAGAAGAACAGTGTTTCGGGCGAAACTCTATTTAAATAAGCAGAGTCTCAGTTTCGCCGATAATACTTCCAAAGAGTCAATTTTGATTTTCGATCGATTAAATTGAGTTTCAGGCGAAAGTCAGTTTCGCCGAGAGAAAATAGAGTTTCAGTTTCGCCGAGAATACTTCCAAAGAGTAATTTTGATTTTCGATCGATTAAATTGAGTTTCGGGCGAAAGTCAGTTTCGCCGAGAGAAATTTCAAAGGATTTAATAATCAATTTCAATTGAAATGTGTTTCGAGCGAAAGTCAGTTTCGCCGATAAAATTATAAAAGTATTTAATCAAATTGAAGTTTCAATCGAAACGTGTTTCGAGCGAAAGTCAGTTTCGCCGAGAAAATAATAAATTAAGAGTTAAAGTTCAGTTTCGATCGAAACTTGTTTAGTGCGATTGGCAAATCAATTTGAAAGGGTTTCGAGCGATATGTAGTTTCGCCGAGAAATATTTGTGATATTTGAAATATTTGAATAATTTAATTTCGATAGAAATTTAAGGAGTTTCACCGTACTATATAATTTAAATTTGATGAGAAATCATAAAAACTCCTTGTGTGAACTGTTTTGTGCATGATTTTGAGAGACTCCCCCTAGATTTGTGTGAACCGTTCAAGGACTCCCCCTAAATTAGTGCATAATTTTTATTAGTCCCCCCCTAGATATAATAGTAGGATTTTTAACATTCATAACATATAGAGAAAAGTTAAATGATCTATTTACACAATATCAGGTTCATGTAGGGACAATCGATCATGTCTTATGGTTCAACATGCCTAACCTAGATACTAAGAATTGGAATCGCTTTTCATCCAATGCCTTAGTGAATAGTTCGGCAAGTTGAAGATCTGTGTGAACAAAATGCATTTCGATTGTACCTTGTTCCACATGTTCCTTGATAAAGTGATATCTAATGTCTATATGTTTGGTGCGTGAATGATGTACTGGATTACTTGTTATAGTTATAGCACTTTTAGAGTCACTAAAAATTGGGATATGATTTAACGTTATGCCAAAATCTCGCAGCTGAGTTCTCATCCACAAAATTTGTGAGCAGCAACTCGCAGCAGCGACATATTCTGCCTCTGCTGTCGATGTTGAGACACAATTTTGCTTTCGAGACGACCAACTTACGAGTTTACCCCCGAGAAATTGAGCGGCTCCAGAAGTGCTCTTTCTGTCCAGCTTGCATCCTGCGTAATCAGCATCTGTGTATCCTACGAGTTCAAAGCTTGATTCCATCGGGTACCATAGACCTAGATTCGGAGTTCCCTTGAGATATTTGAAAATTCGCTTGACGGCGAGCATGTGAGATTCCTTTGGATCAGCTTGAAAGCGTGCACAGAGACACGTGGCGAACATGATATCAGGTCTACTTGATGTAAGATAGAGCAAGGATCCTATCATGCCTCGATAAGTTGTCTGGTTAACAGATTTTCCTGAGGAATCTGCGTCAAGTTTGCATGAGGTAGACATGGGAGTCATGGCAGTATTTGAGTTGTCCAAGTTGTACTTCTTGAGTATGTCGTGAATGTACTTGGATTGACTGATGAAGATTCCATCGTGAAGCTGTTTAACCTGAAGTCCTAAGAAGAAACTTAGTTCGCCCATCATGCTCATTTCGAATTTCTGCTTCATTAGATCCCCAAAGTTCCTGCATATTCGTGAGTCTGTTGACCCGAATATGATGTCGTCAACATAGATCTGCACTAGCATAATGTCTGAGTCGTCCTTCTTGATAAAAAGAGTCGTATCAATCTTCCCTTTTGTGAAAACCAGATGAGATGAGAAAATCCGAGAGGACCTCGTACCAGGCTCTGGGAGCTTGTTTAAGTCCATAGAGAGCTTTATCGAGTTTGTAGACATGGTCTGGGAGTTGTTCGTTTACAAAACCTTCAGGCTGGGATACAAAAACTTCTTCTTTTAGTATTCCGTTGAGGAATGCAGTTTTGACATCCATCTGGTAGACTGTGAAGTTCTTGTGTGCAGCGAAAGCTAAGAATATCCTGATGGCTTCTATTCTTGCGACTGGGGCATATGTCTCATCATAGTCGATTCCTTCTTGTTGATTGTAACCTTTTGCCACCAGCCTTGCTTTATTCCGAATAACAACTCCTTGCTCGTCCTTTTTGTTCTTAAACACCCATTTAGTCCCTATAATGGTTTTCCCAGCTGGTCTAGGTACTAGTTCCAAACTTCCAATCTTTCAAACTGATTGATTTTCTCCTGCGTTGCAATTATCCAGTCTGGATCGGCGAGTGCTTCAGCTACTTTACTGGGTTCCTTTTGACTGAGAAAGCAGGAGTAGAGGCTTTCGTTTATCGTTGATGCTCGAGTGGTTACTCCAGTGGATGGATCTCCAATTATTTGTGAGTTTGGGTGGGCTCGAGTCCACGTTCTGGTACTAGGTTGTGATGATCCAGCTGTGTTTGTATCGTGTATTGTTTCTCCACCTTGATCAGCCTGATGTTCTATTTCTTCTCCAGGTTGTGGCATTACTGACTCTCTTGAAGGTATTTCTATTGTTGTATCATAGGGCTGAGGAGTTTCAGCGCCTGAGCTGGATATGATCTCTGTATCTGTTGGGGGTTCACTATCGTCATCAAGGTGAAGATTTTCCATTGTAGGAGGGGTATTGTCATTGCTAGTCTCCGCATGATCAATATTTTCTGGTGCCGCAGAAGTTGTAGGAGCAGTGGGTGGTAGCGGCTTTGGGAAGAGATCTTCAAATAAGAGATCGAGTTCCATGTCACTTAACGAATTTGTTTTTGAAGTTCCACCCGCAGAAGAAGTGCTAGGTTGATCCTTTGTCAATTCTCGTAGAAGTCCTGGTTCTGGACTGATTTGTGCAGAAATGACTCGGTCTACTTCATCAAACGTTACGTTAATGCTCTCCATAACAGATCTTTTCTCCTTGAGATATATGCGATAAGCTTTTGATGTTGTTGAGTATCCCACCAGTATGCCTTCGAATGCTTTTGGGTCAAGTTTGCCTCTATCTTCACGATCATTTGCCACATAGCACTTGCATCCAAAGACTTTCAGGAATGAGACGTCTGGCACTCTACGATTTATCAACTCATAGGGAGTCCTATTGAACCTCTTGTGAAGTGAGCCACGATTTTGAGTGTAACAAGCTGTGTTCATTGCTTCGGCCCACAAGAAGTGAGGTAATCTAGAGTGAATACGGAGAGTACGAGTTGCTTCAACTAAGGTTCTGTTCTTGCGCTCAACTACCCCATTTTGTTCAGGTGTTTTAGCTGCTGCGAACTGTTGGGTGATTCCAAGTGATGCATAGAAGTCACTGAGTTTTCTGTTCTTGAATTCTGTCCCATTATCAGTTCTGATGATTTGTACACTTAGTTGGTAGAGGTTTTGAGCGGTCTTGATAAACTCAATGATTAGACCTGGAGTTTCGTCCTTGGTTCTGAGAAATTTGGTCCAAGTGTAGCGCGAGAAGTCATCCACAATAACCAACACATATTTTCGCCCATTAATGGTCTGAGTTCGCATAGGTCCACACAGATCCATATGAATGAGTTCGAGAGGTTTGGAAGTTGAGGCTATGTGTTTGGTTCGGTGAGATGCCTTCCTTATCTTTCCCATTTCGCAAGCTGAGCAGAGATGCTCCTTGTGGTATCTGAACGAGGGAAGTCCCTTGACCAAGTTTTCTGACCGCAGTTTGTTAAGGTCTTTGAAGTTGAGATGGGAAAGTCGCTGATGCCAGAGATCGTTCTGATGTAGGGAGGCTCGAGAGATGAGGCACGTCGGTCGGACAGTTTTGAGATCAATGGAGTAGAGATTCGTTTTCCTATAGCCAGTGAGTAACTCTCTCCTCGTCAGATGTGTCCTCCAGCCATTCCTCTTCCTCAGCTACCAAGACAATCCCCGCCTCCTTGCGCTGTGAGAGCTGAAATTTTTTCTTGTAGTATTCAGTGTTTTTCTTCTTAGGTCTGAAGCATTCAGAAGCAAAGTGACCCGGCTTGCCACAGTTGAAGCACTTCTTGACCACTTCAGATTTCTTAGTTTCAGTCTCATCAGGGGCAGCGAGCTTCTGTTTTCCACTTGAGGTTCGTTGTTTGTTGAAGGAGGAGGATGTTTTCTTGGCGCTCATCTTGTTGACCGTTTCTGAGATTATGGCCAGTTTCTTTCTGATTGATTCGAGTTCGTCCTCAGATTCTTGGTCAGATTCGGCGTTGTCAGAGGTGTCAGACTGAACGACCTGCTTTCCTTTAGAAATTCTTGAACTCCTATTGCTTGACTTAGAGGTCACGAGTGCGATTGGTTCCATGTCAACATTGGTTTTCCCTTCGTTCTTGATTTCTTTGGCATATTGTGAGTACTGTGAGAGATTATCGTGTAGGGAGTGAATGTCCATAGCGTCCAAATCTTTGTTCTGTTGCTTAACCAGAACTGCAATCCGTCCCCATTCAGGTTGAAGTGTGGAAAGGAACTTGATGTTGTGTTCGAGATTGGAGCGTTGGATATTGATCTTCTCATCTCGTTGATGATGGTCAGGAAACGAAGATAGACATCTCGAAGTTCCTCCCCCTCCTTAGCTTTGAAGGAGTCATAGGCAGTGAGAATGCTGGACTTCTTAGACAACTTGCTAACTTCTGTTCCAACCATCATCTTGCAGACTTCATCCCAAATTTCCTTTGCAGTGACCATTGCGTCAACTTGCTTGTAGACATCATTTGGTAGAGCTTGAAGTACATAGTGTCGCGCAAGCTTGTCTGCTCTGGCTCGTGCTCTCTCAGCATCGTTGTATCGACTAGGGTCCTTAGGAGTTCTCCTCTCTGGAATTGCATGAACCGCATCGGGTTGAGCAGGAATGATGGTCCAAAATTGAGCAGGTCCTTCAAAAATGGAGGAAAGCATGTCGTTCGCGAGGTCTACATCCTTGATTTCTATAAAGTTGATGAATCGTTGCTTCCATATGCCGTACTCTCCCCATCTTAGTAGTGGTGCATGGTTGTCAGATCCAATAGCAAGACCGTCCATGTTTATGTTTGGTAATGATCGTTAACGCGAGATATATCTGCGAAATGAAATGCTTTAGTTTTGAATAAAATATAGTCAAGTTTGAATAATTTCTAGTGTTGAGTCTAAGTAGGTAAATTCACTTAGTGAATTCTGTCGCAATATAAGAATTTGGTGAATTTAGTGTACTGCTCAAGTATGGAACGATTGGTGTTATGTGAGATTGAGGATTTTGTTCTACTCAATTTGAATGCTTGATCGATTCTAGTATGATGATATGGACACAAACTCGGCGATTGGTCCTAAGTGTTGAGAATTGGGCAATTGAAATTGAGTTAAGATTTCAAGAATCGGGCGAGAGAGTATTGAAAATGTGAGTTTCGATCGAAAGAGGGATTTCAGATTAGATTGTACTAGTTTCGATCGAAAGGGATTTCGATCTTGATTTGAATAAATAGTTTCGATTGATAGGAATGAGAGGGTTTCGGGCGATCTTGGTCCAAATTGGCTTAATTTTGGACTTTCGCCAAGATATGAGTTGGGCGAAACTTAGCAAATCGATTGAAATTGGATACTGTAGCGTTTCGGGCGAAACTGATTTGGCTTTCGCCGAGAATTGTATCGATCGAACTGTAAAATTAGGAACTGTAGCGTTTCGGGCGAAACGGATTTGGCTTTCTCCGAGAATTGTATCGATCGAAACTGTGAAATTGGGAGCTGTAGTGTTTCGGGCGAAACGAATTTGGCTTTCGCCGAGAATAGTATCGATCGAAACTGTGAAATTGGTGAGAGAGAACTCAAAATTCGAATCGATTGAAACTACTCACTATGGGTTTCGATCGAAACCTTCAAACTCAAAAGTGCTGTTCTATCGATATTTATGAACAGTTCAGTAAAAAACCAGATTTTTGGATTCGTTTTTGCTCAAATCTTACTCAAACTTGACTGAAATCGACGTGAAAGAACATAAATATACTAAGTAGCAGTTTTCTAACGTTTTAGGGGTCAAAAATCATTGAAGACGAGTTAAAGACACCCAAAAACAGAGAAAATGTTGAAAATGAGTTTTCAAGCCAAAAACGTCTTCAAATCACGTCGGAATCGAGCAAAACTGGATTCAAATGGAAGATATTGATCCGCGTTAGGCTCTGATACCACTTGTTGGCCCTTTTTATTACCAAACAAGGATCAAAAGAAAGGTTTGAATGTGTAAAACGTGAAGAACACCTTGAGTGCGTGAAAGTGTGTGTTTTTCTAAGGGAAAGTACAAGGTGGCTTACCTTTCTAATTCTTTTGATAAAACCCTAATTAGGGCTATTTGGGCTTTATATACTACAATTGTTTGGTATATTAAAGCCCAATACAAAACTATGACTTAATATCATAAGTCACCCCAAACTACTACAATCCTCTAAATAAACATATTAACCCAAGATTACATAAATTAAAGGATGCTACAAAATATTCCTAACACTCCCGATTTTGAAAAAGAAGAATTTTCAAATCACGTCTTTAAATTAAACAAAGCTTTATATGGTTTAAAACAAGCCCCTAGGGCATGGTATGAAAGATTGAGTAAGTTTTTACTAGACATGGGCTTTACAACAGGAACAATAGATAACACTCTGTTATAAAGTGCGAAGGGAATCACATACTACTTGTGCAGATATATGTTGATGATATCATATTTGGTAGCACTGACATCACTCTTTGCGAGAATTTTTCTAAGTTTATGCAACAGGAATTTGAGATGAGCCTAATGGGAGAACTCACGTACTTCCTTGGATTGTAAATCAAGCAATTGGATACGGGAACAATCATATCTCAAACGAAGTACACGAAGGAACTACTTGAAAAATTCGGAATGGCTGATTCCAAGGTACTTCCCACTCCTATGCATCTGACCGCCAAAATTGACAGTGATGAACAAGGTACGCCCTTTGACCAAACTAAGTATAGAGGTATGATCGGAAGTTTGCTCTACCTTACGGCAAGCAGACCCGATATTATGATTGCTACTGGTCTATGTTCTAGATATCAATCGAGTCCTAGGGAATCTCACTTGATAGCAGTCAAGCGGATACTTAGATATTTGAAAGGAACAATCAATTTTGGTATGTGGTAGCCAAATTCCAAGGAATTCCCATTAATAGGATACTCGGACGCGGATTATGCCGGTTCTAGGGAAGATAGGAAAAGCACTAGCGGTACTCGCCAAATACTAGGGAATTCCCTTGTAACTTGGTCCAGTCGGAAACAAAATGCCGTGGCCCTATCCTCAACCGAAGCCGAATATATGGCCTTAGGAAGTTGTTCTCAGCAAATCCTTTGGATGAAACAGACCTTGAGTGATTACTGTTTAAGGTAAGACCAAATTCCTATATTTTGTGATGGTACTAGTGCCATTAGTATCACTAAGAATCCCGTACACCACTCTCGAACTAAGCATATAGAGGTGAAACATCATTTTATTCGAGATCATGTTCAGAAAGGGAATATCAGCGTGAACTTCGTAGGAACTAATGATCAGTTGGCTGATATCTTCACGAAACCCCTTATTGAGAGTAGATTCTGTGATATACGCGACCGATTAGGAATTATTGAGCTCAAATAGGAAAGATGACTAGATATGCTAGCCCTTAGTATCTCATTGATCTTATCCTTTAGGATCTCCTCGATTTTATTCCTTGATTCAATTAATATTTTTCCTTTATACCATCTTCCTTATATATTCAGATCCTTTCCATTCATGGGGAGAATATTTTTAGACCTTCTTCGACATTTATATCAAAATTTATTTTTCAGCCTATATTGGTATCCTTTTATCCTCCCTCTGATCTTTACTTATTTCCTTCCTTAATTCCCACGAGATATCCTCTGATCTTCTTTTAATTCCATCTAATGGGCAGTTTCCTTATCTAGCCATGATCTTTGAAATTTCAAACTTTGAAATATTTTCCTTATCTGCCTCGCGTCTAGTCGATATTACATCCCTCCATAGTTTCTTTCCATTCCCATCCAATAAGCTTTCGACCTTTATGTAACCACCCACTCTCTTCCTTCTTGAATCTATTCAAACTCTAAGTCTTTCACTTCATTACTTCGCTCCTCAATTCTTCGATCTCAATCGTGACGAAAGCAAGAGAGCCCACGACGAGCAGGGAACCATAGCTGATTTGAGACGGAGTATCAAAGGCATCAAGGATGATAACAGGAAGAAGTTCGATGAGATCTCATGGCACTTTAAAAGGGTTAAAAAGTTTATGAAGGAGGTCTCCACGGCTCTGAATATCACTGAATTCTCGTCTGCCTCATCTGATAGTGATTCCAGCCCTTAGAACTTTGATCTCCAGTGATCTCCCAGCCCTAGTATGCCTAGTTCCCATCTGCGCTTAGTACTAAGTTCTTTTAGTTTGCTGGTTTTTGGATTGGTAGGTTGTGGTAAGTTGTACGTTTTTGGTAAGATAGTGGTGTTTTGGATCCCTCCTTTTTGATGCTGAAGGGGGAGAATTTTGGGCAATTAATGCCGTGTTTTGGGTGTTTTGGTTTGGTGTCGGGTTGTTCATTGATTTGGCCTTAGTTATCTTGGAATGCGATAAATACTATCGGCTTGCTTTTTATATGCTTATGTCTTAATCTCTATGGCTTGCTTTTTATATGCTTATGTCTTAATCTCTATGTGCTTGAGTTTGTGATTTGTTAAGGATTAAGGAATTCCGCACATAGGCAGGGGGAGCAAACTGATATGATCTGATAATTTGTGACATTCCATGGTAACTTGTGACATCCATATGATATGATCTGATAATTTGCGATATTCCATGGTAACTTGTGACATTTCATATGATATGACCTGGTAATTGCTATATGTTTTTGCTGCTGTGCTTTACATAGGAATATTAGCAATTAGACATGGGGAGCATGCTTTGAAATCTGATAAAATTATATGCTATGATCATATGTCAAATGCTTTGATACTTAAACATGCTACGTGCTTAAATAGTTTCATATCGAGTGTACTCATATACTTAAGATAGGCATTAATTACTTGTCATCATCAAAAAGGGGGAGATTGTAGACCTTTTTGGTCCAAATGACTATGAGAGTTTTGATTATTCCAAGTAATTATGTGAATCGGGGGGTACAACTTAGAAAACTCGATATGTATAATATATGATGTTTAAGTATGTACAAATATTCGATTAAGTGCTTAAATGTGATTTAATTGTTAAGTTAATCGAATTTATGTGATTATGCTTAACTGGAATATTGATGTGATCACCTGGATATGAAAGTTTTCGTATGAATGGAATCTCACTGCGTGCTATATATGGAAAATATATCATGTTGAGTGAAATGCAAACTGTCTGCAAAATTGAGTTATTTTAGGAAATAATATCGATGTGATCACCCAGATATGAATGACTATGCTGTATATATGGAAAAGATATTCTGATTGAGCTGAAACGTGATTGATCTATTTTAGGAAAGAATATCAATGATATATCCGTTGAGTGCGATATTATGTGACTCTTAAATCGTTGAATCATGATCTTGCTTTCCTTGTGCGACTTAGGATTTATATTATGGAAAGTGATTAATTGATTGGGCTCATATGTGGTAAGATGCTGATTGAGTCTATTTATGGAATGTGCTGAAATCGGATGAGATCACCATACATGGAAAGTATGCTTTGCATTATACTCAGTAAATCAAATATTTCTCTATGCGAATTGGCTATCATATTTTGGGAAAGAAATCAGTTGATTGAGCTTACCATTGATATATGCTGAGTGGAATTATATATGGAATATGCTGACTAACGGATGAGATTACTGTGGAATGAATGTTAATATGTGGTATTTATGGTAAGTGATCATGCATGACCGTTGAGCTTAATTGGTTTATTCTTGGCATGATTGTTTGAGTTAATGCACGTGATTATTGAGCTTTCTCTTGCATATTTTGTGCCTAACTTTCCTTGTGAAGTGAAGAAGCTATTCGTGGTCTATATAGAAGAAAACACTTCACGTTGATGGGTACACAACGAACACACAAGCTGTCGAATTCCTTAGAGTGATTGAGCGTTAATTTGCGATTCATTCGTAGTTTTGTGTTGAGCTTTCATTTGCGAATCTGTACTCTTTGAGCGATCCTTAGAAACTCCCAATCCCAAACCCTTGTCTTCGAACGTGTGAGCGCACAAAGGAGTACGAGTGGAGTCTTACGCACGTGGAGGGACGAATTTTGTGGATTCGGTGGCCGTTCGGTAGCAAGCTGCATCCAGTGGAGGAATAGGTTTCCTGGGTAAACGACGTGGATCGAAACTTGGCGTGCGTCAGCCTAAAACGAGGTCTAGTGTCCATTGTGCTGCGGTTGTGTACGGGTCAATCATAGTGTAACCGGTAATACCTAGTGATTGATTGGAACTCTTGGGGATATCACACCCCAAAGACAGGATTAAACCCCAGTTGGGGATATAACCTGTATAAAAATTGCGTCTCACTTTACTTTCTGCTATTTACTTTTCTGTGAGACAAACCGGGGATGCGTGCAAATAACTAGGTGATATCGTTGAAACGACTTCTGAAAATAACGTGATATTTTTGAAACAGGGTTAGGGAGATAACTTTGATACTCGTACTGCTTTCTGGGAAATAACATACTCTGCAAACATCTTCCTATAGAAAAGTATTTTTCAAAGAAGAACAAGCCAAAATTTTTATAGCCTAATTCAAACCCCCTCTTAGACATATTTTACACTTCACTACAGAATCATGCCGAGGTGAAGAATCTCACTCCAAATGTCGACATGACGACCCAGACTATCAATGTCGTCATGAGGGGGAAAAGAGGCCGAGGATCATAACTAGAAGTCAAGGACGAAGCTCGAGCGCGACGCAGACAAGCGCTGGTGCCGCTGAAACCTCACAACCCACTACCCAGACAACCACCACCACGCACCGCACCACTCATACAACCCAAGTCGACCCACCAACCTTTCACCTAAGGACGCCTCCGCCCACACCACCGACTTTCACAAGCCCTTGCTTCCGGAAGAAGAAGCAAGTGCCGCTATTCTCGTAGCACTGGCGCAGACTCAAGCAACTCCAAGCTCGATTTCCAGACCAATCGGGACCATCTGGACATGGTGTCAACCCACACGAGTTCCTCGACATATATATATTCGAAGGACAATGGATGACCCATTCTATGCCCGACGAGCATCAAAGACAACGATTCAAGGACGTTCGACACTTCTTGCAACAAGCTTCGGTCGACTTAGTTCTGTTAGAAGACGAAGAACTTCAGGAAGGTGAAGACCATGAACAGGTTCCCCAAGGGCTTCCAGAGTTGATTGCTCAACGAGCGGATTCTCCAACGAGACAAATGCCAGGATTTGTTCGAATCGACACGCCGTGGGAAAATATCAAAATTGAAATTCCCTTCCTTAAAGAAGTTCGGGAACATATATGGAGGTCACCGGACATAGTCAAGAAGTTGAACGAGTTCGAACTCAGATGGATCTCTCACTGGGATCAGAAAAGAGAATGACCTATCTCTGGATGCTAACCCATCTTAGACCAGATGTGAGGATGGGGATGTCTAAAGGACAAGCAAAGAGCCATTACAAGAGTCTATCTCCCATATGTCAGCTGCTAACGTCTATTGTGCTAAAGAAGGTCTTCCAACACCATACTACGCCATAGAGCGAGTAGACAGAACTCGTGATGAGCTAAGCGAGAGCGACTTACCTTACCTTCCTGCCGAAAAGGTGTTCAATCTCTACAAACTGTATGTAGAGAAGTACAAGGGTCCTCAAGGCTTTATAAAGAAGGAAGGACTCGAGGGACTCTACCGGTTCATGATGCGCCAGGTCAAGTACCATGCCGCACACGACCTTCAGATGGCTCTGGAGAGCAATATCAAGAAGGTCAACATGACCGGTCCGCTCAACAAGGGACCTGAGGTCGAAGGGCTCCCCAACAATCACGTGCACATCAGCTCATCTTAGGCATCACCTACACAATCCAATTGCTAAGAAGAATAGGTTGATGCTGAAGACTGAAGTTCATAAGTTTTGTGACGGGACGCTCAAGGTCATCAGGCAGAATATAGAGAAGAGATTGGAAGAAATCAACAAAGACACAATGCTGCATATTCACAGGTTCGTGAGAGAGCAACCCCTCCTGATGGAACTCCTTGAAGACATCGAGGAGCGCTTGGAGATGAGGAACAACATCAGGAACTATGAGCATGTGCTGGACTTGCGCAAGTCGTACTATGCCCGACGAGGACAGACTGCGCGGAAAAAAAATCAAGCACAAAGGGGGAGAATGTAGAATACCAATTGTAATTGTGCTTTGATTTTATCAGTTGTCCTTGTAATTATGGGCTTTTATTGTATTTGTCTTTAGTTTAGGACTTAGCTTGTTATTTATACCAAGTATGTTTGGTATATATACCTTGTACATATTTGAGCTTTATAGAGAATTTTAGTCAATTGATCCGAAAGGCTTGCAAATCAAATTCTAGAGAGAGAAAGTCATGAATCATTCTCTCACTACTCGAACTCTCTCTGAAGCTCTTCAGCGAAGGTTTTCGATCGAAATCCTATTTTCTACAATTCCAATCAATTTCCTTAGATTTCGAGTCTAGGATCATAGGAGTTGATAAATTAGGACCTAACAGATGTTAATTTCCTTGAAGATAGAGACCAGGAGCAAGTCGACGATGATGGCAACATGACAAAGACTACCCAACACCGGCGAAGAGAAAGTTGGAGTAGGATAATTCTTATGAAGCCGAACCAGTGCACGGAGAGCTTGACCCAGTCGAAGTACCGGACCTCTGGCGAAAAACGAATGCGTAAGACGCCAATTTGGTACTCAGATTATGATACTGAGAGCAACATTGCGTACTGTTTTCTAACTGGGGATGGAGAGCCAACGACTTTCAAAAAAGCACTGAAGAGTTCAGATGCGAGTTAGTAAATTTCAGCAATGCAAGAAGAAATGGAAACTCTCAGTAAAAATAAGACGTGACAGTTGGTGCCATTACCGCAAGGAAGGAGACCAATTGGAAACAAATGGGTGTACAAAATCAAGCGGAATGGTGATGACCAGATAGAGCAATATCGTGCAGGACTGGTTGTAAAGGGATATGCTCAGAAAGAAGGGATCGACTTCAATCAGATATTCTCACCAGTGGTTCGACTTACAACAGTCAGGGTTGTCTTATCAATGTGTGCCACACTTGACCTGCATCTTGAGTATCTCGACGTTAAAATGGCCTTTTCTCCATGGCGATCTGAAAGAAGAAATATATATACTTCAACCAGAAGGCTTTCAAGAAAAAGGGAAAGAAGATATGTTTTGCAAGCTAATCAAAACTCTTTACGGGCTAAAGCAAGCACCACGATGCTGGTACAAGAGATTTGATTAATTCATAATGAGTCTCGGCTACACAAGACTATATTCTGATCCTTGCGCGAATTTCAAGAGATTTCACTCTGAAAATTACATCATGTTGCTATTATACGTTAACGATATGCTGGTACCAGGACCCAACAAAGATCGTATGAATAATCTGAAATTTCAACTCGATGGTGAATTCGAAATAAAGGACTTGGGACCGGAAAACAAAATTCTTGGCGTACAAATCTCTCGAGAAGCAATATGAAGATTTGACTTTCTCAAAAGAACTACTTGAAGAAAGTCCTGCGAAGGTTCAACATGCAAGACATCAAGCCAATATCCACCGGTCTTGCTGCGAACTTCAAGTTATCTGCCGATATGTGTCCATCCAATGAAGATGAGAAGATAGAAATGTCTCGAGTGCCATATGCATCCGCAATTGGAAGTTTAATGTTTGACATGGTGTGTACGAGACCAGACATTGCCCATGCAGTGGGTGTGGTGAGCCGATACATATCCAACCCCGGACGGGAGCACTGGAGTGCTGTCAAGAGGATTCTCAGATACATCAAAGGAACCTCTGATCATGCGTTATGTTATGGAGGTACAGATTTTACTTTCCAACTTACATTGCCGCCCCAATCAAGCCATGGTGACGATGAAGATGAAGAACCATGTGCAAAGGAGTATAAGCAATCATCAGTGACCATTCAATCCTTCTCAGACAACGAAGAAGACGAAGATCATCATATCGGGTTTACTGCGGTAACTGATGTTGAGCTAACATTGGACTCAAAATCTGAGAAACTTATTATTTTTTATTATGGTGACTCAAACTGTTTTGATGGGTATGTGAACTGATGATGCAGGTATATAGTTCAGATGGATGATGCCTTCAAACTGCTATTCGATGAGTATGCGAAGGAGAAGAAGAAAAATTCCGAACTGAAGGCGATCGTGAAAAATCTAACCGAGGAAAATGAGAAAAGCGAGAAGATGATCGAGAGTCTTGTTGAATGGGTGAATAAGATGGAAACCGTGTTGACAAGAAAAGACAAAGAAATCGACAAACTTCAGAAGCAAGTCAACAACGCTGACGAAATGTTTACGAAATTGAACAAAGGTAAATCGACCCTTGATGAGGTACTGTCGTTAGGTATTTTTGATAAACAAAGTTTCGGATTTAATTCACAGCCTACTTTTGATGTTCCTAATCCTGTTGCTAACGATCGATCTAAGATTTTCTTGTTAAGGAAAAGTCGAAGCATGCTACCAGAAAGCCAAATAATAATCATCATATAAATTCCATCATTATATGCAGCCTGGTCATATCAAACCGTTCTGCGGGAAATTGAAAGGGGATATTTCGCAGAAATCTATGTTGACTGAAATGTCGTCCAACATTCCGCCCAACATTGAGAAATCAGTGTTGAAAAGTTTGTCTGGAGAGATTTCAGTTCACGCTCCTCCAAATTTTTGTAATGATACTGCTTTTTTGACATCTAAGAAGGTCTGGATAGAGAAATCTGTACATAACTGCAATATTGTATATACTTCGTTGCGAGCTAACGTGACAGGTTCGTTGTACTTCTATAGTGGCTGCTCACGCCACATGACGGGTACGAAAGAGTTTATAATTGACTATATGCCTTTGACCATTGGATCTGTGACGTTTAGAGGAGGTTAGAAAGGACGGATTCTCGGTCGTGGCAAGTTGAATGTGCCCCAATTTCCCGAAGCTGAGCAACGTGCTACACGTCGACGGGTTTCTGGCTAATTTAATTAGCATAAGTCAGCTATGCGACGACGAACTCGAGGTAAGGTTCAAAAAGGAATGTTGAGAAGTTTTTAACAGCATGAGTGTTGTGTTATGGCAGGAAAAAGATCAAGCGATAATTGCTATCTAGTCGTTGATAAATCTGGATCCAATGACGTGTGCCAACTCCCGAAGGCCGAAGAGATGTCGTTCATTGGCATTACAAACTGGGCCACGTCAACTATCGAAAATTGGAGCAGCTTATCAAACATGAGGCAATCATAGGAATTCCAAAGCTTAAGGAGTATGGTAAGGTTATTTGTGAGTCGTGCTTAAGGGTAAGCAAGTACATGCGAGTCATAACGTCGACAAACATTTTGCTCAACATTTCAAAACTGCTCATTGTTTTCAATTGATTCATATGGATTTTATGGTCCGATGGAAGTAGATAGATTGGTGGTAGAAAGTATGCTTATGTGCTCGTTGATGACTATTCTAGATTTGCATGGAAATTCTTTCTTAGAGAAAAATCTGAATCGTTCGATTTCTTCAAAAACTTCTGTGCTATGGTACCCGCAACACACATCAGGGGACCCGCACACACACAGCAGGGGACCAGCGTACACAGCAGGGGTCCCGCCCATGCTGCGCAGGAGATGCAAGGGGTCCCTTGTTATATGTGCGGGTCCCTTGCTATGTGTACACAACCACTGGACTACACTCCATCCACCCGCCCCTGATGTGACCCCGATAACTAGGAATGAGCAAAAATATCCGAAAACCCGGTTTTCGATCCGGTATCCGGTTTTCAAAATCCGGAAAAACGGATATCCGGTTTTAAAAACCGGATCGGATACGGATAGTGATTTGTCTAAAATCCGGATATCCGGTATCCGGTTTTATATTTAAAAAATAAAAAAAATAGTCCAAAAAGAAAAATGAAGGTCCGAAAAGGAAAAAAAATCATCAAGTAGAATATTTAAATTTATATTATTTTATTATTGCAAAAAACTTTGTTAGAGAATTGAGAAAAATAAAAAATAAAAACATCGAGATGCAAGTTAAAAAATTAATGTGAATTTGTGGTATTGTGTTTATTGTTTATTATGTAATTTTGAATCATAAATTCACATATTGTTTGAATTACTATGTGTAGAAATTCTTATATTAAAAAAATATTTTTTATTGTGATAAGAAATAAAAAATGATTTTGAAAACAAAATGATAAAAAATATAAGAAAAATAAATCTAAAAACCGGATACGGATATCCGGTATAAATATCCGAATAAACCGGATATCCAATTAAAATCGGAGCTGATACGGATACCATTTTTCGGTATCCGAATTTCGGATATCCGAAAAATCGGATATCCGGTTTTGCTCACCCCTACCAATAACAGATAGCGATTTTGAAAAGTGGGGCCCAATTAGTAAGGGTATAACTGTCATTTTGTACTTGAATGCTATTTTTTTTAACGCTGACCATGTGAAAGGCTATTTTCGGGCAAAAGCCTAAATAGTCCCCGATGTTTACTTGTGAACCAATTTAGCCCCCGATGTTATCGAAAATGAACCAAATTGGTCACTCCGTCACTCCGAGCATCAATTTAGACGGCGATGCAATTTGCGACCGCATTAGCTACGAATATTCCGTCGCTAAATGAAAAACTAAAAAAATGATAAATTAAACATTAAAAATGAGGAAAAAATCCAAAAAAGGAAAAAAAAAAAAAAATAGAGTAAAAAATTCATAAACAAAACAAGAGAATAATACTACTAAATTAAATAAAAAAATAAATAATAATAATAAGAATAAATTAAAAAACAAAAAATGATAAAATTTAAGATTTAAAAAAGGAAAAAATAAAAATATATTTATTTATTAAACATTAAATAAAAAGGAAAAACAAAATTAAGGATAAAAATGCCTCTAAAAGTTTTACGAAGACCGTCCCTGCCAAGTTAATGAGGACATAACGTTCCAGTTCTCGATTTTTTTAAAAAAAAATATACTGGGATGATTGCATCGTCGTTAACTGGACAAAGACGAGATTGGGAATTTATTTTAATTTTAACCTTTTTTTATTTTTATTATTATTATTTATTTTTTAATATTTATTTTTGTTTAATTTATTAGTAATATTCTCTTGTTTTTTTAAATTTTTTACTCTATTTTTGATTTTTTTTTTCCCTTTTTTTGGATTTTTTCCTCATTTAATGTTTAATTTATCTTTTATCTTAATTAGTTTTTATTTTATTTTGATTATTATTTATTTTTTTATTTAATTTATTAGTAATATTCTCTTTTTTTTTGAATTTTTTCTCTATTTTTTGAATTTTTTTCCTTTTTTTGAATTTCTTCCTCATTTTTAATGTTTAATTATCATTTTTTTAACTTTTTCATTTAGCGATGGAATATCCGTCGCTAATACCGTCGCAAATAGTATCGCCGTCTAATTGACACTCGGATTGACGGAGTGACCAATTTGGTTCATTTTCGATAACATCGGGGACTAAATTGATCCCTGCGAAACATTGGAGACTAAATTGGTTCACAGGGTAAATATCGGGGACTATTTTAGGCTTTTGCCCGCTATTTTTTAAAAGACCCCGAATTTGCCCAACTGAAAAAGCGTCAACATAATTTCCCAAAAATTATATAAAACCAAAGCAAAGAGCACACACACCCTTACGGGGATAGAGAATGATGAACGCGGGTGTGCAGAAGAACACGCTCTACGTGGGCGGATTAGCGGAGGAGGTGAACGAGCAAATCCTCCACGCAGCGTTTATACCCTTCGGAGACATCAAGGATGTTAAGACGCCGCTCGACCACGCGACCAACAAGCACCGCTCCTTCGGCTTCGTCACTTTCCTGGAGAGAGAGGATGCGGCGGCGGCGATGGACAACATGGACGGCGCCGAGCTTTACGGACGAGTGCTGACGGTGAACTACGCGCTTCCTGAGAAGATCAAGGGCGGCGAACAAGGATGGGCGGCGCAACCCAGTAAGATACTTATTTTTTTTACTCTTGCTAAAACCTATGGTAGAATTAGGGTTTCGCTGAGGATCCATTTGAATTGAACATATAATCGTCTAATTGAGTAATTACCCGCATTGATGATAAAAACGCCCTTTCTTTGTTAGATTAACCTAGCCTGATGGAATTGAGAACTTTGGCTGTTCGATTTTGGAAACAGAGAAAAGCACAGGCATTGATGATGCAGCATTGCTAGTGATTCACTGTGGTTCTGTTTAGTTAAACATATGAAAAATAGTTCCTTTAGTAATTGCTCCATTAATAAAACATCTACAGCCAATGTCAATTGTTTTGAATGCTAAGTTTGGGTGTAATAATCTTTGACAGTCTGGGCTGATGCCGACACTTGGTTCGAAAGGCAGCAGCAAGAACAAGAAATGCAGCGTCTTGCAGCTGAGCAACAAGCTGCAATGCGTGCAGCCGAAGAACTGCACAGAAAGAAATTGGCCGAGGAAAGAGAAGGTGAGAAAGAAGATGCTGCTGCTGATGATCCAATGGCTAAAGCCGAAGCTGAGGCACTGCAAAAGCAGAGCACTTGAGCATCATTCTGAGTTTGCTGCGTATGTATCAGACAATGACGTAAGTTTGTGCTAGTTCGGCTGATGCTTCCTAAGATGTGGTAGTTGGGAAGGGAATTGAAATATTGAATGAACACTGAGACTTGATGAGTTTGGATTAGTATGTTTCTGTGTAACTTCGACTTGCTTCAACTTTTGGCTATGAAAAGAACTACCTTGTCTCGAGCCCAAAACTCGTGCTAAAGAAACCATTTTTTTCTTTCTAGTACACTTACATCTTTGCATCCCAATCTAGCGGCATGTTGCTTGCAAATCTTCCTTGAAGGTTTCTTATAACAAAGGAGCGTTCGATATGGCAAACCATGATGATGAATGTTCAAGTTATGTGGTCTTTTGAGATTCAGTTATGTAAATTTATCGTCCGAGACGAAACATCGCATGCTAGTATAGACTCATAATAACTTCAAGGAGATTCACTGGCTTATTATTATAGACGATTGATCCTAGCAAACTAACTATCTAAAGGCAGTTCATTGAAGCCACTAGTTCTACGCATTAGAAAGCGTTTAAGATTGAATAAAATACTATTTTGGTACCTCAATGTATGAGCAATGGATGTCTTTTGTTTCTGTAGTTGTCACTTTTATGTTATTTGGTCTCTCGATTAATTTAATCGCTAGTTTGAATGAAATTACTGGTCGGGCCAGCAAATATTATGGGTCGGGTCGAGCCAACTCAAATTTTTGCGGGCCGAAGAACGTGGTGATCGAAACGACCAGTGATTCAAAATCATTTCTACAAATGTGTCCAACAACTTTATTCTGTTGTAATGAGAAATGCTATCGTTTTCTCCATCACATCATCGGTAACAGTAACCGAATATATCTTTTCCTTCGTTCCACAAACTAACCTACACAATGGAACCTACGCTTACACTTAATTCTTTGGGTGTGAGAACTGTAGATTCTTCCCAAATCTAAAATCTCAGTTGTGTCGGCGTAATAGCATTACTATTCGAGCAAACGATGGGAGATTCTAGGCATATCAAAAAAAAATAAAGTAGTTTATTTTACAAGCATTATGCTGATCGTTGGCCATCTTATTTTTTTGATCCCTTTAAAAATTAAAAAAGGATGACACATAGAAGACACTTCGTAACCTTTTTGAAAACTATTTATTTGGTGTGCATGAAACAAAGTAATAACAATATAATCAAAATACAGTACTGAACAAAGATAATAACAATATAATCAAAATACAGTACCGTTATGCTCAACATGTGTATGTGTTATCAATTTACCGAAGCATATAGTAGCGTTGTTAAAGCATATCCAGCAATAAATTTTCAAGCTATCTAAAACGTTAACATAATTTACCGAAGATACGACAATAAGAGTCCTAATTGAACCTAAAGAAATCAAATAATCGAACTTAATAACACCCAATTTAAACATCAATAAGGCATAATCAAGGAGCACTTAGTTGTACCCGTAATCGAGACCTAATAATTCCAATTTACAATTCATAGAAAATATAAATGTTAACTACGCTCTCAAAGAATGGGATTGAAGAATAAATATCTATACTATCTATACTATCATATAAAGGGTGTGGAGTGGCTATAGATGGCCACATTTGGTCTGTAATAGTTCTTTGCAACTTAGTCCCTATATTTTTTACTTAATTTCTTTTAAGAATTTTCATGTTACTTTTATAATTTTTATTTATTATACTTACACCCCCAAAACATTATTCTTCTTTTATGTAGTTATAAATTATATTTCATCAATTTGATAATAAATAATAAATCTATAGTCAAGAGCAACATAAAATATTAAATCATATGCACACACATAGAGTGTGCGAAAAAATACTACTTTGTAATAATAGCTTTATGAAAATCTGGGGGTGTGCGTAATTCGGTTTACCGAACCGAATTACCGAAAAAAGAAATTTCGGTACAAACCAAACCGAACCGAAAAATTCGGTTCGGTATTCTGTTCTTCAAAAAATAAATTCAGTAATTCGGTTTGGTATAGATTTTTTATTCCGGTAAATTTGGTATACCGAATTACCGAAATATTTAAATTAAATTATATTATATTTTGTTAATAATGAAAATATAACTATAATTATATTAAAATACATATTTATTTAAATATTACTGAAAATTCTTTTTTTTTATTTTTTTATTAAATTCAATTATTTCGGTGAAACCGAATTTACCGAAAAAAATTCGGTAAAAACCGAATATGAACCGGGAAATTCGGTTCACCGAAATTTCAGTTCGGTTCGGTTCGGTTCGGTTTGTACCGAACCAATACCCAAAATCTAAGGCGTTCTTTGGCGTTGGAGGGCGAGAGAGCAAATCACAGGGGCGAGAAAACAATTTCGTGGACACTATCTTTTTGATTTTTTTTTTTACATTAAAATTGATTGTAAATTCGTAACAAAAGAAGTTTTCGGGGGTAATTTGTCCAATAAGTACTTCTAATGTAACAAAAGTTTCAAGTGAATATTTAAACATAAAAAAATCTTCCAAGGTACCTAATGTAAATGCTTCAGTTAAATTGGTATTTAAATTTTAAAGGGTGTTACTATTCACCGCCCCCTTTTTACTGGTTACCGCCCCCTAAAGGGCTGGAAAAAGACGTTTTTGCCCTTATGATATTTAAAATAATTTAAAAAGAAAAAACTATAATAAACAGTAAAAATTTTCTATTTAAAGCCCTGTTCCAGACAACACTTTCCAAATCATACATCCAAATCAGACAAAAAAACCTAAAACTGAAATCGCAATGGATCGCCGACAAGGACAAGAAAAGGGAAAGGTCCTATTTTCACGACTGGTAAGCAAATTGTCGGGCACATCCCGGGTCGTAAATAGGGAGCAAGCGCTCCAGGGTCGTAAATGACAATTCCTGGAGGGTGCAGGGGCCACAGCCCGGTGGTCCATATGATGACGAGGTGATCCCTAGTTATCTGGGGCACATCGGGCCCCGCATATGGATGGGTGAGGAGGAGAGGCCCATGCTGAAATGCGAGCAGCGGGCGTTAGTGCTTGGGAAGCTTAAGAATTGGTACTCCCAATTCTCGCCGGAGACGCAGAGCCAGATCGATGCCACGGGGCTTGAGCACCTCACAGATGCCATGGTGGGTCACTTGGACCAGCCTCTGCTGTGCGCTTTTGTGGAGCGCTGGCAGCCCGACACGAACACCTTCCACATGCCATTCGGGGAGATGACGATCATGCTCCACGACGTCGAGCACATCCTGGGTATCCCGATCGACGGAGCGACGGTATCGGACACCCCAGACATTGCCGATGGGCAGATCGCAGCGAGGGAGATAATGGGCATCTCCGCAAACGCGCTCAGGGGTTCTTGGAGAGGCGGTGGGGTTGCGTCGAAAGACGTGATGCAGAGGACGCGGGGGGGTCGGCCGGCGGGGTTCCAGGCCATCGCTTGGTTGCGGATCCTCTTGGGGTCGACGCTGTTCGTCGACAAGAGCGGGACCCGTGTGAAGCCCGACATCATGCACGAGTTCTACCGCTCGTTGGCCTCTGCCAACCAGTACTCGTGGGGTTCGGCCGCTCTTGCTTATCTTTATCACCAGCTTGGCCTCGCAAGCCGGGCAGATTCGAGGGGTGTTGCTGAGTGCCTCTCGTTACTACAGGCGTGGATCTACGAGTACTTCCCATGCTTCCGCCCACACCTAGGGGTGGCAAAATTCCCACGGTGAACCATCCCCGTCAGGACCCGAGACTATTGGGACGGGGAATCCCCGGTCAAAACGGGGATGGGGAGTTGACGGTGATTCCCCGTCGGTGAAAGAGCGGGGACGGGATGGAGATGGTAATCATGTTTTTAACCCATCCCCGGCCCCGAACCCGGCCCCGTTTGAGTCAAGCGGTGATTCACCGGTCCCCGATTAGTTTTATTATTAAATAATATTGAATAAAAGAGTTTTAAAAGATCATCCTTTTAGATTCCATATTATTTAGAAAGAACTACTCTCAATATGTATTCTTCACAATACACTCATATTTGAATCACATATTATATTGAATTTTTTATACTTCAATATCATATTTTAAATATTAATTTGCCTATATAACTTAGTTTATTTTTTTGTTGCATTTTTATTTGTTTTTTAATTTTTTGGATATACATGAATGGGGAACCCGAATTTCCCACGGGGAACCCGATCCCCGAATGGTGATTACCCATCCCCGAACCAACTCATCATAAGTGGTGAATTTGTGGGGATGGTATTAAGTACAATAATTTGGTATGGGGATGGTATGTCCAATACCAGCCCCGAACCCGCCCATTGCCATCCCTACCCACACCGTCTCCCCCATCATGTGGAGCCTGGCCAGGCACGATCACGCATGTGGTCTGTATCTCAGCACGAGAGGACGGTCTACCGTTTAATTGAGATCCGCCGTCAGATAGATGTCATGACTGCAAGCGAGGTATCTTAACAATTTATATCTATATTGACGACAATTATTTAAAAATTGTGAACTGTTATCAGGTTGCTTGGCTACCGTACTCCCGATCCAGCGTCGCAGCACCTGTGGACGCTTTTCGCGGGTTGGGTCAGATATCGCGATATCGTTGAGCCCTACGCACCCTCGAAAGTGTTGCGCCAGCTGGGGCACGAGCAGGTCATCCCGCCACCGATGAGTCCGCCACGGAAGGCGGTCATGCCAGCAGACCCAACGAGGTATAAGGTGGATTATTCTGCCGGTGCAGCAGAACATGCTTGGCATCAGTTCCCGTACGCCTACATCCTCAACCTCTCGTACATCAACTGGGCTGCCGCGGAGTACCTTGGTGAAACCGTTGCAGGGTACATGGACTGATATGAGCAGCATTCTCATCCTCGCCTGCTTTCGTCGGAGCCGGATCCTCAGCGGGCGGCATACCCCCGCGCAGCCACTTGACTACGTACGTAATTTAATCTTATGTGGATTTCTTATATTTATACGTTTAATCACTTTTTATATGTATTATTTCTATGTACAGTGGTACAGCTCGATGTACACCTTGAGTAGCGATATGCTAGTGAGCTGCAGTCTTTTTGTTCTTCCCCATCAGCCAATAAACTCTGTTCTCCATGTCTTTATAGATATGCCACGTGCATAACAGATGGTGAGAATGCGGAAATACCATATGTACGGGTCGAAGAAGGCCCAACTCACGATCAGTCACAATCGCCGAAGGCTCGACACCTGGATCCAGAATATTCCGAAGAGAATTCAACACCCACCAATAACTTCTCTCCGTCTCGTCCTCCATAACGGCAAACCCACACAGGAAGTTGAGATTATAGGGATGACTCCCTGTAATCACAACTAGAGGCATCCCTATAATCTCAACTAGAGGCATCTTGTACCTATTGGTCTTGTACGTAGAGTCAATGCCAATGAAGTACGGATACGTCCTCACCAGTGCGAGTGAGTCCGGGTGTGCGAGAAAAACATGTGTCAGCGCATTCGTCTCGTCGTCTCCCAGGGCTTGAACATAATATCCGGCCTGTGTCGCCTAGTGCATCAACTGACTCACCACGTCTCGGCCCTCGGAATAGTCCTTCTTCAGACGATCTCTATAATTATATATATGTCTGATCGTCGTGTTATCTTCTGCATGTCGAGCCCTCACCGATGAGACGATATGAGCTGGTTTCGCTTGCGCAGCAATCATTTCCTCTACGATCTTCTTTGCCTGGCTACTTAACCCACTCGTCTGGCGGTGTCCCTCGGGATACTGTATCAGAGGGTGATTGTGCATGGATTTCTCAGGTGGGCACGTACAAATGTACCATTCCCTATTAATTGAATCCTCCTGGGCTATGACTACAAACGGACACCTGCAATTCATCCTCGTTGCCTCTATAACGTTCTCCGCGAGAACATCTAATCAATTTTTTCGTACCGCATTTCTTATGCGACGAAATAATCACCTCGAAACCAAGAGCAATAGCGACGCCTTTCGCCCAGTTAATGGCTTCGACGTCGGTTGGAAATCGTCCTCCTCTGCGAAAATGCTCACTGTAGTTTACCCCGTCGCCTATAAAATCCTCCAGGATGTGGACTTCCCTCTCCTCGTCTGCAAAAAAGAAAAAAAATCAAAGGGTCGAACAGTATTTTGGCCGTCCCTACAGGCGGCTGAAATGTATTTTCGGCCGTCGCAGTTCCGGTCGATTTACGATTTCGGCCGGATCAGCGCCGGCCGAACAACATTTTCGGCCCTGTCGGGTGTGCCATGTGCGGGCCGAAATTATGTTTCGGCCCTGCCTGAAATGGCCGAAAATTGTATTTGGCTGGAACTTTTTTCAATCGATTTCGATCCATGTTCGATAGTTCATCTACGTACGAACGAGTTTTACGGAAATTTGCTTACCAGTCGTGCGAATAGACCCTTTCCTTTGCTCTGTCCCTTTCCCTGTCGTCTATCCATTGCGATTTGAGTTTTTTTTGTTTTGTTTGAGTCTGATTTGGATGCGTGATTGCGATATGGAAAGTGTTGTACTGAAAAAAGGCTTTAAATAAAAATTTTTATTGAAAAGGGCAAAAACATCTTTTTCCAGCCCTTTAGGGGCGGTGACTAGGAAAAAGGGGACGGTGAATAGTAATCCAGAATTTTAAATGCAGATATACCCAAATAAAAGCAGAAATAACAGATAATAATCATAAATAATGAGATATATCTTCTTCTGCGCTGCAGGTCTATCCATCCCTTAAACCCCTGCAAATTTGATGGGTTTTGATAAAGCTTGATAAAATGGCGTCCATGTCCATAACGCACTGCTCGTTCTTATCCAGGTTCTACTTCGTCGTCCTTTTTTTTCCCTACCATAATATGTTTTAGCATCGTTTGTGAGTTTGCTCTGATTGTTGACTGATTTCACGGTCGCAATCTTTCAGGAGATACATAATTCAGATACAATTGTTGCACAGTATAGACCTTAAAACGTGTATTTAGTCTCCTTAAATTCATCTAATTTTAGGATGAAATGCGCAAAAAAGGTCAAATCTTATTACTAAAGTAACGGCCTATTCTGTCGTTCTTAGTTATGGTTGTTCGTGATGGGAATATCTACTGTAGGTTGATTAACATCAGAATCTGAGAGCTTTCTGTTGTTTTCGCTTATGCAGAAATTGCACGTGGAACACAATAGGGATTGCTTTTACTAATAAGTATTCGGTGCAAAGTCAAGGCTGTAAAGTGAAGAATAAAAGTCTACTTGTTATCGCCTCGAGAAGAAAGATAACTGATGAATCACTGCACGATGCATCAAATGGAGAAGTGGGAAGCATTGGAAAGAAAACTCGCAAAAGGGCTCCCGCAAGAACCCAAAAAGAAGAAGTGGAAATCCCAAGTGAAGATTCAACAGTAAATGGCCACGTTAGGGACGAGCAAGTTTCGACAGATTCAGCAGCAATTAGTGAGACTAAACCCCGAAGAAGAACTCGCAGAAAAGGTTAGGTCTTTACTACACTATAGACTAAGAACCCTTGATTTGATTTCGATTTTTTTTGCTCCTTGTACGTGATGCGTTTGGAATCAATATCTTAATATTTCGAATTCTTCATTTATTGCATAGCTTCGTCAACATCAGAGACTGTGGAGGAAGAAACAGTTGAAAAACCGACGAGGAGGAGAAGAACTAAGAAAAAAGCTGATGTTATAGACGATAGCCAAGGTAATGAAACAGAAGTAAGCGACCATGAAGAGGATAAATTTTCTCCAACATCAGATGAGGACAGTGAACAAGAACTAGAATTAGACATAGATGACGGAGAAGATATAAGCTTTACCTATGGTTGGCCACCGCTCGTCTGTTGTTTTGGTGCAGCACAGCATGCTTTTGTGCCTTGTGGTAGACGAGCAAATAGGCTTATAGACTATGAAATGCACGAAAGATTGAGAGATGCTTTGTGGGAGCCTGAGAGGTTCGTCAGGGCTTCTGGTGGATGTTCGAGTAACGTAGCGATTGCTCTTGCGAGTTTGGGTGGAAAAGTTGCCTTTATGGGAAAACTCGGGGATGATGATTTTGGACAGTCCTTGCTGTATAATCTTAACAGCAATAACGTGCAGACAAGATCTGTGTGTATTGATGGTAAAAAGGCAACGTCTATTTCACAGATGAAAGTTGGTAAAAGAGGTAGCTTGAGGATGAGCAACGTTAAATCATGTGCTGAGGATTCCTTATCAAAGTCAGAGATCAATGTAGATGTGTTGAAAGAGGTTCTATCTCTTGGCTTTGGCTTGTTTAAACTTGTTCCTTTCTTGATTCTTTCAGTGGTCTACATCATTTTTTTTATGTCTCAACAGCTACCATCTTCTGTATATTTGAAATTTCATTCTGTTGCTTGATGATGAGCAATTTGTTGATTAGGCGAAAATGTTCTACTTCAACACATTCAGCCTCCTCGAGCGAAACATGAGATCAACCACATTACAAGCCATCAAGCTTGCAAAAAGGCTTGGGAATGTCATATTTTACGACCTCAACCTACCATTACCACTTTGGCGTTCCACCGAAGAAACTAAGACATTCGTACAAAGCGTATGGGAACTGTCTGATATCGTCGAAGTGACAAAACAAGAGCTTGAATTTCTTTGTGGAATTGCACCATCCGAGACTTTCGACACTCGAGACAACAGTAAATCTAAGTTCACTCACTACCCCCCTGAAGTTGTTTCTCAGCTTTGGCATGAGAATCTCAAGGTTTTGTTTGTAACCAACGGGACATCAAAGGTGCATTACTACACGAAAGAACACAATGGGTGCATACATGGGATGGAAGATGCTCCACTCACTCCTTACACTTCAGACATGTCTGCTAGTGGAGATGGTTTTATTGCAGGTAAAAACTTAGTGTCAATATAAACGTTATTGACCGTTATTAGACTCTTAACACCATATGCTTCATTCAACTTGTGGGCTTTGGTTGAGGGTCTGATTTCTTTCTTACTATGATGACAATGGTTAAAGGTGTGCTGAGAATGTTGACTGTTCAGCCACATCTAATATTGGATAAAGCATACTTGGAAAGGTCGATCAGATATGGAATAAGCTGTGGTGTGATAGACCAATGGCTACAGGCTAGAAGGTTAGGCTTCCCAGCTAAAGAAGGCATGGAAGACGTGGAAGCTGATCCATACGGCATGAGATCGATCACTGAGAGAGAGTATCGAACTTTGGTTCCTTCGAAACTGTGAGTGACGTATTCGAGATTGTCTCTTCTTGTCCTTTCGTTTTCTTGATTTAGATTCCGTTGCAGCTTAGTTAGGTTCTGGTTCTGTTGTAACTTCATGAGGACCAAAAAGTACTTTAGTTGAAAAATTTACACTTGGGAGTTTGTAAAATCTTACATCACGGGTTTTAATATCATAGGAATAAGTTTCAGAAGAGCACTCTTAACAATTAGGATATCGACAAATTGAATGTCAAAACTGACTTATTTATTGCGCTACCAGAAAAATCCATATTTAAGATCACAAGTGTCTGATAGGTCATTAAATAAACCTTGACGCTTACTTAAAAGGGATCTTCGACGTTCTGTAATAAAAAATGCTTGCACTAACAACTAATCAACAAGAGAATTACAGCTATAACAAATTAGTTCAAAACTTACAAAATAAGTTATTAGTACAACAATAATACTTGTTTTACTTAACGGAGCAATAAAATGTATCTAAAGACGAAGAATGGTTCGAAGGGTATCAGAAAGGTTAGCAATGGTTTGCTGCTCTTGTATAGCTTGCATTTCCTGTAGTGGCATCTCCTCGTAACACCTGCCCCCAAAAAACTTCCAATAGTAAGCTCAATGACTCAATAATCAGAAACTTGAAATATAAAAAGGAACCGACTTTTTATGGTAGGCTAATGCCTGAGCGAGATTCATAAGAGTGGGACTCGAAGTAAGCCTCTCGCAAACACTTGGTGGAAGAGGAACCTGAACGAAAACGCATTTCCCAGATTAAAGACAGAGTCATTCGCAGATTACTGTTGGTTAATTAAGGACAGGGAACACTGACCTCGTTTTGTCTGCTTCTGCCCTTTTTAGCCTGATGAGTGTCGCTAGAAAATAACTCTTGCATTGCTTCAACAGCTATATTATTTCCCCCACCGCCCCGTTTCCCATCGAGCACATTTTCGGAGAGCAGCGCAATGGGTGATATATCAGTGGCTCTTAGAAATGGAATTGGAACTGTATTACCAGCAGAATAGATAGACCAAAGCTGTCCCAGGACAGAAGCATAATTAGCAGAAATGAACGAACATCAAAGGAAAGAGGGAAAGAGAAAGAGAGGATTTTTCGGCATGCCTTGTCCAATGCTTTTCTACTCACGGTCTCCTTACTAATCGAGCTTTCGGGAACTGTAGGACTCTGTGCAGCAATCTGGGGTTCAAAATTTAATGCATTGAAGTTTTTCTCGGATGAGGGAGCTTTAGGAACAAAAGATACGGATCCCACTGAAGCTGTGGCTCCTATATTGGCAGTGGTATCCACACTGACATATCATCACAAAACAAATATCAGGAAAGAGGTGAAAAACTGGGCAAGAATCAGCCCAGTCTGAAATCTATGCAAGAGTGAGGAATCATGGCTTATCATGCACAAATGTGAGGGGAAAGTAACTGATTGGAGTTATGAGTGGCAATACCTAGCAGCATCAGCTTCTTGTCCACTAAGTGAAGGAGTTTCATCATGGTTAGTAGCAGACGAGATGTCTTCTGCTTTTCCTGATGATATGAAACTTCCCGCGTCGGGTCTGTCATGAACTACAAATGTTCCATAATCACCTGCTCAAAATTATCATATAATTGAGATAAGAAGTACTAATATTGACTACTTAACTGTGTAACACCTGAAACAGACGCAGAACAGAAGGTATTTAGAGAATTTGGGAGGGAAATTAAAATGAACCACAAAACAAGATGAAACATGAAATCATCTTAATAATGTGTCCCTATTAAATCACTTTTTCCCACCAGAGGAAAGTGAAGTAGATCGGTTTATCCCAACAAATTAGTGTTCTCCATCCTCGTAGAAAACGCAAGGGATGATTACCTGGGCTGGCCTCTTGCCTCCCGCCAAGTGTAGCTTGTTTACCCATTAAGCTGGCCGAATGTATTTCAGATGTTCCATACTGACCCTCGTTGATCCTGGAGGGAACAGTACTGACAATAGCTTCATTGGTTGATGAACCTCCCAATGGCTGCAAAATGGAAAATGTTAAGCAGATTGTGAAAAAGTATTCAGGCCACGTGAAGATCAGAGGAAGATGGGCAGGAATTTTCGGTTTCTAATCTTCAATGAGAAACAGAAGCAATGAACAAATAATTTCCAAACTTGACAAAGTGATCAGTATTACCCTTTCTCTAGGCAACGTTGCATCTGATGCAACCTCAGGACTTTGTAAAGCCATGAAAGCCCTCATCTGCTTAGCCTTTCCAATCTTTGGCAACATTGATGAAGCACTGCTTCTACATTTTTCAATGAATTTGTGCTACACATGAGAAAGCAAGATATTAAATCAAGGTGGAATACTCTTTGACAAGGTGATGTTGTCTAAAATGACAAATCTCTATTCTCCTGAGGTACTGACTAATATTAATGAATAACCTAAATTGGTACGAGTAAATAAATTTCAGAATGGAACATGCCTACGTGGAGGTGGTTAAATGTGAAAATCAAGCAACATTGAGGGAGTATTAATACCTTCAGCATCTCAGCAGCTGTTGGCCGGACACGTGGGTCCTTAGTAAGACACTTCGCGATAAAATCATGGAAAACCAGTGACCTTCATCATTAAATCGAATGCTTAGAATGTAGAAAGACAACTCAAAATTAAAAACAATAGAATGACGGCACAGCCCCGTATATGAAAAGAAAGTAGTGGAAGACAAACCACTTCTCTTTATCCTCTAGCATTGGAGCAGGCTCAATGGAAATCATAAACAATACCTAGAACAAATATTTATCTTGTCAGGCATAGAAAAGGACAACAATATAGCAATGTAGCGGCACTATATATACGAGAATAAACAAGATTCTAACGATCAGAGAGAACCATTAGTGAATAGTTGAAAATAGACCAGAAAGGAACAGAAATACGTTAGCATCTTTAAACACCCGACTGCAGGCTTACTCTCATGGGATGAACAGTAGCCCTGGGAGGAACACCCTGAAAAACAATAACAGATGGTCACCAGGCTCAAGTAAGAATATTTTGTGGGAAAACTTGCTACACCAAAAGGTATTTAAAAACTTTTTCCATGCAACAAGGTAGGATAAATGCACACCTCTGCCATTTCAATTGCAGATACTCCAAGTGCCCAAACATCAACCTGGGAATTGAATAATATTGGAATGACTTCTCTGGCATCAACATGTTCAAATTATTACAACATACCTTTCCATCATAACGGCTTTCTTGAATCACTTCTGGAGCCATCCAATGTGGTGTACCAATAAACTGAAATAGACATCCTTTGTAAAACTTCATTGTCGAGCTTGTAATAAATGTTAGCAGTAAACCCAGAAACATGTTATCTTTATATTGGCAGATCAAAGCTTTTCGAAAGAATGCAATGAATCACAAATGAGGATGCAAATAGGGTATTGACATGTACCGTGTTACGTTTTGACATGGTTCTTGTCAACTGTGCAGCTACGCCAAAATCCCCTATAAGCACAATTCGGATAAATTCAGTAACGAGAATCACTTAAAGACTCGTGTCCATGAAATTCCAAGTATTCAAACAAAAGCCAACGACCAATCCAATCAATGCTACTTAGAAATCATAACAATTTTCAGGCCTGGTAAAAAGGAACTGCAAAGACTAGGGGAAATAGAGATGATAAGGAACATAAAGACTGAGAATGGATAGTAATAATAAAACATACCCAACTTAACCTCTCCTTGCTCAGTCAACAATATATTACCACCTTTAATATCTCTATGTACCTTGAAGATGGAATGCAAGTATGATAGTCCCTGCACAAACATATATAGCCTCAGAACACTATACAAGAGGCAGCCAGTGTACAAAGTAAAAACATATTGCGCACAGTCTAGATATGGCAATGGTCTGGTATAACTATGCTCATAATTGATATTAAATAACAGAACAATTTTCATAAAACTATCATATTGTGTACTGTATGGAAACAGGGTGAAGACTGGCATTATAGTTACATAATTTGGAACGATCTAAAAGAGAAATCAGCAAGGTGGCACCTTCAATGCTTCCCTGCAAACATAAGCTATTTGATACTCCTCTAGAGGTTCATCGGTGACGCTAATCAAGTCAGCAACACTTCCACCACCACAATACTCCATTACAATCTGCCAACAATTAAAATTTCCTCAAACAACCATAGGAGTTCAGCAGTAACATCTGATTATCCAACCAAAATCCACATACGACACCAATCACTCAACCACCAACAGTCCCAATGAAGAACAAAAAAGAAAAATACCATGAAACAATAAAAATAGAACAAGCAACAAGGTGGCTTCTTTCATACCCAAAGAAATTCTTCTCCTTGATAACTCCCTAGATATCGGACAACATTAGGATGACTGCATTGCTGCAGCATCTCAATTTCACCACGAATTTCTTCATAACCTTCCTCCTAGAAATAAATAAAGTTCCTCAGACCAGACAATATCGACTTATTCAAAATGAACCAGTAGCAACATACCCCTTCCGTTAATGATATTACTTTGATAGCAACTAACTCTGAAGTCCTTTTATCTCGAGCTTTATAAACTGCTCCATAAGAACCCTTTCCTATATAGAAGAAATGCCGTATTTAAATTAATAAAGTTGTTTATTGCAAGTTTTTATAACGTATGGCAAAAGAGAACTCCCTAATTCAATGACATTCCGTCTGGCAGGGAAAGTGTTCAAGAAAAAATGACAGATTATACATCACATAACGGTATCGTGAAAACCAAATGTTATGAGCACCCATTTTGGGGAATATCACAAGAATATCGAAAGTCCTAGCCAACAACAACCTGAAAAATCCCTAGTATCCTTCAGATTGAGACGTGTCAGAGCTATTGGATCAAATGACGCTAATCAGTTGGATTCTAGAGAACATTTCAATAGTAGATTAACCACCAGAACAATGCATGATTCAGATCCGTACTGATATCGTTCACCTCTAAGCAAAAACCAAATCTAACCAAAAATAGATAAAAATCCAATCAAGATCCCAGATTACAACATAAACCCCACTATGTGATTGTAGCAAACCAACAACATATAGCTAGTCAATCCCACGGACCAATGGATAGAAACCTAATAAATCCTCAACTATCATCACTCAAAAGAAACACTGTAAAATCCTTAATAACCAAGGGAACGAAAAGATCTTATTTACCAAGTTCGTGTAGCAAATCGTACTTTGTAGATGGGTCCTCTCTCGTCATAGTATCCGCCAATGAACTCGACGAAACCCTTCCACTCCCTTGCGGCTTCAACTGCCCCTCACCGCCAGTTCCACCTCCCCTGATCTTAACCCCCTTGCCGCCCATCCCCTCCCCCACCTTCTGCATACTCTCCACAGCATCCTTCATTGTGCCACCGCCGGTTCCACCCCCTTTCCTCACTATAGTCCCCATCCCCTCATCATCGTCCTCCGCGTCATCATCCACAACCTCATTATCATCGCTGCCCCTCTTTCTCACCACAAATGTTGAAAAACCACCATCATCCTCCTCGTCCTCCTCGTCATTTGAATTTCCAAATTTAGCCCCAGAGCTTTTCGTCTCCGCAGAATACTGCGCATTAACATTTCTAGAACTGATGCCCGATCTAGAACTTGAGCTCCCGCTGACTCCAGAGTAGGTCGATCTCCTTCGATCCGTTTTGACGATCATCGTGCCGGAAATCGAAGCCTCATCTTCGGCGTAGTCTCCTCCGCCGCCGAAGTCCTTTGGGAGGCGCTTGAGCAACGGCGGGAGTGATTCATCGTCGTCTTCTTCGTCCTCGTCTCCTTTGTACACCATTGTCGCGTAGATGTCGTTAGGATCGCCCGCCATTGTTACTGTTGTGACCGATGTTCAGAGCTGAGCTGTTTTTTACCCGACGGGTGGAAAGTTTTCTATTTTCATTGTGGGCCTTGGAGAGCCCATTAATGTTGAATTATCTTGCGCAAGTAATTGTCACATTTTTAATTCATAATTTAATTACATTGCCAAAGTTTCGTAACATTTATTTATTTATTCTATCGCCAAAGTTTCGTAACCTTTATTTGTTTATTCTATCTATTTTATTAAGTTTCATCTCATTAGAGAAATTAACTTGGTGTGGCAATTTCATTATTCAATTATAATTTATCCTTTATTTAATTACAACTTAAGCCTTCATTTTTTATCTATTCCAATTATATCCTCATAAATAATTTTCATATCTAAAATATAAATTTTCTCAATAAAATAATATATATTTAATATATTAAAATTAATTTGAAAATTTATTTTAAAATATAAATGATACTATAATTTTTAAAAATTAACTTTTAAATAAATTGATACTATAATACATTTATATTTTAAGCACACACATTGAGGGGTGTTTGTTTTGAGGTGATCCTCCAAAACATCACTGGTTCTCACATCACCTCCTTATCACTGTGTTTGTTTTTCGTATGTGATGATAAGTCATCATCGCAATGAAGGATCAACTAAGTGATCAAAGTGGGGGTGATGTTCTAACTTTTGGATCAGCCCCAAAAAGCTAGGTGATCCTATATTACGGTGATGAAGTGATATTTGAAATTTTTATTTGGACAATATTACCCATGATAGTTTAACATTTATTCCTTATATACCATTATTCATATTTTAAATTATAAAACTAACTATTTTAAATCTTAAAAACATATTTAATAATAAAAAAGATAAAATAAAATTGATAATTATATAATAGACTTGTAATTAATGCTTAAATAAATTTTAAACTACATTGATCATTGTTACATAAAATATCATCTCAACATAAACATATTAATTCACATTACATATATGATATATGTAGGGTTAAATATGTCATTTATGTAATATCACCCCACACATCACCATGATTAATCAAACATTATATTCCAATATCACTTTGATATGCGACATCACTCCAAAGCAAACATAGTGATGATATATCACCTTGATCCACATCACGGTGATACTCACATTACATGATGCGAGTATCACCCTAATGCTGAATCACCATAAACAAACACCCCCGAGTGTGCGTAAGAACTCGTTATTATTTGTCTCTAAGAACTATAATTATTCGCTTGGGCCCGTTTGGTTATAAGCCTGTTATTAAGGCCGAACATAAATTCATTATAATAAGCTCGGGATAATTTCCCCTTTAACTCATTTATTTATAGCGGGCTGAACCAAGGATTACACAATCTCAGAAGAAATCTTAAATTGGGTATTTCCAGTGTCAGAATTTGTTGAAAAAATTTTACAATCAGAGTCCACGGTAATTTTTTAATACAACTTTTTTTAACTGTGTCGTTATTGAATATTTGTTTTGTAGGATGAAGAAAATGCCCCCCACGTCGCAAGCTTGATTTTGAAATGAACGAGTAATTATCAGAGAGAGCAGTCAAATCCACTAAGTTGAATGATGGTGGAAAAGCCATTGATGAACGGCACGCTCGTCCAGCAGAAACAACAATTCTGACTATCAGTATGGAATTTGAAAATGGAGAGGAATCTTATAAATTTTATAACGGGAATGAACGTCGGATTGGATTTGGTATAAGTAAGCAGAAATCTCATCGTGATTATATTAACGGCAGACTTGTAGACAATGTATTTTGTTGTTCTAGTGAGGGCCACAAGCAAAAAGACAAATGGGATGTGTATGTCAATTATCGTCGTGCAGAAAAAGTGGTTGCGGTGCATTGATGATAAAAGTCATGTCGCTGAGCATAGTGGTCACGAACTGACTACTTCAAACAAAAGTGAATTTCATAGGTCACACAAAGAGATGACCCGCGAATCAAGCAGTACGTGTGGAAAACATAGATAGATCCGGCATTCCGCCGAAAGCGAGACTACAATATTTGGCTAATGAAGTTGGAGGGCGCAAGAATCTGGGTTCTCGAATACTGTAAAAATTATTTGCGGTCAAAGAGAACAATGGAGATTGAGCTTCATGAGGTGTGTTGGAATTTTTGCAACAGAGACAAATAGAAGATCCAAATTTCTTCACACCATTCAAGTTGATATCGATGACCTAATAACAAACGTATTTTGACAGATGGAGAAATGATGACAGACTACGCGCATTTGGAGATATCGTGTTTTTTGACACCATGTACATGAATAATAAGGAAGGCGATCATTTGCTCTTTTTGTTGGGAACAACCATCATAAACCATAATTTTGGAGTTGTGTTGGTATATGATGAGACATTCGATGTATTAGTTAAAGTGATGTTTTCTTCGATGGTTTATTTAAAGATGGGTTTGATTTACCTAATACCATAAAGCGTCATTGGTCGACATCTCGGACGATGGGGGCATGTTTATGCACACAAAGCAATGCCACATAAAAGGTGCCACATAAAGCATAAACATGCCACATCATCGTCCGGGATGTCGAACAATGACACTTATAACGTGTTAATAGTCACATACATCTAATGTTGATGTGGCATGTCGACATGACACGAATCAGTGCCACATCGAATGTGGATTCGATCTCGGGACACCCGGGGTTCCCCAACTAGTGCGTGTGGCAGTTAACCACAAGGTCGGAGGTTCAAGCCCTCCTTCTAGCGAAATTTCTTTTTCGTATTTCCCACCATGTTTTGATTCACTGGTCCCTTTCGATTGTAATGTCTTCTGAGTGTTCCTTATTTCTTACTAATATCTTTATCACATCCAAATATATCAAATTATTTTATTTTTGAACATTTCATATTCTTAATTAGGTAGTTTAAAAAGTAAAATTTCAATTTAAGGATAAATTTTAATAAGTGAAAATATTATGGGTAAAATTGTAATTGAGCAATTAAGGTAACAATGTAAATAATCATTTATCAAATTGACAGACTAGTTTGAGAGTTTTTGTCTACCCTATAAGAGTACAGATAAACATAGAAGTAAATACAGATAAAAGAGAAATCCAAGTTGGATTATAATTGAGTTCCCTCTTTACCTTCACTATTTACTGATAGTTCCAATATAAACATTTCCGTTGGTTCTTGCCAAATAGTCCAAATACAAAACTTCATTACAACATTTGCACTTGTACGCAACTTTGAGTTATAATAAACTTGTTGGTTGATTCTTTCTCTCGAAGATTTTTGCACACAGATAGGTACGCTTAGCTGATCTTATTTCTTCACCAAGTAGCGATGAAGGGCGGGAGCTCACTTGATTAATATGGAGCTTGAAATGCTTACAGATAATTAATCTGTGTTTATATATGCATGATTCGTTACATGATTTGTGGGACGCAGAGACATGGTAACAAGATAATCTACCTCCATTTCGTGTTTCTTTCTCATGTGGAAAGAGATTATGAACATTGCGAATTTAAACATATTAAAATGATAGAAGTAATGAGCAACCAACAGGAACTACAAACATGATAACATGCCTTGAAGAGCCCATTATGCTTGTTGATGCCAATATTTCTCAGAGAGATAAGTCGAAATATAAATGACAATAATCAGGTATTGTTTCACATATAAAATTTCCGATGGGGAAAAATACAAACACGTGTAAGGCCAAAGACCTGAAAATTAATATTAGCTCTCCTCACTTATTGAAGAGAATAATAACGAAATTAATATTAGCTCATGAATAAAGATGAATGTCCTATTTACAAATACACGAAGGATCATGTCATAAGAATGTGTTAACCTCTTCACGCAAATCAAAGAGTGAGGTTGTCGTTGAGCAGCTCTGTTAGGGTAGTTTAACTTCTCGATAATATAATTGACGAAAATGACGATAATAAATAAAAGGATGAAAAATATATTTGGACAGTGAACACAAGAATTTACGTGGTTAGGTCAGAATGACCTATGTCCACGGGCTGAAGGGTAGAACTTCTTTATTACGTGGATATATTACAGACAGGTACACCTGGTAAGGATGAAGTGTAGAAAAACAGCTACAAGGACTATAAAAATGAGCAGACTGACAGAAGATTTATTGTGTTGTGGTAATATTTTTTTCTTCGCTCCATCGTTGCATATGTTTAGGCGAATGATTGATGCTTAAAAGGAGAAAGAGAAGTTCATCTTTTCTTTTGCTGGCAAAGTCTTCCATGTATGTGCAAGCCTATACTAACAAACAATTGTTGCGCTCAACGTAATCTTTAATATCATCTTCATTAAATGAAAGATAATTACACCTGTTTTGCATTTAATTCAGGTCACATCAACGAATCTCCACCTTGACCTTAAATTCCGAAAATCACTCTACCTAATATATTTGTTCTATGAAACACCAATCAAGTCCAAGCAATGCTTGAACTTGGTAACTAGAAGAGCCTTCGTAAACATATCCGCAGGATTATCCTTCGTGTTAATCTTTTTGATAAACACCTCTTATCTCCAACGATATCACGAATAAAATGACACTTAACATTAGTTTAGTCCTTTCGTGATACATATGATCCTTAGTCAAGTGAATCGCGCTTTGACTATCACAGAAAATAGTAATAACTCCTTGATTCTAAGTTAATTCTCTAGATAACCCCTTCAACCATAATGCTTCCTTGATTGCGTCAGTAATGGCCACGTATTCTACTTCAATAGTAGATAACGCCACTACGTGCTATAGAGTAGCTTTCCAGCTAACTGCACAACCTCCAATAGAAAACACAAAACTAGTAAGAGATCAGCGTTTATCGAGATCACATGCGTAGTCTGAATCGACGAAGCCAATGAGAGTATCACTGTATATGCCAAACTCCAAACAAATGCTTAGAGTTCCCTCCAATTATCTGAGAATGCACTTCAGTGCTGGCTAGTGTTCTTTCCGTGCCTGCTCCTGTGAATATCAGGGCATGTACATACCTTGTATATATAATACCACCGACTGCACTCGAGTAAGGAACTCGTGCCATTAACGATGGTGACTGAGCAGTGCATAGTGTAAAATAGCTAGCAAGAGAAATGCTGAATGGTTTGGCATAGTTTATGCCAAATCTCTCCATAACCTTCTTGAGGTAACTTTCCCAGGTCAGACGTAACTTACCAGCTCCTCTACCATGTCTAATCTCCATACCAAGGATAATCTTAGCTGCTCCGAAATCTTCCATCTCAAATTCACCGTTCAACAAGGCCCTTAGCTGGTGAATTTCTGCAAGATTTTTAGCCACAATGAGCATGTCATCAACATATAACAATAGATAAATGAACGAACTACTAATTAACTTCCAGAAGTAAATACACCTGAATACTTGCTCCTCGAGAAACCATGACCCAACATAAAAGAATCAATCCGTTTATACCGCTGTCTTGGAGATGCTTTTATCCTTATAAGGATTTCTTCAATAAACAAACTTGGTCTTCCTTGCCTTCAACTATGAAGTCTTTAGGTTGCTTTTTATAAATCTATACATCTAAACCGCCATGTAAGAACGTTGTCTTGAAGTTAAGCTGTTTTAACTCCAAATCATACATGGTAACGAATGCAAGTAATACATGAATATATCCATGTCTAACGACAGGTGAGAATACATCACTAAAATCAACATCTTGTACCTGACTATATATCATTTTGCAACTAATCGTGCTTTATACTTTGTATCGTCAGATTTAGATAATTTCTTTCTTCTTGTGACCAACTTACATCCGATTATTCTTTTATTCTTTTGCGGCGGCGCAAGAATCCACGTACCATTCTTGTGCAGAGACTCCATTTCTTCATTCTCGCTACCTGCCACTTATCCTAATATTTACATCGCTTATTACCTCCGAATATGTAGAAGGTTCGCTACCTCCACCCGTTTTTTGTGCCACTGATAAATCGTATGAAAACAAATTCACGTACATGTGTGGTAGTCGAATCGCCCACTCCACCTATTTCTGCTCCGTGCTTTCATCTTCAATAGGATCTGAATCAGTTCTGACTCATCCTCTTGATCTATTGAACTCGTCGCACTATCATCTCAAAAATCTTTGTTAATCTTTTGCTCCACTTCGCTCTGTATACCATCATTTTTTTCTTAATTAGAAGTGTTAGTAGACTCTATTAAAGGATGTTACATAGAAGACTTGGCAAATGTAATATCTATGTTAATTATGAATTTGATTGACTTGGGACCATGATTATATAATACATATCCTTTCAATCCTGAAGCGAACCGAGAAAAATACACTTCTTAGCTCTAGACTCTAACTTTCCCTCGTTTGCACCCAAATATTCTTAAATTAGAGTAATCAGCAAGACCACCTTACCATATTTTCTTAGGAGTCTTGAAATTAACTGGTGAACATGGTGAGCGGTTGACAATATAACAAGTTGCAGTGATAACTTCAACCCAAAAATCATTTGTCAGCCAATGTTGGAGATCATACATCGAGCTCTCTCTAAAAATTTCATGCGCTCAACAACACCATTTTGTTGAGACATCATTCAAACAGTGTGATATTCAACTAGCTTCCGCAAAATTCTAAGCTATTATCTGTCTGCAACCACTTGATTTATTTTTGCTGTCTGCTTTTCATCATCAATGAAAGTCAAACATTCTTGCACCACCTTTGGACGGAACACGAGAAGGGCCCCATACGTTAAAATGAATGTAGTCCAAAGTGCCTTCGTCTTGTAGACAGCTGGCGAATTGAAGCTGACTCATTTTCGCTTCCCAAAAATACAGTTTTCATAAAAGTCCATCGTACCGGTACTTTGTCCGCAAAGTAGGCATCGTTTACTTAATGTCGTCAAGCTTTTTTCTCCCATGTGTCCAAGTCGCATATGACATAATCTTGATCAACCTCCGGGGATTTCGAAACTGTAGCAGAACCTGTAACAATAGTTCCCTACAAAATATATAGATTTCCATACTGGGAGCTTTCATCACGAGAAGGGCACCTCTGGCAATCTTCAATACTCCACTTCACCTGGAAGCCTGCACCCTTGAGATATAAGGAACGTGTATGATTTCTATGGGTGTTCGGATGATTCCGTCGAACATTTTCATTTGAACTGTAACTTTACCAACAACTTTACAGGGGGCATCACTTTCCACTAAGACGTATCCAACATCGAAATTATCATATGGAAAAACAGTCTCGTCTCCGACTTATGTGGTAAGAATAACCCGAATCTAAGATCCACTCAATATCAGACCTAACAATATTTGCAGGTGCAACAAAAATAGTTCTACCACTCTCATATGTAGATCGCTTTTAACGCATTCTACATACTCATGGTCGTCGTCTGTGTGGCAACTTCGTATAAAACCTCAGGGAGATTTAAGATAATAGCTGTTCTGGATTTCTTGTCCAATTCTTTAAATTGATCCGTCTTTTATTTATGCTGGTTTCTTCTTTTCTCCTTTCAGCGTCATCGCACAGTACTAGTCAGAACAATCTGCGTTCACGGGCTGGATGGTAGAACTTCTTGGACACCTCGTAAGGATGAGGTGTAGAAAAAACAAGGATTACAAAAATGAGCGGACTGACTGAAGATTTATTGTATTGTGGTGGTGGTTTTTTTCTTCACTCCATCGCTGCATATTTATAGGCGAATGATTGTTGTATAAAAGGAGTAAGAGAAGTTCTCTTTTTTTTTTTGCTGTCAAAGTCTTCCATGCACGCGTATGCCTACACTGACAAACAATTGATGTGCCGAAGTGTTCAACGTAATCTTTGATATCATCTTCATTAAATGAGAAATAACTTATTTTAGTCATTTGTTAACCTTTCAAAACCCACACCTCTTTTGCATTTAATTAAGGTCACATCAACAAGCTGCATGATCAAAGTGCTGTCTTTGTACGCTCAACAATGGCCTCGTCGAACGCCTGCTTAGCCAAATGGCAAGCCATATCATTCATTTACTCGATATCACCATGCTATTCTACGATGTCTAAAAGTCATCGCAGTAGAACACAGAGAAGTTCAAAGCCAGACCAAGACAAATAGGGTGCGATGATGGTAGTTCAACGTTAGCTGTAGCTGTTGCAGCCTAAAAACAACAAGAAAAAAATGCAGATTAAAATAAACGAGATTCTAATAAAAAAATTTTTTAGGAAACAATATTTTTCATGTGAATGGATTAAAAAAGGAAAAAAAAAAGTGCCTCGTAGGCCTTTGAGAGATTCTTAGGATGTTTCTTTACCTGCCTGATCTATTTTGAACTCGGCGAAGTAGCGATAATAGTCCCCTTTCCTATGTTTTATCACACACACCGACACCCAAAATAGCTATAGTGAATATCACAGTATCGAACACGAGCAATAAATTAAGTACTAGTAATAACCTATCAATTTGATATTTAGCCTAAATAAATAATTTTTAGTTGTATTTTGATTTATAAAATAAATTCTAACAAAAGCAAAAGGTTGAACACAACTTAAATATTTAAAAATGACTTTTTTTTACATAAAACGAATGTGCTTGGGATTTCGAATCCCGCTAGGTATCATTGACGAGGCCGTAAATTATCGTTAACACAAAAACAATGACTAAGTCGCTGTAGTTCCTACTCACGCCCGAATTTGCTGTCGCCCTAGACCGTCGTGAGAATAAATATTAATTTACCTATAGCGAGGATCGATTATTTGTTGTCGCCCTATAATCGAATTCCTACCATTTTATGAAAGGCCTAATCGTTTTTCTAGCTGTCGCCCTAAAACGATATTACCACAAAATCACATCAACACAAAGACATATCGAAGCAATATTCAAATCAACACATCGACATATCGATTTGAAGAACAAAATCATAAATGATAAATAGCCAACATCGCATGTTCACGAGTATTTTACGTCGAACAACGATTCTACCTAGCGTTCATCTCATCCGAAGCACATGATAAAATTAGCTACTCATATTCGCGATGGAAACAATAGAATACATGAATATCAAAGACGAAAACATAATTTCTTCCCTGATATTTAGCTCCGATAATGTCGCGTCGCCTCCAAGTTTCCCGATCTCGACTCGGTTCTGTCTCACGTCACTTCTCAGCCGGTCCTCGTATTGCTGCCCTCGTACCGCTGCCCTCCGGATGTGTGATGTGTGAGCGTCAGCTGCCCGCTGCCCTACGTGCGCATGTCATTGAGTTATTTTGTCGAGCGGGTGGTGAGGGACCGAAGATGGCTGCCGTTTCAACTCCTTCTGCTGTCCCTTAGCGCGAGCAGCCCCCCGGAGCAGCGAACTTGATTTCTCCTCAGCCGTGTATGCCCGTAAATGCTTCAATTCGCTCAGAGGGGGTTGCGGGAGTTCGACGTGGCAGCCGTGAACTTGGGCTCGAGTCCGACCGCAGCTACGCACATGAGAGGTAGCTGCTTCGAAACCTCCCAGCTGCGACTAATTTCAACCCCGACAGCTGCCTGCTATATTTATTTCCATCTGTGAAGTGTTTGAGAGGTGGACGCTTGATGGTTGGGGCGTGCGCTGATGTGAGGTTGAGTGGAGAGGTGGATGCTTGAGAGGTGCTTGCTTGATGGTCTCCTTGAGATGTCGATCAGAGATGTGCACGTTTTGAGCGGAGAGGTGGATGCTTCATTGAGGTGGATTTCCGATGGCAGAGAGGTGTTGAGTGCTTGGTGTGTGTTTGAGCAGAAAGGTCGATCAGAGATGGTCCCTAGGTTCGATCTCCATTGCTCCTTTTATAGATGATAAAGGTACAGACATGATCTTCAAAATGGCAACTCAAAGTCTGCGAGAGATATTCTTCCTTGAGCCGTGAGTTTCTTGGAGGCACGATTTTCATCGATTTCTTCCTTGCAAATCTCCATCAATTGTGCTTGTGGGGCTTTGTCGTTCGTAGCTATCTTCTATATTTTATTTTTTTTCCATAACTTGGGCTTGGCCTTCTCTTCTGGGCTGAAATTAATTCTTCGGCCCAATTGGTTTGGGCCGATTTTTGGTTAATGATTTCTCAAATTTTCGGTTGTAGTTATTTTTCCGAATATCTGTCAAAAATCAAATATAAACGTTATACGTATGATATCCGATGAAATTCATATAGATAACAACCGACAATACGCTTTTACGGGGTATAGAATATAACATAAATTTCATTTATCAAATCTCCCCACACTTAAGCGTTTGCTTGCCCTCAAGCAAAGAAATAATAAGGCATAAAATTAATTTAAATCCTGCAACTTATCTTTCAAGAATGAATCATGTAATGAAATAATGCAAGTAATGTCGGAAAACACATTCGAAGCTGACGTCTAACTACACAAATTCCTTCGCAATATCAATTTAGATTCGTAGCTCACAGGGATTCACTCAGATCACACATTGTATAGGCTTAATATGTCTGTGAAATCTCTCCGTTCATGCACTAATCTAGTCTCTACCATAAGCTTGCAAGTGATTCGTAAATCTACTACCAAAGTAATAAAGTGTGAATCGGAATGACTTAACGGGTTATAGCAGGGCTAAATATCCAAAGTATGAAAGGAAAAAGCGCAAAGGATATGTGCTGTAGTCGTGTTGGAATCGTGCCGTCGTCACGGATGCGCCAATAAGTCGACCATGTGATTTCCACCCAAAGTTTTTTTTCTTTTTTTTTTGTTTTGGTTTTTGTTTTTTTTTTGCATTCATCTTCCTTCGCTCTATTTTTTTTTTACCAAGCCTTTCTTCTTTCGACATCTCTACTTAGGGTATAAAAATGTGCTCTAGAGAGTGAAGATTATCGGAGGAAAGGTTCTTAGCTATTTCTCTTTTTTTTTCTCTCTTCTTTTTTTTTTTTCAACTTCAGTGTTTGTCAGACATTTGACAAAATTGTGCACCGTGACTCCGTTACTCATCGTTTACTTAAACTATCGCTTCGATGGGGTTTAATTCTGAGGCTTATTTAGGCTGGTAGCTATGAATATCGGTTTCGAAAATAAAAGTCTCAGGCTCAAAGTGGCTAACTACGGTGATCAGGCGTGGTCAGAAACTTTGGCTATGGACTAATTCCTAATGCATTCCTCACACATTTTCACCTTAAGCAGTTTCAATACGAAAAACACGAGCAAGTTCTAGAGCGACGTAAATTAGGCACGTATCACACAACCAAAGAAATGAGCAAAAAGCTCGTAGGCTCAAAATCTCACAAAAATAAGGTTATGTGTACGAATCCTTCATGTATCGCTAAGTTCATCGTGCAAGAAAGAAATCTACTACGCATGTGATCCTAATTACTCACAAAATTTCTACATGAAATCATCCTTTAATAGACAAAAACCATGATTTTCTAAAAAAAAATTATGCCATATTTTTTTTAAATCACAGCATGCACATATAAATATGTTCGCATCATTAATTTCGCAGAAATTTCCCTCCCCACACTTAAGATTTACGTTGCCCTCAACGTAACAACATTGGAACACTAGGAAGAGGAAAATATATAAATAAATAAACGAACTTCCCTGAATAGTTCGATGTGCATGCTTTGCACACAGCCGATCCACACTTGAGATTTTGAATCCCTGAGTAGTAGATGCAATGCGCAAGATTCTGGCTAGCTTGGATGAATGACGCATTGCATTGTGCGTAAGTGGCGTCTCTCGTGACATTTGACCTGACAAAATAGACTTAAAGAAAATAGGCGTAAAAACATATTATAGAAAATTAATAGTAGAGGGCATCTTACAAAAAGTAGAAGGGACATCATTGATACTCATCGCGGACAACATCACCAATTCCCTTTTTTTTTCCAAATATATTGAAGATAAAAGTGAAATGCAATTGAACCTAAGGCATAAACTAAACGTGAATGCAGAAACCTGGGTTGCCTCCCAAGAAGCGCTTCTTTAACATCTTGAGCCGGACGTACCATTTCTCGATCTATGTTTACTTGAAGTCGAGGTACATGACCTCCTTCTTGTTCATGTCTGTTTCCCCGCCGTAGTAATGCTTCAATCGTTGGCCATTTACTTTGAATGTTCCCTGCTAATCGCTAAAGATTTCAACAGTACCGTAGGGAAAACACGAGTAATCGTAAAAGGACCCGACCAACGTGATCTCAGTTTTCCTGGAAAAAGCCTAAGTCGAGAGTTGAAAAGGAGAACATGGTCCCTTTCTTGGAATTCTCGTCTTTGTTTGATTTTCTTGTCGTGATATGCTTTTGAGCGTTCCTTATACATTCTCGCGTTGTCATATGCCGACAAACGCCACTCATCAAGCTCGTTGATCTGAAGCTTACGGTTTTCACCGGCTGGCCCCAAATCAAGGTTCGTAGACTTAATTGCCCAGTAGGCTTTATATTCTAGTTCAACAGGAAGGTGGCACGCCTTCCCATAGACTAATCTGTATGGTGTAGTACCTATGGGTGTCTTATATGCAGTCCTATATGTCCAAAGTGCATCATTCAATTTATTCGCCCACTCCCTACGGTTTCCCTCTATAGTTTTCTCTAAGATTCTTTTCAACTCACGGTTCACCACTTCTACCTGACCGCTAGCCTGGGGGTGATAAGGGGTGGATAGGCTATGTTTAACACCACAACACTCTAATTTTCGTGCAAATTGGGTGTTACAAAAATGAGTTCCTCTATCGCTAATGATGCATCTAGGAGCTCCAAATCGTGAAAATAGTGCTCGCAAAAATCTAACTACAACCCTAGCATCATTTGTGGGTAAAGCTTGCGCCTCGGCCCACTTGGATACATAGTCAACAGCAACTACAATGTACTTATTATTATACGAGCTAGAAAATGGACCCATAAAATCTATACCCCATACGTCAAAAATCTCAAATACTAAGATGATGTTCTGAGCCATTTCATCGCGTTTCGAGAGATTACCTGCGCGTTGGCACTGATCACAAATGCCAACGTACCTTTGGGCGTCTTTGAAAAGAGTAGGCCAATAGAATCCGCTTTCCAGTACCTTTTGAGCGGTGCGGTTGGCTGCGTAATGCCCTCTAGTCGGTCCGCTATGGCAATGACCAAGAATCTTCATCGTCTCAGGGGAAGAAACACATTGCCGTATCACTTGTGTCGGCACATCGCCTGAAAAGATACGCATCTTCCCAAAAGTAGTACTTCAGGTCAGAAAAGAATTTCTTCTTTTGCTGACTTGTGTACCCCTTTGTTAGGACCCTCGCAACAAGATAATTAGCAAAATCTACAAACAAAGGAGTATCATCACTTACCACTATGCTCGTCTGGGAATGTGTCCTGAATTGCTTTGCCGTCCTTGTAATAAATCTTGGACTCCTCTAGTAGAGAGAGGTGATCCGCCGCCAGATTCTCCGCACCTTTCTTGTCTCGGATCTCTATATTAAATTCTTGAAGGAGTAGGATCCATCTGATTAGCCGAGGCTTGGCGTCCGGCTTTGCTAAGTTATACTTAAGGGCAGAGTGGTCAGTAAAAACAATAACTTTCGACAAAATTAGATATGACCTGAATTTATCGAAGGCGAACACGACAGCTAACAGCTCCTTTTCAGTGGTCGTGTAGTTGGCTTGGGCTGCGTCTAACGTCTTACTGGCATAGTAAATAGGCCTGAAGTGGTTGTCCTTGCGTTGCCCTAATACGGCTCCAACTGCGTAATCACTAGCATCACACATTAGTTCAAAGGGCAGCCCCCAGTCGGGGGCGACCATAATAGGTGTTGTGATAAGTCGCTCCTTAAGTAAATTAAATGCATGCAAGCACTCATCATTAAACTCAAACAGAGTATCTTTTTCGAGTAGTCTAGTCATAGGTCGTGCAATCTTAGAAAAATCCTTCATAAATCGACGATAAAAACCAGCATGACCTAGAAAACTCCTAATCGACTTCACGTTCGAGGGAACGGACAACTTTTCTATAGTTTCTAACTTAGCTCGGTCCACTTCGATTCCTTTAGAGGAAATCTTATGGCCAAGAACTATGCCCTCTCGAACCATGAAGTGACACTTTTCCCAATTAAGCGCCAAGTTCGTTTCCTCGCAACGTGCGAGTACAAACTTCAAATTAGATAGACACACATCAAACGACGAGCCAAAAATAGAGAAATCATCCATAAACACCTCCATTACCTCACCTACCAACTCGTCAAATATCGCCATCATACATCGCTGGAAGGTGGCTGGGGCATTGCATAGACCGAATGGCATCCTTCGATACGCGAATGTACCAAAAGGGCATGTGAATGTGGTCTTCTCCTGGTCCTCGGGCGCTATAGGGATCTGTAGATATCCTGATAAACCATCGAGAAAACAATAGAATGAGTGACCAGATAATTTTTCTAACATTTGATCGATAAACGGTAAAGAGAAATGGTCCTTTCTCGTGGCGTCGTTCAATTTTCTGTAGTCGATACACACGCGCCACCCAGTTACGTCCTCGTTGGAACTAAGTTGTTCTTGTCATTGGTTACGACTGTCATACCTCCCTTCTTTGGGACCATTTGGACCGGACTTACCCACGCGCTGTCTGAGATAGGGTAGATCACCCCTGCGTCTAGTAGCTTGATCACCTCCTTCTTCACGACATCCTTCATATTCGGGTTGAGTCGCCTTTGACGTTGAGCGACCGGCTTGAACTCATCCTCCATTAGGATCTTATGCGTACAGTAGCTTGGACTTATCCCCCTGATGTCGGATATCTTCCAAGCCAATGCCTTCTTGTGCGTTCTCAATATGCCCAAGAGCTGCCTCTTTTGTCCGTCGTCGAGGCTTGATGAAATGATGACCGGTAGCCCTTCGTTGCTGCTGAGAAATGCGTACTCAAGGTGGTCAGGCAACGGCTTCAACTCTAGGTCCGGTGGCTCCTCGACCGAACTCTTTTCCTTATCGTCTTCGCTGCTTTTATCGACGGTCATAATGGGCTCGTCAACTTCTTCCTCACACTCATCAATCGCCATAATCATCCTTGTATCCTCCTTACTGAAAACATGTCATAGACCTTGCACAGAAAAGAGAAAATCGTGCTCAAAAGCGTCTAAATAATAACACTTATCATCATGCTCATTACTCTCAAATCTTCCATCTCAAATTCACCGTTCAACAAGGCCCTTAGCTGGTGAAATTCGTCAAGGTTCTTAGCCGCAATGAGCATGTCATCAACATATAACAATAGATAAATGAACGAACTACTATTTAACTTCCAGAAGTAAATACAACTGAATACTCGCTCCTCGAGAAACCACGACCCAACATAAAATAATCAAACCATTTATACCGCTGTCTTGGAGATGCTTTTATCCATATAAGGATTTCTTCAATAAACAAACTTAGTCTTCCTTGCCTTCAACTATGAAGTCTTTAGGTTGCTTTTTATAAATCTATACATCTAAACCTCCATGTAAGAACGTTGTCTTGAAGTTAAGCTGTTTTAACTCCAAATCATACATGGTAACGAATGCAAGTAATACACAAATATATCCATGTCTAAAGACATGTGAGAATACATCACTAAAATCAACATCTTGTACCTGACTATATAGCCTTTTGCAACTAATCGTGCTTTATACTTTGTATCGTCAGATTTAGATAAACTTTCTTTCTTCTTGTGACCAACTTACATCCGATTATTCTTTTATTCTTTTGCGGCGGCGCAAGAATCCACGTACCATTCTTGTGCAGAGACTCCATTTCTTCATTCTCGCTACCTGCCACTTATCCTAATATTTACATCGCTTATTACCTCCGAATAGGTAGAAGGTTCGCTACCTCCACCCGTTTTTTATGCCACTGATAAAGCGTACGAAAACAAATTCACGTACATGTGTGGTAGTCGAATCGCCCACTCCACCTATTTCAGCTCCGTGCTTTCATCTCCAATACGATCTGAATCAGTTCTGACTCCTCTTGATCTATTGAACTAGTCGCACTATCATCTCAAAAATCTTTGTTAATCTTTTGCTCCAGTTCGCTCTGTATACCATCATTTTGTTTCTTAATTAGAAGTGTTAGTAGACTCTTTTAAAGGATGTTACATAGAAGACTTGGCAAAAGTAATATCTATGTTAATTATGAATTTGATTGACTTGGGACCATGATTATATAATACATATCCTTTCAATCCTGAAGCGAATCGAGAAAAATACACTTCTTATCTCTAGACTCTAACTTTCCCTCGTTTGCACCCAAATATTCTTAAATTAGAGTAATCAGCAAGAGCACCTTACCATATTTTCTTAGGAGTCTTGAAATTAATCGGTGAACATGGTGAGCGGTTGACAATATAACAAGTTGCAGTGATAACTTAAACCCAAAAATCATTTGTCAGCCAACGTTGGAGATCATACATCGAGCTCTCTCTAAACATTTCATGCGCTCAACAATACCATTTTGTTGAGGCATCATTCAAACAGTGTGATGTCGAGCTATTCCGCATTCTTGCAAAAATCGTTGAACTAGCTTCCGCAAAATTCTAAGCTATTATCTGTCTGCAACCACTTGATTTGTTTTCCTGTCTGCTTTTCAATTCAAAGCTTTCAATTGTTTAAATGTTAGAAAAATATCATTTTTCGGTTTAAGATAATAGACCCAAACTTTTCTTCAAAAATCATCAATGAAAGTCAAACATTCTTGCACCACCTTTGGACGGAACACGAGAAGGGCTCCATACGTTAAAATGAATGTAGTCCAAAGTGCCTTCGTCTTGTAGACAGCTGGCGAATTGAAGCTGACTCATTTTTGCTTCCCAAAAGTACAGTTTTCTCAAACGTCCATCGTACCGGTACTTTGACCGCAAAGTAGGTCTCGTTTGCTTAATGTTGTCAAGCCTTTTTCTCCCATGTGTCCATGTCGCATATGACATAATCTTGATCAACCTCCGGGGATTTCGAAACTGCAGCAGAACCTATAACAATAGTTTCCTGCAAAATATATAGATTTCCATACATGGGAGCTTTCATCACGAGAAGGGCACCTCTGGCAATCTTCAAAACTCCACTTCATCTGGAAGCCTGCACCCTTGAGATATAAGGAACGTGTATGATTTCTATGGGCGTTCGGATGATTTCGTCGAACATTTTCATTTGAATTGTACCTTTACCAACAACTTTACACGGGGCATCACTTCCCACTAAGACGTATCCAACATCGAAATTATCATGTGGAAAAACAGTCTCGTCTCCGACTTATGTGGTAAGATTAACCCGAATCTAAGATCCACTAAATATCAGACCTAACAATATTTGCAGGTGCAACAAAAATAGTTCTACCACTCTCATATGTAGATAGCTTTTAACGCATTCTACATACTCATGGTCGTCGTCTGTGTGGCAACTTCTTATAAAACCTCAGAGAGATTTAAGATAATAGCTGATCTGGATTTCTTGTCCAATTCTTTAAATTGATCCGTCTTTTATTTATGTTGGTTTCTTCTTTTCTCATTTCAGCGTCATCACACAGTACTAGTCAGAACAATCTACGTTCACGGGCTGGATGGTAGAACTTCTTGGACACCTCGTAAGGATGAAGTGTAGAAAAAACAAGGATTACAAAAATGAGTGGACTGACTGAAGATTTATTGTGTTGTGGTGGTGGTTTTTTTCTTCACTCCATCGCTGCATATTTATAGGCGAATGATTGTTGTATAAAAGGAGTAAGAGAAGTTCTCTTTTCTTTTGCTGTCAAAGTCTTCCATGCACGCGCATGCCTATACTGACAAACAATTGATGTGCCGAAGTGTTCAACGTAATCTTTGATATCATCTTCATTAAATGAGAAATAACTTATTTTATTCATTTGTTAACCTTTCAAACCACACCTCTTTTGCATTTAATTAAGGTCACATCAACAAGCTGCATGATCAAAGTGCTGTCTTTGTACGCTCAACAATGGCCTCGTCGAACGCCTGCTTAGCCAAATGGCAAGCCATATAATTCATTTACTCGATATCACCATGCTATTCTACGATGTCTAAAAGTCATCGCAGTAGAACACAGAGAAGTTCAAAGCCAGACCAAGACGAATAGGGTGCGATGATGGTAGTTCAACGTTAGCTGTAGCTGTTGCAGCCTATAAACAACAAGAAAAAAATGCAAATTAAAATAAACGAGATTCTAACAAAAATGTTTTTTAGGAAACAATATTTTTCATGTGAATGGATTAAAAAAAGGAAAAAAAAAGTGCCTCGTAGGCCTTTGAGAGATTCTTCGGATGTTTCTTTACCTGCCTGATCTATTTTGAACTCGGCGAAGTAGCGGTAATAGTCCCCTTTCCTATGTTTTATCACACACACCGACACCCAAAAGATGAAAAAAAAATAGGCCCTTGAATCAAATCATATGAAAATATTGTGGAAAAGAATTTGGGACCGCCTTACTTAAATCTTGTGATATGGAGGCGAGTGTTGGATGGGGAAGAAGGTGAACGACAAATTCAGCCCTTTTAATTTTCAATACTCATTTTCAATAATTTGTTAAATTTTGAGGTGACATGCACCTGCTGAAAACTGGCTATCAATTCATCCTTTTATATAGAGTAAAGATATGCTATATCTATTCTATTATGTTAAAGGTGAGAGGGTAGCATATACCGTCAAATTGTCTGTCAATTGAGGTTAAAAAATTAATTAATAAAATTAAGAAAATCACTAACTACCTTTAATTACTATATTTAGTTTATTTCTATTTTTAAATAATTAATACTTTAAATTTATAACAAATAAATTTTTTCTCTTTACATAAAAAAATAGAAATTAAATTTTAATTATGATTTCTATAAATTATTTCAAACTAAAATAAATTAAATAAAAATATTTTATAAATAGTACATGCATTTGAGTGTGCATAAGACTAGTATATAATAAGAAACTCAAATATTTGATCCTTTAGAGCATCTCCAACCGAGCACCAAAATAAAAAATTTGAGGTAAATTTACCCCAACCGAACACCAAAACTAAACTCAAAATACGTTAGATATCTTCTCTCTCCTCATTTGGACGCATGTTTGCGTTTGAAACCATTAGTATGCATCTTCTTAATTTGCATTGAAGTCCAAAATTTCTTCTTTTTCGTATATCTGTTTCTTTCCGTCCGAAAAAACTGACGCATGACAGTCATGAAAATAGACAAGACGTGAAAATTTGAGCTGCCAGAAGGTGTCGAAGGGCAGATCAAGTAAAATATGTGTCCTTAATTTTTCAAGCGGCCGAACCCTTGGATGAAGAAAGGGGTATTTTGGGAAAGAGCAGCCATTGATGAGCCGTGCGATTCTTCTTGGCTGATGGCGTATGGATATGGCAAAAGAGCAGCCATTGTAAATCAACAAATATGGCTGATGGCGTATGGATATGGCCCATTGAAGAGCTGTAGATTTTTCTTTCTATTTTCATTATTCAAAAGTATTATTGTATATATCGTAAAAATCTTTTTAATGCCACATTCAGAACAAAATTGTGTTAATCACATCGATATTAGAAAATTATAAGAACAATTTACAATATATATCATTTAATTGTAGTCCATTTAATGTTTGATTCTTCTAGATTTCATTTAACCGTAGTCCGTCTAAGTATATTTTTTTTGCTCATGTAGTTTAACTTCCGAGATCTAAACCAAACGAGCACGCAATATTAAAAGTAAAACTGGCAATATCACAATGATAATAAAATCATCATAAACTTTAAAAAATAGAAATACGAAATATTGACCACGAAACTAACAAATATATTTTAGTAATCTGGCAATTCGACGTCGCTTCCTCCAAGATTATTGAAAAATTCGCCAAATGTGTTGAAGGGAGGTGAATCTTGTTAGATTTCTTGAGCTCTTTTCTCCAAAATGCGCGCTTTTTCAGCTTCAACATACTCTCGAACCCTGGGATCTTTTATGGAGCTGACTTCTTGAAATAATATTTTGTTTTCTTCCCTCAACTCTTTTAGAGAATGGGACTTGTTTTGCATTTTCAGTTGATGTTTTAATTGCTCCTTTGTTTTTTTCAACTCATCAATAAGTTTATTGTTTGCTTCCTGCACGTTCTTGATTATCGACGGGGTATCATCACTTGTCTTTCTTTTTAGTTTAGCTTTCTTTACCGCTTCGAGTCGCACCATCTTGAAATTTTTCAAAATTCTTAATAATGTCCCAAACATGATCGTATTTCCAAATTCTCTATATGCATTTCGAATTAGTTTTTGTTTCCCGTGTTATGTAGTTGTCGTGTTTCTAATAAATGTCGTGACATGTCGTGATATGCCGTGATATGTCGTGATATGCAATGCATATAATATCAGTCACACAACAATTAAAATCACGTACCCTATCACTAAAAATTTCGAAAGTCTTCGAACTCCTATCGCTCAAATAGGCTAAGAGTGGCAATGGCCTAAATTTAAACTAAAGCCCAACTAAGTCTTAATTCTGAGTCAAACACGTCTAATTAGTCAAGGGAGGAAATTTGCTCTAATTCTATTTATAAGAGGGAATTCGCCCGTGGCTAGAATCGCCCGATTTCAAATGAAAAGTTCGGCAACTTCGCTCTTCGCCCGGCTCTTGGCTCGATTCGAATTGCCCGATTGGTTTTGTTTTAGGAAGGGACATTCGCACAATTTGATAAACGCTCGGCGATTTCGTTCGTCGCCCGAAACTTGGCACGATTCGAATCGCCCGATTTGAGGAAAACAGCTCGGCAAATTTCAGCTTCGCCCTATTCTTCATTCTAATAGATTTTGCCCGATTTTGGAGAAGGAGCTCGGCGATTTCACTTTCGTCGCCCGACTTTGTTTCTACGTATTTCGCCCGAAGTTGGTTCATCTACCCGAATTATGTTCATATTCCCGAATTGTTAAGCTTAAACCCTATTTTCTGGGCACTTACTTCGCACATTAACACTATCAGATTGATCTTCTAAGCATATATACATGTAAAATCATACATGAACCTATTCGAATTAATTATTTGAATGAAGCTATTCAAATTACCTATTCAATTAATTATTCGAATGAAGCTATTCGAATTAATTCTCCAATAGCCCCTATTCGAATTAATTCTCCAATAGAACCCATAGCTTGAGTTCGAAACATATCAAACGAGATTATGCACATAAGAATCGCAACATGGTCGAAAATCTACCATTTTCAAGCCATCTCTTATTTTATGTGTTGTAGGTGAAGAATACAGCTACCTCACTTCCTAAGCTTGTTTCAATGATCGGGCCGTGATGAACTTGCCGAAAGTCCCGAGCTCCTACTCGTCTTCTTCGTTTCCTCTCCTTCGATCCTTCTTTCTCCTATTTTTCTCTCCTTTGCTCTCTTTCTCCTTTTCGTTTTCAACGTGGCTAATGAATTCTCTCGTTGCTTCAATGTGGTCGTGAGAGTATGGGTTTTGGTATGAGATTTTAAACGGTGATGAAGCACCCCACGTGATTGACCTTGCACATAAGTAAAGTCCCGCACTTTTGGGGTCACAATTGATTATTTCACATAGGGTTAGTTTAGGGTAATGGAGCCCATGCATTACTTCCCTTAAATGAGAGAAATATCTTTAATTTTCTCCTTTGGGCTTAATTTGGGCCCCTTTTTTTTCCTTCCTTAGGTAATCTCGATTTGGCCCCTAAATTAATTCAATTGAGCTCTAAAATTAATTCAACCTAGGTTATTTATTAAGCTACATTGAGGTTGACCAAAATTATTTAAGTCGATTATTATTTGGACCGAATTTCTCACTCGATTTTTCCGATCCGCTCGAATGTCAATTCATCCATTTCGAACTTGTACAAAATTAATTACTTCCTAATCCCATATTAAATTTTACGGGTGTTATATCCTCCCCCCTTATAGAAATTTCATCCCCGAAATTTAGGTCGTCGGGAACAACTCGGGGTATCGATTCTTTATATCATCCTCGCATTCCCACGTGGATTCTTCGATCGATTGGTTTCGCCACAGCACTTTGACTAACGGAATATCTTTATTCCGAAGTCGCTTCACTTCTCGTATCAGTATTTCCACTGGTTGCTCCTCATAGCTCAAGTCTGGTTTCAGGCGTTGGTGAAGTCCTTCATTTCCAGCACGTGGCTCGGGTCCGCAACGTATTTTCGCAATGTTGACACGTGGAAAACGTCGTGGACTTGATCCAAGGACGCCGGTAGTTCTAGCTGGTATGCAACTTCACCGACTCACTTCAGGATTCTGAAAGGGCTTATATACCTCAGACTCAACTTTCCTTTTCGCCCGAATCTCTTCACGGCCTTCATGGGTGATATCTTCAGAAACACCCAATCGTCTTCCACAAATTTTAGCGGCCTTCATCTCTTATCAGCATAGCTCTTCTGACGGATTTGGGCCGCTTGCATTCTTTCTCAGATTTTCGCAACAGCTTCCGTCATTTCTCGAATCATCTCAGGACCTAACAGCGTTCTTTCGCCGATGTCGCCCCAATGAACTGGGGATCGACATTCACGCCCGTACAACGCTTCGTACGGCGCCATCCCGATAGTAGCTTGGTAGCTATTGTTGTAAGCGAACTCGACTAACGGGAGGTATTTGCTCCAATTTTCTTTAAAGTCCAGCACACATGCTCGCAGCATGTCTTCGAGCGTCTGGATCGTTCTCTCAGATTGTCCGTCCGTCTGGGGGTGGTAGGCTTGCTGAAAGACAGTTTCGTCCCCATGGCTTTCTGTAAAGTTAGTCCCCAGTGACAGTCGAGACTTCGAAATCAACTCCGTCAAAGCCTCTTTCGGTCTAAGGTTCACATAGACTACTATAGTGTTGTCGTCGGTCATTGACACTCTTGAGTAATAACCCATGTACGACCGTACGACCTGTGAGTCGGTGTCCATGAAACGATTCAATCCCTTGAATCGATTCGGTCATGAACTCCGCTTCCAAGCGGGATATCGGTACACGATAGGTCATTGACAAATAAGTCGTGATCGGTTATCCAGCACCCAACTGGAATCTCAGACTTACGGACTTTTAATGGTCGAGGTTAAGAGTCCACTAGTTCCTTCCTCTCTCGTGCCCATAGAGAACATGACTCAACTCGACACATTTGGATTTGTTCATTTATTGCTTTACCGGATGCAACTCATATATCAATAAACGAACAATGCCTTTCCATGAACACACGAATATATTTTATTACACAAAAAGTCGAATGATAAATAAGCTAATGCCCTATACAAGCTAATCCTCGTATAGCATTCAAGGGCATATTCCTAACAATCTCCCACTTGCACCCAATGCCACGCTGCAATATCTAATATCCATCTTTTCGAGATATCAAGTCAGCACTGCCTGTTATAGAGGCTTGGTGAATGGGTCTGCCACGTTTTCCGCGGTCGCAATCTTCTGCACGGCTATTAGCCATTCTCAACGAATCCACGTAACACGTGGTACTTTATTTCTATATGTTTGGACTTGTAGTGAGGCCTCGGTTCTTTTGCCTGAGCAATAGCGCCAGTATTGTCACACCACAATGGCAATGGCCTATTTGCTACGGGAGCGACACCAAGTTCTTCCAAGAACTTTCTCATCCAAACACCTTCCTTAGCTGCCTCTGAGGCCGCTATATACTCTGCTTCGCATGTGAAATCTGCAGTAATGCTCTGTTTGGAACTTTTCCAAGACACTGCTCCACCGTTGAACGTAAAGACGAATCTTGAAGTGGATTTTCGGTCGTCCACGTCAGACTGGAAATACGAATCCGTATACCTTCCACTTCCAATTCTCCATTACCATAGACCAACATCATATCCTTAGTCCGTATGAGGTACTTGATGATAGTCTTGACAGCAGTCGAATGTTCCTTACCAGCCTGAAACCTACTAACTATGCTCACAGCGTACGCCAAGTCAGGTCGCGTGCAAAGCATCGTATACATCAAGCTACCCACTGCGGATGCATAGGGGATTCCATTCATCTCTTTCCGCTCCAACTCACTGTAATACCCATAAAATTTAACACGGGATTACGGTGTAGTAGGCAACGCCAATTAGAAATTTTAATTAAAGAAAATATAAGTTTGGAAGTTGAATTAAATTAAATCCTTTAACATAGGATGTATCCGAAAATATTAAATAGTCTAGTGGAATATTTTTGGACTTTAAAGTAAACTATGTTGGTAAGTTTTCGTGAGAATTGTTTGGAAATTCCAAATTTTTCGTGGCTTACATTATATTTATATGTATGTTGACATGTTCTCTATATATATTAATACAAAATATATATATATACACACATTATTAAGGGGTTAAACGAGTAGTCGATGCCTACACTATTTCCAATAGCATGTGTATTTTATTAATTAATCACATCCTAAAATAATGCATATTTTCTAAGTTTTTCGTTAGCATGGTATTGAAAACTTCATTATGAGGAAAGCTATGTTAGTCATTAAAATACTATCAATCCCTTAAGGTTGAGATAAGGTTTAGTAAATTAACTTCAATTGTGGATTATTGCACGTAAAAAGAAGATAAGATCTAAGAAGGTAGCTCGAAGACTTAGCGTAAGAAGACATCACATGCTTGTCATTTTCCTTCATTTTTCAACACTATGATGTATGATATGTATATGCACGTTCAAGAGGTTAGTGAATAGTCCAAAAATAATAAGATATTTGATGTGAGGGGGAGTTGTTATTTGACTAAAGAGGAGTTTCGAAATTCTTGATGACTCTTAAGTAATATTAAAGAATAATTAACACATGGCTTAGAGGTAAATATTATGTGTCTTTGTCATCTAGAAATTTTTACACGTTAACTATGGGATCAATACAAGTTTGGAAACTTACGTCAAGATAGAAAGCAATTCAAAGCTAAAGTAATGACATAATTTAGCTAGATAAGGAAGTGTTTCGAAATTCCCTAAAGGGATTCTGAAATTCTTAGGCACTTAATTAATACTAAAGAATGACTAATACAAGACTTAAAAGATTAACATTTGGTCACATTGAAATTATTAACGATTGGGATGAGATGAGTCTAAACTTTTGAAACTTCAAGTTTAAGGTAGAAAACTAATTACTTTAAAATAATGCATACTAAAGATTAAACTAAAGTCCTTGCCATTGGTTATTATCGCACAATAAGAATGGGATAAGAACAAAGGAAAGTCTCATTCATTTAACAACCTTGTGAGAATCTAGTCCATGAAGAAAACTTTCGAGCACTAGAGTTAAGTAAGAAAACTACGTTAGCACTAAAATAATATTAATTACTTAGCTTATGATAAGTATATGGAAAATTATCTCATATCATACGAAGGTTAGCAAGTCAGCTTAGGAAGAAGTAGAGAAAGTGGAGAAAGAAAGAATAAGGAAGCGATAAACAACGAAAGGAAATTTCAGCACGTTCATCACCGACGAAAACTCATTAAAACAGCATAGGAAGTGAGGGTCGACTAATAAGGAAATTCCCGAAGCAGTAAGTGCACTTAATACGGACGACAGGTAAGTGAGAATTTCACCTACAACACATAAATTAATTTAAGTGCGAATTTTATGTGATTATGTGCTTCGATGGGAATATGTAACGTGTTATCTGTGTTGTATGATTTTACGTGACGTGAATTATGTGAAATTACGTGATTATATGGCAACATGTGTTGGTTGTTTTACGTAAGATGCTTATTGGCGATGATGAAGTCGCATGATAAGCTAATGTTTATGACTTTGCGATGACGTGGGAAACCAGTTGGTACACCATATCATGGTATATTATGTGCACGTTTAGATTTATTTTAATTTTGGGAAGGTGAACGTGCATTGCATTTATCTCCTGTAGGCGAGCACGGTATGTATGCGTGGCATTATTTATGTGGCATGAGCATGTGCATACACGCATTATGTGAGGATTATCAGTTATGAGTATGCACGGTATATGATCGTCTGGGAACAAAATATGTGTGACGATATTAATATTTGATGTAGACTCACGAATGAGTCATAGCTACTTCTACAAATGCACCACGACGGGATGTAAGCCGTCTAATGTATTATGTGAGGCAGGAGGAGCGACCTGGGTAGGGGCGACCTAGAGAGACCTAGCGTAGGCCGCTCAGTGTGGAGCAACTGTCCGACAGGAGGAGCGACCTGGGTAGGGGCGACCTAGGGAGACCTAGCGTAGGCCACCCAGTGTGTAGCAACTGTCATTGTCATTAGCGGATGTATGTACCTAAATTATTTAGGTGCTGGGAAGGCACATGGTATTAACCAGTATGCCAGGAAAAACGATTGTATGTATCTAAATTATTTAGATACTGGGAAGGCACATGGTATTAACCAGAGTGTCAAGAATAACGATCGTGATAGAGGGGCGACCTGGTGAACGCCAGTGTAGGCCACTATCATTTTTTATCCATTTTGGATTTGAGCTCATTATATGGTGGTGCGTAGAAAGTAGCTAAGGGCCTGAGAGAAATAGAAAGAGATAAGAATGAGATGAGAGAACGAGTATTAGAAAGCATTGGCGCGGATGCCTTTGCTAGTTTGGCACGTGCATGTCATGCATATTTTCACTTACTGAGCTTTATAGCTCATTCCACGTTTTATGTGTTGTAGGTACGAACAAGTCGGACGTTGAGACACGTCACGACTAAGGCAGGCTGATGGCGGTGACTCAACGTACTTTTGAGGGCTGGGCGTACATGGATGCGACCTGAAGGGTGTTATTAGTGTGTTTTAAATATTTTAACATATTGGGCTATGGTCTTTTAAATTATAATGTTTGCATAACGAGATGTGTGCGAGGTAAATGTGTACGAGTGTGTAATATTTCAATTATTAAATAAGAGTGTTTTTTTAAATCGGGTCTTCCGCAGCCTACGTTGCGAAAAATCCGCCAAACTAGTTATAGGAAAAGTGGGGTGTTACAGTGTGGTATCAGAGCTTAGGAAATAGGTTCTGAAGACAGTCCATGTACGGCCGCTCAAAAGTTTGGAGGAATCAGCCTTGCCTGTAAGTTTTATATTTGATGTGATTACGTGATTATAATGACGTGCCTATATGTTTGGATGATTGTAGATGTAACAAGAAAATGACTAGCGGGCATAGGGAATATGTTGGCGAGTCAAGTCGTGGGGTTGTATTCTCTATGAACAAACATGACTTGGTATTGTTGTACCTTACGGAACTAATCCAAGAACAAACGGATCAGACTAGTGAATTCAAGGATTAGTAAGCGAGCTTAAAGATCTGGTCTATAAGCTCGCGAATATTATAAGTTCGTTCGGATTCCATAAGTTCTCACAATATGAAGGTGTGGAGATTTTAGGGAAACATAATGCGAAGAACAGTTACAGTGAGAAGTTGACAAAAGTCGACTTTCCAAGGATCCTAATAATAGGTAATTTAGGATGATTTTCGAAATGTTAAAATTATGATTTTCATTAATGCTAAATTTTCAAAAGGATGGTTTTCCAAATAAGTTTTCGTAAGATGGAGAAGTTTTTTTTTTTCGCAAGTTTTGCAAGTTTGAGATTTATTTTGAAGCGAAGTGATTTTCGAAAGAATTTTCGAAAGAGTTTTCGAGAGAATTTTCGAACTGGCCATTCGAAGTTCGAAATCTTTTCCGAAAATTATTTTCGAAAATAACTGAATTTCGTAATTATCCAATTTTTGAAAAAAAAAATTCGAACTAAGTCCCATTTCGAAACTTAGTCAAATATAATAGATGATTTCGACATGATAGTAATGTTTTGCTATAACTTGGTTAAAAATCGTAGGGAGCGCAAATTTGATTCCGCTGGACTTAGTCCAAATATCGGGACAACCCTCACGGGTTCTTGATCAAATATTCGATTTGAACCTTATGAAAACAGAAGTCCTTCCTATAGGGATAACGAGTACGTTGACTATCTATGACAATCCCGTCCGTATGATTCCCGAGCCGTGAAAAAAAAAAAAATTCTCCCACGTCAACAGGCGAAATTAAAAATATTCCTCGTCTATCCTAGTATAGCGACTTAGACACCCATTCACGCGGAAACCCAACACGATTTAATAAGGATTTGGATGAATACTTTTATACTTGAGCGTAGCAGATGAATATTGATCTGAATCATAGTTTTAATATATATGCTCTCAACAAAACCATAATCGAATTTTATAGGGAGGAGTGATCAACCCTAATTACCCAGGAGAGGAGTATTCATCTTTTGGGTGAGATAAGGTTAAATAAAATTCCCGAATTCCTGCTCTAAAGACTTAATAATTTATGAAGATGAGTTATAAGTTTTTTTCTCGCATATGTAGTGATGACAAAGGAATTACGTCAATCATAATCGTCAGAATCATTTTAGTTGCGCGGATATGCATATCCTGGTGATTTCACGAGATTTTTCTTCCGACTAAATGATGATCGTAGGCATGCTCCATTTTTATTAAAAGTTCCTTCTTTGGTTGGAGTATAATGATGAAGTTCCGCTCCTATTTTTCAGCCGATGATTCGAACCTTATTGCGTTCAAATAAACTGTGTGTTAATGTCCTTCTGTTCGGATTATGAGCTGTACATATTCAAAATTCGATATTTGGGTTGCGCAGCAGAAGCGTAATGGACCTATGTGTTTCAGCCTCGACTAAACGATTATATTCATAGGAGAAAACGACAATACCAAAGGAGATTTACAGCTTATCTGCCACATTAATGCGGCTAATTATTCTTACATATGAGTTCAATGCTGTATCGGAGAGAACCATATTGTTTTCCTCCTCGGAAGGCAATAAGGACTGAAGTAAATCTGTACGTAGATATTTCTACGCCAGATGACTTGGCAATCCAATCGCCTATCGCTATCGCGAATTGTTCCAATGGAGCTGATTTCGGGGGCGAAATCCTTTTTAAGGGGGGGAGAATGTAATACCCATAAAATTTAACACGGGATTACGGTGTAGTAGGCAACGCCAATTAGAAATTTTAATTAAAGAAAATATAAGTTTGGAAGTTGAATTAAATTAAATCCTTTAACATAGGATGTATCCGAAAATATTAAATAGTCTAGTGGAATATTTTTGGACTTTAAAGTAAATTTTGTTGGTAAGTTTTCGTGAGAATTGTTTGGAAATTCCAAATTTTTCGTGGCTTACATTATATTTATATGTATGTTGACATGTTCTCTATATATATTAATACAAAATATATATATATACACACATTATTAAGGGGTTAAACGAGTAGTCGATGCCTACACTATTTCCAATAGCATGTATATTTTATTAATTAATCACATCCTAAAATAATGCATATTTTCTAAGTTTTTCGTTAGCATGGTATTGAAAACTTCATTATGAGGAAAGCTATGTTAGTCATTAAAATACTATCAATCCCTTAAGGTTGAGATAAGGTTTAGTAAATTAACTTCAATTGTGGATTATTGCACGTAAAAAGAAGATAAGATCTAAGAAGGTGTAGGACCCGAGTCCTCGTAATTTAGGTTGGCCAATAAATTACGAATGTATAATCTAAGTGATTTCGTGTTTATTTGCGTATGTGCTATATGCTTATTATGTGATTGTACGAATTTCGTGCTTGTGATTTTTGTGTCAATTACGTGCAATTAAGTGCTAACAACTATGTGCTTACGATAACACCTAAGCTTTGAGAGGGATTTTCGAAAGTAAAGAAGGAAAAAGGTATAATTAAGGTGACAAAAGAAAGAGTGGAATTGGGCTAGGAATTTATTATTTTGGAATAGAACTTAACAGTTAGGCCCAATATATGAAAAGTCTAATGGGAGACAAAATTCCTTAATTCAGGGAAAAACCCACGCCAACCCATACCTTAACCATCATAAACAAAGGAAAATATCTAAATCAAACCAACACAACCACATAACCTCACTTAAGTCATCAACGAAAATCAAGAAAAGAAGGAAGAAGAAAAGGCCGAGAGGAGTTCAACTCAAAGAATACCTCAAGCTGGTTTGGAATTTCAAAATTAGTAAGTAAAGCTAAATCCCTAAGCTATTGCCATTCCTTTTACTAAGATTATCTAGTTAAACTTTTGGTTAAGACTAGGAATTTACATGTATCCCTGACGGCAAAAGCACTAACTTAGGGTGTGAACTTATACTTAGAGTTTTGATGAAAGTAGCTAAGTATGGGATAGCTTAACGTGTTCTTAAGGTTCATAATCCTAGTTTGGGATGATTCTAAGTCGGTGTTGGATGATTTTGGGGTAGAAGGGAACCTTAGAACTTAGCAATTCTGGAGCGATGAATACGATTTCGGGTAGATAAGTTAGATATCGATCGAATCGGGGAAATTAGATGGTTTTGGGCGATTTCATGCACAATGCGAAATCGATCGAGACCCATTCACGTGAGATCAAATCGGGCTGATGTCATGATGATGAAAAGGAACGGCGATTTATAAATCGGCCGATGGAAGAGCTCATGCAAAACAAATCGGGCAATTTGCATGAATGTGAAATCGGGCAAATTAAGATGACAACATGATGACGAAAACAAGCGGCGATTTCAGATTTCTCACGTCACAAATCGGGCGGACCTATCCCATGCACGTCAAGTCGGGCGAAACCAAATTAAGTGGGCACAAATCGGGCGAATTAAATAGAAACTACACGTGGCATGAGGAGAGCAAATCGCCGATATCAAGTCTAACAAGCACTAAATCGTGCGACTTGGAGAACCTCGGCGATTTGAGGGTTTCAATGTCACGCAATCGGGCGAAATGTTGAACAACATGCAAGAAATCGGGCGATTGGAAGCTAAGACTAACACTCGGCGATTTCTACCTATTGAAGACCTTAAATCGGCCGAATTGCTTTAACCATTGCCTGCATGAAATCGAGCGAAACCCTTAAATAGATCGAAATTAGCTAACTAACAAGGACTTTCGATCGAAACTAAATTCTAACCACTTTCGCCGAGTAAGTGAGTTAGAGTAGTTGAACTCTAACATACCTTAGCCTTCGAAGTCTAATGATTTAGAAGTTTGTAGCAAGGTGAATCAAGCAAATTAGAATAATAACAACCTAGTATGACGAAAATTAATAATTAGCTAAGAAAGCAAAGTACTAACATTCTAACCTTCTTTATTTACAAGGTTGCGTGTTAGGAGCGAACGAGGAAGTACGTTAATTAAAAGCATTGGACGACCTGTAAGTAGAAATTCAACTACGACACGTAACTTGCCTGCGTCCAACTATATGAATTACGTGCTCGTGCATTTTATGTGAACTGTGTATGTTATGATATGACCTATTTATATGCATGATGGCATGACTTGCATATGTACATGAGCATAGCATGAGCACTTGCACGCATACGTAGTATGTAAGGAGCGAGGTAAGAGCGTGCATGAGATCGCCTATGCGCGATGTATACTCGCCGATATTGGCACTTGTGTCGACTCGGATGAAGAGCCACGGCTTCCCTTATGCAGCCTTTAAGGCGGATGAAGCTATAAGGCCTGAATAAGAGGCTGGGGAATTACCCCGTATGCGGAAAGTATAACCTGAAGGACGCGGCCCGGGGCACACGCCGAGTAAGGGAAGATTCCCTCGGGTGACCTTCTAGCGTGTAAAACACTACCCGGAGGGAAGATTCCTTCGGGTGACCTCCGATCAGTGGCCTCGGTGTTGGCTACCAGTGTGAAGCGCCCGCGTGGAGGCCACACTGAGTAAGCGAAGATTCCTTCGGGTGACCTTCTAGTGTGTGAACCTCCACACTCGAGATCTCTATGATATGGCGCATAGTGGGATTAAAAGCCGAGGGCCCGTATGAAATAAGAGTATAAGAAAAAGAATAAGAGCGTAAGAAAAGAGTACGAGTATGAGAAAAAGAGTATGAGCGTTAGGAAACGACGGCGTGAATTGTCGATCGTTAGGACACGTGCATCCATGCATAAATTCTGCTTACTGAGCCTCAGTGGCTCATTGTTTATGTTACGTGTTGTAGGTACTGACGATCACGGTACGTGATCCGACTTTTATGCGAGGCCGATCTTTTGAAGCTATCCGGCTGCTTTTGAGGTGAGAGTGTGTGTATGGATGACGACCTGTGAAGGCTGGGCGCATAGGAAGCTTTTTGCTGCACACACACACTTGTACTTTGTGTAGGCACGACTACGATGAATTGTAGAACGAATTACGAATATTCTTTTGACATGTATGTATGACTTCCGCACGCATTTAAAAAGAAAAATTTTATTCGCATTTTTACGCATTGGCACGATAAACAAAGCATTAGATACTTAGGATTAGGACGGAATACGAGGGCGGGACGACGGGTCCTGACAGAGTGGTATCAGAGCTTCGGTCACAGGTCCTGCAGACTATCCATACACACACACTCAAAAGCACGGAAGCGGCCTTGCTCGTAAGTACCATGTTATGTAAATTTCTTGAATGGTTTAATTTATTGGCCTTAGGAATTATCAGGATAGGTTGAGAAGATGGTTAGACTTAGGGGTGAAGGAAGTAGGGAGTCTGATCAGGGTAGGGATACTAATAACCCTCCTGATAGCCGGGATGCTACCATCCTGCAACTAACTGTTGGTCCGGCAACAGTCGGCCCAGATTCAGCAGCTGATCCAGCAGCAAAATGCTGGTGGGCAATCAGCCAGTCTACCTCCCCCGCCCGAACTAATTGAGATGATCGGGGAGAGGTTCAGAAAGCTTAATCCTCCGCTGTTCGAGGATGCTGTAGACCCTACATCCGCCGAGGATTGGCTGAGAACGCTGGAGAACATGTTCCAGCACAGCCGCACCCCTGAGGCGGAGAAGGTCATGTGCGCTGCCTACCTGCTAAGGGGGAGCGCTGGGCACTGGTGGGAAACCGTCTCGGCCGTCGAAAACCCTCTAACGATGAGCTGGGATCGGTTCAAGGAAATCTTTCGAGGGAAGTACTACACCGCCCCGGTCAGAGCCCAAAGGATGAATGAGTTCATCAACCTCCGCCAAGGAACAATGACCGTGGCGGAGTACATCAGGAAGTTTGAGCAGCTTTCGAGGTTCGCTGCACATATGGTTAGCACGGACGCGCTCAAGATCGAGCGGTTCATGGAAGGGTTGAAGCCCGAGCTGTATCGGGATGTAAGTATGGCGGGAATACAAGGGGCCACGTATGCACAAGTGGCTGAGAGAGCGCTTGTGGCGGAGCAGGCAGAGTCTAGGATTGCCCGCGCCCAAGAAGCCAAGCGCAAGTTCGCACAAGGGCCGCAAGGGAGCGGGGGCAATCCGAAGCGGCAATTCATTGCCAAGGAAGGGAAACAAGGACTCCAGAATCGACCTGGACCACCCCCACCGTTCAAGCACAACCAGGGTAGACCCCAGCTGGATCTACCCGTATGCCCGAAGTGCGCACGGAGATACTCGGGAGTCTGCAACTCCCAAAACGCCATTTGCTACAAGTGTGGCAAGACTGGTCATTATCTGAGAGCATGTCCGGAAGGTGGATCCGGACGCCAAGCTGGGAACCAGACTGAACCGCCAAGGGTACCGGCCCGGGTCTACACTATAACCTCCGAGGAAGCGGAAAATAACCCGGCCGTGGTGACAGGTACCCTCCCCATCTATGAAACCCCTACGTACATCCTAGTCGACTCAGGAGCGACACACTCGTTCGCGTCTACTAAGTACGTCGCAAGAGTAGGAGTCACGCCTCACCGAGCTAAGTGCGAATTTAGGGTAACAGTTCCGAACGGGAATCCCACCCAAACTAACCACGTTTTACGGGATTGCCCAATAGTAATCGGGGACAAGGAACTGCCCATAGACCTCATAATAATTCCCATGAATGATTATGAGGTGATCCTTGGAATGGATTGGCTATCGAAGTACGGAGCCGTCATAGACTGCCACCGCAAGAAAGTCACGCTCAATATGGATGGTAATGACCCCCTTAAGTTCGTAGGAACTAGCAAGGGGACTATGATGTCTAGGATATCAGCGTTGAAAGCCCAACGACTGATCAGATCCGGATGCGAAGCCTATCTGGTATTCGCTATCAAGTCGGAAGAGAATGCCTCCCCGAAACTCGAGGAAGTGCCGATAGTTCAGGACTTCCCCGACGTATTTCCCGAGGAGTTACCGGGACTACCACCCGAGCGGGAAATAGAATTCGCCATAGATCTGGTACCTGGAGCGGCACCAGTATCTAAGACCCCATATCGGCTAGCACCGACGGAGATGAAGGAGCTAAAGGACCAACTCGACGAACTCATGCAGAACGAGTTCATACAGCCGAGTTTCTCTCCCTGGGGAGCGCCGGTGCTATTCGTGAAAAAGAAGGATGGGTCCATGCGATTATGCATAGACTACAGGGAGTTGAACAAGTTGACGATCAAGAATAAGTACCCACTCCCTAGGATAGACGATCTATTCGATCAACTACAAGGTGCAACGGTCTTCTCTAAGATCGATTTAAGATCGGGCTATCATCAGTTAAGGATTCGGAAGGAAGATGTCCCGAAGACGGCCTTTAGTACCCGTTATGGCCATTACGAGTTCCTGGTGATGCCATTCGGGCTGACTAATGCGCCCGCAGCTTTTATGGACCTAATGAACCGGGTGTTCAAACCCTACCTAGATAGGTTTGTCATCGTCTTCATAGATGACATCCTAATCTACTCGAAGACGAAGGAAGAGCACGAAGAACACTTGAGGATAGTTCTGAGTATATTACGGGACAAGCAACTATACGCCAAGTTCAAGAAGTGTGAATTTTGGCTCGACCAAGTCGCCTTCTTGGGGCATATAGTATCAGGAGAAGGGATTTCTGTAGACCCGAGAAAGATAGAAGCCATTAGCAACTGGCCCAGACCGACCAATGTAACGGAAGTACGGAGTTTCCTCGGTCTGGCGGGTTACTACAGGAAGTTCATCAAGGATTTCTCAAAGATAGCGTCTACATTGACGAAGCTGACCAGGAAGAATACGCCATTTCAGTGGACCACAGAATGCGAACAGAGCTTTCAAAAGCTGAAAGAACGGCTTACAACGGCCCCAGTTCTCACAATACCTTCGGAAACTGGAGGGTTCACCGTTTATAGCGATGCGTCTAAGAACGGGTTAGGGTGTGTGCTAATGCAGAACGGGAATGTAGTAGCATACGCCTCTCGTCAACTAAAGGAGTACGAGAAGAATTACCCGACGCACGACTTAGAACTGGCGGCAGTGGTCTTTGCTCTCAAGATTTGGAGGCATTACCTCTATGGAGAGAGGTGTGAAATATACACTGACCACAAGAGCCTCAAGTATTTCTTTACGCAAAAGGAGCTGAATATGAGGCAGAGAAGGTGGTTAGAATTAGTCAAGGATTACGACTGCGTAATCAACTACCACCCAGGCAAGGCGAATGTAGTAGCCGATGCCTTAAGCCGAAAAGCAGTAAGTGCAGAATTGCAATTACTGGAAGTAGAAGTTGTACAACAAGGCGAAGTTGAAGTGCAGCTAGCAGCCTTAACTCCGCAACCAACGCTGCTAGAGCAAATTAAGACGGCGCAGGAAGCAGACGAGCTTTATACGAAAATCAAAGAAGAGCAACCGGAACAACCGACAGGAGACCTCACAATACGGGAAGACGGACGGCTGTCTTTCAAGGACCGTCTATACGTGCCCGACGACACTGAACTACGGAAGACGATAATGGCGGAGGCACATGCCACGGCGTACTCTGTACATCCGGGAGCAACAAAGATGTACAGAGGATTAAAGGAGAATTATTGGTGGCCAGGCATGAAAAAGGACATTGCGACTTTCGTAAGTCAATGCATGACGTGTCAGCAGATAAAAGCCGAGCACCAAAGGCCGGCGGGAACTCTGCAACCGTTACCCATTCCTGAATGGAAATGGGATAACATTACCATGGATTTCGTAGTAGGACTGCCTAGGAATGCGAAAGGGCACGACGCGATTTGGGTAATCGTCGATCGACTAACAAAGTCTGCCCATTTCCTACCAATTAGTACGACGTTTTCCATGGAACGATACGCGGAGCTGTACATCCAAGAGATAGTACGACTGCACGGCGTTCCATCGTCCATAGTCTCAGATCGCGACTCCAGATTTCTGTCGAAATTCTGGACGAGCTTGCAAAAGGCCATGGGAACGAAGTTATCTTTTAGCACAGCCTACCATCCGCAGACGGACGGTCAATCCGAGCGAACGATTCAGACGCTGGAGGACATGCTTCGAGCGTGTGTACTCGATTTCAAAGGAAATTGGAGTAGGTACCTCCCACTGATCGAGTTCTCGTACAATAATAGCTACCATGTTACAATCGGGATGGCACCATACGAAGCGCTATACGGGCGTAGGTGCAGGTCCCCAGTACATTGGGACGAGGTCGGAGAGCAGGCAATGTTAGGCCCTGACATAGTACGAGAAATGACGGAAGCCATTACTACCATACGAGAAAGAATGCGAACAGCACAGAGTCGACAGAAAAGCTACGCAGACCGAAGACGTCGACCACTGGAATTCGAGGAAGGCGATATGGTGTTCGTAAAAGTATCGCCGATGAAGGGCGTGAAAAGATTCGGGAAGAAAGGGAAGCTGAGTCCTAGGTACATAGGACCATTTAGAATAGTAAAAAGGGTTGGTGAGGTAGCATACCAATTAGAGCTACCAGCGTCATTATCGCAAGTGCATGACGTGTTCCACGTCTCGACACTACGCAAGTACATAGCCGACCCGAATCACGTTCTAGGAAACGAGTCCCTACATCAACAATTGAAGCCGGATCTGAGTTACGAAGAGATTCCGGTGGAGATATTGATGTACGAGACTAAGAGACTTAGGAATAAAGATATCCTTTAGTGAAAGTGTTGTGGCGGAACCAATCTACGGAAGAAGCCACATGGGAACGGGAGGACGAAATGAGAATTCGTTGTCCCGAGTTGTTCCATACAGGTTGATTTCGGGGGCGAAATCCTCCTTAAGGGGGGGAGGATGTAGGACCCGAGTCCTCGTAATTTAGGTTGGCCAATAAATTACAAATGTATAATCTAAGTGATTTCGTGTTTATTTGCGTATGTGCTATATGCTTATTATGTGATTGTACGAATTTCGTGCTCGTGATTTTTGTGTCAATTACGTGCAATTAAGTGCTAACAACTATGTACTTACGATAACACCTAAGCTTTGAGAGGGATTTTCGAAAGTAAAGAAGGAAAAGGCATAATTAAGGTGACAAAAGAAAGAGTAGAATTGGGCTAGGAATTTATTATTTTGGACTAGAACTTAACAATTAGGCCCAATATATGAAAAGTCTAATGGGAGACAAAATTCCTTAATTCAAGGAAAAACCCACGCCAACACATACCTTAACCATCATAAACAAAGGAAAATATCTAAATCAAACCAACACAACCACATAACCTCACTTAAGTCATCAACGAAAATCAAGAAAAGAAGGAAGAAGAAAAGGCCGAGAGGAGTTCAATTCAAAGAATACCTCAAGCTGGTTTGGAATTTCAAAATTAGTAAGTAAAGCTAAATCCCTAAGCTATTGCCATTCCTTTTACTAAGATTATCTAGTTAAACTTTTGGTTAAGACTAGGAATTTACATGTAACCCAGACGGCAAAAGCACTAACTTAGGGTGTGAACTTATACTTAGAGTTTTGATGAAAGTAGCTAAGTATGGGATAGCTTAACGTGTTCTTAAGGTTCATAATCCTAGTTTGGGATGATTCTAAGTCGGTGTTGGATGATTTTGGGGTAGAAGGGAACCTTAGAACTTAGCAATTCTGGAGCGACGAATACGATTTCGGGTAGATAAGTTAGATATCGATCGAATCGGGGAAATTAGATGGTTTCGGGCGATTTCATGCACAATGCGAAATCGATCGAAACCCATTCACGTGAGATCAAATCGGGCTGATGTCATGATGATGAAAAGGAACGGCGATTTATAAATCGGCCGATGGAAGAGCTCATGCAAAACAAATCGGGCAATTTGCATGAATGTGAAATCGGGCAAATTAAGATGACAACATGATGACGAAAACAAGCGGCGATTTCAGATTTCTCACGTCACAAATCGGGCGGACCTGTCAGGAACCGAAACCTCATATCATAATTTCATGCATTTACATAAATTCATGCATTCATATAAGTCATTTTAAACAAGAAGTATATGTAGGATAAGGAATTTAAGTATTATAGTCCTAGGTTCTTAAAGAAATATAGTGGTAAGGGAATGAATGTTATAGAAGTTAGAATTTTCTAATTATAAAATTTCTAGGGTTTTCTCAAGATTTGGGGAACTTTATATGTGTACTAATTAAAGCAATTAAATAAATTAGGAAATTTGTAGATATTCTGGAGGTTCTTTGAAGTGGAGGGAAATATTTAAATAATGTTAAAGTACGAATTTCGAAATTTAGGAATCAAAACTTGGAGAATTTCGAAAGAGTCAAGGATAGGATTTCGAAAGGGGTTTCGAAGTTCCTAATGGCATGGCTGGTAAATCCTTGATAAGGGATTTTGAAATTAATTAATGAAGAAAAATACTTGAATAATATTAAAGTATTGGTTAATATAAGTTAAGAAATGCAATTTGAAAGATAAGAAGGAGAAACTCGAGACCCTAATGAAAACCCTTAGGTAGTCTCGAAATTGTTTGAGTAAAGGTTTCGAAATCTGAGAAATGGTTTCGAAATAAGTTATTGTTGAGTAAGGAAAATGGAAAATGAAAAGAATAATAATAAGATTGTTACGAAGGATAGGATAAATATTATTGAGATGGGTTTAAAGTTTTCGATAGAAAACTTAGTCAATAGGGAAAAACAACTTTAATAATAATGTAATATGTATTAGATAGGTCTAGGATAAGCATTAGTAAAGTGTTGATGTCATTTAACTATTGTTACACTCAACCATTAGATAAGAACGAAAGAGAATGAAGAAAATATCTAGTTATATCAATAAACAAAAATTTTAATATATGATAAGGGAGAGGAAAACGAGATTCATATCATTAAGAACTTACGAAGCTAAGGAGAAAACATAACGAAAGGAAGAACTTCAGCAAAGAGCAAATTTGATTCAAGCTAGGTAAATCTTTTCAAGGTAAAAGATTTTAATTGATGTTATATAGTATATACGCATGTTAGACTTAATAATTATGATAAGTATATGTTAGTAATTATTACAAAGGTCTTCATTATTAGAACGTATTGTGTTTCAAAGCTATCAAACCTTTCTAGGTGGATATGTAAGGATAAGAGACTTTCAGCAATGGTATAAAGATTTCTTAGGGTTTTCCTAGATTGTTGAAACGATTTAATACATGCTTAGCTGAATGATTTTTTTTGATATTAAGACGCACGTTAGAGTCAGGAAAAGTTCGAATCTTTTGTAGAAATTATTCTTAGCAAAATAGGAACTTCGATATCTAAGTGTGATTATATGAATGTTTTGGATAGCTTAGACTTAATACCATAAAGTTCTCGAGGGTAAATAAGTTTCGATATGAGCACTTACTAATTAAGTCCTCGACATAGATTTTGAAACAAACTAAGAGAATGTCGAGATGAATTGGTATTTGTTAGATAAATGTTGAGATGAATTGATATTTGTTAGATAGAATGTCGAGATGGATCGATATTTGTTAGAGAATGTCGAGATATGTCTTCTGATACATTTCGAAATCTTTCATAAATGCACTTTAAAATTCTCGACATATATACTATTAATATTTCAGTGAGTATAGATTTCGAGCTAAGAAAATATCGAGCTGTGATATCAGCTATGATTCAAGATTTTAAAATTTAAGTAAATAGAAGATGTCGAGATATAATGTCCAATTGAAACTTAAGAATCTCGATATCACCTTCGACATAGGTTTCGACATTTAGTTAAGAAATGTCGACATATGTTTTGAAATCCTCTATGGTATATCTCGAAACCCTTTATGTCACACTTCGAGATCCTATCATAGAAATGAAATTAATAATCAAACATGGTCCAAGAGAAAATTAGATAAGAATATTTGTTAGTTAATTAGTTGAAATAAAAAGAATTATGATACAGATATAAGGAATTCCAATATCACATAAAATATTCAATATTTAGGGTTTTGATATAAAATAAGTTAGGGTTTCTGGTAAAACAGAAAGGAACGATCATACATAATAAAGCATGCATATCACGTACGCATATCACGATAGAAATTTCATATTTACGGATAAAATAATTGTATAGGTCAGGAGTCCGATAAGGGCAAGGACAAGGTTGCTTAAGCGAGCGGAGAAAATAGGCGAAACTTGTGAGTATGATTTGCAACATGTACCCTTATGTGCCTTATATGCTTATATGCTTTATTTGAATTAATTGGCTAATATGTGCTTTATATGTTATTTACGGATCGATGTGAATTACGTGATCATAAAGTGCTTGTATATGATTTATGTGTTATATAAAGTATTTTATATAGCATTGCATACATATAAACGAAAGGAGAAACCGTTATGACTGCTACGACTACGGACGGTACGATACGGATGCTACGGCATACTTCCCTCCAAATCAGGGGGATGATAGTTACTTCCCTTCAAATCGGGGGATGACAGAGTCCTGTACAGGCACATACAGACATTTACAGTATTGACAGAGTCCCATGCATGGGCGCCGACTGGGTTTACAGAATACGAGTCTAGCTAGTCTATAACGGGAGTATCAAAATAAACGGACATATAGAATGGCATGTGATCCACGGATCGTATGAGTAACGATTATGTGAACGATGATTTCATGATTGAAAATGACTACTGCTTACTTTATTACTTGTATGTTTTTAGTTAACGTGTTGCGATCATACTCTGAATCGTTGTCTGCACAGTTGTTGTAGATAAGTAGCAGGCTGCGTAGAAAGCATCATCATAAAGCATGGATTCAAGGTTGGCTGGCTACGCTCTCCTCCTGCACCCCTCTGGTTCATCGTTAGCATATAGAATAGAAACGGATTTAGACTATTGCATTTTGTGACTCATATGATAGGTACATATATGTACATTATGGTGAAAGGAACTAGTTAGATGTACGCACCCGTTTTTGTTAAAGGAAATGGTTATGGAAATCGCGAAAAATTTTATACGAATATTTTATTGCTGCGTAAAAGTGTAATAGGAAACGGGGCGCTACATGTAGTGGTATCAGAGCCTAGGCTTTAGGTTCTGTAGACACTTGCATAGTAGGTACATATTATGAATTGCCCTTAAACTTTTCTTGCATATTAAGAAAGATGGGTGCTGTGGACTTTATGGGTACGACAGATCCCACGGAAGCGGAAACATGGCTGAAAAGAACAGAAAGGATATTTCATATGATGCAATGCACCCCAGATGAGAAGTTCGATTATGCAGTCTCACTCCTTCAAGGGCATGCATATGAATGGTGGGAAACAGTCCCTGATAGTATGACCCAACCTCCGGTGCTGACCTGAGAAGATTTTCTGAGGGAATTTAATGATACGTACATGCCTGAAGTTTACAAGGATCAGAAAGAGAAGGAATTTCTAGAATTGAAACAAGGAAACAGGTCCATAGGCGAGTATGAGGTGCTGTTTAATCAGTTATCCCGTTATGCACCGCACATGGTTGCTTCGGAAAGAAATAAGTGTCGAAGATTTGAAGCAGGACTCCGCTATATGATTAGAAATCGTATTACGCCATCAGATATGGAGTCCTATGGGAAATTGAGGGCGGCAGCTATTCGCGCCGAAAGATTAGAAACTGAGTCTCGGAATTTTCAAAGTAGTAAACGAAGGTTAGGCGAAGAGTCGTCTAGTGGAAAAATGAAAAAGGCGTATAGTTCGCCTAGATCAATGAGTGTTCAAAGTGTCTCTGCAAAGGGCAGTATAGGCGGGCCAAGAACTACAGGACGGGGTATAGAGACTTCGCAACAAATACCAACATGTGAACACTGTGGGAAGAACCACAGGGGCTTATGTAGATGGCTCACAGGCGAATGTTTTACGTGTGGGCAATCGGGACATATAGCTAGGAATTGCCCAACATTGCGAACAGAACCTACAGTAGATCAATCAAGAGTAAGCGGACCCTCCACAAACCGTGGAAGAGGAAGGGGCCGAGGACCGTTTAACACAAGTTTTGGGAGAGGAAGCTCAGGAGGCCAAGCCTATAGACCGCCAACACAAGCAAGGATTTTCACCATGACTCGTGAGGAAGCCAAAGAAGGATCACACGTCACAGATGCGCAGTTAAGGGGCCAAGCCTATAGACCGCCAACACAAGCAAGGGGCCGAAGGATATATAGCCTATATTATAGATGCGCAGTTAAGTGGACTGAAAATAGAAGATATTCCGGTAGTCAGTGAATATCCTGATGTTTTTCCTGAAGAGTTACCAGGATTACCTCCCGATCGAGATACGGAGTTCACTATTGTACTTCAACCAGGCACAGCGCCAATTTCTATTCCACCATATCGAATGGCTCCAATCGAATTGAATGAGTTGAAGGTACAGTTGAAAGAATTACTCGATAAGGGTTATATACGGCCAAGTGTATCGCCATGGGGAGCACCCGTTCTTTTCGTTAAAAAGAAAGACGGGACGCTCAGATTGTGTATCGACTATCGGCAGTTGAATAAGGTAACGGTGAAAAATAAATATCCGTTGCCTCGGATTGATGATCTATTTGATCAGTTGCAACGTGCTAGAGTCTTTTCAAAAATCGATCTAAGATCAGGATAACACCAATTGAAGATTTCGGATGGTGACATTCCAAAGACGTCCTTTAGAACAAGATATGGGCACTATGAATTTCTAGTTATGCCCTTTGGATTAACGAACGCTCCTGCAGTCTTTATGGCATTGATGAATGATGTCTTCCGACCCTACTTAGACCAGTTCGTGATCGTCTTTATTGACGATATTCTAATATACTCCAAGTCAAAAGAGGAACACGAACAACATTTAAGGGTTGTACTCCAAACCCTACGGGAAAAGAAATTGTATGCGAAACTTTCAAAGTGCGAGTTCTGGTTAGATCAAGTAGTATTTCTGGGGCATGTAGTTTCTGGCAAAGGTATCCAAGTCGATCCCAGCAAAATTGAAGCAGTGATCAAATGGGAGAGCCCTAAAAATGTAGCAGAAGTTCGTAGTTTTCTGGGATTGGCCGGATCTTATCGGCGATTCGTAGAGAATTTCTCACTAATAGCAGCCCCAACGACGAAGTTATTACGTAAAGGAGTTGTATTTAAGTGGACTGATGAATGCCAAAGGAGTTTTGAAGAATTGAAGGAGCGATTAACGACCGCTCCTGTGCTGACTATTCCATCAGGTACTGAAGGTTTTGTGATTTATAGCGACGCATCGTATCAAGGACTAGGATGCGTATTAATGCAACACGGAAAGGTAGTGGCGTACGCATCTCGAAAACTGAAGCCATACGAAACATCCTACCCAACTCACGACTTAGAGCTAGCGGCCGTGGTATTTGCACTGAAGATATGGCGACACTACTTATATTGTACAACATTTCAGATATTTACTGATCACAAAAGTTTAAAATATCTATTAAGCCAGAAGGAATTGAATATGAGACAGAGGCGGTGGATTGAATTACTGAAGGATTATGATTGTACCATAGAATACCATCCTGGAAAGGCCAACGTCGTTGCTGACGCTTTGAGTCGAAAATCGTATGGTACCATTTCTTATTTATCAGTATGTTCTTTATCAAGTTTGATTGATCTTAGGAAGATGAATACGGAAATGAAACTGTAAAGACCCGTCCCATACCGGGTGTCACTGTAGCATCCGTCCCTACCGGGACCTGTGGGGTTGGGCCCACCACACTCCGACTGATAATCTGGCCCCACTGTACCACCATTTAACCTTTCAGCGTGCTTCGTCCTCGCTCACACGCACCCTGGGCAAACTTCCCAGGGTGTCACCCATCCTAAGATTGCTTCAAGTCAAGCACGCTTAACTTCGAAGTTCTTTCGAATGGACTCCCGAAAAGGTAGGTCGACCTTGGTGATATGAGTAGTACTATCAATTCTATTATACGATTCTTAGCCTGACACGCCCATACATTGTCAGTCTCAAGATCCCCTCTCATTCGGGTGTCAGATCGGTTCGTTCATGTACCCCTTCGCCTAGAAGCCTTGCCAGGAGCCGCTCCTTGTCCGTGCACCCTGGCACCGGCGATCACTCCCCGCCCTCTTCGGCCCCGGGCGTCACATGTCCACCAGCTTCCGCCTGGTTCGTCCCCGAACCAGCACCGTACTGCGAGAGGTTATGCTCTGATACCACCTGTAAAGACCCGTCCCATACCGGGTGTCACTGTAGCATCCGTCCCTACCGGGACCTGTGGGGTTGGGCCCACCACACTCCGACTGATAGTCTGGCCCCACTGTACCACCATTTAACCTTTCAGCGTGCTTCGTCCTCGCTCACACGCACCCTGGGCAAACTTCCCAGGGGGTCATCCATCCTAAGATTGCTTCAAGTCAAGCACGCTTAACTTCGAAGTTCTTTCGGATGGACTCCCGAAAAGGTAGGTCGACCTTGGTGATATGAGTAGTACTATCAATTCTATTATACGATTCTTAGCCTGACACGCCCATACATTGTCAGTCTCAGGATCCCCTCTCATTCGGGTGTCGGATCGGTTCGTTCATGTACCCCTTCGCCTAGAAGCCTTGCCAGGAGCCGCTCCTTGTCCGTGCACCCTGGCACCGGCGATCACTCCCCGCCCTCTTCGGCCCCGGGCGTCACAGGACCTATCCCATGCACGTCAAGTCGGGCGAAACCAAATTAAGTGGGCACAAATCGGGCGAATTAAATAGAAACTACACGTGGCATGAGGAGAGCAAATCGCCGAAATCAAGTCTAACAAGCACTAAATCGTGCGACTTGGAGAACCTCGGCGATTTGAGGGTTTCAATGTCACGCAATCGGCCGAAATGTTGAACAACATGCAAGAAATCGGGCGGTTGGAAGCTAAGACTAACACTCGGCGATTTCTACCTATTGAAGACCTTAAATCGGCCGAATTTCTTTAACCATTGCCTGCATGAAATCGAGCGAAACCCTTAAATAGATCGAAATTAGCTAACTAACAAGGACTTTCGATCGAAACTAAATTCTAACCACTTTCGCCGAGTAAGTGAGTTAGAGTAGTTGAACTCTAACATACCTTAGCCTTCGAAGTCTAATGATTTAGAAGTTTGTAGCAAGGTGAATCAAGCAAATTAGAATAATAACAACCTAGTATGACGAAAATTAATAATTAGCTAAGAAAGCAAAGTACTAACATTCTAACCTTCTTTATTTACAAGGTTGCGCGTTAGGAGCGAACGAGGAAGTACGTTAATTAAAAGCATTGGACGACCTGTAAGTAAAAATTCAACTACGACACGTAACTTGCCTGCGTCCAACTATATGAATTACGTGCTCGTGCATTTTATGTGAACCGTGTATGTTATGATATGACCTATTTATATGCATGATGGCATGACTTGCATATGTACATGAGCATAGCATGAGCACTTGCACGCATACGTAGTATGTAAGGAGCGAGGTAAGAGCGTGCATGAGATCGCCTGTGCGCGATGTATACTCGCCGATATTGGCACTTGTGTCGACTCGGATGAAGAGTCACGGCTTCCCTTATGCAGCCTTTAAGGCGGATGAAGCTATAAGGCCTGAATAAGAGGCTGGGGAATTACCCCGTATGCGGAAAGTATAACCTGGAGGACGCGGCCCGGGGCACACGCCGAGTAAGGGAAGATTCCCTCGGGTGACCTTCTAGCGTGTAAAACACTACCCGGAGGGAAGATTCCTTCGGGTGACCTCCGAGGTCAGTGGCCTCGGTGTTGGCTACCAGTGTGAAGCGCCCGCGTGGAGGCCACACTGAGTAAGGGAAGATTCCTTCGGGTGACCTTCTAGTGTGTGAACCTCCACACTCGAGATCTCTATGATATGGCGCATAGTGGGATTAAAAGCCGAGGGCCCGTATGAAATAAGAGTATAAGAAAAAGAATAAGAGCGTAAGAAAAGAGTACGAGTATGAGAAAAAGAGTATGAGCGTTAGGAAACGACGGCGTGAATTGTCGATCGTTAGGACACGTGCATCCATTCCAAGCATAAATTCTGCTTACTGAGCCTCGGTGGCTCATTGTTTATGTTACGTGTTGTAGGTACTGACGATCACGGTACGTGATCCGACTTTTATGCGAGGCCGATCTTTTGAAGCTATCCGGCTGCTTTTGAGGTGGGAGTGTGTGTATGGATGACGACCTGTGAAGGCCGGGCGCATAGGAAGCTTTTTGCTGCACACACACACTTGTACTTTGTGTAGGCACGACTACGATGAATTGTAGAACGAATTACGAATATTCTTTTGACATGTATGTATGACTTCCGCACGCATTTAAAAAGAAAAATTTTATTCGCATTTTTACGCATTGGCACGATAAACAAAGCATTAGATACTTAGGATTAGGACGGAATACGAGGGCGGGACGACGGGTCCTGACAGAAGGTAGCTCGAAGACTTAGCGTAAGAAGACATCACATGCTTGTCATTTTCCTTCATTTTTCAACACTATGATGTATGATATGTATATGCACGTTCAAGAGGTTAGTGAATAGTCCAAAAATAATAAGATATTTGATGTGAGGGGGAGTTGTTATTTGACTATAGAGGAGTTTCGAAATTCTTGATGACTCTTAAGTAATATTAAAGAATAATTAACACATGGCTTAGAGGTAAATATTATGTGTCTTTGTCATCTAGAAATTTTTACACGTTAACTATGGGATCAATACAAGTTTGGAAACTTACGTCAAGATAGAAAGCAATTCAAAGCTAAAGTAATGACATAATTTAGCTAGATAAGGAAGTGTTTCGAAATTCCCTAATAAGGGATTCTGAAATTCTTAGGCACTTAATTAATACTAAAGAATGACGAATACAAGACTTAAAAGATTAACATTTGGTAAATGTCTTTCTCATTGAAATTATTAACGATTGGGATGAGATGAGTCTAAACTTTTGAAACTTCAAGTTTAAGGTAGAAAACTAATTACTTTAAAATAATGCATACTAAAGATTAAACTAAAGTCCTTGTCATTGTTTATTATCGCACAATAAGAATGGGATAAGAACAAAGGAAAGTCTCATTCATTTAACAACCTTGTGAGAATCTAGTCCACGAAGAAAACTTTCGAGCACTAGAGTTAAGTAAGAAAACTACGTTAGCACTAAAATAATATTAATTACTTAGCTTATGATAAGTATATGGAAAATTATCTCATATCATACGAAGGTTAGCAAGTCAGCTTAGGAAGAAGTAGAGAAAGTGGAGAAAGAAAGAATAAGGAAGCGATAAACAACGAAAGGAAATTTCAGCACGTTCATCACCGACGAAAACTCATTAAAACAGCATAGGAAGTGAGGGTCGACTAATAAGGAAATTCCCGAAGCAGTAAGTGCACTTAATACGGACGACAGGTAAGTGGGAATTTCACCTACAACACATAAATTAATTTAAGTGCGAATTTTATGTGATTATGTGCTTCGATGGGAATATGTAACGTGTTATCTGTGTTGTATGATTTTACGTGACGTGAATTATGTGAAATTACGTGATTATATGGCAACCTGTGTTGGTTGTTTTACGTAAGATGCTTATTGGCGATGATGAATTCGCATGATAAGCTAATGTTTATGACTTTGCGATGACGTGGGAAACCAGTTGGTACACCATATCATGGTATATTATGTGCACGTTTAGATTTATTTTAATTTTGGGAAGGTGAACGTGCATTGCATTTATCTCCTGTAGGCGAGCACGGTATGTATGCGTGGCATTATTTATGTGGCATGAGCATGTGCATACACGCATTATGTGAGGATTATCAGTTATGAGTATGCACGGTATATGATCGTCTGGGAACAAAATATGTGTGACGATATTAATATTTGATGTAGACTCACGAATGAGTCATAGCTACTTCTACAAATGCACCACGACGGGATGTAAGCCGTCTAAAGTATTATGTGAGGCAGGAGGAGCGACCTGGGTAGGGGCGACCTAGGGAGACCTAGCGTAGGCCGCTCAGTGTGGAGCAACTGTCCGACAGGAGGAGCGACCTGGGTAGGGGCGACCTAGGGAGACCTAGCGTAGGCCACCCAGTGTGTAGCAACTGTCATTGTCATTAGCGGATGTATGTACCTAAATTATTTAGGTGCTGGGAAGGCACATGGTATTAACCAGTATGCCAGGAAAAACGATTGTATGTATCTAAATTATTTAGATACTGGGAAGGCACATGGTATTAACCAGAGTGTCAGGAATAACGATCGTGATAGAGGGGCGACCTGGTGAACGCCAGTGTAGGCCACTATCATTTTTTATCCATTTTGGATTTGAGCTCATTATATGGTGGTGCGTAGAAAGTAGCTAAGGGCCTGAGAGAAATAGAAAGAGATAAGAATGAGATGAGAGAACGAGTATTAGAAAGCATTGGCGCGGATGCCTTTGCTAGTTTGGCACGTGCATGTCATGCATATTTTCACTTACTGAGCTTTATAGCTCATTCCACGTTTTATGTGTTGTAGGTACGAACAAGTCGGACGTTGAGACACGTCACGACTAAGGCAGGCTGATGGCGGTGACTCCACGTACTTTTGAGGGCTGGGCGTACATGGATGCGACCTGAAGGGTGTTATTAGTGTGTTTTAAATATTTTAACATATTGGGCTATGGTCTTTTAAATTATAATGTTTGCATAACGAGACGTGTGCGAGGTAAATGTGTACGAGTGTGTAATATTTCAATTATTAAATAAGAGTGTTTTTTTTAAATCGGGTCTTCCGCAGCCTACGTTGCGAAAAATCCGCCAAACTAGTTATAGGAAAAGTGGGGTGTTACACTCACTTTGAGGGCTCATAGCCTTGGGAAGGTGAATCCCATGTCGCATAGGCGGGAACCCTTTCTTAGAGTTGTCCATATTATATCGCTTCAGGACCTTCTCTAAGTAAAAGGGCCTGCGAGAGTCCTAACATACGATTCACTCGATCTCTATAAAGGCGAATACCCAAGATGTAGGTAGCTTCTCCCAAGTCCTTCATGGAGAATTCCATCGAAAGCCACGCTTTCACCATCGAGAGCATTCCAATATCATTTCCTATCAAAAGGATGTCGTCCACGTACAATACGAGGAAATATATTTTGCTCCCACTGCTTTTCTTATAGACGCAATGTTCGTCTTCGTTCTTCAAGAATCCGTGGCCCTTGACCACTTCATCGAATCGAAGATTCCAGCTTCTGGAGCCTTGTACTCTTTGAACCATTCAAAAATATCAGACTTGTGCTTCATGAGATACACCTTGTCGAAGCAAGAGTGATCATCAGTGAAGATAACGAAATAATGGAAGTTACCGCGAGCCGCTACCCCGAACGGTCCTCAAACATCCGTGTGGATTAAAACGAGAAGTTCTGCGGCTCTCGTTAAAGTCCCTGTGAAGGCGAGAAACTTGGTTGAATGAATCCCATCTTGAGCAGTTCCTCTAACTGTTCCTTTAATTCCCGCAACTCATTTGGTGCTAACCGGTACGGTGCTTTGGATATAGGAGCAGCCCGGCACTAGATCGATAGTGAATTCGATTTCTCGATCGGGTGGTAAACTTGGAAGGTCATCGGAAAACACGTCAGGATATTCACTGACAATTGGAACCTCCTCAAGTTTTGGTGAAGGGGATTCTTCGACCTTTACTGCAAACACCAGGAAAGACTCGCAACCCGAATCCAAGAGTCGAGCCTTAAGAGCAAAAATTTGGGCAACTTTTATTTCTGCTTACTTCTCCCAAGAATACGAATTCTCCTCCGCCGGGCAGTTGGAATTTCACTAATTTCCTAAACAATCGATCATGGCCCCATATTTAGAGAGCCAATCCATCCCGAATATGACGTCATAATCGTTCATCGGGATTACTATAAGGCTGACGTCTAGATCTCTACCCTCAATGTTAACGGGGCACTTTTCTACTATTTGGTTTGTGCTAGTTGGGTCCCCGTGGGGTAAGGTCACTACATAATTGCACTCAGAATGGGTAGGATAGATTCCCGGCCTTGCCACGAAATCAGCCGACAAAAACAAGTGTGTGGCTCCTGAGTCAATTAATATGGAAGTAGGCACATGAAAGATGTTCAACGTACCAGTCACCACCGCGGGGTTTGCTTCCACTTCCTCTCTTGTCAGGGTGAACACCCGAGCTGGCACTGGTGGATGTCGGATGAGTGGTTGGCTCGGAACTTGGGGCACCACCTCATTGCAGTTTCTGGCATAGTGTCCCATTTTCCCACATCGGAAAGACCGTGGCGTTACATTTTGTCTCGTTCCAAAGCACACTCCGTGGTGATAGCGGCTGCACTGCTGACATTGTGGCGCAGGGTTCGGGGGTCGGTTTGAAATGTTTTTTGGCCTCTGGTTTGGCCTCGGTCGCCAATTTTGCTGGCCCTGTTGGTTTCCTCGATTGTTCGGGCCCTTGCCAAAGAACTGGCATTTTTGGCTTTCTCCTCCCAGCTGTCCCTCACTCATTCTCTTTGCCTACTGCGCTTTCTCAATTCTGGTCTCTGCTTGCTCAGCCAGGATTGCTCGCTCGGCAACACGAGCGTAAGTTTTCCCTTCCACGTCGTACATACTCACATTCCGGTAGATCTCAGGCTTGATACCTTCTAGGAAACGCTCAAAATCTTCAGTTCATCAGTAGCCACCATGTGTGGCGCAAACCTTGATAGCTGCTCGAACTTGCGGATATAGTCTGCTACCGACATCCCTCCTTGCTTGAGGTTGATAAATTCATTCATCTTGTGGGCTCGATCAGGAGCTGTGAAGTACTTCCCCCGGAATAGCGTCTTGAACCGCTCCCAGGTCATGGTAGCCGGATTTTCCAGCACCTGGATGGTGTCCCACTAGTAGCACGCGTTCTAGCGTAGCATAAAGGTGGCACCATTACTTTCTCGGCATCAGGTAGGTGGCTGACCCGAAACATGCTTTCTATCGTCCTAAGCCAATCCTCCGCCATGGTAGGATTAGAAGCTTCCTCGAAAATCGGGGGATTTAACCTCCGGAATCGCTCCCCAGCAACTTCTACCCGTTCCATTCCCGGGGCTACATGTCGTTCAGACGAGCTCTGACGATGGATGAGCTCGTTAATTTGATCCGAATGTCGTCGGATTAGATCGATCAGTTGAGAAATGGTGGAACGATCGTCATTCGGTGGGGACTCTGACCCCGACCTACGACTAGATTTGCCTAACTCTCTACGCGTTCTCGGCATTTTCAACTATAAAACACAAACAGGCGAGTTTAAATCGCTACGCATTTCTATCAAATGTTATAACTTACAGGAAAGGCTGGTTCTCCCGGCTTTTGAGCGGCATGGACAGTCTTCAGAATCAAGGGCCGAAGCTCTGATACCACCTGTAACGTCCCGTCCCATACCGAGACCCACTGTAGCATCTGTCCCTATCGGGACCTGTGGGGTTGGGCCCACCGCGCCCAACTGATAGTCTGGCCCCACTGTACCACCATTTAACCTTTCAGCGTGCTTCGTGCACTCGCTCACACGCACCCTGAGAAACTTCCCAAGGGGTCACCCATCCCTTGATTGCCCCAAGTCAAGCACGCTTAACTTTGGAGTTTCTATAGATGGACTCCCGAAAAAGTATGTCGACCTTGGTGATATGAATAGTAGTATCAATTCTCTTATACGATTTTTAGCCTGACACGCCCATACATCAGTCTCAGGATCCCCTCTCATTCGGGTATCGGATCGGTTCGTTCATGTACCCCTTCGCCTAGAAGCCTGCCAGGAGCCGCTCCTTGTCCATGCACCTCTCTAGCACCGGCGATCACTCCCCGCCATCATCGGCCCCGGGCATCACATGCCCACCAGCTTCCGCCTGGTTCGTCCCCGAACCAGCACCGTACTGCGAGAGGTTGTGCTCTGATACCGCCTGTAACGACCCTACTTTTCTAATTAAAATATTTGGCGAATTTCCGCAACGAAAGACGCGGAAAGCCCAATTAACGAAAACTTTTAAAATAAAATATAATACATATCAAAAATATTGTTTTACAAAAGGCGTTCTTTACATGGACCGAAGCCCCAAAAATAAAAACAACTAATGCCGCTCCACAGGTCGCATCCATGTACTGCTCTCGCCCTCAAAAGCCCGTGGAGTCACTGCCACCAGCTGCTAACCTAGTCCTGACGTTCGCCGATGTCGGACTCATCATTACCTACAACACATAAAGGCCTGAGCGATACGCTCAGTAAGTGAATTCATGCAAATGCAGCGTGCACTCAAACCCAATCCTGACACCTCACCGCATGATAAAATGCAATGCACGCTCGTTCCCACATTCTACTCTATCTCAATATTAGGGCCCTAGGTTAGACTCGGCACCCCCGCGCGCAAAAGACTACTGGATAGCTACTCCCAACTCTCGCGACAGCCTACGCTAGTAGTGCACTGAATGATCACGCCAGTATCCTCCTACTAGGTCGCTCCGCACCGAAAATCCCGTCCGACGGTTTTGCACCCCGGGTTGCGCTACCACGCTCTCCCCGGGTAGACAGATCGATCACGCCTGTCTGCCGTCCCTGAGCATAATAAAGGTGGTTTGCACCTCGGGTTGCTCACACCCAAGTAGACAGATCGATCGCGCCTGTCTCCCACCAGGTACCCTGCGAGTCTAACCTCATCCTCGCAATTATCTCATTCTACCTCGCTCACACAACCCCCGTAGGGTGTCACCACTAACTTAGTCGTCATCTCCCAAAATGTCGTGACATATCGTGATATGCAATGCATATAATATCAGTCACACAACAATTAAAATCACGTACCATATCACTAAAAATAGCATACTCAGAATACCAGTAGGGTTGGGCTCTGATACCATTTGTTGGGGAAGTCGCCAAATATTTAATTCCGGGCCAGCGGTAGTTGTATTTGGACCCCGCGACAATTTATCGGGATATTAATTGAAGCCGAAATGACACTAAGAAAAACACTGAGATTTTTACGTGGTTCGGCCAATACCGCCTACCTCCACGGAGAATCACCAGTTTTACTATATTGAGAATATTAAACAATATTACACTGTACAAAATAACGCTCATGTTTAAACCCAAACCCGATACCCCTTACCCACCTGGGTAATATTTTTGTACCCACTCTCAATTACCACAGTAAAACTGCACCCGCTCTCACCCTTATCCGTCCGGACAAGATTTCTCTTTTTCTCTTTTCTTTTTCCCTCTCATTTTCTCTCTCCCTCACTCGCTCTGTCTTTCTCTCAATTTTGGGTGAGGTCTACAACTGATCGAGCAAGCCTTTATATAGGCAAGCTCATATGCAAAAAACCAAAACACCAAACGTCATTGCATACATCATTGGAAGGAAAAATGAAAACGATTTCCTCCACCTTCACATGTGTGTGTGAGGTTGAAAAGTCAACACATCTACGTGTTTAGGGGGAGACATTGGTTTGATATACGGTTATGGCGCGGCTTCCATTGGACTCACCGACTATTCGTAGCATTCCTGGACAATCCACTAACAAATGTCGTCCTGTTGAATCCGTTGTAGACCAAGCATGCTCATCTGCCAGCAGCAAAAAGGCCAAGCACAACTAGGAACCTTTGTCTAATATTTTGTATGTTATCTATGAATGACAAGTCACCCCGATGGTTTTCTATGTTTTCAACTGTTGTCGATCGCCGCTTTTGTTGGTTGCTGTTTGTGTCGGTAGGTTTGAAAACCTTTGCGATTTGGGTACCACGCTTCCTGTTTGCTATGTACATAGTTTAATGACACATATGTTTATCAAAGTTAACGTGTCTTGCATGTTTATTCTTTCTATGCGTTCGTGTTATAAGAATATAATTATTATAATTAATTTATATATACAAAGCAATGCCAGTTGAAAACAAACATAAATAAAAATTATACCTCTATTTTAGCGTCGAAAATAGTAGGTTCTCTAAAGGTGCATCATTGGTGGTCCACACTGTAACGATGTTAAATATAGAGTTTAATTGGAGTAGACTTATTTTTGCGTTTACGCAAAACATAGTACCCATTGGAGATGTTCTAATACTGCGTAACAACGTTTTATCACATTGCATGTATATCTAACATCATGTTGTTGTACCTTGAGAATATATATATATTAATTGTTTTAATCATTCGGTTCCGGGTACGATTACGCAGAAGCCGCACAACGTGCGGCCTCATCATCTAGTAAAGTAAAAGTATATCAATCAATCGATAACAAATTCGGACAAGCATATGAGAGTTCTTCAAAGTTGATCACTAACCACAAACCAAGCACTTAAGGAAAGAAAAATTCCAAGGGAAAACACAAGTAAGGTAATATAGGTTGAAAATTTATATTTCATCCATTGATGTTTTAGCAGATTAACCATGGTTAACTTATGAGGTGTATAAAGATCGAATTTAAAGATTTGTATATTTTAATCCATGGAAGACATAAGGATTTCGATAGAAAATATGTATATGTTCTTTAACTAACCAAAAGCCCATGTGTTCATGCGTATTTTTGAAGTTGATATACTTCGAAATTTGAGGAAACTCAAGAAGCTAATTTATATATAATCGAGTTAGCTGTCCAGATAACTTTCAATCAGAATCATTGGTGCTCTGTATCAATCGAAAAAAGACTGAATGCCAATTCTGGACAGCAGGAATCGAATAAGCAGCCGAAAAACTTTTCGGGCACATTTCGATGTTGATGGACTTCGAATCAAACGAATGTAAAGAATGAACGTTCTACATAATTAAGTTGGTTCTTTATAGGATTTTGAATTAAGGCAATCTGAATTTTAGATCAACTAAAAAAATGCATGTTGCCATTTTTGGACAACATTTCTTGCCATTTTCGGACAACATCCCTATGCACCCGGAAAACTTTTCGGGCACATTTTCAATGTCGATGGACTTTGAATCAGAAAGAATGTAATGAATAAAAGTTCTACATAATTAAGTTGGATTTTCACAGGAATTTGAATAAAGGAAATCTGAATTCTAGATCAAAAGTTATATATACTAAAAACGATGCAGGTTGCCATTTTCGAACAATATTTTTTGAGAAGTCATTTTGAAGTTTTATTGTAATGTTTAAGATCAATGAAAAGTAGGATAAGGGTTATGGGTAGAGACCTGTTCATGCACAATAAAACATGCATATCACGCATATACGACATTTATAGGGGTCTTATATGGATTTGTCGAACGTAACGTTTTTAAGGTCGAAATACCAAGAAAGACAAGGACAAGGCCGAGTAAAGGGAGGGGATTATAAGCTTAAACTTGTGAGTATGATGTGAAACGTGTATTTATGTTCTACAACTGAATTAATTTAGTGATGATTCTGTTATATATGTGAAATATGGATCGACTTGACATATTTACTGCAATGTACTTTATTGTGCTACATGAGAATTGATTGATTGATGATTTCATGATATATGTGATATGAAAGGTTATTTATGTCATATGCATGAAGGAAAAGAGAAACCGTTATGACTGCTACGACTTCAGATGAGGCGATAATGATATTACGGTTTACGTCCATACGAATCGGGGATGACAGAGTCCTGTACAGGCACCAGAAGTATCAAAATAAATGTGCATATAAAATATCATATACTATAAGGATCGTATGAACGATGGTTACGTGTCTGAATATATGATAGAAATGGTTATATGAGCTTGACGGAATTTGAACGATACTTGTTACAGCTTTAAAGTACGAATATTGGTTTACATGTTGCGATCGTACTCTATAGTTGCCTTGACAGTTGTTATAGATAGCTAGCGAACATCTTAAAGCACAACCTCCATATAAGGGCATGGATTCAAGGTCGGCCGACTACGCTCTCACCCTGCTTCCCTCTGTTTATCGTTTGTGTATAGTCTAAGAAACATTATCGATTATTATGATGTTGAACAATCATGATATATGAGTATATGTATATTATGTGTGAAAGTGATTCTACCAGATGTGCACACCTATTTTTATTCAACCGGAATGATCGCGAAAAGAGAAAAATTTTATGAGATATTTAATAGATGTGTAAAAAGGTGGTAGGAAAACGGGCGCTACACTCTTCTTCCTCATCTGATGATGGTTACCGAGCAGCGGATAGCCCAAAATGGCTAGCAAAAGGAGTGCTGACTGATTTGGCATCGTTCATGCCAAATATCTCCAAAACCTTCATGAGGTAACTTTCCTGGGTCATGTGTAGCTTACCAACTCCTTTATCACGTCTAATATCCATGTCAAGAATCTTCTTAGCTACTCCTAAATCCTCCATTTGATATTCACCGTCAACAAGGCCTTCAACTGGTGAATTTCTGCAAAATGCCGCAATGAGCATGTCATCAACATATAATAATAGATAAATGAACTAACTGTTATTTCGGTTCTGGAAGTAAACACAACTATTATACATGCTCCTAGAGAAACCATGAACCAACTTGAAAGAATCATATAGTTTATATCACTGTCTTGGAGATTGTTTTAAAGGATTTCTTCAACAAACAAATTGGTCTTCGTTTTCTTCAAATCCTTCAGGTTTCTTCATATAAATTTTGGTCATCTAACTCGCCATGTAAGAATGCCGTCTTGACGTCAAGCAGTTCTAACTCTAAATCATACATGACAACAAATGCAGGATCATCTGAAGAATCTTTGTTGACCTCATGCTACACTTCATTCGTACACTATCATTTCTTTTCTTGATCGGTGAACACGGTGAGTGGTTGATAATATAACATGCTGCAGCGAAAGCTTCAGCCCAAAAATCATTTGTCAACCCAGTGTTAGAGATCATACATCGAGCTCTTTCTAAAATCATTCGGCTCATGCGCTCTGCAACATCATTCGTTGAGGCATCATTCGACCAGTCTGATGTCAAGCAATTCCTTTATTCTTGCAAAAGTCGTTGAACTCACTTCCACCTAATTCGAAGCCAATTTTGTCCGCAACCACTTGATTTTGTTTTCCTACATGCTTTCAATTAATGCTTTCCATTGTTTAAACGTTACGAAAACATCACTCTTCCTTTTAAGAAATATACCCACACTTTCCATGAAAAATAATCAATGAAAGTCAACATATATCTTGCACCACCTTTGAACGAAACATGAGAAGACTCCATAACATCAGAATGAATATGATCCAAGTAGCTTTCGTCTTGTGGGCAACTGGAGAATTGAAGCTTGCTTCTTCTCCCAAAAAAATACAGTGTTCGCAAAAGTTCATCTTACCAGTACTTGACCGCATAGAAGGCCTCGCTTGCTTAATATCGTCGAGTCGTTTTCTACCATGTGTTCTAGTTGCATATGCCATAATTTAATGATATAAACCTCTGGGGATATTGAAACTGCAGCGGAATCTGTAATGGTGGTTCCCTGCAAAATATACAAATTTCCAGACTTACAAGCTTTCATCACGACAAAGGGCACCTCTGGCAATTATCAAAACTCTACCATCAACTGAGAACTTGCACCCTTAGATTCAAGTGTGCCTAAAGAGATTAGATTTCTTACCTGGAATATGTCTGACTTTTGTAAGCGTTCGGATGATTCCGTCGAACATCTTTATTTGAGTTGTAGCTTTACCAATAACATTAAAAGGATCATCATTTCCCATCAGGGGGTATCCACCATCGAATTTTTTCGTACGTGGAAAATCCACTCTCGACTCCTGACTTATGGCTAACACAACCAGAATCTAAGATCCACTCATTATCAGACCTAACAATATTTGCAGTTGCTAAAAAAATAGTTTTGTCGATCTCATCAACAGCTACACTAACTTCGACGGGTTTATTATATTACTGATTATTTTTCTCCTTATTTTTTTTATTTATAAAAACTAGCTTTGATGTGACCATTCTCTTCTTGCAAATTTACATAATTTTTGTACATGGACGTTCCTTTAGATCTGCTACTTTCAGCATCTCTAAGTTCTTGTCTTCCCGTGCAAACAGTCTTTTCTGCTGGTTACCACTTGTTTCTTCCAATTATATCCTTGACTATCTGTTCTTCCGATTGCAATCAACTTCGACCCCAGCATATGATACTGTATCATACTGTATATTATAGTGCCACGAAAATGCTTTAAAGAGGAGGAATGAAACACAACAATATTATGGTCTGATCTTCGTTAGTTACTTTGACTTCTACGTTCGACAAATCAATAATGGTTAAATCGAATTTATCAAGATGCGAGAGTATAGAAGTACCTTCCGTCATTTTCATACTGTATAGCTTCTGCCTTAAATAAAGTCGATTCTCCTTAGTCTTCTTCAACATGGCTTTTAACGCATTCCACATACCCGTGGTCGTCGTCTGTTTGGCAAATTCTTGTATAACATCAAGAGATATTTAAGATAATATAGCATATCTAGCTTTCTTGTCCAATTCTTTAAGCTGATCGTATTTCATTTGTCTATTCTTTTCTCCTTCAATCTCCAATTTGCAATCGTCTTCAATGAGTCGTCTTGAGACTCTACATTGCAAAGTTGACATTTCTGTCGATTTTTCAATTGATGTTTTTGTTATCGTCATGATGGGTAAATAATTTTGGTGGGCTATGATACCGATTTGTTAGGATATTTGAAATCCCCAATAATAAATTGCCCGAAAAGGATGATAAACGAACGTAAATAGTTTTGGACAGTGAACACAAGAAATTTTGCGTGGTGAGGTCGTAGTGACCTACGTCCATGGGCCAGAAGCTAAACTTCCTATGTGGAGATATTACACAAAGGTACATCTCCTAAGGATGAAGTGAAGACAAAACAGCTACAATGACTGTGAGTAAAAATAAACAGACAGTTATTTCAACTTCGAATCTAACTAAGAAAGTAGGTGGAGGAGACTGAATACCTGCGTGGTGATGGTTGTTACTCGGCCTCGTCTCGTGCCTATTTATAGGCGAGTGTTTGCCTCGTTCGTCGATGTGAACAGAAGAAAACTTTTTACGCATTGGCATGCGAGAGAATTCAAAAGAATATTTCACTATTTTAATCCTTCTTTCCACCTGATAAGCTCCTCAAATGCATTTTTCTTTCTTCCTTCATTTATTGCCTTTAATAAATGCATTCGATGCCCGCAATGAGAGAACCAAAGGTCATATCTAACAGATTCTACGGAGTTAGGTGGTGATGATGACTAGTTAACAATTTTGATGTGGACTTGCCTATTCTCGTCGAGAGAATCGAAGTGGATGTTGATGGGCCAGTGATGAATGATGGAAAATTTTCAGTGTTAGTTGAGGAATTAATGTTGTTGGCATTGGTTGAGGTTGAACCGATTTTGATGGAGGATAAAATGATTTGTCAACCCAGCGTTAAAGATCATACATCGAGCTCTCTCTAAAATCATTCGGCTCATGCGCTCCACAACACCATTTTGTTGAGGCATCATTCGAATAGTCTAATGTCAAGCAATTCCTTTATCCTTGCAAAAGTCGTTGAACTCACTTCCACCAAATACGAAGCCATTGTTTGTCCCCAACCACTTGATTTGTTTTCCTATCTGCTTTCAATTAATGCTTTCCATTGTTTAAACGTTACGAAAGCATCACTATTCCTTTTAAGAAATATACCCAAACTTTCCATGAAAAGTCATCAATGAAAGTCAACATATATCTTGCACCACCTTTGAACGAAACATGAGAAGGCCCCATACATCAGAATGAATATGGTCCAAGTAGCTTTCGTCTTGTGGGCAGCTCGAGAATTGAAGCTTACTTGTTTCTTCTCCCAAAAAATACAGTGTTCGCAAAAATTCATCTTACCAGTACTTTGACCGCATAGAAGGCCTAGTTTGCTTAATATCGTCGAGTCGTTTTCTCCGAAGTGTTCAAGTCGCATATGCCATAATTTAATTATATAAACCTCAGGGATATTGAAACTGCAGCGGAATTTGTAATGGTGGTTCCCTACAAAATATACAAATTTGCAGACTTACAAGCTTTCATCACGACAAATGGCACCTCTGGCAATTATCAAAACTCTACCATCACCTGAGAACCTGCACCCTTGAGATTCAAGTGTGCCTAAAGAGATTAGATTTCTTACCTGGAACATGTCTGACTTTTGTAAGCGTTCGGATGATTCCGTCGAACATCTTTATTTGAGTTGTAGCTTTACCAATAACTTTAAAAGGATCATCATTTCCCATCAAGACGTATACACCATCGAATTTTTTCTTACGTGGAAAATCCACTCTCGACTCTTGACTCATGTGGTAAACACAACCAGAATCTAAGATCCACTCATTATCAGACCTAACAATATTTGCAATTGCTAAAAAAATATTGCTGATTATTTTTCTCCTTGTTTTTTGATTTATAACAACTAGCTTTGATGTGACCATTCTCTTCTTTCAAATTTACAGAATTTTTTGTACATGGGCCTTCCTTTAGATCTACTACTTTCAGCATCTCTATGTTCTTGTCTTCTCGTGCAAACAGTCTTTTCTGGTGGTTACCACTTGTTTCTTCCAATTACATCCTTGACTATATGTTCTTCCGATTGCAATCAAATTTGACACTAGCATATGATACTATATCATTCTGTATATTATAGTGCCACGAAAATGCTTTAAAGAAGACGAAAGGAAACACACAATATTATGATCTGATCTTCGTCAGTTACTTTGACTTCTACGTTCGCCAAATCAATAATGGTTAAATCGAATTTATCAAGATGCGAGAGTATAGCAGTACCTTCCGTCATTTTCATACTGTATAGCTTCTGCCTTAAATAAAGTCGATTCTCCTTAGTCTTCTTCAACATGGATTTTAACGCATTCCACATACCCGTGGTCATCGTCTATTTGGCAAATTCTTGTAAAACATCAAGAGATATTTAAGATAATATAGCATATCTCGCTTTCTTGTCCAATTCTTTAAGCTGATCGTATTTCATTTGTCTATTCTTTTCTCCTTCAATCTCCAATTTGCAACCGTCTTCAATTAGTATGACCTACATCTTGAGACTCTACATTGCAAAGTTGACATTTCTGTCGAACTTTTCAATTGATGTTTTTGTTATCGTCATGGTGGGTAAAATAATTTAGGTGGGCTATGATACCAATTTGTTAGGATATTTGAAATCCCCAATAATAAATTGCCGGAAAAGGATTATAAACGAACGAAAAATAAATTTGGACAGTGAATACGAGAAATTTTGGGTGGTGCGGTCGTAGTGACCTACGTCCATGGGCCAGAGGCTAAACTTCTTATGTGGAGGTATTACACAAAGGTACATCTCCTAAGGATGAAGTGAAGAAAAACAGCTACAATGACTGTGAGTAAAAATAAACATACAGTTATTTCAACTTCGAATCTAACTAAGAAAGTAGGTGGAGGAGACTGAATACCTGTTTGGTGATGGTAGTTACTCTGCCTTGTCTCCTGCCTATTTATAGGCGAGTGTTTGCCTCGTTCATCCATGTGAACGAAGAAAACTTCTTACGGATTGGTATGTATAACGGGGGCTATGTATATCCATCGTCATCAAAATTCAGGGGCTATGTATATCCACCATTTCATAATTCTCGCGATAGAGGGAGGTCGAGACGAGACACAAGTTCCTTCATGGAAGTACGACATCATCATACCTGGAAATGTTGACGATGGGGTAGGAGAAATGATCGAGAGAGGAAGCTAAATTGAGAATGAGAGTTCACTTTCTCATTGATCGTGGGAAAGTGCATAAACAGAGGTAGCTTATGGCCGTGTTTCCTGGTCGAGCGTTAAATATTATGTCGGGATTTTGCGTATACATCCTCGAGGATGGTGATGTCTTTAACGGAGGGGTACCGTTGACCCAATGTTATTGGGCTCGCACAAGATTGGATTCGACCCATTTAAGATTTACTTATAGTCATTGACCCATTATTGTAGGGAACATTAAGCAAAAAGTAAACTTCTTCTTCTCCTCCTCCTTCTTCTTCTCCTCCTTCTTCTTCTCCTCCTCCTCCTTCTTTCTTCTTCTTCTTCTTCTTCTTCTTCTTCTTCTTCTTCTTCTTCTCTCTCTCTCTCTCTCTCTCTCTCTCTCTCTCACTCTCTCCCCAAACAACTTTTAATCTTTTAGTTAAGCGTGTAACTGTCCTTCACATCAGAGAAATCAGAATATCTTATCTATAATCCTTAAATCTTATTTTTTTTAGAAACGTTGGTTTAATTTCACAATAAAAAAAATATACATGTTAAATAGCCCAATGGAGTGTTATCACACATGACTATGTTACAGGTGAATTGTGACGTATTCATCTGGCCCTGGGATAGTCGCACCTCTGGTGTGTGTGTGACACAATTAAACGCTGTAAAGCTTGTGTGGCACAAGCCCACGCTGGTATTTAGGGGTAAGCCCATAGCCAGGTCGAATGGGGATAAATCGGGACAGTAAAAAAAGCCCAATAAGTTGTCTCAGGTAACATCATGATCCGATAGAGACATATGCTCACATATGTGCAATGACAACCTAATACAAGCAAAAAAGAAAAAAAAAGCTGAAAGAGAAACATGTAACAAGATCTTAGACACAAACAACTAATGAACCTACTACAAAATGGCTATTAAGTCAATTCTACAATGCTCTTCACTTTCTTCAGTCTTCGACTTCAAGTATCTTTTTTGTCTTCAAAAAGGACCCTCACAAAAGAAAGAGAAACCACTCCTATAATGAGGAGACAAAAACTCCTAGTACGGGAGACTGACGACAAATGAAAATAGAAAAAAAGAACGAAAAATGAAAAAAATAGTAAGTAGATGGAGCTCCCCCAACCTCAATGAATGGAGGAAAGGGGAGAAGCTGGAAACTTTGTGTGGGTGGGTGTCCTGCGGCCGAGAGAAGGAGGAGAGAGGTAGGGTTTGTTTATAAATTTCTAATCCAACAATTTCATATCTACAATTTTGCTCGAGTTCATTAGATTTTGTCGCATCTTTGTCGACATATGAATTACCGTGGAAGCTAGAAAAATTAGATTATACACACTCGATGGGTTCGGTTTAATAGAATATACTAATACTTTTTCTACACACTCAAGATTAGGCTTTAGATCTCATTTGAAACTCTAGACTATTATATGTGACAATTTGGAAAGATACACACATGATACTCAGACAATTACTTTCATGTTTAACATAGATTTGACTTAGTCCTAGAAGAATTGTCTTGTGTTTCTGTTTTCTCCACGACAACCTGCATCATCGGTGGGATTAAGGAACCCCAAAGTCAAGCAAGTCAATATCATGACATTGGACTTAGGGAGGAAGTACTTGGCGTTGTGTGAGATGGATACCTCCTAATAAACGCTACAACTATTATTATTATTATTATTATTATTATTATTATATTATTATTATTATTATTATTATCTATTCTATTTATACTCTTACATAAAAAGGATAGCGTAGATAAAAACGGTTAAATTACTATCTCAATTCAAAATATTTAATTACAATTTTACCCTTAGCTTAAATATAAGTTTACCTTAATATCTTAATTTATTACAAGTTTGTCCTTAAATTAAACGTGTACATAACTTAATTAATAACACGAAATGTTCAAAATATTAAAGAACTGGTTATAATGCCTTGTTATATTTAAGGGTAAGTGATGGATACAAAGTGTCATTTGGCTGTGAAATTAATTACAATTTAACACTCAAATTATAATTTAATTAATTGAATAATTAGCATATCACTTCTAAATTCTTTTGTATATATAAATATTATATTTCATCTATTAAAACTAATAAAAATAATCTCAATGTAACATTAAACAAAGTTATTTAAGAATACGCATAGAGTGTGACGGAAAGTACTAGCTATTATTATTATTGTTAGCTATCGAACTCGTAAGCTATGAGATTACATTTTCTTTTCTAGTGTTCACGAAATTTTCATTTTTTTTAAATGAGCGTAGCTTATTTTCTCTGCATAGTGGTCCACGCAAAATTTCTTGGAAGATCGTCTTATTTTCTTCCGTAAGACTTGCAACAGCATGAGAACCTCTATTCCAACGGTGTTCCATTAGGTATTTCAATTTAGACAAAAACATTACACCTCCTCCTACTAAGTGTTTAAACACCCAAATATCATTACCCCTATAAATATCATTACACTGAATGTCTAAATACAAAAAAAAATATTATCTTGATGATTATGAGAGAGAAACATATAATATTGATTTGGAATATGTGATGGAATACCGTTTAAAATAGATGACCCAAGCCGACTTGCAACGTCATTGGTGGGTTAAAGGACCCTCCAAATAGACATGTTCATACATACGGTTACGGTTATAGTTCACGGTTATGAACCGCCGGTTTAAAGTTTGTAAAAATTCTCTAAACGCAGTCGAACCGCGATAACCACGGTTTCGGTTACGATTTGTAACAGGAGGAGCCGATTACGGTTACGGTTTGAACGGCCAGTTTATAGGTTCAATTTTCTTTAAAACAATTAAAGTTTTAGTAATGTTAAAAATTTCATTCCAACTTAAAAATTTATAAAAAAAAATGTGTTAAACATTAAAATAATAATTACACATTTGAATACTATAAAAAGAAATAAGATAATTGCTCAAATAGTTTAGCTAAATACTTCGAGAATGCTAGAAAAATATTTCAACTCTTTTTCATTTGTATATTACATTAGCCCAAAATTGTACATGAATAATATTTTTGAAAATGTGCAATTTTAACACAATGATCTAATAAAATGTAGGATTATGAACACTAAATAATTCTTCGATAGCTTCTTTAAAATTACGCAAAATTTGCAACAAAAAGTAGTAACATGAACAAGAAGTAGGAAATAAACTAATACCATGCTCGAAAACATATTAAAAACATATAATGCTTCCTTATATTCATATGAATCATTCGAAAATTTATACGTAGAATTCCAACCTTTTTTTTAATGTAAAGCAATAAAAATAAATCGTAAAAACTCAAACACATGTTTAATTTTCATGTGAACCGCCGGTTATAAGCTGCCGATTAACCGGCGGTTTACGGTTAGAAAATTCGATAACCATAACCTAACCGTATTAAATAACGGTTCGGTTACGTTTGAACCGTTGACCACGTTAACCGAACCGTTGACCGCCGGTCCAATTACGGTTCGGTTACGGTTTTTCAAACCGTTTGAACAAGTGTCAAGCAAGTCAATGTTACTTGTATACCTTTGCCAAGTCAACGTGACTTGTCTCTTCTTCTGTCATTACACTATAAACTAAGGATGAAGCTGCAAAGAGAACGAACATTCAGCCTCCCAAAGCTTATTTCGAAACAAAAACACCTATGGCACATTCATTCACACTACAGCTTCTTCATCTCATCATCATCATCTTCTTCTTATCCTTTGCAGCATCGACACTGCTAAGCAAGGACACAGATCACCAAGCACTGTTAGCAATTAAAGCTTCGATACATCAAGATCCACTAAATGCTCTAGCATCATGGAATGAGACATTTAGTTTCTGTACTTGGAAGGGAATCTCTTGTGGTAAGAAACATTCAAATAGAGTCGTGGGGATATACTTGAATTCTCAAGGCTTGGTCGGATCACTCTCGCCTTATATAGGTAATCTCTCCTTTCTTAGAGTCATTGATCTCCAAAACAATACCTTCACGGGCTTAATCCCTGAAGAGATTGGCTTTCTTCGAAGGCTCGAGCATATCGAGATTAGCAACAATTCCTACACTGGACAAATCCCAAAGAACTTGTCTCAGTGCACGAATCTTGTGTATCTTAATGTTATTGACAATAAGCTCTATGGATCTGTACCTCAAGGAATGGGCACTCTATCTAAACTTGAAGCCCTCGGTTTAGCACATAATAGGATTGCCGGACATATCCCTTCTTTCATTGGTAACCTAACGTCTTTAAGGCTGCTTAGCTTGAAGGATTGCATGTTAACTGGAGAAATTCCTGAATCACTATCGCGACTTAAAAGCCTGGCATTTATTCAGTTAGGATAAAAACAATTTAACTGGTAGAATTCCAGTTGGTCTCTTCAATATCTCTACCATGGCATACTTTGAAATTGCCGAGAACAAACTTGAAGGAGGTATACCAGCCAATATAGGATTAACACTTCCTAACTTGCAGAGGTTCCATATATTTTCTAATCAGTTTTCAGAAGAGGTTCCTACTTCATTTCCCAATGCTTCTCTGCTAGAAAGAATTGATCTATCTAATAACAATTTTAGAGGAATTATGCCAAAGGAGATGGGGAGGCTCTCTCGACTCTTGCAGTTTAGTATATCACAAAATAATATCCAAGATGATGTCAAGTTCATCACTTCACTTACAAATTGCACGAAGCTCGTTATTGTCGACGTCGGGCTAAACCTTTTGAAGGGTTCACTGCCTGAATCCATTGCCAATCTTTCGAAAACTCTGAAAGTCTTATGGATTCCTTGGAATGATATAGATGGAATCATACCTTCTGGCATTGGCAATCTTGTTGGTTTGACTAGTCTCGCTCTTCCTTACAATAATCTTCAAGGTCCGCTTCCTTCTAGCATTGGGAATCTTGTCAATTTGCAAGCGATTGACCTAGACGAGAACAAATTTGCAACTGCGATTCCATCTTCATTTGGAAAGCTCAAGTCACTGAATACAATCTCCATGAGTAACAATTTCCTCTCTGGAAGTATACCACATGACATTGGTAATTGTACAAGCTTATTGTCCTTAGACTAATCTCATAACAACTTCAATAACACTATCCCTCAAGAGATTATGACACTATCCTCCATAGCTACGCTGTTTGATCTGTCCTTCAACTCCCTATCTGGTCCAATTCCAGCTGCTGTTAGATCTTTGACAAACCTTGTAGAGTTGGACTTGTCAAATAATAACTTGTCGGGAGCCATTCCAAACTCCTTTGATAGTTGCGAAAGCTTACAAAGGTTGTACTTGAATGGCAATTCACTAGTTGGAGAGATGCCTTACGGGCTATCTGCTCTGAAAGGATTGGAAGAGTTGGATCTTTCACGAAATAAGCTAACCGGAAATATTCCAAGCTTCCTCGGTCAGCTTCAATTAACATTTTTGAACTTATCGTACAATGATTTTCAAGGAGAAGTCCCAACAGAAGGAGTCTTTGCAAACAAATCTGGTATTTCACTTGATGCGAATCGAGAACTTTGTGGTGGCATCCCAGAGTTGAATCTTCTTCGTTGCCTTGTGGCGAAATCCAAATCAAAACTCTCGTCAACTCTTATCAAAATCTTGATTCCAGTTATAGTTGTTGGATTGATATTTTTTCTACTTTCATCATACTTTATTTGGTTCTCCTACAAGCAAAGAAAGTCCAAGATCGACGCCACTGTTCCATCGTTTGATGGTATCCAACTTTTGAGACTTTCATATTCAAATCTTCTTAAAGCCACGGATGGGTTTTCTAGAGCTAACCTTCTTGGAGTTGGAAGGTTCGGTTTGGTTTACAAGGGCACTCTAGACAATGAGCAAACTATGATTGCTGTAAAAGTGCTTAACCTTGCAGTCAGGGGAGCATCTAAGAGTTTTTTAGCAGAATGCAATGCACTGAAAAGTATAAAACACATAAGCCTGTTAAAAATACTAAGTGTTTGCGAAAGCATAGATACCCAAGGAAATGATTTCAAAGCATTAATTACGAGTTTAAGGCCAATGGGAGTTTAGATAATTGGCTGCATCAAGATCAGGAGCAAGAAACTAGAGAGGAAGTTAGAAAGCTTACCTTGGTTCAGAAGCTAAATATCGCAATCGACGTAGCTCATGGAATAGATACCTACATTTCGGTACTGATGAAACTATAATTCACGGTGATCTCAAGCCAAGCAACATTCTCTTGGACCATGATATGAATGCTCAGGTGGGCGATTTCGGATTGGCTAAGATTATCTCAAGCACAACACCATCCCATCAAAGCAGTACTTCAGTTGCCATAAAGGGTACTATAGGCTATGTTGCTCCAGGTAAGGTAGGGCTTCGTCTTCTTCAAATTATTGCTAAATTCAGCTAACTCCATACTCCAAAGCTTATGTTTGCAGAGTACGGAACATGTGATGTGGTTTCAACACAAGGGGACGTCTACAGCTATGGTATTCTTCTCTTGGAACTTTTCACAAACATAAGGCCTACAGACGATTTTTTCAAAGATCATACGAACATGCACATCTTCGTGAGCACCGCCTTGCCTGATCAAGCGATGGAGATCGTAGGTTTAAGAAATGGTCTCGGAAATAATATGAGAGAAGAAGATGAGAGGAAGGTCAGAGAATTTGTGGAGTCTGTGCTAAGAATCGGAGTGTCGTGTTCGAAAGAAAATCCAAGAGATCGAATGTCAATGAAAGATGTTGTCAGAGAACAGTCCAAGATCAAAGAGGGTTTGTTTTCATATCGAGGAGGAGGAGAAATTGAGACCATATAAAATGCGTCTATATCTGCATCTCTCTTCTATGTGTGTTGTATTTCTTTGCTGGACTTGGACATGAACTAAGAAGAGTAAGAATAAATAGAGATTGTGACAAAATTATGAAAACTTACCTTCATTGTTGTTTTTAGTCGCGATATTATATAATTGGAAAAACTAAAAATAAAATACGAAAATTTAATTTAATTTTCTTGTTTTACAAAAGAAGTCTACAATACAGTTGACTTTCTACGTCAACTACATAAAACAATCATGGAAAGCTGCAATAAGTTTTGATCGAGATGAGCTTTAGAAACAGCAAAGTATCTGATACAAGGTTGATTCAGCTTAAAGCTACCCCCTTCATTCTACACAAGGCATACATACATGATACATACAGCAGATGATTGACCTAAGAATCCAAATTAAGATCTTCTGGCAACTTTTCGATCCTTTCTCCCAATCCCAGTCTTCTTTCACCATCCACATCATCATAACGACCATTGCCAACCGTAGTTGTATGATGATCAATGATCTTTTCCATACAGTTTTGATGCTCAGATGGTTTCTGAGCATCATCGCCAACATTTAGAAGCTCCACAGTTTCAAAATTATCCACCCAGCCCGCATCTAAATCGTGGTCTTTCAACGATGGGAGAACACAGCGATCATCGTCATCTCCATTTCCAACCGTATATAACCCATGATGGGCGTTTCTTCTAAACTCTTCTTCACCATCTGTTTCTTGATCCATTACCAGCTTATTCTCATGCACATTTCCTCGAGCAGTTTCTGGGTCCTCGTCGTCGTCACTGTCTATACGTAAGGTGTACGATCGGTTCTGAACTGCCCTCTTCCAAAGCATGAAAACGTTGAAGTAATAGCTGACGATTTCCTTCTTCGATCGGGCAGGGAATACATCGCTCAACGTTTTCCAGAAGTTCATACCGTGAGAAGCTGGATTAGTATATACCACTTCATGGAACATTTGTTCTTCGTCAGCTGTCCATCTAATAGAAACATCCTCGCCCATTTCACAGAATCCCAGCTTTGTGAATTTCTCTTCTCCGAGCGTTTCTCTGAGTTTTTCCCTTGCTTCCTTAACGTGTTGCTGCACGCACCTCGTGGACCCCACGTCAAGGCAACTACAATCTGTTCTGCCCGATCCAACTTTAAGTCTATTGTTGTCTGAATCGTCAAAGCGTGTCATAGGGATAATACAAGTGCCGACAAGTGTCGATTCTTCTTCGCCTTGACTAAAATTCTTGGAATCAGAATCATTTATTCCACTGCTATGACTTGGCCCAGTAGAAATTTCTTTCCCAAGAATATGATCCAATTCTTTAAGTTCTCTACCGTTAGGTTTTGAATCCAACTCGGGAACTTCAGCTTGATAATTTGGTCCAATGGGAATCTCTTTCCTAGGAGAGGAATTTAGTAGCAGTGTATATGAATCCTCAAGTTGACCGATGGGTTTCCAGGGTATGCAAAAGTCAATATAAGGTGGAAAATTATGATATAAAGAAGCTTCCTCGTTCTCAGCCTCTTGCTCGCTACTATTGCCAGAGACATACTCTTCACTTGTCTCCAACTCTTTAACTATGGGAGATAATGAATCTGTGTCGATATTTTCAATGCCACCATTCAAGTGTGACTTATCACCTGAGTAAATAGAGTTGCATCAACTTAATCAGCAATAAATGATCAACTAATGATGTTACACAGTAATAAAACCGTGCAGGCTAACCAGGAGAATCAGCTTTTTGGGGACTAATAGCTTGTGAAGTAAATTGCTCAATATTCAATGGTAGCTTTTCATTATGGTCAATTGATTTAGGCTGTTTCAAAGAAATCTCTGAAAAACCTTCGGCTTCCAAAGGTCGTTTGACTCCCATATCCTGCACTATAGGGAATGACAAATAACACATTATTTGACATGGTGTAATATTATTCGCAGCAATCATCAAACGGTATAGAATGAGTATGCAATTGATCTACGCCGTGATTCCCAGCAGCATTTAAACGAGTTGCTGACAAGTATATTTCACTGATTAACCATCGTTCCTAACTACTTCCAACAAAAGCAGAAAAGTCTCTTTATTCCTCCGTGCATACATAATTCATACATTTGTTGGAAATATGGAACTGTTTTATAGTTTCAATTTGAGGATGGAGACAAAAATCCGATCAGTCAACGTTCTACATAAGCAAAAACGTCTGGGCTTTCCGGAACATGTATGGTAAACCAGTGTTTGTAAATGCGAAAAGCGAGCCGAGGCGATTTTTGGATCGACTAGAGTAAGCGAGCCTAGGCGAAAAGCGAAGCGCCTAGGCGAACGATATTTAAAAAATATTAAATAGGATTTAAATAATAAATACCTATCAATTTTCAAAGTTTTGTGTCTAACTAGTTATATTTCTAATTTCATTTAATAACCAAAAACAATATTAAATGGCTTGTAAAAAAGGTTTCCTAGGTTTTAGAGCTTATAGGGTCAGCAAATTTAATTTTTTTTAATCTAGGATTCTGATCTTTTTTAAATACTAGTACTCCTTGCACACATTAAAATCGATTAGGCCACTACAATATTTTTATATTATATTTACTAACATTCACTTGAAAAGCCCAAGCCCATTAAATTAGGGTTTCATCATCTTCCTCAAGTCATCGGCACCTCACGCCCATCCACCCAGATATTCAGCTGTCCGGCCGAGATATCAGCCGTGAAGCCAAGATATCGGCTGCTCCGGCCCCACCCAGCCGAGATCTCACCGATCAGGCCGAAATTCTGGCCGGAAAACTATGCCTGTTGGATAGTCGACGGAGGCGATCGACTCTCGCCTTGGCCAAGGCGGTCGCCTAGGCATGAGAGTCGAACGCCTGAATGATTTCGCATCGCCTGAGCTATGCTCAGGCGTTTTTCGGCTCGACTAGAGGAAGCGGTCGCCTAGGCGCGCCTAGGCGATCGCTTTTCAAACACTGTGGTAAACAGATAAATGCGCTTCTCAGGGTATAGTATAATAATCTGCATATTCACATCCTACACCAAGTTTATGCAACTTTTAATGGCATCAGCATCTAATAGCAAAGCAAAGTAGCATGTGCTGCCCCAACCTAGACAACTTAATTAATCATAACGATCAGCTAAACCTCATTTTTAGAACTCATAATGTTGCAGAGCATTCAACAACGAAATTTATCTAAAAAGTGCCCTTTAAGAAAATAAACCATTTGGTTGCCATAGATAAAACTTCAAATAATACAACAAATTAAAAGTCCCAAACTAAATGCATGGCATAACCGTAGATTCATAAAACGAATCAATAAACCGAAAAGCGTACATAAAATTTCAATTAATCCATAAATACCCTGAAACCCATAACCAATTGAGCAGAGAATTGAAAGCAAGAAACCCTAGATAGCGCAACGACCCAGGTAAAATCAAGAGCTATTGAGTTAATACGAAGAGGGGAAACATAAAATAGACATTAGTGATAACGTTAAACCAAACAATTAACAAATTTGAACCAAAACCGCACAGATCGGGACATAGAAATCTTTCTAACCTAATAAATTCGTAAAAGATACAAAGTCGAGCTGAATATTCCACCAATCGGAAGAGATCGACGTGAATCAACACGAAATTCAACACCACGTTCACGAAATAATTGGAAAACGTGACTTTTTTATCTGACGAGATCGGTCACAAAGAGAAATTGGGGAAGAACATACGATGCGGTTCTTGCATATTTTGTTTTGGACGTGAATAAAATCCGACACAATACGAACCGAAACCCGGTTCGAATTACCCACATGTGACAAGTGGATTATATTTGGCAACATGAGCTGGCAAATCTAGGGTACCTCAATAATTTTCAAGGTACTTGGGTTGGGTGTGGCTTAACTAAGGCTTTTTTAATTAAATAATTAAACAAATCAACCATTAATAAAATAAACAACAATTGAAAATCATTAATAAAATAAAGAAATTCGTAAGATGGTTATACAATATACTAACTCGTATTTTTAGAATACGAGATACGCTGGCCCGCTGATCCGCTGACCCTGACATGTCACTTAACTTATCTCGTAGAACCAAGATACGAGTTAGTAACTCGTATAATTATAATACGAGTTACTTAATGCCCGACCAACCTGCATGCCTATGCATGTGTGGGCAATAATTCGCGTAATTCGTAATATGTTCATACGAGTTACGTGAATTATTGCAATAATACATGTAACTCGTATGTAGTTATTACGAGTTACGTGAATATTGCAATAATTCACGTGACTCGTATGAATATATGACAAATTAAGTTTCTATATATACATCCCTTATCGATTTTTTTTTAACATAACACAAACAATGGTGTCGAGTCGCGTACAAGTCATAGTATATTTCGGCGGCGAAATAATTCAATCATCCGATTCTACCATGAAATATAGTATCCGCCCTATTGGGTACAAGTCATAGTTTTATCGTTGTTGTTCGAAATTACGGGTGCTGATAGCAGTCGTTGCTCGTTGATTGTCCATGCGAAAAATGAATACTTTCAACATTCCCGCCACTTTCATCAGCTACTCCAAATCTCCAACGACAACGATTTATAATTTTTCATACATCCCGATTCGGAGAACAATTGTGTTGAGGTTTTTGTTGAAATAGTTGAAAATTCAAACTTTGATTTGAACGAAGAGCCTCATCGGAATTTTAAGGAGCGGCGCGAGTTTCCTGCATTTGAAGTTGGTTCTTCGAGTTATACATGTCCGGATTTTCCCGACATTGTCTCAGTTACGGCAGGGTTCAGCAATGCTTCTCTGGAGATGCCGACACTTGGTGTTCCATTCAATATGCTAGAATCTGTGTCAGAACCCGTGCCAAATTTCGTGCCTGAACCCGAGGAAGATGTTGATGTTAGTGATTTGGAAGCGGACGATGAGGATCCACTGTTCGAGTTATCCGATCCCAACGAGGACGATGGAGGTCGTGGCGGCGGCGGGTATCGGTGGCTCTGTGGTTGCAGCTATGTCTGATCTTCCACATCAGAAAAGATATCAGAAGAGCACATCGATCGTGGGGGAGCCAATGTCAGAGCGAGATTCAACGAGGTGATGCTTTGTACTGAAGAAATGATGGTACAAGATGGTTCTCGTTGATGGGATGCTCGGTGTCGGGCGGGGCTTGTGCAGCGGTGGAGTTTTGGCGAATTATGACAATAGTGCTGTGAGGCTTGTCGCTAGCCCTTCTTGGGAATTATCTGATCAGTGCTATTTGGGCCTGGCTATTGAATCTCTGCTAGGATAATAACGACTGATGACAGCAAAGTGCGACAATGTGCTAGTGCGGGAGGTTTCACTCTGTGGCAGAAAAGAGCGAAGGATGTGCTCATTTGTCAAGGCTGGGGTGATAAGCTTTGATGGGAGACGAGGAAAATCGGAGTAAATGACGAAAATTTTGGAGTCAAGATGTGTCGAAAGAGGAAGAAGTATGACCCTTTTACTTCTTACCTTTCTTCCTGATTCGCATGATAATTTGATCACAACCATCTGGTACGAAAAGAGCCGGTGAAGGCAGTGGATGGTGGATTCAACTCTTTTCGAAGCATGAAAAGAGAAGGTGGTCAAATTTTGGTTATAGCCGGGTGTTGGCTATTCGCAGAGCGAATCATAGAGGAAGGTGATATGCCAGGGGATTTGGGGACAACAGCAGGTCCAAATCCAGGTGGCGGGAAGGGCATGTGATGTTATATGTGTGGTGAGCCGGGACACATTAGGAGAAATTGTCTGACTTGGAGGAAGAAGGACAGACGGCTAGGAAATTCCACAAAGGCGATAGTAAAACTGGTGATTCTCCATGGAGGTAGGAGGTATAGTAAAACTGGTGATTCCGCATTACAAATGGATAAACAATTGTGTAATATTCTCAATATAGTAAAACTGGTACGTGGAGGTAGGCGTTATTGGCCGAACCACGTAAAAATCTAAGTGTTTTTCTCGGTGTCATTTCGGCTTCAATTAATATCCCGATAAATTATCGTGGGGTCCAAATACAACTATCGCTGGCCCGGAATTAAATATTTGGCGATTTCCCGAACAAGATGTACCCTCTAATATGATAAAGGGATTGATTGCTCTTCAGCATTAACAAGAGCAACATCCACCGCATCCTTCTAACGAATATGAAGAAAGAACTAATATTAGCAAATTATAGCAATAAACTATCTAGTTGGGGAGGCGTACTTGTTTGCCAGCACATAATGCATCAGCGCTCAGTCCCAACAAGCTGTCAGCCTCACTCTTATCAATAATCACATCGATGCTTCTAGTTCCGTCACTGAGCTTGGCCTCAAAGCTTAATCTGCAACAAGAGACACGATAGAGTAAAGATCCATGTTTACCTTATTTTTAAGAACATAGCTCATGGGGGAAAAACAAGCGGAACAAATCAAAGGTGGAAGGGCAACATTTAAAAGTACTTACACCGGTCGAGGTTTTCGGGAAATCGTTATTACAATGCAAGCACATAAACTCGTTCATGTAGTCTGCCCCACAGATCTTGGCACAATTTGGACACGTCATAATGTACAACTGTTGATCCATTTGTAATGCGGAATCCTGCTCTTATCCAAAATGTATTGACCTTTTACCACAAAACAATTATATTTATATATTTGTAGACAACCCTACGATAAACCCGGCATAAACAAAGCCTACCAATTCAGTTGAACTCATAATTTGGCTCAGTTTTCTGATCTAGGGAACTCGACGAAAATGCAGTGGCACGCCTGTCATTCTCATAAAGCCTGTCGCAGACAATTCTTTCTACGGTTTCTTTACGGCCGTCCAAGCTTAAACGCAAAGATTGCATAATGTTATTTTTACAACAATACAATTGTAGAAACCTAGTATTCTCAACATATAAACATACTCGGAGCTGTTGTGCTTCTGGTATCGGAGGATCGAATAAGATGCAACCAGTTATTGTCGTGCTAAGCGAGATGCCTTCGAAAACAATAAGGAATCATTATATAGGAAACAGACGACATTATTCACACATATGAACAATATTCAATATGTATTGGTATAAGCCACCATAAACTACCAAATCGCTTGATTAACCCGAAAGGAAATTTTGGCACTTACCATGAAAGGTGGTAACTGACAACCTCGTTGCCAAGACTATTGGAGTACTATGGACCTCGTTTGTTAGTTTAGGTGCCTCCATTTGAAGGAAGTATTCCCACAGTGTGAGCAGCATTGGAGTACACCTGTAAGCAACATATGCTCGAAGATCATTGAACAAGATAATAAAATGTAAATAAGATATAATATAAGAAGCGCACTCTTCATTTACAACAACGAATTCCTGCAGCCTTTTCCCATTCCAGTGGAGCGTGGTTGGAGAACATGGATAACAGCGCATAAGACATCTACAAGGTTAAGAATAGATATATGATTAAAAAAATCCGATATAATAAGTCAACATGCCAACAGAACAACAAATTTTATACATTGATAACACAATACTTTTAGGTACAAATGCTTACTTATGCGGCTGTTAGGGTCGTCTGCAAAGTCCGACAATCTTTCAAATGCCGTGAGATCGTAAACGTTTTCCAGAGGTAAATGATATTGCTCAGGGGCTGTTCGTATGTAGCAACTTTTGTTGAGCACCAACTCGTAGGATGACTCCGGCACTAACGCATAATTTGGATTAACCTCTCTCATCTTGCAATGGCCAATATAATACATATGAAAGAGCTGAAGGATATTGTCTAGTTCAACGTCCGAATCATATATGATGCACTGCATCCTCGTATTCTGTGATGGAGGATAGTTTTAGCGCGTTGCAAAGAAGGATAACATCAATGATGAGGATGTTGTTACCTCTTTATCGGCAACGACAACCCCTTTGCTGCTTGTAACCGAAGCGTGTGGATCGAATTGGCGTTTTTTCGACCACCAAAACCCTTGTGTACCAAACCCTTCGACTCGGGGATATATCTCCTAATAGACAACACTTGGCCTCCATGTTCCTTGTCTTTTGCTTTTTGGCTACCACACAAACGGACGACAATACTATAAATAGATTCTAAAGCTTTGAATTAGTTAATGGTTTCTGTTTTAAGAGGAAAGTAATGAGCATGAACATCATGCAACGAGAACTACACGAAGCGCATAGCAATTTAGCATTCTCAAAAGCAGGCACATCATATATTTGTCCACATAACAGTAATTCATTTACCAATATAGAAAGCCTTCAGTCAAATACCAAACATGAGAGCTAATTTATCTCGAAGGCTCATCAATTCAGAAATTATTGAAGCTCATGATTATAATACCCACAAAGGAACACACAAAGGAAACCAGCTGCAGAATTTTGCCAAATCCAAACCATAATCAAAAGGTCTAACTCACCGTAATTCATTTCATCATCTAAACAATGAATTCAAGATCTGTCTTCCACAGTAAAGGCCAGATAACATGTAATCATCTAATATACCAGAGCTAGAACAAAAACAAAACAAAAGGAGAATGTACGATTCAGCGAGTGACATATGATGGGCGACGGGGAACAAAGAGATCGATTGAACATAAAAGAATTTTAACAGACCTGTGGGGTTGGGCCCACCGCACTCCGAACGATAGTCTAGCCTCACTGTACCACCACTAGACTTACCAACGTGCTTTGTCCTCACTCGCACTCACCATGGGCAAACTACCCAGGGGTCACTCATCCCACTGCTACTGCAAGTCAAGCACGCTTAACTTTGAAGTTCTTATGGATGGGCTCCCGAAAAAGGAAGGTGCACCTTGGTGGTATGAGTAGCACTGTCAAGTCTCTTATACTGTTCCTTGACTTTACAACGCCCATACAATGCCCAGTCTCGGAATCCCTCTCATTCGGATGTGGGATTGGTTCATTCATGTACCCCTCTGCCTAGAAGCCTGTCAGGAGCCGTTTCCTTGTCCGTGCACTTCTCTGGCACCGGCAATCACTCCCCGCCCTCATCGGCCCCGGGCCTCACAGGATGAGATTGAGAGAGCTGAGAGAGAGATAGAGAAGATCGAAGGTGAAGATCGTAAGAATATTACGAGAAAAAGCGGTAAGGAGATAAGAAGTTTACTCGATTTTTTGCGTGATACTCATACGACAACTACAATATATAAAGATAAGTAATAATGGGCAAAATGACTATAAAATCACTCAAACTCTTACTTGGGCTTTTCGTTGATTCGACACTCGGGCTGGAGTCGCCGCCTAGTTTGCAATCCCGTTCCACTGTCGAGTCATCTCCGGATATTTTACAAATAAAAAAAAACTCGGGAATAACAATACTCCCCTTAAATAGTTTGTAAACGTAGTGTGAATTTTTGGACGTAAGAATCTAAAATATTCATGTTTTTCGAGCCTTCTATATATCACCTCCGCACACTTTGCTTGGCTATAATAGGCCGTGAGAGCCTACGGAAAACAATCCACGACTAAGGGAAAATATAGATATAAACGGTGAGGGGTATATAATAATTTCCTCAATTAATTCGGTACGACAAATCGAATTAATATTCTACCCTTAGATATTTTAATTTGTTTAGTTACAATTTTAGTCTTCAATCTTTAAATTTATATCACAAATCGATTTTCTTTTTATATACTTAAAATAATACATGAAATTATATTAAATGTGTTAAATTAAACATAAAGTCAAATCTAGAGTAATATATAATTTGTAACACGCGTCGAGTGTGCATAAAATACTAGTAAAATAGAAAGTTTGTATGGCATTCTTCTTATTACAAAGATAGGTAATTAGTATTTTTACTTTATAGATTGAGATGTGGGAAATCCTATATGTTATCTATTTCAAAATTCTTCTTTGTTACCAATTGTTTTTACCCTGACATGTTCAGGAGTCTTCCGCAAAAATTTGAATGTTCGATTTATCTTTAATCGCTCAAACGTTGAGCTGAATTGTTTCGATCGGTTTGTTGTTCTCAATAGTTAAGTTTTAGCTTTCTAATTGTCTCGGTCTTTGCTCTTCCATTAGGGTCTTTTCTCCTCGCGTAGAAGTTGATTCTCCCTTTCTGAAGTGCCTGTCTGAAGAAGACAAATTTATGAGCTTAAAGACGTTAAGAATCTTGTAGATCTAAATAGATTTTAAGTTGCTATTTTGGAAAAGGTCACTATTATATATAGGTAAGTTGTACAAAGAATGTCTTGGGAAAAGGGCGGCCGACCACACTAGGTGGCCGACCCTAAATGAAGCCCAATAACGAACTCAACTCAACGCGTAAAAATAATAATAAAATAAAAATAAACTACGACCAAGCAACGTGCCAAATCCAACGAAGCCCACTCAGATGCAAACGCCAACGATCATCCAAGGTCCCATCCGTGCTATCACCATGTACATGGCATCCCTTGATACCATCTCCGCAGTCCGACTCGCACCCGCATGCCAATGCTGGTTCCGTTCCCGACAAATATGACAAACTAGCGCTGCCAGAAGCTAGCTATAAGCATAGTGAATAAGATGTTTCCGGCGCCACGTCGCCGCAGCCCATAAGATCCCCGTCGCGTCTCAGGAAAGGCCATAATCTCGTGGCAGATCGAACACACCTCAAGAAATCCGCCAACAAAGTGCACTCGAAGAAGAGATGGGGAACCCCCCCCCCCCCCCCCCCCAACCCAACATACAGCAGCACCCTAAAGAAGATGCAACCATGGCTATCCAAGGTTTGTCCCTCGTAGAGAGGCGATCATGGATCACCAGCCAAAGGATTGGTCCAGTTTATGTATGCTGACCGGGCCCGCAAATAGCGTCGTCCGTGGGACCTGTGGTCTTCGTGCACGAATTGCCTCCCATGACGACTTAGACGAAATGTGACAGTCAGGCGAACCCCCAACAGGATCGCATCAGCGTCGGCCGGGTAAACCGGAGGGAGATGTGGATGAATCAGCTGGTACTCCCTCATCGAGGTCAATGGTTGTAATACCCGTAAAAATCTAACACGGGATTTTGCTGTAATTAACAATGGGGTTAGATAATTAGAGATTTTGACTAAACTAATATAAAACCTTGAAGTAAGAATATTAAATTGAAAATTAGAAGTTAATTCGAAATCTAAAAGAAATAGCAATCGAAAATAGGAGAAAATTGTAAAGGGATTTGAATAAGCAAGCTAAATTGTTGAACAATGAAAATTCTAAACATTGAAATCATAATTCTTCGATACCTTATCATGGCAACAAAGATTTTGGCATTTCTTAAATCATAGGAAAGTTTTTGATGTCCCTCCTACAAAGTTTTCGATACTTATGTCATATCATGTAATGATTAATTTGCATATCTATCTACTTGCATACATATGTTTAATAATTAAATAACCATCTAAGAACTTAGGGTATTATACGTGGAGGTCTTTGACATTATTGTTGAGCATGACTAAGATAGTTTTTCCTTAACCTTGAGGTATTACACATCACCACCTAGGGAAAACTTACGTACATTGATATAAAATTATATGCATACCAACAAATACTCTACAACGAAAAGGAGTTCTTGAAAACTAAGTGATTAAGGATAAGGAATCATAGCTGAAAAACAAAGAAAGGTTACCAGGGGTTACGGAGGTAAATTTCATCTCTAACTCATAAATAAAATTAGGTGTTATAAATTTTTAGCATCATGTATGATTTCTTTCGCTGAAGAAGTATTCAATTAATGTTTCATGGTCTCTACGATTTTTGTTTTTATGCTTGCTCAAAGTAATTTAGATAGTGTTTCGTGACCCTAAGTAGTAGAACTAAGATTTCAGATTTTAATAGGATTATAAAGTGTGTGGTAACAAGGGCGGATATTTGGAGATTTGTAGTATATTAATAATTAGAATTTGATACATTTCAAGTGTAGTAAGTTTTCGTTGAATGTGGGAGTTTAGTTGTCGGCAATTCATGTATTATGCAACTTCAAAAAAAAAAAAATCGTGTATCTATGTAGTTTCAACCTGTGGAAGTTTTCGATGACCAAAAATAAACTAAGATATTAGAAGTCTAAGATTTCAACTCAATCTGTTCATAATAGCGTCTTCAATCTCATTAGAAATTCTTTTCGGCATCTAGGCATTTAATGATTGAAAATTCGTTCAGTACGAAAAGGTTTTCGTGGATCAAAGTAGGTAAGTGAGCTAAGTTTTCGATAATAGGTACATATAGTGTTTCGGCAATAGTAGGTTTTAACATTTAAGGTTTGACTAGGTGAAAGTTTCGATATTAAGCACATCAAAACGTTTCGGCAATGTATTAAGTTTTCGGTATAGCATCGCAGTTCAAAAGTTTTCGCAATCATCTAAACTTTTCGGCAAAGGCATAAAAATTTTCGGCTTGTGTAGTTTTCGGCACATGTCAAGGTTTTCGGCATTTTTATGATTTTCATTATTTTAGGGTTTTTCGGATTTCTAGGGTTTTCAATACCTAGGGTTTATAAAATTTCGAAAACTTATATGACCTAACAAGTACACTGATATGGAGACATTTTCAGTATTCAGAGGTTCGAAGCGTAGGAAATTTCCCTGATTACGTGACTAATTTTATCAGGAGGACAGGTAGGTGAATCTTCATCTACAACGTGTAAACACATACCAAACATTTATGTTCTTTTATGTGCTACTATGCGACAATGTGATTTGATGAATTAGGTGTTTTACGTATGTTTTATGTGGCATCACAATATCATGTTTTATCACATTGAAAACATGCATGTACATTACACGTCGTTTCACGGAGTGTACCGTGGTGGAATGGTGGTACTGTATTGTACCTATTGAGCGAGTAGCCAATATTGGCTGTCGACTCGTAGAGGAGTCACATGAGTGTGGGCATCTGCTGTGCACCAGCGCCTGTGACGATGAGCCATTGGCCCGTTGGACATTATGCGGTAGACTGCGGGTGACCTGGAAAGGAGCGACTTGAGATATCCCCAAGTAGGCTACCTAGTGTAGACCATGTTGTCGCATGGGGGAGGAGGCGACCTGGAGGTTGCGACCTGGGTAACGTTAGGGGACCTAGTGTAGGCTACCAGCGTAGGCACCGCATTAGGCAGAAGAGGCGACCTGAGAATGTGACTTGATAAAGCTCAGGGAGGCTGCTCAGTGTAGGCCACTGCCGTAGTGTTGTGATCGTGTTGTGGTTGTGTTCGTTATCGTGGATAGTGATTTCGCGTGATGGTGCACAGTATGGAGCCCAGGGCCCGTTGTGAGGTGGTGAGTGTATCAAGGTCGTGATGAGTGATAGTGAGTGACATTGCATTGGTGAGAATTGAGGATGAGTGAACGTGAGTGAGTCACACGTGCATGCATTATTTCACCTACCGGGCAATAGCTCAGTGTTTGCGTGTTGTAGGTAATCGACGATCGAGGCTGGCTATCGGAGCTTCCATGGGCTTTTGAGGGCGGGCTGTACATGGATGACGACCTGTGGGCGAGTGATAGGATGATTTGGGCCTAAGGCCCATCTGTATTAACTTTTTCTAGACAAATGTTTTTGTAAAATGGGTTCTGCGGTTTTTGCTGCTAAACCCGATGCGATTTATCGCTAATTAGTGATTAGAAAGTTAGGTCGTCACAATGGCCACTACCATTCGTCCAAAGTAATCACTGATGCGAGCATGGTATCTCGCGGCATCCCCATGATGCAAGGGCCTCGCGGGATCATGGCCATTATCGACGGCTGAAAAAAAGGGCACTGACGGCTGCGAGAAAATACAATCGACGGCCAAGAGCGAGACAATTCGAGCACCGTCAAGTGGCGGATTCCTTATTTTTTAATATTTCGTCTTCGAAAATGTCTTCTTTCGATTTGTTGCCGTTTTTTTATTGAGATGTTAGATTAATTCCCTTTGTGATTGAGGCCGTGTTAGGCCAGATTTTGATTACGTATTTTATGCTATTCGTATTTTATTTAAACATATGATTAAAGTTATGTTCTTTGTTTGAGTTTAATGCCGTGTGTGTAATCGACCACCACCCATACAATTATTGACCAAGTACATGAGACAAAAGAACGTAATTACAACGGTTAGACAAAACATCGAACACCACTACATTAAACTAGGTCAAGAATTCCATCTTTTTACGTAGTGATGTTCGATGTTTTGTTCTAACCGTTCGAAATACGTTTCCGGTCTTATTTAATAAGTCAAGAATTGTGTGGGGGTGGCATATCACACACATGGCATTAAACTCAAACAAAGAACACATAACTTAAGTTATATGATTAAATAAAATACGAATAGCATAAAATTAGTTATAATCCTGCCTAACACGGCCTCAATTAAATGGAAATAAGATAGCATATTAATAAACGAAAACGACAACGAATCGAAAGAGAACATCGTCCAAAACGAAATATTAAAAGGTAAGAAAGTCACCCCCTTTACGGTGCTCGAGTTGTCTTGCTCTTTGCCGTCGATTGGCTTTTCTCGCAGCCGTCAAATCTTTGCTCGCAACCCCTTTCATCATATAGTCGCAGCCCTTTCTCAGCCGTCCATCCTCCTTTCTTCTTGGTAGCAGGCGCAAATATGTAAGTGACGAGGTCAACCGATTTAATCTTGAAAGTTTGAAAATTCCTTTTGAGTGTTTGACTATTTCTTTTATATTTGAATCGTTTCTCATATTTTTTTCTTTATGGCCCGAGATATCCACACAAAGCCTGGCTATTAGCTAACTACCAAACACTACAGAGGTCGGATTAATCTCCGGGGCCAGATGGATGCGTCCCAAACCCATCCGACAACAATAGTCATGTAAACCCCCCATGGGGACTTCTCAAAGGAATTGTGAGATGGGGATTCGATCCCATGCGTGATCTTGGCCTAAAATAACCTCCTCTTCACTTGGTTTTCACGTTCATATAGCTGCAAAAGAAAAGAATAGGAAAGTCTGGTGAAGTTGCACGGCTGCCCCAAATAATGTAGAAAACTGCAAGACGATCCCCTAAGATTCAAATCGTTCCAAAAGTGGTCTTATTTTTCCTTTTTCAATCTCGTTTGCTCGGACTCCGTGGAAAAATAAATCTAACATAAACATAAGATATTCGAGGCGTGTTTAGGTAAATAACGATCGGAAATGAAGTTTTACGTAAAATCCTAACTTATCAACAACTCACAAACTAGCTTCGATCGTCCTCGAGCATAAAATTGGAATAAAACTAAATCAAGTTAGGATTATGTAACATCACTCAATGAATTTCTCCTGTTTCATCTCAGAAAACGTAAAAGCATATAAAGTCGAGGTAATCATCACTAATTAACGATCTAGTCAAAACTCAAAACATGAGGCATGAGGTAATAGGTCGCAATCTCGTCATAGCGTGAAAGACATTTCTATTTTACTATTATGCTAGCTTAAGTTCTCTTGTGATTAATGCCATATTAGGCCGAATTATGAATTTTGTAGTAATATTATTCGTATTTTATTTAATCGTATGAATTTAGTTACGTGTTCTATATTTGAGCTTAGTGCTTCGGAATACTTGATCACCATGTGCATGATTCTTGATTGGTTTATGGACTGAAAAAGTGATTACACTGGTAAGAATAATAAATATAGGACACCACTACGTAAAACCGACCAGAGATGAAATTCGGCTGCGTACGCATGGTTTTCTAGACCGTAGGCGCCGAAAGCGTCTAAACCCGAGAAAATTCATAAAGTGGAATGCGTTTAAATCTTCGGCATTGTCTTGTTTTCCTTCTACGGTTCGTGTTTGATTTCTTGTGTGGAGGAAAAAGATGAAAGTGAGAGAAACGCTTTCTGCAGCAACCACAAGTCTAGTAGTTAGTCTACATGGAAATTCAGACGACACGAGGAATCCTATCCTACTGAATATACATTATACATAACATAATATGAATATACATACAACACATTCTGAGGCAAGCATGCATTCCCTCTGCGTGGTAATAAACTGCCCTGTCCCAAGCAGAGCAAACCCAATCAATCTTACATCACAGAGAACGAATGATTCTTCACGTTTGTTTTTTTCAAAGAACTCAAGAATCATTGCTCTTCAGGGGAGCCCACGTCCCACCCCTCCTCGACCGCGAAGAAACGAAGCCCAAAACATAGCCCACGGAAGCTCCAAGAACAACTAAACTAGTCACCGTAACACACCACGAAAGACTATTATTAATCCCCTCCACCACATATTCATCAGAATAATCAGAAACAGAGTAGCCATTAGAAACCCGCCCCGAAGCAGTTACCTCCACCACGTCATGCACTTGACCATCATGGTTACCCACGTAGGACAACCTAAGCCTCTCCCTATCAGCCTCGAGCCTCACATACCCAAACTCACCTCCACGGTAAAGCGAAATCTCAGGCTGAGGAAAGACGGGGTCGGTCAGATGATCCATCCTAGGTTGCCAAGTTGGCTGCCAATCTTGTCCCGCCATCCCAATCACCATGTGCAAAGGGTAGCCCTCTCCACACGTAAAATTCCTCAGAGGACAAAAACGCTCGTACCTGTGCACGTGGCCCCACATAGCCACGGTGACGTTGTTTTCAACAAAGAGTGGCTCTAAGTGCTCTAAAAGCCTCTCCCTAAGAGGGGCGTCCCTCGTTTCGTAGCTCGTCGTGTACATTGGCCTGTGCCCTTGCATGATTACAAAGGGCGTTTTCGTCCTGTCTACGTTTTCCAAGTCTTTCTTCAAGAACTCGAACTGATCCCCGCCTGGGAGGAAGTTTGTCTCCGTGGAGAAGTACACGAAGTGGACGACTCCCATGTCGAAGGAGTAGTAAAGGTTTCTCGTGCCCGTGGGGTCCGCGTTATTATTACAGGGCATGTGGAATCTTAGGCTGTAAGGGACACCGCACTCTCCTCCGCCGTCGTTATGATAGACGGTTTGAGACCAGTCGGGCTTCCAAGGCTGCGATGGCCAGTCGTATTCGTGGTTGCCTATGCAAACCATGTAAGGAGCAGTCGAGGCGATTGGTTCTATTTGGTTGAAGAAGTTGTCCCAAATCCACGAGTATCCTCGAGCGTAGCTTATGTCTCCGATGTGTGAGATCATGAAGGGTTTTTCGCCGAGCGCTTTTATGTCGCGGCGAATCCATTTAATTGTGGATATGCTTTCGTCTTGGACGCGGTAGAAGGTTGAGTACGGCGTCGAAGTTCCCATGTCTCCGAATAAGAATCCCAACGTTTCGTCTGCGTTTGTGATTGGGGACACGAAGGTGTAGACTGGGCTCCAACATCCCGAATCACTACCAACCTGAGGTTGCAGCAGATTCAGATGATCTTCAGACACTTGTCGAGATTAAGCAGACATAAACTCATAAAACCATAGAGAATCAACAAGAGTTCCACGAATCTGATCAAAGCCGTGATGCAAAAGAACACACACCTGATCACAATTCAATTTTCTTGAACCAAAGAGACAAAGTTTCAAGGTTATACAGAATCCCATTCCCATTACCCAGAAATGTTGAGACTATAGCCCCAAAGTACATAAGTTTGATTAAGAAACGGACATCAATTTGATTCGCGCCATTAGTTTCAACATTAAAGCTCCAAACAAAGGCAATACTAAAAGAATTTTACCTGATAATAATACCTCTTACCATCCTCCAAATTGACCATGACGCCATCATGTATAAACCCAGGATCTCTCCACCCAATGCTCTCATTCGCAGGGGAATCGCACATATCCTCCCTTTCATACCTCTCCACCGTCGTACCCACGACATTAGACATCATATTCGCCTGTCTACGCAGCCCATACCTCACGAAACTCTCCTTCCCATCTTCAGTCACAAACATAACCCTCATCTCCCCGACCCGACCCGTCAACGCCAAATGCACCTGCTCCGGCCCACGACAAGGCTCGAACCCGATTCGATCGGATTCTGCCAGCAAATGGCTCGTCCCAGGAAGAGGGTTGTGGTCGTGGTCGGTCTTTTGGGGGTCGATTTCGGACTCCGCCCAATGGAAGATTCTGAACTGATAATCGGACCGCAGGTTGATTAGGGGCATAGTGAGGTTACCCGAACCCGACTCCCATCCGGGTCGGGTCGAGAGGAAGACGTAGCCGATGTAGTGGTCGTGGGGCGAATCTGGCGGCGAGTATATGCCGAGGAAGTCGAGCGGTGAGGGTTGTTCTATGCCGGACCAGTGGATGGTTATCGGGTCGCCGGTTCGGGGGACGGTCCGGGGCGCGACTTTGACGGTGACTTGGGAGGATGACGTGGCGTAGAAGAGAGTTAGCAAAAGGTATATACATGTGATCGTTTGCGGCGTCATTAGCTTGCTTCTATGGAGCTTCAACGACGATCTAACGTTGACGTCGACGACGAACGAATAATATATTTGGTGAAGCTCCTATTTGCTGCGAGAGAGGTGATGGCGTTCTTCTTCTTGCGTATTTTGTTAACAGCTTCTTCGCAAGGATATTTATTTTAAATGGAAATATCGTGTAATTGAGAATTTAATGATGTCCTCACTCGGATCATTACTAATTTAACTTAGTAAATTATTCATATGCGGGTGCTGTACATATTAAAAATAGAAGGATAAGATTGGAATATACTTTGAAAAATATAGTGGGTGATTTTACTTATTTTTATATTATTATTTTAATTAACTTAAATTGATTGGCCAAAATTTGACAGTTTATGCTAAACATTGAGTAACAAAAGAGTATATGATATTTATCTATCGTGTTCGTGTATTTTTTTATTTAATTATTAGAATTGTCTAGGTTTTGAGAATATGATGTGGCTTAAAGTAATGAAGATACAATAAAAGAAAGTCCAAGTTTGCAGTTACGTGTGATAAATACTGACTACTACCAAAGCATATTCCTTCGAATATTTCCGCTCAAAATTAATATTAAGCAAGCGTCATAAATATTAGGGGTGGTAAACAGGTCAGGTGGGATCACATTTGGGTTCAACCTGTTTAATAAACGGGTTGAAAACTTCAACCCTGACCTGACCTGTTTACTTAAACGAGTTGAAATATCGAACTCTAACCCGACATGCTTTAACTTAAATTTAACCCATGAACCCGCCAACCCGTTTAAAATAAAAAATATAACTAAATAATCAGAATTATAAACCCAAATTAAATAAAATAATAGAGAAACAAAGCAGTTGTTTTTTTTTTCTAAAATCAACACTAAAATTCCAAAAAAATACAAGTCATATAATTAAGTATAAGTTAGAAGTAATTCATTTTATAAGGATATTTTTAATAATTTATATGATTCGGGTTAAATGGGTTGATAAACGGGTTGATTTCGGATTGATTTCGCGTTGAAAACTTGAACCCTAACCCCACTTAATATTCGTTTTGGGTTTGGATTTACCCATTTACTTAAACAGATCAAAAATGCTAACCCAAACTTGCTATTTTCGAGTGCAGTTCGTGTCGGGTTGGCGGGTGGGTGTTGATTTTTAGTAGCCCTAATAAATATGGACTGTCTTGTAATTTCGCTTGTTATATAACTTTAAATACCTTATCGGTTTTAATTTCTGAATTACAAGTTACAAAATTCCTTCTGCGTGTTAAACAAACTAGTTTAATAATACATTATATTTGAATTTTGGATACATCGTTAAAGAAATTCGTGGTGTTGCCTTTTTTTCTGACTTTGGTTTTAATTTATTTAATAAAGAGAATTACTTACTTAAAACACACATAACTCATTACGAACAAATTGAAACCATATGTTACACTTAACTATGAGTGAGAACCAGTTGCTCCGAGCCCGAACTTGGCTATGTTTGACTTTGACTTGATCAGTAACGAGTTGAGTTCCCATTCGAACTCGAATTCACGTCGAGTTTTGACCAAGCTATTCGCGAGCCTGCACTATTCACACACCATCTATTCTCTTGAGTTCTCTTTACATTTTCCTTACAATATTAATAATCGATTTGATTTTGTGTCATCCTCGCAACATAAATATTTTTATAATGCGTTCGGATTGGCGTATTTGAATGAAATCGTTTGATTTAAATTAAGAATTTCAAATCCCAAATTCAAATCTAAATCGTTTGGAAAACGCTAGGGTTTCGAAATTCGTATTTCAAAACAGTGCTCTAACTAGTGAAGCTCAACGAGCATGACATCTAGTTTTTTATTATAAAATAATAATAATAATGATAATAATAATACGAGTTCGTGAGCCGGTTGAGCTTTCGAGTACCCACGAGTGAGTTCGAGCTCGTCAATAATGAGCTTGAGCTCGTTGAGCCCAAGCCGGCTCATCGAGCTTGTGAGCCGGTGACGAGCATGAGCTGGTTCATCGAGCTCTCGAGCCGGCTCAACTCATCATCCATTCTTAATTATTATTATTATTGAAGATTAAAATGTGCCTAAGTGGGGGGAGGGGTGAATTAGGCTTATATATCCTAGTTACGTCAGGTGTGTATTGGTTCTGTCTCACTGCAAAAAGGAAATAACTGTAAAGTAAATGCGAGACAGGATTTTATGGAGGTTATATCCCCAACTGGGGTTTACTCCTCTCCTTGAGGTTTGCTCCTCAAGAGTTTAGTCAATCACTATAATGCACCGTAGATGGTTACAAAACTGATTGATTGGCCCAATATACAACCGAAACAAGTCGAACACTAGACGCACTAGGTTACCACACGCCGAGTTTCGTTTCTGGGAATCTCCAATTAACAGAACACAGCTCGCTACCGAAAGACCCCGAAAATCGTCCTTCCCTTCACGTGTGCGTAAACGTCGACCTTGCCTCCTTGGTATCGCTCACGTCCGAAGACAGAATATATGGTGGAAGATTGGAATATCTCAGTACAATCAGTACTTCGCAAGTGATCGCTCAGGTAGGCAGAAAGCTACAAGTGAACGCTAAGGAATCTCTATATAAGGTTTCTGCTCAAAACTCTCGTATTGTGCTTTCGCAAATTCTAGACTTCGGCAATATGAAGTGTTGCATATATATAAACCTTTTTATTCAACACTTGCATGGAAAATCAGATCATGAGATTAATCACCAAATCAAGCATATAATCCATGCAATCTTCGAGTAGTCAACTTGCCATGTAAATCATGCTTATCATAAATCATCACAACGGTCATAAGCTTCAATTACCATGATTATAATCCACGTAAATGCTCAGATTCGTTTTAAGGCATATACAAATATATCGAATAAAAATTTACCATAACAGAACTTTCCATATGTGACATCCAGCTATCAGTTTATAGAATAAATCAACCCTGATTTATTTTCCATGTTTAGCACATAAGATATCATTAGATCCATATTTTTTCCATATTTAGCACATAGATCAGATCGGATCACACATTTCACGAATTAACATATCATGGCATAACTTTTCATATATCAGAGATCTCATCCATTTCAGCACATACCATGTATATCACCATCTTATCCACATAAGTCAATTTATCAAATCTTTCCAAAATATGATATCCTCATCAGTATAAGGAAAGATATTAATTTGATTATTGCACAATAAAATCAGTGGGATGCATGCAAAAGATTCTCGATGTGATTTTTATCCAGGAATAAACGATTCTCAACAGCTATATCACATTCCATATTTAAACAGCATATTTTCCATATATAACCAAGTAGGATCACACGTTATTTCCATAAATAGCACAGTGTATCCATAGTCCGATATATCATAGCATTTGAGACATCTATAACATGCGATCACATAGTTTCACCAAATAATCACAGAATCACATGTGAGTCAAAATATTCGATAATCATAGCTCATCAATCAATGTATATTCGAATATTATAATGTACTTAGACACTATATTACACACAAGTCGAATTACTTAATTTATGGACCTAATGTCATTCAATTACATAGTTCATCAAAACACTCTAATGCTCATGGACCAAAAAGGTCAATTATTATTATTATTATTATTATTATTATTATTATTATTATTATTATCATTATAATTATTATTATTAATATAATTATTATTATTATCATTATTGTTGTTGTTGTTGTTGTTTTTGTTATTATTATTATTATTATTATTATTATTATTATTATTATTACAACTTTGGATTTCTCGAAATCAAGCCTTTTGCCATGGACTTTCATCTGACAAATAATGAATGATTAAATTAATCTTGAATTTGGATGAAATCGAAATCCAAATTCGTACGTTTCTCCAAATGGGTGATTTGAAAAAAAAAATTGAATTTTAAATCAAAATTCAGGTATCCAAACATAGCATTACTCTATATATGTTAATTTTTGCCGATATAAATAGATATTGGGTGTACGCATTTTCAGTGTCTATAATCTGTATTTGCGTTAATTACGCAAGTGAATTAAAAATGGACAGATATAAATAATAGACAAACTGAACGATAATGGTGAAAAGTTAAAAAAACTATGTAAGTTTTAAAAAATCAACTTTTTGATAATGTTGGAAATCCAACTCATATTTCTACTTATTGATATATTATTCATATGTATATATATATATATATATATATATAAATTAATCGAGCTTCGAATAGAGCCGTCCCTGCTTGAGTTTGACTTGATTATAAGGAACGGAACTTGAACGGAGGCCGAGCTTGGTCAAACCGAATTTGAGTCGAGCTTTGACAGAGCTGCTTGCCAAAGGCTCACAAGACGCTCGGTTTGTTTTCACCCCTACGCTTAACGAATAGCTTTTTAAAGATGATCTTCCTCATGAATTACTTTATTTTTTATCTTAAATTGCAGTTTCCTTTTCTTTTAAAAAAGATACAAATTCCGACAGACTTTGGAGTCGCTGTCTTGGTAAGTTGCTTTGGCAACACAGTTCAAATAATTTTATTTCCTAATAATGAAATATAAAGTAGCAAAAAACACATGCGCATTGCAAAGTAGGCTATTTAGCTGCTGAGAAGACGCATGTGAGCAGAAAAACGGTGCTGAGGAGAGGCTAGTTAGTTGTTTGGGTTGTGTGCTTATAAACAGAATATACACTTATTATTGATCAATTAAGCCACAATGTTTGTTGATATAATCTTAGAAGTCACGATCATTATCAAGCGGATTCACCATGGTTAAGAAACATAATGAAAGAGAGGCTATGAGATGAGTCTTCTTATTGTCCTAATGTCATGGTGAAAGATTTTCTGAGGGACTATGTGTTAGAATATTATTTGAATTATTGGATGGATTTATCATTGGATTCTTTTCAAATTCAAATGCATGATCATTGAGCATTATGTCTCTTAAAGAGCATAATAATGGGTCTTAAAAGAGCATTAATATGGGCATGAATATTGGTCATAAAATGACATGAATGTGATGCTTTAATGGCCATGGTTAAAAGGCTTGAATGACCATGAAATGACTCTTGAATGAGAGACCCTGAGTTGATTAATCACCTCTATATATATACTCCATTTGTCTTGTTCCCAATAACACAATATACTACAACATACGTGTGATTCTTGGAAGAGGTTGTTGAACCCTTGGAAGCTACAAGAGAGTTCTTGAAATAGCTTTTTAGGGCAGCGAAGAATCTTCACGCCTCAACCTTTGTGTTTATAATCTGTCGTTCTTTGAGAAATAGTACAACAATCTAAAAAGCTATGGCAAACAATGAGGAGTTAGATGATCTTGATGCTCAACGGCGATGATGATATCCTCAACAACGACGATGATATCCCTAACAACGACGATGATATCCTCGAAAACGACATGATGGCTCTCATGACACCACCAAGGCTCCATCGAATCCAATCTCGATCAAACAAAATGCCAACTTCAACCCGGCGGCCTTCATGGTGTGGCATGGGCACTCACAACGCCACTCACCGAATAGACCAACTACGTGAATTGGGAGCAAGCAAATAAAATCTGTAGGCATACTATAATCTCTACGCTTTCTATTTCACTCTTTGATGTTTATATGAGTTACACAGAGGCGGAAGCAATATGGGATTCCATGTTGGAGAAATACATGGCCGAGGATGCCGTGAAGCAGAAGTTTGCTTGCTCCGCCTTTTATCGATGGGAGATGGTGGAAAACCGTGATGTTCATGAGCAAATCAATGAGTATCTTCAACTTATTGAAGGTCTCAAAATGGAGAGAATAATTCTCCCCGAGGTGTTTGTGGCTAAGTTGTTGTTTGAGAAGTTACCTCCTTCGTGGAATGATTATAAGCAACAACTGAAGCACAAAAACAAAAAGATGGATTTGAATGGGATGATGAAACATATCATCATTGAGAATAAACACCGGATTCAGATCCGCGGGGTTCCCAAAGACTTTCAAACGAAAGCAAGGGTGGGAGTTCGCTCAAACCGAAACCTTCTTTTATCCAAAAGAAGAAGGGCGCATGCTTTATGTGTGGAAAACAAGGGAACTATGCCGCTCAATGACGAAAGAGGGCAACACTTGAAAAATGAGAAAAATCCTCCGACTAAGAACAAGGTTAATCTCGTTCAAGGAGATGATCATGTGATAGTTGCCATGGTTTCGGAGGTAAACATGGTCTCGTCGCTCTCCCAAAGCGCATGAATTGTGGACTCGGGTGCGACAAAGCACATATGTGGAAACAAAGAAGCCTTCGTTGAGTATAAAGAGACTGAAGGAGAAGTTTATTTGGGTGAATCTAGCACCACACCAATTAGCGGCAAAGGAACGGTGGACCTCAAATTGACTTCAGGGAAGATAATCTCTTTAAGGGATGTGCTCCATGTGCCGAGCTAGAGCGAATTTGGTGTCTATTTCCTTGCTTGATGAGGTCGGAGTCAAAGTCTCTTTGAGAGAGCTTATTCTTACTAAGAATAATGTATTTGTTGGAAAGGGTTATAAATCTAATGGGTTATATGTACTCAATGTTGCTTTGAGTAATGAGAATTCTTCTTCCGTTTATTTGCTCGATTCTTTTAATCTTTGGCATTCAAGATTGGGTCATGTATAATGGCTACATTAAGAAGATGATAACTTCGGGGATCCTTAGTAATGTTCGGATTGAAGACACAAATAAATGTGAAGTTTGTGTAGAATCAAACTAATTAAGAAGACATGTCACAATATTGAGAGAAAAACTCAACCATTTGAGTTGATTCATAGTTACATAGGAGATATGCATTCTTGTGAATCTAGAGGTGGAAATAAATATTATATCACCTTATTGATGATTACTCTAGATATGCAAAAGTTTATCTCCTTAAAAAAAATGAAGCACGTGACAAGTTTATTCTCTACAAAAACGAGCTAGAAAATCAACTTGGGGTGAAGATTAAAATGTTAAAAACCGATAGAGGTGGTGAATATATTGCGTTAGATGATTTTTGTGAAAATCATGGCATTATTCATGAGAGAACACCACCTTATTCACCTCAATAAAATGGCATAGCTGAGAAGAAAAATAGAACTCTCAAAGAAATGATGAATGCCATGATCACTACAAAAAAACTGTTGTTTACCGACTACACATATTGGTCGCTAGAATCCGAATTGTAGTTGCTAACTCTCTTAGCGACTAGAATACCGACTGCAATATTAGTCGTTATACCGGCTGTCGCTAAACCAGGCGTGGTCGCTAGTCAGTCGCCAACTCCGACTACATGCGACTACAAATAGTAGTCGGAAGTATTAGTCGCCCAGTTGCGACTAAACGGCGTCTAATTCCTAGTCGCTAGATTTCGACTATACGCTGACTAACGTAGTCGCGACTTGGCGACTAAAGTGGCCACTGACTTTGTAGTCGGTAGGTTTGCGACTACGTTTTAGTCGGAAAATTCCGTGCCACGCCGACTACCTATCTTCCCGCGCGACTGACTTTGCGACCACAATTGCAGTCGCTATTTAGGATTTTTTTCATTTCGTTATTTAATTATTTCAAATATATATTAAAAGCAAACATATTAGAAAATCCAAATAGCACAGAATCCACTAGAATTAAAGATGTCTAAAGGTCGAATGCATAAAATAATAAAACGTCGTCTCAACTTAAACCGAACGTAATAACCGAACGTGACTAAACTACGCCATGCATCGGCCGGAGCTACTGCCGTCTGGGAAGTCATTGTGGCGACGAACATTTCTGTTCATGGACGCTGCAGCGGCACATGTCTGCGTATCATCCACTGCGTTCGAACCACGTGACCCCCTACGAAAACCCAAGTGCTCAAGGAACTCACTGACCTCAGTGTAGTCCTTCTTCAACGTCTCAAGCTCTGCTCGAGTCGACTTCAACTCCTCCTGCACCTGAACACTCTGAGACGACATGTAGCTATTGGCGCTCGATAGGGATGGCTCTGAAGGTGTCTCAAAGAAGAGGTTCGACGCGTTACCCATGCCAGGTTCGTTTTGGAACCTCGTACAACCTCCAGAAACCTCATAGAAAGCTTGTGCGTCTGACATGGATGGATTAGATGCATTCTTCGCATTAAAATCCGGATATGAACAATCAAGAACACAAGTCATTTGAAAGAATAAGAAAATTTCGACATAACCTCCCCTATAAAATGACCAACGTATATTTTTCGAATCATTCTTTGCAACACCATAGCCCAACAGACAAATCAAATATCTCATTCCACAACACTTAGTAATAACAACAATCCCATTTCAACATATCAATCCCAAAAATATAAACAAATGACATGTACTTACCATCCTCTTCTCAGCTTTTTCATCGATGTATGACTTGTCCTTCTTCTTCGTGTGGTTCTGCAAATAAATCTGATGAGGCGGAGGAAAAGCTCCCTGATTCTCTGCTGCCAATCCAATAGCATTTGAAAAACAATAATGTTGAAGATTGAATGGACTTTTACAAAAAAATGAAGAAATCAAAACTTACCATCTTCTTTGCAAGGTAGCTTGTAGAGCACGACCCTTGCGTGGACTTCGCGGCTTTACCATCCCGACAAAAACGGTTAGTCTTCCGCATAGTGGATTTCTCTTTAAATGCAGGAGATAACCGTTTCTCTCTAAGTTCTTGAGCGACTGCATCGCTCAAGAACTTAGACTTATATGACGGGTCTTTCTACAACTTAAGTCCTTCAACTCGCATATTATCTTTGTGCCGCCTACGAAAAACATTGAAAAATTTGGTCTTTACGACCACTGCTGCAGAAGGATCCCACTAATACCTCTCTCTACAAAATTTCTAATTAGTGTAGCACAAAAAAAATATATTAAATAATTAAGGTCACTAACCCGAAAATGAAACCACCAACGCTCAACCACGTCATCAGGGACATCACTAAGACTTGTCCATTGTCCTTGCATGTAGGATTTGAAAGCTTGAGTCACCGACTAACAACAAAACTCTTGTCGAACCTAAACCAAGCGAAATATAACATATTGTAAACGCTTTATTAAAAATGTATATTAATTTAATACACGTACCATTCTAGACTATCAGGAATCAACTTAGGCTTTCCTGGGGCTCCGTGCTCATCCGTGACGGGCGTCATCTGGGGATTTATATTGGTTATTCCAGCAATTATTACAGGGACACCGTATTCTTCCACAGGATATGATACGAGTTTGACTAAGAGCCCACTCAACGAATTCTTTTACTCCCTCTACATATTCAGGTTTTAACCAATTTCCATCCCATTGATCGTACATCCGTTGTCTGTATGAATTCATTGGGACAACCACACAACAAAACCAATAAACAGAGATATTTAATATTAACATCTTATTTATCACGACGACTAATATGTACATCTGCGATTAATCGATAATATATCTAGCAATTAACCTACATCGATCGACAAGACCAAACGTAAATGCGGACAAAATCAATTGTTCAAATCGAGTCAAACCGAAGTTAAAAAAGACAAATAAAATAACATACCCTAATGAATGGGTACGGCTGGCAGGGGCGGAGCACGGAGCGCCTGTGGCAGCCCCGCCTTCCACCACTACTTTCTTAACTAGTTTACGTAACTAGTGTCGTAGAAAAGAAATGAACGATACGAAATTTCGTATAAAATTTTTCCTTTTATAAAAGAAATCGTAACTGTTCCTACAAAATCATCATGGGTCCTATTTACATAGGAAAGCACGCATGCGGGTCAAAATAAATTTATCTACTGGGCCTCCACGAGGTCGCATCCATGCACACACTTCCATCTCAAAAGCCCCCGAAAGCTTCAAAAGTTGGCCTCGCCGTGAAAATGATCACGTACCGTGATCGCGAGGTCCTACAACACATAAAAACATGTAAGCAGCTTATAAAGCTCAGTAAGTGAAAACCATGCATGAAATGCACGTGACCTAAATAGCGAAGGCATTCGCGCCAATGCTATTGACCTCTCATATTCTTCTCGTTCTTTTCAAATTCATGTTTGAGCCCTTTCGACTTTCAGTCTTACTATGCACCATATAAAGCTCAAACCCCTAAGGGTATAAGTGACAGTACACACACTGGGAGGCTAAACCCGAGTACTCAATCTGTGCTTAATCCTATGGTGCCTTTCAATCCCAATGCGGTCCACACTGAGAGGCTAATAGTGCCTTTCAATCCCAATGCGTTCCCATTGAGAGGCTAACCTGGGCACACAAATTTCGTTTGCCTTTCCATCCCAATGCGGTCTGACACGCGGGCGCTTCTCACTGGTAGCTTACTGCGAGATCGCCAACACTCGAGGTTCCCTCGGTGCCGCTCATACCCTCGAGTCGCATCCTCCAGGTTGCATCTCCCGCTACGGGGTATTTACCTGCCTCTCGTGAATCAGGCAGTCGGCCTCGTGAATCGCCGTAATATATTACCCTTACCTCTCGTCAATCAGTTAATTCGGCCTCGTGAATCGCCGTGGTAGCATAGAAGAGCCGTGACTCATCATTGAGTCGACACAAATGCCCATATTGGCAATATACATATCGCTTTCAAGCGATCTTATACTCACGCACGCTATCTCCCTAATTCTCATACTAGTCGTGCGTGCATATGCTCATGCCATGAATATGCGTGTCATGTCATCGTATAACGTAATTAAATCACGTAAGAACTCACATAAAATCATATAAGCACATAGACACGTCACATAAAATCATAAAAGCACACATAATTTCATACACATAAAAATTATGTGTTGTAGTTGCGATTTTCACTTACCTGGTATCCTTAGCTATATCGTACGGTAAATCGCTAACCTTCAAACCCTAAGTATAGAAACATATAAAATTAGGGTTTGTTAGTCTAATTACAGTTTCACGAAAATTGGCTTAGTTTGAAAACCCTAGTTTCGACTTATAAATTCCGAAATCCTGAAATTCCGAATTTGTCTTAAATTAAAAGTACCACCTTGAAATTTATAAAGATCTCGAAGCCTATTTCCCACCTATCTCGAATTCCTATTAGACATAATTCTCGAGGTGTATTGCAAGATAGATCTCGATATATTCTCGACATTTTGTAGTATGATCTAAAGATGGATCTCGACATTATATATATATATATATATATGAGAGCTCGATATGGAATAGATCTCGGCATTGTTAGTAAATCTCGAGCTAATTCCCAAAATAAATTTCGATATGTAGGTACACAGGTTCTTCATTTTAAATGGTGCACAAAGATCTCGACATTCATATATAAGGCTCTCGATATGTTGATAATAAATCTCGAAATGCATTGTAAAGTTAATCTCGATTTGGAATTCGAAATTTCATTGGACATGTTTCGATATTATAAACAATATTTCGAGATTGATCTTAAAACGAATGTCGAGTTTTGATTATAGGATTTCGAGGTCTTTCTCAGGAGTAGATCTCGACATGTTCCTGAAATGATTTTGATATGTATATACGAGTTCGACATTTTAAAACAAATCTCGACGTCAATAGCACCTATAGATGTCGAGCTTCTACACAACTTCGTAATCATTTTCATACTAAACATTGTTCACACCGCATATTGCAACTCTTAAATATCTCAACAATAGTTCCAATACCATAACTTACAGTATAAGCATTAGTCCTTACTTGACTAAAATAATACATCAAAAACTCTAATCCTACACAGAAGTCAACTTCTAAACCCTAAGTGCCCAAAACTAATACTGCGGAAATCTCTTCAATAAACAATTCTTGATTACCGAAAACTTAGTACTAGCACTTCCTAGGAATTTCAATATAGAGTACTCAACAGTTCATTCATATCGAAATCTACCTTATGTCCAAGAAATAATCGTAATCATATCCCCAAAATAATTTAACCACATACACGGTATTACACTATCACTCTTCAAGGGCTTCGATCTTTGTTCTAATATTCCCTATAAACACCGACGTGAGCTTAATATGGTTCATTCCAAAAATCTAAAATTTAATCTGTAACATCTAAGGTCACGAACAATACCACATAGTTCACCTCGATATCATGAACAAAAACTCATATTATTATGTCACGAAAACTTCAAATAAATATCATTTCGGTCACTCACATCACCTAATATAGAAACCACGTACAGTCCATAAACATTTTAACAATTATACATAAATCATTTGAAATCACATAAAACATTAGAACTGTATTTGCATATTAAATATATGAGATTACGTGTTGTAGGTGACGATTTTCACCTACCTTACTTCCCAAAGCTAACCGAATTTCTCCTGTTTGTGCTAAGTCCTTTCTCCCCTTTTTTATTTCGAAAGTTCTCTGTTCCTATTGTCAGTTCACGTTCTTCGCATGCTTAATACCAAAATGAGGGTTTTCTTTTACTTTCTACTATATAATTAATGAACATGAAGTCCTAGGTTTTCGTGAGTTTTCCTCATGAGCTAAGTAATCTTCTCCCTCACATATCGTGTTATATTCTTTTCCTAGTATATCTTTTTTTAAGTTCTTAGTTTATTAGTTTCCCAATGATGTAACTTGACAATATCCTATAACTCCACGTATACTTAAGCTTTCCAAATGGACTAGTATTATCATATATGTGTACGTGTATATCTAGACTTTATCTATAATTCGAAAGTGCTCATTGCACGTTTTCTTCTTTTAATATTAATGATTGCTTTTTGGTCAGCTAATGAGGGGATAGCAAATGAACACGTTACGTTTCCCTTAGGATTGAGAAAGGATCCATTTTTATCCTAAAACCAATATTGGGCCAAGATTAAAATAATTTTGAGTCTTAACACCTTCTCATTTAACTAATTGATTTTGGCCAAAAATATTTAGGTAGAGTATTGTCATGGGCCGAAGTTCTTATTTGCATACACCTTTATTTGGGCTTGTTCGAATACTAACTCCATTCGAACATTTACAATGCTAATTATCCTAAAATTTTCTACTGTAATCCCGCTTTAAATTTTGCGGGTATTACATCTCCCCCCTTAAAAGATTTTCGCCCCCGAAATTCCGTCGGTTGGAATAACTCAGGGTAACGATTGGTAGGGAGTTGAACTGGCTTGGTTGGGTGATAGAAATTCACCCTAGGAAGTTATCAAGGAATCTCAAATAATTTCCAAGGATCGTAAGGAATAGAATCCTGGTGGAGTAAACATGAAGATTGTTCCAGTTAGTGGAACCCGGATTATCTCGAGGAGCTAAGAAGAATTTATATAAATTCTTCTTATTCAGAGATTGAAAATCATTAGCGTCCCTCACGCTTCCGCTGCGCCATTCTGATATCGAATGAATATGTTTCCTCAGGATGATCAAAAGATTGGGGCATAGGATTATACCCCGGATATTATTGGATCTTAGGTTTCAGGAATTCAGGTACGGATTCCTATTTCAAACACCTATCTACTACGATCACGATTCAGGTCGATACCTGAATTGGTCTCAACCAAGTCGGCTGAAAATAATTCTGAGTTTTATCACACGAAGGGTGAATGCAAAAGATGTGTGGTTCTTAAATTCACTAGAAGGCAAGTCAATGTTTGCTAAACAGATAGGGTACCTGCCGCCATAGGCAGGTTATCTTCTGCTTCTTCTGCCGTGAGCATGTATACTCGAGCGGGTGCTGTCGGCGGCTTGGCCTGGTTTGTTCCCTGACTTCTTGATGTATTTTCTGGGCACGCTACAGAGTAGTGGCCTGTCTTGCCACATTTAAAGCAGGTAGCAGTTTGTGAAAAGCAGACGCCCAGGTGACGTCGTGCACATTTTGGGCATATGGGTATATTTGGTTGGGGTCTTCTAGGCTGTCGGGGTGGTCCGGGTCGATTTTGGAAATTAGGCTTCACGTTCTTAGGAACGAACGTTTTCTTCGGGTTATTTCCGTCCCCTTTGGGTCCTTGTTCGAACTTCCTTTCAATCTCCTGGGCTCGTACAATTCGGCTTTCAGCTTGTTCAGCCATCAGGGCTCGTTCCGCCATTTGGGCATAAGTAACCCCTTGGAATCCAGCCATGCCAACATCACGGTAGAGTTCTGGCTTCAAGCCCTCCATAAATCGCTCAATTTTTAGCGAGTCGGTGCTTACCATGTGGGTTGCAAATCGAGACAGCTGTTCGAACTTTCGAATATATTCTGCTACCGTCATTGCTCCTTGGCGGAGATCGATGAACTCGTTCATCCTTTGGGCACGGACGGGAGCAGTGAAATACTTATTTCGGAAAAGCTCTTTGAAATGCTCCCAGGTCATTGTCAAGGGATCTTCGAGAGTCAGAATGGTGTCCCACCAATGACCTGCGCTTCCCCTTAATAGGTAGCTAGCGCACAAGACCTTTTCCGTTTTTGGGGTACGGCTATGTTGGAACATAGTTTCTAGGGTTCGGAGCCAATCCTCAGCCGAGGTTGGGTCAACAGCATCTTCAAAGGTTGGGGGGTTAAGTTTACGAAATCTTTCCCCGACCATTTCGATTCTATCGGCCTGAGAGGATCCGTTGCTTGATTGCCCACTAGCGTTTTGTTGCTGGATTAGTTGCTGAATTTGGGCAGATTGTTGGCGAACTAGTTCCGCGAGCTGAAGGACAGTCGCATCCCGACTATCAGTTGGGGTTGCGGGTTCTTTACCTTTGCACCCCCATTATTCTCACCTCTTGTTCTACCCATCGTTCTTTTATCCTACCGTTCCTAAGACCAATAAATCATGTAATACCAGAAATTCATAAAAACATAAAACTTACTAGCAAGGCCGCTTCCGTGCTTTTGAGTGTGTGTACATGGACAGTCTGCAGAACCTATATCCTAAGCTCTGATACCACCTGTGGCAGCCCCGCCTTCCACCACTAATTTCTTAACTAGTTTACGTAACTAGTGTCGTAGAAAAGAAATGAACGATACGAAATTTCGTATAAAATTTTTCCTTTCATAAAAGGAATCGTAACTGTTCCTACAAAATCATCATGGGTCCTATTTACATAGGAAAGCGTGCATGAGGGTCAAAATAAATTTATCTACTGGGCCTCCACGAGGTCGCATCCATGCACACACTTCCATCTCAAAAGCCCCCGGAAGCTTCAAAAGTTGGCCTCGCCGTGAAAATGATCACGTACCGTGATCGCGGGGTCCTACAACACATAAAAACATGGAATGAGCTTATAAAGCTCAGTAAGTGAAAACCATGCATGAAATGCACGTGACCTAAATAGCGAAGGCATTCGCGCCAATGCTATTGACCTCTCATATTCTTCTCGTTCTTTTCAAATTCATGTTTGGGCCCTTTCGGCTTTCAATCTTACTATGCACCATATAGAGCTCAAATCCCTAAGGGTATAAGTGACAGTACACACACTGGGAGGCTAAACCCGAGTACTCAATCTGTGCTTAACCCTATGGTGCCTTTCAATCCCAATGAATCCACACTGAGAGGCTAATAGTGCCTTTCAATCCCAATGCGTTCCCATTGAGAGGCTAACCCGGGCACACAAATTTTGTTTAACCCTAAGGTGTCTTTCCATCCCAATGCGGTCTGACACGCGGGCGCTTCTCACTGGTAGCTTACTGCGAGGTCGCCAACACTCGAGGTTCCCTCGGTGCCGCTCATACCCTCGAGTCGCATCCTCCAGGTTGCATCTCCCGCTACGGGGTATTTACCTGCCTCTCGTGAATCAGGCAGTCGGCCTCGTGAATCGCCGTAATATATTACCCCTACCTCTCGTCAATCAGGTAATTCGGCCTCGTGAATCGCCGTGGTAGCATAGAAGAGCCGTGACTCATCATTGAGTCGACACAAATGCCCATATTGGCAATATACATATCGCTTTCAAGCGATCTTATACTCATGCACGCTATCTCCCTAATTCTCATACTAGTCGTGCGTGCATATGCTCATGCCATGAATATGCGTGTCATGTCATCGTATAACGTAATTAAATCACGTAAGAACTCACATAAAATCATATAAGCACATAGACACGTCACATAAAATCATAAAAGCACACATAATTTCATACACATAAAAATTATGTGTTGTAGTTGCGATTTTCACTTACCTGGTATCCTTAGCTATATCGTACGGTAAATCGCTAACCTTCAAACCCTAAGTATAGAAACATATAAAATTAGGGTTTGTTAGTCTAATTATAGTTTCACGAAAATTAGCTTAGTTTGAAAACCCTAGTTTCGACTTATAAATTCCGAAATCCTGAAATTCCGAATTTGTCTTAAATTAAAAGTACCACCTTGAAATTTATAAAGATCTCGAAGCCTATTTCCCACCTATCTCGAATTCCTATTAGACATAATTCTCGAGGTGTATTGCAAGATAGATCTCGATATATTCTCGACATTTTGTAGTATGATCTAAAGATGGATCTCGACATTATATATATATATATGAGAGCTCGATATGGAATAGATCTCGGCATTGTTAGTAAATCTCGAGCTAATTCCCAAAATAAATTTCGATATGTAGGTACACAGGTTCTTCATTTTAAATGGTGCACAAAGATCTCGACATTCATATATAAGGCTCTCGATATGTTGATAATAAATCTCGAAATGCATTGTAAAGTTAATCTCGATATGGACTTCGAAATTTCATTGGACATGTTTTGATATTATAAACAATATTTCGAGATTGATCTTAAAATGAATGTCGAGTTTTGATTATAGGATTTCGAGGTCTTTCTTGGGAGTAGATCTCGACATGTTCCTGAAATGATTTTGATATGTATATACGAGTTCGACATTTTAAAACAAATCTCGACGTCAATAGCACCTATAGATGTCGAGCTTCTACACAACTTCGTAATCATTTTCATACTAAACATTGTTCACACCCCATATTGCAACTCTTAAATATCTCAACAATAGTTCCAATACCAGAACTTACAGTATAAGCATTAGTCCTTACTTGACTAAAATAATCCATCAAAAACTCTAATCCTACACAGAAGTCAACTTTCAACTAACTAAACCCTAAGTGCCCAAAACTAATACTGCGGAAATCTCTTCAATAAACAATTCTTGATTACCGAAAACTTAGTACTAGCACTTCCTAGGAATTTCAATATAGAGTACTCAACAGTTCGTTCATATCGAAATCTACCTTATGTCCAAGAAATAATCGTAATCATATCCCAAAATAATTTAACCACATACACGGTATTACACTACCACTCTTCAAGGGCTTCGGTCTTTGTTCTAATATTCCCTATAAACACCAACGTGAGCTTAATATGGTTCATTCCAAAAATCTAAAATTTAATCTTTAACATCTAAGGTCACGAACAATACCACATTGTTATTCCCAGCATATCCAACTAAAACACATTTCTAGCATTTAACCACGAAATTAATGGGAAGAATTTAACTTATCGTGGGGGCGTGCGTGCGTGTTCTTGAGAGGGGTTTGGAGCTTCTCTCACGAAAATAAACTTCTCTATATTTCTCACACACACAAGACACCTAACTATGTGTTAGGGTTTTAGTATTTATACCACATTTTGGTATATAATACTTGGGCCCTTGTAAGCCCATTACAATTCTAAGCTCACTGGGCTCTAACACATTAAAGCCCAGTTCACTTAAATAAAATACAAGACTAAGATAAAATAATTACTTGAACACAATAAAATATTCCTAACAATCTCCCCCTTTGTGTTCAATTTACAGTTAAGCGCTGGTTATCTTGGTCTTGTAATCGTCCTGAGTCATCAAAGAACACGTATCAGAGTTGCATATGCGAAAGTTTGTGCATGCGTGTTCTTCTCCAATCACGTCCTCCTTTGTCTTGTCTTGTGACCTCCTCCTTAAAAGATCTTCAAGCTCACCATCTCTTGAACTTCTCTTCTCTTAAGTGTTCAAAGCTGCTCGATGATCGTCTCTTTTTGTGTTCGATCTCTCCCTGGATAGTCACCACCCTCCCTATGTTTGTTCAACCTTTTGTTGGGATTGGGGAATTTCCTTTAAATTTGGAGAGATTTACACGAGTCGGCAGCTTTGATGCTTGAAGTCCATGCTGAAGTTGTTGGTCGTAGTTTGTCATTTGAGTCTGATCTCTTCGTTCGATTGAGACATCAACTTCAATCCTTGGTCTCTATGGTCTTCGCTTAATTCTTTGACGAAGCTTGATATTTGGCATTTTCTGATTGGTATTGCACTTTCGTCGTGGTGTTGCTCCCATTTTACTTTGGTATCCCTCCCCCTCAAGATCGAGCTGGAGAGTTCGTCACATGATGGGTCAAAATTGGGGCATCATCTTTGGTAAGAAGATTGTGTTGTCGGGACAAGATAATGGAGTTGATTGGTGGTCGTGGTTACTCTTCTTCTCGGTGTTAGATTCGTCATCTTCGAAGGAAGTTGTCTGGTTCGGCCTCGAAGAAGCTTATCTGGCTCCAGAAGAAGGTAGGCGTGGAGTGTGTTTTCTGACATTGTGTTTGGGATCCTTGAGATTATCCATTCAATTGCATGAGAGCCCGACTTCATAGTGGTTGGCGTGGCAGAAATAGTGGATACTCAGGTTAGTCTTCTCCTTCGCTGGAGTTGAGACATGGTGAATCTTCTTCTTCACGCTCCAGATTCGTCATTGCCGAATTGGTTCGGCCTCGGTGAAGCTCGTCTGACTCCTGAAGAAGGTGTAAGTGGGGTTTGTTTTAAGTTGTACCGATGCTCATTTGGAATGTTCCTTTCAAATGCCTTAGAGCCCGGTTTCAGAGTGGTACGCTCGGTGGAATTTGGTGGGTGGTCCGACCTGTTTATTTGTACGTATCCCCTTCTCCCCCTCATGGCGATTCGTGTGAACGAGATCGGCATGCTTGTATGGGAGGCCAAGTAGGAGACAATAGACATGTCGGTTAGGGTAATAACCAGACTGAGCCACTAAGACTATCCGTCAACACGGCTTCAGAGATAAACTCTGAGACGTGGCCTGTGAGTACAGGACTTGATAAACCGGGACCACATAGGCAGCCCGTTAACATTGTTCTTGAGACTAGCTCGAAGACGATGGCCTGAATCGTTGTTGTATTGATGTTGCAACGGCAGGACTTCCTTCCGATCATCGAAGCATGTCTTAAAATGACCTGTCTACGGAAGTTCTGATCTGGTCACAAAGTCCAGATAAGAAAAGGTGTATGTGTCCTAGAAATAATATAAAACATTTAGGTAGTAAGGACATCTAGACTCGATGTGTTCAAGAAGGTTCAGTGGAGTGGGGCGGACTACCACATAGTTCAATATCTCCTGCTTCCAAGTGAAGTAGTGATAGATTACGTGGCTCCCCGTGATTTAATGAAACATCGGTCAGCTGAGAGATCGATGAGTGGGTAAGGCTCAGTTGTGCATGCGCCGTTGGACCAAATGAGGCGACTTCTACCCGGGAGCTAATAAAATTAGCACCTGTACCTATGGGGTTTGGTCCGAGTAATTTGTGAGCTAAGGACTTTGTGTATATTCGCTCTTAGATCCTTTCAAGAACACCAAAATTTGGATGTGGCCTTTACGAACTTAAAATCCTCACTAACACTCGGCTACATTCCGGGGTTAGGTTCAGTTTGGTTTGACCGAACCATGGGAACTTAGTATCGTGCATCCGTCAATTGTGGTGAGTGCTGCTTTATCAGCAAGTCGGAGCAGGTCGGTTGAGACATCTTCGTGTTAGTGTATGGATAACACCTTCGCCTTTGGAATCTCTAGTTCTTGAGGGTTGAATTATTCGTCGAAGTTCATATTGGGAGTGGATGTGCTTGATAGGGTTCTTCTTTCCTTTCCCCAATCCTTCCTTTTTTTTTTTTTTTTTTTTGGCTTTTCTTTTCCTTTTTTTTTTTGTATACATACATATATATATATATATATTATCGTAATAGTAGTAGATAAGTAGGTATATGTATACGTATATGTATATGGATAAAAAGAAGTTTCTCCCCCTCAAATCGTGCTTCTTAGAACTGAATTACTCCCCCTCAATAGATGCAAATACGGATCAAATTTCTCTTTCGAATCTCTTTCCCTAAGTTCACGTATTTAAGTTTGCTCCCCCAAAAATATTTAATTCTCTCTCCCTTTAACACAAATATAGGAGTTGCTTCTTTTTGAAAAATAAAGAACTGCTCCCCCTCAAATTTAGCTCAATTAAAAAGATGGTATTTATCAGTTGGCCACGGAATATGTGTTGTCTATTTCAAAATCTTGCAAGAACATGCATATTCAAAATGTATCATTTAAAAGATATAGGCATTTATCAATTCAGCTTATATGCATACGTAAAGTCAAATAAATCGGGCAATTGAAGTCAGAGTCGGGCGATTGAGGTAGTGAATTACATTGTGGAATCAGCCGATTGAAAAAGGAATCATTAAAATTAAAATCGATTAAATTCAGGGATTCGGGCAAATCCTAAAGTCAATTTAGCAAAATAATCGGGCAAAGAGTACAATCGGACGATTGGGGGTTGGAAATTGATTTGAAAATCCCAATGTAAATGAGAGGCAGAATCGGGCGATTTGAAGACAAGTTTAGCTACGAAGGCGATCGATTTAATAGAGAAAGTAAAATGGGCGATTTAGAAATTAACGCTCAGCTACAATCGATCAAGGCGGACGATAAACACTTTGTGTAGAATCAGCGAAATGTGGAGTCGCCGAGAAATATATTTTGGCTAGCTCAAATGATTCGATAAATAAGGCGATTTGTAGAGTTGGGCGATTTAAGGAATCGAATGAATGAAAAATCGAGCGATTTCGAGAAATCGGGCGATTTTGAGGGATCGCCGAGACGTATTTTAACAGTGTTCATTTTGTCGATTCCGAAATCGGGCAATTTTGATGAATCGGGCGATTTGATTCTAGTATTTGATGGAAAGTGATTGTGTCAGTCAATTTGGATAGATCCGATGAATTGAATCGATTGAGGAATCGGGCGAACTGAGAATCGGGCGATTTGAAGAATCGCCGAGGATATTTAGAAATAGTTGAAATCGCCGAGAGATTAAGTTGAAATCGGGCGATTTTGGAATGATCAAACTCTTTTTTTTTTTTTTTTTTTAAAAAAAAAAATTTGACTCAAAAATCAATTAAAGAAAATCTGAGTAAAATCACCCTAACACTGACATATGCGAGATGTTCAATTAATATGTAACACAGAATTCAAAATTTTTCCCAAATTAAATGTCAAATCAACTTAGTTTTTCAAAGTCGATTTATGTGACTCAAAATCCAATAAGCAACGACGAAAGCATCGCTTTCTCTCGCGGCGCTGAGCTCTCAAGTCAAAGATCCGTCGATATCATTTATCATGTTTGTCGGGACTATTATGATTTCGTTGGTCGATTTACGCCTATAAATAGACTCGATTGAAGAAACATGGTGAGATCGTAAATCATTCAATCGAACGAATCGAGCTCCTAAAGATGAACTGGAATCAGCAGCGAGACCAAGAAAAGAACAGGGAGCACGAAGAGTTAGTGCGTCGCTTCAATCGCAATCTGGATAAGCTAGTACTGGAGATTGCACTTCTTATGTGCTTGGTCATCGTTTTTATGGCGATTCTGTTTTGGGTTCTAACTCGCCGTACTGGCTTTTGAGACCTTGTTACGCATTTCAAGTGATTTTCATAGTTTTCCGTGTTGGAGTGATTTAGTATCTTGAAGATGTTTTGCGTATTTGAGTTGTAATAGCGTTGGAGTGAATTGGTATTTTGAAGATGTTTTGCGTATTTGAGTTGTAAGAGCGTTTTTCGCTTTTCCTTTTTTTTTTTGAATGGATGTACGAATCGTTTAAAGACTAGTTCGCGAAACACATCTACTCCCCCTCAATATTTGAAGTTTTGGGAATTTGAACCTCAAAGATAAAAACTTAAAGCAAAGAAATATTTTAATAAATAAAAATATTTCCCCGATTCTTAAGTTCAGGCGATTCAAAGTTGCAAAGGACGTTTCGAGCGATGATCAGTTTCGGGCGATTCATAGGCTCGGTCAATTAATTAGAATAAAATCCAAAGCAGTTCCGAGCGATTCTTAGTTCTCCGAGAAAAACATAAATTAATTTGAAATTTCAGTTCAAAATTTTATAAAGGTAAAATTGACGAAATATTTCAAAACCTCCCCCTAAATTAATTGATTTTGTAAATTACTTAATCATGTAAACTAGGATTGAAAATGTTTTTCAGAATAAAATGCAGTTCTTCCTAGATTTTACTAACATAGTAGGTATGTTATTCATTTGAGCACATATGCATATTAAAAATACAGTGAACTACGAACACGTAATTTTATGCATATTTAGAATTTACCAAATTTGTCAGTGTAGTTTTAGCTGTCCGCATCCCATCCCTTAATCACGTATGTGGGGCTGCTTCAGGTACCATACGTGAGGGATAATCGTGGTTACTCGCGTCGCCAACCAGTCACAGGTGTGGAGTAACCATCTCTATGTACCTACCCATGCTGGAAACTGCAAAACATCTCAAGCAGATTTTGGTACCCATCTAAGAATGGGTCCTTTCGTATTAGATCTAGAGTTTATGCATGCGTCTTTCATAGATTTATGTCCTAAGTCAACTTTAGGTTTATCTATAGCGTTAATTGTTGATTTAGGAACCCAAATCTTTCTAATTCCTAAGGGATAACAAAGGCTAGTGCTTGCCCTAAGTTCTTGTTTTGTAATCCAGATTTTCTTAATTCCTAAAACTTTAGCTTTAGCTTCAGTCTTAGGGTGCTTTGATTGGATGCTTTTGTGATCTTCTCGTTTGTCAAGTTTAGAACTGGACTTGGGAGACGAATGTGTAGGCTTTATCTTTCTGTTCGTTTGAATCTTCTCCTTTTGAGTTTGTGAGCCTAGCTTAGCAAAGAAGCGTTCGTCGTTCTTGGTTGTACGTGCATTTGCTAATCTAAAACGAGAATTTAAGGCTAGTGCATCATCATAAGAGTAGTGAAAATTAGAGAGCATAGATATTCGTACAGGTTCAGACAATGAAATCATGGATGGAGATGTGGCAATGTTAGATTTAGCTTGTGACTGATGCCTACTATGCGAATTTGAACATGATGCTCTAAATTTAATTGCCTCCTTCTTTTTAAAAGAAGGAGCACAATTTTCAAATAATAGGTCGTCGCCTGTGGCTATCTCCTTTCCTTTCATTCTATTTAAAATTTTACCTGTAGGTGCATGCGAGGATAAGTTGGTACGCATTGATTTTTTCGATGCATTCTGCTTCCTTAGTGTCCTAGGCTTGGTTAGAGTTTCTATTTTAGACTCAACTAGAGACATTTGTGGAGACGTTGAAGCTATAATGTTATTGATTTGTTTTTCGAGTGAGGAAATTATTATCAATAGCACGTCATTTTCTACCTGAAAAACAATCTTTTCGGACTCTAGGGTCGAGCGCAAGTCAGATATTTCCTTAATTGCTGGTGGGATATATGCACTAGAGGTGCTGGACTGTGCTATGTCACGGGACGTGTTCTCGAGGATGATTGGTGTTGAAGGGGGAATAAGAGCATCTAAGTAGTCATCAGACAAATGTATTTCCCTTGTCTTGTAGCTATTATTCATAGCTTCATAGTCAAGTGGAATTTCTACTCCTGTCTTCCTATCTCCATCACTTTCTGATGTGAAGGCCCTTAATTTAGTCATGTTAATCCCTAAATAGCTAATATCATACGGATCATATGGATTTAGGGATTTCTTCACAGCTAGAGTAGGGTTTGGAACAAAGCCTAGGCCTGCACGTGGATCGTAGAATTCTGTGTCCTTAGGCTGGTTCAAGAAGATCGTTCGATCTGTTTGTCCTCTTTTTGTTAGGAGGTCCTCTAGCTTTTTAATCCTAGCATACAGTTTTACACGTTCTTTATTCAGGAGATCGAACTCGCATGTTTTATTGATTCGCTCGTCAATGCAAGTTGTCAATTTAGCGTTTAGCTCGCTAACCCGTGTCTTCAACTTTACTATTTCAGCGTCGCGACTGTCAATTTTTGATTGCGCTACTTCCAGCAGGCAATCAAGATTACTCATCTCTTGAAGCTTCCTGAGCAGACATTGATAATTGTTATCAAATCGAGCTTGCAAGTCGTTGATTGTCCTCTCGTGATCAACACATTTGCTTATTGTTTGCTCGTAGTTTGAGACTTTGTTAGTTAAGTCAATGACTTTTGACGCTGATTCAGCTAAAATGACTTCAGAATTAGCTAAGCTAGTTTCTAGTCTATCTACGTTTTCACGTGTCATATCTAGATCGACTATAGTTTTAGCTAGTTCATTTTCTACTGACCTAAACTTGCTATGAAGAGCTATAAATTTTTCTTGGAGTTCAAAATACAAAAGGGGGTCAATAGAATCTACCTCCCTTTCTGAAGACGCTTCCTCGTTTTTACCACCATCGACTGCTTCCATGTCATTCGGCTCCGATTTATCTTCTTTCACCAGGGTTATTTTGGCTACATTCTCTTGCTCGCTTTCAGATGTTTCATCGAGCCAGCTGTCTTGTTCTCCCATCAAGCCCACTCCAGCTTCCGTTTTATTCTGTCGTAATTTCCTAGAGTAGTACTCTTCACCCTTCTTTTTGGGTAGAAAGCAGTCTATAGCCGTGTGCCCAGGTTTGTTGCAATTATAGCATTTGATTGGCTCGGCGCCTTTCTTACTATGGGAGTTGTGGAAGGGTGCCATTGATTGATTCGAAGTTTTCAGAATATGAGCGTTGAAAACTTTTGGTGTACACCCGAAGACTGTGTGATGATTTCGAAACTTCGAGAAAAAGCCAAGTCTTTTTCTATAATATACTTGATTGTTGTAAGTAGATCGTTGGATATGTGATCGTTGACACGTTCGTGGATTTGGTTTAAAAAAAATTGTGGATTTTTTTTTTTTTTTTTTTTAAGAAAGCTTTAAGTGTGAGTTTCTAAGGGTGATTTAGTGAGAATTGGATTTCCCGATTAAAGTTTCGAATGATGAAGATTTTTTTTTTTTTTTTTAACAAAAAAAATCTAAGTTTTGAAATCGATAGCAAAAATCGGGCGAATTTGCAGAGTGAAGATTCACCGAATTTAATTCGGGCGAATTGCTGTTCAAAGAGGATCAGAATCGGGCGATTGTTTGTCAAAGGACTGAATTCGCCGAGAGTTTCAAATCGGGCGATTTGCAAATTCTAGCTACAGTAATCGGACGAATTCGCTACAGTAATCGGGGGCTATTTGCTACAGTAATGTTGAACTTGAAATCGCTACAGTGAAATCGGGCGATTTTGCTACGGTAATCGGGCAAATTTGCTACAGTGAAATCGTCCGATTTGAAATGTTATAGTTAAATCATCCGATTTGAAATTGCTACAGCGAATTTGCTACAGTAATGTTGAACTTGAAATCGCTACAGTGAAATCGGGCGATTTTGCTACGGTAATCGGGCGAATTTGCTACAGTGAAATCGTCCGATTTGAAATGTTATAGTTAAATCATCCGATTTGAAATTGCTACAGCGAATTTGCTACAGTAATCGGGCGAATTTGAAATTGCTACAGTGAAATTTGCTAAAGTAAATCGTGCGAATTGCTAGAATTAAATTGCTACAGTGATTTTGTGAAACTCGTTTGCAATCGAACGATTACTTGAATTGCTACAGTGCTTTGCTACAACAGTGATCGGACAACAAGTTGCTACAGTACGCGCGACTTAATGCTACAGTGAATCGGGCACTAGTTGCTACAGTAATCGCGCGACTTGTTGCTACAGTGAACCGCTACCGTGAACAATTCAAATCGGGCGCTACAGTAACCAATTCAAATCGGGTGCTACAGTGATCGGCACAGTGATGTGTTACAGTAATCGGCACAGTAAACGGTACAGTGATTTACTACAGTAACCGCTACAGTAACTTTGCAATCGTCCGATTTTTGGCGCTACAGTGATATTTTGGCGCTACAGTGAATTTTGACGCTACAGTAATCGTCCGATTTCTGCTACAGTAATCGTCCGATTTCTGCTACAGTAATCGTCCGATTTTGGCGCTACAGTGAATTTTGACGCTACAGTAATCGTCCGATTTCTGCTACAGTAATCGTCCGATTTTGGCGCTACAGTGAATTTTGAAATCGAGCGATTATCGAGTCCTACAGTAATTTCGCTACAGTAACTCGCACGAATGCTACAGTTATTTTGTGAAATCGGGCGATTACCGCTACAGTGATATTGCTACAGTAATCGCGCGATTTGTTCATCTACCCGATCTGAACCGAAAATTGACGAAAAACAGATCAGATTTCTACACAAAACTCACTCAAATCAACTGGAAAATGTTGGGTAATCACTTCAAATCACTCGACAATAACCTAATTACCACTTGAGCTTGCAAAATCAGTAAAATCAAATCGAAAACTCAAGAAATAGCAGAAATTAGAAACTGAGAAATAAAACCCAAAAATTTCAGAAACTTGCTCAAATCCTAACGTGTTTAGCTCTGATACCAATTGTTATTCCCAGCATATCCAACTAAAACACATTTCTAGCATTTAACCACGAAATTAATGGGAAGAATTTAACTTATCGTGGGGGCGTGCGTGCGTGTTCTTGAGAGGGGTTTGGAGCTTCTCTCACGAAAATAAACTTCTCTATATTTCTCACACACACAAGACACCTAACTATGTGTTAGGGTTTTAGTATTTATACCACATTTTGGTATATAATACTTGGGCCCTTGTAAGCCCATTACAATTCTAAGCTCACTGGGCTCTAACACATTAAAGCCCAGTTCACTTAAATAAAATACAAGACTAAGATAAAATAATTACTTGAACACAATAAAATATTCCTAACAATCCACATAGTTCACCTCGATATCATGAACAAAAACTCATATTATTATGTCATGAAAACTTCAAATAATTATCATTTCGGTCACTCACATCACCTAATATAGAAACCACGTACAGTCCATAAACATTTTAACAATTATACATAAATCATTTGAAATCACATAAAACATTAGAACTGTATTTGCATATAAATATCATTGTTGTAAAAATCGGTCTAGGCGGCCGCCTAGGCGCCGGCTAAGCGCTAGTCGGCCACCTACCTCAGCGAATATGGCCTAATCGGCCAACTAGTCGCCAAAGTGGTTAATCGGCAGACTAAGCGTATTAGTCGGCCACAAATCGGACTATTCGGCCGATTAATCGGTCATTATTGAAGCCCATCAAAAAAATTTTAAACTGTAAATGGCCCATTGTAAGCCCAATCTCGGTGTAGCCCTCAAGTAATAACTTGGTATGCATATAAAGAGAGTACATCCTTCAGCTGAAAGTAGATCGATCTATTCGGTGTGGGACACTAGCAGTATTAAGTGCGAGCTTCAGCCTTCAAACAGTATAATTAATATTAAATTATTATATTATGTCAATAGCTCATTTTTGGGCTGTGAAGATGGATTCATTGCAAATAAGATACCGTTTCAATTATGCTTGAATTTACAATTTCGGCGTTCAATAAATGATATGATTCTCGGATAAGAATTCGATGGAGCTCATTTGGAAATAAAAAATAAAAAATAGATAGATATATTTATTTATTGAGCACTTACTAAATACTAAACAAAGTGAATTTATCTATTAAAACATATAAATATTTCTTATTTAACTAAAAAAGTTTGTTATATGTGGCAAAAATATTAAATAAAAAATTTATATATGTAAACTGAAAAATTAGGATAACTTCGTCCAACATCCTTTTAAGAAACTATTTTATACTATGGTTTTTTGTTGCATTGGTGTGAATGACATCATTATTAGAAAATAGATCTGATTTACATTTACTTGGGTACAATTTTTGCATATTTGATATATAAAATTTAAAAAAATAACAAAGACCGCCTAATTCCCGCCTAGAAACCGCCTAGGCCCCGCCTAGGCGGTCTAGGCGCTAGGCCCCCCTCGGGCGCCCGACTAGCGCCTAGCGAATTTTACAACATTGATAAATATATGAGATTACGTGTTGTAGGTGAGGATTTTCACCTACCTTACTTCCCAAAGCTAATCGAATTTCTCCTGTTTGTGCAAAGTCCTTTCTCCCCTTTTTATTTCGACAGTTCTCTGTTCCTCTTGTTAGTTCACGTTCGTCGCATGCTTAATACCAAAATGAGGGTTTTCTTTTACTTTCTACTATATAATTAATGAACATGAAGTCCTAGGTTTTCGTGAGTTTTCCTCATGAGCTAAGTAATCTTCTCCCTCACATATCGTGTTATATTCTTTTCCTAGTATATCTTTTTTTAAGTTCTTAGTTTATTAGTTTCCCAATGATGTAACTTGACAATATCCTATAACTCCACGTATACTTAAGCTTTCCAAATGGACTAGTATTATCATATATGTGTACGTGTATATCTAGACTTTATCTATAATTCGAAAGTGCTCATTGCACGTTTTCTTCTTTTAATATTAATGATTGCTTTTTGGTCAGCTAATGAGGGGATAGCAAATGAACACGTTACGTTTCCCTTAGGATTGAGAAAGGATCCATTTTTATCCTAAAACCAATATTGGGCCAAGATTAAAATAATTTTGGGTCTTAACACCATCTCATTTAACTAATTGATTTTGGCCAAAAATATTTAGGTAGAGTATTGTCATGGGCCGAAGTTCTTATTTGCATACACCTTTATTTGGGCTTGTTCGAATACTAACTCCATTCGAACATTTACAATGCTAATTATCCTAAAATTTCCTACTGTAATCCCGCTTTAAATTTTGCGGGTTTTACAGCGGTGGGGCTGGGCGGCACGGATCTCGGCTAGTGGTGGTGCAGCAAGGGCTGTCGCCAGGGCTGGGCAGCGCAGAGTTGCACGGCTGGGTGGCGTGGAGCGGCGGATCTAGGCGGCACGACTGGGCTGAGTGGCGGCGGCAGTCGAGACTGGTGGCGCGGCTAGGGCTGTCGCGAGGACTGGGTGGCGCAGTGCGGCGGTGCTGGGCATTGGCTGGCGGCGCAGATCTGAGGGCCGCGAGGAAGCGGCGGCGGAGAGGACGTGGCGTGGCTACTGGCTAGGACTATCGAGAGGAGGGGGCGCGGCAGGTTGCAGCGGCAACGGAGGTGGCAGATGGCAACGGCAACGGCGGCGTGTGGGAGAAAGAAGAGAGATGGGAGGTGAGATCTGGAAATGAGAAAACGGCGACAAGCGCAAGTTAGGTTAAAAATTTTAGCGACTACACTTGTAGCCGGAAATTGTAGTCGGTAGCAGTAAACAAGCGACTGTAATAAACATTTTGCGACTAATACGTTTAGTCGAACATGCCGACTACAATTCTTAGTCGATAACTCAGTCGCCAAATATTTTAGCTACTACAATTACTAATGTTTCGACCATTTCATTAGTCGCCATAGCGTCTACAATGTGTATTCGCAATTTTCAAATCGTAGTCGGTATTCGTTTTCTTTACCGACTACTGTTCTCGTGGTCGGTAGTTGTAGTCGCTAAACACGTTTTTTTTTGTAGTGGATGATTGAGTCAAGTGCTCACGAGAAACTTGTAGGGCAAAGCAATTCTAATGGCATGATATTTGCAAAATAGAATTCCTCACAAGAAAATTAGAAAAACTCCATATGAATTATGGAAAGGGTATGCACCAAATATTAAATATTTAAAAATATGGGGGTGCTTGGCAAATGTTTTATTAACCGAGCCAAAGAAGAGAAAAGTTGGACCAAGAACATGTGATTGTATGTTAATTGGTTATTCTCAAAATTCGGCAACTTATCGATTTTTAGTAGTCAAGAGTGAAGAAGTTGCTGAAAATACAATCATAGAATCCAAATGCCGAATTCTTTGAATATCTTTCTGCTGAAAGAGAAAAAGGGAAGGGCTAATGATGATGAGGAGGAGAAATTTTCTCATAATCCAGGTTATATTAGGGGTAGGAAAAAGAAGAAAAATTCCAAATACTTTTGGTGGAGCTACTACATGTACTTGATAGATAGTGAACCAAAAACGTATAATGAAGCAATATCATCATCTGATTCCAAGAAATGGAAAGAGAGTATAAAATCAGATTTGGATTCTATATTGAGTAACAACACTTGGGAATTGGTTGATTTACCACCTGGTACAAAACCAATAGTAGCAAGTGCATATTCAAAATCTAATATCTACCTGATGGAAGCGTTGAAAAATATAAAGCAAGATTAGTTGCTCGGCGATTTACACAAAAAGAAAATGTTGATTATTTTGACACATTTTCTCCTGTCACGAGAATTGCATCAATACGTGTATTGATGGCAATGGCTGCAACGTACAATCTATTTGTTCATCGAATGGATGTAAAAACTACTTTTCTAAATGGAGATTTAGAAGAAGAGATTTATGTGTGGCAACCTGACGGTTGCATTATGAAACGGTAGGAACGTAATGTGTGTAAATTCAGAAATCATTATATGGTTTAAAACAAGCGCCAAAGCAGTTGTATGAGAAATTAGATAACACATTAGAGAATGAAGGGTTCTCAGCTTCAATAGTTGATCGATGTGTGTATCTAAAAAGAGAGAATGGTCATTGTCATCATTGCTCTTTATGTTGATGACATGCTACTTTTTGGCACTTGTTTGAGTGTAATCAAAGCTACAAAGGATTTCTTATCTTAGAAATTTGATATGAAAGACTTGGGAGAAGCCAACGTCATTCTTGGCGTCAAAATTATAAGTAACGAAAAGGGTATGTATTGGTACAAGATCATTATGCGGAAAAAGTGTTGAAAAGATTTGGATACTTTAATGTTGAACCATTATCAACCCCTTTTGATGCAATCGTGCATTGAGAAAAATCAAGGTGCGCCTGAGGCACAAACATCCTATTCTTAAATTTGAAGTTTATTGCATTTAGCCAACTTCACAAGGCCCGATTGGCATATGCAGTTTTACGATTAGGAAGATATACGAAAAATCCTAGTGAAATGCATTGGAAAGCCTTGTTGAGATTATTGAGCTATATTAAATGCACTATAAATTATTGAATTTTTTATAGTGGGTTTCATGAAGTAATTGAAGGCTTCAGTGATGCAAAGTGGATTTCAGATTCTGAAGATACGAAATCCACAAGTGGATATGTTTTCACTTTGGGAGGAGGAGCGATGGCTTGGAGATACTCTCGAAAAACTTTAATTGCTTGTTTAACAATGGATTCAGAGTTCATTGCATTAGAACTTGCTTGTGTGGAAGCTGAGTGGCTTAAGAATTTTATTAATGACATTGCAATTGATAAGAGACCGATCATCTCTAATGCATTGTGATTGTCAAGCCGCAATTGCTATAGCGAAAAATAAAACCTACAATGAAAAGAGTAGACATATTCGCTTAAGACACAAAGTAATTAAGCAATTGTTAAAATGGGGTAATTTCCATTGATTATGTGAGATCAGAGGTAAATTTGGCCGATCCTCTGACTAAGCCCTTAGGGAGGCTTTTAATTGAGAAAACAACGAGGGGGATGTGACTTGTGCCACTTGATCATTGATATGTGTGGATACCTAACCTTGATGATTGGAGATCCCATGAAAAAGGTTCATATAGGTAAGAGCGAAGCACATGTTAATACTGGAGTTTATTCCCAATCTCGTACCTATGTTATGGAGAAGCTCGAAATTTGAAGTGTAAGGTTGAGTTATACTCTTAATGAACAAAGTCATATGTTGATGACTAAGGAAGAGTTCCTTAATGTTCGTTCACCTATAAGAAAAGAGAGGTGTGGCCGTCTCTATGGAGATAAGGCTAAGTTTCCTAAAGCTTTTCTCGAAAAATTAAAGGGATGCGCATGGCTAGAGAGGCGCCCAACCGATGTTAGAAATGGAGATGGGAAAAATTTCATGACATTGTGACGTCTGTATTATATCATGCCAAGTGGTTCATAGAAATTTAGTTTCACCACTTTCCTAGTGATTCAGGTCTCAGTTGTCTAAGGTTATGGTTCATAATTTATCGAGAACACCATGACTTAAGTGTAATTTTTCCAAGGTGATTGATCAAATAATTTGACAAGACTCCAATGAGTGGGGGACTGTTAGAATATTTTTTGAATTATTGCATGTGTCATTGGATTCTTTTCAATTCAAATGCATGATCATTGAGCATTATGTCTCTTAAAGAGCATAATAATGGGTCTTAAAAGAGCATTAATATGGGCATGAATATTGGTCAAAGACATGAATGTGATGCTTTAATGATCATGGTTAAGAGGTTTGAATGACCATGAAATGACTCTTGAATGAGAGACCTGAGTTGTTTAATCACTTCTATATATATACTCCATTTCTCTTGTTCCCAAGAACACAATATACTACAACATATGTGTGATTCTTGGAAGATGTTGTTGAACCCTTGGAAGCTACAAGAGAGTTCTTGAAATAGGTTTTTAGGGCAGTGAAGAATCTTCACGCCTCAACCTTTGTGTTATAATCCGTCGTTCTTTGAGAATTACTACAACACTATGGGGTACATGAAATGCCAGAAGGCGTATATGGGCAAAAAAAGTGCCACTCATAGTATACATGGAGCCAACGCTTGCAACGGACACTACTAATAAGTCCAGTTTAGAGAGGTTAGTGAATGGTATGTTTGATCAATTAAGATAGTTAACTCAGTGAAGGAGACCAACTCGAAAAACGTGATAGAGTACGATGTACACCTTCATGAGTTAGTTTTGTCGTGTATTTATATGCTTCCACCCATGTCTGGTTGGTTTTGTTTCGGGATATATGTGAAAAAGTAAGCAGACAAACATGAATGAAGAACGAATGTTGCTTGATGAAGGGATGAGAATTTTGCTTAAGTTTTCTCTGATGCTTTGAACGTTTATCCTTGGACAAATGTTAAAGTTAGTTACTAGCCAATGAAGTTGCTTTTGACAAAGACAGGTAAGAGCTTGAAATAGAGTGGAAACCGTCATTTATTGTGCTAACCTTCATAAAAGGCTATGTTCATAATCAGTTCCAAGTAGCAAGTTTGAGCGTGTGTAACCTCGTGTAGAATGATTACCTTGAGAGGTTGTAAACGAAAACTTCAGAGCTCGTACATGTCTGCTGTAAACATCCAAAAACAGATCGTGTCATTTTCAATATGTTTCTTGAGTTTTCCGATATGGAATACGCACAATCCGTTTGTTAATATATACACACGAGATCGTTGATCTAATCTTCATCTGATAAATATATAAAAGTCAACGGATCCCAACAAGTGGTGCGGCGAGCGTGGACTACACACGATCGAGATTGAAGGAATCAAGACGGCATCGACAATATTCGAAAGAAATATCGTGAGTTTCGATGGAGTAATTTAATAATAAAGATACAACATGTTCAATGTCTGAAAAGTTTCAATGTTAAGGTGGAGCTTGAATGTGTGTTTTGAGCTGGTGAAAATTTTGACTTGGATCTGATCAAGAATTCGATAAGAATCAATATGTGATCAATGTCAACAGTCAAATGATATTGAAATAGATGTTCTGCGTGTACAGAAGCTTTGGAATGCGTAGTACGTTTCAGGTGATCGAGTCAATGGATCGTAAGCGGTTATCATACGGTTTAGTATGATGAGATTAGATGATTAATAAATTACGAAGTCTGAATCTATTAACATGCTATTTAGTTGAATCTGAGTAATCTTTTAGAATTTTGTTATGCGAATTGGGGGGGAAGGCGACGAAGTTTGAGATAGAGAGATTTACGAGGGTGAACGAGAGTAAACGCGAACTATGTTAGTTCAACATTGATAAATGTAATCTTGAGAGACAAGGAGGGTTCCATGTAATACTCGTGAAATTTAATAAGGGATTTTAATATAATTCAGCAGTATGAATGTTAAACTTAGAAAGTTTGGAAAAATGATAGAAATAAATTTAAGACTTGAATGATAAAAATAGGAAAATTAATAATAATAATAATAATAATAATAATAATAATAATAATAATAATAATAATAATAATAATAATAATAATAATAATAATAATAGACCTTGGAAAGTTTTCGTGGGAATAGTTTGAAAACCTAAAATTTTCATCGCTATGGATATTTGTGTTGGGAAGTTCTTGTAATTACATATAATGTACGCAGAAGTTTTCGTGCTCTAATATCATATATATATATATATATATATAAGTTTTCGTGACTATAATGATACAAACATATATATTTATATAATAGCTAGGTGATAAGGATGGTTAGGAGAAATCAATAAAATAATTTGCGTTTTGGAAGCCTAGAGTTTTCGATAGAGACATTAGGGAAGCCTAAAGTTTTCGATAACAATATCACATCATGTAATGATTAACTTGCCTATTCTCATACACACATATATAACAATTAAAATAACCATCAAAGGGCTTAAAGTAGTACACGTGTTGGCCTGTAACAATATTCTTGAGTATGACTAATATAATTTTCCTTAACCTTAAGGTAATACACATGACTATTTGGAAAACCCCAACAGCATATATATGTACGTGTAAGTTTATGACTTGAAAAGAACGGCCAAGAAACAGTGTGTATAACGAAGAACCAGGATGTTTTTCTTTTAACCAAGTAACTAAAGTACGGAGTTTAGTCAGGTAAAATTCCCACCATAACACATAAACATGTTTCGTTTGTTAGAGTAAATGGTTTTCGTTGTTTATGCTGTGATATTTGTAACCGTATAATATTTCGTGCCTATACTCGTTGGAATTAAATCTCTGCTTTAAGATTTAACCATGATATGTATACGATGTTATGAGGATATATAGAGGTAGGTTTCCATGACTTTGGTTTTTGAAAACCCTAGAACGTAACAAATCTAAGTTTCTTGAATTCTTGAGTTCTCGGACATTAAGTGATGTTTGTTGAGGAGTTTTCGATATTAGAAAAATTATGGGAATACTTAAAGATTTGCTGTCAATACGATTTTTGGGCATTAGATATACGATTAGCCTTCGGTCATAAGATAGAAATTAGTAGTATAGGTTTTCGGCACATCACATCATTATTATTACCTTAAAATTTCGATGTGTAAAGTAGCAGTGAAAAGTTTTCTTAACATTAATTACATTAATTTCCCCAAAGTTTTCGTTATAGTCTCTTTATCAATTTTTGGCATGTTATGTCCATTATAGTTTTCACATATCACCTTTGCATCAAAGCTTGCGATGTGAGCGACAAAGTTTTCGATGAGTCGCATGTTATAGAGAAATAGATTCGGGTATTTATATATTAATAACCTTTGAAGTTTGCGAAGATTAAGTGTATAGGTAATTACAGGTCTCGATATTGAGTGCATTTATGTTTTGGCAAATGTATGCTTTCGACAGTAGTATGAATTTGGTATTAGTAACAAAGTTTTCGGTATCATGTGCTAAAATTCGGTATTTCATAAATGGGATAAAAGTTTCGGGTACTTAGTAATTCTTCGGGATATTTAGGGTTTTCGATATTTAAAGTTCGGAAAACTTTAGAATGTCGTGACTTAGCCAGAAATACTGATGTGATAATATCTACATGTTCAGAGGTTCGACATGTTAGGAAAATTACCAGATTTCTGGACCGATTATCCCAGGAGGACAGGTAGGTGAATTATTCATCTACAATGCGTAAACACTTATTTGAATTACGTGTTTTTATGTGCTCGTGATTTATGTGCTTTACGTATATTTCATGTGAAATCACGAATTCATATGTTATCACGTTTTTATGCATAGCATATGCATATCATATCACAGGGGTGAGATATTTACAGCGTATTGAAACGGTGTTGGTTCGAGATATTGACGAGCGGGGTAGAATGTGATGTTTGTGATTTTTATTGTTGACTCGTTGAGGAGTCGAGGTTGGTACTCGTATGACACCTGACGGCAGACAGGCGTGATCGATCTGTCTACTCGGGCGTGAACGTCCCGAGGTGCAAAACCGTCGTGATTATATTTTCAGCGGAGGGAGCGACCTGACAGGGCAGTTGCGTGATCGTCAAAACGCTGTCGGCGTAGGCTACCGCTTACGGAAGAGCGACCTAGTAGGGCAGTTGCGTGATCGTCAAAACGCTGCTAGTGTAAGCTTCCGTATATTATTATTATGGGCGCGCGAGGTGTCGAGTCTGACCTAGGGCCCTGTGTTTTGTGATTTGAGTTAGGAATGTGGAAAGAGAAAGAGCGAACATTGCATGCGAGATATTGGGCTCGGGAAGGAGCGTTCACGTGCATACATGCATTTTTATTCACCTACTGGGCAAATCGCTCAGTGTTTACGTGTTGTAGGTACCGAGTCTGACGCTGATACGCGTCACGACTGAGGCGGCTGGTGGCGGTGCTCCACGGACTTTTGAGGGCAGGGAGGTACATGGATGAAGACCTGTGGAGCGACTTTAGGACTTTTTTGTTCTTTTGGCATTTTGGGGGCTACGGCCCGTGTATAGGAATGACGATGTAGACGATATTCGTCGTAATATATTTTATTTTAGGAAAAGTTTTTAATTTGACGGGTCTTCCGCGGCTTACGTTGCGAAAATCTGCCACTAAGTAGTATTAGAAAATGAGGGTCGTCACATTCCAAGCACCTTGTCTGATGATGAGAAGAATGATCTCCCGAAGAGGGTTGATATTGTATTTTATTCGAGCCTCATAGATAGTTTCGTTGGGGAAGTCCTATGTATGCATTTGGTCCAAGTTGGAGTAAGCTGTATATGATCTTGTCGTGTGAATCCTTTATATCTTAAACTAGGGTCGCATTCGCCAAGTATGATTGAAGACAAAGTTGATTGAGACAAGATTGATGGTTTGAATTAAGTCCCATAGGAATAAATCCATGCAAGCTTGAGGATAATGAAAAGAATCGTTGACGTAATGATACATATAACGCAGAAAGTAAATCTTGAGTATACCAAATAATCACAGTGTATCCATAGTCCGATATATCCTAGCATTTGAGACATCTACAACATGCGATCACATGGTTTTACCAAATAATCACAGAATCACATGTGAGTCAAAATATTCGATAATCATAGCTCATCAATCAATGTATATTCGAATATTATGTACTTAGACACTATATTACACACAAGTCGAATTACTTAATTTATGGACCTAATGTCATTCAATTACATAGTTCATCAAAACACTCTAATGCTCATGGACCAAAAAGGTCAATTATTATTATTATTATTATTATTATTATTGTTATTATTATTATTATTATTATCATTATTGTTGTTGTGGTTGTTGTTTTTGTTATTATTATTATTATTATTATTATTATTATTATTATTATTATTATTACAGCTTTGGATTTCTCGAAAACAAGCCTTTTGCCATGGACTTTCATCTGACAAATAATGAATGATTAAATTAATCTTGAATTTGGATGAAATCGAAATCCAAATTCGTACGTTTCTCCAAATGGGTGATTTGAAAAAAAAAACGAATTTTAAATCAAAATTCAGGTATCCAAACATAGCATACTCTATTTATGTTAATTTTTGCCGATATAAAATAGATATTGGGTGTACGCATTTTCAGTGTCTATAATCTGTATTTGCCTTAATTATGCAAGTGAATTAAAAATGGACAGATATAAATAATAGACAAACTGAACGATAATGGTGAAAAGTTAAAAAAACAATGTAAGTTTTAAAAAATCAACTTTTTGATAATGTTGGAAATCCAACTCATATTTCTACTTATTGATATATTATTCATATGTATATATATATAAACTAATCGAGCTTCGAATAGAGCCGAACATTCCCTGCTTGAGTTTGACTTGATTATAAGGAACAGAACTTGAACGGCGGCCGAGCTTGGTCAAACCGAATTTGAGTCGAGCTTTGACAGAGCTGCTTGCCAGAGGCCCACAAGACGCTCGGTTTGTTTTCACCCCTACGCTTAACGAATAGCTTTTTAAAGATGATCTTCCTCATGAATTTTTTTTTTTATCTTAAATCACAGTTTCCTTTTCTTTTAAAAAAGATACAAATTCCGACAGACTTTGGAGTCGCCGTCTTGGTAAGTTGCTTTGGCAACACGGTTCAAATAATTTTATTTCCTAATAACGAAATATAAAGTAGCAAAAAACACATGCGCATTGCAAAGTAGGCTATTTAGCTGCTGAGAAGACGCATGTGAGCAGAAAAACGGTGCTGAGGAGAGGCTAGTTAGTTGTTTGGGTTGTGTGCTTATAAACAGAATATACACTTATTATTGATCAATTAAGCCACAATGTTTGTTGATATAATCTTAGAAGTCACGATCATTATCAAGCGGATTCACCATGGTTAAGAAACATAATGAAAGAGAGGCTATGAGATGAGTCTTCTTATTGTCCTAATGTCATGGTGAAAGATTTTCTGAGGGACTATGTGTTAGAATATTATTTGAATTATTGGATGGATTTATCATTGGATTCTTCTCAAATTCAAATGCATGATCATTGAGCATTATGTCTCTTAAAGAGCATAATAATGGGTCTTAAAAGAGCATTAATATGGGCATGAATATTGGTCATAAAATGACATGAATGTGATGCTTTAATGGCCATGGTTAAAAGGCTTGAATGACCATGAAATGACTCTTGAATGAGAGACCCTGAGTTGATTAATCACCTCTATATATATACTCCATTTGTCTTGTTCCCAATAACACAATATACTACAACATACGTGTGATTCTTGGAAGAGGTTGTTGAACCCTTGGAAGCTACAAGGGAGTTCTTGAAATAGCTTTTTAGGGCAGTGAAGAATCTTCACGCCTCAACCTTTGTGTTTATAATCTGTCGTTCTTTGAGAAATAGTACAACAATCTAAAAAGCTATGGCAAACAATGAGGAGTTAGATGATCTTGATGCTCAACGGCGATGATGATATCCTCAACAACGACGATGATATCCCTAACAACGATGATGATATCCTCGAAAACGACATGATGGCTCTCATGACACCACCAAGGCTCCATCGAATCCAATCTCGATCAAACAAAATGCCAACTTCAACCCGGCGGCCTTCATGGTGTGGCATGGGCACTCACAACGCCACTCACCGAATAGACCAACTACGTGAATTGGGAGCAAGCAAATAAAATCTGTAGGCATACTATAATCTCTACGCTTTCTATTTCACTCTTTGATGTTTATATGAGTTACACAGAGGCGGAAGCAATATGGGATTCCATGTTGGAGAAATACATGGCCGAGGATGCCGTGAAGCAGAAGTTTGCTTGCTCCGCCTTTTATCGATGGGAGATGGTGGAAAACCGTGATGTTCATGAGCAAATCAATGAGTATCTTCAACTTATTGAAGGTCTCAAAATGGAGAGAATAATTCTCCCCGAGGTGTTTGTGGCTAAGTTGTTGTTTGAGAAGTTACCTCCTTCGTGGAATGATTATAAGCAACAACTGAAGCACAAAAACAAAAAGATGGATTTGAATGGGATGATGAAACATATCATCATTGAGAATAAACACCGGATTCAGATCCGCGGGGTTCCCAAAGACTTTCAAACGAAAGCAAGGGTGGGAGTTCGCTCAAACCGAAACCTTCTTTTATCCAAAAGAAGAAGGGCGCATGCTTTATGTGTGGAAAACAAGGGAACTATGCCGCTCAATGACGAAAGAGGGCAACACTTGAAAAATGAGAAAAATCCTCCGACTAAGAACAAGGTTAATCTCGTTCAAGGAGATGATCATGTGATAGTTGCCATGGTTTCGGAGGTAAACATGGTCTCGTCGCTCTCCCAAAGCGCATGAATTGTGGACTCGGGTGCGACAAAGCACATATGTGGAAACAAAGAAGCCTTCGTTGAGTATAAAGAGACTGAAGGAGAAGTTTATTTGGGTGACTCTAGCACCACACCAATTAGCGGCAAAGGAACGGTGGACCTCAAATTGACTTCAGGGAAGATAATCTCTTTAAGGGATGTGCTCCATGTGCTGAGCTAGAGCGAATTTGGTGTCTATTTCCTTGCTTGATGAGGTCGGAGTCAAAGTCTCTTTGAGAGAGCTTATTCTTACTAAGAATAATGTATATGTTGGAAAGGGTTATAAATCTAATGGGTTATATGTACTCAATGTTGCTTTGAGTAATGAGAATTCTTCTTCCGTTTATTTGCTCGATTCTTTTAATCTTTGGCATTCAAGATTGGGTCATGTATAATGGCTACATTAAGAAGATGATAACTTCGGGGATCCTTAATAATGTTCGGATTGAAGACACAAATAAATGTGAAGTTTGTGTAGAATCAAACTAATTAAGAAGACATGTCACAATATTGAGAGAAAAACTCAACCATTTGAGTTGATTCATAGTTACATAGGAGATATGCATTCTTGTGAATCTAGAGGTGGAAATAAATATTATATCACCTTATTGATGATTACTCTAGATATGCAAAAGTTTATCTCCTTAAAAAAAATGAAGCACGTGACAAGTTTATTCTCTACAAAAACGAGCTAGAAGATCAACTTGGGGTGAAGATTAAAATGTTAAAAACCGATAGAGGTGGTGAATATATTGCGTTAGATGATTTTTGTGAAAATCATGGCATTATTCATGAGAGAGAACCACCTTATTCACCTCAATCAAATGGCATAGCTGAGAAGAAAAATGGAACTCTCAAAGAAATGATGAATGCCATGATCACTACAAAAAAACTGTTGTTTACCGACTACACATATTGGTCGCTAGAATCCGAATTGTAGTCGCTAACTCTCTTAGCGACTAGAATACCGACTGCAATATTAGTCGTTATACCGGCTGTCGCTAAACCAGGCGTGGTCGCTAGTCAGTCGCCAACTCCGACTACATGCGACAGATAGTAGTTGGTAGTATACCGACTACGGCAACTACAAATAGTAGTCGGAAGTATACCGACTACGGCGACTACAGTCGTAGTCGCTCAGTTGCGACTAAACGGCGTCTAATTCCTAGTCGCTAGATTTCGACTATACAATGACTAACGTAGTCGCGACTTGGCGACTAAAGTGGCGACTGACTTTATAGTCGGTAGGTTTGCGACTACGTTTTAGTCGGAAAATTCCGTGCCACGCCGACTACCTATCTTCCCGCGCGACTGACTTTGCGACCACAATTGCAGTCGCTATTTAGGATTTTTTTATTTCGTTATTTAATTATTTCAAATATATATTAAAAACAAACATATTAGAAAATCCAAATAGCACAGAATCCACTAGAAATAAAGATGTCTAAAGGTCGAATGCATAAAATAATAAAACGTCGTCTCAACTTAAACCGAACGTAATAACCGAACGTGACTAAACTACGCCATGCATCGGCCGGAGCTACTGCCGTCTGGGAAGTCATTGTGGCGACGAACATTTCTGTTCATGGACGCCGCAGTGGCACATGTCTGCGTATCATCCACTGCATTCGAACCACGTGAACCCCTACGAAAACCCAAGTGCTCAAGGAACTCACTGACCTCAGTGTAGTCCTTCTTCAACGTCTCAAGCTCTGCTCGAGTCGTCTTCAACTCCTCCTGCACCTGAACACTCTGAGACGACATGTAGCTATTGGCGCTCGATAGGGATGGCTCTGAAGGTGTCTCAAAGAAGAGGTTCGACGCGTTACCCATGCCAGGTTCGTTTTGGAACCTCGTATAACCTCCAGAAACCTCATAGAAAGCTTGTGCGTCTGACATGGATGGATTAGATGCATTCTTCGCATTAAAATACGGATATGAACAATCAAGAACACAAGTCATTTGAAAGAATAAGAAAATTTCGACAGAACCTCCCCTATAAAATGACCAACGTATATTTTTCGAATCATTCTTTGCACACCATAGCCCAACAGACAAATCAAATATCTCAGTCCACAACACTTAGTAATAACAACAATCCCATTTCAACATATCAATCCCAAAAATATAAACAAATGACATGTACTTACCATCCTCTTCTCAGCCTTTTCATCGATGTATGACTTGTCCTTCTTCTTCGTGTGGTTCTGCAAATAAATCCGATGAGGCGGAGGAAAAGCTCCCTGATTCTCTGCTGCCAATCCAATAGCATTTGAAAAACAATAACGTTGAAGATTGAATGGACTTTTACAAAAAATAAAGAAATCAAAACTTACCATCTTCTTTGCAAGGTAGCTCGTAGAGCACGAGCCTTGCGTGGACTTTGCGGCTTTACCATCCCGACAAAAACGGTTAGTCTTCCGCATAGTGGATTTCTCTTTAAATGCAGGAGATAACCGTTTCTCTCTAAGTTCTTGAGCGACTGCATCGCTCAAGAACTTAGACTTATATGACGGGTCTTTCTCCAACTTAAGTCCTTCAGCTCGCATATTATCTTGTGAGCCGCTTAAGAAAAACATCGAAAAATTTGGTCTTTACGACCACTGCTGCAGAAGGATCCCACGAATACCTCTCTCTACAAAATTTCTAATTAGTGAGGCACAAAAAAATATATTATATAATTAAGGTCACTAACCCGAAAATCAAACCACCAACGCTCAACCACGTTATCAGGGACATCACTAAGACTTGTCCATGGTCCTTGCATGTAGGATTTGAAAGCTTGAGTCACCGAACTAACAACAAAACTCTTGTCGAACCTAAACCAAGCGAAATATAACATATTGTAAACGCTTTATTAAAAATGTATATTAATTTAATACACGTACCATTCTAGACTATCAGGAATCAACTTAGGCTTTCCTGGGGCTCCGTGCTCATCCGTGACGGGCGTCATTTGGGGATTTATATTGGTTATTCCAGCAAATATTACAGGGACACCGTATTCTTCCATAGGATATGATACGAGTTTGACTAAGAGCCCACTCAACGAATTCTTTTACTCCCTCTACATATTCAGGTATTAAACAATTTCCATCCCATTGATCGTACATCCGTTGTCTGTATGAATTCATTGGGACAACCACACAACAAAACCAATAAACAGAGATATTTAATATTAACATCTTATTTATCACGACGACTAATATGTACAGCTGCGATTAATCGACAATATATCTAGCAATTAACCTACAACGATCGACAAGACCAAACGTAAACGCGGACAAAATCAATTGTTCAAATCGAGTCAAATCGAAGTTAAAAAAGACAAATAAAATAACATACCCTAATGAATGGGTACGGCTAGCAGGGGCGGAGCACGGAGCGGCGGGGCTGGGCGGCGCGGATCTCGGCTAGTGGTGGTGCAGCTAGGGCTGTCGCCAGGGCTGGGCAGCGCAGAGCTGCGGGGCTGGGTGGCGTGGAGTGGCGGATCTAGGCGGCACGGCTTGGCTGAGCGGCGGCGGCAGTCGAGACTGGTGGCGCGGCTAGGGCTGTCGCGAGGACTGGGTGGCGCAGTGCGGCGAGGATGGGCATTGGCTGGCGGCGCATATCTGAGGGCCGCGAGGAAGCGGCGGCGGAGAGGACGTGGCGTGGCTACTGGCTAGGACTATAGAGAGGAGGGGGCGCAGCAGGTTGCAGCGGCAACGGAGGTGGCAGATGGCAACGGCAACGGCGGCGTGTGGGAGAAAGAAGAGAGATGGGAGGTGAGATCTGGAAATGAGAAAACGGCGACAAGCGCAAGTTAGGTTAAAAATTTTAGCGACTACACTTGTAGCCGGAAATTGTAGTCGGTAGCAGTAAACAAGCGACTGAAATAAACATTTTGCGACTAATACGTTTAGTCGAACATGCCGACTACAATTCTTAGTCGATAACTCAGTCGCCAAATATTTTAGCTACTACAATTACTAATGTTTCGACCATTTCATTAGTCGCCATAGCGTCTACAATGTGTAGTCGCAATTTTCAAATCGTAGTCGGTATTTGTTTTCTTTACCGACTACTGTTCTCGTGGTCGGTAGTTGTAGTCGCTAAACACATTTTTTTTGTAGTGGATGATTGAGTCAAGTGCTCACGAGAAACTTGTAGGGCGAAGCAATTCTAATGGCATGATATTTGCAAAATAGAATTCCTCACAAGAAAATTAGAAAAACTCCATATGAATTATGGAAAGGGTATGCACCAAATATTAAATATTTAAAAATATGGGGGTGCTTGGCAAATGTTTTATTAACCGAGCCAAAGAAGAGAAAAGTTGGACCAAGAACATGTGATTGTATGTTAATTGGTTATTCTCAAAATTCGGCAACTTATCGATTTTTAGTAGTCAAGAGTGAAGAAGTTGCTGAAAATACAATCATAGAATCCAAATGCCGAATTCATTGAATATCTTTCCGCTGAAAGAGAAAAAGGGAAGGGCTAATGATGATGCGGAGGAGAAATTTTCTCATAATCCTAGTTATATTAGGGGTAGGAAAAAGAAGAAAAATTCCAAATACTTTTGGTGGAGCTACTACATGTACTTGATAGATAGTGAACCAAAAACGTATAATGAAGCAATATCATCATCTGATTCCAAGAAATGGAAAGAGAGTATAAAATCAGATTTGGATTCTATATTGAGTAACAACACTTGGGAATTGGTTGATTTACCACCTGGTACAAAACCAATAGTAGCAAGTGCATATTCAAAATCAAATATCTACCTGAGCGTTGAAAAATATAAAGCAAGATTAGTTGCTCGGCGATTACACAAAAAGAAAATGTTGATTATTTTGACACATTTTCTCCTGTCACGAGAATTGCATCAATACGTGTATTGATGGCAATGGCTGCAACGTACAATCTACTTGTTCATCGAATGGATGTAAAAACTGCTTTTCTAAATGGAGATTTAGAAGAAGAGATTTATGTGTGGCAACCTGACGGTTGCATTATGAAACGGCAGGAACGTAAGGTGTGTAAATTCAGAAAATCATTATATGGTTTAAAACAAGCGCCAAAGCAGTTGTATGAGAAATTAGATAACACATTAGAGAATGAAGGGTTCTCAGCTTCAATAGTCGATCGATGTGTGTATCTAAAAAGAGAGAATGGTCATTGTCATCATTGGTTGATTACATGCTAATTTTTGGCACTTGTTTGAGTGTAATCAAAGCTACAAAGGATTTTATATCTTAGAAATTTGATATGAAAGACTTGGGAGAAGCCAACGTCATTCTTGGCGTCAAAATTATAAGAAACGAAAGGGTATGTATTGGTACAAGATCATTATGCGGAAACAGTGTTGAAAAGATTTGGATACTTTAATGTTAAACCATTATCAACCCCTTTTGATGCAATCGTGCATCTTGAGAAAAATCGAGGTGAGCCTGAGGCACAAACATCCTATTCTTAAATTGGAAGTTTATTGCATTTAGCAAACTTCACAAGGCCCGATTGGCATATGCAGTTTCACGATTAGGAAGATATACGAAAAATCCTAGTGAAATGCATTGGAAAGCCTTGTTGAGATTATTGAGCTATATTAAAGGCACTATAAATTATGGAATTTTTTAAAGTGGGTTTCATGAAGTAATTGAAGGCTTCAGTGATGCAAAGTGGATTTCAGATTCTGAAGATACGAAATCCACAAGTGGATATGTGTTCACTTTGGGAGGAGGAGCGATGGCTTGGAGATCCTCTCGACAAACTTTAATTGCTTGTTTAACAATGGATTCAGAGTTCATTGCATTAGAACTTGCTTGTGTGGAAGCTGAGTGGCTTAAGAATTTTATTAATGACATTGCAATTGATAAGAGACCGATCATCTCTAATGCATTGTGATTGTCAAGCCGCAATTGCTATAGCGAAAAATAAAACCTACAATGAAAAGAGTAGACATATTCGTTTAAGACACAAAGTGATTAAGCAATTGTTAAAAATGGGGTAATTTCCATTGATTATGTGAGATCAGAGGTAAATTTGGCCGATCCTCTGACTAAGCCCTTTGGGAGGCTTTTAATTGAGAAAACAATGAGGGGTATGTGACTTGTGCCACTTGATCATTGATATGTGTGGATACCTAACCTTGATGATTGGAGATCCCATGAAAAAGGTTCATATAGGTAAGAGCGAAGCACATGTTAATACTGGAGTTTATTCCCAATCTCGTACCTATGTTATGGAGAAGCTCGAAATTTGACGTGTAAGGTTGAGTTATACTCTTAATGAACAAAATCATATGTTGATGACTAAGGAAGAGTTCCTTAATGTTCGTTCACCTATAAGAAAAGAGAGGTGTGGCCACCTTTATGGAGATAAGGCTAAGTTTCCTAAAGCTTTTCTCGAAAAATTAAAGGGATGCGCATGGCTAGAGAGGCGCCCAACCGATGTTAGAAATGGAGATGGGAAAATTTTCATGACATTGTGACGTCTGTATTATATCATGCCAAGTGGTTCATAGAAATTTAGTTTCACCACTTTCCTAGTGATTCAGGTCTCAGTTGTCTAAGGTTATGGTTCATAATTTATCGAGAACACCATGACTTAAGTGTAATTTTTCCAAGGTGATTGATTAAATAATTTGACAAGACTCCAATGAGTGGGGGACTGTTAGTATATTATTTGAATTGTTGCATGTGTCATTGGATTCTTTTCATTTCAAATGCATGATCATTGAGCATTATGTCTCTTAAAGAGCATAATAATGGGTCTTAAAAGAGCATTAATATGGGCATGAATATTGGTCAAAGACATGAATGTGATGCTTTAATGATCATGGTAAAGAGGTTTGAATGACCATGAAATGACTCTTGAATGAGAGACCTGAGTTGTTTAATCACTTCTATATATATACTCCATTTCTCTTGTTCCCAAGAACACAATATACTACAACATATGTGTGATTCTTGGAAGATGTTGTTGAACCCTTGGAAGCTACAAGAGAGTTCTTGAAATAGGTTTTTAGGGCAGTGAAGAATCTTCACGCCTCAACCTTTGTGTTATAATCCGTCGTTCTTTGAGAATTACTACAACACTATGGGGTACATGAAATGCCAGAAGGCGTATATGGGCAAAAAAAGAGCCACTCATAGTATACATGGAGCCAACGCTTGCAACGGACACTACTAATAAGTCCAGTTTAGAGAGGTTAGTGAATGGTATGTTTGATCAAATAAGATAGTTAACTCAGTGAAGGAGACCAACTCGAAAAACGTGATAGAGTACGATGTACACCTTCATGAGTTAGTTTTGTCGTGTATTTATATGCTTCCACCCATGTCTGGTTGGTTTTGTTTCGGGATATATGTGAAAAAGTAAGCAGACAAACATGAATGAAGAACGAATGTTGCTTGATGAAGGGATGAGAATTTTGCTTAAGTTTTCTTTGATGCTTTGAACGTTTATCCTTGGACAAATGTTAAAGTTAGTTACTAGCCAATGAAGTTGCTTTTGACAAAGACAGGTAAGAGCTTGAAATAGAGTGGAAACTGTTATTTATTGTGCTAACCTTCATAAAAGGCTATGTTCATAATCAGTTCCAAGTAGCAAGTTTGAGCGTGTGTAACCTCGTGTAGAATGATTACCTTGAGAGGTTGTAAACGAAAACTTCAGAGCTCGTACATGTTTGCTGTAAACATCCAAAAACAGATCGTGTCATTTTCAATATGTTTCTTGAGTTTTCCGATATGAATACGTACAATCCGTTTGTTAATTTATACACACGAGATCGTTAATTTATACACACGATCGAGATTGAAGGAATCAAGACGGCATCGACAATATTCGAAAGAAATATCGTGAGTTTCCATGGAGTAATTGAATAATGAAGATACAACATGTTCAATGTCTGAACAGTTTCAATGTTAAGGTGGAGCTTGAATGTGTGTTTTAGCTGGTGAAAATTTTGACTTGGATATGATCAAGAATTCGATAAGAATCAATATGTGATCAATGTCAACAGTCAAATGATATTGAAATAGATGTTCTGTGTGTACAAGGAGAGACAAGGAGGGTTCCAAGCACCTTGTCTGATGATGAGAAGAATGATCTCCCGAAGAGGGTTGATATTGTATTTTATTCGAGCCTCATAGATAGTTCAACATTGATAAATGTAATCTTGAGAGACAAGGAGGGTTCCAAGCACCTTGTCTGATGATGAGAAGAATGATCTCCCGAAGAGGGTTGATATTGTATTTTATTCGAGCCTCATAGATAGTTTCGTTGGGGAAGTCCTATGTATGCATTTGGTCCAAGTTGGAGTAAGCTGTATATGATCTTGTCGTGTGAATATATCTTAAACTAGGGTCGCATTCGCCAAGTATGATTGAAGACAAAGTTGATTGAGACAAGATTGATGGTTTGAATTAAGTCCCATAGGAATAAATCCATGCAAGCTTGAGGATAATGAAAAGACTCGTTGACGTAATGATACATATATCGCGGAAAGTAAAGCTTGAGTTTATACTATGAATTGTTGCTGCTAGTGACAGTTTCGTTAGTTTCTATTTCACAAGTCAAAGACAGAATATGTATAAAAGAACGAGGAGTTGCAAACCTTCATTGAACCCATCAGAACACGTCGAGAGAATTCATTGCTTGAAAGATTAGAGAGAAAATGGCATTGGATTTACAAAAGATTCTTGTAATCTAATAAATCCTAGATTGTAATATCATATCATGATCAATAACAATCAGATTCATTTTCCGGGCATGTAGGGATTCGTTCACATAGAATTAATCTCGAACCACGTAATTCCATGTGAATGAATCCCTAAATCCACAACAATGAATCGATTGTTGATTTGAGATTATAATGTAGGTTTTGTTCGCTTACAATAATCTTTTGTGAGCCCAAAGCGAATTTCTCTCTAATCTATAAACCAATGAATTCTCTAGAGGTGTTCAGATGGGATTAGTGAAGGCTTGCAAATCCCACGTTCTTTTATGGGGTTTATGCCTTTGATTTCCAAATAGATACTGTTAGTGGCAGCAACAACTGTGCATAATTAATTCAACGATTCTTATCATCATCTTCAAACTTGCATCCTGTTATTCCTATTGTTACCCCCAGATTATTCCGGGTTCGGACGAAATACTCAAAAGCAGTTAAAACAACATAAATGGAATGAGGCTGAAGCTTTACGAGGGAAGGAGGAGCTCACGAAGCAATACACCCCCGAGCGGCGATTTGGTACCCCTCGAGAAAACATGCTAGAGGGACGGAAGGTATGCCACCCTCTCGGAAAACATATACCCGAGGGATAGGAGGTGCGCCACCCCTCGGGAAAATACGTCCGGAGGAAAGAGGAAACAAGACAAACCAGAAAGAGAAAAGAGGACCCCGAGGAGCTGTCTGGCAAGGGCACCCCTAGGAGCTGTCTGGCAAGGGCACCCCCAGGAGCTGTCTGGCAAGGACACCCGAGGAGCCCAGGAAGCTGTCTGGCAAGAGCACCCGAGGAGATGTCTGGAAAGAGCACCCCCAGGAGCTGTCTGGCAAGAACACCCTAGGGGCTGTCTGGGAAGAACACCCCAGGAGTTGTCTGGCAAGAGCACCCCCAGGAGCTGCCTGGCAAGAACACCCTAGGGGATGTCTGGGAAGAACAACCCCGGAGCTGTCTAGCAAGGACTCCAGAGGAGCCCAGAAAGTTGTCTGGCAAGAATGCCCGAGGAGCCCAGAAAGCAGGATGCCCGAGGTGCCCAGAAAGCAGGATGCCCGAGGAGCCTCACGAAGCTGTTTGGCAAGAGTACCCGAGGGGCCCCCAGGGGCTGTCTAGCAAGAACACCCGAGGAGCTGTCAGGGAAGAGCACCCGAGGAGCTGCTGGCAAGAGCACCCCCAGGAGCTGTCTGGCAAGAACACCCCAGGGGTTGTCTGGGAAGAACACCCCCGGAGCTTGCTGGAAAGGCCACCCCCAGGAGCTGTCTGGCAAGGACTCCCGATGAGCCCAGGAAGTTGTCTGGCAAGAATGCCCGAGGAGCCCAGAAAGCAGGATGCCCGAGGAGCCTGAGGAAGCTGTTTGGCAAGAGTACCCGAGGGGCCCCCAGGGGCTGTCTAGCAAGAACACCCGAGGAGCTGTCAGGGAAGAACACCCGAGCAGGACTGTACTGACGCGTTCACACGGATTTTTTGGAAGGAGGATGAACGTGGGAGAGCCACGAGCTTGAGGAGAACGTGAACGTGGGAAGACCATGATCGTGGGAAGATGCAAGCCCGAAAAACACGGGACATGGGAAAACCGCCAGGAACCACCTAAACTAGGTACACTATAAATACCACAAAGTATTCCTAAGGTAAAAAAACTAATTCTATCTGCCCTTACTGATACTATACCATTTTTATTACTCAATCAAGCACCTTCAAGCACTTCACACCATTTTTATATCACTTTCTATGCCATTTTACGCCTGGAATATGGAAACTACCCTCTTGACCTAGGCAAGAGGGCGAACGACCCCCACCCCTAAACCCTGTTTCAGCAGCTTTCATTTCGAGTTCGTGGCGAAGTTCAGGCGGGAAGAGGCAAGAGGCCGCGGAAAGAAGAAGAAGGCAGCTCGTGACCCAACGGCGGTAGATCGTTCATTTTCCGACCGCATCAAATTGCCGTCCGTGGGAACGTATTGTTCCTAAAAATTCATTTGATGGCTGGCGGAACCGATCAAACATCGCCGGAGGGTGGCGTGCTGAACATGGAGGACTTGGCCAGAATGATGACTACGACGGTGGATGCGGCGTTTGCAAGACGCCCAGAGTTTCAAGAGATGAGAAAGATATAGCTGACGTGGAGGTCCTCATGGCTGAAAGGTCAGAGAGGAAAGAACCAGGGAGACCTCGAGGAAAAAACACCTCGGGAGAACAGAGGAAAGAACATGCAGAATCAAGGCCCGTGGAAGAGGGAAAGACATTGGGGAAGGAACCAAATTCCCCTAGGGCAAAGAAGCGAGGGCTGGCAAAAAGGCAAGAGGCCGAACTAGTACTGATGAGGGAAGAAATCCAGAAGCTAAAAAGCCTAACTAACCCTCAGGAACCATCACCTCTTCCTCGAGGATCACCCTTCTCGGCCGAGGTTATGGCGGTCCCTCTACCGCCTCATTTTTGTCTTTTTGAAATGGGTAAATACGATTGATCGGGTCATCCCGAGGATCACTTAGCAAGTTTCGACGGACAAGCGACAATGTACCAACTGGACGATGCCATCAAGTGCCGACTGTTTGTAACAACGCTGGTGAAAGGAGCTCAACAGTGGTTCTCCTTGCTACCTCCTGGTGGAATAAAAAGTTTTCAAGAGCTCACGACAACTTTCCTCAAGCATTTTTCCTGTTGTCGCAGACGCCCCTCTTCCGCTGTGGAATTACTGAGGATGAGGCAAGGTGATCGAGAGAACCTAAGGGAATACCTCAAGTGCTTCAACCAAATTGCCATGGAAATCCGTAATGTCCCTCCGGAGTTTCTTATAGGAGCCTTTCAACATGGGCTGAAAGAGGGCGATCTATTTAGATCTTTAGTGAAGAAACACCCGAGCACCATAGAGGAATTGGTGGCACGAGTGGACGAGGCACAATGTCATCAGAAAGAAGAGAAAAGAGTGCCTCGGGGATCACCCCCTCGAGACCGTGAGCACAGAAGAGCCCCTCGGGATGAAAGCCCTCTAGAGCACAGAAGAGTCCCTCGGGATGAAAGCCCTCTAGAGCACAGAAGAGCACCTCGGGATGAAAGCCTTCTAGAGCACAGAAGAGCCCCTCGGGATGAAAGCCCTCTAGAGCACAGAAGATCACCTTGGGATGAAAACCCTCCAGAGCATAAAAGAGCCCCTCGGGATGAAAATTCTCCAGAGCATAAAAGAACTCCACGGGATGGGAACTTTCCAGCAACTACCCAAGTTACTGGGGTAGCTAATACCCTCTGGAGAGTCGATAATGCCCGAGCTTTGGAGATATGTGATGATTACAACTACATCAGAAGGCCATTCGGAGCGAGTAAAGGACCAAGGAACCCTGTATCCGATACATATTGTGATTTTCATCATGAGTATGGGCACACTACGGAGGAATGCTACTATTTGAATGACGAGTTGGAACGACTGATTGTGGAGAATCCTGAGGCCCGAGCAAAGCTTGTAGAAAGAGAAAGACGAGACGTAGGGAACAGGGAAGAGCGGAGAAGAGAACGAGGTGCAAGAGCCTGACAAGGGGCAACCCCTGGAGACGCACCCCAGTGCTAGGGAAGTATTTTCCCCTAGGGGAGTTATTTTCGTTCATTTCCTAGTCTTTCATTTTCTGAATTTCCTCTGCATGTATACATTGCATTTCAATGAAAAGTATTTTATTTCTCCCTGCGAGGTTGTTCAAGAAACAAAAAATTGTAATCGGACAAGGCATGCTCGCGGACAGAGCAGGAATGAAGAAAAAACCCTCGGTTATGAGGCTCTAAAGCCCTCGAGCAAGAGGCACTAAAGCCCTCGGGCAAGAGGCACTAAATCCCTTGGACGTGATGCAGACAAAGCCCTCGGATGAGGCATGCTCGCGGACAGAGCAGGAATGAAAGCCCTCGGGCATGAGGCACTAAAGCCCTCAGATGGGGCATACTCGCGGACAGAGCAGGGATGAAGACAAAGCCCTCGGATGAGGCATGCTCGCGGACAGAGCAGGGATGAAGACAAAGCCCTTGAATGAGGCATGCTTGCGGACAGAGCAGGAATGAAAGCCCTCGGGCATGAGGCAAAAAAGCCCTCGGATGAGGCATGCTCGCGGACAGAGCAGGAATGGATACTAATGTGACGCCCGGAGCCGAAGAGGGCGGGGAGTGATCGCCGGTGCCAGGGTGCACGGACAAGGACCGGCTCTTGGCAGGCTTCTAGGCGAAGGGGTACATGAACGAACCGATCCAACACCCGAATGAGAGGGGATCCTGTGACAATGAATGGGCGTGTCAGGCTAAGAATCGTATAAAAGAATTGATAGTACTACTCATATCACCAAGGTCGACCTACCTTTTCGGGAGTCCATCTGTAGAAACTCCGAAGTTAAGCGTGCTTGACTTGGAGCAATCTAGGGATGGGTGACCCCCTGGGAAGTTTGCCTAGGGTGCGTGTGAGCGAGGACGAAGCACGCTGAAAGGTTAAAATGGTGGTACAGTGGGGTCAGACTATCAGTCGGAGTATGGTGGGCCCAACCCCACAGGTCCCGGTAGGGACGGATGCTACAATGACACCTGGTATGGGACGGGTCGTTACAACTAAAGCCCTCGAGCATGAGGCACTAAAGCCCTCGCGGATGAGGCACTAAAAGCCCTCGGGCATGAGGCACTAAAGCCCTCGCGGATGAGGCTCTAAAAGCCCTCAGGCACGAGGCACTAAAGTCCTCATGGATGAGGCACTAAAATCCCTCGGACATGAGGCACTAAAGCCCTCAGGCACGAGGCACTAAAGCCCTCGGACATGAGGCACTAAAGCCCTCAGGCATGAGGCACTGAAGCCCTCGGACATGAGGCACTAAAGCCCTCAGGCATGAGGCACTGAAGCCCTCGGACATGAGGCATTAAAGCCATCGCGCATGAGGCACTAAAGCCCTCAGGCATGAGGCACAAAGCCCTCACTCGCGGCACGAACACAAAGTCCTTGCCCGAAGCACAAAAACAAGGCCCTTGGATGAGACGAGAAAGTTGAAGTGCTCCGCAAAGGGGAACTACTTTTGAGCATTTCGTCACAACTTTTACGTCCAAAATTCATTACACTCTTTTGGACTATTTAAGAGGGGGACTATTGTTACCCCCGGATTATTCCGGGTTCAGACGAAATACTCAGAAGCAGTTAAAACAACATAAACGGAATGAGGCGGAAGCTTTATGAGGGAAGGAGGAGCTCACGAAGCAATACACCACCCGGGCGGAGATTCGGTACCCCTCGAGAAAACATGCTAGAGGGACGGAAGGTATGAACCCTCTCGGGAACCATATACCCGAGGGATAGGAGGTACGCCACCCCCTCGGGAAAATACGTCCGGAGGAAAGAGGAAAGAGGTTAAACCAGAAAGAGGGAAGAGGACCCCGAGGAGCTGTCTGGCAAGAGCACCCCCAGGAGCTGTCTGGCAAGGGCACCCCCAGGAGCTGTCTGGCAAGGACACCCGAGGAGCCCAGGAAGCTGTTTGGCAAGAACACCCGAGGAGCTGTCTGGAAAGAGCACCCCCAGGAGCTGTCTGGCAAGAACACCCTAGGGGCTGTCTGGGAAGAACACCCCAGGAGCTGTCTGGCAAGAGCACCCCCAGGAGCTGCCTGGCAAGAACACCCTAGGGGATGTCTGGGAAGAACACCCCAGGAGCTGTCTAGCAAGGACTCCCGAGGAGCCCAGGAAGTTGTCTGGCAAGAATGCCCGAGGAGCCCAGAAAGCAGGATGCCCGAGGAGCCTCAGGAGCTGTCTGGCAAGGCCACCCCCAGGGGCTGTCTAGCAAGAACACCCGAGGAGCTGTAAGGGAAGAACACCCGAGGAGGACTGTATTGACGAGTTCACACTGATTTTCGGAAAGAGGATGAACGTGGAAGAGCCACGAGCGTGAGGAGAACGTGAACGTGGGAAGATCATGATCGTGGGAAGATGAGGAAATCCGATCCCGAAAAACACGGGACATGGACAAAACTGCCAAGAACCACCTAACTCGGTACACTATAAATACCACAAAGTATTCCTAAGGTACGGAACTAATTCTATCTGCCGTTACTGATACTATACCATTTTTATTACACAATCAAGCACCTTCAAGCACTTCACACCATTTTTATATCACTTTCTATGCCATTTTACGCCTGGAATATGGAAATCACCCTCTTGACCTAGGCAAGAGGGCGAACGACCCCACCCCTAAACCCTGTTTCAGCAGCTTTCAATTCGAGTTCGTGGCGAAGTTCAGGCGGGAAGAGGCAAGAGGCCGCGGAAAGAAGAAGAAGGCAGCTCGTGACCCAACGGCGATAGATCGTTCATTTTCCGACCGCATCACGTATGAAGTTAACTCAAGCGTCTTCACTAATTAACTACAAGTATTTTGCTTTGCTCTCACAATTAAGCTCGAGCACGGCTACTAATCAAGCTCGTGCTCAAAGTAAAAAAATTAAAAGTTTAGAATAAAACTCGAGAGTCGTCCGAACAATTACATTGAAGCTCAAGCTCCAGAGCTCGACAGTCGCGAACTCGATCAATCTTTCATCCCTAAGCAAAATGAAGGTTAAATTATAAAAACTGCGTGTTTTTTTTCAGCAGTTGTCATGGGCCTTAATCGGGCTTACATTGGGCCAACACTTGTCAAGTGTCAGCAGACCTAAAAAATCGCAAGTTTTCAAAATAGGTAAAAGCACATGTTGACCAATCCAAATGCCTCGCTTACAGTACAAATTGCAGCGTTGTTCTGGGAATTGAGAGAAGAGACAGAGTTATCTACAACACCTTAGCAGAAGAGAACCAATGGTTTCCTCTTTGCTCCTCAATGCTTCTCTAACTTCAATTCCCACCCGCGATAAGATATTAGCTAAGCAGTTCCGCCCAATCGTCGCGAGCAAGCAAAAAGGAATAGGTTTCTCAAAATCCGTTAAACATGTTAATGATGGTCAAGACTCTCGATCTTCCTCAGTCTTCAAGAATGTTGTTCCGAACAGGACTTTGATTCCTCTAGCCGCTTCTCTCGCCATTTTGTTATCGTCTATTCCTGGTAAGTATTATGGTTATGAATGACGTCGTTAAAAAATTCAAATGTTTGCGCTGTGAAATGGATTCCTCGTTTAATCTGCTCGCCTAGGTAGTTGAGGTTAAAAGCTTTGACAGGGGATAAGTTTATTTTATTTTGAATGTCTTTGGACTGTATATTGTGTTGACGAGATTAGAATCCATTCATTGATTAGTGTTAATTTGAAATCTTTCCTTCTATTGCTCGTTAATTTAATACCTATAGCTTGCAGCAGCAGCTAACGCCGGAATTTTATCGGGCTTCTCTGGTATCGAATCAGTCCCAGGCCCTCAGTTGCCTGAGATTGATTTCCTAGCACGCTTCAATGGTATTATTCATTCTCTTGCAAATCTCTAGTTTTTATCACATGATGTTAGGATGATAAGTATAACTTTGTCTGCTCTCAGAGGAAAATCAGAAGAGGTATGCAGAGAACGACGCAAGATTTAAAGAATCTCCGATTCTGAAGAAGCTGCTCGAGCGTACCAAACAGAACAAGGAGAAGTAACTGTTCATTCATTCGTACAATGTCTCTTAAATTATTGCAAAATCATCGACTCATTGTCGTATAAATAAGAGAAGCTTTGGGGTGTGTTTGGTTCAAGGAATTAGTTAGGAAAGGAAAATGAAATGGAAAAGGAAAATCATTTTTGTGTTTGGTTGACAATAGAAATAGGTGAGGAAAAGAAAAGAAAAGAAAACTTAAGTTAGTTTTGAAGCAAAAACCATGGAAAATCATTTTCTTCACCAAATGGTGAGGAAAATGAGGGAAAAACTAACAGAAATCAATTTCTCTCTAGTTTTCTTTTCCTCGCCACTTTCCACGCTCCAAACACAGCGTTAATGATGTGTGTGTGTGTGTGTGTGTTTGGTTATTACAGAAACAAGCAAGAGATTCAGGACAAGTACTGCCTCCGAGGAGCAGAGTGGGGAGTTGGAGACTGTTCGACCAGCGGCATGTCTCCTGACGAAAGAGACAAGTTCATCGCCATGTTGAAGCAGAAAGCCGGCGTAGAATGACCTCATCAGTTGTATTCGTGTTTCATTGTATAAGCAATATGTAATGACGCAGATGTAAAACCGAGAAAAAGGTACATGCTCTCTCCTTCTGCAGTCTAGCTTAAGAAATTTACACGGTTTCTAAAATCGCTCACAGCACCAGCAACTCTTACACTGTGTTTGGATCGTGGAAAGTGGCGAGGAAGAGAAAACTAGAGAGAAATTGATTTCTGTTAGCTTTTTCCTCATTTTCCTCACCATTGGTGAAGAAAATGATTTTCCATGGTTTTTTGCTTCAAAACTAACTTAATTTTTTTTTTCTTTTCTTTTCCTCACCTATTTCTATAGTCAACCAAACACAAAAATGATTTTTTTTTTCCATTTCCTTTTCCTTTCCTCGCTAAATTCCTTGAACCAAACACACCCTTAGCGTTTATTACTCGAGCGAATCAAAAGGAGATGAATCGGCCATCTCAACAAATACCGTGCATAGGGATCTTCTCATGACGCTTCTTGCTCCAGATGTTGATAGAAATCAAAAGCTTTCCTTCCTTGCGAAACAAAAAATGACATACTGTGATATTATTACCTGCTTTGCATCCTTGTCTGCTTACTGGGAGGGGCATTTTGTTGTTTTTCCCCTACCTATAATAAGGCTCTCATCTCATTTTAAAAAACTGCTCTCAATGCTGTTGTTACCAAATCTCAGTGTTAACTAACTGCGCATCTTTGGACCACAATCCATTCGTCAACTATTGCACTCAGCTGTTTGCTTACCTCGGGTGCCTAATATTTTCCTCGATTCCGAGGTACAGTGGACATACCTCATTGGCTCACCAAAATGTCTGAAGTCCTTCAGTGACTTCATGCCTAGACAAGTATCAGTTTTTGACTAGTCTTTTTCTTCCTGGAATGACACATTCTTGATCTTGTGAGTAACAAGCTGTTCTTTCCTCTTTTCAAACACCCTTCTGCGCGAGACATGATGTAGCAAGTCAGTGATTATTGTAAGAAAATTGACCAAGGAGACGTGTTATGAGGATCACATTTTGGGCTTGTTTGTTGTCCCCTATCAGCCCTTACAATACAAATTGTCGTTATATTTTGTTATGGTTCAGCTATTTAAAGCCCGAATCGAATAATAGACAAAACCGCTATGAGTAACTGAGTTATTGAGACCAGATAAATTATCATGGACTTATTAAAGTTAGTTGTTGAGCTTGTAACCAAACAGGGCCTTTGAATCTTGCAAAGAAGATACCCAATTGCCATCAAACCACCTCCATTGCTCTGTCTTCCTCACACTACTTAATTCACTGCAATATTTATCGATTCTAATTTGATATCGCTCATTTTTGTTTGCACATATTCGAGCTTCAATTGGTTTGCTCACCATATGCCAGAATTCTTGTCCGAAAACTGAGATACAAAGTGATTTGCGGCGGCGAACAACTGTTTTTTTTACATTGTATTCGGGTGAATGGAGTTTCAGAACTGTTAGCAATTTCGTTCCATTTTGCTATACCTGTTTGTGAATTGTCGCGGATATATATTTTACAAAATTAACAAAAGCTCCCGGTCGAAACATAATACAGATTCCATTCCATGCAACTTTTCCGTTATATGAATGAAATCAGCTGCGTGAGAAGCGATGGTTGTAGTTTACGAAATGCAACAAAAGTTTCATCAGTTGACTGGGATCTGAAGCAGTTCCCTTATTCCTTCGCAGAGCATGGATTTGGCGTTATCGAGTGAGAAAAATATGTCTGTCTAATGCCATTGTTTCAAGAATCTAACATGTTAGCATAATTTTTTATAAAAACAAGCCAACAAATTCTATTACCATCTTGATCTGTGCTTTAATTGATGCGATTAAGCGGGTGTACTCCTCTATTTGCCTGCTAACACACAAGCAGAAGCATATAATAATGAGTAAATCACACAAAAGAGAAGCATCAAATTCACATCACAATGTCAAGGAATTCGATGGATTTATTACATAGATAAGCTTGATGCGTGATTTAGAAACAAAATTTGGGATTACCTAGATAACTTTTCTTCTCTAGCAGTAACGAATTGCAGAGCTTCAGACCAGGTAAACTCCACGTGAAATCCAAGCCCAACATCCACGAATATGTGACGTGTATTTGGCCATCACATTTGTATAGATAACGAGCCATTATATTTAAAGTTTATAGTCAACTCAAGATCAAAGAAACAACTAAGTTTCTGTTTTGAAATCATTTGCTCGATTCTACACAGTATTGGATAAGTAGTAACTTTTCACTATAACCTTCTAAAAAACTGGAATACATATGGGAATGCTATTAAGCCAACATATATAACAAGTCATCATCTATCAAAACCAACAACAGGAACTTACACATCAGCTTGCATATAGACTTCAGAGCCGAGGTTGACTAGGGTCCTCAAGCTGGTCACACTGTTTTTCTCCAAATTTTCGATGTTACTTTTCAGATCAGAGCTAAATTAAAAAAAAAACTCAAAGAAAACAAAGCACGCCCGTGTATGAATATTTGCTCTAGTAATCCAAATTCTAAAATTGAACTCTGACCATGCAGCATAAGATTTTACGCTGTAAGAAATACACAAGGATACAATATCTTTTGTTGCTCAAAAACTTTATCCCTGAGAAAAAACCATAAAACAGTTCAGGAAGTGTCTCCACATGCCACACACTGATAGTCAAAGGTATTCACCTAAGAGCAATTGTAGACTTCAATTGATTTAGGAGAATAAAAAAAGCAACAAAACGAGCCCAGATTCATATTACCTCTGAGCAATTGCATTTACAAGATCTGGTTTCAAGCGACGATCGACAAATTCCTCAAACTTCTTCACTTTCTCTTGTTTTTCTCTATCCATAACTGCACGGTAAAGAATTTGATTCACTCTCTCTGAAGGATCAGTATCAATGTAGTGCTTTAATCAAACATCATTCCAATAACTCTCCCAAGACTATCCAATCGTGACAATAACAGGAAAAGCCAAACAAATAAACCAAGAAGTCATCCAACATAGTACACAAAAACTCATCAATCAGACCAGTTTGATTATTACTATTAGATGCGTCAGTCCCACTGGCGAGCAATTTCTTTGGAAGACGATCGTATAATCGACATCAGTCATTTTATCCGTGACATCGTTAAAGGTCCATTTACAACCAGCATATCCACCTCAGAAATATAAGAGCTATGTAAATACTATTCGATAGAAATAAGAAAGAAAAGATTCTCGCTCTTAGTTGGTACTTTAGCCGATTACAGAGTGAAGACGCTTACTATGGAGAAGGGTATTCAAAAACACAGAAAGATCACCTACCTAGCTGGGATGGGGGTCATCGAAAAAGAGATTAGGGTTTGAAACCGTTGAGGGATTGGAGGTCTAGCTAGGCAATGGTGAGCTTTGTTCTCAGGCGTGAGTGAAGAGTGGGGAGGTAGTTTAGGGTGGATTTTTTTAAGTAAATAGCCTTTGAGTTGGTCATCTTTTAAGAAATAGCATCCAAAATCGGATTTTACCTTTGTACCTTACTAGCTCCGCGCTAAAGACTATTTTACCCTTATTTAATGTCAATCAACAACCTCAAAAACACTTAACGAAAAATTAATTAAAGGGTTTACAGGTTATACTGTAGCGAATCTGAAATATCAGACCCATGATAGAAGGGAAGGGTAAAAGTAAAAAAAAGCAACCACTTTCACCTTTAGTAAAAAAAGCAAGCGTTCTCTCCCGCCCCTGCACTGCAATCGTTTTCTCTGCAACCCAATCCCAAATCCAAACCTCAATCGACTCAATCGACAATGGTATTCAACGCGAACACCCAAAGAGTGGAGGTATGTGTTCTACTCTTCCTCTTCTTCAATTTAACGCGAGAAGGGGATCTGGGAACGACCCATCGAACCCAAATTTGGTGCGGACCCGTGCTTGCAAGCATAGGACCTGTGCTTGAAAGCGTACGTCGCTTTTTGATGCATGGGTCCCGTGCTTGCAAGCACACGACCCCCGCTTATGAGCAGGGGACCTGTGCATATTTCATGGGACCCGCCCATAAGATGATGGTCCCCAGCACGGCTCCCCTGCGTATTAGCGTGGGTCCCTTGCTTAAACGCGGTCCCCTGACCTTAACGGGCGGGTCCCGTGTCACTGCGCGCGCAAGGTCAGGGGACCCGCGCGTTATAAGCAGGAGACCCCTAGCTATGACCAGGGACCCGCGCTTATACGCAGGGGACCTTGCTGGGACCGCGCCGATGCGCAGGGGTCTCATGCGCATCTGTGCTTGAAACTCAGCATATGCGATGCGGTCCCCTGCGCATCTGTGCGTAAGGGTTGTCTATTTTCAATATTCATATCACGTAATTAGCTAAAATGTGTTTTACGTATAAATTAGGTTGTGATGGAGAAGCAGTTCGGCACAGGGGACGAAGTTCTTGATTGCCGTGTAAAGCTGAACTCGTCATACGGTGAGGCCAGCCAGCTGGACAATGTCTGAACCACCACGAGCAGGAGATTTTTAGGAACGAGAGTCCGTTCGGTCGTCTTGTTAGTGCGGAGCCTGATTTTAACCCCTCGGGCCAGCTGCTGCGGTACCTCATCCAGAGCCAGACGAGGCTGCACAACCGCGAAGAGCTATGGATGATTGTTGGCGACAAACCACTCCGATTTTCAAAATCGGAGTATTGCCTAATCACCGGCCTCAAGTTCGCAGCCGGGATACCGCCGGTAAACGGCGACTCACAATTCACCGCGAGACATTTTTAGGCAACAGATTAAAAGTCCGCATGTCGAACGTCAAGCATGCATTGGAGGTGTTGTCTGGCGACGAGGAAGATGTGGACTTCGAGAAGCTGAAGTTGGCGGACGTCTACTTCGCCACCGCCGTGTTGATGCATCGACCGTCGAAGAATGACACCGTCGTCAGTCCCTGGGTCCTTAGTCTCGTCGAAGATCGGTTTGCATTTTCCCAGTATCCTTGGCGGACGGTGGCTTTCAATGAGGTCATACGCACTGTAGTGGTAGATCTACGGGAGAAGGCACGGGAGTGGCTGATCAGTGGATTCGTACAACCACTTCAGGTGATTTATAATTAAGCTTCTTTGCATACCTTGTTTTGACATATAAATAATTGCTAATATTTTTTACGTTATTTGTATTCAGATACTAGCATACGAGTGCATATCGGGCGTTGAAGACGCCTTTGCGGGGAGCAAATATGAAGATTTTACGCCATGCATGCTGAGGTGGGTGACGAACAATTGGGGTCGCAAAGCATGCCCGAGTCTTAGGACGGTCGCAGATGCCGACGACGGCAGTTTTGTACGAGGGTTGTTAGTGCCGTCAGCGGACGAGTTGGAGGCGGCCTACTTCAGGGACAGCGTTTTTGACGTTGGGGCGGCACACGAGCTATTCACCGTGTGATGGGCCTACTCCTGCAGGGAGTGGAGGTTAGGTGTTCCCGTGGCCACCGCGATCGTGGCGAGGGTCCTAGCCGGCAGAATTTCGAAGCTGAGGTAATCCCCCAGATCGAGAGCAGTGGCCGTCGCTCCGACGACGATGATTCAGCGCTTGTACCTGTTGAAGAGTTTCCCACACCTATGGAGGTGGTTGAGGCTGGAGATTTTGGTGCTTCATGGAGTGCCCGAGGTGTTCGAAGAAGAGGCAAATCGACCATAGAAATTGTTGATCTAAGTGATGAGGATTCAGAATCAGATAGAAATGAGAAGTGGAGCAATAAGTACCTCGGGCGAGTGGACTTCGCCGTGCGTCAACTGATTTATGAAGTTGATCGGGTGCTCATTGACAAGTACCTTGAAGCGGCAAGATTTATGTAAATTTTTTCTTTCGATGTCAAACTCATTTATCGTACATAAACACGTAATAATTTTTGGTTGCAGTGATAAGGTTTGGGAAAGTGACATGTTCGACGTGGATGCCCAAGGCTTCTACATGTTGCTCTTCGATGATATGCTCAAGTCCAATTGTCTTGACGAATATCTAGATTGCTTGAGGCGAACGTATGCGAACTCCGTTAATTATCCTCGCGTCTTCGTCTTTCCAAGTTACGTGCAAGACGAGCACTTTAGAAAGGCGCAGAAGTTGAATGGAAGGCGAAAGTGACGGTGGATGATATGGGTGAATTCCTCAACGGATTGTCGACAAGCAGTCGGAGATGGTTGGAGCGTCTCACGGAGGATGAATAGGTGCAATGCAAGTACATCATCTCTCCCGTTTTCGCAAAAAGTCACTGGGCAGTACTTATTTTTGACTTGTCAACGCAAACCTTCGTCCTTAACGATTTGTTGGGCGTGCATCCGGTTTCATTCGCCGGGAGAGTGTTCGTAAGTAGCTGAAATCCGTATGGCGTCCATTTTTATTTATTTAGTAACATGTTCATAACATTTGCTATATTTTGCAGGCGGAGTTTCTTTCTGCATATTGGCGTTTCAAGTTCAATATTGTGACAAATATGAAGTTGAATAATAGAAAGAATCGGAACCAGAAGGCTGACAACTTGGATTGCGGGGTTCATGCGGCGTTGACAGTGGAGACGGTGATGGTTGACACGCAGGACTTCAATGAATATCAAAGGCAACTTGATATTTCAGCATATCGCTCCATTATGGCTGCACGGATATTGCGTGACCAGCATAGCTGTATGCTCCATTTGTTGGGTTGAGTATGGAAGTGTTAAATTGTAGGTGGTTTTGGACATGTTGGACATGGTTTTAGTTGAATAAAAATTTTTTTCTTCCTTGTTGAATAATTGATTCGTCTGTATGACTCAATAACCGAACGTGACCAACCCTAAATTGGTAGACGACCCGTTTATGTACGCTTGGGACCCGTCCATCAGCGCCAATGCAATATGCGCGGGTCCTCTGATTTTACGCGCGGGTCCCTTGTTTTCACGTTATGGTCCCCAGATCAAAATGCGCCGGTCCCTTGTGTATATGCGCACGGACCTTACCATATGTGCGGGTTCCCTGCTTTCACATTATGGTCCCCAGATCGAAAAGCGCCGGTCCCTTGTGCATATGCGCACGGACCTTACCTTATGTTCGCGGTCCCTTGTGGGCTCTTTTAATAAAATAAATATTTTTTTCTTTTATATTAATAAAGTATGTGAAAAGTTAAACCTATTAATAAAATAGGTGTTTTCACGTTATGGTCCCCAGATAAAATAGGTGTTTTCACGTTATGCGCGGGTCCCCTATTTTGCAGCAGAAAGCATTCATTCCACCAAGCAAGCTCACCTAATTATAATTCTTCTACATCATCGTCCTTAAGAAAAATCATCTACATTTGTCTTTTATAGGTGATAATCATGACGATCACGAGCATTTTTTTTCAAGTCGATGGTCAGTGGATAATTCGCGAGGACAATACGTCGAACTGGGTTCCTGATCCAAGTTGCCGGTGGCAATCAATCTTGGTCGACGACGGTTCCTGCACGTTAGTGGATCTCACTAACGAGATATTGAATGCATTGTTGTTACGCGCGGGCAATACCAAACTTAGGGTAAGCTACATGCCTTGCATAGACTACAATTATGTGCGCCCCATCTACGTCGAGAACGATTACGGCGTACGTGCGTACCTTGGTTTTGGTTGTCCACAATCAAGAGCACCTCTTCACGTGCAACTTGAGTTATCCGTCATTGCTGCGCCGCCACATCGGCCTTATAGCGCAGTGCGATACAAACGCAGAAATCCAACCATTTGAGTGTTTTCCCAGCACATCTTACAACCATCCTTACCAAAGTAATGAAAGCAGTGGCTATTTAGGCGATTACTCCGGAATGGGCGGCCAAGAATATGATAATGAGCCTTGCGTGCAAGTCGGACGAGAAGACGAAAATGAAAACGAGCAAGGTGCTACAATCAAAAATGATGATGATGATGATGATGATGATGATGATGATGGTGATGACGAGTTTGATGTCGATGAGCACGATGACATCACAGATGTGGCCGAAGATGGTACCTATTCATTTACGGATGGTTCGACCCTATACGTTGGACAAGAATTTCGTAGCAAGAAAGAATTCAAGGACGAAATCACTAAAGTCGCAATCGCTGCATGCTTCGAACTCCAAGTGGATAGGTCAAACAAAACCCTGTACGTAGTGAAATGTGTGAAGGAGAACTGTGAATGGCGAGTACGAGCTGCACAGGAGAAGAACTCCCCCTTTTTCTCAATTCGAAAGTACAGCAACACGCACACGTGTGGCGTGTCTCATTGACGCCGGAGACATCGTCAGGGAAGTTCGTCGCTCGTATCGAGCACGTTGTTGGAAAATTTCAGGGCTCCTAAAGACATCCCGACACCCAGTTCCATACAGTCGATGATGCAGAGCAGGAGAGTAGAAGTCTCATACTACAAGGCCTGGAGAGGGAAACAAATTGCGACCGATGAACTAGTTGGTAACAGGGACGCTTGCTATGGTTTATTGCCGCGTACTTAGATGCGATGAGGCAAGCCAATGAGGGCAGTATCACCGATTGGGAGATGGACGAACACAATCGGTTCAAGTAGATGTTCTTGGCATACGGCGCATGCATCAGAGGCTTTACGTACATGAGGAACGTCGTTTCTATCGACGCGACTTTTTTGAAGGGGTAGTATAAGGGTGTCATGATGATTGCCACTGCGGAAGACGGCGATTACCATCAATATCCTGTAGCATGGGGTCTTACCGACGGGACGGAGGGAACGGAGTCATGGACGTGGTTTTTCTCGAGATTGCGACGTTTTGTCGCGGATGGCGACGATCTCGTAATAATTTCTCATCGAAACCCTGGAATAAGGAATGCGGTTCCGGCCGTTTTCCCGAACACGTTTCATGGTTTCTGTGCGTGGCACCTTCAACAAAACGTGAAGACGAAAATGAAGAAGAAATGTGCTTGTCCTATTTTTTGGCGTGTCGCGACTGCCTACACAAAGAGCGAGTCCGACCGTCATTTTTAGGCAGCTTGAAACAAAATACAGCGACGTGCCAAAGTATCTTGACGAAGTTCCAAAGGAAACGTGGACGCGAGCATATTGCCCTAGATCCGAGTCTATAAATGCGGCTCTACGTAAGGACAAAGTGCTTATTGGACTGTTGGACTCGATTCATCGACTAACATCATCGTGGTTCAGTAAGCATCGGCGATCTGCGGAAGCTTCGATCGCCGCGGACATGACTAGGTTTACGCCGAAGGTGGCTTCGATCATACGAGAGAATTTCGCCGAGTCGCAAAAATTTCATGCGTCGGAAGTCGGGCATCTAACGTATAACGTGTACGGGCAGCATGTGAACGAGGTGGTCGATTTGGGGCTGCGCAAATGCACGTGCATGATGTTTGACATCGATCGTATCCCATGTCCACATGCGATTGTAGCTTGTGGTTCCGCCTAAGTGCCGGTGTATTCATTAGTGCAAGATTATTATAGCTTGGAGATCTGGAAGTTGGCATACAAAGGTACTGTACGGTCGGTAACGGATCGCATTGAAAGTAGTATGGATATGTTGCCGCCTCTTGTTGGCTCACAACATGGACGACCCCAGAAAAATAGGTTTCCTTCGGTGGGTGAATTTGGTAGGAGATAACTTTGTAGTATTTGCGCATATTTGTATTACGTACGTTTATACGTTGCCATTTGTGTTCTGTTATGTTAGGTTGTGTTACGTGCGTCTGCTTTCTGTGTTGCGTTGCCATGTTAGAACCCACTTATGCACAGATGCGCAGGGGACCGCATCGCATATGCAGAGAATCCCGCACCGATGCGCATGAGACCCCTGCGCATCGGCGTGGTTCCCGCCGGGTCCCTGCTCATAACGTGAGGGTCCCTTGATTTAAGGTTTGGGTCCCATGCTAGTAACGCGCGGGTCCCATGAGCCTTGCACGCAGGGAGGGGCGCGTTACGAGCATGGGACCCAAACGTTAAAGGCAGGGGACTGCCGATTACAACATGGTACCCGCACATTAGGCTTGGTCACGTTCGCTTATTGGAGTGGGACCAATAATTGTTCAATTATTGATCAAAAGTGCCATGTCAGAGCAGTGTCTTCATTTATTGGTCAAAAATGACATGTCAGAGCAGTGTCTTCAATTTATTGGTCAAAAGTAACATGTCAGAGCAGTGTCATTATACAGTATGTACAGGACAGATGACTTGATATTTGATTCCCGATTTGGAGCTTGAAAGGATGTGCAAATCTAATATTATTAAATTCCTTAATAAGATAATAATTAATAAAATATTAAGTTCGCGATAAGAAAATATAAAATAACCGCTAGATTAACAATATCTAACTCCAAGTTAAAAAAAAATATTCCAACATATATTTCAAGTTGAACGATCTCTGACGTGAATATAGTAAGAGAGCACACCCAGAAAACATACTCGTGTTTGTGATTTCTGTAGGATGTAACAATCTTATAAACTGAATGTAATTCTTGTGATTTTATGCAATTTTTTGTTGTGTGCTATTTTAGGATGTAACAAAGTATAAATACGCACAATTAATCGCTTACTTCCATGAATTAACATTGCAAAAATCGCACATGAACACCGGGGACCCACATTTTATGGGCAGGGGACCCAAGGGTCAAAATAGGGGACCCGCGCATATTGCATAGTCCCCACACTGGGATGCCGGGGTCGTCCTTGGTCCCGTGAAAATTATGAGCATGTTTTTGCCGGGTCCCGTTCGGGACCCGTCAAATTGTTGCGCGATATAAGCATGGGACCCACGTGTAAATGGCAGGGGACCTGCGCGTAAATGACAGGGGACCCGCGCAGGGAACGTGCGTAGCAATCACGGAAAAATTAATATCAAACAAGTAAAGTTATGTCAAATCACTTAACATTCAGTTATTTTTATGTCAAATCACACATCACTCTCAGACTGACAAAAAGTTGGAAAACACAGAAAAAATTATCTTTCCCTCATATGAATTTGATTGAGGCGGGAGACGTCGACCTTCCTCAGCATAAGCGACATTGCCGCCCGCAACATCGCCACGCCAGCTTCTCCTCTGAAAATCATATCCAACATGACACTTATTTTTAATCACGACGACCGATAAATAAAACGCAACATTCATGAAAACTTACGCATTTTGTCTTCTGAAGTCGTGACACCAATCACCTGGCCAGCTCTTGCCCTTGGATGGCGTGCGTTGTATCAGCTTCAGCTCCTTGAAAATCGCCGGGAGCACGATCAGAAGTCTATTGATGTCGTCTGCGATATAGCGCCATTCGAAACCAGGAGGCGCATTGAAGTTGTAAATCGTGAACTTCTTTGCTATATCAACAACGAACAACGCCCATCGGCCTCGCGTACGGATGGCGATGGCAACGTCTCGCTAGATCCCACGACCTGTTCTTCCAAACTTCATCTTCTCCCCGGGCGAAAGGGAGCAATTTCTTGAAGCCTTTACCTGATAGCTTCCCTGTGAAGCTTAGCACCCCTCGCTCATCGATGAGCGTCTTAAAGCCATGGGACATGTACGTGACATAGCTCGCAGCCGATTTGCTAACTTTCTGCATGTCGATGATCGCAGCGATGCATTCATCGACGTGCTGCAATAAAATATAGATCTTTATTCAACGCATTCACGTAAGGTGACGAAAGGTATTTGGTAAATTCATACGTACCATCTCATCGAGCGGAATACCCTCAGTCGCAAGGTTCAGGAGCCATCCAGGGTCGTGTTTTTTTAGCTTTCCATCGAATTTCGCACCGGTAATCTTCATGAGCGTCAAAAGATGACTTTCGACTCTCGGCCAAAGATTGGTTGCCTTGAACTGGATATGCCGCTGGAACCTCGAAAGCTTTGGAGCTTTGACTATAGTCGTTGAGGGGAAATCGGTAAACGGCGTCTGCTGGTACCAAGATGGCTTCTTCGTCCGCTCAGGGGTCTTCTCTGTCACGACGCCTTTTCCTTTGTCGGCCGCTTGGATAGAAACCGAATCCTCGGCCTGCGTCTCGACCTGAACCTCGTCCTCCTGAGTCTCGGCGTGAGTCTCGACCTGAGCCTCGTCCTCCTGAGTCTCGACGTGCGTCTCGACCTGAGCCTCCTGAGTCTCGGCGTGCGTCTCGACCTCAGCCTCGTCCTCCTGAGTCTCGGCGTGCGTTTCGACCTCGTCAACCCCGACACCATAACCGCCCATCCACAACAATGGGACCACCTCTTCTATTCTCTCTGCCTCTTCGCCGGTCCATTCCGGTTGGACATAGTTTTCCCAACGGGAATGCGTCCATTCGGACGGACTGTGACCGTCCCATGCCACCAGGCTCGGACAACCATCCGGTCCCATGTACGATGTCTTCCATCTCTCATCGTAACCTATACAAGAAATTCGAAAATAATTACATATTATTTTTCTCGTCCTTAAGTATAAAAACTTACCGTAACGAGCTTCGGTAGGCGGAGTGCACGATCCGTCAAAATATCTACTCGTCAAACCTTGAACCTCGTTCCCCAACTCCCTTATGCTTTTGCCCCACGATCATCTGGGTCAAATGTTCCTCGTATGCATCCCACCTTCTTTCGTTTGTCGACCACCGTCGACCCTCTTCGTCTCGAAACTGTTGGAAGTGCGTGTCAAGTTGGTCGAATCGCCCAAACAAGTTGGTGAAGTTTTGGTCCATACGACTCGACCATTCCTCGAAGCGGAAATCCGAGGCGAAACCATGACCACTTGATGGACCCGCCCCTGGAGTTGCATGAAAGCCGTGCTCGTGTGGATGTTCGGGGATGTCGACGTGAGGCCTCATCATATCGTCGTCGCGACGGCCACTGCTCTCGATCTGGGGGATTATCTCAGGTTCCAAATTTTGCTGGCTATGACCCTCGCCGCGATGGCGGTGGCCTCGGGAACACCTAACCTCCACTCCCTACAGGAGTAGGCCCGTCACACGGTCGAATAGCTCGTGTGCCGGCCCAACGTCACAAACGCTGTCCCTAAAGTACGCCGCCTCCAGCTCGTCCGCTGACGGCACTATCAACCCTCGTACATGGGACCCGTCAGCGGCAGCTGCGATGGTCTTCATTGTCGGGCATCCCTTGCGACCCTAATTGTTCGTCACCCACCTGAGCATGCGTGGCGTGAAATTTTCTTCTTTGCACCCCGCAAACTCGTCTGCAACGCCCGTGATGCACTCGTAAACTAGTATCTGAATACAAATAATGTAAAAATGTTAGCAATTATGTCGAAATGAGGTATGGCAAAGCTTAATTATAAATCACCTGAAGTGGCTACGAACCCACTGATCAGCCAGTCCCGTGAGGTCTCCCGTAGATTTTTTTAACAGCGCGTATGACCTCCTTGAAAGCCACGCTGCCCCAAGGATACTGCGAGAAAGCAAACTAGTCTTCAGCGAGATGAAGGACCCAGGGACACACGACGTGTCCTTCTTTGACTTTCGAGGCATCAACACCGCGATCGCGAAGTAGACGTCCGCCAACTTCAGCTTCTCGAAGTCCACACATTCCTCGTCGTCAGACAACTCCTCCAACGCATGCTTGACGTGCGACATGCGAATGGTTGAACTACCGCCAAAATGTCTCCTCGTGAATGCTTCGACGCGGTTCACCGGCGGTACCGCGACTTTGAACTTCAGCCCGGTGATTAGGCAGTACTCCGATTTTGAAAATCGGAGTGGTTTGTTGCCAACAATCATCCACAGCTCTTCCCGGGTGTGCAGCGTGGTCTGCCTCTGGATGATGTACCACAGCAACTGAAGCGAGAGGTTAAAATCCGGCTCGGCCCTGACAAGGCGGCCAAACGGACTCTCGGCACAAAAAATCTGCAACTCTTCCTGGTTAAGACACTGTCATATCTGCTCGCTGGCCTCGCCGTATAATGAGCTCAGCGTAAGACGGCAATCAGGAACTTCGTCCGCTGTACCCAACTGTTTCTTCATCACAACCTAATTTATACGTAAAACACATTTTAGCTAATTTCGTGGTATGAATATTGAAAATAGAAAACCCTTATGCACATATGAGTAGGGGACCGCATCGCATATGCTGACATTCAAGCACAGATGCGAATGAGACCCCTGCGCATGAGCAGAGGACCTGTGTGTATTTTCACGGGACATCATTTTGATATCCGAATTTCGAAATCCCAACATTTGATGGATTGTATTTGAAATTATGATTTTGAATCCATAATTTAATATCGCCCGATTCCGTTCAAATACGTCAATCCAAACGCAACCCTAACTAAAATGTTGTTCACATACATGCGGAGCAAACATCGTTTGCAATTCATAAGACGTGTAGACCAACTTATTAATAGCAAAGACATCCTAATTTTTTTTTGGTTGAATGTGGTGGATTATTCAATCGGCTATGAGCTTGCGGCAAACATCCCGTAATGAAATTACTCTCCAAGATCACATGAATATTTCACAAATTCACATAATACTGTTAATCATAAGGTTTGAACATGACCTAATATCATCCTAAAAATTAGGTCAACCGCATGGGGACAATGCACTCTAAAAGTAATTGTTCATTTTTGTGGTTAAAAATGGATTAGAGTGAATATGATTTTTCATTTGAATCTATGACCTTCTAGTCTTCAGAAATGAGAGAAATCTTGCAAAATCATTGCTCTCAGAATGAATCGTGAAATAAAAATTTGAATATTGTTAATCATGGATTCATGGTGCCCAATAACATTTGGAACATAAAACCAAAACTCATCTGTTTAAATAATTTATATAATTTACAATTTAAATAATCTATACTTTATATTAAGGGTTAGCACCACATAAAAATTTTTTGGGTATATTTTTTCTAGAATTAATAATTGGTAAAATTAAATAAAAAATCACAAGTTAATAAGAATATATTGAAAGTGCACGATCTTTAGGGGTCTTATAAAATAGCCCTTTACTCAGTCAACGTTAAAAAAAGCGTCGTTGACGTTTTTTCTGTCAATGGCCTTCATTTTAATGAATTATTAATCATCTTCTTTAAACCTCTTTAATTGAACTAAAAACAAAAGTAAAAGAAAAATAAAATACACACACGTATATATATCTATATAAAAGAAACGAAACCCCTCTTGGAATGCACAGCAGCACGTAATAAATATTACAACCCCCAGATCGATCATATTCTTTTTTCTTCATTTAAGAAAAACAATCTCACTTTTGTCACTAAGTCGAGCTCAAAGTCTGCGAAAGAAATCTTGAAAGAATTACCCAGCTCTAACTCTTTACAGTAAGTTTTTTTGGTTCGAATTATGAATTTTAACTCTCGAAATTATGAGATTGTGTCAAAGAGATGTTGTGTGGCCATTAGAGTGTCATATTTTCTGTTGGAAGGACGAGAACTCGTGGTCATTATGCTTCATGGTACCCGCACATATATTAAGGGTCCCCATGCAGTAGAGCTGGGACCCCGCGCATCATTGATCGGGCCCCGCGCATAACTGCGGAGGCCCCGTGCATCTTTACAGGGTCCCTGGGCGCTGGTGCTGGGGTCCCGCGCATCAGTGCAGGGGCCCAGAGAGCTAGTGCTGGTGTCCGTGCACATGAGTACTGAGGACAGGGCATCAGTGTAGGGCGGGCGCACTAGAGCAGGGGTCCTACGCACTAGAGCAGCGGTCCCGCGCATCAGTGCAGGGGCCCCAATCGGTAGTGCATGGGTCTTGTGCAATATATTATGGTTTTCGCGAGGTGCTAGGATTTTCGAAAGCTGTTAGGGTTTTTGAAAGCTCGTAGGGTTTTGCAAGCTGTTAGGGCTTCAATTATGTTTCGAAATCACATTCGCGAACACTTTGCATCCGAAAAGCACATTTTTGCAAACTAGGATTTTCGCAAGCTGTTAGGGCTATAGTTATAATAAATTTTACTTCTTTCCAGGCAATAATCATGATGATTGCTAACATTGTATTCCAAGTCGATGATCATAGATAATTTGCGAGGACAATACCTCGAAGTGGTGTCCACATCCTACTCATAGATTGCAATCAATCTTGGTCGACGAGAAAACATGCACGTTGGAAGATGTGAATGATGAGATTGTGAAGATATTGTTGTTATGCAGCGACAATCCAAACTTACGTTAAGCTATATGCCTAGCGTAGTTTACGATTTCCCACGACACATCTACACCGAGAATGACATGCTATACGTGCATACTTTTGTTTTGGTGGTCCACAATCAAGACCCGTGCTCCATGTTGAGGTTGAGTTATTTGTCAGTGCTGCATCACCACAAGCTTATCTTAATTACGAATTGCATTTCAACGTCGGTCTAATAGAGTAGTGCGATGCAAATGCGGAAATCCATCCTGTGGAGGGTTGGGCGACACATCTAACTACCAGTCTTACCATCTTTCTGAATACGAGGGTTTTCAAGAAGATCACATCGGAGTGCGAGAATCAAAATGAGAATGAAGATGATCGGGTCAAACAACTCGAGGAACATTATGCTTCGGAAGATGATAATGACGATGTCGACGTCCCAAAGCATAACTCTCCACATGTGGCCGAACTCTTGGCGGAGGATGGTCGTATGTATTTGCAGATGGTTCAAGCCTATACGTTGGTCGGGAATTTCGGGACAAGAAGGAAGTCAAGGACGTAAGCACTAAAGTCGCCCTTGATGCATGTTTCGAGTTCAAATTTGTCAGGTCAAATAGAACCATGTATGTAGTGAAATGAGCAAACGAGGAATGCAGATGGTGAGTACGAGCTGCACAGGACAATGACTCCCCGTTTTTCCCAATACGAACGTAGTGTGGCAAGCACACATGTGAGGTTTCTCATCGTCGCCGTAGACATCGGCAAGGAAGTTTATTAATTGTATCGAGCATTTTGTTTCGATGATGCAGAATATGGGAGTAGATGTTTCGTATTACAAGGCATGGAAAGGCAAGCAAATTGCAACAAACGAATTAGTCGGTAATAGGGACGATTGTTTCCGTTAACCCACTTGGATGCGTTGAGGCAAGCAAACATTGACAGTATCACAGATTGGAAGATGGGCGAAGAAATTAGGTTCCAATATATGTTCTCAGCAGACAACGCATGCATTAGGGGATTTGCATACATGAGGAAAGTCGTATATGTTAGGTCCTACGATTAACAACTCTAAGATCCTAGGCTAGATTCATAGTAATTCGATCGTTTAGATAAGCAATTGAATTCGATCGAAAAACTCAAATGAAGAACAAGAGAGAGAATTCGAGTAGAGTGAGAAAGTTACTGTTGTTTCTCTCTCTAGAAATCAAATTGCAAGCCCTTCGGATCAATTCTCAAAACTTTCTCTATTAAGCTCAATTGACTTATAGCTATTTATACCAAACAAACTTGGTATAAATATCAAACTAGTCCTAATCTAAGGACTACTAAACAAAACGCCCCTAATTACAAGGACAACTAATGAAATCAAGCACAATTACAAATAGTATTCTACAATCTCCCCCTTTGTGCTTGATTGCGTCTCCGCGCCGTTTGTCCTCGTCGGGCGTAATATGATCTGCGCAAGCCCAGCGCATGCTCGTAGTTCCTCAGAGTGATCCTAAGCTCCAGTCGCTCCTCGATATCTTCAAGTAATTCCATTAGGAACGGCTGTTCTCTCACGAACCTGTGGATCCTCAGCATAGTGTCTCTGTTGATTTCTTCCAACCTCTGCTCGATGTTTTTCCTGACGACCTTGAGCGTCCCATCGCAAAACTTATGAATCTCAGTCTTCAGCATCAACCTATTCTTCTTTGCTATTGGATTGTGGTAGGTGATGCCTAGGACTGAGCTGATGTGCACGTGATTGTTGGGAAGCCCTTCGATCTCAGGTCCTTTGTTGAGTGGAGCTGTCATGTTGACCTTCTTCATATTGCTCTCCAGAGCCATCTGAAGGTCGTGTGCGGCATAGTACTTGACTTGGCGCATCATGAACCGGTAGAGCCCTTCGAGGCCTTCTTTCTTGATGAAGCCCTGAGGACCGTTGTACTTCTCCACATATAGCTGATAAAGACGGTACACTTCATCGGCGGGTAGGTACGGCAGGTCGCTCTCGCTCAGTTCCTCTCGGGTCCTGTCCACTCTTTCAATGACGTAGTAAGGTGTTGGAAGTCCTCCTTTTGCACAGTAGACGCTGAGGAGTTGGCATATTGGGGAGAGACTCTTATAATGGCTCTTGGCTTGTGCCTTAGTCATCCCCAGCCTAACATCAGGTCCTAGTTTGGTCAGCATCCAGAGGTAGATCATCCTCTTCTGCTGATCCCAATGAGAGATCCCTCTAAGCTCGAACTCGTTCGGCTTCTTCACTCTGTCCGGAGACCTCCAAATATTCTCACGAACTTCTTCTAGGAAGGAAATTTCTATTTGGATGTTTTCCCATTGCGTGTCAATCCGAACGGTCCTTGGCATTTGCCTTGTGGGGGAGGCCGCTCGTTGTGCGATCAACTCTGATAGCCTTGGGATGTCTCGTTGGTAGTCTTCACCTTCCTGAAGTTCATCGTCTTCTATGATTACGAGGTCTATAGACGCTTGTTGTAGAAAGCGCCGAACGTCATGAATCCGTCGTCTTTGATGCTCCTCGGGCATGGAATGGGTCATCCACTGTCCTTCGAAGATGTACTTGTCTAGGGCCTTGTGTGGATTGACACCATGTCCAGAGGGTCCCGGTTGGTCTGGAGCGGCTGAGGGAGTGGCTTGGGTAGCTGCTAGAGCTACAAGCATTGCAGCACTTGCTTCTTCTTCCAGAAGCAAGGGGCTTGAGTAGATCGGTGGTGTGGACAGAGGCGTCCTGAGGTGAAAGGTTGGCGGGTCGATGTGGGCGGTGCGGTGCATGGTGTGTGTTTGGGTTCGGTGGGTTTGTGTTTGGGTTTCACCAGCTCCAGCGCTTGTCTGCGTAGCGCCCGAGCCTTGTCCTTGGCCACTTGTTGATGTCCTTGGCCTCTTCTCCCCCTCATGAGGGTCCTGATCGTCAGGATCGTCATGTCTGCACCGTGAGTGGGAGCTTTGGCCTCGGCAGGTGTCAGTCGGTGGCTCAGGATGGTCCACCAATCGCCTACAGAGAGATTCTTCTTGCGGCGATCGGATCGAAAGGCCTATCAGACGGGCGAGGAGAATGTCATGGAGCTCGGTGATGGGGATTGTGTATGGGTTGATGAGGATGGAGGAAGTGGCTAGAGGGTCGGTGGGTGTGGGTTGTGGAGGTGTGGGGTTGGTTCGTGACGAAGGGCCTTCAGAGGCAGGTGCTTTCCCGGTATCTCTTCGGGATGCCTCGAGTGCTTGGAGTACTCTCTCTGTGATCTTTTCTTCCATTGACTGTACAGCGGCAGAGAGAGCGGCCTGGAACTGTTCGGTAGTCACGAAGGGTGCGGACGCCTCCTTAGATGGACCAGGACGACTGACGTCGCCTGTTATCAACCCTTGAGTAGACACCGACTCTTGGGGTTGGCTCACAGTCACTTGAGGTTGTGACTGTATGAGACTTCCACCCAATCCTCGAGTCGAATCCTGAGGATTCGCCACTATGGGTATTAAGGCATGCTCAGGTTGCGCCTGCGAACCAGACACCACGTGAGTTGGTTGCGGCTCAAGATTGAGCGAAGAAGTGCCAGCAACACTTGTCTATGGGGTCAGCGTACTATCTGGTGCGACGGTGACGGCCGGAAAGAGAGACTCCAGCTGAATGCTCAGTCTTCTGGGAGTCCTCCTGATCTGACTTATTTCCTCGTCAGACTATGTGTCAGACGGGGTGGCCGTGTGAGGAGTGAGGTCACGATTAACGTCCTCCAGTGCCTGATCCGTCACCGGTGGAAGAGAGCTTTGCCCCATTTCTGTCTCGGGCTGTGCCTCTTGTTAAAGAACTTCCTCAAAAGTTTCTTCGAGCACGCCAACATGTAAGGGCACTTCCACTTGTAATTCAAGTTCAGGAGCCTCGAGCGCCATCTCTGTAGCCACGATGTCTATCAAAGTATCTTCCACGTCGGGCATTGGCTTTTCGATCAAAGAGGACTCCTGTTGAAGCTCCTGAGCGACAACATCAATCATCGTGTCGTCAGGGCTTGGCTGATGTTGGGGAGGGCTCACATGGTGATCTGCCGGGGGCCCTCTGATCATTTCCTCCGTTAAATTGTGTTCCCGGCAGAACCTCTGATACTCAGCTCCCGCGGGGTCGGCGAGCCTGAGTAAGTTGAGTGGAATCGGCATCGACGGTTGGTCCAGGTCCGTGAGCCGTGGGTTGTGGAAAAACTTAAGCCTTGGCGGCTGGTAGTTTCCACCAGGAGGTAGCTGGGGGATGCTCTCTGCATGTAGCTCCATGAACTCCCTGATGATCACGTTGAACCATCGAGCATAGGGCACGTTCTTCGACCTTCGGTTCTCCTTCAACTGAATCTGTTCAGCTAGATCATTCCAGATTAGCTGTGCAAAGTCGTAGTTTCTGGCGAAGGCGAGGCCGTGAAAAATCCGCAGTATGTTGCCGTTGCCCTTGTCGAATACAGCGTGTTTGGGTGACAGACACTTGTTCACTATGCCGAACAGTGTCTTCCAGGGGTGAGGGATACCGCTGCTCTGGACCTGAGCTAATCTTGTAAGCGGCGGTTGGTATCCTATGTGCAGGAAGTCCTGAATCATCTCTGCGTCGGTCGGGAGCGGGTCGTAGTTGTCGTTGTGGGGCAAGTCCAGTATCATGCCGAACTGGCTCTTGCTCATGTGAATATGCCGTGTCTCGATTCGGGTCATGAAAGAGAATGTCCCATCTGCTACGGCTCCTTGTATGCATCCCCAGAACTGCTGGAGATAGACCATCGGCACCGATGCGGTGACCGTTAACGCATGCTAGATGGGGTGGCCTCTGAGGATGGATACGATGATCTCGTCCAGGCACCGAAATGTGCTCAGATCGAGCTGGAAGTTCGTATCTTGAACCTTTAGATAAAGGTTGTGATCATATATGTGGTTGTATCTTGGGTAACGATCTATCTGAAATATAAGATATATAAAAGTTCATTAGTTCAATTTTATTTTCAGTAGAAATATGAATAAATTTCATCAAACTATAGTAATATTGCAACTAATAGCATGTTCGATGAATTTTATATTTAAATCATATCAAATGCATATTGTATGTTCAATTTCAAAAATCGTGATGGCATGAATGTAATTTCGAATGAAATATTTGTCGCGTGAAAACTGGTTCGAAATTTCGCTAAGTGGTTAATCAGTAAGTCACTGTTCATGCCGAGAAAATTTTCGGTCGACAAAATTGAATTGCAATTTGATTTCCTATACACTGATTTCAATTGAAACGTTTCCGTGTCATTTTTCGATCGAGAAATTTTATTCTCTAATTTTCGCTACAGTGTAAAAGACTTAGAGAAAAATTTTCTAAGTGTTGAAGTTGAAATCTAGACTGTAGTCGATCAATTTTACGATCGAGAAAAATTCCGTGTAAATTTACGATCGAGAAATTACGTCTCAGGTAAATGTACTATCGAAAAATTTTCCTCGATTGAATAAAATTTTTCGATTTGATATTTGTCGAGCGGAATGTGATTTTCGATTGAAAGTAGAAGTTTTTCGCTGCTATATATTTTTATCGAAAAATTAGTCAACGAAAGACTAGTCAAACGTCGAGAAAATTTTCGATCAATTGTGTCTTAAGCGGCGAATTTTACGATTGAAAATAAAATTAATTGTTGAAAAATATATTTTTCGCAGATGAATTTTTTTCGACCAAATTGAAATTAAATCGAAAATTCTATTTTGCGATAGTAAGTTTTACGCTCGATAAAATTTGCATCTAAATTGTCTAATCAGTGCTTAAGTTTTTTGCTCTCAAAAATCCTAATTAGATTTCTCGATGGTAAGTAGTTTTTTTTTCGGTCAAAATTTTCTATCTTGATGACTAAATCAAAATTTTGCGATCGAAAACTAAATCGACACAAATAGTATCTCGATTAAATTGAAATTCAGTTAAGTCTATTTGCGATCGACAAAGTTCTTCGACAGCTTCAAACCTTCAAAGAACCCAGTTTCATCGAAACTCATTTTATCATCACAGATGGAAATTTTCCAACGACTTAGGCTATCTGTTTCATCAAAGACATCGAATCTATCTAAACAATCAGGCATTTAACTCAGAAAATCCAAGAAACATGCCTAGATTTACTGAAACAGTATACGTTTAAATCGTTTTTCAAGAACAGTCGAAAAATCTTAACTAATCATGCGAAAAACTACAGAATGTAAATGCAAATCAAGTTATAACATTCGCAATCGTTAACTGAATCAAATTTCTACCTTAATCAGACGATTTGAAGTGAAAAATTAGAAGATTTTCGAAGGATTTTGTATCGTCTGAGAAAGTTTTGCGTGAGAGAATTTCTGTCGATTAGGTTTTGCGTGAGAAAGAATTTTTCGACTGACAAAAGTTAAACTTTTATTAACTAGCATTAATTTGTTGCCGGGCTTGTGATTTGACATTTTGCGATATAAGGGATGAGGCCCATTACTATTTGCACACGAAAAATTCTAATTTTTCGATCGCAAATTATCGCAGTTAATCAAAATTGATCCCGACACTGTTTACGATCGAGAAACTTTAGATTGCGAATTAATTCAAATATCCAGTTTCTCGATGGTAAGTTCTCTAAGAAATTTCAGATTGTCCCCTATTTCAAAAGAAAACCCAATGTAAGGCTCCCCCTTAGTAATTAAAATAATGCAATTAACTCCCTGTATTTTTCTGTGTAGTAACGTCTAGCTCCCCTGGCGTAAATTGAAAAATCTGTACCACTTAGAGATAAACGTTAGTAGTAATGGAGTTAATCAACAATTAATTTTGGCAATGTTATCTTTGAAATATCTGGTCTTGTGTCTAGCTCCTCTCTTTGTAGTGTCGACGTCTTACTTCTTAATTTTGAGAGATCTGAAATACTCAGAGAAAAACGTCAAAAATATTTGGAGCTAAACCACGATTTTTATACTTGTTCCCCCTCAAATGATGCACAAGAATTGACTAATTATGCAGTCATATTTAAATCAATTCAAGTCACGAGCATATAACACACAAATTTTACCAGTAAGTACATATACATGGTCCCCGAAACATGTACTTCAAAATATTGTGTGAAGGTGGAGGCAAAAAAAACAATTTATCGCATTTAAACAATTCAGTACCAATGCAATCTATAATTGCATTTAGAATGTGCGATACACTAAAGAAATTCGCATTTATTCAATTCAACGCATATGAAACATAATATTTCATGTCAAAATGTGCGAATTTTATTATTTATTATTTATTTATTATTATATATATGTATATATATTTCTTTTTTTTATTTATTTATGGGGTCAGATTATTTTGCTTCGATCAATCGTCACGCCTAAAATTTTACGAGACATTTGAAAGAAGAAAATGCCGTCAAGTCATGTCGTCAAACTAAAGTCCTAAGTCCATAGACTGGTCCATTTCGACAACTCTCACCAGGTTCGCTCTTGCTCTCAATTAGCTATCTTGGGATTTTTATATTTTTATCACTCAAGTCAACACAAGCAATTTTTAGTCAATTTACCTGTGATCGAGGCATTTTTTAATCATTTCACCTAAGCGAGAGACCGTCTATGTGGAATCAAAGGGTTGTAAGGGTTATAATTTGGCTAGGACTTAGAACGGAAGGAATTTAAAGGGAAGTGAGCTTATCTCTTCATCGTCTTCCAATTCTACGTCCGTCTCCTTTTTTTTTTCGGCGTCTTTCTTCTTTTCAATCTTTTCTCCCTCCTTTTCTTTTAAGAACTATCCCTTTTTATATTATGCTCAAGCTGAAGCTCCGCTTCTCCATGAGGCTCTAGGAGATTATCGTAGGCGAAGTTCTTCTTGTTGGTTCTCGGGCCGATACTGAGCTCCTCTTCTCTTAATCCATATTGAGGTTTCAGAGATTATCAATTTGGAGAAGTTCTCGGTTATGGAATTCATACCCGAGGCTGCACTCCTCTTCTCGTTTCCCGATATAAGACCGGATTATCGTTGGAGAAGTTGACTTCGTGGTGCTCCTCTTCCAGCCGTTCTGACGAGCGTACGAGATTATCGTTGGAGAAGTTCACAGCAGGATCCATGCTGTAATACCCGGGTCCCGCGAGTAAGTTGGCCAATAAATTTGCATACATAATATGTGCTTAGGTGACTGCACATTTTACGTTCATTTAATTTTGTGCTTCTATGTTAACTGACTTATGTGAAAATATTAGCACTTAGGAAAATTTGGGTAACATTAAGATATAGATGGGACTTTAGAAATCTCGGCGAAAATAAGTTATTAGTAGGAAACAAATTTCGACCGATTGTAGTAATATGATTTTAATTAAACCAACTAAGGAAAAATCGGGCGATCTTGGGATAATGCAAATTCACCGAAGTGTGTAAAGTATACTTTGATTCAACTTTGGGTAACTGTAGATTAGATTCGGCCGACTATGGTATATAAACTCAAACAATCTTTGAGAAGGTGAAATCGGCCGATCATAACATTAGTAAACGTTCAGTTTCGCCGATCAAATGGAATCCAATAAGTAAAATCGGACGATTGAGGATTGTAGTGTGGAAACTTATACAATCCTTGACAAAGCAATTCGGCCGATTATGATCATAGAGCATATAAAATAATAAATTTAAGAAGCATAGAATTAACGTAAATTACTTAGCCTTAAGGGAAAATAACGTCACCTACCTGCCATCTTATCAATCACTATTTTCCAAGCTTTTATACTTATCAGGTAGACTAAAAGTCATCTATAGAAAGATATCTTTATAAGTTAACAACTATCGAAAGCTTCAGTAGAAGAGAAAAGAGAGGATTTAAGCCAAACGCATTAGCAAGCTTGGACTAGGTATATTTCTTACCTTGATTTCATTTTTATTCATAAACATACATGACTTAAAGACTAGTAAATCTACAAAATACTATTTGTTTAGGCATTTATACAAGTCCTAATTTTCGAAAGCTTCAAAAATATTAAGTTCTTAGGGTATTCAAAGTATTTTGGAGAACCCCTAATTTCTGGAATTCCTATTTAACATACTACTATTTATGGTTGAAGTAAGAAAATCTGTGGAAATATGATGGTTAAGCGTTTTATAATTTCAGGTATGACTTATGTCTGAAAACCCTAACTCCTCGGTTTAAATTCATACTAGCTCAGTAGATTAGATTCATATATTTTTAGTTTGAAGGTTAGGAAGAACAATATCATATAAATGAAATTCTAAGGGTCTGAATTTTGGAGCAATTACTTAGATAACATACGGGTAAATTGAATATATGTTGGACTTAGGGTAATCCTCGGGTGGAAAGTAATTTTAGGCGCCTTAAGTGGTTTACGATTCTTTTCACTATTAAGATGAACATTCGAGCATTCAAATTAGTAAACTTATTAATTGATATGCTCTTGAGGATAAACTTCATACTTAGCGTATTAGAAATAGTATAAAATTATGGAATTCTCTAGGAGACAACTTGTGATCGAAGCTAAGAGTTTGCACGAGTTTCCATGCAATCTAAGTGTGGCAATTTTAAATAAGTTAAATCGACCGAATGGAAAATTGTTGCAAGGGGAATCGGACGAATGTAAAAAAATGATCCATCTCGGCGAAAGGAAGTTGTGGTATTAGACAAATCGGCCGATTTGGTAATTAATGGGACTCGGTGAAACCAGATTTCAAAGCTAAGAAATCGGGCGAATAAACTTTAAGTATAGAACTTTCACCGTGTTAGATAAAATATTAATTTATTAGATGGATCGGGCGATCTGAAGGAATAATAATCGGGCGATACTACTTTTAATCGAAACTCATATTGCCCTATTGTGACCAATCGGGTGTTGACCTAATTTAGACTATTAATCGGACAATTTAAGGTTTTAAATATTATGTTACACCGAGAGTATTTTTGAGCAAATTAGTGTAGTCAAATCAATTTATTTGAACATAGTCATCTAATTTAGGTATTATACTGATACTTTAAAATTTTTCATTTAAGGGTTTTAAATAGGAATTTCCCGGAGCAGTAAATTTATTTAGCTTGGACGACAGGTTAGTGGGAATTTCAACTACAACACATAATTTATTTGTATGTGCTTAAACTACGTGACTATGTGCTTGGGTGTTTATATTATTACGTGAATTATTTGACATGCTTCTGCATGATAAATATTTACGGTATTAATTCACGTTGCATATTCATATGCATGCACGAGGCACTTGGGGTTTTATCCCTTGAGGGCGAATGATAGTTGCCGATATAGGCATTTGATGTCGACTCGCAGTTGAGTCAGGGCTACTTCTATGGCACCATGACGACGTGATGCGTCGTATATTATATTATATATTTATTTGGGGCTTCCGCCCTGTTTATTTTATTTGGGCTGATGCCCTGATAGCGGAGGGATGCGACCTGGAGGGTGCGACCTGGGAAGGAGCGACCTAGGGAGGAACCCTAGCGTAGGCTAACCAGCGTAGGCTACCAGCGTGGGCTACCGCACGGCAGAGGGGACGACCTGGGAGGGTGCGACCTAGGGAAACCTAGCGTAGGCTACCCAGCGTAGGTCGCTGCCACGTTTATCCGTGTTGGATTAGAGCTCTTTATGGTGCATAGTAAGTTAGCCGAGGGCCCTGAGAGATATGAGATCGAGTTTGATTTACGAGGTGTGAGATGCATTGGCGCGGATGCCTTTGCGGGGTTTTCACGTTCACGACATTTGGATATTCCTACTTACTGAGCTTTATAGCTCACCCCTTACTTTATGTGTTGTAGGTGCACGCGACCACGGTACGTGATCGCTTTTGATGGCAAGGCTTACCTTTTGAAGCTTCCAGCGACTTTTGCGGGTAGTGTGTACATGGATGCGACCTGTGTGGCCGGGCGTTAGGGTTTCTTTTGCTTCGCACTTATACACTTTCCATGTATATAGGGTTGGAGCGATATTTTGAGCATGTACAGAATGAATTCCTTTATATAAAAGGAAAAATTTAATACGCATTTTCGGATATTGTTTACTTTCTATTATACTTAGTCACGTAAGATAACGTTAGAAAGGTTAGTAGATGGCGGGGCGCCACAGGTGGTATCAGAGCCAGGTTGCAGGTTCTGTAGACTGTCTATGTACACACACTCAAAAGCGTGGAAGCAGCCTTGCTAGTAAGTTTTTGTTCCTGTGATTTTTGTTTGTGTTGCGTAATTTATTGGCCTTAGGGACATCAGGGTAGGAATATTTACGATGGGTAGAACGAGAAGTGAAGGGAGTGGGAGCTCCGATCGGGGTAAAGAACCCGAAACACCAACTGATAATCCTGACACTGCTATTCTCCAAATTACGGAGTTAGTGCGTCAGCAATCTGCCCAAATCCAAGAATTAATCCAACAACGAAACACTGAGGGGCAGCAAACCAGCGGACCTTCCCAGGCAGAAAGAATCGAGATCGTTGGGGAAAGGTTTCGCAAACTCAATCCGCCTACATTTGAAGACGCCATCGATCCCACGTCTGCTGAGGATTGGTTAAGGACCCTTGAAAGCATGTTTCAGTACAGCCGCATCCCCGAGGAAGAGGAAGTGTTATGTGCTGCGTTTCTACTGCGGGGAAGCACAGGCCATTGGTGGGACACCATCTTGGCAATCGAGGACCCGATCACGATGAGCTGGGATCGTTTCAAAGAACTCTTCAGGAGCAAGTACTTTACCGCTCCAGTTCGAGCCCAGAGAATGAACGAGTTCATTAACCTACGACAAGGGACAATGACTGTGGCTGAGTATATCAGAAAATTTGAACAGTTGTCGAGGTTTTCCACTCACATGGTTAGCACTGATCCCCTGAAGATCGAACGCTTTTTGGAGGGCCTGAAGCCAGAATTGTATCGCGACGTGAATATGGCCGGGCTTCAGGGAGCCACATACGCTCAAGTTGCGGAGAGGGCATTAGTTGCTGAACATGCCGAGACCAGAATCATTCGTGCACAAGAGGCAAAAAGAAAATTTGTACAAGGAACACAGTGGAGTGGAGGAAACCAGAAGAAACGGTTTTTCTCAAAGGGCGCAAAACCTAATTTCCAGAATAGACCTGGACCACCTCAACAACCAAATCAGATGCCACCAAGGTTTCCCGCACCGGTACCAAATTGTCCAAGGTGTGGGAGACGACATTTTGGTAACTGTCCTCCACCGACTAATAACTGCTTCAGATGCGGAAGGCCAGGGCATTATGCGAAACAATGCCCAGAGAACACTTCTGGAAGTCAAACTGCAGGCCAGGCGAGGCCACCAACTGTACCAGCTCGTGTATATACCATGACGTCCGAGGAAGCAGAGACCGACCCGTCAGTAGTAGCAGGTACCTTATTTATACACCATACCCCGACATGCATATTAATAGATTCAGGAGCCTCGCATTCATTTGCATCATCTAAGTACGTGGCGAGACTCGGGATTACACCTCAGCAATCTGATTGGGAGTATAACGTAACTATTCCACATGGGGCTTCGACCCGAACTAGCCTAATCTTACGAGATTGCCCAGTATTAGTTAGTGATAGAGAACTACCTGTAGACCTCATAATCATTCCGATGAACGATTATGAAGTAATCTTAGGAATGGACTGGCTGTCTAAATATGGAGCTGTGATCGATTGTAACCACAAGACAGTCACGTTCAGCTTAGAGAAAAGTGAACCATTCGTCTTTACTGGAACGGTTAAAGGCAAAGGTATTCCGAAGATTTCGGCATTGAAGGCACGACGTTTGATCAAAGCGGGATGTGAAGCATACCTCATTTTTGCAATAACATCAGAGGAATGCTTGTCCCCGAAATTAGAAGAAATTCCAGTAGTACGAGAATTTCCCGAGGTTTTTCCAGAAGATTTGCCAGGACTCCCTCCTGATCGTGAGATCCAATTCACGATCGATTTAATACCAGGAGCTGCACCAATTTCGAAGGCACCTTATCGATTAGCTCCAACTGAATTGAAGGAATTGAAAGAGCAGCTAGATGAATTATTACAGAAGGGATTCATTCAGCCTAGCTTCTCACCATGGGGAGCACCAATGCTGTTTGTTAAAAAGAAGGACGGATCAATGCGACTATGTATTGATTACTGAGAATTGAATAAGATAACAATCAAAAACAAGTATCTTCTGCCGAGAATTGATGATCTATTTGATCAGTTGCAAGGTGCAACGGTGTTCTCAAAAATAGACTTAAGATCGGGATATCACCAGTTGAAGATCCAAGAGGAAGACGTTCCAAAGACTGCTTTCAGTACAAGATATGGACACTACGAGTTCTTAGTCATGCCTTTCGGGCTGACTAATGCGCCAGCGGCATTCATGGACCTGATGAATCGCGTGTTCAAGCCATTTCTGGACAAGTTTGTCATCGTATTTATCGATGACATCCTTATCTATTCTAAGACAAAGAAGGAACATGAACAACACTTGAAGGTCGTTCTTGAGATATTACGAGAAAAAGAGTTATACGCTAAATTCAAGAAATGCGAATTCTGGCTGAATCAAGTCGCATTCTTAGGACACGTCATCTCGGGAGCAGGAATTTCTGTGGACCCAAGCAAGATCGAAGCTATAAATAACTTGCCCCAACCAACCAATGTCACTGAAGTACGTAGTTTTCTTGGCCTAGCGGGGTATTACAGAAAATTTATTAAAGACTTCTCGAAGATCGCCTCAACATTAACGAAGTTGACAAAGAAGAATACCCCATTTCACTGGAGCGATGCGTGCGAACAGAGTTTCCAGGAATTAAAGAGACGACTCACCTCGGCCCCAGTTCTGACAATACCCACAGGGACCGGAGGATTTTCAGTATACAGCGATGCTTCGAAAAATGGTCTAGGATGTGTATTAATGCAAAATGGGAATGTGGTTGCGTATGCTTCCCGACAGTTAAAAGAATATGAAAAGAATTATCCGACTCATGATTTGGAGCTCGCCACAGTAGTCTTTGCTTTGAAGATCTGGAGGCACTATCTATACGGTGAACGATGCGAAATTTTCACGGACCACAAGAGTCTGAAGTACTTCTTCACCCAGAAGGAGTTAAATATGAGGCAGCGACGGTGGCTGGAGCTTGTTAAAGATTATGACTGCGTAATTAATTACCACCCAGGCAAAGCAAATGTGGTCGCCGATGCATTAAGCCGAAAAGCGGTGAGCGCGGAGCTACAACAACTCGAGGTGGAAATTGTACAATTGGGCGAAGTTGAAGCGAAATTAGCAGCACTGACCCTCCAACCTACAATAATAGAGCAGATCAGGAATGCACAAGAAAAGGATGAATTCTATTTGAAGATTAAAGGCGTGCAAAAAGAAGAAATGCCCTCTGATTTTGAAATACGAGAAAGTGGAAGCTTATATTACAAGAATCACTTATACGTGCCCAATAACGTGGAGCTTCGAAGAACTTTTATGACAGAGGCACACGCTATGGCTTATTCAGTACACCCATGAGCTACGAAAATGTATCGAGATCTACGAAACGACTATTGGTGGCCAGGAATGAAGAGAGATATTGCAACATTCGTAAGTCAATGCCTGACTTGCCAACAGATAAAAGCAGAACACCAACGACCGGCAGGGACATTACAGTCTTTGCCAATACCCGAATGGAAATGGGACCATATCACGATGGACTTTGTCGTTGGCTTGCCGAAAACAGTGAAAGGCCACGACGCTATTTGGGTAATCGTTGATCGATTGACCAAATCTGCCCACTTTTTGCCGATCAATTCGACATTCTCCTTGGAGCGATACGCAGAATTATATGTGCAAGAAATAGTTCGACTCCATGGAGTTCCAATTTCGATCATTTCCGACCGCGATTCGAGGTTCCTCTCTAAGTTCTGGATGAGCTTGAAGAAGGCAATGGGAACCAAACTTTCTTTCAGTACTGCCTATCATCCCCAAACTGACGGGCAGTCAGAACGAACAATCCAGACATTGGAAGATATGTTAAGGGCGTGCGTACTCGATTTTAAAGGGAATTGGAGCCGATATCTTCCATTGATCGAATTCTCTTACAACAACAGCTATCACGCGACGATTGGAATGGCTCCTTATGAAACTCTATACGGACGCAAATGCAGATCTCCGATTCATTGGGATGAAGTTGGTGAACGGGCAATATTAGGCCCTGATATGGTGCAAGAAATGACGGAGGCTATTTCAAAGATACGTGAAAGAATGCGAACGGCCCAGAGTAGACAGAAGAGTTACGCAGACCAAAAGCGAAGACCGTTAGAGTTTACAACAGATGATTGGGTATTCCTAAAGGTATCCCCAATGAAAGGCGTGAAGCGATTTGGAAAGAAAGGCAAATTGAGTCCTAGGTATGTTGGACCGTTTAGAATAATAAGGAAAGTTGGTGAAGTTGCTTACCAGCTGGAATTACCAGCGTCGTTAGCTCAGGTTCACGACGTCTTTCACATATCGATGTTGCGAAAATATGTCGCAGATCCTAGTCATGTGTTGGATAACGAAAGTTCTCACCAACAACTCAAGCCCGATCTAAGTTATGAAGAAAGGCCAGTGGAAATTCTGATGTATGAAGTTAAACGATTACGGAATAAAGAAATTCCTCTAATGAAAGTATTATGGCAGAATCAGTCAACAGAGGAAGCTACATGGGAACGGGAAGATGATATGAAGAGTCGTTACCCAGAATTGTTTCTCCCAGCCTGATTTCGGGGGCGAAATCTCTTTTAAGGGGGGGGGGGATGTAATACCCGGGTCCCGCGAGTAAGTTGGCCAATAAGTTTGCATACATAATATGTGCTTAGGTGACTGCACATTTTACGTTCATTTAATTAAGTGCTTCTATGTTAACTGACTTATGTGAAAATATTAGCACTTAGGAAAATTTGGGTAACATTTAGATATAGATGGGACTTTAGAAATCTCGGCGAAAATAAGTTATTAGTAGGAAACAAATTTCGACCGATTGTAGTAATATGATTTTAATTAAACCAACTAAGGAAAAATCGGGCTATCTTGGGATAATGCAGATTCGCCGAAGTGTGTAAGGTATACTTTGATTCAACTTTGGGTAACTGTAGATTAGATTCGGCCGACTATGGTATATAAACTCAAACAATCTTTGAGAAGGTGAAATCGGCCGATCATAACATTAGTAAACGTTCAGTTTCGCCGATCAAATGGAATCCAATAAGTAAAATCGGACGATTGAGGATTGTAGTGTGGAAACTTAGACAATCCTTGACAAAGCAATTCGGCCGATTATGATCATAGAGCATATAAAATAATAAATTTAAGAAGCATAGAATTAACGTAAATTACTTAGCCTCAGGGAAAATAACGTCACCTACCTGCCATCTTATCAATCACTATTTTCCAAGCTTTTATACTTATCAGGTAGACTAAAAGTCATCTATAGAAAGATATCTTTATAAGTTAACAACTATCGAAAGCTTCAGTAGAAGAGAAAAGAGAGGATTTAAGCCAAACGCATTAGCAAGCTTGGAGTAGGTATATTTCTTACCTTGATTTCATTTTTATTCATAAACATACATGACTTAAAGACTAGTAAATCTACAAAATACTATTTGTTTAGGCATTTATACAAGTCCTAATTTTCGAAAGTTTCAAAAATATTAAGTTCTTAGGGTATTCAAAGTATTTTGGAGAAACCCTAATTTCTGGAATTCCTATTTAACATACTACTATTTATGGTTGAAGTAAGAAAATCTGTGGAAATATGATGGTTAGGCGTATTATAATTTCAGGTATGACTTATGTCTGAAAACCCTAACTCCTCGGTTTAAATTCATACTAGCTCAGTAGATTAGATTCATATATTTTTAGTTTGAAGGTTAGGAAGAACAATATCATATAAATGAAATTCTAAGGGTCTGAATTTTGGAGCAATTACTTAGATAACATACGGGTAAATTGAATATATGTTGGACTTAGGGTAATCCTCGGGTGGAAAGTAATTTTAGGCGCCTTAAGTGGTTTACGATTCTTTTCACTATTAAGATGAACATTCGAGCATTCAAATTAGTAAACTTATTAATTGATATGCTCTTGAGGATAAACTTCATACTTAGGGTATTAGAAATAGTATAAAATTATGGAATTCTCTAGGAGACAACTTGTGATCGAAGCTAAGAGTTTGCACGAGTTTCCATGCAATCTAAGTGTGGCAATTTTAAATAAGTTAAATCGACCGAATGGAAAATTGTTGCAAGGGGAATCGGACGAATGTAAAAAAATGATCCATCTCGGCGAAAGGAAGTTGTGGTATTAGACAAATCGGCCGATTTGGTAATTAATGGGACTCGTCGAAACCAGATTTCAAAGCTAAGAAATCGGGCGAATAAACTTTAAGTATAGAACTTTCACCGTGTTAGATAAAATATTAATTTATTAGATGGATCGGGCGATCTGAAGGAATAATAATCGGGCGATACTACTTTTAATCGAAACTCATATTGCCCTAATCTTGACCAATCGGGTGTTGACCTAATTTAGACTATTAATCGGACAATTTAAGGTTTTAAAATATTATGTTACACCGAGAGTATTTTTGAGCAAATTAGTGTAGTCAAATCAATTTATTTGAACATAGTCATCTAATTTAGGTATTATACTGATACTTTAATATTTTCATTTAAGGGTCGAAAAATAGGAATTTCCCGGAGCAGTAAATTTATTTAGCTTGGACGACAGGTAAGTGGGAATTTCAACTACAACACATAATTTATTTGTATGTGCTTAAACTACGTGACTATGTGCTTGGGTGTTTATATTATTACGTGAATTATTTGACATGCTTCTGCATGATAAATATTTACGGTATTAATTCACGTTGCATATTCATATGCATGCACGAGGCACTTGGGGTTTTATCGCTTGAGGGCGAATGATATTTGCCGATATAGGCATTTGATGTCGACTCGCAGTTGAGTCAGGGCTACTTCTATGGCACCATGACGGCGTGGTACGTCGTCGATTATATTATATATTTATTTGGGCTTCCGCCCTGTTTATTTTATTTGGGCTGATGCCCTGATAGCGGAGGGATGCGACCTGGAGGGTGCGACCTGGGAAGGAGCGACCTAGGGAGGAACCCTAGCGTAGGCTTACCAGCGTAGGCTACCAGCGTGGGCTACCGCACGGCAGAGGGGACGACCTGGGAGGGTGCGACCTAGGGAAACCTAGCGTAGGCTACCCAGCGTAGGTCGCTGCCACGTTTATCCGTGTTGGATTAGAGCTCTTTATGGTGCATAGTAAGTTAGCCGAGGGCCCTGAGAGATATGAGATCGAGTTTGATTTACGAGGTGTGAGATGCATTGGCGCGGATGCCTTTGCGGGGTTTTCACGTTCACGACATTTGCATATTCCTACTTACTGAGCTTTATAGCTCACCCCTTACTTTATGTGTTGTAGGTGCACGCGACCACGGTACGTGATCGCTTTTGATGGCAAGGCTTACCTTTTGAAGCTTCCAGTGACTTTTGGGGGTGGTGTGTACATGGATGCGACCTGTGTGGCCGGGCGTTAGGGTTTCTTTTGCTTCGCACTTATACACTTCCCATGTATAGAGGGTTGGAGCGATATTTTGAGCATGCACAGAATGAATTCCTTTATATAAAAGGAAAAATTTAATACGCATTTTCGGATGTTGTTTACTTTCTATTATATTTAGTCACGTAAGATAACGTTAGAAAGGTTAGTAGATGGCGGGGCGCCACACATGCCACTTTCTACAAGGTAGTCGGAAGGCCGGGTCCTTTGGTCTGATTTTTGCGCGTTGAGCAATGCCTTTTTTTGTCATCATTTTACTTTTTTTTTTGTTATCTCCCTCTCCTTTTCTCGTTTGAACAACCATTCGAAGAGTATAAAGTTCGGTTGAAAGCTGGGAATGGGTTTTAAATGAATAAAAGGACGTCGGAGAAGGCTCAAAGTGGATGACTAAGGGCTAACGTGGGGGAATTTATATAAGGCCGAATGAGGAATATCCTAAACTCCCTTATCATTTTCCTAACGATCTAACGCAAGATGAGTATGAAGCCAAGTATCACTAGTTAAGACAAGCAATTGATGTGTGACTCACTCGAGAAATAGATCCAAAGAAAGAAAAAAAATAACAAGGCTTGAATCCTCACATTTATAGTGGCTTTGTGTCTAGTGGAGCAACCTAATGACCTTTATACACAAGAATGCGACTTAGACTGACAAAATTAAGCAATTAAATCGATTGCATGTTGGGGTAAAATTCTAAGTAACTTTAGATCAAAGTATCCTAAAGGATTTCGTCATACCCCTTTATATTATATATAGAAATATATATGTTATTATTATTATTATTTTTTTTATATCACGCAAGATAAGAACAAATAAGCATAGAAAGCACATAGAATAGAGCATGTGATAACACAGAAGATCAGGTAATGCACATATTACGGAAGATTCAACATGCCTAATTTTCCGACAAGGAATTGAAATCGTTTCTCATCCAATGCCTTGGTGAAAATGTCGGCTAGTTGAAACTCCGTGTTCACAAAGTACATCTCTATCGTGCCTTTTTCTACGTGATCTTTGATAAAATGATATCTAATGTCTATGTGTTTTGTGCGTGAATGATGAACAGGATTGCAAGTAATGGCGATTGCACTCTGACTATCACTATATATGGGTATATTATTCAGATTGTACCCATAGTCACGAGGCTGTGTCCGCATCCACAGCATCTGTGAGCAACAGCTGGCAGCAGCTACGTATTCTGCCTCGGCCGTCGAAGTTGACACACAGATCTGCTTTTTGGATGACCAGCAAACTAGCTTTTCGCCTAAAAATTGAGCGCCACCGGACGTGCTTTTCCTGTCCATTCGGCAACCTGCATAGTCAGCATCAGTGTAGCCGATAAGTTTAAAATTCGTACCCTTTGGATACCATAGGCCAAGGGTAGAGGTGCCCTTAAGGTAGCGTAAAATTCTTTTGACCGCGAGCATATGGGATTCTTTGGGATCGGCTTGAAAACAGGCACACAAGCACGTGGCAAACATGATGTCCGGCCGGCTCGAAGTAAGGTAGAGAAGAGATCCAATGATACTGCGATACAGTGTGATGTCGACCAACTTGCCAGAGGGATCGGCATCCAACTTGCAGCTTGGTGACATAGGAGTGCTGAGAGTCTTGCTCTGGTCTTGATGAAATTTCTTCAGAATATCCTTGATGTATTTTGTCTGACTGATGAAAATTCCATCATTGAGCTGCCTGACTTGGAGTCCTAAGAAAAATTGCATCTCTCCCGTGTGACTCATCTCGAATTTTCTCTTCATGAGATCTCCAAACTTCTTGCAGAGCCGAGGATTTGTTGATCCGAAGATGATGTCGTCGATGTATACTTGGACGACCATCAGATCTTTGTCATGCCATTTAATGAAGAGGGTTGTGTCTATCGTTCCTCGTATGAATCCAGACTTCACGAGGAAATCACTCAGGACATCGTACCAAGCACGTGGGGCTTGTTTTAGTCCATAGAGAGCTTTGTCCAAGCGATAGACATGATCGGGATGTCTTGATCAACGAAACCTTCCGGCTGAGCGACGTAGACTTCTTCTTTTAACACGCCGTTGAGAAAGGCGGTTTTAGCATCCATCTGATAGACTTTGAAGTCTTTGTGAGCCGCATAAGCCAGCAGGAGGCGGATAGCTTCGATACGGGCAACAGGAGCATAAGTCTCGTCGTAGTCGATGCCTTCCTGTTGATTGTATCCCTTAGCAACTAGCCTTGCTTTGTTCCGGATCACTTCACCATCTTCATTTTTCTTATTATTGAAAACCCATTTAGTTCCGACCACTGTTTCCCATGTGGACGGGGTACCAAGGTCCACACTTGAAGACGTTCGAATTGATTGACTGTGTTGACGATGTGTCCTCACGAGGGATCGCCAATTATCTGATCAACCGAGTGGCCTCTCGTCCACTTGCGCTCATGAGGCAAGGCTGAAGTCGATGCGTCAGCTATCTGTGGATCTAGATTGCCTATAGTCTCAGATTGATCATTTGTCTGAGGAAGTTCCAATACTGCACTTGGATTGATCGTCTCAGATGATACATCCTCGATGACCATTGTAGGTTCTTCGGTGTTCTGTGGCAATTCTGAATCGGGTGGGGTAGAGGTGTGAGATGAACTTGGTACGTCGGTCTCGTTCGGTAGATAATCCATTGTTGGTGTAGGCGTGTATGACCGATATACCGGTTCCAAGAGAGAATCCAAGTCGTCTACTGCAAGTCTCGTTGCTTCGTCTGACACTGATCCTGAAGTTGTTGCCATCTTCTGTTGGTTTTTGTGCCAACACACCAGTGATTACGGATTCTGAAATGTTGTCTTCAGAAGCCAACGGGTTAGGCACGGGTCCTGGACTGAATTGACCAGAAGCCTTCTCTGCCACTTCGTGGAAAGTGACATTATAGCTTTCCTTAATAGTTCGGTTGGACTTGATGTATACTCGGTATTCTTTTGATGTTGAAGAATACCCGACAAATGTAGCTTCGAATGCTTTAGGGTCGAACTTTGCACGTTGCTCTCGGTCGTTCGCCACAAAGCACTTGCACCCGAAGACTTTAAGGAAAGAGATGTTGGGCACTCTATTATTCACAATCTCATACGGAGTCTTGTTGAACCGTTTGTAAACCACCGTCCTGTTTTGAGTAAAACAAGCGGTATTGACTGCTTCAGCCCATAGAAAGTGTGGAAGTTCCGATTGGATCAGCATTGTACGAGCGGCTTCCACTAGTGTTCGATTTTTCCTTTCAACGACCCCATTTTGTTGAGGTGTTTTGGCGGCTGAAATTGTTGACTTATTCCAAGTTTTTGATAAAACTACTGAGGTGATTGTTCTTGAACTCAGTGCCGTTGTCTGTTCGAACAACTTGAATAGTCTGTTGCAGCAGATTTTGAGTTGTGTTCACAAAATTGATGATCAAGTCACCAGTCTCATCTTTAGTTCGGAGGAACTTAGTCCACGTGTAGCGAGAATAGTCATCCACAATCACTAGGACATACTTTCTTCCATTGATACTCTGAGTCTGCATCGGACCACAGAGATCCATGTGAATTAGTTCCAATGGTCGAGAAGTAGATGCAATTTGCTTGGCGTGATGAGATGCTCGCTTCATTTTTCCTAATTGACATGCCGAACAGTGAGGCTCCCTTTGTAGTTGTATAGTTGGAAGACCGTGAACCAACTTTTTCGTAGAAAGACGTTGGAGAGCTTTCATATTCAGATGAGACAGTCGTTGATGCCATAAGCTGTTCCTCTGTAAATCAGTCTGAGAAATGAGGCATACAGCTGTCGAGGGCCGCACAGACGTCAGGTTGATCGTGTAAAGATTTGATCTCCGAAGTCCTTGAAGGAGTTCTGTGTCCTGACTATCCACAATTCTGCACCGGTCAGCATGGAAGACCACCTGGAATCCTTTGTCACAGAATTGGCCTATGCTGAACAAGTTATGGCGGAGGCCTTCGACGTACGAGACATCTTTGATGGTCAGATTCTTCAGAGTGATATCCCCAAGTCCTAGAATCGGGGCTGAATCGTTGTTCCCAAATCTGACTTTGCCGTTTGGTCGATCTTTGTAGTTGCTCAGCAGCTCTTGACTACCAGTCATGTGTGTGGAGCAACCAGAGTCGAGGTACCACACATGATGGATCTGCAAAAACAATTTAGAGAGCTTTAGGTACCCAGTTAAACATGGGTCCTCTCGGATTAGCAGATTTAGTTTTGGGTTCAGATATGACTCCTAAATCTATTTTTGGAAGAGTCTTAATAACCCATTGCACTTTTGAAAAAGTGGGTTTGGGTTTTGCCTCTATAAGAGACTTGGCTCTTTTGGCTTTTGTCGTCCTAGGCGGAGATTTAGGAACCCATTTGGGTTGAACCTTACAGGGAAGGTTAATTTCAGCACGTACAAATGCTTTGGAGAGTTTGACTGAGGAAAAGATCTTTTCTTGTGATAGTCTCCTAAGGTGCTTGGGGGATTTAATTTCTACGGGATACCTTAGGTGAGTACATTCATGTACGGCGCCATAAGCTTTCTTTATGACTGGATCTTGTTTCCTACGTGTCTTCCTAGTGGCATTTGTTTCAGAATGATTAATTTTTGACGTACAGCCTATTTCGAAGTTGGTGCTTCTAAAGGTGATCGGCTGAAGTGAATAAGTAGAAGCAATTATCTTAAAAGTGGAAATAGCTCTTTTATTTCTACGAGTGTCTTTTATTGTAACAGAAGGAGTAGCATGCTCAGAAACATTTAAGTCTAATGGCTCCTTCTTTATCTTAGTGCTAGACACTCTCGCCTTTGTTTTTAGTGCTGACGCTACGCTCCCTGTAGACGTAGGTAAAGTGAAATTAGTCATAGCACTCTTAACAGAATTATTTTTACAATATTTATCTTTCAAAGGCGATTTTTCATTTTTCACGCTTTTTGTAATAGCGTGAGAGGTAGTTTGGGGGGACGAGGAAGCCTTGAGATTTTCCATCTCCTTAAAGAATTTTTTCTTTTCAGCTTCGAAATTCTCTCGTTCTTTTTCTAACTTTGCCTGCGACTCCTCTATCTGTTTTATGATAGGGGGTTTGTAGAGAGAATTTTTATAATTAATGGTTTTAACTTCCTCGTGGTGTGTTCGAGAATCAGGAGGTAGAATTTGAACTAAATTGCAGACAGGTGTTAGAGTTTCTTTCCTATTTTTGTCCCTTTCATTTAGTTCTTTGTAGTCAAAGGGGATTTCTGGACCATGTGGACCTTGTCTAATGGATGAATCGAAAGTATTTTCATAAGACGATTCAGTAAAATTTCTAAGAGAGGTTATTCCTAAGCGCATGTGTTTAACATCATATATTTCTTTCTTTTGTAAAACACACGGGTTAATGAAACCTATGCCTTCTATAGGATTATAGAACTCTATATCCTTGGGCTTGTTCAAAAATATCGTCTGTTCGGACTGTCCCCTACGCGTAACTATATCATCTAATTTCTTTACTTTGGCATATAGTCTCTTACGTTCCTCACCTAGGAGAGCGTAATTATTTTCCGCGGTTAGTTTCGCGGCTTGACAGTCATCGAAATCGTTACTAAGGTCACTAATCTTAGCATTCGATGTTTCTAGTTGAGCTTCTAAGTTAGTGACCTTAGAGGTAGCTTCGGTTATCCTACAATTTAAAATGGTTTTCTCGTTAAGATTTCTAACCAAACAATTGTAGTTATTTGCTAGCCTATCTTCTAATTCCTTAATCTTTTCGCTCTGTTGTCCGAGTTGAGGTTGACTAGTCTCTCTAGAATGGAGGCTCTTGGTAAGTTCATCTATTTTTGCACTAGAGCTCCTAAGTTCTTGTTCGAGACTATCTATCTTCTCCTGAGCTCTCTCAAGTTCGCTCTCTACTTCCTTTATACTTTTCTGCTCACGTTTCATGTTCGCATATTGCTTTTGATATGATTCTAACATGGTCAATAATGTGGAAGGAGTGACTACCTCATTTGAAGACGTGGATGCGTTGTCGTCGTCCGTACGAGTGGATGTTTCGGCGTCCAATTCGTTGTCGAGACGGGCCATGAGGCCTAAGTTCTCTTCTTCGGAGTTCGACGTGTCCTTGAGGCATTGGTCCTGTTCAGCCATGAGAGCTACTCCAGCTTCTTTCTGTTTTGTCAATTGAAGCTTCCTGGAGTAGTAGTTTGCATCTCTTTTCTTCGGGAGAGTGCACTCTCTGGCGAAGTGACCTGCTTTGCAATAGTAAAAACATTTGTTAGTCTCTTTGGGATTCTTGACCTCGGAACTCTCCGGAGCACGTTCTTTGTTCTTGGAGCTTGTAGTCCGAAGTCTATTGGCTGAGGTTGAAGACTTCTTCTTGAAGTATTTCTTGCTCATCATTTGCCCAATGAGAACTAACTGTTTTCCAAGGGATTTCATGTTCGGCTCGATGTCGGAGTTCGATTCCTCTTCCGACTCTGATGATGAAGGTGGCCTAACGATCTTTTCCTTTCTTGACCTTGTGCTCCTCTTCTCCAAGACTAAGGCAACCGTGTCATCGGTTTGTTTGCCTTTATGCTCTTTGGTAATCTCGCGGATATCCTCCTCATGCTGAGCGAGATTATCGAACACGGCATGGACATCCAACTCCTCTAGATCTTTGTTTTGTCGTATTTGAGTTGATATTTTCTTCCATTCCGTGGGCAGAGAGGATAGAAATCTTATGTTTGTCTTTGTTATTTCTATCTTCCTCATTTCTTTGAGAAGAGTGAGGTATCGTTGGTAGATCTTATTTAGACTCTCCTCCGGCTTTGCTTTGAATGAGTCGTAAGCAGTGAGAATGTTCGCCTTCTTGGCCTTTATGCCAACTTCCGTCCTTTGCATCATCCTATGCAGCTCATCCCACATCCCTTTGGCCGATGTAATGCTGTCGATTTGTCTGTATATATCGTTGGGGATGCCCTGCATAAGGGTATTCATGGCTACTAGATCAGCCTTAGCTCGAGCTCTTTCCTCCAGAGAGTATTCTCTAGGTTCCTTTAGTCGCCTAGAAGCTGGAATTGCTGGAGTAGCTGTTTCGTCCCCGGGTACATGAACCCAGAACTGTGCCGGTCCCTCTTCAAGGGACTTCAGTAGATTTTCGGCTTGATCCTTTAGAGCAATGAAATTCAGAAAGCGTCTTCTCCATACTGTGTATTCGCCTCTTTGCAAGATCGGCGGACGGTTGTCATTTCCGAGTGAGTATGCATCCATGTTTGTATTGTAGTCGAGTTGTTGAAGGATCTTTGTTAATTGTTTTGAAGGTTGAAGATGATGTAATGTGCTTCACAAGTGACAAAATTCGTTAGTAGCGTTTGATTCGAAAATTAGATCGAGAATTATTTTCGATTCAATCTTAAAGTTTGATCGAAATTAATTCCGTCGAGATAGTGTACTGAGTACTGTTCTCGTGCGAGAAATTTCGTCAGCGAGATATTTTACGAGCGAGATAAATTGCTCAAAATCATTCGGTCGAGAAAAATTTCTTGATTGTGAATTTATTTCGATCGTAAAGAAACAGTACGTTAGTAAGTTTCTCGACAAGTCAAAATAAATCTGTTGACTAGAAAAATTTCTCGCGTGTAAACGATTTTTGCCTGGTCAAACGTTAAAAGGTTTGACTGAAAAAGTTTTTCGAGTGAAAGTTTTTACGCATGCAAAGTCAAAATAAGTTTCTCTCGAAAAAGTTTTTCGTTGTATAATGCTCGAGAAATATTTCTAACTAAAATCCTTTCTACTGATGACGATTCTAGCGCTGACTTCGTATTCTGACCGAGAAAAATTCTCGTGCTAGGTTTATCGATCGAGAAACTAATCCGATCGCAAAACTTAGCGAGAAAAATTTGAGCAATCGAGAAAAATTCACAGAATACGATTAACACTAATTCGAGCAAAAACAAAGAATCAGATAGTGAAATTTGAGGCAATTGCTCGCAATTAAGTACTAATCACGCACGAACAAGCAATTAAACACGTTATGAAGCAAAATATATCGAATTTGATCAAAATCAGAATGTGTTCTTCATGTTCTTCGCAAACAGTAACACGCAGAAGCAATTCAATTCTAGAAATCGAAGTTTAAACTGCTACAGAACTGATCGCAATGATGATCTATCACTTAAACAAGCACAGAAACACCAAATTCAAGTCAATTAAGCACAGAATTAAGCTATTGGATCGAAAAAGGTTTTCGCGCCAAACTGTTCTTCGATGAACAGTATCCAGAAATATTTTCGATCCAATTCTAACAATTTTTGATTCAAAACAGAACGAATCTGCTCTGATACCAATTGTTAGGTCCTACGATTAACAACTCTAAGATCCTAGGCTAGAATTCATAGTAATTCGATCGTTTAGATAAGCAATTGAATTCGATCGAAAAACTCAAATGAAGAACAAGAGAGAGAATTCGAGTAGAGTGAGAAAGTTACTGTTGTTTCTCTCTCTAGAAATCAAATTGCAAGCCCTTCGGATCAATTCTCAAAACTTTCTCTATTAAGCTCAATTGACTTACAAGTATTTATACCAAACAAACTTGGTATAAATATCAAACTAGTCCTAATCTAAGGACTACTATACAAAACGCCCCTAATTACAAGGACAACTAATGAAATCAAGCACAATTACAAATAGTATTCTACAGTATATATCGATGCAACTTTTTAAGGGTAAGAATAAAGGAGTTTTTCTCATTGCTACAACGCAAGATGACGATTACCATCAATATCCGCTCGCATGGGGTCCTGCTGAAGGGGAGGGAACCAAATCTTCGACGTGGTTTCTCACTAGATTGAGACGTTTCGTACCTCACAGTAATGAACTCGTAATAATTTTTGACTGAAACCCTTGTATAAAGAATGCCGGTGTTTCCGAATGCTTTTCACGATTTCTGCGCGTGGCACATTCAACAAATTCTGAAGACGAAAACGGCGGACAAGGGTGCATGCCCCATTTACTGGCAGGTAGAGAATGCCTACACCAAGGCCGAGTGAAGTACGTGGGTGCCTATCTTGAGCAAATTGAAAAGGAACGGTGGACGATGGCATATTGCCCTAAATCGAGATATAACATCATGCCGACCAATGGATCCGCGATAAATGCAGCTCTACGTGCGGATAGAGAATTTCCAAATTATAGGATTGTTGAGCTCAATTCACCGGTTAACATCAGCATGGTTCAATAAGCATCGAAGAACATGAGAGCAAACCTACATTTCCTTAGTAATATAAGATATTTATTTTGTTTAAAGCTTTGGTCCTTTATTCGTTGTCCAAGAATAAATAAGAAGCATATTCTATTTATGTCCACAACAGTAATCTAATCTTGTATATTCATCAATTCGAAAGTTTAAATAAAAATTATAAGATATATAACTATGTTAGGAAAACATAGCATATCTTATATTACTAAGGAAATGTAGGTTTGCTCTCATTGCGACACGCGTGACGTAACTGTAGAATCTAGAATTGAATTGTGCTAGATTTAATTAGCTATCTTTGCAATTAGGGGCGTTTAACTAATTAGTCTTTGGTTTATGACTAATCTGTTATTTATACCAAGTCTTTTTGGTATAAATACAATTGCAAAGAACGAAACCAATAGAGAAAGTTGTAGAATTTGATCCAAAAGGCTTGATATTCGATTTCCAGAGAGTGAAAAAGGATAACTTTCTCACTCTACTAAGATTCTCTCTCGTGTTCTTCATAGAAAGGTATTCGACCGAGGTTAGGTTTTCGACAATTCTAATTGTATACCTTAGAATTCTTGCGTAGGATCATCTGAGTTGATTAATTAGGACCTAACAATTGGTATAAGAGCAGGTTCGTTCTGTTTTGAGTCGTAACTGTTAGAAATTTAGATTGAATTACTATTCAGTTACTGTTTTTGTTCGAAAATAGTGTCCGCGCGAAATTTAAATTCGATCGATTTGCTTGATTTCTGTGATTACGTGAGATGATTTTGATGTTATTATGCTCGCACTTAGTAGAGTTCATTTACGATTCGATCGATATCAGATTAAGCTTTCAATTTGACGAATTGTTGAATCTGATTGAATGTGTTTGCGATTGCATATGAAGAAAACGTTATGAGTTTGCTCCAATTAGATACATTTTGCTTCATAACGTGTTTAATCTTGTGTTTGTGCTAATTCATAATCAAATTCCGAGTAATGCAGTTAGTACGTCAGGTTGTTTACGATCTGAATACTTGTCCGATACGGTTTAACAACGCCTCGTACCTTCGATTTCAAAAATCATTTTCGATTGAAAACCTAGCGAAAACTTTTCTAAAGCAAAAATTCCATACTTGAAAAGTCTAGTAAACTTTTCGAGGCAAACCTTCGAAAAAGTCTCCTATTTTGAATTTTGGGTCAAATAAATCTTTTGACATTTAAAATTTTCGATCGTAAAACTTCACGGAAAATTTTTGATAGATAGACAGTTTCTAATCGGAAAGTATATTCTGGTCGAAATTTTTCTCGCTCGAAAATTATTTCGCTAACAGTACTTTGTGCTCGAAAACAGTGACATATATTTTTCGAAGACATTAATTTTGGTCCAAACTTTAAGGATTCAGCCAAAAATGATTCTCCATCGTTTTTAATCAAACGCTACTAACTAATCTGTCAATTGTGAAGCACACTACGTTTCACATTTTCGAAACCTTACGAAGATCCGAACACATCAACTCAACAATAATGGATGCTTATGCTCTTGGAAATGACAACTGTCTACCTATTCTCAAACGCGACGAATATACTGCGTGGCACAGCCGTTTCTTAAACTTCATAGAACTTAAAGAGCAAGCCGAGAACCTTCTCGCTTCTCTCGAAGAAGGACAAGCTCAATTTTGGGTTGAACAAGCGGCCAACTCAACGAACAATCCGCCTCTACCAGCAGTTCGAAGAATTAAAACTTCAAGTGAGTATAACGAGGCAGAAAGGTTGAGAGGCAAGGCTGATGCTCATGCAAGCTATCCCCAATGACAAATAGACAGTATCCCTATGGCAAAGGGAATGTGGGTTGAGCTCCACCGTATAATGTAGAGAACTGAAGTAAGAGTCAAAGCGAAGAAAGCTGACATACTTACAGCATATGTCTCTTTCAAGGCTAAAACAGAGGAGAGCCTACATGATCTTTATCAAATATACCTCACTATTCTCAATGAGATGTGAAAGATAGAAATAAACAAGACGAATATGGAGGGTAACATCCAATTTCTATCTTCTATGCCCTCTGAATGGAAGAAAATATCCACCCAAATTCGGCAGAACAAAGACCTGGAGAAGATGGATATTCACGCCATTTTTTATAATCTCGCACAATACGAGTAAGATGCCAGCTAGATTCAGAAGGAGTAGAAGAGCAAACTGATCAACGACTCGGTTGCCCTATTTTGGAGAAGCGGAGCACCGGATCTCATAAAGAAAAGACCATTAAGCCTCCCACCCCTTCAGAGTCAGAAGAAGAGTCAGACTCCGACGTCGAGCCGAACATTAAAGCGCTGGGAAAGCATATGGCTTCAATTGGAAAGAGGAGCAAGCATTACTACAAAAAGTGGTCCTCATCATTCGCAAATAGACTTCGGACTTCTAGCTCGAAGAATAAGGAACGAGTACCCGAGACCACCGAGGTCAAAAACAGAAAAGAGCCTCAAATGTGCTTTAACTGTGGCAAAACTTGTCACTTCGCCAAGGAACGCACTCTCCCTAAGAAGAGAGATGCGAACTATTATTCCAAGAAGCTTCAGCTCACTAAGCAGAAAGATGCTGGAGTAGCTCTAATGGCGGAGCAAGATCACTGGCTCGAGGACACTTCGAGTTCTGAAGAAGAGAACATTGCTCTAATGGCTCGCCTGGACGATAGCTCATACGCCGAACCCTCACCATACACGGACGATGATCATGCATCCACATCGTCTAAGGAGGTAGACTCACTTAATTCCACATTATTAACAATGCTAGAATCATACCAATTAGACTACACTAACATGAAACATGAGCAGAAAAGCATAAAGGAATTAGAGGAGTGACTAGCTATAAGTGAGTGAAATTTTCAATTGCTATTTGATGAGAAGTTTCATAATGAAATTCTCTTAAAAATGCAAATGGGAAAATCGCTAGTCTAGAATCTAAAACAGCATCCTTAGAAACTAAAGTTAGTGACCTAGATCAAGAATTGAGCGAAAGCAACAGAGATTTAGCAACCCAACTATACGGCACTCTCTGACGAACGTAAGAAACTTTATACTAGGATCAAGCTATTAGATGGTAGACTAACTTATAGGAACAAACCGCACAGACTATTCATCTAAACCAGCCTTAGAGACCGACATTTACAATGCTAAGGAAGGTTTAGGATTCTCTATCCCATGCAACTTACAGAAAGTTGATTGCATACAGCTTTATGACATAAGATACATGGGTTTGGGCCTAACCTCCCTTATGACATTTACTAACACATCTGAAACAAATGCATTAGAAGACGAAAACTGGAAAGCTAAAACTAGGGCTGAGATCCCCTACGATCACACGAAATTGAATAACTGTTACACGACTCGTGATATACCCAGGAGTATGACAATGATTCAATTTATTCCTTACGACCATCCTGTCAGTCCAAGGAAGCACAAAATCATTATTCTGAAACCTCTTCCATTTATATTGCTCATATCGTCAAGAAAAATCGAGGATTTGAACTCTTCATTTTAGCAAACGAAATGAAGAAGTTTGAAGCGGAAAAGCAAGCATTCTTAACGTAGATGGAACATCTCAAAGCTTCCTACATTTCCCAAACTATTTCTCATGTATCTTCCATTCTCACAAAAGAAAAATTCCTTCTAAAGAGCGTGGAGAAAGAAAAATCGCCTTCTTGTGCCTTAAGTTCTAAAAATAATATTTCTAAAAATGTTATTCCTAACTGATAGGGGTAGAATATCGAGCACGCCAGAAATGAGTAATGCTTTCCTAATAATACTCCGAGCTGCAATACTTAGCATATTGCAACTCAGAGTAGGGGGACTTGATGATAGGGATGACCTTCGATCCAGCATTTCTCCTGACCTGACAACTCACAAAGAGCAGAGTAGGAGGTTGGGTCTGAAGGAGGCAAGGACCAGGTACGAGGTCCGACTAGAGGCGATGTACGAAGGTGATGTTTGGAGGAGCTCGGGAGATATTCCAGATAGTTACGGAGCTATGCAGAGGGGATAAAGGAAGCGGTCATGAGAGCTAAGGAAGCGTCCGGGAGACGTGACGAGGGGAACAGTACCAAACCCTAGACGCGCCTACAAGTATAAATAGGGACTCTTATCCACTTTAAATCATCTTCCACACGCCCCACACACACTAACACACCAAGAACACACACACATGTTCTCTCTCCCTCTCTTTATATTCTTTTTACTGTTTAGAGCTTAGAATCACTTGTAAACATGAGGGAATGCAAGATTGAGTGTGTAATCCTCCACCATTAGAAGTGAATATTCTCCGGCGGCCCATGGATGTAGGATTCACCCGAATCCGAACCACGTAAATCTCTGTCTCTTTTCTACTTTCTGTCATTCTTCACATATTCCAACCACAATTTCATCCTTACTGGCCCTCACCTTTATCTCCCGGTCCATAAATATTGTTGATCATGATATCTAAGCTTAGATCTCTGTTGGCACTCAAAGACCTGACGTACTTCATCGAGATACCTAAGTCCAGCTCCAACCTGGTAGACAATGCTTGACACATCATTCTTTAAGCATCGGCATGACCCGTTCTTTGAAGTTTGGCCACAGGAAAGCGGGCTCAAGAAAGCTTCAAGGCTAGCCCTGACAGGAAGGGACCACGGGGAGCTGGAAGTTGAGACAGGATTCCCCGCAAACGAAGGCGGATAGTTAAGCCACATTGGCTTCATTCAGGATGAAATCCACATCCAGCAGCGAAGTCTCCGTGCCTCATCTCTGACTCTTACGTCGAACGCTCCAGCCTGGATTTTTGCTTCTTCGTCAGCCGATTTGCAGCCTTACGCTCGATGGGCTACTCATGTTCTGCCACAGGCTTGCTAGCTCATTCTTCAACCGCCTGATCGTGGCATCTCTATCCTTTAGCAGCTCGGCTAGCTCCATGGGGACGACCCACGACCGGGAGTTGACCAGCGGAGTGGACATCCAACGTATCAAGGGAGATGGGCAATGTTCACAACATTGTAACCCGACTCCTGCGCTAACGTACAAAGACCTGGCTTTGGGAGCAGGAGTTCTACATCAGCTCTCCATCGACAAAGAGACCTGACCTATACGATCAGGAGTCCAACTACGAGTTGACGAACGAAGACATGATCTGTCTTATCAGGACCCAGGGATTTCCAGGTTAGTCCTCTGAATTCCAGGTCAGTCCTCGCCCACATGTGGTACAACGATCAGCATCATGGCTTCACCCTAGCGAGGGAAAACCTGATCTGTTCAAACCTGATGGACAAGGTCCAGCTTTCTGCTGGCCTGAGAAAGACCCCATCCACCTATTTGGGATTTCTAAGCTGGCTCCATGCTGCCATGGAGCCTATTCATCTATTCGAGGTCCCTAAGTCCGGCTCCAGACTGGCAAGCAAAGATCCGACGCACCTCGTCTGGACGTTTTAAGTCCAGATCTAACTGAGAAGCAGAGACTTGGGTAATCTGGTCCGATTGTTTGAAGTCAGCTCTCCGCCGACTCATAAAGACCTGATCTATATGATCAGGATTTTCAAGTCCAGCTTTTTGTTAGTGAAAGTGAGCTGATCTACTAGGATTTCAAAGATCAGCTTTTCATCAACATGTGAAGTCCTAAGCTGTTCGGGACTTCTTGGGCAACGGGAGAAAATGGTAGTTTATGAGTGTGGTACGTCGGGATCAAGAGCGGTCAAAATTCGGACCTAATTGGGAACTGAAGCAAGGAGGGGAAGACATCATGCTCTAAAAGTACTCTGAAATGTGTTACTACATTGAACACAATTCAGAGTGTGGGACTGGTTGATAGGGGTAGAATATCGAGCACGGCAGAAATCAGTAATGCTTTCCTAATAATACTCCGAGCTGCAATACTTAGCATATTGCAACTCAGAGTAGGGGGACTAGATGATAGGGATGACCTTCGATCCAGCATTTCTCCTGACCTGACAACTCACAAAGAGCAGAGTAGGAGGTTGGGTCTGAAGGAGGCAAGGACCAGGTACGAGGTCCGACTAGAGGTGATGTACGAAGGTGATGTTTGGAGGAGCTTGGGAGATATTCCAGATAGCAACGGGCTATGCAGAGGGGATAAAGGAAGCGGTCAGGAGAGCTAAGGAAGCGTCCGGAAGACCTGACGAGGGAAAGCAGTACCAAACCCTAGACGCGCCTACAAGTATAAATAGGGGCTCTTATCCACTTTAAATCATCCTCCACACGCCCCACACACACTAACACACCAAGAACACACACACATTTTCTCTCTCCCTCTCTTTATCTTCTTTCTACTGTTTAGAGCTTAGAATCACTTGTAAATATGAGGGAATGCGAGCTTAGAATCTATCCCACCCATTCTTCATGCAATTTCATAGTATCCCTACCACACGGAGATCCGACTCGGACGAATTTAGTGGTAGAAAATTGTCCTGTTAGTAATTAGTATAGAGGGGATAGAGGTAGAGGTAGACTTAATAGTAATCCCGATGAATGATTATGACATCATATTCGGAATGGATTGGCTCTCGAAATACAGGGCGAACATTGACTGTTCGAGAGGGTAGTTAGGTTCTGATCACCCGAGGGAGAGGAATTTGAATTTTCGGGAAAGAAGAATGGTAAGACAATCCCTCGGATTTCTGCTCTGAAAGCTCAGCGACTCGTAAACACGGGTTGCGAATCATTCTTAGTTTTTTGCAGTGAAAGCTGAGGAATCTTCTCAGCCAAAACTTGAGGAGGTCCCAATAATGAATGAATATCCTGATGTATTTCCCGAGGATCTTCCGGGATTACCCCCGGATCGGGAAATCAAATTTGTTATAGACCTTGTACCTGGAGCTGCCCCGATCTCTAAATCCCCGTATCGGTTAGCACCGAACGAACTACGAGAACTAAAGGAACAATTGGAAGATTTGTTACAAAAGGGTTTTATTCAACCCAGTTTCTCGCCATGGGGAGCCCCAGTACTATTCGTTAAGAAGAAAGACAGGTCGATGAGAATGTGTATCGATTATCGTGAGCTTAATACAATCACAATTAAGAATAAATACCCGCTGCCAAGGATAGACGATTTATTCGATCAACTCCAAGGGGCGACGGTATTCTCGAAGATCGACCTACGTTCCGGGTATCATCAATTAAAGATCCGTGAGACGGATGTTCCCAAAACTGCGTTCAGCACGAGGTACGGCCACTACGAATTTTTGGTCATGCCTTTCGGGTTAACAAATGCTCCTGCTGCTTTCATGGACCTAATGAACCGAGTGTTTAAGGAATTTCTGGACCGCTTTGTTATCGTCTTTATTGACGATATCCTCATCTATTCTAAGACAAAGGAGGAACACGAGGAACATTTGAGGACGGTCCTTGAAATTCTTCGAGAGAAGCAATTATTCGCTAAATTCAAAAAGTGCGAATTCTGGTTGGAACAAGTGGCTTTTCTGGGGCATATTATTTCGGGAAGCGGAATTTCAGTAGACCCCAATTGAAGCAATAGATAAATGGCCACGACCGACCACTCCCACGGAAGTCAGAAGTTATCTAGGGCTTGCTGGGTATTATCGAAAGTTCATTAAAAACTTTTCCAGCATAGCCTCGACACTTACGAATTTGACAAAGAAGAATGTACCTTTCAAGTGGACCGATGAATGCGAGCGGAGCTTTCATGAGCTGAAGAAAAGATTGACGACGGCTCCAGTTCTATCAATACCTTCGGGTACCGAAGGATTCTCAGTATATAGTGATGCCTCAAAAAATGGTTTGGGGTGCGTATTGATGCAGAACGGGAAGGTAATTGCCTATGCCTCCCGACAATTGAAATCATACGAGAAGAATTACCCCACCCATGATCTTGAACTCGCTGCCGTGGTGTTTGCCCTCAAAATCTGGCGAGACTATCTGTACGGAGAAAGGTGCGAGTCTTTACCGATCATAAGAGTTTGAAGTACATCTTCGCACAGAAGGAGTTAAACATGAGGCAGAGGCGATGGCTAGAACTAGTGAAAGACTACGACTGCGTGATAAGTTATCACCCAGGAAAAGCTAATGTAGTCGCAGACGCTTTGAGCCGAAAAGCAGTAAACGCTGAATTGTGCCAACACGGAGTTGAGGTAATCAACTTTGGAGAGATTGAAGCAAAAGTAGCAGCGTTAACACTCAAGCCGACGCTGTTAGATCGAATTCTCGAGGCGCAAAGAGAAGATTAATTGTATCTGGAGATTCGAAATGAACAATGCACAGACGTTCCGTTAGAATTCGAATTTCGAGACGATGGAAGCTTGAGATTCAGAGGCCGCTTGTATGTGCCCAAAGACGAAGATATCCGTCGAATCTTAATGACGGAGGCGCATACGACAATCTACTCGGTGCATCCCGGTGCCACGAAGATGTATAGGGACTTGCGCACGAACTACTGGTGGCCAGGAATGAAAAGAGATGTTGCTGCTTTCGTAAATCGATGTCTAACCTGTCAGAAGATTAAACCAGAACATCAGAGGCCGGCAGGAATGTTGCAACCCTTGACGACACCCGAGTGGAAGTGGGACCACATAACAATGGATTTCGTCGTCGGGTTACCGAAGACTTTAAAAGGGCATGATGTAATTTGGGTGGTTGTCGACAGATTGACTAAGTCCGCCCATTTCCTACCAATCAATCAGACCTATTTCATGGAAAAGTACGCAGAATTATATATTCAAGAAGTAGTACGACTCCATGGGATTCCAGTATCAATCGTTTCAGATCGAGATTCAAGATTTTTGTCCCAGTTTTGGATGAGCATACAAAAAGCTATGGGGAGTAAATTGTCCTTCAGCTCAGCATATCATCCCCAGACTAACGGGCAATCAGAAAGAACAATCCAGACGGTCGAAGACATGTTGAGGGCATGTGTTCTGGATTTCCGAGGAAGCTGGAGTAAATATCTCCCGTTGATCGAATTTTCGTATAACAACAGCTATCAAGCGACGATCGGGATGGCACCATATGAAGCCTTGTATGGACGTAAATGTCGATCCCCAGTTCATTGGGATGAAATCGGCGAGAAGGCGCTGTTAGGTCCCGAAATGGTTCGTGAAATGACTGAAGCTGTTGCTAAAATTCGGGAGAGAATGCAAACGGCCCAAAGTCGTCAAAAGAGTTACGCGGACAAAAGACGAAGGCCGTTGGAGTTCGAAGAAGGTGATCAGGTCTTCCTCAAGATATCACCTATGAAGGGTGTTAAACGATTCGGACGAAAAGGAAAGTCGAGTCCAAGATATATAGGACCCTTCAAGATTTTGAAAAGAGTCGGCGAGGTAGCATATCAGCTAGAACTACCGACATCGTTAGCACAAGTCCATGACGTCTTCCATGTGTCCATGTTACGGAAGTACGTTCCGGACCCAAGTCACGTATTACGAGGTGAAGTGCTTCATCAACAATTGAAACCGGACATAAGTTACGAAGAAAGGCCGGTAGAGATTTTAATGTACGAGATGAAGCGACTTCGAAATAAGAATATCCCCTTAGTGAAGGTCTTGTGGCGAAATCAGGCGTTAAAAGAAGCCACATGGGAGCGAGAAGATGAAATGCACAAGAAGTACCCCGAGTTGTTTTCGACGACTTAAATTTCGGGGACGAAATTTCTTTTAAGGGGGAAGGATGTAATATCCGTGAAATTAATACGGGATTAGTATGTAATCATTTTCGTAATGTTCGAAATTAATGGAGTTAGTTTTCGGACAAAATGGATTTTCGGAATCGAGCCGAAAATAATAATTGGGCCGAGAGAAATAAAATGGGCCCAATTATTTTCTCACTTGGCCGAAAGTTTGTAGGGCCCAATAATTAGGATAAAGGTGAGATTTCTTAATATCAAGGGAAGCCATGATTAAGGTGATTCTCCTACTTTGAACTTGGAGCCTCACCACCTTGGGTAACCAATTACAAGAGAGCAAGAATGGTTCGAAATATTACTTAGATGAAACAATCATTTGAGGACAATCAACGTAAGAACATAAGGCAAGAAAGGAGAGCTTTGAGCAATTCGATCCACCTTTCAACCTAGAAATAAACTCCAACGAGCTCAAGAGGTGGTAAGAATTTCATCCATAAGCTAGTATATTTATTATTTTACATGGTTAGTAGATTAATCAAGGATAGAGCAAAATAGGTGGTGACGGACGAAGCAAGAGAAGTAGAATTGCGTCTAGCTCGATTCGATTTTCAGTCCAGGAAGTTACTCAATTAAGCTTGGAAGTTAGGTAGGTGGTTTGTAACCCCTACAAACCCTTTTAATACGTATTATTTTCCGTAAAGGTGTTAAAATTCGATTGGAAGGCCATTCGAATTCATATCTTTAAGTTTTAATGATTTTTATAAATTTACGTGGTATGCTATTATGTGTTATGGCGTGATTTTGAACTCAATATATGAGTTTTTGAGTTGATAATTGAATGTGATGTGTTTGTGGGATGAAGAAAGTGTTAAATTTCTGGAAAACTAAGGTCTGTTCATTATTCGCGAAGTATGTTGTAGGAACCGTGGAAATGTTGTGTTTTGCGAGTTGATTTCGCGAATTAGGAGATTGGCGAATCGAGTGATAATTTATTTCGCGGGTTGAATTAGTTTGCGAATTAGGTCGATTTTATTTGGCGAATTGTGAGAGTTAAAAAGAGTTTCGCGGGCCTAGTCTTTATTTTGCGAATCGGGTGAAATGATTTTAAAATAAACAGAAAATTGGCCGAATTGAAGTTCTAGTCGCGAAAGTGTTTTCGCGGGCCCAAGCATTTTGCGAACGGGTTAGTGGTATACTACTCGGGGAAAACCGTCGGGTTGAGATTTAGTGCGGAAGGAGAGACTTGGCACGGCCGGCGTGGGCTACCGCATGGTTTATAGCGTACCTTGCCATTGCGCGCATGGGTTCTGAGTCTAGCCTAGGGCCCTGTTATGTGACGAGATGTGACGTAGGTTCGAGCGTGCATTATCATGTTGTGAGGACATGGGATTGGGTTGAGTGCACGCACGCATATGCATGTCTGTTTTTGCTACCACCTACTGGGCGTTTTTGCTCAGGGTTTTATTTTTGTAGGTAACACCGAACCCGACACCGATGGGTGTCAGGGTTAGCTGTAGGCTGGCTGGCGGCGGTGACTCCACGGGCTTTTGAGGGCGGCGCAGTACATGGGACGCGACCTGTGGAGAGGCGTATGATAGTCGGGTTTAGATTTTTGGGGCTTCGGCCCGATGTATTATAGTGACGCATTTTGTAAACCCGACTTTAGATTATATATGTATATTATTTTCTTTAAAAAGTTTTAATAAATCGGGTCCTCCGCGACTTTCGTTGCAGAAATCCGCCAATTAACTTAATTAGGAAGTAGGGTCGCCACAGACGATAACATTATAATAGTCTACGTGAACCTTGGACCCAAAGGGGCTTTGACGGAGTTGATTTCGAAGTCTCGACTGTCACTGGTTCCCCTCGACTCGATTTGCTGTTGCATGGGTCAGTGGGCCAGATGCGGTCTTGATGACTATTTGTGATTGTCGGGCTCAGACCGCCAATTACGGATTCACAGTCTCGTAAGTAATCGAGACAAGTGTCCTATGTGGACGGCGACAGGAAATTACAAAATCCTTGGCCAAGGTATTGTACTAACTCATGTGAGACATGGAAGTTTGGTAATTTGTCTCGTCTCCGTTTTATCACAGAATCGAGTTTAGTGGTTTGACATGAACCATGGTTCTCACTCGATTGGGACACAACAGAAGGGTTTATATGTAGTACTATAATCTATAGTGAGGTTCTGGAATAAAGACTGGGTCGAAATTCGCAATCGAATCGGGTTACGGTCCGGTACTACGGGATTGGCTATGTAACTATCGGACTCTTGGATTCCTCCCTTGCCAATTGAGTCGAACCTAGAGAGTCGGGCTTAAAAAGGATCATCAACGTGTATTGATAAGGAGAGAAAGTGTTTTGGGCCTTAACGGGCCTTGGGCCGTTGGGCCACGCCTTAGTGGGCCTCGGCCCGTTTAATGGACCGAAGTCGGACTTCGTATGAAACTAACTTTAAGACTTGGGCTTGGCCAAGTGCTTAAAAGGCTTGAGGGTAAAATTGGAATTTAACTAAGCTGATTTTCGAATTATACCTTGGGAAGTTACTTCGAAAATTAAATATAAAAATGGAAATAATATATTTGGAATAATATTTATTTTAAGTTGAAATTTCGAAATTCATCTAGGATTAAGTTTCGAATTTTATATCGTATTTAAAGATACTTAGTTTGACTTGGTATTAAGTTGGTTTTCTAATAATAACAAGTCTCCTTAAGTTTGGATTTGGAATTCAAAGGAGAGTAAAATATGGCAAAAGAATCTCTCCACTTAAGGAGTAAAATTCGAAAATCATATCTTTGAGATATTCTTGGGATTTTCCATTCTCGCTTAGTATAAATAGGGCAGCCCTATTTCATATTTTGAGTGAGTATTTTCGTGCTCCATAGGAGAAAATTCATCCATCACATGGCACAAAAAAACACACCGAACGCAGACACTTTTCTCCCACGCGACGGCTCGATTCTCTCTAGCCATCTTTAGAGAACTGATTCTGTGGTACACTGCGAGATCAGCGTGATGATCTAGTGATATCCACCACCATCTACGAGGCCAATCAGGAACCCGAAAAATTTTTATTCCGCACCGTATCCGGGGACGTGGCGTCTCCAGGAGACACCGGGTAACCCAACAGTGGTATCAGAGCGGGCGCTCGTGATCAGAATCATAACGTGTTTAAATTGGATGCTGACGAGCTGTAAATTGGATGCTGACCCCTCTGGAAAAGCGGTCGACATCACTTTATATCGCAGCATCATCGGATCTCTTCTCTACCTCACATCAACTTGGCCGGACATCATGTTTGCCACATGCTTATGCGCCCGGTTCCAAGCAGATCCCAAGAAATTCCATATGCTCGTGTCAAGCGAATTTTGCGCTAGCACAAGGGCACCTCAACTTTAGGACTCTGATATCATAAAGGAACTAATTTCAGATTAATTGGCTATATTGACGCTGATTATGCAGGTTGCCGAATGGATAGTGTTAGGTCCCTAATTATCAACTCCTATGATCCTAGGCAGGAATTCCAAGATAATCGACTTGAATTGATAAGATTGAGTTTCGATCAAAGACATTCTAATGAAGAACACGAGAGAGAACTTTGTAGTGTGAGAAAGTGTATGTTGTTTCTCTCTCTAGAATTCAATTCGTCAGCCTTTCGGATCAAATTCTAAAACTTTATCTATTGATCTTCGATGTGTACAATAGTATTCATACCAAACAAACTTGGTATAAACAACAATCTAGTCTAATCTAAGGAGAAATACAATAAAAGCCCCTAATTACAAGGACAACTAATAAAATCAAAGCACAACTAAAACATATATTCTACATTCTCCCCCTTTGTGCTTGATTGCCCTTCTGCACTATCTGTCCTCGTCGGGCATAGAACAACCTGCGCAAGCCCAGCGTATGCTCGTAGTTTCTTATGGTGTTCCTCAGCTCTAATCATTCCTCGATTGCTTCAAGTAGCTCCATCAGAAGTGGTTGTTCTCTCACAAACCTGTGAAGATGCAGTATGATATCTTTATTGATCTCTTCCAATCTCTTCTCTATATTCTTCCTGATTACTTTGAGCGTCCCACCACATAATTTATTGACTTCAGTCTTCAGCATCAACGTATTCTTTTTAACAATTGGATTGTTGTAGGTGATTCCTAAGATTGAGCTTATGTGTACGTGTTAGGATATTTAATAGATTGTGTCAATAGTTTAAGTCTTAGGATTTATTTTGTAATTATCCTTTAGCTTAGGCTTAGGACTATAATGTAATTATTTCATACTTAGTGATTGGGCCTTAATATACCTAGGGTTAATGTGGTATATAAGGTATTACCAACTCACTTTTGAAGGTAATCAAAGATCAAAAGCTTATCCAAACTTTTCACACAATACACACACTCAAAGGTGAGACTACTCCCTTTTCATTCCATTAAAGCTTCTTTGATTCCTTGTTTGGTGCATTCGGGACCAACAAGTGGTATCAGAGCAAACGTGGATCGATCTGCATTGATTTGAATCCAGTTTCGTTCGATTCCAAGAAAGATCAAAGGTGTTAAGGTCAAAAAATTATTTTCGGGCATTTCGAGCTTGTTTTGGGGTTTTGATGCTTCGTTTTTGTGTTTAAAACCTTCCCCCAGATCGAGTATATTCCTAAAATGTTTTTAGAACACTTTTGGATCAGTTTTAACGAGTTTTGAGCAAGATTGAAGCAAAAACTTTTCGGAAAAGAACATCTCGGCCATTCTCTGTTTTGGTCGATCTGACCTATTTTTGGGTGTTTTTAGCTCACAAATCGGTCGATTATATGTTTAGGGAAGAATTTCTGAAGTTTAGGATCAAGTTTGAGCGATTTTGGTTGAGATTTGAGTGAAAACGGACGGTTTTCTGGGAAAGATTCTCGACAAGCAATGGAACAGTACTTTGATGTTCTTGCCCGCGAAACTTTCTGAATCGTTCAAATCCGAGAAATTTCATATCCGCGAAGTTGATTCCGAGAATTTTTAAACCGCGAAAATTTCACTTTCACTGCATTTTTCGCAACGGCCTATGCTCAAAATCCGAGAATTTTTAAAACCGCGAAAGATTTCTCTTAGTCCCAATTTTTCTCAACTTCGTACTCTTTAAAATCCGAGAAACTTTATATGCGAAAAAGTCTATTCCAAGGATTTTTCTAAGCCGCGAAATTTTCCAAACACTGAGAAATTTTACTAAGTCGAGAAATTTTCAGCCGAGAATTTTCAAAAACTCCATACCCTAGAAAGCTTATTCTGCGAATCTTTCTGAGCCGCGAAATTTTTTTTAAGACCGAGAAAGTTTTGAACTTCGCGAAAATTTCTACATCCGAGAAAGTTTTCAAAGCCGAGAAAGTTTATCTCATCTGAGAAAGTTTTTTCAATACCACATCTCTTTCAAATCCGAGAAAATTCCTAAGACCACACTTCAACTCTCGATGCAAATTTTTTTTAACATACGAAATTTTCTTGTGAAGCTTTAAAACTCTCAACAGAGAATCGTTCTCACATGCGAAATTTTAAATCCGAGAAATTTTCAACTGAGAATTTTTTTTGAATTTCTCTTTAAAACTCACAAACACCGAAATTTCTCAACACATTTTCTCGGATAACTCTTCATTTAATCACGTCCATTCGAACTGCAAATTTTTTTTCTCTTGACGTGTTAAGTCTTTTTCTCGAGTCAAAATCTTCTTGGGTTAAACTTTTCTCAAACTTATTTAAGATTTGATCCTAACACTTCAGTCCTAACACCCTAGACCACTTTTGATATAAAATTTGTTTTTGCTCCTCAAGTTTCGATTTAAATTTCTAGAACTTCTCCTAATTTCAAGATATATTTCTCTTCCATACATTATCGACCATCACACACGCTCACTTAGTTCTAAGAAATTCTTTAAACAATTTTATTCTCAAATCACTACTCAGTAAACTCGTATTTCTCTTATCGTTCGTTACTAACTCTCTTATCTATAAAAGATCAAAACCACGGACGATTCGACTGCACCAACCATGTCTACCACGAATGACATCTCCACAGTGGGCTCCGACACCAGGCCTCCGATGCTGCGACAAGGCGACTACAGCATATGGACAAACCGGTTCCTCACGTTCATCAGAAACAAAGGTGCACCACTCTCTCAATACCTTCTGGACTCCATCTTCAACGGACCAGCACAGTTCTGGACAATCATCCCTGCACAGCCAAACGCAAACCCTCCCATGGATGAACGCCGCACTCCAAGAGGTCCCATCAATGAGGATGAACTGGCTCGCGTACAGGCCGACGAGACTGCCAAAGGATACCTCTTCCAGGCTATGGGCAACGAAGTCTATGCTCACATCGAGTGCTGCACAACTGCTAAAGAAATATGGGATGAACTCGTAGAAATCATGGCAGGCACAACTGAAAGTGCTCAAGGGAGGAAATCAGCCTGTCTCTCACAGTATGAACACTTCTAAGCCTACGAAGGAGAGGAGTTGCGTGACACGTACCTCAGATACCTGAAGGTCATCAATGAACTCAAGAAAGCCAGGATCTCGAGGGACAAATTCGATATCAACAACCGCTTTCTTGGAAGCCTCAAACCACATTGGGGCAATGCAATAGTGATGATGATTCAGAGTAAGGACCTCTCCAACACTTCCATCCATGCTCTTTATGACAGTCTGTCTGCCTATGCTCCATACGTGCAACCTCAGTGCACCAACACTCGAGTCGACCCACTGGCCCTCCTCTCGAACAAAACCCTATGATCGATCTTCCACCACTAAGACCAAACAGAACAAAGGAAAGCTACCAGCTGTTGTATCTGACACCTCTTCAGGATCCGAAGCTGATACAGAATCAGACGAAGATGTTCGTGATATACGCAAGCAACTGGCAATGCTCACTAAGTTGGTCTCAAAGAAGATCGGGAAAAAATCCTCATCCTCTTCCAATCGCCAAAGAACCTATAGCGGCACCAAAAAGACTACTCCCACAGAGGAAGCCAAGCCAACAATGAAAGAGGAGGTCTCCGCACCTCAAAAGTCTGTGAAGTGCTTTCGGTGTGGAAAGATAGGCCACTTTGCCAAAGAATGCCACGCCCCACGCATGAAGGACTCCGGCTACTACGACCGTAAGGCCAGAATGACCCGCAAGATGGAAAGTGGGAAAGTTCTACTCACCGAAGAAGCTGAATGGGTGAATGACACTTCAGAAGACGAGGAGCCTAAGGATGAAGATTGCTGCATGGCAAGGCTGGTCGAACATGACAAGGACGAGGAGATGGGTCATACCGGTGAAAGCGCAGCTAATGCTCCTACCGACGCTGAGTCTGAGGTACGAATCTCACACCTCGATGATGTGTTTAATCACCAACACGCCACTAAGAAACCCACCGTAGACGCTAGGGATTATGATGAACTTAAGCTAAAATTTGAAAACAACTATGCCTTACTTAGTCTAAAAGTAGAAGAACTTGCCTGTACAAATGAACGTCTAATGGCCTCTGAAGCTTTAGTCAAACGTCTGCAAAGCAAGAACAAACAAAGTGAGACTAAGGTTAAGGAAACTACACTAGCCATTAGTTCATGTGAAACTTCTCGCCTCCTGACGGCCTCCCAATATGAACTGCTTACGAAGGAAAGAGTTAGGTTATACCGCAAGGTGAAAAAACTTGAAGAGCAACTTCACCTTAGAAACGAAAACTCACGCATCTTATGCCTATTGAACCAACCAGTGGAAACAGAATTCTACAACGCCCGGGGGGGATCGGACTGTCTAGCAATTGCAATCCAACACCGCTAACAGTTAAAAGATATAACATGTGCAACACTACGTTCTTGCAAACAAGAAATGGTGCTCCCCCGTAGCTTAAGCCATTTGTGAGATCATCCTCCGCTGCCATCTCAGAAGAAACAAGAGAACAGAACATTCATTGGGCAGAAATCGCGTATGACTACACAGAATTGAATAATAGAGATAAGACTAAGGTATCCTCACTCTCGGAGGATGTCGAAACCTTACTCCCAAACAACGAGCAGGAAGTTGCTTTTCAAGATGTGCTCTCTCGCACTTACATCCCAAAGAAACTACTACTCATAGCGGAACTAGAACGACAACTAGAAGTAGAGAGGAAGGCCTTTGCAAAAGAGCGAGATGAGCTACTTAGCAAAATCTACACACTAGAAAAATTTCCCAATACGAACTATCCCTCTACATCGAGCCAAGTACTCGATTCTCAAACATGTAAATGTAAGAGGACGGCGAAAATGACTCCTGAAGCTGACATATGTTCTAACACTAACTCTAGCATTCTTATGGATACAGGGAATGTGAGTTCGACGTCTCTGGAAGGCAGTTCGTATCAAATAAAGGAGAACCCGCTCTTCGACGACAAGAAGAAAAAACCATCCTATATTCGTCCTTCCTCTCTATGTACTGAATCCCACTGTCCAAAGTTCGTAGACAATTATGTTTCCAAAACTTATCTTTCTTTTACCAAACTTATGTCTATGTGCTGCTGCAATGATTTTGTTCTCCCACGATTTCATGAATATGAAACACATGAACACGCAACACTCCGACCTCGCAAGCGAACCTTCTCTACGACGACGTCTCTGAATCCTCCCATCTCGCCTAAACCTAAGGACAAACGTAAACGTCTCTCGTCGTCAAACGCAAACGCACCTACTACTCGCAAACCAAAGGCGACCAAAACCGAAGCACGAAAACGACAACCACATTCCCCGCGCCAATTCATGTATAAGGCGCCATACATGCAAGCACAAATTAGAAAAATATGGGTTAGAAAAACCATAATCCCGCCTAATCAAACAAACGACAAAGGGAAAGCTAAATTAGATTCTACACAATCTGATTCAGAATCCACATTTCCCATTAAGCGCATGAAAATTTTACTTGTATCACAAGAATGCCCCTCAGTAAACGGGGACCCAACATTTGCTGATGATTGCAGGTCTGTCATGTGTGGTATCTAGACTCGGGTTGCTCCACACACATGACGGGGAACAAGGAGCTGCTGAGCAACTTCTCCGAGCGCTATCTCGGAAGGGTCTCCTTCGGAAACAGTCAAATGGCGCCAATTCTCGGAACTGGTGATCTCGTCCATGACAAACTGACGATCAAGGGCATATCTTACGTTGAGGGTTTGAGCTACAATCTCTTCAGCATTGGTCGTTTCTGCGACAAAGGATACAAGGTTCTCTTCGAATCTGACATCTGCAGCATTATAGATGCCTCGGGACTGCCACTTCTTTCTGGAATGTGCACGTCTCACCTCTACGTACTCAATCTCACGACCTCTCGACCAGTATGCCTTCTCTCTCGGGCTGCACCCAAGTTGAATGATCTATGGCACCGACGTCTTTCACATCTCAATTTCAAGACTATCAACAAACTGCGTCAGAATAAACTCGTCAACGGTCTACCCCAACTAACATATCACAAGGAACACCTCTGCTCTGCCTGCGAATTGGGGAAGATGAAGCGATCGTCTCACGTATCCAAGGAAACATCGTCCTCTAAGCTCATCCTCGAGCTCTTACATATGGATCTATGTGGCCCAATGCCAACGGCCACACTCGGAGGAAGACGGTATATTCTTGTGATTGTCGACGATTCTTCACGCTACACATGGACGAAACTCATTCGTACAAAAGATGAAGTTCCTGATATAATTATCGAGTTTGTTGTTACGTCCCAAACTCTTCATCAACAGAAGGTTCGGGTTATCAGAACTGACAACGGAACTGAGTTTAAGAACAAGAAGCTCAGTGATTTCTATGCCACTCAGGGCATCACTCAGCAGTTCTCAGCTGTGAAGACACCGGAACAGAATGGTGTCGTTGAGCGTAAGAATAGGACACTAGTTGAAGCAGCTAGGACTCTCCTCATCCAATCCGGCCTTCCTCACTCTCTTTGGGGCGAAGCTATTCAAACGGCCTGTTACACGCAGAACCGGGCTTCCATCCACAAGAGATTCAACCGCACTCCATACGAGATGTTGAACAACCGTCGTATACCAGATATATCTTATCTAAGGGTTTTCGGATGCCGATGTTTTGTTGCCAACGATCGCCAACATCTTGGGAAGCTTGATCCAAAAGCACTCGAAGGAATCTTTGTTGGTTATTCAATAAACTCGAAGGCATACAGAGTCTATCTTAAGGAGAAACGATCTGTCGTTGAGAGCACAAATGTCACCTTTGACGAAAGCGAAGGCGACCTCATGGCTTCTGCTCATATTAGTCCAGAACCAGGTCTTCTACAGTCGTTGACAAAAGGTCAACCTTCAACGGCGAGAACTTCCTCATCTGAGGGCTACTCTGGTGAACTGGATCTCGATCTACTTTTCGAGTAATTCTATCCAGTTCCCAAGACTCCCGCCGCCACCACTGAACCTACCGCTGCACCCACTCCACCTACACCACCAGCTATCGGCAATGACGTCGTTCCTCCAAACTTGGATTCACTCAATCTCAACGAAGACGACATTTTACCCAACCCTGGGAACATTGCTGATCCTGATGATGAACCCTCTCAATCCACTACGGTTGAGATCTCTTCTCCGGACACCGGACCCCAATCTAATGAGCCTCCAATAGACACAAATGCGGCTAGCTCCTCACAGACCAATGTACCACTCTGGGCTCGGTCTCATCCTACAGACCAGATTATTGGGGACCCCACATCCGGTGTTTCGACACGTTCGGCTACGATGAATGAAAGTCTGTTTGCTTGCTATCTCAGTCAAGTCGAACCATCACGAGTAGCTGAAGCTCTCAACGATCCCGATTGGCTGATTGCTATGCAGGAGGAAATAAATCAGTGTGAACGTTTACAAGTTTGGGAACTCGTACCACGACCCCAAAATAGATCCATTATCGGCACAAAATGGATATTCAAGAACAAAAAGGATGAAGACGGTGTTGTTATCCGCAATAAAGCAAGACTTGTGGCTAAGGGGTACAACCAACAAGAAGGCATCGACTACGATGAAACTTTCGCCCTAGTCGCCAGGATCGAAGCCATACGAATTTTTCTTGCCTTTGCTGCTCACAAGAACTTTAAAGTCTACCAAATGGATGTGAAGACTGCATTTCTGAATGGATTTCTCAAAGAAGAAGTGTACGTTGATCAACCTGAAGGGTTCTTGAGCGAAGAGTTTCCTCATCACGTATATCGACTCTACAAGGCCCTCTACGGACCAAAACAGGCTCCCCGAGCTTGGTATGACGTCCTCTCAGACTTCCTTGTTCAGTCTGGGTTCAAGAAAGGATCTCTAGATACAACTCTCTTCACCAGGCGGAGTGGCCCGGACATAATGATTGTACAGATTTATGTTGATGACATCATTTTTGGATCGACTAAACCACAACTGTGCGAAGAGTTCGCAGAATTGATGAAAGAGAAATTCGAAATGAGTATGATGGGTGAGCTGAATTTCTTTCTTGGTCTTCAAGTAAAGCAACTTTCCAACGGAATCTTCATCAATCAGTCCAAATACATCCATGACATCCTCGAGAAATATGGAATGAAGGATGCCAAGACTGCTGCTACACCTATGTCACCCTCTGGCCGACCCGGCGCGGACCCATCTGGTGTTCCCGTTGACCAAACCGTCTATCGAGGGATAATAGGCTCTCTTTTGTACCTTACTGCTAGTCGACCGGACATCGTTCTCTCGACAGGAATCTGCGCTCGTTTTCAGGCAACACCAAAGGAATCCCATCTCACTGCTGTCAAAAGAATCCTCCGCTATCTCAAAGGAACACCCAATCTGGGTTTGTGGTACCCCACTCTATCGGACTTCAAACTAGTTGGATTCACTGACTCGGATTATGCAGGATGCAAGATGGACCGAAAAAGCACCTCTGGAGCTGCACACTTCTTGGGAGGTAAACTCGTAAGTTGGTCGTCTCGAAAACAAAACTGTGTCTCAACTTCGTCGACGGAGGCAGAATATGTCGCCGCCGCTAGTTGCTGTTCACAACTTTTGTGGATGAGAACCCAACTACGAGATTTTAATTTTCATGTTGATAAAATTCCCATTTACTGTGACTCAAAAAGTGCTATTGCGATGACGAGTAATCCTGTACATCACTCAAGAACGAAACACATAGATATTCGTCACCACTTCATCAAAGAACATGTCGAACAAGGCACGATTGAATTGCACTACATCACAACCGAAGATCAACTGGCCGACATCTTCACAAAACCGTTGGATATCAAACGATTCCAACACCTAGTGACTATGTTGGGCATGTTGAATATTCAGTTGTGATCAATCGACCCTACATGAACTTTGATAAAGTGTACATATTTCCTTTTCCACTACACTTCATTATCTATGTGTCTTCTGAACTATGTCTTTTGAGGGGGAGTTTTCGATTAAGGGGGAGCGTCTGATTTTTCAATATTTAAAACGGGAAGTTTTTCGATTAAGGTGGAGCATCTATTTTTTTCCATTATTTAAAACGGGAAGTTTCTCGATTAAGGGGGAGCTTCTTCTATTTTATTTTAAAAAAAAAAAAATTGGGTTGAAATTTTAAAGGTTGGTCAAACTGAGTCAAAATTGGACCGATTAAAATGTTTTGGGTTGAATTTCTAATTTTTCTGGTCAAAAAGGGTCAAAATTGGACCAATTGAACTTCAATTGGACCCAACTTTGACCAAACCCGCGAAAATTCAGCTCAGTTGAGGTTTTGACCAAGCCCACGAAATTTCGGCCCATTAACTCAAAAATTCGCATATACAGTGACTAAAACCCCTAAAACCCTAAACACTTAACACTTTTTACAATCCTAAAAATTCCCGAGAAAAATTCAAAAATTTCGCAACCCCCTCTCTCAAAATTCGCAACCCCTCGCATCTTCGTCGTCGTCAACTGTATTCAAAACCCGTATATCTGCATTCTCCGTCTTCAAAATCAAGCTTTTCGGTATGAATACGCGTCAAATACACCAAGTTCGATTCATTTTATCCTGTTTTGCCCCGTTTTTGATTAAATCTGTTAAAATTAATATTAATTTTTCTCGGCTCTGAATCGAACGCATGTTAGATTTATGATGTTTAATACCCTCAAATATGTATTGCCCACCTAATTACGAGTCGATTGAGTTCCGATTATTGCATTTTGGTTGAGATTTGTGTAGGTCTAATGCTAAATCATTGCGTCGTTTCGCACGATATCGCACTGTGTTCTTCACCGCGAAAATTTCTCAAAAAAAAAAATTGCTTTAAACGTTAAATTTCGCTGCTACAGTGAGCAAGGTTCCGCGAAAATTTCTCCGAGAAAATTCTTATATTGAAAATTTTCGCTGCTACAGTGACTAAGAAACTGCGAAACTTTCGCTCGAGAATTTACATGTGTTAAATTTTTTTTCGCTGCTACAGCATGTTAAGTCCCGCGAAAGTTTATCTGAGAAAATCTTTTTCCCTCACGACAAAACTTTCTCTGCTACAGTGAGTTTAGCCCCGCGAAATTCTAATACATTTCACTTCACTTTACATCTTTTCGCACCTTCACCATTTCGCAACTACAGTGAACAAAATTTTCTCAGTCCACAAAGCTTTGTCCCTCCGCGAAACTTTCATAAAACTTGCGAAAATTTCTCATTATATGCGAAAATTTGAACAACTTGTGAGATTGCCTAACTTGCGAAATTTTCCATACTTGCGAAATTTTAGTCAATCTGCGAAAAATTCCCACGACATGTCTATGTGCTATTACTTGCGAAATTTTAGTCAATCTGCGAAAAATTCTCACGACATGTCTATGTGCTATCACTTTCGAAAATTTTACTCTGACTGCGAAACTTTCTCACGACATGTCTATGTGCTATAACTTGCGAAAGTTTCCTAATACATGCGAAAATTTTCTCTACCCTGCGAAATTTCCTTGATATGCAAAAAGTAACTTTGCGTGCGAAAATTACTACGTATTACACTTAGCGAATTTTCCATTACATGCGAACCTTTACACAACATGCGAAAATATACTCAATCTGCGAAAATTTCTCACGACATGTCTTTGTGTTATAACTTGCGAAAATTTCCCAATACATGCGAAACTATACTCTGAATGCGAAATTTCCATGCTACATGCGAAAATTCCCACTTAGCGAATTTTCTCATTCTCGCAATTTAATCCATACTAATCATATCACAATTACTGTCAAGCACAGATATGACTGACAAAGATCAAAGCACAATTGAAGCGCTTGAGGCGGCTGCAATCCAAAGGGACATTGCTCGCATCGAACTCAACACACGTCTCTATGTCCCACCACCCGAGCAGATCTTCCCACTAAGTAAATGGGCGGCCCTGATTCCCAACAACTATATGGTGGACCTGAACAGCTTTCGGTGCGATGCCCCCGTGATTGTAGAAATCCTCAAAGGGCACCCACTTTGCCACGCCCTCACACATGGCGAACCAAAGCACGGGTGTATCTTCAACAATTCTGGCATACACTGCAGATCGTAGGACCACTCCATCTTGCCAAAAACTTATCCGCCCAAATTGATCAAGAAACGGTGGTCCTCACTCGCAAAATAGTGCAAGAAGTGCTTCAACTCCCCGTCTACTCACCCTATGACCCACTACCGACGCACGATCAACTCATTGAAGACATTGACCGACTGGGCTATCAACCAGAAACCAAGAAGAAGAAGGGCCCACTTGTCCTCAGTGAAGTCACCACCCGCAACCTACCTCAACCCTGGCGAACACTGTACCTGCTGGTGAACAAGTGCATGTCAGGAAAGCATGCCGGTCAGGACCGCGGAAACCTTCAAATTCTCACCATCCTAACCGGCATCGCCCACAACCGCAAGTACAACTACGCCGACATCATCTGGATGGATCTCGTCGCGATGATCCAACGTCGCGACCGGGAAGTCGCCAAGGGAGTCACTAACCGCTTCATCCCTTACATGCGGTGGCTCCCAGCCTTCATCAAACACTTCCGCATGCACTCCACCAACATTGGCATCCGACCGGCAGCGGAACACTTCCTCATCCCCACGGTCGAGAAGTTCACGAAGAAAAACACCCCGGCGAAGGATCGACACGCCATGATAATTCCGGACGAAGTTCTCGCCTACGCAGACCAGACAAATCCACACGTCCAGGAATATCGCGCCTCAACCGCCTCATTCCGAGAAAGCCCCAGACCCCTATCTACTGTCCCTACGGCGCAGATCAACCCCACTGCTCCTAACCCCGGGACTAGCCAAACCCCCACCACCACCTCCAAAAAATCATCGAGTCGCGCCGCATCCTCTTCTACCCGCGCTCCGAAAAGACGGTCGCGAGAGGATGACGTAAGCCGCCCCACGGAGCGTCGATCGAAACAAAAGCACGATCGACCTCCTCAGCCACAGATAAGCCGAGCCGAACCAATAGGTACAGGAGGTGATGTGTTCACCTCCCGAGTAGAAGTCGTGGCATCTGGCTCAACCACGCAAACGACCCCACCAACCCACTTATCTTCCTCTCTACAGGAAGATATTTCATTCCACGAGGAGCCACGTATACCATCGACATCCCACTTGGAGATAGTCGATGTTGAAACAAGCAGTCCCTCGCCTCAGACTGCATCCTCTTCATGCACATCGAGTATAGTGCCCTCACTCCCCATAGTTTCATCCATTTCTAGGACACATACACCTTTTACTGCACCACAGAGTCTTCGTGACTCTGTCAGAACGCTCGGTGATGTCTCTGTGACTGAGAGCGGAAGACCTAGCACGGCCAACATCACAACAACCGTGAGCCTAGGCCATCATTCGATTGAGTCCGTCTCATCGATGATGCCAACGGAAAGTCTAAGTGACCCCGTCTTTTCCTGTCCTGTGCAAACGGGCGGCCGATCGGCAATCTTCTCCGATTCGGTGTCAGTTGGCATTCTCCGTGAATCCAACTTGTTAACCTTACCCACCTTTGTCACCGAGACCGCGCTAGAGACCCGTCTTCAAGAGTTTGCAAAGACTCTTGAGGCGTCGATTCTCGATAAGGTTTACGCGCGTCTCGATGCATCCACCGTCGACAAAGGGAAAGGTGTGGCCCCGGAGACGCCATCACCGACTCAAAATGTGGATGCTGAAGCCATTCTCTCTGCCATTTCCGCGAAGGAGCTATTCTACCTCCTACGAGCAAGATTCGAGTCGATGACGGAACTCGACGAGGAGGAACAGCAGATGAAGAGAATGATGACTCAACCCATGACTTGCCGTGCTCAAGGCGAGTCCAGCGGGATCAGGCGCGACGATCAAGACGATGATCAAGATCGCCGCGAGGGGGAGAATAGGCAGCCAGGTCAACAATCCCAAGGACTCATCCACTCGACGCCGTCCTCCTCCTCCGGGCCTGAAACAACGCCTGGAGCAGAAACCTCACACCCCACTAGCCAAAAAACCCACCTTATTTACCCTGAGTCACTAACCAAATCACCCTCACCACCACCCACTACCGTCTCCAAAACTCTAATCGTCACATCGACGTTAGAGACCACCCCCACACCGTCTCCACCCACAGTCTCCGAACCTCTAACTATCACATCGATGTTAGAGGCCACCACCACACCTACAACACCCGACACCCAAATCATCCTTGCCAAAACCATCACCACAACTGAACCACCAGAATCTCCACCACAACCATCCCCACAATCCACAAACTCTTCCGACGCAACACCCTCGCCACCACAAAGCGACACTCCTCTCAACACCGACCCCAACGTAGCTTCCGAGGACGTCTACTGCGCACAGAACGAGATCGAAGCCTACATCTTCAACGATGAATGGCTGTACACACCCGCCGATGCAGTAGCAGCCAGGAAGCTGGTGGAAAACGCTCGACGTCTGCTAATGGAAGCCTCTCTAACGTTGATCAACACTGCAGACAACGAGGACGGAGAGAAGTACGACGCTGAACCAGCCGACCTCGAGAACATACTGCAATTCCAAGCGCACCAAACTGAGGCCCCTGCTGCTCAGACGGATGTACCCACGGTGGATATACCGGAAGCACCGTGGGAAAACAAAAAGATCACCGCGCCGTTTCAAGAAGAGATCAGGAAGAGGATCTAGCGACGCAAGGAGCAGATCATCACAACCTTCGACGAATATGAGCTGATGAACATCCAAAATTGGAGCGAGAGAAAGAAGCAGCTCTATCGATGGAGCCTTCTGTGCCACAAATGCACAAATAGGACGCTATCCGATGAGGAAAACATCGCTCAGGAAATGAGTCGGGCCCCCATCTGCAAAGTCACTGACCTCCGCCAAGAGTCCAAAGGACCTGTCCATTACCCAGTATTCACAGTAATGAGGCAGGATGAGAGCAACTGTGAAGTCAGTGAGGCGGACTTCAAATTTCTGCGCCTGGGCGACCTGTACAGCATGCTGGAATCCTTGAAGCAGTTCAGACTCGTCCTCAGAAGTTCTGGACATCTCGTACGTGCTGAACCGGTCACCATGGGATATGTGGCTATCAAACGCCACATGCTCCGACAGGTCAGATTCTACGCCACACACGATCTGCAGATGGCGGTGGAGCACAATCTGAAGAAGGTGAATCTGACTCGCCCATCTTTCAAGAACACGGACGACTACCGAGAAGGCGATGTGATCGACAGAGACGATCCGGCGGTCGCCTACTCGAACTATAAGGGAAAGATGAGGATGCTGCTCTGCTCCGAAGTGGCAAAGTTCTCGGATGGAACGCTCACCATCATCCAAGACAAACTCATGAAGATTTGCCGCATACTTTCAGAAGAAGATCCTCTCTGCCGATCCAAGTTCGCGAAGCTCATTGACGCTATAGCTAATCGAATGGTACTTCGAAGGAATCTCCGCGCCTTCGAGTTCAAGCTAGGGCTTCGCGAAACACTCACACGCTAATCCACCACCTCTACGCTCAAGATCCAAGACTTCCAACAATTGACACAAAGGGGGAGATTGTTAGGATATTTAATAGATTGTGTCAATAGTTTAAGTCTTAGGATTTATTTTGTAATTATCCTTTAGCTTAGGCTTAGGACTATAATGTAATTATTTCATACTTAGTGATTAGGCCTAGGGTTAATGTGGTATATAAGGTATTACCAACTCACTTTTGAAGGTAATCAAAGATCAAAAGCTTATCCAAATTTTTCACACAATACACACACTCAAAGGTGAGACTACTACCTTTTCATTCCATTAAAGCTTCTTTGATTCCTTGTTTGGTGCATTCGGGACCAACAGTACGTGATTGTTGGGAAGCCCTTCGACCTCAGTTCCTTTATTATGCGCAGCGGTCAGGTTGACCTTCTTCATGTTGCTCTCCAGAGCCACCTGAAGGTCGTGTGCGGCAAAGAACTTGTCTTATGAACCTATAGAGTCCCTCAAGCCCTTTCTTCTTGATAAAGCCTTGAGAACCCTTGTACTTCTCTACATACAGTTGGTAGAGATGGTAGACTCCTCTGCAGGAAGGCATGGTAGATCGCTCTCGGTTAGCTCTACTCGAGTTCTGTGTATCCGCTCTATCTGGTAGATTGGAGTTGGAATGCCGCCTTTTGCATAGTAGACACCTAATAGCTGACATATTGGAGATAAATATCTGTTGTGGCTCTTCAGCTGATTTTTAGGAATCCCCAGTATTCGATCAAGTCCAAGTTGGGTTAGCATCCAAAGATATGTCATCCTTTTCTGCTGATCCAAGTGAGAGATGCCTCTGAAGTTGAAGTTATTTTGTCCGGTGACCTCCATATCTGCTGATGAACTTCTTCTAGGAATGAAATTTCTATTTTTATGTTCTCCCACGGCGTGTCGACTCAAACGGTCCCTAGAGTTAGTCTCAGAGGGGCGTCCGCTCGTTGAGCAATCAGCTCTGGAAGCCTTGGGGGATCCATCTCGTAATCTTCACCTTGCTGAAGTTCTTCGTCTTCACATAGGACTAGGTCGACCGAGGCTAATTGTAGGAAGTGTTGAACGTCCTTGAGCCTTCTCTGAGCCATGTATGTGGGTACACTGTGGGTCAACCACTGTCCATCGAAGATGTAATGGTCGAGGACTTCATGTAGGTCGACTCCACGTCTTGACGTTCCCGACTAGTCTGGAGCGGTCGAGCTGGGAGGTGCTTGAGTTCTGCAAGTGCTATGAGCATTTTTGCGCTTGCTTCTTCTTTCGAAAGCAAGGGACTTGTGAAAGTCGGTGGTAGTGGTATGGGCGGAGGCGTTCGTAAGGTGGGTTGTTCGGTTGGGTTTATGGTTTGGGTGGTCCGGTGTGTAGTGGTTTTGTGGGTGGTTTGGGTTTGTGAACGTGTAGTGGGTCGTGAGGTTTCAGCGGCTCCTCTAGTTGTTTGTGTCGCGCCCGAGATTTGTCCTTGACCGCTCGTAGAAGTCCTTGGCTTCTTCTTCCCCTCATGAGGACCTTGATCGTTAGGGTCATCATGTCGGCGTTTTGAGCAGGAGTTTTGACCTCGGCATGAGTCAGTAGGTGGGTTAGGACGATCTACCAGACGTCTGAAGAGATCTTCTTCCTCTGACATCCAGTTGGGAAGCTCAAAAAGTCGGGCGACTAAAATTGAGTGGAGTTCGCTGATAGGTATGGTGGCTGGATTGATAAGGTTAGGTGATTGGATGAGTGTGTTGGTGTGTATGGGTTGTGTGGGAGTGATGTTCAGTTGTGACGAAGTTGCCTTCGAGATGGGTGCTTTCCCTTTATTTTGGCGGGACGTCTCAATTGCAGCGTGCACTTTCTCCATCAATTTGTCTTCGAATGACTTAAATGCTTTGGAGGCCTGTAGCCTTGCTTCAATCACAAAGGGTTCTGACGCCTCCGTCGTAGATGGACCAGGACGACTGATGTCGCCTGTTGGCAACCTTTGAGTCAACACCGGCTCATCAGGCTGGCTCGTCGTCACTTGAGGTTGTGAAGTTTCGAGACTTCCATCCAATCCTCGAGTTGAATCTAAAAGATTCGCATCTATGGATGTTGTTACAGATTCTGTAGGAATCTGTGTATCAGACACTTGGGTGTCAAGGCCGGTAGTGGTCTGAATCTGAATCAAGGCCTCGATTGATGCTTCAAGGTTGTGCTGCAGCTCAAGATTGAGCGAAGGAAGGTCCCCAGCACGTGGAGTGAGATGCAACGTCGTGTCTGATAGCGATGACAGTGTCTACCGGGTCATTAGATTGGAGTCGTGGTAGTGAAGCCCGTCTAACCATTTGGATATCCTCATCAGATGCCGTAGCTTCTGAAGAAGAAGTATCCATGTGAGGAGACTGTTCTCGTTCAACGTCCTCACTTGCTTGTGCTATCACCTGAGTCTCACGAAGTGGGCTGGGCCCCATTTCAGCTTCGAGCGGTGCTTCGTCGGTAGGAACTTCCTCATGTGGTTCCTGAAGCATTTCTACAATGATTGGCGCCTCTTCTTTGAGTTGTTGAACTCGAGCTTCGACTTCCAACCCACATGCCACTTCATCTATCAACGTGGCTTCTGGATCAGGCATTGGAGCTTCTTGAGTTGGAGGCTCTAGTTCTAGTTCGTGGGCTACTTCATCTATCAACGCAGCCTCAGGACTTGTTGTTGCGAAGGGCTCACTGTGAAGTCTGTCGGGGGCCCTCGAATCATTGCTTCAGTGAGATGATTTTTCCGATAATAGAGTCTATATACATCTCCCGTGGGGTCGGCGAGACGTAGCAGCTCAAATGTGATCGAAATCGATGGCTGATCCAGATCCGTGAGCTTGGGATGGTGAAACAACTTGAGCCAGGGTGGTTGGTAGTTTCCTCCTGGAGGCGGGCGAGGAATATTCTCGTGGAGCTCCATGAGTTGAGCAATGATAACAGAAAACCACCTTGCATACGGCACATTCTTTGATCGCTTGTTCTCCTTTTGTCTGATCTGTTCTGCAAGATCGTTCTAGATCAGCTGTGCGAAATCATAATTTCATGAGAATGCGATGCCGTGGAATATGCGAAGGATGTTGCCGTTGCCTTTGTCATAACCGGCATGCTTCGGCGAGAGGCACTTGTTGACGATCCCAAACAGTGTCTTCCATGGGTGAGGGATGCCGTTGCTTTGAACTTGGGCGAGTTTAGTGAGCGGTGGTCGGTATCCCATTTGTAGAAAGTCTTGTACCATCTCAGCATCCGTTGGCAGACGGTCGTAATTGTTGCTGAACGGGAGGTCTAAGACGAGGCCAAAATCATTCTTGTTGAAGTTGACATGTCTTGTCCCAAGTACCGTTGTGAATTGGTAAGCGCCCTCAATTACGTGACTCTGTATACGTCACCAAAACTGTTGGAGGTAGACCATTGGCACCGAGGCTGTCACTATAAGTGCGTGCCAGAGGGGATGACCTTGAAAAATGGACACCATGATCTCGTCTGGGCATCGAAATGTAGTCAGATCGAGCTGAAAATTCGTGTCCTGAACTTTGAGATAGCAGTTGCGATCGTATATATGGTCGTACGCTGGATAGTTGGCCATCTGAAAAAAGATTAGAAACAAATTTATTAGTTCAATTTTAAAATTTTAGTCGAATTTTGTCATATTAAAAATAATTGTCGGACTATGTAGTTAATGTTTAACAGACATGTAAGAAAGAAATGTGCATATAGGTCATATGAAAGTGAACAGTTGTAATGGTATCGTATTAATTGTTGAAGGTTACAAATATGACGCACGAGAGACCATCGAAAATTTTTCTAAGTGTTGGGGGCGAGAAACCCACTTTTCACTCCATGATATATATCGATCGAGAATTTATATTACCTATTTAATTGCCTAAGTGCTGATTTTACAGATTGAAGTCTCCGTTCAATTTTACGGTCGAGAGATTTTATTTGCTAAGTAAGCTACAGTGATAAGGACTTAGGAAAATTTTCTAAGTGTTGAACGTTAGGCGTGGTACTGTAGCCGAGAAATTTTACGATCGAGAAATATTTCCGTGTAAATTTACGATCGAGTAAATTGATTTCCGTGTAATTTTATGATCGAGAAATTTCTCGCGCGTGAATAAAATTTTTCGTCGTGACTTTTGTCGAGCGAGAAAGTTTTTCGATTTTAAAGTCGGTTTTCGCTGCGAAGTTTGTCGATCGAAAAAATAGTCAACGAGAAATTAAGTCAATCGCGGAGAAAATTTTCGGTCAAACAAAATTATCGCCGAAGATTCTACGATCGAAAATAGATTTTATCGCCGCTAAAATTTACTACCGAAATAAAATGAAATCGAAAGTACTGTTTTCGATGGTAAGTTTTGTACTCGTAATAAATGTCATCTATTTTATCTATTACACTCTTTAATTTTTCGCTCGCATAAAATCCTGATTAGATATCTCGACGGTAAGTAATTTAGATCTACGTCATTTAGCTTAGCGACTAAGTCAAAATTTAGCGATCGAAAATCTTATTCGATGCAAACAGTATCTAAATCAAACTTAAATTCAATTGAAACTGTTTGCGATCGAGAAAGTTCTTCGACTCCTTCAAAAGTTTTAAACCCCGTTTAGTCGAAACTCAGATTTTTAACTCTAAGACGCAGACAATCGAAAATCTTTACTACGAGATTGATCGAAAACACAAAAACTATCATAAGATGAAGATATTAACTCAGATTAAACACATAGAATGGTCTTAAATACTGCAAAACAGCATTCAAGTTTTTGCAGTTTAAAGCATAAAAAATCTAGCACTGAATCAAGCAAAAAATTACAAAATGTAGATGCAAACGGAGATTAAAGACACACAAACACCTAATAAATGTCGATTCTCCCTTAGAAAGGCGAAAGTCGGTTGAAAATTAAAAAATTTGGTGGATTTTGAAATTCGTCTTTACTGTAAAAATTTTCGCGAGAGAGAATTCTAATCGACTGTAGGGTTTTTCCATTGGGATTTATGCTTGTGTTAAAGTTTTTCGACTGCAAAAAGTGATTTTCACATTAATTGTCAGACTAGATATGTTGGGTTCTCGATTGGACATGCTCATTTCAAGATTTTCGCTCGAGAAACTGGAAGCGAAAATTACTTTTTCGATCGTAGGTTTTCTATCTTATCAGATTAACCCCTATTTTACTTAGTGACCACGCATTTACTCCCCTAAGTTATAAAATAAGGGGCATTTTCATTTCAGGCCCCCCATAAATATTCATTTAGGATTCAGGACCTCTTGGCAAAAAATTTAGTTTTAAGGACTCATTTTCTGCAGTACCACTTCTTTGCTATGACATACCAGTATGTTGAAATTTTATAACACAAAATGATCATTCTATACCTGTTCATATATCTTTTATACCATTTTTTTACACCACACAAAATGGGTCCTTTAACCTAAAAAATTCTCAAACAGGGCCTGAATTCGAAATCAAACCCTTAATGGGGCCTGCCTGATTTCGAATTGACCCTTAAAATAAATGCAATTAACTCCTGTAATTCAGAATAGTGGCGTCTGGCTCCTTTGACTAGATTTCAAAAATCTCTACCACTTAGAGCAAGAGATCAAAATTATTAGAGTTAATCAACAAGTTACTTTAATCAGGCTCCAGATGGTGACAGATCGTGAAGTCCTCCTCATTGAAGTGCGTTGTAGCAAGGGAAATTAGGCCGAGAAATTTCTACAACACTTAGAGAAAAACATAAAAAATGTTTGGAACTCATAGCATGAAATTCATAAGTGCTCCCCCTTAAACAATACACCAAAATTGTATTTGTCATGCAAGCATATAAAATCAATTCAAGTACTTAGCACATATAACGCGCATTTAATCGAAATTTATCCTAGATACATGATCCCCTAAACATGTATTCAAAATAGTGCGTGAGGGTATGAGCACAAATTTTTTTTTCGCATTTATACAATTCAATATCAATGCAAGCTGGACGTGCATACAGAATGTGCGAATTATGAGATGCAAAACTATCGCATTTATACAATTTAGTGCAGATGCAAAATAAAATTGCATGGCATGTGCGTTTTGTTTTTTTTTTTCTTTTTTTTTGTTTGTGAACGATATTAAAGAAAATGTTATCATTTATTAGCATATAATTTTTTTTAATTTTCTTATGAATATTAATAGTATGGGGTCAGATTATTTTGCTTCCATCAACGTCACGCCTAAAATTTCACAACACAAGTGAAAAGATCATATGCCGTCAAGTCATGTCGACAAACTAAAGTCCTAAGTTCATAGAATGATTCGTTTCAACAACTCTCACTAGGTTCGCTCTAGTGCTCAATTATTTTTAACTTGGGATTTTTATATTTATATCACCCAAGTCAACACAAGCAATTTTAAGTCAATTTACCTGTGATCGAGGCGCTTTTAATAATTTTACATACGCGAAAGCCGTCGTTTTGGAATCAAAGAGACTTTGAAGGATTTTAATTTGGCTCTGACTTAGAATGGAAGGAAAATTTTGGGATTGTGGAGTTAACATCTTCATCTTCCTTTTCTTAGTCACTTTTCTACATCGGCATTTTTCTTTCGACTTTTGTCTTTTTCATCATTTGTTTGTATTTTTCTACACTTGCTCAAGCTGAAGCTCCGCTTCTCTACGAGGCTGAGAGATTATCTAAGGCGAAGTTCTTCTTGTAGGTTCTCGGGCTAATACCGTGCTCCTTTCCTCTTAATCCCTAGAGAGGTTTCAGAGATTATCAATTTGAAGAAGTTCACAGTTATAAAATTCGAACCCAAGGCCTTGCTCTTCTCCTCTTCTCGTTTCCCGATATAAGACCGGATTATCGTTGGAGAAGTTCACTTCGAGGTGCTCCTGTTTCCAGCCATTCTGACGAGCATACGAGATTATCGATGGAGAAGTTCAAAGCAACATCCATGCCCCCTTCTAATGATTTGGAATTTTGATAGTCGAGAGACAAGTTCTTTGGACTGTTTTTTGTGTGTTGAGCATTCCTCGTGTGCGTTTTCCACCTTCTTTTGTCATCTTTACTTTTCGATTCTTCTTTACTCCTCCTCGTTTTCTCGTTTGAATATACCTCCGAAGATTTGTGAATCGGTAGAAGGCTTGAATGGAAGTCAATAGGGAATCGGAGAAGGCTCAAAGTGGATGACTAAAGGCTATGTCAAAGGATTGAAATTTACATATGACCGAGTGTTGTTAGGTTACCCGGTGTCTCTCGGAGAAGCCACGTCCCCGGGTACGGTGCGGAACAAAAATTTTCCGGGTTCCCCGATTGCCCTCGTTGCTCGGATCAGAATAGTAACATATAGACACGTAATAGGGCGGGTCAAACCCGTAGAGAATTACTAGTTGAAGGGAGTGGCAGCTCCTCGTCCTTTTCTTCAAGACTTCGTCGATGGTGGTGAATGGTACTAGATCGTCACGCCGACCTTGCAGTGTACCACGAAATCAGTTCTCTAAAGATGGCTAGAGAGAACCGAGCCGTTCAGTGTGGGAGAAAAGTGCATGCGTTCAGTGTGTGTTTTAGGGTTGCCCTATTTGTACTAAGCTAGAATCGAAAATCCCAAGAATATCTCAAAGATATGTTTTCGAATTTTTCCTCCTTAAGTGGAGAGATTCTTTTTCCATATCTTTCTCTCCTTTGAATTCCAAATCCAAACTTAACGAAATTTGCTATTATTAGAAACCAACTTAAATACCAAGTCAAACTAAGTATCTTGAAATATGATATGAAATTCGAAACTTAATCCCAGATTAATTTTGAAATTTCTACTTAAAATAAATAATATTCCAAATATATTATTTCCATATTTATATTTAATTTTGAAATTATTTCCCAAGGTATATTTCGAAATTTAGCTTAGGGTTAAAGTTCAATTTTACCCTCAAGCCTTTTAAGCGCCTAGCCAAACCCAAGTCCTAAAGTTAGTTTCTTACGAAGTCCGACTTCGGTTCATTAAACGGCCCGAGGCCCACTAAGGCGTTGACCAACGGCCCAAGGCCCGTTAAGGCCCATAACACTTTCTCTCCTTATCAGTACACGTTGATGATCCTTTTTAAGCCCGACTCTCTAGGTTCGACTCAATCGGCAAGGGAGGAATCCAAGAGTCCGATAGTTACCTAGCCAATCCCGCAGTACCGGACCGTAACCCGATTCAAGTGTAAATTTCGAGCCAGTCTTTATTCCAGAACCTCACAATAGATTATAGTACTACGTATAAACCCTTCAGCTGTGTCCCAATTGAGTGAGAGTCATAGTCTATGTCAAACTCACTAAACTCAATTCTATGATAAAACGGAAATTAGGCAAATTACCAAACTACCCTCCATGTCTCACATGAGTTAGTTCAATACCTTGGCCAAGGATTTCGTAATTTTCGTCGCCGTCCTCATAGGACAATTATCTCGATTACTTGCGAGACTGTGAATCCGTACTCGGTGGTCTAAGCCCGACAATCACAAATCGTCATCAAGACCACATCTGGCCCGTTGACCCATGCAACAGCAAATCGGGACGAGGGGAACCGGTGACAGTCGAAACTTCGAAGTCAACTCCATCAAAGCCCCTTTCGGTTTAAGGTTCACGTAGACTACTGTAGTGTTGTCGTCGGTCATTGACACTCCTTGAGTAATAAGCCATGTACGACCCGTGAGTCCGTGTCCATGACACGATTCAATCCCTTAATTTGATTCGTATCACAAGTCATGACCTGCGCTTCCAAGCGGGATATCGGCACACGATAGGTCACCGACAAATAAGTCGTGATCGGTTATCCAGCACACAACTGGAGCCTCAGGCTTATGGACTTTTAATGTTCGAGGTTAAGAGTCCATTGGTGCCTTCCTCTCTCGTGCCCATCGAGAACAGTGACTCAACTCGACACATTTGGATTTGTTCATTTATTGCTTTACCGGATGCTAAGTAAAGAACTCCTATATCCAATAAAAGAAAAATGCCTTTCAATAAACACACGATAATATTTTATTACACAAAAAGGTCGAATGATAAATAGCCTATGCCCTATACAATCGAATCCTTGTATAGCATTAGAGGGCATATTCCTAACAATCTCCCACTTGCACTCAATGCCATGCACTGCAGTATCTAATACCCATCTTTTCGAGATGTCTAGCCAGCACTGCCTGTGATAGAGGCTTGGTGAACGGGTCGGCCACGTTTTCCGCGATCGCAACGAATCCACGTAACACGTGGTACTTTCTTTCTATATGTTTAGACCTGCTGTGAGATCTCGGTTCTTTCGCCTGAGCAATTGCGCCAGTATTGTCACACCACAATGGCAATCTATCTGCTACAGAAACGACACCCAAGTTCTTCCAAGAACTTTCTCATCCAAACACCTTCCTTAGCTGCCTCTGAGGCAGCTATATACTCAGCTTCGCAGGTGGAATCTGCAGTAGTGCTCTGTTTGGAACTTTTCCAAGACACTGCTCCACCGTTGAGCGTAAAGACGAATCCTGAAGTGGATTTTTGGTCGTCCACGTCAGACTGGAAATCCGAATCTGTATACCCTTCCACTTCCAATTCTCCATTACCGTAGACCAGCATCATATCCTTAGTCCGTCTGAGGTACTTGAGGATAGTCTTGACTGCTGTCCAATGTTCCTTACCAGGGTCAGCCTGAAACTGACTAACTACGCTCATAGCGTATGCTAAGTCAGTTCGCGTGCAAAAGCATCGCGTACATCAAGCTACCCACTGCGAATGCATATGGGATTCCATTCATCTCTTTCCACTCCAACTCACTTTGAGGGCTCATAGCCTTGGAAAGGTGAATCCCATGTCGCATAGGCAGGAACCCGTTCTAAGAGTTGTTCATATTATATCGCTTCAGGACTTTCTCTAAGTAAAGGGCCTGGGAGAGTCCTAACATACGATTTGCTCGATCTCTATAAAGGCTAATACCCAAGATATAGGTAGCTTCTCCCAAGTCTTTCATAGAGAATTCGGTCGAAAAAAATGCCTTCACCATCGAGAGCATTCCAATATCATTTTCTATTAAAAGGATGTCGTCCACGTACAATACGAGGAAAGATATTTTGCTCCCACTACTTTTCTTGTAGACGCAAGGTTCGTCTTCGTTCTTCAAGAATCCGTGGCCCTTGACCACTTCATCGAACCGAAGATTCCAGCTTCTGGAGGCTTGTTTAAGTCAATAAATGGACTTGTTCAATTTGCACACCTTATGAGCATCTCCTTGCAATGTAAAACCCTTGAGCTGCTCCATATATATTTCCTCCTTGAGGTATCCATTTAGAAACGCAGTTTTCACATCCATCTGCCAGATCTCATAGTCATAGTGCGCAGCTATCGCAAGCAATGTTCGAATGGACTTCATCATAGCGACAGGCGAAAAAGTCTCCTCATAGTCAATGCCCTCTTTTTGACTGTACCCTTTCGCCACAAGCCTAGCTTTGTATGTTTAAACCAATCCATCTGTTGTAGATCCATTTACACCCAATGGGTCTAAAACCATCTGGGAGGTCTACTAGAGTCCAGACTTGGTTTTCGTGCATAGAATCCATTTCGGCTTGCATAGCTACTAGCCATTTCTATGAATCTTTATCCCAGATTGCCTGGTCATAGGTAGTGGGATCGTTTCCGATGTTCCCTTCCATCGCAACAACCTCGTGCTCGTTGTGGACCCTCCCGTATCTCTCAGGCTGGCGAGACACTCTACCGACCTGTGCAACCCAAGTTGCATCTCGGACTGCTCTACGGTGTCTCCGACACTGGTGTATGTGAAAGCGCTTCTGACGACTCTCCAAGAGTTACTTCGCGATCCACTCCACCTTCTCGAACGAACTCTTCTTCGAGAAAGTGAAGGGCTACAACGATCCTCTGATCGTCGTGGAAGTAAAACTGGTATCCCATGGAATCCCCAGGATACCCGACAAAACGTCCTTTTCACAGCCTTTGATTCCAATTTATCTATCTTGAGCTTTTTCACCTATGCGGGGCAGCCCCAAATTCTAATGTGATTCAAGCTTGGTTTTCGTCCTTCCAATATTTGATACGGAATACGATCGATAGACTTTGTAGGACATCTATTCAGAATGTGCACCGCTGTCAACAGGGCATGACCCCACAGCGATATGGACAGGTCTGTATAGCTCAGCATATATCGAACCGTATCTAACGGAATTCGATTTCTGCATTCGGACACACCGTTCAACTGCGGTGTTCCGAGCGGTGTCATCTGTGAAACGATCCGGTTCTCTTTCAAGAACTCGTCAGACTCGAGGCTCATGTACTCGCCGCCTCGATCTGATCGAACGGCTTTAATGCTCTTTCCAGTCTGATTTTCCACCAAAGCCTTGTATTCTTTGAACCATTCTAAAGTATCAGACTTGTGCTTCATGAGATACACCTTGCCGAAGCGAGAGTGATCATCAGTGAAGGTAACGAAATAATGGAAGTTACCGCGAGCCGCTACCCCGAACGGTCGGCAAACATCCGTTTGAATCAAACCGAGAAGTTTTGTTGCTCTCGTGAAAGTCCCTGTGAAGGGCGACTTGGTCATCTTTCCAATAATACAAGATTTGCAAGTCGGATAGGGATCAGACCCAAGCAGCTTTATAACGTCGGTTTTCTCCAACTCGAGAATCTTCTGTTCTCCAGCGTGACCGATTCGAAAATGCCATAGCAGTCTCGAGTTCGTCTCCAATATTCATTTGTTGGTAGTTGTGTTCACAGTTTTTGTTTTATCTTCGACATTTAGATAATATAATCCATTCAGTAAACTTGCACTTCCGACGCAATTATTTCCAAAATAAATATTGCATATATTGTTACTAAAATGGAACTCGTAACCGTTTCCGCTCAAAACGGGAATAGAAACAATATTCTTAAGCCCATTGGGCAAAACTAAACAATCGGAAGCAGTAAACTATGTCTAGTAGATAAAATGCGAGTTCTTGATCCAGTGTGGGTTGCCGGCACACTATGTCCGCTTCCTACGTTGATTATGATATAAGATCCACGAAGCAGAATATATCGTCATAGAAGAATTAGTTTCTAAAACGTAAAGTTCTTCACCTGAGGCGGCTAGCTTTGGGCAATCGTGCTTCCAATGGCCAAGCTCATTGCAGTGAAGCCACTTGTCTGTCGGCTTGGCGCCTTTAAACACGTTCTTCTTGGCCTTGCCTTTCGAAATTCGTCCTTTGGGCTTAGTGGGCTTGTCCGACTTTTTCCTTTTACTCGACCCTCGAGTCTTAGCATTCGCGACAACAACAACTTCCTTTCCCTTCACCTTCTTCATCTGAGTCTGCGCCGCCGACAACTGATTCATCATCCCAGTCAATGTCGTCTCGGCTTTGTTCAGATTGAAGTTCACAATGAACAAATTGAAGGATGGTGGGAGCGACTGAAGAATGAGATCGTTCTGCAGCTCATTATCCATTCCAATCGATCATCTTGAGCACATGCTCTCCGACGTCACTACCCTCAGCCATTTTGCAATGGAATAGTTGCTCCGTGAGGGAATAGCGAGCACTCCTGGAATGTTCGCAAAAAAGCTCCTTCAAATGAAGCAAAATGGCGCCCACTTCTATTTCCGAGTGAGTGCGCTGCAAATCATTGCTCATGGAAAGAAGTATGTAGCCCTTGCCTTTGGCTCGTATGTCTGCCACTTGGCATACGCAGCCCGGTCTTCTTCACTCGCATCAGCCGCTGGGACTTGCGGTACGGGGTAATCGAGGACTACCTTCAGGTTACGGAGCCAGTCCACGTAGTTTGGTCCCACCAAACAGTTTCTCTCAAGCATCATAGTAATAATGTTCGTCATCGCCGTAAATAGAAAGAAACGTAAAGCTGCAGAAAATAAAGATCTGATAAGGTTTATCTTATCATTTATCAAGCGCAAACAAGGACTTCTCCTATCCTCCCGAGAAGAGTTTCGGAAACCTCGTTGAAAGTTTCATAGTGGAGCTGATGTCCCCGACTCGACTAGACTCGCCTCAGCCTTTAACGTAATATTTGGCTCATCTAATCTTATCGAAGTCACATCAAACACGAACTTATCCAATAAGAGCTTCAAATATCTTTGTCTCAGTCATTGACAACCCCCCGACGGTGGCGAGGTGGTGGAAGTTCGGTGACTTTGAGGCCGTTCGAATGACGAAGGGTGTTTGACGACTTCAAGACCCGTTTGACGACCCGAAGTCTTTTGAAGATACATGTAATAGGGATAGACTAGAAAATAACCCGCTTGTGCTGTCTTGTAGTTTATTTTCCTAGGGTTAATTTACTACCTACTTGCGTGTTGGTTTTTGAAATGATATGCATGTTTTATGTGCTCTTATGTGAGATGGTTTATTCTCCCGTTTGATAAATACTAAGTGGGTAAAGGAATTGGATTCCTGTCTTCTATCATGCTTGAGATGTCTAGCATTGGGAAGTTTTGCAATTTGTTCCGAGTAAATTGGCGTCGTATATCCCACCCCAGTGTTAGCGTCTCGGGTGCGTCTTGGACGCCGCTCGTCATACCAGTCAACCCCCCACGAAGCGTATGGCAGCAAGGGGCGGTACATTCTGTGCGATTTGAGCATAAGTTGTACACAAATAGGTCGAATGATAAATAAGCTAATGCCATATACAATCCACTCCTCGTATAGCATTCGAGGGCATATTCTTAACAGGAATATCCCAAGTGTCCTAATCATTTTCCGAACGATCTAACGCAAGCCTAGTATGAGGCCAAGAATCACTAGTTAAGACAAGCAATTGCTGCGTAACTCGCTCAGGAATAAATCCGTATAAAGAAATTAAAAGGCTAGAATCCTCACTTAGTAAAGTGCTTTGTGTCTAGTGGAGCAAACTAATGACTTTTAGACACAAGAATGCAACTTAGACTGACAAAATTAGGCAATTAATCAGTTGCATGTGGGGAAAATCAGTTGTGACTTAGATCAAAGCATCTTAAAGATATCGTCATTCTCTGAATATTATAGGTATATGTATAAGATTTTTGGATTTTTATTATTTATTATTATTAGTATTATATATATATATATATTTTAATTTTCACGCAAGATATATCATTTAAGTATAGATAACACATAGAATAGAGTATATGAAAGCACAGAAAATCAGGTCACGGGAGATTCAACATGCCTAATTTTCCGACAAGGAATTGGAATCGTATTTCATTTAATGCCTTGGTGAAAATATCGGCTAGTTGATATTCCGTGTTCACAAAGTACATGTCAATTGTGCATTTTTCTACGTGATCTTTGTTAAAATGATATCTTATATCTCTCGTGCGTGAGTGGTGAACAGGATTGCATGTAATAGCGATCGCACTTTGACTATCACTATATATGAGTATATTATTTAACCATATTCGCGAAGTTTGAGTCCGCTTCCAAAGCATTTGCGAATAGCAACTGGCGACCGCAACGTACCCTGCTTCGGTCGTCGATGTTGAGATGCAATTCTGCTTCTTGGATGACCAGCAGACCATCTTTTCGCCTAAAAATTGAGCGCCACCAGATGTCCTTTTCCTGTCCATTCGGAAACCTGTATAGTCAGCGTCAGTGTAGCTGATAAGTTTGAAATTCGTACCATTGGGATACCACAATCCTAAGGTAGAGGTGCCCTTGAGGTAGCGCAGGATCCGCTTGACCGCGAGTGATGCCGCCGAAAAATGGATCTACCGCGTACAAACGGCCAACGAGCTCCTCCCGCCTAAATTTTGCCGCGGACGCTGCCTAAAGACTTGAAAACAGGGTAAGGGTTGGGGGTCGTTTGCCCTCTTGCCTAGGTCAAGAAGGTATTTTCCGTGTTCCAGGCGTAAAGTAACGTAAAGGTTGACGGAAATGGTGTTCAGTGCTCAAAAAAGGTGTGTGTGAGTGGTGAAAATGGCAGAGTAATGGTAGGATACACGAGAAATCAATACCTGACTTGAAGGCGGTCCGTGGTATTTAAAGGGTCTTGGCTTTGGGCTGTTTTCGGGCGGTTATGACCCACGTCCCTCAATTCTCGGGTTCGACTTGGCTCATTTTCCCTTCTCTCCACGACCACACGTTCTTGACCCTTGGCGGTTGTCTCTCACACGTTCCGGCGATGCTCACGTGGGAGGATCCTGGCAGTTCCTTGGAGCAGATACGAGCCTCGGGGGTCGGGGCTCGGGAAGGAACGGTGTTTCCCCTGCCCGAGCCAATTCTACCGGGCCCTTCCCTGTCGGGCTCGGGACTTCCTCCCTGGTGTGGGCCGATTGGACCTAAACCCCTTCTGAGGGTAGGGTTCGTTCTTAGGGTCGGGTGGTTGGGCTTGTTAGGGCGGGTTGGTTATGATGAATGGTGAATTTTGGACGTATGGTGTGATCTCGGCAAAATATCCGAGTCGCCGGCGTTCTGGGGACGGATGCGACGTTTAGTTTGATCGGGTTCTTTCACCGGGGTGGATCCTTTAATGCTACGGGTTTTGAAGCTGCTTCACCCTATACGCCACGTGTCACCCTCTTGTTGGTTGGCTGCGATGGGACATCTGGGCGGGAGTTTTGGCGCCCATTCCCCAGGTTCACGCGGATCGTCGTGGTATTAGCGCGGATCGACGCGGCCCGTCGATCTGATCTGAATCCAAGGGTTCGGATTAATCGCATGGGGCCTATATATACCCCACTTCCTTTCTTCATTTCTTTTCTTCCACTTTCTCTCACTACTCTCTCTCTCTTAAGAGGCTTCCGAGCTCCCAAGTCCTCTAGCACTCCCTTCCAAGCATTTTTGGTTCTTGTAAGTCCTTCTTCCCTCAGCCTCTTTCCTTCTTGAATCATGTCTTCTAGCTCTAAGGATAGTTCTCGTGTAGCTTCGGGTAGTTTTGCCGGGGGTTCGGGTAACTTGGGTAGTAGCAGTAGTAGTAGCTCTTTTAGTAACAATAGTCATTCTTTTGAGGGTTCGGGGAGCCCCATGGTGAGCGTGGGGGGTAGTCCGCGGGTGAGTGTTGAAGCCCCTCGAGAGGGTTCCCCGAGAACAAGTTCTATAGGCCTCGATGAGGGTTCCTTGGTGGCTCCTTCCATAGATTCTGAAGCCACACCCTCTGTCCATGTCGTCCCTCAGCCTTCTGCCGTGAAGGAACCGGCACCTCCCCGTGAGGGCGATTTTCCTGGTCCGGGGGCCTTCCGTCGGGCCTTCAATTCCTGGATCGGGGAAGTTGAGGCCTTTCGGGCAGGTCGCCGTGGTATCCGATGGCATCAGATCAAAGTCTCCACTTTTAAGGCCTCAGATCTCCCTAGGTTAGAATCTCTCTTGGGTATGCCCCGAGATTTTGATGTTCGAATCCCTTCGCCCACTGACCTAGCCAGTGCCCCTCCCGAGGGCTTTGGCACCTATTTTTTTGACCAGGTCGAGATGGGCCTTAGATTTCCACTACCTCGATTTCTTGTAAATGTCTGTAAGTGTTTTGGGATCTCCCCAGCTCAACTAGCCCCGAACTCTTTTAGTCTCCTCATTTCCCTTGCCATCATCCTTTCTCACTTTCGTTATGACCCCTCGATTCCCATGATCTATGCTTTCCTGAAGCTCAATAAGAACGAAGAGGGGAAGTTCTTCTTTTCCCCCTCTCGTGCCCCTATTTTCATCCGAGGCAACCCTTCTTCTCATAAGATCTGGATGAGCAAATATTTCTTTGTCAAGCCTTCAGCGGATAGTGATGAAAGGGAGCTCCTTCCCTTTTCTTGGAACGATAACGCCTCGATCACTCATCCCCTTCCTCCCGAACCATCTATCCGGGTAGAGGCCTTCCCAGCCAAAATAGGTGAAGCCGTTACCTCGCCAAGAAACTCCGGAATAAAGAGCCTCTCTGTGCCCACGGGTTTTCGTCCAAAGCCGTTCTCCTCTCGAATACCCTATGTATACTAACAAGGGTCTCGAGATAACCTCATGCGTTCTTCTGGTCCTGGGGTGGTACCTAATCTCCTCTTTCGTTTTGCAGATCACCTCATGACGCTTGCTGAAGTCATCGCCCTTGTTGATGAGGAGGACGAGGCTCTTCCCCTGCCCAGTCAGTCCCGAGCTGCCCCTACCACCCGATCCAAGGGTAAGGGCAAGGCTCTTGCCTCTTCCTCGGGGTTTAAAAAGTCCGCGCCCAAGAGAAGTGCTCCTTCGCAAGGAGGGCTTCGACGAAAAGACCTCGAGCTTCTTCAAGCCAGCCTGCCTCCTCTCCTCTCGGGGGCCCGATAGCGCTAGGTCGGGCTAGGCAGCCCGACTTTTTCGATGACCCCTCGAGAGATGAAAGCTGGGAGTTTCTTCGCGAGTTCTCCAATGAGGCCAACGGCAATACACACGTGAGCTTTCTTACCCCAACCTTAGGAGTGTTCTCGCCGTCTCCCTTGGTCAGGTAAACTTTTCCCGTAATTTCCGCTCTATGGGTCCTATTAAAAATACCGAAATATCATGTGCCGTCGCTTTCCCTTGGGGCCGAAGCTATGAAGCGCGTCTCCCGTCTCTCCGAGCGAAACAGGGCATTGTCCCAGACAGAGGCCGACCTTCGGAAGAAGGTTGAGGAGATGGAGCAGGAGGCCTGGGAGGCTAAGAAGCGCGAGAAGGAGCTGAAAGAGGATGTTGCGGAATTCCAGCGCCAGCTCTCTAAGTCCGAGTTGCCCGTGTCGAGGAGCGGAAGCAGTGGGAGAAGGAGCTCGCTAAGAGCTACGTTCCTAAGTGCGACCACCTGAAGGAGATGAGGACCTACTTCAAGTGGGGCTTTCATGGCTGTGTCTCCAAGCTTCGGGCACAAGGGTATAGCCGGGCAGACCATCCCCTCTCATTCCTGGATGCCATCCAGGCCTTGAAGGAGACCCCTGACGAGGGTTATCTGCCCGAGCCGCGGGACGGGAGCGGTCCCTCGAGGACGCCCGCAGCACTGCCAAGGCCGGTGAGGGTTGCTGAGCCCGTATTCGAAGAGATGCGGGGTGCCTCGGGAGATGAGGCCCAGCCGAGTGCCGAGGAGGCCGGGGTACGCGAGGAACCCATCGGAGAGGAAGCTCGCGAGGAGCATGCTGAGGAGGAGGACCAGGTCGAGGAGATCGAGGCGGAGAGGCCCGAGGAGGTTGTCGGAGGTGGGAATCTGGCCGGTTCGGCTGCTTAACTGTTTTCTTCTTATCTCTCTTTTGTAATGAACCCATATATATATATATATATATTATTTATGTCTATGTGAACATAGCCCCTCGGGGCGTATTGTGCTTGAATGTATTGCCTTCGGGCGTTTCTTCTTTTCGCATTATCTGTTTATTGCGCTTGTTTGTTCCCATTTTTGTATTCAAGCTCTTCCGTCAACATTCCGTGAATCCCCGTACCGTTATCCTCGGGGACTTAAAATAAGCCCTCGGGCGTCTGCCCGAGGATGTAGATTTTCCGAAGCGTGAGCGGTCTAGGAATGTTTGACTTGATCCATCACAATTCATAACGAACTTAATCCAACTGATCTCGAATTTTCCGGAGGTGGTGTATCCGAGAATTTAGCAACGGTTAATTGGTGGTGGGATTCCCTCGAGGACTTAGCAACGATCGTCCGAGAATATCGCGGATCGAGTCGACTAGCCGGTTGTACACTGAATTTCGAGTTACCTGACTTTTCGCTCAAGCCTAAGGTCTGCCTTTAAATTCGAGCACTTTTCCATCTTTGCAGTACGTCGTTTCCAAATCCATTCTTTCGTAGCGTTGCTTTTGCATCCTCTAGTTCCTAAAATTCTTATGGCTTCGTCTTCTTCCTCTAAAGGTAAGCATGTTGCTGCCTGTTTACCAAAAATAGATCGTGTTCCCTTTGATTTTGGTAGTTCTTCAAGCTTTCGCTTTGAGTCGGGCCTACAGCCCGACCCGACTTCCGGCGTGAAATCGCCGATTCCTCAAGGCGATGGCGAGGATAAGAGTTACCGTAGGAGCTTAGCCCGGTGGTCTGCCGAAGCGGAAGAGGCTCGATCCAAGGCGAACCTCCCGTGGTATCAGACAAAAGTGTCGACCCTTAGCCCCTAGTCGCTTCGGGAGTATCTTGAGAAGGTTAGGATCCCTTCTGATTATGAAGCTCAGCTGCCCGGTCCCTTGCAAGTGGCATTTTCTCCTCCTGCTGGCTTCTTGGCGTTCTTCACCGATCAGATAGATATGGGTCTAAGGTTCCCCATACCTTTTTTTCTTCTCGACCTTTGTGAAGCCCTAGGCATCTCCCTCGGCCAGATATTTCCTAATTCTTGTAGCTTGCTCCTGGCCTTAGCCACCGTCGCTCGCAGGCTTAGTTTCCCTCTTACCACTGAACTGATCCTTAATTTCTTCCGTGTGTGTGAGCGGGATGTTGGCAAGTTTGTTTTCGTGCCTTCCACTGATGTCTTTCACGACAATTTCAATGCCACCAAGGGATGGATGAACAAGTTCTTCTATGTGCGCCCTTCACCCTAGCATCGGGACTGCCGATTTTCCTTACTTCGGTGGCAAGATCATTGTCAGGCATCGAGTGACTCTCCCGACCTCTTGTTGGCATTCATGGATCGGGTTGGCGGCCAGAGCTTCTCGGTGAGGGAGTTGGTGTCTGATGTTCCTCTTGAAGCGGCTGTCCCTTCTCGCGTTCTAGGTATATTTTTCCTTCTTTTCCGTTCGTTACCTCTTCCTTCCTTTATTATCTCCCTTTTTTAGTAAGCGATGAATCGGGTGTTTTGCCCGTCGTGACTATTCATACCCGAGTTGCCTCGGCACGCACTCACCTTCAGCACGGTGTACCCTCGGTGAACATTGCCGAGGAGGGGCCGGCGACTCCTCGTTCAGATGTGGGGCAATCCAAACGAGTAAGGGCATCACCGCCCACTCCCCCTGTTTCCTTGCGTGAGGATCCCTCTTCATTTCGTCGCGCTCTTCACCCCCATTTCCTGCTGGAGAAAGATGGAGAATCTTCTTTGTCTTACATGATGAATTTTCTCACTCCCGAAGAGAAGGATTTTGCCAAGGAGCTATCTGATGGTCGTTTCTGGAAAGAATGGGCCTTGGCCTTGAGTCAGGTAGATTTATCTTTTTCCACGCTGGTTGGGTATTCGCTTTGACTGCTGACCTTGGTCTTCAGACCTACTCATTATCTTGTGAGGGGGCTCGGCGATATCGCCTTCAGCAGAAAATGACCTAATCGGCGCGGTCTTGCAATGTGGAGATGACCATGCGGGTCAGTGAGGAAGCTCAAGAAGTGGGTCGCTTGAAGGATCAGTTAGCAAGGGCTAAGTTTGAGGTGGGCAAACTTCGCCAAGAGCTTCATTCGGAGAGAGAGATCCATCGCAGTAGGGAATATCATCCCGACCCTAAGCTGGTCCTTGTGGAGAAGGTATCTAAGGCGGCTAACATGTACTTCAACTTTGGGTTCCAAGGGTGCTTGTCTCAAATCAGGGCGAATGGTTTTCCAGAAGGTGCGCATCCCTTCAGTTTCCTGAATCCTGAGACGGCTTTCATGGCTTTGGCTCCTTGGCATTCTCTGCCGAAGCCAGTGAAGGGGAAAAGCCTCTGGGATGAGTTTGATTTAGGCAAGAGTAGCGACGCCTCTCGAGGGGGTGGTCCAGCTGAGAAGGATTAGTTTGATGATTTTCTTTGGTGTCTAGTTTTTAGTCTTTGCTATTCCTTGCTTTCCATAGATGTCTTTGCTTCCTAGCTTTCCTGTTACTGCTGTAAACTTTGAAATATTAAATAAAGGATTTTTAGTTACCTGAACATTGCCTTCAGCTTGACTGCCTGATGTCTATCATTCCCGTCCTTCTTCGACGGTTCTTGGCGATTGTAAAAGAAGTGAGGTCTCTTGCCTCGAGTCGAGGGCGTTCCCCCGATCCCAATGAGAGCCTCGGCGACCCAAAGAAATATTTCTTCTGTGCCTCTAGCTTATATAGAGGTAACGCTGCCTCGCGTAGAGGGATAACAGTGTGCGCAAAAAATCTCCTCTCCCCCTCGGGGGAATATCTCAGCCTCTCGTAGAGGGAATTCAATGTGTGCAAAGTCTATCATCCTAAGGGAGTTGTCCCGAGGGGCCTTCTTTGCCTCTAGCTTATATAGAGGTGGCGCTGCCTCGCGTAGATGGATAACAGTGTACGCAAAAGTATTCTCCCCTTAGGGAATGTCAGCCTCTCGTAGAGGGAATTCAGTGTGCGCATAGAAGATTACCCGATGGGAGTTGTCCCGAGGGGTTTTTTGAAGTGATTGCCTCCTTAGGAGGTGGAGTGTCTTCTACCCGCATCTTCATGTCTTTTAGTACTTTAAGTTTTCTCTCGAACGTCCGTCGTGCAGAAAAAAAAACCAAACTTAATTAAGGTATGGGTATAGTTTATATCTCAAAAGGCGATAGAAGTAAACATGGAAAGATAGTGTGTTAGAAACTAACGGAAACACATGCATAATGAGAGTTTCCGTCTCTAGGGATAATACTTCCGCAGCTTGCGGGCGTTCCACAGGCGATCGAGCTGCTTTCCACTGGCATCCTCGAGATAGTAAGAGGCTTCTCCCACCTTCCTGATGACACGGTAAGGTCCCTCGAACTTGGGCTCCAGCTTCTTCCTCCCTTCTTGGTTCAGGATCTCTTTCATCACTAAGTCCCCTTCCTCGTATTTCTTGCTTCGGACTCGGCGATTGTAGGATTTAGTCATTCTTCTCTGATAGGCGGTCATCCTGATGACGGCTCTTTCTCTCCCTTCTTCGATGAGGTCGAGGTCCTCTGTACGGAGTTGATCGTTGTCCTCAGGGTAAGTGAGGATTCGAGCACTTTCCAACCTATCTCCGCGGGCAAAACTGCTTCGCTTCCATAAACCATACTGAAAGGAGTCTCACTGGTTCCTTCTCGAGGCGTAGTCCTGCAAGACCAGAGGACACTCTTAGTTCATTGAACCACGACTTGTCGAGCCCTTCAAGTTGGGTTTTTAGTCCTTGTACGATGGTGCGATTGATCACTTCCACCTAGCCGTTGCTTTGAGGATACGCCACCGAGGTGAAGATCTGTTCTATCTCGAGTTCCTCACACCACTCCTTCAGCTTCCTTCCGCTGAATTGCCTTCCATTATCAGACACTAGCCTCCTCGGGATTCCATAGCGGCAGATGATGTTCTTCCAGATGAACGTGGTGATGGCGGCCTCGGTGATCTTGGCCATGGCCTCGGCTTCGACCCACTTCGAGAAGTAGTCCACAGCCACCAAAAAGAACTTCTTTTGGGCGACATTTCTGGAGAACGGTTCGACAATATCGAGTCCCCCACTGATCGAAGGGGCAAGGGGACGTTACAGACTTCATGGCTTCAGCGGGCATTCTTTGTAGGCTGGCGTGTTTTGGCAGTTGATGCAACTCCGAACGATTTTCAGGGCGTCTCCCTTCATTGTCGACCAAAAGAATCCTGCAAGAAGTGCTTTTCTCACCAACGCCCGACTCCCGATGTGACTTCCGCAGATTCCTTCATGAATCTCCCGAAGGACGTATTCCCCCTCTTCCTTGGATAAGCATCGAAGAAGAGGTCCATCAAAGGATCTCTTGAACAGTGTCGTGTCGATCAAGGCGAACCGCTGGGCCCTCCGTAGGAGTTTCGAGCTAGGGCTTTATCCTCAGGGAGAAGTTTGTGGCGCAGGTACTGGTAGATCTCGTGTCTCCAATCTTCTCGGGATATATCCGGCTCGGGCATATTTTGGTCTTCGACCTGCCAGGCGGTCAGGACCCTTCCTTTTTCCTCGAGTGAGCGGATAGTGCTCGCCCACTTAGCTATTTGATCTGCTTTCTCGTTTTCGGCTCGGGTGATCAGGACGATCTTGAGTTCCTCGAAGCCTCCCTTGATTTCCTCGAATGTTTTGACGTATTTCTCCAATTTCTGCCCCTTGATGTCGAAATTTCCTTCCAACTGCTGAACCACGAGTTCGGAGTCCGAATGTACCACCAAGCGTGTGATTCCCATCCTTCGTGCTGCTCGAAGTACGGCAAGTAACGCCTCGTACTCTGTCTCGTTGTTTGATGCTTTGTAGTTTAGTCTGATGGCCAGGTTGGTCTCTTTCCCCCATGGTGATATGAGAAGTATCCCGACTCCGTTCTCTGAGTTGCATGAGGAGCCATCCACGAACATCTTCCATACCTCCGCGGGACAATCCCCGACTATTTCTACCATGAAGTCGGCCAGTGCCTGAGCTTTGATGGCAGCTCGGGGCTTGTATTGAATGTCATACTCCCCCAACTCTGTTGACCACTTGACTGCTCTCCCCGAGATGTCTCGGCGAGTGGCAATTTTCCCAATCGGGTGATTTGTTAGCACCACAATGGGATGCGACAGAAAATCGGGCCTCAGCTTCCTAGCCGTAATAAGCAGGGCTAGCAGTAGTTTTTCGGAGTTCGTGTACCTTGTCCCGGGGCCCTTCAAGATGTGGCTTACGAAGTAGATCGGCTTTTGTACTCTTTTCTCTTCCCGAACGAGCACAGAGCTTATTGCCCGAGGCGAAGCTGCCAGGTATACTATCAATTCCTCCCCGGGAAGAGGCTTATTAAGCACGGGCAACTCCTTTAAATATTCCTTCAAGTCCTGGAATGCCTTTTCACACTCAGCTGTCCACTCGAAGTTCTGGATTTGCGCAACACCTTGAAGAAAGGTAGGCTGCGGTCGGCGGATCGGGAGATGAATAGCGAAAGAGCCGTTGTCCTTCCTGTCAGCCTCTGAACCTCGTTTAGGCTTCGGGGAGGGGTCATATCCATCAGGGCCTTGACCTTCTCGGGGTTGGCCTCGATTCCTCTCCTTGTCACCATGTATCCCAGGAATTTCCCGAGTTGACTCCAAAGGTGCATTTGTTCGGATTCATCTTTAGGTTGTACTTTGGGCGATCGAGAGTGTCTCCTGGATGTAGGCTAAAAAGCAACCTTGTTCTCGAGATTTATTAAGATGTCGTCCACATAGACTTCTACGTTCCTCCCGATCTGGTCCTTGAAAACTTTATCCACCAGCCTCTGGTAAGTGGCCCCGGCATTCTTTAATCCGAAGGGCATAACGGTGTAACAGTAGGTCCCTCCGGCGGTTATGAAACTTGTCTTCTCCTGATCTTCTTTGTCGAGTAGGATTTGGTTGTATCCCTGAAAGGCATCGAGGAAGCAGAGTAGTTCATGCCCTGAAGTGGAGTCCACCAGCTGATCTGTTCGGGGCAGGGGGTAGCAATCCTTCGGGCACGCTTCATTTAGATTTCGGAAGTCCACACACATGCACCATTTTCCCGAAGCCTTTGGGACCAAAACCACGTTCGAGAGCCACGTGGGGAATTGGACTTCCCTAATGTGGCCTGCTTCTAACAATTCCTTTACTGGCATCGTGCCTCGGCGTCCTTTTCAGCATTGAGATGCCTCCTCTTCTGAAAGATGGGTCGTGTGGTTCGGGAAACATTCAGCTTGTGCTCGATGATTCCTCGGTCGATTCCGACCATATCCTTAGATGTCCATGCGAATACGTCTTTGTTCCTTTTCAGTAGTTTGATTAAGTCTTCGCGCAAGCCCCGAGGCAGGCCTTTGGCGACCTTGACGGTTCCCTCCGGCGGATTGATCATCACTTCTTCAGTCTCTTCTTCCTGGTCCTCTTTTTTTAGTAGTTCCGATGGCGTACAACGTTTCTCTTCCCCTCGGGTGATCATCCCTTCGGGTCCTGGAGGATTTGATTTCCACCCGAACCTCTTCTACATAGCACTTCCTGGCCATTTTGCGATCTCTTAAGAGTTCCCCGACTTTATCTCCCACGGGAAATTTTATCTTCTGATGTAACGCCGAGGCGATGGCCATGAAAGAGGTCAGGGTAGGCCTTCCGAGGATGATGTTGTAAGGACTTGTCCCACTGATGACCATGAATGGCGCGATTCGCGTTTTTCCTTGTTTCTCCTTCCCCAAGGGTGAGGGGGAGATGTATGATTCCCACTGCCTCGATACAGTGTCCTGTAAAGCCAAAGAGAGCCGTCTCCACCTTGTCCATGGGGTACGCCCCCCAAGTCCATCTGATCGAGGGCCCTCTTGTATATGATTTTGAAGGAGCTCCCGTTGTCGACGAAAACCCTCCCGACATCTTGGTTGGCCACTTCAGCTCGGATGACTAGGGTGTCCTCATGCGAGTCGTCACCTCCGTGGAAATCTTCGGGACCAAAACTGATTGTAGGCCCCGAACGCTTACCTCCTGCTTTGATTTCGAAGCTCTCTAGTCGGTGAACTCCTACCTTCCTTGCTCGATTGGAATCTCCTCCTGTGGGTCCTCCTGAGATGATGTTGATCTGTCGTGGTGTGGTTCCCTTAGGAGATCTTCGCCGTCGTCTTTCACCGTTGTCTTGGTTTCGTGGGATGTCGTTTCCACTTGGCCTTGGGCCTCGTCTATCTTCTCTTTCGGGTGTCCTCCTTATCATTTCTCTCTCGTTGTGAGGCTGGCGGTCTTGTCGGGTGTTAAACCGATTCCCCGCCCCAGAATATTTGGGCCTGGTGCCAAACCCACCGTCTGCTCCAGTAAGATTGGCTCGAGCCTCGGGGTTTGTTGTAATCAACTTTTCTAACTCTCGATTCAATTGGAGCATTCCTCAGTAGTATGTCCGTACTCGTGATGATAATTGCAATAGGTCTCAGACACCGGCCGCTTCGGCTTACCATCAATGTATGGAGGTCGGCGGAGGAAGTCGTTCTCTTTACATATCTCCAGTGCTCGAAGTTTGTTCACTCGCAGTCTCGGATAGTCTGTCCGAGGATTTGTAAGGAGAGGTAAGGGCGGTCGTCTCTTCAGGGGAACACTCTGCGATCCTGGTTTCTCGGGGGGCTTTTTCAGCATTCCCTAGGAGGACTCTTGCGTTTCCTGTCCTCGGGCTCTCGGGCTTGTGACTCTTCCACCCGGACATACTTCTCTACCTGAGTCACCAGTTCTTCCACTGTAGTTGGATACTTCTTCACTAGTGACCTAAAGAGATCTCCGTCTCTCAAGCCATGATGAAATGCTCCGATAAGTAATTCGGGCGCGATATTGGGGACCTCCATCTTCATCTGGTTGAAGCGCTGAAGGTAGTCTCTCAGGCTTTCCCTATCGGCATGCCTTATGTTTAGCAACTTTACCGCGGAGGAAGGGCGTCTTCTACTGCTAGAGAAGTACTTCAGAAAATGGCTGGTGAGATCTTGGAAGCTTCTGATTTCTCCTGGCGGCAACAAAGTGAACCATTGTTGGGCTCCCTTCGTCAGAGTAGTCACGAAGAGCCGGCATTTAACAGGGTCGCTTAATTGGTACAGCGCCGCGTTTCCTTCGAAAGCGGCCAAGTGGTCCTCGGGAGGTCCGGAACCGTCGTACTTTCCCATCTCAGACGACCGGAAGTGTTCGGGCAACGGGCCGTGAGCACTTCGGGCGAAAAGGGCGAGGCTCGAAGAAGGATTGGTGCTTCTGGCGGGTTTGTGAGGTTCTGAAGTTGGCGGATCTCCTCTCCCATTCTTTCTAACTAGTTTCTTGCCCGTGCAATGCACGGGTCTTAGAAAACATAATTACTAAAAAATGTTTGTATTATCTATAATATACAACAAATGTTGATTGTTTTAAGATAGTAAGATATATGGATAAAAGTTTGGACGCAGAGACAATTTGTTATAATATAAAACATAGCATTTCTTAAAACAAAAATCTTGCAAAAATACATGAAGAATTAGTATGTCAATAGTCGATATATATGATTATAGATAATAAAACATTAAAGTCAATTCATCACAATTGTCGTTGAATGAAGTAAATATAGTTATATTCTTCCTCCAATTCAGCTCTAAAAACATACGACACCTTAATATCATCATATGTGGTGGGCGCACGTAAAATAAAATTAAATTCTGAGACAATTTAGATAATCATCTTCACAATTGTATACACGGCACCTTAACCTGAATCTCAAGCTTGGCATTGTCACCAATGCCCAAATTTCTTTATCAGCGAGTGACACGAATCGAATCATGATCAATGCCTGAAAATAAACAAATTGGGAATATAAAAACTCAAACACTCTCGCCAGCATTAACCAAAAAACACAACATTTCCCACATTTTTAATTCAAAATCCAACACACGGAAACCCAACAGAATGACCAAAACAAATTAATTAAAATTAGCCTGACGAAACTTCTTGGCGATGTTGCAATGAAACACAGGACAATAACCAAAAATCTCATTCAACAGTCTGTTAAAAAAATAACTCAGATAACATGCAAAAAGAAATCCAACGTCCCTGACCATAAAGAGACACAGAGAGAATAAAGCTCGGCCATACAACAGCCTACGTAGAGTAAGCCAATCTCAAATCACATTTTTTCAAGCTTAATATAACTTCCCACAATCACGTACAGAAAAACATCATAAACAAAGCAACGATGATGATAACAAAGGAATAATTTCGCTTAACTGAGACATCTTGAGCTATATTCATCAAGGAGGAAATTGAGAGCTTCTGCAGCAATGGAACGCCCGCTAGGAAACTCGACCACTGCACAGTTAGAAATGCTCTGTATCCAAACCATAGTTTACGCAGCATAAGACTCAAATTACACGTTAGCAGATCTGAATGATAGCAAATAGGAAAATGATTGACATTACCTCTTGGGGTATACCCAAACACATTCTCGGGTCGGGCTGAAGCTTATACAATGATCTACCATACACCTAATGGGCAAAAACAAAAATCAGATTTATCTTCGAAAAACAAATTTCTTGGCGTTAATCATGCAGGCAATCCAACTTAACATCAGAGTGGAAATAATCAAACGGAAGATGATCGTGGAACAAACCGCAACCAGTGAAAATGATGGCACCAGAAGCTGCTTTTCCTCCTTATGCGAAAGAACACAAAGCCTTTCCTTTATGCAAAACCAAATGAGGAATAAAAAATTAATAAACTCACTGTAGTGAAACGAACAAAAAGACCATGTGAACAGGTCTCACAGAGAAACAATTGATTTCAACTCAAAGAGAGGGTAATAAAGAGGAATCGATATTAATTACTCGTGGAAAGCAGTTTATACTCCATCGATGTGTATTTTAGCGAGAAGTTTTTTTCCTCATACGTGAATTTAGTGGGTAGTTTTTATTTCTTTATTGTATTTGTTTTAATTCATTACAAAAATTCAAAGGACACGTGGCTTCACATTAGAAAACCTACATTTCTATTTATATATAAGATTCGGCGGCCTGTTGATCGACACGACGCGCCTTCTCCTGTTGGCGCTTATTCTCCTAAGTTCCGATGCTAAGGTGCGGTTTTCGTCTTCGCGTTCCCCGGTTCCCGATTCGACGTCGTGCTCCCTATTTGCCTCACGCCGGTCGTCTTCCCGTTCAGCGTCACGTCCTCTGTTCTGCCCGGGCCTGTTAACTCTCTGGTTCCTTCCGGCCATCAACACTCCCACATCGGTCCCGATCCTTCGGATTTCTTGCATGACCGCAGCAAACATTGCGGCGGGGTCGGCTGGGTTTGGCCCGTTGCCGCCGGGTGGCGGCATACAACCATCATACTAAATTTCTACTAAAGAAAAACTAGAGTTTCCCACAGACGGCGCCAAGTTGATGCCGCCGAAAAATGGTTCTACCGCGTGCAAACGGCCAACGAGCTCCTCCCGCCTAAATTTTGTCGTGGACGCTACCTAAAGACTTGAAAACAGGGTAAGGGTTGGGGTTCGTTTCCCCTCTTGCCTAGGTCAAGAGGGTATTTTCCGTGTCCCAGGCGTAAAGTAGCGTAAAGATTGACAAAAATTGTGTTCAGTGCTCAAAAAAGGTGTGTGTGAGTGCTGAAAATGGCAGAGTAATGGTAGGATACGCGAGAATCGATACCTGACTTGAAGGCGGTCCGTGGTATTTAAAGGGTCTTGGCTTTGGGCTGTTTTCGGGCGGTTATGACCCATGTCCCTCGTTTCTCGGGTTCGACTTGGCTCATTTTTCCTTCTCTCCACGACCACACGTTCTTGACCCTTGGCGGTTGTCTCTCGCACGTTCCGACGATGCTCATGTGGGAGGATCGTGGCGGTTCATTGGAGCAGATACGAGCATCGGGGGTTGGGGCTCGGGAAGGAACGGTGTTTCCCCTGCCCAAGCCAATTCTGCCGGACGTTCTGGAGATGGATACCCTCGGGTAGTGTCCCTGAGGGAAGGGGAGTTCTCCATGACTTCTGGGTACCTTTGATACGGGCCCTCCCCTTCCGGGCTCGGGACTTCCTCCCTGGGGTGTGCCGATTTGACCCGAACCCCTTCTGAGGGTAGGGTTTATTATTAGGGTCGGGTGGTTGGGCTTGTTAGGGCGGGTCGGTTATTTTGCCGCGGGTCGGTGAGACCCGAGGGTAACAGCGAGCATGTGAGATTCTATAGGATCGGCTTGGAAACGGGCACACAAACACGTGGCAAACATGATGTCCGGATGGCTTGAGGTGAGATATAGAAGAGACCCGATGCTGCTGCGATAAAGAGTGACGTCGACCGCTTTTCAAGAGGGATCGGCATCCAACTTGCAGCTTGTGGCCATAGGAGTGCTGAGAGGCTTGCTCTGATCTTGATGAAAATTCTTCAGAATGTCCTTGATGTATTTCGTCTTGCTGATGAAGATTCGATCTTCGAGCTGCCTGACTTGAAGTCCAAAGAAGAACTGCATCTCTCCCATATGGGGCTCATTTCAAACTTGCTCTTCATGAAATCTCCAAATCTTTTGCAACGCCGTGGATTGGTTGATCCAAAAATGATGTCGTCGACGTATACTTGAACGACCATCAAGTCTTTGTCTTGCCATTTGATGAAGAGAGTCGTATCGATTGTTCCTCGGATAAATCCAGACTTCACGAGGAATTTGCTCAGAACGTCATACAACGCACGTTGGGCTTGTTTTAGTCCATAGAGAGCTTTATCCAATCGATAGACATGATCAGGATAATCTTGATCGACGAAGCCTGCTAGCTGAGCGACATAGACTTCTTCTTTTAACAGGCCATTGAGAAAGGCAGTTTTTACGTCTATTTGGTAGACTTTAAAGTCCTTGTGAGCCGTGTAAGCCAAGAATAGTTTGATGGCTTCAATGCGAGTAACCGGAGCATACGTCTCGTCGTAGTCTATCCCTTCCTGTTGGTTATATCCTTTAGCGACGAGTCGCGCTTATTCTTGATTACTTCTCCATCTTTGTTTTTCTTGTTTTTGAAAACTCATTTCGTTCCGATGATGGTTTTCCCAGAAAGTCTCAGTACTAATGTCCACACTTCGAGACGTTCGAATTGGTTGAGCTCATCTTGCATGGCAATAACCCAATCTGTATCCTTAAGTGCGCCATCTACCTTTGTTGGCTCATTTGGCTTAGAAAGCATGATAATAGGCCTTTCTAATGTCTTGTTCGTACTCCACTCGAGGGATCACCGATGATCTGATCGACTGGATGTGCTCGATCCACTTACGTTCATCGGGTAAGGCTGAGGTTGAAGCATAAGCCATTTGTGGAGCGAGATTTCCAGAGACCTGAGACTGTTAGACTGGTTGAGGTAATTCCATTTCTGCACTTGAGTTGAGCGATCGGATGATACTTTCTCAACATCTACTATAGGAGTTGCAGCACTCTGTGGTAATTCTGAATCGGGTGGGGGTGGGAACTGTTGAAGTACTTGGTATATCAACTTCATCAAGTAGAGGGTCCACTCTAGGCATGGTCACTGTGTTGTTTGGCCGATATATGTGTTCAAAGAGTGAGTCCAACTCTTCAGTTGTTGCCATCGTCTGTTGGTTCTGTGCCAACACACCAGTGAGCACGGGTTCTAAACTGTCGTATTGAGAAACCATCTGGTTAGGCACGGGTCCTGAACTGAAGTGTGCAAGAGCCATCAGGTTGGGCACGGGTCCTGGACTAATGTGCCCAGAAGCCATATCTGTCACTTCTTGGAAAGTGATGTTGTATCTTTCCTCAATTATTCGGTTGGACTTGATGTATACTCGGTACGCTTTTGATGTTGAAGAATACCCGAAGAATGTGGCTTCAAATGATTTAGGGTCGAACTTAGCGCGTTGCTCTCTATCGTTCGCCACAAAGCACTTGTACCCGAAGACCTTGAAGAAGGAGATATTGGGTATTCGGTGATTGAAAATCTCGTACGGAGTCTTGTCAAACCATTTGTGAACAACCATCCTGTTCTGTGTGAAACAGACAGTATTTACTGCTTCAGCCCAAAGGAAGTGAGGGAGGCCAAAGTGGATCAACATCGTACGCGCGGCTTCCACTAGAGTTCGGTTCTTCCTCTCGACTACTCCATTCTGTTGAGGCGTCTTTGTGGCTGAGAATTGCTGATTGATTCCAATTTTCTGGTAGAATTCACTGAGAACTTGTTCTTGAACTCAGTGCCATTGTCGGTATGTATGACTTGGATAGTCTGCTGCAGCAGGTTCTGAGTTGTGTTCACAAAATTTACTATCAAGTCCCCTGTCTCATCCTTCGTTCGAAGGAACTTCGTCCATGTGTAGCGAGAGAAATCGTCCACTATTACCAGCACATACTTGCGTCCGTTGATGCTCTGTGTTTGCATTGGTCCACAGAGGCCATGTGTAGGAGTTCCAAAGGACGTGAAGTGGAGGCAACTTGTTTGACGTGTGCGAAGCTCGCTTCATTTTTCCAAGCTGACACGCCGAACATTGATGCTCTTGCGCCATCAAATTGGTTGGTAGACCGTGAACCAACTTCTTGTAGAAAGACGCTGTAGAGCTTTTAAGTTGAGATGAGACATTCTTTGATGCCACAGGCTGTTCCTCTGAATATTTGTCTGAGAGATGAGGCAAACAACAGTCGAAGGCCGTATACACGTCAGGTTGATCATGTATAAGTTGGATTTCTGAAATCCTTGAAGGAGTTCTTTGTCCTGACTGTCCAAAATTCTGCACCGCTCAGCAAGGAAGACCACCTAGAATTCTTTGTCGTAGAATTGGCCTATGCTGAATAAGTTATGACGGAGGCCTTCGACGTAAGAGACATCCTTGATGATCAGATTCTCCAAAATAATTTCTCCAAGTCTTAGAATGGACATGAGTCGTTGTTGCCGAATCTGACTTTTCCATTTAAGCGGTCTTGATAGTTGCTCATCAGCTCTTGATTTCCCATCATGTGTGTGGAGCAATCCAGTCAATATACCACACATGATGGATCTACAAAACAATTTAAAGAGCTTTAGGTACCCACTTACAAATGGGTCCTCTCAGATTAGCAGATATAGACTTTGGTTCAGATACGGTTCCTAAATATCACTAATAGGAGCTTTAGCTACCCAAGTCACCTTCGAAGAAGTTGATTTGGGTTTTGCCTTAGTAGGAGACTTGGCCTTTTTGGCTTTCGTCTTCCTAGGCGGAGATTTAGGAACCCATTTGGGTTGAACCAGACAGGGAAGTTGAATTTCAGCACGGGCAAATGCATGAGTATGCTTGATCGAGGAAAAGATCTTTTCATCAGATAGTCTCCTAAGGAGTTTGGGGGATTGAATCTTTACGGGATACCTTAGGTGAGAACATGAATGAAAGCACTATAAGCTTTCTTGATGGCCTAATCTTGTTTCCTACGAGTCATCCTGGAGGCATATGTCTTAGATTGATTAACTTTCTGGTGTAGAGCCTATTTCAAAATTGGTGCTTCTAAAAATGGTAGGCTGAAGAGAACATGTAGAAGCAATGATTTGAAGTGAAGAAATGGCTCTTTTATTTCTACGAGTGTCTTTTGCTTTTACAGAAGAAGAATATAAATTTGGAACATTGACATCTAGAGACTCCTTCTTTATTATTAAACTAGACACTCGTGCCTTCGACTCCTTAGGCTCTGACACTACTCTCCCTGTAGACGTAGTAGAGACGAGATTAGAGATAATATTTTTGGAAACATTATTCTTTGGTTTGAGTTAGTAGAAGGCATGATTTCCTTCTTTACGCTTTTCAGAATAATTTTGTCTTTTGAGGGATGTAACGTCCCGTCCCATACCGGGTGTCACTGTAGCATCGGTCCCTACCGGGATCAGTGGGGTTGGGCCCAGCACACTCCGAATGATAGTCTGGCCCCACTGTACCTCCATTTAACCTTTCAGCGTGCTGCGTCCTCGCTCACACGCACCCTGATAAACTTCCCAGGGGGTCACCCATCCATGAATGCCCCATGTCAAGAACGCTTAACTTCGGAGTTTCTAAAGATGGACTCCCGAAAAGGTAGGTCGACCTTGGTGATATGAGTAGTACTATCAATTCTATTATACGATTCTTAGCCTGACACGCCAATACATTGCCAGTCTCAGGATACCCTCTCATTCGGGTGTCAGATCAGTTCGTTCATTTACCCCTTTGCCTAGAAGCCTGCCAGGAGCCGCTTCTTTTCCGTGCACCTCTCTGGCACCGGCGATCACTCCCCGCCCTCATCGGCCCCGGGCGTCACATGCCCACCAGCTTCCGCCTGGTTCATCCCCGAACCAGCACCGTACTGCGAGAGGTCGTGGCGCCCCGCCATCCACTAACTTATTCTATCGTTACTTATGTGCCTAATGATGTTGTAGTGCGCAGCTATCGCAAGCAATGTTCTAATGGACTTTATCATAGCGACAGGCAAAAAGGTCTCCTCATAGTCAATGCCCTTTTTCTGACTGTACCTTTTCGCCATAAGCCTAGCTTTGTATGTGTCAACCAATCCGTCAGATCCAATCTTTCTCTTGTAGATCCATTTACACCCAATGGGTCTGAAACCATCTGGGAGGTCTACTAGATTCTAGACTTGGTTTTCATGCATAGAATCCATTTCGGCTTGCATAGCTATAAGCCATTTCTCCGAATCTTTATCCCTGATTGCCTGGTCATAGGTAGTGGGATTGTCTCCGACGTTCCCTTCCATCGCAACAACTCGTGCTCGATGTGGACCATCCCATGTCAGGCTGGCGTGATACTCTACCCGACCTGCGAAACTCAGTTTGCGTCTCGGACTGCTCTACGATGTCATCTGACACTGGAGTCTGTGAAAGCGCTTCTGACGACTCTCCAAGAGTTACTTCGCGACCCACTCCACCTTCTCGAACGAACTCTTCTTCGAGAAAGTGAGCCTGAAGGGCTACAACGATTCTCTGATCGTCGTGGAAGTAAAATTGGTATTCCATGGAATCCTCAGGATACCCGATAAAACGTCCTTTCACATCCTTCGATTCTAGTTTATCTGTCTTGAGCTTTTTCACAAATGCGGGGCAACCCCAAACTCTAATGTGATTCAAGCTTGGTCTTAGTCCTGTCCGTATCTGATACGGAATACGATCGACAGACTTTGTAGGATATCTATTCAGAATGTGTGCCGCTGTCAACAGGGCATGACGCCACAATGATATGGGCAGGTCTGTATAGCTCAGCATATATCGAACCTTATCCAACAGAGTTGGATTTCTGCGTTCGGACACACCGTTTAACTGCGGTGTTCCGGGCGGTGTCAACTGTGAAATGATCCCGTTCTCTTTAAGAACTCGTCAAACTCGAGGGTCATGTACTCGCCGCCTCGATCTGATCGAGCGGCTTTGATGCTCTTTCCAGTCTGATTTTTCACCAAAGCCTTGTAATCTTTGAACCATTCAGAAGTATCAGACTTGTGCTTCATGAGATACACCTTGCCGAAGCGAGAGTGATCATAAGTGAAGGTAATGAAATAATGGAAGTTACCGCGAGTCGCTACCCCGAACGGTCCGCAAACATCCGTGTGGATCAAACCAAGAAGTTTTGCGGCTCTCGCAAAAGTCCCAGTGAAGGGCGACTTGGTCATCTTTCCAAGGATACAAGATTCGCAAGTCGGATAGGGATCAGACCCAAGCGGCTTTATAATGCCGATTTTCTCCAACTTGAGAATCTTCTGTTCTCCAACGTGACCGAGTCGAAGATGCCACAGCAGTCTCGAGTTTGACTCCAATTTTCGTTTGTTGGTTATTGCATTCACAGTTTTTGTTTTATCTTTGACATTTAGATAATATAATTCATTCAGTAAAGTTGCACTTCCGACGCAATTATTCCAAATAAATATTGCATATATTATTACTAAAACGGAACTCATAACCGTTTCCGCTCAAAACAGGAATAGAAACAATATTCTTAAGCCCCTTGGGCAAAACTAAACAATCGAAAAGCAGTAAACTATGTCTAGTAGATAAAACGAGAGTTCTTGATCCAATGTGGGTCGCCGGTACACTATGTCCGCTTCCTACGTTGATCATGATCTCTCGGTCCGCCAGCTTCCTACTTCGTTCCTGACCCCGGTTCGAAACACAGATGTGAGCACTAGCTTCCGAGTCTAAGATTCACGAATCGGAATATACTGTCATAGAACAATTAGTTTCTAAAACGTAAAGTTCTTTACCTGAGGCGGCTAGCTTTGGGCAATCGCGCTTCCAATGGCCAAGCTCATTGCAGTGAAGGCATTTGTCCGTCGGCTTGGCGCCTTTGAACACATTCTTCTTGGCCTTGCCTTTCGAAATTGGTCCTTTGGACTTAGTGGGCTTGTCCAACTTTTTCTTTCTACTCGACTCTCGAGTCTTAACATTCGTGACAAGAACAACTTCATTTCCTTTCACCTTCTTCATCTAAGTTTGCGCCGCCGACAACTGGTTCATCAACCCAGTCAACGTCATCTCGGCCTTGTTCAGATTAAAGTTCACAATGAACGAATTGAAGGAAGGTGGGAGCGACTGAAGTATCAGATTGTTCTGGAGCTCATTATCCATGATAAAGTCCAGTGCCTCGAGTCTTTTGATCCAATCGATCATCTTGAGCACATGCTCTCCGACGTCACTACCCTAAGCCATTTTGCAATGAAATAGTTGTTCCGTAAGGGAATAGCGAGCACTCCTGGAATGTTAGCCAAAAAGCTCCTTCAAATGAAACAAAATGGCGCCCACTTCCATTTTCGAGTGAGTGCGCTGCAACTCATTGCTCATGGAAAGAAGTATATAGCCCTTGACATTTGGCTCGTCAATCTGCCACTTGGCATACGTAGCCCGGTCTTCGTCACTCGCATCAGCCCCTGGGACTTGCGGTACGGGGGAATCGAGGACATAAGTTAACGACTCCATACCTAGGACTATCCTCAGGTTACAGAGTCAGTCCACGTAGTTTGGTCTCACCAAACAATTTCTCTCAAGCAGCATAGTAATAATGTTCGTCATCGCAGTAAATAGAAAGAAACGTAAAGCTGCAGAAAATAAAGATCTAATTAGGTTTATCTTATCATTCATCAAGCGCAAACAAGGACTTTTCGTTTCGCTTGATTCCCACTATTTTTCTTGAAAACACTATCCTCCCGAGAAGAGTTTCGGAAACCTCGTTGAAAGTTTCATAGTGGAGTTGATGTCCCCGACTCAACTAGATTCGCCTCAGCCTTTAACGCAATATTTGGCTTATCTAATCTTATCGAAGTCACGTCAAACGTGAACTTATCCAATAAGAGTTTCAACTATCTTTGTCTCAGTCATTGACCCTCACGGCTAACCCTGCTTATTGGGTATAACTGCCTAAGTGTGACCAATCAACTTATGCTCAAATCGCACAGAATGTACCGCCCCTTACTGCCATACGCTTCGTGGGGGGCAGACTGGTATGACAAGCGGCGTCCAAGATGCACCCGAGACGCTAACATTGGGGCGGGATATACTACGCCAACTGATTCGGAACAAATCGCAAAACTCCCCAACGCTAGACATCTCGAGCATGATAGAAGACAGGAATCCAACTCCTTTACCCACTTAGTATTTATCAAACGGGAGAATAAACCATCACACATAAGAGCACATTGAACATGCATATCACTTCAAAAACCAACACGCATGTAGGTAGTAAATTAACCATGGGAAAATAAACTACAAGACAACACAAGCGGGTTATTTCTAGTCTATCCCTATTATATGCGTATTCAAAAAAACCGGGTTGTAGTACGGGTCTTGAAGTCGTCAAACGTCCTTCGTCACTCCAACGGCCTCAAAGTCACCGAACGTCCACCACCTTGTCACCGCCGGGGGGTAGTCTACCATCAAATGGGCCCTCATGTTCGTATTTAGCTAATCTAATAAAATGGTAAATTACAACACGGGGGGATCATAACGAGCACGTTGACAATTACGTGATTTTAGAAAAGAAACGAAAATTTGGCATCAAACGGGCCAAGCCCATTAAAAGGACCGTTAAGGCTTTGACCGTGAAACCATAACGCAGCCCCCGCGACTCAAATTGCTCAGCCGTCAAAGCACGCCGGAGAGCCACGATGGAGAAGGCCGCCGGCGGGGAGTCCCGGGCTGAGCCGGAACAGCCGCACCGCCGGCGACGACACGCCGCGCACAACGCACGCGTGTCATCTTGCGGCAGAAAACTGTCGCAACTCCTTTGTCGCCTCAGCCCCTCCGTGTCGGAGCCTCGCTGGGAGAGATCACCGCCGTAGCATTCCGGCCGAGCCCGTTGCAGTATGCACCGCGCGCCCCGTTGCAGTCCGCGGCCAAAGCCGCGGATGATCTCTGCGGTGCCGCTGCCCGTTGCGGCGGCGCTGCCCGGGGCCGGTGCCTAAGACACCATGGCTGGTCCGGTCTCGGAGTACGAGGCGGATCGAGCTTGCTCGAAGCAGCCCGATCCCGCGGCTGCAGCTTCGCTGCACCGCACGCAGCCCGTGCGCAACGCGCGGCTGCCCAGATCCCGCCGCCGCGCTGGTCCCGGTCCGGTCTGTGGTTCCTCGTCGGTCCGTACCGCACGAGTGGATGGCCGTGGGTTGGCAAACAATGCATCGGACAGCACAACGGTCGAACCGCGTCGGCTTTCGATCGTCTCCCACACGCCTCGTTTCAATTTAAACAAGTTATGATTCCGATCACGAGTGCCCGCTCTGATACCACTTGTTGGGTTACCCGGTGTCTCCCGAAGACGCCACGTCCCCGGGTACGGTGCGGAACAAAAATTTTCCGGGTTCCCCGATTGCCCTCGTTGCTCGGATCAGAATAGTATCACATTGACATGTAATAGGGCAGGTCAAACCCGTAGAGAATTACCAGTTGAAGCACGTGGCAGCTCCTCGTCCTTTTCTTCAAGACTTCGTCGATGGTGGTAGAGGGCACTAGATCGTCACGCCGACCTCGCAGTGTTACACGTCGTCAGTTCTCTAAAGATGGCTAGAGAGAACCGAGCCGTCGCGTGGGAGAAAAGTGTGTGCGTTCGGTGTGTGTTTTGTGCCTTTAGTTGATTTCAAAAATCACTTGCTTTCACTTCATTTGGAGCACGAAATTCTTAGCCTATTTAAAGTCTTGGATTTTTGCCAAATCTTACTCTCTTTTGAATTCCAAATCCAAACTTAAGGAAACTTGTTATTATTAGAAAACTAACTTAAATACCAAGTCAAACTAAGTATATTTAAATATGGTATGGAATTCAAAACTTAATCCTAGATTAATTTCGAAATTTAAATAAATAATATTCTAAATATTTTATTCCATATTTATTTATATCAAATATGCAAATTCCGAAAATACCCTCAAAGGCATATTTCGAAATTAGCTTAAGGTGAAATCCAATTTTATCCTCAAGCCCATTAAGCACTTGGCCAAGCCCAATTCTTAAAGTTAGTTTCATAAGAAGTCCAACTTCGATCCAATAAATAGCCCGAGGCCCATTAAGGCGTGGCCCAACGGCCCAAGGCCCGTTAAGGCCCAAAATACTTCATCTCCTTATCAATACACGTTGATGATCCTTTTTAAGACCGACTCTCTAGGTTCGACTCAATCGGCAAGGAAGGAATCCAAGAGTCCGGTAGTTACCTAGCCAATCCCGTAGTACCGGACCGTAACCCGATTCGAGTGCGAATTTCGACCCAGTCTTTATTCCAGAACCTCACTATAGATAACAGTGCTACGTATAAATCCTTCAGCTGTGTCCCAATCAAGTGAGAGCCATGGTCTATGTCAAACTCACTAAACTCGATTCTATGATAAAACGGAGACGAGGCAAATTACCAAACTACCCTCCATGTCTCACATAAGTTAGTTCAATACCTTGGCCAAGGATTTGGTATTTTTTCGTCGCCGTCCTCATAGGACACTTATCTCGATTACTTGCGAGACTGTGAACCCGTACTCGGCGGTCTAAGCCCGGCAGTCACAAATCGTCATCAAGACCGCATCTGGCCCGCAGACCCATGCAATAGCAAATCGGGTCGAGGGGAACCAGTGACAATCGAGACTTCGAAGTCGACTCCGTCAAAGCCCGTTTCGGTCTAAGGTTCACGTAGACTACTATAGTGTTGTCGTCGGTCATTGACACTCCTTGAGTAATAAGCCATGTTCGACCGTACGACCCGTGAGTCAGTGTCCATGAAACGAGTCAATCCCTTGATTCGATTCGTATCACAAGTCATGACATCCGCTTCCAAGCGGGATATCGGCACACGATAGGTCATCGACAAATAAGCCGTGATTGGTTATCCAGCACCCAACTGGAACCTCAGGCTTACGGAATTTTAATGTTCGAGGTTAAGAGTCCACTAGTGCCTTCCTCTCTCGTACCCATCGAGAACAGTGACTCAACTCGACACATTTGGATTTGTTCATTTATTGCTTTAGTGGATGCTAAGTAAAGAACTCTTATATTCAATAAACGAACAATGCCTTTCATTAAACACACAAAAATATCTTATTAAACAAAAGGTCGAACGATAAATAATCTAATGCCCTATACAATCTAATCCTCGTATAGCATTCGAGGGCATATTCCTAACATCAACTGCAAAATGATCCATGACATGATACACCAGAATCGCCCGATTCCTACTTCCCTTGCTCTCGGGTAAAGTGGTACTCATATGCATTGTAATTGGCCGATTTTAGCCTAAAATTGATTAATTAATCTCACACTCGATCGAATTTTGATCCTTAGCTCAAATCGGCCGAATAAATCCTCACTATCTTATTTTCGCCGAAGTACCTTAGCTATACATATGTAGGTGTCACCGAAATTCTTTAAGTCTTGGTATTATCACACAAATCATATATCACCTATCACATACGTAACGCAACATACGCATGAAATTATAAAACATGTATCACGAAGTCACATATTATGCACGCAAATTTATCGGCGGTCTTACCCATGGGACTCGGGTATTACAAGGGAGAAGCGTGAGAAATAGCCTGGGAGGTTGAGGAAGCTTTGAGATTTTCTATCTCATTTAGGAATTTTTTCTTTTCCACTTCAAAATCCTCTTTTTCTTTTTCTAATGTAGTTTGTAATTCCTCTATCTATTTCTGTTTCATGATATGAGGTTTGTAGAGAGAACTTTCAGAATGTACACTGTTTGCTTCCGTAGTTTCAGGTTGAGGATTAGGAGGTTTGACTATATCACAGTCACGCGTCAAGGGTATTTCCCTGGATTTGTAACTGTCATTTAAGTCTTTGTAGTAGAAGGGAATGTGGGCCCCATGTGTGGCTTTCTCTTAGCTAATTGTAAAGAACCTAACTCGTCTGCTTTAGTAAAGTTCATAAGAGATGTTACACCTAAACCCATGTATTTTACATTGTATGCTTCTTTCTTCTTCAGCACACATGGGTTAGTGAAACATAAGCCTTCTATTTGATTATAGAATTCTATTTATCCTAGGGCTGATTTAGAAATATAGTCTGTTCAGTTTGTCCCCTTCTCGTAAGAAGATCGTCTAATTTTTTAATTTTGGCATATAACTTCTTACGTTCTTCGCCCAAGAGAGCATAGTTATTTTCCACTGTCAGTTTGGCGGTTTTACAGGCATCGAGTTCTTTAGCAGGTTCACTAACTTTATTATTGGATTTATCTAATTGGGCTTCTAAGTTAGTGACCTTAGCAGTAGCATATGTTAATCTACAATTGAGGCTAGCTTTCTTGTTGAGATTCGTAACCAATCAATTATAGTTATTCTCTAGCCTGTCATCTAGTTCCTTAACTTTTAAACTATGCTGCTCTATCGGAGGCTTCATAGTCTCACTAATTTTCAAGCTCTTAGTTAGTTCTTCTATTTTTGCAGTAGAGCTTCTATGTTCTACCTCGAGACTAGCTATTCTCTCCTGAGACCTAGATAGTTTCTTCTCCACTTCCTTACACTTTTCTGCTCATGTTTCATGTTAGCATAATTTGATTGATACGATTCTAACATGGTCAATAATGTGGAAGAAGAGACTACCTCCTATGAAGATCGGATGCTTGGTCATACCGTCTGATTGGAAGTTTCTGCGTCTGAGTTCTCATCCAAGCGGGCCATGAGGGCGAGATTCTCCTCGTCAGAACTAGATGTATCCTCGAGCCAGTGTTCTTGTTCTGCCATAAGAGCTACTCCAGCTTACTTTTGCTTAGTGAGTTGAAGCTTCTTGGAGTAGTAAAAGGAAGCTGGAGTAGCCCTTATGGCGGAATCTGAACGAGCCAGTGGTCTTGTTCCTTTTCCTTTAGTCGATGGGAGGCTGTCTATTTGTTTGTAGATGTCGTTTGGGATGCCTTGCATTAGTGTATTCTTAGCTATCAGATCAGCTTTAGCTCGTATTCTTTCCTCATCTGTGTATTCCCTAGGCTCTTTCAGTCGCCTAGTAGCGGGAATTGGAGGTTTGCTGTGTTGTCGCCGGGTACTGTGACCCAAAACTGAGCTGGTCCTTCCTCAAGTGAAGAGAGAAGGTTCTCTGCCTGATCCTTTAGTTCAATGAAACTCAGAAATCGACTTCGTCAGACAGTGTATTCGCCGCGTTTCAAGATAGCCGGACGGTTGTCGTTTCCAAGCGTAGAAGCATCCTTTTTTGAGTTGATTTGTAGAGATCTTTGTAAGTTGTTTGAAGAATGGATTTCGGTGTAATTTGCTTAACAAGTAGCAGATTTGTTAGTAGCGTTTGATTCGAAAGTGATCGAGATTATTTTTGATTCAATCTTTGATAAAAAATAATATCTTCGAAATAAAATGTGTTACTGTTTTCGCGCGATAAATACTCTTACGTAAAATTTTTCGAGCGAAAATAATTTGCTTCAAATATTTCGGTCGAGAAACTTTTTCAGTGCGTGAATTTATTTCAATCGTTAAGAAACAGTACTGTTAGTAAGTTTCTCGCTGAGTCAAAATAAATTGGTTGACCGAAAGAGTTTTACGTGCTCAAATGATAAGTCTCTTGGTCAAACTTGAAAGTATGACTGAGAATGTTTTTCGATAGAAAATTTTACGCGCGCAAAATCAATTATGATTCTCGTCGAAAAGATTCTCGCTGAAATAATGCTCGAGAAGTGTCTACCGTAAATCGCTCTTTGCAGCAGCGACTTCAGTACCTAATTCGTATTCTAATTGAGCATAATTTCTCACACGGAGTTTTCGATCGAGAAATTAATTTCGTTCGAAGACTTAGCGGGAAAAATTTGAATTACACAGTTAAAACACAGAATACGATTTTAACACAGATTCAAGCAGAAATAGCAAATTAGGCAATGAATTGCAGGTAATTGCTCGAATCTATCAGCTAAACATATCCGAACAGACAATTAAACATGTTATGAAGCAAAATTTGGCAAATTTAAGCAAAATCAGTACGAGTTCGTAATGTTCAATCGCAAACAATAACTATCGCAGAATCGAAATTCACTCAAATTTAATGTTTTAATTGGATACTGATCGAATAGCAAATGATTTCTAACACTATTGCGAGCACATAGACATCAAAATCAAATCAAACAAGCACAGAATTGAGCCATTAGATCGAAATCAAAGTTTCGCGCCAAAAAGTTCTTCGAGCAATCGAAAAACTATTCAGAATTGAATTTCGATCCAAATCTAACAATTCAGCTTCAAGACAGATACGAATCTGCTCTGATACCAATTTTTAGGTCCCTAATTATCAACTCCTATGATCCTAGGTAGGAATTCTAGGGTAATCGACTTGAATGGATAAAATTGAGTTTCGATCGAAAACCTTCTAATGAAGAACACGAGAGAGAACTTTGTAGTGTGAGAAAATGTATGCTATTTCTCTCTCTAGAATTCAATTCTCAGTCCTTCGGATCAAATTATAAAACTTTCTCTATTGATCTTCGATGTGTACTGTTAGGTCCTACGATTAACAACTCTTCGATCCTAGGCTAGAATTCATAGTAATTCGATCGTTTAGATAAGCAATTGAATTCGATCGAAAAACTCAAATGAAGAACAAGAGAGAGAATTCGAGTAGAGTGAGAAAGTTACTGTTGTTTCTCTCTCTAGAAATCAAATTGCAAGCCCTTCGGATCAATTCTCAAAACTTTCTCTATTAAGCTCAATTGACTTACAAGTATTTATACCAAACAAACTTGGTATAAATATCAAACTAGTCCTAATCTAAGGACTATTATACAAAACGCCCCTAATTACAAGGACAACTAATGAAATCAAGCACAATTACAAATAGTATTTTACAATCTCCCCTTTGTGCTTGATTGCGTCTCCGTGCCGTTTGTCCTCGTCGGGCGTAATATGATCTGCGCAAGCCCAGCGCATGCTCGTAGTTTCTCAGAGTGATCCTAAGCTCCAGTCGCTCCTCGATATCTTCAAGCAATTCCATTAGGAGCGGCTGTTCTCTCACGAACCTGTGGATCCTCAGCATAGTGTCTCTGTTGATTTCTTCCAACCTCTGCTCGATGTTTTTCCTGACGACCTTGAGCGTCCCATCGCAAAACTTATGAATCTCAGTCTTCAGCATCAACCTATTCTTCTTTGCTATTGGATTGTGGTAGGTGATGCCTAGGACTGAGCTGATGTGCACGTGATTGTTGGGAAGCCCTTCGATCTCAGGTCCTTTGTTGAGTGGAGCAGTCATGTTGACCTTCTTCATATTGCTCTCCAGAGCCATCTGAAGGTCGTGTGCGGCATAGTACTTGACTTGGCGCATCATGAACCGGTAGAGCCCTTCGAGGCCTTCTTTCTTGATGAAGCCCTGAGGACCTTTATACTTCTCCACATATAGCTGATATAGACGGTACACTTCATCGGCGGGGAGGTACGGCAGGTCGCTCTCGCTCAGTTCCTCTCGGGTCCTGTCCACTCTTTCAATGACGTAGTAAGGTGTTGGAAGTCCTCCTTTTGCAAGGTAGACGCTGAGGAGTTGGCATATTGGGGAGAGACTCTTATAATGGCTCTTGGCTTGTGCCTTAGTCATCCCCAGCCTAACATCAGGTCCTAGTTTGGTCAGCATCCAGAGGTAGGTCATCCTCTTCTGCTGATCCCAATGAGAGATCCCTCTAAGCTCGAACTCGTTCGGCTTCTTCACTATGTCCGGAGACCTCCAAATATTCTCACGAACTTCTTCTAGGAAGGGAATTTCTATTTGGATGTTTTCCCATTGCGTGTCAATCCGAACGGTCCCTGGCATTTGCCTTGTGGGGGAGGCCGCTCGTTGTGCGATCAAATCTGATAGCCTTGGGATGTCTCGTTGGTGGTCTTCACCTTCCTGAAGTTCGTCGTCTTCTATGATTACGAGGTCTATAGACGCTTGTTGTAGAAAGTGCCGAACGTCATGAATCCGTCGTCTTTGATGCTCCTCGGGCATGGAATGGGTCATCCACTGTCCTTCGAAGATGTACTTGTCTAGGGCTTCGTGTGGATTGACACTATGTCCAGAGGGTCCCGGTTGGTCTGGAGCGACAGAGGGAGTGGCTTGGGTAGCTGCTAGAGCTACAAGCATTGCAGCACTTGCTTCTTCTTCCGGAAGCAAGGGGCTTGAGTAGATCGGTGGTGTGGACGGAGGCGTCCTGAGGTGAAAGGTTGGTGGGTCGATGTGGGCGGTGCGGTGCGTGGTGTGTGTTTGGGTTCGGTGGGTATGTGTTTGGGTATGGTGGGTTTGTGTTTGGGTTTCACCAGCTCCAGCGCTTGTCTGCGTAGCGCCCGAGCCTTGTCCTTGGCCACTTGTTGATGTCCTTGGCCTCTTCTCCCCTTCATGAGGGTCCTGATCATCAGGATCATCATGTCTGCGCCGTGAGTGGGAGCTTTGGCCTCGACAGGTGTCAGTCGGTGGCTCAGGATGGTCCACCAATCGCCTATAGAGAGATTCTTCTTGCGGCGATCGAATGGAAAGGCCTATCAGACGGGCAAGGAGAATGTCATGGAGCTCGGTGATGGGGATTGTATATGGGTTGATGAGGATGGAGGAAGTGGCTAGAGGGTCGGTGGGTGTGGGTTGTGGAGGTGTGGGGTTGGTTCGTGACGAAGGGCCTTCAGAGGCAGGTGCTTTCCCGGTATCTCTTCGGGATGCCTCGAGTGCTTGGAGTACTCTCTCTGTGATCTTTTCTTCCATTGACTGTACAGCGGCAGAGAGAGCGGCCTGGAACTGTTCGGTCATCACGAAGGGTGCGGACGCCTCCTTAGATGGACCAGGACGACTGACGTTGCCTGTTATCAACCCTTGAGTAGACACCGACTCTTGGGGTTGGCTCACAGTCACTTGAGGTTGTGAATGTATGAGACTTCCACCCAATCCTCGAGTCGAATCCTGAGGATTCGCCTCTATGGGTGTTAAGGCAGGCTCAGGTTGCGCCTGCGAACCAGACACCACGTGAGTTGGTTACGGCTCAAGATTGAGCGAAGAAGTGCTAGCAACACTTGTCGATGGGGTCAGCGTAGTATCTGGTGCGACGGTGACGGCCGGAAAGAGAGACTCTAGCTGAATGCTCAGTCTTGTGGGAGTCCTCCTGATCAGACTTATTTCCTCGTCAGACTCTGTGTCAGACGGGGTGGCCGTGTGAGGAGTGAGGTCACGATTGACATCCTCCAGTGCCTGATCCGTCACCGGTGGAAGAGAGCTTTGCCCCATTTCTGTCTCGGGCTGTGCCTCTTGTTGAAGAACTTCCTCAAAAGTTTATTCGAGCACGCCAACATGTACGGGCTCTTCCACTTGCAATTCGAGGTCAGGAGCCTCGAGTTCCATCTCCGTAGCCACGACGTCTATCAGCGTATCATCGACGTCGGGCATTGGCTCTTCGACCAATGGTGGCTCCTGAGCGACATCATCAATCATCACGTCGTCAGGGCTTGAATGGTGTTCTGGTTGGGGAGGGCTCACATGGTAATCTGCCGGGGGCCCTCTGATCATTTCCTCCGTTAAATTGTGTTCCCGGCAGAACCTCTGATACTCAGCTCCCGCGAGATCGGCGAGCCTGAGTAAGTTGAGTGGAATCGGCATCGACGGTTGGTCCAGGTCCGTGAGCCGTGGGTTGTGGAAAAACATAAGCCATGGCGGCTGGTAGTTTCCACCAGGAGGTAGCTGGGGGATGCTCTCTGCATGTAGCTCCATGAACTCCCTGATGATCACGTTGACCATCGAGCATAGGGCACGTTCTTCGACCTTCGGTTCTCCTTCAACCGAATCTGTTCAGCTAGATCATTCCAGATTAGCTGTGTAAAGTCGTAGTTTTTGGCGAAGGCGAGGCCGTGAAAGATCCGCAGTATGTTGCTGTTGCCCTTGTCGAATCCAGCGTGTTTGGGTGACAGACACTTGTTCACTATGCCGAACAGTGTCTTCCAGGGGTGAGGGATACCGCTGCTCTGGACCTGAGCTAATCTTGTAAGCGGCGGTTGGTATCCCATGTGCAGGAAGTCCTGAATCATCTCTGCGTCGGTCGGGAGCGGGTCGTAGTTGTCGTTGTGGGGCAAGTCCAGTATCATGCCGAACTGGCTCTTGCTCATGTATATGCCGCGTCCCGATTTGGGTCATTAAAGAGAATGTCCCATCTGCTACGGCTCCTTGTATGCATCCCCAGAACTGCTGGAGATAGACCATCGGCACCGATGCGGTGACCGTTAACGCATGCCAGATGGGGTGGCCTCTGAGGATGGATACGATGATCTCGTCCGGGCACCGAAATGTGCTCAGATCGAGCTGGAAGTTCGTATCTTGAACCTTTAGATAAAGGTTGTGATCATTTATGTGGTTGTATCTTGGGTAACGATCCATCTGAAATATAAGATATAAAAAAGTTCATTAGTTCAATTTTATTTTCAGTCGAAATATGAATAAATTTCATCAAACTATAGTAATATTACAACTAATAGCATGTTCGATGAATTTTGAATTTAAATCATATCAAATGCATATTGTATGTTCAATTTCAAAAATCGTAATGGCATGAATGTAATTTCGAATGAAGTATTTGTCGCGTGAAAAATGGTTCGAAATTTCGCTAAGTGGTAAATCAGTAAGTCACTGTTCATGCCGAGAAAATTTTCGGTCGACAAAATTGAATTGCAATTTGATTTCCTATACACTGATTTCAATTGAAACGTTTACGTGTCATTTTTCGATCGAGAAATTTTATTCGCTAATTTTCGCTACAGTGTAAAAGACTTAGAGAAAAATTTTCTAAGTGTTGAAGTTGAAATCTAGACTGTAGTCGATCAATTTTACGATCGAGAAAAATTCCGTGTAAATTTACGATCGAGAAATTACGTCTCAGGAAAATTTACTATCGAAAAATTTTCCTCGATTGAATAAAATTTTTCGATTTGAAATTTGTCGAGCGGAATGTGATTTTCGATTGAAAGTAGAAGTTTTTCGCTGCGATATATTTTCATCGAAAAATTAGTCAATGAAAGATTAGTCAAACGTCGAGAAAATTTTCGATCGATTGTGTCCGAAGCGCCGAATTTTACGATCGAAAATAAAATTAAGTGTTGAAAAATATATTTTTCGCAGATGAATTATTTTCGACCAAATTGAAATTAAATCGAAAATTCTATTTTGCGATAGTAAGTTTTACGCTCGATAAAATTTGCATCTTAATTGTCTAATCAGTGCTTAAGTTTTTCGCTCTAAAAAATCCTAATTAGATTTCTCGATGGTAAGTAATTTTTTTTTTCGGTCAAAATTTTCTATCTTGATGACTAAATCAAAATTTTGCGATCGAAAACTAAATCGACACAAATAGTATCTCGATTGAATTGAAATTCAATTAAGTCTATTTGCGATCGACAAAGTTCTTCGACAGCTTCAAACCTTTAAAGAACCCAATTTCAACGAAACTCATTTTATCATCACAGATGGAAATTTTCCAAGGACTTACGCTATCTGTTTCATCAAAGACATCGAATCTATCTAAACAATCAGGCATTTAACTCAGAAAATCCAAGAAACATGCCTAGATTTACTGAAACAGTATACGTTTAAATCGTTTTTGAAGAACAGTCGAAAAATCTTAACTAATCATGTGAAAAACTACAGAATGTAAATGCAAATCAAGTTATAACATTCGCAATCGTTAACTGAATCGAATTTCTACCTTAATCAGACGACTTGAAGTGAAAAATTAGAAGATTTTTGAAGGATTTTGTATAGTCTAAGAAAGTTTTGCGTGAGAGAATTTCTGTCGATTAGGTTTTGCGTGAGAAAAAATTTTTCGACTGACAAAAGTTAAACTTCTATTAACTAGCATTAATTTGTTGCCGGGCTTGTGATTTGACATTTTGCGATATAAGGGATCAGGCCCATTACTATTTGCACACGAAAAATTCTAATTTTTCGATCGCAAATTATCGCAGTTAATCAAAATCGATCCCGACACTGTTTACGATCGAGAAACTTTAGAGTGCGAATTAATTCAAATATCCAGTTTCTCGATGGTAAGTTCTCTAAGAAATTTCAGATTGTCCCCTATTTCAAAATAAAACCCAATGTAAGGCTCCCCCTGAGTAATTAAAATAAATGCAATTAACTCCCTGTATTTTTCTGTATAGTAACGTCTAGCTCCCCTGGCGTAAATTGAAAAATCTGTACCACTTAGAGATAAACGTTAGTAGTAATGGAGTTAATCAACAATTAATTTTGGCAATGTTATCTTTGAAATATCTGGTCTTGTGTCTAGCTCCTCTCTTTGTAGTGTCGACGTCTTACTTCTTAATTTTGAGAGATCTGAAATACTCAGAGAAAAACGTCAAAAATATTTGGAGCTAAACCACGATTTTTATACTTGTTCTCCCTCAAATGATGCACAAGAATTGACTAATTATGCAGTCATGTTTAAATCAATTCAAGTCGCGAGCATATAACACACAAATTTTACCAAGTACATATACATGGTCCCCGAAACATGTACTTCAAAATATTGTGTGAAGGTGGAGGCAAAAAAAAACAATTTATCGCATTTAAACAATTCAGTTCCAATGCAATCTATAATTGCATTTAGAATGTGCGATACACTAAAGAAATTCGCATTTATTCAATTCAACGCATATGAAACATAATATTTCATGTCAAAATGTGCGAATTTTATTATTTATCATTTATTTATTATTATATATATGTATATATATATTTATTTTTTTTATTTATTTTTTTTATTTTTTTTATTTATGGGGTCAGATTATTTTGCTTCGATCAAGCGTCACGCCTAAAATTTTACGAGACCATAGACAAGCGTCACACAAATTTTGCTTCGATCAACCGTCAAGTCATGTCGTTAAACTAAAATCCTAAGTCCATAGACTGGTCCATTTCAACAACTCTCACTAGGTTCGCTCTTGCTCTCAATTAGCTATCTTGGGATTTTTATATTTTTATCACTCAAGTCAACACAAGCAATTTTTACTCAATTTACCTATCATCGAGGCATTTTTAATCATTTCACCTAAGCGAGAGACCGTCTATGTGGAATCAAAGGGTTGTAAGGGTTATAATTTGGCTTAGGACTTAGAACGGAAGGAATTTAAAGGGAAGTGAGCTTATCTCTTCATCGTCTTCCAATTCTACGTCCGTCTCCCTTTTTTTTCGGCGTCTTTCTTCTTTTCAATCTTTTCTCCCTCTTTTTCTTTTAAGAACTATCCCTTTTTATGTTATGCTCAAGCTGAAGCTCCTCTTCCCCATGAGGCTCTAGGAGATTATCGTAGGCGAAGTTCTTCTTGTTGGTTCTCGGGCCGATACTGAGCTCCTCTTCTCTTAATCCCTATTGAGGTTTCAGAGATTATCAATTTGGAGAAGTTCTCGGTTATGGAATTCGTACCCGAGGCTGCACTCCTCTTCTCGTTTCCCGATATAAGACCGGATTATCGTTGGAGAAGTTCACTTCGTGGTGCTCCTCTTCCAGCCGTTCTGACGAGCGTACGAGATTATCGTTGGAGAAGTTCACAGCAGGAACCATGCCACTTTCTACAAGGTAGTCGGAAGGCCGGTTCCTTTGGTCTGATTTTTACGCGTTGAGCAATGCCTTCTTTTGTCATCATCACACTTTTTCTTTTGTTATCTCGCCCTCCTTTTCTCATTTGAACAACCATTCGAAGAGTATAGAGTTCGGTTGAAGGTTGGGAATGGGTTTCAAATGAAGAAAAGGACGTTGGACAAGGCTCAAAGTGGATAACTAAGGGCTAGAGTGGGGGAATTTATATAAGGCCGAATGAGGACTATCCTAAACTCCCTTATCATTTTCCTAACGATCTAACGCAAGATGAGTATGAGGCCAAGTATCACTAGTTAAGACAAGTAATTGATGTGTGACTCACTCGAGAAATAGATCCAAAGAAAGAAAAAAATAACAAGGCTTGAATCCTCACATTTATAGTGGCTTTGTGTCTAGTGGAGCAACCTAATGACCTTTAGACACAAGAATCAGACTTAGACTGACAAAATTAAGCAATTAAATCGATCGCATGTCGGGGTAAAATTCAAACTGACATTAGATCAAAGCATCCTAAAGGATTTCCTCATACCCCTTTATATTATATAGAAATATATATGTTATTATTATTAATTATTTTTTTTATCACGCAAGATAAGAACAAATAAGCATAGAAAGCACATAGAATAGAGCATGTGATAGCACATAAGATCAGGTAATGCACATATTACGGAAGATTCAACATGCCTAATTTTCCGACAAGGAATTGAAATCGTTTCTCATCAAATGCCTTGGTGAAAATGTCGGCTAGTTGAAACTCCGTGTTCACAAAGTACATCTCTATCGTGCCTTTTTCTACGTGATCTTTGATAAAATGATATCTAATGTCTATGTGTTTTGTGCGTGAATGATGAACAGGATTGCAAGTAATGGCGATTGCACTCTGACTATCACTATATATGGGTATATTATTCAGATTGTACCCATAGTCGCGAAGCTGTGTCCGCATCCACAGCATCTGTGAGCAACAGCTGGCAGCAGCTACGTATTCTGCCTCGGCCGTCGAAGTTGACACACAGTTCTGCTTTTTGGATGACCAGCAAACCAGCTTTTCGCCTAAAAATTGAGCGCCACCGGACGTGCTTTTCCTGTCCATTCGGCAACCTGCATAGTCAGCGTCAGTGTAGCCGATAAGTTTAAAATTCGTACCCTTTGGATACCATAGGCCAAGGGTAGAGGTGCCCTTAAGGTAGCGTAAAATTCTTTTGACCGCGAGCATATGGGATTCTTTGGGATCGGCTTGAAAACGGGCACACAAGCACGTGGCAAACATGATGTCCGGCCAGCTCGAAGTAAGGTAGAGAAGAGATCCAATGATACTGCGATACAGTGTGATGTCGACCGACTTGCCAGAGGGATCGGCATCCAACTTGCAGCTTGGTGACATAGGAGTGCTGAGAGTCTTGCTCTGGTCTTGATGAAATTTCTTCAGAATATCCTTGATGTATTTTGTCTGACTGATGAAAATTCCATCATTGACCTGCCTGACTTGGAGTCCTAAGAAAAATTGCATCTCTCCCATGTGACTCATCTCGAATTTGCTCTTCATGAGATCTCCAAACTTCTTGCAGAGCCATGGATTTGTTGGTCCGAAGATGTTGTCGTCGACGTATACTTGGACGACCATCAGATCTTTGTCATGCCATTTAATGAAGAGGGTTGTGTCTATCGTTCCTCGTATGAATCCAGACTTCACGAGGAAATCACTCAGGACATCGTACCAAGCACGTGGGGCTTGTTTTAGTCCATAGAGAGCTTTGTCCAAGCGATAGACATGATCGGGATGTTCTTGATCAACGAAACCTTCCGGCTGAGCGACGTAGACTTCTTCTTTTAACACGCCGTTGAGAAAGGCGGTTTTAACATCCATCTGATAGACTTTGAAGTCTTTGTGAGCCGCATAAGCCGGCAGGAGGCGGATAGCTTCGATACGGGCAACATGAGCATAAGTCTCGTCGTTGTTGATGCCTTACTGTTGATTGTATCCCTTAGCAACTAGCCTTGCTTTGTTTCGGATCATTTCACCATCTTCAGTTTTCTTATTCTTGAAAACCCATTTAGTTCCGACCACTGTTTTCCCATGTGGACGAGGTACCAAGGTCCACACTTGAAGACGTTCGAATTGATTGATTTCCTGTTGCATTGCGATTGTCCAATTCGGGTCTCGAAGTGCGTCTGCTACTTTGGTAGGCTCGTTTTGGCTCAAGAAGCAACTGAAAAGACTGTGTTGACGACGTGTCCTCACACGAAGCGAGGGATCGCCAATTATGTGATCAACCGAGTGGCCTCTCGTCCACTTGCGCTCATGAGGCAAGGCTGAACTCGATGCGTCAGCTATCTGTTGATCTAGATTGCCTATAGTCTCAGATTGATCATTTGTCTGAGGAAGTTCCAATACTGCACTTGGATTGATCGTCTCAGATGATACTTCGTCGATGACCATTGTAGGTTCTTCGGTGTTCTGTGGCAATTCTGAATCGGGTGGGGTAGAGGTGTGAGATGAACTTGGTACGTCGGTCTCGTTCAGTAGATAATCCATTGTTGGTGTAGGCGTGTATGACCGAAATACCGGTTCGAAGAGAGAATCCAAGTCGTCTACTGCAAGTCTCGTTGCTTCGTTTGACACTGATCCTGAAGTTGTTGCCATCTTCTGTTGGTTTTGTGCCAACACACCAGTGATTACGGGTTCTGAAATATTGTCTTCAGAAGCCAACGGGTTAGGCACGGGTCCTGGACCGAATTGACCAGAAGCCATCTCTGCCACTTCGTGGAAAGTGACATTATAGCTTTCCTTAATAGTTCGGTTGGACTTGATGTATACTCGGTATGCTTTTGATGTTGAAGAATACACGACAAATGTAGCTTCGAATGCTTTAGGGTCGAACTTTGCACGTTGCTCTCGGTCGTTCGCCACAAAGCACTTGCACCCGAAGACTTTAAGGAAAGAGATGTTGGGCACTCTATTATTCACAATCTCATACGGAGTCTTGTTGAACCGTTTGTGAACCACCGTCCTGTTTTGAGTAAAACAAGCGGTATTGACTGCTTCAGCCCATAGAAAGTGTGGAAGTTCCGATTGGATCAGCATTGTACGAGCGGCTTCCACTAGTGTTCGATTTTTCCTTTCAAAGACCCCATTTTGTTGAGGTGTTTTGTAGTTGCTCAGCAGCTCTTGACTACCAGTCATGTGTGTGGAGCAACCAGAGTCGAGGTACCACACATGATGGATCTGCAAAACCAAGTTAGAGAGCTTTAGGTACCCACTTAAGCATGGGTCCTCTCGGATTAGCAGATTGAGTTTTGGGTTCAGATATGACTCCTAAATCTATTTTTGGAAGAGTCTTAATAACCCATTGCACTTTTGAAAAAGTGGGTTTGGGTTTTGCCGCTATAGGAGACTTGGCCCTTTTGGCTTTTTTCGTCCTAGGCGGAGATTTAGGAACCCATTTGGGTTGAACCTTACAGGGAAGGTTAATTTCAGCACGTACAAATGCTTTGGAGGGTTTGACTGAGGAAAAGATCTTTTCTTGTTAGTCTCCTAAGGTGCTTGGGGGATTTAATTTCTACGGGATACCTTAGGTGAGTACATTCATGTACGGCGCCATAAGCTTTCTTTATGGCTGGATCTTGTTTCCTACGTGTCTTCCTAGTGGCATTTGTTTCAGAATGATTAATTTTTGACGTAGAGCCTATTTCGAAGTTGGTACTTCTAAAGGTGATCGGCTGAAGTGAATAAGTAGAAGCAATTATCTTAAAAGTGGAAATAGCTCTTTTATTTCTACGAGTGTCTTTTATTGTAACAGAAGGAGTAGCATGCTCAGAAACATTTAAGTCTAATGGCTCCTTCTTTATTTTAGTGCTAGACACTCTCGCCTTTGTTTTTAGTGCTGACGCTACGCTTCTTGTAGACGTAGGTAAAGTGAAATTAGTCATAGCACTCTTAACAGAATTATTTTTACAATATTTATCTTTCAAAGGCGATTTTTCATTTTTCACGCTTTTTGTAATAGCGTGAGAGGTAGTTTGGGGGGACGAGGAAGCCTTGAGATTTTCCATCTCCTTAATGAATTTTTTCTTTTCAGCTTCGAAATTGTCTCGTTTTTTTTCTAACTTTGCCTGCGACTCCTCTTGTAGTCAAAAGGGATTTCTGGACCATGTGGACCTTGTCTAATGGATGAATCGAAAGTATTTTCATAAGACGATTCAGTAAAATTTCTAAGAGAGGTTATTCCTAAGCGCATGTGTTTAACATCATATATTTCTTTCTTTTGTAAAACACACGGGTTAGTGAAACCTATGCCTTCTATAGGATTATAGAACTCTATATCCTTGGGCTTGTTCAAAAATATCGTCCGTTCGGACTGTCCCCTACGCGCTATATCGTCTAATTTCTTTACTTTGGCATATAGTCTCTTGCGTTCCTCACCTAGGAGAGCGTAATTATTTTCCACGGTTAGTTTCGCGGCTTGACAGGCATCGAAATCCTTACTAAGCTCACTAATCTTACCATTTGATGTTTCTAATTGAGCTTCTAAGTTAGTGATCTTAGAGGTAGCTTCGGTTATCCTACAATTTAAAATGGCTTTCTCGTTGAGATTTCTAACCAAGCAATTGTAGTTATTTGCTAGCCTATCTTCTAATTCCTTAATCTTTTCGCTCTGTTGTCCGAGTTGAGGTTGACTAGTCTCTCTAGAATGGAGGCTCTTGGTAAGTTCATCTATTTTTGCACTAGAGCTCCTAAATTCTTGTTCGAGACTATCTATCTTCTCCTGAGCTCTCTCAAGTTCGTTCTCTACTTCCTTTATACTTTTCTGCTCATGTTTCATGTTAGCATATTGCTTTTGATATGATTCTAACATGGTCAATAATGTGGAAGGAGTGACTACCTCATTTGAAGACGTGGATGCGTTGTCGTCGTCCGTACGAGTGGATGTTTCGGCGTCCAATTCGTTGTCGAGACGGGCCATGAGGGCTAAGTTCTCTTCTTCGGAGTTCGACGTGTCCTCGAGCCATTGGTCCTGTTCAGCCATGAGAGCTACTCCAGCTTCTTTCTGTTTTGTCAATTGAAGCTTCCTGGAGTAGTAGTTTGCATCTCTTTTCTTCGGGAGAGTGCACTCTCTGGCGAAGTGACCTGCTTTGCCACAGTTAAAACATTTGTTAGTTTCTTTGGGATTCTTGACCTCGGAACTCTCCGGAGCACGTTCTTTGTTCTTAGAGCTTGTATGTAATACCCGTAAAATTTAATTACGGGATTTACGATTTAATTAGTAGTAGACCATAAATTTTGTTAGATTTATTAGAGAAAGATATTAAGACTATGGGTAAATAATTATGGCACATAAATTATTTTGTAATAAATGTATTATTATTTTAGTGCTTTACGTGACTTGTGTGTTATGTGAATTACATGATATATGCGTTGCGACAATAGATACATGCTTATGTGATTTCATGCTAAATGACTTATGTGATATAGTCCTATGGACTTATGTGCTACTAGAATAACTAACTTGGTAGGAAAAAAAAATATATTAATAAATTAGTGATAAGCAATTTGAATCATGATAGTGATAATAAGATTTAAGATTTGGGCCATGAAATAAAATATGATTGGGCTACGTTTAATTAGGCCCAAATAAAAGAGATAAACATTAGTTACTTAGACTTGAGGAAATTAACATTACCACATGTCCCATCAAGTAACTTTTCGAGGGTCTAATGCTTATCAAGAATTTCTTTATAATATAAGATAGATATTAAAATAACGTTGAGATAAGAAAGAAAAAGAACACTTCATGTGAGAGGAAAGTTTCGACAACCCTCATAGGAGAAACTATCTATCGAGTTACATATCATTAGGGAAGAACAAACATACAAATAAGAAGAGAGGAAGAAGTCGAATAAGAGCTCTAACAGAACTCACCACGAAGCTGAAAAGGTATAAATTATTTTGATGGTTTTGTATACTTGTCGTATATATATTAACATGCTTAGGAAAATCATTAAGTATTAGAGGTTGGGAGAAATTAGGGTTTTAACTACTGAATTTTAGGGTTTGATAAAGATTATATGATCTTCAATTTGTTCCTGAAAAAGTAGATCTTTTAATCGAAGTTAGATGATTTCTATACTAAAAAGATGTCTTCGGATAATATAATTCCCAGCTTGGTAGATTCGAGACCTTGTTAGAAGAAATAATTTCGAGACCCTGTTAGTAGAAATACTTTCGAAATCTTGGTGTGTAGTGTCGAAACCTATGTTAGAATTAACTTCAAGATAGATATAAGATCTCGAGATCCATATTGAAATTACTTTAAGACTTTATAGTGTCTAAATATCTAAAATCACTTGATTCATGTCGAGAGCTATTTTAATGTGGATATCGAATTATTGTTAGTATTGAATTAGGAACTTTGTCGGTTCATGTCAAAATTCTTGTGGGTAATAGTGAAACCTATCTCGACATTTTACTTGTGACACAGACATCCATCTCGAAATCATATAGCTATAATAATGTCGAAGGTCTTCATTGTACAATTATTTAAGTAAGCTCGACATTTATGTCGAGATTCATCTCGACATATACTTTGAAATATTATATATGTGTAATGATTAAAAATCTCGAGAAGCACATTGAAATCCTAGAATTATATAGAAAGTCATATAATGTCGAGATGTATCATTGAGACATGTCGAGATCTATTATAGAAGCTAGCTCGAGATTCATTAATTAATGTCGAGATATGCTCTCGTAATTTATATCGAAATCTCATTTATAACTCTATATTCATCTCGACATTTAACCCAAGAATTGTATTTGACATCGATATCCTTATATGCAATTTGAAAAATATCGAGATGGATATTAATAAGTATTTCTCAGTTTAAGTTAAGTTCTAAATTTTAGGGTTTCAAAATTATAGAAGTCAAAATTAGGGTTTTCAAATTAAGCCAATTTCATGAAATTATGAATGAGACTAATAAACCCTAATTTTGTATGTTCCTATATTTAGGGTTTGAAGCTTAGCAACTTACCGATAAACTAATAGCTAAGGATACCAGGTAAGTGGAAATCGCAACTACAACACATAATTTTTATGTGCATGAAATTATGTGTTATGTGCTCTTATGATTTTATGTGACGTGTCTATGTGCTTATATGATTTTATGTGAGTTTCTATGTGATTTAATTACGTTATACAATGACATGACACGTATACTCATGGCATGAGCATGTGCACGCACGACTAGTATGAGAGTTAGAGAGATAGCGTGCATGAGTATAAGATCGCTTGAAAGCGATATGTATATTTGCCAATATGGGCATTTGTGTCGACTCAATGATGAGTCACGGCTCTTCTATGCTACCACGGCGATTCACGAAGCCGCATTACCTGATTCACGAAAGGTAGGGGGAATACCCCGTAGCGGGAGATGCAACCTGGAGGATGCGACTCGAGGGTATGAGCGGCACCGAGGGAACCTCGAGTGTTGGCGACCTCGTAGTAAGCTACCAGTGAGAAGCGCCCGCGTGTCAGACCGCATTGGGATGGAAAGGCGCCTTAGGGTTAACCGAAATTTGTGTGCCCGGGTTAGCCTCTCAATGGGACTGCATTGGGATTGAAAGGCACTAGTAGCCTCTCAGTGTGGATCACACTGGGATTGAAAGGCACTGGTAGCCTCTCAGTGTGTACCGCATTGGGATTGAAAGGCACCATAGGGTTACGCACAGATGGAGTACTCAGGTTTAGCCTCCCAGTGTGTGTACTGCACTTATACCCTTAGGGGTTTGAGCTCTATATGGTGCATAGTAAGATTGAAAGCCGAGGGCCCAATAAGAAATGAAAAGAACGAGAAGGATACGAGAGGTCAATAGCATTGGCGCGGATGCCTTCGCTATTTAGGTCACGTGCATTGCATGCATGATTTTCACTTACTGAGCTTTATAAGCTCATTCCACGTTTTTATGTGTTGTAGGACCCCGCGATCACGGTACGTGATCATTTTTACGGCGAGGCCAACTTTTGAAGCTTTCGTGGGCTTTTGAGATGGAAGTGTGTGCATGGATGCGACCTAGTGGAGGCCCAGTAGATAATTTTATTTTGAATCGCTTGCGCACTTTCCTGTGTAAATAGGACCCATGATAATTTTGTAGGAACAGTTACGATTCCTTTTTATGAAAGGAAAAATTTTATACGGAATTTTGCACAATTTATTTCGTTATTACGACATTAGTCGCGTAGACTAGTGTAGAAAGTAGTGGTGGAAGGCGGGGCTGCCACATTGTAGTCCGAAGTCTATTGGCTGAGGTTGAAGACTTCTTCTTGAAGTATTTCTTGCTCATCATTTGCCCAATGAGAGCTAACTGTTTTCCAAGGGATTTCATGTTCAGCTCGATGTCGGAGTCCGATTCCTCTTCCGACTCTGATGATGAAGGTGGCCTAATGATCTTTTCCTTTCTTGACCTTGTGCTCCTCTTCTCCAAGACTAAGGCAACCTTGTCATCGGTTTGTTTGCCTTTCTGCTCTTTGGTAATCTCGCGGATATCCTCCTCATGCTGAGCGAGATTATCAAACACGGCATGGACATCCAACTCCTCTAGATCTTTGTTTTGTCGTATTTGAGTGGATATCTTCTTCCATTCCGTGGGCAGAGAGGATAGAAATCTTATGTTCGTAAGTTTCTCGACAAGTCAAAATAAATCTGTTGACTAGAAAAATTTCTCGCGTGTAAACGATTTTCGCCTGGTCAAACGTTAAAAGGTTTGACTGAAAAAGTTTTTCGAGTGAAAGTTTTTACCCATGCAAAGTCAAAAGAAGTCTCTCTTGAAAAAGTTTTTCGCTGTATAATGCTCGAGAAATATTTCTAACTAAAATCGTTTCTACTGATGACGATTCTAGCGCTGACTTTGTATTCTGACCGAGAAAAATTCTCGTGCTAGGTTTATCGATCGAGAAACTAATCCGATCGCAAAACTTAGCGAGAAAAAATTTGAGCAATCGAGAAAAATTCACAGAATACGATTAACACTAATTCGAGCAAAAACAAAGAATCAGATAGTGAAATTTGAGGCAATTGCTCGCAATTAAGTACTAATCACGCACGAACAAGCAATTAAACACGTTATGAAGCAAAATATATCGAATTTGATCAAAATCAGAACGTGTTCTTCATGTTCTTCGCAATCAGTAACACGCAGAAGCAATTCAATTCTAGAAATCAAAGTTTAAACTGCTACAGAACTGATCGCAATGATGATCTATCACTTAAACAAGCACAGAAACACCAAATTCAAGTCAATTAAGCACAGAATTAAGCTATTGGATCGAAAAAGGTTTTCGCGCCAAACTGTTCTTCGACGAACAGTATCCTGAAAATGATTTTCGATCCAATTCTAATAATTTTCGATTCAAAACAGAACGAATCTGCTCTGATACCAATTGTTAGGTCCTACGATTAACAACTCTACGATCCTAGGCTAGAATTCATAGTAATTCGATCGTTTAGATAAGCAATTGAATTAGATCGAAAAACTGAAATGAAGAACAAGAGAGAGAATTCGAGTAGAGTGAGAAAGTTACTATTGTTTCTCTCTCTAGAAATCAAATTGCAAGCCCTTCGGATCAATTCTCAAAACTTTCTCTATTAAGCTCAATTGACTTACAAGTATTTATACCAAACAAACTTGGTATAAATATCAAACTAGTCCTAATCTAAGGACTACTATACAAAACGCCCCTAATTACAAGGACAACTAATGAAATCAAGCACAATTACAAATAGTATTCTACATGTACAATAGTATTTATACCAAACAAACTTGGTATAAATAACAATCTAGTCCTAATCTAAGGACAAATACAATAAAAGCCCCTAATTACAAGGACATCTAATAAAATCAAAGCACAACTAAAACATATATTCTATAGAGAGAAATAGCACGTCAGGCGGCGCCCAATTCTTAGGCGAAAAGTTGGTCTGCTGGTCATCCAAAAAGCAGAACTGCGTCTCAACGTCGATGGCTGAGGCGGAATACATTGCGGCCACCAGTTACTGTTCTCAGATGCTTTGCATGCGGACTCAACTGCGCGATTATGGGTATAATTTAAATAATATACCCATTTACAGTGATAGTCAAAGTGCAATCGCTATTACATGCAACCATGTCCGCCACTCACGCACAAAACACGTAGACATTAGATACAATTTTATTAAGGATCACGTAAAGAAAGGCACCATAGATATGTACTTTGTCAACACGGAGTATCAACATGCCGACATATTCACCAATGCATTGGATGAAAAACGACTCCAATTCCTTGTGGGTAAGTTAGGCATGTTGAATCTCACGTGAATGTGCTTTACTTGATCTATGTGCTCTCACATGCTCTATTCTGTGTGTTTTCTAAACTGATTTGCTAAATCATGCGTGAATTTTTTTCTCCTCATCTCTTCTAATAAAAACGACACAATATTATAAATAAATAAATAAATATATATATATATATATATATATATATACTATAGGGGGTGAAGATAACTATATAATGCTTTGATTTGATCATAAATTATTTTGTCATGTTACGTGATTGATTCTTTGCTTAAAATTGTCTGTCTAGTCGCATTCTCTTGTCTCAAGATCACTAGTTTGCTCCACTAGACATACAACCACCACATATAAGTGAGAATTTGCGCCTTCCATTTTCTTAGTAAGGATTTATCTTGAGCGAGTCACACATCGATTGCTTGTCTTAACTTGTGATTCTTGGCCTCATACTGGTCTTGTGTTGGATCGTCTAGAAAATGATTATGGCACTTAGGAAAATCCTCACTCGAGCAAATTGAAAAACTCAATCCTTAAAAATTGCCTCTAGTCATCCCTTTTGAGCCTTCTCCGAATCCCGTTTCTTCATTTGCAACCCATTCAAGCCTTCAACATTGTTCCATAATTTTCAGAGGGATATTCCAACGAGAAAAGGAGGGGGAGAAAAAGACGAAAAAAAGAATATGACAAAGGAGGTGGAAAACACACACGAGGAATGCTCAACGCACAAAAAGAAGTCCAAAAGAACTTGCCCTCCCAATTATCAAAATCTTTTTAGAAATCATAAGAAGAGGGACATGAATCTTGCTGTGAAATTCTCCTTAGATAATCTCGTACACTCGTCAGAACGGCTGGAAAGAGCAGCACCGCGAAGTGAACTTCTCCAAGAATAATCTAGTCTTATATCGACACAACAAGAAGAGGAGCACGGCCTTGGGTTCGCATCCTCAAATATGAAGTTCTCCAAATCGATAATCTTTGAAACCTTTCTGCGGATTAAAAGAAGAGGAGTACGGTATCGTCCCGAGAACCAACAAGAAGAACTTCGCCTAAGATAATCTCTCAGCCTCGTAGAGTAGCGGAGTTTCAGCTTGAGCGTAGAAGAAACAAAAAAAATTAATTAAACGGAAAAATCAAATTACAAAATGCCGGTGGAAAGAAAGACTAAGAAAAGGAAGACGAAGATCTTAAGCCCAAGATTCCTAGATAATTTCCATCCCTTCTAAGTCAAAGCCAAAACGAAAATCCCATCAAAGTCCCTTTCATTCCAAAACGACGGCCTCTCGCTCGGTGAAATGATTAAAAAGCTCCTCGATCGCAGGTTAATTGATAAAATTTGAGTGCTAGAACGAACCTAGTGAGAGTTGTCGAAATGGATCACGCTATGAACTTAGGACTTTAGTTTGACGACATTTTATCTTTCTATGTGCCTTGAGAAATTTATGCGTGATATTGATCAAAGCAGAATATCTGACAACATATTAATAATAATAATAATAATAATATACATATAAAGAAAATTAAAAACAATTTTTTGATTAGTATGAGTAATTTTCTTGAATTTTATCTTTCTTGATTTTTTTTCTTTCATATTTTTTCGCAAAAAATCTGATTTCGCACATTTCGACCTGCAATTTTGTTTTGCATATGTTAGGATATTTAATAGATTGTGTCAATAGTTTAGGTCTTGGGACAAATTTCGTAATTATCTTTAGCTTGGGCTTTAGACTAGATTGTAATAAATTTATATTTAGTGATTGGGCCTTAATATACCTAGGGTTAATGTGGTATATAAGGTATTACCAACTCACTTTTGAAACTAATCAAAGATCAAAAGGCTAACCCTAGTTTTCACACACTACACGCACTCAAAGGTGAGAAACCTCCCTTTTCACTCCATCTAAGCCTCTTTGATTCCTTGTTTGGTGCATTAGGGACCAACAAGTGGTATCAGAGCAAACGTGGATCGATCTGCATTGATTTGAATCCAGTTTCGTTCGATTCCAAGAAAGATCAAAGGTGTTTTTGGATAAAAAAAAAAATCACTTTCGGGCATTTTGAGCTCGTTTTGGGGTGTTTCTGCTTTGTTTTTGTGTTTAAAACCTTTCCCCAGATCGAATCTATGCCTAAGATGTTTTTAAAACACTTTTGGATCAGTTTTAACGAGTTTTGAGCAAGATTGAAGCAAAAACTTTTCAGAAAAGGACATCTCGGCCATTCTCTGTTTTCGGTCGATTTGACCTAGTTCTTGTTGTTTTTAGCTCACAAAACGGTCGATTATGTGTTTAGGGAAGAATTTCTGAAGTTTAGGATCAAGTTTGAGCGATTTTGGTTGAGATTTGAGCGAGAACGAAACGATTTTCTGGGAAATCGCGTGAAAGCAATGGAACAGTACTAACATGTTCTTGACCGCGAAACTCTGTGCTTGAACGTTCAAGTCCGCGAATTTTCCACGTCTGCGAAAGTCGATCCCGAGAATTTTTCAAAACCGCGAAATTTCACTTCTACTACATTTTTCGCAACTTTCTCCTTTCAAGATCCGAGAATTTTAAGCCGCGAAACTTTCTCTTAAACAGCATTCTTTATCGCAACTTTTTACTTTCAAAATCCGAGAATTTATCTTCAGAACCGCAAAACTTCCACTTCGACTACATTTTTCGCAACTTCCTTCGTTCAAATCCGAGAATCTAAACCGCGAAACTTTTATTTATACTACATTTTTCGCAACTGCCTATCTTCAAGATCCGAGAATCTTAAGCCGCGAAACTCTCACTTATTCAGCATTTCTTTCGCAACTGTTTACTTTCATAATCCGAGAAATTCCATATCCAAGAAAGCTTATTCCAAAATTTTTTTTGGCCGCGAAAATTTTCTCAACTTGCGAAAGTTTTTAACTTGCGAAAAATTATCTTGCGAAGCTTTGAAATTCTCGACGTGCGAAATTTTTGACTTGCGAAATTTTCTTGCAAAGCTTTAAAATTCTCTACGTGCGAAATTTTTTCTTGCGAAATTTTCTTGCGAAAATTTAACTTGCGAAAATCCGTTTGCGAAGCTTTAATTTCTCAACTTGCGAAAACTTTATCTCTTGCGAAAAGTCTGTTGCGAAACTTTAAAAAATTCTCAACTAGCGAAATTGTTTTAAGTTACGAAGTTTTTTTCTTGCAAAGCTTAAAAATTCTCAACTTACGAAATTTTTATAACGTGCGAAATTCTTCAACTTGCGAACTTGCTCTAACATGTTAAATTTTTCTAGTGGTAAAAGTTTCTCGGGGTAAAATCTTTCCAAACTGATTTAAGATTTGATTCGTACACTTTAGCCCTATCTCCCTAGACCACTTTTGACAGAAATTTTCGTCATCTCAAATCTCGGTTTTAAATTTCTAGAACTTCTCCTAATTTCAAGATACATTTCCGTTCATACATTATCGACCGTCACACACGATCACTTAGCCCTAAGAAATTCTTTAAACGGTTTTCTTCTCAAAACTCTACACATTAAACTCGTATTTATCATCTCGTTCGTTACTAACTTTCTTATCTATTCAAGATCAAAACCACGGACGATTCGACTGCACCAATCATGTCTACCACGAATGACATCTCAACAGTGGGCTCCGACACCAGGCCTCCGATGCTGCGCCAAGGCGACTACAGCATATGGACAAATCGATTCCTCACGTTCATCAGGAACAAAGGCGCACCACTCTCTCAATACCTTCTGGACTCCATCTTCAACGGCCCAGCACAGTTCTGGACAATAGTCCCTGCACAGCCAAACGCAAATCCTCCCATGGATGAACGTTGCACTCCTAGAGGTCCCATCAATGAGGATGAAGAGGCTCGCGTACAGGCCGATGAGACTGCCAAAGGATATCTCTTCCAGGCTATGGGAAATGAGGTCTATGCTCACATTGAGTGCTGCACAACTGCTAAGGAAATATGGGATGAGCTCGTGGCAATCATGGCAGGCACAATTGAGAGTGAGCAAGGAAGGAAATCAGCATGTCTCTCGCAGTATGAACACTTCCAGGCCTATGAAGGAGAGGAACTACGTGACACATACCTCCGATACTTGAAGGTCATCAATGAACTCAAGAAAGCCAGGATCTCGAGGGACAAATTCGATATCAACAACCGCTTCCTTGGTAGCCTCAAACCACATTGGGGCAATGCAATCGTAATGATGATTCAGAGTAAGGATCTCTCCAACACTTCCATCCATGCTCTTTATGACAGTCTATCTGCCTATGCTCCTTACGTGCAAAATTCCGGCAACACTCGAGTCGACCCACTGGCCCTCCTCTCGAACAAAACCAATGAACGATCTTCCACCACTAAGACCAAACTCAGCAAAGGAAAGCTACCAGCTGCTGCATCGGGCACTCCTTCAGGATCCGAAGCAGACATAGAATCTGATGAAGATGTTCGTGATTTACGCAAACAACTGGCAATGCTCACTAAGATGGTCTCAAAGAAGCTCAAAAAAAAATCCTCATCCTCCTCCAATCGCCAAAGAACCTTTAGCGGCACCAAAAAGACCACTCCCACAGAGGAAGCTAAGCCAACAAAGAAAGAAGAAGAATCAGCACCTCAAAGTCTGTGAAGTGCTTTCGGTGTGGAAAGTCAGGCCACTTTGCCAAAGAATGCCACGCACCACGCGTCAAGGACTCTGGCTACTACGACCGTAAGGCCAAATTGACCCGCAAAATGGAAAGCGGGAAAGTTCTTCTTACCGAAGAAGCTGAGTGGGTGAACGACACTTCAGAGGACGAGGAACCTAAGGATGAAGATTGCTGCATGGCAAGGCTGGTCGAACAGAACGAGGACGAGGAGATGGTTGACATCGGAGAGAACACAGCTAAGACTCCCACCAACGCCGAGTCTGAGGTACGAATCTCACAACTCGATGATGTGTTTAGTCACCGAAACACCATTAAGAAACCCACCGTAGACGCTAGGGACTATGATGAACTTAGGCTAAAATTTGAAACCAACTATGCCTTACTTAGTTTAAAAGTAGAGGAGCTAGCTTGTGCAAACGAACGTCTAATAGCCTCCGAAGCATTAGTCAAACGTCTGCAAAGCAAGAACAAACAAAGTGAGACTAAGGTTAAGGAAACTACTCTAGCCATCAGTTCATGTGAAACTTCTCGTCTCCTGACGGCCTCCCAATATGAACTGCTTACGAAGGAAAGAGTTAGGCTATACCGCAAGATAAAAGAACTTGAAGAGCAACTTCACCTTAGGAAAAAGGCCGCAAACATCCTATGCCTATTGAACCAACCAGCTGAAACAGAATTCTACGACGCTCGGATGGGAATCGGCCTGGCCAGCAACTGCGATCCGACGCCACTAATTGTCAAAAGGTATAACATGTACAGTACATCGTTCCTGAAAACGAGGAAGGGGACTCCCTCACAGCTCATGCCGTTTGTAAGATCCTCCTCCGGTGTTCTTTCGGAAGAAAAGAGAGAACAGAACATTCTCTGGGCAGAAATCGCGTACGACTACACGGAGTTGAATGCTAGTAATAAGACTAAAAAGCCCTCACTCTCTGAAGACATTAAGTCTCAGTTCCCAATCGAAGAACAGGAAATCGCTTTCCGAGAAGCACTCTCTCGTATCTATGTCCCTGAGAAACTTCTGATCATAGCAGAACTAGAACGAACCATAGATGTAGAGCGGAAAGCCTTTGCAAAAGAGCGAGAAGATCTACTTTACAAAATCTTTACCCTAGAACAATCTCACAATACGAACAAACCTTCTACGTCGAGTCAAGTACCCGATTCTCAAATATGTAAATGTAAGAGGACGGCGAAGATGACTCCTGAAGCTGACACATATTCTAACACTAACTCGCGTATTCTTATGGATACAGGGAATGTGAGTTCGACATCTCTGGATGGGAGTTCGTATCAAATAAAGGAGAATCCGCTCTTCGATGACAAGAAGAAAAGATCATCCTATATTCGTCTTTCCTCTCTATGTACTGAATCCCAATGTCCTAAGGTCGTAGACAACTATGTTGCCAAAACTTATCTTTCTTTTACCAAGCTTATGTCTATGTGCTGCTGTGATGATTTTGCTCTTCCACGCTTTCATGAATTTGACACACATGAACATGCAACACTCCGACCACGCAAGCGAACCTCCTCTACGACATCTCCCATCTCGCCTAAACCTAAGGTTAAGCGCAAACGTCTCTCGTCGTCAAACGCAAACTCACCGACTACTCGCAGGCCAAAGGCAATCAAAACCGAAGCACGAAAACAACAACCTGTTGTTAGAAAAATATGGGTTAGAAAGAATGTAGGCCCACATCCCCCACGCCGATACATGTATAAGGCACCATACATGCAAGCACAAGTTAGGAAAATATGGGTTAGAAAGAATGTAGCCCCACATCAACAAACAACTGACAAAGGGAAAGCTAAATTAGAATCAACAAAATCTGATTTAGAAACCACATTTCCCTTTAAGCGCATGAAATCTATACTTGTATCACAAGAAAGCCCCGTCCGTATACGGGGACCCAACGTTTGCTGATAATTGCAGGTCTGTCATGTGTGGTATCTAGACTCGGGTTGCTCCACACACATGACGGGGAACAAGGAGCTGTTGAGCAACTTCTCCGAGCGCTATCTCGGAAGGGTCTCCTTCGGAAACAGTCAAATGGCGCCAATTCTCGGAACTGGTGATCTCGTCCACGACAAACTGACGATCAAGGGCATCTCCTACGTTGAGGGTTTGAGCTACAATCTCTTCAGCATTGGTCGTTTCTGCGACAAAGGATACAAGGTTCTCTTCGAATCTGACATCTGCAGCATTATAGATGCCTCGGGACAACCTCTTCTCTCTGGAACACGCACGTCTCATCTTTACATACTCAATCTTAAGACCTCTCGACCAATATGCCTTCTCTCTCGAGCCGCTCCCAAGTTGAACGATCTATGGCACCGACGTCTTTCTCATCTCAATTTCAAGACCATCAACAAACTACGTCAGAATAAGCTCGTCAACGGTCTACCCCAACTGACATATCATAAGGAACACCTCTGCTCTGCCTGTGAATTGGGGAAGATGAAGCGATCGTCTCACATTTCCAAGGAAACTCCGTCCTCTAAGCTCATCCTCGAGCTCTTACACATGGATCTATGTGGACCAATGCCTACGGCCACACTCGGAGGAAGACGGTATATTCTTGTAATTGTCGATGATTTTTCACGCTACACGTGGACGAAACTCATACGTACAAAGGATGAAGTTCCTGATATAATCATCGAGTTTGTTGTTGCGTCCCAAACTCTTCATCAACAAAAGGTTCGGATTATCAGAACAGACAACGGAACTGAGTTTAAGAACAAGAAGCTCAGTGATTTCTATGCCACTCAGGGCATCACCCAGCAGTTCTCAGCTGTGAAGACACCGGAACAGAACGGTGTAGTTGAGCGCAAGAATAGAACACTTGTAGAGGCAGCTAGGACTCTCCTCATCCAATCCGGACTCCCTCATTCTCTTTGGGGCGAGGCTATTCAAACGGCTTGTTACACACAAAACCGGGCTTCAATCCACAAGAGATTCAACCGCACCCCATACGAGATGCTGAATAACCGTCGTATTCCCGATATATCCTACCTAAGGGTCTTCGGTTGCCGATGTTTTGTGGCCAATGATCGCCAACATCTTGGGAAGCTTGATCCAAAAGCACTCGAAGGAATCTTTGTTGGATATTCGCTGAACTCAAAGGCTTACAGAGTCTATCTTAGAGAGAAACGATCAGTAATAGAAAGCACAAATGTTACATTTGACGAAAGCGAAGGCGATCTAATGGCTTCTGCTCATATCAGACCAGAACCAGGTCTTCTACAGTCGTTGACAAAAGGTCAATCTTCAACAGCGGGAACTTCCTCATCTGAGGGCAACTCTGGTGAACTGGATCTCGACCTACTCTTCGAATACTTCTATCCAGTCCCCAAGTCTCCCGTCGCCACCACCCAACCTACCGCTGCACACACCACACCTCCACCACCAGCTATCGGCAATGATGTCGTTCCACCAAATTTGGATGATCTCAATCTCAACGAAGACGACATTTTACCCAACCCTGGGAACATTGCCGATCCTGATGCTGAACCTTCTCAATCTACAACGATTGAGATTTCTTCTTCGGACACCGAACCCCAATCCAATGAGCCTCCAACCAATACAAATGCGGCCAGCTCCTCTCAGACCAATGTACCTCTCTGGGCTCGCTCACATCCTACAGATCAGATTATTGGGGATCCCACATCTGGTGTTTCAACACGTTCGGCTACGATGAATGAAAGTCTGTTTGCTTGCTATCTCAGTCAAGTCGAACCATCACGAGTAGCTGAAGCTCTCACCGATCCTGATTGGCTGATTGCAATGCAGGAGGAAATAAATCAGTTTGAACGTTTACAAGTTTGGGAACTCGTACCACGACCTCACAATAGATCCATTATCGGCACAAAGTGGATCTTCAAGAACAAAAAGGATGAAGACGGTGTTGTCATCCGCAATAAAGCAAGACTTGTTGCTAAAGGGTACAACCAACAGGAAGGAATCGACTACGATGAAACTTTTGCCCCAGTTGCCCGGATCGAAGCGATACGAATTTTTCTTGCCTTTGCTGCTCACAAGAACTTTAAAGTCTACCAAATGGACGTGAAGACTGCATTTCTGAATGGGTTTCTCAAGGAAGAAGTGTACGTTGATCAACCTGAAGGGTTCTTGAGCGAAGAGTTTCCTCATCACGTATATCGACTCTACAAGGCCCTCTACGGACTAAAACAGGCTCCCCGAGCTTGGTATGACGTCCTTTCAGACTTCCTTGTTCAGTCTGGATTCAAGAAAGGATCTCTGGATACAACTCTCTTCACAAAGCGGAGTGGGCCGGACATCATGATTGTACAGATTTATGTCGATGACATCATTTTTGGATCGACTGAACCACAACTGTGTGAAGAGTTTGCAGAATTGATGAAGGAAAAGTTCGAAATGAGTATGATGGGTGAGCTGAACTTCTTTCTTGGTCTTCAAGTAAAGCAACTCCCCGACGGAACCTTCATCAATCAGTCCAAATACATCCATGACATCCTCGAGAAATATGGAATGAAGGATGCAAAGACTGCTGCTACGCCTATGTCACCCTCTGGCCGACCCGACGCGGACCCATCTGGTGCTCCCGTTGATCAAACCATCTATCGAGGAATAATAGGCTCTCTTCTGTACCTCACTGCTAGTCGACCGGATATCGTTCTCTCGACAGGAATCTGCGCTCGTTTTCAGGCTACACCGAAGGAATCCCATCTCACTGCTGTCAAAAGGATTCTCCGCTACCTCAAAGGAACACCCAATCTGGGTTTGTGGTACCCCACTCAATCGGACTTCACACTGGTTGGATTCTCTGACTCAGATTATGCAGGATGCAAGATGGACCGAAAAAGCACCTCTGGAGCTGCACACTTCTTGGGCGGTAAACTCGTAAGTTGGTCGTCTCGAAAACAAAACTGTGTCTCAACTTCGTCGACGGAGGCAGAATATGTCGCCGTCGCTAGTTGCTGTTCACAGCTTTTGTGGATGAGAACCCAACTACGAGATTTTAATATTCATGCTGATAAAATTCCCATTTATTGTGACTCAAAAAGTGCTATTGCGATGACGAGTAATCCGGTACATCACTCGAGAACAAAACACATAGATATTCGTCACCATTTCATCAAAGAACATGTAGAACAAGGGACAATTGAATTGCACTATGTCACAACCGAAGATCAACTGGCCGACGTTTTCACAAAACCGTTGGATGTCAAACGATTCCAACACCTAGTGACCATGTTGGGCATGTTGAATATTCAGTTGTGATCAATCGTCCCTACAGGAACTTTTGTGTACATATTTCCTTTCCACTTCACTCCATTGTCTATGTGCTTTCTGTATCATGTCTTTTGAGGGGGAGTTTTTGATTAAGGGGGAGCATCTGATTTTTCCATTATTTTTAAAAGAAAAATTTTCGATTAAGGGGGAGCTTCTGACTTTTCCATTACTTAAAAAGAGTAGCTTTAGATTAAGGGGGAGTTTCTGATCATGCCTATTTAAAATAAAACCTTGTGTTGAAATTTTAAAGTTTGGTCAAAATGAGTCAAAATTAGACTGATTAAAATATTTTGGGTTGAATTTTAAAATTTCTGGTCAAACAGGGTCAAAATTGGACCAATTGAACTTCAATTGGACTCAATTTTGACCAAGCCCGCGAAAATCATATCTGGACACAGCTTTGACCAAGCCCATGAATTTCGGCCCATTTACACAAATCTCGCATGAACAGTGACTATAACCCCTAAAACCCCAAAACCCTTAACGTTTTTCACTATTCTAAAATTCCGAGAAAAAATTCAAAACTTTCGCAACCCTCAGTTCAAAAATTTCGCAACCCTCGCATCGTCGTCATCGTCAAAATCTGCATTCAAACTTCGTTTCCTGCTAACTCCACCATCGCAAATCAGCTTTTCGGTATGAATACATCTTAAATAACCTAATTTCTGTTCGATTTTACCCTGTTTTGCCCGTTTTGATTAAATCTGCTTGGTTAGGGTTGAAACTTTCTCGGCTCTGAATCGAACGAATGTTAGGCTTTTAATGTTTAAATCCAACAAATATGTATTTCCCATCCTATTACGAGTCGATTGAGTCCAAAATTATTGCATTTTGGTTAAGATTTGAGTAGGTCTAAGGCAAAAATTGATTGCGCTGTCTCGCACTTTTTCAACTGTGTTCTTCACCGCGAAAAATTCTCAGAAAAATTGCTTTAATCGTTAAAATTCGCTGCTACAGTGAGTAACGCCCCGCGAAATTTCAAGTTACCCGAGAAAATTCCTGCGCTACAGTGAGTATAGCCCCGCGAAATTTTTATTTCACCGAGAAAAACATTCTCAGATAAATTACTTTAATTATTAAAATTCGCTGCTACAGTTAGATAGGCCCCGCGAAACTTTTATTTTACCCGAGAAAATTCTTGGACTACAGTGAGTGAGGTCTCGCGAAATTTTATCTGAGAAAGTTTCATACGAGAACTTACATATGTTAAAATTTCGCTGCTACAGCAAGTGAAGTCCCGCGAAAATTTCATATACTTCATTTCATAATCCAGATTTTCGCATATTCACTTTTCTCGCATCTACAGTGAACAAAAATTTTTCAATCCGCGAAACTTCCATTTAACCTGCGAAGTTTTTCCTTATATGCTAGATCTCTTATATGCTAAGTGAGAAAATTCATTATATGCTGAGTGCGAAAATTTCATTACAGCTAGATGCATGCGAAAATTCCCTCTGAATGAGAAAACACATCAACGTGCGAAATTTTCATTATATGCTAAGTGCGAATTTCCTTGAAACATGAGAAAATTCCTTGAAACAAAGATAAGTTGCGAATTTTTCTCATTACATACGAAAATTTTGACAACGTGCGAGATTTCTTAACTTATGAAAATTTTCCATACTTGCTAAATTTTACGCAAAATGCGAAAATTTTCTTATATATAATCTTGGGCAATTCTATGTCTATTTTTATCATTTTCGTGACTTAGTCAGTACTAATCTTATTACGATTACTGTAAAGCACAGATATGACTGACAAAGATCAAAATACACTTGAAGCACTTGAGGCGGCTGCCATCCAAAGAGAGGTCGCTCGCATCGAACTCCACGCGCGCACTTATGTCCCACCACCCGAAGAGATCTTCCCACTAAGTCAATGGGCGGCCCTGATTCCCAACAACTATATGGTGGACTTGAACAGTTTTCGGTGCGATGCCCCCGTTATTACAGAAATTCTCAAAGGGCACCCACTTTGCCACGCCCTCACTCATGGCGAACCAGAAGCACAGGTGTACCTTCAACAATTCTGGCATACGCTGCAGATAGCTGGACCACTACGCCTTGCCAAGACCTTATCCGCCCATATCGATCAAGAAACGGTGGTCCTCACACCCAAAATACTCCAAGATGTTCTTCAACTCCCGGTCTACTCACCCTACGATCCACCACCAACACACGACCAACTCATTGAAGACATCGACAGACTGGGCTATCAACCAGATACCAAGAAGAAGAAAGGCCCACTTGTCCTCAGTGAAGTCACCACCCGCAATCTACCACAACCCTGGCGGACACTGTACCTGCTGGTGAACAAGTGTATGTCAGGAAAGCATGCTGGTCAGGACCGCGGAAACATTCAAATCCTCACAATCATGACCGGCATCGCTCACAACCGTAAGTACAACTACGCCGACATCATCTGGGTGGACCTAGTCTCGATGATCCAGCGACGCGACCGGGAAGTCGCCAAGGGAGTCCCGAACCGCTTCGTCCCATACATGCGATGGCTCCCAGCTCTGATCAAGCACTTCCGCCTGCACTCAACCAACATCCGCATCCGTCCGGCAGCAGTGCACTTCCAAATCCCAACTGTCGAGAAGTTCGCCAAGAAGAACACACCGGCGAAGGATCGACACGCAATGGTGATTCCGGACGATGTGCTCGCCTACGCCGACCAGACCAACCCGCACGTCCAAGAATACCGTGCCTCAACCGCATCCTTCCGTGAAACCCCGCACCCTCTATCCACTGTCCCTACGGAGCAGATCAACCCCCTGCTCCTAACCTCGGGACTAGCCAAACCCCCACCACCACCTCCAAAAAGTCATCAAGTCACGCCGCATCCTCTTCCACCCGCGTTCCGAAAAAACGGGCGCGTAAGGATGACGTAAGCCGTCCCACGGAGCGTCGATCGAAACAAAAACACGATCGACCTCCTCCGCCACAAATAAGCCGAGCCGAACCAATAGGTACAGGAGGTGATGTGTTCACCTCCCGAGTAGAAGACGTGGCATCTGGCTCAACCACGCAAACAACCCCACCAACCCACTTATCTTCCTCTCTACAGGAAGGTACTTCATTCCACGAGGAGCCACGTATACCATCGACATCCCACTTGGAGATGATCGATGTTGAATCAAGCAGTCCCTCGCCTCAGACTGCATCCTCTTCATTCACATCGAGTCTAGTGCCCTCACTCCCCATAATTTCCCAGATTTCTAGGACACATACACCTTCTACCGCACCACAGAGCCTTCGTGACTCTGTCAGAACGCTCGGTGATGTCTCTGTGACTGAGAGCGGAAGACCTAGCACGGCCAACATCACAACAACCGTGAGTCTAGGCCATCATTCGACTGAGTCTGTCTCATCGATGATGCCAACGGGAAGTCTGAGTGACCCCGTCTTTTCCAGACCTGTGCAAACAGGCGGCCGATCGGCTTTATTCACCGATTCGGTGTCAGTTGGAGTTCTTCGTGATTCCAACTTGTTAGATTTACCCCATTTTGTCACAACGACCGCGCTAGAGACACGTCTTCAAGAGTTTGCAAAGACTCTTGAGGCGTCGATTCTCGATCAAGTCTACGCGCGTCTCGATGCGTCCACCGTCGACAAAGGCAAAGGTGTGGCCCCGGAGACGCCACCACCCATGCAACACATGGACGCCGATGCTCTTCTCTCCTCCATCTCTGCCAAGGAGCTCTTCTACATCCTCCGAGCCCGATTTGAATCAATGACGACACTCGACGAGGAAGAACAGGAGATGAAGCGCATCATGACTCAACCGTTGTCCTGTCGTGCTCAAGGCGAATCTAGCAGGACCAGACGCGATGATCAAGATGATGATCAAGATCGCCGCGAGGGGGAGAATAGGCAGCTGGGCTCACAATCGCAGCTGGGCTCACAATCCCAAGGACTCATGCAATCGACGCCGCCCTCTTCCTCTGGACCTGAAACGACGCCTGCACCAGAAACCTCACAATCCACTAGCCAAAAATCCCACCTTGCTCACCATGAGCCACCAGCCAAATCACCCTCACCACCGCCCACTACCGTCTCCGAAACTCTAATCGTCACATCGACGTTAGAGACCACCTCAACATCATCTCCACCTACCACCACGGAACCTCTAGCTGTCACATCGACGTTAGAGGCCACCACCACATCGACACCACCCGTCACCCAAATCATCCTTGCCAAAACCATCACCTCAACCGAACCACCAGAATCTCCACCAATTCCATCCCCACAATCCACAGACACCTCCGACGCTACTCCCTCGCCACCACACAGCCATACCCCTCTCAACATCGATCCCAACCTGGCTTCCGAGGATGTCTACTGCGCACAGAACGAGATCGAAGCCTACATCTTCAACGATGAATGGCTGTACACACCCGTCGATGCAGTAGCAGCCAGGAAGCTGGTGGAAAACGCTCGACGTCTGCTGATGGAAGCCTCACTAACGCTGATCAACACAGCAGACAACGAGGACGGAGAGGAGTACAACGCTGAACCGGCCGAGCTTGAGGACATACTGCAATTCCAAGCGCAGCAAACTGAGGCTCCTGCTGCTCAAACGGATGAACCCACGGTAGATATACCAGAAGCACCGTGGGAAAACAAAAAGATCACTGCACCGTTTCAAGAAGAGATCAGGAAGAGGATCTGGCGGCGCAAGGAGCAGATCATCACAACCTTCGACGAGTACGAGCTGATGAACATCCAAAATTGGAGCGAGAGAAAGAAGCAGCTCTATCGATGGAGCCTTCTGTGCCACAAATGCACAAATAGGAAGCTATCCGATGAGGAAAACATCGCTCAGGAAATGAGTCGGGCCCCCATCTGCAAAGTCACTGACCTTCGCCAAGAGTCCAAAGGACCTGTCCATTACCCAGTATTCACGGTAATGAGGCAGGATGAGAGCTACTGTGAAGTCAGTGAGGCGGACTTCAAGTTTCTGCGCCTGGGCGACCTGTACAGCATGCTGGAATCCATGAAGCAGTTCAGACTCGTCCTCAGAAGTTCTGGACATCTCGTACGTGCTGAACCGGTCACCATGGGATATGTGGCTATCAAACGCCACATGCTCCGACAGGTCAGATTCTTCGCTACCCACGATCTGCAGATGGCGGTGGAGCACAATCTGAAGAAGGTGAATCTGACTCGCCCATCTTTCAAGAATGCGGACGATTACCGAGAAGGCGATGTGATCGACGGTGACGATCCGGCGGTCGCCTACTCGAACTATAAGGGAAAGATGAGGATGCTGCGCTGCTCTGAAGTGGCAAAGTTCTCGGATGGAACGCTCACCATCATCCAAGACAAACTAATGAAGATCTGCCGCATACTTTCAGAAGAAGATCCTCTATGCCGATCCAAGTTCGCGAAGCTCATTGACGCTATAGCTAATCGATTGGTACTTCGAAGGAACCTCCGCGGCTTCGAGTTCAAGCTAGGGCTTCGCGACACACTCAAACGCTAATCCACCACCGCAACGCTCAAGATCCAAGACTCCCAACAATTGACACAAAGGGGGAGATTGTTAGGATATTTAATAGATTGTGTCAATAGTTTAGGTCTTGGGACAAATTTAGTAATTATCTTTAGCTTGGGCTTTAGACTAGATTGTAATAAATTTATATTTAGTGATTGGGCCTTAATATACCTAGGGTTAATGTGGTATATAAGGTATTACCAACTCACTTTTGAAACTAATCAAAGATCAAAAGGCTAACCCTAGTTTTCACACACTACACGCACTCAAAGGTGAGAAACCTCCCTTTTCACTCCATCTAAGCCTCTTTGATTCCTTGTTTGGTGCATTAGGGACCAACAGCATGTGCACTATGCGAAGTTTTTGAATCTCATGAATTTGGACATTTCGAATGCATTTTTAGTTTGCATTGGCATGAACTAGATTAAAAGCGAATATCTTTTCCATTTTATGAGAACACGTTAATTCTCATATGCATGTTTGGGGAACCGTGCATCTAGGCGAAATTGTTCAAATAAGTGTTTTTATGCTCCCAACATATATTATACATAACTTGTGCGAAATTTATGCATGTCTAGGCTAGATTCGAATTAAACAATTATGTGCATAATTTGAGGGGAGCTGCTTAAAATTTTCACGATTAACTCTATATATATTTTTTAATGTTTTTCCGCAAGTCTTACAGAAAATATTAAAGCTCAAAGGAGAAGTCAGACGTCAAAATTCTTCGAAATAGGGAGTTAATTGCATTTATCATAAAATTTAGGGGGAGTTTAGATGTGAATTTACTTTAAATTTTGGTAATTTTGATATTTCAGGAAATAATTTTTCGTAAGAACTGGACCTAAAAGTAAGTTTTAGACCCAGTTTGTACATAGCAAAACTCATTAGGCCTGATGTATTTCGAAAGCCCAATCGTCTCATCAGCCCAAAACTTAAAAACTCCTTTTTTGCAGTTGAAATAGTCACACACGCAAAACTCAATCGAAAAAGAAACAATGATTTTTTCATCCTTCACTCGAAAAAGCTCAAAAAGACGATTCCAAATCTCTTCCAAAAATCTTCATTTTTATACAAAAAATCATCTTTTTAACGTAGAATCGACAATCATTTGATGTTTGCGTGCTTATAATCGTAGTTTGCATCTCTATTCTGTAGTTTTCGTATGTTCTATGAAATAGTTTTCGTCTGAAGGTCTTAGTTACTGAATGTTATTTTGCAGCGATTTAGGTCTATATGAATGTTTATCTGGCTTAATACCTGCTTTTTAACTGAGTTTTTGCCATGTCGCACTATGATTTGGTATAGCTTTTCGATAATCTGCGTTTACATTGCTCGGAACTACGATTTTTGACTGACTTATTTCGGAAGTTTAAAAGTGTGGAAGAACTTTCTCGGTCACAAACAGTGACAATCGAAAACCTATTTGCTTGAGACACTGTTTGCATAGAAAAAGATTTTCGGCTGCTAATTTGCGTTTGGTTTAAACTCGAAGACTTTTGATCGAAAAGCGTACCTTCGAAAACAATTAACTTTCAATAGCAATTTATTCAACCGAAAAAACCTATATGCGAAAAGTCTTAGTTTTCGATGCAACTTTTCTCGAGCGCAAAACTTACTATCGTAAAATTGAATTTTCGATTTCATCTATCGTGAAAATCGGCGATAAAAATTAATTTTTCGATGCTGACTTTCTCGATCGTAAATATTCGCAGTGAAGAGTTTAAAATTTTCAAATCATTTTGTTCGATCGAAAATTTCTCGAGGACTGACACAGTTTCTCGTTGACGACTTTTCCGATCGACAAACTTCGCAGCGAAAACTTTTTAATAATCTAAGATTACTTCTCGCTCGATAAATTTTTAAAGCTAAAATTTTCCTCTATCGAAAAATCTTTCTCGATCGCAAATTTACACGGCTAGAGTACTGCATATCACATTCAATACTTAGTAAATATTAATAAGTTTTTTCCCACAGTAGACATTAGCGAGAAAAATTATTCGATGGACAATTTTAACGGACTGAACAGTGCGCACATTATACTTCAACACTTACGAAAATTTCTTACATTGCTCACATGCGAACTTAGAATTTTTCTTAAACATCATTACAAAAACATTTTCACTCCGCATAAAATCTATAATCATTCCAGATTGAAATTTTATCAAATATGCAATGAATTGTTTGATTATTTTACTTTGATACAATATTTTTCTTCGACTCCATTGTGAAAATGAATTAAATTGAGTTTCCTTTGTTTTTCTTGCAGATGGCTAACTACCCTGCCTATTATCACGTCTATGAGCATAATCAGTACATCGACGTACAAGGCACCAACTTCCAACTCCATCTGACCACCTTTCGGTGCCCAGATGAAATAATAGTGTCTATACTGAAAGGTCATGAATTGTGGACCGCTCTTACTCTCACGGCGTCATGGTCATTCTACAACATTTTTGGGCGAGCATACAAGGACACTTAATAGAAGGCGAGTACCAGTACTCCACAGTGCTCGGTATGAAGCACTTTACGTTCAGCCAACTGCAACTTGGGACAGTGTTGGACCTTCCATTCAGTGAACTACGACCCACTTCCCACGGACACAGAGATGGTGCGAGACTTCCCTCACATGGGATTCAGACCACCGCTGGCTAAACTAGCCCAGTTTCAGAGTAGCAGGATCCCACATCCCTCGAAGACTCTCTGTGGCATTATCAACAAGTGTCTTTCCCCAAAGCATGCCGGCTTCGACAAAGGCAACAAAAACATTCTACGGATCTTCTATGGTGTTCTCAAGAAATTATGATGTGACAAAGCTTATATGGAACGATCTAGCCGATCAGGTCCGTCAGAAAGAAAATATGAAGTCCATGAACCTCCCGTACGACAAATGGTTCTCGCTACTTATTGCCCACTTCATGGAGTTGTACCCCAAGATTCCACAACATCCACCGGGCGGTGAGTACAGACCACCGATGCTCCGGTACTCGAGTTACTGCGTCTTTCCGACCCCACGGACGACGAATACAGACTCTACTATCGGGAACATCATTATACAGAAGAGATGATCCGAGGGCCCCCGACAGACTTCAACCCTAGCCCTCACCACACAGACCCTGAGGCTGCATTGATTGATGTTGTAGCCGAGGAGCTTGAACTGGAGACATCAACTCAGGATCTTGACGCCATGATGATTGACGAGGTGGCTCAAGAGCTTGTGGTCGAACAACCAATCATTGTAGAAGTGCTTCGAGACCCAGTTGAAGAGATTCCCACACATGAAGCACCGCTCGTTGCAGAAACGAGGCACGGTCCACTTCAAGAGGCAACTAAGCCTAAAATAGAGGCTCTAAAGCGACGAGCGACGAGCCAACCTGGTGAGACGGTGTTCACTCCTAGGTTGTCAACAGCCGACATCAGTCGTTCTGGTCTCCAAAGTCCTATATTAGGCGGCGCGTTAGTAACATTTTCTGACGTTGCGATAGTGAAATGCAAACCAGCGCCACTACGGAGGCACGGCTAGAACAGGCTCTCTCCGCCGCTCTCACTTCTTTTGAAGACCGACTCATGGAGAGCATCCACGCTGCTATAGAGACTTCCCGACGTGATATCGGGAAAACACCAGTCTCTGAGGCAACTCCGTCTGGACTAACCACAACCTCACACCTAAACCTCACACGCACACAACCCATTATCACATCCACTCCCATCCAATCACCCATATTTGTTAACCCTTACACCATAGCCATCAGTGAGCTCCATACCATTTTCGTAGCCCGTCTGTTGCTCTAGAGAAACGGATGCCATAAGAAAAAGACCACTTCCGGCGTCTATTTGATCGCCCCGAGCCACCTACTCAGTCATGCCGGCACCAGGGCTCCCGCTCCAAATGTCGACATGGCGATCCTGAAGATCAGGGTCGCCGGGAGGGGGAGAAAAGGCCGAGGACTCACACGAGTGGCGGCGAACTAGGACGAGGCTAGGCTCAAATAATTAAAACAACTGGATCCGATGAAACCTCATCAAACACACCACACCACTAACAAAAACCGACCCTTAAACCGCTCACAAACCCAAACCACCACGCCCCGCACCCAAACTCAAACTCCAAACGAATAACCCATTTTACGGGCGCCTCCATCCACACCTCACGAAACGACGATCACAAGCCCACTGCTTCCACAAGAAGAAGCAACCGTGCTGGCGCAGATAGAAGCACCCACAAGCTCGACAATTCTGGACGAGTCGGGCACATCAGTGCGTGAAGTCAATCCACATGACGTCCTAGACACATATATTTTCGAAGGACAGTGGATGACTCACCACTTACCCGACACAATAGCAAAGCAAAGGCTCGCTGACGTTCGACACTTCCTACGACAAGCTTCGGTTGACCTAGTAGTACTCATCGAAGATGAAGAACTTCGAGAAGACGAGGTTTACAATTCAGATCTCCCTGAACAACCATAGTTGATCGCACAACGAGCGGACACGCACCCAAGACTATCTCAAGGGACCGTTCTAGTCGAATCACCATGAGAGAACGTGCGAATAGAAGTCCCCTTCCTCGAAGAAGTTTGAAAGAGAATCTGGAGGTCACCAGACAAAATCAAGAATCCTAACGAGTTCGATCTCAGAGGAATCTTACATTGGGATCAGCATATGCGCATGGAACATCTTTTCATGCTGACCCACCTTGGTCCAGATCGAAGACTAAGAATTCCTAAAGACCAGTTGAGAGGTCACTTCAAGGATCTATCTCCAATATATCAGCTGCTAGGAGTTTCTCACGGATCAGGTCGATTTCCAACACCAACCTACACCATCGATCGGATGAATAGAACTCGAGATGAGCTGAAGGAGAGTGAGATACCATTCCTTCCACCTGACGATGTCTACCGTTTTTACCAGATGTACATGGAAAAGATCAAGGACCCTAAATGGTACATCAAGAAGGAAGGGCTCGAGGGACTCAAAAGATACATGGTGCGCCAAGTAAAGTACTATGCCGCACACGATCTTCGGATTGCCTTGGAAAGCAACATAAAGAACGTGCATGACACCACCGCTCATGAAAGGTTTTTTGATCAAAGACCATCATGTCAACTACATCTTCGACGACCCAGATTTGGCCATCACTTACTACAATCCAATCATCAAGAAGACTCGAGTGATGATGAGGTCTGAGGTCAACAAATTCTGCGACGGGACAGTCAAGTTGATCAAAAAGAACATTGAACAGAGATTGGAAGAAGTCGATGAAACTACCATTGCACGCGATCTTGGACGAAAGGAACTTCATCTTCTGAGAAAACTACTCAAAGCCATCGAGAAACGGTTAGAGCTGAGGACTGCAGTCAGACATTACGAGCATGCGCTGGGCTTGCGCAAGTCGTTTTATGCCCGACAAAGATAGACAGAGCTGAAGGGCAATCAAGCACAAATGGGAGATTGTAGAATCTAGAATTGAATTGTGCTAGATTTAATTAGCGATCTTTGTAATTAGGGGCGTTTAACTAATTAGTCTTAAGCTTAGGACTATTGTGTTATTTATACCAAGTCTATTTGGTGTAATTACAATTGTAAAGAAAGAAATCAATGAAAGTTTATAATTTGATCCGAAAGGCTTGCTATTCGATTTCTAGAGAGAGAAAATTATAACTTTCTAACTCTACTAAGATTCTCTCTCGTGTTCTTCATAGAAAGGTATTCGACCGAGGTGAAGTTTTCGATAATTCAAATCGTATACCTAGACTTCTTGCCTAGGATCATTTGAGTTGATTAATTAGGATGTAACAGTAACTTTTATTTAATATAAAAGAAACCTCAAAAAATTAACTTCTCCACTATCAAGCACACGTCTACAATAACCACCCATTGTTGCTACTCTTATTAACATTTAAATGGAAAGCAGAACTACCATCCGCAACATCCACATAATGAGAGAGATAATCCACAACCTCCACACAATGAGAGAGACAATCGATTGGAGTGAGGCTACTGCTCTGAAATCGCTTCGAGCAATAGAAAGAAAAGACCACGTGTTTTCTTACAAAGATCGTGTACGAAATCTTCATTTGGCAGTGATGATGTCATTGTCTGACTGAAATATTACAAAAAATCGAGGTCGGGTTTTTATTTGTCCGATGAATCTAGGTTGTTTCAATTTGGGGCTAATTTGAGAAATTGGAAGAATTCGAGTGATATAAACTGAATGCTTTTTCAGGGAAGCCGATATAGCAATGAGAACCAGATATTTTAGAGAGAAGTAAAGCCTCTGATCCATGGAAGTTCTTTATGGTTACAACCGTATTTGCTTATATGACTACCATCCAGGTTAGGTTTCAACTCAAATAAAAGTTTAATTAAGAGCTATAATTTTAAAATTGAAGCTGCAATGTGCTACAGGGGAGTTATAAGCTATCTGGTTAATTGCAATTTCGAACATTCCATTCTATCGATGTCCCCGTGCAGGCCATGTCTCGCTACGTTTCGAGTTTCCACAGCCTGAATCGACTCGGTATTGGTTAACGAAGTTCAAGATGCGACTCCATACGTGATGTCCACAAACGGTATATAGATATGATTTGCCACTTACCATTTAGGTATTCTATGATTCTATCTCTTTTAATGTTGTTGTTTTTGTTTGTTTCTTGATTCAATTATCATTCTTTTTCATTTCTAGTTACTTTCTGTTAAATAAGTTTATTATTGAGCGTGATGAAGAAATTCTATCGGGAGATGAAATGCAAAGGAAGTAACTTCAATTTTTCTGCTGCGACTTGCCGTGTGGCATACAATGACATAATCCCTTTTGAAAAATCGGTGATGAGGAAGGGTATTGATAGTGGTAATCTCCGATCCAGCATTCCTCATCACCTAACAACCTGCAGAAAGTAACTTTCAGGAAATAAGGCAGGTAAGGGGGAGAGCTGGAGGACAGATGGAAAGAAATATAAATGGCTCTGACAACAAGATATTTTGAAAGGGGAACATTGCACATGGCTGACCAGGAGACACGTGGAGGGCAGCGGATGGGTAACATTATAGCTAGAAGGAGGATATGCCACTCTGACAATAGTACACATGCATCTGCTATGTCCTAGGTTGTACCAGAAATTGTCATGTGGTCCCAAGAGGAGGCCAGCTGGAAAAAGGAGACAAGCGGATATATAGCGAGAGAGATTCAAGAGAAGAACATGTTCACTTATAGATTTTCCTATAGAAAACACTCCACCATTAAAAAATGTAATGAGAGGAGTGAACTTGAGAGTGTATATCTCGACTGTGAATAGTGATACTGTTTCCGGCGGCCCGTGACATAGGATACCTATCCAAACCACGTAAATCTATGTCTCTTTACTTGCTAGCATTAAAATATCGATCCAAACACACACTAAAACAAACAACCCAGTCCGTTTCATCCTTCAACCTTTATTTCCCGGACCAAAATTTTGTTGATCGGGGTCATAGCACCATCTGTGGGAAAGATGGACTGAGACAAGAGTTTGTTGGGCGTAGTGAGGACGGTAGGTTAATTTGTGTTCGTTCGAGGACAAGGCGTTAAAGAGATAGTAGGTAGTTACTGTTGTTAGGGTAGTGGTAAAACTATAGGACGGGTAGAAGCGATGTCGTTGGAAGAACAGCCAATGTTGGCACAGAATCTGCAAGCACGATTTGAAGAAGTTGCTGAAGAGACTAGGGAGACTCCAGTACGAGCCTTGGTATTTACAGCAGCAGTCGAAGTCTTGTCGCCGGCAACGACGCCCACGTTTGCTGGACCATCTGGAGCTATCCCACCTCAAACTCCCATACCGTGATAGTGGAACAACTAAAATTGCTGGTAAAAAATGCGGTAGACATGGCGATGACTGCGAATAGGGCGAGGAGCAAGGGCAAGCGAAAACAAGCATTATCTATTCGGGGAAGAACTACGGATAGGCATGTCTCAGAATGGACGGAAATCGTAGGAGAAAATGCAGTGGCAGCGGAAAATACTCCAGGCCTCCAGCCTGAATTGAACCCGCCTGGAAGAGAGGACGCTCAAGAAAGGAGAAGTGAAATGCCCTTAGCCCTATCCCCAAGACAGAGGAGCGAACATCTTAGGGGAGTTCAAGAGGAACAATGACCTACGAATCGAGGAAATATCATAAGCCCAGTGACCATAGCCAGCGGATGCAGAATGGAAGGAAATAGGGGAGTCAGGGAACATAAAATACAGACAAGGAGCTACAGCACGAACCAGAGAGGAACCATAAGTGAAAATGTACGAAGGTTAGTAGATGGAATGCAAAACTAGGTGACCAGACCATATTTTCGAGGGTGCGTCAGGTGGGTACGCCTTTTGCTAAGGCGCTATTAGTGGGGGAGGTATTCCTTAACTTTTAGCAGTTACCGTACGAATACGATGGTACCACAGATCCGGAGGACCGTGTCTTGCATTTTAAGAACACCATACTACTACACAACTTTTTAGATGGGGTTAAATACAGGTGTTCTTGACGACGTTGGTACAATCTGCCCAACAATGTTTAGTCAGTTAGGACCCGGGGTAATCCATTCATTTGAAGAATTACAGAAGATGTTCGTTAACCAGTTCGCTAGCGCCCGAAAACCCCCCAAATGCAACATGTTCTTATTCCAAGTCAGGCAGCGACCAGATGAGAATCTCCGGTCTTACATCAAGAGGTTTACTGTAGCTGCCTTGGAGGTGCCCTCCGCTACTGCTTTGGTCAGAATCAATGCTCTAGTCCATGGCCTACACGATGGCGACTTCTTTGCGTCACTTTCCAAGAAGCCCCCACAAACGTTCGAAGACCTGCTGGGCAGGGAAGACAAGTATATAAACCTAGAGGAGAGTAAGCTAGCAAAGGTTTGAGATATGCTGCCCTGGACATTTCCTAAGGGAGAGATGGACAATCATCATCGGAATCGGGAGGGTGTCAGGGCATCACGTCCTCCATTGATAAGGAGACCTATGACAGGTATGGGGAGTGATTCCCTCAAACGTTCAAAGGTATACCCCCGTGAACCAACCTCGAGGAAGTATTAGCTGTAGCTGCAAAGTATCCTGCCATTAAGTCCCCTTTGATGCACGCACGGGGACCTCAGAGACCCCCATCAGGGCTATTTTGCCGTTTCGATAATGAATATGGACATCACACCAACAGCTGCATGCACCTGAAGAACGAGATAGAGAGTAGCTCAGCCTGTGCAGCCGGGAGAGAAGGGGGCCCGGGTCAAAATAAGGGAAAACAGCCCATGCTGGAGCCAAGTGGGTCAGGACCTAGTCAGCTACGTGCTAATATTCTCATCATAGTGGGAGGCCCTGAGGGTGGGGATTCGCATAGAGCTCGGAAGATGTACGCTCGGATTGGGAGAGTGAAGGTATTCAGACCGGGAGTAGGTTAGTGGGTCCGATGGAGACACCGGGAATATCCAGTTCGGAGCAAAGGACGAGATTACCACGGATGTTGTAGGATACAACGTTTTGCGGGTATTCATAGACGGAGAAAGTTTGACAGACATCATATTCTTGGAATGTTTTAAGGAGATGAAGTTAGGGACGAAACTAAAGTCAGTGGCTACCTCTTTGTATGGATTTGGCGGAGCTGGTATACAACCCCTAGAACATGTCACGCTTCCTGTGGGACTAGGTGAGGATCCCAGGCGGGTGGTGCGGATTGTAAACTTCCTAGTTGTTGACGCGGTTTCCTCTTACAATATCATATTGGGACGTGCGGCTATAAACGGGTTTAAAGCATTACAATCGACATATCATCTGAAGATTAAGTTTCCAGTAGGTGACCAGGTGGGGTAAGTTTTAGGAGATCAGGCGCGTTCGTGACGTAGCTTGCGGGTATTAATTATTTTGGGTTACTAAATTAAATGTGGGACTTTTAGAGTCGAGAGACTTAAATGAATTGGGCTTGATTTATTTTACTAGGCTCTTAAATTAATTATCTTGGACTAGAATATTTGGGTTGCTGGAATTATTGTGTTGGGCCGCTAGCCCAGTAGGTCTCCATCAGGACTGCCAAAAGGTACAGCCTAGGACAGACAATTGCAGGTGTACTGCTGTCAGACTGACATGTCCTCTTTCTGACAAAAATTTCTCCCAACCAGCACACTCTGCGTGTCCCTTGGTCGGCTATAACCAGTGTCTCGTTCTTCTGATACCGCGATGTCAGGATTAGCTGGGATTATGTACCTCCTCCGTACACTATCTTTGACCTCCAGCTTTCCTAATTACCTACTGACCTCCAGCTTTCTGTCTTAGCTACCTTTGACCTCCATCTCTCCTATTTAGCTAACACATATCTCGAAATTTGACCTTTCTATATCACCCATATCTCAAATACTGGGCTACGTGCTGGAATTTAAGGCTTGTTTCTGACCTGCCATAACGCACCATTTTGCTATGCAATTTATAAATATTATTTCATTATTAATTTTTATTATTATCTTACGACGCTCATGCATCTCGTGCGTTGGAGTTGCCTGTGGTTGTGGCTTCGCTGATTTGGCAGGTAGGACGGTCCAGCTCTCAGCTGGCAACAGGAGACGATAAGCTCTGGCCTAGCTCAGGCAGAAACCTTCTGGCATAACATCTACGGATCTGCCAATGATAAGTCTCCAGACTATAAGAACAAAGACCTTAAGCCATGGCTCAGATCTAGGCTGGAAAATGCGCCCAAGCCCCAGGTTACCCTGGGTTGAATACTTGTTGGTCGCCCATAAGGAGGCATACTCTTCACTTACTTCGAATGTGCTGAAAAGCATCAGCACAATTTGAAGTAGGGAGAGTGGAGAGTGGTAGTACTACAGGTCCAGACATTAACAATAAAGCGGGCCCAGAATACTTAAGAAGAAAAATTCCTCAGAAATGAGGTAAAGGCATGAGCAAAATGCAAAGAAAACATATCACGAAGCCTCCAAGACCTGAATCAGCGCCCAGACTGGAAACGAGGCCAGAAGGCCCTAGCCTATCTCCAGGTTGGAGCTTCCCAAGTCATTCTACGGACCTTACGATGACGGATGTCCAACTCACAAAAATGAAAACCATGGCTGTCGTGTCCGACTTAGGTGGATATCGTTCAGGTACATGTTTAAAGACTCCACTAATGTTTCAGATGAATGTCCGGATGTGAGTGCAATAGGAAGTTAGCAGGAAAGTGTGTAACGAGGGAAGGTTGCCTGTAAATAAACGTCCAGAACATGCCATGGAACCTTACACATCAAGGCAACACAAATAGTCCAAAAAGAAAAGCAACACAGTGAATCCCAGAAGGAAAGCAACATAAATGATCCGAAAAAAAAAAGTTCTTGTTGCTCCAATTCGAAAAGTTGCTCCATGAGAAGCTTGTGTGAGATCTCTAGCAAAGTAGGAGAGCAGCGAGGCACTTTGATGAGCCAAAAGCTGAGATTAGGAGCAGCCTCAGGATCCACTTTAAGGGGGAGAGGAGTACTCATAGCCTCCATAGCTTCTTCCAGAGTAGAGGCTGGCCCTCGACCACCAACGAAATCTCCTGAGAGGAATCCTTGACAAATAGGAGTAGCCGCGAGAAATTTCTGGCAGAGCTGTATCTCTCCCATCCTGCCTACGGAGCACCCCTCTCAGCACACCAACTCAAGCTGCGCCTGAGCTTTCCTGTTGACCTCCTATTCAAAGGCTTGTTCCAGATCAGCCCTCATGGCCTTCTCCTTCACCACCAACAAGTCCTGAGCCTTGAGGTCGGTGAGTTGTTGTTGCCTCTCGACAAGCCGGTTCTGAGTAGCTGCGAGGTCATTCCCCTTGGAAGCGAGAATAGCCGCATTCTGCTCCTCCAGCTGCCGCACCTTTTGAGGGGCTAGGTCCTAAATATATGTGGTTGCAGAAGCCAGCGTAGAACTCCCAACTCCAGATGGATAGCGTAGTCAATAACCTATGGACCTGGTGAAGACGAGCCCCCAACTCGTAGAAACGAGAGCGATAAACACCAAATCTAGCCTCCGCGGACATCTTCCAGGTACACGTTTGAATCTGCCAATAACCTTTCAGGTGAATGTTTGGATATGATTGCATCAGGATCATGAGGAAAATGCATGAGGAGGGGATGTCTCCCAGGTTGGAAACGAATATCATAAGCCCTGGCCTAGCCCAGGCAGAAACTTTCTGGCGTTTAATATAGATCTAGGGATCTGCCGACGACAAGTCTCAAGACTATAAACAGGAGGCAGTAAGCCCTAGCCTATCCAGGTGGTGCTAAGTTCCTAGCATTAATATTTCGACTAGCTTTCTAGTGCAGGTTTCTAGAACAGCTTTCTGGCATGGACCTCCAGACGACCAATGACAGGTCGCCAGAAGACGGCGCAGAACTCCCAGCTCCGTGCTGGCACCGGAATGCCCAACCTACGTGTTTGGGATACTAAGTCCAGCTCTGGTGGGCACGTGAATGCCCAACCTAACTGTTGGGATATCTAAGTCGAGCTCCGTGCTGGCACAGGAAACCCAACCTAACAGTTGGGATATTTAAGTCCAACTCTGCGCTGGCACCAGAAGACCCAACCTAACTGTTGGGATATCTATCTAAGTCCAGCTCCGGGCTGGCACGTAAAGGCCCAACCTAACTGTTGGGAAATCTAAGTCCAGCTCCTTGCTGGCACAGGAAATCCAACCTAACTGGTGGGATATCTATCTAAGTCCAGCTCCGGGCTGGAACATGAAGGCCCAACCTAACTGTTGGGAAATCTAACTCCACTTCCGCGCTGGCACAGAAGACCAAATCTATCTGGATTGGGACATCTAACTCCAGCTCCGCACTGGCACCAGAATGCCCAACCTACGTGTTTGGGACATCTAAGTCCAGCTCCGGACTGGCACGGGAAGGCCAAAACTATCTGTTTGGGTTATCCAAGTCCAACTCTGCACTGCCACTCAAAGACCCAATCTATATGGATTGGGATATCTAAGTCCAGCTCCGTGCTGGCACACGAAGGCCTGACTTATCTGTTTGGGTATCTAAGTCCAATTCTGCTCCGGCATAAAAGACCCGACCTACTTCATTGGGGTACCTAAGTCCAGCTCCAATCTGGTAGGCAATGCTCGATCAAGCATTCTGGAAGCATCGGCATGACCCGTTCGCTTGGGCACAGGAAAGCTGGCCCAAGAAAGCTTCAAGGCTAGCCCAGATAGGTAGGGATCACGGAGATCTATAAGTCAGGATCACAAGGTGCGCTAGGATGAGATCCGGATCCCTCCCAGCAGCAAAGTCTCTGCGCCTCTTCTCTGACTCTCATTTCGAACGCCCCAGCCTGGTTCTTTGCTCCTTCGCCAACAAGATTTGAAGCCTTGCACTCGATGAGCTGCTCTTGTTCCGCCGCAACCAAGGAGTTGGCCAGAAGAGCAGACATCCAACTTATCAGGGGAGACGAACAAAGTCCACAGCATGGTAACCCACCTCCCACGCTAACATATGGAGACCTGGTTTTGGGAGCAGGAGTTTTATATCAGCTCTCTGTCGACAAAGAGACCTGATCTATTCGATCAGGAGCCCATCTTCGGACTGATGAATGAAAACCTGATCTACCTTCCCCGGATTTCTAGGTCGGTTATTCGGATTTCAGGTTAGTTCTTCAAATTCTAGGTCATATCCCGTCCACAAGTGGCACAACGGTCAACAACGTGGCTTTACCCTTGCGAGGGAGAACCGGATCTGTTCAACACTGATTTACAAAGTCCGGTTCTCTGCTGGCCGGAGAAGACCCAATCCATCTATTTATAATTTCTAAACCAGCTCCATGCTGGCATGTAAGGAGCCTATTCATCAAGTCGAGGTTCCTAAGTACGGCTCCAGGCTGGCAAGCAAAGAGCTGACGCACCCCGTCCGGACGTTTTATGCCCAGATCTAACTAAGAGATGGAGACTTGGGTTATCTAGTCCGATTGTTTGAAGTCATCTCTCCGCCGACTCATAAATACCTGATCTATATGATCAGGATTTTTGAGTCCAACTTTCTGCTAGTGAAGGGGACATGATCTACCAGGATTTCAAAGATTAGCTTTCCATCAACAGGTGAAGTCCTAATGGGACTTCTTGGGCAACGGCAGTGATGCTGGTTACGACCCCGATCAACAATATTTATGGTCCGCAAATAAAGGTGAGGGCCGGTTCGGATGAAATCGTGGTTGAATGTATGAAGAACGGGACGGAAAAAGTAAAGAGACAATGATTTATGTGGTTCGGATTCGGGTGAATCCTACGTCCATGGGCCGTTGGAGAATATTCATTATTAATGGAGGAAGACTACACACTCAATCTCACATTCTCTTGTTTACAAGTGATTACAAGCCCTAAAGAGTAAATAGAAGACTAAGGGATGAAGAGAGAGTATGTATGTGTGTTCTTGGTGTGTTAGTGTGTGTGGGGGCGTGTGGAAGATGATTTAAAGTGGATAAGAGACTCTATTAATCCTGTAGGCGCGTCTAGGGTTAGGTACTGCTCTCCCTCATCAGGTCTCCCGAATGCTTCCTTAGCTCTACCGGTTGCTTCCGTTAACCCTTCAGGATAGTTCCGTAGCTCCCAGAGATACCTCCCTAGCTCCTCCGAACGTCACCTTCATACATCGCCTCTGGTCAGACCTCGTACCTGGTCCTTGCCTCCTTCAGACCCAACCTCATACTCTGCTCTTTGTGAGTTGTCAGGTTAGGAGGAATGCTGGCTCGAAGGTCACCCCTATCATCCAGTCCCCCTACTCTGAGTTGCAATATGCTAAGTATTGCAGCTCGGAGTATTATTAAGAAAGCATTCATTCCCTCGTGTCCTTAAACTTCTTCCGCCATTTTCTCCCATTGCCCAAGAAGTCAGAAACAGCGTAGGACTTCACATGTTGATGGAAAGCTGATCTTTGAGATCCTAGTAGATCAGGTTCCTTTCACTAGCAGAAAGCTGGACTTGAAAATCCTGATCACCTGGATCAGGTCTTTATGAGTCGGCGGAGAGCTGGCTTCAGACAATCGGACTAGATAAAGCAAGTCTCTGCCTCTCAGTTAGATCTGGACTTAAAACATCCGGACGAGGTGCGTCGGATCTTTGCTTGCCAGCCTGGAGCCGGGCTTAGGGACCTCGAATAGATAAATAGGCTCCATGGCAGCACGGAGCCAGCTTAGAAATCTCAAATAGATGGATGGGGTCTTTCTCAGGCCAGTAGAGAGCTGGACCTTGTCCATCAGGGTAGAACAGATCACGTTTTCCCTCGCTAGGGTGAAGCCATGATGCTGATTGTTGTACCGCTTGTTGGCGAGGACTGACCTGGAATTCGGAGAACAACCTGCAAATCCCTGGGTCCTGATAAGACAGATCAGGTCTTCGTTCATCAGCTCAAAGCTGGACTCCTGATCGTATAGGTCAAATCTCTTTGTCGACGAAGAGCTGATGTGGAACTCCTGCTGCTGGAGCCAGGTCTCCATACGCTAGCGTGGGAGTTGTGTTACAATGTTGTGGACCTCGTCGATCACCTTAGGTAAGTGGTATGTCCACTCTGCTAGCCAACTCCCTGATTGTGGCTCGTCTCAGGGGACCTATTTGAGCTACTGAAGCATAGGGAGAGAGAGTATCAGGCGGTTGAAGTGCGAGCTAACAGGCTTACGGCAAAACGGGAGCAGCTTGTCGAGCGCAAGGTTGCCAATATGTTGGCGAACGAGCAAAAAGCCAAGCTGGAGCATTCGAACTGATAGTCAGGTAGAGGCGCAGGGACTTTGCTGCGGAGAATTCTGTCTTAGTTACTCGTGTAGTTCTGCACCTGTGATCTTGCTATCTTTCTATCGGAGTAGATGGTATCTTCCAAACATATGGACGTTCCTTCCCTATTTACTACTCCCCTACTCTTAACTGTGCTTAACGTAGTAGCACATCTAGAACTCCAAATTAGATAGCATCTCCTTCTGCTCCTTTTACACGCCAGGCTACTGATATGCAGTTCGAAGCTCGACTCAGAAACCTCGTGGAGAGCTGTACTCAGATATCTCGAACGCGTAATTCGAACCTCCACTCACTAGCTCGTGGTTGAACTTAGATATCCCTTGTGAAGTAGGCCAGCCTTGGCGTGCCAATCGGAGGTTGTGCTTAGATATCGTGAGGAAGAAGGTCGCGTCCTAAACGTCGGAGCAGAATTTGACTTAGATACCCTCACAGACCAGTCTTGCCTTCGCGTGCCAGCACTGAGCTGGACTTAGATATCCGAGCTGATAGGTCGGGCCTTCCTATGCGAGCATGAAACTGGACTTAGATATCCCAGCAAATTGTTCGCGCCTTCACGTGCCAACGCGGAGCTGGGCTTAGATATCCCAAACAGATAGTTCGGGCCTTCATGCGCCAGCGCGGAGCTGAACTTAGATATACCGACCAGATAGGTCGGGTCTTCGTCTGTCAAGCAGCACTAGTGGTACTGGCATCGCGCTCCTGAAGCAGCTCTATCTGGTGCTTTATCTCATCTCGTTTGATGTGAAAGGTTTGATTAAGTGGTGTAAGCTTTTGGAACTCATATGGCAGATGCCACATTTCGAATTTCTAGTGTACCCCGATTCTTCTGTTTCTCCGAAAATGATTCTTCCGCTTCTAGTTCAGGGACTCGCCATTGGACGTCTAGAGGTCCATTCCGGAAGCTGATCCGGAAACCTGCGCCAGAAAGCTAGCCGAAACATCAATTCTAGGAAGTTAGCATTACCTGGATAGGCTAGGGCTTACTGCCTTATGTTTATAATCTTGAGACTTGTTATCGGCAGATCCGGAGATCTATAGTAAACGCCGAAAAGTTTCTGCCTGGTAGGCCAGGGCTTATGATATTCGTTTCGAGCCTGGGCGACATCTCCTCCTCACATACTTTCCTTCCGACGTCCTGATGCAATCACGTCGAAACATTCATCTGAAAGGTCATTGGCATATTTAAACGTGTACCTGGAAAATGTCCGTCGGGGCTAGACTTGGCGCTTATCGCTTTCGTTTCCACGAGTTGGGGACTCGTCTTCACCAGGTCCGTAAGTTATTGATTATGCTTTCCATCTGGAGCTGCGAGTTCTGCACTGACTTCTGGCAACCTATCTTGAGGACCTAGCCCTGTAAAAGTTACACCAGCTAGAGGAGCAGAATGCAGCCGTTCATGCTGCCCAGGGGCATGACCTCGCAGCTACTTTGAACCGGCTCGTAGAGGGGCAACAGCAACTCATCGACCTCAAACTGCCCTGGGAGATTTCGCTGCCATGCGGGAGCCCACTTCTGCTCTGGAAGGGGCTATCGCGGCTATGAGTGTTCCTCTGTCCCTTAAAGTGGATCCTAAGGCGGCTCCTAATTCCAGCTTTTGGCTCACCGAAGTGCCCTCTGCTCTCCTATTTTGCTGGAGATCTCGCCCGAGATTCTCATGGAGCAGCTTTCCAGGTTGGAATAACAAGAGCTGTCTGCCGCTTCTGAGGTTCCAGCTTCGGTGGATGGTCCCCACGCTCCACCTCCTTGAACTGTTAACTGTTTTTCTTTTTGGACCATTTATGTTGCTTTCCTTCTTGGACCCTTTGTGTTGCTTTTCTTTTTGGAGTATTCATATCGCTTCCCCTTTTGGACTATTCGTGTTCCTTGATGCGTAAGGTTCCATGGCATGTTCTAGACGCTTACTTACAGGCAACATTCCCATCCTACACACTTTCCTCCTAACATACTGCTGCACTCACATCCGAACATACATTTGAAGAGTTAGTGGCGGATTTAAACATGTACCTGAATGATATCCGCCTAAGTCGGACTCGACAACCATCGCTTTTGTTTCCGTGGGTTGGATGCCCATCATCACAAGGTCCACAGATTGGCTGGAGACTTGGAGATAGGCTAGGGCTTCGGGATTTGTTTCCAGTATGGGAACTGAGTCAAGGCTTGGAGGCTTCGTGGCATGTTTTCTTTGCATTTTGCTCATGCCCTTATCTCCTTTCGGAGCAATTTTGCTTCTTAAGTATTCTGGGCGAGCTTTACTATTATTGTCCGGACCCGTACTACTACCACTCTCCTCTCCCCCTACATCGAATTGTGCTGATGCTTGTTAGCGCATTCGAGTAAGTGAGGAGTATGCTTTCTTATTTGCCGACCTCAATCCTTGCATTGCAAGCTACACTTTGAGTACTTACGATGATCCGTCTCGGCAGATTGTAGTACTCTGGATGTTTACTTATAGGCGACATTTCTGCCTCTTGCGCTTTCCTCCCAACATCCTACTACATTCGCATCCAACATTTTCATCTAGAAGGTTAAGGGCATATTTAAACATGTACCTGGGAGATATTTTTATAGGCTGAATCCAACGCTCCTTGCTTTCATTTTTATAGATTGGCGGCTCGTCATCGCCAGGTTGGTAGGATACCAGGTAAGCCTCCCACCTAGAGCCTGTCTTTAACCCAGAAACGTTTTTCACTTAAGCAATTGTGATCTGCCTCTCTGTCAATGCGGGGACCTGTACTACTACCTCTCTCCACTCCCCCTACTTCGAATTATGCTGATGCTTGTCAGCGTATTCGAAGTACGTGAAGAGTATACCCCCTAATTTACCAACTTTAATTTTTCCCTTTGTTACTCCTGGGTAGTCTGCGTCAGACCTCCTTCAATACCCTGGATGTTTGCTTATGAGGGATGTTCGCCCCTACGCGCTTTCCTTCCACCGTGTTACTGCATTTACATCCGAAGTTTTCATCTGAGAGGTTATTGATAAATGGATACGTGTACCTGGGGAGCACCCAGGTAGGCTGGATCCGACACCCCTTGTTTTTTGCTTTTTGCTAGGTTAGTAGAGTATTCGGGAACCTTTTCGGTCTGTGTGAGGCCAGCATTTTCTGGTCCTATTCCTTGCATGGGGTTGGGTCGGAGCTTAGGAGCTCTCTTTCATGAGGCCAGCATTGACTGGTTTGGGCAGCATTGGCTGGTTCTATCCCATTTCGGGTTAAGTCGGAGCTTAGGAGCTCTTGGCCAACATTGGCTGGTTCGGCCAGCATTGGCTGGTTCTATCCCATTTCGGGTTAAGTCGGAGCTTAGGAGCTCTTGGCCAGCATTGGCTGGTTCTGCCAGCATTGACTGGTTTTATCCCATTTTGGGTTAAGTTGGAGCTTAGGAGCTCTTGGCCAGCATTGACTGGTTCTGAGCATTGGTTGGTTCGGCCAGCATTGGCTGGTTCTATTCTGTTTTGGGGAGCCAACAAGTGTTCGACCCAGGGTAACCTGGGGACCTGGGCTTATTTCATATCACCAACAAGCATCGTAGAGTAATCCGAAACTTGGACGTTTTTCTTTTTGGGCGGCCAACGAGTATCCTAGTCTGGAGTAATTCAGAACTTGGGCGCATTTTTTCCAGCCTGGATCTAAGTCAGGGCTTACGGGCTTCTTTTTTTGTCTAGGACCGGAGCTAGGGCTTATTTCCTCCTCCTTCTGCTGGGGCTACATCGGGGCTTAGAGGCTGTTATGAATATGCCTTCGAATGCTATACGAGGATTAGATTGTATAGGGCATTAGCTTATTTATCATTCGACCTTTTATGTAATAAGATATTTTTTGTGTGTTTATTGAAAGGCATTGTTCGTTTATTGGATATAAGAGTACTTTATTAAGCATTCGGTAAAGCAATAAATGAACAAATCCAAATGTGTCGAGTTGAGTCACTGTTCTCGATGAGTACGAGAGAGGAAGGCACCAGTGGACTCTTAACCTCGAGCATTAAAAGTCCGTAAGCCTTAGGCTCCAGTTGGGTGCTGGATAACCAATTACGGCTTATTTGTCGATGACATATCGAGTGTCGATACCCCCTTGGAAGCGGAGGTCATGACTTGTGATGCGAGTCGAATCAAGGGATTGAATCGTTTCATGGACACTGACTCACGGGTCGTACGGTCGAACATGGCTTATTCTCAAGGAGTGTCAATGACCGATGACAACACTATAGTAGTCTACGTGAACCTTAGACCGAAAGGGGCTTTGACGGAGTTGACTTTGAAGTCTCGACTGTCCCTGGTTCCCCTCGACCCGATTTGCTGTTGCATGGGTCAGCGGGACAGATGCGGTCTTGATGACGATTTGTGATTGCGGGGCTTAGACCGCCGAGTACGGATTCACAGTCTCGCAAGTAATCGAGATAAGTGTCCTATGAGGACGGCGACGGGAAATTACGAAATCCTTGGCCAAGGTATTGAACTAACTCATGTTAGACATGGAGGGTAGTTTGGTAATTTGCCTCGTCCCCATTTTATCATAGAATCGAGTATAGTGAGTTTGACATAGACCAAGGCTCTCACTCGATTGAGACACAGCTGAAGGGTTTATACGTAGTACTATAATCTATAGTAAGGTTCTCGAATAAAGACTGGGTCGAAATTCGCACTCGAATCGGGTTACGGTCCGGTACTGCGGGATTGGCTAGGTAACTGCCGGACTCTTGGATTCCTCCCTTGCCGATTGAGTCGAACCTAGAGAGTCGGGCTTAAAAAGGATCATCAAGGTGTACTGATAAGGAGATAAAGTGTTTTGGGCCTTAACGGGCCTTGGGCCGTTGGGCCGCGCCTTAGTGGGCCTCGGGCCGTTTAATGGACCGAAGTCGGACTTCGTATGAAACTAACTTTGAGACTTGGGCTTGGCCAAGTGCTCAAAAAGGCTTGAGGGTAAAATTGGAATTGGACCCTAAGCTAATTTTCGAATTATGCCTTGGAAATTAATTTCGAATATTAAATATAAATATAGAAATAATGTATTTGGAATATTATTTATTTTAAGGTGAAAATTTCGAAATTAATCATGGATTAAGTTTCGAATTTTATACCATATTTACATATACTTAGTTTGACTTAGTATTTAAGTTAGTTGTCTAATTATGGTAAGTATCCTTATATGAATTTTGAATTAAATAAGGGAGAGAAAGATAAGGCAAAATCTCTCCACTTAAGGAGCAAAATCGAAAACCATATCTTTGAGATATCCTAGGGATTTCCAAATATATCATAGTATAAATAGGGCAGCCCTATTTCATAATTTGGAGTGAAAATTTCGTCCATAACAAAGGCACAAAACATACACCGAAAAAAAAACACTTTTCTCCCACGCGACGGCTCGGTTCTCTCTAGCCATCTTTAGAGAACTGATTCCGTGGTACACTGCGAGGTCGGCATGACGATCTAGTGCCATCCACCACCATCGACGAAGTCTTGGAGAAAAGGACGAGGAGCTGCCACTCGCTTCAACTGGTAATTCTCTACGGGTTTGACCCGCCCTATTACATGTCTATGGTTACTATTCTGATCCGAGCAACGAGGGCAATAAGGGAACCCGGAAAATTTTTGTTCCGCTCCATACCCGGGGACGTGGCGTCTCCGGGAGACACCGGGTAACCCAACAGTGGTATCAGAGCGGGCGCTCGTGATCAGAATCATAACGTGTTTAAATTGAAACGAGGCGCATGGGAGACGATCGAAAAGCCGACACGGTTCGACCGTCGTTGGGCTGCCGATGCGTCGTTTGCCAACCCACGGCCACCAACTCGTGCGGTACAGACCGACGATGAACCATGAACCGGACAGGGAACCGCGCGATGGCGGGACCCGAGCAGCCGCACATTGCGCACGGGCTGCGTGCGCCGTAACAGCGATACAGCCACGGGATCGGGCTGCTTTGAGCAGGCCCGATCAGCCTCGAACCTTGGGTCCGACGCCAGCCATGGTGGCTTAGGTGCCATCCCCGGGCGGCGCCGCAGCAAGGTGCGGCGGCCCGGCTGAGATCGTCCGCGGCTTTGGCCGCGGACTGCGATGGCGCGCATGGTGCGCGCTGCGCAAGATAGCCGCAGCGACTCCGGCTCGGCCGGAATGCTGCGGCGGCGATCTCTCTTGGCGAGGCAGTGACTCGGTACGAAGGGGCTGAGGCGACGAGGGAGTGGCGTTGAACACGAGCTGAACACGCGCGCGTTGCGCGGCGTGGCGTCGCCGACGGTGGCGGCACCGGCTCCAGTCGGGACTCCACGCCGGCGGCCTTCTCCGCCATGGCTCCCCGGCGTGTTTTGACGGCTGAGCAATTTGAGTCGCGGCAGCTATGTTAGGGCTCCATGCTCAAAGCCTTAACGGGCCTTTTAATGGGCTTGGCCCGTTTAATGCCCAAGTTTCGTTTCTTTTTAAAATCATGTAATTGTCAACGTGCTCGTTATGAATGTGATTTAAGGCGCACTTGCGGGTTTAGGACTTTGGTTTCCGGGTCATTTGTTAAGGGTTACGTCCCCCCGGGTTGTATTTGTTTCATACGGGTTGTTCGGGACTTATGATCCCCCCGTGTTGTAATTTACCGTTTTATTATATTAGACTTAAATACGAAGACGAGGTCCCATTTGATGGAAGGCAACCCCCCGACGGTGACAAGGTGGTGGACGTTCGGTGACTTTGAGGCCGTTCGAGTGACGAAGGACGTTTGATGACTTCAAGACCCGTGCGACGACCCGAGGTCTTTTGAAGACGCATGTAATAGGGATAGCTAGAAATAACCCGCTTGTGTTGTCTTGTAGTTTATTTTCTAGGGTCAATTTACTACCTACGCGCGTGTTGGTTTTTGAAATGATATGCATATTTTATGTGCTCTTATGTGAGATGGTTTATTCTCCCATTTGATAAATAATAAGTGGGTAAAGGAATTGGATTCATGTCTTCTATCATGCTTGAGATGTCTAGCATTGGGGAGTTTTGCGATTTGTTCCGAGTAAGTTGCCGTCGTATATCCCGCCCCAGTGTTAGCGTCTCGGGTGCGTCTTGGACGCCGCTCGTCATACCAGTCCGCCCCCCACGAAGCGTATGGCAGCAAGGGGCGGTACATTCTTTGCGATTTGAGCATAAGTTGATAGGTCACACTTAGGCAGTTAAACCCAATAAGCAGGGTTAGCCGCGAGGGTCAATGACTGAGACTAAGATAGTTGAAACTCTTATTGGATAAGTTCGCGTTCGACGTGACATCGATAAGATTAGATGAGCCAAATATTGCGTTAAAGGCTGAGGCGAGTCTAGTCGAGTCGGGGACATCACCTCCACTATGAAACTTTCAACGAGGTTTCCGAAACTCTTCTCGGGAGGATAGTTTTTCGAGAAAAATAGTGGGAGTCAAGCGAAACGAAAAGTCCTTGTTTGCGCTTGATGAATGATAAGATAAACCTAATTAGATCTTTACTTTCTGCAGCTTTACGTTTCTTTCAATTTACTGCGATGACGAACATAATTATTATGCTGCTTGAGAGAAACTGTTTGGTGGGACCAAACTACGTGGACTGGCTCCGTAACCTGAAGATAGTCCTAGGTATGGAGTCACTGACTTATGTCCTCGATTCCCCCGTACCGCAAGTCCCAGGGACTGATGCGAGTGACGAAGACCGGGCTGCGTATGCCAAATGGCAGATAGACGAGCCAAAGGTCAAGGGCTATATACTTCTTTCCATGAGCAATGAGTTGCAGCGCACTCACTTGGAAATGGAAGTGGGCGCCATTTGCTTCATTTGAATGAGCTTTTTGGCGAACATTCCAGGAGTGCTCGCTATTTCCTGACGGAGCAACTATTTCATTGCAAAATGGCTGAGGGTAGTGACGTCGGAGCGCATGTGTGCAAGATGATCGATTGGATCGAAAGACTCGAGGCACTAGACTTTATCATGGATAACGAACTCCAGAACGATCTTATACTTCAGTCGCTCCCACCTTCCTTTAATTCGTTCATCGTGAACTTTAATCTGAACAAGGCCGAGATCACATTGACTGGGTTAACGAACCAGTTGTCGGCAGCGCAGACTCAGATGAAGAAGGTGAAAGGAAAGGAAGTTGTTCTTGTCGCGAATCCTAAGACTCGAGGGTCGAGTACAAAGAAAAAGACGGACAAGCCCACTGAGCCCAAAGGACGAATTTCGAAAGGCAATGCCAAGAAGAACGTGTTCAAAGGTACCAAGCCGACGGACAAGTGCCTTCACTGCAATGAGCTTGGCCATTGGAAGCGCGATTGCCCGAAGCTAGCCACCTCAGGTAAAGAACTTTACGTTTTGGAAACAAATTGTTCTATGACAGTATATTCCGCTTCATGTATCTTAGACTCGGGAGCTAGTGCTAACATCTGTGTTTCGAACCAGGGTCTGGAACGAAGTAGGAAGCTAGCGGATCGAGAGATCATGATCAACGTAGGAAGCGGACATAGTATACCGGCGACCCACATTGGATCAAGAACTCTCGTTTTATCTACTAGACATAGTTTACTGCTTTCCGATTGTTTGGTTTTGCCCAAGGGGCTTAAGAATATTGTTTCTATTCCCGTTTTGAGCGGAAACGGTTATGAGTTCCATTTTAGTAATAATATATGCAATATTTATTTTGGAAATAATTGCGTCGGAAGTGCAAGTTTACTGAATGGGTTGTATTACCTAAATATCGAAGATAAAATAAAAACTGTGAATACAGTCACCAACAAACGAAAATTGGAGTCGAACTCAAGACTGCTGTGGCATCTTCGACTCGGTCACGCTGGAGAACAGAAGATTCTTGAGTTGGAGAAAACCGGCGTTATAAAGCTGCTTGGGTCTGATCCCTATCCAACTTGTGAATCTTGTATCCTTGGAAAGATGACCAAGTCGCCCTTCACAGGGACTTTCACGAGAGCCACAGAACTTCTCGGTTTGATCCACAGGGATGTTTGCTGTAGCGCCCCGTTTCCTATTACCTTTTTACCAGCTATAAAATATTCATATAAAATTTTTCGCGATTCTCATAACCATTTCCTTTAACAAAACGGGTGCGTACATCCGATCTAGTTCCTTTCACAATAATGTACATATATGTACCTATCATACGAGTCACAAAATGTAACAGTCTAAATCTATTTCCATTCTATGCTAACGATGAACCAGATGGGAGCAGGAGGAGAGCATAGTTGGCCAACCTTGAATCCATGCTTTATGATGATGCTTTCTACGCAGCCTGCTAATTATCTACACAACTGTGAAGACACCGATTCAGAGTATGATCGCAACATGTTAATTAATACAAGTAACAGTAAAATAAATAGTAGTCCATTCCTTTCCATCAATATCATAACCATGCCATTTCAAATCACATAATCATCGTTCATATAACGGTCATTCATAGGATCCGTAGATCACATGCCATTTCTATATGTCCATTTATTTTGATACTCCCATTATAGACTAGCTAGACTGTACTGTACGCCCAGTCGGCGCCCATGCATGGGACTCTGTAACCATGTCGTAATCCCCCTATTTGTAGGGATACGTATTGCCTGTACAGGACTCTATAAAATCCCCGATTTGTAGGGATATATGCCGTAGCATCCGTATCATACCGTCTGTAGTCGTAGCAGTCATAACGGTGTCTCCCTTATTTTATGTGTATGCAATGCTGTAAAATACCTTATATGACACGTAGATCATATAAAAGCACTTTACCGTCAGTTAATTCACATCAATTCATGAATAGCATATAAAGCACATATTAGTCAATTAATCCATATAAGGCATGTAAACACATAAGGCACATAAGATACATGTTGCAAATCATACTCACAAGTTTCGCCTATTTTCTGTGCTCGCTTAATCAGCTTTGCCCTTGCCCTTATCGGACTCCTGACCTATACAATTATTTTATCCGTAAATATAATATTCCTATAATGACATGCGTGCGTCATATGCATGCTTTATTATGCATGATCGTTCCTATCCATAGCCTTTACCTTTCTGTTCGTTACTTACAATATATTAAACTCTTGGTTTAGAAGTTAGATTTTGATCAATGTTGAAACCTGCATTAAAAATTGGTAACTATATTATATCGAAAATATCATTGAAAACCCTAATTCTTATTGTGTTGAAAACCCTAAAAATATTGAAACTTATTAAATTCTAAAAATCCGCATCATACCGAAAACCTTATATGAAAATAACACATATATATATAAGGTTCCTCCAAATTTAGAAAACCCTAATACCTATATATATATATATATAATATATAATATCACATTAACCAATTTAAACAATCTCGAGACCTTTAATTGAGAAAGAAAAAATGTCGAAGTCTTTAGTTAACCAATCTCGAGATTTTTAGCTGAGGAATTGTCGAAATCTTCAAGTAGGATTTCGAACCACATCTTGACTTTTTCTAGCCAATTTCAAAGTCTATGTCGAGATTTTTATATGACATCGAGATCTTGAATTTCAAAGCATATTTCGACATTCACTTAGTCTGTTTCGAAATCTATGTCAAGGAGTTAATATGATATCTCGAAATTACAACTTCTAATCCTATATTGTATTCTCCGTTCTCACTTATCGCAATTTTCCTAACGATTTCATTACCAAATCATTAACATCGTTTATGCATTGAGAGCTTCTGAGACACTAATAACATTTGGAAACCCTAAGTTACGAAAACTTAGTTCCTATAATTCACCTTTCGAAATTCTTAACACCTTCAATCAAAACTTATCAAAACTTATCTTCTGACAAACCTAACAAATATGACAAGAGCTCCAAGTCATTTCTCAATCCTTCGAAATTTAGAAATTATATGACACATGAATTTAAATAACTTGTGTTTGATGGACATCATAACATGCTTAATTAAAACTATGAAAATCATAATAAAATTCATACTCTGTCCAAGCTTAGATGATCCGTGGTTGAGTTCTTTATTTTGTCCTTCTTCTAAATTTTTCGAGAATGAGTAATAATGAGATATTTCGTTTCTTCTTGGTTCTTATCTATCTTTGCGTGTGATAATAGGTAAATGGCATCAAAATCTCTTTGTCCTAATCTTGATAATCATTCACGTTATTATTATATTCATTTCCTTTCATATGAAGTTCTCGTGGTTTGACTTAGTTCCCACCAATCATATTGCTCTTATTTAATAATCACGTAAACTATCTTTATTATCATAAACTTATCAAAAACTTTCTACATCTCTCAACTAATTATTATTTATTTATTTATTTAGATATATATGTCATGAAAACTTTTATAACTTCATGCATGCTTCCACCAAAAACTATTTAAACCTTACCCACAATATTTATATCTATATATCATCCATCAAAAAAAATATTTCTTCTATCAAAACTTCTTACTAATAGATTTATTTTCATTACCTATTTCCATACTATAACTTATAATACTACAGTCAAACATTAATATCATCATATATATATGCCATAAAATTAATTATGCAAGTGCATGAATTAATGTATATGCATGAAAACGAGGTTCCGGTTCCTGACATTTGCGGACCGTTCGGGGTAGCGGCTCGCGGTAACTTCCATTATTTCGTTACCTTCACTGATGATCACTCTCGCTTTGGGAAGGTGTGTCTCATGAAGAATAAGTTTGATACTTTTGAATAGTTCAAAGAGTACAAGGCTTTGGTGGAAAATCAGACTAGAAAGAGCATTAAAGCAGTTCGATTAGATCGAGGCGGCGAGTACATGAGCCTCGAGTTTGACGAGTTCTTGAAAGTAAACGGGATAATTTCACAGATGACACCGCCCGGAACACCGCAGTTGAACGATGTGTCCGAACGCAGAAATCGAACTCTGTTGGATAAGGTTCGATCTATGCTAAGCTATACAGACCTGCCCATATCGTTGTGGGGTCATGCCCTGTTGACAGCGGCACACATTCTGAATAGATGACCTACAAAGTCTGCCAATCGTATTCCGTATCAGATATGGACAGGATGAAACCGAGCTTGAATCACATTAGAATTTGGGGTTGCCCTGCGTTTGTGAAAATGCTCAAGACAGATAAACTGGAAGCGAAGGCTGTGAAAGGACGTTTTGTCGGGTATCCTGAGGATTCCATGGGATACCAGTTTTACTTCCACGACGATCAGAGAATCGTTGTAGCCCTTCAGGCTCACTTTCTCGAAGAAGATTTCGTTCGAGAAGGTGGAGCGGGTCGCGAAGTAACTCTTGGAGAGTATTCAGAAGCGCTTTCACAAACTCCAGTGTCCGGTGACACCGTAGAGCAGTCCGAGACGCAACCTGACTTGCGCAGGTCGGGTAGAGTATCTCGCCAGCCTGAGAGATACGAGATGGTCCACATCGAGCACGAGGTTGCTGCGATGGAAGGGCACGTCGGAGACGATCCCACTATCTATGACCAGGTAATCAGGGATAAAGATTCGGAGAAATGGCTTATAGCTATGCAAGCCGAAATGGATTCTATGCACGAAAACCAAGTCTGGACTCTAGTAGACCTCCCAGATGGTTTAGGACCCATTGGGTGTAAATGGATCTATAAGAGAAAGATAGGATCTGACGGATTGGTTGATACATACAAAGCTAGGCTTGTGGCGAAAGGGTACAGTCAAAAATAGGGCATTGACTATGAGGAGAACTTTTCGCCTGTTGCTATGATGAAGTCCATTCGAACATTGCTTGCGATAGCTGCGCACTATGACTATGAGATCTGGCAGATGGATGTGAAAACTGCATTCCTAAATGGATACCTCAAGGAGGAAATATATATGGAGCAGCCCAAGGGTTTTACATCGCAAGGAGATGCTCAAAGGTGTGCAAACTGAACAAGTCCATTTATGGACTGAATCAAGCCTCCAGAAGCTAGAATCTTCGGTTCGATGAAGTGGTCAAGGGCCATGGGTTCTTAAAGAACGAAGACGAACCTTGCGTCTACAAGAAAAGCAGTGGGAGCAAAATATTTTTCCTCGTATTGTACGTGGACGACATCCTTTTGATAGGAAATGATATTGGAATGCTCTCGATAGTGAAAGCGTGGCTTTCGACCGAATTCTCCATGAAAGACTTGAGAGAAGCTACCTACATCTTGGGGATTCGCCTTTATCTATTCCGCTCATTTACGAGTGGTTTAATCGTCGCTCCACTCTCGAGCGTAGCTTACGATCTCCCAAAAATTATCTTGATCACGTAGACATAATCAACACATTAATATAATTCGTAACCGAGTCATAATAATAGCAAAGCACCAATGCTTTAAAACATAGGTTCGAACTTGCTACGGTTCATCTTATCTCAAATACGAGGGGTTTAGCTACTCATAGAATAATTAAACACAACGAAGGACGGAAATAACAAATAGGAAACATATATCTTCCCTGGAACTCAGCTCCGAGTTTCGACCTTGACCATCATTGAGTACTTTGATCGAGCATGTGATGAGTGAGCTAACTATGCGAGGGAGGAAGTTTGTATGCTTCGGGCGACAGTACAGCTGCATGAGTTTCGCTTATGCTCGCTTGGTGAGAATTGAGCGATGACAGCATTTTGTTTCCACTCAGCCGTCTGTATTCATATATGTGGCTCTTTTCTTCTATTTTATTCCATCTTCGGTGAGGTTCCTTTTACAGAACTAAAATCACATGACAGACATAGAAATTTATTAGCACTCTGTCATGCACGAGAGCAGCCCAGACGACCGATCTTTATTCTTGACTTTGGTTTCCTTGAGCCGCGTGCAAAATCTCTTGAGCTGCTTATTTGTGATCGTGTCTTGAAAGGATAATCATATGACTTTGACAAAATTCTGGTATCTTCAAGTATGGCTTAAATGGGCTGGTCTAGTCTTGGGCCTAAATTCTTAAACAAGCTTTAAGGCCTTGGATGATATGCGATCATTTGGGCCATGTTTCAAGCATTTCTGCACAGCAGTTCAAGAATTCATATCTCCCAATCTAGAACTTGGAATGAAAATCCCTTACGTCAGAATCAAGATCAACGAGTCTACTATCTTCTACTAAAATTTTAGGTCCATTGGACATTGTTTACTCGCTGATCTGCTAAGAATACAAAGATGCCGCAAAACTGCCGTAAAAGTGTGAAATCTTTATTTAAGTACCAAAATTATCGAAAAGACTTCACTTATCATGCAAACGATTTAAATTTAACAAATATAAACGTAAGAAAATACGTTTATCAAATTTCCCACAGTTCAGCGTTTACTTGTCCTCAACGAAAGAAATGCAAAAATGGCATATAAAAGGATAATATAATGCAACGTATCAATCAAGAACGTAATCACATAGGAGATAATGCAAGTAAAGTCGAAAAGTATTTTCGAAATCAACGACTAACGACACAATTTTCTTTAGAAATACCTATCAAAATCCATACCTCGCAAGGATTCACTCAAATCACTAAGTGTTTGGGGTGTTGGTGAAATCGCTCGGGTCATGCATTAATCTACTCTCTACCATAAGCTTTCAAGCAATTCGTACATCTACCTCTTCCAGTGATCAAGTGTGAATCCAAAGGTCTTTGTTAGATTATAAAATGGCTGAGATATGTAAGATATGCAGGGAATGAGCGTATAAAGGATATGAGCTGTAGTCGTGTCGGAATCATGCCATCCTCTCAAATGCGCCAAAATCCGTCGTTCTTGTTCATCACTTCCATTTTTGCATTCGTCATTATTCACCAAGCCCTTCTTCTTTTAACTTCTCGATCTAGGAAATAGATAATAGGCTTTTGAGAGATAATGATTATCGGAGGATGGGTTCTTAGTCCATATTTATATATATATATATATATATATATATCTCTCAAGTATCGCCAAGTTCATCATGTAAGAATGAAGTAGATAACGCATATGTATCCTAATTACTCACACAATTTCTAACATGCAATCATCCTTTGATCGATAAGAAACATGATTTTCGAAAAAGATTCATGCCAATTTTCGAAAAAATTTCTACCAAAAATCAGGACGTGCACATATATAACATGTTCGCATTAATTTCGCCAAAATTCCACTCCCCACACTTAAGATTTACGTTGTCCTCAACGTAATAAGTATGTAACACAAGGAAGAGGAAATAAATTAGATATACGAACTTTCCTGAATAGTTCGATGTGCATGATTTGTACGGCTCCTCCCCACACTTGAGATTTTGGATTCCCTGCGATCATCGGAAGCAGAATCATAAAAACTAAAAATATGCATAGGAAAATAAAAGAAAAACATAGGATAGGCTTGGAGTGCCTCCCAAGTAGCGGTTTCTTTAATGTCTTTTAGCTAGACATTGTTAGTGGTTTAGCTCTGGGTGGTGTTGAGGAGGTGAATCGTTTCATTTCCGAGCGCCACGATGTCACCACCATAATAACGCTTGAGACACAGTCTGTTCAACTTGAAAGTCCCTTTCTCTGGGTGTGTGATCTCGACAATTCCGTACGGGAATACTCGGGTCACGATGAATGGGCCTGACCATCTCGATTTCAGCTTATCGGGAAATAGTCGCAACCGCGAGTTGTATAGCAAGACTTGGTCGCCCTCTTGGAATTCTCGTTTCATGATTTTGCGATCATGGTACAGCTTCGTACGCTCCTTGTAGAGGCGGGTATTCTCGTAAGCCATTTGGAGAGGCGATTAAGGTTAATAATGGATATGAGAGGGTCTACGAAGGTGTTGGCGACGTTGGGAATAAAAAACCGAAAAAATGAAGAGACTTACATGTGGTGCTCACGGTGGTTGCTCACGGTAGGTGTGCACCATAGCAAATCACTATATATATAGAGAGAGAGAATCCTCACGTATTATAAGCATTTCTTGTGCTTGTTCATCTTCAAATTCAATGTAAACATTCCCAAAAAGATGAGATTCACTAACTTTACACCCGTACAAATTCTTGATCATCCTTTAAATGAAAAACTTCTCTAAGGCCACGTTTAGGTGTGCACATGAAAAAATGATAGATAATTTTATCACAAGATTATTTTCTTTTCATTTGTCGAAGATTTGTGTTCAGTTAATAAGTTTGACAGAAATGTATTTATAATTAATTATCTTGTTGCATTTCCAACATAAAAAATTTTTTTATCTCATGTATTATTTGGAACATTATGAAAGTGACCTTATTATATATCAATACGTAGTTTACAAAAATAACAATTCTTATGAACATCGAAAAATATAATATATGCATATCATTTTAATCACCATAAAATAAGGAATAAGTTAGCGTTGATTATTTAGTTTTACCATATAAATCATACGCAATAACAACGATTTTATAAATTGGAGGAATGTGGTGTTTTGGTCATTTTAGATTAATATTTTAGTTACTAGGATAAGCCTAGATAAGGTTATTATTATCCGGTTTAATCTTGTTGAGTTGACAATATGTATTTCCTCGTAAGCCCGCTACAAGTAAAAGGCCCGATATAAAAATATAGAGATGCAAGATAAATAATCAGTGGGTTGGGGCTGAGATTATTTGTCCAACCAAGATTATTAATTTAAAATGACCAAAACACCAATTCCTCTAAATTATAAAATCGTTATATGAAATTGATATATAATAAGGTCACTTTGGAGGAAACACATAATTATTTGACCAATTTAAAATGGCGGGCCGACAGCTCTACTGAAAACTAAAACAAAATGCGACTAACTGTTATCAAGGCTCCAGTCGGACCAGTGTGCCACCAACACATGATTATATTTTTTGTTATTTAGTTCTTTCTTATTGTTGTGTTGCAATTGTAGAAAATTATGAGAACATGAGTTGCGAGAGACTAGATTGATTGCCCAAGAATCTCATGAAATAATTTGTAGTATAATATTCAATTGGATTGAAGACAAGTGCTGACTTTCCATAAACGTAAAAGAAATATGTTTTGTTTTTAAGAATTCATTTCAAGATTTCCTAATGTTTACTATAAGTAATAACATTCTAGAAGTTGAGATCTCGTACGAAAACTGTCAACGTGTCAAGATATCATCTATATCTTTGCTTGGTTTCTCATTATGCACTTCGTTTTCCATGTTATGCTCTCTCTTTCTAACACTAATCATCTTATTGATCTGTTCCAAGGTGCTCAGTGTTCAGGCCATGTCCTCGCCCTTGCCTAACAATAACATATGAGAAAATTGATCAAAATTATCTCTATTACTATTTATATTTCTTACCAAGTTGTGAAAGCATCTGAAACTCAAACTTACATCTTACAAGATATCAAGGTAAGTATGATTCTTCTTACAATCAACTTCACTCACTAATCCAAGCCCAACTCGTACCAAGAAGAACCTTCCTCATTCTCATGCACAAGACTCGTACTTTCGCGAGCACTAAACAACTCAACGTCTGAATCTTCCTCGTCGCACTCCAATTTATCAAGATAATAATGCCTCTTCTCTGTCTTTGGATCATAAGCCCATTCCATCCTCTGCAACACTTTCCGATCTTCCCATTTACTAACAACCGAAACAGCTTCTTTCTTAGCCTTACCAATAAGAATCTCATTCCAAGAAAAAGAGGCGTCGGCCACCCTTTTCAGACCATCTTGTCTACAATCTCCTACAACCACCGTCTTCAGACACCTTTCCCTCGCTTCCTTCAAAACCCCGAGAAAATCAGAATCATCAGACACGAGAAACAAGCACTCAGCCCTTCTCTTATCCATCACATCGATCATTCGATCTCTCAACTCTCTGTCAGCTGCCTGAGGCTTGTCTGAAACAGTCTTAACCCGAAACCCCGCCCGTTCAATCTCATGGGCCAAACCGTATCCAACTCTTGGGGTTAATATATCGCGGGCAGCATTTTTGTACTTCTCGGGGTTAATATATCGCGGGCAGCATTTTTGTACTTCTCCATCTTCATAGAGTACTTAGCCACTATATTTGCTCTCCTTTTTCCACGTGAAGACTCGATCTGATTAAGGCGTTTGGAATTCTCACGCTCGTGGATTTGCTTGAAGTGATTGGTGAGGCGATCGTTGCTGTAAAATCTTCCGCCGCAGATTCTGCATATGTATGGCTGTCGAGGCTCCACTAAGCCCATGATATCGAGCTCGTTCATCGCCATCTTTGCTCTTCTCTGGTCCCTAACGCAAGGTGGGATGTAACTGAATAAGTGTCGATCGGCACAAGCGATTAAGTATTTGGGAAAACCGAATCTTTGAGCAGCTCTCTTAAGCCTTAGGGCAGCATCGAATGGAGGAACTGATTTTGGTGGCTTGTTGTCTAAATCCCAGAAGATGGCAACACTTCTCTCGGAGATGATCCTTTGCTCTGGGCTATAAGGTAAGTTTTTGTCGGTAGTTGTACATCTACGGAGAAGATGTCGCCGATGAAGATTTTCGACCAAGGTTACACTTCTCCGTAATTTGACGACGTTTTGCATATCCAAAGTCCTGATAGGAACTATTATTACCTTTAGAATAGAATCTGCTACGTGACAAAATTAATCGATTAAAACCCACGCAAAGTACAAAATTCGGAATAATTTCGAGCTCATACTGATTCATTAGGCGGAGCAAGAATCACACTAGAACAACAGAGAACCAACAAGCCTACTCCTATTTCGATGAGGCATTATTGGGAACACGTGATAAAAACAATAGCGAAACGCATCAAACGATGACGGAAACTTACGAAGCAGAAGGCAGGAGTTGGTGCGTGCTGAATCTCGACGTTGATGGTTGTCCGCGTGAATGTTGCACCGATGATGATAGAAGCTTCGCGAGACGAACGACGGAGATGGAGATTGGAGAAGGCAACGATTGTTTTCTGTATGACACACTGCCTGGAATAATTGGGCCCGAAAATTGTAATAGGCTTTGCTTTTAATATTAAATCTGATTCTATTTATTAAAGCTTTCTTAGCCCACACCTAACCTAAGGCTAAGGTTGGAAAATAAAATAGTAATTGGGGAGGGGCCGCGTGAACGCAGGCTCCCATTTACATACACAAATTCTGACGTAGGTAGGCCCGACCACTTTGAGCCGACCTTAGTCGGGTGGATCTCTTTAGTGCAATGCAGATCGCCAGTCTAGGCCATGGTCCTCCTCGATAGCCTATTGAGTAAATTGGTGTTGGTCCTTGTTAATTTATTTTCCACTTGAGGCTATCCAACCTTTCTCGTATTTTTTTTTTCTTTTCGAAACCATAGCTTCGTAATCAACAACAATACAGCACTAAATAGCCCAATGGATCTCTCCGGTGACATCAGTATCTGGTGGAGATAAATAAAAGCTCACGCAGGAGCATAACACCACAAAGTGACAAAAGCCGACAGAAAACGAAATAAATCCCGAACTTGGACCAAAAAATTATAGAACATACCACAAAAAGACTTTTAGTCCAAATTTACAATACTCTACACTTTCTTTGTCCAACGACTCGAGGCCCTCGTCTTCATCGGAATGGGCTCCACAGGGGGAGAAAGGCTCCACAATGGGAGAAAAGAGCTTCTGACCTAATGGCCGGAAGAAAGGAGTTCCACACTGGAGACTCTGGTTGGTGGCGAGAGGTGGCGGAATGTGGTGATGGGTGACGGCCAGCGAGCGGATGCGGTGAGGCGGCGGAGGCGGAGGTGAGAAACGACAAGAATTATTTTCAATATATAAAACAAAGAAAAAAGAAGAAAAGATAAATGGAAGCTCCCCCATATACAGTGATGGACGTGGAACCTCCATTGATGGAGGTGGAGGAGAAGGAGAAAAGGAGAGGAGTTGGAGGCTAGCTAAGGTTTTTTTTTTTTTGTGGAGAGAGAGAGAGAGAAAGAGAGAGAGAGAGAGAGAGAGAGAGAGAGAGAGAGAGAGAGAGAGAGAGAGAGCTGCTTATACTACTACAATCTCGACTTTCTCTTATGTTACGACAGCAAGTATTTGACTGAATTTATTTTTGTCTAATTTTGGATTTAAGGTGTTGTAATTTGTTGTTTATATGTTAATTGCTCGATTAAAGTTATTAGGTCTCGATTTTGATTATTTTGTTTTAATTAAGGTTTTCATATGTTTAATTCGAGATTTTTAGATATAATTTGGGCATTATAGGTATTAGTATTTTATGCACACTCTATACGTGTAATAAAAGTATATTATAGTTAATGTTATTTATTATTTTCATTTATGTATAATTTATAATGTTGATATTAAAAGAAAAATATCTTGGATATAATTATAGTAAATAAAAAATGGAGTGAAATGATAAATTATTTTAAGTTGATGATTAAATTGTAATTACATAAAGGATAAAATTGTAATTGAATAACAAAATAGACACACCAAAGCAGTTACTCTAATGCCATGAGCCTTAATAAAACAAAAAAGATAATTTGGGGATTTTCTTTGGTGTTGCTCGATTAGGGTTATTGAAGGTTAACTTCAGCCTTCGTTTGTAATATCAATTAGTGTTGTAACTTTCGTATTTTTTGTCCGCTATCTGTATCTTTTTAGTACGTTATATGCATATTTTTAATACCTTATAAGCATTATAATGGTACAACGTAATAATATAAGTTGTTCTGGTGCATGTAAGATCATGGTACGATGAGTTTTTTTTTTTTGCATCACATCCCTACGTTTCATTTTACTTTTTAGTATCTCGTAGTCTACATGAGTGGTTAAAGAATATGCTTTGTGTATTGGGCGTGTATGAAAAATCGTAAGCATTTTGTAGTATTTACTTCGACTCATTGACGAGTGCCAATGAACCGTTGACGGGGCTATGTTGCATATAAGTTTATTAGTTTGTGCATATTTTATTTACAAGTATGTTTCTTGTTTTGTTGTAATGAACAAACAGTGTTGTGGCTAAGATATTATTTGTATCTCTGAAATTTTTGGTACAGTAACAATGTTAGAAATATATGTTAACGATGCGTAAAAAGTCCAACAAGGAACCAAATGGTACGTAAAGTCATCGAAATAGTACGCTGTATGGATATCTGCTAGAAATTGATGAAAAATACAAAAAAGCCAGCATTATCTATTTTGACATTTTTAACGGTATTATGAAAAAAATTCTGACCTACATAGAATGCCATGACATGCACATAATGTTTCTGACAGTATCTAACCGCATAATATTTTCTGCGTGTCGGAAATTGTATTGTACCGGTTAAATGTCTTTTGAAATTCTGTTAAGTTAAACAAATTAACTGTATTGATGCGTTTAGAAACAAAATTTGGTATTTACCTAGATAACTTTTCTTCTCTAGCAGTAACGAATTTCAGAGCTTCAGACCAGGTAAACTCCACGTGAAATCCAAGCCCAACATCCACAAATATATGACGTGTATCAGGCCTAAACATTTGCAAAGATAATAAGGAGGCAACATCCAAATTTACAGTCAACTCAAGATCAAGAATCAACTAAAGTTGCGATTTTGAAATCATTTGCTATAGCGATGTTACAGGGGAATGGATAAGTATTGATGTGGGGCTATCCCAATCAAAGAATTTTTATAAGTGGTTCGGGAAATTTATATAGCGGTAGATTTCGATACAAAGTTTTGGGGCGTGCGCAAGGTGCTTATTGGTGAGAGACTGAAAGGGATGTGTTTGGAGACGTGTCGGGGACGTGTTGGGGACGTGCTGGGATGTATTGGGACGTGTTGGGGACGTAACAGAAAGTGGGAGGTATGGATGTTTTGAGGTCCGCGTAGGTCCGCGAGCGGTGCGGACCTCGTTGTGCACGTGATATGACGTAAACGGGGCATAATAAAGACGTAAAAAAGAGAGACAGGAGATTACGTGGTTCGGATTCTTTAGAATCCTACGTCCATGGGGCGCATTCAACGTCTTCTTTATCACTTTTGGAAGTTACACACTCGAGTCGCTCACTTTCGCTCACAAATATTGAAAACCTAAAAGAAACTGTTTGGTATACTAACAGAGAGAAAATATGGAGTCTTTTTCGTATGTGGAATGATGATTCTTGAAGAAAATGGCTAAGTCCCCCCTTTTATAGAAGCTCCTAGATATTGCCTGAAGGTACATCCCGAGATCCCTGGTGATATGACCCTGTGGGACAATGTGCTGCGCAGCTTTTGCAGTCCTGTCAGAAGCAGCTTTTTCTCACCTCTTACCAGTCTTTTCACCTGGAAGCGTACCGAGAAAGCTTTCTTCTTCTTGGGGGTCGCCAACTACCTATCGGAGGTCCCTATCTCTACCTTTTATCATTATTTACTAAGTATTAACTATTTTCAAACGGGCCTAATGGGCCTTTTCTGATTTTTCCAGGCCCATCTAGTTTTAGTCCATATCAACCATTCCCCTGCTCTAATTTTTTTTTTGGGACAAAAAGTAAATTAGAGTAAAATAGTAAGATGGGCCTTACCTCCCTACCGCAATTACCTCTTGAAGGAGAGAAAAACTGAAGTTGAGAAAAGACTAATGAATAATTTATTGACTGATAGCTTTGAACTATTACAAGTGATGAACATATATATAGAGTACATCGTAGCAGAATCAATCACAATCAATCATAATAATGAGCACTAAATAGAGAGATATATTTTCCTTTATTAACCAGACTACCATATGTAAGAGAATATATTACTATTTGGGATCCTTGATACCATCCATAACCTTTGACTAAATCTTCTGATTGATATCATCACCTTATTTCTCCATAATTAGTGGATTGACCTAATCCCCTTATCACTCCATAATTTGTGGGATTCGCCTTATTACTCCTAGGTCAACCACTTAATACTATATTGCCAATACCATCCCGCAAACTGAGCCGAGGTTGAAGGCACAGTTTGGCGCGAAACGAAGCCAGTGTAGCTTTCGAGACAGATTTGGTGAAGAGGTCGGCAATTTGATCGTCGAAGGAATATGTTTAGTAATTAGTAGCCCAATAGCAACACGTTCACGTACAAAATGGTAGTCCAATTTGATGTGTTTACTGTGTGCATGAAACACTGGATTGACTGTCATGTATAAAGCACTGATATTGTCACAATAGATCGTTGGTGGCGGTTGAACGGGGATGCGAAGATCATTGAGAATGTAGGTAAGCCAGGTAAGCTCGGCTGCTGTATTAGCCATAGCACGGTATTCTGCTTCGGTACTGGAGCGCGAGATAGTATGTTGCTTCTTAGTACACCAAGAAATAATATTCGAGCCGAGAAATGTGCAATAGCCAGTAGTCGAGCGTCGTGTCGTGGGACATCCTGCCCAATCAGCATCAGAGAAAGCTGACAATGTGAGACTAATTGTAGAAGTGAGATGTAAACTAGCGAAGATCGTGCCCTTTAGGTAGCGAAGGATCCGATGGACGAGTTTCATGTGAGCGATCGTCGGTGCATGCATAAACTGAGAGACATAGTTAACACAGTAAGAGGACGAGTGAGAGTCAAATACTGAAGTGCTCCCACGATTCCACGATAATGGCTGGAATCTTCGAGAGGAGGCGCATCAGTCGAGGGTTGTAACTTGACGTCAAGCGGAGTTGGCATGGGTTTGCAGTCTAACATGTTGGATCGTTCCAGGATGCTAAGCGATTGAGAAAGATGTAATCCATTAGACGTGGAAGATATCTCAACTCCTAGAAAGTGATGAACTGGTCCAAGGTCCTTCATCGAGAATTCATAGCTTAATGTTTTAATAAAAGAAGTGACAATGTCATTTGAAGTTCCTGTAAGAAGTATATCATCAACGTATAATAATAAGACAAGAACACCTTTACTAGAGTGACATATAAAAAGAGAAGGGTCAGCGAGACTACAAAAGAAGCCACAAGAAAGTAAAAATTTACTAAGCCTATCGAACCAAGCACGAGGTGCCTGTTTAAGTCCATATAAAGCACGTTCAAGTTTGCAAACATAATTTGGAAAGTGAGAATCAGACATACCTGGCGGTTGTTCCATGTAAATAGCTTCATTGATATAACCATGTAAAAATGCATTTTTAACATCTAATAGTCGGATTGGCCAGTGTTTGACAAGAGCAACGGTTAAAACTAGGCGAATTGTACCTGGACCGATGACAGATGAAAAAGTTTCTGTATAATCAGGCCAATTAATTTGATGGTAACCTTTCGCCACTAGGCGAGCTTTGAGGCGATCCAGTGTACCATCAGGTCGCAGCTTACTCTTAAAGACCCATTTTGATCCAATCACATGCGTGTCTGATGTTCGTGGAACAAGTCACCACGTTTTATTTTGATGAAGGGCTGTAAGTTCGTCAAGCATCGCAGCTTTCCATCCCGGATGTGATAGCGCTGATTTAACTGTCTTGGGTTCACGAGGTACGCTACTAGAAACAACAACGTTCAATGAATATTTAGGGTTTGGTTTAAAAATACCATGATGAGAGCGGGTCGTCATATGATGCAGGACATGTGGAGGGCTAGGGTGCGGCTCAGACAATATGGTTGTGGAATCGGATGCATGCACATCTGAAGGTGTTGTTAGATCAAGTGCTAAGGAGTCGCCAGATTCAGGTGTGGCTTTATCAATAATATCGTCAGAGGATGGCGTTGGGTCACCTTGTGAAACATCTGTAACAATTACTGGGAGTGGGATATTAGAGTTAGGATGAGAGATATTATCCCGCGAGGTCATACCTGATTTAGAACTAACATGAGAAGTTAGCCATGAGTCAAATAAATTATGAACGTGGGAGTTCGTAGGAGAATTTTTATTATATTTGAAAGGAAAATCATTTTCATCAAAAGCAATATGTCGAGAAATAATAAACTTGCGACTAGAGAGATGAAATCACTTATATCCTTTATGTTTTTCGTTGTATCCTGCAAAAACACACAGAACAGATTTATGATCAAACTTATTATTTTTTGTGTCCCATGTGTATGGAAAACATTTACAACCGAATACTCGAAGAGAATTATAGTCATGGTGAGTTCCATGCAATTTGAAATACGGCGTTTCAAAGAGACGATGAAGGAAGACAATTAATAAGAAAAACAGCTGTTGGAAAAGCTTCTACCCATAAAGATAGTGGAACATGACTGTGAAATAACATCGTCATACCTAGTTCTCGTATAATACGATGTCGTTCCAATTTGTGGGAATCGCCTTATTACTCCTAGGTCAATCACTTGATACTATATTGCCAATAGAAGGGACACGTTTTGTTGGCTGATGCGGAGAAAAGAACTAGTTCCCAAGTTCCTCAGCGCACCCCCTCTATCTCCCTTGCTCCGTCAAGCCCCGGTGGCTAGGGACGTTCGCGAGGAGATTCCTCCTTCTGTAGGGACGGAGGATGTTCCCGCGGTTCCGTCTCCTATTAGGGGAGCTCAAGAAGTTCCTATTACGGCCTCTACCTCTGGTGTTTAAGAGGAAAACAAATTCATCCAAAAGGTTAGAAGGAAAAGCAAAAAGAAATTCCGTCATTCTTCCTCAGGAGGTGAAGTGCTGAGCCTCTTCCGGAGCCTGCTAAGTCGTTGGGTGCTCTCAAATGATCAGAGGGCCATCTTTTCGGGGTCTACGGACGCGAACGAAGAGCAATTGGCATATTGTCTTCTTAAGGTATTATCTTGTTTGTCTTCTAATTCATTTTGGTGTTCTTTTCGCAAGCTTTACTTCTTCTTAGGTGGTGGGCCACGTAGCTTTCGGACTGTCCGCCAAGTCGATAGCTAATCATACAGAGTCAATGGAGCAGCACGAGAGGGAACTGCGGAGCTCCCTGAAGAAAGAAGGACGAAAATGTAGCTCTTGGGAAATAGCGCGGGGAGGATCTCTGGAGCTCCTTCGCTAAGGAGAAGGAAGAGTGGGATGCTGATTTTGCGCGTATGACGGAGGTGCATGTGGCTGCCTAGTTGGTGGATGCGAAGGCTGAAGGTGTTCGCCTTTGTCAGCACCATCTTCGGTCCCCGACGGCTGAGAGGAAATTCTTATAGGACCTGGCTGAAGACTGGTGCCAAGCCTACTTGAAGGACTCTCTTTCTTTGGGGGATTTCGGGCTTCTGATGCAACACTATTCCATGTGCGGCTTCAGCGCTGGGTCCTTAGGAACTGAGGCCATGTATGTTCTTCGGGACCTTCCTTTTCGTGGATGCTTCCAGGGAGATCAGCAGGCCTCCAGGGACCCTCATTTTTAGCTCCCTGTTGCAGAGAGGCATGCAGAGGTCCTGGCCCGCTGCTGATATTGTTTCTTTCGAATGTCGTCTCCAACTCCTGCAATGTTTTAGGGAGCTGAACTCCCCTATGTTTACGTGTTTCTGTTGGAGCCCGTTTTTCCTTAGGCTTTGTTGTCGCCACTGCATATGTCATCCTTGGGATCTAGAAGGGACCTGGCAGGGACCTGATGGTGGAGCTCCTCTTCGAGCCTTGCACTTTGAAGGAGATTCGCAGGTCCTGTTGCACGTTGCTCCTAACTCCTTGGGACATCCTATTCTTATAGACCTCTTTTCTGCCTTTTTTTTCATCATGGTGATGGCCTGTAAAAAATACTTCGTCATGTTTTTCGTTTCGAGACATAATGGTGTGGGGCGCTTAACTCCCCATGTTCGCCTGTTTCACCGAAGTTCCATTTCTCCTGTATTTCATGTTTTTGTGCTTTGCATCCTTTCGGGACCTGATGGATGTTTCTGAGAACACCATTGTCATGGCATGGTCATATCGCCAGCTCGCTTAATTGCATGGTTATAGCGCCAGCTCGCTTAGTAATTCGTAAGCCAAGTACGAATTCACGCTATCGGTTGCAATGACCGTCGTCATTGTCCTCAGGTGTCATTTGCGCTACGCTCTCTATGTCCTTAGAGAATTCAGTATTTGTGTAGACCCTTAGGCCTATAAAATTTTAACCCCGGGGATCTCCTCATCGATTTACCCTGGTTATATCGCCAGCTTCGCTTTAGGTACCATTCACGTCGCAGGTTTACTAAGAGCCTTTGATGTCCTGTACGCCGCAGCCCATCAGCAGCGGTATCTTGTACACCTTTATGGGCATCATTCACATCGCAGATGTATTATCTTTGACGTCCTGTACACCGCAGGTCCGTCGACCATTGGCATCAAATCACACCGGCGTCCTGTACACCGTAGGTCCGTCGACCTTTGGCATCAATTAAATTATACGGTGCATCGTTTATTATATCATAAAATATTTATATTCCGACAAGGCGGTATTTCCTTAGGGACATCATTAGTCTACCCTGGTTATAGCGCCAGCTTCGCTTAAACGCGTGGTTATAGAGCCAGCTTGCTTAAATGAGTGGTTATAGCGCCAGCTCGCTTAAATGTTTGGTTCTAGCTCCAGCTTGCTTAACTGCGTGGTTATAGTGCCCGCTCGCTTAGTGTCCGGGCTCGTTGTTGGAGGCTTGGACTTTGAAAGTAATGGCGAAGTGGAGCCCCTTTCTTCTCGGTTAATGATGAGGTCCCTGGCTCCAGATCTCCGAAGGTTCGGATGACAACGTGGAGCTATCTTCTAGGTCCCCGGTGTAACAACCCTCACATTTAATAAATACTTTGGCGGATTTTCGCAACGTAAGTCGCGGAAGACCGACCCGTCTACTTAAAATTTTTTTTAAATAAAATATATTAAATCAGCACACATCTCGCAAAGTCATATTTTACAATATACGCACCACTCGCATACGTTTTATCATACAGAGACCGTAGCCTATTATTTTTATTATACAAAGACTATCGGTCCAAAACACAACAATACCCTAACGTCGCTCCACAGGTCGCATCCATGTACCGCCCTGCCCTCAAAAGTCCGTGGAGTCACCGTCAACAGCCCGCCTAGTCGCGACGCGTATCAACGCCGGACTCGTATGTACCTACAACACGTAAACTGAGCTCCTTGCCCAGTTGGTGAAAATATGCATGTATGCAACGTGCGCTCACACCCATTCCCGAATACCTCACAATAAATGCACGCTCGACTTTTTTCGCTCTTCCGAATCCTATCATAATCAAACACGACAGGGCTCTAGGCTAGACTAGGCACCTCGCGCAACCCATTTAAGGAAGGAGTCAAGAGATCGGCTCTCGAGCAGCCCCCGGGTCTCTCCCGAGACGTCTACCTGCCCCGGCGATGCCTACGCTGGTAGCATCCTCCCCGAGCAAACTCTACCAGGTCGCCTCTTCCGCCAAAAGACTCTCTTAAGAGAAGTCTCGACAGTATAACTGTCAGGTGCACTAGACTATCCTCAAACTCTACCACGAGTCAACTGCCAATATCGGCACAACCTACCCCACTCACGAACACCGTAAGGTGCCACCGCGTTACCACGATCAATCCGCTTACCATGCACGTGAAATGCAAATGATAATGTATGCTAAACTCACATATAAAGCTAATTAGAATTCACGTAAAGCACATAATCATCAAAGCACACAATCACGTAAATATCACATAATAATTCATAAGGTTTACGTGCCGTGCCGTAGGTGAGTTTCACCTACCTGTCCTCCCGATAAAATCAGTGCAATGGTCTGGTGAGTCCCTAACGTATCGAACTTAAAACCTTTGAAATCCCGAAAACCTAAAAATAAAAATAAAAACCCTAATAAACATTCGTATATTTCGAGATCATCCAAACTAACATATTGACTTATAAACATGCTTAGTCATGAACTAATCTTTAAGAACTAAACCCTTAACTATATTTATCATGCTTACAACCTCATCTAATTCACATATCATAATGACCTACTAAATATTTTCCTAATCTAAGAAATGGTACGATCCATCAAGGCCTAATGACCACACACACATGTTTACATAAATCATAAAACTCATGTATCATCACATAATTCGCATGAATACTCTAACTCCAGTTCTTAAATTTCTAAGCATATTACTTTCGATCACTTCGAGTGATTATCACATGATCGCATAAAGTACCTAGCTTTTGAAAATAAATTAAGCATATTAAATATGAAAGATTACTAATATAAATACCTCTCTTCGAATTTGAATTTCACTAATTCTTCCAAACTTTGAACTCTTATTTTAACCTTTAAACTTAGTTAATTCACGAAGGAATCTTTAATATAGCTACTCCTAACATGTAACTCACTGCAGCTTATTCAAGTTACATATCAAATCACGTTGGATCATAGAACACATCAGGAATATAGTAAATAAGACAGCTTTTCATATAAATCACAAAACCTATAGCTCACCTCCTTAATTCACGTTTGTTCTCTTGCTGTACAAAAATGAGGGTTTTGATCTTCAACTCATGTGTACATATTTGAGAACTTAAGAATCCGTGAGAAATGATTTGTGATGGAATAAGTTTTCTCACGAGTTAAACAAAACTCTCCGTTCTTAATTTGAATAATTTCCCGATCTAATTACACGTTAAAACTAGATTTCCCCTACATATGATATGCTTATTTGCCTTTAAATTATTTATCTTTATCCCTTGGAAATAATAATATACATGCTAATGGAATATATATTTGAACTTATGTGATTCACACGTAGCTAAGTGAGGAATCTTAGCCCATGGAGTAAGTAAAGCTCGTCCCTAGTATATATTATTTTATTAATCCTTTCCAAGTTCCATTCTTATCCCTTAGCAATGCAATAATTGTACTTGATATATATAATATATATACATATATTACGTAACTTTCTAACCAAAACTTTCTATCATATATGAGAACTTGACCCTACCACTAAAACTTCCTTGTATTGTATAAACATGTCACGGAAATTTCCTTCTAATAACCTATCACATCCCACGAAAACTTGATAGATTTATTATATACATTTGAATGTAAATTTTGACCACTATATAAAGTGAATTGATATTGAACACTTGGTTATATTTATATATATGTATACGACTGAAAACATTGGATCTCAATCCCCACGAGAATTCTTATGCCCAATATTTTATTTACTCAATTGTCATTCTTATTCAATAATTTGAGTTCTTATTGCATTATTTCGATTAACCTCTCTCAGTAATTAATTTCCTAATTTATATTTCTATGTTTATATTCATCCTATTCAATTACACCTAAGACCCGTATTAAATTTTTACGGGTATTACACCCGGGACCTTCTCGTGTCAGTGCGGAGCTCGGCTTCTTTGCTTTCAATCCAGCACGGAGTTGGGTTTCAGCCGGTTTGGAGATCCCTTATACCGGACATCGTATGCTGGCGAGGAGCACGGAATGGAGATCTCAAATACATAGATCATGTCTTCGTTTTCAGCACGGAGCTGATCTTTAGGTTCCGGGGAATTCGGGCCTTCATGCCAGCGCGGAGCTGGACTTTAGGTCCCGGGGATTCATACCTTCATGCCAGCGCGGAGCAAGGCTTTTATGTCTTCGTGCCAGCGGGGAGTTGGGCTTCTAAATCCCCGTGGTTTCTTATATGCCAGTGTAGAGGAGGACTTCGACCTTCTGGGGATCTCCGAACGCCAGCGCGGAGCTGAGGTCTTATCTCCCTCGGGTCTTCGGGCGTTGCGGTCCTTCGGATCTTTTATGCAGGCGCCTAACTGAGACTATAGATCGCTATTAGAAGCTTCGGGACCTTGCTGTCGGTGCGGTGATGGGGCTTCTCAGGTGCTAGTGCGGAGCTTGTGCCAGTGCGGTGCTCGCTTCGAGGTCCTACGGACCTTCGCTTGCCAATGCGGAGCTGGGCATTAAGGTCCCGCAGATCTTTGACTACTCAGGTGTATGATTTTGGGACCTGCTGGAAGTTGGAATCTCCTTTGCCTGGAGCTCCAACTATGACAAGGATACGAGCCTTAAATGGAGCTGGCTCCTATCTGGGAGATGCGAGGGTTGTTTGCCTTTAGTCGGCACGGATCCCCCAGACTCTTCTCGGCTACCTCCAGACCTTGGTCGAGGCCATGGTCGATGAACTTCCTCAGATGTCCTGCTAAGGAGCTGGCTCCTATCTGGGAGATGCGGGGGTTGTCTGCCTTTAGTCGGCAGAGGTCCCCCGGACTCCTTCTCGGCTACCTCCAGACCTTGGTCGAGGCCATGGTCGATGAACTTCCTCAGATGTCCTGCTAGGATGGGCTCTTCGATTTCACCCTTTGAACGCGAGCACGGAGCTGGGCTTCTAAATCCCGAGGACCTTCGAATGCCAGCGAGGAGCTGGACTTTGATCTCCCGCAGATCTTCATATGCCAGGAGCTGGACTTTGAGGTCCCGTGGATCTTCTTATGCCAGGAGCCGGGCTTTGAGGTCCAGCAGATCTTGTATGCCAGCGTGGAGCTGTCCTTTAAATCCTTCTCGGGACTCCTTTTCGATCATCTTCGAATCATGTTCACTTCTGCGGCTAACAAATATTTTGGGTGTCCCGTCCGGATAAACCTCTCGATCACATCCTTCAAATAATAACAATTGTTAGAGCGGTGCACCTATTTATTACGATAGCAATAATATATAATGGAGAATGAGATTTATAGAGCCATGAAGCTCCGGCTAAGAGACTCCTCATCACAGGATGTCTCCCGTGGATCTTTATGTGCCAGCGCGGAGCTGCGCTTTTAACTCCCTCGGATCTTTAGGCATCGGTGCGGAGCTGTCTTCTAGGTCCCACGGACCTTCGCGTGCCAGCGTGGAGCTTAGCTTGCATCTCCCATGGATCTCCGGATGTCAGCGTGGAGCTGTCTTTTAGATCCTACGGACCTTAAAGTGTCAACTCGGAGCTTGGCTTGCATCTCCCACGGATCTCAGGATGTCAGCGTGGAGCTGTCTTTTAGGTCCCCCGGACCTACGCGTGTCAGCGCGGAGCTTGGTTTGTATCTCCCGCGGATCTTCAGATGGCAGTGTGGAGATGTCTTATAGGTCCTACGGACCTTCGCGTGTCAGCGCGTAGCTGGGGAGATCCCGAATGCAGAGCTTCGGGTCTTCGTGCCAGCGCGGAGCTGTGCTTTTAGGTCCCGAAGGTGGAGCTCCAGGTCTTCTTGCCAGCGCGGAACTGGGGAGAACCCGAATGCGGAGCTTTGAGTCTTCGTACCAGTGCGGAGCTTGGGTTTTGCTTCGCACGTACTTCAATGCTTTGGCATAAGTCTTCCTAGCCCGATTGGAATATTCTCCATTAGGACCTCCCACTATAATGAGAATAGGGCCCTAGGCAGTGGTGGAGATGGTATGTCTTTGTTCGGGCCAGATCCTATGGATTTTGCTCCGGGGCCTGGAACGGGACCTTGGCGGACAGACTCCTTTGAGGCAACTGCCTGGATGAGCCTCCCTATTTCGTCCTTCAAATGATAGGAATTGTTAGTGTGATGCATATATTAATTATAATATTGATAATATAGATGAGAATGATATTTAGAGGGCCCTGGAGTTCCGGCTAAGATTTCAACACGGGATGTCTCCCGGCTGATGTTAGGATCTCTCATGGATTATTGCACAGTGGCGTGAATCTCCATGAGATCCTTGACGGAGATTCCTAGGGTTCCCTGTGGTGAGGCCGTGGCATTGGCTTCCCGCGTCTGTGGTTTTTTACATCTCTCTCCTCGTTTGCGTGACGCCTTGCTTCTTATCTTGGGACTGAATAGTATACGGATACGGGGAGCTTAACTCCCCATGTCCGCATGTTTCATCGGAGTTCCGGACGTAACCTATTTGAGGTCCGCAAGTCGGTCTCGCAGTTCCCTTTCCTTTTTGGCCCTAGTTTCTTCCTTTTTTCCCGACTGTGGCTCAGCTTTTTCTTCTTCTGGAGCTCCCAGCTCCCTTCATTTTTTCAGGTGGCTCACTAGCAGGACTCGTGGAGGTCCTCCTGGGTGTTCTGAGATCCCTTTAAGACTCAACTGTACCCTCTTGCTCGTCTTCATCATCTCTAGCCTATGTTTCAGGTCCTAACCGTTTCTCAACACGTTTGGCAATTTCTGGAGGTCCTCCTCCGCGGTTCACTTCGACCTTGACTGTCTTTTGGGTGTTTCGGGTGTTAGCATCACAGAGGTGGGCACTGGGATGGTGCTCTACTCCAGGTGGTTATATTCAGCGGCTTCTGCAAACTATGGATCTATGTTCTTTCGTAAGCAGGGCCTTCTTCCATTGACTTTTCGCGTGTTTCGTCTCGTCCCAGCAAAAATAAATAAAAGAAAGAAGAAATAGTAACGTTAGGCACAGCTTCGCACAATATAGGCAAAATCGCTCACGCCTTCAACTTTGAAATTTTCCCACAGACGGCGCCATTTGATGTGGGCAATCCTAATAAAAGAATTTTTATATGTGGTTCGGAAAATTTATATAGCGGTAGATTTCGAATTACAAAGTTTTGGGGCGTGCGTAAGGTGCTTATTGGTGAGAGACTGAAAGGGATGTGTTTGGAGATTGTCGGGACGTGTCGGGGACGCGTTGGGGACGTGCTGGGACGTGTTGGGACGTGTTGGGGACGTGTCGGGACATAATTGGACGTGTTGGGATGCATAGGGACGTGTTGGGGACGTAACAGAAAGTGGGAGGTATGGATGTTTTGAGGTCCACGTAGGTCCGCGAGCGTTGCGGACCTAGTTGTGCACGTGATATGACGTAAACGGGGCATAATAAAGGCGTAAAAAAGAGAGACAGGAGATTACGTGGTTCGGATTCTTTAGAATCCTACGTCCACGGGGCGCATTCAACGTCTTCTTTATAACTTTTGGAAGTTACACACTCGAGAGTCGCTCACTTTCGCTCACAAATATTGAAAACCTAAAAGAAACTGTTTGGTATACTAACAGAGAGAAAATATGGAGTCTTTTTCGTATGTGGAATGATGATTCTTGAAGAAAATGGCTAAGTCCCTTCCGAGTTCGCGATCAATCTGCCGATTCACCACTGATTCAGTGAGATCATGTGACTTTTTCTTTCTACCCTAATTCCGAGAGTGCGCACACCTGCAAGCATCCCTTATCTATAGAAGCTCCTGGATATTGCCTGAAGGTACATCCCGAGATCCCTGGTGATATGACCCTCTGGGACAATGTGTTGCGCAGCTTTTGCAGTCCTGTCAGAAGCAGCTTTTTCTCACCTCTTACCTGTCTTTTCACCTGAGGAAGCATACTGAGGAAGCTTTTTTCTTCTTGGGGGTCGCCAACTACCTATCGGAGGTCCCTAAAGGTCCCTATCTCTATTATTTATCATTATTTACTAAGTATTAACTATTTTCCAACGGGCCTAACGGGCCTTTTCTGATTTTTGCAGGCACATCTAGTTTTAGTCCATATCAAGTATTAACTTATCAATATTTAAAAAGGTGCTTTACAAATTACAATACATGAGAATGTTACTAAGACAACATATAGAACAAGTCATTCAATCAAAACCAGCAACAAGAACTTACGCATCAGCTTGCACATGGACTTCAGAGCCGAGGTTGACCAGGGTCCTCAAGCTGGTGATACTGCTTTTCTCCAAATTTTCGATGTTTCTTTTCAATCAGAGCTAAAATGAAAAAAGTCAAAGAAAGCAAAGCACACCCATTTATGAACATTTCATAGCTCTAGTTCTTTTCAAGACCATGTATCTTGTTTTTTGTCGTTTTTTCTTTTTGTTTGGTTGTATCATGCTCTGTGTGAGCCTTCTTTTCTCTTCGGGGTGATGTTACCGGAGAGACCTCATGGGCTATTTAGCCCCTGTAGTTTTGTTAATAAAATTAAAACTATCATTTCAGGAAAAAAAACTCGCCAACCCGTTTAAAACTATGTTGGTCCCTAATGCACCAAACAAGGAATCAAAGAGGCTTAGATGGAGTGAAAAGGGAGGTTTCTCACCTTTGAGTGCGTGTAGTGTGTGAAAACTAGGGTTAGCCTTTTGATCTTTGATTAGTTTCAAAGGTGAGTTGGTAATACCTTATATACCACATTAACCCTAGGTATATTAAGGCCCAATCACTAAATATAAATTTATTACAATCTAGTCTAAAGCCCAAGCTAAAGATAATTACTAAATTTGTCCCAAGACCTAAACTATTGACACAATCTATTAAATATCCTAACAAACTATAAAACAATAACGAATAACTTAATAACCAGAATCATAAATCTAATTAAACAAAACAATGAAGAAAGTTGTTTTTCTAAAACATAACACAATTAAGAAACAATTAAAGTTCCAAATAAAAGTCTCACAAAACATAATTGAATATCCAGTTTATTTTATTATATAAAGGATATTTTACTAATTTATATTATTCGGGTTAAATGGGTTGATTAATGGGTTGAAAATTTGAATCCTAACCTGACCCACTTAATATTTGGGTGGGGTTCGGGTTTACAAACTTACTTAAAAAGGTCGAAATTGCTAATCCAAACCTGCTATTTTCGGCTGCGGTTCGTGTCGGATTGGCGGGTAGGACTGCTATTTAGCAGCCCTAGTTTACACAAGGATATTTAAAACTAACTCTTTATGTGAAAATATATCAAGTTTTCTATTATTTATATTTCTATTATTATTTGAATTATTTAAAGAAAAATTTGAACTAAAAATGAAATTGTCATAAACTAAACTAAAATGATAAAACTATAAAAATACTTGATAGACCAGAGAGTAGTTTATAGTCACCTCCAATGTTGTAAAACTCGCTAGGCACTAGTCGGGCGTCCGGAGGGGCCTAGCCTAGGCGCATCTGAAATCGTCTGTCCCACCATCTCCGTCCCATTTCATGTCCCACTTTTAGACTTTACATAAAAAATTAATCTTATAAAGTTAGATGTGTTTATTTGTTATCATGTAAGTCACATGAAATTGATGATTTTATGATTTGGTCGAATATAAATTTAAAAAATTAAAAATAAAAAAAATTGGAACCATAGGATTTAATATCCAACGGTCCTGATTGTTTAGGACATAGAGGGGACATAAATAGTGAGACATGTGATTTCATCTTGCCTAGCAGGGTCCTAAACGATTTCTAAGCGGAAATTATACGACATGCATGTTTTTAATTATTTTTTTACATAAATAGTGAGACATTTGATTTCTTCTTGCCTAGTAGGGTCCTAAATGATTTCTAGGCGAAAATTATACGGCATGCATGTTTTTAATTATTTTTTTCTATATATAAAAAATGCTAATATTCTACTAAAGTAAAGATTTTACAAATTTATTTCGACATTAAATAGATAAAGTCAATACAACAATGCAATAATGTTTTATGAATGATGTCAGACGAAGTTAGATTGTTTTTTCTTTCAGTTTAGTCACATGCAACAACGACATCTCTTTGTTAAATAAAAATGATACAGTTTTGACATTCCAACAATTTAAATTTAATTGGAGTCTCCCAAAATAAAAAATTAAGTATCACATATATTAAATAAAACTATCGTCATCATAAAATAAATAGTCACTCTTTGCTAAAGATTTAATGCATGTCAAGGAATGGATATTTTGATCGAAAATTGTCATGCAGTATCAAGTTAATGGCATTAAAAGATTTATTGAGCGGCTGTTGTGTAGTACTACCCTATAGACTTCTTTAACCGAAGTACCGATTAACATGTTTTCTATAACCGTAACCGAATAATTCTTTGACATCGAATCAGTGCTCTAAATTTCTCATTATACTTTTGAAGAAGTAAGCAAACAAACCTGAATGAAGATGGATTAAAAGTGATTGAGCTGCTGAAATTTCACCATTATAAGCTTGTTGCTAAAATTGCTGTTACATGATGAGAAGTGCTGAAATTGGAAAGGCGATGTGATGCAAGATAAACTGCTTGTTCTATTGACTTGAGAAATAAAATTGTTGAAGAGATGAAATATAACCAAGGTATATCTTTTTGCTAAAGGCTTATTGTCTCAACTGCTTTGTACATATCATGTTTAACAACTTCTTCAAACAACTTCTCTATAGAAAACGTTGGTGATGATAGCAACTTCATAAGTATATAGTCGATATACCAAGCTCATCTTCTGCGCTTTCTTCAGAGTTGCTTTAGCACTTCATCTTTCTTTGCTCAACCCCTGATCAATTGAAGCACTTTGATTTGAGTTTGCTCTAAAAATTCTCCACGTTAAAATCAAATCACTTGTCCTCATCATTTGCAAGCTTCTGTCTCTTTCAGGAAAGACTTAGATAGTGCTCACATCACAAGTTTATTCAGGTGTTTACATCAGTTTATTGGTGGCCTTCAAATGTCATTTTTTCATCTGATCTCCAACTTTACAGCATTGGCGATCTTCAACTAAAAACCAGCTTCTCTAATCTCGTTTGACTTTAGACCAGCTTCAGATCATATACCTGATCTATACAGCTAGGTTTTCATCATCAAACACAAACTAGTTTTCATATTGCAACTCTAATTTTAATCATCATTCGCTCAATCACATCAGCAATTCCGATCCAAATCAATTTTCGACTTCTTTCATTTTCAGCCATCCAACCCCACAACAATTTTCGTTCGTAGGCACTGATCCGACAGGCAAGACATGCGACAACACACTGTAGAAGGTGCAATCGGAGAGGAGATCGGCCAAAAGCCGAGCAATCCGGGCGATCGAGGACACAATCCAAGCAAGCAAGACGGCATGAGTATCTTACAAGAGAGTTCGATCTAAGTCATTTCTTGATATGATCGCTAAGTCATTTCTTCACAGAAGTTCGATCTTTGCTTGCGCGGACCTAGACTTTGGCTTGCTAGCTTCCGTGCGGCACCTAGTCCTTTAAGCAGCCCCTCGCGTGCTTCACTAGGTCAGCCTCCCAAAACGCTCACGAAAGAAAGCAAAGTGTCGGACGACCCTCGGCTTGAACGTGCCTAAGTGCAAGAGGAAAACCCACACAAGTACTTTAGAGAGAGAACTCGACTCTTTCTCACACTAAAGTGTTTACAATGAAGGGGTATCGATTGTTGCATTGCACCTGAATGATATCCTACTTGATCAGTCAAGAGTTGAGGGAAGTGTTGATGATTTAAGGTGGAGAGTTGTAAAGTTAAGTCATCAATTGATATCTTACAAGAGCAAAGTAGTGGGTACAAAACATGGGTAAAAGCAACTTCTCTATTGTTAATACAATCACTCGATCAAAACCAACAAATGGTGCGGTGAGCGAGGAACGTACACGCAAAATGAAATGATGGGTTCGACAAGATTTCAAGTTGAGAAATTCACAAGCACGAACGATTTCGGCCTGTGGAGGAAGCAGAGGATGGTGAGGAATATGCGTCCCAAGTACGCTAGAGCTTTTGATGAGGAGGTCGAATCGGCTATAGGAAAGAGCGTCAACATGAAGCAGTCAATAGATAAGGCAAGTGAATGCCGTAAGTCTCAAGCCCCGGGTTCGTCGGCGAGGAAGTCGACGATTCAGCGTGGAAGGAATGTCATGGAGTTGACCGAAGTTAACCGTTGACACGGAGTCAACGACGGCCGGTGAAGTACCGGCCGAGGCCGACGAGCAAGAGTGGGCGGGAAGGGTTGATCGGCTGAACCCAAATGCAGCTTAACTGAAGTGTAAAATATGCCTAATAGGGGGTGGGGGGTGAATTAGGCTATAAAAATTTTTGGCTTGTTCATCTTTGAAAAATAATTTTCTTTAAGAAGATATTTGCAGAGTATGTTATTTCCCAGAAAGCAGTACGAGTATCAAAGTTATCTCCCTAACCCTGTTTCAAAAATATCACGTTATTTTCAGAAGTCGTTTCAACGATATCACCTAGTTATTAGCACGCGTTCCGGGTTTGTCTCACAGAAAAGTAAATAGCAGAAAGTAAAGTGAGACGGGATTTTTATACAGGTTATATCCCCAACTGGGGTTTAATCCTGTCCTTGAGGTGTGATCTCCCCAAGAGTTCCAATCAATCACTAGGTATTACCGGTTATGGTTACAAAATGATTGACCCTTACACTATCGAAGCACTTTGGAAACTAGACCTCCACCTAGGATGTCATCCACGTCGTTAACCCAGGAAACCAATTCCCCGACTGGATGCAGCTTGCTACCGAAGGGCCACCGAATCCACCAAATTCGTCTCTCCATGTGCGAAAGACTCCAATCGTGCTCCTTTGTGCGTTCAACGCGTCCGCAGACACACCACGTCCGAAGACAAGGGTTTAGGGTAGGGTGTTGCTAAAGATCGCTCAAAGGTACAGAATTCACAAATGAAAACTCAACACAAACTACGAATGAATCGCAAATTTTAGCTCAAAAACTCTAAGGGATTCGTTTGCTTGTGCGTTCGTTGTGTACCCTTCAACATGAAGTGTTTTCTTCTATATAGACCCAATAATCGCTTCTACACTTCACAAGGAAAGTTAAGCACGAAAATATGCAAGAGACAGCTCAATTATCACGTGCATTAACTCAAGAAAACATGCCAAGAATAAACCAATTAAGCTCAACGGTCAACATGATCATTTACCATAAATACCAGTCTTACTTTCCTTCCAAGGTGATCTCATTCGTTTGTCAGCACATTCCATATATAGACTCAATCAGAATATTACCACATATAATCCCAATCAATTAATCACTTTCCAAAATATAAATCCCAATTCGCATAACGAAAGATAAATCATTGATTCACTGATTTTAGAGTCAAACAATATCGCACTCAACGGATATATCATTGATATTCTTTCCTAAAATAGATCAATTGCATGTAAGCACTTAATCAGAATATCTTTTCCATATATACAGCATAGTCATTCATAGCCGGGTGATCACATCGATATTCTTTCCTAAAATAACTCAATCACGTTTTTAGCTCAATCAGAATATCTTTTCCATATATAACACGCAATGAGATTCCATTCATAGGAAAACGTTCATAACCAGGTGATCACATAAATATTCCAGTTAAGCATAAGATCACACAAATTCGATTTTCTTAACACTTAAATCACATTTAAGCACTTAATTGAACATTTTTATATACTTAAACATCATATAACATGCATATCGAGTTTTCTAATTTGTACCCCCAAATTTACATAATTACTTTGAATAATCAAAACTCTCATAGTCATTTGGACCAAAAAGGTCTACAATCTCCCCCTTTTTTATGATGACAAGTAATTAATGCCTATCTTAAGCATATGAGTACACTCGATATGAAGCCATTTACGCACGTAGCATGTTTAAGTATCAAAGCATGTGACATATAATCAGAGCAAATAAATTTATCATGTTTTAAAGCATGCTCTCCCTGTCTAATTGCTAATAAACCTATGTAAAGCACAGTCGCATATATTTAGCAATTACCAGGTTATATCATATGGAACATCTCAAGTTACCATGGAATGTCTCAAGTTATCATCACATCACATCAGTTTGCTCCCCCTGCCTATGTGCGGAATTCCTTAATCCTTAACAAATCACAAACTCAAGCACAAAGAGACACATGCATATAAAAGCAAGCCGATTATATTATATCATTCCAAGATAACAAAATAAAGCATTAATTGCCTAAGACTTCTCCCCCTTCAGCATAAAAAAGGAGGGACACAAACACTACCAACCTACCTAAACCTGCAACCAACCACGACCTACCAACCCAAAAACCAGCAAAATAAAAGGACATAGTACTAGGCGTAGACTAGAACTAGGCATACTAGAGCTAGGAGATCACTAGGATTCGAAGTTCTAAGAGCTGGAATCGCTATCAGTTGAGGCAGATGAGGATTCAACGTTATTCAGAGCCTTGGAGATCTCCTTCATATACTTTTTAAACCCTTTTAAAGTGCTGTGAGATCTCGGCGAACTTCTTCCTGTATCATCCTTGACCCTTGATATTCCGTTCAGATCAGCTAAGGTTCCCTGTTCGTCGTCGCTTTCTTGTGGCTTTCGGAGAGATTTGGGGATTTAATCAGAGTAGCCTTTCCCTTCTTGTCAGAGACAGATCCGACGCCTTTGGTTTTCGTCACGATTGAGATCGAAGGATTGTGGAGCGAAATAATGAAGTGAAAGACTTGGGGTTGAATGAATTGAATAAAGAAGAGAATGGATGGTTAGAAAGGCCGAAAACTTCTTGGATAAGAATAAAAAGGATTTTGGAGAGATGTGATATCGATTAGACGTGAGGCAGATAAGGAAAAATTTTAAAATTTGAATTTCAAAGATCATGGCTGGATAAGGAAATTGCCCATCAGATGGAATTAAATGAAGATCATAGGATATCTCGCGGAGATTAAGGAAGGAAATAAGGACTAAGATCAGAGTTCAAAAATTAGAAGGGATTTTTGGCTTAAAATAGATTTTGACATATACCTCGAAGAATATCTATTTAGAGAAAAATAATTTCCCATAAATGGAAAGGATTTGGATAGGTAGGGAAAATAGAATCAGGGAAAATAGAATCAGGAAAAATAATAGAATCAAAGGATAAAATCGAGGAAATCCTAAAGGATAAGATCATAGAATTTCTAAGGATTAACTAATCTAGTCACCTTTCTTATTTGAGCTCAATAATTCCTAATCGGTCGCGAATATCACAAAATCTACTCTCAATAAGGGGTTTCGTGAAGATATCAGCCAGCTGATCATTAGTTCCTAGGAAGTTCACGCTGATATTCCCTTTTGATCTCGAATAAAATGATGTTTCACCTCTATATGCTTATTTCGAGAGTGGTGTACGGATTCTTAGTGATACTAATGGCACTAGTACTATCACAAAAAATAGAAATTTGGTCGTACATTAAACCGTAATCACTCAAGGTCTGTTTCATCCAAAGGATTTGCTGAGAACAACTTCCTAAGGCCATATATTCTGCTTCGGTTGTGGATAGGGCCACGGCATTTTGTTTCCGACTGGACCAAGTTACAAGGGAATTCCCTAGTATTTGGCAAGTACCACTAGTGCTTTTCCTATCTTCCCTAGAATCGGCATAATCCGCGTTCGAGTATCCCATTAATGGGAATTCCTTGGAATTTGGATACCACATATCAAAATTGATCGTTCCATTCAAATATCTAAGTATCCGCTTGACTACTGTCAAGTGAGATTTTATAGGACTCGATTGATATCTAGAACATAGACCAGTAGCAAACATAATATCGGGTCTGCTTGCCGTAATGTAGAGCAAACTTCCGATCATACCTCTATACTTAGTTTGGTCAAAGGGCGTACCTTGTTCATCACTGTCAATTTTGGCGGTCTGATGCACAGGAGTGGGAAGTACCTTGAAATCAGCCATTCCGAATTTTTCAAGTAGTTCCTTCGTGTATTTCGTTTGAGATATGAATGTTCCCGTATCCAATTGCTTGATTTGCAATCCAAGGAAGTACGTGAGTTCTCCCACAAGGCTCATCTCAAATTCCTGTTGCATAGACTTAGAAAAATTCTCGCAAAGAGTGATGCCAGTGCTACCAAATATGATATCATCACCGTATATCTGCATAAGTAGTATGTGATTTCCGTCGCACTTTATAAACAGTGTGTTATCTATTATTCCTGTTGTAAAGCCCATGTCTAGTAAAAACCTACTCAATCTTTCATACCATGCCCTAGGGGCTTGTTTTAAACCATATAAAGCTTTGTTTAATTTGAAGACGTGATTTGAAAATTCTTCTTTTTCAAAATCGAGAGGTTGTTCGACAAAGACTTCCTCATTTATAAAACCATTTAAGAATGCACTTTTCACGTCCATTTGAAAAAGTTAAATCTTTTAAAAGATGCATATGCAAGTAAAATGCGTATACACTCAAGCCTAGATACGAGTGCAAAGGTTTCTTGAAAATCTATACATCTTGGGAATAACCTTTGGCAACTAACCGGCCTTGTTTTGTGTCACATTACCGTTTTCGTTCAGTTTGTTGCGAAACACCCACTTCGTGCCTATTATGGTCTTTTCGTTAGGTCTTTCCACAAGAGTCCACACTTGGCTCTTTTCGAATTGTGCCAGCTCTTCTTCCATTGCAATCACCCACGATTCATTCTCAAGCGCTTCATCACTGTCTTAGGTTCCATGGTTGATAACAGCACGTCATGTGATTCCTCAGCAATATCGTTTCGTGCAATTGCTCTTGTTTTGATCCCTGAAGTTATATTCACTATGACTTGTTCAGTGGGATGACTGGAAGCATGTTTGAATTTTCTGCACTGTTGTTCGTCTAAAGCTTCAGGTTCCTCTAACTCAGTATCTAGTTTCAATGGAATTGTGTTCACCTCTTTATCAGTAACCTGTATATCTGCAGGAGACACAACTATACTTTCCTTAGTAGCATCTGCGTTAGAAAATTCATCAAATATAACATGCACAGATTCTTGAACAGTCTTCTTCCTATTATTAAACACTCTAAAAGCTTTGGAATGAAGGCTGTAACCTAGGAATATCCCTTCATCTACCTTGAAATCGAATTTTCCTCTCTTATCCCTATCATTAAAGATGAAACATTTGCAGCCAAATACATTGAAATATCCTATGTTAGGGGTTTTATCGTTCCAAAGTTCGTAGGGAGTTCTCTTAATAATCGGTCTAAGGAAAATCCTATTTGAGACATAACATGCCGTACTAACAGCTTCGGCCCAAAGTATTATATTCGCTGAACATAGTTCTAGCCATTTCTTGTAATACTCTATTTTTCCTCTCGACCACTCCGTTCTGTTGAGGAGTAATAGGGGCTGAAAAATTATGACTATAACCATTTTCATCACAAAAAGATGCAAAGGATTTACTATCAAATTCTAGACCGTTATCACTCCTAATCTTACGGACCTTCATCTCTTTCTCATTTTCAAGCTTCTTAATCAGTGGCGCAAGATTATCTAAAGTCTCACTTTTGTGCGCAAGAAATAAGACCCATGTGTACCTAGTATATTTGTCTACGATAACGAAGGCATATCGTTTACCTTTCAATGACATAACCTGTACCGGACCAAAAAGGTCAAGATGCAGCAGTTCCAGTGGTCTGGACGTAGATATCACATTCTTAGGTTTAAAGGACGTCTTGGTCTGTTTCCCCATTTGGCACGCTTTGCAAATTCTGTCCTTGGTGGATTTCATATCTGGAATACCTCTCACCAATTCATTCCATGATATATGAGACATCAATTCCGTGTTGGCATGTCCCAACCGTCTATGCCATAACCATGTGATATCCTGCGTAACTGCTAGACACTTGACATTCTGGTTAGCAATATTATCAAGAGTGATGCAGTAAATGTTACCATGCCTAGACGCACTAAACACAATCTCGTCATCCTTTTTGACAAAGCACATGTCTTTGGCGAAAGCTACGGTATGTCCATCATTACATAATTGGCTAATGCTAATTAAATTATGTTCTAAGTTCCTAACAAACCATACGTTATCTATAGTGATATTTAAATTGTTACCAACAGTACCAACTCCCATGATTTTGGCTTTTGCGTCGTTAGCGTACGAAACGTATCCTCTATCAACCGCCTTTAACGACACAAAATTACCTATATCACCTGTCATGTGGCGGGAGCACCCGCTGTCGAGATATCACCTGCTTTTCTTGCTGGAATTCTTCATTCGTACCTTAGAAAGAAGTACTCTTCTGAGGTACCCAATTTCTGTTGGGTCCTAACATGTTAGCGGGGAAATAACTTCTGTTAACATATGAGATATCATTCTGCATAGACGGTGATCTCCTGTTAGAATAAGATACAACAGCGGCATTTACAGGTGACTTCTTAGGTCTCCAAATATACTTAGCTTTATCAACTTTCTTTAAAGGACAGTTGTATGCATAATGGCCATTTCTACCACAACAGAAACACTTAAGCTTAGGCACAGAATGTTTAGCATGCTTTCCTTCAGTGGAATAACCTATCCCTGACCTACCAATGTTCCTAGGAGTACTTAACAGCATATCTAGGTTCTGCTTACCCTCAAGGAGTCTATCAACTTTTTGTTTTTCTCTATCTAAGGAATTCCTGAGTTCTACGATATCTCTGGATATGTCACTGTTTTTCTTTTCTGTTTTCTCACAGTCACATGGAATTCCCTCTTTCTTAGCAGTAACTAACTCTCTTTTCAAACGTGAGATCTCTAGATCAGCCTGCATGTTTTTCCTTAGCTAGTTCATCTCGCTGCCTTATAAGTTCCTTATTCGAAGAATTTACTGACTTAATCTTTCTCTCTGCTTTTTGAAGTAACCTACACAAATCTTCCTTACTTTCTTCTATATCAGAAACAGATGAGTCACTTTCATAACCATATAAACTGTTTAGGATATGAATTTTCTCAATGGAGGAAGAACGAGATACCTGATCCTCGTCAGCCATATAAGCGTGATCCTCGTCCTCGCTTTGTTCCGTTTTAGAGTCGTTAGATTCTGTCACCATGGCCTTCTGCTTCTTTGGTTTCTCATCGTTAGATTCTCATCATTATTTGTTGGGCATTCATCGTTATTAATATGAGTCGTAGACGACGAGCCGAGTTTGACTGGGTGGGACCAATTTATGAGAGCGAATCCACCCAGTTTGACAATGTGGGGATGGCTGGGCCGTACATACGACTGGGATCCTTACGTTCCACCACAATGGAATGGTGACATCGACGAGCAGAGTCCGCCTCATGAGGTGGACCCATCTGCTTGGAGGGGCGGCGACCGCAATGTGTCTGTGGCCCATCAGTCGACGGCGTCAATTTTGGTGGCGGCGCATCAGTTGACGAGGTCATCAAGGTTAGCGTGCTTGACTTGCAGAAGCACCGAGATGGGTGACCCCTTGGGAAGTTTGCCTAGGGTGCGTGTGAGTGAGGACAAAGCACGCTGGGAAGGCTAGTGGTGGTACTGTGAGGATAGACATCATTCGGAGTGAGGTGGGCCCAACCCACAGGTGTAATACCCGTAAAAATTTAATACGAGATTATTTCAATAATGTTAGACATTACAAAATTTATTTTCGAACAAGATCCAATTTCTTCTTGAATTTGGCGAAGAATTTACAATTGGCCCAAATTTTTAAATGGGCCAAAAATAAGAAATTAAAGCCCAAATAAAAATATATATATATATATATATAGGCCGAAAATATAAAGGCCTCATCACACCTCATCAATAATGTTATAATATTAATAGAATTAAAAACAAAACAAAACCAAACAAAACTAACCAAAACAAAAATAAAACAAACAAAAACAAATACACCTAATATGCCTCCATTAAGAGAAAGTAAGAACAGACAAGGCAAATGAAAAGAAAGGGGAAGAAGAGGACGTGGGAGAGAAGAAGAAAAGGGGAAAGAAAGAAAGAGGCGAAGACAAAATGACCACCTCACCAAAATAATAAACCAAATGCACATTTACCTCTTGAGGACAAAATAATTTATAAATAACCTAAAGAGAATATAGAGGGGGGGAGAAAGAGCCGTGAGAAAGAGAGAGAGGGGGAGCGAAGGAGAGAAAAAAAAGGAGAGAAAGAAAGGAAGAAGAAGAGGGAGGAGAAGAAAAATTTCCGGGAAGCTCGGGATCGAAGTTCTAAGGTCGGGATCACGCAAAAATAACCCGTAACGTAGCCTCTACGGACGTAAGGTAGGTGGAGATCATCTACATACGTAAACAAAATTAGGATTCGTGAATTTTACGTGTTGCATGATCTCTTTCGTATTTTTCGTGTTTATGTGCTCACTAGTACAGAAAGTGGAATAGGCTACGGTACTATGGGCATCTGTTGTAAACAACAGACGCCTATAGTCAACAATTTTAATATTTGGCGACTGTTTCTACCGTAAGAGTCGCCAAATTGTTCTTCGTTTTTATTTTTTTTTAATTTTGACATTCGGTGACTGTTGTCGCCCTAACAGTCACCCATGATATTTTCATTTTTATTTTATTTTTTTAGTTTGAGCTTCGGCGACTGTTTCAGCGACAACAGTCGCCAATAATATTTTGTTTTTATTTTTTAAATATACATGACATTCGGTGACTGTTGTCGCCCATAATTTTTTAAATTATTTTATTTTAATATCATTGGCGACTGTTAAGGTCTACAACAGTCGCCAATGATGTTGAAATACAGAAATCACACACCGAACACACACAGACGCACAAGCTCTCGAACACACACTCACATCTCGCCCTTCAGACCGCCGTGCTTCGCCGTCATTCCGCCACCCTGCCTTCAGCCGCCGTTCCTCGCCGTCATTCCGTCGCCCAGTCTGTCGCAGCCGCCCGAGCAGCCGCGCCTCGCAACGCCCAACCTTCTCAGTCGCGCCCCACCACTCGCAGCCGCGCCCCCACAACGCTCGTCGTGCCCTCGCCGTCAATTCTGCCGCCCACCTGCCTCGCTGTCGCCGCCGCGCCTCACCAGCCGCCTCGCAGCCGCGCCGGGCCACCTGCCTCGCTGTCACAGCCGCCCGTTGTGTTTAGCGGCCCGCCCCAACCCACGCGGCTGCTGCCGTAGCCGCCGCCGCCGCCCTCGCGCCCCCCCGTAATTGTATTAACATAAAGTGGTGGACTAGCGAGATTGTTAGGGATCATCTGATAGTCTCGGGTTTTAAACCTGGTTACATAGTATTTTTGTTGTATTTATAGTGATCATTGGATACTGTTGGCCATCCATTATGCCGTGAACACGGTATATGTTTTCGATTCGTTGGCACCTAAGGGGGGATCAGAAAGATTGGAATTCGTGATCACGTGAACAAGTAAGTGCAACATAAAAAGCAGCAAGGTATACTTTTATTTTATATGAGATACTTCTAATATATACTTTTGAATTTCAGTGCATTGAAGATCTCGACAATGTTTGGAGCGGCTCAAGTTAAGAGGAAGTCTTCGTCTACTACTTGGAAAGCTTGCAAAGTTCGCATTTCTTATGAGCGATTTCTATTGATTAGGTTAATATATAATATGATATTTGTTTAAACTTAGTGCCCACGCCAACCGGGTGTTAGTCAACTATGTGGAAACTTCGTCATGCGCTACATGTACGACATTGCGAGAAACGTCGGCTATCAGACGCAAAATTTGACAAAGGTACGATAAACTTAAAGCATTGATATCAAATATATTTAGTTACTTTTATGAATCGTGTTCATGTTTTAGGAATTGGAACACGCTGTCTACGTCAAAGAGACGCATGAAGAAATTCGAGAGTTGTGGGCAAAGCACTTCATTGAAGTATGTCTGCAAGAGAGCACATAGTTTTAGGTGAAGACTTATGAATATTGTTATGTAATGCTCACTTGAGACTTTAGGTAGTCTTGTGATTATGTTATTGACAGTTTATGGTTATATTGAGTTGAACTTTCATACGTGTGACGTGTATCATTGAGCGTTGTTTATTTTGGGTTGTAAAAAATAAATAATATATTAAAAAAAAATATCGCTATGCGCGACTGTTGTACAACAGTCGCCAATCCATTTCACTATGGGCGACTGTAAGGCCAAGGAACAGTAGCCCATTTCTGTTTTATTTTAATTTTTTTTTTCGTTTTTGAACCTATGGGCGACTGTTCTTAGCCAGCAACAGTTGCTCATAGTACAGGAATGGGCGACTATTGCGGAACAACGATAGCCCATAATTGAGGTATCGACGACTTTTAACAACCGACGCCAATAACCCCAAGTATGTGCGTCGGTGCTGTCGGCGTCCCCACGCAACAGTCGCCCATACTTCATAAGAATAGTCGCCAAAAGTCCGTACTGTACTAGTGGCTAGTGACGATTTATTTGCATGATTTTCTTGCTATATGTTTATGTGTGGTTTCGGCCATCTCTACCAAATTGGGAGATCTAGGGAGATGAAATATATTAGGGTTGGAAAGTAGAAGTAGGGATTTTGAGGGTGAATTTGATTAGATTTGGAAATTTTGAGTATTAGTGCAAATTAGGGTTTTCTAGGGTTTCTTTTAAATTCAAAGGTCTAAAATAAATATTCTAAAACTCGGTTGGGGTGATTTGTGTAATTTTCAGAAGTTTAGGGTGTTAAATAAATATTCTAAATCTTTGCGATTGTCATTTTATAATTTTTAGAAGTTTTCGAGGTGTTAAATAAACAATTAAAATTCGTCTAGGGGCCTATATGCAATTTTCAGAATTTTTGGAGAGTTAAATTAATATTCAAAACTCGGCTACGGGCTTTTACGCAATTTTCAGAATTTTCGGAGAGTTAAATAAATATTCAAAACTCGGCTAGGGGCCTTTGTGCAATTTCTGAAATTCCGAGTGGCTAAATAAATATTAAATATTTCGGTTGGGGTTAATTGTAAATTTTCAGAAGTTTTCGAGTACTAAATAAAATAAATTTCTCGGCCAGGGTCAAATTGAGAATTTTCAGAAGTTTTCGGGACTAAGTAATTATTAAAAATACTCGGCTGGGGTTAATTGTAAATTTTCAAAAGTTTCGGGGCAAAACTGAAATTTTAAAAATCCGGGCATATTTGTAATTTCCAAAAAATTTCGGGACTTAAACTGAAATTTTAAAAATCCGGTCAGATTTGTAATTTCTGAAAATTTTCGGGTCTTAAACTGAAATTTTAAAATCCGGGGCAGATTTGTAAATTTGAGAAAATTTTCGGGTCTTAAATAAATTTCAGGATAATTTTCGGGTCATTTTATAATTTTTAAAGATTTTCGGATTTTAAGTTAAAATTTTCAAATTCGCGTCCTTAAAAGTGAAATTATGAGATTGTGGGGTTTTAAATGTAAAATGTGGAAAAATATTTTTAAATTAGGAATTTAAGTATTATTTTGAAAATTTGGGACTTAAAGTGAAAAGGATTAAATTTTGGAACCCTTAGTGAAATTCGGAGGGAGACTTTGGTGAGTAAGGTTTCGGGCCGAGTAATTCGGAACGCGGGCTTTGGGCCCGATTATTTAGAGTACGATAGTTTTCGGATCGGGCTGAGCTGATACCTCGGGCCGATACGTGATATAGAGATTTGCGATTTTATGTGTTGCATTTTACTTGCACGACATTTTCATACACGTGTTACGAGAGGAGAGGATCGTGCGGAGTCACGGTGACATTGTATAGTGTTGATGAGTGGGGTAGTTTATGACCGAGTGATGGTCGTCGAATTGTATGAGTAGTGAGGTTAGGACTAAGGCGCACTATATGATTGAGATGTGAGGAGTGGGCCTCACGAGCTACTGACCCTTGTAGGGAGTGGGGCCTCCTGAGCTACTGACCCCTGCGCGTGTTGCCTTTAGTTCCTAGCCTCTGGCCGTGAAGTGATGAGTTGAGATGAGATGAGATATGAGAAAATAGTCTTGCGTGCATTCTGTGAGATGTGTCGGGATGGGAGTCGAGTGAGAGCATTTGCATTCATGCATATTTTCATCTACTGGACAAAAGCTCAGGGTTTACGTGTGTAGGTACGAACGAGATGGACGTTGAAAAACGTCACGACTAGGCGGCTGATGGCGGTGACTCCACGGACTTTTGAGGGCGGCGCAGTACATGGGACGTGACTTGTGGAGTGTTTTAAATTATGTTTCGTGTTTTTTACTCTTTGGGTTTCGATCCAATAAATAAAAGTGTGTTTCGTTAAACATTTTATATTTCGAGTTTAGACTTTTGGGGCTTCGGCCCAGTACATGGATATTGTTATGTTTCAAAAAGTTTTTATTAAACGGGCTTTTCGCTGTTTACGCTGCGTAAACCCGCCAAAATACGTATTTGAGAAGTAGGGTCGTGACAGGTGGTATCAGAGCGTTAGGTTATAGGTTCTGTAGACTGTCCATGTACTGCCGCTCTAAAGCCTGGAGGATCAGCCTACGCCTGTAAGTTGAATACGTAATTATGTGCTTTACGATTTTCTGATATATGCTTTACGTGAATATTTGTGTGAATTCTATGTGCTCCTGGATGTGTTCGAAAGTTAGAGATTTTGTACTTTTATACTTAGATTGGTAGGAGAATCTCGATTGAATTAAGGTAGGAAGAAAATGATCTGAATTCGGATCTTTTAAAACAATTCGGGTCAATTAGGAAATTTGGCGAAATTAAAATTTTGGGCCTTTTCAAAATTTGGGCTTTGTCAATTTGGGCTTGACCTAATCGGACCAAGCTGAAATTCGGGAAGTTAAAAAGATAAATAAACGGCAAAATAAAAGAGAGTCGAACAATATTAAATTTTTAAAATTCGGGGCTTGTATACAATTTCGAAAATGAAATGAGGATGTAATACCCGTAAATCTAATACGGGATTTTGTTGTAATTCATTATGTAATTTTAAGAATTAGGAAGTTGGTAAAGAAATTTAAGTGTGGAAATAGTATATAAAATTTAATACTTCCACTTTAATTCGAAATCCATCAATATGATTAGGCCGAATTTATCAAATAACTTGGGCTAAACTTATTTACTTATAACATAGGCCCAAGTTATTTACAAGAGATAAACTTGGATAAAAGTGTTGCTTAAGACATGGGGAAATCACGTCATCAAGCTAGTCTTGTCATGCTACAATCGAAAATATGATATCTATCCCTAAGCTTTATAAGTAACGAAACACTTAACAAAGCAAAAGATAATAAAAGAGAAAGACCTAAAGAGAACGAAAGGAAAACCCTGAGCAACCAACATATTGAAAGCCAAAGCTAAACTGAGGTATGGAAATTTAACACATATTAACTTGGTTATATTTATAATATGTTTTAATAGATTAGATGACTAGACGCCGTTTTAATTCAAAGTTAGAATAAATCTGTGATGTTTCGTGGGTTATATCTTAGTGAAAACCAAAATCTTGAAATAGCTATGTTAAATATATGTCTTGATTTTAATCGTGAGGTTTTTGGCGTTAGAACTGTTCATACAACATTTTATTTTTAGGGTTTTCAGGGAGAATCACGATATATAGAAGTTTTCGACATGGTACAGTACCACCTAGAATTTCGAATGTGGATGATAAGAAGATCTCGAGGTCTATAATAGAGAGATTTCGAGATGCTTTAGAGAAAGATTTCGAGGTGTATTGATATTAGTAAGATCTCGACAAAAGATCTCGACAACTGTAAGGTCTCGAGATATAATAAGATTTCGACATTTTCCTTTCAAAAGATCTCGATAAGTTCATTAAAGAACTCGACATAGTTTAATGATCTCAACATTGGCTTTTCAACCAAAGATCTCGGCATTACCATGTTAGCTAAGATTTCGACATCTAAGTTCTCGATATCTATTTAATATATGATATTCTTAAGGTTTCGATATTATTATAGGAAGATGTCGAGATCTAATAACCTTATGATAAATAGATTTCGAAATGTGTATAATAGAAAGATTTCGACAAAAGACCTCGACATTAGTATGATTTCGATATAGGATCTCGATGTTTCCTATTATGCTATGTTCTCGACATTTAATAAAATTGTTCGGCCATTCTCATTGTGAAAAGATTTCGACATGATATAAATAATTTCGACACTTAAAATAATTTCAGCATTTTAAAAGTTTTCTACACTTAATAAATTTTCGGTATTTTAGGGTTTTGTTGTTTCTAGGGTATTTGATATTTTTAGGGTTTATTTATTTTTAGGAATTTCGTTATTTTTAAGGTTTTCATGAATTTTAGGGTTTTGATAATTTTAGCATTTTCGAAACTTATATGACTTAGTAAATATATTGATATGAAAATATTTTCAATACTCAGAGGTTCGAAGCGTAGGAAAATTACCAGATTACGTGACTAATTTTAACAGGAGGGCAGGTAGGTGAATCATTCATCTACGACACGTAAACGCTTACCTGCTACTATGTGATTACGTGACTTATGTGATTTACGTGTTTTACGTATGTTCTATGTGACATCACGTTTCATGCGTATCACGTATATGCATGACATCGCACGACATTGTGAGGGATAATGACCACATTAGTGGTGACACCTTAAGGCTTAAGGTGTCGATTGAGCGGGGTAGAGTGTGCCGATTTTTGGCAGTCAGACTCGTAGCGGAGTTGAGGTTGGACTCGCGGGGCACCTGACGGGAGACAGACGTGAGCGATCTGTCTACTCGGGCGTGAGCGACTCGAGGTGCAAACCGTCGGATGAGTTGTGTAGCGGAAGGGTCGACCTGATAGGAGGATGTTGACGTGATCGATCAGCGCACTATCGGCGTGGGCACCGCTAATCTGCCGTTAGCGACCAGATGATATATTTTATTTTATTGCGCGCGAGGTGCCGAGTCCAGCCTAGGGCCCTGATATTGAGATACGATAGAAATGTGGGAACGAGAGTGCATTATATCATGTTGTGACAATTGGGATTGGGAATGAGTGCACGCTGCATTGCATATTCACCTACTGGACAATAGCTCAGTCTTTTACGTGTTGTAGGTACCGAGTCTGGCGCGGACACGCGTCAAGACTGAGGCGGCTGGTGGCGGTGCTCCACGGACTTTTGAGGGCGGGGCCGTACATGGATGAAGACCTGTGGAGCGGCGATAGGGTTTTTGACCTTTTGACATTCTGGGGGCTTCGGCCCATTGTACAGATACTATTATGTAAAATAATATTTTGTTGTATTATAATATCTTTTAGAAAAATTTTTAATTAGACGGGCCTTCCGCGGCTTACGTTGCGGAAATCCGCCACTAACCTTAATTGAAAAACGAGGGTCGCCACAGAGGACGTAGAGAAACATGGGTTAATTGTAGAAATTTAGGAAAAGAGACGAGGATGTAGAGAAAACATGATAGAGTCGATGCATAACGATTACATAACTGAAAATCATATTACAACCCGAATGCAAAAAAAAAGATAAAACATCGACGACGTTCGGGAAGTTCTGCCGGCGTCTTCTTCCGATACGCCCGAACAAGACACGGTTTCCCATGACTTAACATTTCACAAATTAGATGCAAAAGCAGTGAGTAGCAACCCACACCATAAAAATGGCGATCGCCACTGCGAGCAAACCCAAAAGGGTGAAGAACTCGAATTTGAGCCTTTCAAGATTTTCTCTCCAAAAGGGTTCTTGAGGGACATCCTCACGATCCGCATTTCCTCCAAGGTTTATACATTTTGAAGTTTAAATGATGTTGTTGGAGAGAATTGTATTGTGGTGCAAACTAGCGTGCATCAAGTACCTATTTATAGGCATGAGTGAAGCGAAAGATAAGCATCATTAATTTCGAGTTTTCTTCGAACGCCATATAAAGATAAGCTTCATAAATTTCGAGATCAGATTTTTCTTCGAACGCCGTAATCTCGAATTGAGAAATTACGCGCATGAAGAAAATCGCATTGGATTTATTATCACCAATCTATTCTGAAATCTCGAAGGAAGATGTTGATATCCATTACGACAAAAGAAATTGTGCTCACGTTTAAATCAATGCCGTAATTACATACACAGCTTAGACTACGCTGTTGCATCAATGAAAAAGTACGGCGAACTAAAGCACAAACACGGCTGAACTTCAGCCTATGTCCACGGATCAACCAAGCTTCCTTTCTTATTGACCATAACACGAAAGTTACAGATCTCTATCCCTTCTACAACTCTTGTGATTTCACCTCACGGTGATGTTCACTCGAAAAGAAGTTACATGCTCGAGAAGGTGAACTGGGAAATGTGACACTTATAAGTTCAAAATCATATTTTAAGTGTGAATCCACGATTTATCTTCACCGTCCATTTTACCCAATCGAACGCTCCACAAGTCGCCACGTGGTCTTGCATTGCCGCGTGTTAGAGCAAGAATCGCATGCAACTCTATAAGTGAGATAGCACATTCGCTTTCATCTGTCGATCTTTTCGCGCGATATCCTACAAACTTAAATCTTCAGCTTTCAAATCCTGACCATTAGATCGCGTGCCATCTTGGATCCAACGGTAGCTGCTCATCGCGAACTTCTCAGCGTAGTTTCTCCAATTTTGAAGAAGAAAGTCCCACTTAAATGGACGGAAGCTTGTGAAGAGAGTTTCCAGGAGTTGAAGAAATGACTGACAACAGCTCCTGTTCTCGCAATCCCATCTGGTACCGAAGGATTCTCGGTATATAGTGACGCCTCTAAAAGAATGGCTTGGAGATGCGTGTCGATACAGAATGGGAAGGTAAATGCATAAGCCTCCCCACAACTCAAACCGTACGAGAAGAATTATCCCACGCATGATCTGGAACTCACAGCAGTTGTGTTCGCCCTAAAAATCTGGCGTCATTATCTCTACGGGGAACGGTGCGAGATCTACAACGAACATAAGAGCCTGAAATACTTCTTCACCCAGAAGGAGGTAAATATGAGGCAACGACGTTGGCTAGAGCTCGTTAAAGACTACGACTGTGTGGTCAATTATCACCCAGGCAAGGCAAACATAGTCGCTGATGCTTTGAGTCGAAAAGCAATCAACACCGAACTCCACCAACTTAATGTGAAAGTGATCAATTTTGGCGACGAGGCTAGAATGGCGGCGTTAACTCTTCAACCTACGTGCTGGAGCAGATCAAGAAAGCTCAGGAGCAAGACGAGCTTTATCTGAAATTGACAAGCGAGCAAAGAACCGAGATTTCAACAAAATTCAAGTTACGAGGAGATGGGATCTTATTCTATAACAATCGCTTGTACGTACCCGATAGTACAGGACTCCGAAATACCATAATGACGGAGGCACACGCCACTACATACTCAGTATACCCTAGAGCCACGAACATGTACCGAGATTTACGAGAGACATACTTGTGGCCGGAAATGAAGGGAGACATTGCGACGTTCGTAAGCCAGTGTCTCACTTGCCAACAAGTCAAGGCGGACATCATAGGCCGGCAGGGATGCTGCAATCCTTGTCTATTCATGAGTGGAAATTGTAGAGTATACTTTTAGAATTGTGCTTGATTTCATTAGTTGTCCTTGTATTTAGGGGCTTTTCTTATATTTGTCCTTAGATTAGGACTAGTTAGATATTTATACCAAGTTTGTTTGGTATAAATACATGTAAACGAATTGCGCTGAATAGAGAAAGTTTTGGAAATTGATCCGAAAGGCTTGCAATTCAATTTCTAGAGAGAGAAACAACAGTAACTTTCTCACTCTACTCGAATTCTCTCTCTCGTTCTTCATTAGAGTTTTTCGATCGATTCTAAATGCCGATCATTATCGTCGAATTACTTAGAATTCATGCCTAGGGTCATAGAGTTGTTAATCGTAGGACATAACAATTGGTATCAGAGCCAATTCGTTTTGTTTTGAATCAAAATTCGTTGGATTTGGATCGAAAACCATTTTCTGTTTACTGTTCATCGAAGAACAGTTTGGCGCGAAATTTTTTTTCGAACCAATAGCATAATTCTGTGCTTAATTGAGTTGAATTTGGTGTTTCTGTGCTTGTTTAAGTGTTAAAATCATGATTGCAATCACTTTTGTAGCTGTTTGAACTTCGATTTGAGGATTAAATCGATTTTGTGATTTATTGTTCACGAAGAACATGAAGAAACACGTTCTGATTTTGATCAAATTCGACATACTTCGCTTCATAACGTGTTTAATTGCTTGTTCGTGCGTTGTTAGTTAATGATTGCGAGCAATTACCTGAAATTTCAGTGTCCAATTCCTTGTTTTTGCTTGGATCTGTGTTAATCGTATTCTGTGATTTTTCTCGATCGTTCTAATTTTTCTCGCTAAGGTTTACGATCGGATTAGTTTCTCGATCGAAAAACTTGGCGCGAGAATTTTTCTCAGTCAGAATACGAAGTCAGCGCTAGAATCGTCATCACTAGAAACGATTTTAGTTAAAAATATTTCTCGAGCATTATTCAGCGAAAATCTTTTTCGAGAAAGACCAATTTTGACTTTGCGCGCGTAAAAACTTTCTCTCGGAAAACATTTTCGGTCAGACATTTAAAGTTTGACCAAGCTAAAAATCATTTAAACGCGAAAAACTTTACTAGTCAACAGATTTATTTTGACTTGTCGAGAAACTTACTAACGTACTGTTTCTTTACGATCGAAATAAATTCACGATCTGAAATTTTTCTCGACCGAACGATTTTGGGCAATTTATTTCGCTCGAAAAATATTTCGCTGACAGACTTTCTTGCACGAGAACAGTACACAGTACATTCTATTTCGACGAAATTATTTTCGATCAAACTTTAAAGATTGAATCGAAAATAATTTCCGAACTATTTTCGAATCAAACGCTATTAACGAACTTTGTCACTTGTGAAGCACAGTACATCACCTTCAAAAGTTCAAAACACCTAACGAAGATCCTTCAACAACTCAACTACAAATCGATGCATACTCACTCGGAAATGACAACCGTCCACCGATTTTGCAACGAGGCGAATACACCGTTTGGAGAAGCCGCTTCCTAAATTTCATCGCTTTAAAAGATCAGGCCGAGAATCTACTGCACTCACTCGAAGAGGGACCAGCACAATTCTGGGTTCATGTACCCGGTGATGAAACGGCCACTCCTGCAATTCCTCCTACTAAGGCGACTTAAGGAGCCTAGGGAGTACTCAATCGAAGGGAGGGCTAGAGCTAAGGCTGATATAGTAGCCATGAATACCCTCATGCAGGGCATCCCCAACGACATATACAGACAGATTGATAGCCTTTCATCGGCTAAAGGAAAGCCGGAGGAGCGTCTATATGAGATCTACCAAAGATACCTCACTCTTCTCAACGAGATGAGGAAGATAGAAATCACGAAGACCAACATGGAGATAAACATCAGATTTCTCCCTTCCCTGCCCGCGGAATGGAAGAAAATATCCACTCAAATTCGACAGAATAAAGATTTAGAGGAGTTGGATATCCATGCCGTGTTTGACAATCTCGCACAACATGAGGATGATATAAGCGAGATTCTCAAGGAGCAGAAGGGCAAACAGATCGAGGACACTGTTGCCTTAGTCTCGGAGAAGAGGAGTTCTATATCAAGAAAAGAAAAGATCGTTAGGCCTCCTTCTCCTTCAGAGTCGGAAGAAGAGTCGGACTCCGATGTTGAGCCAAATTTGAAAGCCCTAGGAAAGCAGTTGGCTCTAATAGGAAAAATGATGAGTAAGAAGTACTTCAAGAAGAAGTCATCAACCTCAACCAACAGACTTCGGACTACAATCTTTAAAAACATAGAACGTGCACCAGAGAGCTCCGAAGTCAAGAACCCTAAAGAGGCCAACAAATGCTTTCTTAGGAAATATTTTGTAGTGTTCAATTTCATTGTATTATCTTTGTTGATTTGCTTTATTAAACTTTGGGCTAGTTCTTACTTGGGTTAGTTCTTAGTTATTCATGTAATGGGCCTTCACAAGAGGCCCACCTATTATATACCAACTTGTGGTATAAATAGGAAAACCCTAACACATAGTTATGTGAGCTTGTGTGTGTAGATAAAATAAACATATGTTAGAGTGAGAGAGTCTCCTCAAGAACACCACCAAGCCCCACGCCCGTTCTCGATTCCGATCTATAAGGCGTGTTTAATCCGTGTGAAGTTGTTCGTTTGGGTGAAAATCGGGACCAACAATTGGTATCAGAGCCCAACGCGACCGGATTTGCGTGTTTTGAGCAAGATTTGAGTGAAAATTGCTTGGAAAACTAATTTTCGTCACTTTCAGTTTTTGGGCGATTTCGACCTCGATTTGTTGTTTTTAGACATCCCAAAGGTTGATTATGTGTTTAGGAATGTTTTTCTGAAGTTTTGGAACAAGTTTCGTCGATTTTGAGTGAGATTTGTGCGAAAACGAGCCATTTTTCTGCTAAAAGTCGCGCAGCCTTTGCAACAGTAAACTGTTCTTGGCCGAGAAATTTCATAGCCGAGAAACAGGCTGAGAAATTTCGCAACCGAGAAACTTTCTTTCTCAGGCTGAGAAATTTCGAAACCGAGAAACTTTCTTTCTCAGGCTGAGAAATTTCGAAACCGAGAAATTTTTTTTTCAGGTTGAGAAATTTCGAAACCGAGAAATTTCATTTCTCAGGCTGAGAAATTCTATCCGAGAAATTTTTTTTCTCAGGCTGAGAAATTTCGAAACCGAGAAATGTTTTTTTTGCAGGCCGAGAATTTCTTAGCCGAGAAAGTTTGCCTGAGAAAATTTCGGTGCCCGAGAAACTTTCACTGCCCGAGAAATTTTATCAACCTGAGAAACTTTCGCTGCCCGAGAAATTTTGGTAAACTGAGAAATTTTTTCAAATCCGAGAAATTTTGCAAAACTGAGAAAATTTTCAAATCCGAGAAATTTTCTAAAACTGAGAAAATTTTCAAACCTGAGAAACTTTCAAAGTCTGAGAAATTTTAAACTTGATCCAAACCCATCTTTTAGCTTCAAATCTTGCAAAATCACTCTTTAAAAAATACACTTAAACGTTTTTGACCACCAAAAATTTCTGGCCCCCCTTCGGATTAAATAAGGTTTTAAAAAAAAAAAATTTGGGTTGAAAATTTTTTATATCATTAGATAGAGAAAAATTTTCTAAGCCCATTGGACTTTGTCTTTTTTTACACCTTTTAAAAATTTTCGAAATAAATTTTTCGGGCCCCAAAATTTTCGGTATAGACGACGTTTTTGTGAAATTTTTGAAGGCAAATCCTAAACGCGGCAACGATCACCGTACCCAACGATCGACCTAGGACGGTATTGGCACATTATAGAAAAAGTTTAGGTCACCCCCAAACTTTTCGGAGCGGAATTTCCAAATGCCAATTTCACACACCCAGCATGTATGGTACCCGGGTTGCTCCACATACATGACTGGTACAGGACGTGAGCAACCACCCCCGGCATGAATGGTACATGGGTTGCTCCACATTCATGACCGGTATGCACTGCGAGCAACCAACCCCATCATGCACGTTACACGGGTTGCTCCACGTGCAAGAAGGGATGTCAGAGAAGCGAGCAACCATCATGACTTCTGTACAAATCCGTGCAGAACCCGGACCTACAAAGAAGGGTTGACCAACCAACCATCAGTGGGCGCGCCATCCAATCTTGATGCTTAGGCGATGTGGATCTCTTGTACCAGACTCCACCGTCCACCCACTGCCATCCATTCCACCATGGTGCGCTACATGGAGACGTCCTAAGCCACCGTGATCCTCTTTACGCCCTCACCACCACCACCACCTGACGAGTCTCAGAAGTGTCTGATCAACAGTTTTGGGCCACCCTCGTCGACATCACTCGTGGTCGCCTTTCAACGCGATCACGCCACGCCACCATAGTTCCCATGGACCAGTGAAACCCCCCTGATCCTAACCCAGGAACGAGCCTACCCTAGCCTCTCTAGTCTAGGTCTAGGTCGCACGACATCCTTCTCCACGCAAAGATCCAATCAACGATCTCGGGAGGATGACGTAAGTCGCTTGCAGGAGTTGCGAACCAACGACGAGATGATCGCACTCCTCTATCATATCTCACCATAACCCGGACCTCGCCCATAGGTACAGGAGACGACTCGTTCGTTTCCCGAGTAGAAGTCGCGGCATCTGGTCCAACCGCGCAATTAACCCCCCCAACCACTCAGCTATCCTTTCGCATATAGCTGTTTCATTCGCACAAGAGGAACCACGTTAGCCATCACCGCCCCACTTGTAGACGTTTGATGTTGAACATGTAGTGCCCCGCCTCTCACTGCACCTCTTCCACTCACATAGAGTGTAGTGTCCTCACCCACCGAAATTTTCCACTTTCTAGGACACAAACACTCTTTACGCACCGTAGGTTCTTCGTGAACTTGCACGATCGCTTGATGACATCCTCGTGATCGAGAGCGGATGACCCACGACAGCCACCCTCACCACAACTGTCGATGGGCCACGGATACGAGCTTGTCTCATCGTCCGTGCGAACGAAAAGCCTTTGTGGCTCTCCGATTCTTTCTGACCTGTGCAAACAGGCGGCACATCGGACACATGTTTCGATGTTGTGACGACGGAGCGTCTTTGTGACCCCCGTCTGGTTAGTTACCCCGTTCGTGATGGAGCCCCGACTAATAGCAATCAGCGAGGAACTTACACATTCCATGACGCGCTCAACGAGGATCTATGAAGGAAAAGGTCCCATAACCGACACCACTCCACCACACCTACGCCTACGCCACCACATGCTGCTCCGCCTCTTCCAAGTTTCGAGATGAACTTGGAGGAAAGCCAAATGCTGCTACTCCTGAGAATCCCACATGATTGCCTCACTCAACGCCACACCACATCACCATCACCACCATCAACGCCAGAGGCAGACTCGTCCCACGGAGGACGTGACGATCCCAAAGACGGAGATCATCTCAAGGGGGAGTAAAGGAGAAGAACTGAGTTGAAGATCGTACAGCAGCATCAGCAGCAACCATCATCCACCTCCGCTCACACCACCTATGCCACCTCTCACAACACCTACTCCACCACCTACGCAAACTACGCCAAGCCGGAGGCTTCCACTACCTCTGCGCTTACGCATCGCCGGAGGCTTCCACTACCTCCGCACACATTCTGATGTGTCAGGCTATTTGTTCATAATGGAACACTCGAAGGAGCCATGGCACATCTCACCCACCACATTCCGCCACCACTGCGCTGACCACTCTGGAGACCGGGCTCCCTACTCTTGAAAGTCACATTTCAATGGAGCCTTGGCACATTTTTTACACCCCGCGCCTACCTTCTTCTGGAGCCAGACGAGTCAACTTCGTGGCCGAACTAGACAACTTCCATTCGAAGACGACGAATCCGGCATCGAGAAGAAGAAGATTGGAGAATCTTCACAAGTGAATCCTAGCCGAGCCATCAATGCCTCCGCAAGAAGAGGAGATATCCCTTGTAAGGGGAGTTTGTTAGGACTCGAGATTTCTCCAATACGCCCAACAAAGATATCCCGCGCTGAATTGAAGATTGAACACTAAGCGGGAGATTGTTAGGAAATATTTTGTAGTGTTCAATTTCATTGTATTATCTTTGTTGATTTGCTTTATTAAACTTTGGGCTAGTTCTTAGTTGGGTTAGTTCTTAGTTATTCATGTAATGGGCCTTCACAAGAGGCCCACCTATTATATACCAACTTGTGGTATAAATAGGAAAACCCTAACACATAGTTATGTGAGCTTGTGTGTGTAGATAAAATAAACATATGTTAGAGTGAGAGAGTCTCCTCAAGAACACCACCAAGCCCCACACCCGTTCTCGATTTCGATCTATTAGGCGTGTTTAATCCGTCTGAAGTTGTTCGTTTGGGTGAAAATCGGGACCAACATGCTTCAACTGTGGCAAGCCGGGTCACTTTGCCAGAGAGTGCACTCTTCCGAAGAAGAGAGATGCCAACTATTACTCCAGGAAGCTCCAATTGACTAAACAGAAGGAAGCTGGAGTAGCTCTCATGGCCGAACAAGACCAATGGCTTGAGGAAACGTCGAGTTCTGAAGAAGAGAATTTAGCCCTCATGGCCCGTCTCGACAATGAATCGGACGCCGAAGCATCTAACCGGACGGACGAAGACAACGCATCCACCTCTTCACAAGAGGTAGACTCTCCTTCCACATTTATTGACCATGTTAGAATCGTATCAATTAGCATACACTAACATGAAACGTGAGCAGAAAAGCATAAAGGAAGTAGAGGATAAACTTTTTAGGGCTCAGGAGAAAATAGATAGTCTCGAATCAGAACTTAGAAGCTCTAGAGCTAAAGTAGAAGAACTTACTAAGAGCCTACATTCTAGAGAGACTAGTCAACCTCAAATAGGACAGCATAGCGAAAAGATTAAGGAGTTAGAAGATAGGCTAGCAAATAACTACAATAGCTTGGTTAGAAATCTCAATGAGAAAGCCACCCTAAATTGTAGGAAAACCGAAGCTACCACTAAGATCACTAACTTAGAAGCTCAATTAGAAATATCAAATGCAAAGGTTAGTGAGCTTAGTAAAGAACTAGACGCCTGTCAAGCCGCCAAACTGATGGTAGAAAATAATTATGCTCTCCTAGGTGAGGAACGCAAAAAACTATATGCTAAAATTATGAAATTAGATGATATAGTTACGCGTAGGGGACAATCCGAACAGACGATATTTTTTAACAAGCCCAAGTATATAGAGTTCTATAATCCTATAGAAGGCATAGGTTTTACTAACCCACGTGTTCTTCGGAAGAAAGAAATATATGATATTAAGCACAAGAGTTTAGGAGTAACCTCTCTTAGAGAATTCACTGAATCGACGTACCAAAATAATTATGATTCATCTATGAGAAAACCTCACATGGGCCTGAGATCCCCTTTGACTACACCGAACTAAATGAAAGAGACAGAAATATGAAACCTTCTTTAACCCCTGTCTGTGATTTAGTTCAAGTCCTACCTCCTGAATCTCAAGCAAACAACGAGGAAGTCAAAGACGTTCATTATAACAATTCTCTCTACATACCTCCTCTAATAAAACAGATAGAGGAATCTCAAGCTAAATTAGACAAAGAAAGAGAGAATTTCGAAGCTGAAAAAAAAAAGTTCTTAAAAGAGATGAAAAACCACAAGGCTTCCTCATCCTCCCAAACTACCTCTGACGATATACTTCAAAGCGTGAAAATCTAAAAATCACCTTCGAAAGATCAAAAGTTTATTAATAATTCTATTAAGAGTGCTAAGACTAAAATTACTTTACCTACGTCTACAGGAAGCGTAGGGCAAGCACTAGAATCGAAGGCGAGAGTGTCTAGTCTTAAGAAGGAGCAAGTAGATTTGAGTATGCTTAAAAATGTTACTCCTTCTGTAAGAATAAATGACACTCATAGACATAAGAGCCATTTCTTCGCTTAGAGTAATTGCTTCTACGTGTACTCTTCAGCCCATCACCTTTAGAAGCACCAACTACAAAATAGGCTCTACATCTAAAGCTAAAAATAATCATTCTGAAACAAATGCCACTAGGAAAACTCGTAGGAAACAAGATCCAGCCATAAAGAAAGCTTATGGCGCCGTACATGACTGTACTCACCTAACGTATCCCGTAGAGATTAAATCCCCCAAGCACCTTAGGAGACTATCACAAGAAAAGATCTTTTCCTCGATCAAACCTACCAAAGCATTTGTACGTGCTGAAATTAGCCTTCCCTGCAAGGTTCAACCCAAATGTGTTCCTAAATCTCCGCCTAGGACGACGAAAGCCGAAACGGCCAAGTCACCTAAAGAGGCAGCACCCAAACTCACTTCTCCGAAAGTGAAATGGGTTGTCAAGACTCCCTCAAGTAATAATTTAGGAACTATATCTGAACCTGAAACCATATCTGCTAATCTGAGAGGACCCATGTTTAAATGGGTACCTAAAGCTCTCTAATTTATTTTTGCAGATCCAACATGTGTGGTACCTCGATTCTGGTTGCTCCACACACATGACGGGAAATCAAGAACTGCTGATCAACTACAAAGACCATCCAAACGGAAAAGTATGGTTTGGAAACAACGATTCAGCCCCAATTCTAGGACTAGGGGATATCATTCTGAAGAATCTGACTATAAAAGATGTCTCATACGTCGAAGGCCTCCGCCATAACTTGTTCAGCATAGGCCAGTTCTGTGACAAAGGGTTTCAGGTGGTCTTTCATGCTGACCGGTGCAAAATTTTGGATAGTCAGGACACAGAACTCCTCTACGGACTTCGGAAATCCAATCTTTACACGATCAACCTGACATTCGTGCGGCCCTCGACAGCTGTCTGCCTCATCTCTCAGACTGTAATTCAGAGGAACAGCTTATGGCATCAACGCATGTCTCATCTCAACATCAAAGCTCTTCAACATCTCTCAAAGAAAAAGTTGGTTCATGGTCTTCCAACTATACCTTTACAAAAAGAGCATCAACGTTCGGCGTGCCAATTAGGAAAAATGAAGCGAGCATCTCATCATATCAAACAAGTGGCCTCTACTTCACGTCCTCTGGAACTGCTACATATGGACCTCTGTGGCCCGATGAAGGCATAGAGTATAAATGGACGCAAGTATCTGATGGTCATAGTCGATGACTACTCTCGCTACACATGGACAAGGTTTCTCCGAACAAAAGATGAGACAGGGGACTTGATCATCAATTTCGTGAACACTACTCAAAATTTGCTGCAGAGACTATCCAAGTCATTCGAACAGACAATGGCACTGAGTTCAAGAACAGATGTGTCAGTGAATTTTATCAGAAACTTGGGATAAGTCAACAATTTTTAGCCGACAAGACTCCTCAGCAGAATGGGGTAGTTGAACGAAAGAACAGAACACTAGTGGAAGCCGCGCGTACGATGCTCATCCACTCTGGACTTCCACATTTTCTCTGGGCGGAAGCAGTAAATACCGCCTGTTTCACTCAAAAGAGGACGGTTGTTCACAAGCGCTTCGACAAGACTCCGTACGAAATTATCAACAAACGAGTACCCAACATTTCATTCTTTAAAGTCTTCGGGTGCAAGTGCTTTGTGGCGAACAACCGAGAGCAATGTGCTAATTTCGACCCTAAAGCATTCGAAGCCACTTTCGTCGGGTATTCTTCAACCTCGAAAGCGTACCGAGTATACATCAAGTCCAACCACACAATCAAAGAAAGCTACAACGTCACTTTCCATGAAGTGGCGGAGATGGCTTCTGGTCACTTCAGTCCAGGACCCGTGCTCCACCCGATGGCTCCTGCACACCTCAGTTCAGGACCCGTACTCAACCCGATAGCTTCTGAATATAACAGTTCAGAACCTATTTTCACTGGTGTGTTGGCACAAAACCAACAGAAGATGGCAACAACTCCGAATTCAACGTCAGAAGAAGCTATGAGACTTGCATTAGATGATTTGGACACTATCTTCGAGCCAGTATATCGGTCACACAATGCTACACCTATAGTGGATTCTCCACCCGAAGAGGCCGATGTACCAAGCTCTTCAACAGTTCCTACTCCAACCGATTCAGACTTGCCTCAGAATAATGAAGAAACTACCGTGGGTGTTGAGGAAGAATCATCGGAGTCGCTCTCTCCAAGTGCTGATTTGGAACTTCCTCACACAAATGAACAACCGGAGAACTTTGAAAATCTAGACCCACAAACGGCTGACGCATCGCCTTCAGCATTCCCGAATGAGCGCAAGTGGACTAGAGCTCACCCGGTTGATCAGATAATTGGCGAGCCCTCAAGCGGAGTAAGGACACATCGTCAACACAGTCTCTTCAGCTGCTTCTTAAGCCAAAACGAGCCTACCAAGGTAGCAGACGCACTTCAAGACCCGGATTGGGTAATAGCGATGCATGATGAAATTTATCAATTCGAACGTCTTGAAGTGTGGACCTTAGGACCACGTCCGCATGAGAAAACAATTGTCGGAACTAAATGGGTATTCAAAAACAAGAAAAATGAAGATGGTGAGTGATCCGGAACAAAGCAAGGCTAGTTGCGAAGGGATACAATCAATAGGAAGGCATCGACTACGACGAAACATATGCTCCTGTTGCCCGAATCAAAGCTATCCGCCTTCTCCTAGCTTATACGGCTCACAAAAGACTTCAAAGTCTATCAGATGGATGTTAAGACCGCCTTTCTCAACGGCGTGTTAAAAGAAGAAGTATACGTAGCTCAGCCGGACGGCTTCGTTGATCAAGACCTTCCCGATCACGTCTATCGATTGGACAAAGCTCTCTATGGACTAAAACAAGCCCCACGTGCTTGGTACGATGTCCTGAGTGAATTCCTCGTAAAGTCTGGATTCATACGAGGAATGATAGACACAACCCTCTTCATCAAATGGCAAGACAAAGATCTGATGGTCATCCAAGTATACGTCGACGACATCATCTTCGGATCAACAAATCCTCGGCTCTGCAAGAAGTTTGGAGATCTCATGGAGAGCAAATTCGAGATGAGTCACATGGAAGAGATGCAGTTCTTCTTAGGACTTCAAGTCAGGCAGCTCGATGATGGGATTTTCATCTGTCAGACAAAATACATCAAGGATATTCTGAAGAAATTCCATCAAGATCAGAGCAAGCCTCTCAGCACTCCTATGTCACCAAGCTGCAAGTTGGATGCCGATCCCGCTGGTAAATCGGTCGACATCACACTGTATCGCAGCATCATTGGATCTCTTCTCTACCTCACTTCGAGCCGGCCAGATATCATGTTTGCCACCTGCTTATGTGCCTGTTTTCAAGCCGATCCCAAAGAATCCCATATGCTCGCGGTTAAAAGGATTCTGCGTTACCTTAAGGGCACTTCTACCCTTGGACTATGTTATCCAAAGGGTACGAACTTGAAACTTATCGGCTATACTGACGCTGATTATGCAGGTTGCCGAATGGACAGGAAAAGTACGTCCGGTGGCGCTCAATTTCTAGGCGAAAAGCTGGTCTGCTGGTCATCCAAAAAGCAGAACTGTGTGTCAACTTCGACGGCCGAAGCGGAATACGTGGCAGCCGCCAGTTGTTGCTCCCAGATGCTGTGGATGCGGACTCAGCTTCGCGACTATGGGTACAATTTAAATAATATACCCATATATAGTGACAGTCAAAGTGCCATCGCTATTACTTGCAATCCCGTTCATCACTCACGCACAAAACACATAGACATTAGATATCACTTTATTAAAGATCATGTAGAAAAAGGCACCATAGATATGTATTTCGTGAACACGGAGTACCAACTAGCTGACATTTTCCCGTGATATGTGCATCACCTGATCTTCTGTGCTATCACATGCTCTATTCTATGGTTTTCTATGCTCATTTGCCATATCTTGCGTGATAATAATAATAAAAATAATAAATATATACCTATAATATAGGGGAATGACGAAATCCTTTAGGATGCTTTGATCTAAAGTCACTTAGAATTTTACCCCGACTTGCGATCGATTTAATTGCTTAATTTTGTCAGTCTAAGTCGCATTCTTGTGTCTAAAGGTCATTAGGTTGCTCCACTAGACACAAAGCCACTATACATATGTGAGGATTCAAGCCTTGTTTTTTTTCTTTGGATCTATTTCTCGAGTGAGTCACACATCAATTACTTGTCTTAACTAGTGATTCTTGGTTTCATACTCACCTTGTCTTAGATCGTTAGGAAAATGATAAGGGGGCTTAGGTTATTCCTCACTCGGCCTTTTTAAGGTTTTTCCTCACATTAGCCCTTAGTCATCCACTTTGAGCCTTCTCCGATGCCCTTTTCTTCCTTTGAATCCCATTCCCGGCCTTCAACCGTATTCTATACTCTTCGGATGGTTGTTCAAACGAGAAAAGGAGGGGGAGAAAATAAGGAGGATGATGACAAAAGAAGGCATTGCTCAACGCGCAAAAATCAGACCAAAGGAACCTGCCTTCCGACTATCTCTTAGAAGGTGGCATGGATACTGCTGTGAACTTCTCCAGTGATAATCTCGTACGCTCGTCAGAACGGCTGGAAAGAGGAGCACCACGAAGTGAACTTCTCCAACGATAATCCGATCTTATATCGAGAAACGAGAAGAGGAGCGCAGCTTTGGGTACGAATTCCATAACCGTGAACTTTTCCAAAAAGATTATCTCTGAAACTCTCTAGGGATTAAGAGAAGAGGAGCACGGTATCGGCCCGAGAACCAACAAGAAGAACTCCGTCTTAGATAATCTCCTATAGCCTCGTGGAGAAGCGGAGCTTCAGCTTGAGCATAGCATAAAAAGGGACAATTCTTAAAAGAAAATGAGGGAGAAAAGATTGAAAAGAAGAAAGACGCCGAAAAAAAAAGGAGACGGACGTAGAAATGGAAGATGACGAAGAGATAAGCTCACTTTCCCCTAAATTCCTTCCCTTCTAAGTCCTAGCCAAACTATAACCCTTACAACCCGTTGATTCCAATCGACGGTCTCTCGCTTAGGTGAAATGATTAAAAAATGCCTCGATCACGGGTAAATTGACTTATAATTGCTTGTGTTGACTTGAGTGATATAAATATAAAATCCTAAGATAGAAAAAATTGAGTGCAAAGAGCGAACCTATGAACTTAGGGCTACAGGTTGACGACATGACTTGACGGCATTTTCGTCTTTCAAATGTCTCGTAAAATTTTAGGTGTGACGATTGATCGAAGCAGAATAATCTGACCCCATACTATAATATTAGTAATATACATTAAAATATATATATATATATATATAATAAATATATTTTGTTTTCGCACATTCTGATATGAAATATTATGATTCATATGCGATGAGTTGAATAAATGCGAATTTATCCTGTAATCGCACATTCTAATGTAATTTTAGATTGCATTGGTACTGAATTGTTTAAATGCGATAAATTTTTCATTGCTTTTACCCTCACGCAATATCTTAAGTACATGTTTTGGGGACCATGTACATGTGCTTACTAGGTAAATTTGTGTGTTATATGCTCGTGACTTGAATTGATTTCATATGCTTGCATGTTAAGTCATTTCTTGCGCATTATTTGAGGGGGAGCAAATATAAAAATCGTGCATTAGCTCCAAATAATTTTAACGTTTTTCTCTAAGTGGTACAGATTGTTTATTCTGCCAAGGGAGCAAAGACGTTGCTACCCAGAAAATCCAGGGAGTTAATTTTATTTCGGTCGCAAAAATTTAGCAGCGAAAAATTAATTTTTCAACGCTTAATTTTTCGATCGTAAAATTCGCCGTTTAGGATTTAATTGATCGAAAACTTTCTCGACGATTGACTTAGTTTCTCTTTCGTTGACTAATTTATCGATAGAAAATATTGCAGCGAAAATTTTACTTAGGATCGAAAATCAAGTACCGCTCGACAAATTTCAAATCGAAAATTTTATTCAATCAAGGAAAATTTCTCGATAGTAAATTTACCTGAGAAGTAATTTCTCGATCGTAAATTTACATGGAATTTTTCTCGATCGTAAAATTGATCGGCTACAGTCTCACGATTTCAACTTCAACACTTAGAATTTTTCTAAATTTTTCTAAGTCTTTCACTGTAGCGAACTTTCAGCGAATAAAAAAATTTTTTCGATCGCAAAATTAAACGGAGTTATTTCAATTGAAATCAATGCATAGGAAGTCAATTTGAAAATCAAATTTTTCGAGCAAAAAATTTCTCGGCATGAACAGTGACATTACCCTCGATTAAACACTTAGAAAATTTCGAACTTTTTTCACACGTTACATGTTTAATTCGAAATTACAAACATGCCATTACATTTTTCTAAAAAAATCAAGTATCCTATATGCATATTACACGATTTCAATTCAAAATTCATCGAACATGTTATGACTTGTAAAATTATAGTTTGATGAAATTAAATCTATTTTCGACTAAAATCAAAATTATGAACTAATGAACTTTTATATCTCTTATTTTTTCAGATGGATCGATATCCTCGATATAATCACATATACGACCACAACTTGTATTTGAAGGTCCAGGATACAAATTTCCAGCTCGATCTGAGCACCTTTCGGTGTCCGGACGAGATCATTGTCTCTATCCTGCGAGGCCACCCCATCTGGCACGCATTGACGGTCACCGCCTCTGTGTCAATGGTCTATCTCCAGCAATTCTGGGAATGTATACAAGGAGAAGTGGAGAATGGGGCGTTCTCCTTCACAACTAGAATCGGGACGCGGCATATTCATATGGCCAAGAACCAGTTCGAGATGATTCTGGACTTGCCATACAGCGAAAACTACGACCCGCTCCCATCAGATGCAGAAATGGTGCATGACTTCATGCAGATGGGATATCAACCGCAACTCACCAAGCTTGCTCAGGTCCAGAGCAGCGGTATCCCTCATCCCTGGAAGACACTGTTCGGGATTGTGAACAAGTGTCTATCACCCAAGCATGCTGGCTTCGACAAGGGCAACGGCAACATACTGCGGATCTTCCACGGACTCGCATTCTCCAGAAATTACGATTTCACGCAGCTGATCTGGAATGATCTTGCTGAACAGATTCGGCTGAAGGAGAATCGGAGATCGAAGAACGTGCCCTACGCTCGATGCTTCAATGTGATCATCAGGGAATTCATGGAGCTACATGCACAGAACATCCCTCAGCTATCTCCTGGAGGGAATTATCAGCCGCCAAGGCTCAAATTCTTCCATAATCCACGGCTCACGGACTTGGACCAACCGTCCATGCCGATTCCGCTCAATCTTCTTCGGCTCGCCGACCCCGCGGGAGCTGAATATCAGAGATTATGTCGGGAACACAATCTAACCGAGCAAATGATCAGAGGGCCCCCGGCAGATTTCCAAGAGAGCCCTCCCCAACCGCAACAACACTCAAGCCCACAGGCCATGTTGATTGATGAAGTGGCCCTGGAGCTCGAGCAGGAGCCTCCAACTCAGGACGAACAGATTCCTAATGTTGATGCCACCTTGATAGATGTTGTTGCCGCTAAGTTGGAACAAGAGGCTCCAACAGAAATGCTTCAAGTGGAAGTGCCCATACATGTAGGCGTGCTCGAAGAAACCATTGAGGAGGTTCTTCAACAAGAAGCACAGCCCGAGGTTGAAATGGGGCATAGCTCGCTTCCACTGGTGACGGATCAGGCTCTAGGAGATGTTGAACGTGACCCCACTCCTCACACATCTACCCCATCCGACACGGAGTCAGATGAGGAGATTAGCCTGATAAGACGGACTGCCAGACGACTTAGCATACAAATGGAGTCCCTCTTCCCCGCCGTTACCATCACACCAGAGATCACGCTGCCCACTTCTTCAAGTGTTGCCGGCACTTCTTCGCTCAATCTTGAGCCGCAACAACCACTACTGGTGTCTGGTTCGCTGGCGCAACCCGAGCCTGCCATAACACCCATAGAGCCGAATCTCCAAGATTCGACTCAAGGATTGGGTGGAAGTCTCATACAGTCACAACCTCAAGTGACTCTGAGCCAACCTGAAGAGTCGGTGTCTACTCAAGGGTTGATAACAGGCGACATCAGTCGTCCTGGTCCATCCAAGGAGGCGTCCGCACCGTTTGTGACGAACGAGCAATTCCAAGCAGCTCTCTCCGCTGCTGTTCAATCGATTGAAGACAAAATAATGGCGAGAGTTCTTACTGCCATAGAGACATCCTGCTGAGACACCGGGAAAGCACCTGACTCCGAAGGCACCTCGTCACAACCCACCCTCACACCTCCACAACCCACACCCACCGACCCTTTAGCCAATTCATCCATCCTCATCAAACCATACACCATACCCATAACCGAGCTCCACGACATCCTACTCGCCCGACTGATCGGCCTCTCCATCCGGTCGCCTCAAGAAGAGTCTCTTTACAGGCGATTGGTGGATCATCCTGAGCCACCTACTGACACTTGCCGAGGCCAAAGCTCCCACTCAAGAGGCCGACATGACGACCCAGACGATCAGGATCATCATGAGGGGGAGAAGAGGCTAAGGACATCTACAAGTGGCCAAGGACAAGGCTCCGGTGCTACGCAAACAAGTGCTGGAGCAGGTGAAACCCAAACCCAAACCCAAACACAAACCACCCACACACGCACCGCACCGCCACCCTAACCCATATCGACCCACCAACCTTTAACCTACGGATGCCTCCGTCGACCCCATCCACATCACCGATCTACTCAAGCCCCTTGCTTCCGGAAGAAGAAGCAAGTGCTGCGATGCTTGTAGCCCTAGCAGCTACCCAAGGTACTCCCTCAATCGCTCCAGACCAACCGGGCCCCTCAGGACATGGTGTCAATCCACACGAAGTTCTAGACAGATACATCTTCGAAGGACAGCGGATGACCCATTCCATGCCCGAGGAGCATCAACGACAACGGCTTCAGGACGTTCGGCATTTTCTACAACAAGCATCCGTGGACCTCGTAATCATAGAAGACGACGAACTTCAGGAAGGTGAAGACTACCAACGAGACATCCCAAGGCTACCAGAGTTGATCGTACAACGAGCGGCTTCCCCCACAAGACAAATGCCAAGGACCGTTCGGGTTGACACGCCGTGGGAAAGTATTCGAATCGAAATCCCCTTCCTTGAAGAAGTTCGTGAACACATCTGGAGGTCACCGGACAGGGTCAAGAAGCCGAACGCGTACAGGGTCAAGAAGCCGAACGAATTCGAGCTAAGAGGGATCTCTCACTGGGATCAGCAGAAAAGGATGACATATCTATGGATGCTGACCCAACTAGGACCTGACGTAAGGCTGGAGATGACTAAAGAACAAGTCAAGAACCATTACAAGAGTCTCTCCCCAATATGCCAACTCCTCAGCGTCTACTGTGCAAAAAGAGGACTTCCAACACCTCACTACATCATTGAGCGAGTGGACAGAACCCGAAGAAGAACTGAGCGAGAGCGACCTATCGTACCTCCCTGCCAACGAGGTATACCACCTCTATCAGCTGTACGTGGAGAAGTACAAAGGTCCTCAAGGCTTCATCAAGAAAGAAGGCCTCGAAGGGCTCTACCGGTTCATGATGCGCCAAGTCAAGTACTTCGCCGCACACGACCTTCAGATGGCTCTGGAGAGCAACATGAAGAAGGTTAACATGGCCGAACCACTCAACAAAGGACCTGAGATCGAATGGCTTCCAAGCAATCATGTGTACATCAGCTCGATCATAGGCATCACCTACAACAATCCAATTGCTCAGAAGACTAGGTTGATGCTGAAGACAGAGATTCAGAAGTTTTGCGACGGAACGCTCAAGGTCATCAGGCGGAATATCGAGCAGATGTTGGAAGAAATCAACCGAGACACTATGCTGAGGATCCACAGGTTCGTGAGAGAACAGCCGCTCCTGATGGATTTGCTAGATGACATCGAGGAGCGCCTGAAGCTTAGGGAGACGAAAAGGGATTATGAGCATGCGCTGGGCTTGCGCAGATCGTACTATGCCCGACGAGGACAAACAGCGCGGAGACGCAATCAAGCACAAAGGGGGAGATTGTAGAGTATACTTTTGGAATTGTGCTTGATTTCATTAGTTGTCCTTGTATTTAGGGGCTTTTCTTATATTTGTCCTTAGATTAGGACTAGTTAGATATTTATACCAAGTTTGTTTGGTATAAATACATGTAAACGAATTGCGCTGAATAGAGAAAGTTTTGGAAATTGATCCGAAAGGCTTGCAATTCAATTTCTAGATAGAGAAACAACAGTAACTTTCTCACTCTACTCGAATTCTCTCTCTCGTTCTTCATTAGAGTTTTTCGATCGATTCTAAATGCCGATCATTATCGTCGAATTACTTAGAATTCATGCCTAGGGTCATAGAGTTGTTAATCGTAGGACCTAACAGAAATGGAATCATATTACCATGGACTTTGTCGTCGGCTTGCCGAAAACTGTGAAAGGCCACGACGCCATTTGGGTAATTGTAGATCGATTAACCAAATCCGCCCATTTTCTACCTATTTGTTCGACTTTCTCCCTAGAGCAACATGCTGAATTGTATATTCAAGAAATTGTTCGACTTCACGGGATTCCTTCGTCCATCGTCTCGGATCGAGATTCGAGATTTCTGTCCAAGTTCTGGATGAGCTTACAGAAAGCAATGGGGACGAAGCATTCGTTCAGCACCACTTATCATCCCCAAACCGACGGGCAATCAGAACGAACGATTCAGACCCTCGAAGATATGCTCCGAGCCTGTGTCCTAGACTTCAAAGGGAACTGGAGCAAATATATTCCTCTTGTTGAATTCTCGTATAACAATAACTACCACGCTACCATCGGGATGGCGCCATACGAAGCTTTATTCGGGCGCAAATGCCGGTCTCCGATACATTGGGATGATATCGGCGAGCGAGCACTCTTAGGTCCCGATATGATATGAGAAATGACGGAGGCGATCACCAAAATCCGAGAAAGAACGTAAACAGCCCAAAGTCGCCAGAAAAGCTACGCTGATCAGCGACGAAGGCCGCTAGAGTTCTCGGAAGGCGATCGGGTGTTCTTGAAAATATCTCCAATGAGAGGCCTGAAACGATTCGGAAAGAAGGGCAAGCTAAGTCCGAGGTACATTGGCCCTTTCCAAAGCCTTAAAAAAATCGGGGAAGTTGCATATCAACTGGAGTTGCCGGCTTCACTAGCCCAAGTCCATGACGTATTTCACGTATCAAACTTACGTAAATACGTTGCAAACCCGAACCATGTGATAGAGAATGAGTCCCTCTATCAACAACTCAAACCGGATCTGAGCTACGAAGAAGAACCGGTAGAGATCTTGATTTTCGGAAAGCTAGGGATCGAAGTTCTAAGGTCGGGATCACGCAAAAATAACCCGTAACATAGCCTCTACGAACGTAAGGTAGGTGGAGATCATTTACATACGTAAAAAAAATTAGGATTCGTGAATTTTACGTGTTGCATGATCTCTTTCGAATTTTTCGCGTTTATGTGCTAGTAACGATTTATTTGCATGATTTTCTTGCTATATGTTTATGTGTGGTTTCGGCCATCTCTACCAAATTGGGAGATCTTGGGATATGAAAAATATTAGGGTTGGAAAGTAGAAGTAGGATTTTTGAGGGTGAATTTGATTAGATTTGGAAATTTTGAGTATTAGTGCAAATTAGGATTTTCTAGGGTTTCTTTTAAATTCAAAGGTCTAAAATAAATATTCTGAAACTCGGTTGGGGTGATTTGTGTAATTTTCAGAAGTTTAGGGTGTTAAATAAATATTTTAATCTCGGCTAGGGTCATTTTATAATTTTCAGAAGTTTTCGAGATGTTAAATAAACAATTAAAATTCGGCTAGGGGCCTCAATGCAATTTTTAGAATTTTCGGAGAGTTAAATTAATATTCAAAACTCGGCTAGGGGCTTTTACGCAATTTTTAGAATTTTCGGAGAGTTAAATAAATATTCAAAACTCGGCTAGGGGCCTTTGTGCAATTTTCTGAAATTCCGAGGCTCTAAATAAATATTAAATATTTCAGAATTTCCGGGTACTAAATAAATAATAAATTCTCGGCTAGGGTCAAATTGAGAATTTTCAGAAGTTTTTCGGACTAGATAATTATTAAAAATACTCGGCTGGGGTTAATTGTAAATTTTCAAAAGTTTTGGGGCAAACTTGAAATTTTAAAAATCCGAACATATTTGTAATTTCAGAAAATTTTCGGGATTTAAACTGAAATTTTAAAAATCCGGGCAGATTTGTAATTTCAGAAAATTTCGGGACTTAAACTAAAATTTTAAAATTCGGGGCAGATTTTTGAATTTGAGAAAATTTTCTGGTCTTAAATAAATTTGAGGATAATTTTCGGGTCATGTTATAATTTTCAAAGATTTTCGGATTTTAAGTTAAAATTTTCAAATCCGCGTCCTTAAAAGTAAAATTATGAGATTGTGGGGTTTTAAAGGTAAAATGTGGAAAAATATTTTTAAATTAGGAATTTAAGTATTATTTTGAAAATTTGGGACTTAAAGTGAAAAGGATTAAATTTTGGAACCCTTAGTGAAATTCGGAGGGAGACTTCGGTGAGTAAGGTTTCGGGCCGAGTAATTCGAAACGCGGGCTTTGGGCCCGATTATCTAGAGTACGATAGTTTTCGGATCGGGCCGAGCTGATACCTCGGGCCGATACATGATATAGAGATTTGTGATTTTATGTGTTGCATTTTGCTTGCACGACATTTGCATACACGTGTTACGAGAGGAGAGGACCGTGCGGAGTCACGGTGACATTGTATAGTGTTGATGAGTGGGGTAGTTTATGACCGAGTGATGGTCGTCGAATTGTATGAGTAGTGAGGTTAGGACTACGGCGCACTATATGATTGAGATGTGGGGAGTGAGCCTCCCGAGCTACTGACCCTTGTGGGGAGTGGGGCCTCCCGAGCTACTGACCCCTGCGCGCGTGTTGCCTTTATTTCCTAGCCTCAGGCCGTGAAGTGATGAGTTGAGATGAGATGAGATATGAGAAAAGAGTCGAGCGTGCATTATGTGAGATGTGTCGGGATGGGAGTCGAGTGAGAGCATTTGCATTCATGCATATTTTCATCTACTGTGCAAAAGCTCATGGTTTACGTGTGTAGGTACGAACGAGTCGGACGTTGAAAAACGTCACAACTAGGCGGCTGATGGCGGTGACTCCACGGACTTTTGAGGGCGGCGCAGTACATGGGACGTGACCTGTGGAGTGTTTTAAATTATGTTTCGTGTTTTTTACTCTTTGGGCTTCGACCCGATAAATAAAAGTGTGTTTTGTTAAACATTTTATATTTTGGGTTTAGACTTTTGGGGCTTCGGCCAGTACATGGATATTGTTATGTTTCAAAAAGTTTTTATTAAACGGGCTTTCCGCTGTTTACGCTGCGTAAACCCGCCAAAATACGTATTTGAGAAGTAGGGTCGTGACAACAGGTCCCGGGACGGGTTGTTACAAATGGTGTCAGAGCACAACCTCTCCCATTACGGTATGGTTCGGGGACAAACAACAGAAGCTGGTTGGCATGTGACGTGTTGCCCGGGCAACGAGGGCAGGGGTGATCGCCGGTGAGAAAGAGGTGCACGGACAAGGAGCTGCTCCTGGCAGGCTTCTAGGCGATGAGGTACATAAATAAACCAATCCCACATCCTAATAAGAGTGATTGTGAGTCTGGGCAGTGTAAAGTCAAGGAAGGATATAAGAGAATCGATAGTGCTACTCATACCACTAATGTGCACCTTCCTTTGCGCCCATCCATAAGAACTTCAAGGTTAAGCGTGCTTGACTTGCAGTATAGCACTGGGATGGGTGACTCCCTGGGAAGTTTGCCCAAGTTGCGAATGAGGACAAAGCACGCTGGGAATGCTAGTGGTGGTACTGTGAGGATAGACTATAAGTCGGAGTGAGGTGGACACAACACCACAGGTTACATGACGGGATGTTACAAGTGCGTGCGTGACAAGGATACGCGAGCATTGTTTGAGGAGCTAGCCACGCCAACGACCGACGTGGCTCGATGACATGGTATGTATCCCTTGAACCTTTAATTTTGCTATGATATGAATTGTAAAGTCACTGTTGTTTTTTAACCTCATGTACGCAAATCCCCTAATGCATGCGCCGATGCTAAGAACATATATTTGAACCTACTATCTTCGGCCATCTCCCAATCTGCGATACTGTCAACATTTGCTTGCCTCAACACATCCAAGTACGCTGGAAGTAAACTGTAACAATCGTCCCAGTTACCGACTAATTCGTCTGTCGCTATTTGCTTACCTTTCCAAAGCCTTGTAATACGAAGCATCTACTCCCTTGTTCTGCATCATCGACATGATTGACTTGGGTGTCGGAATGTCTTTAGGACCGGTGAAATTTTCCAACAAAATGCTCGATACAATTGATGAACTTCCTTGTCGATGTCTACGAGGAGTCTTTGTCCTGTGCAGCTCGTACTCGCCATGTGCATTCCTCATTTGCGCATTTCACTACATACATTGTTCTATTTGACATGACCAATTTGAACTCGAAATAGGCATCAAGGGCGCCTTTAGTGATTATGTCATTGACTTCTTCTTGTTCCGAAATTCCTAACCAACAGGCTTGAACCATCCGCAAATCGTCATTATCATCTTCCGAAGCATAATGTTCCTCGGGTTTGTTCGACCCGATCATCTTCATTCTCATTTTGATTCTCGCACTGTCCGGTGTGATCTTCTTGAAAACCCTCGTATTCAAAAAGATGGTAAGACTGGTAGTTAGATGTGTCGCTGGTGTAACCCTCAACATGATGGATTTCGGCATATGCGTCGCGCTGCTCTATTAGACCGACGTTGAAATTCGATTCGTGATGAGCTTGTGGTGGTGCAGCACTGGCAAATAACTCAACCTCAACATGGAGCACGGGTCTTGACTGTGGACCACCAAAACCACTGTATGCACGCACGACGTAGTCATTCTCGATGTAGATGTGTCTTGAAAAATCGTAAACTACGCTAGGCATATAGCTTAACGTGAGTTTGGAATTGTCGCTGCGTTGGGACAATACTTTCACAATCTCATCCTTCACGTCTTCTAATGTGCATGTTTCCCCGTCGAGCAAGATTGATTGCCATCTATGGGTAGGATATGGACACCACTTTGAGGTATTGTCCTCGCAAATTATCTACTGACCATCGACTTGAATGCAATAGTGATCCTCATGATTATTGCCTGCAATAGAAGTAAAATTCATTAGAACTATAGCCCTAACAGCTTGCAAAATCCTAGTTTGTGAAGATGTGATTTTCGAATGCAAAGTGTTCGAGAATGTAATTTTCGAAATATAATTGAAGCCCTAACAGCTTGCAAAATCCTAAGTGCTTTCGAAAATCCTAATAGCTTTCGAAAACCCTAAAGCTTGCAAAAACCCTAACATATTGCGTGGGACCCCTGCACCGCTCAGGACCACTGCACTGATGCGTGGGACCCTTTCTCTAGTGCGCGAGCCCTGCACTAATGTCCTCAACACTCATGTGCGCGGGACACTAGCACTAGCGCTCCGGGCCCCTACATTGGTGCGTTGGAACCCTGCTCTACTGCGCGGGACCCCTGCTCTACTGCACGGCCCCTGCACTGATGCGCAGGACCTCAGCACCAGTGCTCGGGGCCCCTGCACTGATGCGCGGGAACCCTGCTCTGGTGCACGAGACCCGTGCTCTAGTGCGCTGCCCCTGCACTGATGCGCGGGGCCCCAGCACCAACACTCGGGGCCCCTGTAAAGATCCATGGGGCCCCTGCAGTTATGCGTGGGCCCCCAGCTCTAATGCATTGGGACCCTTGAATATATGTGAGGGTACCATGAAGCATAAGACCACGGGTTTTCATCCTTCCAACTGAAAATTCGGCACTTTCATGGCCACACATCATCTCTTTGACACAATCACGTAATTTGAAGAGTTAAAATTCATAATTCGAACCGAAAAAACTTACTTTAAAGAGTTAGAGCTAGGCATTTATTTCAAAACTTCTTTCGCAGATTTTGAGTTCAACTTATTGACGAAAATGAGGCTATTTTTTCTTAGAGACGATGAAGAAGAAAGAATATGATCGATCTGGATCGTTGTAATATTTATTACGTGATGTTGTGCGTTCGAAGAGGGGTTTCGTTTCTTTATATAAATACATATACGTCTATGCATTTTTATCCTTCTTTCCTTTTTATTTTTAGTCTATTAACGAGGTTAAAGAAGGTGATTAACAGATAATTAAAATGAAGGTTATTGAAAAAAAAAGTCAACGAGGCTATGTTTTTAACAAGACCAAGTCAAGGGCTATTTGTCTAAAAAACCCAAAATTTAAAGAGTGAAATGAATATTAACGAAATATTGGGGGTCATATAGCAAATAAAATAATTTCCTCTTTCCTCTCATCTCCCACTCTCTCTCTCTCTCTCTCTCTCTCTCTCATTTCTTCGTGATTAAGCCCCAAAATTTTCTCTCTCTACACGCTCGCCTTTCCATCTCTGCTCAGTTTCAGTCAACTCGTTCCTAATTTCACCTGTTACAGGTATAACTTACACGATCCGTCACGCCTGGACATGTGTGTATATGCGTATGTGATTCATTTATTTGATCGGTTTGGTCTCTGCTAATTGACCTAAATTTTTGTAGATGAGTCAGGTTTACGAAGGTTATGAAAGGCAGTACTGTGAGTTATCCGTCAATTTATCGAAAAAATCCGAGGCTGCTGCTCTTCTTGATGGAGGTAACTGACAAGTGTTCCAGTCTTGTTGCATCCTATGATATAGATTTGATCGATTATCCCAATTAATTTGACTAAATGAAGTTGTTATGGATGTGATGTCGTTTGTTGACTTAATTTTATCTGATTGCAAGGCCTCCGATAGTTCTGATCTCATTTGATCTCTCATATGTTGAGCCTCACGATGATTTCCTTTTATGTGGAATTGCTGTTTGAGATTGAGGTTAATAGTTGACGGTTTCTAAGTAGGGCCTGGCAGTTCTGTATATCAACTATGAACATGTCTGTAAGTAGAAGGTACTTTTCTATAGAATTGTTTTTAGAACGACAAGTTTATGTAATTACCTTGGGTTACTTAATTTCTCCGTGAAAGCATGGTATATGGCTGTTTGAGGTTTCATAACTGCGAAATATTTCTGTTCTCAACAAAAAATTGGGTGTTTGAGGTTAATATTTGGCGGTTTCTAGGTATGGTTTGGCATTTCTGTATTTCAGCTATGACCGTGTCTGTACTTAGAAGATTACTAAGTTTTCCGTTAAAGGTTGGTCGTTGTGATAAACCAAGAAAAACTTCCCAAGAAATGCTTATTATTAGGCATTGATGTAATCATCATTGAAGTTGATTTGGTTGATTTTTTATTTTGTTTTATGATTAATAGAAAAGAGGAAGCACGAGATTTCTGAGCTACAAGTGGGATTGGATGAAGCTGATGTCTTGGTACTGCATGCCATATATTCATCTGACCCATAATTCGCAGTTATTGATATGCGTTTTCCCTTATATCTGTCAGATAAGAAAAATGGATCTTGAAGCCCGAAGTCTGCAGCCAAGCTTGAAAGCTACTTTACTTGCGAAGCTTAGGGAATACAAATCAGATCTTAATAAGTTGAAAAAGGATGTGAAGAAACTAAGTTCGCCTATCACTAATCAAGCTTCTTACGATTTGGAATCTGGAATGTCGAGATCGCATGAGGTATATCCAAAGTGTGCACTTTTAGAACTCCTTGAAGGTACATCTATATGTATATTCATCTGTGACTAGGTACGATCATGGATAGTTGCATCTATTGCTTTATATAGTTTTTGACACACGGCCCTTCCGTGGATATAGGTTTCAGAGAATCAAAGGGATAGATTGGCGATGTCCACTGAGAGGCTGGATCAGTCAACGGACAGACTTAAGGAGAGTAGAAGAGCTGCCCTTGAGACAGAAGAGCTCGGCGTGTCCATCCTTGAAGATCTGCACAACCAACGTGAAACTCTCTTAAACTCACACAAAAAGGCACGTTTATCATACTGCGTCTTCCAATATAACATGTCTCTATCTTTTATTTGGGTCCTTACTAACCATTTGGATCTTTGGTTCACCTTTCATCATCAGCTTTCTGATGTGGACAGTGCAATTGATAAGAGTAAGAAGGTGTTGACTGCCATGTCGAGAAGGATGAGCCGTAATAAGCTTATTGTTGGATCCATCATTGGTGCGCTTATCGTGGCTATCATTCTTGTTCTCTACTTAAAAATAGTTCACTGACATCCATTATCTTGGCGATTATAAGTGCAATCCCTCCTAATATTCTACATGCTTGAACTCTGTATTGTGTTGTAAATCATGAATGTGGTTGCTTGAGAAACCAAATTTTATGTATTTGGTCCTCGTCTTTTTTTTTTCTTCCGAGATAACAGCACAATTGCGGAAGTTGTACGCTGTTCTCTTTTGCTCTACAAGTGAAGAACCTATAGACTTAAATGAGGCAAAAGATGAGCTAATCGTCGTGAAAGAGCTAGGGTTTAGCTCGTGAGTAGAGAGAGATGGTATCTCTCGTTTTTAAAAAGAATCTTCAGATTTACCCAGTGAAGGGGTTTCGAAAAAAGCGAGGCGTTGTCGAGTAAAAGGTCGACGCGCCAGTGGATTGTGACGTAAGAAAAAATAAAATAAAATCCTTGGCATTCAAAACTAGTGAAGAAACCTTCGATCAGTTCGTAAACATCAATATGATTCATAAGCATCTCGTGAGATTTTTTGTTTGTGCCATAAGAAAAAATAAAATAAAATCCTTGGCATCCAAAACTAGTGAAGAAACCTTCGATCAGTTCGTAAACATCACGTATGATTCATAAACATCTCATGAGTTAAAATCCACAGACCTGTTCAATGTAAGAAGACATCATATGACACACACAGTGTTTCTGGTCATCACTCGTCAGTTGAAACAACACTTAACCCCATTCAACATATGGTTCCACGATTTTATTGTTAAATACAGTTCTATTGCTATGATAAAAGAAAGCAGATATAATATAATGTTTCCTTACCTGATCGTGATGCAAAAAAATTGGACAATGAGTTCCAACAAAATAACTTAGCAGAAGCAAGTACTAGTATTATTACACATTTAAATAAGCTTCTTCTTCTCAAAGAAAGACTTCAAGTGCCATAGCTGCATTGCAGCAACAGACGAGCAAACAAAGAGCGATAATAAACTAAACCAAAACATCTTGTCGTTGGTGGATCTGTTAAGTGCCTGCATCTCCTCTTCTCTGAAAAAAACCCACCAGAAAAAATAAACAAAGAATATATCGTGTTTTAGCTTTTTTTTTTTTTTTCATATAAGAGAATGGATAGATGTCATGATTATTTGTGGTAACATTACCTTTCACGTAGGTAAAACATCTCGTCGTGAATTGATTGTACCGTATCAAACATCTTCTTCAGTTCTAATTCCATCAGCTGGTGAAAAAGGGAGAGATGAGAGTTAGAGCGACCAGCAATGAAGGAACGATGTGCTAATATCAATATCACTATAACAACAATATCAAGATTCTATCATAACAGATTGGATAGGATTGCATTTCTCCTTAATGATAAAAACGAAGACGATAACAAATAGAAAGGTAAGAAAAAGACAGAACAAACTTACTTCAACAGATCCTTTCTTGGCAACATTGGTCCAATCCTTAGCAGCAACACCAGATTTCCAATCAAAATCAATTGTCATGGTGGTTGAAGGCTTGTGATCAGAAGCAAAGAAACATGCCATGTAATCGCCAGCTTCTGCTGTTTGAAATGCAAAATTCCCATCCACCACATGATCCGAGTAGTGATAGCTATTCCCATGGGCCGATGTTACCTTCATTATTGATCAAAGATCACCCAAAAAGAAAGTTCTTTAACGTATTTAGATTACTTCGATGATTGATTACAGAACACGAGGAAGAAAAAGAAACTAGAATCTCTATCTGACGGTTATCGAACATGAATGTAATAAACGGAATCACTGAATACAGACTGTGCTGAGTACATAAGCAGATCAGGAACAGCTTAGTCATATCATATTGAAAGAAAATTAAGCAAACAGATGGGGAAAAGGCAGCAATTTTACCAAAATATATCAAACATAAAAAGCCCAAATTTCAAGATTACCCGGACAGTGACTTTGTCGGAATCGGGTAAAGGGATCCCCTCGTTAGGGTTTACAATTTGGTACTTTCCAACAGTCATTGAATTGCTCTTGATATCCTCTGATATGCATTTGGTGTGACCTGATTCGAGATCAAATCGAATTGATTCCACCCGTACAGCCCATAGCAACGCAATTGATACTAGAACAAGGTAAAGATCCATTCTTTGTGCTCGAGGGCTCATACTAAATACAAAAGAGATCTTTAATTTCAAGGTTTCTAGATTTTCTTTCTCGTTTTTCCGAGGATGATTCAAAGGGTAGAAAGCTTGGATATTGAGATTGGGGAATTCGTGTCGGAATTATTAGATTAAAAGAAGTCCTTCACAATGGTTCTGAAACCGGGTTTTCGAATCGGACCGAAAATTTTAGTGGTTCCGGTATAAAACCGGAATCAAACCGGAGTCAAACCTGAATCTTTAAATATCAATAATAAATATTTTCTGACTAAATAGCATAGATTATATAGATGTTATTTAGTAAGTTTTTTTTATAGATATATTATAATTTTATAATATTGATGGTCAAAATTAAATAAAGTAAATTATGTTGATAGTTGAGATTAATTTACCAGGGGCTCCAGAAATTATATCTATGAAATTTGGGGTCAAAACAAAAGAAAATAAAAAATTTGGTCCATTAGTTAATATAAAACAAAAATAAATGTGGCCGAGCGATTCGAACCCGGCCCAACTAGATAATAGCCCAAACTCTACCCACCTGACCTAATGAAATAACGACTTTATCCATTTTTACTAGTTATATCGTAATTTTCTGTTTTTTCTTTTTTTTTTTAAATAGCTTAGACCGGACCGGAATCGGACCGGATTTCCGGCTGGTTCGGTGGTTTCCGGTCGGAACCGGCCGGTCCGGTCCCGTCTTCAAAACCTTGCTTTTCAGCTTCTAGCGCCGCCAGGGTCGTTTAAAAAGTTGGCCATATTAAAAAAATAGCATCCAAGTGTATAATGACAGTAATACCCTTACTAAATGTAGTCTAGTGGTTGTGTAGTCAGATGTTCAAGTAGTAGGTCATGGGTTCAAATCCTCAACACGTACATTTTTATTTTTTTTGCAACATGGGCGGGACCCCTGCAGCATGGCCGGGACCCCTGCCGTGTGTGCAGGACCCTTGCGCTGTGTGCGGGCAGCAGCGCAGGGGACCCTGCAGCCGCACACAGCGCAGGGGTCCCCCGCTATATAGCACATGTCCAGTGAGCAGGGGACCCGTGCTATATAACAGGGGACTCCCTGCTATTTTTAAAAAGATTCTCTGTCAAATGACGCAAATACCCTTAAATCGAATTTTAAAAAAAAAAGAAAAAATCGACGGGGCTATTTTTTTAACGTTGACTATGTCAAATGCCATTTAATGGTATATCTATGAAAAAATCCCTGGAAGTATATGGTTTTCTCCTTGAATTTTACTCAATTTTTTTGTAAGAATTAGGATTTAATGGAGCTGCTTGGGAAAGAATCAAATTTTATCAGCCCCAACTTGTCACCTGTGCTCCACATCGTCCAACCTTTACATGTGTTTGTTTCAATAAGATTATATATTAAGGGTGATGAGCTAGGATAAACCGTCAATTGGTGTGTTTCAATCAGATTTTTCCTACATCTACTAAAAATAAAAAGATTTATGAAGCCACATACCTTCCATAACCCCATAATAACTACCAAATTCTATTTACGATATATTACTTAAAACTATATAATAATACTTAACTTTTTTGATTGCACACACGTAGGGTGTACCAGAAATACTAGTATATTATATTAAGGGTGTGGGGCAAGGACAAACCGTCCATCGGTCTTATCAATTGACCAATCACATTTATTCTACATATATTAAAAAAAAGACTTATTAAACCACGTACCTTAAGATCATAATAACTACCAATTTTTAGTTAGTATATTACTTATTAAAATTATTTAATACTTCCTCGTACCAAACCATTTTATACATTTTACTAAATCGGGCGTTCCACATCTTTTGTACATTTCCTTATTTAGCAAAAATATTATCACAAACAATCAATATAATAATATTAAATATTCTTAAAAGACGTGTCAAAATATACACTTTTTTACCTTTTAATTGTACTATATTATTAAAATATTCAGTTTCTTAATTCCCGTGCCAACTCCCAAATGTCCAAATACATTGGGACAGAGGGAGTAACAATTAACTTTATTTTATTGCACAGCGTGTTTGGCTAGGGGTATAAGGGGGATTAGGGGGGTTTGGATAAATTGAAGTGGTGTTTGGTAGGGACCTTTATTTAAAGGTGGGATTTAATTAAATCCCTCTTAATACCTGTAATATCCGAGTCCCGTAAGTAAGCCGGCCAATAAATCGCATATATATTATATGATTATGTGACTGCATAGTATGTGTTTAAATGACTTCATGCCATGCGTGATACAATGTTTTCATGCTCTTATACCTTTAAATGACTTATGTGTCTATGTGATTTCATGCTATAGGTGATAGTCCTATATGGGCTTATGTGCTACTAGGATAACTAACTTGGTAGGAAATTGAGTTGAGACAATAATTTGGTATAAGATATATAATTTTTAGTAGGAGCAATTATTAATAAAATTTTGTATTTTGCAAATGTTTAACTTAATAAGACCTTGTTATGGCTATGTACTATTTTCGTAGTACTTTGAATAGTTTAATCGCTATTCTGTTTGCGTTTACTTTAGCCATCTTTTGATGTTTTGCGGTTGGGTAGATTTTGCCTTCAGGGGGAGTTTCACTATGTCTAATGTCTGCTTTAGTTTTGGGAAGAAAGATAAAAAGGGGGAGATTGTTGATGTTGAGGCTTCAACATTGGCAATGTTAGGGTAACTTTCTAGCCAACATTTGTTGGCCGAGAATGTCTCTTTTCTCAGTTTTATCTTTCATGCCCAAAACGTGTTTAATCCATTATCTTGGCTATTTTTAGTGATGTGCAGGACTTATATAAGGATAGGGAATGGATCAAACCGTGTGGAAAACGCGTGGAGCTGCTTGAACGAATTTGGGAAGCGCACTTACCTTAAATAGAAGATTTGAAAATCAAAAGAGAATTAGTCAAGCGACTACCAAGATTAGAAGATCTGAATATCAAAGGAGAATAAGTCAATCGGTTACCATAAATAGAAGATAAGAGATCGGCCAATTAGGTGAGAAGATTCGAACTAAATATATACTATATTTAGAGAGATCTTCGAAGAGATATTCAAGGGATCTTTTAACAATTCAAGATGGAGCCAAGACCTTTAAATAAGAGTTATTTTCGAGTTGCAAAGTACGACTCTCGAGAGAGCTTTCATGGAGTAACTTTGAGCGAAAACTATGAGCGAAACACATATCAATTTTGAGCGAGATTTACATATTGCGAGAGTTCTTTTTTAGTCTAACTTTTCAAAGGTCGAAAGATCTTTTAGTTTGCAGAATCCTTTTTTGATTCGTAGGTTTTGCTAGGCTTGTTTTTAACTATCATTTTTGATAGTTTGTCATCCATCTTTATAGTGGAGTTTTGCGCCTTGAGGCACGCAGCAAGTTATTTGACCTGCTGCATAAAATTACTTCTCGTGTTCGTTTCGTTTCGTCACTAAGTACTTATCATTTCCGCTGTGCGCTTTGAGTGATAGGGAGTGTTAGCCTAACATTACGTCCAACATCAGTACAGTACTTAGTAATTTTACATCCATTCGTACGGGACCCCCTTCATATATAACATAATAACTTCATGAATTGAATAGGTCCATGAAATATACGTGTGAGGTGATTAACGAAGTGAAGATTTCACAAACCAATGAACACTTGACAACTTGATACTAGGCAACAAATTTCACCAATTAAATAATGTTGGGAAGTGTGCATACACACTACGGGATGTTCAGGAAGCATTAGGTAATAAAATTATAAAATAAGTAAAACTAAAACAAAAAGTCTGAATCCTTGGATTTGACACTTGTCAAATACCCGTGTTGTGGGGCAAAAATTGGGAGAAAAAAGAATCCCACTCCTATCTTAAGCACACACAATACAAAACAGCCTAAGTCGACACAATTTGTTGTTGTGTTTAGAACATGCTGACAGCCTAATCTTTGCAACTCTCTGATCTGGTGAAAGATATCAGATTCAGGAAGTATGACTCCCATATGCGTTCATGCATTTCTTTCCTTCCGAATGTGATATGTACTTGCCGTTATAAACCATCATTATGGTCTTTTCTGCTAGTTCATGCACTTCCCAAGCCTTGCATCTGTTCTAGTTGGCCATAATATATCTGCGTTCGACTGGATATTTTGTTTCACATGGTCCACGTACTTATGTTAAATATGGTGTTCTGCAACTAGTTAAAACTATGTGTGTGGAATTATAATCTAATAAAGAATTTGCATTACAGGCGCGATGTTCAAACCAATATGTGGTCGAAAATGGAATGTCTCATACGTTCCACCATGCCCAAACTTATTAAGGGAATCTTTTGTTTTGGTTAGGGGCAAGTGCTGGGATTTTGTCTTGCATTGCTCGTTGTTTATTACGTTATAGACTTATTTGTTCTCGTGACCTATTGAAAGAAGTGGTGCTTATATTACCTTATTATTACTGACTCTAGTTGTCTCGTACTTATTGTGCCATTTTGCTCCTTGGTTAGCCATTCCTTGACACATTTGGCGAAGACACATCTGAACAAAGATAGTAGGGAGATAACTCCGCGTGATTTTCCAAAAATGTTTCAGAGTTCCCAGTCAATTACTTACAACAAACAGGTATGGGATATTTTGTCCCTAATTATCTAATTTTCATGTTGAGTTTCTCTGCACACTTTTTCATGTGTTGTGTCTTCTATGCAGTACTTATGGATGTCTCACGTTCTGAAATTTAAGATTCTATACGGAACCTCTGGCAGAACTTATAACACAAAAGGTAAAAAGTGAATACAAGCCTTTCAGGTCATACATATTGAGACATTGTTAACTTAAATTTTCATACACAGGGAAGAGAGACTTTACAGAGCACTGTTTATCTTGTTCAAAACACACTGAATTTAGAGGTTAGTACAAGCACATATCTATAATTTTCAATATATCTAAGTGGATTCTCTATCTAGATCACCAAACCTCATGCTCGTTTTTTCAATCTAGTTATCTATGGAGATACAGATTCAATAATGATATGTAGTGGTTGTGATGATATTGGGAAAGCTAGGTCATAACAGAGGGTCCTAAGGGATGCGTTAATATTTAGCATTGATGGTTTCGTATTGTGAGGTTCCTGTTCTCATATTTTTCTCCATTTCAATTTTTACAACTCTTGGCAGGTCAGTAAGAAATATAAATGTCTGATGATTGACCTTGACGGCCTATAAAAAGGATACTATTCTTTAAGAACAAGAAATCGGCAGTTGTCAAACTTCTTTCTACATGACTGAAATTCAGCGATACCCAGATCATTTTTGCTTAAATGATTTGGTCCAATGCAGGTCATTGAGAGGAAAGGTCTTGATATGGTTCGCTGTGACTGGAGCTTGCTGGTAATATACTGGGAGATTTCTGTCTCTCTCAGAGATTATCGGGCGGGCGAGTTATCTCATCTTTTCCTGTCATCCTCATAGTGCATTTGATTAAAAATTGAATGCTTCAATCATCTTCGATAACTTAGCACAATGCTATCAGTTCATGCGAGGATGTCGTTGAAGCAATTCACAATTCTCTGAGGAAGGTAACTTGGGGGCACAAAACCCTAGGCTTATTATTAATTGACTCACTACATTTATATTCTTATTAACTTTTATCAGTCGGAGTGGAGCCAGACTATCAATGGGGCCAGACTATCAGTCGGAGTGTGGTGGGCCCAACCCCACAGGTCCCGGTATGAGACGGGATGTTACAACCGGTGCCCCCTCTCTCATCCTATGAGAATCGGTGGCTAAACTTGCTATATTTGGGTTTTATTTATTTACCGTCTTACCGGATGCCAAGCAAGAACTAATGGTAAATAAATAATATGCCTATTAAGGAATAAATTGTAAAATCAATTTATTCCATAAATAAATATACGAATACAATATTCAAATATTATAATGTGAATAAAACGTACGTCTATACCCTATTCATTATATCTTTGAATGTCATTCCGAGGGCATATCTCCAACATTCTGCATGTCTTTTCAATAGATTAGTGGATTAATTCATGTATCGCTAGGCACTACAAGTCCTTAATGGTGGTAAGAATGTGAATAAATGTTTGTTATACAAATGTAATAAAAGGGATACAAGCTTGGTGATATTTCGTTTTCTCAACAGTGCGATGGCGAAGTTTGCAACTAGACCACCCGCGTTGTGAATCTTCGAGTTCTTGGAGACTCGGAAAGAGGAACTGGTTGTACACATATCCCCATTTAACGGACATCATATAAGGGTGAAAAGGTTATCTATGATCTTTAAATCTTCCTTTTTTCGTTATACGTCCTTCGATTGTCAAAAATTGTAACACTCACTAGCTATTATACTATCAGACCGAGAGGTTAATAACAGATTCTCTATGGAGAAAGAACTCTCTGAGGTCCGACCTTTACTTTAAACCACGTCGTCCATAGTGCAGAAATACCGCCCATATGGTTGGATCAATCTGAATGGTCTGATAGTAATCGTCCGAGAAGCTTTAAAGTTGTTTGGCCATGTACTGCGTAAAGCTTACTGCGGCACTCCATCAGAAATATTATCTTTAGTTGTATATTAAAACATCCTATAAAACAGATTTTATGGTGTGGTCTAGTATGCAGATTTTTGGAATATATGTATTTACAAACTTGACATACGAATACATACGTTTGAGTTAAGTGTTCCCAGCCGGTGTTGGCACATTCATTTGTATAATGTCCTCAGCCTTTGCACGTATGGCATTCAACAGAATTCAGTTTGTTATGCTTCGCTTTGTCAATAGGGTTTCGTTTGGTGAACTGCGGCGCAGAAGAGGATTCTTTGATATTCTGAATTTGCTTGAATGTTTGGCCAATATTCAGCTCCTTATTTTTCATGAACTTCTTAAAGTTTCTTACGAGCATAGCCATATCCTCCTCCTCATCATCATCATCAGAATCAACCTCATATTTACAACTTGAGGGTCGAGTGAAGCAACGCTTTTACCCCAACATACTCTCTTTTGAACTTCGAGGTTGGTCTCGAGTTTTTCATGATGTTCATCAGGGAATTGAAATCCATCGTCGACAAATTGTGCGCTTCCTCGACCGCTGCCACCTTTACATTAAACTTTTCGGTTAGTGAACGAATAGCTTTAGAATTTAATACCTTGTTCAATCGGATCTCCCAAGCTGTGACAATCACTAGAAATGCTCAAAACTTTTCCAAAATATGTAGTGATATCCTCATCTTCCCTCATTTAAGGTTTTCGAACATACTATCGAGGAGTCTAAGCTTAGTATCTTTCACACTCGCATCGCCCTCAGAATACCTTTGAAGCATATCCCAATCATTGTTCGCAGTAGCACATTTTTAAATGATTTTCAACACGAAAATATCGACTGAAGAAAAAAAGGTGTGTAAAGCTTTTTCATTAAAATCAGAGGCCGCTCTTTCAAGCGCCGTGCAATCGGCAATGGGTTTGTCAAAGACTTCCCCATCCGCATCTGGAGCAGTTCTAGGAGGTGTATAACCACTGAGAACAGCATCCCAAGCACGAGAGTCAATAGACTTTATGCATTGGCTCATACGAATTTTCCAATAGACAGAGTTTGAACCGTCTAACGGGAACTTTATCAAAATAGTATGAACTTAAAGCATCCATATCAAAAGGATTAACACGCTAAGTATATCTAGCGGAGGCTTTGATACCAGTTACCACTTTGAAGTGGTCCCGGTACGATAGGGGTGCAACCTAACTAAGTTAAAAAGCAGACACGGAAATGTTGAACTTGATGTTGAAGCAACACTCGAGATCACACAGTTTCATCACAGCGGAAAATTGAAACTTAGTAAAACGATGCACACATGGATTTTAAAAATACGCAGCAACTTCTTCAACTTGCTACGCGCCTTCAGGGCAAAATTCCATTACTTGAACTTATTACAAAAATACGAACTATCGAAGATAGTAAAACTAGCCTAGAGAAGAACCTATCGATTCTTCTAAACTTCACATAGAAATCCTAAGACCTATGTCCATATCTTCTATGTTTGGTAAATGCAATATCCTATTAAGGGCATGTAAGACAGAATCCGTTATCATCTTCATATCTTCTATTATTGGTAACTGCACCACTTATTTTGGGGAAGAAAACAAAATCGACAAAATCCGTTTCCATATCTTCGACGTTAACAGATCCGTTTTTCTTTTTAATATGTTTAGTGGCTAAACCTCTCTACAGTTGAAGGATATTTGAAGCCTTGATTTATGATAAATTGTGAGATTTAACGAGCGTTAGCATTACGCATCACATTTAACTCGGCATTCCTTTCTTAATGGGATGTGTAATGATGCTCACGTTCGTTTAAGTTGAAGAAGTTGTGTGATGATGATTTAAGTTGAGGAAAAGGAGATCAAGTACTCTCATAAACTCCGTCTAAATTAGCGATTAGTTTGTCAGGGGACCAAAATGACCCAAAATCGCTAACATTAGAGCTAAAGGTAGCACCTAGGAACATGAGGGACCGGGAACGTCCATGAACAAAACATTGGAGACTAATATTATCATCCGCCCCTTTTAAGACATTATGCATATGTTTAAGTGTGTGACTTTGAACTTCATTCCGCGGGTGAGAGTGTATTTTTGTCTGTGTGTGAAATGCATTGGCGTCACTATAGTTACGGGGCAACGTGGACCCACATTCATAAGTCACATATATATGCTTTCAGGACCAAATACTAGCCCTCACCCAAGGAACTCGACAGAACCAAGGAGGATAATAACAGTCTAGACAAGGAAAAGGCTTCCCTTTAAGAACAACTAAATGAACTCGAGGAACATTAAGGATCGCCCAACGTAATTTACTATAACACGCAATTTTTACTAGCTAGTTCATCGATTGGTTGAAATATTGGATGTTTTGTGCGGTGGAGGTTGCCAAGGAAGAAGAAATATAAGTCGTACGTAGGGAACAGTTGCATGGAATCAAAGATGGTCGCGGTGCTTCTCTTCCAATTCCAAATAGGAACAAGACAACGTGTATCAATTGCTTAACTTTGAGGAGATAAAGAAATTATTTGCTAATGTCTATTATCATGAAGGAATTGTTCCGTGAAAAGACTACAGTTTCAATATGTTCGTATAAGTTTCAAAGATTGGTTTCTGTGATCAATTTTCTGATATATAATCTATGTTTCTACCGTATGACGATGATAGTAATTACCCGAATCTCAAATGAACGATCGGAAAGGAAAGCTCAAATTTATCGCTCTCACGAGTGGACAACCAATCATTTGTTAATTCATGCTTACTACCCTCGCACGCGGGCACAACCATTTATCTTTTAATTAATGATTACTACCGTTGAGCACAAATTGAATACTATATGATTTTTTTGAGAACTTGAACTAGTGGCGTTGTATTTTATTTGAATGAATGATTGTCATGACACTTTTGCATCATGAACAACAAACTTTCGAGTGAATGCCGCTTGTATTTTTATTCTTCCTCTCCAGAGATCTAATACCTTAGTGTAACATGTTTTGCGCAATTGACAAAGTTGAAAAGAAAAGAAAAAAATAGCGCAATCGAAGTTAAAAATACTGCAGTAATATTTAAATTATATTCGATGCTTATTCGAATATTACTCGAACGATACGTTATATTCGAAAATTCCGTTCATTCGAACTAAGATACAATTTGAATAACCGCCGAGTAAGAATAGAATAAATAAATTGATAACATATTGTAAAATCGCGAATCATAAAGCCATAAATCAGAATGGATTATACAAACCATACCATAAAATCATAAACCCAAACTACACTAAATATATAACGATTTCAAGTGAATAACACTAAGACAGTTTAACTTATCCTGACTTTATCCCCTTCAACGACCTCTTCAACTGGCCCACTGTTTCAACTCGGCTCCTCAACGGTGCTCTTCTTTTTTTTTTCAAATTGTTTTACTTCAGGCGAGAACGAACGTTGACCGAATTTCTTTTTGGAATATATGTATTTACAAACTTGACATATGCATACATGTGTTTGAGTTAAGTGTGCAATAACGGCTATTCAAGAAACAAGAATGCTAACTACTACATGATGATGAAAGCGGTTCTAATTATAATAATAATAATAATAATAATAATAATAATAATAATTATTATTATTAGTATTATTGTGAAGATTATCTCAAGATCTTTATAATTCAAAGGAATAATTCTCAGCAGAGTTATAAGCTGAAGAAAACAAATGGCTCTGTTCTCACTTGGCCATTTTTTGGGTTGAAGTGCTTAGATAAATTGAACGCCGTTGGATTAAGCTACTTGGTCACAAGTATTCAACAAGATTGTAAGATGCTAATAACTAAAAGAAGCGTATAGCCACTTTGCAAGTTATGAGCTGGAGCTGTATAACACAGCAACCATTGGTACAAGTGGAGAAAGCATAAGGGCATAACGAAATTTTGTTATCCCCAGCTGTAGCAAGCTATTAACGAGCTGAGACCTCCATTGTACCATCATCACTATCATATCATTAAACCAACAAGAAAACATACAAAAAGCTTAGATCAGAGAATTCCTTGTAACTGATCGTTAGCTCAATACCGTAAATCCTTGAAAGCCTAGTAAATATCAATAGCCCCGTGGAGTAGATTCTCACATTGATTAGAGAATCGAACCATGTAAAAATCCTTTGTGTTATTTCTTTTGTTTACACAAATCTGCAAATCGATAATTGAGTGTTCTTCAGATAGCGAATTCCAAGCTGTGAGGATCATATTCCTGAGAGAAGTGTGAGCGATTCCCTAACAAGTGGTGCGACGAGCGGTGGATCGATTACACGATGTCGTCTACAAGATTTGAGTTCGAAATATTCACGGGCCAAAGTTATTTCGGGCTATGGAGGATGAAGATCAAAGCATTCTTAGTTCATCAAGGTCTTGAGGAAGCTCTGAAGGGGGACAAGAAGATGACAGCCACGCAGGGGCGGACCCAGGATTTTATGACTGGAGGGGCTCCACAGAGGAAATTTGTTGGTCCAAATTAAGCCATTTAATGTAGTATTATTGAAATCATTTATACATAGTAGTATTTTTAGTACACTTTATGTATGTGCAATAAGTAAAATTAATTATTAGTAGATAATAAGTGATATACTAAAAATAGAATGAGTTCTAAGTCTTTTTTTTATCTTTTAATATTAGTTAATGTAGAAAAACATCTAATTGGTCTAATGACAGACCAATTGAGAGTTTTTATCCACCATACGCTCTTTATAAAAGAGTGTATATAATTTACATGAAATTTTAAACTTAAATTTATGTCTAAAATTTAAATAAAAGAGCAAATGTAACTTGTCTTTTATATCTTTTTAAATTTATGTCTAAAATTTAAATAAAAGAATAAATGTATATTTTATTAGTCTTTATATCTGTTTAAAAATTAAGCTGAAAATTTTAAACTTTTATTTATGTCTAAATTTAAATAAAAGAGTAAATGTATAACTTAGTATTTTATATCTGTTTAAATTTATGTCTAAAATTGAAATAAAAGAATTAATGTATATTTTTTTAGTCTTTATATCTGTTTAAAAATTAAACTAGAAAAAAAAACAAATTTAGAACTTGATCCACTGGGCCAAGAGACAATACATAACAAAATAACTTAATTATATGACATATTGTTGTTTTATTGTTCAGAACACCCTAATTCTCACCGTCGGCCGGCCGGCCCGGTGGTCGACGGACCACCCGAGCCCCTACGTGTGTCCGCCGCTGAGCCATGTTGACTGAAGCTGAAAAGTAATCAATTATTGATAAAGTATATAGTGCTCTAATCCTGAGTCTTGGCGATAAGTTGCTGAGGAAGGTGTCTCGTGAGCAAACTACTGCTGATCTCTGGACCAAGCTTGAGAGCTTGTACATGACCAACACTCTCGCAAACATTTTGTATTTAAAACAAGCTCTTTACGCTTTTGGAATATCTGGTGATAAACTTATGGATGAGCAGATTGATTATTTTACTAAACTGATCTTATACTTAGAAAATACTGAAGTGACCATAGAAGATGAAGATCAGGCCTTACTCTTGTTTTCACTACCTTGGAGTTATCAAACTTTAAAGAAACTCTAATGTATGGTGGGGAAACTTTGGGATGTGTACTCGGCGTTGAACTCTAAGCAATTAAATAACAAGATAGACACTAAGGTTGTTCATCTGCAGAAAGTTTAAATATTCGTGGCAGGTCTGAGATACGAGATAGTAAAAAGGGTAAGAAAAATGACAGATCTAAATCTAGAACCAAGATCAAATGTTATTATTGCCATGAGGAAGGTCATCTTCGCAGGTTATGTCCAAGAAGATTGAAGAAAAATAAAGGATATAGCAGTGATCAAGCAGACGCTGCGATAGTCTCTGATGACTATGAATCAGCAGAAGTATTTAATGCCACTACAGAAGATAAATCAAAGGTGTGGCTTCTTTGATTCCAAAGCTTTCATATGTTCTCCATTACTTGTATGGATAAGACCTATATTATATAGGATATATCTTTGATCATAGGGATCAATTTCTAGTCGCATAGCTTCATAATAATTATGTAAAGCTTCCGCATAATTTCCTTCGGATTGAGCTGACATCCGTTACGGTCGCTATTCAATTAAAATAACCTCTAACACCCACATGAGGAAAAAAGTAAAAGGTCCCGAGAAGAAAATAACCCTATTTGCCCACTGTACATTGCTAACATCAGGAAATGAAATAATCGAGAATCTCTAGTAACTGGCCAGGCCGCTAAAGTAGGTAAAGTAGTGATGAATCCCGTTTCGGCTGTACATTCCACATGACAAATAATAGGGCTTGGATGGAAGATTTCAAAGAAATTCAGTAGTGAAAGAGTTTTGATGATTTACGTAAGTAACTGTTTTGAGGGTTTTGAAGATTTACAAAAGGTTAGGATTATGATTTTCAAAAGATATGTTCACTAGTGTTTTTATGATTTTCGATAGTTTGTAGTTAGGATGATTTTCGTATGAGATTTTCGAAAGTGCTATTTAAATTTTCGAAAGAAGGTTTCGCAAATGTGTTTCGAGAATTAATTTCAAAGTGTTGATTTTCGAAAGAGATGTTTAATAGTATTTTTATAATTTTCGAAATTAAATCCGCAAATTCGTAACAAGATTTATTCAAAGTGTTGATTTTTGAAAGAAAAGAGATTCTCGCAAGTTGAAGTTTTCGCAATGTTAAATTGTTGAGTTTCGCAAAAAGGTTTCGCAATTCGATTTTCGGGCCAAAATTAGGTTAACGTGGGCCGATTATTTTCGAAACATGTGAGATGAAGAGATTTTTCGCGGGCCTGAAGTAAAATTTTCGAAAGAAATTTCGGAACGAAGTTTGAACTAATTTTCGAAACTCGTTTCGAAATTCATTTCGAAAATTACTTAGCAAATTATTTCAGTTCATTTCGAAAAACATTATGTGTGTAACTTTCGAACTTCAAAGCTGAATAATTTAGAAACCTTTCAATTCTCGAAACAAATTTCGAACTTAAGTAAATTTCGAAACTGATTTTCAATACACGATGTTTTCGAAACGAACTTGATTGAAAACGTTGACTTTGACCTTTGGACTGATTTTCCAAACTTAGCCATTTTATTTCTTTATATTTCGAGAACCTATTATATGCACTGACTTAGAACTATTTCGCATGTCTGAAGGTCCAGTATATTAGGAAATTTACGAGATTTCTAATCTGCGTAATTAAGGATGACATGTAGGTGAACTTTTCATCTACAACACGTAACCCTTCTTTGTGAATATATGTGTACGTGTTTTGAAATTTGTGTCTTATGTGATTATGTGATTTAGTGGTTTATGTGTTTTACATGTTTTAAATATTTTTGATATAAACGTTATTTGCACTGCACTTGCATACCATGTCAATGCCAGACAGTAGTACCGTGCGGAACGATAATGTTTGGGGTGTCGACGAGTGGCGTAGGTCCTTGCATCGGGTAGAGGGAAGACATGGGTGTCGCTCTAAAGAGACTTGAGTAGGCTGCCCGTGGTTGGGTGCGTGTCACTCTAAAGAGACCTGAGTTGGCCGTCTGAGCGCTAGGATAGTGCTTGGGTGTGTGCCCCTCTAAAGAGACCTGAGTTGGCCGCCCGAGCATTGGGAAATTAGATTGGGTGTGTGCCACTCTAAAGACACCTGAGTTGGCCGCCTGAACGTTAGGTATAGAGGGGAAAACTCTAGTACATGCTACTCTAAAGAGACCCGAGTAGGCCCCGAGCGCGAACCTCCAACTCGGGAAACAGACGACTCTAAAGAGACCTGAGAAGCCTACGCATTCTAAAACAACCTGAGTGGGATACCCGAGCGTGTATAGTGTCGAGTCACGGGGAGTTGTGAGATGTGATAGGTTGTGATCAGGGTCGAGCGTGCCTATCGTGAGGTGTATGGGATGGGATCGAACGCACGTTGCATCATGCATTTCACCTACTGGGCAAATAACTCACGGTTTACGTGTTGTAGGTACCGAGCCCGATGCTGGTGCGTGTTGCGGTTGAGGCGGGCTGATGGCGGTGCTCCACGGACTTTTGAGGGCGGGGCTGTACATGGATGCGACATGTGGAGCGACGTTTGGGTTTTGAGCATTTTGTCAGTTTGGGGCTACGGCCCGTGTATAGAAATGACGATGTAGATGATATTCGTCGTAATATATTTTATTTAGGAAAAAGGGTTTTTTGTAAATTGGGTCTTCCGGAAATCCGCTACTAATAGTAATTAGAAAATGAGGGTCGTCACAATAGCTGATGGTGAGAGTTCAACTCTAATATTTAAACCGCACAGCGGTCAGCGCCACGTTTCCATTGAGCAGGGACAATTATTACTCCCCAACTATCTCCCCAAAATAATTGCTCTTTCTGCGTCTATGGAAATCGAACCCGTGACATGCTCCGATACCAATTCTTAACATGAAGCGCCTACCACATAACAGTCAGCGCCACAGTTCGATTGCTCACTAGTAGGACAATTATTGCTCCCCCAACAAATATAATATCATTATATTATACTCCCTCTGTTCCTAAGTACAAGTCATTTAAGGTAATTGCACACATATTAAGAAATAAAACAAAATCTCTATTATACCCTTAATTAACTAATTTATTCTCTTAAATCTAATTATTTTTATTTGAGATGAGGGAGAAAGTTGTAAAAGTACAAGCTATTTTTCTTGAAAAAAGTTAAACAAAATCGAAGTGTAAAACGACTTGTATTTAGAACGAGTATATATATATATATATCTGATATTACTAAGGAAATGTATGTCTAACGTGGTGCTGCCACGTGTTCTCTAAAATAAATATTTTCCATTAAAAATTTATTTTTTTATTTTTAATACATAGAAAAAAGAACCCGCCCACTTTACAAAAACTACTCAACCCACGATCTTTGATAACTACTCAGTATACAATTAAATCACCACCCCAATTTCTGAAAATAAAAAAACCTAATCAACCCTCAATATACATGCGCGCATCGTGTTATGATCTACAACAAAATTTTGTTGAATTGTTGATTGTATTTATTTCTGTTGCTTTATAAGTTCGAAGAACTCGAAGAAAGGTGATGAATCTTTGTGTATACAATATTCTGTGTGCTTCCAAGTTTTACAGGCATATGTTTTGCATTCTATAATGAGCTTTATTCCAATTGGTCTTTGTCGTTTTATTTTTGACACCATATGTTCTGCAATATTTATGTTAGTCGCTCCCATAATTACGATTCATTTGTTGCGACGATTATATTTTTGGATGTACTGATGCATATTAGTTTTCTACATTATCGTTGAATGACTGCATCAGTGACATATTTGGTCGCACGTACTCTGTTGTCGCGGCTGATGAGAACCAACGGCGAATAGCGGATAGTAGGCTTCTAGTTGTCGACGCTACCACTCTCATGTCAAAGGTTCTTCCTGTTGAAACCAATAATACGACTCGCCGGGACTGCACGGGTGGAGGTCCGAACAAGCTGTTTTGCTCTAATTGTTGACGAACTAATCACACTCGAGAGCATTGTTATGAACTTAATGGCTATCTTTCGAGTTGGAAGGGATCCCGACAAAACGCGACTCTGCGTTCCCAACCGACAACTTTTGTCTCTACAACGGATGCGTCTTCGCAGGCGTCTTCGTCATCAGTACTCTCGCCTGCCCAGCTTTAACAGATTGCACAGATATTGGGAGGAAATTTCACATCTACAACACAATCTACGTAAATTGAGCAGCGACGGTTCCCAATGGTAAGCCGCGTTGGGCGATCGACTCAGGGGCCACCGATCATGCCACTTCTAGTATACATTATTGCGCGATAATATGCCAGTTTCATCATTATCTGTTTGGGTCCCAAATGGCGATCATCTTCCGGTTTCTCATATCGGGGATATATATTTTGATAGATCTTTACAGCTTCATGGAGTTTTGGGTGTCGGATTTCCGTTTTAATCTTGTCTCTGGAGCAAATTGACACAGGATCTGCAGTGCTCAATGGATTATACTATTTGGACCCCATTAAGGAGGGTGGAGGTTCACGGTTTTTGATGGCTAGTTCGAAGAATAATCCGGAGTTATGGCATCGCTGACTTGGTCATTTACGGTTTCGTAGATTCTCAGCTATTCCAAGTATTTCTGTTTCTCCAAATAATTCTAGTACTACTGTGATGCATGTTGTCGTGCTAGACAGACTCACTTGCCTTTTCCAATTTATAAGACTAGTACAACGACTGTTTGGAGTTCGTTCATTGCGATATTTGGGGACCTTATATGAAGCTTCTATTTCTGGCGCACATTACTTTCTAACGGTGGTGGATGATTACAGTTGCGCGACTTGGGTGTTCCTTATGAATACAAATCCGAGGTGAAGCGTTACTTGTTGTTCTTCTTTAATTGGGTTCGTATTCATTTTGGTGTGCATGTTAAAATTTTCCGCACTAATAGTGGTTTGGAGTTCACTCATAGCTCTTTGTTGGATTACTATTTTGAATATGGTATTGACCACGAGATTAGTTGTGTTCATACATCTCAGCAGAATGGAGTTGTTGAGTGCAAACATCGGCATATTTTGGAAGTAGCTCGTGCTCTGCGTTTTCAGCCCGTCCTACCAGTTCACTTTAGGGGAGAATGTGTCTTAACTGCCGCATACTTGATAAATCGCATGCCTCTTTCTGTTCTAAACAATAGCACACCGTATGAGGTTTTATATCGTCGTAACTTGAATATTCTCATTTGTGAAGCTTTGGGTGTCTCTATGATGCCTATGTCCCAAGTCCCGATTGAGACAAATTTGCCTCCCTCGAGTATTTGTGGGTTATCCGTCCGGCCAGAAGGGATATCGCATCTATGACCTTCACCGACGGGTCATCTATACATCTCGAGATGTTAAGTTTTTTGAAGGTGCATACCCTTTTGTTACTCCACTTTCTTCGAGCTCGTCGCATTCTCCTCCATCAGTTGATGATATTGCTCGAGATGCCACTATTGATACTCCGTTGTGCGCTGTTCGTTGCTTTCACAGAACCCATCATCCTCTCTCACCTGGCTGCCTACGACTTCGTCTTACCGCCATCCTTGCTTTCAACGAACCCATCATCCTCTCTCACCTCATCAACGGTACACGCACTGTCTAAAACTCTATGATACTCTCGTTTTATGCAGTCTCACAAGACATTTTTAGCAGCAGTCTCTTCTACGGATGAGCCTACTTCCTTTTCCCGCGCGGTAAAATTTCAGCATTGGCATGAGGCCATGCAAAGAAAGATTGATGCACTTGAGGCTAATCATACATGGACGCTCGAACCTCTTCGTCCTGGAAACCGAGCCATTGACTCTAAATGGGTGTACCAAGTCAAATTCAAGCCTGATGGTAATATTGAGCGCTACAAAACGCGCCTTGTCGCCAAGGGATATTCTCAAATTGTAGGTATCGACTTTCATGAAACTTTTGCACCTGTGGCAAAGCTCGTTTCTGTTCGTTGTTTACTTGCTGTGGCGGCTATTCGCTGCTGGGAGCTTCACCAACTTGATTTACTAATGCGTTCCTTCATGGCAATCTCATGAAGAAGTCTACATGAAGACACCTCAAGGCTTTGCTAAATAGGGGGCAGCCTCGTGTATGTTTCCTTCGCAAGTCTCTATATGGTTTACGACAGGCTTCTCGAAATTGGTATCATACTTTTACTCATTCCCTACTGGTAGTTGGTTTTCGCGAGTCTGTTTCTGACCCTTCATTATTTGTTTATGCTTCTGGGTTATCCTTAATTGTTGTCCTATTGATGATATTGTCGTTACTGGTAATGATTCTAATCGCATTGGAACCCTAAAAGCCCATTTACATAGTCAGTTTCATATTAAGGATATTGGACCGTTTAAGTACTTTTTGGGGATTGAGGTTGCTCGTTCTCGTGGTGGTATTTTTCTCAGTCAACCTAAATATCCTGAATGAATGTCGTTTGTTGGGCTGTCGTCCGAGTTCCACTCCCATGGAACAACACCAACTTGCTTCTGATTCTGAACGCCTATTTGCCGACATTAGTCGTTAAAGGCGTCGTGTTGGGCGTCTTCTGTACCTTACTATCACTCAGCCCGACATCTCCCATGCCATTCACATCTTGAGTCAGTTTATGCACCAGCCATGCAAGTCTCACTACGATGCGGCTCTTCGAATTCTGCACTATCTTAAGTCAGCTCCGGGCGAAGGTATTTTATTTTCTTCTACAGGTTCGTTACAGCTGCGGGCTTATTATGATGCTGATTGGGCTGATTGTCCACTTACTCGTCGCTCATCACATGTTTAATTGTGTTCATGGGTTCGTCCCACTTTCATGGCGTTCCAAGAAATAGTCGGTGGTGTCTCGTTCCACAGCAGAGGCACAATATCAAGCAATGGCGTCTACTGCTAGTGAGATTGTGTGGCTTGTTCGCTTACTCACTGAAGTGCAGGTTCCTCAATGTGCTCCTGTCCCACTCTATTGTGATAATGATGCAGCCTTGCACATCGCTGCTAACCTAGTGTTTCACAAAAGGAGAAAGCACATTGAAAACGACTGTCATTTTATTCGTCATCACTTGCAGTCCAATATTTTTATTCCACGACCTATATCTTCTGCTGCACAACTGGCTGATTTCTTCACGAAGGCCCTAGGACGTGAACGGTTTCTTGATCCAAGTTGGGCACTAGAGACCTCCATGCTCCAACTTGAGGTGGATTGAGATAATCCCTTGATTACCTCATCTAATTATTCATTGAGATAATAAATCCTTTGATTATCTCATCTATTTATTTTATATTGATTAATTTTCTTGATTATTTCCTATTTACTTGCCTTGATCATAAAAGCTACTCTTTATAAGAATGATGTACTACATTCATCGTTATCATACATGAAATAATATCCTTTACATTTTATATTTGAAACTATACGCTGAATAGTTGTTTGCGATTGCTAAACTATTTTTTTAACAATTTATCAGGTAACGCTTGACTGACACTCTCTACATGACTTATTCGATTATATTTTCCATATTATACTCAAACATGTTATTTAGGATTTCTTATTTTAACTATCTGGTTTTTTGTGCCTTCTTTGTTTTCTGGAAAATACATTGTATTGGATAGTTCTTACTTCAGGTTTTTATTTTCTGTCAAGTTCGCTGCATGGGTGGTAACTAGTTTCTTTGTTGTGAAAACATGGTTGCATTCATTTTATTGTGTTTCTCCATTTACTAAATTTCTTCTTCGTTTAATTACTGATTTCACCAATATTTTGGCTCAGCTAAGCACACTTTTTGTTTTCCATCAACAGACATAACGCTTATTTTATAATGATAGGAATATTTGTGTGTGGAGTTGCGATGCCACACGGACATGTTGGATATCCGTCATGTTGGGAATCCTTGAGGGTCCCCAGATTTCTAGAACGGCGGAATTATAAAATTTTACGGGGTTTTCCGCCTATCCAAGATCGCTCGGCTACAAACACGAGAACGTATTGACATAAAGAGATGAGAGATCAGCCATGATACCTTGTTCAAATCTCCTGACGATGGATAGCTTCGAATCCTTCGAATTCCCGAGGAGTAGTGCCCCTCTCCTATGCCAAAAGCACACGAACGGGACGCCTTGTTTGCGCAAGATCGTCACGCGGGCACCTCACTAACGTCACAGCTGTTCTTGCAAGTGCGCCTAGGCCAAGAACGAGCTGCTTCCTGCCCTCAAGAGCGAGAGAGAGAGAGTGCGAGAGAGAAAGTGGTGAGAGGAGAAAACTCTTAGTTTTTCCTCTCTTTAGCTTTTATTTCGAAAATTGTGATTCTCCACTTATTTAGGATCTCAAAAATCCTTATTTATATCACCTAGGATTGGCCAAAAATAGGTTGAGGTGGTAGGAGAAAAATCCTCACACCTCCCCTTTTACCAAGTCTTCGTTTTACCAAGTAACGAATTCAAAATTCAAACTTCTAATTAATTAATTAAAAATCCAATATCTTAATTAATTAAAATACCATATTTAGTATATTTTAAATATATAATATCCAATATAAATATATTTAATAATTTTCGAAATTTTATCTAATAAAATTCGAAACTTATATATATCTGATATATATTATTTAATCGAAATTAAATAATATTATTCTCTAATACAATAATAAAGATTTAAATCTAATATTTTATTTCAAAAATATATCGTGAGGTGAAAAGACCATTTTACCCCTCACTAGTCAAATTTAGTATTTTCGGCCGATCAGGGTTTTGGCCAAGGCCCAAACCCTAATGTCTCAATATAGGACCTAGCTTTGTCTCTCTCTCTCTCTCTCTCTCTCTCTCTCTCTCTCTAATGATGACGTTGTGTCGGTTTCCCTTTTTAAGCCCGACTCTCTTGGTTCGTCTCAACCGGCCTAGGAGGTATCTAGGAGTTCGGTATTGACCTAGCCAGCCCCGTGGTACCGAACATGTCCCAAGTTGAGTAGGAATTTGATCTAATCATAGTCCACGAACCGACTATAGATTTTCGTCATACGTATAAACCTTTTACGTTTGTCCCGGTCGAGTGAAAGTCACGCATAGTCAAACTTACAGAACTCGACTATATGTCGTTTATGTCGGTGAAAATACCTAAATTGCCCTCCACGACTATCGCGAGTCAGTTGTATGCTCTGGCAGACTTGGATAAATTCCCGCACATTAAACTTGCCATAGGACGTTAACCTCGAATTAATCGAGACCATAAATCTCGCTCCGCAGTTCAACTGGCAATTGCATCGAAAAGTCAAGACTGCTTTTGCCGCTGACCCATGCCACCGGCAAGACGGGTCTAGCAAACTAGTGACAAGTCAAGACCTCAAGACCAACCCCAAGTTAACCCTTTCGGTCTAAGGTTCACGCATACTACTACAGTCAATCGATCAATCAAGGACAATCCAAGCGTGTGATCGTTCGATTACGAGTCACTGTCCAAATACAAATAATCCCCTGATTCATCTTGTATCATTGCCATGGGCTCCCACTTCCCAAGTGAAAGGTTGGCACAACCATATTGGACCCATCGACAAACAAGTCGTACTTGTGAATCCAGTTGACACGCTCAAATACTAGCAAGTGTACTAGGTCGTGCAAGTAGTAAAACGGACGAAGTCCGAGTATCGATCCACGAAGGTAACTTGATTAATTCTAAGATATTAAACCTAATTGTGATTTAGACTAAGAGAATTTCTTTTTAGTTTTGATGATTTAATTAAACGAGATAAAAGCGCAAATAATAAAATAGACGCAAATAAAATTGATGAGATAAAAATCAATTAACGACGAGTGACCAAGGCACATGTTCAGCACAAATAATTCCTACGTCTTCATAAAATCTATCCTATCTAACCATCATGAATCTCAGTCAAGGTAAAATTTCCTAAGACAATCGCTACTCGTTTGTCCCGCAATAGCGATCCTATGCGATAGAGAACCAACCCGTATATGTCTGTAGGATTGTAGTTCTACGCACGCATTAAATCTCTATGAAATTCCCCGAGCTTAAACGCTTTCGGCGCTTAAGGATTCGGAAACCACACATACGAAACCGAATTCCATCTCTGGTCGGTTTTACGTAGTGATGTTCGATGTTTATTGTTCTAACCGGCCTAATCACTTTGTCCGTCTCATAAACCAATCAAATAAACATGCATATGTTGATCAGGCATACACAAGCATTAAGTGCAAACAAAGAACACGTGACTCAATTCACACGATCAAATAGGATAAGAAAAATATTAATACGTAGTCATTATTCGGCCTACCATGGCCTTAATCACAAAAGAGTCTAAGCTAGCATATTAATAAAATAAAAACATAAAATATTCAATGTCAAGATAATAGAGAAATAATATGCTTATCACGGAAGGAACGCCTCGCTAGTCGTCAATTGTCTTCTATCTTCGCCGCAAGTCTGCTCTTTATTTTCGTCGCCGGTTTTCTCTTCTATTCGCTGCTTTTTTTTATTTTCTTCTCAGTCGGTATTCGCTATCTTCGTCTCCTTGTTATTCGCTGCCAAAAACTCTCTCCTATGATTCGTTGCCTTCTCTATATCAAGAAAAATAATCCACCGACCTAATTCTACCTGATATGCGATTTTTCCTCAAAGTATCTTTGAATCTTCAACTTTTTATGGAAATTCAAATCCTCGAAGCGCGTGCACATCTTTAGGGGATATCAAACCACGCCATTGACTTGTTCTCTAATTAATAAATCTCTTGTGGACTTGTTTATTTCGATGGGCTGAAGATAAAAAGCCCACAAAATAATTCATCTGATAATTGTAGCCCAAATTTCCATAGTTGTACTTAGCGTGCACAAGAACTCGGTTTTCTTTAATTTTGCTCCGTACCTGTCAAACAAGATATATATACATAAACGTAAAATATTGGATATATTTCGATAAATGACAGTCGAAAATATTCTTTTACGGTGAATAAGATAGTGTAAAATCCTAACTTATCACCAGTCACCCTACTGGAGACTTAGACTTGCGGACTATTTTAATATTGCAGTATCTCAGCTTGCTGGTGCCCCTCTCTGTCCCCACAGAATCAGTAACTGAACTGCCAATATTTGGATTTTATTAATTTGTCTTATTCACCCAGACTGCAAGGTGAAATCTTTAGACTAATTAATAATTTGCCTTTTATTTATTTATCGAATAAAATTAATTTTGAATAATATCATTCCATTAATATAAGTAATCAAATTACATCACTAAACACTACACAATTACCAAATTGCCCTCGTACTCCCAGTCCTCGTACGGCATCTAGGGCATATACCTCAACAATCTCCCATTTGCACTAATGCCACGCACATCTTAAACCCATTCTATCGAGGTGTCGATCGAGCACCGCCTGTGGTAGTGGCTTCGTTAATGGCTCTGTTGCATTCTCTACAGAGGCGATTTCCTGCATGGCTATGGAGCCATTTTCAACAAATCCACGTAGCACGTGGTATTTTCTCTCTATGTGTTTGGATTTACTGTGGGCACGTGGTTCTTTAGCTTGTGCAATAGCCCCGCTGTTGTCGCACCACAATGGCAGCGGGCGATCCACGATGCTAGGTACCACCTGTAGTTCCTCCAGAAACTTGCGTATCCAAATACCCTCCTTGCCAGCTTCTGAAGCTACGATGTACTCCGCCTAAGTGGTGGAATGTAAAGTCGTGCTTTGCTTGGAACTTTTCCAAGACACTGCCCCACCATTGAGCGCAAAGACGAAACCCGAAGTAGACTTTCGGTCATCCACATATGATTGAAAGTCCGATTCTGTATATCCATCTACATCTAATTCTCCTGGGTCATAAATCAGTATCAAGTCTTTAGTCCGTCTAAGGTACTTCAGAACTGTCTTTACTGCCGCCCAATGTTTCTTACCAGGGTTAGCCTGAAACCTACTCACTACGCTCACAGTGTACGCTATGTCCGATCGCGTGCAAAGTATCGCGTACATCAGGCTACCCACAGCTGAAGCATAGGGGTCTCCACTAATCTCTTGTCTTTGTACCTCATTCTGAGGAGACATAGACTTTGAGAGACGAATTCTATGCCTCATAGGTAGGAACCATTTCTTAGACTCGTCCATTTTAAATCTTTTAAGGACTTTATCTAAGTAAAGGGCCTGGGACAAGCCTATTGACCTTTTCGCCCTATCTCTAAATAGGTGAATTCCTAGAATATAGTTCACTTCTCCCAGGTCTTTCATAGAGAATTCTTTCGAATACCAAGCTTTGACCTCTGAAAGCATTCCAATGTCGTTTCCTATCAAAAGGATGTCATCTACGTAAAATACCAGAAACGACACCTTACTCCCACTGGCCATTCTGTAAACACAGGGCTCATCTTCATTCTTTATGAATCCATAGTTCTTAACTACTTCGTCGAACCGAAGATTCCAACTCCTTGAAGCATGTTTCAGTCCGACCGATTCAGTTTGCACACTTTTCGAGCATCTGCTTCCGACGTAAGTGCTGCTCCATATAGATTTCCTGCTGGTGGAATCCATTCAGGAAAGCGGTCTTTACGTCCATCTGCCAGATCTCATAATCATAGTGTGCTGCTATTGCAAGCATGATTCGAATGGACTTTATCATTGCGACAGGTGAGAAGGTTTCCTCATAGTCAATTCCCTCTTTCTGACTATACCATTTCGCTACAAGCCTAGCTTTTTACATCTCCACCTGTCCATCAGATCCAATCTTTTTCTTGTAGATCCATTTATTGCCATTTGGTCTAAAACCATTAGGCAGGTCTACAAGAGTCCAAAGCAGGTTTGTGTGCATCGAGTCCATTTAGGCCTGCATAGCCTCAAGCCACTTGAGGGAGTCTGTACCTGCAATTGCTTGGTAATAGGTGATGCGATCGTCCCCGACGCATCCCTCGGTCGCAGCATCCCCATGCTCGACGTGTACCATACCATATCTCTCAGGCATATGAGATATCCTACTGGACCTGCACAATTGCGGCTGCGCCGGGTTTTCTGAAACGTCATCTAACGACTCTAGAATAGGAGTGGATTCGTCCTCTAACTCTCTTAGAGTTATTTCTCGTCTGTTACCGCCTTCGCGTATGAATTTTTCCTCCAAGAAAGTAGCGCGTAAAGCGACGAACACCCTGTGTTCGTTTGGGACGTAGAAGTAATACCCCATTGAGTTCTCGGGGTATCCGACGAATCTCGCCATTAATGATCTTGATTCAAGCTTATCTGCCATCAAATTTTTCACAAAGGCGGGGCAACCCCAAAGCCTGATGTGATTCAGACTCGCCTTACGATTATGCCAAGCCTCGTAAGAAATCCTGTCGGCAGAGCGGGTAGGTATCCTGTTAAGGATATATGCCGCTATTTCTAAGGCATATCCCCACATCGAAATGGGGTGATCTGTGTAACTCATCATCGACCGAACCATATCTAAAAGCGTTCAGTTTCTCCGTTCGGCCGCGCCATTCAATTGCGGCGTGCCTGGCAGTGAAAACTGTATGTGATGCCATTTTCTCTACGAAATGCATCAAACTCAAGGCTCATGTATTCGCCGTGTCGATCTGACCGAACGGCTTTAATGAACTTACCAGTTTGCTTCTTGACTAATGCTTTATACTCTTTGAACATTTCAAGAGCTTCGGACTTTTGTCTCATCAAATAGACATTCCCGTAGCGGGAGAAATCATCCGTGAACGTTATGAAGTAGCCCCAATTACCTCGGTCTGTTACTTTAAATGGTCTGCATACGTCAGTGTGGATCAAACCCAACACTTCTGTGGTCCTAGAGAAAGTCCCTGTGAAGGGCGACTTGGTCATTTTCCCTAAGATGCAAGACTCACAGGTAGGAATCGGGCTTGTTCGCACTATGCTAATAAGACCGTCCTTTTCCATCTGTTCAATCTTCACTTCAGCTGCGTGACCTAGTTGTAAGTGCCACATGTATCGGTCTTTCGACCCACTCGATGATTTGGTGATTGCATTTACTGTTTTTACATTGTCTTTTAAGCTGACGTAATAAAACCATTTATTAACGTCGCACTTCCAACATTTTCATTTCTAAAATAAATATGGCAAACATTACCAATGAATCGAAACTCATAACCCTGTCTGCTCAAAACAGGAATCGAAATAATGTTTTAAGCCCTTTGGGAAAAACCAAAAGGTCAAAAAGTTCTAAACAATGTAATGACGATAAGACTAAGGTCTCCGTTCCCATGTGTGTAGCTGGTACACTATGTCCACTACCTACGTTGATCGAGACCTCGGCAGCTCGAAGCTTCCTACTTCGTTCTAGACCTTGGTTCAAAACACAAATTTGGGAACTAGCTCCTGAGTCAAGTATCCACGAAGTAGAATACACAGAACAATTAACTTCAAAAACTAATTGTTTTCCGGAGGCGTTAGATGCCTCCAGCTTCGGACATTCACGCTTCCAATGGCCCAGCTGCTGGCAAAGGAGGCACTTATCCGTGGGCTTTGCGCCCGACCTTTCGACCTTGTTGGTCTTCGTCTTCCTGTCGACTCTACCCTTGGCCATGCCTGTCTTGTTCGACTTCTTCTTCGATCCCTTGGACCTAGAAGTCGCAACAAGCATGTAGGCGTGCACCTTCGCTGAATCTTCAACCCACTTATCGTGGAGTATAATCTCCTCATTAGTGGATTCAGCTGTGGACAATTTTGGTCCTTAATGTCCAAGACATAATCTAGTTTCACTAATTTGAGGACGATCCTTCTGAGCCAGTCTACATAGTTCTGTCCCACCAAACTATGTTTCTCCAAGAGTGTAATTAATGGGTTTGTCATCGTAACTAATAGAGAAGAAAATAAAGTGCAGAAAATAAACAGATAGCTAGGATTTGTAGTGTTTAATGAGACAAAATAAGGACTTTAAATTTTTTTTCTGACTCCCACTATTTTTCTCGAAACCCTTTCTCCCAGTAGGCATTTCGGAAACATTGCTGAGTGGTTTCATAGTGGCGTTGAGTTACCTGCGCCACAACAAACTAGCCTCAACTTAACAGCTTATTGGCTCCTTTGGTTAGCCGAGGTCGTGCCCCACATGTTATGTCACACAGAAGATTCAACGTCTTCGTCTCAGCCAGGGTCCCTCAGCCGTAACTCGAAACATATTGGGAATGACTGTCCAAGTGCAACCTCTCAACGTCCTGCTCACCTTCCAGTTTTTCGTGAACTTCATCCCCCCGTAGGATAACTCTTTATTAGAGGGTGAAGGGTGGTCGGTGTACGGCAATTCATAATTGCATCCAAACCTGTTCACGCAAAGGCGAGGGTTTTGGCGCCGTAACTCGGTCAACCGCAACCGTACCCCTAAGTCGTAACATTTTTGGACTTGATAGAAGACAGGAGCCTAGCCCCTTTACTCACTTGATATTAAAGGTCTAACCTCGGGAGAATCATCACAATTTTAACACGAGCACATTATGCACATTATCACGTTTGAAACCAACACGCACATAATGGACTTTAATAGTAAACCTAGTTTCAACCTATTAAAGTAAATGTGAAAGATCGGGGATATTTCTAGTTTTATCGTAATTGTACAAAACAATAAGACCCTACGTCTTCGGGCTTTGCTCGAACGGATGCCTTGGCTACCAGCTCGTTCATCCGGGTTCCTCTCGATCGACACTCGTACGGCCGTCATAACAAACCTACAATAGCCTATAACTGGAAATCTATCCCTAATAAAACCGCCGGTCTTATCTAATAAAAACTATAAAGTACAACCCGGGGGGACCTTGTCACCCTTAACATATCACCCGGCAAAAAACAGAACCTAATCCCCAATCAATCACCACTTTATTCAAATAACATGCATCACGGAGCCGAAATCGAAATTTGGCTTTTAAATGGGCCGGGCCTAGCCCTATGTATATTGGGCCGTAGGATGGGCTGGACCAGGCCTATCAGGCCCGTGCCACGCGCACCATGCGGCCAGCCCCGATCCGCGCGCGCTCTAAGCCTAGCGCAGCTCGCACCCACGCGCGCGGTCATACCAACTTTCCGAGCATCCACGCGCGGCTTTCCCCGAGCGCCGCGTGCAACCACGCACGCGGCCCGTGCCTCTCGTGCCGCATGCCCCGCGTGCGGTCAGCCCTACGCCGCGCTACGCGCACTGCCAACCAGTCTTGAGTCGCCCACCATGCGCGCCTTGGGCGCCGGCTGCCCGTTCGTCGTGCGCACCATGCGCACGGCTAGGAGCAGGACGCACGCTGCGCGCACCGCATGCGACTAGACGCAGCCCCGCCCGCGCGCGGGCTGCACGGGCGCCGTGTGCGCCCTGCGCACGGCTAAGGCTTTCGGGGTTTTCGTGTCCTTTTATCATACGGGATTGTCTAGGTGCTTACCGAATTCTTGGATTCCTTCCTTGCCGGGTTAAGACGAAACAAGAGATTCGCGCTTAAAAAGGATCACTGAGATAGTATCTGATAAAGTGAGATGTGTATTATTTAACGAGCTTGGAGTCGTTAATGAAATGTAAAATAAAGTTTTAGAAACTATATCTACATGGGCATAGATTCCCGAAATGAAATAATTAAGAATGGAGCGTAGATAAGGTTCACAACCGCGAGCAAGGCTCGTCACGGTCGTGAAGCCCGCCTGAAAATTTCAGGTCCATCCAACATCGTTTACCCCTTGATCTGCGTGAAACAAGAAACTGCCGCAAACCTGCCGAATGCGTCACGGCCGTGAAAGGTACTGTCATAGGCCGTGAAGCACAGCAGTGAGCTCATTTTGCGCCTCGACAGTGTCACGGCCATGAAGGACTTGACCCAGGCCGTGAATGGCCTTGTCTCAGGCCGTGATTGCCGACCGACGTGAATTAAGAGCTCATCACGGCCGTGAAGGGCTATGCACGAGGCCGTGAACCGATAGTTTTTGGTCAAAACTTGTCCAAATCAAGTCCAAATTCGTCCATTGTTTTTTTTTTTGGATTTGTGCGAGAATATCTAGTCATTTGATCATTTAAAAACAAGGCAATCAAACAAATTGGGTCATGTAGGACATGATTCAATTTTATCAAACTTAAAGTCATTTTCATGGTTAAAAAATTGATTTTAAGTTAAGGACTTGCTAATTTCGTCCATGATTGAATTCTAGCTTATTCTCACTCTAACTTTGAGTTTAGAGAGAGTTGAGAGCATATGAGTTTGTTCTTTGAGAAAAACTTAAGTGTGGTTGAGTTTTTAGTAAATCAGACACATAAATATAAAGACAAACATATCTCTTATGAAAGATCTTCCCCTCCTCTCTAGCCATCCTTGGGAAGAGGTGGAATTTGGATACGTCCCGGGGTCGGCGTGACGATCTTGCCAAGGCGTTGGAGCTCAGAGAGGTCACGACGTTGCTCTGAGAGGACTACGACAACCGGGATGGCAAAGCGACAGCTTGGGATCTTTGCGACGATGGTAAGCTTCGAAAACCCTTATTACGTGTCATGCATATTTTCTTTACATAACCAAGCGATCCGGGGCTCCTTACTGGGATCCCGGGAAAATTTTTCAACTTCCGCTGCGCCCGAGATTCGATCTCGGGACACCCGAAGTTCCCCAACAGTGGTATCAGAGCCATGCTTGGTTTTAAGAAACGACATAAAAGAACCCAAAATGATCTCGGTTGTGCAAATCACTGAGTCACTCGAGCGTCATAGCATGAGTTGTTCTCGGTTTGAGTTTGCAAACCGAGCGGTCGCATGGTCGGAACACCGTCTCGTTGCGAGCGGTCCAGCGTATTGCAACGTCGTGGTGAAAAACCGTAGCGGCGTATCTGCGTAAAACACGTTAGACGTGGTTTCAATGGAAATTTTCAGCGATAACTAAGATGAGAATAGTGAGGCTCGTTGGCTTGGGCCGAAGCCTTGACGCCAAGGACTTCCGATTCGAGTTTGAGGGACTCATCGAAAGCTCAAAAATGAGCGGTTGCCCCTTGTCGTGCGTTAAATTACGGATTACTTTTTATGAGGACTGTGACGTTCAATAGATACGGGTCTGAACTCCGGTGATGGCGAAGTCCGAGTTCGGTGGAATGGAGATAAGGGCCGGTGGCGTTGTTTTTGTGTTCCAGGCTGCTTTGAACATCCCGATAGGCCGATAAGGTTTTGGCCCAATCCATTCATTTTAGGACTTTAAATGATTGGGTCATGTTAATAGCTCTAATGGGCCTTCAAATAGTATAAGCCTAATAAGTAACCCTAATGGGCCTGGCCGAAGACGAGCCCAAATTTCGTTTCGGCATCTTTGAGCGTTTGTTGTCGCATACGTATTTATGTTGTGTATGTATGATACGTTAATGACATCAGCATGGACTTAGGCTCTATTTCCGGGTGATATGTTAAGGGTGACAAGGTCCCCCCAGGTTGTATTTTATTTGATATTATACGGGTTGTCCGGGACAGCTGATCCCCCCGTTTTTTACTTTATTACTTTTTAAAAAAATTAGTTTAAGTACGGTGGCCGTACGAGTACGAGGCGAAAATACAAAAGAAGTCGTTCGAGGGCTTGGAAATCGCTGAAGACATGGCGTTACCCCAAATATGAAGAGATGTTATTTTTGTAAAATAAATGTAGTAGAGTACAAATAGTCCGCGCTGGTCGTCTTGTAGGCAAACTAGGTTTACCACGATATCATGCATGTTTGTTGACGTTACGTGCATTATTAAGTGCTTGCATGTGAGACGTATTCTCCCGTTGGACAAAATAGTAAGTGAGTAAAGGGACTTGGTTCCTGTCTTCTATCAAGCTCGAAACTGTTGCGCTTGAGTGTGTGCAGTTTGTTCTGAGTTATTAGCGCCAAAAATTTCGCTCCTGTCGTAGTCAGCTCGGGTGCGTTAAGATATTTAAAGTCAAGCTCGTTATTGATACGGCTTGAGTGTGTGCGGTTTGGTCCGAATTATCGGCGCCAAACATTTCGGTCATGTCGTCGATATTTCGGGTGACTGTCGAAACGCTGCTCTCCGAAACATATTCACGCCTTATAAAGTGTTATCCTACGGGCAGGAATTTCTAAATGTTAGGATTGAGCCAGACGTTGAGGTCGCACTTAGATCGGTTATTTCCCAATTATTCCTGTTAGGGTGACGGTTCCTGATCGGAGACGAAGTTGTTGAAACACTCATGAGATGGGCTCGTGTGGGACATGAGGCCGTCTATGGGTTCGTGTCGAACACGGTGCCGTCCGGTTAATGTGCCAACAAATTGTTAGGTTGAGGATTATTTCTGTGGAGCGGGGAACTCAACCCCAGTATGAAACCATCAACGATGTTTCCGAAATCTCTATCAGGAGAATAATACGTGCAACCCGATGATTGTTATGTCTTCTGCATTATATTCCTTTCTGCTATGATTGACAAACCCATTATATTTGTATGCTGCTTTATTTTTCAGTGGGACTCAACAATATGAATTTGATTCACCTAAGGATGCTCCTAATATGGATTTTTCGAAAATGCATATTCTGGTAAAATGGATCATTTAGCAATAATTTGCAACTAGCCATTGTGGCATAAGTTGGCATAAAGTATTCCTCTATAAAATGGGCTATAGAAGGAGCAATCTTGGATAGCTCAATATTTGATATTTATTAAGCCTATCGGTCCAATACGCATAAAGAATAAAAGAACGTATTAGAAGGGTCCAATTGGGTTGGACAAGTATTTCCAAGGGCGGGGCATTGAAAGTAGAACTTACCTAAATTTTGAGTTTAAGGGCCTTCTATCTAGAATAATATGTTTTTGAAACTAATTATTCTTAAACAACGCACTGGATTCTAAATAAGTTGAGATGGTATCCAGTTATGAGTTTGAATGTATTAGATTCCAGTGGGAGTTTTCAGCATTGAGAGATTATGATCAATGTTAAATGTGGACAAAGTGTCCAAATAACTACATTGGATTCGCGCCTCAATCCGAGGACTTTATATCATCCCTTTTCATCAGGGTCTTCTCAATCACGCCTCAATCCGAGGGCTTAGATAATCCCTTTTCATCAGGGTCTTCTCAATCGCGCCTCAATCCGAGGGCTTTGATCATCTCCTTTCATCAGGGTCTTCTCAATCGCGCCTCAATCCGATGACTTTTTATCATCCCTTTTCATCAGGGTCTTCTCAATCGCGCCTCAATGCGAGGGCTTAGATCATCCCTTTTCATCAGGGTCGTCTCAATCGCGCTTCAATCCGAGGGCTTAGATCATCCCTTTTCATCAGGGTCTTCTCAATCGCGCCTCAATCCGAGGACTTTATATCATCCTTTTTCATCAGGGTCTTTTCAATCGCGCCTCAATCCGAAGACTTTAGAAATCCAGAATAGATAATCTCGAAGATATAGGACGCCGAATGGAGCTAAAGCTTAGAACCCCGAACATATATCAATATGAAAGATCTTGAATTTGTTCAGCACTCTCGGGCAGGTGGGGCTTCGAGCATGAGTGCCTACTGGGTAATTAAATCCCCTCGGTTCGGTAAAATATGCTAAGATATTATAAATCCGTCTAGAAGAATTGTTAGTTCACGTGGCTCAATAAAAGGTCAATAAGTAAATAGGTCCAAATAATCAATCAAAGCAATCGATAGAAATATAATAGCATGTTCAGACAATGTACCCCATTAGCCTTGCAAATTAATCCCAACGGCCAAGAAAATTACCGCGCTTCAGTTTTAGTGGGCATTCCCGCACGTAAGTAGCTCAAAGGAAACAAGTGCGATTAAATCATTTCATGATAATATTAATATCATCCACGGAGATATATATATATATATGTTATATATCGTAAGGCCCAAGTTTCCAAGTGTGTCACCGAGACTTAAATTTCCCAACCACACCGGACCTATGTTCGGCCGCATGTGGACTATATCTTTCCCGAGCAGATCGAAATTTCGAGCGTGTAAAAATCTGCTACAATGTTGCAAAGTTATTCTAGACAATTCCTTACTTCCAATAATCGAGAATAATATCCAACTAGGAAAATAATAATCAGTTCAAGTATATTTCATCAGTCCAGAAAATTCATATTAACATACTAAAGAAATTTCGTATTTCGGAGCCCGTGTTTTCACATTCATAATCGGCCACAACGGCCCATGCAGCTAAAATCATCATAACAATCCCATTTGCCAACATGTCCCAATATTTTGATAAGTAATCCTATTTTCTTCTCTCTCAAATGTTCCTTAAATATTAAAATCTAGCCAGGAAAATCGATAGGCAAATAGTTATTTATCCCCACAAAAATCCAAGCAATCAAAATATTTCAGAAATCTCATAATGGTCTTCCAAAAATTCGAGTTTGTAATACCCGCTCCTCAAACAAATATTATAATCGATCACAAAAATTCAAACCAACTCAATGTAAATAAACTTACAACCAACTCCCGTCTCGCCGCAACGAGGGGATCCGTTACCGGAGGCTGGAAAAGTAACCATGATGGATGCCCTCGTGGCCATAAGCATCAGTCTCGCGGTCATCTTTGTGTTTTATGTTGGAAACGGGACTTTCTTTCGTTTTCTCTTTTTTCACTCAGATTTATATGTTTCTTCCTCGATTTACCATCGAATCTCCGAAAACGATCTGGACTCAAATATATCATAAACAGATAATGAGTACGTCCAATTTCATGTGCCGCGAGCCGTTGATTTTCGCGGTGTGTCGTATTGGATTCGTCGGCATATCGGCATATTGATCGTTGATGGTGGTCGTGCTTTTAGGACTTCTGTTACTGATCTCTCGCGCCGGGAAGGCCACTCTGGCAGCGGGGTCGGCCGGGCGCGAAACATTCGTCGAGTCGCAGCCGAGGGCGCGCTATCCAATCTGTTCTTACTTCCGGTTATGCCCTCTCCTATGACGACCGCAAGCTTAGGCTTACGCTGCACCAAATAATTTATTATCTCGAGAACAGCTAATTTTCATCGCGGCGACATAGACGATGCAGCCAATAATATTCTCGTGGGCCCACAAGCGCCAGAGAATTCCTGTACTCAAGTAGCTCAAAGGAAGCGGTGCATATGCAATCAAGTCCATACACACCGATGTTGATATTATTTCGTCGAGCAGACAAGGTTTTCAAAAGCATAAATCAGAGCTCATGACATAGCAGAATTAGTCGATGGAGTGAATGTTAACAACTCAACCTAATCTCTATAATTCCAGCAAAAAATAATGGAACATGCCTAGTTCTAGCAGCCCCAGTAAAATCTAAAACATCATTTGAGAAAATTCCTCCAGCAGGCCCATATAATTTATCTAGCAGCCCAAAATAGTTGGCCCTGGAAATTATTCCCCAGCAGCCCAGCAAAAAATTATAAGCTCCCTAGGAAACTCAGCAAAAATAATATCTCGGCCACCAAAGTATCGTCAATATGAATTTGACCTGTATATATTCGATGCTTCTAGTAGCCAGCCCTATCGTAAACAACATAAACGACCCCCGTATTCTTATAATTTCAGATCTATCCGTATAAATTATCAAAACTTACAATCGGGTCGCAAGCGACGAGCAACAGTGGATTTTTACCGGCGGCCGGAGGGGAAGCCGCGATGGTCGTCATCAAATCAAAGGGATTGGTCTCGTGCTGGTTTCGCCCCATAAACTCCGGTGATCCCGACTTATGGGAGGAGTTTGACTCGATCGTCCCTCACACCCTCAAACTGAGTCGTTCGCGATTGGCTCCGCAAATCATGGGTTGTACCAGGGAAAAGGTTAGCCATCGAGGATACGTAATGGGTACCTTTAATTTCGCGTTATATAAGCCGATTCGTTCAATTCGCCGAGGTTGTGCGATTGTAGTAAGTTCTCGGATGCAATGATGCCTTGTATGGATGGCTTCCTAACAAGATTTTTTCGGAGATAAAGAGGAGCGAAGGTGAAGCAGTGGCCGCGAACGTTGCCATCAAAATTTCCTTCGCCGGTGTGAATTGCCGAAAATCTGCGATATCATTGCTCGGGTTGGCTTTGTGTCTTATGCGCCTGATGTCGATGATGAAGTTGACTAGTCCGTTCGAGCCTTGACGGTGCGTTCTCTGCTGTTGTTTTCGGGGCTGCCAATACCGGCGTAAGGATCGACCCCTCGTGGTGCTGATGCGAGTGTGTTGTGGTGCGACAACCTTGTTCGTGTCTAATTTATAACTGCTCGGGCGTCTAATTTTTCTTTTACCATGGCTGGTTTTCGACAGCTCCATGGGGTGGTCCCGGACTCAGTCGACGTCGACGGGGAGGCCACAGTGGCTAAGGCTACGGAGTGGACAGGTTTTCTTAGAACGCATTGTACTTTTTCCTTTACACGTTCCCACAGACGGCGCCAATTAATGCGTTCCAAAAAATTGTCCCTCACGTTGGCGCGCGAAGTGGACCGTTTGTTCCCGTCGCTGCCGTAGATTGCCTGAAATATCAGAAAAAACAATGGAAAGGCGCCATTTCGGCGACGCCCCTCCGACGCTCAAGTTAGATAAATCATCTTCTTAAAAAATGGGTAATTATAGGTGCTAGGCTCAAAAGACAGTTTCAATGTTTATGATAGGCATACCTGCGAAATGAATCGGTCGTTACCTTTTATACTAACATCGTTTCACTTTGCCTTGACCTGGTCATCACCCTAGCCCACTTCTTTCGCGGACTTCTCGCAGCAACGTGGTTTTCCCCACGTTCGTCTTGCGAAGCGCGACCAGCTCGACGTGCCCACTTCGCGTCTTAAGATTAACTCGCTCGGCTCATTCTTCACCAACCTGCTCGATCCGCTCTCAATTTTCTCTTCTGGAGGTCTCTCGGGCATCTTCCCGAGGCTATTTTCTCCTTTGGATCGAATTCTCTGCGGGCTACTTCCCTGCTCTCGGGCTCGTCCTCGGGGTTACCCGCCGCTCTTCTCAGGGAAAATATCTCAGGTTATCTCCTCGGCATTTCTGAGGTATCTTCTCTTCTCGGGTTATCTCCTCGGCTCGCGGGTTATTTTAACGTTAGCTAAATCCCGAGGGTAACCTGCTTCATCATCGTTTTCCTTTCAAGCATGTATTATAATCATCAATGAGTCACTATAAAATTTTCGTAAAGCAATGGGTAGCCTCTCATAGCTTGTGCAGCTTCTATATATATACATGTATATCATATGGTGAGAGAGAGCATTGCCCGTTTGAAAGATGGCTTTTGTAACCAACCACTCACCACCACTTGCCCCATTATGTGCAGTGATGGCTAATTACTTGGTCCACCTATGTTATTAGTGCAATGGGGACTTGGTCTTTCCCCGTCCCTGTTTCTCTTCTTAACGGGCCTTAATATACTTATTCATGTGTTTTCTCGGGCAGCGCTCTTCGGGCATAGGCCGTTTCGGGGAGCGTTTCCCGCGGGGAACTGCCTCGGAAGAAATTTTTCCGCAGGGAATGTTACCCGCCTCTTTCTATTAGACTGGAATATTCGACCGGTTAAATCCCGGGATAATAGATTGATTTATCATCTTCCAACCAAGAGGCGGGTTTTGTCATAAGACGAAGACAATTTCCTCTTAAATTGGCCTTTGCTATTACGATTAATAAAAGTCAAGGGCAGGCATTAAATTCGGTTGGATTATTCTTCCAAATCCGGTGTTCACTCATGGACAACTTTATGTCGCAATGTCCCGCATCACTTTGCCAAATGAACTCAAGATTCTAATACAGAGTGATTTAGCGGAAAATATTACGAAGAATGTTCTGTACAATGAAGTTTTAGCCAACATGTGATGATACTTTTTATCGACAATGTTTTTTGTTTATCGTTGACTCTCCTTGTTATTCCACATTACGCTGAGAACAAAGGATCACTTAGTCGGTGGGTACACTTCAATAACTTTGCAATTTTCATATATTATTTTATTACTAATCATTATTTGGTTATTGTTTATTGTAGATGCAATTGGCTTAGTAGTTTATATCGGGGATTTGGAAAATGTTAATCTCAAGAATAAAAATGGTGTCAATGTTAAAACCAACGTTCGAAATGTCTTACTTTGCGATATGAGGTACAAACATGCCATATAAATTTTTTTTTATTAACTTAACTACTAACATCGTACTAAGTATTGATTATATGTTTTCAACACCAATGTAATAAAACTTTCCCTTTGGAGAAAGCTCGCCACCGATGAATGCTATCAAATTTTTCGTGATGATGTAATTCTAGCTATATCACGAGTTGAAGTGAATAGATTCGCTGGTGAGTTCGACAATTATACTAATCTATTGTTGTGGTTTGTCTAAGGTGCATATATAAATTCAACACGATTTAGCAGGGTTTTTGTTGATCCTAACATCAATCAGGCACAAGAGATCCGTACATGGTATGCTTTTAAGATAAAATTTTTTAATCATTCATATTTTGCATAAGTGGATTATTAAACTGAAATATAATTATTTGGCATGTATAACAGGGATACGATTGCACAAAAGCACATTTCATTGTGTCAAAGAAGAAGGAAAACTATAAATCAATTACAAAGCTTGCTTGCTGCTCATTCGATCAACTTAAATGATTATGGTGTCATTTCACACGTATGATTTCCTGACGTTTTCCGAAAAATAAAATATAAAATATATTATATGGTAAAATAATAACATCTTATTCATCAGGGTCAGGTACAATACTTTCGTGTACATCCATATCCCATATTGACATGGCAACGATATGGTATGAATCGTACCCTCTCTGCATCAACAAAGTCACGGATGGTTATTGCATAAATGCAGTACAATGGTCACATTCATTATACCGAGGTAAGGACTAATATCCACTTTCAAAATTTATTTTAACTTACTATAATAAAAAATATACATAATTCAAATTATGTCCCCATATTATATTATTATGTATCTTTCATGTTAGGTCCTACGATTAACAACTCTACGATCCTAGGCTAGAATTCATAGTAATTCGATCGTTTAGATAAGCAATTGAATTCGATCGAAAAACTCAAATGAAGAACAAGAGAGAGAATTCGAGTAGAGTGAGAAAGTTAATATTGTTTCTCTCTCTAGAAATCAAATTGCAAGCCCTTCGGATCAATTCTCAAAACTTTCTCTATTAAGCTCAATTGATTTACAAGTATTTATACCAAACAAACTTGGTATAAATATCAAACTAGTCCTAATCTAAGGACTACTATACAAAACGTCCCTAATTACAAGGACAACTAATGAAATCAAGCACAATTACAAATAGTATTCTACAATCTCCCCCTTTGTGCTTGATTGTGTCTCCGCGCCGTTTGTCCTCGTCGGGCGTAATATGATCTGCGCAAGCCCAGCGCATGCTCGTAGTTCCTCAGAGTGATCCTAAGCTCCAGTCGTGCCTCGATATCTTCAAGCAATTCCATTAGGAGCGGCTGTTCTCTCACGAACCTGTGGATCCTCAGCATAGTGTCTCTGTTGATTTCTTCCAACCTCTGTTCGATGTTTTTCCTGACGACCTTGAGCGTCCCATCGCAAAACTTATGAATCTCAGTCTTCAGCATCAACCTATTCTTCTTTGCTATTGGATTGTGGTAGGTGATGCCTAGGACTGAGCTGATGTGCACGTGATTGTTGGGAAGCCCTTCGATCTCAGGTCCTTAGTTGAGTGGAGCGGTCATGTTGACCTTCTTCATATTGCTCTCCAGACCCATCTGAAGGTCGTGTGCGGCATAGTACTTGACTTCACATCATGAACCGGTAGAGCCCTTCGAGGCCTTCTATCTGGATGAAGCCCTGAGGACCTTTGTACTTCTCCACATATAGCTGATAAAGACGGTACACTTCATCGGCGGGTAGGTACGGCAGGTCGCTCTCGCTCAGTTCCTCTCGGGTCCTGTCCACTCTTTCAATGACGTAGTAAGGTGTTGGAAGTCCTCCTTTTGCACAGTAGACGCGGAGGAGTTGGCATATTGGGGGGAGACTCTTATAATGGCTCTTGGCTTGTGCCTTAGTCATCCCCAGCCTAACATCAGGTCCTAGTTTGGTCAGCATCCAGAGGTAGGTCATCCTCTTCTGCTGATCCCAATGAGAGATCCCTCTAAGCTCGAACTCGTTCGGCTTCTTCACTCTGTCCGGAGACCTCCAAATATTCTCACGAACTTCTTCTAGGAAGGGAATTTCTATTTGGATGTTTTCCTATTGCGTGTCAATCCGAACGGTCCCTGGCATTTGCCTTGTGGGGGAGGCCGCTGGTTGTGCGATCAACTCTGATAGCCTTGGGATGTTTCGTTGGTAGTCTTCACCTTCCTGAAGTTTGTCGTCTTCTATGATTACGAGGTCTATAGACGCTTGTTGTAGAAAGCGCCGAACGTCGTGAATCCGTCGTCTTTGATGCTCCTCGGGCATGGAATGGGTCATCCACTGTCCTTCGAAGATGTACTTGTCTAGGGCTTCGTGTGGATTGACACCATGTCCAGAGGGTCCCGGTTGGTCTGGAGCGGCTGAGGGAGTGGCTTTGGTAGCTGCTAGAGCTACAAGCATTGCAGCACTTGCTTCTTCTTCCGGAAGCAAGGGGCTTGAGTAGATCGGTGGTGTGGAGGGAGGCGTCCTGAGGTGAGTTGGTAGGTCGATGTGGGCGGTGCCGTGCGTGGTGTGTGTTTGGGTTCGGTGGGTTTGTGTTTGGGTATGGTGGGTTTGTGTTTGGGTTTCACCAGCTCCAGCGCTTGTCTGCGTAGCGCCCGAGCCTTGTCCTTGGCCACTTGTTGATGTCCTTGGCCTCTTCTCCCCCTCATGAGGGTCCTGATTGTCAGGATCGTCATGTCTGCGCCGTGAGTGGGAGCTTTGGCCTCGGCAGGTGTCAGTCGGTGGCTCAGGATGGTCCACCAATCGCCTATAGAGAGATTCTTCTTGCGGCGATCGGATGGAAAGGCCTATCAGACGGGCGAGGAGAATGTCATGGAGCTCGGTGATGGGGATTGTGTATGGGTTGATGAGGATGGAGGAAGTGGCTAGAGGGTCGGTGGGTGTGGGTTGTGGAGGTGTGCGGTTGGTTCGTGACGAAGGGCCTTCAGAGGCAGGTGCTTTCCCGGTATCTCTTCGGGATGCCTCGAGTGCTTGGAGTACTCTCTCTGTGATCTTTTCTTCCATTGACTGTACAACGGCAGAGAGAGCGGTCTGGAACTGTTCGGTCGTCACGAAGGGTGCGGACGCCTCCTGAGATGGACCAGGACGACTGACGTCGCCTGTTATCAACCCTTGAGTAGACACCGACTCTGTGGGTTGGCTCACAGTCACTTGAGGTTGTGACTGTATGAGACTTCCACCCAATCCTCGAGTCGAATCCTGAGGATTCGTCTCTATGGGTGTTGTTGCAGGCTCGGGTTGCGCCTGCGAACCAGATACCACGTGAGTTGGTTGCGGCTCAAGATTGAGCGAAGAAGTGCCGTCAACCTTTGTCGTTGTGGTCAGTGGAGTATCTGGTGCGTTGATGACGGCTGGGAAGAGGGACTCCATTTGTACATTAAGTCGTCTGGGAGTCCGTCTTATCAGGCTAATCTCCTCATCTGACTCCGTGTCGGATGGTGTAGCTGTGTGAGGAGTGGGATCACGTTCAACATCCTCTAGAGCCTGATCTGTCACCAATGGAAGCGAGCTCTGCCTAATTTCTGTCTCGGGCTGTGCTTCTTGTAGAAGAACCTCCTCAATGGTTTCTTCGAGCACGCCTACATGTACGGGATCTTCCACTTGCAATTCGAGGTCAGGAGCCTCGAGTTCCATCTCCGTAGCCACGACGTCTATCAGCGTATCATCGACGTTGGGCATTGGCTCTTCGACCAATGGTGGCTCCTGAGCTAGCTCCTGAGCGACATCATCAATCATCGCGTCCTCAGGGCTTAGCTGTTGTTGTTGTTGGTGAGGGCTAACTCCAAGCACTGTCGGGGGCCCTCGAATCATTTTCCTCGGTGAGATTCCTGTCCCGACAGTATAGCTTGTAGACGTCTTCGTTGGGGTCCGCGAGACAAAGGAGCTCGAATGAGATCGGCATCGACGGTTGGTCCAGGTCCGTGAGCCGTGGGTTGTGGAAGAACTTGAGCCTTGGTGGTTGGTAATTTCCGCCAGGAGGCAGAGTAGGGATGGTCTGGTGCAGCGCCATGATCTCCCTGATGATGATGCTGAACCACCGAGCATAAGGCACGTTCTTCGATCGTCGGTTCTCCTTTTGCCGAATCTAGTCCGCGAGGTCGTTCCAGATCAGCTGAGTGTAGTCTTAATTTCTTGCGAAGGCGATGCCGTGGAAGATCCTCAAAATGTTGTTGTTGCCCTTATCAAATCCTGCGTGCTTGGGCGACAGACACTTATTAACTATTCCGAATAGTGTCTTCCAAGGGTGTGGGATTCCGCTGCTCTGGACCTGAGCTAATCTTGTGAGCGGTGGTTGGTATCCCATGTGCAAAAAGTCTTGAATCATCTCGGCATCGGATGGGAGCGGGTCGTAATTATTGCTGTGGGGCAAGTCCAGTAACATGTCGAACTGGTTCTTGTTCATGCTGATATGCCGCGTCCTGATCCTTGTTGAGAATCTGAAAGCTCCATTGTCCACTTCTCCTTGTATGCAGCCCCAGAACTGCTGGAGATATACCATCGGCACTGATGCGGTGGCCGTTAACGCATGCCAGTGGGGTGACCTCTCAGGATAGAGACAATAATCTCGTCCGGGCATCGAAAAGTGCTCAAATCGAGCTGAAAAATTGTATCCTGGACCTTCAGATACAGGTTGTGGTCGTATATGTGATTATATCTTGGATAGCGATCCATCTGAAAAATAAGATATATAAAAGTTTATTAGTTCAATTTTATTTTTAGTCGAAGTATGAATAAATTTCATCAAACTATAGTAATATCGCAAGTAATAGCATGTTCGATGAATTTTGAATTGAAATCATATCAAATGCATAGTATATGCTCAATTTTGAAAAATCGTAATGGCATGAATGTAATTTCGAATGAAGTATAAATCGCGTGAAAAATAGTTCGAAATTTTCTAAGTGTTGACTCGTGAAAAAGGACACTGTTCATGCCGAGAAAATTTTCGCCCGATAAAATTGATTTTGAAAATGTTCCTATGCATTGATTTCAATTGTACTGACTCAGTTCGATTTTTCGATCGAGAAAATTTTATTCGCAAAGGTCCGCTACAGAGTAAAAGACTTGGTAAAATTTTCTAAGTATTGAAGTTGAAATCGAGACTGTAGTCGACCTATTTTACGATCGAGAAAAATTCCGTGTAAATTTACGATCGAGAAATTATTTCTCAGGTAAATTTACTATCGAGAAATTTTCCTCGATTGAATAAAATTTTTGATTTGAAATTTGTCGAGCGGAATGTGATTTTCGATTGTTAGTAAATAATTTTCGCTGCGATATAATTTTATCGAGAAATTAGTCAACGAAAGACTAAGTCAATCGTCGAGAAATTTTCCAATCAATTAGATTCCAAGCGGCGAATTTTGCGATCAAAAAATTACGTGTTGAAAAATTAATTTCTCGCTGCTAAATTTTTGCGATCAAATTGAAATTGAATCGAAAATTTCTATTTTGCGATAGTAAGTTTTACACTCGATAAAATTTGCATCTAAATTGTCTAATCAGTGCGTAAGTTTTTCGCTCACAAAAATCCTAATTAGATTTCTCGACGATAAGTAATTTTTTTCGGTCAAAACCTTCTATCTTGGCGACTAAATCAGAATTTTACCGATCGAAAAACTAATTCGTCACAAACAGTATCTCAATTAAATCGGAATTCAATTAAGACTGTTTGTGATCGACAAAGTTCTTCGATGGCTTTAAACATTCAAATACCCAGTTTCATCAAAACTCAGATTTCAGTCGAAGATGTAGATTTTCCGATGATCCATTCTACCAGATTCATAGAGAATATCAAAACTATCTTAAGTGCAGGCATTAAACTCAGATAAAGTTCAAAATCAAGCCTAAAACACTTACGATTTTCTCAGTTTTGAAGAACAGTCGAGAAACTAATATAAATCATGCGAACAACAAAATGCAGATGCTAACGAAGTTAAATCACACGCAAATGGCAACAGATTCTCATTTCTACCTTAAACAGACAATTTCGTGTTGAAAATCGAAAGATTTTTGAGCAATTTTGAACTGTCTGTGAAAGTTTTTCGCGAGAGAAATTTTTGCGATTTAGGGTTGCGTGAGAAAAAGTTTTTCGACTGACATAAAAGTGAACTTTTATTTACTCGCTGTAAGTCGATGATGGGTTTACGATTTGACATTTTGCAATTCAATGGAACAGGCCCATTACTATTTGCGCTCGAGAAATTTTTGATTCGAAAATTGCTCTTTAATTCAATTTTCTCGATCGCAAATTATCGCGGCTAATCAAAATCGTTCCCAACACTGTTTACGATCGAGAAACTTATGATCGTGAATTAAGTCTGCTATCTAGTTTCTCGATAGTAAGTACTTCTAAAATTTTTCAGATTGACCCCATTTCAAAATAAAACCCTTTTTAAGACTCCCCCTTAGTATTTAAAATAAATGCAATTAACTCCCTGTATTTTCCGTGTAGTAACGTCTAGCTCCCCTGGCAGAAATATAAAAATCTGTACCACTTAGAGATAAGCGATAGTAATAATGGAGTTAATCAACAATTATTTTTGGCAGTTTTATCTTTGAAATATTTGGTCTTGTATCTAGCTCCTCTCTTTGTAGTGTCGACGTCTCGCTCTTTAATTTTGAAAGATCTGAAATACTCAGAGAAACATCAAAAATATTTGGAGCTAATCTACAAGTCTTATACTTGCTCCCCCTCAACTGATGCACAAGAATTGACTAATTATGCAAGCATATGAAATCAATTCAAGTCACGAGCACACAAATTTACCAAGTAAGCATGTATACATGGTCCCCGAAAATATGTACTTTAAGATATTGTGTGAGGGTAGAAGCAATGAAAAATTTATCGCATTTAAATAATTCAGTACCAATGCAATCTATAATTGCATTTAGAATGTGCGATACACTAAAGAAATTCGCATTTATTCAATTCAACGCATATGAAACATAATATTTCATGTCAAAATGTGCGAATTTTATTATTTATTATTTAATTATTATTATATATATGTATATATATATATATTTATTTTTTTATTTATGGGGTCAGATTATTTTGCTTCGATCAATCGTCACGCCTAAAATTTTACGAGACATTTGAAAGAAGAAAATGCCGTCAAGTCATGCCGTCAAACTAAAGTCCTAAGTCCATAGACTGGTCCATTTCGATAACTCTCACCAGGTTTGCTCTTGCTCTCAATTAGCTATCTCGGGATTTTTATATTTTTATCACTCAAGTCAACACAAGCAATTTATAGTCAATTTACCTGTGATCGAGGCATTTTTTAATCATTTCACCTAAGCAAGAGACCGTCTATGTGGAATCAAAGGGTTGTAGGGGTTATAATTTGGCTAGGACTTAGAACGGAAGGTATTTAAAGGAAAATGAGCTTATCTCTTCACCGTCTTCCAATCCTACGTCCGTCTCCCTTTTTTTTCGGCGTCTTTCTTCTTTTCAGTCTTTTCTCCCTCTTTTTCTTTTAAGAACTATCCCTTTTTATGTTATGCTCAAGCTGAAGCTCCACTTCTCCATGAGGCTCTAGGAGATTATCGTAGGCGAAGTTCTTCTTGTTGGTTCTCGGGCCGATACTGAGCTCCTCTTCTCTTAATCCCTATTGAGGTTTCAGAGATTATCAATTTGGAGAAGTTCTCGGTTATGGAATTCGTACCCGAGGCTGCACTCCTCTTCTCGTTTCCCTAAGACCGGATTATCGTTGGAGAAGTTCACTTCGTGGTGCTCCTCTTCCAGCCGTTCTGACGAGCGTACGAGATTATCGTTGGAGAAGTTCACAGCAGGATCCATGCCACTTTCTACAAGGTAGTCGGAAGGCCGGTTCCTTTGGTCTGATTTTTGCGCGTTGAGCAATGCCTTCTTTTGTCATCATTTTACTTTTTCTTTTGTTATCTCCCCCTCCTTTTCTCGTTTGAACAACCATTCGAGGAGATAAAGTTCGTTTGAAGGCTGGGAATGGGTTTTAAATGAAGAAAAGGACGTCGGAGAAGGCTCAAAGTGGATGACTAAGGGCTAATGTGGGGGAATTTATATAAGGCCGAATGAGGAATATCCTAAACTCCGTTATCATTTTCCTAACGATCTAACGCAAGATGAGTATGAAGCCAAGTATCACTAGTTAAGACAAGCAAATGTGTGACTCACTCGAGAAATAGATCCAAAGAAAGAAAAAAAATAACAAGGCTTGAATCCTCATATTTATAGTGGCTTTGTGTCTAGTGGAGCAACCTAATGACCTTTAGACACAAGAATGCGACTTAGACTGACAAAATTAAGCAATTAAATCGATCGCATGTCGGGGTAAAATTCTAAGTGACTTTAGATAAAAGCATCCTAAAGGATTTCGTCATACCCCTTTATATTATATATAGAAATATATATGTTATTATTATTATTTTTTATATTTTTTTTATCACGCAAGATAAGAACAAATAAGCATACAAAGCACATAGAATAGAGCATGTGATAGCACAGAAGATCAGGTAATGCACATATTACGGAAGATTCAACATGCCTAATTTTCCGACAAGGAATTGAAATCGTTTCTCATCCAATGCCTTGGTGAAAATGTCGGCTTAACTCCGTGTTCACAAAGTACATCTCTATCGTGCCTTTTTCTACGTGATCTTTGATAAAATGATATCTAATGTCTATGTGTTTTGTGCGTGAATGATGAACAGGATTGCAAGTAATGGCGATTGCACTCTGACTATCACTATATATGGGTATATTATTCAGATTGTACCCATAGTCGCGAAGCTGTGTCCGCATCCACAGCATCTGTGAGCAATAGCTAGCAGCAGCTACGTATTATGCTTCGGCCGTCGAAGTTGACACACAGTTCTGCTTTTTGGATGACCAGCAAACCAGCTTTTCGCCTAAAAATTGAGTGCCACCGGACGTGCTTTTCCTGTCCATTCGGCAACCTGCATAGTCAGCGTCAGTGTAGCAGATAAGTTTAAAATTCGTACCCTTTGGATACCATAGGCCAAGGGTAGAGGTGCCTTTAAGGTAGCGTAAAATTCTTTTGACCGCGAGCATATGGGATTCTTTGGGATCGGCTTGAAAACGGGCACACAAGCACGTGGAAACATGATGTCCGGCCAGCTCGAAGTAAGGTAGAGAAGAGATCCAATGATACTGCGATACAGTGTGATGTCGACCGACTTGCCAGAGGGATCGGCATCCAACTTGCAGCTTGGTGACATAGGAGTGCTGAGAGTCTTGCTCTGGTCTTGATGAAATTTCTTCAGAATCCTTGATGTATTTTGTCTGACTGATGAAAATTCCATCATTGAGCTGCCTGACTTGGAGTCCTAAGAAAAATTGCATCTCTCCCATGTGACTCATCTCGAATTTGCTCTTCATGAGATCTCCAAACTTCTTACAGAGCCGAGGATTTGTTGATCCGAAGATGATGTCGTCGACGTATACTTGGACGACCATCAGATCTTTGTCATGCCATTTAATGAAGAGGGTTGTGTCTATCGTTCCTCGTATGAATCCAGACTTCACGAGAAAATCACTCAGGACATCGTACCAAGCACGTGGGGCTTGTTTTAGTCCATAGAGAGCTTTGTCCAAGCGATAGACATGATCGGGATGTTCTTGATCAACGAAACCTTCCGGCTGAGCGACGTAGACTTCTTCTTTTAACACGTCGTTGAGAAAGGCGGTTTTAACATCCATCTGTTAGACTTTGAAGTCTTTGTGAGCCGCATAAGCCAGCAGGAGGCGGATAGCTTCGATACGGGCAACAGGAGCATAAGTCTCGTCGTAGTCGATGCCTTCTTGTTGATTGTATCCCTTAGCAACTAGCCTTGCTTTGTTCCGGATCACTTCACCATCTTCATTTTTCTTATTCTTGAAAATCCATTTAGTTCCGACCACTGTTATCCCATGTGGATGGGGTACCAAGGTCCACACTTGAAGACGTTCGAATTGATTGATTTCCTCTTGCATTGCGATTGTCCAATCCGGGTCTCGAAGTGCGTCTGCTACTTTGGTAGGCTCGTTTTGGCTCAGGAAGCAACTGAAAAGACTGTGTTGACGACGTGTCCTCACACCAACCGAGGGATCGCCAATTATCTGATCAAGACTGAAGTCGATGCGTCAGCTATCTGTGGATCTAGATTGCCTATAGTCTCAGATTGATCATTTGTCTGAGGAAGTTCCAATACTGCACTTGGATTGATCGTCTCAGATGATACTTCCTCGATGACCATTGTAGGTTCTTCGGTGTTCTGTGGCAATTCTGAATCGGGTGGGGTAGAGGTGTGAGATGAACTTGGTACGTCGGTCTCATTCGGTAGATAATCCATTGTTGGTGTAGGCGTGTATGACTGATATACCGGTTCGAAGAGAGAATCCAAGTCGTCTATTGCAAGTCTCGTTGCTTCGTCTGACACTGATCCTGAAGTTGTTGCCATCTTCTGTTGGTTTTGTGCCAACACACGAGTGATTACGGGTTCTGAAATGTTCTCTTCAGAAGCCAACGGGTTAGGCACGGGTCCTGGACTGAATTGACCAGAAGCCATCTCTGCCACTTCGTGGAAAGTGACATTATAGCATTCCTTAATAGTTCGGTTGGACTTGATGTATACTCGGTAAGCTTTGATGTTGAAGAATACCCGACAAATGTAGCTTCGAATGCTTTAGGGTCGAACTTTGCACGTTGCTCTCGGTCGTTCGCCACAAAGCACTTGCACCCGAAGACTTTAAGGAAAAAGATGTTGGGCACTCTATTATTCACAATCTCATACGGAGTCTTGTTGAACCGTTTGTGAACCACCGTCCAATAAGCGGTATTGACTGCTTCAGCCCATAGAAAGTGTGGAAGTTTCGATTGGATCAGCATTGTACGAGCGGCTTCCACTAGTGTTCGATTTTTCCTTTCAACGACCCCATTTTGTTGAGGTGTTTTGGCGGCTGAAAATTGTTGACTTATTCCAAGTTTCTGATAAAACTCACTGAGGTGATTGTTCTTGAACTGAGTGCCGTTGTCTGTTCGAACAACTTGAATAGTCTGTTGCAGTAGATTTTGAGTTGTGTTCACAAAATTGATGATCAAGTCACCAGTCTCATCTTTCGTTCGGAGGAACTTAGTCCACGTGTAGCGAGAATAGTCATCCACAATGACTAGGACATACTTTCTTCCATTCATACTCTGAGTCTGCATCGGACCACAGAGATCCATGTGAATTAGTTCCAATGGTCGAGAAGTAGATGCAATTTGCTTGACGTGATGAGATGCTCGCTTCATTTTTCCTAATTGACATGCCGAACAGTGATGCTCCCTTTGTAGTTGTATAGTTGGAAGACTGTGATCCAACTTTTTCGTAGAAAGACGTTGAAGAGCTTTCATATTCAGATGAGACAGTCGTTGATGCCATAAGTTGTTCCTCTGTAAATCAGTCTGAGAAATGAGGCATACAGCTGTCGAGGGCCGCACAGACGTCAGGTTGATCGTGTAAAGATTGGATCTCCGAAGTCCTTGAAGGAGTTCTGTGTCCTGACTATTATCCACAATTCTGCACCGGTCAGCATGGAAGACCACCTGGAATCCTTTGTCATAGAATTGGCCTATGCTGAACAAGTTATGGAGGAGGCCATCGACGTACGAGACATCTTTGATGGTCAGATTTTTCAGAGTGATATCCCCAAGTCCTAGAATCGGGGCTGAATCGTTGTTCCCAAATCTGACTTTGCCGTTTGGTCGGTCTTTGTAGTTGCTCAGCAGCTCTTGACTACCAGTCATGTGTGTGGAGCAACCAGAGTCGAGGTACCACACATGATGGATCTCATTTGAAGACGTGGATGCGTTGTCGTCATCCGTATGAGTGGATGTTTCGGCGTCCAATTCGTTGTCGAGACGGACCATGAGGGCTAAGTTCTCTTCTTCGGAGTTCGACGTGTCCTCGAGCCATTAGTCCTGTTCAGCCATGAGAGCTACTCCAGCTTCTTTCTGTTTTGTCAATTGAAGCTTCCTGGAGTAGTAGTTTGCATCTCTGTTCTTCGGGAGAGTGCACTCTCTGGCGAAGTGACCTGCTTTGCCACAGTTAAAACATTTGTTAGTCTCTTTGGGATTCTTGACCTCGGAACTCTCCGGAGCACGTTCTTTGTTCTTGGAGCTTGTAGTCCGAAGTCTATTGGCTGAGGTTGAAGACTTCTTCTTGAAGTACTTCTTGCTCATCATTTGTCCAATGAGAGCTAACTGTTTTCCAAGGGCTTTCATGTTCGGGTCGATGTCGGAGTCCGATTCCTCTTCCGACTCTGATGATGAAGGTGGCCTAACGATCTTATCCTTTCTTGATCTTGTGCTCCTCTTCTCCGAGACTAAGGCAACCGTGTCATCGGTTTGTTTGCCTTTCTGATCTTTGGTAATCTCGCGAATATCCTCCTCATGCTGAGCGAGATTATCGAACACGGCATGGACATCCAACTCCTCTAGATCTTTGTTTTGTCGTATTTGAGTGGATATTTTCTTCCATTCCGTGGGCAGAGAAGATAGAAATCTTATGTTTGTCTCCATGTTTGTCTTCGTTATTTCTATCTTCCTCATTTCATTGAGAAGAGTGAGGTATCGTTGGTAGATCTCGTTTAGACTCTCCTCCAGCTTTGCTTTGAATGAGTCATAAGCAGTGAGAATGTTCGCCTTCTTGGACTTTATGCCAACTTCCGTCCTTTGCATCATCCTATGCAGCTCATCCCACATCCCTTTGGCCGATGTAAGGCTGTCGATTTGTCTGTATATATCGTTGGGGATGCCCTGCATAAGGGTATTCATGGCTACTAGATCAGCCTTAGCTCGAGCTCTTTCCTCCAGAGAGTATTCTCTAGGCTCCTTTAGTCGCCTAGAAGCTGGAATTGCTGGAGTAGCTGTTTCGTCCCCGGGTACATGAACCCAGAACTGTGCCGGTCCCTCTTCAAGGGACTTCAGTAGATTTTCGGCTTGATCCTTTAGAGCAATGAAATTCAGAAAGCGGCTTCTCCACACTGTGTATTCGCCTCTTTGCAAGATCGGCGGACGGTTGTCATTTCCGAGTGAGTATGCATCCGTGTTTGTATTGTAGTCGAGTTGTTGAAGGATCTTCGTTAATTGTTTTGAAGGTTGAAGATGATGTAATGTGCTTCACAAGTGACAAAATTCGTTAGTGGCGTTTGATTCGAAAATTAGATCGAGAATTATTTTCGATTCAATCTTAAAGTTTGATCGAAATTAATTCCTTCGAGATAGTGTACTGAGTACTGTTCTCGTGCGAGAAATTTTGTCAGCGAGATACTTTACGAGCGAGATAAATTGCTCAAAATCATTCGGTCGAGAAAAATTTCTTGATCGTGAATTTATTTCGATCGTAAAGAAACAGTACGTTAGTAAGTTTCTCGACAAGTCAAAATAAATCTGTTGATTAGAAAAGTTTCTCGCTTATAAATGATTTTCGCCTGGTCAAACGTTAAAAGGTTTGACTGAAAATGTTTTTCGAGTGAAAGCTTTTACGCATGCAAAGTCAAAATAAGTCTCTCTCGAAAAAGTTTTTCGCCATAATGCTCGAGAAATATTTCTAACTAAAATCGTTTCTACTGATGACGATTCTAGCGCTGACTTCGTATTCTGACCGAGAAAAATTCTCGCGCTAGGTTTATCGATCGAGAAACTAATCCGATCGCAAAACTTAGCGAGAAAAATTTGAGCAATCGAGAAAAATTCACAGAATACGATTAACACTAATTCGAGCAAAAACAAAGAATCAGATAGTAAAATTTGAGGCAATTGCTCGCAATTAAGTACTAGTCACGCACGAACAAGCAATTAAACACGTTATGAAGGAAAATATATCGAATTTGATCAAAATCAGAACGTGTTCATGTTCTTCGCAAACAGTAACACGCAGAAGCAATTCAATAATAGAAATCGAAGTTTAAACTGCTACAGAACTGATCGCAATGATGATCTATCACTTAAACAAGCACAGAAACACCAAATTCAAGTCAATTAAGCACAAAATTAAGCTATTGGACCGAAAAAGGTTTTCGCGCCAAACTGTTCTTCGATGAACAGTATCCAGAAAATGATTTTCGATCCAATTCTAACAATTTTCGATTCAAAACAGAACGAATCTGCTCTGATACCAATTGTTAAGTCCTACGATTAACAACTGTACGATCCTAGCCTAGAATTCATAGTAATTCGATCGTTTAGATAAGCAATTGAATTCGATCGAAAAACTCAAATGAAGAACAAGAGAGAGAATTCGAGTAGAGTGAGAAAGTTACTGTTGTTTCTCACTCTAGAATCAAATTGCAAGCCATTCGGATCAATTCTCAAAACTTTCTCTATTAAGCTCAATTGATTTACAAGTATTTATACCAAACAAACTTGGTATAAATATCAAACTAGTCCTAATCTAAGGACTACTATACAAAACGCCCCTAATTACAAGGACAACTAATGAAATCAAGCACAATTACAAATAGTATTCTACATTCAGGTATAGTTTGAATATAAGGATCAGTGATAAATAATGTTCCAAACAGCTGACTTGCTGGAGTGATCAGGAGAAAATCATAGTAGGCACATTGGATTTGAAGAAAATTTTTACTGAGTTATAATAAGCTTATATACGATTAATTTTTATACTTAAAATCTTAAACTTATTAGTTTTATATTTGTAGGGTGAGGATGATGGGTCGTTCCTAATAAAAGATATCTAAATAGTTGTTTAGTGTCAGAATTCAATTTTATTCTACGGGCACCCACTGCATACGCGGATGATATTAAGGTGTCGTATGTTTTCAGAGTCGAATGGGAGGAAGAGTATATTTATTTACACTTCAAACGTCGACAATTGTCACAAATCAACTTTATTATCTATCATCTTATATATAAGACGGTTGGACATATTAATTACTCATAAAAATTTGGGGTCAAAACTAAATAAAAATAAAATATTTATTTCATGGGTTAATTATAAAATAAAAAATAATATGACATATAAGGAATCGAACCAGCGCACTAAGTTAGTAAGCCCAATACTTTACCATTGGGCCACAGTAAAATTTATGGAAATCTCTTCATTTTTATCTATTATATTGTCGTCTTTAATTTTTTCTTTTTTTAAATAAAAACTTAGATCGGACCGGAATCGGACAGGATTTCCGGCCGGTGTCCGGTCCGATTTTCAAAACATTGGTTACAAACCAAGTCAAGAATCAATCTGTATGTGTGAACGCGTGATATGAAAAATCAGGAATTTAGAACTAGTCTTTACGTATATTAATATGTATACTATTACATTAAGGGTGAAGGTGGCTATTAACTGCTAATTTTGGTCTGTAAAAATATTTACAATTTAACCTCTGTATTTCTAATTTCATTAAATTAAATAATTATTTCATTTAACCACTCAATTTTTACTTATTATATTTGTACCCCTAGTTATTATTTTCCTTTAATATATATAAAAATTATATTTCTAAATATAAATTATAAATTTCAAAATTAAAATAAAAACAATTATATTTTAAGAACACGGCTGATAATACTAGTTATATATTATCCCTCCAACTTGAGCGATGTAATAAAATCATTTGTCGCTTTGCTTAGTAGTTGCGTCATTTCCATATCATGGGGTACATAGATTAAGATGTCGCTTCTTTTTCTAGTTATTATGCTGTATTCATTGGTCGTTGTATTTCACGACCTTCGTCAATAATGTAAAGAGAAATCAGTTGTGCAAAATAATACACACACTTAAAAGGCAAAATCATAATATTGGTTTAGTAAATATGTCCTAGTTGCAAAATAAGTGATGCCAACTTCATGTTCCCAGTTACATAGAACAATCCTGAAACGAGACAATCTGTTCAATCATTTTTGCATCAAAATAAGTGGCAATTGTAACATACAGCAAATAGAGTTTTTACTTGGTGATCCGAGACTTAAAATTTGCGTTTTTTTTCGAAATCGTGAGCCTTAAAATTTGTTGGGTCATGTAAGTTAGCAACTTGCAATTATAAAATATATTATGGTCCATTTAGTTAGGGAAAGAATGGCTAAAAATAAAATATATTCGTGTTTCCAAAGTTACTATCTAGAATATTGGGCAAAAATAAAAACAGGGACGATCAACTTCTATTCTAATGACCCCCACTGCTCCCCACTACTAACGAACGAGAGGCTTATCTTTTAGCTCCAGTCAAAAGAATGATTGCAGATGCCCTTTATTACATTCTAAATAGTAAAAGAACCCCTCATTTACATGTGGGAATCGCAAGTCAACCAAGTTGGAAGTAGTCAATTGAAAGTTAATGAATGAAAAGCGGGTGCACTAATGCAGAAAAGAATTCTAAAAAGGGGCGTTTCTACATCAGCCCCATCGTAAGTTTTTTTTAAGTTCAGGCCTCATTCACATTAAATATAATTTTAAGGACCAAGTGTAAATAATATTCAAAGTAAAGGACATAAACAATGATTTGACGAAAATGCCCCTTGTAGATGTTATATAAAGAGGTATGAATTGCTATTATTATGTTACCAGATATTATTCAAATGGTATCAATCGAAAAAATTATTTCAACGATCGATTTGCCCTAAATTTTCGAGCATACTGGGCACAAAATCAATTTTGATGCGTACTGACGATCTCAATGATATTTACGTCGTCAGATTTAAGATCTGTGAAGAATAATTTCTAGAAATTCATTTACGCAAATACGATAATCTAGCATATTTTTTGTCGAAATTAAAGCTAATATGCATAAATTCGAGAGACCCAAAGCTTGGAAATTACGCCGCGCCTTAGTGGTGACTCAATCGTTCGTCCCTCAAGATTAACGAACGGAAAGTGAAATCGCCAGAAAAATATAGTTTAAATGAGTGTTCGTCATGTGGTATCAGAATGGCGTAAGTGATATATTTTCCATAAGATTCGGTACAACAGAGACGTAAAGTGGTATAATTACGATAAGAAGCGTTACTCGAACTCGTACGAGATATTATTATAATTTGGTATTAGTTTTATATGATGAGGTACCAAAACAAAGTAAAGTGGTATACAAGAGGCGTAACGTGGTATAGAAACGATAAGAAGCGTTACTCGAACTGGTACGAGATATTGCTTATTCTCATTTGGCATTATTTTTAAAATATGTGGTACAAGAGAAGCTTTAAGTGGTATAGCAGAGGCTTAAAGTGGTATAGCAACGATAACTGTTACTTATTCTCATTTGGTATTAGTTATATAAGAAACGGTACCAAAACAGAGTGAAGTGGTAAAACATAGGCGTGAAGTGGTATAACAACGATAAAAAGTGGTACTCGAACTGGTACGAGATATTACTTATTCTCATTTGGTATTAATTTTGTAATATGTGGTACCAGAACAGCGTCAAGTGGTTTAGTAGAGGCGTAAAGTGGCATAGTAACGAAAACTATTACTTATTCTCAATTGGTATTAATTTTATAAGATGCGGTACGATAACATATTAAGTGGTATAGTAAAGGCGTAAAGTGGTATTGCGACGATAAAAAGCGTTACTCGTTGGAGTGAGCATTTATTTTCAAAGAATATATGCCATTCTCATTTTGGCAGGTTATGGTATCCCTTGGGGAGGAAGTGATACAGAATAAGCAAGAGAAGCTGTTTTGGGCGGGAAGCTAAATGTGAGAATTATTTTGGGCGGGAATTTTATGTAGTATATGTTCATGTAATAATGTGGTACCAGAAACGCTTTATGTGTTACAGATTACGGTTTACGCGCCAGGGTTTCAGGTTTTATGTTTTTGAGTATCGGGTCTTAGGGTAAACGTCTTCGGGGTTACGATAAAGGGTTTATCATCCTAAGATTTGATGTATGATTAACGTATTAATGTTGGTTTGGATATATTTGTTGTAATTCATAAAGGTAAATATCAATGTGATGTAAATATAGTTGTCTTCACGATGCATTGGTGTACATTTTACATGATCAAAACCTCATCACTTGACTACTTACATCATATTTGCATAAACGTGACAAAATCAAGGAAGTCTGTTGTTTAAATACATCAAATCATATATTTCCATGATTTTTATTCTTCTACAACCGGAAAAACAACTTTATTTACGAAATTATTCGAACCATTAATATGGTAAAGATAATATATTATCTAGTATCAATACGACTTAATGTGGTATCATTTCGTAGTGTATTGTTACCAGGATAGTATAAATGGTTACCAAAATATATTAAGTGGTAGGACTTACATGTGATGTGGTATCATATAAAGATGGAGAGACCATATTCACTGACGGCCCATGAAGCTTCTGGAATGTTATTATTTTTTGATATGACTATAGTATAAATTGGTACCAAATTATGCTAAAGTGGTATAATTTTCATGTGTTGTAGTATGATATAAATATGAGAGCCGGTTTGACGGATCATGAAGCTTCTGGAATGCTCCTTTTTTGGTACGATTGGAGTATAAATTGGTACCAGAATATACTTAAGTGGTATAATTTACATGTGATGTGGTATTTTATAAAGATGGAGATGGTAATACCCAAGGAGCTTCTGGAATGTTCTTAGTTTTCTGTTACGATTGGAGTATAAATTGGTACCAGAATATACTTAAGTGGTATAATTTACATGTGATGTGGTATAGTATAAAGATGGAGACGATGGCCTATGAAGCTTTTGGAATGTTCTTATTTTCTGTTACGAGTGGAGTATAAATTGGTACCAGAATATACTTAAGTGGTATAATTTACACGTGATGTGGTATTGTATAAAGATGGAGACGATGGCCTCTGAAGCTTTTGGAATGTTCCTATTTTCTGTTACGAGTGGAGTATAAATTGGTACCAGAATATACTTAAGTTGTATAATATCCATGTGATGTGGTATTTTATAAGATGGAGACGGTAATAGGCCCATGGATCTTCTGAAATATTCTTATTTTTTGTTATGAGTGGAGTATAAATTGGTACCAAACTATAACTAAGTGGTATAATTTACATGTGATGTGGTATTTTATAAATATGGAGACGATAATAGGCCCAAGACGCTTCTGCATTGTTCTTATTTTTGTTACGAATGGAGCATAAATTGTTATCAGAATATTATTAAGTGGTATAATTTACATCTGATGTGGTAAGAAAATAGAACTAGTTCAAAACGCAAAATACAGTAAAAAAAACAGAAGCAGATCAATCATTCAAAACACCAAAAGTGCTACACACAGTCAAAACACAAGCAGAGCCATCATTCGACGCCGTTCTTCTCCCAGCAACTTTCTTCTTCTTCTTCCGGCCACTTTCTTGGCGATCGACGGGGTTCTTCTTCGGAGCCATCGCAAGATCCGTCGATGAAGTGTCGATATCGGTCGGGTTTCGTCGATTAAGAGTTCAGATCGGTAGAAAATTCTTCGAGTTTTCTCCATGAAGGGTGAAAATCTAATTTTAGGGTTTGTGGTATGGAAATCAATTTTGGATCTCAGTTCGTAATTGGTATATACCATCAAATTTACATATGATTTAATAATAACACTTCAATATGAATAAATACCGCTAAAATAGATTTATATACCACTTTATAACACACGTGATGATTTAGGTCTAAAATGTTTGGTGTAATTTCAGAAACAAATAAGGGTAAAAATGTCCTTTCAGTCTGAATGGGTCCTTAACCCTAACGTAAATATTGTTTGGGTCTTTCTTTCTATTAAAAATACAAAAAGGGCCTGAAACCTACTTCAAATTCTTATCAGGGCCTGAAATTCAATTGACCCATCTAAAAAAACAAAGGACAATTATCACTATTATGTTCTTTTGGATCTCTCAAAAAAATATTCACCGTGATGGAGAATTTTCATAAAAGTCAACTTTTTCTAAAAATCCCGGAAACTATAATAATGGGAATAATACAGTGCAAGTATCTCTCGTTTGGGTTGATAGTCCCTTTGCTTAAAAGTTGGTATTCGTTGTATGTAAATGTCAACTTGGCACAACCAACTCAACCTATTTTAATAAATTAATTTGACAATAAAAATTGTAGGCTGGCCGGTAGTGGAGAAAGCTTTAATGCTATTTCCCTTATTTTGGTTGGGGGGTTTAGGGGATTAGGAGGGTTGAGATTAACTTAAAGTGGTGTTTGGTTGAGATTATTATTTAAATGGAGAATTAAATAATACCCCTTAATACCATCCATTGGGTATTATCTAATTCGGCCTTCTCACGTCTCATTAAATAATATTTTCTTCTTGTGACAATTCTATCCACTTGCTCAATATTAATTTCATAATTTACCCATTACATCTCTCGCCGCCTCCCAGTTCACAAAAATTCCTATACCTCTTTCTCCACCCACTTGCAGTCACCTTCAATAGCCAAACCATCGACCAGCATCGACGACGAGTCCGAGAGAGCTCTGTTTTGAAGATCAAGGAGAAGGACAAGAAGGTCTCAACGGCGTCAGCTCTGCTACCAAGCCACAAAAAATCCGCCACTCTGCTGACTATCTCCAGGGAAATCAGGGTCTACCCGATCCACAATGGTTTGAATCCGATCTCTGGCCGGAGCTCCCCGTCTCTCTCTCTCTCTCTCTCTCTCTCTCTCTCTCTCTCTCTCTCGGTTGCGTGCGAGATGGTGCAGGGGCGTGCAGTTTTGTCGGGGTCGTCGATGGTGGCGAATTTCGGATAGATGTGGGTTTGCTAGGCTTTGGGGGGATATGACGGATTCCGGCAGTTGGTGGTTTGGGCTCTCAGGGTTGCATGCGAGAGGCGGTGCAAGGCCGTGCAGTGGTGCGACGTCGTGCAGTAGTGGCGAATTCCGGCGAGATTTGGTTTTGCTCGGCTTAATATGAGTTGCTCGGCTTTTGGGGGGCTGTGGCCGATTCCGGCGATGGATGGTGTGGGTGGTGCTACTGCAGCGAGATGCGGGATGGCGGTGGTGCGAGTGCGACGCGAGGAGTACTACTAGTCCAGGGAGATGCTTCAGAGATACATGATTTGGAATAATAACGTCTCATGTGTGTGATTTGATTTTTTTTCAACGATGTGTGTGTTTTGATAAAGAACATATTATTATGAGCTTACACAGATGCATCAATGGAATATCTAGTTTCTTCAGTCACGCCGTACCTTCCTTTGTGTGTATGGCGTACCATAACACGTTGATATACGGTACCTAAATGTGTTTATACAGCGTACCTTATGTGTTATAAATGGCGTACCTAAATGTGCTAATACGGCGTACAATTTTCTCAACGAATGACGTACCACAATACGTTGGTATAGGGTAGGGCTTTTAAAAATCGACCCAACCCGCCAATCCGACATGAACCGCACCCGAAAATAGCAGGTTCGGGTTAGCATTTTTGACCTGTTTACGTAAATGGGTAAACCCGAACCCAACCCAATTATTAAGTGGGTTAGGTTAGGGATCGGATTTTCAACTCGAAATCAACCCGGAATCAACCCCAAATCAACCCATTTAACCCGAATAATATATATTATTAAGATATTATTAATATAAATAAAATAAAAGGATTAACCCTAATTCTCTATCCACTCTCACGCTCACACATGATGTTTTTATTAAAAAAACTGCATTAGTTCTCATTTTTTTTTGTTTAATTTGGATTTATAATTCTGTCAATGTTGTTTTTTTTTTCTTCTTTCTTTTTTAATTTTAAACGGGTAGGCGGGTTGGCCGGTTGGGTTAGGGTTAAAGTAGGTTGGGTTTGCGTTTGTTTTTTTTGACCTGTTTAAGTAAACAGGTCAGGTCAGGGTTGAAGTTTTCAACCCGTTTATTAACCGGGTTGAACCCGAAGGTGACCCAACCCGACCTGTTTACCACCCCTAATATAGAGTACCTAAATATGTTGTATGGCATAACTGCGGCGGATCGGGTACCTATCTACAAAAAATATATTCTTCTAGGTACCTACATATAGAAAAAATCTGACGGGGTACTAGTTATAAGTTTTTTTCAAAATGGGTATTTATGAGTAAAACCCCAAATGTAGTGGCTCACCGAGACCGGTTTAACTTCAGGTAAAATGGCGGCCCACATTTCAAGATCGATGACATGGTAAAAGACGAACCCAAAAGCTGAGAATGTTAAAAAAGGCAAGTGATTTTCTTCCTCTTTCTACTTCTAATCTATTACTCCTTTCTTTATGTTCTTCACTTCATTTTACTAGTAAAGACGGCTTAAAAAATCTGCTGCTCCATGCTTCAGATATTTTCCTGAAACCCAAAATCCTTTTGTTTGTTCTCCGTTGTCAGATTCTTGATTTTATATCTGAAATTCGTGTGCGAGTTATTGGATCTGATCAATTATGGGGAATTGCTTTGGCTCATCAGCAAAAGTAGACGCTACCCTCAGCAACTCGTCTGGTATATTTTCCCCTCTTCTCCCCTTCTCTCTCTATAAATATGTTTTTCCTCTGATATCTCTCAAATTTGGTGGGTTTTTGCTTCTAGTTCTTTTGCTCTTCTGACTCCTGGGTTTTGATCAAATTTCGATATTTGCATCGTTTTTAGCACACTTGATGAACTATGTAACTATGCTGTACTTTTAGCTATGCGGCTCTCCTTCTATGTTTTGCCCAGGAATGGAAATAAGAGCTCAAAAAAATCGAATCTTTGTACAGATTTTGTTGCTTATTGAGCTTTCGCTTAGGAAAATTTCTCATTAACAAAATAATCAATCAATCAAATCCCATATTTCATTCAGAAGCGTCAAGATCTCAAAGCAAAACGACGTCATCCCCCTCCTCTAAGTCTCCTTCAAGCATAAGCATCCCATCTTATTACAGCAGCAGAAAAAGCAGCACTGGCGCCGATAACCTCTTACCAACTCCAAGATCAGAAGCTGAGATTCTCTCATCGCCACACCTCAAATCTTTCGCCTTCAACGAACTGAGGAACGCAACGAGGAACTTTCGACCGGATAGCCTACTCGGAGAAGGAGGTTTTGGTTATGTCTTCAAAGGATGGATCGACGAGCAATATCTTACAGCTGCGAGACCGGGGTCGGGTTTGGTCATTGCTGTCAAGAAGCTGAAGCCCGAGGGATTTCAAGGCCACAAGGAATGGCTGGTAAGAACATCTTCGGTCCCTTTTCCTTTTTTCGTTTGTTTCTCATTTGAATTATTAAAATTTGAGATAGATATGTTCGTTGATCGTTTGTGCAGACTGAAGTTAATTATCTCGGGCAGTTGCGCCATCAGAACTTGGTTAAGCTCATAGGGTACTGCTCGGAAGGAGAGAATAGGCTTCTTGTGTATGAGTTCATGCCCAAAGGAAGCCTTGAGAATCATTTGTTCAGAAGTAATAAGCATTCGATTCAATTCGATATTTATTTGATTCGAATTGGTATGTAAATTTTCTTGATTATGTGAAATCTATTTATCTTTAGGAGGTCCGCAACCTCTTTCTTGGGCTATTCGCATGAAGGTTGCTATAGGAGCAGCTCGCGGCCTAACGTTCTTACACGAGGCAGAACAACAAGTCATTTACCGCGATTTTAAGGCCTCGAACATTCTCCTAGATGGAGTATGTATGCTTGCAATAATTCATTCACTATATTCATCTTAAGGGTTGATTATTTTCTCAGTTCTGTAATGTAGGCGAGTGATATTGTAGACACATAGAATTTAGGAGTTGGCATTGTAGGGACAATAACTTTTAAAATTAAGCGATTTAGGGATACGCCGGAACCCTAGGTTTTGCCCCAAATTGTAGGATTTCGACTTGTAATTTATGATTTCTAGAAATCTAGGTAGTAACAATTAATCAATTTTGGGAAAAATCTGAGGTCCAGACGTATAATGTGCGTAAATTGCTTAGTTTTGAAATATGTGATCCCTATAATGCCACTCCATGAATATTTTGTCCCTATAACCAACCCCTCTATATTACAAGACGGAAAAAATAATCAACCTGCATCTTAATATAACATTAAAATTTCCTACATTCATGTCATATATAGGAATTCAATGCAAAGCTGTCGGATTTTGGTTTGGCCAAGGCGGGTCCAACCGGCGATCGAACCCACGTTTCGACCCAAGTCATGGGCACGCACGGCTACGCTGCGCCTGAATACGTCGCCACGGGTCAGTCATTATTATATACTTTTTTGGCAATCTAAAAATAATAGAGAACATTTTTAAATGAGGGGTTTTTCTTCTTTACCTTTATAGGTCGATTGACGGCGAAAAGTGATGTATACAGCTTCGGCGTGGTGCTTCTTGAACTGCTATCTGGGCGACGAGCTGTGGACAAGACGAAGGTAGGAATCGAACAGAACTTAGTTGATTGGGCAAAACCGTATCTGAGTGATAAGAGAAAGCTATTTCGAATCATGGATACAAAGCTCGAGGGTCAGTACCCTCAAAAGGCTGCGTTTTCAGCTGCTACTGTGGCTCTTCAGTGCTTGAGCATGGAGGCTAAGCTTAGGCCTCGAATGGCCGATGTTTTGTCCACGCTCGAAGATCTTCAGCAACCAAGAAATGTTTTGCGATCCAATGTAAAAGCTGAGGATTCTCATCAGCGTGATTTGGCGGTTAAGTCACCGTTGAATCGCCCGTGAGGAAAAGATATAGCTATGCTTTGTTTTCCTCTAAATTTTCTTGTAAATAAACACAGATGAGGTGATGTAGTACAGTAGTAGTATGTAGATTCGTGAGCCATTTTGCTGTTTCGGTCGTTTTGGATTGATTGAAGGGTTTCTTTCTGATTGTATGTGTGCTATTAAGTGGATGGACATTTGTTAAAAAGAAAGAAGTGATGCATGTTCATTTTAAGAATAATCAATGGGTTTTTTTGTCATTTTTGTGTATTAATTATGGTATTGTTACGGCAATGAATGTCTGACTGGGACGGGACGCAGGGGACCAGTGCGTTGTATCTTGACTTTCCGGGACACGTTTGGACAAGATTTTTATTCTATTCTAACTGTCAATTTTAACGTGGTCAGTTTCAACTCCAAGACTCTTTTACCTCTAAAGCAATTCTTTTATTTTGCATAAAATCTTTTGCTGCTTATCTTATCCACTAGGAAGATTTTGAAAAAAGAGGGGTTCATTTATAATTGTATTAAGTAGGAGGGGTTGAGATTTAAAGGACTAAAACACCCTCTCAAGTAGAAGTTTGCTTAGCTCAAGTAACCAATTTCACTGAGCATTTGTTTTCGTTGAGGAGCCGAGTTGAAACAGTGGGCCAGTTGAAGACGCCGTTGAAGGGGATAAAGTCACGAATCGTCTTAGGGTTATTCACTTGAAATCGTTATATATTTAGTGTAGTTTGGGCTTATGATTTTAGGGTATGGTTTGCACAATCCATTCTGATTTATGGCTTTATGATTCACGATTTTACAATATGTTATCAATTTATTTATTCGATTCTTACTCGACGGTTATTCGAACTGTATCTTAGTTCGAATACCTTTCGAATTTTAAAACTTTGAATTTAATCGACTTCGAGTAATATTCGAATGAGAATCGAATACAATTTGAATATAGTTGCAGCATTTTTGACTTCGATTGCGCTTTTCTCTTTCTTTTCAACCTTTTCAATTGCGCAAAACACGTCACATGGAGGTATTAGATCGCTGGAGAGGTGAATAAACTACAAGCGACATTCACTCCAAAGTCTATTGTTCAAGATGCAAAAGTGTCATGACAATCATCCATTAAATAAAATACAACTCCTTAAAGTTTCCAAAAAAGCATGTAATTTTCAATTTGCGCAACGGTAGTAATCATGAATTAACAAATAATTGGTTGTGCCCGCATGCGAGGTAGTAAGCATGAATTAACAAATGATTGGTTGTCTACTCGTGAAAGCAATAATTTGAACTTTCCTTCCGCTCGTTCATTTGAGATTCGGGTAATTACTATTGTTAGGTCCTAATTTATCAACTATATGATCTTAGACATGAATTCTAAGGTTATCGATTAGAATTAATGAGAAACGAATTTCGATCGAAAAACATTCGTTGAGAGCTCGAGAGAGAATTTCGCTTAGAGTGAGAAGATTTCATGTGTTTCTCTCTCTAGAAATCGAATTGCAAGCGTTTCGGATCAATTTCTAATATCTTCTCATTAAGCACAATGTTTGTACATCTATTTATACCATACATACTTGGTATAAATAACAAGTAAGTCCTAAACTAAGGACAAAGCACAATTAGAAATGATATTCTACATTCTCCCCCTTTGTGCTTGATTTCTCTCACCGGGCATAGTACGATCTGCGGTCATGCTCGAAATTCCTGAGCGTATTCCTCAGCTCCAGTCGCTCCTCTATGTCTTCAAGCAATTCCATCAGGAGCAGCTGTTCTCTCACGAACCGGTGAATCCTCAGCATCGTCTCTCGATTGACTTCTTCCAACCTCTGCTCTATATTCTTCCTGATGACCTTGAGCGTCCCATCACAGAACTTGTGGATTTCATTCTTTAGCATCAACCTGGTCTTCTTAGCGATTGGATTGTGGTAGGAGATGCCTAAGACTGAGCTGATGTGCACGTGATTGTTGGAAAACCCTTCGATCTAAGGTCTTTTGTTGAGCGGGGCGGTCATGTTGACCTTCTTCATGTTGCTCTCCAGAGCCATTTGAAGGTCGTGTGCGACGAAGTACTTGACTTGTCGCATCATGAACCGGTAGAGTCCCTCAAGTCCTTCTTTCTTGATGAAGCCTTGAAGACTTTTGTACTTCTCAACTACAGCTTGTAGAGGTTATACACCTCCTCGGCGGGGAGATACGGCAGGTCTCCCTCGCTTAGTTCTTCTCGAGTTCTGTCTACTCGCTCGATGGCGTAGTAAGGTGTTGGAAGTCCTCCTTTAGCAAAGAAGACACTGAGTAACTGACAGATGGGGAGAGACTCTTACAATGACTCTTGGCTTGTCCCTTAGTCATCCCCATTCTCACGTCCGGTCCAAGGTGGGTCAGCATCCAAAGGTACGTCATTCTCTTCTGCTGATCCCAGTGAGAGATCCATCTAAGCTTGAACTCATTCGGCTTCTTGACTTTGTCCGGTGACCTCCAAATGTGTTCACGAACTTCTTCAAGGAAAGGGATTTCAATACGAATATTTTCCCACGGCGTGTCGATCCGAACGAATCCTGGCATTTGTCTCGTTGGATTCGCTTGTTGCGCAATCAACTCTGGAAGCCTTGGGGGATCTTGTTCATGATTTTCACTTTCCTGAAGTTCTTCGTCTTGTATCAGCACGAGGTCCACCGAAGCTTGTTGTAAGAAGTGTCCAACGTCCTTGTGCCGTTGTCTCTGATGCTCATCGGGCATGGAATGGGTCATCCACTGTCCTTCGAAGATGTACTTGTCGAGGAACTCATGTGGGTTGACACCATGTCCTGACGGTGCCGCCATGGCCACGAGCATGGCGGCACTTGCTTCTTCTTCTGGAAGCAAGGGGCTTGTTAGAGTCGTTGGTGTGGACGGATGCGTCCTTATATGGAAGGTTGGTGAGTCGATTTGAATTGTATGAGTGGTGCGGTGCGTGGTGGTGGTTGTTTGGGTAGTAGGTTGTGAGGTTTCAGCGGCTCCAGCGCTTGTCTGTGTCGCGCCCGAGCTTCGTTCTTGACTTCTAGTCATTATCTTAGGTCTCCTCTCCCCCCATGATGGCCTTGATCATGGGGGTCGTCATGTCTGCGTTTGGAGCGGGAGCCTTGACCTCGACAAGTGTCGGTCGGGCCAGGACGATCGACGAGACGGCGGAAGAGGTCTTCTTCTTCTTCCGGCGTTCGAGTAGTCAGCTCTAGTAGGCGGGCGACTAGGATGGAGTGGAGGTCGCTGATAGGTATGGTGGCTGTGTTTATGAGGTTGTGTGTGAGGATCGACGTGGCGGTTGGGAAGGGTTGTGTGCGTTGAGTGGGTGTGAGGGTAAGTCGTGAGGAAGACGGCTCTGAGACGGGTGCTTCCCCACGATCTTGGCGGGACGTCTCGATTGCTGTACGCACGCTCTCCATAAGTTTCTCTTCAAATGACTGTAAAGCTTCTGAGAGAGTTGCCTGAAGTCTGTCTTCGGTCACGAACTGGACGGACGCCTCCGTCGTTGAAGGACCAGGACGACAGATGTCGCCTGTTGGCAACCCTAGAGCTAACATCGGCTCATCAGGTTGGCTTGTAGTCACTTGAGGTTGTGACTGTTTGAGACTTCCACTCAATCCTTGAGGCGAATCACGAGGATTCTTCTCTATGGGTGTTGCGGCAGGTTCTGATTGAACCTGCGAACCAGACACGGGAAGATCGTGCTGCAGCTCAAGATTGAGCGATGAAGGGTCCTCAGCATTTTGAATGATAACTGGCATCGTGTGTGATGTGGTAGTGACGGTAGTGAAGAGGGACTCTAGTTGTATGCTTAGTCTTCGTGGAGTCCGTCTTATCAGTTGAATCTCCTCGAACTCTGTGTCGGATGAGGTGGCTGTGTGAGGAGAAGAAGGTTCACGTTCAATGTCCTCCCTCACGAGCTTGTTCCGTCATCGATGGAAGTGAGCTTTGCCCTGCATCTGCATCGGGCTGTGCTTCTTGTTGAAGAACCTCCTCAAAGGGCTCTTCGAGCACGCCTACATGGATGTGCACTCCACTTGGAGCTCCTGATTTTGTTCTTCAACTTCCGTTTCTAGAGCCACCTCATCGATCATCGTGATATCGAGGTCTGGCAGCTGAGTTTCTTGGACTGGAGGCTCCTTTTCAAGCTCCTGGGCCACTGCATCGATCATCATGTCCTCAGGGCTCTGTTGTTGTTGAGGGCTGACTGCAAAATCTGTCGGGGGCCCTCTGATCATCTGCTCCGTCAGATGATTCTCCCGGCAGTATTTTTGGTATTCGGCTCCCGAGGGGTCGACGAGCCTCAGCAACTCGAACGGAATGGCCATGGATGGCTGATCCAAATCCGTTAGCTTTGGGTTGTGGAAGAACTTGAGCCGCGGTGGTTGGTAATTCCCTCCCGGAGGTAGACGAGGGATGTTCTGCTCGTACATCTCCATATTTTGTCTAATGACGACGGAGAACCACCGAGCATACGGCATATTCATTGAGCGTTTGTTTTCTTTCTGTCTAATCTGCTCTGCTAGATCATTCCAGATCAGTTGAGCAAAATCGTAATTCCGCGAGAAGGCGATTCTGTGAAAGATACGGAGAATGTTGCCGTTGCCTTTGTCGAAGCCGGCGTGGTTTGGTGATAGACACTTGTTGATGATGCCAAAAAGTGTCTTCCAAGGATGTGGGATCCCGTTGCTCTGAACTTGAGCTAGTTTGGTCAGTGGAGGACGACATCCCATATGAAGAAAGTCTTGCACCAGCTCCACATCAGTGGGAAGGGGGTCGTAATGTTGGCTAAAAGGAAGGTCGAGGAGAAGCCTGAAGTCATTCTTGTTCATGCAGATGTGCCTCGTCCCTACAACCGTCGTGAAATTGTACGTCCCGTCCATGATGAGGCTCTTGATCATCCCCCAAAACTGTTGAGGTAAACCATCGGCACCGAGGCCGTCACCGTTAGAGCATGCCATAGGGGATGGCCTTGTAGTATTGACACCATGATCTCATCCGGACACCTGAAGGTGGTCAGGTCGAGTTGGAAATTGGTGTCGTGGACGTTGAGGTACATGGCCTTCTCATATATGTGGTTGTATGTTGGATAATGATCCATCTGAAATGCAATTAGAAAGAGCAAATTATTAGTTCAGAATTTAAATTGAATCGAAATTTTTAAGTTCATCAAACCATATAATCTTTCATGTCATGGCACGTTTGATGATTTTGAAAAATGTAATATGCACATAGGTCATACGAAGTGAATATTCAAGACATTAAAATATTTCGACACTTATGTATAAGACACATGTAAGTTCAATCGAAAATATGCTAAGTGTTTAATATCACTGTTCACTCCGTGATTTTTATCGTGCTAGAAATGAAATTCTCAATTTAATCTCCTAAGTGCAAATTTCCAATTAAAATCTCCGTTTAATTTTGCGATCGAAAATTTTATTCGCTAAGTTTCACTACAGTAGAAAAGACTTAGAGAAATTTTTCTAAGTGTTAAAACGTAAGACGTGGTACTTTAGCCGAGAAATTTTACGATCGAGAAAAATTTTCGTGTAAATTTACGATCGAGAAATTAGATTTCCGCGTAAATTTACGATCGAGAAATTTTTCGCGCATGAATAAAATTTTCGCTGTGAAAGTTATCAAGCGAGAAAGTATTTCGATTTTAAAAAGAAATTTTTCGCTGCGAAATTTCACGATCGAGAAAATTGTCAACGAGAAACTAAGTCAAACATCGAGAAAATTTTCGATCGATCAAAATTGTCGCTGCACGCTTTTACGATCGATAAATTTATCGTCGAAAAATTAGTTTTATCGCCGCTAAAACTTTCGACCGAGAACAAAATTGAAATCGAAATTACTATTTGTGATTGTAAGTTTTGCGCTCGAAACTTATATTGCACCTTATTAGATCTATTCGCTCGCATAAAATACAAATTCAATTTCTCGATTGTAATTATTTTTCGATCTACGTTATCTATCTTAACGACTAAGTCAAAAGTTTAGCGAAAAACTTTTCCAATATAAACAGTAGATCAATTGAAATTCAATTGACACTATTTGCGAGCGAGAAACTTCTTCGACGCCTTTAAACGTTAAAACCCAGTTTCAGTCGAACTTTAGAAACGCAGATAGTCGAAGTAATACACTCCTAGAATAATCAGAAAACACCGAAACTATCTTTAGTGCAGAATTTAACCCAGATTATTCACAGAAATCGGTCGTAAACACAGCAAACTAGCATTCGAGTTTTCCTATTTTGAATAGACGAGAATATAACACGAAAGATCACATAATACAGATGCACACGTAATTCAAACACACAAAAATCCCTAAAGAATGTCGAATTTACCTCTCAAAGACGAAGATTAGTGAAGTATGTAAGATTTTGACTATCGTCTTTGCGGAAAAAGTTTTTCGCGAGAGAAAAATTATCGACTGTTGAGTTTTGCGATTAAGGGTTTTGCATGTATTTGGGGATTTTCGACTGCAAGCATTAATTTCGTTAAATGGGCTGATTAGAGGTTTTCGATCCTTAACAATTTCTAGGCCCATTACTGTTTACGATCGAGAAACTTACGATCGAGAAATTCCCTTTGGTTACTATTGACTTTTCGCTCGACAAATTTCGATCGAGAATTTTCGTTTGGTTCCTGTTTAATTTTCGCTCGTAAATATGAAAGCAAAAATTACCACTTGGTCCCAAATTAATTTTCGCTCGAGAAGCTGTGAATGAAAATTACGAAATTCGCCCAAATTTCTCGATAGTAACTTTTTCTAAGTTTCAGGGTTGACCCTGAGTAAACAAATAAACCACATAGTTGCTCCCCCTATATATGGAAAAGCAATTAACTCCCTGTAATTTAGATTAGTGACATCTGGCTCGCTCTTCAAATTTTGTAAATCTGCAATACTTAGAGCAAAAGATGTCGAGATGATTAGAGTTAATTTTTGGAAGCAATTTTTCTATTTAGACTCCCCTTAACTTATTATACCAATGTCGTGAGCTCCATAACGCGAAGATTTGTGAAGTCCTTCTCTGAAGTGCGTTGTTCAAGGAAAATCAAATTGGAATTTACTGTAACACTTAGAGAAAGATCATCAAAATTATTTGGAGTTCAAGGCATAAATGTAGTAAATGCTCCCCCTCAAATAGTGCACTTCAATTGATTTAACAAGTAAGTACATAAATCAATCTAAGTAACAATTATTAAGAACATGCGATTTATCAAGATTTAGCCTAGATACATGGTCCCCTATACATGTAATTGTAATTTCGCACGAGGGTTTGAGCATGAACAATATATCGCATTTAATCAATTCCGTGTAGATGCAAAGTAACATTGCATATCAAAATGTGCGAGTTTCTTTCCTTTTTTTTTTAATTTTCTTTTAAAGAATTAAGAAAGAGAAAAAAAATCAATAAACTATTATTACATATCTATTTTCTTATGACTATTAATACTACTAATAGTATAGGGTTAGATTATTTTGCTTTGATCAATCGTCACACCTAAAATTTCACAAGACATTAGAAAGATCATATGCCGTCAAGTCACGTCAACAATCGAAAGTCCTAAGTCCATAGAGTAGTCCATTTCGACAACTCTCACTATATTCACTCTAGCACTCTATTATTTTTAACTTGGGATTTTATATTTATATCACTCAAGTCAACACAAGTAATATTACGTCAATTTACCTGTGATCGAGGCGCTTTTAATCAATTCACCTAAGCGAAAGATCGTCGATGTGGAATCAAAGGAACTTAAAAAGGTTTCAATTTGGCTATGACTAAGAAGGGAAGGAACATTTTGGAAAATGTTGGCTTTTTGTCGTCTTCCATTTCTTCGTCGTTCTTTTCCACCGGCATTTTTATTTTCTATTTTTCAACCTTTTTATGTTTTCTATTCCCTTTTATGCTCAAGCTGAAGCTCCGAATCTTCACGAGGCAATAGGAGATTATCGTAGGAGAAGTTCTTCTTGTTGGTTCTCGGGCCGATACCGTGCTTCTCTTCTCTTATTCCCTAGAGAGGTTTTAGAGATTATCAATTTGGAGAAATTTACAGTTATGGAATTCGAACCCGAGGCTGCGCTCCTCTTCTCGTTTCCCGATATAAGACCGGATTATCGTTGGAGAAGTTCACTTCGAGGTGCTCCACTTTCCAGCCGTTCTGACGAGCGTACGAGATTATCGACGGAGAAGTTCACAGTAGGATCCATGCCACCTTCTAAGAATTTGTGATGTAGATAGTCGGAAGGCAGGTTCCTTTGGTCTACTTTTTGTGCGTTGAGCAATGCCTTCTTTTGTCATCTTTTTCTTTTTCTTCTCGTTTTTCTCCCCCTCCGTTTCTCGATTGAACAACCCACCGAAAGTTTAGATAGTCGGTTGAAGGCTGAAAGGGTTTTCAAATGAAGGAAAGGAAGTTGGAGAAAGCTCAAAGTGGATGACTAGGAGTTAAGGTAAAGGATAAAAGATTTATAGGGCCGAGTGAGGAATTTCTTAGATGCCCTTATCATCTTCCTAACAATCTAAAGCTAGGCGAGTATGAGGCCAAGAATCACTAGTTAAGACAAGCAATTGATGTGCGACTCGCTCGAGAATAGATCCAAAGAAAAAAAAATGGAAAAAGGCTAGAAACCTCACATATGTAAAGTGACTTTGTGTCTTAGTGGAGCAAACCAAAGACTTTTGAGACACAAGAAAGTGACTTAGACTGACAAAATTAAGCAATTAATCAGTCGCTTGTCGGGGAAACATATTTGTGACTTAGATCAAAGCATCCTAAAGAATATCTTCATTCCCCTAATATGATAAGTATATATGTAATATTTTTGGATTTTCTTTATTCTATTATATTTTATTATTATTTAATTTGCACGCAAGATATGTCATTGAAGTATAGAAAACACATAGCATAGAGCATATGAATGCACAGAAAATTAAGTAGAGCACATATCACTGGAGGTTCAACATGCCTAATTTTCCGACAAGAAATAGGAATCATTTTTCATCCAATGCCTTGGTGAAAATGTCAGCTAGTTGATACTCCGTGTTCACGAAATACATGTCAATCGTACCATTTTCTACGTGATCTTTTATAAAGTGATATCTAATGTCTATGTGTTTTGTGCGTGACTGATGAACATGATTACACGTAATCGCAATGGCACTTTGGCTCTCACTATAAATGGGTATATTATTTAAATTGTACCCATAATCGCGAAGCTGAGTCCGCATCCATAGCATTTGCGAGCAACAACTGGCAGCTGCGACGTATTCGGCCTCGGCCGTTGATGTTGAAATGCAGTTATGCTTTTTTGATGACCAGCAGACGAGCTTTTCTCCTGGAAATTGTGCGCCACTGGATGTGCTTTTCCTGTCCATTCGGCAACCCGCATAATCAGCGTCAGTATAGCCAATTAATTTGAAATTTGTGCCCTTAGGATACCATAAACCTAAGGTCGAGGTGCCCTTTAGGTAGCGAATAATCTGCTTAACCGCGAGCATGTGAGATTCTTTGGGGTCGGTGTAATACCCGGTTCCCGTGCGTAAGTTGGCCAATAAATTTGCATGCATATTATGTGTTTATATGATTTTATATTTAGTATTTATTTAATTTCGTGACTACATGATACCTAATATTGTAAGTTTGAAATTTAGGGTTTCTTTTGGATAAAAATTCGAACTTTATGATGTGGTAGTAAGTTTCGAAATTTAATTAGGGTTTTATGAGAATCTTGAAAGATTTTGGTGTAAATTAGGAGAATTTCAAAATTGACGTATAGTTAGTATTTAAGAAGGTCGAGATGAGTTATTAAGATTGTCGAAATATTAAGAAACTCGACATTTAGTTGAAATAGAATGTCGAGATGTTAGTATGAGGTGATGTCGATATGTGTCTTGTGAGGTTGAGCATCTCGAATAGGATAACGAAAATAATGATGAGATAGTTGTGTGTGAGGGGATTTCGAAATCTCTTAGCAATAAGTTTTGAACTTATCTAATGATAGCATTGAAATGACGTTGAACCATGGCTAATACTTGTTAAGTGAGTAAGTAAATGTCCTAATCATTGAAATTATTATATGATTAAGAAAGGAATGAGTCCAAACTTTCAAACCTAAAAGTGAAACTAGAAAACGATTTAAGCTAAAGTAATAATATAATTAAAAGCTTTAAGATAACAATCTAGAAAGAAAGAAATTCGTTAGATGAAATTTTTGTGGAACAAGTCTAGGAAGGAGGCGAAGAACTGAAATAGTATCCATAACGTAACTTGGAATTTGGTAAGAGTTCTTACTAAAATCTTTATATTTTTAATTAGGTTTCGACTTATTTAAGTGTTATTAGGCATGAAATTCATATAAGTTTATGTTCTTTAGGGTATTTTGATTTTTGAAAAGGGAAGAACATTATTTAGAATTGTTATGATATTTAAAGTGTTCTTGACAATTAGGGCTTTGATCGAAAGATTTTAAGGGTTTAGAAATAAATAGTGTTTATGATTCGGGAAGATTAGAGTTTGCTTAATGTCGAAGTGTTAGATGAGATAGTGCCGAGATTTATAAAATGTCGACATAAAATATCGAGTTGGGATATATGATATGAGGATGTCGACATGAGCTTATTGTGGAGTTGAAAGAAAAAGTCGAAGGCATAATGTCGAATTAAGTTAAGATGTCGACATGGTTTATTTTGGAATGAAAAAGTCGAATGAGAAGTATGATTAGGGATGGAAGATGTCGAGTGTGTCTTAGGTGAAGTGGTTTCGAGTTTTTATGTTGAAAGAGAATATGGAAGATGTCGAATGGTGATGTGGAATTTTTGTATAAATGTCGAGATGAAACTAAATAAAGATATCGACATTTTGTTTTGTGGGGTATCGATTGTTTCGAGTTTTTAAAAAAAAATGTCGAGTTCTATGTCCGACATTTTCCTTTAATTATTGTTAGTTTAGCTTTCAAGTGGTTTTCTATTTGAGACTTTTAAGTTTTAGAACTTTGTACTTATTCCTTAATTAATGTATAAACATCTAGAGGATAGGGACATTTACCTAATAATTTCTCTTCAATGCATATGCTACGTTAAGTTAAAAGATGTAAGGGTTCTAGATGACAAAGACATTCACCTTAAGCATGTATTAGTTTTTTTAATTACTTTAAGGATTATCAAGAATTTTAAAACCCTAATCACACGTAACTTTTCATATTATAATTAAAAGGTCTTGGATTATTTTAATATTGTTTTGAGGGGTCATTTGGGGTTTGTCGAACTCTCTAATTTAAGTAAATTTGGAATTTTAAGGTTTCTAAATTATAAGTCGAAAATAGGGTTTTCAAATTTAACTAATTTCATGAAATTGTAACTAAATTAATGAATTATAATTTTATATGTTTTTATAAATAGGATTCGAAGGTTAGCGATTTAACCGTGCAATAAGCTAAGGATACCAGGTAAGTGGGAATTTCAACTACAACACATAAATTGATTGATATGTGTATTGCTACGTGACTAATTGCTTCAATGAATACGTGGTATGTGAATTATCTGTTATATGCGATTGTTTGGAATATTTATTGTTGCATTATTTATGCATCATGATCATGTGCACGCACGAATCATACGGAGTATTTTTAGGAATGAGCGTGCATTGTATTACTCGAGTGGAAAGCGAGTTATATGTAATGTAGATAGATGAGAATATAGCTACTTCTACAAAGGCACCATGACGGGGGTAAAACCGTCGAGTATATTACCTAAATTATTTAGGTATTGGGAAGGCACGTAGTATAACTATAGTGCCAAGAAAGTAATTTGATAGAGGGGCGACCTGGTGAATGATAAGATTGGAGATAAACCCTAATTTTATCTTAGCCAGAGTGGGCCACTATCGTATTTTATCCGTATAGGATTTGAGCTCATGATATAATGGTGCGGTTAGAAAGTAGCTATGGGCCCTAATGAAAATGAGTAACGAGTGAGTATGATGTGAGAATGGTATTAGAAAGCATTGGCGCGGATGCCTTTGCTATTTTGGACACGTGCATACATGCATATTTCCACTTACTGAGCTTCGTAGCTCATCCCATGTTTTTATGTGTTGTAGACGTAGCGAATCCGGTACGTAAATGTTTAGATGATGAGGCTGGTCCTTCTGGAACTTCCGGTGACTTTTGAGGGTGGTGTGTACATGGATGCGACCTGTGCGGCGGGCGTTATGTTTAATTATGTTGTGTTTTGTAAAATAAGTTTATATCGTATGTAAAATATGAATAATGTTTGTATTGTAAAATAGTTGAGTGTAGTGTGTTTTGTAAAATCGAAAAATTATATCAGCATTTTCAGATGTAATATATGCTATATTTTATTTAGTCACGTAAGTTAGTGTAAGAAAATAGTAGTAAATGGCGGGGCGTCACAGGTTGGTATCAGAGCTTCGGTTGCAGTTTCTGTAGACTGTCCATGTACACACACTCAAAAGCGCGGAAGACAGCCTTGATTGTAAGTTATTTGGTATTATGAATTTCTTGCATTGCATAATTTATTGGCCTTAGGGACTGTTAGGGTAAGAGAGACAACATGGTTAGAACTAGAGGAGAAGGCAGCGGAGGAAATAATCATGAAGGCGAAAATGTAAACCCGACTGACAATCGTGATTCGGCTATCCTTCAGCTCACCGAATTAGTGCGTCAACAGTCTCAACAGATTCGGGAATTAATTCAGCAGCAAAACTCTGAGGGGACAAGGAATAACGGAATCTCTCAGGCTGATAGGGTTGAAGCAGTGGGTGAAAGATTTCGTAAACTGAACCCACCGACTTTTGAGGATGCTATCGATCCAACATCTACTGAAGATTGGCTCAGAACATTAGAGAGTATGTTCCAATATAGCAGAATTCCTGAGAATGAGAAAGTTCTGTGTGCTGCATTTCTATTGCGAGGAAGTGCAGGGCATTGGTGGGACACTATTTTGGCGATTGAGGATCCGATCAACATGAGCTGGGAACGTTTCAAGGAACTGTTCCGAAATAAATACTTCACCGCATCTGTGCGAGCCCAACGCCTGAATGAGTTTATAAATCTTAAACAAGGGGCGATGACGGTGGCGGAATACATCAGAAAATTTGAACAACTGTCAAGGTTTGCGACACATATGGTGAGTACTGATGCTCTGAAGGTCGAACGATTCCTTGAAGGTCTAAAGCCGGAGTTGTATCGTGACGTTAATATGGCCGGACTACAAGGAACTACATATGCTCAAGTGGCGGAGCGGGCGATGGTTGCAGAACAAGCTGAGACACGAATTATTCGTGCTCAAGAGGCAAAGCGAAAGTTTGTGCAAGGAGCAAAGTGGAATGGGGGTAATCAGAAACGACAGTTCTTTCCAAAAGGTGGGAAGCCAAATTTTCAGAATAGGCCTGGACCACCTCAGCAACAATATCCTAATCAATGGAGACCCCCAGCCCCAATGCCAGCTTGCCCAAGATGTGGACGACATCATTCTGGTATCTGTTTCTCACAGAATGCTATCTGTTTCAAATGCGGAAAGACAGGGCATTATGCAAGATCGTGTTCAGAGAAGACACCAGGAAATCAAGCGATGGTTCAAGCGAAACCACCAACTGTGCCAGCACGAGTGTATACTTTGACTGCAGAGGAAGCAAAAGCTAATCCATCCGTGGTGGCAGGTAATCTACTTATTCACAAACTTCCGACATGCATTTTAGTAGATTCAGGAGCCACACATTCATTTGCATCCACTAAATATGTGGCAAGACTCGGGATTACACCTACCCTGTCCGATTGTGAATATAATGTAACTGTTCCACACGGAGTTGCGATGCGAACCAATCTGGTTTTACGAAATTGTCCTGTGTTAGTTAGTGAAAGAGAATTGTCTGTTGATTTAATAGTCATTCCGATGAACGACTACGAAGTGATTCTTGGAATGGACTGGCTATCAAAGTACGGAGCTGTTATTGACTGCAATCGCAAGACAGTTACATTTAAAACAGAAGAGAATGAGCCTTTTATTTTCGTGGGAACAATCAAAGAAAAGAATGTTTCTAGAATTTCAGCGACGAAAGCACAACGTTTGATCAAAGTGGGATGTGAAGCTTATCTAGTCTTCGCAGTGAAATCAGAGGAACGTTCATTTCCGAAGTTAGAGGATGTGCCAGTGGTGCGTGATTTTCCTGACGTATTCCCTGAAGATTTACCAGGATTACCACCAGATCGAGAAATTGAATTTACGATTGATCTAATACCAGGTTCTGCTCCAATCTCTAGGACTCCTTATCGATTAGCGCCAACTGAATTGAAAGAGCTAAAAGAACAGTTGGACGATCTATTACAGAAGGGATTTATTCAACCTAGTTTTTCTCCTTGGGGAGCTCCAGTTCTATTTGTACGAAAGAAGGATGGATCGATGCGATTATGTATCGATTACAGAGAGCTGAACAAAATAACAATAAAGAATAAATATCCATTACCCAGAATTGATGATTTATTTGATCAACTACAAGGTGCAACGGTGTTTTCAAAAATAGATTTACGATCGGGATATCATCAATTGAAGGTTCGAAAAGAAGACATTCCGAAGACGGCGTTCAGGACCAGATATGGACACTACGAATTTAGTTATGCCTTTTGGGGTAACTAACGCACCAGCAGCATTTATGGATCTAATGAATCGAGTGTTCAAACAATTTTTGGACAAGTTTGTCATTGTGTTCATTGATGACATTCTTATTTACTCAAAAACGAAGGAGGAACATGAGCAACATTTGAAGACAGTTCTTGAGATATTACGAGGAAATAAATTATATGCTAAGTTCAAGAAATGTGAGTTCTGGTTGAATCAAGTCGCATTTTTGGGCCACATTATTTCTGGAGAAGGAATTTCTGTGGATCCTAGCAAAATTGAAGCTATCAACAATTGGCCTCAACCAACTAATGTTACAGAAGTACGGAGTTTTCTTGGTTTAGCTGGATACTACAGGAAGTTTATTAAGGACTTCTCAAAGATTGCGTCAACACTGACGAAGTTAACAAGGAAAAATGTTTCATTCCATTGGAGCGAGGAGTGTGAGCAAAGTTTTCAAGAGTTAAAGAAGAGACTCACTTCAGCTCCAGTTCTTACAATACCGTCGGGGACTGGAGGATTTTCAGTCTATAGCGATGCATCAAGGAATGGTCTAGGATGTGTACTAATGCAACATGGAAAAGTAATTGCATATGCCTCTCGGCAATTGAAGGAGTATGAAAAGAATTATCCGACTCATGACTTGGAGCTAGCTGCAGTGGTTTTTGCTCTAAAAATTTGGAGGCATTACTTATATGGGGAACGATGCGAAATTTTCACGGACCACAAGAGTCTGAAGTATTTCTTCACTCAGAAGGAATTAAACATGAGACAAAGACGGTGGTTGGAACTGGTTAAAGACTACGATTGTGTAATTAGTTACCATCCAGGCAAAGCAAATGTGGTGGCTGATGCATTAAGTCGAAAAGCGGTAAGTGCAGAGTTACAATTATTGGAGGTAGAAGTAGTACAATTGGGAGAAGTCGAAGCAAAGTTAGCAGTATTAACTCTACAACCTACGATATTGGAACAAATCAAACGGGTGCAAGGAAATGATGAGTTATATCTAAAAATCAAAGACGCACAGACGGAGCAAACTTCAACTGATTTCAAAATACAAGAAGATGGGAGTCTATATTACAAGGACCGTCTATATGTACCTGATGATACGGAGATTCGAAGAATAGTAATGGCAGAAGCACATGCGACGGCATATTCAGTACATCCAGGAGCTACAAAAATGTATCGAGACCTTCAAATAAATTATTGGTGGCCGGGAATGAAAAGAGACATTGCGGCATTTGTAAGTCAGTGTCTAACATGCCAACAAATAAAGGCGGAACATCAACGACCGGTAAGGACATTACAGCCTTTGCCAATACCTGAGTGGAAGTGGGATCATATTACGATGGATTTCGTTGTTGGCCTACCAAAGACTGTAAAAGGTTATGATGCTATTTGGGTTATAGTCGATCGATTGACTAAGTCTGCTCATTTTCTACCCATAAGTTCGATATTTTCCCTGGAGCGATACGCAGAGATATATATTCAGGAAATTGTTCGACTTCACGGGATTCCATTATCAATTATTTCGGATCGGGACTCACGGTTCTTATCAAATTTTTGGAAGAGTCTGCAGAAAGCAATGGGGACAAAATTGTCTTTTAGTACGGCTTATCATCCTCAGACGGATGGTCAATCAGAACGAACTATCCAAACTTTGGAAGATATGTTACGAGCATGCGTTTTGGATTTCAAAGGAAACTGGAGCAAATATTTGCCGTTGATCGAATTCTCTTACAATAATAGTTATCATGCAACTATTGGGATGGCACCGTATGAAGCCTTGTATGGGCGCAAATGTCGATCTCCCATACATTGGGATGAAGTTGGAGAACGTGCGATGTTAGGACCTGATATGGTTCAAGAGATGACTGAGGCAATAGCGAAGATACGAGGAAGAATGCAAACGGCTCAAAGTCGACAAAAGAGTTATGCAGACCAAAGACGTAGGCCGTTGGAATTTGAAATAAATGACTGGGTGTTTTTGAAAGTATCTCCGATGAAAGGCGTGAAACGATTTGGACGAAAGGGTAAATTGAGCCCAAGATATATTGGACCTTTTAGGATAATTCAAAGAGTCGGCGAAGTGGCTTATCAACTGGAACTACCAGCCTCATTGGCACAAGTTCATGATGTTTTTCATGTATCGACATTGCGAAAATATGTCGCTGACCCAAATCATGTCTTGAGAAATGAATTCTTGTATCAACAACTCAAGTCAGATTTGAGTTATGAAGAGAAACCAGTGGAAATTCTGATGTATGAAGTGAAGAGACTTCGAAATAAAGAGATTCCGTTGGTAAAAGTGTTATGGCAGAATCAGTCAACAGAGGAAGCTACATGGGAACGTGAAGATGATATGAAAAGTCGCTACCCAGAATTGTTTCAACTAACCTGATTTCGGGGGCGAAATCCTTTTTAAGGGGGGGAGAATGTAATACCCGGGTCCCGTGCGTAAGTTGGCCAATAAATTTGCATGCATATTATGTGTTTATATGATTTTATATTTAGTATTTATTTAATTTCGTGACTACATGATACCTAATATTGTAAGTTTGAAATTTAGGGTTTCTTTTGGATAAAAATTCGAACTTTATGATGTGGTAGTAAGTTTCGAAATTTAATTAGGGTTTTATGAGAATCTTGAAAGATTTTGGTGTAAATTAGGAGAATTTCAAAATTGACGTATAGTTAGTATTTAAGAAGGTCGAGATGAGTTATTAAGATTGTCGAAATATTAAGAAACTCGACATTTAGTTGAAATAGAATGTCGAGATGTTAGTATGAGGTGATGTCGATATGTGTCTTGTGAGGTTGAGCATCTCGAATAGGATAACGAAAATAATGATGAGATAGTTGTGTGTGAGGGGATTTCGAAATCTCTTAGCAATAAGTTTTGAACTTATCTAATGATAGCATTGAAATGACGTTGAACCATGGCTAATACTTGTTAAGTGAGTAAGTAAATGTCCTAATCATTGAAATTATTATATGATTAAGAAAGGAATGAGTCCAAACTTTCAAACCTAAAAGTGAAACTAGAAAACGATTTAAGCTAAAGTAATAATATAATTAAAAGCTTTAAGATAACAATCTAGAAAGAAAGAAATTCGTTAGATGAAATTTTTGTGGAACAAGTCTAGGAAGGAGGCGAAGAACTGAAATAGTATCCATAACGTAACTTGGAATTTGGTAAGAGTTCTTACTAAAATCTTTATATTTTTAATTAGGTTTCGACTTATTTAAGTGTTATTAGGCATGAAATTCATATAAGTTTATGTTCTTTAGGGTATTTTGATTTTTGAAAAGGGAAGAACATTATTTAGAATTGTTATGATATTTAAAGTGTTCTTGACAATTAGGGCTTTGATCGAAAGATTTTAAGGGTTTAGAAATAAATAGTGTTTATGATTCGGGAAGATTAGAGTTTGCTTAATGTCGAAGTGTTAGATGAGATAGTGCCGAGATTTATAAAATGTCGACATAAAATATCGAGTTGGGATATATGATATGAGGATGTCGACATGAGCTTATTGTGGAGTTGAAAGAAAAAGTCGAAGGCATAATGTCGAATTAAGTTAAGATGTCGACATGGTTTATTTTGGAATGAAAAAGTCGAATGAGAAGTATGATTAGGGATGGAAGATGTCGAGTGTGTCTTAGGTGAAGTGGTTTCGAGTTTTTATGTTGAAAGAGAATATGGAAGATGTCGAATGGTGATGTGGAATTTTTGTATAAATGTCGAGATGAAACTAAATAAAGATATCGACATTTTGTTTTGTGGGGTATCGATTGTTTCGAGTTTTTAAAAAAAATGTCGAGTTCTATGTCCGGCATTTTCCTTTAATTATTGTTAGTTTAGCTTTCAAGTGGTTTTCTATTTGAGACTTTTAAGTTTTAGAACTTTGTACTTATTCCTTAATTAATGTATAAACATCTAGAGGATAGGGACATTTACCTAATAATTTCTCTTCAATGCATATGCTACGTTAAGTTAAAAGATGTAAGGGTTCTAGATGACAAAGACATTCACCTTAAGCATGTATTAGTTTTTTTAATTACTTTAAGGATTATCAAGAATTTTAAAACCCTAATCACACGTAACTTTTCATATTATAATTAAAAGGTCTTGGATTATTTTAATATTGTTTTGAGGGGTCATTTGGGGTTTGTCGAACTCTCTAATTTAAGTAAATTTGGAATTTTAAGGTTTCTAAATTATAAGTCGAAAATAGGGTTTTCAAATTTAACTAATTTCATGAAATTGTAACTAAATTAATGAATTATAATTTTATATGTTTTTATAAATAGGATTCGAAGGTTAGCGATTTAACCGTGCAATAAGCTAAGGATACCAGGTAAGTGGGAATTTCAACTACAACACATAAATTGATTGATATGTGTATTGCTACGTGACTAATTGCTTCAATGAATACGTGGTATGTGAATTATCTGTTATATGCGATTGTTTGGAATATTTATTGTTGCATTATTTATGCATCATGATCATGTGCACGCACGAATCATACGGAGTATTTTTAGGAATGAGCGTGCATTGTATTACTCGAGTGGAAAGTGAGTTATATGTAATGTAGATAGATGAGAATATAGCTACTTCTACAAAGGCACCATGACGGGGGTAAAACCGTCGAGTATATTACCTAAATTATTTAGGTATTGGGAAGGCACGTAGTATAACTATAGTGCCAAGAAAGTAATTTGATAGAGGGGCGACCTGGTGAATGATAAGATTGGAGATAAACCCTAATTTTATCTTAGCCAGAGTGGGCCACTATCGTATTTTATCCGTATAGGATTTGAGCTCATGATATAATGGTGCGGTTAGAAAGTAGCTATGGGCCCTAATGAAAATGAGTAACGAGTGAGTATGATGTGAGAATGGTATTAGAAAGCATTGGCGCGGATGCCTTTGCTATTTTGGACACGTGCATACATGCATATTTCCACTTACTGAGCTTCGTAGCTCATCCCATGTTTTTATGTGTTGTAGACGTAGCGAATCCGGTACGTAAATGTTTAGATGATGAGGCTGGTCCTTCTGGAACTTCCGGTGACTTTTGAGGGTGGTGTGTACATGGATGCGACCTGTGCGGCGGGCGTTATGTTTAATTATGTTGTGTTTTGTAAAATAAGTTTATATCGTATGTAAAATATGAATAATGTTTGTATTGTAAAATAGTTGAGTGTAGTGTGTTTTGTAAAATCGAAAAATTATATCAGCATTTTCAGATGTAATATATGTTATATTTTATTTAGTCACGTAAGTTAGTGTAAGAAAATAGTAGTAAATGGCGGGGCGTCACAGTCGGCTTGGAAACGGGCACAGAGGCAAGTGCCAAACATAAAATCCGGGTGGCTTGAGGTGAGATATAGAAGAGAACGATTATGCTGTGATAAAAGGTGATGTCAACCGCGTTTCAGTTGTATCGGCATCCAATCTGCAGCTTGACATAGGAGTGCTGAGTGGCTTGCTCTGATCTTGATGAAACTTCTTCAGGATGTCCTTGATGTATTTGGTCTGACTTATGAAGATGCCATCTTCGAGCTGCCTTACTTGAAGTCCCAAGAAGGATTGCATCTCTCCCTTGTGACTCATTTCCAATTTGCTCTTCATCAATCTCCAAGTCTCTTGCATAGCCGTGGATTTGTTGATCCGAAGATGATGTCGTCTACTTAAACTTGGACGACCATCAAGTCTGTGTCTTGCCATTTTATGAAGAGGGCCGTATCGATTGTTCCTCGGATGAATCGAGATTTTACGTGGAAATTGCTCAGGACATCATACCAAGCGCGAGGAGCTTGTTTTAGTCCCTAGAGAGCTTTATCCAATCGATAGACATGTTCTGGATGATCTTGATCAACAAAGCCTTCTGGCTGAGCTACATAGACTTCCTCTTTTAACACGCCGTTGAGAAAGGCGGTCTTAACATCCATTTGGTAGACTTTGAAGTCTTTGTGAGATGCATAAGCCAAGAAAAGACGAATGGCTTCGATTCGGGCAACAGGAGCATAGGTCTCGTCGTAGTCAATGCCTTCCTGTTGATTGTATCCCTTCGCAACCAGCCTTGATTGGTTCCGGATCACTTCCCCATCTTCATCCTTCTTCTTCTTAAATACCCATTTCGTCCCGATAATGGTTTTCCCATGAGGACGGGGTACTAAGGTCCACACTTGAAGACGCTCGAATTGGTTTATCTCATCTTGCATTGCTATTACCCAATCCGGGTCCTTTAGTGCGTCACCTACCTTAGTTGGCTCACTTCGGTTTAAGAAGCAACTGAAGAGACTACGTTGATGACGTGTCCGTACTCCACTCGAAGGATCACCAATGATCTAATCAATCGGATGTGCTCAAGTCCACTTTCGCTCATGTGGCAGAGCTGAAGTAGTTTCATCGGCCATTTGTGGATCGAGATTTCCAGTTATCTCAGATTGTTCATTAGGTTGAGGTAAGTCTGATTCTGCACTTGAATTGAGCGATTCTGATGAGACTTCCTCATTGACTATGGTAGGTTCTTCAGTGTTCTGTGGTGATTCTGAATCGGGTGAGGTAGGGACATTTGAAGAGCTTGGTACATTGGCCTCGTCGAGTGGGGGATCCACTAACGGTGTAACAGTAATGGTGTCTGGCCGATATACGGGCTCAAAGAGAGAGTCCAATTCCTCCAACGCAAGTCTGAGAGCTTCTTCTGACATTGAGTCCTGAGTTGTTGCCATCTTCTGTTGGTTTTGTGCCAACACGCCAGTGATTACGGGTTTTGAACTATCATATTCAGAAGCCATCTAGTTTGGCACGGGTCCTGAACTAAGGTGTGCAAGAGCCATATCTGCCACTTCGTGGAAAGTGACGTTGCTCTCTGTCGTTCGCCACAAAGCACTTGCACCCGAAGACCTTTAAGAATGAGATGTTGGGTACTCGCTTGTTAATAATCTCGTACGGAGTCTTATCGAAGCACTTGTGAACCACCGTCCTGTTTTGAGTGAAACAGGCGGTATTTACTGCTTCAACCCAAAGGAAGTGTGGGAGGCCGCAATGAATCAGCATCGTGCGTGCGGCTTCCACTAGAGTTCGGTTCTTCCTTTCGACAACCCCATTTGTTGAAGTGTCTTGGCGGCTGAGAATTGCTGACTAATCCCATGCTTTTGATAAAAATCAATGAGATGCTTGTTCTTGAACTCAGTGCCGTTGTCCGTTCTGATCACTTGGATGGTTTGTTGCAGCAAATTCTGAGTAGCATTCACAAAATTGATTATCAAGTCCCCGGTGTCATCCTTAGTTCGGAGGAACTTCGTCCATGTGTGGCGAGAATAATCATCGACGATAACTATACTTGCGTCCATTAATACTCTGTGTCTGCATAGGTTCACAGAGGTCCATGTGTAACAATTCCAAAGGACGTGAAGTAGAGGCAACTAGTTTGACGTGATGAGACGCTCGCCTCATTTTCCTAGTTGACATGCCGAACATTGATGCTCTTTTTGTAGAATTATGGTTAAGACCGTGAACCAACTTTTTCGTTGAAGAGCTTTGATGTTCAGATGAGACACACGTTGATGCCATAGGCTGTTCCTCTGTATTGTAATCTGGGAGATGAGGCAAACAGCTGTCGTGGTCCGCACCGACATCAGACTAATCGTGTAAAGATTGGATTCTCGAAGTCCTTGGAGGAGTTCGTTGTTTGACTGTCCAATATTCTGCACCGGTCAGCAAGAAAGACCACTTGGAATCCTTTGTCGCAGAATTGGCCTATGCTGAACAAGTTATGACGGAGACCTGCGACGTAAGAGACATCCTTTATCGTCAGATTTTTCAGAATGATATCCCCAAATCCTAGAATGGGGGCGGAGTTCCCAAATATGACTTTACCATTCGGTCGGTCTTGGTAGTTGCTCAGCAGTTCTTGATTTCCCGTCATGTGTGTGGAGCAACCCGAGTCGGGGTACCACACATGATGGATCTGCAAAAACAAGTAGAGAGCTTTAGGTACCCACTTATAAATGGGTCCTCTCAGATTAGCAGATTTATATGTAGGTTAAGATATTATTCCTAAATTAGTGTTAGTAGAAGTTTTAACGGCTTTCGTCCTTTTAGGCGGAGATTTAGGAACCCATTCAGGTTGAACCTTACAGGGAAGATTAATTTCAGCGCGGACAAATGCTTTAGTAGGCTTGAGCGTGGAAAAGATCTTTTCGTTGGATAATCTCCTAAGGTGCTTGGGGGGTTCGATATTCACGGGATACCTTAGGTGAGAACAAGCATGAATAGCACCATACGCTTTCTTTATGTCTGGATCTTGTTTCCTACGGGTCATCTTTAAGGCATTTGTCTTAGAATGATCAATTTTTATGGTTGAAGTATAGCCTATTTCGAAATTAGTGCTTCTAAATGTGGTAGGCTTTAAGGAGCAAGTAGAAGCGATTATTTTGAGAGAGGAAACAGCTCTTTTATTTCTACGAGTGTCTTTTATTTTAACAGAAGAAGACATATTCTTAGAGGCATTCAAATCTATGGATTAGAGTTAGACGTAAGCAATGTAGGATTAGAGTTAGAATTTATCAGATTATTTTCAATTTTCTGATCTTTTGAAGTCGCTCTTTCTTTCTTCACTCTTTTCAGAATGATATTTTTATTTGAAGAAGATGCGTGAGTGATGGCTTTTGAGATGGAGGAAGCTTTGAGATATTCCATCTCTTTTAGGAATTTTTTCTTTTCAGCTTCAAAATTCTATCTTTCTTTATCTAATGCAGCTTGTAATTCCTCTATCTGCTTCACGATAGGAGGTTTATAGAGAGAATTTTTAGAATTTATGATTTTGGCTTCCTCGATTTCAGGTTGAGGCTCAGGAGGTAGAACTAAGTAACAGACAGGCGTCAAGGATATTTCCCTCGTTTTGTTGCTGTCATTTAATTCTTTGTAGTCGAAGGGAATTTGGGCCCTATGTGTGGCTCTTCTCTTAGCTAACTCTAAAGCACCTAGATCATCTGCTATAGTAAAGTTCATAAGAGTGTTTATGCCTAAACCCATGTATTTTATATCGTAAGTTTCTTTCTTCTTTAAAACACATGGGTTAGTGAATCCTAGGCCTTCAATGGGATTATAGAAATCTATATCCTTGGTTGATTTAAGAAAATGGTTTGTTCAGTTTGTCCCCTTCGCGTAAGAAGATCGTCTAATTTCTTCACTTTTGTGTATAGCTTCTTACGTTCTTCCCCTAATAGAGCGAAATTATTTTCCACCGTTAATTTGGCTGCTTGACAGGTGTCAAGTTCTTTTGTAAGTTCACAAACCTTAGCATTGGATCTATCTAATTGGTCTTCTAGATTAGTGATCTTAGAGGTAGCTTCTGTTATCCTACAATTGAGATTAGCTTTCTCATTGAGATTTCTAATCAAGCAATTATAGTTATTTTCTATCATGTCTTCTAATTCTTTAATCTTTGTGTCTCTATTAGAGGTTTCTTTATTTGAAGGTTCCTAGTCTCACTAAGTCTTAAGCTCTCAGTTAGTTCTTCTATTTTTGAACTAGAGCTCCTAAGTTCTGATTCGAGACTAGTAATTTTCTCCTGAGACTTTGCTAGTTTCTTCTCAGCTTCCTCTACGCTTTTCTGCTCATGTTTCATGTTAGTGTATGCTAATTGATACGATTCTAACATGGTCAATAATGTGGAAGGAGAAACTACCTCCCGAGAAGATTCGGATGCTTGGTCTTCGTCCGTATGGTTGGTGGTTTCGGCGTCAGAATCCTTGTCCAGACGGGCCATGAGGGCAAGATTCTATTCCTCTGTGCTAGATATATCTTGGAGCCAGTGGTCTTGCTCTGCCATTAGAGCTACTCCAGCTTCCTTCTGCTTTGTGAGTTGAAGCTTTCTGGAGTAGTAGTTAGCGTCTCTCTTCTTTGGGAGAGTACATTCTATGGCATAGTGACCAGGTTTCCCGCAGTTAAAACACTTGGTTGGTTATTTAACGGTCTTGACTTCGGCAGTCTCGGGCGCACGTTCTTTGTTCTTTGTGCTTGAGATCCTAAGTCGATTGGCCGATAATGAGGACTTCTTTTTGAAGTATTGTTTGCTTATTATTTTCCCAATTAATGTCAACTGCTTTCCCAGCGCTTTCATGTTAGGCTCCAAGTCTGAATCTGTTTCATCTCAGACTTTGAGGGGATAAGAGGCTTGATGATCTTCTCTTTTCGTGGTTTTGAGGTTCTCTTTTCCGAGACTAGGGCAACAGAGTCGTCAATAAGCTTGCCCTTCTGCTCCTTCTGAATCTCGCTAATGTCTTCCTCGTGCTGGCAGAGATTGTCAAACATGGCGTGGATATCCAACTCCTCAAGATCTTTATTATGCCGGATTTGAGTGTATATCTTCTTCCATTCTGAGGGCAGAGAGGAAAGAAATGGAATGTTAGTTTCCATGTTTGTCTTAGTGGTTTCAATTTTCCTCATCTCATTCAAGAGTGTGAGATATCTTTGGTAGATATCATGTAAGCAATCCTCGGGTTTGGCTCCAAAGGAGTCGTAAGCTGTGAGAATATTTGCCTTCTTAGCCTTGATACCGACTTCCGTTCGTTGCATCATCTTATACAGCTCGTCCCACATTCCCTTAGCTGTTGGGATACTATCGATCTGCCGATAGATATCATTTGGGATCCCTTGAATAAGAGTGTTTTTGGCTATCAGGTCAGCTTTAGCTCTCACTCGTTCCTCCGCAGTATATTTCGTAGGCTCTTTCAGTCGCCTAGAGGCAAGAATTTGAGGGTTATAGTGTTGTCACCGGGCACATTTACCCAGAACTGAGCTGGACCTTGCTCAAGTGATGAGAAAAGGTCTTCTGCTTGTTCCTTTAGCTCGATAAAATTCAGAAATCGGCTTCTTCAAACTGTATATTTGCCTCTCTTGAGTATCGGGGGACGATTGTCGTTTCCAATTGAGTAGGCATCCATTTTATCTTCTAGAGTTGATGAAGGATCTTCATTTGTTGTTTTGATAATTTGGACTGATGTTGCGTGCTTCACAAGTAGTAAATCAGTTAGTAGCGTTTGATATTAAAGCAGTCGAGAATTATTTTCGATTCAATCTTTAGAGTTTGATTGAGAATAATTGCGTCGAGATAAAACGTATTGGTTACTATTCTCGTGCGAGAAAGTTTTTTTTTCAGCGAAAAATTTTACTTGCGAGAAAAATGTTCGAAATCTTTTGGTCGAGAAAAATTTATTAATCGTGAATTTATTTCGATCGCAAAGAAACAATACGTTTAGTAAGTTTCTCGCTAAGTCAAAATAAATGCGTTGACTCGAAAAGTTTCTCAGACGCAAAAGATTTTCGCTTAGTCAAACTTAGAAAGTCTGACAGAAAATGTTTTTCGACGGAAAGTTTTGCGCGCGCAAAAGTCAAAATTGATCTTCGTCGAAAAAGATTTTTGTTTAGTATTGCTCGAGAAATTTTTCTACTAAAGTCGTTCTTGGTAAAGACACTTTAAGTCTGACTTTGTATTCTGATCGAGAAAAATTTTTGCGCCGAGTGTTTCGATCGAGAAATTAATCTGATCGAAGAACCTAGCGAGAAAAATTGAGATTATCGCAAAAAATCACATAATAGAATTAACACTGATTCAAGCAAAATCGATGAATTAGACCATGAAATTACAGGTAATTGCTCGTAGTCAGATGATGAATACGCACGAACAGGCAATTAAACACGTCATGAAGCAAAATATATCGAATTTGAGCAAAATTAGTACGTGTTCAAACTGTTTTTCGCGTGAACAGTAACTTCTCAGATCAAATCAAATCTGCTAAAATGAAGTTCAAACAGCTACGAATCTAATCGCAATCAATGTATATCACTTAAACAAGCACATAAACATCAAATTCAAACCAAGTAAGCACGTAATTAAGCCAATCAGATCGAAATTCGCTTTCGCGCCAAAACTGTTATTCGCACAGAATAGTTTCAGAATTAAATTTTGGTCCGAATTCTAACAATTTTGATTCAAAATAGAATGAATCTGCTCTGATACCAATTGTTAGGTCCTAATTTATCAATTCTATGATCCTAGACATGAATTCTAAGGTTATCGATTAGAATTAATGAGAAACGAGTTTCGATCGAAAAACATTCGTTGAGAGCTCGAGAGAGAATTTCGCTTAGATTGAGAAGATTTCTTGTGTTTCTCTCTCTAAAAATCAAATTGCAAGCCTTTCGGATCAATTTCTAATATCTTCTCATTAAGCACAATGTTTGTACATCTATTTATACCAAACATACTTGGTATAAATAACAAGTCCTAAACTAAGGACAGAAGAATAAAAGCCCCAATCTACGAAGACAGCTAATAAATCAAAGCACAATTAGAAATGATATTCTACAACTATCATCGTCATATGTTAGAAACATAGATTATATATCATGAAATAGATCATGAAACCAATCTTTGAAACTTATACGAACATATTGAAAGATGTAGTATTTTCACGGAACGATTCCTTCATGATAATAGACATTAGCAGATAATCTATTTATCTCCTCAAAGTTAAGCAATTGATCAACGTACACGTTGTCTTGTTCCTACTTGGAATTGGAAGATCAAGCACCGCGACCATCTTTGATCCGATCCAATTGTTCCCTACGTACGACTTATGTTTTTTCTTTCTTGGCAACCGCCACCGCACAAAACATCCAATGACGTCATAATTCAACCAATCGATGAACTAGCTAGTAAAAATAGCATGTTATAAAATAATGTTGGGCGATACTTAATTTTCCTCGAGGGCATTTAGTTGTTCTTAAAGGGAAGCCTTTTCCTCGTCCAGTCAGTTATTATTCTTCTTGCTTCTGTCGAGTTCCCTAGTGATGTCTAGTATTGGGTCCTAAAAGCCTATATGTATGACTTATGAACGTGGGCCCACGTTGCTCGTAAATATAATGACGCCAATGCATTTCACACACAGACAAAAACACACTCCCACTTGCAGAACGAAGTTCAAAGTCACACACTTAAACATATACATAATCGCCTAAAAGGGGCGGATGATAATATTAGTCTCAGTGTTTTGTGCATGGATGATTCCGGTCCCTCATGTTCCTATGTGCTACTTTTAGTCTCTAATGTTAGCGATTTTGGGTCGTTTTTGTCCCCTGATAAACTAATCTCTAATTTAGACAGAGTTTATGAGAGCACTTGATCTCCTTTTCCTCGACTTAAATCATCATCACACAGCTTCTTCAACTTAAACGAACATGAGCATCATTACACATCTCCTAAAGAAAGGAATGCCCAGTTAAATGTGATGCGTAATGATGCTAACACTCGTTATTACGAGGTTTTAAGTCGAGTAAAAGGAGATCATGCGCTCTCACATGTTAAATTCAATCTAAATTAGTGATTAAGCTAACTGAGGCACAAAAATGGCCCAATATTGGTAATATTGGGGACTAAAAGTGGCCATCGGAACATGGAGGACCATAAATGTCCATGTTCCAAACACCGAGGATTAAAAATATTGTTGTCGTGGCTTGAAAGACGGTGTACTTTTTGTTGTAGTGATGATGATAATCCTAGAATTCTACAATTTTTTAAGAATTAAGTGTATGATTTGAACCAGAAACACGAAAAGAATGAATAAGGCCCTCATAAGTATATACACCCTGTAACATTTTTATCTTTTTCTCCATGTCAGCTTGTCTGTCTGATGTGTCCTGCAAAATGATAAACATAAATAGTTGGTTAACGTGCTGATAAGTTAGAATTTTATGCAAATTTTTTATATCAGAAACTTGCAATTCCCAATCATTTCATGTATAAAACATCTTCAAAAACTGGGCGTGTAAGGCTGAATTAAGATTACCTATTAATGCTTTTCTTATTCTATTATCTGAGGCAAGTGATGTATTCTTTGTTTGTGCTTCATGTGTGTGCGTGTATTGGCTCACATAAGTACGATCCTTGATTGGTTTATAAGACAGACTAAGTGATTGACCTATTACAACAAAGCATCGAACAAACACCACTACATAAAACCGACCACAGATGGAATTCGGTTTCGTATGAGTGATTTCTTAAACCTTAGGTGCCTAAAGTGCATTAGCTCGGGGAATTCATAAAGACCGAATGCATGTTTAGGAACTACAATCATATGGACATATAGGTTATTCGTTTTCTGTTCACGTAGGGTTGCTATTGTGGGACAAACAAGTAGCACGTATTTTAGGAAATTCTACCTGACTATGTTCATGTCGATTAGATATAATTGATTGCATGAAGAGTATGATTGATCCGTACCGAGCATGCTCATTGGTCACTCGTGGTAAATAGATATTTATCTAGTTTATTTTATCAATGTTGACTTATATTTGGATTGTATCCAAATCTAAAAAATATAACAATCATCTTAGTCTAGATTAAAATAAGGAATATATATAAGAACTAATCGAGCTGTCTTCTCGGATCGATTCTCGGACTTCGTCCGTTTTATCTATTTAAACGATTTAGTACAATTGCTAGTATTCGAGCGTGTCACCAATATACTCAAAATGACATGCCTTCGTACCACATATAATATTGTATTTGATAAGATATGAATTATGGTCGGAGATAACTGAATGAAAGTGCAAAGGGTTGAGGCGAGTAAACGAGAAGTTTGATTCGCTTTGGGCAAAAAATAGCCCTCAAGCTTAAATAGTTCGATATATAGATGCATCATTGTGTAGAGCAGTGGGGTATATCTAGACTATTCCCAGCTGACCGTATTCAATATTTAAATTTCTAGCATATCTAATCAAATCTAATTTGACCTAAATAACTAATTAGCTTAAATTATGAAATATTCCAGAAAAAATCCTCGAAATCTCTTCAATTGCAATTAATCCACTATGCAAAATTCTGCTGCTTCGAAGTCATGAGTTCTCGGCCCAATTGTGTTCAGTCTCGTCGTTCTCGGGTTCCTCCAACTTTGTGTCCTATCAATATCCTCCCCTTGAAAATGCGACTTGTCCTCAAGTTAGAATCTTGGTACCATATGCAGAATTCAGTATCGTCAACCCAAGTGTCATCCTCCTTAGTGTTGTCTACCCAACGGATCAAATGTTGTTTCCTTCCCTGACGTCATTTCAACTGCAACACGAAAAGGATGTATGCGTCAAGTGTTTGGTAATTTAAGACGATATGCAACTTAGCCTATTCACTCAATAATTTCGAAAGGACCATAAATGTGAGGTGCTAGTTTAGGACATATGCGTGGACATAGAGTTTGCTGACGACGTGGTTTGAATTTTGAGAATACGAGATCTCCTATCGCGAATGAAACGTCCCAAAGATGTAGATTTGCAGATTTCTTCATTTTTGATATCGCGATAGATTATATCATAATTGGGTGATGAACTCATAACGATCATTTATTTCCATTACAACTGAGCCATCACTACATTCACCCGGAAGAAAATGTGGGTCCCTGCCATTAACGACAAAAAAATGGCGTGAATCCACAGAAGATCTGTGTAGATAATGACCTTCGAGAGAGGTATGGACGGAACTTGTCGACGGCGAACACGACTGTGAGTAACTCCTTTTCGGTGGTGGTGTAGTTCGTCTGCGCCTCGTTTAGAGTTTTACTCGCATAGTGTATCGGCTGAAAATATTTTTCCCGTCGCTGCCCCAGAACTGCACCTACTGCAAAATCACTCCATCTCACATTAACTCAAACGAATGAGGAGGCGTGGTAGCAGCTACGGTATTCCTTGTGACATGTTTGGACGGCATTAACGGCCGGCTTATTAGGTGGCATTGCACCAGTATTCAGCCCACATAAGCCAACGATTCAAAGTTTGCGGTTTCTCCGAGGCAAAGCAACGCAAATATGTTTCTAATATACGATTCGTAACTTCGGTTTGCCCGCCCATTTCTGAGTGAAATAAAGAGCTTAGTTAATGAAGTCCCAGTTGATTTATGGAGCATGTGCCAAACGGAGCAAGAAAAGATAGGGTCACGATCACTGACGATAGTTTTCGGAATACCATGTAAGCGAACAATATTCGCAAGAAATGAGAAGCCACTATTGTTGTTGAATACGGATTGTTGGCCCTTTTTATTACCAAACAAGGATCAAAAGAAAGGTTTGAATGTGTAAAACGTGAAGAACACCTTGAGTGCGTGTTAGTGTGTGTTTTTCTAAGGGAAAGTACAAGGTGGCTTACCTTTCTAATTCTTTTGATAAAACCCTAATTAGGGTAATGAGGCTTTATATACCACAACTATTTGGTATATTAAAGCCCAATACAAAACTATCAACAAATATCATAAGTCTCCCCAAACTACTACAACCCACTAAATAAACCCAAGATTACATAAATCAAAGGATGCTACAAAATATTCCTAACAATCTCCCCCTTAGCATCCTTTTTTCTTTGGCGTCCTTGAAGTTGTCTTCTTCTTGGGTTTTTGCACATGGTATGGAGATTTCCTGAGCCCTAAGAAGTACTCAAACGAACGTAACCTTCTTCGAAAGGAAATCTTCGCAGAGATGGTCTCGATCAGCTTTTCGTATTTCTCTTGAACTTCGTACTCTTCTTCTTTTAGCTGCTCGAGTATCCTTCTGAGCTTCTTCCTGACAATTAGTAGGGTTCCGTCGCTGAACTTGTGAATCTCTGATGTCTTCATAAGTCTCTTCTCTCCTTTGAAGTTGATGTAGACGATTGATGGATCGTCGTCTTCATTTATGATGTGCCCTTCACCATAACTTGGATCTGGGACCTCAAAGGAGGGCTTCGTCAGATTCACCTTCTTCATGTTGCTCTCGACCGCCATTTGTATATCATGTGTTGCGTTGAACTTGACTTGGCGTAGAATGAACCTCTTCAGTGCGTAGTAGCCAAGTCTGAGTTCTGGCGTCTTGAGTGCTCCAAGCATTCTATATTCCCTCGCTATTTGTTCGACATCTTCTCCTCTGATGTAGGCGAGGTCGGCTTCATTCAGTTCTGCACATTCTCCATTTTCTCGCCGTACCTTGTAGATAGGCATTTCCATGTCAGCGAACCTCACTTTGCGAACCCCCATAATTTCTCTAATTCTGGGCTTCTTCGTCTCTTCCTTTCTCAGAGTGTCTACGTTGCCCCCTTGTCCTCTGAACATCAGAATTCGTCGAAGCGACAACAGGTACTGAACTGCTTTCGGTCTGGAGAGATGGCCCAGTCCTCTAAGCTCAAGTTCGTCGAGCTTCTTGATTCTATCCTCTTTTCTCCAGATTCTCCTTCGAATTTCTTCTTGATAGGGGGCAGTTACTTTGACATTCTCCCATGGCAATTCCACCACCTCCTTTGTCTTTGTCTTCATTGGTGGACCTTCCACATCGATCACGGTGTGTTGGAGTAACTCGGGAAGTTCTGGGATGTCTGCTTCGTAGTCTTCACCTTCCTCGAGTTCATCGTCATCGATAAGGGCCAGGCTGATGTTTGCCTTCATTAGGAAATATCTGGCATTCTCCATTAGTCCTCTGGCCATGGCTGGGTCCATCGGTTTGGTTATCCAATCCTCGTTGAAGATGTAGTTTACCACGGCGCCATGTGGATTGTACAGTTCTTCGGTTTGTTGGATTGGTTCGTTGGTCTGAAGGGAAAGGATGATGGATATATCAAGGGACTGTCTTGGTTTGTGGGAAGAGGAGGTGAGAGGCTCATAGTTGGTGAGGAGGGCTCTTGGGTTGTTTTGGTGGTAGTTCGGGTAGTTTTCTTTGTTTGTTTGGGTGTGGGTGGTTTTGTTCTGGTGGGTGTTTGGCTGGCTCTAGGCTGTGGTGGCGTAGGTCGAGGCCCTATCCCTCGTCTCGTCTCCTCCTCGGGACGACCCCCACTGTCAGGGTCGTCATGGTTGTCGGGGTCGTCACGTGAATGTGAGGACTGGGCCTCGCCTGGGTTCATTGGGTTGAATGGAAGCTCCAGAAGTCTGAGTACCTCCGCTTCATATGCGGTCAGCTTCGGCGCAGTGCAGAGTCTGGCCAGTAAAACATCAATGAATTCGGAGATTGGGACATTCCACGGCCCGCCGTCAGCCTCAGGAGAGGGTGTGGCGTGGGGGTAGCTTCTTCGGTGACGGGGGCTTTCCCTTTGTCTCGAGAGGACGTCCCAATGGTGCTGTAGACTTGGGTCATGATCGTGTCCTCGAGATCCTTTCTGAGCTCAGCCAGGCGATCTTCCAGCCTTGCCTCCGTCACGAATGGGGAAAATAACCTGACGGAGTCACTAAGACGTTCCGTCGTCACAACATCAGTGGAGGGTACTGATGTGCCGCCTGTTTGCACAGGGCTTGAAAGACCGAGGCCACTTAGGCTCATCGTTGGCATCAAAGCTGAGACAGGCTCAGATTGATGGCCCAAGGTCGTAGCTGCAGTGATGTCCACTACGTTGGGTCTTCCGCTCTGTTCCGTACTAGACTCTAGTACGGAGACATCATGGAGCGTTCTGTCCAGATCACTAAGATCTAGAGGTGCAGAAAGTAATGGTAGTGTCCTAGAAAGTGGAAAATTATGGATGGTGAGGGCACTAGACTAGACGTGATCAAAGAAGGTGCAGTCTGAGGCTGATGACTGCTTGTTACATCAACCTCGTCCGAGCGAGGTGGTGATGAGTGACGTGGCACCTCGTGAGTATGTGAAACAATCGTATGTTTGGAGATGATTGAGTGGCCGGGGAGAGTAGTTTGCGCGATTGGACCAGATGTCGCGACTTCTACTCGGGGGAAGACAAAGTCATCCCCTGTACCTACGGGCTCGGTCCGGCTTGTTTGTGGACTGGTGGACTGAGGATTACGGTCGTGTTTTTGCTTTGTACGCCGTTCCTGTTGGACGCCTCTATCAACCCCTTTTGATTTTCTCTTTTATTTTGGAGTAGGGGATGAAGAGCTTCCTAGACCTACATTTGGCAGTGGGGATTGGCTTGTCCCTGGGTTAGGTTCAACTGGGATGTGTTGAACCACGGGAATGTCATCAAGGTTGTTGGTTCGTAGGTATTTGAGGAGCTCCGGCTCATTTGGATCGAGGAGTTGAGTTAGATAGTCTGGGATGATCATGGCCTCCTGATCGAGTTTGCTTTTTGTAGATTGTATCTTGATGAGCTTCGGAGATTGGTAGCCTTCATCTCTGGGTCGGCGCTCGATTTCGGGATAAAGATCCACGAAATGTTGGACGATGACAGGTAGCCACCGTAGGTATGGGAGCACCGGCTTCGTGGATCCAAGACCTCGTCTTCGAAGTTGGTCAAGGATGTCCGTCCAGATTAGTTGGGCGACGTCGTAGTTCTTGTTGAAGACTATCCCGTGGAAGATGATCATTATGTTCCGGTTGCACTTGTCGGACCCTGAGTGCTTTGGTGAGAGGCACTTGTTCACTATTAGGAATAGGGTCCTCCAAGGTGCAGGGATGTCTTTGGCATTGAAGTCAGGGAGGTGAATAGAGTTTTGGGCGTTAGGTTTGTGGCCCATGAGTAGGAAGTCCCTGATTAGGTCGTCGTTAGAGGGATGGGGATCATATAGGAGTCGGTGTGGTAGGTTTAGTATGGAACGAAGAATGGACGGGGTAAAGACAACTATGGTGTTGTCAATTTTGGCTGAAAGACTGGTTATTCTTGGGTTATTGGTTGGTTTTTGAAGGGTGGACCAGAATTGTTGCACATATACTTCAGGGACTACCTCGGTGATGTATAGGGAGGTTTTTAGAGGGTGGTTTGCTAGGATTTTTATAATGATAGGATCTGGGCACGAGGTGGTGTCAAAATCAAGTTGGAAGTTGTTGGGTGTCCTCTGTGCCCAGTCCTTAGTAGCGAAGATATCATCTATCAGTCGCACCATTTTAGTATATCTGTAAGATGAGAGCAAGGGATTAGTGAGAACCAATCATGTTAACTTAGAAATTTTGGAAATTTTGATGACACAATGTTCACATGATAGGACTTAGAGAAATTTCGGCATATATAATGTTCACATGATAGGACTTAGAGAAATTTCGTCGATAGGAACAAAAATGGAGAATTCATTGAATCACTCGGCGAAACTTGGTATAGTAAAATCAATTTAGGGAGTTTCGACCGAAAGTCTAAGTTCAATAAGTGAAATCAGTTTAAAATTTGTAATGTCCAAGTGTCGAGCGAAAGTCCGGAATTGTGCGATAGAATCAAAGTATAATTGAATTCGGAAATTGGTTTCGGGCAAAAATGGAATGCAATTAATCAATTTTAGTTTGGAGTCAGTTTCGGCCGAAAGTCAGATTCAAGTCAATTTCGATCTAAAATCAGATTTAATTTAGAAAGGTTCGGCGAAAGTCCTAAATTAGGCAATTGAATCAAAATGAAATTGTATTAGATAGTTTCGGTCGAAAGTCGATTGAAAGTCAGATGCAATGTAGACAGTTTCGGTCGAAATCAAAATCAAACAGTTGGAATCAATTTTAAAATGTTAAAGTCCAGTTTCGACCGAAAGTAAAAAGAAATCGCTCAAATTGTTCGATTGAAACGCATAGAAGTAAAGATTATCGATATCAATCGATTTTAATGGGAAATTGAATCTGGGTTTTAGTTTCTGGCGAAGTTAGAACTAAATGGAAACACAATTGAAGCTCGAGTCGCACGAACCCACTTAACCTTAATCTGCGCGATCTGCAAAACGAGAATAATGTTAGTTAAAATCTGCAGATAATGCGTTTATCCTTACCAAATATGCTGTTGGTGCTACGAAAATCGTGAAAAAATCGAGTTTGAGTGTCTCTATGACGCGATTTGTGGGCGACGACTGTAAGGGTTTTGAAAGTGAATTTTGAAAATCGACGAAGAAGAACAGTGTTTCGGGCGAAACGCTATATGTATAAGTTGGGTTTCGATCGAAACTTAGTTTCGCCGAGAAAAAATTACAAAGGGTTAATTTTGAGTGTCGATCAATTTGATTTAGTTTCGCCGTGTATCTTATAAAGGATTTCAGTTTCGATCGAAACGTGTTTCGGGCGAAACTCAGTTTCGCCGATAATCTTATAAAATGATTTAGACAAATTTTCAATTTCAATTGAAACGAGTTTCAGGCGAAAGTTAGTTTCGCCGAGAAAATTCTAGAGTGATTTAAAGAAAATTTTCAATTCCGATTGAAACGAGTTTCGGGGGAAAGTCAGTTGCCGAGAAAATGATAAGGGTAATTAAAATTCAGTTTCGATCGAAACGCAATTTGTGCGATTTATCAAATCAATTTGAAGGAGTTTCGGGCGATACGTAGTTTCGCCGAGAAAGGTTTTGAATTAATTGAAAATTCAGTTTTGATCAAATTTTGAGTTTCGCCGAGAAAATTTGTTTTAAGGTTATAGTCATTATTATTTTATAAGTTTAACCCTTAAAGCAATTTTGAAAGTTAAATTTGGTAAAAGATCATTAAAAACTCCCCCTCAATTTGTGCAAAGTGTTCAATGACTCCCCCTAGATTAATGCATAATTTTCAAAACACTCCCCCTAGAACCATGCATAGAGTTTTTATTGAACTCCCCCTAGATACGATAGTGGAATTTTTTACATTCATATGAAAAGCATATAGAGAAAGAAAATTAAGTGACCTATTTACACAATATCAGGTTCATGTAGGAACAATCGATCATGTCAAACGGTTCAACATGCCTAACCTAGATACCAAGAATTGGAATCGCTTTTCATCCAATGCCTTAGTGAATAGGTCGGCAAGTTGAAGATCTGTGTGAACAAAATGCATTTCGATTGTACCTTGTTCCACATGTTCCTTGATAAAGTGATATCTAATATCTATATGTTTTGTGCGTGAATGGTGTACTGGATTACTTGTTATAGCTATAGCACTTTTGGAGTCACTAAAAATTGGGATATGATTCAACATTATGCCAAAATCTCGCAGCTGGGTTCTCATCCACAAAATTTGTGAGCAGCAACTCGCAGCAGCAACATATTCTGCCTCTGCTGTCGAAGTTGAGACACAATTTTGCTTTCGAGACTACCAGCTTACGAGTTTACCCCCAAGAAGTTGACCGGCTCCAGAAGTGCTCTTTCTGTCCAGTTTGCATCCTGCGTAATCAGCGTCAGTGTATCCTATGAGGTCAAAGCTTGACTCCATCGGGTATCATAGACCTAGGTTTGGTGTTCCCTTGAGGTATTTGAAAATTCTCTTGACCGCGAGCAAGTGAGACTCCCTTGGATCAGCTTGAAAGCGAGCACAGAGGCATGTGGCGAACATGATGTCAGGCCGACTGGACGTAAGATAGAGTAAGGATCCGATCATGCCTCGATAAGTCGTCTTGTTAACAGATTTTCCTGATGGATCTGCATCAAGTTTGCATGAGGTAGACATGGGAGTGTTGGCAGCATTTGAGTTGTCCAAGTTGTACTTCTTGAGTATGTCGTGAATGTACTTGGTCTGACGGATGAAGATTCCATCGTGAAGCTGCTTAACCTGGAGCCCTAAGAAAAAGCTTAGTTCGCCCATCATGCTCATTTCAAATTTTTGCTTCATGAGATCCCCAAAGTTCCTGCACATTCTTGAGTCCGTCGACCCGAATATGATGTCGTCGACGTAAATCTGTACTAACATAATGTCTGAGCCGTCCTTCTTGATTACGAGAGTTGTATCGATCTTCCCTTTTGTGAAGCCAGAGGAGATGAGAAAATCTGAGAGGACCTCGTACCAGGCTCTGGGAGCTTGTTTAAGTCCATAGAGAGCTTTATCGAGTCTGTAGACATGGTGTGGGAGTTGTTCGTTTATAAAACCTTCAGGTTGTGATACAAAAAGTTCTTCTTTTAGGATTCCGTTGAGGAATACAGTTTTGACATCCATCTGGTAGACTGTGAAGTTCTTGTGCGCAGCGAAAGCTAAGAAGATCCTGATGTCTTCAATTCTTGCGACTGGGGCATATGTTTCATCATAGTCGATTCCTTCCTGTTGATTGTAACCTTTTGCCACCAGCCTTGCTTTATTCCGGATAACAACTCCTTGCTCGTCCTTTTTGTTCTTAAACACCCATTTAGTCCCTATGATTGTTTTCCCAGCTGGTCTAGGTACTAGATTCCAGACTTTTAACCTCTCAAACTGATTGATTTCCTCCTGCATTGCGATTATCCAGTCAGGGTCGGCAAGTGCTTCAGCTACTTTGCTGGGCTCCTTTTGACTGAGAAAGCATGAGTAGAGGCTTTCATTTATTGTTGATGCTCGAGTGGTTACACCAGTTGAGGGGTCCCCAATTATTTGTGAGTTTGGGTGTGCTCGGGTCCACTTTCTTGTACTCGGTTGGGATGATCCAGCTGCATTTGTATCGTGTATTACTTCTTCACTCTGATCAGTCGGATGTTCCGTTTCTTCTCCAGGTTGAGGTATTACTGACTCTCCTGAAGAGATTTCTATTGTTGAACCCGACGGCTGAGGAGTTTCAGTGGCTGAGCTAGAGATAATCTCAGTATCGGTAGGAGATTCACTGTTGTCATCAAGGTGAAGATTTTCCATTGTTGGAGGGGAATTATCATTGCTAGTCTCTGCATGATTATTATTTTCTGGTGCTATAGAGGTTGTTGGAGCAGTGGGTGGCGTCGGCTTAGAAAAGAGATCCTCGAGTAAGAGATCGAGTTCCATGTCGCTCAAAGTGTTTGATTTTGAAGTTTCCCCCACTGAGGATGTGCTTGGTTGATCCTTTGTCAATTCTCGTAGAAGTCCTGGTTCTGGACTGATTTGTACAGAAACTACTCGGTCTACTTCATCAAACGTTACGTTAATGGTTTCCATCACAGACCTTTTCTCCTTGAGATATACTCCATAGGCTTTTGAAGTTGTTGAGTATCCCACTAATATCCCTTCAAATGCTTTTGGGTCGAGTTTGCCTCTATCTTCACGATCGTTTGCTACATAGTACTTGCATCCAAAGACTCTCAGGAAAGAGACATCTGGAACTCTTCGATTTATCAACTCGTACGGAGTCCTATTAAACCTCTTGTGAAGGGAGCCACGATTTTGAGTGAAGCACGCCATGTTCATTGCTTCGGCCCACAAGAAGTGTGGTAATCCAGAATGAATGAGGAGTGTGCGAGTTGCTTCAACTAAGGTTCTGTTTTTGCGCTCGACTACCCCGTTCTGTTAAGGAGTTTTTGCCGCTGCGAACTGTTGGGTGATTCCAAGTGATGCATAGAAGTCGCTGAGTTTTTTGTTCTTGAATTCTGTCCCATTGTCAGTTCTAATGATTTGAACACTTAGTTGGTAGAGGTTTTGTGCGGTTTTGATGAACTCTATGATTAGACCTGGAGTTTCGTCCTTGGTACTGAGAAATTTGGTCCAACTGTAGCGCGAGAAGTCATCCACAATAACCAACACATATTTTCGGCCATTAATGGTCTGAGTTCGCATAGGTCCACACAGATCCATATGAATGAGTTCGAGAGGTTTGGAAGTTGAGGCTATGTGTTTGGTCCGGTGAGATGCCTTCCTTAACTTTCCCATGTCGCAAGCTGAGCAGAGATGCTCCTTGTGGTATCTGAACGAGGGAAGTCCCTTGACCAAGTTTTCTGATCGCAGTTTGTTAAGGTCTTTGAAGTTGAGATGGGAAAGTCGCTGATGCCAGAGATCGTTCTGATGTAGGGAGGCTCGAGAGATGAGGCACGTCGGTCGGACAGTTTTGAGATCAATGGAGTAGAGATTCGTTTTCCTATAGCCAGTGAGTAACTCTCTTCCATTGTTATCTGTGACACTACATTTGTTGGTCTCGAAGTTCACCTTGTAGCCTTTGTCACAGAAGCGTCCGATGCTGAATAAATTGTAGCTCAGGCCTTCGATGTAAGACACCCCTTTGATGGTCAGTCTGTCATGGATGAGATCACCCGTCCCTAGCATGGAAGCAGATTGCCCGTTTCCGAAGTAGACCTTTCCGAGAAATCCTTCAGAAAAGTTGCTCAACAGCTCTTTGTTTCCAGTCATGTGTGAGGAGCAACCTGAATCTAAGTACCACACATGACGGACCTGCAAAAGAAATCAAGTAAGTTTAGGCACCCATTTATAGATGGGCCCTTCTTTGATAGCAGGTTTAAATGTTAACTTGTTCGTTGCTAGATATGTTTCCTTGCTAGGTTGTTGGATAATTGGTCTAAGAATCCAAGCGTGACGTTTTCCTATAAGATGCAGTTCGGATTTAGGAATTCAAATCTGTTTTTGATTTAATTTCTTGTTCGGCTTGGTCTTGGATGCAGTGTGATTCTTTATTTTCGATTTGTTAGAATGATTGGACGGCGTGGGTGATATGCTCTTAGAATGAGTGCTATTCGACGTGGGAGCGTTTTTGTTGAAATGATTGACGTGAGGAAAAAAAGTACAGCATTGTTTTCATGACAAAATTTTGAATTTAGGGCATGAAATAACGAAATACGTTCAGCGACATTACAAGAAGTCACTTTAGGAAATGCAAATGATTTTGAAACATGAGAAGAATGGTTGGGGACTGGTCTCTTTTTCTTGTCAGGGGCTGTTGTCTTCTTTGCTGAGCGAGATCGAACCTTCTTCGTTTCCTTAGATCTCACGCCTTTGTCTGTGGGTACATGTGATACAAAGTTAGTGTGAGATACAGGAATTTCCTTGGGTGATTGCTTACATTTATATGTAGAGGATTCTGGAACAGGACGGGAGGTGGAAGGTTGTGAACATCAGGAAAGTTTTTAAGAATATATATTTTGCTCAACAAAATAGTTTTCTCTTCTTCGTGAGCTTTCCTTTCTGATTCAAGAGAGGCTGTCAAGGCACCTATTTTGCGAATAATCTCAGGAATATAAATAAATGAATAAATAGGTTTAGCCTGTTCGTCAGAGCCTTCTTGAATTTCGGGTCCAAATGGTGACATGTAATCATCAAAGAGAGGTATCTCTCTAGTTTTGTAGCTATTGTTGAGTACTGTGTAGTCACATGCGATTTGAGCCCATTCCTTATCTTCCGTTTCTGTTTGTCAGACTCAGTCACCTCTCTTGAGCTTACGAAGGGCCTTAACTGTTCAATACTTAACCCAAACCGTTTAATATTGTACAGTGAGAGTACTTTATCTGTTGCAGGGTTAGTAGTCGGCTCATATCCTAACCCTTCACGGGGATCCTAGAATTCTACATCTTTACGTTGGCTAAGAAAGACGGTTCGTTCAGATTGACCTCTCTTGGTGATTATATCCTCTAACTCCTTGACTTTCTTGTAAATACGAACACGTTCGTTCGTGATAAGTTCGTATTGAGATAATACATTATCTCGTTCCTCTTCACTGTCTTTCAAGCTTCTCCTTATATCACTAATTTGCTTTTCTTTGTCTTCTATAAGATCTTCTAAAGTCTTTGTTTTAGTTTCAGTTAAGGTTAAAGATTCATTAAGAATAGCTATCTCTTCCTATTGTTTGTTTAATAAGGCATAATTTTGTTAAAATTTCTTTGGAGTTCTGAGTAATCTTTACGATGCATGGAGAGCTCGGGTATCCTATGTTCTAGTTTAACGAAATCATCTAGGGATGGAGTGTATACCTCCAGGTCGGATGAAGAGACATCCGTCCTGTCTGATCCGAGGGCTGGCTCATCTTCGTCGGAGTCATCCTCAATGATTTTCACCATGAAGGCCATTTCTTCTTCCTCCTCGTCAGATGTGTCCTCCAGCCATTCCTCTTCCTCAGCTACCAAGACAATCCCCGCCTCCTTGCGCTGTGAGAGCTGAAATTTTTTCTTATAGCATTCAGTGTTTTTCTTCTTAGGTCTGAAGCATTCAGAAGCAAAGTGACCCGGCTTGCCACAGTTGAAGCACTTCTTGACCACATCAGATTTCTTAGTTTCAGTCTCATCAGGGGCAGCGAACTTCTGTTTTCCACTTGAGGTTCGTTGTTTGTTGAAGGAGGAGGATGTTTTCTTGGCGCTCATCTTATTGACCGTTTATGAGATCATGGCCAGTTTCTTTCTGATTGATTCGAGTTCGTCCTCAGATTCTTGGTCAGATTCGGCGTTGTCAGAGGTGTCAGATTGAACGACCTGCTTTCCTTTAGAAATTCTTGAACTCCTATTGCTTGACTTAGAAGTCACGAGTGCGATTGGTTCCATGTCAACATTGGTTTTCCCTTCGTTCTTGATTTCTTTGGCATATTGTGAGTACTGTGAGAGATTATCGTGTAGGGAGTGAATGTCCATAGCGTCCAAATCTTTGTTCTGTTCCTTAACCAGAACTGTAATCCGTCCCCATTCAGGTTGAAGTGTGGAAAGGAACTTGATGTTGTGTTCGAGATTGGAGCGTTGGATATTGATTTTCTCATCTCGTTGATGATGGTCAGGAAACGAAGATAGACATCTCGAAGTTCCTCCCCCTCCTTAGCTTTGAAGGAGTCATAGGCAGTGAGAATGCTGGACTTCTTAGACAAGTTGCTAACTTCTGTCCCAACCATCATCTTGCAGACTTCATCCCAAATTTCCTTTGCAGTGACCATTGCGTCAACTTGCTTGTAGACATCATTTGGTAGAGCTTGAAGTACATAGTGTCGGGCAAGCTTGTCTACTCTGGCTCGTGCTCTCTCAGCATCGTTGTATCGACTAGGGTCCTTAGGAGTTCTCCTCTCTGGAATTGCAGGAACCGGATCGGGTTGAGCAGGAATGATTGTCCAAAATTGAGCAGGTCCTTCAAAAATGGAGGAAAGCATGTCGTTCGCGAGGTCTACATCCTTGATTTCTATGAAGTTGATGAATCGTTGCTTCCATATGCCGTACTCTCCCCATCTTAGTAGTGGTGCACGGTTGTCAGATCCAATAGCAAGACCGTCCATGTTTATGTTTGGTAATGATCGTTAACGCGAGATATATCTGCGAAATGAAATGCTTTAGTTTTGAATAAAATATAGTCAATTTGAATAATTTCTAGTGTTGAGTCTAAGTAGGTAAATTCACTTAGTGAATTCTGTCGCAATATAAGAATTTGGTGAATTTAGTGTACTGCTCAAGTATGGAACGATTGGTGTTATGGAGATTGAGGATTTTGTTCTACTCAATTTGAATGCTTGATCGATTCTAGTATGATATGGACACAAACTCGGCGATTGGTCCTAAGTGTTGAGAATTGGGCAATTGAAATTGAGTTAAGATTTCAAGAATCGGGCGGAAGAGTTTTGAAAATGTGAGTTTCGATCGAAAGAGGGATTTCAAATTAGATTGAGCTAGTTTCGATCGAAAGGGATTTCGATTTTGATTTGAATAAATAGTTTCGATTGATAGAAATGAGAAGGTTTCGGGCGATCTTGGTCAAAATTGGCTTAATTTTGGACTTTCTCCGAGATATGAGTTGGGCGAAACTTAGCAAATCGGTCGAAATTGGATACTTCGGGCGAAACTGATTTGACTTTCGCCGAGAATTGTATCGATCAAACTGTAAAATTCGGAACTGTAGCGTTTCGGGCGAAACTGATTTGGCTTTCGCCGAAATTGTATCGATCGAAACTGTGAAATTAGGAACTGTAGCGTTTCGGGCGAAACGGATTTGGCTTTCTCCGAGAATTGTATCGATCGAAACTGTGAAATTGGGAGCTGTAGTGTTTCGGGCGAAACGAATTTGGCTTTCGCCGAGAATAGTATCGATCGAAACTGTGAAATTGGTGAGGGAGAACTCAAAATTCAAATCGATTGAAACTACTCACTATGGGTTTCGATCGAAACCTTCAAACTCAAAAGTACTGTTCTATCGATATTTATGAACAGTTCAGTAAAAACCCAGATTTTTGGATTCGTTTTTGCTCAAATCTTACTCAAACTTGACTGAAATCGACGTGAAAGAACATAAATATACTCAATAGCAGTTTTCTAACGTTTTAGGGATCAAAAATCATTGAAGACGAATTAAAGACACCCAAAAACAGAGAAAATGTTGAAAATGAGTTTTCAAGCCAAAAACGTCTTCAAATCACGTCGGAATCGAGCAAAACTGGATTCAAATGGAAGATATTGATCCGCGTTAGGCTCTGATACCACTTGTTGGGCCTTTTTATTACCAAACAAGGATCAAAAGAAAGGTTTGAATGTGTAAAACGTGAAGAACACCTTGAGTGCGTGTTAGTGTATGTTTTTCTAAGGGAAAGTACAAGGTGGCTTACCTTTCTAATTCTTTTGATAAAACCCTAATTAGGGTAAATGAGGCTTTATATACCACAACTATTTGGTATATTAAAGCCCAATACAAAACTATCAACAAATATCATAAGTCTTCCCAAACTACTACAACCCATTAAATAAACCCAAGATTACATAAATCAAAGGATGCTACAAAATATTCCTAACACGGATGCCGTAGGGGCATGAAATGGGAATACTTTGAAAGGCGATCAATTACAACAAGTATCGTATCACATCCTTTCGAACGCTGAAGGCAAGTGGTGAAGTCCATGGAAAGATCCTCCCAAAAGAGAGTTGCAATGGGAAGCTGTAGCAACAATCTCGCAGGAGACAAGTATCATACTTAGACTTATCGTAAACTAAACAACAAGCAACATAATCTCGAATTTGTCGAAACATGCCAAGCCAATAGAGACTCGCGGCGAGATTCAGATAATTATGAAATGCACAGAGTGTCCGCCAATTGGAGTGGAGTGAACCTCATGCATGAGACGAGACGTCCATGGAGAAGAAGGTGGAATGAAGAGACGAAGTAGTGAAGACAGTTACAAACAGACGCATAGTGATGGTGAGACTTCCCATTCTTCTTAAGGTCCTCAATTATCTTAGACTAAGTCAGCCTCTATGGCAGCCCTTACTTCCTCATAATCTTGCCTGTGAGACGCGCTCAACGTCATACAAATGACATTCTCATGTTGTCGAGATAACGCATCGGCTGCCTAAGTTGTATGGCCCGCCTTGTACTCAATATCAAAAGAATACCCGAGTAACTTAGACATCCAAAGTTGTTGTGTTGGATTACCAATCTTCTGAGAAAGAAGTGATCTGAGACTCCTATGATCTGTCCGGACCGTGAAGTGACGACCACGAAAATATGGTCGCCAATGTTGAATTGCAAGAACAAGACCCATAAGCTCACTCTGATATGCCTACGAGGAACGTGGACGTCCTGCAAGAGATTTGGTGAAGAAAGCTCACTCTCATAAGCACACACTTATATTATGAAACTTGATTAAATTAAAAATGGAAGCTCAAATATATTAAGAAGTGTATAATTAATTTAAATATCGATATTTAATAAAAAAAATTATTTAATAACGTAAACTGATGGTATAATTTCCACAATTTATGGTGTAACAGCAAAGTCTTTTTGTAATAATGTCCAATTTTTGGTATATTATAATAACGTTATTTATTGGTAAAATTAGGAACAATAGATGGTAATTTTTTGTAAATTAGAGTGGGCTTTTAGCCCACCAGGGCCGCGGCCCGCGGGGGGGGGGGGGGGGGGGGGGGGCTTTTTAGGCCGCCCCGCCAACGGGCGGTCTTTGGCGGGATACGGACCTGCCCGTTTGGCCCAATTAAAAACAAAAGAATAGGCCAGTGATTAGAATCGCTTGCAGTTCAAAATACGGTGGATTTGCAGAATTTCCTTCTAAGCTCATCATCATTTTGTTGCTTCCTTTCACTCTCTAGAATGGTTCGTTCAATCGACATACAATTCCTTCTACATGCTATCGAAGGACACATTGTGGAGCAATTAGTATTATGAGCCCAGAGGCTTGGAAAGAATTGGCAACAATTGCCACTGTCATCGTCAACAGAATTAGTACTAAATCTGGGGTGAAATGCTCGATGGACAGAAGGCAATTCGTCAGCATTCAAGATGTCATTCATGGTCTTGAGAAGATACAGAAGAAGGATCTAATTTATAAAGAGGGTGCAATATACCAGAGTTTCCATTTTTGAATGATCTTGACGAAAGAACTAATTGCGCCCAGTCTTGCTATTATTTAGGTGTCTCTGGGACATCATACGAGGCTATGACGGATCTCATGGGAAAGCCGTATAGAAAAGACGGAATTTTTTTACAACTGAATCCGTGGTGCAAATGAGGAATGCATTAGAAAATGTTTTCACAAAAATATCTGTGCGAGCAATGCAATTGTGCAAGAGCACGCAAAGAGCCGTAGTCACAGCTAGTGATATTTCGAACGCTGTTTAGAAACTTCCTCCTAAGTAGCTTTTATCAAGTATGTTTGTTAATATTTTTCCTCACTTTTTAATATGTATTTCTAAGTGCTCTTTTTGCTACTGAATAGGAGAGCAAGTTAATGCACCAGCCTTCACTGAATATAGTCATGGTTAGTTCAGCATTGGAGACAGCTTTCAGGGTTCTGCTAAATGTTTAGGATATATAGAAATTTTAGATAGTTTTCAGTCGAGGAAATAGTTAGAGCGTTAAGAAGACTCGATGATAGCAATTTTGCCATTGATGAGGGTTAATCTGCATTAGATATTGTTGAGAGGAGCATTATCTCAAATATTCTGTCCATAGACTTAGATATGTGCCAAGATTCTTTCCAAAAGCCTGTTTACTTTGATATTATCCTTGAGGAAACTGATGGTTGTGTTGCTCAAGTCAGGTATGCATGTTTATAGTGTACCCTGAAGGAGTTATAGGCTATAAGTTATGGAGCTTAGAGCCTGGTATGAAGAAATGCATCTTGAGCCGCGACGTTACTTTTGATGAGAGCAAGATGGCTAACTTCGAAAAAGCACCTGAAGATATGGAATTTGAAGAACCTGAAGATCGTGGAGATTCTGCGAAATTTTAGATGGAGGTGGAGCTAGAAAAAACTGCCGATCAACCTCATGAATCAGAAGAAGATGAATCTGATCGGAGTGATCACTCATGTATGATTTTACCTTCTGAAAATTCTAGAACTAACTTGTCCACTTATAACCTTTGCAGGGACATGTAAAGAAGAAATACAAAGCCTCCTGATAGATATGGGTATGCAGATATTGTTGCTTATGCATTAACCAAAGCATAAGAAGAAGGTTATGAACCAAAGTCGTATCGAGAATCGATGAGGTGCGCCGAAAGTAAGTAAAGGCATGCATCTATGAGAGAGAAAATGGATTCCCTACTAAAGAACGTTACTTGGACACTAGTAAACAAACCAAAAAACTTTCAAGAATATACATGAAGCGGCAATGAAGTCATCGGTGAGGATCAAAGCTCGATTAGTTGCAAGAGGATTTACGCAAAGAGAGGGCGTGGATTACAATGTGATATTTTCTCCAGTTGTGAAGCACAGATCCATCAGACTTGTGCTCTCTTTGGTGGCTCATTTCAATCTTGAACTAGAGCAATTGAATGTCAAGACGGCGTTTTTATACGGAGAACTTGAAGAAACTATCTACATGAAGCAACCAGAAGGATTTGAGAAATCTGGGAAATCTGATCAAGTTTGTCTCTTGAGAAAGCACGGTCTGAAGCAGAGTCCAAGATAATGGAACAAGCGTTTTGACAAGTTCATGGCAGCGAATGGGTTCAGCTGAAGCTGTTTTGATGCACGTGTCTATTTCAGAAGAAAGGATAAATGCTACTAGCAAGTGAAGATTGGGAAGAGATTAAAGCAGTGAAGAGGTTATTGAACTCAGAGTTTGAGATGAAAGATCCTGGCTCAGCCAATGAAATATTGGGGACGGAAATCATTTGTGACAGATCTAGGTATACACTGAAGCTACAGCCGCAAGATTATTTAGTTTCTGTACTGAAAAGGTACGAATGATCGAGGGTGAAAGTGAGATATCTGACGATGAAAAAAGCTATATGCAGGAGATTCCATATGCTAATATTGTGGGATCATTGATGTATGCAATGGTGTGTTCAAGACCTAATTTAGAGTATGCCTTAATGTTGTAAGTCGATTTATGTCAAGTCCCTGAAGAGAACATTGGATAGCATTAAAGTGGTTATTGAAGTAAGTTAAGGGCTCTTTGGAAAGAGGCTTAGTGTTCAAGATAAATCAAGAAAATGTTGATAGCAAACACATAGTTGTAGGCTTTGTCGACTCTAATTTGCAGGGAGTTTGGACACAAGGAAATCTCTTACGATCAGTTGGAAAGCAACACTACAAAAGGTGGTGGCGTTATCAACTACAAAAGCGGAATAAAGTGCTTTGACAGAGGCAATAAAAGAATCAATTTGGCTCACAAGGCATTGTTAGAGAACTACAAATTGAGCTGCAAAGCATTGAAGTGTTTTGTGACAATCAATGTGCAGTTCAGTTGTCTAAAAACAGCGTACATCATGAGAGAACGAAGCACGTGGACAAGAGGCTTCACTTTATCCGAGATATCATTAAATCAGGTGAAGTGTTGATGAAGAAAATTTCAACATAGGACAACCCTTTAGATATGATTACAAAATCAGTTCCAAAGAAGAAGTTTGATCATTGTTTGAAGCTGATTGGTTGTAGAATAGTTTTCTAAACTGAAGACTGAGTTATTGATCGAATTATAGGGTGAAGACTGAGATAAAGGTGGAGATTTGTGAAGATTATCTCAATATCTTTATAGATCAAAGGAATAATTTTCAGCAGAGTTATAAGCTGAAGAAAACAAATGGCTCTATTCTCACTTGGCCATTTTTTGGGTTGAAGTGCTCATATAAATTGAAGGACATTGGATGAAGCTACTTGGTCACAAGTATTCAATGGTCAAGATTGGAAGATGCTAATAACTATAAGAAGCGTATAGCAGCTTTGCAAGTTATGAGCTAGAGCTGTACAACACAGCAACCTTGGGTACATGTGGGGAAATCATAAGGGCATAACGGATCTTAAGCTGTAGCAAGCTATTAACGAGCTGAGACCTCCATTGTACTATCATCACTATCATATGCATTAGACCAACTAGAAAGCATAGAAAAACTTAGATCAGAGACTATCCATTGTAACTGATCGGAAGCTCGATACTATAAATCCTTGAAAGCGTTGTAACAAGATCAATAGCCCCGTGGAGTAGATTCTCACGTTGATTAGAGAATCGAACCGCGTAAAAATCCTTTGTGTTATTTATTTTGTTTACACAAATCTGCAAATCGATAATTGAGTCTTCTTTGGTAGGTAAGCAACGAATTTCGAACAAGTTGCATTTTCGGTAAGAAAGATAGATTATGGCACAAAATCTAGCATATGAAGAACCAAGCAGCCCATCAGCTTCCTCAAGTAAATCAGAAACAGGCTTTTGGAAAGAACTTCGCACAAAACAGATTTTATCCTCAGCAATGGCCAAATTGCTTTCCTCGCTTTTTCGTAAATGCTCAACTATTTCCTCGTCTGAAAAAGGAGCTGGAATTCAATGTATCCTATCACATTTAGCAGAGCTCGAAAGCTCTTCTCCAATGCTGAACTATTTAACAAGGAGTTCAGAAAAGCAGTGGGAGTTGTACTTAAATAGAGCAGGGATCATTCTCACTTACGTCACAATATTATTCGACATGAATAATAATGCGACTCCGCAATCAACTATACAGGGGTATGCTTATAAACATTTCAACATAACCGTTATCATTAATGGATTCGGTTCTTCTTCTTTGTTCGTTAGAGTATACACTCGGGCTTGTGCCAGCGGAGGTCATACTGGCACTGGGATCGAGTTTATGGGACGATGTTCTTGACAATTTTTAACAAAGTGTCCCAGCTTTCCACACTTGAAACATTGCGGGTTGAACTTAGGTCCGTCTCCGAAACAAACGCCGGTATGGTATCGCCCGCATTGTTGACACTGGGGATTAATTGATGGGGGTCGAAGCGGAAAATTAGTTTCCCCCAGGTTTGGTTTCGGTTGCCAGTTTTGCTGTCCCTGGCGATTATTCTTATTGTTGTTGGGGCCTACCACAAAATACTGTCGTTTCCGATTACTTTCATTTACTTGATGGTTATCAATTTTCTTCTTTGCGTCCTGAGCTGCCAAAATTTGGGATTCCGCCTGCTCTGCAATCATTGCTCGTTCCGCCACTTGAGCAAACGCTACTCCTACCGTTTCTGCCATGCTAACGTCTTGGTAGATCTCCGGTTTGAGACCTACCTGGAATCGTTCTATCTTTAAAGCATCATTCGCCACCATGTGCGGGGCGAAGTGGGACAATTCCTCAAATTTGCGGATATATTCTGCGATGGATTTCTCGCCTTGTTTGAGGTTGATGAATTCGTTCATCTTTCGGGTTCTATCGTAGGTCGTGAAATACTTGTCACAGAATAATTCTTTAAATCTTTCCCACGACATAGTCATCGGGTCCTCCAAGATTTTGATGGTGTCCCAACAATACCTTGCGTTCCCGCGCTACATAGAGGCAGCGCATAATACTTTCTCGTTTTTGGGGAATCGACTGTAGAGGAACATGTCCTCAACAGTTCGCAGCCAATCCTCGGCCACGGTAGGATCGATAGCATCCTCAAAAGTAGGAGGGTTCAATTTTCGAAACCGTTCCCCTATGATCTCTATACGTTCTGGCTGAGGAGACGGTTGGTGTGCGGAGGAAACTTGGTACTAGATAAGATCATTAATCTGATCCGATTGTCACTGGATCAGTTCGGTAAGTCTCATAATCGTCGAGTCGCGCTCGCACACAGGGGACTCAGGTTCTTCCCTGCGACTCGAACTGCCTACGTGCTCTCTACGAATTTTCGTCATTCTATCACTATTATCCACAAATAGCCACGTAAGCAATATATCATTTTAAACAAATAATCACATCGTACCGTGAAACTTATAGGCAAGGCTGATCCTCCAGGCTTTTGAGTGGCCGTACATGGACAGTCTACAGAATCTATATCCTAAGCTCTGATACCACATGTGACGATCCTCGTTTTCTAATTACTATTAGTGGCGGATTTCCGCAACGTACGCCGTGGAAGACCCAATTTACAAAAAATCTTTTTCCTAAATAAAATATATTACGACGAATATCATCTACATCGTCATTTCTATACACGGGCCGTAGCCCCAAAATGACAAAACGCTCAAAACCCTAACGTCGCTCCACAGGTCGCATCCATGTACAGCCCCCCTAGAAGTCCGTGGAGCACCGCCGTCAGCCCACCTCAGCCGCGACGTGCACCAGCGTCGGGCTCGGTACCTGCAACACGTAAACCCTGAGCTATTTGCCCAGTAGGTGAAATATGCGTGAATGCAACGTGCGCTCGATTCCATCCCATACACCTCACGACATGCACGCTCGACCCTGATCACAACCTATCACATCTCACAACTCCCTGTGACTCGATACTATAAACGCTTACGTATCCCACTCAGGTCGCTTTAGAAGGGGTAGGGTTCTCAGGTCTCTTTAGAGTCGCTCGTTTCCCGAGTTGGAGGTTCGTGCTCGGTTGGCCCACTCAGGTCTCTTTAGAGTGGCACGTACTAGAGTTTTCCTCTCTATACCTAGCGTAATAACTTAACGTTCGGGCGACCAACTCAGGTCTCTTTAGAGTGGCACACACCAATCCAATATCCCAACGCTCGGGCGGCCAGCTTCGGTCTCTTTAAAGGGGCACACGCCGAAGCACCATCCTAACGCTCAGGCGGCCAACTCAGGTCTCTTTAGAGTGGCACGCACCCAAGCACGGGCAGCCTACTCAGGTCTCTTCAGAGCGGTATACACCCATGTCTTCCCTCTACCCGACGCAAAGACCTACACCACTCCGACACCCCAAACATTACCGTTCTGCACGGTACTCAACTCCCTGGCATTGATATGGTATGCAAGGCAGTGCAAATAACATGTATATCAAAAATATTTAAAACATGTAAAACACATAAACCACTAAATCACATAATAACGTAAGACACAAATTTCAAAACACGTACACATATATTCACATAGATGAGTTACGTAATGTAGATGAAAAATTCACCTACCTGTCGTCCTTAATTAAGCAGATTAGAAATTTTGTAAATTTCCTAATATATTGGACCTTCAGACATGCGAAATAGTTCTAAGTCAGTGCGTATAATGCTTTCGAAAATGAGTCTAAAGGTCAAAGTCAACGTTTTCAATAAAGTTCGTTTTGAAAACATCGTGTATTGAAAATCAGTTTCGAAATTTACTTAAGTTCGAAATTTGTTTCGAGAATTGAAAGGTTTCGAAATTATTCAGTTTTGAATTGTGAAATAATTCGCGAAGTAATTTTCGAAATGAATTTCGAAACGAGTTTCGAAAATTTGTTCGAACTTCATTTCGAAATTTCTTTCGAACTTGCTTTCGAAAGTTTTACTTCAGGCCCGCGAAAAATCTCTTCATCTCACATGTTTCGAAAATAATCGGCCCGCGTTAACCTATAATTTGGCCCGAAAAGCGAATTGTGAAACCTTTTTGCGAAACTCAACAATTTAATATTGCGAAAACTTCAACTTGCGAGAATCTCTTTTCTTTCAAAAATCAACACTTTGAAAATAAATCTTGTTACAAATTTGCGGAACTAATTTCGAAAATCATAAAAATACTATTAAATATCTCTTTCGAAAATCAACACTTCGAAATTAATTCTCGAAACACATTTGTGAAACCTTCTTTCGAAAATTTAAATTGCACTTTCGAAAATCTCATCCGAAAATCATCCTAATTACAAACTTTCTGAAATCATAAAACACTAGTAAACATATCTTTTGAAAATCATAATCCTAACCTTTCAAAAATCTTCAAAACCATCAAAAACAGTTACTTTCGAAAATCATCAAAACTGTCAATGACACCTGTGCGTAAGGAATAAAAATGTCAATTTAGAGAAAAGTAGGAGTAACAAACCGATAGATAAAGGGTAAAATCTCTTCGGAGAAAATACTCGATAAACTCTTTATTTCTCTTTCTCTATGATTTTTTCTTCTATTGGAATGATTCCATTTTCCTGCGTTCATCGCTTCGTATAGGCAAACTGATAAAATTATTTTAATACGTTAATTGTAATCTTTATTTGGGTATAATAGAGTATTCTTAGCTATATCATGCATCTATTTACACTATTTACACTTATTTGGATCTTATATGACCTTAAGACAACTATCGGGTGAATTGAGCGAAAAGGATGCAAAAACAACAAATTTATGAAGCCGCAATCATTCGTCACGGCCGTGAAGCATCTGGCAACAGGCCGTGAACCGCGGCAGCAAACGAGCGTAAGCTAATTCATGAGAGTCATGGCCGTGGAGCTTCTAGCGACAGGACCTGAACCTCGATAGAGAACAAATCGATGGATTGAAGCATACGTCACGGCGTGACGACCATCTACCCGTGCCGTGAAGACAGGCAGAGACGTAAAGTTATGAAGCAATAATTTGTCACGGCCGTTAATGGTTAAACACAAGGCCGCGAACCAAGGCAGACAATATCGAAAGCAAAGGAACGATGTCACAGCCATGAGAACTGTGCACATAAACTGTGACTAACTCCCGAGAATTCTGTCACGACCGATGGATACTCCAACAAGTGGCTGAAAGCCAGTGACTGAAATCTCAGCTCATGGCCGTGAAGGTCTCGCCATAGGCCTTGACTCCGACCAGAGGCTTCGAAGCAAGAAATACTGCGTCCCACTGTGAAGCCTCAGTTAACGTAGCCACGAAGGGATTGTGATGGTGTGATTTGAAGGATTTGAATCCTTCACGACCGTGAAGGCCATTTGCGAGGCCGTGAAGCTGCAGCATTCGTCTTATTAAGCCCAATTTCGATTCAACTGAAGAACGTTTTATCAACTCAAATGAGATTTTATCCAGGATTGAAGAAAAAAAGGAGTTGTAGACCTTTTTGGTCCAAATGACTATGAGTGTTTTGATTATTCCAAGTAATTATGTAAATTGGGGGGTACAAATTAGAAAACTCGATATGTATGTTATATGATGTTTACGTATGTTAAAATGGTCGATCAAGTGCTTAAATGTGATTAAATTGTTAAGATAATCGAATTTGGGTGATCTTATACTTAACTGGAATATGTGATCACCTGGTTACCGTATGAATGGAATCTCACTGTGTGCTATATATGGAAAATATATTCTGTCAAGTGATATGTGAGCTGTACACGTGAAGAGTTATTTTAGGAAAGAAAATCACTGTGATCACCCGGATATGACTATGCTATATGTGGAAAAGATATTCTGCTTGAGTGCTTACATGTGATTGATTTATTTTAGGAAAGAATATCAATGAGATATCCGTTGAGTGCAATATTATTTAACTTTTAAATCAGTGAATCAATGATCTACCTTTCCTTATGCGACTTAGGATTTATATTTTGGAAAGTGATTAATCGATTGGACTTATATGTGGTAATATGCGTCTATTTATGGAATGTGCTGAAATCGGATGAGATCACCATGCATGGAAAGTCTGTCTTTACCTTATACTCAGTAGATCAAATCTTTCCTTGTGCGAATTGGCTATCATATTTTAGGAAAGAAATTAGTTGATTGAGCTTACCATTGATAATATGCTGAGTGGAATTATATATGGAATATGCTGACAAACGGATGAGATTACAGTTGAATGGAAGTTAATCTGTGGTATTTATGGTAAATGATCATGTTTGACCGTTGAGCTGAATTGGTTTATTTTTGGCATGATTCTTTGAGTTATTGCATGTGATTAATGAGCTTTATCTCGCATATTCTGTGCTTAACTTTCCTTGTGAAGTGAAGAAGCTATTGGTGGTCTATATAGAAGAAAAACACTTCACGTTGAAGGTACGAAACGAACACACAAGCCATCGAATTCCTTAGAAGTTTTGAGCTTTACTTTGCGAAAAATTCGAGTTTGTGTTGAGCCTAAATTTGCGAATCTGTACATTTGAGCGATCCTTAGCAACACCTAATCCTAAACCTTAGTCTTCGGACGTGTGAGCGTACAAAGGAGCACGAGTGGAGTCTTCCGCACGTGGCGGGACGAATTTTGTGGATTCGGTGGCCCTTCGGTAGCAAGCTCCATCCAGTCAGGGAATTGGTTTCCTGGGTAATCGACGTGGATCGAAACTTGGCGTGCGTCAGCCTAGAACGAGGTCCAGTATCCATAGTGCTTCGGTTGTGTACGGGTCAATCATTTTGTAACCATAACCGGTAATACCTAGTGATTGATTGGAACTCTTGGGGAGATCACACCCCAAGGACAGAATTAAACTCCAGTTGGGGATATAACCTGTATAAAAATCGCGTCTCACTTTACTTTCTGCTATTTACTTTTCTGTGAGACAAACCGGGGACGCGTGCAAATAACTAGGTGATATCATTGAAACGACCACTGAAAATAACGTGATATTTTGAAACGGGGTTAGGGAGATAACTTACTCGTACTGCTTTCTGGGAAATAACATACTGTTATGTCCTACGATTAACAACTCTATGACCCTAGGCATTAATTCTAAGTAATTCGACGATAATGATCGACATTTAGAATCGATCTAAAAACTCTAATGAAGAACGAGAGAGATAATTCGTGTAGAGTGAGAAAGTTACTGTTGTTTCTCTCTCTAGAAATTGAATTGCAAACCTTTCGGATCAATTTCCAAAACTTTCTCTATTGAGCGCAATTAGTTTACATGTATTTATACCAAACAAACTTGGTATAAATATCTAACTAGTCCTAATCTAAGGACAAATATAAGAAAAGCCCCTAAATACAAGGACAACTAATGAAATCAAGCACAATTCTAAAAGTATACTCTACAATCTCCCCCTTTGTGCTTGATTGCGTCTCCGCGCTGTTTGTCCTCGTCGGGCATAGTACGATCTGTGCAAGCCCAACGCATGCTCATAATCCCTTATCGTCTCCCTAAGCTTCAGGCGCTCCTCGATGTCATCTAGCAAATCCATCAGGAGCGGCTGTTCTCTCACGAACCTGTGGATCCTAAGCATAGTGTCTCGGTTGATTTCTTCCAACCTCTGCTCGATATTCCCCTGATGACCTTGAGCGTTCCATCGCAAAACTTCTGAATCTCTGTCTTCAGCATCAACCTAGTCTTCTGGGCAATTGGATTGTTGTAGGTGATGCCTATGACCGAGCTGATGTGCACATGATTGCTTGGAAGCCCTTCGATCTAAGGTCCTTTGTTGAGTGGTTCGGCCATGTTAACCTTCTTCATGTTGCTCTCCAGAGCCATCTGAAGGTCGTGTGCGGCGAAGTACTTGACTTGGCGCATCATGAACCGGTAGAGCCCTTCGAGGCCTTCTTTCTTGATGAAGCCTTGAGGACCTTTGTACTTCTCCACGTACAGCTGATAGAGGTGGTATACCTCGTTGGCAGGGAGGTACGGTAGGTCGCTCTCGCTCAGTTCCTCTCGGGTTCTCTCCACTCGCTCAATGACGTAGTGAGGTGTTAGAAGTCATCCTTTTGCACAGTAGACGCTGAGGAGTTGGCATATTGGGGAGAGACTCTTGTAATGGTTCTTGACTTGTCCTTTAGTCATCCCCAGCCTTACGTCAGGTCCTAGTTGGGTCAGCATCCATAGATATGTCATCCTCTTCTGCTGATCCCAGTGAGAGATCCCTCTTAGCTCGAATTCGTTCGGCTTCTTGACCCTGTCCGGTGATCTCCAGATGTGTTCACGAACTTCTTCAAGGAAGGGGATTTCGATTCGAATATTTTCCCACGGCGTGTCGGCCCGAACGGTCCCTGGCATTTGTCTTGTGGGGGAAGCCGCTCGTTATGTGATCAACTCTGGTAGCCTTGGGATGTCTCGTTGGTAGTCTTCACCTTCCTCAAGTTCGTCGTCTTCTATGATTACGAGGTCCACGGATGCTTGTTGTAGAAAATGCCGAACGTCCTGAAGCCGTTGTCTTTGATGCTCCTCAGGCATGGAATGGGTCATCCACTGTCCTTCGAAGATGTATCTGTCTAGAACTTCGTGTGGATTGACGCCATGTCCTGAGGGGCCCGATTGGTCTGGAGCGACTGAGGGTGTAGCTTGGGTAGCTGCTAGGGCTACAAGCATCGCAGCACTTGCTTCTTCTTCCGAAAGCAAGGGGCTTGAGTAGATCGGTGATGTGGATGGGGTCGACGGAGGCATCCGTAGGTTAAAGGTTGGTGGGTCGATATGGGTTAGGGTGGCGGTGCGGTGCGTGGTGTGGTTGGTTTGTGTTTGGGTTTCACCTGCTCCAGCGCTTGTTTGTGTAGCGCCCGAGCCTTGTCCTTGGCCACTTGTAGATGTCCTTAGTCTGTTCTCCCCCTCATGATGATCCTGATCGTCAGGGTCGTCATGTCGGCGTCTTGAGTGGGAGCTTTGGCCTCGGAAAGTGTCAGTAGGTGGCTCAGGATGATCCACCAATCGCCTGTAAAGAGACTCTTCTTGAGGCGACCGAATGGAGAGGCCGATCAGTCGGGCGAGTAGGATGTCGTGGAGCTCGGTTATGGGTATGGTGTATGGGTTGATGAGGATGGATGAATTGGCTAAATGGTCGGTGAGTGTGGGTTGTGGAGGTGTGAGGGTGGGTTGTGACGAGGTGCCTTCGGAGACAGGTGCTTTCCCGGTGTCTCTGCGGGATGTCTCTATGGCAGTAAGAACTCTCTCCATTATTTTGTCTTCAATCGATTGAACAGCAGCGGAGAGAGCGGCTTGTAATTGCTCGTTCGTCACAAACGGTGCGGACGCCTCCTTGGATGGACCAGGACGACTGATGTCGCCTGTTATCAACCCTTGAGTAGACACCGACTCTTCAGGTTGGCTCACAGTCACTTGAGGTTGTAACTGTATGAGACTTCCACCCAATCCTTGAGTCGAATCTTGGAGATTCGGCTCTATGGGTGTTATAGCAGGCTCGGGTTGTGCCTGCGAAACAGACACCAGTAGTGGTTGTTGCGGCTCAAGATTGAGCGAAGAAGTGCCGGCAACACTTAAAGAAGTGGGCAGCGTGGTATCTGGTGTGATGGTAACGGCGGGGAAGAGGAACTCCATTTGTATGCTAAGTCGTCTGGGAGTCCGTCTTATCAGACTAATCTCCTCATCTTACTCCGTGTCGGATGTGGTAGATGTGTGAGGAGTGGGGTCACGTTCAACATCTCCTAGAGCCTGATCCGTCACCAGTGGAAGCGAGCAATGCCCCATTTCAACCTCGGGCTGTGCTTCTTGTTGAAGAACCTCCTCAATGGTTTCTTCGAGCACGCCTACATGTATGGGCACTTCCACTTGAAGCGTTTCTGTTGGAGCCTCTTGTTCCAACTCAGCGGCCACAACATCTATCAAGGTGGCATCAACATCAGGAATCTGTTCGTCCTGAGTTGGAGGCTCCTGCTCGAGCTCCAGGGCCACTTCATCAATCAACATGGCCTCTGGGCTTGAGTGTTGTTGCGGTTGGGGAGGGTTCTCTTGGAAATCTGCCGGGGGCCCTCTGATCATTTGCTCGGTTAGATTGTGTTCCCGACAGAATCTCTGATATTCAGCTCCCGCGGGGTCGGCGAGCCGAAGAAGGTTGAGCGGAATCGGCATCGACGGTTGGTCCAAGTCCGTGTGCCGTGGATTATGGAAGAATTTGAGACTTGGCGGCTGATAATTACCTCCGGGAGGTAGCTGAGGGATGTTCTGTGCATGTAGCTCCATGAATTCGCTGATGATCACATTGAACCATCGAGCGTAGGGCACGTTCTTCGATCTTCGATTCTCCTTCAACCGAATCTGTTTAGCAAGATCATTCCAGATCAGCTGCGTGAAATCGTAATTTCTGGAGAATGCGAGTCCGTGGAAGATCTGCAGTATGTTGCCGTTGCCCTTGTCGAAGCCATCATGCTTGGGTGATAGAAACTTGTTTACAATCCCGAACAGTGTCTTCCAGGGATGAGGGATACCGCTGCTCTGGACCTGAGCGAGCTTGGTGAGCTGCGGTTGATATCCCATGTGCATGAAGTCATGCACCATTTCTGCGTCCGATGGGAGCGGGTCGTAGTTTTCACTGTATGGCAAGTTCAGAATCATCCCGAACTGGTTCTTGGCCATATGAATATGCCGCGTCCCGATTCTAGTTGTGAAGGAGAACGCCCCATATTCCACTTCTCCTTGTATACATCCCCAGAATTGCTGGAGATAGACCATTGGCACAGAGGCGGTGACCGTCAATGCGTGCCAGATGGGGTGGCCTCGCAGGATAGAGAAAATGATCTCGTCCGGACACCGAAAGGTGCTCAGATCGAGCTGGAAATTTGTATCCTGGACCTTCAAATACAAGTTGTGGTCGTAATGTGATTATATCGAGGATATCGATCCATATGAAAAAATAAGAGATATAAAAGTTCATTAGTTCATAGTTTTGATTTTAGTCGAAAATAGATTTAATTTCATCAAACTATAATTTTGTAACAAGTCATAACATGTTCGAATGAATTTTGAATTGAAATCGTGTAATATGCATATAGGATACTTGATTTTTTTAAAAAAAATGTAATGGCATGGTTGTAGTTTCGAATTAAACATGTAACGTGTGAAAAGAGTTCGAAATTTTCTAAGTGTTTAATCGAGGGTAATGTCACTGTTCATGCCGAGAAATTTTTTGCTCTAAAAATTTGATTTTCAAAGTGACTTCCTATGCATTGATTTCAATTGAAATAACTCCGTTTAATTCTGCGATCGAAAGAATTTTTTATTCGCTGAAAGTTCGCTACAGTGTAAAAGACTTAGAAAAATTTAGAAAAATCTAAGTGTTGAAGTTGAAATCGTGAGACTCTAGGCGATCAATTTTACGATCGAGAAAAATTCCATGTAAATTTACGATCGAGAAATTACTTCTCAGGTAAATTTACTATCGAGAAATTTTCCTCGATTGAATAAAATTTTTCAATTTGAAATTTGTCGAGCGGTACTTGATTTTCAATCCTAAGTAAAATTTTCGCTGCAATATTTTTCTATCGAGAAATTAGTCAACGAAAGAGAAACTAAGTCAATCGTCGAGAAAGTTTTCGATCAATTAAATCCTAAGCGGCGAATTTTACGATCGAAAAATTAAGCGTTGAAAAATTAATTTTTCGCTGCTAAATTTTTGCGACCGAAATAAAATGAAATCGAAAATTCTATTTTGCTATAGTAAGTTTTACGCTCGATCTAAGTTGCATCTAAATTGTCTATTCAGCGCCTAAGTTTTTCGCTCGCAGAAAATCCTAATTAGATTTCTCGACGGTAAGTGATTTGTTGGTCAAAATCTTCTTTCTTAGCGACTAAGTCAGAATTTAGCGATCGAAAACTAATTCGATACAAACAGTATCTCAATTGAATCGGAGTTCAATTAAGACTCTTTGCGATCGACAAAGTTCTTCGATGGCTTCAAACATTCAAGAACTCGGTTTCTTTAAAAAAAAAAACTCAACTTAGTGGTCTAAGATGCAGATTTTTCGAAAGTTTAAACTACCAGATTAAACTAAAACATTGAAACTATCTTAAGTGCAGGCATTCACCCAGATAAAACTCGTAAACAAGCCTAAATCACTATAAAATAGTATCCGGTTTTGTCAGTTTTGAAGAACAGTCGAGAATCTAATCCTAATCACGCGAAAAACTACAAAATGAAGATGCTAATGGAGTTAAATCCCACGCAAATGTCAAATGAATCTCATCTTTACCTTAAACAGACAATTTGTTGTTTGAAAATCGAAAGATTTTGAGAATTTTTGAACTGTCTGTGAAAGTTTGTCGAGAGAGAAATTTTTGCGATTTAGGGTTGCGTGAGAAAAAGTTTTTCGACTGACAAAAAGTGAACTTTTATTAACTCGCTGTAATTCATGTTGGGTTTGCGATTGGACGTTTTGCGATTAAATGGATCAGGTCCATTACTATTTGCGCTCGAGAAATCTTGATTCGAAAATTGCTCTTCAATTCAATTTCTCGATCGCAAATTATCGCGGCCAATCAAAATCGTTCCCGACACTGTTTACGATCGAGAAACATATGATTGCTAATTAATTCTTATATCCAGTTTCTCGATTGTAAGTACTTCTAAAAATTTTCAGATTGATCCCTATATCAAATGAAATCACATTTGTAAAGCTCCCCCTCATAATTAAAATAAATGCAATTAACTTTCTGGATTTTCTGGGTAGTAACGTCTTTGCTCCCTTGGCAGAATAAACAATCTGTACCACTTAGAGAAAAACGTTAGAAATATTTGGAGCTAATGCACGATTTTTATATTTGCTTCCCCTCAAATAATGCGCAAGAAATGACGTAACATGCAAGCATATGAAATCAATTCAAGTCACGAGCATATAACACACAAATTTACCTAGTCAGCACATGTACATGGTCCCCAAAACATGTACTTAAGATATTGCGTGAGGGTAAAAGCAATGAAAAATTTATCGCATTTAAACAATTCAGTACCAATGCAATCTAAAATTACATTTAGAATGTGCGATTACAGGATAAATTCGCATTTATTCAATTCAACGCATATGAATCATAATATTTCATATCAGAATGTGCGAAAACAAAATATATTTATTATTTTATTTTTTGTAATGTATATTACTAATATTATAGTATGGGGTCAGATTATTCTGCTTCGATCAATCGTCACACCTAAATTTTACGAGACATTTGAAAGACGAAAATGCCGTCAAGTCATGTCGTCAACCTATAGTCCTATGTTCATAGACTGGTCTATTTCGAAAACTTCTCACTAGGTTCGCTCTTTGCACTCAATTTTTTCTATCTTAGGATTTTATATTTATATCACTCAAGTCAGCACAAGCAATTATAAGTCAATTTACCTGTGATCGAGGCATTTTTTAATCATTTCACCTAAGAGAGAGACCGTCGATTGGAATCAACGGGTTGTAAGGGTTATAAGTTTGGCTAGGACTTAGAAGGGAGGAATTTAGGGGAAGGTGAGCTTATCTCTTCGTCATCTTCCATTTCTACGTCCGTCTGCTTTTTTTCGGCGTCTTTCTTTTTTTCAATCTTTTCTCCCTCCTTTTCTTTTAAGAACTGTCCCTTTTTATGCTATGCTCAAGCTGAAGCTCCGCTTCTCCACGAGGCTATAGGAGATTATCTAAGACGGAGTTCTTCTTGTTGGTTCTCGGTCCGATACCGTGCTCCTCTTCTCTTAATCCCTAGAGAGGTTTCAGAGATTATCTTTTTGGAAAAGTTCACGGTTATGGAATTCGTACCAAGGCTGCGCTCCTCTTCTCGTTTCTCGATATAAGACCGGATTATCGTTGGAAAAGTTCACTTCGTGGTGCTCCTCTTTCCAGCCGTTCTGACGAGCGTACGAGATTATCGCTGGAGAAGTTCACAGCAGGATCCATGCCACCTTCTAAGAGATAGTCGGAAGGCAGGTTCCTTTGGTCTGATTTTTGCGCGTTGAGCAATGCCTTCTTTTGTCATCATCCTCCTTATTTTCTCCCCCTCCTTTTCTCGTTTGAACAACCATCCGAAGTATAGAATACGGTTGAAGGCCGGGAATGGGATTCAAAGGAAGAAAAGGGCATCGGAGAAGGCTCAAAGTGGATGACTAAGGGCTAATGTGAGGAAAAAACTTAAAAAGGCCGAGTGAGGAATAACCTAAGCCCCCTTATCATTTTCCTAACGATCTAAGACAAGCTGATATGAAGCCAAGAATCACTAGTTAAGACAAGTAATTGATGTGTGACTCACTCGAGAAATAGATCCAAAGAAAAAAAACAAGGCTTGAATCCTCACATATGTATAGTGGCTTGTCTAGTGGAGCAACCTAATGACCTTTAGACACAAGAATGCGACTTAGACTGACAAAATTAAGCAATTAAATCGATCGCATGTCGGTGTAAATTCTAAGTGACTTTAGATCAAAGCATCCTAAAGGATTTCGTCATTCCCCTATATTATAGGTATTATTATCACGCAAGATATGGCAAATGAGCATAGAAAAAACATAGAATAGAGCATGTGATAGCACAGAAGATCAGATGATGCACATATCACGGGAGATTATAAATGCCTAATTTTCCGACAAGAAATTGGAATCGTTTTTCATCCAATGCCTTGGTGAAAATGTCAGCTAGTTGGTACTCCGTGTTCACGAAATACATATCTATGGTGCCTTTTTCTACATGATCTTTAATTTAAAGTGATGTCTATGTATTTTGTGCGTGAGTGATGAACGGGATTGCAAGTAATAGCGATGGCACTTTGACTGTCACTATATATGGGTATATTATTTAAATTGTACCCATAGTCGCGAAGCTGAGTCCGCATCCACAGCATCTGGGAGCAACAACTGGCGGCTGCCACGTATTCCGCTTCGGCCGTCGAAGTTGACACACAGTTCTGCTTTTTGGATGACCAGCAGACCAGCTTTTTGCCTAGAAATTGAGCGTCACCGGACGTTCTTTTCCTGTCCATTCGGCAACCTGCATAATCAGCGTCAGTATAGCCGATAAGTTTGAAGTTTGTACCCTTTGGATACCATAGTGCAAGGGTAGAAGTGCCCTTAAGGTAACGCAGAATCCTTTTAACCGCGAGCATATGGGATTCTTTGGGATCGGCTTGAAAACGGGCACATAAGCAGGTGGCAAACATGATATCCGACCGGCTCGAAGTGAAGTAGAGAAGAGATCCAATGATGCTGCGATACAGTGTGATGTCAACCGATTTACCAGCGGGATCGGCATCCAACTTGCAACTTGGTGACATAGGAGTGCTGAGAGGCTTACTCTGATCTTGATGGAATTTCTTCTGAATATCCTTGATGTATTTTGTCTGACTGATGAAAATCCCATCATCGAGCTGCCTGACTTGAAGTCCTAAGTAGAACTGCATCTCTCCCATGTGAGTCATCTCGAATTTGCTCTTCATGAAATCTCCAAACTTCTTGCAGATCCAAGGATTTGTTGATCCGAAGATGATGTCGTCGACGTATACTTGGACGACCATCAGATCTTTGTCTTGCCATTTGATGAAGAGGGTTGTGTCTATCGTTCCTCGTATGAATCCAGACTTTACGAAGAATTCACTCAGGACATCGTACCAAGCACGTGGTGCTTGTTTTAGTCCATAGAGAGCTTTGTCCAATCGATAGACGTGATCGGGAAGGTCTTGATCAACGAAGCCTTCCGGCTGAGCTACGTAGACTTCTTCTTTTAACACGCCGTTGAGAAAGGCGGTCTTAACATCCATCTGATAGACTTTGAAGTCTTTGTGAGCCGCATAAGCCAGGAGAAGGCGGATAGCTTCGATTCGGGCAACAGGAGCATATGTTTCGTCGTAGTCGATGCCTTCCTGTTGATTGTATCCCTTCGCAACTAGCCTTGCTTTGTTCCGGATCACTTCACCATCTTCATTTTTCTTATTTTTGAATACCCATTTAGTTCCGACAATTGTTTTCCCATGCGGACGTGGTACTAAGGTCCACACTTTAAGACGTTCGAATTGATGAATTTCATCATGCATCGCTATTACCCAATCCGGGTCTTGAAGTGCGTCTGCTACCTTGGTAGGCTCGTTTTGGCTTAAGAAGCAGCTGAAGAGACTGTGTTGACGACGTGTCCTTACTCCGCTTGAGGGCTCGCCAATTATCTGATCAACCGGGTGAGCTCTAGTCCACTTGCGCTCATTCGGGAATGCTGAAGGCGATGCGTCAGCCGTTTGTGGGTCTAGATTTTCAAAGTTCTCCTGTTGTTCATTTGTGTGAGGAAGTTCCAAATCAGCACTTGGAGAGAGCGACTCCGATGATTCTTCCTCAACACCCACGGTAGTTTCTTCATTATTCTGAGGCAAGTCTGAATCGGTTGGAGTAGGAACTGTTAAAGAGCTTGGTACATCGGCCTCTTCGGGTGGAGAATCCACTATAGGTGTAGCATTGTGTGACCGATATACTGGCTCGAAGAGAGAGTCCAAATCGTCTAATGCAAGTCTCATAGCTTCTTCTGACGTTGAATTCGGAGTTGTTGCCATCTTCTGTTGGTTTTGTGCCAACACACCAGTGAAAATAGGTTCTGAACTGTTATATTCAGAAGCTATTGGGTTGAGTACGGGTCCTGAACTGAGGTGTGCAGGAGCCATCGGGTGGAGCACGGCTCCTGGACTGAAGTGACCAGCAGCCATCTCCGCCACTTCATGGAAAGTGACGTTGTAGCTTTCTTTGATTGTGTGGTTGGACTTGATGTATACTCGGTACGCTTTCGAGGTTGAAGAATACCCGACGAAAGTGGCTTCGAATGCTTTAGGGTCGAACTTAGCACGTTGCTCTCGCCTGTTCGCCACAAAGCACTTGCACCCGAAGACTTTAAAGAATGAAATGTTGGGTACTCATTTGTTGATAATTTCGTACGGAGTCTTGTCGAAGCGCTTGTGAACCACCGTCCTTTTTTGAGTGAAACAGGCGGTATTTACTGCTTCCGCCCAGAGAAAATGTGGAAGTCCAGAGTGGATGAGCATCGTATGCGCGACTTCCACTAGTGTTCTGTTCTTTCGTTTGACTACCCCATTCTACTGAGGAGTCTTGGCGGCTGAAAATTGTTGACTTATCCCAAGTTTCTGATAAAATTCACTGAGACATCTGTTCTTGAACTCAGTGCCATTGTCTGTTCGAATGACTTGGATAGTCTGCTGCAGCAAATTTTGAGTAGTATTCACGAAATTGATGATCAAGTCTCCTGTCTCATCTTTTGTTCGGAGAAACCTTGTCCATGTGTAGCGAGAGTAGTCATCGACTATGACCATCAGATACTTGCGTCCATTTATACTCTGTTCTTCATCGGGCCACAGAGGTCCATATGTAGCAGTTCCAGAAGACGTGAAGTAGAGGCCACTTGTTTGATATGATGAGATGCTCGCTTCATTTTTCCTAATTTGCACGCCGAACATTGATGCTCTTTTTGTAAAGGTATAGTTGGAAGACCATGAACCAACTTTTTCTTTGAGAGATGTTGAAGAGTTTTGATGTTGAGATGAGACATGCGCTGATGCCATAAGCTGTTCCTCTGAATTACAGTCTGAGAGATGAGGCAGATAGCTGTCGAGGGCCGCACGGATGTCAGGTTGATCGTGTAAAGATTGGATTTCCGAAGTCCGTAGAGGAGTTCTGTGTCCTGACTATCCAAAATTCTACACCGGTCAGCATGAAAGACCACCTGGAACCCTTTGTCACAGAACTGGCCTATTCTGAACAAGTTATGGCGGAGGCCTTCGACGTATGAGACATCTTTTATAGTCAGATTCTTCAGAATGATATCCCCTAGTCCTAGAATTGGGGCTGAATCGTTGTTTCCAAACCTGACTTTTCCGTTTGGATGGTCTTTGTAGTTGCTCAACAGTTCTTGATTTCCCGTCATGTGTGTGGAGCAATCAGAATCGAGGTACCACACATGATGGATCTGCAAAAACAAATTAGAGAGCTTTAGGTACCCATTTAAACATGGGTCCTCTCAGATTAGCAGATATGGTTTCAGGTTCAGATATAGTTCCTAAATTATTACTTGAGGGAGTCTTGACAACCCATTTCACTTTCGGAGAAGTGGGTTTGGGTGCTGCCTCTTTAGGTGACTTGGCCGTTTCGGCTTTCGTCGTCCTAGGCAGAGATTTAGGAACCCATTTGGGTTGAACCTTGCAGGGAAGGTTAATTTCAGCACGTACAAATGCTTTGGAGGTTTGATCGAGGAAAAGATCTTTTCTTGTGATAGTCTCCTAAGGTGCTTGGGGGATTTAATCTCTACGGGATACCTTAGGTGAGTACAGTAATGTACGGCACCATAAGCTTTCTTTATGACTGGATCTTGTTTCCTACGAGTTTTCCTAGTGGCATTTGTTTCAGAATGATTATTTTTAGCTTTAGATGTAGAGCCTATTTCGTAGTTGGTGCTTCTAAAGGTGATGGGCTGAAGAGTACACGTAGAAGCAATTACTCTAAGCGAAGAAATGGCTCTTTTATTTCTATGAGTGTCATTTATTCGTACAGAAGGAGTAACATTCTTAAGCATACTCAAATCTACTTGCTCCTTCTTAAGACTAGACACTCTCGCCTTCGATTCTAGTGCTTGCCCTACGCTTCCTGTAGACGTAGGTAAAGTAATTTTTGTCTTAGCAATCTCAATAGAATTATTAATAAACTTTTAATCTTTCGAAGGTGATTTTTAGATTTTCACGCTTTGAAGTATAGCGTGAGAGGTAGTTTGGGAGGATGAGGAAGCCTTGAGGTTTTTCATCTCTTTTAAGAACTTTTTCTTTTCAGCTTCGAAATTCTCTCTTTCTTTGTCTAATTTAGCTTGAGATTTCTCTATCTGTTTTATTAGAAGAGGTATGTAGAGAGAATTTTTATAATGAACGTCTTTGACTTCCTCGTTGTTTGCTTGAGATTCAGGAGGTAGGACTTGAACTAAATCACAGACAGGGGTTAAAGAAGGTTTCATATTTCTGTCTCTTTCATTTAGTTCAGTGTAGTCAAAGGGGATCTCAGGCCCATGTGAGGTTTTTCTCATAGATGAATCATAATTATTTTGGTACGTCGATTCAGTGAATTCTCTAAGAGAGGTTACTTCTAAACCCATGTGCTTAATATCATATATTTCTTTCTTCCGAAGAACACGTGGGTTAGTGAAACCTATGCCTTCTATAGGATTATAGAACTCTATATCCTTGGGCTTGTTAAAAAATATCGTCTGTTCGGATTGTCCCCTACGCGTAACTATGTCATCTAATTTCATAATTTTAGCATATAGTTTCTTGCGTTCCTCACCTAGGAGAGCATAATTATTTTCTACCGTCAGTTTTTGGCATGACAGGCGTCTAGTTCTTTACTAAGCTCACTAACCTTAGCATTTGATATTTCTAATTGAGCTTCTAAGTTAGTGATCTTAGTGGTAGCTTCGGTTATCCTACAATTTAGGGTGGCTTTCTCATTGAGATTTCTAACCAAGCTATTGTAGTCATTTGCTAGCCTATCTTCTAACTCCTCAATCTTTTCGCTATGCTGTCCTATTTGAGGTTGACTAGTCTCTCTAGAATGTAGGCTCTTAGTAAGTTCTTCTACTTTAGCACTAGAGCTTCTAAGTTCTGATTCGAGACTATCTATTTTCTCATGAGCCCTAAAAAGTTTATCCTCTACTTCCTTTATGCTTTTCTGCTCACGTTTCATGTTAGTGTATGCTAATTGATACGATTCTAACATGGTCATAATGTGGAAGGAGAGTCTACCTCTTGTGAAGAGGTGGATGCGTTGTCTTCGTCCGTCCGGTTAGATGCTTCGGCGTCCGATTCATTGTCGAGGCGGGCCATGAGGGCTAAATTCTCTTCTTCAGAACTCGACGTTTCCTCAAGCCATTGGTCTTGTTCGGCCATGAGAGCTACTCCAGTTTCCTTCTGTTTAGTCAATTGGAGCTTCCTGGAGTAGTAGTTGGCAAAGTGACCTGGCTTGCCACAGTTGAAGCATTTGTTGGCCTCTTTAGGGTTCTTGACTACTGAGCTCTCTGGTGCACGTGTTTTTAGAGCTTGTAGTCCGAAGTCTGTTGGCTGAGGTTGATGACTTCTTCTTGAAGTACTTCTTACTCATCATTTTTCCTATTAGAGCCAACTGCTTTCCTAGGGCTTTCAAATTTGGCTCAACGTCGGAGTCCGACTCTTCTTCCAACTCTGAAGGAGAAGGAGGCCTAACGATCTTTTCTTTTCTTGATTTTGAACTCCTCTTCTCCGAGACTAAGGCAACAGTTTCCTCGATCTGTTTGCCCTTCTGCTCCTTGAGAATCTCGCTTATATCATCCTTGTAGAATACTATTTGTAATTGTGCTTGATTTCATTAGTTGTCCTTGTAATTAGAGGCGTTTTGTATAGTAGTCCTTAGATTAGGACTAGATTGATATTTATACCAAGTTTGTTTGGCATAAATACTTGTAAGTCAATTGAGCTTAATAGAGAAAGTTTAGAGAATTGATCCGAAAGGCTTGCAATTCGATTTCTAGAGAGAGAAACAACAGTAACTTTCTCACTCTACTCTAAATCTCTCTCTTGTTCTTCATCTGAGTTTTTCGATCGAATTCAATTGCTTATCTAAACGATCGAATTACTATGAATTCAAGCCTAGGATCTTAGAGTTGTTAATCGTAGGACCTAACAATTGGTATCAGAGCAGATTCGTTCTGTTTTGAATCGAAAATTGTTAGAATTGGATCGAAAATCATTTTCTGGTTACTGTTCATCGAAGAACAGTTTGGCGCGAAAATTTTTTTCAATTCAAAAGCTTAATTCTGTGCTTAATTGACTTGAATTTGGTGTTTCTGTGCTTGTTTGAGTGTTAGATCATCATTGCGACCAGTTCTGTAGCAGTTTGAACTTCGATTTTTAGAATTGAATTGCTTCTACTTGTTACTGTTTGCGAAGAACATGAAGAACACGTTCTGATTTTGATCAAATTAGATATATTTTGCTTCGTAACGTGTTTAATTGCTTGTTCGTGCGTGATTAGTACTTAATTGCGAGCAATTGCCTCAAATTTCACTATCTGATTCTTTGTTTTTGCTCGAATTAGTGTTAATCGTATTCTGTGAATTTTTCTCGATTGCTCAAATTTTTCTCGCTAAGTTTTGCGATCGGATTAGTTTCTCGATCGATAAACTTAGCGCGAGAATTTTTCTCGGTCAGAATACGAAGTCAGCGCTAGAATCGTCATCAGTAGAAACGATTTTAGTTAGAAATATTTCTCGAGCATTATACAGCCAAAAACTTTTTCGAGAGAGACTTATTTTGACTTTGCATGCGTAAAAACTTTCACTCGAAAAACTTTTTCAGTCAAACCTCTTAACGTTTGACCAGGCGAAAATCGTTTACACGCGAGACCGACGGTGCCGAGTGGAAGGGCCGTCGCTCAACGGATAAAAGTTACTCTAGGGATAACAGGCTGATCTTCCCCAAGAGCTCACTCGACGGGAAGGTTTGGCACCTCGATGTTGGCTCTTCGCCACCTGGGGCTGTAGTTTATTCCAAGGGTTGGGCTGTTCGCCCATTAAAGCGGTACGTGAGCTGGGTTCAGAACGTCGTGAGACAAATTTTCTAGTCAACAGATTTATTTTGACTTGTCGAGAAACTTACTAACGTACTGTTTCTTTACGATCGAAATAAATTCACAATCAAGAAATTTTTCTCGACCGAATGATTTTGAGCAATTTATCTCGCTCATAAAATATCTCGCTGACAAAATTTCTCGCACGAGAATAGTACTCAGTACACTATCTCGACGGAATTAATTTCGATCAAACTTTAAGATTGAATCGAAAATAATTCTCGATCTAATTTTCGAATCAAACGCTACTAACGAATTTTGTCACTTGTGAAGCACATTACATCATCTTCAACCTTCAAAACAATCAACGAAGATCCTTCAACAACTCGACTACAATACAAACATGGATGCATACTCACTCGGAAATGACAACCGTCCGCCGATCCTGCAAAGAGGCGAATACACAGTATGGAGAAGCCGCTTTCTGAATTTCATTGCTCTAAAGGATCAAGCCGAAAATCTACTGAAGTCCCTTGAAGAGGGACCGGCACAGTTCTGGGTTCATGTACCCGGGGACGAAATAGCTACTCCAGCAATTCCAGCTTCTAGGCGACTAAAGGAGCCTAGAGAATACTCTCTGGAGGAAAGAGCTCGAGCTAAGGCTGATCTAGTAGCCATGAATACCCTTATGCAGGGCATCCCCAACGATATATACAGACAAATCGACAGCCTTACATCGGCCAAAGGGATGTGGGATGAGCTGCATAGGATGATGCAAAGGACGGAAGTTGGCATAAAGGCCAAGAAGGCGAACATTCTCACTGCTTGCGACTCATTCAAAGCAAAACCAGAGGAGAGTCAAAACGAGATCTACCAACGATACCTCACTCTTCTCAATGAAATAAGGAAGATAGAAATAACAAAGACAAACATGGAGACAAACATAAGATTTCTATCTTCTCCGCCCACGGAATGGAAGAAAATATTCACTCAAATACGACAAAACAAAGATCTAGAGGAGTTGGATGTCCATGCCGTGTTCGATAATCTCGCTCAGCATGAGGAGGATTCGCGAGATTGCCAAAGAGCAGAAAGGCAAACAAACCGATGACACGGTTGCCTTAGTCTTGGAGAAGAGGAGCACAAGGTCAAGAAAGGAAAAGATCGTTAGGCCACCTTCATCATCAGAGTCGGAAGAGGAATCGGACTCCGACATCGAGCCGAACATGAAATCACTTGGAAAACAGTTAGCTCTCATTGGGCAAATGATGAGCAAGAAATACTTCAAGAAGAAGTCTTCAACCTCAGCCAATAGACTTCGGACTACAAGCTCCAAGAACAAAGAACGTGCTCCGGAGAGTTCCGAGGTCAAGAATCCCAAAGAGACTAACAAATATTTTAACTGTGGCAAAGCAGGTCACTTCGCCAGAGAGTGCACTCTCCCGAAGAAAAGAGATGCAAACTACTACTCCAGGAAGCTTCAATTGACAAAACAGAAAGAAGCTGGAGTAGCTCTCATGGCTGAACAGGACTAATGGCTCGAGGACACGTCGAACTCCGAAGAAGAGAACTTAGCCCTCATGGTCCGTCTCGACAACGAATTGGACGCCGAAATATCCACTCGTACGCACGACGACAACGCATCCACGTCTTCAAATGAGGTAGTCACTCCTTCTACATTATTGACCATGTTAGAATCATATCAAAAGCAATATGCTAACATGAAACGTGAGCAGAAAAGTATAAAGGAAGTAGAGAACGAACTTGAGAGAGCTCAGGAGAAGATAGATAGTCTCGAACAAGAACTTAGGAGCTCTAGTGCAAAAATAGATGAACTTACCAAGAGCCTCCATTCTAGAGAGACTAGTCAACCTCAACTAGGACAACAGAGCGAAAAGATTAAGGAATTAGAAGATAGGCTAGCAAATAACTACAATTGCTTGGTTAGAAATCTCAACGAGAAAGCCATTTTAAATTGTAGGATAACCGAAGCTACCTCTAAGATCACTAACTTAGAAGCTCAATTAGAAACATCGAATGCTAAGATTAGTGAGCTTAGTAAGGATTTCGATGCCTGTCAAGCCGCGAAACTAACCGTGGAAAATAATTACGCTCTCCTAGGTGAGGAACGCAAGAGACTATATGCCAAAGTAAAGAAATTAGACGATATAGTTACGTGTAGGGGACAGTCCGAACAGACGATATTTTTGAACAAGCCCAAGGATATAGAGTTCTATAATCCTATAGAAGGCATAGGTTTCACTAAAATGTTTCTGAGCATGCTACTCCTTCTGTTACAATAAAAGACACTCGTAGAAATAAAAAAGCTATTTCCACTTTTAAGATAATTGCTTCTACTTATTCAATTCAGCCGATCACCTTTAGAAGCACCAACTTCGAAATAGGCTCTACGTCAAAAATTAATCATTCTGAAACAAATGCCACTAGGAAGACACGTAGGAAACAAGATCCAGCCATAAAGAAAGCTTATGGCGCCGTACATGAATGTACTCACCTAAGGTATCCGGTAGAAATTAAATCCCCAAGCACCTTAGGAGACTATCACAAGAAAAGATCTTTTCCTCAGTCAACCCCTTCAAAGCATTTGTACGTGCTGAAATTAACCTTCCCTGTAAGGTTCAACCCAAATGGGTTCCTAAATCTCCGCCTAGGACGACAAAAGCCAAAAGAGCCAAGTCTCCTATAGAGGCAAAACCCAAACCCACTATTTCAAAAGTGCAATGGGTTATTAAGACTCTTCCAAAAATAGATTTAGGAGTCATATCTGAACCCAAAACTAAATCTGCTAATCCGAGAGGACCCATGTTTAAGTGGGTACCTAAAGCTCTCTAAATTGTTTTTGTAGATCCATCATGTGTGGTACCTCGACTCTGGTTGCTCCACACACATGACTGGTAGTCAAGAGCTGCTGAGCAACTACAAAGACCAACCAAACGGCAAAGTCAGATTTGGGAACAACGATTCAGCCCCTATTCTAGGACTTGGGGATATCACTCTGAAGAATCTGACCATCAAAGATGTCTCGTACGTCGAAGGCCTCCGCCATAACTTGTTCAGCATAGGCCAATTCTGTGATAAAGGATTCCAGGTGGTCTTCCATGCTGACCGGTGCAGAATTTTGGATAGTCAGGACACAGAACTCCTTCAAGGACTTCGGAGATCCAATCTTTACACGATCAACCTGACGTCTGTGTGGCCCGCGACAGCTGTATGCCTCATTTCTCAGACTGATTTACAGAGGAACAGCTTATGGCATCAACGATTGTCTCATCTGAATATGAAAGCTCTCCAACGCCTTTCTACGAAAAAGTTGGTACACGATCTTCCAACTATACTACTACAAAAGGAGCAACACTGTTCGGCATGTCAATTAGGAAAAATGAAGCGAGCATCTCATCACGTCAAGCAAATTGCATCTACTTCTCGACCATTGAAACTAATTCACATGGATCTCTGTGGTCCGATGCAGACTCAGAGTATCAATGGAAGAAAGTATGTCCTAGTGATTGTGGATGACTATTCTCGCTACACGTGGACTAAGTTCCTCCGAACTAAAGATGAGACTGGTGACTTGATCATCAATTTGTGAACACAACTCAAAATCTGCTGCAACAGACTATTCAAGTTGTTCGAACAGACAACGGCACTGAGTTCAAGAACAATCACCTCAGTGAGTTTTATCAAAAACTTGGAATAAGTCAACAATTTTCAGCTGCCAAAACACCTCAACAAAATGGGGTCGTTGAAAGGAAAAATCGAACACTAGTGGAAGCCGCTCGTACAATGCTGATCCAATCGGAACTTCCACACTTTCTATGGGCTGAAGCAGTCAATACCGCTTGTTTTACTCAAAACAGGACGGTGGTTCACAAACGGTTCAACAAGACTCCGTATGAGATTGTGAATAATAGAGTGCCCAACATCTCTTTCTTTAAAGTCTTCGGGTGCAAGTGCTTTGTGGCGAACGACCGAGAGCAACGTGCAAAGTTCGACCGTAAAGCATTCGAAGCTACATTTGTCGGGTATTCTTCAACATCAAAAGCATACCGAGTATACATCAAGTCCAACCGAACTATTAAGAAAAGCTATAATGTCACTTTCCACGAAGTGGCAGAGATGGCTTCTGGTCAATTCAGTCCAGGACCCGTGCCTAACCCGTTGGCTTCTGAAGACAACATTTCAGAACCCGTAATCACTGGTGTGTTGGCACAAAACCAACAGAAGATGGCAACAACTTCAGGATCAGTGTCAGACGAAGCAACGAGACTTGCAGTAGACGACTTGGATTCTCTCTTCGAACCGGTATATCGGTCATACACGCCTACACCAACAATGGATTATCTACCGAACGAGACCGACGTACCAAGTTCATCTCACACCTCTACCCCACCCGATTCAGAATTGCCACAGAACACCGAAGAACCTACAATGGTCATCGAGGAAGTATCATCTGAGACGATCAATCCAAGTGCAGTATTGGAACTTCCTCAGACAAATGATCAATCTGAGATTATAGGCAATCTAGATCCACAGATAGCTGACGCATCGACTTCAGCCTTGCCTCATGAGCGCAAGTGGACGAGAGGCCACTCGGTTGATCAGATAATTGGCGATCCCTCGGTTGGTGTGAGGACACGTCGTCAACACAGTCTTTTCAGTTGCTTCCTGAGCCAAAACGAGCCTACCAAAGTAGCAGACGCACTTCGAGACCCGGATTGGACAATCGCAATGCAAGAGGAAATCAATCAATTCGAACGTCTTCAAGTGTGGACCTTGGTACCCCGTCCACATGGGAAAACAGTGGTCGGAACTAAATGGGTTTTCAAGAATAAGAAGAATGAAGATGGTAAAGTGATCCGGAACAAAGCAAGGCTAGTTGCTAAGGGATACAATCAACAGGAAGGCAACGACTACGACATCATCTTCGGATCAACAAATCCTCGGCTCTGCAAGAAGTTTGGAGACCTCATGAAGAGCAAATTCGAGATGAGTCACATGGGAGAGATGCAATTTTTCTTAGGACTCCAAGTCAGGCAGCTCAATGATGGAATTTTCATCAGTCAGACAAAATACATCAAGGATATTCGGAAGAAATTACATCAAGACCAGAGCAAGACTCTCAGCACTCCTATGTCACCAAGCTGCAAGTTGGATGCCGATCCCTCTGGCAAGTCGGTCGACATCACACTTTATCGCAGTATCATTGGATCTCTTCTCTACCTTACTTCGAGCCGGCCGGACATCATGTTTGCCACGTGCTTGTGTGCCCGTTTTCAAGCCGATCCCAAAGAATCCCATATGCTCGCGGTCAAAAGAATTTTACGCTACCTTAAGGGCACCTCTACCCTTGGCTATGGTATCCAAAGGGTACGAATTTTAAACTTATCGGCTACACTGACGCTGACTATGCAGGTTGCCGAATGGACAGGAAAAGCATGTCCGGTGGCGCTCAATTTTTAGGCGAAAAGCTGGTTTGCTGGTCATCCAAAAAGCAGAACTGTGTGTCAACTTCGACGGTCGAAGCAGAATACGTAGCTGCTGCCAGCTGTTGCTCAGAGATGCTGTGGATGCGGACACAGCTTCGCGACTATGGGTACAATCTGAATAATATACCCATATATAGTGATAGTCAAAGTGCAATCGCCATTACTTGCAATCCTGTTCATCATTCACGCACAAAACACATAGACATTAGATATCATTTTATCAAAGATCACGTAGAAAAAGGCACGATAGAGATGTACTTTGCGAACACGGAGTTTCAACTAGCCGACATTTTCACCAATGCATTGGATGAGAAACGATTTCAATTCCTTGTCGGAAAATTAGGCATGTTGAATCTTCCGTAATATGTGCATTACCTGATCTTCTGTGCTATCACATGCTCTATTCTATGTGCTTTCTATGGTGTTCTTATCTTGCGTGATAAAAATAAATATAAAAAAAATAATAATAATAATAACATATATATTTCTATATATAATATAAAGGGGTATGACGAAATCCTTTAGGATGCTTTGATCTAAAGTCACTTAGAATTTTACCCCGACATGCGATCGATTTAATTGCTTAATTTTGTCAGTCTAAGTCGCATTCCTGTGTCTAAAGGTCATTAGGTTGCTCCACTAGACACAAAGCCACTATAAATGTGAGGATTCAAGCTTTTTTTTTTCTTTCTTTGGATCTATTTCTCGAGTGAGTCACACATCAATTGCTTATCTTAACTAGTGATACTTGGCCTCATACTCATCTTGCGTTAGATCGTTAGGAAAGTGATAAGGGAGTTTAGGATATTCCTCATTCGGCCTTATATAAATTTCCCCACTTTTGCCCTTAGTCATCCACTTTGAGCCTTCTCCGACGTCCTTTTCTTCATTTAAAACCCATTCCCAGCTTTCAACCGAACTTTATACTCTTCGAATGGTTGTTCAAACTAGAAAAGGAGGGGAAGATAACAAATGATTAAGTAAAATGATGACAAAAGAATGCATTGCTCAACGCACAAAAAACAGACCAAAGGAACCGGCCTTCCGACTACCTTGTAGAAAGTGGCATGGTTCCTGCTGTGAACTTCTCCAACGATAATCTCGTACGCTCGTCAGAACGGCTGGAAGAGGAGCACCACGAAGTGAAACTTCCCCAACGATAATCCGGTCTTATATCGGGAAACGAGAAGAGGAGTGCAGCCTCGGGTACGAATTCCATAACCGAGAACTTCTCCAAATTGATAATCTCTGAAACCTCAATAGGGATTAAGAGAAGAGGAGCTCAGTATCGGCCCGAGAACCAACAAGAAGAACTTCGCCTACGATAATCTCCTAGAGCCTCATGGAGAAGCGGAGCTTCAGCTTGAGCATAACATAAAAAGGGAGTTCTTAAAAGAAAAAGAGGGAGAAAAGATTGAAAAGAAGAAAGACGCCGAAAAAAAAGGGAGACGGACGTAGAATTGGAAGACGATGAAGAGATAAGCTCACTTCCCTTTAAATTCCTTCCGTTATAAGTCCTAAGCCAAATTATAACCCTTACAACCCTTTGATTCCACATAGACGGTCTCTCGCTTAGGTGAAATGATTAAAAATGCCTCGATGATAGGTAAATTGAGTAAAAATTGCTTGTGTTGACTTGAGTGATAAAAATATAAAAATCCCAAGATAGCTAATTGAGAGCAAGAGCGAACCTAGTGAGAGTTGTTGAAATGGACCAGTCTATGGACTTAGGACTTTAGTTTGACGACATGACTTGACGGCATTTTCTTCTTTCAAATGTCTCGTAAAATTTTAGGCGTGACGCTTGATCGAAGCAAAATAATCTGACCCCATAAATAAAAAAAAATAAAAAAAAATAAATAAAAAAAATAAATATATATATACATATATATAATAATAAATAAATAATAAATAATAAAATTCGCACATTTTGACATGAAATATTATGTTTCATATGCGTTGAATTGAATAAATGCGAATTTCTTTAGTGAATCGCACATTCTAAATGCAATTATAGATTGCATTGGTACTGAATTGTTTAAATGCGATAAATTGTTTTTTTTTTTGCCTCCACCTTCACACAATATTTTGAAGTACATGTTTCGGGGACCATGTATATGTACTTACTTGGTAAAGTTTGTGTGTTATATGCTCGTGACTTGAATTGATTTAAATATGACTGCATAATTAGTCAATTCTTGTGCATCATTTGAGGGGGAGCAAGTATAAAAATCGTGGTTTAGCTCCAAATATTTTTGATGTTTTTCTCTGAGTATTTCAGATCTCTCAAAATTAAGAAGTAAGACGTCGACACTACAAAGAGAGGAGCCAAGACCAGATATTTCAAAGATAAAATTGCCAAAATTAATTGTTGATTAACTCCATTACTACTAACGTTTATCTCAAAGTGGTACAGATTTTTCAATTTACGCCAGGGGAGCTAGACGTTACTACACAGAAAAATACAGGGAGTTAATTGCATTTATTTTAATTACGAAGGGGGAGCCTTACATTGGGTTTTATTTTGAAATAGGGGTCAATCTGAAAATTTTAGAAGTACTTACTATCGAGAAACTAGATAGAAGACTTAATTCACGATCATAAGTTTCTCGATCGTAAACAGTGTTGGAAACAATTTTGATTGGCCGCGATAATTTGCGATCGAAAAATTTGAATTGAGAGGAAATTTTCAAATCAAAAATTTCTCGAGCGCAAATAGTAATGGGCCTGATCCATTTAATCGCAAAACGTCCAATCGCAAACCCAACATTGACTTAATGCTAATTAATAAAGTTTAACTTTTGTCAGTCGAAAAATTTTTTCTCACGCAAAACCTAATCGACAGAAATTCTCTCACGCAAAACTTTCTCAGACGATACAAAATCCTTCAAAAATCTTCTAATTTTTCACTTCAAATCGTCTGATTAAGGTAGAAATTCGACTTAGTTAACGATTGCGAATGTTTTTGCATTTACATTCTGTAGTTTTTCGCATGATTAGTTAAGATTTTTCGACTGTTCTTCAAAAACGATTTAAACGTATACTGTTTCAGTAAATCTAGGCATGTTTCTTGGATTTTCTGAGTTAAATGCCTGATTGTTTAGATAGATTCGATGTCTTTGATGAAACAGATAGCGTAAGTCGTTGGAAAATTTCCATCTGTGATGATAAAATGAGTTTCGATGAAACTGGGTTCTTTGAAGGTTTGAAGCTGTCGAAGAACTTTGTCGATCGCAAATAGACTTAATTGAATTTTAATTCAATCGAGATACTATTTGTGTCGATTTAGTTTTCGATCGTAAAATTTTGATTTAGTCATCAAGATAGAAAATTTTGACCGAAAAAAATTACTTACCATCGAGAAAGCTAATTAGTATTTTTGAGAGCGAAAAACTTAAGCACTGATTGGACAATTTAGATGGAAATTTTATCGAGCGTAAAACTTACTTTCGCAAAATAGAATTTTCGATTTAATTTCAATTTGACTAGTCTTTCGTTGACTAATTTTTCGATAAAAATATATCGCAGCGAAAAACTTCTACTTTCAATCGAAAATCACATTCCGCTCGACAAATTTCAAATCGAAAAATTTTATTCAATCGAGGAAAATTTTTCGATAGTAAATTTACCTGAGACGTAATTTCTCGATCGTAAATTTACACGGAATTTTTCTCGATCGTAAAATTGATCGACTACAGTCTAGATTCAACACACTTAGAAAATTTTTCTCTAAGTCTTTTACACTGTAGCGAAAACTAGCGAATAAAATTTCTCGATCGAAAAATGACACGGAAACGTTTCAATTGAAATCAATGTATAGGAAATCAAATTGCAATTCAATTTTGTCGACCGAAAATTTTCTCGGCATGAACAGTGACTTACTGATTTACCACTTAGCGAAATTTTGAACCATTTTTCACGCGACAAATATTTCATTTGAAATTACATTCATGCCATCACGATTTTTGAAATTGAACATACAATATGCATTTGATATGATTTAAATTCAAAATTCATCGAACATGCTATTAGTTGCAATATTACTATAGTTTGATGAAATTTATTCATATTTCGACTGAAAATAAAATTGAACTAATGAACTTTTATATATCTTATATTTCAGATGGATCGTTACCCAAGATACAACCACATATATGATCACAACCTTTATCTAAAGGTTCAAGATACGAACTTCCAGCTCGATCTGAGCACATTTCGATGCCCAGACGAGATCATCGTATCCATCCTCAGAGGCCACCCCATCTGGCATGCGTTAACGGTCACCGCATCGGTGCCGATGGTCTAGCTCCAGCAATTCTGGGGATGCATACAAGGAGCCGTAGCAGATGGGACATTCTCCTTCATGACCCAAATCGGGACGCGGCATATTCACATGAGTAAGAGCCAGTTCGGCATGATACTGGACTTGCCCCACAACGACAACTACGACCCGCTCCCGACCGACGCAGATGATTCAGAACTTCCTGCACATGGGATACCAACCGCCGCTTACAAGATTAGCTCAGGTCCAGAGCAGCGGTATCCCTCACCCCTGGAAGACACTGTTCGGCATAGTGAACAAGTGTCTGTCACCCAAACACGCTGGATTCGACAAGGGCAACGGCAACATACTGCGGATCTTTCACGGCCTCGCCTTCGCCAGAAACTACGACTTTACACATCTAATCTGGAATGATCTAGCTGAACAGATTCGGTTGAAGGAGAACCGAAGGTCGAAGAACGTGCCCTATGCTCGATGGTTCAACGTGATCATCAGGGAGTTCATGGAGCTACATGCAGAGAGCATCCCCCAGCTACCTCCTAGTGGAAACTATCAGCCGCCAAGGCTTAAGTTTTTCCACAACCCACGGCTCACGGACCTGGACCAACCGTCGATGCCGATTCCACTCAACTTACTCAGGCTCGCCGACCCCGCGGGAGCTGAGTATCAGAGGTTCTGCCGAGAACACAATTTAACGGAGGAAATGATCAGAGGGCCCCCGACAGATTACCATGTGAGCCCTCCCCAACCGCAACATCAACCAAGCCCTGACGACGCGATGATTGATGATGTCGCTCAGGAGCTAGCTCAGGAGCCACCATTGGTCGAAGAGCCAATGCCCGACGTCGATGATACGCTGATAGACGTCGTGGCTACGGAAATGGAACTCGAGGCTCCTAACCTCGAATTGCAAGTGGAAGAGCCCGTACATGTTGGCGTGCTCGAAGAAACTTTTGAGGAAGTTCTTCAACAAGAGGCACAGCCCGAGACAGAAATGGGGCAAAGCTCTCTTCCACCGGTGACGGATCAGGCACTGGAGGACGTCAGTCGTGACCTCACTCCTCACACGGCCACCCCGTCTGACACAGAGTCTGACGAGGAAATAAGTCTGATCAGGAGGACTCCCAGAAGACTGAGCATACAGCTGGAGTCTCTCTTTCCGGCCGTCACCGTCGCACCAGATACTACGTTGACCCCATCGACAAGTGTTGCTGGCACTTCTTCGCTCAATCTTGAGCCGCAACCAACTCACGTGGTGTCTGGTTCGCAGGCGCAACCTGAGCCTGCCTTAACACCCATAGAGGCGAATCCTCAGGATTCGACTCGAGGATTTGGTGGAAGTCTCATACTGTCACAACCTCAAGTGACTGTGAGCCAATCGAACAGTTCCAGGTCGCTCTCTCTGCCGCTGTACAGACAATGGAAGAAAAGATCACAGAGAGAGTACTCCAAGCACTCGAGGCATCCCGAAGAGATACCGGGAAAGCACCTGCCTCTGAAGGCCCTTCGTCACGAACCAACCCCACACCTCCACAACCCACACCCACCGACCCTCTAGCCACTTCCTCCATCCTCATCAACGCATACACAATCCCCATCACCGAGCTCCATGACATTCTCCTCGCCCGTCTGATAGGCCTTTCCATCCGATCATCGCAAGAAGAATCTCTCTATAGGCGGTTGGTGGACCATCCTGAGCCACCGACTGACACCTGCCGAGGCCAAAGCTCCCACTCACGGCGCAGACATGACGATCCTGACGATCAGGACCCTCATGAGGGGGAGAAGAGGCCAAGGACATCAACAAGTGGCCAAGGACAAGGCTCAGGCGCTACGCAGACAAGCGATGGAGCTGGTGAAACCCAAACACATACCCACCATACCCAAACACAAACCCACCGAACCCAAACACACACCACGCACCGCACCGCCCACATCGACCCACCAACCTTTCACCTCAGGACGCCTCCGTCCACACCACCGATCTACTCAAGCCCCTTGCTTCCGGAAGAAGAAGCAAGTGCTGCAATGCTTGTAGCTCTAGCAGCTACCCAAGCCACTCCCTCAGTCGCTCCAGACCAACCGGGACCCTCCGGACATGGTGTCAATCCACACGAAGCCCTAGATATTCGAAGGACAGTGGATGACCCATTCCATGCCGAAGGAGCATCAAAGACGACGGATTCACGACGTTCGACGCTTTCTACAACAAGCGTCTATAGACCTCGTAATCATAGAAGACGACGAACTTCAGGAAGGTGAAGACTACCAACGAGACATCCCAAGGCTGTCAGAGTTGATCGCACAACGAGCGGCCTCCCCCACAAGGCAAATGCCAAGGACCGTTCGGATTGACACGCAATGGGAAAACATCCAAATAGAAATTCCCTTCCTAGAAGAAGTTCGTGAGAATATTTGGAGGTCTCCGGACAGAGTGAAGAAGCCGAACGAGTTCGAGCTTAGAGGGATCTCTCATTGGGATCAGCAGAAGAGGATGACCTACCTCTGGATGCTGACCAAACTAGGACCTGATGTTAGGCTGGGGATGACTAAGGCACAAGCCAAGAGCCATTATAAGAGTCTCTCCCCAATATGCCAACTCCTCAGCGTCTACTGTGCAAAAGGAGGACTTCCAACACCTTACTACATCATTGAAAGAGTGGACAAGACCCGAGAGGAACTGAGCGAGATCGACCTGCCGTATCTCCCCGCCGATGAAGTGTACCGTCTTTATCAGCTCTATGTGGAGAAGTACAAAGGTCCTCAGGGCTTCATCAAGAAAGAAGGCCTCGAAGGGCTCTACCGGTTCATGATGCGCCAAGTCAAGTACTATGCCGCACACGACCTTCAGATGGCTCTGGAGAGCAATATGAAGAAGGTCAACATGACCGCTCCACTCAACAAAGGACCTGAGATCGAAGGGCTTCCCAACAATCACGTGCACATCAGCTCAGTCCTAGGCATCACCTACCACATTCCAATAGCAAAGAAGAATAGGTTGATGCTGAAGACTGAGATTCATAAGATTTGCGATGGGACGCTCAAGGTCGTCAGGAAAAACATCGAGCAGAGGTTGGAAGAAATCAATAGAGACACTATGCTGAAGATCCACAGGTTCGTGAGAGAACAGCCGCTCCTAATGGAATTGCTTGAAGATATCGAGGAGCGACTGGAGCTTAGGATCACTCTGAGGAACTACGAGCATGCGCTGGGCTTGCGCAGATCATATTACGCCCGACGAGGACAAACGGCGCAGAGACGCAATCAAGCACAAAGGGGGAGATTGTAGAATACTATTTGTAATTGTGCTTGATTTCATTAGTTGTCCTTGTAATTAGGGGCGTTTTGTATAGTAGTCCTAAGATTAGGACTAGATTGATATTTATACCAAGTTTATTTGGTATAAATACTTGTAAGTCAATTGAGCTTAATAGAGAAAGTTTAGAGAATTGATCCGAAAGGCTTGCAATTCGATTTCTAGAGAGAGAAACAACAGTAACTTTCTCACTCTACTCGAAATCTCTCTCTTGCTCTTCATTTGAGTTTTTCGATCGAATTCAATTGCTTATCTAAACGATCGAATTACTATGAATTCTAGCCTACGATCTTAGAGTTGTTAGTCGTAGGACCTAATAATCCTCATGTTGTGCGAGATTGTCAAACACGGCATGGATATCCAACTCCTCTAAATCTTTATTCTGTCGAATTTGAGTGGATATTCTCTTCCATTCCACAGACAGGGAAGAGAGAAATCCGATGTTTGTCTCCATGTTGGTCTTCGTGATTTCTATCTTCCTCATCTCGTTGAAAAGAGTGAGGTATATTTGGTAGATCTCATATAGACGCTCCTCCGGCTTTGCTTTGAAGGAGTCGTTAGCAGTGAGAATGTTTGCCTTTTTGGCCTTTATGCCAACTTCCGTCCTCTGCATCATCCTATGCAGTTCATCCCACATACCTTTAGCCGATGAAAGGCTATCAATTTGTCTGTATATGTCGTTGGGGATGCCCTGCATGAGGGTATTCATGGCTACTAGATCAGCCTTAGCTCTAGCCCTCTCCTCGATTGAGTACTCCCTAGGATCCTTAAGTCGCCTAGTAGGAGGAATTGCAGGAGTGGCCGTTTCATCACGGGGTACATGAACCCAGAATTGTGCTGGTCCCTCTTCGAGTGACTGCGATAGATTCTCGGCCTGATCTTTTAAAGCGATGAAATTTAGGAAGCGGCTTCTCCAAACGGTGTATTCGCCTCGTTGCAAAATCGGTGGACCGTTGTCATTTCCGAGTGAGTATGCATCCATTTGTAGTTGAGTTGTTGAAGAGGTGTTTTGAACTTTTGAAGATGATGTAATGTGCTTCACAAGTGACAATGTTCGTTAGTAGCGTTTGATTCGAAAAATAGTTCGGGAATTATTTTCGATTCAATCTTTAAATTTTGATCGAAAATAATTTCGTCAAAATATAATGTACTGTGTACTGTTCTCGTGCGAGAAAGTCTGTCAGCGAAATATTTTTCGAGCGAAATAAATTGCCCAAAATCGTTCGGTCGAGAAAAATTTCAGATCATGAATTTATTTCGATCGTAAAGAAACAGTACGTTAGTAAGTTTCTCGACAAGTCAAAATAAATCTGTTGACTAGAAAAGTTTCTCGCGTGTAAATGATTTTTAGCTTGGTCGAACTTTAAATGTCTGACCGAAAATGTTTTTCGAGAGAAAGTTTTTACGCGCGCAAAGTCAAAATTGGTCTTTCTCAAAAAAGATTTTCGCTGAATAATGCTCGAGAAATATTTTTAACTAAAATCGTTTCTAGTGATGACGATTCTAGCGCTGACTTCGCATTCTGACTGAGAAAAATTCTCGCGCCAAGTTTTTCGATCGAGAAACTAATCCGATCGTAAACCTTAGCGAAAAAAATTAGAACGATCGAGAAAAATCACAGAATACGATTAACACAGATTCAAGCAAAAACAAGGAATTAGACACTGAAATTCAGGTAATTGCTCGCAATCATTAACTAACAACGCACGAACAAGCAATTAAACACGTTATGAAGCAAAGTATGTCGAATTTGATCAAAATCAGAACGTGTTCTTCATGTTCTTCGTGAACAGTAAATCACATAATCGATTTAATCCTCAAATCGAAGTTCAAACAGCTACAGAAGTGATTGCAATCATGATTTAACACTTAAACAAGCACAGAAACACCAAATTCAACTAAGCACAGAATTATGCTATTGGATCGAATAAAAATTTCGCGCCAAACTGTTCTTCGATGAACAGTAAACAGAAAATGCTTTTCGATCCAAATCCAACGAATTTTGATTCAAAACAAAACGAATTGGCTCTGATACCAATTGTTAGGTCCTACGATTAACAACTCTATGACCCTAGGCATGAATTCTAAGTAATTCGACGATAATGATCGGCATTTAGAATCGATAGAAAAACTCTAATGAAGAACGAGAGAGAGAATTCGAGTAGAGTGAGAAAGTTACTGTTGTTTCACTCTCTAGAAATTGAATTGCAAGCCTTTCGGATCAATTTCCAAAACTTTCTCTATTCAGCGCAATTCGTTTACATGTATTTATACCAAACAAACTTGGTATAAATATCTAACTAGTCCTAATCTAAGGACAAATATAAGAAAAGCCCCTAAATACAAGGACAACTAATGAAATCAAGCACAAATCTAAAAGTATACTCTACACATACTCTGCAAATATCTTCTTAAAGAATAGTATTTTTCAAAGTAGATCAAGCCAAAATTTTGATAGCCTAATTCACCCCCCCTCTTAGGCATATTTTACATTTCAGGAGTAAAGGAGAACCACCTTACCAACCCGTACGAAATCGAATTATAAGTTTATTGAAGAGAAGCTTGTTCACCTTGAGAATGTCTGAATCCACTTCGGTGATGGAGCATCCCAATGACTTGAATACACTATTTGGAGCTAACGTCGCAAACATATAAAGTAGAGTCTCAAGAAGGTACATACATTATACTTGCTGTAATGTATGCTCATCATCAAATTGACGAAAAACCAAAGCACTTGTCTTCGATTATATGTAGTTGCCGTTCTCGAAGAAGAAACTTGGGGAAAGAAGAATAAGGTTAACCATCAAGCAGGTTCTCAACAGGTTCAAGCTTTGACGATGGTGAGAGAGAGAGATCAACCTAACATGGTCCAAGTGAGAGTCATAATTAAGAAAGTGGAAATCAAGAAGTAAGAAAAGAGATTGAAATGCTACAACTGCGGAAAGAAGGGAGGGAATGTTAGAATCTGAAGAATCCTAATCCTCAAGAAAATCAGGCGAATGAGCCATATGATGGAGACATATTCCATAGCAAGCAACTATCTCAACGAAGGTCAGGAAGGCGTACGGTGAGATTTGTAGCAGAGATCAATAGGCTCATGTTTATATAAAAGTGTGCATGTTTATGTGTGTGTGTGTTTGAGGTGAATACAGATAACGTTTCTTAGCTCGACTCCCTGTGGTGAATATGTAGCACGAATAACATATGTGCTTTTGCAATTGTATTCATAAGGCAGTCCCCAGCGCTTTAATGGTGAAAGACACACCACCTACTTTAGCCACGAATGATGTGAAGAAATACATCATAAGAGGCCACAACGATGCGATTTATGCTGTTAGTAAAGCTTAGGGAGAGACGACGCCAAGTCTGTTGATAGAAGACCCCAGATGCCACCCGTGTGGATGAGCTCTCCGTCTCATAGCACCAGATAATAATAAACGATATTGATAACGATGTAAGGTCAACGTGATATAATATTTAAATGGTTCATTCATTATTGGATGAAATTAATGTATCTATTTGCATTGTTAGACTCTCGTACTCTCGTTGATCTTAATTAGGTTCAAGGACTTAAGGGTGGTAAAGCAACACCAGGAGCATATGAAAGACCAAGAGACGATGATGAGTCATCCATTACAGCCAAATAAAGAAGAGACGACACAAAGTAAACTTTAAGGTTGTCTTTTGTATGAATATTCTGTAAATCCTCCGTGGTGCCCTCTGCGCTCTCACGAACCGTGTTACTAGAACTTTAACGTGTTTGACATGGAATGAGAAGTTGGATTCCTTGCGAGACGCAATGCATTCTGAATGTCACAAAACATACTCTCGTGTTCGTGCACGAGTTCCTCCATTATCAGTTTCAACCATACTGCCTCTTTATGCGTAGGTGTAATATATTATGCGTCAGTTATTGACATCATGACAATATGAAGCTTTACATAATCTATTGCTCTGCCTGTAAGAGTGAACACATATCCCGTACTATATTTTCTCCTGTCAAGATTACTGCAGATTCTCCACAACCCTCTCATAGTAAACTCTGCTCATCCGTAACATAATGCAACATCTAAGAATTCTTTGATCTATCATAAGATCATGTTGGTCGCGTTCAAAAGCTTACCCTGTGAATCTTCAGACGCACTCTTAGTTTTTGTCAAGTTTTTTTCAGATGCTTAATTCTCTTCTTCCGCACTTTGTGCCACTTTAGAGTCTTGCTCGCATGTGGCTAAGTCCCCTTGATGAACTCTTATCCACCTCATGCTTAGACTGCTCACTTTCAAGCTTATTTATCCAACTCGTTTCAGAAATTTCTAAAAATTCAGAAATTTGGGATTTAGGAACACGTTTTTTCTTCGAGTTTTCCACATAAAGAAAAGGTCGTTTAAACCTTTTGTTGAACTATATTTAGTCTTCCACATATCCTAATACATAGATTCTGATCATCCAAAACTCGCACAAAACCAACTTTTTTTGCTTCATTATTATATTTTCTCATTTTGCAGTTTATGTCGCGTAGTCGAGTCCAATGCCTTTGATGGAAATGAGGCAGCTCCTTACCTCAAGCACATAGCTAAATTCTTTAGGTTTATTTCATCTCGAGAATTATCTTCAGATGCACGAAACCAGCCTGAAAATTCCTACAAGGTTGGCCATTTCCTAGTTTGATCGTTCATTCGCTTGTTCTTTAAATTCTTACATCCAATCCTTACTGAACGTTGACACGCCCAAATACTAGCAAGTGTACTAGGTCGTGCAAGTTGTAAAACGGACGAAGTCCGAGTATCGATACACACAAGACAAATTCTAAGATGTTAATTCTTAATTTTAATTTAGACTAAGGTAATTTTTGTAGTTTTGATAATTCATAAAAGAGATAAAAACGCAAATAATAAAATAAACGCAGATAAAATAGATGAGGATAGAGTAATTGACGACAACGTGATCAAGACACATGCTCGGCACGAATTATTCCTACGTCTTCATGCAATCTAATTTATCTATTCAACATGAATCAAGTCAAGGTGGGAATTCCCTAATATATGTGCTACCCGTTATTCACGTAACTAGCAACCCTACATGAATAGTGAACCAATCAACTATATTCCTATATGACTGTAGTTCCTACACGTGCATTTGATCTTTGTGAAACTCCCCGAGTTTAGGCGTTTTCGGCGCCTAAGGTCTCAGAAACCACACATACGAAACCGAATTCAATCTCTGGTGAGTTTTACGTAGTGATGTTCGAAATTTTGATCTAACCTTTCTAATCACCTTTTCAGTCTCATGTACTAGGTCAAGAATCGTGTGTGTGGTGGCTGATCACACACACGTCATTAAACTCAAATAAAGAACACATAACTTAAATCATATAATTAAATAAAATATGAATAGCATAAAATACGTAGTCATAATCCGGTCTCACACGGCCTTAATCACAAAAGAAATTAAGCTAACATGGGAGTAAACGAAATCAACAATGAATCGAAAGAAAACATTGTTGAAAACGATGTAATAAAGATATCGCCCCTCACGATGCTCGAGTTGTCACGTGTCGCCCCGGCGTCTCCCGTCGTGTGAACGAGGGAGAAACGCCTTGGAGACCCTCGGGATCGCTCTTAGCTTTCTGTAGTCTTCTTAGCCGTCAAAAGTCGTTCAGAGCCGTCAAAGTTCTCTTCATTTCCTTTTTATTTCAGCCGTCGCAAGCCCCTCTCTTATCTGGTGTGTAAAGCTTCTTAAATAGGTTTTCTTGAAAATTGCGCCGACTTACTCTCAAAGGGCCGCACTCCTTGTGTGATGGATAAGATTCAAAGCTTTAAATATGACTTCTCTCACGTGAAGCTTAGTTGCAAAGTTTGATTTGGTCTCGCCTCGAATTGCGGGAACATAAATCTTCTATTGATGCTCTACATGGTCTCTCATATGGTGATATGGGCTGATTTTGTTGGACAATTTCATGGGCTTGGGAGTTGACTACGGCCTGATGATTTTAATGGTAGTAGATTTGATAAAGGCCGCTTTTGGTTCATTTTGCTCCCATGTCTGCAAAATAAGATTTGCAAACATATGTGAGATATTCAAGTATTTTATGATAAATAACGACTGAAAGTACGCTTTTACGGGGAATAGAAATAGCGTAAAATCTTAACTTATCAAACGTGATGTGGAAGTTGAAACCTGTGTCAATGATCCACTCCTTGTTTGATTCTTGCCTAGAAACATTCAAGATCTCAACAATTTCATACCCATCCAACACAAATCTACTACTACACTTTTTTATTTTTATTCGAAGATGATCATGCGCGTCTTGGGCAAATCTGCGAATGTACCCCTATTTTGTTAGTAATGTCATTTCATGGGGTTACGTCGCTCAAACCCCTTTCCCTTTCATTTGTTGGCCCATAACTCGCCTTTTTCTTTGCAAATAATAGCTCGACCAATTCTTATTGTTCTTGAACGTGCTTCGTGTTCAATTGCATTGAGCTTAAAACCGATAGAACTTTATCGAGCCTACGTGCTTTGCGGCCATAAAATGCTTCCTTAAAGTAATCATGACTCTTTGGTAAGGCTCGAAAGAGCAAGCGCAAGCCTTGATCCTCGTCCTTCATCTTCTCTCATGCACTCCAAGATCCATGATCAACTTTGAGAATTGATCGAACTGCTCTTCTGGCGATCGTTCTTCTTGTATCTTGAATGTGTAAAGCGCTTACTTTATACTACCTCTTGGCTAGAGACTTCATCATGCAGAGAGTATCGAACTTCATCCAAATCTCCTCAGCTTAAGTTTCCTTGGCCACCTCTCGAAGAACTCAAGAAGTTTTAAATAGTTTAATGAGAGTAGGTCCGATTGAATAAGCATAGTATAATCATGTTATACACTTCCTCGATCTTTTTCTTCAAATAGACATTCATATCCTTCGGTTCCATCTCAGCATTAGGTTTCAACCACCCCTCAAGACCCTTCTCCGTAAATGGTGCCATCATCTTTAACTTCAACAGGCCAAAATCATTTTTCCCATTGAAGATCTCCATCTTGAACCTATTTGCATCCATCTCAATGTCACCCGTAAATCAAATGCCTCACCGCACTGATTGTTGGGAAATTTGCTTCTTTAGGTTCTTGATTGACTAAAATATCGTGAACAGATAAAGAGACACGATCTTGATCGAATATGAATCGAAAAATGCATAGAAGAACACAAACAAAAAATAGGATTTAAGTGGTTCATCCTAAACTTTTAGCCTACTCCAGACCAGGCAGAGCGTTTATTCAAAACCGACATAAGAGATTACAAGAATGTACTAACCTACTTCTAGTTTTCAACTCTAGCTAATTCTCATAAAACCGCAAGTTACGGGCTCTCAAAGATACCTACCTGAACTCGAAATTATGATATTTATGCGAAATTTCTGTTTGTGCTTTGACAGATTTGTAGTGCTTGCTTAGCAAGTTGTCAGCGCAAGTCTCACAACTTGTGAAATGGTGTGCTCAAATCTTCAATTTCAAGATCATGTACGATGTGCTCTTCGAATTATAAACAAGCTAAGATTTTACTTAAAAATGTCCAGTGACTTCTCATTTAAAGTTCGGCCCTAATATCTTGATTTTGAACCTCGATCGAACGACTGATGCTCATCTTCATGACTTAGCTTATTTTAGCAGCTGTAACTAAGTTCTTCAAGCTATGACCATCCATGCATATTTTCAGTCCTCTCCAGCATTCATCGTGTGATGTTTAGGCTGGCAATTCTCAACATCTCCATAATGTTGTTTCAGCATTTCGCTCAACGCAACAGCCGTAAGAGCATTTTCGACCTAATAGGGGCTTAACACTCAAACTTCATCTCTAATTGTTGTGTGCATGCCGATGAAGAGGAAATCCAAGTTTTGATAGATTGGAATCTCATAATATCCATGCATATGAATTTGATAAGGTAATCCTCAATGGGAGCAGTTCGCTCAACACTAGTGAGATGCACCAAACGACCCACATGTTGGTTGTCGAAAGTGTTGATGAACTTCCGTGTGAAAAATCCAACTTAATATTGTGTTGAGTCTTCAAAAGCTAGTGAATCCAAGGCTTCACGCCTCCGTCAAAAAAGTGGCTAATGAGATCCATTAATATGTCGGGATATGATTGAAGACATAGTATTGATGAACTCATCCACCTTTATCATAGTTTTCGATGGTGGATATGATGTTCCTAACTCTTCTTACTTCGGTGCACTTTGAGCCTTCATCGAGCCATCTAATTACTAATTATAATATTTTCATAGCATTATCTCAACTGATGTGTGGAGAGCTATATAAACTTATCTTCGGGAAGAGAAGATAAAAAAATTCAGAAGGGATTTTGAAGAAAATGCTTGAAATCGTGAATTTAAATATTAAGATTAATAGTTTTGGTGATTGAACTTAACTTAATAAGTATACCGGTTAGACATATGTGAAATCGGATACCAGTCAGCAGATCATCAGCGCAATCAGAAACAGGATCAACAAGACTGCTACCAGAAGTACATTGAAGACCGGACTACATGATACCGGAAGTTCCACGCTGGACAGATTCATATATATTCAAGGCGCGGAAAGTTGAAGACTTCTGACGAACATTGAATTCAAGGCTGCCAGCTAGAACCAAGTTGAAGTCAAGCCAAACTTAATAAAGAATAAAGCAGACGCACAACACAAACTGCTGTGAAACCGCACATTTTGGGTAACGTCAATAAACGCTATCTCTGCTACACAAGAGCAATCTCACGACGGCCTTCAACTTCAAACCCAGCTATATATAGAGGGAATCAAGCTGAAACGATACTTTGCTGGAATTTTAAGACAAGAGATCAAGCTCAAAGCTTTCAAAGCAACGAAGAGAAATTAGGTGTTGTCATCAGTATACTAAACCAGATCGATTAGTGAGTTTCTCAAGGGACTGTAAAAAGCTCTTGAAAGAGACGGTCTGTAAAAAGCTGTCTAGGTGTGGTCTAGGAGTTTAGTTAGCATAATACGGCCATGAGGGTCGTATTGAGTCAGTCTATCTAAGGAGGTTGTACAACAAAGGTTGTAAGCCGAGGCTTCTCGTGATGCCTTCCTTGCGGGGAAGAGGGGGAGACGTAGGAGAATTTGCTCCGAACTTCCAGAAATAAATTTGTGCCTTTCGCAATCACACACATGTCACATCTCACATTCGGTCTTGATTCAAAACCGACCGATTTCTTCATCACAAGTTGCACACACTAATATCAAGCACTGGTATCTAACATTAACCGGTTCAGAACTGAAAAATCTAAGAAGTGTCTATTCACCACCCCTCTAAACACGTAAACCGATCCTAACAAGTGGTATCAGAGCAGGTTGCTTGATATTCACATTACAATTGTAATACCCGTAAAATTTATTTACGGGATTTACAATATAATTAGTGTGAAAATATTTAAGTTGAGATTTTATTGGATAATTAAATAAAAAGGTAAGATTATATGAGACTTAGTTGTAACACAGATTAATTGGGGAACAAAAGTATTAATATTTTTAGTACTTTACGTGACTTGTGTGTTATGTGAATTACGTGATATATGCGTTACGGCAACATATACATGCTTATGTGATTTCATGCTAGATGACTTATGTGTCTATGTGATATAGTCCCATATGGACTTATGTGCTACTAGAATGACTAACTTGGTAGGAGAAATTATTATTAAGTTAATAACAAGAAATTTGAATCATGATAGTAATAATAAAATTGAAGATTTGGGCCATAATATGATTCGGGCCATATTAAAACCTAATTATAGCCCAAGTGTTGGGATAAAATGGGTGAGAATATTGCTTAAAACCTAAGGGAACTTACGCCCCTTTATGTCACATCAAATACCCCTCATATAATTAGTACTTATCAAAAACCCCTTGATAGTATAAACCCTAAATTCTGAAATTCATAAGTATGATAACACTCCTATTTAGATTCAAGTAGATGCAACCATAAAAGTTCATAAGGAGATGATTTAATAATTCGAATAGATAGAATATCTGAGTAGGTAAAGTTTTAAGTGTTTGAGATTTTTAGGTGCTTACTTAGATAAATTCGTAAATTGAATATGAACCTGATAATTTTCATTAACTTTCGGGTAAGTCTAAAACAATTTTTAATCATAGCCCGTTGGGACATATCATCTAGTCCAGTTTAGGCAGAAAGCATAATACTAGGGTAGATGATTAAATGTTCTCATATGACTTGGTCAATTATCGTATAGTCGACGATAATATAATATGAACAAGAAATGGAAACTCGAATAGTATATTAATATATTACGTTGAATTCTTAAGCATGAATATCGAGATATTAAAACTCGACATCCTTGTTGAAAACTCGAGATCAATAAATACTAAAAGATTTCGAACAAGGAGATAAGTATTGCTTACTTAGCTAAGAAGGAATTTACTAGTTGTCAATGATATTTATTCACCTATACACGTTAACTTAGAGATAAAAGAAAAGGAATGAATGAAATTTCATTTCATTAACATAAAACCCTCGAGAACTCAAAAGCAGGAGAAGAAACGAGGAGCCGATTACTTTAAGCTAGGAGTGGTATGAAATTTCTACCCTAACTTATATAGTTAAATTCATGTTTAAGAACATTAAGTGTTTATGTCGCGTTTTAAAGAACCCAGTTAGTAGAAATAATTTTGTTAATAGGTGTTATCAAAGTCGCATATTTAGCAGTTCATATAATATTTATACTGTTCATGAAAAGTAGAGTTTGATCGAAAGTCTAGACGATATCATACCAAAAAGATGTTTTTGGGTAGTATGATCTCCAGTTTGAAAGATTTCGAAACCTTATTTAATTCTATGGAAGCAAGCTCGAGATTTATATCGAGATTTTATTATGAGCCACTTTTGAAATTTTAGGATTTAATTTTGAAGTCATATCGTTGTATAAAATCTTGGGATTTAAATTAGGTCGAATTTGTGTAGTATTAAGCCTCGAAATTGATGTTGGATCTCGACCCTAGCTCGACATTTATTTGAAATGTATGTCGAGACTCATGTTGGTAACGAAATATTGTTATTACTTAATCAACCCGAAGTTCATCTCAAGAAACATATCGAAATTTATTTTTATATTGATATCGAGATCTATCTTATATCTGATATCGAAATCTTTGCATTACTATGTCGAAATCTATATTATATACTGTATCGGGATCTTTATTTGTATTACGTCGTTGTGTAATATCTCGAGATTAATGTCGAGATTTATTTGAAGTTCATATCGAGATTCATGTCCAATATATGTCGAGATTTTAGTCCATAGTAGCATATAATGTCGAGATCTATTTCAAAATTGGTTTCGGAATTTATAAAAATCAAAATTAGGGTTTTTAAACTAAGCCACTTTAGTGAAATTGTAAATAGACTAACAAACCCTAATTTTGTATGTTTCTATACTTAGGGTTTGAAGGTTAACAATTTACCGTACGATAAGCTAAGGACACCAGGTAAGTGGAAATCGCAACTACAACACATAATTTTTATGTGCATGAAATTATGTGTTATATGCTTTTATGATTTTATGTGACGTGTCTATGTGCTTATATGATTTTATGTGAGTTCTTACGTGATTTAATTACGTTATATGATGATATGACACGCATACTCATGGCATGAGCATGTGCACGCACGACTAGTATGAGAGTCAGGGAGATAGCGTGCATGAGTATAAGATCGCTTGAAAGCGATATGTATATTTGCCGATATGGGCATTTGTGTCGACTCAATGACGAGTCACGGCTCTTCTATGCTACCACGGCGATTCACGAAGCCGAATTACCTGATTCACGAAAGGTAGGGGGAATACCCCGTAGCGGGAGATGCAACCTGGAGGATGCGACTCGAGGGTATGAGCGGCACCGAGGGAACCTCGAGTGTTGGCGACCTCGTAGTAAGCTACCAGTGAGAAGCGCCCGCGTGTCAGACCGCATTGGGATGGAAAGGCGCCTTAGGGTTAAACGAAATTTGTGTGCCCGGGTTAGCCTCTCAATGGGACTTTATTGGGATTGAAAGGCACTAGCAGCCTCTCAGTGTGGATCACACTGGGATTGAAAGGCACTGGTAGCCTCTCAGTGTGTACCGCATTGGGATTGAAAGGCACCATAGGGTTACGCACAGATCGAGTACTCGGGTTTAGCCTCCCAGTGTGCGTACTGCCACTTATACCCTTAGGGGTTTGAGCTCTATATGGTGCATATCAAGATTGAAAGCCGGGGGCCCAATAAGAAATGAAAAGAACGAGAAGGATACGAGTGGTCAATAGCATCGGCGCGGATGCCTTCGCTATTTAGGTCACGTGCATTGCATGCATGGTTTTCACTTACTGAGCTTTATAAGCTCATTCCACGTTTTTATGTGTTGTAGGACCCCGCGATCACGGTACGTGATCATTTTCAAGGCGAGGCCGACTTTTGAAGCTTCCGGGGGCTTTTGAGATGGAAGTGTGTGCATGGATGCGACCTCGTGGAGGCCCAGTAGATAAATTTATTTTGACCCGCATGCGCGCTTTCTTGTGTAAATAGGACCCATGATAATTTTGTAGGAACAGTTACGATTCCTTTTTATGAAAGGAAAAATTTTATACGGAATTTTGCACAATTTATTTCATTATTACGACATTAGTCGCGTAGACTAGTGTAGAAAGTAGTGGTGGAAGGCGGGGCTGCCACAGGTGGTATCAGAGCCTAGGATATAGGTTCTGCAGACTGTCCATGTACACACACTCAAAAGCACGGAAGCGGCCTTACCTGTAAGTTTTATGTTTTTATGAATTTCTGGTGTTACATGATTTATTGATCATAGGAACGTTAGGATAGAAGAACAATGGGTAGAACGAGAAGTGAAAATAGCGGAGGTGCAGATAAAAGTAATGAATCCGCAGCTCCTACTGATAGTCGGGATGCGACTATTCTTCAGCTCGCGGAACTAGTCCGCCAACAATCTGCCCAAATTCAGCAACTGATCCAACAACAAAACGATGGCGGGCAATCGAGTAATGGACCCCCTCAGGCCGAAAGAATCGAAATGGTCGGGGAAAGATTTCGCAAACTTAACCCCCCAACCTTTGAAGATGCTGTTGACCCAACCTCGGCTGAGGATTGGCTCCGAACCCTAGAAACCATGTTCCAACATAGCCGTACCCCTGAAACGGAAAAGGTCTTGTGCGCTAGCTACCTATTAAGGGGGAGCGCAGGTCACTGGTGGGATACCGTACTAACTCTCGAAGATCCCTTGACAATGACCTGGGAACATTTCAAAGAACTTTTCCGAAATAAGTATTTCACCGCTCCCGTTCGAGCCCAAAGGATGAACGAGTTCATCAATCTCCGCCAGGGAACAATGACGGTGGCGGAGTATATTAGGAAATTCGAACAGTTATCTCGATTCGCCACCCACATGGTGAGCACCGACTCGCTGAAAATTGAGCGTTTTATGGAAGGCCTGAAGCCAGAACTCTATCGTGATGTTGGCATGGCTGGATTCCAAGGGGCTACTTATGCCCAAATCGCGGAACGAGCCCTGATGGCTGAGCAAGCCGAAATCAGAATTGTGCGAGCCCAGGAAGTTAAGAGGAAATTCGAACAAGGACCCAAGGGGAACGGAAATAGTCAGAAGAAACCGTTTGTTCCTCAGAATGTGAAACCCAATTTTCAAAACCGCCCTCGACCACCTCAACAAACAAATTCGAATCAAGGGAGACCCCAACCGAATGCACCCGTATGCCCAAAATGTGCACGACGTCATCTTGGCGTCTGTTTCTCCCAAAATTCCACCTGCTTTAAATGTGGCAAGACAGGCCACTACTCCGTAGTGTGCCCAGAGAATGCATCTGGAAGTCAGGGAGCAAACCAGGCTAAGCCGCTGACGGCCCCCGCTCGAGTATACATGCTTACAGCGGAAGAAGCAGAAAACAATCCATCCGAGACGGAAGGTACCCTTCTAACCGATTAAACCTCAACATGCATGTTAGTGGACTTAGGAGCCACACTTACTTTTGTACCCACCACTTATATGATAAGACTCAGGATTTCTTTTAGCCGATTTGGTTGATACCAGTTCAAGTGTCGACCTGAATCGTGATCGTAGTAGATAGACGTTCGAAATAGGAATCCGTACCTGAATTCCTGAAACATAAGATCCAATAATATCCGGGGTATAATTCTATGCCCCAATCTTTTGATCATCCTGAGAAAACATGTTCGTTCAAGTATTAGAGTGGCGCAGCGGAAGTGTGATGGACGTTAACAATTTTTGACCTCTACCTGAGTTACAATTGTAGTTATTCTCGATAGCTCTTCAAGACAACGCAGGTTCGACTAACTTGAATGATCTTCATATCGACTTCATTAGGATCCTATTCCTTTAGATCCTCAAAAATTTTCGAGATTCCTTGATAACTTCCTAGGGTGAATTTCTGTCACCCAACCAAGCCAGTTCAACTCCCTACCAATCGTTACCCTGAATTGTTCCAACCAACGGAATTTCGGGGGCGAAATTCTTTTAAGGGGGGAGGATGTAATACCCGTAAAATTTATTTACGGGATTTACAATATAATTAGTGTGAAAATATTTAAGTTGAGATTTTATTGGATAATTAAATAAAAAGGTAAGATTATATGAGACTTAGTTGTAACACAGATTAATTGGGGAACAAAAGTATTAATATTTTTAGTACTTTACGTGACTTGTGTGTTATGTGAATTACGTGATATATGCGTTACGGCAACATATACATGCTTATGTGATTTCATGCTAGATGACTTATGTGTCTATGTGATATAGTCCCATATGGACTTATGTGCTACTAGAATGACTAACTTGGTAGGAGAAATTATTATTAAGTTAATAACAAGAAATTTGAATCATGATAGTAATAATAAAATTGAAGATTTGGGCCATAATATGATTCGGGCCATATTAAAACCTAATTATAGCCCAAGTGTTGGGATAAAATGGGTGAGAATATTGCTTAAAACCTAAGGGAACTTACGCCCCTTTATGTCACATCAAATACCCCTCATATAATTAGTACTTATCAAAAACCCCTTGATAGTATAAACCCTAAATTCTGAAATTCATAAGTATGATAACACTCCTATTTAGATTCAAGTAGATGCAACCATAAAAGTTCATAAGGAGATGATTTAATAATTCGAATAGATAGAATATCTGAGTAGGTAAAGTTTTAAGTGTTTGAGATTTTTAGGTGCTTACTTAGATAAATTCGTAAATTGAATATGAACCTGATAATTTTCATTAACTTTCGGGTAAGTCTAAAACAATTTTTAATCATAGCCCGTTGGGACATATCATCTAGTCCAGTTTAGGCAGAAAGCATAAATACTAGGGTAGATGATTAAATGTTCTCATATGACTTGGTCAATTATCGTATAGTCGACGATAATATAATATGAACAAGAAATGGAAACTCGAATAGTATATTAATATATTACGTTGAATTCTTAAGCATGAATATCGAGATATTAAAACTCGACATCCTTGTTGAAAACTCGAGATCAATAAATACTAAAAGATTTCGAACAAGGAGATAAGTATTGCTTACTTAGCTAAGAAGGAATTTACTAGTTATCAATGATATTTATTCACCTATACACGTTAACTTAGAGATAAAAGAAAAGGAATGAATGAAATTTCATTTCATTAACATAAAACCCTCGAGAACTCAAAAGCAGGAGAAGAAACGAGGAGCCGATTACTTTAAGCTAGGAGTGGTATGAAATTTCTACCCTAACTTATATAGTTAAATTCATGTTTAAGAACATTAAGTGTTTATGTCGCGTTTTAAAGAACCCAGTTAGTAGAAATAATTTTGTTAATAGGTGTTATCAAAGTCGCATATTTAGCAGTTCATATAATATTTATACTGTTCATGAAAAGTAGAGTTTGATCGAAAGTCTAGACGATATCATACCAAAAAGATGTTTTTGGGTAGTATGATCTCCAGTTTGAAAGATTTCGAAACTATGGAAGCAAGCTCGAGATTTATATCGAGATTTTATTATGAGCCACTTTTGAAATTTTAGGATTTAATTTTGAAGTCATATCGTTGTATAAAATCTCGGGATTTAAATTAGGTCGAATTTGTGTAGTATTAAGCCTCGAAATTGATGTTGGATCTCGACCCTAGCTCGACATTTATTTGAAATGTATGTCGAGACTCATGTTGGTAACGAAATATTGTTATTACTTAATCAACCCGAAGTTCATCTCAAGAAACATATCGAAATTTATTTTAATATTGATATCGAGATCTATCTTATATCTGATATCGAAATCTTTGCATTACTATGTCGAAATCTATATTATATACTGTATCGGGATCTTTATTTGTATTACGTCGTTGTGTAATATCTCGAGATTAATGTCGAGATTTATTTGAAGTTCATATCGAGATTCATGTCCAATATATGTCGAGATTTTAGTCCATAGTAGCATGTCGAGATCTATTTCAAAATTGGTTTCGGAATTTATAAAAATCAAAATTAGGGTTTTTAAACTAAGCCACTTTAGTGAAATTGTAAATAGACTAACAAACCCTAATTTTGTATGTTTCTATACTTAGGGTTTGAAGGTTAACAATTTACCGTACGATAAGCTAAGGACACCAGGTAAGTGGAAATCGCAACTACAACACATAATTTTTATGTGCATGAAATTATGTGTTATATGCTTTTATGATTTTATGTGACGTGTCTATGTGCTTATATGATTTTATGTGAGTTCTTACGTGATTTAATTACGTTATATGATGATATGACACGCATACTCATGGCATGAGCATGTGCACGCACGACTAGTATGAGAGTCAGGGAGATAGCGTGCATGAGTATAAGATCGCTTGAAAGCGATATGTATATTTGCCGATATGGGCATTTGTGTCGACTCAATGACGAGTCACGGCTCTTCTATGCTACCACGGCGATTCACGAAGCCGAATTACCTGATTCACGAAAGGTAGGGGGAATACCCCGTAGCGGGAGATGCAACCTGGAGGATGCGACTCGAGGGTATGAGCGGCACCGAGGGAACCTCGAGTGTTGGCGACCTCGTAGTAAGCTACCAGTGAGAAGCGCCCGCGTGTCAGACCGCATTGGGATGGAAAGGCGCCTTAGGGTTAAACGAAATTTGTGTGCCCGGGTTAGCCTCTCAATGGGACTGCATTGGGATTGAAAGGCACTAGTAGCCTCTCAGTGTGGATCACACTGGGATTGAAAGGCACTGGTAGCCTCTCAGTGTGTACCGCATTGGGATTGAAAGGCACCATAGGGTTACGCACAGATCGAGTACTCGGGTTTAGCCTCCCAGTGTGCGTACTGCCACTTATACCCTTAGGGGTTTGAGCTCTATATGGTGCATATCAAGATTGAAAGCCGGGGGCCCAATAAGAAATGAAAAGAACGAGAAGGATACGAGAGGTCAATAGCATTGGCGCGGATGCCTTCGCTATTTAGGTCACGTGCATTGCATGCATGGTTTTCACTTACTGAGCTTTATAAGCTCATTCCACGTTTTTATGTGTTGTAGGACCCCGCGATCACGGTACGTGATCATTTTCAAGGCGAGGCCGACTTTTGAAGCTTCCGGGGGCTTTTGAGATGGAAGTGTGTGCATGGATGCGACCTCGTGGAGGCCCAGTAGATAAATTTATTTTGACCCGCATGCGCGCTTTCTTGTGTAAATAGGACCCATGATAATTTTGTAGGAACAGTTACGATTCCTTTTTATGAAAGGAAAAATTTTATACGGAATTTTGCACAATTTATTTCATTATTACGACATTAGTCGCGTAGACTAGTGTAGAAAGTAGTGGTGGAAGGCGGGGCTGCCACAACAATAACAATGACTTCCTCAAACAAGCTTCCCTTGTTTAGCAGGGAAAACTTCCTTGAATCGAAAATTAGGATGATGATAACCACGGGAGCGCTCGTGTTCGTGAAGGTATATCCACGACATGCGGCACATCCCACAGAGCCTTAAGAAGTCCCAAAAAAAATGAGCAAGCTAACCATAACAGAGAGGAGAAAGGCCAATCTCGACAACATTGCCAAGGACACCATGTTCAAAAGCTTAGACATGGGAATTTTTAGGCAGGTTATGATGTCCTCAACTGCAAAGGAGGTGTGGGTCATGTTGGGTTACCCGGTGTCTCCCGGAGACGCCACGTCCCCGGGTATGGTGCCGAACAAAAATTTTCCGAGTTCCCCGATTGCCCTCGTAGCTCGGATCAGAATAGTAACACATAGACACGTAATAGGACGGGTCAAACCTGTAGAGAATTACCAGTTGAAGCGAGTGGCAGCTCCTCGTCCTTTTCTTCAAGACTTCGTCGATGGTGGTGGTTGGCCTGCTTAGCAGGTAGTGGGCTGGCCCCGGGGTTTCACCATCGGCTTTCCCCGGTTATCAAAAAAAATGTGTGCGTTCGGTGTGTGTGTGTGTTTTGTGCCTTAGTGATGGACGAAAATTCTCTTTATATGGCACGAAAATTCTCCTTTAAAATACGAATAGGGGTGCCTTATTTATACTAAGCTAGAATCGAAAATCCCAAGAATATCTCAAAGATATGATTTTCGAATTTTACTCCTTAAGTGGAGAGATTCTATTGCCATGTTTTACTCTCTTTTGAATTCCAAATCCAAACTTAAGGAAACTTGCTATTGTTAGATAACCAACTTAAATACCAAGTCAAACTACGTATTTTTAAATATGATATAAAATTCGAAACTTAATCCTAGATTAATTTCAAAATTTCAACTTAAAATAAATAATATTCCAAATATATTATTTCCATATTTATATTTTTTTTGATTTTCGAAATTACTTCCCAAGGTATAAATCGAAAATCAGTATAGGGTTAAATTCCAATTTTACCCTCAAGCCTTTTAAGCACTTGGCCGAGCCCAAGTCTTAAAGTATCTAATGCCATCCGCTAAGGTATCTAATACCGTTCTCCTCGAGATGTCTAATAAGCGTTGCCTGTAATAAGGCCAATGGTGACTATGGGTCGCTCACCCTTTCGCGAGGCGCAATATTTTGAAAGGCCACGTAGTCATTCTCAACGAATCCACGTAACACGTGATATTTTCTTTCTATATGTTTGGACCTGCTGTGAGATCTCGGTTCTTTCACCTGAGCAATAGCGCCAGTATTGTCACACCACAATGGCAATGGCCTATCTGCTACAGAAACGACCAAGTTCTTCCAAGAACCTTCTCATCCAAACACCTTTCTTAGCTTCCTCTGAGGCCACTATATACTCTGCTTTGCAGGTGGAATCTGCAGTAGTTCTCTGTTTGGAACTTTTCCAAGACACTGCTCCACCGTTGAGAGTAAAGATGAATCCTGAAGTGGATTTTGTTGGGTTACCCGGTGTCTACCGGAGACGCCACGTCCCCGGGTACGGTGCGGAACAAAAATTTTCAGGGTTCCCTTATTGCCCACGTTGCTCGGATCAGAATAGTAACACATAGACTTGTAATAGGGCGGGTCAAACCCGTAGAGAATTACCAGTTGAGCGAGTGGCAGCTCCTCGTCCTTTTCTTCAAGACTTCGTCGATGGTGGTGGATGGCACTAGATCGTCACGCCGACCTCGCAGTGTACCACGGAATCAGTTCTCTAAAGATGGCTAGAGAGAACCGAGCCGTCGCGTGGGAGAAATTTTTTTTTTTTTCGGTGTGTGTTCTGTGCCTTTGTTATGGACGAAATTTTCCACCAAATTATGAAATAGGGCTACCCTATTTATACTATGATATATTTGGAAATCCCTAGGATATCTCAAAGATATGGTTTTCGATTTTGCTCCTTAAGTGGAGAGATTTTGCCATATCTTTCTCTCCCTTATTTAATTCAAAATTCATATAAGGATACTTACCATAATTAGACAACTAACTTAACTACTAAGTCAAACTAGGCATATGTAAATATGGTTTAAAATTCGAAACTTAATCCAAGATTAATTTCGAAATTTTCACCTTAAAATAAATAATATTCCAAATACATTATTTCTATATTATATTTAATTTTCAAAATTAATTCCCAAGGCATAATTCAAAAATTAGCTTAGGGTCCAATTCCAATTTTACCCTCAAGCCTTTTAAGCACTTGGCCAAGCCCAAGTCTCAAAGTTAGTTTCATACGAAGTCCGACTTCGGTCCATTAAACGGCCCGAGGCCCACTAAGGCGCGGCCCAACGGCCCAGGGCCCGTTAAGGCCCAAAAACACTTTCTCTCCTTATCAGTACACCTTGATGATCCTTTTTAAGCCCGACTCTCTAGGTTCGACTCAATCGGCAAGGGAGGAATCCAAGAGTCCGGCAGTTACCTAGCCAATCCCGCAGTAACGGACCGTAACCCAATTCGAGTGCGAATTTCGACCCAGTCTTTATTCGAGAACCTTACTATAGATTATAGTACTACGTATAAACCCTTCAGTTGTGTCCCAATCGAGTGAGAGCCATGGTCAATGTCAAACTCACTATACTCGATTCTATGATAAAACGGGGAACGAGGCAAATTACCAAACTACCCTCCATGTCTAACATGAGTTAGTTCAATACCTTAGCCAAGGATTTCGTAATTTCCCGTCGCCGTCCTCATAGGATACTTATCTCGATTACTTGCGAGACTGTGAATCCGTACTCGGCGGTCTAAGCCCGGCAATCACAAATCATCATCAAGACCGCATCTGGCCCGCTGACCCATGCAACAGCAAATCGGGTCGAGGGGAACCAGTGACAGTCGAGACTTCGATGTCAACTCCGCCAAAGCCCCTTTCGGTCTAAGGTTCACGTAGACTACTATAGTGTTGTCGTCGGTCATTGACACTCCTTGAGTAATAAGCCATGTTCGACCGTACGACCCGTGAGTCAGTGTCCATGAAACGATTCAATCCCTTGATTCGACTCGCATCACAAGTCATGACCTCCACTTCCAAGGGGGTATCTGCACACGATAGGTCATCGACAAATAAGTCGTAATCGGTTATCCAGCACCCAACTGGAGCCTAAGGCTTACGGACTTTTAATTATCGAGGTTAAGAGTCCACTGGTGCCTTCCTCTCTCGTACTCATCGAGAACAGTGACTCAACTCGACACATTTGGATTTGTTCATTTATTGCTTTATCGGATGCTTAGTAAAGTACTCTTATATCCAATAAACGAACAACGCCTTTCAATAAATACACAAAAAATATCTTATCACATAAAAGGTCGAATGATAAATAAGCTAATGCCCTATACAATCTAATCCTCGTATAGCATTCGAGGGCACATTCCTAACAGATTTCTGGTCGTCCACGTCAGACTCGAAATCCGAATCTGTATACCCTTCCACTTTCAATTCTCCATTACCATAGACCAGCATCATATCCTTAATACGTCTGAGGTACTTGAGGATAGTCTTGACTGCTGTCCAATGTTCCTTACCATGGTCAGCCTGGAACTGACTGACTACGCTCACAGCGTACGCCAAGTCAGTTCACGTGCAAAGCATCGCGTACATCAAGCTACCCACTGCGGATGCATAGGAGACTCCATTCATCTCTTTCCGCTCCAACTCACTTTGAGGGCTCATAGCCTTGGAAAGGTGAATCCCATGGCGCATAGGCAGGAACCCTTTCTTAGAGTTGTCCATATTATATCGCTTCAGGACCTTCTCTAAGTAAAGGGCCTGGGAGAGTCCTAACATATAATTCGCTCCATCCCTACAAAGGCGAATTCCCAAGATGTAGGTAGCTTCTCCCAAGTCTTTCATGGAGAATTCGATCGAATGCCACGCTTTCACCATTGGGAGTATCCCGATATCATATCATGTCCAAAGGACGTCATCCAAGTACTATACGAGGAATGATATCTAACTCCCACTGCTTTTTTTGTCGATGCAAGGATCTTCGTTCCTTATGAATCCGTAGTCTTTTACTTCATCAAAGCCCAAGGTTCCAGATTTTTAGGCTCGAACTAATTTTCACACGTTATGAGCATCTCCTTGCGATGTATAACCATTGGGATGTTCCACATTTATTCCTTCCTTGAGGACTGAGGTATTTGTTTAGAAACTAGTTTTCACATCCGTCAGCTAGACCTCACACTTATAGTTTGCTGCTACCGCAAGCATGGTTATAATCGATTTCATCATTGCACCTGGTGAAAGGTTTTCCTCAAAGTCAATTCCTTAAGTTTGACTGAAACCTTTTGGTACGAGCCCAACTCCGTACGTCTCAACCAGTTTGTTTGTGCATAGGAATCATTTTCTCTTGTATAGCCTTAAGCCATCTCAATCTTTATCCCTAATTGGCTGGTCATAGGTAGTGGGATCATCTCCGATGTTCCCTTCCATCGCAGCAACCTCATGCTCGATGTGGACCATCCCGTATATCTCAGATTGGCGAAATACTCTGCCCGACCTACGCAACTCAGGTTGCATCACGGATTGCTCTACGGTGTCATCCGACACTGGAGTCTGTGAAAGCGCTTCTAACGACTCTCCAAGAGTTACTTCGCGACCCACTCCACCTTCTCGAACGAACTCTTCTTTGAGAAAGTGACCCTGAAGGACTACAACGATTCTCTGATCATCGTGGAAGTAAAACTGATATCCCATGGAAGCTCAGGATACCCGACAAAATGTCCTTTCACATCCTTCGATTCCAGTTTATCTATCTTGAGCTTTTTCACGAATGCGGGGCAACCCCAAATTCTAATGTGATTCAAGTTCGGTTTTCGTCCTGTCCATATCTGATACGGAATACGATCGATAGACTTTGTAGGACATCTATTCAGAATATGTGCCGCTGTCAATAGGGCATGACCCCACAACGATATGGGCAGGTCTGTATAGTTCCGCATAGATTGAACCTTATCCAACAGTGTTGATATCTGCGTTCTGACACACCGTTCAAATGCGGTGTTCGGGGCAGTGTCATCTGTGAAATGGTCCCGTTCTCTTTCAAGAACTCGTCAAACTTGAGGCTCATGTACTCGTCGCCTCGATTTGATCGAACGACTCTAATGCTTTTTCCAGTCTGATTTTCTACCAAAGCCTTGTACTCTTTGAACCATTCAAAAGTATCAGACTTGTGCTTCATGAGATACACCTTGTCGAAGCGAGAGTGATAATCAGTGAAGGTAACAAAATAATGGAAGTTTTCACGAGCCGCTACCCCGAACGGTCCGCAAACATACGTGTGGATCAAACCGAGAAGTTCCGTGGCTCTTGTGAAAGTCCCTGTGAAGGGCGACTTGGTCATCTTTTCATGGATACAAGATTCACAAGTCGGATAGGGATCAGACCCAAGCGGCTTTTTAATACCGATTTTCTCCAACTCGAGAATCTTTTGTTCTCTAGCGTGACCGAGTCTAAGATGCCACAACAGTCTCAAGTTCGACTCCAATTTTCGTTTGTTGGTGATTGTATTCACAGTTTTTGTTTTATCTTCAACATTTAGATAATACAATCCATTCAGTAAACTTGCACTTCCGACGCAATCATTTTCAAAATAAATATTATTACTAAAACGGAACTCGTAACCGTTTCCGCTCAAACGGGAATAGAAACAATATTCTTAAGCCCCTTGGGCAAAACTTATCAATCGGAAAGCAGTAAACCATGTCTAGTAAGTAAAACGAGAGTTCTTGATCCAATGTGGGTCGCCGGTACACTATGTCCGTTTCCTACGTTGATCATGATCTCTCGATCTGCTAGCTTCCTACTTCGTTCCAGACCCTGGTTCGAAACACAGATGTGAGCACTACCTCCCGAGTCTAAGATCCATGAAGCGGAATATACTGTCATAGAACAATTTATTTCCAAAACGTAAAGTTCTTTACCTGAGGTGGCTAGCTTTGGGCTATCGCGCTGCCAATGGCCAAGCTCATTGCAGTGAAGCACTTGTCCGTCGGCTTGGCGCATTTGAACACGTTCTTCTTGGCCTTGCCTTTCAAAGTTTGTCCTTTGGGCTTAGTGGGCTTCTCCGACTTTTTCTTTCTACTCGACCCACGAGTCTTATCATTCGCGAGAAGAACAACTTCCTTTCCTTTCACCTTCTTCATCTGAGCCTACGCCGCCGACAACTGGTTTATCAACCCAGTCAATGTCAACTCGGCCTTGTTCAGATTAAAGTCACAATGAACGAATTGAAGGAAGGTGGGAGCGACTGAAGTATGAGATCGTTCTGGAGCTCATTATCCATGATAAACTCCAGTCGAGTCTTTCGATCCAATCGATCATCTTGAGCAAATGCTCGCCGACGTCACTAGCCTCAGCCGTTTTGCAATGAAACAGTTGCTCCGTTAGGGAATAGCGAGCACTCCTAGAATGTTCGCCAAAACGCTCCTTCAAATGAAGCAAAATGGCGCCCACTTCCATTTCTGAGTGAGTGTGCTGCAACTCATTGCTCATGGAAAGAAGTATATATCCCTAGACCTTTGGCTCGTCTATCTGCCCCTTGGACTTGCGGTACGGGGGAATCGAGGACATAAGTTAGCGACTCCATGCCTAGGACTATTCTCAGGTTACGGAGCCAGTCCACGTAGTTTGGTCCCACCGAATAGTTTTTCTCAAGCAGCAAAGTAATAATGTTTGTCATCGCAGTAAATAGAAAAAAACGTAAAGCTGCAGAAAATAAAGATCTAATTAGGTTTATCTTATCATTCATCAAGCGCAAACAAGGACTTTTCGTTTTGCTTGACTCCCACTATTTTTCTCAAAAACACAATCCTCTCGAGAAGAGTTTCGGAAACCTCGTAAGTTTTATAGCGAAGTTGATGTCCCCAACTCGACTAGACTTGCCTCAGTCTTTAACGCAATATTTGGCTTATCTAATCTTATCGAAGTCACGTCAACGTGAACTTATCCAATAAGAGTTCCAACTATCTTTGTCTCAGTCATTAACCCTCACGGCTAACCCTGCTTCTTGGGTATAACTGCCTAAGTGTGACCTATCAACTTATGCTCAAATCGCACAGAATGCACCGCCCCTTGCTGCCATACGCTTCATGCGGGGCGGACTGGTATGACGAGCGGCGTCCAAGAAGCACCCGAGACGCTAACACTGGGCGATACGATGCCAACTTACTCGGAACAAATCGCAAAACTCCCCAATGCTAGACATCTCAAGCATGATAGAAGACAGGAATCCAATTCCTTTACCCATTTAGTATTTATCAAATGGGAGAATAAACCATCTCACATAAGAGCATATAAAACATGCATATCATTTCAAAAACCAACACGCACGTAGGTAGTAAATTAACCCTAGGAAAATAAACTACAAGACAACACAAGCGGGTTATTTCTAGTATATCCCTATTACATGCGTCCCCGAAAGACTTCGGGTCGTCGTACGGGTCTTGAAGTCGTCAAACGTCCTTCATCATTCGAACGGCCTCAAAGTCACCGAACGTCCACCACCTTGCCACTGTCGGGTTCGCCATCCATCAAATGGGTCCTCGTGTTCGTATGTAAGTCTAATCTAATAAAACGGTAAATTACAACACGGGGGGATCATAAGTCCCGAACAACCCATATAAAACAAATACAACCCGGGGGGACGTAACCCGTAACAAATGACCCGGAAACCAAATTCCTAAACCCGCAAGTGGGCCTTAAATCACATTCAGAACGAGCACGTTGACAATTACATGATTTTAAAAAGAAATGAAAATTGGGCCTCAAGTCCAAGCCCATTGAAAGGCCCGTCAAGGCTTTGAGTGCAAAGCCCTAATGCAGCTGCTGCGACTCAAATTGCTCAGCCGGCAAAACATGCTGGAGAGCCATGACGGAGCATGCCGCCGGCGTGGAGCCCCGACCGAATCCGAAATCGCCGATGGAGACGACAACGCAATGCCCGCAATGCGCGATTCAACCCGCGCAGAATTTTGCTGCGACTGATCTATTGTCGTCGCTGCCGCTCGGCACGGAAGCACCACCCTGGAACGGCGCCGGAGCCACCAGGGACGATGCCGGACCTAGAGGTAATGGCTGATCGGGCCTGCTCCGAGCAGCCCGATGGTACGTTTGCGTAGCAGCGGTCGGATTGCGCCGCCGCCCATGGCTGCCCGCGTTCCAGTCTTGACGGTGGCTGCCTCGTTGGCCACGCTGCACGAGGTGGTGGCCGTGGGATGGCAAACGACGCATCAATCAGCCCCACCGGTCATACCGCGTTGGCTTTCGATCGTCTCCCATGCGCCTCGTTTCAATTTAAACACGTTATGATTCCGATCAAGAGCGCCCGGTCTGATACCACTGTTGGGTTACCCGGTGTTTCCTGGAGATGCCAAGTCCCCGGCTATGGTGCGGAATAAAAATTTTTCGGGTTCCCCGATTGCCCTCGTAGCTCGGATCAGAATAGTAACACATAGACACGTAATAGGGCGGGTCAAACCCGTAGGGAATTACCAGTTGAAGCGAGTGGCAGCTCCTCGTTCTTTTCTTCAAGACTTCGTCGATGGTGGTGGATAGCACTAGATCATCACGCCGACCTCGAAGTGTACCACGAAATCAGTTCTCTAAAGATGGCTAGAGAGAACCGAGGCGTCGCGTGGGAGAAAAGTGTGTGCGTTCGGTGTGTGTGTTTTGTGCCTTAGTAATGGACGAAAATTCTGTCATATAGCACGAAGTTTCTCCTTTAAAATATGAAATGGGGGTGCCCTATTTATACTAAGCTAGAATCGAAAATCCCAAGAATATCTCAAAGATATGATTTTCGAATTTTACTCCGTAAGTGGATACATTCTTTTGCCATCTTTTACTCTCTTTTGAATTCCAAATCCAAACGTAAGGAAACTTGCTATTATTAGATAACCAACATAAATACCAAGTCAAACTAAGTATTTTTAAATATGAAATAAAATTCGAAACTTAATCCTAGATTAATTTCGAAATTTCAACTTAAAATAGATAATATTCCAAATATATTATTTCCGTATTTATATTTATTTTTCGAAATTACTTCCCAAACTATAAATCGAAAATCAACTTAGGGTTAAATTCCAATTTTACCCTCAAGCTGTGAGGCACTTGGCCAAGCCCAAGTCTTAAAGTTAGTTTCATACGAAGTCCGACTTCGGTCCATTAAACGGCCCGAGGCCCACTAAGGCGCGGCCCAACGGCCCAAGGCCCGTTAAGGCCCAAAACACTTTCTCTACATATCAGTACACGTAGTTGATCCTTTTTAAGCCCGACTCTCTAGATTCGACTCAATCGGCAAGGGAGGAATCCAAGAGTCCGGTAGTTACCTAGCCAATCCCGCAGTACCGGACTGTAACTCGATTCGAGCGTGAAATAATCGACTGAGATAATAGTACTACGTATAAACCCTTCAGCTGTGTTCTAATCGACTGAGATCCATGGTCTATGTCAAACTCACTGAACTCAATTCTATGATAAAACGGAGACGAGGCAAATTACCTGACTACCCTCCATGTCTCACATGAGTTAGTTCAATACCTTGGCCAAGGATTTCGTAATTTTCCGTCACCGTCCACATAGGACACTTGTCTCAATTATTTACGAGCCTGCGAATCTGTACATGGCGGTCTGAGCCCGACAATCACAAATCGTTATCAAGACCGCATCTGGCCCGTTGACCCGTGCAACAGCAAATCGGGTCGTGGGGAACCAGTGACATTCGAGACTTCAAAGTCAACTCTGTCAAAGCCCCTTTCGGTCTAAGTTTCACATAGACTACTATAGTGTTGTCGTCGGTCATTGACACTCCTTGAGTAATATGCCATGTTCGACCGTACGACCCGTGAGTCAGAGTCCATGAAATGATTCAATCCCTTGATTCGATTCGTATCACAAGTCATGATCTCCACTTCCAAGCGGGATATTGGCACATGATAGGTCATTGACAATAAGCCGTGATCGGTTATCCAGCACCCAACAGGAGCCTAAGTCTTACGAACTTTTATTGTTCGAGGTTAAGAGTCCACTGGTGCCTTCCTCTCTCGTGCCCATCGAGAACAGTGAGTCAACTCGACAAATTCGTTGCTTTCCCGGATGCTAAGTAAAGAACTCATATATCCAATAAACGAACAACGCCTTTATTAAACACACGAAAAATCATATTACGTAAGAAGTCGAATGATAAACAAGCTAATGCCCTATACAATCTAATCCTCGTATAGCATTCGAGGGTATATTCCTAACAATAAACTCTGCCAAATATGTGAAGGCAACGAACAAACACGAGAGAATAAGCTCGTGGTTGCCATCCGTAAATGTGATGCGATCAAGATGAAGTCAGGGGAGACCATGGCAAGCATAGAGGAGCGGTTGTGCTCCATCATCAACGACTTCTCGATGTTAGGCAGACAACTCGAGGATCGTAAAATGGCCACTAAAGTCATGAATGCACTTTGCAAAGAATGGGATGCAAAAACTATGGCCATGCGAGAGTCTAAGGACTTAAACAAACTAATGCTGCATGATCTTTTTGCAGATCTAAAGGCCTATAAGTTCGAATTCCAGACAAGATGGAGAAACAATACGGTCCAATCGATCAAGGCCCTAGCAGCAGCTGAAACCTCCTCAAAGAACGCTGAGGAGATGAGTGAAGAGGCGATGGCCCTCTTCATCAAGAAGTTCGGGAAGTTCATGAAAAGAACTCCGAACAAAGCGCTACGAGGTAAGCATACAAATAAGGATGAAGATCCTAACGCTTGCTTTAGTTGTGACAGGAAAGAACATTTCATCGCCGACTGCCCCAAAAACAAGAAGGAAAAAGATAAAGGGAAGGAGGCAAATAGGTTCAGAGGAACGAAGAATTTCAGGACACTAATGGCTGGGAAAAGCACCCGCAAATGGGACGAAACCTACTCGGAGGAGTCAAGTTCAGAGGAAGAAAGCGAGGAACAGCTTGTGTGCCTAATGGCATGACATCTAACCCAGGAAGTTGATCAGTCAACTCCTGAGTTCAGCTACTAAGAGCTAATGAACGCTCTTCAAGATATGACAGATGAGTACCAAAAACTCTATGTCAAGCTCAGCGATGCCGAGAAAGGTAAGAAACAGGTACAGGATGATATCAGACTCCTAGTTAAGAAATCACTCAAATAGAGGAAGAAAATAACAGGTTAAAGGAGGCAACCAAATAGAAGGCCTCAGAAAACCAGAAATTACCTACCATAGTCCAGTCATGGACCATCAAGGACTCTCGACTGCCTTTAGGGTATACTGAGGGACACCAATGACCAGACCGGTCTTGGCTACAGAGAGTAGATGAACACCGAGGATGCCTCAACATCCTATCAACCTCCTGCCTCAAAAAAGGTAATAATGTTCGTTCGACCATCAGATTATACTCCAAGTTTTGCCCATCTAGAAAACAGCTCTAGAAGGACTCCACTTGGATATAAACAAAATAAAATTAATAATAATAATAAATCCCTTGTCCCTCAGAGAAGAGTTAACCGCAACCGTTAAGGGGGATTACTAACATACATAATAATAATTCTTTCCTCCCTCAGAGAAAGGAAATACCCCATCAAGTAAGGGGGAAATCCTTTTCACAAACATAAAAGTAACAGTAGATCGGAACCTCTGAAAAAAAAAGAGTAAGAGATATTGGTCATGACCGGAGAAATTTAAATAGTAACCCAAGATACCGGTCATACAAAAATAATAAAAATAAAAAAAAAGAAATTTAAATATCTCATTGCCTGAAGAACAGACAATTTGTCAGGATTTATACACGTCTGGGTTCCCAAAAATTTAATGCCTGACCAGACCCAAAATAAAATGGGTACCAAAGAATCAATTTGCTCTTGCAGGAATATTTGAAGGGACTCAACCGGTCAAGCTGGTTTTTAGACAGCGGTTGCTGTCGGCACATGACCGGAGACCGAAGGCTTCTCACGGACATAAAACCATGTGCCAAGATGGCCATCACCTTTGGAGATAATGGGAAAGGTGAGACCATAGGTAAGGGTAAGATTACCTATGGCAATCTGGCTCTTAGAAATGTTTACTTAGTTAAAAACCGACATTATAATCTCATTAGTGTCAGTCAACTAAGTGATACCGGATATGAAGTCGGTTTTAAAAGAAAAATGTTTTGTTAAAAACAAAGGTGGGAAAACCGTACTGAGTGAACGAAGAACAGATGACACCTACGCAATCAACTTGAGTGAGCAGACCACTCACATTCCAACGTGTTTGGTTGTCGATGAGTCCAAAAGTTGGCTATGGCATAAAAGACTAAACCATTTACACTTTAAAACAATATCAGTTTTTAAGTAGAAATAACTTAGAGTTTTACCGAAATCTGAATATGTTAAAGATAAAATCTATCCAGCGTGTTAGCTAGGTAAACAGACAAGATCAACCTTTAAGAGTATAGGAAATACATTGTCAGATCAATGTCTAGATCTATTACATATGGACCTTTTTCTTCCGGTTTCGATAACCAGTCTAGAGGGAAGTAGGTACACACTAGTTGTCGTAGATGATTACTCTAGGTACACTTGGATAATCTTTCCAAAAACTGAAGATCAAACCCCAACCGAACTTATAAAATTGTTTAAAAGAACCGAAAATGAAAAGAACTTTAAAATAAAAATGATTAGGAGTGACCGAGGAACTGAATTCCTCAATTTTAGCCTAACAACTTTCTTTGAGGACCATGGCATACGCCATGAGTTGTCTGCTGCCAGGACATCAGAAAAATGGAGTTGCTGAGAGGAAAAACCGGACGCTCAAGGAAGCAGCTAGGACCATGGTGGCCCGCAGACATCTCGCAGAAGTTCTGGTTGAAGCAATCAATACCGCCTCCTATACACAGAACCGGTCAATGATATGCAAGAGTCAAGGGAAGACGCCCTACGAAATCTTGAATGGTAACATCCCTTCCATTGGTTACTTCAAAACCTTTGGTCTTACATCCATGATAATGGGAAGAGCCATCTAGCCACTTTCGACAACCGGGCTGACAAAGTTTTCTTCCTGTGGGCTATTTATCAACCAGCAAGGCGTACCGGGTACGCAACTACAAAAGCCTGAGCATAGAAGAATCTCCGCACGTGATGTTCGAAGAATCTCAATCTGAGAATAACACCCCATGGAACATCAACCGGCTAAGCAACCACCTAGAGGTTCAAAATCTGGACGAATCCAGTAAAGATGATGAACTGGTATGCGAGCCCAAGGAGTCAAGTCAATCTGACGAGGCTGCAGAAACCGGAGACTCAAATGACCAGATTCCAGAAGAAATGCCAGTTCAGCACGAACAACCTGAGATTGGTTTTGAGCCTCAGACTGGATCATTACCAGAAGAACCAGCAGAAACAGTGGAACCGGTCAATCCTCAAGAGGAAGATCAAACTGAGGGGGAATCCATCAAGTGGAACCGGACCAAGCTGAATCATCCAAAGAGACTCATCATAGGAGACCACCCCAGCGCACCAATAAAGACCAGATGATAGTCCAACTCAAATCTCTTCATTCACGCATTCATCTCTCAAGTGCATGGTCGAAGAAGCACTTAAGGACAGTGAGTGGATTGCAGCTATGCAGGAAGAGCTGAACCAGTTTGAGAGAAGCGATGTTTGGGTGCTCGTTCCAAGACCCTACTCAGACGGTGATTGGAACTAAGTGGGTGTTCAAGAACAAGCTGTGACGAAGGAGAAGTCGTGAGGAACAAGGTCAGATTAGTCGCACAGGGATACCGGCAAGAAGAATGAAATAGACTACGATGAAACATTCGCAACGGTAGCCAGATTGGAGGCCATCAGAATCTTTCTAGCCTACGCTGCCTTCAAAGACTTCAAAGTAGGGGTGGCAAAATTCCCACGGTGAACCATCCCCGTCGGGACCCGAGGCTATTGGGACGGGGAATCCCCGGTCAAGATGGAGATGGGGAGTTGACGGTGATTCCCCGTCGGTGAAAGAGTGGGGATGGGACGGGGATGGTAATCATGTTTCCCACCCATCCCCGTCCCCGAACCCGGCCCCATTTGAGTCAAATGGTGATTCACCATTTCCCGAATAAATTTATTAATAAATAATATGAAAACTAATTTGAATCAAGAAACTTTCATAGTCATCCTTTTTACATTCAAGATCGTAAGAATAAAACAAATTCAACTCTCAATAGTTCTTCACAAGAAACGCATATTTCAATCATATATTTATATCAATTTTTAATACTCCAATATCATATTTACATATTAATTTGTTTTTGTTACTTATTTTATTTTTTGTTGCAATGAGTTACATGAATATGGGAAACCCGAATCTCCCACGGGAAACCCGATCCCCGAACGGTGATTACCCATCCCCGAACCAATTCATTCTACAAGGTGAATTAGCGGGGATGGTATTAAGAACGGGAATTTGGTACGGGGACGGTATGTCCATTACCAGCCCCGAACCCGCCCATTGCCACCCCTACTTCAAAGTCTATTAGATGGATGTCAAGAATGCTTTCTTAAATGGACACATCTCTAAAGAAGTGTATGTGGCTCAATATCCCGGTTTGACAAACCACGAGTCCCCAGATCACGTGTATGAACTGAAGAAAACGCTCTATGGGCTTAAGCAGGCACCAAGAGCCTAGTACGAAACTCTGTCTAAATTCCTAACAGACAATGAGTTCTCTATTGAAAGTGTTGACAAGACACATTTCCGGTACACTAATGGGGAAGACCTGCTCATCATACAAATCTATGTTGATGATATCATCTTTGGGTCAACCAACTCGAAGCTGTCCAAGCGGTTTTACAAGGTGATACAAGACCTGTTCGAGATGAGCATGATGGGCGAACTGACGTTCTTTCTAGGACTTCAAGTAAAGCAGCTGGAAATCGAAACCTTCATCAACCAGGCGAAGTACACAAGGGAGCTGCTAAAGAGGTTCGGTATGGACAACTGTTCAGAATCATCCACACCAATGAGTACCTCAACTAAGCTTGGAAGGACGATGGGGGAATATTAGTCGATGTGACCAAATACCGGGGTCTCATTGGCTCGCTTCTGTATCTGACTGCCAGCAGACCGAACATCATGTACAGTGTCGGTCTCTGCATCCGATTCAAGTCAGACCCCAAGCAGAGCCACTTCACGGCTCAAAATGAATGAACTGCAAGTCTACATTACTGAGCGGAGGCAACACTTCCAGCCAATGTCACAAAGCGCATATCAAGACATGGAAGTGATAACCAAACTAGAGCATGAAAGTTAAGCATGGAGCACCAGTTTTCAACTGCATTCAACGAACTCACACAAACGGGACTGGTCACGACATCAGCTCAACCCATCGGTGTAACACCGGTCCCAGAATTTGAGCAGCCACAGCAGTCTGTACCGATCTCTACCTCAACATCAGTTTCCGAGGCCATGGCGACAACAGCTCCATCCAATCAACCACTTAGAGAGATTTCATCCAAACTGGCTATCGTACCAGTTGCGGCCGGGACAAAAGAGATCGAGGTAGAAATTTGGGTTCATGCCGATGAAACCAGAGAGCCCAGACCGGTTAAGGCAACAACACTTGAGGTAGAGATACCAGTTGAAGCCATGCAGACTGAGGAGGAAATTCAAGTCCAGGCTAAGGAAACTGAGATCGCCTCAGGAGTCCCGGTCATAGGAATTTCTCACCAGGAGCAACCTCAACAACGGCTCCTGACTTTTGAAGAAGATGGAATAACAGTGGAAGTCGAGGGCCAGAAGCTCTCAAAACCGTGCCCCCATAACAAGAGCGGGCTTCACTGACCCAGTGCTGCCATCATCTCCGGTCACACTAAGGAACAACAACCGGAGACTGCACCGATTTCTGAATCAGTATCCAGATCGGTACAGAAGCTCAACAGTCGGTGCTACCGCCACCATCTCAAACTATACCGGTCACCACTCCACAACCCCAAGTCCCAATCCCCACTAACATTGTGGCTAGTGTCAAGGAAGTGTCTCTGGTGAAGTATATGCATCACCAGATGTCCATCTTGGAAAAGACGGTCAACGCCAACAGGGACAAGGACAACGAGCAGTTCTAAACCTTGGAAGCGTCACAGAAGCTCATGACGGATAGACTCAACACTATCATAACATATATTAGAGGCAGTGAAGACGCAGTAAAGGAAGAACTCACAACGGTCAAGACCAGCTGGCTGAAATAGTTAATCTACTGGCACATCAGGCACCTCAACAAATCGACCCTGGTGTTGCCAAAAAGGCCAAGTCATACCGGAAGAAGCCAAACTGGCGAACTACCAATCAACCAACCTCATCAGATCAATCTCCTTATCTCTCTCAACTCAGCTTCAGACAACAAGATCCCAGAAGAGTGAGGGCAGAACAAATCTTAATATCGGATAATCAATGAGTCACTCCAAGACCAACACCCGTGGCTGAAGCTGGACCGGTCGAAGCCCTATATTCTGCTGAGGTGCTGAGGCACATTACTTGCAACCTCACTCAAGACCAGACAGTAGAACTGGTCAGAATGATGGATCTCATGCAGCAAGCTTATTAGAGGATTGACGAGATGAAGGAGATCGAGAGGCTAGCCAAATCTATGGACTAGATAGGCTCGTTGGATCTAACTGTAATAGATTGGTAGTTTGTATCAAAAACTTTTTTATATAAGTGAAAATCCTTCTGCTTCATTAAGTTTTGTCAATCACGAAAAAGGGGAAAATTGCTAGAAATCGTGAATTTAAATATTCAGATCAATAGTTTTGGTGACTGAACTTAACTTAATAAGTATACTTGTTAGACATAGGTGAAACGAGATACCAGACAGCAGATCATCAGCGCAATTAAAAATCGGATCAAGACTGCTACCGGAAGTACATTGAAGACCGAACTGCATGATACCAGAAGTGCCACGGGACAGATAAAATATATTCAAGGCGCGACAAGTTGAAGACTTCGGACGAACATTTATTAATACAAGGCTGCCAGCTAGAGCCAAGTTGAAGTCAAGCCACGCAAAGCAGAGGCTCAGCGCAAACTGCTGCGAAGACCGGACAGACCCATTTTGGGTAAAGTCAATAAATGCTCTGTCCGGTACACAAGAGCTATCTCGCGACGGCGTTCAACTTCAAACCCAGCTATATATAGAGGAAGCAAGTTGAAGACCATACGACACTTTGCTAATTTTAAGACAAGAGATCAAGCTCAAAGTTTCAAAGCAACGAAGAGAAATTAGGTGTTGTCATCACTGCACTAGACCGGATCGGTTAGTGAGTGATTTTCTCAAGGGACTGTAAAAAGCTCTTAAAAGAGACGGACTGTAAAAAGCTGTCTATGTGTGGTCAAGGAGTTTAGTTAGCATAATATAGCCGTGTGGGTTGTATTGAGCCAGTCTAGCTAAGGAGGTTGTACAACAGAGGTTGTAAGCCAAGGCTTCTAGTGATACCTTACTTGCGGCGAAGAAGGGGAGACATAGGAGAATTTGTTTCGAACTTCCAGAAGCAAATTATGTATCTTTCGCAATCACACACACGTCACATCTCACATCCGGTCTTGGTTTAAAACCGACCGGTTTCTTCCGCACAAGTCGCACACACTAATATCTAGCACCGGTATGTAACATTAACCGGTTCAGACCGAAAAATCTAACAAGTGTTCATTCCCCATTCCCCCCCCCCCCCTAAACACGTAAACAGATCCTAACAGAAAATCTTGATCTTCACTCAATATGTTTTCCCTTTCTCATCACTTAGCGAATTCGTGACATTAAACAACTTGCAGTAGATAGAGTAGCCCAAAGATTATATGATCACAAACTTTCCATATGATTTAGGCATAGTAAAACCGGAAAAAAATAAAAATTAAAAAAATAAGTATGGGTGATGGTTCCTGGCTAAGAACCGTTGCCCAAACCCTATTAAAAAAAATAATAAGCATGGGGACGGTTCCTGCTAAGAACCGTCGCCCAAGACCCGAACCAAAAAAAAAAAAGGAAAAAAAAGACGTTTGGCAACGGTTCTGAAACCGTCGACCATAATCCTGCACATGGGCGATGGGGCTCTGGGCGACGCCTCGAAACCGTCGCCCATATGCTTTTCTGCACTAGTGAACCCAACAACCCTTTCCTTAAACGTAATACCACAAATATTAGTCTCTTGAAAAATTATCATTACCGCTATTTTCGTCTAACAGAGTACGCCAATCTGCACGATCAAGAATCATTGAAGGTTGGTACACGTCATCCACATTGCATTCAGATTAGGCATTGCTCATTTGTTCGAAAATGAAATACCCTAAGTTCATATCAATGAAACCCAACATATTAGTAAGTGGGGTTTTCATTCTAGCATATACGGCTTGTTCGAACCCTTACCCAACATATTAATCCAAAATTGGGGTTTTCATTCTAGCATATATGGCGTAGTCCAGTAAATGATGAACTTTGTAACCAACCAATGTAGGATAGACTTTTAAATTGCAATTAAAACTGCCTTTATATTCTTTCACATGACGACCAATATTATGTTTTATTATTTGTATTTTATTCGAACTTTGATTGCAGACATTTATTAGCGACACAATGCACCATCACTATTCTCCACAATAGGAATAAAATGATTAAAGCTAGTCAATTCACAAATTGATAAAAACATGCAACTGTATATTTCCGTACATTTTAAGAGTAATCCAATTTTATCTCATTAATGCAATCATATGATCAGCTTTTCGTAAGCATTAGAAATTCGAACGCCCACGTCTATACTATTCTCTTCCATTAAGAAGTCAAACATTTGAATTCACAAACCATGATACGAGCTTTGGAAATTATGTCTCTTAAGTCAATATCTTCAAAGCTTAAGTTGTTCATGTAAGTCGAAGTTGCCTCGACAGTCATCGTTGGCATATTATCATGTATAAAAAAAGTCAAAAGCATGATTTCATCATACATCTATTCTATTATATAAACGGTGACTATAAACTGCCATATTTGGTCTGTCACTTTTTTGCAATTTAGTCATCTGTTTGTTAATTAATTACTTTAATAATTTTTATATTAATTTTAAATTTTCTATTTATTATATTTGTATCTCTACACATTATTTTCGTTTATATAGTTATATTTTATATATTAAACATTACAAATAATGAATCTCAAAATTAGAAGTAAATAAATATAATTATATTCTAACCACACGCATAAAGTGTGCGAAAACGTACTAGTTAAATAATGCTCGACACGTTTCAATTCGCAAATACAAACATTTTTAATAATTTGGATGTAAAAAGATCAATATATATATGTATGTGTGTGTAGATATATAATATATATATATATGGAGAGAGAGAGAGAGAGAGAGAGAGAGAGAGAGAGAGAGAGAGAGAGGGAGAGAGAGAGAATCGATACATACCATTATTCCAGTGCAAGACCGTTTTTATTTTTCACATATATAGGCTAAACAAGGAGACACGATCTTAATAATCTACTTCCACAATATAATACATAAAGACATCAATCATACGATATCCAAGAATCTAGATTCTTGGCTAGCGAAGAAGTCCCAAGTTGGCCCTAACATGTATAGCATGTGGCCAGACCCTAGGCAACCAAACAACATTATCGAAACATAAGCAAATAGCTAAATAGAGATGATTATTACATCAATTAATAATAAATCACATTAGCAAGCTTCTAATTACGGCTGCTTGATCACTGTCCATCGATTGCAGAAGCTCTGATAACCTATCGCTTAAGTCGTCTACTTCTCTGTGCAGAGTCTTGATGTAGTTACATGTTTCTTGCAAAACCTTCGAAGCCGAAACCTAAAATGCCCACGAAATATGGACATTATATGATAAACTTTAAGCATTGTGTAAAATATAGTGCAATGTGAAAACAAGAATCTTGTATATACAATTACGCACAAACATATTACATCACATAAACAGTTGATGAGCATAAATTTAATACATAACATGTGTAAATGTAAATAGGGAACATTAGAGTCCCACATCACAATGTCCAATAATTAATCAATTGAAAATATCAAACTGCATACTTAGCGTTCAACTAAGTTGCTAATGTGTGTGGGTGTTTAGGCGTACCCCTTCTGAACGTCTATTACGGATCTCAGGTATAATACGCTGCAGTTTCGAGACGAGATCTGCTATTTGATCTTCACTTATCCTTGAAGCCCCAGATTGTCTTGAACGAGACGATCTTCTGCTAGACATTGTCTTGATCTTAGGATTATTATGTTTACTAGTATTATTATTATTATTATTTTTGTTAAATTTTGTGTGGATGAATTTGATATGGGACTATGTTAGATAATGAAGGTAGCAATCTCGATCATATATATATATATATATATATATAAGAAAGTAATGGTCTGTGGTTACATATATGAACAATTAATAGTTGAAGTTCTGCTGATTAGAAAGAAAACCAGGGGTAAGAAGCAATGTTGGAAGAAATGAAGACAGGCGCACTAAGTATAAATGACGTGGGCTATGGGTATAAAAAAAAATATTGAAGCTTTTAATTAGTATTCTTCTACACTGCATTATATTTTCGTTATCAGAGATTGATTGTTTACAAGGCAAAATTATAAATATGGGTCACTAAGTATACCATTTTTTTATCTTGGGTTACTATGTTTGCCAGTTATAAAACTAGATCACTAAGTATGTATATAGTAACAAAATTTGGTAACTAGTTACAAAACTATGTCACTAAGTATGTATATAGTAACAAAACTAGTTTACTAAGTATGTATATAGTAACAAAACTAGTTTACTAAGTATGTATAATAAGAAAAAAGGGGGTCAGTGACCCAGTTTTGTTACTATATAGATACTTAGTGACCTAGTTTTGTAACTGACAAGCATAGTGACCCAAAATCGAAAATTGGCATACTTAGTAACCCATTTTTATAATTTTCCTTGTTTATATTTCAATCTTTAGGAAAAATTAAATTACTCCCATATGCCATATAAGGGTGGGTCGTGTAAGCAGCGGTGAGGACTGTGGACCACTAAGGAACATGATAAGATTTCATTCGAAATCAATTATTAATTTTAGTTTCAGACCAAAACACGTGGTGGCTTGTGAACTCTGCCTTAGAACTCGAATCATGGTCTAATTAAATATGAACCACTAATTAAAAACTATGGTTGAAGATAATACTTTGTAAGTTAAAAGAGAATTAACTTAGACTTACTTCGAATTATTCACAATAAGAGAATCTTTATTACTCTCTTTAATGATCACGTACCTACAAACTCCATGTTATTTGTTAGATATATTCCTACAACACAGTTACGTATTCCATTAATCAAAGAGTCTAAGAAAACAGAAAGGAATTATAAGATAACTAAAAATCAGATCATACCCCTGAATTATTACATACACCTGTTGGACGACTGTTACACATTGAGCATCTGACATTCATTAACTGTATGTGAACTTATTCAAGAGCAAGGTGACAACTTGCGACCATTGTGATTCACCTGGTTACGAAATGAGTTATGCAATTGGAAAATATAAATAATTTATAAAACTACGACTATAGTCCATTTCTCTTGTTCTCACATCACATTATTATTATTGCACAGATCAGTGGCCAATACTATATAGACAAACCGGTTACTTGGTGAACCGTCAACATATGATGTCGGGTATCCAACCCAAACCAAAATCCAAAAAGCACAATGTAAGCTTAACAGGATTCTCCAAATATAACTACTAACTAGTTTTAGAACGAAACTCTACTTGAGCTCATATGTTGGACTTCTGTGTATGAACTAGGTATTTTATTATCAACAACTGGTGGTAGCAAACCCAAGTCCCACATATAATTAGATAAGTTGTGACCTGTTTATAACTTGTGGGGCTACTTCCTCTATTACCAATTGGTTTTCGAGTGGAACTCAATGGGCTTATGAATTTGGGCTTCTGAAATGGGCTTAAAGGGATTTTATTCCCAACGGTGGTACCAGAGCTATGGTTCTAGCCCAAATCGACATGGATGATGTGTCCCCACACTTGCAACGATTTGTGCTCAGCAGAGGGTGTGGATCGTGTTACTAGCTCGGTTGAGAGCAGATCGATCCAGTTTGATGTCTTGTGTCGAAGTGTCCCGTTCGGCAGGCGGCGTTACAGATGATTATCGTTCAAGGTGAGGCCCGTTTGGTGGTATTGTGTTTGAGGGGATGATTGTTGGGTAGGAAACCCAAGTCCCAGACAGGATATTTAGATAAGTTGTGACCGGTTTATAAGCTTGTGGGCTACTTCCTCTAGTACCAATTAGTTTTAAAGTGGAACCCCATTGGTTTTGGGCTTCTGGGATGGGGCCTATAATGTTTGATCGAGAACAGGTCGATCTGAGTTGTTGCCTTGTGTCGAATATGTCAGTCTTGTGGGACATCGTGTCCCATTGGGTGCAAAGGGTGGTATAGGTTTATTGTCATTCCTATGTTTGAGGGGGGTTAGCTAGGGTATCAGACTTGATTCCACATTGGTTAAAAATAAATTTTGCTGACGTGCATATATGATCTTATTAGGCTTTTCCATCTATTGTCAATAGTAAATTTAATTGAGTGGGTTCGATTATGATGTGTTTGGTTCGAAGGAAGTAGTGTGAAAAAGAACATGGGAGACAGAACGATTTTAATAAGTTTTCTTTCGTTTTCCCCGTCATTTGGCAAGAAAATTAGTTTTCCTTATTTTTATGTATAAACTTAACAATATTTTCTTTTCCTTACTTTTCGTTATTGATTACTTCAATCAATCAAACATAAAAATTAATTCTCATTTTCTACGAGACAGTATCTGCATCCAATCATCTATGAACTCATGCCACACATTCTGTAGTACGATTTAATTTCTTGAGATCATGGATATTTCCCAAATTCACATAATACAATGGTCATGGAGTTCAGAAGCATGAATTAGATGTAAAATACCACTTCCCAACCATTAGCCATTCCTTGGGACTTCTCGTGGTTATTACGTTAGAAAAAAGCTATTGGAGGAATATTCAGAAAATGCAAGCAAGCACCATATACATCAAGCTTTTGTCAGCCAAATACTTCCTAGATGTGAATATAATTAATTTTCTCATAAGCATTGAAACATTTCATGACAAGATATTCTAACGTGTTTTGATAGTGTGAAAGCGAAGCTTAATCTGAAACGTCACGTTAAATTTTGGCGGCTTTACATGAGAAAAATTGATCCTATTTTGATCATCGCACTATCTGATTTCCTCATGAAAATCTCCGAAAATCAATTTTATTCTCATCGGTATGTGTATGCATCTAAGTCTCGCATATAGCACAACATTGCCACTCTTGTCGAATACACTTAAATCGAGAATCATCAAAACTACTTACACGTATACCAGAAAAAAAAAACCTCATATCGATCGATAAATCAACCGATCTCCATCTGATACCAATCATATGTGGTAGTTTTTTTCATCTAAAGAAAAATCGGCTAAAGATTAAAGTCTTCACGACACATACTGCCCATACCTAATAATAGAATGTCGTTAAAATAAATAATCTACTGGGACATAAAAACATGTTTGAATTACTTTTTTTTATTCCCTTGAGTCACCATATGGTTTCAGATTTTAATGTCTCAGATAATGCAGCAATGTTAGCTGAATAGACCCAACAACCCATGTATCACCGCGTAACTATTCATTTATTTGCAGTAAGTTGTGGACCATTCTTAAATAGATCGTCTATGTGTGTCTATATGAATATATATTCATATCTCTGATAAAAGAAAAACATATGCACAAAACCCTAGTAATACAATATAATAATTCAACCATGTGATATGTTTTCTCAGCTGGCTCGTTATACTTCAACCTGCAGTGATGTTTATCCAGCAGCATTAATGAAGTGAATAGCGACATGGAACTACAAAGCAGAAGTAACTAATGAGTATTAAACGATACTGTCTCTATCTATTTTGTATTATATATAATATATATATTCGGACGTATAAATCGTGGCTACGTTGTAATTTCAGGATTAAGTTATCACGCTCGGGCAATCTGTCAATGATAGATCAGATATGCCTGAGCCAATTCCTACATGGATAAATATAATTATTGAATTTCCCGAGAGGCTCGTGCAATTATTTCGAAAGATAAGCGATCATTACTATTCATTCAACAATATGGTCCAAGAACTGTACATATTAAAACTCAATCAGGCGTATGAAAGAAAAAAATAAAAATATCATGCAGAGAAAGAGGACCCACGTTGTCTGTGTTATAGGTCTTAGGTTTGGATCATACATCAGTAATAATGAAGAGATGGGTGCATAGACTAGACAGATGTGGGCAAAGTCTCATGTCGTGTTGGCTAGGGGTGTTCATCGGTCGGTTCGGTTCGGTTTTTTAAAACTTCGGTTCGGTTTTCGGTTTTTAATCCGATATCCGAACCGTTTTAATTTGGTTCGGTTCAGTTTTTCATAATTCGGTTCGGTTTTTTTCGGTTCGGTTTTTCGGTTAGGAATTTAATATTAACAAAAAAAATATTATGAGCTGAAAATACATAAAATAATTTATGGTTATTCAAAAATAAAGAAGATTTATGGAACGTGACATGTATCATAATAATTCAAAGGTCCGAAAAACAACAACATGAAAACGGAACAAAATCTAACCAAAATTTAAAAACATTTATCTGAAGATACTATAAATTATTGGGGAAAAAAATAGTATTTGATTGGTGAGGAAAACATTCACCTAAAAATGGAAAAAAGTATACCAATGAAATTATATTTACTGTGTTGTTTATGTTATGGGAGAAAAACAAATGATTTTTTTCATATTTTTCTATTTTTAATGTAATATGATAATTCAGTTCGGTTTTTCGGTTTTTTCGGTTTTACGTATGCTTAATCCGATATCCGAACCATTTTAATTTGGTACGGTTCGATTTTTTACAATTCGGTTCGGTATTTTTCGGTTTCGGTCTTTTCGGTTCGGTTCTTTACGGTTCGGTCGGTTTTTTCGGTTTTCCGGTTAATTTGAACACCCCTAGTGTTGGCTACTTCTTTTGATACTATAATAGTGCTGATTTTTTAATGGACAATAATTTCTATTGTGCATAAAGAAAAGGGTTAATTAAAGTTCAGGCCCCAATAGCATATTTAAGTTTGGGTTCAGGCCCCACTTGAATTTAATTTAGGCTAAAGGACCTAGTTTTCGAAAAGTTCAGTGAAAACTACCTAAAGGCTGCAAAAAGACATAAATATCCCTGACATATGCGAAATTTACCACAGGATACCTAAATGATCCGTTACAGCTGTCGAGATAATTATAACAGTTTTGGGCTTAAAAAAACACTTCCATTCATTTGGATAATTGTCTGTATTGAGTACAATATCGCATATATTTTGTAATAACTTTATCAATTATAATACCAATACTAATAAACGAATAAATCAGACGAAAATACCTAAATGATGCATATTTAACTCGACATATGCCAAATCGACGAAAAAAATACTTAATATAAATGTGATGATATAAGACCCGAAGATATCTCCACGATTGTGATGATATAAGGTGAAATTATCGTTAATTTGATCATAAGTGTTGATAAATTTCAGATATTAGTGACGTTAATTGTGAGAAAATAAATGTTTTCCGTATAGCAGAAAATACCACGTTTCTTTTAATAAATAACAAATCATGTTGCAAAAGTAACATATCATTCAAAAATAATACCGCTTCCTGCAATAACACATTCCTTACACTCAATCGATCGAAAGAAGAAATTCATGTTCCAAATTTGATCCAATCTCGACGTTACTAACAGCACAAAGTTGTACCGGCTTCAATTTTTAATGGGTCTTCATACTCAAAGAGAATTTTCGAAGTTCATAAAGCACAAAAGCTTCAAACACAATTCGGAAATTTCATTTAATACGGTGAAATCTCGACTTTAATGACCAGATAATGTAAATTCGACACAATTTCATCATGGGCCTTAGTTATCGACAATAATTATTGATGTTAATCATGGAATAATGAAGAATTTTGATGAGATCTAAGCGGACGTTTGCTAATTAAAATGGTTACTGAATAACACTCCATGCTTTCTGGGTAACAATTCTTGGAACAATAATACCATATGTCTTAATGTTTATAACAAATATTTCGGCAAAACGAACATATAGTGAGAAAATAATAACGACCCGTCACCCGTAAATAACACATGTTTAGTGCCCCCAAAATAATGGTTTTAAGCTGAAAAAACATACGTTTAATAAGCTGAAAAATTCATGTTTGAAATTCGATCCAATCTCGACGTTACTAACAGCAAACGTTGTATTGGCTTCGATTTTTCATGGGTCTTCATAATTAAAGAGAATTTTCGAGATTCATAAAGCACGAATGCTCCAAATATACGTTTAATACGGTGAAATCTCGAGTTTAATGACCGAATAATGTAAATTCGACACAATTTCATCATGGGCCTTAGTTATCGACGACAATTATTGATGTTAATCATGGAATAATGAAGAATTTTGATGAGATCTAAGTGGTAAACGTTTGCTAATTAAAATGGTCACTGAATAACACTTCATGCTTTCTGGGTAACAATTCGTGGAACAATAATACAATATGTCTAGATATTCATAACAAATATATCCGCAAAACGTAACATATAATGAGAGATTAATAACGACTCGTTACCCGTAAATAACACGTTTGCCAATAAAAAGTTGGTCGGTAACATTTTTTTTATTCTGAGTAACAATTCACGCAATTTGGGTAACATTTCGTTAAGAACATTCTAGGAGTTTCTAGAATGTCAGAGATATTAACAGTACAATAACACATTGCCTGCAAATAATACCACATATCTGATAAAAAATAACAATATACGCAATATTTATAACAAATTTGTAGCTACAAGTACCACAGAATAGCTAATCAATGCCACATTACTATTTCGATTAAATTTCGTTCATAAATTCATTTCGTTCGGTTATATAAGATTGAAATTCATAGAAATAGATGATATGATGAAGCTAAATCACAAAATTTCTTTAAAAGACACGTTTTGCGAATGTTGATATCAATATGTGAAAGTTGAGATAAAATATCATGTATAAATATAGCTATTCCTTCACAACATACACTAGTATCTCTTTTAATGAGACATAACATTACGAATTTTATCACAAACGTATTCAAAGTTTAAAATTAAACCACAAATATCATTTTATATGTCGTAAATCTGTATTTGATACATTCTCGAAGTTATTTGTTAAGGAATTTTAATAGGATGGTTCGTTATCGTCACCAGTACCAGATTGCTCGCATTTAATACTACATGTTTGCTATAAAATAACAATGCAAACCTAGCGAATAACGTGTTTACAGATTATGATACCACATAATAGGTTTCCAGTACCACATTACTAATTCGATTAATTTCGTTCATAAATGCACATTGATCGAGATTTACAAGATTAACAACTTGTAAATGTATGATTTGATCCATTTATCACACCAAATTCCTTTAAAAGCCACATTGTTCGATGAAGGTGGATGATAGTGAAACGAGCCAGCAATTTGTAACACATAAACAACATTCAGTAACATAATTTAAGTAACGCGGTAACAGTTAAATAGTTTTTAGTAACACAGCTCGATACCATATTGCCAAAATCCCCAAATCCTGCTCAAAACCACAAATCCCGCCCAAAATTTACCATGTATCGTAAATCCGTTTAAAACCCATATCTTTTGGAGCATTAACATGTTTACAGCTTGGGTTTATTGTTGCGAATGCCACCAATCTCCATACACACATAACCCTAAACCCCAGTACGATAACGGCAGCAATTTGTAACACATAAACAACGTTCAGTAACATAATATAAGTAACCGATAACAGTTAAATAGTTTTTAGTAACACGGCCCGATACCATATTGCCAAAATCCCAAATCCAGCCCAAACCCCCAAATCCCGCCCAAATCCACAAATCCCGCCCAAAATTTACCATGTATCGTAAATCCCCAAATTCCGCCCAAATCCCCAAATCCCCCAAATCCACAGTAATGTTTATTGTTTATTTAGTAACAACTCATGTACTTTTAGTAACACTTTCGATAGAACAAGTAACACTTATATTTTATTTTGTAACAGTTCCACGTCAAATAAATCGAAACAGGTCTGCTAAAAAACATACCACATCAATACATATGAAACAAAAGTAGGCCGTAGTATAACACTTCAGATAAAAAAAAAGTAAAGGTTCGATTTCATATAGTAACAGTTCCATGCCAAATTATCGAAACAGCCTGCTAATAAAATACCATATCAATACTTATGAAAAACAAAAGGAGATCAGAATATACCACGTCGGATATTCCAAGTAACTTTTGAGGTAGTAACAATTAAGTGCCCCAAATTATCGTAACAGGTCTGCTAAGAAAAATAAAATAACACATCGATGCTTAAAACAAAAATACATCATAATATACCATCTTAGAAAATCCAAGTAACGTTTCTATTTCATGAAGTAACAGTTCTGTGCCAAAAATTATCGAAACAGGTCCGTTAAGCAAAATACCACAACAATACTTTTGAGAAACAAAATTAGCTCATAATATACCAAAAATGACCAAATCGATTATAAGTTACCTTTTGTATCATGATACACTTTGTTCGTACGTTTATAACACGAAAACATAAATCAGTAACAAGAATGCATAAAATAGTAACACTTATTCCAGATGAATCTATGCCTTCCATACGACCACTTTCACACAACGTACGTTTCAAAATTGATGAGGTGACGATTGTTCAAAATTGACAGAGCCTATGAAATGCCCAAACGATGGGTACCTCGAATACACAAAGATTAGCTGCAATTGCTACGAAAATATAGTTCGATTTGGCCCGTTTTTTCTCAAATTTCAAACCATATAAAAATTCATCAAAATTCATACATCGTACTTCAGCAATATCAGATAAATCCTACGTGAACACGTTGAAATTGATTGGTTGATGGGGTAGTCGATTGTGCTTGATTCTGCGAAAACTGGGTTTCGATTAGCCGAATATATATAAAAATGCATAAAAAACAGTTTACTATCGGGAAGTAACATTTTATCAGTTTAAAGTAACGTGTTTGGTTATTACGGTAACAAGTCGTCAGATCTATGTAACGTAAATATCGCGTCTAATACCACTTCAGAGAACCCTTTACGAAGGGTATTTTAGTAAAAATATAGTTTGCGCCTTTACCTTTGAATTTTTTAAAAAACTGGTCCTTTAAACTAAAGATTATTCTGACAGGGCCTGATCACTAAATTGAAACTTTTCTAGGGCCTGATCCGTAATTGCCCCTAAAGAAAAATAGATTTGAAGTGAACGGTGTGTAATAAACAATAATCATCAGGCCATGATTATCTATCACTCTTGCCGTCTGCCGAGGAGGTGCTCAATCACTCATTCCCCCCAACATAAAAGCAGATTTCACATATATTTTCCATTTACTAATATAATACTCAAGGTTGTAATTTTCTATTTCAATCACCATAATAATGAACAAGCTTGCTTGGTCTCTTATGACATGACGATAGAACCCAAACACATATTTTTGAACAACTGACTCTTAAATATACTTATTGCTTAAATTGTCTCCTGAAATCCTGCTAAGAAAAAAATAAATTAAAACGTCGAAAATTCTTCGTCAAGAGAACCGACAAACAAAAAACAAATAAAGCTAGCCAACCAAACAAAAAATAATATAATAATCGTATGATTTTAAATTGAAAAAGAGCAGAAAGTAAGAACCCCATTGGTCAATTCCTGAAAACACTTCATTTTAGGAGAGGACGCATTCATATTCAAAGTTTCATCCGTTATAATTTAGCCTGAGTTGGGCTTAAAGTTATTTGATCCTTATAGTCCCATCATTAAACTTTGGTGGATAGAAGCGATCATTTCTTGGCCTTGTCTTCCCTGTCCACTTGGGTTTAACCTAAGTCAAATTATATTGACATGTGGCATATTAATCTAAGTGTAATGAGCTTATTAGGTGTTTAAACACGAATGGGATAGGTGTCATGCTTTGATTGGAAGTCGGGTATAACTCAAGTGGGTAGGAAAGTCAGGCCTTATTTTTAGACTGTAAATATTCGGCGGATGCAACCCAATTACCAAACGAAAGTCGTCCAAAACCACCTAAAAAACTTCCCTAAGCCGTTCACACTGAATATACGAACGTCGAACGACCAAGAAATCGAGCCGCCAAAGACGATCATGTCGTGGCTGGCGTGGCCTAGGCGGCCTAACTGATGCAATCTGGGCCGAGGCAGCCCTGACAAGCGCCCAGCTGAGGCAGTCTTGGATGAGTCAGCCCTGAACGAAATCGTTAATCCTCTTGTTCGACTTAACACATGTTTATCCTCTTGCTCGATTTAAACGCGTGAGCATCACCCTGCATCATATTTAACTCATCTTCAAATTCGTCATTCATTCGCTAAATGTGATGTGTAATGATTCTCATGTTCGTTTAAGTAGACGAAGAGGATGAATTATGAGGTGATAAGTCGAGTAAAAGGAGATCACTCACGTGTTAAGTTCCATTTAAATCATTGATTAAGTTAATGGGGGACCAAAATGGAACAAAATCAATAACAGTGGGGAATAAAAGTGGCACATTAAAACATAGAGGACCAAAAAATGCCTATACCCTAAATATTGGGGACTAAATATTGTTCATCCTAAAGTTACACATCTAACTTCATCATGACATGGGCACCTCTAGCAATATTTAGAACTCCACCTTCACCCGAAAATTCGCACCGTTGAAATTCAAATATGCCAAAAGAGATAAGATCCTCTTCATATCTGAAACATGTCGAACTTCTGCTAGTGTTCGATGATTTCGTCAAACGTCTTGATCTGATATGTAACTAACCAACTACTTTATAAAAAGAATCATTTCCCATCAAAGCGTATACCCCATCTAAAGCTTCATAATTGGAAATACAGTATTGATTGTGACTTATGTGGTAAGAGCATCCTGAATTTAAGATAAACTCATTGTCAGAGCTTAATATTTGCAATTGCCACAAAAGTAGTTTCATCGCTCTCATCTGCAGCTATACTAGCTTCCATATGATTATTAGTTTGTTGATTATTTCTCTCCATATTTTATCAGTTTATAACAATCAGATTTGATTGGAGGACGAACGATACTTTTAGTCCCCCAATGTTATCGATTTTTGGATGTTTTGTTCCCTCGATTAACCTAATCACTTGAAATGGAATTTAACATGTGAGAGCACATGTTCTCTTTTTACTCGACTTGAAACCTCATAACACGTCTTCTTCGTCGGCTTAATACATGAACATCATTACACATCACATTTAAGGAAGGATTTACGACCTTGAAGTTGAGTTAAATGTGACGCCTAATGATGCTCACGTGCATTTTAGTTTAAGAATATAATGAGTTATAAGTGTTAAGTCGAGCAAAAGGAGATCATGTGCTCCGATGTGTTAAACTCCGTCTAAATTAGTGGTTAAGTTAATCGAGGGACCAAAAAGGATATGGGGAACCGGAAACGCCCATGCCCCAAACATCGGGGACTAGAAATATCGTTCCCTTTGATTTGACAATAATAATGATAGGTGTTGTGAAGAAAAAATGATACCTTTATCATGACCAGAATGAAGAGGAGGATATAAAGAGTATCAAGCACGTACAAGATTGGGCTTGGCACTTCGCTTAACAGATTACATATATTCAGTTGGTCCATGACCTTTGTCCATTTGCTAGTTTGTGTTTATATGTCGTAATTGAGGTATCGAACAAGCAGAAATACAAGTCTATTCTTCGTTTTACTTTCTTCTTGTTGAAGATTGAGCTGTCAAAGGAAATTTGAGCAAATCAAGCTGCTCTCAAAAAAGCAAAGATGGAGCAATTAATGCACCAAGATCAATAGACCAACAACTACTTACCTTATGTAACATGTTGAGCCATCTTTATAAGGCAAAATCCATATACCAAAATGAATCATCAATACAAAGAAGAAACAATATTATACTTACTCTTATGCATTATTATCAAAACGCAACATGGTATCAGACCAGAATTAGAATCCATGCCATTCAATTACAATTATTCAGTCCGAGCAGAACCACCTTTGCAAACAACCCGAAAACCAATACCCACTAGAAAAAAATCATATGATTCAAAACCAAAAACACCAAACAATCAAACAAAAAGCAACGAGCAGTATCTGTATATGGAGAAACTTACCCATCCAGCTGAGATCTACGAAGAGGTGGTCAAACACATGGATAACATCGTGCCCACAATGCCACTGTCGGAGCTCACCGTCGAGGAATGGAATCGACAGTCCATGGCGTACAAGAACGTCATCGGTTCTCTTCAAGCGGCGTGCAAAAAATCGAGCTACAAAATCGGTTCTCTTCAAATGTCGATGCCATGCACTCCGATTCATTCTCAATGAACGAAAATTGAGCTATGGCGGGCGAAACAGAAAACACTATATTGCAGATCAGAGGAACAACAAGCAAGCCACTCTGTGAAAACTGTAAGAAGGAAGGTCATCGACGTCACCAGCGCTGGCTCCTCCACCCAGAACTGAGATGGAATTGATGTAGCAGCTGCTGGATCTGGCGTGGGAACTATTGGGATTCACACCACTTGGGTTGGACCCGATGAAACGACCCAACGATTACATGTATTGTCGAAACATGTAAGCCAATTAGGTAAAACACAGCCAAGGTATGAAACCCCAAATTATCTCACAAAATTATAATACAAATTGCAAGAGTTATTGTTTGGGAGATTCTTGGATTGTCGATTCTGGTGCAACAGACCACATGACATATAATATTAGAGAACTAAAGTTCCCAACAACAATCAATATGTTTCCGTTGCTAACGGAAATAAAGTTCCAATCAAAGGAATTGGAACTATAAAAATTTTTTCAAAAGAAATTCCAAATGTTTTTTATTTACCCAACCTTACGTCAAATCTTTTATGTGTCAAACAAATAAATACAGAACTAAATTGTCACGTGGTCTTCTTCTAACACAAGTAACCTTTCAAGATCATAGGGCATGAAGTATGATTGGTGAGGGAAGATTAAAAGACGGCTTATATACCATAGAATTCCCACCGGAGGACTCATGCTCCTATCAACCGTCAGCTAACAACATCCTTCATCAAAGATTTGGTCACCCGTCTGACATAAAAAAGAACTTGCATGCAAACTGAATAAATCAATTTACGGGTTGAAACAGTCACCAAAAGCTTGGTATGCTAACCTAAGCAAATCATAAATGGATTTGTCAAAAGCTCTGTTGACTCATCCATGTTCATAAGAAAGCAAAACCAAACAATCACTATAATCTAATATATGTGGATGATATAACTATAACAGAAAACAAGAGTGAAATCAACAATATTAAAAGTCATCTAAAAACCAAGTGAGAAATAAAAGATCTGGTGTAGCGACCCTAGCCATCACCACCATTTCTAGCGTCATCCTAAGTGCCTAACGACGCGATGACTTAAAAAGATACGACAGTGCGTATGAAATTTTTCCTTTTTCATAAACGAAGTTGTTTCTGTACACATCAAAAGAATGCATGCATACGACAAAAGAATACATGAGTTCCTACAAAAGAATTTCTTCAAGTCCTAATTACATGCTACTCTCAAACCTACGGTAGCGTATACATCTGCAGCAAAAGTAACTTATGTGCCCGGCCTCACAGGTCGTCATCCATGTACACACCACCCCCAAAAGTCGCCCGGAAGCTTCAAAAGACTGCCTTGCCGGCTAGGCGATCACGTACTGTGCTCGCTCGCACCTACAACACACAACGTAAGGGTGAGCTAAAGAGCTAAGTAAGTGGAAACTATATGAATGCAGTGCACGTGTCCTAACTCGCAAATAGCAACCGCGTCAATGCATCCTAGATATCAGTTTCTTTCTCATTCTCTTCCCTTTCATTATTTTCTTTCCTTTCATATTTGAGCCCTCGGCTTTTCTATCTCGCTATGCGCCATCTTAAAGCTCATTTCTATTTAGGACATATACATAAGTGACAGGGCACACATTGAGAGGCCACCCTGTTTCACATTTTGTAATTCAACTTCATGGCGCCTTTTCAGCCCGATACGGTCCACATTGGGAGGCTACCGACGCCTTTTCTGCCCAACGCGGTACGCATGAGAGGCTAGTCACTATTCATCCATGTGGTTCCTTTTCTGCCCAACGCGGTCCCCATTTGGGAGGCCTATATTGCCTTTTTGGCCCAATGGAATTCGCCGTTGAGAGGTAACCCTTATTCATCTCTGTGGCTCCTTTTCAGCCCAACGTGGTCCACCTTTGGGAGGCCCATATTGCCTTTTTGGCCCAATGCGACACGCCATTGAGAGGTAACCCCAGTACAGTCCACATTGGGAGGCTATCTATGCCTTTACAGCCCAACGCGATTCCGAAGGTGCCGTTTCAGCTCAATGCAACCTGATACACGGGTGCTTCACACTGGTAGCCCATTCCGAGGTTGCCAACACCCGAGCTTCCCTCGGGAGTTGCGTCTTCCCTCGGGTCGCACCCTCCAGATCGCACTTCCCGTCATAAGGGTATCACATCATTCCACGACGCATCATTATCGCCATGGTCGCATAGGAGATCCGTGACTCGACAACTGAGTCGACCACAGTTGCCCATATCGGCAACTATACATCGCTCACAGGCGATCCTAACTCATGCACACTCTCGTGCCCTATTTTCGTACTAGCGTGCATGCACGTGATCATGTCGTGAATTATATGAGTATGCAAGTCATGCCAGGAATCGTAAGTAAGACACATCATATAAAGTTCAATCATGGAAACACATAACCACATAATTTTCATGCTTGCACGTAATCACACATAATTTATGCACAGACAAGTTATGTGTTGTAGTTGAGTGAAGTCTCCACTTACCTGGCGTCCGTAGATTAGCTACTATCGATTTGGTGAAATCCCTAAGCTTGACCTTAAGCACAAAATAATGATATTAGTACCTTATCAAATTTACTTGGCTAACTAGTTCGCTGATCTTTAATACTTTGAACTAGTTTTAGACTTATAACTCGGGGCACCTGCATAACTCGTGAAGTTTACTTAGACTCATATAATTCGTGAACTTATATTGCTCACTATTCTATTGACTCGTGAGGTTACTTAGTGAACTTATTTAGTTCGTGAAGTTTATAAAATTCGTCCTTAAGCTATTTGCTAGTCGGTCTGGTGAATTTCCTAATATTTCGTCCTTTGAGCATGAAAAGGCTATAAAGTCAGTGCATAAATTATATTAACTGACTACTTAAATTTTCGTTCCAAAATTCTACCAAAAACGGCGTTTGCCTGTACCGGAAATGGACCGTGAAAACACCGGTAGGCAAATTATGATCGGGCGTTGCGAGGGACTACGCACATTGGACTCAGAATAATTTTCTCTTTAATTGGTGTAAAAATAATTTTCCTAAGGGGTTCAATTCGCCAGGTGTATTTCACTATCGGTTCGCGAAGTTACCTATAATTTGTGGATTTTCTTGCGGGTCGCAAAACTCAGTGCATGGCCCAGTTCGCGAAATGCCCCTCAATTGTGTTTCGCGAACTCATGTGTTTGAACCTTAAGGTTCGTGAACTTTTCCTCTCTAAGGGTTCGCGAATCACTCATAGTTCGCGAGGTTCATGATTCGCGACTCCAATTCGTGAAATGTTATTACACGCTTGGTTCGCGAATTCTAGAACGCGTGAAGGGATTCACCAAATAGGACTCACAAAGTGTAGGGACTCGCAAACTAGGGTTCGCCAAATCTTCTAATTCGCAAACCGCTTAAGGCTTGGGATTCGCAAACCTTTCATGGTTCGCGAATTGCCTTGTGTGGCTTATGATTCGCGATCTACGTCGATTCGCCAAATCTGCCTTAGTTCGCGAAGCCAGCATTCTCTCTCTCACAATTCGCGAAGTGAGGTCTGCACGGGTTCGCGAATCATGATTCGCGAAGCTCTTCCAATTCGCCAAGTTGATTTGCCAAACGGATTCGCGAAGTGGCTCGCGGATTCGCCAACTTGGATTCGCGAACACGTTTCGCGAATGCTCTCAAGCACACAATTCGCCAAACTTTCTACTCGTGAAGTGCCTTGACTCGCGGCTTCTATGGGATTCGTGAAACTCAGGTTCGCGCCTAGGGTTCGTGAAACTCGCATTTCACGAAACCAGTTCTACCCAAAAACACCTTTTCGATTAGCGATCTATAAATTTTCGCTCTAAACGGTACTTTTCTCAAGAACACGTTTGAATATTCTAAAAACTCAAAACCTTAAAAACCGAACGAACCAAAAGTACTACTTTCAGCAGATTTTTCGTGTGCTAACCCTTAAGCAAGCTAATTCTAGACTTAGAACTTAAAATCATAAGCTAAAAATGTAACTTTGTGTAGTAAAATTTCATACCTTGCCCCAGCTATAGTTCGAACTCCCCTTCATCTCTCTTCCCTTCGTTTCTTGTGTGAGAAAATGTTAGGTGTTTTTAGCTTTCAAGGTATGATATATATGAGCCTGAGTTTCCTTAACTTAAGGAATTTTGTCTTCAAAACATCTTCAAGGGTTTTGGACCAAAATTAAAGTCCTATTGGGCCTAAATTTGAATTCAATCTAGCCTAATTTATAACCATAGTCCAAATTTTACCCTCATCGGCATAAAACGTGCTATGCGACTTACAGAATCACATAAGCATATATAAAGGGGCACGAAATTTCGCTGGCTAGTTGGCCTACAGGGCTCGGGTGCTACATCTGGGAACCATTAAACAATTGTATAAGTCAGTTTATGAAAGCACCCAGAAGTACCGACTTCGAAGCAATTGATTTAGTCTTAAGGTATCTTAAAGGAACACCTGGACGGGGAATCTGGATGAGGCGAAATGAACAACCAACATAATTGGCTAGTCAAATCTGACTGGGCATGAAGCTTTGATAGAAGATCGACTATGGGTTACTGCATATTAGTTGGGGGAAACCTGGTCACATGGAACAGCAAAAAACAGCGCGTGGTAGACTTCTACAACTAGCAAGCTCGTATGGGTCCAACAAGTCCCGAAAGACATGGATATCAACCAAGAACAACCAATGCAACTCTACTGCGACAACCAGGCAGCTCGACATATTGCATCTAACCCCATGTTTCACGAGCGGACTGAACACATCGAAGTCGATTGTCATTTTGTTCGAGAGAAACTACAAGCAAAGAAAATCAAGACTCCACATGTTAGAAGTCATGATCAATTGACTGACATCTTCGCTAAAGCAATTGACAACCAAAGAAGATACTAAACAAGTTGGGCTCTATCAATCTCTATGAGTCCAACTCGAGGGGGAGTGGTGAAGATTGAGATGTCAAAGGAAATTTGAGCAAATCAAGCTGCTACAGAAAACCAAATATTGAGCAATTATGCACCAATATCAATAGACCAACAGCTACTTACCTTATGTAACATATCGAGCCATCTTTATAAGGCCACAATCCACAGGTACCAAAAGGAACCATCAATACAAAGAAGAAATAATATTATACTTTGCATTATTATCAAAACTCAACACTTCTCTTCTCATCTTTGTTCTTCGTGATCGAGTCTCGGTTTTGATAATAATACAAAGAAGAAATAATACTATACTTTGCATTATTATCAAAACTCAACACTTCTCTTCTCATTTTTGTTCTTCGTGATCGAGTCTCCGATCAACATCTTTTTCTTTTTTTATCTTTTTCGATATTCTCTGTTTGTTCTCTTGTATTAAAATTACTCATAAATAAGCCATATTAGCATTTAGTTGATCATTTGCATTTTAAAATAGAGTTTGAAATCTCATAGATATTGTCTGGGGTCTTACAAGTGCAATCACTTCTCGACTTTGATTCCATCTATGGCAGATAATACTTTATTCAAGAAGCCTTTTCATTTTGATCGAACAATACCGCGAGCTTGGCTGAGAGAATACAACTACTGTTTCCAAGTTTTGTCCTGACACGCTCGAATACTGGCAAGTGTACTGGTCGTGCAAGTAGTAAAACAGACGAAGTCCGAGTATCGATCCACGAAGACAGCTCGATCAATCCTAAGATATTAATTCTAATTCTAATTTTGACCTAGGGAATTTTTAAAGTTTTGATGATTTGATAAAAGAGATAAAACGCAAATAATAAAATAAACGCAAATAAAATAGATGAGGATAGAGAAATTGACGACGAACGTGATCAAGACACATGCTTGGCACAAATTACTCATACGTCTTCATGCAATATAATCTATCTAGTCAACATGAATTTTAGACAAGGTAGAATTTCCTAGCATACATGTTACTCATTTGACCTGCAATAGCAACCTACGTAAATAGAGAACCAATCAACTATATGTCTATATGATTGTAGTTCATATACGTGCATTCGATCTTTATGAAATTCCCCGAGTTTAGATGCTTTCACCACCTAAGGTCTCAGAAATCACACAAACGAAACCAAATTCCGTCTCTGGTCGATTTTACGTAGTCATAGTGTTATAATCGGTCTATCACTTACTCGCTTGAAGGCCAATCACACGCACGCATACGAAGCACATGTTAGGAAATATGCCCTCGAATGCTATACGAGGATTAGATTGTATAAGGGCATTAGCTTATTTATCATTCGACTTTTTGTAATAAAATATTTTCGTGTGTTTATGGAAAGGCATTGTTCGTTTATTGAGATAAGAGTTCTTTACTTAGCATCCAGTAAAGTAATAAATGAACAAATCCAAATGTGTCGAGTTGAGTCACTGTTCTCGATGGGCACGAGAGAGGAAGGCACCAATGGACTCTTAACCTCGAACATTAAAGTCCGTAAGCCTGAGGCTCCAGTTGGGTGTTGGATAACCGATCACGGCTTATTTGTCGATGACCTATCGTGTGCCGATATCCCGCTTGGATGCGGAGGTCATGACTTATGATATGAATCGAATCAAATGATTGAGTCATTTCATGGACACTGACTCACGGGTCGTACGGTCGAATATGGCTTATTACTCAAGGAGTGTTGTAATACCCACAAAAATTATACAGGATTATTTTAATAATATTCGGAATGTGAGGAGTCGATTTTCGAACATACACCGATTTCTTCCCAAGCCGAGCCAAGAATTTAGAATTGAACCCGAAAAAGTTAGAAAGGGGCCGAAAATGATTATGGGCTAAATGAAGAATAAAGGCCCAAGTGTAGGAGATAGATTAAAGATTAGTTTTGGCCCAATAATATAAAATAATATATATAGGGGCCGAAAATTAATATTTGAGAGGGGCCTCCTCACACCTCATCATCTTAATATATTTAACCCTATTTTGTCCATAGTGTATATCATTAGTGGAATAAGAAACAAAATAAAACAAAACAAAATAAAACAAACAAAATAATAACAAACCTAATGCAACACCTTACTACACCAAGACAAGAATTAACAAATCAAATAGAAGAAAACAAGGAAAGATGGCGAGAGAGATGAAAAGGGAGAAAGGAAGAAAGGATACCTAATACACCTCCATGAACTTGAGGACAAAGAACTAAGTCATTATACACCTCATAGTGGTATGGAGACAAGACCAAAAACCACCTAATACACCTCTCTACCCATATGGAGCCAAGATAAATAAAGGCAAAGGAAAATGGAAAGGAAAGAGAGGAGAGGCCGAGAGAAAGAAGGAGAGAAAGAGAAAGAAAGGAAAAAGAGAGAAAGGAAAGAAAGAAAGAGGGAGAGGCCGATAGAGAGAGGGAGAAAGGGAGAGAAAGAAGGAAAGGAGAAGAAGGAGGAGAAGAAAAATCTCCGGAAGCTCGGGATCGAAGCTCTCGAGTCGGGATCACACGGAAACACCCCGTGATTTAGCTTTCTACGGACGTAAGGTAGGTGAAGATCACCTACATGCGTAAACATATTTTTAGTTCGTGATTCTACGTGTGCACGGTTCTTTTGATCCATACGTGTTTATGTGCTCAAGGTGAATTTTCTTGCATAAATTTCGTGATATATGCTTAAGTAAATTTCGGCCATGCATAGAATTAAATTCGGCCATCCCTCCAAAATTGGGGTGATCTAGGGAGATGAAATATATTAGGGTTGGAAAGTAGAAGTAGGATTTTCGAGGGTGAATTTGATTAGATTTGGAAAATTTGAGTATTAGTGCAAATTAGGGTTTTCTAGGGTTTCTTTTAAATTCAAAGGTCTAAAATAAATATTTAAAACTCGGCCAGGGACTTCTTTGCAATTTTTAGAATTTTTGGAGAGTTATATAAATATTTAAAACTCGCCGGGGACCTCTTTGAAATTTTTAGAATTTTCGGAGAGTTAAATAAATATTTAAAACACAGCCAGAGACTTCTTTGCAATTTTCAGACTTTTCGGAGAGTTAAATAAATATTTAAAACTCGGCCAAGGACTTCTTTGTGCAATTTTCAGAATCTCCATGGAGTTAAATAAATATTAAATACTCAAATGGGGTCTTTGTGCAATTTTCAGAATCTCCAAGGAGTTAAATAAATATTAAAATATTCGGCTGGGGTTAATTGTAAATTTTCGAAAGTTTCGGGGCAAATCATAAATTTTTGAAACTTTGGGTCAGATCTTAAAATTTTAAATATCCAGGTAGATTTGTAATTTCTGAAAATTTCGGGACATAAACTAAAAATTCTAAAAACGCGGGCAGATTTGTAATTTCTGAAAATTTTCGGGACCTAAACTGAAATTTTAAAATCCGGGGCAGATTTGTAAATTTGAGAAAATTTTCGGGTCTTAAATAAATTTGAGGATAATTTTCTGGTTATTTTATAATTATCAAAGATTTTCGAATTCTAAGTCAAAACTTTCAAATTCGCATCCTTAAAAGTAAAATTATGATTTTGTGGGGTTTTAAAGGTAAGATTTTGAAAAATATTTTTAAATTAGGAATTTAAGTATTATATTGAAAATTTGGGACTTAGAGTAAAAAGGATTAAATTTTGGAACCCTTAGTGAAATTCGGAGGGAGAGTTCGATGAGAAAGGTTTCAGGCCGAGTAATTCGGAACGCGGGCTTTGGGCCCGATTATTTAGCGCACGATAGTTTTCGGATCGGGCCGAGCTGATACCTCGGGCCGATACGTGATATAGTGATTTGCATTTTTATGTGTTGCATTTTACTTGCACGACATTTGCATACACGTGTTACGAGGGGAGAGGATCATGCGGAGTCACGGTAATATCGTACAGTGATGTTGAGTGGGGTAGTTTATGACCGAGTGATGGTCGTCGAATTGTATAAGTAGTGAGGTTAGGAATAAGGCGCACTATATGATTGAGATGTGGGGAGTGGGCCTCCCGAACTACTGACCCTTGTGGGGAGTGGGGCCTCCCGAGCTACTGACCACTGCGCGCGTGTTGCCTTTAGTCCTAAGCCACGGGCCCTGATGTGATGAGATGAGTTGAGATGAGATGAGATATGAGAAAAGAGTCGAGCGTGCATTTTGTGAGATGTGTCGGGATGGGAGTCGAGTGAGAGCACTTGCATTCTTGCATATTTTCATCTACTAGGCAAAAGCTCAGGGTTTATGTGTGTAAGTACGAACGAGTCGGACGTTGAAAAACGTCACGACTAAGCGGCTGATGGCAGTGACTCCACGGACTTTTGAGGGCGGTGCAGTACATGGGATATGACCTGTGGAGTGTTTTAAATTATGTTTCATGTTTTTACTCTTTCGGTTTCGGCCCAATAAATAAAAGTTTATGTTGTTAAACATTTTATATTTTCGGGTTTAGACTTTGGGGCTTCGGCCCAGTACAAGAATATTATTATGTTTTAAAAAGTTTTTGTTAAATGGGCTTTCCGCTGTTTTCGCTGCATAAAACCGCCTAAATACGTAGTTTAGGGAGTCGAGTCGCTACAGGTGGTATCAGAGCGCTAGGTTTTAGGTTCTGTAGACTGTCCATGTACTGCCGCTCAAAAGCCTGGAGGATCAGCCCATTCCTGTAAGTTTTATATTCTTATGTAATTATATGTTAATAATTGTGTGCTTCTCTGTGCTACGTGGCTGTAGACAATTAAGAAAATGGTTAGAGGACGAGGAAACTACCATCGCGGAGATTCCAGCCGTAGGGACGGATCTGAGTCCCCTACAAATGAACGAGACTTGACGATTCGGCAACTTACCGAACTGATCCGGCGTCAGTCGGACCAGATTGGCGAACTCCTTCAAAACCAGAGTTCTTCTGAACGCAATCGATCTCCACAGCCCGAACGCGTGGAAATCATCGGGGAGCGATTTCGCAAATTACATCCCCCGACTTTCGAGCAAGCTACCGACCCTTCGATGGCTGAGGACTGGCTCCGCACCATCGAAGATATGTTTGTATACGGACGAGTACCGGAGAATGAGCAAGTGCTGTGCGCAGATCCATGCTAAGGGGAAGCGCCCGATTTTGGTGGGATACCATCAAAATCCTGAACGATCCGATCGTGATGTCGTGGGAAAGATTCAAAGAGCTCTTCTACGAGAAATACTTCTCAGCCCACGAGCAGGCACAGCAGATGAATGCGTTTATAAATTTGAGGCAGGAGAGAACGACGGTGGCAGAATACATCTGCAAGTTTGAAGAATTATCATGTTTCGCCCCGCATATGGTGGCCACGGATGCGCTGAAAGTGGAACGATTCATGGTGGGCCTCAAACCCGAGATCTACCGTGATGTGAGCATGTCGGGCACACGGAGAGTACATTTTTCTCAAGTAGCCGAGCGGGCCATCATTGCAGAAGAGGCGGAGGTGCAGATTATGGCGGTGCAGGAGGCGAGGAAGAGAACGGAGAACCAGCAGGGACGCGGGGGCGACCGAAAGAGACAATTCTTCGGAAAAGGCCCTAACCGAGGAGGTCGCTCGGGACCATCTAATTGGCGACCGAGGTCGAACCAGGGACCACCCGCCGTTCCGAACTGACCTCCGTACAACGCACCCCAGTGTCAACAATGTGGGCGTAATCACGTCGGTGTCTGCTTTGGAGTTGGATACAACCCCAACGTCGTCTGCTATCACTGCGGGAAACAGGGACATTACGCACGAGCCTGCGACCAACCCAAGAACCCGACTCAGGCGCTTGTGCCACCGCCACCGGTTCCAACTCGAGTGTTTGCGATGACCAATGAAGGGGCGGAGGCACTACCACCACCGGTTCCAGCACGGGTGTTCACATTAACTAATGAAGAGGCAGAGGCAAATACTGCAGTAGTGACCGGTACGATACGAATTTACGACGTGCCTACTTCTGTGCTGTTTGATTCTGGAGCCACGCACTCGTTTGTGTCGGCCAAATATGTGACCAAGGTAGGCATATCTCCTACCTTATCTGACTACAACTACGAGTAACTCTACCACACGGGGATCCAAACTCGAACTAATCTATTGTTGGAAAAATATCCGGTGATGATCGAAGGAAGGAATCTGAGCGTAGATCTGATCGTGATCCCGATGAACGATTACGACGTTATCTTCGAGATGGATTGGCTCTCGTTATACGGGGCGATAATCGATTGTCAGAAGAAGATGGTGGCCTTTCAAATTCCTGAAGACGAAATGTTCACGTTTGTGGGAACGAAGGAGAAGAGCAAAATTCACCGAATTTCTGCCTTAAAGCCCAACGACTTCTGAATTCGAGTTGCGAAGCTTTCTTCGTCTTCGCGGTGAAGGCCGAAGAATCTCAACCGAAGCTTGAAGAGGTTCCGGTAGTGAACGAGTATCCCGATGTATTTCCCGACGATCTACCGGGACTACCTCCTGATCGAGAACTCCAATTCGCGATCGACCTAACACCAAGAGCAGCACCGTTCTCTAAGACTCCATATCGTTTAGCACCAAGCGAACTACGTGAGTTAAAAGAGCAACTTGACAAGCTACTGCTGAAATGGTTTATTCAGCCCAGCTTCTCGCCTTGGGGAGCACCGGTCCTATTTGTGCGTAAGAAGGATGGATCAATGAGATTCTGCATCGACTACCGGGAGCTGAATAAACTGACGATCAAAAACAAATACCCGCTGCCCAAAATTGATGATCTGTTCGATCAGCTGCAAGGAGCATCTATCTTTTCCAAAATTGATTTGCGATCGGGTTACCATCAGCTGAAGATTTGGGAAGCCAACGTCTCGGCGTACAGCACGAGGTATGGCCATTAGGGGTGTTCAAAAGATGGTTAACCGACCGAACCATACCGAAAACCGATTTTTCGGTACGAACCGAAAACCGAACCTAAAATTTCGGTTCGGTAATCGGTTATCGAGTTTTGTTTTTCGGTTAATCGGTTCGGTTATGGTTATAGTGTTCGGTAAACCGGTTTAACCGAATAACCGAACAATTACATATTATATATTATATATATCTCAATATTTATTAAACACTAAAGCCCAATAATTTCTTTAAATTTGGCCCAATCAACAACCACAGCCCATTAATTATCCACTTATATATGACGCGTTTTCAGCACACTGTCATCGCTAAACACGTGTTGTGTTGCCACTAACCCAATAACTAGTCTATTGATACACCGAAGAAAATCGAAACATCAGAGTTCTTTGCAACAGAAAAAAGAAAGACCGAATCGATAAACTATGGTTCGACCCACGAGAAAGAACAACGACGACGATGGATCGGCTCGTTTCAAGGGCGTACGGATGAGGAAATGAGTAAAGTGGGTGGCGGAGGTTCGCAGGCCGAACAGCCGCGGTCGTTTGTGGCTGGGCTCGTACGAGCCGGAGGAAGCCACCAGGGCTTGTGATGCGACCGCCATCTGCCTTCAAGGTCCTACGGTGGCGCTTAACTAATAGCTAAAAAGGAAAGATATTAGAAATCGATCGTTTTCTGAATGAGAGGTAAATGCATAGATTAGGGAAAGAAATATATTATTTATTGAATAATTTTCGGTTAACCAAATGGTTAACCGAAAATAACCGAAATTGTTTCGGTAAAAACCGAACCGAACCGAAAAACATTCGGTTCGGTTTTCGGTTAATAAAATCAGTGAACCGAATTTGTCGGTTAACCGAATTTTCGGTATGGTTCGGTTCGGTTTTACCGAATGACCACCCCTAATGGCCATTACGAGTTTTTGGTTATACCCTTCAGGTTGACGAACGCTCCAGCTGCATTTATGGACCTGATGCATCGGGTTTTCAAAGACTTCCTTGACCACTTCGTAATCATCTTTATAGATGATATCCTCGTTTATTCTAAAACGAAGGAGGAACACGAGGTTCATCTACGAACGGTTCTCGGAATTCTTCGAGAAAAGCAACTCTATGCCAAATTCAAGAAATATGAATTTTGGCTCCCGCAAGTGGCCTTTCTGGGACACACTGTCTCCGGAAATGGGATTTCTGTGGATCCCAGCAAGATCGAAGCCGTAAGCAAATGGCCACGACTAACCACTCCCACGGAGGTCAAGAGCTTTCTCGGGCTTGCTGGATACTATCGAAAGTTCATTAAGGATTTTTCCAGCATTGCCTTGACACTCACGAACCTGACGAAGAAGAACATCCCATTCAAGTGGACGGAAGCATGCGAGCAAAGCTTCCAAGAGTTGAAGAAACGATTGACAACGGCTCCTGTTCTTACGATTCCTTCCGGTACCGAAGGCTTTTCGGTGTACAGTGATGCCTCGAAGATTGGCTTGGGGTGCGTGCTGATGCAGAACGGGAAGGTAATTGCGTATGCCTCCCGACAATTGAAACCGTATAAGAAGAATTACCCCACGCATGATCTGGAACTCGCAGCAGTTGTGTTCGCCCTAAAAATCTGGCGTCATTATCTCTACGGGGAACGATGCGAGATCTACACCGACCATAAGAGCCTGAAATACTTCTTCACCCAGAAAGAGTTGAATATGAGGCAACGACGCTAGTTGCAGCTCGTTAAAGACTATGATTGCGTGATCAACTATCATCCAGGCAAAGCAAACGTAGTCGCCGACACATTGAGTCGAAAGGCGGTGAACACGGAACTCCACAACATCGAAGTAGAAGTAATAAATTTTGGCGAGATCGAGGCCAGAATGGCAGCGTTGACTCTTCAGCCAACGTTGTTAGAGCAAATCAAGAAAGCCCAGAAGCAAGATGAGCTTTATTTAAAAACGACGAGCGAGCAGGCAACTGAAACTCCGTCTGACTTCACATTTCAGGATGACGGGAGTTTTCAAAATCAGAATCGTCTATATGTTCCCGATAATCAAGCACTCCGGCAATCTATAATGACGGAAGCACATGCCACTACGTACTCGGTACACCCAGGCGCGACGAAGATGTATCGGGATTTACGAGAAACGTATTGGTGGCCGGGAATGAAAAGTGATATTGCAACATTTGTTAGCTAATGTCTCACGTGTCAACAAGTAAAGGCATAACATCAAAGGCCGGGAGGGATGCTACAACCCTTGCCGATTCCTGAGTGGAAATGGGATCACATTACGATGGACTTTGTTGTTGGCTTGCCGAAAACTGTGAAAGGCCACGACGCCATATGGGTAATTGTGGATCGCTTAACCAAATCTGCTCATTTTCTGCCGATCAGTTCGACCTTTTCACTGGAGCGGTATGCCGAATTGTACATTCCAGAAATCGTCCGACTCCACGGGATCCCATCCTCGATTGTCTCGAATCGTGACACGAGATTTTTATCTAGATTTTGGATGAGTCTGCAAAAGGCGATGGGGACAAAACTCTCATTCAGCACGGCCTATCATCCACAAACCGATGGGCAATCTGAACGAACGATCCAAACCCTTGAAGATATGTTGCGAGCATGCACTCTAGACTTCAAAAGGAATTGGAGTAAATATCTTCCGTTGACCGAATTCTCGTACAACAACAGCTATCACGCTACTATCGGGATGGCGCCATACGAAGCCTTATACGGGCGAAAATGCCGATCCCCGGTACATTGGGACGAAATCGGCGAACGAGCGCTTTTGGGCCCCGATATGATACGAGAGATGACAGAGGCAATTACGAAGATTCGAAGACGAATGCAAACGGCCCAAAGTCGTCAGAAGAGCTACGCTGATCAACGACGAAGGCCGTTGGAATTCGCGGAAGAAGATTGGGTAGTCTTGAAGATCCCCGATGAGAGGCGTGAAGAGATTCGGGAAAAAGGGCAAATTGAGTCCGAGATACATTGGCCCTTTCAAAATACTCAAGAGAGTAGGGGAAGTTGCGTACCAACTAGAACTACCGACTTCGTTAGCCCAAGTCCACGACGTGTTTCACGTATCGAGTTTACGTAAATATGTCGCAAACCCCAATCACGTGCTGGAAAATGAATCTCTTTTCCAACAGCTCAAACCGGATTTGAGCTACGAAGAAGAACCGGTAGAGATTCTAATGCACGAAGTAAAGCGACATCGGAACAAGAACATTCCGCTAGTCAAGGTGCTGAGACGAAACCAGGCGATTGAAGAAGCCACATGGGAACGAGAGGATGACATGAAGAATCGTTACCCCAACTTATTTCTTTCGATGTAATTTCGGGGACGAAATTCTTGTAAGGGGGGAGCATGTAATACCCACAAAAATTATACGGGATTATTTCAATAATATTCGGAATGTGAGGAGTCGATTTTGGAACATACACCGATTTCTTCCCGAGCCGAGCCAAGAATTTAGAATTGAACCCGAAAAATTTAAAAAGGGGCCGAAAATGATAATGGGCTAAATGAAAGGCCCAAGTGTGAGAGATAGATTAAAGATTAGGAATTTTGGCCCACTAATATAAAATAATAAAAATATATATATAGGGGCCGAAACTTAATATTTGAGAGGGGCCTCCTCACACGTCATCAACTTAATATATTTAACCCTATTTTGTCCATAGTGTATATTATTAGTGGAATAAGAAACAAAACAAAACAAATCAAAATAAAAGTAAACAAAATAAAACAAACAAAAAAAATAACAAACCTAATGTAACACCTTACTACACCAAGACAAGAATTAACAAATCAAATAGAAGAAAACAAGGAAAGATGGCAAGAGAGATGAAAAGGGAGAAAGGAAGAAAGGATACCTAATACACCTCCATGAACTTGAGGACAAAGAACTTAGTCATTATACACCTCATAGTGGTATGGAGACAAGACCAAAAACCACCTAATACACCTCTCTACCCATATGGAGCCAAGATAAATAAAGGCAAAGGAAAATGGAAAGGAAAGAGAGAAGAGGCCGAGAGAAAGAAGGAGAGAAAGAGAAAGAAAGGAAAAAGAGAGAAAGGAAAGAAAGAAAGAGGGAGATGCCGAGAGAGAGAGGGAGAAAGGGAGAGAAAGAAGGAAAGGAGAAGAAGGAGGAGAAGAAAAATCTCCGGAAGCTCGGGATCGAAGCTCTCGAGTCGGGATCGCACGGAAACACCCCGTGATTTAGCTTTCTACGGACGTAAGGTAGGTGAAGACCACCTACATGCGTAAACATATCTTTAATTCGTGATTTCTACGTGTGCACGGTTCTTTTAATCCAAACGTGTTTATGTGCTCAAGGTGAATTTTCTTGCATAAATTTAGTGTTATATGCTTAATGTAAATTTCGGCCATGCATAGAATTAAATTCGGCCATCCCTCCAAAATTCGGATGATCTAGGGAGATGAAATATATTAGGGTTGGAAAGTAGAAGTAGGATTTTCGAGGGTGAATTTGATTAGATTTGGAAAATTTGAGTATTAGTGCAAATTAGGGTTTTCTAGGGTTTCTTTTAAATTCAAAGGTGTAAAATAAATATTTAAAACTCGGCCAGGGACTTCTTTCCAATTTTTAGAATTTTCGGAGAGTTAAATAAATATTTAAAACTCGGCCAAGGACTTCTTTGTGCAATTTTCAGAATCTCCATGGAGTTATATAAATATTAAAAACTCAAATGGGGTCTTTGTGCAATTTTCAGAATCTCCAAGGAGTTAAATAAATATTAAAAATATTCGGTTGGGGTTAATGGTAAATTTTCGAAAGTTTGGGGGAAAAATGAAATTTCTGAAAATTTGGGGCAGATCTGAATATTTTAGAAATCCGGGTAGATTTGTAATTTCTGAAAATTTCGGACTTTAACTAAAAATTATAAAAATCCAGGCAGATTTGTAATTTCCGAAAATTTTTGGGTCTTAACTGAAATTTTAAATCCGGGTCAGATTTGTAAATTTGAAAAAATTTTCGGGTCTTAAATAAATTTGAGGATAATTTTCGGGTCATTTTATAATTATCAATGATTTTCGAATTCTAAGTTAAAACTTTCAAATTCGCGTCCTTAAAAGTAAAATTATGTGTTCGGAACCCTTAGTGAAATTCGGAGGGAGAGTTCGGTGAGAAAGGTTTCAGGCCGAGTAATTCAGAACGCGGGCTTTGGGCCCGATTATTTAGCGTACTATAGTTTTCGGATCGGGCCGAGCTGATACCTCGGGCCGATACGTGATATAGAGATTTGCATTTTTATGTGTTGCATTTTACTTGCACGACATTTGCATACACGTGTTACGAGGGGAGAGGATCATGCGGAGTCACGGTAATATCGTACAGTGATGTTGAGTGGGGTAGTTTATGACCGAGTGATGGTCGTCGAATAGTATGAGTAGTGAGGTTAGGACTAAGGCGCACTATATGATTGAGATGTGGGGAGTGGGCCTCCCGAGCTACTGACCTTTGTGGGGAGTGGGGCCTCCCGAGCTACTGACCCCTGCGCGCGTGTTGCCTTTAGTCCTAAGCCTCGGGCCCTGATGTGATGAGATGAGTTGAGATATGAGAAAAGAGTCGAGCGTGCATTTTGTGAGATGTGTCGGGATGGGAGTCAAGTTAAAGCACTTGCATTCTTGCATATTTTCATCTACTTGGCAAAAGCTTAGGATTTACGTGTGTAGCTACGAACGAGTGGACGTTGAAAAACATCACGACTAAGCGGCTGATGGCGGTGACTCCACGGACTTTTGAGGGCTGCGCAGTACATGGGACGTGACCTGTGTTAAATGTTTCATGTTTTTACTCTTTGGGTTTCGGCTTAATAAATAAAAGTGTGTATTGTTAAACATTTTATATTTTCGGGTTTAGACTTTGGGGCTTCGGCCCAGTACATGAATATTATTATGTTTTAAAAAGTTTTTATTAAATGGGCTTTCCGCTGTTTTCGCTGCGTAAAACCGCCTAAATACGTAGTTTAGGGAGTCGGGTCGCTACAAGTGTCAATGACCGACGACAACACTATAGTAGTCTACGTGAACCTTAGACCGAAAGGGGCTTTGACGGAGTTGACTTCGACGTCTCGACTGTCACTGGTTCCCCTCGACCCGATAATGCTGTTGCATGGGTCAGCGGGCCAGATGCGGTCTTGATCACGATTTGTGATTGCCGAGATTAGACCGCCGAGTACGGATTCACAGTCTCTAATCGAGATAAGTGTCCTATGAGGACGGCGACGGGAAATTACAAAATCCTTGGCCAACGTATTGAACTAAATCATGTTAGACATCGAGGGTAGTTTGGTAATTTGCCTCGTCTCCATTTTATCATAGAATCGAGTTTAGTGAGTTTGATATAGACTATGGCTCTCACTCGATTGGGACACAGCTGAAGGGTTTATACTTAGTATTATAATCTATAGTAAGGTTCTGGAATAGAGACTGGGTCGAAATTCGCACTCGAATCGGGTTACGATCCGGTACTGTGGGATTGACTAGGTAACTACCGGACTAATGGATTCCTCCCTTGTCGATTGGGTCGAACCTAGAGAGTCGGGATTAAAAAGAATCATCGACGTGTACTGATAAGGAGAGAAAGTGCTTTGGGCCTAAACGGGCCGTTGGGCCGTTGGGCCATGCCTTAATGGGCCTCGGGCCATTTATTGGATCGAAGTTGGACTTCTTATGAAACTAACTTTAAGACTTGGGCTTGGCCAAGTCTTTAATGGGCTTGAGGATAAAATTGGATTTCACCTTAAGCTAATTCCGAAATATGCCTTTGAGGGTATTTTTGGAATTTGCATATTTGATATAAATAAATATGGAATAAAATATTTGGAATATTATTTATTGAAATTTCAAAATTATTCTAGGATTAAATTTTGAATTTTATACCATATTTAAATATACTTAGTTTGACTTGGTATTTAACTTGGTTTTCTAATAATAGCAAGTTTCCTTGAGTTTGGATTTGGAGTTCAAAAGAGAGTAAGATTTGGCAAAAATCTCTCACACTTTAGGGGACATAGAAATCGAAATTCAAGCCTTTAAATTGACTAAATTTCGGGCTCCATAGCGAGAGAAGAAGTAATTTTCCAACCAACATAAGGCACAAAACACACACACCGAACGCACACACGTTTCTCCCACGCGACGGCTCGATTCTCTCTAGCCATCTTTAAAGAACTGATTCAGTGGTACACTGCGAGGTCGGCGTGACGATCTAGTGCCATCCACCACCATCGACGAAGTCTTGAAGAAAAGGACGAGGAGCTGCCACTCGCGTCAACTGGTAAATCTCTATGGGTTTGACCCGCCCTATTATGTGTCTATGTGTTATTATTCTTATCCGAGCTACGAGGGCAATCGGGGAACCCAGTTTTTGTTCTGCACCATACCCGAGGACGTGGCGTCTCCGGGAGACACAGGGTAACTCAACAGTGGTATCAAAGCGGGCGCTCGTGATCGAAATCATAACGTGTTTAAATTTGAAACGAGGCGCGTGGGAGACGATTGAAACACCGGCGCGGTTAGACCATTATTGGGCTGCCCGATGCGTCATTGCCAACCCACAGCCATCAACTCGTGCGGTACGGACCGACGAGGAACCACGGACCGAACAGGGACCTGCGCGACGGCGGGATCCGGGCAGCCCCGCGTTGCGCACGGGCTGCGAGCGGTGCAGCGACGCTGCAGCTGCGGGATCGGGCCTGCTTCCGCCTCGTACTCCGGGACCGATGCCAGCCATGGTGGCTTAGGCAACGGCCCGGGGCAGCGCCACCGCAAGGGGCGGCAGCACGGCAGAGAACTTCCGCGGCTTTGGCCGCGGACTGCGATTGCGCGCACAGTGCGCGCAGTGCAAGACAGCCGCAGCGACTCCGGCTCGACCAGAACGCTGCAGTGGTGATCTCTCTCGACGATGGCGCACACGATGTCGTCGCCGGCGGCGCGGCTGTTCCGGCTCAGCCCAGGACTCCCCACCGGCGGCCTTCTTCGTCGTGGCTCTCCGGCGTGTTTTGACGGCTGAGCGTTGAGTCGCGGCAGCTGCATTAGGGCTTTACGCTCAAAGCCTTAACGGGACTTTTATCTTTTTAAAAATTGTCAACGTGCTCGTTATGAATATGATTTAAGGCGCACTTGCGGGTTTAGGAATTTGGTTTCCGGGTCATTTGTTAAGGGTTACGTCCCCCTGGATTGTATTTGTTTTATACGGGTTGTTCGGGACTTATGATCCCCCCATGTTGTAATTTATCGTTTTATTAGATTAGCTTAAATACGAACACGAGGGCCCATTTGATGGAAGGCAACCCCCCGGCGATGACAAGGTGGTGGACGTTCGGTAACTTAGAGGCCGTTCGAGTGACGAAGGACGTTTGACGACTTCGAGACCCGTGCAACGACCCGAGGTCTTTTGAAGACGCATGTAATATGGATATACTAGAAATAACCCGATTGTGTTGCCTTGTAGTTTATTTTCCTAGGGTTAATTTACTACCTACGTGCGTGTGGGTTTTTGAAATGATATGCATGTTCAATGTGCTCTTATGTGAGATGGTTTATTCTCCCGTTTGATAAATACTGAGTGGGTAAAGGAATTAGATTCCCGTCTTCTATCATGCTTGAGATATCTAGCATTGGGGAGTTTTGCGATTTGTACCGAGTAAGTTGGCGTCGTAAATCCCGCCCAGTGTTAGCGTCTCGGGTGCGTCTTGGACGCCGCTCGTCATACCAGTCCGCCCCCACAAAGCGTATGGCAGCAAGAGGCAGTACATTTTGTGCGATTTGAGCATAAGTTGATAGGTCACACTTAGGGAGTTATAACCAATAAGCAGGGTTAGCCGTGAGGGTCAATAACTGAGACAAAGATAGTTGAAACTCTTATTGAAGTTCGCGTTTGGCGTGATTTCGATAAGATTAGATGAGCCAAATCTTGCGTTAAAGGCTGAGGCGAGTCTAGTCGAGTCGGGGACATCAACTCCACTATGAAACTTTCAACGTTGTTTCCGAAACTCTTCTCGTGAGGACAGTCTTTTCGAGAAAAATAGTTGGAGTCAAGCGAAACAAAAAGTCCTTGTTTGCGTTTGGTGAATGATAAGATAAACCTTTAGATCTTTATTTTCTGCAGCTTTAAGTTTCTTTCTATTTACTGCGATAATTAACATTATTACTATGCTACTTGAGAGAAACTGTTTGGTGGGACCAAACTACGTGGACTGGCTCCGTAACTTGAGGATAGTCCTAGTTATGGAGTCGCTAACTTATGTCCTCAATTCCCCCGTACCGCAAGTCCCAGGGGCTGATGCGAGTAACGAAGACCGGGCTGCGTATGCCAAGTGGCAGATAGACGAGCAAAGGTCAAGGGCTACATACTTCTTTCCATGCGCAATGAGTTGCAGCACACTCACTCGGAAATGGAAGTGGGCGCCATTTTGCTTCATTTGAATGAGCTTTTTGGCGAACATTCAAGGAGTGCTCGATATTCCCTGACGGAGCAACTATTCCATTGCAAAATGGCTGAGGGTAGTGACGTCGGAGAGCATGTGCTCCAGAACGATCTCACACTTCAGTCGCTCCCACCTTCCTTCAATTCGTTCATCATGAACTTTAATCTGAACAAGGCCGATATGACATTGATTGGGTTGATGAACCAATTGTCAGCGGCGCAGACTCAGATGAAGAAGGTGAAAGGAAAGGAAGTTGTTCTTTTCGCAAATGCTAAGACTCGAGGGTCGAGTAGAAAGAAAAAGTCGGACAAGCCACTAAGCCCAAAGGACGAATTTCAAAAGGCAAGGCCAAGAAGAACTTGTTCAAAGGCACCAAGCTGACGGACAAATGCCTTCACTACAATGAGCTTGGCCATTGGAAGCGCGATTGCCCAGAGCTAGCCGCCTCAGGTAAAGAACTTTACGCTTTAGAAACTAATTGTTCTATGACGGTATATTCCGCTTCGTGGATCGTAGGCTCAGGAGCTAGTGCTCACATCTGTGTTTCGAGCCAGGGTCTGGAAAGAAGTAGGAAGCTGGCGGTCCAAGAGATCATGATCAACGTAGGAAGCGGACATAGTGTACTGGCGACCCATATTGGACCAAGACCTCTCATTTTATCTACTAGACATAGTTTACTGCTTTTCGATTGTTTAGTTTTGCCCAAGGGGCTTAAGAATATTGTTCTATTCCCGTTTTGAGCGGAAACGGTTACAAGTTCCATTTTAGTAATAATATATGCAATATTTATTTTGGAAATAATTGCGTCGAAAGTGTAAGTTTACTGAATGGATTGTATTATCTAAATGTCGAAGATTAAACAAAAACTGTGAATACAATCACGAACAAACAAAAATTGGAGTCGAACTCGAGACTATTGTGGCATCTTCGACTCGGTCACGCTGGAGAACAGAGGATTCTCGAGTTGGAGAAATTCGGCATTATAAAGCCGCTTGGGTCTAATCCCTATCCGACTTGCAAATCTTGTATCCTTGGAAATGACCAAGTCGCCTTCACAGGGACTTTTACAAGAGCCACAGAACTTCTCGGTTTGATCCACACGGATGTTTGCTGACCGTTCGGGGTAGCGGCCCGCGGTAACTTCCATTATTTCATTACATTCACTGATCATCACTCTCGCTTCGGCAAGGTGTATCTCATAAAGCACCAGTCTGATACTTTTGAATGGTTCAAAGAGTACAATGCTTTGATGGAAAATCAGACTGAAAAGAGCATTAAAGCCGTTCGATCAGATCGAGACGACGAGTACATGAGCCTCGAGTTTGACGAGTTCTTGAAAGAGAACGGGATCATTTCACAGATGACACCGCCCGGAACACCGCAGTTGAACGGTATGTCCGAACACATAAATCGAACTCTGTTGGATAAGGTTCGATCTATGCTGAGCTATACAGACCTGCCCATATCGTTGTGGGGTCATGCCCTGTTGAAAGCGGCACATATTCTGAATAGATGTCCTACAAAGTCTGTCGATCGTATTCCGTATCAGTTATGGACAGGACGAAAACCAAGCTTGAATCATATTAGAATTTGGAGTTGCCCCGCATTCGTGAAAAAGCTCAAGACAGATAAACTGGAATCGAAGGCTGTGAAATGATGTTTTGTCGGGTATCCTGAGGATTCCATGGGATACCAGTTTTACTTCCACGACGATAGGATCGTTGTAGCCCTTCAAGCTCGCTTTCTCAAAGAAGAGTTCGTTCGAGAAGGTGGAACGGGCACGAAGTGACTCTTGGAGAGTCGTCAGAAGCGCTTTCACAGACTTCAGTGTCGGATGACACCGTAGAGCAGTTCGAGACGTAACCTGAGCTGCACAGGTCGGGTAGAGTATCTCGCCAGCCTGAGAGATACGGAATTGTCCACATCGAGCACGAGGTTGATGCGATGGAAGGGAACGTTGGAGACGATCCCACTACCTATGACCAGGCAATAAGGGATAAAGATTCGGAGAAATGGCTTATAGCTATGCAAGCCGAAATGGATTCTATGCACGAAAACCAAGTCTGGACTCTAGTAGACCTCCCATATGGTTTTAGACCCATTGGGTGTAAATGGATCTACAATAGAAAGATTGGATCTGACGTATTGGTTGACACATACAAAGTAGGCTTGTGGCGAAAGGGTACAGTCAAAAAGAGGACGTTGACTATGAGGAGACCTTTACGTCTGTCGCTATGATGAAGTCCACTCGAACATTGCTTGCAATAGCTGAGCACTATGACTATGATATCTAGCAGATGGATGTGAAAACTACGTTCCTAAATGGATACCTCAAGGAGGAAATATATATGGAGCAGCCCAAGGGTTTTACATCGCAAGGAGATGCTCATAAGGTGTGCAAACTGAACAAGTCCATTTATGGACTGAAACAAGCCTCAAGAAGCTGGAATCTTCGATTCGATGAAGTTGTCAAGAGCCACGGTGTCTTAAAGCACGAAGACGAACCTTGCATCTATAAGAAAAGCAGTGGGAGCAAAATATCTTTCCTCGCATTGTACGTGGACGACATCCTTTTAATAGGAAATGATATTGGAATGCTCTCGATGGTGAAAGCGTGGCTTTCAACCGAATTCAACATGAAAGACTTGGGAGAAGCTACCTACATCTTGGGTATTCGCCTTTATAGAGATCGAGTGAATCGTATGTTAGGACTCTACCAGGCCCTTTACCTAGAGAAGGTCCTAAAGCGATATAATATGGACAACTCTAAGAAAGGGTTCCTGCCTGTGCGACATGGGATTCACCTTTCCAAGCCTATGAGCCCTCAAAGTGAGTCGGAGCGGAAAGAGATGAATAGAATCCCCTATGCATCCGCAGTGGGTAGCTTGATGTACGCGATGCTTTGCACACGACATGACTTGGCGTACGCAGTGAGCGTAGTAAGTCGGTTTCGGGCTGCCCTGGTAAGGAACATTGGACAGCAGTCAAGACTATCCTCAAGTACCTCAGACGGACTAAGGATATAATGCTGGTCTATGGTAATGGAGAATTGGAAGTGGAAGGGTATACGGATTTGGATTTCCAGTCTCACGTGGACGACCGAAAATCCACTTCAGGATTCGTCTTTACGCTCAATGGTGGAGCGGTGTCTTCAAAAAGTTCCAAACAGAGTACTACTGCAGATTCCACCTGCGAAGCAGAGTATATAGCAGCCTCAGAGGCAGCTAATGAAGGTGTTTGGATGAGAAAGTTCTTGGAAGAACTTGGTGTCGTTCCTATAGCAGATAGGTCATTGCCATTGTGGTGTGACAATACTGGCGCTATTGCTCAGGCGAAGGAACCGAGGCCTCACAGCAAGTCCAAACATATAGAAAAAAAGTACCACGTGTTACGTGGATTCGTTGAAAATGGCTACATAGCCGTTCACCAAGCCTCTATCACAGGCAATGCTGGCTAGACATCTCGAAAATATGGGTATTAGATACTGCAGCGCATGGCATTGAGTGCAAGTGGAAGATTGTTAGGAATATGCCCTCGAATGCTATACGAGGATTAGATTGTATAGGGCATTAGCTTATTAATCATTCGACTTTTTGTAATAAAATATTTTCGTGTCTTTATGGAAAGGCATTGTTCGTTTAATTAGATATGAGTTTTTCTACTTAGCATCCAGTAAAGAAATAAATAAACAAATCCAAATGTATCGAGTTGAGTCACTGTTCTCGATGTGCACGAGAGAGGAAGGCACCAGTGGACTCTTAACCTCGAACATTAAAAGTCCGTAAGCCTGAGGCTCCAGTTGGGTGCTGGATAACCGATCACGGCTTATTTATCGATGACCTATCGTGTGCCGATATCCCGCTTGGAAGCGGAGGTCATGACTTGTGATACGAATCGAATCAAAGGATTGAGTCGTTTCATGGACACTGACTCACCGGTCGTACGGTCGAATATGGCTTATTACTCAAGGAGTGTCAATGACCGACGACAACACTATAGTAGTCTACATGAACCTTAGACCGAAAGGGGCTTTGACAGAGTTGACTTCGAAGTCTCGACTGTCACTGGTTCCCCTTGACCCGATTTGTTGTTGCATGGAACAGCGGGCCAGATGCGGTCTTGATGACGATTTGTGATTGCCAGGCTTAGACCACCGAGTACGGATTCACAGTCTCGCAAGTAATAGAGATAACTGTCCTATGAGGACGACGACGGGAAATTACAAAATCCTTGGCCAAGGTATTGAACTAACTCATGTTAGACAAGGAGGGTAGTTTGGAAATTTGCCTCGTCTCCATTTTATCATAAAATCGAGTTTAGTGAGTTTGACATAGACCATGGCTCTCACTCGATTGGGACACAGCTGAAGGGTTTATACGTAGTACTATAATCTATAGTAAGGTTCTGGAATAAAGACTGAGTCGAAATTCGCACTCGAATCGGGTTATGGTCCGGTACTGCGGGATTGACTAGGTAACTACCGGACTCTTGGATTCCTCCCTTGCCGATTGGGTCGAACCTAGAGAGTCGGGCTTAAAAAGGATCATCAACGTGTACTGATAAGGAGAGAAATTGTTTTGCTCCTTAACGGGCCTTGGGCCGTTGGGCCATTTGTTGGATCGAAGTTGGACTTCTTATGAAACTAACTTTAAGACTTGGGCTTGGCCAAGTGCTTAATGGGCTTGAGGATAAAATTGGATTTCACCTTAAGCTAATTTCAAAATATGCCTTTGAGGGTATTTTCGGAATTTGCATATTTGATATAAATAAATATGGAATAAAATATTTGGAATATTATTTATTGAAATTTCGAAATTATTCTAGGATTAAGTTTCGAATTTTATACCATATTTAAATATAATTAGTTTGACTTGGTATTTATGTTGGTTTTCTAATAATAGCAAGTTTCCTTAAGTTTGGATTTTGGAGTTCAAAAGAGAGTAGATTTGGCAAACTCACACTTTAGGGGACTTAGAAATCAAAATCCAAGCTTTTAAATAGACTAAATTTCGTGCTCCATAGCAAGAGAGGAAAGTAATTTTCAAAATCAACATAAGGCACAAAACACACACCAAACGCACACACGTTTCTCCCACGCGACGGCTCGATTCTCTCTAGCCATCTTTAGAGAACTGATTATGTGGTACACTGCGAGGTCAGCGTGACGATCTGTGTGTGTTTTGTGCCTTGTGATGGACGAAAATTCTCTTATGGAGCACGAAATTTCTCTCTCAAATTATGAAATAGGGCTGCCCTATTTATACTAAGTTAGAATCGAAAATCCCATGAAAATCTCAAAGATATGATTTTCGAATTTTACTCCTTAAGTGGAGAGATTCTTTTGCCATATTTTACTCTCTTCTGAATTCCAAATCCAAAATTAAGGAAACTTGCTATTATTAGAAAACCAACTTAAATACCAAGTCAAACTAAGTATCTTTAAATATGGTATAAAATTTGAAATTTAATCCTAGATTAATTTCGAAATTTCCGACTTAAAATAAATAATATTCCAAATATATTATTTCCATGTTTATATTTAATTTTCAAAATTATTTCCCAAGTAATTCAAAAATCAGCTTAGGGTTAAATTTCAATTTTACCCTCAAGCCTTTTAATCACTTGGCTAAGCCCAAGTCTTAAAGTTAGTTTCATACGAAGTCCGACTTCGGTCCATTAAACGGCCCGAGGCACACTAAGGCACGGCCCAAGGCCCGTTAAGGCCCAAAACACTTTCTCTCCTTATCAGTACACATTGATGATACTTTTTAAGCCCGACTCTCTAGGTTCGACTCAATCGGCAAGGGAGGAATCCAAGATTCCGGTAGTTACCTAGCCAATCCCGCAGTACCGGATCGTAACCCGATTCGAGTGCGAATTTCGACCCAGTATTTATTCCAGAACCTAACTATAGATAATAGTGCTACGTATAAACCCTTCAGCTGTGTCCAAATCGAGTGAGAGCCATGGTCTATGTCAACTCCGTCAAAGCCCCTTTTGGTCTAAGGTTCATGTACACTACTACAGTGTTGTCGTCGGTCATTGAAACTCCTTGAGTAATAAGCCATGTTCGATCGTGCGACCCATGAGTCAGTTCCATGTAATGATTCAATCCCTTAATTCGATTCGTATTACAAGTCATGACCTCCGCTTCCAAGCGGGATATCGGCACAGAAAGGTCATCGACAAATAAGTCGTGATCGGTTATCCAGCACCCAACTGGAGCCTAAGGCTTACAGACTTTTAATGTTTGAGGTTAAGAGTGCTCTAGTGCCTTCCTCTCTCGTGCCCATCGAGAACAGTGACTCAACTCGACATATTTGGATTTGTTCATTTATTACTTTACCGGATGCTAAGTAAAGAACACATATATCCAATAAACGAACAACGCCTTTATTTAACACACGAAAAATCATATTACATAAGAAGTCGAATGATAAACAAGCTAATGCCCTATACAATTTAATCCTCATATAGCATTCGAAGACATATTCCTAACACTATATATAGATAGAGGCCAGCCGATTCATTCTTGAATTGGGAATCTTCTCGCATTATTTGCATTGAATTGGTCATGGGTGTTTAGATGTTTTCCTCCCTTGAATCACGTGCATATCTTGAGGAATATATATCCACGCTTTGACTTGTTCCTTAATTAGCAAATCTCTTGTAGACTTAGTTATTTTGATGGGCTGAAAATAAACTGAAAGCCCATTAAACCATTCTTGTGATGATTGTAGCCCAAATTCTCATAATCGCGCTTAGTACGCATAATAGCTCGACTTTGTTCCATTTTGCTCCGTTATCTTTCAAGCAATAGATATGAATGTAAACGCATAATATTCAAATATAATATGATAAATAACAACCGAAACTATGCTTATGAGGGGTGTAAAAAACAGTGTAAAATCCTAACTTATCAACAACCCCCAAACTAACTTCGATCGTCCTCGATCATTGATCGACACGCGGCGTACTAATGTAATTTGCCAGCGCGACAAAATAATTAAAACGTATACGTGTTTAATATCACCGATGTGCAATATGCAGTGGACCCATCGTTTGTAGCGTAGTAAAATGAGAAACGAGTCTCGAACACGAGGAATAAAATCGACACCTTCACGGTTGGACTCTGAAAAGATGTTAGGGTTGGACTCTGAAAAGAGTTCCCCTAATTTGAGTCGAAAGTGGGCTTTTTAGCTGAAAATCGACACCTTCACGGTCTATTAATGGGCCCTCACGGCCGTGAAGGTCTAAAATTAATCTAAGTAATGCTTTTGCAAACCCTTCTGGCCAAGTAATGGACCTTCACGGCCGTGACACACTTCAAACCTTGCTTTGAAGTCTCAGTTTAGCGTCACGGCCTCTTGTTGGGGACTTCACGGCCGTGACGATCTATATTTCCCTAATTTTTGCTCCCAGACATTGCTCACGGCCTATTGCATGAGGTTTCATGGCCATGACAGTGTTGATTTTACTTAGGTTTGCTCCCAGACATTGTTCACGACCTTTTGCAAGGGGGGAGTCACGGCTGTGACATGCTTGGCCTTGCTCTCAGCTCGTCTTCACGGCCTATGGCAGAGGCATTCACGGCACTGACTAGCTTCTCAGCTCTTCTTCACGGCCTCTGTTAGAGAGGTTCACGGCTGCGACCATCTCTTGCCAGCATCATACTTGCCCATTTTTGCCTCGTTTTTTGTTCTTTTCATCCGATTGCCATCCAGTCCTATAATATTAAAATAGGTGTAAATAGAGCTAATAAATGAATGAAATGACTACGAATACTCTATTATAAGTCAAATGAATACTACAATAAACGTATTTAAATACGTTTATCAAACCTCCCCATACTTAAGCATTTGCTTGTCCGCAAGTATATTAGAAGTAAGAAAATGGCATCAAGATGACGGCATGACTATTCGCAATCCTTCAACGCAGATAGAGAGCACAAAGTGGCATCAAGCAAGCAATTATGGACACTACAATAATGATCAACACTTATCAACACGAACTTCCTTAGCACTACTAATCGAGATCCATACCTTGCAAGGACTCACTCAAATCACTCAGTGTATAGACTAATATATCCGTGGATCACACAATTCATGCAATAATCTATTCCCAACTATAAGCTTGCAAGCCGATTGCACATCTACTACTTAAAGTGGTAAGCATGAATCTGAAGGTCATTTTCGGGTTATAAGGGGTAAGATAGTAATGAGGTGGTAGGCATGGAATCATAGCAGCATTCATGTCGGTTTTCATAAAGTGTGCCAGGAATCAGCCTTTCTGATTATGCCCCTTTTATATATCTCTTATCTCCACTGCGTTCCATTAAGCCTTTCTTCTCCCAATTCTCAATATGGATAGATGCTGTGGACTCTTGATACTGGAAGATTATCGGAAGAATGTGTTCTTTTCTTTCATTTCGTTCTGCTTCACTTTTTTTTCTTTTTCTTTTTCACAAACTCCTCGCATTTCGGTGGTATGCTCCCTTTTCTCCAGTTCTTGTTGCGCATTTCGACTTTGACATTCGACCTTCACTACTACTTAACTCGAGTTCAGATGATCTCTGGAGGCTTAGTCAGGTCAGCGGCTTATAATATATGAGGTTTCAGAATAAACAGGCTAGGCTCAAAGTGGATAACTACGATGATCAGTTGTGGTCAGAAACTTTGGCTATGGACTCATTTCCTAATGCCTTCATCATTTTCACACAAAATGCACTACAAGCAGTTTCAACGCGTATCAAACAAGCAAGTTCTAGAAAGATATAAACTACGCATTACTCAGACAACCACGAAAAATGAGCAAAAGCTCGTCAGCTCAAACTCTCACAACGGAACATAGGTTATGAATCTCAAAAAGTAATACTATGTTTATTCATGCGGAAAATGATTGAACCACTAGTGCATGTCCTAATCGCTCGCAATTCTCCCTAATATACAATCCATCTTCGAGATAAATGGAAACAATTATGCCAGATTTCAATATATCATGCGTTTTAAAAGAAAATAAAAACCCACGCACACGTCATAAAAAACAATTCACGTAAATTTTCAACTAAATTCCCCTCCCCACACTTAAGATGTACGTTGTCCTCAACGTATAAAATGAATATCTCTCTCTCTCCCTTTCTCTCTCTCTCCCTCTCTCTCTCTCAAAAGGAAGGTAAAAGAAGGTTGAAAAGAACATGACTCCCCTGACGAATACGTGACGTGTGCGTGACTCGATATGTGGGGTGGACGAACGTATTGGGTTGTTGTGACTAGAACGCATTAGGGTCATACTGGCCTAACTCGTGACATGTATCCTGATAAACAAAAAAGAAAATTTAAAGGTAAAAGGGAATTAAGACATAATAATAATAATAATAATAATAATAATAATAATAATAATAAGTAAACGTAGAGACAGATCTTGAGATGCCTCCCAAGTAGCGCTTTCTTTAAAGTCTTTTAGCTAGACATATGTTGTGTGAGTCTTCAATGTGGTTCGAAAAAATAGTTGGAAGGTACTATCAACGGTGGTTTTGGATCGCCCTCGGCAAAAACACAACTGAAATGGTTGGGCAGCCGCTCATGCTCTAAAACTGGTGGCCCGTCGATGATACGCTTCCCCTTGTCTCCTCTTTGCTTCCCTCGACTATTCTCATATCTTTCTTCTCAATAACCTGCGATAAACTTTGGAAAGACACAGAAGAATTTTGATCAATAACATCAAGATAGGATAGTCATTAACATGCTTGCGAATACCATTCATAGTTTCCGCCATGCAAAATGCTACTGTATCTATCGTAAACGTCAAGTGTCGTTTTTAACATCTATCATGGTCTCTCCGATGGGTAAAAATGGTCTCCCTAAGATCAAAGGTGCATTCTCATCTTCATTCATATCAAGGATAACAAAATCCACCGGAATAATAAACTTATTAACCTTGATTAACACATCCTCTATAATACCCCTAGGATATGTAATAGATCTATCCGCTAATTGTATACTCATCCTAATGTGTTTGGGTTCACCTAAACCAATCTTCTTAAACATAAAATAAGGCATAAATAATACTAGCACTTACATAAGCAAATGCCTTATGAATTTATAAATTCCCTATAGGACAAGGTATAGTGAAACTCCCTGGATCTTTTAGCTTCTTCAGGGATATTGATTTGCACGATGGTGGAGCACTCCTCTCGAAGACAATTAGTAGAAACATCTTCGAGCTTGCGTTTGTTCGTGAGTAAGTCCTTGAGGATTTCACACATCGATATATCTGTTCAAAGGCTTCGACGAGCGGTAAGTTAATATGTAGTTGTTTGAAAAGTGAAAGAAATTTACCGAACTCGTCGTCAACAATATACTAATTTGGTTGACACGCCTTGACAGAGGGCTCAGTCACGACCTCCTTCTCCTTGACCTTCTTCTTGGCGCGCTGTTCCTCGAGATACTTACCGAATGCGTCGTTAGTAATCACCCTCGTTAACCTGGCCGAATATGGAATCTTCGGTGTGTAAGGGTTGACCGTTGGTCTTGGAGCAATCCCCTCCTTGCTTTTAAGGGTGACGACATGGCAATACTCCTTTGGGTTTGTCCCGGTATAGCTTGGGAGTGATCTTTGATTTTGCCCCGCCAATTGCTTTGCCATCTGGCCCACCTGCACCTCCAACTTCTTTATCGATGCATCTGTGTTCTGGGCACGTACATTGCTGGCTTCCGTGTACTCTTTATCTTCGTCATTCGACTCTCGTGAGCCTTGTTGATATTGTTGAAGTTCGTGAGGAGTGTCTTCATCATATCCATTATCATATCCATCATCTCCCCCAGGTCATTGGACCTCGATCCTGCGGTCTGATATTGTTGTGGTGCTCCGCCTTGAAAACCAGACGGTCTGGGTTGGAATCCTGGTGCCCTTGTCCTTGGTGGTTCTAATTCCCATACGCTAGGTTGGGATGTGCTTGAGGCTGGTAGCTCGGCAAGCCTTAGTAATTTCATATGTAGTCCACGTGCTCCAATGACTGTCCGACTTGGCACTCTGAGGTTTTGTGAGCTGCGCCACAAATCCCGCACTGTGTGGTATGTACATCGTATGATACGGTGGTCATCACGGCATTCACGGGCTGTGCTTGCCCGGCCTTTGGAAGTAGTGTGCTAATCACCGTCTGAAGCTGGGATTCGGTCACCGCGATCTGTTGCTACAATGCCTCAAACTTGGCATTTGTGGCTGTCTCCTAGATCATCTTATACACTCCTGGAGTCTTCATTCTCGTATTGCCTCTCATCATACTGTTCCTTGAGTAGTCTTCGATTAGATTCCAGGCGTCTGTGGTACTAAGCTTCAAGAACCCTCCTCCTGCGGCTCCGTCTAGCATGTGAACGGTCTGATCATTGAGGCCCTCGTGTAATCGAATCATGGCGGCCTTCGACATCCCATGTTGCGGGCATTTCTTTAGTAAAGACTTGTATCTCTCCCACAACTCGTAGAGGTTTTTTCGAATCTTTCTGGTGAAAAAGGGAGATCTCCGTATTCAGACGCAATACTTTCGACAGTGGAAAGTAGTGGCCAATGAATGCGGCTCGCAGCTCTTCGCATGTAGTGATCGATCTGGGCGGTAACATCTCCAACCAGTCATCCACCCTAAACTTCAACGAGAAGGGAAACAACGTCCGCTTGATGGCATCGCCCATGACCCAATTTATCTTGATGGTGTTTGTCACTGTCAGGAAGGCCTTCAAGTGTGAATATGTGTCATCGTCAGGGTTTCCCTCGAACTGGGTTGTCTGAAAGATCATCTGAAGCCAGGTGTGCTTCAGCTAGAAGTTGTTGTTCTCGACCGGCGGAATAACGATCGCCGACTTTGTACCGCCTATCGTGGCGCTCTTGAGCAGGTCTTCTAGTGATTGCTCCTCTTTTGGAGGGTGGACAGGCACTTTGTGATCTGTCATCTCCACTTCTGTAGCTGCACTATCAAAGGACGTCTCTACTCGGAGAATTTTCTGCCAACTCCTGAGAGTTGTCCTCTGAGTAGGTAACTAGAGCTTCCTGATAGTTATTGGCCGTGCCTTCGGAATCGTATCTGAGTTGTCTTTGTAACGTACGCTCGAAAAAAGATCTACTTCAACAATGGGACCTGATGGATGTCTTCGTTTCATTCACTGTTGAATCGCACCTTCAATAAGCGAAAGAAAAGTTAGCAAAGAAATAGACAAATAAATCGAAGAAATAATGCAAAGATTGTGACACAGACAAATACGCAAACGAGTGAACAACAAAGAATAACTAACTCAATTCAAGCAACTAAAGCGCAAATAATTGAAACGGAACAAATAAAAGTGGCTAAAGTACCAAACTACGGTGTTCCTAATATCAATCTATTCCCCGGCAACGACGCCAAAAACTTGATCGACACGTGGCGTACTAATGTAATTTGCAAGCGCAACAAGTAATAATTAAAACATATACGTATTTACTATCACCGACGTGCGATATATAGTGGACCAATCGTAGCGTAGTAAAGTAAGTAAACGAGTATCGAACACGAGGAATAAACTTGATTACTAGTAATGACCTATCGACTCGATATCTAGCCTAATTAAAATAACGGGAATTGTTTATGCTACGATAGAGACCCTCCAACATGGAATAAATTCACAGAAGTTGTACTTAAGAGATTGATGTTATAAACTAAGTGAGGATCAGTCTTAGTTGATGACAAGTGTACTGAAAATTTCGTTGTGGGTGAGGCCGACTCATTGTTCGTTGAGGTTGAACCGGTTTTGATTGGGTAAAATTGACGATGGTCGTGAGGACTCTTTATATTGGTAATGCTGAAATGCGTTCATAATTCGAAGGTTTAATCATCATTCCATTGGCGGTCAATGAATTTTGTGCCACACAACAAAAGCTCTTTTACCGACTACACAGAGCAATCGGTAAGCATAAAAACTTAGTCACTAAAGGCTTTAGAGACTAATTTAGCGACTATGTTGGTAGTCGCTATAATTAAAGTCGTTAAGCGACCCGTGGTCGGTAGTCAGTCGCGACTGTCGACTACATCTGGCCATGATTCGCGACTACGTCGACTAAATTCGCAGTCGCTAAATACCGACTATTTTGCGACTGCGTTGTAGTCGTAAATTTCCGTCTACGCGACGGGATTTGTTGAAATTTCATGACTACATGAAGACTACCTTTATAGTTGTTGTTTGCCGACTATAATTGTAGTCGGTGTTGGTTGTTGGTTTCCGACTAAGATTGTCGTTGTATCATGTTTTACTGTTATTTACGACTACAACTGTAGTCGGTAAGTTATATTATTCTTTTTTTAAAATTTTTTTATGTAATTATTTAATTACTAAAAATATGTATGAAAAAATTATTAGAAATCCAAAATAGTCATGGCACGGCGAGGTAGGCGACAGGGCAGCCACGTGACGGCGGCGACGGCGCGGCAAGCGAGGCGAGGGTAGTGGGTGGCGCATCTAGAGGGCGATGCGCCAAGGGTGGCGCAGGCAGCGTGGCGAGGACGACGGCAGAGAGACAAGATGAGGAACACTACAGTGATTTGGGAATTTTTGAGTGTGAGAGATAATTTGCGATTGTGGTTTTTTAGGATAACTTGTAGCGACTACAATTGCTAACTTTTAGCGATTAATACTAAGATTCTAGCACCACAACCGTAGTCGATATTAGCGACTATGAAACTTACTCGGTATATTGGTTGGAGTACCTTTTAGCAACTACAATAGAAGTACATGGCGTCGTCCACTTTTGCACTAAGTGCGACAACAATATGTAGTTGGAATTTTTATTTGTAGTCGATATATTTTCAGAATACTGATTACGATATCTTCAATCAATATTGTAGTCGTGTAAAGGGAGCAGATGCGTTAGAGGCACTGAGGCAATACAGATATAAGCCAGATTTCATGTCGTATAGAGTTGAGGTTGAGGCATTGCACAAAAAGGGATGTGAAGTCAATGTAGAGCTTGTTTTGAAAAGGAAAAGGAAGTCGGGTGTGCTACTATGGAGTGAGGATTATAGAGATTATCTTGAAACTTAAGTCTACTCATGTTTATGTCGAGCAACCGTGTGTTGCAAAGGACCATAGTGTCGCTTGATCGGGAATGTCATCTTATTGTTGATGGAGCGAGGCTCTTACCTTAGCAGAGGGAATTGTTGTGTGTAGTATTCATGGTTAATGACTTGTAGCATGTAAGTGAGAGGGTGTTGGCTGAAGCTATATTGGATGTTGTTTTGAAGAACGTTGATAGTTTTCGTTGATAATAAACATATCGTTTGATCAAGAACGTGGGTGGAATGTCGAAAGAATGAAAATGAAGTGTTGAACAGTGTAATATCTGCAACAATGCATGGCAGTAGCACGAAAATAAGATCTTTTAATAAATTAAACACTATACTGGTTCAGATGTTGAAGCATGAAGGCCAATTCCTTGACATAGTTTTGTACCTGACTTACTTTCAACAGCGAGAGTAGACGAAATGAACTTTGGGAACTGCATGGCAGGTCTGAAGCTACTGGGCAAGGAGCTTACTAATGTAAAATACGATACTATGGACTCAGACGTACCGAGCAACTATGGAGTAAAACTCGAGATTAGCTGGAAAATGTGCGATCAATCATGGAATACAAAAGTAAAAGCATGCGACGTAACTTTTCGATACCGTGAGGTATTTCCTGAACCACATTGTTGAGGAAATCAATGAAGTAAAGAAATGAAGAGGTGTTTCACTTGTAAGAATATGGAGAACCATTATGTTGTGTTTGATGATTTTACGAACCTGAAATATAAATTGTGGAGTTTTCTCGAGCAATATGTGCTGTCAGCATCGCGTTATCCAGCTATGATGGCCGACATGTACCTAATCTCGTAGATTTCTACCAAAACATCAAAACTTTGTGAAGAGAAATCAACGATAATGGTGGTGGCTGAACATAACCAGACTATTCTCTGTACGTCGAAACTGTTATCATATCATGTATTAGATAATGGGTCAACTGATGGGTCACAAGCATCGCCTTTGGTTATTGCTACCTTACCTCATGCGATTGTTGGTTTTGTTGAGAGTTTACTTTTTCCATTCGATCGTGGAAAAGGTGCATCAATAATAGCATGCAATGGTTGTGGTTTCCGCTATCGAGCATTATACTTCCTTCCTCAATGACGTCCTCAAGGAAAGGGCAATGTCATGAACAGACTGAAGTGGGGTATACAGAGTATTGGGCTTGGCCCATTTACTTAACACGTTTCATATATTTTGTTAGTCCATGCCTTAGGCCCATTAGTTAGTTTGTGTTTATCTGTTGCAATTCCTTTTTGCTATTTTTCTAGTAGTTGGTTTGTTGAGAATCGTGAGCCTATACATCAATGATCGAGCCTTGAAATGATCAGACAAATGGCTTGGATGATCACTGCCTGGAGAAGTGGATTTCAGATTCAGGAATTTATCTAAGTCGTTAACATTGATCAAGTATGAATATGGATCGTTGGATTTGGCGGGCTGATTATTTGAGATTATTTCTAGCTTGACTAATAGAGTCACACTTCTATAAGTTGGGGCATAAGCGAGGTACAAGTCAAGTTCTGCGTGGTACAAGTCGTCGATGCACTAGCAGGAAATTCTCCTTTATAAATACCAGAATTTCTGGTTCAAGTAGGGTAATTCGAGCGTTCATAACTTTCTATACTGTGAGAGTGAGGGTTTGGTGTAAACTAGAGAATTGGTTGGGAAGACTCTTGTAATCCCAATTTACGGTTTGAAATAAAAAGCTTCGGTTGGTCCGTGGAGTAGGTCGAAAGTCGAGATCGAACCACGCTAAAATCCTATTTTTCTGGTTTTCATTTTAGCTGGTTTTTTTATTCGATCTCATTCAAGATCATCGTTCTTGGATCGATTCACACACATATGTGAGAGATTAGTGAATTGCGAATCTTGGACGGCAGATTTCCCAACAAGTGGTGCGGCGAGTCGTTGGAACGAAGCGATCTTTAGATGGCTGCCACACTATTCGAGATGGAGATCTTTAATGGCCAAAATGATTTTGATCTGTGGAATATGAAGAAAGCACTGCTAACGGAGAAAGGGCTCGATGAGGCGCTGAAACCTGAGAAAGAAATGGAGTCGAAGGATATGGCGAAATTAGACAAGAAGAAGATTCTAGAACGAGCCTGTTCGACGTTGATATTATGTCTTTCAGACCAAGTGCTGCGTAAAGTCGCCAAGGAGACTTCGGCTGAAGATGTTTGGAAGGAATTGGAGGCTCTATATATGACCAAGTCTCTTGCGAAGAGGCTTTACTTGAAGCAAGCTTTATACACTTTCAAGATGCACGAAGAAGACTTGATGGATAAGCAAGTATATCAGTTCTCAAAGCTCGTTCTTGATCTTGGGAACGTCAGCGAGTCGATGAAGGATGAAGATCAAGGTTTGCTCTTGTTATGTGCGCTACCAAAGAGCTATGAGCACTTCAACAGGCATTGTTATATGGCCGGGAAGCTCTTAAACTTGAGGATGTTCTCTCTGCTTTAAGCTCGAAGCACCTTAATACGAGGAAAGGTTCAGAAGTTGCAGAAATTCCTGATGCGGCGCAGCTCCTTTAAGCGAAGAATAAATCAAATTCTTGGACCAAGAAAGGCAAGGGAAAGGAATGAGTTGAGCTGTGAGGTGTTATGAATGCAACGAAGAGGGCCACATTCGAAGAAACTGTCCAAGAAGTGTTGCATCAAACTCGAACAAGAACCAGAAATTTGTTGCTGCTGATTTTGCTGCGGATGGTTATGAATATGCAGTAATCTTTAGTGTTTCTAGGCAAGAATCGAAGCACGAGTGGATCCTTGACTCGGGCTGTCATTCCATGTCACGTGAAACGAGGATTGACTGCAAGAATTCAAAGAAACAAATGAGGGAAGTGTGAAGATGGGAGATGGGAATTCTTGTCAGATTCTTGGGAGTGGATCTGTGCGATTAAGGCTAAAATCTGGGGTTGTGGGGATTCTCAAGGATGTTTGGTATGTACCTGAGTTGAGAAGAAACCTCATTTTGATTGGTGCTTTGGATACAAGAGGATTAAACACACAAGTACAAGCTGGAAAAAATCAGTCTGGAGGCAAAAAAGGCTGGTTCTATCAAGCTTTAGGAGGTGATGGTATTTACGTCCTTGATGGATTTATGGTAGAGAAAAGAAAACCCATATAAGTAGGGAATGTTGTGGCTTGAATGTGCTGAAAGAGAAGCCACGGGAACTTCATCTTAAGGTGGAGAATGTCGAGCCAAGACAGCTACTTGGAGCTGAAATTTCAGAAAATCCTGAAGGTGCTGAAATTGAAGTCGCTGGATTTGGGTCTGATTTTGCACATTCTGGGGATGAAATTGATAAGAACAAAAATTGAAAATCAACGGTGAAGCACCGTTGCCCGAAATCAACGATAAAATACCCTTGCCCAACGCCTCTAGGCTAATAACCTTTATTAGTTGATCTGATGAATATTACAGAAGGGTTTATGCCTATTTATAGACTCTACTATGATACTAATAAAAAACGTGATTCTAGAGAATCAATAATAATTTCTAGGAAATCCTAATAATTAATAAGAAGATTTCCGTTTATTTATAGAATAATAATCCTAATAATTAATGCTAAGAATCTCTTCCTCCCGCTTACGAAAAGTGGGCTCAAGCCCGTCCCCCCCTTCGGTAAACCAATATGGGCCTCGACCCATGCCCCACTCTCTATCAATTCCATTCCCCTTCGAAACAACCTTGTCCTCAAGGTTGAAATTCGGAAACTGGCTCTAAAAGGAGATCTTACTCATCCAAGTAGCATCAACCCTGGGCTGCCCTACTGCCTTAAATAGTTCATCATCTTCCACCCCCTTTTTACGTTCCTTCATCCATGCTAGCACCTCCTCGGGTTCCCACACCGACCCATTGTCATCTTCAAACTCTCTGACAGTTCTGCCTCCACAGAATGGCTCCCCACCACGTTCGGGCACATCGCGAGATCCCCTCGTAACTCCACTTGGTCGCCACCCCACTCGAAGCTCATGGTTAGAGTTTTTCAATTCGTACAAACTTCTCCCAGTGTAGCGAGCCATGCCACTCCCAGAATTGCGTCAACCCCGCCCAAGGTGAACACATAACAATATACCTTAATCGCGCACCTTGAAAGTGAGATAGGTAGCTGCTTACACACCCCTTCGGACTCATGTCTATGCCTGTCTCCTAACTGCACCCTGAATTTGCCCGTCTTATCCGGGTTAAGTCAAAGTAAGGAAACCAAGGATGAGGAAATAAAATTGTGGTTTGAGCCAATATCAATCAATATCGTCACTATGTGTCCTCCCACGATGCTGCGTAACCTCATCGTGCGAGGGCTGAAAATTCCGGCCATGGAATAAACCAGAAGATTGTCACCTTCTTCATCTGAACACACTTGGTCTTTTTGAACTTCTTCCTGCCCCGTCACCTCATAATACTCGTACTGTTGGAGATCAAACTCCTCGTCCTCCTCAGCCAGCATCACTCTCAGTTGTTTGAACGGACAGTCATGTGTAGGTGTAAATGGTTTCTTACACTTAAAGCACAACACCTTCGCTCTTAGGTCTTCTAATACCCTCGGTGGAAGTCGAGTGAATCTGGAGCGGGCAGTTGACTATCCGGACGTCCCCGAATTCGTTCCTAAGGAATGCGTGGCCGATTTTGAGAAGCTCCTGGTCGAACCCCGTGCACTACCACCCACTTCTGTCGCATTACTCTCCCCGGACAGCCTCGAAGAATTGCTCGAATTCATCCCCAAACCACTGAAAGTCTGACCCTCTCGCCATCCACTCTGAAAGACAAATTATCCCCAATATCCCTCGCTAGTTCCATTGCTGTCTCCAAAGCATTTGGGCGAAGCAGACGCACGATCCCCGGATCGGACCCTTCAACCCATTCATGAAATAGCCCAAATAATGTGCATCAGATGGTCCCGTAACTTGACCCACCAATTGGATGAATGTAGAGATGTAATCCTCCACTGTGCCTGTTTATTGGATTCTAGACAGCCGCTCAAACTTGCTACCCTTGAATCGCGTAACGAAACGTGCCACCAACGCATGCGTGAACCCGTCCCACGAAATTCCAGGTTTCGCGCTTTCATCCATGTCAACCAGTGCAAGGCAGATCCATCCATGGCAACTCCAGTTGCCGCCACCTTCCTTCCCGGCGGTGTGTTGTTCAATTCAAATTGTTGTTCGGCCCGTGCTATCCACCCATTATGATCTATCCCCTCAAACGACGGCAGAAGCGCCAAGGTAGCGCCCCTACGCAACTGATCGTTCGTGGGCGACGTCACCTTGCCCATGACGGATGCCTCCGTCTCATCCTCCGATGACTTCAGAATCACCTTTGACAACGCAGCCAAGGGCGCCGTGATTTCGGCCAATTGCGCACCTTGTGCGTCCAGCTTCGTAACTTGTGCGTCCAGCTTCTCTCTTATGTTGGCTTGATCGGTCTCCAACTTATCCATACGATCGATGTTTGATCTCGTCACGGTGGGAACGGGATCCGGCAGGTCGGACCACTTGATAAAAACGAAAATTGAAAATCAACGGTGAAGCACCGTTGCCCAAAATTAACGATAACGTTGCCCAAAATCAACGATAAATACCGTTGCCCAAAGCCTATGCTAATAACCTTTATTAATTGATATGATGAATATTACGGAAGGGTTTATGCCTATTTATAGACTCTACTACGATGCTAATAAAAGATGTGATTGCTAGGAAATCCTAATAATTACTAAGAAGATTTCCGTTTATTTATAGAATAATAATCCTAATAATTAATGTTAAGAATCTGTAGCACCCGGGTCCTCGTGAAGAGTAGGGCCAATAAATTTGCGTGAATGATAATCAAAATTATGTGCCTTTCGTGCGTTAATTTCGTGCCTATGTGACCTACGTGAAATTTAGTGGGGAAAATTACGTGTCTAAGGGATTTTGTGAAGTTTGGTGCAACTAATTTGTACCAAGTAATCCTTAATTGATTTAGGAAATTTTCGAAAATAGGCTAAAGGAAATTTGGGCCATGAATAAAGCTTGAACTAGATTTAAGAATTGGGCTAAATTAAAACCTTGGGCCCAAACTCACCTAGGGATATTGCTAGGATAAACTTTCCCTAATTTATGGGATATTTCGTTCCATACATCCCATCACCATCACTTAATAAACAAATAATTACCTAAAAACCATTTGGAACCTCACGAACTCCATTGGAGAAGGACACCGAGAGCTCAAGCAAAAAGGGAACGAGAGGTTGGGTTGAAAACCACACAAGTTCGAGCTAGGTATCGGTCCCTAACTGTGATGTTTATATTTTATCCCGGGAATTAATATCATTTAGGGATTAGAAGCACGAGAATAGCATACGTTAGGACTTAGGTGATTTTAGTCCTTAAACACACACTTTCTTGCCTTGATTTGGTGTTCTAAGTCTAGATTAACCTAAATTAGGAATTTTTAGGGCACGAAAAATAAGTCTAGGTTTGCCTTTTTGTTAAGCTCGAATTTTAGGTTCAGGAGATTCATACCGATCTTCAACATGTTCTTAGAAAAGCCGCTTTTTAATCCTTAAAATAGAGTTCGTCGAACTGAAAGTTGTATTTGTAAGACAAGATTCGCAAAACTCAAGTTTCGCGAATCCTAAATCTCACAGCGTATGAGTTCGCGAATTCGACCTGGAAAATTTTACGGGTTGGACGATTTGCGAAACGGTATTAATAAGGGTAGTAAAACTTCGCAATTAGACCCTTTGGCGAACCAAAGTTTTGCGGGTTCAAACGAGGATCGCGAACTCTTGATTTCGCGAACTCAAGTGACAGACTCGGCTATTCGCGAATTAACTGGTTCGCGAACCCATACTTTTCGCGGGTCGTGATCATTTTTGCGAACTCACACATATTTCACGGGCCGAGTAAATTTGGCGAATCATGAGCTTCACGAATTCATGTGAGCCGTGATTTTTGCGAATCCGCACAAGTCGCGAACCCACTTTGCGAACTCCTCCATTTTCACGGGCCGAGCTATTTGGCGAACTCCACAAATCACGAATCCTACTTGGCGGATTTAAGAAATTCGCAAGCCCAATAATTTGCGAACCTGGGATGACAAGCTAGACTTCGCAAATTATACTTAGCGAATTAGAACTTCACGAATCAGGGTGACTTCACGAATTGGACCCCTTAGATAGAAACGAATCAGGGTGACTTCGCAAATTATTTTTACACTCTCTAATAAGAAAAATATTCTGATTCCAATGAGCATAGGCTCTTTCAACGCCCGATCATAATTTGCCTATCTGTGTTTTCATGGCAAATTTTCGGTATAGGCTGACGTTGTTTACGATAGAATTTTGGAACGAGAATTTACGTAGTCATCTAATGTAATTTATAGACTAACTCTAAAGCCTTTTCGTGTTTAACGGATGAAGTATTAGGAAATTCACCAGACCGGCTAACAAATAGCTTAAAGACGAATTTTATGAACTTCAGGAACTAAATAAGTTCGTGAAGTAGCTTCGCTAGTCACAAGGAATTTAGTGGACTATATAAGTTCGCTAAGTATAAGGCTAAGTCAATTCACGGGTGTCACGAGTTATAAGTCTAAAATTAGTTCGAAATATTTCAGTTAACGAATTAGTTAATCAAGTAAATTAGATAAGGTACTAATACCATTATTTTACACTTAAGGTCGAAAATTAAGGACTTCGCCGAACCAGTAGCAGGTATTCTACGGACGCCAGGTAAGTGGAAATCCAACTACAACGCATAGCATATGTGTATGTGCTTAATTCATGTGATTACGCGATAAGGTGCTTACGTGTTTACGTGAACTTGTGTGATATGGTTGCATGCTTTCGGTAAGCGTTATGGTGTTAATGCATTATGCATATGCACGAGCGTGCACGACACATTTGGGGGTAATGAAATGATGAGCGTGCATGATTATGTCGCAAATAGCGAAAATTAAATGCCGAGGTGGGCGAGGATATTATTAGTTAAGTTAAGTGGCGGCTTCCGGGGCACCGAGGCGACGTTGATGCGTCGCCAGTATATGAACGACGTTGATGCGTCGGGGGATTATCATGGTTGGGTTGATGCCCTCATGGTTGGGTTGATGCCCTTATATCCCTGTTAGCGTGGTTGGGTTGATGCCATCACGTTTTAGTATGGTTGGGTTGATGCCCTCATACTTTGGGCTGATGCCCGTGGTTGGATAGAGCTCTTTACGGTGTACGCCTGGGTAAAAGTCTGCCAAGGGCCCCAAGATAAAAGATATGAGATTGAGTTAAATCTATGAGATGTAAGATGCATTGGCGTGGATTGCCTTTGCGGGGGAATTATCACGTGCACGTCATGCATGATTTCTTCTTACTGAGCATATCGCTCACCCCTTACGTTATGCGTTGTAGGTACACGCGACCACGGTACGTGATCGCTTTAGATGGCAAGGAAACTCTTTTGACGCTTCCAGCAGCTTTTGGGGTGGGAGTGTGTGCATGGATGACGACCTGTGAGGCCGGGCGCATAGAAATTCTTTGGCTACACATGTAGACACTTCCCGTGTAATTAAGTTTTAAATGTAGTTAGGAATTGGAAGCATTCTTTTGACATGTAAAGAACAATGTTCCATTACATAAATGGAAAAATTTCGTACGCATTTCCGCATGTCTTTCAAACAAATCATCACTAGGCACCTAGGATAACGATAGAATAGGTAGTCGGGACAGCGCCTGACAGAATCTCTTCCTCCCGCTCACGAAAAGTGAGCTCAATCCCGTCCCCGCCTTCGGTAAACCAATATGGGCCTCGGCCCATGCCCCGCTCTCTATCAGAAATGTACGGGGAATTGATGAGGGATGGAAGTACTCTCGGTCCGTGTACGAAGCGGTCAATCACAGAAGAAGAAAGTGCTGAAGCAGTGGGTGGAACAACTGAAGAAAGTTGGGCAAACACACAAAGTGAAGCTTCGAGTTATGATGATAATAATGCTTCGCTGGATGATGCTGAGGTCTCACCTGCGAAAGAGACCAAGAAGCAGGGAAAGGGCAGCTGTAGATGGGTCAAGAAATGGACTCATGCGGCTAGGAAGGAAAGATCTTCAAGTGGAATGAAGATGGTGAGCTCGAAAAACCAAGTTGGCGTCAAGTGGGAAATTTCAATCCTACTTGGAGTTGACAAGGTTTCCTTCGAGGCTCGAAGCTCCTAAGCGAGCTTGATGACCAACCAAAGCAGGGATTGTTAATCGAGGTGGAGCTTCGATTGAAGGCTGTAGATGAATCAAACAAAATTCTACAAATTTCAGACGCTGAAATTGGAAGCTACAAACGCTGGTTCTGGTATGACGTTTGGGCGAGTTTAACTTTGCTCGTTTGGGCTGTAAAGTCGAAGCTCGATGAAGGCATTGAGAGTTATAGGCTTAAGGTGGAGATGGTCCATGGCCCATTGCTAGTTTGTTTTATCCGTTGTAGTTCCTTTTCGCTCGTCTTCTAGTTTCAATTATCGGTTGGAAAAGTTTTATTAAGACATTTGCCATAATGTTTCAGTTGCATCGTCTTCACAACTGTAATTTACTTGATCCAACCCGTTTTTGGTTAAGCCATCTCTTTCATAGTCCTTTTTTTAAGGTCTTGATATCATAGCCGACTTCTGAAGATAAACTCTACTTAAATTCTTCGAGTTTCAAGCACATAATCAAATAGGCTCCAACTTGATGATTGCTGGAAGATTTTGCTCGAAGTTGTAGACTCGATGTTCAGTCTTTGAATATTATATAGCTAAACCAAGAAAAGCCAATCATCATCACAATGAGGAACAAATTTCACTAGCATTTTACTTCTACTTTTGCGCGGCAAAAACTCCCTAGCATTTTCCAAGCTAAGAAACGATCCTTATATTATGTTTGTCACAGACTCTCGTCCCATTCTCCGCCCACCACATCTCAGCTTGTTCCTCCGTAAAGCATTTTCGACTGTGAAGAAAAAATCACCAAAGATATATCCTTAATGCTACGATGCGTTAATCATAGGTAGAAGGTAATAAATAAATGATTGACCTGAAACGAACTCTTCTCAGTTCATTAGAACCATCGGGCAAACCAACCATGGTTATATACACGCCTGGCTCGTCTTGTATAGTCTGCTCTGCTTTCTGCGCCTGAGCTTTGATTCCATTAGACAGTGTTTGAACGGTAGAACTTTCGCTAGCAGAGTCTTCACTCTTTGGCGACACAGTGCTGCTTCCATTCGATGGTCGGTGATTATCGATGATGCTATTAATGCCCTCACCGACTTCTAAGTGGTTCGAAGAAGCTTGTGCTAGTGGCATGCTTTCACACCTTCCCTTCAACTGTCCGAATACAAAGTAGAAGATGATTTCGAACATCTGATTCTAGGAAATGTCGCAGTGTACTAGCAAGAATTGCAAATATTAACACACAAAAAACAAACCTGAGAGTTCAGAAACTTAATCACCTCCTTCGCTGCATTGCTTTTCTCAGCTTCTTCTGCTGCCTTAGCCAACGCATCATTCAGCTGCTTCGACTTTCTCTCCAGTTCGGCCTCGAGGAGTTGGGACTTGCTCGTAAGTTTTTGTACCTTCAAAAAAAAAGAACAGATTCTTACAACTGAATATCAGGGCAGAAACCAAGGAGTGTTTGGCTCACCTGTGCTCTTAAGCTCTTCACCTCCCTAATTAGGCCATCGTTACTACTCTTAATATCGTACGGAGAAGCTTCAGATGTTCGACAAGTGAGGGATGGAAAGGGACTCAAAGAGCTGCTCTCTGGGCTCGATTTTCTCAGCACGGGCGACGGCGATCTTGAAACAACTCTTGAATCTGGGGCAGAGAAAGAAGCAAAGTTCTGCGAAGAAATTCCAGCATATGGGCTCGTAGGAGACTTTGAAGAAGTACTCGTCCTATTGTTCGAAGAAAAGATATAGTTATCGCTAGCCTCGTAACTCTTCAGATTGAATCCCGACCCTCTATCTGACTTGAACGATCCAACGGATGAGAGCCTAGAGATCAACCGTGGACCACTGCCAACGCTCTCCTTCTCCGTTAGCTCGCTGGGCTTGGGCAGCGATCCCATGCTCTTAACGTTATGCACCCGAGGGATCGAATCGCTGGACTTCTGTAGCTTGTTGAAGCAGTCGTCGCAGACACGGTAAGGTTTGTTGTTGCAAGGTGCCAGAGAGGCTCTAAGGGACTTCCTAGAGCTGCACACTTTGCAGAAAACGAGGCCACAGTTGTAGCAGTTGTGGCGTTTTCGTCTGAAGCTGAATGGGTTCTTACAGCCCGAGCAAACAGAGTTATCTGCGCCCGACATCCATTTGTGTATGCATATCACCGCAGTGAAGTTCGACCCACAAGCTATGCTTTTCACCTGTTTGTCTTTCAAGAAATTCACAATAGTCGGCATGTTTCTGTCCTCGGTATCGCCGTGGCCTAACTGACCTTTCGAGCCCTTTCCCCACGTATAAACTTCTGCTTTCGATGTCAGCGCAGCTATGTGATTCGACCCACACAATATCTCAGTCACACAACTATCAGCTATTTCCCCTTTAATACATATGGGTTTTTTGCTCTCAGTCGAGCAGATTGTTCCCATGAAGTAAACCCGCCCAGAAGTTGTAAGAGACACCGTAAAGTTATCCCCACACCTAATTCTTCGAAAATTTGCATCGTTCAATGAGTTCACGCCATGTGGCAGTAGCCTCGATTCCTTATCGCCATGCCCGAGCCTTCCTCTGTCTCCATCGCCCCAAGTGAATAGCTTCCCACCTAAACTCTGCTGATCAGATCGTTCTTTGTTCGAAGGAGACTCAGTGACTTCTTCTACGATCGCTGCACTATGCCACGCACCACACGCAACGCTTAACGTTCGATACCCTATCAGAGATTCAACCTCACGAGGGATATTAGCCACAGATCGATCTCCGTGCCCTAAAGCGCCAAAAGTACCATCACCAAACGTAAACAACCGACCAGAATTAGTCAACAAGGCCGTATGCCATGGCCCACAAGCGACGAGCGTAACCTTCAAACCTTCGATGGGCCCTCCGAACTTTTTGGGCGTCCAATGGCTCGCTTCGCTTCCATGCCCAAGAAAACCACAGTTCATAGAACCGTCGCCCCAAGTGTACAATTCGCCCGAGAGGGTAACAGCGCAAGTGTGGAAATCGCCGCAAGCAACCATTTCAATGCTTTTCCCGCTAAGAGCCTCAATAAGCTTTGGATGGGGAACGTCCACATCTGAACCGTGCCCAAGCCTCCCCCCATTTTCTTCGCCCCAGCTAAAGATTTCGCCTTGCTTAGTGACCAAAACGGCGTGCCTTTGCCCACAAGCAACGGTGTGAACGTCAAGAACCACGGTGGACTCTAACGCCTTGGGCAGTAAAGCGTCCGTTTTCGACGATGTTCTCCCAATTTTATCAGCGCCGCCTCCCAAAGCTCCATTGCTTGCGCCTTCGCCCCATATGAAGACGTCGCCTAAGCTGTTGAAGTCTTCGTTGCACGAGCCTTGGCTTGATGAGCTCACGGCGCTCGAAAGGCTCACCCTTATCGTTTCTGCGCCTGAGATTCGAGCGTTTGAGTTTTCGACTGCTGAGGATTGAAGAGTAGTTGGGATGCATGTAATGGAGTCGGTGGGCGACTGAGAGTTCTTATTGGCCGAGGCAGTGTACGACACGATGTCTGCGAATGCTTTGCCTAATCTGCTCTGAGGTGTGATCTCGGGCCTTTGGTTATCTCCTTGATCTTGAAGGAACTAAAACAGAAAGGAGTTAGGAAAAGGAAAAGAAACGAAAGTATCTTATGTTTCATTGCTTTTCGAAAGTATGAGATGAGATGTCGTTATTTTGCATCTCACAGGTGAACTCGAAGGAGCGATCCGTGGACTGGGCGGAGTTTCTGATGAAGTGGAATCGCTGCGGGCCCCATTTCGTAATTTCTTGTAAGTGTTGCGTGCGATTAAAGCTTTCAGACCGGCGAACCAAACCTCAGCTTCATCCTTGTCTTTGCATATCTACAAACGATTTTAAGCATTCGAGGAGTGATAAAAAGTATACATGTAAATCTTTTGAAACTTACTGATATGTTAATGCAATAATCAACGAACCAAATCTAGGGACCTGTCGCCGTATATCAGTGAAAATGATTGGTATTCCTTCTCAGGGCGAGGATAACGCTGAAATATTGGCTGGGAAGGGTGGAATAAAACTTCAAAACTTAGGAGTTAAACAAAGGATCTTGATGAGTGAATTCAAAAGGGCTGGGAAAATACGACAACGAATCAATATGGTTGGTGGTTACTTACAGTTCGCTGGCCTGGAATTATCCTAGTAACATGGCGTAGTTCGAGTCGTTTCTCATCTGAGCCGTAATACCATATCAAAGTTGTCTCATCCTTTAAATACAAACAGAAGTGTGTTGTGCCATTCTCAGTAATAAAGATTATCACATACATGGAAAATAATACACGAAGAAATTCATTGAGACCAAACTCACATTGGAAACTCGAAATGGGGAAAATTTAGGTTTGCCTCTCCTTCCATATTTGAGCAAGTGTGCCCCTTTCTTAAGGGCAACAATGGCCTAAAAGTAGAAGTTCTTTTCGTAATAAGAGGACAGAACGACTGAGACAAACCAACGTATGTATAATCTATCATTGGAAGACGTCCTTAAGCACCCAATATGGCCCAGAAAAGCATATATCATTCGATTTCCACTTCTGAAATTTGAAAGAAAAGAAAGAAGAAAAAGAAAACCAAGAAGAAATTACCTGGTCTGTGTCTCTTTCCACAAGACTAGGCCTTTGCAAATCAGCCATTCACGTTGCAATACAAGAAATTGCAACACTTCTAGAAAAAACAAACCAAGATCCATTTGATGAATCCAAGAACAACGTTTTTCCCCTTCTACACATCTCCATCTAACACCATTTCAGAACACCATTTCGCTAACCCATCCAAACATAAGCACACCCACTTCAAAGAATCGTAGGATTCTCAATGAACGAAATTTTCAGCTACCTCTATAGCTGCAAACGATCCCCTTGGAACCCAATTTTGTAGTCCTTCTCAAATCAAGGAGAACTATGCTTTCTTGATTTGCATGCACAACAACCGAAGGAAACTCAAGCCTCGAATTGAATAATTACCACCGCAATGCGTTTATCTATGATTCTGTTTCTTTTCTTTCTTTTTCCCCTTTTAAACAAGCGAATCGTGAAATGGGATGAACTCAACAATTCCCGGAAAAATCTAATCTTTATTCTCTTATAATGATTGAGCTTTAAAAAGCTAAGAATGGAAGACAATTAAGAACAAATGGCGATGGTTGTTGAATCAAGAAAAGGGTTTTTCGTTTGAGCAATTCTAGGAATTATGAAATGGTTGTTGAATCTTCAGGTTGAGAACCTTCAGAAACGTGCATGCCTTCTGCAAAATAAATTATAGAATTCCTTTTTGTTTTAATCTTTCTTTCTTTGTTTATTGTCTTTCCATTATTTTCTTTAATATTCCTCGCGTCGCGGGAAATTGCCATTTCTTCAGCAAGTCAATACTATTGCTAGTTTGTACTGGTGATTTATTGATTGGAATTCGTTTTCTCAATTTCTTAGTGCCACTTTTTTTTAAGATTCATTTATTGACAACAGAAAGCAAAAAGTAGTTAATTTTGTCTGAAGAGTGCAGACATGATAGAAATTTTGGCCCCATTATGGTATACTTTGGCTTCCATAAATAAAACTAATTATTCAAAAAGTTCTTTACTTCTCTAAATAATTAAAAAATTCCTGTGCATTAGGACTTGGATATTATGGTCGACCATTTTATTATTGCATCTCTATTATGGATTTAGATTTAATGAAGTTTTGATTCTTCGAAAGAAATCATGATTAATGATCCAGATGGTAACAATTTAACATATACACGACAAAAATAGATCGATAAATAAACAATAATAAATAAAAATAAAACTGTTAGGGTATTTTGATCCAGATAATATAATTGCCCGAAAATGACGATAATAAATAAATGAGACGAATATAAATTTGGACAGTGAACACGAGTTTACGTGGTTCGGTCAGAATGACCTACGTCCACGGGCCGGAGGGTAGAACTTCTTTATTATTGTGTTACTAACATATTTAATTAAGTATGTAGATGAGCTCGGTTCGAAAAACAGATATCAAAAGTATTTTCGTGCATTGCATTCATCCATATCTAGCATGTGCGTTACTGAAGCATTTTAGGTGTTCGATAAAATCATTCAACGAAGACCGATTTTCAACTTGCATTATTTTAAAGTGTTTTTAAGTAGCTTTCATAAAATCTATTTTAAGAGGATTAAGCCGAGTATTTTCCGCTTGGTTTTAAATACAAACTCGCTTAATCTCTGGATGCTTAAATATTTTCAAGAGCTCGAGGTATTACAACTCAAGTATTATAAAAGTTTCAAAAGTGTTTACTCCCCCCTCTAAACACCAAACCGATCCTAACAGATATATCTCAAACTTTTCGACGGACTATCCATCGCAAGAAAAAAGTCGCAAATTCAAACAATAAACAAAAGCCGCGAATATGGGCTTTGCCATAGCCGTCGCAAACAACTGTCATAAGCGACCGGAAAGTTATTGCTGAGTTTGCGCGGAATTATTTGTCTCAGATCCAGCTTTCTTAGCGACGGTATATCCGTCGCTAAAATCTCTTCGTTTTGCGACGGCTCTGATTTTTTGCGACGGACATTTGGCCAAGTTTCAAATCACATCCGCGACCTTGCTTTTGGCGATGGATATGTTGTCACCATTTCTTTGCGATGTTTTCTCCGTCGATAAATTCAGTCGCAATCGTTTGGACAGTTGGTTTGTCGCATTTCCATCGCAATTCGGGAACTTTGACCTCAGCATCTTGTAAATGGAACATATAAAAGATCTAATATTATTATTTATATTGTAGCTGCAAGAAAAGTTGAATTAACTCCACTTTTTTTTCACAAAGCTGCGTTCATGTAATTTATCCAATTGCGAGTAAAAACTAAATTGCATGCTGCTACTCGGTGCCTATCTGGATCATAGTTACTGAAGTTGTGGAATAATTGTGTCTGTCTCCTCCAGCAAACGACTACCAATCAGAGGCGGATGCAGGAATTTATGCTCGGGGGGGCCGCAAAAAATAAATATAAAGACAAATTTAAAAAATTAATATATCGTGACGAGAGGAAAAATATAGTAGTTTGAAATACAATGACTAGGGATAACAAAAAATAGTCTAACTAAAAGGAATGCGACGTTCTTTCAAATTTTCGAAGTCTTCAATAATAGCTTCCACACTCACACTTTTAGCATATTCTCTCTCAATATATACCATTAATGCGTCCGAGAGAAAATCAGCCTCCATTTTACTTCGAAGCCTTGTTTTCACGATATTCATTGCGGAAAATGAGCGTTCTGTCTTAGCGGTAGAAACTGGAAGAGTAAGCACAAGTACAATCACTCGAAAAACGAGATTGTACGTCACAGACTTGTTAATCTTCACCAACCATTGACATAGTTCTGAAATGGTTGAAATTTTTTTATAATCACTGCACTTGACTATGTTATACTCGTAGTGCTTCAACTGTATCTCCATTTGCTCAAACTCAGCTTTAGTAAAATTTTACATGTAGAACTTTGCGACTAATTCACATATATCCCCAATTTTGAACGTCTCTGTCGCATTTTGCGGATTTAAAGCATTACTCAGAACGAGGAACTCCATAGCATTATCACTGAATCGACCATTAATTTCTTGCAACTGTGAATCTATGGCAGCATAAAAGAGGTCTACCTGATAATGACGCTCAATGGTGATATTCTCCGAATGATTACGCCCTCGTCTATCAATATAATGAGCACTAAAATCAGGAATTTTAATATTTCGAACTTCACAAGAAGTCTTTACCTTTACTAGCAAATCATCCCACTTGTTATCCCTCATTTGTGGAATCAAATTCTTGGTCGATACTACAAGCTCCATCGCATATATTATATCTTGGGACTTGCTTTGTAGAGCTTGACAAAGGACATCTGTAATCCCCATTATATCTTTCATAAGATGTAAGATAAATACAAAATCGAACGACGTAATCTCATCATAAACAGATGTAGCCTCTGCTCGTTGTGAAGGAAGTCCATAATTCATAACCTTAAGCAATACTGTACATGCCGCACTAAACATCTTAATAAGGCCAGTCAATGATCTCAAATGAGAACTCCAACGTGTATCTGCGGCTCGTTGTAAAGTACCAATCTGATTAAGTCCACTCCCCGTCTCTAGTTCACCAATAGCAATCAAATGTGCAATATCATCTGCATGAGCACGGCTTAATTCATCGTTACGCTTACATGAAGAACCAGCAAGATTAACTATATTAGTTAATCTGTCGAAAAACTGATGAATAGGTATCACATGTTTCGATGCTGAAACTAAAGCCAGTTGCAACCGATGAGCAAAGCAATGAATATAATAAGCACTTCTACAATCTTTCGCTATCAAAGCTTGCAATCCATTGAACTCACCCCTCATGTTACTAGCACCATCAAACCCTGACCTCTAATATTTTGGACGTCCAAGTCATAGCGCGATAAAGTAGAATATATTACGCCTTTTAATGTCAAAGCTGTTGTATCAGATACCTGAAAAACTCCAAAAAAACGTTCTTGAATGAGTCCATTAGTATCCACAAACCTTATCACAATTGACATTTGCTCTCTTTTTGACTCATCCCTGGCTTTATCAACAATTATGCAATACTTTGCAATCCCAATTTCTTCACGAATTTCATTCTTCACTCTCATAGAAATCACATGAAGTATTTGCTTTTGAATATCGTGACTCGTATACTTGGCATTTTTTGGAACTTTCTCAACCGCCTTCGCAAGTTCGTCATTGTACCCGGTTATGAGATCCAAAAATTCAAGAAAATTACCACGATTTGATGAGCAAGAGCGCTCATCATGACCTCTAAATGGAATTCCTTGAAGTGAAAGAAATCGTACCGCATCAATATGAGCCTTCAGTCGAAGACGATTAAGTGCAATTTGTTGAGCATCGAAATTATCAAACTTCCTTGATATATGTTGTGGTTGGTTCATCAAATCCTCTCACGCCTTTTCAGCATTACGATGTGGTGAAGAAACATTGTCTTTTTCGATGTGGCCCAGAAAAGCACAAGCTTTTCCATTTTTGACTTTCTTCCAACAGTCAAATCCATCAACATGGAAAGCAATATGCTTTATCTTTAGCCGGTGAATACTCCAACCAAGGAAATTGCTGATACCAAGTAGATTGAAATCTTCGAGGGTGCTTAATATTTTTATTCAGCGGAAATTCTTGAAGAATGGGTTGATATGCCTTGAGATTCAAATAAGTCTGACGTATCTCTTCCTGTTGGTTAGGATTATATTCCCAAATTTGTCGACGTATTCCCGGATCACGCTCCAAAGAGTTGAGATCAACGTCTTCAATTTCTGTATTTTTTAATCTTTTAGGACTAGGAGGAACTTGGGCTAGAAGACCATTGTCGTTTGATTTGGCGTTGACGATGCAGTTACGGCAGAAGATAAATCTTCGTTTGTCCTCTTCTTTTGAAAAAATTTATCAATCGTAGTAGACTTTCCCATTAATATATGAAACCTATCATCACAAAAAAAATAATATTTAATATTAGAACAATAACAATGAAATATCATACGAAAAAACAACAAAACACCGAAGTGAGATTCCGTGATGTCTATCAAAGTTCAAACCATATTTTTATTTTTATTCTTACATGTAGCCTTCAGCGAATTCTCGATTGATTTTCAGAATAGGTTTAAGATTGTATTGACTATTGGATATTGGTTTCGATTGATGTGACCTTTTTTGTTGGTTGATATTGTGAACGATTGCTTTGATCTGATTATATTTTGAATTGTTCTTACCAGATTGGGCCTAGAGTGTATTTGCATTTATTTGGGCAGCCCAACCCACAAAATATTCTTTAATTTATTATTAAATGAAAGCCAAAAATCAATATGGAGATCTGGATGAATCGAACCTGAACCTATAGTACAAGAATTTACTCCCCTAACAAATATGCCAAGTGTTCTTATGTGAAAGCTATGGAAGAAAAACTCTATATATCAAAGTTCTATATATGACATATATATAGTACTAAAATTTTCAAAAATTTTCGGGGGGGCCGTGACCGCCCCCGCCCATGAATAGATTCGTCCCTGCTACCAATGGTGCATATGCAATTCCTTCATCCATATAAGTACAAGTTACATAATATATATATATATATATATATATATAAATGAAATATCATTAAAGAGTCGCACCTTCATGGTTATGGCACAAAGTAGGGATAGAGGACTTTGTAGGCAACACTGCATTATTTCTGGATCATAGTTATTTCCAGCATTATTGACTCACTGGCAACACCAACCAGGAAAATAGCTTAGGACAGGTCTATTACATCAGTTCATAGAACCAACTTCCAAGCAAGAACGAACAGGGCACTATTTTTGTTGACCTTCTACATTCCAGTCTTCTCTCGTGCTTGGAATATACTTATATAAATATATACTAGTGTAGATGGCCACACCGATGTTAACAGTAGCTCGTCCTTACTTGAGAATCTGGTTGTAGTATGTTTAATATTCACATTTAACTCAGAAATTTATTAACATTCATTTGAACTGACGTAATTAGAAAGCAGATTGAAGTATATAGTTTATCATAGTCATAGAGTACGTAGAAGCACACACTTTATGAAACCTATTTACTAATGTAGAGGTTGTGACAGTTACTTACAAACTTACACACCATAGATGACATTCAACCGTATAAGGCAAAAGGGTGTTACTTGTGCTATCTACAAACACCACAGCAGAAGATGAAAACAATTAAAACCCTTTCACTTTTGCTTTGACTTGATATATCACGATTTGGGGAATCCGTCGCGTTCCTTTTCCTTGACGATGACTCTGTTTGTTCGCCTAACGAAGAAGGCGCTGGAGCTGTAGAAAGTCGAGCAATAACTGTATACAAAGTGACGGTCAAACTCTTGATGGGTATTGATTTACTTTGATATGATATAACGATTGTATGCCTTGTAATCTATTGTTGATCGCTTCAGCTTCAAATCTGAAAGTGTAGCCTGCATAGAAAAATAGTGTATTGTAGAGGTAGTCGCCACGCATGATATATATTTTGTACGCTTACTTTGGAAATGGTGATTGGAATCTTTGTTGTAGTAAAAACATGAGAACTCACATTTGTAGAACGTTCCACATGTTCTTTGACATTCTGGGCAGACCATGAGATACAGTGGTTGCTCTAGAAAATCTGTAATTTGTGCTGTTGCTGTTGTCCAGAAAGATTTAACCTGCAAAATATATGAGAATAAATCATTTAGCAATAATAAGAATGGTTGAAAGGGTCATATATCTTACTATTATGATGCAATGAATCGTTACCAGGTGTTGTGCGCCTATTACGTGGCTCAACTTTTTAACATGTGCTGATATTGGACGCTGAGTAGTTCGCTTTGTCTTTTTCGTGTAATCGTTGCGATATAGCTTCCTTTACATAATCGTTGTTATCGTCCAGCCTTCAAGAGAATTTAAATAGTCATTGCGTATAAGATAATGCTTTATGGGTAACAATTGAGAGATAAGAAAATGTATTACTTTACGGGTTACGTAGAGAAGTCACCATTGTTGCAATTCAATAGTTTCCAATATTGGAGGATTTTATAGTATGCTAGTGCTAGTTGTGGTGTCAACTGAAATTCCTGCATGAAGTGATAAAGATAATTAGTATTTACAGAGTTCATGTTGGAATTTAATGGTGTCTACACCTTTTAAGGTGTTGACCAAAAGTCGCATATCCAAGATTATTGGTAGTTGATGAACGTGCTCGACGAGGTAAGGTGCTTCAGACTCTAAATGTTCTTCCCATAAGGTTAGTCGCATAGGCCTTCGTCTACGTCAAGGTATTGTTGCATTTTGATGTATTAGATATAAATTTGTATTGATAGAAATTTGTAAAGTATTGCTTACTATTGATTGACAATTACAAATTCTTGCAATCTTCGGCCTTCGGATGTTGTGTGAGTTTCCAAAACATCAATCACTGAACTCAATATATTTGCATGAAAATTTATAATTATGCTTCGATGAATAATAACATAATTGGTAAGATGATCATATATCAATAGTACGAGAACTTGAATAATATCTAAATAATGATAACTTACTGATCCGATTAGCGACAACATCTGTGACTTTATAGCACATTCTGAAAGCCGATATTTCATACATATTTTCTAGCGATAGATGGCTTTCCTCTGGAGCTTTTTTGACATAAGAAGATCTGTTAATAAGTAGTTCATATTGCGAATCTACAAGTGGTGACCAAGCTTGATTGAGATCGCGAATTTGGCTATGACCAATGTAGCACGTAAGGCTACAATAGATCGTTCATTCAGTCAATCTCTTGTTCGTAGATGATACACTGCATTTTTTTGCGCTGCAAAAAATATTAATGTCACAGCACATAATCAGGAATATAGGAAAAGATTATGTCCAAAAATTTAGATATTTACTTCTTCATCGGCAATGACAAGCTTGACATATCTAGTGTTCGTCTCGCTGTGGGAGAAGCCGGATTATCCCCGGGATTTTTAAAATTTTCCGGCGATTCCCATTTCCTGGAATTGCTCGGTTTAATACGAACGGGAATAACGTCGAGGGGGTTCATGGAAACGTACCTTGTAGTTTGAAGAACCGAAACGGAAATAGGACGACGGTAGAGGATTGCGGAAAGATTCGTCACGCCGATCCTTTTCGGTGGTCACGTTCAATCGTTTCCCGTGGATAGCTAGAGAAGTCGATCAAGAATTCGCCCGGCGAAGAGAGAGGGCTCCAAGCTTTTTCCTTTTTGATGTGTGCGACTGACTTGTTCTATTTGTATTATTTTAGTAAATTTCGTCCTCCCCTTTCTATATAAGGTGGGTGGTTGAGATTTTTACTCCCATATCTTAAAAGTTCTTATCGTTCAAATATTCAACTTACAAAATCTTTTCAAAAAAGAATCTTTAGCATATTTCGAAGATCATGCTATTTAATTCCAAATTTATTTCAAATATTCTGCCATATCTAATATGTTATTTTCAAAATCTCATGAGGTGAAATTCCCAAGTTGCCCCTCTTATTAAACGGTATAACACCATTTATACCCGCGGAAATAAATATTTATTTTAATTGTCAAATAATAAATAAACATTCTCACACACAAATATTAATTTTGGGCAAAGCCTAAATTAAATATTCTAAATTCGGCTAAGCCGAAATTTAATTTGGGCCGAGCCCGTTTGCGACTCTAAGTTCAATCTCTCTTTACTTTGACTCGTACTTAGTGATCATTTTTAAGCCCGACTCCTCTGGTTCGTCTCAACACGGCATTGGGAGGAATCCAATAGCTCGGTAAGGGCCTAGCTAATCTTGTTGTACCGAGTCGACCCCGAGTCGAGTCCAAAAATGAACGACTATAGATTATCGCCATACGTACAAACCATTCACATGTGTCCCGATAGAGTGATAGTCATGTAATGTCAAACTTACATGACTCGACTCTATGATGAATCGTGACAGGCAAAATTACGAAGCTACCTTCTACATCGAAGTCAGTCAGTTTCAATGCTTTGGCCAAAGACTTTGTAATTTTCCGTCCCCGAAATTCTCATAAGACACGTATCTCTTTCGAGACCGTGAATCCCGCTCAACGGTCAAGTTGACAATCACGCCCGTTGTCAAGACCGCACGTTGTTGAGCCTAGCAAAGCTAGCGGAAGGTCAAGACCCCGAGGCCAACTCCAACGTTGACCCTTTCGGTCTAAGGTTCACGTATGCTACTATAGTCAGTCGATTCGATCTTTGACATTTCCAGCATGGGATCGATTCGGCTATGAGTTAGTATCCAAATAAAGACAATCCTGATTCGTCTTGTATCAATGTCACGAGCTCCCACTCCCCTACGAGAGCGACTGGCACAGTCACATCAGACTCGTTGACATATCAAGTTTATGTGATCAATCCGATCACCCTATCGGAGATACTAACTTGTGGAGTATTTTAACCTCAGAGAGTAATAGTCTATCGGTGCCCCCTCTCTGCCAAGCAGAATCGATAATCAAACTCTGACGTTTTGGTTTTATTCAGTTTATCTTCTTAAACAGAATCCTTGTAAGAAAATATGATAAAAAGAATAACATGCCTTTATCAATCGAAATGTCATACAATCGAGATATAAAAATAATTGTGAATATTACATAGATTAATAGCCCCTATTCATCTAATCCTCGAATATCGGCATTCCGAGGACATATTCCAAACACTCGTTGTACGACGTATCGTCGTCTTTTCAATAACTGCTACTTTCACGTTCCAAAATGGATCTTTCACTGGTAATGCAACATTATGGATACTATAGCTAGGCTTGGCAATGGGGCGGGGATTCTCCGCTCCCCGCGGGGATCCGCCCCGAACGGGGCGGGGATTCCCCGCTTTCTCTCCCCGTGGGGCAACGATGGGGAAACTTCTCTCCCCGTTGGCGGGGATGGGGCGGGGATGGGGATCATATCCCCGCCCCGTTCCCCGTGGGGATCCTCTATAATTACTTAAAGTACCCTTATATTTAAAATACCCTAATAAAATACCCTAATTAAAATACTCCTATCCCTAGCCGTCAAGAGTTAAAACTGAGGTGGGGTGACCGATCGTTTGACCTCATAACCCTTTTAAGCAAAGCAAAAGTGCAAACGTGTTATGAGTTATTGATTAACATCAAAGGTGTGAAGATTTAGAATAACAGAGGGCTAATATCGCTTCTTGGGGTGAATCGTTCGCACAACAGTCAGTGGCCTCACATCTCTTCACAAAGGTTTGATGTTATATAGTATATTTCTTGAATCTTTTCTTGAACATGTTTTAATCGCATCAACACTCAACAGTAACATGTTTATTATTTAAAAATTATTTACTCAATCTGCTCATCATTCATAACTTGGAAGATCTTCATATTTGATGTGTTGTGGTTGCTCGAAATTTGCATAATCTATTTTAGTTATTTCTTAATAATTTTAGGTGAAAGATGGCATCTTCAGAACTTCCCAATAACTCGACAGTCAGTCCCTCGCTAGTAGAAAATTCTCAACCTAGCACAAATAATGAGGATTCTTCCGCTCTATTGATTTAACTCAATGTTCCAGTGACACTACAAATGTTTTGGTCCTAGGTAATAAGAGGGGGTTCAGATCAGAGGCGTGGAACCATTACAAGAGACATAAAATATGAACTAAATGGAAGGCAATATGCAACTATTGCAAGAAGCAACTTGGAGGTGAAACAAAGAACGGGACGACACATTTGCATGATCATTTAAAGATATGTCCTTTGAGAAAACTAAAGACATAAAACAAATGTATTTGAAGTCACAAATAGTGAAGGAAAAGTTTCTATTGGCGCTTACACTTTTGATGAAGAATTTGCGAGGAAAGAGTTAGCTACAATGATAATCTTACACGAGTATCCACTGAACATGGTTGAACATCATGGATTTAGATGGTTCGTGGCTTCTCTTCAACCGTTATTCAAAGTAGTTTCTCGAAATACCGTGAAAAGTGATATAATGAAGATTTATGAACATGAGAGGTCAAAAACGATGAAGCTATTCGACAAAAATGAAAGTAGGGTGGCTATTACAACGGACATGTGGACGGCAAACAATCAAAAAAAGGGATTTATGACCGTCACGGCACATTTTGTTGACGACTGCTGGAATTTGCAAAGTTGTATTTTCAGGTTAAGTTTTATTTTGTTTATTTTTCATGTATCTAAGTTAATCATATTTTTACTCATAAATTGACATTTAATTCAGGTTTATCTACGTGCCATGTCCACATACATCAGATGTTATTGCCGATGTTCTTGTGGATTGCCTCATGGATTGGAATCTTGACCGAAAGTTATCTACACTAACAGTAGATAATTGCACAACTAACGATGCAGTAATTAAAGTGGTATTGAATAAATTGGATAGAAGTTCACTTTGGTTGGAGGGTCATTGTTTCACATGCGATGTTGTGCCCATATACTTAATCTGATTGTCAGGGATGGTTTAGAAATTATTGGCGATGGTATTGAAAGGATTCGTTCTAGCGTTGCTTTTTGGGTAGCAACTCCTAAAAGATGTGAGAGGTTTTAGGAGACAGCTCGCCAATTAAAAGTTGCTTTTGCAAAGAAGCTAGTCTTAGATTGCAAGACTACGTGGAATTCTACTTATGCAATGCTCACTGTTGCTATTTCCTACAGAGATGTCTTCGGTCGATTAAAACAACGAGACCCACTTTATAAGAGTGTACCATCTGAGGAAAATTGGGAAAAAGCTACAGAAATTTGTTCTAAACTGAAGTTATTTAATGATCTTACTCAGCTCTTTTCAGGTACTAAATATCCTACTGCCAATCTTTATTTCCCGAAAATTTGTGAAATTAGAATGGCTTTGAGGCATTGGCTTGTTTGGGGGCATAGTGATATTGAAGATATGGCAGGGAAGATGTTAGAAAATTTTGATAAGTATTGGTTTCAAATTCATGGGATTATGGGGGTGGCTACTGTTTTGGACCCTCGATATAAGCTGAAATTGCTAAAGTACTATTATCCTCGTCTTTATGATGCTGAGGAGTCGAAGAGTGAAATCAAAAGGATTCAAGACCTATGCTCTGACTTGTTAGCTGAGTACTCTTCTAAAAGATTGGCTGGAGCTGTTGATCCTTCTCAAGTTGCTACAAGTTCTCGTTCATCATTGACTAGTCTAGAAGATGTAGACCCGATGAGCAATTATGATATATTTGTTGCATGTGATCCCGATAATGATGACGGGAAAACAGAGTTAGATTGCTATTTGGAGGAGCGTGTGATACCAAGGAAGGCTGATTTCGATATATTGAGTTGGTGGAAGAATGCACTAAATACCCCACTTTACAGTTGATTGCTAAGGATGTTCTAGCAATCCCTATTTCTAGAAGACTTCATCATGATACATTGGAGGCTTTAATGTGCTCGCAACATTGGTTATGGGCTGAAATGGAAGGTATATGGATAAGATTTACGTAAAACGTTATAAATCATTAATTTTTTTTGTTTTAATTCATGACTGTTTTGTCTTCAAGATAATGTTTCGATTGCTGGTCATGGATGCCAATCTTTTTACAATGATCTCGATGATGATGGTGAGGAAGAGGTAAGCTTGTTTACGTATTATTAATGATTATTATAATTAATTTATTTTTTTGTTGTTTTCATCATTGTTTGCTTGGTTGTTTGTTTAAGAAATAGGTTGGAGATCGCGTGGAACATTGCATGGGACTTTGGTTCCTCCAACATAACTCTTCAATTGAATTGCTGATCATTTATATTTTTAGTCCACTCCACATTTAGTTTAAGTTTTATTTCTTATGGATATGAGCGAACTTATTATTGAGGTTACATTGGAATAGTAATTTATGTTTTTATTATTCAAAAGCATTTCCTTCCTTTTTGCTAGTACAAAAATAAAATTTTTATATATGAAAAGTAATGGGGATGGGGATTCCCCGTGGGGAAAAAAACCCCAAAAATCCCCGCGGGGATGGGGTTGGGGAGAAAATTTTCCCCGTTTGCTAACGGGGATGGGGACGGGGATTCCCCGATATGTGTTGGGGTGGGGATGGGGATTAGCCCCCCGCCCCCGCCCCGCCCCATGCCAAGCCTAACTACAGCCTATAGGCAAGAAAGAGTAATTCTAGATCTTCTATTTACCCTATAGATGCTGACCATGTTTGTGAAGTTTTTTATGTGCGTAAGTTTATGAGATTTTTGATGCAAGTTGCAACACCTCATGGTACACGGTATTTTTTGTTCAATTAGGTGGAGGGTCTCCTGAGCTCTTGATAGTGCTACATATAATTGTCGGCTTAATTATTGTTTTAGTCCCGTAAGTTAGGGTGGTTGGCATTATAGGGACATGTATTTTGCGGTTTTGGAATATAGGGACTTTAACTTTCGAAAAGTAAGCATTTTTACGACAATATACGCTTCGACCCGGTATTTCGACCCAAACCCGCTGAGGTGGAACCCGACCCGCTGACATGTGAGTGTACTCACTGCACAGGTTAGCGACGGAAGTTAGCGACGGAATTTCCGTCGCAGATGGAAAGGAAAAATAAAAAAATTTCGCAATTGCGACGGAGTTTCGGAAATTCCATCGCTAAAAGAAAAATTGAAAAATAAAAATACAGCCGCGGTCATCTTCTTCGTTCAACTTCTGTCATCTCTGAGCTCACTTCTGTTACCTCCATGGATGCTTCCATGCCTTCTTTCACCTTCTACAGTGCTTTGCCTGATTATGACAACCTCGGATTTTTATCTTTGAACCCTAAATCAGAGCCAATTGTAAGTACGAAGCCCAAGAACAAGCTGTCCCTCAACATAACCATTCCTCAGAAACATTCGCCGCCGCCCGCCGCCCAGAAGGAGGAATATAGGAAGCACTACAGAGGCGTGAGGCGGCGGCCGTGGAGGAAATTCGCGGCAGAGATACGCGACCCAAATAAGAAGGGTACGCGCGTGAGGCAGGGACGTACGACACCGCCTTGGAGATAGGGCTTCGTTTAAGCTGAGGGGCGAGGCGATACTCAACTTCCCACTTGAGATCCGTAGCGACCTTGGGCTTTCTCCGGCGGAGAAGAAGGCGGCTGTATTAAATTTATTTTTTATTTTTTGCATCTAGCGACGGAAAATCCGTCGCTAAATCTATTTTATTTATTTTTATGTTTTCACCTTTAGCGACGGATATTCTGTCGCAAAATTCCGTCGCTAAGCTGAGTAAGCACACATGTCAGCCGCCCGGGTGCCACGTCAGCGGGTTTGGGTCGAAATACCGGGTCGGGGCGTATATTGTCCTAAAAATGCTTACTTTTCGAAAGTTAAAGTCCCTATATTGCAAAACCGCAAAATACATGTCCCTATAATGCCAACCATCCTAACTTACGGGACTAAAAAAATAATTAAGCCTATAATTGTCCATGTGAAAACACGGGTTCTTTTAAGTAAATCCCAACGTAATCTAACTTCTGTCCCCGAGATTTGTTAATTGTCATTGCAAAACACAAACTTATTGAAAATTGTTTGCGTTTGAAAGGAATTGAAGATATACTATTTATTGGACTTTCTAATGTTATTCCTGGAATGAAAACTACTTTTCCAGCAAAAAAGCGCCTTCTGAAATTTGAGCATATATAACATTGTTTTTGAAGCCTTTGCAAATAAGGCGAGTACCATTACATAGACCTTCGTTCGGGTTAATATTTCGAAGCAACATAATTGGAACGTTTCTTTTTAGTGTTAATTTGTGAGGCGGGAATCCTGATGGAGTTAGAGAATGGAAAAGTTCTTCATGATCTGGGATGTTATATGAACTATCACTTGTATCCTTGCTTAAATATATGATTCGTTCACCAAAACATTTATCATAATATCATTTATTTCATGCACAAATTCATTTCTTGAGGTTAATATTACTGTTTTGTAAGAATCTCTTCGTTTATAATGTTATCATGTTGTGGGAACACGGAGTCGATTAACATATTCAAGGAAGATTCATCATTTTCAAAAGCAATATTAGCAGACATTGGAATTGCCATCTTCATCTACATCTTCAACACCATTTCCAACTCTTGAAAGATAATTTGAAAATTCCATATCTCGAGTTGCTCTCATATTTTTATTAAGTCCAATTTTTTGAAAGTGTTTCTATAATGGATATGGTATGATTGATGCTTTGATAATATCATCTTTAGAGCCTCCAGGAAAACTGTAGACCAAATACAATTATTTTTCCTCCAAAATGGTTATTATTATCCATGACGTCTATTAAGATTTGATCAAATTTCTCAATTGCGTAAAGCTTTGCCATATTAACTTCGTCCCAGATGATTAGTTTTGCTATCTTTAATAGGTAAGCTAGTGCGCTTTGTTTACTAATATTGCAGTATTTTTCATCATTTTCATCTAATGGAATTTTAAATCTTGAATGCGATGTGCGGCCTCCTGGAAGAAGTAAGGCCGCTACACCAGAAGTTGCAAGGGCAATTTGTTTTTTTGATCTACTGTTGCTAGTAAAGATCTATATAAAATTTTTTTCCAGTTCCAGCGGCATCGATGAAGAATTTTTATTTTTTTTTTGGTAAAGAAAGATTTTCATTACCACAGGAACCCATATGTCCATACATTGAACCCATACAAAGGCTAAACTAAGGTATCAACAGCTCATGAATATAATCCTCAGCCCGGCGAGATAGTTTCTTGAACCGCATCCCTCGTATCTGAAGCTTGAATTCGTTCTTTATAGTCTTGAGCAGAGTCGTCGTGTCCATTGCATCCGCATTATGTAGTCTAGCATTCCGTTCCTTCCACAAACCATAAGCAAGTGCCGCGAACCCAGCAATCTGAATTTTTGCTACAGGATTTTTCATCTTCCCCAATTGAACCAACTTTCGCACACATCTATCATAGTTATCCGGCACCTCAATCTGCGGCCACTTACTAGCCCCAAGATTTACCATCTTACTATAGGAACACGAACACAGTACATGTGCAATATTTTCATTACTATCCAGGCACAGCAAACACCGAGTATCAGGAATTGTTATTCCCCATAGAAGTAACCTATCCCGAGTGAGCAGCCGCTGGTGCATAATGAGCCAAAGTATAAATGGGTCCTTAGGCCGATTCCATCGATTCCATATAGCCACTGCCGGGCTAAACTTGCCTCTTTCCCTTTTAGCCAGTTGTAGCCTGATGTAACAGTATAAATCCCATTTGCATTAGGTGTCCACACCCCCAAGTTGTACCCTTCGCGGAACATTTCTCTGATTTTAGTTATATGCTTCCATTGCCAGCTACAATCTCCTATACAGTTATAATCCCAGAATTCATGCCCTTTAAGGTAGATACTATGAACCCACTTAATCCACAAGTTATCCTTTTTCCTTGTAATATCCCAGATCTGCCTACCCAAAGTTGCATAGTTCCAGGTCCCGCAATCTTTAATATTTAGACCCCCATGTTGTTTTTTCAGACACACTATGTCCCATGCTACCAACGCTTTGATTTTCCCTCATACACCTCTGCCCCATAGGAATTCTCGGCATATTTGGTATACCCTCAGTACTACACCTCTTGGCAGCAAGAATATAGACCCCCAGTAGCTGTGTAGCGACAGCAAGACCGAGTTTATTAGGCAACATCTTCCAGTGTACGATAAATTCCTTGAAGTCCAACAAGAAATTCTGCGCACAATTCTTTCCACTAATGCCTCACACTCTGTTCTGCTCCACTTGGTGGGTAATATAGGTACTCCAAGATACTTCATGGGGAAACGACCCTCAGCAAATCCAGTTATCCTCATTAGCTGCATTTTGGTAGTGAAGGTTGTGCCCGCAATGTAAATACTTGACTTTGCATTATTGGCAGTTAAGCCTGATGTCTTGGTAAAGTGCTCCAAACTAGCAGTTATCAATGCCACTGATTTCAGATGAGCCTTGCACATAATTAGAAGGTCATCCGCAAAGCACAAGCTGACCAAGTTATTCTGCTTACACAGGGGGTGAAATCTAAACTCCTTCTGCTGTGAAGCCAACAAAAGCTTCCTTGTGGTCCATAACCAACACAAATAGCAATGGTGAGATAGGATCTCCTTGCCTCAAGCCTCTAGCCCCTTGAATATTCCCCTCAAGGCAGCCATTGATAGCTAACTTATAGGTAACTGTTGTAATACATTCCTTTACCCAGGTTATAAATCTGACTGGGAATTTCAGTTTCTGTAAAAGACAGATCAAGAAATTCCATTCTACTGTGTCGTAAGCTTTTCTAAGGTCAATCTTCATCATACATCTTGGAGAGGCATTCCCTCTTTTGTATAGTCTTAACAGCTCTTGACTAATCATGATGTTGTGCCCTACAGATCTGTCAGGAACAAATGCCCCCTGATTATCATGTACAAGGTTGGGCAGCACCCTCCTTAGTCTGGCACACATCATCTTAGAGATACACTTATAGACTGTATTACAACATGCAATGGGTCTGTAATCCATGGCTGTTCTAGGGTGGTCAGTCTTAGGCACAAGTGTTATGGTGGTCTGATTCAGGGCTCCGATTAGTCTACCTCCTGTGAAGAACTCCAACACCGCATCAGTCAGATCCTCCCCAACAGTGAGCCAGGCAGCCTTGAAGAATTCACTGTGAAACCCATCAGGCCCGGGAGCTTTGTTGCTATGTATAGAGAACATTGCTTGTTTGACTTCCTCCATGGTAAAGGGAGCAATGAGGCTAACCTGCTCAGCCACAGATAGAGTTCTTCCTTGTGCAATTACACAGTCATCAATGTCCTCCAGCTGTCCCTTATCACAGCCCAGTAGCTTGTTGTAGTAATCAGTGAAATGGGATACAACAGCTCGACGTTCCACTAGTGTTATCCCCTCAGCAGTTTCCACAGAGGTGATCCTATTCCTATACACTTTTTGCTTGATTAGTGCATGGAAATACCGAGTATTCTGGTCTCCATCCCGTAGCCAAGCAACTTTAGCTTTTTGGGCCAGAAATTTTGTGCATGCTTTACTGAGGAACCTGAAATCCTCAGCTATTGCCCTCTCCTTCTCAATCAGAGTTCCATTCATGGGATCATGGTTAAGCATGGCCTGTGCTGTCTCTAATTCCTGTCATCTCCTTTCTGTGGTTTGAACTATATCAGCAAAGTGGGTTTTATTGAGATCCCTCAGTGGTTTCCTGATTTGGTTCAATTGGTGTATAATGTGTCTTCCTTTCGAACTCTGTGTTCCGGCTTTGCTCCAGTTTTGTGCTACGACAGCCAAGAATTGGGGAGATTCCACCCACATGTTAAAGAACTTAAAATCTCGACAGGCTACCTGCTTCGTTCCTAGACATTTGAGCATTATGGGGGAATGATCCGAGACTCCCTCATTCAAAAAGTGTGCTTCAGTATCCATAAACTGCTGCCTCCACTGAGAGTTCCCAAATGCCCAATCAATTTTACTATAGATTATTGTTTCAGCTTTTTGCTTGTTAGACCAAGTGTAGCGATTACCCTTCCTTCTGATCTCCTCTAGTTCACAGTCTCTAAGACAATGTCTAAACGCTTCATATTCTGTGGCTTGTACTGGACAACCACCCACTCGATCCTCAACAGAGAGAACATTGTTAAAATCGCCCCATACAATCCATGGGTCATTAGGTTGTTGAATTTCCCTGAGGTCAGTCCACAAGGCTTCTCGCATAGTTGCTGCATTATGCCCATACACACAGGTCATGTGGCCCCTAAGCCCCTGTTTCTCGATCTGTGTATGGATTAGCTGATCAGTTTGCTTTATCACATTCACTTTCCACTCATTTGTCCATAGTAATAGTATTCTTTCAAGAGGGTGATTATTTAGATTATGTACATAACTCCATCCGCTGAACCAGCGCTCCAAAATACCTGTCAGACTATCCTTTTTTATTTTTGTTTCCACCAAGCATACTAGACTAGACTGAAGTTTGCCACACCTTAGTCTAATCTCAGCCTGTTTATTTGGGGTATTCATACCCCTTACATTCCATAATACTGCCTTATCCATAAGGGTGGGGTAGTCCCCGCTGTCTAGGATCACTACACTGCCCTTGGTCAACTATTAGAGAAGTCTGCCTGCTAGGATCCTCTCCCGCCAGTGGGACTTCTCGTGGTCTGCTCTATGTTTTGGTGTGTCCTCTGTGGTTCAGTAGAGCCACTTAGCTGCATCTTCCTGCGCCCCTGAGTTTTCCACCCATCTTCCACTTCCTTACTTATAGGATCTGTTCCTTTCTGTTCCAGTACTGGTGCTTTCTCAACCATTTGGTGCCATTCCTTCCTGATCACCTTCCTGCATACTTCAGTGGCATGAAATTTCCCACAGTTAACACACTTGATGGGCTTCTATTCGTAAGTTACTTCTTGTTCCACTAACTGCCCATATTCATTGAGAAATGTATCTTTATCCTTCAAGTCTTTCTTCAAATCGACCTCTACCAGCACCCGGGCATATTGGACTCGATCTTTATTCATCGTGACCTGATCAGCCATAATGGGTGTGCCCACCAAGCTGGCTATTTTACTAAGTCCTTTCACCCCCCAATATTTCAATTCTAGGTGCGGGAATTGAACCCATATTGGCACTTTATCAACATCCCCTTTCTTGAATTGTGTATAAGCTGTCCACGGAGCTATGATGACTGGTTTCTTGTCAAATTGCAGCAGCTCTGATTGTGAAGGATCATATCCCTCGTCTCCTCATTTTCAAACTTGGCCAGAAACAATCCTGCCCGGACTTGCATCACTTTCTGTAGTCCGTATTTCTTCCATACTATGTTCAGAAAACCACTCATAACAGCAAAAGGAGGGTTTGATCCCAGAACATAGCATATGAGCGCCGATTTCCAATACTGGACTTCCTCAAAAATGTCATCCAGCACAATATGCCCCATTTCAATCCCCCCAATCTTCTCGGGTTCAATATATCGAAGTTTTGTTCCAGCATTGCGTAATTTGGAAATATCAAACTGCGCCCAAACCGATTGAGTTTTCTCGTTATTCTGTTCAACCTTTGATTCATTCAATAGTTCCCCCTTCTGCTCCAAGTCCTTTACAGCATTAACGAGTATCTCCTTTTCCTTCACTCCCTGAGATTTCTCACTACTACTTATATATTGTGCAATCAACGAGGTAATATCAGCCAAGGTAGGTGTAGGTGTCGTGGGTGTGCGTGATTTTGGGGCTTTGTTAGTCTGTCTCCCCATTAGGAGTAGTCACTGTCTCAGCAACCTGAGAAGAGGTCTCCTTTCTCACCGTTTTCCTCTTTTTGGCCATCAGCCCGACGGCGCCGCCGTAAAAGTGGAAGGTCGGTCAATGGAATAGTAATCGCAGACACTGTGTGTGAATTGCACCTACACTGTGTGTAAATCGCACCTACACTTATTTGTTTGTAGGTCAATGAAGAAATTTTTTGATATTCTATGGTCGACGCTAAACAATATGTGATCATAGGCCTTTTTTTTGTTCCTCTTAAGTTTAGTGAATGATAAAATATCTTCGTTTGGCGTTATAATATTTTGCTCAGCTTGTAATCCTCGACTAAGATTAATTTGATTCGTCATGTTTATCTTAGCTATAAAAAGAAAATCTTCGAATTTTTTCCCATTGACTAAAGATGGCAGATGATAATATCTATAACTTTGCATTGTATTTCTGTTTTACTTAACATGTTAGTAGTTGCAATATCTTTAGATAAGTCTTGGAATGTAGTCCATAAGTTAGTCAGATCATTTGGAGAACAATATACAAGCATTGTAGCGAACAATTGTCTTAGAGCCGCTGACATTAGATAATGCGTACTTTCATGTAAACATTGTTCAATCATATCGTCGTTTTCTAACAAACCCATTGCACCATTTATTCTCTAAATGTTTAGAATAATTTCCTCTTTACAGTTTTTAAATTTGGGAAGGATGTTGGTCTTCGTGTATGCAATAGTAAAAGCCTTAAATAAAATCTTCCTCCTTCGGACGGATGACATGTTACAAGACGACCAACTACTTCACGTTTTTGTCGTCGCTTCCATTTGGTTACATTTCGTGTCCAAGTAAAGTATTCCGGGAACTCGACATACAAACATTTTTTGGATATTGCATAATATTCATGGGTATTCTTATGAAAAAATTCAGTTAACATTGTTCGCTTACTTTAGGGTTGGAAGCCAATGTTTGTAGCGATTGATTTGGCGAACGATATTACTTGTTCATTTTCCAGGTGAATGGGTAAAGATATTACAGGTGGTTGTATATGGTTACGGTCGAAGCTAAAAATTCTCCATACAGCTTAGGGTGGAGAAATCCATCTTACGCTCTGGAAATTTTTTATTTCATCTACGGATATTTCAGGTTCGTTCGAATCTAAGGAATATAAAATTTACCATGACCTTTATAATTATATTTGTAGATATATTTAATCGCCTGAATGGTTGAGCATATTTAACATTAATATGACAATTAAATTTCGATAACAGATATGGGTTATATGGAACAACCCATTGATTGTCTAGATTTGAACCTCTAATATTAATCAAACGATCATTATTTTGGCGGCAATACATAGGATATGATTTTCAGTACGCGTCGTTATTTCGGAGACCTTTTTTGGATACTTAAATTTGCATTGGTTATTACTTTTCATGCAACTGCATGATGGATCAAGAATACCGCATGGACCATGTACCATGTGTTTTTTTACGAGACGTAATAAACGCAGACTATCATTTGGATCAGGTATTTCAGCGCACACTATATCATCAAATGCAGCAAGAGAAAATAGTTTTGTTGACTGGTCTAATATTATTAAAAAGTGAGCGTGTGGTATACCTCTCTTTTAAATTCTACTACATACGTGTATGCGATCACATGGCCAAATATTTTTTTTCGTAATTCATTTTTGAGAAGTTCAAGTTTTGCCCGAAATATTCTGCCCACAATATCTGGCCTATTTTGGACTTCATCGGATGGTAAGCATAAAGCTTTTATCTCTGGCCAATCAGGATTCGTCGTCATAATTAGAAAAATATCTAGTTTACCGAATCTTTGCACCAGAGTTAAGGCATCTAAATATCGTTTTCGCATATCTCTTGGACCACAAATAAATGAGGTTGGCAATATTACACGCTTACCAATTTCTATGCCTCTCTAATCCTTGAGAAATACTATCTACCAAACCTTGGTAAACCTCTCTTCGTAAACGACATTATATTTCCTAATTTTTATAGAAATCCAATCTTGACATTTCACTCTTTATGTACATATCAACAACATATTGTTGGAGTAGTCTTCCAGTGTGAAGTAAATATAAGTGATCATTATCCCTTATCCGAAATTTATAGCAATTGTATTCACGACATGACACGTTCATACTTAAATGCATCCGTGCTAAACCTGTATCAATTCTTTTATTTAGTATAGACATTTATAAACCGGTAAATTTGTATTTGTAGTTTATAACTATACCAACCTTCAGATTCAGCCAATAAGTAGTCGTTGACGTCCCTGTAATCTGTTATATTAAAATTAACATTTTCGTTGACGTCCCTGTAATCTGTAATCTATTATATTAAAAATTAACGTTATATCAAAATCTTTGAAGGGTCCTATATATCTCGGACTCAGCTTTCCTTTTCGTCCGAAACATTTAACACTCTTCATAGGTGATATCTTTAGGAAAACTTGATCACCTTCCTCAAATTCCAACGGCCTTCTTCTTTTGTCTGCGTAACTCTTCTGACGACTTTGGGCCGTTTGCATTCTCTCCTGAATTTTATTAACAGCTTCGGTCATCTCACGAACCATTTCGGGACCTAACAGCGCCTTCTCGCCGATTTCATCCCAGTGAACTAGGGATCGACATTTACGCCCATACAAGGCTTCGTTAGGCGCCATCCCAATTGTCGCTTGATAGCTGCTGTTGTACGAAAATTTGATCAACGAGAGATATTTACTCCAGCTCCCTCGGAAATCCAGAACAGATGCCCACAACATGTCTTCAAACGTCTGGATCGTTCTTTCCGATTGTCCGTCAGTCTGGGGATGATATGCTGAGCTAATGGACAATTTAGTCCCCAAAGCCTTTTGTAAGCTCATCCAGAATTGGGACAGAAATCTCGAATCCCGATCTGAAACGATCGACATCGGGATCCCATGAAGTCGTACTATTTCTTGGATGTACAACTCTGCGTACTTTTCCATGGAATAGGTTTGATTGATCGGTAGAAAATTGGCGGACTTAGTCAATCTGTCGACAACCACCCAAATTGCATCATGACCTTTTACTGTCTTTGGTAACCCGACGACGAAATCCATTGTTATTTGGTCCAATTTCCATTCGGGTGTCGTCAAAGGTTGCAACAATCCTGCCGGTCTTTGATGTTCCGCTTTAATCTATTGACAGGTCAGACATCGGCTTACGAAAGCAGCAACATCTGTCTTCATTCCTGGCCACCAGTAATTCAATCTCAAGTCTCGATACATCTTCGTTGCACCAGGATGCACCGAGTAGATTGTCTGTTGGCCCTTATATTACCAAACAAGGATCGAAAGATGGCTTGAAAAGCATAAAACGTGAAGAACACGTTGAGCGTGTGTAACTGTGTGTTTTTGTAAGGAAAAGTACAAGGTGGCTTACTTTTGGAATTCTTTTGATAAACCCTAATTGGGGTAAGTATGGACTTTATATACCACAACTAATTGGTATATTAAATCCCAGTCACCTAAGTTATACAAAATATCACTTGTTACCCCATACTACTACAACCCTTTAAATAGTAACATTTAAACCCAAAATTACAATAATTAAAGGATGCTACTAAATATTCCTAACAATCTCCCCCTTAGCATCCTTTTCGCCTTGGCGTCCTTTGAGTCTTCTTTTTCTTGGGTTTCATCAGGTGGTAGGGAGACTTTCTGAGTCCCAAGAAGTGCTCAAACGATCGTAATGAATAGCGCCATAAGCTTTCTTGATGGCTGGATCTTGTTTCCTACGAGTCAACCTTTCAGCATTTGTCTTAGAATGATTATTTTTAATTTCTGAAGTAGAACCTATTTCGAAATTGGTGCTTCTAAAAGTTGTAGGCTGGAGAGAGCATGTAGAAGCAATTATTTGTAGCAAAGAAATGGCTCTTTTATTTCTACGAGTGTCTTTTATTTTTACAAGAAGAAGGTCGGACACTGGAAGTTTTTAAATCTACACGTTCCTTCTCTATTTTTATTCTAGACACTCTCGCCTTCGACTCCTTAGGCTCTGTCACTACGCTCCCTGTAGACGTAGTAGAGATAAGATTAGAAATAATAGTTTTGGAAATATTATTCTTGGGTTTTGGATTAGGAGAGGGCGTCTTTTCTTTCTTCACACTTCTCAGAATTTTATTTTCAAGTGAGGGAGATACGTGAGAAATAATTTGGGAGGTCGAGGAGGCTTTTAGATTTTCGATCTTCTTTAGGAATTTTTCTTTTTCCGCTTCAAAATTCTCTCTTTCTTTGTCTAATGTAGCTTGTAATACCTCTATCTGCTTCACGATAGGAGGTTTGTAGGGAGAATGTTCAGAATTCACATGTTTGGCTTCCTCGATTTCAGTTTGAGGCTCAGGAGGTTGAACTAAATCTCAGACACGCGACAAGGGTATTTCCCTAGATTTGTAGCTGTCATTTAATTCTTTGTAGTCGAAGGGGATTTGGGCCCTATGTTTGGCTCTTATCTTAGCTATCTCTAAAGCACCTAGATCGTCTGCTTTAGTAAAGCTCATAAGAGCATTTACGCCTAAACCCATGTATTCTAATATGTAAGCTTCTTTCTTCTTAACATACAAGGGTTAGTAAAACCTAAGCCTTCAATGGGATTAAAGAATTCTATATCCTTGGGCTGATTTAGAAATATGGTCTGTTCAGTTTGTCCCCTTCGCGTAAGAAGATCGTCTAGTTTCTTAACTTTGGCGTATAACTTCTTACGTTCGTCGCCTAAGAGAGCATAGTTATTTTCCACCGTTAGTTTGGCGGCTTTACAGGCATCAAGATCTTTAGTAAGTTCACTAACTTTAGCATTAGATTTTTCTAATTGAGCTTCCAGGTTAGTGACCTTAGTTGTAGCATCCGTTAACCTACAATTGAGGCTAGCTTTCTCGTTGAGATTCCTAACTAAGCAATTATAGTTGTTCTCTAGCCTATCTTCTAGTTTCTTAATTTGTAAGTTATGCTCCTCTATTTGAGGCTTCTTAGTCTCGTTAATATTTAACTCTTCGTAAGTTCTTCTATTTTTGTATTAGAGCTTCTAACTTCTAACTCGAGACTAGCGATTTTCTCCTGAGACCTAGATAGTTTCTTCTCTACTTCCCTTATACTTTTCTGCTTACATCATCTTAGCGTATTCTAATTGATACGATTCTAACATGGTCAATAATGTGGAAGAAGAGACTACCTCCTGTGAAGGTTCGGATGCTTGGTCATCATCCGTCTGATTGAAGGTTTCGACATCTGAGTTCTCGTACAGGCGGGCCATAAGGGCTCGATTTTCTTCCTCAGAGCTTGACGTATCCTCGAGCCAGTGGTCTTGTTCTGCCATTAGAGCAACTCCAGCTTCCTTCTGTTTTGTGAGTTGAAGCTTCTTGGAGTAATAGTTGGCATCTCTCTTCTTTGGGAGAGTGCATTCTCTGGCGAAGTGTCCGGGTTTGCCGCAATTAAAGCATTTGGTTGGCTCTTTAGTATTCTTGACTTCGGAAGTCTCGGGTGCACGTTCTTTGTTCTTTGAGCTTGAGGTCCGAAGTCTGTTTGCTGATGATGAGGACTTCTTCTTAAATACTGCTTGCTCATCATTTTTCCGATCAGAGCCAATTGCTTTCCTAGCGCTTTGATATTTGGCTCAACGTCAAAGTCCGATTCCTCTTCCGATTCTGAAGATGCTGGAGGCCTAATTATTTTCTCTTTTCGTGACTTTGAGCTCCGCTTCTCTGAGACTAGGGCAACTATGTCTTCAATCTGTTTGCCTTCTGCTCCTTCTGAATCTCGCTGACATCTTCGTCGTGTTGTGCGAGATTAGCGGACATGGCGTGGATATTTAACTCCTCGAGGTCTCTGTTCTGTCTGATTTGAGTAGATATTCTTCCCTTCTGAGGGCAGAGAGGATATAAATCGAATGTTGGTCTCCATGTTCGTCTTGGTGATCTCTATTTTCCTCATCTCATTGAGAAGTGTGAGGTATCTCTGATAGAGATCATGTAAGCACTCCTCTGGTTTTGCTCTGAAAGAGTCGTAAGCCGTGTATTTGCCTTCTTGGCCTTGATGCCTACTTCCGTTATTTGCATCATTCGATGCAATTCATCCCACATTCCTTTAACCGTTGGGAGGCTGTCTATTTGTCTGTAGATGTCGTTTGGGATGCCTTGCATGAGTGTGTTATTGGCTATCAGATCGTCCTTCGCTCTAATCCTTTCTTCATCCGTGTATTCCCTAGCTCTTTCAGTCGCCTAGTAGCAGGAGTTGGAGGATTGACTGTGTTTTCGCCGAGTACGTTGACCCAGAACTGAGCTTGACCTTCCTCAAGTGACTGGATAAGGTCTTCTGCCTGATATTTTAGCGCAATGAAGTTAAGAAAGCGGCTTTGCCAGACAGTATATTCGTCGCGTTTCAAGATTGGTGGACGGTTGCCGTTTCCAAGCGAATAAGCATCCATCTTTGTTGAAGAGTTGATCTAAGAATCTTCCTAAGGTGTTTTGATGATTTGCAGTGATGTAATGTGCTTCACAAGTGACAAATTAGTTAGTAGCGTTTGATTCGAAAGCAGTCGAGAATTAATTTTGATTCAATCTATAAGGTTTGATCAAAAGTAATATCATCGAAAAAATGTGTACTGGTTACTGTTCACGTGCATGAAAGTCAGTCAGCGACAAATTTTTCGAGTGAAATAAATTGCTCAAATCATTCGGTCGAGAAAAATTTTTTAAATCGTGAATTTATTTCGACCGCAAAGAACAGAACGTTTAGTAAGTTTCTCGCTGAGTCAAAATAAATCGGTTGACCGAAAATTTTTTCGAGCGCAAATGATTTTCGCTTGGTCAAACTAAGAAAATCTGACCGAAAATGTTTTTCGAGAATAAACACGCGCAAAGTCAAAATAGGTCTCGTCGAAAAAGATTTTCGCTGAATAATGCTCGAGAAATTTTTCTACTAAACTCGCTCTTAGTAATGACGACTTTAGCGCTGACTTAGTTGTTAGGAATATTTTGTAGCATCCTTTAATTTTTGTAATCTTGGGTTACTATGTTCATTTAGTGGGTTGTAGTAGTTTGGGGTGACTTATGATATTAAGTCATAGTTTTGTATTGGGCTTTAATATACCAAATACTTGTGGTATATAAAGCCCCACTTACCCTAATTAGGGTTTTATCAAAAGAATTAAAAAGGTAAGCCACCTTGTACTTTTCCTTAGAAAAACACACACTAACTTGCACTCAGGTGTTCTTCACGTTTTATACATTCAACCTTTCTTTTGATCCTTGTTTGGTAATAAAAGGGCCAACAAGTGGTATCAGAGCCTAACGCGGATCAATATCTTCCATTTGAATCCAGTTTTGCTCGATTTCGACGTGATTTGACGAAGTTTTTAGCTTGAAAACTCATTTTCGATTTTTTCACTGTTTTTGGGTGTTTTCAAATCGTTTTCAATGATTTCTTACCCCTAGGACGTTAGAAAACTGATATTGAGTACATTTAGGCTCTTTCACGTCTATTTCAGTCAAGTTTGAGTAGGATTTGAGCAAAAACAAGTCTGAAAATCTGTTTTTTTTAATGAACTGCTCATCACTTTCGGGTAACGGATAGAGCAGTACCATTGAGTTTGAAGGTTTCGACCGAAACCCACAGTGAGGAGTTTCGATCGATTCGAGTTTCGGGTAATTTTTCGCTAATTACACAGTTTCGCCCGAAATATTTCTCGGCGAAAGTCCAATAGATATCGCCCGAAAGTCGATCGATTTGAGTTTCGAGGAAATCTTCGCTAATTTCACAGTTTCGCCCCATACATTTCTCGGCGAAAGTCCAATCCATATCGCTCGAAAGTCTACAGTACCAAATTGCTAAGTTTCGCCCGATAAATTTGCGGCGCCCCTGACTCCTACCGCTCATTCTTACTACTATTTTGTGTGACTGCATGTGATATAAATGAAATCTATATACGAAAATGCGTACAAAATTTTTCCTTTTATATAAAGGAAATTCTTCTGTACAGTACAAAATATTCCTAACACATATATACAAGGTGAGTGCGCATGCGTGTTCAAAATAATCTATCGGCCCGCCACTCAGGTCGCATCCATGTACACACTGCCACCTCAAAAGTCCTCCGGAAGCTTCAAAAATTGACCTCCCCTTTGTAAAGATCACGTACCGTGATCTCGTGAACGTACAATACATAAATACGTGGAATGAGCTTATAAAGCTCAGTAAGTGAAAGCCATGCATGCCGTGCACGTGTCCTAAATTTGCAAAGGCATCCGCGCCAATGCTCCCTAGACCTCATATTTTTCCTTGTCTTGTCTTGTCATGTAGGGCCCTCGGCTATCTTGCTATGCACCATCATGGAGCTCGAATTCACTAGGGATAAATAAATATAAGTGGCAATACCCACTCAAGGGAGGCTAACCCTAGGGCGCCGTTTCTGTCCCAAGGTGGTTTCATACGCCACGCGGACGCTTCACACTGGTAGCCTAATCTGAGGTAGTCAACACCAGAGGTACCCTCGGTGTCGCTTACTCCCTCAGCTCGCACCCTCCAGGTTTCACGATCCGCCATGAGGGCATTAGCCCTAAAATCATGTCTTGCCTTGTACATGTCTTGTCATGTCTTAACGGTAGCGCCATGCGACGTCACCATGGTAGCATAGAAAAGCCGTGACTCAACTGTGAGTCGACATCAGACGCCCATATCGGCGAATCTTTATCGCTCTAAGGCGATCGTATATTACGCACGCTCTCATATCATGCCTTTTGTACTAAACATGCGTGCATATGCTCATGTCATGAATATGCGTGTCATGCCATAATATATTGTACATAATTCATGCGTGTCATATAATGCAAGTAATTCACGTAGGAAGTCACATAAAATCATAGAAAGACATAACACATAATTTCATGCACATATATTTATGTGTTGTAGTTGAGACTTCCACTTACCTGGTATCCTTAGCTTATTTAATCTTATCGTACTGTAAGTCGTAAATCTTCAAACCCTAAATATAAAAACATATAAAATTAGGGCTTGTTAGTCTATTTACAGTTTCACTAGAATGGCTTAATTTAGAAAACCCTAGTTCCGACTTCTATAAATTTCTACACCTTAAAGTTTCGAACTTGACCTACATTGGAAAAATATCATTTTGAAATTTACGAGAATCTCGATATGACTTTTATTTTTTAATTGTTGAATTTCGACATGGGCTTTGATATAAATCTCGAGATAAAGTGTACATTAGATCTCGACCTTTTTCAAGATAAACCTCGATATGGCATGTAAAATTTCGGGGTGGGTTTTCAAAGTTATGCATGAAGATTTCGATACCCATCTCAAGATAGATCTCGACATTGCACACTCAAATTTCGAGATGTGTTTTAACATTGAAACCTTAGGACTTAAAACAGCGTATTAAAAATGTCAAGATATGTTTTAAATTGCAATCTTAGGATATCGAGATAACATGCAAGATTTCGAGGTAACACCCAAGGTTTCGAGATTTAAATCAATATAGGATTTCGAAATGTGTTTCGACATTATAACTAGTAATTCGACATTCTTGACTACTTATGAAGGTCTCGATATCATTCCTATATCACCAATATGGTTTCGAGATTTATCAAGATGGCATCTTATCATTCGACACCTAGACCCTTTTGATTAACTCTATCTTTTTCATCACTATCATATGAACCTCAATTATTCTTAGCCCTAAAATTCGTATAACACTAGCGTATAATAGTCTTGTATGTTATAATCCTTAGATCATGATATTATCTAAAATAATTCATAAAAGCATAACAAGAACTTTATTAAAGCTTCATAAACGTGATTATTAGATTCCAATATTCTCAAAACCCTAAAAATAGATCAACATAGGCTTTATACCAGAATATAATATTTCGTTCCTAGTATTTTCTAACACAGATATAGATGCAATTAAGCCATGGATAAAAATTATACCTTCTATAGTGATATTCTCGTTAGTGGTCTAGCTGTTTTCTTGCCTTTGCTTTCGTTTGATGTAGTGTCCTCTCTTAGGGTTTCTTATTTATCGAAACTTGTATTGTTTGAGTTCTTTTGTCTACTTAAATTCAGTCCATCGAAATGGTTTTGATAAGTTCTAAAGGTTGTCCAATAGTTTACTTGATAAGACCCTAAGCAACGTGACTTTGCTTTTCTTCTAAGTAATTAATATTTATCCAATATCTCGACATCTTTAATTAATCTCGGGCTTCATAATTTCAGTTTCCTTTGATTTCGACCTTTCAAGTAATTACCTCTCGAGATTTCTAAATCTCGAGACTAAGAGACTTTACAATTGATTTCTTTCAATTGTTGGTTACTTTCGATCTTCATCTTATCGACTTCCTCTTGCAACTATAAATTTCGAGGTTAATTATTCAATACCAAGGTTGCGAGATGTGTTTCGAATTTATTCCTACCAATTCATGCTTTCAAAATATAATATCAACACCTAATATACTAAATTAAATTTTCTAGGTTAGCATGTTATGTATGAAAAACCCTAACATCAATAACTAATCTAATTTCAATTAATTCTTCTACTTGGTTAGTAACCCTAATAGCATTTAATTTGAAATCATATAAACACATAAAATCGTAAAACACGTCTCATGCTGTCACGTAAATCATATAATATGTATGCATATTTATTGGCCGGCTTACTTACGGGACTCGGGTATTACATCCTCCCCCCTTAAAAGGGATTTCGCCCCTGAAATCAGGTAGGGAGAAATAACTCAGGGTAGCGATTTCTCATATCGTCTTCCCGTTCCCACGTAGCTTCTTCCGTGGATTGATTCTGCCATAATACCTTGACTAACGGAATCTCTTTATTCCGTAATCGTTTCGTGTCGTACATGAGGATTTCTACCGGCTTCTCTTCGTAGCTCAAATCCGGTTTGAGTTGTTGATGAAGATATTCCGTGTTCAATACATGACTTGGATCTGCGACGTATTTTCGCAGCATCGATACATGAAAGACATCATGTACTTGAGCTAGCGAATCTGGTAATTCAAGTTGGTATGCAACTTCGCCAACTTTTCTGAGGATTCGGAACGGTCCTATGTAACGCGGACTTAGCTTACCTTTCTTTCCGAATTGTTTCACGCCTTTCATTGGAGACACCTTTAAAAATACGAAGTCATCTACTTGGAACTCCAGTGGTCTACGCTTTTGGTCTGCGTAGCTTTTCTGTCTGCTTTGGGCCGTTTTCATTCATTCTCGTACTTTTGATATTGCTTCCGTCATTTCTTGCACTAGGTCAGGGCCTAGTATTGCTCGTTCTCCAACTTCATCCCAGTGGATTGGAGATCTGCATTTGCGTCCGTATAGAGCTTCATATGGAGCCATTCCGATCGTTGCGTGGAAGCTGTTATTATATGAATTCGATCAACGGAAGGTATCGGTTCCAATTTCCTTTAAAGTCGAGCACGCAGGCTCTTAGCATGTCTTCCAACGTCTGGATTGTTCGTTCAGACTGCCCTTCTGTCTGAGGATGGTAGGCAGTGCTGAAGGATAACTTGGTTCCCATGCTTTCTGCAAACTCATCCAGAACTTGGATAAAAATCTTGAATCACGATCGGAAACAATCGAGATTGGAACTCCTTGAAGTCGTACTATTTGTTGAATATATAATTCCGCGTATCGTTCCATTGAGAATGTTGAACTGATAGGCAGAAAGTGAGTGGACTTGGTTAATCGATCAACAATAACCCATATAGCGTCGTGGCCTTTCGCAGTCTTAGGCAAGCCAACAATGAAGTCCATGGTAATGTGGTCCCACTTCCATTCGGGTACTGGCAGGGATTGCAAGGTTCCTGCCGGTCGTTGATGCTCTGCCTTAATTTGCTGGCACGTTAGCATTGACTTACAAATGTTGCTATTTCTCTTTTCATCCCTGGCCACCAATAATTGGTTCGTAGATCCCTATACATCTTCGTCGCTTCTGGGTGAATAGAATATACCGTGGTATGAGCTTCCATCATGACAGTCTTGCGAAGTTCGGTGTCGTTAGGAACATAGAGACGTCTTCTATAATATAAGGTTCCGTCGTCGTGTATTGTAAAATCTGTGGATCTTTGCTCTATTGGTGCTTCTTTGATTTTCAGATATAACTCGTCGTTCTCCTGGGCTTTCGTAATTTGCTCCATCAGTGTAGGTCGAAGTGTTAACGCTGCTAGTCTTGTTTCAATCTCGCCCATGGGTATTAACTCCACCCGAGCCTTTGTAGCTCTGTATTCACAGTCTTGCGGCTTAGTGCATCAGCCACTACATTTGCTTTCCCCGGATGGTAGCTAATCACACAGTCATAGTCTTTCACTAACTCGAGCCATCGTCGTTGTCGCATGTTCAACTCCTTCTGGGTGAAGAAGTATTTCAGACTCTTGTGGTCTGTGAAAATTTCGTATCGTTCGCCGTATAAGTAGTGCCTCCAAATCTTGAGAGCAAATACTACAGCGGCAAGCTCTAAGTCGTGAGTCGGGTAGTTCTTCTCATAGTCTTTAAGTTGTCGCGAGGCATATGCTACGACATTTCCATTCTGCATTAGGACACATCCTAGGCCATTCTTAGATGCATCGCTGTAAACAGAAAATCCTACAGTGCCTGTGGGAATAGTCAACATTGGAGCCGTAGTGAGTCGTCTCTTAAGTTCCTGAAAGCTTTGCTCGCAAGCGTCGTCCCATTGATATGGAGTATTCTTCTTTGTTAGCTTCGTCAGGGTTGATGCGATTTTGGAGAAATCTTTGATAAATTTTCGGTAGTATCCAGCAAGTCCAAGAAAGCTCCGTATTTCCGTTACATTCGTCGGTTGAGGCCAGTTGTTAATAGCCTCGATTTTGCTGGGATCAACAGAAATTCCTGCTCCTGATATAACGTGCCCGAGAAATGCGACTTGATTGAGCCAGAACTCGCATTTCTTGAATTTCGCATACAACTGCTTTTCTCGTAATATTCCTAGCACGATCTTCAAGTGTTGTTCATGCTCCTCTTTGGTCTTCGAATAGATAAGAATGTCATCAATGAATACGATGACACACTTGTCCAAGTATGGTTTGAACACTCGATTCATCAGGTCCATGAAGGCTGCTGGTGCATTAGTCAGCCCAAAAGGCATGACTAGGAACTCGTAGTGCCCATAACGGGTACTAAAAGCTGTCTTCGGGACATCTTCTTCTCGGATCTTCAATTGGTGATATCCTGATCTCAAGTCTATCTTCGAAAAGACAGTTGCGCCTTGCAGTTGGTCGAATAAGTCATCAATTCGAGGAAGGGGATATTTGTTCTTGATCGTAATCTTGTTCAGTTCCCTATAATCGATGCAAAGCCGCATCGATCCATCTTTCTTCTTAATGAACAGAACTGGTGCTCCCCATGGTGAGAAGCTCGGCTGAATGAACCCTTTTTGCAACAGTTCACCCAACTGCTCCCTCAATTCCTTCAATTCTGCTGGAGCGAGTCGGTATGGTGCCTTCGAAATTGGTGCAGCTCCTGGCATTAGGTCAATCGTGAATTGAATCTCACAATCTGGCGGAAGTCCGAGTCTTCAGGGAACACATCGGGAAAGTCTCGTACTACTGGGACTTCTTCTAATTTCAAAGGTGAACGTTCTTCGGATGATATCGCAAATATTAAGTGAGCTTCACACCCTGTCTTGAGCAAACGATATGCCTTCATTGCTGAAATTTTGGGAATCTTACTACGCTTGCTGCTTCCCATGAATGTGAACGGTTACAGTCAATAACTGCTCCGTATTTCGATAGCCAGTCCATTCCTAAGATTACTTCATAGTCGTTCATTGGAATGACTATCAGGTCAACGGGTAAGGTTCTATCGTTCACTATTACTGGGCTATATCGTAAGATTTGGTTGGTTCTCGTAGAGGTTCCATGGGGTATGGTAACGTTGTATTCGTAGCTAACTAAGTTAGGCGTAACCCCGAGTCTCGCCACGTAGTTAGTAGATGTAAATGAATGCGTGGCTCCTGAATCAACTAATATGCATGTCGGGGTTGAATGGATTAGGAGAGTACATGCCACCACGGACGGGTTGTTCTCCGCCTCTTCAGAAGTCAGCATGTAAACTCTAGCAGGTACCGTAGGTGGCCTAGTTTGAACAGGTGCTTGACTTCCAAACGCCATTTCCGTGCATGCCTTGGAGAAGTGGCCAGTCTTGCCACACTTATAACAAACTGCATTCTGAGAATAGCACACTCCCACATGTCGTCGTGTGCACCTGGGACATCGGGGTATGCTCATTGGAGGTCTTCCCTGATTAGAACTGAATTGTTGTGAAGGTCCAGATCGATTCTGAAAATTAGGTCTGACATTCCTAGGGTTAAAGGGCTTCTTTGGGTTGCCTCCACTCCACTTCGGCCCTTGGATAAATTTTCTTTTCGCTTCATGGGCCCGCATGATTCGGAGTTCAGCTTGTTCCGCCATTAATGCGCGTTCAGCCACCTGGGCATAGGTAGCTCCTTGGGATCCGGCCATGTTTACATCTCTATATAATTCAGGTTTCAGGCCTTCCAGGAAGCGTTCCACCTTCAACGTATCTGTGCTCACTATGTGAGCTGCAAATCGAGACAGTTGCTCGAACTTCCTTATATATTCTGCTACGGTCATCGGGCCCTGGCGTAGGTTGATGAATTCATTCATCCTCTGGGCTCGTACGGGGGCGGTGAAATATTTACTCCTAAAGAGTTCCTTGAACCGGTCCCACGTCATCGTAATAGGATCTTCAAAGGCGAGAATTGTATCCCACCAATGGCCTGCACTTCCCCTCAGCAGGAAGGCAGCACATAACACCTTTTCATCTTCTGGAATCCTACTATACTGGAGCATACTTTCCAGTGTTCGGAGCCAGTCCTCGGCCGCAGTAGGGTCGATAGCATCTTCAAAAGTTGGGGGATTAAGTTTGCGAAATCTTTCCCCTACTATTTCAACCCTCTCTGCTTGAGAAAGTCCACCACTTGGTTGTCCGCCCGTGTTGCGTTGCTGAATTAGTTCTTGTGTTTGGGTAGACTGTTGGCGGACTAGTTCCGTCAGCTGAATAATCGCCGTGTCGCGATTATCGGTTTGTGTTTCAGGTTCCTTGCCTTTACTAACGCTCCCGCTACCCTCACTTCTTGTTCTACCCATTCTTGTCCTGATACCCTAATAGTCCCTATGGCCAATAGATCATACACATATAACATTCATGGAAACATAAAACTTACTAGCAAGGCCGCTTCCGTGCTTTTGACTGTGTGTACATGGACAGTCTACAGAACTTGTAACCGAAAGCTCTGATACCACCTGCGGCGCCCCTGACTCCTACCGCTCATTCTTACTACTATTTTGTGTGACTGTATGTGATATAAATGAAATCTATATACGAAAATGCGTACAAAATCTTTCCTTTTATAGGCTGATTTCATCAGGCGATCTACTACCACCCAGATAGCGTCATGGCCTTTCGTCGTCTTTGGTAAACTAACGACGAAATCCATAGTAATGTGATCCCACTTCCATTCGGGTATCGGTAAGGGCTGTAGAGTTCCAGCTGGTCACTGGTGTTCCGCTTTGATTAGTTGGCATGTCATACATCTACTTACGAACATCGCGATATCCTTCTTCATCCCGGCCACCAATATATGATCCGCAAATCTTGGTACATCTTTGTCGTGCCCGGGTGCACTGAGTACGTTGTTGCGTGCGCCTCTGTCATTATTAGTCGCCGTAATTCTTCATCATTGGGTACATACAATCGATTCTTGTATAGCAACGTTTCATCTTCTCGGATTCCGAATTCTTCAGGTAGCGCGTCCTTCACCTTTAGATAAAATTCGTCTTCTCCTTGTGCTTTTCTGATTCGATCTAGCAACGTGGGTTGTAGAGTCAGCGCTGCTAATTTCGTCTCGAATTCACCTAAATTGACTATTTCCACTCCAAGTCTGTGCAACTCTGTACTCATCGCTTTTCGACTAAGCGCGTCTGCGACTATGTTCGCTTTGCCCGGATGATAATTGATAACGCAGTCGTAGTCTTTTACAAGCTCCAGCCATCGTCGTTGTCTCATGTTTAACTCCTTCTGAGAGAAGAAGTACTTCAAGATTTTGTGGTCTGTGAAGATCTCACACCTTTCTCCGTAAAGGTAGTGTCTCCAGATTTTTAGAGCGAAAATTACTGCTGCTAATTCGAGGTCATGGGTTGGGTAGTTTTTCTCATATTCTTTTAGTTGTCGTGAAGCATAAGCGATCACCTTCTCATTCTGCATCAGCACGCATCCCAGTCCGTTCTTCGAGGCATCACTATAGACTGAGAATCCTCCCGTCCCCGATGGTATTGTTAGAAAGGGGGCAGAAGTGAGTCGCTTTTTCAATTCCTGAAAGCTCTGTTCGCACGCTTCAGACAACTTGAAAGGTACATTCTTCCTGGTCAAGTTCGTCAGCGTTGAGGCGATGCTAGAGAAGTCAACTATGAACTTACGGTAGTATCCCGCAAGTCCTAGAAAACTTCGGACCTCGGTCGGAGTGGTCGGTCGTGGCCAATTGTTTACAGCCTCGATCTTATTTGGGTCCACAGAGATTCCATTCCCAGAAATCACGTGTCCCAAGAAAGCCACTTGCTCGAGCCAAAATTCACATTTCTTGAATTTGGCGTAGAGTTGTTTCTCACGCAAGATTCCTAAGACGATTCGTAAATGACTCTCGTGTTCTTCCCTTGTCTTAGAATAGATCAGGATATCGTCAATAAAGACGATTACGAAACGATCGAGATAGTCTTTAAAGACCCGGTTCATAAGATCCATGAATGCAGCTGGGGCATTTGTCAGTCCGAATGGCATGACCAAAAACTCGTAATGGCCGTACCTCGTACTGAAAACCGTTTTAGGAACATCTGTCTCCCTAATTTTTAACTGATGGTATCCCGAACGGAGATCGATTTTCGAGAATACCTTAGCACCCTGTAGTTGGTCGAACAGATCATCAATCCTTGGCAACGGGTATTTACTCTTGATCGTGATCTTGTTTAACTCCCGATAGTCGATACACAGTCGCAACGACCCATCCTTCTTCCGTACGAATAAAACCGGCGCTCCCACGGTGAAAAACTGGGTTGAATAAACCCTTTCTGCAACAAGTCCTCCAGCTGTTCTTTCAATTCTTTTAGTTCGTTTGGCGCTAGACGATAAGGAGCTTTAGAAATTGGGGCGGACCCCGGCATCAGATCTATCGTAAACTGTATTTCTCGATCAGGGGGTAACCCAGGGAGATCATCGGAAAATATATCGGCATATTCATTGACTATCGGTACGTCCTTTAGTTCTGGCTGAGGTAACTCCTCTGCCTTTACTGCATATACGAGATAAGACTCACAACCGGATCTCAATACTCGTTGAGCCTTCAGCGCAGAGATTTGTGAAATACGATTCAGAGTAGGCTTTCCCCGAAAAAGTGAACACCTCTTCTTCGGGCAGTTGAAATTTTACGACCTTCTTGTTGCAATCTATGATGGCTCCGTATCTCGAAAGCCAATCCATCCCAAAAATAACATCATAGTCGTTCATTGGGATCACAATCAGGTCGACGCTCAAATTTCTACCCTTAATGTCCACGTAACATCCTTTTAGCACTTGGTTAGTGCGTGTTGGATTGCCGTGTGGTAAGGTAACTATGTAATCGCATTCAGATAAGGTAGGAGAGATTCCCACCTTTTTCACATACTTGGCTGACACGAACGAATGTGTGGCCTCAGAGTCAATTAGCACGGAAGTGGGCACATTATAAATAGTTAACGTACCCGTTACTACAGAAGGATTCGCTTCGGCCTCCTCATTAGTCAGAGTAAAAACTCGTGCTGGCACCGGAGGGGGTCGAATCAACGGTCGGTTCGGAACTTGAGGCACATTTTTGTTGCAGTTCCTAGCATAGTGTCCGATCTTCCCACATCGGAAACATTGTGGGGTCGAATTTGGTCTTGGCCCATAAAACGCACCGGAATGGTAGCGTCCACACTATCGGCAGTGAGTGGCGGCACCTGGGGGTCGGTTTGGAATGTTAAATGATCCTTGATTCGGCCTTGGCCTCCAATTCTGTTGGCCCGGCTGATTTTCGCGAAAATTTGGCGCGTTTCCAAAGAACTGGCATTTCTGATTCCCTCCTCCTTGCTGCCCTTCCATTCTCCATTTTGCATCCTGAGCCTTTGTAACTCTAACTTCTGCCTGCTCAGCTAGGATTGCACGTTCAGCGATACGGGCATAAGTCTTCCCTTCAGTATCGTACATACTTACGCTTCGGAAGATCTCGGGTTTGAGACCCTCCAAGAAACGTTCTATCTTTAGCTCGTCAGTGGCCACGATATGTGGCGCAAACCTAGAGAGTTGCTCGAATTTACGGATGTAGTCGGCTACAGACATTCCTTCTTGTTTCAAATTAATAAATTCGTTCAGCTTCTGCGCTCGATCTGACGCCGTGAAGTACTTTCCTCGGAAGAGTGTCTTAAACCTCTCCCAGGTCATCATAGTGGGATCTTCGAGCACCTGAATGGTGTCCCACCAGTAGCCCGCGTTCTCACGTAACATGAAGGTGGCACAAGTCACCTTCTCAATATCGGGTAGGTGGCTAACGCGAAAAAAAATTCTCGATGGTTCTAAGCCAATCCTCCGCATAGGTAGGATCAGCGGCTTCCTCGAAGGCAGGGGGATTTAATCTTCGAAACCTCTCCCCGGCCGCTTCAGCACGTTCTGGGCCAGGGGATGAATGACGCTCCGAGGAATTTTGACGGTGGATGAGCTCGTTAATCTGATCTGACTGTCGTCGGATCAAATCGGTTAATTGATGGATGGTAGAGCGGTCCTCATTCGGTGGGGATTCGGAACCCGCCCTACGACTAGTTTCGCCAACTTCTCTACGTGTCCTTGGCATTTTCAACTAGTTCTACAATGATTCATAGAAAACACGTATATTAAGTAACACGTAATCACATAATCTATCTTTAAACTTACAGGCCAGGCTGGTTCTCCAGGCTTTTGAGCGGCAGTACATAGACAGTCTTCAGAACCTAAAGCCTACGCTCTGATACACCTGTGGCGACCCTACTTTTCTAATTAGGATTAGTGGCGGATTTCCGCAACGTAAGCCGCGGAAGGCCCGTCTAATTAAAACTTTTTCCTAAAATAATATACATTATTATAAACATACGTCTACATTGTCGTCTCTGTACACGGGCTGAAGCCCCAAAAATATCAAAAGAACAAAAGTCCTACATACGCTCCACAGGTCTTCATCCATGTACCGCACCGCCCTCGAAAGTCCGTGGAGCACCGCCACCAGCTGCCTCAGTCTCGATGCATATCAGCGTCAGACTCAGTACCTACAACACGTAAACACTGAGCATTTTGCCCAGTAGGTGAATAAAATGCATGTATGCAAGTGTGCACTCAACCCCAATCCCAATATCTCACAACATGATATAATGCACACTCTTCTTTTCCCACATTCCTATTTCACACAATACAGGGCCCTAGGTTAGGCTCGACACCTTCGCGCGCAAAAGACTACTGGGAGGCCACCCCCAAGTCTCGCAGCAGCCTACCCTGGTAGTGCACTGGACGATCACGCCAATGGCCTCCTACCGGGTCGCTCCGCACCAAAAGCATACACTGATAGTGCACTGGACGATCACGCCAGTGGCCTCCTATCAGGTTGCACCAAAATCTCATCCGGCGGTATGCACCTCGGGACGGTCACGCCCGAGTAGACAGATCGTCACGCCTGTCTCCGCCAGGTGCCCAGTGAGCCCAACCTCGACTCCTCTAAGAGTCACCAATCACAACCGTCTCATTCTACCCCGTACATCAATATCTCATATCACTACTGTACAACCATCTCTCTTCCTGACGTGATATGCGCGTGCCATGCATATACAAGAAATCTCATATAAACATGATTTATATTAAACGCATGGAAAACATGTATAACACATAAGTCACGTAAGTCACGTAAATCATCAATCACATGGAACACATAGATTCACATTTGTGTTTACTTATTGTAGATGGATGATCCACCTACCTGTCCTCCTGATGAAGTTAGTCACGAAATCGGGTAAATTTCCTACGCTTCGATCCTCTGAATATTGAAAATATTTTCACATCAATAAATTTACTAAGTCATAATAAGTTTCGAAAATGCTAAAATTATCAAAACCCTAAAATTTATGAAAACCTAAAAATAATGAAATCCCTAAAAATAAATAAACCCTAAAATGCTAAATTTACTAATTATCGAAAACTTATTATATTTCAAAATCTTTGTATGATATAATTATCACATCTCGAAATCTTTCTATAATATATATGTCGAAATCTATGTAAGATACAGATGTCGAGTTCTGGAATTTATTGAGATCTTTTGAAAGATAAATGTCGAAATATTCATGCAATGTCGAGAACTCATTATTGAAAAGTAAATATCGATATCATCAAACAATCTCGAGATTTTTAATAAGCTTGCCGAGATCTTTTGTTGGGAGACAAATGTCGAGGTCATATCAAGTCTTATAAATGTCGAGACCTCTTATTATATATACCTCGAAATCTTACAAATAACTAATGTGGTGGCCTATTACATTTCGAGATCAGTAAATATCGAGACTATATTGTATATGTTGACATCTTCCTATAACATTCCCTACTTTCTATGATACATTAACATCTCGATATCTAATTATGGTAGGATACAATGTCGAGATCTAATATCAATACACCTCGAAATCCTTCTCTAAAGCCTCTCAAAATTTTTATATTGTAGACCTCGAGATCTTCTAATTGAATTCATACTTATGTCGCAAACTATTATACATTTCGAGATCTTTATAAATGTCTGAACTTTGCTAACATGGTAATGCCGAAAACCCTAAAGATAGAGATTCATATATCATCGAAGTCAGCTTCAAAAATTAGTCTAATTCCATATATATATAATCATCTTAAAAATTTATTTCTAATCCAGAATATCTTACACTCTAGATCAAACCCTAATAATTATTTCTACAGAACATGATAAATCTTACGAAACATCATACGTTTCAAGCTCATCACAGTTCATATCACTTAAATAGCTATAGACTAAATCGAGTTCATAAGTTTAGGGTTTTCTATATCTAATTACTTCGAAAGTTCTTCACACTCATTACCTACCCAAGGAGTTAGTACATATAAAAACACTTAGCATACTATATATAACGTATTTATTAAGAATATAGAGCTTACATGAGTTTCGATGAGATCTTGTTTGTGATATGTTCTTTCCTTCGGTTTTCTTTATCTGATATTCTTCTTTCTTTGCTTTCATTCTTCAATTGTGAAGGTTTTATGGATAGTTATGATTGTCGAATTTGGTAATTGAGGTGACAAGGTGTTCAAAATATTTTTCTTTTAGCTTAAGCAACGTCTCTATCAAAGCTTATCTTCAAATCTTGGGCTAATCTTTTTAAATTTTTAGTTCGGCCCAGACCTTCTTACCATTATAAGTCCATATAATTATTATTATTTATCAACATAGCCTAACATTATAAGATTAATTTCAGATAGTTTAACTTTTGCAATATTTTCGGGATGCTTAAAATTTATATTTTACTCCGTAATTTAGGTTCTTATCATATTCCCTAATTCACATAACTATATATTTACTTGTATCAAAATCTCGTATTAAAATTTACGGGTATTACAACTTTGCTCTCTTAGGAGATGAGGGTAAGAAACTATATACTAAAATCAAGAAGTTAGGAGATCTTTTTGTGAAAAGGGCACCATACTGATCAAACTATATTCTTGAATCAACCCAAGGACTTAGAATTCTATGACTATAAGTATGGCTTAGGCTATGAGAACCCACATAACATGAAGAAAGTTGATTGCGGACAACTTTATGATATCTCGTACATGGGTCTCGGACTAACTTCTCTTATGACCTTTACCAACTCAAAAATAATATTTGAGGAAGAAGAAGCCAAGAGACAAGCCATTACAAGGGCTGAAATACCCTTTTCATACATCGAACTGAATCAACACGACAAAACTTGGGTATCTCCCAAGGGCTGGAGCCTTGAAACTGTTAATTTTCTTGAAGATCATTCTAAAAATGAGGAAGTTCAAACTCATCGTTCTGAAAATTCTCTCTACATCCCTCCTATAGTTAAGAAAATAGAGGAATTACGAATTGCCTTAGATAAAGAAAGAGAGAATTTTGAAGCTGAAAAGACTAAATTCCAAAAAGAGATGGAAAATCTCAAAGCTTCCTCTATCTCAAGCACCATTTTTCACGCATCTCCTCCAAATGAAAATATAATTCTGAAAAGCGTGAAGAAAGAAAAATCGTCTTCAAAAGATCATAAGTCTAAAAATAAAAATGTTAAAAATACTAACTCTAACTTTATATCTACTACGTCGACAGGGAGCGTAGTACTTGAGCTAGAGAAACCGAAGGCGAAAGTGTCCAGTGTAGATATTAAGAAGGAGCCCATAGATGTCAAAGTTACAAGCTTATCTTCTCCTTCTGTAAAAATAAAAGACACTCGTAGAAATAAAAGAGCTATTTCATCTCTCCAATTAATTGCTTCTACTTGTTCTTTAAAACCTATCATCTTTAGAAGCACCAAATTTGAAATAGGCTCTTCATCTATGAAACCAAACATCCATTCTAAGACAAATGCTTCTAGGATGACCCGCAGGAAACAAGATCCAGCGATTAAGAAAGCATATGGCGCTATACATGCTTGTTCTCACCTAAGGTATCCCGTTAAGATTGAATCCACCAACACCTTAGGAGACTATCCAATGAGAAGATCTTTTCCTCGATCAAGCCTACCAAAGCATTTGTTCGTGCTGAAATTAACCTTCCCTGCCAGATTCAACCCAAATGGGTTCCTAAGACTCCGCCTAAGAAGACAAAAGCCAAAAAGGCCAAGTCTCCTACCACGGGCAAAACCAAATCCACATCTTTAGAGATGCTTTGGGTTGCTAAAGTCACTAAAAGTGATAATTTAGGAACATTATCTGAACCTAAGACTAAATCTGCTAATTCACGAGGACCCATTTACAAATGGGTACCTAAAGCGCTCTAATTGTTTTTGCAGATCCATCATGTGTGGTACCTCGACTCTGGTTGCTCCACACACATGACGGGAATACAAAAGCTGCTGAGCAACTACAAAGACAGACCGAATGGAAAAGTCAGATTCGTAAATCTAACGATAAAAGATGTCTCTTACGTCGAAGGTCTCCGTCATAACTTGTTCAGCATAGGCCAATACTGTAACAAAGGCTTCCAGGTGGTCTTTCATGCTGACGATGCAGAATATTGGACAGTCAGAACAAAGAACTCCTGCAAGGACTTCGGAAATCTAATCTTTACACGATCAATCTGACGTCTATACGGACTACGACAGCTGTTTGCCTCATCTCCCAGATTACAATTCAGAGGAACAACTTATGGCATCAACGTGTGTCTCATCTAAACATCAAAGCTCTTCAACGACTATCAACGAAAAAGTTGGTTCACGGTCTACCAAAACTTAGTCTACAAAAAGAGCATCAGTGTTCGGCATGTCAATTAGGAAAAATGAAGCGAGCATCTCATCATGTTAAACTAGTTGCCTCCACTTCACGTCCTTTGGAATTGCTACATATGGATCTCTGTGGACCTATGCAGACACAGAGTATTAGTGGGCGGAAGTACGTACTAGTTATCGTTGATGATTACTCCCGCTACACATGGACGATGTTCCTCCGAACTAAAGATGAGACAGGGGACTTGATAGTTAATTTCGTGAACTCTACTTAGAATTTGCTGCAACTATCCATCCAAGTCATCCGAACGGACAACGGCACTGAGTTCAAAATCAAGTATCTCAGTGACTTTTATTAGAAACTTGGCATTCATCAGCAATTCTCGGCTGCCAAGACCCCTCAACAGAACGGGGTTGTTGAAAGAAAAAATAGAACTCTAGTAGAGGCCGCCCGTACAATGCTGATTCATTCCGGCCTCCCACATTTTCTATGGGCTGAAGCAGTAAATACCGTCTGTTTCACTCAGAACAGGACGGTGGTTCACGAGCTGTTTAATAAAACTCCGTACGAAATAATAAACAAGCGAGTACCCAATATCTCATTCTTCATGGTCTTCGGGTGCAAGTGCTTTGTGGCGAATGACAGAGAGCAACGTGCTAAGTTCGATCCTAAAGCATTCGAAGCCACATTCGTTGGGTATTCATCAACGTCAAAGGCGTATCGAGTTTACATCAAGTCCAACCGATCAATCAAAGAAAGCTACAACGTCACTTTCCATGAAGTGGCAGAAATGGCTCCTGCACACCTCAGTTCAGGACCCGTACCAAACCCGATGGCTTCTGAATACGACAGTTCAGAACCCGTATACACTGGTGTGTTGGCACAAAACCAACAGAAGATGGCAACAACTCCAGATTCAACGTCTGAAGAAGCACTGAAACTTGCGTTGAAAGATTTGGACTCTCTCTTTGAGCCCGTATATCGGTCAGAAAACATTATAGCAACACCATTAGTGGAACCCCCACTCGACGAGGCCAATATACCGAGCTCTTCAAATGTCCCTACCTCACCCGATTCAGAATTACCACAGATCAATGACGAACCTACAACAGTAAATGAGGAAGTCTCTACAGAATCACTCAATCCAAATACAGAACCTGACTTACCTCTATCTCCTGATGAATCTGAAATCATTGGAAGTCTCAGTCCTCAAATGACCGATGCGTCTAGCTCTGCACTACCCCATGAGCGAAAATGGACTCGAGCACATCCGGTTGATCAGATTATTGGTGATCCTTGACGATGAGTACGGACACGTCATCAACACAGTTTATTCAGCTGCTTCTTAAGCCAAAATAAGCCAACTAAGGTAGCAGACGCACTAAAAGACCCGGATTGGGTGATAGCAATGCAAGATGAAATCAACCATTTTGAACGTCTTCAAGTGTGGACCCTAGTATCCCGACCGCATGGAAAAACAATCATCGGAACGAAAATGGGTATTTAAAAACAAAAAGAATGAAGATGGCGAAGTGATTAGGAACAAAGCTAGATTGGTTGCGAAGGGCTATAACCAACAGGAAGGAATTGACTACGACGAGACATATGCTCCTGTTGCCCGAATCGAAGCCATTCGTCTCTTCCCGGCTTATGCGGCTCATAAAGACTTCAAAGTCTACCAAATGGATGTAAAGACCGCCTTTCTCAATGGCGTGCTCAAAGAGGAAGTCTACGTCGCTCAGCCAGAAGGCTTCATTGATAAAAAACATCACGATCACGTCTATCGATTGGACAAAGCTCTCTACGGACTGAAACAAACCCCACACGCTTGGTATGACGTCTTGAGCGATTTCCTCGTAAAATCTGGCTTTATTCTAGGAACGATCGATATGACCCTCTTCATAAAATGGCAAGGCAAAGATTTGATGGTCGTCCAAGTCTATGTAGACGACATCATATTCGGATCAACAAATCCACGGCTATGCAAGAGATTGGAGAATTGATGAAGAGCAAATTTGAAATGAGCCACATGGGAGAAATGTAGTTCTTCTTAGGACTTCAAGTAAGGCAGCTCGATGATGGGATATTCATCAGTCAGACTAAGTACATCAAGGACATCTTGAATAAATTCCATCAAGATCAGAGCAAGCCACTCAGCACTCCCATGTCCATTAGCTGCAAGTTGGATGCCGATCCCACAGGAAAAGTGGTCGACATTACATTATATCGCAGCATCATCGGCTCTCTTCTTTATCTCACCTCAAGCCGGCCAGACATCATGTTTGCCACATGTCTATGTGCCCGTTTTCAAGCCGATCCCAAAGAATCCCACATGCTTGCGGTGAAGCGAATTATGCGTTACCTTAAGGGCACCTCCACCTTAGGACTATGGTATCCTAAAGGAACAAATTTCAAATTAGTTGGCTATACTGACGCTGACTACGCAGGTTTTCGTATGGACAGGAAAAGCACATCCGGTGGCGCTCAATTCTTAGGCGAAAAACTAGTCTGCTGGTCATCCAAAAAGCATAACTGCGTCTCAACATCGACGGCCGAGGCAGAATACGTCGCGGCTGCCAGCTGTTGCTCGCAAATGCTATGGATGCGGACTCAGCTTCGCGATTATGGGTACAATCTAAATAATATACCCATTTATAGCGATAGCCAAAGTGCCATTGCGATTACATGTAATCCTGTTCACCACTCACGCACAAAACACATAGACATACGATATCACTTTATCAAAGATCACGTAGAAAAAGGCACGATTGACATGTATTTTGTGAATACGGAACATCAACTAGTCGACATTTTCACCAAGGCTTTGGACGGAAAAAGGTTCCAATTCCTAGTCGGAAAATTAGGCAAGTTGAACCTTCCGTGATTTGTGAATGATGTGATCCTATGTGCTTTCACGTATTCTATGCTATGTGTTTTCTATACTTACCAAATGTTATATCTTGCGTGAAATTTTTCATTTAAAAAAAATATATAATAAGAAAAGGAGGCATGGATCAAAAAAATATTATAATAAGAAAAAATATATAATAATTAAAAACCCCTTTATGCCTTCAACCGACAATTTAATGATTTGGACGGGATATTCAATCAAGAAAAGGTGGGGGAGAATAACTAGACAACAAAGAAAAAGATGACAAAAGAAGGAGAAAAAACTCACACGAGGAAAGGTCAACGCACAACAAACAGATCAAAAGAACCTGCCTTCTCAACTATGACATTCTCAAAACATTTAAGACGGAGGCATGGATCTTGCTGTAAATTTCTCCATAAATAATCTCGTACACTCGTCAGAACGGCTGGAAAGAGGAGCGCCTAGAAGTGAACTTCTCCAACGATAATCCGGTCTTATATCGAGACAACGACAAGAGGAGTACGGCCTTGGGTTCGAATTCCATAACCATGAACTTCTTCAAATCGATAATCTATGAAACATCTCTAGGGAATAAGAGAAAAGGAGCATGGTATCGGCGCGAGAACGAACAAGAAGAACTTCGCCCTAGATAATCTCTCAGCCTCGTGGAGAAGTGGAGCTTCAGCTTGAGCAATTGCAGACGAATATGAAAAAAATAAAGGATGAGAATGAAAAGGCGAAAGAGAAAAACGCCGGAGAAAAGGAGAATGACAAAGAAACGGAAGATGACATAAAGCCTATTTTTCCCAAACATTATCCTTCCCTTCAAAGTTAGAGCCAAAATTAAAATCCCTCAAAGTCCCTTTGATTCCAGATCGACGGTCTCTTGCAAAGGCAAAATGATTAAAAGCGCCTCGATCACAGGTATTTTGACTTAATATGACAGCGATATAAATATAAAATCCCTAGTTAAAAGAGTGCTAGAGCGAACCTAGTGAGAGTTGTTGAAATGGATCATTCTTTAAATCTAGGACTTTAGTTTGCTGACATGACTTGACGGCATTTAATCTTTCAACTGTCGTATGAATTTTTAGGCGTGACAATGATCGTAGCAAAATAATCTGACCCCATAGTATTAATAATATTAATATACATGAAAAAAATATATATATTAATAATAATAATAATATAGTTTTAATCGCACATTTTGACATGCAATAGATTTTTGCATTCGAATTTGAATTGATAAAAATGCGAATATTTGTTCTTGCTCATACCCTTGCGCGAAATCACAGTTACATGAAAAGGGGAACATGTATCTAGGGTAATCTTGATAAATTGTGTGTTTTTAATAAGTGTCTCTTTGATTGATTTATATGCTTATTTGATGAATCAATTGAGATGCATTATTCGAGGGGGAGCATTTACAAAATTTATGTCTTGAGCTCCAAATATTTTTTATGATTCTTCTCTAAGTGTTGCAGAAATTTATCTAAATTTTCCCGTACCACGCACCTCAATGAGAAGGACTTCACGAATTTACAGGATTTGGTGCACACGACATTGGTTTAAATTTTGGTTGGTTAAATATTTGGATCGTCAACGTGTTTCATGAATTTGATTTTAACCAATTTCTCTCAAAATTTTTCAAGAGGAATCAAATAAAATAAAAATAATTGGTTCCAAAATTAACTCTAATATTTTCGACATCTGTTGCTTTAAGCCTTGCAGGTTTATAAAATGTGAAGACTGAGCCAGATCTCATCAACCAGAATTACAGGGAGTTAATTGCTTTTATTTTCATAAATAGGGGGAGCAATTATGTGATTTACTCGAAAACTTTGGATCAATCTGAAAATACAGAGAACCTTGCTATCGAGAAATTTAGGCAAAACTCGTAGTTTTCTCTTACAGATTCTCGAGCGAAAATTTATCTGGGACCAAGTTGTAATTTTCGTTTGCAAACTAACGAGCGAAAATTAAACAGGAACCAAATGAAATTTCTCGATTGAAATTTGTCGCGAGGAAAATTAAATAGTAACCATAGGAAATTTCTCGATCGTAAGTTTCTCGATCGCAAATAGTAATGGGCCTAGAAATTCTTAAGTGTCGAAAAACGTCTAATCAGCCCATTAAAGTACTTAATGCTTGAAGATGAAAATCCCTAAATACACGCTAAAACCCTCGATCGCAAATTTCAACAGTCAAAATTCTCGTACGAAAAACTTTTTCTCTCAAAAGACGAACGCAAAACTCTTCAAATCTTTCGATTATTCCTCTGATTTTCGTCTTTAGAAGGTAGAATTGACTTCTTGTAGGGATTATCGTTTGTTTAAACTTCATACGTGCATCTGTACTTAAAACATTTCGCTTGATTCTGTGTTCATTTCTCGACTGTTCATATTCTGAGAACTCGAAAGCTTATATGCAGTATCTTAGGCCAATATCCAAGTATAATCTAGGTTAAAATCTGCATATTAAGATAGTTTCGAAGTCTCTTGATCATTTTATGGTAGATTGTGTTGATTCTCTGCGTTATTTGAGTTTGATTGAAAGAACGACTAAAACTGGGATTTTACCATTTGAAGGCGTCGAAGAACTTTTTCTCTCGCAAACAATGTCAATTGATTTTCAATTGTTCTACTGTTTGCACTGTAAAAGTTTTTCGATCGATTAACTTTTTGACTTAGTTGTTAAGAAAGATAACGTAGATTGAAAAATAATTACAATCGAGAATTTGAATTTGGATTTTATGCGAGCGAAAAGATTACTGAACGAAACAGATCTAATAGATGCAAAATAAGTTTCAAGCGCAAAACTTACAATCGCAAATAGTAATTTCGATTTATTCTCGCTGTCAATTTTTCTCGATCGTAAAATTCCATAGCGAAAAGCTATTTTGAAATCAAAATACTTTCGCGCTCGATAACTTTCACGACGAAAAATTTTATTCACGCGCGAAAAATTTCTCGATCGTAAATTTACGCGGAAATTGATTTTCTCGATCGTAATTGACACGAAAATTTTTCTCGATCGTAAAATTTCTCGGCTACAGTATCACACGTTAAGTTCAACACTTAGTAAAATTTCCTAAGTCCTTTACACTGTAGCTGACCTTAGTGAATAAAATTTTCGATCGCAAAAATTAACGGAGATTTTAATTGGAAATCAGCACTTAGGAACACAATTGAAACTTCAATTTTGCATGCGAAAAACATCACGGAGTGAACTGTGGTGATAAATACTTATTTTCGACTAAACCTTCATATGACTTATATAAATATGTCGAAATGTCATTATTATCTTCAATGTTCACTCTCGTATACCTATGTGCCAATTCATATACTCTTCAAAATCAATTTCGACTTGATTTAAATCTCGAATTAATGGTTTACATTAATGAATTGTTTTTCAGATGGATCACTATCCTATGTACAATCACATCTACGAAAAGGCCCTGTACCTCAGTGTACAAGACACTAATTTCCAGCTCGGCATGACGTCCTTTCGGTGTCCTGACGAGATTATGGTGTCTATACTACAAGGCCATCCCATGTGGCATGCTCTGATGGTGACGGCCTCAGTGCCTATGGTCTACCTTCAACAATTTTGGGCGATGATCAAGAGCCACGTTATTGAAGGGGCATACAGCTTCACAACGGTGATAGGGACGAGGCACATAAATTTGTTAAAATTTTACCTGTAGGTGCATGCGAGGATAAGTTGGTATGCATTGATTTTATCGATGCATTCTGCTTCATTAATGTCCTAGGCTTGGTTAGAGTTTCTATTTTAGACTCAGCTAGAGACATTTGTGGAGACGATGAAGCTATAATGTTATTGATTGTTTTTCGAGTGAGGAAATTATTGTCAATAGCACGTCATTTTCTACCTGAAAAACAATCTTTTCGGACTCTAGGGTCGAGCGCAAGTCATAGATTTCCTTAATAACTGCTGGGATATATGCACTAGAGAGGCTGGATTGTGCTAAGTCACGGGACGTGTTGTCGACAGTGATTGGTGTTGAAGGGAGAATAAGAGCATCTAAATAGTCATCAGACAAAGGTATAGTCTTGTAGCTATTATTCAATGCTTCATAGTCGAGTGGTATTTCAACTCCTGTCTTCCTATCTCCCTCAGTCTCCTCTATGGCATCAATTTCTGATGTGAAGGCCATTAATTTAGGCATGTTAATCCCTAAATAGCTAATATCATACGGATCATATGGGTTTAGGGATTTCTTCACAGCTAGGGTAGGGTTTGGAACAAAGCCTAGACCTACACGTGGATCGTAGAATTCTGTGTCCTTAGGCTGGTTTAAGAAGATCGTTCGATCTGTTTGTCCTCTTTTTGTTAGGAGGTCCTCTAGCTTTTTAATCCTAGCATACAGTTTTACACGTTCTTTATTCAGGAGATGGAACTCGCATGTTTTATTGATTCGCTCGTCGTCGCAAGTTGTCAATTTAGCGTTTAGCTCGCTAACCTGTGTCTTCAACTTTACTATTTCAGCGTCGCGACTGTCAATTTTTGATTGCGCTACTTCCAGCAGGCAATCAAGATTACTCATCTCTTGAAGCTGCCTGAGCAGACATTGATAATTGTTATCAAACCGAGCTTGCAAGTCGTTGATTGTCCCCTCGTGATCTACACATTTGCTTGTTGTTTGCTCGTAGTTTGAGACTTTGTTAGTTAAGTCAATGACTTTTGACGCTGATTCAGCTAAATTGGCTTCGGAATTAGCTAAGCTAGTTTCTAGTCTATCTACGTTTTCACGTGTCATATCTAGATCGGCTATAGTCTTAGCTAGTTCATTTTCTAATGACCTAAACTTGCTATGAAGAGCCTTAAATTTTTCTTGGAGTTCGAAATACAAAAGGGGGTCTACAGATTCTACCTCCCTTTCTGAATATGCTTCCTCGTTTTTACCACCATCGTCTACCTCCATGTCCTTTTGCTCCGATTTAGCTCCTTTCACTAGGGCTATTTTGGCTACATTTTCTTGCTCGCTTTCAGATGTTTTATCGAGCCAGCTGTCTTGTTCTGCCATCAAAGCTACTCCAGCTTTTGTTTGCTTAATCCGTCGTAATTTTCTGGAGTAGTACTCCTCACCCTTCTCTTTGGTTAGAAAGCATTCTATAGTCGTGTGCCCAGGTTTGCTGCAATTATAGCATTTGATTGGCTCGGCCTTTTTCTTACTATGGGAGTTGTGGAAGGGTGCCATTGATTCGAAGTTCCGAAAAAAAAAATTTCTTGTTTTTTTTTTTTGGTTTTGTTTTGTTTTTTTTTTTTTTTTATATGTAGAATAACGTCCTAAGTTGATTGTTGGATATATATGATCGTTGACACGTTTTGTGGATTTGTATTTTTTTTAAATTTTTACAGAAGCGTCGTTTCACCGAAAAATTTGGACCCGGAAAATATATTTTGGAAATTTTCGAAAAGGCCTAAGACAGACTGTAACCCTTGGGTTCAGAGTTTTTTTTTTTTATCAAGAACGTTTAAGTGTGATTTTCAAAGGGTGATTAGTGAGAATTGGATTTCCCGATTAAAGTTTCGAATGATGAAGATTTTGACTGAAAATCCTAAGTTTTGAAATCAATAGCAAAAATTGAGCGAATTGCAAAGTGAAGATTCGCTGAACTTAATTTCGGGCGAATTACTGTTCAAAGAGGATCAAAATCGGGCGATTGTTTGTCTAAGGACTGAAATTCGTCGAGAGTTCAAATCGGGCAATTTGCAAATTCTAGCTACAGTACCAAATCGTGGGATTTAGTGATTGATGTTCCTATATATTGAAATCGTGCGATTGAGTGCTGAAATTGAATTCAAAGTGGGACCAAAGAAGATTGTTTAAAATCATGTGATTTAGTTCAATTGATTTTTAAGCGTTGCAATCGGGCGATTGATTGAATTTGCTACAGTGAAATCGATACAGTTTTGCTACAGTAATCGGACGCTACAATGCTACAGTGAAGCTTTAGCAATCGGGCGAATTGTTAAAGTTTGTTTATGAAAAACGTTTGCAATCGGACGATTAATGGAATTCGCTACAGTGATTTTTGCTACAGTGAATTTGTGAAAAACGTTTGCAATCGCCCGATTTTGTGAGTGACCAATTGATGTTGAGTCACCAATCGATGGATCTTTTTACTTTTTGACCGAAGTTAATTGTTTGACCAAGTAACTCTGATCGGGCGAATTGCTACTGAATGATTGAATCGGGAGATTTGAAGAGTTGTGCAAAAACTCTGATCGAACTGAAGAACTGAACCCAAAAAAAATTTCAGACTCGAATTTTAGCTCAAATCTTACTCAAATTTGCTGAAAACAGTTGGGTAAACGCCGAGAATCTCACGAAAACAGCCTATTTAGCTCTAGAGCTTGCAAAATCAGTAAAATCAATACAAAAACTCAAGAACGAAGCATAAATTCGAAGGGAAAAAAATATATCTAAAAATTTCAGAAATCGTTCAAATCCGAACGTGTTTGGCTCTGATACCACTTGTTAGTCCAGATTATCCAACTAAACAACTGATGAAACAAATTTACCACGTTTTGATGATGAAGAATTGAAATGTGTGGGGTGCATGTGTGCGTGTTCGTGAGAATGGTTGGGAGCTTTTCTCAAATTTTCTTTTTTTTTGTATTTCTTCACACACACAAGACCCCTAACTATGTGTTAGGGTTTTAGTTTTTATACCACATGTTGGTATATAATACTTGGGCCCTTGTAAGCCCATTACAATTCTAAGCTTACTGGGCTCTAAAACATTAAAGCCCAGTTCACTTAAATAAAATACAAGAATAAGATAAAATAATTATTTGAACACAATAAAATATTCCTAACAGAGTGTAACGATTTGGGAATTTTGGCGAATTAGGAAAAGTGAATTCAATTCGCGAATCAGGTTTAAGTTATTAAAAGCTTCGCGGGCCGAAGTTTTGAAACTGAGGTTGAAATTTGGGCCGCGGAATTTTGAGATGAAGGCCCTCAGAGAATTCGCGAAGTCAGTGTCATTCGTGAATCAGATAGTTCGTGAATCGGAGGCTGTTAGTTCGCGAAATAGGTCTTTGACTAGTCAACATTTCAGAGAATTCGCAAATTGAGACTTCGCGAACTAAGATGAGTTCGCGAATCAGAGAATTGGGCAAAGGAAACTGTGCGGGCCTGTGAATTTGGGCCGCAATGTGAATTGAAAGATAGGCCCATGACAAAGTTCGCGACATGAAAGTCCATAGGACTTAGGTTTTTGAGTTCGAATTGAAGGGTTGAAATAACAAAAGCACGTTCGCGAACTGAGCGGATTATTGACGAGTTCGCGAACTCGGTTAAGAAGCAGAGTTTGTGAAGTGAAATTCGCAAACAAATAAAAATAAAAATGCTTTGAAAAGTTGAAATGAAGGATTCGCGAATTAATTGTGGATTAGATAAATTTAGGTTCACTAGTCTTCCTTAAACTGATAAATGCGAAATTTTTTACTGATCTCAAACATAATATAATTTAATACATATCCCTATAACATCAATTCGACTCCATCGACCATAAGAAATATCAAATCAACGAGTTTTTCGAAATTGATTTGCCTGAGGCAAAAACCGAAAATCGACGAAGAAAGCATCGCTTTCTTTCGCAGCGATGAACCCTCAAGTCAAAAATTCGTCTTTATGTCGGGACATTAAATGATGTTTAATGTTCGATTCGTGCCTATAAATTGTTAGGACCCCAGATATCCAACCTAGATCGAATCTACGAAGAACGGATTGTAAATCTAATCAATTCGAAAGTTAAAGCATAAGATTTACCATTGAAGCTTGAGAGAGAAGTTAATTGAAGAACAAGCAAGGTTTGGCGCTAAAATCTTCTCTCTAAAATTCCAATTCTTCTATTCGATCCGAAAACCATACTAAGCGCACTCCTAATTTTCTTAGGAGTTCACTTATATATACCACCTCGTGGTATATTTACACAAGTAGTCCTATAATATGACTTACAATTCAGTCCAAGACTACTAATTTGCATAGCAAAGACTAAGACAATTATATTAATTGAATACAATAAAATAGTTCCAACAATCTCCTCCTTTGTATTCAATTTTCAATATTGCGCGGGTTATCTTCGTCTTGCAATGGAAAGAGTCCTCGAGTCCTTGAAATCTCCTCTTTTAGAAAATCTTCAAGCTCATCTGGTCTTCTAGGCATCGGCTTTTTCTTCGAATCTTCTTTTGAAGTTCTTCTTCTAAAAGCCGTAAGATGTATGAAGTTCTTGCCGGATTTTGGAAAGTCCGCATTCCATTTCTCCTGTTGAAAGCACACGAAACTCGAAACTCCCCCTATTTGGGTCAACCTTGTGTTGAGAGGGGCGTCCGATGTGAGGTTTGGAGAGGTGAACACGGTTGGCAACTTCGATCATTGATGCAGTGGACAAGGTTGGCAACTTCTGTCCTTGATGTAGTGGACACAGTTGGCAACTTCAATCCTTGATGATGCTTGAGTCACGTGTCATTCGGTCCTCAGTCCTTGCTTCTTCTTCCGGAAGCAGGGGCATGAGAGAGTCGAGGAGAGGGCTCGGGTTTAGCCATCTTCAACGTTTCGCCAGATTCGTCTTCTCCGAATGGAAGTTGTCTGGTTCGGCCTCGAACAAGCGTCTCTAGTTCCAGAAGAAGGTAGGCCGTCTCTTTCTTTCGCTAAATCTTTGAGAGTAGAATTAGAAGTGGTGGTTGGAAGATCTTCTTGAAAAGCGTCCGAACAAGCGTCTCTAGTTCCAGAAGAAGGTAGGCCGTCTCTTTCTTTCGCTAAATCTTTGAGAGTATAATTAGAAGTGGTGGTTGGAAGATTTTCTTGAAAAGCGTCCACTTCACACACCTGAAATCACTAAAAAGCTCCCTCGAGGATTTAGTCGTTTAAAAAGATTCAAGGAGAGTTCATGATTCTAAAGTACACTCTAAAACCGTAAACATGAATTATAACAATTAAACTTACTCCTCCTTAAATTCATATTACTCCCCCACAATTCATGCTCATTGGAAACATATAACGGAGTAATTCAAAAGTAATAGAGTAATTTTTCATTTAGTAATTCCAAAGTAATAGAGTAATTTTTCATTCTCCCCCTTATAATTCATGTTTCATCCACTAAGAATCATGACTTCCCCTCAAATAGTGCGCATATAGTGTTTAACAATTTCGCAAAGATATACATATTCACCAAGATATGCATATGAGAATGTAACACATACGACACAACGAGTAGAAACGCATGTAATCATTACAGCATTTATGCATGAACTCCTAAGCATGCATATGAAAATTTGCGCATCCATATAAGCAAGAAATATTTCTCTTTTAAACAAGTTTGTGCCAATGCATGTGCAAATGCATTTGAAAACATGCGAAATCTTTCATGCATAAGAAAAATGCAAAGTAAAAATAAATGCAAAAATACAAGAGAAATGCATGAAAAATATAAAAAATATGCAAAGAAAAATAAAAGTAAAGAAAAATTTGAAACAACACTATACGATTTTTATATTTATTATTATTTTTTTTATTTTTCCCTTTTTTTATTTTGTTTTGGGGTCAGATTACGTCACTTTGATCATGTCCACGCAAATATTTCACATGACACATAGAATAATAATTTGCCGTCAAGTCATGTCGTCAAACTAAAGTCCTAAGTTCATAGAGTGAACCATTACGACAACTCTCACGAGGTTCACTCTAGCGCATTATTTTTATCATGGGATTTATACACTAGATATATCACTCATGTCAACACAAGCAAAATTATATCAATTAACCTGCTATCAAGGCGCTTCTAATCATTTCACCAAGCGAGAGACCGTCGATTCGGAATCAAAGGGACTTAGGGATTTAGTATTTTGGTTCTGACTTAGAAGGGAAGGAAAATATTTAGAAATCGTGGACTTAAAGATCTTCTTCCTTTTCTTCGCCGTCCTCTTTACCGGCATTTTCTTTTTCGTCTTTTCATTCTCATCCTTTAATTTTTTTCATATTTGTCTGCACTTGCTCAAGCTGAAGCTCCGCTTCTCTACGAGGCTGAGAGATTATCTAAGGCGAAGTTCTTCTTGTTCGTTCTCGGGCCGATACCATGGTCCTTTTCTCTTATTCCCTAGAGAGATTTCAGAGATTATCGATTTGAAGAAGTTCATGGTTATGGAATTCGAACCCAAGGCCATGCTCCTCTTCTCGTTGTCTCGATATAAGACCGGATTATCGTTGGAGAAGTTCACTTCTAGGCGCTCCTCTTTCCAGCCGTTCTGACGAGTGTACGAGATTGTCGATGGAGAAGTTCACAGCAAGATCCATGCCCTCTTCTTATGATTTCTAGAAGATTTCAATAATTAGGAAGGCAGGTTCTTTTGGACTATTTATTGTGCGTTGAGCATTCCTCGTGTGCGTTTTCCACCTCCTTTTATCATCATTTTCTTCTTTTTCTTTCGTCGCCTTTTTCTCCCCCTCCTTTTCTCGTTTATGCAACCCTCCGAAATTTATGAATTACGGTTGAAGGCTTGATCGGGATACAAATGAAGAAAAGGATATCGGAGAATGCTCAAAAGGGATGACTAGAGGAATAATTTCGAGGATGATATTTTGATTTTGGCCAAGTGAGGAATTTTCCTATGTGCCCTAATCATTTTCCTAACAATCTAACGCAAGGCGAGTATGAGGCCAAGAAATACAAGTTAATATAAGCATTTGATGTGTGACTCGCTCAAGGATAAATTTCCGAAAAATAATAAGGCTCAAAATCTCACATATATGATGTGGCTTTGTGTCTAGTGGAACAAACTAGTGACCTTTAGACAAAAGAATGCGACTAGACAGACAATATTAAGCAAATAACCAATCATATATCAAGGAAAGATTTTTGTGAATAAATCAAGGTAGATTGAGTAATCGTCACTCCCCATTTTTCGTTGTTTTTGTTTAATTTTTTTTTAAAATAATGCATGAAAAAAAAACGTTGTATGTGTTTTATATATTTTGTTGTTATTTATTATATATATATATCTTTTTTATTTTAAAAAAAATGAAGATGCATGAGAATAAAAAGAAAGAAAAAAATGCATGAAGAGTTCTTTTTTTTTTTTTAATTTTGTTGCTATATGAGTAAAATGCATGAAAAATGTTTTGAAAAAAAAGTTTGGCACTGAACATTTCAGCTCAGATGCATAATGTACCAAATTGTAATCCCTAAAAAAATTAATAGTGACTCATCCTAAAAATTTAGCACTTTTAGAAAAAATAAGTAAGGAATTTTGTCACCGAGTTTGTCGCTTAGGTAGGGATTTCTTGTAGTTGCTCTGCCGCTCGCCCTTGATCATGTATGTGGAGCAACTATCATCGGAGTACCATACATGAGGGAAATCTACAAAACTATCGGGACTTTGGTACCCATTGTCGTATGGGTCCTCCCTTATTAGCAGAAAACGAGTTAGTCGTAAATCGTGTAAAATTAGATTGTGAGCCTAAAGTTAGTCGAAGATGTAGTCTTAGGAGTCCATATTTGACTAGGACTTTGTGACTTGATATCCGACTTAGGAATCCATTTTTTGCTTGATTTTACACGGATAAGTAATTCTAGCATGTGAATATGTGCTCCTAGAATGTGTACTTTTAAAGGTCTTCTCGGTACCTAGTCGTAATAAAGGCTTTTCGGAACGAACATTGACTGGATACTTCATGTAAGAATACGAGCAAATAGAATGATAAGCATGTAAAGTAGAGGTATCGAAGTTCCTAGATCGAGAATGCACATTTTTTACATAATGATAGGAAGGAAAATGCATTTGAGAATTATTAGAATCAGGGTAAGTAAGCGCATTTTCTTCCTTAGTGTCCCTACAATAATAATCATTTTTAGAGTTTTCGCTCTTTGGACTAGAATGATTATTTTTCATTTTAGAAGAAGAGCCAATTTCGGAATTTGTACTTCTAAATTTGATAGGCTTGAAAGAACAAGTAGAAGTAACTGCATTAAGAAATGGAATATTTGATTCATTGGCGCTCAAAGGCTCTTTTTCTTTGTTAACACTTTTTAAGAATAATTTTTCTTGTGAGGAAGCTTTGCGATTAGATATTTCCAATAAAAGCGCATTCTTTTCCGCTTCAAAATTCTTTCTTTCCGTTTCTAATGTAGAATTTAAATCCTCTATTTTCTTAAGAATATGAGGTATATCAACGGAAGAAGAATTTTCAGAATGACGAGATTGTGCTTCCTTGGTCTTAGAAATCGCAAGAAGATTTTCTAATTGATTAATGTTAGAATAGAGCTTCCCACGTTCTTCTCTTAAGAAAGCATAGTTATTTTGAGTAGTGCTCTTCTAGGCTTGACAGGTGTCTAGACTCTTTCTTAATTCACTATTCTTAGAATTAGATTGATCTATTTCGGCTTCTAGACTAGTGACCTTTTTGCTCATACCTTCTAGTCTACATTTAAGAATACTTTTCTCGTCTAGATTCCTAAGTAGACATTTATAGTTGTTGTCTAGCCTATCCTCTAATTTTTTTACTATCGACCTATGCTTCTCTAAGGGAATATACTTACTCGCGCTAATATTGGTGCTCTTAGATAATTCTTCAATTTTCGCACTAGAGCTCCTAAGCTTATATTCGAGACTAGCTATTTCGTCCTTACACTTGGTTAATTTGTCCTCTAACTCTCTTGTACTTTTCCGCTCATTTTTCATGTTAGCATATCTAGTTTGCAAGGATTCTAACATGTTAAACAATGTAGAGTTAGGAATAACTACCTCCAGAGAAGACGTGTCTGCCTCTTCATCGCTCGTTTTCTTCGATAAGTTCGCTTCAGAGGTATCCTCAACTCGAGCCATGAGAGCTAGATGGTTTGATTTATCTTCGTGATAGGCCATCAAGTCGTAGCTCTCCTTTGGGTTAAGGCTAGAATTCTTTTCTTTGTTCTCCGAATTGTATGAGGACTTAGTCTTAGACACCTGTTTTCTTAGCATTTTTTTAATTAACTATAATTGTTGTTCGAAGTCTATTAAATCTTGTTCCATTTTAATTTTCTTTTAATTTTTGTTGGTTGGATATTTTGATCGTTCACGTGTTTTGTGATTTGGATTTTTTTAATACTGATTAAAATATTTGGCTTTTAAATTTCAGTTTCGAAAAGATTTTGGTGTATAAAGTTTGATTTAAAAATTGAATAGTATTTACCAAAAGCTTTTTCTATAATGTGCCACTTAGAATGTTACTGTTTTCGATTGGTTAATGTTTTCTAATGTTAGTTTCTCGCTCAAGAATTTTTCTTGATCATGTGCAGCAATTAACTGAACGTTGTCTGTATGCATTAGAGATGTTTTTGATGATGTGTAATGATAACAAGATGATTGTGCAATGATTATAAAATGACAATGATTAGGTAATGATAACAAGTTTGGTAGTGATGCAATCACGTGCATGTAATCATTGAATATCATTGGAGTAAAACAAAAATTTCGCTAGCTATTTCTTCGAATGGTTTGCGATCAATAAAAAATTATTCGATCAGACTTTCTCGATTAAGTGAATAGGACTGTTTTCGATTGCTATTTTTTTCGACCAGGCACAGTTCAATCTGTAATTTCTCGCGCATGTACTCTCTCAAACAGTAGTATCGTAAAACAATTAACTGAAGCTTACCAAAACCAATTCAACTCAAAGCAAACTGATAATGCAATTAAGCATGGGTTAGTGATCGAAAATCATAGAATAACAGTTCTAACACATAATCAAACCAGAAAACAGCAAAACATGATGAATTTTTCCAGAATTTTATGAATTTTACGAAGAACACGAAGAACACATTTTATCACGAATCCGACCGAAAACAACAAATTAATCTGTAAAACTCTGGGTAATCGATCGAAATCATGCAATAGATAAGAACAAACACTCAATTTAGCACAATAAAAAAAAATCGGTTCGATTTTTTAAAAATCAGATTAAGAACTTGAAGAACAATTTTCAATCAAATCTTCAAAATTCGATAAAATTTGTGGTTCGATCGAACGAAAACAAGCTCAGATCAATCACAAACATACAATCGAACCTCAGTAACATCAAAACAAGTCGAATTAAGAAAAATCAGATTGAAAATCAGCCATGAACAGTGCCAATTTTGCGATGAACAGTAATTTTTCATGATGAACAGTAACTCGCAAAATTTTTTTCCAGATTTTCAAAATTCGATCCTAATTTCGATTCAAATCCTAACATGCTCGGCTCTAATACCAATTGTTAGGACCCCAGATATCCAACCTAGATCGAATCTACGAAGAACGAATTGTAAATCTAATCAATTCGAAAGTTAAAGCATAAGATTTACCATTGAAGCTTGAGAGAGAAGTTAATTGAAGAACAAGCAAGGTTTGGCGCTAAAATCTTCTCTCTAAAATTCCAATTCTTCTATTCGATCCGAAAACCATACTAAGCACTCTGAATTTTCTTAGGAGTTCACTTATATATACCACCTTGTGGTATATTTACACAAGTAGTCCTATAATATGACTAATTACAATTCAGTCCAAGACTACTAATTTGCATAGCAAGACTAAGACAATTATATTAATTGAATACAATAAAATAGTTCCAACATAAATAGACAGCTCGAATCAAAATCACAATCAAAATTTACCACTAACTCATCTTACATTCTCACGTTTTTCAGCACACTCGCACAGGAAAATGTACTGGATGCAGCAAGACCAAGAGAATGAGACTGAAGAACATTCAGAGTTAAGGCGTGATTTTGAACGCAATTTGGATATGCTGGCGTTTGAGCTTTTTCTACTATTGTGCTAATTCGTCGCTTTTCTAGCTGTTCTGTATTGTGTCCTCACATGACATACTAGCTTTTGAGAACGTTTTGTTTTAAGTTGAGTGTGCTTTTCGCATTTGGGATGTTTTAAGAGTGTTCTTCGCTTTTGGACAAGTTTACTCAATATATTTGGATTTTTAAAATCAAACTCCCCCTAAATAAATGCTTAAAAACTTCCCCTAAATAAAATGCTTAAAAACTCCCCCTAAATAAAATGCCTATCGAGAATCTGAAAATTTGTTAAGTCACTTACTCCCCCTCGATGCATGGATACGACATTTCTCCCCCTCGATGTAGAGCCATCAGCATTGGCGCTACATCGACATATGTGAAACGAGGAAAATTTATTTGTAAAATAAACTAAATCTAAAGGATAAATAAAATTCTAACTAACTAAGAAACACACATGAATAAAAAAAATCAAAGCAGAACAGATAGACAAGAAGTGAACCGTAGGAAGGCATAATCGAAAATAGAGATTGAGATTCAACATTCCCAGCTTTGCAACTAAGAATTGGAATCTTTTTTCATCCAATGCTTTTGTAAACAAGTCGGCTAGTTGAATCTTTGTATTAACAAAGTACATTTCTATTATGCCTCTTTCTACCTGGTCCTTAATGAAGTGATATCTTAGGTCTATGTGCTTAGTGCGTGAATAATGAACAGGATTGCACGTAATTGCTATGGCACTTTTGGAATCACAATAAGTAGAAATTCTATTTATATCAAACCCATAATCTCGTAGTTGGGTCCTTAGCCACAATATTTGTGAGCAACAACTTGCGACAGCGACATATTCTGCTTCTGCCGTGGAGGTTGACACACAATTTTGTTTCTTAGAAGCCCAACATACGAGTTTATCTCCAAGGAATTGGATGTTGCCCGATGTACTTTTCCTGTCTAAACGTCAGCCAGCGAAATCTGCATCAGAATACCCTATTAGTTTCATACCTGAGTTTTTAGGATACCAAAGCCCGAGGCTGGTGTGCCTTTTAGGTACTTCAAAATTCTCTTGACAGCGTGAAGATGTGATTCCTTAGGATTAGCTTGAAACCCTGCACAATGACAGGTGGAGAATAGAATATCGGGTCGGCTGGCAGTGAGATAGAGCAGAGACCCAATAATGCCTCTGTAGTGGGTAGCATCTACAGATTTACCCAAGTGATCTGCGTCGAGTGTGCACGAGGTCGACATTGGAGTACTTGAAGATTTGCTCTTGGATGTACTAGGACTGTGATAAATATCCCATCCTGAAGTTGCTTAATTTGCAGTCCAAGGAAAAACGACATTTCTCCCATCATACTCATTTCAAAGTGTGATTTCATCAACGTGCTGAATTTAACACAAAGTTCCGGGTTGGTGGAGCCGAAAATGATGTCATCCACGTAGATCTGCACAAGCATAATATCGGAACCATTCTTTTTACGAACAGTGTGGTATCAATTTGCCCTTTAGTAAAGCCTGAGTTGATAAGGAAGTCGGATAAAACCTCGTACCAGGCTCTTGGAGCTTGCTTTAGCCCATATAGTGCTTTGTCGAGTTTGCATACGAAGTCCGGATGTTCTGTATTGAGGAATCCGTCAGGCTGTGAGACATATACATCTTCCTTCAAAATCCCATTCAAGAAGGCAGTCTTTACGTCCATTTGATAGACAGTAAAGTCTTTGTGTGCTGCATATGCAAGGAACAATCTGATCGCTTCTATTCTTGCTACAGGAGCAAAAGTTTCGTCGTAGTTGATTCCTTCTTGCTGATTGTATCCTTTAGCTACAAGCCTAGCCTTGTTACAGATTACCACATCATCCTCATCTTTCTTGTTCTTAAATACCCATTTTGTTCCGATCACTGTCTTGCCTTTTGGACGAGGAACTAAGTTCCAGACCTTGAGACGCTCGAACTGATTGATTTCCTCTTGCATGGCTACTATCCAGGTCGGTTCACGTAGTGCGCCGATTACTCTGGTAGTTCTGTTTGGCTCAAGAAACAAGTAAATTACACTCATTTGATATCGAACCTCTAGTCTTTACTCCTTCAGTGGGATCTCCTATTATTTGATCTGTAGGATGACTTCGAATCCATTTCTTTTCGTGAGGTAGTGTAGTTTCATCCATTGCTGATCCCTCGTTAAGTGGGTACTCGATCTCAGAGGCAGTAGTGTTGCTAGCGGAAGTCTGTGAGTCCTCTGATTGTGCTGTAGGGATCGAGTTATCGACGTCGGAGGGTTGAACGGTTTGTTCAGGAATGAGTTCGGAGATAGGAGTTGATGGACTCGGACTGGATTCTGTATTAGATGGGATCGATGGTTGTCTTATTTCGGTTTAGAGAGAAGTACATATGTCTAAAGAGTTGATCCAGATCCATTTCCTCTTGAGCTTGTTGACTGAAACATGTTGGGTTGCAGTGTCTTGAGTAGCCAGCTGCTTGTTGTGGGTTTTGCCCTAATGTTTACTTGTCTAATCCTAGTTCTGAACGGTTGTGCTCAGACGCACCACTCGAGAATTCTCCTAATTCCATATGTGATTGAGTTGAACCTAGTTTTATTGGTTCGAGTCCTGAGCTGCTTTTTCCAGAATTAATTTCCAGACCCTCATCAAAAGTGACATTTGCACTTTCAATGATCATTCTCCTTTTACAAAGATATACCTTATATGCCTTAGATTGCGCAGAGTAGCCCACAAAAATTCCTTCAGTAGCCTTTGGATCTAGCTTAGATTTGTCTTCTTGGTCGTTGGCGACGAAGCATTTTCATCCAAAAATCCTCAAGTGAGCAATATTGGGCAATCTTTCATTTATTAGTTCATAAGGTGTCTTTCCAAATCTTAGATGAATGTTTGTTCGATTCTGAGTATAGCAAGTAGTGTTCATGGCTTCTGCCCAGAGAAGATGAGGTAGCGTTGATTGTATTAACATTGTCAGGGCAGCTTCTACCAGCGTTCGATTTTGCCTTTCTACGACTCCATTCTGTTGGGGCGTGTGGACAGCGGAGAATTGTTGAGTAATCCTTAGAGATTCTAGAAATCACTGAGCTGTTGGTTCTTGAATTCTGTTCCATTGTCAGATAACACTGAGCTATAGCAAGTTCTGCGTTGTCCTGATGAGATTTGGAATGTGTTCAACTATCTCTGATTTTGTCCGTACGGATCGGACCCAAGTAGCGTGAGTAGTCGTTGTTGGGTTACCCGGTGTCTCCCGGAGACGCCACGTCCCCGGGTATGGTGCGGAACAAAAATTTTCCGGGTTCCCTTATTGCCCTTGTTGCTCGGATCAGAATAGTAACACATAGACATGTAATAGGGCGGGTCAAATCCGTAGAGAATTACCAGTTGAAGCGAGTGGCAGCTCCTCGTCCTTTTCTTCAAGACTTCGTCGATGGTGGTGGATGGCACTAGATCATCACGCCGACCTCGCAGTGTACCACGGAATCTGTTCTCTAAAGATGGCTAGAGATAACCGAGCCGTCGCGTGGGAGAAAAGTGTTTTTTTTTGTGTGTGTTTTGTGCCTTTGTTATGGACGAAATTTTCACTCCAAATTATGAAATATGGCTGCCCTATTTAAACTACGATATATTTGGAAATCCCTAGGATATCTCAAAGATATGGTTTTCGATTTTGCTTCTTAAGTGTAGAGATTTTGCCATATCTTTCTCTCCCTTATTTATTTCAAAATTCATATAAGGATACTTACCATAATTAGACAACTAACTTAAATACTAAGTCAAACTAAGTATATGTAAATATGGTATAAAATTCGAAACTTAATCCAAGATTAATTTCGAAATTTTCACCTTAAAATAAATAATATTCCAAATACATTATTTCTATATTTATATTTAATTTTCGAAATTAATTCCCAAGGCATAATTCGAAAATTAGCTTAGGGTCCAATTCCAATTTTACCCTCAAGACTTTTAAGCACTTGGCCAAGCCCAAGTCTCAAAGTTAGTTTCATACGAAGTCCGACTTCGGTCCATTAAACGGCCCGAGGCCCACTAAGGCGTGGCGCAACGGCCCAACGGCCCGTTAAGGCCCAAAACACTTTCTCTCCTTATCAGTACACCTTGATGATCCTTTTTAAGCCCGACTCTCTAGGTTCGACTCAATCGGCAAGGGAGGAATCCAAGAGTACGGCAGTTACCTAGCCAATCCCGCAGTACCGGACCGTAACCCGATTCGAGTGCGAATTTCAACCCAATCTTTATTCGAAAGCCTTACTATAGATTATAGTACTACGTATAAACCCTCCAGCTGTGTCCCAATCGAGTGAGAGTCATGGTCTATGTCAAACTCACTATACTCGATTCTATGATAAAACGGGGACGAGGCAAATTACCAAACTACCCTTCATGTCTAACATGAGTTAGTTCAATACCTTGGCCAAGGATTTCGTAATTTCTCGTCGCCGTCCTCATAGGACACTTATCTCGATTACTTGCGAGACTGGGAATCCGTACTCGGCGGTCTAAGCCCGGCAATCACAAATCGTCATCAAGACCGCATCTGGCCCGCTGACCCATGCAACAGCAAATCGGGTCGAGGGGAACCAGTGATAGTCGAGACTTCAAAGTCAACTCCGCCAAAGCCCCTTTCGGTCTACTATAATGTTGTCGTCGGTCATTGACACTCCTTGAGTAATAAGCCATGTTCGACCGTACGACCAGTGAGTCAGTGTCCATGAAACGATTCAATCCCTTGATTCGACTCGCATCACAAGTCATGACCTCCGCTTCCAAGGGGGTATCGGCACACGATAGGTCATCGACAAATAAGCCGTAATCGGTTATCCAGCACCCAACTGGAGTCTAAGACTTACGGACTTTTAATGCTAGAGGTTAAGAGTCCACTGGTGCCTTCCTCTCTCGTACTCATCGAGAACAGTGACTTAACTCGACACATTTGGATTTGTTCATTTACTGCTTTACCGGATGTTTAATAAAGTACTCTTATATCCAATAAACGAACAACGCCTTTCAATAAACACACAAAAAATATCTTATTACATAAAAGGTCGAATGATAAATAAGCTAATGCCCTATACAATCTAATCCTCGTATAGCATTCGAGGGCATATTCCTAACAATCTCCCACTTGCACTCAATGCCATGCGCTGCAGTATCTAATACCCATCTTTTCGAGATGTCTAGCCAGCACTGCCTGTGATAGAGGCTTGGTAAACGGGTCGGCCACGTTTTCCGCGGTCGCAATCTTCTGCACGGCTACGTAGCCATTCTCAATGAATCCACGTAACATGTGGTACTTTCTTTCTATATGTTTGTGTTGAGAATCCCTGGACCCACGTTCCTAGAACGGCGGAATTTTAAGATTTTACGAGGTTTCCCGCTTGTCCAAGATCGCTCGGCTACAAACACGAGAATGTATCGACATAAAGAGATAAAGGATCAGCCATGATACCTTGTTGAAATCTCTTGACGATGGCTAGCTTCGAATCCTTCAAATCCCCGAGGCGTAGTGCCCCTCCCCTACGCCAAAAGCACATGAATGGGAAGCCTTCTTTGCGCAAGATCATCACGCCGGCACCTTACTAACGTCGCAGCTATTCTTGCATGTGCGGCTAGGCCAAGAACGAACTGCTTGCTGCCCCCGAGAGAGAGAGAGTGCGAGAGAGAAAGTGGTGAGAGGAGAAAACTCTTAGTTTTTTTTTTTAACTTTGGCTTGTATTTCGAAAATTTAGCTTCCACACCCTTTAGGATCTCGACAATACTTCTTTATACCTCTTAGGATTAGCCAAAATTAGGTTAAGGTGGGTGAAGAAAAATCCTCAAACCTCCCCTTTTACCAAGTCTTCGTTTTATCAAGTAATGAATTCAAAATTTAAACTTTATATTTAATTAATTAAATATCCAATACCTTAATTAATTAAAATATCATATTTAGTATATTTTAAATATATAATATCCAGTATAAATATATATAATATTTTTCGAAATTTTATCTAATAAAAATTCGAAACTTATATATATATATCCGATATACATTATTTAATTCCAAATTCAACAATATTATTTCTCTAAGAAAATAATAAAGAACTAAATCTAATTTAAATCATACACTAAATATTCAATATCAAATATTTTATTTCAAAAATATATCGTGAGGTGAAAAGACCATTTTACCCCTCACTAGTCAAACTTAGTATTTTCGGGCGATCAAGGTTTTGGCCAAGCCCCAAACCCTAATGTCACAATGTAGGACCTAGCCTTGTCTCTCTCTCTGATGACGACGTTGTATCGGTTGCCCTTTTTAGCCCGACTCTCTTGGTTCGTCTCAACCGGCCCAGGAGGTATCTAGGAGTTCGGTATTCATCTAGACAGCCCCGTGGTACCGAACAGATCCCAAGTTGAGTATGAATTTGATCTAATCATAATCCATGAACCGACTGTAGATTTTCGTCATACGTATAAACCCTTTACGTTTGTCCCGGTCGAGTGAAAGTCACGCATAGTCAAACTTACAGAACTCGACTCTATGTTGTTTATGTCGGTGAAAGTTCTGAAACTGCACTCCACGACTATCGTGAGTTAGTTATATGCTCTGGCCAGAGACTTGGATAACTTCCCGCACATTAAACTTGCCATAGGACGTTAACCTCCAATTTAATCGAGATCGTAAATCCCGCTCCGCGGTTCAACCGGAAATCACATCAAAAAGTCAAGAGCGCATTTCGCCACTGACCCATGCCACCGGCAAGACGGGCCTAGCAAACTAGTGACATCTTAAGACCTCAAGATTAACCCCAAGTTAACCCTTTCGATCTAAGGTTCACGCATACTACTACAATCAATCGATCGATCAAGGACAATCCAAGCGTGTGATCGTTTGATTACGAGTCAGTGTCCAAATACATATAATCCCCTGATTCATCTTGTATCATTGTCATGGGCTCCCACTTCCCAAGTGAACGGTTGGCACAACCATATTGGACCCATCGACAAACAAGTCGTACATGTCATTTCAGTCACCCTACAGGAGACTTAGACTTGTGGACTATTTTAATATTGCAGTATCTCAGCTTACTGGTGCCCCTCTCTGTCCCCACAGAATCAGTAACTGAACTGCCAATATTTGGTTTTATTAATTTGTCTTATCCACCCAGATTGCAAGGTGAAATCTTTAGACTAATTAATAATTTGCCTTTTAATTTATTCATCCAATAATTAGTTAATGATGAATAAAGTCATTCCATTAATAGAAGTAATCAAATTACATCACTAAACACTACAAAACTAGCAAATTGCCCTCGTACTCCCAGTCCTCGTACGGCATCTAGGGCATATACCTCAACAATCTACCACTTGCACTAATGCCACATGTTATCATATCTTAACCCCATTTTATCGAGGTGTCGATTGAGCACTGCCTGTGGTAGTGGCTTCGTGAACGGGTCCGCTGCATTCTCTACAGAGGCGATTTTCTACATGGCTATTGAGCCATTTTCAACAAACCCACGCAGCACGTGGTATTTTCTCTCTATGTGTTTGGATTTACTGTGAGCACGTGGTTTCTTAGCTTGTGCAATAGCCCCGCTGTTGTCGCACCACAATGGCAGCGGGCGATCCACGATGCTAGGTACCACCTGTAGTTCCTCCAGAAGCTTGCGTATCCAAACACCCTCTTTGGCAGCTTCTGAAGCTGCAATATACTATGCCTCAGTGGTGGAATCTGCAGTCGTGCTTTGCTTGGAACTTTTCCAAGACACTGCCCCACCATTGAGCGTAAAGACAAAACCCGAAGTAGACTTTCGGTCATCCACATCTGATTGGAAGTCCGAATCTGTATATCCATCTACTTCCAATTCACCTGGGCCATAAATCAGTATCAAGTCCTTAGTCCGTCTAAGGTACTTCAGAACTGTCTTTACTACCGCCCAATGTTCCTCACCAGGGTTAGCCTGAAACCTACTCAATACGCCCACAGCGTACGCTATGTCTGGTCGTGTGCAAAGCATCGCGTACATCAGGCTACCCACAGCTGAAGCATAGGGGACTCCACTCATATCTTGCCTTTGTACCTCATTCTGAGGAGACGTAGCCTTTGAGAGATGAATCTCATGCCTCATAGGTAGGAACCCTTTCTTAGACTCGTCCATTTTAAACCTTTTAAGGACTTTATCTAAGTAAAGGGCCTGGGACAAGCCTATTGACCTTTTTGCCCTATCTCTAAATAGGCGAATTCCTAAAATATAGGTCGCTTCTCCGAGGTCTTTCATAGAGAATTCATTTGAAAACCAAGCTTTAATCTCTGAGAGCATCCCAATGTCGTTTCCTATAAAAAGGATATCATCTACGTACAATACTAGAAACGACACCTTACTCCCACTGGCCTTTCTGTAAACACATGGCTCTTCTTCATTCTTTATGAATTCGTAGTTCTTAACTACTTCATCGAACCAAAGATTCCAACTCCTTGAAGCCTGTTTCAGCCCATAAATGGACCGATTCAGTTTGCACACTTTTCGAGCATCTGCTTCTGACGTAAAACCCTTGGACTGCTCCATATAGATTTCCTCCCGGAGGAATCCATTCAGGAAAGCGGTCTTTACGTCCATCTGCCAGATCTCATAGTCGTAGTGTGCTGCTATCGCAAGAATGATTTGAATGGACTTTATCATTGCGACAGGTGAGAAGGTTTCCTCATAGTCAATTCCCTCTTTCTGACTATACCCTCTCGCTACAAGCCTAGCTTTGTACGTATCCACCTGTCCATCAGATCCAATCTTTTTCTTGTAGATCCATTTATTGCCAATTGGTCTAAAACCATTAGGCAGGTCTACAAGAGTCCAAACCTCGTTTGTGTGCATCGAGTCCATTTCGGCCTGCATAGCCTCAAGCCACTTGAGGGAGTCTGTACCAGCAATTGCCTGGTCGTAGGTGAAGGGATCGTACCCGACGCATCCCTCAGTCGCAGCATCCCCATGCTCGTCGTGTACCATACCATATCTCTCAGGCATATAAGATATCCTACTGGACCTACGCAATTACGGCTGAGCCGGGTTTTCTGGAACATCGTCCAAGGACTCTGGAATAGGAGTCGATTCGTCCTCTAACTCTCTTAGAGTTATTTCTCGTCCTTTACGGCCTTCGCCTACGAATTCTTGCTCCAAGAAAGTAGCGCGTAAAGCGACGAACACCCTGTGTTCGTCTGGGACGAAGAAGCAATATCCCATTGAGTCCTCGGGATATCCGACGAATCTTGCGATTAATGATCTTGATTCAAGCTTATCTGCCATCAACTTTTTCACAAAGGCGGGGCAACCCCAGACCCTGATGTGATTCAGACTCGCCGTACGATTATGCCAAGCCTCGTAAGGAATCTTGTCGGCAGAGCGGGTGGATATCCTGTTAAGGATACCTACCCACAAAGAAATGGGGAGATCTGTGTAACTCATCATCGACCGAACCATATCTAAAAGCGTTCGGTGTCTCCGTTCGGCCACGCCATTCAATTGCGGCGTGCCTGGCGGGGAAAACTGTATGATGATGCCATTTTCTCTAAGAAATGCATCAAACTCAAGGCTCATGTATTCACCGCCTCGATCTGACCGAACGGCTTTAATGAACTTGTCAGTTTGCTTCTCCACTAATGCTTTATACTCTTTGAACATTTCAAGAGCTTCGGACTTTTGTCTCATCAAATAGACATTCCCGTAGCGGGAGAAATCGTCCGTGAATGTTATGAAGTAGCGGTAATTACCTCGGGCCGTTACTTTAAATGGTCCGCATACGTCAGGGTGGATCAAACCCAACACTTCCGTGGCCCTAGTGAAAGTCCCTGTGAAGGGCGACTTGGTCATTTTCCCTAAGATGCAAGACTGACAGGTAGAAATCGGGCCTGTTCGCACTATGCTAATCAGACCGTCCTTTTCCATCTGTTCAATCTTCGCTTCTGCTGCTTGACCTAGTCGTAAGTGCCACGTGTATCGATCGTTCGACCCAGTCGATGATTTGGTGATTGCATTTACAGTTTTAACATTGTCTTTTAAGTTGACGTAATATAAACCATTTATTAAAGTCGCACTTCCAACATTTTCATGGCAAACATTATCAATGAATCGAAATTCATAACCCAGTCTGCTCAAAACAGAAATCGAAATAATGTTTTTAAGCCCCTTGGGCAAAACCAAAATGTCAGAAAGTTCTAAACAATGTAATGACGATAAGACTAAGGTCTTCGATCCCATGTGTGTAGCTGGTACACTATGTCCACTACCTACGTTGATCAAGACCTCGCCAGCTCGAAGCTTCCTACTTCGTTCTAGACCTTGGTTCAAAACACAAATGTGGGAACTAGCCCCTTAGTCATGTATCCACGAAGTAGAATACACAGAATAATTAGCTTCAAAAACTAAATGTTTTCCTAAGGCGTCAGACGCCTCCAGCTTCGGACATTCACGCTTCCAATGGCCCAGCTACTGGCAAAGGAGGCACTTATCCGTGGGCTTTGTGCCCGACCTTTCGACCTTGGTGGTCTTCGTCTTCCTGTCGACTCTACCCTTGGTCACGCCTGTCTTGTTCGACTTCTTCTTCGATCCCTTGGATGTAGAAGTCGCAACAAGCATGTAGACGTGAACCTTCGCTGAATCTTCAACCCACTTATCGTGGAGTACAATCTCCTCATTAGTGGATTCAGTTGTGGGCAATTTTGGCTCCTTAATGTCCAAGACATAATCCAGTTTTGCTAATTTGAGGACGATCCTCAAATTTCTGAGCCAGTCTACATAGTTCGGTCCCACCAAACAATGTTTCTCCAAGAGTGTAATTAATGGGTTTGTCATCGTAACTAACAGAGAAGAAAATAAAGCGCAGAAAATAAACAGATAGTTAGGATTTGTAGTGTTTAATCAGACTAAATTAGGACTTTAAATTTTTGTCTGACTCCCACTATTTTTCTCGAAACCCTTTCTCCCGCTAGGCATTTCGGAAACCATGTTGAGTGGTTTCATAGTGGCGTTGAGTTCCCCGCGCTACTACAAACTAGCCTCAACTTAACAGCTTATTGGCTCGTTTGGTTAGCCAAGGTCGTGCCCCGCACATTTCTATCACACAGAAGATTCAACGTCTTTGTCTCAGCCACGGTCCCTTAGCCGTAACTCGGATCATATTGGGAATGACTGTCCAAGTGCAACCTATCAACGTCCTGCTCACCTTCCACTTTTTCATGAACTTCATCCCCCGTAGGATAACTCTTTATTAGAGGGTGAAGAGTGGTCGGTGAGCGGCAATTCATAATTGCATCCAAACCCGTTCATGCAAAGGCAAGGGTTTTGGCGCCGTAACTCGGTCAACCGCAACCGTACCCCTAGGTCGACAATTTTGGACTTGATAGAAGACAGGAGCCTAGCCCCTTTATTCACTTGATATTAAAAGTCTAACCTCGGGAGAATCCTTACAGTTTTAACACAAGCACATTATGCACATTATCACGTTCGAAACCAACACGCACATAATGGACTTTAATAGTAAACCTAGTTTCAACCTATTAAAGTAAATGTGAAAGATCGAGGATATTTCTAGTTCTATCCTAATTGTACAAAACAATAAGACTCTACGTCTTCGGGCTTTGCTCAAACGGACGCCTCGGCTACCAGCTCGTTCGTTCGGGTTCCTCACGATCGACACTCGTACGGCCGTCATAACATAACTACAAAAGCCTATGACGGGGAATCTATCCCTAATAAAACCGTCCGTCTTATCTAATAAAAAAAACTGTAAAGTACAACCTAGGGGGGATCTTGTCACCCTTAACATATCACCCGGCAAAAACCAGAACCTAATCCCCAATCAATTACCACGTTTATTCAAATAACATGCATCACGACAAATTTAACACATTTCCGAGCCGAAATCGAATTTTGGCTTTTAAATGGTCCTGGCCTAGCCCTATGTATATCGGGTCGTAGGATGTGGCTAGACCAGGCCTATCGGGCCTGTGTCGAGGATGCTCGCGCCATGCGAGCTGCCAGCCTCGTGCCGTGCGCACCATGCGGCAAGCCCCGATCCGCGTGCGCTCTTAGCCTAGCACAGCTCGCATACACGCGCATGGTCATACCTACTTTCCGCGCATCCACGCGCGGCTTTCCCGAGCGCTGCGTGCACCCATGTGTGCAGCCCGGGCCTCTTGTGCCGCATGACCCGCGTGCGGTCAGCCCTATGCGCCGCGGTACGCCCGCAGCCATCCCGTCTTGAGTCGCGCACCCCGCGCGCCTTGCGCCGGCTGCCCGTGTGTCGTGCCCATCATGCACACGGCTAGGAGAAGGCCTCATGCTGCGTGCAGCCCGCCCTGATTCGCGCTTCGCATGTGACTCGACGCAGCCCCGCTCGCCCGGGCTGCCCGGGCGCCGTGTGCGCCATGCGCACGGTTAAGGCTTTCGGATTTTTCGTGGCCTTTTGTCATAGTCCCGTGACTTTAACCGAGCCTATGGCTCTGATACCACTGTAGAGAATTCCCGAGGGTCCCTGGACCCACGTTCGTAGAACGGCGGAATTTTAAAATTTTACAGAGTTTCCCGCCTATCCAAGATCACTCGGCTACAAACACGAGAACGTATTGACATAAAGAGATAAAGTATCAGCCATGATACCTTGTTGAAATCTCTTGACGATGGCTAGATTCGAATCCTTCGAATCCCCGAGGCGTAGTACCCCTCTCCTACGCCAAAAGCACACGAACGGGAAGCCTTCTTTGCGCAAGATCATCACGCCGGCACCTTACTAACGTCGCAGCTGTTCTTGCATGTGCGGCTAGGCCAAGAACGAACTGCTTGCTGTCCCCGAGAGAGAGAGTGCGAGAGAGAAAGTGGTGAGAGGAGAAAACTCTTAGTTTTTTTTTTCTCTTTGGCTTGTATTTCGAAAATTTAGCTTCCACACCCTTTAGGATCTCGAAAATCCTTCTTTATACCTCCTAGGATTAGCCAAAAATAGGTTAAGGTGGGTGAAGAAAAATCCTCAAACCTCCCCTTTTACCAAGTCTTCGTTTTACCAAGTAATGAATTCAAAATTTAAACTTTATATTTAATTAATTAAATATCCAATACCTTAATTAGTTAAAATATCATATTTAGTATATTTTAAATATATAATATCCAATATTAATATATTTAATAATTTTCGAAATTTTATCTAATAAAAATTCGAAACTTATATATATATCCGATATACATTATTTAATTCCAAATTAAACAATATTATTTCTCAAAGAAAATAATAAAGATCTAAATCTAATTTAAATCATATACTAAATATTCAATATCAAATATTTTATTTCAAAAATATATCGTGAGGTGAAAGGACCATTTTACCCCTCACTAGCCAAACTTAGTATTTTCGGCCGATCAAGGTTTTGGCCAAGCCCCAAACCCTAATGTCACAATCTAGGACCTAGCCTTGTCTCTCTCTCTGATGACGATGTTGTATCGGTTGCCCTTTTTAAGCCCGACTCTCTTGGTTCGTCTCAACCGGCCCAGGAGGTATCTAGGAGATCGGTATTCACCTAGCCAGCCCCGTGGTACCGAACAGATCCCAAGTTAGTACGAATTTGATCTAATCATAATCCATGAACAGACTGTAGATTTTCGTCATACGTATAAACCCTTTACGTTTGTCCCGGTCGAGTGAAAGTCACGCATAGTCAAACTTAAAGAACTCGACTCTATGTCGTTTATGTCGGTGAAAGTTCTGAAACTGCACTCTACGACTATGGTGATCAGTTACATGCTCTGGCCAGAGACTTGGATAACTTCCCGCACATTATATGCTCCCACTTTCCAAGTGAACGGTTGGCACAACCATTTTGGACCCATCGACAAACAAGTCGTACTTGTCATTCCAGTCATCCTAGTGGAGACTTAGACTTGTGGACTATTTTAATATTGCAGTATCTCAGCTTACTGGTGCCCCTCTCTGTCCCCACAGAATCAATAACTGAACTGTCAATATTTGGGTTTTATTAATTTGTCTTATCCACCCAGATTGCAAGGTGAAATCTTTAGACTAATTAATAATTTGCCTTTTAATTTATTCATCCAATAATTAATTAATGATGAATAAAGTCATTCCATTTATAGAAGTAATCAAATTACATCACTAAACACTACAAAACCAGCAAATTGCCCTCGTACTCCCAGTCCTCGTACGGCATCAAGGGCATATACCTCAACAGTTTGGACCTGCAGTGAGACCTCGGTTCTTTTGCATGAGCAATAGCGCCAGTATTGTCACACCACAATGGCAATGGCCTATCTGCTACAGGAACGACACCAAGTTCTTCCAAGAACTTTCTCATCCAAACACCTTCCTTCGCTGCCTCTGAGGCCGCTATATACTCTGCTTCGCAGGTGGAATCTGCAGTAGTGCTCTGTTTGGAACTTTTCCAAGACACCGCTCCACCGTTGAGCGTAAAGACGAATCCTGAAGTGGATTTTCGGTCGTCCACGTCAGACTGGAAATCCGAATCCATATACCCTTCCACTTCCAATTTTCCATTACCGTAGACCAGCATCATATCCTTAGTCCGTCTGAGGTACTTGAGGATAGTCTTGACTGCTGTACAATGTTCCTTACCAGGGTCAGCCTGAAACCGATTGACTACGCTCACAGCGTACGCCAAGTCAGGTCGCGTGCAAAGCATCGCGTACATCAAGCTACACACCGCAGATGCATAGGGGATTCCATTCATCTATTTCCGCTCCAACTCACTTTGAGGGCTCATAGCCTTGGAAAGGTGAATCCCATGCCGCATAGGCAGGAACCCTTTCTTAGAGTTGCCCATATTATATCGCTTCAGGACCTTCTCTAAGTAAAGGGCCTGGGAGAGTCCTAACATACGATTCGCTCGATCTCTATAAAGGCGAATCACCAAGATGTAGGTCGCTTCTCCCAAGTCTTTCATAGAGAATTCGATCGAAAGCCACGCTTTCACATCGAGAGCATTCCAATACGATTTTGCTCCCACTGCTTTTCTTGTAGACGCAAGGTTCGTCTTCGTTCTTTAAGAATCCATGGCCCTTGACCACTTCATCGAACCCAAGATTCCAGCTTCTGGAGGCTTGTTTCAGTCCATAAATGGACTTGTTCAGTTTGCACACCTTATGAGCATCTCCTTGCGATGTAAAACCCTTGGGCTGCTCCATATATATTTCCTCCTTGAGGTATCCATTTAGGAACGCAGTTTTCACATCCATCTGCCAGATCACATAGTCATAGTGCGCAGCTATCGCAAGCAATGTTTGAATGGACTTTATCATAGCAACAGGCGAAAAGGTCTCCTCATAGTCAATGCCCTCTTTTTGACTGTACCCTTTCGCCACAAGCCTAGCTTTGTATGTATCAACCAATCCGTCAGATCCTATCTTTCTCTTGTAGATCCATTTACACCAATTGGGTCTAAAACCATCTGGGAGGTCTACTAGAGTCCAGACTTGGTTTTCGTGCATAGCATCCATTTCGGCTTTCATAGCTATAAGCCATTTCTCCGAATCTTTATCCCTGATTGTCTGGTCATAGGTAGTGGGATCGTCTCCGACGTGCCTTTCCATCGCAGCAACCTCGTGCTTGATGTGGACCATCCCGTATCTCTCAGGCTGGCAAGATACTCTACCCGACCTACGCAAGTCAGGTTGCGTCTCGCACTGCTCTATGGTGTCATCCGACACTGGAGTTTGTGAAAGCGCTTCTGAATACTCTCCAAGAGTTACTTCGCGACCCGCTCCACCTTCTCGAATGAAATCTTCTTCGAGAAAGTGAGCCTGAAGGGCTACAACGATTCTCTGATTGTCGTGGAAGTAAAACTGGTATCCCATGAAATCCTCAGGATACCCGACAAAACGTCCTTTCACAGCCTTCAATTCCAGTTTATCTGTCTTGAGCTTTTTCACAAACGCGGGGCAACCCCAAATTATAATGTGAGTCAAGCTCGGTTTTCGTCCTGTCCATATCTGATACGGAATACGATTGCCAGACTTTGTAGGACATCTATTCAGAATGTGTGCCGCTGTCAACAGGGCATGACCCCACAACGATATAGGTCTGTATAGCTTAGCATAGATCGAACCTTATCCAACAGAGTTCGATTTCTGCGTTCGGACACACCGTTCAACTGCGGTGTTCCGGGCAGTGTCATCTGTGAAATTATCCCATTCGCTTTCAAGAACTCGTCAAACTCAAGGCTCATGTACTCGCCGCCTCGATCTGATCGAACGGCTTTAATGCTCTTTTCAGTCTGATTTTCCACCAAAGCCTTGTACTCTTTGAACCATTCAAAAGTATCAGACTTATTCTTCATGAGATACACCTTGCCAAAGCGAGAGTGATCATCAGTGAAGGTAACGAAATAATGGAAGTTACCGCGAGCCGCTACCTCGAACGGTCCGCAAACATCCTTATGGATCAAACCGAGAAGTTCTGGGGCTCTCGTGAAAGTCCCTGTGAAGGGCGACTTGGTCATCTTTCCAAGGATACAAGATTCACAAGTTGGATAGGGATCAGACCCAAGCGGCTTTATAACGCCGGTTTTCTCCAACTCAAGAATCTTCTGTTCTCCAGCGTGACCGAGTCGAAGATGCCACAGCAGTCTTGAGTTCGACTCCAATTTTCGTTTGTTGGGGACTGTATTCACAGTTTTTATTTTATCTTCGATATTTAGGTAATACAACCCATTCAGTAAACATGCACTTCCGACGCAATTATTTCCAAAATAAATATTGCATATATAATTACTAAAATGAAACTCATAACTGTTTCAGCTCAAAACGAGAATAGAAACAATATTCTTAAGCCCCTTGGGCAAAACCAAACAATCGGAAAGCAGTAAACTATGTCTAGTAGATAAAACGAGAGTTCTTGATCCAATGTGGGTCGCCGGTATACTATGTCTGCTTCCTACGTTGATCATGATCTCTCGATCCGCCAGCTTCCTACTTCGTTCCAGACCTTGGTTCGAAACACAGATGTGAGCACTAGCTCCCGAGTCTAAGATCCAGGAAGCGGAATATACTGTCATAGAACAATTTTTTTCGAAAACGTAAAGTTCTTTACCTAAGGCGGCTAGCTTCGAGCAATCGCGCTTCCAATGGCCAAGCTCATTGCAGTGAAGGCACTTGTCCGTCGGCTTGGCGCCTTTAAACACGTTATTCTTGGCCTTGCCTTTTGAAATTCGTCATTTGGGCTTAGTGGGCTTGTCCGACTTTTTTTTGTACTCGACCCTCGAGTCTTAGCATTCGCGACAAGAACAACTTCCTTTCCTTTCACCTCATCTGAGTCTGTGCTGTCGACAACTGGTTCATTAACCCAGTCAATGTCATCTCGGCCTTGTTCAGATTAAAGTTCACGATGAACGAATTGAAGGAAGGTGGGACCGCCTGAAGTATAAGATCGTTCTGGAGTTCGTTATCCATGATAGAGTCCAGTGCCTCGAGTCTTTCGATCCAATCGATCATCTTGAGCACATGCGCTCCGACGTCACTACCCTCAGCCATTTTGCAATGAAATAGTTGCTTCGTCAGGGAATAGCGAGCACTCCTGGAATGTTCGCCAAAAAGCTCCTTCAAATGAAGCAAAATGGCGCCCACTTTCATTTCCGAGTGAGTGCGCTGCAACTCATTGCTCATGGAAAGAAGTATATAGCCCTTGACCTTTGGTTCGTCTATCTGCCATTTGGCATATGCAGCCCGGTCTTCGTCACTCGCATCAGTCCCTGGGACTTGCGGTACGGGGGAATCGAGGGTATAAGTCAGCGACTCCATACCTAGGACTATCCTCAGATTACGGAGCCAGTCCACATAGTTTGGTCCCACCAAACAGTTTCTCTCAAGCAGCATAGTAATTATTTTCGTCATCGCAGTAAATAGAAAGAAACGTAAAGCTGCAGAAAATAAAGATCTAATTAGGTTTATCTTATCATTCATCAAGCGCAAACAAGGACTTTTCGTTTCGCTTGACTCCCACTATTTTTCTCGAAAAACTATCCTCCCGAGAAGAGTTTCGGAAACCTCGTTGAAAGTTTCATAGTGGAGTTGATGTCCCCGACTCGACTAGACTCGCCTCGGCCTTTATCGCAATATTTGGCTCAACTAATCTTATCGAAGTCACGTCGAACGCGAACTTATCGAAGAGTTTCAACTATCTTAGTCTCAGTCATTGACCCTCACGGCTAACCCTGCTTATTGGGTTTAACTACCGAAGTGTGACCTATCAACTTATGCTCAAATCGCACAGAATGTACCACCCCTTGCTGCCATACGCTTCGTGGGGGGCGGACTGGTATGACGAGCGGCGTCCAAGACGCACCCGAGACGCTAACACTGGGGCGGGATATACGACGCCAACTTACTCGGAACAAATCGCAAAACTCCCCAATGCTAGACATCTCAAGCATGATAGAAGACAGGAATCCAATTCCTTTACCCACTTAGTATTTATCAAACGGGAGAATAAACCATCTCACATAAGAGCACATAAAACATGCATATCAATTCAAAAACCAACACGGACGTATGTAGTAAATTGATCCTAGGAAAATAAACTACAAGACAACACAAGCAGGTTATTTCTAGCCTATCCCTATTACATGCGTCTTCAAAAGACCTCGGATCGTCGCACGGGTCTTGAAGTCGTCAAACGTCCTTCGTCACTCGAATGGCCTCAAAGTCACCGAACGTCCACCACCTTGTCACCGCCGGGGGGCTGTCTTCCATCAAATGGGACCTCGTCTTCGTATTTAAGTCTAATCTAATAAAGCGGTAAATTACAACACGGGGGGATCATAAGTCCCGAACAACCCGTATGAAACAAATACAACCCGGGGGGAAGTAACCCTTAACAAATGACCCGGACACCAAATTCCTAAACCCGCAAGTGCGCCTTAAATCACATTCATAACGAGCACGTTGACAATTACATGATTTTAAAAAGAAACGAAACTTGGGCCTTAAACGGGCCAAGCCCATTAAAAGGCCCGTTAAGGCTTTGAGCATGGAACCCTAACATAGCTGCCGCGACTCAAATCGCTCAGCCGTCAAAACACGCCGGGGAGCCATGGCGGAGAAGGCCACCGGCGTGGAGTCCCGGCTGGAGCCGGTGCCACCACCGCCGGCGACGCCACGCCGGGCAACGCACGCGTGTTCAGCTCGCGGCATAATACTACCGCGACTCCCTCGTCGCATCAGCCCCTTCGTGCCGAGTCACTGCCTCGCCGGGAGAGATCGCCGCCGCAGCGTTCCGGCCGAGTCGGAGTCGCTGCGGCTGTCTTGCGCAGCGCGCACTATGCGCGCCATCGCAGTCCGCGGCCAAAGCCGCGCCGATCACAGCCCGGCCGCCGCACCTTGCTACGGCGCTGCCCGGGATGGCGCCTAAGCCACCATGGCTGGCGTCGGACCCAAGGTTCGAGGCTGATCAGGCCTGCTCAAAGCAGCCCGATCCCGCGGCCGTACTGCTGTTACGGTGCACGCAGCCCGCGCGCAACGCGCGGCTGCCCGGGTCCCGTCGTCGCGCGGGTCCCTGTCCGGTTCGTGGTTCATCGTCGGTCTGTACCGCACGAGTTGGTGGCCGTTGGTTGGCAAACGACACATCGTCTCCCACGCGCCTCGTTTCAATTTAAACACGTTATGATTCTAATCACGAGCGCCCTCTCTGATACCACTGTTGGGTTACCCGGTGTCTCCCGGAGACGCCACGTCCCCGGGTATGGTGCGGAACAAAAATTTTCCGGGTTCCCTTATTGCCCTCGTTGCTCGGATCAGAATAGTAACACATAGACATGTAATAGGGCGGGTCAAACCCGTAGAGAATTACCAGTTGAAGCGAGTGGCAGCTCATCGTCCTTTTCTTCAAGACTTCGTCGATGGTGGTGGATGGCACTCGTCACGGCGACCTCGCAGTGTACCACGGAATCAGTTCTCTAAAGATGGCTAGAGATAACCGAGCTGTCGCGTGGGAGAAAAGTGTTTTTTTCGGTGTGTGTTTTGTGCCTTTGTTATGGACGACTCCAAATTATGAAATAGGGCTGCCATATTTAAACTATGATATATTTGGAAATCCCTAGGATATCTCAAAGATATGGTTTTCGATATTGCTCCTTAAGTGGAGAGATTTTGCCATATCTTTCTCTCCCTTATTTAATTCACCATAATTAGACAACTAACTTAAATACTAAGTCAAACTAAGTATATGTAAATATGGTATAAAATTCGAAACTTAATCCAAGATTAATTTTGAAATTTTCACCTTAAAATAAATAATATTCCAAATACATTATTTCTATATTTATATTTAATTTTCGAAATTAATTTCCAAGGCATAATTCGAAGATTAGCTTAGGGTCCAATTCCAATTTTACCCTCAAGCCTTTTAAGCACTTGTCCAAGCCCAAATTTCAAAGTTAGTTTCATACGAAGTCCGACTTCGTGTCCATTAAACGGCCCGAGGCCCACTAAGGTGCGGCCCAACGGCCCAAGGCCCGTTAAGGCCCAAAACACTTTCTCTCCTTATCAGTACACCTTGATGATCCTTTTTAAGCCCGACTCTCTAGGTTCGACTCAATCGGCAAGGGAGCAATCCAAGAGTCCGGCAGTTACCTAGCCAATCCCGTAGTACCGGACCGTAACCCGATTCGTGTGCGAATTTCGACCCAGTCTTTATTCGAGAACCTTACTATAGATTATAGTACTACGTATAAACCCTTCAGCTGTGTCCCAATCGAGTGAGAGCCATGGTCTATGTCAAACTCACTATACTCGATTCTATGATAAAATGGGGACGAAGCAAATTACCAAACTACCCTCCATGAGTTAGTTCAATACCTTGGCCAGTAATTTCCCGTCGCCGTCCTCATAGGACACTTATCTCGATTACTTGCGAGACTGTGAATCTGTACCTGGCGGTCTAAGCCCGGCAATCACAAATCATCATCAAGACCGCATCTGGCCCGCTGACCCATGCAATAGCAAATCGGGTCGAGGGGAACCAGTGACAGTCGAGACTTCGAAGTCAACTCCGCCAAAGCTCCTTTCGGTCTAAGGTTCACGTAGACTACTATAGTGTTGTCGTCGGTCATTGACACTCCTTGAGTAATAAGCCATGTTCGACCGTACGACCCGTGAGTCAGTGTCCATGAAACGATTCAATCCCTTGATTCGACTCGCATCACAAGTCATGACCTCCGCTTCCAAGGGGGTATCGGCACTCGATAGGTCATCGACAAATAAGCCGTAATCGGTTATCCAGCATCCAACTGGAGCCTAAGGCTTACGGACTATTAACGCTCGAGGTTAAGCGTCCACTAGTGCCTTCCTCTCTCGTACTCATCGAAAACAGTGACTCAACTCGACACATTTGGATTTGTTCATTTATTGCTTTACCGGATGCTTAATAAAGTACTCTTATATCCAATAAACGAAAACGCCTTTCAATAAACACACAAAAAATATCTTATTACATAAAAGGTCGAATGATAAATAAACTAATGCCCTATATAATCTAATCCTCGTATAGCATTCGAGGGCATATTCCTAACAGTCGTCTACAATAACCATCATATATCGCTTTCCACTAATGCTGTCTGTTCGCATTGGGCCACATAGATCGATGTGTAATAGCTCTAGTCGATGTTGAGTCGATGCTGTGTGTTTTGATGGGTGAGATGCCGTTTTCATTTTACCTTTCTCACAAGCTGAGCACAGATGTTCCTTTTGATACTTCAGTGATGGAAGTCCATTAGCCAGTTTGTTATTTAACAGCTTGTTGAGAGTCTTGAAGTTAAGATGAGATAGCCGCTGGTGCCATAAGTCATTCTGAACAGATGTTGCTTTGGATATCAGGCAAATGGTGTTTTTTGGTCTGACGGTCCGAATGTCGATGGTGTATAGATTTGTTTTGCGAGTTCCTGGAGAAGTCCTTCACCATCAGCATTGAGAATTTTGCAAGTTCTTTTTTGAAACGCAACTTGGAGTCCGATGTGACTGAACTGTCCTATTGATAAGAGATTGTGTATCAGTCCTTCAACATAAGAAACTTCCTTGATTGTGAGTTGATTGCATATCAGATCTCCATAGCCAAGGATTCTGGCTCCATTGCTGTTTCCAAAGCGCACCAGTCCACAAGGCCTTTCAATGTAGTTGCTCAACAGACCCTTATTTCCAATAATGTGTATGGAGCAACCTGAATCTAGATGCCACATATGCGGGGCCTGCAAACTCAAACTAGAGGGTTTTAGGTACCCATTTAAAAATGGGTCCACCTCTGTTGTACTTGTTAGTCCGTATAGACTCTCTACCTAGCCTAGATTTATCAGTGTCAGCGGAAGACTTACTATCATAGAGTCATTAAACGTTTCTAGGGCTTGGATTTGGGTTTCCTCAGTCTTAAGCTTTGGAACCCACTTGATAGTAGTCGAACTCTCTTTGTCTTAGTTTTAGAAACGCGTTTTGGAGTCTTTTCTTGTTTTGTGTGTTCCTTTGCAGTTTTTGTTTTTTGATCGTTTCCTTTTCTTTAAAGACGTGTCTTTTGAAGTCGTTTTCTGAGCTTGTTTGTAGAAACGATTATGCATGGGAAAATGATTTTTTGAATGAAAGGATGAGTTTTGCGATACATGAGAAAATAAAGACTGTACAAAAGTTTTTGAAGGAAAACAATCTATGACTCCTTTATGGGTCCTGAAAATTTCAAAGTATTAGTACAAGAAAGTTTATCATTAGAAGTCAAGGTAAATGTGAGTGATTGTAGTCTTAATTTTTCTTTAAGTTCAGAGATTTCCTCTAGAAGTTTCTGCCTTTCATCATCAAAGGACTTTCTCTCTCTTTCGAGAGTGGAGTGTAGATCACTGATTTTCTTTATGCAAACAGGCATGTACCCTGCCATATATGTAGTCATTAGTGTCTCACTTGTTAATTCGTCTGAGGTATATTCCTCACTACGACGGATTTCAGACTCAAACTCAGTTATTGCTGGACATTTTCTCTCTTTATAACTATCATTCAATTCTGTATAATCAAATGATATCTCAGCTTTCTTGTGTGTCTCATCCTTTCCTTGTGAGGTTTCGAATTCACTGACAAAACGCATGAGTTCTGTCATACAACCTAACTGCATATATTTAAGATCATAAAGGTAGGGTACATTGGTTATACCTTGCCTTAACAAACATGGGTTATCAAAACCAATTCCCTTATGGGGATTGTAGAAATCGATGTCTGCAGGTTTGTTCAAGAAAATTGTCTGTTCTGACTGATCTCGTCGGGTTAAGAGGTCCTCCAATTTCTTTATCTTGGTGTACAGTCTTTCCGTTCCTTACAGAGTAAGTTATATTTTGCCGAAGCGTCCATCGCTTTTCTCTATGGGACCTCATTTCTACGGCTAATTCCTTGGCTTTAGCCTCGGATTTTAGCACTTGAGAAAGCTTTGTGACTTTCTCATTAGCTACACGATTTTTCTCACATGCATATTCATACATAAACTTATCTAGAACTTCTATATTATTTGTAGATTCGCTTCTAATTCTCTAATTTTCCTTTTACCCTGTTTGTTCGATTTATATAGAGTTAAGAATTAATTTTTCATTTTAAGTAATGAATCATAGTCTGTTTCGCTTACCTCAACCATATCTGAGTTGTTGGCGGTATCCTTCTCTGACTCACTCCCTTCTGCTTCAGTTCCATCTTCCTCATCATCAAGTCTGGCCATTAGCGCCATGATCTCTTCCTCGTTGTCTGAGGTGTCCTCAAGCCAATGATCCTGTTAAGCTACCAAGACCATTCCCTTCTCCTTCTGCTCGGCCAATTGTACCTTTCTACGATAAAAGTTTACGTATTTTTTCTTGGGCAATCTGCATTCTCTGGCAAAATGTCCAGGTTTTCGCAGTTGAAGCATTTCTCGGCTTGCGACGTGGTTTTAGGGTCCTTTTCTTCATCTTGAGCCTTTCCCTTTGAATTTGATGAAGTTCTTTGACGGTTGGATGAGGATCCAGACTTCTTATAGAATTTCTTCTGTACGAAGTTTGAGACCAATGCCAGTTGTTTTGCGAGCTCCTTGATTGTGATCTCCTTATCTCCATGTTTTGAATAATCCTTGAGTTCTTCATCAGAGTCTGAATCTCCTCCCTCTTGAGCTTGAGATGACTGGAGGATCTCCTTGTCTTTTGATTGTTTTCTAGATGATCGTTCAGACATAAGTGCGAGTGTGTCACTTTCCACCGATTTGGTTTCCTCCCTCCGTTTCTCCACTTGATTGGAGTGTTGGTTGAGGTAGTCGAATAATGTGTGGATGCTAACCTTGGTTAGGTCGTTCATTTGTCTTATCATGATTGCTGTTGCTTCCCATTCAGGATGAAGTGATCCAAGGAATTTGATGTTAATCTCCATTACATTTTTAGTGACTCCTTTCATTTTCAACTCATTTATGAGGACAAGGAAACGATGAAAAGTTTCTTGAAAAGTTTCTCCTTTGTTTGCCTGAAAGCGATCGTAGGAGATGAGGGTATTTGCCATCCGTGCCATAGTGTTTACATCTGTTCCCTGCATCATAATCCGCAGGGCATCCCACATTTCTTTCCCACTTTCACCACATTCTAGTTGCATTAGAATGTCGTTGGGAATGGCTTGCATCATGTATGATTTTGCAACTTTATCGGCCTTAAGTCGAAGTTTTTCTTCGTCATTGCATTGATCGACGGTCTTCAAGATACTCTGTGCTTCTCTTGCAGGGGTTGTGGTGGTTGTGGATGGGATAACGGTCCAGTACTATCTAGGACCATTATAAATAGATTCGAGCAAGTTATCTGAATTGTTCTTGCTTTCAATGAAGTTGATGAACATTCTCTTCCAGACTGCATACTCTCCATGTCGGATGATGGGAGGTCTAACATCATTTCCCATGCTAAAGGAATCCATTTCTTGTGTTTTGGATATGATCGTTAACGTGTAATGTGAGGAAATTAAATCTGAATCGAGAATTTGATCAAAATTGAATATTGAGAATAACTTTGAGACAAGGGTTTGGTTCGTGAAATTGCGAATTAGGAATTGGATCTGGTTCGCGAATTGGAATGAGAAAGTGTTGTTTCGCGAATTGGTGTAAATCTAAGTTCGTGGGTTAATAAAATATGTAGAGTCGACTGAATGTGCGAAACTTGATCGAGTTCGTGAAATGTGAAGAATCGCGAAGTGACTTGAGGGGCTGATTCACAAAAGATAACCGAGTTCGCGAAGTGGAGATGGATTCGCGAAGTGAGGGAACTGAGTATTGTTGCAAGAGTTCGCGAACTGTCTTGAGAGCTTTGGACTCGTGAAAATCAGGATTCACGAAGTATTGGAAAGTACGATTCGCGGAAACTGAATTCGTTAAGAACGAGACGTGAATTTGAGACGTTGATCTTAGAGAATCTGACGCCCCTGAATTTCCAAGTCGCGAAATTTAGCTTCGCGAACTGCGTGAACTTAATTCGCAAACTCGATACTTTCAATTCGCAAAATTCCTCCTTGGATTAGAATTCGTGAAATTCTACGGAGACTGTGAATTCGCAAATCTTAAACCCTAAATAGAACGCCGTTCGCAAAATAAACAAAAAATGACGAAATGGAGCAGTTCTTCACTCTGCAGACAGAAATTCCAGAAAAATCTAACTTCGAATCCGACAGAAACCAGTTGAACAATTCCAAACTTGATAGAAGCTCAAACTTGCAGCTTGAATCACTCAGAGAATGACCGAAAGACACTTTGAAGTTGTTTGAAGACAGAATGTCGTGAATAAAGAAAATCTGCAATGGAGCTCAACGACTTGATTTTGTTACCTTTAATGAAGTTTCCTCACCTACACGCTTGCTCTGATACCACTTGTAATCCCAGAATATTCAAGAACACTTTGATAAAGATTAAACCTTCATTAAATACTTGGTGTTTAGAGGGTTTAGAGAGTTTGCGTACGAGAAGTAATTTAGCAAATGGAAACTAGTTTAACAATGTTAGGGTTTAGGGCTTAAATACCTTGAATAGGTATTAAGCCCATTGCCCCCTAACAAACCCATTACAACCTATCAACCCATCTTAAATGATATAACACAGTTAAATACATCAAAATGAAATACAAAGACTTAGAATAAATATTTTGGACACTTCTAAAATATTCCTAACACTTTCGAGGCAGCCAACGATCGAGTAGTTCTCGTCGTCGTCATAATAAAGCTATCGGTTTAAGAATTACAATTTGATGTACAACATCTCAGAGTAAGGTCTCTGGCATTCAATTTATGGGGAATTCCGTATGGTGCCCTTGTGGTAAAGCGTTTTCCGGTTGGTGCCCATATTTATTTTGGGTTCCGCCAAGTACCCCTGTGGTATTGCAAATCATAGCCCCGTAACCCTGCAAGACTAAAATCGACATTTTTTTGTGTTTAAGCCGTTAGTGGCTGACATAAAATGCTTAAAAGACTGAAATACCCCTTACAATCGTACTAAATAACTGAAGCCCCAAATTGCAACGGAACTTGCGACGGAATTTCCGTCGCTAAGAGAAAAAATAAAAAAAATAACTGGGTTTTTGTCGATTGAGAGAGCATCGTATAGGGTTTTGCCTCGCCGTGTTTATATTCTTCTTAAGCCTTCTCTCCCACTGCCCCTTCGACGTCGACCTTGTTTCATACGCTCCGACGACGGCGAAGAAGAAGACGACGGATCGTTTATTTTTTTTATATTTTCTCTTAGCGACGGAAATTCCGTCGCAAGTTCCGTTGCAATTTGGGGCTTCAGTTGTTTAATATCGATTATAAGGGCTAAAACAGAAAGAAATGTCGATCTCGGTCTTGCAGGGTTACGGAGCTATGATTTGCAATACCACAGGGGTACCTTGCGGAACCCAAAATAACTATGGGCACCAACCAGAAAACGCTTAACCACAGGGGCACCATACGGAATTCCCCTTAATTCATTGTGCCGATTTCTCTATTGCTTTTTTCCGAATTTTATTTTCATGCCGTGGGAATACCAGCTCCACCGACATTGCTCGGTCTTAAAGTCTCGGCGTTGGACCCGAGGTTGGACTTGTTTTCTGTCTGAATGATTAAAACACACTTGCCTCACTTGACGAGCGTAGACCATGATAAAATCCATGAAGAAGTTTGAAGTAAAGTGAGCGTCTTTCAGCATATTTTTTTTCACGGATATTAACTCATGATCAAATTCAGTAGCTGGCGTTGAAAAGAATGCTTCAAGCTTATTACACACGTCCGAGCTTTCGAGAATACGCTCGTGACAAGGTTCTTCAGTCTGCACTGTGTGAAGATGAATGGTGCTGCACAAAAGAAAGTTGACTTCGGCGCATCTACAATATACATTTGTCGGAGACGCCATGTCGGTAGCGTTGAACTTTATTTATGCATTCACTAGTATAAGTGTTATTATATGGGATAAGCAATTTTCATTTGTTGTTGAACTTATATTGAATAATTTAATGAAAATTATTTATTTGAATTATTGGTTGAACGTTGGATTGAATTGTTGGATCGAAAGTGTATCATTGCTAGTTTATTGAATTATAGAAAAGTGAAAAAACAGTAAAGAAAATAAAATACAAGAATAGTCGCAACAACTGTTGCCCATGTCTTCGTATATGCAACAACCATCGTGTTGGGTCCATCGCACATTTATTCCAACCACTTAATATGACCGGTCATAGAAGTCCAAGAATGCCAACATTGAAGATAATATAATAATGGCTTATGACGTATGAGATGACGTATTATGGTTTGGCTTCTTGCTTGTGTTCTTGCCTATATAAAGGCATGGTGCGATCATTTGTAACGTACCCCAAATCCAAGAGAGAAAGAGAGCGAGGGAGAGAGAATGAGAGGGAAAAAGAAAAGAGAAAAAGGGAAATCTTGTCCGGGCGGATAAGGGTGAGAGCGGGTTTAGTTTTACTGAGGTAGTTGGGAGTAGGTACAAAAACATTATCCGGGTGGGTGAGGGGTCTCGGGTTTGGGTGTAAACACGAGCGTTATTTTGTACGGTGTAATATTCTCAAATATAGTAAAACTATTGTCTCTCCGTGGATGTAGGCGGTATTGGCCGAACCACGTAAAAATCTCGGTGTTCTTTCGGTGTCATTTCGGCTTTAATTAATATCCCGATAAATTGTCGCGGGGTCCAAATACAACTACCGCTGGCCCGAAATTAAATATTACCGTTCAACCCCAACAAGTGGTATCAGAGACAAACCCTACTGGTATTCTGAGTATGCTCTGTGGTTGCAGCTGTGTCTGATCTTCCACATCAGAAAAGATATCAGAAGGGAACATCGATCGGGGGGAGCCAGTGTCAGAGCAAGGTTCAACGAGGTGGTGCTTTGTGCTGAAGAAATGATGGTACAACATGGTTATCGTTGATGGGATGCTCGGTGTGGGCGGAGCTTGTGCGGCGGTGGAGTTTTGGCGAGTTATGGCAATAGTGCTGTGAGGCAGGTCGTTAGCCTTTCCTGGGAAATATCTGATCAGTACTATTTGGGCCGGGCTGTTGAATCTCTGCAAGGATAATAACGACGGATGACAGCAAAGTGCGACAATGTGCTAGTGCGGGAGGATTCACTCTGTCGCAGAAAAGAGTGAAGGATGTGCTCATTGGTCAAGGCTGGGGTGATAAGCTTTGATGGGAGACGAGAAAAAGTCGGAGTAAATGACGAAAGATTTGGGGTCATGATGTGTCGGAGAGGAAGAAGTAAGGCCCTGTTACTTATTACCTCGCTTCCTGATTCGGGTGATAATTTGATCACAACCATCTGGTACGAGACGGTGGATGGTGGAGTCAACTCTTTTTGGAGCATGAAGGCTGTCAAATTTTGGTGATAGCTGGGTGTTGGTTATTTTTCAGAGTGAATCATAGAGGAAGGTGATACGCCAAGGGATTTGGGGACAACAGCAGGTCCAAATCCAGGTGGCGGGAAGGGCATTTGATGCTACAAATGTGGTGAGCCGGGACACATCAGGAGAACGGTCCGACTTGGAGGAAAAAGGACATGCGGCTAGGAAAATTCCACGTGAGGGTAGCACACGGTTTATCTTGGAGACGTTCTCACGGTCTCTAATGATGGCGCTCGTTCTCAGGAAGAAGGATATTAAATTCGGGTTTGCTCCAAGAGAATATTTTGATGCGTTCAGGGAAATGGGAACGGTTTTTCGATCTCCATGGGCCGATGGATATCGTTGTGTGACGATCAAAATGGTTGGTGGAGTGGTGCGCATTTTGGGTGGTGTGACGTTGTCCCAAAGTTGCGTAGTTTTTAATATTATTGAGCCAGTCAGATTCCAGGGCTATGGGTTTCATAGCAGGGGGAGTCTGGGAAATCACACATGGACGGAAATGGTCCTACCAAAGGGAGAAGAGTGCAAAGGTTTGTATCGTCTGGACGTGAGTATGATATAATACTCAGACTTCGATGGGTTCACGAAAATCGCGCGCGTGGTATAAAGGCAGACGATGGTGAGAAGGGAAATCCTGCTGGTGAAGGGGTTGCATCGAAGTTCCTCTTCGGGAGTCGACGGGTATAGTCGGCTGATAGTTGCACATAGGATTGGCCGCTGATTGAGTCAAGTGCTGTAGGACCGGTAATCTTGAGTCGGATTATGTGTAGCTGGTACAAGGAAGGCCAATGGACGTTCGCGGTAATTACGAACAGGTTACTGTCACAAACTCGCTGGGATAAGCGCTTGAAGACGAAGATGATGCTGAAACGAATTATGAATGTGGCTGGAGGGGGAGAATTGTTGGGTCCAACGCACATTTATTCCAACCACTTAATATGACCGGTCATAGAAGTCCAAGAATGCCAACATTGAAGATAATATAATAATGGCTTATGACGTATGGGATGACGTATTATGGTTTGGCTTCTTGCTTGTGTTCTTGCCTATATAAAGGCATGGTGCGATCATTTGTAATGTACCCCAAATCCAAGAGAGAAAGAGAGCGAGGGAGAGAGAATAAGAGGGAAAAAGAAAAGAAAAAAAGGGAAATCTTGTCCGGGCGGATAAGGGTGAGAGCGGGTTTAGTTTTACTGAGGTAGTTGGGAGTAGGTACAAAAACATTATCCGGGTGGGTAAGGGGTCCTGGGTTTGGGTGTAAACACGAGCGTTATTTTGTACGGTGTAATATTCTCAAATATAGTAAAACTATTGTCTCTCCGTGGATGTAGGCGGTATTGGCCGAACCACGTAAAAATCTCGGTGTTCTTTCGGTGTCATTTCGGCTTTAATTAATATCCCGATAAATTGTCGCGGGGTCCAAATACAACTACCGCTGGCCCGGAATTATATATTACCGTTCAACCCCAACACATCGCTTATTGTTAGTATGTTCGTCAGGGCTTGGGCATCGCCAAGAAACCGTTGTCGCCCGTTACCTTTTTTGTACTAGTGTTTCTTTCTTGCAAGATCAATCTAGTTAGGACAATGTTGTCGCTAGATTTAGTTAATCACATATCATAATATAGAACTAAGCTGATAGTGAATGCTAGCTACAGTAAAACTTCCATAAATTAATACTCTATAAATCTCTAAATAATAAAATCTTCTAGTCCCTACTTCGGCCTTTATCAAAATTAATCAAATTTGATACGATAAATAAGATAATAATTTTTCGGAAAACCATTTATCTATACTCTTTTATTAAGGCTCGACCATGTTAAACCGTATTTTGGTCTGTCATAAAATAACATTCAGTTGAGAAAAAAACCCACCCACTACATAACATTTATACATTCCAATTTTATCCTTCTATTTTAAATAAATTATTATTTTATAATTAAGGGGTCTTTACACATAAATACGCATTTGCATAAAAACTTGTAATTCAGTACCCTGTCAGTATATTTTTATATGTAGGTACCTAATAGAATAAATTTATTGCACATAGGTACCCGATCCGCCGCAGGTACGCCATATAACACATTTAGGTACCCTATAGCAACGTAGTTTAGTACGTAATACGTTGAGAAAATGGTACGTCATATATAACACACTAAGGTATCATATAGAAACCGTATAGGGTACCATATAAACGCGTGACGTCTTACGCAATACACACACAAAAAGGTACGACAAGACTGAGAAAATTGGTACAAATAGTAAAACGGGAACCTTTCTGTAAAAATTTCTGACATAAGTATTGACTTGTAAATTTTTTATTCAATTGGGTATTTTTCTATAGATGTCACTATAATTAATATGCATAATATATAGCACAAACGTATCGGTGTGCGAAAGTACTGTTAAATATTAGGTCCTATTAAAAATCTAATATATCCTTAAATATTACAATTATAATTATTATGGTAATTTGCTAAATATGAATCTATTGTTACTTTCTTTTCTTAAACTTTTAACATTATTGGATTTCATTCGTAGCTCTTTAATTGCAGTCAAGATGAAACATATACAAATATTAAATTAGTTGAATTAAAAAAAATTCGCTTTTAATTTAGAAAATATTAATTTTCGATCTATTAATATCTCTCTAAATTAAAAATTTTAATGGTCAAAATGTTATTAATTTTGAGAGGTTTTACTGCGCATTTTATTTGTTTTTATTTTTGAAGAAAGGTAGCTTTCTTTTTCTCTTTCTAATATTTCGAATATCATTATCAATAATTATTATAATGAAAAAAATTATTATATCATTTGTTAATTGAATTTTTATTTAGTCAACAACAATAAATATCATTTATGATCATCTGGTTGGTGAATACTAAATAGTCGCCTTCAGTTATTTTAGAGTAAATTACGTTGCAGGCCCTCTTAAGCAACTTTCATTTGAATTCAGGCCCCATTACTTTAAATTTCAGTTTAAAAGACCCATCTCAAGTTTGTCATAGAGTTAAGGACCCATTTTTGCTACAAAGACCCATTTGCCCTTGACTGTTGCAAAAAAAATTACATATCTATGCCATCATCCCTCACGTCCTAGTTTTTGGTCCATCAACGATTGTTCCAACACCCAAAACGCCCTGAAATCTCAGAAATCTTCGACGTTATTGGATGGAAAAGGTAAAATATTTCTCGTGGGTCCTCGTAACCAACGCCAATTTTCGATGTATGTTGGAATAATGCTTCAAACTAAATTTAGAAACTTTTGGTACAAACACGAGTGAAATCTTGACTTTTGTGCTTGAATAATGTGGATTCACACAAATTCGGATGTGGGTCTTAGTAACCGACACGAAATAACAACGAATCTTGCCGCGACCTAATATCAAAACATTTTCAATTTCAGTTACAAATCACTTTATGTGGGTACCTTTTTCAACTCGTACGGAAACTCTACCATCAAAACCTATACCAGATTCTTAACATTTAGGAATAAATGTTGCCTCAGTAATAACAAATAATTAGAAAACAATAACATGTTATGAGGAAGATAAAAATTTTCAGTAACACATCACTTCATTGTGGTACCACTTTCTGCTATTTAGGAAACCCCATCCTCAAATGCCTAACATTGAGGAATAAATGTTGCCTTACTTATAACAAACAATGAGAAAACAAAAACGGTTTATTTCCTATAATAACTACATGCAACTGTACGGACTAGGGTGTCAAGAGGAAGATCAATAATTCGTACGACACCCAAAACTCCCTGAAATCGCAGAAATCTTCAACGTTAGTAATCGAAAAAAGTAAAACCGATCTCAATTTCTCATGGGTCCTCATAAACAAGGAAAATTTTCGATGTTAAGTTGCAATAATGCTTCAAACAAAATTCGAAAATTTTGGTAAAAAAACGAGTGAAATCTCGACTTTTATGCTCGAATAATGAGTATCCACACCAATTCGGATGTGGGTCTCAGTAATCGACATGAAATAACAACGAATTTTGCTGCGAACTAAGATCAACGTTTTCAATTTCAGTAACACTTCACTTTATCTGGGTACTGTTTTCTGCAAGTTTCAAAACTCTACCTTCAAAAATTGCAACAAATTACTAATAAATGGTAACAAGTCTCGCCTCATGTATAACAAATAATAAAAAAAAACAATAACAGTTTGTTTCCTATAATAACAACATGCAACTGGTATGGACTAGGTTGTCAAGAGGAAGATCAAACATTCTTATGCTACCCAAAACTCCCGGAAATTGAAGAAATCTTCAACGTTAGTAATCGAAAAGGTAAAACCGATCTCAATTTTTCATGGGTCCTCATAAACAAGGAAAATTTTCGATGTTATGTTGGAATAATGCTTCAAACCGAATTCGAAAATTTGGTAAAAAAAAACTTGTGAAATCTCGACTTTTATGCTCGAATAATGTGGATTCTAGAGCTGTCAAACGGGCCGGCGGGGCGGGGCGGCCCGTTACCCGCCAAAGCCCGCCAACTGGCGGGGCGGGCGCGGGTAAGCCCGCCTTCTGGCGGGCCTGAGAAAGGGAGGCCCGCCCCGCCCCTTGGGCGGGCCGCGGGCCTGGCGGGCTTAGCCCGCCAAAAATTAAAAAAATATAAAAAGAGAAAAAAATTTAAAAAAAGGGGAAAACAATTTTAAAAAAAGATTTTTATTTGGAAAGTATTTGTAATTTAATCATAACTATATAATAATAATTTATTTGTTTTATTAAACTAAATTAAACTCAATTCCAATTAAAATTATAATTACAAAATATAAAAAATCTATATAAGTTATTTATAGATATATTAAATAATATAAAAAAATTAATTTTTTTTATTTGGGCGGGCCTGCCCGCGGCCCGCCAGGCCCGCCCCGCCAAAGCCCGCAGCCCGCGCGGGCTTACCCGCCCAGGCGGGCCTAAAAATTCGGAGCCCGCCCCGCCACTTTGGCGGGGCGGGGCCGGCCGGCCCGCGGGCTTTGGGCTTTTTTGACAGCTCTAGTGGATTCACACCAGTTCGGGTGTGGGTCTTAATAAGAGACAATAATTAATAATGCTAGTCACGGAATAACGACAAATTTTGATGCGACCTAAGATCGAAACATTTTCAATTTCTGTAACACATCGTTCTAGTTTATTGACGACCTAAGATCGAATGTTGAGGCTATTAGTTTAATTATCTATCTTAATAATGAACGAAAATTTTTGATGTTAATTATAGAATAATACAAAAATTAGCTTTCCTCCAAATTAAAATATTTATGAGCCGAATACACTTTCTGTAACAATTATAACACATGTACATGCAAAGAAAACACTTTATTAAGAATATTCTAGAAAGTTCTGGACTGTCAAAGAAGCTAACAGAAACGTCAGAAAATTATAACAGGATTTTTTTTGAATATTACCACATTACCTGCAAATAATACCACATGTCTGATATAACGAAACAACACCGACCGAATTTATGACACATTGTTTGGTATAAATACCACATAATACGATTTTCAGTATAACATCATTCATTAGACTAATTATATTTGTAAATTCACTTTTTCCCGAATGTATAAGAATTATGTTCATGTAAGTATGTGATTTCACTATGTTAGCAAACCAAATTCCCTTAAAAGACATGTTATGCGAAAGTTGATATCAATATGTGAAAGTTGAGATCAAAAGTCATGTAAACACATAGCTCTTCTTTCACAAAATATACTAGTATCTCTTTTGATTAGACATAACGTTATGAATCCATCACAAACGTATTCAAAGTCCAACATTAAAGCCTGAACAACATTTAATGGACCATAAACTCAAAATTCGAGACCCAAATCATAAACAATCGAAAAAAATGGATTTGTGAGCGAAATTAATGAAATTAGTAATGCGGTATGAAAAACCTCCTATGCAGTATCATTATCTACACTAGTGTTAAAAAATGGATTTGTATTGTTCTTTTATATCGGACATTCGGTATTATTGGCAACTGATGTGGTAATATTCCTTGACAACATAGAACATTCCGGAGTATTCTTATTGAAATGTTTTCTTTTATATATACATGTGTTATTTTATTTGCAGAAAGTGTTACTCACCTTGGAAACATTCAATTTCGAGAAAAAAAAGAAGCCAAATTCGCATTGTCTTCCATTAGTAGCCCAATGTTGATATCACTAGTATTGTAATCAAGATCACGTCCATTGGAATATATATACTACACCATATCCTTATGTTGTTAATCAAGATCCATTGTATACGTTTCACATTAAGACATCAATAATATCAACATATCCCTAGGAGCCATTGACGTTAAAACCCTAAACCTAAACCCGCAAGTCTAAACGTAATTTGAAATGAGTGATTTGGTATCGGATAAGTCACATGTATACCTCTTAACTAGAGGGATGTACCACATTATTTGACGAGCTCCCTTGTTGCCAAATATTGCAATTCTCGCCTAAATTATTGAGATCCCGCCTATATTATTGAAATCTCGCCTAAATTGGATAACACAAGTTACACAGAAGATAACAATTTATAACTTACTAATACCACTTTTTTATTTCGGAAAATTAGGCAAAAATTCGGGGATTGTATTTAAATTTCAGCAACCTTGAGCGACGAACAATAGAGCCAACACGGTGTCTCCATGATTTGATCAGGATATGGGTCTCTCTAATTTGTACGAAGTATCTTCAATTTCGACCAAATCGGGATTCAATTTCACCGATTTTTATTATTTGCGTCAATATAATTCCAAAAATATACACGTAAAATCGAACATTTCGGGACCTCAATAACATAATAAACCGTCTAGGACACACCCAACTTGGTTTGGTGCAGGATGTGTGTTCGTGCAGATGGAAATAATATATACGGTAATTGTTTCGATCGAGTTTCCATTATTATAATTATACCAGATAATAGGAATTTGGTAGCAAATACAGCTTACAGCTACCTTTAAATCAATACGTATACCAAACGAGAGTTTTTCAATACCTATTAACTGTTTTACTAGGACATATGCTTGACCGCGCATACCACATTTCCGGAACAGTGGTTTAGGCAATAAATCCGGCGATTGTATTTACTTATTAATTTTTGCATGCCTGATAGAAGTTTAATATTTATGTGCATGCTGATTTACGTTTGCGTGTTTAGTTGCGTGATCGAATGTTTAGCTTTTGCAGATTTTATATTGGAACCTTGGACGGCCTTGTACTAATTCTTAGTACTTTATTATTTTTACTTTAACCATATTTGATTTGTTTTTTGGTTGAGTATATTTTGCCTTCATACGGAAGAGGTTGCTAGCAATGAGGCTTCATTTCCCTTTACACCGAGTTTCCAATAGGGCAACCCACCGAAGAAAAAGCTAAAGTTCGAATCGTGTGGTCGAAGTGACGTGAGAATAGGAATGTCTAAGTTTGTATTAGCTGTTTCGAGTGATATGTACTTCGTGGGTTTTACATATTGTAATGTTGCTGTAAGAAGGGCATCCGTAACTGATTGATCATGCGTTGCAGTAATGGTTTGCTTCATTAGTTGATAAGCTGCAATGTGAATTAGACAACTATATCTCTATATATTGGAACGCTAATTTTATGTAGGTGATTTATAATATGTGTGGTCGTTGATTTTGCTTAACGGCCGCAAAAACAGTTGTCTAGCTTTCCACGACGAAAGTTTCCCTAGTCCATGGCCGTGGAAGACAGCCAGAGACCGCAGGAGTTATCAACGGCCTCGTTATCATCAACCCACTTAGGTGTCGTCTTGTCATTTTGTTCGTGTCCTTTATCTTCTATCATAAAACAAAATCAAAGTGAATTGGTAATCTTAATTTGAACGAGTCCTTCCACCAACATAATCTTACAGTAAAAATGCGTTAATACATCATAATAAACTTCATAATGTAACAGTTTTCAGCTTAAAGTAACCAGCAAAAACTAACATGACCTCGCTAAGTAGTAACAATCATCACATAAGCCGAGTAAGAATGTTAATAACGTAGCGATACTTCATATCATTTGGTACGCTATCGAATAACCTCATCTTGTCTGAATGATTCACCAGGAATTTCAAATGAGTAGCTTTCGGTCCGGGGTAAGACCGTCAAATGCATTGATTTGTTCGAAGACCTGGTACTTCTTCGGGATGTATCGTTCTTGACTTCGGCCATCGATATGAAGCGTTGAAGTGCAACATTGTTTCAGAGCAATATTCGCCAGAAGACTAAAAACACTTGTAGAATATCAATTTTCATTGTGCTTTGATTTATTAGCTGTCTTCGTATTTAGGGGCTTTATTTGTATTAGTCCTTAGATTAGGACTAGTTTGATATTTATACCAAGTTTGTTTGGTATAAATAGCTGTACAAACATTGAGCTTAATACAGAAAATTTGAGAATCAATCCGAAAGGCTGCCGAATTCAATCTAGAGAGAGAAACGTAGAAATCATTCTCTCACTAAAGGAATTCTCTCTCGTGTTCTTCATTGAAGGTTTTCGTTCGAATTTCAAGTTCAATAATTCTAATCGATTTCCTTAGAATTCATGCCTAGGATTGATTGAGTTGACAAACGGGGACCTAACAATTGGTATCAGAGCAGATTCGTTCTGTTTTGAAACGAAAATTGTTAGAATTTGATCGAAATTTTATTCTGTCACTGTTCCATCGAAGAACAGTTTTGGCGCGAAGTTGAATTTCGATCAAACAGTCTTAATTCTGTGCTTATTTGATCTGATTTTAATGTTTCTGTGCTCGCATAAGTAGTATTAATCAATTAGGATTAGATCGGTAGCAATCAGAATCATGATTTGAGTCGAATTTTTTATTCTGTGGGATTACTGTTCGTGCGAAAAATGGTATGAACGTGTTTTGATTTTCGTCAAATTGATTATCATTTGCTTCAAAACATGTTTAATCTCCTGTTCGTGAGTAATCAGCAGCTTATTTCGAGCATATACCTGTAGTTTCATCGATTAATTTCCCGTATTTGCTTGAATCTGTGTTAAAATCATATTCTGTGCTTAAACTGTGAATTTCAATTTTTCTCGCTAAATCTTCGATCGAAATTAATTTCTCGATTGAAAACCTCTGTGCGAGAAATTTTGCTCAATTAGAATACTGATTAGTTACTGAAGTCGCTGCTGTCAAGAACGTGTTTAAAAGAAATTTACGAGCGTTAAAATTTTGACGAGAATTGACAATTTGACCCCCGCGCAAAATTTTTTTTTCTTTCGAGAAATTTAGTCGGTCAGATGTATTTGATTTTCGTTCGTAAAATTTTTCGGTCAACCAATTAGATTTGACTCAGCGGGAAACTCCTTAGAGTACTGTTCTTCAACAACCAAAATCAATAAAAGAAGCTTTACGCTCGAAAACACTGGTCAATCTTTCGAGTCAACCTTTGATAAAATCACTCAATATTTTGACGCTTAAAATTTTTTGGTCCATTACATTGTGGATTCTGGTCAACAATATTTTTTGACGCTTAAAATTTTCGATCCCAAAAAACTTCACTCAATAATTTCACGATTGATTTCACTGTTTACATAACTTTTCAGCGTAAAATTACATTCAAGTCGAAATAATTTACGCTCGAAATTTTTTGAACAGTACCTGACGCGCGAAAACCTTACCTCCTCTTCAAATCGAAGAAATAATTTTCGATCAAACTTTAAAGATTGAATCGAAATCAATTCTCGATCATTTTTGAATCAAACGCTACTAACGAATTTGCTACTTGTGAAGCACACAACATCATTCAAATCCATCAAAACAACAAACGAAGATCCTTCATCAACAAAAAAAAGGGAAAGAAGAAATGGATGCATACTCACTAGGAAACGACAATCGTCCGCCGATCTTACAATGCGGGTGAATATAAAGTATGGAGAAGCCGCTTCCTAAACTTCATAGCTCTGAAAGATCAAGTCGAAAATTTATTGCAGTCACTTGAAGAAGGACCTGCAAAGTTCTGGGTCAACGTAGCCGATGATGACACGGTTACTCCTTCAATTCCCGCTACTAGGCGACTAAAGGAACCTAGGGAATACACCACTGAGGAAAGGGCCCGTGCTAAGGCAGATCTGATAGCCATGAACACACTCATGCAAGGCATCCCCAACGACATCTATAGACAGATAGACAGCCTTCCAACGGCTAAGGGAATGTGGGATGAGTTGCATAGGATGATGCAAAGGACGGAAGTAGGCATCAAGGCCAAAAAGGCGAATATTCTCACTGCTTATGACTCCTTCAAAGCTAAGCCGGAGGAGAGCCTCTATGATGCATACCAAAGATACCTCACTCTTCTCAACGAGATGAGGAAGATAGAAACCTCGAAAACAAACATGGAAACAAATATCAGATTTCTATCTTCTCTGCCCTCGGATTGGAAAAAGATACCCGCTCAAATTAGACAAAACAAAGATTTGGAGGAGTAGGATATCCATGCAGTATTTGATAATCTCGCCCAACACGAGGAAGATGTTTGCGAGACTCAGAGAGAGCAGAAGGGCAAGCAGGTTGACGACACCGTTGCTCTAGTCTCACAGAAGCGTGGAACAAAGCCTCGCAAAGAGAAGATCATTAGGCCTCCCCCATCATCCGAGTCAGAAGAAGATTCAGAATCAAATGCCGAGCCAAGCATGAAGGCACTGGGGAAACAGTTGGCGTTAATCGGAAAGATGATGAGCAAGAAATACTTCAAGAAGAAGTCCTCATCCTCTGCCAACAGACTACGGACCTCAAGCTCCAAGAACAAGGAACAAGCACCAGAGAGTCCCGAAGTCAAGAACACTAAAGAGCCCAACAAGTGCTTCACTGTGGCAAGCCTGGTCATTTTGCCAGAGAATGCACTCTTCCCAAGAAAAGAGATGCTAATTACTACACCAAGAAGCTTCAACTCACGAAGCAGAAGGAAGCAGGTGTAGCCCTCATGGCAGAGCAGGACCACTGGCTTGAAGACACGTCTAGTTCTGGAGACGAGAATCTTGCCCTCATGGCACGCCTTGATAACGACAGTGACGCCGAAACATCCAATCAGACTGACGAATATGGCGCATCCACCTTATCACAAGAGGTAGACTCTTCTTCCACATTATTTACCATGTTAGAATCATATCAAAAACAATATGCTAACATGAAACGTGAGCAGAAAAGTATTAAGGAAGTAGAGGATAAACTTTCTAGGTCTCAGGAGAAGATAAATAGTCTCGAGTAAGAACTTAGAAGCTCTAGTGCTAAAATAGAAGAACTTACAAAGAGCCTACGTTCTAGCGAGACTAGTCAACCTCAAATAGGACAGCATAGCGAAAAGATTAAGGAGTTAGAATATAGGCTAGCAAATAACTACAATTGCTTGGTTAGGAATCTCAATGAGAAAGCCACCCTAAATTGTAGGATAACCGAAGCTACCACTAAGATCAGTTAGAAATATCTAATACTAAGGTTAGTGAGCTTAGTAAAGATCTAGATGCCTGTCAAGCCGCCAAACTGACGGTAGAAAATAATTATGCTCTCCTAGGCGAGGAACGTAAGAAGTTAGATGCAAAAATTAAGAAATTAGATGACCTTCTTACGCGTAGGGGACAATCTGACAGACGATATTTCTAAACCAGCCCAAGGAATAGAGTTCTATAATCCAATAGAAGGCATAGGTTTCACTAACCCACGTATTCTACGGAAAAAGGAAGTATATGATATTAAGAACATGGGTTTAGGAATAACCTCTCTTAGAGATTTTACTGAAGCGACAAAACAAAGTACTTTAGATTCCTCCAAGAGAAGAGCCTCACATGGGCCTGAAATCCCTTTCGACTACACAGAACTAAATGAAAGAGACAGAAATATGAAACCATCTTTAACACCTGTCTGCGATTTAGTTCAAGTTCTACCTCCTGAATCTCAAACACACTACGAGGAAGTCAAAGACGTTCATTATAAAAATTCTCTCTATAAACCCCCTATAGTAAAACAGATAGAGGAATCTCAAGCAAAATTAGATAAAGAAAGAGAGAATTTCGAAGCTGAAAAGAAGAAGTTCTTAAAAGAGATGGAAAATCTCAAAGCTTCCTCATCCACCCGAACTACCTCTCATGCTATTATGAAAAGCGTGAAAATCGAAAAATCACCTTCGGAAGATCAAAAGTGCATTGATAATTCTGTTATAAATACTAAGACTAAATCTAATTTACCTACGTCTACAGGGAGCGTAGAGCAAGCACTAGTACCGAAGGCGAGAGTGTCTAGTATTAAGAAGGAGCTAGTAGATTTGAGTATGACTAAGAATGTTACTCCTTCTGTACAAATAAATGACACCCGAAAACATAAAAGAGCCATTTCTTCTCTTCGCATAATTGCTTCTACATGTACTCTTCAGCCTATTACCTTTAGGAGCAACAACTACGAAATAGGCTCTACGTCACAAATTAAAGATAATCATTCTGAAACAAATGCCACTAGGAAAGCCCGTAGGAAACAAGATCCAGCCATAAAGAAAGCTTATGGCGCTATACATGCATGTATTCACCTAAGGTATACCGCAAAGATTGAGTCCCCCAAGCACCTTAGGAGATTATCGAAAGAAAAGATCTTTTCCTCAGGCAAGCCTACCAAAGCATTTGTACGTGCTGAAATTAACCTTTCCTGCAAGGTTCAACCCGAATGGGTTCCTAAATCTCCGCCTAGGACGACAAAAGCCAGAAAGGCCAAGTCACCTAAAGAGGCAACACCCAAACCCACTTCTCTGAAAGTGATATGGGTTATTAAAACTCCCTCAAGTAATAATTTAGGAATCATATCTGAACCTAAAACTAAATCTGCTAATCTGAGAGGACCCATGCTTAATTGGGTACCTAAAGCTCTCTAACTTGTTTTTGCAGATCCATCATGTGTGGTACATCGACTCTGGTTGCTCCAGACACATGACTGGAAAACAAGAGCTGCTGAGCAACTACAAAGACAGACCAAACGGCAAAGTCAGATTCGGAAACAATGACTCAGCTCCCATTCTTGGATGTGGGGATATCATTGGAAAATCTGACGATAAAAGATGTCTCTTACGTCGAAGGACTCCGCCATAACTTGTTCAGCATAGGCCAATTCTGTGATAAAGGATTTCAAGTGGTCTTTCACGCTGACCGATGCAGAATTTTGGACAGTCAGGACACAGAACTCCTCTACGGACTTCGGAAATCAAATCTTTACACGATCAACCTGACATCCGTGCGTCCCTCGACAGCTGTATGCCTCATCTCTCAGACTGTGATTCAGAGGAACAGTTTATGGCATCAACGAATGTCTCATCTGAATATGAAAGCTCTCTAACGCCTCTCTACGAAAAACTTGATTCACGGTCTTCCAACTATACTATTACAAAAGGAGCATCAATGTTCAGCATGTCAATTAGGAAAAATGAAGCGAGCGTCTCATCATGTCAAGCAAATTGCGTCTACCTCTCGACCATTGGAACTAATCCACATGGACCTCTGTGGGACAATGCAGACACAGAGTATCCAGGGACGCAAGTACGTGCTAGTGATCGTCGATGACTTCTCTCGCTACACTTGGACAAATTCCTCCGAACCAAAGATGAGACAGGGGACTTGATTATCAACTTTGTGAACACAACCCAGAATCTGCTGCAACAGACTATTCAAGTTATTCAAACAGACAACGGCACTGAGTTCAAGAATAAATATCTCAGTGAGTTTTATCAGAAACTTGGAATTAGTCAACAATTCTCAGCCGCAAAAACACCTCAACAAAATGGGGTTGTTGAAAGGAAAAACAGAACCCTAGTGGAGGCCGCTTGTACAATGCTGATCCATTCCGGCCTTCCGCACTTTCTTTGGGCTGAAGCAGTAAATACCGCCTGTTTTACCGAAAACAGGACGGTGGTTCACAAACGGTTCAACAAGACTCCGTACGAGATTGTAAATAAGAGAGTACCCAACATCTCATTCTTTAAAGTCTTCGGGTGCAAGTGCTTTGTGGCGAACGACAGAGAGCAACGTGCAAAGTTCGACCCTAAAGCATTCGAAGCAACTTTCGTCGGGTATTCTTCAACATCAAAAGCATACCGAGTATACATCAAGTCCAACCACACGATTAAGGAAAGCTATAACGTCACTTTTCACGAAGTGAACGAAATGGCTTCTTGTAGACCTTTTTGGTCCAAATGATTATGAGAGTTTTGATTATTCCAAGTAATTATCTAAATTGGGGGGTACAATTAGAAAACTCGATATGCATGTTGTGTGATGTTTAAGTATGTGAAAATGTTCGATTAAGCGCTTAAATGTGATTAAACTGTTATGAAAATCGAATATGTGTGATCTTGTGCTTAACTGGAATGTTTATGTGATCACCTGGTTATGAACGTTTTCGCATGAATGGAATCTCACTGTGTGCTATATATGAAAAATATATATGTTAAGTGATATGTGAGCTGTACAGGTGATTGAGTTATTTTTGGAAAGAATATCACTGTGATCATCCGGATATGGATGACTGTGCTATATATGGAAAATATATTCTGTAAAGTGATGTGTGAGCTGTACACGTGATTGATTTATTTTAGGCAAGAATATCGATGTGATCACCCGGATATAAATGACTATGCTATATATGGAAAAGATATTCTGATTGAATGCTTACATGTGATTGATTATTTTAGGAAAGAATATCAATGATATATATCCGTTGGAGTGATATCTAGTTTGACTCTTAAATCAGTGAATCATGATCTATCTTTCCTTATGCGACTTAGGATTTATATTTTGGAAAGTGATTAATTGATTGGGCTCATATGTGGTAAGATACTGATTGAGTCTGTTTATGGAATGTGCTGAAATCGGATGAGATCACCATACATGGAAAGTATGCTTTGCATTATACTCAGTAGATCAAATCTTTCTCTGTGCGAATTGGCTATCGTATTTTGGGAAAGAAATCAGTTGATTGAGCTTACCGTTGAAAATATGCTGAGTGGAATATATATGGAATATGCTGACAAATGGATGAGATTACTATGGAATGAATGTTAATCTGTGGTATTTATGGTAAGTGATCATGCATGACCGTTGAGCTTAATTGGTTTATTTTTGGCATGATTGTTTGAGTTAATGCACGTGATTATTGAGCTTTATCTTGTATATTCTGTGCTTAACTTTCCTTGTGAAGTGTAGAAGCGATTATTGGGTCTATATAGAAGGAAACACTTCACGATTGAAGGTTACACAACGAACACACAAGCTGTCGAATTCCTTAGAGTGATTGAGCGTTAATTTGCGATTCATTCGTAGTTTGTGATTGAGCTTTCATTTGCGAATCTGTACCTTTGAGCGATCCTTAGAAACTTCCAATCCCAAACCCTTGTCTTCGGACGTGTGAGCGCACAAAGGAGCACGAGTGGAGTCTTGCGCTCGTGGAGGGACGAATTTTGTGGATTCGGTGGCCCTTCGGTAGCAAGCTGCATCCAGTCGGGGAATAGGTTTCCTGGGTAAACGACGTGGATCGAAACTTGGCGTGCGTCAGCCTAGAACGAGGTCTAGTGTCCATTGTGCTTCGCTTGTGTAAGGGTCAATCATAGTGTAACCGGTAACAATTAGTGATTGATTGGAACTCTTGGGGAGATCACACCCCAAGGACAGGATTAAACCCCAGTTGGGGATATAACCTGTATAAAAATCTCGTCTCACTCTACTTTCTGCTATTTAATTTTCTGTGAGACAAACCCGGAACGCACAATAATATCTAGGCGATATCATATAAACCATTTCTGAAACTAACGTGATATTTTGAAACAGGGTTAGGGAGATAACTTTGGTACTCGTACTGATTTCTGGAAAATAACATAATCTGCAAATATCTTCTTAAAGAAAAGTATTTTTCAAAGAAGAACAAGCCAAATTTTTTATAGCCTAATTCACCCCCCCCCCCCTCTTAGGCATATTTTACACTTCATTTGGTATCAGAGTGGGTTACTCAACGAAAGGCCTAACACGCCTGAGTTAAGATCTAATGGCTTTTTCGAGTGATGTTTTTGCAGAGGGTCAATCCCACTCTAGGCCACCTCTCTTCGATGGAACGAACTACGCAGTGTGGAAGAATCGCATGATCGAATTTCTCATCGCTATCGACTACGATCTTTGGGAGACAATCATCAACGGACCATAAACAGCTGCGAAATCCGATGGAACCCCAAAGGATGCTAAAGATTATACTGCTGATGACAAAAAGGGAATCACGCGAAACGCAAAGGCAAAAAACATGCTCGCATGCGCACGCACACGGGAAGAATACATTCGGGTCAGTTCCTGTTCATCGGTAAAGGCCATGTGGGATATAAGGCAATAAAGACTAGCTCTGCTCACTCATCAGTACGAACTATTCTCGATGGAATCTGACGAGAATATAAGGCAGATGTACGCCAGATTCATGGGAATCATCAACCAAATGTTCTCTCTCGGCAAGAAGGTTCCCGACAGTGAACAAGTGAGAAAGATACTGAGATCACTACCGCGAGAGTGGAATGCCAAAGTTACTGCCATCTACGAAGCAAAGGATCTAGAAGCACTTAGCATCTCCGAACTGATTGGATCGCTTATCTCCTACGAGATGATTCAAACGTCAATGAATGAGAAGTCGCAAACCAAAAATCAGAAGTCTATCGCATTCAAATCCAACCAAGAAGAATCTGATTCTGACGATGAACGAGAAGGCCTGATGAACGACCTAGCCATGCTTACAAAGAGATTTGAAAGATTCGAACAGAAAAGGAGATTCAAAGGGAACTCCAACAAATTCCAGAACAAAAACAAGGGAATCTCCACGTCAGGGAAGAAATTTCAGAAATGCTTTCGGTGCAACAAACCAGGCCACTATGCACATGAATGCCCAACCAATAACGATGAGAAACCAAGGAAGCAGAAGGCCATGGTGACAGAATCTATTGACTCTGAAATGGAACAAAGTGAGGACGAGGATAACGCTTACATGGCTGACTCTTCCTCCATTGAGAAAATTCATATCCTAAACAATTTATATGGTTATGAAAGTGACTCATCTGTTTCTGATATAGAAGAAAGTAAGGAAGATTTGTGTAGGTTACTTCAAAAAGCAGAAAGAAAGATTAAGTCACAAAATTCCTTGAATAAGGAACTGATAAGGCAGCGAGATGAACTAGCTAAGGAAAAACATGAGGCTGATCTAGAGATCTCACGTCTGAAAGAAGAGTTAGTTACTGCGAAGATAGAGGGAATTCCATGTGACTGTGAGAAAATAGAAAAGAAAAACAATGACTTATCGAGAGATATCGTAGAACTCAGGAATTCCTTAGATAGAGAAAAACAGAAAGTTGATAGACTCCTTGAGGGTAAACAGAACCTAGATATGTTGTTAAGTACTCCTAGGAACATTGGTAGGTCAGGGATAGGTTATTCCACTGAAGGAAAGCATGCTAAACATTCTGTGCCTAATCTTAAATGTTTCTGTTGTGGTAGAAATGGTCATTATGCATACAATTGTCCTTTAAAGAAAGTTGATAAAACTAAGTATGTTTGGAGACCTAAGAAGTCACCTGTAAATACCGTTGTTGTATCTGATTCTAGCAGGAGATCACCATCTATGCAGAATGATATCTCGTATGTTAACAGATGTTATTTCCCCGCTAACATGTTAGGACCCAACAGAAATTGGGTACCTCAGAGGAGTACTTCTTTCTACAGGTACGAAGGAAGAATTCCAGTAAGAAAAGTAGGTGGTATCTCGACAGCGGGTGCTCCCGCCACATGACAGGTGATATAGGTAATTTTGTGTCGTTGAAGGCAGTTGATGGAGGATACGTTTCGTACACTAACGACGCAAAAGCCAAAATCGTGGGAGTCGGTAGTGTTGGTAACAATTTAAATATCACTATAGATAATGTACGGTTTGTTAGGAACTTAGAACATAATTTAATTAGCATTAGCCAACTATGTGATGATGGACATACCGTAGCTTTCGCCAAAGACAAGTGCCTTGTCAAAAAGGGTGATGAGATTGTGTTTAGCGCGGCTAGACATGGTAACATTTACTGCATCACTCTTGATGATATTGCTAACCAAAATGTCAAGTGTCTAGCAGTTACGCAGGATATCACATGGTTATGGCATAGACGTCTGGGACATGCTAACATGGAACTGATGTCTCACATATCATGCAATGAATTAGTGAGAGGTATTCCAGATATGAAAGCCACCAAGGACAGAATCTGTAAAGCGTGCCAAATGGGGAAACAGACCAAGACGTCCTTTAAACTGAAGAATGTGATCTCTACGTCCAAGCCACTAGAACTGCTGCATCTTGACCTTTTTGGTCCGGTACAGGTTATGTCATTGAAAGGTAAACGATATGCCTTTGTGATTGTAGACGACTATACTAGGTACACATGGGTCTTATTTCTTGCGCACAAAAGTGAGGCTTTAGATAATCTTGCGCCACTGATTAAGAAGCTAGAAAATGAGAAAGAGATGAAGGTCCGTAAGATTAGGAGTGATAACGGTCTAGAATTTGATAGTAAATCCTTTGCATCTTTTTGTGATGAAAATGGTTATAGTCATAATTTTTCAGCCCCTATTACGCCTCAACAGAACGGAGTGGTCGAGAGGAAGAATAGAGTATTACAAGAAATGGCTAGGACTATGTTGAGCGAATATAATACTCCAAAACATTTTTGGGCCGAAGCTATTAGTACGGCATGTTATGTCTCGAATAAGATTTTCCTTAGACCGATTATTAAGAGAACTCCCTATGAACTTTGGAACGATAAAACCCCTGACATAGGATATTTCCACGTATTTGGCTGCAAATGTTTCATTTTGAATGATAGGGATAAAAGAGGAAAATTCGATTCCAAGGTAGATGAATGGATATTCCTAGGTTACAGCCTTCATTCCAAAGCTTTTCGAGTGTTTAATAATAGGAAGAAGACTGTTCAAGAATCTGTGCATGTTACGTTTGATGAATTTCCTGACGCAGATGCTACTGAGGAAGGTATAGTTGTGTCTCCTGCAGGTATACAGGTTACTGACAAAGGAGTGAACGCAATTCATTGGAACTAGATACCGAGTCAGAGGAACCTGAGGCTTCAGACGAACAACAGCACAGAAAATTCAAACATGCTTCCAGCCATCCCACTGAACAAGTCATAGGGAATATCACTTCAGGGATCAAAACGAGAGCAACTACACGAAACGATATTGCTGAGGAATCACATGACGTGCTGTTGTCAACCTTGGAACCTAAGACAGTGAACGAAGCGCTTGACGATGAATCGTGGGTGATTGCCATGGAAGAAGAGCTGGCACAATTTGAAAAGAGCCAAGTGTGGACTTTTGTGGAAAGACCTAACGACAAGTCATAATAGGCACGAAGTGGGTGTTTCGCAACAAACTGGACGAGAACGGTAACGTTACACGAAATAAGGCCAGGTTAGTTGCCAAAGGTTATTCCCAAGAAGAAGGTATAGATTTTCAAGAAACCTTTGCACCCGTAGCTAGACTCGAGTCTATACGTATTTTACTTGCATATGCATCTTTTAAAAGATTCAAGCTTTTTCAAATGGACGTGAAAAGTGCATTTTTAAATGGTTTTATAAATGAGGAAGTTTATGTCGAGCAACCTCCCGGTTTTGAAAAAGAAGAATTTTCAAATCACGTCTTTAAATTAAACAAAGCTTTATATGGTTTAAAAGAAGCCCCTAGGCATGGTATGAAATACTGAGTAGGTTTTTACTAGACATGGGCTTTACAACAGGAACAATAGATAACACTCTGTTTATAAAGTGCGAAGGGAATCACATACTACTTGTGCAGATATACGTTGATGATATCATATTTGGTAGCACTGACATCACTCTTTGCGAGAATTTTTCTAAGTCTATGCAACAGGAATTTGAGATGAGCCTAATGGGAGAACTCACGTACTTCCTTGGATTGCAAATCAAGCAATTGGATACGGGAACATTCATATCTCAAACGAAGTACACGAAGGAACTACTTGAAAAATTCGGAATGGCTGATTCCAATGTACTTCCCACTCCTATGCACCAGACCGCTAAAATTGACAGTGATGAACAAGGTACGCCTTTTGACCAAACTAAGTATAGGGGTATGATCGGAAGTTTGCTATACCTTACGGCAAGCAGACCGGATATTATGTTTGCTACTAGTCTATGCTCTAGATATCAATCGAGTCCTAGGGAATCTCACTTGACAGCAGTCAAGCGGATACTTAGATATTTGAAGGGAACAATCAATCATGGTATGTGGTATCCAAATTCCAAGGAATTCCCATTAATGGGATACTCGGATGCGGATTACGCCGGTTCTAGGGAAGATAGAAAAAGCACTAGTGGTACTTGCCAAATACTAGGGAATTCCCTTGTAACTTGGTCCAGTCGGAAACAAAATGCCGTGGCTCTATCCACAACCGAAGCCGAATATATGGCCTTAGGAAGTTGTTCTCAGCAAATCCTTTGGATGAAACAGACCTTGAGTGATTACGGTTTAAGGTACGACCAAATTCCTTTTTTTTTTGTGATAGTACTAGTGCCATTAGTATCACTAAGAATCCCGTACACCACTCTCGAACTAAGCATATAGAGGTGAAACATCATTTTATTCGAGATCATATTCAGAAAGGGAATATCAGCGTGAACTTCGTAGGAACTAATGATCAGTTGGCTGATATCTTCACGAAACCCCTTATTGAGAGTAGATTCTGTGATATTCGCGACCGATTAGGAATTATTGAGCTCAAATAGGAAAGGTGACTAAATATGTTAGCCCTTAGTATTTCCTTGATCTTATCCTTTAGGATCTCCTCGATTTTATTAATATTTTTCCTTATTTATTTCTTTCTTATCTACTAAGATCTTTTCCATTCAGGGGGAGATTATTTTTTCTTCGACATTTATATCAAAATCTATTTTCAGCCAATATTTTCTTTGAACTCTGATCTTTACTTATTTTCTTCCTTAATCTCCGCGAGATATCCTCTGATCTTCATTTAATTCCATCTAATGGGCCGTTTCCTTATCCAGCCATGATCTTTGAAATTCAAATTTTGAAATCTTTTCCTTATCTGCCTCACGTCAAATCGTTATCACATCTCTCGAAAATCCTTTTCATTCTTATCCAAGAAGTTTTCGGCCTTTCTAACCATCCAATCTCTTCTTTATTCAATTCATTTAAACCCTAAGTCTTTCACTTCGTTATTTCGCTCCTCAATTCTTCGATCTCAATCGTGACGAAAACCAAAGGCGCTGGATGTGTCTCCGACAAGAAGCAAAAGGCTGCTCTGATCAAATCCCAAATCTCTCCGAAAGCAAGAGAGCGACGACGAGCAGGGAACCATAGCTGATTTGAGACGGAGTATCAAAGGCATCAAGAATGATAACAGGAAGAAGTTCGCTGAGATCTCACAGCACTTTAAAAGGGTTAAAAAGTTTATGAAGGAGATCTCCACGGATCTAAATATCACTGAATCCTCATCTGCCTCATCTGATAGTGATTCCAGCCATTAGAAATTCGATTCCCAGTGATTTCCTATCCCTAGTATGCCTAGTTCCCGTCTGTGCTTAGTACTAAGTTCTTTTAGTTTGCTGGTTTTTGGGCTAGTAGGTTGTGGTAAGTTGCACGTTTTTGGTAAGGTAGTGGTGTTATGGATCCCTCCTGTTTTATGCTGAAGGGGGAGAATTTTGGGAAATTAATGCCATGTTTTGGGTGTTTTGGTTTGGTGTCGGGTCGTTCACTTTTTTGACTCTTAGACATCTTGGAATGCGATTAATACTGTTGGCTTGCTTTTATATGCTTATGTCTTAATCCTCAGTGCTTGAGTTTGTGATTTGTTAAGGATTAAGGAATTCCGCACATAGGCAGGGGGAGCAAACTGATATGGTGTAATAATTTGCGACATTCCATGGTAACTTGTGACATTCCATATGATATGATCAGAAAATTTGTGACATTCCATGGTGACTTGTGACATTTCGTATGATATGACCTGGTAATTGCTATATGTTTTTGCTGTTGTGCTTTACATGGGAATACTAGCAATTAGACAGGGGGAGCATGCTTCGAAATCTGATAAAATTATTTGCTCTGATCATATGTCGCATGCTGTGATACTTAAACATGCTACGTGCGTAAATGGCTTCATATCGAGTGTACTCATATGCTTAAGATAGGCATTAATTACTTGTCATCATCAAAAAGGGGAGATTGTAGACCTTTTTGGTCCAAATGATTATGAGAGTTTTGATTATTCCAAGTAATTATGTAAATTGGGGGGGTACAAATTAGAAAACTCGATATGCATGTTGTGTGATGTTTAAGTATGTGAAAATGTTCGATTAAACGCTTAAATGTGATTAAACTGTTAAGAAAATCGAATATGTGTGATCTTGTGCTTAACTGGAATGTTTATGTGATCACCTGGTTATGAACGTTTTCGCATGAATGGAATCTCACTGTGTGCTATATATGAAAAATATATCTGTTAAGTAATATGTGAGCTGTACACGTGATTGAGTTATTTTTGGAAAGAATATCATTGTGATCATCCGGATATGAATGACTGTGCTATATATGGAAAATATATTCTGTAAAGTGATGTGTGAGCTATATACGTGATTGATTTATTTTCGGCAAGAATATCGATGTGATCACCCGGATATAAATGACTATGCTATATATGGAAAAGATATTCTGATTGAATGCTTACATGTGCTTGATTTATTTTAGGAAAGAATATCAATGATATATATCCGTTGGAGTGATATCTTGTTTGACTCTTAAATCAGTGAATCATGATCTATCTTTCCTTATGCGACTTAGGATTTATATTTTGGAAAGTGATTAATTGATTGGGCTCATATGTGGTAAGATACTGATTGAGTCTATTTATAATGTGCTGAAATCGGATGAGATCACCATACATGGAAAGTATGCTTTACATTATACTCAGTAGATCAAATCTTTCTCTGTGCGAATTGGCTATCATATTTTGGGAAAGAAATCAGTTGATTGAGCTTACCGTTGAAAATATGCTGAGTGGAATATATATGGAATATGCTGACAAATGGATGAGATTACTATGGAATGAATGTTAATCTGTGGTATTTATGGTAAGTGATCATGCATGACCGTTGAGATTAATTGGTTTATTCTTGGCATGATTGTTTGAGTTAATGCACGTGATTATTGAGCTTTATCTTGCATATTCTGTGCTTAACTTTCCTTGTGAAGAGCGATTATTGGGTCTATATAGAAGGAAACACTTCACGATTGAAGGGTACACAACGAACACACAAGCTGTCGAATTCCTTAGAGTGATTGAGCGTTAATTTGCGATTCATTCGTAGTTTGTGATTGAGATTTCATTTTCGAATCTGTAACTTTGAGCGATCCTTAGAAACTTCCAATCCCAAACCCTTGTCTTCGGACGTGTGAGCGCACAAAGGAGCACGAGTGGAGTCTTGCGCACGTAGAGGGACGAATTTTGTTGATTCGGTGGCCCTTCGGTAGCAAGCTACATCCAGTCGGAGAATAGGTTTCCTGGGTAAACGACGTGGATCGAAACTTGGCGTGCGTCAGCCTAGAACGAGGTCTAGCGTCCATTGTGCTTCGGTTGTGTAAGGGTCAATCATAGTGTAACCGGTAACACTTAGTGATTGATTGGAACTCTTGGGGAGATCACACCCCAAGGACAGGATTAAACCCCAGTTGGGGATATAACCTGTATAAAAATCTCATCTCACTCTACTTTCTGCTATTTAATTTTCTGTGAGACAAACCCGGAACGCACAATAATGTCTAGGTGATATCATATAAACCATTTATGAAACTAATGTGATATTTTGAAACAGGGTTAGGGAGATAACTTTGATACTCGTACTGATTTCTGGGAAATAACATAATCTGCAAATATCTTCTTAAAGAAAAGTATTTTTCAAAGAAGAACAAGCCAAATTTTTTATAGCCTAATTTACCACCCCCCCCTCTTAGGCATATTTTACGCTTCACTTCTGAACAAAACAGTTCAGGACCCGTGCTCAACCCGTTGGCTTCTGAAGACAACATCTCAGAACTCGTTTTAACTGGTGTGTTGGCACAAAACCAACAGAAGATGACAACAACTCAGCAATCACCGCCAGACGTAGCTCTAAGACTTGTATTAGAAGACTTGGATTCCCTCTTTGAGCCTCTACATCCGCGAGTCACCATCATGCCTACACCCGACGAGGCCGATGTACCAAGTTCTTTAACAGTCCTTAACTCACCCGACTCAGATTTGCCACAGAATAATGAAGAACCTCCCATGGGTGTTGAGGAAGAATCATCAGAGTTGCTCCCTCCCAATGCAGATTTGGAACTTCCTCACACAAATGAGCAATCGGAGATCGTTGGTAATCTAGACCCACCAATGGCTGATTCATCATCTACAGCTTTGCCGCATGAGCGCAGGTGGACTAGAGCTCACCCGGTTGATCAGATAATTGGCGATCCTTCGAGCGGAATAAGGACACGACATCAACACAGTCTTTTTTCTTAAGCCAAAACGAGCCTACTAAGGTAGCTGACGCACTACAAGATCCGGATTGGATAATTGCAATGCAAGAGGAAATCAACCAATTCGAACATCTTCAAGTGTGGAAATTAGTTCCCCGTCCGCATGGAAAAACTATCATCGGGACAAAATGGGTATTCAAAAATAAAAAGAATGAAGATGGTGAAGTGATCCGGAACAAAGCACGATTAGTTGCAAAGGGATACAACCAACAGGAAGGCATGACTACGATGAAACGTATGCTCCTGTTGCTCGGATTGAAGCCATTCGTCTCTTATTGGCTTACGCGGCTCATAAAGCCTTCAAGGTCTATCAAATGGACGTTAAAACCGCATTTCTCAACGGCGTACTTAAAGAAGAAGTCTATGTCGCTCAGCCAGACGGCTTCGTTGATCAAGAACATCCCGATCACGTCTATCGATTGGATAAAGCTCTATACGGACTAAAACAAGCCCCACGTGCTTGGTATGATGTCTTGAGTGACTTCCTCGTAATGTCTGGATTTATTCGAGGAACAATCGATACGACCCTCTTCATCAAATTGCAAGACAAGGATCTGATGGTCGTTCAAGTTTACGTCGACGACATCATTTTCGGTTCAACAAATCCACGGCTTTACAAAAAGTTTGGAGATCTCATGAAGAGTAAATTCGAAATGAACCACATGGGAGAGATACAATTCTTCCTAGGACTACAAGTCATGCAGCTCGATGATGGGATATTTATCAGTCAAACCAAATACATTAAGGACATCCTGAAAAAGTTCCATCAAGATCAGAGCAAGCCTTTCAGCACTCCCATGTCAACAAGCTGCAAGTTGGATGACGATCCCACAGGAAAATCGGTCGACATCACTCTCTATCGCAGCATGATTGGATCTCTTCTCTACCTCACTTCTAGTCGGCCGGATATCATGTTTGTCACCTGTCTTTTTGCCCGTTTCTAAGCCGATCCCGAAGAATCCCACATGCTCGCGGTGAAGCGTATTCTTCGCTACCTTAAGGGCACAACTACCTTAGGACTATGGTATCCTAAAGGTACGAACTTCAAACTTATCGGCTATACTGATGCTGATTATGCAGGTTGCCGAATGGACAGGAAAAGCACCTCCGGTGGCGCTCAATTTCTAGGCGAAAAGCTAGTCTGCTGGTCATCCAAAAAGCAAAATTGCGTCTCAACTTCGACGGCTGCTGAATACGTCACAGCCGCCAGCTGTTGCTCCCAGATGCTATGGTTGCGGACTCAGCTTCGCGATTATGGGTACAATTTTAATAATATACCCATATATAGTGATAGCCAAAGTGCCATTGCGATTACGTGCAATCCTGTTCACCATTCACGCACGAAACACATAGACATTAGAAATCACTTTTTCAAAGATCACGTAGAAAAAGGCACCATTGACATGTACTTTGTGAGCACGGAATATCAACTTGCTGACATTTTCACCAAGGCTTTGAATGAAAAACGATTTCAATTCCTTGTCGGAAAATTAGGCATGTTGAATCTCCCGTAATATGTGCATTACCTGATCTCTGTGCTATCACATGCTATATTCTATGTGTTTTCCATGCTCATTTGTCTTATCTTGCGTGATAATAAAATTACCTAAATGATAATAAAAATAATAATAATAAAAAATATAAACAATATATATATAATAATACACTATACATATAGGGGAATGAAGAACTCTTTAGGATGCTCGATCTACGTCACAATTAGATTTCCCTGGCATGCGACTGATTGCTTACTTAATTTTGTCAGTCTAAGTCGTTTTCTTGTGTCTAAAGCTCATTTTGCTCCACTAGACACAAAGCCACTCAAATGAGTGAGAATTCTGGCCTGTTATTTTTCCTTTCTATTGATTTATTCATGAGCGAGTCACATATCAATTGCTTGTCTTACCTAGTGATTCTTGGCTTCATACTCGCCTTTCGTTAGATCCTTAGGAAAATGATTAGAGCACTTAGGAAATTCCTCACTTGGCCTTACATATAAAATTTCAATCCTTTAACACAGCCTTTGGTCATCCATTTTGAGCTTTCTCCGAATCCTTTTCTTCACTTGAAAATCCTTTGAGCCTTCAACCGTACACCCAAGTCTTCGATGGGATGTTCAATCGAGAAAAGGAGGGGGAGAAAACGAGACGACAAAGAAAAAAAGATTACAAAAGTAGGTGAAAAACGCACACGAGGAATGCTCAACGCACAAAAAGTAGTCCAAAAGAACCTGCCTCTCGACTATCACAATCTCATATCATTAGAAGGGGGTATGGATCTTGCTGTGAACTTCTCCATCGATAATCTCGTACACTCGTCAGAACGGCTGGAAAGAGGAGCACCACGAAGTGAACTTCTCCAACGATAATCCAGTCTTATATCGAGACAACAAGAAGAGGAGCGCAGCCTTGGGTTCGAATTCCACAACTGCGAACTTCTTCAAATCGATAATTTCTGAAACCTCACTAGGGATTAAGAGAAAAGGAGCGCGGTATTGGCCCGAGAACGAACAAGAAGAACTTCACCTTAGATAATCTCTCAGCCTCGTAGAGAAGCGGAGCTTCAGCTTGAGCAAGTGCAGACTGAATCAAAGAAAAATCATTAAAGGATGAAAATGATAAACAACAAAAAAAAATGCAAAAAGGAGGAGAATGATGAAGAAAAGGAAGAAGATCCCTAGTCCACAATACCAAAACTATCCTTCCCTTCTAAGTTAGAGCCAAACTAAAAACCTTTCACAGTCTCTATGATTCCACATCGACGATCTCTCGCAAAGGTAAAATGATTAAAAATGCCTCGATCACAGGTAAATTGACTTAAGATTGCTTGTGTTGACTTGAGTGATATAAATATAATCATCCCAAGGCAAAAGTAATTGAGTGCTAGAGTGAACCCAGTGAGAGTTGTCGAAATGGATCATTCAATGAACTTAGGACTCTTTAGTTTGACGACATGACTTGACAGTATGTGATTTTTTCAAGTGTCTTGTGAAATTTTAGGTGTGACAATGATCGTAGCAAAATAATCTGACCCCATACTATTAATAACATTAATATGCATATGAAAGTTCTATACATATACAGATATATGATAATTTTTCTTCTCGATATTAAAAAAAACAACAATAAAAAAAATAAAAAATAAAAATAAAAAAAAAAGTTTCGCACATTTTGAATGCATATGTAACTTGCATTGGCATAGAATTGATTAAAAAGCGAATATTTGACTTTGCTCATACCCTCTCGCAAATCTTTATTACATGTTTAGGGGAACATGTATCTAGTCTAACATGATTATATTGCGTGTTATAACGATTGTTACTCGTATTGATTTGCATGATTATGTGATAATCGATACAAAGTGCACTATTTGAGGGGGAGCATCTACAATGATTCCATGTTTTGAGCTCCAAATACTTTTGATGTTCTTTCTTTAAGTGTTGCAGAAATTCTCGTTTTGATTCACTTTGCACAATGCTTAAATAAGGAGGACTTCACAAATTCTCATGAATGTCAGCTCAAGACATTGGTAAAACAATTCAGGGGAAGCATTATTAGAACAATTACTTCTTAATTAACTCTAATACGACATTTTGCTCTAAGTATTGCAGATGTTTGAAGATCAATTTTGGAGTCAGATGTCATTTCTTCAAAAATACAGGGAGTTAATTGCACTTTCGTTTACACTTAGAAAGAGTAATTTAGTGGTTTATTCTGAAAATTTAGGATCAATCTGAAATATTAAGGAATACTTACTATCGAGAAATTCGAGCGAAAATTGATTTGGAACCAAGTGGTAATTTACGCTCTCAAAATTGACGAGCGAAAATTAAACAGGAACCGAAGGTAAATCTTCGATCGGATGTGGTCGAGCGAAAATTTTTCTCGCTCGTAGTAAGTTTCCCGATCGTAAATAGTAATGGGCTTAAATTCACTAAGTCTCGTAAAACGTCAAATCAGCCCAATTAAGTGAAATCATTACTTGCAGTCGAAAACCCCTAAATACTAAAACCCTCGTTCGCAAAAATCAACAGTCAAAATTCTCGAGCGAAAAACTTCTCTCAAAAGACGAACTTCAAAATCCTCAAAATCTTTCGATTTTTCATCTGATTTTCGTCTTTAGAAGGTAGATTTGACCTCTTCTAGGGATTATCGTGTATTTAAACTACATTTGCATCTGTATTTTGGAATATTTCGCTTGATTCTGTGTTCATTTCTCGACTGTTCATATTCTGAGAACTCGAACTCTTGTTTGCAGTATTTTAAATCATCTCTAGGTATAATCTGGGTTAGAAATTGCATAATAGGCTAGTTTCGATGTCTCTTGATCATTTTGAGTGAACATAATTTCGATTTTCTGCGTTATTAGCGTTTCATTTAAAGATAAGACTAAACTGGGTTTTAAACTTTTAAACGCGTCGAAGAACTTTCTCGCTCGCAAACAGTGAAAATTGAATCTCAATTTGATTAAGTCACTGTTTGCATCGAAAAAGATTTTCGATCGCTAACCTTTTGATTTAGTCATTAAGATTAATAACGTAGATCGAAAATTACTTACAATCGAGAAACACAATTTTGATTTTATGCGAGCGCAATATTAATGAGAGGAATAGATAAAATAGATGCAAACCTTTTAAATTTTCGAGCGCAAAACTTACAGTCGAAAATTTCGATTTCAATTTTGATCTCGGTCGAAAAATTTTAGCGGCGATAAAATTAATTTTTCGACGATAAAATTTTCTCGATCGTAAAATTTTACAGCGAAAAACCTCTTCAAAATTGAAATACTTTCTCGCTCGATTAACTTTCATAGCGAAAATTCTATTCACGCGCAAAAATTTCTCGATCGTAAATTTACGTGGAAATCTAATTTCTCGATTGTAAATTTACACGGAAATTTTTCTCGATCGTAAATTTTCTCGGCTACAGTATCAGACGTTATGTTCAAACACTTTGAAATTTTTCTAAGTCTTTTTCACTGTGGTTTTCCTTAGCGCATAAATTTTTTTTCGATCGCAAAATTAAACGGAGATTTGAATTTCGAAATTGCACTTAGACAATACAATTGAGAATCTCATTTCTCGCGCGATAAAAAGCACGGAGTGAACAGTGTTTCAACACTTAGAAAAATTTTCAACCAAAGTTTCATTGGACTTACATGCTTATGATGAAATTTAATAATCTAGTCAAAATTCACTTCGTATGCTCTATGTGCAAAATCCATGATTTCAATTACGAATTTATTCAAATGTGCTATGATATATGATCCATGATTATGGTTTGATAAATTCCAAATTCGACTCAACTCAAAACTTCTGAACTAATGATTTACATTTCTTCTGTGTATTTCAGATGGACCATTATCCTACTTATAACCACATCTACGAGAAGGCTATGTACCTTAACGTACACGACACGAAATTCCAACTAGACCTAACCACCTTCCGGTGTCCAGACGACATAATCGTGTCCATACTGTAAGGCCATCCACTTTTGGCATGCTCTTACGGTGACGGCCTCAGTATTGATGGTCTACCTCCAGCAGTTTTGGGGAATGATCAAGAGCCTCATCGTGGACGGGACGTATCACTTTTCTACAGTTGTACGGACGAGGCACATCTTGTTGGTCCCTATTACACCAAACAATCTAACCTAGGATGGATTAACCACACAAATAATCTTGAAATCAAAGCAAATGGTGTGGGGTGCTTGAGAGGATAAGATGGAGGCTCAAAAAATTTTCTCTCTAGAATAGAAACACTCACAAGCACACCTAACTATGTGTTAGGGTTTTCCTATTTATACCACAAGTTGGTATATAATAGGTGGGCCTCTTGTGAAGGCCCATTACATGAATAACTAAGAACTAACCCAACTAAGAACTAGCCCAAAGTTTTAATAAAGCTAACCAACAAAGATAATATAATGAAATTGAACACTACAAAATATTTCCTAACAATCTCCCCCTTAGTGTTCAATCTTCAGTTCAGCGCGGGATATCTTTGTTGGGCATATTGGAGATCTCGATTCCTAGAAAACTCCCCCTACAAGGGATATCTCCTCTTCTTGCGGAGGCATTGATGGCTCGGCTAGGACTCACTTGTTAAGATTCTCCAATCTTCTTCTTCTCGACGCCGGATTCGTCGTCTTCGAATGGAAGTTGTCTGGTTCGGCCACGAAGTTGACTCGTCTGGCTCCAGAAGAAGGTAGGCGTGGTGCGTAAAAAATGTGCCAAGGCTCCATTGAAATGTGACTTTCAAGAGCAGGGAGCTCGGTCTTCAGAGTGGTCAGCGCAGTAGTGGCGGAATGTGGTGGATGAGATGTGTCATGGCTCCTTCGAGTGTTCCATTATGAACATAATAGCCTGACACATAAGAATGTGCGCGGAGGTAGTGGAAGCCTCCGGCGGGGCGTAGTTGGTGGAGGTGGCGTGGATGATGGTTGCTGCTGTTGCTGCTATACGATCTTCAACTCATTTCTTATCCTTTACTCCCCCTTGAGATGATCTCCGTCTTCGGGATCGTCACGTCGTCCGTGGGACGAGTCTGTCTCTGGTGTTGATGGTGGTGATGATGGTGTGGTATGGTGTTGAGTGAGGCAATCAAGTGGGATTCTCAGGAGTAGCAGCAATTGGTGTTCCTCCGGGTTCAGTTTTGAACACTGGAGAGACGGAGCAGCATGTGGTGGCGTAGGCGTAGGCGTGGTGGAGTGGTGTCGGTGATGGGACCTTTTCCTTCATAGATCCTCATTGAGCGCGGCATGGAATGTGTAAGTTCCTCGCTGATTGCTATGAGTCGGGGCTCCATCACGAACGGGGTAACTAACCAGACGGGGGTCACAAAGACGCTCCATCGTCACAACATCGAAACATGTGTCCGATGTGCCGCCTGTTTGCACCGGTCAGAAAGAACCGGAGAGCCACAAAGGCTGTCCGTACGCACGGACGATGAGACAAGCTCGTATCCGTGGCCCATCGACAGTTGTGGTGAGGGTGGCTGTCGTGGGTCTTCCGCTCTCGGTCACAAGGACGTCATCAAGTGTTCGTGCAAGTTCACGAAGAACCTACGGTGCGTAAAGAGTGTTTGTGTCCTAGAAAATGGAAAATTTCGGTGGGTGAGGACACTAGACTCTATGTGAGTGGAAGAGGTGCAATGAGAGGCGGGGCACTACATGTTCAACATCAACCGTCTCCAAGTGGGGCGGTGATGGCTAACGTGGTTCCTCTTGTGCGAATGAAACAGCTATCTGCGAAAGGATAGCTGAGTGGTTGGGGGGGTTAATTGCACGGTTGGACCAGATGCCGCGACTTCTACTCGGGAAACGAACGAGTCGTCTCCTGTACCTATGGGCGAGGTCCGGGTTATGGTGAGATATGATAGAGGAGTGCGATCATCTCATCGTTCGTTCGCAGCTCCTGCAAGCGACTTACGTCATCCTCCCGAGATCGTTGATTGGATCTTTGCGTGGAGAAGGATGTCGCGCGACCTAGACCTAGACTAGAGAGGCTAGGGTAGGCTCGTTCCTGGGTTAGGATCAGGGGGGTTTACTGATCCATGGGAACTATGGTGGCGTGGCGTGATCGCGTTGAAAGGCGACCACGAGTGATGTCGACGAGGGTGGCCCAAAACTGTTGATCAGACACTTCTGAGACTCGTCAGGTGGTGGTGGTGGTGAGGGCGTAAAGAGGATCACGGTGGCTTAGGACGTCTCCATGTAGCACACCATGGTGGAATGGATGGCAGTGGGTGGACGGTGGAGTCTGGTACAAGAGATCCACATCGCCTAAGCATCAAGATTGGATGGCGCGCCCACTGATGGTTGGTTGAACTTTTTTCAACCCTTCTTTGTAGGTCCGGGTTCTGCACGGATTTGTACAGAAGTCATGATGGTTGCTCGCTTCTCTGACATCCCTTCTTGCACGTGGAGCAACCCGTTTTACGTGCATGATGGGGTTGGTTGCTCGCAGTGCATACCGGTCATGAATGTGGAGCAACCCATGTACCATTCATGCCGGGGAGTGGTTGCTCACGTCGTGTACCAGTCATGTATGTGGAGCAACCCGGGTACCATACATGCTGGGTGTGTGAAATTGGCATTTGGAAATTCCGCTCCGAAAAGTTTGGGGGTGACCTAAACTTTTTCTATAATGTGCCAATACCGTCCTAGGTCGATCGTTGGGTACCGTGATCGTTGCCGCGTTTTGGATTTGCCTTAAAAAATTTCCCAAAAACGTCGTCTATACAGAAAATTTTGGCCCAGAAAAATTTATTTCGAAAAATTTTAAAAGTGTAAAATAGACAAAGTCCAAAGGCCTTAGAAAATTTTTCTCTATCCAATGATATAAATTTTCCTTGGGCTTAGAAAAAAATTCCTTCCTTTTTTTTTTTTTTTTTGCTCCTTAAAACCTTATTTAATCCGAGTGGGGGCCAGAAATTTTGGTGGTAAAAAACGTTCAAGTGTAATTTTAAAGAGTGATTTTTGCAAGATTTGAAGCTAAAAGGTGTGTTTGGATCAAGTTTAAAGGTTGGGTGCAAATTTCTCGGGGGGTGCGAAAAATGGTGTGTGAAAATGTGCGAAAAATGTTATCCCGAGAAATTTCGTTGTGAGAGTGAGTCGCGAAAATAGGGAAATTTCGCATTCACAGTGGATTTTCGCATATAGCACGGAAATTTCGCATTCAGAGGAAATTTTCGCATGTACTGAAAATTTTCGCATGTCGAGAGAAAATTCACATTTGAAGTAAAATTTCGCATGTATAAAAGTTTCGCATGTATAGAAATTTTCGCATGTATAAAAATTTCGCATGTCGAGAGAAAATTCACATTTAAAGTAAAATTTCGCATGTATAAAAATTTTCTCAGGTATGAAGCTTTCGCGGTTTGGAAATTTCTCAGGTTGAAAAACTTTCTCAGGTGGAAGTTAGTTCAGATGAAATTTTCTCAGGTTGAGAATTTTCGAAGTGTAAATTTTCTCAGTTGAAAATTTCTCGGATTTGAGAAATTTCTCAGTTTTGAATATTTTCGCAGTTTTGAAAATTTAATCAGTTTAAGAAAATTTCTCGGATTAAAAAATTTCTCGGTTTTGCAAAATTTCTCGGATTTGAAAAAAAATTCTCAGTTTTGCAAAACTTTCTCGGGCAGTGAAAGTTTCTCGGGTTGATAAAATTTCTCGGGCAGTGAAAGTTTCTCGGCCAGCGAAAGTTTCTCGGCCAGCGAAATTTTCTCGGGTAAGAAAATTTCTCGGCCAGTGAAAGTTTCTCGGCCAGCGAAATTTTCTCGGCTAAGAATTTTCTCGGGTAAGAAAATTTCTCGACCAAGAACAAAGCATGGGTAGCGCGACTTTTACCAGAAAAATGGCTCGTTTTCGCTCAAATCTCACTCAAAATCGACGAAACTTGTTCCAAAACTTCAGAAAAACATTCCTAAACACATAATCAACCTTTGGGATGTCTAAAAACAACAAATCGAGGTCGAAATCACCCAAAAACTGAAAGTGACGAAAATAATTTTTCAAGCAATTTTTCACTCAAATCTTGCTTAAAACACGCAAATCCGATCGCGTTGGGCTCTGATACCACTTGTTGGTCCCTATTACACCAAACAATCTAACCTAGGATGGATTAACCACACAAATAATCTTGAAATCAAAGCAAATGGTGTGGGGTGCTTGAGAGGATAAGATGGAGGCTCAAAAAATTTTCTCTCTAGAATAGAAACACTCACAAGCACACCTAACTATGTGTTAGGGTTTTCCTATTTATACCACAAGTTGGTATATAATAGGTGGGCCTCTTGTGAAGGCCCATTACATGAATAACTAAGAACTAACCCAACTAAGAACTAGCCCAAAGTTTTAATAAAGCTAACCAACAAAGATAATATAATGAAATTGAACACTACAAAATATTTCCTAACACATCTGTATGAGCAAGAACGACTTCAGACTACTCCTCGACTTCCCTCACAGCCAAAATTACGACCCCCTCCCATCAGATGCAGAACTGGTGCATGATTTCCTCCAGATGGGATACCGTCCGCCGCTCACCAAGCTAGCTCAGATGCAGAACAACGGGATTCCCCATCCATGGAAGACACTTTTTGGAATCATCAACAAGTGTTTGTCCCCGAAGCACGCAGGCTTCGACAAAGGCAATGGCCACATCCTCCGGATATTTAACGGAGTCATGTTCTCGCGAAATTACGATTTTGCTCAACTGATCTGGAACGACCTCGCAGAACAGATCAAAGAGAAAGAGAACAAACGATCAAAAAATGAGCCACTTCATCAATCATCGTGTCTTCAGGACTAGGCTGTTGTTGTTGTTGAGGGCTAACTGCGAAGTCTGTCAGGGGCCCTCTAATCATTTGTTCCGTCAGATGATTCTCTCGGCAGTATGCTCTATAAATGTCTCCCGTGGGGTCGGAGAGACGTAGCAACTCGAACGGTATGGCCAGTGATGGCTGGTCCAATTCCGTTAGTTTCGGGTTGTGGAAGAACTTGAGCCTGGGTGGCTGATAGTTTCCTCCCGGAGGCAAGAAGGCTAATATTCTCACATCCTACAATTCATTCAGAGCTAAACCGGAGGAGTGCTTACATGATCTCTACCAGAGATATCTTACCCTCTTAAATGAGATGAGGAAAATCGAAATCACTAAGACAAACATGGAAACCAACATCAGATTTCTTTCCTCTCTGCCCTCAGAATGGAAAAAGATATACACTCAGATCAGACAGAATAAAGACCTTGAGGAGCTAGATATCCATGCCATGTTTGACAATCTCGCACAACACGGGGAAGACATAAGCGAGATTCAGAAGGAGCAGAAGGGCAAACTTATCGACGACTCAGTTGCCCTTGTCTCGGACAAGAGGAGCTGAAAATTGCAAAAAGAAAAGATTGTTAAGCCTCCTACCCCCTCAGAATCTGAAGTCGAATCAGATTCAGACTTGGACCCTAACATGAAAGTGCTGGGAAAGCAGTTGGCGTTAATTGGGAAAATGATGAGCAAACAATACTTCAAGAAGAAGTCCTCATCATCAGCCAATCGATTTCAAACCTCAAGCTCAAAGAACAAAGAACGTGTACCTGAGACCACGAAGTCAAGAACATCAAATAACAGACCAAGTTATTTAACTGCGGGAAACCTGGTCACTATGCCGGAGAATGTACTCTCCCAAAGAAGAGAGATGCCAACTACTACTCCAGGAAGCTTCAACTTACAAAACAGAAGGAAGCTGGAGTAGCTTTATTGGCAGATCAAGACCACTGGCTCGATGACACGTCCAGCTCAGAGGAAGAGAATTTAGCCCTAATGGCCCACCTAGACAAACATTCTGACGCCGAAACCTCAAACACGACGGACGAGGACCAAGCATCCGAATCTTCACATGAGGTAGTCTCTCCTTCTACATTATTGACCATATTAAAATCGTATCAATTAGCATACACTAACATGCAACGTGAGCAGAAAAGCGTAAAGGAAGTAGAGAAGAAACTAGCTAAGACTCAGGAGAAAATAACTAGTCTTGAATCAGAACTTAGAAGCTCTAATGACAAAATAGAAGAACTAACCGAGAGCTTAAGACTTAGTGAGACTAGCAACCTTCAAATTAAGGATCCTCCAAAAGAGACATGATTTAAAAGTTAAGGAATTAGAAGACAGGCTAGAAAATAACTATAATTGCTTGATTAGAAATCTCAATGAGAAAGCTAATCTCAATTGTAGATTAACAGAAGCAACTTCCAAGATCATTTATCTAGAAGTTGGATTAGATAAATCTAATACTAAGGTTTGTGAACTTGTGAAGGACCTAGATGCCTGTAAAGCCGCCAGGTGGAAAATAACTTTGCTCTTTTAGGAGATGAGCCTAAGAAGCTATATAATAAAATTAAGAAATTAGAAGATCTTTTGGTGAAAAGGGCACATACTGATCGTTAGGCTACGAGAATCCATGTAACTTGAAGAAGGTTAACTGCACACAACTTTATGATATCTCGTACATGGGTCTCGGACTAACTTCTCTCATGACCTTTACTAACGCAAAAGCAACGTTTGAGGAAGAAAAAGCCAAGAGACAAGCCAACAGTAGGGCTGAATTACCCTTTTCTTACATCGAACTGAATCAGCGCGACAAAACTTGGGTACCTCCCAAGGGCTGGAACCTTGAAACAGATTATTTTCTTGAAGATCATTCTAAAAATGAGGAAGTTCAAAATCATCATTCTGAAAATTCTCTCTACATCCATAGTTAAGAAAATAGAGGAATTACGAGTTGCCTTAGATAAAGAAAAAGAGAATTTCGAAGCTGAAAAGACAAAATTCCAAAAAGAGATGGAAAATCTCAAAGCTTCCTCCATCTCAAAAGCCATTGCTCACGCATCTCCTCCGAAAGAAAATATCATTCTGAAAAGCGTGAAGAAAGAAAAAGCGCCTTCAAAAGATCAGAAAATTAAAAATTACCAGAAAAGGTCTAAAATCCCACTTTTCTAACGTCCACAGGGAGCGTAGAGCCAGCACTAGAGACGAAGGCGAGAGTGAAATAGAGAAGGAGCCCGTAGATTTGACTGCTAATAAGAATTTATCTCCTTATGTAAAAATAAAAGACACTCGTAGAAATAAAAGAGCCGTTTCCACTCTCAAAATAATTGCTTCTACTTGCTCTTTAAAGCCTACCACATTTAGAAGCACTAATTTCGAAACAGGCTCTACTTCAGTAATAAAGATCATTCATTCTAAGACAAACGCTTCTAGGATGACCCGTAGGAAACAAGATCCAGCCATAAAGAAAGCATATGGCGCTATATATGCTTGTTCTCACCTAAGGTATTCCGTTAAGATTGAATCCCCCAAGCACCTTAGGAGACTATCCAATGAAAAGATCTTTTCCACGCTCAAGCCTACTAAAGTATTTGTCAGTGCTGAAATTAGTCTTCCTTGTCAGGTTCAACCCAAATAGGTTCCTAAATCTCCGCCTAAAAGGACAAAAGTCGTAAAGGCCAAGTCTTTTGAAAAAGGCAAACCCAAATCAACTTCTTTGAAGATGACTTGGGTAACCAAATCTACAAATAACAATAAATTAGCAACCAAATCTGAACCAACACCTAAATCTGCTAATCTGCGAGGACCCATTTATAAGTGGGTTCCTAAAGCGCTCTAATTGTTTTTGCAGATCCATCATGTGTGGTACCTCGACTTTGGTTGCTCCTCACACATGACGGGAATACAGGAGCTGTTGAGCAACTACAAAGACCGACCGAATGGAAAAGTTAGATTCGGAAACAACGACTCAGCCCCCATACTAGGAGTTGAGGACATCATTCTGGAAAATCTGACGATAAAGGATGTCTCTTACGTCGAAGGTCTCCGCCATAACTTGTTTAGCATAGGCCAATTCTGTGACAAAGGATTCCAGGTGGTCTTTCTTGCTGACCGGTGCAGAATATTGGACAGTCATGACAAAGAGCTCCTCCAAGGCTTTCGGAAATCAAATCTTTACACGATCAACCTAACGTCCGTGCGGCCTTAGAAGCTGTTTGCCTCATCTCTCAGACAGTAATTCAGTGGAACAGCTTATGGCATCAACGTATGTCTCATCTCAATATCAAAGCTCTTCAACGACTATCAACGAAAAGGTTGGTTCACGGTCTACCAACTATTATCTTACAAAGAGAGCATCAGTGTTCGGCATGTCAACTAGGAAAAATGAAGCAAGCATCTCATCATGCAAAACTAGTTGCCTCCACTTCACGTCCTTTGGAATTGCTACATATGGATCTCTGTGGACCTATGCAGACACAGAGTATTAGTGGGCGGAAGTACGTACTAGTTATCGTTGATGATTACTCCCGCTACACATGGACGAAGTTCCTCAAAACTAAAGATGAGACAGGGGACTTGATAGTTAATTTCGTGAACACTACTCAGAATTTGCTGCAACAATCCATCCAAGTCATCCGAGCGGACAGCGGCACTGAGTTCAAGAACAAGTATCTCAGTGAATTTTATCAGAAACTTGGCATTAATCAGCAATTCTCAGCCGCTAAGACCCCTCAACAGAACGGGGTTGTTGAAAGGGAGACACTAGGACTCTAGTGGAGGCCGCCCGTACAATGCTGATCCATTACGGCCTCCCACACTTCCTTTGAGCTGAAGCAGTAAATACCGCCTGTTTCACTCAGAATAGGACGGTGGTTCACAAGCGCTTTGATAAGACTCCGTACGAAATAATAAACAAGCGAGTACCCAATATCTCATTCTTCAAGGTCTTCGGGTGCAAGTGCTTTGTAGCGAACGACAGAGACCCACGTGCTAAGTTTGACCCTAAAGCATTCGAAGCCACATTCGTTGGGTATTCATCAACGTCAAAGGCGTACCGAGTTTACATCAAGTCCAACCGATCAATCAAAGAAAGCTACAACGTCACTTTCAACGAAGTGGCAGAAATGGCTCCTGCACACCTCAGTTCAGGACCCTGCCAAACCCGGTAGCTTCTGAATACGACAGTAGAACCCGTATACACTGGTGTGTTGGCACAAAACCAACAGAAGATGGCAACAACTCCAGATTCAACGTCTGAGGAAGCACTGAAACTTGCGTTGGAAGATTTGGACTCTCTCTTTGAGCCCGTATATCGGCCAGAAACCATTATTGCAACACCATTAGTGGAGCCCCTACTCGATGAGGCCAATGTACCGAGCTCTTCAAATGTCCCTACCCCACCCGATTCAGAATTACTACAGATCAATGAAGAACCTTCAATAGTCAATGAGGAAGTCTCATCAGAATCACTCAATCCAAGTGCAGAATCTGACTTACCTCAATCGAATGAACAATCTGAAATCATTGGAAGTCTCAGTCCACTAATGACCGATGCGTCTAGCTCTGCACTGCCTCATGAGCGAAAGTGGACTCGAGCACATCCGGTTGATCAGATTATTGGTGATCCTTCGCGTGGAGTACGGACACGTCATCAACACAGTCTATTCAGCTGCTTCTTAAGCCAAAATGAGCCAACTATGGTAGCAGACGCACTAAAAGACCCAGATTGGGTAATAGCATTGTAAGATGAAATCAACCAATTTGAGCGTTTCCAAGTGTGGAACCTAGTATCCCATCCGCATGGGAAAACAATCATCGGAACGAAATGGGTATTTAAGAACAAAAAGAATGAAGATGGCGAAGTGATTAGGAATAAAGCTAGATTGGTTGCGAAGGGCTATAACCAACAGGAAGGAATTGACTACCACGAGACATATGCTCCTGTTGCCCGAATCGAAGCCATTCGTCTCTTCCTGGCTTATGCGGCTCATAAAGACTTCAAAGTCTACCAAATGGATGTTAAGACCGCCTTTCTTAATGGCGTGTTAAAAGAGGAAGTCTACGTCGCTCAGTCAGAAGGCTTCGTTGATCAAGAACATCCCGATCACGTCTATCGATTGGACAAAGCTCTCTACGGACTGAAACAAGCTCCACGTGCTTGGTATGACGTCTTGAGCGATTTCCTCGTAAAATCTGGATTTATCCGAGGAACGATCAATACGACCCTCTTCATAAAATGGCAAGACAAAGATTTGATAGTCGTCCAAGTTTATGTAGACGACATCATCTTCGGATCAACAAATCCATGGCTATGCAAGAGATTTGGAGATTTGATGAAGAGCAAATTTGAAATGAGCCATATGGGAGAGATGCAGTTCTTCTTAGGACTTCAAGTCAGGCAGCTCGATGATGGGATATTCATCAGTCAGACTAAATACATCAAGGACATCTTGAAGAAATTCCATCAAGATCAGAGCAAGCCTATAAGCACTCCTATGTCCACAAGCTGCAAGTTGGATGCCGATCCCACAGGAAAAGCGGTCGACGTTACATTATAATGCAGCATCATCGGCTCTCTTCTTTATCTCACCTCGAGCCGGCCGAACATCATGTTTGCCACATGTCTATGCGCCCGTTTCCAAGCCGACCCCAAAGGATCTCACATGCTCCAGTTGCGGATTCTTCGCTACCTAAAGGGCACCTCGACCTTAGGTTTATGTTACCCTAAAGGCACAAACTTCAAATTGATTGGCTATACTGATGCTCATTATGCAGGTTGCCGAATGGACAGGAAAAGCACATCCGGTGACGCTCAATTTCTCGGCGAAAAGCTAATCTGCTGGTCCTCGAAGAAACAGAACTGTTGCTCGCAAATGCTATGGATGCGGACTCAGCTTCGCGATTATGGGTACAATCTAAATAATATATCCATTTATAGCGATAGCCAAAGTGCCATTGCGATTACATGTAATCCTGTTTACCACTCACGCACAAAACACATAGACATACGATATCACTTCATCAAAGATCATGTAGAAAAAGGCACGATTGATATGTATTTTGTGAACACGGAATATCAACTAGCCGACATTTTCACCAAGGCATTGGATGAAAAACGGTTCCAATTTCTTGTCGGAAAATTAGGCGTGTTGAACCTTCCGTAATTTGTGCATTATGTGATCCTATGAGCTTTCACATGTTCTATGCTATGTGTTTTCTATACTTAAAAATGCCATATCTTGCGTGAAATATTTCATTTTAATAAAATAATAAAAATAAAAAAAATAATAATAAATATTATACATATAAATATAATATTAGGGGCATGACGATATCTTTACGATGCTCGATCTACGTCACGAATAGAAATTCACTGACAGGAGACTGATTATTTGCTTAATTTATCAGTCTAAGTCGCATTCTTGTGTCTAACAGTTCTTTCGTAGACTCCACTACACACAAAGCCCCTTTATATGAGTGAGATTTCTAGCCTTTTATTTTTTTTCAACGGATCTATCCTTGAGCGAGTCACACAATCATTGCTTGTCTTAACTAGTTATTCTTGGTCTCATACACGCCTTGTGTTAGAACGTTAGGAACATGATTAGGGCACTTAGGAAATTCCTCACTCGGCCAAATATAAATATTTTTCATTCTTTTAACATTGCCTTTAGTCATCCATTTTGGGCCTTCTCCAAATTCCTTTTCTTTTAAAAACCCTTTGAGCCTTCAACCGACTATCTAAACTTTCGGCGGGATGTTCAATCGAGAAAAGGAGGGAAAGAAAACCGAAGACGAAAAAGAAAAAGATGACAAAAGAATGTGGAAAACGCACACGAGGAATGCTCAATGCACAAAAAGCAGATCAAAAGAACCTGCCTCTCAACTATGACACTCTCAAATCATTATAACGGAGGCATGGATCTTGCTGTGAACTTCTCCATCGATAATCTCGTATACCCGTCAGAACGGCTGGAAAGAGGAGCGCCTAGAACTTGTCCAACGATAATCCGATCTTATATCGAGATAACGAGAAGAGGAGCACGGCCTTGGGTTCGAATTCCATAACTGTGAACTTCTTCAAATCGATAATCTGTGAAACCTCTCTAGGGATTAAGAGAAAAGGAGCATAGTATCGGCCCGAGAACGAACAAGAAAAACTTCGCCTTAGATAATCTCTCAGCCTCGTAGAGAAGCGGAGCTTCAGCTTGAGCAAGTGCAGACGAATATGAAAAATTTAAAGGATGAGAATGAAAAGACGAAAGAGAAAAATGCCGGAGAAAAGGAGAACGACGAAAGAATGGAAGAAGACATAAAGCTCAATTTTCCCAATAAGTTCCCTTTCCTTCTTAGTCATAACCAAATTTAAGCCTTCAAAGTCCCTTTAATTCCAAAACGACGGTCTCTCGCTCGATGAAATGATTAAAAGCACCTCGATCACATGTAAATTGACTTAATATGACTTGTGTTGACTTGAGTGATATAAATATAAAAATCCCTAGTTAAAAATAAATGAGTGCTAAAGCGAACCTAGTGAGAGTTGTCGAAATGGATACTACTGTGAACTTAGGACTTCAGTATGCTGACATGACTAGCCGGCATAAAAATCTTTCAACTGTCCTGTGAATTTTTAGGCGTGACAATGGTCGAAGCAAAATAATCTGACTTACTAATAAGATTAGTATATACATATATAATATAATAATAATTATAATAATAAATATCTTATATAAAAATTGTTTTAATCGCACATTTTGATATGCAATATTAATTTGCATTTATACGGAACTGATTAAATGCGATATACTGTTCATGCTCATACCCTCGTGCGAAAATATAGATTTCATGTTTAGGGGACCATGTATCTAGGCTAATCATGAAAAATCGCATGATCTTAATATTTGTTACTTAGATTGATTTATGTACTTGTTCGATAAATCAATTAAGATGCACTATTTGAGGGGGAGCATTTACAAGAGTTATGCCTCGAATTCCAAATTATTTTGATGATCATTCTCTAAGTGTTGCAGAAACAATGAGGGAGACTTCACGAGGTTATCTCGATTTGGAGTACACGGCATTGGTTCAAATGTTGATTGGTTAAATATTTGGATCATCAACGTGTTTTATGAATTTGAATACCAATTTATCTCAAAAATATTTTTCAAGGGGAATCAAATAGAAAAATTGATTCCAAAATTAACTCTAATATTTTCGACATCTGTTGCTTTAATACTTGCAGATTTATAAAATGTAAAGACGGAGCCAGATGTCATCTACCAGAATTACAGGGAGTTAATTGAATTTATTTTCATACATAGGGGGAGCAATTATGTGATTTACTCGTAAAACTAGGATCAATCTGAAAAACAATAAAAAATTTACAATCAAAAAATTTGGGCGAATTTTGCAATTTTCATTCGTAGATTCTCGAGCGGAAATTGATTTTGGACCAAGGTGTAATTTTCGCCTTCATACTGACGAGCGAAAATTAAACAGGAACCAAATGATTCTTGATCGGAATCGTCGAGCGAAAATTAAATAGTAACCAAAGCAAAATTCTCGATCGTAAGTTTCTCGATCGTAAATAGTAATGGGCTTAAAATCACTATGTCATGAAAAACGTCAAATCAGCCCAATTAAACGAAATCATTACTTGCAGTAAAAAATCCCTAAATACACGCTAAAACCCTCAATCGCAAAATTCAACAGTCAAATTCTGGTGCAAAAAACTTTTTCTCTCAAAAGACGAACGTCAAAACCCTTCAAATCTTTCGATTTTTCATCTGATTTTTGTCTTTAGAAGGTAGATTTGACTTCTTTTAGGGATTATCGTGTGTTTAAACTTCATGTGCATCTGTACTTTGAAATATTTCGCTTGATTCTGTGTTCATTTCTCGACTGTTCATATTCTGAGAACTCGAATGCTTATTTGCAGTGTTTTAGGCCAATATCTAAGTATAATCTAAGTTAAAAACTGCATATTAAGATAGTTTCGAAGTCTCTTGATCGTTTTATGGTAGATTGTGTTGATTCTCTGCGTTATTTGAGTTCGATTGAAAGAACGACTAAAACTGGGATTTTACCATTTGAAGGCGTCGAATAACTTTTTCGCTCGCAAACAGTGTCAATTGAATTTCAATTGTTCTACTGTTTGCACTGTAAAAGTTTTTCGATCGATAAACTTTTTGATTTAGTTGTTAAGAAAGATAACGTAAATTGAAAAATAATTACAACCGAGAATTTGAATTTGTTAAGAAAGATAACGTAGACTGAACAAAATAGATCTAATAGGTGTAAAATAAGTTTCGAGCGCAAAACTTACAATCGCAAATAGTAATTTCGATTTCAATTTCATTTTCGATCGAAAATTTTATCGGCGATAAAATTAATTTTTCGACGATAAAATTTCTCGATCGAAAACATGCACAGTAATGATTTTTATCGATCGAAAATTTTCTCGGTGAGTCACCAAGTTTCTCGCTGTCAATTTTCTCGATCGTAAAATTCCATAGCGAAAAACTATTTTAAAATCGAAATACTTTCTCGTTCGATAACTTTCACTGCGAAAAAATGTATTCACGCGCGAAAAAAAAATTTTCTCGATAGTAAATTTACGCGGAAATCTAATTTCTCGATCGTAAATTTACACGGAAATTTTTCTCGATCGTAAAATCTCTCCGCTACAGTACCACACGTATAACGTTCAGCACTTAGTAAAATCTTCCAAGTCTTTTTCCACTGTAGCAGACCTTAGCGAATAAAATTTTTGTCGATCGCAAATTAACACGGAGAATTGCATTCAAAACTGCACTTAGACAATTTAATTAAGAATTTCAATTTTCGTGCGACAAAAAAGCACGGAGTGAACAGTGCTTCAACACTTAGAAATTTTCAACTAAAATTTCATCGAACTTACATGCTTATGTTGAAATTGTATTATTTCTTCAATATTCACTTCGTATGATCTATGTGCAAATTTCATGATTTCAATTACAAATATTCAAACATGCTATGACATGATCCATTATTGTGGTTTTATAAATTCTAAATTCGACTCAAATTAAAATTCTTGAACTAATGATTTCCATTTCTTATGTGTATTTTAGATGGATCATTATCCTACTTACAATCGCATCTATGAGAAGGCCATGTACCTCAACGTACACGATACCAATTTCCAGCTCGACCTGACCACCTCCAGGTGTCCGGACGAGATTGTGGTGTCAATACTACAAGGCCATCCCCTGTGCTCTCACGGTGACAGCCTCTGTGCCGATGGTCTACCAACAGTTTTGGGGGATGATTAAAAGCCTCATCATGGACGGGGCTTACCACGTTACAACGGTTGTAGGGACGAGGCACGTCTGCATGAGCAAGAATGAGTTCAGACTTCTTCTCGACCTCCCTCTCAGCCAAAATTATGACCCCCTTCCAACTGATGTGGAGCTGGTGCAAGACTTCCTTCAAATGGGATACCGACCTCCACTGGCCAAATTAGCTCAAGTTCAGAGCAACGGGATCCCACATCCTTGGAAGACGCTTTTTGGCATTATTAATAAGTGCCTATCACCAAAGCACGTCGGCTTCGACAAAGGCAACGGCAACATTCTGCGGATTTTCAATGGAATCGCCTTCTCTCGCAATTACGATTTTGCTCAGTTGATTTGGAATGATCTAGCCGAGCAAATCCGACAGAAGGAGAACAAACGATCGAAGAATGTGACGTATGCTCGGTGGTTCTCCGTTATAATTAGACAACAAATGGAGCTGTACGAGCACAACGTACCTCGTCTGCCTCCTGGAGGAAATTATCAACCACCAAGGCTCAAATTTTTTCACAACCCGAAGCTAACGGATTTGGACCAGCCATCCATGGCCATTCTGTTCGAGTTGTTGAGGCTCGACGACCCCACGGGAGCCGAATACCAACGGTTCTGCCGGGAGAATCATCTGACGGAACAGACGATCAGAGGGCCCCCGACAGATTTCGCAGTCAGCCCTCAACAACAACATAGCCCTGAGGACACGATGATCGATGCAGTGGCCTAGGAGCTTCAACAGGAGCCTCCAGCCCAAGAAACTCAGCTGCCAGACCTCGATATACTATGATCGACGAGGTAGCTCTAGAAATGGAAGCTGAAGAACAAAATCAGGAGCTCCAAGTGGAAGACCCGTCCATGTAGGCGTGCTCGAAGAACCCATTGAGGAGGTTCTTCAACAAATAGCACAGCCCGAGGCAGAAATGGGGCAAAGCTCACTTCCACTGGTGACGGAACAGGCTCGTGAGGATGTTGAACGTGAACCATTCCCTCACACAGCCTCCTCATCCGACAAGGAGTCCGATGAGGAGATCAGATTCATAAGACGGACTCCCAGAAGACTAAGCATACAACTCGAGTCCCTCTTTCCCACCGTCATCACCGCATCAGATACCGCACATATCATCTCTTCAAGTGCTGCGGCCGCTTCCTCGCTCAATCTTGAGCCGCAACACAACCTATCGGTGTCTGGTTCGCAGGTAAAATCATAACCTGCCGCAACACCCATAGAAGAGAATCCCCGTGGTTCGCCTCAAGGATTGGGTGGAAGTCTCCAACAGTCACAACCTCAAGTGACTTTGAGCCAGCCTGAAGATCCGGTATCTGCTCAAGGGTTGTCAACAGGCGACATCAGTCGACCTGGTCCTTCAACGACGGAGGCGTCCGTCAAGTTCGTGACCGAAGACAGACTTCAGGCAGCTCTCTCAGAAGCTTTAAAGTCCATTGAAGAAAAACTTATGGAGAGCGTACGTACAGCTATTGAGACGTCCCTCCAAGATCGTAAGAAAGCACCCGCCTCAGAGCCGTCTTCTTCACGACTGATTTTCACTCCACCTCAACCCACACAACCCACACCATTCGCCACACCGATTCTCACACACAACCTCATAAACCCAGCCACCATACCTATCAGCGACCTCCACTCCATCCTAGTCGCCCGCCTACTTGAGCTGACTACTCGAACGCCGGAAGAAGAAGACCTCTTCCGCCGTTTCGTCGATCGTCCTGGCCCGACCGACACTTGTCGTGATCAAGGCTCCCGTTCCAAACGCAGACATGACGACCCCGATGATCAAGGCCATCATGAGGGGGAAAGGAGACCTAGGATAATGACTAGAAGTCAAGGACGAAGCTCGGGCGCGATACAGACAAGCGCTGGAGCCGCTGAAACCTCACAACCTACTACCCAAACAACCACCACCACGCACCGCACCACTCATACAACCCAAATCGACTCATCAACCTTCCACATAAGGACGCCTCCGCCCTCACCAACGACTCTGACAAGCCCCTTGCTTCCGGAAGAAGAAGCAAGTGCCGCCATTCTCGTGGCCCTGGCTCAAGCTCAAGCCACTCCTCAGTTGATCAAGACCAACCGGTACCATCAGGACACGGGGTCAATCCACACGAGTTTCTCGACAAATATATATTTGAAGGAGAGTGGATGACCCACTCCATGACCGAGGAGCATCAGAGACAACGGCTTAAGGACATCCGGCAGTTCCTACAACAGGCTTCGGTAGACCTCGTCCTGTTAGAAGACGAAGAGCTTCAGCAAGGTGAAAATCACGAACAAGATCCCACAAGGCTTCCAGAATTGATTGCGCAACGAACGAATTCTCCAACGAGACAAATGCCAGGATTCGTTCGGATCGACACGCCGTGGGAAAATATTCGTATTGAAATCCCTTTCCTTGAAGAAGTTCATGAACACATTTGGAGGTCACCGGACAAAGTCAAGAAGCCGAATGAGTTCGAGCTTAGAGGGATCTCTCACTGGGAACAGCAGAAGAGAATGACGTACCTCTGGATGCTGACCCACCTCGGACCGGATGTAAGACTGGGGATGACTAAAGGAAAAGCGAGGAGTCATTATAAGAGTCTCTCCCCAATTTGTCAGCTACTCAACATCTTCTGTGCTAAAGGAGGACTTCCAACACCTTACTACGCCATCGAGCGAGTAGATAGGACTCGAGAATATCTAAGCGAGAGTGACCTACCGTATCTCCCCGCCGAGAAGGTGTACAACCTCTACAAGCTGTATGTAGAGAAGTACAAAGGTCCTCAAGGCTTCATCAAGAAAGAAGGACTCGAGGGACTCTACCGATTCATGATGCGACAAGTCAAGTACTTCGCCGCACACGACCTTCAGATGGCTCTGGAGAGCAACATGAAGAAGGTCAACATGACCGCCCCGCTCAACAAAGGACCTCAGATCGAAGGACTTCCCAAAAATCACGTGCACATCAGCCCAGTCTTAGGCATCTCCTACCACAATCCGATCGTGAAGAAGACTAGGATGATGCTAAAGACTGAGATACACAAATTCTGTGATGTGACGCTCAAGGTCATCAGGAGAAATATAGAGCAGAGGTTGGAAGAAATCAATAGAGAGACGATGCTGAGGATCCACCGGTTCGTGAGAGAACAGCCGCTCCTGATGGAATTGCTTGAAGATATCGAGGAGCGACTGGAGCTGAGGAATACGCTCAGGAATTATGAGCATGCGCTGGGCTTGCGCAGATCGTATTATGCCCGACGAGGACAGACAGCACGAAAGCGAAATCAAGCACAAAGGGGGAGAATGTAGAATACTATTTCTTAGTTGTGCTTTGATTTAATTAGCTGTCTTCGTAGATTGGGGCTTTTATTGTATTTATCCTTAGTTTAGGACTTAGTTTGTAATTTATACCAAGCTTGTTTGGTATAGATGTACAAACATTGAGCTAATAGAGAAGATTTTAGAAATTGATCTGAAAGGCTTGCAATTCGATTTCTAGAAAGAGAAACAGCAAATATCTTCTCGCACTAATCGAAATTCTCTCTCGAGCTCTCCAAGAAGGTTTTCGATCGGAATCTCAATCTCCACAATTCTTATTGATTCCTTTAGAATTCATGCCTAGGATCATAGAGTTGATAAATTAGGACCTAACAGAAAGGCATCATTCATGAGGTTTCATCTCCTATGACACCCCAACAAAATGGGGTGGCGAAAGGAAGAATAGCACATTGCAAGAAATGGCACGTGTGATGTTACACTCTAAGAATCTTTCGAAAAGGTTTTTGGCTGAAGCTTTGAATACTACATGTCATATTTCGAATCGTGTTTATTTTCGGCTTGGTACTAAGCAAACTTCGTATGAATTGTTGAAAGGGAAAAAGCCGACTGTCAAGTATTTCCATGTTTTTGGGTGTTATTGCTATATGCTTAATGATCGTGAATACTTGACTAAGTTTGATTCGAAAAGTGATAAGTGCAACTTCTTGGGTTATTCTTCGAACAGTCGTGCATATCGTGTTTATAATCTGAGACTGAAATCTGTTCAGGAATCTGTGAATATAGTATTTGATGACTCTTTTGATCTTAGCAGAAATACTCCACAAGTTGATATTACAGATATTATCCAAGCTGTTGGTGAGACAGAGGCAAATGTGGAGGAAAATGTTGAGCCAACATCTGACTCAACATCTGCGACTGAACAGACTACTGATGAAGGACCCAGCGAAGTTCGAAGAGATCCCCCAGCGAAAATCCAGAAAGACCATCCCTCTGACCTGATCATTGGAGAACTGAACGAAGGCAGAAAAACCAGGGACAAGCCTCGAAAGGACTACAAGTCGATGGTAAGAAATGTATGCATGAACTTCGTATACAAGGACAGTTTATGGATCAATGCCATGCAAGAGGAATTGTTGCAATTCGAGAAAAATCAAGTATGGATCTCGGTTCCGCGGCCGAAAGATAATAATGTCATAGGCACTATTTGGATTTTTAAGAATAAGTCCGATGAGCATGGTAGAGTGGTTAGGTATAAAGCACGATCTAGTTGCCCAACGCTATATACAAGTCGAGGGAATTGATTTAGATGAGACATTTGCCCCCGTTGCTAGACTTGAATCGATTAGGTTGTTACTTGCTATTGCATGTTGGCTCAACATTACCTTACATCAAATGGATGTTAAGGGTGATTTTTTGAATGAATATATTGATAAGGATATATATATTGAGCAGCCTAAAGGATTTGAAGATCCACATTTTCCTAGTCATGTTTTTAAGTTGCAGAAAGCGCTTTATGGCTTAAAGCAGGCGCTTCGAGCTTGGTATGGTAGGTTGACAACGTTCCTACTTGAGTTTGGGTTCGTGCAAGGTCAAGCAGATCAAACACTCTTTATAAAGAGTTGGTTCTAATATTTTGATAGCCCAGATTTATGTAGATGATATTGTTTTTGGCTCTAGTTCTCAATCCATGTTAGACCAATTCGTACATACTATGAATTCTACTTTCGAAATTAGTATAATTGGTGAGCTAACATTTTTCTTAGGCCTGCAGATTAAGCAAAGCAACGACGGTATTTTTATGTCCCAAGAGAAGTATGCAAAGAACATTGTGAAGAAATTCGAGCTAGATACTGCCAAGTTAATGAAAACACTGATGTGTTCCATGATAGGCAGTCTTTTTTATACTTCAGCGAGTAGACCTGATATTATGTACAGTGTTTTTGTTTGTGCTAGATATCAGGCTGAGCCAAAAATCTCTCATTTAAACGCTGATAAGAGATATTGAGATATGTTAGTTGTTCGTGTAGCTTTGGGTTATGATTCTCAAAAGATACTAACACGAATCTTGTAGGATATAGTGATCCTGATTGGGCAGGTGACGAAGATGACCGCAAGAGTACAAGTGGCGGCTGTTTCTTCTTAAGTAATAATCTCGTGTCTGGTATAGTAAGAAACAAAATTGCGTGTCACTTTCTACGGCTGAGTCTGAATATGTAGCTGCGGGTAGTTGCTGTACTCAGCTTATTTGGTTGAAAAGCATGTTAAGTGATTATGGCTTAGAGAGTCAGTCCGTGCTCATGTATTGTGATAATCTAAGTGCCATCAATATCTCTAAGAATCATATTCAACATTCACGTACCAAGCATATAGATATTAGACATCATTTTCTGAGAGATATGGTAGAGAAAGAATTAGTTTGCATTGAGCATATAGACACGAAACATCAGTTAGCTGACATTTTTACGAAAGCATTGGATTTTAAAAGGTTTTCGGACCTGAAAAAGTCCATAGGCTTGCATCAGTCTGTCTGTTATTCTATGAAATGATTTGACTCACCTAGACCGCTCCCTGAAATGACCCTCTTCCTTAAAAAAAAAAATTGCTCAGGATTCTTTTTCAAGATAAAGGTTCAGGTAATAAGTTTTCCTAGGTACATGGCATTCGCGGTGACGATGTATTCTTTGCGACAAAAGTCCTAACCTTGATGATAAGGATCTTATAAGGGCTGTGCATAATACTACAAGTCTATAACTGAGGTAAGTAGGACAGAAAATGACAGGGAATTGAGTTTAGAGTGTTGAACAGAAAAGTCTAGAATTTCAGAGTAGAATGTTGAGTGTTGGGGAAACGTATGTGACTGTCAGTTTGATCATGCTATATTCTTTGTGCTTTCGTTTATTTGTTTTAGTTCCTAGGATTGCATGTGTCAATTTCGTGTGTCTAGTGTCTATATCTCTCAGAATTGCATTAGTATCTCTCGAAGAACAGCCTGCTACGCTTGTCTCAAGTGCTCATCAACGTCGTCTAATCAGTTACTATCGCTCGCTCATACTATGATTTTTTACTTGGTATGTTCGCTGAATCATGACTTGCTCCTGATTTTTTACGTATACGTGAATTCTCCTGGACGATTATAATTTTTTTTGGCTTGGCTCGATAACTTACACTTTCACAAATCCTATCTCATAATATAGCCAAATCTATGCAAATTCGAGAATTCTGACCTTTATAGATTACAAGATTTATACTGCTCTACTTTGATACTTTTAATCTTGAATTTCTATTGCAAACTCACCCAATTTCGAGTATGAGAATGTTAAACCAGTTGTTGTCTCCACATCTTCCACAACATCTTACCTGGAGAAGTTCTTCGAGGTATACTTTTTTCCGAAAAGGGGGGAGTAGATGGTGTTAATCGAGGTGGTGCAACTTTTGCTGGCGGTACTAAGGGAACTTCGACAGGGGAAGCTAGAACCGAAACAAAAAGAAGCTAAAGACTCCATTGAGAGTTTGAATTAATGATCCTTATTAATTTTTGCATGCGTGATAAAAGTTTAATATTTATGTGCATGCTGATTTGCTTCTCTTTTGCATGCCTACTTACGTTTCGTATTTATGTACATGTTGACTTGCTTCCATGATATGTTTGTGTGTTTAGTTGCGTGCCGAATGTTTAGCTTTTGAAGATGTTATATTGGAACCTTGGACGGCCTTGTACTAATTCTTAGTACTTTATTATTTTTACTCTAAACATATTTGATTTGTTTTTTGGTTGAGTATATTTTGCCTTCATACGGAAGAGGTTGCTAGCAATGAGGCTTCATTTCCCTTTACACCGAGTTTCCACTAGGGCAACCCACCGAAGAAAAAGCTAAAGTTCGAATCGTGTGGTCAAAGTGACGTGAGAGTAGGAATGTCTAAGTTTGTGTTAGCTGTTTCGAGTGACATGTACTTCGTGGGTTTTACATGTTGTAATGTTGCTGTAAGAATGGCATCTGTAACTGATTGATCATGCGTTGCTGTAATGGTTTGCTTCATTAGTTGATAAGCTGCTATGTGAAATAGACAACTATATCTCTATATATTGGAACGCTAATTTTATGTAGGTGATTTATAATATTGTGTGGTCATTGATTTTGCTTAACAGCCGCAAAAATAGCTGTCTAGCTATTCCACGACGAAATTTTCCCAAGTCCATGGCCGTGGAAGACAGCCAGAGACCGCAGGAGTTATCAACGGCCTCGTTATCATCAACCCACTTAGGTGTCTTCTTGTCATTTTGTTCGTGTCCTTTATCTTCTATCATATAATAAAATCAAAGTGAATTGGTAATCTTAATTTGAACGAGTCCTTCCATTAACATAATCTTACATAATCTTACAGCAAAAATGCGTTAATACATCATAATAAACTTCATAATGTAATAGTTTTCAGCTTAAAGTAACCAGCAAAAACCAACATGACCTAGCTAAGTAGTAACAATCATCACATAAGCCGAGTAAGACTGTTAATAACATAGCGATACTTCATATCATTTGGTAGCCTATCGAATAACCTCAGCTTGTTTGAATGATTCACCTGGAATTTCAAAATGAGTAGTTTGCGGTCCGGGGTAAGACCGTCAAATGCATTGATTGTTCGAAGACCTGGTACTTCTTCGGGATACATCGTTCTTGACTTCGGCCATCGATATGAAGCGTTGAAGTGCAACGTTGTTTCAGAGCGATATTCACCAGAAGACTAAAACACCGATAGGCAAATACATAGATATGACAAACAAGTAGCCCGGGGTACAACACTATTTCTCCACTCATTAAAAATAGAATTAGCTAACACATCTCACCAACTTCCCCATTCTACAGATGCATTGAAGGTACTTATGTTATCCCCGCCATCCATCTCTTAATTGATAATTTCAAACTTTTCTCCTATAGTGATTCCAGCTTCTTCAAAAGTGTCTCTCGTTACGAATAAAATTCTGAAGTATGCAGCATGCCATTACAATCCGATTTTAGTTTACAACTAGGAAGTAAGAAGGTGGTATTGGTATCGTTCAACGTTTTTAAACAACCGAAACATCGTTCGATCGTATTTCTAGCTCTACTGAGTCATATTAAAATACTCCTTCGGGTTTTGTGGTGTCTTTCTTCCTTGCCCATAATCATCTAAGTGATATCGCGTCCCATGTATGGTGCCAAAAACAGCTCTGCATTCATAAACCTGCAAGTGCACAAGCGATAATTCCACGTAAGAGAGAAATATGTTAATGTCGAAATATGGAAAAAGATTTTGTCTTCCTTCCCCAAAAATAAGTGATGCACTTATCATATGAAGATCATATCAATTGGAGATTGCACCTACCATAAATAGAAGATATGAGATCACCCAAGAGCTTAAGAAGATTCGAACTCAAATATTTACTATATTTGGGGAGATCTTCAAGGAGATATTATAGGAGATTCTCAAGAGATCTTTTACCAATTCAAGAGGGGGCCAATGCCTATAAATATAAGGAGGATTTCGAGCTGCCAACGAGAGCTTTAGACGAGAAACTTTCAAGAGCTTTTACGGAACAAACACACGAGATATACGAGCGAACGTGAGATAATTCATAACGAGAGAGCGTTCTTTGTTTTGCCTAGTTTTATTCTTTCCCTTTAAGTCTAGAGTCTAGACGTAACCTTTTAGGAAAGGTTCGAATCTTTAGATTCATGATTTTACTATCTTCGATAGTTGTTCTTTTTGTAATCCATTTTTAATAGTGGAATTTTGCCGTGAGGCTCGTATCAAGTTGAAGAACTTGCTGCCTAATTTTTATTTCTCGTGTGTGTCGTCTTTTACTACTAAGTTTTATTTTTCCGCTGTGCTAAACGTTCTGATCGCAAGTGTTGGATCACTTAGTCAACATCTCTGTGTCTGATTTTAAACTTAGTTAGGTTGCATCCATATCGTATAGGGACCACTTCAAAATAAATCGTATGATTAAAACTTAGATTATTGATTCATGAATTTTTAATGGCCATAACAAATGTAGCCTTCGGGATCTTAAGACCAAATCTCCTAGAAATTTCATCTTGTAGAACTCTAGCGTCTGCTGCAGATTCCCAAGTACATAAACATAAGTAAACATCATGTTCCGGTCACATGCATTAAGTACCTTGATCGTAACATTGCCCTTCATATTGAGATATTTAAGTTTCTCTGATTCGGGCATGGTGAGCTTAACATGGGTACCATCTAAAGCTCCAAGACAATCTTATATGAAGGTTTACTATGAATCGAAAATGTCAATTTACCTAATCAATTACGCAAATAAGTACCTTAAAAGCTTCCATCTATAGTCTGTGTTATCTTCAGCTATTTATTCAGGTAGCGCGGTTAACATACGATGCAATTTCAATACGACATCGTGAAAATATTTAGAAATAGTTGCCCCTGATTTTCAAAGCTTTTTTCACTACCTGATATTTGGTATTGTGGGATATAAGAATAAAAAACGTGGCGATTCTGTCCCTCACAGTGGTATATTTTGGTTGCTCTTAAGAAAGACCACTTACAAAAAAACTGTTGTTTACCGACTACAGACACTAGTCGCTAAAACACGAAACGTAGTCGCACGTATATCGACTGAAATGCAGACTATAAAATTAGTCGTTATAACGGCTATCGCTAAACAAGGCGTAGTCGCTATTCAGTCGCCGCTTCCGACTACATGCGACTACGCAGTGTAGTCGGTAAAATACCGACTACGTCGACTGAAATTGTAGTCGCCATTTTGCGACTAACATTTAGTCGCCAGATTCCGACTACATGCCGACTAACGCTAGTCACTATTTAGCGACTACTTTGGCGATGCAATTGTGGTCGGAGACGTTGCGACTACAAGCTTAGTCGGAATTTTCCGAGACTCGCCGACTACGTAATTTCTCTGGCGACTAGTTTATAGACCCCTATTGTAGTCGCAATTTACGATTTTTCTTTTTTTTTATTTTGCTATTTAATTATTTAAAATATATATTCAAAAAACATATTAGAAAATCCAAATAGCGCAGAATCCACTAGAATAAAGACGTCGAAATGTCGAATACATAAAATAATAAAAAGTAATCTCAAGTTAATATTCCGAACGTGACTAAACTACGCCATGCCGTGGCCGGAGTTATCGCCGTCTGGGAAGTCATCGTGGCGACGAACATTTCTGTTCAGGGACGCCGTAGCGGAACATGTCTGCGTATCATCCACTGCGTCCGAACCACGTGACTTCCTGCGAAAACCCAAGTGCTCAAGGAACTGACTAACCTCACTGTAGTTCTTCTTCAACGCCTCAAGCTCTTCTCGAGTTGCCTCCAACTCCTCCTGCACCTGAACACTCTGAGAAGGCATGTAGTTATTGGCGCTCGATAGGGATGGCTCCATAGGTGTCTCAAAGAAGAGGTTCGACGCGTTACCCATGCCGGGTACGTTTTAGAACCTCGTATAACCTCCAGAAACCTCATAGAAAGCTTGTGCGTTGGACATGGATGGATTAGATGCCTTCTTCGCATTAAAATCCGTCTGTTAACAATCAAGAACACAAGTCATTTAAAAGAATAAGAAAATTTCGACAGAACCTCCCCTATAAAATGACCAACCTATATTTTTCAAACCATTTTTGCAACACCATAACCCAACACACAAATCAAATATCTCATTCCACAACACTTAGTAATAACAATAATCCCATTTCAACATATTCAATCCAAAAACCATAAACAACTGACATCTACTTACCATCCTCTTCTCAGCTTCTTCATCAATATATGACTTGTCCTTCTTCGTGTGGTTCTGCAAATAAATCTGATGAGGCGGAGGAAGAGCTCTCTGATTCTCTGCAGCTTGTCCAATAGTATTTGAAAAACAATAACGTTGAAGATTGAATGGACTTTTACAAAAATAATTGAAAGAAATCAAGACTTAACATCTTCTTCGCAAGATAGCTTGTAGAGCACGACCCTTGCGTGGACTTCACGGCTTTACCATCCCTACCAAAACGGTTAGTCTTCCGCATAGTGGATTTCTCTTTAAATGCAGGAGATAACCGTTTCTCTCTAAGTTCTTGAGCGCCGGCATTGCTCAAGAACTTAGACTTATATGACGGGTCTTTAAATTTTGTTTACGAAAACTATCGTAGGTCGACTCGCCAACATCCCATAACTGATAGAGCTCGTCAATCAGCGGACGCAAATATATATCCAGATTTCCCTTAGGGCTGCGAGGTCCTGGAACTAACATATTAAGAAACATGAACTGTCTTTTCATACACATCCATGGAGGAAGATTATACGGGGTTATTATGACTGGCCAACAGGAGTATGTACTGCCGCTCTTACCGTGTGGTGCAAATCCATCCGTGCAAAGACCTAATCGCACATTACGTGGCTCACTTGCAAAATCGGGATACATGCCATTGAAATCAAGCCATTCCGATCCATGACAATGATGACTCATTACTCCATCATATCTAGGATTCTCATGATGCCACAACATATTCTTTGAGATGTTTTTTGTGGCATACAACCGCTGCAACCTTGGAGTTAATGGAAAATATATAAGCCTTTTCTTACTAACTCTACATACGCGGCGGGTATTACGATATCTTGTCTCAAGGCAACGCCAACAAGAATCGTCATTCTCGTGATCTTTCCAATAGAGCATGCACCCATTAATGCATACATCGATGTACTGACAGGGCATTCGAAGACCTTTCAAAATTTTTTTTGTTCTATATAATGTGTCAACCATAATATTATCATTCGCTAACACATCCTTCATCAATGACGTCCAAGCATCAACAGCTCTAAGTGGCATATTATACTCACAGAGAACTCTAGAAGCAAAGCAAGAAGAGTCATTTTACAGCCATCGTAAATGGGGCGTTCATCAGATTTCAGCAATTCAAAAAAATCTCTCGTCATCGCTCGTGGTTCTTCTTCGTAGTTCTATTTTCAAAATCTGAATTATCCATAGTTCGATTGCTACCCTGTGAGTGCCCGTAAAAGTAATTCTCATTATTTCCACCGAACCCACAACTATCATATGTGAAAATGACATCGAGCTTGTCTCGATGAACTACCCACGTCATAATTTTCACCATGTAACTCCCAAGTATAGTAATTTGGACGAAATCCATACTTATAAAGATGTAAGTAGACATTATCTGGGGATTTATATTGATTATTCCAGCAAATATTATAGGGACACCGTATTCTTCCAGAGGATATGAAACGAGTTTGATTAAGAGCCCACTCAACGAATTATTTCACTCCCTCTACATATTCAGGTTTTAACCAATTTCCGTCCCATTGATCGTACATCCATTGTCTGTACGAATTCATTGGGACAACTGCACAACAAAACAAATAAATAGAGACATTTAATATTAACATCTTATTTATCACGACGACTAATACATACGGCTGCGATTAATTGACAACATATCTAGCGATTAACCTACATCGATCGGCAAGACCAATCGTAAATGCGGACAAAATCAATTAATCAAATCGAGTCAAACCCAAGTTATAGAAGACAAATAAAATAGCATACCCTAATGAATGGGTACGGCACGCAGGGGCGGAGCACGGAGCAGCGGGGCTGGGTGGCGTGGATCTCGGCTAGTGGTGGCGCGGCTAGGGCTGTCGGAGAGCTGGGCGGCACGGCTGGACGGCGGGGGTCAGAGGGCGGCGCGGAGAGGCGGGTCTTGGCGGCACGGCTGGGCCGAGCGGCGGTGGCTGTCGAGACTGGTTGCACGGCTAGGGCTGTCGCGAGGGCTGGGCGGCGCAGAGCAGCGGGGCTGAGCGATGGCTGCGTTGCACGACGAGGAAGGGGCGCGGATCTGAGGGCGGCGAGGAAGCCGCGCGGACGAGGCGCTGCGAGGAACGGGCAGTGCGGATCTGACGTGGCGCGGCTAGGACTGTCGCGAGGAGGTGGCGCGGCAGGTTGCAGCGGCAACGGAGGTGTCGTGAGGGAGAAAGAAGAGAGATGAGCTGAGATTTGGAAATGAGGAAGCGACCAGCGGCGCGAGTTAGGTTAAAATATTAGCGACTACAATTCTCGTCGGAAGTATTAGTCGGTAAATGTAAACTAGCGACTAACGTTATATCCTTAGCAACAAAGGCTTGTAGTCGACAATTCCGACTACACGTAGTAGTCGGAAACGTAGCCGGAAAGAGATCCAGCGACTACACTTGTGTATGTCTGCGACCACTTTTTCAGTCGGTTTGGCGACTATGAATCCCAGTTGCATAGTCTGTATATTTTTATGATACTGACTACGACTTTTGTGGTCGGTAAAGGTAGTCGCTAAACGCGTTTTTTTTTGTAGAGCTAACATTCTATAAAAGAACTACGAGTGTTTCATAGGTTTTTCGATTCTATCAAGTATGACAAGTGACGTCGAACATCGGGACTAATTCTTGGAGGTTCTCTATCTTCCAATTATCATATTTTGTAGGCGATCTTTCCCTCTTCTGAACATTTATATTGTTTAAGCATTTGAAATAGATGGAAAGTAAGAGCAACAACATAATATTTTGTTGCATAAATGTTTCTAAAATGATAAACATTTTCACTTTGCTTCCGAGTTAATATTCATGTTGCCTCTGAAACGAAATAGAACTTCTTTCACCCGACAATATACATGCCCATTGTTAACAACAACAAAAGCGGAGCTCTAATTATTGCATCTGAAGAACCAATACACAGGCGGCGGCCACAAGACGCAGGTGACAGACAAGACAATTTGTAAGGTAGACAAATACAACAAATGCCCAAAAAATGCAACTTATAGAGCAGTCGGGAAATTGATGAAAATCAACTCATTAACCTGGCAAGTAGGAAATGAGCAATTGATAAAACATGGGTGGACATAGAAGAAAATATTTTGAATGACACACCAAATGTGATATGACATTTATAAAATGCACATTCGGGAAGCTAATCAAAAACCAAATATCCACATATTTATGAGAACCCGTGACCCTAAGCTTTGGAGGAATCGGACATGAACTGCCACGATTGCACTACGCCAGGTCGGAAATTGGAGGACGTGACCTTACACAAATTTAAACATAGTCAGGTATATAAATCCAAGACGAACTGTACCTAGGAGAAAACATGCTGCTTCGTTCAAACCTAGCTTTCACCAACTCGCACGATGATGAAATTGGTTTTTTATTTCAGTCATAACTTGGGTATTTTTAAGTCACTTAACTTGTATCCTGAGTTGGTTTAATTATCTTGGGTTCCCATTGATTAAGTTATCTTGAATTCATTAGTTATTAAAATCGGGTTATTGTTTATTGCCAACTTTCATTTAAATGTTCTTTTAGCAAGTGAAGAAGTTCAATCACATAGCATGCCATTTCTCTTGGATTATCAGGCATAGTAAACGTGGCCTCCATCTCGAATCGAAAAACTCAATCTCAAACTCAAACGCATTCTCAAACTCAAAATGCAGTTTCTCCAACCGATAGACCAATTCTCAAACTCAAAAGACCATTATTGTAATATTTTCTTCTACATAATTTTTTAATATTACACATTCAATTTACAACTTTACAAATTAAACCACATTTTTATTTTAATTCGATTAGAAAAATTAATGTCACAAAATTATAGTAAACTTAATATTTTTTCATATAGAGAAACATACAAAAAAATAATTGATAATAACAGGAGTCCTTTTATATACATTTATTTATTTTTTTATTTTTTATATGAGTATTTTAATAATTAAAATAAAATTAGGGTATATATTGTAATTTTTAAAACATCAAACGCATCTTTTGGGATATCTCATTCTCAAACGCATATATTTCCGTTTAAAGCAGGAGAGAGAAAACGGAAACGCATTTTGAGTTTGCGTTTGATGTATGGTTGAAAAACTTTTAGTAAACATTTTGGGTTTTTGGGTATTGATTGGAAATGCTCTAAGCGGGGCTACTAATACTGTTTGTGTCCTATTCACACAACAAACTTAATCATCAAACTGAGCATTGAACGGGAGTACGGGAAAAGAATGTTTGAAGCGTGGAATAATACTCCCTCCGTCACAAACCATTTTATACATTTTACTATATCGGGCGTCCCACTTCTTTTGGACATTTGCTTATTTAGTAAAAAACTATCACAAAAAATCAATATAATAATATTAAATATTCTCAAAAGACGTGTCAAAACATACACTTTTTTACCTTTTGATTGTACTATATTATTAAAATATTCAATTTCTTAAAACCCGTGTAAAACCCCAAATGTCCAAAATCGTTTGAGACGGAGGTAGTAATAGAACTATCTAAATCTCTGTTTGAATATTCTAAAGGTTAAACGAGAAAGAATATTTTCATGTCCAACAATATTTTCATGTCCGACAATTATACAGTAGTGAACATAAATCTTGGACAAATGTGAAGATACTAATCTTAACATAAAATTATTTATCATTTTCTTATATGAACAACTAAATGTAGCCTGGGCTACAACCTTTACTGAAGACGTACCAGGAAATATTATTATTGATCATGGTGATGAGGGAAATGCCTTCAGCCCGAAGTTAGAGAGCTCATTGCTTTTATTTTGGATCGGATTGTTAAGGGGTATAAAAATAATTGAAGTTCATACTTCGCCCTCTTTGATTGTATTGCAAGTAGGCATATACTAAAAGAAAATTTCCGGTAAAAGAGCACATGTAACGATGTTACATAGGGTCATCATAAGTTCGTTCAACAGCGGTAGTAAACTCAAAACTGGAGTCGCATATCTCAATGAATCCAAAAGTAGAGAAAACAAGAAAAGGACAAGCAAGTTTTGAATTGAAACCTCACATTTAGATAACAAGTTCACGCAAAACTGGTCCGTCATGAATAAAATAGCTTTTAACTTTTGGCAGCAAGCTTTTCCTTTGCCTTCTGTATCTTCAACACCTTCTTGACAATCTTCTGCTCTTCAACCAAGAAAGCTCTGATGATCCTATATAACAACAGAAAGAACAACTTATCTTACAGTAGATGACAAAAATTATGTAATATCCGTTAACATTTTAACCTGAAGAATAAACAAGGGAAATTAAACACCAACCTTTCCCTCACAGCACCACCAGACAACATCCCACCATACGCACGGTTGACTGTTCTTCGGTTCCTTGAAAGCCTAGACCTCTTATACTCAGCAGGCCTCAAATGGGGAATCTGATAAAGATGTCACAGTAGCATGTGAGCGCTTGTAACTAATGAAAAATCAGGATAGGTAAGTTAAATAGTTTTAGAGATCATGGAGGAATTAATGGCCATGGCAGTGAAGAAAAAAAAACCAATTGATAAGTTAAAATAAGCAACAGAAATGAAGTATCAACATAATATACCATCACTCTTTAGAAGTATGGAAACCGTTCCTTCACCCAATTGCTAACGATTCATAACAGTATTATCTATATACCCTCAATGGCTAATAAGACGATGTAATGTACTATCGTTTAAAACATCATTTTAAGATTTTATCCCATTGAATGCAGATCATTATAAGACTAAAGCAACAAAAGCTAGGGGAAAAAGACGAAAGAAACATAGTAAGGTCTCAAAGCAAAACGCAGTCAACTGATCAATAATAGGAACGTTGCCCAGTGATCTACACCGTACATAAACATATTCACTTCTCGACCAATCCCAAGAGCTAATTTATCAGTAAAATATAACATAAACTAAAATCACATGGATTCATATCACCAGAACATTAACTGAAAAAAGGAAAGTAAAAAGAGATCATACTCCTTGAATTCTCTTGCCAGTAACAGGGCATTTTGGTCCACTTGCCCTCTTCTTTGTAGTCTGGTACACGATCTTCCCTCCTATTGTTCAATTTCCCCAACACCAATCAACGTAATTTCGATTTTCAATAATAAGATCCAAACTAATGACAGAAATTTAAATTTTCAAAATGATATACGAAAAGCCCTTAAGCAAAAACGAAAACCTGGTGTTTTGACGATCCTATGTTGATTAGACTTGGTGGCGTAGCTGTGCCTTGATCTGTATGTGAGCCGTTGCACCATTTTTGCGAAGTCGAGATAGACTTTGCAAAATATTTCTTCGGTGGCGGAGAAAGAGGAAAAAGAGGTCTTGCGATATTTATATATGATTTCATGTTAAAGAAGCCCTAGATTTTAAGTCCATTTATTATTGGGCCTTCTTGAGTGATTTTTAATTGCGCTCATCTTTAACCAAAAAAATGCCCCAATAATGTTTTTCATATAAAATCTCCGTGAAGAAATGTATTAAAAAGAAGGGTTAATTAAATTCAGGCCCTACTAACATTTTTAACTTTAGGTTCAGGCCCTATTAGTATTTCGTTTAGGATGAAGGACCTAGTTTTCGAAAATTTCAGTGGAAACTACCTAAAGGCTGCAAAAAGACATAAATATCCCTGACATATGCGAAATTTACCACAGAATACCTAAATGATCCGTTACAGTTGTCGAGATAATTATAACAGTGTTGGGCTGGAAAAAACACTTCTGTTCATCTGGATAACAAATCTCCTGTACCGAGAACCATATCACATGTATTTAGTAACAATTTTATGAATTATAATACCAATACTAATACAACGAATAAATCAAAGAAAAATACCTAAATGATGTGACAAGACGTATTTAACCCTAAAATATGCCAAATCGTAGAAAAATACATGAATGATGCGATAACACATTTCGAAATAATAATAACAATGTGCCACAGAAAAAACATTTACTTTCATTTGAATAACAAAGAGTCTTTTAATGAGTACCACACGGTGAATGACACGATAACAAATTTTGAAGAAAAAATAACATATTGAGCTGAATAAAAACAGTTTTTTCCAATTCGATAACAAGAATCCTATAGTGAGTACTATAAGCTGTATAGTTAGTAACAAGTATGTCATCTATAATAGCATTGCCAACACAACGAATGACAAATTTTCCAGTTGCGATAAGACATTTAACCCTAGCCAAAGCGACGAATAGCTGAATGACGCGATAACAAGTTTCGAAACAAAAATAACACTTTTGAGCTAATGGGAAACACTTTCTTTCAATTTAATAACAAAACACTTGTACTTATTTCTAAAATTGGTATATTTAGTAACATGTGTGTCATCTATAATAGCATTACTAACACAACGAATGACAAATTTTCCAGTTGCGATAAGACATTTAACCCTATCCAAAGCGACGAAAGTACCTGAATGACGCGATAACAAGTTTCGAAAGAAACATAATACTTTTTTGCTAAAATGAAACATTTGATTTTAGTTTAATAACGAAAGTCTTGTATTGAGTTCTAGAATTTGTTTATTTAGTAACAAGGATGTCATCTATAATAGCAGTACCAACACAACGAAGTACAAATTTTCCAGTTGCGATAAGACATTTAACCCTGCGCAAAGCGACGAAAACCTGAATGAACTGATAACAAGTTTCGAAATAAAAATAACACTTTTGTGCTAATGGGAAACATTTTCTTTCAACTTAATAACAAAAACAATTGTACTTATTTCTAAAATTGGTATATTTAGTAACATGTGTGTCATCTATAATATCATTACTAACACAACGAATGACAAATAGTTGCGATAAGACATTGAACCCTATCCAAAGCGACGAAAGTACCTGAATGATGCGATAACAAGTTTCGAAAGAAAAATAACACTTTTAAGCTAAAAAGAAACATTTTAGTTTAGTTTAATAACGAAAGTCTTGTATTGAGTTCTAGAATTTGTGTATTTAGTAACAAGTGTGTCATCTATAATAGCAGTACCAACACAACGAAGTACAAATTTTCCATTTGCGATAAGACATTTAACCCTGCGCAAAGCGACGAAAACCTGAATGAAGCGATAACAAGTTTCGAATTGTGCTAATGGAAAACATTTTCTTTCAACTTAATAACAAAAACAATTGTACTTATTTCTAAAATTGGTATATTTAGTAACATGTATGTCATCTATAATATCATTACTAACACAACGAATGACAAATTTTCCAGTGCGATAAGACATTGAACCCTATCCAAAGCGACGAAAGTACCTGAATGATGCGATAACAAGTTTCGAAAGAAAAATAACACTTTTAAGCCAAAAAGAAACATTTTAGTTTAGTTTAATAACGAAAGTCTTGTATTGAGTTCTAGAATTTGTGTATTTAGTAACAAGTGTGTCATCTATAATAGCAGTACCAACACAACGAAGTACAAATTTTCCATTTGCGATAAGACATTTAACACTGGGCAAAGCGACGAAAAATACCTGAATGAAGCGACAAGTTTCTAGATATACGTGTTTTAATGTATATCTGTCCCGAAAAATAACACTTTTTACTCAGAAAAACGTTTTCTCCTTCAACCCACTGTATCTGTAATAAAGAAAAATAACATAAAACACCAAAAAAAACCTAGGGCACGATCGAAACCCACTTCATCCCCATCTTGAATCCACAAATACCGTCGCCCCAGATTTCCCAGAAATCCCTCGAATTGGAAGTTGAAAATGACGAAATCGAAAGCGAAGGAGTCATCAAAGCAGAAAATGGAGAAGAAAGTTGCAGCGAAAGCGACATCGAAAACAGCGAAGGACAAATCCCGAACGAACCACTTGAAGAAGACGGCCGAGAAGAGCTCCGACCGTGCTAACGCCGAAGTCCCAAGAAGTCGCTGCTGCCCGCATTTCTTCGTCGAGAATGTGAAGAAGATCGTGGACGGAGCAGACGACGCACACAATAAGGCTGTGCGGAGGACGCCCTTTGCGTCATACCTTGCGATTAAGCCCTGTCAGAACCCGAGCGGCCGATTGTCGGGGATTCTGAAGCGATTAAGTCCAGACGGTACGACTTTCCGGTTTGGGGTAAACAGTTTGGTTCCGTTTTCTGCGTGTGAATTTTCTGTGTTCATGGGGTTGCGAGTGAGAGGTATGTTTGTTGATATTAACTTCAAGTCTACGGAGGAGGTGCCGTCCGTACGTAGATGTTTTGGTGATAATTCTAGGCCTTCTCGAGAGGATGTAATTAAGAAAATGACAGAATTATCGATAGAAAATGATGCAGTCAGTTTAGATGATTTAGTAGAATGTATATTTTGTTAGTTTTTATTTGTATTTTATTCCCTACGACCAATTACGCTTTCCCGAGCTTTCTGTTTGAGCATGTTGAGCGGCTTGACGAGGTGAGCGGCTATGCTTGGGGCCCGGCAGTGCACTCATTCCTCTTGAAGGAAGTTGTGAAGAAGCGTCGATATGTCGGAGGCTGTACCGTCGTTTGTTCGTAAGTAATGATATGTTATTTTCACGGTTGATATTAATTGCGTATTGTATTGTGGTCAATGTTGTTGTGTTATTGTCAGGTATGGGTCTATGAGCATGCCTCATCGCTGGGTAAGGCTCGATCGGCGACTCGCATTCCTCGATTCACGAGATGGGAAGGGAAAACGCGTGCTTCTGAAGAAAAAATCGACAAGGAAATTGAGAAGTTAAAGGAGAAAGATGTAGTCCGCCCAATCCTGATGTGGCAAAGGGAGCATGAACTATTCTGCTCCCTCCCAAGCAATGTTATGGTGATTGATGAACTGATAGCAAAGAACGTTGAGGCGCGAAAGGAATTTGAGAATGAGGTGGGACAGAAGGCTGAGAATGAGGTGGAATGTGAGGAGGACAAGAATGTGAAGGATGGTGCTGAGTCTGAGAAGAAAATGGGGGTTGATGACGATGAGGAGATGGAAGTTGAGGTGTCTAACAATGAAGGTGAGGTGGGCGATGATGAGATTGAAGTTGAGGCTGAGAAGGATGTTGCTGTGGATGAGGCTGAGAAGGTTGTTGTGCCTGAGAAGGTAGGTGATGTGCATGATGATGAGAATGCTGTTGAGGCGACTCAGAAGGTAGACAAGGTGGTTGCGAATGCCATCCAATACGCACTCCCACGATATTCTGTGATGACGGTGGATGCGGAGTTCAAACAATACGTGGCTGCGACAAATGAGAGGGAGACGAGGAGGAATAGGCAGAAGAAAAAGGACGAAGACTTTGTTACGCCTCCTGGATCGACAACTCCTCCTCCGAAGAAGCCACGTAAAACGAAAGCTGCAGCGAAAGAGCTCGTCCTCGATCTTGAAGAGATGGCGTCAGCAAACCAGCCCAAAGTTGCTGAATACTCCGAGGTTCTCGACAAAGACTTTGCGGGTAAGGCATCTCTTTCTCATGATGAACGAGAGCTCACTGATCGCTTCATAGAGAAAGGCGACTACAGGTTAGTTATTTTGAGTTTACTTTTAAGAGATTATATTCTAATGTCCTGTTAGTATCATGAGGTTAGTTATATTGACGTATACATAGTTCCGTTATTTGGAAGGACAATTTGTCCATTCCGCGTGGCTGTCATTTGGCGGAGATGATGAAGGGCAGGGCTGTCGTATGCCATGTCATTGATGTATGGTTCAAGTACTTGACTTCGCCATATTACATATCATGGTCGACTCCGCCTTTAGAGACGTTCTTTGTGCCCATGCATGTTGCGGTGAGTTATTTATGTAGTTATATCATTTATTTGTAGCATTAACATAAGTTTAAAAAATCTGCGTGTTTGTGCTCAGCAAAATATCGAGGCGGTGTTGAGCAGTGGAAGGTCGATCAAATTATCGACTAAGAAAGGCATGGATACATTTCTGGAAAAACTGTCCGAGAGTACGATTGTCGAGCTGGACAAGATACGTAGGACTTTATTCACATCATGTAAGTACATAGCTCTGCCGTTATACCACGGGTATCACTGGCATCTGCTTGTTCTCAACGTGAAGAGCAAGTCCTTCGATCATTACAATTCGATGCCTTCTGCCGGATCCAACTCGATTGCATCGCATTGTGTAAGTCCATTCTTTTAAATACCACTATAATTACTTGATTATGCTTTATGTGATAAATCCTGAAATTTATTTACTTGTTGAAAATATAGGCCTCGGCCATTCGACAGTACATGCTACACTATAACGTGGATATCATCCCCGATCGGAAAGTGACAAATATAGTATGTAGACGACAGAAAGATGATGGCTTAGACTGTGGGGTGTGGGTATGTATGTTTGGAAAGGCCGTTATGCGAGATGAGTCGAGATTCTGGGATGAAGTTAACAAGACCGGGGACATCGCTAACTACAGAGCTCACATATTCGCTGGGGTGTTGGACTTCGCTGCGAAGTCAAGTTCTGTGTTGATGGCCGTTTAAGATCCTTGCTTGTGTCTGTTATGGTACATCTGCTTTTGATGTGGAACTATGGTGTTTTGTAATGACTTTTGCTTAATCGACCTTTTAATTTGTGTCTGTAGTTGATACATTTCTGTAAGTTGATGTTAAACTATGTGTTTTGTAATGACTTTTGTGTAGTCAACTTATTAATTTGTGTCTCTAGTTCATTAACTTTCATGTAATACTAATGGTTCACCACAAAGTAACGAACCAAGATTGAATGTCATTGAGATGGTGAATGTATGATTTGATGTATGATTTGATGTATGAATAACATCTTGTACATGTATGATTTGATGCATTCATCACACGAAATCCCTTTAAAAGCTACATTTTCCGATCGAAGTGGGCGATGGTGAATGTTTGAGGTCAATATCTATGGTAAGTTATAAGACTTCATAGCACAACATAGACATTATCTTGTTCATTGAAACATAACATGAATTCCTTTACGAATGCCCTCAAAATTCAATATTAAACCACAAATCTCATTTTATATGTCGTAAATATTAATTTGATACTTTCTGGAATTTATTTGGTAAGGAACATAAACATGATGGTACGTTACCATTAATATTACCAGATTGCCCGCAATAAATAATACATGTTCGCTAAATAATAACAACATAAACCTATTCAATAACAATTCTATAGATAATGATACCAGATATTAGGTTTTCAGTACTAATTGGATTAATTTTGTTCATAAATGCACATTGTTCGATATTTACAAGATTAACATCTTGTAAATGTATAATTCGATGCATTCATCACACCAAATTCCTTTACAAGCCACAATGTTCGATGGAGGTGGATGATAGTGAAACGAGCCAGCAATTTGTAACACATAAACAACGTTCAGTAACATAATTTAAGTAACCGATAACAGTTAAATAGTTTTTAGTAACACGGCCCGATACCATATTGCCAAAATCCCAAATCCCGCCCAAATCCACAAATCCCGCCCAAAATTTACCATGTATCGTAAATCCGTCCAAAACCCATATCTTTTGGAGCATTAACATGTTTACAGCTTGGGTTTATGGTCTTTAATGCCACCAATCTCCATAAACACATAACCCTAAACCTTTGTACGATAACTGCAGCAATTTGTAACACATAAACAACGTTTAGTAACATAATTTAAGTAACCGATAACAGTTAAATAGTTTTTAGTAACACGGCCCGATACCATATTGCCAAAATCCCAAATCCCGCCCAAATCCCCAAATCCCGCCCAAATCCACAAATCCCGCCCAAAACCCATCTCTTTTGGAGCATTAACATGTTTACAGCTTGGGTTTATGGTCTTTAATGCCACCAATCTCCACAATCGTAAAGATGGTCCCCACCATTCCTGACAAAGATGAAGGAATTCTTATATTTTGTGAATATGCCCACGAATTTAGTGTCTTCGAGGCAAAGGAAACCAGCTCATTATTAGAGTTGCTTTTGCAAATCACACAACGGTTTTCATGTGCACAGAGTCCCTCTATATCATTGACGTACAAGTCACCCCTTAACAAGAAAATCGTGTCACTGCGTGTTGATGATGATGTTAAGTTCATGGTGAGACTACATCGCGAGTTCAAATTGAATGTCATTGAGATGGTTGTAGCAGAGAAGAAGATATTGTTAAAGCAGAGCCATCAAAAGTCCAAGAATCAAGTTATTTGTCCATCTTCTATCAACACATTCGACGGCTGGCTTCGTGGCATTGATGGTGAAGGACAAGTCTTTAATGATGCGAACGACTTTCGGAGCAAACTGAAAAGGTATGCAATAGCAAGAAGAAGATCTTTCAAGTACGTTAAAAATGATCCTAATAAAATCATCACGGTTTGCAATGTTGACGGGTGTCCTTGGAGGATATACGCGGCTAACATGAAATGCAATGGTGTATTTTGCATAAGAAAATGCAACCTCAATCATACGTGTGGGGAAACAAGCCTTCTAACTCGACGACACCCGAAAGCAGATGCGGAATTGATTGCTGAATTGCTGCAGCCCAAATTGAGTACAGAGCCTTTATACAAGCCACATACTATGAAGAACGATATGTTGCGAGAGTATGGTGTCGAAATTCCATACCACAGGGCATGGGCAGGGAGGGAAATAGCACTAAAGAATATTCATGGGGTAGAAAGATGTTCTTACGAGAGATTGATGTGGTATTGCAACGCTGTGAGACAAACAAATCCCGGGAGTGTGGCCGACTGTGAGCTACATGCTGATAGCAATAAATTTCGGAGATTTTTTGTCTGTTTTAATGCTTGTATAGTTGGTTTTATAAGGGGTTGTAGGCCATTGATCTTCCTTGATGGTTCACATATGAAGAACAAGCACAAAGGATGTTTGCTTAGTGCTGTTTCGAAGGACGCAAATGACGGGCTGTTTACAGTGGCATTTGCAGGTTTGTATTTTCACTTTTGGAGCATTAACAAGTGTAATATGAACTCTAAACAACCATATTTATTGCAGTGGTCGATGCAGAGATTAACAGTAATTGGGAGTGGTTCCTATTAAAGTTGAGACACCTTTTATGCATTCAAGGAAGAGACAATTTCAGAGAATATACGTTCTTCTCCGATCGGAATGCTGGCCTTGTTCACGGCGTTCCCTCAGTATTTCCGGGGTCTCACCACGCATATTGTCTACGACATGTGGTCGATAATTTCAAGACAGAGGTATTTCAAAAACACTCTTGGCATAGTATTAATCTTTTTTCTTATCTTGGTACTGATATTTCAGGTATTGCGAAAATACCCAGCTAGGAACAAGAAACATTGGACTTCTTAGCTAAAGAAAGCGGCATATTCTCCTTATGTTGGCTGACTTACAAACATTTACTGAAGAATTTAATGCAGCATTCCCTGATCGCAGGCAGTTTTTAATAGACACGCAGCCTAATTGTTGGGCTAACTCATTGTTTGCTGGAAAGAGGTGGGGAATTATTGATAACAACATTGCGGAGAGTTGGAATAGTTGGGTTCGTCTGGCTCGGGCATTGCCGATTGTCGCATTGATCGATGAGATAAGGCGGAAGATTATGGTCATGATGAACAAAAAAAGAAATGAAGCACACAAACAAGACGGACGTTTGTGTAAGAAGCCCGAGAAGATTCTAAAGTTGAACATAGATGAATCTCGAACATTGGAGGTCAATACTTCTTCTGGATGGCAATTTGATGTTTCAGAAATTGGGAACAGATTTGCCGTCGACTTAAACAAGAAGACGTGTTCCTGCAGACGCGTCCAATTAGAGAGTATTCCATGTAAGCACGCATGCTCGTGCATTCTTTCTCTAGGGCTGTCTCCGTATAACTTCTGCGACAACTACTACAGTTTAGCGAAATACAGAGAGACATACATGGCGTCCGTAAATCCCATTCCTTCAGATTTTGGAATGGAAGATCCATTACCTGAAGAAGTCGTTGAACCAGACGTTCAACGACCCCCGGGTCGTCCTCGATCAAAGAGGATCCCTTCACAGACTCCAGATGTCCGTCCACTAAAATTAGGTTTCAGAATGTAATACCACTTGATGGAAACACAGTAATGTTTATTGTTTATTTAGTAACAATTCATGTACTTTTAGTAACACTTTCGATAGAACACTATTTTATTTAGTAACAGTTCCACGTCATATAAATCGAAACAGGTCTGCTAAAAAACATACCACATCAATAAATATGAAAACAAAAGTAGGCCGTAGTATAACACTTCAGATAAAAAAAGTAACGGTTCGATTTCATGTAGTAACAGTTCCATGCCAAATTATCGAAACAGCCTGCTAATAAAATACCATATCAATACTTATGAAAAACAAAAGGAGATCAGAATATACCACTTCGGATATTCCAAGTAACTTTTGAGGTAGTAACAATTAAGTACCCCAAATTATCGTAACAGGTCTGCTAAGAAAAATAAAATAACACATCGATACTTAAAACAAAAATACGTCATAATATACCATCTTAGACAATCCAAGTAACGTTTCTATTTCATGAAGTAACAGTTCTATGCCAAAATTTATCGAAACAGGTCCGTTAAACAAAATACCACAACAATGCTTTTGAGAAACAAATTAGGTCATAATATACCAAAGACGACCAAATCGATTATGAGTTACCTTTTGTATGATACACTTTGTTTTTAGTACCATATGGTGGACAGCAAATACCACATCTGTAATTATTATAAACAAAATGAAGTCAGAATATAACACTTGACCGGACAAACATATACTCTATGAGTGGGAAAGTAAATTTTCTTCGTACGTTTATAACACGAAAACATAAATCAGTAACAAGAATGCATAAAATAGTAACACTTATGCCAGATGAATCGATGCCTTCCATACGACCACTTTCACACAACGTACGTTTCAAAAGTGATGAGGTGATGATTGTTCATAATTGACAGAGCCTATGAAATGCCGAAACGATGGGTACCTCGAATACACAAAGATTAGCTGCAATTGCTACGAAAATATACTTCGATTTGGCCCGTTTTTTCTTGAATTTCAAACCGTATAAAAATTCATCAAAATTCTTACATCGTACTTCAACAATATCAGATAAATCCTACGTGACACGTCGAAATTGATTAGTTGATGGGGTAGTCGATTGTGCTCGATTCTGTGAAAACTGGGTTTCGATTAGCCGAATAAATATAAATTTGTTAAAAAGACATTTTACCATCGAGAATTAACATGCTATCAGTTTAAAGTAACGTGTTTAGTTATTACGGTAACAAGTCGCCAGATCTCTGTAACATAAATATGGCGTCGAATACCCCCTCAGAGAACCCTTTACGAAGGGTATTTTTAGTAAAAATATAGTTTCGGTCTTTATCATTGAATTTTTCAAAAAACAGGTCCTTCAAACTAAAGATTATTCTGACAGGGCCTGATCACTAAATTGAAACTTTTCTAGGGCCTGATACGTAATTGCCCCTAAAAAGAACTATCTGTAATTACATCGATTCTATCCCTAATATACAGCATAATTCTTTATATTTCAACTTACTCCCCAGACTTCTAATAACTGTGAAATACACCACTATATAATATTACACAAAAAGAACTGTTATTAACTCTATTATTCTCAACACTCCGCTCAAGTTTGGTGTTCAAACAAATTAAAAACACCAAACTTCGATAATAAATAATCAAATTGATTCTTCCCCAAGGCTTTGGTTAAAAGATCTGTAGGTTGTTCTTCTGCAGGAATGTATTGGGTCTTGATCACTTTCTCTTGTATCTTATCCCTTACGAAATGAACATCGACCTCGATGTGTTTCTTTCTTTCATGAAAAATCGGGTTTTTCGCTATCTGAAATGCCGACTTGCTATCCGAATAAACTGTGACTGGTTCAAGCTCATTAACTCCAATGTATTTTGGATTGATCATCCACACAAGTTCTGTTGTGACAGTGGCTAAAGCTCTATACTCCGCTTCACCCGAACTTCTTGAAACTGTACTTTGTTTTTTTGACTTTAAACACAATTTACTATTAGCATCATAAATTAATCCAAGAACAGGTTTACCCTTTAAATATCTCAGAATTCCTATACATGGCATCGAAATGGTATTTCTGCATGTATTGTGACAACATTTGAACCCCATATGAAATATCTGGTCTAGTCAAGCATAAATAGATCAATTTACCAACTATTTTTCGGAACCACTACACCTTTACCTTTCCCGATGCATTATACTGACCAGGTTTGGTAAAGCTTTCAGCTGCTGCAGGATTCAAGCTACACTCTGCATCTTCTGAGCTTTCTGAAAGTCCATTTTCTGTTCCTGCAAGCTTGGCATTATGATCAACAGAATTACCTAGAGGTTTAGATCCTAGCATTCCGGTCTCACTTAATAAATGTAACACATATTTCCTTTGACAAAGTATTATTCCTTTACTTGATCTAGATACTTCAATACCTAAAAAATAGTTCAATTCCCCTAAATCTTTCATATAAAATTTTTTATTCAAATATCTTTTTGTCTCCTCTATCATACGATTATCGTTTCCCGTTATTACTATGTCATCTACATAACTTAACAATATTACCAAGTTTCTCCCCCTTGATTTGACAAGCAAAGAATAATACTACCGGTCAATTCCGTTAGTTTTGACGGTCAACCCGGTCAAACTTGACGGAAAGGACTGAAGTTGATTAACGGTTAAAAACTGAGGGACATATATTCATGCTGTGTGTTTTCGAGGGACTGAAACTGATGTAGACCTATAACTGAGGGACCAAATTTGCAATTATCCCTAATATCAAATACTTCTAACTTATTTTCATGAGGAACCCCCAAGTTGCCCTTGAATAATCATCCACTATAGTCATGAAACATTTCCCATTATTATAGGTTGGTTCCCTATATGGTCCCCAAACATCTATATGAATTAACTCCATTGTAGATGTTGTCATGCTCACACTTTTCGGAAACATAGACCTAGTATGTTTGGCTAGTAAACATATCGAACAATATTTGTGGTCATCAGCCACTTTCAAATGCAAATCAGGTATAAATTCTAATCTTTTAAAAGACATATCCCCAAATCTTTTATGCCACAAAGAGATCTTATGATTTTCTGGTTTACTAACAACATTATGATATGCATATGTATCATTACTACAAGACATTAACACTAGATCATATTCTATCATGATCATCACCAGCCCTATACAAGTAATATAGTCCATTCGATATTCTACCAATCCCCATTATCTTGCCAAGGTCCAAATCTCCTAAATCAGGCAAAAATGGGATAAAATATAACACACAAGTTAGTATCATTAGATAATTTTGAAACGGGTAACAAATTATGCTTGAAGTGGCAAATATAACACATCGGATAATTTCAGATTATTAGATATTGTAACAGTCCCTGAACAAGAAGCATGAACTGTACTACCATTCGACAACTCACAAGAGTTTCAGGACAATTATTCATAGTCCCTCTATCATACAAACTCATATTAGATAAATGTTTACATTGTATAGACAGATCAACTACATCATGTAAACAGTTCCTTGTAGCATAGTCCCTCTGGCTCCGTTCACTTTGTCGAATTTTTCTTTTAGGTCCTTCGAAATCGATGTGCAGCAAATGACCCCTTGAACCAGTTATCGCGACAAAGATATGTGAATCCATGGCCTAACTGTCGAGGTAGGCCCGATTAATCGACGCCGGCCCCCGAACAGCGCAATGTGGCGATAGCGGAAGCGCGTTTTGAACCGAGCGCCGTAGGGTGCCGAACTTTCATTTTTCAAAATCTAAATTCGACCTAGCGCCCTTCGGCTTCTCCTGAGGGCTCAAGATACTTCCCTGAGCCTCAGGAGACCACGTCTAGTCCGAACTTCTCAGATTCGAATTTAATACAAATTTATTCGATTAATAATTTCATTCCAAACTAGTTCGAACAAAGCGGCAGCCGACAGTGTTTCGACTATTTGGCGATCGAAACGATTTCCGATCGATACCAAATTTTCCAGATTGATTCTAAACTTCCCGAAGATCGCAACATTGGGTCTTTCGAATCAATCCAATGTCGTTTGGTATTTTTCGCAAAATCAAATCAGTGGTTCGAAATTATCAATTCGACTAAAGCGGCAGTCTGCAGTCTTTTGACAGTTTGACAACCGAAATGATTTTAGATCAATACCAAATTTTCCAGATTGATTCTACACTTCCCAACGATCGTAAAAAGGGTCTTTCGAATCATTCCGATATTATTTGGTATTTTTCGTAAAATCAAATCAGTAGGGTTCGAAACATACCGTCGATGAACGTGATTTCACCTCGGATGGACGTCGCTGCGCCTCGTCTGGTTCCCGCGGCCTCCGAGCTAGATTGTCACGCCGGTATGACCTTGATCGAACCTCCGAGACTGCTCCCGATGCTAGCGCAGTTCGGTTTGGGCGTCGGGACTCGTCAAACGATCCCGTAGCTTGACGTATCTTGAGAAGTTCAAAACCTAAACTCACTTTTTTCTAGTTCTCTTTTATTGTTGAGTTGTTGAGAGCATGTACCAAGTTCTCAAGCTTAGAAAACTCACTCACATTGCATGCTTCTTACTTAAGTACCATGTGTTACTATCTTAGTAAGCAAGTTAGGTGTCATGTTATTTCATGTAGTAAAATTCCACTAACTTTGTTTATAATATTTCTACAACACTTGTCATGCATCTTCAAAGTGAGTCACTTTCAAGCTATGTGGCAAGCCATGGAATTCTCCACATGTCCAAGACCATGCAAAATTTCAAGTAATTCCAATTTGACTCCCGAGGTTTCTAAATTCTTCATTTAGTCCCTCAATTTTAAGTAATAAAATAATTAAATCCAATCTAATTATTTTAATTACAATCGAGCCTCATTTAGTTAATTAATTAAACATTTAAGACAATCTCAAGTCCTAATTATTCCCGTGACCGTCACCGGAATTTAACTAAATCATCGACACCTCGTATCAACTATGCCACTACCTCAACGAATCTCATTCGTTAGGTTCTAGAGAAAAGCCCGCCGTTTTCGTTCAAGTTCATTACCATTTTTAAGCGCGACTCTCTAGGTCCGTCTCAACTAGCACGGGAGGAATCCGCGACGAACCGACAATAGTGTATACATTTAAATACATCTTACGCCTTTCACTTGCGTCCCGGTTAGGTGAGAGCCATGTAAATGTCAAACTCACTAACCCAACTCTATGTTATAATTGAGACACAACCGATTATTTAAACTCTGCTCCGTATCTAATACGAGCGAGCTTTCCAAGCTTCGGCCGAAGGCTTTACAATCGTCGTTCTCCAATTACCTCATAGGACGTTAAACTATAGATTATAGGCAGTGAATCCCAATAGCAGTCAAAGCCCGGCAATCACCTCCGTAAAGTCAGTTGCGTTTCGTCGCTGGCCCGTGTCCCATTTCCGAACACTTGCGGACCTAGCCAACTAGCGACAAACCGAAATCGCGAAAGCAAATCCGTCAGTGACCCTATCGGTCTGAGGCTGCTATAGTCATTCGTTCAATCATTGACAACATCCTACTCATGTGATCGAGACGAATACGAGCTGAATGTCCGAATACGCGATCTCTCCGATCACCGATATCTCCATCACAACCCACAACCTCTCAGGTAATCGGTGACACTACCGATACTATGTGGTCGTCAATGAATATTCGGATATCTAGTCACCCACCTAGAATCCTTAGACTTACGGACTTTTTATTTAATGCTGAGATTAAGGACCGTCCGGTGTCTCCTCCCTCGTCCCCACGAGAATCAGATGTCCAACTCAAACATTCAGGTGTTATTTGTTTATCGCACCGCCAGATGCCAAGCAGACTTTAAATTCGATAAATAAATAATAATGCCTTTATTATAATGAAAATAATATTCACTACTTTGTTTTAACAGTATATACAATAACACTGTCTATCGACCTATACATCATTGTGCGCCCTATACTATTCCTAGTCCTCGTATGGCATTCCGAGGGCACACTCCCTAACAGCCTCCCACTTGCACTCGAATGCCATGTGCTGCACCTAATGCCAGACACAATGGTATCGTAGCCTCATCTTGTCCAGATGTTGTTCCATAACTGCCTGGGACAAGGGCTTCGTTAGTGGGTCCGCCACATTTTCCGCGGTGGCGATTTTCTGCACGGCGACCATCCCGTTTTCAACGAACTCACGTAGTACGTGATATTTTCTCTCAATATGTTTGGACTTGCTATGAGATCGTGGTTCCTTCGCCTGCGCGACTGCACCGCTATTATCACACCAAAGTGTAAGCGGTCTGTCCGCAACTGGCACCACAGTAAGTTCCTCCAAGAACTTTTTCATCCAAACAGCTTCTTTAGCTGCCTCTGAGGCTGCTATGTATTCTCCCTCATACGTGGAATCGGCGGTTGTGTTTTGCTTGGAGCTTATCCAAGACACCGCCCCACCGTTGAGCACGAATACAAAACCTGAAGTAGATTTTCGGTCATCCATGTCCGACTGGAAGTCCGAATCGGTGTAACCTTCTACTTCTAGTCCCGCTCCTCCATAGACAAGCGTTAAGTCTTTAGACCGTCTAAGGTACTTAAAGATATTCTTAACGGCAGTCCAGTGTCCTTCCCCTGGGTTTGCCTGAAACCGACTAACCACGCTCACAGCGTAGGCAATGTCCGGCCGTGTACACAACATCGCGTACATCAGACTACCCACTGCAGACGCATAGGGTACCCACTCATCCGTCGTCTGTCTTCCTCACTTTGAGGTGACATTGCTTTCGATAAATGGACCCCATGCCGCATAGGTAAGAACCCTCTCTTAGAGTCATCCATTCTGAATTTCTTCAGGATTTTCTCTAAGTAAAGGGCCTGAGACAAGCCGATCGTTCTGTTCGTTCGATCCCTGAACAAGCGAATACCGAGTATATACGTCGCTTCTCCCAGATCTTTCATGGAGAACTCAGTTGAAAGACATGCTTTCACCGACGAGAGCATCCCGATGTCGTTTCCTATCAAAAGGATATCATCCACGTACAATACAAGGAACGACACCATACTCCCACTGCTCTTTCTGTAGACACATGGCTCATCTACGTTTTTCTCGAATCCAAAGTTCCGAACTGCTTCATCGAAACGTAGGTTCCAGCTACGAGAGGCCTGTTTCAGTCCATAAATGGACCGATTCAGTTTGCACACTTTGTGAGCATCTGCATGCGACTCAAAACCTTTTGGCTGCTCCATATAGATCTCCTCCTTGAGGAATCCATTAAGGAACGCCGTTTTGACGTCCATCTGCCAAATCTCATAATCATAGTGCGCAGCTATTGCGAGCATTATGCGGATAGACTTGATCATGGCTACAGGCGAGAAAGTCTCCTCATAGTCGACTCCCTTCTTTTGGTTATAGCCCTTGGCAACCAACCTGGCTTTGTATGTCTCAACTTGTCCGTCAGATCCAATCTTTCTCTTGTATATCCATTTACAACTGATTGGTTTAAAACCACTCGGTAGATCTACAAGAGTCCAGACTTTGTTGGAGTACATTGAGTCCATCTCAGCACGCATAGCCTCAACCCATCTTGTTGAGTCAACATCGGATATAGCTTGATCGAAAGTAGCGGGATCTTCTCTCAGAAGTCCCCTAGTCGCAACAAAGTCGTGTTCGACGTGTGACATGCCATACCGCTGTGGTTGGCGTGGCATCCTTTCAGATCGTCGCAAGACTGGTTCGCTCGGACCATCCGATTCCAAATCCTGTGAGAGCGTTTCGGTCGACTGCTCCTCGAGAGTGACCTCTCGGCCAACGCCACAATCTCGAATGACTCTTCCTCGAGAAAGTGTGCGTGCAGGCCCACAACAATCCTCTGGTGATCGTGAAAATAGAATAGGTACCCCATAGAGTCTTCGGGGTAACCTATGAAACGTCCTTTCATTGACCTAGACTCCAGTTTGTCTGTTTTCAACTTTTTCACATAGGCGGGGCAACCCCAAATCCTAATATGTTATAAGCTGGGTAAACGACCAGTCCATATCTTATACGGAATGCCGTTAACAGACTTTGAGGGACACCGGTTTATGGTATACGCCGCTGTCAAAAGTGCGTGTCCCCACAATGACATCGGCAAATCTGTATAGCTTAACATAGAACGAACCATATCTAATAAAGTTCGGTTTCTACGTTCGGTCACGCCATTCAACTGTGGCGTACCGGGCGGAGTCACTGTGATAATATACCATTCTCTTTCAAGAACTGTCAAACTCAACACTCATGTACTCGCCTCCTCGATCCGATCGAATGGCTTTAATGAGTTTCGACGTTTGCTTTTTCACCAATGCCTTATACTCCTTGAACCTTTCAAGAGCATCAACTTTATACCTCATCAGATACACGAGTCCGTAACGACTGTGATCATCCGTGAAGGTAATAAAATAGTGGAAGTCACCTCGAGCCTTCACATTGAATGGCCCGCAAACGTCCCGTGTGAATCAAATCGAGAATTTCTGTGGCTCTATTAAATGTCCCTGTAAAGGGTGATCGAGTCATTTTACCTTGGAGGCACGACTCACACGTCGGATAGGGATCTGATCCCAACGGTTTCAAAATTCCGTTTTTCTCTAACTCGTGGATCTTGCGTTCTCCAGTATGCCCTAATCAAAGATGCCATAGGTACCTCGCATTTATTCCTGACTTTCGTTTGTTTGTGATAGTATTCACAGATACATCGTTCTGGGTATTTAAATAGTACAAACCATTAAAACGTGTCGCGTTGCCAACATTTTTGTTTCGATACATAATGTGGCATTTAAACCATTCCTGCTCAAACAGGAATGGAGACGATGTTCTTAAAACCCCTCGGGAGTACAAGACAATCGTACAAACGCAACACATGCCCAGATAACAAAGTAAGAGATCTTGATTCGACGTGGCCTGCCGAGAGACTATCCCCGCTACCCACTCTGACCTCGATCTCCCACTCCCCAAGCGCTCTACTTGGTCCCAGACCCTGCGTGGACACACAAATGTGAGTACTAGCTCCTGAATCCAATATCCAGGAAGTAGAGTATACAGATGTAGAACAAACTATTTCTAAACATTAAGTTCCATACCTGACGCAACCTGCTCACCCTTGAGCTTCGGACAGTCCCGCTTCCAGTGGCCAAGCGCACAGCAATGCAGACACATATCCGTTGGCTTTACACCGGTCTGTTTAGATTTCCCAGAAGATTTGTTCTTCTTAGAAACCTTCCCTGTTGACTTGAGCTTGTTGTCCTTCTTTTTGCCTTTCTGGGGCTTCGAAGAGGTGGCGACAAGTGCAGTCTGCTTTGCCCTCTTCATCTGACCTTGAGCCGTTGCTAACTGATTCATCAAATCAGGAAGCGTCAGATGATAGTTCACAATGAACGCGTTGAAGGACGGAGGGAGAGACTGCAAGATGAGATCGTTTTGTAATTCCCGATCAAATCGGAAATTGAGAGTCTCCAACCTCTCGATCATGGTGATCATGTTCATAACATGTTCGTCGACGTTCTCATGCTCAGACATCCTCGATTGAAAGAGCTGCGACGAAGCCGCATAGCGAGCTGTCCTTGACGTCTCACCTTAAAGCTCTTTCAGATGCTGAACCATCACCCGAGCGTCAGCCATACCCTCATGGCTACGCTCCAGCGTGTTACTCATCGATCCGAGGACATGAGCCTTTACGAGCTGCTCGTCGCGTAGTCGCTTGTCATAAGTGGCACGAGCCTGCTCGGTTGCCCGCGCCCCTGGGGCCGATGGCAACTCGGAGTCAAGGATATACACTAGGTTCTCAATCTGAAGGAAAATCCTCAGGTTACGAAGCCAGTCTGAATAGTTCGACCCAGTCAACCTATTCTCCTTGAGGAGTATGTTTAAAGCGATAGACATAATTAACGCTGAGAGAAAAAGCTGCATAAATAAAAAGCATATTAAGTCGTTTGTATAGATCATCAAACGCGAACAAGGACTTCTATTCCGTTTGACTCCCACTATCTTTTCATAAACACCATTTTCTCCCATTGGATGTTTTGGAAGTTTCGTTGATAACTTCGATAGTGGAGTTGATGTCCCCGCGGGCGGATGCAAACCTCAACCTCTGTTGTTTTATTGGTTTGCAGCGGCCCACGAAGTCGTGCGCCGCACGAATCCGACCTCGTCGAATGTCTCAACTATCTTTGTCTCAGTCAGGGACCACCGCCGGCAAATCCAGAACAAGGCGATGTGACTGTCTAAGTGCGACCTATCAACTTTGCTCAAAACCGCGCACTTGAACCGTACGTTTTACCACACAGTGTGGTCTTGGCGAGCGACGCTAACGCACACGACCAAATCGAAACGAAAACAAATGCAAGGCGCCGGCATACCCGGAACCAAACCTTGCATTTAGGTTTCGTAACAACTTAACCCGAGCTTGATAGAAGACAGGGCATCCAACCCTTTACTCACTTAGTATTTTATGGGAGTTTGTGTTCTCATAGCAAATAAAAAATTAAGCACGAGCACATAAATGCGTTAATTAAATTCCTAACCCTAGGAAAGCAATTTAAATGGACAAATGCGCGGGCTATTCTAAACTGGTCCTATTACATGGGTCGTAAAACGACCGGGTCTTTGATCTCCAAACGTCGGCTCGTCGTCACGCGGGTCGTCGAACCCTCCAATCTCGCCTTTTGTGTCGAACGGTCGCCATTTTATCCTACTTATCTAATAAAGCGATAAAATACAACAAGGGGGAATTATTTCCCGAACAACCCGTAATCCATGTACATACCAGGGGGCAGCAAACGGCCCTTAAACAAATAACCCGGTTAGAACCTAAGCCCGCGTAAATATCCCACATAAATATGCAACACATAATTTTAACGCCGGGTGCCCGACCGACGTCACGAGCGACGATAGTCTCCAAACTACGTCGACCATTCGTTCGCCACATCGGCTTTCGAGGCCTTTGATCGAACCATGCATGAGCCGTAGCTCTGATACCACTGTTGAGGTAGGCCCGATTAATTGATGCCGGCCCCCGAACAGCGCAACGTGGCGATAGCGGAAGCGCGTTTTGAACCGAGCGGCGTAGGGTGCCGAATTTTCGTTTTTCTAAATCTACATTCGACCTAGCGCCCTTCGGCTTCTCCCGAGGGCTCAAGATACTTCCCTGAGCCTCAGGAGACCACGTCTAATCCGAACTTCTCAGATTCGAATTTAATAAAAATTTATTCGATTAATAATTTCATTCCAAACTAGTTCGAACAAAGCGGCAGCCGACAGTGTTTCGACTATTTGGCGACAGAAACGATTTCCGATCGATACCAAATTTTCCAGATTGATTGAAAACTTCCCGACAATCGCAACGTGGGGTCTTTCGAATCAATCCGATGTTGTTTGGTATTTTTCGCAAAATCAAATCAGTGGTTCGAAATTATCAATTCGACTAAAGCGGCAGTCTGCAGTCTTTTGACAGTTTGGCAACCGAAATGATTTCAGATCAATACCAAATTTTTCAGATAGATTCTACACTTCCCAACAATCCTAACAGTGGGTCTTTCAAATCATTCCGATATCGTTTGGTATTTTTCGTAAAATCAAATCAGTAGGGTTCGAAACATACCGTCGATGAACGTGATTTCACCTCGGATGGACATCGCTGCGCCTCGTCTGGTTCCCGGGGCCTCCGGGCTAGATTGTCACGCCAGTATGACCTTGATCGAACCTCCGAGACTGCTCCCGATGGCTAGCGCAGTTCGGTTTGGGCGTCGGGACTCGTCAAACGATCCCGTAGCTTGACGTATCTTGAGAAGTTCAAAACCTAAACTCACTTTTTTCTAGTTCTCTTTTATCGTTGAGTTATTGAGAGCCCGTACCAAGTTCTCAAGCTTAGAAAACTCACTCACATTGCATGCTTCTTACTTAAGTACCATGTGTTACTATCTTAGTAAGCAAGTTAGGTGTCATGTTATTTCATGTAGTAAAATTCCACTAACTTTGTTTATAATATTTCTACAACACTTGTCATGCATCTTCAAAGTGAGTCACTTTCAAGCTATGTGGCAAGCCATGGAATTCTCCACATGTCCAAGACCATGCAAAATTTCAAGTAATTCCAATTTGACTCCCGAGGTTTCTAAATTCTTCATTTAGTCCCTCAATTTTAAGTAATAAAATAATTAAATCCAATCTAATTATTTTAATTACAATCGAGCCTCATTTAGTTAATTAATTAAACATTTAAGACAATCTCAAGTCCTAATTATTCCCGTGACCGTCACCGGAATTTAACTAAATCATCGACACCTCGTATCAACTATGCCACTACCTCAACGAATCTCATTCGTTAGGTTCTAGAGAAAAGCCCGCCGTTTTCGTTCAAGTTCATTACCATTTTTAAGCGCGACTCTCTAGGTCCGTCTCAACTAGCACGGGAGGAATCCGCGACGAACCGACAATAGTGTATACATTTAAATACATCTTACGCCTTTCACTTGCGTCCCGGTTAGGTGAGAGCCATGTAAATGTCAAACTCACTAACCCAACTCTATGTTATAATTGAGACACAACCGATTATTTAAACTCTGCTCCGTATCTAATACGAGCGAGCTTTCCAAGCTTCGGCCGAAGGCTTTACAATCGTCGTTCTCCAATTACCTCATAGGACGTTAAACTATAGATTATAGGCAGTGAATCCCAATAGCAGTCAAAGCCCGGCAATCACCTCCGTAAAGTCAGTTGCGTTTCGTCGCTGGCCCGTGTCCCATTTCCGAACACTTGCGGACCTAGCCAACTAGCGACAAACCGAAATCGCGAAAGCAAATCCGTCAGTGACCCTATCGGTCTGAGGCTGCTATAGTCATTCGTTCAATCATTGACAACATCCTACTCATGTGATCGAGACGAATACGAGCTGAATGTCCGAATACGCGATCTCTCCGATCACCGATATCTCCATCACAACCCACAACCTCTCAGGTAATCGGTGACACTACCGATACTATGTGGTCGTCAATGAATATTCGGATATCTAGTCACCCACCTAGAATCCTTAGACTTACGGACTTTTTATTTAATGCTGAGATTAAGGACCGTCCGGTGTCTCCTCCCTCGTCCCCACGAGAATCAGATGTCCAACTCAAACATTCAGGTGTTATTTGTTTATCGCACCGCCAGATGCCAAGCAGACTTTAAATTCGATAAATAAATAATAATGCCTTTATTATAATGAAAATAATATTCACTACTTTGTTTTAACAGTATATACAATAACACTGTCTATCGACCTATACATCATTGTGCGCCCTATACTATTCCTAGTCCTCGTATGGCATTCCGAGGGCACACTCCCTAACAGCCTCCCACTTGCACTCGAATGCCATGTGCTGCACCTAATGCCAGACACAATGGTATCGTAGCCTCATCTTGTCCAGATGTTGTTCCATAACTGCCTGGGACAAGGGCTTCGTTAGTGGGTCCGCCACATTTTCCGCGGTGGCGATTTTCTGCACGGCGACCATCCCGTTTTCAACGAACTCACGTAGTACGTGATATTTTCTCTCAATATGTTTGGACTTGCTATGAGATCGTGGTTCCTTCGCCTGCGCGACTGCACCGCTATTATCACACCAAAGTGTAAGCGGTCTGTCCGCAACTGGCACCACAGTAAGTTCCTCCAAGAACTTTTTCATCCAAACAGCTTCTTTAGCTGCCTCTGAGGCTGCTATGTATTCTCCCTCATACGTGGAATCGGCGGTTGTGTTTTGCTTGGAGCTTATCCAAGACACCGCCCCACCGTTGAGCACGAATACAAAACCTGAAGTAGATTTTCGGTCATCCATGTCCGACTGGAAGTCCGAATCGGTGTAACCTTCTACTTCTAGTCCCGCTCCTCCATAGACAAGCGTTAAGTCTTTAGACCGTCTAAGGTACTTAAAGATATTCTTAACGGCAGTCCAGTGTCCTTCCCCTGGGTTTGCCTGAAACCGACTAACCACGCTCACAGCGTAGGCAATGTCCGGCCGTGTACACAACATCGCGTACATCAGACTACCCACTGCAGACGCATAGGGTACCCACTCATCCGTCGTCTGTCTTCCTCACTTTGAGGTGACATTGCTTTCGATAAATGGACCCCATGCCGCATAGGTAAGAACCCTCTCTTAGAGTCATCCATTCTGAATTTCTTCAGGATTTTCTCTAAGTAAAGGGCCTGAGACAAGCCGATCGTTCTGTTCGTTCGATCCCTGAACAAGCGAATACCGAGTATATACGTCGCTTCTCCCAGATCTTTCATGGAGAACTCAGTTGAAAGACATGCTTTCACCGACGAGAGCATCCCGATGTCGTTTCCTATCAAAAGGATATCATCCACGTACAATACAAGGAACGACACCATACTCCCACTGCTCTTTCTGTAGACACATGGCTCATCTACGTTTTTCTCGAATCCAAAGTTCCGAACTGCTTCATCGAAACGTAGGTTCCAGCTACGAGAGGCCTGTTTCAGTCCATAAATGGACCGATTCAGTTTGCACACTTTGTGAGCATCTGCATGCGACTCAAAACCTTTGGCTGCTCCATATAGATCTCCTCCTTGAGGAATCCATTAAGGAACGCCGTTTTGACGTCCATATGCCAAATCTCATAATCATAGTGCGCAGCTATTGCGAGCATTATGCGGATAGACTTGATCATGGCTACAGGCGAGAAAGTCTCCTCATAGTCGACTCCCTTCTTTTGGTTATAGCCCTTGGCAACCAACCTGGCTTTGTATGTCTCAACTTGTCCGTCAGATCCAATCTTTCTCTTGTATATCCATTTACAACTGATTGGTTTAAAACCACTCGGTAGATCTACAAGAGTCCAGACTTTGTTGGAGTACATTGAGTCCATCTCAGCACGCATAGCCTCAACCCATCTTGTTGAGTCAACATCGGATATAGCTTGATCGAAAGTAGCGGGATCTTCTCTCAGAAGTCCCCTAGTCGCAACAAAGTCGTGTTCGACGTGTGACATGCCATACCGCTGTGGTTGGCGTGGCATCCTTTCAGATCGTCGCAAGACTGGTTCGCTCGGACCATCCGATTCCAAATCCTGTGAGAGCGTTTCGGTCGACTGCTCCTCGAGAGTGACCTCTCGGCCAACGCCACAATCTCGAATGACTCTTCCTCGAGAAAGTGTGCGTGCAGGCCCACAACAATCCTCTGGTGATCGTGAAAATAGAATAGGTACCCCATAGAGTCTTCGGGGTAACCTATGAAACGTCCTTTCATTGACCTAGACTCCAGTTTGTCTGTTTTCAACTTTTTCACATAGGCGGGGCAACCCCAAATCCTAATATGTGATAAGCTGGGTAAACGACCAGTCCATATCTTATACGGAATGCCGTTAACAGACTTTGAGGGACACCGGTTTATGGTATACGCCGCTGTCAAAAGTGCGTGTCCCCACAATGACATCGGCAAATCTGTATAGCTTAAGATAGAACGAACCATATCTAATAAAGTTCGGTTTCTACGTTCGGTCACGCCATTCAACTGTGGCGTACCGGGCGGAGTCACTGTGATAATATACCATTCTCTTTCAAGAACTGTCAAACTCAACACTCATGTACTCGCCTCCTCGATCCGATCGAATGGCTTTAATGAGTTTCGACGTTTGCTTTTTCACCAATGCCTTATACTCCTTGAACCTTTCAAGAGCATCAACTTTATACCTCATCAGATACACGAGTCCGTAACGACTGTGATCATCCGTGAAGGTAATAAAATAGTGGAAGTCACCTCGAGCCTTCACATTGAATGGCCCGCAAACGTCCCGTGTGAATCAAATCGAGAATTTCTGTGGCTCTATTAAATGTCCCTGTAAAGGGTGATCGAGTCATTTTACCTTGGAGGCACGACTCACACGTCGGATAGGGATCTGATCCCAACGGTTTCAAAATTCCGTTTTTCTCTAACTCGTGGATCTTGCGTTCTCCAGTATGCCCTAATCAAAGATGCCATAGGTACCTCGCATTTATTCCTGACTTTCGTTTGTTTGTGATAGTATTCACAGATACATCGTTCTGGGTATTTAAATAGTACAAACCATTAAAACGTGTCGCGTTGCCAACATTTTTGTTTCGATACATAATGTGGCATTTAAACCATTCCTGCTCAAACAGGAATGGAGACGATGTTCTTAAAACCCCTCGGGAGTACAAGACAATCGTACAAACGCAACACATGCCCAGATAACAAAGTAAGAGATCTTGATTCGACGTGGCTTGCCGAGAGACTATCCCCGCTACCCACTCTGACCTCGATCTCCCACTCCCCAAGCGCTCTACTTGGTCCCAGACCCTGCGTGGACACACAAATGTGAGTACTAGCTCCTGAATCCAATATCCAGGAAGTAGAGTATACAGATGTAGAACAAACTATTTCTAAACATTAAGTTCCATACCTGACGCAACCTGCTCACCCTTGAGCTTCGGACAGTCCCGCTTCCAGTGGCCAAGCGCACAGCAATGCAGACACATATCCGTTGGCTTTACACCGGTCTGTTTAGATTTCCCAGAAGATTTGTTCTTCTTAGAAACCTTCCCTGTTGACTTGAGCTTGTTGTCCTTCTTTTTGCCTTTCTGGGGCTTCGAAGAGGTGGCGACAAGTGCAGTCTGCTTTGCCCTCTTCATCTGACCTTGAGCCGTTGCTAACTGATTCATCAAATCAGGAAGCGTCAGATGATAGTTCACAATGAACGCGTTGAAGGACGGAGGGAGAGACTGCAAGATGAGATCGTTTTGTAATTCCCGATCAAATCGGAAATTGAGAGTCTCCAACCTCTCGATCATGGTGATCATGTTCATAACATGTTCGTCGACGTTCTCATGCTCAGACATCCTCGATTGAAAGAGCTGCGACGAAGCCGCATAGCGAGCTGTCCTTGACGTCTCACCTTAAAGCTCTTTCAGATGCTGAACCATCACCCGAGCGTCAGCCATACCCTCATGGCTACGCTCCAGCGTGTTACTCATCGATCCGAGGACATGAGCCTTTACGAGCTGCTCGTCGCGTAGTCGCTTGTCATAAGTGGCACGAGCCTGCTCGGTTGCCCGCGCCCCTGGGGCCGATGGCAACTCGGAGTCAAGGATATACACTAGGTTCTCAATCTGAAGGAAAATCCTCAGGTTACGAAGCCAGTCTGAATAGTTCGACCCAGTCAACCTATTCTCCTTGAGGAGTATGTTTAAAGCGATAGACATAATTAACGCTGAGAGAAAAAGCTGCATAAATAAAAAGCATATTAAGTCGTTTGTATAGATCATCAAACGCGAACAAGGACTTCTATTCCGTTTGACTCCCACTATCTTTTCATAAACACCATTTTCTCCCATTGGATGTTTTGGAAGTTTCGTTGATAACTTCGATAGTGGAGTTGATGTCCCCGCGGGCGGATGCAAACCTCAACCTCTGTTGTTTTATTGGTTTGCAGCGGCCCACGAAGTCGTGCGCCGCACGAATCCGACCTCGTCGAATGTCTCAACTATCTTTGTCTCAGTCAGGGACCACCGCCGGCAAATCCAGAACAAGGCGATGTGACTGTCTAAGTGCGACCTATCAACTTTGCTCAAAACCGCGCACTTGAACCGTACGTTTTACCACACAGTGTGGTCTTGGCGAGCGACGCTAACGCACACGAGCAAATCGAAACGAAAACAAATGCAAGGCGCCGGCATACCCGGAACCAAACCTTGCATTTAGGTTTCGTAACAACTTAACCCGAGCTTGATAGAAGACAGGGCATCCAACCCTTTACTCACTTAGTATTTTATGGGAGTTTGTGTTCTCATAGCAAATAAAAAATTAAGCACGAGCACATAAATGCGTTAATTAAATTCCTAACCCTAGGAAAGCAATTTAAATGGACAAATGCGCGGGCTATTCTAAACTGGTCCTATTACATGGGTCGTAAAACGACCGGGTCTTTGATCTCCAAACGTCGGCTCGTCGTCACGCGGGTTGTCGAACCCTCCAATCTCGCCTTTTGTGTCGAACGGTCGCCATTTTATCCTACTTATCTAATAAAGCGATAAAATACAACAAGGGGGAATTATTTCCCGAACAACCCGTAATCCATGTACATACCAGGGGGCAGCAAACGGCCCTTAAACAAATAACCCGGTTAGAACCTAAGCCCGCGTAAATATCCCACATAAATATGCAACACATAATTTTAACGCTGGGTGCCCGACCGACGTCACGAGCGACGATAGTCTCCAAACTACGTCGACCATTCGTTCGCCACATCGGCTTTCGAGGCCTTTGATCGAACCATGCATGAGCCGTAGCTCTGATACCACTGTTGAGGTAGGCCCGATTAATTGATGCCGGCCCCCGAACAGCGCAACGTGGCGATAGCGGAAGCGCGTTTTGAACCGAGCGGCGTAGGGTGCCGAATTTTCGTTTTTCTAAATCTACATTCGACCTAGCGCCCTTCGGCTTCTCCCGAGGGCTCAAGATACTTCCCTGAGCCTCAGGAGACCACGTCTAATCCGAACTTCTCAGATTCGAATTTAATAAAAATTTATTCGATTAATAATTTCATTCCAAACTAGTTCGAACAAAGCGGCAGCCGACAGTGTTTCGACTATTTGGCGACAGAAACGATTTCCGATCGATACCAAATTTTCCAGATTGATTGAAAACTTCCCGACAATCGCAACGTGGGGTCTTTCGAATCAATCCGATGTTGTTTGGTATTTTTCGCAAAATCAAATCAGTGGTTCGAAATTATCAATTCGACTAAAGCGGCAGTCTGCAGTCTTTTGACAGTTTGGCAACCGAAATGATTTCAGATCAATACCAAATTTTTCAGATAGATTCTACACTTCCCAACAATCCTAACAGTGGGTCTTTCAAATCATTCCGATATCGTTTGGTATTTTTCGTAAAATCAAATCAGTAGGGTTCGAAACATACCGTCGATGAACGTGATTTCACCTCGGATGGACATCGCTGCGCCTCGTCTGGTTCCCGGGGCCTCCGGGCTAGATTGTCACGCCAGTATGACCTTGATCGAACCTCCGAGACTGCTCCCGATGGCTAGCGCAGTTCGGTTTGGGCGTCGGGACTCGTCAAACGATCCCGTAGCTTGACGTATCTTGAGAAGTTCAAAACCTAAACTCACTTTTTTCTAGTTCTCTTTTATCGTTGAGTTATTGAGAGCCCGTACCAAGTTCTCAAGCTTAGAAAACTCACTCACATTGCATGCTTCTTACTTAAGTACCATGTGTTACTATCTTAGTAAGCAAGTTAGGTGTCATGTTATTTCATGTAGTAAAATTCCACTAACTTTGTTTATAATATTTCTACAACACTTGTCATGCATCTTCAAAGTGAGTCACTTTCAAACTATGTGGCAAGCCATGGAATTCTCCACATGTCCAAGACCATGCAAAATTTCAAGTAATTCCAATTTGACTCCTGAGATTTCTAAATTCTTAATTTAGTCCGTCAATTTAAAGTAATAAAATAATTAAATCCAATCTAATTATTTGAATTACAATCGAGCCTCATTTAGTTAATTAATTAAACACTTCAGACAATTTCAAGTCCTAGAGAAAAGCCCGCCGTTTTCGTTCAAGTTCATTACCATTTTTAAGCGCGACTCTCTAGGTCCGTCTCAACTGGCACGGAAAATCCGCGAGTCCCGGTATTCGCCTAGCCAATCCCGCGGTACCGGACAGATCCCACTTGAGAACGAATTTTGATCCAATCGAAATTCGGGCGAACCGACTATAGTGTATACATTTAAATACATCTTATGCCTTTCACTTGCGTCCCGGTTAGGTGAGAGCCATGTAAATGTCAAACTCACTAACCCAACTCTATGTTATAATTGAGACACAACCGATTATTTAAACTCTGTTCCGTATCTAATACGAGCGAGCTTTCCAAGCTTCGGACGAAGGCTTTACAATCATCGTTCTCATACGAATATAGGCAGTGAATCCCGATAGCAATCAAAGCCCGGCAATCACCTCCGTAAAGTCAGTTGCGTTTCGTCGCTGGCCCGTGTCCCATTTCCGAACACTTGCGGACCTAGCCAACTAGCGACAAACCGAAATCGCGAAAGCAAATCCGTCAGTGACCTATCGGTTTGAGGCTGCTATAGTCATTCGTTCAATCATTGACAACATCCCAGTCATGTGATCGAGACGAATACGAGCTGAATGTCCGAATACGCGATCTCTCCGATCACCGATATCTCCATCACGACCCACAACCTCTCAGGTAATCGGTGACACTACCGATACTATGTGGTCGTCAATGAATAAGTCATATTCGGATATCTAGTCACCCACCTAGAATCCTTGGACTTACGGACTTTTTATTTAATGCTGAGATTAAGGACCGTCCGGTGTCTCCTCCCTCGTCCCCACGAGAATCAGACGTCCAACTCAATCATTCGGGTGGTATTTATTTATCGCACCGCCAGATGCCAAGCAGACTTTAAATTCGATAAATAAATAATAATGCCTTTATTATAATGAAAATAATATTCACTACTTTATTTTAACAGTATATACAATAAAACTGTCTATCGACCTATACATCATTGTGCGCCCTATACTATTCATAGTCCTCGTATGGCATTCCGAGGGCACACTCCCTAACGGTCCCTGGCATTTGTCTTGTGGGGGAAACCGTTCGTTGCGTGATCAGCTCTGAAAGCCCTGTGGGATCTTGTTCATGGTCTACACCTTCCTGAAGTTCTTCGTCTTGTATGAGTACGAGGTCTACCGAGGCTTGTTGTAAGAAGTGTCGAATGTCCTGAAGCCATTGTCTTTGATGCTCCTCGGGCATGAAATGGGTCATCCACTATCTTTCGAATATGTATTTGTCTAGGACATCGTGTGGGTTGACGCCATGTCCGGATGGTCCCGATTGGTCTAGAGCAATCGAGGGAGTCGCCTGAGTCTGTGCTAGGGCGACGAGCATGGCAGCGCTTGCTTCTTCTTCCGGAAGCAAGGGGCTTGTGAAGGTCGGTGTGTGGGCGGAGGCGTCCTTATTTGAAAGGTTGTTGGGTCGATTTATGGGTCAATTTGGGTTAGAGTGGTGCGGCGGGTGGTGGTGGTTGTTTGGGTAGTGGGTGGTGAGGTTCCAGCAACTCCTTGACTTGTCTGAGTCGCGCCAGGGTTCTGTCTCTGACCCGTTGTGATTATCCTTAGCCTCTTCTCCCCCTCAGGACGGCCCTGATCGTCTGGGTCGTCATGTCGGCGTTTGGAGTGGGAGCCTTGGCCGCGCACGTTTCTGATGGGTCAGGACGATTCACGAGACGGTGGAAGAGATCTTCTTCTTCCGGCGTTCGTGTGGTCAATTCCAACAGCCTGGCGACCAGAATTGAGTGGATTCGCTGATGGGTACTGTGGCAGGATTTATTTGGTTGTGGGTGAGGATGGGTGTTGGTATTTGTGTGGATATTATGGGTTGAGTGGGTGTGAGGATGGGTTGTGACGAAGATGGCTCCGAGACGGGTGCTTTCCCACGATCTTGGCGGGACGTCTCGATGGCATTTCGCACGCTCTCCATGATTTTGTCTTCAAAATCCTTCAGCGCGTTAGAGAGAGCGGCCTGAAGTCGATCTTTGTCACATACGGAGCGGACGCCTCCGTTGTGGATGGTCCAGGACGACTGATGTCGCCTGTTATCAACCCTAGAGCTAACACCGGCTCCTCAGGTTGGCTCAGAGTCACTTGAGGTTGTGACTCTTCGAGACTTCCACCCAATCCTTGAGTCGAATCTTGGAGATTCTTCTCTATGGGCATTAGTGCAGGTTCTGATTGTCCCTGCATATCATACACTGGAGCTTCTGGTCCCGCCGTGACGTGCTGCGGCTCAAGATTGAGCAAGGAAGGGTCCGCAACATTTGGAGTGATGGTCGGCGCTGTGTCTGATGGTTCGGTGACGGTTTCGAAGAGGGACTCGAATGATACGCTCAGTCGTCTTGGAGTCCTTCTAATCAATTGAATCTCCTCATATGACTCGGTGTCTGATGGGGTAGCCTGTGAGGCGAGAGTCCTAGTGCTACATCCTCACTGGCTGGTTCCGTCACCGGAGGCTCGGTAGGTTGTATTGTTGATATTAGAGCCTTTGTTTCTGGCGTAGTAGCCGGCGGTGGAGAGATGTGCCCCATTCCTGCCTCGGGCTGTGCAAGTTGAAGACCTTCCTCTATAGGTTCTTCGAGCACGCCAACAATTATGGGCACTTCCACTTGGAGTATGTCTGCTGGAGCCTCTTGTTCCAACTCTGCCGCCACAGCATCGATTAGAATGGCGTCAATATCTGGTACTATTTCCTCGTGAGTTGGAGGCTCCAGCTCTAGTTCCTGAGCCACTTCATCAATCATTGTGTCTTCAGGACTAGGCTGTTGTTGTTGTTGAGGGCTAACTGCGAAGTCTGTCGGGGGCCCTCTAATCATCTGTTCCATCAGATGATTTTCCCGGCAGTATGCTTTATAAATGTCTGCCTTGGGGTCGGCGAGACGTAGCAACTCGAACGGTATGGCCATTGATGGCTGGTCCAATTCCGTTAGTTTCAGGTTGTGAAAGAACTTGAGCCTGGGTGGCTGATAGTTTCCTCCCGGAGGCAAGCGAGGAACATTTTGCACGTGCATCTCCATTTGTTGATGGATGATAACGGAGAACCATCTCGCATATGGCACATTTTTGGACCGTTTGTTCTCTTTCTGTCTGATCTGTTCTGCGAGGTCGTTCCTGATCAGTTGAGCGAAATCGTAATTCCGCGAGAACATGACTCCGTGAAATATCCGGATGATGTGGCCGTTGCCTTTGTCGAAGCCTGCATGCTTCGGGGACAAACACTTGTTGATGATTCCAAAAAGTGTCTTCCACGGATGGGGAATCCCGTTGCTCTGCATCTGAGCTAGCTTGGTGAGCGGCGAACGGTGGAGGAAATCATGCACCAGTTCTGCATCTGATGGGAGGGGGTCGTAATTTTGGTTGTGAGGGAGGTCGAGGAGTAGTCTAAAGTCGTTCTTGCTCATACAGATATGCCTCGTCCCTACAACTGTAGTAAAGTGATACGTCCCGTCCATGATGAGGCTCTTGATCATCCCCCAAAACTTCTGGAGGTAGACCATCGGTACTGAGGCCGTCACCGTAAGAGCATGCCAAAGTGGATGGCCTTGCAGTATGGACACGATTATGTCGTCTGGACACCGGAAGGTGGTCAGATCTAGTTGGAAGTTCGTGTCGTGTACGTTAAGGTACATAGCCTTCTCGTAGATGTGGTTATAAGTAGGATAATGATCCATCTGAAATACACAGAAGAAATGTAAATCATTAGTTTAGAAATTTTGAGTTGAGTCGAATTTGGAATTTATCAAACCATAATTATGGATCATATATCATAGCACATTTGAATAAATTCGTAATTGAAATCATGAATTTTGCACATAGATCATACGAAGTGAATATTGACTAGATTATTAAGTTTCATCATAAGCATGTAAGTCCAATGAAACTTTGGTTGAAAATTTTTCTAAGTGTTGAAACACTGTTCACTTCGTGCTTTTTATCGCGCGAGAAATGAGATTCTCAATTGTATTGTCTAAGTGCAATTTTGAAAATCAAATCTCCGTTTAATTTTGCGATCGTTTATTCGCTACGGTAAACCACAATGAAAAAGACAGAGAAAAATTTCTAAGTGTTTGAACATAACGTCTGATACTGTAGCGGAGAAAATTTACGATCGAGAAAAATTTTCGTGTAAATTTACGATCGAGAAATTAGATTTCCACGTAAATTTACGATCGAGAAATTTTTCGAGCGTGAATAGAATTTTCGCTATGAAAGTTAATCGAGCGAGAAAGTATTTCGATTTTAAAGAGGTTTTTCGCTGTAAATTTTACGATCGAGAAAATTTTATCGTCGAAAAATTAATTTTATCGCCGGTAAAATTTATCGACCGAGATCAAAATTGAAATCGAAATTTTCGACTGTAAGTTTTGCGCTCGAAAATTTAAAAGGTTTGCATCTATTTTATCTATTCCTCTCATTAATATTTCGGTCGCATAAAATCAAAATTGTGTTTCTCGATTGTAAGTAATTTTCGATCTACGTTATTAATCTTAATGACTAAATCAAAAGGTTAGCGATCGAAAATCTTTTACGATGCAAACAGTGACTTAATCAAATTGAGATTCAATTTTCACTGTTTGCGAGCGAGAAAGTTCTTCGATGCGTTTAAAAGTTTAAAACCCAATTTAGTCTTATCTTTAAATCGAACGCTAATAACGCAGAAAATCGAAGTTATATTCACTCAAAATGATCAAGAGACATCGAAACTAGCCTATTATGCAGTTTCTAACCCAGATTATACCTAGAGATGATTTAAAATACTGCAAACAACAGTTCGAGTTCTCAGAATATGAACAGTCGAGAGATGAACACAGAATCAAGCTTTTTGGAAATATTCCAAAATACAGATGCAAATGTAGTTTAAATACACGATAATCCCGAGAAGAGGTCAAATCTACCTTCTAAAGACGAAAATCAGAAGAAAAATCGAAAGATTTTGATGATTTTGAAGTTCTTCTTTTGAGAGAAGTTTTTCGCTCGAGAATTTTGACTGTTGATTTATGCGATTGATGGTTTTAGTATTTAGGGATTTTCGACTGCAAGTAATGATTTCACTTAATTGGGCTGATTTGACGTTTTACGAGACTTAGTGAATTTCAGCCCATTACTATTTACGATCGGGAAACTTACGATCGAGAAAAATTTTCGCTCGACAACATCCGATCGAAAATTTACCTTTGGTTCCTGTTTAATTTTTTGCTCGTCAATTTTGAGAGCGTAAATTACCACTTGGTCCCAAATCAATTTTCGCTCGAATTTCTCGATAGTATGTATTCCTTAATATTTCAGATTGATCCTAAATTTTAAGAATAAACCACAAAATTACTCCTTCTAAGTGTAAACGAAAGTGCAATTAACTCCCTGTATTTTCGAAGAAATGACATCTGGCTCCAAAATTGATCTTCAAACATCTGCAATACTTAGAGCAAAATGTCGAGAATATTAGAGTTAATTAAGAAGTAATTGTTCTAATAAAGGCTTCCCCTGACTTGTTTTACCAATGTCTTGGGCTGACATTCATGAGAATTTATGAAGTCCTCCTTATTGAAGCATTGTCCAAAGAGAATCAAAACGAGAATTTCTGCAATGCTTAAAGAAAGATCATCAAAAGTATTTGGAGCTCAAAACATGGAATCATTTTAGATGCTCCCCCTCAAATAGTGCACTCTGTATCGATTTATCACGTAATCATGCAAATCAATACGGGTAACAATCATTATAACACGCAATTAATCATTTTAGACTAGATACATGTTCCCCTAAACATGTAATAAAGATTTGCGAGAGGGTATGAGCAATGTCAAATATTCGCATTTTTGATCAATTCTATGCCAATGCAAGTTAGATATGCATTCAAAATGTGCGAAGATTTTTTTATTTTTATTTATTTATTTATTTATTTATTTTTAAGAATATCGATAAGAAAAATTATCATATATCTGAATATATATAGAACTTTCATATCCATATTAATGTTATTAATAGTATGAGGTCAGATTATTTTGCTACGATCATTGTCACGCCTAAAATTTCACAAGACACTTGAAGAGATCACATACTGTCAAGTCATGTCGTCAAACTAAAGAGTCCTAAGATAATTGAATGATCCATTTTGACAGCTCTTACTGGGTTCACTCTAGCACTCGATTATTTTTGCTTTTGGATGATTATATTATATCACTCAAGTCAACACAAGCAATCTTAAGTCACTTTACCTGTGATCGAGGCATTTTTTAATCATTTCACCTTTGCGAGAGATTGTCGATGTGGAATCATAGAGACTGTGAAAGGTTTTAATTTGGCTCTGACTAAGAAGGGAAGGATATTTTTAGAATCGTGGACTAGGGATCTTCTTCCTTTCTTCGTCATTCTCCTCCTTTTTGCCGTTTTTCTCTTTATTGTTTATCATTCTCATCCTTTAATGATTTTTCTTTAGTTCAGTCTGCACTTGCTCAAGCTGAAGCTCTGCTTCTCTACAAGGCTGAGAGATTATCTAAGGCGAAGATCTTCTTGTTCGTTCTCGGGCCGATACCGCTCTCCTTTTCTCTTAATCCCTAGTGAGGTTTCAGATATTATCGAATTGAAGAAGTTCGCAGTTGTGGAATTCGAACCCAAGGCCGCGCTCCTCTTCTCGTTGTCTCGATATAAGACCGGATTATCGTTGGAGAAGTTCACTTCGTGGTGCTCCTCTTTCCAGCCGTTCTGACGAGTGTACGAGATTGTCGATGGAAAATTTCACAGCAAGATCCATACCCCCTTCTAATGATATGAGATTGTGATAGTCGAGAGGCAGGTTCTTTTGGACTACTTTTTGTGCGTTGAGCATTCCTCGTGTGCGTTTTTCCACCTTCTTTTGTCATCTTTTTCTTTGTCGTCTCGTTTTCTCCCCCTCCTTTTCTCGATTGAATATCCCATCTAAGACTTAGGTGTACGGTTGAAGGCTCAAAGGACAAGAAAAGGATATCGGAGAAAGCTCAAAAATGGGTGACTAAAGGCTGTATTAAAGTATTGAGATTTTATATATGTAAGGCCAAGTGAGGAATTTCCTAAGTGCTCTAATCATTTCCCTAAGGATCTAACGAAATGCGAGTATGAAGCCAAGAGTCATTAGTTAAGACAAGCAATTGATGTGTGACTCGCTCAAGAATAAATCAATAGAAAGGAAAAATAACAGGCCAGAATCCTCACTTGTGTAAAGTGATTTTGTGTCTAGTGGAGCAAACGAAATGAGCTTTAGACACAAGAAAGCGACTTAGACTGACAAAATTAAGTAAGCAATCAGTCGCATGCTTGGGACATCTAATTGTGACGTAGATCGAGCATCCTAAAGAGTTCTTCATTCCCCTATATTATAGGTATATGTAAAAAAAAAATTTATTATTATTTTTTTATTTTATATACTATTTATATTTTGTTTTGTAGTTTTATTATCACGCAAGATAAGACAAATGAGCATGGAAAACACATAGAATAGAGCATGTGATAGCACAGAGATCAGGTAATGCACATATCACGGGAGATTCAACATGCCTAATTTTCCGACAAGGAATTGGAATTTTTCATCCAAAGCCTTGGTGAAAATGTCAGCTAGTTGATATTCCGTGTTCAGAAAGTACATGTCAATGGTGCCTTTTTCTACATGATCTTTGATGAAGTGATATCTAATGTCTATGTGTTTCGTGCGTGAATGGTGAACAGGATTGCACGTAATTGCAATGGCACTTTGGCTATCACTATATATGGGTATACTATTTAAATTGTACCCATAATCGCGAAGCTGAGTCCACAACCATAGCATCTGGGAGCAACAGCTGGCGGCTGCGATGTATTCAACTTCAGCCGTCGAAGTTGAGACGCAATTTTGCTTTTTGGATGACCAGCAGACTAGCTTTTCGCCAATTGAGCGCCACCGGAGGTGCTTTTCCTGTCCATTCGGCAACCTGCATAATCAGCGTCGGTATAGCCGATAAGTTTGAAGTTCGTACCTTTAGGATACCATAGTCCTAGAAGTGAGGTAGAGAAGAGATCCAATCATGCTGCGATAGAGAGTGATGTCGACCGATTTTCCTGTGGGATCGGCATCCAACTTGCAGCTAGTTGACATGGGAGTGCTGAGAGGCTTGCTCTGATCTTGATGGAACCTTTTCAGGATGTCCTTAATGTATTTGGTTTGACTGAATATCCCATCATCGAGCTGCCTGACTTGTAGTCCTAGGAAGAATTGCATCTCTCCCATGTGGCCCATTTCGAATTTACTCTTCATGAGATCTCCAAACTTTTTGCAAAGTCGTGGATTTGTTGAATTGAAAATGATGTCGTCGACGTAAACTTGAACGACCATCAGATCCTTGTCTTGCCATTTGATGAAGAGGGTCGTATCGGCTATTCCTCGAATAAATCCAGACATTACGAGGAAGTCACTCAAGACATCATACCAAGCACGTGGGGCTTGTTTTAGTCCGTATAGAGCTTTATCCAATCGATAGACGTGATCAGAATGTTCTTGATCAACGAAGCCGTCTCGCTGAGCGACATAGACTTCTTCTTTAAGTACGCCGTTGAGAAAGGCGGTTTTAACGTCCATTTGATAGACCTTGAAGGCTTTGTGAGCCGCGTAAGCCAATAAGAGACGAATGGCTTCAATCCGGGCAACAGGAGCATACGTTTCGTCGTAGTCAATGCCTTCCTGTTGGTTGTATCCCTTTGCAACTAATCGTGCTTTGTTCCGGATCACTTCACCATCTTCATTCTTTTTGTTCTTAAATACCCATTTTGTCCCGATGATAGTTTTCCCATGCGGACGGGGTACTAATTTCCACACTTGAGGACGTTCTAATTGGTTGATTTCCTCTTGCATTGCAATTATCCAATCCGGATCTTGTAGTGCGTCTGCTACCGTAGTGGGCTCGTTTTGGCTTAAGGAGCAGCTAAAAAGACTGTGTTGATGTCGTGTCCTTATTCCGCTCGAAGGATCGCCTATTATCTGATTAACCGGGTGAGCTCTAGTCCACCTGCGCTCATGCGGCAAAGCTGTAGATGATGAATCAGCCATTTGTGGGTCTAGATTACCAATGATCTCCGATTGTTCATTTGTGTGAGGAAGTTCCAAATCTGCATTGGGAGGGAGAAACTCTGATGATTCTTCCTCAATACCCATGGGAGAGTCTTCATTCTTCTGTGGCAAATCTGAGTCGGGTGAGTTAAGGACTGTTGAAGAACTTGGTACATCGGCCTCGTCGGGTGTAAGCGTGACGGTGTCTGGCGGATGTAGAGGCTCAAAGAGAGAATCCAAGTCTTCTAATACAAGACTTAGAGCTTCGTCTGGCGGTGATTGCTGAGTTGTTGCCATCTTCTGTTAGTTTTGTGCCAAACACACCAGTGAGAACGGGTTCTGAGATGTTGTCTTCAGAAACCAACGGGTTGAGCACGGATCCTGAACTATTTTGCTCAGAAGCCATCTCGTTCACTTCGTGAAAAGTGACGTTATAGCTTTCCTTAGTCGTTCGGATGGACTTGATGTATACTCGGTACGCTTTTGATGTTGAAGAATACCCGACGAAAGTTGCTTCGAATGCTTTAGGGTCGAACTTTGCACGTTGCTCTCTGTCATTCGCCACAAAGCACTTGCACCCGAAGACCTTAAAGAATGAGATGTTGGGTACTCTCTTATTTACAATCTCGTACGGAGTCTTGTTGAACCGTTTGTGAACCACCGTCCGGAATGGATCAGCATTGTACGAGCGGCCTCCACTAGGGTTCTGTTTTTCCTTTCAACAACCCCATTTTGTTGAGGTGTTTTTGCGGCTGAAAATTGTTGACTAATTCCAAGTTTCTGATAAAACTCACTGAGATATTTATTCTTGAACTCAGTGCCGTTGTCTGTTCGAATAACTTGAATAGTCTGTTGCAGCAGATTCTGAATTGTGTTCACAAAGTTAATAGTCCCCTGTCTCATCTTTGGTTCGAAGGAACTTAGTCCAAGTGTAGCGAGAGAAGTCATCGACGATCACTAGTACGTACTTGCGTCCCAGGATATTTGTGTCTGCATCGGCCCACAGAGGTTCATGTGGATTGGTTCCAATGGTCGAGAGGTAGACGCAATTTGCTTGACATGATGAGTTGCTCGCTTTATTTTTCCTAATTGACATGCCGAACATTGATGCTCCTTTTGTAGTAGTATAGTTGGAAGACCGTGAACCAACTTTTTCGTAGAGAGGCGTTGGAGAGCTTTCATATTCAGATGAGACATTCGTTGATGCCATAAGCTGTTCCTCTGAATCACAGTCTGAGAGATGAGGCATACAACTGTCGAGGGACGCACGGACGTCAGGTTGATCGTGTAAAGATTTGATTTCCGAAGTCCGTACAGGAGTTCTGTGTCCTGACTATTCAAAATTCTGCACCGGTCAGCGTGAAAGACCACTTGAAATCCTTTATCGCAGAATTGACCTATGCTGAACAAGTTATGGCGGAGTCCTTCGACGTAAGAGACATCTTTTATCGTCAGATTTTCCAAAATTATATTCCCACATCCAAGAATGGGAGCTGAGTCATTGTTTCCGAATTTGACTTTGCCGTTGGGTCGGTCTTTGTAGTTGCTCAGCAGCTCTTGTTTTCCAGTCATGTGTGTGGAGCAACCAGAGTCGAGGTACCACACATGATGGATCTGTAAAAACAAGTTAGAGAGCTTTAGGTACCCACTTAAGTATGGGTCCTCTCAGATTAGCAGATTTAGTTTTAGGTTCAGATGTGATTCCTAAATTTTTACTTGAGGGAGTTTTAATAACCCATATCACTTTCGGAGAAGTGCGTTTGGGTGTTGCCTCTTTAGGTGACTTGGCCTTTTCGGCTTTTGTCGTCCTAGGCGGAAATTTAGGAACCCATTTGGGTTGAACCTTGCAGGGAAGGTTAATTTCAGCACGTACAAATGCTTTGGTAGGCTTGTCTGAGGAAAAGATCTTTTCTTTTGATAATCTCCTAAGGTGCTTGGGGGACTCAATCTTTACGGGATACCTTAGGTGAGTACATGCATGTATAGCGCCATAAGCTTTCTTTATGGCTGGATCTTGTTTTCTACGGGCTTTCCTAGTGGCATTTGTTTCAGAATGATTATCTTTAATTTGTGAGGTAGAGCCTATTTCGTAGTTGTTGCTCCTAAAGGTAATAGGCTGAAGAGTACATGTAGAAGCAATTATGCGAAGAGAAGAAATGGCTCTTTTATGTTTTCGAGTGTTATTTATTTGTACAGAAGGAGTAACATTCTTAGTCATACTCAAATCTACTAGCTCCTTCTTAATACTAGACACTCTCGCCTTCGGTACTAGTGCTTGCTCTACGCTCCCTGTAGATGTAGGTAAATTAGATTTAGTCTTAGCATTTATAACAGAATTATCAATGCACTTTTGATCTTTCGAAGGCGATTTTTCGATTTTCACGCTTTTCATAATAGCATGAGAGGTAGTTCGGGATGATGAGGAAGCTTTGAGATTTTCCATCTCTTTTAAGAACTTCTTCTTTTCAGCTTCGAAATTCTCTCTTTCTTTATCTAATTTTGCTTGAGATTCCTCTATCTGTTTTACTATAGGAGGTTTATAGAGAGAATTTTTATAATGAACGTCTTTGACTTCCTCGTAGTGTGTTTGAGATTCAGGAGGTAGAACTTGAACTAAATCACAGACAGGTGTTAAAGATGGTTTCATATTTCTATCTCTTTCATTTAGTTCTGTGTAGTCGAAAGGGATTTCAGACCCATGTGAGGCTCTTCTCTTGGAGGATCTAAAGTACTTTGTTTTGTCGCTTCAGTAAAATCTCTAATGCTACGTTTGGATTGGGGGATTTCGATTTGAAATCCGAATTTCATTCAAATAACCCGTTTGGCAACCGCTCGGATTTGGATTTCGATTTCATCCAAATCCGAGGAGAATCCGAGCGCTTGTATTTTGATGGATTTGAAATTCGATCGGAAACGGTCCGTTTTCGAAATACCAAATCTTTCCGTGATTATTTTCTTAAATTATTATTATTATTATTATTATTATTATTGATAAACGATGAGTCGAGCCGACCCGCGAGCTCGACGAACTACGAGTCGAGTCGGCCGACGAGCTCGACGACATGAGTCCTCGCGAGCTCGACGAGCCCGCTCGAGCTCGACGACCGATGAGTCGAGCCGGCTTGCGAACTCGACGACCGATGAGTCAAGTCGGCTCGTGAACTCGATGAGCCTGCTCGAGCTCGATGACCGATGGCTCAAGCCGGCTCGAGAGCTCGAGGACATTTTGAAATTCGGATTTTCGAAATCCTAACGTTTGCCAAACGGTGGATTTGGATTTAAAATTTGGATTTCAGAATTCATAATTTCAAATCACGGATTTCAATTCAAATACATCAATCCAAACGCAACCTAAGAGAGGTTACTCCTAAACCCATGGTCTTAATATCATATACTTCCTTTTTCCGTAGAACACGTGGGTTAGTGAAACCTATGCCTTCTATTGGATTATAGTTGTCTGTTCAGATTATCCCCTACGCGTAAGAAGATCATCTAATTTCTTAATTTTCGAATATAACTTCTTACGTTCCTTGCCTAGGAGAGCATAATTATTTTCTATCGTCAGTTTGGCGGCTTGACAGGCATCTAGATCTTTACTAAGCTCACTAACCTTAGTATAACATATTTCTAACTGAGCTTCTAAGTTGGTGATCTTAGTGGTAGCTTCGATTATCCTACAATTCAGGGTGGCTTTCTCATTGAGATTCCTAACCAAGCAATTGTAGTTATTTGCTAGCCTATCTTCTAACTACTTAGTCTTTTCGCTATGCTGTCCTATTTGAGGTTGACTAGTCTCGCTAGAACGTAGGCTCTTAGTAAGTTCTTCTATTTTAGCACTAGAGCTTCTAAGTTCTGACTCGAGACAATTTATCTTCTCCAGAGACCTAGAAAGTTTATTCTCAACTTCCTTAATACTTTTCTGCTCACGTTTCATATTGGCATATTGTTTTTGATATGATTATAAACATGGTCAATAATATGGAAGAAGAGTATACCTCTTGTGATGAGGTGGATGCGCCATCTTCGTCAGTCTGATTGGATATTTCGGCGTCACTGTCGTTATAAAGGCGTGCCATGAGGGCAAGATTCTCGTCTCCAGAACTAGACGTGTCTTCAAGCCAGTGGTCCTGTGTAATACCCGAAAAATTAATACGGGATTATCTTTGTAATGTTTGAAATTAATGGAGTTTTCGGACAAAACGAATTTCTAGAATCGAGCCAAAAATAATAATCAGGCCGAGAATTAAAAAGAGATGGACCGAAAATTATTAGAAACCCAAAGAATATATTTAAATATTGGCCCAAAATAAATGCTTAGCATGGCCCAATTGGTGAGAAAGGCCGAAATGCTTAAAAGGCCCAAAAGAAAATATTATGTAGGATTCCCTAACTATGAAGGAAACGCACGTAGGTGCTTGGGGAAATACATTTTACCTCCTCTAACCACCAATCAAAGGTAAGAATGAGAAAAACAATAAGTAGATAAGGTAAGAACCATTTAAACAAAAGAGGAAGGAACGTGAGTAGGTGCTGAGCGAATCGAGCAAGGCTAAGAACGAAAATTTCCACAAGCTCTACCTGATTTCAGACCCAAGAAATTTAGTCCAGACGTAGGTAAGGAAATGAAAATCCCATTTAGAAGTGTGTATATTCATTTATTACAAGGGCTAAAGGATTTACTATATAGTATAGGGTATATTAGGTAACGAGCGAAAGAAGAAAATACGAAGGAGGAGCAGATTCTAGCAAGCTTGATCGAATTTTCAGCCTAGGGAATTAATCAAAATTAGGCTTGGAGGCTAGGTAGGTGGTTTATAACCCCTACAAACCCTTTTAAAACGTATTATTTTCCGTAAAGGTGTTAGAATTCGATTGGAAGGCCATTCGAATTCATATCTTTCAGTTTTATGATTTTTATAAATTTACGTGGTATGCTATTATGTGTTATGGCGTGATTTTGAACTCAATATATGAGTTCTTGAGTTGATAATTGAATGTGATGTGTTTGTGGGATGAAGAACGTGTTAAATTTCTGGAAAACTAGGGTCTGTTCATTATTCGCGAAGTATGTTGTAGGAACCGTGGAAATGTTGTGTTTTGCGAGTTGATTTCGCAAATTAGGAGATTGGCGAATCGAGTGATAATTTGTTTCGCGGGTTGAATTAGTTTGCGAATTAGGTAGATTTTATTTGGCGAATTGTGAGAGTTAAAAAGAGTTTCGCAGGTCTAGTTTTTATTTGCGAATCGAGTGAGAGTTAAAAGGATTTTGCGGGCCGTTTCTTAGTTCACGAATTGAGTGAAATGATTTTTAAAATAAATAGAAAACTGGCCGAATTGAGTTTCGGGTCGCGAAATTTTGTCGCGGGCTCAAATGTTTGGCGAAGTGTGAGTGAAAATGATTTTCGCGGGCCAGCATTCGGGTTTCGCGGGGTGAAGCTGTTTCGCGAGTTGTGAGATAAGTCACGGGCCGACTTTGAGTTTCGCGGGCCGACATAATTTCGCGGGGTGATTCCTGTGAGTGACGTCGAGCTTTGCGCGGGCTTAAATTGAGTTTCGCGGGCCTGATCAATCGATCAGCGAACTCGGCGAAAGTGTCGCGAATTCGAAAGTTGACTCGAAGTTTTACGGTTGACCAGCTTTTAAATGTGGGTTTTGGGCGATACGATTTGGGCTTTGACCAGAGTTGACCACGGATTTAATTTTGGGCTTTTGCCCTATTTCAGGCCCAATACATTTAAATAAAGTTATTTTCAGCCCAAATCAATTTTAAAAGAAAATATTTCGTACTATGGCTTATATTTTCGGGTCAACCCATATTTTAAATTATAAATATGATTTTGCATTTTAAAACATTCGGCCTAGGTTGATATTTATACAAGTTATGTGGTTTCGGTGTATATGTTACATGCGATTGATTATATGTGCATTTCACGACATGCACGTGAGAGGTTGATGAGATACCGTATTTGTACGGTGATACCCTATGGTGTCGGATGAGTGGGGTAGAGTGACCGTTACTGGTCGTCAGGGTTAGACTCGCGTAGCACCTGGTGCGAGAGGGGGTTTGCGACACCCATCTACTCGGGATTGAGCCACCCGAGGTGTATACCACCGGATATTATTTGGCTCGGAGACGGCTGGCAGATGTGAGATTCCTGTCTACCCGGGTTAGTGGTATACTACTCGGGGAATACCGTCGGGTTGAGATTGAGTGCGGAAGGAGCGACCCGGCACGGCCAGCGTGGGCTACCGCATGGTTTATGGCGTACCTTGCCATTGCGCGCGTGGGTGCTGAGTCTAGCCTAGGGCCCTGTTATGTGATGAGATGTGAGATTGATTCGAGCGTGCATTATCATGTTGTGAGGACATGGGATTGGGTTGAGTGCACGCACGCATATGCATGTCTGTTTCTACTATCACCTACTGGGCGTTTTTGCTCAGGGTTTTATTTTTATAGGTAAGACCGAGCCTGACACCGATAGGTGTCAGGGTGAGCAGTAGGCTGGCTGGCGGCGGTGACTCCACGGGCTTCTTAGGGCGGAGCGGTACATGGGACGCGACCTGTGGAGAGGCGTAGGATAGTCGGGTTTAGATTTTTGGAACTTCGGCCCGATGTATTATAGCGACGCTTTTTGTAGACCCGACGTAATACATATATGTATATTATTATCCTTAAAAGTTTTCGATAAATCGGGTCCTCCGCGACTTCCGTTGCGAAAATCCGCCAATTAACCTAATTAGGAAGTCGGGTCGCCACAGGTGGTATCAGAGCGTAGGTTTTAGATTCTGAAGACTGTCCATGTACTGTCGCTCAAAAGCCGGGAGAACCAGCCTTGCCTGTAGGTAATGTGGGTTTATGTGATTATATGACCTTATATGTTCATTTATGTGCGTTATGTATAGTTGGAAATGTCGAGAGGACGACCGAGACGAGAGCTTTTAGGAGAAACGAGTCGGCGGGACGAACCTGAGTCCTCGACTCGTGAGCGCGATACTATCCATTGTCTGACTGAACTGATCCGACGACAGTCAGACCAAATCAACGACTTGATCAATCACCGGAGCTCATCTGAGCGCCGATCTTCCCTCGCAGCCTGATAGTGTTGAAATTATTGGGAGAGATACCGCAAACTTAATCCCCCAACCTTCGCCGAGGCCGCTAACCCTGCAGTGGTCGAGGATTGGATCGGCACAATAGAAGATCTCTTTGTCTATAGCCGTGTGCCGAATAACGAGAAGGTGCTCTGTACCGTTTTCCTACTTCGGGGAAGCGGACGTTTTTGGTGGAACACCGTAAAGGTGTTAGAAGACCCTACTACCATGACATGGGAATGCTTCAGGGAGCTCTTCTATGACAAGTACTTCACTGCTCACGACCAGGAGCAGCGGATGTACGATTTTATGAACCTGAAGCAAGGACGTATGCCGGTTGCGGAGTATATCCGTAGATTCGAGGAGTTATCCCGTTTCACCCCTCATCTCGTAGCGACGAATACGCTGAAAGTTACAAGGTTCCTTCGAGGATTGAAACCCGAATTCTATCGAGATCTTAGTGTGGCGGGTGTGCGTCAGCTGGAATTTCGCCAGGCGACAGAGCGTGCCTTAATAGCCGAACAGGCGGAAGGAGTAGTGAAGGAGGCTCAAGAAGCAAACAGGAAGAGAGAGAGCCAGCAAGGCGGAAGCAGTCAGAAGCGCCCAGTCTTCGGCAAGGGCCCGAAGAATAAAGGTAATCGACCGGGTCAGCAGATGTGGCGCCCGAACTTTAGGCAGGGATCTACCAATGTTCCTAACCGACCACCGGTGCCAGCGCCCCAATGCCAGCAACGCGGGCGAAATCATTTTGGCATCTGCTATGGACCGCGACCACTACAGACTCTGCAGTGCTTCCGGTGCGGTGGGACAGGGCATGTAGCACGAAATTGTACGAGAGCTCAGCCGCTACCACAGAATCAACAGCAGAACCTGATTCGACCCCCACCTGTGCCTGCACGCGTTTTTACATTGACCAACGAAGAGGCGGAGGCGAACCCAGCTGTGGTGACTGGTACGTTGAATATCTTTCACGTACCGTCTTCAATTCTGATCGATTCTGGAGCCACACATTCGTTTGTGTCGGCCAATTTTGTGACTAGGGCGGGAATCTATCCCACCCGATCCTTATGTAATTTCGTAGTGTCCCTACCACATGGAGATCCAACTCGAATGAATTTAGTGGTAGAAAACTGTCCTGTTAGTATAGAGGGGAGAGAGTTAGAGGTAGACTTAATAGTAATCCCGAAGAATGATTATGACATCATATTCGGGATGGATTGGCTCTCGAAATACGGGGCCAAAATTGACTGTTCAAAGAGGGTAGTTAGGTTCCGATCACCTGAGGGAGAGGAATTTAAATTTTCGGGAAAGAAAAAGGGTAAAATAATCCCTCGGATATCTGCCCTGAAAGCTCAGCGACTCGTAAACACGGGTTGCGAATCATTCTTAGTTTTTGCAGTGAAAACTGAGGAATCTTCTCAGCCGAAACTTGAGGAGGTCCCAATAGTGAATGAATATCCTGATGTATTTCCCGAGGATCTATCGGGATTACCTCCGGATCGGGAAATCGAATTTGTTATTGATCTTGTACCTGGAGCTGCCCCGATCTCTAAATCTCTCCGTATCGGTTAGTACCGAACGAATTACGAGAATTGAAGGAGCAATTGGAAGACTTATTACAAAAGGGTTTTATTCAACCTAGTTTCTTGCCATGGGGAGCCCCAGTACTATTCATTAAGAAGAAAGACGGGTCGATGAGAATGTGTATCGATTATCGTGAGCAGCTTAATAAACTCACGATTAAGAATAAGTATCCGTTGCCGAGGATAGATGATTTATTTGATCAACTCCAAGGAGCGACGGTATTCTCAAAGATCGATCTACGTTCTGGTTATCATCAGCTGAAAATCCGTGAGACGGATGTCCCAAAAACTGCGTTCAGCACGAGGTACGGCCACTACGAATTCGTGGTCATGCCTTTCGGGCTAACGAACGCCCCAGCTGCTTTCATGGATTTGATGAACCGGGTGTTTAAGGAATTTCTGGACCGCTTTATTATCGTCTTTATTGACGATATCCTCATCTATTCTAAGACAAAGGAGGAACACGAGGAACATCTGAGAACGGTCCTTGGAATTCTCCGAGAGAAGCAATTATTCGCTAAATTCAAGAAGTGCGAATTCTGGTTGGAACAAGTGGCTTTTCTGGGGCATATTATTTCGGAAAGCGGAATTTCAGTAGACCCGAGCAAAATTGAAGCAATAGATAAGTGGCCACGACCGACCACTCCCACGGAAGTCAGAAGTTTTCTAGGGCTTGCTGGATATTATCGGAAGTTCATCAAAGATTTTTCCAGTATAGCCTCGACCCTTACGAATTTGACAAAGAAGAATGTCCCTTTCGAGTGGACCGATGATTGTGAGCAAAGTTTTCAGGAGCTGAAGAAGAGACTGACGTCTGCTCCAGTCTTAGCAATACCTTCGGGTACTGAAGGATTTTCGGTATATAGTGATGCCTCAAAGAATGGCTTGGGGTGCGTGTTAATGCAAAACGGGAAGGTAATTGCCTATGCCTCCCGACAATTGAAGCCGTACGAGAAGAACTACCCCACCCACGATCTTGAACTCGCCGCAGTAGTGTTTGCCCTCAAGATCTGGCGACACTATCTGTACGGAGAAAGGTGCGAGATCTTTACGGATCATAAGAACCTGAAGTACTTCTTCACACAGAAGGAGTTGAATATGAGGCAAAGACGATGGCTCGAACTAGTGAAAGACTACGACTGCGTGATAAGTTATCACCCAGGGAAAGCTAACGTGGTCGCAGACGCGTTGAGCCGGAAAGCCATAAGTACCGAATTGTGTCAACTCGGAATTGAGGTAATCAACTTTGGGGAGATTGAAGCGAGATTAGCAGCGTTAACACTTAAGCCAACGCTGTTAGATCGAATCATCGAGGCACAAAAACATGATGAATTGTATCTGAAGATTCAAAACGAACAAGATACAGATGTTCCGTCAGATTTTGAATTTCGAGACGACGGAAGCTTACGATTCAGAGGTCGCCTGTATATGCCGAAGGATGAAGAAATCCGCCGAACTTTAATGACGGAAGCGCATACGACAATCTACTCGGTGCATCCTGGTGCAACGAAGATGTATCGGGACTTGCGAACGAACTACTGGTGGCCAGGAATGAAAAGAGATGTCGCTACTTTCGTAAGCCGCTGTCAACAGATCAAAGCAGAACATCAAAGGCCGGCAGGAATGTTACAACCCTTGACGACACCCGAGTGGAAGTGGGACCACATAACAATGGATTTCGTCGTAGGGTACCGAAAACTGTAAAAGGTCATGACGCAATTTGGGTGGTTGTCGACAGACTGACTAAGTCTGCCCATTTCCTACCAATCAATCAGACCTATTCCATGGAATTGTACGCAGAATTATATATTCAAGAAATAGTACGACTCCATGGGATTCCAGTATCAATCGTCTCAGATCGAGATTCAAGGTTTCTGTCCCAATTCTGGGTGAGCTTACAGAAAGCTATGGGGACTAAATTGTCCTTTAGCTCAGCATATCATCCCCAGACTGACGGACAATCGGAAAGAACGATCGAGACGCTCGAAGACATGTTGAGGGCATGTGTTCTGGATTTTCGAGGAAGCTGGACTAAGTATCTCCCACTGATCGAATTTTCATACAACAACAGCTATCAAGCGACGATTGGGATGGCGCCTTACGAGGCCTTATACGGGCGTAAATGCCGATCCCCAATTCATTGGGATGAAATCGGTGAGAAGGCATTATTAGGTCCCGAAATGGTTCGTGAAATGACTGAAGCTGTTGCTAAAATTCGGGAGAGGATGCAAACGGCCCAAAGTCGTCAGAAGAGTTATGCAGACAAAAGACGAAGGCCGTTGGAATTTGAAAAAGGCGATCAAGTGTTCCTAAAGATATCACCGATGAAGGGTGTTAAACATTTCGGACGAAAAGGAAAGCTGAGTCCGAGATATATATGACCCTTTAATATTTTGAAAAGAGTCGGCGAGGTAGCATATCAGCTAGAACTGCCGACATTGTTAGCACAAGTCCATGACGTCTTCCGTCCACGTTAGGGAAGTAAGTTCCGGACCCAAGTCACGTATTACGAGGTGAAGTGCTTCATCAACAATTGAAACCGGACTTAAGTTACGAAGAAAGGCCGGTAGTGATTTTAATGTACGAGATGAAGCGACTTCGAAATAAGAATATCCCCAATAGTGAAGGTCTTGTGGCGAAATCAGGCGTTAGAAGAAGCCACATGGGAGCGAGAAGATGAAATGCACAAGAAGTACCCCGAGTTGTTTTCGACGACCTAAATTTCGGGGACGAAATTTCTTTTAAGGGGGGAGGATGTAATACCCGAAAAATTAATACGGGATTATCTTTGTAATGTTCGAAATTAATGGAGTTAATTTTCGGACAAAACGAATTTCTAGAATCGAGCCAAAAATAATAATCAGGCCCAGAATTAAAAAGAGATGGACCGAAAATTATTAGAAGCCCAAAGAATATATTTGAATATTGGCCCAAACTAAATGCTTAGCATGGCCCAATTGGTGAGAAAGGCCGAAATGCTTAAAAGGCCCAAAAAAAAAAATTATGTAGGATTCCCTAACTATGAAGGAAACTCACATAGGTGCTTGAGGAAATACATTTTACCTCCTCTAACCACCAATCAAAGGTAAGAATGAGAAAAACAATAAGTAGATAAGGTAAGAACCATTTAAACAAAAGAGGAAGGAACGTGAGTAGGTGCTGAGCGAATCCAGCAAGGCTAAGAACGAAAATTTCCACAAGCTCTACCTGATTTCAGACCTAAGAAATTTAGTCCAGACGTAGGTAAGGAAATGAAAATCCCATTTAGAAGTGTGTATATTCATTTATTACAAGGGCTAAAGGATTTACTATAGTATAGGGTATATTAGGTAACCACCGAAAGAAGAAAATACGAAGGAGGAGCAGATTCTAGCAAGCTTGATCGAATTTTCAGCGTAGGGAATTAATCAAAATTAGGCTTGGAGGCTAGGTAGGTGGTTTATAACCCCTACAAACCCTTTTAAAACGTATTATTTTCCGTAAAGGTTTTAGAATTCGATTGGAAGGCCATTCGAATTCATATCTTTCAGTGTTATGATTTTTATAAATTTACGTGGTATGCTATTATGTGTTATGGCGTGATTTTGAACTCAATATATGAGTTCTTGAGTTGATAATTGAATGTGATGTGTTTGTGGAATGAAGAACGTGTTAAATTTCTGGAAAACTAGGGTCTGTTCATTATTCGCGAAGTATGTTGTAGGAACCATGGAAATGTTGTGTTTTGCGAGTTGATTTCGCGAATTAGGAGATTGGCGAATCGAGTGATAATTTGTTTCGCGGGTTGAATTAGTTTGCGAATTAGGTTGATTTTATTTGGCGAATTGTGAGAGTTAAAAAGAGTTTCGCGGGTCTAGTTTTTATTTGCGAATCGAGTGAGAGTTAAAAGAATTTTGCGGGCCGTTTCATAGTTCGCGAATTGAGTGAAATGATTTTTAAAATAAATAGAAAATTGGCAGAATTGAGTTTCGGGTCGCGAAATTTGTTGCGGGCTCAAATGTTTTGCAAAGTGTGAGTGAAAATGATTTTCGCGGGCCAGCATTCGGGTTTCGCGGGCTGAAGCTGTTTCGCGAGTTGTGAGATAAGTCGCGGGCCGACTTTGAGTGTCGCGGGCCGACATAATTTCGCGGGGTGATTCCTGTGAGTGACGTAAGGCTTTGCCCGGCCTTAAATTGGGTTTCGCGGGCCTGATCAATCGATCAGCGAACTCGGCGAAAGTGTCGCGAATTCGAACGTTGACTCGAAGTTTTACGGGTTGACCAGCTTTTAAATGTGGGTTTCGGGCGATACGATTTGGGCTTTGACCAGAGTTGACCACGGATTTAATTTTGGGCTTTTGCCCTATTTCAGGCCCAATACATTTAAATAAAATTATTTTCAGCCCAAATCAATTTTAAAATAAAATATTTCGTACTATGGCTTATATTTCGGGTCAACCCATATTTTAAATTATAAATATGATTTTGGATTTTAAAACATTCGGCCTAGGTTGATATTTATACAAGTTATGTGGTTTCGGTGTATATGTTACATGCGATTGATTATATGTGCATTTCACGACATGCACGTGAGAGGTTGATGAGATACCGTATTTGTACGGTGACACCTTATGGTGTCGGATGAGTGGGGTAGAGTGACCGTTACTGGTCGTCAGGGTTAGACTCGCGTAGCACCTGGTGGGAGAGGGGGTTTGCGACACCCATCTACTCGGGATTGAGCCACCCGAGGTGTATACCACCGGATATTATTTGGCTCAGAGACGGCTGGCAGATGTGAGATTCCTGTCTACCCGGGTTAGTGGTATACTACTCGGGGAATACCGTCGGGTTGAGATTGAGTGCGAAAGGAGCGACCCGGCACGGCCGGCGTGGGCTACCGCATGGTTTATGGCGCACCTTGCCATTGCGCGCGTGGGTGCTGAGTCTAGCCTAGGGCCCTGTTATGTGATAAGATGTGAGATTGATTCGAGCGTGCATTATCATGTTGTGAGGACATGGGATTGGGTTGAGCGCACGCACGCATATGCATGTCTGTTTTTACTACCACCTACTGGGCGTTTTTGCTCAGGGTTTTATTTTTATAGGTAAGACCGAGCCTGACACCGATAGGTGTCAGGGTGAGCAGTAGGCTGGCAGGCGGCGGTGACTCCACGGGCTTTTGAGGGCGGAGCGGTACATGGGACACGACCTGTGGAGAGGCGTAGGATAGTCGGGTTTAGATTTTTGGGACTTCGGCCCGATGTATTATAGTGACGCTTTTTGTAGACCCGACGTAGTACATATATGTATATTATTATCCTTAAAAGTTTTCGATAAATCGGGTCCTCCGCGACTTCCGTTGCGGAAATCCGCCAATTAACCTAATTAGGAAGTAGGGTCGCCACATCCTGCTCTGCCATGACGGCTACACCTGCTTCCTCCAGCTTCGTGTGTTGAAGCTTCTTGGAGTAGTAATTAGCATCTCTTTTCTTGGGAAGGGTGCATTCTCTCGCAAAATGACCAGGCTTGCCACAGTTGAAGCACTTGTTGGGCTCTTTAGTGTTCTTGACTTCGGGGCTCTCTGGTGCTTGTTCCTTGTTCTTAGAGCTTGAGGTCCGAAGTCTGTTGGCCGAGGATGAGGACTTCTTTTTGAAGTATTTCTTGCTCATCATTTTTCCGATTAAAGCCAACTGCTTCCCCAGTGCTTTCATGGTTGGCTCGGCGTCTGATTCTGAATCTTCTTCTGACTCGGATGGTGAGGAAGGCCTAACGATCTTCTCTTTGCGAGACTTTGTTCCACGCTTCTCTGAGACTAGAGCAACGGTGTCGTCAACCTGCTTGCCCTTCTGCTCTCTCTGAGTCTCTTATCGAGCGGATCGAGTAATAAAATAAAACGAATATCGACAACTATCCTACGCTCAACAGGCAAGTGTACCAATCGTAAATAGCATAGAAATGGCAAGTATTCGAGTATCGAACCAAAGGAACTATATACTTCAGAAAACCGTCGTTTAAATATTCTAGTAAATATTTTTTGGTTTGATAAAAATATTAATAACGATAAACTAAATAAACGATAAACACAAAAATATAAATTTGATAAAATAGCGATAACGGGTTGGGACGACTTTATGAAAGCGGACGTATTTGAGACTTGAATCCCCCTAGCTCGACCGAAACGCTAACAGTTGTAATGAAAGTTTAGCTAACTATTATACCGTGAGGATTCCTACAACATGCGCACGAACTTATATGACTGACGAAACTGCGCCTTATCACACAAGAATCGTAAGCAACTAATCTACGAAATAAGTAGCTGGGCAAGCTTCCCCAACTACTTAAACAAAGATCGCATTAAAACACGATGAATCCCGCTATTAGATTTGACTCTAATCCGACGGGATAGACCAACCTATCTCTAGCGATGGATTTATTCCGCTCGTTTACGAGTGGTCTAATCGTTAACCCCTCTCTCGAGCGTAGCTTACGATTTCCCAGAAATTATATTGATCACATAGACATAATCAATAATAGTATAAATCATAATCGAGTCATAACAATTGCTAAAATCACAATACATAAACATGTGTACGATGTCGCTAGGGTTCATCTTTATCTCAAATACTACGGGATTAACTACTCATACGAACATCAAGACGACGAGAGAGTAAATAACAACGAGAAATCATAATTTCTTCCCTGAATTTTGCCCGTGTGTGTTGAGCCTTCGTTGAGGACTTTTGTCGAGCAGGTGGTGGGCGAGTTGCGAATGCACACGATAATCACGTTGCTGCTCTTCGCTGGCTCCTAACACCCACGCAGCCCAATCATAACCCAAACTTAGCTTGTTACCTCGCTCCTTACTGCTTCGTTGTGACCGTTCCGCAGGTTCTTTCACAGCTCCGTTCACAGATTGCGGCGGCAATATGGTGTTTGAGCGATGTGCTTCGTGAAATAAAGAGAGCCCGAGATTCTCCTCCGGATCTGCCCCTTGCTCACTGTTCGTTTGATGCTTCTCGCTTAAGCCTTATGTGATCGTGTATATTGGCCCCCTTTATCGTGTAAGTGGCCCTCCCTTATTTATAGATGGTTTGGGGAGACAACAATCTTTATTTTTGCTGCTCAAGAACGGCATAAGGTTGTATTTTCCTCCTCGGGCCGTGAGTTTTTTTCTTCATCTTCACCTTTTGCGTGCGACATGTCGGGTGTTGGTCTCATCTTTTTTTTTTCCTTCTTTATTCTTTGATGTGCGTGTGTGTCTTCTCATTTGCTGTCTTTAAAGGTGTTTCAAAAAGGAATGGGCTTGGGTCTAGTCTTTGGTTTGGGCTCAATTCACATTTTGGGCCGAGTTCAACCGAAGTATTCGGACAGTCAGCGCAACATCAGCACAAATGGAATATCTTCGTGCTCAGATACCCAAATTCCTGTCCGTAAATTTTGACACAAACTGGCTCGCAGACGATCGTAACCATATAATTTTCGTAGTGTAGTTCCTCCTGGAGAAAAGCAGTTTATTCGTCAAAGTTAACTCCAATTGTCATATTGAAATCGATAAAATATATAAATTAATTAAAGCTTTTAAAAACGTATCAAGATGACTTAATTTAGCCCGCAAACGACTTATTTATCATTAATATAAACATATAAAAATATGTTTATCAGTCTCGCAAACATCTTCCTCGTGTTGGGCGAGATTATCAAATACTGCATGGATATCTAACTCCTCCAAATCTTTGTTTTGTTTAATTTGAGTAGATATCTTTTTCCAGTCTGAGGGCAGAGAGGATAGAAATTTGATATTTGTTTCCATGTTTGTTTTCGAGATTTCTATATTCCTCATCTCGTTGAGAAGAGTGAGGTATCTTTGGTATGCATCATAGAGGCTCTCCTCCGGCTTAGCTTTGAAGGAGTCATAAGCAGTGAGAATATTCACCTTTTTGGCCTTGATGCCTACTTCCGTCCTTTGCATCATCCTATGCAACTCATCCCACATTCCCTTAGCCGTTGGGAGGCTGTCTATCTGTCTATAGATGTTGTTGGGGATGCCTTGCATGAGTGTGTTCATGGCTACCAGATCTGCCTTAGCACGGGCCCTTTCCTCAATGGTGTATTCTCTAGGTTCCTTTAGTCGCCTAGTAGCGGGAATTGAAGGAGTAACCGTGTCATCACCGGCTACGTTGACCCAGAACTTTGCACGTCCTTCTTCAAGTGACTGCAATAAGTTTTCGGCTTGATCTTTCAGAGCTATGAAGTTTAGGAAGCGGCTTCTCCAGACTGTATATTCACCGCGTTGTAAGATTGGCGGACAGTTGTCGTTTCCTAGTGAGTATGCATCCATCTCTTCTTTCCCCTTTATTTTTTTCGTTGACGAAGGATCTTCGTTTATTGTTTTGATGGATTTGAATGATGTTGTGTGCTTCACAAGTAGCAAATTCGTTAGTAGCGTTTGATTCAAAAATGATCGAGAATTAATTTCGATTCAATCTTTAAAGTTTGATCGAAAATAATTTCTTCGATTTGAAGAGGAGGTAAGGTTTTCGCGCGTCAGGTACTTGTTCAAAAATTTTCGAGCGTAAATTATTTCGTCTTGAATGTAATTTTACGCTGAAAAGTTATGTAAACAGTGAAATCAATCGTAAAATTATTGAGTGAAGTTTTGCGATCGAAAATTTTAAGCGTCGAAAAATATTGTTGACAAGAATCCATAATGTAGATTTTATCGAAGGTTGACTCGAACATTGACTAGTGTTTTCGAGCGTAAAGTTTCTTTAATTGATTTTGGTCGTTGAAGAATAGTACTCTAAGGAGTTTCTCGCTGAGTCAAATCAAATTGGTTAACCGAAAAATTTTACGAACGAAAATCAAATACATCTGACCGACTAAATTTTCGAGAGAAAATAAATTTTGCGCGGGGGTCAAAATAGTCAATTCTCGTCAAAATTTTAACGCTCGTAAATTTCTTTTAAAAACGTTCTTGACAGCAGCGACTTCAGTTACTAATCAGTATTCTAATTGAGCAAAATTTCTCGCACAGAGGCTTTCGATCTAGAAATTAATTTCGATCGAAGACTTAGCGAGAAAAATTGAAATTCACAGTTTAAGCACAGAATATGATTTTAACACAGATTCAAGCAAATACGGGAACTTAATCGATGAAACTACAGGTATATTAATACTACTTATGCGAGCACAGAAACATTAAAATCAGATCAAATAAGCACAGAATTAAGACTGTTTGATCGAAATTCAACTTCACGCCAAAACTGTTCTTCGATGGAACAGTGACAGAATATAATTTCGATCAAATTCTAACAATTTTCGTTTCAAAACAGAACGAATCTGCTCTGATACCAATTGTTAGGTCCCCGTTTGTCAACTCAATCAATCCTAGGCATGAATTCTAAGAAAATCGATTAGAATTATTGAACTTGAAATTCGATCGAAAACCTTCAATGAAGAACACGAGAGAGAATTCCTTTAGTGAGAGAATGATTTCTGAGTTTCTCTATCTAGAATTGAATTCGACAGCCTTTCGGATTGATTCTCTAATTTTCTGTATTAAGCTCAATGTTTGTACAACTATTTATACCAAACAAACTTGGTATAAATATCAAACTAGTCCTAATCTAAGGACTAATACAAATAAAGCCCCTAAGTACGAAGACAGCTAATAAATCAAAGCACAATTAAAATTGATATTCTACAGAATCCTCTTCGGATCTTGATCTTTCAGTCTAGAATCTCGCTCTCTGTCATTTTCCTTGTTTTTCTCAATATCAGTCATCTTCAAGAAGTATTCTTTCTTCGTCTTCGATTATTATCTTTGTTGTGATCGGATTTGCAATCGATACGGCTCTGATACCAGGTGAAGAAATGTATTAGAAATCAGTTTGCTATCGTTTATTCATTGATGAACTATCTGTAATTGCATCGATTCTATCCCTAATATACAACCTAATTTTTTATATTTCAACTTACTCCGCAGACTTCTAATAAAATAACTATGAAATACACCACTATATAATATTACAAATATAATAAAAAGAACTGTTATTAACTCTATTATTCTTAACAATCTCAAACTTTGCAATTGATGAGGGAGAGGGAGAGAGAGAGAGAGAGAGAGAGAGAGAGAGAGAGAGAGAGAGAGAGAGAGAGAGAGAGAGAGAGAGAGAGAGAGTGTTCAATTGAACGAAATTATTTGGTTAAATCAATGAAATAGACATTTTGTTATGTTATAATGTAAAGAATATTATGAAAACACGTCCATACTATTTTATCAAGCCACCAATTTCGTTCATAAACCAACAGCGAACATGTTATAGATAATTAATGGAGGTCCTAACCAATTATGGAAGAATGACGTATGCAATGAGCAAATCTTTTTTTAATTTTTAGCGTGGATATATGCATCAATAAAGACTTTCATTGAAGTGACACGTGATCTACAAATGATATCCCCGTCTTACACGTTAACAAAAAATTGAGTAGTTCTTGCATGGTATCCATCATTAGAGTCACGTCATCAGCAAAATGATACCCCCTTTGTTGTAGTATTTCTCGGAGAACGACGGATTATAAACACGAAGGTTGATGCGTGAAGCTTCCTTCACTTCCCTAAAAAGTTATTTCAAGAACTCTCTTGTAGCTTCCAGATGTTCAACAATATCTTCCAAGAATCGCTGTGTTGTAGTGTTCACGGGAAGAAGAGAGATGGAGTATTTATTGAAGTGATCAAGCAACTCAAGGGCCTCTCATTCAAGAGCCATTCATTCAAGTCTTTAACCATGGTCATTCAAGCATCACATTTATAACATTTTAAGGCTAATATTCATGCCCCATATTGATGCTCTTTTAAGATCCATTTTTATGCTCTTTAAGAGACATAAAGCTCAGGAGTCATGCATTGCTTTTTTATAAGAACCCAATGACCAATTAAATAATATTCAAATAATATTCTAACAATCCCCCACCCATTGGAGTCTTGTCAAATTATTTATCAATCATTGAAAAAATTGCACTTAAGTCATGGTGTTCTCAATAAACTATGAACAATAACTTTAGACAACTGAGACTTGAATCACTAGGAAAGTGGTGAAATTTGATTTCTACGAACCACTAGGCATGATGTAAAACAGAGGTCACAATGTCATGAAATTTTTCCATCTCCATTTCTAACATCAGTTGGGCGCCTCTCTAGCCATGCGCATCCCTTTATTTTTCGAGAAAAGCTTTAGGAAACTTAGCTTATTTCCATAGAGGCGGCCACACCTCTCTTTTTTTATAGGTGAACAAACATTTAAGGAACTTTATTCCTTTAAGGAACTCTTTTCCTTAAGTCATCAACATATGACTATGTTCATTAAGAGTAAAACTCAACCAACCTTACACATAAAATTTTGAGCTTCTCTACAACATACGTACGAAATTTAGGAAATAAGCTCCAGCATTAACACATGCTTCGTTCTTACCTATATGAACCTTTTTCATGGGATCTCCATTCATCAAGGTTAGGTATCCGCACATATCAATGATCAAGTGGCACAAGTCTCATACCCCTCGTTGTTTTCTCAATTAAAAAGAGGGCTTAGTCAGAGGGTCGGCCAAATTTACATCTGATCTCACGTAATCAATGGAAGTTACCCCATTTTTCAGTAATTGCTTAATCACATAGTGTCTTAAGCGAATATGATTACTCTTTCCATCGTAAGTTTTATTCTTCGCTATAGCAATTCCGGCTTGACAATCACAATGCATATATATAGAGGTGATCAGTCTCTTATTAATTGCAGTGTCTCGAATAAAATATTTAAGCCACTCAGCTTCCACACAAGCAAGTTCTAATGCAATGAACTCTGAATCCATTGTAGAACGAGAAATTAAAGTTTGTTAAAGCCACTGCTCCTCCTCCCAAACTGATCACATATCCATGTGTGGATTTCGTATCTTCAGAATCTGAAATCCAAGTTGCGTCACTGGAGCCGTCATTACTTCAGGAAACCCACTATAAAAAATTCCATAATTTATAGTGCCTTTAATATAGCTTAATAATCTCAACTAGACCTATCAAAATGGCGGGGCGGGGCGGGCTGGCCTGCCATCTTGCGGGCCTAAAAAAATGGGGACCGGCCCGGCCGCCTAGAAAAATTCTTAAGTTTATTTTTATTTTATAATTAAATTTATTAATTAGTTTTAGTTAATTAAGGTATTTATTAATCAATTATGGAAAAGCAACATACTAATTATATATTTATAAATATATGTGTCATTAATTATGGTATAATTCATGAATCATTAACTATTAAATTAATATATTTTTAATATAATATATAATATAGATAATTTAATAAAGAAAGGCAGGCAGGCCCGCGGGCTAGCCCGCCCAGCCAAGCCCGCGGCCCGCGGGCCACGGGCCGAATTGACGGGTCTAATCTCAACAAGGCTTTCCAATGCATTCACTAGGAGTTTTCGTATGTCTTCCTAGTCGTGAAACTTTATAAGCCAAATCGAGCCTTGTGAAGTTTGCTAAATGCAATAAACTTTCAATTAATTGAGCAAAGTTGTTTGTGCCTCAGGCCCACCTCGATTTTTTTCAAGATGCACGCTTGCATCAAAGAGGTTAAAATGGTTTAAGATCAAAGTACCTGAATCGTTTCAATACTTTTTCCGCATAGTATGACTAAAGATGCACTCTTGCATCAAAGGGGTCGAATTTTCAATACTTTACCCGAATCTTGTACCAATAATATACCCTTTTCTTTTATTATAATTTTGACACCAAGAATGACTTTGGCTTCTCCCAAGTCTTTCATATCGAATTTATCTGATAAGAAATCTTTTGTAGCTTTGACTACACTCAAACAAGTACAAAAATTAGCATATCATCAACATAAAGAGCAATGATGATACCATGACCATTCTCTCTTTTAGATACACACATCGATCAAATATTGAAGCCAATAATCCTTCATTCTCTAATGTGTTATCTAATTTCTCATGCCACTGCTTTGGTGCTTGTTTAAACCATGTATTGATTTTCTCAATTTACACACATTAGGTTGCCGCCCTGTCATAATGCAACTGTCAGGTTGCCACATATAAATTTCTTCTTCTAAATCTCCATTTAGAAAAGTTGTTTTTACATCCATTTGATGAAGAAATAGATTGTATGTTGTAACTGTAGCCATTGCTATCAATACACATATGATGCAATTCTCGTGACAGGAGAAAATGTGTCAAAATAATCAACATTTTCTTTTTGCGTAAATTCCCGAGCAACTAATCTTGCTTTATATTTTTCAACACTTCCATCGGGTAGATATATCTTTTTGAAAATCCACTTGCTGCTAATTTGTTTTGTACCAGGTGGTAAATCAACCAATTTCCAAGTGTTGTTACTCAAGATAGAATCCAACTCTGATTTTATACTCTATTTCCATTTCTTGGAATTTGAAGATTCTATAGCTTCATCATACGTGTAATACCCGTAAATCTAATACGGGATTTTGATGTAATTAATGTAAATTGGGAATGGAGACCGTGGCAAAATGAAGATTTTGGAACGAAGATATAAATTTTATAGTATCAAATTAATCAAAGAATAGCCGAAAATAATAATAGAGGTACTTAAAATATTAGGACTATAGATAAAATAATAATATAGGGTTTATGATAATGGGCTATGGTTAATACATAAATTTCGGCCCAATTTCTCAAAAGAAAAAGCTTTAGTAAAAGTAATGATATTACTTAAGCTATAGGAGAATCTCGTTATTATCTCCTTGTCAAATCCTACACAAATTTATCGATAACTATAATACTTATCTAAATACATAAGTTGATATCAATTATCAATATAAGAAAACCCTCATATGTTGAGGAGTGAAACACGAAAGGAGAAGCAGGGAAGAAATCGAGTTTTAACAAGCTTAAGACACTTGATAATTTAAGGTATACTAATATCTTTGAACTGAATATGTATGTTTATTGCGTCTTCAATATATATGCATATATATTTACGTGATTATATGAGATTCATAACAAGGTTCGAATTATGCTTGGAAAATTTAGTCCTTGAAAACTCGATTTATAACCATGGGGATTAAGTGAAGAATTATGAGTTTGGTTTAATTTCCGATATATGTAATATATCCCATGAGGAATCGAAGTTTTAAGATGTATTAGTTTCTGGGGTTAGTGTAGTTTGGAGGATGATTTTATTGGTACGATTTTAGGGTTTCTGGGAAAATCATGAATTTTAGATAAATTTCGAGATGTATAAATAGGATAGGTGTCGAGATATATGTAATAGAAAGAACTCGAGATTTGGTAGTTCTTCACATGAAAAGACTTCGAGATGTAAACAGTAGAAGATTTCGAAATTAATGATTATTAGATCTCGAGATCCAATTATATTTTCATAGATAGCAATCGAGATATACCGTAGAAAGTTTCGAAGCATGTTAGTATCGACATTAGTAAAGATATCGACATTATTTAAAAATCTCGGCATTACCATGTTAACTAGAATTTCGACATCTATGTTCTTTCGACATTTAAGACCTGGACATTTGTTTACCAACAAAGACCTCGGCAAGCTTATTAACTATCTCGATATTTACATTTCAACAATGAGTTCTCAACATTTTATAAAGATTTCGACACTTAAAAATTCCAACATTTTAAAAAAAAGTTTTCTACACTAAATAAATTTTCGGTATTTTAGGGTTTTGCTATTTCTAGGGTTTTTGATATTTTAGGGTTTATTTATTCTGGGAATTTTCATTAATTTTAGATTTTTGTGAATTTTAGGGTTTTGATAATTTTAGCATTTTCGAAATTTATATGACTTAGTAAATATATTGATATGAAAATATTTTCAATACTCAGAGGTTCAAAGCATAAGGAATTTACCAGATTTCGTAACTAATTTTATCAGGAGGACACGTAGGTGAATCATTCATCTACGACACGTAAACGCTTACCTGCTATTATGTGATTACGTGATTTATGTGATTTACGTGTTTAACGTATATTTTATGTGACATCACGTTTCATGTGTATCACGTATATGCATAACATCGCACGACATGGTGAGGGATAATGACCACATTAGTGGTGACACCTTAAGACTTAAGGTGTCGATTGAGCGGGGTAGAGTTTGCCGATTTTGGCAGTCAGACTCGTAGCGGAGTTGAGGTTGGACTCGCGGGCACCTGACGGGAGACAGACGTGAGCGATCTGTCTACTCGGGCGTGAGCGACCCGAGGTGCAAACCGTCGGATGAGTTGTGTAGCGGAAGGGGCGACCTGATAGGAGGACGTTGACGTGATCGATCAGCGCACTATCGGCGTGGGCACCGCTAGTCTGTCATTAGCGACCAGACGATATATTTTATATTTATTGCGCGCGAGGTGCCGAGTCCAGCCTAGGGCCCTGATATTGAGATACGATAGAAATGTGGGAACGAGCATGCATTATATCATGTTGTGGGAATTGGGATTGGGAATGAGTGCACGCTGCATTACATTTTATTCACCTACTGGGCAATTCGCTCAGTGTTTACGTGTTGTAGGTACCGAGTCTGACGCTGACACGCGTCAAGACTGAGGCGGCTGGTGGCGGTGCTCCACGGACTTTTGAGGGCGGGGCGGTACATGGATGAAGACCTGTGGAGCGACGATAGGGTTTTTGACCTTTTGACATTTTGGGGGCTTCGGCCCATTGTACAGATACTATTATGTAAAATAATATTTTGTTGTATTATAATATCTTTTAGAAAAAGTTTTAATTAGTCGGTCCTTCCGCGGCTTACGTTGCGGAAATCCGCCACTAATCTTACTTAGAAAATTAGGGTCGCCACAATACGTTTTTGGTACACTATTGACCATGTGTATGTAATAGTCTCCACCAAAGTAATCGGAACTTTTCTTCTCTTTCCTATCCTCTTAATAGGATTAGGATGTTGGGAAAATTCCTCCTCGTCATCATTAGTCGTTCCATTTTTCTCTTTCGACGGAAAGATATGTTCAAATAAATCGACATTCTTGGATTATGATTGTATTTTCAGCAAATTCTTCACTTTTAATTACTAAAAATCGATAAGTTGCCGAATTTTGAGAATATCCAATGAACATATAATCACATTTTCATGGTTAGTACTGTAAATATGGCCCGCGGCCCGTGGGCCGGCCCGCCGCGCCGCGCCAAAAGGGCGGGTTGGGCTTCGATATATTAGGCCCGCAAGGGGGCGGGCCTCGGCGGGCCAGCCCGTGCGGGCGCGGGCTTTGGCGGGGTGGGGCAGGCTAGCCCGCGGGCCGGCTCGCCAATATCTTCATTATATATATTATATAAATATATATTAAATAGATAATAAATATATAATTAATTAGGTAATGTAATTAATGATTCATTAATTATATCTAATTAATACCATATTTATTATCAAAAACATAATTAATAGCATACTTATCCATAATTTTTTAATAAATACCATAATTAATAAAACATTATTAGTAAATTCAAATTTTAAATTAAAATAAAAAATAAAAAAATATTTTATTGGTAGGCGGGGCTGGCCCGCTGCGGGGCGGTCCCCATTTTTGGCGGGCCAGCCCAAATTGACAGTACTATTCTTGGTCCAACTTTTCTCTGTTTTGGCTCGGTTAACAAAACCTTTGCCAAGTACCCCCACATTTTTAACTATTTTTTTAATATTTGGTGCATACCCTTTCCATAATTCATATGTCTTCCAATTTTCTAGTGAGGAATTCTATTTTGCAAAAGACATGACGTTAGAATTACTTTGAAGTTGTCGTGAGCAATTGGCTCAATCATCATGGTGTTCATCATTTCTTTGAGAGTTCTATTTTTCCTCTCAGCTATGCAATTTGATTGTGGTGAATAAGGTGGCGTTCTCTCATGAATAATAACGTGATTTTTACTAAAATCATCTAAGGCAATTATTCAGCACCTCTATCGGTTTTAACTCTTTTAATTTTCAGCCCAAGTTGTTTTCTACATCATTTTTGAAGATAATAAACTTGTCACGTGCTTCATTTTTATTTTTAAGGGGATAAACTTTTGCATATCTAGAATAATCATCAATTAGGTGATATATTTATTTCCACCTCTAGATTTACAAAAATGCATATCTCTTATATCACTATGAATCAACTCAAGTTGTTGAGTTTCCTCTCAATATTGTGGCATGTCTTCTTAATTAGATTGGATTGTACACAAACTTCACATTTGTTTGTGTCTTCAATCCGAACGTTATTAAGGACCCCAAAGATATCATCTTCTTCATGTAGCCATTATTTACATGACCAAATCTTGAATGTCAAAGATTAAAAGAGGCGAGCAAATAAACGGACGAAGGATTTCTCATTATTCAAAGCAATATTGAGTACACATAGCCCATTGGACTTGTAGCCCTTTCCAACAAATACATTATTCTTAGTAGGAATAAGCTTTCACTCTCAAATGAGACTTTGACTCCGGCCTCATCAAGCAAGGAAATAGACACCGAATTCGGTCTAATGCCCGGGACATGAAGCACATCTCTAGAGAGCTTCTCCGAAGTCAATATGACCTCCACAGTTCCTTTGCCACTAATTGATGTGGTGCTAGAGTTACCCAAATAAACTTCCCATTGAGTCTCTTTATACTCAAGGAAGGCTTCGTTGTTCCACATATGTGCTTTGTTGTACCCGAGTCAACAATCCATACACTTTGTGAGACTGACGAGACCATATTTACCTCCGAAACCATGGCAACTATCGCATGATCATCTCCTTGAACAAGATTAACCTTGTTCTTAGTAGGAGGATTTTTCTCATTCTCAAGTTTTGCCCTCTTTTTGGCTTGTTCTCCACAAACAAATCATGCGCCCTTCTTCTTGCATAAAAGAAGGTTTTGGTTTGAGCGAACTCTCACCCTTCGACACTTTCGAGAAGTTTTTCTTAGAAAATATGGATCTCTTATTCTTTTCCTCGACAATATTTCCACGGATATGAATCCGATGTTTATTTTCAATCTCGTTCAAATCCCTCTTTTTTGTTTTTGTGCTTCGCTTATAATCATTCCACGAAGGAGGTAATTTCTCAAGCAACAACTCCGCCACAAATGCCTCAGAGAGAATAATCTTTGCCATTTTGAGACCTTCAATAAGTTGAAGATATTCATTGATTCAATCATGAACATCGCTGGTTTCCACTATCTCCTATTGATAGAAGGCAGAACAAGCAAACTTTTGCTTCACGGCATCCTCAGCCGTGTATTTCTCCAACATTGAATTCCATATGCTTTCGCCTCTCCAAAGAGTGAATTAGAAAGCATAGAGACTATAGTATGCCTACTGATTTATTGCTTGCTCCCAATTCACGTAGTTGGTCTCTTTAATGAGTCGAGTTGTGAGCACACATGCACACCATGCATGTCAAGCAAGCAGAATACTCTCTCCTTCCACATCTTGTAATTTGCGCCATTGAACTGATCTACCCTCGAGATATCCAAATACTTTACCATGACTGCCGTCGGGTTGAAGTTGGGATTTTTCTTGATTGAGATTGGATTAGATGGAGCCTCGGTGGTGCCATGAGAGCCAACAACATCATCGTCGTTGTCGAGGATATCATCGTCGTTGTTAGGGATACCATCTTCGTTGTTGAGGATATCATCATCGTCGTTGAGATATGCGTCGAGATCATCAAACTCATCATTGTTCACCATAGCTTTTTAGATTGTTGTAGTACTTCTCTAAGAACGACGGATTTTAAACACGAGGGTGAGGCGTGAAGATTCCTTCAGTGCCCTAACATGCTATTTCAAGAACTCTCTTATAGCTTCCAAGGGTTCAACAACCTCTTCCAAGAATCACACATGTGTTGTAGTGTTCATGGGAATAAGAGAAATTGAGTATTTATAGAGGTGATCAAGCAACTCAAGGGTCTCTCATTCAAGAGCCATTTCATGGTCATTCAAGCATCATATTCATGTCATTTAAGACTAATATTCATGCCCATGTTGATTCTCTTTTAAGACACATTTTTATGCTCTTTAAGAGACATAAAGCTCAAGAGTCATGCATTGCTTTTCGATAAGAATCCAATGACCAATTAAATAAATAATATTCCAACACCCATATTACACGTTGACAAAAATTAGAGTAGTTTTTGCATGTTATCCAGTTGATATTCCACATTATTACATATATTAGAGTAGTTCTTGCATTGTATTTATGATTTTGTGAGCATTATTGTTAGAGAAACACAAAGGCTTGGCATTAGTTGATAATGTAAGCACTGTAATAATGGTTTAGCCGTTATTATTATATAGCATATTGTTGGGAAACCCCGGGTGACCCGAGGCCTTGCCCCCGAACGCAGCGGAATTTAAAATTTTTCCGGGTTTCCATACGGTTTCCCTAGGATACTCGGTTAAATAAAGAAAACTGCATGATCGACACGTATAAAGGAATAAGGATCTTACCCTCGTCGCGAAGATCCTTAGCTCTCTAGCTCACGAACTGCGCCGAAGAGAGTCACGCCGACCCCGTGAAGTACCACAAACCAACACCACCCCAAGGATGGCTAGAGATGGTGTGGAGTGTTGTGTAGAGATGTATATGTATGTGTGTGATTTCTAAAACTAACAAACACTTATGGATTTCTCAAAGATCACTCTAAATGCTCTCACTTCTCTCTAAAACTCAAAGATTAGTGTGAGGAAGCTTATGAACTTATTATGGACGAAAATCCCAAGTCTATAGTTGTGAAACCAAGTTTTAAATCATGAAATAGACTTTAGATTTGTTTAAATGAGATCATGTCCTACATGACTCATTTTTGTTTGATTCTCTTGTTATTTTATCATCTAATGACTAGATATTGTCCCACAAATCATAACAAAAGAACAAGGAACGAAATTGGATTTGATTTGGATCAAATTTGACCAAAAAACTGTCGGTCACGGCCTCTGACATGACCTGTCACGGCCGTGACACATCATTGGACGACTTCTGCCGCTCGTCACGGCCTCAATCACGGCCGTGACCATCTTCTGGAGGCTGTCACGGCCTGGGCATGAAGTGTCACGGCCGTGACACTGTCGGGCACCATTTTTGCTCGCCACTGCCGGTCGTCACGGCCACGTGCAAGGCTGTCACGGCCGTGACTGCCCTGACAGCTTTGCGGCAGTTTCGTATTTCGATCCGATCGAGGGGTAAACGATGTCCGGTTGATCTGAAATTTTAACCATAGTTAAAAGACTCACCAATCTTGACTCTGACCAAAGAGATTCTCAATCCGAGGTCTAGATTGTGAGATATGAATTTTTGAAGCTACTGCTACTTTGCAAACTAGTGACATGTCAAGACCCCAAAGTCAACTCCGTCAAAAACCCTTTGGTCTAAGGTCCACGCACACTACTATAGTCAATCGATCAATCATTGACGCTACCCAGAGTAACGATAAGGCCCATGTGATCGTCGATTGCGAGTCGTGTCCAAGTACAAGTTAATTCCCTAATTCAACTTATACCAACGTTACGACCTCCCGCTTCCCAAGCGAATGGTTGGCACAACCACATAAGAGTCGTCAACAAATAAGTCGTAATAGACGCTCAGTCACCCTACTGAGGTCTAAGACTTATGGACTAATTTAATATCGGAGACTAATAGCTCACCGGTGGCCCAATATATTCGTCGATTCGAGGAGCTATCCCATTTTGCTCCTCATATGGTCGCAACTAATCTGTTGAAGGTGACGAGGTTCATTTCTGGCCTCAAACCCGAACTTTATCGCGACTGAAGTATCTCGGGGGCCCGACAGATGGAATTCACTCAAGTAGCAGAAAGGGCCATGATAGCTGAGCAGGCTGAGGCTCAGATTTCTGAAGCTCAGGAGGCGAAGAAGAGAAAGGAGAGTCAGCAAGGACCTGGAAATGACCGTAAACGCCAATTTTTCAACAAAGCCCAAGGAAATCGCCAGGGTCAACAGAACGGCGCCCAACGCTGAACCAGGGACCCGTAAATATTCAAAACAGACCTCCAAACCCAGCACCACAATGCAGACAGTGTGGTCGTTACCACTTCGGCGCCTGTCATCAACCCAGACCCAACCCAAATCCACAGTGTTTCAGATGCGGAAGAATTGGGCACTATGCCAGGAATTGTAACACGAACATGCCCCAGAACCTGACCCAAAAACCAGTTCGACCACCACCGGTTCCTGCACGGGTTTTCACACTTACCAATGAGGAGGCCGAGGCGAACCCTTCTGTTGTGACGGGTACGTTAACTATCTATAACGTGCCCACTTCTGTGCTAATTGATTCTGGAGCCACACATTCATTTGTGTCGGCTAAGTACGCGGCGAAGGTAGGAATATCTCCTACCTCATCCGAATGCAACTATATAGTTACTCTACCACATGGTGACCCGACGCGTACTAATCAAGTATTGAAAGCATGCGTCGTAGTTATTGAGGGTAGGAACTTGAGTGTCGACCTGATTGTAATCCCGATGAACGACTACGATGTCATCTTCGGAATGGATTGGCTTTCAAGATATGGAGCCATCATAGATTGCAACAAGAAGATCGTTAAATTCCAACTGCCTGAAGAAGAAGCATTCACTTTTTCGGGTAAAGCGAATAAGAATAGTATTCCACGAATATCAGCTCTGAAGGCTCAACGACTTTTGAGGTCAGGTTGTGAGTCTTATCTCATGTATGCGGTGAAGGCAGATGACTTACCTCGGCCGGAACTAAAAGACGTACCTATAGTTAAAGAATACGCTGATGTATTTCCCGATGATCTCCCGGGGTTACCCCCTGATCGAGAAATACAGTTCAAGATAGATCTGATGCCAGGGTCACCCCCAATCTCTAAAGCCCCTTACCGTTTAGCACCAAATGAGTTAAAGGAATTGAAGAAACAGTTAGAAGACTATCTAAGGGGTTTATCCAGCCGAGTTTTTCGCCGTGGGGCGCACCCGTTCTTTTTGTGCGAAAGAAGGATGGGTCGATGCGATTATGCATCAACTACAGGGAGTTGAATAAGATCACGATAAAAAGTAAATACCCTTTGCCAAGGATCGATGATCTGTTTGATCAACTACAAGGAGCTACGGTATTCTCGAAAATTGACCTCCGTTCGGGATACCATCAGTTGAAGATCAGGAAGGTAGATGTTCCTAAAACCGCATTCAGTACGAGGTATGGCCATTACGAGTTTCTAGTCATGCCTTTTGGACTGACAAATGCCCCAGCTGCTTTTATGGACTTAATGAATCGAGTCTTTAAAGACTACCTCGATCGGTTTGTTATCGTCTTTATTGACGATATTCTAATCTATTCTAAGACAAGAGACGAACACGAAAGCCATCTACGAACCGTCTTAGGAATCCTGCGAGAGAAACAGCTCTACGCCAAATTCAAGAAATGCGAATTTTGGCTTGAGCAGGTAGCCTTCTTGGGACACGTGATTTCTGGAAATAGAATCTCTGTGGACCCGAGTAAGATCGAATCTGTAAATAACTGACCACGACCTACTACGCCTACCGAAGTCCGGAGTTTTCTGGGACTTGCGGGATATTACCGTAAGTTTATAGCGAACTTCTCCAGTATTGCCTCTACACTGACCAATCTGACGAGGAAGAACGTTCCGTTCAAGTGGACCGAAGCATGCGAACAGAGTTTTCAAGAATTGAAGAAATGTCTTACCTCTGTCCCAATATTGACAATACCATCAGCAACTGGAGGATTTGCAGTATATAGCGATGCTTCCAAGAATGGCTTGGGTTGCGTGCTGATGCAGAACGGAAAGGTGATTGCCTATGCTTCAAGGCAATTAAAGGAATACGAGAAGAACTACCCAACCCATAACTTGAATTAGCAGCGGTGGTCTTCGCTCTAAAGATCTGGAGACATTATCTCTACGGAGAGAAATGTGAGATCTTCACAGACCATAAGAGTTTGAAGTATTTCTTCACTCAGAAGGAACTGAATATGCGACAGCGAAGATGGCTGGAGTTCGTCAAGGACTACGATTGTGTTATCAGCTATCATACGGTTAAGGCAAATGTAGTCGCAGATGCGCTAAGTCGAAAAGCGAATGCAGAGTTATATCAGCTTGGAATAGAGGTAGTTTCTTTATCGTTATCGCAAGTTCACGACGTCTTCCACGTATCAACATTACGAAAATACGTCGCGGATCTGAGCCATGCAATCCAGAACGAGTTTCTTTATCAACAGCTCAAACCTGATTTGAGCTACGAAGAGAAGCCTGTAGAGATTTTGATGTATGAGCTGAAACAACTTCGAAATAAAGTTATTCCGTTAGTTAAAGTTTTGTGGCGGAATCAATCAATCGAGGAAGCCACGTGGGAGCGAGAGGATGATATGAGAGTTCGTTATCCCGAGTTATTCCAGTTGGCGTAATTTAGGGGGGAGGATGTAATACCCGCAAAAATTAACACGGGATTAGTATGTAATTACCACAGAACTATTATTGGAATGTTCAAAATTGATGAAGTTGATTTCCGGACAGATAGATTTTTCGGAGTCAAGTCGGGAATAATAATTGGGCCCGAGAGTGAATAAAAACATGGGCCAAAAATAGTTTGCTTAAGAAATGAAGGCCCATAGTAATAGTTTGCTTAAGTAGCTTAGCCCAAGTAGATAGAGATTAAATAATGAAAAAGTGTTGGAATAATAAAGGGCCCAACTCACTTAAGGAATAGCCCAACGAAATGATAGATGCCCAACAAAGTTTCGAAACATGATAAGTTTAACAACTTGCTTAAGCATGAGGTAAAACTCACTTAGCTCCTTGTCAAATCGTACACAAGTATCGAAATCTACAATACTTATCTAATACATAGCGTATATCAATTGTCATTAGAGCTGTCAAATGGGCCCGTGGCCCGCGGGCCGGGCTGGGATATTTTAGGCCCGCCAAGGGGCGGGCCAAAACGGGCCAACCCGCGCGGGCCGCGGGCTTGGCGGGGCGGGGCGGGCTGGCCCGCGGGCCAGCCCGCCAATTTAATAAAATTATATTTATATTTTATATTATATATTATGTTTAAATATATTAATTTAATAGTTATTCATTAATTTAATTAATAACATATATATTTAAAAATATAGAATTAATAAGTTGTTTATCCATAATTTATTATTAAATATCTTAATTAACTAAAACTAATTAATAAATTAAATTATAAAATAAAAATACAAAAATAAATAATATATATAGGCGGGCGGGCCTGGCCCGCCTGGCCCGCGGCCCGCCGCGGGGCGGGCCGGTCCCCCATTTTGGAGGCCCACTAAATGGCGGGCCAGCCCGCCCCGCCCCGCCAAGTGGCGGGCTTTGGCGGGCGGCGGGCCAACCCGGCCCGGCCCGCCATTTTGACAGCTCTAATTGTCCTGGGAAGAAAACCCTCATTTTACTCCATATGAATATTGAGCAGAGAGTAAAAAATCCAGAATTTCGCAATATACAAGCTCTAGTGAATTGGAAAGCTGAAACTCGAAGTGAGGTATATGATTGGTCTCTTGTGTTTAACGTATTAAACTTAGCTTCATTAACTATATGCTTTAAATGATTAAGCTAATGTTAGTAGTTGAGAATTAGAGAATGTTTTTGAATGCGTTAGTATGTAGGAAACTTAGCCTTGATTTTCTTGAAATTAAATTTCTAATTATATTTTATGCTAAGGGTGTACGAGTATTAAAGAAGGATGAAGTTCATTAGGGTTTGTCTGGTAATAAAGCATAGCTTTCGTAAGGTAATTGCTAGGATTAAATTCCAAATTCTCGAAAAATAATTGAGTTAATATTGATACTATCAGTTTGATATAAGAACAACGATGAAGTTTTGTTTTTATAAGTATTTTCAATTTGTTTTCAGTATACATCAATAGGTTTATTAGGTCTGAGATTTCGATATTTAGTAATTTCGACATGCCTAGAAATTCTCGACAAGGTATCATAGAGGGATTTCAAGATATAACAAAACACAATTTCGAGATGTATCATGGAAGGATTTTGGGATATAATAATGCAAAATTTCGATATGTATCATAGAGGGATTTCGAGATATAATAATGCAAGATTTCGAGATGTATTATGAAAAGATTTCGAAGTAAATAATGAAAGATTTCGAGATGCCTTATGAGAAAGATGATTTCGGGATATACAATTAAGAGATTTCGAGATACATAGTAAAAAGACTTCGAGGTATAGAATAGAATTCGACATCACATAGATTTCAACATTGTTTAAGGATTTCGACATCATATAGTCTTCGACATTGTATAAAGATTTCAGCATTTTAAAAGTTTTCTACACTTAATAAATTTTGGAATTTTAGGGCTTTGCTATTTCTAGGGTTTTTGATAGTTTAGGGTTTATTTATTTTTAGGGATCTTATTATTTTAAAGCTTTCATGAATTTTAGGGTTTTGATAATTTTAGCGTTTTCGAAACTTATATGACTTAGTGAAAATATTGATAAGATAACATTTTCAATACTCAGAGGATCGAAGCGTAGGAAATTTACCCGACTTCGTGACTAATTTTAGCAGGAGGACAGGTAGGTGAAATATTCATCTACAATACGTAAACACATATGTGATATTTATGTGCTTCTATGGGATTAAATGAATTAAGTGTTATACATATTTTATGTACGTTTTATGTGGATCATGCTCTTATATGTTATCACGTTTATATGCATGGCATATGCATATTATATCACAGGGGTGAGATATTTACACCGTATTGAGACGGTTGATTTGAGATATTGTCGAGCGGGGTAGAACGAGATGTTTGTGATTTTTGTTGTTGACTCGTTGAGGAGTCGAGGTTGGTACTCGTATGACACCTGACGGCAGACAGGCGTGATCGATCTGTCTACTCCGGCGTGAACGTCCTGAGGTGCAAAACCGTCGTGATTATATTTTCAGCGGAGGGAGCGACCTGACAGGGCAGTTGCGTGATCGTCAAAACGCTGTCGGCGTAGGCTACCGCTTACGGAAGAGCGGCCTAGCAGGGCAGTTGCGTGATCGTCAAAACGCTACTAGTGTAAGCTTCCGTATATTATTATTATGGGCGCGCGAGGTGTCGAGTCTGACCTAGGGCCCTGTGTTGTGTGATTGAGATAGGATTTCGAGAAAAGAAAGAGTGCACATTGCATGCGAGATATTGGGATCGGGAATGAGCGTTCACGTGCATACATGCATTTCTATTCACCTACTGGGCAAATCGCTCAGTGTTTACGTGTTGTAGGTACTGAGTCTGACGCCGGCGCGCGTCAAGACTGAGGCGGCTGGTGGCGGTGCTCCACGGACTTTTGAGGGCAGGGCGATACATGGATGAATACCTGTGGAGCGATAATAGGGTTTTTGTTCTTTTGACATTTTTGGGGCTAAGCCCGTTGTACAGATACTACTATGTAAAATAACATTTTATTATATTATATTATCTTTTAGGAAAAAGTTTTTAATTGACGGGCCTTCCGCGGCTTACGTTGCGGAAATCCGCCACTAAACCTACTTAGAAAACGAGGGTCGTCACAGTTCAGAACCCGTATTCACTGGTATGTTGGCACAAAACCAACAGAAGATGGCAACAATTCAGGACTCAATGTCAGAAGAAGCTCTTAGACTTGCGTATATCGGCCAGACACCATTACTGTTACACCGTTAGTGGATCCCCCACTCGACGAGGCCGCTGTCCCAGGCTCTTCAAATGTCCCTACCTCACCCGATTAAAAATTACCACAGCTCACTGAAGAACCTACCATAGTCAATGAGGAAGTCTCATCAGAATCGCTCAATTCAAGTGCAGAATTAGACACCTCAACCTAATGAACAACCTGAGATCATTGGAAATCTCAGTCCACAATGGCCGATGCATCTAATTATGCCCTTCCACATGAGCCAAAGTGGACTCGAGCACATCCGGTTGATCAGATTATTGGTGATCCTTCGAGTAGAGTACGGACATGTAATCAACACAGTCTCTTTAGCTGCTTCTTAAGCCAAAATGAGCCACCCAAGGTAGCAGACGCACTAAAAGACCCGGATTGGGCAATAGCAATGCAAGATGAAATCAACCAATTTGAGCATATTCAAGTGTGGACATTAGTACCCCGTTCGCATGGGAAAACCATTATCGGGACGAAATGGGTGTTTAAAAACAAGAAGAATGAAGATGGGGAAGTAATCCGGAGCAAAGCAAGGCTGGTTGCGAAAGGATACAATCAACAGGAAGGCATTGACTACGGCGAGACCTATGCTCCTGTTGCCTGGATCGAAGCCATCCGCCTTTTCTTGGCTTATGCGGCTTACAAAGACTTCAAAGTCTATCAAATGGAACTTAAGACTGCCTTCTTCAATGGCGTGTTAAAGGAGGAAGTCTATGTCGCTCAGCCAGAAGGCTTTGTTGATCAAGAACATCCCGATCATGTTTATCGATTGGACAAAGCTCTCTACGGACTGAAACAAGCCCCACGTGCTTGGTATGACGTCTTGAGCGATTTCCTCGTAAAGTCTGGATTTATCCGAGGAACGATCGATACGACCCTTTTCATAAAATGGCAAGACAAAGACTTGATGATCGTCCAAGTTTATGTAGACGACATCTGTTAGGTCCTTTTTTATCCAACACAGATCGAATCAATTGATAATCTTTAGAAATTCAGATTTAAGATCGAAGATTACCTAGTTGAAAGCTTACGAGAGAAGAAACGTTGAAAGCAAACGTTTGGCGCTAATTCTTGTCTCCAGAATTCTCGATTTTAATTAAGCGCACTCCTAATTTTCTTAGGAGTTCACTTATATATACCACCTCGTGGTATATTTACACAAGTAGTCCTATACAATGAAACAATTTAGCCCAAGACTACTAATTTGCATAGCAAGACTAAGACAACTCTATTAATTGAATACAATAAAATAGTTCCAACAATCTCCCCCTTTGTATTCAATTTTCAACATTGTGCGGGTTGTCTTTGTCTTGCAATGGAAAGAGTCCTCGAGTCCTTGAAATCTCCTCTTTAGAAAATCTTCAAGCTCACCAGGTCTTCTAGGCATCGGCTTTTTCTTCGAATCTTCCATTGAAGTCCTTCTCCTAAATGCCGTAAGATGTACGAAGTATTCTTGCCGGATTTAGAAAGTCTGCATTCCATTTCTCCCGTTGAAAGCACACGAAACTCGAAACTCCCCCTATTTGGGTCAACCTTGTGTTGAGATCGGAGAGTCCGATGTGAGGTTTGGAGAGGTGGACACGGTTGGCAACTTCGATCATTGATGCAGTGGACACGGTTGGACGCAGTGGACACGGTTCGCAACTTCGGTCCTTGATGCAGTGAACACGGTTGGCAACTTCGGTCGTTGATGATACTTGAATCACGTGTCGTTCGGTCCTCGGTCCTCGCTTCTTCTTCCGGAAGCAAGGGGATTGAGAAAGTCGAGGAGAGGGCTCGGGGTTTAGCCATCTTCTCCGTTTCGCCGGATTCGTCTTCTCCGAATGGATGTTGTCTGGTTCGGCCTCGAAGAAGCGTCTCTAGTTCCAGAAGAAGGTAGGCCGCCTCTTTCTTTCGCTAAATCTTCGAGAGCAGAGTTAGAAGTGGTGGTTGGAAGATCTTCTTGAAAAGCGTCCACTTCTCACACCTGAAATCACTAACAAGCTCCCCCGAGGATTTAGTCGTTTAAAAGTATTCAAGGAGAGTTCATGATTCTAAAGTACACTCTAAAATCGTAAACATGAATTATAACAATTAAAATTACTCCCCCTTAAATTCATATTACTCCCCCACCAATTCATGCTCATTGGAAACATATAACGGAATAATTCCAAAGTAATAGAGTAATTTTTCATTCTCCCCCTTCTTTCATGTTTTCATCCACTAAGAATCATGACTCCCCCTCAAATAGTGCCCATATGGTGTTTAACAATTTCGCAAAGATATACATATTCACCAAGATATGCATATGATAATGTGACACATATGACACAACGAGTAGAAACGCATATAATCATTTCAGCATGTATGCATGAACTCCTAAGCATGCACACTAAAATTTGCGTAACCATATAAGCAAGAAATATTTCACTTTTAAACAAGTCTGTGCCAATGCATGTGCAAATGCATTAGAAAATGTGCGAAATGTTTTCATGCATAAGAAAAATGCATGTAAAATAATGCAAAAATAAAAAAATGCATGAAGAATATGCAAAAAAAAATATGCAAAGAAAATTAGAAGTAAATAAAAATTTGAAACAAGACTATACGATTTTTATATTTATTATTATTTTTTTCTTTTTTTTTTCTATTTTGGGGTCAGATTACGTCACTTTGATCATGTCCAAAATTTCACATGACACATAGAATAATAATTTTCGAAACTGAAATTTTAAAAACCTAATATTTTAATAAGAATAAAAGAAAAAAAATCCAAATCACAAAACACGTTAAAGATCCAAATATCCAACAAAATTTTAAAAATAAATAAATTAAAATATTTCTCGAGCATTATTCAGCGAAAATCTTTTTCGAGAAAGACCAATTTTGACTTTGCGCGCGTAAAAACTTTCTCTCGAAAAACATTTTCGGTCAGACATTTGAAGTTTGACCAAGCTAAAAATCATTTATACGCGAGAAACTTTTCTAGTCAACAGATTTATTTTGACTTGTCGAGAAACTTACTAACGTACTGTTTCTTTACGATCGAAATAAATTCACGATCTAAAATTTTTCTCGACCGAACGATTTTGGGCAATTTATTTCGCTCGAAAAAATATTTCGCTGACAGACTTTCTCGCACGAGAACAGTATACAGTACATTCTATTTCGACGAAATTATTTTCGATCAAACTTTAAAGATTGAATCGAAAATAATTCTCGAACTATTTTTCGAATCAAACGCTACTAACGAACTTTGTCACTTGTGAAGCACATTACATCATCTTCAAAAGTTCAAAACACTTAACGAAGATCCTTCAACAACTAACTACAAATGGATGCATACTCACTCGGAAATGACAACCGTCCACCAATTTTGCAACGAGACGAATACACCGTTTGGAGAAGCCGCCTGTAATACCCGTAAATTTTAATACGGGATTTTGGTGCAATCAATTTGGTATCTTGTAAGTTAGGAGGTGTAGGGAAAATGTAAGTTGTGAGACTAAAATATAAATTTCAATAAAATCAAATAACTTTGAAATTCACCAAAGAAATAGATTTATAATTGGGCTAGTTGAATATGATAAATTGGGCTAAACTTATTTAGTTGCTCAACTTAGGCCCATGTTATTTATTGGAGATAAAAATTAATAAAAAGGATTGCTTAGTACTAGAGGAAATCACGTCACATAATTCACCATCTTGTCCCATCGGTTACGTTTTCAAGGGTTTAGTATTTATCCAACGTTTTTAACATCAAAAGCCATTAAGTATGAAAACCTAAGAACAAAATGATCAAGAACGTGGATGAAAAGAAGCTCCCAACAAAAACTGAAAAGATCAACAAACACGAGGACTAATAAATCGAAGACTGTGGTAAGTAAGGTATAACCTTTTGTGCTTAGTATTCAAATTGTTTTCAATATCAATATGCTATCACGAGGGTCTATGATAACTTTAGGAAGTTGTTATGTTACGAATAAAACCTCAGATCTATGAGCCAACCATATTAAACTTTAATTGTTAACGAGATACGAAGTTTTTGGCTTAGAACATCTATAGAAAAACTATCCGGTTGTGGGTTAATAAGGGTGGAATACCTATGCTATTTTAATGATAGATAGTTTTTGGTAGGAACTATTCCTGTCATATGACGTGATGAAGATTCACTAAATGAAATATTAATGAGAGTTGAATTTAGGTGTATCATATTCCGGGATATGAATAATTTTCGAGGGTGATTATAATGGTATAAATTTCACTTTTAGGGTTTTTGGGGGAGAATTACGATTTTCAGAAGATCTCGACATAGTATCCTACCATAATTAGATTTCGAGATGTCTAATGTATCATGAAAGTCGAGATGTATTTAGGAAGATGTCGATATGAAATCTCGGTATTTATAAGATCTCGACATAGAAAGCATTCGACATCTTTATAGGTTTCGACATGGCTTAAGGACCTCGACATTATCATAGTAATATTTCGAGATATATCATATTGAATTTCGAAATGGGATAACTTGTTCATAGTAGAATCTCGAGATATATCAGAGAAGAAGTTCGAGATGTTTGATACTAATAATAAAGGTCTCGACATCATTATAGAAGAGGATTTCGACAACATGTTGATCTCGACATTTTAATGAGTGAGGATCTCGATAGACACTATGAATTAATGATTTCGACATGTTAGGAATATTACATGGATCTCGAGATGTGTCATGGAAGGATTTCGACATTCTAATGAAATATCCCGACATTACTTAGGAAGTTGACATTATCATAGTCTTAGACAATATCTAAAGATTTCGGTATTTTAAAAGTTTTCTACACTTAATAAATTTTCGACATTAAGGTTTTGCTATTCTAAGGTTTTCAATATTTTAGGGCTTATTTATTTTTAGGAATTTCATTATTTTCAGGTTTTCATAAATTTTAGGGTTTTGATAATTTTAGCATTTTCGAAATTTATATGACTTAGTAAATATACATAATATTATTTATTCAGAGGATCGACGTATAGGGGTTCCATCAAATCTCTTGTTTAGCGATAGCGGGAGGACAGATAGGTGGATCATCCATCTACAATGCATAAACACATATGTGATTTATGTGCTTTATGTGATTCGATGATTTCTATGACTTACGTGATTTACATGATTTATAAATGTTTTATGTGAAACCACGTTTTTATGTACCATTATATATATGCATGGCACGTGCATATCACGTGAGGGCGAGAGATGGTTTCCACCGTATTGAGACGGTGATGATTCGAGATATTGTTAAGTGGGGTAGATTGAGATTATTATGACGACTTGTTAGGCTCACAGATTACCTGGCCGAGACAGACGTGATCGATCTGTCTACTCGGATGTGGTCGGTTCGAGGTGCAAAACGCCAGATGATTATATATATATATATATATGGATACGGGCTTTATCGCCCATGATTTATTGTGGAAAAGACGACCTGGTAGGTGGCCATTGACGTGATCGATCAGTGCACTACCGGCGTAGCTTACCGCTGATTACGGGTGGAATCACGTGACCACCCATGATATTTATTGCGCGCGTGAGCCTAACCATGGGCCCCATATTGTGATGTGAGATAGGAATGGGGAAAGAAAGAGTGTGCATGGCATGTGAAATATTGGGACTGGGATTGAGCGCACACTGCATACATGCATTTTATTCACCTACTAGGCAAATTGCTCAGTGTTTACGTGTTGTAGGTACTGAGTCTGACGCCGATACGCGTCAAGACTGAGGCGGCTGGTGGCGGTGCTCCACGGACTTTTGAGGGCGGGGCGGTACATGGATGCGACCTGTGGAGCGGCGTTAGGGTTTTTGCTATTTTGTTATTTTGGGGCTACGGCCTCTGTATTGACTGACTATATGGACGACATTTTGTCGTAATGTATATTATTTTAGGAAAAAGTTTTAATTAGACGGGCCTTCCGCGGCTTACGTTGCGGAAATCCGCCACTAATCTTAATTAGAAAAGTAGGGTCGTCACAGGTGGTATCAGAGCTCGGCTTTAGATTCTGCATACTGTCCATGTACTGCCGCTCAAAAGCCTGGAGAACCAGCCTGGCCTGTAAGTTCATTACTTTATTACGTGATTATGTGTTATCTGATATATGCCTTATGTGAATGACTGTAGAACTAGTTAAAAATGCCGAAGGGACGTCGAGAGGTAGGCAGTTCTGGTCGTAGGGCGGATCTGAATCCCCACCTAACGACAATTCTACCATCCATCAGTTAACCGATCTGATCCGACGACAGTCAGATCATATCAATGATCTCATTCACCGTCAGAACTCTTCGGAACGTCATGCATCCCCGGGACTAGAACGTGTAGAAGCTGTCGGGGAGAGGTTCCGAAGGTTACACCCCCTATGTTTGAGGAGGCCGCCGATCCTATCGATGCGGAGGATTGGCTTAGGACCATCGAGAACATGTTCCGAGTGAGCCACTTACCCGATACAGAAAAGGTGACATGTGCCACATTCATGCTATGTGGGAATGCGGGCTACTGGTGGGATACCATTCAGGTGATTGAGGACTCCACTACGATGATCTGGGAAAGGTTTAAGAGTCTATTCCGAGGAAAGTATTTTACAGCGCCGGATAGGATGCGGAAGCTGAATGAATTTATCAATCTCAAGCAAGGAGAAATGTCAGTAGCAGATTACATCCGCAAGTTCGAGCAACTCTAGAGGTTTGCGCCACATATAGTAGCTACCGACGAACTGAAGATCGAGCGTTTTCTGGAAGGTCTCAGACCTGAGATCTTCCGAAACGTAAGTATGTACGACACCGAAGGGAAGACCTATGCACGCATCGCTGAGCGAGCAATCCTAGCCGAGCAGGCAGAGAGCAGGGTTGCGATGGCGCAGGACGCAAAGCGGAAAGCAGAAGGACAACAAGGAGAAGGAAACCAGAAATGCCAGTTCGTTGGCAGGGCACCAAACTATCAAGGAGATCAGCAGGGTCAACAGAATTGGCGACCGAGGCCGAACCAAGGACCGGTTAACGTTCCAAACCGACCCCCGAACACCGTACCGCAGTGTAAACAGTGCGGACGCCACCACTACGGCGTATGTCAGAGAACAGGACCAAATCTGACTCCGCAGTGTTTTCGTTGCGGAAAGGTTGGGCATTTTGCTAGAACGTGTCACGTGAATGTGCCTCAAGTTCCGAATCAGCCCTTAATCCGACCCCCTCTAGTGCCAGCGCGAGTTTTCACATTAACAAACGAGGAGGCTGAAGCGAATCCCTCATTAGTGACGGGTACGCTAACCTTTTATAGCATGCCTACTTCTGTTTTAAGTGACTCTGGGGCCACACATTCATTCGTGTTGGCCAAGTATGTGGAAAGGGTGGGAGTCTCTCCTACCTTATCAAAATACACTTACGTGGTTACCTTGCCACACGGTGATCCAAAGCGCACTAACCAAGTGCTAAAGGATGCTCCGACGTTGAGGGTAGAAATTCGAGCGCCGACCTAATTGTGATTCCAATGAATGACTACGATGTCATCTTTGGGATGGATTGGCTTTAGAGATACGGAGCCATTATAGACTGTAACAAGAAGGTCATAAAATCTCACTTGTTCGAAGAAGAGGTATTCACTTTTTCGGGTAAGGCGAATAATAATAAGTATTCCGCCAATATCCGCTCTAAAGGCTTAACGACTATTGAGATCAGGTTGTGAGTCTTTTCTTATATACGCGGTGAAGGCGGAGGAAAAGCCTCAGCCAAAACTGAAAGACATATCGATGAATACAAATATGCCGATGTATTTCCCGATGATCTCCAGGGGTTACCCCCTGATCGAGAAATGCAATTCATGATAGATCTGATGTTGGGGTCCGCCCCTATTTCTAAAGCACCTTATCACTTAGAGTGCGCAGCGGAAGCGTGGTAGGAATAGGAATTATTATGCCGAGATGAAGTAGAAAATAGATGGACGACTCTAGACGTAGAAAATTTCTAGACCTTAGGGAACTGAACATGAGCTACACATTCAAAGGTGTTTTTTAAATTTGGTGATGAAGGTAGAAATAATCATACCTTAACAGGGTATAAATAAGCGATAAATCGATTAGAACATTGGAGCAATCGTTACCCGAGTTATTCGCTTCGGCGTAATTTCGGGGACGAAATTCTTTTAAGGGGGGAAGGCTGTAACCGTAAATTTTAATACGGGATTTTGGTGCAATCAATTTGGTAATCTTGTAAGTTAGGAGGTGTAGGGAAAATGTAAGTTGTGAGACTAAAATATAAATTTCAATAAAATCAAATAACTTTGAAATTCACCAAAGAAATAGATTTATAATTGGGCTAGTTGAATATGATAAATTGGGCTAAACTTATTTAGTTGCTCAACTTAGGCCCATGTTATTTATTAGAAATAAACATTAATAAAAAGGATTGCTTAGTACTAGAGGAAATCACGTCATCATAATTCACCATCTTGTCCCATCGGTTATGTTGTCAAGGGTTTAGTATTTATCCAACGTTTTTAACATCAAAAGCCATTAAGTATGAAAACCTAAGAACAAAATGATCAAGAACGTGGATGAAAAGAAGCTCCCAACAAAAACTGAAAAGATCAACAAACACGAGGACTAATAAATCGAAGACTGTGGTAAGTAAGGTATAACCTTTTGTGCTTAGTATTCAAATTGTTTTCAATATCAATATGCTATCACGAGGGTCTATGATAACTTTAGGAAGTTGTTATGTTAGGAATAAAACCTCAGATCTATGAGCCAACCATATTAAGCTTTAATTGTTAACGAGATACGAAGTTTTTGGCTTAGAACATCTATAGAAAAACTATCCGGTTGTGGGTTAATAAGGGTGGAATACCTATGCTATTTTAATGATAGATAGTTTTTGGTAGGAACTATTCCTGTCATATGACTTGATGAAGATTCACTAAATGAAATATTAATGAGAGTTGAATTTAGGTGTATCGTATTCTGGGATATGAATAATTTTCGAGGGTGATTATAATGGTATAAATTTCACTTTTAGGGTTTTTGGGGGAAAATAACGATTTTCAGAAGATCTCGACATAGTATCCTACCATAATTAGATTTCGAGATGTCTAATGTATCATGAAAGTCGAGATGTATTTAGGAAGATGTCGATATGAAATCTCGGTATTTATAAGATCTCGACATAGAAAGCATTCGACATCTTTATAGGTTTCGACATGGCTTAAGGACCTCGACATTATCATAGTAATATTTCGAGATATATCATATTGAATTTCGAAATGGGATAACTTGTTCATAGTAGAATCTCGAGATATATCAGAGAAGAAGTTCGAGAAGGTCTCGACATCATTATAGAAGAGGATTTCGACAACATGTTGATCTCGACATTTTAATGAGTGAGGATCTCAATAGACACTATGAATTAATGATTTCGACATGTTAGGAATATTACATGGATCTCGAGATGTGTCATGGAAGGATTTCGACATTCTAATGAAATATCTCGACATTACTTAGGAAGTTGACATTATCATAGTCTCAGACAATATCTAAAGATTTCGGTATTTTAAAAGTTCTTTACACTTAATAAATTTTCGACATTTTAAGGTTTTGTTATTCTAGGGTTTCACAAAATACATCAAGAACATACTGAAGAAGTTCCATCAAGTTCCAGCAAGTCTCTCAGCACTCCTATGTCAACAAGCTGCAAGTTGGATGCCGATCCCACTGGAATAGCGGTCGACATTACACTGTATCGCAGCATCATCGGCTCTCTTCTCTATCTCACCTCTAGCCGGCCAGCATCATGTTTCCACATGTCTATGCGCCCGTTTCCAAGCCGACCCCAAAGAATCTCACATGCTCGCAGTCAAGCGGATTCTTCGCTACCTAAAGGGCACATCGACCTTAGGTTTATGGTACCCTAAAGGCACAAATTTCAAATTAAGTGGTTGTACTGACGCTGATTATGCAGGTTCCTAATGGACAGGAAAAGCACATCCGGTGGCGCTCAATTTCTAGGCGAAAAGCTAGTCTGCTGGTCATCAAAGAAGCAGAATTGCGTTTCAACGTCGACGGCCGAGGCTGAATACGTCGCGGCTGCCAGCTGTTGCTCGCAAATGCTATGGATATGGACTCAGCTTCGCGATTATGGGTTCGATTTAAATAATATACCCATTTATAGGGTTAGCCAAAGTGCCATTGCGATTACGTGTAATCCTGTTCACCACTCACGCACAAAACACATAGACATACGATATCACTTTATCAAAGATCACGTAGAAAAAGGCACCATTGACATGTATTTTGTGAACACGGAATATCAACTAGCTGACATTTTCACCAAGGCATTGGATGAAAAACGGTTCCAATTCCTTGTCGAAAAATTAGGCATGTTGAACCTTCCGTAATTTGTGCTTATGTGATCCTATATGTTTTCACATGTTCTATGCTATGTGTTTTCTATACCTGAATGCTATATCTTGCGTGAAATATTTCATTACAATAAACATAATACAAAAATACTTTAAAACCCAAAATTATTATACATATAAGTATAATATTAGGGGAATGACGATATATTTAGGATGCTCGATCTCAGTCACGACTAGATTTCCCTGACATGTATCTGGTGTATTGCTTAATTTTGTCAGTCTAAGTCGCATTCTTGTGTCTAAAGATCATTACTTTGTTCCACTAGACACAAAGTCACTTCATATAAGTGAGGTTTCTAGCCTTTTATTTCTTTCGACGGTTCTATTCTTGGGCGAGTCACACATTAATTGCTTGTCTTAACTAGTGATTCTTGGCCTCATACTTGCCTTGTATTAGATCGTTCGGAAAATGATTAGGGCACTTAGAAAATTCCTCACTCGGCCAAATATAAAATTTAATTCCTTTAACATTGCCTTTAGTCATCCCTTTTGAGCCTTCTCCAAGTTCCTTTTCTCCATTTGAAAAATCCTTTAAGCCCTCAACCGACAATTTATGACTTCGGTGGGATGTTCAATCAAGAAAAGAAGGGGGAGAAAAACTAGACAACAAAGACAAAGATGACAAAAGAATGTGGAAAACGCACACGAGGAATGCTCAACGCACAATAAATAGTCCAAAAGAACCTGCCTCTCGACTATCACAATCTCAAATCATTAAGAAGGGGGCATGGATCTTGCTGTGAACTTCTCCATCGATAATCTCGTATGCTCGTCAGAACGGCTGGAAAGAGGAGCACCACGAAGTGAACTTCTCCAACAATAATCCGGTCTTATATCGCGAAACGAGAAGAGGAGCACTGCCTTGGGTTCGAATTCCACAACTGTGAACTACTTCAAATCGATAATCTCTGAAACCTCTTTAGGGACTAAGAGAAAAGGAGCACGGTATCGGCCTGAGAACGAACAAGAAGAACTATACCTTAGATAATCTCTCAGCCTCGTAGAGAAGCGGAGCTTCAGCTTCAGCTCGTTCATCCGATTCAGACGGCCTTTATTCCGGGACGGAAGATCAGCGATAACATTCTTTTAGCCCAGGAGATCTGTTTGGGGTATAACAGCATGAGCCGCCCCCCTCGGGTTGCGCTCAAGGTGGATTTGGCTAAGGCCTATGATAAGGTCGAGTGGAGTTTCTTGCTAGCTGCTATGGAAGCAATGGGCTTCCATTCGACTTTTGTTGCTTGGATTCATTGTTGTGTTACTACCACTACCTTTTCCATTAATCTTCATGGAACGCAGGCGGGGTACTTCCATGGGAAGAGAGGCGTTCGACAGGGGGACCCGCTGTCCCCGTACCTTTTCACGTTAGTGATGGAGATTTTACGGGGGATGGTTACATATCGCATATGCCAGGAACCGCGTTTTCTTTATCATTGGCATCGTGAAGCGTCGAAGCTGGCCATGCTTGCGTTTGCGGACAATTCGTTACTTTTTAGTCATGCTGATGAGGTTTCGATTGGGGTCCTTAAGGCTGCGCTGGATGACTTTGCGGAGGCTTCGGGATTACACCCGAGCCTCGCCAAGAGCGAGATGTTTGTCAGCAAGCGCGCTGAGAACTTATCGATGCGATTTCAGACGATTCTCGGCATTCCACAGGGGCAACTGCCTGTGCGCTACCTGGGGGTTCCTCTGATTCCAGGTAGACTTTCGATTTCGGATTGTGCGCCTTTACTTCAGAAGGTCGATAGGAGGTTGGGATCCTGGCTGAATAAGTCGCTCTCTTACGCTGGGAGAATGCAACTTATCAAGTCAGTTCTTTCGTCTCTTCATATCTATTGGGCGGGTATATTCTTACTCCCGAAGGGTGTTATTCGGGCTATTGAGACGCGTTTGCGGACTTTCTTATGGGCTGGTTCGCCTGCGCGAGTTGCATGGGCTGATATTTGCCTCCCTACCGCCGAGGGAGGACTTGGGATCCGTTCCATTGAGACCGATAATCGTGCGCTACTTCTTCGGCATTTGTGGAGTGTGGTCTCGCATGCTACGGATTCGGTTTGGGTTGACTGGCTGTATAGCACTAGATTGCATAACAGGTCTCTTTGGGAACTGTTGCCGGGGAACAATGCTTCTTGGAGTTGGAAGAAGCTGCTCAAGCTTCGGAATATCATCCGCACTTTTATCTCATATCAGGTGGGGGACGGGCGTTCCATATGGCTATGGAAGGACCCTTGGCTGCTGATGACCCCGCTGATGGAGCGACACCCCAGGGGGCCGATGGTGATGGGACTGCCTCATGACTCACGCCTCAGCGCGGTCATTACGTCGGAGGGCTGGTCTTGGCCTGCCTTGACATCCTCCGAGTTTCTGGAGATCGGCCCTCTTCTTCCCCCGGCGGAGCCATCGCGGTCTGATCGTATTCGATGGATTGGGACACCTGATGGACGTTTCTCTGCGAGGGCGGTTCGGGAGGCCACTCGACCACGGCGGGACAGAGTCACTTGGGCGTCTCTCTTCGGGGGCTGTTTACGCATACCTCGCCATGTGTTCATTCTATGGCTTGCTATTCGAGGACGTCTCTCCGTTCGCAGCTTACCATGGGTGGCTCAGCGCGCGGGAACGGATGCATGCCTCCTATGCGATACAGGGAGTCGGGAGACGATCTCTCATCTTTTCTTTTCGTGTCCTTTTTCTTTGAGGTGCCGACAGATACTTAGGGACATGATTCGGTGGCGGATACCGTATATTGATTGGGACAGGAGCTTTCACTGGGCTGCTCTGAAGTGGAGATGCCAGCACTTATTTCATGTTGCTTATCGGCATGTCCTTGCGTCGATTGTTTATTGCATTTGGCAGGAGCGGAACAGGCGTTGGAGGGAGAACATACGTTCTACCCCTGCTCATGTCGTGGCCACGGTCCTCGGCTTGGGACGATTGGAGATAAGCATGCCTTACAGCAGGCTTCTATTCGGCGACTTTGGAGAGTAGCTTGGTAGCTTGGTAGTTGATTTTCTCTTACCCGTTGTTTTTGTTCACCAGTAGCCTGTTACTGGTTGCCTGTGTCGAGGTTTACCCGCACTCACTCTGTATACTTCCACCATTATATATAAAAACCGGGACCTGTTCCAAAAAAAAAAAAAAAGCTTGAGCAAGTGCAGATAAACTTACAAAAGATAAAAGGATGAAAAAGACAAACAGACGAAAGAGAAAAATGACGAAGAAAAGGAGATTGCAAAAGAACGGAAGATGACATAAAGCTCACTTTTCCCAAAAGTTCCCTCCCCTTTTAAGTCATAGCCAAATTAAAAATCCCTCAAAGTCCCTTTGATTCCAAATCGACGGTCTCTTGCATAGGCGAAATGATTAAAATCGCCTCGATAACGGGTATATTGACTTAATATGACTTGTGCTGACTTGAGTGATATAAATATAAAATCCATAGTCAAAAAATAAATGAGCGCTAGAGCGAACCTAGTGAGAGTTGTCGAAATGGATCATACTTTGAACTTAGGACTTTAGTCTGCTGACATGACTTGACGGCATAAAATCTTTCAAGTGTCGTGTGAATTTTTAGGATTGACAATGATTGTAGCAAAATAATCTGACCCCTTACTATTTATAATACTAATACTTATACGAATATTTTTAGATAAATAATAAGCTTTCCGTTTATCTTCGTTTTTTTTCCAACCAAAAAAAAAAAGAGTTCGCACATTTTGATATGCAATGTTACTTTGCATCTACACGGAATTGATTAAATGCGATATATTGTTCATGCTCATACCCTCGTGCGAAAGTATAGTTACATGTTTAGGGGACCATGTATCTAGGCTAATCTTGATAAATCGCATGTTCTTAATAATTGTTACTTAGATTGATTTATGTACTTGCTTGTTAAATCAATTGAGGTGCACTATTTGAGGGGGAGCATTTTACAACATTTATGCCTTGAACTCCAAATAATTTTGATGATCTTTCTCTAAGTGTTGCAGAAAATTCCAAATTGACTTTCCTTGTACAACGCACTTCAGAGAAGGACTTCACGAATCTTCACGTTTTGGAGCTCACGACATTGGTATAATAAGTCAGGGGGAGCCTAAATAGAAAAATTACTTCCAAAAATTAACTCTAGTCATCTCGACATCTTTTGCTCTAAGTATTGCAGATTTATAAAATTTGAAGAGGGAGCCAGATGTCACTTACCTGAATTACAGGGAGTTAATTGTGTTTATTTACATATATATGGGGAGCAACTATGTGGTTTATTTTTTGACTCAGGGTCAATCTCAAAACTTAGAAAAAAACTTGCTGTGGAGAAATTCGAGTGAAATTCGTAATTTTCATTCACAGCTTCTCGAGCGAAAATTGATTTGGGACCAAGTTGTAATTTTCGCTTTCATATTGACGAGCGAAAATTAAACAGGAACCAAATGAAAATTCTCGACCGAAATTTGTCGAGCTAAAATTAAATAGTAACTAAAGGAAATTTCTTGATCGTAAGTTTCTCGATCGTAATAGTAATGGGCCTAGAAAAAGTTGTATCGAAAACGTCTAATCAGCCCATTTAACAAAATTAATGCTTGCAGTCGAAAATCCCCAAATACATGCAAAACCCTTAATCGCAAAACTCAACAGTCGATAATTTTTCTCTCGCGAAAAACTTTTTCCACAAAGACGAAAGTCGAATTCTTACAAAATCTTACATACTTTCACTAATCTTCGTCTTTGAGAGGTAGATTCGACATCCTTTAGGGACTTTTGTGTGTTTGAACTCCGTGTGCATCTGTTTTCTGCAATCTCTCGCATAACTTTATGATAATTTCTCGTTTGTTCCTAATATGGAAACCCGAATGCTAGTTTGTAGGGTTTAAAGACTAGTTTCTAAGCATAATCTAGGTTCAAAACTGCATATTAAGATAGTTTCGAAGTTTCCTTCGTTTTGAGGGTAGATTGTTTCGATTTTCTGCGTTATTATAGTTCGATTGAAAGATAGACTAAACTGGGTGTTAAACATTTGAAGGTGTCGAAGAACTTTCTCGCTCACAAACAGTAATAATTGAATTTTAATTTGATTGAGTTACTGTTTGCATCGCAAAAGATTCTCGATCTCAAAATCTTTTGACTTCGTCGTTTAGATAAATAACGGAGATCGAAAAATAATTACCATCGAGAAATTCCAATTTGAGTTTATGCGAGCGCAACGGTTACTGAACGAAATAGTTTAAATAGATGTCTTTAAGTTTCGAGCGCAAAACTTACAATCGAAAGCAATAATCTCGATTTCAATTTTGTTCTCGGTCGAAAATTTTGGCGGCGATAAAATTAATTTTTCGGCGATAAAATTTCTCGATCGAAAAAGCACGCAGCGACCATTTTGATCGATAAAAAATTTTCTCGATGTTTGACTTAGTTTCTCGTTGACAATTTTCTCGATTGTAAAATTCCGCAGCAAAAATTTATTGAAATACTTTCTCGCTCGATAACTTTCACAGCGAAAATTTTATTCATGCGTGAAAAATTTCTCGATCGTAAATTTACGCCGAAATCTAATTTCTCGATCGTAAATTTACACGAAATTTTTTCTCGATCGTAAAATATCTCGGCTACAGTACCACGCCTTACGTTTTAACACTTAAAAATTTTTTTCTCTAAGTCTTTTCTACTATAGTGAAACTTAGCGAATAAAATTTTCGATCGCAAAATTAAACAGAGATTTTAATTGGAAATTCGCACTTAGGAGATTAAATTGAGAATTTCATTTCTCGCACGATAAAAATCACGGAGTGAACAGTGATATTAAACACTTAGTAAAATTTTCGACTAACCTTCTATAGGACTTACATGCTTAAGTCGAAATGTAATTATCTCTTCAATATTCACTTCGTATGATCTATGTGCAGATTTCATGATTTCAATTACGAATTTGTTCAAACCTGCTATGACATGAACCATTATTATGGTTTGATAAATTCAAAATTCGACTCATATTAAAATTCTTGAACTAATGATTTACATTTCTTATTTGTCTTTCATGTTATCCAACATACAACCACATATATGACAAGGCAATGTACCTCAACGTTCACGACACCAATTTCCAACTCGACCCGACTACCTTCAGGTGTCCGGACGAGATCATGGTGTCAATACTACAAGGCCGTCCCCTATGGTATGCTCTAACGGTGACGGCCTCGGTGCCGATGGTCTACCTCCAACAGTTTTGGGGGATGATCAAGAGCCTCATCATGGACGGGACGTACAATTTCATGACGGTTGTAGGGATGAGGCACGTCTGCATGAACAAGAATGACTTCAGGCTTCTCCTCGACATTCCTTTCAGCCAAAATTTCGACCCCCTTCCCACTGATGCGGAGCAGGTGCAAGACTTTCTTCATATGGGATACCGTCCTCCGCTGATCAAACTAGCTCAAGTTCAGAGCAACGGGATCCCACAACCTTGGAAGACACTTTTTGGCATCATCAACAAGTGTCTGTCACCAAAGCACGCCGGTTTCGATAAAGGCAACTGCAACATTCTCCGTATCTTCCACGGAATCGCCTTCTCTCGCAATTACAATTTCGCTCAACTGATCTGGATTGATCTAGCAGAGCATATCCGACAGAAGGAGAACAAATGCTCGAAAAATGCGCCGTATGCTCGATGGTTCTCCGTAATCATTAGACAACAAATGGAGCTGTACGAGCAAAACATCCCCCGTCTACCTCCCGGAGGAAATTACCAACTACCTCGGCTTAAATTTTTCCATCACCCAAAGCTCACGGACTTGGATCAGCCTTCGATGCCAATTCCGTTTATGCTACTACGTTTTGCCGACCCCTCGGGAGACGTCTATAAGCAATACTGACGGGAGAATCATCTGACGGAACAGATGATCAGAGGGCCCCCAATAGATTTCGCAGTCATCCCTCACCAACAACAACACACAAGCCCTGAGGACACGATGATCGATGCAGTGGCCCAGGAGCTTGAACAGGAGCCTCCAGTCCAAGAAACTCAGCTACCAGATCTGGATGCCATGATGATCGACGAGGTGTCTCTCGAAATGGAAGCTGAAGATCAAAATCAGGAGCTCCAAGTGGAAGTGCCTGTCCATGTAGGCGTGCTCGAATAGCCCATTGAGGAGGTTCTTCAACAAGAAGCACAGCCCGAGGCAGAAGCGGGACAAAGCTCACTTCCACCGATAACGGAACAGTCTCGTGAGGACATTGAACGTGAACATTCTCCTCACACAGCCACCTCATCCGACACGGAGTCCAATGAGGAGATTCGACTGATAAGATGAACTCCAAGAAGACTAAGCATACAATTAGAGTCCCTCTTCACCACCGTCACCACCACATTAGACACGACGCCAGCTATCATTCAAAGTGCTGAGGACCCTTCATTGCTCAATCCTGAGCCACAGTACGATCTTCCCGTGTCTGGTTCGCAGGTTCAATCAGAACCTGCCGCAACACCCATAGAGGAGAATCCCCGTGATGCTCCTCAAGGATTGAGTGGAAGTCTCGAACAGTCACAACCTCAAGTGACTACGAGCCAGCCTGAGGAGCCGGTGTCTGCTCAAGGTTTGATAACAGGCGACATCTGTCAACCTGGTCCATCAACGACGGAGGCGTTCGTCTAGTTCGTGACCGAAGACAGACTTCAGGCAGCTCTCTCATAAGCTTTAAAGTCATTTGAAGAGAAACTTATGGAGAGCGTGCGTACAATAATTGAGACGTCCTGCCAAGATCGTGGGAAATCACCCGTCTCAGAGCCGTCTTCCTCACAACTTATCCTCACACCCACTCAACCCACACATCCTTCCCAACCGCCATACCCATCCTCTTTCACAACCTAATCAACCCTGCAACAGTACGTATCAGCGACCTCTACTCAATCTTAGTCGCTCGCCTACTAGAGTTGACAACTCGAACGCCGGAAGAAGAGACCTCTTCCGCCGTCTCGTCGACCGTCCTGACCCGATCGAGGTCAAGGCTCTCGCTCCAAATGCAGACATGATGACCCAGATGATCAAGGCCGTGATGAGGGGGAGAGAAGACCCAGGCGAATGACTAGAAGTCAATGACGATGCTCGGGCGCGACACAGACAAGTGCTGGAGGAGCCGCGGAAACCTCACAACCCATTACCCAAACAACCACCACCACGCACCGCACCACTCATACAACCCAAATTGATCCACCAACCTTTCAAATAAGGACGCCTCCGCCCACACCAACGACTCTGACAAGACCCTTGCTTCCGGAAGAAGAAGCAAGTGCCGCCATGCTCGTGGCCCTGGCTCAAACCCAAGCTACTCCCCCAGTTGCTCAAGACCAACCGGGACCGTCAGGACATGGTGTCAACCCACACGAGTTCCTCGACAAGTATATCTTCGAAGCCCAAGCTACTCCCTTGCTTAAGGACGTTCGACACTTCTTACAACAAGCTTCGGTGGACCTCATGCTGAAAGAAGACGAAGAACTTCAGGAAGGTGAAAATCATGAACAAGATCCCCCAAGGCTTCCAGAGTTGATTGCGCAACGAGCAAATTCTCCTACGAGACAAATGCCAGGATTTGTTCGGATCGACACGCCATGGGAAAACATCAGGATCGAAATTACCTTCCTTGAAGAGGTTCGAGAACACATTTGGAGGTCACCGGACAAAGTCAAGAAGCCGAATGAGTTCGAGCTCTGAGGGATCTCTCACCGGATGTGAGACTGGGGATGACTAAAAGACAAGCGAAGAGTCATTATAAGAGTCTCTTCCCAATTTTTCAGCTACTCAGCGTCTTCTGTGCTAAAAGAGGACTTCCAACATCATACTATGTCATCGAGCGAGTAGACAGAACTCGGGAAGAATTAAGCGAGAGCGACCTACCGTACCTCCCTCTCGAGGAGGTGTACAATCTCTACAAGCTGTATGTAGAGAAGTACAAGGGTCCTCAAGGCTTCATCAAGAAAGAAGGACTCGAGGGAATCTACCGGTTCATGATGTGCCAAGCCAAGTACTTCGCTGCACTCGACCTTCAGATGGCTCTGAAGAGCAACATGAAGAAGGTTAACATGACCGCTCCGCTCAACAAGGACCTGAGATCGAAGGGCTTTCCAACAATCACGTGCACATCAGCTCAGTCTTAGGCGTCACCTAACACAATCCTATCGCAAAAAAAATAGGATGATGCTGAAGACTGAGATTGACAAGTTCTGTGATGGGACGCTCAAGGTCATCAGGAAGAATATAGAGCAGAGGTAGGAAGGTATCAACAGAGAGACAATTGATGAGGATTCACCGGTTCGTGAGAGAACAACCGCTCCTGTTGGAATTACTGGAAGACATCGAGGAGCGTCTGGAGCTGAGAAATACGCTCAAGAATTTTGAGCATGCACTGGGCTTGCGCGTACTATGCCCGACGAGGACAGACAACGCGGAAGAGAAATCAAGCACAAAGGGGGAGAATGTAGAATAAGATTTTAGTTGTGCTTTGATCTAATTAGTTGTCCTTGTAATTAGGGGCTTTTATTGTATTTGTCCTTAGTTTAGGACTTAGTATGTTATTTATACCATGTATGTTTGGTATAAATAGATGTACAAACATTGTGCTTAAAGATAGATTTTTAGAATTTGATCTGAATGGCTGCCAATTCAATTTCTAGAGAGAGAAAGTCAGAAATCTTTATCTCACTAAGCGAATTCTCTCTCAAGGTTTGAAATGAGTTACTCGATCGAACTTTGAATTCTAAATAATTCTAATCGAATAACTAAGGATTGAAGTCTAGGATCTTAGAGTTGATAATTCAGGACCTAACAGAACCTGCCCAACCGTAATCCGATAAAAAGACTCTATAGGACCGGCTATATTTGCGCTCATTGTGGAGAAGAAGAACACCAAGCAGCATTGTTATGAAATTATAGGGTACCCTGAATGGTGGGATTTTACAAAAAAGCCATGGATAAAAATCCAAGCTGCGGCCAACACCACATTAATGAATGAGCCGTCACATCGATGCAAAAAATTGCTACATCACATATTGCCAAAATCGATGATCCAGGTCTGCCTAAAACATATCTTACTATACATAATACTTGGATCATTGATACATGTGCTACTGACCACATGACCAACGACTCTACTATTTTTTTATATTCGCTCTTCAACTCAACCTTATATACTAACAGCCAATGGTGGAGTTGCGCTAGTTACTTGTGAAGGGCCAATTAATTGTCAAATTCTATTACTCGTGATACTTTACTTCTCGTACCTTCTATTTTATTTAATCTTTTATCCGTTAGCAAAACACATAATCAGTAAATTGCGATGTCGTTTTTGGGCCTGATAAATGTATTTTTCAGGATATTGCAACACGGAGGACTCTTGCTTGTGGTATTAGACACCAAAACATATACGTTCTTGATTTACCAGTAACAAACCATAAGACTCTTGGCCAAGCAAATATTGGGGAAAATAAAGAAAATAAATACAAGGTTTGGTTGTGGCATCGCCGTCTTGGTCATCTTTCATTCGCTTATCTTCGCAGATTAAAACCAAGTTTGTTTTTACATATGAATTCTAATTTTAGTTGTGATATTTGTGAAATGGCCAAAAGCCACAGAATCTCTTATCCACGTAGTTATAATAAGAGTAATGCACCTTTAATGAGTATACACTATGATGTTTGGGGACCTGCTCAAATACCTTCTTTATCTGGTGCTCGTTATTTTGTGATGTTTATTGATGAATGTACTCGTATGATGTGGATCTGTCTCCTACAAACGAAAGGAGATGTTTTTATTATGTTTCAGGAGCTACATAAAATGGTGGTTTCTAAATATAACTGTCGAATTCAAGTTCTACAGTCGAATAATGGTGGAGAGTGCATAAACTCTAAAATGGATATCTTCTGTCGAGAAAATGGGATTCGACATCAAACTTCATGTACAGGTACACCACAGCAGAATGGCTTGGCAGAACAGAAAAATCGTCAAATAATTGAAGTTGTTCGAGCATCCTTGTTTGGAATGAACGTGCCTCAAGAATATTGGAGTGAATGAATCGATAAACCGATTGCACGACGTGGTGCTGCTGGTTCGATGCAGCTGAGACTTCACAACGGAACAGCAGTCGCGGCGACGCAGCTGTAACGGCCACTCGAGAAACGTGCGGCGATTGAAGGTCGTGGCCATAGTCGCGATCAACCAGCGTCGTGACGGTGCCCACTTGGCGGAACTGTCGACGAGACCAACCAGGTCTGGCCAGACCCCGCCACGACGGTGCTGCATCGTGTAGCGCGCGTCGGTGCGCTTTCAGCTGCGGTTCTTCCGCTAACTGGAGTACGGCTGCCGGCGACTTCGCTTCGGCGAAAACACCGTGTGCGTGGTGGTGGATGTCAAAGCAGCCCGGCTGCGATGAGTCTTGTGGGCCCCGGGTAAATCTGATGACAAATCGGGCCTCATTTTGAATTTGGTGCTGGCGGCTTTTTCGGATAAGTTGCGCGCCAAATTTGCGCTAACGGGCTTAGTGTTAGGGCTAGGCCCATTATGGAACCCTAATGGGCTTGGGCTTGGGCTCGGCCCAACTGAGGGCCCAAGTACCCTAATGGGCTTTTGTTTGGGCCCGGCCCAACTGAGGGCCCAAAAACCCTAATGCGCTTCGCTTGGGCCAAGCCCCACTGAGGGCCCAAATCTCGATTGTGCTAATGGGCTTGGGCTTGGGCCAGGCCCAACTAAGGGCCCAAATATCGATTCTTATTTAAGAAAGAAAAATTGTCGATAACACGCCTCGGATAATAATGTTATAGATAAAAGAATCCGATTTTCAGAAAATTATAACTAGGTTATATGCATGTGGTTTTTTTTTGGAAAGGGGTCACTAAATAAATGGAAAAACAGGAGTTTACAAGATAGCGTGCGTGATACCGCTCACGACGCACCAAACGGTAATGAACAACCGACCAAATGGCAACACTACCAAACAACCCAGACTACCTACAAGGTCCCAAAGAACCAAAGCCAAATTACATAGATGTCACGTAGGATAAGGCTACGTAGGCGTCACAAACCACTTCCATCATCGGGTTCCTGATACCAGTTGTAGTATCAGCAGGGGAGTAAAGAGTATTGCCAAGAACAGCGCCAAGGGCACAGAGTCCGGAAGCGGTAATACAAAGTGTACGCTCCAAGCGGGACAGTGGAACATCCGCAAAGAAAAGGTCGGTGAGGGGCGCAAGTGCGCCGGCTCCTGTTTCCCAACCGGATTGAACCCACCAGGTGGCCTTGTGACCCGCACACATAGCAAATCCTCCAGGAAGACCTCGCACCCAGCCCAACAGCAGCACGGCCAAACCACACCAAGCCCGAGAGAGCCATCTGCACCCACGAACAAAGAAAAAGACAGATGCGAGCAGGGGACAAAGCACGAGTAAACATAGATAGCATATAGAGAAGTGAAATCCGCCACAGTGGCCAGCTCAGGGGCAAAAGCGCGGCTCGTCAAGTGGAGCGATTCTACCAAGTCAAGCGCCAGACTCGTTTTAGAGCTCTAGCCTGGAGATGGTACTTGTTCGGGATGGTGGAGAGTCGTAAGCACAGGAGGACTTCAATCTCGGCCGTGACTTGTTCGGGGGTGCGTCGTCGTCCTTCACGCCATCGTTTGTTCCTCTCCATCCAAATGTGGTAAACCAACGAGGCAATAGCATGTCGTGGCACCATCCAAGCAAGGTGATGGCCTCTCCATCGATAAGCGGCCCAGCGTATGCCGTTAAACCAGTCCCATCTGTTATGGGCCTCCCAAGGGATAGCAAGCTCTCCACCGTTATCACCGCTGAGGGGTGGCATTGGCCTGGGCAAAGCACTACCGAATATTTAGATTTTTGCCATTCTTTACCCCCTATTTTCCCTAACGATCATGATACTATTGTGTGGACAGGTACATCCAACGGCAAATCCACTGTGTCCTCTGCCCGTGACGCCATTAAAGTTCACCAGGACCCACCCATATGGGCTCAGTTATTTGGGGGCTGCCTTAACGTCCCAAAAAATGAGTTCATTCTTTGGATGACTTTTCGTGACAGACTACCTACGACAGACAAACCCTGGATTGCCAACCTTGCCAATTCGAGCAATTGTACCCTCTGTGAGGAAAGTGTTGTGGAGAATATTAACCATCTATTTTTTCAGTGTTCCTTTTCGCGTCGTTGCTTGCAGGTCCTAAAGAACAAGGTGGGTCTTCGCTGGCGAACAGAAATTCGTGCACCGATGTCCACTGGGCTGCCCACGCTTGGAGAGGAAGACACCTTATCAACCTTACCAACCGCCACCTTCTCGCCGCACTGGTGTATCATATTTGGTTGGAAAGAAACAGGAGGTGGCGTGAGAACGCCCGTAGCACACCGGCCAGAATTACGGATGAAGTGATTGCTAATCTACATATCCGCTTGAAGACTATCCCCCCTAGATATAGCCTTCAACTGTGCACTCTGCGTCGTTTGTGGCACATTGCCTGGTAGCCCTGCTGGCATCACAACTGGTGCCAGGGACCTGTTGCTTGTTGTGGTTTTGACAGCCTATCCTTGCCATTGTTTTGATTGTTTCCACTTTTCGCTCTGGCTTTGGTCTTGTAGGGACCTTGTTGGCTGTCTGGGTTGCTTGTTTGTTTTTGTGTCGTCTGGCCGATTGAACATTACCGCTTGTTGCGTCATAAGCGATATCATGTACGCTGTCATGTAACTCATGTTTTCTTTCGTTTAGTGAATTCTCCCAAAAAAAATGTGTCGGAAATGCTAACTTAATAAATGGTTTATATTACTTAATGTCGTGGACAAAATTGAAACTGTAAATGCAATCACCACAAACTCAATCGGATCGAATACGTCTCTTGTGGTATCCTAGACTGGGTCATTCGGGAGACCAAAAGGTTGAACGGTTGGAGAATGACGGCTTTATCAACTTGTCCGGATAAGGTCCTTATTCGACGTGTGAATCTTGTATTCTAGGAAAAATGACCAAGTCTCCCTTCATGGGGACTTTTTCTTAGAGCAGCAGAAGTATTGGATTTGATCCATACAAATGTATGTGGGCCGTTTAGTGTAACGGCTCTTGGTAACTTCCACTACTCATCACCTCTACTGATGATCATTCCCGCTACGGAAAAGTCTATTTGATGAGATACAAGTCGGATGCTCTTGAATTATTCAAGGAGTATACGATTTTAGTGGTCAAAGCCGTCCGATCAGATCAAGGTGGCGAGTAAATGAGTCTCGAGTTAGATGATTTTCTTAGAGAAAACGGAATCATCTACAGTTCACTCAGCCATGAACGCCGCAATTGAATGGCGTTGCCGAACGGAGGAATCGAACGCTTTTGGAAAAGGTTCAATGCATGCTGAGTTACACAGACCTCCCCATTTCACTATGGGGATACGCCTTAGAGACAGCCGGATATATTTTGAATAGAATCCCTTCAAAGTCTGTGGATAAGATCCCGTACGAGATTTGGAATGGTCATAAGGCAAGCATAAATCACATTAAGGTTTGGGGTTGCCCCGTGTTTGTGAAAAAGTTGCAAACAGACAAACTAGAATCGAGATCGACGAAAGAATATTTCGTAGGTTACCCCGAGGACTCCATGGGTACTACTACTTTCCCGTCGACCAGAGGGTCATCGTGGCACTGCACGCGCATTTCCTCGAAGAGGATTTCGTTCGAAATGGCGGTGTAGGAAGAGAAGTAATTCTTAGAGAAGAGGACGAAACGACTCCAGTGTTGCCATCATCGATGGTCGATGAGGTACAACCAGAGACGCAACTCGAATTGCGCAGGTCGAGTAGAGTATCTCACATGCTGGAACCGTATGGTACATTTCGAGCATCGGGATGCTGCGACAGACGGGCTCGTCGGAGACGATCCCACTACTTACGACCAGGCAATCGCTGACATTGACTCGGTCAAATGGCTCGATGCTATGAAAGCAGAAATGGACTCAATGTATGAAAACCAGGTTTGGACATTGGTAGACCTTCTTGACGGTTTCAGAACGATAGGTTGAGAATGGATCTACAAACAAAAATTGGATCTGACGGACTGGTGGACACGCACAAAGCTAGGTTTGTACCGAAAGGTTATAGTCAGAAAGAGGGCATTGACTATGAGAAACCTTCTCACCAGTTGCGATGTTAAAGTCCATTAGAATCTTGCTAGCCATAGCAGCATACTACGATTATGAGATCTGGCAGATGGATGTCAAAACCGTTTTCCTAAACAGATACCTCCAGGAGGAAATCTACATGGAGCAGCCCAAAGGTTTTACATCTCAAGGAGATTCTCATAAGGTGTGCAAGCTTAATCGGTCCATTTATGCACTGAAGCAAGCATCGAGGACCTGGAATCTTCGGTTCGATGAAGTGGTTAGAAACCACGGCTTCATAAAGAACGAATACGAGCCTGCGTCTATAAGTGTGATTTTGATCCTAACAACTATCAATAGGGCAGCCTTATTTCATAATTAAAGTGTGATTTTCGAAATTACTAAGGCGCAAAACACACACCGACCGCACGCACTTTACTCCCACGTGACGGCTCGGTTCTCTCTAGCCATCTTTAGAGAACTGATTCAGTGGTACACTGCGAGGTCGGCGTGACGATCTAGTGCATCGACGAAGTCTTGAAGAAAAGGACGAGGAGCTCCACTCGCCTCAACTGGTAATTCTCTACGAGTTTGACCCGCTCTATTACGTGTCTAAGTGTTGCTATTCTGATCCGAGCTACGAGGGCAATCGGGGAACCTGGAAAATTTTTGTTCCGTACCGTACCCGAGGACGTGGCATCTCCGGGAGACACGGGGTAACTCAACAGTGGTATCAGAGCCGGCGCTCGTGATCGGAATCATAACATGTTTGAATTGAAACGAGGCGCGTGGGAGACGATCGAAACACCAATGCGGTTTGACCGTTGTTGGGCTGCCCGATGCATCGTTTGCCAACCCACGACCACCAACTCGTGCGGTACGGACCAACGAGGAACCACAGACTGAACCGGCACCATCAAGGCAGCGGGACCCGGGTAGCGGGGTATTACGCGCGGGCTGCGAATGCTGCTGCAGCGCTGCAGTCGCAGGATCGGGCTGCTTCGAGCAGGCCCGATCTGCCTCGAACCCTGGACCCCCGACACCGGCCATGGTGGCTGTGGCACCGACCCAGGGGAGCAGCGGCGGCATGGGAAGATCGTCTGTCACCTCGGACGCAGACTGCACTAGCGCGGGCGGCGTGCGTTGCGCCTATTCTACCACAGCAACTCCGGCTCGGCCAGAACGCTGCGGCGGCAGTCTTCCCGAGCGAGGCGGTGCCCCCGACGCGCAACGCGCCCGCGACGTGTTGTCGCCGACTGCGCAGCATTTTTGGATCCGCCCGAGGCTACACGACGGTGGCATTCTCCGTTGTGACTCTCCGGCATGTTTTGACGGCTGAGCAATTTGGGTCTCGGCAGCTGCGTTAGGGCTTTGAGACTTGCGGGTTTAGGAATTTTTGTTTCTTTTTAAAATCATGTAATTGTCAATGTGCTCGTTATAAATGTGATTTAAGGCACACTTGTGGGTTTAGGAATTTGGTTTCCAGGTCATTTGTTAAGGGTTACGTCCCCCGGGTTGTATTTGTTTTTTACGGGTTGTTCGAGACTTATGATCCCCTCGTGTACCATTTTATTAGAATAGAATTAAATACGAACACGAGGATCCATTTGATGGATGGCGACCCCCCGGCGGTGGCAAGGTGCAGGACGTTCGGTGACTTTGAGGCCGTTCGAATGACGAAGGGCGATTGACGACTTTTAGACCCGTGAAATGACCCGTAATCTTTTGGAGACGCATGTAATATGGATAGACTTGAAATAACCCGCTTATGTTGTCTTGTAGTATATTTTCCTATGGTTAATTTATGTGCTCTTCTGTGAGATGGTTTATTCTCCCGTTTGATAAATACTAAGTGGGTAAAGTAATTGGATTCCTTTCTTCTATCATGCTTGAGATGTCTAGCATTGGAGAGTTTTGCGATTTGTTCCGAGTAAGTTGGCGTCGTATATCCACCCCAGTGTTACCGTCTCGGGTGCATCTTGGACGTCGCTCGTCAGACAAGTCCGCCCCCCACGAAGCGTATGGCAGCAAGGGGCGGTACATTCTGTGCGATTTGAGCATAAGTTGATAGGTCACACTTAGGCAGTTATACCCAATAAGCAGGGTTAGTCGTGAGGGTCAATGAATGAGACAAAGATAGTTGAAACTCTTATTAGATAAGTTCGCGTTCGTGACTTCGATAAGATTATTAGATGAGCCAAATATTGCGTTAAAGGTTGAGGAAAGTCTAGTCGAGTCGGGGAGATCAACTCCACTATGAAACTTTCAACGAGGTTTTGAAACTCTTCTCGAGAGGATAGTTTTTCGAGAAAAATAGGGGGAGTCAAGCGAAACAAAAGTCCTTGTTTGCGCTTGATGAATGGTATGATAAACCTAATTAGATCTTTATTTCTGCAGCTTTACGTTTCATTCTATTTACTACAATGACATACGTTATTACTATGCTGCTTGAGAGAAACTGTTTGGTGGGACCAAACTACGTGGACTGGCTACGTAACCTAAGGATAGTCCTAGGTATGGAGTCGCTAACTTATGTCCACAATTTCCCCTTACCGCAAGTCCTAGGGGCTGATGCGAGTGACGAAGACCGGGCTGCGTATGCCAAGTAGCAGATAGACTAGCCAAAGGTCAAGGTCTATATACTTCTTTCCATGAGCAATGAGTTGCAGCTCACTCACTCCGAAATGGAAGTGGGCGCCATTTTGCTTCATTTAAAGGAGCTTTTTGGCGAACATTCCAGGAGTGCTCGTTATTCCCTTACGTAGCAACTATTTCATTGCAAAATGACTGAGGGTGTGACGTCGGAGAGCATGTGCTCAAGATGATCGATTGGATCAAAAGACTCAAGGCACTGGACTTTATCATGGATAATGAGCTCCAGAACGATCTCATACTTCAGTCGCTCCCACCATCGTTCAATTCATTCATTGTGAACTTTAATCTGAACAAGACCGATAAGACATTGACTGGGTTGATGAACCAATTGTCGGCGGCGCAGACCTAGATGAAGTAGGTGAAAGGAAAAGAAGTTGTTCTTGTCGCGAATGCTAAGACTCGATGGTCGAGTAGAAAGAAAAATTCGGACAAGCCCACTAAGCCCAAAGGACGAATTTTGTAAGGCAAGGCCAAGAAGAACGTGTTCAAAGGCGCCAAGCCGACTGACAAGTGCCTCTACTGCAATGAGCTTGGCCATTGGAAGCGCGATTGCCCAAAGCTTGCCGCCTCAGGTAAAGAACTTTACGCTTTAGAAACCAATTGTTCTATGACAGTATATTCCGCTTCGTGGATCTTAGACTCGGGAGCTAGTGCTCACATCTGTGTTTCGAACCAGGGTGTGGAACGAAGTAGGAAGCTGGCGAACAGAGAGATCATGATCAACGTAGGAAGCGGACATAGTGTACCGGCGACCCACATTGGATCAAGAACTCTCGTTTTATCTACTAGACATAGTTTACTGCTTTCCGATTGTTTAGTTTTCCCCAAGGGGCTTAAGAATATTGTTTCTATTCCCGTTTTGAGCGGAAACGGCTACGAGTTCCGTTTTAGTAATAATATATGCAATATTTATTTTGGAAATAATTGCATCGGAAGTGCAAGTTTACTGAATGGATTGTATTATCTAAATGTCGAAGATAAAATAAAAACTTTGAATACAATCACCAACAAGCGAAAATTGGAGTCGAACTCGAGACTGCTGTGGCATATTCGATTCGGTCACGCTGGAGAACAGAAGCTTCTCGAGTTGGAGAAAACTGGCGTTATAAAGCCGCTTGGGTCTGATCCCTATCCAACTTGTGAATCTTGTATCCTTGGAAAGATGACCAAGTCGCCCTTCACAGGGTCTTTCATAAGAGCCGCAGAACTTCTCGTTTTGATCCACACGGATGTTTGCGGACCGTTCGGGGAAGCGGCTCTCGGTAACTTCCATTATTTCGTTACCTTCACTGATGATCACTCTCGCTTCGGCAAGGTGTATCTCATGAACCACATGTCTGATACTTTTGAATGGTTCAAAGAGTACAAGGCTTTGGTTGAAAATTAGCCTGGAAAGAGCATTAAAGCCGTTCGATCAGATTGAGGCGGCAAGTACATTATCCTTGAGTTTGACGAGTTCTTGAAAGAGAATGGGATCATTTCACAGATGACACTGTTCGAAACACCACAGTTGAACGGTGTGTCCGAACACAGAAATCGAACTCTGTTGGATAAGGTTCGATCTATGCTGAGCTATACAGACCTGCCCATTTCGTTGTGGGGTCATGCCCTGTTGACAGCGGCCCACATTCTGAATAGATGTCCTACAAAGCCTATCGATCGTATTCCGTATCAGATATAGACAGGACAAAACCCGAGCTTGAATCACATTTGAATTTGGGGTTGCCCCGCATTCGTAAAAAAGCTCAAGACAAATAAATTGGAATCGAAGGCTGTGAAAACACGTTTTGTCGGGTATCCTGAGGATTCCATGGAATACCTGTTTTACTTCAATGATGATCAGGGAATCGTTGTAGCCGTTCAGGATCACTTTCTCGAAGAAGAGTTTGTTTGAGAAGGTGGAGCAGGTCGCGAAGTAACTCTTGGAGAGTCGTCAGAAGTGCTTTTACAGACTCCAGTGTCGGATGACACCGTAGAGCAGTCCGAGACGCAACCTGAGTTGCGTAGGTCGGGTAGAGTATCTCGCCAGCCTGAGAGATACGAGATGGTCCACATCGAGCACGAGGTTGCTGCTATGGAAGGGAACGTCGGCGACGATCCCACTACCTATGACCAGGCAATCAGGGATAAAGATTCGGAGAAATGGCTTATAGCTATGCAAGCCGAAATGGATTCTATGCACGAAAACCAAGTCTGGACTCTAGTAGACCTCCCAGATAGTTTTAGACCCATTGGGTGTAAATGGATCTACAAGAGAAAGATTGGATCTGACGGATTGGTTGACACATACAAAGAGGGCATTGACTATGAGGAGACCTTTTCGCCTATCGCTATGATGAAGTCCATTCGAACATTGCTTGCGATAGCTGCGCACTATGACTATGAGATCTGGCAGATGGATGTGAAAACTGTGTTCCTAAATGAATACCTCAAGGAGAAATATTTATGGAGCAGCCCAAGGGTTTTACATCGCAAGGAGATGCTCATAAGGTGTGCAAACTGAAGAAGCCCATTTATGGACTTAAACAAGCCTCCAGAAGCTGGAATCTTCGGTTCGACGAAGTGATCAAGGGCCACGGATTCTTAAAGAACGAAGACGAACCTTGCGTCTACAAGAAAAGTAGTGGGAGCAAAATATCTTTCCTCGTATTGTACGTGGACGACATCCCTTTGATAGGAAATGATATTGGAATGCTCTCTATGGTGGAAGCATGGCTTTCGACCACCGAATTCTCCATGAAAGACTTGGGAGAAGCTACCTACATCTTGAGTATTCGCCTTTATAGAGATCGAGCGAATCGTATGTTAGAACTCTCCCAAGCCATTTACTTAGAGAAGGTCCTGAAACGATATAATATGGACAACTCCAAGAAAGGGTTCCTGCCTATGCGATTGGGATTCACTTTTCCAAGGCTATGCGTCCTCAAAGTGAGTTGGAGCGAAAAGAGATGAATGGAATCCCCTACGCATCCGCAGTGGGAAACATGATGTACGCGATGCTTTACACGCGACCTGACTTGACGTATGCCGTGAGCGTAGTCAGTCGGTTTCAAGCTGACCCTGGTAAGGAACATTGGGCAGCAGTCAAGACTATCCTCAAGTACCTTTGACGGACTAAGGATATGATGCTGGTCTATGGTAATGGAGATGTTAGGTCCCCGTTTGTCAACTCAATCAATCCTAGGCATGAACTCTAAGGAAATCGATTATAATTAATGAATTTGAAGTTCGATCGAAAACCTTCAATGAAGAACACGAGAGAGAATTCCTTTAGTGAGAGAACGATTCTGAGTTTCTCTCTCTAGAATTGAATTCGGCAGCCTTTCGGATTGATTCTCTAATTTTCTGTATTAAGCCCAATGTTTGTACAACTATTTATACCAAACAAACTTGGTATAAATATCAAACTAATCCTAATCTAAGGGCTAATACAAATAAAGCCCCTAAGTACGAAGACATCTAATAAATCAAAGCACAATTAAAATTGATATTCTACATTCTTTTTTTTTTGAATAATTCCCGTGTGTATATATATAAATGAGTGAATGTACATGATGGGTGAGGTTCAAGCCCTCACAGACAACCAGTAACAGACTACTGGCCAAACACAAATAGAGCAATCAAGCACACGAGATACTACCACGCCACTCGCCAGAGGCGCCGTATGGCTGCCCTCTGTAGCTCGAACTTAGGAGGGGTCCCGCTAAGTCGCATGCACACCAAATCCACCACCGAAGCCACCAGCCTGTCAGGAGTGGTAATGGTGCCTTCCTTCCAGCGTTTGTTTCGGGCCTGCCAAATATGGTAAACCAAGGATGCCAGAACATGGCGAGACGCAGCAGAAAGAAGATGATGTCCACGCCATTTCCTCGATGCCCACGCAATGCCCTGGACCCAATCCCTATACGGCCAACACCATCTGAGACGTCTCCTTAGCAGTCGAAGACACTGACGAGAAAATCGGCAATCGAAGAACAAGTGCTGAGCCGTCTCATATCGAAGCACGTCGCATAGAACACAGGCAGGGATACCCGCTCGCTGAGCCACCCACGGCTTGTCCCTCGTGGACAGACGGTCTCGGATACTCAGCCATAGGATGATCTCATGTCTAGGGATATTCTACATTCTCCCCCTTTGTGCTTGATTTCTCTTCCGCGCTATCTGTCCTCGTCGGGCGTAGTACGATCTGCGCAAGCCCAGCGCATGCTCAAAGTTCCTGAGCGTGTTCCTTAGCTTCAGACGCTTCTTGATATCTTCTAATAATTCTATTAGGAGCGGCTGTTCTCTCACGAACAGGTGGATCTTCAGCATCGTCTCTCGGTTGATTTCTTCCAACCTCTGCTCTATATTTCTCCTGATGACATTGAGCGTCCCATCACAGAATTTGTGTATCTCAGTCTTCAGCATCATCCTAGTCTTCTTCGCGATCGGATTGTGGTAGGAGATGCCTAAGACCGAGCTGATGTGCACGTGATTGTTGGGAAGCCCTTCGATATCAGATCCTTCGTTGAGCGGAGCGGTCATGTTGACCTTCTTCATGTTGCTATCCAGAGCCATCTGAAGGTCGTGTGCGGCGAAGTACTTGACTTGGCGCATCATGAACCGGTAGAGTCCCTCGAGACCTTCTTTCTTGATGAAGCCTTGAGGACCTTTGTACTTCTCCACGTACAGCTTGTAGAGGTTGTACACCTCATCAGCAGGGATACGGTAGGTCACTCTCGCTTAGATCTTCTCGAGTTCTATCTACTCGCTCGATGACATAGTACGGTGTTGGAAGTCCTCCTTTAGCACAGTAGACGCTTAGTAGCTGACAGATTGGAGAGAGACTCTTGTAATGACTCTTGGCTTGGCTTTTAGTCATCTCCAATCTCACATCCGGTTCAAGATGGGTCAGCATCCAGAGATACGTCATTCTCTTCTGCTGTTCCCAGTGAGAGATCCCTCTGAGCTCGAACTTGTTCGGCTTCTTGACTATGTCCGGTGACCTACAAATATTTTCACGGACTTCTTCAAGGAAAGGTATCTCTATTCGAATATTCTCCCACGGCGTGTCGATCCAAACGGTCCCTGGCATTTGTCTTGCGGGGGAAACCGCTTGTTGCGTGATCAGCTCTGAAAGCCCTGTGGGATCATGTTCATGGTCTACACCTTCCTGAAGTTCTTCGTCTTCTATGAGTACGAGGTCTACCGAGGCTTGTTGTAAGAAGTGTCGAATGTCCTGAAGCCGTTGTCTTTGATGCTCCTCGGGCGTGGAATGGGTCATCCACTGTCCTTCGGATATGTATTTGTCTAGGACCTCATGTGGGTTGACGCCATGTCCGGATGGTCCCGGTTGGTCTGGAGCAATTGAGGGAGTCGCCTGAGTCTGCGCTAGGGCGACGAGCATGGCAACGCTTACTTCTTTTTCCGGAAGCAAGGGGCTTGTGAAGGTTGGTGGTGTGGGCGGAGGCGTCCTTATTTGAAAGGTTGGTGGGTCGATTTGTGGGTCGATTTGGGTTAGAGTGGTGCGGCGGGTGGTGGTGGTTGTTTGGGTAGTGGGTCGTGAGGTTCCAGCGACTCCTTAACTTGTCGGAGTCGCGCCAGGGTTCTGTCTCTTCTTCTTCCGGCGTTCGTGTGGTCAATTCCAACAACCTGGCGACCAGAATTGAGTGGAGTTCGCTGAAGGGTACTGTGGCAGGATTTATTAGGTTGTGGGTGATGATGGGTGTTGGTGTTTGTGTGGATATTATGGGTTGTGTGGGTGTGAGGATGGGCTGTGACGAAGACGGCTCCGAGACGGGTGCTTTCCCACGATCTTGGCGGCACGTCTCGATGGCATTTCGCACGCTCTCCATGATTTTGTCTTCGAAATCCTTCAGCGCGTTAGCGAGAGCAGCCTGATGTCGATCTTCTGTCACATACGGAGCGGACGCCTCCGTTGTGGATGGTTCAGGACGACTGATGTCGCCTGTTATCAACCCTAGAGCTAACACCGGCTCCTCAGGATGGCTCAGAGTCACTTGAGGTTGTGACTATTCGAGACTTCCACCCAATCCTTGAGTCGAATCTTGGAGATTCTCCTCTATGGGTGTTAGGGCAGGTTCTGATTGTCCCTGCGTATCAGACACTGGAGCTTCTGGTCCCGCCGTGACGTGCTGCGGCTCAAGATTAAGCAAGGAAGGGTCCGCAACATTTGGAATGATGGTCGGCGCTGTGTCTGATGGTTCGGTGACGGTTTCGAAGAGGGACTCGAATGATATGCTTAATCGCCTCGGAGTCCTTCTAATCAACCGAATCTCCTCATCTGACTCGGTGTCTGATGGGGTAGCCGTGTGAGGCGAGAGTCCTCGTGCTACATCCTCACTGGCTGGTTCCATCACCGGAGGCTCGATAGGTTGTATTGTTGATATTAGAGCCTCTGTTTCTGGCGTAGTAGCCGGCGGTGGTGAGATGTGCCCCGTTCCTGCCTCGGGCTGTGCTACTTGAAGACCTTCCTCAATAGGCTCTTCGAACACGCCAACAATGATGGGCACTTCCACTTGGAGTGTGTCTGCTGGAGCCTCTTGTTCCAACTCTGCCGCCAGCATCAATCAACGTGGCATCATCGTCAGAGATTAGCACGTCCTGAGTTGGAGGCTCCTGCTCTAGCTCTTGGGCCATAGCATCAATCAAAGTGTCCTCAGTGCTAGAGTGGTGTTGTTGTTGAGGGCTAACAGCGAAGTCTGTCGGGGGCCCTCCAATCATCTGTTCCGTCAGATGATTCTCCCGGCAGTATGCTCTATAAATGTCTCCCGTGGGGTCGGCGAGACGTAGCCGGTATGGCCATTGATGGCTGGTCAAATTCCGTTAGTTTGGGATTGTGGAAGAACTTGAGCCTGGGTGGCTGATAGTTTCCTCCCGGAGGCAAGCGATGAACATTCTGCTCGTACATCTCCATTTGTTGACGGATGATGACGGAGAACCATCTCGCATATGGCACATTTTTGGATCGTTTGTTCTCTTTCTGTCTGATCTGTTATGCGAGGTCGTTCCAGATCAGTTGAGCGAAATCGTAATTTCGCGAGAACATGACTCCATGAAATATCCGGAGAATGTGGTCGTTGCCTTTGTCGAAGCCTGCGTGCTTCGGGGACAAAGACTTGTTGATGATTCCAAAAAATGTCTTCCACGGATGGGGAATTCGGTTGCTCTGCATCTGAGCTAGCTTGGTGAACGGCGAGCGGTACCCCATCTGGTGGAAATCATGCACCAGTTCTGCATCTGATGGGAGGGGGTCGTAATTTTGGCTGTGAGGGAGGTCGAGGAGTAGTCTGAAGTCGTTCTTGCTCATACAGATGTGCCTCGTCTCTACAACTGTAGTAAAGTGATACGTCCCGTCCACGATGAGGCTCTTGATCATCCCCCAAAACTGCTGGAGGTAGACCATCGGCACTGAGGCCGTCACTGTAAGAGCATGCCAAAGTGGATGGCCTTGCAGTATGGACACGACGTCTGGACATCGAAAGGTGGTTAGGTCTAGTTGGAAGTTCGTGTCATGTACGTTAAGGTACATAGCCTTCTCGTAGATGTGATTGTAAGTAGGGTAGTGATCCATCTGAAATACACATAAAGAATGTAAATCATTAGTGCAAGAATTTTAAGTTGAGTCGCATTTGGAATTTATCAAACCATAATAATGGATCATATCATAGCATGTTTGAATAAAATAGTAATTTGAAATCATGAAATCCGCACAAACGACCATACAAAGTGAATGTGGAATAGATAATATTATTTCAACATAAGTATGTCGGGCATATAGTGGTGCAGTTGAAATTTTTCTAAGTGTTTCAAGCACTGTTCACTCCGAGCTATTTATCACGCGAGAAATGAGATTCTCAATTGAATTGTCTAAGTGCAATTTTGAAATTCAAATCCCCGTTTAATTTTGCGATCTAAAAAAAATTTTATTCGCTAGTGAAAGCTACAGTGAAAAAGGACTTAGAAAATTTTCCAAGTGCTGAACGTTATAGGCGTGGTACTGTAGCCGAGAAATTTTATGATCGAGAAAAATTTTCATGTAAATTTACGATCGAGGAAATCAATTGACGTAAATTTACGATCGAGAAATTTTTCGCGTGTGAATAAAATTTTTCGCAGAGAAAATTATCGAACGAGAAAGTATTTCGATTTTAAAATAGTTTTTCGCTATGGAATTTTACGATCAAGAAATTTTATCATCGAAAAATTAATTTTATCGCCGCTAAAATTTTTCCGACCGAGATCAAAATTGAATCGAAATTTTCGACTGTAAGTTTTGCGCTCGAAAATTTAAAGGGATTGCATCTATTTTATCTATTCCTCTCATTAATATTTCGCTCGCATAAAATGAAAATTGTGTTTCTCGATTGTAAGTAATTTTTTATCTACATTATTAATCTTAATGACTAAATCAAAAGGTTAGCGATTGAAAATCTTTTACGATGCAAACAGTGACTTAATCAATTTGAGATCCAATTTTCACTGTTTGCGAGCGAGAAAGTTCTTCGACGCGTTTAAAAGTTTAAATCCCTGTTTAGTCTTATCTTTAAAACGAACGCTAATAACGCAGAAAATCAAAGTTATATTCACTCAAAATGATCAAGAAACATCGAAACTAGCCTATTATACAGTTTCTAACCCAGATTATACTTAGAGATGATCTAAAATACTGCAAACAAGAGTTCGAGTTCTCAGAATATGAACAGTCGTGAAATAGTCACAGAATCATGCGGAATATTCCAAAATACAGATGCAAATGTAGTTTAAATACACGATAATCCCTAGAGGAGGTCAAATCTACCTTCTAAAGACGAAAATCAGATGAAAAATCAAACCCTCACCTTGTACATTTCCCCATTCTTTAATATATATACGGAACTTACTCCAAAAAAAATCGAAAGATTTTGAAGATTTTGACGTTCGTCTTTTGAGAGAGGAAGTTTTTCACACGAGAAATTTTACTGTTGATTTTTGCGATCGAGGGTTTTAGCGTGTATTTAGGGATTTTTGACTGCGAGTAATGATTTCATTTAATTGGGCTGATTTGACGTTTTATGAGACTTAGTGAATTTAAGTCAATTACTGTTTGCGATGGAGACACTTACGATCGAGAAAATTCCTATGGTTACTGTTTAATTTTCCTCGCGACAAATTTCGATCGAGAAATTTTATTTGGTTCCTGTTTAATTTTCGCTCGTTAGTATGCAAACGAAAATTACAACTTGGTCCCAAATCAATTTTCGCTCGAGAATCTGTAAGAGAAAATTACGAAATCGCCCGAATTTCTCGATAGTAAGTTTTCCTTCATATTTCAGATTCATCCTAAATTTTAAGAATAAACCACAAAATTACTCCTTCTAAGTGTAAACGAAAGTGCAATTAACTCCCTGTATTTTCGAAGAAATGACATCTGGCTCCAAAATTGATCTTCAAACATCTGCAATACTTAATGCAAAATGTCGAGAATATAAGAGTTAATTAAGAAGTAATTGTTCTAATAATGCTTCCCCTTAATTGTTTTACCAATATCTTGAGCTGACATTCATGAGAATTTGTGAAGTCCTCCTTGTTTAAGCATTGTCCAAAGTGAATCAAAACGAGAATTTCTGCAACACTTAAAGAAAGAACATCAAAAGTATTTGGAGCTCAAAACATGGAATCATTGTAGATGATCCCCCTCAAATAGTGCACTTTGTATCGATTTATCACGTAATCATGCAAATCAATACGAGTAACAATCATTATAACACGCAATTAATCATGTTAGACTAGATACATGTTCCCCTAAACATGTAATAAAGATTTGCGAGAGGGTATGAGCAAAGTCAAATATTCGCTTTTAATCAATTCTATGCCAATGCAAGTTAGATATGCATTCAAAATGTGCGTAGTTTTTTTTTTTTAAGTATATCGAGAAGAAAAATTATCATATATCTGTATATATATAGAACTTTCATATGCATATTAATGTTATTAATAGTATGGGGTCAGATTATTGTGCTACGATCATTGTCACGCCTAAAATTTCTCAAGACACTTGAAGAGATCACATACTGTCAAGTCATGTCGTCAAACTAAAGAGTCCTAAGTTCATTGAATGATCCATTTCGACAATTATCACTGGGTTCACTCTAGCACTCAATTATTTTCGCCTTGGGATGATTATATTTATATCACTCAAGTCGACACAAGCAATTTTAAGTCAATTTACCTGTGATCGAGGCATTTTTAATCATTTCACCTTTGCGAGAAATCGTCAATGTGGAATCATAGAGACTGTGAAAGGTTTTTAGTTTGGCTCTGACTTTAGAAGGGAATGATAGTTTTGGTATTATGGACTAGGGATCTTTTTCCTTTCTTCGTCATTCTCCTCCTTTTTGCCGTTTTTCTTTTTGTTGTTTATCATTTTCATCCTTTAATGATTTTTCTTTGATTCAATCTGCACTTGCTCAAGCTGAAGCTTCGCTTCTCTACGAGGCTGAGAGATTATCTAAGGCGAAGTTCTTCTTGTTCGTTCTCGGGCCGATACCGCGCTCCTTTTCTCTTAATCCCTAGTGAGGTTTCAGAAATTATCGATTTGAAGAAGTTCGCAGTTGTGGAATTCGAACCCAAGGCCGCGCTCCTCTTCTCGTTGTCTCGATATAAGACCGGATTATCGTTGGAGAAGTTCACTTCGTGGTGCTCCTCTTTCCAGCCGTTCTGACGAGTGTACGAGATTATCGACGGAGAAGTTCACAGCAAGATGCATAACCCCTTCTAATGATATGAGATTGTGATAGTCGAGAGGCAGGTTCTTTTGGACTACTTTTTGTGCGTTGAGCATTCCTCGTGTGCATTTTCCACCTTCTTTTGTCATCTTTTTTTCTTTGTCGTCTCGTTTTCTCCCCCTTCTTTTCTCGATTGAACATCCCATTGAAGACTTGGGTGTACGGTTGAAGGCTCAAAGGATTTTCAAGTAAAGGAAAGGAAATCAGAGAAAGCTCAAAATGGATGACTAAAGGCTGTGTTAAAGGATTGTAATTTTATATATGTTAGGCCAAGTGAGGAATTTCCTAAGTGCTCTAATCATTTTCCTAAGGATCTAACGAAAGGCAAGTATGAAGCCAAGAATCACTAGGTAAGACAAGCAATTGATGTGTGACTCGCTCAGGCCGGAATCCTCACTCATTTAAAGTGGAATTGTATCTAGTGGAGCAAACGAAATGAGCTTTAGACACAAGAAAGCGGCTTAGACTGACAAAATTAAGTAAGCAATCAGTCGCATGCCAGGGAAATCTAATTGTGACGTAGATCGAGCATCCTAAAGAGTTCTTCATTCCCCTATATTATAGGTATATTGTATAGTTTATTATTATTATATATATATATTTATTATTTTTTTATTATTATTTAGGTAATTTTATTATCACGCAAGATTAGACAAATGAGCATGGAAAACAAATAGAATAGAGCACGTGATAGCAAAGAGATCAGGTAATGCACATATTACGGGAGATTCAACATGCCTAATTTTCTGACAAGGAATTGAAATCGTTTTTCATCCAAAGCCTTGGTGAAAATGTCAGCAAGTTGATATTCTGTGTTCACAAAGTACATGTCAATGGTGCCTTTTTCTACGTAATCTTTAATAAAGTGATATCTAATGTCTATGTGTTTCGTGCGTGAATGGTGAACAGGATTGCACGTAATCGCAATGGCACTTTGGCTATCACTATATATGGGTATATTATTTAAATTGTACCCATAATCACGAAGCTGAGTCCGCAACCATAGCATCTAGGAGCAACAGCTGGCGGCTGCGACGTATTCAGCTTCAGCCGTCGAAGTTGAGACGCAATTTTGCTTTTTGGATGACCAGCAGACTAGCTTTTTGCCTAGAAATTGAGCGCCACCGAAGGTGCTTTTCCTGTCCATTCGGCAACCTGCATAATCAGAGTCAGTATAGCCGATAAGTTTGAAGTTCGTACCTTTAGGATACCATAGTCCTAAGGTAGTTGTGCCCTTAAGGTAGCGAAGAATACGCTTCACCACGAGCATGTGGGATTCTTTGGGATCGGCTTGGAAACGGGCACAAAGACAGGTGGCAAACATGATATCCGGCAGACTAGAAGTGAGGAGGTAGAGAAGAGATCCAATCATGCTGCGATAGAGAGCGATGTCGACCGATTTTCCTGTGGGATCGGCATCCAACTTGCAGCTAGTTGACGTGGGAGTGTTGAGAGGCTTGCTCTGATCTTGATGGAACTTTTTCAGGATGTCCTTAATATATTTGGTTTGACTGATAAATATCCCATCATCGAGCTGCCTGACTTGTAGTCCTAGGAAGAATAGCATCTCTCCCATGTGGCTCATTTCGAATTTACTCTTCATGAGATCTCCAAACTTTTTGCAAAGTCGTGGATTTGTTGAACCGAAAATGATGTCGTCGACGTAAACTTGAACGACCATCTGATCCTTGTCTTGCCATTTGATGAAGAGAGTCGTATCGATTGTTCCTCGAATAAATCCATACATTACGAGGAAGTCACTCAAGACATCATACCAAGCACGTGGGGCTTGTTTTAGGCCGTATAGAGCTTTATCCAATCGACAGATGTGATCGGGATGTTCTTGATCAACGAAGCCGTCTGGCTGAGCGACATAGACTTCTTCTTTAAGTACGCCGTTGAGAAAGGCGGTTTTAACATCCATTTGATAGACCTTGAAGGCTTTATGAGCCGCGTAAGCCAATAAGAGACGAATGGCTTCAATCCGAGCAACAGGAGCATACGTTTCGTCGTAATCAATGCCTTCCTGTTGGTTGTATCCCTTTGCAACTAATCGTGATTTGTCCGTATCACTTCACCATCTTCATTCTTTTTATTCTTAAATACCCATTTTGTCCCGATGATAGTTTTCCCACGCGGACGGGGTACTAATTTCCACACTTGAAGACGTTCGAATTGGTTGATTTCCTCTTGCATTGCAATTATCCAATCCGGATCTTGTAGTGCGTCTGCTACCGTAGTGGGCTCGTTTTGGCTTAAGAAGCAGCTAAAAAGACTGTGTTGATGTCGTGTCCTTATTCCGCTCGAAGGCTCGTCTGATCAACCGGGTGAGCTCTAGTCCACCTGCGCTCATGCAGCAAAGCTGTAGATGATGAATCAGCCATTTGTGGGTCTAGATTACCAACGATCTCCGATGGTTCATTTGTGTGAGGAAGTTCCAACTCTGCATTGGGAGGGAGCGACTGATGATTCTTCCTCAACACCCATGGGAGGTTCTTCATTGTTCTGTGGCAAATCTGAGTTGGGTGAGTTAAGGACTGTTGAAGAACTTGGTACATCGGCTTCCTCGGGTGTAGGATTGATGATGACTGGCGGATGTAAAGGCTCAAAGAGGGAATCCAAGTCTTCTAACACAAGTCTTAGAGCTACGTCTGGCGGTGATTGCTGAGTTGTTGCCATCTTCTGTTGGTTTTGTGCCAACACACTAGTGAAAACAGGTTCTGAGATGTTGTCTTCAGAAGCCAACGGGTTGAGCACGGGTCCTGAACTGTTTTGTTCAGAAGCCATCTCGTTCACTTCGCGAAAAGTGACGTTATAGCTTTCCTTAATCGTGCGGTTGGACTTGATGTATACCCGGTACGCTTTTGATGTTGAGGAATACCCGACGAAAGTTGCTTCGAATGCTTTAGGGTCGGTCGAACTTTGCACGTTGCTCTCTGTCATTCGCCACAAAGCACTTGCACCCGAAGACTTTAAAGAATGAGATGTTGGGTACTCTCTTATTTACAATCTCGTACGGAGTCTTGTTGAATCGTTTGTGAACCACCGTCCTGTTTTGGGTAAAACATGCGGTATTTACTGCTTCAGCCCAAAGAAAATGAGGAAGGCCGGAATGGATCAGCATTGTACGAGCGGCCTCCACTAGAGTTCTGTTTTTCCTTTCAACAATCCCATTTTGTTGAGGTGTTTTTGCGGCTGAAAATTGTTGACTAATTCCAAGTTTCTGATAAAACTCACTGAGATATTTATTCTTGAACTCAGTGCCGTTGTCTGTTCGAATAACTTGAATAGTCTGTTGCAGCAGATTCTGAATTGTGTTCACTAAGTTGATAATCAAGTCACCTGTCTCATCTTTAGTTCGGAGGAACTTAGTCCAAGTGTAGCGAGAGAAGTCGTCGACGATCACTAGCACGTACTTACGTCCCTGGATACCCTGTGTCTGCATTGGCCCACAGAGGTCCATGTGGATTAGTTCTAATGGACGAGAGATAGACGCAATTTGCTTGACATGATGAGTCGCTCGCTTCATTTTTCCTAATTGACATGCCGAACATTGATGCTCCTTTTGTAGTAGTATAGTTCGAAGACTGTAAACCAACTTTTTCGTAGAGAGGCATTGGAGAGCTTTCATATTCATATGAGACATTCGTTGATGCGATAAGCTGTTCCACTGAATCACAGTCTGAGAGATGAGGCATACAGCTGTCGAGGGACGCACGGACGTCAGGTTGATCGTGTAAAGATTTGATTTCCGAAGTCCGTAGAGGAGTTCTGTGTCCTGACTGTCCAAAATTCTGCACCGATCAGTGTGAAAGACCACTTGAAATCCTTTATCACAGAGTTGGCCTATGCTGAATAAGTTATGGCGGAGTCCTTTGACGTAAGAGACATCTTTTATCGTCAGATTTTCCAAAATGATATCCCCACATCCAAGAATGGGAGCTGAGTCATTGTTTCCGAATCTGACTTTGCCGTTGGGTCGGTCTTTGTAGTTGATGAGCAGCTCTTGTTTTCCAGTCATGTGTGTGGAGCAACCAGAGTCGAGGTACACACATGATGGATCTGCAAAAACAAGTTAGAGAGCTTTAGGTACCCACTTAAGCATGGGTCCTCTCAGATTAGCAGATTTAGTTTTAGGTTCAGATATGATTCCTAAGTTCTTACTTGAGGGAGTTTTAATAACCCACCCATATCACTTTCGGAGAAGTGGATTTGGGTGTTGCCTCTTTAGGTGACTTAGCCTTTTCGGCTTTTGTCGTCCTAGGCGGAGATTTAGGTACCCATTTGGGTTGAACCTAAGGTTAATTTCAGCACGTACAAATGCTTTGGTAGGCTTGTCTGAGGAAAAGATCTTCTTTCGATAATCTCCTAAGGTGCTTGGGGGCCTCAATCTTTACGGGATACCTTAGGTGAGTACATGCATGTATAGCGCCATAAGCTTTCTTTATGGCTGGATCTTGTTTCCTACGGGCTTTCCTAGTGGCATTTGTTTCAGAATGATTATCTTTAATTTGTGAGGTAGAGCCTATTTCGTAGTTGTTGCTCTTAAAGGTAATAGGCTGAAGAGTACATGTAGAAGCAATTATGCGAAGAGAAGAAATGGTTCTTTTATGTTTTCGAGTGTCATTTATTTGTACAGAAGGAGTAATATTCTTAGTCATACTCAAATCTACTAGCTCCTTCTTAATACTAGACACTATCGCCTTCGGTACTAGTGCTTGCTCTACGCTCCCTGTAGACGTAGGTAAATTAGATTTAGTCTTAGCATTCATAACAGAATTATCAATGCACTTTTGATCTTTCGAAGGTGATTTTCGATTTTCACGCTTTTCATAATAGCATGAGAGGTAGTTCGGGAGGATGAGGAAGCTTTGAGATTTTCCATCTCTTTTAAGAACTTCTTCTTTTCAGATTCGAAATTCTCGCTTTCTTTATCTAATTTTGCTTGAGATCCTCTATCTGTTTTACTATAGGATGTTTATGGAGATAATTTTTATAATGAACGTCTTTGACTTCATCGTAGTGTATTTGAGGATTCAGGAGGTAGAACTTGAACTAAATTACAGACAGATGTTAAGGATGGTTTCATATTTCTGTCTCGTTCATTTAGTTCTGTGTAGTCGTAAGGGAATTCAGGCCCATGTGAGGCTCTTCTCTTGGATGAGTCTAAAGTACTTTGTTTTGTCGCTTCAGTAAAATCTCTAAGAGAGGTTACTCCTAAACCCATGGTCTTAATATCATATACTTCCTTTTTCCGTAGAACACGTGGGTTAGTGAAACCTATGCATTCTATTGGATTATAGAACTCTATATCCTTGGGCTGGTTTAGAAATCGTCTGTTCAGATTGTCCCCTACGCGTAAGAAGATCATCTAATTTCTTAACTTTCGCATATAACTTCTTACGTTCCTCGCCTAGGAGAGCATAATTATTTTCTACCGTCAGTTTGGCGTCTTGACAGGCATCTAGATCTTTACTAAGCTCACTAACCTTAGTATTAGATATTTCTAACTGAGCTTCTAAGTTGGTGACCTTAGTGGTAGCTTCGGTTATCCTACAATTTAGGGTGGCTTTCTCATTGAGATTCCTAACCAAACAATTGTAGTTATTTGCTAGCCTATCTTCTAACTCCTTAATCTTTTCGCTATGCTGTCCTATTTGAGGTTGACTTGTCTCTCTAGAACGTAGGCTCTTAGTAAGTTCTTCTATTTTAGCACTAGAGCTTCTAAGTTCTGACTCGAGACTATTTATCTTCTCCTGAGACCTAGAAAGTTTATCCTCTACTTCCTTAATACTTTTCTGCTCACGTTTCATGTTAGCATATTGTTCTTGATATGATTCTAACATGGTCAATAATGTGGAAGAAGAGTCTACCTCTCGTGATGAGGTGGATGTGCCATCTTCGTCAGTATGATTTAATGTTTCGGCGTCACTGTCGTTATCAAGGCGTGCCATGAGGGCAAGATTCTCGTCTCCAGAACTAGACGTGTCTTCAAGCCAGTGGTCCTGCTCTTCCATGAGGGCTACACCTGCTTCCTTCTGCTTCGTGAGTTGAAGTTTCTTGGAGTAGTAATTAGCATCTCTTTTCTTGGGAAGAGTGCATTCTCTGGCAAAATGACCAGGCTTGCCACAGTTGAAGCACTTGTTGGGCTCTTTAGTGTTCTTGACTTCGGGGCTCTCTGGTGCTTGTTCCTTGTTCTTGGAGCTTGAGGTTTGAAGTCTGTTGGCCGAGGATGAGGACTTCATCTTGAAGTATTTCTTGCTCATCATCTTTCCGATTAACGCCAACTGTTTCCCCAGTGCCTTCATGCTTGGCTCGGCGTCGGATTCTGAATCTTCTTCTGACTCGGATGATGGGGGAGGCCTAACGATCTTCTCTTTGCGAGGCTTTGTTCCACGCTTCTCTGAGACTAGAGCAACGGTGTCGTCAACCTGCTTGCCCTTCTGCTCTCTCTGAGTCTCGCAAACATCTTCCTCGTGTTGGGCGAGATTATCAAATACTGCATGGATATCCAACTCCTCCAGATATTTGTTTTGTCTAATTTGAGTGGATATCTTTTTCCAGTCCGAGGGCAGAGAGGATAGAAATCTGATATTTGTTTCCATGTTTGTTTTCGAGATTTCTATCTTCCTCATCTCGTTGAGAAGAGTGAGGTATCTTTGGTATGCATCATAGAGGCTCTCCTCCAGCTTAGCTTTGAAGGAGTCATAAGCAGTGAGAATATTCGCCTTTTTGGCCTTGATGCCTACTTCCGTCCTTTGCATCATCCTATGCAACTCATCCCACATTCCCTTAGCCGTTGGGAGGCTGTCTATCTGTCTATAGATGTCGTTGGGGATGCCTTGCATGAGTGCGTTCATGGCTATCAGATCTGCCTTAGCACGGGCCCCTTCCTCAATGGTGTATTCTCTAGGTTTCTTTAGTCGCCTAGTAGCAGGAATTGAAGGAGTAACCATGTCATCACTGGCTACGTTGACCCAGAACTTTGCAGGTCCCTCTTCAAGTGACTGCAATAAATTTTCGGCTTGATCTTTCAGAGCTATGAAGTTTAGGAAGCGGCTTCTCCATACTGTATATTCGCCACGTTGCAAGATTGGCGGACGGTTGTCGTTTCCTAGTGAGTATGCATCCATCCTCCTTCTTTTCCTTTTTTTTTTTGTGTTGACGAAGGATCTTCGTTTGTTGTTTTTATGGATATGAATGATTTAGTGTGCTTCACAAGTAGTAAATTCGTTAGTAGCGTTTGATTCAAAAATGATTGAGAATTAATTTTGATTCAATCTTTAAAGTTTGATCGAAAAGAATTTCTTCGATTTGAAAAGATGGTACTGTTTTCGCGCGTCAGATACTTTTCAAAAATTTTCAAGCGTAAATTATTTCGATTTGAACGTAATTTTACGCTGAAAGGTTATGTAAACAGTGAAATCAATCGTAAAATTATTGAGAGAAGTTTTGCGATCAAAAAATTTTAAGCGTCGAAAAATATTGCTGACCAGAATCCACAGAGTAGATTTTATCAAAGATCGACTCGAAAAATTGACTAGTGTTTTCGAGCGTAAATTTCTTTAATTGATTTTGATCGTTGAAGAACAGTACCCTAAGGAGTTTCTCGCTGAGTCAAATCTAATTGGTTGACCGAAAAATTTTACGAACGAGAATCAAATACATCTGACCGACTAAATTTTCGAGAGAAAAAAATTTTTGTGCTGGGGTCAAAATAGTCAATTCTCGTCAAAATTTTAACGCTCGTAAATTTCTTTCAAACACGTTCTTGACAGCAGCGACTTCAGTAACTAATCAGTATTCTAATTGAGCAAAATTTCTCGCATAGAGGTTTTCGATCGAGAAATTAATTTCGATCGAAGACTTAGCGAGAAAAATTGAAATTCACAGTTTAAGCACAGAATATGATTTTAACACAGATTCAAGCAAATACGGGAAATTAATCGATGAAACTACAGGTATATGCTCGAAATAAGCTACTGAGTACTCACGAATAGAAGATTAAACATGTTTTGAAGCAAATGATAATCAATTTGACGAAAATCAAAACACGTTCATACCATTTTCGCACGAACAGTAATTTCACAGAATAAAAAATTCGACTCAAATCATGATTCTGATTGCTACCAATCTAATCTTAATTGATTAATACTACTTATGCGAGCACAGAAACATTAAAATCAGATCAAATAAGCGCAGAATTAAGACTGTTTGATCGAAATTCAACTTCGCGCCAAAACTGTTCTTCGATGGAACAGTGACAGAATAAAATTACGATCAAATTCAACAATTTTCGTTTCAAAACAGAACGAATCTGCTATGATACCAATTGTATGGTCCCCGTTTGACAACTCAATCAATCCTAGGCATGAACGCTAAGGAAATCGATTATAATTAATGAATTTGAAGTTCGATCGAAAACCTTCAATGAAGAACACGAGAGAGAATTCCTTTAGTGAGAAAACGATTTCTGAGTTTCTCTCTCTAGAATTGAATTCGGCAGCCTTTCGGATTGATTCTCTAATTTTTCGGATTGATTCTCTAATTTTCTGTATTAAGCTCAATGTTTGTATAACTATTTATACCAAACAAACTTGGTATAAATATCAAACTAGTCCTAATCTAAGGACTAATACAAATAAAGCCCCTAAGTACGAAGACAGCTAATAAATCAAAGCACAATTAAAATTGATATTCTACAGGAGAATTGGAAGTGGAAGGGTATACGGATTCGGATTTCCAGCCTGACGTGGACGAACGAAAATCCACTTCAGGATTCGTCTTTACGCTCAACGGTGGAGCGGTGTCTTGGAAAAGTTCCAAACAGATCACTACTGCAGATTCCACCTGCGAAGCAGAGTATATAGCGGCCTCAGAGGCAGCTAAGGAAGGTGTTTGGATGAGAAAGTTCTTGGAAGAACTTGGTGTCGTTTCTGTAGCAGATAGGCCATTGCCATTGTGGTGTGACAATACTGGCGCTATTGCTCAGGCGAAAGAACCAAGATCTCACAGCAGGTCCAAACAAATACAAAGATAGTACCACGTGTTACGTGTATTCGTTGAGAATGGCTACATAGTCGTGCAGAAGATTGCGACCGTGAAAAATTGGCCGACCCGTTCACCAAGCCTCTATCACAGACAGCGCTGGCTAGACATCTCGAAAAGATGGGTATTAGGTACTGCAACGCATGGCATTGACTGCAAGTGGGAGATTGTTAGGAATATGCCCTCGAATGATATACGAGGATTAAATTGTATAGGGCATTAGCTTATTTATCATTCGACCTTTTGTGTAATAAGATATTTCTTGTTTTTATTAAAAGGCATTATTCGTTTGTTGTATATATAAGAGTTCTTTACTAAGCATCCGGTAAAGCATTAAATTAACAAATCCAAATGTGTCGAGTTGAGTCCCTGTTCTCGATGGGCACGAGAGCGGAAGGCACCAGTGGACTCTTAACCTCGAATATTAAAAGTCCGTGAGCCTGAGGCTCCAGTTGGGTGCTGGATAACCGATCACGGCTTATTTGTCGATGAACTATCGTGTGTCGATATCCCACTTGGAAGCGAAGGAAGGTCATGACTTGTGATACGAATCGAATCCAGGGATTGAATCGTTTCATGGACACTGACTAACGGGCCGTACGGTCGAGCATGGCTTATTACTCAAGGAGTGTCAATGACCGACGACAACACTATAGTAGTCTACGTGAACCTTAGACCGAAAGGGGCTTTGACAGAGTTAACTTTCTAGATTGTCAATAGTTCCACTCGGCTCGACATGGGGCCTGCAAAAAAGTGAGGAATAAGTGTTGGCCGACTATTGCAATAGTCACTTACACTTATGTGAGGCCCAAGTTGGTGGGCATGCAATAGTCGGCCAACACTTATGTGGTTCCACTCGGCTCGACATGGGGCGATCCTATTGTTCATATAATCGACGACTTATAAGTGAGGAAAACATATGTAGGGCCTGCAAAAAATAAAAAAAGATAAATAATCGGCGACTATTGTTGGCCGTAACAGTAGCCAAAGGTCAGAAAAAAATAAAACATAAAAACCGAACATTCATCGGCGACTGTTGTGGGGGAGCAACAGTCGTCCAAGGTCAAAAAATAAAGAAATAATAAAAACCGAAAACTCATCGGCGACTTTTTTGCTCAGTAACAGTCGCCAAAGGTCTTAAAATAAAAAAAAATAAAAAAACTGGAAAACTTTTGGCGTCTGTTACTTGTCCACAACAGATGCCAATTGTGCACGTAAAATATCGGCGACTGTTATTAGCTAACAACAGTCGCTAACAATACCAAAAAGTAAAAAAAAAAAATTAAAATGTCTCGCGGGTAGTATAGGCGTCCGTTTCTGTACAACGGACGCCCATAGTGCCGACGCCAATTCATATTCCTGTACTAGTGTGATCCTCATTAACACCACAAATTAGTTATGTAGCCACTTCACTTTCGTATACGGTCAAATACTTGAATTCAATAATAAAATATCTAAAAGGACTAAAGTACCTAATTTCAGGAAACAAATACTGATATTCATGTAGAAAGTACTTGTGAATTGGGGGGGTGGGGGTGGGCGGGAGGGGACATCTTAGACTAAAGTGGTGGGTTTTATCAAGCACTTTACATAATAAGAACATTGATCCTCATTAACACCACAAATAGTTTTCTAATCACTCCACTTTCGTATACGGTCAAGTACTTGAAATCAATAATAAATACCTAAATAAAGGACTAAAGTACCTAATTTCAGGAAAAAATACTGATATTTATGTAAAGTCTGAAGTACCTAAATCAAGGACTAAAGTACCTAATTTGAAAACGATATACTTATGTTTGAGTCTGAAATACATAAATTCAAGCAGAAAGTACTTTTGTGAATTTGTGGGATTCATCTGAGACAAAAATTAAAGCTTCTCAACAAAGATCTTGTTCGTAAGATATTCATCACCACCAACATTAGAAATACCTTTTTGCTCGTAACTCTCTTTCTCACCGAGTGTGATACTAAATATTGGGGTTAAAATACCTTAAGTTGAAAAAAGATACTCAAGTTCGAGCCCGAAATACCAAAATTCAAGCAGAAAATACTTGTGAAGGCTTCTCAACAAAATGAAAGCTTGTCATCAAAGATCTTGTTGGTAATGATGTTCATCACCACCAAAATTAGAAATACTTCTTTGCTCGCAACTCCCTTTCTCACTCAGTGTGATACTTGAATTTGGGGTTAGAATACCTTAATTCGAACTAAAATACTCATGTTTGAGCTCGAAATACTTAAATTCAAGAAGACAAAACTTGTAACTTGCGGGATTCATCTAAGACAAAAATGAAAGCTTCTCATCAAAGATCATGTTGGTAATGATATTCATCACCACCGATATTAGAAATACTTCTTTGCTCGCAACTCTCTTTCTCAGTCAGTATGATACTTAAATTTAGGGTTGAAATACCTTAGTTTGAAAAAAAAACTCATGTTTGAGCCCGAAATACCAAAATTTAAGTAGAAAATACTTGTGAAGTTGTGGGATTCGTCTAAGACAAAATTGAGAGCTTCTCATCAAAGATCTTGTTAGTAATGATATTCATCAACACCAAAATTAGAAATTCTTCTTTGCTAGCAACTCTCTTTCTCACTCAGTGTCATACTTGAATTTGGGGTTAAAATACCTTAATTCGAACTAAAATACTCATGTTTGAGCTTGAAATACCTAAATTCAAGATGAAAATACTTGTAAATTTACGGGTTTCATCTAAGACAAAAATGAAAGGTTCTAGAAAAAAAAATCATGTTGGTAATGATTTTAATCAAAACCAATATTAGAAATACATCTTTGCTCGCAACTCTCTTTCTCACTTAGTGTGCTATTCAAATTTGCGGTTAAATTACCTTAATTCGAAATAAAGTACGCATGTTTGAGCTTGAAATACCTAAATTTAAGTAGAAAGTACATATTAATTTTCGGCATTCATCTAAGACTAAAATGAAAGCTTCTCATAAAAATCTTGTATGATAATGATACTCATCACCACCAACATTAAAAAATACTTATTTTCTCGCAACTCAAGTTCGGAGGTACTTGAGTTCGGAGCTAAAATACCTCAATTAGAAGAGAAATACTAAATTTTGAGCATGAAATACCTAAATTCATGTTGAAAATACATCTGATTTAAGTGATTTATCTTATACTAACATTATAGTTTTTCATCAAAACATCTACATGGTGGAGACATTCATCACCAACAACATCAAAAGTACTTCTTTTCTTGCAAGTCGCCACTCAATATTGTATTATTTAGGTTGATAGTTAAAACTTTAACATGTTATGTTGTATTTGTAACATAATCAATCTCTAAGGAACAATACAATGATGTACTCCACCTTATAAAAAAACATTCTGGTGAATGAATTCAATATATCTAATACTCGAAATGATCATGCTTATTACAATAATCTCACAACCTTCACATAAAGAGAGAAAGAAAGAATGCACTTTCACCTAAAATGTAGTCGAACGTTATCATGCACAAAAGGAAATCTTTTCATTGGGTGGCGCGCAAGCCTGCCCAGCGTAATCCTGGATATCCTCGGCCATGACAAAAAAACTAAAGCAGCTAAACGTCCACGGGAGGTATCGGATCCTAAAACATCGGGTGGCAAAGGTTGTAAAAGGCGAGGGTCATGTACAACATCACCGTAAGCGCTAAACATACGCCTAAGAATAATTTCTTATCTCAGTCCCTTCAGCTCACCGAAGTCATGGTCGTCTCGCCATGTAAATCACCCAAAAGTGTCACGGCAAAACATCGGCTGATCGTACTCAGCCCTGAGCACCTCAACAGACCTCGAGTAAAGAGCTTGCAAAACTCCTTCTCTACCTCTTTAGTATTGACTATAGTTACGAGGGAGTGAATCTTCGGGTCACGAAGCTCTTCACTTCCATACTTATCCAACCACTTTGCAAGCCGATAACCCAGGCCAGCACCTCCACGATCCAGGCCTAGTTGCTTTCTCTCATGTTTCCGACAACCTCGAGATGGCCTCGTGCAGCACCATCATGTAATGTTGTACATACCAAGCAAATCGGGTTGTCATCATCTTTGTCACGATGGATGCAAGGAGCAGAGGTTGTCTGAGGATCCCACATGTGTAGAGCAGCAACGAGGGGCACACAATCGAACCGTCAGCTCGACCTCGCTTGTTGTCCTCAGCCCATACCATATCGGAACCACTGACGAGGTAATTCTTGTAGACTTTATTATGTCTGTTACCCTCAGATTTTACCCACCACGGGAAAAATAACCAGTCGGCCCTAACTCACTTAATTACCCCGCGTAAAGAACGTCCCCATACTCAGAACAGGTTTGGTCCATTAGAAAGACCTTACAGACAAGGCCTCCGGCCCATTTAAGGACTTTTCATAGCAAAACGCCCCACAATTGCTCGAGAACCTTTCGAACATAGTGCCTCGGACAGCGCTTGGAGTACCCTCGGGTGTCTGCCCCGAGGAGACACGTGCCCGAGGAACCCCACAAAGATTCCCCCTAGAGAATGGGAGCGCCACTGCTCGGGAGGATAGCCCGACGCTGAGAACAGATGCATTCCCTGAGGGCACGGATTCACAGCGCGGAACTTCCATGATCCCATCACATTGCCACTGGCAGAACATGGGGAAGAAACCCGGAGGGATTGAACGAGCCAGAGGGACGTGGGATCGTGGGAAGATAGGAAAGCGGCGGTGAACCCAAGTTCGAAAAACACGGAACGTGGGCAGAAACCATCTAAACCGTCTGAGTTAGGTAGATTATAAATATCATAAGACACTCCTAAGGTAGCATCGATTCATCCCGTTACTCTTCCATATTTACTACACACTTAAGCACTTTTCATGACTTTTACACCAGTTTTTTACACCTCTTTCTATATTATTTAACATCTGGAACATGGAAACTACCGTATTGACCTAGGCAAGAGGGCAAATGACCCCCACCCTAATCCTGCTCTCATGTTCATAGACGAGATTTGCGGCGAAATAAAGGCGGAAAGAAGCCGTCGGCTAATTCTCACGGTAGGTCATTTTTCGACAGCATCAATATGGCATCGTCTGTGTGAAGTCCAGCTTCTCTCAAGTAGAAATTTAACATGGTGGTTGTTGAAAACGATCATGCACCGCCCAATGGCGATGAGCCGAATCCAGCCGACATCGCCGGGCTAATTACAGCGCCTGTGCAAGAGATCAGAAGGATTGGGACGGATGTTGGAGTGCTAATGGCCAAAAGAAATCGGGAAGATAAGCAGCACGGACCGAATGGAGAACGCGATGATGAATCAGGAACAAGGGAACGCGACGACGAAAACCTTACGTTGGCATCAGAACTTAGAAGAGCACGCGTCAACAAGAGAAGACGCGCCAAACGACAAACAGCCGAACTCGAAAGCATGAAGGAGGAGATCCACAAACTCCAGAACTTTGTGAACCCGCCAAAAGCACCCCTCGTCCCCCTAGTATCGCCTTTCTCTCAGGAGGTACTCGCGGCCCCATTGCCCGAACACTTCCACTCTTTTGAAATGGGCAAGTACGATGGAGCCGGACCTCTCGAGGACCATTTGGTCGGATTTGAAGAGAACGCAACGCTATACCAACTAAGCGAGGAAGTCAAGTGCCAACTGTTCGTAACCACTTTAAGGAGGTGAACTCAGTAGTGCTTCTCTTTCTTACCTCTAGGAGAAATCAAGAATTCTCAAGACCTTACCAACCATTTCCTGAAGTACTTCTCGGGCAGCCGAAACGCCCCTCATCTGCTGTGAAGTTGCTGAACATAAGACAAGCCGAAAGGGAGAGTTTGCGGGATTACCTTCGGCGCTTCAACCAAGTAAAGATCGAAGAGCCCAATACTGCGCCCGAACTACTCATCGGGGCATTGCACCATGGCCTAAGAGATGGAGACTAGTTCATATCGCTAGTAAAGAAATACCTGACTACGGTAGAGGAATTGGTGGCACGGGTAGAGAAGTACGTCCGAGTGGAAGAGTCCCATGCTCGGGAGCCCGAGGACAGGAAGCGCAAAAGTCCTCCACGGGACCGAAGGAAAATCCCACCTCAAAATCCCGCAGGCCATTTCCCCGAAGAGATGAGCACCCCGTTTCGATCTCTATTATGCCCCGAGCAAACTATCCGCGATTGCGAGTGAACAAGGTCAGAGCATTAGAGATCTGCGAGGAGAATGATTTCCTTCGCCGACCCCCTTACATAGATGGTAACCCGAGGAAGCCAGTATCCGACACTTACTGCAATTACCACTACGAGTACGGACATACCACCGAGGAGTGCTTCCAACTAAATTGGGAGTTAGAAAAACTGATCGCGTCGAATCCCGAGGCGCGAGCCAAGTTGACAAAAAGAGAAGGTGGTTTTGGGACCAGGCCCCGATATCCTGGGGCGGGGAATCGGTTTAAATCCCGTCTAGACTGCCAACCTCTTAACGAGAGGGAGGACAAAGAAGAACGCCAGAAAGATATGAAAAAACAGGCCCGAGGCTGGGCAAAAATGATACACGAAGAAACCAAGGCAACAGACAATCAGGATCACGAAGATATCCCGAGAATACCACGACAAATCAACATAATCTCGGGGGGACCTACGGGAGGAGATTCTAACCGGGCAAGGAAAAACAAGTTTGCCGATTAGAAAACGTTGAAATAGGGAGTAAACGGTCGGGACCCATAATCAGCTTTGCCCCCGATGACTTTCACGGAGGTGACGATTCTCATGAGGACGTCCTAGTCATTCGGGGCGAAGTCGCCAGTCATGATGTCGGGAGAGTTTTTATCGACAATGGAAGTTCTATCAACATCATATACAAGAGGGCACTAGACCAGCTGGACTTGGGAGCTGTTGGGGTGGGCCCGATTAATCAACGCCGGCCCCCGAACAGCGCAACGTGGCTATAGCGGAAGCACGGTTTGTACCGAGCGGCATAGGGTGACGAATTTTCGATTTTTAATATCTAAATTCAACCTTACGCCGTTCGACTTCTCCCGAGGGTCTAAGATACTGCCCTAAGCCTCGGGAGATCGCGGTTAATTCGAATTATCAAAATTCGAATTTATTTCCAATTTATTCGAATTAATAATTAAGATCCAATTAATCGAACAAAGCAACAACCAGCAGTTTTTTGATTATTTGGAGACCGAAATGATTTTTGATCAATACCAAATTTTCCAGAATAATTCTACACTTCCCAACGTTCGCAACGATAGGTCTTTCGAATTATTCCGATGTCGTTTGGTATTTTTCACAAAATCAAATCTGTGGTTCGAAATTATTAATTCGAGTAAAGCGGCAGTTTGCCGTCTTTTGACTATTTGATGACCGAAATGATTTCCGATCGATACCAAATTTTTCCAGAATAATTCTACACTTCCCGATGTTTCCAATATCGTTTGGTATTTTTCGTAAATCAAATCGTTAGGTTCGAGGTATACCTTCGGTGAACGGGATTTCTTTTGTCGTCGCCTCGGATGGACGTGGCTACACCTCGTCTGGATCCCGGGGCTTCCGCGCTAGATTATCACGCCGGTATGACCTTGAACGAACCTCTGAGAATGCTCCCGATGGCTAGACGCAACTCAGTTCGGGTGTCGGTATTCGTCGAACGATCCGTCGGTTTTATGTGGCTCGGGAAGTTCAAAACTCCATCTTACTCATTTCTTTAGTTCTATGGTTTTTCAAAGAGTATCAAGTTCATAAAAAAAAAACCCCTTCCTATGCATCTCACGTTAATGCTCTTTTATGTTTGCTTTTTTTTTTTTTTTATTGAAACATAACATGTGTCAATCATTTAAAAAAAAAACAAATGAGTCATCCCTACACAACATCACCCAACGTGTGATGGAATTGTGTAGATTTTTTTTTATGATTATTTCATTTTGGCCCTTGAGGTTTCTAAATTCTCAATTTAGTCCCTCAATTTTAAATTATAAAATAATTAAATCCAATCTAATTATTTTAATTATAATTGAGTCCACCTGGTTAATTAATTAAGCACTTAAGACAATCTTAAGTCCTAATTATTTCCGTGACCGTCACTGGAATTTAACTAAGTCGTCGACACCTCGTATCAACTATGCCACTACCTCAACGAATCTAATTCGTTAGGTTTCAGAGAAAAGCCTGCTGATTTCGTTCAAGTTCATTACCATTTTTAAGCGCGACTCTCTGGGTCCGTCTCAACTAGCATGGGAGGAATCAACGAGTTCCGATATTCGCCTAGCCAATCCCGCGGTACCGGACAGATCCCAGTTGAGAACGAATTTTGATCTAATCGAAATTCGTGCGAACCGTATACATTTAAACTTCTTACGCCTTTCACTTGCTTCCCGGTTAGGTAAGAGCCATGTAAATGTCAAACTCACTAACCTAACACTATGTTATAATCGAGACCGAACCGATTATTTAAACTCCGCTCCGTATCTAATACAAGCAAGTTTTCCAAGCTTCGGCCGAAGGCTTTATAATCGTCGCTCTCCGATTACCTCATAGGACATTAACCTATACGAATATAGGCAGTGAATCCCGATAGCCGTCAAAGCCCGGCAATCACCTCCGTAAAGTCGGTTGCGTTTCATCGCTGACCCGTGTCTCATTTATGAACACTTACGAGCCTAGCCAACTAGCGACAAACCGAAATCGCGAAAGCAAATCCGTCAATGACCCTATCGGTCTGAGGCTGCTATAGTCACGTTCAATCATTGACAACATCCTAGCCATGTGATTGAGATGAATACAAGCCGAATGTCCCGATACGCGATCCCTCCGATCACCGATATCTCCATCACGACCCACAACCTCTCAGGTAATCGGTGGTGACACTATCGATACTATGTGGTCGTCAATGGATAAGTCATATTCGGATATCTAGTCACCCACCTAGAATCCTTAGACTTACGAACTTTTTATTTAATGCTGAGATTAAGGACTGTCCGATGTCTCCTCTCTCGTCCCACGAGAATCAGACATCCAACTCAAACATTTGGGTGTTATTTATTTATCGCACTGCCGGATGCCAAGTAGACTTTAAATTCGATAAATAAATAATAATGCCTTTATTATAATGAAAATAAATATTCATTAATTTATTTGACGGTATATATAATAAACCTGTCTATCAACCTATACATCATCGTGCGCCCTATACTATTCCTAGTCCTCGTATGGCATTCCGAGGGCACACTCCCTAACAGCCTCCCACTTGCACTTGAATGCCATGCGATGCACCTAATGCCAGTCGCAATGGTATCGTAGCCCCATCTTGTCCAGATGCTGTTCCATAACTGCTTGGGACAAGGGCTTCGTGAGTTGGTCCGCCGCGTTTTCTGCGGTGGTGATTTTCTGCACGGCGACCATCCCGTTTTCAATGAACTCACGTAATACGTGATACTTTCTCTCGATATGTTTGGACTTGCTATGAGATCGTGGTTCCTTTGCTTGCGCGACTGCACCGCTATTATCGCACCAAAGTGTAAGCGGTCTGTCAGCAATTGGTACCACAGTAAGTTCCTCCAAGAACTTTTTCATCCAAACAGCTTCTTTAGCTGCCTCTGAGGCTGCTATGTATTCTGCCTCACATGTGGAATCGGCAGTCGTGCTTTGCTTGGAGCTTCTCCAAGACACTGCCCCACCGTTGAGCACGAATACAAAACCTGAAGTAGATTTTCGGTCATCCACGTCCGACTGGAAGTCCGAATCGGTATAACCAACTACTTCTAGTCCCGCTCCTCCATAAACCAGCGTTAAGTCTTTAGTCCGTCTAAGGTATTTAAAGATATTCTTAACGACTGTCCAATGTTCTTCCCCTGGGTTTGCCTGAAACCGACTAACTACGCTCACAACATTGCGTACATCAGACTACCCACTGCAGATGCATAGGGTATTCCACTCATCCGTCGTCTGTCTTCCTCACTTTGAGGTGACATTGACTTCAATAAATGGATCCCATGTCGCATTGGTAAGAACCCTCTCTTAGAGTCATCCATTCTGAATTTCTTCAGGATTTTCTCTAAGTAAAGGGCCTGAGATAAGCCGATCGTATGGTTCGCTCGATCCCTGAACAAGCGAATACCTAGTATATACGTCGCTTCTCCCAGGTATTTCATGGAGAATTCGATTGAAAGCCATGCTTTCACCGATGAGAGCATCCCAATGTCGTTTCCTATCAAAAGGATATCATCCACGTACAATACAAGGAACGACACCATACTCCCACTGCTCTTTCTGTAGACACATGGTTCATCTACGTTTTTTATGAGTCAAAGTTCTGAACTGCTTCATCGAAACGTAGGTTCCAGCTCCGAGATGCCTGTTTCAGTCCGTAAATTGACCGATTCAGTTTGCACACTTTGTGAGCATCTGCATGCGACTCAAAACCTTTTGGCTGCTCCATATAGATCTCCTCCTTGAGGAATCCATTAAGGAATGCCGTTTTGACGTCCATCTGCCAAATCTCATAATCATAGTGCGCAGCTATGGCGAGCATTATCCGGATGGACTTGATCATGGCTACAGGTGAGAAAGTCTCCTCATAGTCAACTCCCTCTTTTTGGTTATAGCCCTTGGCAACCAACCTGGCCTTGTACGTCTCAACTTGTCCGTCAGATCAATCTTCCTCTTGTAAATCCATTTACAACCGATTGGTCTAAAACCACTCGGTAGGTCTACAAGAGTCCAGACTTTGTTGGAGTACATTGAGTCCATCTCAGCTCGCATAGCCTCAATCCATCTCTCTGAGTCAACATCGGATCTAGCTTGATCGAAAGTAGCGGGATCTTCTCTTAGAAGTCCCCTAGTCGCAACATAACCTTGTTCGACATGTGACATGCCATACCGCTGTGGTTGGCGAGGCACCCTTTCAGATCGTCGCATGACTGGTTCGCTCGGATCATCCGAATCCTGTGTGGGCGTTTCGGTCGACTGCTCCTCGAGAGTGACCTCACGGCCAATGCCAAAATCTCGAATGAACTCTTCCTCGAGAAAATGTGCATGTAGGCCAACAACGATCCTTTGATCATCGTGAAAATAGAATAGGTACCCCATAGAGTCTTCGGAGTAACCTATGAAACGTCCTTTTACTGACCTAGACTCCAATTTATCGGTTTTCAGCTTTTTCACATAGGCGGGGCAACCCCAAATTCTAATATGTGATAAGCTTGGTAAACGACCAGTCCATATCTCATACGAAATGCCATTAACAGACTCCGAGGGACACCGGTTAATGGTATATGCCGCTGTCAAAAGCGCGTATCCCCACAATGACATCGGTAAATCTGTATAGCTCAACATAGAACGAACAATATCTAATAAAGTTCGATTTCTACGTTCGGCCACGCCATTCAACTGTGGCGTGCCGGGCGGAGTCATCTGTGATAAAATACCGTTCTCTTTTAAGAACTGGTCAAACTCGACACTCATGTACTCGCCACCTCGATCCGATCGAATGACTTTAATGAGCTTCGAAGTTTGATTTCCACCAACGCCTTATACTCCTTGAACCTATCAAGAGCATCAGCTTTATACCTCATCAGATACACGAGTCCGTAACGACTGTGATCATCCGTAAAGGTAATAAAATAGTGGAAGTCACCTCGAGCCTTCACATTGAATGGCCCGCAAACGTCTGTGTGAATTAAACCGAGAATTTCCGTGGCTCTATTAAAAGTCCCGGTGAAGGGTGATCGGGTCATTTTACCTTTGAGGCATGACTCACAAGTCGGATAGGGATCTGATCCCAACGGTTTTAACATCCCGTTTTTCTCTAACTCGTGAATCTTGCGTTCTCCAGTATGCCCTAATTGAAGATGCCACAGGTACCTCGCATTTATTCCCGATTTTCGTTTGTTTGTGATAGTATTCACAGATACGTCGTTCTGGGTATTTAAATAGTACAAACCATTAAATAGTGTCGCGCTGCCAACATTTTTATTTCTATACATAATGTGGCATGTATTATTATTAAAAATAAATACATAACCATTCCTGCTCAAAACAGGAACGGAGACGATGTTCTTAAATCCCCTCGGGAGTACAAGACAATCGTACAAACGCAACACATGCCCAGAAGATAATACAAGAGATCTTGATCCGACGTGGCTTGCCGAGATACTATCCCCGCTTCCCACTCCGACCTCGATCTCACGCTCCCCAAGCGCTCTACTTGGTCTCAGACCCTGCGTGGAAACACAAATGTGAGTACTAGCCCCCGAATCCAATATCCAGGAAGTAGAGTATACAGATGAAGAACAAACTGTTTCTAAAACATTAAGTTCCATACCTGACGCAGCCTGCTCACCCATGAGCGCACCGCAATGCAGACACCTATCCGTCGGCTTTACACCGGTTTGCTTCGATTTCCCAGAAGATAGTTTCTTCTTGGAAACCTTCCCTGTCGGCTTGAGCTTGTTGCCCTTCTTCTTTTTGCCTTTCTGGGGCTTCGAAGAAGTGGCGACAAGTGCAGTCTGCTTTGCCCTCTTCATCTGACCTTGCGCCGTTGCTAACTGATTCATCAGATCATGAAGCAATAGCGTCATGCCGTTCAGATGGTAGTTCACAATGAACGCGTTGAAGGACGGAGGCAGAGACTGCAAGATGAGATCATTTTGTAATTCACGATCAAATCGAAAATTGAGAGTCTCCAACCTCTCGATCATGGTGATCATGTTCATAACATGCTCGCCAACATTCTCACCCTCAGACATCCTCGATCGGAAGAGCTGCGACGAAGTCGCATAGCGAGCTGTCCTAGACGTCTCACCGTAAAGCTCTTTCAAATGTTGAACCATCACCCGAGCATCAGCCATATTTTCATGGCTACGCTGTAGTGCGTTACTCATCGATCCGAGGACATGAGCCTTTACGAGCTTCTCGTCGCGCAGTCGCTTGTCATAAGCGGCACGAGCTTGCTCGGATGCCCGCGCCCCTGGGGCTGGCGGCATTTCGGAGTCAAGGATATAAACTAGGTTCTCAATCTCAAGGAAAATCCTCAAGTTGCGAAGCCAGTCTGAATAGTTTGGCCCAGTCAACCTATTCTCCTTGAGCAGTACATTTAAAGCGGTCGACATGATTTCACAAAGAGAGAAAATGCTGTAGAAAATAAAAGGCATATTAAGTCGATTGTATAGGTTATCAAACGCGAACAAGGACTTTTTATTCCGTTTGACTCCCACTATCTTTTCTTAAACTCCATTCTCCCTACGGATGTTTTGGATGTTTCGTTGATAACTTCGATAGTGGAGTTGATGTCCCCGTGGACGGGTGCAAACCTCAACCTCTGTCGTTTTATTGGTTCGCAGCGGCCCACGAAGTCGTGCTCCGCACGAATCCGACCTTGTCGAATGTCTCAACTATCTTTGTCTCAGTCAGGGACTCCCGCCGGCAAACCCGGAACAAGGCGGTATGACTGTCTAAGTGCGACCTATCAACTTTGCTCAAAACCGCACACTTGAACCGTACATTTTACCATACAGTGTGATCTTGGCGAGCAGCGTAAACGCACTCGAGCAAGCCGAAACGAAAGCAAATGCAAGGCGCCGGCATACCCGAAACCAAACCTTGCATTTGGGTTTCGTAACAACTAAACCCGAGCTTGATAGAAGACAGGGCATCCAATCCCTTTACTGACTTAGTATTCTATCGGGAGATATTTGTAACTCATAGCATATTAAACTTAAGCACGAGCATAAATGCATTAAATAAATTCCTAACCCTAGAAAAGCAATTTAAATGGACAAATATGCGGGCTATTTCTAGACTGGTCCTATTACATGAGTCGTAAAACGACCGGGGTCTTCGATCTTCTAAACGTCGAGTCATCAACACGGTGGTCGTCGAACCCTCCAACCTCGCCTTGCATCGAACGGCCGTCATTTATCTAACTTATCTAATAAAGCGATAAAATACAACACGGGGGGAATTATTTCCCAAACAACCCGTAATTCATGTACGTACCGGGGGGCGGCAAACGGCCCTTAAACAAATAACCCGGTTAGAACCTAAGCCCGCGTTAATGTCCCACATAAACATGCAACACAGAATTTTGACGTCGGGTGCCCAACCGACGTCACGAGCGACGATAGTCTCCAAACTACGTCGATCGTTCGTTCGCAACATCGGCTTTCGAGGCCTTCGGTCGAAACGTTCATGAGCCTTGTCTCTGATACCACTGTTGGGGTGTGCCCGATTAATCGACGCCGGCCCCCGAACAGCGCAACGTGGCTATAGCGGAAGCACGGTTTGTACCGAGTGGCGTAGGGTGGCGAATTTTCGATTTTTAATATCTAAATTCAACCTTACGCCATTCGACTTATCCCGAGGGTCTAAGATACTGCCCTAAGCCTCGGGTGATCGCGGTTAATTCGAATTATTAAAATTCGAATTTATTTCCAATTTATTCGAATTAATAATTTAGATCCAAATTAATCGAACAAAGCGACAACCAGCCGTTATTCGATTATTTGGAGACCGAAATGATTTTTGATCAATACCAAATTTTCCAGAATAATTCTTTTTTGGGGAACGTTCACTAAAATAAAGAAACAGGAGTACAGTGGTAGCGTACATGATGACGCTCATGACGCAACAAGTGGTAAAGGAACCGACCCAACAGCACGTCGACAGGACCGACGCAGCCCAGACACCTACCAGGTCCCTACAAGACCCAAGTAAAACAGACTACGAACACTAGTGAAAAAGCAAGCAATCGCAACACAAACAGTTGCGACACGAGCAGAGGCAAACGTAGGTGTACAAATCCAACAACAGCAACAGGATCCTGGCACCAGATGTGGTACCAGCAGGGCGCGCGGGGGACGTGCAGGCGAGGCGCAAGCGCACAGCCAAGGAAACGAAGTGGATAGACAGCCATGCAAGTGAGCGTAGAGTTTCCGCAGGTCAGGTCGGGCGAGGGCAGCGACAAGCGCCAACTCCTGTTTCTTTACCAGAGCCGAGCACAAGACCGCTACACGAGGCACCAGGAGGCACCACCACCAGGGCAGGAGACTCCCCAGCCGCTCCCCACACCAGCCAATCCTAGCCTGCACAAGAAAGAGAGAACAGACAAACAGAAGAGCGAAAGACCAAAACAGAGGGGGAGCGGGAAGTAAGGGTGAAGAAGATGGGAAAGAAGACTTCCCAAAGTTTCAGCGATTACAACCGTACGGCCCAGCAACACCACCAAGAAAGCCGAATAGAAGCAAAGAGCATCAACACATGTGACATAAGAAGCAAAGCAGCCAAACAAAGCAACCTTGCAGTCCGGGCAACCAAACCAACCTACCTACCAATCTATCCGCCACACCCTCTTAAGGGCACATTTTTGTAAAGCAAATTTAGAAGGGAGGGTAGAAAGGCGTAGGCATAGTAATGATTCAACATCAGTAATGATATGACCTGGCTGACGTTGCCTACCATCGTGCCATCTTCTGTTCCGCTCCAGCCACAGGTGATAAACCAATGAGATTAGTACATGTCGCGGGCCCAGCTGAGCGAGGTGTTTGCCCCTCCATCTACGAGCAGCCCACCTGACGCCAGAACTCCAATCCCCGATCGGCCATCCCATGCGAAGTTTACGACAAAGATGTCGTAGGCAGCGCCTGGAAAATGGACATTCAAAAAATAAGTGTTTAGTCGTCTCCACCTCCTGAGTGTCACAGAGAAGGCACGTAGAGCAGCCCGCCTTAGCCGCAATCCAAGGCTTGTCCCTAGTGGCCAACCTATCTCTAATGGCCAGCCACATGATAATTTCATGCCTAGGAATGACAAGCGGACCGCCAAAGAGATTGTGCCAGGGCACCTTTGGCCGCCTCATACAAATATTCTCCCGGGCGGAGCGAGTAGAGAAGAGACCGTTGTGCGACGCCGTCCATATAATCTTGTCCTCCTCATTAGGTCTAACATGTGGTAGCATAGGTTCGAACTCAAGATATTCCGTCGATGTACGGTTGGGCCAACACCAGCTATCCTCTTGAATCACTTCACTAAGCATGGAGTCGAGAGGCAGCCCCATTATCATAGGGCCACGAGGGTAACGGTCAATCAAGGGGCCCGATGGGAGCCAGGGGTCGGTCCACAATCTGATAGAAGAACCATTCCCTATACTGAAGGTGATGAGTGGTCGGATCTGATCGCGTAGCTTCAGAATCTTCCGCCAACTCCAAGAAGTGCGAGTCGAAGGTCTAATAGTCCACAGTGAAGTGTTATAGAGACGAGTCTGCCGGATCCAAGATGCCCAAAGTGAAGTATCCTCGCTGCTTAGAATGTTCCAAAGTAGGCATAGTAGAAGGGCCTTGTTATCCATTTCGATGGATCTAATCCCCAGGCCGCCTTCTTCCTTTGAAAGGCAGACATCGGCCCATGCCACTTTCGCAGATGAGCCGTTCCAGAGGAAGTCTCTCAGTTTAGCCTCAATACTCTTGACGACACCTTTGGGAAGGAGGAAAACACTCGCCCAGTATGTGTGAAACCCAAGGAGAACAGACTTTCTAAGTTACACCCGTCCCGCGTAAGATAAAGAGAGATTAGTCCAAGACCCCAGGCGTCGATCAATGCTGCTGAGAAGGGGGGCGCAGTCAGCGATACTGAGCCTAGAGGTGATGAGGGGTACCCCAAGATAGCGAACCGGAAGGGAGCCAGGAGGGATCCCCATAACCGTGTGGATTTGGTCCTTAAGGCGATCGGCACGCCTAGAAATGAACATTTCGCTTTTGTGAGGGTTGGCCTGCAGGCCTGACAGCATAGCGAAGTGGTCAAGACAGCCTTCGAAGGTAGCCACAGATTCAGTATCCGCATGGGAGAATAGAAGGAGGTCGTCCGCGAAGGAGAGCATAAATAACTTCGTAGTCTCGCATTTCCAGTGGTAGCGGAAGTTGACGTTTTGCTGAATCCCTTCAGAGATCATGCCATGTAAGACCTCCATCACAAGCGTGAACAGGTACGGTGATATAGGATCGCCCTGCCGAAGGCCACGCCGCCCCTGGAAGAATCCTTCGGATCTGCCATTGATGTTGACCGAGTAATAAGAAGTCGTGAGACAGGCACGAATCCATCCCACAAAGGTGGGGTGGTAGTTGAAGGCCTCCAATGTACCAAGAATGAAATCCCATTCAACACGGTCGTATGCCTTAGCAATGTCCACCTTGAAGGCCACCCGTTCAGGTAAACTCCTGCTATTATACCCGTGGCAGATCTCTTGTGCTAGGAGGATATTATCCGATATCCGTCGGCCGGGGATAAACGCCGTTTGCGTGGGATGGATCAGCCGGCCCAGGTAGCCCTTTAAGCGGTTAGCAATAATCTTGGAGATAATTTTATAGAGCACATTGCAACACGATATAGGCCTGAAGTCCTTGGCGAAGCGTGGATTGTCACACTTGGGGATAAGTGTAATAAGCGTCGAATTAAGTTCTCTGAGGAGAAATCCAGTTCTGAAGAACTCCTTGATGGCATGGGTGATTTCAGTCCCTACCGTGGCCCAAGCGTGCTTGAAAAAAGCAGCTGAGAATCCGTCCGGACCGGGGGATTTGTTGTCCCCCATAGAGAAAAGCGCACGTTTGACCTCGTCGTCGCTGACGGGTTGGATCATCCCTGAAGCCTCGCCGATATTCAGCTTTCTCTCTAGAAAAGGCGCAATCAAGGCGGATGAAATAGGGGAATTGCGAGAAGAGTGACCGAGGAGGTCCTTGTAGTAGCATAATAGTTCATCTCCATAGCGGGCAAACCAATCCGGGTTGCCCATCATTCTATCCAATCTACGCCAAATGGCAGCCGTGCCACTTTGTTGGTTATACCACGTAAAACTCGTCCCCACACGTGGAAGACCAATAAGATCAGAAGAAGTAAAACAAGCTGCCATATCAGGGCAGCCACCCCCCATGACACCACCACGAGCTTCCGAGTCGTCCAAGATCGCATTAAAGTCCCCCATAACCACCCACGGGCAACCCGAGACCGAGAAGTGGCGACGAGGTCAGCCCATAGACTGCGGCGGTCCGTACGAATATTGAGTCCATAAATAAACGAGATGTAGAAGACCTGCCTATTCTCCAAAAGGAGAGCTTTGCAGTGGATGGCCTGAGAAGTATAAGCCTCGACGGTCACCGCCACAGAACTAGCATCCCAACCAACCCATATGCGAGAAGCAGGTCCATTCTCGTATTCATAAAACCAACTCCAGTTGTTAATTGACTGAGTAACCGAAGAAGCATTCTGCTCCGAGACCCGTGTTTCAATAAGACCCATGATTTTCAGATTATTTTTTGCCCATAATTCCTTTACAGCCCATCTGTGGTCTATCCTGTTCAGACCACGGGTATTCCAGACGGCCGTAGGGATCATGGAGTACCCGTGAGAAGGGCTGCTTTAGGACCCTCAGTATTGCATTCCCATTCAAGCTCAGCGAGCACCGCAAACGGATTTTGGTAAGGTGTAGATGTGCTGGCCGAAGCAGTACTTGACGCGCCTGCCTCAGTAGGAATTCGTGCCTTCCTATGGTGTTTCATGGGGCGGATGCAATCACGGCCTCCATTGCCTAAGGTAGTAGGGGGAGTGTTTTCCACCAACGCCGTTTTACCCTTATCCTTTTTTGTCTGTTGGCGCCATTCTTGTCGAGGCTGAACCCCATTGGTCTGTTGGCTATTCGACCGTGTAGTACGGTGAGTATCCTTCGGCTGATCACGTGGCTGATCACGTGGCTTTGGTTGCTCATTAGGCCGTGGTTGCGCTCGGGCAGGTCCGGTTCTGTTCTTGGGGCAATTTCTGTCTCTATGGTTCCAAGTATTGCACGCCGCACATTTGTTGGGTTTCCACTCTTATTCAACGTGGATAGGCACAATGCTTACTTGTCCGCCTTCCTTAGTGGGGATTCTAGCGTTGAATTGTTCTACGAATGGTTCCTCCAGTGACTTTTCCACACACACCCTTGCAAATTCGAGTCTCTCCGAGTTAGCTGTCATAGCGTCTGCGAAAAGTGGCTTCCCTATGACGCTTGCCACAATACCGAGACCTTCTTGAGTCCACAATTCCGTTGGCACATTGCGCAGTTTGATCCATAGGGGGACGACTAGATGCTGTTTTTTCTCAAATGACATGCCCACCCGCCAACTTTCTAGGAAGAGGGGTTGCCCCTGCATGATCCATGGGCCTCCCTCCAAGACCGCCGTTAAGGCATCGGCCGTCGCAAATCTGAATTTGAAGAATCCGTTGATCGTGGCTCGAACCTCGGCAACGTTAGGCCACATAGATCTAGCGAAACGTTCGACGTGGGGGAAGTACGGTCTCTTACCCAGGAAGTAACCAACGAGGGTGTGATCCCATCTAGTCGTCCATTTCTTAACCACTTCCCATGGAAGACATGCCTCGGCTTTGCCGTCAATAATGGACGGGGCCGTATACGATAAGGCGAGACGTTTCGAGGGGGAAAGACGTGGTCGGCTGTGGTTGGTAGCCGCACCTTGAACGATGGCTGTGAAAGAAGTGGTCAGAGCCATAGCCTCCGAGGGGGGACGAGGGTTGTCTGAGCGGCCACTAATGCGATTATGGGTAGGGCTGTTTTCCAAAACCCTAGCCTGCCATTCCATTATTGGTAATTCCTTAGCCCGCGTAGCATGAGGCTGTTCCTTACGAGGAGGGTGCACCTTGATCGGCCCTACGCCGCCGGCTGGTGGGGATGCAGCCCGGGGGTTAGGGAGACGGCGATCATTAATGGGGATAGTATGCTGCTCGGTATCCGACGCATCCTCGACAATCAAGCCAGAATCATCCATGCCTGTCAGTGCAGCTTTCGTCAACACCTTGACGAAAGCTAGTAGAAGTTCCCATGATCGGTCCTGAGCCCAGGTAAGGTGTTGCTGAACCCTGGTGCCCTGGGAAACAGCGATCCGTGGAGATGAAGGGTGCGCCAGCCGCCGAGTGAGTGGGCCCAATATCAGAAACCCTAGGCCCGTCTAGAGTCGGCATGGAATACGAAGGGACTCGCCGTAAGATCCGCTGATTTTGGGCGACCTTCTGACCCACCGCAGCCACCGTAGTTGGCCTGGTTTCCTCCTCCTCAATGAGCGGCAGGTTAGACGTCACAGGTGGCGGTGTTCCCCGGCGTAGAGTTGGACGTCTATCAAAGCTAGGGTCACGAACCGGCATGACAAGATTTGTGGACCGTTTCTGCCGGCGGTGGTGGAGCAGCGTAGCCTGTTGTTGGGTGTTGTTAACCATGGCAGACCTAACAGATATCGGCGGCCCGTCAGGAGCAGCCAAGGCCGTCGTCGTAGGGATATCATTCCGTGGAGAAGCAATGCGACTCACGAAAGCCTCGAAGGAGGCGACATCAAATCGATCCTCGAATCTGGGGATGTTGTTCCTAAGTTGTTCGTAGTCCGGCAAGCGGCCAAGGAACTCCATGTCATCCATTAGAGGGGCGGTGGAGGTATATCAGCGAAGGGGAGATGAAAAGTCACAAGAAGAAAAATGCGTGAAGGCTTAAAAACCTTCCATCGCCGTCTGATCCCAGCGATGGAGGTTGGTGCGGGGGGTCTTGGTGAGTGGCGGTATGTGGTGCAGAACGTCGGCAGCCGTGTGGATCTGGGCGGACGGGGATGGAAGATGAAGGTGGGCAGATTTGTGGTGAGGGATACGAACAGTCACAGCTACAAACGATTGAAATCCACCCCTAGACCACCGCCGTCTGATCCCGGCGGCGGGGGGTCGCCGAGTACCTCCGAGGTTAGTCCAAAACGGTCAGAGATGACGTGGGTAGTGGTCAGAAAAGAAGAAATCTGAAGAAATCGCCTACTGTGTGAAAATCGCACCTACTGACGGTGTTAGAGAGAAAGTCAACGAAAGTCAACGCGCGCGATTTGCTCTAAATTTTTCCAGAATAATTCTACACTTCCCAACGTTCGCAACGATAGGTCTTTTGAATTATTCCGATGTCGTTTGGTATTTTTCACAAAATCAAATCTGTGGTTCGAAATTATTAATTCGAGTAAAGCGGCAGTTTGCCGTCTTTTGACTATTTGACGACCGAAACGATTTCCGATCGATACCAAATTTTTCCAGAATAATTCTACACTTCCCGATGTTTCCATCAAGGGGTCTTGCGAATTATTCCGATATCGTTTGGTATTTTTCGTAAATCAAATCGTTAGGTTCGAGGTATACCTTCGGTGAACGGGATTTCTTTTGTCGTCGCCTCGGATGGACGTGGCTACACCTCGTCTGGATCCCGGGGCTTCCGGGCTAGATTATCACGCCGGTATGACCTTGAACGAACCTCTAAGAATGCTCCCGATGGCTAGACGCAACTCAGTTCGGGTGTCGGGATTCGTCGTACGATCCGTCGGTTTTATGTGGCTCGGGAAGTTCAAAACTTCATCTTACTCTTTTCTTTAGTTCTATGGCTTTTCAAAGAGTATCAAGTTCATAAAAAGAAAACCCCTTCCTATGCATCTCACGTTAATGCTCTTTCATGTTTGTTTGTTTTTATTTTTTTTATTGAAACATAACATGTGTCAATCATTTAAAAAAAAAACAAATGAGTCATCCCTACACAACATCACCCAACGTGTGATGGAATTGTGTAGATTTTTTTTTTATGATTATTTCATTTTGGCCCTTGAGGTTTCTAAATTCTCAATTTAGTCTCTCAATTTTAAATTATAAAATAATTAAATCCAATCTAATTATTTTAATTATAATTGAGCCCACCTGGTTAATTAATTAAGCACTTAAGACAATCTTAAGTCCTAATTATTTCCGTGACCGTCACTGGAATTTAACTAAGTCGTCGACACCTCGTATCAACTATGCCACTACCTCAACGAATCTAATTCGTTAGGTTTCAGAGAAAAGCCCGCTGATTTCGTTCAAGTTCATTACCATTTTTAAGCGCGACTCTCTAGGTCCGTCTCAACTGGCATGGGAGGAATCCACGAGTTCCGGTATTCGCCTAGCCAATCCCGCGGTACCGGACAGATCCCAGTTGAGAACGAATTTTGATCTAATCGAAATTCGTGCGAACCGACTATAGTGTATACATTTAAATACTTCTTACGCCTTTCACTTGCGTCCCGGTTAGGTAAGAGCCATGTAAATGTCAAACTCACTAACCTAACATTATGTTATAATCGAGACCGAACCGATTATTTAAACTCCGCTCCGTATCTAATACAAGCAAGTTTTCCAAGCTTCGGCCGAAGGCTTTATAATCGTCGCTCTCCGATTACCTCATAGGACATTAACCTATACGAATATAGGCAATGAATCCCGATAGCCGTCAAAGCCCGGCAATCACCTCCGTAAAGTCGGTTGCGTTTCATCGCTGACCCGTGTCTCATTTATGAACACTTACGAGCCTAGCCAACTAGCGACAAACCGAAATCGCGAAAGCAAATCCGTCAATGACCCTATCGGTCTGAGGCTGCTATAGTCATTCGTTCAATCATTGACAACATCCTAGCCATGTGATTGAGACGAATACAAGCCGAATGTCCGGATACGCGATCCCTCCGATCACCGATATCTCCATCACGACCCACAACCTCTCAGGTAATCGGTGACACTATCGATACTATGTGGTCGTCAATGGATAAGTCATATTTGGATATCTAGTCACCCACCTAGAATCCTTAGACTTACGGACTTTTTATTTAATGCTGAGATTAAGGACTGTCCGGTATCTCCTCTCTCGTCCCACGAGAATCAGACATCCAACTCAAACATTTGGGTGTTATTTATTTATCGCACTGCCGGATGCCAAGTAGACTTTAAATTCGATAAATAAATAATAATGCCTTTATTATAATGAAAATAAATATTCATTAATTTATTTGACGGTATATACAATAAACCTGTCTATCAACCTATACATCATCGTTCGCCCTATACTATTCCTAGTCCTCGTATGGCATTCCGAGGGCACACTCCCTAACTGGAGCTTACCCGATGGACAAGGTGGAAACAGCCTGTTAGGTCCTCAATTATCAGCTCCAAGATCCTAGACTTGAAATCTAAGGCAATCGATTAGAATTGTTAAGAAATAGATTTCGATCAAAAAACCTTTCGTGAAGAACTTTGAGAGAGATATCGCTTAGTGAGAGAATGATTTATGACTTTCTCTCTCTAGAATTTCATTTGCAAGCCTTTCGGATCAATTGACTAAAATTCTCTATTAAGCTCAATGTGTACAAATGTATTTATACCAAGCATACTTGATATAAATAACAAATAAGTCCTAATCTAAGGACAAATACAAATAAAGCCTCTAATCACAAGGACAGCTAATAAAATCAAAGCACAACTAAAACTGATATTCTACAATTTTTTTTTTGGAAAGTGTCACTAAAATAGGAAAAACAGGAGTACAGAGCAGCGTGCATGATATTGCTCATGACGCACGAAGCAGTAATGTTCAACCGACCAGACAGCATAAAAAAACCAGACAACCTACAATGTCCCAACAAGACCAAAGCCAAAGGAGATTACAAAACGACTACACAACGAAAAAGTCCAAGGCAAGGTAGGTGTCGCAAAACCACTTCCAACAACGGGTTCCTGGCACCAGATGTAGTACCAGCAGGGAAGTCAGGCATTTAGCCAAAAACAGCGCCAGAGCACTAGAAAACGAAGACAATATAACACATGAAATGCATCCGCTGGCCTGGTCGATGAAAGGCGTTTGCACGCCACCTCCTGATTTTCCAACATGGGACCGAGAACAGGTGGAGCAAGCGCCAGGCCAGGGTGATCCTCCAACATGAGTCGGCACAGGTACGCTCAACCTACATGCCTCAAGCAGCAGGTGCAGCACCACGACGTCCATCACGCCGCCACAAAGTCCAGACCAGCCACAACACCATAGTGGGCCGCACGTCTCGCAAGAAACCATCTCCGCAAAGGCCAACAAATCACATGGAACAGCAACCAAGGCGTGCAGCTGCGGAACCCAAGCCGTCCAGCAGAGCCCACGCAACCCACGGAGACCGAACAGCAAAGGCCCGCGAAGATAGCATCAACTGCAAAAACATGGAAAACCAGAGCAAGAAACCAGGACGCACGGGAGAAGAAAGGAGACAAAAAGGAGAAAGCATAAGTGAAGTAAGAGAAGGGATCAGAGTGACTAAAGTCCATGGGTAATCGTTGTCCGCCTCGCCTCCAACGATCTACTCCCTCCAGTCCACCCCATGGGGTGGGCAACCTGCACGCAACCAAAAACCAACCACGGGAGCAAAGAGCCGAAATAAAAATAATAGACCCAAAACAAATCAGCGTTAGCATCACGCAACACGCCAAACCCGTCGCATCGCATCCAGTTGTAGGGCGTATTTCAACGGAATGGTGGTGAGTCGAAGGCAGAGCAAGGCCTCGATCTCAGACACAATATGGTCAGGAGTCCGTCGTCTACCGTCGTGCCATCTCCTGTTTCGTTCAGCCCACAGATGGTAGACCAGGGAAGCAAGCGCATGTCGTGGACCCATCCATGCTAAGTGCCCACTCCGCCAACGACGAGCCGCCCAACGAATCCCCTCGAACCAGTCCCTCAAAGGCCATCCAAACAGCATGTGTTCCCGGATTAGTAGGAGGCAGCGCCGCGAGAAAGCGCAATCGAATAAAGGTGCCTAATGGTCTCCACAACACCTTCATCGCACAAAAGGCAAGTAGGGGTCCCCGCTTCCACCGCCACCCATTGCTTGTCGCGCGTAGCTAATCTGTCCCGGATAGCTAATCTCGTGCTGTGGGATAGAAATAGGTCCCCCAAAGAGCGTATGCCAGTGGACGATCGGGCATCGCAGTCGAAGACTCTCCCTGGCCGAATGAGTAGTGAACACTCCATTCCCAGCCGCAATGCATCTCACGGTATCCTCCTCACCAGGATGCAGTAGGGGCAGGAGTGGGCCAATCTCTAGAAATTTGGTAGTGGTTCGCGGAGACCAATGCCATCCATCCTCATCAATGACGCAGCTCAACCTCGAATCAAGGGGCAGCCCCATAACCTGAGGCCCACGAGGAAACCTCTCCGCCAGGGGGCCATTGAGAAGCCAAGGGTCGGTCCAAAGACGGGTCTTAACACCATTACAAATGCAGAACTCGATAAGGGGCCGAAAGGATTGGCGAAGTTTTAAAAGTTTCCTCCAGCTCCAAGAGGTCCTCGAGGAGGCTCTAGTGGTCCAGAGAGACTCGTTGTGCAGCCTAGTTTGTCGAATCCAAGTAGCCCAGATAGACTTATCATCCCCCATTCAACACATCCAAATAAGTCGCATCAGCATCGCCTTGTTGTCCGTCTCGATAGATCGAAGTCCTAGGCTTCCCTCCTCCATAGGAACGCAGATATCATCCCATGCAACATTGGCACTCGAGCCCCTCCATAGAAATGATCTCAGCCTACTCTCGATAGCACATATCACACCCTTGGGGAGTAAGAAGACACCAGTCCAATAGGTGTGAATGCCAAGGAGGACCGATCTAATCAATTGGACACGGCCAGCATAAGATAAAGACAGGTTGGTCCAAGATCCCAGACGGCGATCTATGTTACACAACAGCGGCCCGCAATCAGCAATCGAAAGCCTAGAGGTGATCAAGGGGACACCGAGATATCGCACTGGCAACGAGCCCGAAGGGAAGCCCATGATACCTTGAATGATGCCCTTGAGCCGCTCGGCTCTTTTAGAAATAAACATCTCGCTTTTTGTGATATTCGCTTGAAGCCCAGCAAGTGAACCGAAGAGGTCTAAGATGTTCTGGAAGAGACTTACCGACTGGACATCCGCGTGCGAGAACAAGAGTGGTCATCAGCTAAAGAGAGCATGAAGAGCGCTGTAGATTCACATCTCCAATGATAGCGAAAGCTGCTATTCTGGCGGATCCGATTCTCAATAATGCCATGCAGAACCTCCATCACCAGGGTAAAGAGGTAGGGGGAGATGGGGTCGCCTTGCCGTAGTTTGGATGAGACTGTCATCCGAAGTATTGAATTCGTCCACGTCGTCCCTTGAAGAATCCTTCAGGTCGCCCATTTATGTTGATCGAGAAGCGAGGCGAAGTAAGGCACGAGCGTATCCAACCCACAAAGGAACAAGGGAAGTTCAGCACCTCGAGAGTCAACAAAAGGAAGTCCCACTCAACCTTGTCGTAGGCCTTGGCAAGGTTGACTTTAAAGGTAACACGCTAGGACAGCCCCGCACTGTTGTAGCCGTGGCAAATTTCCTGTGCCAAAAGTATGTTATCCGAGATACGTCTTCCTGGAATAAAAGCCGTTTTGGGATGGGTGTTTGAGCTTTCCAAGACATCCCCACAGGTGGTTGGCATGGACTTTCGATATGACTTTGTACAGTACATTGCAGCAGGATATCGGTCTAAAGTCCGTAGCCTTGCATGGTTGATCACACTTGGGGATGAGGGTGATGAGTGTAGAGTTGAGTTCCCCTAATAAGAATCCCGTGCGGAAGAACTTATTAATGGCGTGCGTAATGTCAGCCCCAATAATGTCCCAAGCGCTCTTATAGAAGGCGGCTGTGAAGCCGTCCGAGCCAAACGATTTATTATCCCCAATAGAGAAGAGCGCCTTCTTGATTTCAACATCCGTGACCGGTTGGGTCAGAAGTTCGCCATCGGTTGCGCTGAGTTTCCGCGTGAGGAAAGAAGCGATATCAACCTGGTGAATAGGCGCTAGTCGAGTAGAGTGTCCAAGGAGATCCGTGTAAAACCGCACAAGTTCTGCCCGCACATTGATGTCCCCTTCGATGGTCGTGCCAGCATCATCTTCAAGTGAAAAGATACGATTGATAGTCCGTCGTGTTGCCACTTTCTTGAAGAAGAACGCCGTGCATTGGTCCCCGTCTCTTAACCACGCCACTTTAGCTCGCTGGGATAGCGCCGAGGGCTCCATATCGACCACATGAGCATAAACCAAACGGCAACGCTTCTCAAGGAGGAAGAGATTAGAATCCATGGGGTGCTGTTCTAATAATTGTTGTGCATTCTCTAGGAATCGCCGAGCTTTGAGGACATTCCTATTAAGGTCGCCCTTCTCCCACCGAAGAGACTTGAGCGACTGTTTGATCGATTTAAGCCAACTCACAATGGACAACATTGGATAACCGCTGACGCTCTGGTTCCACGCCTCCTAAACCAATGGTAAGAAATGCGGGTCCTTCACTAAGAAGTTATCGAAACAAAATATATCACCTTTTGTGGGCGAAGCTGAGTCGGCCTCTAAGATGATAGGTGAGTGGTCAGATGTGGCAGGTGTGGCGTTCTATAAGGTAGATCCCCAAATCGCGCGAGTCACGGGGGGTTTCCGAGCATTCTATCCAGTCACCTCCAAACTCCCGAGGGGCCGGTTTGTTGATTGTACCACGTAAAGAAAGATCCAAACCTTGGCAAGTTGATGAGGTCCGATGCGGTGAAGCAGGCAGCCATGTCCCGGCAGCCCCCGGTTGGAGCCCCTCCTTGTGCTTCGGACACGTCAATAATCGCGTTGAAATCCCCCATGACAACCAAGGAACCAATGCCCGAGAACTAGATAATGCCGTGAGATCAGCCCAAAGATGAGTTTGCTATGCTCGGGTATTCAGTACATAAACGAAACTAATGTAGAAATCCAGATGTTCTTCTAAGATGCTAACTTTGCAGTGAATAGCTTGGTTCGTGAACGCTTCGACGTTGACCGCTAGGTAGGTCTCATCCCACCCCACCCAAATACGTGATGCAGGACCATCTTCGTACTCATAAAACCATTTCCATTGTCGTATCGAAGCTGCAATAGATGAAGCATTTTGTTCCGACACTCTCGTCTCAATCAGCCCAACAATCCGCACGTTATGTCTCGTGATCAACTCCCTCGCCGCCCATCTGTGGTCTAACCTATTTATAGACCACGCACGTTCCAAGAGGCGACAGGGTTCATAAATCACCCGTCGTGAGGGCCGCTATAGGACCCTTAGTAAGAAAGTTAGATTCCTCAAGGTCGGCGAGGACCTCAAACATGTTTTCGTCAACGGCGGGCTGGGATGTCGTAGCCTTAGTGCTAGTGGACCCACCCACGGTAGGTCCGAAAGACCATTTGTCAAGGTTCATGGGCGGGGCAGATTCATCAAAGAGGCCGCGTCGAACCTGTCCAATGGAGTTGCTATCTTCGGTAACCTTGCCTATACCTTTGTTTTCAGCACGGCGCCACGCACTTCGTTGAGTCGTGGCGGTGATGGGCCTATTGGTGTCCTTTGCGGGTGGTGGAACTTTACGCGGCTGTGGCGGCGGGATATTGGGATGTTGTGGTGCCAGTGGGGAGGTTTTCCGGGGATGTGGCCGGTTCTTGGGGCAGCTCCCGGCTCCATGATACCATGATTCGCATGTGGCGCACTTCCTGGGACGCCATTCGTACCCGACCTGAACAGGCACCACTCCCAAGAAGCCTCCATTCTCACTTGGTAGCCTGATGTTGAATTGATCAATGAAGAGTTCCGTTAGAGTCTTCTCAATGCACACACGTGCGTATTCAAGGCGTTCCCCGCTAGCAGTCATAGCGTCCGCAAATAAGGGCTTTCCTATAACGCTAGTGACAATACTCAGCACCTCTTTGTTCCAGAATTCCGATGGGACATTGCGAAGCTTGACCCAAAGAGGGATGATCTTTCTTCGCAAAAGACATTCCAGGATGCCAGTGCTCAAGAAAGAGCGGCTGCCCGCTCATGAGCCACGGCCCACCTTCCATCCATGCGGTACAGGCAGCCGCCGTCGCAAAACGGAATTTAAAGAACCCATTTAGTGCTGCCCGGACTTCAATAAGGTCCCGCCTAGATAGACCTGACAAACCGCTCAAGGTGGGGGAAGTAAGTCCGTTTCCCCAAGAAATACCCGACAAGGGTATGCTCCCATCGCACCGAGCCTATACGAGCGATTTCCAAAGATGGCCGTCTCTGCCACACCCTCGATAACCGTCGGTGCCCTGTAAGATAATTCCATTTTTGCTGAGGGGACGCGCCGCTGAGTGTCCCGGAGAACAGTAGCTCCCTGAGTCACGGCAGCGAAGGAGGGTCAGGCGTTAGCGATCGTCCGCTGATGAGGGGTCGTCTTCGAAGCTGGTGGTGAGGGTTGGGTTGTGGGGAACCCGGGCTGATTAACATTGATAGTAGGTGTCGCCATTAGCGATTGTTCACTATCAGGTCCAACTTCCACGATCGGCCCTAATCCCGTGGTTGGTGGTGGCGAACCCCGGGGTCTAGGGAAACGGCGATCCTGAGGTTGATACGGTTGCTGATCATCGTCCGAAGCGTCTTCAAGGACCGGGGCTGAATCGCACGGGGCTGTCGGTGCAGCCACGTCCCTCTCAGGCCGAGGCCCATTAGGGGTACCACCAGTTGTAGCCGCCGCTACTGTAGGCTGGGTGGGGTTAGTAGGATGTCCAAGGATCGGCCCAGAGCCCAGGTACGGTGGTGAAGTGCCCTGGCGCTCGGGGAAACGGCGATCCATTGCTGCGGCCTGCACTGCAGGCGAGCCAGCAGCCGCTTGGCTAGCCTAGCATCGCAAACCCTAGGTCCACTCAGGTAGGGCTTGGAAGCCGAAGAGTCGCTCTGTAATATCCTAGGGTAGAGCACCGATTTTTGGGCCGCCTCAGCCGCAGTGAGCTGTGCTTCCTCATCAGATCCTTCCGCCAAGACCGGCCCTTGAAAAGAAGCAGGTGGAGGAGTACCCCGGCGAATAGGGCGACGGCGGTCCAGCCGAGGATCCCGAACAGGCATGATATGCCTAGTACTCCGTTTCTTACGGCGGTGATGTAGCGGCGCAGGCGTCTGCTGCGATTGGCCACCCCGGCCGAGTGGCTCGACGCACCCCGGCATAACAGATTTAGCAGCGCCGATCGTCACACGCATAACCAAGGCTTCGAAAGTAGCGACGTCGACCTATCGTCAAAGGCAGCGATGTTGGTCCTAAGGAGTTCATAGTCCGGCATAACTCCAATCAGATCCGGGACCAGGGAAGGTGCAGCCATGACGAACGTGAGTGAGGGAGATGAAGGGTCACAGTGAAAGAAGGCGGCTGAGGAAGAGTGAAATGTCACGTAAGGTTTGGTGGCAATAGAAGGTAGATGAAAAGTCACAGCCCTCCAACCGCCGTCTGGTCATGGCGAAGGAGGCCCGCAGCCGCCGTCAAGAACAGCCCAACGCGGCGCCGGAGAAGGGGAGGGCAGTGGGTCGACAACGGCAGCTTCTTGGTGGGCGAAAGTGAAAAGTCACGAATGGAGGAGAAACCGAGATGAGTCAAGAAATGCCCCCATACCTCCGTCGTCTGATTCCGGCGGTGGGGGGTCGGCGTAGACCGCCTGGAGAGCACCAGAGCACCCGGAGATGACGCGGGTTCAGGCCGACGACGGCAAGGGAGGTGGCGATATGTGTATATTAGTGTGCTAGGGTTGATGTGAGTGGAGGAGAGAAATACTAGAGAGAGATTCTAGAGAGAGAACATGATAGGGAAAATATTTGACCGATACAAAAATTTCGATATTCTACATTCTCCCCATTTGTGCTTGATTGCCCTTCCGCTATGTGTAATCCTCGGGCAAAGTACGACCTGCGCAAGCCCAGCGCGTGCTCGTAGTTCCGTATGCTGTTCCTCAGCTCCAGTCGCTCCTCGATGTCCTCAAGTAGTTCCATTAGAAGCGGTTGTTCTCTCACGAACCTGTGAAGCTTCAGCATGGTCTCTCTGTTGATCTCTTCCAATCTTTTCTCTATGTTCTTCCTGATGAGCTTGAGCGTCCCTGTTAGGATATTTAATTGATTGTGTCAATAGTTTAAGTCTTGAGATTAATTATGTAATTATCTTTAGCTTGGGCTTTGGACTAGATTGTAATTATTTTATTTTTAGTGATTGGGCCTTAATATACCTAGGGTTAATGTGGTATATAAGGTGTTACCAACTCACTTTGAAAGGTAATCAAAGATTAAAAAGCTAAAACTCGTTTTCACACACTACACACACTACAAGGTGAGAAACTCTCCCTTTTCATTCCATCTAGCTTCTTTGATTCCTTGTTTGGTGCATTTCGGGACCAACAAGTGGTATCAGAGCGAACGTGGATCGATCTGCATTGATTTGAATCCAGTTTCGTTCGATTCCGAGAAAGATCAAAGGTGTTTTGAGCAAAATACTAGTTTCGGCATTTTGGTTTCGTTTTGGGGTTTTCATGTGTTGTTTTTGTGTTTAAAACCTTTCCCCAGATCGATCCTAGGCCTAAAATGTTTTTAGAACACTTTTGGATCAGTTTTAACGAGTTTTGAGCAAGATTTAAGCAAAAGTTTTCCAGAAAAAGTCATTTCGGCCATTCTCTGTTTTTGGTCGATTTGATCCTTTTTTTGTTGTTTTTAGCTCACAAATCGGTCGATTATGTGTTTAGGGAAGAATTTCTGAAGTTTAGGATCAAGTTTGAGCGATTTTGGTTGAGATTTGAGCGAGAACGAGGCGATTTTCTGGCAAAACGCATGAAGGCAATGGAACAGTACGATGATGTTCTTGGCCGCGAAAGTTTTTGCTGAATCGTTCAAAACCGCGAAAATTTCTTGTCTGCGAAATTTTATTCCGAGAAATTTTGAACCGCGAAACTTTCATTTACACTGCATTTTTCGCAACTGCCTGCCTTTAAAATCCGAGAAATTTCATATCCAAGAAAGTTCATTCCGCGAATTTCTTTAAGCTGCGAAATTTCTTTTTTTTTTTTCCAAACTTGCGAAATTCTTTAACTTGCGAAATTATTTCTTGCGAAGCCTGAAAATTTCTTGTCCGCGAAATTTTATCCCGAGAATTTTTAAAACCGCGAAACTTTCCCTTAAACTGCATTTTTCGCAACTGCCTAGTATCAAGATCCGAGAATTTAAGCCGCGAAACTTTCACTTATACAATTTCTTTTTTCGCAATTGTTTACCTTCATAATCCGAGAAATTCCTTATCCAAGAAAGCTTATTCCAAGAATTTCTTTGGCCGCGAAAATTTTTTTAACTTGCGAAATTTTTACAACTTGCGAAGTCTTTCTTGCTAAGCTTTAAAACCCTGTTATCTGCGAAAATGATTATACCCGAGAAAATTTTGTAAGGCCATACTGTTCATTTTTCGATGCGAAAGTTTCCTTAACACGCGAAATTTTCTTACTTACACTGTTCATCTCTTGATGCGAAAGTTTCTCATTGCGAAAATTTCCAAAAAACCACACTTCACCTCCCATTGCGAAATTTTGTAACTTGAGAAAATTCTCTCGCGAAGCTTTAATTTCTCAAACTTGCGAAAGCTTTATAACTTGCGAAACATCTCATGCGAAACTTTAAAATTTTCCACTAGCGAAATATTTACAAGTTACGAAGTTTTCTAGCGAAGCTCAAAAATTCTCATCTTGCTAAACCTTTTAACGTGCGAAATTCTTCAACTTGCGAACTTCTCTAACGTATTAATTTCTTCTAGGGTTAAAATTTTCTCGGGTTAAATCTTTCCAAACCGATTTAAGATTTGATCAGTACACCTTGATTTTTTAAATTCTAGAACTTCTCCTAATTTCTAAATACATTTCCGTTCACACATTATCGACCGTCACACACGATCACTTAGTTCTAAGAAATTCTTTAAACGATTTTCTTCTCACAACTCTACATATTAAACTCGTATTTATCATCTCGTTCGTTACTAACTTTCTTATCTCTAAAAGATCAAAACCACGGACGATTCGACTGCACCAACCATGTCCACCACGTATGACATCTCCATAGTGGGCTCCGACACCAGGCCTCCGATGCTGCGACAAGGCGACTACAGCATATGGACAAACCGGTTCCTCACGTTCATCAGGAACAAAGGCGCACCACTCTCTCAATACCTTCTGGACTCCATCCTCAACGGCCCAGCACAGTTCTGGACAATAGTCCCTGCACAGCCAAATGCAAATCCTCCCATGGATGAACGCCGCACTCCAAGAGGTCCCATCAATGAGGATGAATTGGCTCGCGAACAGGCCGACGAGACTGCCAAAGGATACCTCTTCCAGGCTTTGGGAAACGAGGTCTACGGTCACGTTGAGTGCTGCACAACTGCCAAGGAGATATGGGATGAACTTGCTGAAATTATGGCTGGCACAACTGAAAGTGCACAGGGGAGGAAATCAGCATGTCTCTCGCAGTATGAACACTTCCAGGCCTATGAAGGAGAGGAACTGCGCGACACATACCTCCGATACTTGAAGGTCATCAATGAACTCAAGAAAGCCAGGATCTCGAGGGACAAATTCGATATCAATAACCGCTTCCTTGGTAGCCTCAAACCCCATTGGGGCAATGCAATCGTGATGATGATTCAGAGTAAGGACCTCTCCAACACTTCCATCCATGCTCTTTATGACAGTCTGTCTGCCTATGCTCCTTATGTGCAACCTCAGTCCACCAACACTCGAGTCGACCCACTGGCTCTCCTCTCAAACAAAACCAATGAACGATCTTCCACCACTAAGACTAAACAGAACAAAGGGAAGCTACCAGCTGTTGCATCTGACACCTCTTCAGGATCCGAAGCCGATACAGAATCAGATGAAGATGTTCGTGATATACGCAAGCAACTGGCAATGCTCACTAAGTTGGTCTCAAAGAAGATCGGAAAAAGATCCTCATCCTCCTCCAATCGTCAAAGAACCTACAGCGGCACCAAAAAGACCACTCCCACAGAGGAAACTAAGCCGACAAAGAAAGCAGAGGACTCCGCACCTCAAAAATCTGTGAAGTGCTTTCGGTGTGGAAAGACAGGCCACTTTGCCAAAGAATTCCACGCCCCACGCGTGAAGGACTCCGGGTACTATGACCGAAAGGCCAGAATGACCCGCAAGATGGAAAGTGGGAAAGCCCTACTCACCGAAGAAGCTGAATGGGTGAATGACACCTCAGAAGACGAGGAACCTAAGGATGAAGATTGCTGCATGGCAAGGCTGGTCGAACATGACGAGGACGAGGAGATGGGACACACCGGTGAAAACACAGCTAAAACTCCTACCAACGCAGAGTCTGAGGTACGAATCTCGCAACTCGATGATGTGTTTAATCACCGACACGCCATTAAGAAACCCACCGTAGATGCTAGGGATTATGATGAACTTAGGCTAAAATTTGAAAATAACTATGCCTTACTTAGTCTAAAAGTAGAAGAACTTGCCTGTGCAAACGAACGTCTAATGGCCTCTGAAGCTTTAGTCAAACGTCTGCAAAGTAAGAACAAACAAAGTGAAACTAAGGTTAAGGAAACTACACTAGCCATTAGTTCATGTGAAACTTCTCGCCTCCTGACGGCCGCTCAATATGAACTGCTTACGAAGGAAATAATTAGGCTATACCGCAAGGTGAAAGAACTTGAAGAGCAACTTCACCTTAAAAAGGCAGCAAACATCTTATGTCTATTAAACCAACCAGCTGAAACAGAATTCTATGACGCCCGGATGGGAATCGGACTGGCCAGCAACTGCGATCCAACGCCGCTAATTGTCAAAAGGTATAACGTGTACAGTACGGCATTCCTAAAAACGAGGAAAGGGACTCCCTCACAGCTCATGCCATTTGTAAGATCCTCCTCCACAGTGCTGTCAGAAGAAAAGAGGAAACAGAACATACTTTGGGCAGAGATCGCATACGACTACACAGAACTGAATGATAGTGATCAGACTACAAAGCCCTCACTATCTGAAGACATCAAATCTCAGTTCCCAACCGAAGAACAGGAAATCGCTCTCCGAGAAGCACTTTCTCGCATCTATGTCCCAGAGAAACTTCTGGTCATAGCAGAACTAGAACGAACCATAGAAGTAGAGCGAAAAGCCTTTGCAAAAGAGCGAGAAGATCTACTTTACAAAATCTTTACCCTAGAACAATCTCGTAACACGAACAAACCTTCTACGTCAAGTCAAGTACCCGATTCTCAAACATGTAAATGTAAGAGGACGGCGAAATGACTCCTGAAGCCAACATATGTTCTAACACTAACTCTAGTATTCTTATGGATACAGGGAATGTGAGTTCGACGTCTCTGGAAGGGAGTTCGTACCAAATAAAGGAGAATCCGCTCTTCGATGACAAGAAGAAAAGACCATCCTATATTCGTTCTGCCTCTCTATGTACTGAATCCCAATGTCCTAAGGTCGTAGACTATTATGTTGCCAAAACTCATCGTTCTTTTACCAAGCTTATGTCCATGTGCTGCTGCAATGAATTTGTTCTCCCACGCTTCCATGAATACGAAACACATGAACACGCAACACTCCGACCACGCAAGCGAAGTTCATCTACGACGTCTCTGAATTCGCCCATCTCGCCTAAACCTAAGGTCAAGCGAAAACGCCTCTCGCCGTCAAACGCAAACTCACCTACTACTCGCAGGCCAAAGACGACCAAAACCGAAGCACAAAAACGACAACCACATTCCACACGCCAATTTATGTATAAGGCACAACACATGCAAGCACAAGTTAGGAAAATATGGGTTAGAAAAACCATAATCCCGCCTAATCAAACAAACGACAAAGGGAAAGCTAAACTAGAAACAACACAATCTGATTTAGAAACCACATTTCCCATTAAGCGCGTAAAAACTTTACATATATCACAAGACTGCCCCGTTCGAAAACGGGGACCCAACGTTTGCTAAATGTTTGCAGGTCTGTCATGTGTGGTATCTAGACTCGGGTTGCTCCACACACATGACAGGGAATAAGGAGCTGTTGAGCAACTTCTCCGAGCGCTATCTCGGAAGAGTCTCCTTCGGAAACGGTCAAATGGCGCCAATTCTAGGAACTGGCGATCTCGTGCACGATAAACTGACAATCAAGGGCATCTCCTATGTCGAGGGTTTGAGCTACAATCTCTTCAGCATTGGTCGTTTCTGCGACAAAGGATACAAGGTTCTCTTCGAATCTGACATCTGCAGCATTATAGATGCCTCGGGACAACCTCTTCTTTCTGGAACGCGCACGTCCCACCTCTATATACTCAACCTCACGACCTCTCGACCAATATGCCTTATCTCTCGAGCCGCACCCAAGTTGAATGATTTATGGCACCGTCGTCTTTCACATCTCAACTTCAAGACCATCAACAAACTGCGTCAGAATAAACTCGTCAACGGTCTACCCCAACTGACATATCATAAGGAACACCTATGCTCTGCCTGTGAATTGGGGAAGATGAAGCGATCGTCCCATGTATCTAAGGAAACACCGTCCTCTAAGCTCATCCTCGAACTTTTACATATGGATCTATGTGGCCCAATGCCTACGGCCACACTCGGAGGAAGACGGTATATTTTGGTGATAGTCGACGATTTCTCACGCTACACGTGGACGAAACTCATTCGTACAAAGGATGAAGTTCCTGATATAATCATCGAGTTTGTTGTTACATCCCAAACACTTCATCAACAGAAGGTTCGGATTATCAGAACTGACAACGGAACTGAGTTTAAGAACACGAAGCTCAGTGACTTCTATGCCACTCAGGGCATCACTCAACAGTTCTCAGCTGTGAAGACACCGGAACAGAATGGTGTCGTTGAGCGCAAGAACAGGACACTAGTTGAAGCTGCCAGGACTCTTCTCATCCAATCCGGACTTCCTCATTCTCTTTGGGGCGAAGCTATTCAAACGGCTTGCTACACACAGAACCGGGCTTCCATCCACAAGAGATTCAACCGCACCCCATACGAGATGCTGAATAACCGTCGTATCCCCGATATATCTTATCTAAGGGTCTTCGGTTGCCGATGTTTTGTGGCCAATGATCGCCAACATCTTGGGAAGCTTGATCCAAAAGCTCTTGAAGGCATCTTTGTTGGATATTCACTGAATTCAAAGGCATACAGAGTCTATCTTAAGGAGAAACGGTCAGTAATAGAAAGCACGAATGTCTCTTTTGATGAAAGCGAAGGCGATCTCATAGCTTCTGGCCATATCAGTCCAGAACCAGGTCTTCTACAGTCGTTGACAAAAGGTCAACCTTCAATGGCGGGAACTTCCTCATCTGAGGGCAATTGTGGCGAATTGGATCTCGATCTCGTTTGGTATTTTTCGTAAATCAAATCGTTAGGTTCGAGGTATACCTTCGGTGAACGGGATTTCTTTTGTCGTCGCCTCGGATGGACGTGGCTACACCTCGTCTGGATCCCGGGGCTTCCGGGCTAGATTATCACGCCGGTATGACCTTGAACGAACCTCTAAGAATGCTCCCGATGGCTAGACGCAACTCAGTTCGGGTGTCGGGATTCGTCGTACGATCCGTCGGTTTTATGTGGCTCGGGAAGTTCAAAACTTCATCTTACTCTTTTCTTTAGTTCTATGGCTTTTCAAAGAGTATCAAGTTCATAAAAAGAAAACCCCTTCCTATGCATCTCACGTTAATGCTCTTTCATGTTTGTTTGTTTTTATTTTTTTTATTGAAACATAACATGTGTCAATCATTTAAAAAAAAACAAATGAGTCATCCCTACACAACATCACCCAACGTGTGATGGAATTGTGTAGATTTTTTTTTTTATGATTATTTCATTTTGGCCCTTGAGGTTTCTAAATTCTCAATTTAGTCTCTCAATTTTAAATTATAAAATAATTAAATCCAATCTAATTATTTTAATTATAATTGAGCCCACCTGGTTAATTTATTAAGCACTTAAGACAATCTTAAGTCCTAATTATTTCCGTGACCGTCACTGGAATTTAACTAAGTCGTCGACACCTCGTATCAACTATGCCACTACCTCAACGAATCTAATTCGTTAGGTTTCAGAGAAAAGCCCGCTGATTTCGTTCAAGTTCATTACCATTTTTAAGCGCGACTCTCTAGGTCCGTCTCAACTGGCATGGGAGGAATCCACGAGTTCCGGTATTCGCCTAGCCAATCCCGCGGTACCGGACAGATCCCAGTTGAGAACGAATTTTGATCTAATCGAAATTCGTGCGAACCGACTATAGTGTATACATTTAAATACTTCTTACGCCTTTCACTTGCGTCCCGGTTAGGTAAGAGCCATGTAAATGTCAAACTCACTAACCTAACATTATGTTATAATCGAGACCGAACCGATTATTTAAACTCCGCTCCGTATCTAATACAAGCAAGTTTTCCAAGCTTCGGCCGAAGGCTTTATAATCGTCGCTCTCCGATTACCTCATAGGACATTAACCTATACGAATATAGGCAATGAATCCCGATAGCCGTCAAAGCCCGGCAATCACCTCCGTAAAGTCGGTTGCGTTTCATCGCTGACCCGTGTCTCATTTATGAACACTTACGAGCCTAGCCAACTAGCGACAAACCGAAATCGCGAAAGCAAATCCGTCAATGACCCTATCGGTCTGAGGCTGCTATAGTCATTCGTTCAATCATTGACAACATCCTAGCCATGTGATTGAGACGAATACAAGCCGAATGTCCGGATACGCGATCCCTCCGATCACCGATATCTCCATCACGACCCACAACCTCTCAGGTAATCGGTGACACTATCGATACTATGTGGTCGTCAATGGATAAGTCATATTTGGATATCTAGTCACCCACCTAGAATCCTTAGACTTACGGACTTTTTATTTAATGCTGAGATTAAGGACTGTCCGGTATCTCCTCTCTCGTCCCACGAGAATCAGACATCCAACTCAAACATTTGGGTGTTATTTATTTATCGCACTGCCGGATGCCAAGTAGACTTTAAATTCGATAAATAAATAATAATGCCTTTATTATAATGAAAATAAATATTCATTAATTTATTTGACGGTATATACAATAAACCTGTCTATCAACCTATACATCATCGTTCGCCCTATACTATTCCTAGTCCTCGTATGGCATTCCGAGGGCACACTCCCTAACTGGAGCTTACCCGATGGACAAGGTGGAAACAGCCTGTTAGGTCCTCAATTATCAGCTCCAAGATCCTAGACTTGAAATCTAAGGCAATCGATTAGAATTGTTAAGAAATAGATTTCGATCAAAAAACCTTTCGTGAAGAACTTTGAGAGAGATATCGCTTAGTGAGAGAATGATTTATGACTTTCTCTCTCTAGAATTTCATTTGCAAGCCTTTCGGATCAATTGACTAAAATTCTCTATTAAGCTCAATGTGTACAAATGTATTTATACCAAGCATACTTGATATAAATAACAAATAAGTCCTAATCTAAGGACAAATACAAATAAAGCCTCTAATCACAAGGACAGCTAATAAAATCAAAGCACAACTAAAACTGATATTCTACAATTTTTTTTTTGGAAAGTGTCACTAAAATAGGAAAAACAGGAGTACAGAGCAGCGTGCATGATATTGCTCATGACGCACGAAGCAGTAATGTTCAACCGACCAGACAGCATAAAAAAACCAGACAACCTACAATGTCCCAACAAGACCAAAGCCAAAGGAGATTACAAAACGACTACACAACGAAAAAGTCCAAGGCAAGGTAGGTGTCGCAAAACCACTTCCAACAACGGGTTCCTGGCACCAGATGTAGTACCAGCAGGGAAGTCAGGCATTTAGCCAAAAACAGCGCCAGAGCACTAGAAAACGAAGACAATATAACACATGAAATGCATCCGCTGGCCTGGTCGATGAAAGGCGTTTGCACGCCACCTCCTGATTTTCCAACATGGGACCGAGAACAGGTGGAGCAAGCGCCAGGCCAGGGTGATCCTCCAACATGAGTCGGCACAGGTACGCTCAACCTACATGCCTCAAGCAGCAGGTGCAGCACCACGACGTCCATCACGCCGCCACAAAGTCCAGACCAGCCACAACACCATAGTGGGCCGCACGTCTCGCAAGAAACCATCTCCGCAAAGGCCAACAAATCACATGGAACAGCAACCAAGGCGTGCAGCTGCGGAACCCAAGCCGTCCAGCAGAGCCCACGCAACCCACGGAGACCGAACAGCAAAGGCCCGCGAAGATAGCATCAACTGCAAAAACATGGAAAACCAGAGCAAGAAACCAGGACGCACGGGAGAAGAAAGGAGACAAAAAGGAGAAAGCATAAGTGAAGTAAGAGAAGGGATCAGAGTGACTAAAGTCCATGGGTAATCGTTGTCCGCCTCGCCTCCAACGATCTACTCCCTCCAGTCCACCCCATGGGGTGGGCAACCTGCACGCAACCAAAAACCAACCACGGGAGCAAAGAGCCGAAATAAAAATAATAGACCCAAAACAAATCAGCGTTAGCATCACGCAACACGCCAAACCCGTCGCATCGCATCCAGTTGTAGGGCGTATTTCAACGGAATGGTGGTGAGTCGAAGGCAGAGCAAGGCCTCGATCTCAGACACAATATGGTCAGGAGTCCGTCGTCTACCGTCGTGCCATCTCCTGTTTCGTTCAGCCCACAGATGGTAGACCAGGGAAGCAAGCGCATGTCGTGGACCCATCCATGCTAAGTGCCCACTCCGCCAACGACGAGCCGCCCAACGAATCCCCTCGAACCAGTCCCTCAAAGGCCATCCAAACAGCATGTGTTCCCGGATTAGTAGGAGGCAGCGCCGCGAGAAAGCGCAATCGAATAAAGGTGCCTAATGGTCTCCACAACACCTTCATCGCACAAAAGGCAAGTAGGGGTCCCCGCTTCCACCGCCACCCATTGCTTGTCGCGCGTAGCTAATCTGTCCCGGATAGCTAATCTCGTGCTGTGGGATAGAAATAGGTCCCCCAAAGAGCGTATGCCAGTGGACGATCGGGCATCGCAGTCGAAGACTCTCCCTGGCCGAATGAGTAGTGAACACTCCATTCCCAGCCGCAATGCATCTCACGGTATCCTCCTCACCAGGATGCAGTAGGGGCAGGAGTGGGCCAATCTCTAGAAATTTGGTAGTGGTTCGCGGAGACCAATGCCATCCATCCTCATCAATGACGCAGCTCAACCTCGAATCAAGGGGCAGCCCCATAACCTGAGGCCCACGAGGAAACCTCTCCGCCAGGGGGCCATTGAGAAGCCAAGGGTCGGTCCAAAGACGGGTCTTAACACCATTACAAATGCAGAACTCGATAAGGGGCCGAAAGGATTGGCGAAGTTTTAAAAGTTTCCTCCAGCTCCAAGAGGTCCTCGAGGAGGCTCTAGTGGTCCAGAGAGACTCGTTGTGCAGCCTAGTTTGTCGAATCCAAGTAGCCCAGATAGACTTATCATCCCCCATTCAACACATCCAAATAAGTCGCATCAGCATCGCCTTGTTGTCCGTCTCGATAGATCGAAGTCCTAGGCTTCCCTCCTCCATAGGAACGCAGATATCATCCCATGCAACATTGGCACTCGAGCCCCTCCATAGAAATGATCTCAGCCTACTCTCGATAGCACATATCACACCCTTGGGGAGTAAGAAGACACCAGTCCAATAGGTGTGAATGCCAAGGAGGACCGATCTAATCAATTGGACACGGCCAGCATAAGATAAAGACAGGTTGGTCCAAGATCCCAGACGGCGATCTATGTTACACAACAGCGGCCCGCAATCAGCAATCGAAAGCCTAGAGGTGATCAAGGGGACACCGAGATATCGCACTGGCAACGAGCCCGAAGGGAAGCCCATGATACCTTGAATGATGCCCTTGAGCCGCTCGGCTCTTTTAGAAATAAACATCTCGCTTTTTGTGATATTCGCTGGAAGCCCAGCAAGTGAACCGAAGAGGTCTAAGATGTTCTGGAAGAGACTTACCGACTGGACATCCGCGTGCGAGAACAAGAGTGGTCATCAGCTAAAGAGAGCATGAAGAGCGCTGTAGATTCACATCTCCAATGATAGCGAAAGCTGCTATTCTGGCGGATCCGATTCTCAATAATGCCATGCAGAACCTCCATCACCAGGGTAAAGAGGTAGGGGGAGATGGGGTCGCCTTGCCGTAGTTTGGATGAGACTGTCATCCGAAGTATTGAATTCGTCCACGTCGTCCCTTGAAGAATCCTTCAGGTCGCCCATTTATGTTGATCGAGAAGCGAGGCGAAGTAAGGCACGAGCGTATCCAACCCACAAAGGAACAAGGGAAGTTCAGCACCTCGAGAGTCAACAAAAGGAAGTCCCACTCAACCTTGTCGTAGGCCTTGGCAAGGTTGACTTTAAAGGTAACACGCTAGGACAGCCCCGCACTGTTGTAGCCGTGGCAAATTTCCTGTGCCAAAAGTATGTTATCCGAGATACGTCTTCCTGGAATAAAAGCCGTTTTGGGATGGGTGTTTGAGCTTTCCAAGACATCCCCACAGGCGGTTGGCATGGACTTTCGATATGACTTTGTACAGTACATTGCAGCAGGATATCGGTCTAAAGTCCGTAGCCTTGCATGGTTGATCACACTTGGGGATGAGGGTGATGAGTGTAGAGTTGAGTTCCCCTAATAAGAATCCCGTGCGGAAGAACTTATTAATGGCGTGCGTAATGTCAGCCCCAATAATGTCCCAAGCGCTCTTATAGAAGGCGGCTGTGAAGCCGTCCGAGCCAAACGATTTATTATCCCCAATAGAGAAGAGCGCCTTCTTGATTTCAACATCCGTGACCGGTTGGGTCAGAAGTTCGCCATCGGTTGCGCTGAGTTTCCGCGTGAGGAAAGAAGCGATATCAACCTGGTGAATAGGCGCTAGTCGAGTAGAGTGTCCAAGGAGATCCGTGTAAAACCGCACAAGTTCTGCCCGCACATTGATGTCCCCTTCGATGGTCGTGCCAGCATCATCTTCAAGTGAAAAGATACGATTGATAGTCCGTCGTGTTGCCACTTTCTTGAAGAAGAACGCCGTGCATTGGTCCCCGTCTCTTAACCACGCCACTTTAGCTCGCTGGGATAGCGCCGAGGGCTCCATATCGACCACATGAGCATAAACCAAACGGCAACGCTTCTCAAGGAGGAAGAGATTAGAATCCATGGGGTGCTGTTCTAATAATTGTTGTGCATTCTCTAGGAATCGCCGAGCTTTGAGGACATTCCTATTAAGGTCGCCCTTCTCCCACCGAAGAGACTTGAGCGACTGTTTGATCGATTTAAGCCAACTCACAATGGACAACATTGGATAACCGCTGACGCTCTGGTTCCACGCCTCCTAAACCAATGGTAAGAAATGCGGGTCCTTCACTAAGAAGTTATCGAAACAAAATATATCACCTTTTGTGGGCGAAGCTGAGTCGGCCTCTAAGATGATAGGTGAGTGGTCAGATGTGGCAGGTGTGGCGTTCTATAAGGTAGATCCCCAAATCGCGCGAGTCACGGGGGGTTTCCGAGCATTCTATCCAGTCACCTCCAAACTCCCGAGGGGCCGGTTTGTTGATTGTACCACGTAAAGAAAGATCCAAACCTTGGCAAGTTGATGAGGTCCGATGCGGTGAAGCAGGCAGCCATGTCCCGGCAGCCCCCGGTTGGAGCCCCTCCTTGTGCTTCGGACACGTCAATAATCGCGTTGAAATCCCCCATGACAACCCAAGGAACCAATGCCCGAGAACTAGATAATGCCGTGAGATCAGCCCAAAGATGAGTTTGCTATGCTCGGGTATTCAGTACATAAACGAAACTAATGTAGAAATCCAGATGTTCTTCTAAGATGCTAACTTTGCAGTGAATAGCTTGGTTCGTGAACGCTTCGACGTTGACCGCTAGGTAGGTCTCATCCCACCCCACCCAAATACGTGATGCAGGACCATCTTCGTACTCATAAAACCATTTCCATTGTCGTATCGAAGCTGCAATAGATGAAGCATTTTGTTCCGACACTCTCGTCTCAATCAGCCCAACAATCCGCACGTTATGTCTCGTGATCAACTCCCTCGCCGCCCATCTGTGGTCTAACCTATTTATAGACCACGCACGTTCCAAGAGGCGACAGGGTTCATAAATCACCCGTCGTGAGGGCCGCTATAGGACCCTTAGTAAGAAAGTTAGATTCCTCAAGGTCGGCGAGGACCTCAAACATGTTTTCGTCAACGGCGGGCTGGGATGTCGTAGCCTTAGTGCTAGTGGACCCACCCACGGTAGGTCCGAAAGACCATTTGTCAAGGTTCATGGGCGGGGCAGATTCATCAAAGAGGCCGCGTCGAACCTGTCCAATGGAGTTGCTATCTTCGGTAACCTTGCCTATACCTTTGTTTTCAGCACGGCGCCACGCACTTCGTTGAGTCGTGGCGGTGATGGGCCTATTGGTGTCCTTTGCGGGTGGTGGAACTTTACGCGGCTGTGGCGGCGGGATATTGGGATGTTGTGGTGCCAGTGGGGAGGTTTTCCGGGGATGTGGCCGGTTCTTGGGGCAGCTCCCGGCTCCATGATACCATGATTCGCATGTGGCGCACTTCCTGGGACGCCATTCGTACCCGACCTGAACAGGCACCACTCCCAAGAAGCCTCCATTCTCACTTGGTAGCCTGATGTTGAATTGATCAATGAAGAGTTCCGTTAGAGTCTTCTCAATGCACACACGTGCGTATTCAAGGCGTTCCCCGCTAGCAGTCATAGCGTCCGCAAATAAGGGCTTTCCTATAACGCTAGTGACAATACTCAGCACCTCTTTGTTCCAGAATTCCGATGGGACATTGCGAAGCTTGACCCAAAGAGGGATGATCTTTCTTCGCAAAAGACATTCCAGGATGCCAGTGCTCAAGAAAGAGCGGCTGCCCGCTCATGAGCCACGGCCCACCTTCCATCCATGCGGTACAGGCAGCCGCCGTCGCAAAACGGAATTTAAAGAACCCATTTAGTGCTGCCCGGACTTCAATAAGGTCCCGCCTAGATAGACCTGACAAACCGCTCAAGGTGGGGGAAGTAAGTCCGTTTCCCCAAGAAATACCCGACAAGGGTATGCTCCCATCGCACCGAGCCTATACGAGCGATTTCCAAAGATGGCCGTCTCTGCCACACCCTCGATAACCGTCGGTGCCCTGTAAGATAATTCCATTTTTGCTGAGGGGACGCGCCGCTGAGTGTCCCGGAAAACAGTAGCTCCCTGAGTCACGGCAGCGAAGGAGGGTCAGGCGTTAGCGATCGTCCGCTGATGAGGGGTCGTCTTCGAAGCTGGTGGTGAGGGTTGGGTTGTGGGGAACCCGGGCTGATTAACATTGATAGTAGGTGTCGCCATTAGCGATTGTTCACTATCAGGTCCAACTTCCACGATCGGCCCTAATCCCGTGGTTGGTGGTGGCGAACCCCGGGGTCTAGGGAAACGGCGATCCTGAGGTTGATACGGTTGCTGATCATCGTCCGAAGCGTCTTCAAGGACCGGGGCTGAATCGCACGGGGCTGTCGGTGCAGCCACGTCCCTCTCAGGCCGAGGCCCATTAGGGGTACCACCAGTTGTAGCCGCCGCTACTGTAGGCTGGGTGGGGTTAGTAGGATGTCCAAGGATCGGCCCAGAGCCCAGGTACGGTGGTGAAGTGCCCTGGCGCTCGGGGAAACGGCGATCCATTGCTGCGGCCTGCACTGCAGGCGAGCCAGCAGCCGCTTGGCTAGCCTAGCATCGCAAACCCTAGGTCCACTCAGGTAGGGCTTGGAAGCCGAAGAGTCGCTCTGTAATATCCTAGGGTAGAGCACCGATTTTTGGGCCGCCTCAGCCGCAGTGAGCTGTGCTTCCTCATCAGATCCTTCCGCCAAGACCGGCCCTTGAAAAGAAGCAGGTGGAGGAGTACCCCGGCGAATAGGGCGACGGCGGTCCAGCCGAGGATCCCGAACAGGCATGATATGCCTAGTACTCCGTTTCTTACGGCGGTGATGTAGCGGCGCAGGCGTCTGCTGCGATTGGCCACCCCCGGCCGAGTGGCTCGACGCACCCCGGCATAACAGATTTAGCAGCGCCGATCGTCACACGCATAACCAAGGCTTCGAAAGTAGCGACGTCGACCTATCGTCAAAGGCAGCGATGTTGGTCCTAAGGAGTTCATAGTCCGGCATAACTCCAATCAGATCCGGGACCAGGGAAGGTGCAGCCATGACGAACGTGAGTGAGGGAGATGAAGGGTCACAGTGAAAGAAGGCGGCTGAGGAAGAGTGAAATGTCACGTAAGGTTTGGTGGCAATAGAAGGTAGATGAAAAGTCACAGCCCTCCAACCGCCGTCTGGTCATGGCGAAGGAGGCCCGCAGCCGCCGTCAAGAACAGCCCAACGCGGCGCCGGAGAAGGGGAGGGCAGTGGGTCGACAACGGCAGCTTCTTGGTGGGCGAAAGTGAAAAGTCACGAATGGAGGAGAAACCGAGATGAGTCAAGAAATGCCCCCATACCTCCGTCGTCTGATTCCGGCGGTGGGGGGTCGGCGTAGACCGCCTGGAGAGCACCAGAGCACCCGAAGATGACGCGGGTTCAGGCCGACGACGGCAAGGGAGGTGGCGATATGTGTATATTAGTGTGCTAGGGTTGATGTGAGTGGAGGAGAGAAATACTAGAGAGAGATTCTAGAGAGAGAACATGATAGGGAAAATATTTGACCGATACAAAAATTTCGATATTCTACATTCTCCCCATTTGTGCTTGATTGCCCTTCCGCTATGTGTAATCCTCGGGCAAAGTACGACCTGCGCAAGCCCAGCGCGTGCTCGTAGTTCCGTATGCTGTTCCTCAGCTCCAGTCGCTCCTCGATGTCCTCAAGTAGTTCCATTAGAAGCGGTTGTTCTCTCACGAACCTGTGAAGCTTCAGCATGGTCTCTCTGTTGATCTCTTCCAATCTTTTCTCTATGTTCTTCCTGATGAGCTTGAGCGTCCCTGTTAGGATATTTAATTGATTGTGTCAATAGTTTAAGTCTTGAGATTAATTATGTAATTATCTTTAGCTTGGGCTTTGGACTAGATTGTAATTATTTTATTTTTAGTGATTGGGCCTTAATATACCTAGGGTTAATGTGGTATATAAGGTGTTACCAACTCACTTTGAAAGGTAATCAAAGATTAAAAAGCTAAAACTCGTTTTCACACACTACACACACTACAAGGTGAGAAACTCTCCCTTTTCATTCCATCTAGCTTCTTTGATTCCTTGTTTGGTGCATTTCGGGACCAACAAGTGGTATCAGAGCGAACGTGGATCGATCTGCATTGATTTGAATCCAGTTTCGTTCGATTCCGAGAAAGATCAAAGGTGTTTTGAGCAAAATACTAGTTTCGGCATTTTGGTTTCGTTTTGGGGTTTTTATGTGTTGTTTTTGTGTTTAAAACCTTTCCCCAGATCGATCCTAGGCCTAAAATGTTTTTAGAACACTTTTGGATCAGTTTTAACGAGTTTTGAGCAAGATTTAAGCAAAAGTTTTCCAGAAAAAGTCATTTCGGCCATTCTCTGTTTTTGGTCGATTTGATCCTTTTTTTGTTGTTTTTAGCTCACAAATCGGTCGATTATGTGTTTAGGGAAGAATTTCTGAAGTTTAGGATCAAGTTTGAGCGATTTTGGTTGAGATTTGAGCGAGAACGAGGCGATTTTCTGGCAAAACGCATGAAGGCAATGGAACAGTACGATGATGTTCTTGGCCGCGAAAGTTTTTGCTGAATCGTTCAAAACCGCGAAATTTCTTGTCTGCGAAATTTTATTCCGAGAAATTTTGAACCGCGAAACTTTCATTTACACTGCATTTTTCGCAACTGCCTGCCTTTAAAATCCGAGAAATTTCATATCCAAGAAAGTTCATTCCGCGAATTTCTTTAAGCTGCGAAATTTCTTTTTTTTTTTCCAAACTTGCGAAATTCTTTAACTTGCGAAATTATTTCTTGCGAAGCCTGAAAATTTCTTGTCCGCGAAATTTTATCCCGAGAATTTTTAAAACCGCGAAACTTTCCCTTAAACTGCATTTTTCGCAACTGCCTAGTATCAAGATCCGAGAATTTAAGCCGCGAAACTTTCACTTATACAATTTCTTTTTTCGCAATTGTTTACCTTCATAATCCGAGAAATTCCTTATCCAAGAAAGCTTATTCCAAGAATTTCTTTGGCCGCGAAAATTTTTTTAACTTGCGAAATTTTTACAACTTGCGAAGTCTTTCTTGCTAAGCTTTAAAACCCTGTTATCTGCGAAAATGATTATACCCGAGAAAATTTTGTAAGGCCATACTGTTCATTTTTCGATGCGAAAGTTTCCTTAACACGCGAAATTTTCTTACTTACACTGTTCATCTCTTGATGCGAAAGTTTCTCATTGCGAAAATTTCCAAAAAACCACACTTCACCTCCCATTGCGAAATTTTGTAACTTGAGAAAATTCTCTCGCGAAGCTTTAATTTCTCAAACTTGCGAAAGCTTTATAACTTGCGAAACATCTCATGCGAAACTTTAAAATTTTCCACTAGCGAAATATTTACAAGTTACGAAGTTTTCTAGCGAAGCTCAAAAATTCTCATCTTGCTAAACCTTTTAACGTGCGAAATTCTTCAACTTGCGAACTTCTCTAACGTATTAATTTCTTCTAGGGTTAAAATTTTCTCGGGTTAAATCTTTCCAAACCGATTTAAGATTTGATCAGTACACCTTGATTTTTTAAATTCTAGAACTTCTCCTAATTTCTAAATACATTTCCGTTCACACATTATCGACCGTCACACACGATCACTTAGTTCTAAGAAATTCTTTAAACGATTTTCTTCTCACAACTCTACATATTAAACTCGTATTTATCATCTCGTTCGTTACTAACTTTCTTATCTCTAAAAGATCAAAACCACGGACGATTCGACTGCACCAACCATGTCCACCACGTATGACATCTCCATAGTGGGCTCCGACACCAGGCCTCCGATGCTGCGACAAGGCGACTACAGCATATGGACAAACCGGTTCCTCACGTTCATCAGGAACAAAGGCGCACCACTCTCTCAATACCTTCTGGACTCCATCCTCAACGGCCCAGCACAGTTCTGGACAATAGTCCCTGCACAGCCAAATGCAAATCCTCCCATGGATGAACGCCGCACTCCAAGAGGTCCCATCAATGAGGATGAATTGGCTCGCGAACAGGCCGACGAGACTGCCAAAGGATACCTCTTCCAGGCTTTGGGAAACGAGGTCTACGGTCACGTTGAGTGCTGCACAACTGCCAAGGAGATATGGGATGAACTTGCTGAAATTATGGCTGGCACAACTGAAAGTGCACAGGGGAGGAAATCAGCATGTCTCTCGCAGTATGAACACTTCCAGGCCTATGAAGGAGAGGAACTGCGCGACACATACCTCCGATACTTGAAGGTCATCAATGAACTCAAGAAAGCCAGGATCTCGAGGGACAAATTCGATATCAATAACCGCTTCCTTGGTAGCCTCAAACCCCATTGGGGCAATGCAATCGTGATGATGATTCAGAGTAAGGACCTCTCCAACACTTCCATCCATGCTCTTTATGACAGTCTGTCTGCCTATGCTCCTTATGTGCAACCTCAGTCCACCAACACTCGAGTCGACCCACTGGCTCTCCTCTCAAACAAAACCAATGAACGATCTTCCACCACTAAGACTAAACAGAACAAAGGGAAGCTACCAGCTGTTGCATCTGACACCTCTTCAGGATCCGAAGCCGATACAGAATCAGATGAAGATGTTCGTGATATACGCAAGCAACTGGCAATGCTCACTAAGTTGGTCTCAAAGAAGATCGGAAAAAGATCCTCATCCTCCTCCAATCGTCAAAGAACCTACAGCGGCACCAAAAAGACCACTCCCACAGAGGAAACTAAGCCGACAAAGAAAGCAGAGGACTCCGCACCTCAAAAATCTGTGAAGTGCTTTCGGTGTGGAAAGACAGGCCACTTTGCCAAAGAATTCCACGCCCCACGCGTGAAGGACTCCGGGTACTATGACCGAAAGGCCAGAATGACCCGCAAGATGGAAAGTGGGAAAGCCCTACTCACCGAAGAAGCTGAATGGGTGAATGACACCTCAGAAGACGAGGAACCTAAGGATGAAGATTGCTGCATGGCAAGGCTGGTCGAACATGACGAGGACGAGGAGATGGGACACACCGGTGAAAACACAGCTAAGACTCCTACCAACGCAGAGTCTGAGGTACGAATCTCGCAACTCGATGATGTGTTTAATCACCGACACGCCATTAAGAAACCCACCGTAGATGCTAGGGATTATGATGAACTTAGGCTAAAATTTGAAAATAACTATGCCTTACTTAGTCTAAAAGTAGAAGAACTTGCCTGTGCAAACGAACGTCTAATGGCCTCTGAAGCTTTAGTCAAACGTCTGCAAAGTAAGAACAAACAAAGTGAAACTAAGGTTAAGGAAACTACACTAGCCATTAGTTCATGTGAAACTTCTCGCCTCCTGACGGCCGCTCAATATGAACTGCTTACGAAGGAAATAATTAGGCTATACCGCAAGGTGAAAGAACTTGAAGAGCAACTTCACCTTAGGAAAAAGGCAGCAAACATCTTATGTCTATTAAACCAACCAGCTGAAACAGAATTCTACGACGCCCGGATGGGAATCGGACTGGCCAGCAACTGCGATCCAACGCCGCTAATTGTCAAAAGGTATAACGTGTACAGTACGGCATTCCTAAAAACGAGGAAAGGGACTCCCTCACAGCTCATGCCATTTGTAAGATCCTCCTCCACAGTGCTGTCAGAAGAAAAGAGGAAACAGAACATACTTTGGGCAGAGATCGCATACGACTACACAGAACTGAATGATAGTGATCAGACTACAAAGCCCTCACTATCTGAAGACATCAAATCTCAGTTCCCAACCGAAGAACAGGAAATCGCTCTCCGAGAAGCACTTTCTCGCATCTATGTCCCAGAGAAACTTCTGGTCATAGCAGAACTAGAACGAACCATAGAAGTAGAGCGAAAAGCCTTTGCAAAAGAGCGAGAAGATCTACTTTACAAAATCTTTACCCTAGAACAATCTCGTAACACGAACAAACCTTCTACGTCAAGTCAAGTACCCGATTCTCAAACATGTAAATGTAAGAGGACGGCGAAAATGACTCCTGAAGCCAACATATGTTCTAACACTAACTCTAGTATTCTTATGGATACAGGGAATGTGAGTTCGACGTCTCTGGAAGGGAGTTCGTACCAAATAAAGGAGAATCCGCTCTTCGATGACAAGAAGAAAAGACCATCCTATATTCGTTCTGCCTCTCTATGTACTGAATCCCAATGTCCTAAGGTCGTAGACTATTATGTTGCCAAAACTCATCGTTCTTTTACCAAGCTTATGTCCATGTGCTGCTGCAATGAATTTGTTCTCCCACGCTTCCATGAATACGAAACACATGAACACGCAACACTCCGACCACGCAAGCGAAGTTCATCTACGACGTCTCTGAATTCGCCCATCTCGCCTAAACCTAAGGTCAAGCGAAAACGCCTCTCGCCGTCAAACGCAAACTCACCTACTACTCGCAGGCCAAAGACGACCAAAACCGAAGCACAAAAACGACAACCACATTCCACACGCCAATTTATGTATAAGGCACAACACATGCAAGCACAAGTTAGGAAAATATGGGTTAGAAAAACCATAATCCCGCCTAATCAAACAAACGACAAAGGGAAAGCTAAACTAGAAACAACACAATCTGATTTAGAAACCACATTTCCCATTAAGCGCGTAAAAACTTTACATATATCACAAGACTGCCCCGTTCGAAAACGGGGACCCAACGTTTGCTAAATGTTTGCAGGTCTGTCATGTGTGGTATCTAGACTCGGGTTGCTCCACACACATGACAGGGAATAAGGAGCTGTTGAGCAACTTCTCCGAGCGCTATCTCGGAAGAGTCTCCTTCGGAAACGGTCAAATGGCGCCAATTCTAGGAACTGGCGATCTCGTGCACGATAAACTGACAATCAAGGGCATCTCCTATGTCGAGGGTTTGAGCTACAATCTCTTCAGCATTGGTCGTTTCTGCGACAAAGGATACAAGGTTCTCTTCGAATCTGACATCTGCAGCATTATAGATGCCTCGGGACAACCTCTTCTTTCTGGAACGCGCACGTCCCACCTCTATATACTCAACCTCACGACCTCTCGACCAATATGCCTTATCTCTCGAGCCGCACCCAAGTTGAATGATTTATGGCACCGTCGTCTTTCACATCTCAACTTCAAGACCATCAACAAACTGCGTCAGAATAAACTCGTCAACGGTCTACCCCAACTGACATATCATAAGGAACACCTATGCTCTGCCTGTGAATTGGGGAAGATGAAGCGATCGTCCCATGTATCTAAGGAAACACCGTCCTCTAAGCTCATCCTCGAACTTTTACATATGGATCTATGTGGCCCAATGCCTACGGCCACACTCGGAGGAAGACGGTATATTTTGGTGATAGTCGACGATTTCTCACGCTACACGTGGACGAAACTCATTCGTACAAAGGATGAAGTTCCTGATATAATCATCGAGTTTGTTGTTACATCCCAAACACTTCATCAACAGAAGGTTCGGATTATCAGAACTGACAACGGAACTGAGTTTAAGAACACGAAGCTCAGTGACTTCTATGCCACTCAGGGCATCACTCAACAGTTCTCAGCTGTGAAGACACCGGAACAGAATGGTGTCGTTGAGCGCAAGAACAGGACACTAGTTGAAGCTGCCAGGACTCTTCTCATCCAATCCGGACTTCCTCATTCTCTTTGGGGCGAAGCTATTCAAACGGCTTGCTACACACAGAACCGGGCTTCCATCCACAAGAGATTCAACCGCACCCCATACGAGATGCTGAATAACCGTCGTATCCCCGATATATCTTATCTAAGGGTCTTCGGTTGCCGATGTTTTGTGGCCAATGATCGCCAACATCTTGGGAAGCTTGATCCAAAAGCTCTTGAAGGCATCTTTGTTGGATATTCACTGAATTCAAAGGCATACAGAGTCTATCTTAAGGAGAAACGGTCAGTAATAGAAAGCACGAATGTCTCTTTTGATGAAAGCGAAGGCGATCTCATAGCTTCTGGCCATATCAGTCCAGAACCAGGTCTTCTACAGTCGTTGACAAAAGGTCAACCTTCAATGGCGGGAACTTCCTCATCTGAGGGCAATTGTGGCGAATTGGATCTCGATCTGCTCTTCGAGTACTTCTACCCAGTTCCCAAGACTCCCATCGCCACCACTCAACCTACCGCTGCACCCACTCCACCTACACCAACAGCTACCGGCAATAACGTCGTCCCTCCAAACATGGATGCACTCAATCTTAACGAAGACGACATTCTACCCAACCCTGGGAATATTGCTGATCCTGATGCTGAACCCTCTCAATTAAATACGATTGAGATCTCTTCTTCGGACACCGGGCCCCAATCTAATGAGTTTCAAGTAGACACTAATGCGGCCAGCTCCTCACAAACCAACGTACCACTTTGGGCTCGCTCTCACCCTACCGATCAGATTATTGGGGATCCCACATCCGGTGTTTCGACACGTTCGGCTACGATGAATGAAAGTTTGTTTGCTTGCTATCTCAGTCAAGTCGAACCATCACGAGTAGCAGAAGCTCTCAATGATCCTGATTGGCTGATTGCAATGCAGGAGGAAATAAATCAGTTTGAACGCCTACAAGTTTGGGAACTCGTACCACGACCTCACAATAGGTCCATTATCGGCACAAAATGGATCTTTAAGAACAAAAAGGATGAAGATGGTGTTGTTATTCGCAACAAAGCAAGACTTGTGGCTAAGGGGTATAACCAACAAGAAGGCATCGACTACGATGAAACCTTTGCCCCAGTTGCCAGGATCGAAGCCATACGAATGTTTCTTGCCTTTGCTGCTCACAAGAACTTTAAAGTCTACCAAATGGACGTGAAGACGGCATTTCTGAATGGATTTCTCAAAGAAGAAGTGTACGTTGATCAACCTGAAGGGTTCTTGAGCGAAGAGTTTCCTCATCACGTATATCGACTCTACAAGGCCCTCTACGGACTAAAACAGGCTCCTCGAGCTTGGTATGACGTCCTGTCAGATTTCCTCGTTCAGTCTGGATTCAAGAAAGGATCTCTGGATACAACCCTCTTCACCAAGCGGAGTGGCCCGGACATCATGATTGTACAGATTTATGTCGATGATATCATTTTTGGATCAACTGAACCACAACTATGTGAAGAGTTCGCAGAATTGATGAAGGAAAAATTTGAAATGAGTATGATGGGCGAGCTGAATTTCTTTCTTGGCCTTCAAGTAAAGCAACTCCCCGACGGAATCTTCATCAACCAGTCCAAATACATCCATGACATTCTCGAGAAATACGGAATGAAGGATGCTAAGACTGCTGCAACACCTATGTCTCCCTCTGGCCGACCCGATGCGGACCCATCGGGTGCTCCAGTTGACCAAACCATCTATCGAGGGATAATAGGATCTCTTCTGTACCTCACTGCTAGCCGACCAGATATCGTTCTCTCGACAGGCATCTGCGCGCGTTTCCAGGCAACACCAAAGGAATCCCACCTCACTGCTGTTAAAAGGATTCTCCGCTATCTTAAAGGGACACCCAATCTGGGTTTGTGGTACCCCACTCAATCGGACTTCAAGCTGGTTGGATTCTCTGACTCGGATTATGCAGGATGCAAGATGGACAGAAAAAGCACCTCTGGAGCTGCACACTTCTTGGGCGGTAAACTCGTAAGTTGGTCGTCTCGAAAACAAAACTGTGTCTCAACTTCGTCGACGGAGGCAGAATATGTCGCCGCCGCTAGTTGCTGTTCACAGCTTTTGTGGATGAGAACCCAACTACGAGATTTTAATATTCATATTGATAAAATTCCCATTTATTGTGACTCAAAAAGTGCTATTGCGATGACGAGTAATCCAGTACATCACTCTAGAACAAAACACATAGATATTCGCCACCACTTCATCAAAGAACATGTAGAACAAGGGACAATTGAATTGCACTACGTCACAACCGAAGATCAACTGGCCGACATTTTCACAAAACCGTTGGATATCAAACGATTCCAACACCTAGTGACTATGTTGGGCATGTTGAATATTCCGTTGTGATCAATCGTCTCTACATGAACTCTGATTAAGTGTACATATTTCTTTTCCACTTCACTCTATTATCTATGTGTCTTCTGAATTTTTATGTGTCTCATGGATTATGTCTTTTGAGGGGGAGTTTTTCGATTAAGGGGGAGCATCTGATATTTTGCTATTTAAAACGAAATTTTTCCGATTAAGGGGGAGCGTCTGAAATTTCACTATTTAAAACGAGAAGTTTTACGATTAAGGGGGAGTTTTTTCTTATTTTTCTTATTTAAAAAAAAAAAAAAACAAAAAAAAAATAAAAAAAATAAAAAAAAATAAAAAATTGGGTTGAAATTTTAAATTTTGGTCAAACTGAGTCAAAATCGGACCAATTAAAATATTTTGGGTTGAATCTCTAATTTTTCTGGTCAAAAGGGGTCAAAATTGGACCAAAACAAATCCGTGAAACGTCGGCCCATTTTCTCAAAAAATTCGCATGTACAGTGCCTACAATCGTAAAACCCCAAAACCCTTAACATTTTTCACTTTCCAACAAAAATTCGCAACCCCTCTTACAAAAATTCGCAACCCCTTATTCAAAAAAAATTCGCAACTCCCCGCGTCGTGTCATCGTCAAAATCTGCATTCAAACTTCGTTTCCTGCTAACTCCATCATCGCAAATCAGCTTTTCGGTATGAATACATCTTAAATAACCCAATTTCTGTTCGATTTTACACTGTTTTGACCGTTCTGATTAAATCTGCGTGGTTAGGGTTAAAACTTTCTCGGCTCTGAATCGAACGCATGTTAGATTTTTGATGTTTAATAATCCCAAATATGCAATGCCCATCCGATTTCGAGTCGATTGAGTCCAGATTATCGTATTTCGGTTGAGATTTGAGTAGGTCTAAGGCTAAAATTATTTCGTCGTTTCGCATGCTTTCGCAATATGTTCTTCACCGCGAAAAAATTCTCAGAAGATTGCTTTCAAAATGTTAATTTTCGCTGCTACAGTGAGAACAATTCCGCGAAAATTTTTCCGAGAAATTTCTTACGATTAAAAGTTTCGCTACTACAGTATGTGATATTCCGCGAAATTTTTATCTGAGAAATTTCCAAGCGCTAAATTTTCGCTACTACAGTGAGTTAAATTCTGCGAAAGTTTTCTATCCGAGATTTCATGTTCAAATTTCCGTGCTACAGTATGCAAAACCCTGCGAAAACTTTATCCGAGAAAATTTCCTGAAAATCGTTCTTAACATTGATTTTTCGCGGCTACAGTGAGTAAAATCCCGCGAAGGTTTTATGCGAGAAAAATTTCTCCATATGTCATAATTTTCGCTGCTACAGTGAGTCATACCCCGCAAAATTTTCGCACCCTTCACTCCATACCACAACTTTCCGCATGAGAAACTTCTATAACTTGCGAAATTTTTCATTACACTCAAAACTACTTTGACTGTGAGAATTCCTTAACGTGCGAAAATTGGGTTTACATGCGAAAATTTACCCTCAATACGTGATTTTCCATACTTGCGAAAATTCTCACTATATGCGAAAATTTGCACAACTTGCGAAATTCCATCACTTGCGAAAATTTTCTTTTCATGCGAAAATTTTTCTGAACTGACACTTGCGAAAATTTCTCATAACTTGTCTATGTGCTCATACTTGCGAAATTTCATTCAATCTGCGGAAATTGTCCTCGCACATAATCCAAAATTTCTCATAACTTGTCTATGTGCTCATACTTGCGAAATTTCATTCAATCTGCGGAAATTGTCTTCAATTCAAAATTTCTAAGTGCTAAATCTTTCTTATACGAAAATTTTGGATTATGTGCGAGACTTCCTAACTTGCGAAAATTTTCCATGCATACAAAATTTGACAACAAAATGCGAAATTTTTTCTCAACGTGTTCATGAGTTATAATCTGCGAAATTTTCAATTACATGCGAAAATTCTATCTGAATGGGAAATTACTTCAACGTGAGAAAATTTCTTGTATATGCGAATTTTCTCTTTATGCGAAACATTCCCTTGATATGCGAATTTCTCATTACTCATTAGTCTATATGATGTAAGATGCGAAAATTTCCAATACATGAGAAATCCCACTCTTTATGCGACAACTTTTACATACGAAAACTTTGATCACTTGCGAAAATTCACCATGCATGGAAAATTTTACACAATTCGATGTCTTGTATTATTTTCGCAATCTAATCCACGTTAATAATCCCATAATTATTGTCAAGCACAGATATGACGGATAAAGACCAAAGTACACTTGAAGCACTTGAGGTGGCTGCGATCCAAAGGGAGGTCACTCGCATCGAACTCCACACGCGTACCTATGTCCCACCAGCCGAGGAGATCTTCCCACTAAGTCAATGGGCAGCCCTAATTCCCAACAACTACATGGTGGACCTGGAAAGTTTTCGGTGCGATGCCCCCGTCATCATAGAAATACTCAAAGGACACCCACTTCGTCACGCCCTAACTAATGGCGAACCAGAAGCACAGGTGTACCTCCAACAATTCTGGCATACGCTGCAGATAGCTGGACCAATACACCTTGCCAAAACCTTATCCGCCAAAATCGACCAAGAAACGGTGATCCTCAATCGCAAAATACTCCAAGAAGTCCTTCAACTCCCCGTTTATTCACCCTATGATCCACTACCAACACATGATCAACTCATTGAAGACATCGACAGACTGGGCTATCAACCAGATACCAAGAAGAAGAAAGGCCCACTTGCCCTCAGTGAAGTCACCACCCGCAACCTACCACAACCCTGGCGGACACTGTACCTGCTAGTGAACAAGTGCATGTCAGGAAAGCATGCTGGTCAGGATCGTGGAAACATTCAAATCCTCACCATCCTGACCGGCATCGCTCACAACCGCAAGTACAACTACGCCGACATCATATGGATGGACCTTGTCTCCATGATCCAGCGCCGCGACCGGGAAGTAGCCAAGGGAGTCACGAACCGCTTCGTCCCATACATGCGATGGCTCCCAGCTCTGATCAAGCACTTCCGCCTGCACTCAACCAACATCCGCATCCGTCCGGCAGCAGAGCACTTCCAAATCTGTCGAGAAGTTCGCCAAGAAGAACACACCGGCGAAGGATCGACACGCAATGGTGATTCCGGACGATGTGCTCGCCTACGCCGACCAGAACAACCCGCACGTCCAAGATTATCGTGCCTCAACCGCATCCTTCCGTGAAACCCCGCACCCTCTATCCACTGTCCCTACGGAGCAGATCAACCCCCCTGCTCCTAACCTCGGGACTAGCCAAACCCCCACCACTACCTCCAAAAGGTCATCGAGTCGCGCCGCATCCTCTTCCACCCGCGTTCCGAAAAAACGGTCGCGTGAGGATGACGTAAGCCGCCCCACGGAGCGTCGATCGAAACAAAAACACGATCGACCTCCTCCGCCACAAATAAGCCGAGCCGAACCAATAGGTACAGGAGGTGATGTGTTCACCTCCCGAGTAGAAGACGTGGCATCTGGCTCAACCACGCAAACAACCCCACCAACCCACTTATCATCCTCTCTACAGGAAGGTATTTCATTGCACGAGGAGCCACGTATACCATCGACATCCCACTTGGAGATGATCGATGTTGAAACAAGCAGTCCCTCGCCTCAGACTGCATCCTCTTCATGCACATCGAGTCTAGTGCCCTCACTCCCCATAATTTCTTACGTTTCTAGGCCACATACACCTCTTACCGCACCACAGAGTCTTCGTGACTCTGTCAGAACGCTCGCTGATGTCTCTGTGACTGAGAGCGGAAGACCTAGCACGGCCACCATCACAACAACCGTGAGCCTAGGCCATCATTCGATTGAGTCTGTCTCATCAATGATGCCAACGGGAAGTCTGCGTGACCCCGTCTTTTCCAGTCCTGTGCAAACGGGCGGCCGATCGGCGATCTTCTCCGATTCGGTGTCAGTTGGAATTCTCCGTGAATCCAACTTGTTACAATTACCCACCTTCATTACCGAGACCGCGCTAGAGACACGTCTTCAAGAGTTTGCAAAGACTCTTGAGACGTCCATCCTCGACAAAGTCTACGCGCGTCTCGATGCGTCCACCGCCGACAAGGGCAAAGGTGTGGCACCGGAGACGCCACCTCCTACACAAAACATGGACGCCGAAGCTGTTCTCTCCTCAATATCTGCCAAGGAGCTCTTCTACATCCTCAGAGCTCGTTTCGAGTCGATGACGGAACTTGACGAGGAAGAACAGCAAATGAAGCAGATGATAACGCAACCAATGTCTTGCCGTACTCAAGGCGAGACCAGCAGGACCAGGCGCGACGATCAAGATGATGATCAAGATCGCCGCGAGGGGGAGACAAATAGGCAGCTGAGCTCACAAGGATTCACGCAACCGACGCCGCCCTCCTCCTCTGGACCTAAAACGGTGCCCACACCAGAAACCTCACAACCCACTAACCAAAAATCCCACCCTATTCACCCTGAGTCACTAGCCAAATCACCCTCACCAACACCCACCACCGTCTCCGAGACTCTAATCGTCACATCGACGCTAGAGACCACCTCCATACCATCTCCACCCACCTCGGAACCTCTAGCTGTCACATCGACGTTAGAGGCCACCACCACATCTACACCACTCGTCGCCCAAATCATCCTTGCCAAAACCATCACCTCAACCGAACCACCAGAATCTCCACCAATTCCATCCCCACAATCCACAGACTCCTCCGACGCTGCTCCCTCGCCACCACACAGCCATACCCCTCTCAACATCGATCCCAACCTGGCTTTCGAGGATGTCTACTGCGCTCAGAACGAGATCGAAGCCTACATCTTCAACGATGAATGGCTGTACACGCCCGCCGATGCAGTAGCAGCTAGGAAGTTGGTGGAAAATGCTCGACGTCTGCTCATGGAGGCCTCGCTTACGCTGATCAACACCGCAGACGACGAGAACGGAGAGGAATACAACGCGGAACCGGCCGAGCTCGAGAATATCCTGCAATTCCAAGCGCAGCAAACTGAGGCCCCTGCTGCTCAGACGGATGTGCCCACGGTGGATATACCGGAAGCACCGTGGGAAAACAAGAAGATCACGGCGCCATTTCAGGAAGAGATCAGGAAGAGGATCTGGCGGCGCAAGGAGAAGATCGTCACCACCTTCGACGAGTACGAGCTGATGAACATCCAAAGTTGGACCGAGAGAAAGAAGCAACTCTATCGATGGAGCCTTCTGTGCCACAAATGCACAGATAGGACGCTGTCCGATGAGGAAAACATCGCTCAGGAAATGAGTCGGGCCCCCATCTGCAAAGTCACTGACCTCCGCCAAGAGTCCAAAGGACCTGTCCATTACCCAGTATTCACGGTAATGAGGCAGGATGAGAGCTACAGTGAAGACAGTGAGGCGGACTTCAAGTTTCTGCGCCTGGGTGACCTATACAGCATGCTGGAATCCCTGAAACAGTTCAGACTCGTCCTCAGAAGCTCTGGACATCTCGTACGTGCTGAACCGGTCACCATGGTATATGTGGCTATCAAGCGCCACATGCTCCGACAAGTCAGATTCTACGCCACCCACGATCTGCAGATGGCGGTGGAACATAATCTGAAGAAGGTGAACCTGACTCGCCCATCTTTCAAGAACGCAGACGACTATCGAGAGGGCGATGTGATCAACGGAGATGATCCGGCGGTCGCCTACTCGAACTACAAGGGAAAGATGAGGCTCCTGCGCTGCTCCGAGGTGGCAAAATTCTCAGATGGAACGCTCACCATCATCCAAGACAAACTCATGAGAATCTGCCGTATCCTTTCGGAAGAAGATCCCCTCTGCCGATCCAAGTTCGCGAAGCTCATTGACGCTATAGCTGACAGAATGGTTCTTCGAAGGAATCTCCGCGCCTTCGAGTTCAAACTAGGGCTTCGCGAAACACTCACACGCTAATCCACCATCCCAACGCCCAAGATTCAAGACTCCCAACAATTGACACAAAGGGGGAGATTGTTAGGATATTTAATTGATTGTGTCAATAGTTTAAGTCTTGAGATTAATTATGTAATTATCTTTAGCTTGGGCTTTGGACTAGATTGTAATTATTTTATTTTTAGTGATTGGGCCTTAATATACCTAGGGTTAATGTGGTATATAAGGTGTTACCAACTCACTTTGAAAGGTAATCAAAGATTAAAAAGCTAAAACTCGTTTTCACACACTACACACACTACAAGGTGAGAAACTCTCCCTTTTCATTCCATCTAGCTTCTTTGATTCCTTGTTTGGTGCATTTCGGGACCAACAGTCCCATCACAGAATTTATGAATCTCGGTCTTCGGCATCAACCTAGTCTTCTCGGTAATCGGATTGTGGTAGTTGATTCCTAAGACTGAGCTGATATGCATATGATTGTTGGGAAGCCCTTCGACCTCAGGTCCATTGTTGAACTGAGCGGTCATGTTAACCTTCTTCATATTGCTCTCCAGAGCCATCTGAAGGTCGTGTGAGGCAAAATATTTGACTTGGCGCACCATGAACATGTAGAGTCCCTCGAGCTCTTCCTTCTTGATGAAGCCTTGAGGACTCTTATACTTCTCTACGTATAGCGGGTAGAGATGGTACACCTCCTCGGTAGGGAGGTACGGTAGGTCACTCTCGCTTAGCTCTTCTCTTTTTTTTTTTTGGAACAGGTCCCGGTTTTTTATATATATAATGGAAAGTGTACAGAATGGGTACGAGTAAAACTCGACACAGGCAACCAGTAACAGGCTACTGGTGAACAAAAAACGAATGGTAAAAGAAAACCAACTACCAAGCTACTCTTTCTATTTACTGCGATGACGAACATTATTACTATGCTGCTTGAGAGAAATTGTTTGGTTGGACCAAATTACATGGACTGGCTCCCTAACCTGAGGATAGTCCTAGGTATGGAGTCGTTAACTTATGTCCTCGATTCCATCGTACTGCAAGTCCCAGGGGCTGATGCGAGTGAAGAAGACGGGGTTGCGTATGCCAAGTGACAGATTGACGAGCCAAAGGTCAAGGGCTATATACTTCTTTCCATGAGCAATGGGTTGCAGCGCACTCACTCAGAAATGGAAGTGGGCGCTATTTTGCTTCATTTGAAGGAGCTTTTTGGCGAACTTTCTAGGAGTGCTCGCTATTCCCTCACGGAGCAACTATTTCATTGCAAAATGGCTGAGGGTAGTGACGTCGGAGAGCATGTGCTCAAGATGATCGATTGGATGGAAATACTCGAGGCACTAGACTTTATCATGGATAATGAGCTCCAGAACGATCTGATACTTCAGTCGCTCCCACCTTCCTTCAATTCGTTCATTGTGAATTTTAATCTGAACAAGGCCGAGATGACGTTGACTGGGTTGATGAACCAGTTGTCGACGGCGCAAACTCAGATGAAGAAGGTGAAAGGAAAGTAAGTTGTTCTTGTTGCGAATGCTAAGACTCGAGGGTCGAGTAGAAAGAAAAATTCGGACAAGCCACTAAGCCCAAAGGACGAATTTCGAAAGGCAAGGCCTAGAAGAACGTGTTCAAAGGCGCCAAACCGACGAACAAATGCCTTCACTGCAATGAGCTTGGCCATTGGAAGAGCGATTGCCCAAAGCTAGCCGCCTCAGGTAAAGAACTTTACGTTTTAGAAACTAATTGTTCTATGATAGTAGATTCCGCTTCGTGGATCTTAGACTCGGGAGCTAGTGCTCACATCTGTGTTTGGAACCAGGGTCTGGAACGAAGTAGGAAACTGGCGGAACGAGAGATCATGATCAACGTAGGAAGCGGACATAGTGTACCGGCGACCCATATTGGATCAAGAACTCTCGTTTTATCAACTAGACATAGTTTACTGCTTTCCGATTGTTTAGTTTTGCCCAAGAGACTTAAGAATATTGTTTCTATTCCCGTTTTGAGCGGAAACTATTACGAGTTCCATTTTAGTAATAACATATGCAATATTTATTTTGGAAATAATTGCGTCGGAAATGCAAGTTTACTGAATGGATTATATTATCTAAACGTCGAAGATAAAACAAAAACTGTGAATACAATCACCAAAAAACAAAAATTGGAGTCGAATTCGAGACTGATGTGGCATCTTCGACTCGGTCACATGGAGAACAGAAGATTCTCGAGTTGCAGAAAACCGACATTATAAAGCCGCTTGGGTCTGATCCCTATCCGACTTGCGAATCTTGTATCCTTGGAAAGATGACCAAGTCGCCCTTCACGGGGACTTTTGCGGGAGTCGTAGAACTTCTCGGTTTGATCCACACGGATGTTTGCGGACCGTTCGGGGTAGCGGCTCGCGGTAACTTCCACTATTTCGTTACCTTCACTGATGATCACTCTCGCTTCGGCAAGGTCTATCTCATGAAGCACAAGTCTGATACTTTTGAATGGTTCAAAGAGTACAAGGTTTTGGTGGAAAATCAGACTGGAAAGAGCATAAAGCCGTTCGATCAGATCAAGGCGGCGAGTACATGAGCCTCGCGTTTGACTAGTTCTTGAAAGAGAACGGGATCATTTCAGAGATGACATCGCCCGGAACACCGCAGTTGAACGGTGTGTCCGAACGCAGAAATCGAACTCTGTTGGATAAGGCTCGATCTATGCTGAGCTATACAGACCTGTCCATATCGTTGTGGGGTCATGCCCTGTTGACAACGACACACATTCTGAATAGATGTCCTACAAAGTCTGTCGATCATATTCCGTATCAGATATGGACAGGACGAAGACCGAGTTTGAATCACATTAGAGTTTGGGGTTGCCCCGCATTCATGAAAAAGCTCAAGATAGATAAAATGGAATCCAAGGCTGTGAAAGGACGTTTTGTCGGGTATCCTGAGGATTCCATGGGATACCAATTTTACTTCCACAACGATCAGAAAATCATTGTAGCCCTTCAGGCTCCCTTTCTCGAAGAAGAGTTCGTTCGGGAAGGTGGAGCGGGTCGCAAAGTAACTCTTGGAGAGCGTCAGAAGCGCTTTCACAGACTCCAGTGTCAGATGACACCGTAGAGCAGTCTGAGATGCAACCTGAGTTGCGCAGGTCGGGTAGAGTATCTCGCCAGCCTGAGAGATACGGGATGGTCCACATCGAGCACGAGGTTGCTGCGATTGCAGGGAACGTCGGAGACGTTCCCACTACCTATGACCAGGCAATCAGGGATATAAATTCGGAAAAATGGCTTATAGATATGCAAGTCGAAATGGATTCTATGCACGAAAACCAAGTATGGACTCTAGTAGACCTCCCAGACGGTTTTAGACCCATTGGGTGTAAAATGATCTACAAGAGAAACTAACTTTAAGACTTGGGCTCGGCCAAGTGCTTAATGGGCTTGAGGATAAAATTGGATTTCACCTTAAGTTAATTTCAAAATATGCCTTTAAGGGTATTTTCGAAATTTGCAAATTTTATATAAATAAATATGGAATAAAATATTTGGAATATTATTTATTTAAATTTCGAAATTAATCTAGGATTAAGTTTCGAATTCTATACCATATTTAAACATACTTAGTTTGACTTGGTATTTAAGTTAGTTTTCTAATAATAGCAAGTTTGCTTAAGTTTGGATTTGGAATTCAAAAGAGAGTAAGATTTGGAAAAAATCTCTCACACTTTAATGACTTAGAAATCGAAATCCAAGCCTTTAAGTAGGCTAAATTTCGTGCTCCATAGGTAGAGAAAATAAGTGATTTTCGAAATCAACTAAAGGCACAAAACACACACCCAACGCACACACTTTTCTCCCACGCGACGGCTCGGTTCTCTCTAGCCATTTTTAGTGAACTGATTCCGTGGTACACTGCGACGTCGGCGTGCCGATCTAGTGCCATCCACCACCATCGACGAAGTCTTGAAGAAAAGGATGAGGAGCTGCCACTCGCATAAACTGGTAATTCTCTACGGGTTTGACCCGCCCCTATTACATGGCTATGTGTTACTATTCTGATCCGAGCAACGAGGGCAATCGGAGAACCTGAAAAATTTTTGTTTCGCACCGTACCCAGTGGCATTTCCGGGAGACACCGGGCAACCAACAACTTCCAATTTCTTGTTGGAAAATTAGGTATGTTGAATATTCCGTGATGTGTGTTTTGCCTGATCATATGTGCTCTCAAATGTTTTCTATGTGCTTTCGAAAATTAATTGCCTTAACTTGAGTGAAAATTTAGTAATAATATAATGTAATAAAAATAAAAAGGAAAAATTGACAATAATAATCCAACCTATCACTTCTCCGCTCAAAATAAATCCAACTATCAATTATTTCAGAATAATCCTAACTATATAGTGAGTCTTCCGAAATTGCACCAATGTCACTTGAAACTTGTTTAGCAAGTAATTTTTTTATTTTATTACTTATATATCTTTACGATAATTTTTTTCAAAATAAAATTAGTAATCAGATTTTTTATATTTCAAATATCATTTGAGTTTTTGTTACGTATTAATTAATGGCGGCCAAAGTGGAGATTAGTCTAAGTTTATTATTTAGATTGATTTATAGTATCTGAAGAAAAATAAGTACATAAAAAAATTCACATGGTATTTGAAAACATTTTATTTTAATTAAAATTATCAGGTTCAATATATATATGTAATTATAATAAAAAATACATATGTACCTGCAACATGTATCAAGTGACGATAATTTTCAAAATAAAATTAGTAAAATCAAAATTTTATTTTTTAAATATCATTTGAGATTTTGTTACATCTTAATTAATGGCGACCAAAGTGGCGATTAGTCTAAGTTTTATTATTTAGATTGATTTATAGTATTTGAAGAAAAATAAATACATACCAAAAATTCACATGGTTACATTTTATTTTAATTAAAATTATCAGTTTTAAAATATATATGTAATCATAATAAACAAAAATGCATAAATGTACCTGCAACATGTATCAAGTGAGACGAGCGCATTGTTTTAAAAAGCGTAAAATAGCGCGTTTTGTAGTGCCCCATATCGCATTTTACCGCAAAGCGCGGCGCAAAAAATATAGCGTTTTGTACTAAATAGTGCAAATATCTGAGTAACATTAATTTTAATTTTTTTGTGACTCTAAAATAAGATTTTAATGCTTTTCATTTTTTCCGAAGGTTTGACTGTTTGTAAAAATTATTTGTTTGCTTGTATTATTATATTTTTTCATTATAAAAAAAGTTATATTACTAATTTTTAGTTGAGATTATTTCGAAATGATTCGTAGTTGGGTTTATTTCGGGCGGGCGAAAGCAATTGGTGAGATTATCAACGTGAAGTTCTCCTTAAAAAGATGAAAAGAAAAAATTATTTTACTAATTTTATTTGAAATTTCGTTTTAAATGTATATATATAAGTAATTAATATAAGAAATACCTGCTAAACAAGTTCTAGGTGACATGGGTGCAATTTCGGAAGACTCGCTATATAGTTAGGATTATTCAGAAATAATTGATAGTTGGGTTTATTTTGAGCGGAGAACAGATAGGTCGGATTATTATTGTCAATTTTTCCAAATAAAAATCCAAAATATTATACATATATATAATATTGGGGGAATGACGATATCTTTGCTCGATCTAAGTCACAAATAGATTTCATTGACATGAGACTGATTAATTGCTTAATTTTGTCAGTCTAAGTCGCATTCTTGTGTCTAAAGGTCATTAATTCGGTCCACTAGACACAAAGCCACTTTACAAGTGAGGATTCTAGCCTTTTATTTTCCATCTACCGATTTTTTCTTGAGCGCATCACACATCAGTTGCTTGTCTTAACTAGTGATTCTTGGCTTCATACTATCCTTGCATTAGATCGTTAGGAAAATGATTATGGCACTTAGGAAATTCCTCACTCGGCCACATCCATAAAATTTTTCAATCCTTTTACGTCGCATTTATCGTCGTGGTTTTTGTCGAGCGAGAAAGTTTTTCGATTTCAAAGTCGTTTTTCGCTGCGAAGTTTGTCGATCAAGAAATAGTCAACGAGAGACTAAGTCAATCGCCGAAAAATTTTCGATCGAACAAAATTATCGCTGCGTATTTTACAATCGAGAAATTTTAAGGTTGAAAAAATTAATTTTATCGCTGCTAAAATTTACGACCAAAAATAAAATGAAATCGAAAGTACTGTTTTCGATGGTATGTTTTCTTATCTTTATCACATTAACACCTATTTCAGCTATCTACCACACATTTGCTCCTCATATTAATTAAGATAAATGCAATTAACTCTCTGTAATCCTGAACGGTGACCTCTGGCTCCGTAATTGATCAACATATGACGTGCAACAAGTGTACATATGATGTGCAATAATATCAAACATGTAAAACATGGGCGTGCAATAAATATAATACATGTAACGCATATAATTCGCCAAGTTATATATAATTCACGAAATTCACCTAATCACATAGTTCATGAAATTCATATAAAAGGGTTACGTGTCGTAGATGAAGGTTTCACCTACCTGTCGTCCGTAGATTATTAGCTACTCCTTCGTGAAATTCCTAATCTCGACCTTAACCATAAAATTGTGATGTCAGTGTTCTATTTAGTCAACCTATGAATTAGATAAATAAATATCTACGACTTTGGGAACTCTAAAAACCTTAATTCATGAAATATACTCATTCGCAAAGTTCGCACTTCATTAATTATTTTTAACATCGACTTCGCGAATTCCTTTAACCTTAGGACTCGCTAAGCTCGATTCGCCAAGTAAGGTTTATTAAGTTCACTCTAATTCGTGACCTAGCTTTGCATTATGTAACTTTGCGAAGTGTTTCTAATTCACTCGTGGTTGGCGAAGTTTAGTATCATTCTCTCAATTCGCCAAACTATCTAATTCATGAACCCATGTAATTTGTGAAGTTCATGTGTATATTAAAAAATGTCGAGAATGTTAGAGTTCATTGAGAAGTAATTGTTCTAATAAGGCTCCCCCTGAATTTTTATACCCATGCCGTTAGCTCCAGATCGTGAAGTTCTCCTCATTGAAGTGTATTGCATACGGGAAATTCGACAACAAAATATGCAACACTTAAAGAAAAACATCAAAAATATTTGGAGCTCAAAGCATGATATTTGGTAAATGTTGCCCCTCAAATAATGCACCTAAATTGATTTAACATACACACATGTAAACTAATCCAAGTGACAATTATGATAAACACGCAATTAATCGATTTAGCCTAGATACATGATCCCCTAAACATGTATTCAAAATAATGCATGAGGGTATGAGCACTAAAATATTCGCATTTATACAATTTAATACCAATGCAAGCTAAGCAAGCATTCAGAATGAGCGAATCATGAGATGCAAAAGTATCGCATTTGCCAATGAGCCCTCAGTCCTACTGGCTGAGGGGGAGGTGCTTAGGGTCATGTTGGGAGAGGTCCTGGGTTCGAATCTCATCCCTGTGACATTTCCCTAAGCCTGCCCACATGGGCCCAGACATGTGCGATTGACCTGGTCGACCTGTTTAGCAGGTAGTGGGTCGGCCCCGGGGTTTACCATCGGCTTTACCCGGTTACCAAAAAAAAAAGTATTGCATTTATACAATTCAGTGCAGATGCAAAATAAATTTGCATGACAAAGTGTGTGAATTCTTATTAATTAAAATAAGAATAAGAAACATAAAAATAGGAAAACAAACTTATATATCCAAAATTTTATTTTTATTTTATTTTTATTATTTTTTATTTTCATTTTTTTTATTTTCTTTTATATATGTATATACTAATATTATTAATCGTATGGGGTCAGATTAATTTGCTTCGATCAATGTCACGCCTAAAATTTTCACAAGACACGTGGAAAGATCTTATGCCGTCAAGTCATGTTGTCAAACTAAAGTCCTAAAGTCATAGAATAATCCATTTCGACAACTCTCACTAGGTTCGCTCAAGCACTCGATTATTTTTAACTTGGGATTCTTATATTTATATCACTCAAGTCAACACACGCAATTTTAAGTCAATTTACCTGTGATCGAGGCGCTTTTAATCATTTCACCTAAGCAAAAGAATGTCGATTTGGAATCAAAGGGACTTTGAGGGATTTTAATTTGGCTCTGACTTAGAAGGGTAGGAAAATTTGGAAATTGTGAGCTTCTTGTCGTCTTCCATTTCTTCGTCTTTCTCATTCTTCGGCATATTTTTCTTTCTTCTTTTGTCTTTCTCATCCTTATTATTTTTTTCGTTATTTTTCTACACTTGCTCAAGCTGAAGCTCTGCTTCTCTACGAGGCTGAGAGATTATCTAAGGCGAAGTTCTTCTTGTTGGTTCTTGGGCCGATACCGTGCTCTTTTTCTCTTAATCCCTAGAGAGGTTTCAGAGATTATCATATTGAAAAAGTTCACAGTTATGGAATTCGAACCCAAGGCCGTGCTCCTCTTCTCGTTTCCCGATATAAGACCGGATTATCGTTGGAGAAGTTCACATCGTGGTGCGCCTCTTCCAGCCGGTCTGACGAGCGTACGAGATTATCGATGGAGAAGTTCACAGCAATATCCATGCCCCTCTTCTTATGATTCTGAAAGATCTCAATAATTGGGAGGGTAGGTTCTTTTGGACTGCTTTTTGTGCGTCGAGCATTCCTCGTGTGCGTTTTCCACCTTCTTTGTCATCTTTACTTTTCGATTCTTCTTATCTCCCCCTCCTTTTCGCGTTTGAATATCCCATCGAAGATTGCGAATATCGGTTGAAGGTGAACGAGATTCAAATGAAGAAAAAGAAATCGGAGAAGGCTCAAAGTGGATGACTAAAGGCTATGTCAAAGGATAGAAATTTGCATATGGCCGAGTGAGGAATTTCCTAAGTTTCCTAATCACTTTCGTAACGATCGAATTCAAGGCGAGTATGAGGCCAAGAATCACTAGTTAAGACAAGCAATTGATGCGTGAATCGCTGAAGAATAAATTCGTAGAAGGAAAATAGAAGGCTAGAATCCTTACTTATGTAAAGTGGCTTTGTGCCTAGTGGGCCGAACTAATGACATTTAGACACAAGAATGCGACTTAGACTGACAAAATTAAGCAATTGATCAACCGCATGTCAGGGAAATCTATTTGTGACATAGATCGAGCATCCTAAAGATATCGTCATTCCCCTAATATTATATATATGTATAATATCTTTGGATTTTTATGTATATTAATTTTTACTAAATTTTCGTGCAAGATAAGGCAATTAATTTTCGAAAGCACATAGAAAACTTTTGAGAGCACATAGGATCAGGCAAAACACATACCATTGAAGATTCAACGTACCTAATTTTCCGACAAGAAATAGAAGCGTTTTTCATCCAATGCCTTGGTGAAAATGTCGGCTAGTTGATACACCGTATTCACAAAGTACATATCAATAGTGCATTTTTCTACGTGATCCTCGATAAAGTGATATCTAATGTCTATGTGTTTCGTGCGTGAGTGGTGAACAGGATTGCACGTAATAGCAGTGGCACTTTGACTATCACTATAGATGGATATATATTTAAATTGTACCCATAATCGCGAAGCTGAGTCTTCATCCACAGCATTTGCGAGCAACAGCTGGCGGCCACGATGTATTCTGCCACAGCCGTCGATGTTGAAACGCAATTCTGCTTCTTGGATGATCAGCATGCCAGCTTTTTGCCTAAAAATTGAGCGCCACCAAACGTGCTTTTCCTATGCATTCTGCAACCTGCATAATCGGCATCAGTATAGCCAATTAATTTGAAATTTGTTCTTTTAGGATACCATAGTCCTAAAGTTGAGGTGCCCTTGAGGTAGCGCAGGATTCGTTTCCCGCAAGCATGTGGGAATCCTTGGGATTGGCCTGGAAACGGGCGCAGAGACAAGTGGCAAACATGATGTCCGGCCTACTCGAGGTGAGATAAAAAAGAGACCCGATGATGCTGCGATTAAGTGTGATGTCAGCCGTTTTTCCTGAAGGATCGGCTTGCAATTTGCAGCTTGTGTCCATGGGAGTGCTGAGAGGCTTGCTCTGATCTTAATGAATTTCTTCAAGATGTCTCTAATGTACTTGGTCTGACTTATAAATATTTCGTCGTCGAGCTGCCTGACTTGAAGTCCTAAGAAGAACTGCAGTTCTCCCCATGTGGCTCACTTCGAACTTGGTCTTCATGAGATCTCTGAATTTTTGGCAAAGCCGGGGTTTGTAGACCCGAAGATAATGTCGTCGAAGTAAACTTGGACGACCATCAGATCTTGATCATGCCATTTAATGAAGAGAGTCGTATCGATGGTTCCTCGGATAAATCCAGATTTCGTTGTAATCGATTCCTTCCTGTTGGTTGTAGCCCTTAGCAACTAAACGTGCTTTGTTACTGATCACTTGACCATCTTCATTCTTCTTGTTCTTGAATACCCATTTCGTCCCTATGACTATTTTCCCATGCGGGCGGGGTACTAATGTCCACACTTGTAGACGCTCGAAGTTGTTGATTTCGACTTGCATGGCGATCACCCAATTCGTGTCTTTAAGCGCGTCTGCTACCTTTGTTGGCTCGTTTTGGCTTAAGAAGCAGCTGAATAGTCCTTTCTGATGTCATGTCCGTACGTCACTCTAAGGATCACCAATGATTTGATCGACCGGGTGGGCTCGAGTCCACTTGCGCTCATGAGGCAGAGCTGAGCTTGAGGCATCAGCCATTTGTGGATCAAGATCTCCAGTGATCCGAGTCTGCTCATCCGATTGAGGAAATTCCAAATCTGTACTTGAGTTGAGTGACTGATGATGTTCCCTCAACATCCATGGTTGGTGTAGCAGCATTCTGTGGTAATTCTGAATCGGGTGAGGTGGGGACATTAGAAGAACTAGGTACATCGGCTTCGTCGAGTGGGGAATCCACAATAGGTGTGGTATCGATGGTGTCTGACCGATATACGGGCTCAAAGAGAAAGTTCAAGTCTTCTAGAGCAATTCTCACAGCTTCCGATGATGATGAATCTTGAGTTGTCGTTCGCTGTTGGTTTAGTGCCAACACATTAGTGAATACGGGTTCTGAACCGTCGTATTCAGAAGCCATCTGGTTAGGCAAGGGTCCTGAACTGAGGTGTGCAGGAGCCATCTCTGCCGCTTCTTGGAAAGTGACATTGTAGCTTTCTTTAATTGTTCGGTTGGACTTGATGTAGACTCTGTACACCTTAGAAGATGAAGAATACCCGACGTAAGTGGCTTTGAATGCTTTATGGTCGAACTTAGCACGTTCCTCTATGTCGTTCGCCACAAAGCACTTGCACCCGAAGACCTTAAAGAAAGAAATGTTGTGTACTCGCTTGTTGATGATCTCGTACGGAGTTTTATCGAAGCTGTTGTGAACTACCGTCCTGTTCTGTTGAGGCGTATTTGCGGCTGAAAATTGCTGATGGATTCCAAGTTTCTGATAAAAGTCGCTGAGAAACTTGTTCTTGAACTAAGTTCCATTGTCTGTTCGGCTGACTTGGATAGTCTGCTGCAGCAGGTTCTGAGTTGTGTTCACAAAATTTACTATCAAGTCCCCTGTCTCATCCTTCGTTCGGAGGAACTTCGTCCATGTGTAGCGAGAGAAATCATCCACTATTACCAGCACATACTTGCGTCCGTTGATGCTTTGCGTTTGCATTGGTCCACAGAGGTCCATGTGTAGCAGTTCCAAAGGACGTGAAGTGGAGGCAACTTGTTTGACTTGATGCGAAGCTCGCTTCATTTTTTCGAGTTGACATGCCGAACATTGATGCTATTGCGCGGTTAAATTTGCTGGTAGATCGTGAACCAACTTCTTGGTGAAAAGGACTTGTAGAGCTTTGAAGTTAAGATGAGACACTCTTTGATGCCATAGGCTGTTCCTCTGAATATTTGTCTGAGAGATTAGGCAAACAGCAGTCGAAGGCCGCACGGACGTCAGGTTTATCTTGTGTAGATTTGATTTACCAGTTGAAGGAGTTCTGTATCCTAACTGTCCAAAATTCTACACCGGTCAGCAAGGAAGACCACATGAAATCCTTTGTCACAGAATTGGCCTCTGCTGAACAGGTTATGGCGGAGGCCTTTGACAAATGGGACACCCTTGATCGTCAGATTCTCTAGAAGGATATTTCTGAATCCCAAAATCGGAGCCGAATCGTTGTTGTCGAATCTGACTTTCCCATGGAAACGGTCTTGGTAGTTGCTCAGCAGCTCTTTATTCCCAGTCATGTGTGTGGAGCAACCGTAGTCAAGTCAAATTAGGGAGCTTTAGCTACCCACTTAAGAATGGGTACTCTCAGATTAGCAGATATACGAAGTGGTTCAGATTTGGTTCCTGAATTGTTAGTCAGAGGAGTTCTAGGTACCCAAGCCATCTTGAAGAAGTTGCTTTGGGTTTTGCCTCTTTAGGAGACTTGGCCTTTTTGGCTTTTGACTTCTTAGATGGAGATTTAGGAACCCATGAGGGTTGAACCTGGCGGGGAAGTTGTGGCGACCCTACTTTTCTAATTAAGATTAGTGGCGGATTTTCGCAACGTAAGCCGGGAAGACCCGTCTAACAAAACCTTTTTCCTAAAATATAATATAATACCTCAAAATATTATTACATAGTAATATTTGTACAAAGGGCGTCGCCCCAAAAGGTCAAAAGAACAAAACCCTAACGCCGCTCCACAGGTCTTCATCCATGTACCGCTCTATCCTCAAAAGTCCGTGGAGCACCGCCACCAGCCGCCTCAGTCACGACGCGTATCAGCGTCGGACTCAGTACCTACAACACGTAAACACTGAGCGATTTGCCCAGTAGGTGAATAAAATGCATGTATGCAAGTGTGCATTCAACCCCGATCCCAACATCTCGCAACATGATATAATGCACACTCTATTCTTTTCCCACATTCCTATTTCACACAATACAGGGCCCTAGGTTAGGCTCACGCGCGCAATAAATATCGTGGGTGGTCACGTGATCACACCCGAATCCAATGTCATGGGTGGTTAAACCCGTATCAATAAGTCATGGGCGATAACGCCCGTATCCATACATATATATATATATTATATATATTATATAAATAATATATATATATATCATGAGTGATAACACCCGTATCCCTTCTGGCGGTCTGCACCTCGAACCGACCACGTCGTAGACAGATCGATCACGTCTGTCTCCGCCAGGAATCCTGTGAGCCTAACTGGTCACAAATATTCTCAATCTACCCCGCGTAACAACATGTCGAATCATCACCGTCTCAATACGGTGGAAATCATCTCTTAGCCTGACGTGATATGCACGTGCCATGCATATAATCGCAATAACACATAAAAACATGATTCACATGAAACGTACGTAGAACACGTAAAATACGTAAATCACATAAATCACGTAAATCACATGAAAACACATAAATGTGTTTACGTATTGTAGATGGATGATCCACCTACCTGTCCTCCTGATAAAATTAGTCACGAAGTCGGGTAATTTCCTATGCTTCGATCCTCTGAATATTTGAAAATATTTTCATATCAATAAACTTACTAAATCATATAAGTTTCGAAAATGCTAAAATTTTCATAACTCTAAAATTCATGGAAACCTTAAAACTAATGAAATTTCTAAAAAGAAATAAACACTAAAATATCAAAAACCCTAGAAATAGCAAACCCTAAAATACCGAAAATTTATTAAGTGTAGAAAACTTTTAGAATGCTGGAATTATTTTAAGTGTCGAAATTATTTATATCATGTCAAAATCTTTGTTAACATGATGATGCCGAGATCTTTGGTTGAAAGGCAAATATCGAATTCTAAGCAATGTCGGGATCTATATAAGCTTATCGAAATCTTATTAATATCGATAACTTTAGTAATGTCGATATCTTGTAAATGTCGAAGTCTATAGTGGTGTCGAAATCTTTATCAGATATATCTCGAGATTTTTCTATTATACCTATCGAAATTTATCCCATCTTTGCACACAGTTAACCAAGCATTTAATTATATGTCGATTGAGACTTGAAAATCTGAGCTTTAAACTAAAAACAATTCTTAAAAATTAATTCTTATGATTATGGTACAGTCTAAAATATCACATCTTATACTTACTCATGAATATGTATGCTAAATCTAAATTGTAGAATTTCTAAGCATGCTAACGTTCATATAATTCTAGGATTACCATTGGAAACAACTATAGTATATTAAGCTTCGAAGGTTAGGTTTTTCTAAATTAACTATTATAATCACCTTGCAAGATCATCCCATTTCCAAAAAAGGAGACGTCCTAACAACACTAATGACTTAATCAACAAAGATAAAATTATTAGAGCTCGCCTCTCTTTATCTAAACACCCATGCCCATATATTAAATTTCAGATATTATAAATTTCCTAGACATGGTGGCAAATTCTACTATGATTGACATATAATCATGTAAGTATGTCCATATTGAAAGTATATAAGGTATTGAGAGTATAGATTATCATCGTACCTTTCCTTGAGAATTAACTTACGGATGCTTAACTCTCTTCAAAAATTTCGTTCTAGCTTGTTGGTAAAGGAGGGTTTTCTCCTCTAATGTTTATGATATACTTGAAATGCTTTGAAAGTATCAAAATGATTTGACATTAGGTTAGTGACGAGATTTCCTATGGTTTAGGTAACGTGAATATTAAGATTCATTTTTGAGAACTTGGGCCTAATTTCAATTCAAAATATAGCCCAATTCATTATAATATAAATCTCACTTGTTAAATTTCTAAATCAAGTTAAAACTAAAAATTTATATTTTTATTTCGCATAACTGCAAAATTAATTACACTGAAATCCCGTATCAAAATTTACGGTTATTACATCCTCCCCCCTTAAAAGAATTTCGTCCCCGAAATCACGCCGACTGGAATAACTCGGGATAACGAACTCTCATATCGTCCTCACGCTCCCACGTGGCTTCCTCAACTGATTGATTCTGCCACGAAACCTTAACTAACGGAATAGTCTTATTCCGGAGTTGTTTCATCTCGTACATCAAAATTTCTACAGGCTTCTCTTCGTAACTCAAGTCAGGCTTGAACAGTCGATAAAGAAGTTCGTTCTGGATCACATGGCTTGGGTCCGCGACGTATTTTCGTAATGTCGATACGTGAAATACGTCGTGAACTTGCGATAATGAAGCCGGCAGCTCTAATTGATACGCGACTGCGTCGACTCGTTTGATAATTCTGAATGGGCTTATATATCTGGGGCTTAGCTTGCCTTTTTGTCCGAAGCGTTTTACGCATTTCATTGGGGAAATCTTTAAGAATACTTGATCGTCCTCTGCAAACTCCAACGGTCGTCGTCGATGATCTGCATAACTCTTCTGTCGACTTTGAGCTGTTCGCATTCTTTCTCGGATTTTGGTCACTGCTTCTGTTGTTTCTCGGATCATATCGGGTCCTAATGAAGCTCGTTCGCCGATTTCGTCCCAATGGATTGGAGATCGGCATTTGCGCCCGTATAATGCCTCGTACGGCGCCATTCCGATCGTAGCATGGAAGCTATTGTTGTAGGAAAATTCGATCAGCGGTAGATACTTGCTCCAGTTTCCTTTGAAATCTAACACGCAGGCTCGTAACATATCCTCAAGGGTTTGGATCGTTCGTTCAGACTGCCCGTCGGTCTGGGGATGATATGCAGTACTGAACGAGAGCTTAGTTCCCATAGCTTTCTGTAAGCTCTGCCAAAAATTCGATAGAAATCTCGAATCTCGATCCGAGACGATAGAAATTGGAATCCCATGGAGTCGAACAATTTCCTGAATATACAATTCAGCGTAGCGTTCCATGGAAAAGGTAGAGCTGATTGGAATAAAATGAGCCGATTTGGTTAGGCGATCAACAATCACCCAAATGGCATCGTGGCTTTTCGTCGTTTTAGGCAAACAAACGACGAAGTCCATCGTGATGTGGTCCCATTTCTATTCCGGAATCGATAAAGGCTGCAAAGTTCCAGCTGGTCGCTGGTGTTCCGCTTTGATCAGTTGACATGTCAAACACTTACTTACGAACGTGGCGATATCCCTCTTCATTCCCGGCCACCAATACGTGATTCGCAAGTCTTGGTACATCTTGGTCGAGCCCGGATGTACGGAGTAGGTGGTTGTATGCGCTTCTGTCATTATCATTCGTCGTAACTCCTCGTCACTAGGTACGTATAGTCGATTCTTGTAAAGTAAAGTTCCGTCTTCTCGGATTGCAAAGTCGTCGGGGAGTGCATCTTTCATCTTCAAATAAAGTTCATCCCTTTCTTGAGCTTTTCTGATTCGCTCTAGCAACGTAGGCTGAAGAGTTAGTGTTGCTAGTTTTGTCTCGACTTCACCTAAGTCAACTATTTCCACTCCAATCCTGTGCAATTCCGTGTTTATCGCCTTTCGACTGAGCGCGTCTGCGTCTACGTTCGCTTTGATCGGATGATAATTGATAACGCAGTCGTAGTCTTTTATGAGCTCCAGCCACCGTCGTTGTCGCATGTTTAACTCCTTCTGGGTGAAGAAGTACTTCAGGCTTTTATGGTCAGTGAAAATTTCACACCTTTCTCCGTAGAGATAGTGTCGCCATATCTTTAAGGCAAACACTACTGCTGCAAGTTCTAGGTCGTGGGTTGGATAGTTCTTCTCGTATTCTTTCAACTGTCTTGAAGCATATGCGATCACCTTTCCATTTTGCATTAGCACGCATCATAGGCCGTTCTTCGAGGCGTCGCTATAGACTGAGAGTCCTCCCGTTCCCGATGGAATTGTTAGAATGGGAGCAGAAGTGAGTCGCTTCTTCAGTTCCTGAAAGCTTTGTTCGCACGCTTCAGACCACTTGAAAGGTACGTTCTACCTGGTCAAGTTTGTCAGAGTCGAGGCAATGCTTGAGAAGTCAGCTATGAACTTACGGTGATATCCTGCAAGTCCAAGAAAACTTCGGACCTCGGTCGGAGTAGTCGGTCGTGGCCAATTGTCACGGCCTCAATCTTACTCGGGTCCACAGAGATTCCATTCCCAGAAATCACGTGTCCCAAGAAAGCTACTTGCTCAAGCCAAAATTCGCATTTCTTGAATTTGGCATAGAGCTGTTTGACTCTCGTGTTCAGCTCTCGTCTTTGAGTAGATCAGAATATCGTTGATGAAGACGATGACAAATTGATCAAGATAGTCTTTAAAGACTCGGTTCATGAGATCCATAAATGCAGCTGGGGCATTAGTCAGTCCAAAGGGCATGACCAAAAACTCGTAGTGGCCGTACCTCGTACTGAATGCTGTTTTAGGAACATCTGTCTCCCTGATCTTTAATTGATGGTATCCCGAACAGAGATCGATTTTCGAGAATACCGTAGCACCCTGTAGTTGGTCGAATAGATCATCGATCCTTGGTAACGGGTATTTATTCTTGATCGTGATTTTGTTCAGCTCTCGATAGTCGATGCATAGTCGCACCGACCCATCCTTCTTCCGTACAAATAGGACTGGTGCTCCCCACGGTGAAAAACTGGGTTAGATAAACCCTTTCTGCAGTAAATCTTCCAGTTGTTCCTTTAACTCCTTCAGTTCATTGGGCGCTAGGCGATATGGAGCTTTAGAGATTGGGACAGACCCAGGCATCAGATCTATTGTGAATTGTATTTCTCGATCAGGGTGTAACCCCGGGAGATCATCGGGAAATACATCGACATATTCGTTGACAATTTTCAACGTAATCATGTAAGTTCGATGAAATTTTAGTTGAAAATTTTTCTAAGTGTTGAAGCACTGTTCACTCCGTGCTTTTTGTCGAGCGAAAATTGAAATTCTCAATTAAATTGTCTAAGTGCAATTTTGAATGCAATTCTCCGTGTTAATTTGCAATCGAGGAAAATTTTATTCGCTAAGGTCTGCTACAGTGGAAAAAGACTTAGCAGATTTTACTAAGTGCTGAACGTTATACGTGTGGCACTATAGCGGAGAGATTTTACGATCGAGAAAAATTTCCGTGTAAATTTACGATCGAGAAATTAGATTTCCGCCTAAATTCACGATCGAGAAATTTTTTTTTTCGCGCGTGAATAAAATTTTTCGCAGTGAAAGTTATCGAGCGAGAAAGTATTTCTATTTTAAAATAGTTTTTTGCTATGGAATTTTACGATCGAGAAAATTGACAGCGAGAAACTTGGTGACTCACCGAGAAAATTTTTGATCGATAAAAATCATTACTGTGCATGTTTTGCGATTGAAAAATTTTATCGTCGAAAAATTAATTTTATCGCCGCTAAAATTTCGATCGAAAATGAAATTGAAATCGAAATTACTATTTGCGATTGTAAGTTTTTAATTTTATCGCCGCTAAAATTTCGATCGAAAATGAAATTGAAATCGAAATTACTATTTGCGATTGTAAGTTTTGCGCTCGAAACTTATTTTACACCTATTAGATCTATTTTGTTCAGTAATCTTTCGCTCGCATAAAATCCAAATTCAGATTCTCGATTGTAATTATTTTTCAATCTACGTTATCTTTCTTAACAACTAAATCAAAAAGATTATCGATCGAAAAACTTTTCCAGTGCAAACAGTAGAACAATTGAAATTCAATTGACACTGTTTGCGAGCGAAAAAGTTCTTCGACGCCTTCAAATGGTAAAATCCAGTTTAAGTCGTCTTTCAATCGAACTCAAATAACGTAGAGAATCAACACAATCTACCATAAAACGATCAAGAGACTTCGAAACTATCTTAATATGCAGTTTTTAACCTAGATTATACTTAGATATTGGCTTAAAACACTGCAAATAAGCATTCGAGTTCTCAGTATATGAACAGTCGAGAAATGAACACAGAATCAAGCGAAATATTTCAAAGTACAAATGCACATGAAGTTTAAACACACGATAATCCCTAAAAGAAGTCAAATCTACCTTCTAAAGACAAAAATCAGAGGAAAAATCGAATGATTTGAAGGGTTTTGACGTTCGTCTTTTGAGAGAAAAAGTTTTTCGCACGAGAATTTGACTGTTGAATTTCGCGATTGAGGATTTTAGCGTGTATTTAGGAATTTTTGACTGCAAGTAATAATTTCGTTTAATTGGGCTGATTTGACGTTTTTCTTGACATAGTTATTTTAAGCCCATTACTATTTACGATCGAGAAACTTACGATCTAGAATTTTGCTTTGGTTACTATTTAATTTTCGTTCGACGATTCCGATCGAGAATCATTTGGTTCCTGTTTAATTTTCGCTCGTCAGTATGAAGGCAAAAATTACACAATGGTCCAAAATCAATTCTTGCTCGAGAATCTACGAATGAAAATTGCAAAATTCGCCCGAATTTCTCGATTGTAAGTTTTTCTATTGTTTTTCAGATTGATCCTAGCTTTACTAGTAAATCACATAATTGCTCCCCCTATGTATGAAAATAAATGCAATTAACTCCCTGTAGTTCTAGTTGATGACATCTGGCTCCGTCTTCACATTTTATAAATCTGCAAGGCTTAAAGGAACAGATGTCGAAAATATTAGAGTTAATTTTGGAAGCAATTTTTCTATTTGATTCCCCTTGAAAAATATTTTTGAGATAAATTGGTTAAACTCAAATTCATAAAACACGTTGACGATCCAAATATTTAACCAACCAACATTTGAAAAACTGCCGTGTACTTCAAATCGAGATAACCTCGTGAAGTCTTCCTCATTGTTTCCGCAACACTGAGAGAAAGATCATCAAAATAATTTGGAATTTCCAGGCATAACTCTTGTAAATGCTTCCCCTCAAATAGTGCATCTCAATTGATTTATCGAACAAGTACATAAATCAATCTAAGTAACAATTATTAAGATCAAGCGATTTTTTTCATGATTAGCCTAGATACATGGTCCCCTAAACATGTAATCTATATTTTCGCACGAGGGTATGAGCATGAACAGTATATCGCATTTAATCAATTCAGTATAAATGCAAATTAATATTGCATATCAAAACGTGCGATTAAAACTATTTTTATAGAAGATTTTATTATTATGATTATTATTATATTATATATGTATATACTAATTTTATTAATAATATGGGGTCAGATTATTTTGCTTCGACCATTGTCACGCCTAAAAATTCACGGGACAGTTGAAAGATTTTTATGCCGTCTAGTCATGTCAGCATACTGAAGTCCTAAGTTCACAGTAGTATCCATTTCGACAACTCTCACTAGGTTCGCTCTAGCACTCATTTATTTTTAACTAGGGATTTTTATATTTATATCACTCAAGTCAACACAAGTCATATTAAGTCAATTTACCTGTGATCGAGATGCTTTTAATCATTTCACCGAGCGAGAGACCGTCGTTTTGGAATTAAAGGGACTTTGAAGTCTTGAATTTGGTTATGACTAAGAAGGGAAGGGAACTTATTGAGAAAAATGAGCTTTATGTCTTCTTCCATTCTTTCGTCGTTTTCCTTCTCTCCGGCATTTTTCTCTTTCGTCTTTTCATTCTCATCCTTTAAATTGTTCGTTCTCGGGCCGATACTATGCTCCTTTTCTCTTAATCCTTAGAGAGGTTTCAGAGATTATCGATTTGAAGAAGTTCACAGTTATGAAATTCGAACCCAAGGCCGTGCTCCTCTTCTCGTTATCTCGATATAGACCGAATTATCATTGGAGAAGTTCACTTCTAGGCGCTCCTCTTTCCAGCCGTTCTGACGAGTGTACGAGATTATCGATGGAGAAGTTCACAGCAAGATCCATGCCTCCGTCTTAATGATATGAGAGTGTCATAGTTGAGAGGCAGGTTCTTTTGATCTGCTTTTTGTGCGTTGAGCATTCCTCGTGTGCGTTTTCCACCTTCTTTTGTCATCTTTTTCTTTTTCGTCTTCGGTTTTCTCCCCCTCCTTTTCTCGATTAAACATTCCGCCGAAAGTTTAGATAGTCGTTTGAAGGCTCAAAGGGTTTTTAAACGAAGTAAAGGAATTTGGAGAAGGCCCAAAATGGATGACTAAAGGCAATGTTAAAAGAATGAAAAATATTTATATTTGGCCGAGTGAGGAATTTCCTAAGTGCCCTAATCATATTCCTAACGTTCTAACAGAAGGCGAGTATGAGACCAAGAATCACTAGTTAAGACAAGCAATGATTGTGTGACTCGCTCAAGGATAGATCCGTTGAAAACAAATAAAAGGCATGAAATCTCACTCATATAAAGTGGCTTTGTGTCTAGTGAAGTCAACGAAAGAACTGTTAGACAAAAGAATGCGACTTAGACTAACAAAATTAAGCAAATAATCAGTCTCATGTCAGTGAATTTCTATTCGTGATGTAGATCGAGCATCCTAAAGAGGTCGTCATGCCCCTAATATTATACTTATATGTATACTATTTATTATGTTTCTATTTTTATTTCTTTATTAAAATGAAATATTTCACGCAAGATATAACATTTTTAAGAACACATGGCATAGAACATGTAAAAGCTCATAGGATCACATAATACACAAATCACGGAAAGTTTAACATGCCTAATTTTCCGACAAGGAATTGAAACCGTTTTTCATCCAATGCCTTGGTGAAAATGTCGGCTAGTTGATATTCCGTCTTCACAAAATACATGTCAATCGTGCCTTTTTTTCTACGTGGTCTTTGATGAAGTGATATCGTATGTCTATGTGTTTTGTGCGTGAGTGGTGAACAGGATTACATGTAATCGCAATGGCACTTTGGCTATCGCTATAAATGGGTATATTATTTAGATTGTACCCATAATCGCGAAGCTGAGTCCGCATCCATAGCATTTGCGAGCAACAGCTGGCAGCCGCGACGTATTATGCCTCGGCCGTCGATGTCGAAACGCAACTCTGTTTCTTCGAGGACCAACAGACTAGCTTTTCGCCGAGAAATTGATCTCAGATGTGCTTTTCCTATCCATTCGGCAACCTGCATAATTAGCATCAGTATAGCCAATCAATTTGAAGTTTGTCCCTTTAGAGTACCATAAACCTAAGGTCGAGGTGCCCTTTAGGTAGCGAAGAATCCGCTTGACCGCGAGCAAGTGATATTCTTTGGGGTCGGCTTGGAAACGGGCGCATAGACATGTGACAAACATGATGTCCGGCCGGCTCGAGGTGAGATAAAGAAGAGAGCCGATGATGCTGCGATATAATGTAATGTCGACCACTTTTCCTGTGGGATCGGCATCCAACTTGCAGCTTGTGGACATGGGAGTGCTAAAAGGCTTGCTCTGATCTTGATGGAATTTCTTCAAGATGTCCTTGATGTATTTAGTCTAACTGATGAATATCCCATCATCGAGCTGCCTGACTTGAAGTCCTAAGAAGAACTGCATCTCTCCCATGTGGCTCATTTCAAATTTGCCCTTCATCAAATTTGTTTCATGATGTCGTCTACATAAACTTTGACGACCATCAAATCTTTGTCTTACCATTTCATGAAGAGGGTCGTATCGATCGTTTCTCGGATAAATTCAGATTTACGAAGAAATCGCTCAAGACGTCATACCAAGCACGTGGAGCTTGTTTCAGTCCGTAAAAAGCTTTGTCCAATCGATACACGTGATCCGGATGTTCTTGATCAACGAAGCCTTCTGGCTGAGCGACGTAGACTTCCTCTTTTAACACGCCATTAAGAAAGGCGGTTTTAACATCCATTTGGTAGACTTTGAAGTCTTTATGAGCCTCATAAGCCAGGAAGAGACGAATGGCTTCGATTCGGGCAACAGGAGCATATGTCTCGTCGTAGTCAATTCCTTCCTGTTGGTTATAGCCCTTCGCAACCAATCTAGCTTTATTCCTAATCACTTCGCCATCTTCATTCTTTTTGTTCTTAAATACCCATTTCGTTCCGATGATTGTTTTCCCATGCGGACGGGATACTAGGGTCCACACTTGAAGATGCTCAAATTGGTTGATTTCATCTTGCATTGTTATTTCTGGGTCTTTTAGTACGTCTGCTACCTTGTTGGCTCATTTTGGCTTAAGAAGCAGTTGAATAGACTGTGTTGATGACGTGTCCGTACTCCACGTGAAGGATCACCAATAATCTGATCAACCGGATGTGCTCGAGTCCACTTTCGCTCATGAGGCAGTGCAGAGGTAGACGCATCGGTCATTAGTGGACTGTGACTTCCAATGATTTCAGATTGTTCATTCGATTGAGGTAAGTCAGATTCTGCACTTGGATTGAGTGATCTGTGGTATCTGAATCGGGTGGAGTAGGGACATTTGAAGAGCTAGGTACATTGGCCTCGTCGAGTGGGGGCTCCACTAAAGGTGTTGCAATAATGGTTTCTGGCCGATATACGGGCTCAAAGAGAGAGTCCAAATCTTCCAACGCAAGTTTCAGTGCTTCTTTAGAAGTTGAATCTGGAGTTGTTGCCATCTTCTGTTGGTTTTGTGCCAACACACCAGTGTATACGGGTTCTGAACTGTCGTATTCAGAAGCCATCGAGTTTGGCACGGGTCCTGAACTGAGGTGTGCAGGAGCCATTTCTGCCACTTCGTGGAAAGTGACGTTGTAGCTTTCTTTGATCGATCGGTTGGACTTGATGTAAACTCGGTACGCCTTTGACATTGATGAACACCCAACGAATGTGGCGTCGAATGCTTTAGGGTCGAACTTAGCACGTTGCTCTCTGTCGTTCGCCACAAAGCACTTGCACCCGAAGACCTTGAAGAATGAGATATTGGGTACTCGCTTGTTTATTATTTCGTACGGAGTCTTATCAAAGCGTTTGTGAACCACCGTCCTGTTCTGAGTGAAACAGGCAGTATTTACTGCTTCAGCCCAAAGGAAGTGTGAGAGGCCGGAATTGATCAGCATTGTACGGGCGGCGTCCACTAGAGTCCTGTTCTTCCTTTCAACAACCCCGTTCTGTTGAGGGGTCTTAGCGGCTGAGAGTTGCTGATTAATGCCAAGTTTCTGATAAAATTCACTGAGATACTAGTTCTTGAGCTCAGTGCCGTTGTCCGTTCGGATGACTTGGATGGATTGTTGCAGCAAATTCTGAGTAGTGTTCACGAAATTAACTATCAAGTCCCTTGTCTCATCTTTAGTACGGAGAAACTTCGTCCATGTGTAGCGGAGTAATCATCAACGATAACTAGTACGTACTTCCGCCCACTAATACTATGTGTCTGCATAGGTCCACAGAGATCCATATGTAGCAATTCCAAAGGACGTGAAGTGGAGGCAACTAGTTTTGCATGATGAGATGCTCGCTTCATTTTTCCTAGTTGACATGCCGAACACTGATGCTCTTTTGTAAGATAATAGTTGGTAGACCGTGAACCAACTTTTTCGTTGACAGTCGTTGAAGAGCTTTGATATTGAGATGAGACATACGTTGATGCCATAAGCTGTTCCTCTGAGTTACTGTCTGAGAGATGAGGCAAACAGCTGTCGAAGGCCGCACGGATGTCAAGTTGATCGTGTAAAGATTTGATTTACGAAAGCCTTGGAGGAGTTCTTTGCCATGACTGTCCAATATTCTGCACCGGTCAGCAAGAAAGACCTCCTGGAATCCTTTGTCACAGAATTGGCCTATGCTGAACAAGTTATGGCGGAGACCTTCGACGTAAGAGACATCCTTTATCGTCAGATTTTCCAGAATGATGTCCCCAACTCCTAGTATAGGGGCTGAGTCGTTGTTTCCGAATTTGACTTTTTCATTCGGTCGGTCTTTGTAGTTGCTCAGCAGCTCTTGTATTCCCGTCATGTGTGTGGAGCAACCAGAGTCGAGGTACCACACATGATGGATCTGCAAAAACAATTAGAGCGCTTTAGGTACCCACTTATAAATGGGTCCTCTTAGATTAGCAGATTTAGGTGTTGGTTCAGATTTGGTTCCTAATTTATTGTTATTTGTAGCTTTGGTTACCCAAGTCATCTTCAAAGAAGTTGATTTGGGTTTGCCTTTTTCAAAAGACTTGGCCCTTACGGCTTTCGTCATTTAAGGCGGAGATTTAGGAACCCATTTGGGTTGAACCTGACAAGGAAGATTAATTTCAGCGCAGACAAATGCTTTAGTAGGCTTGAGCGTGGAAAAGATCTTTTCATTGGATGTCCTAAGGTGCTTGGGGGATTCAATCTTAACGGGATACCTTAGGTGAGAACAAGCATGTATAGCGCCATATGCTTTCTTTATGGCTGGATCTTGTTTCCTACGGGTCATCCTAGAAGCGTTTGTCTTAGAATGAATGTCCTTTATTGCTGAAGTAGAGCCTGTTTCGAAATTAGTGCTTCTAAATGTGGTAGGCTTTAAAGAGCAAGTAGAAGCAATTATTTTGAAAGTGGAAACGGCTCTTTTATTTCTACGAGTGTCTTTTATATTTACAGAAGGAAATAAATTCTTATTAGCAGTCAAATCTACGGGCTCCTTCTCTATTTTTAGACTAGACACTCTCGCCTTCGTCTCTAGTGCTGGCTCTACACTCCCTGTGGACGTAAGCAAAGCAGGATTAGATTTAGACCTTTTTTGATAATTTTTAATTTTCTGATCTTTTGAAGGCACTTTTTCTTTCTTCACGCTTTTCAGAATGATATTTTCTTTTGGAGGAGATGCGTGAGAAATGGCTTTTGAGATGGAAGAAGCTTTGAGATTTTCTATCTCTTTTTGGAATTTTGTTTTTTCACCTTCAAAACTCTCTCTTTCTTTATCTAAGGCAACTCGTTATTCCACTATTTTCTTAACTATGGGAGGGATGTAGAAAGAATTTTCAGAATGATGATTTTGAACTTCCTCATTTTTAGAATGATCTTAAAGAAAATTATCTGTTTCAAGGCTCCAGCCTTGGGAGGTACCCAAGTTTTGTCGCGTTGATTCAGTTCGATGTAAGAAAATGGTATTTCAGCCCTAGTGTTGGCTGGTCTCTTGGCTTCTTCTTCCTCAAACGTTGCTTTTGCGTTAGTAAAGGTCATGAGAGAAGTTAGTCCGAGACCCATGTACGAGATATCATAAAGTTGTTTGCAGTTAACCTTCTTCAAGTTACATGGGTTCTCATAGCCTAAGCCATACTTATAGTCATAGAATTCTAAGTCCTTGGGCTGATTCAAAAATATAGTTTGATCAGTATGTGCCCTTTTCACCAAAAGATCTTCTAATTTCTTAATTTTATTATATAGCTTCTTACGCTCATTTCCTAAGAGAGCAAAGTTATTTCCACCGTTAATTTGGAGCCTTTACAGGCATCTAGGTCCTTCACAAGTTCACAAACCTTAGTATTAGATTTATCTAATTCGGCTTCTAGATGACTCATCTTGGAAGTTGCTTCTGTTAATCTACAATTGAGATTAGCTTTCTCATTGAGATTTCTAATCAAGCAATTATAGTTATTTTCTAGCCTGTCATCTAATTCCTTAACTTTTAAATCATGTGTCTCTTTTGGAGGATCCTTAATTTGAAGGTTGCTAGTCTCACTAAGTCTTAAGCTCTTAGTTAGTTCTTCTATTTTGCCATTAGAGCTTCTAAGTTCTGATTCAAGACTAGTTATTTTCTCCTGAGTCTTAGCTAGTTTCTTCTCTACTTCCTTTACGCTTTTTGCTCACGTTGCATGTTAGTGTATGCTAATTGATACGATTCTAACATGGTCAATAATGTGGAAGGAGAGACTACCTCATGTGAAGATTCGGATGCTTGGTCCTCGTCCGTCATGTTTGAGGTTTCGGCGTCAGAATGTTTGTCTAGGCGGGCCATTAGGGCTAAATTCTCTTCCTCTGAGCTGGACGTGTCATCGAGCCAGTGGTCTTGATCTGCCATTAAAGCTACTCCAGCTTCCTTCTGTTTTGTGACTTGAAGCTTCCTGGAGTAGTAGTTGGCGTCTCTCTTCTTTGGGAGAGTACATTATTCGGCATAGTGACCAGGTTTCCCACAGTTAAAGCACTTGGTCGGTTCATTGATGTTCTTGACTTCGGTGGTCTCAGGTACACGTTCTTTGTTCTTTGAGCTTGAGGTCCAAAGTGGATTGGCTGATGATGAGGACTTCTTCTTGAAGTATTGTTTGCTCATCATTTTCCCAATTAACGCCAACTGCTTTCCCAGCACTTTCATGTTAGGTTCCAAGTCTGAATCTGATTCGACTTCAGATTCTGAGGGGGTAGGAGGCTTAACGATCTTTTATTTCGCAATTTTGAGCTCCTCTTGTCCGAGACTAGGGAACTGAGTCGTCGATAAGTTTGCCCTTCTGCTCCTTCTGAATCTCGCTTATGTCTTCCTCATGCTGTGCGAGATTGTCAAACATGGCATGGATATCCAGCTCCTCAAGGTCTTTATTCTGTCTGATCTGAGTGGATATCTTGTTCCATTCTGAGGGCAGAGAGGAAAGAAATCTGATGTTGGTTTCCATTTTTGTCTTAGTGATTTCGATTTTCCTCATCTCATTTAAGAGGGTAAGATATCTCTTGTAGAGTTCATGTAAGCACTCCTCCGATTTAGCTATGAATGAATCGTAGGCTGTGAGAATATTAGCCTTCTTGGCCTTGATACCGACTTCTGTTCGTTGCATCATCTTATGCAGCTCATCCCACATTCCCTTAGCGGTTGGAATACTATCGATCTGTCGATAGATATCATTTGGGATTCCTTGCATAAGAGTGTTCTTGGCTATTAGGTCAACTTTTGGTCTCACTCTTTCCTCCGCAAGTATAGTCCATAGGCTCTTTCAGTCGCCTAGAGCCAGGAATTGGAGGGTTTGCAGTGTTGTCACCGGGAACATTTACCCAGAACTGAGCTGGACCTTGCTCAATTGATGAGAGAAGGTCTTCTGCCTGCTCCTTTAGCTCTGTGAAATTTAGAAATCGGCTTCTCCAGACTGTATATTCGCCTCTGTTGAGAATCGGAGGACGATTATCATTACCTAGAGAATAGGCATCCATTTCTTTTTCGAGTTGATGTAGAATCTTCGTTTGTTGTTTTGATGTCTTGAACTGATGTGATGTGCTTCACAAGTAGCAGATTAGTTAGTAGCGTTTTATTCTAGATTAGTTTCGAGAATAATTTTGACTCAATCTTTAAAGTTTGATCAAAAATTAGTTCGTCGAGAAAAATTGTCGCTGTTACTGTTCTCGTGCGAGAAAGTACGTCAGCGAAAAATTTTGCGAGCGAGAAAAATTGCTCAAAATCTTTTGGTCGAGAAAAAATTTGGATCTCAAATTTATTTCGAGCGCGGAGAAACATTATAGTTTAATAAGTTTCTCGCTGGGTCAAAATAAATTCGTTGACTGGAAAAGTTTCTCGGACGCAAATGATTTTCGCTTAGTCAAACTGAGAAGTTTGACCGAAAAAGTTTTTCGACAGTAAGTTTTACGCGCGCAAAGTCAAGATTGGTCTTTGTTGAAAAAGTTTTTCGCTAAGTAATGCTCGAGAAATTTTTCTACTAAAGTCGTTCTTGATAGAGGCAACTTTAGGTCTGACTTAGTATTCTGATCGAGAAAAATTTCCGCGCAAAGTTTTTCGATCGAGAAATTAATCTGATCGAAGAACCTTGCGAGAAAAATTGAAATTATCGCAAAAATTCACAGAATACAGTTAACACAGATTTAAGCAAAAATGGTGATTTAGACGATGAAATTGCAGGTAATTGCTCGTAATCAGATGATGAATACGCACGAACACACAACTAAACACGTTGCGAAGCAAAACATGTCGAATTTAATCAAAATCAGAACGTGTTCAAACTGTTCTTCGCATGAACATTAACTTCTCAAATTAATCCAAACTGCTAAAATGAAGTTCAAACAGCTACGAATCTAATCGCACTCAATGTATATCACTACAATAAGCACAGAACATCAAATTCAAGCCAATTCAGCACGGAATTAAGCAAATCAGATCGAAAATCAATTTTCGCGCCAAAACTGTTCTTTGCACGGAACAGTTTCAGAATAAAATTTTCGATCCGAATTCTAACAATTTTGATTCAAAACAGAACGAATCTGCTCTGATACCAATTGTTAGGTCCTAATTTATCAACTCTATGATCCTAGGCATGAATTCAAAAGGAATCGATAGGAATTGTGGAGATTAAGATTTCGATCGAAAACCTTCTTGGATAGCTCGAAAGAGAATTTCGATTAGTGAGAGAATATATTTGCTGTTTCTCTCTCTAGATATCGGATCAATTTCTAAAATCTTCTCTATTAGTTCAATGTTTGTACATCTATTTATACCAAACAAGCTTGGTATAAATTACAAACTAAGTCCTAAACTAAGGACAAATACCATAAAAGCCTCAATCTACGAAGACAACTAATTAAATCAAAGCACAACTTAGAAATAGTATTCTACACATGGTAACATTTACTGCATCACTCTTGATGATATTGCTAACTACAACGTCAAGTGTCTAACAGTTACGCAGGATATCACATGGTTATGGCACAGACGGTTGGGACATGCTAACATGGAACTGATGTCTCACATATCATGCAATGAATTTGTGAGAGGTATTCTAGATATGAAAGCCACCAAGGACAGAATTTGCAAAGCGTGCCAAATGGGGAAACAGACCAAGAAGTCCTTTAAACCTAAGGATGTGATATCTACGTCCAGACCGCTGGAACTGCTGCATCTTGACCTTTTTGGTCCGGTACAGGTTATGTCATTGAAAGGTAAACGATATGCCTTTGTTATCGTAGACGACTATACTAGGTACACATGGGTCTTATTTCTTGCGCACAAAAGTGAGGCTTTAGATAACCTTGCGCCACTGATTAAGAAGCTAGAAAATGAGAAAGAGATGAGGGTCCATAAGATTACGAGTGATAACGGTCTAGAATTTGATAGTAAATCTTTTGCATCTTTTTGTGATGAAAATGGTTATAGTCATAATTTTTCAGCCCCTATTACGCCTCAACAGAACGGAGTGGTCGAGAGGAAAAATAGAGTATTACAAGAAATGGTTAGGACTATGTTGAGCGAATATAATACTCCAAAACATTTTTGGGCCGAAGCTGTTAGTAGGCTTGTTATGTCTCGAATAGGATTTTCCTTAGACCGATTATTAAGAGAACTTCCTATGAACTTTGGAACGATAAAACCCCTAACATAGGATACTTCCATGTATTTGGCTGCAAATGTTTCATTTTAAATGATAGGAATAAGAGAGGAAAATTCGATTCCAAGGTAGATGAAGGGATATTCCTAGGTTATAGCCTTCATTTCAAAGCTTTTCGGAGTGTTTAATAATAGGAAGAGGACTGCTCAAGAATCTGTGCATGTTACATTTGATCAATTTCCTAACGCAGATGCTACTGAGGAAGGTATAGTTGTGTCTCCTGCAGGTATACAGGTCACTGACAAAGAAGTAGATGCAATTCCACTTGAACTAGGTGATATGTCAGAGGAACCTGAGGCTTCAAACTAGCCCAGAAAATTCAAACATGCCTCCAGTCATCCCACTGAACAAGTTATAGGGAATATCACTTCAGGGATCAAAACGAGAGCAACTGCACGAAATGATATTGCTGAAGAATCACATGACGTGCTGTTATCAACCATGGAACCTAAGACCGTGAATGAAGCTCTTGACGATGAATCGTGGGTGATTGCCATGGAAGAAGAGATATCACAATTCGAAAAGAGCCAAGTGTGGACTCTTGTGGAAAGACCTAGCAACAAGTCCATAATAGGCACGAAGTGGGTGTTTTCCAACAAACTGGACGAAAACGGTAATGTAACACGGAACAAGGCCAGGTTAGTTGCCAAAGGTTATTCCCAAGAAGTCGGTATAGATTTTCAAGAAACCTTTCACCCATAGCTAGGCTCGAGTCAATACGCATTTTACTTGCATATGCATCTTTTAAAAGATTCAAGCTTTTTCAAATGGACGTGAAAAGTGCATTTCTAAATGGTTTTATAAATGAGGAAGTTATTGTCGAACAACCTCCCGGTTTTGAAAAAGAAAAATTTTCGATTCACGTTTTCAAATTAAACAAAGCTTTATATGGTTTAAAACAGGCCTCTAGGGCATGGTATGAGAGATTGAATAGATTCTTTCTAGAATGGGCTTTACAACAGGAACAATAGATAACACTCTGTTTATAAAATGCGAAGGGAATCACATACTGCTTGTGCAGATATACGTTGATGATATCATATTTGGCAGCACTGACATCACTCCTTGGATTGCAAATCAAACATTGGACACGGGAACATTCCTATCTCAAACGAAGTACACGAAGGAGCTACTTGAAAAATTCGGAATGGCTGATTCCAAGGTACTTCCCACTCCTATGCATCAGACCGCCAAAATTGATAGTGATGAACAAGGTACACCCTTTGACCAAACTAAGTATAGAGGTATGATCGGAAGTTTGCTCTACCTTAGGGCAAGCACACCCGATATTATGTTTTCTACTGGTCTATGTTCTAAATATCAATTGAGTCCTAGGGAGTCTCACTTGACAGCGGTCAAGAGAATACTTAGATATTTGAAAGGAAGAATCAATTTTGGAATGTGGTATCCAAATTCCAAGGAATTCCCATTAATGGGATACTCGGACACTGATTATGCCGGTTCTAGAGAACATAGGAAAAGCACTAGTGGTACTTGCCAATTACTAGGGAATTCCCTTGTAACATGGTCCAGTCGGAAACAAAATGCCGTTGCCCTGTCCACAACCGAAGCAAAATATATGGCCATAGGAAGTTGTTCTCAACAAATCCTTTGGATGAAACAGACCTTGAGTGATTACAGTTTAATGTACGACCAAATTCCTATTTTTTGTGATAGTACTAGTGCCATTAGTATCACTAAGAATCCCGTACACCACTCTCGAACTAAGCATATAGAGGTGAAACATCATTTTATTCGAGATTATTTTATTCCATTCATGGGGAGAATATTTTCTCTCTAAATAGATTTTCTTCGAGATTTATGTCAAAATCTATTTTCAGCCAAAAAAATTCCTTATTATTTTTGAACTCTGATCTTAAGTCCTTATTTCCTTCCTTAATCTCCGCGAGATATCCACTGATATTCATTTAATTCCATCTAATGGGCAGTTTCCTTATGCAGCCATGATCTTTGACATTCAAATTCTGAAATCTTTTCCTTATCTGCCTCACGTCTAATCGATATCACATCTCTCCAACATCATTTTCACTCTTATCCAGGAAGTTTTCGGCCTTTCTAACCATCCAATCTCTTCTTTATTCAACTCATTCAACCCCAAGTCTTTCACTTCATTATTTCGTTCCTCAATCCTTCTATCTCAATTGTGACGAAAACCAAAGGCGCCAGATCTGTCTCTGACAAGAAGCGAAAGGGTGCTCTGATCAAATCCCGATCTCTCCGAAAGCCACTCGTTCAAAATCAGGAAGAAAAATGATATAGAAGCGACGACGAGCAGGGAACCATAGCTGATTTGAGAAGGAGTATCAAAGGCATCAAGGATGATAACAGGAAGAAGTTCGATGAGATCTCACGGCACTTTAAAAGGGTTAAAAAGTTTATGAAGGAGATCTCCACGGCTCTGAATATCACTGAATTCTCATCTGCCTCATCTAATAGTGATTCTAGCCCTTAGAACTTCAATCTCCAGTGATCTCCTAGCTCTAGTACGCCTAGATCCCGTCAGTGCTTAGTACTAAGTTCTTTTATTTTTGCTGGTTTTTGGGTCAGTAGGTTGTGGTAAGTTGCACGTTTTTGGTAAGTCAGTGGTGTTTTGGATCCCTCCTTTTTGATGCCGAAGGGGGAGAATTTTTGGCAATTAATGCTGTGTTTCGGGTGTTTTGGTTTGGTGTCGGGTCGTTCACTTTTTTGGCCCTTAGTTATCTTGGAATGCGATTAATACTATCGACTTGCTTTTATATGCTTATGTCTTAATCTCTTTGTGCTTGAGTTTGTAATTTGTTAAGGATTAAGGAATTCCGCACATAGGCAGGGGGAGCAAACTGATATGATCTGAAAATTTGCGACATTCCATGGTGACTTGTGACATTTCGTATGATATGACCTGGTAATTGCTATATATTTTTGTTTTCGTGCTTTACATAGGAGTATTAGCAATTAGACAGGGGGAGCATGCTTTAGAATTGGATAAATTAATTTGCCCTGATCATATGTCAAATGCTTTGATACTTAAACATGCTATAAGCTAAAATGGTTTCATATCGAGTGTACTCATTTGCTTAAGTTAGGCATTAATTACTTGTCATCATCAAAAAGGGGGAGATTGTAGACCTTTTTGGTCCAAATGATTATGAGAGTTTTGATTATTCCAAGTAATTATGTATTATGGGGGGTACAATTTAGAAAACCCGATGTATGATTTATAATGTTTAAGTATGTGAAAATATTCGATTAAGTGTTTCAATATGATTTAAATCGTTAAGAAAATCGAATATATGTGATCTTATGCTTAACTAGAATATTGATGTGATCACCTGGTTATCGTTTGACTGGAATATCACTATGTGCTATTTATGGTAAATATGTTCTGTTAAGTGATATGTGAGCTGTACACGTGACTGAGTTATTTTAGGAAAGAATATCGCCGTGATCACCCGGATATGAATGACTGTATGTTATATATGAAAAAGATATTCTGATTGAGCTGAAAACGTGATTGAGTTATTTTAGGGAAGAATATCATTGTGATCACCCCGATATGAATGACTATGCTATATATATGGAAAAGATATTCTGATTAAGTGCTTACATGTGATTGATCAATTTTAGGAAAGAATATTATGAGATATCCGTTGAGTGCAATATTATTTGACCTTTAAATCAGTGAATCAATGATCTACCTTTACTTATGCGATTTAGGATTTATATTTTGGAAAGTGTTTAATTGATTGGACTTATATGTGGTAATATGCTGATTGAGTCTATTTATGGAATGTGCTGAAATCGGATGAGATCACCATGCATGGAAAGTCTGTCTTTACCTTATACTCAGTAGATCAAATCTTTCCTTGTGCGAATTGGCTATCATATTCTAGGAAAGAAATCAGTTGATTGAGCTTACTATTGATAACATGCTGAGTGGAACTATATATGGAATGTGCTGACAAACGAATGAGATTACCGTGGAATAAAAGTAAATCTGTGATATTTATGGTTAGTGATCATTTGAACTTAATTGGTTATTCTTGGCATGATTCCTTGAGTTAATGCACGTGATTGCTTTCTCTTGCATATTCTGTGTTTAACTTTCCTTGTGAAGTGTAGAAGCTATTCGTGGGTCTATATACAAGATAAACACTTCACGTTGAAGGGTACGAAACGAACACACAAGCAAACGAATCCCTTAGAGTGATTGAGCTTTAATTTGCGATTTATTCGTATTTTGTGTTGAGCCTAAATTTGTGAATCTCTACCCTTGAGCATCCTTTAGCAACACGCTACTCTAAAACCCTTGTCTTCGGACGTGTTGAACGCACAAAGAAGCACGGTTGGAGTCTTCTACACGTGGAGGGACGAATTTGGTGGATTCGGTGGCCCTTCTGTAGCAAGCTTCATCCAGTCGGGGAATTGGTTTCCTGGGTAAACGACGTGGATCGAAACTTGGCGTGCGGCAGCCTAGGTGGAGGTCTAGTTTCCAAAGTGTTTCGGTTGTGTAAGGGTCGATCATTTTGTAACCAGAACCGGTAATACTCAGTGATTGATTGGAACTCTTGGGGAGATCACACCCCAAGGACAGGATTAAACCCCAGTTGGGGATATAACCTGTATAAAAATCCCGTCTCACTTTACTTTCTGCTATTTACTTTTCTGTGAGACAAACCCGGAACGCCTATCAAATAACTTGGTAATATCGTTGAAACGCTTTCTGAAAATAACGTGATATTTTTTTGAAATAGGGTTAGGGAGATAACGTTGATACTCGTACTGATTTCTAGGGAATAACGTACTCTGCAAATATCTTCTTAAAGAAGAGTATTTTTCAAAGAAGAACAAGCCAATAATTTTATAGCCTAATTCAACCCCCCCCCTCTTAGGCATATTTTACACTTCACGAAATAAAATTATTTCTCCCACTTCCTCCATCAATGGAGGTTAGGGGAGCTACCATTGGTTTTATTTCTATTTTAGTTTCTTTAACATGATTTTTAGGTTCGTCGTCGTCGAGTCTTCCGTGTTACGAGTCTTATCTCCAATTTGTAGAAGTGGTTTTCTCTCTTGAGTGCGTTTTCTGAAGAAAACGAGTGTCTCGAAGTCAAAAACTGAAGAAAGCGAAATGTTTTATAGATCCGGATAAAGGGCTATTTTGTGATAGTTTCTTAGTTCTTCGTATTTACGACCTAGTTTATTTTCTCGGCTTTTTTTCCAATTTCTCTTTTATTTGTTTGTTGTTGCTCACATGTGAGCCTTTATTCTCTCCTCGATCACGATATTACCTGGGAGAACTCGTTGGACTATTTATTGGGGCAAGAGGTAATATTTCGGGCCCAGCGGGATTTTGATTTGGACCCGCAACAAATTTATTGGGACAATATAAAGTCAAAATGACACCGAGAGGGAACACGAGATTTTTACGTGCTTCGGCCAATACCACCTACCTCCACAGAGAGCACATGTTTTTAACTATATTGAGAAAATTACACTGTACAAATTTAACGCTCGTGTTTAAACCAAAACTCGAGACCCCTTACCCACATGGGTAAATGTATTTGTACCTAGTCCGAACTACCCAGTAAAACTATATCCGCTTTCACCCATATCCACCCGAAGGTGGATAGGTATTTTACCCTCTCACTATCTCTCTCACTCGCAATGGCTTTTGGTTATTTCACTTTGGGATGTGTGGTGAAGCACGATCGAGGCTTTTATATAGGAAAATTCATGAGCCAAAGGCCAAATAAGATTATGTCATAGCACATATAATCTTCAGACAAACCTTGTTGTCTCTTTATTGTCCATAAGCTTGCAATTATTGCTTGTCTCCTAAGGCTGGACGCAACTATTCTCCCCCTCTAGTCACATTCTGCATCACCAAGTGCTTCTCCCAGTGAGTTTGACCATAATGAGAGTAACCCGTTCGTAATTATCACGAACGTCTATTGGCCTTCCTTGTACATGCTACACATAGTCCGAATAAAGAATTTCGGTCCAACACCACTTGATTCACTACATGGCCATGCAACTGCCCAACCAACTACTCGTCGATTCCGAAGAGGGACTTCGATGCAACCCCTTCTCTAGCATGATTTCCCTTCTCACCATCTCTACTATTTCTCCACGCGCGCGATTTTCGTCAACCGATCGATGTCAGAGTAGTATATACAATGCTCCCCCAGACGATAGATCCTTCTACGCTCATTTGGTAATTATGCCCTAGATGTCGTACAAGGACTGGGAGTACGAAGGCAATTTGGTAATGTAATTTAATTACTTCTATTAATGGAATGATTTTGTACAAAATTAATTTATTATTCGATAAATAAATTAAAAGGCAAATTATTAATTAGTCTAAAGATTTCACTTTGTAGTCTGGGTGAATAAGACAAATTAATAAAATCAAATATAGGCAGTTCAGTTACCGATTCTGTGCGGAGAGAGAGACGCAACAGTAAGCTGAGATAATGCAATATTAAAATTAGTCCACAACTCTAAGTCTCTAGTAGGGTGACGTAGATCGACAAGTATGACTTGTTTGTCAATGGGTCCAATACGGTTGTGCCAACCCTTCACTTGAAAAGTGGGAGCCCGTGACAATAATACAAGATGAATCAGACGATTATCTGTATTTGGACATTATCTCGTCATCGAACGATCATACGCTTGGATTGTCCTTGATCGATCGATTGACTGTAGTAGTCTGCGTGAACCTAAGACCGAAAGGGTTAACTTTGGGTTGGTCTTGAGGTCTTGACTTGTCACTAGTTTGCTAGGTCCGTCTTGCCATTGGCATGGGTCAGCGGCGAAATGTGGTCTTGACTTTTCGATGCGATTGCGGCTAACTTTGCGGTCTCGATTAAATTCGAGGTTAACGTCCTATGGCAAGTTTAATGTGCGGGAATTTATCCAAGTCTCTGCCCAGAGCATATAACTGACTCACGACAGTCGTCGAGGGCAGTTTAGCTATTTTCACCAACAAAAACGACATAGAGTCTAGTTCTGTAAGTTTGACTATGCGTGATTTTCACTCGACCGAGACAAAGGTTAAGGGTTTATACGTATGACGAAAATCTAAGGTCGCTCGTCGATTGTGATTTGGTCAAATTCGTACTCAACTTGGGATCTGTTCGGTACCACGGGGCTGGCTAGGTGAATACCGAACTCCTAGATACCTCCTAGGCCGGTTGAGACGAACCAAGAGAGTCGGGCTTAAAAAGTGCAACCGACACAACATCATTATCATAGAGAGACAAGGCTAGGTCCCAGATTGAGACATTAGGGTTGTGGCTTGGCCAAAACCCTAATCGGCCGAAAATACTAAGTTTGACAAGTTGGGGGTAAAATGGTCTTTTCACCTCCGAGATATTTCTGAAATAAAATATTGGATATTTAGTATTTAGTATATGATTTAAATTAGATTTAAATCTTTATTATTGTTTTAGAAAAGTAACATTATTTAATTTGGAATTAAATAAATATATATCGGATATATATAAGTTTCGAATTTTATTAGATAAAATTTCGAAAATTATTAAATATATTTATATTGAATATTATATATTTAACATATAATAATATAGTATTTATTTAATTAAATAATATATTAGATATGTCATTAATTAAATTTAAAGTTTGAATTTTGAATTCTTAACTTGGTAAAACTAAGACTTAGTAAAAGAGGAGGTATGAGGATTTTTCTCCAACCACCTCAACCTATTTTTGACAAATCCTAGGTAGTATAGGTAGGGTAGAAAAAGAAGAAGCTAATTTTCGAAATTAAAAGTCCAAGAGAGGAGAAACTAAGTTCTCTCATCACTTTCACTCTCGCACTCTCTCTCTCTCTCTCTCTCTCTCTCTCTCTCTCTCTCTCTCTCTCTCAGGGGCAGCAAGTAGCTCGTTCTTGGCCTAGCCGCACTTGCAGAAACAGCTGCGATGTTTGTGAGGTGCCGGCATGATGATCTTGTACGAAGAAGGAGTCCCTCGTGTGCTTTTGGCGTAGGAGAGGAGCCTACGCTTCGGGGAATCGAAGGGTTCGAAGCTAGCCATTGTCGCGAGGTTTCAACGAGGTATCATGGTTGATCCCTTATCTCTTTGTGTCATTACATTCTCGTGTTTGTAGCCGAGCAATCTTGGATAGGCAGAAAATCCCGTAAAATTTCATCCGCCGTTCAAGGAACGTGAGTCTTGGGACCCTCGGAGATTCCCAACAGTGGTATCAGAGCCATAGGTCCGGTTGTGATTTGGCCAAATTCAAGTGAATATGTAAACATAAAAGTACATAGTCACGTAATTCGTGCACATAAAAATATATTATGTGTTGTAGTTGAAATTCCAACTTACCTGTCGTCCAATCTAACTTAGCTTACTTTTCGGGAAATCCCTAAGTTTTTTATCCTTAAATAAAAATATTAAAGTATCAGTATAATACCTAAATTAGATGACTGTGACGAAATAAATTAGTTAGATTATACTAATTTGCTCAAAAATACTTTCTGCCTAACATAATATTTAAAAACCCTAAGTTGCCCGATTAGTGGTCTGAATTAGGTCAACACCCGGTTCTATACCTAAAACTCGGCGAAAGTGGTCTCCTATCAAATTCGCTCGAAACACCAACATCGCCCGATTTTGGTCATGATTAGGGCGATATAGGTGTCGCCTGAATTTGAATTCGCCGCGCCTTAAACTTCGAGTTGCCCGATTCCAAGCGCGCCTTAAGAATAAAACGTCTTTGCAGAAAACATTCTCATTTTATCTATCGAATATCGTATTACAACAGCAATATCGTGGGGCTAAAATATGAAATGTATTTAGATATGATTTCTTGCTTACTTTTAATTGAGCAAAATAATGAGTTGTTTATGAAGCCGACCAACTGGTTCCACTGCACTTCCTGAAGTGAATTCAGTAAAAAGAAATAATGATAATCGTCAAGGTAATGACCGTGGACATGGCCATGGACATGTGTGTCAATCCGTGATCAAGGTCGTGAACGTGGTCGAGGTTAGTATGGTGGAATTATCAGCGTGGTGGTTATACCGTGACGATCATCAAAATCTTCACCATAAGAGGAAAAGTTACGATATCAAAGATGAGAAAGGGCACACTGAACAAAAGAATAGCGATGAACAATGCTATCGTTGCGGAGGTTCGGCCAATGTCGCATGCCCAAACGTCTTGTTGAATCATATCAAGAAGATAAGAAGGGCAAAAGAAAGAAACTTAAAACGATTCTAATTCATGGTGAGCTCGCCTTCAATTCTGGTGTGCGAGCTAGTTATAATAATTCAGCCTAAAGTGAACATATACATCAATTAGAGGGAGAAAATTGAGATTCTCCTATTTCTTGCAAGGAGAACATATTCGATCCCCGGATTCTGAGAAGCTACAAAACGGTGACTTTTTTTTTTGAAATAAATTTTTTTTTTGACGGTATATGACGAACCATTCTTACCTCCGATAATTCATTTTTTGCGTATGTGTGTGTATTAATATTTTTTTAATGTTTGTGGTGAGGGGAATACGTGTGTTAAGGTATTAAATTGTTTGGGTGGATATGTGTTAAATGAATGCATAATTCTATTATGCTTCAAAGATCCGAGAGACATAGGAAATGTTCTGAAGGAGTATTTGTCGCAATCGAAAAGTCGCAAATGCGAACAAGAAATAAAAGCCATGAATATGGGCTTTGCTATTAGCGACCGAATAGCCGTGGCAAATAGCTATCAAACTTTATGATATCCGTAGCTGATTTTGCATATGTCAGGGAGTTATTTGTGTCAGATCCGCCCTTATTTAGTGACCGTATATCCGTCGCTACGTTCGCGCGCCTGATGGAGAATTATCTATCTCGGTCCCGCATTTTGTTAGAAATGGTATATCCGCCGCTAAAATCGCTACGTTTTGCAGCGGCATGGTTTTTGCGATGACTCTTTTTATGAACATCTGGAAAATTTTCAAATTACATTTGCAACCTCGATATTCGGGCATTTCTAATAAAATTATTTTTTTACATAATATTAATTAAATAGGTAAAAATTTACACCTATTAATAAAATAGGTGATTTCGTAACTCAGAGCTACGAATTTGTTGGTCCCTATTCTATCCAAACAATCTAACAAATGACGATTTAATCACGATTAATGATGGGAAGAATTTCCAATCGTGGCTGTGTGTGTTCGTTGAAGGTTGGGACCTTCAATAAAAATTCTCTCTCCACAAATTTTACACACAAGACACACCTAACTATGTATTAGGATTTTATTTATACCACAAGTTGTTATATAATACTTGGGCCCTTGTAAGCCCATTACAAGAATAAGATCACTGGCTCTAAAACATTAAAGCCCAGTTCACTTAAATTAACTATAAAATAATCCTAACAATTTCCCCCTTTGTGTTCAATTTACAATGAGTGGGACCTCTTCCTCATTTATCTTGTCTTGTGACCTCTTTTTTTTGGAGTAATTTCCTTTTATATATATAATGAGTGGGAGAATATACAAATGAGTGGAGGTGTAGCCCTCCACATGCAAGCCAGTAACAGACTACTGACAGTAGCAACCAATCGAACATGAGTATGTCTAATAAGCTACCAAGCTACTCGCCATAGCCATCGTATAGCTGCCCTCTGCAGATCAAACTTGGGTGATGTTCCAAGCAGTCGCATGCAAACCATGTCAAGAACGGAGGTAACAAGCCTGTCCGGATTCATAATAGTCCCCTCCTTCCAGCGTCTATTCCGGGCCTGCCAAATATGGTACACTAAAGAAGCAAGGACATGACGATAGGCCACCTGTACGAGATGGTCTCCACGCCATCGCAGTGCAGCCCACTGTATGCCTTGCCTCCAGTCTCGGTACGGCCATGCCCACCTAATCTTCCGTCGTAGGATCCGAACACAGTCACGTGAGAATACGCAGTCAAAGAACAGATGCTGAGCAGTCTCAAGATGCAGCGCGTCGCAAAGAAGACAAGCAGGGGTCCCAGCTCGATGAGCCACCCAAGGCTTATCTCTAGTCGACAATCGATCATGGATGGCCAACCACAAAATGACCTCATGACGTGGTATCCGCAGCGGTCCCCCAAACAAGGTCGCCCAAGGGACAGTTGGCCTTCGTATGCGCAATGCCTCCCTAATCAATCGTACCGTGGGCCGGCCACCCGGTGCCTCCTTCCAAGATATCGAATCTCGACCGCTAGGGTGAATCGGTGGAAGGTGTGGACTGAAGTCGATGAACTCAACAGTCGATCTTCCCGGCCAATTCCAGCCTTGAGCGTCAATGACTGTGCTCAGGCGGGTCCCTACAGGCAGCCCCATCGCAAAAGGACCTCTAGGGTATTGACGCAACAAAGGGGTAGCCCGCAGCCATGGGTCTTCCCATAATGAAAGAGACGAACCATCGCCAATCGTAAAAACCAGAAAAGGGAGTATCACCTGCCTCAACTGCAGCAACTTCCGCCAGCTCCAAGCAATGTTAGCCGAAATGGTGATGGTCCAAATAGATCGCATATCCAATCGTGTGCTGTACAGCCACTTCACCCAAATTGAGTCAGCAGGGCAAATGATCACCCTCCATAGTAGCTGTACTAGGAGAGCCCTGTTGTCAGTAGTTGTCGACCGAAGGCCCAAGCCTCCCTCGACAACCGGCAGACAGACGTCATCCCAAGCAACCTTGGTCGATGCACCACCCCACAGGAACCGACGAAATATGGCTTCCAGGGCTCGGATGATACCCTTTGGCAGCAGGAAGACCGCAGACCAGTAGATGTGTAACGCCTGAAGAACCGCCTTAATCAGCTGCACCCTACCAGCGTAAGACAAAGACTGATTCAGCCATGATCCCAGACGCGCATCCACACGCTGCAACAGAGGGGCACAGTCGCTGATGGTAAGGCGTGAGGCAATCAGTGGGACCCCCAGATAGCGCACGGGTAATCGACCTTCGCGAAATCCCATCACAGACAGCAGATGTCCCTTGATGCCCTCCGCCCTCCGTGAGAGGTACATCTCACTCTTGTCCGGGCTAGGATGTAACCCAGAAAGGTGGGAAAACCTCAGCAATGCACCCTTCAGTACCCCAACAGAGATAGGGTCAGCGTGGCAGAATAGGAGGAGGTCATCAGCAAAAACCAACATAGGGAGCGAAATCGACTCGTATCGCCAGTGATAGCGAAAATGAGATTCCGCCTGAATATGACTCTCGACAAGGCCGTGGAGAACTTCCATGACAAGTGTGAAAAGATAAGGTGAGATCGGGTCCCCTTCGCGAATTCCCCTCTTACCCGCAAAATAACCCGCCGCTCTCCCGTTGAGGTTGAGCGAGAAAGTTGGCGTCGTCAGGCAGGTCCGTATCCACTCAATATATCGTGGGTGGAAGCCCATCGCCTGAAGTGTCGCCAGCAAAAAGCTCCATTCCACCTCGTCATATGCCTTGGCCAGGTCCACCTTAAGCATTGCTCGAGGAGGCCGTCCCTTGGCTTTGTACCCAAGGCAAAGTTCCTGCGCTAGAAGTATATTATCACTAATGCGCCTTCCAGGAATGAAAGCCGTCTGCGATGCATAAACCAGCCCTCCCAGCACCGGCTTCAACCAATTCGCCAACACTTTAGATATGATCTTGTATAACACATTACAACATGAGATAGGTCTAAAATCTGACAGTCGTCGGGGCAAAGCACACTTAGGTATAAGTGTAATAAGCGTGCTGTTTACCCCTTTGAGAAGGCAGCCCGTAGCAAAGAAGTCCTGCGTCGCCCATATCACATCAGGTCCAACGATCTCCCACGACGCTTTGAAGAAAGCCGCCGTAAACCCATCAGGACCCGGCGCCTTCTCATCCCCCATAGAGAAAAGCGCATGCCTCACCTCCCCCTCGTCCACTGGCCGGACCATATTCAAGTGACGCAGCAGGGGAAAGCTTGCGTGATACAGCCCCCTGGACGTCAGCCAGAGTAACAGGGGCAGAACGCGCTGAATGTCCAAGTAAATCCTGATATAACCGAAGTAACTCCCCTTCCAATGCATCAGGAGTGTCAAGTACGACGCCGGTTGGACTTTCCAGTGAAATTATACGGTTGGTAGCCCGCCGTATCGCCACCTTTCTGAAGAAGTACGAGGAACACTGGTCACCATCCTTAAGCCACGCAAGTTTTGCTCGTTGGGAGAGCGCCGTATGTTCGACCTCGACAGCCCTGGCATAAAGGTATCGACAATGCCGTTCAAGACCATGGAACAAGACTTCAAGTGGATACCGTGCAGCAAAGATCTGGACAACCCCCAAGAAGCGTAGAGCATCAGCAACATTTACAGCGAGATCCCCCCTTGGCACGCCGCATTTGCATGAAGATAGGCTTCAGTAAATTCAGCCGCTTGACCAACACGAACATAGGAAATCCCGTAATGGCAGAAGTTCACACACGATGAACCTGTGCCAAGAAATCCTTCTCCTTAGTAAGAAAATTCTCAAACCGAAAAAGCATACCCCGTGACATGACCGGGGCCTCTCCCAGGGCCAGCGGTGAGTGGTCTGATGTTGTGGGCAAGTCACAATAAAAACACGTATTCTGATAACGGGCAAACCACTGTGGGTTCCCAAGCATGCGATCCAATTTCCTCCAGATGCCCGATAAGCCCCTCTGCTGATTGTACCAAGTGAACTCTTGACCCGTGGCTGGTAGCGAAATAAGGTCAGCGCGTAGGAGGCACTCCTGGAAATCTGACATATCTCGCACCTGTGGAGCACCCCCTCTCCCCTCACCCGCATGCAGGACGGTGTTGAAGTCCCCCCGTCACCACCCATGCATCGTCAATATGTAGGGCCGAGAAGTGGACCAGCTCCTTCCAAAGAGATTGCCGCTCCTCCCTACGTGACTTCCCATACACAAACGAGACAAAAACATGTTCCCGAGTTCCATACTCTTCCATGCGACAATGGACAGCCTGACAAGACTGTGCAACAATAGTCACGCGTAGCCTAGATGGATCCCATCCTATCCAGATTCGATTCCCCGGGTCATCATCATAGTCGAAAAACCAAGTCCATCGTGGCCGAATACTCTCTGAGATGTGTGCTGCATTGGGCGCAGCCACACGCGTCTCAAGAAGCCCAACAAAGTACAATCCCTTCCGCGTGACCCACTCCCCTACCGCCCTCCTGTGGTCTTGCCTATTAAGACCACGCACGTTCCACGACCCAACCGGCATTAAGAATGAGCGTCATCGCGGGCTGCATGCTTAGGGCCCGTATTATGTGTCTCATTGGGAGCATCCATGTCATCATCCTCATCATCATTCAACCCTCGTAGCACCGAAAAGAAATTGTGGTCAGCCTGGTCACCGTACGGAGGTGGGAGACTCGGAGCCGAGGTCGCCGTTTCTGCGTCAGCAAAAGGCCGCCCTGTTCATGGAGCCGGCAACGTTGGCTCAACCCGCACACCCTTGCGACCTCTTCTTTAGGAGATCCAAGATCACCGGGTTCTAAACTTCTCTTCTCAAAGTTGCTTGCCGGATCATGTCTTTGTATTCGATCTCTCCCTTCAATAGTTACAACTCCCCCTACATTTGGTCAACCTTGTGTTGGGATTGAGGAGTTCTCTTTAAATTTGGAGAGACGTAACTGAGGCGGATTTTCACTTCTTGTGTTCCAGCTCTCCCTTCGAAAGTCGCGACTCCCCCTACATTTGTTCAACCTTGTGTTGGGATTGGGGAGTTCTCTTTAAATGGGGAGAGCTGTACATAAGGCGACAACTTTGATCTTTGAAGTCTGTGGTGTTTGCTTGATTTTCTTTCGGCGCTTGAGATCTAGCATTTTCTGATCTATCTTGCACTTTTGTCGTAGTATTGCTCCCATTTTGCTTTAGTGCTACTCCCCCTCATGAAGATCGAGTTTGGGAGATCGTCATGCGATGGATCAAAATGGGGCATCGTCTTTGGCAAGAAGATCGCGTCGTCAGGACAAGAAGTGGTACTCATGCGAACTCTTCTCCTCGGTGCTAGATTGGTCTTCTTCGAAGGAAGTTGTCTCGTTCGGCCTCGTGGAAGCTTGTTTGGCTCTAGAAGAAGGTGCGTGGGGTGTGTTTTCCAAAAATGTGTCTGGGCTCCTTCGGATTTTTTAACCAGTTGCATGGGAGCCCGTCTTCAGAGTGGTATGCGCGGTGGAAATGGTGGGTGCTCAGGTTGGGTAATAACCTGACGGAGCCACAAAGGCAATCAGTCCACATGACTTCAGAGATAATCTCTGAGACGTGGGCTGTGAGGACAGGGCTTTATGAATCGAGGCCACATAGGCGTCCCGTTAACATCAATTTAGGAGCGTAGCTCGTAGGCGGTGGCCTGAAACCATTGTTGTTTTGATGTTGCAACGACACTTCTGATCATCGAAGCATGTCTTAGAATGACATGTCTACGGAAGTTCTGAGCTGGTCACAAAGTCCAGATAAGAAAAGGTATATGTGTCCAAAAAAATTATAAAACTTTTAGGTAATGAGGACACCTAGACTCGATGTGTTCAAGAAAATTCAGCGCTGTGGGGCTGACTACCACTTAGTTCCATATCTCCCGCTTCCAAGTGAAGCGGTGATAGATTACATGGCTCCCTGTGATTTTATGAAACATCGGTCTATTGGGAGATCGATGAGTGGGTAAGACTCGGTTGTGCATACACCGTTGGACCAAATGAGGCGACTTCTACCCGAGAGTTGATAAAAATCAGCTCCTGCGCCTATATAGGATAGCCCGAATGTTCTGTGAGGCGTGCGATTTGTGTATCATCCGCTCTGCTTCTTGTCAAGATTTTCTTAATTGGCGAGGGCCACTAACACAGGTTTGCTATCTCGGGGTTAGATTCAGTTGGGTCTGACTGAATCATGGCAGCCTAGACTCCATGCGTCCGTCAATTTGATGAGTGCAACTTGATCAGCATGTCTGAGCAGGTCGGTTGAGATCATCTTCGTGTTTGTGTACGGATGTCATGCCTTTTGGAATTCTTGGAACTCTCGAGGATTGAGTTTTCTTGATTGGAGTCCGTTTTGTGAGGTGGAAGCTCTTTAGAGGGTTGTTCTTTATTTTCCCTTCCTTTTTTTAACTATGCCTAAGTATGTATTATCGTAATAGTAATATGTATAGATATAGATATAGATATAGATTTATTTTCGTATACATATATGTATATGGGTTCAAGTAAGACTTCTCCCCCTCGAACCATGCACCTTAAAATGTACTCCCCCTAAAAATGTACTCTCTCCTGGTAAATATGGAGTGATACTCCCCCTCAATGTATGCACGTTTAAAAGTGTAAGCTTTCTCCCAACTGAGTGAGCGTGAACGTATTTTTCTTTTCAGAGCAGATGCAAAGAAAAGAGCTATTGTTCTTTAAAAATGCATATTAGAATGTATGTCTTTCGCTTCTTAACACTTCTAAAAAAAATAGGTATTTTTGACGATTCAGCTTATATGCATACGTGATAGTTTAGGCTCTAAAGTCTTTAAGATATATGCATAGTTAAAATGTACCTATGTGAGGGTATGTAGGCCTTTCATCTCATATGCATGCTAAGATTTAAAATTTAAAGTTCTTTCAAAACATGCATGCCTATAAAGTACCATATGGTTTCAAAGTAGGTATATTGTCTTTTCAGCTCGAGATCATGCCAAATTTATTATGGGATGCATATAGAATTTACCTACGTAGTTGCTCGCATCGCTTACCAGTCGTGTATGTGGAGCAAGCCAAGATACCATAAATGCTGGGAAGTTTGGCTGCCCTCATCGCATACCAGTCATGAGTGTGGAGCAAACCATCCTGGGAAGTTTGCAAAAACTTACCGGGACTTTGGTATCCATTTTTGGATGGGTGTTAGCAGAAAACAAGGTTCAGATATTGATCCTAAATCATCCTTTAAAGTCCTATTCAACTTGATTTGTGATTTAGGAATCCAGGTTTCGTGAACCTTAGGCGCAAATGACAATTCAGCGCCGGTGAATGTGTGCCTAGGTTTAGAAGACCTATTCTCCCTAGCCAGTTGCAGAAGGTGTTTTTCAGACTTAATCTGGACTGGATATTGCATGTCAGAATAAGTGCATAAGCATTATAAGCATCTGTAACACGAGAACTGGTATTCTTACGACAATAACGCACGTCATTCACATTATAATGATAATTGTGCATGATTTTAGAAGTTCGCTTGCTTGGGCTTGGAACTTATTCTTTGCACGCTTCCTTTTCCCTTTTAATAGGAATAGGAGTGGAAAATTCTTGAACATTTTCGACCTTAATTTTAGAATAATGTTGATTTTCCTTTCTCCTTCATAATTTTCATTTTTTCTTTAGCTATCTTTAAAGCTCGACTTTTACTTAACGTTTCAGCTTCAGTCAATATTGACTTAGAAGTATTAGAAAAAACTTTCTCAGTTTTAGGAACAAGGATGCTTCTTTTTCTTTTTGTTTTCTTTACCTGTTTTGAGGATGTATTATTTGACAAATCATTTGAAACAGATAAAGACGGGGAATTTTTGAGATATAAAATCTCCTTTAAAAGCTTTTCCTTTTCAGCACCAAAACCTATCCTTTCAGAGTCCAAAGTATTTTGTAAATCTTTTAATACGAAGAGTCTCTGGAGTGTCACATAGGGACGGTTTTTGATCATGTAAAATATTTTCCCCGTCAGAAATTAAGTTAGAATGAGAGTTTTGATCTCTTTGACCTATATTCGAAATATCAGTCTCTAACCGTTCAATCGTAGAGTAAAGCATTTGATGATACTTCATTTCGCTCATCTTCGCAAGAACGTAAACTGTTAGTTATCTCGCATAACCTCTTTTCACTATCTTCTAACTTAGTTTCTAAGCTAATGATTTTTTACTTTGCGTTGGTCAAATTTTCATTAGCATAAGCTAGGCTTTCTTGTTGTTTAAGCAACACGGAGTAATTATTAGCACATGTTGCTTCAAATTCATCAATCTTCTTAGCTAGAATCCATTTTAATTTAATTTTTTTTAAAATAAAAGGTGGCTTTTTCAAGTTCTGTTCCGAAAAGTTTGGGTTACTTGAGAAGTATTATGAAGTATCGAAGAGAATGAGCGTCGAAAATTTTTGGTTTGCGTAAAAATTTTGAAATAATTTCGAAACTTCGATAAAACGTACCAAAACTTTGTCTATAATATGCCTATTATGTCCTAAGTTGATTGTTGGATATAAATGATCGTTGACAAGTTTTGTGGATTTGCTTTCAAAAATTTGGAAAAAAACGTCGTCTACATCGAATCTTTTGGACCTGGAAAATTTATTTTGCAAAATTTCAAAAAAGTTTTAAAAGAGGCTGTGTCCGTTGGATTCAGAAAATTGTTCTCTATTCAATGATGTAAAAAAAATTCCAGAAAACATTTTGTGCATTTTTTTCCTTAAACCTTTTTGTTCCGCGGGGGTCTCGAAGAATTTTTTTTGATCAAGAACGTTTTAAGTGTGATTTTCGAAGGGTGAGTTAGTGAGAATTAGATCGCCCGATTTATAGTTTTGAAAGATGAGGATTCGACCGAAAGTACTAAGTTTGAATTGGGTAGACAACAATGAGCAATTTTGCAACCTGAATTCGCTGAATTTAGCTTCGAGCGAAACTTAGAATGGGGCGAACATCTAAATCGGGCGAATCACAAAGATTTTGAGACTCGGTCTAAATGTGAAGTTCGGCTGAAAATCAGATTCGGGCGATTTGACATTTTAAAACAGAGACGCGCTGTAGGTTCAGGCGATTCAGTTTCGGGTACTGTAGCACTTTCGGGTACTGTACCAGTTTCGGGCGATTTATGTAACAGTTTCGGCCGATTACTGTAGCAGTTTTGGCCGATTACTGTAGCAGTTTCTTGTACTGTAGCAGTTTCGAGTACTGTAGCAAATCGGGCGATTTGTTCATCTACCCGATTTTGGACTGTAAAATGACAAAAACAGATTCGATTTCTACCTAAATCTCACTCAAATCAACTGAAAAATATTTGGTAATCACTTCAAATCACTTGAAAACACCCTAATTATCTCTTGAGCTTGCAAAATCAGTAAAATCAACTCAAAAACTCATGAACAATGCATAAATTCGAACTAAAAAAAATATACCCAAAAATTTCAGAAATCTCACCCAAATCCTAACGTGTTTGCTCTGATACCACTTTTTTTTTTGGTCCCTATTCTATCCAAACAATCTAACAAATGACGATTTAATCACGATTAATGATGGGAAGAATTTCCTCTCGTGGGTGTGTGTGTTCGTTGATGGTTGGGAGCTTCAATAAAAATTCTCTCTCTATAATTTTAATACACAAGACACACCTAACTATGTGTTAGGGTTTTAGTATTTATACCACAAGTTGGCATATAATACTTGGGCACGTGTAAGCCCATTACAAGAATAAGATCACTGGGCTCTAAAACATTAAAGCCCAGTTCACTTAAATTAACTACAAGATTAAGATAACCTAATTTCAATTTTTTTTTTGGTGTAAGGTCCCTTGTATATAAATATATATGGCGGAAAAGTACATGATGAGTGGGAGAATAACTACGTACAGTCAACCAGTAACATGCTACTGGCATCAGAAAAACGAAAACGCAGCTCAATCAACTACCATGCAAGCCTCCAAAGTCGCCGTATCCCCAATCGCTGGAAGGCATACTTAGTGGACGTACCACTGATCCGCATGGTGACCAAAGCAAGCACACATCCAACAAGTCGCTCTGGTGTTGTGACGATCCCCTCCTTCCAACGTTTGTTCCGAGCCTGCCAAATGTGGTATACAAACGAAGCTAGCACATGCCTATAAGCTGCGTGAAGAAGATGTCTCCCATGCCATTTAGTCGCCGCCCACCTAATTCCCGTTCTCCACTCCCGATATGGCCATGCCCACCGCATACGTCGCTTCAGCAGTCGCTGGCACTGGCGGGAATACGCACAATCAAAGAAAAGGAGGGGATGTGTGCCACTGCCATTACGGAGATAACGCCACTGCCATTGGGACGTAAATCGTAATTCCGAGATACGATTTAGTAATACGTATCTTAGACTTGCGATTTATTCCTCTATAAATACCCCTCCTTCGTTAAATAAAATCCTTCATAAAATGGTGTCCAATAGCATACAAGTCGTAGTATTGTACGATGGTGAAGTCATTCACACTTTTGATTCAATAATCAAATATAACATTGATCCCATTGGATATAGGCGTATTCGGCACAACATCCAATTTTCTGATTTCTTATCGTTTTTGTTTGATATTACGGGTGGTGATAGTAGGTCTTGTTCGCTCATAGTCCATGCAAAAAATGAATACGTTCAACATTCACGTATTTTTCATCAGCTACTATGAATTTCCGAAGATCGCGATTTACATTTTTTTACACCCTGATTCGAAGCTCAATTATCTGGAGGTGTTCGATGAAAGAAGCGAACACGCAATTTTTGATCTGAATGTTTGATGCCAATCGAGACTTTGACGATCGGACCAGATTTCATGAATTTGAAGTTGGTACTTTGAGTTATAATTGCCTGGAGTTGGCCGACATAGTCTCAGTTAGAGAAGGCTTTGGTAATGTGTCGATTGATCCCCCTCCGCTGGGGTACCAGAAACCTTCGAAGAACCCCCGATCGAACCCGTACAAGAAACCCAAAATGACTCTGATGATAGTGATTCTGAGGCAGACGATGAAGATCTATTGTCAGAGTTACCAGATCCAAACGTAGTAACAGCTGTTAGGAATTAATTATAGTGTCCTCCAATTACTTAGGTCTTGGGTTTATATTTTGTTATTTTGTGTGTTATTAGTAGTTTGGGGAGACAAATGATATTTTGTATAAGGTAGGTGACTGGACTTTAATATACCAATGACTTATAGTATATAAAGTCCATACTTACCCTAATTAGGGTTTTATCAAAAGAAGTTCAAAGTAAGCCACCTTGTATCTTTCCTTAGAAAAACATACACTTACACACACTACAAGGTGTTCTTCACGTTTTATGCAAACAAGTCACTCTTTTGATCCTTGTTTAGTAAATATCTTCGATTTGAATCGAGTTTCGTTCGATTCCGACGTGATTTGAAGGAGATTTAACTTTAAAAACTCATTTTTGTTTTTTCACTATTTTTGGGTGTTTTTAAATCATTTTCACTGATTTCTTTCTCTTAAGACATTAGAAAACAGACTATGAGTATTTTCTGGTCTTTCTCGTCGATTTTTCGTCAAGTTTGAGTAGGATTTGAGCAAAAATGAGTCTGAAAATTTGTTTTTTTTTCAGGGTCTTTTCATCACTTTCGGTAGACTAATCAAACAGTACTAAGAAATTTGAAGGTTTCGGCCGAAGCGTCCTCAATGTGCAGAGTTTCGCCAATCAAATTCTCGGCGATTTTCAGTCTATTTAACCCTTATCGCCCGATTCTTCGTTCCTGTCGATCGAATCGCCCGATCCTTTGTTTTGTTTGACAATCGCCCGACGCTCAAATCGCCCGATTTGCTACAGTACCTGATTCCTGATTTTAGTCAATCGAAACGCCCAATTTCTAATTTGGACCAAAATCGCTCGAAACCAAGCATCGATCATCTCTATCGCCCGATTCACGACTCTCTGAATTAAAATCGCCCGAATAAAAATTCCTTGGATCACTGTCGCTCGATTCTTCCATATTGAACTCTATCGCCTTGTTAGGGGTGTGCCCTCGGAATGCCATTCGAGGATGAAATGAATAGTGCATTTATATTTACCCGATGTATTATTCACCGTGTATATGAATATTGTATTTGAATAATTAATTATGGAATATTTACATTATTCTTTTATAGGCTTATTATGTTTTTACCATTAGTTCTTATTTGGCATCCGGTAAGATGGTAAATAAATAAATCCCATATATACGAGTTTAGTTACCGATTCTCATGGGATGAGAGAGGAGTTACTGGTGAGCTATTATTCTCGGATATTAAATTAGTCCATAAGTCTTAGACTTCAGTAGGGTGACTGAATGTCGATTATGACTTATTTGTTAACAACTCCTTAATGGATGTGCCAACCGACTTGGGAAGTGGGAGGTAGTAACATTGATATAAGTTGAATCGGGGATTAACTTATATTTGTACACGACTCGTAATCGATGATCACATGGCCTATTACTCTGGGAAGCGTCAATGATTTTTCGATTGACTATAGTAGTGGACGTGGACCTTAGACCAAAGGGTCTTTGACGAAGTTGACTTCGGGGTCTTGATTTGTCACTAGTTTGCTAGGCCCGCATTGTTTGAGGTAGAACATGGGTTGGCGCGCGACATGCGGTCTTGACAACGAAGGGTGACTGCCGGTCATAGACAGTCGTGAGGGATTCACGGTCTCGTTAGTAATCAAGATATATGTTCTATGTATATTCGGTGACGGGAAATTACAAAGTCTTTGGCCAAAGCAATAAACTAACTCACGTGGGACGTGGAGTGTAGTTTAGTAATTTAAGCCTTCACGAATTAATCATAGAGTCGAGTTAGTGAGTTTGACGTACCCATGATTCTCACTCCACCGGGACATAAGTGAAGGGTCTATACGTACTACAATAATCTATAGTCGGTTCGTGAAAACGATCAAGATCGTACTCAACATGGGATCTATTCGGTACCGCGGGATTGACTAGGTGCTTACCGAATTCTTGGATTCCTCCCTTGCCAGATTGAGACGAACCAAGAGGGTCGAGCTTAAAAAGGATCACTGAGATAATATCTATCAAAGAGAGATATAACGGGCTTTGAGTCGTTCATAATAATGGTACATGAGTATTTGAAAAAATATTTAAGTGTGGGCTTTGGGCTGAAAAATAATATTACGCATTTATTAGAAATTGGGCTTAATTTATTTTTCTACCAAAAGAATATTTAGCCTTTACTAGATATTAGGCTTAATTTATTAATAATAATATTAAGCCTTTATTAGATATTGGGCCTAATTTATTTATTGGCCCAACTTTTAACACAAGGGTAAAAATGGTACTTTATTTTTAAATTTTTGAAATTTATAAATAAAAAAAATATTTTTGGCACGATTCATGTGGAATGCAAAATGCCAAAGTATTGTTTTCTATTCTATTAATTTTTGTATTAAATGCCAAAAATATTTTTAAGCAATACTAACCCTTAGTGAATTTTTTTTCAAAGGTAGGCCATTATATTTTGACATAATTATTTTTGTACGGTACAAGTCATTTTCAAAGCTTGAAATAATAGTATTTTCATTGCAATTTTCTTGTCCTATAAATACCATGAAAAACTTAAGTTTTCATGTGTATTTTTCAGTTTTGAGAGAGAAAAATTAAGTACCATCCTTAGAGGAAATTTTGTGGAAAATATATCACTTAAAACAACTCCATTCCTTCTCTAGCCATCCTTGGGAGGGATTTGGTTTGTAATACCTCTCGGGGTCGGCGCGACTCTCTTCGGCGCGGCTCGTGGAAGTGTGGAACGGTTTACTACAACCGGGAGCTAGGAATCTTCGCTACGAGGGTAATACACTCTACTCTGTTATGTGTCATACATGCATGTTTTTTTATTATACCGAGCACGATCTTAGTAACGGCGGTGAGAAAATTTTTTGAACTTCACTCGCGCCCAACACGCCTGATTCAAGTCTTTAGGATCTCCGTCTCCCGATTCTATCACTTTGAAATTGAATCTTTATCCCCCGATTTTGACACCCTAGGACCTAAATCGCCCGTTTCTCAGCACTTAGGACTAAAATCGCTCGAACTTGCATCTATAGGACTAGAATCAATCGATTGTCAGCACTGAAAAATTAAGTCGGCCAAATTTCATTTCTTGGAACTCAAATCGCCCGATCCTCAAGCCTTAGGCAAAAATCATCCGATTTTAACACACGACAGACTACATTAAGTGAACTTGCGTATTTTGACTCAAAAGTCAAAATTCTTCAAACTTGACTATTATTGTTCGAAACTAAAACATTTTATTTCGCGGATCTATTTCGCGTTAATGATCATTACCAAACAAAATATGGACGGTCTTGCTATTGGATCTGACAACCGTGCACCACTGCTAAGATGGGGAGAGTACGGCATTTGAAAGCAACGCTTCATCAACTTAAGAGAAATCAAGGATGCAGACCTCGCCAAAGATTAGAGGACACTACAATAATTCCTAACAATCTCCCCCTTAGTGTCCTCGTCCTCTTGTTGATGTCTTCCGGGTATTCTTTTTCTTGGGGCTCACCAGCACGTATGGAGACTTTCTAAGTCGTAAAAAATGCTCATACGACTGCAAGCTTCTTCGAAATGATCTCTCAGATATGGTTTCGATCAGCTTCATGTACTTTGCTTGGACTTCGTGTTCTTCGTTTCTTAGCTGCTCGAGAATGCTTCTGAGTTTGTTTCAGATGATTAGAAGAGTACCGTCGCTGAATTTGTTAATCTCTGATGTCTTCATTAGCCTTTTCTCTCCCTTGTAGTTAATGTAGACCACTGACGGATCGTCGTCTTCATTGATTATGTGGCCTTCACCAAAACCTGGGTCTGGAACTTCGAAAGACGGCTTTTGTGAGATTTACCCTGTTCATGTTGCTTTCCACTGCCATTTAGAGGTCGTGGGTTGCGTTGAACTTGACTTGGCGCATCATAAATCGCTTAAGAGCGATATATCCAACTTTGAGGTCTGGATTCTGAAGTGTTCCAAGGAGCTTGTAGCTTCCCAGCATCTGATCAATGTCCTCACCTCTGATGTAGGAGAGATTGCACTGATTCTGGCTCGTTCCTTCTCTTCTCTTCGAAGAGTATCAACATCAGCTTCTTTTCCTTTGATCATAAGTTCTTGACAGAGAGAGAGCAGGTACCGAACGACAGTTGGTCTTGAGAGATGGGTTAGGCCTATGAGTTCCAGCTTGTCTAACTTCTTAATCCTATCTTTCTTCCTCCAGATTCTCCTTCGTATCTCTTCTTGATATGGAGCAACCACTTTGGCATTTTCCCATGGCAGATTCAGTTCTTCTCTTATCTTCGACTTTGATGGAGGGCACTCCTCATCGACGACGGTGTGTTTGAGAATCTCGGGAAGTTCAGGAATGTCAGCTTTGTAGTCTTCACCTTCCTCGAGTTCATCATCGTCAATAAGGGCCAAGCTTATATTTGCCTCGTCAGGAAGTATCTTTTCTCCATTTGGCCTTTGGCTATGGCTGGATCCATTGACTTTGTTATCCAGTCATCGTTGAAGATGTACTTCTCAACGGTAGTGTGAGGATTATAAAGCTCTTCGAGAGATACGATTGGTTCATCTGTCTGAGGAGATAAGATTGGAGATGATGGAGGATTCAAGGGACTTCGTAGATTTGTAGGACTAGGAAGGGAAAGGCTTGTAGTGGCTACGTCGTGGGTGGTCGAAGATGTAGCATGGACTGGTGAGAAGGCCTGTTGGGTTGTTTTGGTAGTAGTTCGGGTGGATTTTTCCGTTTGTGTGGGTGTTTGGGTTCGAGTTGTCTGCTGCAGTTGAGGCTGAGGCTCTTGCGTCTTCTCCCCCTCGGGACGACCCTCATCCTCAGGGTCGTCACGTGGCTGACCAAACGGCTGGGCCTCGCGCCGGCAGGTGAACGGAAGCTCAAGATGTCGGAGGACATCCACTTCATAGTTGGAGAGTTTCAGTGCAGAGCGGAGTCTGGCTATCACGAAATCGATGAGTTCCGTTACTGGAACGTTCCAAGGTCCTCCGTCGGGATCAGCGGTTGAAGCAAGTTGAGGACGTTCTTCTTCGGTGACGGGGGCTTTGCCTTTGTTGCGAGTTGAGGTGCCAATTGCGCCGTACACGAGGGTCATGATGGAGTCTTCGAGGCCTTGCGCGAACTCGGCGAACCGAGCATCAAGCGTGGCATTGAGGGTAGCCACCGTCACGAACGGGGAAAATAACGGGACGGAGTCACGAAGACGTTCCGCCGGCACAACATCAGAAGAAAGAGTTCCTGATGTGCCGCCTGTTTGCACATGACTTGAGAGACCGTGGCCACTCAGGCTCGCCGTTGACATCGATGCTAAGACGGACTCAGATCGATGGCCCAATGCAGCAGCTGTGGTGATGTTGACTGCTGTGGGGCTTCCGCTCGGTCCCAGACTCCCAGAGAGTACAGGGACATGGACGAGCGTTCAGTCCAGATCAAAACTTTTAGTGGGTTAGGTCAAGGAAGAAAGCAATTGAATGTTAAAATACAAACAATTATTTAAGAAAGTGTCCTTACTATAAATGAAGAATTTCCAATGGGATAGAAGTTCGAATGATTGTCTTGATTGTTAAGAGAATTTCGAAAGAGCTAATTGAAGAATTTCGAAAGAAGTTACGAAATTCTTAATGACATATTTCGAGAACCCTATTTAATGGTTAATAATAAAGAAATGCTAAGACGAGTGTAATACCTTACTTAGGATAATATTTGGTAATGTCATTGTCATTAGGAAAATAATGCACGATAATTATAGGAAAAGAACAAGCATTCGGAACTTAAGCCAAGCTAGGAAACTACCTCAATGCTAGAACAGTAACGATAATTGAATTTAGAGTACGTGATAATATTATATGATATGTGATATATGAAACTTAGAGAACTTTTAAAACAAAGTGAATGGGGAGAAAAGTTAGAACAAGAAGTTCGAAACAAATTTAGTTGATATTCTTCCAGTTCAAATGCATATATTGATATTCGTAATTATCTGATAAAGCATACATATTATGCATGTACCTCATTTTAGGGTTTTGTATTTATGAAAATAAAATACCTCTGTAGGTTGGGAATCTGAAAGGCAAGGGTAACGTCGAATGACGAACGTGACTTTAACCATAATGTGAGTATGATATGCAACATGTTTTCCGTGTTTATATGTGTTTATTGCGTTTATATACTTTATATGAATTTATTGATTTATAATTTTTATGATATAAGAGTTATATGATGTTGGATTTATGTGGCTATAATGTTTGCATATATGATCTATGTGAATGGTTTGTACAAAATTATGTTGTACAAGATTAGAGGCGTTATATTTGCATATACGTGATAAGGAACGGAGTAATAGTTATGATTGATCGAAAGGTTCTTGTCCGACGTGTTATATGAAATTTATGTGATCTATGTGAATACAAGGTTAAAGGTTCTTCCTATGTGCTTTACGTGAATTGAATGATCGATGACTTTGAACTTTACGTTCTATATGGAGTTGACTGGAATGTTATGCCTACAACATGTTTTTATGTGATATACGTGACTTGAATTGTATGGCTACAATGTATTTCTACGTGAGTTATGTTACTCAGTGGATTTATGATATACGTTTATTACAAGGCTGCGTGTAAAGTATTGCATTCATACATGAAACGAAAGGAGAAACCGTTATGAATGCTACGGCTTCGGACTACATTCTACGGTTATATCCCTACAAATCAGGGGATACTATGGTTACGTCCCTACAAATCGGGGGACATACAGAGTCCGGTACAGGCACATAAAAATATTTACAGTTACAGAGTCCCATGCATGGGCCCCTACGGGGTCAGTAGTACGAGTCTAGCCGATTCATAACGGGAGTATCAAGTGTACACGAGCATATAGTATTGCATACGTGTAATACCCGTAAAATTAATACGGGATTATTTTTGTAATGTTCGAAATTAATGGAATTAATTTTCGGACAAAACGGATTTTCGAAAGGAACCCGAAAATATTAATTGGGCCGAGAATTGTTGTAAGCCCAAGAAAGATAATAAGAACTAAAATGAGTAGAAAAGCCCAAGGAAATAAAATGGGCTAAATTTAATTACATGGCCGAAAGGTATTTTAGGCCCAATTAGGTGAGAGCCCAAATTAAAATTAAGGCCCAAGTGTTTAAATACAAACTTTAATAATTTCGTTGCTTAGGATAGAGGGAAATGAGATTCACCACATGGTCACGTCACCTTCACCTTTGGAGTATTGAAGTATATCCATAAGCCATTAGATGAAATTATCCATAAGAAGAGAATAACAAGAAACGACAGTAAGAACTAAGAGAAAGGGAAAGAATTCCAACAAGCATAAAGACCTCAAGCAATTCAAAGTAACGAAGGTAAAGACCCTTATTATTATAACTTGCGTATATTAATACATGTATTTATATATAGATTTCCCTAGCTTGAGTAATTAGATGTTAATTAGGGAAAAACAATTCTGAACATGTTCGATATAAGTAAGATTTCAGGTTCTTAAGTATTTATTCAGGATTTCTCTCATAAGGGTTACGAGTTTTAAAATTTAGAAAGCACATGAGAGTTCGAAATTTATATTGGGTAGAAAACCCTAGCCATAGAAGGTTAGTACTGATCACGTGGGTTTGTCCTAGGAGTGTTAGTAACTCTTAGTACAAGAAATATTAATGATGGGATGAAACTCGATAGTTGCTTCAGGGAGGATTAGATAGATGTCGATATGTGATAGTATACGAATTAAAAGAAGATGTCGAAAAGTATTACAAAAAGTCGAGAGAGATGTAATAGAAGGAATTCGGGAAGGAAGATGTCGAAAGATCTTATAGAAAGTTGAAATATATGTAATAGAAGGAATTCGAGCTCGACATTTTATATGTCTCGACATTTGAGCTCGACTTAGAAAAAGTATTCGACATCTTTATAGTTCTTTATATATGTCTCGACATTTGCATTCGACATTTTGGCAGTAATAGATCTCGACATTTATAAGCATGTTGTAGGTCTCGACATTTGATTCCCTAACGAAAGTCTCGACATTTATATTGTTCAGTCTCGACATTTAAAGGTCTCAACATTAATTAAAGAACTCGACTTTGTCATGACTTCGACATTATTAGGGTTTGACAAGAGGGTTTCGACATTTTATATAAGATATCGGCATTCTGTAAAGATTTCGACATTTTATCAGGTCTCGACATTTTAACATCTCGACATTTAACCTCCAACAGATCTCGACATTTCCCTAGAGCATTTCGACATCCTCCATGTCAATTCGACATTTCAACATTCCTAACCAATCTCGACATTTTGTAAAGATTTCGAAAGTGTCAAACAGGAGCTCTCGACATTTGTAGGGTTTTGACATATGGTCTCGAGATTTATTTTTATTACATAGAAAATCTCGACATTTACCTATTTCAACAATTACTAAAGATCTCGACATCTGTAAGATGTCGAGATTTGATGGATGTCGATATTTACAAGAAATTTCAATATTTTATGGTTTATTTATTTTTAGGGATTTCATTATTTTAAGATTTTCATAAATTTTAGGGTTTTCGAGAACTAGCATATATACTAATAATATTATTATATTCAGAGGATCGACAGTTAGGGACGTCGACGGATTTCTTATTTGACTGTAGCGGGAGGACAGGTAGGTGGATCATCCATCTACAATGCGTAAACACATATGTGACTTATATGATTTTATGTGATTCTGCGATTTATGTGAAATACGTGTTTTATGTGTGTTTACATATATTTCATACATATGTTATTACGCATATATGCATGGCATGATACGTGCATATCACGTGAGGGCGAGAAATGATTTCCACCGTATTGAGACGGTGATGATTCGAGGTATTGTAAGTGGGGTAGATTTGAGATGATTGTGACGACTTGTTAGGCTCACAGATTACCTGGCCGAGACAGACGTGATCGATCTGTCTACTCGGATGTGGTCGTTTCGAGGTGCAAAACGCCAGATGATTATATATATATGGATACGGGCTTTATCGCCCATGATTTATTGTGGAAGAGACGACCGGGTAGGTGGCCATTGACGTGATCGATCAGTGCACTACCGGCGTAGCTTACCGCTGATTACGGGTGGAATCACGTGACCACCCATGATATTTATTGCGCGCGTGAGCCTAACCATGGGCCCCATATTGTGATGTGAGATAGGAATGTGGGAAAAGAAAAGAGTGTGCATGGCATGTGAGGTATTGGGATTGGGATTGAGCGCACACTTGCATACATGCATTTTATTCACCTACTGGGCAAATTGCTCAGTGTTTACGTGTTGTAGGTACTGAGTCTGACGCTGCTATGCGTCAAGGCTGAGGCGGCTGGTGGCGGTGCTCCACGGACTTTTGAGGGCGGGGCGGTACATGGATGCGACCTGTGGAGCGGCATTAGGGTTTTTGCGATTTTATTATTTTGGGGCTACGGCCTTTGTATAGACTGACTATGTAGACTACATTTTGTCGTAATGTATATTATTCTAGGAAAAAGTTTTAATTAGACGGGCCTTCCGCGGCTTACGTTGCGGAAATCCGCCCCTAAATAAGATTAGAAAAGTAGGGTCGCCACAGGTGGTATCAGAGCTTCGGTTGCAGGTTCTGTAGACTGTCCATGTACTGCCGCTCAAAAGCCTGGAGAACCAGCCTGGCCTGTAAGTTCAATGATTGATTATGTGATTACGTGTTATTTGATATGTGTGCTTTCTATGACTGACTGTAGAATTAGTTAAAAATGCCGAAGGGACGTAGAGAGGTAGGCAGTTCTAGTCGTAGGGCGGGATCTGAATCCCCACCTAATTCTACCATCCATCAGTTGACTGATCTGATCCGGCGACAGTCAGATCAGATCAATGATCTCATTCACCGTCAGAACTCTTCTGAACGTCATGCATCCCCGGGATTAGAGCGTATAGAAGCGGCCGGGGAGAGGTTCCGCAGACTAAATCCCCCTACCTTCGAGGAGGCTGCCGATCCTACTGACGCAGAGGATTGGCTCAGAACTATCGAAAGTATGTTTCGCGTTAGCCATCTGTCTGATACAGAGAAGGTGACTTGTGCAACCTTCTTATTGCGTGGGAACGCGGGCTACTGGTGGGATACTATTCAAATACTCGAGGATCCCACTACGATGACCTGGGAAAGGTTCAAAACACTCTTCCGAGGAAAGTATTTTACGGCACCAGATAGGACGCGGAAGCTGAACGAATTTATCAACCTCAAACAAGGAGGAATGTCGGTGGCAGATTATATCCGTAAGTTCGAGCAACTCTCGAGGTTTGCGCCACATATTGTAGCTACCGACGAGCTGAAGATCGAGCGTTTTCTGGAAGGTCTCAAACCCGAAATCTTCCGAAACGTAAGTATGTACGACACCGAGGGGAAAACATACGCACGCATCGCAGAGCGAGCAATCCTAGCCGAGCAGGCGGAGAGCAGAATTGAAATAGCGCAGAATATAAAGCGGAAAGCAGAAGGGCAACAAGGAGAAGGAAACCAGAAACGCCAGTCCTTTGGCAAGACACCAAACTATCACGGAGATCAGCAGGGTCAACAGAATTGGCGACCGAGGCCGAACCAAGGACCGATTAACGTTCCAAACCGACCCCCAAACATCGTACCGCAATGTAAACAGTGCGGACGCCACCATTACGGCGTATGTCAGAGAACAGGACCAGATCTGACTCCACAGTGTTTTCGATGCGGAAAGGTTGGGCACTTTGCTAGAACGTGTCGCGTGAACGTGTCTCAAGTTCCGAATCAAACTCTGATCCGACCTCCTCTCGTGCCAGCGCGAGTTTTTACATTAACAAACAAGGAGGCTGAAACGAATCCCTCCTTAGTAACGGGTACGTTAACCATCTATAGCGTGCCTACTCCTGTGTTAAGTGACTCTGGGCCACACATTCGTTCGTGTCGGCCAGGACGAAGGGGTAGGATCTCTCCTACCTTATTTAAGTGCAACCATATAGTTCCTCTGCCGTACATAGATCCTACACGCACTAACCAAGTGCTAAAAGAATACTCCGTGAACATTGAGGATAAAAAAATTTGAGTGTCGACCTAATTGCGATCCCAATGAATGACTGTGATGTCATCTTTGGGGATGAATCGGCTTTCGAGACATAAAGCCATTATATATTGTAACAAGAAGGTCGTAAAATCCCACGTGCCCGAAGAAGAGGTATTCATTTTTCGGGTAAGGCGAATAAGAATAAATGTTTCGCTAATATCCGTTTTAAAGGCTCAACGACTATTAAGATCAGGTTATGAGCTTTTTTTCCTGTATATACGGTGAAGGCGGAGGAATTACCTCAGTCGGAACTGAAAGGCATACTAATAGTAATTAGTATGCGGATGTAATTCCCAAACAATCTCCCGAAGTTACCCTTTAATCGAGAAATAAGGTTCAGGATAAATCTGATCCCGATGTACTTCTCGAAGATCTCTCGGAATTACCTCCGAGTCGGGAAACAGAATTCGTTATTTATCCTATAATCTGGAGCTGCTCCGATCTCTAGTCGTAGAACTAGAACCGGACCACTAAAATAGGAGTGCGCAGCGGAAGCGTAGTGGAAATAGAAATGACTAAAATATAGAAAATAGATTGCACGAGTTTAGTCGTAGAACTAAAACTCGAGTTCCCCACCATTGAATTTCGGGGACGAAATTCTTTTAAGGGGGAGAGGATGTAATACCCGTAAAATTAATACGGGATTATTTTTGTAATGTTCGAAATTAATGGAATTAATTTTCGGACAAAACGGATTTTCGAAAGGAACCCGAAAATATTAATTGGGCCGAGAATTGTTGTAAGCCCAAGAAAGATAATAAGAACTAAAATGAGTAGAAAAGCCCAAGGAAATAAAATGGGCTAAATTTAATTACATGGCCGAAAGGTATTTTAGGCCCAATTAGGTGAGAGCCCAAATTAAAATTAAGGCCCAAGTGTTTAAATACAAACTTTAATAATTTCGTTGCTTAGGATAGAGGGAAATGAGATTCACCACATGGTCACGTCACCTTCACCTTTGGAGTATTGAAGTATATCCATAAGCCATTAGATGAAATTATCCATAAGAAGAGAATAACAAGAAACGACAGTAAGAACTAAGAGAAAGGGAAAGAATTCCAACAAGCATAAAGACCTCAAGCAATTCAAAGTAACGAAGGTAAAGACCCTTATTATTATAACTTGCGTATATTAATACATGTATTTATATATAGATTTCCCTAGCTTGAGTAATTAGATGTTAATTAGGGAAAAACAATTCTGAACATGTTCGATATAAGTAAGATTTCAGGTTCTTAAGTATTTATTCAGGATTTCTCTCATAAGGGTTACGAGTTTTAAAATTTAGAAAGCACATGAGAGTTCGAAATTTATATTGGGTAGAAAACCCTAGCCATAGAAGGTTAGTACTGATCACGTGGGTTTGTCCTAGGAGTGTTAGTAACTCTTAGTACAAGAAATATTAATGATGGGATGAAACTCGATAGTTGCTTCAGGGAGGATTAGATAGATGTCGATATGTGATAGTATACGAATTAAAAGAAGATGTCGAAAAGTATTACAAAAAGTCGAGAGAGATGTAATAGAAGGAATTCGGGAAGGAAGATGTCGAAAGATCTTATAGAAAGTTGAAATATATGTAATAGAAGGAATTCGAGCTCGACATTTTATATGTCTCGACATTTGAGCTCGACTTAGAAAAAGTATTCGACATCTTTATAGTTCTTTATATATGTCTCGACATTTGCATTCGACATTTTGGCAGTAATAGATCTCGACATTTATAAGCATGTTGTAGGTCTCGACATTTGATTCCCTAACGAAAGTCTCGACATTTATATTGTTCAGTCTCGACATTTAAAGGTCTCAACATTAATTAAAGAACTCGACTTTGTCATGACTTCGACATTATTAGGGTTTGACAAGAGGGTTTCGACATTTTATATAAGATATCGGCATTCTGTAAAGATTTCGACATTTTATCAGGTCTCGACATTTTAACATCTCGACATTTAACCTCCAACAGATCTCGACATTTCCCTAGAGCATTTCGACATCCTCCATGTCAATTCGACATTTCAACATTCCTAACCAATCTCGACATTTTGTAAAGATTTCGAAAGTGTCAAACAGGAGCTCTCGACATTTGTAGGGTTTTGACATATGGTCTCGAGATTTATTTTTATTACATAGAAAATCTCGACATTTACCTATTTCAACAATTACTAAAGATCTCGACATCTGTAAGATGTCGAGATTTGATGGATGTCGATATTTACAAGAAATTTCAATATTTTATGGTTTATTTATTTTTAGGGATTTCATTATTTTTAGATTTTCATAAATTTTAGGGTTTTCGAGAACTAGCATATATACTAATAATATTATTATATTCAGAGGATCGACAGTTAGGGACGTCGACGGATTTCTTATTTGACTGTAGCGGGAGGACAGGTAGGTGGATCATCCATCTACAATGCGTAAACACATATGTGACTTATATGATTTTATGTGATTCTGCGATTTATGTGAAATACGTGTTTTATGTGTGTTTACATATATTTCATACATATGTTATTACGCATATATGCATGGCATGATACGTGCATATCACGTGAGGGCGAGAAATGATTTCCACCGTATTGAGACGGTGATGATTCGAGGTATTGTAAGTGGGGTAGATTTGAGATGATTGTGACGACTTGTTAGGCTCACAGATTACCTGGCCGAGACAGACGTGATCGATCTGTCTACTCGGATGTGGTCGTTTCGAGGTGCAAAACGCCAGATGATTATATATATATGGATACGGGCTTTATCGCCCATGATTTATTGTGGAAGAGACGACCGGGTAGGTGGCCATTGACGTGATCGATCAGTGCACTACCGGCGTAGCTTACCGCTGATTACGGGTGGAATCACGTGACCACCCATGATATTTATTGCGCGCGTGAGCCTAACCATGGGCCCCATATTGTGATGTGAGATAGGAATGTGGGAAAAGAAAAGAGTGTGCATGGCATGTGAGGTATTGGGATTGGGATTGAGCGCACACTTGCATACATGCATTTTATTCACCTACTGGGCAAATTGCTCAGTGTTTACGTGTTGTAGGTACTGAGTCTGACGCTGCTATGCGTCAAGGCTGAGGCGGCTGGTGGCGGTGCTCCACGGACTTTTGAGGGCGGGGCGGTACATGGATGCGACCTGTGGAGCGGCGTTAGGGTTTTTGCGATTTTATTATTTTGGGGCTACGGCCTTTGTATAGACTGACTATGTAGACTACATTTTGTCGTAATGTATATTATTCTAGGAAAAAGTTTTAATTAGACGGGCCTTCCGCGGCTTACGTTGCGGAAATCCGCCCCTAAATAAGATTAGAAAAGTAGGGTCGCCACAGGTGGTATCAGAGCTTCGGTTGCAGGTTCTGTAGACTGTCCATGTACTGCCGCTCAAAAGCCTGGAGAACCAGCCTGGCCTGTAAGTTCAATGATTGATTATGTGATTACGTGTTATTTGATATGTGTGCTTTCTATGACTGACTGTAGAATTAGTTAAAAATGCCGAAGGGACGTAGAGAGGTAGGCAGTTCTAGTCGTAGGGCGGGATCTGAATCCCACCTAATTCTACCATCCATCAGTTGACTGATCTGATCCGGCGACAGTCAGATCAGATCAATGATCTCATTCACCGTCAGAACTCTTCTGAACGTCATGCATCCCCGGGATTAGAGCGTATAGAAGCGGCCGGGGAGAGGTTCCGCAGACTAAATCCCCCTACCTTCGAGGAGGCTGCCGATCCTACTGACGCAGAGGATTGGCTCAGAACTATCGAAAGTATGTTTCGCGTTAGCCATCTGTCTGATACAGAGAAGGTGACTTGTGCAACCTTCTTATTGCGTGGGAACGCGGGCTACTGGTGGGATACTATTCAAATACTCGAGGATCCCACTACGATGACCTGGGAAAGGTTCAAAACACTCTTCCGAGGAAAGTATTTTACGGCACCAGATAGGACGCGGAAGCTGAACGAATTTATCAACCTCAAACAAGGAGGAATGTCGGTGGCAGATTATATCCGTAAGTTCGAGCAACTCTCGAGGTTTGCGCCACATATTGTAGCTACCGACGAGCTGAAGATCGAGCGTTTTCTGGAAGGTCTCAAACCCGAAATCTTCCGAAACGTAAGTATGTACGACACCGAGGGGAAAACATACGCACGCATCGCAGAGCGAGCAATCCTAGCCGAGCAGGTGGAGAGCAGAATTGAAATAGCGCAGAATATAAAGCGGAAAGCAGAAGGGCAACAAGGAGAAGGAAACCAGAAACGCCAGTCCTTTGGCAAGACACCAAACTATCACGGAGATCAGCAGGGTCAACAGAATTGGCGACCGAGGCCGAACCAAGGACCGATTAACGTTCCAAACCGACCCCCAAACATCGTACCGCAATGTAAACAGTGCGGACGCCACCATTACGGCGTATGTCAGAGAACAGGACCAGATCTGACTCCACAGTGTTTTCGATGCGGAAAGGTTGGGCACTTTGCTAGAACGTGTCGCGTGAACGTGTCTCAAGTTCCGAATCAAACTCTGATCCGACCTCCTCTCGTGCCAGCGCGAGTTTTTACATTAACAAACAAGGAGGCTGAAACGAATCCCTCCTTAGTAACGGGTACGTTAACCATCTATAGCGTGCCTACTCCTGTGTTAAGTGACTCTGGGCCACACATTCGTTCGTGTCGGCCAGGACGAAGGGGTAGGATCTCTCCTACCTTATTTAAGTGCAACCATATAGTTCCTCTGCCGTACATAGATCCTACACGCACTAACCAAGTGCTAAAAGAATACTCCGTGAACATTGAGGATAAAAAAATTTGAGTGTCGACCTAATTGCGATCCCAATGAATGACTGTGATGTCATCTTTGGGGATGAATCGGCTTTCGAGACATAAAGCCATTATATATTGTAACAAGAAGGTCGTAAAATCCCACGTGCCCGAAGAAGAGGTATTCATTTTTCGGGTAAGGCGAATAAGAATAAATGTTTCGCTAATATCCGTTTTAAAGGCTCAACGACTATTAAGATCAGGTTATGAGCTTTTTTTCCTGTATATACGGTGAAGGCGGAGGAATTACCTCAGTCGGAACTGAAAGGCATACTAATAGTAATTAGTATGCGGATGTAATTCCCAAACAATCTCCCGAAGTTACCCTTTAATCGAGAAATAAGGTTCAGGATAAATCTGATCCCGATGTACTTCTCGAAGATCTCTCGGAATTACCTCCGAGTCGGGAAACAGAATTCGTTATTTATCCTATAATCTGGAGCTGCTCCGATCTCTAGTCGTAGAACTAGAACCGGACCACTAAAATAGGAGTGCGCAGCGGAAGCGTAGTGGAAATAGAAATGACTAAAATATAGAAAATAGATTGCACGAGTTTAGTCGTAGAACTAAAACTCGAGTTCCCCACCATTGAATTTCGGGGACGAAATTCTTTTAAGGGGGAGAGGATGTAATACCCGTAAAATTAATACGGGATTATTTTTGTAATGTTCGAAATTAATGGAATTAATTTCGGACAAAACGGATTTTCGAAAGGAACCCGAAAATATTAATTGGGCCGAGAATTGTTGTAAGCCCAAGAAAGATAATAAGAACTAAAATGAGTAGAAAAGCCCAAGGAAATAAAATGGGCTAAATTTAATTACATGGCCGAAAGGTATTTTAGGCCCAATTAGGTGAGAGCCCAAATTAAAATTAAGGCCCAAGTGTTTAAATACAAACTTTAATAATTTCGTTGCTTAGGATAGAGGGAAATGAGATTCACCACATGGTCACGTCACCTTCACCTTTGGAGTATTGAAGTATATCCATAAGCCATTAGATGAAATTATCCATAAGAAGAGAATAACAAGAAACGACAGTAAGAACTAAGAGAAAGGGAAAGAATTCCAACAAGCATAAAGACCTCAAGCAATTCAAAGTAACGAAGGTAAAGACCCTTATTATTATAACTTGCGTATATTAATACATGTATTTATATATAGATTTCCCTAGCTTGAGTAATTAGATGTTAATTAGGGAAAAACAATTCTGAACATGTTCGATATAAGTAAGATTTCAGGTTCTTAAGTATTTATTCAGGATTTCTCTCATAAGGGTTACGAGTTTTAAAATTTAGAAAGCACATGAGAGTTCGAAATTTATATTGGGTAGAAAACCCTAGCCATAGAAGGTTAGTACTGATCACGTGGGTTTGTCCTAGGAGTGTTAGTAACTCTTAGTACAAGAAATATTAATGATGGGATGAAACTCGATAGTTGCTTCAGGGAGGATTAGATAGATGTCGATATGTGATAGTATACGAATTAAAAGAAGATGTCGAAAAGTATTACAAAAAGTCGAGAGAGATGTAATAGAAGGAATTCGGGAAGGAAGATGTCGAAAGATCTTATAGAAAGTTGAAATATATGTAATAGAAGGAATTCGAGCTCGACATTTTATATGTCTCGACATTTGAGCTCGACTTAGAAAAAGTATTCGACATCTTTATAGTTCTTTATATATGTCTCGACATTTGCATTCGACATTTTGGCAGTAATAGATCTCGACATTTATAAGCATGTTGTAGGTCTCGACATTTGATTCCCTAACGAAAGTCTCGACATTTATATTGTTCAGTCTCGACATTTAAAGGTCTCAACATTAATTAAAGAACTCGACTTTGTCATGACTTCGACATTATTAGGGTTTGACAAGAGGGTTTCGACATTTTATATAAGATATCGGCATTCTGTAAAGATTTCGACATTTTATCAGGTCTCGACATTTTAACATCTCGACATTTAACCTCCAACAGATCTCGACATTTCCCTAGAGCATTTCGACATCCTCCATGTCAATTCGACATTTCAACATTCCTAACCAATCTCGACATTTTGTAAAGATTTCGAAAGTGTCAAACAGGAGCTCTCGACATTTGTAGGGTTTTGACATATGGTCTCGAGATTTATTTTTATTACATAGAAAATCTCGACATTTACCTATTTCAACAATTACTAAAGATCTCGACATCTGTAAGATGTCGAGATTTGATGGATGTCGATATTTACAAGAAATTTCAATATTTTATGGTTTATTTATTTTTAGGGATTTCATTATTTTTAGATTTTCATAAATTTTAGGGTTTTCGAGAACTAGCATATATACTAATAATATTATTATATTCAGAGGATCGACAGTTAGGGACGTCGACGGATTTCTTATTTGACTGTAGCGGGAGGACAGGTAGGTGGATCATCCATCTACAATGCGTAAACACATATGTGACTTATATGATTTTATGTGATTCTGCGATTTATGTGAAATACGTGTTTTATGTGTGTTTACATATATTTCATACATATGTTATTACGCATATATGCATGGCATGATACGTGCATATCACGTGAGGGCGAGAAATGATTTCCACCGTATTGAGACGGTGATGATTCGAGGTATTGTAAGTGGGGTAGATTTGAGATGATTGTGACGACTTGTTAGGCTCACAGATTACCTGGCCGAGACAGACGTGATCGATCTGTCTACTCGGATGTGGTCGTTTCGAGGTGCAAAACGCCAGATGATTATATATATATGGATACGGGCTTTATCGCCCATGATTTATTGTGGAAGAGACGACCGGGTAGGTGGCCATTGACGTGATCGATCAGTGCACTACCGGCGTAGCTTACCGCTGATTACGGGTGGAATCACGTGACCACCCATGATATTTATTGCGCGCGTGAGCCTAACCATGGGCCCCATATTGTGATGTGAGATAGGAATGTGGGAAAAGAAAAGAGTGTGCATGGCATGTGAGGTATTGGGATTGGGATTGAGCGCACACTTGCATACATGCATTTTATTCACCTACTGGGCAAATTGCTCAGTGTTTACGTGTTGTAGGTACTGAGTCTGACGCTGCTATGCGTCAAGGCTGAGGCGGCTGGTGGCGGTGCTCCACGGACTTTTGAGGGCGGGGCGGTACATGGATGCGACCTGTGGAGCGGCGTTAGGGTTTTTGCGATTTTATTATTTTGGGGCTACGGCCTTTGTATAGACTGACTATGTAGACTACATTTTGTCGTAATGTATATTATTCTAGGAAAAAGTTTTAATTAGACGGGCCTTCCGCGGCTTACGTTGCGGAAATCCGCCCCTAAATAAGATTAGAAAAGTAGGGTCGCCACAATACGATCTACGGATCTGATTGAAAAGGAATAATTATGTTATTTGCATACTATCTACAGATCTGATTGAAAGGAAAATTATGTTGCATGCATTTGATATAAGGATCTAACTAAAAGAAAATGACTATGCTATTTGCATACGATCTACGGATCTTACGGACAATAGTCATGTGATTGGATGAGCAATGGCTACGTGATTCTGTGATAGTGAAAGGTTTATATGAACTTCGATGGAGAGGAATGCTTATGTGATTGGAATGTTACGACATTCTTGAAAATGTACTAATTGATCATTATCGTTTATGAAACTGTTTATGTGAACTTGAATGCAAATAAATTGCTTTGTTGTTACAACAGTAACGAAGGAATATGCGATAAAGATCGTCTACATGAATATTAATGGAAAAGAATTGTTAATTTGTTACCGTTTTTATTTGTGGTGACTGATCTACTGGATTTGAACGATGGTTACATGATGATAAGTACAGAGGATTTGTGAATAATGATTGAATGATTTTATGGGTGATGGCCATATGATGGAATAATTTATTTGAATTATTTATGTGGATGTTCATGGAAAGGAATGAATATTTGTTATGGTTTTATTTATCTGATTTAATTTACTTATTCTATAAACTCGCTTACATGATGGGATTGATTTAAATTGATTAAATGTTACGATGATTATAAATGATTATATAATGGAAACATTTACATGAATATTGATAGAAAGAAATTGGTTATTTGTTAGGATAATTATTATGATGGATTATTTGATGAAATTGTTTACGTGAATATTGGGAACGATTACTTATTACAGTTTTATTGCGAAGATAAATATTTAATTCCTACTAGTTAGAGTTTTTATTTATTATTGTGATATCATGGAATAACATGTTGCGATCATACTCAGTGAAGTTAGTTTCACAGTTTTGTAGATCGATAACAGGCATCATAAAAGAGCATTTTCTTGTAGCGCATGGATTGAAGGTGGGTCGGCTACACTCTTATCCTACTCCCCAGAGTTCATCGTATGCATATAGTTTAAAGAACATTAGAAATTTTTATATGTTGTCAAAATCATTATATGTGATCGTACGTACATTTTGATTGAATGTGAATAGTCCAGACATACGCGCCCGTTATGTTTAAAGAAACGACTGTGAAATGAAAGAAAAGCGAAAAATTTTATGTGAAAAATATTTTAGCTGTGCAATTACGGAAATAAAAAAAACAGGGCGTTGCAGATTTCCTCGAGGTTATTTGCTCGTAGGTAGGCTTGAAGTGCAGGATCTATTTTCTCGAGGAGTTGTAGGAGATGTTCCCCCAAAAGCATGCCCTCTTCATCAAATTTGGACTTGGTCTTGGTTGATTGTATTTTGCCGAGTTTGGGGATTTCATAACCTTCGGCCTGGGGACGGCGTTCGATCTCTGGGTGGAGGTCTATGAAATGTCGAACAAGGACGGGAAGCCATCGTAGGTATGGGAGGACCTTTGTTGATCCGAACTTCCGTCTTCTCAGTTGGTCAACAAGGTCAGACCATATCAATTAGGCGACATCGTAATTTTTGTTGAAGACGATGCCGTGGAAGATCAGCATTATTTGGCGGTTGCAGCGGTCTGACCCAGTGTGCTTAGGAGATAAGCACTTGTTGACAATTAAGAACAGCGTACGCCAGGGTTAAGGTATGTCTATGGCGCAAGTCAGGGAGATGAATGGATTTCTAGGCGTTTTGTTTGTATCCCATGAAGAGGAAGTCTGCAATTAGATCATCAGAAGTGGGATGTTTGTCGTAGTTTAGTGAGGTTGGTAGGTTTAGTTGGGAGCGTATGATGGCTGGGGTCATAACGACAATGGTGTTTCCAATTTGAGCGGAGGGGTGGGTTGTTTTTGGGTTTTGGAGCGTGGCCCAAAATTGTTGTGCGTATACTTCGGGGACGCGCTCGGTTATACAAAAGGCAGGTTTTAGAGGATGGTTTTGAAGGATTTTGAGGATGATAGGGTCGGGGCATTGGGTGTTTTCAAAATCTAACTGGACATTGTTTGGAAGTCTTTGAGCCCAGTCTTTTAGACGGGAAAACGTCGTCATTTCTCGCACCATAGTGATCAATCTGGAAAATAAGGTTAAAGTATTAGTAAGTATTAGCTCATTAATCCAATGGTCATGATACATAGAAAAAAAATTCTAAGTTCGCACGATTGTAGAATTTGTAGGTCACAAGACTTAGAGAATTTCTTTCTGCAAATTCAGTTTGAAGATAATTGGACGATTGGATAGATTTGAAATGAAGAATCGTGTAAAGTTTGCAAAATCGAGCGATTCTAAAGATTGAATTACAAAGTGCGAATCGGGCAAGTGAGAATCGAGTAAATTCAATCTCAAAACTATTCAAGGTAGAATCGGGCGATAGACTTTTAAGTAATATTGATGAAATCGGCCGATTAAATCATAAGTCAAAATCGGGCGTTGACTGTAAGTAAAGTGGACGAAATCGGACGATTCATTCGGAGGGTAGAATCGGGCGATTGAGATTCTGTTAAACATGGCAGGATCGGGCAATTGAAATGGCATTGAGTCAAAATCGACGAAATCGGGCGATTTAAGATTATTTTTCAGTCAAATTCTCGCAGTGAAGTGAAGTCGGGCGAAAGAATTTCAAAATTCACATTCATTCAACGAACAAATCGGGCGATTGAGGGTTAGTTTGTCAGTCAAATTCGCTGACTGAAGGGAAATCGGGCGAATGAATTTCAAAATTCAATTTCAATCAAAATCAAATCGGGCGAATGAGAATCGGATTTTCTAAAGTAAATCTGTAAAAGTCTGCAAAAGGGAATTTTTTCGACGATTTAAGCATTAACCCTAAGTTATTGACTGCTTAAAGCAAAATAGATAAGAAATCTGCGAACGAAATGATCGCATAAGCCCTAAATAGTGAGTCCTGCAAAGAACGAGAGGCAAACCAGTTAATATTTGCAGATTCTGTGATATTCCTTATCGAAGATGAGTGGGAATTTGCAGAAAACACAGATAGAAGTGATTTGAGCGCAAGATTGACGAAGGTCGTTCGAAATTTTTAGAGAGATTTTAAACTGGAAATCGCGTGAAGTGGGGAAAGTGATGAGGAATCGGGCGTTTTCCTATTTATACTGTGGAGGTGTACTGTAGCGATGATTTAGAAATCGGGCGAATTGCAAATTGCCGAGACATATACTTTAGCTGTTAGATCGATTTGAAGAATCGGGCGATTTGAGGAATTTTAAAAACAAGTAGTTGTGTCGGTCGATTACGGAATCGGGCGATTTACAAAATCACTGAGAAATATTTTAAAGAAGGCATTTGGTTTGATTTATCCCGGAATCGGGCAATTTGATGAATCGAGTGATTCGAAAAATCGGGCGATTCTGGTATTTGATTGAAAGTCATTGTGTTGTTCCGGAATCGGACGATTCTTGGAGTCACCGAGATGAAGTTGAAATCGGGCGAATGAGTTTTGAAATAGTTTAAAAAATTTCTAACTTTAGAATTTAGACCCAAAAATCGATTAAAGAGAGGTTGAAGAAAATTCCCCAAAGCTGTCTTATGTAAAATTTTTCAACTAATCTATGATACACAGAATTCAAAAATTAGGCCCCAAAATGAATATCAAATCAACGAGTTTTCCTAGATCGATTTCTGTGAGGCAGAATCCGATAATCGACAAAGAAAGCATCGCTTTGGTTCGCGGTGCTGATCCCTCGAGTCAAATATTCGTCTCTATCATTAATTACGTTTTCGGGACTAACGATTTCGTTGTTCGATTCGTGCCTATAAATAGACACGATTGAAACAACATGGTAAACCCGTAAACCATTCATACAATTCACACAAACGAATCGAGTTCATAGAGATGAACTGGAGTCAACAGCAAGACCAAGAAGAGAACAAGGAACACGTAGAGTAATGCGTCGTTTTAATCGCAATTTGGATATGTTAGTGCTCGAGATTTTGCTTCTTATGTGTCTGTTTGTTGTTTTAATGGCTGTTCTGTTTTGGGTTCTTACAAGGCGTACTGGCTTTTGAGACTGTGTTACTGTAATACCCGTAAAATTAATACGGGATTATTTTTGTAATGTCCGAAATTAATAAAGACGATTTTCGAAAAAAATCGATTTTTCGGGAGCGTGTCGAAAGATATTAATTCGGGCTCGAGAGCGAATAAATACTATGAGCCGAAAATGCTTAGGAAGCCCAAGTAATAAAATAGACCAAATAATAATAAGAGACCACATGGAAGCCCAATTTGAGGCAATTAACTTATAAGGGTAAAGGGCCCAAGAGAATTAATTTGGCCCAAATAAATTGAGGATAAACATAGGAACAAGTTTCCTTAAAACATGGGAAAACCACACGTGAAAGCCATACTTCTACTAGATATTTTCTTAAAAAAATCATCATTGAGGTCAAAGAGGAAACCGTGAGATAGATGCAAAGGAAAATAAAAACCTCCACTTGCAAAACCCTTCAAAACTTACGTGAAGAAGAGAGGAGAAAAAGGAAATTCTTGGGTAACTTGATCGAGTTGCTCAACCTAGGAAATTAGCTAAACAAGCTAAGGAGTTGGAAATTGAGCATATAAGGTGACGAAGAGGAGCAGATTTGTGGTGAGCTCAAGACGATCTTCAAGCCAAGAGATTAGTCCAAATTAAGCTTGGAAGATAGGTAGGTGGTTTTAAACCCCTACTACCCGTATAATTTTCCTCAAATTCTTTAGAATTTCGGTTAGAAGGCCACTCGAGTTCTTAAGATGAAGTTTTATGATTCTTATAATTTTCGTGGTATGCTATGAATGTGTTTTGACGTGATTTCGAACTCAAAATATGAGTTCTTTGGACTGTGTTTTAGATTACGGGTTGAGCGACGAAGAACATGTTCGAAATCTGTAAAAGAGGTCGAAGTCTCAAAAATGTCGAGGCATGTTCGAACTCTGTAAAAGAGGTCGAAGTCTCAAAAATGTCGAGGCCATTATTTCTGAAAAATGTCGAAACCTTTGAATAATGTCGAGCTCATTGTAAAATGTCGAAATCATTGAATAATGTCGAGTTCATTGTAAAATGTCGAAATCGTTGAAAAATGTCGAGTTCATTGTAAAATGTCGAAATCGTTGAAAAATGTCGAGTTCATTGTAAAATGTCGAAATCGTTGAAAAATGTCGAGTTCATTGTAAAATGTCGAAATCGTTGAAAAATGTCGAGTTCATTGTAAAATGTCGAAATCATTGAAAACTGTCGATATAATAGAAATGTCGAGACATACCAAAAATGTCGAGCGAAGAATGTCGAGGCCTCTAACAAAAATGTCGATATCTTATACTAAATGTCGAAACTTTTATAGAATGTCGATATAAAATAAATGTCGAGCTCTTACCTAAAAATGTCGAGCTCTAGTAAAATAGAAAATGTCGAGCTCATCATTCCTTGTAAAAGTCGACATCATTGTAAAATGTCGTGCACATAATCGAACGAAGAATAAATGTCGAAATGCTTACACAATGTCGAGACTCTCAAAACACCTATAAATGTCGATATACAAAACTTAGAAATGTCGAGTCCCTTCACTATACATATCGACTTTTATCAATTATGCAGCTCGACATCTTTGTAATAGGTAACTCGACATCTGATATAATTCATCTCGAAATCCATCTATTAATTATCTCGACATTTTTCTACTGCACAATTTAAAATCGCCCGACTTTTACCAAATCACTTTTAAATAAAATATTTTCGTACTATAACATATATTTTCGGGTCAACCCATATTTTAAATTATAAAAATATTATTTTTGGAATTTCAAACTATCGGCCTAGTATCAGATTTTAATATAATATAATATTTTACGAGTTACACTATTTACGATTTTACGAAATGTGATGTGATCATGTGATTGACTTTTATGTGCATACCACGACATGCACGGGTGAGAGTGATGATGTACCGTATTTATACGGTGACGCCTTACGGTGTCGGATGAGTGGGGTAGAGTTACCGATGTTGGTAGTCAGGTCTAGACTCGATAGGGCACCTGGTGGGAGAGGGGGTTTGCGACACCCATCTACTCGGGATTGAGCCACCCGAGGTGTACACCACCGATATTTTATTGGCTCAGGGACGGCAGACAGATGTGAGATTCCTGTCTACCCGGGTAGTGGTAGACCACTCGGGGAGTTACACCAAGGTGTAACACCGTCGGGTTGAGATTGTGTGCGGAGGGAGCGACCCGGCGAGGCCGGCGTGGGCTACCGCATGATTATGGCGTACCTTGCCATGCGCGCGTGGGTGCCGAGTCTAGCCTAGGGCCCTGATATGTGATGAGACGTGTGATAGGTCGAGCGTGCATATTTCATGTGTGAGGACATGGGATTGGGTTAAGTGCACGCACGCATATGCATTGCATGTTTTTACTACCACCTACTGGGCGTTTTTGCTCAGGGTTTTATTTTATAGGTGAGACTGCGCCCGACACCGATGGGTGTCAGGGTTAGCTGTAGGCGGGCTGGCGGCGGTGACTCCACGGGCTTTTGAGGGCGGAGCGGTACATGGGACGCGACCTGTGGAGAGGCGTAGTTTAGTTTAGTCGGGTTAGATTTTGGGGCTTCGGCCCGGTGTGTAAATATAACGCTTTTTTTTGTAAAACCCGACCTTTGATATGAAATGTAAATTATTTTATTAAAAGTTTTTAATAAATCGGGTCCTCCGCGACTTCTGTTGCGGAAATCCGCCAACTAATTTAATTAGGAAGTAGGGTCGCCACAGGTGGTATCAGAGCGTTAGGTTCTAGGTTCTGAAGACTGTCCATGTACCGCCGCTCAGAAGCCGGGAGAACCAGCCTCGCCTGTAAGTGTTATATGCTAATGTGATTATGTGAGTTGATATGTGTTCGTTTATGTGCGCTAGCTAGCATTCGAGAATGTCGAGAGGAAGACCTAGACGAGAGTTTGTAGGAGAAACGAGTCGACGGGACGAACCTGAGTCCCCGACTCCTGAACACGATACCATTCGGCGACTGACTGAGTTGATACAGCGTCAGTCAGACCAGATCAATACTCTTATCAATCATCGGAGCTCATCTGAGCGCCATTCCTCCCCGCAGCCGGATCATGCGGAAATTATCGGGGAAAGGTTCCGCAAACTAAATCCCCCAACGTTTGCCGAGGCCACCAACCCTGCGGGGGCTGAGGATTGGATCGGAACGATTGAAGACCTCTTCATTTATAGTCGTGTTCCGAATAACGAGAAAGTTCTGTGTGCCGTTTCCCTACTTCGGGGAAGCGCGCGATTCTGGTGGAACACGGTGAAGGTGTTGGAAGATCCCGCTGCTATGACGTGGGAGCGCTTTAGAGAACTCTTTTACGAGAAGTACTTCACTGCTCACGACCAAGAGCAGCGAATGTACGAATTCATGAACCTGAAACAAGGGCGAATGCCGGTTGCAGAATACATTCGCAAATTCGAGGAGTTATCTCGCTTTGCTCCTCATCTCGTAGCGACGAATGCTCTGAAAGTTACGAGATTCCTTCGGGGACTGAAACCCGAATTCTATCGAGACCTCAGCGTGGCGGGGGTGCGCCAGCTGGAATTTCGCCAGGCAACAGAACGTGCCTTAATTGCTGAACAGGCAGAAGGTGTAGTAAGGGAGGCTCAGGAAGTGAATCGGAAGAGGGAGGCTCAGCAAGGCGGAAGCAGCCAGAAACGCCCATTCTTCGGCAATGGTCCGAAGAACAAAGGCAATCGACCGGGCCAACAGATGTGGCGCCCGAACACTTATCAGGGACCGACCAACGTCCCTAATCGACCACCGAACCCGGCGCCCAAATGCCAACAATGCGGACGGAACCACTTTGGCGTCTGCTACGGACCTCGGCCGGGACAGAGTCTTCAATGCTTTCGATGTGGAGAGACCGGACATATAGCATGGAACTGCACGAAGGGTCAGCCTTTACCACAGAATCAACCACAGAAACCGATTCGACCTCCACCAGTGTCTGCGAGAGTGTTCACATTGACGAATGAGGAGGCAGAGGCGAATCCAGCCGTAGTGACTGGTACGTTGAATATCTTTCACGTACCATCTTCCATTCTGATTGACTCTGGAGCCACACACTCGTTTGTGTCGGCCAGTTTCGTGACCCGGGCGGGAATCTATCCTACCCCTTCATTGTGCAACTATATAGTTTCCTTGCCCCACGGAGACCCAACTAGGACGAACCTGGTAGTAGAAAACTGTCCTGTGAGAATTGAGGGTCGGGAATTGAATGTAGATTTGATAGTGATCCCGATGAATGATTACGACATCATATTCGGGATGGATTGGCTCTCGAAGTACGGAGCAATCATAGACTGTGCGAAGAAAGTAGTTAGGTTTCAATCGACCGAGGGAGGCGAGTTTGAATTTTCGGGAAAGACGAACAATAAATCAATCCCTAGGATTTCTGCTCTGAAAGCTCAGCGACTCGTAAACACGGGTTGCGAAGCATTTCTGATCTTTGCGGTGAAAGCCGAAGAATCTCCTCAGCCAAAACTAGAGGAAGTTCCTATAGTAAAGGAGTACCCCGATGTGTTTCCCGAGGATCTCCCGGGATTACCGCCGAATCGGGAAATTGAATTCGTAATCGATCTTGTGCCCGGAGCTGCCCCTATTTCTAAAGCCCCGTATCGGCTAGCACCGAATGAACTACGGGAGTTGAAAGAACAACTGGAGGAATTATTGCAGAAGGGTTTCATTCAACCCAGTTTCTCGCCCTGGGGAGCCCCGGTACTTTTCGTAAAGAAGAAAGACGGGTCGATGAGGTTATGTATAGATTATCGTGAACTCAATAAGATCACGATAAAGAACAAATACCCGTTGCCGAGAATAGACGATTTATTCGATCAATTACAAGGGGCAACGGTGTTCTCAAAGATCGACCTGCGTTCCGGTTATCATCAGTTGAAAATTCGTGAAAAGGATGTTCCCAAAACTGTGTTCAGCACGAGGTACGGCCACTACGAATTCTTGGTCATGCCATTCGGGCTAACGAATGCTCCTGCTGCTTTCATGGATCTGATGAACCGAGTATTTAAGGAGTTCCTAGACCGTTTCGTTATAGTGTTTATCGATGATATCCTCGTATACTCAAAGACGAAGGAGGAACACGAGGAACATCTGAGAACGGTCCTTGGAATTCTTCGGGAGAAACAGCTGTTCGCTAAGTTTAAGAAATGCGAATTCTGGTTGGAACAAGTGGCATTTCTGGGGCACATCATTTCGGGGAGCGGAATTTCGGTGGACCCTAGCAAGATTGAGGCAATAGAAAATTGGCCACGACCGACCACTCCCACTGAAGTAAGGAGTTTTCTCGGGCTTGCTGGATATTATCGAAAGTTTATCAAAGACTTCTCCAGCATTGCCTCAACGCTCACAAACCTGACAAAGAAGAATGTCTCGTTCAAATGGACTGAACAGTGCGAGCAGAGTTTTCAGGAGTTGAAGAAGAGACTGACGACTGCTCCAGTTTTAGCAATACCGTCGGGCACTGAAGGATTTTCGGTGTATAGTGATGCCTCGAAGAATGGCTTGGGGTGCGTATTAATGCAGAACGGGAAGGTGATTGCATACGCCTCCCGACAGTTGAAGCCGTACGAGAAGAATTACCCCACTCACGATCTTGAACTCGCCGCAGTAGTGTTTGCTCTCAAAATCTGGCGACACTACCTGTACGGAGAAAGGTGCGAGATCTTCACAGATCATAAGAGCCTGAAGTACTTCTTCACACAGAAGGAGTTAAATATGAGGCAACGGCGATGGCTCGAACTGGTGAAGGATTACGACTGTGTGATTAACTATCACCCAGGAAAAGCTAACGTGGTCGCAGACGCGTTGAGCCGGAAAGCCGTGAATACCGAATTGTGCCAACTCGGAGTTGAAGTAATTCACTTCGGGGAGATTGAGACGAGATTGGCAGCGTTGACCCTCAAACCGATGCTGTTAGATCGGATCATCGAAGTGCAAAAAGTAGACGAGCTGTATTTGAAGGTTCGAGATGAACGAGATGAAAATGTCCTGTCAGACTTTGAATTTCGAGAAGACGGTAGCTTACGATTCAGAAATCGGTTGTACGTGCATAAAGATGAAGAAATCCGTCGGACGCTGATGACAGAGGCACATACGACAATCTACTCAGTGCATCCTGGCGCCACGAAGATGTATCGGGATTTGCGAACGAATTACTGGTGGCCAGGAATGAAGAGAGATGTCGCTACTTTCGTAAGAAGGTGTCTGACTTGTCAGCAGATCAAAGCAGAACATCAAAGGCCGGCAGGAATGCTACAACCGTTGACGGTTCCCGAGTGGAAGTGGGACCACATAACCATGGATTTTGTCGTCGGATTACCCAAGACGGTGAAAGGGCATGATGCAATCTGGGTAATCGTTGATAGATTAACGAAATCTGCCCATTTTCTACCGATCAACCAGACATATCCCATGGAGAAGTTTGCAGAACTGTACATTCAAGAAATAGTGAGACTACATGGGATTCCGATGTCGATCGTTTCCGATCGCGATTCAAGATTTCTATCTCAATTCTGGGGGAGCTTACAGAAGGCTTTAGGGACCAAACTATCATTTAGTTCAGCCTATCATCCCCAGACGGACGGACAATCGGAAAGGACGATCCAGACGCTCGAAGATATGTTAAGGGCGTGTGTTCTGGATTTCCGAGGAAGTTGGAGTAAATACCTCCCCTTGATTGAATTTTCGTATAACAACAGCTTTCAAGCGACGATCGGGATGGCACCTTACGAAGCCTTGTATGGGCGTAAATGCCGATCCCCAGTACACTGGGATGAAATCGGCGAGAAGGCGCTATTAGGTCCTGAAATGGTTCGTGAGATGACCGAAGCTGTTAGTAAGATACGGGAGAGGATGCAAACGGCCCAAAGTCGTCAGAAGAATTACGCGGATAAAAGACGAAGGCCGTTGGAATTTGAAGAAGGCGATCAAGTCTTCTTGAAAATATCACCGATGAAAGGAGTTAAGAGATTCGGACGAAAAGGAAAGTTGAGTCCGAGATACATAGGACCCTTTCATATTTTGAAAAGAGTCGGTGAAGTAGCGTACCAGCTAGAACTGCCGACTTCACTAGCTCAAGTCCATGACGTCTTCCATGTATCTACGTTACGGAAGTACGTTTCGGATCCAAGTCATGTGCTACGAAGTGAGACGCTTCATCAACAATTGAGGCCGGACCTAAGCTATGAAGAAAGGCCGGTAGAGATTTTAATGTATGAGGTGAAGCGACTTCGAAATAAGAACATCCCCCTAGTAAAGGTATTGTGGCGGAACCAGACAATGGAGGAAGCCACTTGGGAGCGAGAAGATGAGATGAGAGAAAAGTACCCCGAGTTGTTTACGACGACTTAAATTTCGGGGACGAAATTTCTGTAAGGGGGGAGGATGTAATACCCGTAAAATTAATACGGGATTATTTTTGTAATGTCCGAAATTAATAAAGACGATTTTCGAAAAAAATCGATTTTTCGGGAGCGTGTCGAAAGATATTAATTCGGGCTCGAGAGCGAATAAATACTATGAGCCGAAAATGCTTAGGAAGCCCAAGTAATAAAATAGACCAAATAATAATAAGAGACCACATGGAAGCCCAATTTGAGGCAATTAACTTATAAGGGTAAAGGGCCCAAGAGAATTAATTTGGCCCAAATAAATTGAGGATAAACATAGGAACAAGTTTCCTTAAAACATGGGAAAACCACACGTGAAAGCCATACTTCTACTAGATATTTTCTTAAAAAAATCATCATTGAGGTCAAAGAGGAAACCGTGAGATAGATGCAAAGGAAAATAAAAACCTCCACTTGCAAAACCTTCAAAACTTACGTGAAGAAGAGAGGAGAAAAAGGAAATTCTTGGGTAACTTGATCGAGTTGCTCAACCTAGGAAATTAGCTAAACAAGCTAAGGAGTTGGAAATTGAGCATATAAGGTGACGAAGAGGAGCAGATTTGTGGTGAGCTCAAGACGATCTTCAAGCCAAGAGATTAGTCCAAATTAAGCTTGGAAGATAGGTAGGTGGTTTTAAACCCCTACTACCCGTATAATTTTCCTCAAATTCTTTAGAATTTCGGTTAGAAGGCCACTCGAGTTCTTAAGATGAAGTTTTATGATTCTTATAATTTTCGTGGTATGCTATGAATGTGTTTTGACGTGATTTCGAACTCAAAATATGAGTTCTTTGGACTGTGTTTTAGATTACGGGTTGAGCGACGAAGAACATGTTCGAAATCTGTAAAAGAGGTCGAAGTCTCAAAAATGTCGAGGCATGTTCGAACTCTGTAAAAGAGGTCGAAGTCTCAAAAATGTCGAGGCCATTATTTCTGAAAAATGTCGAAACCTTTGAATAATGTCGAGCTCATTGTAAAATGTCGAAATCATTGAATAATGTCGAGTTCATTGTAAAATGTCGAAATCGTTGAAAAATGTCGAGTTCATTGTAAAATGTCGAAATCGTTGAAAAATGTCGAGTTCATTGTAAAATGTCGAAATCGTTGAAAAATGTCGAGTTCATTGTAAAATGTCGAAATCGTTGAAAAATGTCGAGTTCATTGTAAAATGTCGAAATCATTGAAAACTGTCGATATAATAGAAATGTCGAGACATACCAAAAATGTCGAGCGAAGAATGTCGAGGCCTCTAACAAAAATGTCGATATCTTATACTAAATGTCGAAACTTTTATAGAATGTCGATATAAAATAAATGTCGAGCTCTTACCTAAAAATGTCGAGCTCTAGTAAAATAGAAAATGTCGAGCTCATCATTCCTTGTAAAAGTCGACATCATTGTAAAATGTCGTGCACATAATCGAACGAAGAATAAATGTCGAAATGCTTACACAATGTCGAGACTCTCAAAACACCTATAAATGTCGATATACAAAACTTAGAAATGTCGAGTCCCTTCACTATACATATCGACTTTTATCAATTATGCAGCTCGACATCTTTGTAATAGGTAACTCGACATCTGATATAATTCATCTCGAAATCCATCTATTAATTATCTCGACATTTTTCTACTGCACAATTTAAAATCGCCCGACTTTTACCAAATCACTTTTAAATAAAATATTTTCGTACTATAACATATATTTTCGGGTCAACCCATATTTTAAATTATAAAAATATTATTTTTGGAATTTCAAACTATCGGCCTAGTATCAGATTTTAATATAATATAATATTTTACGAGTTACACTATTTACGATTTTACGAAATGTGATGTGATCATGTGATTGACTTTTATGTGCATACCACGACATGCACGGGTGAGAGTGATGATGTACCGTATTTATACGGTGACGCCTTACGGTGTCGGATGAGTGGGGTAGAGTTACCGATGTTGGTAGTCAGGTCTAGACTCGATAGGGCACCTGGTGGGAGAGGGGGTTTGCGACACCCATCTACTCGGGATTGAGCCACCCGAGGTGTACACCACCGATATTTTATTGGCTCAGGGACGGCAGACAGATGTGAGATTCCTGTCTACCCGGGTAGTGGTAGACCACTCGGGGAGTTACACCAAGGTGTAACACCGTCGGGTTGAGATTGTGTGCGGAGGGAGCGACCCGGCGAGGCCGGCGTGGGCTACCGCATGATTATGGCGTACCTTGCCATGCGCGCGTGGGTGCCGAGTCTAGCCTAGGGCCCTGATATGTGATGAGACGTGTGATAGGTCGAGCGTGCATATTTCATGTGTGAGGACATGGGATTGGGTTAAGTGCACGCACGCATATGCATTGCATGTTTTTACTACCACCTACTGGGCGTTTTTGCTCAGGGTTTTATTTTATAGGTGAGACTGCGCCCGACACCGATGGGTGTCAGGGTTAGCTGTAGGCGGGCTGGCGGCGGTGACTCCACGGGCTTTTGAGGGCGGAGCGGTACATGGGACGCGACCTGTGGAGAGGCGTAGTTTAGTTTAGTCGGGTTAGATTTTGGGGCTTCGGCCCGGTGTGTAAATATAACGCTTTTTTTTGTAAAACCCGACCTTTGATATGAAATGTAAATTATTTTATTAAAAGTTTTTAATAAATCGGGTCCTCCGCGACTTCTGTTGCGGAAATCCGCCAACTAATTTAATTAGGAAGTAGGGTCGCCACAGTTACGTATTTTGAAGATGTTTTGCGTATTTGAGTTGTAAGAGTATTTTTCGCATTTGGGAGGATGTATGAATCGTTTAAAGATTAGTTCGCAAAAACAGCTACTCCCCCTCAACATATGCATATCGTTCCAAAACTCCCCCTAGATTAGAGTAAGACTTACTAAAACTCCCCCTCAACTTAAGCATATATATTATCAAGCTCCCCCTTAATTTAGGCAAAGAAGCTTCCGCTTGGTTAAAAAAAAAACGTTAAGTAAGACACCAAATATGTACACTTTACAAAAGACTTCGTGGAGTTGCCTAAGGTTCGCGATTCAGCATGCCTAACTCAGATACAAGGAAATGGAATCGTGTTTCATCCAAGGCCTTGGTAAATAAGTTAGCCAACTGAACCTCGGTATTTACGAAGTACATGGCAATTGTGCCCTTCTCCACATGATCTTTTATAAAGTGATACCTAAGATCTATGTGCTTTGTGCGAGAATGGTGAACAGGGTTACAAGTAATAGCTATGGCGCTCTTTGAGTCGCTATATATAGGAATATTATTGAAATCAAACCCGTAATCCTGTAGTTGTGTTCGCAACCACAGGATTTGAGAGCAGCAACTGGCCGCAGCAACGTACTCTGCCTCGACAGTGGAGGTGGAAACACAGTTTTGCTTCTTAGATGACCAACTTACTAGTTTGTCACCTAAGAATTGTAGGCCTCCAGATGTACTTTTCCTGTCCATCTTACATCCTGCAAAATCGGCGTCAGTATAACCAAGTAATTGAACATTTGAATTCTTAGGATAACACAGTCCAAGTGTTGCGGTTCCTTTGAGATACTTCATTATTCTTTTCACAGCTAGCATGTGTGACTCCTTTGGATTGGCTTGGAAGCGAGCACATAGGCATGTGGAGAACAAGATGTCATGTCTGCTGGCGGTGAAATACATCAGCGATCCGATGATTCCTCGATATGTGGTTGGATTGACCGGCTTTCCATCTGGGTCCGAGTCAAGCTTGCAGGAAGGAGACATTGGGGTGTTCTTCGTAGTAGAATTATCTAAGTTGTACTTCTTGAGTATGTCGTGGATGTATTTTGATTGACTAATGAAGATACCTTCTGGAAGTTGTTTAACTTGAAGTCCAAGAAAAAAGTTTAGTTCTCCCATCATGCTCATCTCGAACTTCGTCTTCATTAAATCACCAAATTCCTTGCACAATTTAGGATTTGGGGACCCAAAGATGATGTCATCAACATATATCTGAACAAGGAGAATTCCTGATTTATGTCTTTTGATGAAGAGGGTTGTGTCGATATTTCCTTTTGTGAACCCTGATTTAATCAAAAAGTCTGAGAGTGCCTCATACCAAGCGCGTGGGACTTGTTTAAGTCCATATAGAGCCTTCTCTAGAAAGTACACATAGTCAGGATGAGTTTCGCTCACAAAGCCTGCAGGTTGTGCCACGTAGACTTCTTCTTCCAAGACCCCATTTAGGAAGGCTGTTTTGACGTTCATCTGGTAAACAGTGAAGTTTATGTAGGCAGCATAACGAGGAAAAGTCGGATGGCTTCGATTCGAGCAACGGGGGCAAAGGAAAACCAACGTGAGGATCATATCACCCCATACCCCTTAGTAAAAAGCAATCATTGTTGGTCCAAGTAAGAAACGAAAAAGAAAAGAGGGAGAGAGAGCAAAACAGAGAAGAGAAATCGAGAAAAGAAAAAGGAAGAAACGGAGCAGACGAACAAGTGCGAGGGATTTTTGGCAAGCTCACCTCAATCCAAACCATTTAACCTAGCTAGAGGAAGTGAGGTAAGAAGGAATCTCATCTCCCCCTAACTCGTTCTTGTTAAGGTCAAATTTTTTATAGTAATTCGGTTCGTGCAGCCCCTGTAATTCATGTTTTTGACCTAGCTAATGTGTTCCAATCCTATTGAAAATGGGCTAGTTTGAAAGGTTATTTCTTCGGCTTTCCATAGCTTCATGAATTGCTTCGATCCGATGTCTCTATGATTTTATATGTATTTTTGAAGATGGTATCGCAAACTGAATTCTGAGACTTGTTGATTCTGGAAAAGCAGTTCGTGCAACCTCTGTTCTAAACGATTTTCACTTAGCTAAAGCCCTCAGATCCTTATCAAACTTAATTATTTGGAAAGATAACTTTCCCAGCTATTCACAGCCTTATCAGATCATTCTTCGATTTTCTGTGAATTTTTAAAGTGGACAGCACAGAACAGGATTTCATTCTAAAATTGTTGTTTTCGATCCGTGCGCAGTTTTAGTTTTCAGAACATTTGACCTAGCTATTGTGATCGGATTCCTTCAAAACATGTTTCTGATGAAAGCTAATTTCCTAAGTTTTTCACAACACTTGGAATCAAACCAATCCGACGTTTCTATGATTTGTTATGAATTTTTGAATTTGATAGTGCCAAACTGAATTTTCTGATATTTTTTGTTTTCAGATTTTTGGGCAGCTTCTATCATCTGCTATTTTTACGCAGATATACTTCTCCAAATTTAGTAAAACTGATGCCGTTAGAATACTAACTTCCATAGCTTTTCATAGCCAGAATCAGCTAGTTCCGATACTCGTACGATCAGTTACGAATTTTTGAAGTTTCTGCTGTAAACCAGAAATTTTTCTGGAATTTGCCAGCTTATTTCGAAATCTCTCCTAGATTGTATTTGAATTACTTCGGACTGCAACGCTGAGATATTACGGTGTCTTAAAGCAGTTGTCAGGAGTTCGTAGGATCGTGGCGAAAGAAAATTCGTCGAGAGAATGTGAACAACTTTGGAGGATAGGTAGGTGGATTCTTCACCTACAACACATAAAACCTTGTTGAGAATATTCTAAACTTGAGTGATAAAACATCCAAGTTCGAAAATGATGACTTTTGATTATGTGGTAGTGATTTTGATTGTTACGTGATGTTTTATGATGTCCTTTGAACCCAAAATATGGGTTTCTATGTGGATTTACGTGCGTACATGATTAGGAAAATTCTATTAGTCGAACGTTTAAGATTTTGGGTTAGATCTTCAACTGAAAACAAGTTTACAAGTGGAAATAGGAATTTTGAGTGAGGTTCAAACCTTAGTTTGTGGGTTGGGGTAGTTCGCGAATCGGGAGAATAGATTTCGGGTCGAAAAGTAGTCTCACGAACTAAGAATTTCACGTCCCCAGTAGTCAATAGCGCAAGGACGGCGGATAAGTGGAAATTCCAACTACAACACGTAAACTACATGTTTGTATCCGAATTATGTGGCTATCTGTGTTAGAATGATCCTACATGATATGAATTATCTGCAATTTACGTGATTACGTGGTATCCTGTGTTAGGTTGTGTATGTGAAGTTCTTCACTTGTGATAATGAAATCGCACGGTGAGCTGTTATTTATGATTGTGTAATGGCGTGATGATTGGGTCGATACATCACAATATTTATATGGCATATCGTATGCACGCATGTTTTGTATGGAGTTATTTCGGATATGAGCATGCATGGTATTTATCGCTTGAAGGTGTGAATATGTAAATTGATACGTGATATGAAATGTTTTGACATGTTTTGCATGGAAAATATTCATGACATCACTCACGCAGCATGAGCATGTGCATACACGGATTATGTGAGGATTTCTAGTTATGACTATGCACAGTACATGGTCGATTGAGAGTGAATATTATGAGCTACTTCTACAAAGGCACCACGACGGGATGTAAGTCGTCTAACGTATTATGTGAGGCAGGAGGAGCGACCTGGGTAGGGGCGACCTAGGGAAACCTAGCGTGGGCCGCCCAGTGTGAAGCAACTGTCCGACAAGAGGAGCGACCTGGGTAGGGGCGACCTAGGTAAAGCTAGTGTAGGCCACCCTGTGTGTAGCAACTATCATTGTCATTAGCGGGAAGAAGCGACCTGGACGAGACACATGGGTAAAACCAGAGTGCCAAGGAAGGCGACCGCTAGCGGGAAGAAGAGACCTGGACGCGACACATGGTGAAAACCAGAATGCCAGGGAAGGCGGCCGCTAGATAGAGGGGGGACCTGGCGAATGGTGACCTAGGGAATAACCCCAGGTTTAGCCTAGCCGGTATGGGCCACTATCTTACTTTTAACCGTATAGGATTGAGGTCATGATATAATGGTGCGTAGCAAGTAGATAAGGACCCTAAGAGAAATGAGAACGATATGAGAATACGAGTGTTAGTAAGCATTGGCGCGGATGCCTATGCGAGTTTGGCACGTGCATGTCATGCATATTTCAACTTACTGAGCTTTATAGCTCATTCCACATTTTATGTGTTGTCGGTACGAGCGAGTCGGACGTTGAGACACGTCACGACTAAGGCAGGCTGATGGCGGTGACTCCACGTACTTTTGAGGGCTAGGCGTACATGGATGTGACCTGCGGGGTGTTATTAGAGTGTTCCAAATATTTTGATATTTTGGGCTACGGTTTTGTAAACTATAATGTTTGCAGAACAGGCTTGTGTTTGTATAATATTTAGTTATGTTAACAAAAAGTTTTCGTGAATCGGGTCTTCCGCAGCTTACGTTGCGAAAAATCCGCCAAACTAGTTATAGGAAAAGTGGGCTGTGACATATATGCATTAGAGGTGTTTCGTTTTTCGACACCTACTTCTCAGAAGAGGGCGTATAAATAGGTTAATAGTCATCAGACAAAGTTATTTCCCTTGTCCTATAACTATTATTCAGTTCCTCATAGTCAAGCGGGATTTCGGCCCAGTCCTATCTATTTCTCTTATTCTTTTCCAACACATCAAGTGCAGGTGAGCTTGTGAAAGGCATAAGAATAGGTATATTTAATCCTAGGAAACTTACAGAGGTAGGGGTTTTTTGATGATTGGGATAGAGTCTGGATTGTAACATAATCCTTCACGTGGATCATAAAATTCTATGTCTCTAGGCTTATTCAAGAAGATCGTTCTATCTGTTTCTCCTCTCGTAGTAAGTAGGTCCTCTAGCTTCTTAATTTTAGCATATAATTTTACACGCTCTTTTCTTTTATTATTTTTTGGAATGTGTCACTAGTATAAAGGAAAAACAGGAGTTACAATGTCGCGTGCATGATATCGCTCATGACGTATCAAGCGGTAATGAAAAAACCGACCTGCCAGCACTAAAAACAAGGCAACCCAAACGACCTACAAGGTCCCAACAAGACCTAAGCCAAAAAAACATCGAGAACAAGCAAGATACGGCTACGTAGGCGTCGAAAACCACTTCAATCAACTGGTATCTGGCACCAAATGTAGTACCAGCAGGGGAGCCCGGCTAAGTGCCAAAACAGCGCCAACAAGCACAGAACCCGAAGACAGTATCACGTAGGACAAGCTTCAGGCGGGAAAGGGGTCATCCGCGGGCAGGTCGGTGCGAAGCGATGAAACGCCACTCCAGTTTTCAAAGGATAAAGACAACCATGAGTAGAACGCCCGCCATGACCGGCCTCATGTCCCGCCTCATGTCCCACAAGCATCCTTCCCCACGAAGGCCACCAAACCACAAGTCGCAGCAACCTGCACCCAAGCAAAGAGACAAGGAGAGAGCAGAAGAAATAAACAAGGGGGGAGGGTTAAGAAGATAGGGGGAACCCAAGGGGGGGTGACCCATCCCAGGCGAATCAGCCCCGGTAGCCAAACTGAGGGGCAGGACCGACGCCATCCCGGTACGTCCCTACCAGGCAATTCGCCAAACCCGTCGGAGAGCACTCGCCTGGAGAAGGTACTTGCTTGTGATAGTGGCCAAACGCAAGCAAAGAAGCACCTCAATGTCGGTAGCAATCTGATCCGGAGTGCGCCGTTTTCCTTCACGCCATCTTTTGTTCCGCTCTTTCCAAATATGGTAGACTAACGAGGCAATGGCGTGCCGTGGCCCTAACCAAGCAAGGTGCTGCCCTCTCCACCGATGAGCGGCACACCGAATGCCATCGAACCAGTCCCTTCTAGGCCAATCAAACCGTAACCTGTTACGCATCAAACGAAGACAACGTCTAGAAAAAATGCATTCAAAGAATAAATGTCTAATCGTTTCCTCCGTATGGCTGTCACATAAGAGACAATAGGCTGTTCCCGCCGCGGCCGCCACCCATGGTTTGTCACGTGTCGCCAGTTTATCTCTGATTGCCAGCCATAGGATGAATTGATGCCTAGGGATGGAAAGAGGGCCTCCAAAAAGCGTACTCCAATGGACATTGGGCCACCGAATCCTCAAGCTATCCCTAGCAGATCTGGTGGTGAATTGGCCATTCGTCGTAGCAATCCATCGCACACCATCTGGTTCAGTAGGGTGGACCTGTGGAAGAAGAGGGGCAAACTCAATATATTCTACCGTGGTTTGGCCCGGCCAATTCCATCCCTCATCGTTAATAACCGCACTAAGCCGCGAGTCGATTGGTAATCCCATCACCATCGGTCCACGAGGAAATCTATCCACCATCGGGCCCGTGAGAAGCCAAGGGTCGGTCCAAAGAAGCGTGTTCTCCCCGTTTCCAACATGGAATTGAAGTAGAGGCCGGATGTATTGACGGAGTTGCAAAATTTTCCTCCAACTCCAAGCGGTACGAGAGTTAGGTCTTATGGTCCATATAGACGTATTGTGTAACCTCGTTCGTCGGATCCAGAGTGCCCAAATAGAGGTCTCATCCCCACTCAGTAAGGTCCAAAGGAGCCGCATCATTAGTGCTTTGTTGGCTATCTCAATCGATCTGATTCCCAACCCACCCTCCTCAATAGGAAGACAAATGTCCGCCCAAGCAACCTTGGCACTGGTACCCCCCCAAAGAAAGGATCGCATTCGTGATTCGATGGCATGTATAACACCTTTAGGGAGCATGAAAACTCCGGCCCAGTACGTATGAAGACCAAAGAGAACCGATCTGATTAGTTGGACCCTTCCAGCATAGGACAGCGTTTGGTTAGTCCAGGAGCCCAATCGCCGGTCGATAGCGGTGAGGAGAGGAGCGCAGTCAGCAATAGTCAACCTCGAGGTGAGAAGCGGCACCCCAAGATACCGCACCGGGAGGGACCCCATCGAGAACCCCATGGTAGTTTGAAGTGTTCCACTAAGTCGGGCAGCTCTCTTAGAGATGTACATTTCGCTCTTGCTTGTATTGGCATGTAGACCGGAAATAGTAGCGAAAATCTCAAGGCTTTCCTTGAAGACACCGACCGAACCCGTATCCGCATGGGAGAACAGCAGTAAATCATCCGCAAACGAGAGCATGAACATTTTAGTAGGTTCGCAGCGCCAATGATAGATAAAGCAGCTGCATTGCCTAATTCGATCCTCAATAATACCATGCAAAACGTCCATCACCAAAGTAAAGAGATAGGGTGATAGAGGGTCACCTTGCCGAAGACCACGTCGGCCTTTGAAGAATCTTTCAGGTCTTCCATTGATATTTAATGAGAATGAAGTAGTTGTGAGGCAAGCTCTTATCCAACCAATTAATGTCCGATGGAAGTGGAGTGCCTCAAGAGTCCTCAAAAGGAAATCCCATTCGACCATATCATATGCCTTGGCGAGGTCCACCTTGAACGCCACTCGCTCAGGTAGAGACACGCTATTGTACCCATGGCAAATTTCCTGTGCTAAGAGGATATTATCCGTGATTCGGCGACCCGGAATGAAAGCCGTTTGGGAGGGATGGACGAGGGTCTTCAAGCAGCCTCTAAGGCGGGTAGCAATAATCTTCGAGATGACTTTGTAAAGAACGTTGCAACATGAAATGGGCCTGTAATCCCTCGCAGTCCTAGGGTTCTCGCATTGCGGAATGAGGGTAATCAGTGTTGAGTTCAGCTCGCCAAGAAGATATCCAGTCCTGAAAAATTCTCGAATAGCATGTGTAACGTCCGTACCAATGATTTCCCAAGCTTGTTTATAGAACTTAGCTGAATAGCCGTCCGGCCCCGGGGATTTGTTATCACCAATAGAGAAGAGTGCTCCTAATTTCCAGAGCAGTGACTGGAACAACCATCGCCTCGGCGTCAGCTACGCTGAGGGTCCTAGTGATGAAGGGTGCAACTTCGGTCGGGCTGAGTGGGTTCGCGTGGCAAGACCGTCCAAGGATGTCAGTATAGTAAAGTAGGAGTTCAGCCCGAACATGGTCTTCGCCTTCTAGAATCCGACCAGCCTCGTTTTCTATAGAAAGAATGCGATTGATAGCTCTCCGGATGGCCACCTTTTTGAAGAAGAAGGCCGTACATTGGTCGCCATCCTTCAACCAAGCGATCTTAGCCCGTTGGGCCAAGGCGGTATGTTCCATGTCCACAGCTTTGGCATAAGCAAACCGACATCTCTTCTCAAGGATCAGAAGCTGAGGCTCCATCGGGTAATCAATTAGTAATTCTTTGGCAGCCTCAAGGAATTGCCGAGCATCCAACACGTTGCGCCTAAGGTCGCCCTTGTCGCGCTGAAGCTTCTTTAACTCACACTTAAGTGCTTTTAGCCTCTTGACGACTCCAAACATGGGGTATCCTGGAACCGTCCGCTTCCAAACCTCTTCCACAACTGGAATGAACCGAGGGTCATGAGCAATAAAGTTTTCGAAGCGGAAGTTTGTACCCCTAGCCCCACCTTGGTGATCGGCTTCCAAGATGAGAGGGGAGTGATCAGACGTGGCCGGCGTGGCGCATCTGTAGGTCAATTCCCCAAATCTGGCGAGCCAGGTGGGGTTCCCGAGCATCCTACCAAGCGTCTCCAAACTCCAGCTGTACCACTCTGCTGGTTATACCAGGTGAAGAAAGATCCCAGACGAGGTAGATGAGTAAGGTCCGAAGCGATTAAGCACGCAATCATTTCCTGGCAGCCCCCGGGAGTAGTTCCTCCTCTTGCCTCCGTGCTATCAATAATTGCATTGAAATCCCCCATGACGGCCCACGGAAACGACTCGCGTGCCTGAGAGGTGGTAATGATATCAGCCCAAAGCCCACGACGTTCAGCCCGGAGGTTATGCCCGTAAACAAAGGTGATGAAGAACTCCAGTCCCTCAGCAAGACTACAAATCTTGCAGTGGACCGTCTGACTAGTATATGCTTCGATCGTGATTCCAATAAACTGAGGGTCCCATCCCACCCAAATGCGTGCCGCGGGCCCGTCACTATAATCAAAAAACCAGTTCCAACTAGCCCTAAGTGAACTAGAAATAGTTGCAGCATTTTGTTCCGAAACCCTTGTCTCAACCAGCCCTAATAGTTTCAGATTATACTTGGTTATCATGTCCCCCACCGCCCATCTGTGGTCTAACCTGTTTAGACCACGTACGTTCCAACAGGCGACCGGGATCATTGGTCAACCGCTAGTAGGGCTGCTGTAGGACCCTGAGTGTCAAAGTTTCCCCTTTCCAAGTGAGCTAGTGCAGCAAACGGGTTATGGTCGGCTATTATACGGGGGCTAGCGGATGCCATAGATGTAGAGCCGCCGTTAGGACGTTGTAGGGCCTGCCATGTGTGCGCATTCTGACTATGGCTGCCGTTTGGTCGGTCCCCATCTTTTGTGCCGCTTGTACTCGGAGACCCGCCTACTGTCCGTTCGTCAAGGTTCGGGGGTAGGTTACTAGCTTCATGCATCTTGCCTTTACCTTTTCCTTCTGGTCGGCGGCCTCCTCGTCGTGGGGTCGTGGCAGCACCTGGCCGGGTGTTCTGACCCTTTTCCAATACGGGTGGCGGGCCTGACTGCAGCCGTTTTGGAGGCATTTTTGGATTAGTCGCCATAGTGGTCTTACGGGACGGTGCTATGTTCATGGGGCAGCTCCCGGCTACATGATTCCATGAATCACAGGTGGCACATTTCCTGGGCCGCCATTCGTACTCAACTTGAACAGGTACCACTCCTAAGAAACCTCCATTCTCGTTTGGGATTCTGATGTTGAAAGACTCAATGAATGGTTCCGTTAGGGTCTTCTCAATGCACACCCGTGCATATTCTAGTCGTTCCCCGCTGGCTGTCATGGCATCCGCAAATAGGGGCCTACCGATAACACTCGCAACAATACTCAGCCCCTCTTTATTCCAGAATTCCGAGGGGATATTACGTAGCTTGACCCAAAGCGGAACGGAGGTAAGATGCTTCTTGGCAAAGGACATTCCAGGGCGCCATATCTCGAGGAATAGTGGCTGCCCATTCATCAGCCATGGTCCACCTTCCATGACAGCGGTGCAGGCCGCCGCCGTCGCAAACCGAAATTTAAAGAATCCATTTAGGGCTGCTCTGACTTCAACCAAATCCGCCCAAATAGATCGAACGAATCGCTCAAGGTGGGGGAAGTAAGGTCGTTTCGCTAAGAAATACCCGACTAGGGTATGCTCCCATCTAGCAGATCCTTTGCAAGCGACTTCCCAAGGTGGTCTAGCCTCAGCAACACCCTCGAATACCGTCGGCGCCATGTAAGATAGTTCCAGTCTCGCAGGTTGGCCACGTCGGTGGACCCCCCGGTTAACAATAGCGCCCTGAGTAACCGCGGCAAAGGAGGGCAGAGCTTTACGCTGCTGATGAGGGGTAGGCACGTTGGTGGTAGTCCGGGGCTGATGTGGTGTCACCACTAGCGATTGCTCTACAATAAGCCCAGCGTCCGCGATCGGCCCTAAACCCGGGGCTGGAGTTGGCGTGCCCCGGTATGTAGGGAAACAGCGATCCGGAATTTGCAGCGACATCTCGTCATCGGAAGCATCTTCAATGGTTGGTGCGGATTCATACGTAGCCGTCGGTTCAGCCGCGTCCTTCTCAGGGCTACGTCCTTTAGGGGTACCATAGGGTTCAGATGGTGGCCGATTCAGGTTGGGCCTAGTTGTAACCGCCGCTGCCATGGGCTGGGACTCTCCATTAGCAGCCAGCTCAAAGATCGGCCCTGAGTTCCGGTCCGATGGAGGTGTGCTCCGGCTCTCAGGGATACAGCGATCCTTCAACGTCACAGCGTGGTTAGTAGGGGCACCGGCAGCCGCGTGGCTGGTCCCGACATTGAGAACCCTAGGCCCATTTAGGTGAGAAGTCGAAGGGTCACTTTCAAGAATTCTAGGGTTTTGAACCCGAGTCTGAGCCTTCTCAGCCACAGTAGGTGGCGGTTGTTCATCAGCCCCAGCCTGGACGAGCCCATGAGGTTGGCTTGGCGGAGGGGTACCACGGCGGATCGGGTGGGGGCCCAGGCGGGAGTCACGAACGGGTACTATATGGCTCGTGGTACGTTTCTTGCGCCTGTGGTGGAGCGGTGCAGACGTCAGCTGCATCTGGCCGCCCATGGCTGAGCTGTTGGGCGTCGCCGGCAGAACAGGTTTAGAAGCACCAGCCATAACGCGAGCCACCGTCGCTTCGAAGTCAGCGACGTCAAATCTCTCATCAAAGTCGATGATGTTAGTTCTAAGGAGTTCATAATCTGGGAGCACTCCAATCAGATCAGAAACCAAGACTGGATCAGCCATGGCAGACGAAGAAGAAAGTATGGAGGTCGAAGGGGAGATGAAGAGCTGGGGGAGAAATATGCGGGTTTAAAGCCCTCCCATCGCCGTTTGGTCCCGGCGATGGAGGGTGGGGACGTGGTCAACGCCGGTCAGCAGTGGTGGGGTGACGACGGTGGTGGCTGGTGGTGGCTGGTGGTGAAGGAAGGTGAAGGGAGGTGAAAGGTCTGTTAGGGTTTTTTGGAGAGAAATTCGCTAGAGAGAGAAAGCTAGAGAGAGAAAGGCATGTAAGATATGAATTTTTTACGCTCTTTGCTTAAAATTTCGAATTCGCATGTTTTATTAATTCGCTCGTCTTCGCTCATTGTCCATTTGCCCTGCTCCCTAACCTGTGTTTTCAAACCTTCTATTTCTAAGTCACGACTATCGATTTTCGACTGTGCTACTTCAAGCAGACAATCTAAATTGCTATTATCTCGTAATTGCTTAAGTAGACATGCATAATTATTTTCAAAACGAGCTTGTAAGTCATTGACTTTTGATTCAGATTCAGCTAAGTTGGCTCTCGAGTCAGCTAAGCTAGATTCTAATCTACTTACTTCTTCACGTATTGTTTATAGAACCTCTAATGTATTAGCTAATTTCACTTCTGTTGACCTGAAATACTTAAGTTCATTTTGAAGTAATAAATATTTTTCTTGAAGTTCAGAATGCAGTCTATGGTTAAGAGATTCTACCTCCTTTCCTGACGACAGCTCCTTGTCCTCTACACTAGCGTTAACTTCCAGATACTTTTGCTCAGAGTCACTTTCTTCCACTAGAGTTATCTGGGCAACCTTCTCGGACTCACTTTCAGACGTGTCGTCCAGCCAGTGATCCTGTTCAGCCATAAATGCAACTCCAGATTTCTTTTGCTTGAGCAACTGAAGTTTTCTAGTGTAATACTCCTCATCCTTCTTCTTGGGAAGGTAGCAATCTCTAGCAAAGTGCCCAGCCTTTCCACAATTGAAACATTTGCTAGGCTCAGAGTCGTTCCTAGTGTCGGGCTGTTGGAAAGGTTTTGTTGGTTGTTTGGAACTTGACGAGACCCTCTGTCGATTGGCAGATGATGATGATTTCTTGAAGTACTGTTTTGCCATTCTTTTTGTTACATAAGCCACATGCTTCTCGAAATCTTTGAATTCGGGATCTGATTCTGATCTGGAGTCTTCACTGTATAATGGACTGGATGGCTTAGCAGACTTATTCTTTGCTGTTTTTGTGCTTGTCTTAAGAGTGGTGTCTGTTACTAGGACTATAGGGTCTATCATTGCCTTACCCTTCTTATCTCCGATTGCTTCAAGAACATCGTCACTATGCTGCTCAAGACTTTCGTAAACACTGTGGATATCGTTTGGTCAAGGTCCTTATTAAGCCTGAATTGTGTGGTGACTCTCTTTCATTTGGATGCAGTGATGTGAGGAATTTGACATTGAGTTCCATGTTCGTTTTCATGATGCTTATCTTCCTTAGTTCGTTCACAAGAACCATGAACCTGTTGTAGGTCTCACCAATTTGCTCATCAGGCTTAGCCTTGAAGGAATCATATGCTGCAAGGGTAATTAATAATAATATTAAGCTTTTATTAGATATTGGGCCTAATTTATTTATTGGCCCAACTTTTAACACAAGGGTAAAAATGGTATTTTATTTTTTAATTTTCGAAATTTATAAATAAAAGAAATATTTATGGCATGATTCATGTGGAATGCAAAATGCCAAAGTGTTGTTTTCTATTCGTTTAATTTTTGTATTAAATGCCAAAAATATTTTTAAGCAATACTAACCCTTAGTGAATTTTTTTTCAAAGGTAGGCCATTATGTTTTGACATAATTATTTTTGTATGGTACAAATCATTTTCAAAGCTTGAAAATATGGTATTTTCATTGCAATTTTCGTGGCCTATAAAATACCTAAGTTTCTCATAATGAAAACTGTTTTCATGTGTATTTTTCACTTTTGAGAGAGAAAAATTAAGTACCATCCTTAAAGGAAATTTTGTGAAAAATATATCTCTTAAAACAACTCCATTCCCTCTCTAGCCATCCTTGGGAGGGATTTGGTTTGTGATACGTCTCGGGGTTGGCGTGACTCTCTTCGGCGCGGCTCGTGGAAGCGTGGAACGGTTTACTACAATCGGGAGCTTGGGATCTTCGCTTACGAGGGTAATACACTCTACTCTATTATGTGTCATACATGCACGTTTTCTTTATTATACCGAGCACGATCTTAGTAACGGCGGTGAGAAAATTTTTGAAATTCACTCGCCCCAACACGCCTGGTTCAAGTCTTTAGGATCTCCGTCGCCCGATTCAATTCGTTGTCCGATTCTATCACTTTGAAATTGAATCTTTATCCCCCGATTTTCAGACCCTAGGACCTAAATCGCCCGTTTCTCAGCACTTAGGGCTAAAATCGCTCGAACTTGCATCTATAGGACTAGATCGATTGTCAGCACTGAAAAATTAAGTCGACCGAATTTCATTTCTTGGAACTCAAATCGCCCGATCATCAAGCCTTAGGCAAAAATCATCCGATTTTAACACACGAAAGATTACATTAAGTGAACTTGCGTATTTGACTCAAAAGTCAAAATTCTTCAAACTTGACTATTATTGTTCGAAACTAAAACATTTTATTTCGCACATCTATTTCGCGTTAACGATCATTACCAAACAAAACATGGACGGTCTTGCTATTGGATCTGACAACCGTGCACCACTGCTAAGATGGGGAGAGTACGGCATTTGGAAGCAACGCGTCATCAACTTCATAGAAATCAAGGATGCAGACCTCGCCAATGACATGCTTTCCTACATTTTTTAGGGCCCCACTCAATTTTGGACCATCATTCCTGCTCAACTCGATGCAGTTTCTCTTATTCCAGAGAGAAGAACTCCTAAGGATCCCAATCGATACAATGACGCCGAGAGAGCACGAGCCAGAGTGGACAATCTTACTCGACACTGCGTGCTTTATGCTCTACCAAATGATGTCTACAAGCAAGTGGATGCAATGGTCACTGCAAAGGAAATCTGGGATGAAGTGTCCAAAATGATGGTTGGGACAGAAGCTAGCAACCTATCTAAGAAATCGAGCATCCTGACTGCCTATGATTCCTTCAAAGCTAAGGAGGGAAGAACTTCGAGACAGTTATCTTCGTTTCCTGATCATCATCAATGAGATGAGAAAGATCAACATCCAACGTTCAAACCTTGAGCACAACATCAAATTCCTCTCCACACTTCAACCTGAGTGGAGACGGATTGTAGTGCTGGAAGCAACAAAACAAATATCTAGATGCTATGGACATTCATTCCCTACATGATAACCTCTCTCAATACTCCCAGTATGCCAAAGAGATCAAGAACGTAGGAAAAACAAATATTGACATGGAACCCATTGCACTCGTGACCTCTAAATCAAGCCACAGAAGCTCAAAAACTTCTAAAGGAAAACATGTCATACAAACTGACACATGCTGAATCAGACCAAGAATCTGAGGACGAACTTGAATCAATCAGAAAGAAACTAGCCATGATCTCAGAGACAGTCAATAAGATGAGCGCCAAGAAATCATCATCTTCCTTCAAGAAACAACGAACGTCTGGCGGGAAACAAAAGTTCGTTGCTCTTGAAGAACCTGAAACAAAGAAAATTGAAACTTCACAAAAGTGCTTCAGCTGTGGAAAACCGGGTCATTTTTCCTCTGAATGCTTCAGACCAAAGAAGAAAAACACCGAATCAAGAAGTTTCAGCTTTCGCAATGCAAAGAGGCGGGAATTGTCCTTGTTTCTAAGGAAAAGGAATGGCTAGAGGACACGTCAGATGAGGAGGAGGATGAAATGGCCTTCTTGGTGAAGAGCAATGAGTATGACTCCGATGAGAAGGAAACAGGCATCGGCTCAGACAGGACGGATGTTTCTTCATCCGACCTGGAGGTATACACCCGATCTCTAAATGATATTATTAAACTTGAACATAGGATAACCGAACTCTCCATGCATCGTAGGGATTACTCAGACTCCAAAGAAACTTTGACAAAAATTATGCCTTACTAAGCAAACAGTAGGAAGAGATAGCTATTCTTCAAGAATCTTTAAAATTGTTAGAAACTAAAGTGAAGACTTTAGGAGAAAAGGTAGAAAATAAGGAAAAACAAATTAGTGATGTATGTAGGAACTTAAAAGACAACGAAGAAGAACGAGTAAATGTGTTGTCTCAATATGAACTAATCACTAACCAACGTGCTTGCCTATATAAGAAAGTCAAAAGAAAGTCAAAGAATTAGAGGATCTTCTCACCAAAAAAGGTCAAACTGATCAAACCATCTTTCTCAACCAACCTAGAGATGTGGACTTCTATAATCCCCGCGAAGGATTGGGTTTTCAACTCACGACTAACCAAAAGAAAGATGAAGTACTTCCTCTGTACAACGATTGGGCCCAAATTTCGTGTGATTATACAGAACTTAATAATAGATACAAAATTAAAAAGACAAAGCTCTCTGATGATTACATGTCATCATTTGGTCCCTAAATTCAGGAAAGCTCTGACGAACAGGCTAAAGCCATTTATTCATCTATTTACATTCCAAAAATTATTCGCAAAATAGGCGACTTAACAGCCTATCTGGAATCAAAAAAAAAAGCCCATGCATAAGAGAAGACTATTTTGTTAAGCAAAATATATACTCTTGAAAACTTTCCTGATGCTTACAAACCTTCCACCTCCCGTCCTGTTCCCGAACCCTGTACATGTAAATGCAAGCAAACTACAAGGAAAACTCATTTATCTCACACTAACTTTGTATCGCATGTACCCACATACAAAGGCGTGAGTTCTGGGGAAACGAAGAAGGTACCATCTGGCTCAGCGAAGAAGGCAACATTCCCCAATAAGAAGAAGAAACCAGCCTCAAACCTTACTTCTCATGTTTTCAATTACTTTGCATTTGCAAAAGTGACTTCTTGTAATGTCGCAGATCGTGTTTCCTTATTCTATGCTCAAAAACTTAAATATCGTTATGTAAGCTCTGATGTACTTCCACATCCTCATGACGGTCTATTCAGCAAAAATGCTTCCACGTTGCATAACTCTCGTTCTAACGGCGTATCTCCCTAGCTCAACAATCATACTCACCAAACTAAGAGGAAGAAATACACCACATCCAAAATCAAGCACAATAAGAGGTTAAATTGATTCCAAAATCCCAACTGCATCCTATAGGCAATTGCCGTGTCTGGCTTCTTAAGTCAGTTCTCCAACAATCTGACAAAGAATTCAAAATAACAACAAATACGTTGGATTCCTCACCTGCGATTAAAGAAGGACCCATTCTTAAATAGGTCCCTAAGCTTACTTGATTTATTTTGCAGGTCCGTCATGTGTGGTACTTAGATTCAGGTTGCTCCTTACACATGACTGGAAGTAAAGAGCTGTTGAGCAACTTTACCGAGGGATTTCTCGGGAAGGTCTACTTTGGAACGGTCAATCTACACCCATGCTAGGAACGGGCGATCTCATCAATGACAGACTAACCATCAAAGGAGTCTCGGGACTAACACTAGTACATAATATGTAATAGGCGACGGCACTTTAGGCGACGGTCTCTAAAAAACCGTCCCCTATAACACACGCGGTGGCTTTTTCATAATATTTTTAAAGTTTCAACAACTATAGGCGACGATTGTTCTTTGAAACCGTCGCCTGTAGTATTAGTAGAACTAGAGGCGACGGTTGCTATGAAGAATGCATATACTTAAGTTTTAAAATTTCTTAATATTATTAACTATAGCGGCGGTTGTTACTAACCGTCGCCTATACTTATGATATCTTTTAAAATTTTTTAATGTTTTTGTCTATATGCGACGGGTGTCGCTAAAAACCGTCGCCTATACTTTTTTTTTACGTTCGTCGCTTATTTTTACTAACCCTAACTTAATCACATATCCACATCAGCCTTCAATACCAACATCTCCATCTCGCTCCACTCTACACCACACGTCTACCCCCCCCCCTCTCTCTCTCTCGTCTCATCTCGCCTCGTCTCCTCTCCTCTGTCGTGAATTAATAGGCGAGAGAACGCACGTGGCTGGCTCGGGAGGTGGCTGGTGGCGAGAAAGTCGCCCTAATGAGAGGCCTGTGGTTGTTGAACCATGTCGACCCGTTCGTGAGATGGCTGGTGGCGTTGGTGGCTCGGGGAGATCTCTACTGGTGGTGCTAGGTCTCCATAGCTGACTCCGAGCGGATCTGGCGGCTGCTCTGGTGCCGACAAATGGCTTCGAGCGGCGGATCGATCTGCTGAATCTAGCAGAGCAAGGCTGCAGATGGTGGATGCGTACGAGATCTGCGGATCTGGCGGAGGCGGATCTGGTGCCCGGAGAGCTAGATCTAATGGCTGCGGCTAGTGGCTTCTGTGGTGGCGGGCGGCTCGGAGGTTGTGGGGCAGATCTGGTAGCTATGGTGCGGATCTGGTGGATGCAAAGCTGCTGGTTGAAGACAGATCGAAGATGATTTACAATTTTGTTCTTTATCGACGGATCTGGTGGATGCAAGCTGCAAGTCGATGGATCTGGTGGCCGGAGGTTCTGCGACGCTGCGAGAGGAGGGGCGCGAGGGTAGGTGGTGCGAGTTCAAATTTTATTTTTTAATTTCTTTTTTCATATGCGACGGTTGCTAAAAAACAACCGTCGCCTATTGTCAAGTATAGGCGACGATTTACAACCGTCGCTTATTCGCAGGAGAATGAGCGATGGGGCTGTTAGCGACGCAGTGAAACCGTCGTCTATAGCCCAAAACAACGGTCGCCAAAAGCCTCTTTTGTACTACTGTAAGCTACAATCTATTCAGCATTGGACGCTTCTGTGGCAAAGGCTACAAGGTGAATTTTGAGACTAACAAATGTAGCGTCACTGATGACAATTGAAGAGAACTACTCACTGGCCACAGAAAGATGAATCTCTACTCCATTGACCTCAAGACTGTCCGACCGACGTGTATCATCTTCCGTGCCTCCCTACATCAGAACGATCTCTGGCATCAGCGACTATCTCATCTCAATTTCAAAGACCTGAACAAACTGCGATCAGAAAATTTGGTCAAAGGACTTCCCTCGTTTAGATATCACAATGAGCATCTCTGCTCGGCGTGTGAAAAGGGAAAGATAAGGAAAGCATCCCACCGCACTAAACACATAGCTTCAACCTCCAAACCTCTCGAACTAATTCACATGGATCTGTGTGGACCTATGTGCACTCAGACCATCAATGGGAGGAAATATGTGTTGGTTATTGTGGATGATTTCTCGCGCTACAAATGGAACAAATTTCTCAGAACCAAGGATGAAACCCCAGGTCTAATCATTGAGTTTGTCAAAATCGCACAAAACCTCTACCAACTAAGTGTCCAAATTATCAGAACTGACAATGAGACCGAATTCAAGAACAAAAAGCTCAGCGACTTCTATGCGTCGCTTGGAATCAACTAACAATTCGCAGCGGCAAAAATACCCCAACAAAACGGAGTAGTTGAGCGCAAGAACAAGACCTTAGTTGAAGCACCTCGAACACTTCTCATTCACTCTGGATTACCTCACTTTTTATGGGCTGAAGCACTGAACACAGCTTGCTTCACTCATAATCGTGCCTCACTTCATAAAAGGTTCAACAGAACTCCCTACGAGTTGATCAATCGCAGGGTACCAGATGTCTCCTTTCTGCGGGTATTCGGTTGCAAGTGCTACGTGGCCAACAATCGTGAAGATAGAGGCAAACTTGACCCAAAAGCATTCGAATGGATACTGGTGGGATACTCGACATTCCAAAGCCTATCGAGTATATCTCTAAGAGAAAAGATCAGTCATGGAAAGCATTAATGTAACATTTGATGAGGTAGACCGAATGGTTTCTGCACAAATTAGTCCAGAACCCGAACTTCTACGAGAGTTGACGAAAGATCAACCAAGCACTTCTACGGTGGGCGAACCTTCACACTCCAATACACTGAGCGATATGGAACTTCTCTTATTCGAGGATCTCTTTTCAAGACCAACGCCACCCACTACCCCAACATCTTCAGCAGCACTTGGGAATGATTATTCTGCAGCACCTAGCAATGATGATTCTGCAGCACCCAATAATGATAATTCTCCTCCACGTTGGAAAATCTCCACATTGATGACGTCAGTGAACTTCCAACTGATACTGAGAGCATCTCTAGCTCACAAGCAGACACACCTCAGCCCAATGATTTAACAATGGAAATCTCTTCAGGAGAGTCAGTATTACCCCAACCTGCAGAACCTACGGAACATCAGTCGACAATAAAAATTTCTTCAGGAGAGTCAGTACTACCCCTATCTGCAGAACCTACGGAACATCAGGCTGCTCAAAGCGAAGAAACAATGACGGGTACGAATGTAGCTGAATCATCACAACCTCATACAAGGAAGTGGACCCGTGCACACCCAAACTCACAGATAATAGACGATCTCTCCCCTGGTGTAACAACTCGAGCTTCAACGATAAATGAAAGTCTTCACTCCTGTTTTCTCAGTCAAAAGAAGCCTAGCAAGGTAGCTGAAGCTCTTGCCGACCCAGATTGGATAATTGCAATGCAGGAGAAAATCAACCAGTTTGAAAGGCTGGAAGTCTGAACTTAGTGCCTACACCAGCTGGAAAAACCATCATATGTACTAAATGGGTCTTTAAGAACAAAAAGGACGAGACTTATGCTCCAGTCGCAGGAATCGAAGCCATCGGGATTTTTTTAGTTTTCGCACACAAGAACTTCACAGTCTACCAGATGGACGTCAAAACTGCATTCCTTAATGGAATCCTGAAGGAAGAAGTTTTTGTATCTCAGCCTGAAGGCTTTGCGAGCGAACAATTTCCCGACCATGTATACCGGCTTGACAAACCTCTCTATGGACTCAAACAAGCTCCTAGAGCCTGGTACGAGGTCCTCTCGGATTTTGTAATTTACTCTGAATTCACAAAAGGGAAGATCGATACGACTCTTTTCATCAAGAAGGACGGCTCAGACATTATGTTAGTACAGATTTACGTCAACGAAATCATCTTTGGCTCGACGGACGCAAGACTGTGCAGGAACTTTGGAGATCTAATGAAGCATAAATTCGAAATGAGTATGATTGGAGAACTAAGCTTCTTCTTAGGTCTCCAAGTTAAGCAGCTTCATGATGGAATCTTCATCAACCAATCCAAGTATATTCACGACATCCTCAAGAAGTACAACTTGGACAACACCAATCCTGCAAGCACTCCTATGCCACTTCTTGCAAGCTTGAGGCAGATTCCTCAGGAAAATCTGTCAACCAAACAATTTATCGAGGCATGATAGGATCTCTGCTCTATCTCACGTCTAGTGACCTGACATCATGTTCGCCACGTGTCTCTGTGCTCGCTTTCAAGCTGATCCAAAGGAGTCTCACATGCTCGCCGTCAAAAGAATCTTCAAATACCTTAAAGGGACTCCCAACCTTGGTCTATGGTACCCAATGGACTCCGACTTCAAACTCATCGGATACACGAATGTTGATTACGCGGGATGCAAGCTGGACAGGAAGAGCACCTCAGGAGCCGCTCATTTCTAGGGGTAAACTCGTAAGCTGGTCGTCTCGAAAACAAAGTTGTGTCTCAACTTCGACAGCAGAGGCAGAATATGTCGCTGCTGCGAGTTTGTTAGGAAATATTTTGTAGTGTTCAATTTCATTGTATTATCTTTGTTGATTTGTTTTATTAAACTTTGGGCTAATTCTTAGTTATTCATGTAATGGGCCTTCACAAGAGGCCCACCTATTATATACCAACTTGTGGTATAAATAGGAAAACCCTAACACATAGTTAGGGTGCTTGTGTGTGTTAATCAAATAAACAATTTTAGAGTGAGAGAGTCTCCTCAAGAAAACCACCAAGCCCCACACGCCCCATTCTCAAATCTAGATCTTTAGGCGTGTCTAATCCGTCCGAAGTCGTATTGTTGGTGCTAATCGGGACCAACAAGTGGTATCAGATACCAACGCGACCGGATTTGCTTGTTTTGAGCGAGATTTGAGTGAAAAATTGCTTGAAAAATTATTTTCGTCACTTTCAATTTTTGGGCGATTTCGAACTCGTTTTGTTGTTTTTAGACATCCCAAAGGTTGATTATGTGTTTAGGAATGTTTTTCTGATGTTTTGGAACAAGTTTCGTCGATTTTGAGTGAGATTTGAGCGAAAACGAGTCATTTTTCTGGTAAAAGTCGCGCAATGAAATAGTACTGTTCTTGGCCGAGAAAGTTTCATACCCGAGAAAGTTTGCATGCGAAAATTTCGCTGGCCGAGGAACTTTCGCTGGCCGAGAAATTTGAAACCGCGAAATTTTTTTTCTCATGTTGAGAAATTTTGAAACCGCGAAATTTTTTCCAGGTTGAGAAATTTTGAAACCGCGAAATTTTTTTTCCAAGTTGAGAAATTTTTGAAACCGCGAAATCTTTCCAGGTTGCGAAATTTCTTGAAACCGCAAAACTTTGAAACCGCGAAACTTTCTAAGGCTGAGTCAAACTGAGAAATTTTCCACTACATGCGAAAATTTTACAGTACATGCGAAACTTTTACAGTACATGCGAAAATCTTCTTGATATGCGAATCTTTTACTGTACATGCGAAAATTTACTCTGAATGCGAAATTTCCTTATTTTCGCAACTCACTCTCACAACGAAATTTCTCGGGACAACATCATTCGCACATTTTCACACCATTTTTTCGCACCCCCCGAGAAATTTGCACCAAACCTTTAAACTTGATCCAAACTCGAATTTTTAGCTTCAAATCTTGCAAAAATCACTCTTTAAAAATTGCACTTAAACGTTTTTTACCACCAAAATTTCTGGCCCCCCCTCGGATTAAATAAGGTTAAGGAGCAAAAAAAAAAAAAAAAAAAAAAAAGGGTTGAAATATTTTTCTAAGCCTAAGGAAAATTTATATCATTGGATAGAGAAAAATTTTCTAAGCCCATTGGACTTTGTCTATTTTACACTTTTAAAATTTTCCGAAATAAATTTTTATGGGCCAAAATTTTCGGTATAGACGACGTTTTTGTGAAATTTTTGAAGGCAAATCCAAAACGCGGCAACGATCACCGTACCCAACGATCGACCTAGGACGGTATTGGCACATTATAGAAAAAGTTTAGGTCACCCCAAACTTTTCGGAGCGGAATTTCCAAATGCCAATTTCACACCCCCCAGCATGTATGGTACCCGGGTTGCTCCACATACATGACTGGTACACGACGTGAGCAACCACCACCCAGCATGCATGGCACCCGGGTTGCTCCACATACATGACTGGTACACGACGTGAGCAACCACCCCCCGGCATGAATGGTACATGGGTTGCTCCACATTCATGACCGGTATGCACTGCGAGCAACCAACCCCATCATGCACGTTACACGGGTTGCTCCACGTGCATGAAGGGATGTCAGAGAAGCGAGCAATCATCATGACTTCTGTACAAATCCGTGCAGAACCCGGACCCATAAAGAAGGGTTGACAAGAGTTCAACCAACCATCAGTGGGCGCGCCATCCAATCTTGATGCTTAGGCGATGTGGATCTCTTGTACCAGACTCCACCGTCCACCCACTGCCATCCATTCCACCATGGTGCGCTGCATGGAGACGTCCTAAGCCACCGTGATTCTCTTTACGCCCTCACCACCACCACCACCTGACGAGTCTCAGAAGTGTCTGATCAACAGTTTTGGGCCACCCTCGTCGACATCACTCGTGGTCGCCTTTCAACGCGATCAAGCCACGCCACCATAGTTCCCATGGATCAGTGAAACCCCCCCTGATCCTAACCCAGGAACGAGCCTACCCTAGCCTCTCTAGTCTAGGTCTAGGTCGCGCGACATCCTCCTCCACGCAAAGATCCAATCAACGATCTCGGGAGGATGACGTAAGTCGCTTGCAGGAGTTGCGAACCAACGACGACATGATCGCACTCCTCTGTCATATCTCACCACAACCCGGACCTCGCCCATAGGTACAGGAGACGACTCGCTCGTTTCCCGAGTAGAAGTCGCGGCATCTGGTCCAACCGCGCAATTAACCCCTCCCAACCACTCAGCTATCCTTTCGCAGATAGCTGTTTCATTTCGCACAAGAGGAACCACGTTAGCCATCACCGCCCCACTTGGAGACGGTTGATGTTGAACATGCAGTGCCCCGCCTCTCACTGCACCTCTTCTACCCACGTTGAGTCTAGTGTCCTCACCCACCGAAATTTTCCACTTTCTAGGACACAAACACTCTTTACGCACCGCAGGTTCTTCGTGAACTTGCCCGAACGCTTGATGACGTCCTTGTGACCGAGAGCGGAAGACCCACGACAGCCACCCTCTGTCTCATCGTCCGTGCGAACGGAAAGCCTTTGTGGCTCTCCGTTTCTTTTTGTCCTGTGCAAACAGGCGGCGCATCGGACACATGTTTCGATGTTGTGACGACGGAGCGTCTTTGTGACCCCCGTCTGGTTAGTTACCCCGTTCGTGATGGAGCCCCGACTCATAGCAATCAGCGAGGAACTTACACATTCCATGCCGCGCTCAACGAGGATCTATGAAGGAAAAGGTCCCATCACCGACACCACTCCACCACGCCTACGCTCACGCCACCACATGCTGCTCCGCCTCTTCCAAGTTTCAAAATGAACTTGGAGGAAAGCCAAATGCTGCTACTCCTGAGAATCCTACTTGATTGCCTCACTCAACACCACACCACACCATCATCATCACCATCAACGCCAGAGGCAGACTCGTCTCACGGACGACGTGACGATCCCAAAGACGGAGATCATCTCAAGGGGGAGTAAAGGAGAAGAACTGAGTTGAAGATCGTACAGTAGGATCAGCAGCAACCATCATCCACCTCCGCTCACACCACCTATGCCACCTCTCACAACACCTACTCCACCACCTCCACCAACTACGCCCCGCCGGAGGCTTCCACTACCTCCGCGCACATTCTTATGTGTCAAGCTATTATGTTCATAATGGAACACTCGAAGGAGCCATGGCACATCTCATCCACCACATTCCGCCACTACTGCGCTGACCACTCTGAAGACCGGGCTCCCTACTCTTGAAAGTCACATTTCAATGGAGCCTTGGCACATTTTTTACGCCCCACGCCTACCTTCTCCTGGAGCCAGACGAGTCATCTTCGAGGCCGAACCAGACAACTTCCATTCAAAGACGACAAATCCGGCGCCAAGAAGAAGAAGATTGGAGAATCTTAACAAGTGAGTCCTAGCCGAGCCATCAATGCCTCCGCAAGAAGAGGATATATCCCTTGTAGGGGGAGTTTGCTAGGAATCGAGATCTTCAATACGCCCAACAAAGATATCCCGCGCTGAATTGAAGATTGAACACTAAGGGGGAGATTGTTAGGAAATATTTTGTAGTGTTCAATTTCATTGTATTATCTTTGTTGATTTGCTTTATTAAACTTTGGGCTAATTCTTAGTTATTCATGTAATGGGCCTTCACAAGAGGCCCACCTATTATATACCAACTTGTGGTATAAATAGGAAAACCCTAACACATAGTTAGGGTGCTTGTGTGTGTTAATCAAATAAACAATTTTAGAGTGAGAGAGTCTCCTCAAGAAAACCACCAAGCCCCACACGCCCCATTCTCAAATCTAGATCTTTAGGCGTGTTTAATCCGTCCGAAGTCGTATTGTTGGTGCTAATCGGGACCAACAGAGTTGTTGTTCACAAATTTTGTAGATGAGAACCCTGCTACGAGACTTTGGCATTTCGTTAAATCATATTCCCATCTTTAGTGACTCAAGAAGTGCAATAGCTATAACTAGCAATCCCGTACATCACTCACACACAAAACATATATACATTAGATATTACTTTATCAAGGAACATGTAGAACACGATACAATCGAAATGCATTTTGTTCACAAAGATCTTTAAATTGCTGACTTATTCACTAAGGCATTGGATGAAAGTAATTCCAATTCTTGGTGTCTAGGATAGGCATGTTGAACCGTAAGACATGATAGAAAGTCTCTACATGAACCTTATATTGTGTAAATAGGTCATTTAATTTTCTCTATATTTTCTTGTGTGTGTCGGAAAACTAACAGAAAAATTACTATCATATCTAGGGGGAGTCTTGAAAAATATGCACTAATTTAGGGGGGATCTTTAAGCAATATGCACAAATTAAGGGGGAGTTTCTGAATTTTTTCTTCAATTTTTCCTCAAATCTTTTTTTGGGTCAAAATTCTTAAAGTTAATAATTTTTATTACTTTTGGAATCAAACAACCTCTTAGTCGGGGAAACTCAGAATCACCCGAAACCGAGCATTTATGCACTTATAATTTTCCCTCGGCGAAACTGAGCATCGCCCCAAACTGCTTTAAAACATATGAATCGATCGAAACTGAAATTTCCATAGCCTTTATAATTTTTCTCGGCAAAACTCAGCATAGTTCGAAACTGATTTGAAACTCATGAATCGATCGAAACTGAATCTTCAAAGCCTTTAACACTTTTCTCGGCAAAACAGAGAATCGCTCGAAACTAATTTTGATCGAAACTCTACAGTTCCGCCTTATATATATAATGAATCGCACGAAACTCAATCATTTTTCACAGATTCTCCCAATTTTCAGTTTAAAAGCTCTCGATTTTTCAAACGAACTTCGTCGATTTTGCACTCAAATCTGACTTCTTTCTAAATTGCTGCAGATCTACACTCATGTTCGGTAAGAAAACGCACAAAATCTGCAAGTTTTACTGATTTTTTTACTTGTTTTTGAAGGATTCGCAGATTAGGGTTTGTCCATTTCGTTCGAATTTCATTCGGCTGATTGAAAGAACACGGCGAAATACATCTAATTGAATGATTTTAAATCGCACGACTTCGTTTCGTTCTTAATCGCCCGATTTTTTAACTCATATTTATCTGTAGTTGCACTGTGATTGAATCGCCCTGTTGGTTGACCAATTTTGACAATTTTTGATTTTCTTTCATCGCCCGATTTTGGCTTTCGCTCGATTTTGGCTTTCGCTGGATTGTACCTTTCATTAATCGACTTTGGCAATCGTCTGATTTTAAACAAATTGAACTATACTTAGACAAATTGAACTTGTCCATTTTGTCAAATCGAGTACTGGTAAATCAACTGAAATCGTCCGATTATCACTATACTTAGACAAAATTCCATTTCGATTTTAAAATGCCTCACTGATACATGAATTGTTTTTCTAAGTTTTGTACTCGTTTCTTACTTAAGCAAATTTGAAAGACCTAGCAACCTTTCTATGTGATCGAATGATATGACAACATGATCGACCTACTATTTTTTTTCTTTTGCAGATTTTCCACTATGGTGCGATAGATCGACGAAATTTTCGCCTCTAAAGACTAGGCACAAAAATTAGCAAACAACTTACAATTAGATTTCGAAAACAAACCGTGCCCAGACCCCATTATCCTTGAAATCCTAGCAAACCATCCCTTAAAAACAGCCCTACCGAGTGCGTTCCCGAAGTCTACGTACAACAATTTTGGGCCACTCTTCAAACCCCAACAGATGATCCAAGACCAACCCGTCTCTCAGCCAAAATTGACAATACCATTGTGGTACTGATCCCCACCATCATTCGCTCACAACTAAATCTCCCGTACTTAGTACTCTACGGTCCACATCCCACTGAAGAAGAACTCAAAAGAGACTTCCTTTTCATGGGATGCAAACCAAATGCCCAAAACTCCTTACATCTACCTGACTTCTCCGCCAAAGATCTACCGGGCCCCTGGCAAACACTCCTAATCATTAACAAGTGCCTCTCTCCTAAACACTCTAGGTCTGATCGCTGCAACCGCAACATCATCCTGATCTTCCACGGCATCGCTTTCAACAAAAATTACGATGTCGCCCAACTTGTATGGTCAGACCTCCTTGACCAGTTATGGAGAAGGAATCTCGGATCGACAAAGACAGTGCTTCCCTACATACCGTGGCTCTCTGTCATCGTCCAACATTTCTTGGACCTTCATCCGGAAATCGAGCACCGTCCCCAGGCCGAAGGCTACCCAATCCCGAAGCTCGGTAAAATACAATCAACGAAGAAAAAGACCAAGCTTGATCAGGAGGCAATGCTTCTACCTGACCATCTTCTCCAACTCCTCAATCCAACCAATCCGACACTACAAACCTACCTTCGAGCAAACAACCTCGAAGAGATTCCCACAATCCAACACATCCCAGTTGGGCTTAACCCAGGGATAAGCCAACCCTCTCAGCCAAATTTAGGTCTAGGAAGCGCCGCATCCCCCAAACGAAAACAAAAGAGAAAATCGAAAGGGGATGGATGACGAAAGCAACAAACAGGAACGACGTACCAAACAAAAACACGACCGTCGTCCTTCGTCATCAAGTCCACAAATAAGCCGGACCGAGTACATAGGTATAGGGAATGACTTTGTCTTCCCCCGAGTAGAAGTCGCGACATCGGGTCCACTCGTGCAAACTACCACACCTAGCCACTCAATCATCTCCCAACAGATGATTGTTTCACCTACACACGAGGAGCCTCAGCCATCACCGCCTCACTCGGAGCCGATTGATGTCGAATCAAGCAGTCCTCAGCCTCAGACTGCACTTTCTTTGACCACGACGAGTCTAGTGTCCTCACCACCCACATTTTTTCCATTTTCTAGGACACATACACTTTTTTTTGCACAGACAGATCTTGGTGATCCGCCCCGAACGCTCATCAATGTCTCTGTACTAGATGCTAGTCAAGGACTGAGCGGAAGCCCCACAGAGGTCAACACAACTACAGTCGCTGCATTGGGCCATCGATCTGAGCAAGTCTCGACATCGATGTCAACGGTGCGCCTGAGTGGCCCCGATTTCTCAAGTCCTACGCAAACAGGATGCACATCAGCAACATCCTGTTCTGATGTTATGACGGCGGAAGGTCTTCGTGACACCGTCCCGTTATTTTCCCCGTTCGTGACTGAGGCCAGGCTTAATGCTCGACTGGACGAGTTCGTGAAAAGTATCCAAGACATGACCCAAGTGTAATATGCACTTGGTACTTCGACTCGCGACAAAGGCAAAGCCCCTGTCATCGAAAAAGAAACTGCTGCACTTGATCCGTCCGCTGACACAGACGCCGGCCCATGGGGTATACCAATAGAAGAACTAATCGACATCCTACTGGCCCGACTTCGTGCAGCACCAAGTCTCAGCGCACGGGAATAGGAGGTTCTTAGACGGCTCGAGGTTTCGTTCACTTGTCGAGGCGAGGCCCAGTGGTCCCATCAACCACGTGACGACCCAGAAGATGAGGGCCGTCCCGATGGGGAGAAGCCACAAGATAAAGAGCCTCACCCTCAACAGCAGCAGACAACAACCATCACCAAAATCACTACCCAAACTAAAACACCTACCCGAACTACTACCAAAACAACCGAACAAGCTTCCTCATTTCAAAGAGAAGCCTCATCACCAGCTATGAGCCTTTCACTTCCCCATACCACTAGCCAAAGAAGCCCTTCGATTTCTCCATCATCTCCCATCCTATCCCTTCAGACAGATCCAATCCCACATGAGGAAGAACTATACAATCCACACGCCGTACAAAAATACATCTTCAACGAACATTGGATAACCAAGCCGATGGATCCGGACATGGCCAAAGGCATAATGGAAAATGCCAGATTCTTTCTGATGAAGGTAAACATAAGCCTGGCCCTAATCGACGACGACGAACTCGAGGAAGGTGAAGACTACGAAGCTGAAATTCCAGAACTTCCCGAGCTGCTCCAACACACCGTCGTTGATGAGGAATGCCCACCATCCAAGTCAAAGATAGGAGAAGAGCTAAAATTGCCATGGGAAAATGCCAAGGTGATTGCTCCATTTTAAAAAGAGATTCGAAGAATCTGGAGGAAGGAGGATAGGATCCAGAAGATGGACGAGGTTGAGCTTAGAGGTCTAACTCATCTCCCAAGACCAAAAGCCGTTCAGTACCAGCTCTCTCTTCGCCGAATTCAGATGCTCAAAGGAAAAAGGAGGTGATATGGATACTCTCAGAAGAGAAGAGGCGAAGAGACCCAGAATCAGAGAAATTCTGGGAGTACGAAAGGTGCGATTTGCAGACATAGATATCCCCATCTACAAGGTATGGCGAGAAGATGAAACATACGAAGAACTTAATGAAGCCGATCTCGCCTACATCAGAGGTGAAGACCTTGAACAGAGAGTGGGAGACTTCAGAACGCTTGGAGCACTTAAGACCCCAGCTCTCAAGGTTGGGTTACGCCGCATTGAACAGGTTCATGCTACGCCAAATGGAAATTCAATGCAACTCATGACCTCCAAATGGCGCTGGAGAGCAACCTGAAGAAAGTGAATCTTACGAAGCCCTCCTTTGAACAAAGGCCAGATCTTTGTAGGAGAAGATCCCTTAGTGGTCTACGTAAACTATAAGGGAGAGAAGAGGCTAATGAGGACTTCAGAGATTCATAAGTTCTGCGATGGAACTCTCCTCATTATACGAGACAAGCTAAGAAGAATCACCGAGGAGTTAAGGTTCGAAGAATATGAAGTCCAAGAAAAGTACCCAGCCTAATCGACACTATCTCTGCCCGAATATCTTTTCGCAGAAGGCTTCGATCATATGAATTCATCCTAGGACCCGGAAGATCTCCTTATACGCTGGTGAAGCCCAAGAAAAAGAAGGCACAGAAGACGCCAACAAGACGAAGAGGACACTAAGGGGGAGATTGTTAGGAACTAATTATAGTGTCCTCTAATTACTTAGGTTCTTGGGTTTATATTTTGTTATTTAGTGGGTTATTAGTAGTTTGGGGAGATAAATGATATTTTGTATAGTTAGGTGACTGGGCTTTAATATACGACTTGTGGTATATAAGCCCATACTTACCCTAATTAGGGTTTTATCAAAAGAAATTCAAAGTAAGACACCTTGTACCTTTCCTTAGAAAGACACACACTTACGCACACTACAGGGTGTGCTTCACGTTTTACGCATACAAGTTACTCTTTTGATCCTTGTTTGGTAATATAAGGACCAACAACAACGACGAGGATGCACCGAATGAGGCCCCTACTACTAGCCAACCTGCACCAACACTCCACCAACCGATTCCCTTTTATCAGACGTATCAAATGGCACCACCCGACGACGATGAATACGGTGGGGGCGGGGAGTTTTACGACAGAGATAATCCCATGTTCTGTCGAGGTATGATTTTTCAAAGTAAAGAGCACCTCCAAAATGCTGTCAACGATTATTCAATCAGGATCGCCAGGCGGGAATTTCATGTGATAGAAAGTAATACGACCTTGTGGAGTGTTCGATACAATCACAGCGAAGACTTAAGTCCTCCATTCTTCAAAAAATAATAAAATAAAATAAAATCAATGATACAATTTAAGCCTAAATCAACGAAAACATTTTACGCCCAAATTAACAAATACAATTTAAGCCTAAATCAACGAAAAAAATTTACGCCTAAATCAACGAAAATATTTGATACCCAAATCAACATATACAATTTAAGCCTAAATCAACGAAAACATTTTACGCCAAATCAACGAAACATTTTACGCCCAAATTAACAAATACAATTTAAGCCTAAATCAACGAAAAAAATTTACGCCTAAGTCAACGAAAACATTTTATGCCCAAATCAACATATATAATTTAAGCCTAAATCAACGAAAACAATTTACGCTTAAATCAACGAAAACATTTTATGCCCAAATCAACATATACAATTTAAGCCTAAAACAACGAAAACAATTTAAACCTAAATCAAAGAAAACAATTTATGCTAAATTAACGAAATCAACTTACAATTTACGTCTAGATCACTCTCGCCGCGCCGCCGCCATTATCGTCGTCGTCGTCCGTTCGCCGCCGCCGCCTTCCCCGCCGCCGCCTTTCTTGTAGCCGCCGTCCGTCCGTTCGCCACCGCCGCCGCCTTTCTCGTCGCCGCCGCCGCCTGTTCACCGCCGCTGCCGTCCGTTCTCCGCCGTCGCCTTTCTCATCGCCACCATCCGTTCTCCGCCGCCGCCTTTCTCGTGGCCGCCGTACGTTCTCTTCTCCGCTGTCCGCTCTTCGCCGTGAGCTTGTCGCCGCCGTCGTCCGCTCGGATCTTGTGAGAATGCGTCTGAGAAGAGAGGAGGTCGCGCGGCTGCCAAATCCAGATCTAATTAGTAACTCTCAGTTACGAATTATAATTCGTAGCTCAGAGGTACGAGTTATAATTTGTATGAGCTGAAACCAACACAGACTTGGATTCAGCGCTTGCCAGATTAAATCGTAACTCGGAGTTACCATTTCTGGGTTAGGAACTCACCTATTTTATTAATAGGAGTTACGATTTTTGGGTTACGAAATCACCTATTTTATTAATAGGTATAATTTTTTTACCTATTTAATTAATATTAAGTAAAAAAAGATTTATTTTATTAAAAAGCCCGATATTGGCGACGATAAGCCATCGCTGATACTTTGCGATGTTTGTTCCGTCGATAAAGTCAGCAAAATATTGGACGTTTTGTTTGTCGCACTTGCCGTCGCAATTCGGTATTTTTTTTCGGTAGCGAATAGAATCGATGAAATAGTTTTAACATTCATATAAAATATTTGCCCTACTTATTCGCTTCTAATTTTTTCTACAATCTTCCGGGAATGGCGCCAACCTATGATGGGAAGACGAAACGAATACTAAACGAATGGCTCAATTTGATGTTTTTTGACATGTGACGAGAGAAGCGTAGTATTTATATGGTGCCAAAGTAGTAGTATATTTCATCAAGAATATATAGATAAATAAAAAAGAAATGTATGATCCGGTAAGCTTACCGATCATGATCACTAAGTTCAAAGTCATTTAATAATTTAATCACCCAGTGATAATTTTAATAATCTCATTCAACCTTAGCCGATAATTTTTTTATTTCATCATCTGCGACGACGCCGACTCGCGACTAATTCTCTTTTTCTGTTTGTATTTTCCCATACCACAACAACACAGATAATCAAGGCGATCAAGTAGATACGAATTCATAACCTTTTTTTTAGATATAACGATTGGGGCACTTACCCACCCTCAAGAACAACCTTATGCAATAATAAGGAACCATATGATGTAAATATCAATGGTTCCATCTAGTAAAAAACGGTAGCTTTAAAATATCATTGTCGTTCAGATGAACCTAGACAAAGAATCTATAGGCATGCACGCATGTAATATTCTTATCCCACGATTAAATTATAATAATTCAATTTGTTTTATTTACAAAAAACACGTCGATCATTTTCGTTCATTGAAATAGTTAGTGCCAGATAATGTTCACATCATCAGCCGCCCTCAATGTGGCTCTATTCTTTATTTCTTTCATTTACGTTATTCTTGCTTTGTTAAAGTAATTATAAATTGACTTGAGAAAACAACGACTTGGTGACGTCAAATGGATCTACGTAATCATGCAACTCAGATTCATTATGTACTTGATCTGTCGTCTACTTGTTTTCTTCAATAATTTAACATCATAATTTCCTCGTAATTGGTCTTTGATTAGAGTAACAATTTTTTCATCTGTATACATAGAATACAATATGCAACATAATATATTCCACATGTTCTATTTTTCTACAACTTGATAAATAAAGATAAGACTAGCAAGACACTTATCTGTACAAGACACCAGACAATTGACTTTTAAGACGACATTTGTTGTCTAAGAAAATCCAAATAAAGTCCTTTATCTCACTGAAAATGGTAAAATGGATCCACTTCAAACTTCACAGCTGCTTCTTCTATACATGGCTGCTGCATCACCACTTGTCCCACCTCAGACTTACCAAAGTTGCTTTCTTGATGATTATTGATGGGCATAATATTGTATGGATTGTCATTCACAAACATCTGCGAAATTGGACCCATATTATAATCAAATTCCCATAGATGAGTCAGCGAACAATTTCTCGGGAATTTGAATTCTTGCGCATCACTAATCGTCTCATGATCAACACTTGTTCCTTCAACTTGATGATGAGCATATGAGTCTTTAATAACTAATCCTTTTTCATGCTGCTGTTCTTCACAGGACCTTACAACACTCTTCTTCTTGTAAATCCGACACAGGACCCAATCGTCCAACTGACAAACAATACAAACAATAATCATATCTGCAATGAAAACCCTCAAGAAATCGTAATTTAAGTAAGGTAAGATATATAACTTACTCTCATGGATCCATTTTGGTGCTTGTTATTACAAGGTAGATGGACTTGCTTAGATTGATCATTCAACCTATATTCGTGCATAATCCAATCAGTCTTAATACCCTTTGGTGGCCTACCTTCGTAGAACACAAGTGCTTTCTTTACGCCAACGTACTTTGATCCACTTTGTATGGCTTTGTCTGTGCCCGTAGCTTTCCAATAACCCGAGACAGCCGCCCGATTTGGTCTAATACCGTTTGGGTACTTTCTATCTCTTGGGCTGAAAAAGTACCTTTCGTTTTCGCCATTCTGAGCTTTGTCTGAATCATTATAGCATGGTAGTTGTGTAAGGAGATAGTGCATCAGAGGGATATTATAGTATAGTTTATTATACTAATCATTCATGATAAGAGAAATTAATAACCTGGTAATTCCCAAGGATCGAATTTGTAGATATCGACTTCGGGGATAACTGAGATGGGACAAGGGCTTGATTTAACCTGATTTCGTAGGTAGAACGTTATTAGTTCCTCGTCGGTTGGATGAAATCTAAAACCAGGTGGAAGTTCGTAGCTATTCTTGCCAACCATTATTTTATTCATGGAAAATATAATTCTGGGCTACGAATATTGAGGTTATTATTTTTTTAAAGTTAATTTTATTTTCCGGAGAATAAGGTGGAAGAGGTCGATGATAACGAGATAGAGATCAAAGTGTTTGAAATTTTTTACGAGGAGATCGCTCCTCATTTTATATTGGATGGTTTTTGTCCCGTTGTGATAAAATATATTATATTTGATCATATATATCCAATTTCATGCACGAGCAAGATGACATCATAAATTAAGAGTCTCAGATGTGGTCAAAATTTATGTAGACCCCATAAGTGTGAACATTAAAAACTGGTTTACAAATAAATATATACAAAAAAAGTCGGCTTGCAATGACGACAAGTGTCCTGTACATAATGGGGGGTTTTAGATAAGCATCAGAAAGCGATGTAGAAGGTTTTACTTGTGGTTCTTATCTTGGCCACCTCACGAATGTTGCTCTCACTGGAAGAGATGAATTATTAATGTGATAATTTTTGCATAATGATATAATTTATTATTAGGTTAATTAGGGCCACCAGATTGACATCATCTACACCCAGCACGTGGCGTACACGAGTTGTGCTCTTAGTGATTAAAAAACGAAAAATCTGACGTTGAACGTATGAAAGAATATTCTTTCTATTACCATCGTTCGACTAATATCATTTCTTTTCAAGTGTTTTTTTTACAAGGTGGAGGAATTTCAATCAGAAGTTTTGTAGAATAACATATACGCCAAACATAATGTAAACGTTGAATTTGACAATGAGATGGGAGGAGCCAACTTTGATTTTGACTTGAAAGGGGTTAAAAAGGCTCACAGAGCTCTTCCGCAAAAACGAAGGAGTTGGTAGAGTGAGAAAAATCGATACAATAAATATCTAAAACTATAAATTGAACTGTATTCGTATTTGGGATTGATCTATGTTCCTAGGCAAATCCCTTGTACATATTTTACCAGTTATTAATCGGATGAACAACTAAAGAAAAATTCAAAAAAAGTTATCACGTAAAACACCAAAAAAATAACAAAAAATATTATAAATACGGATGAACTAGCGAGCCTACAACCACACAATCAAGGGTATGGACTTATCCATGGGGCTCACGATCAGTGAGGATATCACACTCACACCAAGCGGCAAAAGTTAAGGATCGTTGGGGTTTGAACGCGTGACCAGATTGGCATATCATGGGTCTTTATCATGTCCAATTAGAAATCGATAGGTCCTTCCGATAACCAATTAGTGTAGGAGGAGAAGCCCTCTTATATATATAGTGGATAGAAGAGCTTGAATTATTCGATGTGGAAGACACTTTTTATAATCTCAAAACGCCCCCTCACATGTAGCATGACTGTCCTAACACGTGGACATATATAAAACGGGTGGCGGCGAACGGAAGAATTGCTCTGATACCATATTAAATATGATGCTTTCTTTGAGAGGAAAAGCGTAAATAAAGATTCTTATTAATTAAAAATTGATACAAGCCCGCTTTTATAAAAGGAGGCAGACTAACGGCTCTTAACCGCTCATAAGCGGTAAGTATAAAACGCTGATGACATAGGCAATTTCATTTATACTGATAAAAATACAATTAAATATGGTTCGCGCCTTCAGCTCCTTGATCATCGTTACAGTACAGTCTACTGTACTCTCTCATCTGAGTTTCTTGTCTTAGATTCTAACATGTCCCTCGGGAGATTACAATTATGAAGTTGTCAAACAGAATATTACATAAAATCACTATGCACAAGAATAAAACAAGTCTAGTTGGCTATAAAATAAATAAATAGAGTTATAAAGCTTTTTAATAGTTGTATATCTAGTCTTGCTTGTCCATTAACAAAATATTATATGCCATAGACCTACTTGGTTAAAATCAATTTGAAAATTTGAGAAGTAACAACCATCCACTTGAAATCTCTATTGACACTCCTTGACCGTCATCTCTAAAGAGGGAGGAGATAGAAGTCATGTTACTTAGCGACATAGTGTTGAAATTGATTTTTGTTAAGGGTGCGTTTTGTTTGTAATTTTATTCTAACACATTCTAAATTGTATCTGATTGTAGGCCTCTAGGAAATTCTGGTACTTCTGACTTCATGATTGTATTACAGGCTAAGCAAAACATCCTTATGCACCCATTTAACTAGTACTACATGCCATCAGAATGCCATATGCAAATTAGATATATTGGGCGTGTACTTTATTATTGTTTTATTCGAAAAGCTTGTTTCAATTTATGAGAAGCTTTCAAATGTGAGAAAGACATTGTTATTTATTTGTTGGTCCAAGGCACATACGTTGGCATAAGAGTTCGTGCGGATGAAAAGGCAAGGTACAGAAATGGCAAATCCCAAATATCCAGCAATGTGCAGGGGTGTGTGATGAAAACATAAATTTCATATATGTATTGGCTGGATGGATGGGAGGGTTCCGCAACAGATAGTAGAGTATTGCAAGATGCTTTGTCACGCCAAGATGGATTTCGTGATCGTAAAGGTATGGATTCCCTATGTTATGCACAATGTCGTATCACGTTTTTTAAGTTATTTGTGTATAGTGTTATTATGTTTATTCTTGTAGGGACGTATTACTTGTGTGACAACGGAGATGCAAATTCCGAAGGTTTTCTAGCACCATATCGGGGTCATCACTTGTCAGAATGGGGAACTGGGACTCGAACCTCAAAATGAGAAGGAGTACTTTAATATGAGCCACACTTCTGCTATAAATGTAATTGAGCGAGCATGGGGTCTCATGAAAATAAGGTGGAATATTTTGGAGAGTGCTTGTTTCTATGCAGTTAAGACTCAAATCATATAGTTTGGCATGTACGTTGCTCCATAACTTTCTTCGAAGAGAGATACCGGTTGACCCCTCAAAGAATTGGTTCTAGAAAATTATGTTAATGAGAATGCTGATAATGCTTATGCGGAAGATGACATCTCGTCGATTGAAAGCACTATAACTGCATGGCGTGATGAGTACGCGACAAACATGTATAATGAGCGGAGGAGATCTAGAGGATATCTTTGAGTCTGTACAATCGTTGTTGTTTGATCACATTTTTATTTTCATTAACGTAGGATATCTTACGAGCATAAAAAAGAAGTTGTTTGTGATGGATGTTATTTCAAGATTGACTTTGAATGAGAGGCTAAACTAGTTTTATTTCTTGTTAATTTGGCAATCAGGGTGCTATTTGCATTAGTCTACAAGTCTATATACAATAATTTATTCGAATCGAATATTCGATAAACAACCCTACTTGGCGGGGACGGTGATTGGATCCCGCGCCGTTGACATTCTAACTAGGCGCAAACACATCCATTTTAGAATAACATCATTTCAGCAAACAATAACACGTTCATTCTAGAATCGCAGAAGAATTGAAAAATAACAACATAAAAATATACATCCATTGCAGAAAACAATAATACAACCAAAAATGCAAACGTACAAAGATCAAGATAATTCAGTGAAAAAAAAAACTACTTAATGTAGACCAAGTTCCGAACGCAATACAACTTACCAAAACACTTGTTAACTTGCTAACTTGCCAAAACATTGCATATTTCAGACAAATCTAACAAACGTTTTGCCAAAACACTTTAACATTCACATGTCTTTTTCTCTAACTAGAGTCATGACAAAAGACTCTCGATCATCGTCGCTAGACCTTAGAAAGTAATTGAGTCTCACAGGATTAGAGGCAATCGCTTCAGCTATTGAGAAACTCTGTGACGATGTCAAGTTAAGCGGCATGGTTCGAATAATTTCAGCAGCCATAATTTGTTTCTCCTCCATGTGCGAGCCACACCAAGCTTCGAAGTAAGACATTCTACACGAGCACATGTCTTTGCATTAAGCTCTGTCATGTGATTCAGTACCATCTCAATAGAAGAATCAAATTTTCTCGTCTTCTTTCCTGACTTGACACCCGTAGAATCCTTTTTCGATCTTTTTGATGGATATATGTTACACTCTGTTAGGACTGAAGTGTGTGCCTTCGGAATTATCACCACCAAAGAAAGTAAACTCATCGTAAGACTGGTTTGGGAGTGATTGATATTTTCCTTCTAAGTATAATGTTGCCTCCTCTATTAATGTGTTTTTTTAAGACCCAACCGTAGATCCTTCTGTCCCAGCAGACCCTTCATTCTCCACCAAATGATCCTCGCCTTTTCTCTTTTTAGGCAATGCATCTGTGAAACTCACAGAAGCCGCCCCAGTAGGTATGTCTTTTCCAAATATTTCTTGCCAATCATAATAGAAAGGCCATACATTGTGTCGCAAAACACATAACCTCGGTGAACTCTGTAATTTAAAGTAGAACATAAATACTTTTTCGAATGAGAACAAATAAATAAAAAAGAAAGACCAATACTTCTGCAACTCATCCCCAACCTCATCAGATGCATCTAACATATTGGTACGATTATTAAATCGCGCAACACATTAAGAAAAAAAATTGACCAGTTGATAGTACTCCATTTTCTAATGGTGGACCTTTGAGTGTAAGTGAGTTGTGCTAGTATAGCAGAGTCTGGCTTCGACATCTTGAAAATAGACTCGATAGCATTATGGTAACTGAAACGACCCGCCATCTTCTACTATTTTCTTACGCTAACTTACGTGACTAAATAAAATATAAAATATATTACATATGAAACATCGATAGAATTTTTCGATTTTACAAAGCTCACCACACCCAACTATTTTACAATACAACCATTGTTCAAACTTTATATACAATACAAACTTATTTTACAAAAAACAACATAATTAACATAACGCCACCGCACAGGTCGCATCCATGTACACACCACCCTCAAAAGTCATCGGAAGTTCCAGAAGGACCAGCCTCACAATCTAAGCGTTCATATACCTTATTCGCTGTGTCTACAACACATAAAAACATGGGATGAGCTATAAAGCTCAGTAAGTGGAAACATGCATGTATGCACGTGCCAAAATAGCAAAGGCATCCGCGCCAATGCTTTCTAATACTATTCTCACATCATACTCATTCGTTTCTCATTTTCATCAGGGCCCATAGCTACTTACTAACCGCACCATCATATTATGAGCTCAAATCCTATACGGATAAAAATACGATAGTGGCCCACTCTGGCTAAGATAAAATTAGGGTTTATCTCCAATCTTATCATTCACCAGGTCGCCCCTCTATCACGTCACTTTCCTGGCACTATAGTTATACTATGTGCCTTCCCGTTACCTAAATAATTTAGGTAAATATATTCGACGGTTTTACCCCCGTCATGGTGCCTTTGTAGAAGTAGCTATATTCTCATCTATCTACATTACATATAACTCGCTTTCTACTCGAGTAATACAATGCACGCTCATTCCTCAAAATACTCCATATGATTCGTGCGTGCACATGATCATGATGCATAAATAATGCAACAATAAATATTCCAAATAATCGCATATAACAGACAATTCACATACCACGTATTCATCGAAGCAATTAGTCACGTAGCAATACACATATCAATCAATTTATGTGTTGTAGTTGAAATTCCCACTTACCTGGTATCCTTAGCTTATCGCACGGTTAAAACGTTACCCTTCGAATCCTAATTATAAAAACATATAAAATTATAGTTCGTTAATTTAGTTACAATTTCATGAAATTAATTAAATTTGAAAACCCTATTGTCGACTTATAATTTTGAAACCTTAAAATTCCAAATTTAACTTAAATTAGAGAGTTCGACAAACCCCAAATGACCCCTTTAAAATAATTCAAGACCTTTTTATTATAATATAAAAAGTTACGTGTGATTAGGGTTTTGAAATTCTTGATGATCCTTAAAGTAATTAAAAAAAACTAATACATGCTTAAGGTGAATGTCTTTGTCATCTAGAAACCCGTACATCTTTTAACTTAACGTAACATATGCATTGAAGAGAAATTATTAGGTAAATGTCCCTATCCTCTAGATGTTTTATACGTTAATTAAGGAATAAGTACAAAGTTCTAAAACTTAAAAGTCTCAAATAGAGCTCGACATCCTTCTTTAATTATTCAAACAAGGTTTCGACATTTACAACTATACAATGGATCTCGATATTATATGATAAATCTCGACATTTCCTTCGATATTTCCCTTCAACATTCAAAAACCTCAAAACTATACACATGATACATATCGACATTTTGTCTCAAAATTCCACACAACAAATCTCGAGATCCCCTCACACAAAGACTTCGACATTCAAGATTATTTTTATAAAACTCGAAACAATTTTACACAACAAATCTCGAAGTCATCTTATATCAACACTCGACATTCACTTCAAAATTCTTCTCGACATCTTCAAAACAATTTAATTCGACATCTTGATAAATATCAACTTTTTCAACTCCACAATAACTCATGTCAACATTTTACTCAAGATTCACAACTACTCCAACACTCGACATCTTACTCGATATTTTCTTTCAACCTACATAAAAATCTCGAAATCACTTTTCACAAATATCTCGACATTTTCTTCGACATTAATATAAATTTTCGAAACAATATCACACAACCATGTCGACATTTATATAAAACTCAGCTCTATCTTATCTAACACTTCGACATTAAACAAACCCTAATCTTCCCGAATTCTAAACACTATTTACTTCAAACCCTAAATAAACTTTCGATCAAAACCTTAATTATCAAGAACATCTTAAATATCATCTCAACTCTAAATGGTGTTCATCTTTTTCAAAAAATCAAAACTCTAAAGAACATAAGTTTACGTGATTTCCCAACTTAATAACTCTTAAATAAACCAAAACCAAGTTAAAATATAAAAATTATAACAAGAACCCTTACCAAATCTCAATTTGCTTTGTAGTTACGAATTGTGTTCTTCACCTTCCTAACTCCTTCCTAAACATGTTCTTTTCGTTTAATGATTTCTTTCTTTATATGTTCTTATCATAAAGTTTCTAATTATTATTATTACTTAAATCTTAAATGACTTTAGGTTTTGTCTTTAGCTTTTGAAATTTGGATTCATCCTCTCACCATTATCGTGTATTGGTTTAAAAAATTATAGTCCTTACCTAATACCATCACAAACCAAACATTAGTATTTTATTCCTTGTATTAATCGTTCTTTATAGTAAAATCTCGAGATCCATCTCATAACTCTCGACATCAATTTCATTTAAACACTTCGACATTCTTAATCATCTCGAAATCTCATGTCAAAGTCCTTATAAACATCGAAGTCATCTCACATCAACATCTCGACATCTTAATAAAATTTCGAAATCTACATTTGAGCTCCCTCAATATTTAAATATAAATTCCCCAAACTATTCGCTTAAGTAGTTCGACATCTTTCCTTTCACTAACATTTCGACATCCATATAACATCTCAAAATCTTCTTCGAGATTCATCTTCAAAATTTATAACAATGTCGAGATAACTTCACCTAATCATTTCGATATACACCTCGAGATTCTTAACCCTTATTTCATATTTTCCGTTCAAAATTTCTAAGCTCTATACCTAACTTTCAAATAATATTAGATATCATGTAAGCACGAAATTAATTAAATAATACTAAATATGAAATCATATAAACACATAATATGCATGCAAATTTATTGGCCAACTTACGCACGGGACCCGGGTATTACATTCTCCCCCGCTTAAAGAGGATTTCGCCCTCGAAATCAGATTGGTTGAAACAATTCTGGGTATCGACTTCCACGTTCCCACGTAGCTTCTTCAGTTGACTGATTCTGCCATAACACTTTCACTAACCGAATCTCTTTATTTCGAAGTCTCTTCACTTCACACATCAAAATCTCCACCGGCTTTTCTTCATAACTTAAATCTGGCTTGAGCTGTTGATATAAAAATTCATTTCTCAAGACATGATTCGGGTCAGCGACATATATTCGCAAGGTTGACACATGGAAAACATCCTGAACTTGTGCCAATGAGGCTGGTAATTCCAGTTGATAAGCTACTTCACCGACTCTTTTAATTATTTTAAAAGGTCCAATGTATCTTGGGCTCAATTTACCCTTTCGCCCAAACTGTTTCACACCTTTCATCGGAGATACTTTGATAAACACCCAGTCATCTATTTTAAATTCCAACGGTCTGCGTCTTTGGTCTGCATAACTCTTTTGTCGACTTTGAGCCGTTTGCATTCTTTCTCGTATCTTTGCTATTGCCTCGGTCATCTCTTGAACCATGTCAGGTCCTAACAGTGCACGTTCACCGACTTCATCCCAATGTATGGGAGATCGACATTTACGTCCATACAAGGCTTCATACGGTGCCATCCCAATAGTTGAATGATAACTATTGTTATAAGAAAACTCAATCAACGGCAAATATTTGCTCCAGTTTCCTTTAAAATCCAAAACACATGCTCGCAACATGTCTTCCAAAGTCTGGATAGTTCGTTCTGACTGCCCATCAGTCTGAGGATGATAAGCCGTACTAAAAGACAATTTTGTCCCCATTGCTTTCTGCAGACTCTTCCAAAAATTTGATAAGAACCGTGAGTCCCGATCCGAAATAATTGATAATGGAATCCCGTGGAGTCGAACAATTTCTTGGATATATATTTCTGCATATCGCTCCAGGGAAAACATCGAACTTATGGGTAGAAAATGAGCAGACTTAGTCAATCGATCGACTATAACCCAAATAGCATCATAACCTTTTACAGTCTTTGGTAGGCCAACAACGAAATCCATCGTAATATTATCCCACTTCCACTCAGGTATTGGCAAAGGTTGCAATGTCCCTGTCAGTCGTTGATGTTCCGCCTTTATTCGTTGGCATGTTAGACATTGACTTACAAACGTCGCAATGTCTCTTTTCATTCCCGACCACCAATAATTTATTCGAAGATCTCTATACATTTTTGTAGCTCCTGGATGTACTGAATATGCCGTCGCATGTGCTTCTGTCATTACTATTCTTCGAATCTCTGCATCATCAGGTACATATAGACGGTCCTTGTAATATAAACTTCCGTCTTCTTGCATTTTGAAATCAGTTGAAGTTTGCTCCTCCTGTGTGTCTTTGATTTTTAGATACAACTCGTCGTTTTCTTGCACCCGTTTGATTTGTTCCAGAATCGTAGGTTGTAGAGTTAATGCCGCCAACTTTGCTTCAACTTCTCCCAATTGCACCACTTCCACCTCCAATAATTTTAGCTCTGCGCTTACTGCTTTTCGACTTAATGCATCAGCCACCACATTTGCTTTTCCTGGGTGGTAACTAATTACACAATCGTAGTCTTTAACCAGTTCCAACCACCGTCGTTGCCTCATATTTAATTCCTTTTGAGTGAAGAAATATTTCAGACTATTATGGTCCGTAAAAATTTCACATCATTCCCCATATAAATAATGCCTCCAAATTTTTAGAGCAAAAACCACAGCAGCTAGCTCCAAGTCATGAGTCGGATAATTCTTTTCATACTCCTTCAATTGCCGAGAAGCATAAGCTATCACATTTCCATGTTGCATTAATACACAGCCCAAACCATTCCTTGATGCATCGCTATACATTGAAAATCCTCCAGTCCCTGATGGTATTGTAAGAACTGGAGCTGAAGTGAGTCGCTTCTTTAACTCTTGAAAACTTTGCTCGCACTCCTCGCTCCAATGGAATGGAACATTCTTCATTGTTAACTTTGTCAGTGTTGACGCAATCTTTGAGAAGTCCTTAATAAACTTCCTGTAGTATCCAGCTAAACCAAGAAAACTCCGTACTTCTGTAACATTGGTTGGTTGAGGCCAGTTGTTGATAGCTTCAATTTTGCTAGGATCCACAGAAATTCCTTCTCCAGAAACAATGTGCCCTAGAAATGCGACTTGACTCAACCAGAACTCGCATTTCTTGAACTTGGCATATAATTTATTTTCTCATAATATTTCAAGAACAGTCTTCAAATGTTGCTCGTGTTCTTCCTTCGTTTTCGAGTAAATTAGAATGTCATCAATGATCACAATGACAAACTTGTCCAAGAACTGTTTGAACACTCGATTCATTAGATCCATAAACGCCGCTGGCGCATTAGTTACCCCAAAAGGCATAACTAAAAATTCGTAGTGTCCATATCGGGTACTAAATGCCGTCTTTGGAATATCTTCTTCTCGAACCTTCAATTGATGATACCCCGATCGTAAATCTATTTTTGAAAACACCGTTGCACCTTGTAGTTGATCAAATAAATCATCAATTCTCGGTAATGGGTATTTGTTCTTGATTGTTATCTTGTTCAGCTCTCTGTAATCGATACATAATCGCATCGATCCATCCTTCTTTCGTACAAATAGAACTGGAGCTCCCCAAGGAGAAAAACTGGGTTGGATAAATCCCTTCTGTAACAGATCGTCCAACTGTTCTCTTAGCTCTTTCAATTCAGTTGGCGCTAACCGATAGGGAGTCTTAGAGATTGGAGCAGATCCCGGTATTAAGTCAATCGTAAATTCAATTTCCCGATCTGGTGGTAATCCGGGTAAATCTTCAGGAAACACGTCCAGAAAATCACGCACCACTGGCACATCCTCTAATTTCGGAGATGAATGTTCCTCTGATTTAACTGCGAAGACTAGATAAGCTTCGCATCCTGCCTTAATTAAACGTTGTGCCTTTACCGCTGAAATTCTAGAAACATTTTTTTCTTTGATTGTTCCCACAAAAGTGAAAGGCTCCTTCTCTTCAATATTAAACGTAACTGTCTTGCGATTACAGTCGATGACAACTCCGTATTTCGATAGCCAGTCCATTCCAAGAATCACCTCATAATCGTTCATTGGAATGACTATTAAGTCAACGGACAATTCTCTTCCGTTAATTAACACCGGAGAATTCCGTAAAACCAGATTGGTTCGCATCGCAACTCCGTGTGGAACAGTCACATTATATTCACAATCAGACAGGGTAGGTGTAATCCCGAGTCTCGCCACATATTTAGTGGGTGCAAATGAATGCGTGGCTCCTGAATCTACTAAAATGCATGTCGGAAGTTTGTGAATAAGTATAATACCTGCCACCGCGGATGGATTAGCTTTTGCTTCCTCTGCAGTCAATGTATACACACGTGCTGGCACAGTTGGTGGTTTCGCTTGAACCATAGCTTGATTTCCTGGTGTCTTCTCTGAACACGATCTTGCATAATGCCCTGTCTTCCCGCATTTGAAACAGATAGCATTCTGTGAGAAACAGATACCCGAATGATGTCGTCGACATCTTGGGCAAGCTGGCATTGGGCCTGGGGGTCTCCATTGATTAGAATTTTGTTGCTGAGGTGGTTCAGGCCTATTCTGAAAATTTGGCTTCCCACCTTTTGGAAAGAACTGTCGTTTCTGATTACCCCCACTCCACTTTGCTCCTTGCACAAACTTTCGCTTTGCCTCTTGAGCACGAATAATTCGGCTTGTTCTGCAACCATCGCCCGCTCCGCCACTTGAGCATATGTAGTTCCTTGTAGTCCGGCCATATTAACGTCACGATACAACTCCGGCTTTAGACCCTCAAGGAATCGTTCAATCTTTAGGGCATCAGTGCTAACCATATGAGTCGCGAACCTTGACAGTTGTTCAAATTTTCTGATGTATTCCGCCACTGTCATCGCCCCTTGTTTGAGATTAATAAACTAATTCATGCGTTGGGCTCGCACAGGTGCAGTGAAGTATTTATTTCGAAATAATTCTTTGAAACGTTCCCAACTCATGTTAATTGGATCCTCTATCGCCAAAATAGTGTCCCACCAATGCCCTGCACTTCCTCGCAGTAGAAATGCAGCACACAGAACTTTCTCATTCTCAGGAATTCTGCTATATTGGAACATACTCTCTAATGTTCTGAGCCAATCTTCAGCAGATGTTGGATCGATAGCATCCTCAAAAGTCGGTGGGTTCAGTTTACGAAATCTTTCACCCACTGCTTCAACCCTATCAGCCTGAGAGATTCCGTTACTCCTTGTCCCCTCAGAGTTTTGCTGCTGAATCAATTCCCGAATCTGTTGAGACTGTTGACGCACTAATTCGGTGAGCTGAAGGATAGCCGAATCACGATTGTCAGTCGGGTTTACATTTTCGCTTTCATGATTGTTTCCCCCGCTGCCTTCACCTCTTGTTCTAACCATGTTGTCTCTTGTACCCTAACAGTCCCTTAGGCCAATAAATTATGCAATGCAAGAAATTCATAATATCATATAACTTACAATTAAGGCTGACTTCCGTGCTTTTGAGTGTGTGTACATGGACAGTCTACAGAAACTGCAACCGAAGCTCTGATACCAACCTGTGACGACCCGCCATCTTCTACTATTTTCTTACGCTAACTTACGTGACTAAATAAAATATAAAATATATTACATATGAAACATCGATAGAATTTTTCGATTTTACAAAGCTCACCACACCCAACTATTTTACAATACAACCATTGTTCAAACTTTATATACAATACAAACTTATTTTACAAAAAACAACATAATTAACATAACGCCACCGCACAGGTCGCATCCATGTACACACCACTCTCAAAAGTCATCGGAAGTTCCAGAAGGACCAGCCTCACAATCTAAGCGTTCATATACCTTATTCGCTGTGTCTACAACACATAAAAACATGGGATGAGCTATAAAGCTCAGTAAGTGGAAACATGCATGTATGCACGTGCCAAAATAGCAAAGGCATCCGCGCCAATGCTTTCTAATACTATTCTCACATCATACTCATTCGTTTCTCATTTTCATCAGGGCCCATAGCTACTTACTAACCGCACCATCATATTATGAGCTCAAATCCTATACGGATAAAAATACGATAGTGGCCCACTCTGGCTAAGATAAAATTAGGGTTTATCTCCAATCTTATCATTCACCAGGTCGCCCCTCTATCACGTCACTTTCCTGGCACTATAGTTATACTATGTGCCTTCCCATTACCTAAATAATTTAGGTAAATATATTCGACGGTTTTACCCCCGTCATGGTGCCTTTGTAGAAGTAGCTATATTCTCATCTATCTACATTACATATAACTCGCTTTCCACTCGAGTAATACAATGCACGCTCATTCCTCAAAATACTCCATATGATTCGTGCGTGCACATGATCATGATGCATAAATAATGCAACAATAAATATTCCAAATAATCGCATATAACAGACAATTCACATACCACGTATTCATCGAAGCAATTAGTCACGTAGCAATACACATATCAATCAATTTATGTGTTGTAGTTGAAATTCCCACTTACCTGGTATCCTTAGCTTATCGCACGGTTAAATCGTTACCCTTCGAATCCTAATTATAAAAACATATAAAATTATAGTTCGTTAATTTAGTTACAATTTCATGAAATTAATTAAATTTGAAAACCCTATTGTCGACTTATAATTTCGAAACCTTAAAATTCCAAATTTAACTTAAATTAGAGAGTTCGACAAACCCCAAATGACCCCTTTAAAATAATTCAAGACCTTTTTATTATAATATAAAAAGTTACGTGTGATTAGGGTTTTGAAATTCTTGATGATCCTTAAAGTAATTAAAAAAACTAATACATGCTTAAGGTTAATGTCTTTGTCATCTACAAACCCGTACATCGTTTAACTTAACGTAACATACGCATTGAAGAGAAATTATTAGGTAAATGTCCCTATCCTCTAGATGTTTTATACGTTAATTAAGGAATAAGTACAAAGTTCTAAAACTTAAAAGTCTCAAATAGAGCTCGACATCCTTCTTTAATTATTCAAACAAGGTTTCGACATTTACAACTATACAATGGATCTCGATATTATACGATAAATCTCGACATTTCCTTCGATATTTCCCTTCTAACATTCAAAAACCTCAAAACTATACACATGATACATATCGACATTTTGTCTCAAAATTCCACACAACAAATCTCGAGATCCCCTCACACAAAGACTTCGACATTCAAGATTATTTTTATAAAACTTGAACAATTTTACACAACAAATCTCGAAGTCATTTTATATCAACACTCGACATTCACTTCAAAATTCTTCTCGACATCTTCAAAACAATTTAATTCGACATCTTGATAAATATCAACTTTTTCAACTCCACAATAACTCATGTCAACATTTTACTCAAGATTCACAACTATACCAACACTCGACATCTTACTCGATATTTTCTTTCAACCTACATAAAAATCTCGAAATCACTTTTCACAAATATCTCGACATTTTCTTCGACATTAATAAAAATTTTCGAAACAATATCACACAACCATCTCGACATTTATATAAATCTCAGCTCTATCTCATCTAACACTTCGACATTAAACAAACCCTAATCTTCCCGAATTCTAAACACTATTTACTTCAAACCCTAAATAAACTTTCGATCAAAACCTTAATTATCAAGAACATCTTAAATATCATCTCAACTCTAAATGGTGTTCAATCAAAACTCTAAAGAACATAAGTTTACGTGATTTCCCAACTTAATAACTCTTAAATAAACCAAAACCAAATTAAAATATAAAAATTATAACAAGAACCCTTACCAAATCTCAATTTGCTTTGTAGTTACGAATTGTGTTCTTCACCTTCCTAACTCCTTCCTAAACATGTTCTTTTCGTTTAATGATTTCTTTCTTTATATGTTCTTATCATAAAGTTTCTAATTATTATTATTACTTAAATCTTAAATGACTTTAGGTTTTGTCTTTAGCTTTTGAAATTTGGACTCATTCTCTCACCATTATCGTGTATTGGTTTAAAAAATTATAGTCCTTACCTAATACCATCACAAACCAAACATTAGTATTTTATTCCTTGTATTAATCATTCTTTATAGTAAAATCTCGAGATCCATCTCATAACTCTCGACATCAATTTCATTTAAACACTTCGACATTCTTAATCATCTCGAAATCTCATGTCAAAGTCCTTATAAATATCGAAGTCATCTCACATCAACATCTCGACATCTTAATAAAATTTCGAAATCTACATTTGAGCTCCCTCAATATTTAAATATAAATTCCCCAAACTATTCGCTTAAGTAGTTCGACATCTTTCCTTTCACTAACATTTCGACATCCATATAACATCTCAAAATCTTCTTCGAGATTCATCTTCAAAATTTATAACAATGTCGAGATAACTTCACCTAATCATTTTCAATATACACCTCGAGATTCTTAACCCTTATTTCATATTTTCCATTCAAAATTTCTAAGCTCTATACCTAACTTTCAAATAATATTAGATATCATGTAAGCACGAAATTAATTAAATAATACTAAATATGAAATCATATAAACACATAATATGCATGCAAGTTTGCCAACTTACGCACGGGACCCGGGTATTACAGTAACCTGCTCTAAATCCGTTCTCTATGAATAGGTGGAACTCGCCGATCATGATAATGCGTGACTCTCGGTTTATATCGACGTCAGGAGGAGAAACTAGGTCTTATTGCATGGGTGAATTCGTGGTAATCGACCTGCATTGCATTCCATTAGTGTTTTTATTATTACGTATGTGATGATTTTCGTGATATGCTTTACGTATCAGAAAACGTTCTAGTTAGGGTGATCAATGGCTACTGATTTATTTAGATTTGCATAGAATGTGGCGTTCAAGACGATCCCATATGGAATATCATGTCTCGCCCTAAGTCATGTCGATAATAACATCCTGGATGTTGGGCTCGACATTCATTTATGTTTGGCCGGTAAAACTAATAATTTTTCCATCCTTATTGAGGAAAGACGACTTAGAGCCCACAATAAAATAATTACATGAATGGTATTTTCCGATGACCTTCTTGTGTCGTCGGGAACCGGTGCTCAGGTTTTCTTCGTAGCTCCCTTTATATGCATACAGTGATTTAATATTATTATTATTATTGTTGTTGTTGTTGTTGTCATTGTTATTATTATTATTATTATTATTATTATTATTATTATTATAATTATTATTGTTACTATTACTACTACTATTATTATTATTTAGCTTGGAATCTCGTAAGTTAGTTTTAGTCTTCTTCTTCTTTTAGCTTTACGTGTGGACGTTGGAAAACTGGCTGTGACGCCCGGGGCCGAAGAGGGCGGGGAGTGATCGCCGGTGCCAGGGTGCACGGACAAGGAGCGGCTCCTGGCAAGGCTTCCAGGCGAAGGGGTACATGAACGAACCGATCCGACACCCGAATGAGAGGGGATACTGAGACTGACAATGTATGGGCGTGTCAGGCTAAGAATCGTATAATAGAATTGATAGTACTACTCATATCACCAAGGTCGACCTACCTTTTCGGGAGTCCATCCGAAAGAACTTCGAAGTTAAGCGTGCTTGACTTGAAGCAATCTTAGGATGGGTGACCCCCTGGGAAGTTTGCCCAGGGTGCGTGTGAGCGAGGACGAAGCACGCTGAAAGGTTAAATGGTGGTACAGTGGGGCCAGACTATCACTTGGAGTGTGGTGGGCCCAACCCCACAGGTCCCGGTAGGGACGGATGCTACAGTGACACCCGGTATGGGACGGGTCGTTACAGGTGGTATCAGAGCACAACCTCTCGCAGTACGGTGCTGGTTCGGGGACGAACCAGGAGGAAGCTGGTGGGCATGTGACGCCCGGGGCCGAAGAGGGCGGGGAGTGATCGCCGGTGCCAGGGTGCACGGACAAGGAGCGGCTCCTGGCAAGGCTTCTAGGCGAAGGGGTACATGAACGAACCGATCCGACACCCGAATGAGAGGGGATCCTGAGACTGACAATGTATGGGCGTGTCAGGCTAAGAATCGTATAATAGAATTGATAGTACTACTCATATCACCAAGGTCGACCTACCTTTTCGGGAGTCCATCCGAAAGAACTTCGAAGTTAAGCGTGCTTGACTTGAAGAAATCTTAGGATGGGTGACCCCCTGGGAAGTTTGCCCAGGGTGCGTGTGAGCGAGGACGAAGCACGCTGAAAGGTTAAATGTTGGTTCAATGGGGCCAGACTATCAGTCGGAGTGTGGTGGGCCCAACCCCACAGGTCCCGGTAGGGACGGATGCTACAGTGACACCCGGTATGGGACGGGTCGATACACTGGCAGAAAAAGGTGACCACGTTAATGCAATTACCTTATAATAATGGCGATAATAATGCAGATGTGGTAGCAACAGGCACGACTTGGGTTCCATAAGAATCAGATTCAGCCTCTGGATGTTGTTCACAAGTCGCAGTTAGCTGTGTATGATGCGACGAATGTGCAATACCTCACACATCAGGTACAACGAGAGCGAGCAAAATACAGTTATAGTGAATAATATATAATGATATATGTGGTTAATTGATTCATAATGTTATACATAAAAATATTTGGTTGTTGTCTCTACGCAGTGCAGACAGTTTGCATCTCTAGTCCCGACCTCAATGTATATCGTATTCGGGAGAAGAAAACATGTCTTATGGCATGCGTGAATTCAGGTAATCAACTTGCATTGCATTCATTGTTTTTATTATTACGTATGGGATCGTCTTGAATGCTACATTCAATTAAAATGTTATTATCAATATGATTTAGCGCAAGACATGATACTCCATATGGGATGATCTTGAACGCTACATTATACGCATGTCAAAATAAACCAGTTGTCATGGATCACCCTAACTATAAACGTCTGTTGATACGTATAACATATAACGAAAAGCAGCAAATACGTAATAATAAAACAAATGGAATGGAATGCAAATTGATTACCTCGAATTCACGCATGCAATAAGACCCGGTTTCTCCTCCCGACGTCGATATAAATCGAGGTCGGGACTGGAGATGCTGTCTCCACTGCGTAGAGACAAACAAACCTAAATACTTTTATATATAGCATCATGAATTAATAAACCACATATATCGTTATATATTATTCACTATAACCGTATTTAGCTCGCTCTCGTTGTACCTGATGTATGAGGCATTGCACATTCGTCGCATCATACACAGGCAACTGTGACTTATGAACAACATCCAGACGCTGAATCTGATTCTTATGGAACCCAAGTCATGTGCCTGCTGCTACCTCATCTGCATTATTATTGTCATTATTGTAAGGTAATTGCATTAACATAGTCGCCGTTTTCTGCCAGTTTTCTAACGTCCACACGCAAAGCTAAAAAAAGAAGAAGAATAAAACCAACTTACAAGAGAATTCAAAGCAAAATAATAATAATAATAATAATAATAGTAATTGTAATAATAATAATAATAATAATAATAATAATAATAACAATTATAAATCACAATATATAGAGGGAGCTACGAAGGAAACCTGGGCATCTGCTCCCGACGACACAAGAAGGTCATTGGCCATTCCTGTAATTCTTTTATGGTGGGCTCTAAGTCGTCTTTCCTGAATAAGGATGGAAAGATTACTAGTTTTACCGGCGAAACATAAATGAATGTCGATCCCAACATCCAGGATGTTATTATCGACATGATTTCGGGCGAGACAAGATACTCCATATGGGATCGACTTGAACGCTACATTCTACGAAGGTCAAAATAAATCAGCAACCATTGATCACCCTTACTACAACGTTTCTGATACGTATAACATATCACAAAAAGCATCAGATACGTAATAATAAAAACCCTAATGGAATGCAATGCAAGTTGATTACCTCGAATTCACGCATGCAATAAGACCTGGTTTCTCAGCCTGACGTCGATATAAACCGAGAGTCACGCATTTCACTATCGGCGAGTTCCACCTATTCATCAATTACTTCATGAAGCTTCGTATCCTTTTGTAGCCCAAGTGCTACAGGACCCCGTGGATATTGCTCCAGTAATGTTGTCCAACCTAGCCAAGGATCATGCCATAATCATATGCTTCGCCAATTCTAACCCTATACACTATTAATGTTCTTATCGGCGGGTCTCAATTTGAAGATTTGTGTCCAACTCCATGTCTCATTACTTGTACCCCTACCATCCATATCGACTTTGTCCGATGTCTCTTGCATATGTAATACCCGTAAAATTTATACGGGATTATTTCAATAATGTTCGGAATGTGTGGAGTCGATTTTCGAACATACACCGATTTCCTTCCGAGCCGAGCCAAAAAAATTTATAATTGGACTCAAAAAATTTTTTAAATGGACCGAAAATAATTATGGGCCAAACAAGACCCACTTGGACCCATACCCAAACCCAATTAAATATATAGGTATGAACCCTATCCAGTTTTTTGATGGGTCCATTAATTGGGTATGGACCTAAATCCATTAAATTTAACGGGTAAACGGGTCTTAATTGTGTACTGATCGAATTTTAACTTTTAACAGAAAATTACCTAAATGTGCCAATAAGTACCGTGTAATATCAATTGATATAACAATAACAATGATAACAATAGTCATTAAGCTGTAAATAAGAAATGATTACAAAGTTTGATGTTTAAGAATTACGAAAACGAAAAAACTATTCATTTCATGAATAGCAAATCCATGCTCCAAGTCTAAGTCCAATCTTCAAATATATCTTCGAAATGAGAATCCTTAAAATAAATAAAAAACATTTCAAAAATGATTAGATTAAAGTAAATTTTAAAATTTTCACCGTCCTTTCTATCTTCGCAAATTTGCAGTCGTTTCCATCTCTTCTTCCATGGAAGACCCACCTCAAGATTACAGAAGAAACGTCGGATTTTGTCTCATCAACCCAGCTAAAAAGGTTTGTTCCTTTAATTCATTTTCCCACTGTTAAGTCCCAAGTTCGTTTGCTTGTTTTACGTAATTTCGATTCGTTCTAGATTTTCGCGGCTTCGAGGCTCGAGATACCAGATGCCTGGCAAATAGGGTTGCAAACGAATCGAATCGGGTCGAATACCACAATATCTATTCGTATTCGGATGACAATCGAATACGAAAACGAATACTCGAATATTTAATCGAATCATAAAATCGATTCTTATTCGAATTCGAATATTTTCTCAAATATTCGAATCGAATATCGAATATTTGTATTCAAAGTCATCTTTTATTTTTTATTTAATAAAATATAAACAATATTATATCTAAAATATATATTGAATTATTATAAATTATATTTAAACATATATTGAATTATAACATATTATTTTAAATGTTTTAGTGAGTTATCATATATATATATGTGAATATATATTAATTATACTATATTGTAAAATATATTATTCGAGTCGAATAATTCGATTAATTTTCTAATCGAATATTGTGATTTCATATTCTCGTATATTTCTCGAATAAAAAAAATATTCTTATTCGGATTCGTATTCTAAATATTCGAATCTTAAAATTTCGAATCGAATCGCGAATCAAAACAAAAAAGTTCGATTCATTTGCAACCCTACTGGCAAATGCCCCAGGTAAGAATCGAATTGAATTTCCTATGCCGTTAGTTGTTCCAATTGATTTGTAATTGCTTGCGTTTAGTTTGTTTCCACGGTATATTTCTTGTGCGAAAGTAGGTCTGAAATTGAAATGGTCGCTATTGGAAATTTTCCATTCTTCGAGTTCGAATGATGTAGGGTGGAATTGATGAGAATGAAGATAAGTTAATTTAATTAGGTAAATGGATAATACCCATTTAAGACCCTAATTATTTTAATTGGGTCTGGGTCTGGCCCATACCTATTAAATTTAATTTTAAGGACTCATAACAATAATTAATTGATATAGTCCTATGGGTATGGGTAGGGTCCAAAAATATTGTCAGTTCAAACTACTTTGGACCTTCATAATTGTCGGCCCAACTAAATCTTTCACCGTTGGGCCATAGAAATAGCCCACGGGATTAGATCGAGCCCAACCCGATGGTCGGAGATGCCGGAGCTGAGACCCTAACGAATACCATATGCTATTTTAGGACATATTTCGCTCTATAATTATCAACGCATTTTACTTGGTAGACTTGAGATGGAAATACTTATCACTTTATTTTACTCGTTGTAGTAGTTGTAGCTTCTTTCTGCATCAAATTCTCAGGAGGTGTACTTAGTTGTATGGAATCACCTCCTTATAGTTATGAAATTCCACCCTCTGTTAATTCATTGTTCTTTCTTTTTATTTGTTTATCTTCATTTTATAGAATCGGATTAGAATATCACATATGTGCACAGTGCACCCCTGCATGCTTCACATTTTACTACTTCATTGCCTTCAAGATTCTATCACTAATCTCCTCACAAACCATAATCATAAATCACTCCAGAGATTGGAAAAAGAAAAAAAGCACATGGAAAAAGAAAGGAGGGACAAATCAAATCTCTAATAATCAAAATCAAGAATCAATCCGCATTACAAATGAAAAGTAGCAGCACATCTCTTAAACTCACTCAAATCTCTCCCTTCACAAACAGCCAATCCAATCCCAGTCCTCTTAGCTCCTCCTCCATTACAATTACCACAATAACCAATTCCTCTGTAATACAATCTCCACTCTTCTCTCCGATCTCCATCCAATATCTGAACCAAACACGGCATTCCAACGCCTTCACTATCCCATCTCTTCTCTTCTCGACACCCCACGAAAATCGGACCATCGCCTAACTTTCCCCAATCTCTCAGCCCATCCGAAGACATAGCAACACCTATACTCCTGCTATCATCACCGCCAACTCCTTCGCAAACCATCAAATAAGTCCCATCTCTCTGATTCCTTACAACCCTGGCGTTGATAGCTCCACGCTCGTCGAACGAGCCCTCTTCGCCTTGGCTTAGTATTTTCCCAAGTTTTATCCACCTCATACCATCCCTAGAACGTGCAATACCACTGCTAAACTGATTGTTCTTTACATCATATGAGTGATAGTACATTCTTAGATCACCATTCCCATGGAAGACTACTTGTGGTGAAGATACGAACGAAGAATCCCATTCTTCATCCGAGCCCACGTCGAGTATTGCCCCGCTGTGATGATCGCCTTCGATTCTAGCCCAGTGCCTACCGTCTTGGCTCATGGCTAAGCCAGGCAAGGATTTAGCAAACACATTATTACCATTACCATCAAGGCTTATTAATTCTTTGGAATTGTTGTTAGAGGATTCCATCTCCTCTGAGCAGAAGCCAGTGTAATAAAGCCAGTAAACAGCGTTGTTAGCCCTAACCTTATTGCTCGATATGACGACAACCTCAGATGGCCTAACGCCAAGAGTATCGAAAGCCCACCAATCTTTGCTGCTGCCCATCACTAACCCAACGTCGTCGTTTGATTTCACGCCGGCGGAGCCTCTCTCCCAGTGGATTCCGTTGCTCGACACGGCCAATCCGATGGAGTCACGGCCGGGAATTTCTTCCGATCGGCCGTGGTACCACATGTACCACCTCTTCTCCTCGTCGCTCAAGTACCTTTTCACGACGGGCGAGCCTATTTCGAGGCTGTCCCACGAGTTCTTGGGGCCGAGGTCGAATATTAAACCCCTTGAGAAGGAGGAAAGATCTTGGCTTGACGAGGCGAGCGGCGCCGCCACCTTCGCCGGAGGTTCTCTTGGATTAGGGGGTGGGTTGGCGACAGAGTTGCTTTCGTCGATTGAAATTTGTTCGTTGGTCGTGGAGGTTCGTCTGATTGATAGAGGTGTCCTTTTGGTTCTGAGGCCGAGAGGAGAAGTGCTCGTGAAATTTAGGGTTGGGGATTTGAGGAGGAATTGAGGCCATTGTGAGGTATGAAAGGTTGTTAATGCCGAAGCTTCCATAGCTTACTTAGAGGAATTGAAATGATACTGAGAGATCATTTTGCAGATGCTTGTTTTTCTTGGACTTGTTAATAAAACGCGAAAATGTCTGATAACATTTTTTTTAAACTGCTATTCACCGCCCCCTTTTTCCTAGTCACCACCCCTAAAGGGCGGAAAAAAGACGATTTTTCCCTTTAAATATAAATTATTTAAAAAGAAAAAACTATAATAAACAGTAAAAATTTATATTTAAAGCCCTTTTCCACACAACACTTTCCAAATCATAAATCCAAATCAGACTCAAACAAAACAAAAAAAAAAGTTCAATCACAATGGATCGACGAAAGGGGAAAGGGACAGGGCAAAGGAAAGGGTCTATTCGCACGACTGGTAAGCAAATTCTCGTAAAATCCGTTCGTACGTAGATGAATTATCGAACTTGATTCGGAATCGGTTGAAATAAGTCCCATACGACAAACATTTTCGGCCGTTTCAGTCCTGGCCAAAAATTAATTTCGGCCGCCACAAGGCCCGGCCGAAAAACATCTTCGGCCGTACCTTGAGGTGGCCGAAAAATATTTTCGGGCGTGCCTGACCCGGCCGAAAATGTTATTCGGCCGGGTGAGTTCCGGCCGAGATCTTGTATCGGCCCCGACTGTGACGGCCGAAATCACGTTTCGGTCGTCTCTACAGGGGGCCGAAAAAATTGTTCGGTCGTGTATTTTTTTTAATTTTTTTTTGCAGACGAGGAGAGGGAAATCCACATCCCGGAGGATTTTATCGGCGACGGTGTAAACTACAATGAGCATTTTCGCGTAGGAGGACGATTTCGACCGACATGGAAGCCATTAACTCGGCGAAAGGCGTCTCTATTGCTCTTGGTTTCGAGGTGATTATTTCGTCGCATAAGAAATGCGGTACGAAAAAATTGATTAGATGTTCTCGCGGAGAACGTTATAGAGGTAACGTGGATGAATTGGAGAGGGTTTCGAAGTCGAACAAGTGCAGGTGTCCGTTTGTAGTCATAGCTCAGGAGGATCCAATGACTAGGGAATGGTACATTCGTACGGGCCCACCTGAGAAATCCATGCACAATCACCCTCTGATACAGTATCCCGAGGGACACCGCCAGACGAGTGGGTTAAGTAGCCAGGCAAAGAAGATCGTAGAGGAAATGACTGCTGCGCAAGTGAAACCAGCTCATATCCTCTCATCGGTGAGGGCTCGACACGCAGAAGATAACGCGACGATCAGACATGTATATAATTACAGAGATCGTCTGAAGAAGGACTATTCTGAGGGCCGAGACGTGGTGAGCCAGTTGATGCACCAGGCGACCCAGGCCGGATATTATGTTCAAGCCCTGGGAGACGACGAGACGAATGCACTGACATGCACACCCGAACTCACTCGCACTGGTGAGGACGTATCCGTACTTCATTGGCATTGACTCTACGTACAAGACCAATAGGTACAAGATGCCTCTAGTTGAGATTATAGGGATGACTCCCTGTAGTCACAACTTCCTGTGTGGGTTTGCCGTTGTGGAGGACGAGACGGAGAGAAGTTATTGGTGGGTGTTAAATTCTCTTCGGAATATTCTGGCAAGGTGTCGAGCCTTCGGCGATCGTGACTGATCGTGAGTTGGGCCTTTTTCGATCCGTACAGATGGTATTTCCGAATTCTCACCATCACTTGTGCACGTGGCATATATATAAAGACGTGGAGAACAGAGTTTTATTGGTTGACGGGGAATAACAAAAAGACCGCAGCTCACTTCACGCATAAGGCCTGGAAAGTAGTCGTGGAAGCTCCGACGATAGACGCATACGAGCAGGCATTGATTGACATGTCTCTGCGTTGGGTAGCCGACTCGAAGATTGTCCAGTACGTTGAGCAGACATGGTTGGTGCATAAGGAGAAGTTCGTCAAAGCTTGGACGAACCAGGTGCTTCATTTCAGGAACACCACTACATGTCGTGTGGAGAGTGCTCACAGCGATCTGAAGCAATGGCTGAACTCGGCCACTGGGTCTCTTGACACCGTATGGGTGAAGGTGCACGAGCAGATTCAGAACCAACTGATTCGCATCAGAAAGGTAAATTAATTATTATTACGTGTCAAACGAAATCGTTATCTAATAATTTTTTATGTTGACATGCAGGCACTGGAGGAGTCCCGCTCGAAACGTCCTATTGGGAACTCAAGATTTCCATTCCACACGATATTGTACAGAGTTTCACACCAAGCAATATCGATAATGGGAACGGAGTTGATGCGTGCCAAAGAGTTGTCGGATGAGGTTTACTCCGTGTGCGGATGTGTGACACGACGTACGCACGGGCGCCCATGTGCATGCGAGCTTCAGCTATGTGTCGACAACAAATACCCAGTTGCTGCAGACTGTTTACAAGACTTCTGGAGGACACTCACGATCGGTGAGGGAGTAACTCCCAATATTTCTGATCGGGATTACTTATACGACCTCGTGCGTGAGGCTGAAGGCCGCGACCCGCCGTTATGCGTGGCCTCCATCGAGTCGTGCACGAGCATCTCTATCCCGACGCCCGTGAGTGGGATGAACCTGTTGTTAAGACTTCGATAAAAGGTCGGCCAAAGAAAAAAAACTCGACGAAACGGGATCGAAGTGCTTGGGAGTACACAATCCCAAGGGGTGGACGCAGCGGAGGGCGCAGTAGTACCAGTCGTAGCAGCCAGAGTCGTATGTCGTCTTCGTCTGCAAAACGGTATCGATCTACTATGGAGACAGGTACTATTATCTTTTACTCGTAAATTTGTTCAAATACGGGTGCACATCTAATCCTGATAAATGCATTCAACAGGTGAATCAGACTTCTACCACACCCAATTGGCCAACCACGTAACAACAGTCATCCATCCGTATATAGTTAGCTATAAGAATGTGGTGGCTGACGGCAACTGTGGATTTCGCGTTATCGCCTTCCATGTTTACAATGACGAGGACGAATGGATCACCGTAAGGAACAACGTCGCGAACGAACTCGAGGCCCAATGGGAGCATAACTCGGCATTGTACTACGGTGATTCATTGGAAATGCAGTTGGATCGTATACGCTGGGAAGGGGGGCCTTGTGGAGTGAACCACTGGATGCTGACACCATGTGATCTGTGGGTTGTGGCGACAATTTGGAACTCTGTAATTATCCTCTACGGGTACTGCAATGGGTATAAAATCAACATACTTTCGAACACAATATTGCCACTGCGTGCCGGTCGGACTGCTACTGGACCGAGCGTTACGATCGTCATGGCGCACCTGGGGGATGATTATCAGCATTACATTATACTTAATTTATGTCCAGATTTTTCTATGCCCATCTTACATCCGTACTAGTTCACGTATTGTGATCGTCAAGTTGCCGGCTGGGAAGATATCAGAGTCGATTCAATCACTGGATGCACTTAATGCAGCATAATAATTTGTGACTGTATATTGTAATTTATTTGTATTAGTAATTTTTTTTTGTGTTATAATTTGTGACTACCTATTGTATTAGTAATTCGAAAACGGAATAACTCTGATAAAAAATTATCCAAACATAGAGATAATCCATCCGATACAAAAAATAAAAAATAAACAAAAAATAACAACACGTCAAGGGGCCTGGCGCCCCCGGTCGTTGAGCTCGTCCAGCCTCTCTCTAAACTCGTCCGTGTGCGTCGAGCCGTCAAGATGCATCCTATCTAGCATATTCGCTACTCAAGGTGTACATCGAGTTGTACCACTGTACATAGAAATAATACATATAAAAAGTGATTAAATGTATAAATATAAAAAATCCACAAAAGATTAAATTACGTACGTAGTCGGCGTGGCTGCGCGGGGGTATGCCTACCGATGAGGATCCCGGCTCCGACGAAAGCAGGCGAGGATGAGAATGCCGCTCATACCAGTCCATATACCCTGCAACGATTTCACCAAGGTACTCCGGGGCGGCCCGGTTGATGTACGAGAGGTTGAGGATGTAGGCGTACGGGAACTGACGCCAAGCATGTTCTGCTGCACCGGCAGAATAATCCACCTTATACCTCGTCAGGTCTGCTGGCATGACCGCCTTCCGTGGCGGACTCATCGGTGGCGGGATGACCTGCACGTACCCCAGCTGGCGCAACACTCTTGAGGGTGTGTAAGGCTCAACGATATCGCGATATCTAACCCAACCCACGAAAAGCGTCCTCAGGTGCTGCGACGCTGGATCGGACCGTACGGTAGCCAAGCAACCTGATAACAGTTCACAATTTTTAAATAATTATCGTCAATATAGATATAAATTGTTAAGATACCTCGCTTGCAGTCATGACATCTATCTGACAGCGGATCTCAATCAAACGGTGGACCGTCCTCTCATGCTGCAATACAGACCACATGCGTGATCGTGCCTGGTCAGGCTCCACATGATGGGGGAAACAGCGTGGGCGGAAGCATGGGAAGTACTCGTAGATCCACGCCTGGAGTAACGAGAGGCACCCATCAACACCCCTCGAATCCGCCCAGCTTGCGAGTCCAAGCTGGCGGTAAACGTAAGCAAGAGCGGCCGAACCCCACGAGTACTGGCTGACAGAGGGCAACGAGCGATAGACCTCGTGCATGATGTCGGGCTTCACACGGGTCCCGCTCTTGTCGACGAACAACATCGATCCCAAGAGAATCCACAACCAAGCGATGGCCTGGAACCCCGCCGGCCGACCACCCCGCATCCTCTGCATCACGTCTTTCGACGCAACCCCACCGCCTCTCCAAGAACCCCTGAGCGCGTCCGCGGAGATGCCCATAATCTCTCTCGCCGCGATCTGCCCATTGGCGACGTATGGGGTGCCCGATAGCGTCGCTCCGTCGATCAGGATAACCAGGATGTGCTCGACGTCGTGGAGCATGATCGTCATCTCCCCGAATGGCATGTGGAAGGTGTTCGTATCGGGATGCCAGCGCTCCACAAAAGCGCACAATAGAAGCTGGTCCAAGTGACCCACCATGGCATCTGTGAGGTGCCCAAGCCCCGTGCCATCGATCTGGCTCTACGTCTCCGACGGGAATTGGGAGTACCAATTCTTAAGCTTCCCAAGCACTAACGCCCGCTGCTCGCACTTCAGCAGGGGCCTCTCCTCCTCACCCATCCAGATGCGGGGCGCGATGTGCCCCTGAAAACTAGGGATCACCTCGTCATCATATGGACACCCGGGCTGTGGCCACTGCACCCTCCAGGAATCGTCATCTACGACCCTGGACCGCTTGCTCCCTATTTCATTTTTCACGAATAACGCAAAAATAAATTTAATTTCTTTTACAAATATTAAGACACGACATCGCATGTCAGTTTATAGAGGAGAAGGGAATTACCTGAGGAGGCCGGTGGCACATCGTCGTCGGATGACTGAAACGATGCTCCATCATCCGCCACACCATCATCCGCATGCGGATCGTAATCCGCATATACGGACTGAGAAGCAGCCGCTCGCTGCCGCCTCTCCTCCTCCCGTTCTCTGCGAACGAATGCGTCAACGCTGCGCGTCCTCGTGTGACGCTCTCCAGATCCCTCCAACGGGGGGGATCTACTGCTCCCTCCGAGTAGGGACTTCCCAACCCTGGTCTGCAATTAAAAATTTATTTAAAAAAAAAAAATAAAACGATGGCTGATGTATTTTCGGCCACCTGGAGAGACGGCCGAAATACAATTTCGGTCGGGACAGTGCCGATCGAAACATGATTTCGGTCGGCATAGGCACGACCGAAATACGATTTTGGTCGGCCACTTCACGACCGATTCATAATTTCGGTCGTAACAGTCACGGCCGAAATTATGTTTCGGTCGTGACTTGGCCGATCGAAATTGTGTTTCGGTTGTGCCGAAATCCGACCCTAAATCTCGTTCGATCGGCCGTTTTTTCGAACTATTCCGATTCGTGTTCGGTAATCCATCTACATACGAATGATTTTTACGTTAATTTGCTTACCAGTCGTGAAAATAGGCCCTTTCCCTTTCCTTGTCCCTGTCGGCGATCCATTGCGATTTCAGTATTTTTTGTGTTTTTGTCTGATTTGGATTTGGATGTATGATTTGGAAAGTGTTGTCTGGAACATGGCTTTAAATATAAATTTTTACTGTTTATTATAGTTTTTCTTTTTAAATTATTTTAAATATGGGCAAAACGTCTTTTTTCAGCCCTTTAGGGGGCGGTAACAAGTAACAAGAGGGGCGGTGAATAGTAACTCCCTTTTTTAATCTTGTACCGATGTAGGAAACACTGTACGCCACCAGTAATTCGCCCGATTTTTATCCTCACATTAGACCTGGGTAATGGGCCGGGTCAAGCAGGACCCGGCCCATAACCGGACCGTAAATCTGGCCCGGAACCAGAACCGGTATAAACAACTCGGCCCATTTAAACTGGCTGGGCCGGTTACTGAAATCCGGAATCCCGGATTCCCGGTTCCGGGACGGTCATATGACCGTTGCCTTTTTTCTTGTTTTTTGATATTTTTTAAAATTTTTTTTTCATTTGACCATTGCTTTCAACGGTTATTTCATATTTTTTATATATAACGAAAATTAATTATTGTATTACCATTTTACCCTCAATCCGAAAATCCATAAATACCACCTCATTTTAACCATTTTTTCCTCACAACATCCAAATCTCTCTCTCTCTCTCTCTCTCTCTCTCTCTCTCTCTCTCTCGCTCAAAACACTTACTGAAATCATCATCATTATTATTATTAATATTATTAGTTACTAATTATTTTATTTACACTACACGCACTCACTTATTATGACACAAAATATCTGATTATTATTTATATCATAAAAAATACTAATGGCGTCATCATCGAGAAATACTTACCCGAGCGACGAAGTGTTTATGCATTAAGGTCATGAAGATACGTTTCGGGGAGCCGACGACACCGACAAGGAGACCGAGGCACCAGCGACGGCGGCGACGGACGTGTGTTAGGTCCTACAATTAACAACTCTATGATCCTAGGCATGAATTCTAAGTAATTCGATTATAACGATTGACATTAAGATTCGATCGAAAAACTCTAATGAAGAACGAGAGAGAGAATTCGAGTAGAATGAGAAAGTTACTGTTGTTTCTCTCTCTTGAAATTGAATTGCAAGCCTTTCGGATCAATTTTCAAAACTTCCTCTATTGATTGCGATTGTTTACAAAGTATTTATATCAAACACACTTGGTATAAATATCTAACTAGTCCTAATCTAAGGACAAATATAAGAAAAGCCCCCTAATTACAAGGACAACTAATGAAAAGCACAATTCTAAAAGTATACTCTACAATCTCCCCCTTTGTGCTTGATTGCGTCTCCGCGCTATTTGTCCTCATCGGGCATAATATGATCTGCGCAAGCCCAACGCATGCTCATAATCCCTTATCGTCTCCCTAAGCTTCAGACGCTCTTCGATGTCTTCTAGCAATTCCATCAGGAGCGGCTGTTCTCTCACGAACCTGTGGATCCTCAGCATAGTGTCTCGGTTGATTTCTTCCAACCTCTGCTAGATATTCCGTCTGATGACCTTGAGCGTTCCGTCGCAAAACTTATGAATCTCTGTCTTCAGCATCAACCTTGTCTTCTGGGCAATTGGATTGTTGTAGGTGATGCCGATGACCGAGCTGATGTGCACATGATTGCTTGGAAGCCCTTCGATCTCAGGTCCTTTGTTGAGTGGTTCGGTCATGTTAACCTTCTTCATGTTGCTCTCCAGAGCCATCTGAAGGTCGTGTGCGGCGAAGTACTTGACTTGGCGCATCATGAACCGGTAGAACCCTTCGAGGCCTTCTTTCGTGATGAAGCCTTGAGGACCTTTGTACTTTTCCACGTACAGCTTGTAGAGGTTGTACACCACATCAGCAGGGAGGTACGGTAGGTCGCTCTCGCTCAGTTCCTCTCGGGTTCTGTCCACTCTTTCAATGACGTAGTAAGGTGTTGGAAGTCCTCCTTTTGCACAGTAGACGCTGAGGAGTTGGCATATTGGGGAGAGACTCTTATAATGATTCTTGGCTTGTCATTTAGTCATCCCCAGCCTTACGTTAGGTCCTAGTTGGGTCAGCATCCATAGATATGTAATCCTCTTCTGCTGATCCCAGTGAGAGATTCCTCTTAGCTCGAATTCATTCGGCTTCTCGACCCTGTCCGTTGACCTCCAGATTTGTTCACGAACTTCTTCAAGGAAGGGGATTTCGATTTGAATATTTTCCCACGGCGTGTCGACCCGAACGGTCCCTGGCATTTGCCTTGTGGGGGAAGCCGCTCGTTGTGCGATCAACTCTGATAGCCTTGGGATGTCTCGTTGGTAGTAAGTTCGATACACGTCTCCCTGGGGGTCGGCGAGACGTAGCAGGTGGAGTGGAATGGGCATGGAAGGCTAAGTTAGGTCTACCAGCCTTGGGTTGTGGAAGAACTTGAGCTGGGGCGGCTGATAGTTTCCTCCCGGTGGCAGGCGAGGAATGTTCTGCGCATACATCTCCATGTGTTGGCGGATGATGAAGGAGAACCATCTCGCATACGGCACGTTCTTGGACCGCTTGTTCTCCTTTTGTCTGATCTGTTCTGCAAGGTCGTTCCAGATCAGCTGGGCAAAATCGTAATTCCGCGAGAACACGACTCCGTGAAATATCCGAAGGATGTGGCCGTTGCCCTTGTCGAAGCCGGCGTGCTTCGGAGATAGACACTTGTTCACGATCCCGAACAGTGTCTTCCATGGGTGAGGGATACCGTTGCTCTGGACCTGAGCGAGCTTGGTGAGCGTCGGACGGTTACCCATTTGAAGGAAATCAGCCACCAGTTCTTCATCTGATGGGAGGAGGTCGAAGTTTTGGCTGTGAGGGAGGTCAAGTAGAGCTCTGAACTCGTTCTTGCCCATGCAGATGTGCCTTGTCCCTACAACCGTTGTGAAATGGTATGCCCCGTCCAAAATGATGCTCTTGATCATTCCCCAAAACTGCTGGAGGTAGACCATCGGCACTGATGCCGTCATGGTAAGTCCATGCCATAGTGGATGGCCTTGAAGGATTGACACGATAATGTCGTCTGGACACCGGAAGGTGGTCAGGTCCAATTGGAAGTTCGTGTCGTGGACATTGAGGTATAAGGACTTCTCGTATATGTGATTATATGTTGGATAGCGATCCATCTAAAAAAATAAGAAATATAACAAATCATTAGTTCATAATTTTTTATATTAGTCGAAAATGAGTTTAAGTTCATCAAACTATAATATTGTATCAAGTCATGACATGTTTTGATGAATTTTGAATTGAAATCGTAAGATATGCATATAGGATTCTTGTTAAAAAAAAACGTAATGGCATGAATGTAATTTCGAATTAAACATGTAATGCGTGAAAAGGAGTTCGAAAATTTTCTAAGTGTTGAATCGTGAAAAAGACACTATTCATGCCGAGAAATTTTTCGCTCGAAAATTTTGGTGTCAAATTGATTTCCTTATGCATTGATTTCAATTGCAATAACTCCGTTTAATTTTGCGATCGAGAAAATTCTATTCGCTAATGTTCGCTACAGTGTAAAGGACTTGGAAAAAAAAACTTCTAAGTGTTGAAATTGAAATCGTGAGACTGTAGCCGATCAATTTTACGATCGAGAAAAATTCCGCATAAATTTACGATCGAGAAATTATATCTCAGGTAAATTTACTATCGAGAAATTTTCCTCAATTGAATAAAATTTTTCGATTTGAAATTTGTCGAGCGAAATGTGATTTTCGATCCTAAGTAAAAATTTTCGCTGCAATATTTTTCGATCGAGAAATTAGTCAACGAAAGACTAAGTCAACCGTCGAGAAATTTTTCAATCAATTAAATCCTAAGCGGTGAATTTTACGATCGAAAAATTAAGCGTTGAAAAATTAATTTTTCGCTGCTAGATTTTTGCGACCGAAATAAAATGAAATCGAAAATTCTATTTTGCGATAGTAAGTTTTGCGCTCAATAAAATTTGCATCTAAATTGTCTAATCAGTACTTAAGTTTTTCGCTCACAAAAAAAAAAATCCTAATTAGATTTCTCGATGGTAAATAATTTTTCGGTCAAAATCTTCTATCTTAGCGACTAAGGCAAAATTTTTGTCAATCGAGAACTAATTCAATTAAGTCTGTTTGCGATCGACAAAGTTCTTCGATGGCTTTAAACATTCAAATGCCCAGTTTTATCTAAACTCAAATCAGAGTCGAAGATGCAGCTTTTCCGAAGATTTATACTACCAGATTCATAAAGAACATCGAAACTATCTTAAGTGCAGGCATTAACTTCAGATAAAGACTCAAAATCATGCCTAAAACACTATGAAATAGTATACGATTTTCTCAGTTTTGAAGAACGGTCGAGAAACTAATATAAATCATGCGAAAAACTACAAAATGCAGATGCTAATGAAGTTAAATTACACGCAAATGGCAACAGATTCTCATTTCTACCTTAAACAGACAATTTCGTGTTGAAAATCGAAAGATTTTTGAAAAATTTGAACTGTCTGTGAAAGTTTTTCGCGAGAGAAATTTTTGCGATTTAGGGTTGCTTGAGAAAAAGTTTTTCGACTGACATAAAAGTGAACTTTTATTTACTCGCTGTAAGTCGATGATGGGTTTACGATTTGACATTTTGCGATTCAATGGATCAGGCCCATTATTATTTGCGCTCGAGAAATTTTCGATTCGAAAATCGCTCTTCAATTCAATTTTCTCGATCGCAAATATCGCGGCTAATCAAAATCGTTGCCAACACTGTTTACGATCGAGAAACTTATGATCGCGAATTAATTCTTATATCCAGTTTCTCGATAGTAAGTGTTTCTAAAATTTTCAGATTGATCCCTATTCAAATAAGATCACATTTGTAAACCTTCCCCTCATAATTAAAATAAATGCAATTAACTCCCTGGATTTTCTGTGTAGTAACGTCTAGCTCCCCTGGCAGAATAAAAAATCTGTACCACTTAGAGAAAAACGTTAGAAATAATAGAGTTAATCAACAATTATTTTTGGCATGTTTTCCTTTGAAATATTTCTTCTGTGACAATAGCTCCTTGTCGTGTATTGTCGACGTCTCACTCCTTTAAATTTGTTTGAAGAAATCTGAAATACTTAGAAAAAAACGTCAAAGATATTTGGAGCTAATGCACGATTTTTATACTTGCTCCCCCTCAAATAATGCGCAAGAAATGACTTAACATGCAAGCATATGAAATCAATTCAAGTCACGAGCATATAACACACAAATTGACCTAGTAAGCACATGTACATGGTCCCCAAAACATGTACTTAAGATATTGCGTGAGGGTAAAAGCAATGAAAAATTTATCGCATTTAAACAACTCAGTACCAATGCAATCTAAACTTACATTTAGAATGTGCGATTACAAAATAAATTCGCATTTATTCAATTCAACGCATATGAAACATAATATTTCATGTCAGAATGTGCGAATTTTTTTTTAATGTATATTACTAACATTATAGTATGGGGTCAGATTATTTTGCTTCGATCAATCGTCACACCTAAAATGTTACGAGACATTTGAAAGATGAAAATGCCGTCAAGTCATGTCGTCAAAAACTATAGTCCTAAGTTCATAGACTGGTCCATTTTGACAACTCTCACTAGGTTCGCTCTTGCACTCAAATTTTCTGTCTTGGGATTTTTTTATTATTTATATCACTCAAGTCAACACAAGCAATTATAAGTCAATTTACCTGTGATAAAGGCATTTTTAATCATTTCACCTAAGCGAGAGACCGTCGATTGGAATCAAAGGGTTTTAAGGGTTTGAGTTTGGCTAAGACTTAGAGGGAAGGAATTTAGAGGAAAGTGAGCTTATCTCTTCGTCATCTTCCATTTCTACGTCCGTCTCCTTTTGCGTCTTTCTTCTTTTCAATCTTTTCTCCCTCTTTCTCTTTTAAGAACTATCCCTTTTTTTATGCTATGATCAAGCTGAAGCTCCGCTTCTCCACGAGGCTATAGGAGATTATCGTAGGCGAAGTTCTTCTTGTTGGTTCTCGAGCCGATACCGTGCTCCTCTTCTCTTAATCCCTAGAGAGGTTTCAGAGATTATCTTCTTGGAAAAGTTCACAGTTATGAAATTCGTACCCAAGGCTACGCTCCTCTTCTCGTTTCCCGATATAAGACCGGATTATCGTTGGAGAAGTTCACTTCGTGGTGCTCCTCTTTCCAGTCGTTCTGACGTGCGTCAAGATTATCGACGGAGAAGTTTACAGCAGGATCCATGCCACCTTCTAAGAGATAGTCGGAAGGCAGGTTCCTTTGGTCTAATTTTTGCGCGTTGAGCAATGCCTTCTTTTGTCATCATCCTCTTTATTTACTCCCCCTCCTTTTCTTGTTTGAACAACCATCCGAAGAGTATAGAATACGGTTGAAGGCTGGGAATGGGATTTAAAGAAAAAGACATCGGAGAAGGCGCAAAGTGGATGACTAAGGGCTAATCTTGAGGGAAAAAATATATATAAGGCCGAGTGAGGAATAACCTAAGCGCCCTTATCATTTTCTTAACGATCTATGGCAAGGTGAGTATGAAACCAAGAATCACTAGTTAAGACAAGTAATTGATGTGTGACTCGCTCTAGAACTAGATCCAAAGAAAGAAAAATAACAAGGCTTGAATCCTCACATATGTATAGTGGCTTTGTGTCTAGTAGAGCAACCTAATGACCTTTAGACACAAGAATGCGACTTAGACTGACAAAATTAAGCAATTAAATCGATCGCATGTCGGGGTGAAATTCTAAGTGACTTTAGATCAAAGCATCCTAAAGGATATCGTCATTCCCCTAATATTATAGGTATATGTATATAAAAAATTTTATTATTATTATTTATATTTTTTTATTATTATCACGCAGGATATGGCAAATTAGCATAGAAACACATAGAATAGAGCATGTGATAGCACAGAAGATCAGGTGATGCACATATCACGGGAGATTCAACATGCCTAATTTTCCGGCAAGAAATTGGAATCGTTTTTCATCCAATGCCTTGGTGAAAATGTCAGCTAGTTGGTACTCCGTGTTCACGAAATACATATCTATGGTGCCTTTTTCTACATGATCTTTAATAAAGTGATATCTAATGTCTATGTGTTTCGTGCGTGAGTGATGAACAGGATTGCAAGTAATAGCGATGGCACTTTGACTATCACTATAAATGGGTATATTATTTAAATTGTACCCATAATCGCGAAGTTGAGTCCGCATCCACAGCATCTGGGAGCAACAACTGGCGGCTGCCACGTATTCCGCTTCGGCCGTCGAAGTTGACACACAGTTCTTCTTTTTGGATGACCAGCAGACCAGCTTTTTGCCTAGAAATTGAGCGCCACCGGACGTTCTTTTCCTGTCCATTCGGCAACCTGCATAATCAGCGTCAGTATAGCCGATAAGTTTGAAGTTCGTACCCTTTGGATACCATAGTCCAAGAGTAGAGTTGCCCTTAAGGTAGCGCAGAATCCTTTTAACCGCGAGCATATGAGATTCTTTCGGATCGGCTTGAAAACGGGCACATAAGCAGGTGGCAAACATGATATCCGGCCGGCTTGAAGTGAGGTATAGAAGAGATCCAATGATGCTGCGATACAGTGTGATGTCGACCGATTTACCAGAGGGATCGGCATCCAACTTGCAGCTTGGTGACATAGGAGTGCTGAGAGGCTTGCTCTGATCTTGATGAAATTTCTTCAGAATATCCTTGATGTATTTTGTCTGACTGATGAAAATCCCATCATCGAGCTGCCTGACTTGAAGTCCTAACAAGAACTGCATCTCTCCCATTGACTCATCTCGAATTTGCTTTTCATGAGATCTCCAAACTTCGTGCAGAGCCGAGGATTTGTTGATCCGAAGATGATGTTGTCGACGTAAACTTGGACGACCATCAGATCTTTGTCTTGCCATTTGATGAAGAGGGTTGTGTCTATTGTTCCTCGTATGAATCCAGACTTTACGAGGAATTCACTCAGGACATCGTACCAAGCACGAGGGGCTTGTTTTAGTCCATAGAGAGCTTTGTCCAATCGATAGACGTGATCGGGAAATTCTTGATCAACGAAGCCTTCCGGCTGAGCTACATAGACTTCTTCTTTTAACACGCCGTTGAGAAAGGCGGTCTTAACATCCATCTGATAGACTTTGAAATCTTGGTGAGCCGCATAAGCCTGGAGAAGGCGGATAGCTTCGATTTGGGCAACATGAGCATATGTTTCGTCGTAGTCGATACCTTCCTGTTTATTGTATCCCTTCGCAACTAGCCTTGCTTTGTTCCGGATCACTTCACCATCCTCATTTTTCTTGTTTTTGAATCCATTTAGTTCCGACAATTGTTTTCCCATGTGGACGTGGTACTAAGGTCCACACTTTAAGACGTTCGAATTGATGAATTTCATCATGCATTGCTATTACCCAATCCGGGTCTTGAAGTGCGTCTGCTACCTTGGTAGGTTCGTTGTGGCTTAAGAAGCAGCTGAAGAGACTGTGTTGACGACGTGTCCTTACTCCGCCTGAGGGCTCGCCAATTATCTGATCAACCTGGTGAGCGCTAGTCCACTTGCGCTCGTTTGGGAATGCTGAAGGCGAAGCGTCAGCCGTTTGTGGGTCTAGATTTTCAAAGTTCTCCGGTTGTTCATTTGTGTGAGGAAGTTCCAAATCAGCACTTGGAGAGAGCGACTCTGATGATTCTTCCTCAACACCCACGGTAGTTTCTTCATTATTCTGAGGCAAGTCTGAATCGGTTGAAGTAGGAACTGTTGAAGAGCTTGGTACATCGGCCTCTTCAGGTGGAAAATCCACTATAGGTGTAGCATTTTGTGACCGATATACTGGCTCGAAGAGAGAGTCCAAATCGTCTAATGCAAGTCTCATAGCTTCTTCTGACGTTGAATTCGGAGTTGTTGCCTTCTTCTGTTGGTTTTGTGCCAACACACTAGTGAAAACAGGTTCTGAACTGTTATATTCGAAAGCTATCGGGTTGAGTATGGATCCTGAACTGAGGTGTGCAGGAGCCATCGGGTTAAGCACGGGTCCTGGACTGACTTGACCAGAAGCCATCTCCGCCACTTCGTGGAAAGTGACGTTTTAGCTTTCTTTGATTGTGTGGTTGGACTTGATGTATACTCGGTACGCTTTCGAGGTTGAAGAATACCCGACGAAAGTGGCTTCGAATGCTTTAGGGTCGAACTTAGCACGTTGCTCTCGGTCGTTCGCCACAAAGCACTTGCACCCGAAGACTTTAAAGAATGAAATGTTGGGTACTCGTTTGTTGATAATTTCGTACGGAGTCTTGTCGAAGTGCTTGTGAATCACCGTCCTGTTTTGAGTGAAACGGGAAGTATTTACTGCTTCCGCCCAAAGAAAATGTGGAAGTCCAGAATGTATGAACATCGTACGCGCGGCTTCCACTAGTGTTCTGTTCTTTCGTTCGACTACCCCATTTTGTTGAGGAGTCTTGGCGGCTGAAAATTGTTGACTTATCCAAAGTTTCTGATAAAAATTACTGAGACATCTGTTCTTGAACTCAGTGCCATTGTCTGTTCGAATGACTTGGATAGTCTGCTGCAGCAAATTTTGAGTAGTGTTCACGAAATTGATGATCAAGTCCACTGTCTCATCTTTTGTTCAGAGAAACCTTGTCCAAGTGTAGCGAGAGTAGTCATCGACTATGACCAGCAGATACTTGCGTCCATTAATACTCTATGTCTTCATCGGGCCACAGAGGTCCATATGTAGCAGTTCCAGAGGACATGAAGTAGAGGCCACTTGTTTGATATGATGAGATGCTCGCTTCATTTTTCCTAATTGGCACGCCGAACATTGATGCTCTTTTTGTAAAGGTATAGTTGGAAGACCATGAACCAACATTTTCTTTGAGAGATGTTGAAGAGCTTTGAGGTTGAGATGAGACGTGCATTGATGCCATAAGCTGTTCCTCTGAATTACAGTCTGAGAGATGAGGCAGACAGCTATCGAGGGCCGCACGGATGTCAGGTTGATCGTGTAAAGATTGGATTTCCGAATTCCGTAGAGGAGTTCTGTGTCCTGACTATCCAAAATTCTGCACCGGTCAGCATGAAAGACCACCAGGAACCCTTTGTCACAGAACTGGCCTATGCTGAACAAGTTATGGCGGAGGCCTTCGACGTATGAGACATCTTTTATAGTTAGATTATTCAGAATGATATCCCCAAGTCCTAGAATCGAGGCTGAATCGTTGTTCCCAAACCTGACTTTTTCGTTAGGATGGTCTTTGTAGTTGCTCAACAGTTCTTGATTTCCCATCATGTGTGTAGAGCAACCAGAATCGAGGTACCACACATGATGGATCTGCAAAAAAAAATTTAGAGAGCTTTAGGTACCTGTTAGGAATATTTTATAGTGTTCAATTTCAATGTGTTTATCTTAGTTGGTTTGTATTTAATTAACTTTGGGCTAGTTTGTAATATTCTAGTTCTTAGTTACTAGGGGTATAATATACCAACTAATGTGGTATATATACCCCAAACCCTAATTCATTAGGGTGTGTGTTTTTGGTGTAGTATGTGTGAGTTGCGTGTGTGTTGAATAGTAAGAAAATCATTTTGACAGCTTTCACCTTCGTTCACAAACACACCCCACGTCTAAGCTTCAAATCTTTCATCATTAGCGTGGTAAATCGTCCTAGATTAGTATTGTTGGATTAAAAGGGACCAACAAGTGGTATCAGAGCAAAACACGTTCGGATTTGAAACAGTTTTTGAAATTTTTGGAATTTTTTTTTCGGTTCGAATTTCTGAAATTTCTTAAGTTTTTTTGTTGATTTTAGTGATTTTGCAAGCTCAAGAGGTCATTAGGTTGTTTTCGTATGATTTGAAGTGATTACCCAACTTTTTTTCAGTTGATTTGGGTGAGTTTTGGGTGGAAATCGCATCTGTTTTTCGTCATTTTCAGTCCAGAATCGGGTAGATGAACAAATCGCCCGATTGCTACAGTACCTGAAATAGCTACAGTACCAATTTACTCAGTTTCGGGCGTTTTTATTCAGTTTCGGGCGAATTTTGACTGGTCAAACCCGAAACTGGACTGGTCAACTCGAAATTGAACTGGTCAACCCGAAACTGGACTGGTCAACACCCGAAATTTGACAGAATTATCCAATTTTGACTGGTCAAACCCGAAACTGGACTGGTCAACCCGAAACTTGACTGGTCAACACCCGGAAGTGGACTAATTTTCAAAACAGTTACTGTAGCAAATTAACTTGTTTCGGGCGAAACTACCAATTTCATTGTAGTGTCACTGTAGCATAGTTACTGTAGCGAGTATCGGTCGAAACTTTAAATTTCACTGTAGCTTTTAGCAAATCACTGTAGCAAAACAAGTTTCGGGCGAAACTATTAAAATCACTGTAGCAATTTCGAATTCACTGTAGCAACAGTGTAGCAAAGCGATTTCACTGTAGCGAAATAATCAAATCTGGTTTCGATCGAAACTTTTTAGTTTCGGGCGAAACTAGTTGCAATCACTGTAGCAAATTCAATAAGAACAATATAGCAATTCTTTCGATCGAAACTACTTCAAATCACTGTAGCATCACTGTAGCATCACTGTAGCAAATTCAATAAGATCAATGTAGCAATTCTTTCGATCGAAACTACTTCAATTCACTGTTCCTTTTTCGTCCAATTGCAAAAGTTTTTTCATAATTTAACTGTAGCAATTCCCCCCAATCACTGTTACGCTCGATTCTTTCTGTGACTCAACCTTGGATTACAATTACAATCATAGGCCAATTCCAACTATTTTAACAATTCGCCCGATTGTTAAAATTACAGTATAGAAAATTCACTGTAGCGATTTCACTTGCAAATTCAGTCAATCGCCCGAAACTATTAAAAATCAATCGCACCAAATTGTGCCACTTAAACAATCTTCTTTGGTCCCACTTTGAATTCAATTTCAGTCACTCAATTGCACGAATTCACTGTACGAATTTCAATTTCAATTACTTAAGCGCACGATTTGGTACTGTTGCTAGAATTTGCAAATTCGCCCGATTTGCTATCCATTTCACACTTAGAATTTTCAGTCAAAATCTTCATCAACTTTAATCGGGAAATTCAAATCTCACTTAATCACACTTTGAAAATCACACTTAAACGCTCTTGATCAAAAAAAAAATAATAATAATAATAAAAAATAAAAAATAAATATCTTGAAAAATATATATATATATATATTTAAGCAAATCCACAAAACGTGTCAACGGTCATTTATATCCAACAGTCAACTTAGGACATCATTGGCAAATTATAGAAAAAGTTTGGGTCATTTTCTCGAAGTTTTCGAAATCATCACAAAATTTTTCGGTACACGCCAAAAATTTTCGACGCCGACTTTCTTCGATACTTCACGATACTTCTCGAGTAAACCAAACTTTTCGTCTCTGAAATTTCAAAAGCCAATTTCTATTTTTTAATTAAATATAAAATCAAATTAAAATGGATGCTCAAGCTAGGAAGATTGAGGAATTAGAAGCACGCCTTGCTAATAATTACTCCGTGTTAATTAAGCAACAAGAAAGCCTAGCTTATGCTAATGAAGATTTGACAAACGCAAAGTCAAATATAATTAGCTTAGAAACTAAGTTAGAAGATAGTGAAAATAGGGTCTGCGAGATGACTAGAAATTTACGTTCTTGCGAAGCTGAGCGAAATGAAATCACATCAAAATATGAGACCGTCTTAGAGGAACAGCTTATGCTTTACTCTAAGATTAAACGATTAGAGAATGTTATTTCGAATATAGGTCCAGCAGGTCAAAACTCTCCTTCTAACTTAATTCCTAATGGGGAAAATATTTTACATGATAAAAAACCTACTCTATGTGATACTCCAGAGACTCTTCGTAAATTGAAATATTTACAAGATACTTTGGACTCTGAAAGGATAGGTTTTGGCGCTGAAAAGGAAAGGCTTTTAAAGGAGATTTTATATCTCAAAAATTCCCCGTCTTTATCTGTTTCAAATGATTTGTCAAATAATACATCTTGCTCAAAACAGGTAAAGAAAACAAAAACTAAAAGAAACATCCTTGTTCCTAAAACTGAGAAGGCTTTTACTAATCATTCTAAGTCAATTTTGACTGAAGCTGAAACGTTAAGTAAAAGCAAAGCGCTACAAATAGCTAAGGAACAAATAAAGATTAGGAAGGAGAAAAGAAAGTCAACTTTTAATCCTAAAATTAAGGTCGAAAATGATCAAGAATTTTCCACTCCTACACCTATAAAAAGGGAAAGGAAAACGTGCAAAGAAGAAGTTCCAAGCTTAAGCAAGCAAACTTCTCAGATCCCGCACACTCATCATTATAGAGTGAATGATGTGAACTCTTGTAGGCAATACGACTCATCATCCAATGACGCATATAGCGCCATAAGCTCATATTCCTGCTTGAAATACCCAGTCCATATTTATTCTAGAAAGCATCTTATGCGACTGGCTAAGGAGAAAATCTTTAGGTCTTCTACACCTAGGCACACATTCACAGGCGCTGAATTGTCATTTCCCTCTAAGGTTCACCAAACCTGGATTCGTAAATCACAAATCAAATTGAATTGGACTTTAATGGATGATTTAGGATCAATATCTGAACCAAATGTGCTTAACTTGTTTTCTGCTAACAAGGGAGAACCCATTCAAAAATGGGTACCAAAGTCCCGATAAAGTTATTGCAGATTCCCAGCATGGGTAGGTACAAGAGAGCTGCTCCACACCCATGACTGGTATGCGATGAGAGCAGCCAAACATCCCAGCGTGTATGGTATCTTGGGTTGCTCCACATACACGACTGGTAAGCGATGCGAGCAACTACGTAGGTAAATTCTATATGCATCCCATAAGAAACTTGGCATGCATCTTGAGCTCAAAAGACAATATACCTACTTTGAAAACAATAGGGTACATTATAAACATGCATGCCTCAAATGTACTTTAAATGTTAAATTTTCGCATGCATATGAGCTGAAATGTCTAATACCCCATGATAGGTACATTTTAACTATGCATATATCTTAAAGAGCTACAAGCTTAAACATTCACGTGCATATAAGCTGAATCGTTAAAATACTTATTTTAAGTGTTAATAGCGAAAAACGTACATTCTAATGCATTTTTAAAGAACAATAATTCTTTAGTTTGCATCTGATCTGAAAATAGATAAATACGTTCACGCTTATCTAATTGGGAGAGAACATACATGTTTAAACGTGCATGCATTGAGGGGGAGTATCACTCCATATTTATGAGGGAAGAGTACATTTTTAGGGGGAGTACATCTTAGGTGCACGATTTGAGGGGGAGAAACTTACTGTAACCCATATACATATACCTATATATATACCTTATCTACTACTATTACGATAATATATATATAAAAAAAAAAGGGGAAAGAAAAGCAAAAAAAAAAAGGGGGAAAGAAAAAAAAAAAAAACCTCTCAGACGCTTCCACCTCTCATGATGGACTTCACTTGAAAACCCGACCCTCAAGAGTTCGAGAATTACAAAAGGGTGACATCCATACACAAACACGAAGATGATCTCAACCGCCCTGCTCTGACTTGCTGATAGCAGCACTCACCAAACTTGACGGACGCACGGATTATAAGTTCCCATGGTTCAGTCAGACCAAACTGAACCTAGCCCCGGAACGTAGCCGAGTGTTAGTGAAGATTTCAAGTCCATTAGCCACATTCCCATTTGGCAATTCTTGACAAGACCAAAGAGCGGAAGATACAAAATTCCCTTAGCTCGCAAATTACTCGGACCATCCCATATAGGTGCAGGAGTTGATTTCTATCAGCTCCCGGGTAGAAGTCGCCTCATTTGGTCCAATGGCGCATGCACAACCGAGCCTTACCCACTCATCGATCTCCCAAAAGACCGATGTTTCATCAAATCACGGGGAGCCACGTATGCTATCACTGCTTCACTTGGAAGCGGGAGATATTGAATTAAGTGGTAGTTAGCCCCACACCACTGAACTTTCTTGAACACATCGAGTCTAGGTGTCCTCACTACCTAAATGTTTTAAAATTTTTTTTGGACACATACACTTCCTCTTATCTGGACTTCGTGACCAGATCAGAACTTCCATAGACACGTCTGTAGTAGATGTGATTCCAAGATTGGAAGGAAGTCCTACCGTTGCAATATCAAAACAACAGCGGTTTCAGGCCATCATCTGCGAGCTACGCTCCTGGATTGATGTTAACGGAACGCCTATGTGGCTCCGGTTCTAAGCCCTGTGCTTACAGGCCGCGTCTCAGAGTTTAACTCTGAACTCGTGTCGATGGATTGCCTTAGTGGCTCTGTCTAGTTATTACCCACACCGACCTGTCGTTTGTTTATTACTTCGACTCCTATACAAGCATGCCGATCTCGTTAACACGAATCGCCATGAGGGGGAGAAGGGGATACGTATAAAAAACAGGTCGGACCACCCACCAACTTCCGCCGCGCGTACCACTATGAAGCCGGGCTCTCCTGCACTCAAACGTCAATTTGAAGGAGCCTTGGCACATTCTATAACACATCCCACGCTCACCATCTAATTCCGCCGTGCTTACTACGATGAAGCCGAACTCCACTAGAACCTACAATGCCACATCCCAAAGGAGCTTTGGCATATGCTAAAAGACACCCCACGCATACCTTCTTCTGGAGCCAGACAAGCTTCCTCGAGGCCGAACCAGACAACTTCCTTCGACGAAGACGAATCTGGCACTAAGTAGAAGAAGACTAGAGAAGACTTGACGACTTCAAAATACGGAAAAAGACACGGACAAGATGCAAACAGAATTTCAAAGATCTGCGACATCATCAAGAAACGAATATCGGGGCGTGGATCACAGCATACATCCGATCTACAAAGTATAGCGTCAAGACAAGAGAGTTCTAGCTGAAAGTGCATTCAAATCCTCCACAAGAAGAGGATAGCCTTTGCAGGGGGAGCAAGGGGAGATCGTTAGGACTCGAGAGATTCTCCATGTGCTCAACAAAGATAACCCGCGCTGAATTGAAGATTGAACACTAAGGGGGAGATTGTTAGGAATATTTTATAGTGTTCAATTTCAATGTGTTTATCTTAGTTGGTTTGTATTTAATTAACTTTGGGCTAGTTTGTAATATTCTAGTTCTTAGTTACTAGGGGTATAATATACCAACTAATGTGGTATATATACCCCAAACCCTAATTCATTAGGGTGTGTGTTTTTGGTGTAGTATGTGTGAGTTGCGTGTGTGTTGAATAGTAAGAAAATCATTTTGACAGCTTTCACCTTCGTTCACAAACACACCCCACGTCTAAGCTTCAAATCTTTCATCATTAGCGTGGTAAATCGTCCTAGATTAGTATTGTTGGATTAAAAGGGACCAACAGTACCCATTTAAACATGGGTCCTCTCAGATTAGTAGATAAGATTTCAGGTTCAGATATAGTTCCTAAATTATTACTTGAGGGAGTCTTGACAACCCATTTCACTCTTGGAGAAGTGGGTTTGGGTGCTGCCTCTTTAGGTGACTTGGCCGTTTCGGCTTTCGTCGTCCTAGGCGGAGATTTAGGAACCCATTTGGGTTGAAACCTTGCAAGGAAGATTAATTTCAGCACGTACAAATGCTTTGGTAGGTTTGATCGAGGAAAAGATCTTTTCTTGTGATAGTCTCCTAAGGTGCTTGGGGGATTTAATCTCTACGGGATACCTTAGGTGAGGACAGTCATGTATGGCGCCATAAGCTTTCTTTATGACTGGATCTTGTTTCCTACGAGTTTTCCTAGTGGCATTTGTTTCAGAATGATTAACTTTTGTTTTCGATGTGGAGCCTATTTCGAAATTAGTGCTTCTAAATGTGATTGGTTTGAGGGAGTGTGTAGAAGCAATTATTTGAAACGAGGAAATGGCTCTTTTATTTTTCCGAGTGTCTTTTATTTTTGCAGAAGGAGAAACGATATTGGAAACATTCGAATCTATTGACTCCTTCTCTATTTTTATTCTAGACACCCACGCCTTCGTATCTAGTGCTGGCCCTACGCTCCCTGTAGACGTAGGTGAAATAGTGTTAGGCTTAGCACTTCTAATAATACGTTTATGATCTACTGAAGGTGCTTTATCAATTTTCACGCTTTTTGGAATAACGTGTGATTTAGCTTGGAATGTTGAAGAAGCTTTGGAATTCTCAATCTCTTTTAGGAACTTTTTCTTTTCAGCTTCAAAATTCTCTCGTTCTATTTCTAATGAGCATCATAACTCCTCTATTTTCCTACCAATAGGGGGTATATAGAGAGAATTTTCAGAATGATGAGTTTGTGCTTCTTCTTTAATAGAAAGATCTTCAGGTAGTTTAATAGACTCAAGACTCCAACCTTTGGGAAGTTCTCTAATGTTGTAGCTTTGATTCAATTCGGTGTAGGAGAAGGGAATTTCAACCCTAGTCTTTTGGTTTCTTCTAAAGCATCTATTTCTTTAGCATTAGTAGAAACCATAAGATCTGTTAATCCTAGACCCATGTATTGAATGTCGTAGAGTTGCTTACAATCAACTTTCGACAAACAGCGTGGGTTTTCAAAGCCTAAGCCAAATTTATAATCATAAAATTCTAAGTCCATGGGTTGATTTAAAAATATTGTCTGTTCAGTCTGTCCCCTTCTAACAAGAAGATTGTAGCACCCGGATCCTCGTAAGCATATAGGGCCAGTAAATGTGCATGAATGTTGAATGAAATTGTATGCAATTCGTGCAGTAATTTCGTGCTTACATGACTTATATGAAATTTTGTGTGGTAAATTATGTGCTTAAGCGACTTTGCGAGGGAGGTGCATTCGATTTTTGGCTTTTACAATATCTGATTTACTTAGGAAGTTTTCGAAAATTAGACAAAAAGGGAAAATTAAGGAAATAATATTTAAGAGTGGGAGGTGGACTATAATTAAAATTGGGCTATGGGCTAAAGAGTAAACTATAATTAGTTGGGCTATAAAGACAATTTGGGCCCAAAATATTAGAGGGGACTTTAAGGACAAACCCTCCCTAATTTGAGGGATATTTTCGTCCCATATGCCCCACCACCATCCCTCCTAACGTGATAATAATCTAAAGGCCCTTTTCAAAGTTCACAAACCCCCATAGAAAGGAAAAACCCGAGCTTGACCAAGAAAGGAGGAGAAGACGAACTTCGAACCACACGAGCTTGGATTAGGTGAGTTCTACCATAGTCCTTACCTCCTAATTAGGTAACAAGGCATGTTAAGGAACTATAGACACGAAAAATACCCATTTGTTACAACTTAGCAGTTTTAATCTTCGAAAGGTGTATTCCTCGCTTGGAATGAGTGTTCTTAATTCGAACCTATCATGTTTAGGAATTATTAGGCAAGAAAAAAATGTTTAGGATTTTATTAGAAACTAAAGGCAATTTTTTTTAGGTTTTAAGTTCATATCGGCCTTTAACGAGTTCTTGAAAGAAAACCTTTTGATTCTTAAGCCTAGAGTTTCGCGAATTGAAAAATGTTTATGCGAGTTGAGGGTAAGGACTCGCGAACTTGACTTGGGCAAACTTCACGGGTCGAGAGTTTTGCGAACTCAAGACCCCTCTTGCATGGATTCGCGAAGCATGAGGTTTGCGAGTCCAAGGCCGCGAACTGATTTAGCGAATCCTCGAAGCCGCAAAGTGAGGGAGCCGCAAAACTGCTTTGCGAGTTGAAGTTTATGGGCCCATGCACTTTGCGAACTCGGGAAGTTGGCGAACTGAGAACGTTTTGCGGGCCGCACGAAGTTTGCGAATTGAAGTACTTTGCGAACCATGACATTTTGCGGGTCGAAGCTTGGGGAGTCCATGCAAGGTTTGCGAATTGGGAGCACTTCGCGGGCTAAACCCGTGGCCCTTTCCATTGTGCAAGCAAGATTGGTTGGATTAGCCCATTTTTCTGTAGGTTATATATTCACTTATGCAGCTGGATGCCTCTGTGCTAAGGTCAAGATATCTTCTGGACTATTGTGTAGTGGCATGAACCTTTGCGGGGCCCTCGAAAGAGATCCCCAAGGCTCCCTCCTTCTTTGCGTGACAACTCGCCTTTCCTCCGTTTGAGGTCCATGAGTTGGTCTTGAAGTTCCCTCTCCTTTTCGGCCGTAGTGTCTTCCCTTTTTCCCGAGTGTGGCTTAGTTCTTTTCCTTTTTCTGGAACTCCCAGCTCCCTTCGTTTTTTCGGGTGACTTACTAGCGGAACTCGTGGAGGTCCGCCTGAGCGTTCTGAGATCCCTTTGTCTTTTTTGTACCATCTTGCTTATCTTCATCATCTCGGGCCTGTCATTCAGGTCCTGGCCGTTCCTCAGCACGTTTGGCAGTTTTTGGAGGTCCTCCTATCCCCGTGGTCACTTTCTGACTTTCACTGCTCTGGGTGGATCTTGCCCATATTTTGAAGGGAGTGGCAGCTCCTCGTCCTTTTCTTCGAGACTACGGCGATGGTGGTGGATGGTACTAGATCATCATGCCGACCTTGCGGTGTACAACGGAGTCAATCCTCTAAAGATGGCTAGAGAGAATAGGCCCGTCGCTTGGGAGAAACGGTGTGTGCATTTTAGTGTGTGTTTTTTCCTTAGCTATTTTCAAAAAATCAGCTTCTGAATTTGGATTAGGGCAACCCTATTTATACTCTCTAGGCTCGGAAATCTCTCAAAGAAATCATGAAGATTTGATTTTTGATTTTTACTCCTTAAGTGGAGAGATCTTTGGCATGATTTTCTCTCCTTTTGAATTCCAAATCCAAACTTAAGGAAAATTGCTATCACTATCTTAGATATTCAAATCAAATAAAATATCTTTAAATATAGAATCAAATATCGAATTTTATACAATATAAATTTCGAAATTTATAATCTAATTAAATAATATTCCGAATATTTTTATTTCATTTTATTTATATCAAATATGCAAATTTCGAAAATACCCTCAAAGGCATTTCGAAATTAGCTTAAGGTGAAAGACCAATTTTACCCTCAAGCACATTAAGCACTTGGTCAAGCCGAAGTCTTAAAGTTAGTTTAATACGAAGTCCAACTTCGGTCCAATAAATGGCCCGAGGCCCATTAAGGCGCGGCCCAACGGCCCTTAAGGCCCAAAACACTCTTTCTCCTTATCCGTACATGTTGATGATCCTTTTTAAGCCCGACTCTCTAGGTTCGACTCAATCGGCAAGGGAGGAATCCAAGAGTTCGTTAGTTACCTAGTAAATCCAACAGTACCAGACCGTAACCCGATTCGATTGCGAATTTCGACCCACTTTTTATTCCAGAACCTTACTATAGATTATTATGCTATGTATAAACCTTTCAGCTGTGTCCTAATCGAGTGAAAGCCATGGTCTATGTCAAACTCACTGAACTCGATACTAAGATGAAACGGAGACGAGGCAACTTACCAAACTACCCTCCAGTCTAACATGAGTCAGTTCAATACCTAGGCTAAGGATTTCGTAATTTCCCGACGTCGTCCACATAGGACACTTACCTCGATTGTTTATGAGACTGTGAATCCGTATTTGGCGGTCTGAGCCCGGCAATCTCAAATCGTCATCAAGACCGCATCTAGCCCGCTGACCCATGCAACATCAAATCGGGTCGAGGGGAACCAATGATAGTCGAGACTTCGAAGTCAACTCCTTCAAAACCCCTTTCGGTCTAAGGTTCAGCAGACAACTATAGTGTTGTCGTCAGTCATTGACACTCCTTGAGTAATAAGCCATGTTCGGCCGTACGACCCGTGAGTCAGTGTCCATGAAACGATTCAATCCCTTGATTCGATTCGTATCATAAGTCATGACCTCTGCCTCCGCTTCTGTTATTTAATGATAGAGATTAAGAGTCCACTAGTGCCTTCATCTCTCGTGCCCATCGAGAACAGTGACTCAACTAGACACATTTGGATTTGTTCATTTCTTGCTTTACCGGATGCTAAGTAAAGAACTCATATATCCAATAAACGAACAAAGCTCTTATTAAATACACGAAAATATGTTATTACATAAGAGGTCGAATGATAAATAAGCTAATGCCCTATACAGCCTAATCCTCGTATAGCATTCGAGGGTATATTTCTAACAATCTCCCTCTTGCACTCAATGCCATGCTCTGCAGTATCTAATATCCATCTTGTCGAGATGTCTAGCCAACACTGGTGAATGGGTCAGCCACGTTTTTCGCGGTCGCAATCTTCTGCACGGCTATGTAGCCATTCTCAACGACTCCACGTAACACGTGATACTTTCTTTCTAAACGTTTGGACCTGCTGTGAGATCTCAGTTCTTTCGCCTGAGCAATAGCGCCAGTAATGTCGCACCACAATGGCAATGGTCTATATGCTACAGAAACGATTCCAATTTTCTCAAAGAAATTTCCCATCCAAACACCTTCCTTAGCTGCCTCTGAGGCCGCTATATACTCGGCTTCGCAGGTGGAATCTGTAGTAGTGCTTTGTTTGGAACTTTTCCTAGACACTGCTCCACTGTTGAGCGTAAAGACAAATCATGAAGTGGATTTTCGGTCATCCACGTCTGCCTAGAAAGCCGAATCCGTATACCCTTCTACTTTCAATCCTCTAGCTAGCATCATATCCTTAGTCCGTCAGAGGTATTTGAGGATATCTTGACTGCTTTGCAATGTTCCTTACCAGGGTTATCTGAAACCGACTGACTACGCTCACAGCGTACGTCAAGTCAGGTCGCGTGCAAAGCATCGCGTATATCAAGCTACCCACTGCAGATGGGAATTCCACTTATCTATTTCCGATCCAACTCGTTTTGAGGGCTCATAGCCTTGGAAAGGTTAATCCCATGTCGCATAGGCAGGAATTTTTTCTTAGAGTTGTCCATATTATATCAGGACCTTTTCTAAGTAAAGGGACTGGGAGAGTCCTAACATACGATTCGTTTGATCTCTATAAAAGCGAATCCCCCAGATGTAGGTCGCTTCTCCCAAGTCTTTCATGGAGAATTCAGTTGAAAGCCACGCTTTACCATAGAGAGCATTTCAATATCATTTCCTATCAAAAGGATGTCGTCCACATACAATACGAGGAAAGATATTTTGCTCCCAATGCTTTTCTTGTAGACGCAAGGTTCGTATTCATTCTTCAAGAATCCGTGGCCCTTAACCACTTCATCGAACCAGAGATTCTAGCTTCTAGAGGCTTGTTTAAGTCTATAAATGGACTTGTTCAGTTTGCACACCTTATGAGCATCTCCTTGCAATGTAAAACCCTTGGGCTGCTCCATATATATTTCCTCGTTGAGGTATCCGTTTAGGAACGCAGTTTTCACATCAATCTGCCAGATCTCATAGTCATAGTGCGTAGCTATCGCAAGAAATGTTCGAATGGACTTCATCATAGCGACTGGCAAAAAAGACTCCTCAAAGTCAATGTTTTCTTTTTGACTGTACCATTTCACCACAAGTCTAGCTTTGTATGTGTCAACCAATCCGTCAGATCCAATCTTTCTCTTGTAGATCCATTTACACCCAATGGGCCTAAAGCCATCTGAGAGGTCTACGAGAGTATATACTTGGTTTTCGTGCATAGAATCCATTTCGGCTTGCATAGCTATAAGCCAATTTTCCGAATCTTTATCCTTGATTGCCTGTTCATAGGTAGTGGGATTGTCTCCGACGTTCCATTCCATCACAGCATTCTCGTGCTCGATGTGGACCATTTCGTATCTCTCAGGCTGGCGAGATACTCTACCCGACCTGTGCAACTCAGGTTGCATCTCGTGTCATCCGACACTGGAGTCTGTGAAAGCGCTTCTGACGACTCTCCAAGAGTTACCTTGCGACCCGTTCCACCTTCTCGAACGAACTCTTCTTCAAAAAAGTGAGCCTTATGGGCTATAACAATTCTCTGATCGTCGTGGAAGTAAAATTGGTATCCCATGGAATCCTCGGGATACCCGACAAAACGTTCTTTCACAGACTTCGATTCCAGTTTATCTGTCTTGAGCTTTTCACGAAACCGGGGCAACCACAAATTCTAATGTGATTCAAGCTCTGTTTTCGTCCTGTCCATATCTGATACGGAATACGATCGACAGACTTTGTAGGACATCTATTTAAAATGTGTGCCACTGTCAACAGTGCATAATCCCACAACGACATGGACAGGTCCCCATAGCTCAGCATAGATCGAACCTTATCCAACATAGTCTAATTTCTGAGTTCGGACACATCGTTCAACAACGGTGTTCCGGACGGTGTCATCTGTGAAATAATCTTGTTCTTTTTCAAGAACTCGTCAAACTGGAGGCTCATGAGCTAGCCACCTCGATCTGATCGAACGACTTTAATGCTCTTTCCGGTCTGATTTTCCACCAAAGCCTTGTACTCTTTGACCCATTCAAAAGTATCAGACTTGTGCTTCATGAGATACACCTTTCTGAAGCGAGAGTGATCATCAATGAAGGTGACGAAATAATGGAAGTTATCGCGAGCCGCTATCCCGAACGGTCCTTAAACATCCGTGTGGATCAAACCGAAGATCTGCGGTTGAAAGTCCCTGTGAAGGGCGACTTGGTCATCTTTCCAAGGATATAAGATTCGCAATTCGTATAGGGACCAGACCGAAGCGGCTTAATAACGCCGGTTTTCTCTAATTAAAGAATATTCTGTTCTCCAGCATGACCGAGTCTTGAGTTCGACTCCAATTTTCTTTTGTTGGTGATTGTATACATAATTTTTGTTTTATCTTCGACATTTAGATAATACAATCTATTCAGTAAACTTGCACTTCCAACGCAATTATTTCCAAAATAAATATTGCATATATTATTACTAAATTGGAACTCGTAACCGTTTCCGGTCAAAACGGGAATAGAAACAATATTCTTAAGCCCCCTGGGCAAAACTAAACAATCGGAAGGCAGTAAACTATGTCTAGTAGATAAAACGAGAGTTCTCGATCCAATGTGCGTCGCCGACACACTATGCAGCTTCCTACGTTGATCATGATCTCTATGTCCGCCATCTTCCTACTTCGTTCCAGACCCTGGTTCGAAAAATAGATGTGAGCACTAGCTCCCGAGTCTAAGATCCACGAAGCAGAATATACCGTCATAGAACAACTAGTTTCTAAAACGTAAAGTTCTTTACCTGAGGCTGCTAGTTTCGGGCAATCGCGCTACAATGGCCAAGCTCATTGCAGTCAAGGCATTTGTCCGTCGGCTTGGCGCTTTTAAACACGTTCTTCTTGGCCTTGTCTTTCGATATTCATCCTTTGGGCTTAGTGGGCTTGGCCGAGTTTCTACTCGACCCTCGAGTCTTAGAATTCGCGACAAGAACAACTTCCTTTCTTTTTACCTTCTTCAGCTGAATCTGCGCCGCCGACAACTGGTTCATCAACCCAGTCAATGTCATCTCAGCCTTGTTCAGATTAAAATTCACAACGAACGAATTGAAGGAAGGTGGGAGCGACAGAAGTATGAGATCTTTCTGGAGCCATTATCCATGATAAAGTCCAGTGCATCGAGTCTTTCGATCCAATCGATCATCTTGAGCACATGCTCTCCGATGTCGTTACCCTCAGCTATTTTGCAATGAAATAGTTGCTCCGCAGGGAATAGCGAGCACTCCTGGAATGTTCGCCAAAAAGCTCCTTCAAATAAAGAAAAATGGCATCCACTTCCACTTTCGAGTGAGTGCGCTACAACTTATTGCTCATGGAAAGAAGTATATAGCCATTGACCTTTGTCTCGTCTATCTACCATTTAGCATACGCAGTCCGGTCCTCGTCACTTGCATCAGCCCTTGGGACTTGCGGTACGGGGGAATCGGGGACATAAGTTAGCGACTCCATACCAAGGACTATCCTCAGGTTATGGAGCCAGTCACACGTAGTTTTGTCCCACCAAACAGTTTCTCTCAAGCAGCATAATAATAATATTCGTCATTGCACTAAATAGAAATAAACGTAAAGCTGCAGAAAATAAAGATCTAATTAGGTTTATCTTATCATTCATCAAGCGCAAATAAGGACTTTTTATTTCGCTTGACTCCCTCTATTTTTCTCGAAAAACTATACTCCCGAGAAGAGTTTCGGATACCTCGTTGAAAGTTTCATAGTGGAGTTGAGTCCCCGACTCGACTAGACTCGCGTCTGCTTTAACGCAATATTTGGCTCATCTAATCTTATCGAAGTAACGTCAAACGCGAACTTATCTAATAAGAGTTTCAACTATTTTTGTCTCAGTCATTGACACTCACGGCTAACCCTGCTTATTGGGTATAACTGCCTAAGTGTGACCTATCAACTTATGCTCAAATCGCACAGAATGTATCGCCCATTGCTGCCATACGCTTCGTGGGGGGCGGACTGGTATGACGAGCGGCGTCCAAGACGCACCCTAGACGCCAACACTGGGGCGAGATATACGATCTTACTCGGAACAAATCGCAAAACACCCCAATGCTAGGCATCTCGAGCATGATAGAAGATAGGAATCCAATTCCTTTACCCACTTAGTATTTATCAAACGGGAGAATAAACCATCTCACATAAGAGCATATAAAACATGCATATCATTTCAAAACCAACACCCATGTGGGTAGTAAATTAACCCTAGAAAAATAAACTACAAGACAACATAAGCAGGTTATTTCTAGTCGATCCCTATTACATTAGTCTACAAAAGATGTCTGGTCGTCGTACGGGTCTTGAAGTCGACAAACGCCCTTCGTCAATCGAATGGCCTCAAAGTCATCGAAGGTCCACCACCTTGTCACCGCCGAGAAGGTTGTCATCCATCAAATGGGTCCTCATGTTTGCATTTAATTCTAATCTAATAATCTGGTAAATTACAACATGGGAGGATCATAAGTCCCGAACAACTCCTATAAAACAAATACAACTCCTATAAAACAAATACAAATGACCTGGAAACCAAATTTCTAAACCCGCAAGTGCGCCTTAAATCACATTCATAACGAGCACATTGAAAATTACATTATTTTAAAAAACAAACGAAAATTGGGCCTCAAACGGGACAAACCCATTAAAGGGCCCGTTAATGCTTTGTGCGTGAAGCCCTAACGCAGCTGCCACGATTCAAATTGCTCACCCGTCAAAACATGCCAGAGAGCCACGATGGAGCAGGCCGCCGGCGTGGAGTCCCGACCGAAACCGGAACCGCCTTGCCTGGAGCTCCTGCTATGACAGGGATGTGAGCCCTAAATGGAGTTGGCCCTTATCGAGAGGAGGGGATCCCCTCATCGATTTACCCTGGTTATAGTGCCAGCTTTGCTTTAGGTACCACTCACGTCGCAGGCTTACTGAGAGCCTTAGATGTCCTGTACGTCGCAGCCCGTCAGCGATGGTATCTTTGTAACGACCCTACTTCTTAAATACGTATTTTGGCGGGTTTTACGCAGCGTAAGCAGCGGATAGCCCATTTAATAAAAACTTTTTATTACATAATAATATTCAAGTACTGGGCCGATGCCCAAAAGTCTAAACCCGTAAATAAAAAAAATTGTTTTACAACACACATATTATTGTATTAGATCGAAGCCCAAATAGTAACAATACGAAACATGAATGAAATACTCCACAGGTCGCGTTCCATGTACTGCCCCGCACTCAAAAGACCGTGGAGTCACCGCGATCAGCCGCCTCACCTACATACGTAAACCCTGAGCTTTTGCCCAGTAGATGAAAACATGCAATGCAAATGCTCTCACATCCCAATCCCGACATAACTCACAAAATACACGCTCGACTCTTTTCTCATATCTCATTTCATCACATCACATCACATCAGGGCCCGAGGCTTAGGTACTAAAGGCAACACGCGCGCGCAGGGGTCCGTAGCTCGGGAGGCCCCACTCCCCACAAGGGTCAGTAGCTCGGGAGGCCCACTCCCCACATCTCAATCATATAGTCCGCCTTAGTCCTAACCTCAACTCATACCATTCGACAACCATCACTCGGTCATAAACTACCCCACTCATCAACACTATACAATGTCACCGTGACTACGCACGATTCTCTCCCCTCATAACACGTGTATGCAAATGTCATGCAAGTAAAATGCAATACATAAAAATGCAAATCTTCATATCATGTATCGGCCCGAGGTATCAGCTTGGCCCGATCCGAAAACTATCGCACGCTAAATAATCGGGCCCAAAGCCCGCGTTCCGAATTACTCGGCCCGAAACCTTACTCATCGATCTCTCCCCGAAATTTCACTAAGAGTTCCCAAAATTTAATCCTTTTCACTTTATTTAACACCCTAATTTTAAAATTGGTCCCTAATTTAATATATTTTAAAATTCTATTGTCCAACTTTCAGAATATCACTTAAATTTCTAATTTAAAAATATCTTTCTAAATTTTTGCATTTAAAACCCCAAAATTTCATAGTTTACTTTTAAGTATCTGAAAATTTTCCTAAGTTTCAGATCTGCCCCAAATCTTTAAAAATTTCAGATCTGCCCTGAAAGTTTATATTTATTTAAAAATCTCCCCTGTTGTGATTTCACATTCTCAGCTCCCAGATTTAAAACTTTTCAATCTAGTCCCCGAATTTTTGAAAATTACACAAAGGACCCCAATTATTTATTCCGAATTTCAAATCTGCCCCAAAATCTTTATATTTCTTCAAAAATCTCCCCTATCCGGATTTACATTCTCAGCCACCAGATTTTTGAAACTTTTCAATCTAGTCCCCAAATTTTTGAAAATTACCCAAAGGACCCCAATTATTTATTCCGAATTTTAAATATGTCCTAAAAACTTTATATTTTTTTAAAAATATCCCCTATTTGGAATTTTACAACACAGACTCCCTGGATTTTGTAAAATTTCGATTAAGTTCAAAAATTTTAAGAATAATTATTTTATACGGCTGTTTTGTGACAGTTTAGGATTTCTCAATGATCACAAGGTAAACGATGTCCGATGGACCTGAAATTTTAACCATAGATAAAGGACTTGCAAATATTAACTCTGTTCGAAGGAATTTTTAATCTGAAGTCTAGATTGTGAGATATAAATTTTTGAACCTCTTGGCCGAAATGGATAAAGAAAACCCTAGAAAACCCTAATTCTCCCCAAGTTTTGCTCTATCCTCTTAATCTAAAGTCCTCTTTCCCTATTTCCAAATATTCATAGATCTAAAAATACTCAATCTCGTGCTCCCTAAGATAACCAACGAAAAATTCATGCAAGCAAATTATTATTATCACATAAACACGAAGAATTCGATGAATAACATGCAAAACACGTAAAATTCACAAATCCTATATGTTTACGTATGTAGGTGATCTTCACCTACCTTACGTCCGTAGAAAGCTAAATCACGGAGTTTTTCCGTGTGATCCCGACCCGAGATCTTCGATCCCGAGCTTTCGGAGATTTTTCTTCTCCTCTCCTTCTTCTTTTTTTCCCTTTCTTCCCTCTCCCTCTCGGTCCCTCTTCCTCCCTTCCTCTCTATTTCTTTCTTTACTTTTTGATTATCATTCTTGTCTTCATGCACCAAATGAGGTGTATTAGTTGAGGAGCCTTTGTTTTTATTTCATAAATTAGGTAATGGTGATTAGATGATGATGAGCTCTCCCCAACGTGGCCTCCCTCTCCTTTTCTTTATCTTATGGGTTGTAAATTTGTCCTAAAGCAATGAGGTGTATTAGGGGTCCTTATCTTGTCCTTATGTAACCAATGAGGTTGTATTAGTTGCTTTAATAGGTAAGAATTTTTTATTTTATTATACCAACCAACTTTATTAATTCCCTCTCTCTCATTTTCGTTTTTGATGTCCACTATTTTATTTATTTATTATTATATATATTTTTTTTAAAGTAATGAGGTGATGGTGTTTTGTTTTTACTCCCTTAATAATATAACATCATGGGACCAAAATAAACTTAATTAAGTTAGGGTAGGTGATGATGAGTTCTCATCTTGGCCTTTTCCATTTAGATTAAAAATATGACATTTTTATTTTATATATTAGGCCAAACGTATTAATTATTATTATTATTATATTTATTTATTTATTTATTTATTTATTTGGGCTTTCATCTTGTTTTTGGCTCATTTAAATTTTATTAAAGTACCAAACTTCCAACCTTTTATTTTGGGCCATTATTTTCTTCATTTGGCCCATAAATAAATTTTTGGTCGATTTAAATTTTTCGGGCCCAATTGTAAATCTTGGGCTCGTCTCGAGAAGAAATCGGTGTATGTACGAAAATCAACTCCACACATTCCGAATATTATTAAAATAATCCCGTATAAATTTTCGCGGGTATTACATCCTCCCCCCCTTACAAGAATTTCGTCCCCGAAATTACATCGAAAGAAATAAATCGGGATAACGATTCTTCATGTCGTCCTCTCGTTCCCATGTGGCTTCTTCAACCGCCTGGTTTCGCCACAACACCTTGACTAGCGGAATGTTCTTGTTCCGAAGTCGCTTTACTTTGTGCATTAGAATCTCTACCGGTTCTTCTTCGTAGCTCAGATTCGATTTGAGTTGTTGATAGAGGGACTCATTTGCTAGCACATGGTTCGGATTTGCAATGTATGTACGTAAGCTCGATACGTGAAATGCGTCGTGGACTTGGGCTAGCGAAGCTGGCAGCTCCAATTGATATGCAACTTCCCCGATTCTTTTAAGGATTTGAAAAGGGCCAATATACCTCGGACTGAGCTTGCCCTTCTTTCTGAATCGTTTCACACCTCTCATTGGAGATATTTTCAAGAACACCCGATCGCCTTCCAAGAACTCTAGCGGCTTTCGTCGCTGATCAGCGTAGCTTTTCTGGCGACTTTGGGCTGTTTGCATTCTTTCTCGGATTTTGGTGACCGCCTCCGTCATTTCTCGTATCATATCGGGATCTAAGAGTGCTCGCTCGCCGATCTCGTCCCAATGTATCGGAGACCGGCATTTGCGCCCGTATAAAGCTTCGTATGGCGCCATCTCGATGGTAGCGTGGTAGCTATTGTTATACGAGATTTCAATAAGAGGAATGTATTTGCTCCAGTTCCCTTTTAAGTCTAGGACACAGGCTCGGAGCATATCTTCGAGGGTCTGAATCGTTCGTTCTGATTTCCCGTCGGTTTGGGGATGATAAGCGGAGCTGAACGAATGCTTCGTCCCCATTGCTTTCTGTAAGCTCATCCAGAACTTGGACAGAAATCTCGAATCTCGATCCGAGGCGATGGACGAAGGAATCCCGTGAAGTCGAACAATTTCTTGAATATACAATTCAGCATGTTTCTCCAGGGAGAAAGTCGAACAAATAGGTAGAAAATGGGCGGATTTGGTTAATCGATCTACAGTTACCCAAATGGCGTCGTGGCCTTTCACAGTTTTCGGCAAGCCGACGACAAAGTCCATGCTAATATGATCCCATTACCACTCGGTAATAGACAAGGATTGCAGCATCCCTGCCGGCCTCTGATGTTCCGCCTTGACTTGTTGGCAAGTGAGACACTGGCTTACGAACGTCGCAATGTCTCCCTTCATTCCCGGCCACCAGTATGTCTTTCGTAAATCTCGGTACATCTTCGTGGCTCCAGGGTGTACTGAGTATGTAGTGGTGTGTGCCTCCGTCATTATGGTATTTCGGAGTCCTACACTATCGGGTAGGTACAAGCGATTGTTATAGAATAAGATCCCGTCTCCTCGTAACTTGAATTCTGTTGAAGTCTCGGTTCTTTGCTCGCTTGTCAATTTCAGATAAAGCTCGTCTTGCTCCTGAGCTTTCTTGATCTGCTCCAGCAACGTATGTTGAAGAGTTAACGCCGCCATTCTAGCCTCGATTTCGCCAAAATTGATCACTTTCACATTAAGCTGGTGGAGTTCGGTGTTGATTGCTTTTCGACTCAAAGCATCAGCGACCATGTTTGCCTTGCCTGGGTGATAATTGATCACACAGTCGTAGTCTTTAACGAGCTCTAGCCAACGTCGTTGCCTCATAATTAACTCATTCTGGGTGAAGAAGTATTTCAGGCTCTTATGGTCGGTGTAAATCTCGCACCGTTCCCCGTAGAGATAATGACACCAGATTTATTTTTTTTTTTTTGAACACAACTGTTGCGAGTTCCAGATCATGCATGGGATAATTCTTCTCATACGGTTTGACTTGTCGGGAGGCTTATGCATTTACCTTCCCGTTCTGTATCGACACGCATCTCCAAGCCACTCTTTTAGAGGCGTCACTGTATACCGAGAATCCTTCGGTACCAGAGGGGATTGCGAGAACAAGAGCTGTTGTCAGTCATTTCTTCAACTCCTGGAAACTCTCTTCACAAGCTTCCGTCCATTTAAGTGGGACTTTCTTCTTCGAAATTGAAGAAACTACGCTGAGAAGTTCGCGATGAGCAGCTACCGTTGGATCCAAGATGGCGCGCGATCTAATGGTCAGGATTTGAAAGCTGAAGATTTTAGTTTGTAGGATATCGCGCGAAAAGATCGACAGATGAAAGCGAAGGTGCTATTTCACTTTTAGAGTTGCATGCGATTCTTGCTCTAAGACGCGGCAATGCAAGACCACGTGGCGACTTGTGGAGCGTTCGATTGGGTAAAATGGACGGTGAAGATAAATTGTGGATTCGCACTTAAAATATGATTTTGAACTCATAAGTGTCACATTTCCCAGTTCACCTTCTCGAGCATGTAACTTCTTTTCGAGTGAACATCACCGTTAGGTGAAATCACTAGAGTTGTAGAAGGGGTAGAGATCTGTAACTTTCGTGTTATGATCAATAAGAAAGGAAGCTTGGTTGACCCGTGGACATAGGCTGAAGTTCAGCCGGTTTTGTGCTTTACTTCGCCGTACTTTTTCATTGATGCAATAGCGTAGTCTAAGCTGTGCATGTAATTACGGCATTGATTTAAACATGAGCTCAATTTCTTTTGTCGTAATGGATATCAACATCTTTCTTCGAGATTTCAGAATAGATTTGGTGATAATAAATCCAATGCGATTTTCTTCATGCGCGTAATTTCTCAATTCGAGATTACGGCATTCGAAGAAAAATCTGATCTCGAAATTATGAAACTTATCTTTATACGGCGTTCGAAGAAAACTCGAAATTAATGATGCTTATCCTTCGCTTCACTCACGCCTATAAATAGGTACTTGATGCACGCTAGTTTGCACCACAACACAATTCTCTCCAACCACATCATTTAAACTTCGAAATGTATAACCTTGGAGGAAATGCGGATCGTGAGGATGTCCCTCAAGAACCCTTTTGGAGAGAAAATCTTGAAAGGCTCAAATTCGAGTTATTCACCCTTTTGGCTTTGCTCGCAGTGGTGATCGCCATTTTTGTGGTGTGGGTTGCTACTCACTGCACTTGCATCTAATTTGTGAAATGTTAAGTCATGGGAAGTCGTGTCTTGTTCGGGCGTATCGGAAGAAGACGCCGGCAGAACTTCCCGAACGTCGTCGATGTTTTATCTTCTATTTTTTTTTGTATTCGGGTTGTAATATGATTTTCAGTTATGTAATCGTTATGCATCGACTATATCATGTTTTCTCTACATCCTCGTCTCATTTCCTAAATTTCTACAACTAACCCATGTTTCTCTACGTCATCGTTTCATTTTCGAAATTCTGTACAAGCCCCGAATTTTAAAAATTTAATATTGTTCGACTCTCTTTTATTTCGCCGTTTATTTATTTTTTTTAACTTCCCGAATTTCAGCTTGGTCCGATTCGGTCAAGCCCAAATTTTGAAAAGGCCCAAAATTTAAATTTCGCCAAATTTGCTAATTGATCCTAATTTTTTTACCTGACTTTCAAAGCAACCCCAAATTCGATTAAAAGATCCGAATTCTGATCATTCTCTTCCTACCTTAATTCAATCGAGATTCTCCTACCAATCTAAGTATAAAGGTACGAAATCTCTAACCTTCGAACACATCCAGGAGCGCATAAAATTCACACAAATATTCACGTAAAGCATATATCAGAAAATCGTAAAGCACATAATTACGTATTAAACTTACAGGCATAGGCTGATCCTCTAGGCTTTTGAGCGGCAGTACATGGACAGTCTACAGAACCTATAACCTAACGCTCTAATACCACCTGTAACGACCCTACTTCTTAAATACGTATTTTGGCGGGTTTTACGCAGCGTAAGCAGCGGATAGCCCATTTAATAAGAACTTTTTATTACATAATAATATTCAAGTACTGGGCCGATGCCCAAAAGTCTAAACCCGTAAATAAAAAAAACTGTTTTACAACACACATATTATTGTATTAGATCGAAGCCCAAATAGTAACAATACGAAACATGAATGAAATACTCCACAGGTCGCGTTCCATGTACTGCCCCGCACTCAAAAGACCGTGGAGTCACCGCCATCAGCCGCCTCACCTACATACGTAAACCCTGAGCTCTTGCCCAGTAGATGAAAACATGCAATGCAAATGCTCTCACACCCCAATCCCGACATAACTCACAAAATACACGCTCAACTCTTTTCTCATATCTCATTTCACTAAGAGTTCCCAAAATTAAATCCTTTTCACTTTATTTAACACCCTAATTTCAAAATTGGTCCCTAATTTAATATATTTTAAAATTCTATTGTCCAACTTTCAAAATATCACTTAAATTTCTAATTTAAAAATATCTTTCTAAATTTTTGCATTTAAAACCCCAAAATTTCATAGTTTACTTTTAAGGATCTGAAAATTTTCCTAAGTTTCAGATCTGCCCCAAAGCTTTAAAAATTTCAGATCTGCCCCGAAAGTTTATATTTATTTAAAAATCTCCCCTGTTGTGATTTCACATTCTCAGCTCCCAGATTTAAAACTTCTCAATCTAGTCCCCGAATTTTTGAAAATTACACAAAGGACCCCAATTATTTATTCCGAATTTCAAATCTGCCCCAAAATCTTTATATTTCTTCAAAAATCTCCCCCATCCGGATTTTACATTCTCAGCCACCAGATTTTTGAAACTTTTCAATCTAGTCCCCAAATTTTTGAAAATTACCCAAAGGACCCCAATTATTTATTCCGAATTTTAAATATGTCCTAAAAACTTTATATTTCTTTAAAAATATCCCCTATTTGGAATTTTACAACACAGACTCCCTGGATTTTGTAAAATTTCGATTAAGTTACAAAATTTTAAGAATAATTATTTTATACGGCTGCTTTGCGACAGTTTTGGATTTCTCAATGATCACAAGGTAAACGATGTCCGATGGAGCTGAAATTTTAACCACAGATAACGGACTTGCAAATCTTAATTCTGTTCAAAGGAATTTTTAATCTCAAGTCTAGATTGTGAGATATGAATTTTTGAACCTCTTGGCCGAAATGGATAAAGAAAACCCTAGAAAACCCTAATTCTCCCCAAGTTTTGCTCTATCCTCTTAATCTAAAGTCCTCTTTCCCTATTTCCAAATATTCATAGATCTAAAAATACTCAATCTCGTGCTCCCTAAGATAACCAACGAAAAATTCATGCAAGCAAATTATTATTATCACATAAACACGAAGAATTCGATGAATAACATGCAAAATACGTAAAATTCACAAATCCTATATTGTTTACATATGTAGGTGATCTTCACCTACCTTACGTCCGTAGAAAGCTAAATCACGGAGTTTTTCCGTGTGATCCCGACCCGAGAGCTTCGATCCCGAGCTTTCGGAGATTTTTCTTCTCCTCTCCTTCTTCTTTCTTTCCCTTTCTTCCCTCTCCCTCTCGGTCCCTCTTCCTCCCTTCCTCTCTATTTCTTTCTTTACTTTTTGATTATCATTCTTGTCTTCATGCACCAAATGAGGTGTATTAGTTGAGGAGCCTTTGTTTTTATTCCATAAATTAGGTAATGGTGATTAGATGGTGATGAGCTCTCCCCAACGTGGCCTCCCTCTCCTTTTCTTTATCTTATGGGTTGTAAATTTGTCCTAAAGCAATGAGGTGTATTAGGGGTCCTTATCTTGTCCTTATGTAACCAATGAGGTTGTATTAGTTGCATTAATAGGTAAGAATTTTTTATTTTATTATACCAACCAACTTTATTAATTCCCTCTCTCTCATTTTCGTTTTTGATGTCCTCTATTTTATTTATTTATTATTATATATATATTTTTTAAAGTAATGAGGTGATGGTGTTTTGTTTTTACTCCCTTAATAATATAACATCATGGGACCAAAATAAACTTAATTAAGTTAGGGTAGGTGATGATGAGTTCTCATCTTGGCCTTTTCCATTTAGATTAAAAATATGACATTTTTATTTTATATTATTAGGCCAAACGTATTAATTATTATTATTATATTTATTTATTTATTTATTTATTTATTTATTTATTTGGGCTTTCATCTTGTTTTTGGCTCATTTAAATTTTATTAAAGTACCAAACTTCCAACCTTTTATTTTGGGCCATTATTTTCTTCATTTGGCCCATAAATAAATTTTTGGTCCATTTAAATTTTTCGGGCCCAATTGTAAATCTTGGGCTCGTCTCGAGAAGAAATCGGTGTATGTACGAAAATCAACTCCACACATTCCGAATATTATTAAAATAATCCCGTATAAATTTTCGCGGGTATTACAATCTTGTACACCCTTATGGGCATCATTCACATCGCAGATGGATTATCTTTCACGTCCTGTACACCGCAGGTTCGTCGACCTTTGGCATCAAATCACACCGCAGATATATTATCTTTGGCGTCCTGTACACCGCAGGTCCGTTGACCTTTGGCATCGATTATATTATACGGTGCACAGTTTATATTTATATTCCGACAAGGCGGTATTTCCTTAGGGACATCATTAGTTTACCCTGGTTATAACGCCAGCTTCGCTTAAATGCCTGGTTATAGTGCCCGCTCGCTTATATGCCTGGTTATAGCGCCCACTCGCTTAAGTACGTGGTTATACCCGCTCGCTTACATGCGTGGGTTATAGCGTCCACTTGCTTAAGTGCGTGGTTATAGTGCCAGCTCGCTTAAATGCGTGGTTATAGCGCCCGCTCGCATAGCATCCGGGCTCCTAGAATTTGAAGATATGGCGAAGTGGAGCCCCTTTCTCCTCGGTTAATGATGAGGTCCCAGGCCCCATATCTCTGGAGGTTCGGATGTCATCATGGAGCTATCTTCTAGGTCCCCTGGACCCCTTTGCGTCTTAGTGCAGAGCTTGGCTTCTTGCCTTCAATCCAGTACGGAGCTGGGTTTGAGCTGGTTTGGAGAGATCTCTTATAACGGACTTCGCATGCTGGCGAGGAGCTCGTCATGGAGATCTCAAACACATAGATCATGTCTTCGTTTTCAGCACGGAGCTGGTCTTTAAGTCCCGACGAATTAGGGCCTTTGACTGCTCAGGTGTATGATTTTGAGCTCTGTTGGAAATTGAACCCTCCTTGCCTGGAGCTCCTGCTATGACAGGGATGTGAGCCTTGGCCCTTATCGAGAGGAGGCGGGGGTTGTCGGTCTTCAGTCGGCACAGATCCCTCGGACTCCCTCTTGGCAACCTTCAGACCTTTCGAGGCCATAGTCAACGAACTTCCTTGGATGTCTTGGTAGGATGAGCCCTTTGCTTTCACCCTTCAAATGATAGCAGTTGTTAGTATGATGCGTGCACTTGTTAAGGTATTGATAATATAAATGAGAATGTGAGTTAGATGGCCCAGGAGTTCCGGATGAGAGCCTTTTCATCGCGGAGTGTCTCCCGACTTGTGTTAGGACCTCCTCCATGTTGTTACGTAATGGTATGGAGTTCCGCAAGGCCCTTAGAAGAGATCCCAGCAGCTCCCTGTTTTGAGGTTAAGGCGGTATTGGTTTTCTGTGATCATGTCCTTTACTCGTTCCTTCCTATTCAGTTGCGAGGGCTTGCTTCTCTTCTTGGGCGTTGGTGCTTTTACTTTCGTTTGAGTTGAGGTAGCTGTCCTCTTATCTTTGATGGAGGAGATGGCGGTGGGTGCTCCCAAGGCCGCAATGTTGGACTTGTTGATGTATGCGTGGAGGTCCTCATCCTTCTCTACCTTGTCATATTATTTTCGGGTTATCTTTTTGAGCCGTCGAATTTGCGAAATGATATGATATGGAGCTCCTTCAAATGGCCGAATGGGGTCGGGGACTAGCTACAACAATAGTGTGGAGCTCATATAATAGATCCACTAGGCCTTCCTGTGCTCGGGCGGAGCTGGTTTGGAGGTCCCCAAAAGCGGACCTTTGCATGCAAACGAGGCTCAGGACTTTGGGATCCCGAACGTATAACTCCCGCCTTTGTTTCCAGTGGAGCTGGTCTCGTGAATCCCCTTTGGTAGTTTTTTATGTCAGTGGAGGACAGGGTCATAGGTCCCGATCTGATAGGTAGGTCCTTTGTACGCCAACATGGAGTTGAGTCGTTCATCCCGAATATATACGTAATCCCTTTGTTACCAGCGCAGAGCTGGTCTTTGAAGATCCCAATCGGATGATTGAATCTTCGCATGCCAGCGAGGAGCTGGGCTTATGGACTACAAACGGAGAAAACGAGCCTTCGCACGTCAGTACGGAGCTGACTCTTGAATTCCCAATGTGTAAAGCGTGTCTTCTTATGCCAGCATAAAGCTTGACTTTTAGGTGCTGAATGTAGAAAGTCGGGTCTTCATGCCAGCGCGGAGCTAAACTTTCTGTCTTGGGGACCTTCGCGTGCCAGCACGGGGTTGGGCTGGATTTCCTGAGGATCTTCGTATACCAGCGCAGAGCTGGGCTTTGAGGTCCCACGGATCTTCATACACCAGCACGGAGCTGGCCTTAACGTCCTTTATGCGGCATAGATCCCTAGGACTCCTTAACGATCACCTTCGAATCATGTTCGCTGCTACGGCTAACACCTTTTTCAGATATCCTGGGATAAACATCTCGATCATATCCTTCAAATAATAACAATTGTTAGTTTGGTGCACATACTCATTATGATAGCAATAATATAAAACCGAGAATGGAATTTAGAAGGCCTTGAAGTACCGGTCGCAGGCCTTCTTATCGCCGGATGCCTCTGTGCTAAGGTCAGGATCTCTTCTGGATTATTGTGTAGTGGCATGAACCTTTGCGGGGCCCTCGAAAGAGATCCCCAAGGCTCCCTACTTCTTTGCATGACAACTCGCCTTTCCTCCGTTTGAGGTCCATGAGTTGGTCTTGAAGTTCCCTCTCCTTTTTGGCCGTAGTGTCTTCCCTTTTTCCCGAGTGCGGCTTAGTTCTTTTCCTTCTTCTGGAACTCCCAGCTCCCTTCGTTTTTTTGGGTGACTCACTAGCGGAACTCGTGGAGGTCTGCCTGAGTATTCTGAGATCCCTTTATGTCTTATCTGTACCATCTTGCTTATCTTCATCATCTCGGGCCTGTCATTCAGGTCCTGGCCATTCCTTAGCACGTTTGGAAGTTTTTGGAGGTCCTCCTACCCCCGTGGTCACTTTCTGACTTTGACAGCTCTGGGTGGATCTTACCCATATATGGAGGAGGTACATTCAGCCTTGTTCGAGGCCCTGATCAACGAACCCCCTAACATGTCCTATCATGTGGGGTCCTTTTCCATCCTTCAAAAGATAATCATGGTTAGCGTGGTAAACATGTGTATTTCGAAAACCATATCCCGACTGAGAGCCTTTACAACGCGGAATGTCTCCCCGCGGATCTTCGGATGTCGGCGAGGAGCTAGCTTCTAGGTTCCATGGACCTTCGCATGCCTTCAGCAATGCTCCCGAATATAGAAACTCGGGTCTTCATGCCACAGCGGAGCTGGGAGGTCCCGAATGTAGGGCTTCTTGCCAGCGGGGAGCTGGACTTTTTAGGTCCCGAAGGGGGAGCTTCGGGTTTTCTTGCCAGCGCGGAGCTGGGCTTTTATGTCCCGAAGGGGGAGCTTCGGGTCTTCTTTCCAGCACGGAGTTGGAGTTGAGTCTTCTGCCAGCGCGGAGCTGGCTCTTAGGTCCCGAATGCGGAGCTTCGGGTCTTCGTGCCAGCGCAGAGCTGGGAGGTCCCGAATGCGGAAATTCGGGTCTTCTTGCCAGCGCGGAGTTGGGAGGTCCCGAATGCGGAGCTTCGGGTCTTCGTGCTAGCACGAAGCTGGGAGGTCCCGAATGCGGAGCTTCGGGTCTTCTTGCCAGCGCGGAGCTTGACCTTTAGGTCTTCTGCCAGCATGGAGCTGGGCTTTTAGATCCTGCAGATATTCCGGAGCCAGGGGAGCTGGGCTTTAAGGTCCCGAATATGTTACGGGTCTTCATGCCAGCACGGAGCTGGGTCTTCAGACCAGCGCGGAACTGGATTTGTAGGTCCCGAATATGGAGATTCGGGTCTTTAGACCAGCGCGGAGCTGGATTTGTAGGTCCCGATGTGGAAATTCGGGTCCTCATGCCAGCGCGGAGCTGGATTTGTTGGTCCCGAATGTAGAATTGTAGCGACCCTAGCCATCGCTATCATTTCTAACGTTATCCTAAGTGGCTAACGACGGGATAACTTACATGAGATACGAAAGTGCGTATGAAATTTTTTCCATTTTCATAATGGAGTTCGTTTCCTGTACAAGTCAAAAGAATTTCTTTAACATACTAATTACATTCATATCCTGACTACGGGACGTGTATACATTCGCAGCAAATGTCTCTTATGCGCCCGGCCTCACAGGTCGTCATCCACGTACACACCACCCCCAAAAGTCGCTCGAAAGCTTTCAAAATAATGCCTTGCTGGCTAGGCGATCACATACCGTGTTCGTTGGGACCTACAACACATAAAACATTGGATGAGCTTATATAGCCCAGTAAGTAGGATTTATGCATGCTATGCCCGTGTCATGACATGCAGAGGCATATGCGCCAATGCTCACTATTCCTCACAAAATCGTGTCATGTCATGTCATGTCTTGTCTTGTCTTGTCTTGTAGGGTCCCTAATACACGTCTTGTCTTGCACGTGTCTTGTCTTGTAGGGCCCTCGGCTAATCCTTGCTACGAGGGCATTTGCCCGATTTACACGTCTTGTCTTGCACGTGTCTTGTCTTGGCATCGGTGACATAGAAAGTCACCTCGTAGTGTTAGAAGAGCCGTATTACACGTCCTGTCTTACACGTGTCTTGACATATTAATATTAGTAACTATTTATCGCGCCCCGGCGATCATGCATATCTCATGTCATAAAACTCTCGTGAGACTCGTGTATGCTCGTGAAATGCATGTATGAAATGCCAAATGACTTGCCATGCCATGTCATGTATCGTGTAATTCATGCCATGTAATAATTCACATAGAACCATAGAAGCACGTAGCCACGTAAGAAATGCACACATACTTTTATGTGTTGTAGTTGAAAAGTCCCACTTACCTGGTGTCCATAGATTGTTAGCGAATGATCTTGTGAAATTAGTAGTCCCTGACCCCAAGCATAAAATTATATCGTCAGCGTACTGCATAAAATTAACATTGCCTTTAAGAATCATTTGGAAATAGTTCGTTGATCGTTACTTTGTGAAAATTCAAGACTCGTGAAATTCGTGGCATACTTCATAATTCGTGACTTGCTAAATTTGTGAATAATTGAATCTTCATAGAGTTCGCGAACCTCTAATGATTCGCGAAACTCACCTCCTGATTCGTGATCCGTGGCTTGGCCTAATTTGTATAATTCTTTACATTACGTACTATTCGCTAAACACTCGTACAATTCGCGAAATTAGTATTTCACAAGCCCTCTCCTAATTCGCAGAATGATTCTTCCTTAGTTCGTGAAATGATCTTCTACTCGTAGTTCGCGAAATACCTTAATTCGTGAAAGCTCATCGCACTACTTAGGGTTCGCGAACTATCTTACTTTCACGAATTCTCATACCTGAAGGCCTTATGATTCGCCAAATTTGCCTGTTTCGCGAATCCGTTTAATTTATTTGCCATATGAAGTTCGCGGACTCTCATGGATTCGCCAAATTTACATTTCACGAATCCATCTTTTTCAGATGTCATATAAAAATCACGAACCATCATACAATTCGCAAACATTTCATTAGTTCGCGACTTATCTCTTTCGCGAACTTCCTGGACTACGTCACTTCAATTCGCGAATCTAATATTTCACGAGCTCTCTCAATTAGTGAAACTCTCATTTCGCGAACTCTAATGGTACGACAAATAATTCGTGGAGTTCATGGCATAATATACAATATTCCAAGCTTGCGCGATAGTTATATTATTTTATTCCTATTCTTGTTCACTACTCCATACAAAAATTCGGCTCTTGCATGATACTACATTATTTTATTCCTATATTTCCCACTGAGCTCGTGAAACCCCCCCACCCCCCCCCCCCCCCTGAATTTGCGAAGCTTATCTTATAATTTATAATTCTTCACCTATGTGCCTATTGAGCTACCTAAGGATTTTGTGAACTATCAACACATAACTTCACTAAGTTCATATAATTTATTAATATTCACACTTTACAATTCGTCAAGTTCCATGTGCCCCTAATATTATTTTATTCCCTAGCACAAATTCCAACCACTTAATTCATGAAGTTTGTTGCCTATAATTTGTCAAGTGTACTTACTAGATGATACTATTACATTATTCTCATTCTTGTTCATTACTTACACCACACCAAAATTCGCCGAGCTTGCTACATTATTTTACTCCTACACCTTGTGAAGTCCCATATGCGTACCATATTATACTATATTATTTTATTCTCCACTCACTCATGGAAGTATTTGTTTGGGAGGTCCAATCATTTCAATCCACCAAGTCTAATATCATTCCACTTAGTCAAGGCTTCGCGAAAGTTTATCTCGTGGATTTATAACTCGCCAAGTCAATTCGTGAAGTATACAATTCGCCAAATAGACTTCGTTCGCGAAGTCATCGTCCTCACAATTCGCAAAGCAATGGTCCTGTGGGTTCGTGAAATGGTCCCTCGGTTCGCGAAGTCTATCAAGCATCACCCAATTTGCAAAACTCCTTCACTTCGTAAAACTTCATCGGGTTCGCCAAGTTTCTCACCGTTCGCGACCTTGGACCCGCAAACCTCCTACTTCGCGAATCCATGTAAGAGGGGTCTTGAGTTCGCAAAACTCTCGACCCGTGAAATTTCCCAATTCAAGCTTCGCGAACTCTTTACCCTCGATTCGCAAAACTCCGTGGATTCGCCAAATCTACTCGAGCTCGTCAACTAGGGTTCGATTCGCGAACCCTTAAACATTTTTAACACCTAAAGTCTTCAAAGGCTTCGATCAAAAGCCATCTCTTCCAAGAACCGTATGAATTCTATTTGAGTGTTAAACCTTTTCTTAAGAACCCTCGTGAGCCTACTTAAGTACCTCAAATCCTATATCATCTTTCATGTCCAATACTCCTAAAACTCGTCATGAATTCTTTAGCTCGAATGACTATGATTAACTTTCAAAATAATTTCCCTGCCATTCAACTTACATGAAATCACTCGTGTTTTTCTTAATTCTCAAGAATAGAACAATTAAAAATCCCTAGTTACGAATATTACAGAAACTATAAGCAATATTTTGACTTACCAAAACTCAAGATCTTGAATGGCTTAGGATGTTCTCAAGCCTTTCGTTCGAACTATTCTTCTTCCTTATCTTGAATTGGCCGTGTTTTGCTTCTTGCTTAAGGTGTGGATAGATATTAAAATAATCAAAGTAGGTTGATGGGACTTAAATGGCGTGGGACTTCCTTAATCTTAGGAACTTTGTCCCAAAAATATCTATTCCTATTTGGTTTGGGCTTTAATGTTGGAATTAAATCCTAACCCATAACCCAAAGTCCAATTTCTATCCTACTACTTTTATTATCCCGTTTCTATTATTGCTAATACTATTATTTCTATTTCACTTATTCTTTATTTTTGACAATGTCTAGTAAGTTTTGGTATCACACGGTCACATATTTAACGTGCATAAAATTCATATAGAATCACATAAGCACCTAATTAATACATGAAATTAATAAAATCACGTAAGCACGTAATTGCCGTACTGTTATTCACAAAATCGCATAGGCACAAAATTCATGACTTCGTGCGGGTATGCAATTAATCCCTAAAGTTCACCTAGGTCACATAAGACATATAATATATACACACGAATTTATTGGCCGGCCTAAATTACGGGGACCCGGGCATTACAGAAATTTGGGTCTTCATCTTTTCTTTCTCTCTGCCAAGGTCGTGCCCATGGCATCACTTCTCAGGAGCTTCAGTTGTGCTTTGGCAACTCCTGCGGAGTGTATGTCCACATTCTTTGGCAGAGAGGATCTTCTCCCATCAGTTCCTGGTGGTCACCTCCAGTGGCCTCAACAAACAGTGTGTCCAGATTCTTTTCCCCCGTGTTTCGTCTCGTCCCAGCAGAAGTAAAGAAAAGAAAAAATAAATAAAAAACACTAAGCACAGCTTCGCACAATATAGGCAAAATTACTCACGCCTTCAACTCTGAATTTTCCCACAGACGACGCCATTTGATATGGGGCTATCCCAATCAAAGTGATTTATATGTGGTTTGGGAAATTTATATAGTCGGAGAATCGATTATTACAAAGTTGTGGGGCGTGCGAAAGGTGCTTGTGTGTAAGGGACGTGATAGGGACGTGTTTGGGACTGGTTCGAGACGTTGGAATGTGTTTGGGACCTGTTTGGGACGTTGGGACGTATTTAGGGACATGTTGGGACGTATTGGGGACGTAGGACGTACTTGGGGACGTGTTGGGACGTGTTTGTTTGCAAAGGATATAAAAGGGGGACGTAAAACAGAAAGAACACAAGATGTACGTGGTTCGGATCTTTGCAGATCCTACGTCCACGGGCGCTCTGAAACTGGTTTTCACTATACTTAGAAGATATACACACTCATAACTCACTTTCGCTTATACATGTTAAAAGAGATCCCATGGAAAGGAATTATTACAGTGAGAAAGGTGTTTTTCGTTGTGGAAAGGTGTTAGAATGAGAATTCCTTGTGAAAATGACCAAGTGCTCCTTTTATAGGAGCTTTTGGTTATTGCCTGGAGGTCCCTCCCGAGATCCCTGGTGACATGACCCTCTGGGACAATGTGCTGTGCAGCTTTTGCAGTCCTGTCAGAAGCAGCTTTTTCTGTCCTTTTACCTGTCTCTTCACACGAAGGCGTATTGAGGAAGCTTTCTTCTTCTTACCTATCGGAGGTCCCCGAAAGACCCTATCTCTATTATTTATCATTTTTTACTAAATTTTAAATATTCTCCCATGGGCCTAACAGGCCTTTTCCGAATTTTTCAGGCCCATCTAGTTTTAGTCCGTATCACCTATCTAGAAGGTAAGTCAGACGATGAGCAAACATTGGCTTCAGACAATGATTCTGTAACATCGTTTATACAATCCAAGGTTAGCTCTTATGACTAACTGAACAAATAATCCTTACAAGAAAAATATTCATCTATGCATAAAGAACGTAGAGTGTTAAAGAGTTAGAAAATAGGTTAGCAAATAATGAGAGTCCCTAGAAAGAATCTAGATAAGGAATTGACTCTAAATTATTATTAGATAATGCTCAGGTAAGATCACTACTCTAAAATCCAAATTAGGGACTTATGAGTCAAAAGTTAGTGATATGCAGAAAAGTCTGAATGCTTGCGAAGCTGAACATAATGAGTCCTTAATCAGTTTGACCACCAATACAAGTAGAAAAAAAAATCATTTTCTATGGTTGACTGAAACACTAACAATACAGGTAGGCTTCTTAGGCGGTAATTGCATTCTACGAGATCTCATTTACTGAAATTCTTGCAAAATTCCTTTAGTTTCAACTTTGATAATATTTCTTTCTCTATATACCAAATTAAACAATCCGACACAAACTCATCTCTAGGGTTGCAAACGAATTGAATCGAGTCGAATACCACCATATTCTATTTGTATTCTTTTATTTTTCGAATATTCATATTCGTACCCTTTTATTATTCGAATACTAAAATTGATTCATATTCTATTTGATAATATATTCGAATATATTTGCGATTCGAATATTCGGATACAAATATTTTTTTTCAGAAAACCTGTTTTAAATAATAAATAAAGCAAAAAAACCGTAGTGGATGAAATATGCTGTTACGACATAAAAAGAAAAACGTAGCAAAACATATCATTAGTTTATCCAATACATCATACGAAAGCACAAAAAATCTTTCATTGATAAATTCCGAAATTATTTTCCTTAGCTTGCTTCGATCATCACCCGTGCAATACCACATCAAGCGATTCTTCTTCTATCTATAGAATAATAAGAAATTGATTAACTATCATTAAATATATGATTTACAGCGTAGTAAAGGAACAAAATAATGATATGTGATCTTGCAATAATGATCTATCAAGTAATAATGTCTCTTCAAGTGATATAAGAAAATAAAAATGAACATACATATGCATAATACGCTTATTGATTCCGTGAAGTTGTCGGGTCCGATCAGCTCCACATATCAAGACTTGTACCATATATATTCTTTTAAGTATTTCATTCATAATCCCTAAAGAATGTTGAATCTACCTTAAAAAGACGAAAATCTATTGAAAAGTAAGAGATTTGAAGGAATTTCGAGTTCGTCTTTTTAAGTTTTTCGCCAGAAAGAAATTTTCGATTGACACTGTTGAATTCTCGAATGAGGGTTTTTGCGTGAGAAAATACTTTTTCGACTGCAAAAAGTAAAATTGTTTTAATGGAATGACACGACACATTGTGTTCGCGGATTAGACAGGCCCATTTAAAGTTTTCGATCGAGAAACTTGGATTGAAAATTTTCAATTGGTCCTAATTCAATTTTCGTTTGAAGAATTCCGATCGAATATTACCATTTAGTCCCATTTTTTTTTTTCGATGATAAGTTTCTTATTTTTATCAGGTTAATCCCTATTGCAGCTAAAAACCAAACATTCGTTCCTCATATGAATTAAAATGAATGCAATTAACTGTCTGTAATTCCGAACAGTAACATCTGGCTCCATAGCTGATTTTTGAAAAATCTGTACTAAGAGCAAAATGTCGAAAATGTTAGAGTTAATCAACAAGTAAATGTTAATAATAGATGTCCCCTGAATTATTTTATTGGATAACATGAGCTCCATGGCTTGTCAAAACGTGATGTCCCTCTCTTAATTAGTGTTCGAGAAAAATCTGAAACATTTAGAGAAAAACATGAAAAATGTTTGGAACTCATAGCATGAAATTCATAAATGCTCCCCCTCAAATAATGCACCAAAATTGATTTGCCACAAAATTATATAAAATCAATTCAAGTACTTAGCAATTGTTAATCGAATTTATCCTAGATACATGATCCCCTTAATCATGTATTCAAAATAATGCGTGAGGGTATGAACACAAAAAAAAATATTCGCATTTAAGCAAGTCAATGCATATGCAACATAAAATTGCATAACAGAATGAGTGAATCAGACAAAAATTATCGCATTTTAACAATTCAATGCAGATGCAAAATAAATTTGCATGACATAATGTGTGAATTCATATTATTTATTAAAGACATAAGAAATGAAATTGAAAAATTATTACCATTTATATGTATATATATTGATATATATATATATATATATATTTAAGTATATTAATATTATTAATACTGTAGGGGTGAGCAAAACCGGATGTCCGGTTTTTCGGATATCCGAAATTCGGATATCCGGATTTTCGGATATCGAAAAATGGTATCCTTATCCGCTCCTGTATAATCGGATATCGGGTTTATTCGGATATTTATACCAGATCCGCATCCGGTTTTTAAATTTATTTTTCTTAATTTTTGTATTATTTTATTTTCAAAATCATATTTTTTATTTCTTACCACAATAAAAAATATATTTTTAATATAAGAGTTTCTACACATAGTAATTCACACAATTCTCTAACAAAGTTTTTTGCAATTATAAAATAATATAAATTTAAATATTCTACTTGATGATTTTTTTTTCCTTTTTGGACCTTCATTTTTCCTTTTGGACTATTTTTTTATTTTTTATTTTTTTAAAATATAAGACCAGATATCGGATATCCGGATTTTAGACAAACCGCTATCCGTATCCGATCCGGTTTTTAAAACCGGATATCCGTTTTTTCGGGTTTTGAAAACTGGATACCGGATCGGAATCCGATTTTCGGATATTTTTGCTCACCCCTAAATTTAATAATATGGAGTCAGATTATTTTGCTTCGATCAATATCACGCCTAAAATCTCACAAGACACGTGGAAAGATCATATGCCGTCAAGTCATGTCGAAAAACTAAAGTCCTAAGTTCATAGAATGATCCGTTTCGACAACTCTCACTAGGTTCGCTCTAGCGCTCAATTATTTTTACCTTGGGATATTTATATTTATATCGCTCAAGTCAAAACAAGCAATTTTAAGTCAATTTACCTGTGATCGAGGCGCTTTTAATCATTTTACCTAAGCGAAAGAACGTCGATTTGGAGTCAGAGGGACTTTGAGGGATTTTAATTTGGCTCTGGCTTAGAAGGGAAGGAAAATTTTGGGATTGTGGACATTAATATCTTCATCTTCCTTTTCTTAGCCACTCTCCTTCAACGGCATATTTTTCTTTCTTCTTTTGTCTTTCTCATCCTTACTTTTTCGTTATTTTTCTACACTAGCTCAAGCTGAAGCTCCGCTTCTCTACGAGGTTGAGAGATTATCTAAGGCGAAATTCTTCTTGTTGGTTCTCGGGCCGATACCGTGCTCCTCTTCTATTAATCCCTAGAAAGGTTTCAGAGATTATCGATTTGGAGAAGTTCACAGTTGTGGAATACAAACCCAAGGCCGTGCTCCTCTTCTCGTTTCCCGATATAAGACCGGATTATCGTTGGAGAAGTTCGCTTCGTGGTGCTGCTCTTTCCAACCGTTCTGACGAGCGTACAAGATTATCGAAGGAGAAGTTCAAAGCAAGATTCATGCCCCTCTTCTTATGATTTCTAAACGATCACAATAATTAGGAGGCAGGTTCTTTTGGACTGCTTTTTGTACGTTGAGCATTCCTCGTGTGCGTTTTCCACCTTCTTTTCCATCTTTTTCTTTTCTTTTCTTCTTTTCTCCCCCTCATTTTCTCATTTGAAGAACCCGTCGAAAATGTAGATAGTCGCTTGAAGGCTCGTACGGAGTTCAAATGAAGAAAAGATATTCAGAGAAGGCTCAAAACGGATGACTAAAGGCTATGCTAAAGGATTGAAATTTTCATATGGCCAAGTGAGGAATTTCCTAATAGCCATAATCATTTTCTTAACGATCTAACGCAAGGCGAGTATGAGGCCAAGAATCATTAGTGAAGACAAGCAATTGATGTGTGTCTCGCTCAAGAATAAATCCGTAGAAGGAAAAAAAAAGGCTAGCTCACTTATGTAAAGTGGCTTTGTGTCTAGTGGAGCAAATTAATGACCTTTAGACACAAGAATGCGACTTAGACTGACAAAACATAAGCAATTAATCAGTCGCATGTCAGGGAAATCTATTTGTTACGTAGATCGAACAGCCTAAAGATATCGTCATTCCCCCTAATATTATAAGTATATGTACAATATTTTTGGATTTTATTTTTTTTTTATTTTTATTTTTTGTATTATTATATATTTTGTTTGTTATTTTTTTTTACGCAAGATATAGCAATTAAGTACAGAAAATACACAGAATAGAACGTAGGAAAGCACAGAAGATCAAATAAAGGACATACCACGCGAGATTCAATATGCCTAATTTTCCGACAAGGAATTGGAATCGTTTTTCATCCAATGCCTTGGTAAAATGTCGGCTAGCTGATACTCTGTGTTCACGAAATACATATCAATTGTGCCTTTTTCTACGTAATCTTCTATAAAATGATAGCGTATGTCTATGTGTTTTGTGCGTGAGTGATGAACATGATTACACGTTATAGCAATGGCACTCGGACTACCACTATATATGGGTATATTATTTAAATTTTAACCATAATCGCGAAGCTGAGTCCGCATCCATAGCATCTGCGAGCAACAGCTGGCGGCCGCGCATACTCTGCCTCAGCCGTCGATGTTGAGACGCAGTTCTGCTTCTTGGATGACCAGCAGATGAGCTTTTCGCCTAAAAATTGAGCGCCACTGGACGTGCTTTTCCTATCCATTCGGCAACCTGCATCATCAGCATTAGTATAACCAATTAATTGAAATTAGTTCCTTTAGGGTACCAGAGTCCTAAAGTTGATGTGCCCTTAAGGTAGCACAGAATCCTCTTGACCGTGAGCATGTGGGACTCATTGGGGTCGGCTTGGAAACGGGCACACAAGCACGTGGCAAACATGATGTCCGGCCGGCTTGAGGTGAGGTAGAGAAGAGACCCGATGATGTTGTGATAAAGTGTGATGTCGACCGCTTTTCCTGAAGGATCGGCATCCAATTTGCAGCTTGTGGCCGAGTGCTGAGAGTCTTGCTCTGATCTTGATGGAATTTCTTCAAGATGTCTTTGATGTACTTGATCTGACATAAAAATTCCGTCGTCGAGCTGCCTGGGTTGAAGTCCTAAGAAGAACTGCATTTCTCCCATTTGGCTCATTTCGAACTTGGTCTTCATGAGATCTCCGAATTTTTGGCAAATCCGGGGGTTTGTAGACCCGAAGATGATGTCGTCGACGTAAACTTGGACGACCATCAGATCTTGGTCATGCCATTTAATGAAGAGAGTCGTATCGATGGTTCCTCAGATAAATCCAGACTTCACGAGAAAATCGCTCAGGACGTCATACCAAGCACGTGCGGCTTGTTTTAGTCCGTAGAGAGCTTTATCCAATTGATAGACGTAATCAAGATGTTCTTGAGCAACGAAGCCTTCAGGTTGGGCGACATAGACTTCTTTGTTTAACACGCCGTTGAGAAAGGCGGTTTTAACGTCCATTTGATAGACTTTGAAGTCCTTATGAGCCGCGTATGACAAGAATAGGCGGATTGCTTCGATGCAGGCAACAAGTGCGTAAGTCTCGTCGTAATCAATTCCTACCTGTTGGTTTGTACCCCTTAGCAACTAATCGTGCTTTGTTCCTGATCACTTCTCCATCTTCATTCTTCTTGTTCTTGAATACCCATTTCGTCCCTATAACTGTTTTCCCATGCAGACGGGGTACTAATGTCCACACTTGGAGACGTTCGAATTGATTGATTTCGTATTGCATTGCAATTACCCAATCCGTGTCCTTAAGCGCGTCTGCCACCTTTGTTGGCTCGTTTTGGCTTAAGAAGCAGCTAAAAAGTCCTTTCTGAGTTCTTTTCCGTACTCCACACGAAGGATCACCAATTATTTGATCAACCAGATGAGCTCGAGTCCACTTGCGCTCATGAGGCAGGGCCGAGCTAGAAACATCGTCCATTTATGGAGCGAGGTCTCCGGTGATCTCAGCCTATTCGTGTAATTGAGGTAATTCCATATCTGCACTTGAGTTGAGCGACTCTGATGATGTTCCCGCAGCATCCGTGGTTGGTGTGACATCATTCTGTTGTGATTCTGAATCGGGTGAGGTGGGGACGGTTGAAGTACTCGGTACATCGGCTTCGTCAAGTAGAGTTTCCACGGCAGGTGCAGTAACGGTATTGTTCAGCCGATATATCTGCTCAAAGAGCGAATCCAAGTCTTCCAAAGCAAATCTCATAGCTTCTTTTGACGTTGAATCTTGAGTTGTTGCCATTCGCTGTTGGTCTTGTGCCAACACACTTGTAAGCACGGGTTCTGAACTGTCGTATTCAGAAGCTATCTGGTTAGGCACGGATCCTGAATTGATGTGTGCAGGAGCCATCGGGTTGGGCACGGGTCCTGGACTGATGTGCCCGGAAGCCATCTCTGCCACTTCTTGGAAAGTGATATTGTAGCTTTCTTGATTGTTCGGTTGGACTTGATGTATACTCTGTACGCCTTAGAAGTTGAAGAATACCCGACAAAAGAATCTTCGAATGCTTTAGGGTCGAACTTAGCACGTTGCTCTCTGTCGTTTGCCACAAAGAACTTGCACCCGAAGACCTTCAAAAAAGAAATGTTGGGTACTCGCTTGTTGATGATCTTGCACGGAGTTTTATCGAAGCGCTTGTGAACTATCGTCCTGTTCTGAGTGAAGCAGGCGGTATATACTACTTCAGCCCAAAGGAAGTGTGGGAGGCCGGAATGAATCAGCATCATACGCACGGCTTCCACTAGAGTTCTGTTCTTCCTTTCAGCTACCCGTTCTGTTGAGGCGTCTTTGCGGCTGAAAATTGCTGAGTGATATCAAGTTTCTGGTAGAAGTCACTGAGAAACTTGTTTTTGAACTCAGTACCATTGTCGGTACGTGTGACTTGGATAGTTTGCTGCAGAAGGTTCTAAGTCGTATTCACAAAATTTATGATCAAGTCCCCGGTCTCATCCTTTCTTCGGAGGAACTTCGTCCATGTGTAGCGAGAAAAGTCGTCAACAATGACCAACACATACTTACATCCGTTGATACTTTGTGTTTGCATAGGTCCATAGAGGTCAATGTGAAGTAATTCTAGAGGATGTGAAGTAGAAGCAACTGTCTTGACGTGATGAGGGCTCGCTTTATTTTTCCAAGCTGACACGCCGAACAGTGATGCTCTTGCGCCATCAAATTTGCTGGTAGACCGTGAACCAACTTCTTGGTGGAAAGGCGCTGTAGAGCTTTGAAGTTAAGATGAGATACCCTTTGATACCATAGGCTGTTTCTCTGAATATTTGTCTGAGAAATGAGGCAAACAGCAGTCGGAGGCCGAACGGACGTCAGGTTGATCATGAATAGATTTGATTTTCAAATTCCTTGAAGGAGTTCTTTGTCCTGACTTTCCAAATTCTGCACCGGTCAGCAAGGAAGACCACCTGGAATCCTTTATCGCATAACTGGCCTATGCTGAACAAGTTATAGCGGAGGCCTTCGACATATGAGACATCTTTGATGATCAGATTCTCCAGAATAATATCGCCGAATCCTAGTATAGGAGCCGAGTCGTTGTTCCCTAATCTGACTTTTCCATTTAATCGGTCTTGATAGTTGCTCAGCAGCTCTTGATTTCCCGTCATGTGTGGAGCAACCGGAATCGAGGTACCACACATGATAGATCTGCAAAGACAAATTAGAGAGATATAGGTACCCACTTATAAATGGGTCCTCTTGGATTAGCAGATTTAATCTTAGGTTCTGTACGATTCCTAAATTATTGCTAGTGGGAGCTTTAGCGACCCAAGTTAACTTCGAAGAAGTAACTTTGGGTTTAGCCTTTGCAGAAGATTTGGCCTTGTTGGCTTTCATCTTCCTATGCGAAGTTTTAGGGATCCATTCTGGTTGAACCTGGCAGGGAAGTTGAATTTCAGCACGGGCAAATGCTTTGGTGGGCTTGATCAAGGTAAAGATCTTTTCATTAGATAGTCTCATAAGGTGTTTGGGGGATTGGATCTTTACGGGATACCTTAGGTGAGAGCATGAGTGAATGGTGCCGTAAGCTTTCTTAATGGTTGGATCTTGTTTCTTACGAGTCATCCTATCGGCATTTGTCTTAGAATGATTATTTGTTACTGTCGATGTTGAGCCTATTTTGAAGTTAGTGCTTCTAAAGGTGATAGGCGTTAAAGATCATGTAGAAGCAATGATTTTGAGATGAGAAATGGCTCTTTTATTTCTACGAGTCTGTTTAACTTTTACAGAAGGAGAAATAGAATTTGAGACATTTAAATCTAAGGACTCCTTCCCAATTTTTATTCTAGACACCCACGCATTCGTCTCCTTATGCTTTGGTACTACGCTCCCTGTAGACGTAGTAGAGACAAAATCAGAAATAATATTTTTTGAAATATTTTTCTTAGGTTTTTGATCTTGGGAAGGCGATTTTTCTTTCTTCACGCTTTTCATAATTTTATTTTCTTTTGAGGGAGATGCATGAGAAACGGTTTGGGAGGTTAATGAAGCTTTGAGATTTTCCATCTCTTTTAGGAACATTTTCTTGTCCGCTTCAAAACTCTCTTTCTTTGTCTAATGAAATCCTTAATTCCTCTATTTTCTTAACAAGGGGTATGTAAAGAGAATTTTCAGAATGATGAAATTTAGCTTCCTCGGTTGTAGAACGATCTTCGGGAAGATAAATTGACTCAAAGTTCCAGCCTTTGGGAATTTCCCTAGTTTTGTAACTTTGGTTCAATTCGGTGTATGAGACGGGGATTTCGACCCGAGTCTTGGCTTTTTTCTTGGTTTCTTCTAATGAAGTTATTTCTTTTGCGTTAATGAAAACCATAAAAGTAGTTAGTCCTAGACCCATGTACTTGACATCGTAAAGTTGTTTGCAGTCAACTTTCGTCAAGCAACGTGGATTCTCAAAGCCTAAGCCAAACTTGTAATCATAGAATTCTAAGTCCATGGGTTCGTTTAAGAATATCGTCTGATCGGTTTGTCCCCTCTTTACAAGAAGATCTTCTAATTTTTAAAGCTTGGTGTATAGCTTCTTACGTTTGTTGCCTAAGAGGTTATTTTCCATCGTTAGTTTGGCGGCTTTATAGACATCAAGGTCTTTAGTAAGTTCACTAACTTTAGCATTAGATTTTTCTAATTGAGCTTCTAGGTTAGTCACCTTAGTTGTAGCATCAGTTAACCTACAATTGAGGGTAGCTTTCTCGTTGAGATTCCTAACCAAACAATTATAGTTATTTTCTAGCCTGTCTTCTAGTTCCTTGAATTTTAAATTATGTTGCTCTATTTGAGGCTTCTTAGTCTGACTAATATTTAAGCTCTTAGTAAGTTCTTCTATTTTTGTACTAGAGCTTATTAGTTCTGACTAGAGACTAGCGAGTTTCTCGTTAGACCTAGATAGTTTCTTCTCTACTTCCTTTATGCTTTTCTGCTTACGTTTCATGTTAGCGTATTCTAATTTATTCCATTCTAACATGGTCAATAATGTGGAAGGTGAGACTACCTCCTTTGAAGGTTCGGATGCTTGGTCATTGTTCGTCTGATTGGAGGTTTCGGCGTCTGAGTTCTCGTCCAGGCGAGCCATGAGGGCTAGATTCTCTTCCTCGGAGCATGACGTATCCTCGCGCCAGTGGTCTTGTTCTGCCATTAGAGCTACTCCAGCTTCTTTCTGCTTTGTGAGTTGAAGCTTCTTGGCGTAGTAGTTGGCATCTCTCTTCTTTAGGAGAGTGCATTCTCTGGCGAAGTGTTCGGGTTTGCCGCAATTAAAGCATTTGGTTGGCTCTTTAGTATTCTTGACTTCGGAAGTCTCAGGCGCACGTTCCTTGCTCTTTGAGCTTGAGGTCTGAAGTCGGTGTGCTGATGATAAGGACTTCTTCTTAAAATACTTCTTTCTCATCATTTTTCCGATCAGAGCCAACTGCTTTCCCAGCGCTTTGATGTTTGGCTTAACGTCAGAGTCCGAGTCGTCTTCCGACTCTGAAGGGGTAGGAGGCCTAATGATCGTCTCTTTTCGTGACTTGAGCTCCGCTTCTCTGAGACTAGGGCAACTGTGTCTTCAATCTGTTTGCCCTTCTGCTCCTTCTCAATCCCGCTTACATCTTCCTCATGTTGTGCGAGATTATCGAACATGGCGTGGATATCCAACTCCTCGAGATCTTTGTTCAGTCTTATTTGAGTGGATATCTTCTTCCATTCTGAGGGCAGAGAGGATAGAAATCTAATGTTTGTCTCCATGTTCGTCTTGGTGATTTCTATTTTCCTCATCTCATTGAGAAGTGTGAGATATCTCTGATAGAGATCATGCAAGTTCTCCTCTGGTTTCGCTCTGATGGAGTCGTAAGTCATGAGAATGTTTGCCTTCTTGGCCTTGATGCCTACTTCCGTTCTTTGCATCATTCAATGCAGTTCATCCCACATCGCTTTAGCCGTTGGAAGGCTGTCTATTTGTCTGTAAATGTCGTTTGGGATGTCTTGCATGAGAGTGTGCTCGGCTATCAGATGCCTTCGTTCTGATCCTTTCCTCATCTGTGTATTCCCTAGGCTCTTTCAGTCGTCTAGTGGCGGGAATTGGAGGATTGGCTGTGTTGTCGCCGGGTACATTGACCCAGAATTGAGCTGGACCTACCTCAAGTGACAAATGAAGGTTATCTACTTGATCTTTTAGCTCAATGAAGTTAAGGAAGAGGCTTCGCTATACGGTATATTCGCCGCGTTTCAAGATTGGCGGACGATTGTCGTTTCCAAGTGAATAAGCATACATCTTTGTTGAAGAGTTGATCTAAGAATCTTCGTAGGGTGTTTTGATGATTTGGAGTGATGTAATGTGCTTCAGAAATGGCAAATTAGTTAGTAGCGTTTCATTCGAAAGCAGTTGAGAAATCTTTAAAGTTTGATCAAAAATAATTTCGTCGAAATAAAATGCGACAGTACTGTTCACGTTCGTGAAACGAGCAAAAATAATTGCTCAATATCCTTTGGTCGAGAAAAATTTTTGAATCGTGAATTTATTTCGACGTAAAGAAACAGTACGTAGTAAGTTTCTCGCAGAGTCATAAATCTGTTGACCGAAAAAGTTGTAATACCCGTAAAACTTAAAACGGGATTTTGATATAATTAGTCATGTTATATCCGTGTGAATTAGAGATCTTAAATAAAAAAATTAAAATTATTGGAACGAAAACGTGAATGGTGTTAGTTTCAAGTTACTCCAACAATTTAATTAATAAATTAACCGAAATTAATTAATTTGGGCCATTGGATTTACTGAAGTTATATAGATCAAAGCCCAAAGCTTTAAAATTAAGTCATAACGAAAGATTACTTAAAGTGAGGGAAAACAATTGCCACCTCCTTGTCTTGTCATCTCCAATTTCGAAGTATGGTGTATATCCACAAATCAGTAGATAAAACTCTCAGTTTGGGAAAAGAGAGAGAGCAAGAAACGAAAATCTGGAACAGTTTAGTACAAAAATAAGTAGAGAGAAAACTTAGTGGAAGGAATACGAAACCCACACCAAGTGCAAAGGAGGAGTTTTAGCAAGCTTAAGACCTTATCAAAATTCAAAGTGTGGCTGTAAAGGTAGGTGATTTTATCTAGAACGCTTAAACTAATTGTAACTTATGTATTCGATGTCATTAGGTGCTTGAGATGATCTTATATGAACTATGTGAGTTTGATGTATGATTAGTATAAATTTTGTTAAGTTTCGGCTTTAGAACAATCATTGCAACAACTTAGGGCATATGAAATGATACGAGTTTAGTGCCTAAATTATTTATGATTATATATATATATATATATATATATAGTTGGACAATTTGACAATAATAATCCCAACTATCATTTGTTCGCTCAAAATAATCCCAACTATGAGTTATTCTTAATAATCCCAACCATATGACGAGTCTTCTGAAAAAGCACCCGTGACTTGTTGTAATTTGTTGAACGGGTCACCTATGACACATGTCATCTAATTAATTGATTAATTTTTTCATTTTGATTTTTTATCAATTTATTTTTTTCCTTAAATTTTTCAGATGGTTTAAAAAGTCGAAACCAAATTGGAACCGCATCGACGGTTAATAGTTCGGTTACAACAAAAATTGGATTGTTATTGATAACTGTCCGATTTCGGTTAAATAGTATTTAAATATTATTTTTATATTATAATAATATAAAATCCAAAGTGTAAGTTTACCTTAACCACGGTGCGTCTATATAGAATTCCCTTAAAAATGATTTTTTGAATTTATTATGTTTTTACATTTTTTATTTATTTTGAAATGAAGTTTCCATTTTATAAGTGTCTATGTAATTATAATTAAAAAAATATTAATTTACCTACTAAACAAGTGTCAAGTCACTTGGGTGCATTTTGGGAAGACTATTCATATAGTTGGGATTATTCAGAAATAAATCATAGTTGGGATTATTTTAAGTGGATTACTCATAGTTGGGATTATTATTTTCAAATTTTCCTTTATAGTTTTCGTACAAATATAACTCATATTAAGTGTTCGGCATCATCTAGTTCTGGTAGGAAGTTCTCAGCATACTATTTAGGACTTTCCGTGACATTCATTAGGGTTTTTGAGTTCACGAGATAATGATTTTCGATTTATAAGATATCCCCAAAATTTATAATTTTAGGGGTATATTCTGTGATCAAAACGAATTTTGAAGATAATCTTGATAGTACTATTTTTAGGATTTTCGAAAGAATTACTATTTCTTTTAAGGAATCGGGCGATTCCATTTCCAGTAAGTATCGAGCGATTTTACTTGTTCGAATCTTAGAATATTGTAATATTACATTCGGATGAATTAGGGTATTATAACTCGTAGAATAATTTAATAAGGTTTAACCTAGAATAGCCGAGCTAAGCACCACAATCGGGCGATTTGGACCTTAAGTTAAACTCTCAGCGAAATTAAACGTCAAGGCTAGACAAATTAGGCGATTGGGAGCCATGGAATCGAGCGACTCGAGGATTGGATAAGAACTCGGCGAAACTCGTTGTCATGCATGCATGAATCGGGCGAAACTAGTTCCTATGCATGCTCAAATCGGGCGATTCAAGAGACTCCAAGAATCGGGCGATTCAAGAGACTCCAAGAATAGGGCGATTTGAAGTCCATGAGACACACACGGCGAAATCAGCTTCGGACAAGACACAATCGGGCGATTCCAAGGCAATGTGATCGAATGATTTAAAATGGCTATTAATCGGGCGATTTCAGGTATAGCAATCGGGCAACTTGATGACCAATAAATCGGGCGAAACCCAGTTCAAGACATGAATGAATCGGGCGACTAGAACCCATGACAAATCGGACCATTATACTTTCGCCGAGATGTTATGTGACTTAGGGTTGACCCGACTTTGACCAATATTTAAGTACAATTTCGAGCAAGTTTAAAAGAGTTTCGCAAGTTGACTGCTGACCGTTAAATATAATTATTTTAGACAAAGTACAGTTCGAGAAATTAGAACGTATACTAATAATATTTATTTATTCAGAGGATCGACGTATAGGGACTTCATCAGACCTTTTATTTGACTATAGCGGGAGGACAGGTAGGTGAATTATTCATCTACAATACGGAAACACATGTCTGTGCTTTATGTGCTTCTATGTGACTAAATGACTTACGTGGTTTATATGTTTTACATACGTTTCATGTAGAATCATGTTTTCCGGTGTTATCACGTTTATATGCATAGCATATGCATATCCTATCACAGGGGTGAGAGGTATTTACACCGTACTGAGACGGTGATGATTTGGCGTATCGCTGAGCAGGGTAGTTCTGGTTTATTGTGGTTATTTGACTCGTTGATGAGTCGAGGTTGGCACTCATATGACACCTGACGGCAGATAGGCGTGATCGATCTGTCTGCTCGGGCGTGAATGTCTCGAGGTGCAAAACCGTCAGGATTTTTATTATTTTCGGCGGAGGGACATTGACAGAGCAGTTGCGTGATCGTCAAAACGCTGTCAATGTCGGCAACCGCTTACGGAAGAGCGGCCTAGCAGGGCAGTTGCGTGATCGTCAAAACGCTGCTAGTGTAAGCTTTCGTATATTATTGTTATATTATGGGCGCGCGAGGTGTCGAGTCTGACCTAGGGCCCTGTGTTGAGTGATTTGAGATAGGATTTCGGGAAAAGAAAAAGTGAATATTGCATGTGAGACATTGGGATTTGGGAATAAGCATTCACATGCATACATGCATTTGTATTAACCTACTGGGCGAATCACTCAGTGTTTAGGTGCTGTAGGTACCGAGTCTAACGCCGATGTGCTTCAAGACTGAGGCGCCTGGTAGCGGTGCTCCACGGACTTTTGAGGGCGGGGCGGTACATGGATGAAGACCTGTGGAGCGACAATAGGATTTTTGTTCTTTTGACATTTTGGGGCTACGGCCGTTGTATAGAGTTGACTCTGTAAATGTTCTGTTGTCTAAATATATTATAATTTGGAATTTTTTTTTGTTAGACGGGCCTTCCGCGGCTTACGTTGCGAAAATTCGCCACTAATCTTACTTAGAAAAACTAGGGTCGTCACAAAAGTTTTCGAGCCCAAATTATTTTCGCTGGGTCAAACCTAATAGTTTTGACCGAAAATGTTTTTCGACCGAAAACTTTACGCGCGCAATGTCAAAATCGATCTCGTCGAAAAAGATTTTTGCTGAATAAGGCTGGAGAAAATTTTCTAATTAAAATCGCTCTTAGCGACGGCGATTTAGTGCTGACTTTGTATTCTGACTGAAAAAAATTCTCGAGCGGAGTTCTCGATCGAGAAATTAATCTGATCGAAAACCTAGCGAGAAAAATTGAAATCACAAGTCACATAATACGATTTTGACACTGATTCAAGCAAAAACAGCAAATTAGAAAGTGAAATTACATGTATCTGCTCGGAATCATGTACTGACTACGTACGAATAAACAATTACACACGTCATAAGCAAAATATATCAAATTTAATCATAATCAGTGCGTGTTCTAAATGTTCTTCGTGCGAACATTAAGTTTTCAAATCGAACCAATTCTGCTGATTCGAGTTTCTGATTGCTACCGATCTAATCGCAAATGAATCCTATCACCTAAGCGAGCACACATACATCAAAATCAAATCAAGTAAGCACAAAATTGAGCCATTAGATCGAAATGTCAGTTTCCCGCCAAAAAGTTCTTCGAACGATCGAAAAACTTTTAAGAATGAATTTCGATCTACATCTAACAATTCAGTTTCAAAACAGATACGAATCTGTTCTGATACAAATTGTTAGGTCCCTAGATTATCAACTCTAAGATCCTAGGCAGGAATTCTAAGGTATCGATTAGAATTATGGAAATTGAATTTCGATCGAAGCCTTTCTATGAAGAACACGAGAAGAATCCTTTAGTGTGAGAAAGTGTTTGCTGTTTCTCTCTCTAGAATTGAATTCGTTAGCCCTTCGGATCAAATTCTAAAACTTTCTCTATTAGGCACAATGTTTACAACTGTATTTATACCAAACAAACTTGGTATAAATAACAATTTACTCCTAATACTAAGGACAAATACAATAACGCCCCTAATTACAAGGACAACTAATAAAATCAAAGCACAACTAAAAGCGTATTCTACACATTGTCCTAGACAGACGACTATGGAGTTATCTGATTGTGACATAAAGTATTGAATGTTTAGCACCTTCATGACAATGCTATGCAATATGATGGAGTTATCTGATTGTGACATAAAGTATTGAGTAATTAGCACATTCATGACACTGCTATGCAAGATAAACTTAGTGAGAGCTGCATGCATTTTCGCTACATTTTTAAATTAAGTGACCGGATGATCATAATTTCAATATGGTCTTGGGTATAAGTATGTCTATTAGGTCATACGTTGTTTCATGTGTTGAACAACTTTGCTTAATATTCTAATACAATATGCTGGTTGCGCTATGTGTGTAAATAATGACCATAAGAAATTATCGCACTGTGTCGTGATGTATTTAACTTTCAGCACTGATAAATGAAATTTATATCGTGTTTTATATACCCCGTAAAAGCGTAATATCAGTTGCTATTTATTTGAAATTTCCTTGAATATCATAAATTTACGTTTATATTTCATTTTCGACAGATTTTTGGTGAAAAAAGAACAACAACCATGAATCGGACTTAAACAGAATCGAGGATCGTCAGGCCAAGTATCGGCCTAAAAACAAATTGGGCCCAAGATAAAATCAGCCCAAGCCCACTATGCAAATGATGACAACTATACATACAATATTCAACTCACACGTCAAAGCATAAGAAGAAGAAAGAAAAAATGGCACAAAGCCGCCCAAGCCACCGGAGATCGTGACATTAGCACACACTCTCAACCAAGCACAAGGCTCAAGGAATAAAATTGGATCTTACGCATGCTTGGGCTGCAAAAAAGAAGATTTTGATGTCTCTCATACCATCTATAAATAGAGGGAGGAATAAAAAAGACGCACACGAAAGAAGCCATATACACTATCATATAAGGCTTAAGAGAAGAACTCGATCCCGAATCAAAATCTGACGAAGTCCTCAATTCACTCTCGAAAGAGACACATATACGCTGTTGTTCTCGGGGCTGCTGTACTGTGCTGAGCGGCTGGTTTGTGCGGGGCTGCAGCTGAGACTGACGGACGAGGGTAGCGAGCGGACTTGTGGGCTGCTTGGGCTGCGACGGGCTGCCGGCGTAGGAGGAGCAGTGAACGGGCAGTGCAAAGGACTCGTAGGAATAGGAAAAGCTGAGACGCCCACCACCTGTTCGACTCCTCAACGAAGGTTTAACCGCGAAGCCGAAATTCAGGGAAGAAACATGTTTTTCTCATTGTTATTTACGCTCCGCGTTGTGTTAATGTTTCATATGAGTGGCTAAATCCCGTAGTATTTGAGATTAGATGAACCCTAGCGAGATCGTATGTATGTCGAACGTATCATTGATATGTTTTTTATTAGGACTCGGTTACGATTTTTGTTATTGTTTTGATTATGTCCGTGTGGTCGAAATAATTGTCGGAAAATCGTACGCTACGCTCGAGAAAGGGGCGGGTGATTAGACCACTCGTAAACGAGCGGAATAAACTCATCGCTAGAGATAGGTTGAACTACCCCGCCGGATTAGAGTCAAATCCAATAGTGAGATTAATCGTATTTTAATGTGATCTGTGGTTGACTAGTTAGGGAAGCTTGCCCAGCTATTTAATTCATAGATTAGTTGTTTACGATATTTATGTGATAAGGCACAGTTTCGTCAGTCGTATAAATTCGTACGCATGCTCTGGGAATCCTCACGGTATAATGATTAGCTAAAATATATAACTTGTATATCGTTCGATTGAGCTAGGGGGATTCGAAGTCTCAAATACGTTTTCTTGAAAAAGTCGTCGTGTTTATTATTATTAGCTTTTATTTAAGTGTTTACTATGTTTTCTATTTTCCAAAACAAAAACATCGAATTTTTTACTAGGATATTTAAACGACGTTTTCTAAAGTATATAGTTCCTTTGGGTTCGATACTCGAATACCTGCCAATTATATACTCTTTCGATAGGTACACTTGCCTGTTGGCGTAGGATAGTTCGTCGATATTCGTTTTATTTTATTCTCGATCCGCTAGATCAACTTTTTGGCGCCGTTGCCGGGGAACTACTGATATTTGGAAAACTTTTGTTTATTATTATTATTATTATTATTATTATTTCTACACTTATTATTTTTACTTATTTTTATTCTCCGCTATTATTCGTTATTTTAATTAGTATAATTTGCTGTTATTTTTTTATTAAATATATATATATATATATTTTGCTTAATCGGATTTCTTTTTGTTTAGGTACCTTTATTAATATTTTATTATTATTATTTCTCAAACTATTTATTTTACTTTTATCACATCATTATTATTATTAGCATCGCTTGCCTTTATTTTTATTCTTATTATTTTTTTTAGCAATAATTTTTGTTTTATTGGTTTTTATTTCTAAATATTTTATTGTTATTGTTATTTTTATTTTGTTTGTTTAGGTACGTGGAGGTTCGTGCATGACCCGGAGAAACCATTTGCTACCATTAGTTGAAGGAGACCCGGAGATCGAAAGAACGTTCCGACACAACCTATGAGAAAACGTAAGGCGAGTCGAAATGGCGACTCAAAATCGTGACGAGATGCCTCTAGAAGCTGGAGAACCTCCCATGAGAGAGTTGTGGAGAAACAATGCCGTAAGGTCGGTCGGCTCAGGAATAGTCCTTCCTCAAGTCCCGAACAGCTTTGAGCTGAAACATCATTGGCTTCAAATTCTTCAGACGACAGCTCAATACGATGGACTCTCCAAGGAAGCCGCTTACCGACACATACGAGACTTCCGGTCCGTCACCGAGGCAAACCACCGGGAGTTCTAGCAATAGAGGCATCTCGTCACGATTTTGAGGCAATACGACAAATTGCTTTCGGCGCGGGAGTTCTAGCAATAGAGGCAAACCACCGGGGATGTACGATGTCGATAATGCAACTGCGATAAATGCCAAGTTCGACACACTCCAACAACAAATCGCAGCTAACAACCTCCAAATGAAAACATTGATGAATACACTATTACCCATGCTAACGACAAAGCCGGTTGTTAATGCTGTGCAGGTACAATCTTTCCTGAAGACTACCGCAGCTGCTCCGCCTCCTCATGCATACCCAAATTATACTCTGCCATGCGCTACATGCGGCGAAAATCACGACGCAACACGTTGTCCATCCACTGTTCTGATGGAGCAAGTCGACTACATGGGTAACTACCAAGGCCAGCGACGCTACGTCCCGAACCGAGTTCATCCCAACTTGGCCTATGGTAATCAACAACAAGCTCCGCCTGGATTTCAAAACCAAAGAACGCAAGGATACCATAGCACGAATGCTGAAGCCACCTCGTATAGTCGCGTGGACAAGCTCAAGGGAATGCTGGAAAAGCTAATGGGAAAGCTCAACTCTCGCCTGGATAGTCGAGAAGCGCGGTTGCAAAGTACCGAGTCTTCCCTGCGGGCCTTAGAGAAGCAAGTAGGCCAAATTGCCGAATCAATCGAACAACGTCCTTCCGGTTCGTTGCCAAGTTACACCGAGACCAATCCAAAGGACCATCATGTGAAGACGGTGACACTTCGCAACGGGAAAGAACTCGAGGAAGTAAAGAAACTGAAAAAGAACGTTGAGCCCAACGAAGCAAGCGGCGGGACCAACACGGAGGAACACGGCGTACCTAAGCCACCCGTCAAGACGTATCAACCAAAGATACCATACCCTACGAGGCTTAAAAGGGACATCGTGGACGATCAGTTTGGTAAATTTCTTTCACTTTTTAAACAATTACATATTAATTTACCTCTCGTCGAAGCTCTTGCACAGATGCCCCGCTGTGCAAAGTTTTTAAAGGATCTTACCACGAACAAGCGCAAGCTTGAAGACGTTTCCACCGTTGAGTTGCGAGGAGATGCTCTGCCATTCTACAGAACAAGTTACCGAAAAGCTTAAGGACCCAGGGAGTTTTACTATTCCATGTTTAATAGGCGATTTAGTCGTAAGTAAGGCATTGGCCGGTTTAGGAGCTAGTATTAATTTGATGCCATATTCTATGTTAAACGACTTGGTTTAGGAGAGCCCAAACCCAATAGGATGAGTTTACAATTAGCGGATAGATCTGTTAAGTATCGTAGGGGTATCATCGAAGATGTGCTGGTTAAGGTCGATAAATTTATAATTCCTACAGACTTTGTTATTCTCGATATGGAGGAGGATGAAAATATTCCTTTAATCTTGGTAGGCCATTCCTCGCTACTGGAGGAACCATGGTCGATGTTCGTAACGGAACATTGACGTTAACTATAGATGGCAAAAAAGTCACATTCGATATGACCGAATCCATGAAAAATTTTGAGAAATTAGACGATAAATGCTTTTACATTGATGCATGGGATGAATTCTTATCATTGCAGGGACTCTCACAACCAGAATCGTTCAGAAAAGCTGAAGACAGGGAGGTGATTGAAGAGCCAAGGCATGAACAATCTTTTGAGGTTGACCAAATAGATGCCGACGAAGACGGGGCGGAACCTACGATCGAGGTGCACCCAAGCAAAGAAGAAGAAAAAGAAAAATGTTCAATTGAAGATCCACCAAAGCTCGAACTCAAATTCTTACTAGACCACTTGGAGTATGCATTTCACGAGGAAAACTCGAAGCTTCCCCGTAATCACAACATCAAATTTGGAGAAGGAACAGAAAATCATGCTCCTAGATCTGTTACGGGAGCATAAGAAGGCGCTCGCATGGAAGATATCAGATATTCGAGGAATCAGCCTGACCTTCTGCATGCATAGGATCCTGATGGAAGACGAGTTCAAGACTGTAGTGCAACATCAAAGGCGTCTAAACCCGAACATGAAGGAGGTAGTAAAAGCTTAGGTAATAAAGCTACTTGACGCGGGAGTTATAAACCCGATCTCAGACAGCGCACGGGTAAGCACAGTTGAAGTGGTGCCGAAGAAGGGAGGAATGACGGTGGTATCTAACGAGAAAAACGAACTCATTCCAACGAGGACCGTTACAGGGTGGCGAGTGTGCATTGATTACCAGAAAATTAAACGACGCGACGCGAAAAGATCACTTTCCTTTACCATTCATTGATCAAATGCTTGAGCGTTTATCTTGTCATGAATTTTATTGTTTTCTTGATGGTCTTTCAGGTTACTTGCAGATCCCGATCGCACCAGGAGATCAAGAGAAAACGACTTTTACGTGCCCATTCAGAACCTTTGCATATATCGGCGGATGCCTTTCAGACTGTGTAATGTCCCGGCTACCTTCCACCGGTGCATGATGGCCATTTTCGACAAATTAATCGATAAAGGATTGGAGGTATTCATGGATGACTTTTCGATTTTTGGTAACTCATTTGAAGTATGTCTTTCCAATCTTAAGGCAGTACTTAAACGATGCGAGGAAACGAACCTTGTGCTAAACTGGAAAAAATGTCATTTTATGGTTAGAGAAGGTATCGTTTTAGGTCATAAGATATCGGCTAGAGGAATCGAGGTAGATAGAGCAAAAATAGAAACTACTGAACGATTACCTCCACCCTCGTCGGTAAAAGCAATTAGAAGTTTCTTAGGACATGTTGGTTTTTTCGTAGATTTATTAAAGATTTTTCCAAAAATGTTAGACCTTTAACTCGTTTGCTAGAAAAAGATGTACCTTATGAGTTTACGACCGACTGTATGAATGCTTTTACTCTACTCAAGGATAAGCTTATTAATGCTCCTGTCATGGTAGCCCCTAATGGAGGCTACCCTTCGAACTAATGTGCGATGCCAGTGATTTTGCAGTAGGTGCAGTTTTGGGGCTGCGACGGGAAAAGTATTTCCAGCCGATACACTAGGCAAGCAAGACCTTAAATGAGGCGCAATCGAATTATACTACCAGCAAGAAGGAATTGCTTGCAGTCGTGTTTGCAATCGATAAGTTCCGTCAATATCTTATCCTATCGAAGGCCATCATCTACACGGATCATTCCGCCATTAAGCATCTCTTTGCGAAGCTGGATGCAAAGCCGAGGCTGATCCGATGGATTCTACTACTCCAAGAGTTTGACGTGGAGTTTCGCGACCAAAAGGTAACGGAGAATCTTGCCACAGACCACTTGTCGAGACTAGAAGAGGCACCCTACAAGGTTACAAAAGAGGAGACGATCCGATACTACTTTCTCGACGAACACCTTTACGCTATACATGAGGTACCTGATGAACTTCCATGGTATGCCGATATTGGTAACTATCTTGTAGCTAGGATTTTACCAAGGGGATACACTAGTCACCAGAGGAAGAAAATCTTCTCGGACATGAAGTATTACTTTTGGGATGATCCTTATGTGTTTAGGATATGTTCGGATAACATAATCAGGCGATGCGTAACCTTTCCCGAAACAATCAATATCTTGGGACATTGCCACACGAGACCGTGCGGAGGCCATTATGGAGGCAACCGAACCGCGCAAAAGGTACTAGAATGTGGATTCTACTGGCCCACAATTTTCAAGGACATGCAAAGGTATGTAGAAATGTGCGATAGGTGCCAACGGACAGGTAATATCTCTAAGCGAAATGAAATGCCTCACAATTTCATTCTCGTATGTGAAATATTTGACGTATGGGGTTGATTTTATGGGTCCATTTCGTACATCTTTCAAGAATCGATATATCCTAGTAGCAGTCGATTATGTGTCAAAATGGGTGGAAGCGCAAGCGCTACCTACTAATGATGCTAGGGTAGTCGTTAAATTTTTGAAATCTTTATTTTCACGATTTGGTTCACCTCGTTGCATTATTAGCGATAAAGGTACGCATTTCTGTAACACTCAATTTGCAAGGACGCTCGAGAAATACGACGTGAAACATAGTGTTACTACTGCATACCATCCTCAAGCGAGCGGCCAAGCGGAAGTCGTAAACAGGGAGCTGAAGCGCATACTAGAGAGGACCGTGGAACACCACAGGCGGGATTCGCCGAACAAGCTGAACGATTGATAAATGAAATTTATATCGTATTTTATACCCCGTAAAAGCGTAATATCGGTTGTTATTTATTTTAATTTCCCTCGAATATTATACGTACTACGTTTACAATTGATTTTTGACAGATATTGAGAGAAAGAATTACAACCGGGAATATTCGGGCTCGAATTAATTTGAGGAACCGTCGAACCAAATATCGGCCCAAAAACAATTGAGCCGAAGAATAAAATTTAGCCCATCAATTCCAGCCCACAAAAAGGAAGTCCAAGCCCACACAATGATATAGATACACAATACACACATGGTCACACACGCACGCCAAAGAAGATAAGAAGAAAAGAAGAAGAAGACCCACAAAGACAATTGAACGGCCGAGCACACACACCACAGCCAAATCGCAGCCAAATGAAGAAAGTGAAAAATCGCCATCATACACAAGGCTCGATGAAGACTTTCTCGTCCTCTAAGCAACCTCATTCATTTTCTATAAATGGCAGCATTAACACGTTGGAAAGGAGGGGGAGAGAGATCACGTTAAGAGCAAAGCTTGGGTGTAAAGACAGCTGCGGCTGTTCGGCGACGGCAGCGCAGCAGGGCTGATCCGTGGACAGTGAAGCGAAGGCGAGGAGCTGCGACTGATTGAGCTGTGAGCGGGTGCACGGGGACTGACCAAGGGCAAATCTGAGCCGAGCAGGGGCCGGGACTGTAGCTGAGACCGACAGGCGGACGTAGCGGGCTGACTCGTGGGCTGCTGCGGCTGTGACGGGCTGCGAGCGTAGGAGGAGCAGCAAGCGAGAAGTACAAAAGAAGGGCAACGAAAAGGTTGAAGTTGTTCGCCCACCATCTGCTCGACAAAAATCCTCAACGAAGGATCAACCACAAAGGCGAAATTCAGGGAAGAAATTATGAATTTCTTGTTGTTATTTATGTTTCTTGTCGTGTTGGTGTTTCGTATGAGTAGCTAATCTCGTAGTATTTGAGATTAGATGAACCCTAGCGAGATCGTACGTATGTTGAACGTATCATTAATATGCTTTTTATTATGACTCGGTTATGATTTATGCTATTATTTTGATTATGTCTATGTGGTCGAAATAATTGTTGGGAAATTGAACACTACGCTCGAGAGAGGGGCGACGATTAGACCACTCGTAAACGAGCGGAATAAACTCATCGCTAGAGATAGGTTGAACTACCCCGCCGGATTAGAGTCAAATCTAATAGCGGGATTCATCGTTATTTATTGCGGTCTGCGATTAAGTAAGTTAGGGAAGCTTGCCCAGCTATTTAAGACGTAGATTAGTTGTTACGAGTCGAAGCGAGTAAGCGCAGTTTCGCCCAATCGTAGAAATCCGTATACATACCATAGGAATCCTCACGGTCTAATAATTAGCTAAAATTTATAGCTTGTTAGTCGTACGATCGAGCTAGGGGGATCCGAAGTCTCAAATACGTTCGCTTTCATAAATCGTCCCAACTCCGTTATCGTTCTTTTATCAGATTTTTATTATTGTGTTTATCGCTTATTTAGTTTATCGTTATTTATATTTGTATCAAACCAAAAATATTTACTAGGATATTTAAACGACGGTTTTCTAAAGTATATAGTTCCTTTGGGTTCGATACCCGAATACTTGCCATTTTTATACTATTTTCGATAGGTACAGTTGCCTGTTGAGCGTAGTATATTTTGCAATATTCGTTTTATTTTTATTACTCGATCCGCTCGATCAAGTTTTTGGCGCCGTTGCCGGGGAACTATTGATATTTGGAGAACTTTAGTTTACTATTCTAGCTATTATTATTATTTTTATTAGTATTATTATTGTTATTATTATTATTATTATTATTATTATTTACAAGTTTTTTTATTTTTACTATTATTTTTATTCTTATTATTTTTACTATTTATTGTTATTATTATTGTATTATTATTGTGTGTCACTTATCGTTATTATTAGTATTATTTACGAGTATTTTTTTTCTCTCTTATTCTAGGTAAATCGGAGGCAAAGTAATCACCAGAAATGTATGACGTCACTGACATTACCGCGCTCAATACTAAGTTCGACGTCCTACAACAACAAATTACAGCAAACGGCCTTCAGATGTAGACCTCAATGAATGCAGCCTTACTCATCTTACAACGAAGTCAGCCGTCACATTACAGTTGCAGCATGCCCCGATGATCCCCACAGCTTTCGTACCTCCTCATCCATACCCTACATATATCCCTATATGCACTACTTGCGGTGGAAGTCATGACGCAACTCAATGTCCATCCATTATTTCAGTGGAGCAGGTGGACTATTTAGGATACTACCAAGGTCCAAGAAATTCTGTACCGCAAGTTCATCCGAACATGGCCTTCAAAAATCATCAACAAGCTCCTCTAGAATTTCATAATCAAAGAGCACATGGGTTCCAAGGCGGAAATTATGAGAATGCTCCCGATTGTCGGATGGATAAGCTTGAAGACAAGTTCGCCAAGTTGATGGAGAAGCTCGATCGCTTGGATAGTCAAGAAGTTCGGCTGCAAAACGCCGAATGTTCCTTGAGAGCATTAGAGAAGCAAGCCGGAGAAATAGCTAAAATTATCCAACAACGCAAGCTAAGTGTATTACCTATCAATACGGAGACAAAATCAAAGGAGTATTGCCATGACGTTACATCAAGGAGCAGGGAGGAGGTTGTCCCAAGATCGACGGTCAACATTTATCAGCCAAAAATTCCATTTCCGGCAGCCCTAACACGGGGAATACCAACAGACCCATTTGGAAGATATCTTGCCGAGAAGAGCGCCAATAAGGAAGCTGCGGAGAAGAACGATGTCGAGATCCATGAGGAGAACGTAGAAGAGCAAGTGAAGAAAGTGGTGACGAATCCCGTGACGGAAGAAGCTCATGTCAAGGAAGAACAAGTTGACAAAGAAAAAGAGATCACGACTAAGCCCCCTGTCAAGGCGAATCAATCGGAGATCCCATACCCAACTATGCTAAACAAGGATATGGTTTTCGATGAGTATGGTAAATTTCTTTCCCGTCTCAAGCAAATACATATTAACTTACCGCTTGTCAAAGGTCTTGCACAGGTACACCAATATGTGAAATACCACAAGGACTTACTCGAGAACAAAGGCAAGCTCAATGTTGTTTCTAATTTTTGTCCTCGAAGGGATGTGCTAGCAACAAGTGATAGATTTCCCGCAGGTTTCATTATTATTTATTTGGAAGAGGTTGAGCATTTACCCTTGATCTTTGAGGGATCATTTTTAGCAGCAAACATGGTAGATGTTATGAATGGTAGTTTGAAGTCTAGGATGGATGGAGAGAAAGTAACATTTAGCACTCCGAATAATACTTGCAAGCATGATTATGAGTGTTACTTTTTAGATGTCATTGATCAAACTACTCTATTCCCTTTGCAAGTTACATCGCAGGTCACTGGGAAAAATATGAAAATTATTAAGGGAAGTAAGGAGGATGATAAAGAGAGGCGCTCCTTCGAGGGACCACCATGTTTGGAGCTTAAGCAACTCGGTGGTCGTATCTTCAATCGTTATATTGTTTGAACCACCTTGAAACCACTGAACGATGTCTAGCTAAAAGACATTAAAGAAAGCGCTACTTGGGAGGCACCCCAAGCCTATCCTATGTTTTTCTTTTATTTCTATGCGCATTTATAGTTTTTATGATTTTATTTTTCAATGATCGCAGGGAATTCAAAATCTCAAGTGTGGGGAGGAGCCGTACAAGCATGCACATCGGACTATTCAGGGAAGTTCGCTTATCTATCTTTTTCTCTTCCTTATGTTACATATTTGTTACGTTGAGGACAACGTAAAACTTAAGTGTGGGGAGGGGAATTTCTGCAAAATTTATGCGAACATGTTAACTATGTGCATGTCTCAATTTTTTCGAAAATTGGCATGAACTTTTTTCAAAAATCGTGTTTCTTATCGATCAAAGGATGATTTCATGTTAGAAATTGTGTGAGTAATTAGGATACATATGCGTAGTCTACGTTTTTCTTACATGATGAACTTGGCGATACTTGAGAGATTCGTACACATAACCCTATTTTTGTGAGATTTTTGAGCCTACGAGCTTTTTGCTCATTTCTTTGGTTGTGTGAATCGTGCTTAATTTATTTCTCTTCAGAACTTGCTTGTGTATTCCGTTTTGAAATTACTTAAAGTGAGATTGTATGAAAATGAGGAAGGCATTAGGAATTCAGTCCATAGCCAAAGTAACCAACCACGACTGATCACCGTAGTTATCCACTTTGAGCCTGAGCTTTTTATTTGTGAAAACCAGATTATAAATTGCCGACCCTGATTAAGCCTTCAGACATAAACCCATTGGAGCGATAGTAGGAGTGGAGGTTGAATGCCGAACTCAAGAAGCGCAACCCGTGCTAAATTTCTGAGCTTAGCGTCGGAAAAAAAATATAGTAGAAAAAAAATAAAAAGAAAAAAAAGAGAGCGAAAAAAAAATTAGTCGCTAAGAACTCTTCCTCCGATAATCTTTCACTCTCAAAAGCATATTACCTATTTTCTTGGTCGAGAGGTTGAAAGAAGAAAGGCTTAGTGTAGGAAAAAAAAAAACAACGACGAAAGAATGAAAAGAGTTGAAAAAGGGGCGAATCATGGGTGCGTTCGAGATGATGGCATGAGTTCGACACGACTACAGCTCATATCCTTTTTACGCTTATTCTCTACATATCTCACATATCTTAGCCATATTATAACCCGGTAAAGACCTTCCGATTCACGCTTGATCATTAAAAGTGGTAGATTTACGAATCATTTTCAAGCTTATGGTAGAGATTAGATTAGCGCATGACCCGAGCGATATCACTGACATCTTAACCTATACACTTAGTGATTTGAGTGAATCTCTGTGAGGTGCGGATTTTGATAGGTATCACTAAAGAAAATCGTGGAGTTAGTCGTTGATTTCAAATATGCCTTCCGACTTTACTTGCAATATTTCGTACATGATTCCGTTCTCCATTGATAAGTTCTTTTATATGCCATTATTATTTCTTTGCTTGAGGGCAAGCAAACACTTAAGTGTGGGGATATTTGATAATGAAATTTATATCGTATTTTATACCCCGTAAAAGCGTAATATCGGTTGTTATTTATTTTAATTTCCCTCGAATATTATACGTACTACGTTTATAATTGATTTTTGACAGATATTGAGAGAAAGAATTACAACGGGAATATTCGGGCTCGAATTAATTTGAGGAACCGTCGAACCAAATATCGGCCCAAAATCAATTGAGCCGAAGAATAAAATTTAGCCCATCAATTCCAGCCCACAAAAAGGAAGTCCAAGCCCACAAAATGATATAGATACACAATACACACATGGTCACACACGCACGCCAAAGAAGATAAGAAGAAAAGAAGAAGAAGACCCACAAAGACAATTGAACGGCCGAGCACACACACCACAGCCAAATCGCAGCCAAATGAAGAAAGTGAAAAATCGCCATCATACACAAGGCTCGATGAAGACTTTCTCGTCCTCTAAGCAACCTCATTCATTTTCTATAAATGGCAGCATTAACACGTTGGAAAGGAGGGGGAGAGAGATCACGTTAAGAGCAAAGCTTGGGTGTAAAGACAGCTGCGGCTGTTCGGCGACGGCAGCGCAACAGGGCTGATCCGTGGACAGTGAAGCAAAGGCGAGGAGCTGCGACTGATTGAGCTGTGAGAGGGTGCACGGGGACTGACCAAGGGCAAATCTGAGCCGAGCAGGGGCCGGGACTGTAGCTGAGACCGACAGGCGGACGTAGCGGGCTGACTCGTGGGCTGCTGCGGCTGTGACGGGCTGCGAGCGTAGGAGGAGCAGCAAGCGAGAAGTACAAAAGAAGGGCAACGAAAAGGTTGAAGTTGTTCGCCCACCATCTGCTCGACAAAAATCCTCAACGAAGGATCAACCACAAAGGCGAAATTCAGGGAAGAAATTATGAATTTCTTGTTGTTATTTATGTTTCTTGTCGTGTTGGTGTTTCGTATGAGTAGCTAATCTCGTAGTATTTGAGATTAGATGAACCCTAGCGAGATCGTACGTATGTTGAACGTATCATTAATATGCTTTTTATTATGACTCGGTTATGATTTATGCTATTATTTTGATTATGTCTATGTGGTCGAAATAATTGTTGGAAAATCGAACGCTACGCTCGAGAGAGGGGCGACGATTAGACCACTAGTAAACGAGCGGAATAAACTCATCGCTAGAGATAGGTTGAACTACCCCGCCGGATTAGAGTCAAATCTAATAGCGGGATTCATCGTTATTTATTGCGGTCTGCGATTAAGTAAGTTAGGGAAGCTTGCCCAGCTATTTAAGACGTAGATTAGTGTTACGAGTGGAAGCGAGTAAGCGCAGTTTCGCCAAATCGTAGAAATCCGTATACATACCATAGGAATCCTCACGGTCTAATAATTAGCTAAAATTTATAGCTTGTTAGTCGTATGATCGAGCTCGGGGGATTCGAAGTCTCAAATACGTTCGCTTTCATAAATAGTCCCAACTCCGTTATCGTTCTTTTATCAGATTTTTATTATTGTGTTTATCGCTTATTTAGTTTATCGTTATTTATATTTGTATCAAACCAAAAATATTTACTAGGATATTTTAACGACGGTTTTCTAAAGTATATAGTTCCTTTGGGTTCGATACCCGAATACTTGCCATTTTTATACTATTTTCGATAGGTACACTTGCCTGTTGACCGTAGGATAGTTTGCAATATTCGTTTTATTTTTATTACTCGATCCGCTCGATCAACGATGCTTTATGGGCATATTGGACAGCTTACAAGACGCCTATCTGATCCACACCCTGTAGACTTGTTTACGGGAAATCTTGTCATTTACCCATCGAGTTTGAATACAAGGCGTATTGGGCTCTGAAAAAGCTAAATTTTGATTTGAACTTGCAGGTGAAAAATGAAACTTGCAAATCAACGAGCTCGATGAGTGGCGTCAGATGACGTACGAAAATACTCGCCTCTACATGGAGCGTACGAAGCTGTATCATGATCGTAAAATCATGAAACGGGAATTCCAAGAAGGCGACCAGGTCTTGCTTTACAACTCGCGCCTACGGCTGTTTCCCGGTAAACTGAAGTCGAGGTGGTCTGGCCCATTCACGGTAACTCGAGTATTTCCCTATGGAACTGTCGAGATAACACATCCAGAAAAAGGGACTTTCACGGTGAACGGGCAGCGACTCAAGCATTACACTGGTGGTGACATCGAGGCACTCGAAAAGGAAACGATTCACCTTCTCAACACCACCCAACGCTAAAAATCACCGACCTGTGTCTAGCTAAAAGACATTAAAGAAAGCGCTACTTGGGAGGCACCCCAAGCCTATCCTATGTTTCTATGCACATTTTAGTCTTTATGATTTTATTTTTCAACGATCGTAGGGAATTCAAAATCTCAAGTGTGGGGAGGAGCCGTACAAAGCATGCATATCGGACTATTCAGGGAAGTTCGCTTATCTTTCTATTTCCTCTTCCGTATGTTACATTATTTTTATGTTGAGGACAACATAAATCTTACGTGTGGGGAGGGAAATTTCTGTGAATTTAGGCGAACATGTTATATGTGTGCATATCTTGATATTCGGTATAAACTTTTTCGAAAGTCGGCATAAAATGTTTTTCCCCAAAAATTATGTTTCTTATCATGAAGGCATGACTTTATATTTGGAATTTTGTGAGTAATTAGGATACATATGCGTAGTCTACTTCTTTCTTACATGATGAACACGGCGATACTTGAGAGATTCGTACACATAACCCTGTTTTTGTGAGATTTTTGAGCCTACGAGCTTTTTGCTCATTTCTTTGGTTGTGTGAATCATGCTTAATTTATTTCTCTTCAGAACTTGCTTGCATATTGCATTTTGAAACTACTTAAAGTGAGATTGTGTGAAAATGAGGAAGGCATTAGGAATTCAGTCCATAGCCAAAGTAACCAACCACGACTGATCACCGTAGTTATCCACTTTGAGCCTGAACTTTCTATTTGTGAAAACCGGATTATAAACTGCCGACCATGATTAAGCCTTCAGACATAAACCCATTGCGATAGTAGAAGTGGAGGTTGAATGACGAACTCAAGAAGCGCAACCCGTGCTAAATATCCGAGCTGAGCGTCGAAAAAAAAGAGCAGAGATAAATAAAAAGAAAAATTTTATTAGTCGGCTAAGAACTCTTCCTCCGATTATCTTTCACTCTCAAAAGCATATTACCTATTTTCTTGATCGAGAGGTTGAAAGAAGAAAGGCTTAGTGTAGAAAAAAAAAACAACGACGAAAGAATGAAAAGAGTTGAAAATGGGGCGAATCATGGGTGCGTTCGAGATGATGGTATGAGCCGACACGACTACAGCTCATATCCTTTTTACGCTTATTCTCTACATATTTACATATCTTTAGCCATATTATAACCCGGTAAAGACCTTCCGATTCACGCTTGATCATTGAAAATGGTAGATTTACGAATCACTTGCAAGCTTATGGTAGAGATTAGATTAGTGCATGACCCGAGCGATATCTCTGACATCTTAACCTATACACTTAGTGATATTAGTGAATCTCTGTGAGGTGCGGATTTTGATAGGTATCGCTAAAGAAAATCGTGTAGTTAGTCGTTGATTCCAAATATGCTTTCCGACGTTACTTGCATTATCTCCTACGTAATTTCGTTCTTGATTGATATGTTGCATGATTTTATCCTTTTATATGCCATTATTATTTCTTTGCTTGAGGGCAAGCAAACGCTTAAGTGTGGGGAGATTCGATAAATGAAATTTATATTGTGTTTTATACCCCGTAAAAGCATAATATCGGTTGTTATTTATTTGAAATTTCCTTGAATATCATAAATTTACGTTTATACCAGAAATATTCGGACTTAAACAGAATCGAGGATCGTCAGGCCAAGTATCGGCCTAAAAACAAATTGGGCCCAAGATAAATCAGTCCAAGAACCAAAAGCCCAAGACCACTATGCAAATGATGACAACTAACATACAATATTAAACTCACACGTCAAAGCATAAGAAGAAGAAGAAAAAAATGGCACAAAGCCGCCCAAGCCACCCGAGATCGTGACATTAGCACACACTCTCAACCAAACACAAGGCTCAAGGAATAAAATAGGATCTTACGCATGCTTGGGCTGCAAAAATGAAGATTTTGATGTCTCTCATACCATCTATAAATCGAGGGAGGGGTGATCGACGTGAAATAGGAAAAAAAAAGACACGCACACGAAAAAAGCCATATACACGATCATATAAGGCTTAAGAGAAGAACTCGATCCCGAATCAAATTCCGACGAAGCCCTCAACTCACTCTCGAGAGAGACACATATACGCTGTTGTTCTCGGGGCTGTTGTACTGTGTCGAGCGGCTGGTCTGTGGGGGGTTGCAGCTGAGACTGATGGACGGGAGTAGCGAGCGGACTTGTGGGCTGCTTGGGCTGCGACGGGCTGGCGGTGTAGGAGGAGCAGTGAACGGGCAGTGCGAAGGACTCGTAAGAAAAGGAAAAGCTGAGACGCCCACCACCTATTCGACAAAACTCCTCAACGAAGGATTAACCGCGGAGCCGAAATTCAGGGAAGAAACATGTTTTTCTCTTTGTTATTTACGCTCCTCGTTGTGTTAATGTTTCATATGAGTAGCTAAATCCCGTAGTATTTGAGATTAGATGAACCTAGCGAGATCGTATGTATGTTGAACGTATTATTGATATGTTTTTTATTATGACTCGGTTACGATTTATGTTATTGTTTTGATTATGTCTATCGAAATAATTGTCTGAAATCGTATGCTACGCTCGAGAGAGGGGCGGACGATTAGACCACTCGTAAACGAGCGGAATAAACTCATCGCTAGAGATATGTTGAACTACCCCGCTGGATTAGAGTTAAATCTAATAGTGGGATTCATCGTGTTTTAATGGGACCTGTGTTGACTAGTTAGGGAAGCTTGCCCAGCGATTTAATTCATAGATTAGTTGTTTACGATTTTTATGTGATAAGGCGCAGTTTCGTCAGTCGTATAAATTCGTACGCATACTCTAGGAATCCTCTCGGTATAATGACTAGCTAAAATATATAACTTGTTTATCGTTCGATTGAGCTAGGGGGATTCGAAGTCTCAAATACGTTTTCTTGAAAAAGTCGTCACGTTTATTATTATTAGCTTTTATTTAAGTGTTTACTGTGTTTTCTATTTTCCAAAACAAAAACATCGAATTTTTTACTAGGATATTTAAACGACGTTTTCTAAAGTATATAGTTCCTTTGGGTTCGATACTCGAATACCTGCCAATTCTATACTATTTTCGATAGGTACACTTGCATGTTGAGCGTTGGATAGTTCGTCGATATTCGTTTTATTTTATACTCGATCCGCTCGATCAGGCACCCTCATATTACAATCCGCACCTTCATAATAAAATCAGTGTAACGCTACTGTGTGATGTTTCACGTGTCGCACAATTTCTCTTAATATTCTAATACAATATGTCTATCGCGCTATATGCGTTCAATAATATCTATATGGAGTTACTTCATTGTGATAAAAAGTATTGAATAATTAGCATCTTCTTGGCAATGCTATGCAAGATAAACTGAGTGCGAGCTGCATGCATTATGCCAGTTTATGATTTTAGGTAATCAATACAGTATTCCGTACAAATTGCATACAAGTTACGTCAATGTTTAATGCAAGCAAAGTTAATTTTGTGACGTTTGATGTTGCATTACATGAGATGAATGTTTGAATATTCCTAGTCATCGAACGCTTATTATGATTATGCATGTACGCATACACGCTATCAAATGCATTCAGGGTGTCACACCACCGTTTCGTCATTCCATACAGATTAACAAGTGCATTGAAAAGGTCGCCTACAAAGTATTTATCGCATCGTATTAAGTAATAAATTCATTGTTCTGTACACGCTATCGAATGCATTCGGCGAGTCAGACCACCATTTCGTCATTCCATACACATTAAGTAATATGCCTCTTTGTTTTCCTTCAACTGTGTTATAATTTTGTTGAACTAAGTGAATGGATGTTTTATATCTGGTGCGAATATAAGTTGCTATTGTGAAATTATGACATTATATTATTAAATTAAGACACTGGATGATTCAATCTTTTATTTAGGCAATCAATACAGTGTTCCGTACAAACTGCATACAAGTTCCGTCAATGTTTAATGCAAAAAAATTTATTTTGGTGACGTTTGATGTTGCAGTAACTGATATGACTGTTTGAATTTCTACTCCTTGAAATCACATTATGAATATGCATGTATTAATACACGTTATCGAATGCATTCGAAGAGTCGCGTCCCTATTTCCTGCGACATGTCTCTATGTTTTCATACAATTGCAACTATAAAAACACAAACTTTAGAATCCTATTGTGGAAGGTGCCAAATAAAAAAAATGGATAGGGTATCGAGATTACCAACTAGAAGAACCGTGAGGATATATAATGTAGAATTCTGCAATACGATCATTGTAACCACCGTGACTAGCGACTCGAGCAACATGATCAAATGGATTGAAGAAATTGACGTTTCAAGCCCGACACTAGTTGGCCTCGACGTCGAGTGCCGGCCCGTTTGGACTCGCGGCGCAGTCAACAAAGCAGCCACTCTGCAATTGTGCATCGGCCGTAAATGCATAATTATCCAGCTTGCTCATCTAGACGAAATCAGTAAATCCCTCAAAGATTTCATGTTGAACCCTAACCTTTGGCGTTGCGGTTGGCGAAGACATGGCCAAGCTAATCCGTGACAACATTGTATAACTCGGGAAATTTCGTCGATGTGGTGTCTGTCGCAAAAGCACGTTGGACGCCGGGGCATTTCCGAGGACCACGATTGAAAGAACTTGCTCAAGTTCTTCGTGGGATGGTGATGAGCAAGCCCAAGCGCTTGACAATGAGCAATTGGGAGAATAGATTTCTTAGCCTCGCTCAGATCGAGTATGCTTGCATCGACGCTTTTGTTTCTTACAAGATTGGGTGCCACCTTCTCAAATAGTAGCGAGTCAGCGATCAGTGTGACGCTACTGTGTGTCTGCGTTCTTATGTGTTAATGTTATTCTGGTTTTGATGTAATTTTGTTCAATGGAGCGAATTTATGGTTTTATTTTATGTGCAAATATGAGTTGCAATCGTCAATTTATCACACTACAATATTATTATTATGTGCAACGGTATTAATTTCATACAAATTCCATTATATTCTTATTGTGTGGAAGTGACAATGTTATAAATGCAGCATTTTTTATGCATGTATTTTTTATAGAGGTTTTGTATACCAGTATTTGGGAGCGACCCGTGCAAGGCTGATGGTTTTATGATTCGTAATGAGTGTGTATTTGTGTATCCGCGTTCTTATGTGTTAATGTAATTTTGACTGGATTGATCCCATGTAATTTTGTTCAATGGAACAACTGGATGTTTTTATTTTACTTGCAAATATAAGTTGCAATCGTCAATTTGTGACATCACATTATTATTTTTTAGTGAAACGGAAAAAACATGATTGCATTCAAATGTCTCATGGAATAATACCCTTAACAAAAATTTACTAAAAGAACATTTAATGTTAAACATGCGCAACTGTTATGCTCCAACAATGTGGCACGTCATGGCAATAAATGCAGAGATCAAGGGTTTCTTTAAATTGATACATAAAATAGTGGGGATATACACTGAATGACATAGAAAATCACTAAATTTAACGGTTGCATCGAACAACTCTTGGAATACCCTCAATAAAACATACTAAAACATAACTGAATGCTACGTAAGACTGAAGACTGTTGGGCTGTCGGTCCGTTCAGAAAAGAAATAAACTCAACCACGGCATGGCACGTCAGCATTTTAGCATTGCATAGCAGCTCAACAGTCAAATACATTGTGTTAGGTCCCTAGATTATCAACTCTAAGATTCTAGGCAGAAATTCTAAGGTAACTGATTAGAATTATGGAAATTGAATTTCGATCGAAAACATTTATATGAAGAACACGAGAGAGAATCCTTTAGTGTGAGAAAGTGTTTGTTGTTTCTCTCTCTAGAATTGAATTCGTCAGCCCTTCAGATCAAATTCTAAAACTTTCTCTATTAGGCACAATGTTTACAACTGTATTTATACCAAACAAACTTGGTATAAATAACAATCTAGTCCTAATACTAAGGACAAATACAATAAACGCCCCTAATTACAAGGACAACTAATAAAATAGAAGAACAATTAAAAGCGTATTCTACATTCTCCCCCTTTGTGCTTGATTGCCCTTCCGCACGATCTGTCCTCGTCGGGCATAGAAAGACCTGCGCAAGTCCAGCGCATGCTCGTAGTTCCTTATGGTGTTCCTCAGCTCCAATCGCTCCTCGATAGCTTCAAGTAGCTCGATCAGAAGCGGTTGTTCTCTCACGAACCTATGCAGATGCAGCATGGTTTCCTTGTTGATCTCTTTCAATCTCTTCTCTATATTTTTCCTGATTGCCTTGAGCGTCCCATCACCGAATTTGTGGACCTCAGTGTTCAGCATCAACCTATTCTTCTTAGCAATTGGATTGTGGTAGGTGATTCCTAGGACTGAGCTTATGTGTACGTGATTGTTGGGAAGCCCTTCGACCTCAGGTCCTTGAATGTGCGGAGCGGTCATGTTTTGGCGACCCTCACTTTCTAATCAAAATTAGTGGCAGATTTTAGCAACATAAGTCGCGGAAGACCCGTCTAAAAAACTTTTTCTTAAGTAAAATGCATTACGACTAACATGTATATCGTCATAATATACAAGGGCCGTGACTCCAAAATGACAAAATATCATAATCCTAACATCGCTCCACAGTCGCATCCATGCACAGCCTCGCCCTCAAAAGTCCGTGGAGCATCGCCGTCAGCCCGCCTCAGCCGCAACGTATATCAACGTCGGGCTCAGAACCTACAACACGTAAACCCAGAGCCCATGCTCAGTAGGTGAAATATGCATGTATGCAACGTGCCCTCGAACCCATCCAATACACCCCACGACATGCACACTCGCCTCTTCCCTTTCTATCTCAACCTATCACGGCTCAACTCATCTAGACCCCATGCCTAATCTTACAGAATTAGCGGTTTGCACCTCAGATGTCGCTCACGCACCTGAGTAGACGAGTGGCTCACCCCCGTCACCCGCTAATCCCCGACGGTTTGCACCTCAGTACCTGAAGTAGACGAGTGGCTCACCCCCGTCTCCCGCCTTACGATTTGCACCTCAGGTCCTGAGTAGACGAGTCGCTCATGCCGGTCTCCCGTCGTCTACACTATAAGATTGTTTGCACCTCACATGTCGCTCACGCACCTGAGTAGACGAGTCGCTCACGCCCGTCTCCCATCTCACTCACCTATCACCTAGGACGGTTTGCACCTCAGTATCTGAGTAGACGAGTGGCTAACCCCCGTCTCCCGCCTCAACGGTTTGCACCTCAGATCCTGAGTAGACGAGACGCTCATGCCCGTCCCCCGCCCAACTCATCTCTCGCCCAATACCCTAGTACTCACCCCAACTATACCTCAAATCGACACCCCGCTCATCGACATAATAAGACATCACCGTAATGTGATATGCATGTACAGTGCACATAATGTACATATGACGTGCCATAATGATAATACACATTACGCACATAAATCAGTAAATCACATAATTCACCGAATTCACATAATCACATAATTCATGAAATTCACATAAAAGGGTTACGTGTCGTAGATGAAAGTTTCGCCTACCCGTCGTCCAAGCTAATTGCACTTACTGCCTTGCCTTGTGAAATTCCTATCGTTCGACCCTTCGACAGAAATATTAAATATCAGTGTCATATTTAATTTAAATAATTAGGCCGAACTAATTTGTTTTGACTATTATAATTTGCTAACCCTTAGACCCGATATTAATCTAGGATAAATTTGGGTTAAATCATCTAAGTTCTCTATGTATCTAGGTTCGCCTGATTCGACATGGCTTGAGCTCACTTTCGTCGTGTCATCATTTCGCCCGATTTGCAAGTCTTTGGAATCGCCCGATTGTGCCATGTATGGAAATAATTTTCGCTCCCTTAGCTCCCAAATCGGTCGATTGTGTTATGCATGGGATTAATTTCGCCGTTCATGTAATCGCCTGTTTGTTGGCTTTCAAATCATCCGATTGTAACTCCCTTGAATTGCCCGATTCGTCTTTAAGTCCCCAATCATTCGGCCGATTTATCATATCCATAACCTAGTTTCGCTTGATTACTCTAATTGCATTTCCAGAATCGGCCGATTGTTACACTTGAGACCTACTTTCGCCGTATGTTTACATAACATTAAGTCGCCCGATTTGTTCCATTCCACCTAGGTTTCGATCGAAAGTATGTTGTCTAATTCAAAATTGCCTAATTCTATCTAAGTCCCCCAATCGCCAGATTTATCATTCCCTCAAAAAACCCTAAAGAGCAGTGATGAATCTAAAATTATCAAAACTCGTATATGTTCATGTTTATCTCTAAAAACCATTCCTAATCCAGAAAATGGTACATCTAAATTCAACCGTCCTTAATATTTCCTATAATGAAACTTCCTAACGTCATATATCTGGAATAGCTCTCAAAAACTATCTTCATATCTAGTTAATAATTAATACATAAGTGATCTGATCTTAGGGTTTCAGTTTATGTTCTAACATCGAAACCACCACTGAACATATCGTTGTGCACCTAACATATAAGGTTACAAAACTTCATATAATGCACGTGTTCATCATATATATATATATATATATATATAATATATATATATATATATAAAAGTCACATGAACACTGAAGATAATATCACTCTAATAGACATGGTATATTACGTAAGTTTACCTCTTGCCTAAGTTTCGATCATTGTTATAATCCTAAGCTTGTAGAAGTGTCTTTCTCTTGCACTTAGTGTCTTTCTCATTTACTAACACTTGTTTCTATTCTCTGTTCTCGTAGTAATTCTCTCCCAAGTGTTTGTTAAAGGATATGAGATATAGATGGGTTTTCTTGGGATTTCATGAGTGACATGACTAGGAGGTGATAAGGTTTTCCTTAACCTTAAGTAAACTTCTCCTGTAGTTATCTCGAAGGTTTGGGCTCCAATTAATACAAATTCAGCCAAGTTAGATAAGGCCCAAGTAAATTGGTTCTAACATTATTAATTTATGGTAAATTCTTTAATTAAGTTTCAGAAATAATTCGAACCATTAGAGTTTATAGTTTCGTTCCAAACTTAAAATTTATTTATCAACATTCCTAGTTCCTAAAATTACATAGTTGATTATATCAAAATCCCGTATTAAAATTTACGGGTATTACACATGTTGACCTTCTTCATATTGCTCTCCAGAGCCATCTGAAGGTCGTATAAGGCAAAGAACTTGACTTGGCGCACATGAAACGATAGAGTCCCTCGAGCCCTTCCTTCTTTGTAAAGCCTCGAGGGTCCTTGTACTTCTCTACATACATTTGGTAGAGATGATAGACCTCTTCGGCAGGGAGGTACGGTAGATAACTCTCATCAAGCTGTTCTCGAGTTCTGTCTATCTGCTCTATCTGGTAGATTGGAGTTGGAATGTCGCCTTTTGCATAGTAGACTCCTAACAGCTGACATATCGGAGATAAGTTCTTGAAATGGCTCTTCAGCTGATTTTTAGGAATCCCCAGGCTTCGATCAGGTCCAAGTTGGGTCAGCATGTATAGATAGATAATTCATCCTATTTTGCTACTCCCAGTGAGAGATGCCTCTGAGCTTGAATTCGTTCAACTTCTTAATCTTGTCAGGTGACCTTCATATCTGCTCACAAACTTCTTCTTAGGACGGGGGTCTCAATCCTTATGTTCTCCCATGGCGTGTCTACTCGAATGGTCCCTGGAGTCAATCTCGAAAGGGTGTCTGCTCGTTGAGCAATCGAAGCCTTGGGGGATCCTTCTCGTAATCTTCACCTTCCTGAAGTTCTTCGTCTTCAATTAGAACGAGGTCAATCGACGCTAATCGTAGGAATTGTCGAACGTCTTTTACTCTTCTCTGTTCGGAGGGCAAAGTGTGAGTCATCCACAAGTCGTCGAAGATGTATCGATCCAGCACTTCATGTGGGTCGACTCCACTTCTTGACATTTCAGCATTTGAGCTTGAGGGTCCTTGCGTTTCTGCTAATGCTACGAGCATTGCGGCACTTGCTTCTTCTTCCGAAAGCAAGGGGCTTGTGTAAGTCGTTGGTGGAGTGGACGGAGGCATCCTTAGGTTGAAGGTTGATGGTTCGATTGGTTCAAGAGTATAGGTGTGGTGCGGGTGCATGGTGGTTTTATGGGTGGTTCGGGTTTGTGTAGTTGTAGTGGGTTGTGAGGTTTCAGCTGCTCCAGCGCTTGTCTCTGCCGTGCCCGAGCTTTATCCTTGACTTCTTGAAGATACTTGTAGCCTCTTCTCCCCTCCGGACGATCCTGGTCGTCAAGGTCGTCATGTCGTCGTTTGGAGTGAGTGCTTTGGCCGCAGCATGAATGCGTAAGAGGGTCATGACGATCCACCAGACGGTTGTAAAGAGCTTCCTCTTGAGGCGTCCAGTTGGTTAGGCCGAATAGTCGGGCGAGCATTATGTCGTGAAGTTTGCTGAGGGGTACGGTGTATGGGTTTATGAGGGTAGGTGATTGGATGATTGGGGCAGTGAGTAGGGTTGTGAGGGTGTGAGGTTCGGTTGTGAGGTTTGTCCGGATGGCTGTGCCTCAGAGATCGGTGTCCTCCCGGTATCTCGTCGGAAAATCTCTATGGCAGCATGTACTCTCTCCATAAAACGTTCCTCGAACTGTGAAAGCACAGAGGAGAGGGAAGCCTGTAAACGTGCTTCCGTCACGAACGGGGTAGGAGCCTCCGATGATGAACCAGGACGAGTGATGTCGCCTGTTAACAACCCTTGAGTGGACACCATCTCAACGGCTAGCTCGTCGTCACTTGAGGTTGCGACGGTTCGAGACTTCCATCCAATCCTCTAGATAATTCCGAAGGAATTGTCTCTATGGATGTTGTTGCAGGCTCAGATTGAACCTGCGAGTCAGACACTTGAAGGTCTTGGCCGGTAATACTCAGCATCTAAATCTCGGCCTCGACTGATGCTAAGGGATTGGGCTGCAGCTCAAGATTGAGCGAAGGAGGGTCCTCAGCCCTTGGAGTGATAACCGGCATTGTGTATGATGTGGAACCAACAGCAGTTAAGACGGGCTCGTCGGATGTGATTGATGCGTGGGAGGCCGTCTAATCAATCGTATCTCCTCATCTGACTCTGTGTCTGATGAGATGGCTATGTGAGGAGTTGGGTTTCCTGCAGTCTCCTCATGGGCTTGTGCTGTCGGTTGAGGCTCGTTAGGTGTAATCAAGTCAATCAGAGCCTCGTTCTCAGGCGTGGTAGCCTGCTGAGTTGGGTTGTGCCCCATTTCTGCGTCGGGCTGTGCTTCTTGTTGGAGGAGCTCCTCAATAGACCCTTGAAACACGCCTACATGGATGGGCACTTCCGCTTCCAGTGCTTCAACTGGAGCCTCGTTCTAACTCTTGCGCAACTTCATCAATTAGCTTGGCTTCGAGGTCCTGAGCGGAATTTTCTGCTTCAAGCTCCTGGGCAGTTAGCTCGGCTTCAGGGCTATGATGTTGTTGCAGAGGGCTCACGTTGAAATCTCTGGGGGCCCTCGTATCATCGCTTCCGTTAGATGATGTTCCCGACAGTATAGTCTATATACATCTCCCGTGGGGTCGGCGAGACGTAGCAGCTCAAATGGAATCAGCATCGATAGCTGATCCAGATCCGTGAGCTTCGGGTTGTGGAAGAACTTGAGTCGTAGTGGTTGATAATTTCCTCATGGAGGCAGGCGAGGAATATTCTCGTGAAGCTCCATGAGGTGCGCAATGATTACATTAAACCACCTTGCATACAGTACATTCTTCGATCGCTTGTTCTCCACATCTGTTCTGCAAGGTCATTCCAGATCAGCTGGGCCAAGTCGTAGTTTCGGGAGAAGGCAATGCTGTGGAAGATCTTGAGAATATTGGCATTGCCTTTGTCAAAACCAGCATGCTTCGGCGAGAGGCACTTATTGACAATCCCAAACAGGGTCTACCATTGGTGAGGGATGCCGTTGCTCTGAACTTGGGCGAGCTTCGCGAGCGGCGGACGGTATCCCATTTGGAGGAAGTCTTGTACCATCTCGGCATCCGTTGGTAGAGGGTCATAATTGTTGCTGAACGGGAGGTCTAAGACGAGGCCAAACTCGTTCTTGTCGAAGTTGATATGTCTTGTCCCAAGAATGGTTGTGAATTGGTAAGCTCCATCAATTATGTGGCCCGTTATCCGTCCCCAAAACTGTTGTAGGTAGACCATTGGCACCGAGGCCGTCACTGTGAGTGCGTGCCAGAGGGGATGGCCTTGTAAAATGGATACCATGATCTCGTCAGGACATCGGAACGTAGTCAGGTCTAGCTGAAAGTTCGTGTCCTGATCGTTGAGATATAGGTTGTGGTCGTAGATATGGTCGTATGCTGGATAGTTGGCCATCTGAAAAAGATAAGAAATAAACTTTTTGAGATCAATTTTAAACTTGAGTCGAAGTATATCATATCAAACTATATGTTCAACTAGTGTATATCGTGTTTGATGGTGATTATAATGAAATTTCGTGCACATATGACATATCGAACGAACGGATGATATGGTCTTTAATAAAATTTTCGAACGGCACATACCTGACACATAGGAAGTATATCGAAAAATTTCTAAGTGTGAAGCACAACAATACCACTGTTCATTCCGTGTTTCGCTCAAAAATTGATTTCTCAATTTCAATTTCCTATGTGTTAATTTCTGATTAAAGTCTCCGTCTAATTTTGCGATCGAAAATTTTATTCGCGGGGTACGATACAGTGTTAAAGACTTACGAAAAAAATTTTCTAAAGTGTTTAAGTGTTAAGCGCAGTGCTGTAGGCGATCAATTTTACGGTTGAGAAAAATTTTCGTGTAAATTTACGATCAGAAAATTAATTTCCGCGTAAATTTACAATTGAAAAATTTTTCGCGCGTGAATAAAATTTTCGTCGTGACTTTTGTCGAGCGAGAAAGTTTTTCGATTTTAAAAGTAGGTTTTCGCTGCGAAATTTTACTATCGAAAAAATTGACAACGAAAAACTAGGTTAATCGCCGAGAAAATTTTCGATCGATCAAAATCAACGCTGCATAATTTTACGATCGAGAAATTTTAACTTCGAAAAATTGATTTAAACGCCGGTAAATTTTACGACCTTAATTAAAATGAAATTGAAACTACTGTTTTCGATGGTAAGTTTTGCGCTCGAACTTAATTGCATCTATTTTATCTAGTTCAATTTTTAATTTCTTTCGCTTGCAGAAATCCTAATTAGATTTCTCGATGGTAAGTAAATTTTCGATCTACGTCATCTATCTTAACGAATTCTCGATGGTAAGTAAACTTTCGCTTGCAGAATTTTCTATCTCGATGGAAAAACATTTTTGAATTGTAATTTGAATGTCTATACTTGTTAATTTTCGACAAGTCTTGTACATGTCTCATATGTAAAGTTCGAAATATCAAATTCTCAAACATGTTCACTTTGTATTCCCTATGTCCGAATTACAACTTGCATTTCTATCAAATATGACATAAATTGTCTGATTATTATAAGTTTGCTCGAAACAAATATTTCGACTCCTTTATAAAATTGAACTAATAAAATTTTCTTACAATTGTATTTCAGATGGCTCATTACCCAGCTTATAATCACATCTATGACCAGAATACATATCTCGATGTCCAAGACACGAACTTTCAGCTGTTACTCACCACCTTCTGGTGCCCAGACGAGATCATCGTGTCCATCCTTAAAGGTCATCAGATGTGGTCAGCTCTCACTCTAACAGCATCGGTGCCCATGGTCTACCTACAACAGTTTTGGGGATGCATGACTGGACATGTTGTGAGTGGGGAATACCAGTTAACCACAAAACTTGAAACGAGGCATCTCAACATAGATAAGAACCATCTTGGGATGGTGTTAGATCTACCATTCAGTCATAACTATGACCCACTACCTACAGATGCCGAAATGGTACATGATTTTCCACAAATGGGTTATAGGCCACCGCTTGGACGACTAGCTCAGCTCCAGAGCAGTGAAATTCCTCATCTGTGGAAGACACTGTTCCGGATTATCAACAAATGCTTGTCTCCAAAGCATGTTGGCTTTGACAAAGGAAATGGGAACATCCTTCGTCTATTTCATGGCCCAGTTAATATATAATGACTTGGCAGATCAAATTCGTCAGAAGGCCAATAAGAAGTCGAAGAATCTTCCTTATGCTCGATGGTTCTCCATGCTCATCAGCCACTTAATGGAGATTCACGGGGACATTCCACGACTTCCTCCAGATGATGAGTATAGACCACCCAAGTTGCGTTTCTTCCACAACCCGAAGCCCGCCGATCTCCAGCTGCAACTAATGCCCATCCCCTTCGAACTACTACGTCTTGCCGACCCCATCGAAGACGTATACAGATTGTACTGTTGGGATCATCATCCCACCGAAGCGATGATCCGAGGGCCCCCGACAGACTTCAACGTTAGCCCTCAACAATATCAAAGTCTTGAGGCTGCATTGATTGATGAAGTAGTCCAGGAACTCGAAGTACAGGACTCAACTCAAGGTCTTGACCATGCAATGATTGATGAGGTGGCTCAACAACTTGCGGTTGAACACCCCATCACTGTAGAAGTGCTTCAAGAACCTGTTGAGGAGGTTCAAACGACCGAAGCACCGCTCGAAGCTGACACGGAGTCCCACTTCATGAGTCAGCTACACCTGACTTAGAGGCTTTGATCTCTACGATCACACCTACAGAGCCTGCGACGACAGCACTAGCCCATAAGAATGCTGAATGCGAACCGTCACCTCACTCGGCTACCTCGTCCGAAGCTACGGAATCAGACGAGGAAGTTTCTTTGGTCAAACGGTTACCCAGCACAACTCCCATCCACTGAACCCGTTGACACAGCTGTCGCTACCACACCTTCAGACACGACGCCAGTCATCACTCCACGTGCTGAGGACCTCGCTCAATCTTGAGCCGCAGCACGAATCCCTTGCATCAAATGAGGCCGAGACTCCGATTCCAATTACTACCGGCCCAGAAGAAGTGTCTGACTCACAAGTTCAATCAGAACTTGACACATCCATATAAGCGAATCATTTAGATTCAACTCAAGGATTGGATGGAAGTCTAGAACCGTCACAACCTCAACTGACGACGAGCCAGCCCAGTGAGACGGTGTTCACTCTTGGATTGTCAACAGGCGATATCAATCGACCTGGAACTTCAAGACTTACCATAGGCGGCACGTCAGAAATCTTCTCTGACGTTGCGACAGTGGAATGCCAACCAGGATCCACTACGGAGGCGTTTGATCAATTTGTGAAAGAAGTGCGTCTACAAGTTGCCCTCTCCGCCGCTCTTACCTCTTTCGAAGACAAGTTAATGGAGAGAGTTCAGTCCGCCATCGAGACGTCCCGCCGCAACGCAGAGAAAGCACCCGTCTCAGAGGCAACCTCGTCACAACTCCACACAACCCACTCTCACAAACACACCCATCCAATCACCCATATTCATCAACCCATACACCATACCCATCAGCGAGCTCCACACCATTTTAGTAGCTTGGCTATTTGGACTCCCCAACTGGACTCCACAAGAAGAAGATCTCTTCAGGCGTCTCGTTGATCGTCCTGAGCTACCCACACAAACCTGCCGCGGACAAGGCTCCCGCTCCGAACATCGACATGAAGACCCTGACGATCAGGATCATCCTGAGGGGGAGAAGAGGCCAAGGACATCTACGAGTAGCCAGGAAATGGCTCGGGCTTGACGCAGACAAGTAAAGGAGCTGCTGGTACCTCAACACGGCCTATAATTCTCTCACAAACCCAAACCCAAACCACCATGCACCGCACCCAAACTCTAACCCAAATTGAAACACCAACCATAAGGATGCTTCCGCCAACACGACCACAAACGATCAACACAAGCCCACTGCTTCCACAAGAAGAAGCAGAACTGCTCTTAGCTTTGGCAGAATCGAACGCACCTTCAAGCTCAATCGCTACGAACAAGTCGGGGACATCAACGCGTGAAGTCAACCCACATGAGGTCCTAGATAAGTATATCTTTGATGGATAGTGGATGACTCACCATCTACGCGACACGATAGCGAAGCAAAGACTCGCAGACATTCGCCTCTTTCTACGAAGAGCTTCGGTCGACCTAGTACTCATCGAAGACGGAGAACTTTGAGAAGGCGAGGACTACGATTTAGATCCTCCACAACTTCCACAGTTGATTGCACACCGAGCAGACACCCTTCCAATGATGGCTGCAGGGACCGTTCGAGTCGACTCACCGTGGGAGAACGTACGAATAGAAGTCCCGTTTCTCGAAGAAGCTCGAACGCATATTTGGAGATCATCGGACAAAATCAAGAAGGCGAACGAGTTCAAACTCAGAGGCATCTCTCATTGGGATCAGAAGAGGCTAGTGGAACATATATATATGCTGACACACTTCGGTCCAGATCGGAGACTTGGAATACCTAAAGACCAGCTGAGGAATCACTACATGAGTCTTTCACCAATCTTCCAGCTTCTAGGAGTTTCACACACAATTGGTCGGTTCCCAACTCCAATCTACAAGATCGAGCGGATGAATAGAGCTCAAGACGAGTTGAATGAGAGAGACTTTCTGTACCTTCCAGCCATCATCTTTTCCAAATGTACGTGGACAAGTACAAGGACCCTCAAGGCTACATAAAGTAGGAAGGGCTGGTGGGAATTAATAGGTTCATGGTGCGCGAACTCAAGTACTATGCCGCACATGACTTTCATATGTCTTTTGAAAGTAACATGAAGAAGGTTAACATGACACCTCTGCACCTGAAAGGTCCTAAGATCGAAGGGCTTCCCACTGGTCACATCTTCCTAGACCAAATCCTAGTCATCACCTACTACAACCCAGTTGCTGAAAAGCTTCGGCTGATGCTAAGGACTGAAGTCAATAAATTATTTGATGGGACGCTCAAGTTGATCAGGAAGAACATCAAAAGAAGATTGGAAGAAATCGACGAGACAACCATGCTACACGATCGAAGACTGAGAGAGCAACTGCTTCTGAGTAAACTGCTCGAAGTCATTGAGGAGCAAATAGAGCTGATGGACTCCATAAGACACTATGAGCACGCGCTGGGCTTGCGCAGATCATTCTATGCCCGACAAAGATAGACAGAGCTGAAGGGCAATAAAGCACGAAAGGGGAGATTGTAGGATATGCTTTGTAATTGTGTTTTGATTTATTAGCTATCTTTGTAATTAGGGCTTTTCTGTAAATAGTCCGTAGTTTAGGAATAGCTTATTATTTACTCCAAGTTTGTTTGGTATAAATACTATGTACACATTTGAAATCAAGATAGAGAAAGTTTTGAGATTTGATCCGAAGGGCTGCCAATTCACATTCTAGAGAAAGAAACAGCAAGTACTTTCTCACTCTACTCGAATTCTCTCTCAGTTTCGTAAAAGAAGTTTTTCGGTAGAACATTAAGTGTGAATCATTCTCGTCGAAAAGTTATAATTCATGCCCACGATCAATAGAGTTGATTAATCAGGTCCTAACAAAATATAATTTTAATTTAATCACATAAATGCATTTATATTTCGAACGAAGTGATTACCTCGGGATAGTGTGTGTAACCAACCTATTGCAAGTTATGCAATAACCATCTGTGACCTTGTTTACCTTACAGAGCGGACACGATTCGTACCAAATTATCGCCATTTCAATGTGAGCTATACATGGGCATACACGAAAGCGTCGAATCTGCATAAAATAACATTATATCATTAACATGATATAACGAATACTTTATTTGCGGAAAAAGTAAGGGATATTGCGTTCTCAACGACACAGTAATCAGTTAAGTTGATTGGAACAGCATCAAGCAAGCTGTGTAATTGATGTAGAGTGTTTCCCCGTCTTTGACTCAATAAAATATGGTTTCGTGCAATATTATCCCAAGCATACCTGACAACAATGATGATTTAGTTAAATGATATGCAAAGGGAATAAATAGGAACGATTAACAAAATTATAAGAAAATAGCATACCATAAACGAATCTTCTGGGTCTCGTCAATGTTTGGGTCAACAAACACTCTGCTAAATCTTGTTGTGTTTAGATTGCACCTAAAGCGATCCTTATATTAAAAACATACGAGCAGAAGGAAAATTAATTTGTCATCACTAACATGGCAAAAAATATAATAAACAATCTAAATTGTTGTACAAACCATCGAAATTCGTTACTTCAACTCTCAATACTGCCAGAATCTGAATCTTTGTTGCATCAAATAAAAGTTTATAATCTCCACATGTGGCAAAGTTTCCCTATAGTGAAATTTTCATTACAGCCGTGCTGAAAAACAAATTAGCATGAAATTAGATAGATGGTAACAATATTATTCTTGGGATATTCGACGTATTATAGGAGTACCTCGTGTCACAAATTAAGACGTTTTGAACATGAGTTTCGACAACCGTGCCATTTTTTCTTGAAACTAACTTTTCCAAATCGCCATTATAAACCACAAAGCCAATTGCATCTGCATTGAATGTTGAAAGACAACATAATTAATAATGTTTAACGAATAGTGGAAATTAGGATTACTCACCGACTAAGTGGTCCTTCTGAGTGGCATACTGATGAGTTGTGCTTAGTTGATCAAATCGAAAGTTGCGTAGAGGAACATCATCATCAATGCGATGTCGAGTATCTACAATTTTGGTATTTCGGTGAAAATTCAACCTATAATCATTCTGCACAGGCCAATCCAAATCTGAAGCAGCGTCCACGCTTAAATTATTAACGCAATACACCGTCCCTACTTTCAGAATATGTAGATATTTGTCAATATCATCATCGTGTAAAGTTACTTGTATTTCGGTTCCCTATAAAAAATGGTTAATAAATAACACAAGTGGAAGAGTCTTGAATGATAAATTAAAATTTAAGATTTACTGAATATAAATTTCATACCTTAACATCAATGAATATTAAATTCTGTACCCTAAACTCTTTAGTGGATCGTACTCGAGTAGGAAGATCGTAGCGCCACAATAAACGCCCTCGCAAATGCCATGTATAATTGTAGGGGCATATTTGTCTAACTGGTTTGTATCTTATATGTTCCATCTGCAATGGTTAAAACAATTTATGTAATTTTAATTATAATATATAAATATATTAAGCATAAATATATATAAAAACTTAAAAATAAGTTTTAACAACACAAAAATGAAATTGCAAATAATATTGTTCATTACATGATGGATATAACTTCATTGTACACAACATTCTTGGTAATATTTTCTGCTAAATTGTTCTTCTTGCGTATTAGAATCTTGAGCCCACTTGGTGATGCGACACGGGAAAGCGCAACATAAAGTTGACCGTGGCTGAAGACAGGATTTGGAAGATATAAACCAACTGCATTCAACATTTGTCCCTGAATTTATTTATCCTCATTGCAAATGCCAATTTGAGAGGAAATTGTCTTCTTCTTATGGCAAAACACGTATCTTGGTTCGAGGATGATAGATCAAGCCGTGGTATGAGAACATTTTCTCATGTCTTTGGCCCCGATATTACTTTTGCTTCAACCACCTTAGCTCCTAGCTTGTAAATAACCAATGGTTCCCTTACATAAACCAATCAACTGGTTCATTTTCTCATGTCAAAAACTTTAAAAACGTTATAGATAGTCATAGTTGAATATTGATACCTGCATATTTAAAGTTGAAGTACATTGTAATGATAATATTTAAGGGTCAAACGTTGGATAAAGGAACATTAAATGATCGCCAGAAGTAATCTCAACAGTACACATACATTATAAAAACAAACTCAATAATTGGCCTATAAATTCAAAATCAGATATCATCAATTTATGATAAAAGAGCACATGAGGAACTTAGGTTGGAACTTAGTGAATGCACATACTTGTATTGTAAATATTTTAATTCAAAAATTAAGTTTACATACACATGAAAGAAATCAAAAGGCATATGAATACGATAAACAAAATATATATCGTAAAATTGATTTTTAAGACATGCATATCAACATTTGAAGTACGGTGTAATGATAGTATTTGAGAGTCGAATATGTTAATTAAAAAAACCAGCTTACATATGCATGATATAAATCGAATGCAGATGCATATGTTAAAACAAAGAAAACTAATGACCAAGACATGCTAATTTTTTTATTAGGGAATAAATGCATTATATGACATGCATGTTGAAATATATTGTAGAGTATACTTTTAGAATTGTGCTTGATTTCATTAGTTGTCCTTGTAATTAGGGGCGTTTCGTATAGTTGTCCTTAGTTTAGGACTTGTTTGTTATTTATACCAAGTTTGTTTGGTATACATAGGATTGTACACATTGAGCTTAATAGAGAAAGTTTTGAAAAAATTTATCCGAAAGGCTTGCAATTCAATTTCTAGAGAGAGAAACAACAGTAACTTGCTCACTCTACTCGAATTCTCTCTCTCGTTCTTCATTAGAGTTTTTCGATCGAATCTTAATGTCAATCGTTATCATCGAATTACTTAGAATTCATGCCTAGGATCATAGAGTTGTTAATCATAGGACCTAACAATTGGTATCAGAGCAGATTCGTTCTGTTTTGAATCAAAAATTGTTAGATTCGGATCGAAAATTTAATTCTGTTCACTGTTCATCGAAGAACAGTTTGGCGCGAAATCTGTTTTCGATCCAATAGCATAATTATGTGCCTAATTGACTTGAATTTGATGTTTCTGTGCTCGTTTAAGTATTAGATCAGGATTCCGATCACTTCTGTAGCTGTTTGAACTTCGATTTGAGGATTAAATCGATTCTGTGATTTACTGTTCACGAAGAACATGAAGAACACGTTCTGATTTTGATCAAAATTCGACATACTTTGCTTCATAACGTGTTTAATTGCTTGTTCGTGCGTTGTTAGTTAATGATTGCGAGCAATTACCTGAAATTTCAATGTCTAATTCCTTGTTTTTGCTTGAATCTGTGTTTATCGTATTCTGTGATTTTTCTCGTTCTTTCTAATTTTTCTCGCTAGGTTTTGCGATCGGATTAATTTCTCGATCGAAAAACTTAGCGCGATAATTTTTCTCGGTCAGAATACGAAGTCGGTGCTAAAATCGTCAAAGAAACGATTTTAGTTAGAAATATTTCTCGAGCATTATTCAGCGAAAATCTTTGTCGAGGGAGACCAATTTTGACTTTGCACGCGTAAAAACTCTCTCTCGAGAAACATTTTCGGTCAGACATTTAAAGTTTGACCAAGCTAAAAATCATTTACACGCGAGAAACTTTTTCAGTCAACAGATTTATTTTGACTTGTCGAGAAACTTAGTAACGTACTGTTTCTTTACGATCGAAATAAATTCACTATCTGAAATTTTTCTCGACCGAACGATTTTGGGCAATTTATTTCGCTCGAAAAATATTTCACTGACAGACTTTCTCGCACGAGAACATTACTCAGTACACTCTATTTCGACGAAATTATTTTTGATCAAACTTTAAAGATTGAATCGAAAATAATTCTCGATCTATTTTTCGAATCAAACGCTACTAACAAATTTTGTCACTTGTGAAGCACATTACATCATCTTCAAACATTCAAAACACTTAACGAAGATCCTTCAACAACTCAACTACAAAACAAAATGGATGCATACTCACTCGGAAATGACAATCGTCCACCGATTTTGCAACGAGGCGAATACACCGTTTGGAGAAGCCGCTTCCTAAATTTCATCGCTTTAAAAGATCAGGCCGAGAATCTACTGCAGTCACTCGAACAGGGACCATCACAATTCTGGGTTCATGTACCCGGTGATGAAACGGCCACTCCTGCAATTCCTCCTACTAGGCGACTTAAGGAGCCTAGGGAGTACACAATCGAGGAGAGGGCTCGAGCTAAGGCTGATCTAGTAGCCATGAACACCCTCATGCAGGGCATCCCCAACGACATATACCGACAGATTGATAGCCTTTCATCGGCTAAAGGAATGTGGGATGAACTGCATAGGATGATGCAGAGGACGGAAGTTGGCATAAAGGCCAAAAAGGCGAACATTCTCACCGCTTACGACTCCTTCAAAGCAAAGCCTGAGGAGAGTCTATACGAGATCTACCGAAGATACCTCACTCTTCTCAACGAGATGAGGAAGATAGAGATCACGAAGACCAACATGGAGATAAATATCAGATTTCTATCTTCTCTGCCCGTGGAATGGAAGAAAATATCCACTCATGTTCGACAAAATAAAGATCTAGAGGAGTTGGATGTCCATGCCGTGTTTGACAATCTCGCACAGCATGAGGATGATATAAGTGAGATTCTCAAGGAGCAGAAAGGCAAACAGAACGAAGACACTGTTGTCTTAGTCTCGGAGAAGAGGAGCTCAAGATCAAGAAAGGAAAAGACCGTTAGGCCTCCTTCACCTTCAGAGTCGGAAGAAGAGTCGGACCCCGACGTTGAGCCAAATCTGAAAGCACTAGGAAAGCAGTTAGCTCTCATAGGACAAATGATGAGCAAGAAGTACTTCAAGAAGAAGTCGTCAACCTCAGCCAACCGACTTCGGACTACAAGCTCTAAAAACAAAGAACGTGCACCAGAGAGCTCCGATGTCAAGAATCCTGAGGAGGCTAACAAGTGCTTCAACTGTGGCAAGCCAGGTCACTTCGCCAGAGAGTGCACTCTTCCGAAGAAGAGAGATGCCAACTACTACTCTAGGAAACTCCAATTGACGAAACAGAAGGAAGCTGGAGTAGCTCTCATGGCCGAACAAGACCAATGGCTTTAGGAAACATCGAGTTCTGAAGAAGAGAATTTAGCCCTCATGGCTCGTCTCGACAATGAATCAGACGTCGAAAACGCAAATCAAACGGACGACGAGAACGCATCCACCTTTTCACAAGAGGTAGACCTCCCTTCCACATTATTGACCATGTTAGAATCGTATAAAATAGAATATGCTAACATGAAACATTTGCAGAAATGTATAAAGGAAGTAGAAGACAAATTGTCTAGGTCTAAAGAGAAAATCACTAGTCTCGAATCCGAATTTAGAAGCTCCCATAAGAAGATAGAAGAACTCACTAAGAGCTTACATTCTAGGGAGACTAGTTCATCTAAGACAAAGCAGTATAGTGTGAAGATTAAAGAATTGGAGGATAGGCTAGCAAATAACTACAATTGTTTGGTTAGGAATCTCAATGAGAAAGCCACCCTCAATTGTAGGATAACCGAAGCTACTACTATGATTACTTACTTAGAAGCCCAATTAGAAGAATCAAATGCAAAAGTTAGTAAACTTGGTGTAGAATTAGATGCTTGTCAAGTCTCCAAAATTACAATAGAAAATAACTATGCTTTGTCAGGGGAAGAACGAAAGAAGTTATATACTAAGGTTAAAAAGTTAGAAGATCTTCTTGTTAGAAGGGGATAGACTGAACAGACAATATTCTTAAATCAACCCATGGGCTTAGAATTTTATGATTATAAATTTGGCTTAGGCTTTGAGAACCCACGGTGTCTGTCGAAAGTTGATTGTAAGCAACTTTACGACATTCAATACATGGGCTTAGGATTAACAGATCTTATGGTTTTTACTAATGCTAAAGAAATAGATGCTTTAGAAGAAACCAAAAGAAAAGCCAAGACTAGGGTTGAAATTCCCTTCTCCTACACAGAATTGAATCAAAGCTACAACATCAGGGACCTTCCCAAAGGTTGGAGTCTTGAATCAATTGAACTACCTGAAGATCTTTCCATTAAAGAAGAAGCACAAACTCATCATTCTGAAAATTCTCTCTATATACCCCCTATTGTTAGGAAAATAAAGGAGTTAAGATGCTCATTAGAATTAGAACGAGAGAATTTTGAAGCTGAAAAGAAAAAGTTCCTAAAAGAGAGCGTGAAAATTTTGAAGCTGAAAAGAAAAAGTTCCTAAAAAGTTCTTCAACATCCCAAGCCAAATCACACGCTATTCCAAAAAGCGTGAAAATTGAAAAAGCGCCTTCAGTAGATCATAAACGTATTATTAGAAGTGCTAAGCCTAACACTATTTCACCTACGTCTACGAGCGTAGGACCAGCATTAGATACGAAGGCGTGGGTGTCTAGAATAAAAATAGAGAATGAGTCAATAAAGTCAGAATGTTTCCAATATCGTTTCTCCTTCTGTAAAAATAAAAGACACTCGGAAAAATAAAAGAGCCATTTCCTCGTTTCAAATAATTGCTTCTACACACTCCCTCAAACCAATCACATTTAGAAGCACTAATTTCGAAATAGGCTCCACATCGAAAACAAAAATTTATCATTCTGAAACAAATGCCACTAGGAAAACTCATAGGAAACAAGATCCAGCCATAAAGAAAGCTTATGGCGCCATACATGACTGTCCTCACCTAATGTATCCCGTAGAGATTATCCCCCAAGCACCTTAGGAGACTATCACAAGAAAAGATCTTTTTCTCGATCAAACCTACCAGAAAAGATCTTCCCTGCAAGGTTCAACCCAAATGGGTTCCTAAATCTCCGCCTAGGACGACCAAAGCCGAAACGGCCAAGTCACCTAAAGAGGCAGCACCCAAACCCACTTCTCCAAAAGTGAAATGGGTTGTCAAGACTCCCTCAAGTAATAATTTAGGAACTATATCTGAACCTGAAATCATATCTGCTAATTTGAGAGGACCCATGTTTAAATGGGTACCTAAAGCTCTCTAAATTGTTTTTGCAGATCCATCATGTGTGGTACCTCGATTCTGGTTGTTCCACACACATGACGGGAAATCAAGAACTGTTGAGCAACTACAAACACCATCCTAACGGAAAAGTCAGGTTTGGAAACAACGATTCAGCCCCGATTCTAGGACTTGCGGATATCATTCTGAAGAATCTGACTATAAAAGATGTCACATACGTCGAAGCCCTCCGCCATAACTTGTTCAGCATAGGCCAGTTCTGTGACAAAGGGTTCCTGGTGGTCTTTCATGCTGACCGGTGCAGAATTTTGGATAGTCAGGACACAGAACTCCTCTACGGACTTCGGAAATCAATCTTTACACGATCAACCTGAAATCCGTGTGGCCCTCGACAGCTGTCTGCCTCATCTCTCAGACTGTAATTTAGAGGAACAGCTTATGGCATCAACGCATGTCTCATCTCAACCTCAAAGCTCTTCAACATCTCTCAAAGAAAAAGTTGGTTCATGGTCTTCCAACTATACCTTTACAAAAAGAGCATCAATGTTCGGCGTGCCAATTAGGAAAAATGAAGCGAGCATCTCATCATATCACCCAAGTGGCCTCTACTTCACGTCCTCTGGAACTGCTACATATGGACCTCTGTGGCCCGATGAAGACACAGAGTATTAATGGATGCAAGTATCTACTGGTCATAGTCGATGACTACTCTCGCTACACTTGGACAAGGTTTCTCCGAACAAAAGATGAGACAGTGGACTTGATCATCAATTTCGTGAACACTACTCAATTTGCTGCAGCAGACTATACAAGTCATTCGAACAGACAATGGCACTGAGTTCAAGAACAGATGTCTCAGTAATTTTTATCAGAAACTTGGGATAAGTCAACAATTTTCAGCCGCCAAGACTCCTCAGTAGAATGGGATAGTCGAACGAAAGAACAGAACACTAGTGGAAGCCGCGCGTACGATGCTCATACATTCTGGACTTCCACATTTTCTTTGGGCGGAAGCAGTAAATACTGCCTGTTTCACTCAAAACAGGACGATGATTCACAAACGCTTCGACAAGACTCCGTACGAAATTATCAACAAACGAGTACCCAACATTTCATTCTTTAAAGTCTTCGGGTGCAAATGCTTTGTGGCGAACGACCGAGAGCAACATGCTAAGTTCGACCCTAAAGCATTCGAAGCCACTTTCGTCGGGTATTCTTCAACCTCAAAAGCATATCGAGTATACATCAAGTCCAACCACACAATCAAAGAGAGCTACAACGTCACTTTCCACGAAGTGGCGGAGTAGTCAGTCCAGGACCCGTGCTTAACCCGATGGCTCCTGCACACCTCAGTTCAGGACCCATACTCAACCTGATAGCTTCTGAATATAACAGTTCAGAACCTGTTTTCACTGGTGTGTTGGCACAAAACCAACAGAAGAAGGCAACAACTCCGAATTCAACGTCAGAAGAAGCTATGAGACTTGCATTAGACGATTTGGACTCTCTCTTCGAGCCAGTATATCGGTCACACAATACAACACCTATAGTGGATTTTCCACCTGAAGAGGCCGATGTACCAAGCTCTTCAACAGTTCCTACTTCAACCGATTCAGACTTGCCTCAGAATAATGAAGAAACTACCGTGGGTGTTGACGAAGAATCATCAGAGTCGCTCTCTCCAAGTGCTGATTTGGAACTTCCTCACACAAATTAACAACTGGAGAACTTTGAAAATCTAGACCCACAAACGGCTGACGCATCGCCTTCAGCATTCCCAAATGAGCGCAAGTGGACTAGAGCTTACCCGGTTGATCAGATAATTGGCGAGCCCTCAAGCGGAGTAAGGACACGTCGTCAACACATTCTCTTCAGCTGCTTCTTAAGCCAAAATGAACCTACCAAGGTAGCAGACGCACTTCAAGACCCGGATTGGGTAATAGCAATGCATGATGAAATTCATCAATTCGAACGTCTTAAAGTGTGGACCTTAGTGCCACGTCCGCATGGGAAAACAATTGTCGGAACGAAATGGGTATTCAAGAACAAAAAGAATAAAGATGGAGAAGTGATTAGGAACAAGGCCCGATTAGTTGCAAAGGGATATAATCAACAGGAAGGTATTGACTACAATTAAACGTATGCTCCTGTTGCCCGAATCGAAGCCATTCGTCTACTATTGGCTTATGCGGCTCACAAAGACTTCAAGGTCTATCAAATGGACGTTAAAACCGTCTTTCTCAACGGGGTACTTACAGAAGAAGTCTATGTCGCTCAGCCTGACGGCTTCGTTGATCAAGAACATCCCAATCACGTCTATCGATTGGATAAAGCTCTTTACGGACTAAAACAAGCCCCACGTGCTTGGTACGATGTCTTGAGCGATTTCATCATAAAATCTGGATTTATTCGAGGAACAATCGATACGACCCTCTTCATCAAACGGCAAGACAAGGATTTGATGGTCGTTCAAGTCTACGTCGACGACATCATTTTTGGTTCAACAAATCCGCGACTTTGTAAGAAGTTTGGAGATCTCATGAAGAGCAAGTTCGAAATGAGCCACATGGGAGAGATGCAGTTCTTCCTAGGACTTCAAGTCAGGCAGCTCGAAGATGGAATATTCATCAGTCAGACTAAGTACATTAAGGACATCTTGAAAAGATTCCATCAAGATCAGAGCAAGCCACTCAGTACTCCCATGTCCACAAACTGCAAGTTGGATGCCGATCCCACAGGAAAATCGGTCGACATCACACTCTATCGCAGTATTATTTGTTCTCTTCTCTACCTCACCTCTAGTTGGCCGGATATCGTGTTTGCCACTTGTCTCTGTGCCAGATTTCAAGCCGATCCCAAAGAATCCCATATGCTCGCGGTTAAAAGGATTCTGCGCTACCTTAAGGGCACATCTACCCTTGGACTATGGTATCCAAAGGGTACGAACTTCAAACTTATCGGCTATACTGACGCTGATTATGCAGGTTGCCGAATGGACAGTAAAAGCACATCCGGTGGTGCTCAATTTCTAGGCGAAAAGTTGGTCTGCTGGTCATCCAAAAAGCAGAACTGTGTGTCAACTTCGACGGCCGAAGCGGAATACGTGGCAGCCGCCAGTTATTGCTCCCAGATGCTGTGGATGCGGACTCAGCTTCGCGACTATGGGTACAATTTAAATAATATACCCATATATAGTGACAGTCAAAGTGCCATCGCTATTACTTGCAATCCCGTTCCTCACTCACGCACAAAACACATAGACATTACATATCACTTTATTAAAGATCATGTAGAAAATGGCACCATAGAATTGTATTTCGTGAACACTGAGTACCAACTAGCTGACATTTTCACCAAGGCATTGGATGAAAAACGATTCCAATTTCTTGTCGGAAAATTAGGCATGTTGAATCTCCCGTGAAATGTGCATCACCTGATCTTCTGTGCTATCACATGCTCTATTCTATGTGTTTCTATGCTAATTTGCCATATCCTGCGTGATAATAATAATAAAAAATTAATAATAAAAATTTTTTTTACATATACTTATAATATTAGGGGAATGACGAAATCCTTTAGGATGCTTTGATCTAAAGTCACTTATAATTTCGCCCCGACTAGCGATCGATTTAATTGCTTAATTTTGTTAGTCTAAGTCGCATTCTTGTATCTAACGGTCATTAGGTTGCTCCACTAGACACAAAGCCACTATATATAAGTGAGGATTCAAGCCTTGTTTTTTTTCTTTCTTTGGATCTAGTTCTAGAGCGAGTCACACATCAATTACTTGTCTTAACTAGTGATTCTTGGCTTCATACTCACCTTGCCGTAGATCGCTAGGAAAATGATAAGGGCGCTTAGGTTATTCCTCACTCGGCCTTATAAATTTTTTTCCCCTCAAGTTAGCCTTAGTCATCCACTTTGCGCCTTTTCCGATGTCCTGTTCTTCATTTGAATCCCATTCCCAGCCTTCAACCGCATTCTATACTCTTCGGATGGTTGTTCAAACAAGAAAAGGAGGGGGAGTAAATAAAGAGGATGATGACAAAAGAAGGCATTGCTCAACGCGCAAAAATCAGACCAAAGGAACCTGCCTTCCGACTATCTCTTAGAAGGTGGCATGGATCCTGCTGTAAACTTCTCCGTCGATAATCTCTTAGAACTTCGCCTACGATAATCTCCTATAGCCTCGTGGAGAAGCGGAGCTTCAGCTTAAGCATAGCATAAAAAGGGATAGTTCTTAAAAGAAAAAGAGGGAGAAAAGATTGAAAAGAAGAAAGACGCAAAAAAAAAGGGGGAGACGGACGTAGATATGGAAGACGACGAAGAGATAAGCTCACTTTCCTCCAAATTCCTTCCCTTCTAAGTCCTAGCCAAACCATAACCCTTAAAACCCTTTGATTCCAATCGACGGTCTCTAGCTTAGGTGAAATGATTAAAATAAAAAAAATGCCTTGATCACAGGTAAATTGACTTATAATTGCTTGTGTTGACTTGAGTGATATAAATATAATAAAAAATCCCAAGACAGAAAATTTGAGTGCAAGAGCGAACCTAGTGAGAGTTGTCGAAATGGACCAGGCTATGAACTTAGGACTATAGTTTGACGACATGACTTGACGAAATTTTCATCTTTCAAATGTCTCGTAAATTTTAGGTGTGACGATTGATCGAAGCAAAATAATCTGACCCCATACTATTAAAAAAAAAACTTTCGCACATTCTGACATGAAATATTATGTTTCATATGCGTTGAATTGAATAAATGCGAATTTTTTTGTTGTCGCACATTCTAAATGTAATCTTAGACTGCATTGGTACTGAATTGTTTAAATGCGATAAATTTGTCATTGCTCTTACCCTCACGCAATATCTTAAGTACATGTTTTGGGGACCATGTATATGAGCTTACTAAATAAATTTGTGTGTTATATGCTCGTGACTTGAATTGATTTCATATGCTTGCATGTCTAGTCAATTCTTGCGCATTATTTGAGGGGGAGCAAATATAAAAATCGTGCATTAGCTCCCAATATTCTTGACGTTTTTCTCTAAGTATTTCAGATTTCTTCAAACAAAATAAAGGAGTGAGACGTCGACAATACACGACAAGGAGCTATTGTCACAGGCTAAATATTTCAAAGGAAAACATGCCAAAAATAATTGTTGATTAACTCTATTATTTCTAACGTTTTTCTCTAAGTGGTACAGATTTTTTATTCTGCCAGGGGAGCTAGACGTTACTACACAGAAAATCCAGGGAGTTAATTGCATTTATTTTAATTCTGAGGGGAAGCTTTACAAATGTGATCCTATTTGAATAGGGATCAATCTGAAAATTTTAGAAACACTTACTATCGAGAAACTGGATATAATAATTAATTCGCGATCATAAGTTTCTCGATTGTAAACAGTGTTGGGAACGATTTTGATTAGCCGCGATAATTTGCGATCGAGAAAATTGAACTGAAGAGCGATTTTCGAATCGAAAATTTCTCGAGCGCAAATAAGAATGGGCCTGATCCATTGAATTGCAAAATGTCAAATCGTAAACCCAACATCGACTTACAGCGAGTAAATAAAAGTTCACTTTTATGTCAGTCAAAAAACTTTTTCTCACGCAACCCTAAATCGCAAAAATTTCTCTCGCGAAAAACTTTCACAGACAGTTCAAATTTCTCAAAAATCTTTCGATTTTCAACACGAAAATTGTCTGTTTAAGGTAGAAATGAGAATCTATTGACATTTGCGTGTGATTTAACTTCGTTAGCATCTGCATTTTGTAGTTTTTTCGCATGAGTTATATTAGTTTCTCGACTGTTCTTCAAAACTGAGAAAATCGTATACTATTTTATAGTGTTTCTGGCATGATTTTGAGTCTTTATCTGAAGTTAATGCCCGCACTTAAGATAGTTTTGATGTTCTTTATGAATCTGGTAGTATAAATCTTCGAAAAATCTGCATCTTCGACTCTGATTTGAGTTTAGAGAAAACTGGGCATTTGAATGTTTAAAGCCATCGAAGAATTTTATCGATCGCAAACAGACTTAATTGAATTCCGATTCAATTGAGATACTGTTTGTGTCGAATTAGTTCTCGATCGATAAAATTTTGACTTAGTCGCTAAGATAGAAGATTTTGACCGAAAAATTATTTATCATCGAGAAATCTAATTAGGATTTTTTTGTGAGCGAAAAACTTAAGTACTGATTAGACAATTTAGATGCAAATTTTATCGAGCGCAAAACTTACTATCGCAAAATAGAATTCTCGTTTTAATTGGATTTCGATCGCAAAAATTTAGCAGCAAAAAATTAATTTTTCAACGCTTAATTTTTCGATTGTAAAATTCGCCGCTTAGGATTTAATTGATTGAAAAATTTCTCGACGGTTGACTTAGTCTCTCGTTGACTAATTTCTCGATCGAAAAATATTGCAGCGAAATTTTTACTTAGGATCGAAAATCACATATCGCTCGACAAATATCAAATCGAAAAATTTTATTCAATTGAGGAAAATTTCTCGATAGTAAATTTACCTGAGATATAATTCTCGATAGTAAATTTACGCGGAATTTTTCTCGATCGTAAAATTGATCGGCTACAGTCTCACAATTTCAATTTCAACACTTAGAAGTTTTTTTTAAGTCCTTTACACTGTAGCGAACATTAGCGAATAAAATTTTCTCGATCGAAAAATTAAACTGAGTCATTACAATTGAAATCAATGCATAGGAAATCAATTTGAAAACCAATTTTATCGAGTGAAAATTTTTTCGGCATGAACAGTGACATTACCCGCGATTAAACACTTAGAAAATTTTCAAAATATTTTTCAAGCGTTAGGCGTTTAATTCGAAATTACCATCGTGCCATTACATTTTTTTAAATAAAGAATCCTATATGCATATCATACGATTTCAATTTAAAATTCATCAAAACATGTCATGACTTGATACGATATTATAGTTTGATGAAATTAAATTCATTTTCGACTAATATCAAAAATTATGAACTAATGATTTGTTATATTTCTTATTTTTTTCAGATGGATCGCTATCCAACATATAATCACATATACGAGAAGTCCTTATACCTCAATGTCCACGACACGAACTTCCAATTGGACCTGGCCACCTTCCGGTGTCCAGACGACATTATCGTGTCTATCCTTCAAGGCCATCCACTATGGCATGGACTTACCGTGACGGCATCAGTGCCGATGGTCTACCTCCAGCAGTTTTGGGGGATGATCAAGAGCATCAGATGAAGAACTGGTGGCTGATTTCCTTCAAATGGGTTACCGTCCGCCGCTCACCAAGCTCGCTCAGGTTCAGAGCAACGGTATCCCTCACCCATGGAAGACACTATTCGGGATCGTGAACAAGTGTCTATCTCCGAAGCACGCCGGCTTCGACAAAGGCAACGGCCACATACTCCGGATTTTTCACGGAGTCGTGTTCTCGCAGAATTACGATTTCGCCCAGGTGATCTGGAACGACCTTGCAGAACAGATCAGACAAAAGGAGAACAAGCGGTCCAAGAACGTGCCGTACGCGAGATGGTTCTCCGTCATCATCCGCCAACACATGGAGATGTACGCGTAGAACATTTCTCGCCTGCCCCCGGGAGGAAACTATCAGCCGCCCCGGCTCAAATTCTTCCACAACCCAAGGCTGGTGGACCTTACACAGCCTTCAATGGCCATATCTCTCAACCTTCTTCGGCTCGCTGACCCCGTAGGAGCTGAATATCAGAGATAATACCGGGAACATCACCTCACCGAGGAAATGATTAGAGGGCCCCGGCAGATGTACATATGAGCCCTCCTCAACCGCAACATCACCAAAGCCCTGACGACGCGATGATAGATGTTGTCGCCCAGGAGCTTCAACAGGAGTCTCCATTGGTCGAAGAACCAATGCCCGACGTAGATGATACCTTGATAGACGTCGTGGCTACTGAGATGGCGCTCGAGGCTCCTGCACATGAATATCAAGTGGAAGTGCCCGTTCATATTGGCATGCTCGAAGAAACCATTGAGGAGGTTCTTCAACCAGTAGCACAGCCCGAAGTAGAAATGGGGCAAAGCTCTCTTCCACCGGTGACGAATCAGGCACTGGAGGACATCGATCGTGACCTCACTCCTCACACGGCCACCCCGTCTGACACGGAGTCTGACGCAAAAATAAGCCTGATAAGGAGGACTCCTAGGAGACTTAGCATTCAGCTGGAGTCCCTCTTCCCGGCCGTCACCAACGCACCAGATACTACGCTGACCACATCTACAAGTGTTGCTGGCACTTCTTCGCTCAATCTTGAGCCGCAACCAATTCTCGTGGTGTCTGGTTCGCAGGCGCAACCCGAGCCTGCCACAACGCCCATAGAGCCGAATCTTCAAGATTCGACTCAAGGATTGGGTGGAAGTCTCATACAGTCACAACCTCAAGTGACTGTGAGCCAACCTGAAGAGTCGGTGTTTACTCAAGGGTTGATAACAGGCGACATCAGTCGTCCTGGTCCATCCAAGGAGGCGTCCTCACCGTTTGTGACGAACGAGCAATTCCAAGCCGCTCTCTCCGCTGCTGTTCAATCGATTGAAGACAAAATAATGGAGAGCGTGTATACTGCCATAGAGACATCCCGCAGAGACACCGGGAAAGCATCTGTCTCTGAAGGCACCTCGTCACAACCCACCCACACACCTCCACAACCCACATCCACCGACCCTTTAGCTAATTCATCCATCCTCATCAACCCATACACCATACCCATAACCGAGCTCCACGACATTCTACTCGCCTGACTGATCGGCCTCTCCAACCGGTCGCCTCAAGAAGAGTCTCTTTACAGGCGATTGGTGGATCATCCTGAGCCACCTACTGACACTTGCCGAGGCCAAGACTCCCGCTCAAGACGCCGACATGACGACCCTGACGATCAGGATCCTCATGAGGGGGAGAAGAGGCTAAGGACATCTACAAGTGGCCAAGGACAAGGCCCGGGCGCTACACAAACAAGCGCTGGAGCTGGGAAACCCAAACCCAAACCCAAATACAAACCACCCACACCACGCACCGCACCGCCCACATCGACCCACCAACCTTTCACCTCAGGACGCCTCCGCCCACACCACCGATCTACTCGAGCCCCTTGCTTCCAGAAGAAGAAGCAAGTGCTGCGATGCTTGTAGCCCAAGCAGCGACCCAAGCTACTCCCTTAGTCGCTCCAGACCAACCGGGACCATCAGAACATGGCGTCAATCCACACGAAGTTCTAGACAGATACATCTTCGAAAGACAATGGATGACCCATTCCATGCCCGAGGAGCATCAAAGACAACGGCTTCAGGACGTTCGGCATTTTCTACAACAGGCATCCGTGGACCTCGTAGTAATAGAAGACGACGAACTTCAGGAAGGTGAAGACTACCAACGAGACATCCCAAGGCTATCAGAGTTGATCACACAACGAGCGGCTTCCCCCACAAGGCAAATGCCAGGGACCGTTCGGGTCGACACGCCGTGGGAAAATATTCAAATCGAAATCCCCTTCCTTGAAGAAGTTTGTGAACACATCTGGAGGTCAACAGACAGGGTCAAGAAGCCGAATGAATTCGAGCTAAGAGGGATCTCTCACTGGGATCAGCAGAAGAGGATGACATATCTATGGATGCTGACCCAACTAGGACCTAACGTAAGGCTGGGGATGACTAAAGGACAAGCCAAGAACCATTGTAAGAGTCTCTCCCCAATATGCCAACTTCTCAGCGTCTACTGTGCAAAAGGAGGGCTTCCAACACCTCACTACGTCATTGAAAGAGTGGATAGAACCCGAGAGGAGTAAGCGAGAGCGACCTACCGTACATACCTGCTGATGAGGTGTACAACCTCTACAAGCTGTACATGGAAAAGTACAAAGGTCCTCAAGGCTTCATCAAGAAAGAAGGCCTCGAAGGGCTCTACCGGTTCATGATGCGCCAAGTCAAGTACTTTGCCGCACACGACCTTCAAATGGCTCTGGAGAGCAACATGAAGATGGTCAACATGGCCGAACCACTCAACAAAGGACCTGAGATCGAAGGGCTTCCAAGCAATCATGTGCACATCAGCTCGGTCATCGGCATCACCTACAACAATCCAATTGCCCAGAAGACCAGGTTGATGCTGAAGACAGATATTCATAAGTTTTGCGACGGAACGCTCAAGGTTATCATCGAATTACTTAGAATTCATGCCTAGGATCATAGAGTTGTTAATCGTAGGACCTAACATATATATTATGGCTGAACATAGAAAGGGGAAAAAATATTAACGAAAACTTTCAGACTAATTGGTCTTGATGTTACCTTCTGAAAGTTGAGAATTGATTTCAATTCTTATATTGACGAACACCTGCATGGTTACAATGTAGTAGCATGTGCAGATAAAATTTGAGTGTCACACGTTGGATATAATTAAATAAAACATTGGCCGAACTTCAAGATTTGGCTTATAAAATCAACACATTTGCAGAATAAGAACTAATACTCGAAATTAGCACATGCATGCACTTACATACACATGAAAGAATCAACGGCCAAGGTAAATGGTAAACGACAACAAAATTTTAATCATATGTATGAGCACATACACACAATTGGGATTTGCATAACAAATATGGTATCTATGCTGGAGCATACGAAATACTAATAAATTTTGATCGTATGATAAGAAAAAGGCAAGTCTAAACTGTTTCGCTCGAATTCCGATATCATCCACAACATCGTAACTTTATGTGAAAGAAAAAATGGAAGTAATCATCCACAATTCGCTAGTATTTTTATTTTTTACAGAACGCAGTAGATAACTAAGAAGCACGGATACTAATATCATAATAAACCATAAATTTAATCTCGAATCTTATTATAAAAAGCAATGGAGGAAAAAACACAAAAAAACAGAAGAGATATCAGCGATCAAATATCTGGAAAGAGAACTTGCCAATATTAAAAATATTATTCATGCACGGTATTGATTATATTTATAGATCTAATTTTTCTTTGGAATGAACGTTAAGCAAGGAAACATATTTAGAAGCCTCTGAACTATCAAATCAAAGGTACTATCAAACTTAAAAATATAAAAAGTCATGATAATAAACACATGCGGCGGGCTTACTCACATATTCCAACACACATTCCAAACAGAAGATGGTATCTTCTTTATCTAAGGAAACATAAATATAGAAAAAGCTGGGGAAAAAAATAAATATAGAAAAAGCTGTTAGACATGTACTCGCAAAGGTATTATATTAAAATATTCCGCCCCTCTCTCAAAATCACCATACTCATTTATATTGAACATGGGTCATATCGTAAACACAATCATTATAATGTCTTTTTCGATATCTTTTGACTGGGCTGGGTATAGACCTTCGATTTTTCGATATCTTTTGAGTGAGCACATTACTTCGATTTTTTCGCTTGTTAGTTGTGGCCTCGTGGTGGGAATAAAAAAAGGGGATTTTAGTAAAAAATACCACCTCACCAATTAAACTTGTGAATCAATCCCCACATGTTTACTTTTGTAAATAAGTACTGACATTAGACAGAAAATTAGTTTCAACTCCCTGACAAAGTAAGTTACTATAATACCCCTTCTGTGTCTCTAAACTGATAAAAAGAGAGAGAAAATAAAACCACCGTTCAATTCACATTAGTTTTCTCCTATCGCCACCTCTTGTCATCCAAAAACATCGGATGAGAATTTCCCGTCAAACCCATCCCGAACCGGCCCTTGCAAAGACCCCTGAAATCCTAATCTGAGCCTCATACCTCTTTCAAATCGGACAAGACACAAACAAAACGGACATCTTCTCGAAAGATTCGAGCTAAGTATCGAGAATCGTCCCACGGAAAGAAATCCAAGTTGGAGAAGAAGGTCGAAGAAGAATAAAAGCTAGTGCCTTCACAAGATGCAAATGGGATTTGCAGGAAGATGAAAGAGATGGGTATGATCCCACATGCCATGGCCATGATTGACTAATCGTGCAAGACGAGCTCGTGCAGGATGCATCGAAGTTGTTCGGTTTTATGCGCGAGAGAGGCACCATCCTTGAAGTTGTCGTATATACAACCGTGATTGACAGGGTCTGCAAACCGTACAAGCTGGACGGTGCTATGAGGGTTTTCAAGAAGGTAAAGATGAACAGTGTGGCTCTCAACGCTTTTACTTATAGGGCAGTTTTGCAAGGAAGAAAAAAATTGAAGGATGTATACGAGTTTGGTATCGAAATGTTGGAGGTTATCGTCCTGTTGAACTTGTTGACTTTCACAGGTTTGGTGGATGATTTGTGTAAGGAGAAAGGCACTGAAGAGGCAAAAAACATGGTTCTTGTTTTGCGAGACACATGACTTTTTTCCAATCAAGATAATGGAAGTTTGAAATTACGCTTGTAATTTGAAGTTTCAATATTGATTTTTAATGCCAAATTTGTGCACTCACCTATGTGGTGCAGATGAGTTTGCTGTTAGTGTTGTTGTATAGTTAGAATGAGCTTGTTGTCCGTAGTTCCGCTGGTCGTAGGTTGTTTGTCCATCGATCTCAGATTTCTTGTTTTGTTGTTCATCTGCACTCGTCATGCTTGTCTAGAATAATAGACATGATCATTTGATTGCTTTAAGTGGTTTTCCGATCGGGTGTTCATCTAATTTAATGATAGTGATTGTATGAAGTCAATAGGCCAAAACCTTCAAAACAAAGTACTTTGAATTCACCAACACCACAAAACGGAGTATCCGACTTAGTACGATAAAGAATATGGGGAAAAACACATCTTTTGCTATTGGTGATGATCAACGTCCTTAATATGCAAGAAGTATTATTAAAAACTACAATTTTAGTCCTACATAATTCGGCACAATTTGCAGGTATTTTACTCATGAATACTAGTATTTTAGGTCCTAATTAAGTACTTATGGCCAGATTTTGAGTATTTTAGTATGAAATTTAAGTATCCGACTTAGTACGATGAAGAAGATGGGGAAAACACCTCTTTTGGTATTTGTGATGATCAATGTCCTTATTACATAATAAGAACATTGCTCTTCATCAAACTACATAGAATGAGTGTTTTTTCAACTCCACATTCATACAAGCTGAAATACTTGAATTCAGTAACAAAATACCTAAATCGGAGACTAAAATACCTAATTTAAGGCGAAAAATACTGGATTGATACATAAAATACTTGCAATTGGGTCGAGCCATCTAAGTCTAAATTGATGATTTTTAATCAACATATTACATAATAAGAGCATTGCTCTTCATCAAACCACATAGAATGAGTGTTTTATCAACTCCACATTCGTATAAGGTCAAATACTTGAATTCAGTAACAAAATACCTAAATCCGAGACTAAAATACATAACGTAAGGCGGAAAATACTGACATTGATACATAAAATACTTCAATTGGGTCGAGCCATCTAAGTCTAAATTGATGGTTTTAATCAACATATTACATAATAAGAACATTGCTCTACATGAAACTACATATAATGAGTGTTTTATCAACTCCACATTCATACAAAGTCAAATGCTTGAATTCAGTAACAAAATACCTAAATTCGAGACTAAAATAGCTAATTTAAGGCGAAAAATACTGACATTGATACAGAAAATACATCAATTGGGTCGATCCATCTAAGTCTAAATTGATGGTTTTTAATCAATATATTACACAATAAGAACACTGCTCCTCATCAAACTACATAGAATGAGTGTTTTATCGACTCCACATTCGTACAAGGTCAAACACTTGAATTCAGTAACAAAATACCTAAATCCGAGACTAAAATACCTAATTTAAGACAAAAAATACTAACATTGGTACATAAAATACTTGCAAATTGGGTCGAGCCATCTAAGTCTACATTGATGGTTTTTAATCAACATATTACACAATAAGAACATTGCTCTTCATCAAACTACATAGAATGAGTGTTTTATCAACTCCACATTCATACAAGGTCAAATGCTTGCATTCGGTAACAAAATACCTAAATCGGAGACTAAAATACCTAATTTAAGGCGAAAAATACTGGATTGATACATAAAATACTTGCAATTGGGTCGAGCCATCTAAGTCTAAATTGATGATTTTTAATCAACATATTACATAATAAGAGCATTGCTCTTCATCAAACCACATAGAATGAGTGTTTTATCAACTCCACATTCGTATAAGGTCAAATACTTGCATCCGGTAACAAAATGCCATTTTAGCCTTAGATGTATCGCCACAATTGACAAGTATTTCGTTCATAAATATCGGTATTTTGGCACCCAAATCAGGTACTTTCGTAACGATTTAGGTATTTTACCCTCGAAATCAAGTATCAAAAATAGTTAAAATGTAAAGTTGTGGGAAAGCTTCTAATTGTGTTTGTGATGATTAATATACATTCCATGATAGATTTTTTAAGAAAACAACCATTTTAGCATTAGATGTATCGCCCTAATTGACATGTATTTCGTTCATAAATATCGGTATGTGGCACCCAAATCAGGTATTTTTTGTCACGATGTAGGTATTTTACCCTCAAAATCAGGTCTCCAACATTTAATGAAAAAGTTGTGGGAAAGCTTATGTTTGTGTTTGTGATGATTAATATACATTTCATGATAGATCTTTTTATGAAAACCAACCATTTTAGCCTTAGATGTATCGCCTAAATTTACAGATATTTCTTTCATAAATATCGGTATTTTGGCACCCAAATCAGGTATTTTTTTGTCACGATTTAGGTATTTTACCCTCAAAATCAGGTATCCAACGTATTTAAATGAAAAAGTTGTGGGAAAGCTTATGTTTGTGTTTGTGATGATTAATATACATTTCATGATAGATATTTTTATGAAAACCAACCATTTCAGCCTAGCCCAAATTTACAGATATTTCTTTCATAAATATCGGTATTTTGGCACCCAAATCAGGTATTATTTGTCACGATTTAGGTATTTTACCCTCAAAATCAGGTATCCAACGTATTTAAAATGTAAAAGCTGTGGGAAAGCTTCTGTTTGTGTTTGTGATGATTAATATACATTTCATGGATCTTTTTATGAAAACCAACCATCTTAGAAATGCAATGCTAGTCATTGGGATGTTCGTGTTAAGAAAATGAGTCGGCTCCTACATCTTATTCAATGGTGCTTCTTCAGCGTTTTTCGCGTACTAATCTCCTCATATCTAGAAGCATCTGTAAAATGGAACAACAACATGCAGGAAAACAGAAAAAATATCGGTAGGAGAAAGCATAGCATTGCATATCGCGCACAGTGCACATAACGGCAAGAAATAGCTACTTACATAAGGTTGTACCTCCATTCTACCGCCAATAATGATAAGCCTGAATGAACACTTCTTAATGTATACTTACTAACAGTAATAGAAATCGCCCGATGATGAGCAATGTGGAGAACTCTCAAACTTGCTCTTTATGAACTCTCAAAATTTCTGAATGAGTTTCAAATATGAAAACGAATTGATCAAACCCTAATTGAGAAAATAAATTAGATACCGGCGGTGAAAGGTGGTGGATCAGCAGCAGGGTAATTGATTGAAGAATTGAAAGTGCGGGCGTCGCCCTCTGTTCTCATGGCTCGCGTAAGCTAAGCTGATTCGGAAATGGCAGGACATGTTTTTGTTTTCGTCTGATTTGAAGCTCTCTAATCTTTTTCATATTTAAATCTCTAGGTTGATGGTTCCATGGTTTGATCGCTTCTCCCTGGGCTCAGCTTTCGAGATAATAGAAATGGGAATATAATAATTGAGGGAGTTAAAACAAAATTTATGCCTGGTGTCTATACCTATTTACAAAACCAAACATACGGGGACTGATTCCTAAGACGAAATTGAGATTAGGTATTTTTCTCTAAAACTCTCATAAAAAAAAATAGAGTAACGGATGAATACGCGAATTAAACTAAAATAATTATTAATTGCATTTTTTTTTAAGTAAGCGGATGAGATCGTGGTTTAAATAATTACGTTAAAAATAATTTTTTCGCTAAAGGTTGGTTGGACACGTGTCACCTTTATAGGAAGACTACATTTCTAATCTAATATAAGATATATATATATATATATATATAGAGAGAGAGAGAGAGAGAGGTTTGCTATGGTGTTCATATTAGTTACTACTCATAGGAGTGGGCAATCGGGGTCGGGTTTCGGGTACCCGACCCGACCCGGGGGTGAATAGTCGGGTTGCATCGGGTATCGTGTTTAAACCCGATACCTGATGTTATATTTCGGGTCGGGTTTCGGGTAGCAATATGCTACCCGAAAAAACCTATCGGGTACCCGACCCGATTATATGTTATTAAAAAAATAGATAACTGCATTGGGCCCAATTCCTCTTGCATCCTTTAGCCCACTCAATACCTAGTTACCCCAGCCCAAGTAGCATCTCTATTTTTCCTTGCTTTGGTTAGACGACCACATCGAGCGACCTCCCAAGCTTCGATCATCATCTGCATCTCTCTCTCTCTCTCTCTCTCTCTCTCTCTCTCTCTCTCTCTCTTCCATGACTTCACCACCATCGTCCATCTGCACCTGTGCCGCCCTATCCCTCATCGCCGGCGAGCCATCTACGCCGGCACAAGCCTCTCCTCACCACAGCCGCGTCACCTCACAAGAAAAGGTATAATTAACTTTATTAGTTTAGGGATTTTGCTCGTCGTCGTTTAGGGATTTAATATAATTAATTACATCAAAGATAACAAGTGCAACAAAAGAGGTAACCCGAACCCGCAAGTCGGGTACCCGACAGGTTTCGGGTACCCGACTGTCGGGTCGGGTATTAAAATTCAAACTTGCATATGTCGGGTACCCGATGCGAAAAACCCGATACCCGATCCCACCCCTAGTTGCTCACGTGGTTGTGCACTTGATTTTACTCGATAGGAAAAATGCCGAGTCCCGATTGTTAAACGTAATCAGTCAGAAATCATGTTAAAATACTTCTCATACACCGGCTGACTTGGAATATAATAACGTAAAATTTTCCACTTATTTTTATCGTGCAAAAGAACAAAAACTCAAATTTATTTTTATGGATATAGTTAGCAACATATTTTTGCAAAGTAGTAAACATAAATAACACAATTAAATATCATTAAGATTTATATATATATATGTATATATATATATATATTAACGACCATATATATCCTCATTGAATTGACGATGGAGGCAATATGTCATGTCAATATCTCACTCTACCACCAACGACTGTCAAAGTGCCCAAGAGTGCGTTTGGATTCTCGTATTGAGTGAAATCGCTTGATTTTAAATTATGAATTTCAAAATCATAATTTCAAATCCAAATTCGCTGTTTGGCAGACGTTAGGATTCCGAAATTGGATTTCAAAACAGAGCTCGACTCAAACTTGTGAAGCTCGTCGAACTCGATTTCTAACTTTTTCTAAAATAATTTAAAAAGTACAAACTAAAATAAAATTAAAAATCATGACTAAAAAAAACAAGCTCGTGAGCCGGCTAGCGAGCGCCCACGAGTGAGCTTGAGCTCGTCCGGATCATTTAAGAACCCGTGACGAGCTCGACCTCGTCGAGCTCGAGCAAGCTCATTCGAGAATCCATGACGAACTCGAGTCGGCTTATCGAGCTTGTGATCGGCTCGATTCATCGTCCATCTCCTAATTATTATTATTATTAGTATTATTTTAATTATTATTATATTTATTCGTTATATATTAGTTTTTATTATTATACTATTATTGTTATATATTATTATTATCAGTTACGAAAAATTCGTTACGTGCTCAGCTTTGAATTTCGAAAACGGACCTTTTGACATAGAATTTCAAATCCGATGAATTGTAAGAGTTTGGATTTCCCCTCAGATTTGGACGAAATCGAAATCCAAATCGGTGCGATTGCCAAACGGAAGTTTGGGCGAATTCCGGATTTCATTGAAATTCGGATTTCCAGACGGGGCCCAAGCGAATTTGGACCCAAAGAATATCCCGACCCAACCATTGGGTCTGACCTTCCAGCATTGAATATTCAGATGGTCTACACATGCAAATGAGTAAACGTATGCACGGACGTTTGCTATTTTGGACCTTAGCTTGGGAATTTAGCTATAAAAGGGCACTATGATTTCAATGATAAAACACCCCAAATACCAAGAGTAAGAGAGAGAGAGAGAGAGAGAGAGAGAGAGAGAGAGAGAGAGAGAGAGAGAGAGAGAATAAGAGAGAAAAAGAAAAGGAAAAAAAGGGAGAAATCTTATCCGGACGGATAAGGGTGAGAGCGAGTGTAGTTTTACTGTGGTAATTTGAGGGTGGGTACAAAAACATTACTCGGGTGTAAGGGGTCTCGAGTTTGGATATAACAAGGGCGTTATTTTGTATGGTCTAATATTCTCAAATATAGTAAAAGTATTGTCTCTCCGTGGAGGTAGACGATATTGGTCGAACCACGTAAAAATCTCGTGTTCTCTATTGGTGTCACTCCAGCTTTAATTAATATCCTGATAATGTCGCAGGGGTTCAAAACCAACCTTCCGTTGGGCCCGAAAAATTACCACTCAACCCCAATAAGTGGTATCTTAGCCAAGCCTAATTGATATTCTGAGTATGCTCTGTAGTTGCAGCTTTTTCTGATCTTTCACATCAGAAAAGATATCAAGAAGGTTCGTTACGGGGGAGCCAGTGTCAGGCCAAGCTGTTGAATCTGTGCAAGGATAATGGTAACGGAAAACAATTTCAAAGTGCGGCAATTTAATGGTACGGGGAGTTTCACTCTGTGGCAGAGACGAGTGAAGGATATACTTGTTCATCAAGGTTTGGCTAAGGCTTTGAAAGGGGACATGGCAAAGCCGGAGAAAATGACGAAAGAAGACTGGGAGGATTTGGGGTCAAGATGTGTCAGCACAATCCGTCTGTACATTGTGGATAACATTATTAATAATATTGTTCATGGGGATTCTGCAACAGACTTGTGGGCAAAGTTGGAGGAGCTGCATCTCGGGAAAAACTTAGCCACAAAGTTAGATCTGAAGCAGGAGCTGTACCGACTGAAGATGAAGGAAGTTGGAAATCTCATGGATCACATTAGCGTGTTCAACGGGCTTGTGGATCAACTATTAAAAGTTGATGTAAAATTGGAGGAAGAAGATAAGGCCCTTTTACTTCTTACCTCGCTTCCTGATTCTTATGATAATTTGGTTACAACCATCTTGTACGGAAAGACGACAGTGAAGATGGTGAATGTACGTACTGTCAACTCTTTTGGCGCATGAAAAGACGAGACGGTCAAATTATGAGGATAGACAAAATTCGACGTTGGCTATACACGGGGAGAATCATAGAGGAAGGCTTCACGACAGGGAATTTGGAGGTAGCAGCATGTCCAAATTCAATGATGGCGGGAAGGGTGGGGTGTGCTACAAGTGTGGCGAGCCGGGACATGTCAAAAGAAACTGCCTAACTTGGAGGAGGAAGGACAAGAACAACGAGAAAAATTCCACAATCACGATAGCACATGATACAGATGATGTTGTAGACGTTCTCACAGTCTACAATGATGGCGCTTTTCCTCAGGATGAATTGATATTTGATTCGGGGTCGAAGTACCATATTTGCTCCGAAAGAAAATAGTTTGATAGGTTCCAGAAGATACGAAGAGGTTCGGTTTCCATGGCTGATGGATACCGTCATGTGGTTCGTGGTGTTGGAACTATCAAGATCAAAATGACTGACGGAGCGGTGCGGGTTTTGGGTGGTGTGATATTTGTCCCAAAGTTACGGAAGAATTTAATATCCTTGAGCCAGCTAGACTCCAAAGGCTATGGGAGTTTCATAGCAGGGGGTGTCTGTAAAATCACACGTGGCGGAAAGGTCCTACTGAAGGGAGAAGAGCGTGGAGGTTGTATCGTCTGGACGGGAGTGTAGTACAAAATACTCTGACCTCGATGAGTTCACGAAAGTCGTGCGCGCTTGGTGCAAATGCAGACGGTGGTGAGAAGAAAAGTCCTGCAGGAGAAGGGGTTGCAACAAAGTCCCTCTCGGGGAATCGACGGCTCGAGTCGGTTCAACATAGCTGCACAAGATGGGCCTCTGAATGAATCAAGTGGTAGGATCGAAATTCCGGATTCGGATTATGTATAGGTGCTACAAGAAAGGCCAATGGACGTTCATAGGATTTACGAACGGATAACTATCGCTCGGATGGACACTTGGTGCTGCTAAATAAAGCTTGAGGGGGAGATTGTGTTAGGAATATGCCTCGAATGCTATACGAGGATTAGATTGTATAGGGCATTAGCTTATTTATCATTCGACCTTTTGTGTAATAAAATATTTTCGTGTGTTTATGGAAATGCATTGTTCGTTTATTGATATATGAGTTCTTTACTTAGCATCCGGTAAAGCAATAAATGAACAAATACAAATGTGTCAAGTTGAGTAACTGTTCTCGATGGGCACGAGAGAGGAAGGCACCAGTGAACATTAAAAGTCCGTAAACCTTAGGCTCCAGTTGGGTGCTAGATAACCGATCACGGCTTATTTGTCGGTGACCTATCGTGTGCCGATATCCCGCTTGGAAGCGGAGGTCATGACTTGTGATACGAATCGAATCAAAGGATTGAGTCGTTTCATGGACACTGACTCACGGGTCGTACGGTCGAACATGGCTTATTACTCAAGGAGTGTCAATGACCGACGACAACACTGTAGTAATCTACGTGAACCTTAGACCGAAAAGGGCTTTGACGGAGTTGACTTCGAAGTCTCAACTGTCACTGGTTCCCCTCGACCCGATTTGCTGTTGCATGGGTCAGCGGGCCAGATGCGGTCTTGATGACGATTTGTGATTGCCGGGCTTAGACCGCCGAGCACGGATTCACAGTCTCGCAAGTAATCAAGATAACTGTCCTATGAGGATGGCGACGAGAAATTACCAAATCCTTGGCCAAGGTATTTGTTAGGTCCTACGATTAACAACTCTACGATCCTAGGCTAGAATTCATAGTAATTCGATCGTTTAGATAAGCAATTGAATTCGATCGAAAAACTCAAATGAAGAACAAGAAAGAGAATTCGAGTAGAGTGAGAAAGTTACTGTTGTTTCCCTCTTTAGAAATCAAATTGCAAGCCCTTCGGATCAATTCTCAAAACTTTCTCTATTAAGCTCAATTGACTTACAAGTATTTATACCAAACAAACTTGGTATAAATATCAAACTAGTCCTAATCTAAGGACTACTATACAAAACGCCCCTAATTACAAGGACAACTAATGAAATCAAGCACAATTACAAATAGTATTCTACAATCTCCCCCTTTGTGCTTGATTGCATCTCCACGTCGTTTGTCCTCGTCGGGCGTAATATGATCTGCGCAAGCCCAGTGCATGCTCGTAGTTCCTCAGAGTGATCCTAAGCTCCAGTCGCTCCTCGATATCTTCACGCAATTCCATTAGGAGCGGCTGTTCTGTCACGAACCTGTGGATCCTCAGCATAGTGTCTCTGTTGATTTCTTCCAACCTCTGCTCGATGTTTTTCCTGACGACCTTGAGCGTCCCATCGCAAAACTTATGAATCTCAGTCTTCAGCATCAACCTATTCTTCTTTGCTATTGGATTGTGGTAGGTGATGCCTAGGACTGAGCTGATGTGCACGTGATTTTTGGGAAGCCCTTCGATCTCAGGTCCTTTGTTGAGTGGAGCGGTCATGTTGACCTTCTTCATATTGCTCTCCAGAGCCATCTGAAGGTCGTGTGCGGCATAGTACTTGACTTGGCGCATCATGAACCGGTAGAGCCCTTCGAGGCCTTCTTTCTTGATGAAGCCCCGAGGACCTTTGTACTTCTCCACATATAGCTGATAAAGACGGTACACTTCATCGGCGGGGAGGTACGGCAGGTCGCTCTCGCTCAGTTCCTCTCGGGTCCTGTCCACTCTTTCAATAACGTAGTAAGGTGTTGCAAGTCCTCCTTTTGCACAGTAGACGCTGAGGAGTTGCCATATTGGGGAGAGACTCTTATAATGGCTCTTGGCTTGTGCCTTAGTCATCCCCAGCCTAACATCAGATCCTAGTTTGGTCAGCATCCAGAGGTAGGTCATCCTCTTCTGCTGATCCCAATGAGAGATCCCTCTAAGCTCGAACTCGTTCCGCTTCTTCACTCTGTCCGGAGACCTCCAAATTGGGGGTGGTAAACAGGTCGGGTTGGGTCACCTTCGGGTTCAACCCGTTTAATAAACGGGTTGAAAACTTCAACCCTGACCTGACCTGTTTACTTAAACAGGTTGAAAAATCAAACCCAAACCCAACCTGCTTTAACCCTAACCCAACCCGCCAACCCGCCAACCCGTTTAAAATTAAAAAAGAAAAGAGAAAAAAACAAAATTGACAGTATTATAAATCTAAATTAAACAAAAAAAATGAGAACTAATGCAGTTTTTTTTTATAAAAACATCATGTGTGAGCGTGAGAGTGGATATAGAATTAGGGTTAATCCTTTTATTTTATTTATATTAATAATATCTTAATACTATATATTATTCGGATTAAATGGGTTGATTCCGGGTTGATTTCGGGTTGAAAATCCGAACCCTAACCTAACCCACTTAATAATTAGGTTGGGTTCGGGTTTACCCATTTACGTAAACAGGTCAAAAATGCTAACCCAAACCTGCTATTTTCGGGTGCGGTTCGTGTCGGGTTGGCGGGTTGGGTCGATTTTTAACAGCCCTACTCCAAATATTCTCACGAACTTCTTCTAGGAAGGGAATTTCTAAGACGTTAATAATATAATAAATAACTTTGTTGGTATAATATTTCATTTTGTTGGTATAATTTTTGTCTTTCGTGGTATAATGTGCATATCTTAATTCGTATATAAAATAATACAATTGCTACAATAGTGATAACAATTGGTATAATAATCTTAAATTTGACTTTGTATAATAAAGAGAACAATTGGTATAATTTCTGTTTTTATTGGTATAATTATATTTTTAACACTGGGTATAATTACTTGTTGGGGTTGTATAATTTTTGCGACATGTGATATAATAATCTGGAACTTTTTTAAATCATTGAAGAAGGGTTATTATTGTCATTTTAAGCATATGGGGTATTTAACAGGATACTTTTCACAGATGGGTAATGATCAGGAATAAATAATTTAAGGGGTATTTAAGAGGAAGTTTAATCTTCAAAAGGTACTGATAAGGAATTTACCCTTGTAAATATGAGTAAAAATAGAACTCTGCTTTTGAAGCACAATTGTTGCACAGTCAAACAGAACTCAGCTTTTGCAAATTAATGTACAACAACATGAACTCTATGTATAAAAAGAGGTGCAAATCAGCAAGTTCATTATAGCTTTTAAAAAATGCATTACCTCGTCCATTACAGTGCCATCTCTCTCTGTAACTCAGCAAGTTCATCGTCTTCATCTTCAACTCTATTCGCTGGTTTCTTACCAGCGGGTGCACGAACAGGAGCTGTAGGAGCTGTCGTTGCAGGTTGGAGGAGCTCTTCCTCAAGTTCAGCTCCTTCAAGTTCTTCGAGCTCAGCCTCTAATTCATCCTATTAAGAAACACAAAACCAATTGGATAAAAATGTTCAGAAAATATATATATATATATATATATATATATATATATATAGAGAGAGAGAGAGAGAGAGAGGTATAGATATACACTTGAAATAGCTTCTTACCTCATCAAAATCAGCTGCTGCACCAATGGGTGCTGATAAAGCTTCTTGAATTTGCTTCATATTTTCTGTCTGCTCGTTGATTTCATCCATGGTCTTGTCCACATCATCAATGTTACTACATTAAAAACAAATCATGTTATGATATCTTACCAAAGCTTGCATGTTTATGGCACTGAGGAACAATATTCTATTACAAATTATTTAGAAGAATGTGCCATAGAATAACACTGTGATTAATACGGGAACTTACGTTGCCTTTTGCATGGCTTTCATAGCAGCAGCTCCAGTTCTCAAAGCATCAACAGTTTCTGTCGTAGCTTTTGCACCTTCCAACATTATCATCTGCAGCATTGCAAGTTATAAAAAGAGGAAGACGTGGAGGAAAGAACGAAACACATTTTCAGAGAAACAAAAACAAAAAAAAAAAAGAAAAGCGATTGGAAAGTTCTACAAAGATCACCTGATCATGAATGCGCAACTGGAAATCCCAAGCTGTTCGATTTGCTGTTCGTAAAGTCTTTTCCTCTTCAAACATTGTATGGCAGCTAAAAACAACAAATTTTACAGAGTGGAAGCAAATTATTCGAATGAATGCAAAAGGCCATAATGTTAATATTTTAAATAGCCAAGCCAGAACATAACAATGAACATATCACCATCAACATATCAATACCTCTTTTATTTTTGGCTCGAGTGAACTCCTTGGCCTTTTCAACTTCTGCAGCAGCTTTCTTCAGTAGAACCTTTTCTTTCTTCTCGAGCATCTCAAGAGTCTGAAGATAGAGAGCAACAATGCATCATTACACTAAAATAAAACTGCAAGTGAACACGAATAAGATGGATAGATTACGTAGTGCAGATGCATAATTATGAACCACAAGATCGAAGATGTGTGCAATAAACAAAATACCAATAAAATTAAAGAAAACTTACTACAGAACAAAAAACGAGAACAAATTATCTTAACGCGGAATATCGATAACAAGCAGACACAAGTAATATATACCTCGTTTAACTTGTCAAGGGTTGCAAGAGCATTGGCCTCTTGTTTAGACTTTCCGAAAATTCGCGTAAACATCGTCGACGATTTCTTTGTTGAAGAATCAAAGTCTCAATAATGACGAAAGCAAAAGGATACACAAACTCTCAACCCTGCAAAAAGAATTAGGCAGAAATGGCTGTCATCGTGATTGATCCAGCTGCCAAATTACTCCATTTCCGACGTATTCTATCGAATGCATAAATCTTATCAAGTACTTTTTTTACTAAAAAAATTAAAGAGAAACAAATACAGAATCACGAATCACGGCGAACCTGCGGAGTGGATGGATCGTCCTTGATGACCCTGGCAAAGATTGCTGTTTGGTTGGAATTAATTTAGTAATCGAAGTAATAAATCGGTAGACTTATTTCTCGCTTCGTAAATCATTAGATCGCTCCAAAGAAGGGGTAAGAAAAATATCGGGATTCGGGTGACAGCATGGATTATGACAGACCAATGGAGTTTCTTCCAGCGGCTTCGTGGTTAAGGGTTTCCGGCATTTGATTAAATGTTAAAGTAAAATATTAAATGTGGATGTCGACACTGTCTTATATATAAACTCTTATAGAAGATTGAATTCGTTTTTAAACTGTTGAAATGAATTTCATGGAAATTATAAATGCTCGTTAAATGGGATTAATTAAGTAAATGGACCCATAATACAAATTTTAAAGGGCCAATTTAATTTAAATCCCCATCAGCTAATATATCTATCAACAATCTCCCCACCTCAGAAATTTTACCAGTTCAGGACCACCTTAACTACTATTATATCACATTAGGACCAAATACGCTAAAAAACTATATTACTCTTACTTCATAATTTTTGTTTTAGTTGTTTTTTTAAATGAAACAACAATGAAAATAGAAAAATGAGAAGGAGAAAATAGAAGCGAACGATGAAGAAAAAGAAAAGGGGAAGAAGAAGAAAAAAGAAGAAGAAAAAGGAAAAAACAAGAAGAAGAAAAAGAAGATAGGGAAAGATAACATGCCAAGCCTCGGTTCATACTAGCGCCCGACTGTGAGTTTATCCATCCGATGTGAGGTTCACAGAGAAAAAGAAGAAAAAGAAAAATTTGGAAATGGAGAGGAACAAAAAAGAGAAATTGTGACGAAGTTGGGACGAATGTTGTATGGCCATGATTCGTCCACGTAATATAGCTACACATCTGATTTTGGTTCGTCCACATAATATAGCTACACGGTTGATTCTGGTTCGTCCACGTAATATAGTAACACGGTTTATTCTGGTTGTTCCCAATTCTATTCGTCCATGTGTAAAGATACACGGCTGATTATGATTCGTCCGAGTCTAAAACCTTCAACTATAAATATGCTAGCTATAAGTCATTGTAAATCATAGAAAACAATAACTTCTTATATTAGCCAAAGGAGTAAGTATATACAAGTGTTGCGAGGAAAATATTTTGAGAGTTTGTGAGCATCCTATTGTAAAAGAGATAGAGCTAGTTTTCTTCTTACGGTAGAGAGTTGTAACTCCTAAATTACCACAGTAAAATATTCTTACCTTGCTCGTGGTTTTTCACCCCGAGTTTGGGGTTTTCCACGTAAACTTCTGGTTTCTCTTTTATTTTTATACTGTCCATTTTACAACAAGTGGTATCAGAGCTTTGATTGGGTGACTATAAAATCTACTTACTGTATGCTCTGTGGTTGCCAATAATATTGGATCATCCACATCAGAAAGTTTGTTAGATTATTATTATTCATCCTTTAAAGTTTCTGGGGGAGAGAGAAAATAAAAAAAAAAGGAGAGAAAAAATATGGCAGCTCAGCATGAGATTGGGAAATTCAACTGGAAAAATTACTCCCTATGGAAGGTAAAACTCAAGGCAATTTTGCTCAAAGAAAATTGCTTGGAAGCTATCATTGGCAGGCCTGAAAGAATTACAAGTGATGCCAAATGGAAGAAGATTGGCGGAAAGGCTACTGTCAATATTCATCTCGCATTAGCAGATGATATATTGTCAAGTGTCGTGGAGAAAACTATTTCAAAGGAAATCTGGGATTGTCTTGATAAACTATATCAAGCCAAGCCAAATCTCTTCATAGCCGAATTTTCTTGAAGAAGAAATTATATGCTCTAAAGATGGATGGATCTTCTTCAGCAACAGAGCACATCAACAAAATGGTTACTCTGTTTGGCCAACTCAAAAACTTGGATGCAACATAGAGTCAAGCGAACGTGCTGAGCTTCTACTCACAAGCATGCCAGATTCTTATGCTCATTTCGTCATCAGTCTAACCAACAACCAAACTGCAGAGCAACTTGTCTGTGATGACGTTGCAGCTGCTCTTCTGGAAGAAGAAAGTCGACGCAATAACACGGAGAAAAAGGTGATTGCACCCCATCAAGCAGAGACACTGACGTGACGAAGGCAAGATCTGGAGAACGTGTTCCAAGTGGGAGCCGAAAGCGGATCAGATCTGAAGAACATGGCCCTAGTGGGAGTCAAAAATCGGTTCCGAAAAATAAGAAGGCTATCAAATGTTATGGCAAGAAGGGTCATTTGAAGAAATATTGTTGGGTCTAAACAAAAACCCCAATACTCAAGGAAACGTGCCCAACGCTCCAGACGATGATTTGTTATGGTATGTGAAGCTACGTCCACCATCGAAGAAAAGGGAAGATTTGATGATATGTGGCTTCTCGACTCCGCAGCTACTTTCCACATAACCTCAAGAAGGCAATGGTTTCATCAGTACAAACCAACCTCTTGAGGTTTCGTGTACAGCTGTAATGATCAACCTCTGAAGATCGTGGGGATTGGTACGATCAAATTAAATATGTACGATGGCACCATACGTACCAGTCAAGTAGTGCGACATGTTGCGAGTCTGAAGAAAAAACCTATTGTCTGTGGGGCAGCTAGATGAACTTGGTCTCAAATTTAAACTGGAGAACAAGGTCATGGAAATCTTTCAAGGAGCGCAGATAATAATGAAGGGAGAAACGATCGCTGCAAACTTATACATGCTGATGGGAGAAACTCTGCAAGAAGGGCAAGCTTCTATGGCCACCACAAATTCAATCGAGAAGTCTTCGATGACTTGGCACAAGAAGCTTGGTCATATGTCTGAGCAAGGCATGAAAATCCTTGTCTAGAATAATCTACTTCGTAGCAACCGTGTCACTACCATTTCGTGAGAATTGCATTGTAAGCATGCAGCATTGCCTGAAGTTCAGCCCGTCAAATTTCAGAAGTAAAGAAATTCTAGAACTGCTGCACTCTGACGTTTGGCAAGCATCGGTCACATCTCTGGGGGGCGCGAACTACTTCGTATCATTCATAGACGACTATTCCAGAAGATGCTGGGTGT